>CM037591.1:43976900-53976900 GCA_021018995.1 Chloranthus sessilifolius
AAATTCTGTTTTAGATAAGCTGATTTTTTTTCTTTCTTAGGTTAATGTGTCCTCGTTTTCTTGATTTTTCGTCATTTTTTACGTGAGTATAGTTAGTTTCTAACTTTGTTTTCCTATTTTGCATTAACAAATTCTGTTTTGTATCAACACTTTTCTATTTTCTTTTTTAACTTTGTATTAGGTCCCTTACCTTGTTTCTTGTTTCTCTGTTATTAGCATTAGTTTCCTTCATTTGCATAGTAATCCTTCTATTTGTTAGATTTTATTTAGCAGTTCTAGCATTGTTTTGTTGATTTTCTTGCATTTGTATATCATGTTTTCCATTTCCTTGCTCATATCTTGATTTTACATTTTATTTTCTGCTGCATATAGTTTAGATTTTTACATTCTTAGTTTTCTTTCTTCTTTTACCTGCTGCCCTAGTCTCTCATTGTCTAGAACATTGAGGACAATGTTCATCTTAGGTTTGGGGTGTGGCGGACAAGTCTGCTAGGAATAGTTAACATAAGGCGTGAGAATCACCTAAGTAATTAGGAAATGTATTAATTTACTTAAGAATCATGACAACTAGAAAATTTAAAATTCCTTTGCCAAATTTAAACATTCTAAACCTTGCGATATACTACATTTCCATGATGATTACACCATAAAATCATACTGGTATCAGCACGTAGTAAGTCAAAAGGAAGAGAAAAAGGTAAAGATATACTTAAAAGCTCAAGGAAAAACCATAACCGGTGAAATTGAGCCCATATATTTTCCATCTCTGTTGAAGAGTGGTGAGGCAATTTTTTACGATTCAAAGGATTGGTGAGGCATTAGATCCACTAGAAGTTAGGAAACTCCAAATTAAAACAAATAGACACTCATGAAAGCGAGGAAAAGATCAAGGCCTTCTTTGGACAGCTTGAACCTATGAGAACCAACCAAGAAAAATCTGCTTTGTTTGTACCCCATTTGAGCTGTAAATCCTACAATTCTTCATCAAAAATACTCAAAAGTACTTTTTGAACCTATGGAACCAATTCAGCCTTCCCTCACTCTGAGAATTCAGGAGGTAAAGGAGAAAAAATGAAGATGGACCATTTCAACATCAAGAAAATGAAGAAAATACCTCAAAAAGCAGGCAATATGGTGACTGAGAAAAGAAGAGACAAACAATGTGAAAAGTTGCAAGCAAAAAGGCAAAAAAGGGACCTTATGTTGAAAAATGCAAGATCAAAGAAAGAAATGATCCTTTGTGAATGTGAGAATCTCGAAAAGAAGAAGAAAGAAGCTAAACTCAAAAGGTGGAGTCATGAACCATCTCCTGCACTTCACAGTTCTCAAATTCAAACCTCTGTTCAAAGCCTTTCCTTGAAACTTCACTCCATAAGCCATACAAACAAACCTAGATTAAAAGCCCTTGTGATCCAAAGTTGAGTGAGCTGTCATGTGGAGATGAAGTGACCAATCTATGGTGAGGAGATGTCAATGATGCCATTGCCTAAGAATCATGCCTATGCTCATGCTTACAGATCCATTTGGGAGATGTAAGCGCTCTTGAGCTTGAGTGAAAATGAACCCCTCAACAAAAACACTGATGAGAGTATACCACTGGTGAGTGTTTGGGTTGGAACTTGAGCACCTTAAGTATGACTTATAACCTAATTTTATCCATAGGATGAGCTTACTGCTGGCACATTTGTATGATTTTCTATGACTGTTCACAGTTGGAAATATTGAAACATTCATGAGGTTTATAAATGTTCAAATTCCTGTGCAAACAATAATCACATTTTCTGTTTCATCATTGATTCAAGAGTAACTAACCCTCCCCCTTGATTGCTCATTTGATAATATTGTACTGATGTCACCTGTTTCATGGAGAAGTTCGTGGGTACCTTCACTTTGAAAACCCTCAGGAGACTTCACTCCTCCTCTAGGGATCACCTAGGGGTTTGAAAAGGCTTATTGCATATGCTAAATGCACTGTGCTTCCTACAAAAGTGGCTCTTTACTTTGTTTTTATGTTTCTTTGCTCGGGGACTAGCAAAGCTTAGGTTTAAGGGTGTGATAAGTAGTGAAAAATACCATTTTTCACCCCTAAACAGGAGCCTTGAAAGACCCTTGAGAGGACTAAATAAGTGCTTTAGTGTTCATATTGCAGCTAACCAAAAAGACAGGTCCAAATTCGAAAACCATCCTAAAATGATCAAAAAGCTGACAACGCATGTCAAACTCAAAGAGTGAAGAAATAGCCTCAGCAATGGCTAAAAAGGTCCTAAAAGAGCAAGAAAAGACACGAAGAAGAAGAAGGATCCATTCGAAGAAGAATGGAAGCTAAAGTTCAATTCGCAAGAACTTCTACTATTCGCAAAGAACTTTGAACTTTGCGAAAAGAAAACACTCTCGAAAAGAAGAGAAGTCCTTTGCGAAAAGATCTCCACGAAGCCAAAGTCCTTTGCGAAAAGATCTACGAAGCCAAAGTCCTTTGCGAAAAGATCTCCACGAAGCCAAAAATGCTTTGCGAAAAGATCTCCTGAAGCCAAAATGCTTTGCGAAAAAGATCTGAAGCCAAAATGCTTTCGAGCTTACTGAAAAGACCCTTAAACTTCTGCGAAATGGCATCTTTGAGGATTCTGACCACTTTGAAGGGCATTTGATAAACTTTGCACGCCCCAATGTAATTAAAAGCCAGAGACATTCGGAAGATTCAGCACAAACCAAAGGCATATTCCATGCGTGAAAACCCAAAGATGAAATCACTTGGCGGGAACTTCTAGAAGCTCAAAGCAGACTTTTGAATTACATAGCAGAATTGATGCTTCTAACGCTGATTGGTGAACGGATCAAGCATTTTCATTGGCGAAACAGATCTGGATCACGGTGCTCGACTCCTATTGGCTGATACAGATCTATCCAATTCTGATTGGTTGATACACATCTGAGCTGGACTTAGGGAAAACTATAAATAGACGAACCATTTGCCCAATTTGGGTATCCAGATTTTAGAGTTTTCATCTCTGTTTCCCTCATTCTGGTCAGATAGCTTATCTGACCCCCCTGTAATCCCTTCTTGTAGTTTACCTTTGAGAGCCATTGTGAGTGATTTGTACTTCCAAGTTCGGATTCAAGACTGTAAATCTGAGGGCTCTCTGAGAAGCTCAGACTGTAAGTCTGAGGGCTCTCTAAGAAGCCGTGCTCTCTAATTGTAACGTTGGATTTTAAAGGTTCTGTAATTTGTGTCTTCTCCATTGGAGTCATGTCGAGGGTTACGAATGTTCACCTTAGTGCATTAGACTTCTTTAGATTCACTCATCGCATCCAACTTCCCTTAATTCATCATCCTGTGCGAATTAGCGTTGGTAACCTAATTCAAGCGGCATTCTGATGATGTTCATGTTACGAACTAAAGAATAGGCCACTAGGTATGAGATCTGTGCCCATTTAAGTGGACAGACCACAGCCATAAGTCTAAACCTATTCCTTAATTCGGCTTTATTTCTCTTACATCTGTGCTGGTAGCCACATGAAGGTTGAATCTGCTCTGTTGAACCACAGGTTCTCCATTAAAATTACCCGGCTAAAGTACATGCAGCTATTATTTCTCTATTTGGCTTACTTTAAACATCTCCCCAACTCGGATCTGGATCATGTAGTTAGTTCTTTTCTTTATTTGCTTATAGTTAAATGTGACACAATCCAACACTCTCTTTTATCTATTCTTTATTTTAGATAATTATAGAGCCAGATCTGGTAGCACAGATCTGGAGGTTTATCTCTCATTTTAGACAAACTTCTCTGTGGACGATCTTGAAATACTTACTTTTAAAACTTGCTACAACTGGCCCTGATCTTGCAGGCCAGTGTTAGCCCCAATGTGCTGATATCCCTTTCATAAGTTAACATCCATATAATTTAGCATTCTTTAATTCTTTAATTTTTGATTCATAATGCACATAATTATGGCACACTTTGGGCGACAACAAGTTTTTGGCGCCGTTGCCGGGGAAGTTTGTTCTAAAATAGATAGACCTATGTTTATTTTCATTTATTTTAATTTTTGCTTTAAACCTGCACTTTGCATTCCAAGTGCTTGATTAAATGTCTACAGCAGTTTTGTATAGAAAACCTGTTTCTTTTGATGAAATTTTTTTTTTATTTTCTTGAGTTTTTCTTCTTTGCCTTCTAGTTATTTGAATAAATGCTCCTGCCACTCTTTTGTCTTTTTGTTAAATTTCGGCAGTAGCCTTTGAGTTTTTCTTTTATTTTGTCAATATTTGAATAAGGTACTCTGAGTTTTGAATGTTTTGATCACAGGCGAGCAGTCCAACAAGAACATCTGGACCAGAGGTGGAGCAGATCTGCTTGAGTTTGCATCCCCTTCTCCTTTGTATTCATTTTCTATTTTTAAATTCTTGAGAACCAGCAATTCTGCTGTGTTTAATGTCTGTTTTGATTTACATCAGAAAATTCAAAAAAAAAAAAAATGAAAAACAGAAAAATAACAAAATTGTTGAAAAAGATGAGGAGGAGAAATTTGTTCCTCACCTCCCATTTCCCCATGCAATGAAGTCAGTTTCTCCTTTTGACAAAGGAAACACAAATTGAGGAAATGATGGAGACATTCAAGCAAGTTAAAATTAATCTACCTCTTGATGCAATCAAAGCAGGTCCACTTATGCAAATTTTCTCAAAGAGGTGTGCACCCACAAAAGGCAATCTAGGATACATTTATCCAAGAAGGCCTTTGCTGTGGAGAAAATCAACCAAGTGCTATCAATTGCAACACCACCTAAGATGCAAGACCCTGGAATCCCCACAATCCCCTGCATCATTGGGGAGCACACCATTGAGAAAGCCTTGCTAGATCTGGGTGCTAGTGTCAACCTGCTTCCCTATTCTGTCTATGAGAAGCTAGGTTTGGGAGAATTGAAACCCACTCAAGTGGTGTTACAGCTAGCTGACAGATCTGAAAGGAAACCTATGGGGTTGATTGAAGATGTTTTGGTAGGAGTAGACAAGTTTTTCTACCTGCGACTTTTTGGTGTTGGACATGGAACCAACCAAAAGTACCACCGCCATCCCTCATTATTCTGGGAAGACCATTCACAGCTACATGCTAATGCATGCATTCAATGCAGGTCTGGCATCATGGAGGTGTCTTTTGGAAATATGAAAGTTAAATTGAATGTGTATAATGTTACTCAACCTCAATTCTCTTGAGGAATGTTTCCATGTTGACATCATTGATGAAATTTGGTGGAGGAGTCTTTACAAACATTTCGCAAGGTAAAGACTCCACCACGAATTTAAAAATGATTGGGGATCCACCGAGAAAGAAGGAAAAGGAGATCAAATTCAGCAGAGTCTGCCTTTGTGCAAGGCACTCACCAACATCATCAAGTTCTCTCTCTTGGAGACACTGCTCCTCTCCCTCTTCCACAAGTTATCAAGGAAGCTTCAACTCACCGAATGGAAGAAGGATGGATGCCTACACTAGCTCCAGTTGTACAAAGAAAAGGTTAAATCATTCCATGATAGAGCCTCATGAGAAAAGAGTTCATCGTCCAAGGTATGGTTATAATTTCTCTTTGTCTTTTTGGCATCTTTGTTTTCTCCATTTGCATCCACTTTTCCCATCTGGACCTGAGATCATTTTTCTTTTTAGGAATCATGTAGGATAATGAGTAGTGGATCATAGGCTGTTTGAATATTCAATGGACTCACGATTTTATTTTCCTTGAGATTTCTTCATCATAAATGGGTCTCGGTTGTGTGAACCTGCTTTTAATATATGCTCCCATGCTTCATTATTTTTTTCATACACATCATCAACAAAGGGTCAATCTTATGAATCTTGCTTTTCCTTTGTATTCCCGCTAATCATTTTATAATCACTTAGATTCATAAGTATCTCGGGCTTTTGGGTTTGTTTCTTTGGGCTTAGGATACATCATTTGGCATTAGATTTTCTTTTAGGAATTTTAGTTTCAAAGTCTGTTTTTAGATCGCTGACTTTTTTTTTCTTTCTTAGGTTAATGTGTCCTCGTTTTCTTGATTTTCGTCATTTTTATAGTTAGTTTATAACTTTGTTTTCCTATTTTGCATTCACAAATTCAGTTTTTGTATCAACACTTTTCTTTTTCTTTTTTAACTTTGTATTCAGTCCCTTACCTTGGTTTTACTGTTTCTCAGTTATTAGCACTAGTTTCCTTTCATTTGCATAGTAATCCTTCTATTTGTTAGATTTTATTTAGCAGTTCTAGCATTGTTTTGTTGATTTTTCTTGCATTTGTATAGCATGTTTTCCATTTCCTTGCTCATATCTTCAGTTTTACATTTTTATTTTCTGCTGCATATAGTTTAGATTTTTTCTGTTCTTAGTTTTTCTTTCTTCTTTTACCCTGCTGCTCCCAGTCTCTCATTGTCTAGAACATTGAGGACAATGTTCATCTTAGGTTTGGGGGTGTGGCAGACAAGTCTACTAGGAATAGTTAACATAAATGAGAATCACCTAAGTAATTAGGAAATGTATTAATTTACTTAAGAATCATGACAACTAGAAAATTTAAAATTCCTTTGCCAAATTTAGACATTCTAAACCTTGCGATATTCTACATTTCCATGATGATTACACCATAAAAACATACTGGTATCAGCACGTAGTAAGTCAAAAGGAAGAGAAAAAGGTAAAGATATACTTAAAAGCTCAAGGAAAAACCATAACCAGTGAGAATTGAGCCCATATATTTTCCATCTCTGTTGAAGAGTGACTGAGGCAATTTTTTCTGATTCAAAGGATTGGCTGAGGCATTAGATCCACTAGAAGTTAGGAAACTCCAAATTAAAACAAGTAACAACACTCATGAAACTGAGGAAAAGATCAAGGCCTTCTTTGGACAGCTTGAACCTAACAGAACCAACCAAGAAAAATCTGCCCCTGTTTGTACCCCATTTGAGCTGTAAATCCTACAATTCTTCATCAAAAATACTCAAAAGTACTTTTGAACCTATGGAACCAATTCAGCCTTTCCTCACTCTGAGATTTCAGCAGGTAAAGGAGAAAGAACTGAAGTTGGACCATTTCAGGGCAACATCAAGAAAATGAAGAGAAAATACCTCAAAAACAGGCAAAATGGTGACTGAGAAAGAAGAGACAAACAATGTGAAAAAAGTTGCAAGCAAAAAGGCAAAAAAGGACCTTATGTTGAAAATGCAAGATCAAAGAAAGAAGCGATCACGTGAATGTGAGAATCTCGAAAAGAAGAAGAAAGATGCTAAACTCAAAAAGGTGGAGTCATGGACCATCTCCTGCACTTCCTGAGTTCTCAAATTCAAACCTCTGTTCAAATTGCCTTTCCTTGAGACTTCCCTTCATAAGCCATACAAACAAACCTAGATTAAAAGCCCTTGTGATCCAAAGTTGAGTGAGCTGTCATGTGGAGATAAGAAGTGACCCAATCTATGGTGAGGAGATGTCAATGATGCCATTGCCTAAGAATCATGCCTATGCTCATGCTTACAGATCCATTTGGGAGATGTAACTGCTCTTGAGCTTGAGTGAAAATGAACCCCTCAACAAAAACTGAGTATACCCTGGTGAGTGTTTGGGTTGGAACTTGAGCACCTTAAGTATGACTTATAACCTAATTTTTATCCATAGGATGAGCTTCCTGCTGGCACATTTGTATGATTTTCTACGACTGTTCACAGATTGGAAATATTGAAACATTCATGAGGTTTATAAATGTTTAAATTCCAAACAATAATCAAATTTTCTGTTTCATCATTGATTCAAGAGTAACTAACCCTGCTCCTTGATTGCTCATTTGATAATATTGCACTGATGTTAACTGTTTCATGGAGAAGTTTGTGGGTACCTTCACTGAAAACCCTCAGGAGACTTCACTCCTCCTCTAGGGATCACCTAGGGGTTGAAAAGGCTTGTTGCATATGCTAAATGCACCTGTGCTTCCTACAAAAGTGGCTCTTTACTTTGTTTTTTATGTTTCTTTGCTCAGGGACTAGCAAAGCTTAGGTTTGGGGGTGTGATAAGTAGTGAAAAATACCATTTTTCACCCCTAAACATGAGCCTTGAAAGACCCTTGAGAGGACTAAATAAGTGCTTTAGTGTTCATATTGCAGCTAACCAAAAAGACAGGTCCAAATCCGAAAACCATCCTAAAATGATCAAAAAGCCGACAACGCATGTCAAACTCAAAGAGGGAGTGAAGAAATAGCCTCAGCAATGGCTAAAAAGGTCCTAAAAGAGCAAGAAAAGACCTGAAGAAGAAGAAGGATCCATTCGCAAAGAAGAATGGAAGCTAAAGTTCAATTCGCAAAGAACTTCTACTATTCGCAAAGAACTTTGAACTTTGCGAAAAGAAGAAAACACTCTGCGAAAAGAAGAGAACAAAAAGATCTCCTGAAGCCAAAGTCCTTTGCGAAAAGATCTCCTGAAGCCAAAGTCCTTTGCGAAAAGATCTCCTGAAGCCAAAATGCTTTGCGAAAAGATCTCCTGAAGCCAAAATGCTTTGCGAAGAGAGCTTCTGGAGCCAAACTACTTTGCGAAAAAGCCCTTAAACTATGCGAAATGGCATTCTGGGGATTTGCAGCTCGTCCGAAGGGTATTTCAGTAAACTCTGCATGCGCCCCAATGTAATTAAAAGCCCAGAGACATTCCGGAAGATTCTGAGCACGAACCAAAGGCATATTCCACCCCATGTGAACACCCAAAGATGAAATTACTTGGCGGGAACTTCTAGAAGCTCAAACAGATTTTTGAATTACATAACAGAATTGATGCCTCTGTTTCCTGATTGGCTGAACCAGATCAGAGCATTTTCATTGGCCAGAACAGATCTGGATCCTGGTGCTCGACTCCTATTGGTTGATACAGATCTATCCAATTCTGATTGGTTGATACACATCTGAGCTGGACTTAGGGAAAACTATAAATAGACGAACCATTTGCCCAATTTGGGTATCCAGATTTTAGAGTTTTCATCTCTGTTTCCCTCATTCCGGTCAGATAGCTTATCTGAACCCCCTGTAATCCCTTCTTGTAGTTTACCTTTGAGAGCCATTGTGAGTGATTTGTACTTCCAAGTTCGGATTCAAGACTGTAAATCTGAGGGCTCTCTGAGAAGCTCAGACTGTAAGTCTGAGGGCTCTCTAAGAAGCCGTGCTCTGTAATTGTAACGTTGGATTTTAAAAGGTTGCTGTAATTTGTGTCTTCTCCATTGGAGTCATGTCGAGGGTTCTGAATGTTCACCTTAGTGCATTAGACTTCTTTAGATTCACTCATCCGCATCCAACTTCCCTTAATTCATCATCCACTGAATTAGCGTTGGTAACCTAATTCAAGCAGCATTTACAGTGATGTTCATGTTCTGAACTAAAGAATAGGCCACAGCTAGCTGACAGATCTGTGACCATTTAAGTGGACAGATCACAACCATAAGTCTAAACCTATTCCTTAATTCGGATTTATTTCTCTTACATCTGTGCTGGTAGCCAGATGAAGATTGAATCTGCTCTGTTGAACTACAGATTCTCCATTAAAATTCAAAGGCTAAAGTACATGAAGCTATTATTTCTGCATTTGTCTTATTTTAAACATCTCCCCAACTCGGATCTGGATCATGTAGTTAGTTCTTTTCTTTATTTGCTTATAGTTAAATGTGACACAATCCAACACTCTCTTTTATCTATTCTTTATTTTAGATAATTATAGAGCCAGATCTGGTAGCACAGATCTGGAGGTTTATCTCTCAGTTTAGACAAACTTCTCTGTGGACGATCTTGAAATACTTACTTTTAAAACTTGCTACAATTGGCCCTGATCTTGCAGGCCAGTGTTAGCCCCAATGTGCTGATATCCCTTTCATAAGTTAACATCCATATAATTTAGCATTCTTTAATTCTTTAATTTTTGATTCATAATGCACATAATTTTGGCACACTTGGAGCGACAACAAGTTTTTGGCGCCGTTGCCGGGGAAGTTTGTTCTAAAATAGATAAACCTATGTTTATTTTCATTTATTTTAATTTTTGCTTTAAACCTGCACTTTGCATTCCAAGTGCTTGATTAAATGTCTACAGCAGTTTTGTATAGAAAACCTGTTTTACTGCAGCAGAATTTTTTTTTTTTATTTTTCTGAGTTTTTATTCTTTGCCTTCTAGTTATTTGAATAAATGCTGCTGCCACTCTTTTGTCTTTTTGTCAAATTTGGGCAGTAGCCTGAGTTTTTCTTTTTATTTTTGTCAATACTTGAATAAAATCTGCTGCAGTTTTGGATGTTTGCAGATCTGGAGCAGCCGTCCAACGAGGATCAACTGGATCAAATGTGGAGCAGATCAGCTTGAGTCTACATCCCCTTCTCCTTTGTATTTATTTTCTATTTTAAATTCTTGAGAACCAAATTCTGCTTATAACATGTTTAATGTATAATTTTGATTTACATGCTGATTTTTTTTTCAAAAAAAAAAAAAAAAAAAAATGAAAACAGAGAAAATAACAAAATTGTTGAAAAGATGAGGAGGAGAAATTTGTTCCTCACCTCCCATTTCCCCATGCAATGAAATCAGTTTCTCCTTTTGACAAAGGAAACACAAAAATTGAAAATGATGGAGACATTCAAGCAAGTTAAAATTAATCTACCTCTTGATGCAATCAAACAGTCCACTTATGCAAAATTTCTCAAAGGGTGTGCACCCACAAAAGGCAATCTAGGATACATTTATCCAAGAAGGCCTTTCTTTGTGGAAAAATCAACCAAGTGCTATCAATTTCAACACCACCTAAGATGCAAGACCACTGGAATCCCCACAATCCCTGCATCATTGGGGAGCACACCATTGAGAAAGCCTTGCTAGATCTGGTGCTAGTGTCAACACACTTCCCTAAGTCTCATGAGAAGCTAGGTTTGGGAGAATTGAAACCCACTCAAGTGGTGTTTTTAGTGACAGATCTGAAAGGAAACCTATGGGGTTGATTGAAGATGTTTTGGTAGGAGTAGACAAGTTTTTCTACCTGCTGACTTTTTGGTGTTGGACATGGAACCAACCAAAAGTACCACTTTGCCATCCCTGTCATTCAGGAAGACCATTCACAGCTCTGACTAATGCATGCATTCAATGCGGTCTGGCATCATGGAGGTGTCTTTTGGAAATATGAAAGTTAAATTGAATGTGTATATCATGTTTTACTCAACCTCAATTCTCTGTCAGGAATGTTTCCATGTTGACATCATTGATGAGTGGTGGAGGAGTCTTTACAAACATTTACGCAAGGTAAAGACTCCCACAGAACATTTGAGGAAATGATTGGGGATCCACTGAGAAAGAAGGAAAAGGGAGATCAAATTCAACGGGAGTCTGCTTTGTGCAAGGCACTCACCAACAGTCATCAAGTTCTCTCTCTTGGAGACCTGCTCCTCTCCCTCTTCCACAAGTTATCAAGGAAGCTTCAACTCACTGAACTGGAAGAACTGAGGATGGATGCCTACACTAGCTCCAGATTGTACAAAGAAAAGGTTAAATCATTCCATGATAGGAGCCTCATGAGAAAAGAGTTCATACCGGGGTCCAAGGTATGGTTATAATTTCTGCTGTCTTTTAGGCATGCTGTTTTTCTCCATTTGCATCCACTTTTCCCATCTGGACCTGCTGAGATCATTTTTTCTTTTTTTAGGAATCATGTAGGATAATGAGTAGTGGATCATAGGCTGTTTTGAATATTCAATGGACTCACTGATTTTATTTTCCTTCGAGATTTCTTCATCATAAATGGGTCTCAGTTGTGTGTGAACCCTGTTTTTAATATATGCTCCCATGCTTCATTATTTTTTTTTTCATACACATCATCAACAAAGGGGTCAATCTTATGAATCTTGCTTTTCACTGTATTCACCTTTAATCATTTTTATAATCACTTAGATTCATAAGTATCTCGGGCTTTTGGGTTTGTTTCTTTGGGCTTAGGATACATCATTTGGCATTAGATTTTCTGTTTAGGAATTTTAGTTTCAAATTCTTTTTTAGATTATTGATTTTTTCTTCTTAGGTTAATGTGTCCTCGTTTCTTGATTTCGTCATTTTTATAGTTAGTTTATAACTTTGTTTTCCTATTTTGCATTCACAAATTCAGTTTTTGTATCAACACTTTTCTTTTCTTTTTAACTTTGTATTCATAGCACTCTAAGTAATTAGGAAATGTATTAATTTACTTAAGAATCATGACAACTAGAAAATTTAAAATTCCTTTGCCAAATTTAGACATTCTAAACCTTGCGATATTCTACATTTCCATGATGATTACACCATAAAAACATACTGGTATCGACGTAGTAAGTCAAAAGGAAGAAAAAGGTAAAGATATACTTAAAAGCTCAAGGAAAAACCCGGTGAGAATTGAGCACATATATTTACCAACTCTGTGGAAGAGTGACTGAGGCAATTTTGTCTGAGTCAAAGGATTGGCTGAGGCATGAGATCCACTAGAAGTTAGGAAACTCCAAATTAAAACAAGTAACATCACACATGAAATTGAGGAAAAGAGCAAGGGCTTCTTTGGACAGCGTGAACCTAACAGAACCAACCAAGAAAAATCTGCCCCTGTTTGTACCCCATTTGAGCTGTAAATCCTACAATTCTTCATCAAAAATACTCAAAAGTACATGCACCTGAACCTATGTAACCAATTCAGCCTTCCCTCACTCTGAGAATTCAGGAGGTAAAGGAGAAAGAACTGAAGATGGACCATTCTGGCAACATCAAGAAAATGAAGAAAATACCTCAAAAAGCAATATGGTGACTGAGAAAAGAAGAGACAAACAATGTGAAAAAGTTGCAAGCAAAAAGGCAAAAAAGGGACCTTATGTTGAAAAATGCAAGATCAAAGAAAGAACTGATCACTGAATGTGAGAATCTCGAAAAGAAGAAGAAAGAAGCTAAACTCAAAAGGTGGAGTCATGAACCATCTCCTGCACTTCCTGAGTTCTCAAATTCAAACCTCTGTTCAAATTGCCTTTCCTTGAAACTTCACTCCATAAGCCATACAAACAAACCTAGATTAAAAGCCCTTGTGATCCAAAGTTGAGTGAGCTGTCATGTGGAGATGTCAATGATGCCATTGCCTAAGAATCATGCCTATGCTCATGCTTACAGATCCATTTGGGAGATGTAACTGCTCTTGAGCTTGAGTGAAAATGAACCCCTCAACAAAAACACTGATGAGAGTATACGCTGGTGAGTGTTTGGGTTGGAACTTGAGCACCTTAAGTATGACTTATAACCTAATTTTTATCCATAGGATGAGCTTACTGCTGGCACATTTGTATGATTTTCTATGACTGTTCACAGATTGGAAATATTGAAACATTCATGAGGTTTATAAATGTTTAAATTCCTGTGCAAACAATAATCAAATTTTCTGTTTCATCATTGATTCAAGAGTAACTAACCCTGCTCCTTGATTGCTCATTTGATAATATTGCACTGATGTTAACTGTTTCATGGAGAAGTTTGTGGGTACCTTCACTGAAAACCCTCAGGAGACTTCACTCCTCCTCTAGGGATCACCTAGGGGTTTAAAAGGCTTGTTGCATATGCTAAATGCACCTGTGCTTCCTACAAAAGTGGCTCTTTACTTTGTTTTTATGTTTCTTTGCTCAGGGACTAGCAAAGCTTAGGTTTGGGGGTGTGATAAGTAGTGAAAAATACCATTTTTCACCCCTAAACATGAGCCTTGAAAGACCCTTGAGAGGACTAAATAAGTGCTTTAGTGTTCATATTGCAGCTAACCAAAAAGACAGGTCCAAATCCGAAAACCATCCTAAAATGATCAAAAAGCTGACAACGCATGTCAAACTCAAAGAGGGAGTGAAGAAATAGCCTCAGCAATGGCTAAAAAGGTCCTAAAAGAGCAAGAAAAGACCTGAAGAAGAAGAAGGATCCATTCGCAAAGAAGAATGGAAGCTAAAGTTCAATTCGCAAAGAACTTCTACTATTCGCAAAGAACTTTGAACTTTGCGAAAAGAAGAAAACACTCTGCGAAAAGAAGAGAAGTCCTTTGCGAAAAGATCTCCTGAAGCCAAAGTCCTTTGCGAAAAGATCTCCTGAAGCCAAAATGCTTTGCGAAAAGATCTCCTGAAGCCAAAATGCTTTGCGAAGAGAGCTTCTGGAGCCAAACTACTTTGCGAAAAGACCCTTAAACTATGCGAAATGGCATTCTGGGGATTTGCAGCTCGTCCGAAGGGTATTTCAGGAAACTTTGCACGCGCCCCAATGCGTTTTAAAACCCAAGGACATTCCGGAAGATTCTGAGCACAAACCAAAGGCATATTCCACCCCATGTGAACACCCAAAGATGAAATTACTTGGCGGGAACTTCTAGAAGCTCAAACAGATTTTTGAATTACATAACAGAATTGATGCCTCTGTTTCCTGATTGGCTGAACCAGATCAAGCATTTCTGATTGGCCAGAACAGATCTGGATCCTGGTGCTCGACTCCTATTGGTTGATACAGATCTATCCAATTCTGATTGGTTGATACACATCTGAGCTGGCTTAGGGAAAACTATAAATAGACGAACCATTTGCCCAATTTGGGTATCCAGATTTTAGAGTTTTCATCTCTGTTTCCCTCATTCCGGTCAGATAGCTTATCTGAACCCCCTGTAATCCCTTCTTGTAGTTTACCTTTGAGAGCCATTGTGAGTGATTTGTACTTCCAAGTTCGGATTCAAGACTGTAAATCTGAGGGCTCTCTGAGAAGCTCAGACTGTAAGTCTGAGGGCTCTCTAAGAAGCCGTGCTCTGTAATTGTAACGTTGGATTTTAAAAGGTTGCTGTAATTTGTGTCTTCTCCATTGGAGTCATGTCGAGGGTTCTGAATGTTCACCTTAGTGCATTAGACTTCTTTAGATTCACTCATCCGCATCCAACTTCCCTTAATTCATCATCCCTGTGCGAATTAGCGTTGGTAACCTAATTCAAGCAGCATTTACAGTGATGTTCATGTTCTGAACTAAAGAATAGGCCACAGCTAGCTGATGATCTGTGACCATTTAAGTGGACAGATCACAGCCATAAGTCTAAACCTATTCCTTAATTCGGATTTATTTCTCTTACATCTGTGCTGGTAGCCAGATGAAGATTGAATCTGCTCTGTGGAAATACAGATTCTCCATTAAAATTCAGAGGCTAAAGTACATGAAGCTATTATTTCTGCATTTGTCTTATTTTAAACATCTCCCCAACTCGGATCTGGATCATGTAGTTAGTTCTTTTCTTTATTTGCTTATAGTTAAATGTGACACAATCCAACACTCTCTTTTATCTATTCTTTATTTTAGATAATTATAGAGCCAGATCTGGTAGCACAGATCTGGAGGTTTATCTCTCATTTTAGACAAACTTCTCTGTGGACGATCTTGAAATACTTACTTTTAAAACTTGCTACAATTGGCCCTGATCTTGCAGGCCAGTGTTAGCCCCAATGTGCTGATATCCCTTTCATAAGTTAACATCCATATAATTTAGCATTCTTTAATTCTTTAATTTTTGATTTATAATGCACACAATTATGGCACACTTGGAGCGACAACAAGTTTTTGGCGCCGTTGCCGGGGAAGTTTGTTCTAAAATAGATAGACCTATGTTTATTTTCATTTATTTTAATTTTTGCTTTAAACCTGCACTTTGCATTCCAAGTGCTTGATTAAATGTCTACTGCAGTTTTGTAGAGAAAACCTGTTTTACTGCAGCAGAATTTTTATTTTCTATTTTTCTGAGTTTTCATTCTTTGCCTTCTAGTTATTTGAATAAATGCTGCTGCCACTCTTTTGTCTTTTTGTCAAATTTGGGTAGTAGCCTGAGTTTTTTCTTTTTAGTTTTGTCAATATTTGAATAAGGTACTGCTACAGTTTTTGAATGTTTGCAGATCTGGAGCAGCCGTCCAACAAGGAGCATCTGGACCAAAGCTGGAGCAGATCTGCTTGAGTTTGCATCCCCTTCTCCTTTGTATTCATTTTCTATTTTTAAATTCTTGAGAACCAGCAATTCTGCTGTGTTTAATGTCTGTTTTGATTTACATCAGAAAATTCAAAAAAAAAAAAAAAAAAAAAAAAAAATGAAAAACAGAAAAATAACAAAATTGTTGAAAAAGATGAGGAGGAGAAATTTGTTGAGCCTCCCATTTCCCCCAATGAAAAGTTTCTCCTTTTGACAAAGGAAACACAAAATTATAAAATGATGGAGACATTCAAGCTGTTTTTAAATTAATCTACCTTTTCCCATTGATGCAATCTGAGATCAAAAATCATGTAGGATAATGAGTAGTGAATCATAGGCGGCAATCAATGGATACATTTATCCAAGAAGGCCTTTCTTCATCATAAATCTCAGCTGAAAATCAACCAAGTGCTATCAATTTTAATATGTGCTCCCATGCATTATCCTACACATCATCAACAAAGGAGTCACACCATTGATGAATCTTGCTAGATCACTGCTAGTAATCATTTTATAATCACTTAGATTCATAAGTATCTCAGAAGCTAGGTTTGGGAGGCTTAGGAAACCCACTCAATTAGATTTTCTGTTTTAGGAATTTTAGTTTCAAAGGAAACCTATGGGGTTGATTGAAGATTTTTTCTTTCTTGGTTAATGTGTCCTCGTTTAGACAAGTTTTCGTTTTTCTACCTGCTTTTAGTGTTGGCATTGGAACCAACCAGTATCAACACTTTTCCACTTTGTATTCAGTCCTTACCTTGCTTTTACTGTTTCTCTGTTAATGCATGCATTCAATGCATAGTAATCCTTCATGGAGGTGTCTTTTGGAAATATGAAAGTTAAATTGAATGTGTATATCATGCCTTTTACTCAACCTCAATTCTCTTCAGTTTTAATGTTTCTGCTGACATATGAGTTTAGATGTTCTTAGTCTTTCTTCTTTATCTGCAAGGTAAAGACTCCACCACAGAATTTAAAAATGATTGAGGACAATGTTCATCTTATTGGGGATCCACTGAGAAAGAAGGAAAAGGGAGATCAAATTCAACGGGAGTCTGCTTTGTGCAAGGCACTCACCAACAGTCATCAAGTTCTCTCTCTTGGAGACCTGCTCCTCTCCCTCTTCCACAAGTTACCAAGGAAGCTTTACTGCCCTCTTTTCTCAGCCCACCTGAATTGGAACTCACTAGCTCAGCTACAAAGAAAGGTTAAATCATTCCATGATAGGAGCCTCATGAGAAAAGAGTTCATGATTATTTCTTCCAAGGTATGGTTATAATTTCTAGAGGCATCTTTGTTTTTCCATTTGCATCCACTTTTCCCATCTGGACCTGCTGAGATCATTTTTTCTTTTTTTAGGAAACATGTAGGATAATGAGTAGTGGATCATAGGCTGTTTGAATATTCAATGGACTTCAGTTTTATTTTCAGATTTCTTCATCATAAATGGGTTTCTGTTGTGTGTGAATTCTACCATTTAATATATGCTCCATGCTTCATTATTCTTTTTTTCATACATCATCAACAAAGTCAATCTTATGAATCTTGCTTTTCTTTGTATTTCAGGTTGTTATCATTTTTATAATCACTTAGATTCATAAGTATCTCAAGCTTATGGGTTTGATTCTTTGGGCTTAGGTTACATCATTTGGCGTTTGATTTTCTGATTTAGGAATTTTAGTTTCAAAATCTGTTTTTAGAACGCTGATTTTATTTCTTTCTTAGGTTAATGTGTCCTCGTTTCCCCATTTTCGTCATTTTTTATAGTTAGTTTATAACTTTGTTTTCCTATTTTGCATTCACAAATTCAGTTTTGTATCAACACTTTTCTTTTCTTTTTTAACTTTGTATTGGGTCCCTTACCTTGAAGAGGTTTCTCGCGATTTCTCGATTAAAGAAGCACTAGTTTCCTTTCATTTGAAAAATAGTAATCCTTCTATTTGTTAGATTTTATTTAGCAGTTCTAAAAACATTGTTTTCTGTTTTCTTGCATTTTTTTGTTTTATTTCCTTGCTCATATTTCTAGTTAATAAACTTTATTCTCCCATTCTCCATGTCATTTCTGCTGTTTAGATTTTTTCTTCTTATTGTTCTTTCTTGTTTACCAATTTTTCCGGTATAAAGTGACCATTGTCTGAACATTGAGGACAATGTTCATAGGTTTGGGGGTGTGGCAGACAAGTCTGCCTAGGAATAGTTAACATAAGGGCAGAATCACCTAAGTAATTAGGAAATGTATTAATTTACTTAAGAATCATGACAACTAGAAAATTTAAAATTCCTTTGCCAAATTTAGACATTCTAAACCTTGCGATATTCTACATTTCCATGATGATTACACCATAAAAACATACTGGTATCAGCACGTAGTAAGTCAAAAGGAAGAGAAAAAGGTAAAGATATACTTAAAAGCTCAAGGAAAAACCATAACCAGTGAGAATTGAGCTCATATATTTTCCATCTCTGTTGAAGAGTGACTGAGGCAATTTTTTTTTCTGATTCAAAAGATTGGCTGAGGCATTAGATCCACTAGAAGTTAGGAAACTCCAAATTAAAACAAGTAACAGCACTCATGAAACTGAGGAAAAGATCAAGGCCTTCTTTGGACAGCTTGAACCTAACAGAACCAACCAAGAAAAATCTGCCCCTGTTTGTACCCCATTTGAGCTGTAAATCCTACAATTCTTCATCAAAAATATCCAAAAGTACTTGCACCTGAACCTATGGAACCAATTCAGCCTTCCCTCACTCTGAGAATTCAGGAGGTAAAGGAGAAAGAACTGAAGATGGACCATTTCTGGGCAACATCAAGAAAATACCTCAAAAACAGGCAATATGGTGACTGAGAAAAGAAGAGACAAACAATGTGAAAAAGTTGCAAGCAAAAAAAAAAAAAAAAGGGACCTTATGTTGAAAAATGCAAGATCAAAGAAAGAACTGATCACTGTGAATGTGAGAATCTCGAAAAGAAGAAGAAAGAAGCTAAACTCAAAAAGGTGGAGTCATGAACCATCTCCTGCACTTCCTGAGTTCTCAAATTCAAACCTCTGTTCAAATTGCCTTTCCTTGAAACTTCACTCCATAAGCCATACAAACAAACCTAGATTAAAAGCCCTTGTGATCCAAAGTTGAGTGAGCTGTCATGTGGAGATGAGAAGTGACCCAATCTATGGTGAGGAGATGTCAATGATGCCATTGCCTAAGAATCATGCCTATGCTCATGCTTACAGATCCATTTGGGAGATGTAACTGCTCTTGAGCTTGAGTGAAAATGAACCCCTCAACAAAAACACTGATGAGAGTATACCCTGGTGAGTGTTTGGGTTGGAACTTGAGCACCTTAAGTATGACTTATAACCTAATTTTTATCCATAGGATGAGCTTACTGCTGGCACATTTGTATGATTTTCTATGACTGTTCACAGATTGGAAATATTGAAACATTCATGAGGTTTATAAATGTTTAAATTCCTGTGCAAACAATAATCAAATTTTCTGTTTCATCATTGATTCAAGAGTAACTAACCCTGCTCCTTGATTGCTCATTTGATAATATTGCACTGATGTTAACTGTTTCATGGAGAAGTTTGTGGGTACCTTCACTGAAAACCCTCAGGAGACTTCACTCCTCCTCTAGGGATCACCTAGGGGTTTAAAAGGCTTGTTGCATATGCTAAATGCACCTGTGCTTCCTACAAAAGTGGCTCTTTACTTTGTTTTTTATGTTTCTTTGCTCAGGGACTAGCAAAGCTTAGGTTTGGGGGTGTTAAGTAGTGAAAAATACCATTTTTCACCCCTAAACATGAGCCTTGAAAGACCCTTGAGAGGACTAAATAAGTGCTTTAGTGTTCATATTGCAGCTAACCAAAAAGACAGGTCCAAATCTGAAAACCATCCTAAAATGATCAAAAAGCTGACAACGCATGTCAAACTCAAAGAGGGAGTGAAGAAATAGCCTCAGCAATGGCTAAAAAGGTCCTAAAAGAGCAAGAAAAGACCTGAAGAAGAAGAAGGATCCATTCGCAAAGAAGAATGGAAGCTAAAGTTCAATTCGCAAAGAACTTCTACTATTCGCAAAGAACTTTGAACTTTGCGAAAAGAAGAAAACACTTTGCGAAAAGAAGAGAAGTCCTTTGCGAAAAGATCTCCTGAAGCCAAAGTCCTTTGCGAAAAGATCTCCTGAAGCCAAAATGCTTTGCGAAAAGATCTCCTGAAGCCAAAATGCTTTGCGAAGAGAGCTTCTGGAGCCAAACTACTTTGCGAAAAAGCCCTTAAACTATGCGAAATGGCATTCTGGGGATTTGCAGCTCGTCCGAAGGGTATTTCAGGAAACTTTGCACGCGCCCCAATGCGTTTTAAAACCCAAGGACATTCCGGAAGATTCTGAGCACAAACCAAAGGCATATTCCACCCCATGTGAACACCCAAAGATGAAATTACTTGGCGGGAACTTCTAGAAGCTCAAACAGATTTTTGAATTACATAACAGAATTGATGCCTCTGTTTCCTGATTGGCTGAACCAGATCAAGCATTTCTGATTGGCCAGAACAGATCTGGATCCTGGTGCTCGACTCCTATTGGTTGATACAGATCTATCCAATTCTGATTGGTTGATACACATCTGAGCTGGCTTAGGGAAAACTATAAATAGACGAACCATTTGCCCAATTTGGGTATCCAGATTTTAGAGTTTTCATCTCTGTTTCCCTCATTCCGGTCAGATAGCTTATCTGAACCCCCTGTAATCCCTTCTTGTAGTTTACCTTTGAGAGCCATTGTGAGTGATTTGTACTTCCAAGTTCGGATTCAAGACTGTAAATCTGAGGGCTCTCTGAGAAGCTCAGACTGTAAGTCTGAGGGCTCTCTAAGAAGCCGTGCTCTGTAATTGTAACGTTGGATTTTAAAAGGTTGCTGTAATTTGTGTCTTCTCCATTGGAGTCATGTCGAGGGTTCTGAATGTTCACCTTAGTGCATTAGACTTCTTTAGATTCACTCATCCGCATCCAACTTCCCTTAATTCATCATCCATGTGCGAATTAGCGTTGGTAACCTAATTCTAGCAACATTTACAGTGATGTTCATGTTCTGAACTAAAGAATAGGCCACAGCTAGCTGACAGATCTGTGACCATTTAAGTGGACAGATCACAGCCATAAGTCTAAACCTATTCCTTAATTCGGATTTATTTCTCTTACATCTGTGCTGGTAGCCAGATGAAGATTGAATCTGCTCTGTTGAACTACAGATTCTCCATTAAAATTCAGAGGCTAAAGTACATGAAGCTATTATTTCTGCATTTGTCTTATTTTAAACATCTCCCCAACTCGGATCTGGATCATGTAGTTAGTTCTTTTCTTTATTTGCTTATAGTTAAATGTGACACAATCCAACACTCTCTTTTATCTATTCTTTATTTTAGATAATTATAGAGCCAGATCTGGTAGCACAGATCTGGAGGTTTATCTCTCATTTTAGACAAACTTCTCTGTGGACGATCTTGAAATACTTACTTTTAAAACTTGCTACAATTGGCCCTGATCTTGCAGGCCAGTGTTAGCCCCAATGTGCTGATATCCCTTTCATAAGTTAACATCCATATAATTTAGCATTCTTTAATTCTTTAATTTTTGATTCATAATGCACACAATTATGGCACACTTGGAGCGACAACAAGTTTTTGGCGCCGTTGCCGGGGAAGTTTGTTCTAAAATAGATAAACCTATGTTTATTTTCATTTATTTTAATTTTTGCTTTAAACCTGCACTTTGCATTCCAAGTGCTTGATTAAATGTCTACAGCAGTTTTGTATAGAAAACCTGTTTTACTGCAGCAGAATTTTTTTTTTTTTTATTATTTTTCTGAGTTTTTATTCTTTGCCTTCTAGTTATTTGAATAAATGCTGCTGCCACTCTTTTGTCTTTTTGTCAAATTTGGGCAGTAGCCTGAGTTTTTCTTTTTATTTTTGTCAATACTTGAATAAGGTACTGCTGCAGTTTTTGGATTTTTGCAGATCTGGAGCAGCCGTCCAACAAGGAGCATCTGGACTAAAGCTGGAGCAGATCTGCTTGAGTTTGCATCCCCTTCTCCTTTGCATTCATTTTCTATTTTTAAATTCTTGAGAACCAGCAGTTCTGCTGTGTTTAATGTTTGTTTTGATTATAATTTCTGCTGTCTTTTAGGCATGCTGATTTTTTTTTTACAAAACCAAATACAAAATAAAAGAAGCTGAAAACACAAATAGAAAATCTCTGAGTTGTTTCTCATTATTTTCAGCAGTAGTAAATAAGGGCTCTTGTTGAGCCCGGGCTGATCCAAAACAAGTAAAAAAAAAAAAAAAAAAATTTATAATAAAAAAAAAAAATAGAAAATTATAAAAACAATATAGATATCTTCCGGATGGGCTGTTTTTCTCCATTTGCATCCACTTTTCCCATCTGGACCTGCTGAGATCATTTTTTTTTTTTTTAGGAATCATGTAGGATAATGAGTAGTGAATCATAGGCTGTTTTGAATATTCAATGGACCCACTGATTTTATTTTCCTTCAAGATTTCTTCATCATAAATGGGTCTCAGCTGTGTGTGAACCCTGTTTTTAATATGTGCTCCCATGCTTCATTATTTTCTTTTTCATACGCATCATCAACAAAGGGGTCAATCTTATGAATCTTGCTTTTCACTGTATTCCTGCTAATCATTTTTATAATCACTTAGATTCATAAGTATCTCAGGCTTTTGGGTTTGTTTCTTTGGGCTTAGGATATATCATTTGGCATTAGATTTTCTGTTTTAGGAATTTTAGTTTCAAATTCTGTTTTTAGATCGCTGATTTTTTTCTTTCTTAGGTTAATGTGTCCTCGTTTTACTGATTTTCTCATTTTTCTGCAGTATAGTTAGTTTCTAACTTTGTTTCCCTATTTTGCATTCACAAATTCTGTTTTTGTATCAACACTTTTCTATTTTTTTTAACTTTGTATTCAGTCCCTTACCTTGCTTTTACTGTTTCTCTGTTATTAGCATTAGTTTCCTTTCATTTGCATAGTAATCCTTCTATTTGTTAGATTTTATTTAGCAGTTCTAGCATTGTTTTGTTGATTTTTCTTGCATTTGTATATCATGTTTTCCATTTCCTTGCTCATATCTTCAGTTTTTTCTTATATTTTTCTGCTGCATATAGTTTAGATTTTTCTGTTCTTAGTTTTTTCTTTCTTCTTTTTACCCTGCTGCCCCTAGTCTCTCATTGTCTAGAACATTGAGGACAATGTTCATCTTAGGTTTGGGGATCCACTGAGAAAGAAGGAAAGGAGATCAAATTCAAAGGAGTCTGCTTTGTGCAAGGCACTCACCAACAGTCATCAAGTTCTCTCTCTTGGAGACCTGCTCCTCTCCCTCTTCCACAAGTTACCAAGGTTGCCTTTGCTGCCTCTTTTCTCAGCCCACCTGAATTGGAACTCAAACAGCTCCCCAAAAATCTGAAATATGTATTTTTGGGAGATCATCAAACACTACCTGTGATTATTTCTTCCTCCTTTACAAAGGAGCAAGAAGAGGAGCTGTTGGTAGTTCTAAAACAGCACAAGAAAGCAATTGGCTGGACCATTGCTGATTTAGGAGGACTAAACCCAGCTGTATGCATGCTTCTTAGTTTCTGTTGCTTCTTAGTTTCTGTTTTCAGCTAATTTTTTTTCTTTTTCTTTCGGTTTCTGTTTTCATAAATTCTACCATTTAGATCTGTAGTGAGCCTGCTATTTTCTTTGTTTTTCCCTTACAACAACAAGTGAGGACACGGTTCCTCACACGTTTCCCCCAATTTCCAGGTTGTTACTCACTTATTGGGGAATTAAATGCAGAAAGTTACTTTCTGTCACTTCCCATCCCTAACATCAATCTTAATGACCCATGCTACTTGTATTCACGCTGATTCCTGAGCCATTACCAATGCCCCCCATTCAAGTCCCACCTGGCTTCCCTTAAATAACCAACCTCTACCAAATTCCACATCTTTCCCCTCCCTGCCAAAATGGCCGACGACCAAGCCAATAAGCCACCACACAGCTTTTACCCCATGTGACTGGACCCACCACCACCGAAGGGGTCAGATCCGCTCCAGGCCCTCTGGGACGAATTTGGAAAGGGCCGCGCGATGTTGGCCAAAGCAAAGCAGGCCCAACTCCAGCCTCCTCAGAGAAAACAAAAATCAACCTTCCCACCACTTCCACCCTCCACACCCCACCCCCCCTCCCCTAAAAAACACCTGTCCTATTCTGTCTTAATTTTTTTTTTATTTTTTATGTAAAATATTTCTAGTTAATAAACTTTACTTTCTCCCATTCTTCATGTCATTTTCTGCTGTTGATTTGTTTTTTCTTCTTATTGTTGCTGCCTTGTTTCAATTTTTCCGGTATAAAGTGACCATGCTTTGGAACCAGTGAGGACACTGTTCCCCATAGGTTTGGGGTGTGGCAGACAAGTCCTGCCTAGGAATAGTTAACATAAGGGCAGCAGAATCCGTAATTAGGAAATGTATTAATTTACTTAAGAATCATGACAACTAGAAAATTTAAAATTCCTTTGCCAAATTTAGACATTCTAAACCTTGCGATATTCTACATTTCCATGATGATTACACCATAAAAACATACTGGTATCAGCACGTAGTAAGTCAAAAGGAAGAGAAAAAGGTAAAGATATACTTAAAAGCTCAAGGAAAAACCATAACCAGTGAGAATTGAGCCTATATGTTTTACATCTCTGTTGAAGAGTGACTGAGGCAACCCTTTTCTGATTCAAAGGACTGGCTGAGGCATTAGATCCACTAGAAGTTAGGAAACTCCAAATTAAAACAAGTAACAGCACTCATGAAACTGAGGAAAAGATCAAGGCCTTCTTTGGACAGCTTGAACCTAACAGAACCAACCAAGAAAAATCTGCCCCTGTTTGTACCCCATTTGAGCTGTAAATCCTACAATTCTTCATCAAAAATACTCAAAAGTACTTGCACCTGAACCTATGGAACCAATTCAGCCTTCCCTCACTCTGAGAATTCAGGAGGTAAAGGAGAAAGAACTGAAGATGGACCATTTCTGGGCAACATCAAGAAAATGAAGAGAAAATACCTCAAAAACAGGCAATATGGTGACTGAGAAAAGAAGAGACAAACAATGTAAAAAAGTTGCAAGCAAAAAGGCAAAAAAGGGACCTTATGTTGAAAAATGCAAGATCAAAGAAAGAACTGATCACTGTGAATGTGAGAATCTCGAAAAGAAGAAGAAAGAAGCTAAACTCAAAAAGGTGGAGTCATGAACCATCTCCTGCACTTCCTGAGTTCTCAAATTCAAACCTCTGTTCAAACTGCCTTTCCTTGAAACTTCACTCCATAAGCCATACAAACAAACCTAGATTAAAAGCCCTTGTGATCCAAAGTTGAGTGAGCTGTCATGTGGAGATAAGAAGTGACCCAATCTATGGTGAGGAGATGTCAATGATGCCATTGCCTAAGAATCATGCCTATGCTCATGCTTACAGATCCATTTGGGAGATGTAACTGCTCTTGAGCTTGAGTGAAAATGAACCCCTCAACAAAAACACTGATGAGAGTATACCCTGGTGAGTGTTTGGGTTGGAACTTGAGCACCTTAAGTATGACTTATAACCTAATTTTTATCCATAGGATGAGCTTACTGCTGGCACATTTGTATGATTTTCTATGACTGTTCACAGATTGGAAATATTGAAACATTCATGAGGTTTATAAATGTTTAAATTCCTGTGCAAACAATAATCAAATTTTCATTTTCATCATTGATTCAAGAGTAACTAACCCTGCTCCTTGATTGCTCATTTGATAATATTGATGTTAACTGTTTCATGGAGAAGTTTGTGGGTACCTTTGAAAACCCTCAGGAGACTTCACTCCTCCTCTAGGGATCACCTAGGGGTTTAAAAGGCTTGTTGCATATGCTAAATGCACTGTGCTTCCTACAAAAGTGGCTCTTTACTTTGTTTTTATGTTTCTTTGCTCAGGGACTAGCAAAGCTTAGGTTTAGTGTGATAAGTAGTGAAAAATACCATTTTCACCCCTAAACATGAGCCTTGAAAGACCCTTGAGAGGACTAAATAAGTGCTTTAGTGTTCATATTGCAGCTAACCAAAAGACAGGTCCAAATCCAAAACCATCCTAAAATGATCAAAAACAACGCATGTCAAACTCAAAGAGGGAGTGAAGAAATAGCCTGCAATGGCTAAAAGGTCCTAAAAGAGCAAGAAAAGACCTGAAGAAGAAGAAGGATCCATTCGCAAAGAAGAATGGAAGCTAAAGTTCAATTCGCAAAGAACTTCTACTATTCGCAAAGAACTTTGAACTTTGCGAAAAGAAGAAAACACTCTGCGAAAAGAAGAGAAGTCCTTTGCGAAAAGATCTCCTGAAGCCAAAATGCTTTGCGAAAAGATCTCCTGAAGCCAAAATGCTTTGCGAAAAGAACTTCTGAAGCCAAAATGCTTTGCGAAAAGAACTTCTGGAGCCAAACTACTTTGCGAAAAAGCCTTAAACTATGCGAAATGGCATTCTGGGGATTTGCAGCTCGTCCGAAGGGTATTTCAGGAAACTTTGCACGCGCCCCAATGCGTTTTAAAACCCAAGGACATTTCGGAAGATTCTGAGCACGAACCAAAGGCATATTCCACCCCATGTGAACACCCAAAGATGAAATTACTTGGCGGGAACTTCTAGAAGCTCAAACAGATTTTTGAATTACATAACAGAATTGATGCCTCTGTTTCCTGATTGGCTGAACCAGATCAAGCATTTCTGATTGGCCAGAACAGATCTGGATCCTGGTGCTCGACTCCTATTGGTTGATACAGATCTATCCAATTCTGATTGGTTGATACACATCTGAGCTGGACTTAGGGAAAACTATAAATAGACGAACCATTTGCCCAATTTGGGTATCCAGATTTTAGAGTTTTCATCTCTGTTTCCCTCATTCCGGTCAGATAGCTTATCTGAACCCCCTGTAATCCCTTCTTGTAGTTTACCTTTGAGAGCCATTGTGAGTGATTTGTACTTCCAAGTTCGGATTCAAGACTGTAAATCTGAGGGCTCTCTGAGAAGCTCAGACTGTAAGTCTGAGGGCTCTCTAAGAAGCCGTGCTCTGTAATTGTAACGTTGGATTTTAAAAGGTTGCTGTAATTTGTGTCTTCTCCATTGGAGTCATGTCGAGGGTTCTGAATGTTCACCTTAGTGCATTAGACTTCTTTAGATTCACTCATCCGCATCCAACTTCCCTTAATTCATCATCCCTGTGCGAATTAGCGTTGGTAACCTAATTCAAGCAGCATTTACAGTGATGTTCATGTTCTGAACTAAAGAATAGGCCACAGCTAGCTGACAGATCTGTGACCATTTAAGTGGACAGATCACAGCCATAAGTCTAAACCTATTCCTTAATTCGGATTTATTTCTCTTACATCTGTGCTGGTAGCCAGATGAAGATTGAATCTGCTCTGTGGAAATACAGATTCTCCATTAAAATTCAGAGGCTAAAGTACATGAAGCTATTATTTCTGCATTTGTCTTATTTTAAACATCTCCCCAACTCGGATCTGGATCATGTAGTTAGTTCTTTTCTTTATTTGCTTATAGTTAAATGTGACACAATCCAACACTCTCTTTTATCTATTCTTTATTTTAGATAATTATAGAGCCAGATCTGGTAGCACAGATCTGGAGGTTTATCTCTCATTTTAGACAAACTTCTCTGTGGACGATCTTGAAATACTTACTTTTAAAACTTGCTACAATTGGCCCTGATCTTGCAGGCCAGTGTTAGCCCCAATGTGCTGATATCCCTTTCATAAGTTAACATCCATATAATTTAGCATTCTTTAATTCTTTAATTATTGATTTATAATGCACATAATTTTGGCACACTTGGAGCGACAACAAGTTTTTGGCGCCGTTGCCGGGGAAGTTTGTTCTAAAATAGATAAACCTATGTTTATTTTCATTTATTTTAATTTTTGCTTTAAACCTGCACTTTGCATTCCAAGTGCTTGATTAAATGTCTACAGCAGTTTTGTATAGAAAACCTGTTTTACTGCAGCAGAATTTTTTTTTTTATTTTTTTTTTATTTTTATTTTTCTGAGTTTTTATTCTTTGCCTTCTAGTTATTTGAATAAATGCTGCTGCCACTCTTTTGTCTTTTTGTCAAATTTGGGCAGTAGCCTGAGTTTTTCTTTTTATTTTTGTCAATACTTGAATAAGGTACTGCTGCAGTTTTTGGATGTTTGCAGATCTGGAGCAGCCGTCCAACAAGGAGCATCTGGACCAAAGCTGGAGCAGATCTGCTTGAGTTTGCATCCCCTTCTCCTTTGCATTCATTTTCTATTTTTAAATTCTTGAGAACCAGCAGTTCTGCTGTGTTTAATGTTTGTTTTGATTATAATTTCTGCTGTCTTTTAGGCATGCTGATTTTTTTTACAAAACCAAATACAAAATAAAAGAAGCTGAAAACACAAATAGAAAATCTCTGAGTTGTTTCTCATTATTTTCAGCAGTAGTAAATAAGGGCTCTTGTTGAGCCCGGGCTGATCCAAAACAAGTAAAAAAAAAAAAAAAAAAATTATAATAAAAAAATAGAAAATTATAAAAACAATATAGATATCTTCCGGATGGGCTGTCTTTCTCCATTTGCATCCACTTTTCCCATCTGGACCTGCTGAGATCATTTTTTTTTTAGGAATCATGTAGGATAATGAGTAGTGGATCATAGGCTGTTTTGAATATTCAATGGACCCACTGATTTTATTTTCCTTCGAGATTTCTTCATCATAAATGGGTCTCAGCTGTGTGTGAGCCCTGTGTTTAATTTGTGCTCCCATGCTTCATTATTTCTTTTTTTCATACACATCATCAACAAAGGGGTCAATCTTATGAATCTTGCTTTTCACTGTATTCCTGCTAATCATTTTTATAATCACTTAGATTCATAAGTATCTCAGGCTTTTGGGTTTGTTTCTTTGGGCTTAGGATATATCATTTGGCATTAGATTTTCTGTTTTAGGAATTTTAGTTTCAAATTCTGTTTTTAGATCGCTGATTTTTTTTTCTTTCTTAGGTTAATGTGTCCTCGTTTTACTGATTTTCGTCATTTTTCTGTGAGTATAGTTAGTTTATAACTTTGTTTTCCTATTTTGCATTCACAAATTCAGTTTTTGTATCAACACTTTTCTTTTTTTTAACTTTGTATTCAGTCCCTTACCTTGCTTTTACTGTTTCTCTGTTATTAGCATTAGTTTCCTTTCATTTGCATAGTAATCCTTCTATTTGTTAGATTTTATTTAGCAGTTCTAGCATTGTTTTGTTGATTTTTCTTGCATTTGTATATCATGTTTTCCATTTCCTTGCTCATATCTTCAGTTTTACATTTTTATTTTCTGCTGCATATAGTTTAGATTTTTTCTGTTCTTAGTTTTTCTTTCTTCTTTTACCCTGCTGCCCCTAGTCTCTCTCATTGTCTAGAACATTGAGGACAATGTTCATCTTAGGTTTGGGGATCCACTGAGAAAGAAGGAAAAGGGAGATCAAATTCAAAGGGAGTCTGCTTTGTGCAAGGCACTCACCAACAGTCATCAAGTTCTCTCTCTTGGAGACCTGCTCCTCTCCCTCTTCCACAAGTTACCAAGGTACCTTTGCTGCCCTCTTTTCTCAGCCCACCTGAATTGGAACTCAAACAGCTCCCCAAAAATCTGAAATATGTATTTTTGGGAGATCATCAAACACTACCTGTGATTATTTCTTCCTCCCTTACAAAGGAGCAAGAAGAGGAGCTGTTGGTAGTTCTAAAACAGCACAAGAAAGCAATTGGCTGGACCATTGCTGATTTAGGAGGACTAAACCCAGCTGTATGCATGCATTTGTTTCTGTTGCTTCTTAGTTTCTGTTTTCAGCTAATTTTTTTTCTTTTTCTTTCGGTTTCTGTTTTCATAAATTCTACCATTTAGATCTGTAGTGAGCCTGCTATTTTCTTTGTTTTTCCCTTACAACAACAAGTGAGGACACGGTTCCTCACACGTTTCCCCCAATTTCCAGGTTGTTACTCACTTATTGGGGAATTAAATGCAGAAAGTTACTTTCTGCCGCCTCGCCTTGTCAATGCTATATACCCACGCTGATTCCTGGGCCATGAGCATTACCAATGCCCCCCCATTCAAGTCCCACCCTTTCGGCTTCCCCACCTTACCTATAAATAACCAACCTCTACCAAATTCCCCCACATCTTTCCCCACCCTTCCAAAATGGCCGACGACCAAGCCAATAAGCCACCACACCGCTTTTACCCCATGTGGCTGGACCCACCACCACCGAAGGTGCCAGATCCGCTCCAGCCCCTCTGGGACGAATTTGAAGAGGTCCTCGCGATTTTGGCCAAAGAAAAGGAGGCCCAACTCCAGCCTCCTCAGAAAAAACAAAAAAATCAACCTTCCCCTGCCACTTCCACCCCTCCACCGCCCCTCCCCTAAAAACACCTGTCCTATTCTGTCTTTATTTTTCTTTTCTTTTTTTTTTATGTAAAATATTTCTAGTTAATAAACTTTACTTTCTCCCATTCTCCATGTCATTTTCTGCTGTTTATTTTTTTTCTTCTTATTGTTGCTGCCTTGTTTCAATTTTTCCGGTATAAAGTGACCATGCCACCTTTGAACCAGTGAGGACACTGTTCCCCATAGGTTTGGGGGTGTGGCAGACAAGTCCTGCCTAGGGAATAGTTAACATAAGGGCAGCAGAATCACCTAAGTAATTAGGAAATGTATTAATTTACTTAAGAATCATGACAACTAGAAAATTTAAAATTCCTTTGCCAAATTTAGACATTCTAAACCTTGCGATATTCTACATTTCCATGATGATTACACCATAAAAACATACTGGTATCAGCACGTAGTAAGTCAAAAGGAAGAGAAAAAGGTAAAGATATACTTAAAAGCTCAAGGAAAAACCATAACCAGTGAGAATTGAGCCCATATATTTTCCATCTCTGTTGAAGAGTGACTGAGGCAATTTTTTCTGATTCAAAGGATTGGCTGAGGCATTAGATCCACTAGAAGTTAGGAAACTCCAAATTAAAACAAGTAACAGCACTCATGAAACTGAGGAAAAGATCAAGGCCTTCTTTGGACAGCTTGAACCTAACAGAACCAACCAATTTTTTGCCCCTGTTTGTACCCCATTTGAGCTGTAAATCCTACAATTCTTCATCAAAAATACCCAAAAGTACTTGCACCTGAACCTATGGAACCAATTCAGCCTTCCCTCCCTCTGAGAATTCAGGGGGACAGGGAAAAAGAACTGAAGATGGACCATTTCTGGGCAACATCAAGAAAATGAAGAGAAAATACCTCAAAAACAGGCAATATGGTGACTGAGAAAAGAAGAGACAAACAATGTGAAAAAGTTGCAAGCAAAAAGGCAAAAAAGGGACCTTATGTTGAAAAATGCAAGATCAAAGAAAGAACTGATCACTGTGAATGTGAGAATCTCGAAAAGAAGAAGAAAGAAGCTAAACTCAAAAAGGTGGAGTCATGAACCATCTCCTGCACTTCCTGAGTTCTCAAATTCAAACCTCTGTTCAAATTGCCTTTCCTTGAAACTTCACTCCATAAGCCATACAAACAAACCTAGATTAAAAGCCCTTGTGATCCAAAGTTGAGTGAGCTGTCATGTGGAGATGAGAAGTGACCCAATCTATGGTGAGGAGATGTCAATGATGCCATTGCCTAAGAATCATGCCTATGCTCATGCTTACAGATCCATTTGGGAGATGTAACTGCTCTTGAGCTTGAGTGAAAATGAACCCCTCAACAAAAACACTGATGAGAGTATACCCTGGTGAGTGTTTGGGTTGGAACTTGAGCACCTTAAGTATGACTTATAACCTAATTTTTATCCATAGGATGAGCTTACTCCTGGCACATTTGTATGATTTTCTATGACTGTTCACAGATTGGAAATATTGAAACATTCATGAGGTTTATAAATGTTTAAATTCCTGTGCAAACAATAATCAAATTTTCTGTTTCATCATTGATTCAAGAGTAACTAACCCTGCTCCTTGATTGCTCATTTGATAATATTGCACTGATGTTAACTGTTTCATGGAGAAGTTTGTGGGTACCTTCACTGAAAACCCTCAGGAGACTTCACTCCTCCTCTAGGGATCACCTAGGGGTTTAAAAGGCTTGTTGCATATGCTAAATGCACCTGTGCTTCCTACAAAAGTGGCTCTTTATTTTGCTTTTACGTTTCTTTGCTCAGGGACTAGCAAAGCTTAGGTTTGGGGGTGTGTTAAGTAGTGAAAAATACCATTTTTCACCCCTAAACATGAGCCTTGAAAGACCCTTGAGAGGACTAAATAAGTGCTTTAGTGTTCATATTGCAGCTAACCAAAAAGACAGGTCCAAATCCGAAAACCATCCTAAAATGATCAAAAAGCTGACAACGCATGTCAAGCTCAAAGAGGGAGTGAAGAAATAGCCTCAGCAATGGCTAAAAAGGTCCTAAAAGAGCAAGAAAAGACCTGAAGAAGAAGAATGGAAGCTAAAGCTCAATTCGCAAAGAACTTCTACTATTCGCAAAGAACTTTGAACTTTGCGAAAAGAAGAAAACACTCTGCGAAAAGAAGAGAAGTCCTTTGCGAAAAGATCTCCTGAAGCCAAAATGCTTTGCGAAGAGAGCTTCTGGAGCCAAAATGCTTTGCGAAAAGATCTCCTGAAGCCAAAATGCTTTGCGAAGAGAGCTTCTGGAGCCAAACTACTTTGCGAAAAAGCCCTTAAACTATGCGAAATGGCATTCTGGGGATTTGCAGCTCGTCCGAAGGGTATTTCAGGAAACTTTGCACGCGCCCCAATGCGTTTTAAAACCCAAGGACATTCCGGAAGATTCTGAGCACGAACCAAAGGCATATTCCACCCCATGTGAACACCCAAAGATGAAATTACTTGGCGGGAACTTCTAGAAGCTCAAACAGATTTTTGAATTACATAACAGAATTGATGCCTCTGTTTCCTGATTGGCTGAACCAGATCAAGCATTTCTGATTGGCCAGAACAGATCTGGATCCTGGTGCTCGACTCCTATTGGTTGATACAGATCTATCCAATTCTGATTGGTTGATACACATCTGAGCTGGCTTAGGGAAAACTATAAATAGACGAACCATTTGCCCAATTTGGGTATCCAGATTTTAGAGTTTTCATCTCTGTTTCCCTCATTCCGGTCAGATAGCTTATCTGAACCCCCTGTAATCCCTTCTTGTAGTTTACCTTTGAGAGCCATTGTGAGTGATTTGTACTTCCAAGTTCGGATTCAAGACTGTAAATCTGAGGGCCCTCTGAGAAGCTCAGACTGTAAGTCTGAGGGCTCTCTAAGAAGCCGTGCTCTGTAATTGTAACGTTGGATTTTAAAAGGTTGCTGTAATTTGTGTCTTCTCCATTGGAGTCATGTCGAGGGTTCTGAATGTTCACCTTAGTGCATTAGACTTCTTTAGATTCACTCATCCGCATCCAACTTCCCTTAATTCATCATTCCTGTGCGAATTGGCGTTGGTAACTTAAATCAAGCAGGACTTACAGTGATGTTCATGTTCTGAACTAAAGAATAGGCCACAGCTAGCTGACAGATCTGTGACCATTTAAGTGGACAGATCATAGCCATAAGTCTAAACCTATTCCTTAATTCGGATTTATTTCTCTTACATCTGTGCTGGTAGCCAGATGAAGATTGAATCTGCTCTGTTGAACTACAGATTCTCCATTAAAATTCAGAGGCTAAAGTACATGAAGCTATTATTTCTGCATTTGTCTTATTTTAAACACCTCCCCAACTCGGATCTGGATCATGTAGTTAGTTCTTTTCTTTATTTGCTTATAGTTAAATGTGACACAATCCAACACTCTCTTTTATCTATTCTTTATTTTAGATAATTATAGAGCCAGATCTGGTAGCACAGATCTGGAGGTTTATCTCTCAGTTTAGACAAACTTCTCTGTGGACGATCTTGAAATACTTACTTTTAAAACTTGCTACAATTGGCCCTGATCTTGCAGGCCAGTGTTAGCCCCAATGTGCTGATATCCCTTTCATAAGTTAACATCCATATAATTTAGCATTCTTTAATTCTTTAATTATTGATTTATAATGCACATAATTTTGGCACACTTGGAGCGACAACAAGTTTTTGGCGCCGTTGCCGGGGAAGTTTGTTCTAAAATAGATAAACCTATGTTTATTTTCATTTATTTTAATTTTTGCTTTAAACCTGCACTTTGCATTCCAAGTGCTTGATTAAATGTCTACAGCAGTTTTGTATAGAAAACCTGTTTTACTGCAGCAGAATTTTTTTTTTTTTTTTTTTTTCTGAGTTTTTATTCTTTGCCTTCTAGTTATTTGAATAAATGCTGCTGCCACTCTTTTGTCTTTTTGTCAAATTTGGGCAGTAGCCTGAGTTTTTCTTTTTATTTTTGTCAATATACTTGAATAAGGTACTGCTGCAGTTTTTGGATGTTTGCAGATCTGGAGCAGCCGTCCAACAAGGAGCATCTGGACCAAAGCTGGAGCAGATCTGCTTGAGTTTGCATCCCCTTCTCCTTTGCACTCATTTTCTATTTTTAAAATTCTTGAGAACCAGCAGTTCTGTTGTGTTTAATGTTATAATTTCTGCTGTCTTTTAGGCATGCTGATTTTTTTTTTACAAAACCAAATACAAAATAAAAGAAGCTGAAAACACAAATAGAAAATCTCTGAGTTGTTTCTCATTATTTTCAGCAGTAGTAAATAAGGGCTCTTGTTGAGCCCGGGCTGATCCAAAACAAGTGTGAAAAAAAAAAAAAAAAAAAAAAAAAATTATAATAAAAAAAATAGAAAATTATAAAAACAATATAGATATCTTCCGGATGGGCTGTTTTTCTCCATTTGCATCCACTTTTCCCATCTGGACCTGCTGAGATCATTTTTTTTTTTTAGGAATCATGTAGGATAATGAGTAGTGAATCATAGGCTGTTTTGAATATTCAATGGACCCACTAATTTTATTTTCCATGGGTCTCAGCTGTGTGTGAACCCTGTTTTTAATATGTGCTCCCATGCTTCATTATTTTTTTTCATACACATCATCAACAAAGGGGTCAATCTTATGAATCTTGCTTTTCACTGTATTCCTGCTAATCATTTTTATAATCACTTAGATTCATAAGTATCTCAGGCTTTTGGGTTTGTTTCTTTGGGCTTAGGATATATCATTTGGCATTAGATTTTCTGTTTTAGGAATTTTAGTTTCAAATTCTGTTTTTAGATCGCTGATTTTTTTTCTTTCTTAGGTTAATGTGTCCTCGTTTTACTGATTTTCGTCATTTTTTCTGTGAGTATAGTTAGTTTATAACTTTGTTTTCCTATTTTGCATTCACAAATTCAGTTTTTGTATCAACACTTTTCTTTTTCTTTTTTAACTTTGTATTCAGTCCCTTACCTTGCTTTTACTGTTTCTCTGTTATTAGCATTAGTTTCCTTTCATTTGCATAGTAATCCTTCTATTTGTTAGATTTTATTTAGCAATTCTAGCATTGTTTTGTTGATTTTTCTTGCATTTGTATATCATGTTTTCCTTTTCCTTGCTCATATCTTCAGTTTTACATTTTTATTTTTCTGCTGCATATAGTGTAGATTTTTTCTGTTCTTAGTTTTTCTTTCTTCTTTTACCCTGCTGCCCCTAGTCTCTCATTGTCTAGAACATTGAGGACAATGTTCATCTTAGGTTTGGGGATCCACTGAGAAAGAAGGAAAAGGGAGATCAAATTCAACAGGAGTCTGCTTTGTGCAAGGCACTCACCAACAGTCATCAAGTTCTCTCTCTTGGAGACCTGCTCCTCTCCCTCTTCCACAAGTTACCAAGGTACCTTTGCTGCCCTCTTTTCTCAGCCCACCTGAATTGGAACTCAAACAGCTCCCCAAAAATCTGAAATATGTATTTTTGGGAGATCATCAAACACTACCTGTGATTGTTTCTTCCTCCCTTACAAAGGAGCAAGAAGAGGAGCTGTTGGTAGTTCTAAAACAGCAAGAAAGCAATTGGCTGGACCATTGCTGATTTAGGAGGACTAAACCCAGCTGTATGCATGCATTTGTTTCTGTTACTTAGTTTCTGTTTTCAGCTAATTTTTTTTCTTTTTCTTTCGGTTTCTGTTTTCATAAATTCTACCATTTAGATCTGTAGTGAGCCTGCTATTTTCTTTGTTTTTCCCTTACAACAACAAGTGAGGACACGGTTCCTCACACGTTTCCCCCAATTTCCAGGTTGTTACTCACTTATTGGGGAATTAAATGCAGAAAGTTACTTTCTGCTTCCGCCTCCCCTACCTTGTCGTAATGCTACTTAATGACCCACGCTGATTCCTGGGCCATGAGGCATTACCAATGCCCCCATTCAAGTCCCACCCTTTGGCTCCCCCACCTTACCTATAAATAACCAACCTCTACCAAATTCCCCCACATCTTTCCCCACCCTTCCAAAATGGCCGACGACCAAGCCAATAAGCCACCACACCGCTTTTACCCCATGTGGCTGGACCCACCACCACCGAAGGTGCCAGATCCGCTCCAGCCCCTCTGGGACGAATTTGAAGAGGTCCTCGCGATTTTGGCCAAAGAAAAGGAGGCCCAACTCCAGCCTCCTCAGAAAAAACAAAAAAATCAACCTTCCCCTGCCACTTCCACCCCTCCACCGCCCCTCCCCTAAAAACACCTGTCCTATTCTGTCTTTATTTTTCTTTTTATGTAAAATATTTCTAGTTAATAAACTTTACTTTCTCCCATTCTCCATGTCATTTTCTGCTGTTTATTTTTTTTCTTCTTATTGTTGCTGCCTTGTTTCAATTTTTCCGGTATAAAGTGACCATGCCACCTTTGAACCAGTGAGGACACTGTTCCCCATAGGTTTGGGGGTGTGGCAGACAAGTCCTGCCTAGGGAATAGTTAACATAAGGGCAGCAGAATCACCTAAGTAATTAGGAAATGTATTAATTTACTTAAGAATCATGACAACTAGAAAATTTAAAATTCCTTTGCCAAATTTAGACATTCTAAACCTTGCGATATTCTACATTTCCATGATGATTACACCATAAAAACATACTGGTATCAGCACGTAGTAAGTCAAAAGGAAGAGAAAAAGGTAAAGATATACTTAAAAGCTCAAGGAAAAACCATAACCAGTGAGAATTGAGCCCATATATTTTCCATCTCTGTTGAAGAGTGACTGAGGCAATTTTTCTGATTCAAAGGATTGGCTGAGGCATTAGATCCACTAGAAGTTAGGAAACTCCAAATTAAAACAAGTAACAGCACTCATGAAACTGAGGAAAAGATCAAGGCCTTCTTTGGACAGCTTGAACCTAACAGAACCAACCAAGAAAAATCTGCCCGTGTTTGTACCTCATTTGAGCCGTAAATCCTACAATTCTTCATCAAAAATACTCAAAAGTACTTGCACCTGAACCTATGGAACCAATTCAGCCTTCCCTCACTCTGAGAATTCAGGAGGTAAAGGAGAAAGAACTGAAGATGGACCATTTCTGGGCAACATCAAGAAAATACCTCAAAAACAGGCAATATGGTGACTGAGAAAAGAAGAGACAAACAATGTGAAAAGTTGCAAGCAAAAAGGCAAAAAAGGGACCTTATGTTGAAAAATGCAAGATCAAAGAAAGAACTGATCACTGTGAATGTGAGAATCTCGAAAAGAAGAAGAAAGAAGCTAAACTCAAAAAGGTGGAGTCATGAACCATCTCCTGCACTTCCTGAGTTCTCAAATTCAAACCTCTGTTCAAATTGCCTTTCCTTGAAACTTCACTCCATAAGCCATACAAACAAACCTAGATTAAAAGCCCTTGTGATCCAAAGTTGAGTGAGCTGTCATGTGGAGAGGAGAAGTGACCCAATCTATGGTGAGGAGATGTCAATGATGCCATTGCCTAAGAATCATGCCTATGCTCATGCTTACAGATCCATTTGGGAGATGTAACTGCTCTTGAGCTTGAGTGAAAATGAACCCCTCAACAAAAACACTGATGAGAGTATACCCTGGTGAGTGTTTGGGTTGGAACTTGAGCACCTTAAGTATGACTTATAACCTAATTTTTATCCATAGGATGAGCTTACTGCTGGCACATTTGTATGATTTTCTATGACTGTTCACAGATTGGAAATATTGAAACATTCATGAGGTTTATAAATGTTTAAATTCCTGTGCAAACAATAATCAAATTTTCTGTTTCATCATTGATTCAAGAGTAACTAACCCTGCTCCTTGATTGCTCATTTGATAATATTGCACTGATGTTAACTGTTTCATGGAGAAGTTTGTGGGTACCTTCACTGAAAACCCTCAGGAGACTTCACTCCTCCTCTAGGGATCACCTAGGGGTTTAAAAGGCTTGTTGCATATGCTAAATGCACCTGTGCTTCCTACAAAAGTGGCTCTTTATTTTGCTTTTACGTTTCTTTGCTCAGGGACTAGCAAAGCTTAGGTTTAAGTGTGATAAGTAGTGAAAAATACCATTTTCACCCTAAACATGAGCCTTGAAAGACCCTTGAGAGGACTAAATAAGTGCTTTAGTGTTCATATTGCAGCTAACCAAAAGGACAGGTCCAAATCCAAAAACCATCCTAAAATGATCAAAAAGCTGACAACGCATGTCAAACTCAAAGAGGGAGTGAAGAAATAGCCTCAGCAATGGCTAAAAAGGTCCTAAAAGAGCAAGAAAAGACCTGAAGAAGAAGAAGGATCCATTCGCAAAGAAGAATGGAAGCTAAAGTTCAATTCGCAAAGAACTTCTACTATTCGCAAAGAACTTTGAACTTTGCGAAAAGAAGAAAACACTCTGCGAAAAGAAGAGAAGTCCTTTGCGAAAAGATCTCCTGAAGCCAAAATGCTTTGCGAAAAGATCTCCTGAAGCCAAAATGCTTTGCGAAAAGAGATTCTGGAGCCAAAATGCTTTGCGAAGAGAGATTCTGGAGCCAAACTACTTTGCGAAAAAGCCCTTAAACTATGCGAAATGGCATTCTGGGGATTTGCAGCTCGTCCGAAGGGTATTTCAGGAAACTTTGCACGCGCCCCAATGCGTTTTAAAACCCAAGGACATTCCGGAAGATTCTGAGCACGAACCAAAGGCATATTCCACCCCATGTGAACACCCAAAGATGAAATTACTTGGCGGGAACTTCTAGAAGCTCAAACAGATTTTTGAATTACATAACAGAATTGATGCCTCTGTTTCCTGATTGGCTGAACCAGATCAAGCATTTCTGATTGGCCAGAACAGATCTGGATCCTGGTGCTCGACTCCTATTGGTTGATACAGATCTATCCAATTCTGATTGGTTGATACACATCTGAGCTGGCTTAGGGAAAACTATAAATAGACGAACCATTTGCCCAATTTGGGTATCCAGATTTTAGAGTTTTCATCTCTGTTTCCCTCATTTCGGTCAGATAGCTTATCTGAACCCCCTGTAATCCCTTCTTGTAGTTTACCTTTGAGAGCCATTGTGAGTGATTTGTACTTCCAAGTTCGGATTCAAGACTGTAAATCTGAGGGCTCTCTGAGAAGCTCAGACTGTAAGTCTGAGGGCTCTCTAAGAAGCCGTGCTCTGTAATTGTAACGTTGGATTTTAAAAGGTTGCTGTAATTTGTGTCTTCTCCATTGGAGTCATGTCGAGGGTTCTGAATGTTCACCTTAGTGCATTAGACTTCTTTAGATTCACTCATCCGCATCCAACTTCCCTTAATTCATCATCCCTGTGCGAATTAGCGTTGGTAACCTAATTCAAGCAGCATTTACAGTGATGTTCATGTTCTGAACTAAAGAATAGGCCACAACTATTGGATGATCTGTGACCATTTAAGTGGACAGATCATAGCCATAAGTCTAAACCTATTCCTTAATTCGGATTTATTTCTCTTACATCTGTGCTGGTAGCCAGATGAAGATTGAATCTGCTCTGTTGAACTACAGATTCTCCATTAAAATTCAGAGGCTAAAGTACATGAAGCTATTATTTCTGCATTTGTCTTATTTTAAACACCTCCCCAACTCGGATCTGGATCATGTAGTTAGTTCTTTTCTTTATTTGCTTATAGTTAAATGTGACACAATCCAACACTCTCTTTTATCTATTCTTTATTTTAGATAATTATAGAGCCAGATCTGGTAGCACAGATCTGGAGGTTTATCTCTCAGTTTAGACAAACTTCTCTGTGGACGATCTTGAAATACTTACTTTTAAAACTTGCTACAATTGGCCCTGATCTTGCAGGCCAGTGTTAGCCCCAATGTGCTGATATCCCTTTCATAAGTTAACATCCATATAATTTAGCATTCTTTAATTCTTTAATTTTTGATTCATAATGCACACAATTATGGCACACTTGGAGCGACAACAAGTTTTTGGCGCCGTTGCCGGGGAAGTTTGTTCTAAAATAGATAGACCTATGTTTATTTTCATTTATTTTAATTTTTGCTTTAAACCTGCACTTTGCATTCCAAGTGCTTGATTAAATGTCTACAGCAGTTTTGTATAGAAAACCTGTTTTACTGCAGCAGAATTTTTTTTTTTTTTTATTTTTCTGAGTTTTTTATTCTTTGCCTTCTAGTTATTTGAATAAATGCTGCTGCCACTCTTTTGTCTTTTTGTCAAATTTGGGCAGTAGCCTGAGTTTTTCTATTATTTCTCAATACACTTGAATAAGGTACTGCTGCAGTTTTTGGATTTTTGCAGATCTGGAGCAGCCGTCCAACAAGGAGCATCTGGACTAAAGCTGGAGCAGATCTGCTTGAGTTTGCATCCCCTTCTCCTTTGCATTCATTTTCTATTTTTAAATTCTTGAGAACCAGCAGTTCTGCTGTGTTTAATGTTTGTTTTGATTATAATTTCTGCTGTCTTTTAGGCATGCTGATTTTTTTTTTTACAAAACCAAATACAAAATAAAAGAAGCTGAAAACACAAATGTTGAAAATCTCTGAGTTGTTTCTCATTATTTTCAGCAGTAGTAAATAAGGGCTCTTGTTGAGCCAAGGCTGATCAAAACAATTGAGGAAATGAAAAAAAAAAAAAAAAATTATAATAAAAAATAGAAAATTATAAAAACAATATAGATATCTTCCGGATGGGCTGTTTTCTCCATTTGCATCCACTTTCCCATCTGGACCTGCTGAGATCATTTTTTTTCTTTTCTAGGAATCATGTAGAATAATGTGTAGTGAATCATAGGCTGTTTTGAATATTCAATGGACCCACTGATTTTATTTTCCTTCGAGATTTCTTCATCATAATCGGGTCTCAGCTATGTGAACCCTGTTTTAATATGTGCTCCCATGCTTCATTATTTCTTTTTTCATACATCATCAACAAAGGGTCAATCTTATGAATCTTGCTTTTCACTGTATTCCTGCTAATCATTTTATAATCACTTAGATTCATAAGTATCTCAGGGGTTTTTGAAGATGTTTTGGGCTTAGGATATATCATTTGGCAGTAGATATACTGTTTTAGGAATTTTAGTTTCAAATTCTGTTTTAGATCGCTGATTTTTTCTTTCTTAGGTTAATGTGTCCTCGTTTTACTGATTTTCAATGCATTTTTCTGCATATAGTTAGTTTATAACTTTGTTTCCTATTTTGCATTAAATTCAGTTTTTGTATCAACACTTTTCTTTTCTTTTTTAACTTTGTATTCAGTCCCTTGACTTGCTTTTACTGTTTCTCTGTTATTAGCATTAGTTTCCTTTCATTTGCATAGTAATCCTACTATTTGTTAGATTTTATTTAGCAATTCTAGCATTGTTTTGTTGATTTTTCTTGCATTTGTATATCATGTTTTCCTTTTCCTTGCTCATATCTTCAGTTTTGCATTTTTATTTTCTCTGCTGCATATAGTTTAGATTTTTCTGTTCTTAGTTTTTTCTTTCTTCTTTACCCTGCTGCCCTAGTCTCTCATTGTCTAGAACATTGAGGACAATGTTCATCTTAGGTTTGGGGATCCACTGAGAAAAGAAGGAAAAGCAAATTCAAAGAGGAGTCTGCTTTTCTGCAAGGCACTCACCAACACTCATCAAGTCCTGTCTCTTGGAGACCTGCTGCTCTCCCTCTGCCACAAGTAGCCAAGGTACCTTTGCAGCCCTCTTTCCCCAGCCCACCTGAATTGGAACTCAAACAGCTCCCCAAAAATCTGAAATATGTGTTTTTGGGAGAGCATCAAACACTACCTGTGATTATTTCTTCCTGCCTTACAAAGGAGCAAGAAGAGGAGCTGTTTAGTTCTAAAACAGCACAAGAAAGCAATTGGCTGGACCATTGCTGATTTAGGAGGACTAAACCCAGCTGTATGCATGCATTTGTTTCTGTTTGTTTCTTTGCTTCAGCTAATTTTTTTTCTTTTTCTTTTAGGTTTCTGTTTCATAAATTCTACCATTTAGATCTGTAGTGAGCCTGCTATTTTCTTTGTTTTTCCATTTTTTACAACAACAAGTGAGGACACGGTTCCTATTTTGCATTCCCCAATTTCAGGTTGTTACTCACTTATTCTTAAATGCAGAAAGTTAACTTTCTGCCCCTACCTTGGTTTCTTAATGCTCTTATTAGCACTACGCTTCCTTTCATTTGCATAGTAACCAATGCCCCCCATTCAAGTCCCACCTTCGGCTTCCCCACCTACCTATAAATAACCAACCTCTACCAAATTCCCACATCTTCCCCCTTCCAAAATGGCGACCAAGCCAATAAGCCACCACACGCTTTTACCCCATGTGGCTGGACCCACCACCACCAGGTGCCTCGCTCAGCCCTCTGGGACAATTTGAAAGGTCCTCATGATTTTGGCCAAAAGAAAAGGAGGCAACTCAGCCTGAAAAAACAAAAAATCAACCTTCCCTAAGTAATTAGGAAATGTATTAATTTACTTAAGAATCATGACAACTAGAAAATTTAAAATTCCTTTGCCAAATTTAGACATTCTAAACCTTGCGATATTCTACATTTCCATGATGATTACACCATAAAAACATACTGGTATCAGCACGTAGTAAGTCAAAAGGAAGAGAAAAAGGTAAAGATATACTTAAAAGCTCAAGGAAAAACCATAACCAGTGAGAATTGTGCCCATATATTTTCCATCTCTGTTGAAGAGTGACTGAGGCAATTTTTTCTGATTCAAAGGATTGGCTGAGGCATTAGATCCACTAGAAGTTAGGAAACTCCAAATTAAAGCAAGTAACAGCACTCATGAAATTGAGGAAAAGATCAAGGCCTTCTTTGGACAGCGTGAACCTAACAGAACCAACCAAGAAAAATCTGCCCCTGTTTGTACCCCATTTGAGCTGTAAATCCTACAATTCTTCATCAAAAATACTCAAAAGTACTTGCACCTGAACCTATGGAACCAATTCAGCCTTCCCTCACTCTGAGAATTCAGGAGGTAAAGGAGAAAGAACTGAAGATGGACCATTTCTGGGCAACATCAAGAAAATGAAGAGAAAATACCTCAAAAACAGGCAATATGGTGACTGAGAAAGCAAAAAGGCAAAAAAGGGACCTTATGTTGAAAATGCAAGATCAAAGAAAGAACTGATCACTGAATGTGAGAATCTCGAAAAGAAGAAGAAAGAAGCTAAACTCAAAAGGTGGAGTCATGAACCATCTCCTGCACTTCCTGAGTTCTCAAATTCAAACCTCTGTTCAAATTGCCTTTCCTTGAAACTTCACTCCATAAGCCATACAAACAAACCTAGATTAAAAGCCCTTGTGATCCAAAGTTGAGTGAGCTGTCATGTGGAGATGAGAAGTGACCCAATCTATGGTGAGGAGATGTCAATGATGCCATTGCCTAAGAATCATGCCTATGCTCATGCTTACAGATCCATTTGGGAGATGTAACTGCTCTTGAGCTTGAGTGAAAATGAACCCCTCAACAAAAACACTGATGAGAGTATACCCTGGTGAGTGTTTGGGTTGGAACTTGAGCACCTTAAGTATGACTTATAACCTAATTTTTATCCATAGGATGAGCTTACTGTTGGCACATTTGTATGATTTTCTATGTCTGTTCACAGATTGGAAATATTGAAACATTCATGAGGTTTATAAATGTTTAAATTCCTGTGCAAACAATAATCAAATTTTCTGTTTCATCATTGATTCAAGAGTAACTAACCCTGCTCCTTGATTGCTCATTTGATAATATTGCACTGATGTTAACTGTTTCATGGAGAAGTTTGTGGGTACCTTCACTGAAAACCCTCAGGAGACTTCACTCCTCCTCTAGGGATCACCTAGGGGTTGAAAAGGCTTGTTGCATATGCTAAATGCACCTGTGCTTCCTACAAAAGTGGCTCTTTACTTTGTTTTTTATGTTTCTTTGCTCAGGGACTAGCAAAGCTTAGGTTTGGGGGTGAAAAATACCATTTTTCACCCCTAAACATGAGCCTTGAAAGACCCTTGAGAGGACTAAATAAGTGCTTTAGTGTTCATATTGCAGCTAACCAAAAAGACAGGTCCAAATCCGAAAACCATCCTAAAATGATCAAAAAGCTGACAACGCATGTCAAGCTCAAAGAGGGAGTGAAGAAATAGCCTCAGCAATGGCTAAAAGGTCCTAAAAGAGCAAGAAAAGACCTGAAGAAGAAGAAGGATCCATTCGCAAAGAAGAATGGAAGCTAAAAGTTCAATTCGCAAAGAACATCTACTATTCGCAAAGAACTTTGAACTTTGCGAAAAGAAGAGAAGTCCTTTGCGAAAAGATCTCCTGAAGCCAAAGTCCTTTGCGAAAAGATCTCCTGAAGCCAAAATGCTTTGCGAAAAGATCTCCTGAAGCCAAAATGCTTTGCGAAGAGAGCTTCTGGAGCCAAACTACTTTGCGAAAAAAGCCCTTAAACTATGCGAAATGGCATTCTGGGGATTTGCAGCTCGTCCGAAGGGTATTTCAGGAAACTTTGCACGCGCCCCAATGCGTTTTAAAACCCAAGGACATTCCGGAAGATTCTGAGCACGAACCAAAGGCATATTCCACCCCATGTGAACACCCAAAGATGAAATTACTTGGCGGGAACTTCTAGAAGCTCAAACAGATTTTTGAATTACATAACAGAATTGATGCCTCTGTTTCCTGATTGGCTGAACCAGATCAAGCATTTCTGATTGGCCAGAACAGATCTGGATCCTGGTGCTCGACTCCTATTGGTTGATACAGATCTATCCAATTCTGATTGGTTGATACACATCTGAGCTGGCTTAGGGAAAACTATAAATAGACGAACCATTTGCCCAATTTGGGTATCCAGATTTTAGAGTTTTCATCTCTGTTTCCCTCATTCCGGTCAGATAGCTTATCTGAACCCCCTGTAATCCCTTCTTGTAGTTTACCTTTGAGAGCCATTGTGAGTGATTTGTACTTCCAAGTTCGGATTCAAGACTGTAAATCTGAGGGCTCTCTGAGAAGCTCAGAGTGTAAGTCTGAGGGCTCTCTAAGAAGCCGTGCTCTGTAATTGTAACGTTGGATTTTAAAAGGTTGCTGTAATTTGTGTCTTCTCCATTGGAGTCATGTCGAGGGTTCTGAATGTTCACCTTAGTGCATTAGACTTCTTTAGATTCACTCATCCGCATCCAACTTCTCTTAATTCATCATCCCGGTGCGAATTAGCGTTGGTAACCTAATTCAAGCAGCATTTACAGTGATGTTCATGTTCTGAACTAAAGAATAGGCCACAGCTAGCTGATGATCTGTGACCATTTAAGTGACAGATCACGATAAGTCTAAACCTATTCCTTAATTGGGATTGATTTCTCTTACATCTGTCTTTGGTAGCCAGGATGAAGATTGAATCTGCTCTGTTGAAACTGATTCTCCATTAAAATTCAAAGGCTAAAGTACATGAAGCTATTATTTCTGCATTTGTCTTATTTTAAACATCTCCCCAACTCGGATCTGGATCATGTAGTTAGTTCTTTTCTTTATTTGCTTATAGTTAAATGTGACACAATCCAACACTCTCTTTTATCTATTCTTTATTTTAGATAATTATAGAGCCAGATCTGGTAGCACAGATCTGGAGGTTTATCTCTCATTTTAGACAAACTTCTCTGTGGACGATCTTGAAATACTTACTTTTAAAACTTGCTACAATTGGCCCTGATCTTGCAGGCCAGTGTTAGCCCCAATGTGCTGATATCCCTTTCATAAGTTAACATCCATATAATTTAGCATTCTTTAATTCTTTAATTTTTGATTCATAATGCACACAATTATGGCACACTTGGAGCGACAACAAGTTTTTGGCGCCGTTGCCGGGGAAGTTTGTTCTAAAATAGATAAACCTATGTTTATTTTCATTTATTTTAATTTTTGCTTTAAACCTGCACTTTGCATTCCAAGTGCTTGATTAAATGTCTACAGCAGTTTTGTATAGAAAACCTGTTTTACTGCAGCAGAATTTTTTTTTATTTTTTATTTTTCTGAGTTTTTATTCTTTGCCTTCTAGTTATTTGAATAAATGCTGCTGCCACTCTTTTGTCTTTTTGTCAAATTTGGGCAGTAGCCTGAGTTTTTCTTTTTATTTTTATCAATACTTGAATAAGGTACTGCTGCAGTTTTTGGATGTTTGCAGATCTGGAGCAGCCGTCCAACAAGGAGCATCTGGACCAAAGCTGGAGCAGATCTGCTTGAGTTTGCATCCCCTTCTCCTTGGCATTCATTTTCTATTTTTAAATTCTTGAGAACCAGCAGTTCTGTTGTGTTTATTGTTTGTTCTGATTATAATTTCTGCTGTCTTTTAGGCATGCTGATTTTTTTTTTTTTTTACAAAACCAAATACAAAATAAAAGAAAATGAAAACACAAATAGAAAATCTCTTAGTTGTTTCTCATTATTTTCAGCAGTAGTAAATAAGGGCTCTTGTTGAGCCTGGGCTGATCCAAAACAAGTAAAAAAAAAAATAATAATAATAATAAAAAAATAGAAAATTATAAAAACAATATAGATATCTTCCGGATGGGCTGTTTTTTCCATTTGCATCCACTTTTCCCATCTGAACCTGCTGAGATCATTTTTTTTTTTTTTTTAGGAATCATGTAGGATAATGAGTAGTGAATCATAGGCTGTTTTGAATATTCAATGGACCCACTAATTTTATTTTCCTCTAGATTTCTTCATCATAAATGGGTCTCAGCTGTGTGTGAACCCTGTTTTTAATATGTGCTCCCATGCTTCATTATTTTTTTTTTTCATACACATCATCAACAAAGGGGTCAGTCTTATGAATCTTGCTTTTCACTGTATTCCTGCTAATCATTTTTATAATCACTTAGATTCATAAGTATCTCAGGCTTTTGGGTTTGTTTCTTTGGGCTTAGGATGTATCATTTGGCATTAGATTTTCTGTTTTAGGAATTTTAGTTTCAAATTCTGTTTTTAGATCGCTGATTTTTTTTTTCTTTCTTAGGTTAATGTGTCCTCGTTTTACTGATTTTCGTCATTTTTATGCAGTAGTATAGTTAGTTTCTAACTTTGTTTTCCTATTTTGCATTCACAAATTCTGTTTTTGTATCAACACTTTTCTTTTTTCTTTTTTAACTTTGTATTCAGTCCCTTACCTTGCTTTTACTGTTTCTCTTTTATTAGCATTAGTTTCCTTTCATTTGCATAGTAATCCTTCTATTTGTTAGATTTTATTTAGCAGTTCTAGCATTGTTTTGTTGATTTTTCTTGCATTTGTATATCATGTTTTCCTTTTCCTTGCTCATATCTTCAGTTTTACATTTTTATTTTTCTGCTGCATATAGTTTAGATTTTTTCTGTTCTTAGTTTTTCTTTCTTCTTTTACCCTGCTGCCCCTAGTCTCTCATTGTCTAGAACATTGAGGACAATGTTCATCTTAGGTTTGGGGATCCACTGAGAAAGAAGGAAAAGGGAGATCAAATTCAAAGGGAGTCTGCTTTGTGCAAGGCACTCACCAACAGTCATCAAGTTCTCTCTCTTGGAGACCTGCTCCTCTCCCTCTTCCACAAGTTACCAAGGTACCTTTGCTGCCCTCTTTTCTCAGCCCACCTGAATTGGAACTCAAACAGCTCCCCAAAAATCTGAAATATGTATTTTTGGGAGATCATCAAACACTACCTGTGATTATTTCTTCCTCCCTTACAAAGGAGCAAGAAGAGGAGCTGTTGGTAGTTCTAAAACAGCACAAGAAAGCAATTGGCTGGACCATTGCTGATTTAGGAGGAATAAACCCAGCTGTATGCATGCATTTGTTTCTGTTGCTTCTTAGTTTCTGCTTTTGTTTAATTTTTTCTTTTTCTTTGCGTTCCTGTTTTCATAAATTCTACCATTTAGATCTGTAGTGAGCCTGCTATTTTCTTTGTTTTTCCCTTACAACAACAAGTGAGGACACGGTTCCTCACACGTTTCCCCCAATTTCCAGGTTGTTACTCACTTATTGGGGAATTAAATGCAGAAAGTTACTTTCTGCCGCCTCCCACACGCATGCCCATGCTACTGTAATGACCCTGATTCCTGGGCCATGAGCATTACCAATGCCCCCATTCAAGTCCCACCTTTCGCTTCCCCACCTTACCTATAAATAACCAACCTCTACCAAATTCCCCCCATCTTCCCCACCCTTCCAAAATGGCCTGACCAAGCCAATAAGCCACCACACGCTTTTACCCCATGTGGCTGGACCCACCACCACGAAGGTGCCAGATCCGCTCAGCCCCTCTGGGACCAATTTGAAGAGGTCCTGGCGATTTTGGCCAAAGAAAAGGAGGCCCAACTCCAGCCTCCTGAGAAAAAACAAAAAATCAACCTTCCCACTTCCACCCCTCCACCGCCCCACCCCCTCCCCTAAAAACACCTGTCCTATTCTGTTTTATTTTTTTTTTTAAAAAATATTTCTAGTTAATAAACTTTTACTCTCTCCCATTCTTGTCATTTTTATTATTTTTTTTTCTTCTTATTGCCTTGTTTCAAATTTTCCGGTATAAAGTGACCATGCCACCTTTGAACCAGTGAGGACACTGTTCCCCATAGGTTTGGGGGTGTGGCAGACAAGTCCTGCCTAGGGAATAGTTAACATAAGGGCAGCAGAATCACCTAAGTAATTAGGAAATGTATTAATTTACTTAAGAATCATGACAACTAGAAAATTTAAAATTCCTTTGCCAAATTTAGACATTCTAAACCTTGCGATATTCTACATTTCCATGATGATTACACCATAAAAACATACTGGTATCAGCACGTAGTAAGTCAAAAGGAAGAGAAAAAGGTAAAGATATACTTAAAAGCTCAAGGAAAAACCATAACCAGTGAGAATTGAGCCCATATATTTTCCATCTCTGTTGAAGAGTGACTGAGGCAATTTTTTCTAATTCAAAGGATTGGCTGAGGCATTAGATCCACTAGAAGCCAGGAAACTCCAAATTAAAACAAGTAACAGCACTCATGAAACTGAGGAAAAGATCAAGGCCTTCTTTGGACAGCTTGAGCTTAACAGAACCAACCAAGAAAGATCTGCCCTTGTTTGTACCCCAATTGAGCTGTAAATCCTACAATTCTTCATCAAAAATACTCAAAAGTACTTGCACCTGAACCTATGGAACCAATTCAGCCTTCCCTCACTCTGAGAATTCAGGAGGTAAAGGAGAAAGAACTGAAGATGGACCATTTCTGGGCAACATCAAGAAAATGAAGAGAAAATACCTCAAAAATGGGCAGTATGGTGACTGAGAAAGTAAAAGAAAAACAATGTGAAAAAGTTGCAAGCAAAAAGGCAAAAAAGGGACCTTATGTTGAAAAATGCAAGATCAAAGAAAGAACTGATCACTGTGAATGTGAGAATCTCGAAAAGAAGAAGAAAGAAGCTAAACTCAAAAAGGTGGAGTCATGAACCATCTCCTGCACTTCCTGAGTTCTCAAATTCAAACCTCTGTTCAAATTGCCTTTCCTTGAAACTTCACTCCATAAGCCACATTCCAGCCCAGTTAAAAGCCCTTGTGATCCAAAGTTGAGTGAGCTGTCATGTGGAGATGAGAAGTGACCCAATCTATGGTGAGGAGATGTCAATGATGCCATTGCCTAAGAATCATGCCTATGCTCATGCTTACAGATCCATTTGGGAGATGTAACTGCTCTTGAGCTTGAGTGAAAATGAACCCCTCAACAAAAACACTGATGAGAGTATACCCTGGTGAGTGTTTGGGTTGGAACTTGAGCACCTTAAGTATGACTTATAACCTAATTTTTATCCATAGGATGAGCTTACTGCTGGCACATTTGTATGATTTTCTATGACTGTTCACAGATTGGAAATATTGAAACATTCATGAGGTTTATAAATGTTTAAATTCTGTGCAAACAATAATCAAATTTTCTGTTTCATCATTGATTCAAGAGTAACTAACCCTGCTCCTGGATTGCTCATTTGATAATGTTCCTCTGATGTTAACTGTTTCATGGAGAAGTTTGTGGGTACCTTCACTGAAAACCCTCAGGAGACTTCACTCCTCCTCTAGGGATCACCTAGGGGTTGAAAAGGCTTATTGCATATGCTAAATGCACCTGTGCTTCCTACAAAAGTGGCTCTTCACTTTGGTTTCTTTGTTCCTTTGTTCAGGGGGTAGCAAAGCTTAGGTTTGGTGGTGTGATAAGTAGTGAAAAATACCATTTTTCACCCCTAAACACGAGCCTTGAAAGACCCTTGAGAGGACTAAATAAGTGCTTTAGTGTTCATATTGCAGCTAACCAAAAAGACAGGTCCAAATCCGAAAACCATCCTAAAATGATCAAAAAGCTGACAACGCATGTCAAACTCAAAGAGGGAGTGAAGAAATAGCCTCAGCAATGGCTAAAAAGGTCCTAAAAGAGCAAGAAAAGACCTGAAGAAGAAGAAGGATCCATTCGCAAAGAAGAATGGAAGCTAAAGTTCAATTCGCAAAGAACTTCTACTATTCGCAAAGAACTTTGAACTTTGCGAAAAGAAGAAAACACTCTGCGAAAAGAAGAGAAGTCCTTTGCGAAAAGATCTCCTGAAGCCAAAGTCCTTTGCGAAAAGATCTCCTGAAGCCAAAATGCTTTGCGAAAAGATCTCCTGAAGCCAAAATGCTTTGCGAAGAGAGCTTCTGGAGCCAAACTACTTTGCGAAAAAGCCCTTAAACTATGCGAAATGGCATTCTGGGGATTTGCAGCTCGTCCGAAGGGTATTTCAGGAAACTTTGCACGCGCCCCAATGCGTTTTAAAACCCAAGGACATTCCGGAAGATTCTGAGCACGAACCAAAGGCATATTCCACCCCATGTGAACACCCAAAGATGAAATTACTTGGCGGGAACTTCTAGAAGCTCAAACAGAATTTCAAAATGCATAACAGAATTGATGCCTCTGTTTCCTGATTGGCTGAACCAGATCAAGCAGTTCTGATTGGCCAGAACAGATCTGGATCCTGGTGCTCGACTCCTATTGGTTGATACAGATCTATCCAATTCTGATTGGTTGATACACATCTGAGCTGGACTTAGGGAAAACTATAAATAGACGAACCATTTGCCCAATTTGGGTATCCAGATTTTAGAGTTTTCATCTCTGTTTCCCTCATTCCGGTCAGATAGCTTATCTGAACCCCCTGTAATCCCTTCTTGTAGTTTACCTTTGAGAGCCATTGTGAGTGATTTGTACTTCCAAGTTCGGATTCAAGACTGTAAATCTGAGGGCTCTCTGAGAAGCTCAGACTGTAAGTCTGAGGGCTCTCTAAGAAGCCGTGCTCTGTAATTGTAACGTTGGATTTTAAAAGGTTGCTGTAATTTGTGTCTTCTCCATTGGAGTCATGTCGAGGGTTCTGAATGTTCACCTTAGTGCATTAGACTTCTTTAGATTCACTCATCCGCATCCAACTTCCCTTAATTCATCATCCACTGCGAATTAGCGTTGGTAACCTAATTCAAGCAGCATTTACATGATGTTCATGTTCTGAACTAAAGAATAGGCACAGCTAGCTGACAGATCTGTGACCATTTAAGTGAAACCTATTCCTTAATTCGGATTTATTTCTCTTACATCTGTGCTGGTAGCAGGATGAAGATTGAATCTGCTCTGTTGAATCTGATTCTCCATTAAAATTCAGAGGTTAAAGTACATGAAGCTATTATTTCTGCATTTGTCTTATTTTAAACATCTCCCCAACTCGGATCTGGATCATGTAGTTAGTTCTTTTCTTTATTTGCTTATAGTTAAATGTGACACAATCCAACACTCTCTTTTATCTATTCTTTTTTTTAGATAATTATAGAGCCAGATCTGGTAGCACAGATCTGGAGGTTTATCTCTCAGTTTAGACAAACTTCTCTGTGGACGATCTTGAAATACTTACTTTTAAAACTTGCTACAATTGGCCCTGATCTTGCAGGCCAGTGTTAGCCCCAATGTGTTGATATCCCTTTCATAAGTTAACATCCATATAATTTAGCATTCTTTAATTCTTTAATTTTTTGATTTATAATGCATAATTTTGGCACACTTGGGCGACAACAAGTTTTTGGCGCCGTTAGGAAGTTTGTTCTAAAATAGATAGACCTATGTTTATTTTCATTTATTTTAATTTTGCTTTAAACCTTTGCACTTTGCATTCCAAGTGCTTGATTAAATGTCTCTGACGATTTGTATAGAAAACTTGTTTTCTTGAGAAATTTTTTTTTATTTTTGAGTTTTTATTCTTTGCCTTCTAGTTATTTGAATAAATCTCGCCACTCTTTTGTCTTTTGTCAAATTTGGGTAGTAGCTTTGAGTTTTTTCTTTTTAGTTTTGTCAATATTTGAATAAGTCTGCTGAGTTTTGAATGTTTGCAGATCTGGAGCAACCGTCAACAAGAACATCTGGACCAAAGCTGGAGCAGATCTGCTTGAGTTTGCATCCCCTTCTCCTTTGTATTCATTTTCTATTTTTAAATTCTTGAGAACCAGCAATTCTGCTGTGTTTAATGTCTGTTTTGATTTACATCAGAAAATTCAAAAAAAAAAAAAAAAAAAAAAAAAAATGAAAAACAGAAAAATAACAAAATTGTTGAAAAAGATGAGGAGGAGAAATTTGTTCCTCACCTCCCATTTCCCCATGCAATGAAGTCAGTTTCTCCTTTTGACAAAGGAAACACAAAATTGAGGAAATGATGGAGACATTCAAGCAAGTTAAAATTAATCTACCTACTTGATGCAATCAAGCGAGGTCCACCTTATGCAAAATTTCTCAAAGAGGTGTGCACCCACAAAAGGCAATCTAGGATACATTTATCCAAGAAGGCCTTTCTTGTGGAGAAAATCAACCAAGTGCTATCAATTGCAACACCACCTAAGATGCAAGACCACAGAATCCCCACAATCCCTGCATCATTAGGGAGCACACCATTGAGAAAGCCTTGCTAGATCCGGTGCTAGTGTCAACCTGCTTCCCTATTACATCTATGAGAAGCTAGGTTTGGGAGAATTGAAACCCACTCAAGTGGTGTTACAAAGGCAGATCTGAAAGGAAACCTATGGGGTTGATTGAAGATGTTTTGGTAGGAGTAGACAAGTTTTTCTACCTCGACTTTTTGGTGTTGGACATGGAACCAACCAAAAGTACCACCTTGCCATCCACTGTCAGGGAAGACCATTCACAGCTCTGCATGCATTCAATGCAGTGCGGCATCATGGAGGTGTCTTTTGGAAATATGAAAGTTAAATTGAATGTGTATAATGTCATTACTCAACCTCAATTCTCTGGCGAGGAATGTTTCCATGTTGACATCATTGATGAAACTGGTGGAGAGTCTTTACAAACATTTACGCAAGGTAAAGACTCCACCGAATTTAAAATGATTGGGGATCCTTGAGAAAGAAGGAAAAGGAGATCAAATTCAGCAGAGTCGCTTTGTGCAAGGCACTCACCATGTGATCATCAAGTTCTCTCTCTTGGAGACACTGCTCCTCTCCCTCTTCCACAAGTTATCAAGGAAGCTTCAACTCCTCACTGAAGGCGAGGATGGATGCCTACACTAGCTCAGTTGTACAAAGAAAAGGTTAAATCATTCCATGATAGGAGCCTCATGAGAAAGAGTTCATACCGGGTCCAAGGTATGGTTATAATTTCTGTCTTTTAGGCATCTTTGTTTTCTCCATTGCATCCACTTTTCCCATCTGGACTGCTGAGATCATTTTTTTCTTTTAGGAATCATGTAGGATAATGAGTAGTGGATCATAGGCTGTTTTGAATATTCAATGGACTCAATTTATTTTATTTTCCTTGAGATTTCTTCATCATAAATGGGTCTCATTAGTGTGAACCTGTTTTTAATATATGCTCCATGCTTCATTATTTTTTTTCATACACATCATCAACAAAGGGTCAATCTTATGAATCTTGCTTTTCCTTTGTATTCCTGCTAATCATTTTTATAATCACTTAGATTCATAAGTATCTCAGAGCTTTTGGGTTTGTTTCTTTGGGCTTAGGATACATCATTTGGCATTAGATTTTACATTTTAGAATTTTAGTTTCAAATTCATTTTTAGATCATTGATTTTTTCTTTCTTAGGTTAATGTGTCCTCGTTTTGATTTTCGTCATTTTTATAGTTAGTTTATAACTTTGTTTTCCTATTTTGCATTCACAAATTCAGTTTTGTATCAACACTTTTCTTTTTTCTTTTTAACTTTGTATTCATCCCTTACCTTGGTTTCTGTTTCTCGATTATTAGCACTAGTTTCCTTTCATTTGCATAGTAATCCTTCTATTTGTTAGATTTTATTTAGCGTTCTAGCATTGTTTTGTTGATTTTCTTGCATTTGTATAGCATGTTTTCCATTTCCTTGCTCATATCTTGATTTTACATTTTTTATTTTACTGCTAGTTTAGATTTTTTTTTTCTTAGTTTTTCTTTCTTCTTTTACCCTGCTGCTCCCAGTCTCTCATTGTCTAGAACATTGAGGACAATGTTCATCTTAGGTTTGGGGGTGTGGCAGACAAGTCCTGCCTAGGGAATAGTTAACATAAGGGCAGCAGAATCACCTAAGTAATTAGGAAATGTATTAATTTACTTAAGAATCATGACAACTAGAAAATTTAAAATTCCTTTGCCAAATTTAGACATTCTAAACCTTGCGATATTCTACATTTCCATGATGATTACACCATAAAAACATACTGGTATCAGCACGTAGTAAGTCAAAAGGAAGAGAAAAAGGTAAAGATATACTTAAAAGCTCAAGGAAAAACCATAACCAGTGAGAATTGAGCCCATATATTTTCCATCTCTGTTGAAGAGTGACTGAGGCATTAGATCCACTAGAAGTTAGGAAACTCCAAATTAAAACAAGTAACAGCACTCATGAAACTGAGGAAAAGATCAAGGCCTTCTTTGGACAGCTTGAACCTAACAGAACCAACCAAGAAAAATCTGCCCTTGTTTGTACCCCATTTGAGCTGTAAATCCTACAATTCTTCATCAAAAATACTCAAAAGTACTTGCACCTGAACCTATGGAACCAATTCAGCCTTCCCTCACTCTGAGAATTCAGGAGGTAAAGGAGAAAGAACTGAAGATGGACCATTTGGCAACATCAAGAAAATGAAGAAAATACCTCAAAAACAGGCAATATGGGGGGGAAGGAAAGAAGAGACAAACAAGGTGAAAAAGGTGCAAGGAAAAAGGGAAAAAAGGGACCCTATGTTGAGAAATGCAAGATCAAAGAAAGAACTGATCACTGTGAAGGTGAGAATCTCGAAAAGAAGAAGAATGAAGCTAAAAACGCGGAGTCATGAACCATCTCCTGCACTTCCTGAGTTCTCAAATTCAAACCTCTGTTCAAATTGCCTTTCCTTGAAACTTCACTCCATAAGCCATACAAACAAACCTAGATTAAAAGCCCTTGTGATCCAAAGTTGAGTGAGCTGTCATGTGGAGATGCTATGGTGAGGAGATGTCAATGATGCCATTGCCTAAGAATCATGCCTATGCTCATGCTTACAGATCCATTTGGGAGATGTAACTGCTCTTGAGCTTGAGTGAAAATGAACCCCTCAACAAAAACACTGATGAGAGTATACCCTGGTGAGTGTTTGGGTTGGAACTTGAGCACCTTAAGTATGACTTATAACCTAATTTTTATCCATAGGATGAGCTTACTGCTGGCACATTTGTATGATTTTCTATTGGAAATATTGAAACATTCATGAGGTTTATAAATGTTTAAATTCCTGTGCAAACAATAATCAAATTTTCTGTTTCATCATTGATTCAAGAGTAACTAATCCTGCTCCTTGATTGCTCATTTGATAATATTGCACTGATGTTAACTGTTTCATGGAGAAGTTTGTGGGTACCTTCACTGAAAACCCTCAGGAGACTTCACTCCTCCTCTAGGGATCACCTAGGGGTTGAAAAGGCTTGTTGCATATGCTAAATGCACCTGTGCTTCCTACAAAAGTGGCTCTTTACTTTGTTTTTTATGTTTCTTTGCTCAGGGACTAGCAAAGCTTAGGTTTGGGGGTGTGATAAGTAGTGAAAAATACCATTTTTCACCCCTAAACATGAGCCTTGAAAGACCCTTGAGAGGACTAAATAAGTGCTTTAGTGTTCATATTGCAGCTAACCAAAAAGACAGGTCCAAATCCGAAAACCATCCTAAAATGATCAAAAAGCTGACAACGCATGTCAAACTCAAAGAGGGAGTGAAGAAATAGCCTCAGCAATGGCTAAAAAGGTCCTAAAAGAGCAAGAAAAGACCTGAAGAAGAAGAAGGATCCATTCGCAAAGAAGAATGGAAGCTAAAGTTCAATTCGCAAAGAACTTCTACTATTCGCAAAGAACTTTGAACTTTGCGAAAAGAAGAAAACACTCAAAAGAAGAAAACACTCTGCGAAAAGAAGAGAAGTCCTTTGCGAAAAGATCTCCTGAAGCCAAAGTCCTTTGCGAAAAGATCTCCTGAAGCCAAAGTCCTTTGCGAAAAGATCTCCTGAAGCCAAAATGCTTTGCGAAGAGAGCTTCTGGAGCCAAACTACTTTGCGAAAAGACCCTTAAACTCTGCGAAATGGCATACTGGGGATTTACAGCCACTTTGAAGGGCATTTCAGTAAACTTTGCACGCGCCCCAATGCGTTTTAAAACCCAAGGACATTCCGGAAGATTCTGAGCACGAACCAAAGGCATATTCCACCCCATGTGAACACCCAAAGATGAAATTACTTGGCGGGAACTTCTAGAAGCTCAAACAGAATTTCAAACCCATAACAGAATTGATGCTTCTGGCTCCTGATTGGCTGAACCAGATCAAGCAGTTCTGATTGGCCAGAACAGATCTGGATCCTGGTGCTCGACTCCTATTGGTTGATACAGATCTATCCAATTCTGATTGGTTGATACACATCTGAGCTGGCTTAGGGAAAACTATAAATAGACGAACCATTTGCCCAATTTGGGTATCCAGATTTTAGAGTTTTCATCTCTGTTTCCCTCATTCCGGTCAGATAGCTTATCTGAACCCCCTGTAATCCCTTCTTGTAGTTTACCTTTGAGAGCCATTGTGAGTGATTTGTACTTCCAAGTTCGGATTCAAGACTGTAAGTCTGAGGGCTCTCTGAGAAGCTCAGACTGTAAGTCTGAGGGCTCTCTAAGAAGCCGTGCTCTGTAATTGTAACGTTGGATTTTAAAAGGTTGCTGTAATTTGTGTCTTCTCCATTGGAGTCATGTCGAGGGTTCTGAATGTTCACCTTAGTGCATTAGACTTCTTTAGATTCACTCATCCGCATCCAACTTCCCTTAATTCATCATCCCTGTGCGAATTAGCGTTGGTAACCTAATTCAAGCAGCATTTACAGTGATGTTCATGTTCTGAACTAAAGAATAGGCCACAGCTAGCTGACAGATCTGTGACCATTTAAGTGGACAGATCACAGCCATAAGTCTAAACCTATTCCTTAATTCGGATTTATTTCTCTTACATCTGTGCTGGTAGCCAGATGAAGATTGAATCTGCTCTGTTGAACTACAGATTCTCCATTAAAATTCAAAGGCTAAAGTACATGAAGCTATTATTTCTGCATTTGTCTTATTTTAAACATCTCCCCAACTCGAATCTGGATCATGTAGTTAGTTCTTTTCTTTATTTGCTTATAGTTAAATGTGACACAATCCAACACTCTCTTTTATCTATTCTTTATTTTAGATAATTATAGAGCCAGATCTGGTAGCACAGATCTGGAGGTTTATCTCTCATTTTAGACAAACATCTCTGTGGACGATCTTGAAATACTTACTTTTAAAACTTGCTACAATTGGCCCTGATCTTGCAGGCCAGTGTTAGCCCCAATGTGCTGATATCCCTTTCATAAGTTAACATCCATATAACCTAGCATTCTTTAATTCTTTAATTTTTGATTCATAATGCACACAATTATGGCACACTTGGAGCGACAACAAGTTTTTGGCGCCGTTGCCGGGGAAGTTTGTTCTAAAATAGATAGACCTATGTTTATTTTCATTTATTTTAATTTTTGCTTTAAACCTGCACTTTGCATTCCAAGTGCTTGATTAAATGTCTCTGAGTTTGTATAGAAAACTTGTTTCTTGCTAAAATTTTTTTTTTTTATTTTTCTGAGTTTTTATTCTTTGCCTTCTAGTTATTTGAATAAATGCTGCTGCCACTCTTTTGTCTTTTTGTCAAATTTGGGTAGTAGCCTGAGTTTTTCTTTTTAGTTTTGTCAATATTTGAATAAGGTACTGCTACAGTTTTTGAATGTTTGCAGATTTGGAGCAGCCGTCCAACAAGGAGCATCTGGACCAAAGCTGGAGCAGATCTGCTTGAGTTTGCATCCCCTTCTCCTTTGTATTCATTTTCTATTTTTAAATTCTTGAGAACCAGCAATTCTGCTGTGTTTAATGTCTGTTTTGATTTACATCAGAAAATTCAAAAAAAAAAAAAATGAAAAACAGAAAAATAACAAAATTGTTGAAAAAGATGAGGAGGAGAAATTTGTTCCTCACCTCCCATTTCCCCATGCAATGAAGTCAGTTTCTCCTTTTGACAAAGGAAGCACAAAATTGAGGAAATGATGGAGACATTCAAGCAAGTTAAATTAATCTACCTACGCTTGATGCAATCAAGCAGTCCACTTATGCAAAATTTCTCAAAGTGTGCACCCACAAAAAGGCAATCTAGGATACATTTATCCAAGAAGGCCTTTCTTGTGAGAAAATCAACCAAGTGCTATCAATTGCAACACCACCTAAGATGCAAGACCACTGGAATCCCCACTGCATCATTGGGGAGCACACCATTGAAAGCCTTGCTAGATTTCTAGTGTCAACTGCTTCCTATTACATCTATGAGAAGCTAGGTTTGGGAGAATTGAAACCCACTCAAGTGGTGTTCTTTTTAGCACATCATGAAAGGAAACCTATGGGGTTGATTGAAGATGTTTTGGTAGGAGTAGACAAGTTTTCTACCTGCGACTTTTTGGTGTTGGACATGGAACCAACCAAAGTACCCTTGCCATCCAGGTACAGGAAGACCATTCACAGCTTCTGACTAATGCATGCATTCAATGCAGTCTGGCATCATGGAGGTGTCTTTTGGAAATATGAGTTAAATTGAATGTGTATAATCTTTGTTACTCAACCTCAATTCTCTTGAGGAATGTTTCCATGTTGACATCATTGATGAGCTGGTGGAGAGTCTTTACAAACATTTACGCAAGGTAAAGACTCCACCAATTTAAAAATGATTGGGGATCCTTTGAGAAAGAAGGAAAAGGAGATCAAATTCAGCAGAATGCTTTGTGCAAGGCACTCACCTTGATCATCAAGTTCTCTCTCTTGGAGACTGCTCCTCTCCCTCTTCCACAAGTTATCAAGGAAGCTTCAACTCCTTTGGCTGGAAGGCGAGGATGGATGCCTACACTAGCTCCAGTGTACAAAGAAAAGGTTAAATCATTCCATGATAGGAGCCACATGAGAAAAGAGTTCATACGGGACCAAGGTATGGTTATAATTTCTGCTGTCTTTTAGGCATGCTGTTTTTCTCCATTTGCATCCACTTTTCCCATCTGGACCTGCTGAGAGCAATCTTTTTATTTGTAGGAAGCATGTAGGATAATGAGTAGTGGATCATAGGCTGTTTTGAATATTCAATGGACTCACTGATTTTATTTTCCTTCGAGATTTCTTCATCATAAATGGGTCTCAGTTGTGTGTGAACCCTGTTTTTAATATATGCTCCCATGCTTCATTATTTTTTTTTTTTCATACACATCATCAACAAAGGGTCAATCTTATGAATCTTGCTTTTCCTTTGTATTCACCTAATCATTTTATAATCACTTAGATTCATAAGTATCTCGGGCTTTTGGGTTTGTTTCTTTGGGCTTAGGATACATCATTTGGCATTAGATTTTCTGTTTTAGGAATTTTAGTTTCAAATTCTGTTTTAGATCTTGATTTTTTCTTTCTTAGGTTAATGTGTCCTCGTTTCTTGATTTTCGTCATTTTTATAGTTAGTTTATAACTTTGTTTTCCTATTTTGCATTCACAAATTCAGTTTTGTATCAACACTTTTCTTTTCTTTTTTTTAACTTTGTATTGTCCCTTACCTTGGTTTCTTGTTTTCGTTATTAGCACTAGTTTCCTTTCATTTGCATAGTAATCCTTCTATTTGTTAGATTTTATTTAGCAGTTCTAGCATTGTTTTGTTGATTTTCTTGCATTTGTATAGCATGTTTTCCATTTCCTTGCTCATATCTTGATTTTACATTTTATTTTCTGCATATAGTTTAGATTTTTCATTCTTAGTTTTTCTTTCTTCTTTTACCTATGCTCAGTCTCTCATTGTCTAGAACATTGAGGACAATGTTCATCTTAGGTTTGGGGTGTGGCCCAAGTCCACCTCCTAGGGAATAGTTAACATAAGGGAATCATCACCTAAGTTTACTTAAGAATCATGACAACTAGAAAATTTAAAATTCCTTTGCCAAATTTAGACATTCTAAACCTTGCGATATTCTACATTTCCATGATGATTACACCATAAAAACATACTTGGTATCCGTAGTAAGTCAAAAGGAAGAAAAAGGTAAAGATATACTTAAAAGCTCAAGGAAAAACCATAACCGGTGAGAATTGAGCCCATATATTTTCCATCTCTGTTGAAGAGTGGTGAGGCAATTTTTTACGATTCAAAGGATTGGTGAGGCATTAGATCCACTAGAAGTTAGGAAACTCCAAATTAAAACAAGTAACGACACTCATGAAGCGAGGAAAAGATCAAGGCCTTCTTTGGACAGCTTGAACCTAACAGAACCAACCAAGAAAAATCTGCCCTGTTTGTACCCCATTTGGTAAATCCTACAATTCTTCATCAAAAATACTCAAAAGTACTTGCACAACCTATGGAACCAATTCAGCCTCCCCTCACCTTGAGAATTCAGGAGTTAAAGGAGAAAGAACTGAAGATGGACCATTTCTGGGCAACATCAACAATATGAAGAGAAAATACCTCAAAAGCAGGCAATATGGTGACTGAGAAAGAAGAGACAAACAATGTGAAAAAGTTGCAAGCAAAAAGGCAAAAAAGGGACCTTATGTTGAAAAATGCAAGATCAAAGAAAGAACTGATCACTGTGAATGTGAGAATCTCGAAAAGAAGAAGAAAGAAGCTAAACTCAAAAAGGTGGAGTCATGAACCATCTCCTGCACTTCCTGAGTTCTCAAATTCAAACCTCTGTTCAAATTGCCTTTCCTTGAAACTTCACTCCATAAGCCATACAAACAAACCTAGATTAAAAGCCCTTGTGATCCAAAGTTGAGTGAGCTGTCATGTGGAGATGAGAAGTGACCCAATGTATGGTGAGGAGATGTCAATGATGCCATTGCCTAAGAATCATGCCTATGCTCATGCTTACAGATCCATTTGGGAGATGTAACTGCTCTTGAGCTTGAGTGAAAATGAACCCCTCAACAAAACACTGATGAGAGTATGGCCTGGTGCGTGTTTGGGTTGGAACTTGAGCACCTTAAGTATGACTTATAACCTAATTTTTATCCACAGGATGAGCTTACTGCTGGCACATTTGTATGATTTTCTATGACTGTTCACAGATTGGAAATATTGAAACATTCATGAGGTTTATAAATGTTTAAATTCCTGTGCAAACAATAATCAAATTTTCTGTTTCATCATTGATTCAAGAGTAACTAACCCTGCTCCTTGATTGCTCATTTGATAATATTGCACTGATGTTAACTGTTTCATGGAGAAGTTTGTGGGTACCTTCACTGAAAACCCTCAGGAAGACTTCACTCCTCCTCTAGGGATCACCTAGGGGTTTAAAAGGCTTGTTGCATATGCTAAATGCACCTGTGCTTCCTACAAAAGTGGCTCTTTACCTTGTTTTTTATGTTTCTTTGCTCAGGGACTAGCAAAGCTTAGGTTTGGGGGTGTGATAAGTAGTGAAAAATACCATTTTTCACCCCTAAACATGAGCCTTGAAAGACCCTTGAGAGGACTAAATAAGTGCTTTAGTGTTCATATTGCAGCTAACCAAAAAGACAGGTCCAAATCCGAAAACCATCCTAAAATGATCAAAAAGCTGACAACGCATGTCAAACTCAAAGAGGGAGTGAAGAAATAGCCTCAGCAATGGCTAAAAAGGTCCTAAAAGAGCAAGAAAAGACCTGAAGAAGAAGAAGGATCCATTCGCAAAGAAGAATGGAAGCTAAAGTTCAATTCGCAAAGAACTTCTACTATTCGCAAAGAACTTTGAACTTTGCGAAAAGAAGAAAACACTCTGCGAAAAGAAGAAAACACTCTGCGAAAAGAAGAGAAGTCCTTTGCGAAAAGATCTCCTGAAGCCAAAATGCTTTGCGAAAAGATCTCCTGAAGCCAAAATGCTTTGCGAAAAGATCTCCTGAAGCCAAAATGCTTTGCGAAGAGAGCTTCTGGAGCCAAACTACTTTGCGAAAAAGCCCTTAAACTATGCGAAATGGCATTCTGGGGATTTGCAGCTCGTCCGAAGGGTATTTCAGTAAACTCTGCATGCGCCCCAATGTAATTAAAAGCCCAGAGACATTCCGGAAGATTCCAAGCACAAACCAAAGGCATATTCCACCCCATGTGAACACCCAAAGATGAAATTACTTGGCGGGAACTTCTAGAAGCTCAAACAGATTTTTGAATTTCCTAAACAGAATTGATGCCTCTGTTTTCTGATTGGCTGAACCAGATCAAGCAGTTCTGATTGGCCAGAACAGATCTGGATCCTGGTGCTCGACTCCTATTGGCTGATATGGATTTAACCAATTCTGATTGGTTGATACACATCTGAGCTGGCTTAGGGAAAACTATAAATAGACGAACCATTTGCCCAATTTGGGTATCCAGATTTTAGAGTTTTCATCTCTGTTTCCCTCATTCCGGTCAGATAGCTTATCTGAACCCCCTGTAATCCCTTCTTGTAGTTTACCTTTGAGAGCCATTGTGAGTGATTTGTACTTCCAAGTTCGGATTCAAGGCGTAAATCTGAGGGCTCTGAGAAGCTCGGTGTAAGTCAGAGGGCTCTCTAAACCGTGCTCTGTAATTGTAACGTTGGATTTTAAAGGTTCTTTGTAATTTGTGTCTTCTCCATTGGAGTCATGTCGAGGGTTACAATGTTCACCTGACTGGATTAGACTTCGTTAGATTCACTTGTCCGCATCCAGCTTCCCTTAGTTCATCACCCCTCTGCGAATTAGCGTTGGTAACCTAATTCAAGCACCATTTACGATGATGTTCATGTTACGAACTAAAGAATAGGCCACAGACTGATGATCTGTGACCATTTAAGTGGACAGATCACAGCCATAAGTCTAAACCTATTCCTTAATTCGGATTTATTTCTCTTACATCTGTGCTGGTAGCCAGATGAAGATTGAATCTGCTCTGTTGAACTACAGATTCTCCATTAAAATTCAGAGGCTAAAGTACATGAAGCTATTATTTCTGCATTTGTCTTATTTTAAACATCTCCCCAACTCGGATCTGGATCATGTAGTTAGTTCTTTTCTTTATTTGCTTATAGTTAAATGTGACACAATCCAACACTCTCTTTTATCTATTCTTTATTTTAGATAATTATAGAGCCAGATCTGGAGGTTTATCTCTCATTTTAGACAAACTTCTCTGTGGACGATCTTGAAATACTTACTTTTAAAACTTGCTACAATTGGCCCTGATCTTGCAGGCCAGTGTTAGCCCCAATGTGCTGATATCCCTTTCATAAGTTAACATCCATATAACCTAGCATTCTTTAATTCTTTAATTTTTGATTCATAATGCACACAATTATGGCACACTTGGAGCGACAACAAGTTTTTGGCGCTGTTGGAAGTTTGTTCTAAAATAGATAGACCTATGTTTATTTTCATTTATTTTAATTTTTGCTTTAAACACTTTGCATTCCAAGTGCTTGATTAAATGTCTCTGACAGTTTTGTATAGAAAACTTGTTTTCTTCTGCAGAATTTTTTTTTTTTATTTTACGAGTTTTATTCTTTGCCTTCTAGTTATTTGAATAAATGCTGCCACTCTTTTGTCTTTTGTCAAATTTGGGTAGTGCTTTGAGTTTTTCTTTTAGTTTTGTCAATACTTGAATAAGGTCTTGCTGCGGTTTTTGGATGTTTGCAGATCTGGGCGGCCGTCCAACAAGACATCTGGACCAAAGCTGGAGCAGATCTGCTTGAGTTTGCATCCCCTTCTCCTTTGTATTCATTTTCTATTTTTAAATTCTTGAGAACCAGCAATTCTGCTGTGTTTAATGTCTGTTTTGATTTACATCAGAAAATTCAAAAAAAAAATGAAAAACAGAAAAATAACAAAATTGTTGAAAAAGATGAGGAGGAGAAATTTGTTCCTCACCTCCCATTTCCCCATGCAATGAAGTCAGTTTCTCCTTTTGACAAAGGAAACACAAAAATTGAGGAAATGATGGAGACATTCAAGCAAGTTAAAATTAATCTACCTACCTTGATGCAATCAAGCAGTCCACAACTTATAAAATTTCTCAAGAGGTGTGCACCCACAAAAGGCAATCTAGGATACATTTATCCAAGAAGGCCTTTCTTTGTGGAGAAAATCAACCAAGTGCTATCAATTGCAACACCACCTAAGATGCAAGACCACGGAATCCCCACAATCCCACTGCATCATTGGGAGCACACCATTGAGAAAGCCTTGCTAGATCTGGTGCTAGTGTCAACTTTGCTTCCTAATTACATCTATGAGAAGCTAGGTTTGGGAGAATTGAAACCCACTCAAGTGGTGTTACTGACTAGGGACAGTCTGAAAGGAAACCTATGGGGTTGATTGAAGATGTTTTGGTAGGAGTAGACAAGTTTTCTACCTGCGACTTTTTGGTGTTGGACATGGAACCAACCAAAAGTACCACTTGCCATCCTGTCATTCAGGAAGACCATTCACAGCTCTGACTAATGCATGCATTCAATGCAGTGCAGCATCATGGAGGTGTCTTTTGGAAATATGAAAGTTAAATTGAATGTGTATAATCTTTGTTACTCAACCTCAATTCTCTGTGAGGAATGTTTCCATGTTGACATCATTGATGAAATTTGGTGGAGGAGTCTTTACAAACATTTACGCAAGGTAAAGACTCCACCACGAAATTTAAAAATGATTGAGGATCCGAGAAAGAAGGAAAAGGAGATCAAATTCAGCAGGAGTGCTTTGTGCAAGGCACTCACTGCTTGATCATCAAGTTCTCTCTCTTGGAGACCTGCTCCTCTCCCTCTTCCACAAGTTATCAAGGAAGCTTCAACTCTTTGGAAGAGCTGAGATGGATGCCTACACTAGCTCCAGTTGTACAAAGAAAGGTTAAATCATTCCATGATAGGAGCCTCATGAGAAAAAGAGTTCATCTGCAGGTCCAAGGTATGGTTATAATTTCTCTTTGTCTTTTAGGCATCTTGTTTTCTCCATTGCATCCACTTTTCCCATCTGGACTCTTGAGATCATTTTTCTTTTTAGGAATCATGTAGGATAATGAGTAGTGGATCATAGGCTGTTTTGAATATTCAATGGACTCACTGATTTTATTTTCCTTCGAGATTTCTTCATCATAAATGGGTCTCAGTTGTGTGTGAACCCTGTTTTTAATATATGCTCCCATGCTTCATTATTTTTTTTTTCATACACATCATCAACAAAGGGGTCAATCTTATGAATCTTGCTTTTCCTTTGTATTCACCTAATCATTTTATAATCACTTAGATTCATAAGTATCTCGAGCTTTTGGGTTTGTTTCTTTGGGCTTAGGATACATCATTTGGCATTAGATTTTACATTTTAGGAATTTTAGTTTCAAATTACTGTTTTTTAGATCGTTGATTTTTTTTCTTTCTTAGGTTAATGTGTCCTCGTTTCTTGATTTTTCGTCATTTTTTATAGTTAGTTTATAACTTTGTTTTCCTATTTTGCATTCACAAATTCAGTTTTGTATCAACACTTTTCTTTTCAACTTTGTATTAGGTCCCTTACCTTGGTTTCTTGTTTCTCGATTATTAGCATTAGTTTCCTTTCATTTGCATAGTAATCCTTCTATTTGTTAGATTTTATTTAGCAGTTCTAGCATTGTTTTGTTGATTTTTCTTGCATTTGTATATCATGTTTTCCATTTCCTTGCTCATATCTTGAGTTTACATTTTATTTTCTCTTTGCATATAGTTTAGATTTTTTATCTTAGTTTTCTTTCTTCTTTTTACCTCTCATTGTCTAGAACATTGAGGACAATGTTCATCTTAGGTTTGAAGTAATTAGGAAATGTATTAATTTACTTAGAATCATGACAACTAGAAAATTTAAAATTCCTTTGCCAAATTTAGACATTCTAAACCTTGCGATATTCTACATTTCCATGATGATTACACCATAAAAACATATCTGGTATCGTACGTAGTAAGTCAAAGGAAGAGAAAAAGGTAAAGATATACTTAAAAGCTCAAGGAAAAACCATAACCGAGAATTGAGCCCATATATTTTCCATCTCTGTTGAAGAGTGGTGAGGCAATTTTTTACGATTCAAAAGGATTGGGTGAGGCATTAGATCCACTAGAAGTTAGGAAACTCCAAATTAAAACAAGTAACAGCACTCATGAAAGCGAGGAAAAGATCAAGGCCTTCTTTGGGACAGCTTGAACCTATGAGAACCAACCAAGAAAAATCTGCCCTGTTTGTACCCCATTTGAAATCTACAATTCTTCATCAAAAATACTCAAAAGTACTGAACCTATGGAACCAATTCAGCCTTCCCTCACTCTGAGAATTCAGGAGGTAAAGGAGAAAGAACTGAAGATGGACCATTTGGGCAACATCAAGAAAATGAAGAAAATACCTCAAAAAGCAGGCAATATGGTGGTGAGAAAGAAGAGACAAACAATGTAAAAAAGTTGCAAGCAAAAAGGCAAAAAGGACCTTATGTTGAAAAATGCAAGATCAAAGAAAGAAGCTGATCACTTTGTGAATGTGAGAATCTCGAAAAGAAGAAGAAAAGCTAAACTCAAAAGGTGGAGTCATGAACCATCTCACACTTCACAGTTCTCAAATTCAAACCTCTGTTCAAACTGCCTTTCCTTGAAACTTCACTCCATAAGCCATACAAACAAACCTAGATTAAAAGCCCTTGTGATCCAAAGTTGAGTGAGCTGTCATGTGGAGATAATAAGTGACCCAATCTATGGTGAGGAGATGTCAATGATGCCATTGCCTAAGAATCATGCCTATGCTCATGCTTACAGATCCATTTGGGAGATGTAACTGCTCTTGAGCTTGAGTGGAAATGAACCCCTCAACAAAACACTGATGAGAGTATACCCTGGTGAGTGTTTGGGTTGGAACTTGAGCACCTTAAGTATGACTTATAACCTAATTTTTATCCATAGGATGAGCTTACTGCTGGCACATTTGTATGATTTTCTATGACTGTTCACAGATTGGAAATATTGAAACATTCATGAGGTTTATAAATGTTTAAATTCCTGTGCAAACAATAATCAAATTTTCTGTTTCATCATTGATTCAAGAGTAACTAACCCTGCTCCTTGATTGCTCATTTGATAATATTGCACTGATGTTAAGCTGTTTCATGGAGAAGTTTGTGGGTACCTTCAAACCCTCGGAGACTTCACTCCTCCTCTAGGGATCACCTAGGGGTTGAAAAGGCTTATTGCATATGCTAAATGCTGTGCTTCCTACAAAAGTGGCTCTTTACTTTGTTTTTTATGTTTCTTTGCTCAGGGACTAGCAAAGCTTAGGTTTGTGTGATAAGTAGTGAAAAATACCATTTTCACCCCTAAACATGAGCCTTGAAAGACCCTTGAGAGGACTAAATAAGTGCTTTAGTGTTCATATTGCATTAACCAAAACAGGTCCAAATCAAAACCATCCTAAAATGATCAAAAAGTGACAACGCATGTCAAACTCAAAGAGGAGTGAAGAAATAGCCTCGAGCAATGGCTAAAAAGGTCCTAAAAGAGCAAGAAAAGACACGAAGAAGAAGGAAGGATCCATTAGCAAAGAAGAATGGAAGCTAAAGTTCAATTAGCAAGAACTTTTACTATTAGCAAAGAACTTTGAACTTTGCGAAAAGAAAAAAGAAAGAAGAGACACTCTGCGAAAAGAAGAGAAGTCCTTTGCGAAAAGATCTCCTGGAGCCAAAGTCCTTTGCGAAAAGATCTCCTGAAGCCAAAGTCCTTTGACAAAAGATCTCCTGAAGCCAAAGTCCTTTGCGAAAAGGTCTCCTGAAGCCAAAATGCTTTGAAAAGATCTCCTTCTTGAAAGACCCTTAAACTCTGCGAAATAGCATCTTTGAGGTTTGCGAAAAGCCCTTAAACTATGCGAAATGGCATTCTGGGATTTGCAGCTCGTCCGAAGGGCATTTCAGGAAACTTTACGCGCTAATGTAATTAAAAGCCCAAGGACATTCGGAAGATTCTGAGCACAAACCAAAGGCATATTCCACCCCATGTGAAAACCCAAAGATGAAATTCACTTGGCGGGAACTTCTAGAAGCTCAAACAGATTTTTGAATTACATAAGAATTGATGCCTCTGTTTCTGATTGGCTGAACCAGATCAAGCATTTTCATTGGCGACAGATCTGGATCCTGGTGCTCGACTCCTATTGGTTGATACAGATCTATCCAATTCTGATTGGTTGATACACATCTGAGCTGGACTTAGGGAAAACTATAAATAGACGAACCATTTGCCCAATTTGGGTATCCAGATTTTAGAGTTTTCATCTCTGTTTCCCTCATTCCGGTCAGATAGCTTATCTGAACCCCCTGTAATCCCTTCTTGTAGTTTACCTTTGAGAGCCATTGTGAGTGATTTGTACTTCCAAGTTCGGATTCAAGGATCAAATCTGAGGGCTCTGAGAAGCTCGGCGTAAGTCTGAGGGCTCTCTAAGAAGCCGTGCTCTGTAATTGTAACGTTGGATTTAAAAAGGTTGCTGTAATTTGTGTCTTCTCCATTGGAGTCATGTCGAGGGTTCTGAATGTTCACCTTAGTGCATTAGACTTCTTTAGATTCACTCATCCGCATCCAACTTCCCTTAATTCATCATCCTTGTGCGAATTAGCGTTGGTAACCTAATTCAAGCATTTACGATGTTCATGTTCGAACTAAAGAATAGGCCACAGCTAGCTGATGATCTGTGACCATTTAAGTGGAGATCACCCATAAGTCTAAACCTATTCCTTAATTCGGATTTATTTCTCTTACATCTTGGTAGCAGATGAAGATTGAATCTGCTTTCTGGAAATACAGATTCTCCATTAAAATTCAGAGGCTAAAGTACATGAAGCTATTATTTCTGCATTTGTCTTATTTTAAACATCTCCCCAACTCGGATCTGGATCATGTAGTTAGTTCTTTTCTTTATTTGCTTATAGTTAAATGTGACACAATCCAACACTCTCTTTTATCTATTCTTTATTTTAGATAATTATAGAGCCAGATCTGGTAGCACAGATCTGGAGGTTTATCTCTCAGTTTAGACAAACTTCTCTGTGGACGATCTTGAAATACTTACTTTTAAAACTTGCTACAATTGGCCCTGATCTTGCAGGCCAGTGTTAGCCCCAATGTGCTGATATCCCTTTCATAAGTTAACATCCATATAATTTAGCATTCTTTAATTCTTTAATTTTTGATTTATAATGCACATAATTTTGGCACACTTGGAGCGACAACATGTGCTCAGCTGAAGCTTCCCGCCAAATATTTTAGCAATCAGTTCACACCCATGTGCAGATTTCTTTGCCCAAAACTGCCCTTGTTTAACTAAAAATACCCCAGCTGCGCCATTCACTAATTTCTACAAATAACTTGCCCATGTGCAGGCCTCTTTGATGCTTTGGAATTCCCAAAACTGCCCTTGTTTAACCAAAAATACCCAGCTGCACCTCTTTATAATTGCTGTCAACAAAATGACCCCAAGCTGCTATTATTACCCCTACTGTCCATTATTATTTCCAGCTGCACACCTCAAGTGATTGCACCCAACTGCTGAGGTTTTGAAGATACTTAATCACATGGCTGCAGCTCAATGTAGATGGGGCTCGAGCTGGATTAATTGCAGGCATATAAGCCAACTGCCATTTCATCAATGAGGTGGGGAAGATGAAGTACGAGAGGTTGCAGTTGCTGGAGTTTATACTTGATAGGTTGGGTAAGGCTTCAGCAACCATTCGTGAGGATGGCTGAAAGTGAGGACTGCATGGAGGGAATTCTTGAGAGGCTGCAAGTGTTCAAGAGGATGTAGTATAGGACAGCAGCAAGGCATCGACAGGAGTGAAAGGCATTTAGAGGCTGCTGCTCGAGAGGTTTGAAAGATAAGGCTGTAGTTGTCGACAGGTTCAAGGGGCTGCAGCTCATGCTTTGTCGAGAGGATTGAATGGGACGATTGAGCAGCTGCTGGTCGTGAGGATTGAATGGGAGGATTGGGTGCATTGTAGCTGAAGGTGTCGTGAGGATGCATGGGAGGATTGGCTGCATTGTAGCAGAAGGTGTCGTGAGGATGCATGGGAGGATTGCCGGGAGGATTGCCTTGTGGTGTGTTGCAAATTCAAGAGCTCAACAGGATTAAAGCTTGTGAGCAAGATGTCAACAAGTAGGACTACTAGGACCTGCACAATTTGATAGATTGCTGCTGCATTGGGAGTTCCCTATCTTCACAAGGCGGCAGGGAGTGCAGGTTGAGTTCTCTTCTGCTGTTCAAGAGGCTACTTGAGTGTGCATCCAATGATCATAGCAGCTGCTAATTCAGATCTGAATATATATATATATATATATATATATATATATATATATATATATGTGTGTGTGTGTGTGTGTGTGTGTGTGTGTGTGTGTGTGTGTGTATGTGTGTATTCAGATGTGTATATCTGTAGCTTTGTAATTCTGTAGCTACAGACTTTCATTGTGCACCTTCCACCATTGCTGAGTTCTAATGTGCAGCTGGTGTGCTCTTGCTAAAGTATTCAGGAGTAGTTTTGAGAGAGTGTTGCTGCCATTGGAAATGTTGCATAGCTTGGATGAGGGGCTGCTGAAGTGTTGCATCTGCTGAACTGCGGATGTGTTCTTCTTTAGCACAAGGCCCTAGCACTGCTCCATTTATCTTTCCTACTCAGCTGTGGATTGATTCAAAAACTCTCCTTATTGGCGCTTTTTAACTGAAAACTGCACTAAGGACACAATTACCTCCTTGCTGCAAAACAACATCAAAAGCAAGTATTAAATACTCTAAGTCCTATCAAAAACCATGTTTAAAGGGGTATAAAATTGTATAAAATAGTGCTCAACAGTGTGCCACATCTCCAAAGGAATAATCGGCACAATCCCCCTATTTTACAAAAAATAAATAGAGAAAAGATAAAAATTTTGTAAGATAATAATTTTCCCTTTTCCATTTACAAGTTTGTACTTTGCTTACACATCTCCCAAAAAATAATCGGTGTGATGTTTCGCTCCCTTTCCTTTTTTTTACAAAAGGCAAAAAACAACAAAAACATAAAGAAAGTATATATACCCAAAAAAAATCTGGCATGGGTTCTTATGCCCCTTCATGTGGTAATCTGATCTATGCAAAAAGTATGTGTAGAGGGAATCAATGACCCAATTTGTGCTTTAGGGTGCGGATCTCCGCACGTAAAGCATCCTCCCATACATTTCGCTCTGTCATCTAGCAGCCATGAAGACTCCTATACCGCTTTCGAGAAGCATCGGTAGCACCAAGAGCGTCACTCAAGGATCCTTCCAGACGAAGGACCTCACAATCAGCTACATCAGCCCTGGCTTCTGCCACCTCCACTCTAACCATCTGTTTCTCTAAATTCTCATGTAAGACTCGCCTCTCATTCATTAGTAGCTCAATACAGTTTCGAACCATCGACTCCTTCCTCGGCCAAGGCCCCCCTATCCCACTGCTCTCTGCCTGATTTGGGTGACAAGCAGGAGACATCTCAGATCATAGCCAAGCCTCATACTCTGGGGAGGACAAGACCAAATTCCCTTGCTCTAGTTCGCACATGAGCGTCGACTGACATGTTTCCTAGAGGGCAACTATCCTATCCATATCCCCAAAGGACCCCCGAGAGAAAATTAAGTCACACATGAGTAACTTTGTCACACAAGGCACCTGCTGAGAGCAACCAAACTAGCATAGCACCCGAAATGGGAAATAGTAAGTACAACCGGTCAAACCAAGGAGAGTGATGCCCTCACTTTCTATGGAGCGAACCACTGGGAAAGTCCTGTCTACTCAAGGAAGCCTCCACACCAGCTCGGCTTCAGCTAGCCAAAGCTTTAGCCCTTGTATATCCCCTCGCGAAAGCGTATGGCATCTACCCAAAAAGTAGCGGGCCACCTTACCACAAGCACCATAGAAGAGGGCACGGGTCCCAAGATAGCAAGATGCTTCCCAAGCCAAATTTGGAGCAGGATGGGACATCCCCGGAGGCCCTCCACCTTGCCCATAATGAAGACAACAAGGCAGCGATAAAGCTCCGCTAGCACCATATGCATCGCAGAGTGGCCTCCCTCTAATTTTGCCAAGACATCACAGAGTGCAAGAGAGAAGCTCTCTCCCCCAGTGTAGAAAAGAACCTCGGAGATAAGGCAAAGGGCAAAGGCCTTTGTGTTATGAGGATTTTTTATCGACAATTTTCACAGGCTTTCCTCTCCGAAAAGTTCTCTCAGGAGGCCCGCCGATGAGACTTTTCTCATAATCATTTTTCTTCAAGCCCAAGGTGATTTGAGTGGCTTTAGTAAAACCTGATTTCAGTAGGACTCTGGCAAGTTCTCTATAGAACTTCAGACTCATTAGATTGGAGAGCTCCTCAAGAGTAGGAGTTAACTCACGATTCCCAAAATGGAAGACATGGGTGTTAACTTCCCAAGATGAAGCCGCTACATAAATGAAGCCCCAAAGCGGAGGAACTTCAAGGAAAGACCAGAGACGGGACAATCCAAGCCGATCAAAACCTGTGAGCTTGCTCTCATTCATGCTCTCAAGTCACTTAGAATATTGGGCCCCACGCCTAAAGAGGTAAGTATCGTGGTCTCGAACCCTCCACGAGAGGCGGGGCTGAAAAGCGGGTCCATGGTTGTACAAAGATGTTTCGAAGATACAATTTAATGTAAGATGATGAACCCACTTTGGGGCAAGAAAAGAAAAAATGGGAGCAATAAATATCAAGTCAAAATCAAAAGGAGAAAAGAATGTATTCTCAAGCTTAAAAGGCCTCACTTTCCCCTGATGGCACCTAGCGTGTGTGTTAAACACGCTAGAGCAAATTTTCCCAGAATTGCTTTGGCGTGTGTATTACACACGCTAAGCCACATTTTTCCCAGATTTACTCTGGCGTGTGTATTACATACGCTAGACCATTACTACCATCCAAAGGAGGAAAAGTGAGTAAAGGGGCGGTCATTTCGTTGATCCCCTAGGCAGCCCACCTGCATTTCCTGCCATTTGCTTAAAAAACACTAGCCCACATTCAGAGATACAAAATTTTTGGGTCACATCCAACTAACACATGATTTTCTATGCAGGAAAAATCCGCACAGACATGAAAATGGCGGCCAAATGTTAACCAAGGACATGGCACCCAAGGCCATTCTTTTTTAATTGGGTCCATCCTGTAGAAGAGAGCCAACATACCACAACAAAAAGAGAAAGGAGAAAGAGATGGAGCAGGCAACAAAGAGGGAAAAACAATGACATTCATTCAAAATAATAAAAGTTGTCTGAAAATATGTTCTCCGATAACATCCCAAAATAAAAGCAGAAAGATTCCAACAGTTCAAAAGTGTCTAAATCAAATCAGCACAAGAGCTTAATCCTTTGTAGCACCCTTCGATTTCTTGCGACGGCGCGAGGTACTAGGGTACGTCCGATCCTCGCCCACCTGGGACCACGCTTGAGAAAGTCAGCTAAGCAGGGAGTGCGATTCCTTTTCATGAGCACGCTGCAAATCATATCTAAAGCCATCAATCAAGATCGGTTGAAAGAAAAATAGCAAGGCAATGATCGGAACTAGTCAGTATGACACTCACCATCTCCACGTCCAGAGGTTGGCAATATTACGGTAGTACTCGGCCTAATTCACGGCCGATTTATAGTTCTGCACGAAAGAAAAGGGAAATATCAGTCACAAGAGCTGCAGGCACAAGCATAGGCATTTCTCTAGAAAGCAAAAGTACAAAAAGGAGAAACTTACCCCAGGAACCAATTCAGGAGGAGGGACCCAGACCACTTTGACAGATAGACGGGCCTGCTCGTCTACATCGACACATAGGCTCAAAAGAAAGGCATCGTTGAGACATCTAAAAGTCCCCTGAACCTTAGCTGTTGAACTACCTGAAGCACCTGTGCCAGAGGGGGGTCTGAAGGACCAGCACCCTTAGCCTTAGCAGGACCTACAGCCACCGCATCATCATCATCAGAATCGTCTTCCTGATCAAACTGTGAAAAGAAGCAGGGTCTCAATCAATAGAAATAAAAATTGAATCAGAATCATTAGGAACTTGCTTAAAAAGAAGAACACCTGAGATTGTGGGCCGCCAAAGGCCAGGAAGTTGGCATTGGGCACAAAATGTGGCAGAATGGACTGATAGCATAAGAACTCATACCATAGCTGGTATCTCGCAGTCATGAGAGGATTAGCAATCGGTACCCCATGATTGAGAAACTTGGTAGAAAACTCCTCAATAGTACCATCAGGAGCCATAACATCCATCGGTGGAGCTTGCGGCACAAAAGTGGTCTCGGTACTGATGTACCACTCTCTCTCCCAGGTAATATGCCCAGGCCCAAGCCTCGTAGAAGAAGATGATGCGGTGGTCAACAAAGAAGCGGTACGGACCCACGGCAGTTTGATCCCATAAGGGAGAACTAATGTAAGGGTCATTGATGACCTGCCCAGATAGAAAAATTTCCCCTCACCCAAATAGGTAGCATAAAAAGAAATGCTGAGAAAGAAAGGAGAGAAATAGCCATACCTGCTCCGGGATCAGCAAGTCAAATTGGGACCTCAGGCCCATCTCCAAATGCTTCATCCCGACGTCCCGACGATGGTTCTTGTGCCAATTACTCATGAGGGGGTACGTATAGACATCGGAGAAAAGGAGTGGGCGGCCAGGCTAGAAGTGCAGGTACTCCCAGATCAAAAAAAAAAAGGAGCGGCAGTCAAGGTAGAAGATGTGTCAGATGCAGGATGAATGACTAGCCAATGAATAAAGGAAAGTGGGAGAGTCAGGGGTTACCTCAATCATAGGCTAGAAACCAAATACAAAAGTCGCATTCCCAACTGAGGTGGGGGCCAGGCTAGACATCAGCACGACATATCTGGTGTTGTGCTGCTCACCTTGTAATTATTAAATGGTTAAAACAGCAGATTAACTGCACAAATTATAGTAATGAGGGATCAAGGTAAGCAGCTAGTCCTGTAAGAACCAGGGATGTTGTAGCGAGCTTTAATAGGTAAGTCAGGGTATGTCCACAGGGAAATGTGATTAAACTATGGTAAATCTCCAGATCTATGACAAATTTGGCACTCTATCCTAATTTAGACTAAATCAAAATAGGAAAGAGGAAAGGTTTCTAAGATTTGTCACTTTAATAAGAACTACAAAAATCAAAAGCAAATTGATCCAGAATTGATTAAACTCAGATTCAAGGGAATGGGGACAGATTAAAATTAAAAGGTGGAGAGCAGCAGCTAGGGATTTTGGTCTTTACTAAAAATCATTTGGATCAAAGGCAATGTATAGGACAGATTTGCTACAATCCTTCATCTGGCTACAAGCTCTGATGCAAGGTATAAGAATCTAATCTCAACCAAAGTATTGAAGCAATCCTGAGGATAGGATCTGTCCATTTGTAGTGGCCACATGTTATCCTAGAGATTGTTCTAATCCAATGATCTTGGTTAAAATAGGTAAGCTATTGCAGATGCTGTGGGTGCCAGGCTACAAGCTCAAGCATCCACAGGAATATCTAATCTAGGGAAATCAAATATGAAAAAGTAGAATATAGATCAGAATCACCTTTAAAAATCATAATTACATTGTAATAACATAACTTACAATCCTATTATGCTCAGATCTGTAAACTGTGCAACATACAATCCATCTACACAGCCTCTAAAACTCTCTATTTACAGCTCTCAACCTCACCCTAGCTACTGAAGGGGTTTAGCCAACCAGAATTGGCTGAAAAGAGAATGGGGGAAGAAGGAAGAGAGAGGAACTTTTGGAGGGAGAATGGAGATCGGATTTGGCTCTGGTTCTCTCAATTTTTGGATGCTCACTCTATAATTTCTTTAAGCTTTTATACTCTTCTCCTCTCTTCTCCAATTTGTTTCAGCCAATCAGAGATTAAGAGAATAATTATATTATTTTGAGCTACTGATGTGGCTGATTTCTCTTCTAGAAGATCTTTCCCCATTGGCCAAAAACTGGTAAATACACATGAGGTAGTTAGGGTTCCCATTCGTGCCCAGTTGCATACCCAAAATACCCCTAGGGGTTGCTGACGTGCTTTGGATTGTGTGCACCAAAAATTGGCATGTGGTAGCTGCTGTGAGAAGTTCCTAATTCGAATGTCGAGAGGTTTTGGTAACCTCTCGATAGGTTGAAATGGCTTTCGACAAGTTTGGTTGACTACTCGACAGGTTCATGAGTCTTCCCACCATTCACTTCGACAGGATGGAGTAGCTCTCGATAGGTTTGGAGCTTTCTCGACAAGATTGGAGTACATCTCGACAGGTTCATGCGAACTGGTCGACAGGATTGGAGTACATCTTCACCTTCTGTCTAGTTCTTCATTCATCCTCTCGATAGGTTATAGTCAACTTGTCGACTTGTTATACGGTCTTTAGTTGAGTGCTCGACAGGTTAGCTCAATCCTCACAAGAATGAGCATAGCTTTAGGTAAGTTGTCGACATGTTGCCTTGCACTGTTCGACAGGTTCAGTTGACTCGTGATAAGTATCTGGAACCTTTGAACTTCTTCTGCACCTCCAGGTATCCTCTCGACAGGATCTATAATTGTACCTCCACCCTCTCGATAGGTACTGAAACCTCGCAAGATCTTCATATTTCCAACTCCGTTTCTCTCGACAGGTTGGCTTTTATTTCCAGAACCTCTCGACAGGAACTGGGGAGCTCTCGACAAGGTCTTCTGCTGTGCCTCCAACCTCTCGACAACTTAATTCTAAGCATTTAAACCTGTTGGTAGGTTAAATTATCCTCCCAACAGATTGTGCCCTTTGTTTTCACAGCTGACATACAATCCTGTGTTGTTTTTCTTCATTTGTTCAACACTTAGCAGCCTCTTAGTGGGTTTAATCTTCATTCCTTACAACTGCTCTTGGTTCCATGCATAACCAGTTGGGCTCAAGACTTTCTCATGCACTTCTAAGGCTCTGTGGGCTGCTTGGCTGGCTTTGGGCTGTCTGAGCACATGTTGAGATGTATGAGCAGCCTCTTTGGCCATTTTAGGTGGATGTCTGTACTAAGATTGTAATTTATTGCTTATCTACAAAATACACTCAAAACACATTATTAGTTAGCTCAAAGGTCCATCAAAGATTAGGTTAGGAGGTGAAAACCGGTATTTTTCACTGCTTAACATCCGGCCCCACCCCAGTCCTACCGATGCACGTCGTACCAATTTTCCATAAGGTTGAGCAAAGACAATGAAATCCAGCCTCCGCTGGCATTTGCAAAAAGGGTCTAGCCTAAAATGAAGAGGAGCGAGATGCGAGCCAACATCAAGGCACACTTAGGCTCAAGGAAGATATCTACATCTGGCTGGCCCAGATCCACCAACTCGTGCTCACCAAACAATTCAGCCAGCCAAGATAATTTAACCTCATAGCCATGCTTGTTCTAGGCAGAGGGGTAATCCCTGATTAATTGCACCACCTCATCCTGGCCTGGTACACGAAGGTTGGTCACCGGCGTGCCCCCAATCCTTATCCCTGTAATCATCGACCAATCGATGGGGGTAATAGCCACCTCAACCATCGCCATGTGGAAGGTCATGGTCTCAGGCTAAAAATGTTCAATCAGAGCCTTCACATAGGCGGAGTTGCCTCTCATGGCAGGGGATAAAAGGAAACCTCCAAAGTCGGCCTGGGCAAGGAGAAACTTCACCACTGGAGGGAGATAGCGGTAAAGGCGCTGGAGGTCAAGCCAACCTCCCCGAAACATAATGGGTGGCAAGTCCTACATCAAGATGAAGAGGTGTCAGATCCTGTAGGCAAAGCAAGCTTGCATAAAGAAAGGGACAAGGCGATAAAATAAAACTTATTTTATTACCTTGCCAGTAATCTCGAAATTCGAGATATGGATGTACTATTGATTGAGCAAACCAGTACAGGCTGCCTCGCCCTGCATTTCATACCAAGGCTAGGAAAAGCACTGCACCCCCAAAAGCTGCTCCCCCCGTGGACCGTAGACCACCTCTGGTCCTTCCTCTTGCCCGTGCTCTTCCTCACTCGACATCTTGAGATGGAAACAAGCAACGATATCAAAACATGTCAGTAGCAAGAAATTGATTGCCACAAGCAAAAAAGAAGGTAAGTATGCCCCTCTCATTTTTTTCCATCAATCTTAAACCGTCATCCCTTCTAAAGAAATACATCAAAAAGAAGAGGGGGAGGCCCAAAACCCCCCCACATTTCAAAAAAGAGAAAGCAAAAAATATGTACAATAATAATAAAAACAAACAAAAAATGTGTGTACATTTATGTAATCTAAAAAATCCGAAAAAGAAAACAAATAAAAAAAAATGTGTGTGTACATTTATGTAACCCAAAATCCAAGTAAGAAAAAAAAAAAAAGAAAAAAAAAAACATGTATAAACATACACAAAAAACATGTGTACATTTATGTAACCCAAAATCCAAGAAAGAAAAAAAAAAAAAAAAAAAAAAAAGAACGTGTGTACATTTATGTAACCAAAAATCCAAAAAAAGAAAAAAAACAAAAAAAATGTGTGTACATTTATGTAACAAAAAAAAAAAAAAAAAAAGAAAAAAAAAAAACATGTATAAACATACACAAAAAGAGTCTTTCTTTATCAAACAAACAAATATATATATATATGCATACACAATAAACATACAAAAGCAAAAAATAATAATAAATCATCTTGCATTGCACCAAAAAAAAAAAAAAACCATCTAGATCCACACAAGAGAGAAGAAAAGAGGGCCCTTATCACATCAACAAGTGAAGAAAAAGAATAAGGCATCACTAAAAAAAGTCATATTTTTGCTCAAAATCGAGGCCAATGCATATGAAAGAAAAAAAATAAATCATAAATGATCATGCTTACGAGAAGAATCACTCATTCATCATCTAAAAAAGCAAAAATCCTAATCACATTGTAAATTACTCAAGAAAATCAAAGAAGGAATGAGGAATCATTGATTACCTTCAAGAAAAATGGATCCTTGATCCAGCGTAGAGCGTGTATTTGAATGGCAGGAGCAAACTCTGGTGATAGAACGAGGTTCAAGGCAACTCAAGGGAACCCTAGGAAGAGGTTCCGCTTTGGTTTGGAGAGGGGGGGAGGAATGGATTTTGAAAGTAGCCCCTTTTGGTTCGGGCTTGATAGCTTTAGACTCCCCCCCCAGTTTTGGTTTGGCGTGTATAAAATACACACCAAGCATGTTTTGATCCCAATGTGGCCTGGCGTGTGTAATACACACGCCAAGCCAAACCTGGCCCGATTTAGCTTGGGGTGTATAATACACACGTCAAGATCTTCCTAGTCAATTTTGGCTTTACATGTGTATTGTACACACTGAACTTGATCCTCCTCAGATCCGAAAAGGTGCACATGCCCCTGGAATAGCACATCAATCTCCATTTGATCCGCTTGAGAGGCTGTGCTAGAATAAGTGGTTCAGGATCAATGAGCATCGCTCAAAATCCCGAACACACATAAAAAAAACTCACATAAAATAACAAAAAATCCAACATAGAATAACAAGAAAAATCCACATAAAATCATAAAAAATCCCACATAAAATAACGAGAAAAATCCACATAAAATCACAAAAAAGTCTCACATAAAATAACAAAAAAAAATCAGCATAAAATAAATGCACATATGTATGTCTTTCAAAAAGTGGCACGTACTCCCAAAAAGCGTTGCGACATCAATTCTCTCTGCTTGGGTAGTCATGCTAAATTAACTTTGAGATTGATGGGTTCGCCCAATGATCTCGAACCCTGCATCACGCAGGGGCACCTGTGGCCGGTCAAATGGAGCAATCAATATTTCGTGTGACTAGACACAAGTTGTGGATCTTCGCGTATTTGCTTCGCGTTTATCTTTAAGTATGGGTCGATCACCCTCTCACCTATGGAGCTGTTATATTCAGAATGAAACTTGAGCATCAAATATCTTCAATTAGCTTTCGCAACTCGTACCATCTCGGTTATACCTAGTAAAGTCACTATGCGCTTGAGGACCAATAACCTTGAGGAACGGATGTTTTTCCTGACATACAAGGCTTCCATTTACTCACCATGTTATCCACCTGATGTTTAAGGTTCGTTCAGAATATAGTAGACTCATCAGTGATGTCTTGGACCTCTTTGGATGTCTCTTGTCTTTGGCATTCGATCATTAGTAGTCAGATACCAAAGAGGGGCACCTGTAGACACCCAAATTTAGCCTAAGGCCCGATCGAGACATACTTCGAGAGAGGCGCACCCTCGAGCTTCCGATAGCACCTCTCGTATCCTTAGGAGTCTTCCCAAACCCTTAGAAACTTACCCAAACCCTTAGGAATTACCCCCAACCCTTAGATACCCCTCTGAACCCCTAGTTAATCCTCTCAAGCCATGGTTAGAGTGAGATGTATCAAGACTGGTAGGGGCCTTTAATAAGACCAAATCTTATATCATTGAAAATTAGAGGTTCCCAGATTTCCAACAAGTAAAAAATCACCTTAATCCGAGTTGTACTTCAAAAGTTATGATAATCTGAAAAGTGACAAAGAATGCACCTCGCAAAGGCATGCATGGCATGTATATTGCACAGGCCAAGTATAGGTGGCCCCCCCTGTGGGTTCTGACTTCTAGGACACTGTAGCTATGCTTGGCGTGGGTAATACACACGCCAAGCTTAGCTACACTAACCTCTGGTTTTTGCTCAAATTTCACTTTTAAGGTTTGATTAGTTGACATCCCAATGTTTAGGGTGGGTTTCAGTAGGACTGTGCACCCCTGTTTACCCTATTTGCAACCCTCTAGTAATTTGAAACCTCACCCTATCATCTACCATTGATCCTATCCTCACACATATCCATAACCCTAAAATCCTAGGAAACCTTAGATATTAGGATTACCTAATTGCTAATCCTAATTAGCCTTTAAGCACCCTCTTAACCTCCATTTTTCCTATAAATAGAGAGGCACCCCTCCCTTTACAAAGGCTTGAAATTTTTCCAAGAGAGAGAAAGAGCTTAAGCAATCCCCTCCTCCCCTTTGGTGCACCAAATACTCATACAAATTCCAGAATCCTAAACCACCTTAGAAACACTATCTTCCATGAAAAACCCTTGAGTTTAGGAGAGAACTACCCCCTAGCCTTCTTCCTCTACCCCTTAGCTATCAAGCCTTAGAGGTTAGAACCCATTCTCCAACCACTCAAGCTACCAGAAGCTCATCAAGTGAACCTACGTGAAGGTCCACAGCTGTGCTACAAGGGCTCGAGAGCTCTGGCTCTCCCTTCTACTCCTCTACCTTCTCGGCTTTTCCTTTATCCTTGAATTTGCGTCGTTACATCGCCGAAATCTCGATAATTACGGAGGGGCACAAATAGGATTCAAGTGCCTTCGGGCAAGAGGAAGTACTCTTTTCTTTTTATTTTCTTTTTATTTTGGCCATAAGTAGAGGTCGCTTTTGAGCGAGTTGATCAGGTGCCTAACACCTTCTCGATCGATAATCGAAGCCCCTACCCAAGAGCCTTTGGCATAGACCGGTGAATCAGAGTCACATTTTTGGCACTTCGGTGCTAATAAAAATGATTTAGGTTTCCTAGGACACCATAAGTAGAGGTCGCTTTATCACTCTGCATGCAAAACATAGCGCAGAGTGATAAAGTAAACGTGGCTTGAAACAAGATACAAGTATGCAGGTTTGACATAAAATTAGAAGGTTCCGTCCTAGGAAGTCTATGTCATAACCTAAATGCCTAGAAATAATAGAGAACTCTTGTTCACAGATACCTACCTGATCTCATGACAAGAACTCCTCCAGAGGACTCCTGATCACAGGCTCGTGAGGAGCAACATCCTCACCGACATCCTCACCACCATCCCTACCATCCTCACCGTCCCTATCACCAGTCTCAGGGGCCTCCTCCCTGACAACCATCTCAGCATTGCCACCGGTGTGGGCTTCAGAGGTCTCACCTCCCCCCTCGACCATTAGCTCTACCTCGGAGGCAGTCCATGAAAGGTGGTCAATACCCTCAAACTCCATCTCAGATCGAAAAGCTTAGAAAACTGAAGAGAACGTAAGAAATGACGTCCGAAACAAACAAATAGATCACGAGAAATCACGAAAATACAAAAATCAGCAACAAGGAAGCAAGAGAGCTCAGAATTACAAAAGATTTAGAAAATGCACGTTTGAAGTCGAAACCTTGGGCTTATATAGAGCGCGGCCTAATCGTGTGCCTGAATACGGGCGCACAATTGAGTCATGAGCATTATCTCTTGTGCACAAATTAAAATGTGCGCCCTTAAGAATGCGCATAACCAATTTGTCACCTACACACATACCGGTCGTGTGTTCTGAACAAAACGCACAATCGAATTATACACCCTAAGCTTGGCGCACAAACTCAAACGTTGCCCGTACATTGACTAGAAATCAACCGAATCATGCGACCTAATACAAGTGCTTAATGTCATTGCGCGCGTCAAACAGGGCTCATAATTGACCCCTGGGTCTATTATTCCCGCGCACCTTACTTGGTGTGCAATCGTATTGAGCGCCCTGAATCCAGCATGCAATTGCCCAGGTTTAACAAAAAAAAATCTGCCAGCCATCACCTGCCAAGGATGAGAGCTCAGACTTAGGGAAAAACACTAAACCCCATACACAGTCTAGATTTCACACACATACCCTGACCTAGGCACCTATGCTCTCAAAACCAGGAAGTTACCTATACATCCACATGTAAAAACCTAAAGCCATTTGAGCCCGTCCGAAACCTATGCCAAATTGAGACCAAACCAGATTAGAAATACTCCAAACTTAATTAGACTTAATACCTCATAATTAAATGGAAATGCCTCCGACTAAATGGGGATGTGTCTGATAAAAAATGACAAAAAAATAATAATAATAGTAAAACCTAACTAAAATTAACTAAGCCAAATTAACATTAAATAAAATTTCACATAATCACAAATAAAATTTATTTAACATGGGAAAATTATTACAAATTACACCAAGGGCATACCCTTTGAATTTACAAAATAATTACGGTATCAAAGCGAGAGATGAATTTCGATTCAAGACAAACACTCAAAAACACCCGAGCTAGTAGCCACTTAGGAGAGGTATCCCTACAAGACCCACCCAAAATAGGGGAAAATAGTAGAAAGGTCCAAAGAGGAAGCACACCCTGAACGAAGCCCAACAAGAATTTCATCTTCCTCTCCCGAGTTGTCAGATAAGAAAGAGTGGCTCACAGAAAGCCACCTAGGATCTGACGGATACACCTATGGAAGGCCAATCTTGGAAGCCCCCAAAGGAATGCCAACTGGAGGATAATCCGCAGAGCCTACCAGGGAACAACAAGCATCAGTCATGAGAACTCCGACACAGCTCCTTCCTTCGGTTTCTTTTCCCCCTCCTTTGACTCTTCCATCTCTTCCCCTAGCATGATAGCAATTCGATTGCTACCGCGCATTCCCAATGCCGCTCATCCTCAACAATAATAAATAATAATTATTACAATCCATTTATGGTTCAACACCCGAAATACGAAAAAAACAAAATTAATAAACTAGAAAAAAAAAATTTGCCCCATATTTCTAGAATAATAATACAAAATGCCCCATAACTCTTAAATAATAAAAAAATGCCCCAAGTCTTTCCCCAATTTGAAATAAACTTCAAAATAAAAACCAAGCCCTTAACCCCTCATTTATAACTTACGCTCCTTAAACCACAAAGTGACAAGTGTCACACTCACAAGCCTTCTCCATCTAATTAAAGCTAAATCAGACACATACCCCCCTTTTAGAAACTCCAATCCATGACAAGTCCAAATAAACCAATAATCACACAACACTTATCCCCTTAGGAAACACAAATACACCACAAAATAGCTAAGCTAATAGGATTCAAACACCTAACACCCCATGTAGAATTTTTAAAAGTAAACTTAAATTCACACATTTCCAACAAGTGTCATCCCAAATCAAACATAAGAACAAAGCAAAAATAAAAAAAAATAAAATCACCTTAAATCCTTAACATGAGACCCATGCTCTCACTATGACAAAATTAACACTTCTCAAAAATTAAATGACAAAGTTTAAATAAATGCCCATTCAGACCAAATTCCAAAACCAATATAATAAACATTCTCTTTATACAAAGATCATCGGAGGCATACCTCCTGAGTATACAACCCAAAACGAAAACTTAAAAACCTAATTGGCAACCCAAAACAAAAACTAAGCCCGAAGGCCCGAGTTTGGAGCGTCCAATCGGAGGCTTCAGAAGGTGAGATGGAGGATTGGTTGGGGAACACATTCCTCCACTTATAACACCTTCCCTTCCACCATCTTCACCTCCTCTGCTGGTCGTCCCCTCAATGCTACCTTCACTGTACCCTAAAAGGGACCGATGTTAAGGCCGACCTCCTCCTTTCCAATGCCGCCCATCCTCAAGGTTACACCACCGTCGAAAGCCCCGTCAGGCTGAAGATCATGCAAAACCATAAATATAGGAAACAACATCAAAATCCAATAGTCGGATTACAAGTTAACGCTAAAACTCAGAGATTAGAGAAAAACAAGAACGAATGAAGAAAAATGAAAGGAATACGGGTATATATAAACACTGGCTTAATTAAACGCTCGAAATGGAATGCACAATTCAATTATGCGAAGAAATAGGAATGCTTAAACACAATCATGCACATAAAGAGAAGCGCACAATTGAAGTTCCACTCGTACACAATCCTGACAAAATAATCACGCACAGATAATTGTTGCGCACAATGTAATTACACGCTTATGTTACCATGTGGAATTTGAAGGAACACCTGCACAGTGACCTAGCAACGCTCCGATCGCGCACACTGATTCTAGCGCATAATCTAATTATACACTTGTTCGCATGTGTGGAATTCGAATCAACACCCGAATACTTCCGCTTTGCCAGCCCCGAACACTTCCGCTTTGCCAGCCCCGTGACTCTTCAATCGCGCGCCCTTCACAGAGCGCATAATGACATTACATGCAGACGTACTAAACGCAATGTCCTCTCTAATCCCATAATCACGCGCACGTTACCCATCGTGTAATTTAATCTAATGTCCGGTACCCTGTGCGTAATACTCAGCTACGATAACATTTCAAACAGAATACGCACCCTCACACCCCTTTGTCCCATCTCGACTAGAATCCCTCTTTCTCCTCTATCCCATTGCATAGCCCCACAGGCCATTTAGAGAGAGAGAGAGAGCCATTGACCACTCCTATGTCCCACCGTGATGCTAAACTTCACCTCACATCCTAACACGCCACACGACCAAAGGAAGGCTTGACCCAATATCCCATCATGAGAAGTCAAGAATGAGCCTCCCGAAAATCCTATTATACCACCAAGACTAAAATTCAAATGATCCCGACCCTACTGACTCCAATCCATTGCATAATCAAGATCTGCCAAAAAGAAACACCATCACTCTCCCATCACAACATCGAAGCAACTATGGGATCATCAGACCGGCCTTGTACACTCTCATACACATGTCCCATCACAATATAACTACAACTTGATCCCATCACAAACCTATCCCATCGTGACACTACTACCCAAGACGCTCGGACACATCCCGTCATGATGCACAATCAATAAGGGAAGGCTCAATCAATGTCCCATTGCAGAGAGCCGAACCTTCCAAACCCCATCACAAATCACACCTCCAGGAAATCCTATCACGTAACTTTGCATAACCAACAGAGAGAAGGGATCGATCATGTCCCATCGTGAAATTGGAGAACCCACTTCCCAAATCCCTTGTCACACAACAATCATCACCGCAACCGAAACACACACACGCTGATAGTGGAAGAGGATAGACCCTCCACCATCCCATCGTTCGAAAGTCAGCGAGCCCCTACCATTATAGAAGAGGAAACCCTCCAACATGCCATCACACCATCAAACACCCCATTCTAGCACGAGCACCTTATCAGAGTTCCCCTCGGGTCCCATCGCGCCTATAACCAACGGGAATCACTATAGCACAAAACCATAAGGGGTGGACCGCCATGTCTCATTGCGAACCTCAACTCTCCATGACATCATACCACATTGGTGACCCTCAGGTCTCGCTGCAGCAGAAGTAAAGAGAGGAAATCCTCATGTGTCCCATTGCAATGCCACTACAACAACCAACGAGTTCCATCGCATACAAAAGCCCCAGCATGCAACAATTCGTGTAAGTATCACCTCTCTTTATACTCAATATTTCTATAAAATATAGTTAAATAATATTAAGTCAAATGTTTTCAAAACCCATCTCTCTATATCCGTGAATCACTATAGTCCTCCCATAAGAGGCAATCATCAGTATTCATGAGAAGGTTAGACGGAGCATCCGGCATGTCAAGTGTCGTCTTGACAACCATACAAACGGTTGGGTCCACAAATCCAGAACCGGTGGATCTACTTACAGATATCTCAGAAGCCACGTTTTCTAAAGATTTACAACCGAATTGATCTTAAGTTAAATTTCCAAAATTTCAAAAGCAAAAAAAAATCAACCAAAAAAAAAACAAAAAAGTAATAAACTAAATGAACTCCTATCTGTCAAACTTTCACCTCTCACCACTCCAATCCATCCCTTCCCTTGGGAAATTGAACACTAAATATATTCAACCTTGAGAAATCATAAATGTCCACTAGAAAGGGACGCCTGACGCGCATTGGTGTGAGCAACGACGCACCCGATCTGACATGACTTGCGAAAGCCTTCGCCATTACATGATATTTTATCTTATTATCGGTCTCTGGACCTTGTCACTGGACAATCATATGATGCCCCCTGATACCTTGATTTGTGTGGATATTCCTCTGTTTGATTGCCCCTTGCACTTACAGATTAGGATATCGACTCTCCTACCATTTGACTGCCCCTTACAGCAAGTCGCGATATGCGACGAGATGTCCCTTGCACCCACGAGTTAGGATATGCCTCTTTTCCCCCATTGATTACTACTAGCAGCACATCACGATATACGGTGGGATGTCACTCACATCCACGACATGGAATACACCCTTCGACAATTACCACTGGGCCCTCGAATGCTCTATTTTAGCTTGCGCTGAAAGATAAGAAAGCGAAGCATCTCATGTCAGCATCCCTAGTTCACATTTGTGATATTCCAAGAAGACGAGAAGGCACCTCGGATGAGGCTGTCTACTTCTTCGACGCATTCTTATTCTACAAGAACGCGCGGAAGAGGGGCATCTGTAGACACCGCCATTTTTCCCTCTCGGGATATACAAACCTGTTTGGTTAACCTTTGACCTTGCCCATGACCTTTGAAAAATGACTAACCTTTTTCTAAGACTTTAAACCCTACATGGGTAATAGTACATGGTCGGGACCTAGGCTGAAACGATAGCTCTATGGCTCGGACCTGTCTCAAACCAAGAAAAGTCTCGAGTTATGCACCCTGTATAGTGCGCATAACTCAATTGCACGTCCCATAGACAGCACGCAATTGGTCCCTCTTGGACTAGGATTGCACTTCCTGAGGACCGCTTAGACCATGATTATGTGCCCTCTAGGAGCGCGTAATCATATTACATGCTTTATATCCTGCACACAATTAGTTCATTTTGGACTGGCCTTGTACCCTTCTAGAAACCGCCTAAGACGCGATTGTACACCCTACCTAGAGCGTGTAATCAGATTATGCGCTTCAATATTAGCATATAATTGGTTCCTAAGCCAACCTAGTCTGTAACTCCCTAGGCCACTTGAAATTCCCTATTAAGCACATGAATTCAGGTGCTTAATTGATTGAGCGCGCTAAACTATGTGCGTAATTAGTCTACTTAGACTAAGACTAGGCTACTCGACTGAGCTAGTCAACCGGTCACTCATTGAGTCAGTCACCGACTCAAAGTGATTATGCGCTGGATACTGGGCGCATAATTCAATTGAGCGCACCAAACAGGGCGCATAATTGAAATTATCTGACAAATTATGCGCACCCCATAGGGTGCGCAATTGGCCAAATACCTATAAATAGGACCCACCACCTCGTCCCAAAATCACATCAATTCGAGATCAAAGACACAATTTTCGATACAGATTTCTCTCTCTCTAGATCCTCGCTTTCAAGCTTAGGATTTTGAATTCCCCTTTGCAGCCTTGGTCTTAGGTATACTTTTCTTCTAGTTTTTAATTCTTCTAGTTCTTAGTTCTAGATCTTAGGTTCTAGTTTTAGATCTTAATTCTAGGTTCCTTTTATTTTATTTTTAGTTTCTTATCACTGGTTTTAGTTCTTAGTTACTAGAGCCAGTCCTTAGCTTTAGCTTTTTGATTCCTCTTCATATTTTTAGATCTTAAATTTTAATTCATAGTTTTGATTTTAGTTTTTAGCCTCAAACTTTGTTCTTAATTTTTAGAGCTTAGGTTTTGATCTCGAATCTTAATCTCTACTTCCTAGATCTTAATTTCAGTTTCAGTCCTAAATTCACTAGTTTTAGTTTTGATCTCATAATTCTAGTTCTCAATTCCAGCCCTTTAATACCTTTATAATTTATGATTTTGATCTTTAAAACTATAATTTCCCAATTAAAAATCAGTTTTTCAATCCCTAGCCACCCGACTTGCCCAAGGGTGCTTACAGAGGATACCCAGGAATAGGGTCGATCCTCCTTAGCATAGCGGGCCAAAACCCCTTTTTTTAGATTTTCAGTAAAATTAGTATATTCACTTTAATTAGAATTTTAATAGAATTAGTATATTTTTAATTAATTAGAATTTCAATAGAAGTAGTGTATTCCTAATTAATTTTGGTAGAATTAATGTATTTGCATTCCTAGTAGGATCAGGGAACTTAATTTATTAGATTTTTAATAGGATTAAAATATTTAAATTAATCAGACTCCCAATAAGATTAGGAAGCCTAGTTGAATTCCCTGATTAATTAGACTTCTAATAGGATTAAAATTAATTAGATCCCTGATAATATTAAGTAAATAAAGTAGTCAAAAGTCACAGCAAGAGTAGGAAAGGTAAAGTAGTTAGAAGAGAATTAGGAAAACGAGCTTGACTAAACTTACAGGCGACCCAGTGCTGCAGACATCGGTCGGCCGATGATTTAGTAAAGAGAACAACCCATATCTCCACCCTGGAAGGCATGATTAATGACATGTGCAACGTCAATAAACATCTACAGCTGGCGATCGCAATGAACCAGGTATTTCTCTGAGATTTACCTCTTCTTTTCCAGTACTTAATTATGTCTAAAGACACTGTTTTTGCCAGAGTCCACTTGAACCGAATTGGGCCACTCTTTCAGGGGACCGAAAGGGACCCAGAAAAAGCGCATACCAACATTATCCTTACTGGATAATTGGCAGTGTCCGTGCCGCTGCCCTTACCCCGAATCACCCTATTGCAACCTATGCGCATCTGTTTCAACGCGGTGCGAAAGAGATACGACGAACAACAAGGGCGAAAGATCATCATGTCGCATTTATAGAATTCCAAGAAGAACTAGTGCTCTCCACAGTCTCCGGACGCGCCACAACTTCAGATATTCTGGAACTCGCTGGAAGAGGAATGACAACCGCCACCGAGCGATGATGAGGACTACTGGTTGGATCTCCCCGCCCTTAAAATAGAAGAACAGCTAGGTGAGGACCTCCAAAGGTTATTCGAAGAAGAGGATGAACTCTGACGCGAAGATTCAGACTCCGACAGCAACCCAGATGCTGAATCAATCCTCTCAAGATGGGAATGCCCTTGGGGTTATCCCTGCATCTCCCAACCCTACTAACCTCGCTGCCAAGTGTGCAAATTCATATTAGCACATTACGAGGTACAAAGCAGAGAACTCACCGGTCCAGATGAATGTCTCAAACAACCTCAGCAGTGAGAACCTCTTTAATCCAGTTCTGAAGATGTGAGCTTAGATGACTATTGCCTCTCCGCCCTTTTCAAGGATGAAACAGTTCATATGATAGAAGAAGAAGGCATATCAGCGGGACTATCGCCATCCTCACTCATCAGGAGGATCACCTTGGACGAGGACTCTAAAAAAAATGCTAAGCAGCTCCACGTCATTCGAATACTGGCACGAACGGCTTCAGTAGCTATCCAACTTCCCCAACTAGGAGAAGCCTCTCCGCCGGTTCCTCTTTAGGCAACCGATCCTGTACCATAACTCCTATCAAAAACCAAAAAAATAGAAAATCCAAAAACCCATAAAAATTTAAAAATAGAAATCTCAAAAAATCAGAAGACCATAGAAAAGGGAGGGAGCCCTTCATCCTAGACCCATTCAATGACCAGTAAGGAGATCTTTCTCCTAAGGCTATGAGTAGTGATCATCTCAACGAAATCAAGGAAGGAATAACTGACATAATCACACACAGTCATCCTCCTACCCTCAACATCGAAGAAACCTGCCTTGACTCGATTCGAAGTGACCCTACTGCCCCTTCCTCACGAAGCCACCAAGCATCTCGACGAAGTAACAAACCCGTAATCATACCGGACGAGATACTCCACGACTTCGAGAGGAGGATGAATAGCCTTGACCTACACCTGACTAAAGATGTCCCGGTCATAGATTACATCGATGAATAGTTACCTCCTGCAAAACAAACCCCCCAGTGTAGTCATTTTGCAGTGTATGAACTCACATATGATGAAGGAGCGCCCGCCACTGAGGAGAGACAAGACTTCCAATGAGTCATCAAACACTTCGACAAGCAAACCCAAGCTGAAGCGGAGCCTATTGAAGAAATCAATTTCAAGACTGAGGAGAGCCCAAGAAGCTGTTAATCAGCGCAACACTCAGCCCCAAGGAGCGACAACAGATTATCCAAGTCTTCCAAAATCACCTTAGCTCCTTCGCATGGTCCTACAAAGATATGCCTAGCCTGGACCTGAGCTTAGTAGAACATCGCTTAGTCCTAGAGCCTGATGCAAAACCTGTCAAGCAGAAACTTCGAAGAATGCACCCTCAGATAGTGGTACAAGTAAAAGAGGAAGTTGATAAGCTATAAAAAGCCAAATTCATATGAGTTGTCCTTTACTCCAAATGGATCGCAAACATAGTACCTGTCGCTAAGAAAGACGACAGGGTAAGGGTGTGTATCGACTTCTGGAACCTCAACCACGCATGCTCGAAAGATGACTTCTCACTCCCTCACATCGACACTTTAGTAGACAATATTGCCGGACATGAGATGTTATCCTTTATGGATGGCTTCTCCGGATACAATCCGATCAAATTAGCAAAATCTGACCAAGAAAAGACTTCCTTCACTACGCCATGGGGAACATATTGTTACGTCATCATGCCTTTTGGGCTAAGAAAACGCTAGAGCCACAGGTCAGTGCGCCATGATGGCCATCTTTCATGACATGATGCACAAGTGCCTGGAAGTCTACCTCAAAGACATAATGGTGAAGTTTCAGACTTGGGCAGGACATGCTGAAATGTTACAACTGGTTTTACAGAGATCAGAAAAGTATCAACTAAATATAAATCTGAAGAAATGCGTGTTCAGAGTAACTTTCAAAAAACTACTAGGATTCATAGTTAGCAAGCATGGAATCTAAGTTGATTTGGTTAAGGTCATAGACATTCTCGAAATGCCACCTCCCCGAAACATCAAAGAACTACGAGGCTTGATAGGAAGACTGCAATTCACCAAGAGATTCATCTCCCATCACTCAGATAGATTCGACCCTTTCTACAGACTACTTAAAGGAGGGGCTAAGTACACATGGTATGACCAGTGTCAGCAAGCCTTCGACAATATCAAGAAGTACCTCCTCAACCCACCAATACTATCACCGCCAGTTCTCGGAGGACCCCTGATCCTCTACATGTCAACAAATGATAAGGCTATGGGAGTAATCCGTAGACAATATGAAGAAGACGGCAAGAGAGAGAAGGTCATTTATTACCTTAGCAAAATGATGGTCGAGTATGAACACAAATACACGCCAATGGAGAAGACATGCCTTGTACTAGTATGGGCCTTAACAAAATTACGGCACTACTTCAGGGCACACATGATACTAGTCCTAGCACATATGGATCCTCTGAAGTACATCTTCGAGAAACCTGCTACATCAAGAAAGATCGCCTGATGGCATATGCTCCTACAAGAGTTCGACAACACATATGTTACACAGAAATCTATCAAAGGACAGGCAATCGCTCACTACCTCGCAAACCTTTCCCTCTCAGGCAATGAGCTTGTACATGAAGACTTTCCTGACGAAGATCTCCCCGCAATCCACACATATCAACCTCGCCATGATAGCCATCTTTCACTTCATCATGCACAAGTGCGTGGAAGTCTACGTCGACGACATATTGGTGAAGTCCCAGACTTGGGCAGGACATGTTAAAGCATTACGACTGGTGTTACAGAGATCAGAAAAGTATCAACTAAATATGAATTCGAAGAAATGCTTGTTCAGAGTAACTTTCAAAAAACTACTAGGATTCATAGTTAGCAAGCATGGAATCGAAGTCGATCCGGTTAAGGTCATAGACATTCTCAAAATGCCACCTCCCAGAAACATCAAAGAACTACGAGGCTTGATAGGAAGACTGCAATTCACCAAGAGATTCATCTCCCATCACTCAGATAGTTGCGACCCTTTCTACAGACTACTTAAAGGGGCTGAGTACACATGGGATGACCAGTGTCAGCAAGCCTTCGACAATATCGAGAAGTACCTCCTCAACCCACCAATACTATCACCGCCAATTCTCGGAGGACCCCTGATTCTCTACATGTCAGCAAATGATAAGGCTATGGGAGTAATCCGTAGACAATATGAAGAAGACGGCAAGAGAGAGAAGGTCATTTATTACCTCAGCAAAATGATGGTCGAGTATGAACATAAATACACGCCAATGGAGAAGACATGCCTTGTACTAGTATGGGCCTTAACAAAATTACGGCACTACTTAAGGGCACACATGATACTAGTCCTAGCACATATGGATCCTATGAAGTACATCTTCGAGAAACCTGCTACATCAGGAAAGATCGCCTGATGGCATATGATCCTACAAGAGTTCGACAACACATATGTTACACAGAAATCTGTCAAAGGACAAGCAATCGCTGACTACCTCGCAAACCTTTCCCTCTCGGGCAATGAGCTTGTACATGAAGACTTTCCCGATGAAGATCTCCTCGCAATCCACACATATCAACCCCGCCATGATAGCCATCTTTCACGCCATCATGCACAAGTGCGTGGAAGTCTACGTCGACGACATATTGGTGAAGTCCCAGACTCGGGCAGGACATGTTCAAGCATTACGACTGGCGTTACAAAGATCAGAAAAGTATCAACTAATTATGAATTCGAAGAAATGTGTGTTCGCAGTAACTTTCAAAAAACTAGTAGGATTCATAGTTAGCAAGCAAGGAATTGAAGTCGATCTGGTAAAGGTCATAGCCATTCTCGAAATGCCACCTCCCAGCAACATCAAAGAACTATGAGGCCTGATAGGAAGACTGTAATTCATCAGGAGATTCATCTCTCAACACTCAGATAGATGCGACCCTTTATACAGACTACTTAAAGGAGGAGCCGAGTATACATGGGATGACCAGTGTCAGCAAGACTTCGAAAATATCAAGAAGTACCTCCTCAACCCACCAATACTATCACCGCCAGTCCCCAGAAGACCCCTGATCCTCTATGTGTCAGCAAATGATAAGGCTATGGGAATAATCCTTGGATAATATGAAGAAGACGACAAGAGAGAGAAGGTCATTTATTACCTCAGTAGAACGATGGTCGAGTACGAACACAAATACGCGCCAATGGAGAAGACATGCATTGCACTAGTATGGGCATCAACAAAATTATGGCACTACTTTAGGGCACACATGATACTAGTCCTAGCACATATGGATCCTCTAAAGTACATCTTCGAGAAACCCGCTGCATCAGGAAAGATCGCCCGATAGCATATGCTCCTACAAGAGTTGGACATCACATATGTTACGCAGAAATTGGTCAAAGGACAGGAGATCGCCGACTACCTCGCAAACCTTTCCCTCCCAGGCATTGAGCCTATACATGAAGACTTTTCGGACAAAGATCTCCTCTCAATCCACAATGAAGATCCTGACAAGACCTCATGAACCCTCTACTTCGATGGTGCTCTTAATCATAAAGGAAAAGGCATCGGGATAGTCCTGTTGAGCCCATAAGGAGTCGTCATACCGAAAGCATTTCAACTTGACTTACAGGTCACCAACAACACCACTAAATATGAAGCCTTCATCGCCGGATTACGAACAACACTATAGTTAGGTGTCAAGCTTTTGAAGACAATAGGCGACTCCAAGCTTGTGATATTGCAATTCATCAGAGAATGGAAGATCAAAGAAAGAAGACTGATGGCCTAGTTAGAAACAGTTCAGTTCCTAATAAAGAAGTTTGAAAGGATCTCTTTCACGCACATCCCTAGAATAGAGAATGAGCCCTCAGACTCTCTCGCTACACTAGCCTCAGTCATTCATATACCAGTCAGACAAAACACCAAATCCTTCTTCATCGAGAGATTAACGACGCCAGCACATGAAGTCGGCCGACAAATATAGTTGAAACTACCAACTACACCAGAAGTCATCATGAACGAAGAACAACCTACCTCCAGCAATTACATGAAGAAAGAAGCCGATGTCGCAACCTTCAGATTCGAGAAATCACCAATCGATGACGGACAACCATGGTACTTTGATATATGGAACTTCCTGAAGAATCGCCATGTCCCTCCTTACACTACGAAGATTGAACGAAAGATGATCAGAAACCAATGCGCAAGGTTTTGCATCCTAGGTGAGATGCTATACAAAGAAGCCTTCACCAAGAGAGTACAACTGCGGTGCGTCACAACTGCTGAAGGATAATACATCATCTGAGAGGCACTCGCCAATGCTTGCGACGCTCATGCCGATAGATAAAGACTCGTAGATCAGATCATACGGCAAGGCTACTACATGACAATCCATCAATTGCATTGAACCCTATAATCTCGCCATGGCCATTCTTGATGTGGGCTTTCGACGTCATTAGAACCTTCACAGACACGGTTGGGAATACTCACAAGAACACATTCATACTCACAACGGTCGAATATTACACCAAATGGGTAGAAGCCGAGTCATATGTTAGAATCATTGCTTCCACGCTCGTGAAGTTTATCATTCGGAGCATCATCACCCGCTTTGGAGTACCCAGGATGTTCGTCACTAACAATGGACCGCAATTCATTGAAGAAATGATGAAAAGACTACGCAAAAGATTCAACATCGACCTACATCACTCACCACCATTCTATCCCTAGGGAAATGGACAAGCAGAGGTCACAAATAAAACTCTAATCCGGATTCTAAAATGAATAGTGAATTAAACAATGGAGTCAATTGACCTGAACTACTACCAGAAGCACTTTGGGCTTATAGAACTTCTATTCGCACGACCACTGGCCAGACTCCCTATCTCCTTACATATGGAATGGAAGCAGTCCTGCCTTATGAGATACAAGTACCGTCCCTACATATCCAACTTGATGATGAGCTATCCATAGAGGAAAGAAAGATTCCTCTACACGCCGAGCTAGAACAACTCGATGAGACACATCTAAGGGCACCTGATCATGCTCAAGTATATCAGATGAGGATGGACAGAGCCTATGATAAGAAAGTCCTCGAGCGAACTTTTGAAATTGGAGAATTAGTCATGAAGAAAATTATGCCTTCCAAACACGCCCATCTAAAGGAAAAACTGAAACCGAACTAGGAAGGCTCGTACGTCATAGCAACCACATACCTAGGAAACACATACAAGTTGGTGAACTAGGACGGGGAAGAGCTCCCTAACCCCTGAAATGCCATGTACCTCAGGAAATACTACCCCTAGTATTATGATCATCATACCTCATAGCCAGATACCTATACCTACCACCCTCGACGTCATTGAGACTCATTCATTGGTCGTACGCCTTCATTTCTAGGATACCCTTGAAGGCTTCTGACTCACTGCCCACCTTCTTATTCGGGCAATCTGATCAAAAGGACTAGTGGAACACCTGACCTCTTCTAAAAGTATAAGTAACACCCGATTATTGCCTCTTTTCTCCCACCATTGGAGGAGATGTTAGAGCACAAAAAATGAAGATGTTAGGTTCAATAAAAACTCATCATTCTTGTGTCAGGAAGCTGCTTTCAGGAAAAATATATATACACATACATAATTGAGCGAGAGCAATACGACGGGTGAACAAGCCAATGAGCCTAGGGAAGCATAAGCAAATCGTGAGGAAATTCCTGGTAATCTTATTAAGAAAGTCTAAGCAAGTTGTGTCCCTGGTGTCCCAATACTACTAGATATCATCGTAAGGTTGTGGGAGGAGGACAAACTCTTGCTAACCAAAGAATGAGAGACTTTAATGGTGCCGAAGTATGACGGAGAGCTCAATCATGGCACCCCCCATCCCCTCGAGAAAAAGACTAGTACTTATCTCTTTTCAAAATTATCAAATACGAGCTAATCCCTCACATCATTGAGCCTTACCCCCTTTTCACCCTTAATTTATATTTTTTGATAATGAGTCAGAATCCTCCTAAGATATCCCCAAGTATGAAACTGAAAACTCGTGAATGACGACTGATGCAACCACTCACTATCTATTTCTCACCCTCTACTACTGACTATGGGATAGGATGATTACTGCCAAAGGTAGAACCCTAGTATACGATTGATATGTCTAGACGAATCCCCTGGTTTGGTGATAGTCTCAAGGAATTTCCTCGACACTAATTCATCAAAATGCATATTGCTCCTCATAGACCCAAGTACTCTCAAAAGAATCAAAAAAGCTCTGTTGCACCTTGACACTGGGGCATTTTTATTTTGGAAAAGGAGTCAACTTGAGACCCTTGCTTGTTCACGAATAGGTGCAGAATAATAAAGACATCACCATAGGAAGACTGATGAAGATACCGCACTGCCTATTCCATCACGCTCCTATGCTGGGGCATTTTTGTTAGTTCTAGTATTTTTTTTTTCTTTCAATTATTTGCTTTCCCTGTTGCACTATTTTCCTTTCTTGTAATAAAAATAGTAGTACGGAAAAAAGAAAAGAAAAAATAAAAAATAAAAAATAAATAATAATACAACAACCTACCTTTAATACTAGGCCTCAGCCTGAGACACCACCCCCCCTTGACAATCAGCAGATATAAAGCGACCTTCAACTATCACCTGGCGAACTCATAGAGCATCCAAGTCCCAATGATAGATGACGACATCAGAAGTCACCAGCTAAACTACGCAAGGTAAAATAAAGGAAGGAAAAGCGAAACTAGGTACATTTGAACCCAAAAATCTCTGTATATATATATCCAAACTTCTCTTTTACATATGACGTCGGGGGCATACCCCCTATATATACAATAAACAAAAAGGAAAAGAAATCCACCCTACTCCCTATGTTGCCTCTGGAATGGCTGGTCGCTATCCCCAGTATCATTGATCCTCGGATTAGGAGTTTGAACCTCTGAAGTCTCCATCCATGCCTCTGGAGTAGGTGGGCACTCCCTGGGAAGGGAAGGTCCAACAACTAAACCCCCCTCGCTTGCCTGATTGATAATCCGTCTAGACCATGAATGCGAAGGGCCCTCAGCAAGTAACTCTCGAATAATGGAATCCTCACGAGCATAGTCCCTGACACGCTCGGGCATCATACAATGAGGCTGGCCAGCCCGAGAGGCAGTGCCCACTGAAGTCGGTCTATCATAGAATGCATCTCTGACTGCACTGACTGACGAGCTAGCGGCCTCTAGCCCATCAGTCCGAGTCCCCTACGTAATAAGCATGTCAACCAGCAGGTCCTCACAACTGTGCGTATCTCAGAGCGGTGCGCGCCCATGCCACCTCCAGACGTGACTCCTAGGGCTAACGAGCCTGCATGATAACACAAAGTCAAGAACAGAACATGCTTGCTAAAGAAGGAAAAGTTGAAGAAAGGACGAGAAGTATACCAGATCCGCCCTCTCCTGAAGAAGACTCTTTACAGTCGCAGTGGTCACTGGATCGGCAAGAGGCAGAGGAGGAGCCTCAGACATAGATGGCTGCAACACAAGGGAAACAAAAAAATGTCAGATAGTATTATGACTGAAGAATCAATAATGAAATATAACCATCTAACTACAATATACTTGAGTAGGGATAGGAGTAGACTCCTAAGGAGGAGCCTCAGGAGCGGAGTCAGGAACCACCTGCACAAGAACCAAGCCAACCAAACAAAACATGTAAGATAAAACTAAATTAGCAGAAACACAAAATCTAACACACACACACACCATACCTGACTCTCCAAACATAGAGAGGCAGCTATCGCCTCTCGCATCTGGAAAACCTCGGCAACCTGACGTTGAAATACCACACAATATTAATACACCATTAAGCAAAGAGAAACATAACTAATAAGGAAACTCAGAAGACTAAAGAAACTCACCCAATGCTCTAGCTCGGCCCGAAGCTGAGCTATCACAGGATCCTTTCGACTCAACAAAGCAGTCGAATAAGGATCGAATGCTAGAGCAGATGCCCCAACACCTGCTAACTCTGACCTCTACAAACATAACAAACACATTAGAAGTGACAAAACAAACCAAACCGTACTTAATAAAACTAAGTTAAGACCAAAACACTCACCAATCATTCAATCTCTAAATGCAGGCTGGCCTCTACCTCCCGACTGGCCTGCTGCTGACCCCTGAACAACTCGACCAGCGCTGTCTGGTAGACAACCTCGCCCTCCCTCTCAGTCTAGCAAACATAAGGAAAATCAAACAAAGCAATAACATCAAACTAATGAGAAACCAAATGAATATCTACTAAATAATAAAAGCAAGTAAACCAACTCATCAAAGAACACCGTGTCTCTGCTAGCTGAGCCCTCAGCTCGTCCTCTGCCCTCCTAGCCTGGAAAATAGAGTCAGCCATGGAGCGCAACATCTCCTCATCAGGATAAGGAGCGCGCCCTGTCTGCTCTATCACCCAGTGCAGAGTATCTATCGCTCCGCAAACCCTTGCACCAAGGTGGCCCTCCTCGAGTGCAGCCAACCTCTCCCTCAGTGCTGAGCCGGATTCAGGATCACCCATAGCAAAAGAACTGCTCCAGTAGAAGGGACGCGTAAAGAGTCGACCACCACCAAGCTCTCAAAACCACCTCCCAAACTCTCGAGCATCCACCTCATCGCGTCCCCCAGTAACCCTGGTCCCCTCAGCTCTAAATTCTATAATTTGAGCCTCCATTCACGATGCAAAGTTCTGGCCAGAGGGACCGGTCATCCTCTTCGCCACCCTGTGGTGAATCTCTGGAGGGACTCCCTGAGGGAGCCCCAGCTGTCGAGCTGCCCGAGAAAGATGGATATGCTCCACCTTCTCAATGTAGTGGACCCAAATGTCCACGTCGAAGAAGGGTCGGCCAGACTGTATCACTGGCTGCTCGGCATCCTCCCCGGTGGCATAGGGCCTCAAAATCACCTATAACCAGAAACAAGGAAACAACCACCAATAAACCCAAAGCTCGAAAAGACTAAGACATTCATAATGTAGACAACACATACCTGCACTGCATGCATATCCTCAAAGAGACCTCGTGTAGTTTGCAGGTCTGAAGATTGGCGACAACGTCCCAATGCCCTCTGCCACTTGTGCATCCGCGGGAACGTGATAATGATCTCTATCGGGACTTACGGGCATAAGAAGGCAAAGTGGTCGTACACCCAGAACTGGAAGAATACCAAAATCATCATTAAAATAAAAAAATAAACAACTAAGACAATGAAGAAACCAACAATTAACAAAGACTCACCTGAAGAAAAGGAAGAAAACTATCGATAATGGCTACACCTCTCCCTCTATGATACAACTGCTCATAGAGGTGCGCCAATGCCGCCGTGCCCCAAGCGTAGGCGGGGGCTCGATCCATATCCTGGAGAAGTGTCAGGAACAACCTGGTAGCACACCCTCGGGTGGAAGAAGAATAGGGCATTGCCCCAAGAAATTGCATCAAGAATGCACAGAGCACACAATCCACCGCCACTCTCGGCTCCACAACAAGCTCTCGACATGCCATCGCCTCAGAACGCAATTGAAATAACCCTCTCGGCTTCGAGTGGCATCTCGGAGGAATGAACCCACTAGCAAATGTATCAAAAAACCAGGTGACATAGACCACTCCTGTCCCCGATCCACTAAAATAGTATGCGACCCCAAGAATCTCCTCGCATACCGCTAGATAGTCTCCCTCCATCTGACCGATCACTGGCTCCCCCTAAAACCTAAGTCTGATGATGCAGACCCAATCCTCTAGGGTTGGCAACATCATCCCAACTGGGAAGAGCAATGCCTGTTGCTCATATCTCCACCTCTCAAAGATTGCCTCGATTAGACCTTGGTCGACCTGGAAGGGCTCCAACTCTAGAATCGGCCCAAAGCTGAAAGCCATCAACTGCATCGGCTGGAACTCGAGCAGAGCACGGTACCAAGCATGGGACTCTGATCATGCGGTGTTGATAGCCAGCACCGGGGGCTCCTAACAGGTGATAAGCGAAAAAATTAAAAAAAGAAGGACAAGATAAGATTAATCACAACACTAAGAAACTAACGAGTATTACAACTAACAAGTAAATCTAAGCCTAATAAGATAAAACAATAATCCCAAACTATGATGATAATCTACAATTAAGCAGACAAAACATGATAAAAGATAAAATGATAAACTAGACATGACATAAAACTAGATACGAAGATGATGCATGAATGCACACGCACGCTACGCTAGATGCAGGTTCGACGTAAATTGAGAAGGTTTGCAGATCCTAGAAGTCTATGTCATGACCTAAATACCTAAGTAATATAAAGGAAGACACTTGCTCACGGGTACCTACCTGGTCTCATGCGTAGAACTCCTCCAACGGAATCCGTATCGCACCCTCACCCTGAGGCGAGGCAGCAACACTCTCATCGTCATCATCCTCACCCTCATCACCACCCTCCGGTGCCTCCTCCCTCACCACCATCTCAGTCTCGCCCTCCACCATAGCCTTAGTGTCAGTGCGAATCTCGGAAGTCTCACCGATCTCCCCCATCATCATCCCATCCAACTCGGAAGCAGTAAAGCCAAGTCTATCACCGTGCACAGACTTCATCTCAGAATGAAAAGCTCAAAGAACTGAAGAGAATGGAAGAAACAATGCTTGAAATGGATGGATGGATTACAAAATATCACGAAAACACAGAAAGCAGGACACTAGGAAACAAGGAAAAGTAGAGATTCGAGAAGAAAACAGATAGCGTAGTTAAAATGAGAATTTCTAAAGGTTAATTGAGCGCTATGAAACGGGCGCTCAATTGGGTTGAGCGCAAGGAAAAGGGCACATAATTCTGATCGCACGCCCATATAATAGTGCGCAATTAGTTCGTCGCTACCTAAAAGTGAATCGCGCGCCTATATTTCGGTGCGCAATTCAAAAGCCACCCGCACAGTGACCAGCTGAGTTTTGTATTACGTGCACCTTACATGGCGCTTAATTGGAATATGTTCTTGAGAATGAATGCGCAATTGATGCCTCAAACGTCTTGATTATGCGCGTTTATCTTTGGTGCAATAGAGTTAAGTGCGCTGTGCATTGCGTGCAATTGCCCAGGCACTACAAAATATACTTGGTTGCAGCAGCCATGGGTGAACTTTCACACTTAGTTACGTCTAAGACTATACCTGTAGACTAGAGCCAACATGCCCATATCTAAGCACTCCAAAAAAGGGAAGAAAACAAAAAATGCCTCCCTACACCCTTGAGAATTCAAAACCTCACCACCACCTAAAATATCATAAAACATCTAAACACATCAAAGCCCAAACGAAGTTGACACTATACCAAATCAAATTAAAAACATACCTAAACACTTTAGATCCCAAATTTTTCAATCCAACCTATGCACTAAATTAAATCAAACTAAATTAACTAAATTAGCTAAATTAAAAGAACTTATTATCAATTAACCTTAACTCAGATAGTGAAAAAAAAAAACTTTTCTCATAAATATAACGAAATTATTACAAGTTACACCGAGGGCATCCCCCCTGAATCCACCATTTCAAACAAGTTAGAATATAGGACAAACACTCAAAGACACCTGAATCCATAAACATAAAGAAGAGACATCCCTAAATGAAACGCCCAAAATAATGGAAGATGATGAAGAAACCCGGGGAAGAAGCACACTCTGAATGAATTACAATAAAGATCCTCTTTTCGCTCCGTAATTTCCCTGAGATGCCACTTATGATGCAACCCTTCAAACATACACGACCAAGCATCGGCGTCACAGTGCCCTGAGTTAGCAGAAAGCAAAGAGTGGCTCACAGAAAGCCACCCAGAACCTGAACTATACACCTATGGAAGGCCACTTTTGGAAACCCCCAAGGGAACACCAACCAGAGGATAATCCTCTTAGCCTACCAAGGAGCAACTGGCATCGGTCATGAGAATGCTGGCAAAACTCTTTCCATTTCTTTCCTTCCGCTAACCTTTGACTCCTCCATCTCTTCCACCAATAGGGTGGCACTTCGGAGTAACATCATCAACCCTAGCACCACCCTGAATTCCCAATACCGCTCATCCTCACACAAAAATAATAATAAAACAATAATAGCAAATACAATAATAAATAATTACAAACCTCCTTAAAGCATAACATCCAAAAGTAGTATAATAAAAATGCCCCAAATTTAAAATTACAAATAAAGTTCAAAATAAACCCAAACCCTTAACCCCTTATTTATAAACTATGTCCCTTCACCACAATGTGACAAGTGCCCAACATCTAAACACCTTCCATCTAATTGAATCTAAACTAGACACATACCCCCTAGAAGAACCATGATCCATGATAAACTAAAACTAACCAATCAACACACAACACTTACCCCTCAAAGAAACACAAATCCTCCACAAAGCAGATAAGCCAATAGGATTGAAACATCTAACACCCATCTTGATCCTAGAAATTAAACTCACATGCTTTGACAAATGTCACCTCAAATTAAACCTTAAATTGAAGCAAACAAGATCCCTACCTTAAATAAAACAAATGCCATATATTCCTTAAAGCTCCCTAAAAGGAAATTTTAACCTTAAGGTTTCCAAATAAAACCCTTAATAAAGTCAAATAATTCTAAAATAAGTCAAATGAAGCCACAAAATTCCAAATAAAATCCTAAATAAAATCATAAATAGAATCCTAAATAAAATCAAATAAACCCTAGGTAAATCCTAAGATTCCAAATAAATTCTAAAAAGAGTTAAATAATTCTTGATAGATCAACTAAAACTCTAAATAAAATCAATCCAATAAAATCCTAATAAACTAAGTAGACCGAATAAAGCTGAATAGATCTCAGAATAAAATAAAATAGATGCCTAAGCAAGTCCAATTAAACCTAATGAGCAATGAACAACAAATAAAACAAACACAATAAATAAAACATCTCTTTATTAATATTATAAAATTTTACATCTGTCACCAGAGGCATACCTCCTGAACATACAATCCAAAAAAAAACCCTAGAACCTAACCTACGAACTAGAACCTAACCCGAAACCCAAAACAGACACAAACTCAAGATTGGATGCAAGGAGCATCCAATTAGAAGCAGCAGAAAGGCAGGGAGAGGATTGGTTGGGGAACACCCTTTCCATCCATTTGGAGGACTTCCCTCCCACCTTCTTCAACTCCTAAGAATAAGAAGGATGTATAGCATCCCCCAATTTCCGATACCTCCCAAGCAATAACTGCATCCCCATTCCAAGACGATTCTATGACAAAGAGCTCGCGAAATGACGAAGACCGAAAGAAATGACATCGGAGTCACCCCAATAAGAAACTCTAAGCTCGTTCACTCAGATAAGAGGAGAGAGAATGAAGAAAAAGAAAATTCAAATATATATAGGCACTTGCCTGATTAAGCGCTAGAAACATTGCACGCAATCCGATCAAGCACCATATTTCCTGCGTGAAATTTGAAGCGTGTGTGCCAGCTTGAGAACACAATTAAATCACCGACCGTGCTAAAGACCCAACGAGTCGATCCTGCTCCAACAATCCCGCACATAATCAAATTCCACGCCCATGCTATTGTGCGGAATCCCAAAGGTCAACCATATTGTGTCTGGGTGACACTCCAATCACGCGCACAGAATCTGGCGCATAATAGGATTGCCCGCACATATTCAAATGCGCAATCAAACCTTTGAGCCGTCAATCATGCACTCCCAACCAGGCGCATAATCGAATTAAGTGCCTAGATTCACACACGTAATTCTCAGCTATAACGCACTCCTCAAACACAACACGTACTTCAGACAAAAACAAACATATGCCCCCAACAAAACCCCAGACAAAACAAGCACACAACACGTCCTATCACAATAAGACACACACATAATAATCTTGACCCATCATAAACCAATCATGGGTGAGGACATCTCCTCGTAGTCCCGTTGCAGCCAAGTCACCCCCTGACGATTTACTGTGAATTAATGTCCCACCGCGATTAAAATTATTCCCCAAAGTCTCATTGCGTACTTACAAGTACACGTGACCACTCCCCAGCATCCGCTACATGAAATAAACCGGCAAAACAAAATGAAATGAAACAAAATCATCACTCACGGCTCGATCGCTAAATACAAAACCCCGTTGCGATACAAAACAAAAATTAACGACAATAAAGTAGCCAATCACGCTACTCGTCCCATCACAATCAGAATCACTCCCCCTCGTCCCATCGCGTAGCCTTACACGCCGACTAGGGAAAAATAGCCAGTGATATCCCATCACACAATAACCCATGTCCCATTGCGACATGATGAACATAACCAACGCTACCCCAACGCCTAAGCTCATTGGCATAAATCAACCCTCATGTCCCATTGCAACACTAAAAACCCGCCACGCAACCAAAGGTAGGCTCGACCAATGTCCTATCGCAAGAAGAAGCTAAAAATGAGCCTCCAGAAAATCACATCACCAAGGCCAAAACCAAGTCCCGTCGCGATCTCAAAACACCATTCTAACTGACCCCAAGACATCACCCGTCGAAGAAAAGAGACACCATCATCGTCCCATCATGACGTCAAAACAACCAGGAGGCATCAGACCAGCACCCTATCACACTCATGTCCTGTCGCGATGTGGCCACAATTTGATCTCCTCATATAACCCAAGATCTACAAAAGAAAGAAATAAATATAGTTTTCCTCATCACATTAACCCCAATGTCCCATCGCCGACTACACTTCCCCGAGATTTCGTTACTACGACACATGACCAGAAGGGAAGGCTCATCTAATATCCCATTGCAAAGAGCCAAACTTCCCTCCAAACGCCTTACCACAACAACCATCACGTCCCATCATGACGACTCCTGAATACCCAATCACGTGGCATGCACCAGACTCCACCGCAATCACAACACATGCTTGCCAACACTAGAGGAGGATAAACCCTCCACTGTCCTATCGCACCAATAACTAGCGAGCCCCTGCCATTACAGAAATAAGAAGTGTGACAGTCCGAATTTCTGGCCTCGGAAACCCACGCCATTAGGTCGGTCCATAAGTCTGAACCCCGAATGCATCGAGCGGAACACTTGGCACATCGACACGCAAAGCAGAAAATAAAACAAAACTCTAACTATACAGATAGAGTCATCATATAAGCAAGAAATATCCAATTCTAATATCAAAGTGCGCTAAAAAATAATGGTTCTAATCCCATGCGAGTACGCATGAACAAAAGAATCGAAAAGAACCATTGGTGATGGCCATCCATCACCGAAACATGGTTCACAAAATAATAGTTGAAATAATTACAAGTATCTGAATTTCTACAATAAAAAGGCCGGACGTACCAAGCCGTACCTACACAAAATCTCACACTAAACACTCTCACTGGCGGAAGAACTCCTCAAACGGAGGCTCTGACTCCTCCCCCGGAACGTACTCGGAGTCCTCCAATTCAATAACTTTCGTGTTGGTGTCTTCACCTGTACTTGTGACGTATAGTCGAAGGGTGAGCTTCATCCAAGCTCATTAGAGAAAATATCCATACCATGCATTTTCATCGCAACACACGTATATCTCATGACAAAAACTAAAATAATTGAAGAGCACATAAAAAGGCATTTACATCAAAGCAAATGAATCATATGCAAAATTATAAAGTATCACATAGTTTCCAAAGCTTTTCACATCTCACACAAAGAAAACTTAAATCAATAACTTAACTAATCTCTCGAGCATATATAGCATCGAGAGTCACAATATACCGATGAGAATACCCACCATCGTCGTTCAATGAACTGTTTGACAATGCTAAGCCCCTGAGCTATATTAATAGGGTCACATGAGCTCACATTAACCATTTTTGGTCCACAATGTATGGATATCCCTCTGTATCGGTTACACAAAGTTGTATGGATATCCCGCCATACTAGTCACGGATATCCCGCCGTGTCGGTCCCGGATATACCATCGCGTCAGTTGGGTATTTGCATACAAACCTTAAATCAAAGTGCAAAGCTAAATTATAGTTTATCACCGTGAATTGTGGTTATTATAGCTAGGTTTAGGATTGAAGAATTGAAGTCCACACACACACATATGTCACACACACACACAGATCACACTCGAATCCATGTACAAATCTCATGTAGTTGAAATTACAAAGTGTCATAATTTTCACACAAACACACACACAGATCACGTCATAACTCATATGCTTATCGTAACAAAGGTACATGCTATAGGATTTTTCCTACCTCACACGCAATCCACGCGAAGTCTTTTCTTTCCACAAGCACTTTCACATCACACGCTCACAGTTTGAACCTAGAATACATCAACTTATGTCTTACACATCAGAATGACGAAGCAAAAGAGGTCTTAAAAGTCCTCTTTATCAAAACTAACAACCGCCAAAATCTGTCAAAATCGATCAATCGAATCTCAATCAGATCTATCGGTTCCAACAATCGATCGATCAAAATTCATTTTGATCGGTCCGTTTCCTTCACAATTATACAAATCTCTGTTTGTATAACTTATCTCATCGATCGGTTCCCAAACCGATCGGTCAGTTTCACAAATCGATCGATCGATCAGTTTACTCAGAAACCAATCTCACTTCACACTTTCAACCTGTGAAGCCTACAGGCAACCTGTCGAGCTTCCAGGTGAACCTGTCAACCATCTTGTCGAAGCCACAAATGAACCTGTCGAGTTTGCACAGTATCCACTCGAACAAAATCAAACCAAACAAGAACCTCTCCAACTGAGCATAGAGCCTGTCGAGGCATAATTCGATCGATCGAATTTCCATTCGATCGGTCGGTTTTCCTTTCCAAAACCACACTTCTCTGTTATATATATAATTGTTTCCTGTCAAAATTGATCGATCGATTCTCATTTCGATCTATCAATTTTAACAGATTCTTAGCCCCTCAAGCTCTTCTTCTTATTCTTCGTTTCTCTCAAAAACCATCACATTCATTACAACTTTTTAGGGTAATGCCCAAATTATACCACACAGTCACCCATTCATTTTCAAATCTTTGAGGGCATTTCTTGCCCAACCACACATCATGGTAGCACAATAATTCCAATCCCTTTGGGCATTGATTACTCAACCTAATCACTCATTTAGTTCTATTCTTTTAGGGCATTGATTTCCCAATTACTCATTACAACGCATTTGATTTTAAAACACATATTCTTACCTTAAATCAGAATCCTTGCACACCGATGGTCTAGGTCTTTAGATATTTGACTCTTTTCTCACGCATCAAAGTTTACAAATCTATCTCCTTATGGTCGAATTAACACACACGAGGGTTCTCTTCCTCTCTTCTCTTTTCTCCACAAACCAAGTTTCAAGCACAAGGCAAGGAACAAATTTTCTTACCAAGTCTTGATTTTGTACATAGAGTCTTAGTTTGGGTGTTAGGTCCATATACCATATGTTAGTATGCATCCTCTCATCTAACGATCACTTCATCTTAAGTTATGATTCTTATTTCACTTATCATATCAATTTATTTTCTTAAAATGCTCATCCGATTGGGCACGCATCTCGAGTCATACAATTTGGAAGTCAAAATTTTTGGGTCTTTACATTCTCCCCTACTTGGGAATTTTTGTCCGTGAAAATTGGTTGAGGTTGCACATTTTGATTGCAGGTTATCCCACACAGACAAAACACCTAATGAACAAAATTGTTCCTCCTTTGTGAGAACCCAATCCTTTAACGAGGACTTAACAAGCCACATCTCATGTAAAAAATCCCTGGCCAAGATATGCCAAATCTCAAACTAATCACTATGGATAATTTACATGCATCACATCCTATACAATCGAATCATACATTTAAATTAGAGTCTATTTGACTTGATTATCATACTTGCACAAAATCTAACATGTAAGAGTCACCTTCACACATGTCAAGCATTCACAGCCACACAAAATTTAAAGCATGAACATCTAACAAAGTGCTGAAATTAAACTAACTATTAACATAGTCTAAAAACACTAAAGGTCTACCAAGACCTAATAGTTCATACAAAACATTTTATCAACATAAGTTTCAAAATTCATCAAAATTTCTCCCTCATCTCACGGGTCCTATGGTGCATCAGAAGGTCCTGCCTGCTCCTCGTCCCCCACTCCGGGTCCCCTCGTACGAGAACTAGACGCATCAGCAATGAAGGCATTGGCCGTAGCCATGCACTGCAAATAGTCGGCTGGATACATGAATCGCATGGTCACACCCAACACTGCATCATGGTAGTCTAATCATCGGCTAAGTTGACAGTGGTTTTCATCCATTCGTTGTGCGTACTCATCTATCCTCCGAGTGTTCTCAGTCATAAGGGCAATAACATACATCCATCGTAGCAGCCTGAAGTGTTGGCACGTGTGGTGGTACTGGCTATCATGGCTGCTGCGTTGGTGGTGTTGGTTGCTCCTGTCCTTGTGTCACAGCTGGTGCTGGTTCCAACCCTCTGACTTGCACACTCTTCACTAACTGATTGTATGTCTTCTTCTAGTCCTTGAACGAATAAAGTTTCTCATTATCCTTCAAACATAGTTCTATTTTAGGGATCTCATGTTCTTCTCGTCCTTCATAATCCTCAATCATGGCCGAAATCAGGCGAGCATAGGGCATCTCATCCTTAGGGCTCGCTCCTCCCTCTAACATTTTTCCTCTCACGTACACAATCCCATCATAAACTAATTCTAAGGCATCAAACCATCTAACAGTAAATGCCGAATACAAAGCCTGTTGTAAAAGTTTCACTCTCTCAGTCTTGTGTCTCATCGGGTATAGATTTGCCTTGAAAATTGTATCCAACATCCACATGTCACGGGGCAAATCAGCCCTCTTAATCACTTGTCCCGACCCATGTCGGCCCTGGATCATCTCTGCACAAACATCGTGAAACTATATGGCTTCAGGGTAGGGTTCTTCTAACTCTATATTAGCGCCATACCTACGAAAACACTCTAGGGCATCGCTAATGCTGTTATAGGTAAAATTGTATTCCTAGTTATCAATTTTCGTATAAACCACATTCTCCTCATCCCCTTCATACATGTTTTGATAAAACAACTGTCTCTTCAGAAAGTGTGTGGTCAAAGGTTCGTTCCAACATAAAATCCTTGGCTTCCCACTATGCATTGGGTCTTTCCAATGTGGATCGATGCGAAGAACCCAAATGTGTCGCGGGTTGCTTTGAACTTGAAGATTTTGCAGGCTGTTTCCCTTTTGGTGCCATTAACTTTCAAGAAAAACTAAAAACTAGGGTTTAATTCAAACACTGTAAGAAATTTCTAAAGAAATTTGAAATAAAGGTATGGTTTTAACTTTAGAAGTGATTCAGTGTCGAACTCGTGAAGATTCGTACTCCAAAGGTTGAAGATTTTTGATCGAAGTTGGTGCCTAGAAAACCCTCACACACAGCAACAAAAAGCTAAAAGAAACCCCCAAAATTTTTAAGCAAATGGGAAATAAAATCCCGATTTCCTTTTATATTAGCAAAATTGATTGATCGGTTTGCGTATTAAATGATCCTATTGAGTTATAACCCTGGCGGATAACTAAACCTGTCGAGTTCAAAACTGAACCTCTCGAGAACTTTTTGATCAATCAGTTTTGTGGCTCAACCGATCGGTTTTGATGTTCTGAACCCCATTGTCCAATTGATCCTGTCGACATTCCTTGAACCTATCGACCCTCAGCACTAAACTGCTCGACCTAAATCGGTCGATCAATTTGTAATTCGATCAATCGGTTTTGTCAGAAACCCTTAATTTATTCTACCATTTCCCCTCTTTGTTTTAGTGAATTTGAGTTTTAAATTCCAACTGATCATTTTGATTTAACTCATAAGGGTACTTGTACAGTGATTTACAAGTTACATGATTTAATGACTAGTGTCATGAATCGAACATGCTACAATTTCGTGTACTACTAGCTACATGACTTCCACATTCTCTCGAGTCATTCCTTGAAATAACTGTGGGTACTGTTCCAGAATCTCTGCTTCATGCTCCCAAGTCATCTCCTCTCGAGAATGATTCTTCCACTTTACCAACAGTAGAGGAATACGCTTATTACGCAGTAACTGCTCCTTCCAGTCAAGTATCTGAACAGGCTCCTCCCTAACAGTCAAATCCCTGTAAACCTCTATTGGCTGGTCATCAAATACATGAGTAGGGTCTTTCATGTATTTTCTTAACATTGATACATGAAAAACATTGTGCATTCCATCAAGTTGCGGGGGTAAAGCAATTTTGTATGCCACTTCTCTAACTCATCCTAAAATCTCATAAGGTCCGAGATAGTGCGGACTTAGCTTTCCACGCTTCCTAAAATGCATAACCCCTTTCACTGGCGAGATCTTGACGTACACATGGTCGCCAACTTGGAAATCGACACTCATTCTCTTGATGTTGGCATAACTCTTTTGTATGCTCTGAGCTGTTTTGATTCTGTCACGAATTAGACGAACGACATCGGCATTGCTCTCAATAATTTCTGGACCCAATATAAACTTTTCACCGGTCTCTTCCTAATGTATTGGTGATCTACATCATTGTCCATAAAGTGCTTCGTATGGTGCCATACCGATACTTGTCTAAAAACTGTTATTATATGCAAATTCGATCAACGATAAGTGTTGATCCCATGATCCTCCAAAATCAAGTATACACGTTCTGAGCATATCCTCAATGATATGATACACCCTTTCTATTTGTCCATCTGTTTGAGGATGAAATGCTAAGCTAAAATCCAACCTCGTACCCATTCCTTCTTGGAACTTTTGCCAAAACTGCGAGGTATATAATGGGTCACAATCAGAAACAATGCTCATCGGAATACCATGTAATCAGACAATTTCTCACATATACAAATTTGGCAACTTACTTGCTGTATAGATAGTGTTATAGGGCAAAAAGTGTGCTGACTTGGTCAGTCTATCAACCACAACCCAAATAGCGTTATGTCATCTTGCTGTCTGTGGTAATCCCAAAATGAAGTCCATGGAGATTGACTCCCACTTCCATTCTAGTGTCGGCAAAGCTTGCAATAGGCCTACTGGATGCCTATGATCCACTTTCACTTGCTAACATACCTGACACTTTGAAACATATTCAACCACACCTTTCTTCAAACCTCGCCACCATAAATTCTTCTTCAAGTCTTGATGCATCTTCGTACCACCAGGATGAATAGCATATTTTGATTTGTGTACTTCGTCTAAAATAGTTTGTTGGAGGTCAGCATCTGTTGGTATACATAGACGTCCTCTAAACATTAGTGATCCATCCTCTCTATTGGTACGTGCTTTTTCTTGGTTCCTTTCGATCCCCGGAATTAGTGGCCCAATTCTGTCCCAAGTGGACTCTCGCGATGGGTGGTGGAGTGATTAATTAGAAAATAATGAGTGCCAAAATTAAAGAGGTAAATTTGTGATGAAAATATCTGGTTCGTTGCGATCGCCAACTGCAGGTATTTATCGACGCTGCAACACGTCACTGATGACGCTTGTGAGGAGGTGAGGGTTCCTTCTTTACTGAAACGTCGGCCTGCCAACGTCAGTAGCACTGCGTCACTCAGATGTCTAGATAACCTATTCTCCTATTGTTGCATTGATTAATTAAGTTAAGTTTCTTGATTCTACTAGAAGTTCTAATTATGCATAGGATTCCTAGTAGTAAACGCTTTTAGTTTGAGTAACTCTCTTAACTGTATTTAACTACTAATTAATTTCCTAATTTTGTTATGAGTCTCGTTATTTCTAATGTCTTACTTCTACAAGGATCTGATTACTTTAAGTGTTCTAATTCTGTTAGGTGTTTAATTAATTTCAAGTATCCTAATTCTATTAGGAGTCTAGTTAACTGTGAGATGCCTAGTACTACTCTAACTTTAGTTGTTTTAGCTCTTTTTATTTTTAACCCTAGTCTAATTAACTTTCCTAGTTCTACTAGAAGTCTAATTAATATCCTAATCTAATTGGGTCTCCTAATCCTATTAGGAGTCTAATTAATTTCAGTGTCCTAATCTTATTAGAAATCTAGTCAACTAAGTCTCCTAATACTACTAGGAGTGCAAATATGTTAATTCTACGGGGGCTAATTAGGAATATATTAACTCTATTGAAACTCTAATTAATTAAAAATATACTAATTCTATTAAAACTCTAATTAAAGTAAATATACTAATTTTACTGAAAATCTAAAAAAAGGGGTTTTGGCCCGCTATGCTAAGGAGGATCGACCCGATTCCCGGGTACCCTCCATAAGCTCCCTTGGGCAAATCAGGTGGCTAAGATTAAAGTAAACTAAATTTGAATTATAAGACTATATTTTTGGATTGAAAAGACAGTAATTTTTCGATTATAATTATAAATTAATAAATCGGGATTTAAAATCTAAAACTATAAAGAATTGGTAAATTAGGACTAAAATCTAAAATTTAAAGACTAAAATCAGGAATGAAATCAGAAAATCAGACCGTAAGATTAAGGACTGGTTCTAGAAAATTAAGAACTAGAACCAGAGATTAATGATAGGACTGAAACTTGAGATTTCGGGGTAAAAAAATAAGATTTCAAAATAGTGAATAGAATTAAGGACTGGTTTTAAAAACTAAGAATTAGAACCAAAGATTAAAATATGGATTAAAAAAGGTGTTACAGCCTAAGACTGAAAATTAAGAAAAAACTAATAGTAAAAATCTGAGATATAAGTCTGAAAACTAAGAACTAGAACTGAAAATTAAAAACTAGAAGGAAAATTATACCTAAGGCCGGTCTGCAGAGAGGAATCTCGAAATCCTAAGCTTGAAGGCAAGGAACTCAAAACTCGAATCTCAAAGCCGTTGTTGTGTTTTTTTTGGGTCGTGGTAAGGGGGTCTATTTATAGGTATTTTACGAGTTACGTGCCTTGTGGGGTGCACTTAATTAGTCGGTCAACTTCAATTACGTGCCCTATTCGGATGGTTAATTGAGTTGCGTGCCCTGTATCAGGTGCTTAATCACTTTGAGTCGGTGACTGACTCAGTGAGTGACCGACTGACTGGCTCAACCGGGGTGTCCCAGTCCTAGTCTGATTAGACTAATTGCACGCACAGTGTGGAACATACAATCCGATTAAATCCTGTACCAAGTGCATTTAATCATGAAGTTTTGGTGGTCTTAAGAGTTAGAGACCAGGCCTGAGACGGACCAATTAAGCACTGGTGACGGAGAACTGTTGAGAACTGGAAAATACAATTTTTCACTCGTTAACCTGGGTCTTGATAGACCTTTGAGAGAACTAAATAAGTATTTTAAGTGTTTGTTTCATAGCTAACAATAAAGGCAGGCTTAACCATGAAAGCAGCCTAAAAGTATCAAAAAGATGATGATCCATGTTGATCCGAAGGAAGAAGGAGAAGGGACAACCTCACGAGCTGTCAAAATGCCTAAACTAAAGAGGACAAAGGCCTGGTTTTAACTTGGAAAGAGGTGTGGAGCTATTCGAACAGAAGAATGCATTACAGATTGCTTTTCGAAAAGAATCTGAACTTTTCGAAAAGAACTTGAACTTTGCAAAAAGAACTCAAAGCTCTAGGCTTAGTTTTCGAAGAGCACCTGAACTCTTCAAAAGGATTTCTGACCTATTTGAAAAGAAGAGAACTCCTTGCGAACAGCACCAGAACTATGCGAGAAGAGCTTCAGAAGTCACAGTACCTTGTGAAAAGCTCTCCAAACTGTGCGAAATGGTATTCTGAAGATTCCTAGAATCTGTAAGGGTAATTCAGTAATCTCTGCACGTGCCCCAATGCATTTAAAAACCCAGAGACATTTCAGAAGATTCTGAGCACGAACCAAAGGCATATTCCACCCCATGTGAACACCCAAAGATGAAATTACTTGGCAGGAACTTCTAGAAGCTCAAACAGATTTTTGAATTACATAACAGAATTGATGCTTCTGTCACCTGATTGACTGAACTAGATCAAGCAGTTCTGATTGGCCAAAATAGATCTGGATCCTTGTGCTCGACTCCTATTGGTTGATACAGATCTAACCAATTCTGATTGGTTGATACACATTTGAGTTAGACTTGGGGAAAACTATAAATAGACGAACCATTTGCCCAATTTGGGCATCCAGATTTTGAGTTTCATTTCTATTGCCTCATTTCCATTTCAGATAGCTTGTCTGAAATTTCTGTAATAGCCTAGATTTTATTTGTAATTGAGAGCTGTGAGATATCTCTATACTTCACGTGAGAATTGTATTCAAAACTACAAATCCGAGAGCTGTTTAAGCTATGCTCTGTAATTGTAATGGTGAATTTGAAAAGGTTGCTGTGAACCGTACATTCTTAATTGGATTCGTGTTAAGGGTTCCCTGTGATCTCCTTATTTCATTAGATTCCTTTAGATTTACTGTTTTTAAAGCAATTTCCCTTAATTCATTATCCCTGTGAGAATTGGCGTTTGTAACCTAATTTCTCATAGCATTTGTAGTGGTGTTTTTTGTTCTGAATCACGGATTCGAATTGAAGACTATTGGGTGATCTATGTCCATTGAAGTGGACAAACCATTGCCATAAGTCCAACTCAATTCCAATCCTTGAGTTGGATTACTTTCTCTTGCATCTGTGCTGGTAGCCAGATGAAGATTGGATAATATCTCATTTGTTTTACATTTATTCTCATTCTGCAATCAAGTACTAAATCGAAGTTAGATATTATTTCTTCATTTTTATTAATTTGCATCAAATCTCCCCAACTCGGATCTGAATCATTTAGTTTTAATTTTTACTTTTATCATTTAGTTAATGTGACAAATTCAACCTCTCATCTTATGCGCTTTGTATATAGGATAAGAGGTCAGATCTGGTAGCTCAGATATGAAGGTTTATCTTACATTTTAAATCAATTCCCTGTGGATGATCTTTTACTCACTTACTTTTAAAACTTGCTACAATTGGCCCTGATCTTGCAGGCTAATGAAGTTCTCTCTGTGCTGATATTTCTTTATTCTTTTTAGTTTTCTAAATTCAGGACAATTCATCATCTGTAAATCTGTTTTTAAAACACAAATAAATCATGCACACCTAGAATTAACAAGTTTTTGGCGCCGTTGCCGGGGACTTTATTTTAAAATTGGTAGACCTAAGTTTTTATTTTTTTTTATTGCATCAGTGTTAACTGTTCTATTGTTTAAATCTGTGCAGTTATTCATATATATTTTGAGCGTGGAATCTACTTTGAAAGGAATACTGAAGGTTTGCTGTGAATAATTTGATTCTCTGTTTCTGTGTTGTATGTTTGGTAGGACTCTCAATCCTGAGATTGTCCCTCTAAATTTAGAAGTTGAAAAGCTACTAAGAACCAGACAAACATCACAGAATTTGGCTGAGACAACTACTATGGATGAAGAACCTAGACTTTTAAAGGATTACTTTGCACCGGGTGCATCTAATTCTCCATTTTGCATTCAATTTCCTACTGTTGAAGGAAATTATGAGATCAAATCATCAACTATCCAGATGCTTCCTTCCTTCCATGGTTTGAGTAAGGAAGATCCATACAAGCATGTGGATGAATTCTTGTCTCTTTGTACCACATTCAACATAGCTGGACTGGGTCCAGAGGAAACCAAGCTTAGGCTCTTTTCTTTTTCATTAAAGGACAAAGCCAGAGCATGGTTGTCTATGTTGGCACCAAATAGTATCACTTCTTGGAATGATTTGCAATGTCAATTTTTAGCCAAATACTTCCCTATGTCTAAGACTAGCCAGTTGAGACAAAATATTATTTCCTTTTCACAACACTCAACTGAAACTTTCCATGAAGCATGGGAAAGGTTTAAAGAACTTTTAAGGCAATGTCCTCATCATCAAATTCCCCGATGGCAGCTTGTTCAAAGCTTCTATCAGGGAATTGATCAAAAGGACAAGAATATGATAGATGCTTTCTGTGGAGGCACCTACTTGCAAAAAATAGTTGAGGAGGTCTGGGATTTATTTGAAGTAATTGGTGAAAATTCAACTCAACAGGAATCTTTCTCAAGAGATATTGAGAATCTTGCTCGGTTGAACAATCAGCAAACCACCAAGGGAAAGATTTATGAGGTGAATAAGTTGGAAAGGAAAATGGATAATTTGACCACTAAGTTTGATAGATTGATTGACTCACTTAAAAATCCAATGGTTGCAAGAGTAGAGGAGGCATGTCTGATATGCCAGTCCGCTACTCATTCACTTGATCAATGTCCAGCTGCACCACAATTCCCAGATCTAGTGGTGGAGCAAGCTCATGCTGCCCAATCGTTTGGACAGATACAGTCTAATGAATATGCTTGGAGAGGGCACCCCAATTTAAGGTGGAACCAAGGCAATTATCAATCACAACAGCAGCAGCAACCAAAGAATCAAATACCTTTCAAAACTGCTCAGCCTTACCAGCAAAATTTTTATACCAAACTAAATTTTCAGCAGCCCATTCCACAATAGATGGTACAACCTGTACAGCAATCTGCTCCAGTTCAAACCCCTTTCAGATCCCCTTCTTTTGAAGACCAAGTTTTAAATTCACTCCAGAATTTAGGGTCTTTAACTCAGACTGTAAACTTTCACAGTCAGAGCATAAAGAAGACTGAAGATTGAAGAAACATTGGGTCAACTTTCAAATACTTTGGCCAAAAGAGAAGAAGGCAGGTTACCCAGCCAACCATTGAACAATCCCAAAGGACAGTTCATGGTTGGAGAGGTTTCTGTTTCACATGAAGAAGTAAAAGCTGTCACTACTTTGAGAAGTGAAAGAATTGTAAATAACAATGTGGGTACTGAAAAGTAAGAAGAAAAAATTGAGGAAACTGCTAGAGATATGCAGCAGGAGCATCATGATGTTAGCATTGGGGGCTGATGTACCTCAGAAAAATAAAAAAAATGAAAAACAGAAAAATCAAAAATCTTCTGATGATTATTCTAAAGCTGTAAATGAAGGACTGGTTCCTCATTTGCCATTTCCACATGCCATGAAATCTGCATCCCCTTTTGATAAAGGCAATACAAAAATAGATGAAATGATGGAGACTTTCAAGCAAGTCAAGATAAATCTACCTTTGCTTGATGCAATCAAACAAGTCCCAGCATATACAAAATTTTTGAAAGATATTTGCACTCACAAAAGACAATCTAGGATACAGTTATCCAAGAAGGTCTTTGTTGTGGAAAGAGTTAATCAGGTTTTGTCCATTACCACACCTCCTAAACTCCAAGATCCTGGAATCCCCACAATCCCTTGCATTATTGGGGAACATACCATTGAAAAGGCTTTATTAGATTTGTGTGCTAGTGTCAACCTGCTTCCATATTCCGTATATGAGAAACTAGGTTTGGGAGAGTTAAAACCCACTCATGTGGTGTTACAACTAGCAGACAGATCTGAAAGAAAGCCAGTTGGGATGATTGAGGATGTGTTGGTAGGAGTAGATAAGTTTTTCTACCCTGCTGATTTTCTGGTATTAGACATGGAACCTACAAATAGCAAAACTTCCATCCCTGTCATTTTGGGGAGACCATTCTTGGCTACAGCCAATGCTTGCATTCAATGCAGGTCTGGTATTATGGAAGTCTCTTTTGGAAATATGAAGGTAAAGTTAAATGTTTACAATGCAATCACACAGCCTCAATTCAGTTCTGAGGAATGTTTTCTTGTTGATTTGTTGGATGAATTGGTAGAAGAGACTTTACCACAGTTTTTGCAGTATGAAGATTTAACCACAGATTTTAAAGATGCTTGGAGAAATGCTGAGGAAGAAACAGTTTGTACCTCAAAGTCTGAGGAAGTAAATGTTGTGCAAGGAACTCATGATCAATCAGCAAGGCTCTCTTCATGGAAACCTGCTATTCTTCCCCTTCCACAAACAGCCAAGGTACCTTTGTTACCTTCTTTTCTCAGCCCACCTGATGTAGAGTTGAAACAGCTGCCAGAAAATTTAAAATATGTGTTTTTAGGAGACCATGAAACATTGTCTGTGATTATTTCTTCTTCCCTCACTAAGGAGCAGGAGGAAGAGTTGTTGATTGTATTGAAACAGCATAAGAGGGCAATTGGCTGGACTATTGCTGATTTGGAAGGAATCAGTCCAGCTGCTTGCATGCATAAAATTCATTTGGAAGAAGATGTAAAGCCTTCTAGGGAAATGCAGAGGTGGCTGAACCCTCATATGCAAGTGGTCATGAAAGAGGTTGTTAAGTTGTTGGATGCAGGGGTCATTTACCCCATTTCAGATTCAGCTTGGGTGGCTCCTACACAAGTGGTTCCTAAGAAATCTGGGATCACTATTGAAACCTCAGATTTTGGTGAGCTTATTTCAACCAAACAAACCACTGGTTGGAGGGTCTGTATTGATTACAGAAAACTAAACACAATGACCAGAAAAGACCATTTCTCTCTTCCATTCATTGATCAAATTTTAGATAAGCTAGCAGGAAAAGCTTATTATTGTTTTCTTGATGGTTATTCTGGTTACAACCAGATTCCTGTATATCCACAAGATTAGAAAAAGACCACATTCACTTGCGCCTTTGGCACTTTTGCCTATAGGAGAATGCCTTTTGGTCTTTGTAATGCTCCTGCTACCTTTCAAAGATGCATGTACTCCATTTTCTCTGATATGATTGACCAATTTATGGAGATTTTTATGGATGATTTTTCAATATATGGAGACAGTTTTGCCCAGTGTTTACATCATCTCAACTTGGTGTTACAGAGATGTGAAGAAACCAATCTAGTTTTGAGCTGGGAGAAGAGCCATTTCATGGTCACCCAAGGCATTGTCCTTGGCAATGTTGTCTCCCACAAGGGCACTGAGGTGGACAGAGCAAAAATTGATTTAATTACACATTTGCCACCTCCTAAAACTATTAAACAAATCAGAAGTTTTCTGGGGCATGCTGGATTTTACAGAAGGTTCATTAAAGACTTCAGTAAAATATCAAAGCCTCTTTGTCATTTATTGTGCCAAGATGTCCCTTTTGTTTTCAACAATGAATGCTTGAAGGCATTTGAATTCTTAAAATTTTTTTTGATTTCAGCTCCAATACTACAGTCTCCAGACTATTCATTGCCTTTTGAGCTGATGTGTGTTGCATCAGATTATGCTTTAGGAGCTATTCTTGGGCAGAGAAAGGATAAGCTACCTCATGTCATAGCTTATGCTAGTAGATCAATGATTGATGCACAACTTAATTACACAACAACTGAGAAGGAGCTGCTGGCAATTGTTTTTGCTTTGGAGAAATTCAGGTCATATGATTTGGGTTCACAAATAGTGGTATTCACTGACCACTCAGTCTTGAAACACCTTCTGTCTAAGAAGGATACCAAACCAAGATTAATCAGGTGGATCCTCCTATTACAGGAGTTTGATTTGCAGATTAAAGATAAAAAGGGTGTGGAAAATGTGGTGGCTGACCACCTGTCTAGAATTCTAACTGCTGAGATTGATAGGCTGCCTATCAATGAATCTTTCCCTGATGAGCAACTTTTTGCTATCAGTGTACACACCCATTGGTTTGTAAATATAGTCAACTTTTTGGCTACTGGAAGAACCCCTCAACACTGGAATAAAATGGATAAAGATCTGTTCTTCTCAAAGGTTAAACATTTTATTTGGGAGGATCCTTATCTATTCAAGATTTGTGCAGACCAAATAATTAGAAGATGTGTCCCTGAAGAATACTTTCATAGCATACTTTCCATGTGTCATGTACAGGCCTGTGGAGGCCATTTTAGTGGAAACAAAACTGCTGTAAAGGTTTTGTAGTGTGGATTTTATTGGCCTACACTTTTTAAAGATGCACTGTAGCACTGTAAGTCTTGTCAGAATTGCCAGAAATTGGGTAGCATTTCTAAGAGAAACTCAATGCCCTTACAGCCCATTTTGGTAGTTGAATTGTTTGATATTTGGGGGATAGATTTCATGGGTCCCTTTCCTCCTTCAAATGGTTGTAATTTCATCTTAGTAGCTGTAGATTATGTATCCAAATGGGTTGAAGCCACAGCCACTAAAACCAATGACCATAAAGTTGTCCTGAAAATTTTAAAGGATAACATCTTTTCCAAGTTTGGTTCCCCCAGAGCTATTATCAGTGATGGGGGAAGCCATTTTTATAATAAGCATTTTGAAGCTTTATTGAAAAAGTACTCTGTGACTCATAGAGTAGCTACTCCATATCATCCACAGACCAGTGGACAAGTGGAGATTTCCAATAGAGAAATCAAACATATACTAAAAAAGACTGTGAAGAAGGACAGAAAGGATTGGTCCTTTAAGTTGAATGATGCATTATGGGCATATAGGACAGCCTATAAAACCCCAATTGGCATGTCCCCATTCAGATTGGTCTATGGCAAAGTATGCCATTTACCAGTGGAGTTAGAATATAAGGCCTTTTGGGCTATTAAAACCTTTAACATGGATCTTACTACTGCTGGTAATCACAGGAAACTGCAGCTTGCTGAGTTCGAGGAGCTGAGAATGGATGCATACACCAATGCAAGATCTTACAAAGAAAAAATTAAGGCTTTTTATGACAAAAATTTGCTGAGAAAAGAGTTCATAGCTGGCTCCAAGGTATGGCTATTCAACTCAAAACTTAAGTTTTTTCCTGAAAAGCTGAGATCCAGATGGGAAGGGCCATATACTGTCATTCAAGCATCTCCTTCTATGGCTGTTGAAATTTTGGACCCAAGTGATGGGAGAACCTTGAAAGTAAATGGTTAGAGGCTCAAACCATGCATTGAAAATACCCTGGAGCCTATGCTGACCATCTACCATCAAGAGCCTTCACAAATCTGATGTTAAACAACTGTATCATATGTATTTTACTCATGTTTGTTTTGTAGTTTTTGTATAGTTTATTTCTCTTTGTTTTTAGTCATGTTTTCACTCAATTCGAGAAGTTATAATATGTGAAAAATTAATTCGCAAAGAAAAAAAATACATTTCGAAAAGTTTAATTTTCTTTTCGAAAAGGATCTGGACCTGTAACTAACTGCTCGAAAAGAATGGTTTGCTTTTCGAATAGTTGTTTCTGAAGCCTTTTGTGTTTCGAATGGATGGTTCTGAAGCCTGTGGGTTTTTGAAAAGTTGGTTCTGAAGCTATTTGCTTTTCAAAAAGTTCTGATGCCACTCTCTTTTGTAAAAAAGGACTGTTTTGAACTTTTCAAAAACTTCAAAGATACTTTGCGAAAATCATTTTGAGCATATTTAAACCCTTTCGAAGCAAGGGTTTCATACTCGAAAGCCTTCCCAGAGCGTCCTGTTTCACAGAAAACCCATTTTCTTTCCATCCTTGCGTGCTTTTAGAGTTCAGCTCCAATTTTCTTCATATTTGTTCGACGAATTAAGGTTGAAGAGGGGGACTTTTTGCTTCTGATTCTGGTGGATTTCATCAAGTGATCAACGAGTCCAACCAAAACCCTAGATTTCGGTATTTTTCTGTGCATTTCCTCTGTTCGTGTTTTGCAAAGTTCAATTTGGTATCAGCATTCATTGTGTGAGATTCAAACAAAGTTTTAAAATGGGGAAAGCTAAAAAATCACTGGTTGCAATGTTCCTTAAATCTTCTGCTAAGAAAATTAGCAAACCCTCCAAAAAAGGAAAAGCCAAAACCTCAGCTAAAAGGAAACTATTGATGGAGAAAGCTGATACGATTGAGAAAGGGAAAAAGGTTAGACATGAGGAACCCATCCCAACAACTGCTGCTAGTCCTGAGCCTGAGCTTCCTCCTCTACCTATGCATTTGGTACTGCCAAACCCATTCATTGAAGCTCTGAAGCTGATTCCAGAACTTATTGTTGATGAGAACTTTTTCTCAAACAAACCTGAATGTAAGCTATCCTTGAAATACATCAGGGATGCTTCACTGAGCAATATCCTAACCCCTCTTCCAGAGAAAATTTATCAACGAATGGTGAGATTATGGTACCAAAACATGGTAAAAGTGACTGAGAAGGATGCTGATGTCCCAATGCTTGTAATTTTCATTGATGATTGTGATTTAACAGTCACTTATGAAGACATTGGAAATGCCTTGGGGATACCATTTCAATATGATCCTACTGGTCCATTAGCTGCACCAGAAACAACTTCTTTTAGAGAAATGGCTGCCCATCTAACCAAAGGCATAGTTGGAAGTGGGCAGTCCATCATAAGGAGAGACTTAGAACCCCACTGTTTGCTGATGGCTTCCATTTTGAGAGGGTGTTTTTATGTCACTGGGCACAGCCAGGAAAGAAGAACACCAATTTTGGAGGCCCTCTTTCATATCTCTAAGGGGCAATTCTTCAATGCCCCTATGCTCATTTTTGAAGCCATGGCTGACATCAGTGCCAAGATGAAAAAGGAACAAAAAATAGCTGGCATACCATTTGGAAGGCTGATCACAGCCATGTTAAGGGCCAAGTTTGACATAGATGAGCAAGAGTCATTCGAGATTATCTCCCCTCACGCATTTGGGAAGAGGGCTTGGACTACAAGCCAAACCATGTTGAATAAAATGAAGAAGCTGAACCAGCCACTGCAGCTGCCCATGAATTTGCTATACCAGACCCTGAGGTGACCAGCTCTTTAGCTGCACCTATTTCACTTGCAGCTGACATTGAACAAGTTGTCCTTCCTGTGGTGACCAGCTCTTCAGCTGCACCCATTGTTGAAGAGCTCATGATCTTACCCACTTCACCTAGCACAGCTCCTACTCCTTCACCCATTCCAGCTGTCCCATCACTCATAACCACCATAATCCCAATTGCAAACTCTCCCTCTACACCAACCACTCTGACCATACTCACACCACCAATTTCCCCTAACAATGCCCAAGATATGGCCACAGATTTTGTTGAACATTCTCCTAGCACTCCCCTTCTCCAAAGTTTCTCAGGTTCACCTACTCATTCAACTCATACACCTGAAGTAACTCATACCCCTGAACCTGAGATATTCACTACAGAGGCCTATTCCTCATTGATGGGATTTATCTTGGAGAATATTGGGCTTGAATCTGTACCTATACCTGACCCTCCTCATTTCACCCATTTGGCTACTTCCCCCTTTACAGCCATTTCACCCATTGCCCCTCAACCATCTACATCAATTTTACCAGCCCCTACTCTACATACCACACCCACACCTGAAATCAATTAGCCAAATCTTTACCTTTCTCAAATTCATCCAGGCCCAACTACAGATCAACACAGACAATCAGTCTGTGACAAATTCTCTTCTCCAAACCTTAGCCTCCACATCCCAAACAACCACCTTAGCCACTGTAGCTGCTATTGCTGACCATGCTATCCAAACAAACCCTGAGGTAGTACTTTTTGATTCCCCTTCAACTTTCCTCAATTTCTCTGATCAAGCTACTCAAACTGACCCTGAGGTCATACCTTTGGACTCCTTTTCTCCCACCCCCACTGCTGGGATACCTTTGGTCCCCTACCACTCCATTCCCATTCCCCGATTTGCCACTCTCAAAAGGGCTATGGAAGAGAACCCTTATATCTTTTGCGATGTCCTCAAGGGGTTAGCTGATCTGCAAGCTTACATTAGAAACCCGTATGAAGACCAGATTCGAAAATTAGAGTTGTTCATGAAATTTGAGAGAGAAAAGATGCAGGACTTGTTGGGCCAAACTTTTCAGATGGTTAGGAGTGAGCAGCACAAGGTTACCATGTTGCAAGCACAGCTTGAATAGGAAAAATTAAGGGCTATTAGACTTGAAAAGTATATTGGCCTCACTAAAAAGATCAAATCTGAGGAATACACCGAGCTGCAAGGCACAATCCAGGAGAAGGCTAAATCGAGTTCAGACTCCAATACTGACTCATGTTTTGACTCTAACAGTGATTCCAGTTCTGATCCCATTGAACCAACTTATGATACAGATTTTGGCCCCAGTTATTAGAATACATTGTACATGTTTGTTTTGAGGGTCTGTAATATGTAATTCCTATTTTTTGTTAACTTTTGTTAATTAGTAATTACTGTGCATTTCTTTTCTTTCTTCTCTGTCCTTATGATTTCTGTTTGATTGTTTTCGTTTCTTTGCTTATGAACTTCGGACCAGTGAGGACACTGCTCATCATCAGTTTGGGGGTGTAGCAGAATTACCAATAGTTTAGTTAAAATCAGTGCAACTTATGATCACAGCAGAATTTTTGAAGACAAAGTAATTTCACACCTGTTGTTTTGAAAAATGAGGAAGTTAAAACTTTTTAAAACTGATTTTTAGTGTAATTCCAATACTTTCATGAAGTGAATGTCAGAAAATTTTCAAAATAAAATTGAAGTCTTAGTAAACCTAAAAAGAGAGAAAACAGTGATGATATACGTCAGGAATTTGATAGAAAACTACACCTAGTGAGACTTGGGCCTGAAATGTATTCTTTGGAGATATGAATTGGCAATTTTTTCTGCTCTAGGGACTGTTTGAATCTGCTTACTTTCACTAGAAGTTACACATATTCAAATTGAAATAACTTGACAGCAATCATGATATTAAAGACATGATGTAAGGCCTCCTTTTGGACAGTTTGAACTTCAAAAAGCCCCACCATTTGAAACTGCCTTTGATACACACTAGTTGAGCTTTATAAATCCAAGATTTCTTTGAAACCTCATCAACCAACCTAATCAACCTCATTTATCCTAACCCTCACTCTGAGAATTCAGAAGGTAAAGGAAAGGAAGCTGAAGAAAGGAGAGTTGGGTAACAGTTTGGTAAAAGAAGAAGAAAAATAATTGAAGACAATGATGTATCAACAAAAGAAATGTGGCACTCCAGTCAATGTTGCTTTGAAAAAGAAAAAAATCAGAAAAAGTCATTTCATTGGAAATTTAAAAAAAAGAAAGAGAAAAAGATGGCCACTTTGCCTCTGAAAATTCAAAGAAGAAGATGAAATTGTGCTAAAATGAAGAAGGTGTGTCTACCACCTCCTGACCTTGACTGACTTCTCAATTTGGAACTCCATTCCACCTCTTTATTCTTGATAAATTTCACCCATATGCCACATTACAACCCAAGGCAAAGTCCTTACTGATCAATGATGGATTGAGCTGTCACATGGAGATAAGGATTTGTGTAATCTATGGTGATAGACCTTTGAGAGAACTGAAAAGCAATGCCTATGCTCCTGCTTACAGTCCTATTTGAGGACTGTAATTGCTCTTGAGCTGTGTGAAATAGTACAACCCTCCTATTCGCATGATGAGTGAAAACCCTGGTGAGAGTTGAGTTTGAAATCAAATTATTTGGGGTAACATCAAAACTGAATTTTCAAATAGAAGGCAAGCTTTTCATTAATTTTTTTTTTTTTTTTTGTAATAACTTTTTGACACAAATTGAGTGAATGATAAAAGGAATTACAACAGAATTTTAGTTTTAAACTGATGTTTTCTTGAAGATCTTTTTACAGCTTGACTGATGCAGGTGTGAATAACCTGACTGGATAAAAGTCTGCTTTAACAGAACTACATTGATATTAACTAATTTATTGGAGAAGTTTGTGGGTACCTTCACTGAAAACCCTCAGGAGACTTCACCCCTCCACTAGGGATCACCTAGGGGTTTAAAAGGCTTGTTGCATATGCTAAATGCAACTGTGTTCCCTACAAAAGTGGCTTTTCATTATGTTTTTAATTTTGTCTTTGCTCAGGGACTAGCAAAGCTTAGGTTTGGGGGTGTGTTGAGAACTGGAAAATACCATTTTCCACCCCGTAACCTGGGTCTTGATAGACCTTTGAGAAAACTAAATAAGTGTTTTAAGTGTTTGTTTCACAACTAACAATAAAGGCAGGCTTAACCATGAAAGCAGCCTAAAAGTACCAAAAAGATGATGATCCGAAGGAAGAAGGAGAAGGGACAACCTCACGAGTTGTCAAAATGCCTAAACTAATGAGGACAAAGGCTTGGTTTTAACCTGGAAAGAGGTGTGGAGCTATTCGAACAGAAGAATGCATTACAGATTGCTTTTCAAAAAGAATCTGAACTTTTTGAAAAGAACTTGAACTTTGCGAAAAGAACTCAAAGCTCTAGGCTTAGTTTTCGAAGAGCACCTAAACTCTTCGAAAGGATTTCTGACCTAATCGAAAAGAAGAGAACTCCTTGCGAACAGCACCAGAACTATGCAAAAAGAGCTTCAGAAGTCACAGTACCTTGCGAAAAGCTCTCCAAACTGTACAAAATGGTATTCTGAAGATTCCTAGCATCTGCAAGGATAATTCAGTAATCTCTGCATGCGCCCCAATGCATTTAAAAACCCAGGGACATTCCGAAAGATTCTGAGCACGAACCAAAGGCATATTCCACCCCATGTGAACACCCAAAGATGAAATTACTTGGCGGGAACTTCTAGAAGCTCAAACAGATTTTTGAATTACATAACAGAATTGATGCTTCTGTCACCTGATTGGCTGAGCCCGATCAAGCAGTTCTGATTGGCCAAAATAGATCTGGATCCTTGTGCTCGACTCCCATTGGTTGATACAGATCTAACCAATTCTGATTGGTTGATACACATCTGAGTTAGACTTGGGGAAAACTATAAATAGATGAACCATTTGCCCAATTTGGGCATCCAGATTTTGAGTTTCATTTCTATTGCCTCATTTCCATTTCAGATAGCTTGCCTGAAATTTCTGTAATAGCCTAGCTTTTATTTGTAATTGAGAGTTGTGAGATATCTCTGTACTTCACGTGAGAATTGTATTCAAAACTACAAATCCGAGAGCTGTTTAAGCTGTGCTCTGTAATTATAATGGTGAATTTGAAAAGGTTGCTGTGAACCGTACGTTCTCAATTGGATTCGTGTTAAGGGTTCCCTGTGATCTCCTTATTTCATTAGATTCCTTTAGATTTACTATTTTTAAAGCAATTTCCCTTAATTCATTATCCTTGTGAGAATTGGCGTTTGTAATCTAATTTCTCACAGCATTTGTAGTGGTGTTTTTTGTTCTGAATCACGGATTCGAATTGAAGACTATTGGATGATCTGTGTCCATTGAAGTGGATAGGCCATAGCCATAAGTCCAACTTAATTCCAATCCTTGAGTTGGATTACTTTCTCTTGCATCTTTGCTGGTAGCCAGATGAAGATTGGATAATATCTCATTTGTTTTACATTTATTCTCATTCTGCAATCAAGTACTAAATTGAAGTTAGATATTATTTGTCCATTCTTATTAATTTGCATGAAATCTCCCCAACTCGGATCTGGATCATTTAGTTTTAATTTTTACTTTTATCATTTAGTTAATGTGACAAATTCAACCTCCCATCTTATGTGCTTTGTATATAGGATAAGAGGTCAGATCTGGTAGCTCAGATCTGAAGGTTTATCTTACATTTTAAATCAATTCCCTGTGGGCGATCTTTTACTCACTTACATTTAAAACTTGTTACAATTGGCCCTAATCTTGTAGGCTAATTAAGTTCTCTCTGTGCTGATATTTCTTTATTCTTTTTAGTTTTCTAAATCCAGGACAATTCATCATCTGTAAATCTTTTTTTAAAACACAAATAAATCATGCACACTTCGAATTAACAACAAGCACATAATCTAATTGCGCGCGCTAGGGAGGGCGCGCAACCGAGTCTTGAGGCAGTCAAAGGGAGGGGAAGTTTGGTCTGAGGGGGACTAATTGAGAGCTGGTGGTGTGACATTCAATCCAATTACATGCATGGTTCATTGCGCGTAATTCGGGATTGGTTCGGGTCCGGGTCGGGTCCGAGGCGCAAGGCTATTGTGTTAGCCTGCGTGTCAGCTATATACTATTGTTTCACTATATAGTCCCCACCTTTGGGTTATGAGATCTGAGCCACAGAGCTATTGTTTCAGCCTGTGTTCAGCCATATACTATTGTTTCAGTATATGGTCCCTAACTTTATTGGATCTGAGCCACAAAGCTATTATTTCAGCCTGTGTTTAGCCATATATGATTGTTTCAGTATATGGTCCCTACCTTTATGGATCTGAGCCACAAAGCTATTATTTCAGCCTGTGTTCTGCCATATACTATTATTTTAGTATATGCACCCCATGTTAGGGTTTTGAAACCCTTAGAGAAGGTAAGTGTTATTCACTGAAAAGTACCACTTTTCACCTCTTAACTTAGCCTTTGTTGGACCTTGAAGCAGGCTAATAACCATTTGTTAAGTGTGTTTTATAGTTAGTAATAAAATGTGCAGCTTAATACAAACTCCTTGCTTTTTGGCCCAAAAGAGAGAAAATACATGCAAAGATGACAGTTGAGACAAAGCCTAATGGAACACCTTGGTAGTGCTCACCATCGTGACTCATTGTTGTTGATCACCATTGACCAAAGTCTAGCAGATGAATGAAGTTAGCTGAGAAGGGAGGAGACTGTGATAGCAGCAAGTGCAATACACCAGAACAGCAAAAGATAGACCTCGCAGAGTTAAGGAGCTTCCTCGCAAAGCTAAAGATGCAGTGGAAGAGGCCCTCGCACAGATACGCTGCACAGTTAGAAGGACAACTGAAATGACCTCGCGAAGATCTCGCAGGTTAAAGTCCCCAGAATCTGTGGTTGCGAAGCTCTCGCAGAGATCAACCCTCAAAGCAGCCGTGAGAAGAACACAGTGACTCCATATGTACACTGAACAAAATGTCACCTCGCAGAGTTCTCGCGTAGCCTTAGAAGAGAGAGACACCCAGAATTCTCTTCATGCAGATCTTGCGTACTCTGAAGCCTTACCATTGACTATGCGAGCACAGGAGCATAACTGCGTGAGTACTTAGCGAGCGAGAGCTTCTAAAGCTCAACTGAGAAAGAAATCTAGGCACTCCAGATCATCTCCATGACAGCAAGGCAGCGCAAAGGAACTGCGCGATGAACTGAAGAGTGACTACACGAGTAAGCACTTCTCAATAGCCAAAGGCAACTTTGTGAAGGCAAAGCAGGTGCGTGAATGAGCTAAAAGCAGATACCAGCCTTACGAAGCTCAAGCTCTCCACTTCTCAGTTTTAACTCAAGGACCTTTTGGGAATTTCCTAAGGCTAGGGCACACTTCCCGAGGTGTAGATTTTGAGGCACATATCTTCAGGCATCCAAGGGTTGAAAAGGTACTAGAAAAATTAGGGTTAATATCCTTAGAGCCAAGGCCATTTTGACAGAGTATATAAGTTGTACATAGAGTTTATTATTTTTATCTTTCCTTCATCCTCTGTCGGCTGCGAGCTCCAACAGGGTAGCGTTAGGGTTTGATCATCTCTTTTTCTTATTTTTCTTCTCTCATAGCTCAACACTTGCTGGGTAACCCCCCTGTAAGCAGTTAGGTTTTGTTTTATTTTTAGTTTGTAATAGGTTTTTGGTATACATTAGGATTTTTGGATGAGCAGTTGTGTACAGGCTGCAGCCTAGAGACAATTCATTGTAATGCTGGATCTGTAGTGAGATCCAGAGAGCTCGGAGACCTGTGGACCATGGTGGTTGTAGCAGTTTTCATGTTCTTTCTTGGGCCTCTGTGGTATGGACAGACCAATGGGATACCCTGTGACCATTCAAGTGGACAGAGTATAGCCCTAAGGTTGTGTCCATTCACATGTTTGAAAAAGATTCTTCTCCCCTATACATGAGCTTCTAGAGCCTTGTGAGGAGGTTTGTATAGGAACTGGCTCCCCTCTGTTTTTCCTAGCGGACATCAGATGTTATATCTGATCTCTTTGTAGTAATTACAGCTTGAGGCTAAGTCATTGCAAGCCGTTTGTAGCAATGACCAACTGAATATAAAGCCTTATTCAACCTATTGTATGGTCCTTTTTGTGGGCACTAGTGAGCAGTTGACCTTAGCAAAGCACTTAGGATCTTATGGGTTGGAATACCTATGGATGTCAGCCAAGTCAGTGCGCAAATCTGGGGAGCTTGTAACATTAGCATTACATAGTGCTGTAATAGTATTCATAGCTTAATCTGGCCCCGTAGCTGGGGGAATGATCAGCCCGCTCCTCTGGGCTATATTGGCAATGTCTGTTTTAACCAATGGGATTGGACAGACTCTATCAGATATCCTGTGACCATTAGAGTGGACAGAGTATAGCCCTAATAGCGCCCCAAATGGCATGGGTTAAACTGGATATTTTTACCTTGTTGAGGCTTTTAATAGCATCTCAGCAAGGAACATTGCAGAGACAGACTAAATCTGAGTTACATCACTGCTTTAACTCTAGTTTAACCTACTTACTTCTCATAATTTTTGTATTTTATTTAGGCACACACTACCACCATCTTCTTCTTCCCTTTCTTTAGTTGTAGTTTCATTTTTGTATTTATGTTTTTAATATAGCTTAGTGACACTTAAACACCCCTCTCTTTAGAGCTGCTAGATCTGTAGCCAGATCTGGAGACTACTATATGACCCTCGAGGTTTCATATCAATACTCTCTATTGGACAAACTCTTCCTTATCAAAACTTGCTACAACCGGCCCTGTATCTTGCAGGTCTATGTGAATTTTTAGACTTGCTGCTTTGTGTTTTTCAATCCACCTTTAATTTATTTTTACTAACACATTCTTATCACAGTTTTCAAATTAAGTTAGCAGCAAGCATCTAAAATACCGATAATAAGTTTTTGGCGCCGCTGCTGGGGAGTTTTGATCTATTATAGTAATCTGTGTTTTTGTTGAGCTATATTCTTTGTAGATGTAGTGTTTGAATAAATGTCAGCTTTAGTTTTTGTGTGACTTTTGAAGTTTTTCTTCATTTCTTTTGTTTTAGAATTTTTGTATCTTTGTAATGTTTGAATAAAGTACAGCTGTAATAAAAAAATGAAAAAAAAAAAAATTAATTTTAAAAAAAAAAATACCAAAAAAAAAATAATAAATAAAAAATGATGTGTCTGCAGATGAGGACCAACAGTACCTCATCTTCCATTTTCTCGAATTTTTAAAGGTCCTCCTTCTTATAAGGGGAAGGATATGATGGAGGAAATGAAATTTGTTAAACAGTTGCAGTCATTGGTGAGATAGTGGATGAGACCTTGCCCAACCTGCTGGACTTGGGCTGAGGTATTTGCTTAAATTTTTGAAGTATGGATTGAGGAGGTCCCCACCTCTGTGCTACAAAGTACTCATTTTGGGCTTCTTAGTGGGGTGTGTGCACCACTTCACTTGGACAACTGCCCTCAGCCATATAAGGCACCTTTGTTGCCTTTTAAGTAACTGTCCACCTGCGGTGGAGCTGGAGCTGCTCCCTACATCTTTCATGTCACTGTAGACTGCTGCTTGGAAAACTTTCAGGTTTGATGCAAATGCAAAGGTTTGGCCTTTCATTTTTATATTGTAGTTCTTTCCCATTCAGTCGAGTTTCAGATGGGCTGCTTAATTTTCCTATCATCCATGAACCCTATCCGAACTGTTTGTGTGATCTGATTGTGTATGATTCCTATTTTTAAATGTGTGCTATTCATGCTTATATCTCTTTCCCATCATATAGATTCATACTCATATCAGTTTTAAATAGTTTTATTTAGGATTTTAGATTTTAGGTGTTTAGTTTTGTGTTTGTTTTTCTACATACTTGCTGTTTTTAGGATTGTGTGTAGTTGTTTTGTTTTCTTAGTTGTTATTTTATGTATATTTTCTCTTTTTCTCTTTCTTAGTTTAATTTTCTGCATTTTGAGCTTAGTTTTCTCTTTACTTTTCTGCTGTAATTTAGTTTGTTTTTCTTTTACCAACCCTGCTGCCCCTATACATTTTGCATGAAACAATGAGGAAATTGTTTAACTTAGGTTTGGGAGAGTGGCAGGATAGTTCTGCCAATGAAGTAGTTAACCCAAGTGCAACAGAGTCAAGTAAGTAAAGATAGGAATGGAGCCATGTTCACCTAAGAATCATGAAAATTAAAGAAATTTAAAATTTTTGCAGACCTTTAGGCATTACAAGCTATTAAATTTTAATTTTCCATGATGTGAACACCAAGTAAACTCACTCGTATCAGTACTGAGTGAATCATTGCGTGACAGAGACTCCTGCTGCATGGAATTTTCCCCTATTATGTCAAACAACTCCCATGCTTCCTCAGCTGTCTTGTGGAGGTAACTACCACCACAGGAAGCATCCACCATATCCCTGATCTTTGCATTAATTCTTTGATAAAACACTTGGACAAGCTTTCAAATCGAGATTTAGTGGTGGGGGCATTGTTTTAACATCTCTTGGAATCTTTCCCAAGCTTCAGAAAAATTCTCAGTTGAGGACTGAGTGAATGACAAAATATTTGTTCTCATCTGGCGTGTTTTGTTCATGGGAAAGAACTTAGCCAGGAATTTGGTTTGAAGGTCACTCCATGACTGTATGTTGTTAGTTGAGAGCTTTGATAGCCATGTGCTGGCTTTGTCCTTTAGTGAGAAAGGAAAAAGCCTCAATTTAGTGGCCTCAGGTCCCAAGCCAGCAATGTTGAAGGTAGTGCAAAGTACTAAAAATTGGTCGATATACTTGTAGGGATCTTCTTTACTCAGCCCATGAAATGAAGGCGGCATACTGATGGTGGAGGATTTAATTTCATAGTTCCCCTCAACAGAGGGAAACTGAATGCAGAAGGGTGGGGTGTACTCCCCAGGTGCATTGTATTCTTTTAATGTCTTCTGCCTCTCAGCCATGATAGCTGGTTTAGTTTCAATAGCAGGGCCCTGTGGTGTGTGTCTAGGTCTAAGGATCCTTTCAACCTCTAGATTTGGAAGTTCTAGCTCAGGATTTAAAGACCTTCTACCATGCATATACCCACACCAACAGTAAATACAGAAAATGCTCACAAGCACACACAAAGAATATTTCAAATAAAAGTCAGCAGCTACACAGATTTACACTAAACAAACATAGGGAAGTAAGCATAAATAGACTGAGATTTAAGGGGAAGAAAGTGCAAACAGAGCTAGCTACACTCCAGCTGCAACTTTAGCTTCTCCCTTCTTCTACTATCCATTTCTGCAAAATTCCACGAAGAGTCAGTAGTACTTTTATTTTAGATTTGTCACAGCTACAAAGAATTAGTTATTCTAAATTATAATACAACTCACGCCTACTAAAAAGATCAGTATCCCCGACAGCGGCGCCAAAAACTTGTTGGTCAGAATTTCAGACTGCTTTTATTAAGAACAGTGGAGAGAATAAATCCAGAGTGGAGATGTGGAGATGGGTCATTACAGCAAGTCTAAAATACACACAGTCCTACAAGATACAGGGTTCATTGTAGCAGGTTTTGATAAGTAAGAGTTTATCCCACTAAGAAATTGAGAAAGAACCAAAAATGGGCTATAATAATAGACCTCCAGATCTGGCTACAGATCTAACAATCCAAAAGAAAGGGAGTTGGGTGTAAAAACTATACTAAATTAATCCTAAAAATAAAGAAATAAAATGAAGCCCTATCCTAAAGAAAGGGTTAAGAGGAAGATGGTGGTAGTGTGTGCCAAAATAAAATATAAAAATTATGAAAAGTAAGCAAGTTAAGCTAGAGATAAAGCAGTGATGTAACTCAGATATAGTTTATCACTGCAGTGTTCCTTGCTGAGACACTATTAAAAGCCTCAGCAAGGTAAAAATATCCGGTTTAACCCATGCCCTTTGTGTCACTCTTAGGGCTATACTCTGTCCACTCTAATGGTCATAGGGTATTTGATAGAGTCTGTCAAATCACATTGGTTAAAACAGACATTGCCAATCTAACCTAGATGAGTGGATTGATCATTCCCCTAGCCACTGGGCCAGATCAAGCCATGAATACTATTACAACACTATGTAATGCCAGTGCTACAAGCTCCCCAGATCTGCGCACAGACCTGGCTGACATTCATAGGTATTCTAACCCATAAGATCCTAAGTGCTTTGCTAAGGCCAACTTCTCACTAGTGCCCACAAAAAGGACCATGTAACAAGTTGAATAAGGCTTTAGATTCAGCTGGTCATTGCTACAAACGGCCTGCAATGACTCAGCCTCAAGCTGCAATTACTACAAAGAGATCAGATCTAACATCTGATGTCGGCTAGGTAAAATAGAGGGGAGCCAGTTCCTATACAAACCTCCTCACAAGGCTTTAGAGGCTCATGCGCAGGGGAGAAGAATCCTTCTCAAACATGCGAATGGACACAACCTTAGGACTATACTCTGTCCACTTGAATGGTCACAGGGTATTCCATTGGTCTATCCATACCACAGAGGCCTAAGAAAGAACATGAAAACTGCTGCAACCACCATGGTCTACAGGCCTCCGAGCTCCCTCGATCTCACTACAGATCCAACATTGCTTTCCATGGGGCTATCAAACCAAGGGAAATCAGATGGTACACAATAGATCTACTAGAAACTGAATGGGCTAGTCCCAAATACATGGATCCTATAGACATCTAAAGAAACCATAAGATCTTTAGATTTAATTAGGCATTAAAACGACAATCCATTGATGAACACAAAACTTACAATGAACTGTCTCCAGGCTGCATCCTGTACACAACTGCTCATCCACAATCCCAATGTATACTAAAAACCTATTACAAACTGAAATAAAACTAAACCTAGCTGCTTACAGGGGGGGTTAGCTAGCAAGTGTTGGGCTAAGAGAGAAGGAAACTGCGGATTATTTTCTCAACTCGATGCCTTAATCAAGGGTGAACTATGCCCTTAAATAGACTTTACACACACATCTAGATAAACTACTTAATAATATAGATGCTTCAATCGTAAAGATGCTTAAATAGTAAAGATGCTTTCTCCTTTTTCAAAGCCTTTACTCACATCTGGATAAACTACTTTATTTATACCAGTAAGATGCTTTCTCCTTTTTCAACGCATGCCATACTTTTTTCTTAAAGTAAGATAATGGGTGACGTCATGGCTGACGCTTCTAATTTTTAACGTCAGGGCTGACGATTCTGAGTAGCAATGTGTCCAGGATGAGCTGGAGTCGTTCTTGCTACTGGTGGTAGTGGTGTGGTCCACAATGCTTCCATACGATTTTCTAGATTATTGTAGAAAACCTAATCTTCTGAGGTAGGACTATGATGATTATAGTTGTCTTGCATCTCATCTTCTTCGAGTATCGTCGTTTCGATCTCGAGATTTTTCGGGAGGTCAAGATCTTTTCGAGAATCGAACTTTAATAATAATGAAGTTGCTTCAACTTTTTGCTCTTGAGTCCTCATGTATTCAATTGGTAAATTTGTAGTGAAAATTCTCTGACCATCTGATATGTTGAATTGATTATCGGCAGCACGGATTTATCTTGTCATTGCAGAGAATGTTTTAAGAGAACGAATCCAATAGGATTTTGGATTAATGGCTATGATGCTTGCTTTATCCATGGGGCCTTCGACTTCATCGAACTCGTAGTCTTTAGTTTTATCTAAAAACCAAATTTGATATGGCTGATAAAAATTTTCTTTTGATCTCCATCCAATTATGCTTGTGATCCAAAATGGATAGTAGACGGTGCGATTAAGATTTTTGGTGAGATGATAGACCATTGTTTTGATCATCATTAGGAATTCATTGATAGGATAACCAAGAAAGATTAGTTGTTTTACTAATCCCCAATCAAGGCTTTCTTCCAGATTATACATGGGATTTTTCGTATAAACTAACAACTTTGGAAGAAAATCTTCATAAAACTGAGCTATGTTATAATTATCCATTAAGATCTTTTTAATCTTAACCTCTTGATCTTCAATTTGTGCTATCAGGGGTTTACTGATATCACATGGTAGGATATGTTTTAGTTTTTCAAACAAACAAATTCTTTTTAGTTTGTGAAAAATGGGGTCTGGATAATTTGAATTCATAAGATCTGCTAATTCTAAAAAGTTATTGATTTTTTCAAGAGAGAAGTTTTCTGCGAACGTTTCAGAATCCCATGCTATGGATTTATCAAGGGCATTCGTACTATCTTGTAGCTTTTCTAGCTTTTGTTCTTTTTCATGGATTTTATGAGAGAGATTGCTCATGTGACGCCTAGACTGTTTCTTCTCATTTAGAAGTTGGCATTTTCAGGCTCCATTAATCTCGTGATAAAGTTCTGAACTTATTCCAGGATTATAGAAATCAGGAACGTTATTCATCGAAATGCTAGTTTGTTCTAGCAAATATTGTGATTGTTGTACTTGATACAAAGTAAAAGCTGATTTGGCTTTATTGAAATCGTCGTGAACTTGGTAAAGAGAGTTTGGAAAGTTTGTAATTTATTTTTGGCAAGCTAAAAAAGAGATATATAGTCCTGGTTGGTGGCCTCTTAACACAACATACGTTTTTCCAATAAAGGTTTTTCCAACATAAGGTTTTCTTATGGTTGGAGGTGGTTGAGAAGAGGAGTTTCCTGATTCTATCATCTTCTGTCGTTTATAGAGTTTAATCCACTGGTTTAGTGGTAACATAAATCTTCTTCCTGCAATAAATATGGCCACTTTGGTTAGTGGTTTAAACTTGAATCTCTGCTTAAGAAATCAGCCAAAACGTTAGTACTTCCTTTAACATGTTCAACTTCAAAGGTATAAAGTGCTATTTGATTATAACATTTCAATCGTCTTCCATCTAAAATATCTCGTTTATTAATTAAAAAGTCTCGAACTGCCTTGTTATAAGTTCTGACAATAAAAACTTCGGGAGCGAGATATATATGAAATCTTTTGAGGGCAAGTTTTATTGCTGATAATTCCTTTTCAAAGATGATATAATTCTGTTCATTTGGTTTGAATTTTCCAGAATTATAACCACATAATTTTTCTTTATTTTGTACCTTTTTTGTTAAAGGTGATTTTCTTAGTTTTATCCCATTAGATTGACAAGAATCTTTTTCTTCCCAATCTTCAGCAGGAATTGGTTTTAAAACACATCCCCAACAGTTATCTGAAGCATCAGTTTTGAGAATTAATTTATCTCCGGTTGTGAGAAGATAAACAGTAGGACAATCTTCAATATCTTGTTTTATTTGTTTCAATATCTCTTTATCTTTATCTGTCTATGTAAATTCTATTTATTTTTTCAATTTGTTTATGAAAGATTTTTCTTTTTCTGCTAAAATTTTCAAATAATTTCTTCCATAATTTAATAAGCCTAAGAGACTTTGTAACTGTTTCTTATTAGTTACCTCTTCAGGAAATTTTTTCATTTTTATAATAATATGATCTTGAAGTTTTAGACCATCATGTGTTAAAATAAGACCTAAAAATTCTATTGATTCTTTTTAAACTTCTATTTTAGAAGGTGAAAGGATAATTCCATATTTTTTGAAAATATCACACATTTGTTTTAAATATTTTTTGTGTTCTTCTTTTGTTTTAGAAAATACTAAGATATCATCAATATATACCACACAAAATTCTTTATAAGGGGCAAAAATCGAATCCATCCATCTTTGATAGATTTGTGGAGCAGTATTCAAGTCAAATGACATGACATTCCATTGATAATGTCCACATGGAGTGCTAAAAATAGTTAAAGGTTTAGATTTATCATCTAACTTTAATTGCCAGTATCCTGATTTACAGTCGAATTTACTGAGGAATTTTGATCCTTTGATTTGGTTAATCAAAACATCTTTTCTTGGAATAAAGTATCCGTCAAATTCTAAATTTTCATTTAGTCTTTTATAATTTAAAACCATTCTAGCTTTTTCGCATTTTATTTCAGCATGATTTCTTACTAAAAATGCAGGGCAAGATTGAGGACTTTTTGTAGTTTGAATGAGTTTTTTCTCTAATAAATCTTTGATTTGTATTTCAAATTCATCTATGTCTATTTTTGTATAGACCATAGGTTTCACCCTAATTATGATATTAGGATCTTTTAAACTTATGGTATAGTACCGTGGACTTTTATACCATAATTTTAGTGGGTTGTCTCTAAAATTGTCTTTGAGGATGGTGAAAAGCCAATGAGTTTAAGAAAGTTGTGTAATAACCTCACCACGCTTGTTGGGGGCAAAGCCTTTATGACATTTAGAGTTATGAACTTGAAGAAGTGGAATGTGGACCAGTTCTTCTTTGAGGGAGAGACCAATAGAACCTATGGTTAAGGTCATTGGTAAATAGACAGCAATGAAATTGTTACCTAACAAGAAATCTCCATGCATGTTGGGAAAGCATAAAATTTTAGAAATAATAAATTTTTTATCATTAAGCCAAATAGAAATATTTTTTGCTTTTAACTCAATAACAGTTTCTCTTCCTTCAATGCCTTTGACTTTGATGGGATGTTTAATGTTAACCTATTTTTCAGAAAGCAAAGCATTATACCGACAAGCACTTATTGTGGCTCCGGTATCTATTAAGACACATAAATTATATGATTTATAATTTTGAAACATAAAATTTCCTAAGACGTATGTATATCATCTTTTTCCATAGCTAGGAGAAAATAAAATTTCTGCATTTTTTAACTGAATATGATAAAGTTGAACTGTGTTTAGTTTATGAGTTTGTGTTCCGGGTAAGATAGGAACTTGTATATTTTTTACTTCTATATGTGATTGGTCTTGAGTTGGTTCGAGAGCACTGGATGTTGATGCTCTAGACTCAATATGTTTCACATGAAGCCATTCATCTTTTATAGTATTAAAAGAGGCAGTCCTTGTATCTCTAAAATATAAATTATTTTCAGAAGCTTGTATTTCAATCATCTGGGTTTGCAATTTTGGTTTTTATTCTAAAAGATCTTCAAATAACCATTGTTTAGGTATCTGTAAATCTTTCCAGTTTATTAATCTTGGTTGGATTTCTGAATCATATGGTTTGGGTTCAAATATTTCAATAAGATTTTTGTCTGATTTTTGCATTTTTGTTATTGGTTTAGAGGTTAATTCATGTTCTGTTTGCCAAGTTATGGCTAGGTTGTGTGAATCTTCTTTCATTTCTAATCCCTTTGTTTGAATTTTAATTTTTATTATGTCTTCAATATTTGGGTCGTCAAGTGAAATAAAATAATTTGGTTTTAGTTTAAACCAAACCATTCCATAAGCTAAATTTGATTGAATCCCTCCAATCAAGGATTGTAAAGGATTAAGTAATCTTATGTATAGTATAGGTGTGTCTATACCATTTCTGAATAATCCTGTTATTCATGTTTGAAGTATACCAATATGAATATATTTTAATTTTAGATTCTCTTTTTTCCATCGTAATATTTTCGTCTTATCAAACAGTGTTATTTCAGCTGTAAGATTAGATGTGCTTTTTGCAGTAGTGTTTTCTAAAAAAGTTTCAAATATTCTTCTAGACAAGAGTTTGTCTAAAGAAGAAATTTTATAGATATCTTCTTTATTAAGTTTTTGTTGTAACTCAAATTTTCGAAGTTGTTTTTCAAAGAAAGATATTTCTTTACCTATTACGTCTTTCAACGTACTCATTTGATATTCTTCTTCTGATGTTTCGACTATATTTAACATAAATATTAGATCATCTATGTCGGAATCGGAGTCTGTTTCGGATTCTAATTCATAAATGATACTATTATCATCACTTAAAATTTCTTCACCAAAATAAACATCTAGATTTGCTTCATCTAAATATTTAATCATTTTAGTTATATTTTTTCCCCGTTTTGGGCATTGAGGAGCATAATGTCCTTCTTCGTTACAAATAAAACAACGATATCTCTTTTTATCTATAGTGATTTTATCTATTTTCTTAGTTTATTTTTTCTTTTTAATATATTTTTTATTTTTAACAAACCATTGTCTTTTGTTCCAAGGTTTTTATTTAAATTTTTTCTTCTTAAAACCTTTCTTATATCCCTTCTTTGAAGGATATTGCATCCGATTTTTCAAATTTCTTGGAGAATTTTATCGCAACATTTATGACCAAAGCTAGAATTTGTGATTTGATTTTTAACTTATTTTTTAGCTTTAATTTCTAAACATTTATCTGCTATTAATCTTAGGACAAAGGATGTTCTAAGTCCTAAAGTATCTTGTTTAGCTAATTTACTAATAAAATCTGGATAGCCTTTGATGGCTAACTCATCCCACGGTGTTGGGAGTTTATAATAAAATTATTCAAACCACGGTATATTAATTGGGGGTTCCAATTGATAATAATATTTTTTTAAAGTATTACAATATTCTTGAAATTGACAAATATTGTATAATTCTAATTTTGATAAAATATATATCGCATCTTCTTGTAGGTTTTGTTCACTTGTATATCCACAAAGATGTTCTTTAATGATTATCGTAAAGTGTTTTAAGATATCATCAATATTATTGAAACTTTCTAATAAGGATGCTTTTTGTTTTTTTCCATCATTAGATTTTTCCCATTGTTTTAACCATTGTAAAACATCACCTTGAAGTGTTGCTGCAATATAGTCAAGAAATCTTTCTTTGGATCAAACAGCTTTTTGGTTTGTAATTACTATAGACATGGATTGTCCCCAATCGTCAATTACCTTTTCTTGATCTTTAAAAGGAACATTTATTAAATCCATATATGTACCACCTTGAGCTACGTTTTGTTTGTTCAAATCGTCTCTTCAATTATTTGTAGGTATTGGAATTTCCTCATCTTTTACTCCGGATGACGAACTGCCATCATTCATATGAATATGATGTTTTAGATATTCCTCTTGTTCTTCAAGAGTTAATGTTTTTAAATATGTTTCTAAATTTTCAAATTCCTCTAATGGCTCTTCAGCTTTTCTCTTTCTCGAAGTTAGAAGAGTTTGTGACTCATTAAGATCTGAAGAAGTATCTGAGTGATCAGAAGTGATATTCATTGTATCAGTTTCTGATTCTTCATTTAATTCCTGATTTTGGAAGTATGTTAAAAGAGGTTCATATTTTAAAGAAACTTCTTTTATTTGAGAAATGATATTATTTCTATCTTCAACTGGAAGAGTTTCATCCATAAATAAATGTTGCCAATATTTGATGATTTCTTTTACATTCAAGTATTCTTGATAATTATATTCAATATTTTCTTGTAACACACAGACGTCATTGGTATTGATTTCATCAGTTCCGTAGAATAATCGGGTATTTGAATATTCATCTTTTTGTTTTTCTAAATTTAACTGCTCTAATTTGGTTATTAGATTTTCTATTATTGATTTGGTTTCTTCTTTTAAATCCAAATCAATTAATTTGCCTAAGGCCAAAATATTTTCTTTATTTAACATTACTTCATTGTGAATAGCATATAGTTGTATTTCCATATCGTCTTGTTTCTTATATATTTTTTTTAACCAAGTACCAGTTATATCTAATAGACTATTTATACAACCACTTATTATATGCATATTACTTTCAGAATTTTTATCTATATGGAATATATGCCTATAATCTTCTTGGTTTCTATTTGTCGAAGAACTTATACAATCAATAGGTATTTCTAGATTTTTACTAGATGTTTCTACCATGTTATTTGATACAGGTACCTAAAACTGCTTAATCGTATGGTTGGTGCCTAAACCGTTCCCAAATAGATAAAAAGCTTTTACAGGTACCAAAGTCTTTGAAGGGATATGGGCTTTACCAAACGATAAGTATATGGGTTTTATATCAAATAAGTAGACAGAAAGACTTAGTAAAAAGACTCTTTTTTTTTTTTTTTACCGTGACTGATATGATCCCAAAGTAGATAGATAACCAACATTATGATACAAATAAGGAAAAACATAACAATAAATATATTAAAGATAATAACATCTATCAGTTCGATTATAGTACATACTTACAATGACTAGTAAAAACCACTGTAGACGCCAATGCTAACACCAAACTCTAACACTTGAACAAGGCTTTGATACCATTTACAAATTGTAGAAAATAAGAAAAAGAGATTATCAAAGCCTAACCCTTGCCTGCTAGAGCTCACAGCTGACAGAGGATGAAGGAAAGATGAAAATAATAAACTCTAAGTATAACTTATATACTCTGTCAAAACGGCTTTGGCTCTAAGGAGATTAGCCCTAATTTTTCCAACAGACATGACACTTTTTTAACCCTTGGATGCCTGGAGATATGAGCCTCAAAATCTGTGCCTCGGAAAGTGTGCCCTAGCCTTGGGAAATTCTCAAAAGGTCCTTGAGTTAAAACTAAGAAGTGGAGAGCCCGAGCTTCGCGGGGCTGGTATCTGCTTTTAGCTCATTCACGCAACTGCTTTGCCTTTGCGGAGTTGCCTTTAGATAGTGGGAAGTGCTTGCTCGTGCGTTAGCTATTCATTTGATTGCGCAGTTCGCTGGTGCTGTAATGCTATCGCAGAGATGTTCTGAAACACCAGGATTTCTCAATCAGTTGGGCTTCAGAAGCTCTCTCGCTAAGTACTCGCACAGTTATGCTTTTGCATTCGCATAGTCAATGGTAAGGCTTTAGAGTGCACGAGATCTGTGTGAAGAGAATTCTGGGCGTCTCTCTCTTCCAGGGCTACGCAAGAACTCCGTGAGGTGACATTTTATTCAGTGTACATATGGACTCGCTGTGTCCTTCGCGCGACTATTTTGAGGCTTGATCTCCGCGAGAGCTTTGCAACCACAGATTCTAGGGACTTTAACCTACGAGATCTCTGTGAGGTCATTTCAGCTGTCCTTCTGACTGCACAACATATCTGTGTGAGGGCCTCTTCCATTGCATCTTTAGCTTCACGAGGAAGCTCCTCAACTCTACGAGGTCTATCTTTTGCCGCTCTGGTGCATTGCACTTGCTGCTATCGCAGTCTCCTCTCTTCTTAGCTAACTTCATTCATCTGCTAGACTTTGGTCAATGGTGATCAGCAACAATGAGTCACAATGGTGAGCACTACCAAGGTGTTCCATTAGGCTTTGTCTCAGCTATCATCTTTTAGTATATTCTCTCTTTTAGGCCAAAAAGTAAGGAGTTTGTATTAAGCTTCACATTTTATTGCTAACTATAAAACACACTTAAGAAATGATTATTAGTCTGCTTCAAAGTCTAGCAAAGGCTAAGTTAAGAGGTGAAAAGTGGTACTTTTCTGTGAATAACATACCCCCAAACCTAACAATTGTTAGTCCCTGAGCAAAGGGGAAATTAAAACAACTACTCTAAGAATTTAAATGTCACTTTTGTAGGGAGCACAGATATATTTAGCATATGTACCAAGCCTTTTAAACCCCTAGGTGATCCTTAGTGGAGGAGTGAAGTCTCCTGAGGGTTTTCAGTGAAGATACCCACAAACTTCTCTATGAAATAGTTAACAAAGGTGCAACATTATCAAGTTAGCTGTCAAGAAACAGAGCATCAGTTCACCTTTGATTCAATAAAAATGTGAGGAATTTGGACATGAAAAGTACAAACATTTAATTATCACAACCTCTACATGAGTGCACAACATTTCCAATTAGTTCACAACATGAGGGACAACTCATGTATGTCAGCACTATGCTCATCATTAATTCAAAAGTCAGGTTATAGGCAATGCCCAATACATTCAACATCAGACCCAATGCTCACTAGGGCATACTCTCACAAGGGACCTTGAGGGTTTCATTTTCTCTCAAGCTCAAGAGCAGTCACAGCCCCCAAATGGGTCTGTAAGCATGAGCATAGGCAAAACACCTAAGTCCTGGCATCATTGGCATATCCTCACCATAGATTGGACAACTCCTTGTTTCTTCGTGACAGCACATTCAACTTTGGATCACAAGCTCTTCAATGGGTTGTAATGTGACTTATAAAGTGCGTTATAAAGAATGTAAGGTTGAAAAGGGATTCAAAGTTGAGAAATCAGTAAGTGAAGGAGGTGATTCATGACTCCACCCATTTTTAGTTCAGTACCTTTTCATTTTCTTTTGAATTTTTTAAACTTGAAGTGACCAGCTTCTCCTCTTCATTTTGATTTTTCCAATGAACTTTTCCTCTTGACTCCTCTCTCGCTCCTCTTCATTATTATTTTTCTTTCTTTTCTTACATTTCCCTTTTTATTTTCCTTTTATATTTGTGTTTGTGACTTGCCACCTCGTTCCTCTGTTGCTACACTACTCAACTTTAGGTATCTCTTCTCCATTCACCCAATGCTGACCCTATCTTGTCCATCTTCAGCTCCTTATCCTTTACCTTTTGAATTCTCAGAGTGAGGGTAGGTTTGAGTCAGGTCCATAGGTTCAGGAATAAGTACTTAGGTGTATTTTGAAGAAAATTATAAATTAAGGCTCAACAGGTGTGTGCACAAGGGCAATTGATTAGGATTGGTCTGTTAAGCTCAAACTGTCCAAGAGAAGGCCTTGATCCTTTCCTAGGTTTCATGAGTGTTGTCAGTTATTTCAACTTGGAGGTGCCTAACTTCTAGTGAGGGCATTGCCTCATCCAGTCCTTAGAGCTAGAAGAATTGCCTCAGTCACTCCTCGAAGGAAGGAAAAATTCTTTGTAAGCCCAACTCTCACTGGTTATGATCTTCCATTGAACTTTTAAGTATGTCATTACATTTTTCTCTCTTTAATGATTCACTCAGTACTGATACAAGTGATTTTACTTGGTGTTCACATTATGGAAAAGTTAAAATTTAAAAGCTCGTAATTCCTAAAGGTCTACTTTCTTTAATTTTCATGATTCTTAGGTGAACATGGCTCCATTCCTATCTTTACTTACTTGACTCTACTGCACTTGGGTTAACTACTTTATTGGCAGAACCTGCCACAACATTGGTTAGTGCATCCATGCTGTTGTGCACCCAACCACTGTGCATGGGCACCAAACCTCAGACAGATGATTCACTTCAATCATGAAACACACATGCCCATTTAAATCAACAAATTCATCAACATTGCAGGATTCTCAAGATAGTTTTTCAGATCAAGTTCAATGCAATTATGATGAGAGCACCTCAACCAATCATCGACAATCATGAACAACAAATTCCAATGACAAAAATGCAGAAGTATCCAACACAAAATTCAAAAACAAACAGATAAAGTAAGACAAGTAAATCATCATAACACTAAAAACACCACTGACGGAATTCTATAGAACACAAATCAAAATAGAATTTTCATACATATGGTACACTTATTACCAATGTTTGGATCACTGAGCACTAGCTTCCACCTGAGTAGAGGAAGCATCACAAATTATATGTTGACCTTTTCGATTTGTCAGAGGCCGACTAGGCAATTCTCCTTCTTCCCTCCTATTCAGAGTATTACAAATCTGTCCCAGCTAGTCCTCAATCTTCATGATGCTCTGTCCATGAGAATTGACAGTTTGCACCAAGCTCCTCAAATTCTGCATTAAAGCCAGTATCTGCTCTTCAAATGAAGAGGATCTGGGCTGCTGTGGGGGCAGGACCAACTGCTTAGACTGTGGGGCAGGTAAGAAAATTTTGCCTTTGTGGATAACCTTGATTATACTGATGCTGGGGTCTGTAAGGAGCTACCATTTGCTGTTGCTGGGACTGAGGATAAGAATCTTATCTCTACTTGAGATTTGGGTGGTTCCTCCAAGAATACTCAGCAGGCTGTTGCCCAAAAGTTTGAGCAGCATTGGCATGCTCCATAACAAAATCAGGAAATTGGTTGGCAGATGGACAATCATGAATAGAATGTGTGGGAGATAGACATATCAGACGTGCCTCCTCCACCTGTGCAACCATCCGGGGCTGCATCACATTCATCAATTTGTCAAACTTCAATCTCAGGTTGTCAACCTTTCTCTCCAGATCACCTTGCACCTTTAATTCATATATTCCACCTCTAGGGGTGGCCTTTTTCACCATCTTAGCTAGAGTTTGACTGTCATTGCATGACAGAGACTCCTGCTGCATGGAATTTTTCCCTATTATGTTAAACAACTCCCATGCTTCCTCAGCTGTCTTATGGAGGTAACTACCACCACAGGAAGCATCCACCATATCCCTGCTCTTGGCATTAATTCTTTGATAAAACACTTGGACAATCTGCCAAATTGGGATTTGGTGGTGGGGGAATTGTTCTAACGTCTCCTGGAATCTTTCTCAAGCTTCAGAAAAATTCTCAGTTGAGGACTGAGTGAATGACAAAATATTTGTCCTTATCTGGCTTGTTTTGTTCATGGGAAAGAACTTAGCCAGGAATTTGGTTTGAAGGTCACTCCATGACTGTATGTTGTTAGTTGAGAGCTTTGATAGCCATGTGCTGGCTTTGTCCTTTAGTGAGAAAGGAAAAAGCCTCAATTTAGTGGCCTCAGGTCCCAAGCCAGCAATGTTGAAGGTAGTGCAAAGTACTAAAAATTGGTCGATATACTTGTAGGGATCTTCTTTACTCAGCCTATGAAATGAAGGCGGCATACTGATGGTGGAGGATTTAATTTCATAGTTCCCCTCAACAGAGGGAAACTGAATGCAGAAGGGTGGGGTGTACTCCCCAGGTGCATTGTATTCTTTTAATGTCTTCTGCCTCTCAGCCATGATAGCTGGTTTAGTTTCAATAGCAGGGCCCTGTGGTGTGTGTCTAGGTCTAAGGATCCTTTCAACCTCTAGATTTGGAAGTTCTAGCTCAGGGTTTAAAGACCTTCTACCATGCATATACCCACACCCACAGTAAGTACAAAAAATACTCACAAGCACACACAAAGAATATTTCAAATTAAAATCAAAAGCTACATAGATTTACACTAAACAAACACAGGGAAGTAAGCATAAATAGACTGAGATTTAGGGAGAAGGAAGTGTAAGCAGAGCTAGATACACTCCAGCTGCAACTTTAGCTTCTCCCTTCTTCTGCTGTCTATTTCTGCAAAATTCCACAAAGAATCAGTAGTACTTTTATTCTAGATTAGTCATAGCTATAAAGAATTGGTTAGTCTCAATTATAATACAACTCAGGCTTACTAAAAAGATCAAGATCCCCGGTAGTGGCGCCAAAATCTTGTTGGTCAGCATTTTAGACTGCTACTATTTTATTAAGAACGGTGGAGAGAAAAAATCTAGAGTGGAGATATGGAGATGGGTCATTACAGTAAGTCTAAAACACAAAGTCCTGCAAGATACAGAGTCCATTATAGCAAGTTTTGATAAGTAAGAGTTTGTCTCATAGAGAAATTGATCAAGAACCCAAAATGGGCTATAATAGTAGACCTCTAGATCTGGCTACAGATCTGACAATCCTAAAGAAAGGGAGTTGGGTGTTACGACTACACTAAATCAATCCTAAAATAGAGAAATAAAATATAGCCCTATCCTAAAGAAAGGGTTAAGAGGAAGATGGTGGTAGTGTGTGCCAACATAAAATACAAAAATTATGAGAAGTAAGCAGGTTAAGCTAGAGTTAAAGCAATGATGTAACTCATATTTAGTTTGTCTCTGCAGTGTTCCTTGCTGAGATGCTATTAAAAGCCTCAACAAGGAAAAAATATCCGGTTTAACCTATGCCATTTGGGGCGCTCTTAGGGCTATACTCTGTCCACTCTAATGGTCACAGGGTATCCGATAGAGTCTGTCAAATCCCATTGTTTAAAACAGACATTGCCAATCAAACCCAGAGGAGTGGACTGACCATTCCCCCAGCCACTGGGCTAGATAAAGCCATGAATGCTATTGCAATACTATGTAATGCCAGTGCTACAGGCTCCCCAAATCTGCACACAGACCTGGCTGACATCCATAGGTATTCCAACCCATAAGATCCTAAGTGCTTTGCTAAGGCAAACTGCTCACTAGTGCACACAAAAAGGACCATGCAACAGGTTGAATAAGGCTTTAGATTTAGCTGGTCATTGCTACAAAAGACCTGCAATAACTCAGCCTCTAGCTGCAATTATTATTAAGAGATCAGATCTAACATCTGCTATCGGTTAGGTAAAATAGAGGGGAGTCAGTTCCTGTATAAACCTCCTCACAAGGCTCTAGAAGCTCATGTGTAGGGGAGAAGAATCCTTCTCAAACATGTAAATGGACACAACCTTAGTGCTATACTCTGTCCACTTGAATGGTCACAGGGTATCCCATTGGTCTATCCATACCACAGAGGCTTGAGAAAGAACATGAAAACTACTGCAACCACCATGGTCCACAGGCCTCCGAGCTCCCTAGATCTCACTATAGATCCAGCATTGCTTTCCATGGGGCTATCAAACCAAGGGAAATTAGATGATAAACAATAGATCTACTAGAAATTGAATGGGCTAGCCCAAATACATGGATCCTATAGATATCTAAAGAAACCATAAGATCTTTAGATTCAATTAGGCATTAAAACGGTAATCCATTAATGAACACAAAACTTATAATGAACTATCTCCAGGCTGTAGCCTGTATACAACTGCTCATGTACAATCCCAATGTATACCAAAAACTTATTACAAACTGAAATAAAACTAAACCTAGCTGCTTATAAGGGGGTTAGCCAGTAAGTGCTGAGCTAAGAGATGGAAAATAAGAAAAAGAGATGATCAACTCCTAACCCTAGCCTGCTAGAGCTCGCAGCCGACAAAGGATGGAGGAAAGATGAAAATAATAAACTCTAAGTACAGCTTATATACTCTGTCAAAATAGACTTGGCTCTAAAGAGATTAACCCTAATTTTTCTAACAGACGTGGCACTTTTTCAACCCTTGGATGCCTGGAGATATGCGCCTCGAAATCCATGCCTCGAGAAGTGTGCCCCAACCATGGGAAATTCCCAAAAGGTCCTTGAGTTAAAACTGAGAAGTGGAGTGCCCGAGCATCACGAGGCTGGTATCTGCTTTTAGCTCATTCGTGTAGCTGCTTTGCCTTCGCGATGTTGCCTTTGGCTGGTGGGAAGTACTTGCTCGGGCGTTAGCTGTTCATTTGATCACACAGTTCACTAGTGCTACAATGATGTCATGAAGATGATTTGGAGCGCCAGGATTTCTCGCTCAGTTGAGCTTCTGAAGCTCTCTCTCACTAAGTACTCGTGCAGTTATGGTCTTGCGCTCACATTGTCAATGGTAAGGCTTTAGAGTGCGTGAGATCTGCGCGAAGAGAATTTTGGGCATCTCTCTCTTCCAGGGCTACGTGAGAACTCTGCGAGGTGAAATTTTGTTTAGTGTACATATGGACTTGCCGTGTTCTTCACGCGGCTGCATTAAGGCTTGATCTCCGTGAGAGCTTTGCAACCACAGATTCTGGGGACTTTAACCTGCGAGATCTTCGCGAGGTCATTTCAGCTGTCCTTCTGACTGCGCAACATATCTGTGTGAGGGCCTCTTCCACTGCATCTTTAGCTTCACGAGGAAGCTCCTCAACTCTGCGAGGTCTATCTTTTACCGCTCTGGTGTATTGCATTTGTTGCTGTCGCAGTCTCCTCCCTTCTCATCTAACTTCATTCATCTGCTAGACTTTGGTCAATGGTGATTTGCAACAATGAGTAACCTTGGTGAGCACTGCCAAGGTGTTCCATTAGGCTTTGTCTTAGCTGTCACCTTTGAGTGTATTCTCTCTCTTTTGGGCCAAAAAGTAAGGAGTTGATATTAAGCTGCACATTTTATTGCTAACTATAAAATACACTTAACAAATGGTTATTAGTCTACTTCAAGGTCCAGCAAAGGCTAAGTTAAGAGGTGAAAAGTGGTACTTTTCAGTGAATAACAGTAGGGTATGGTCAATTTATGCTGAGATGTCTGACTGCGATGGGCCATAAATATGATCAACGTCTCTCTCTTTCTTTTTTGGATAGGATGGGAGGTAACGCGATGGAACGGAAGAGAAGGAGGGATTCTTATCGTAATGGGACATGCAAGTTATCAAAGGGGGTAATTTGGCTACGATGAGGCTTTTGAGAGAATGTACTCCCTATGTTAAGGGGATTAGGTGTACGTCATATTGTGACGGGGTATGTTTATTTTATCGGTGGTGTATGCTGTAGTTGAGAATTACACGCCTGATTCAAGGCGTTGAATTGAGTTATGCGTTCGTTAGGGTGCGCGCGATTTAGGGCTTAAGGTGTCAATTAAACGTTTGGGTCCGTGCGCTCATTGTATTCACGCGCTTTTGGCATTGTGCGTGATCGAAAGGTCGTCGGGTTGGTAAAGTGGCAATGTTCGAGCATCAATCTAGATTTCATGTGTGGGTACTAGTGTGTAATCCAATTAAGTGGCTAGTGTGATAGTGTGTAATTGAATCGTCGCCGGGTCACTGTACGGGTGACCCTTCAGATTCTACGTGTTTTCTAACACGGGTAATATGATTAAGCATCCTGTATTGGGCGCGTGACTGGAACATCGCGTCGATGGCATGGGTGAAGGTTTTATTATGTGCAAGTGTTAGTGCGCGTGATTTGGTTTTCGCACAGACTACTTGGCGCATGATCTAATTGCGCACCAGGATCCAGGCGCGCGATCAAGTCCGTACTCTATATAAGTAAAGGGGTTTTCATTTTCTTTGTATCCTTCAATTTAGTCTCGATATTTTTTTACCTTATCTGATTTCTTTGCACTCGGGTATCCGTGTTTCTGTGATATTGTGTGATCCAATCATCCGTTCAAGATGTCGTTTCTTCCGTTGTTCTTCGTTTCATGCGTTCTTCGACCTAAGGTGGTGCTTAACTCTGAGAATGGGTGGTATTGGGAGAGAAGAGGTTCGCCTTCACATCGATCCCTTTTAGGGAGCAGTGAAGGCAGCATTGAGGTGGCGGAGGCAGAGGCGAAGGAGGTAAAGATGGCGGAAGAGGAGGCATTACAAGTGGAGGGATGCGTTCCCCAACCAATCCTCCCTGAAACCTCTGATTGGACGCTCGAAGTCAGGTGTTGCTCCTCGCTTTGTCTCCATCTTAGGTTTAGTTTTCATTTTGGGTTGTGACTTGCCTGTTATTGTGTATTATAATTATAGTAAATTCATGTCTTAACCTATTGAAAGCACACAATGGAAATTATAGACTAGCATTAGGATCTTTCCCACGAGGAAGTGATTATCTAAGTTTTCTCTATTTCTATCTTCTATTCAAATCCTTATTTAAAAAACTTCTATTTAGCTTTAAGATTTCCTAATCTACTGGAGAAATATGAATAAAGAATAGTTTTCTAAACTAAAGTGCATAAAAATAAATCCTAATCCTCCTTCAGATTAAGGTCGTCAATCTTAATCTTCAGCTTTCGAATATTTATGAAAATAAATAGTACCATTAAATCATATTTCTAGTCTCCTAGCATGGGTCATCAATCAAGTCTAAGATCCTATCAATACAGATTTAATCTAATCAATAATTAACCAGAGATTTGGGCGTCAATCAAAGTCTAGCAAACTGTAGATAGAAAAGTAAAAACCATTACACTAATATGCAAATTCTAACTTGAGTCGTCAATTCAAATCAAAACTTGAAGATATTTACAAAGCAAATAAATTTAACCTAGAGAGCAAATAAATATATCTTTCACCCCTCAGCTGTAGTTGTCAATTACTCCTGAGGAACTACAGATATCTACACTAATCTTCAGCACTCAGTTGCAGTTGTCAATTGCTCTTGAGAAACCTCTGATATCTAAACTACTCTAACTAGTGTACACTACCTTGATCGGAAGAAAATCCAACCTCAGGCATCAATTGATGCTGAAATTCTTCAATGCTTATTCATATGTTGAGCCCTCTTAGTTATAGGTCATAAAGGGTCGATTTACAGAGATCTAATTCTAATAAAAGAAAATACTAAAAATAAAAGTATCCTAATATAACTTTAATTCCTAATTTTATCTTTCCATGCTTTCTTTAGTTGATGTGCTTCTAGATTGTTCTTTACTGAGCAACAATAGAGTCCTTTGAAATATCAATCTTCATCAATCTTCTCAGATCCATGATTCGTAGAACTTCTAATTGTATAGGTCTTCTAATTCTAGATATGGCAGTAACAATTCCCATATGATCAGCAATAGCAACAAAGAGGAGAGCTTTAGATAATCGTTCTTTTTCTAGAAAACCGTTAATCACGATTTTCTGTCTTTCATAGCTTCTTTCTAGAGAATCGTTAATTACGACTTTCTATTTCTCACAGCGTCCTCATAGTTGACGATTTTTTGGATTACACTTTATCACTTTTCTCTTTTTGTCTCTTTTGAAGAATCGTAAATTACAATTTTTTGACTTTCAGTAGCGGCAAATCGTCTTTTTCGTTCAGTTGCCTTTTTATTCCTTTTTGAGTTTATTTTGTCAAAGATTAACACTTAGGCTCTAATTTGCTGCTTATCTCTAATATCTGCACAACAGTAACTTATTAGTAGCAAATGATGGCCTAGCATCACTAAGTTAAGGGTGATAAAATGGTAAATTATGTGACTAATTACACCCCCAAACTTAAGTTTTGCTAGTCTCTAGCAAACAAGGAAACATAAAATATTTAAAACTGAAATTTAAATGCCACTTTCATAGGGAGCACGATTGCAGCAAGCCTTTAAACCCCTAGGTGCTCCCTAGTGGAGGAGTTGTAGTCTTCTAAAGGTTTTCAGTAAAGTTACCTACAAACTTCAAATATTTTTAAATTTTTCAAAATATTTTTCAGAAATAAAATTCAAAATATAAACTAATTAGTCGGTTAGTCATAATATGTTCATTATTTCAAAATATTTCAAATCTTTAATCCTTAGCTTCCCATCATCGCAATCATCCTCGATCAGAACTCAACAATTTCAGTTCAGTATAGTGTGGAGTGTGTGCATGTCAGTAAAGAATTTATTCATCATAGATTTTCTAAACTTCAGTTTTTAGAAAATATTTTCATCAAAACTCTCACTTATTGGCATACTCTAAAAAGTAATCAAAATTTTTAGTTTCTCTCAATATATATGATAAATTTCAGAGGACAATCAATTAGAAAGGTAAATCTCATGAAAAGATAATTAAGTTTGTTCTTATGATTCCCTTCTTTATTCATAGTATCTACTTCACATATCTCTACTAGACTCATATTTTTGTAAATATTAAATCTCAAAGGTCTTTCCTTTGGTTTGTAATGGGGATTTGGGTTTTTATAAGGTTTCAAAGAAAAGGTAAAGAAGATTCAAAATTATTTCTTAGAATTTCAGCTCTTCTTTTTCCTCTCTTCTACTATTTTTTTTCGCTTCAGTAAGTATCCATAAATCGGATATCTTCTTCCCATTTCTTTTCATTTTGTAAATCCCATTCTTCTCCAGTTGGAAGCTTTTTACTTCTCTTTTTTTACAGAATCGTCTTTTACGATTTTTCTATTTCTTTTCCCATATCTTTATACGTTTGTATTTCTTTTTGCTTGTACCTTTTTCAGGAGATCTTTTATCTGTTAACTCATACTCCTTTCACTCCCTTTTCTCCCCTTCTTTTACATTCTAAACTTCTTAGAAATTGTAAGGGTTAATGATAGAAAGCTTTGGGCCGCACATATGGTTAAAGGTTTATAAATTATGGTCCAAAGAAATGTAGGCTTTAGGCTTCTGATATGGGTTCAAATGGTCAAATGTTAGAGAATTTTGGCTTTTTGGCTCTAGTTTAACAAAAGATGGCCTTCGATCATTTTCACGATTTACTAATATGGATGTCTTATTGCTTTGATATACTTAATAGACAGTTCTAAACAAATAAATCATCATTATCATAGAATATATTGATTCTAAGTTCAACAGTATGAGATTTCACATAGCAGAGAAGTTCAAAGAAATTTAGGCATGAATTAAAATAGTCTCTTTCTCAAAATAAAAGAGGAAATAGGCTCCATAGCTCACTGGTTATATAATTTTGAAACTATAATCTAAAAAATATTGTAGTTCAGATTAATCGTATAGTTTCAAACATTTTCTGATACAATGTTCTAGAAATGCTTAACTTTGAATTGCAACTATTTTTATTTTGGTTTTCGAGCGACTACTTTGATGGATTGCTAAGCATTTTGGATTTTTATATTTTCTTTTATAATATGCATATAATGATTCACTAAAAAAAAATTAAAATTTTAAAAATTTTAAAATTTCTACGAAAAAGAAAACTAAATTAATGTGATGTATCCCCCCCAAACTTAAATAGGACAATGTCCTCATTGTGCAAAAAAGGAGACATACAAAAAATAATTTTACCATTTTATTTACTATGTTAGTAATCGGGTATATAATCTATAAAAATAATAAAAAATCTTTCCCCCAAACTTAGGAGAAAAATACTTCTGATTTTATGGAACACAAAAAAAAATAGAAAAATAAAATTGTTAGTAATGTTAGTAACACACGCTGTTAGTAAAAAAATAAAAAGAAAATTTTATATATATATATATATATATATATATATATATATATATATATATATCGGAATATGTAAAATGAACAAAAGGGAAAGTAAAACTAAAATCTAATGTAAGAACTAATTACATAAAAGAGTATAGACACACACTAAACTATGACACTAGCAACAACGTCCGAGAGAAGGATTTTACAATAAAGATCGGTCCTCGGCTTCTAACTACCTTCAATCAAAATCTCACATCCCTTTCCATCAAAGGCATATCCATGCCTTTGCAAGATCGCAGAACAATGTACGTCACATTTCTCTTTTTGAGAAGAAATGCAAGCCACTGTGGAAGTCCTTTGAAGAGTGGGGAGTGAACACCTCTCCGATTCATCTTTTGCCTATACTGCTTTCTTATGAAAACTATGTGAAGGGAATATATCGCAAGACAAGGCAGAAGATAAGCAATGGAGACGGGTAGTGAGGGATGGCTCAACCCACCATCACCATATGAGAGTTTGCATTCGATGTGGGTTGTGATGGTGTAAAGTTTAGGAAGTGGGAGAAGATGGGGTCCTAGTATATGGTTTCGGATATGGGTTAGGTTTAGGTTCAATGGTAGTCTCGATGGATGATTTAGCATCTCGAGTGGGTCACTGGCACTTCAGATCTTCTACTTTTTGTTGTGCAGCTAGGAGCTTACCTCTATATATTTCAAGAATTATGTCGAGCCTTTTACTATAATCACCAGGGTTTTTTGTCATGGGTTTTAGGGTTAAGGATGGAGGAAGAAGAAAGGTTATGAATTGGTTTTAGTCTATGAATGGGTATGGATTTATAGGGAAAAGTCTTGAACCGTCACTTCGAAGTAAATATTGATGTGTAGGTTTCTAGGCTAGGGTGGTTGGGAAGTGGTAGTCTTGAATACAAAATTTATATGTTTCCCTTATGACTTTAATGGATTCTAGTCCCCAGGTAACTGATGGGATCGAACACTGGAGCAATCTATTCCTTAGAATTGTCATTTGCAATTCTCTAGAACGAAAGTGAGACTTATCGACGCTTCGAAATTGTACTCACTACGATTTCACTCTATAAATCACCTTAAAATTGTAAATCCATATGCTTTTAAGTGATTGTGACCTATCAGAGGATTTTACGATTGTCTGGACTTTTACATACTGTAAGTCGTAGGATACTCTTTTCCTAATATTATATATGTATATTACAAGTGTTTGCTATGGGTGAGTCGGTAGCGTGACAAGTTTTAGAGGGGATTAATTAAGAAAAGAGGGAGTTGATGTGCCTCCCAAGAATATACGTCCTCTAGATGTACCAACTGCATGTAACGTTAGCGTGTTACTTTCTCTCTCGGAAGGTAATTGCTGCTCAAATTGAGTTTCCAATCCAAGGTGATTAAGTAACTGGGTCTGGATTCGACTCTGTTGCATCTAGCAGTAGGCTTTTTGCACAAGAGTATCATTAGTATCAGTGTGGTAGTGGGCCTCTATGTGCTAAGAAGGAATAGAAGGAGGTTGGGAGCCTAATTGAGTGGGGCCATGGTTAGGGCCACAGGCTTCTCCATGTTAAGATGTTGGATATTATTTTATACCCACCAGAGACTGAATGTTTATCTTCCAAATTTATAATTTTGGAAAGCAATTCATCATTGACTTTAATTTGTAAAGTTTTCCTTGCTTAGGAAGCATACTTGTTGAAGTCTCCGAATCAATCTCACTCGATGCATGGTTTTGCACCAGTTCTTCACTAAGGGTCTCAATGAGTTTTCAGGCTTCTTCTATTGTTAATTTGTGAAACATACCACCACAGGCAACATCAATCATATGCCGGGTTGCATCTTCAAGTCCTTCGTAGAGGGTAAGAATTATTTGCCCTTTCGTGACCCCATGGTGAGGACACCTATGCATAAGGTCGTTGAGGCGATTCCAACTCTCCCAAAGAGATTCGTCTGAAAATTGTTGAAACGTTAAGATCAGATATCGAATCCGAGTTGCTCTGTATGTAGGAAAGTATTCCATAAGGAATTTCTATTTCAACTCTTCCCAATCAGCTATTGAATTTTGAGTCAAAGAGTGTATCCACTGCTTTGCTTCGTCTCGGAGAGAATATGAAAATAACCTTAAACGAATACTTGTGTTAGGAAAATTCGTGATCCTAATAATATTGCATATTTCTATGAATTTATTTAGGTGCAACGAGGGATCTTCATCCATCAGTCCGTGAAAGATAGATAATATTTGGAATATATTGGGCGTGATTTCAAAAGACTCAGTCTCGGCAGTGTGGGTCATGTGAATGCATGGGGGAGGAGTAAGTGGTGTCAGTGTGTAGTATTCCCCCATGGCTTTAAGTAAATTCTGATCATTGTCTGTCATGATGGAATTACAGAACACTTGATCAGAGCAATTACTGTATTCAATTTTTGGTTTTAAAATTTTTCTACTTTTTATTTTAGCAAGCAGGGAGAGAAACAAATCTGAGTTTCGAAATTCTATGGCCGGCAGAAGTTAGAAACTTTTGGCTCGTTGCTCCGAATAAACCTGCAAAGGTTTCAAGAAGAGATCAAATAAAATGAAAATATAAAGAAATATAGAAAGAGAAAGATAAATATTAGTTTCTAAAAGAACTTAAATATTAGATAAAATATCTGCTTCCCCCGTAGCGGCGCCAAAAACTTGACTTGTCTGTTATTGTGAATTATAATTATAGTAAATTCAAGTCTTAACCTATTGCAAGCACAAAATGAAAATTATAGTACTAGCACTAGGATCGTTCCCACGAGGAAGTGATTATCTAAGTTTTCTCTATTTCTATCTTTTATTCAAATCCTTATTTTAAAAACTTCTATTTATCTTTAAGGTTTCCTAATTTACTGGAGAAATATGAATAAAGAATGGTTTTCTAAACTAAAGTGTAAAAAAATAAATCCTAATCCTCCTTCAGATTAAGGTCATCAATTTTAATCTTCAGCTTTCAAATATTTATGAAAATAAATAGTACTGTTACACCATATCTCTAGTCTCCTAGCATTGGTCGTCCATCAAGTCTAAGATCCTATTAATATAGATTTAATCTAATCAACAATTAACCAGAGATTTGGGCGTCAATAAAACTCTAGCAAACTAAAGATGGAAAAGTAAAAACCGTTACACTAATCTGCAAATTCTAACCTGAGTCGTCAATTCAAATCAAAACTTGGAGATGTTTGCAAAGCAAATAACTCTAAACTAGAAAACAAATAAATATATCGTTCACTCCTCAGCTACAGTCGTCAATCGCTCCTAAAAAACTACAAATATCTACACTAATCTTCAACACTCAATTGCAGTCGTCAATTGCTCTTGAGAAACCTCTGATATCTAAACTACTCTAACTAGTATACACTACGTTGATCGAAAGAAAATCCAACCTCAGGCAACAACTGATGCTGAAATTCTTTGATGCTTATTCTTATGCCGAGCTCTCTAATTTATAGATCATAAGGGGTCGGTTTATAGAGATCTAATTCTAATAAAAGAAACTACTAAAAATAAAAGTATCCTAATATAACTCTAATTTCTAATTTTATCTTTTCTTGCTTTCTTTAGTTGATGCGCTTCTAGATTGTTCTTTGCTGTGCAGCAGCAGAGTCCTTCAGAATATCAATCTTCATCAATCTTCTCAAATTCGTGATCTGTTGAACTTCTAATTGTATGGATATTTTAATTCTGGATATGGCGGTGACAATTCTCACGTGATCAACAACAGCAACAAGGAGGAGAGCTTTAGATAATCGTTCATTTTCTAGAAAATCGTTAATCACGATTTTCTGTCTTTCATAGCTTCTTTCTAGAGAATCGTTAATTACGACTTTCTATTTCTCATAACTTCCTCATAGTTGACAATTTTCTGGATTACGCTTTATCGCTTTTCTCTTTTTGTCTCTTTTGAAGAATCGTAAATTACGATTTTCTGACTTTCAGTAGCGGCAAATCATCTTTTTCGTTTGGTCTTCTTTCTTATTGCTTTTTGAGTTCATTTTGTCAAAGATTAGCACTTAAGCTCTAATTTACTGCTTATCTCTAATATCTGCACATCAGTAATTTATTAGTAGCAAACTATGGCCTAGCATCACTAAGTTAAGGGTGATAAAATGGTAAATTATGTGACTGATCAGGTTGTAGACTAGGTATTTTGGTTTTCATTTTGGGTTGTAATTCAAGACGTATGCCTCCGGTGATACTTGTAAAAATCTTTTGTTAAATGAATGAAGAGATGTTTATTGTATTTGTTTTTGGTGAATGGGCATTATTTAATTTTTAGGCTTGAGAACTCTTGATTTTTGTCATGATGAGGGCATGAGTCGCATGTTTAGAGTTTAAAATTTGGTTTGCTCTTATGTTTGGATCTTGTTAGAAATGTGTGAATTTGGAATTTGATTTGAGGATTTTTAGATGAGTGTTAGATTTTTTGATCTCATTGGTCTATCTACTTCAAGGTGGATTTGTGTTTCTTGTGGGGCGAGTGCTCGACATTTATTGGTTGATCCATATTTGTCATGGATTGTAGCCTTTTACGGGGGGCATGTATTTGACTTTGGATTGAATCAAGTGGAGGGTGCTCATAAGTGTGGCACTTGTCATTCTGTGGTGAAAGGGGTATAGGTTTATAAATAAGGGCTAGGGGTCTAGTTTTTTTTTATTTTGCATCTCATTGAAGATTAAGAGGTTTTAGGGGCATTTTTTTTCTTTGGTTTGTTCTTGTTTTTGTTAATGTCTTTTCTTCCTATTTACTTTGCATCCCGGGTACGGAACCCTAAGGAAATTGTAATTATTTTTTGGGAATGGATGGAATTCAGAATGCAGGGTAGTGGTCAAATTGTTACCCTGCTAAGGGAAGAGATGAAAGAGAAGAAGGTAGCAGGAAGAAAACCAAGGGAAAGTTTGGGTCAGAGTTCTCGTGATCGACACCAATTGCTCCTTGGTAGGTTCTGTGGGTTGACTTTTTTTAACCCTCCCTGTTATGCTTTCTAGGGTAGGCTTCCATATGTGGATCCCGCAGATCCTGGGTGACTTTTTGTGAGCCACTCTTTCTTTCCTGTCGGCTCAAGAGGGGAAGGTGAGATTCTTGTTGGAATTTGTTCAGGGTGTGCTTCCTCCCCAGGCCTCTCCAGGATCTCTTCTTTCTCGAATAAATCTAGATTCGGGCATGGCCTGAAGGTGTTGATTTTGGATTGGTAATTTTTGACCATGTATTCAGAGGGTATGCCCTTGGTGTATTTTGTAATGGTTTTATTAATTTATGAAGCGAAGGAAATTTATGATTACTCATATTTTTGTACAGTTTTGGTTCGGTTTCATTTTTAGTTAGCTCACTTTGTTTGGGTGTGTTGTTATTTATTATTATTTTTTTAGTTTAGGTTGATTGGGTTTATTTTTTGTTTGCTTTGGGGGGTGATGGGAACATTTATTTGGGTTTAGTTTAGTTTGGTCTAACCAAGTAATTCGCTTTGGGGATGTTGGGGGGCATTTTTTTAGTTTTCAAAGTGTATATTTTCTAAGTTTAAAGTGTTTTTTTCTTTTTTTAGACTCGTCCTAGCAAGGGGTGTAGTTTGGGGTCAGTAACTAGTGTTTAAAATGCCTTTATTTTAGCCTTTAAATCTGCTGTTTTGGGTATTCATTTTTTGTATTTCACATGGGGAATTATGCTCTTAACATCGGGCGCATAACTAAATTGAGCATCGGAATAGCCGCGCGCTTTAGGGGTCTAGAGGATCATTACGCGTCGGTAAGGCGTCGTGTAATCAAATTACACGCATGTTCTGGGACGCGGGATTGGGGCGGCACCTGGTCGCTGTGCGGGTGACCTTTGGGATTTATGCGACATGTTGCAGGCACGTGATATGATTACGTGTCTGGTCTGCATTGTGCAACCAGGGCGTCGGGTTATTTTGAGCAGGCGACTAGTCGATTACGCGCTCAAAGAGGGGCCTGTAATGGGAATTAAGCGAGAGTGTTTTTGTGTGTAATTTCATTGCGCACCCTGAGTGAGGCACATGATCTAACCGCCCTCTATATATACTTGGAGAGTGTTCATTCTTCCCGCGCTATCCGGTTTTTGCTTCCTTACTCTCTTTTGTTCTGATTTCTGTGTCTTCATGATATTTTACAATCTGAGTGTTCATTTTGGGCGCCGTTTCTTGCATTATTCCTAGTTTTTCGAGCTCTTTCTTCTGAGATGGAGTTTGGGGGTAGTGATAAGTTCTACAAGTCTATTTCAGAGGTTGAGTGGATGCTAGTGGCAGAGATTGGTGAGTCTTCCGATGCTCGAACCGGCACTAGTGCCGTGGAGGAGGATGTTGGGGTGGTAGTGAGATGATCTGGTCAGCCTTTCATTGACATGGACATCTGGGTCCATTGCTTTAAGAAGGTGGAGTGGATCCACCTATCCCGGGTGACACGTTAGTTGGGACTTCCACAGGGAGTCCCTTCAAAGATTTTCCATAGGGTGACGAAGAGGATGACCGGTCCCCCTGATAGAGACTTCACGAGGTGGATGGTGATCCAGATGGTTGATTTTAAAGCCGGAGGGACCAGGGTGATGGGGACGCGTGATGAGGCAGATGCCCGAGAGTTTGTGAGATGGTTCGGGGCGTTGGGCGGTGGGCGCCTCTTCACATGTCATTTCCATGGGAGCGGCTCTTTTGTGGTCGATGGACCTGAGTCAGCGTCGGCATTGAGGGAGAGATTGATGGCACTAGAGCAGGGCCATCTTACGATGGGTGTCCGTGGAGCGTTAGATGCCCTTCACAGGGCGATGGAGCAGACGGGGTCGCTCCTTTTCCTGATGAGGAGATGTTGCATTCCCTAGCTACCTCGGTCGCTCAGGCTAGGGCAGCAAAGGATGAGATGAGGGTTCAGTTAGTGGAGACTCGGTAACTCCAGTTGAGTTAGTTCACTTAGCTAGTTGTTTGCACTACGTTGATTTAGTTTCTGATTGTTCTAACGTGGTTGTCCTATTTCATTTCTTCTGTCAGTCTGAGAGGGAGGTTGAGGTGGCTAGTCATGCGGTGATGGTTGAGCTGTTACGCAGTCAGCAGCAGGCTGGCTGGGAGGTAAAGGCTAGTCTGTAATCTGAGATTGATCGATTGGGAAGTGTCTACCTTGCTTTATCGATTGTCGATATTTTGTTGATTCTTATTAGGTCTGGTGTATTTGTTAATGTTTGCAAAGGGAAGATTTTTCTGCCACAGGGGCTTCTGCTCACGCATTCGATCCATCTTTAGCTGCTTCTAACAGTCGGGGGGACCCGACGATGGCTTAGCTTCGGGCCAAGCTAGAGCACGAGTGAGTTCCTTTAATCTCCTAAATTGTCTAACTTTATGTGGTTTTGGTAATTTGTTGGTGTCGAGTGTTATGTTTTCTTTTGCTTGATAGTTTATTGATACTATGTGTTATTTCAGCGTCAGGTCGTCGAGGACCTTCGGACGAGGGAGGCGACTGCTGCCTCTCTATGTCCCAAGAGTCAGGTATAGTTTTTCCAGTTTAGTGTAATTCAATTCAGATTGTTTCACTCATTTTGTTCTGACATATCTTATGTTGGTTTGTTTGGCATTTGTGCAGGTAATACCAGACTCTGTTCCTGAGGCTCCTCCTCAAGGGTCCGCTCATGCTCCTTCTCAGGTGTGTCCTAGTTAGCATATTTGTTATCTATTTATGATTGCTCATGAGGGGTTTGGTCATCTGATGAGTTCATTGTTCTGAGTTGTAGCCGTCCACATTTGCTGTCCCTTCAGTGCCACCAGCTAATCCGATGACTGTCGCGACTGTCGAGCATCTCCTTGGGGAGAGGGTGGATCTGGTATGCTTCTCTCACTTCGACTTTTCTTTCTTTTACGGATGTATTGGTCTTTTGATTTGATGTGGACGTGCAGGTTCTGTAGCTTGAGTAACATCTAGAGGTATCACGAGCACGTGCTACTCTAGGGGCGAGGTGAATCCTTGGATAGTGTTGAGGACTTGGTAGACATGATCATTACGGGGACTCGGTGAGGCATTGGGCGGTCGTCAGACGATCAAGGCGAGATGCGACCATAGATAAACTGTGGTACCGTCTGATGAGGAGTGAGCGGTGGTGCGCGGGATGGTTGGTCAACTTGTTGGATTGGAGTCGAGGGCTACGGGTTCCTCGGTGGGGTAGCCACGTCATACGACACGTGATCGCGTCAAAGATTATGTCTATGAGGACTCTGTTATTCAAGAGTTTCTTACTGAGTATCCTCCTCATTCTCGGTCGAGGGGATCCACGAGTCAGGTGAGTGAGGGGGGTTCAGTTGAGGGGCCTCCTCATTTTTAGGGTTGTCTGTTGACTCCAGGTGCTAGGTTCACACTTTCAGAGGATTAGACTCCCATTCTTTGAGCCGATGATACTGGGGATAGTGGTGAGCGACCATCCCAAAGGCAAAGCAGGGAGTAGAGGTGTATATGTATTTTTTTGTACTCATTATTCATGTTCATTGTATATACTAGGGGTATGCCCCCGGTGATGGGTATAAAAAGAAAATTTTGATGTATATATATTTGGTTCAGATGTATCTGATTTGGCTGTTCCTTTTGTGTTACCTCTTGTACTTTATCTGTTTGTCCTTTACGCCGTCAGCTGCCTTTGGGGTGTCGAGGCTGCTTAAATCGTCTCGACGATAACTGAAGGTTGCTTTTTTTCTGCACATGAGGAGTAAGCCTATTAGTAATTTTATTTTCCCCCTTGCTGGTTGTCAAGGGGAGACGTGTCTCAAACTGAAGTATGGTAATAAAAGAGGGGCATTTTTTTCTTTCTTTTTTCTGTTTTTCTTTTTTTCCTCTTTTTTGTACTTTTCATTATAAGGAAAGGGAAATAATGCAACAGGGAAAGCAAATAACTAAAAGAAAATTCTAATACTACTAAAAAAATACCCCAGTGTAGGAGCATGATGGAATAAGTAGTGCGACATTTTCAGTGATATTCCTCGAGTGGTGACTTCATCATTCCACCTCGTCTTTATAGTTAAGCAAGAGCGTTTAATGTGTTTCTAAAAAAAATGCCCCAGTGTCGAGGTGCAATGGAGCTTCTCCAGGTTTTGATAAGTACTTTGGGCCTATAGGTGGCCATGTATATTTGGTGAGTTAGTTTTGGAAGAAACATTGGTTCATACTATCATCAAACCAGGGGAGTTGTTTTAGTTACTGTAGCTGTATTTTGGGGATGTACCCTTGGTAGTGATCATCCTATCCCGTGGTCATTATTCTGGAGTAGTGCGGTGGGTGTAGTAGGTGATTGCATCAATAGTCATTCATTGGTTTTCGGTTTCATTTCTAGAGATATCCGAGAGGCTTTTAATTTAGTGTTCGAAAACAAAAAAATGGAAGAGGGGTAAGGCTTAGTGGTGTGGGGGAACAATTTGTATCTAATACTTTCTAAAAGAGGTGAGTAACAATCTTTTCCTCAGAGTGGGAATGGGGTGCCATGATTGAGCTCTTCATCATGTTTCGGTGCCATCAAGGTTTCACATTCTATGGTTAGCAGGAGTTTATCCTCCTCCCGCCACCTTACGACGACATCTTGTAGTATGGGACACCAAGGATGCCTTCACAGTTTGCTTATACATTTCTAGTAGAGTTACCAGAGATGTTCTCACAACCTGCTTTTGCTTCCCTGAGCTCATTGACTGGTTCATTCATCGTATTGCTCTCACTCAATTTTTTTTTTTTTTGGAATATATATTATATTAAAAGCAACCTGCTAATGCAAGAATGGTAAGTTTTGATTGAACCTAGCATCTTCATTTTTTTCGCTCTAACTTCTCCAATGGCGAGAAAGGGGAATGGGAATCGGGTGTTACTTATACTTTTGAAAGAGGTCAGGTATGTCACTAGTCCTTTGATCACCTTGCCCGAATAAGACGGTAGGCAATAAATAAGAAGTCTTAAGGATATTTCAAGAATTGAAGATGCACGACCAAAGAATGGGTCGTGAGAACTACGAGGGCGATAGGTATAAGTATTTGGCTACGGGATGTGATGATAACAAAGTTTAAGGGTAGTATTTTCTGAGGTGCATGGAGTTCCAAGGACTGGCGTGTTCTTCCCCATCCTGATTCACCAATTTGTATGCATTCCCAGGGTATGCGACTGTTATAACATATGGGTCCTCCCAGTTCGATTTCAGTTTTCCTTTTGGATGGGCATGCTTGGAGGGCATGATTTTCTTTAAGACTAACTCTCCAATGTCAAAAGTTCGCTCGAGAACTTTCTTATCGTAAGCCCTGGCCACTCTCCTTTGATATACCTAGGTGTGGTCAGCTGCCCTTAGACGCGTCTCATCAAGTTGCTCTAGCTCGGTGAGCAAAGCAATTTTCCTTTTGTCTAAGGATAGCCGATCATCAAGTTGAATCTGTAAGGTTGGTATCTGTATCTCATAGGGTAGGACTGCTTCCATCTCATAGGTAAGGAGGTAAGGAGTTTGGCTAGTGGCTGTACGAATAAAAGTATTATAGGCCCAAAGTGCTTTAGGTAATTGTTCAAGCTAGTCGACTCCGTTGCTCATATACACTGTACGTTTCAAAATTTGAATAAGAGTTTTATCCATGGCTTCTGCTTGTCCGTTGCCTTGAGGGTAGAACGGTGATGAGTGGTGTAGGTCAATGCCGAATTTCTTGCATAGCTTCTTCATCTTTTTTGTAATGAATTGTGGTCCATTGTCAGTGACAAACATCTTGGGTACTCCAAGCCGGGTGATAATATTTCGAATGATGAACCTCACGAGTGTTGAAGCGGTGATTCTGATGTATGATTCATCTTTTGCTCATTTGGTGTAGTATTCGGTTGCTAAGAGGATAAACACATGCTTGTGAGTGTTCCCAACTGTGTCTATTAAAGGGCCAATAATGTCAAAAGTTCACATCGAGAACAGCCATGGTGAAGTTATAGGGTTCAACGCAACTAATGGAGCTTTGATGAGCGGGGCGTGTTCTTGGCATTGTTTACAGAATTTAACGTAAAGGTGGCAATCACTTATCATCGTTGGCCAGAAATAGCCTTATTGTACAATTTGATCTATGAGTCTACCGGCGTGGGAGTCGCAGGCACTGGCGTGTGCTTCTCTGATGATGTATTGTCCTTCGGTTGTCATAACACATCATAGCAGTACTCCTTTGGTGAAGGCTTCCTTGTATAGTATCTCACCTAAAATATAGAATTAGGTGCATCGATTTCTTATAGTCTTCTATTCAATCTTTGTGGCGTACGGAGGGACATGTTGATGTTTCAAAAAATACCATATGTCGAAGTACCATGGTTGTCCATCGTCGGTGGGTGATTTTTAGAATCTGAAGGTTGCAACGTTGGTTTCTGTTTTGGTAGGGTCTTCTAGCAAGATTATTTCACCTCGTTCTGATGTCTCGGGGAGGGTTGGTAGCTCCTGCTTAACTGTCCATGCCACCTCGTGTGCGGGTACCGTTAGCTTTTTGATAAAGAAGGATTTTGTGCTTTGTCCGATTGGTATCTGAATGATCGAGGCTAATGTGGCAAGGGATTCTGCGAGCTCATTTTCTAGTCTAGGGATGTGTGTGAAAGAAATTCTCAAACTTCTTTATCAAGTATTGAGTTGTTTCCAAGTACGCCATCAATCTTCTTTCTTTGGTTTTCCATTCTCCGATGACTTGTGATATTACGAACTTGAAGTCGTCGATGGTTTTTAGCTGCTTAACGCCCAATTGCAACGCTGCTCATAGTCCAGCTATGAAGGCTTCATAATCTACGATGTTATTAGTGATAAGAAAGTCTAGTTGAAAAGCTTTGGGTATGAAAACTCCTTCTGGGCTTAGTAGTACTATTTTTATGCCTTTCCCTTTGTGGTTGAGAGTGTCGTCGAAGTAGAGTGTTCATGAGGTCTTGTCAGGCTCTTCGTGGTGAATCGTGAGTAGGTCTACATCGGGGAAATTTGTGTGTACGGGCTTGCTGCCTAGGAGGGGGAGATTTGTGAGGTAATCGAAAATTGCCTGTCCCTTGATTGATTTTTGCGTAACATAGGTGATGTTTAATTCTTACAGTAGCATATGCCAGCGAGCGATTTTTTCGGATATGGCAAGCTTTTCGAATATGTACTTTAGCGGATCCATGCTTGGTAACACTAATATCCTATGCGCTCTGAAGTAATGTCGTAGTTTCATCGAGGCCCATACCAGTGCGAGGCATGTCTTCTCCATTGGTTTCCGTTCATATTCGACTATCGTCCTGCTGAGGTAGTAAATGGCCTTTTCTTTCTTGCCATTTGCTTCATATTGTCCTAAGATTACCCGCATCGCTTTCTCATTGGCCGACACGTAGAGGATCAGGGGTCCTCCGAGAATTGGCGGTGATAGTACCAGCGGATGGAGGAGGTACGTCTTGATGCTGTCAAAGGCTTGCTGACACTGGTCATCCCACTTATATTCAGCTCATCCTTTGAGTAGTCTATAGAAAGGGTCACATCTGTCTGAGTGCTGGGAGATAAATCTTCTAATAAATTACAATCTTCCTATTAGGCCTCATAATTCTTTGATGTTGCTGGGAGGTGGCATCTCAAGGATGACTCTGACTTTTACTGGGTCAACTTCGATTTCTTGTTTGCTGATTATGAAGTCGAGTAATTTTCTGGAAGTGACTCTGAACACGCATTTCTTTGGGTTCATCTTTAGTTGATATTGCTCGGATCTTTGTAGCACGAGTCGGAGTGCTTCAGCATGTCCTACCCGCGTTTGGAATTTCACTAATATGTCATTGACATAGACTTCTACACATTTGTGCATCATATCATGAAAGATAGCCATCATGGCACGTTGATAGGTGGCTCCTACGTTCTTCAGGCTGAAAGGCATGACGATGTAGCAATAAGTTCCCCATGGCGTGGTGAAAGAAGTCTTCTCTTGATCAGTCTCTGCTAATCTAATTTGATTATACCCAGAGAAGCCATCCATAAAAGATAGCATCTCATGTCCGACAGTGTTATCAACTAGAGTGTCAATGTGCGGGAGTGGGAAGTTGTCTTTTGGGCATGCCTGGTTGAGGTTTTGAAAGTCGATGCATACCCGGACTCTACCATCTTCCTTGGCGACAGGTATTATGTTGGCGACCATTTGGGATAGAGGACGACTCAGATGAATTTTTCTTTGTGTAATTTATCAACTTCCTCTTTGTCTTGAAGTGCTAGTTGTGGGTGCATCCTTCTAAGTTTCTGCCTAACAGGTTTTGCATCGGGTTCTAAGACCAAACGATGTTCTACTAGGCTTGGGTCTAGGCCAGGCATATCTTCATTGGACCATGCAAAAGAGCTGAAGTGGTCTTACAGGACTTGGATAATCTCTTGTCCTTCCTTGGGGTTGAGTGTTACGCTGATTAACAGCTTCTTGGGTTTCTCCTCGGTGTCAAATTTAATTTTTTCAGTGGGTTTGCGATTGCTTAGGTTTACTCGTCTAAGTGCTTGATGACCCGTTGGAAGTTTTGTGTTTCCTCGGTGGCTAACGCTCCTTCATCATCTGTGAGTTCATAGACTATAAAATGGCTACACTGGGGAGTTAGTTTTGTGAGAGGTAACCCTTCATCGGGGTAACTAATGACCGCAATGTCTTTAGTTAGGTGTAAATTGAGGCTGTTGATTCTCGTCTCGAAGTCATGGAGTATCTCATCGGATATGATTACCAGCTTATCGCTTCGTCGGGAAGCTCGACGGCTTCACGAGGAAGAGGTAGTATGGTCGCACCGGTCGGAGTTGGGGTGAGGTTCCATAGGGTGATCCTGTATATCTGCCATTACTCCCTTACCGGTGTGATCGATGCCTGTAGCCTTAAGGGAAAGGCCCCTTGGTGGGTCATTGGATGGTCTTGGGATGAAAGCCTCCCTCTCTTTTCAAAAAATTTCTACTTTTTTAGGCTTTTGTATTTCTAGATTTTTATGGTCTTTTAGATTTTCTATTTTTTTATTTTTGATAATAAGTATGGTACAAGATTGGTTGCCTGAAAAGGAATCGATAAAGTAATTTTCTCTAGTTGAGGGGGCGATACGGCTATTGGAGCCATTCCTGCGATTCTTCTAGTAATGCAGACTTGTTCTGAGTTTGGCACTTTTTTTTGTAGTCCTCATCGGGAGCATTCCTCTAGATGAGCGATGCTAGTGGTGGTATTGCCAATATCCTCGCTTCTTCTAGCATGTTGACTGCATCTGTGGCAGCCCAGATTTCGACACCCCGAAACCCGTGCCATCAGCACGATCCTCCAGACCGTGCCCCAAACCTATGCACGAAACATTGGTATAACAAGCACAATTAATTAAATAAGGCAAATAATTTCATAAAGCGGAAAACAGTTAATATGCCCAACTGGCATACGCAAAAGACCGTTCTACTTTCATGCCACTGGATAAATAGAGAACCGACCCGAACCATCGGTGATAAACGGATCACCCCAGACGGTTCGCCGAAAGAATAATTCAGTTTAATTACATATTTTAAAAGAAAAGGCTTGACATACCAAGCCGTACAAATCTGCTCTCAAAAACTACTCTGTCAAAGTACACAGCAGAGTCTCCTAGAAGAAGTCTTCGGATGGAGGCTCCAACTCGTCTCTAGGCGCGTAATCCGAATCACCCGAATCCACATCCCCCGAAGCCTCAACTGCTGCTATCAATGGACCTGCGACGTATAGTCTAAAGGGTGAGCTACATCCTAGCTCAATAGGGAACAAACACAGTGAACATATAAGTTAAAACTCAAATATATTCCATGATGCTCTAAGCATGATGTGTCTATGCTTTTGAAAGAAAATAGTTCAAATATGATGAATTTACATTCAAGTTTACTGGTTGTTAGCATGTCTTACTTTACTGTTGATTTATCATGAATGACATTGAACAGGCCTAAAGTAAAAACTTAAATCTTCAACTTAAGTAATCCCCAAGCAATATAGCATCGAGCCCCGATGAGATACCCTTCATCGTCTTCTAATTAGACAGTTGTAAAAATGTATTCCCTGGGAATACGACCCAAGCCCTTTTCTCACTAGGCGGTGGGGTTAAATATCACACAACATCCCTGGGATGTACTTACGGTTACGAATAAAACTCCAAACTGGTGTACGGATTCGCCGTCGTACCGGTCACAGATATCCTGCCGCGTCAGTCGTGGGTATCCCGCCATGTCGGTGGGGTATCCTCCAAACCTCAAATAACAAAAATATCATGTGCTTTACATATAGTTGTTCACCGTGTAAGTGTGCTATCTTATATCAGTTAGGCCTCAACAGTAATTATTCAATCCTGCGTATACATCCCTGGGATGTATACATGCCCGAATCACACCTGATGCCTTTATAACTTTCTCATCCCCTAGGGATGTCTCAATCTCATTAGATTACTGGTTCTTAGTTGCTTGCATCACACAGATGTCTTTATTACATTCTTGGTGTCATACATGCACCCATTTTCACAAAGCTTTTTACAGTTAAAACAACTTCACATTTGATAATTATATCACTATATACATGCTCTTGAAATTAAAGTACATGTTCAAGGTGTTCCCTACCTCATGTCTTTGAAACTCCTAGCATCATGGTCCCACGCGGCTCCTTATGCTCATGATCATACGTTCCACCTATGGTACAATATAGCACATGTAACTCATCACTAAAGATGTAACAAAAAAGGTCCAAGACCCTCCCTGAATCTCAAAGTCAACTATAAAGTTTAAGCAAAACTGTCAAAGTCGATTAATCGATTCCCAAAATCGATCAATCGAAACCCAAATCGATTAATCGATTCTCAAAATCGATTAATCGAAATTCAAATTAGATTAATCGATCCCAAATTGATTAATCGAAGTCTCTAACATAATGGAGTCGATTCTCAAATCGAGTGATCGAAATCACAAAATCAATTAATCGATCCCAAATTGATTAATCGAGATCCGAAATCGATTAATCGAAATTCCAATTCGATTAGTCGATTTCCCCAGGTTACTTTTCTCCAGTGGCTGGAGCTTCTCAGTTGATTAGTCGATTTCCAAATCGACTAATCGAAATCCAAATCGATTAATCGAAATTCATTTTGATTAATCGAAATTGGGCTTCCATGACTTTTCAAATTCTGGGCCAAAATCGATTAATCGAGATCCAATTTTGATTAATCGATTTGGCCAGATTCAGCCCCCTTTCGGGTTGTTCTTCCAAATCATTCTCAAACAAATTTTCCTTCTTTTTTCTAAGCCTTCATCCTATGATTTTAAATATTTCTAACTGTAATTAAACCTCTATGATATATGCATTTAATTCTCATAAAATTTACCTCAATCAAATCTCAATTTGATTGGATCTCAATGTTGGAATGGCTAGGGTTCCAGCTTTAGCTCCAAAGGATCCTTCGCGTTGAATTCGGCTTTAAATACTCAAATCCCTATCCCTTGGCTTGCATTTAGTCCTTGCTTAACAACTCTCTTTACTTCTCTCTCTCTCTCTCTCTCTTCTTAATTCTCTTCAACAACCCAAAACAATGAAGTTAGGGTTCTTTAAACCCTTATATCCCTACTCTCTTTGTGTTGAGCACATACACCTCGATAGGTGTATGTGAGTCCAGATTTACACTACACTCCACCTACTTACCTCATATTCATATCATACCCGTTCATCACTTCTCGAGTCAACTAGTGAACTCCTACTTAGTCAAACTTATGACCAGTCGGGCACAGATCCCGAGGTCATCGTTTAATGAAAATTTTTGGGATATTACATCCTCCCCACCTTGGGAATTTTCATCCTCGAAAATAACCCAAGGGCGCTTTATTTTGGGTAACCCCCCCCACACACGTAGGTGAGGTGGTCTAGTAAGTCACCCCACACATAGTACTAACAACGACCTTACATAGACTGTACCAAGGATTAGATTACTGAAAAATAAAAAAAAATGACAAAACATTGTTCTATTCATTTACTCAAAAATGTACAATTTGGTTTAATACATATATAATCTAACAAAATGTGCATACAAATACAACGGAAATATATATATCGGCTGTAGCTCATGCCGTCCCCTCAGTCGACGGATCTGATGCTGGGGCAGGCTCTGACTGGGGTGGTAGCTCAGGCACTACTGGCTGGGGTGTCTCTGTAGGCTGCTCTGGCTGCTGTGGCGCCGAGCCAGATGCATCAACGGTAGATGTACCCATGTGGAAACTGGCACCTGTATGGAAAACAGTCCGACCCGCTGTCCAATCGGCCTCCTACGCGAGGCGCTGCTGGTAGTCCGATGAATAGATGTACCGTAGAGTGTGGTACATCATAAAGTCCATCCGTCGATTCATCCGCTCGTTGTTGGCCTCCATCCTAGCCAACACGTCCTCGATCGTAGGGCCGGAGTGAGCTGCACGGCGGCGGTAGGATGAAGTAGGTGTCACCGCGGCGGATCGTGATGGTGGTGTAGCTGATGTGGTGGAAGGTGACACGATGGGCTGCGGCCCAGCTGACACTGAGGGGTGAGCTGGGGCTCCCTCAGGTGGTGGAATGACTGGTGGGGCGTCCCCCACTGGTGGTGCTCCCCCAATGGGTGGATCCTGCGGTGGTGGGGGCAGCGGTGGTACGATTATCGCGGGTAGGGTCTTCTTGAGAAGGTTGTAGCTACGGCGCCATGAAGCAATGGAGAATTGTTGCACGCAATCCATAGCCCTCACCTCGTGAGGTGATACGGCATAGTCGGGGGATATCGGAGTAGCACTCCAACATGCTCGAGATGAGCCAAGCATATGGCATCGTCTCCTTGAGCCTTAGATTGCCCTTCATCAGTTTGCCCTTTATATATCTCATTCCCTCTAGGATGAGCATTGTCACATCGAACCAACGACCACAGAAGATCACGTAAAGTGCCTGTTGCACTTTCTCTACGCGCTCGGTGTCGTGGCACATGGGGTAGAGGTTGCACTTGATTATTGAATCAAGCATCCACATATAGTGGGGAAGGTCGACCCTCCTAATGGAGGATCCCGACCCCGTCTTCCCGTTGGTCATACGGGCGACGATCTCCTCAAACTTAACCTCTTCCTCAAAGGGTGGAAAGAGGGTGGTCTCGGGTGTAAAGTCGAGGTAGCACTCAAGGCCTCGTGGATATGACGACGGATGATTATGTATTCCCGACCTTCAATGGTAGTCTTTATTACGTCGTCGGTCGGGCCATCCACGAGCCCTTGGTAAAAAAAACGGACCAAGCGAGGGTAGTATGACTCCCGGATTGGTTTCAAAAGGTTGCTGAGACTGGCATTTTGAAGGTAATTAGGAGCCCATTGGGTCTCGCCCGGTACCTCGGGGTTGGTGAATAGGGTTTGGTCAATGATGTAATCGGTCTCAAATGTTTTAGCCTCCCACCACTCATTGGGTTGAAGTACATTGGTGGGTGGTGGCGGCATGGGGGTGGATTAGCGTGAAGACTCGCGCGAAGATGCGCTCGTCGAACCGGAGGTGGTCTCTGATGCCGACGGTGATGGAGTCCTCACCGGTGATGGGGTAGGTGGTGGCGCTGCGGTGTTCTTACGCCGTACCGAAAGCTTAGAGGTTGCCTTCTTTGGAGACAACCGAGTTTTGGGTGGCATTCTAGGTGTAATTTCACAAAAACTACGGTTTAAGTGGTTTGAAACGGGAAAGAAATAAAAACTAGGGTTTTACCTTAGGTATGTGACTCAACGTAGCGCGATTTCGTTCTGAAATCAACTCGAAATGCCCAAAACCCTAGCTGCAAGGTCGGTCGGAGGGAAGAAGAAGAAGGCGCGTACAAGAAAAAAAACTTCAAATGATTTCGAATGGGAAGAAAATCCCTTCGATTTATATATATAGGCCCCGGCTCGATTAATCGATTTCCAAAGTTGATTAATCGAGATTCAAAACTAGGTTAAGCCGTGCGAAATCGATTAATCGATTTCCAAAATCGATTAATCGATTTCCAAAATCGATTAATCGATTTCCAAAATCGATTAGTCGAAACTCAAAATCGATTAATCGAAACCATTTCGATTAATCGAAATTGTATTCGTTAAAAATTTTAAGTTTTAGAGCTCACTGACATGAGCCAGTCGATTGGTCAATTAATCGAAATTCATTTCGATTAATCAAAATTCCAAAATCGATTAATCGAAGACTTCGATTAATCGAAATCGTGCAGTCCTTCCAAAAGTTTCAAAATTCCATAAGTTACTCGATTAGTCGAACTCCAGTTCGATTAATCGAAATTCAAAATCGATTAATCGAATTGTTCTTCGATTAATCGAAATCACACAAAATTCTTCAAATTCTTCAAAATTTCCTAAGTTGTTCGATTAATCGAACCTCCAGATCGATTAATCAAAATCCGAAATCGATTAATCGAAATCCAAAATCGATTAATCGAAACCAAAATCGATTAATCAAAATTTTTCCTTCTTTCATTTCCTGAATTCTCATAAATTTTCTAGTCACTGGCACATGCGAGTCGACTAATCGAACAAAATCGATTAATCGAATTTCCAAATCGATTAATCGATTTGAAATCGATTAATCGGTTTTGATCAGATTTTTCCAGAATTTTCAAAATTCTCTGTCTATTTGATTCCTCTTGGTAATTTATGATCAGTTGATCATTGGTTCTACAACATATATCATCACGGCATTCAACTTAGGATCGCTATGTGGATAAGTTGTCCTTTGAAATAAAATGATCACATGGTCGATATTAATTTACAACACATGATTTAAATCCACAAACATGCTTGCGAGGGTACAATTGACTCTCAAGTTGTTGGAAACAAGGCCGGATATTGTTCTTTCACATCGACCTCTCGTTCCCATGTAGCTTCCTCGGCCGGATGGTGCTTCCATCGAACAAGTACTAATGGAATCACTTTTGTTCGCAACACTTGTTCCCTTCGATCCAAAATCTCCACCGGCTCTTCAATTATAGTCATATCCTCATGCATCTCAAATGATTGACCACTCAATACGTGATCAGGGTCGTTAAGGTATTTCCTAAGCGTAGATACATGGAACACATTGTGTACTGGATCGAATAATGGTGGCAATCCAATGCGGTAAGCAACTTCCCCTACTCGACCCAAAACATCAAATGGTCAAAGATAGCGGGGACTTAGCTTCCCTCTCTTTCCAAACCTCATCACCCCTTCATAGGTGACACTTTCACAAACATGTGTTCACCCACTTTGAAGTCTACACTCGTCCGCTTGATATCGGCGTAGCTTTTCTGTCTACTCTGTGCCGCTTTGAGTTTTGCCCTTATCATACGAACATAGGTGGCATTATCTTTAAGTATTTCGGGACCCAAAACAAATTTCTCCCCGATTTCTTCCCAATTGATGGGCTATCTACATCGCCGTTCGTAAAGTGCTTCATATGGTGCCATCCCAATGCTCGTCTGAAAACTGTTGTTATATGCAAACTCAATCAAGGGCAAATGCTGATCCCATGATCCTTGTAACTCTAACATACATGCCCTAAGCATGTCCTCAATGACCTGGTTGACCCTCTCAGTCTGTCCATCAGTTTGAGGATAGAATGCCGTACTGAAATCTAGTCGTGTTCCCATTCCTTCTTGAAATTTCTTCCAGAATTTTGATGTATATAATGGGTCACAGTCTGAAACAATGCTACTTGGAATCCCATGCAAACGGACAATCACTTTCATATAGAGCTCTGCCAGTCTTCCCGCCGTGTACATCGTGTTGTAAGGCAAGAAGTGCGCTGACTTGGTCAATCGATCGACCACTACCCAAATGGTGTTGTATCTCTTTGCTGTACGCAGGAGTCCAACGATGAAGTCCATAGAGATCGATTCCCACTTCCATTCTGGTATAGGTAGAGGCTGCAATAGACCTACGAGGTGTCTATGATCGATCTTGACTTGCTGACACGTTAAACACCGCAACACGTACTCTACCACATCTTGTTTCAAGCCTCTCCACCAGTAATTCCTTTTTAGATCTTGATACATCTTCGTGCTTCCCAGGTGGATAGCATAGCTTGATTTGTGTGATTCATCCAGAATTGTTCGCCGCAGATCGGCATTGTCCGAAATATAGAGGCGGCCTTTGAACAATAAGGAACCATCCTCTTTGATCGAATACTCAGATGTAATGCCTTCAGTCACATCTTGGCCAATCTTAGTTAGCGCCAGGTCTTTCATCTGTAGCTCATGGATATGTTCAAATATCATCGGTCTCACTGAGATATTAGCCAAGAAGGCCCCTGTAGCTTGAGACTCAATATTCGCGTCATATAATGCCAGGTCTTCAAATAATTTCCAACGGTGCATACCCAAAATTAAACTAGCCAACTGAGCTGAACTCTTCCGACTCAAGGCGTCAGCTACCACATTAGCCTTGCCTGGATGGTACTATATGGGACAGTCATAGTCCTTGAGAAACTCCATCCATCTGCGATGCCTCATGTTTAGTTCCTTCTGTGTAAACAAATACCTGAGGCTCTTATGATCGGTGAAGATCTCAAACGTCTCACCGTACAAATAATGTCTCCAAATCTTAAGCGCGAAAATGACCACTGCTAATTCCAGGTCATGTGTCGGATAATTCTTCTCATGCTCTTTCAACTGTCTCGACCCATATGCTATCACCTGTTTGTGCTGGTTAAGCACACAGCGCAAACCAGTATACGAAGCATCGTTATACACTGCAAACCCTCCACTGCCTGAAGGTATAGCTAACACTGAAGCTGAAGTGAGTCTCTTCTTAAGTTCTTGAAAACTCTTCTCGCATGCCTCACTCCATTCAAACCTTGCATCTTTTCGTGTAAGTCTCGTGAGTGGTCTTGATATTTTTGAAAAACCCTCAACGAAATGCCGATAGTAACCAGCTAATCCTAGGAAACTGCGGATGTCGGTCACTGTCTTTGGTTGCTCCCAATTCACTACTGCTTCGATCTTTGCTGGATCTACAATGACACCAAGCTTTGAGACGACATGTCCCAAAAAGCTAACTTCTTCTAACCAAAACTCACATTTGCTGAGTTTGGCGTACAATTGGTGTTCACGTAGAGTCTGTAGGGCTACTCTCAAGTGTTTCTCATGCTCTCCTTCTGATTTTGAATAGATCAGGATGTCGTCAACAAACACTACGACACAAGTATCTAGGTGTGGTTTAAACACCCTATTCATCAGATCCATGAATGACGCCGAGGCATTTGTCAACCCAAACGACATCACTAGGAACTCATAATGTCCGTATCGAGTCATGAATGCAGTCTTCTGAATATCCTCTGCCTTGACTCTCAACTGATGGTATCCAGATCTTAGATCGATCTTAGAGAAATACTTTGCTCCTTGCAGTTGATCGAACAAGTCATCTATCTTAGGCAAAGGGTATCGATTCTTAATGGTAAGTTTGTTCAATTATCGATAGTCAATGCATAGACACATTGACCCATCTTTCTTCTTTACAAACAAGACCGGTGCTCCCCATGGAGACACGCTTGGTCTAACAAATCCCTTGTCCATTAGCTCTTGTAGCTGCTCTTTCAACTCCTTCAACTCAGTAGGGGCCATTCTATATGGTGCTTTAGACACAGGCTCTGTTCTAGGTGCTAAGTCGATGGTGAATTCTCTCTCTCTCTGGAGGTAATCCAGGTAACTCCTCTAGAAATACATTGGCAAAGTCTCGCACAACTGCTATTTCAGAGATCACATTCTTCTCCTCTTTTTGCTCCTTCAAAAATGCTAAGTATCCGCTACACCCCTTTCTGATCAATCGCTCGGCCCTGACTGCCGAGATAAGTGGTAGGTGCGTCGACCTTTCTCCTCGAAATCAGAACGATCTCCTTGTATTTGGTCTAAAAGTGACGACTTTGTTCTTGCAATCTACCGTCGCACAGTGAGTCGATAGCCAATCCATGCCAAGGATCACGTCGAATCCTTACATGTCTAACAGAATTAGGTTCGTGGGTAGCTCAAAATCACCTCCATCCATGACCCTCATGATCACGGAGTTGCAACCCTTCTCAGTATCAACCACTTTCCCAGTAGGAACCGTCACGGTTAAAACGAAGTCCAACTCCTCTGGGTTGACTTTCATCTTCTTCGTGAAGCGAAGGGTAACGAAAGAGTGGGTAGACCTCGGGTCTATCAACACTCGAGCTTCGTATGACACGTCACTTCCCTTCTTATAGATGTGTAATCCACATAATTATATATACACATATATATATTTTTTATTATCATTATACTAGAATTTATCACATGCAAGTTTTTTTTTTTCTTATATTTTCTAAATATAGATGCACCTTCTCTATCTAAAATTACAAGAATCAAAATTCTTTATTTAAAAGAAAGTTCACCTTGAATGACATCATTTGTGTTCTGAGCCACTTGAGTTGTGATTGCGTAGGCTCTTCCTTGGACGATCGGCTTCCTTGCTTGTATAGGTCGTGGAATAGGTGCTGAAGCCGACTTCCCTTTGTTTACCTCGGGGCATTCCCTGATCAAGTGGCCCACCTTGCCACATCAAAAGCAACCCCGAGTGACTACCCTACAGTCTGTTGTCTTATGAGGCTTGCCACACTTGGCACAAGTCTCACGAGGTGTGGAAGAAGCTGCTCAAGAAGCCCCCTGTGTGACTGTAGCGCCTGGAGTAATCGCAGGGCTCTCGTAGCGTATCGGTCTCCCCGACGCGAGCAATGGAAATCTCTGTCGGTTGCTCTGCTGCGTCGATCTTCCATAGCCTCCTTAAAAAGGTGGTTTCTAATTGTTTGGTATGAACCTCAGCTTTTTGTTCACCGGTTCATAATTCTCCGTTCTGCTCTGATCACTGTTCCACCTTCCCCGTTGCTCTCTCTGGTGATATCTATTATTATTCTCCTCCTCCACTACGAGCGTTTTGCTCATGACCTCACCATAGGTCCTCAATTGGAATGGTGCTACTCCTCCCCTCACGTCCGGCTTCAAACCTTGCTGAAACCTCTTTGCTTTCATCATATCAGTGATGACATAGTCAGGCGCAAAGTGAGCGAGTCGCATAAACTCCACTCCATAGTCTCTCACTATCATCTTCCCCTGAGTAAGCTATAGAAATTAGATTTCCATTTGGTTCCTCACCACCTCAGGGAAGTACTTTTTATTGAATTCCTCGACGAACTCATCCCAAGTCCAGGGCAAATCCGGAGTCTTCTGAGCCCTAGTCCGTGAAACGGACTTCCACCAAGGTCCAGCCTCTCCTTCTAGCATTAGGCTGCCCAACGGACGCTCTCGTCCTCGGTACAAGTGAACACATTGAACACCTTCTCCATCTCGCTCAGCCAATGCTCTGCCACTATGGGCTCTCCCTGTCCAGAAAAACTAGGAGGTCTCATCCTCCTAAACTCAGTGAATGTTGAAGATGCTGGTGGTGTTGGAGCCACTGGGGGTGTCGGTGGCTAATGCTGCTTATGAGAGGTGTGAGCTGCCTGTTGTGCCATGGCAGCCGCCATGGTCTCCATGGTGTGCATCATCCTCTGACGCTCTTCTCTATCCTCATTTCGCTCTCTAACTCTTTCTTGCTCTCTCTAATCTTGATCCTGATGATCTCAATCACGGTTCTCTTCCTGATCTTGGCTTCTTTGGCCATCACTGCCAGAAGCCCCTCGATCTCCTATGGGTTATCTATTTACGTCCGAGATAAAGTCATCTCGACTACATAAACTTCTACTATGGCCGCCCCTGGGTCGGCCCCTTCCTCTAGGAAACATAACGGTCTGCACACTAAAACAAAGTTTTCATTAGCAGAAGTCCCTATGCTCTGACAAAAGAATGATTGTCAGAGTTTCTAAAAGAAATCGCTTTGATATCAACTGTGATAGCCCAGATTTTGGCACCCCGAAACTCGTGCCATCAGCACGATCCTCCAGACCGTGCCCCAAAACTATGCACAGAACATTGGTATGACCAACACAATTAATTAAATAAGGTAAATAATTTCATAAAGCGGAAAATAGTTAATATGCCCAACTGGCATACGCAGAAGACAGTTCTACTTTCATGCCACTGCATGAACAGAGAACTGACCCGAACCATCGGTGATAAACGGATCACCCCAGACTGTTCGCCGAAAGAATAATTCAATTTAATTACATATTTTAAAAGAAAAGGCTTGACATACCAAGCCGTACAAATCTGCTCTCAAAAACTACTCTGTCAAAGTACACAGCAGAGTCTCCTAGAAGAAGTCCTCAGGTGGAGGCTCCAGCTCGTCTCCAGGCGCGTAATCCGAATCACTCAGATCCATGTCCCCCGAAGCCTCAACCGCTGCTATCAATGGACCTGCGACGTATAGTCTAAAGGGTGAGCTACATCCTAGCTCAATAGGGAACAAACACAGTAAACATATAAGTTAAAACTCACATATATTCCATGATACTCTAAGCATGACGTGTCTATGCTTTTGAAAGAAAACAGTTCAAATCTGATGAATTTACATTCAAGTTTACTGGTTGTTAGCATGTCTTACTTTACTGCTGATTTATCATGAATGACACTGAACAGGCCTAAAGCAAAAACTTAAATCTTCAACTTAAGTAATCCCCGAGCAATATAGCATCGAGCCCCTATGAGATACCCTTCATCGTCATCTAATTAGACAGTTGTAAAAATGTATTCCCTGGGAATACGACCCAAGCCCCTTTCTCACTAGGCGGCAGGGTTAAATATCACACAACATCCCTGGGATGTACTTATGGTTACGGATAAACCTCCGTACTGGTGTACGGATTCGCCGCCGTACCAGTCACAGATATCCTGCCGCGTCAGTCGTGGGTATCCCGCCATGTCAGTGGGGTATCCTCCAAACCTCAAATAACAAAAATATCATGTGCTTTACATATAGTTGTTCATCGTGCAAGTGTGCTATCTTATATCAATTAGGCCTCAATAGTAATTATTCAATCCTACGTATACAACCCTGAGATGTATACATGCCCGCATCACACCTGATGCCTTTATTACTTTCTCATCCCCTGGGGATGTCTCAATCTTATTAGATTACTGGTTCTTAGTTGCTTGCATCACACAGATGTCTTTATTACATTCTTAGTGTCACACACGCACCCATTTTCACAAAGCTTTTTACAGTTAAAACAACTTCACATTTGATAATTATATCACTACATACATGCTCTTGAAATTAAAGTACATGTTCAAGGTGTTCCCTACCTCAAGTCTTTGAAACTACTAGCATCAAGGTCCCACGCGGCTCATTGTGCTCATGATCATACGTACCACCTATGGTACAACATAACACATGCAACTCATCACCAAAGATATAACAAAGAAGGTCCAAGACCCTCCCTGAATCTCAAAGTCAACTATAAAGTTTAAGCAAAACTGTCAAAGTCGATTAATCGATTCCCAAAATCGATTAATCGAAATGCAATTCGATTAATTGATTCCCAAAATCGATTAATCGAAACCCAAATCGATTAATCAAAATTTCAAATTCGATTAATCGATCCCAAATCGATTAATCGAAGTCTCTAACATAATGGAGTCGATTCTCAAATCGAGTGATCGAAATCACAAAATCGATTAATCGATCCCAAATCGATTAATCGAGATCCGAAATTGATTAATCAAAATTCCAATTTGATTAGTCGATTTCCCCAAGTTACTTTTCTCCAGTGGCTGAAGCTTCTCAGTCGATTAGTCGATTTCCAAATTGACTAATCGAAATCGGGCTTCCATGAATTTTCAACTTCTGGGCCAAAATCGATTAATCGAGATCCAATTTCGATTAATCGATTTGGCCAGATTCAGCCCCCTTTCGGGCTGTTCTTCCAAATCATTCTCAAACACATTTTCCTTCTTTTTTCTAAGCCGTCATCCTATGATTTTGAATATTTCTAACTACAATTAAACCTCTATGATCTATGCATTTAATTCTCATAAAATTTACCTCAATCAAATCTCAATTTGATTGGATCTCAGAGTTGGAATGGCTAGGGTTCCAGCTTTAGCTCCAAAGGATCCTTCGCGTTGAATTCGACTTTAAATACTCGAATCCTTCTCCCTTGGCTTGCATTTACTCCTTGCTTAACAACTCTCTTTACTTCTCTCTCTCTCTCTCTCTTCTTAATTCTCTTCAACAACCCAAAACAATGAAGTTTTAGGGTTCTTTAAACCCTTATATCCCTACTCTCTTTGTGTTGAGCACATACACCTCGATAGGTGTATGTGACTCCAGATTTACACTACACTCCACCTACTTACCTCATATTCACATCATATCCGTTCATCACTTCTCGAGTCAACTAGTGAACTCCTACTTTATCATACTTATGACCAGTCAGGCACGAATCCCGAGGTCATCGTTTAATGCAAATTTTTGGGATATTATAGAATCTTTTTTGAAAAGGCCTTGGAGATCATAATCGGCTAGACTTTCATCCTCTGAGCTAGAGTGAAGTTGTCCTTCCTGTTGGGGCTCCTCTTCTTGATGCTCGTTGGGGCTGGCGAATTCTCTACCCTGGACTTCATAGTATGCTAAGATGAGTGTGCATGCATGGCATGGGGGCTGGTATAGGTAAGATATGCAAGGAGATCCCCAAGGGCATTCCCATCCTTCTGGATTGGGGTTAGAATTGGTGTTAAGTTCGTCTTCATGGTCTGATAGTGCCTGAAGGCCTTGGTTAATTTGTTCTGCTAATTCGAGCGTAGGGAGATCTATCTAATAGTCTTCATCATCGCTTGGTGGCGGTTGGCATTCTTCCTAGAGAGATTTCTATAATATCTAAAGTTGTGGTGCATCCCAGGATTGGGGAGTGTCTAGTTCGAGTTCCTCCTCGACCTCTATGAGGGCGATGTGAGGTTCTTCTTTCGTTGTTGTCCGCTGAATTTCTCGCAGGATGGCCCTTTCGCATCGGGTCAGGATGGATGTGCACAAGTTACAGTACGAGGATTCCAGGTAGGGACAACGACGTGGGCACTGCCAATGATGAAGTATGGGTCAGTAGTCAAATTCATCATCAGATCCTGAATCTTTGTTTCAAGATTGATTAATTTCCTCAAGCAATTTTAAGCGTTCTACCCTCAAGTGATCTTCTAATTCAATGTCAGTAAGGTTCCTCCAGTGGTCTTCTTCTTCGTTCGACATCGAGAGCTAGTTCTCTTCCACGAACAGATGAGACTGGGGTAATTGGGGAGTTTGGAGGGAGTACGATTCTAACTCTCCCTCATTTTTTAGTGCTGCAATGTGAAAGTCTTCCTCGTCGGTTGACCCCCAGTCTTCTATGTGTGGCCTAAGCTCCAAAGATCCTTTCATTATTTCTTCCATAGAGTGCTCAGTGTCGAACAAGGGTCCGACTCCCTCGAGTGGTTTATCGACATTGTCATTTAGGTTTGTCAGATTCGCGAATGCCCTAGCCATTTGGTCAATCTCAGCTTCCTACTATTTGGTAACTTTCCGTTTTTGTATGTCAGCTTTTTCGGTAGTCCCATAGATGAAGTGGTTGTATAGAGACCATTTCGTAGAGGTAGGCAGTATATCAGTTTGTCAATTGTCTGACTCGTAACCTATTCCTATGTGCTTACAGATTTTCTTTGGGACAATAGGCCCAATGCAACCTTGCTTGTTCTTGCCAAGTCTGGTGTGAGGGACGTATCATAGTTGCTACATGAGGTCCCACCCTTTTGTCGTAGTAGGATTGAGGTCAGAGTTTGGCGAGGTCGGGGCCAGCCTCTCTTCTTGTTAATTTTGATTGATGCATCGGAGGAGGACTAAGAGGGATGACTTCATTGAGGACTCGTGTCCTCTTGATGTGACTGGTATTCAACACAGAGTCATGGGCTGTAGGGATGCTTGTTGTGTAATTAGTGTCTATCTCCTGGAGAGGTGCGTCGACGTATATGCGGACAATGGAATCTTCATCAGGAAACATAACACATTGATGGTATGTGGATGCCACAGCCTTCATGGATTATAACCAATTCCTACTTAGGATAAGATTGTATGTGCTAGAGGAGTCAGATACATGGAAGGTGACATCCTTTGTTATGGGTCCGAGGCAGACCTGAAGTTTGATAGTCCCTTTGACGAAATGATGTGAGCCGTTGTAGGCTATAAGGGATATAGGGTTGAAGGCCTAATGTCTTGTTTTGTGCACTCGAGCATCATTAGTATAGTGATATGGCATATATTGAGTCCTGCTCCGATGTCGACTAGTGCATGGGGTACAGAGAATCCCCTGATTATAACTGTTAAGTATATGGGAGCGAGCTTCCTTGGAGCAGCTCCTTAGGCATGTCTGCATCTGTGAAGGTAAGTGCTGGAGGTTGTGTCATGATTGAGATGATTTGATACAGTTCATCCAGGGTAGTATCTTTTTCTACTTGTGGGCCCTCTAATGTCTTGATTAGTAGTTGATGGTGATTAGGTGACTTCTTGATGAGCTCCAGGATTGATATCTGGGCTTGGATCTTCTTGAGATGTTGTAGGAGACCATATTCCTATCCTACTTCGAGTGTAGCCTCTTTACCTAGCCGGTGAGCCTTGTGTATAGGTGGTTGGGAAGGCTGAGATGCGAGAATTGGTGGAGGAATGATGTGAGGCGGGGGAGGTATGTTAGTCTCTTTTTTCTTTTATTTCTTTATTATGGTTGTGCATTCATAGGCTCCTTACCCCGAGGAAATGGTGGTGGGGGATAGTTAGTTCTTGATATAAGGATTGGGCAAGTTGGTTGTTGAGTGTGCCAGGCAGCACTTGGCACTAATGTATCAGTGTTAGTGTTAGGTGCGAAAGGGGTAAAATTCGAAGAAGGGATGCATATTTGCGCCAAGCTGCCTATGGTGGGAGGTACTGTGTATAATCTTCTTCCTCCAGGGAGGCGGAGATCTATGTTTCTTCTTTCACCGGTTCTTCTTTTGAACGTTTTGTATCTACCGCGGGTGGGCGCTCTTCAATTGTCTTCTTACGTGTCGACTGACAGTGTTCTTGGTGACACTGTCTACCCATGCTGCGATCTATTTTGTAGTTTGAAGGACATGGTCCTCATAGTCTGGTTTAGAGTGGATGAGGGAAATAGTGATGGCGTTGGCTTAGGATTCATTAGGGTTGGAGGTTCTGGCGGGTGGCTATGAAGGAAGGGTCTTCGAGCCCTGAATCGTACCTAAGTGAAATTTGGATAGGGAGGTGGATTCGGAGGGGCAACTCGCGTAATCAGGGACGAGGGATGTGGGGAGTCGAAAAATTCCTACGGGGTTAGTGGGTTTGCTAATAGTTTGGAGGCGGGTGATTAGGGTGGAAGGATGGACAGAGGGTCGATCGGGGAGGTCTACCATAGTGACGTGGGCTGGTCCACCTTGGTTGTGGTTTGGCATGGGATTATGAATAATCCCCAAGTTTTGTGGTGGTTGGTTATCGTTGGGGTTAGAGTTCCTGAGCGCTTCCTAGTCGATTTGGTTTCATTCATTCATGTAATAGATTACATATTGAAAGACCCATCAGTCTTCCAAATTGTGTCCTACATATCGATGGAATACACAATACTTACTATAGTCCAGGTTCGCCAGCCAAGGCCGGGGTTGTTCCTGTGAAAATCTAAGAAGGTTCTGGGTGTTTAGGAGAAGGAAAATGTTGGGAATGGTATCAGGAAATGGAGGATAGTGTTCCTGTCTCGGCTGGTAGGGGCCCCTGGTTTATTGGTTAAAATTTTATGGCGGAGGTACATTATTATAGTTCTGGGTGTTGGCAGGCCGATTCTGCATTGTATTCGGGTTTTGGTAAGTGTTGGGATATTGATTACTATTTTGATATTGCCCTTGATTTTGATTATGGCCTTGGTTTTGATTCGGATATCTCTGTTGATTTAGGCCCTAGTTTTGATTTGTGTATCGCTGCTGGCCTTGGTTCTGTCCGAAGTTCCTTGGCTGAAAGTTTTCATTTCCTGAATTATGTCCCTGATTGGCAACAGTATTAACCTGCTCGGTTCCCGACGCTTTCTTATTATTTTTTGACTTTGATTCACCTGAAGAGCCTGCTTTTGATGTAACTATGGACAGGGCGAGGTCCCTGCTTTTAATGTGTCGTGCTAGACGAGAGGCTCGGGAATAAAGTGCTGTGAAATCGAGGCAGTCACTTATAACGAGTGCACTTTTTAAGGGCTCTCAAGTGTTATTGATGATAATATCGACCGAGTCCTTCTCCTTCATTGAGGTACCAATCCTAGCAATAAGTTTCCTCCATCTTGTGACGAAATCAGTGAACTCTTTGTCAGGTTCCTACTTTGTGGCCATAAGATCGCTAAGGCTGACTGTTTCTTGGATTAGGTGTTTATATTGGTTGAGGAATTGACCGACAAGGTCGTCGAACATATCTATCTTATGCAGCGGTAGTCCTGCGAAACAGTCTAGAGCTTCTCCTTCTAATGATCACTGGAAATAGTTGATGAGAAGCCCTTAATTATGGCATATGGGCCGGCAGTCGTTGCAGAAAAGGGCCAGATGGTGATTGGGATTCCCAACACCGTTGTACTTGTTGAATTTCAGAGGTTTAAATCCTGTTGGTAAGTTAAATTTGAGTTCTCGACAAAACTTGTCAAATCCGAATGAGAGGACAGGGCACTCCTTCTTAGCCATATATTCGTCAAGCATCTTACGAAGATCTTGAACTCTTACAGTGGCGTCTCTTTGGGCAGTCCGTAAGTGAGCTTTGTCTTGTGAATTGTCATTGAAGAGGGTGCGAGCGGCTGATCTTAGGGGTGACACATGGGCTGATATCGTGCTTGGTGTAGATGGCGAACTCTCGCTCTCTCGTCATTCTTGTTCATCTGAGTCTTCTCGTCCCTTGACCGTCTCATATGCAATGGCCAATCCACGGAGCAATTCTTCAGCATCATCGTCTCCTTTTTATATTCTTTGAATACTGAGCTCTACGATCTATCGGGCCATGAGCTTCTATCCGCTACTGCTTTCCCCTTCGCTATGGTTATTCTTAGGGTTCGGGGTAGAAAGGGAGTTCTCTTGGTCACCGGCCATGTTAATCTCTGGTCATTGGTTTAAATCGTGGGGTGATTCTTCCTCGTATACAGGATTATTGTGGTGTCCCCATAGCGGAGGATCTCCAAACCTCAATCTCTGTATCCCGGACATCTCGATTCTTTAGCGGAGGCTCTTATACTTTTCTCTTCGTTTATATTATTTTTTTTATTATTATTTTTTATTATTTTATTTTATTTTGTATATTTTTTTTCGTGTCTTCTATTTTATTTATTTGTTTGGAACTAGTTAAAAAAATGTAAACTACAACAAAACAAAACTAAGTATCTAAGTAAGAGCGACTTTGATAATAAGATGTCCCATCGCGATCACCAATCTGTTGGTACGCGCTTTTTCTGAGTTCCTTTCGATCCCCAAAATTAGTGGCCCAATTCGGTCCCAAGTGGACTCTAGCGATGGGTGGTGGAGTGATTAAGTAGAAAATAATGAGTGCTAAAATTAAAGAGGGAAATTTGTGACGAAAATACCTGGTTCGTTGCAATCGCCAGCTACAAATATTTATCGATGCTGCAACATGTCACTAATCACACTTGTGAGGAGGTGAGGGTTCCTTCTTTACTGAATTGTCGGCCTGCCAACGTCAGCAGCACTAGGTCGCTCAGATGTCTAGATAACCTATTCTCCTTTTATTGTGTTGATTAATTAAGTTAAGTTTCTTGATTCTACTAGGAGTTCTAATTATGCGTAGGATTCTTAGTAGTACACGCTTTTAGTTTGAGTAACTCTCTTACTTATATTTAACTACTAATTAATTTCCTAATTCTGTTATGAGTCTCGTTATTTCTAATGTCTTACTTCTACTAGGATTTAATTACTTTAAGTGTTCTAATTCTGTTAGGTGTTTAATTAATTTCAAGTATCCTAATTCTATTAGGAGTCTAGTTAATTGTGAGATGCCTAATACTACTCTAACTTTAGTTGTTTTTGCTCTTTTTATTTTTAACCCTAGTCTAATTAACTTTCCTAGTTCTACTAGAAGTCTAATTAATATCCTAATCTAATTGGGTCTCCTAATCCTACTAGGAGTCTAATTAATTTTAGTGTCCTAATCTTATTAGAAATCTAGTCAACTGAGTCTCCTAATACTACTAGGAGTGCAAATATGTTAATTCTACGAGGACTAATTAGGAATATACTAATTTTATTGAAACTCTAATTAATTAAAAATATACTAATTCTATTAAAACTCTAATTAAAGTAAATATACTAATTTTACTGAAAATCTAAAAAAAGAGGTTTTGGCCCGCTATGCTAAGGATCGGCCCCGTTCTCGAGTACCCTCCGTAAGCTCCCTTGGGCAAATCATTTTTAAGATGAAAGTAAACTGAATTTGAATTGTAAGACTATATTTTTGGATTGAAAAGGTAGTAATTTTTTTATTATAATTATAAATTAATAAATCGGGATTTTAAATCTAGGACTATAAGGAATCGGTAAATTAGGACTAGAATCTAAAATTTAAAGACTAAAATCGAGACCGAAATCAAAAAATCAGATCGTATGATTAAGGACTGGTTCTAGAAAATTAAGAACTAGAACCAGAGATTAATGATAAGACTGAAACTTGAGATTTTGAGGTAAAAAAATTAGATTTTAAAATAGTGAATAGAAATAAGGACTGGTTCTAAAAACTAATAATTAGAACATGAGATTAAAATAGGGATTAGAAAAGGTGTTATGGCCTAAGACTGAAAATTAATAATAAACTAATAGTTAAAATCTGAGATCTAAGTCTGAAAACTAAGAAATAGAACCGAAAATTAAAAATTACAAGGAAAATTATACCTAAGGCCAGGTCTGTAGAGAGGAATCTCGAAATCCTAAGCTTCAAGGCAAGGAACTCGAAACTCGAATCTCGGAGTCGTTGTTGTGTTTTTTTTTGGGTCGTGGTAAGGGGGTCTATTTATAGGTATTTTACGAATTATGCGCCCTATGGGATGCGCTTAATTAGTCGGTCAACTTCAATTATGCACCCTATTTGGGGTGCTTAATTGAGTTGCGCGCCCTGTATCAGGCGCTTAACCACTTTGAGTTGGTGACCGACTCAATGAGTGACCGACTGACTAGCTTAACCGGAGTGTCCCAGCCCTAGTCTGATTAGACTAATTGGGTGCCCGATGTGGAATGCACAATCCGATTAAATACTGTATTAAGTGTGTTAAATCGTGGAGTTTTGGCGGTCTTAGGAGTTAGAGACCAGGTCCGAGACGGACCAATTATACGCCGGTGACTGAGGGCACAATCAGATTGCGCGCATTGGGGAGGGTACACAATCGAGTCTCGAGGCGGTCAAAGGGAGGGGAAGTTTGTTCTGAGGGGGACTAATTGAGTGCTGGTGGTGTGACGTTCAATCTAATTGTGGACATGGTTCATTGCGCATAATTCAGGATTATCCCGGGTTCGGGTCGGGCCCGAGGCGTAAGGCTATTGTTTCAGCCTGCATTTCGGCTATATACTATTGTTTCAGTATATAATCCCCGCCTTTGGGTTATGGGATCTGAGCCACAGAGCTATTATTTCAGCCTGTGTTTAGTCATATACTATTGTTTCAATATATGGTCCCTACCTCTATGGGATCTGAGCCACAAAGCTATTGTTTCAGCCTGTGTTCAGCCATATACTATTATTTCAGTATATGGTCTCTATCTTTATAAATTTGAGCCACAAAGCTATTGTTTCAGCCTGTGTTCAGCCATATACTATTGTTTCAGTATATGGTCCCCATGTTAGGGTTTCGAAACACTTAGAGAAGGTAAGTCCTTTTCGAAGAGTCACAGTTGAGGTCAAAGGTTGACCAAACAAACTTATATACTCCGAGAGGGCAAAATGGGGGTGTCTACACTCTCTTACAGAGAAATCTGAATTTGTTTCCCTTGTCACTCATTGCCTGATCTTTACTAACTCCGTGTCTTTCATCTGGAGTTCATACACTTAATCAAAGATCGTCGGTCGAATCGAAATGTTTGCTAATAAGGCACCTGAATGTTGTACTTCAATCTTTGTATCGTACAGAGAAAGATCCTCTAATAATTTCCATCTACGAATCCCCATAGTTAGGCTAGAGAGTTGAATCAAACTTTTTTGACTCAAAGCATCTGCTACGACATTAGCCTTACTTGAGTGATGCTGAATTGAGCAATCATAATCTTTCAAAAACCCACTCCATCTTTGTTGCCTCATATTCAACTCTTTCTGTGTAAATAGATACTTGAGACTCTTATGATCTGTAAAGAGTTCAAACGTTTCACCATATAGAGAGTGTCTCCATGTCTTTAAAGAAAAGATCACTACTACTAGCTCCAAATCATGCGTCGAATAATTCTTCTTATGCTCTTTTAATTGTCTAAAACCATATGCGATGACCTTCCTATCTTGATTCAACACACATCCCAACCCACTGTAAGAAGCATCACTATAAATGAAAAATCCTCCACTATCGGAGGAAATAGCTAAGACTGGGGCAGAGGTAAGTCTCTTCTTCAGTTCTCGAAAACTCTTCTCACATTCTTTAGTCCACTCAAACTTGTTGTCTTTCCTTGTGAGCTTGGTGAGTGGCCCTGAGATCTTGAGAAATCCCTCTACAAACCTTCTGTAATAACCCGCTAGACTGAGAAAACTTTGAACTTCTATTACCGTCATCGGTTGCCTCCAATCCACCACTGCCTCAATCTTTGCTGGGTCTACTGTGACACCCGCCTTAGACACAATGTGTCCTAGAAACTCACTTGCTCTAGCAAAAATTCACACTTGTTGAGCTTGCATAAAGTTGGTGTTCACATAGCATTTGTAGAGCTATTCTTAAATGTTTCTTATGCTCTTCCTTAGACTTAGAATAAACTAGGATGTCGTCCACAAATACTACCACAAACATATCGAGATGTGGTCTAAGTACCTATTAGGAAATTTTAAGTACATGCTGCTAACTTTATTTGAAATGGTGATAAGAATGGGGTCAGTAAAAATCAAAGGTGGATTACAGAGCAGCAAGCCTAAAAAATACACAGTCTTGCAAGATACAGGGCCTGTTGTAGTAAGTTTTAATAAGTAAGAGTTTGTCCCACAGGGAAAGTTGATCTAAAGCTCCAAGGGAGCTATCTTTAGTAGGCCCTCAAGATCTGGCTACAGATCTGGCAATCCTAAATGAAAGGGGATTTAAGGTCACTATTGTCTAAATCCTAAGGTAACCTTATGCCTAAACTACAGAAAGGGTGGAGAAGAATGATGGAGTGTGAGAAAATAAATATAAAAAGGTGAGAAGTAAGCTATTTGGTATAGATCTGATGGGTCTTATAACTCAGACCCAGATCTGCTGCTATAGAAATCCTGTCCAATGGCTACATTATCACCAAAGAGGAGAAATGATCCAACTCACCCCTGTGCTATGATCCAATCCCTTATGGCTATAACCTGTCCACTTAAATGGTCACAGACTATCCAATAGGGGAACCACAGTCCAGAGATGGGTTAGAATAAGTTTATCATTGTAGGCACTACTTCATCCAGGCTACCATCTCAAGAATCCATAGGAATCTCAACCTCTAAAGTTCTGTGTGTGGGGCTAGGCCTGCAATGTGCACTAGCCTGGACACACAGGACCAACAAGAGTTTGAGTACTAGCTTTAGGTATAGTTGTTCACTACTTTAGAAAGACTGCAGTGATCCATTCATAAGCCTACAATCTCTACAGCCAGATCAGATCTGCCATCTGATATTGGGTCTATACAAATACAGGGGAGTCTGTCTCTACACAATCTGTCACAAGGCTACAAGCACAAGTGCGGAGAAGTAGAATCTGTCTTAGATTTGTGGATTGGCCTCACCCTAGGGCTATGACCTGTCCACTTGAATGGTCACAGATTATCCACAGAGGCTATCCTCCTCACAGAGGTCTGAGAGAGAACAAGAAAATTACTGCCACCACCATGTTCACAAGGCTACCAGCTCAAGCTCCCATGGGGATTCAGATTTAATGAATCCTGTGGTGGGGCATAAGCCTGTAATGTGCCTAACCTGGACACACAGGTCACTTGGATCTAAATAAAACCTTGAAAACAATCCTCCATTGCGTACAATGCAACATAACAATGGAGGATCTCAAGGCAGCAGCCTTGTACAGAACAACTCGCAAAACACCAATCCCATACATGCATAAAATCCTATTATAAAACTCCATTAAAACTATTCCAAATAGACATACAAAGGCATAGCTAGCAAGTGCTAGACTATAGAGAGAAGAAAAAGGGAAAAAGAAAATTGCCTAAACCTTAACCTTAGCCTACTGTAATTCTACAGTTGGTTCAAGAAGGAGTACAGAAGTCAAAAGTCTCTTAAACCTAAACTAGGCTTAAGCTTATATAGCAGTCAGCTCTGTGAGAATTAGGGTTAGGAAAATCCTAATTTATCAATGCTATTGTCGCCCATTCCTGTTCCTTGGATGCCTCGGGGCGTGTGCACGAAGATTGGAGCATTAGAGTGCATGCCCTAGTTGCTGGAAGTTCTCAGATTGCCCCTGCAGAAGTGGGGAGAAGTTAAGAACCCGAGCCTCGCTAGGTAGCAAGGATTTCCAGGTCTTGTCGAGTGATAGAATTGGCATCATGGGGTTGAATTGACTTAAAGCTCTTGCAGTCACGGGATTGATACTTTGGTCATCGCGAGAATGCTCTGGTCGTCGCGAGATTGAGCTTTCTATTTGAATGGCGTGGGAATTGTGCGCGCGGTTCGTTCCTTGATGAATCTCGCGAAGAAGCCATGTGCATGGGCTTCTGGATCGCGCGAGCAGTTCCTTGAAGGTTTGTATCCCACGACCATTGCACGACAGCTGCGCGTAGGAATGCCTGGAGCTCTCTCTCTCCTCAGTGAATTGCGCAAAGATTAAAGGCACCTTTCTTGAGCAGCGCGAGACTGCACAAGACTTATGTCTGAGCTTCGTGAGAACTATGCAAAGTCTACTTTCTGGGCTCTTCTGGCATTCATCTACGCGAGAACAGTGCGAGCAGTTGGCGTGCTGCCTTCAGAAACTCGTGATAGCTGCGTGAAGCATTTTCTCTGATTCAATTTGAACCTTGTGACATCTACGCGAGGCTCATTTCTTAGCTTGTTGCTACTTTGCTGTGCCTAGGCTGTAGCCAATTTTTTGTCTTGGTACAACCTCCTTTCTTTTGAGGAACTTCTGGGGCAACAGTAGGCTTCTTGGCATGGATAGAGCCTTATCTGCAACTGCTGCTTATTACCTACAAAATTGGCTTAACAGTCATTTATTAAATGACTAAGGGTCTAACAGAGATTAAGCTAAGGGGTGAAAAGTGATACTTTTCAGGTCTTAACAGTACCCTATTCATGAGGTCTATGAATGAAGCTGGTGTGTTGGTTAGTCCGAATGACATTACTAAGGACTCGTAGTGCCCATATCTGGTTCTAAATGTCATCTTCTGAATATCTTCCGCTTTGACCTTCAATTGGTGATATCCTGATCTCAAATCGATCTTAGAAAAGAATGTTGCACCTTGTAACTAATCGAAGAGGTCATCAATTCTTGATAACGGGTATCGGTTCTTTATAGTCAACTTATTTAATTGACGATAGTCGATGCACAATCTCATCGACCCGGCCTTCTTATTCACAAATAGGACTGGTGCTCCCCACAAAGACACACTAGGTCTTATGAATCCTTTATCTAGAAGCTCTTGTAGTTGTTCCTTTAATACCTTCAACTCTGTCCGTGCCATCCAATATGGTGCTTTAAAAACTGGCTCTGTACTCAGTGCTAAGTTAATTGCAAACTCTACTTCCCTATCAAGTGGCATCCCTGGAAACTCATTTGGGAATACATCTTCAAATTCGCACACTATCGGAATGTTGGCTATGACATACTTCTCCTCTTTTTGCTCTTGTAGAAAAGCAAGATACCCACTACATCCGCTCTTCATCAAATGTTCTGCTCAGATTGTGGATATAATTGGTACGTTAGTCGATCGCATACCAAAGAATCTGAACGATCTCTCTCCCTTAGGTCGAAACGTGACTATTTTTCTTCGGCAGTTCACACTCACATTGTGAGTAGACAACCAATCCATGCCAAAGATCACATTGAATCCTTGCATATCAAACATAACTAGGTCAACTGCCACATCATGATTTGTATAGGCCATGACTGCAACAACTATCGACCTACACACCATATTAGAGTTCACGAAATTCCCCGTCGGAAGTGACACTGGCAAGATGAACTCTAACGGTTCGGGAATAACTTTCATCTTTCGTACAAATTGAGGTGTTACAAATGAGTGGGTAGACCCTGGGTCTATTAACACTCAAGCTTCATAACAATAAGAATCATCCTCCTTGTATAATTGTAAGGTACCTTGGATCACCTCGTTCGTATGTTGAGCATCCGTAGCGGTGGTTGCATACACACGACCCTGAACTGTAGGCCTCATGGCCCTTATCAGTCGTGGTGTAGCAGTTGTAGTCGTCTTCTCCTTTCTCAAAATTGGGCAGTCCTTGATCATGTGGCCCATCTTTCCACATTTAAAGCATCCGCTTGTACCCTGTCTACTCTCTGTTGTTTTATGTGCCTTGCCACAAAGGGCACAAGTCTCTGTGGGAATGGACGAGGCGACATTTGAAAATTCCTGGGTGACTGATACCCTAGTAGAAGAAGTAGGACTCTCTTGACGAAAAGGTCTCACTTGGGGTAAGCATAGGCGGTCTCGTATAATTTTCTTGGGTAGGTGGTCTCGTGAGTGGTGCTGTAAACCTCAACTTTTTATTCACCAATTCAAAATTTCCTTGTCTCCCTTGAACTGCCTTCCCCTATTCTGCTGATCACGTCTCTGATACATCTCTGATATATCTTTCTCAGCTACTATGGCCTTCCCCATAACCGGTCCATAAGTTTCTAATTCAAACATGGATACCCTATCCCTGATGCTTGCTCTTAACCCGCGCTCAAACTTGTTGGCCTTCATCTTTTCCGTGGCTACATATTCTAGTGCGAATCTTGAAAGTCTAAAGAACTCCGTACCGTATTCCCATATGGTCATTCCTCCGTGTTCCAAGGTCATAAACCTTACTGCCATTTGGTCTCTAATCTGCCTCAAAAAATACTCCTTGTTAAATATCTCGACGAATTCATTCCCTATCCATGGCTCGTTTGGCCTCTCTTGTTCTCTTCTCATTAAGACCGCCTTCCATCAAGGATCGGCGTCTCCTTCCAACTGAAATGAGGCCCAACTCACCTTTTCCTCCTAGGTACATGTCAATCTCAATTGTAGTTTTTCTATTTGATTCAACCACTTTTCCGCCTCAAGCAGATCCGTTTGACCATAAAAGCTAGGAGGTTTTAATCTCCTAAACTCCACAAATCCGGGTGGCTGAGGTGGCACAGGAGGTGGTGTCGGAGGTTGTTGTTGGTGGTTATTGGCATTGTTCGCTGCCAACATCACAGTCTATTAAGCCATGGCATTTGCCACAGCTTCCATGGCATGAGCCATCCTTTATCTTTCTTCTCTATCTTGTTTTCTCTCCTAACTTCTTTCTTGATTTCCTTGTCTTGGCATACTTGTTTCCGGAATCGCCCTATTACCGATTGGATCTCTATTTGAACTTGTGGGGATCTCATCTCCACTTCTTAAATTCCACCAACGGCCGCCTCTTGGCCGACCTCTACCTCTATAAGACATACGTTCTGCAAACATGAAACCAAAGTTTCATTAGTAGACGGTCCCTATACTCTGACATAATATCTCAAATGTGCATTATGTGTTGAGAAAAATCAGAATTTCTAATGCTTAGCTTTGATACCAACTATGATAGCCCAGATTTTCGGCCCCAAAAACCCACGCTGTCAGGTCGGTCCGTAAGATCGAACCCGAATGCATCGAACGGAACACTTGGCACATCCACACGCAAAGCAGAAAATAAAGCAAAACTCTTACTATGCAGATAGAGTCATCATATAAGCAAGAAATCTCCAATTCTACTATCCAAGTGCGCTAAAAAATAACGGTTCTAATCACATGCAAGTACGCATGAATAAAAGAATCGAAAAGAACCACTGGTGATGGCTATTCATCACCGAAATATGGTTCACAAAATAATAGTTGAAATAATTATAAGTATCTAAATTTCTACAACAAAAAGGCCGGACGTACCAAGCCGTAACTACACAAAATCTCACACTAAACACTCTCAATGGAAGAAGAACTCCTCAGACGGAGGCTCTGACACGTCCCCCGGGACGTACTCGGACTCCTCCAATTCAATATCTTCCGTGCCGGTGTCTTCACCTGTACCTGTGACGTATAGTCGGGTGAGCTTCATCTAAGCTCAATAGAGAAAATATCCATAGCATGTATTTTCATCAGAACACATATATCTCATGACAAAAGCCGAAATAATTGAAGAGCACATAAAAAGGCATTTACATCGAAGCGAACGAATCATATGCAAAATTCTGAAGTATCACGTGGTTTCCAAAGCTTTTCACATCTCACACAAAGAAAACTTAAATCGATAACTTAATTAATCTCTCGAGCATATATAACATCGAGAGCCACAATATATAGATGGGCATACCCACCATCATCGTTCAATAAACTACTTCACAATGCCAAGCCCCTGAGCTATGTTAACAGGGTCACTTGAGCTCACATCAACCATTTTTGGTCCACAATATACAGATATCCCGTCGTACCAGTCACACAAAGTTGTACGAATATCCTACCATACTGGTCATGGATATCCTGTCGCGCCGGTCACGGATATACCGCCGCATCGGTTGGGTATTCGTACACAAATCTTAAATCAAAGTGCTGACCTAAATTATAGTTTATCACCATGAATTGTGGTTATTATAGCTAGGTTTGGGATTAAACAATTGAAGTCTACACACACACGCATATCACACTCAAATCCGTGTATAAAGCTCATGTAGTTGAAATGACAAAGTGTCATGATTTTCACACACACACATAGATCACATCATAACTCATATGCTTATCGTAACAAAGGTACATGCTATAGGATTTTCCCTACCTCACACGCAATCCACACAAAGTCTTTTCTTTCCACAAGCACTTTCACATCACACGCTTACAGTCTGTACCTAGTACACATTAAGTTATGTCTTACACATCAGAATGATGAAGTAAAAGAGGTCTCAAAAATCCACTGTCTCAAAAGTAACAACCGCCAAAATCTGGGAAAATCGATTGATCGAATCCCAATCCGATCAATCGAAATTAATTTTGATTGGTTAGTTTCCTTCACAATTATACAAATCTCTATTTGTATAACTTATCTCACACTCGATCGATCAGTTCCCAAACCGATTGATCAGTTTCACAAATTGATCGATAGATTATAAAGTCGATTGATCGGTTTACTAGGAAACCAATCTCACTTCACCCTTTAAACCTGTCGAGCCTACATGCAACTTTTCGAGCTTCTAGGTGAACCTGTTGACCATCTGTTGCATTTCTAGATGTGCTTCCTTTATTTGTTGGTGGTAAAAGCAATTTAAATCAAAGTAAAATAGGGGATGAAATCAGCACAACTGAGAAATCCTAGACCTGCAAGATACAGGGTCCATTTGTAGCAAGTTTTGATAAGTAAGAGTTTGTCCCACAGGGAAAAGTGATCTACGGCTCCAAGGGAGCCATCTCTAGTAGTCCCTCCAGATCTAACTACAGATCTGGCAGTCCTAAAAGGAGGGGAGTTTAGGGTCACTTATTCTAAGTGTCCTAAGGTAGCTTAATGAATTAACTACAGAAAGGGTTGAGAAGATGGATGGAGTGTGGGAAAATAAATATAAAAGGGTGAGAAGTATGCTATTAGGTTCAGATCTGCTGGAATTTATGACTCAGATCCAGGTCTACTGGTATAGAAATCCTGTCCAATGGCTATATTATCACCAAAGAGGAGAGAGAATCCAACTCATCTCTGTGCCATGATCCAATCCCTTAAGGTTATAACCTGTCCACTTAAATGGTCATAGACTATCCCATAGGGGAACCACAATCCAGAAATACATAGGCATGGCCAGCAAGCGCTGGGCCATGGAGAGAAGAAAAAGAAAAAGGAAAACTACTTACAACTATAGAAAATCAGAAAAGAAAACGATCTCATATCTCTTATCAGTGATAAGTTCTGAGCTTCTGTTGGTGTCTAAGTCTAAAAGCGCTTAAAAGTTCAAGTCCCCTAAACCTAAACCAGGCTTAGGTTTATATAGCAGTGGGTGTGGCGGCGCATTAGGGTTAGGAAACCCTAATTTTAGCGATGCCACATGGCCCATTAATGATCCTTGGATGCCTCGGGGCGCATGCACAAAGATTTGAGCGTGGAAGTGCGTGCCCTAATCGCTGGAAATCCTCAGAATGTCCTCTACAGAATGATGAAAGTTAGAGTTCAGAGCTACGCTAGGTTACAGTTGATTCCCAGACTTGTCACGTGGTAGCACTGACTTCGCGAGGATGAGTTTGCATTAAAACTTCAGACGTCGCGGGGTTGCAGCTTCTTGATGCTTTTAGCAGTCGTGAGGTAGATAGTTAAACTCTCCCTGGATTGGGCTTCGCATGGTTGGGTTGCTACTTGTGAATAGTGCGGGAACTGCGCGAGCATTCCATTTCATAATAGATCTTCGCGAGGCTTTGGTCTTCGTGAGGCTGCTTTCTTCGTGAATAGCCCAAGAACTGTGCGAGATGTTCACTTCTTAATGGAACTTCGCGAGGATCCTCGCAATAGCTTTGAGGCTTTTCTGAACTATGCGACAGGTTCTCTTGACATTTGCATCCCACAGCTACTGCGCGACAACTTTCTTGTAGCTCTCTTGAACTGCGTGAGACTGCGCGACCTTTAAATTCTGATCTTCACGAGAGCTACACGACTCAAGGCTTCTGAAGCTCTTCTGTCAGTCAACTGCGCTAGAAGTTGTTGTGAAGTCTTGGGACTTCGCGAGGACTGCGCGAAGCATATTTTTTTGAATCCTCTGAAGCTTTGTCTGCTGCGCGAGGCTTGCCTCGGGTCTGGATTCATGGCTCATTCTTCTGAGGGACTTTTGGTGCCGATACAGGCTCCTTAACAAGATTTATGGCCTTATTGCACTACTGTTTATTATCTATAGAAAACACTTAACAAACCTTTATTAGATGGCTAAGGGTCTAATCAAAGGCTAACTTAAGGGGTGAAAAGTGGTACTTTTCAGGTCTTAACACACCCCCAAACCTAATCTTTGCTAGTCCCTTAGCAAAGCTACACTAAAATAACTACATAAATTAAATGCCACTTTCGTAGGGAGCACAGATACATTTAGCATATGTACCAAGCCTTTTAAACCCCTAGGTGATCCCTAGTGGAGGAGTGAAGTCTCCTGAGGGTTTTCAGTGAAGACACCCACAAACTTATCAATGAGACAGTTAACAAAAGTGCATTATTATCAAGTGAGCAGTCAAGAAACAGAGTTAGGTTACCCTTGAATCAGTAAAAATATAAGAAATTCAAACACATTGGCTGCACAGAAATTTAAAAAGTATAAGCTTCTCATGAAAGCATAGCATTTCCAAGCAGTTACACCAAAGAACAATTCACATGTGTGTCAGCACTGAGCTCATCACTGGATCAAAAATTAGGTTATAGGTCACACCTAATGCATTCAAGATCAGACCCAAAACTCTCCAGGACATACTCTCATAAAGAATTGTTGAGGGTTTCATTTTCTCTCAAGCTCAAGAGCAGTTACATCCCCCAAATGGGTCTGTAAGCATGAGCATAGGCATAGCTCTTTAGTGCTGGCATCATTGACAGATCCTCACCATAGATTGGATAACTCTTTATCTCCACATGACAGCTCACTCAACTTTGGATCACAAGGGCTTTAACTGGGATGTAATGTGGCTTATGGAGTGGGGTTAAAAATAGAATGGAAGGTTGAAAAGGGGTTCAAAATTGAGAAATCAGTAGGTGAAGGAGGTGATTCATGACTTCACCTTCTTTGGTTCAGCTCCTTTCATCTTCTTTGAGGTTTTCAGATTTGAAGTGATCAATTTCTCTTCTTGATTTCGATTTTTCCAATGAAAGTTCCCTCTTGACTCCTCTCTTACTCCTCTTCATTATTGTTTTTGTTTCTTTTTTATGCATTTTTCTTCTTTTTATTTTATTTTTGCTTTTCTGAAATGCCACCATTTTCTCAGTTACCATACTGCCAGAATTTGAGGTACTTCTTCTTTATTCACCTAATGTTGACCATAGCTAGTCCATCTTCAACTCTTGTTCCTTTACCTTCTGAATTCTCAGAGTGAGGGTAAGGTTAAATCAGATACATAGGTTCAGGTGCAAGTACTCAGGTGCATTTTGAAGAAATTTAGGATTTAAAACTCAAAGGGGGTATGGACAAGGGCAGTTGCTTAAGGTTTGTCTATTTAGGCTCAAACTGTCCAAAAGAAGGCCTTGATCCTTTCCTAAGTCTCATGAGTGCTGTCAGTTGTTTGAATTTGGAGTTTCCTAACTTCTAGTGAGCACAGTGACTCAGCCAGTCCTTAGAGCTAGAAGAAATTGCCTTAGTCACTTCTCAAGAAAATCTTTTTTTGTATAGGCCCAAATCTCACTGGTTATGGTCTTCCTTTGAATTCTTAAGTATGTCCTTACCTTTTTCTCTCTCTAATGCTTCACTAAGTGCTGATACAAGTGAGTTTCCTTGGTGATCTCATCATGGAAATGTGAATTTTTAAAAGTTTATACTGTCTAAAGTCTGAAAAAAAAAATTAAATTCCTTATTTTTCATGATTCTTAGATGAACATGGTTCCATTTCCATATTACTCACAAGATTCTGCTGCACTTAGGTTAACTATTCCATTGGCAGGATCTGCCTGCCACACCCCCAAACCTATGAGGAGCAGTGTCCTCACTGGTTCAAAGGTGGGTGTGCAGTAGATTTATTTATGGCAAAATAAAAGGAAATAACATGGAGCAAAACAGACACAAGACAAAGACATAGCAATGACAAAAGAAGAAAATCTATTATAAAAATGTACAAAATGGAAAACAACAGGAGAAAAAGAAAATGCAGAAACAGAAAAAAAAATCCTAAGTACAAGCTAATCAGAGCCTGAATCAAAACCAGTCCCAACCCATCTTCTTAGCCTGCTCTCGAATGAGAGCCTCTTCCTCTTTTTTCTTTCTTTCCCTCTCTTCCTTCTTTTGGGCTGCAGTTTTGGGTATGGTTGGAGCTTTTGGTGCCCTCACCCTCATTTTGGGGCCTTTGGTGCAGGAGGGATCACTGGGGATTTGTCTTTGGTTTGCTCAGGTGATTTGATGGGACTCTTTCCTTTGGAACTTTTCCCTTTGGGGCCCTTCCCTTTTGAGCCTTGCCCTTACTGAGTCTGAGGGGGAATAAGAGGAGATTTTGCTTTTTCTGGCTCAGGAGGGACAGCCGAGCTCTTGCCTTTATCTTTCTTGTTCAGTGGTGGTGCCTCCTCAGACTGGGCAGATTGGTCTTTTCCAATTTTTATAGAGGCAGCAGAGTGAGTAGTCCTCTTAGCTATAACTTTTCTTCTCTGAGGATAAGTTTGATGAGCAGGGTCTGATGAAGGAGGAGCAACAAGACTTGGAGCACGTGGAGCCTCAGGTGGTGCAGAGTCAGAATCAGAATCAGAGGGAAAGAGAGCAGTGGGGTCCAATCCAAGGGCTGCAGCAGCTTGTCTGCGTTCATCTTTTGAAAGCAACCAACCATGGGGGTCATCCTAAGCAAAAGCTCTGGTGGCCTTTGGGGGTGGGGATGGCGGTGCAGGCTTTTTCCTTTTTTGGGCAGCAGTGGCTCTTTTGGAGGGAGAAGGTTTCTTGGGAGCAGCCCTTTTTCACTTGGGTGCAGGAGATTTAGCAGGGGGAGGCAGAGGTGCTTGAGTAGGAGGTGGTGGAGGTGGAGATGTAGATGTAGGAGCAGGGGGGATGGAAGAAGATGGCCCGGGGTGGGTGGAAGGTGGGGCCTCAGGGGGTTTGGTAGCAAGAGGGGTGGCCTGAATTGGTTGGCCTAACAGAGATGCAATCCTTTTTTTCAAAATTTCAATCTGTTTCTCAGCATAAAGGAGTTTGGCATCAGAAAGCCCCTTAGTGAGCCTGTGGATCTCCTGAGCATTGTTAAGTTTCTTTTCATACATCCGGGCTCTTGTTTGCTCCCACTGGGCATTGGCTTTCTCCATCTCCACATTCAGTTTATAGTAAGTTGCGTCAGCCTTTGTGTCATTGAGGGCCTCCAAAATTGTTTCCCACCCCTTTGAAATATCTCTCAGCTTCTGCCTATGAGCAAGCTTCAAGTCACTCAACTTCTGCAGTAAAGGGTACTCAATGGATTGTCTGAGTTGGGCCATTCCCCTGAGAATATCCCTCTTGATGTAGGCATTGTCCCTCATGGCATGGAGGAGAGTGAAGTAAGGAGGGGTGTAATAGGAATGTCTTGGTAGGATAGGGAGAAAGGGAGTGGAAGAAGTAGAAGGTGATTGGTCCTGTGGGGGTAAAGTGGTAGGGAGGACATTCACATGTGGGGGCTGGGCAAAAAGTTCTGGGTCGGTTTGAGTCGAGTTGTCAGAGAATGTAGGAGGAGGTAATATGAGAGGTGGAATGGAGGGCATGGGTGGAAAAGCAAATGAAGTGGGGTCTGTTTGGGTTGATTGGTTGGTAAAATGTGGTGGGGGTAAAATGAGTGGGGGAAGGATAGGTAGAGTGGGGAAGGAGTGGTGGGGTATGGTGTCTTGGAGGGTGAGAGTTGTAGTTAAGTCAATGGGGGGAAGATCTGGTTGCACTGTGGAGTCAGAGGTGGAAGGGGACTGGATTTGTGGGGTAGGAGGTGTTTGTGCTGAGATGGGTCTTTTTGTCAATGTTTGAAGGGTGGATTTGATGTTGGTGATGTCAGTCTGCATTTGGTCTTGGGTATGTGTTGTGGTTGATAGTTGGGTTTGAATGTCATGTATTAGGGAAAGGATATGTGTAAGTGTGTCAGAGTTTGGTTGGGGTGGAGTATGAGAAGAAGAGGGAACAGGTTGGAAAGGGGAAGTAGGGGCATGATGGAAGGTTGTAGGAGGAGGAGATGGAGAGTCTGGTGAGTGATGTGGGGAATCAGGGAGAGGGATATCATGGGTTGGCATGGTGTCAAGAAATGTAGTCATAAAGGCCTGATATCCAGAAGTAGTGGCGAGGTTAAAGTCAAGGTCTGTGAGTGGAGGTGAAGTAGGGATGGTCTGGACTATGTCTTGGTCAATATGTGGGGTTTCTGTGGAAATGATGGGGGTGGTTGGTTTAGGTAAGGATATGGCAGGGGTTGTGTGAGAGGTTTTCTTTTTAATGTAGGATATCAGGGGAGGGCTGTCATGGGGGTCAATGCCTTCCTCCCAGGAACGAATCACAGGGAAATCTGGAGTGGGTACGGATAAGGGAGACAAAAGAGGGAAAGGGAGAGATGGAATAGGCAAAGAAACTGATGGAGGGGCAGGTGTGGTGGATGGAGGTATTGCTGCAGAATCAGCAGTGACAAGAGCTTGCACCACCTTCTTGGGAGCAGGAGCTTTAGCCACCTTTTTGGGAGCAGGAGCTTTAGCAACAACAGTCTCCTTTCCTTGCTCTGTAACAACCTGGGCCTCAGCCTTCTTCTTCTTCTTTTGGGGATCCATTAGACTCCTGCTGATCCCCCATTTCCTCTTTGCAAAAGTTGTAGGGGTAAGGTCAATGGTTAACTCCCCTACTGGTATCTTGTACCCTCCCCTCAACAGTAATCTGGTGACGAGCCTTGCATAGGGGAGAGTGTGGAGCTTCTTCTTCAGCCCTAGCTTCATCATTATATCCTTCATGGCCTCAAAAATCAACTAGGCAGCATGGAATCTGTGGCCCAGAGAAAAGGAATAAACATCATCAACAATTGGTGTCCTCCTCTCCTGCTGATGGCCGACACAATAAATGTTCTTTAGCAAAACTTGATCAATGAACAGAAGTTTAGGGTCCAGGTCTCTTCTCCTGATGGAATCCTCGGTGACCTTCAATCCTCTGGTAAGGGCTTGTGCAATGGTATCAATGGGGGCACACACAGGGGGGCCATATCCACAGTTAGGGTTAAAACTAGCAGGGATGCCCATCACTTCAGCAATCAACTCAGGGCTGAGTAACATTTCAAAATTGTCAACTAACACAAGGAGGCCTGGCTGCCCACGGTGGTTTGGTCTAGCCCTAATGTGTTGGTAAAAGAGTTGCACTAGTCTAGGGTAGGCTAGTGCAGGGATGGCTTGCAGCAGGGGGGTCAAACCAGCCTTGCGCATGAACTCAATGGCAGGGGCTGACAGAGGTTCCGTTTCAAAGAAACATAGGTCAAAAACAGCTTCAGGTTCCAAGGGAATGGGAGTCAAGATCTCATAGGGTGTAGAGTAATCGGGTGTTAGCGTAGCCACTTCCTGAACCACTTCTTTCCCTTGTTGCGGCGCCGTTGAGGACTTGGCCTTCTTGGGAGTGGGCTCCACGGGGGCCTTATCCCTTGCTCTTTTCACAGGTGCGCTCTTAGGGGCCATTGAACTTCTCCTCTGTGAATGTGTAGTTTGAAAAAATGAAAAGCAAAGGTTGAGAGCTGAGTCTTACCCTAAAACTTAGTGTTCTGTTCAATCTGATGCACGAAAGACCGCGAGAGCTTCAATCAGAGGGCAACTGGTGATGGAGGATGCAGGAGCAAATCCCTAGAATTAGAAGGTGAATGATGGACTATAAAATGGATGCTGGAGGAGAGAGATTAATGGGAGTCAGAGCTAGGGTTTCGCTAGCTGGAGAAGAAAGAGAAAACAGAAAAGGAAAGCAACGCGAGGTTGGATTATATAAATCGTGAGGCTCGGTGCGCTTTGAAAATGTCAGCTCGCTAGATTGGAAGGAGTGGGTTGCGAGATTGGACTTTCATTTGGATCGCGCGAGAGAGTCCACACAATTGTATTGAATCTCGCGACAGATTAGCAGGATAACATCTTATGAACTGCGCGAGAGGAAACCACACCTATTTCTCAGAACCTCGCGACAGCTAAAACAGTGACAAGGATCACACACCCATTAGTCTATCATTTTCCTATGTTTTGTGGGTGGATTCTCTCACATTCTCTTTTCCAGGGACACCTTTAGTCATTCTAAACAGGACTCTCCCTGCTTTCCCAACAATTAATCATGCAATTACTCAAAAAGCATTTAATTAAAACATCAAATTCAAACAGCATTCGCATTATCAAAACAGTACCACCATCCTTTGTTCAATCACAATCATCAATTCAAAGGGAATAAGAACGAAATCAGGTAGGAAAATTCAGGCATACAGACTCAGACTCCGATGATATCACTAAGCATTCCTATAAACAGTAAAAAGAACAAACCACACTAAAGTTCATATCATACAAAATGTACACTTCTGTGAATCAATTTAATGAAAGTTCTCCCTACCCCATAAGGCTTGAGGATCCTTCACCAATCAAAACTTGGCCCTTGGGATTAACCACTGGCTGATTGGGCAACCTCCCCTCCTCTCTTTTAGCTAAGGCATTCGCTAGTTGACCAATCTGCTCTTCCATCTTCTTTATGCTCTGACAATGAGAATTCACAGTCTGAGCCACGGACCCCAGGTTTTGCAATGAGGTCAAGACCTGGTCCTCGAAAGAAGCATTTCTGGGATGAGATGGGGGTAAGACCAATTGATTTTTTTGCTGATGGGGCTGCTGCTGGTGTTGGAAATTAGACCTAGGGGCATATCCCTGATTGAACTGCTGTTGTGGCCTTTGGGGTAAGGCCAACATTTGCTGGGGCTGCATATAATTGTCTTGCCTCCACCTCCGATTTGGGTGGTCTCTCCATTGGTAACCAACATTTTGGTGCTGGTATCCATATGGCTGTCTATTGTAGCCACCAGATTGTTGCTGGCTAAAAGATTGCGCAGCAGCAGCATGTTCCAATACCAATTCAGGATATTGCCCTGCAGATGGACATTCCTCTACTATGTGCTGTGGGGACTGGCATATCAGACATGCCTCCACCACTTGAGCAGCCCTTCTGGGTTGCATCACAATTAGTAATTTGTCAAACTTCAAAGAGAGGTTTGCCATCTACAGCTACAGATCATTGTTCCCAGACACCTCATAAACTTTTCCTCTTGTCAATGCAGCAGGCTCCACTTTTGACACAGACTCCTGACTAGTTCTTGCCAGGGATAGCTTTTGAAAAGCATTTTCACTGATTACTTCAAACAATTCCCATGCCTCATCAGCAGTCTTGTGCATGTAGGTTCCACCACAAGAGGCATCAACCATATCTCTATTTTTCTCATCAATCCCATTGTAGAAGCTTTGTACAAGCTGCCAGTCTGGGATCTTGTGGTGGGGGCATTGTTTGAGCATTTCCTTAAACCTATCCCAGGCTTGATTAAAATCCTCAATTAGGGCTTGGGCAAAAGCAAGAATTTCCTTCCTCAACTGGCTAGTTTTGGTCTCTGGGAAGAACTTTGTCAAGAACTTGGTCTGTAGGTCTTTCCAAGATGCAATGCTATTGTTGGGAAGAGTGGCCAGCCAGGTACTAACCCTATCCTTCAGAGAGAAGGGAAAGAGCCTGAGCCTAGTAGCCTTAGGTCCCAAACCAGTGATATTGAATGTGGTGCACAAGGCCAAAAATTGGTCAATATGCTTGTAAGGGTTCTCCTTGCTAAGCCCATGGAAAGAGGGCAACATCAGGATGATGGAAGTTTTAATTTCATAATTCCCTTGAACATCAGGGAATTGAATGCCAAAGGGAGAGTTATAGTCATCCGGAGCATTCAACTCCTTGAGAGTTCAGGGTTGTTCTTCACCCATTGCTACTGTCTCAGATCCAATTGGGGGCTCAACTGTGGTGTACCTGTTCCTTCTAAGTCTTCTACCCCTTTCTAGCTCAGGGTTGAAAGGCTCTAAAGTAGGACTAAGAGATCTCCTACCTAGCATACAAACACACCACCAGCAGGGACAACTCCTTGCAGGCACATTGCACTTGACTCAAAGAATTTATCTAACAAATTTACAGCTATTTAAGTAAACATAAATTTACAACTATCCTAAATACTGCTATGGAAATTGTAAGAGAAATAGACAGAGTTTTAAAGGTTAGAGAATTTGCAAACAGAGGTAGCTAATCTCCAAATGCAGTCCACTGTCCTTCTCTGCTGCTGTCTAGATCTGCAAGAAAGATTCAAAGTTACATCAGCAGTATCAATTATTCACAGCTACAAAGAATACTAAAAATACAAAAATCTTAGGGGCTACTAATAGATCATCTCATCCCCGGCAATGGCGCCAAAAACTTGTTGCATTTCCAGATGTGCTTCCTTTATTTGTTGGTGGTAAAAGCAATTTAAAATCAAAGTAAAATAGGGGATGAAATCAGCACAACTGAGAAATCCTAGACCTGCAAGATGCAAGGTCCATTTGTAGCAAGTTTTGATAAGTAAGAGTTTGTCCCACAGGGAAAAGTGATCTACGGCTCCAAGGGAGCCATCTCTAGTAGTCCCTCCAGATCTGACTACAGATCTGGCAGTCCTAAAAGGAGGGGAGTTTAGGGTCACTTATTCTAAGTATTATAAGGTAGCTTAATGAATTAACTACAGAAAGGGTTGAGAAGATGGATGGAGTGTGGGAAAATAAATATAAAAGGGTGAGAAGTATGCTATTGGGTTCAGATCTGCTAGAATATATGACTCAGATCCAGGTCTGCTGGTATAGAAATCCTATCCAATGGCTACATTATCACCAAAGAGGAGAGAGAATCCAACTCATCTCTGTGTCATGATCCAATCCCTTAAGGTTATAACCTGTCCACTTAAATGGTCACAGACTATCCCATAGGGGAACCACAATCCAGAAATGGGTCAAAACAAGTTAATCATTGAAGGCACTCCTTCATCCAGGCTACAAGCTCAGGAATCCATAGGGAACCTCAACCTCTAAAGCTCTATGTGTGGGGCTAAGGCTGTAAAGGACCATGATAGCTTAGACACATAGAACCAGCAAGAGATTGAGTACCACCTTAGATCTAGCTGTCCATTGCTTGAGTGGGACTACAATGGTCCAGTCACAAGCCTACAATCTCCATACCCAGATCAGATCTGCCATCTGATGGTGGGTCTATACTAATGTAGGGGAGTCTGTCTCTGTACAATCTCCTACCAGGCTACAAGCTCAGGCTCGGAGAAGAAGGATCCATTTTGGATCGACGGATTGGATTCACCCTAAGGCTATAACCTGTCCACTTGAATGGTCACAGACTATCTCAGAGGCTATCCTCCTCACGTAGCCCAAAACAGAACAAGAATATTGCTGCCACCACCATGGTCAGAAGGCTACCAGCTCTGGCTTCCATGGGGATTTCAGATCTAGTGGGTCCTGTGGTGGGGCTAAGGCTGTATCGGACCTTGATAGCCTAGACACACAGGTCACTTGGATATGAATGGGTCCTTAGAATTAGTCCTCCATTGCTTTGAATTACAGCCAAAGCAATGACGGATCACAAGGCAGCAGCCTTGCTCAGAACAACTCACAAACACACAAATCCCATAAAAGTACAACACCCAATCATAAATTCCATTAATCTAATCTCAATAGACATACATAGGCATGGTCAGCAAGTGCTGGGCCATGAAGAGAAGAAAAAGAAAAAGGAAAACTACTTACAACTATAGAAAACCAGAAAAGAAAACGATCTCATATCTCTTATCAGTGATAAGTTCTGAGCTTCTGTTGGTGTCTAAGTCTAAAAGCTCTTAAAAGTTAAAGTCCCCTAAACCTAAACCAGGCTTAGGTTTATATAGCAGTGGGTGTGGCGGCGCATTAGGGTTAGGAAACCCTAATTTTAGCGATGCCACATGGCCCATTAATGATCCTTGGATGCCTCGGGGCGCATGCACAAAGATTTGAGCGTGGAAGTGCGTGCCCTAATCGCTGGAAATCCTCAAAATGTCCTCTACAAAATGATGGAAGTTGGAGTTCAGAGCTTCGCCAGGTTGCAGTTGATTCCCAGACTTGTCGCTTGGTAGCACTGACTTCGCGAGGATGAGTTTGCATTAAAACTTCAGACGTTGCGGGGATGCAGCTTCTTGATGCTTTGAGCAGTCGCGAGGTAGATAGTTAAACTCTTGCTGGATTGGGCTTCACGCGGTTGGGTTGCTACTTGTGAATAGCGCAGGAACTGTGTGAGCATTCCATTTCACAATAGATCTTTGCGAGGCTTACTTTGGTCTTCGCGAGGCTGCTTTCTTCCTGAACAGTGCGAGAACTGTGTGAGTCATTCACTTCTTAATGGAACTTCGCGAGGATCCTCGCGATAGCTTTGAGGCTTTTCTAAACTGTGCGACAGGTTCTCTTGACATTTGCATCCCGCGGCTACTGCGTGACAACTTTCCTGAAGCTCTCTTGAATTGTGCGAGATTGCGCAACCTTTAACTTCTGAACTTCACGAGAGCTGCGCGACTCAAGGCTTCTTAAGCTCTTCTATCACTCAACTGCACGAGAAGTTGTTGTGAAGTCTTGGGACTTCGCGAGGACTGCGCGAAGCATATTTTTCTAAATCCTCTGAAGCTTTGTTAGCTGCGCGAGGCTTGCCTCAGGTCTAGATTCATGGCTCATTCTTCTGAGGGACTTTTGGTGCCAATACAGGCTCCTTAACATGATTTATGGCCTTATTGCATTGCTGTTTATTATCTATAAAAAATACTGAACAAACCTTTATTAGATGGCTAAGGGTCTAATCAAAGGCTAAGTTAAGGGGTGAAAGGTGGTACTTTTTAGGTCTTAACACCATCCTGTCGAAGCCACAAATGAACCTGTCGAGTTTACACAGTATCCACTCGAACAAAATCAAACCAAACGAGAACCTCTCGAGCTGATCACAGAGCCTGTCGAGGCACAATTCGATCGATCAAATTTCCATTTGATCGGTAGATTTCCCTTTTGAAACCACACTTCTCTGTTATATATATAACTGTTTCTTATCAAAATCGATCGATCGATTTTCATTTCGATGGATCGATTTTGACATTTTCTCAGCCCCTCGAGCTCTTCTTCTTATGCTTCGTCTCTTTCAAAACCCATCACATTCATTACAGCTTTTTAGGGCATTTAATGCCCAAATTATACCACACACTCACCCATTCATTTTCAAATATTTGAGGGCATTTATTGCCCAACCACACATCATGTTAGCACACTAAATTCCAATCCCTTTGGGCATTGATTACTCAACCTAATAACTCATTTAGTTCTATTCTTTTAGGACATTGATTTCCCAACTATTCATCAAAACACATTTGATTTTAAAATGCATATTCTTACCTTAAATCAAAATCCTTGCACACCAACAGTCTAGGTCTTTAGATCTTTGACTCCTTTCTCACTCTTCAAAGTTTGCAAATCTATCTCCTTATGGTCGAATCAACACACACGAAGGTTCTCTTCTTCTCTTCTCTTTTCTCCACTAACCAAGTTTCAAGCACAAGGCAAGGAATGAATTTTCTTACCAAGTCTTACTTTTATACTTAGAGTCTTAGTGTGGGTGTTAAGTCCATATACCATATGTTAGTATACATCCTCTCATCTAGCGGTCACTTCATCTTTAGTTATGATTCTTATTTCACTTATCGGATCAAATTTATTTTCTCGCAATGTGCGTCCGATTAGGCATGCATCCCGATTTGTTCGGTTTGAAAGTCAAAATTTTTGAGTCTTTATAAGAAGAGAGGAAACCCTCTGACATCCCATCGCACCCAACTGTCAAGTCCTATTGTGAACATCTCATCAGGTGATCTGAACACCCCGTCACACTTGCAGCTATCAGCCCCACTACAACAATCAGAGAAGGGGAGGATAAACCCTCTGATGTCCCATCATGTGACCCCACACAGTAGACACGATGAAAGAGGAGGGCCAACCAATGTCCCATCACAAACCACACCCCTCCAAAATGTGTCCCATCAGGACACTCCCACCGGGATATGAAACGACACAGGAAGTCACCTTGACAATGCATAAACACCAACAAGAAGGCTTTGAATTCATGAGAAAAAATTCACACGAAAGCTCAACAACCTATAGGTGACAAAGCCCATTGATATGAATGATGTGGGTGGCTGTATGATTTCTCATGCTTCCGCAAAGGGCTCAAATCCCCTCAATGACTTCACCTTCAGGAACCAACGTCCCATCGCATAACCTTGCACATCACATACAAAAAGCAGCTCCAAACCAAAAGGAGCCGTCCGTAGTCCCATCGCGACACAACAATGGGAGCAACAGCCAGCTAGTCCAATCGCAGCCTTTTCCTACTCGATATTCTTTATAAAATATAGTTAGCTAAGATTAAGTCAAACATTTTCAAAACTTGTCTTTCTCAACTCGCGAATCACTGTAGGCCTCCCATAAGAGACAATCATCAATATTCGATGAGAAGGTCAGATGGAGCATTTGGCATACCAAGTGTCGTCTTGACAACCACATAAACAGTCGGGTCCACAAATCTCGTACCAGTAGATATGCTCAGCGACATCTCGAAAGCCGCATTTTTCATAGTTTTACCACTGAATTGATCTTAAGTTGAAATCCCTAAATTTCTATATATATATATATACTTTCAAAAACAAAAAAATTAATAATAAATAAATAAACAAACCCTCTATCTATCAAAATTCACTTCTCACCACCCCAATCTGTTCTTTCCCCTAGGAAACTGAACACTAAATATACTCAACTCTGAGAAATCACAAATGTCCATTGGGAAGGGACGCCTGACGTGGCATTAGTGTGAGCAATGATGCACCCGGTCTGATATGATCTATGAAAGCCATCGCCATTATATGATATTACATCTTATTATCAAGTCACTTGACCTTATCTCTGGACATTCTTATGACGCCCCCCGGTACCCTTAACTGTGTCATTTTCTCGCTATTTGACTACCCCTTACAGAAAATCATGTAATGCGACAGGATGCCCCTTGCACCCACAAATGAGGATATGATGATTCTCCTACCATTTGATTGCCCCTTATAGCGAGTCGCGCCATGCGATCGGATGTTCCTTGCAGCCGCAGATTAGGATACATTTACTTTCCCCATTGACTGCTACTCGTAGCAGGTCATGATACATGATGGGATGCCCCTCGCATCCATGACAAGGAATAAGCCTTTCGACAACTACCACTGAGCCCCTGAATGCTCCATTTTAGCTTGCACTGATAGATAAGAAAGCTAAGCATTTCATGTCAGCATCCTCAGTCCACAATTGCAATTTCTCAAAAGAAACGAGAAGGCACCCTTGGGAGAGGGGTGTCTACTTCTTCGACGCATTCTTACGTCATAAGAACGCGCCGAAGAGGGGCATCTGTAAAGACCCCAATTTTGCCCTCTCGAAGAATACAAACATGTTCAGTCAACCTTTGACCTTGCCCATGATTTTCAGAAAGGATCTACCTTCTCTGAAAGCTTCAAAACCCTAATACGGGGGCTATATACTGAAACAATAGTATATGGCTGAACACAGAGTAAAACAATAGTTCTGTGACTCAGACCCCACAACCCTAATACGGGAACTACATAATGAAACAATAGTATATAGTTGAAGCACAGGCAAAAACAATAGCCTTGTGGTTCGGACCCAACTTAAATTGGGGAAAAGTCCCAAATTTTGTGCCCTTCCAGACGTTTGCAATTCGATTGCACGCTCGCACACCGACGCGCAATTGATCTCCTTTGGACCAGGCATACCCTTCTCGCGAACCGCCTTAGGAGTGGATTGTGCGCTTGTTATTTACTGAAAAGTACAACTTTTCACCTCTTAACCTAGACATTACTACACCTTGGAGTTGTTTAATAATCCTCTGTTTAGTATGTTTCGTAGTTTATAATAACAATTGCAGCTTAGTACGAAGTTCATGTGTTTGAAGCCAAAAAGAGAGAATTCATGCTAAGATGTCGAACTGATGAAAGAACAGAGAAGACACCTTGGTGGCACACACCATGGTGACCATATTGCATGCCAAGGTGGGCCCTCGAAGTCCAGAGGAGGAATGGTTGGTGGACCCAAGTGTTGGAAGCTACAGCAGTAAAAGGAGCACAATAGCAGAACACAGTTAAATTGCCTCGTACAGTTTGCGCGAGGTTCATAGGGCTGAAATATACTCACACTCGTGAAGAAATCGCGTAGCTCGGTGAAGGAATGGCCTCCGAGAACTACTTCGTGCAGCAGTCACTCGCTTCATTTCCTCTCAATAGCCCAAGTCCTCGCGAAGCACTCGCTCATTAGAACCTTCAAAAATCCTTCTCGCAAAGTTCTCGTGAAGTCCAAGCATTTCTCTTTCATTTCATGTCGCGAAGCACTCGCGTAGTCCATGGTAGGAAAATCTCATAAATGTCGCACGAAGAGTTCTCGCACGGCTCATCCATGCAGAAGTCTCCAGCCACTCGCACATCTCTTCCGGAGCTCAAGAGGAGAGAGAGCTCTAGAAAATCACTCGCGCAGCTCTCACTCACGTAAATGCCTAAACCATCCATTGCACAAGCTATATTACTCACTACACAAGGAGCCTGGCAAAATCTAAACTCATCTACGCGAGACCCTCGCAATAAGAATTACCTGGAGCTCCACTGCGCGAGCTAAGACCACTCACTATAAATTCATCCCCGCGAGTACTCTTCTGCAGCTACTTCAACCATGCAACATGCCTCACAAGGAGCAAATAAAGCAGCCCCAATCCTGCGAAGCACGGGCCGTTGCTTTCTAATTCCATACTCAGGGACCTTTTGGGGATTTCCCCAGGTCTAGGGCACACATCCTGAGATATTGATCTCTATGCACACACCCCGAAGCATCCAAGGGTTGTAACCATGCCACGTCTGCCATAAAATTAGGATTTTCTCTCCTGTGGGCTAAGGCATTAAGCACTGAGTATAAAAGCTATAACTTAGCTAATTTTCCTATCTTTCCTTCAACCTCAATCAACTGTGAGCTCTAGCAGATTAGGGTTAGGGTTAGATCACCATCTTTTTCCATTTTTCTTCTTCCTTAGCCCAGCACTTGCCGGCTATGATCTCTGTGAGCAATTAGGCATAGTTTGATTCAGTTTTGTAATGGGTTTTATACACATTGAGATTTGTTGAGGGCTGCTCTGCACAATGCTGCTGCCTTGAGAAATTTCATTGTAAGTATTGTTTAATCAATGAAATTTGTATTTTAATGCTTATTCAATCTATTATTTTCCTATCTGTCCATAGTATTCTTTGATCTATGCCATGCATTTAGGATTTTACTGATTTGAAATCCCCATGGAAACTTGAGCTTGTAGCCCTAGGACCATGGTGGTAGCTGCAATTATCTTGTTCCATCTCAGACCTCTGTGATGTGGATAGCCTCTGTGGATAGCCTATGACCATTTGAGTGGACAAACTATAGCCCTAGGTGTAGACACCCCCATTTTGCCCTCCAGAATATACAAATTTGTTCAATCAACCTTTGACCTCTTAACCCTGATATGGGAACCATGCACTGAAACAATAGTACATGGCTGAACACAGGCTGAAACGATAGCTCTGTGCCTCAGATCTCAACGTAGGGAGACTATATACTGAAATGATAGTATATAGTCAGAATGCAGACTAAAACAGTAGTCTTGCATTTCAAACTAGAGACCAGACCCGGACAACCCCGAATTAAGCACCTGAAACCCCGCGCGTAATTCAATTACACACTAGACCACAAACGCGCAATCAGTCCCTCTGTCAGACCAAACTTCCTTTCCTAGACCATCTCGAGACTCAATCACATGCCTGAAATTAGACGCCCGATCAGATTGCACTCCCTATCACCAGCGTGCAATTGGTCTACACCCGACCTAGCCTCACAGTCCTTAACCCCTAAGTTTCCTTGATTGAGCGCTTCTGAAGAAACGCTTAATCGGATTACACATGTCCTAACAAGCGCACAATTAGCCCTAACACTATTAGGACTAGGAAACTCGCTGAGCAAGTAAGCTGGTCACTCACTGAGTCGGTGACCGACTCAAAGCGATTAAGCGCCGAAAAATTGGCGCGTAATTCAGTTAAACCCTAGAAAAGGGCGCGTAATTGAAGAAACACCTATAAAAGATTATTTTCTTAATTCACCCAGGAGGCTGGGCAATTTTCGAAGAGAGAACGGATTTTTTTTGGGATTCCGAAACCAGAGAACTCCGAGGACAAACCCATAGAGCAACCTAGTCATGATTTCGAAATTCAAGCGCAGAATCTTCGAGATTTCTCTCTCCAACCTCGGTCCTAGGTAAAAATCTTAGTTTTAGACGTAGGATTTTTATTTTAGTTTTAATCTTAGATTTTAATTTTCAGTCCGAGACCGTAGCACCCTTTTTTAGACCTCAAATATTTTATATCTGGTTCTAATTCTCCGAATTCAGAACCAGTCCTTAATCCGATGGTCTAATTTATCGACCCTAGGCTTTAATTCCGTTCTAAAATCTTAATTTTCAATCCTATCATTAATTTCTGGTTCTAATCCTTGGATTCTAGAACCATTCTTTAATCATACAGTCTGATTTTTTGATTTCGGACCCGAATTCAGCCCTAGAAATCTAATTTTAATTTTAATTCCTTATTTTAATATCTCCAAAAATCCTAAAAATTAATTGTAGTTTCTATCATTCTAGTTCATAACTTAATTCATAATTATTATTTCGAAATCAATTCTCAAAAATCTAAAATACTATTTTACAGTCTAAAATCTTTAATCTCAGCCATCCGATTTGCCCAAGGGAGCTTACGGAGGGTACTTGAGAACGAGGCCAATCCTCCTTAGCATAGCGGGCCCAAACCCCCTTTTTTTAAGAATTTTAGAATTAATTAATTACTTTTTTTTTAAATCTCTTTAGTATAATTAATTAGTAGATTTATTTTATTTCAGCATAATTAATTAATTAAGTTAATTAGATTTTAGTATGATTGATTAATTTCTTTAAATCAAAATTTAAGTGGTTAATATCTTGCTCTAATTAGAATTTAATATGATTAATTCGTTCCTTTAATTAGATTTTTAGTATAGTTAATTCATTGCTTTAATTAGAATTTTAATAAAATTAGTTTATTTATTTTAATTAGATTTTTAATAAAATCAGTTTATTCGTTTTAATTAGATTTTAATAAAATTAATTCATTTGCCTTGAATTAGAGTTTCGGTAAAATTAGTTTTCTATTTCGATTAGAATTGTAGTAAGACTGTTATACTTGATTTAATTAGAATTCCAATACAACTAGTATACTTGCTCTCCTTAGAATTCTAGTACAATTAGCATGCTCAAATTAATTAAAGTTTCACTAGAACCAACATGCATGCACTCTTAGTACAATTAAGAGACCTGATCATAATTAGACTTCTAATGGGATTAGGAGACTAAGATTAACCAAACTTTTAGTAGTATTAGGACAATTAATTAGACTTTCAATAAGGATAGGAATAGTAAAAATTAATTAGACTCTTGATAAAACTAGAATATTAAATTAAATAAACTACAGTAGATCACCACCCAACCAAACTCACAATAGAATCAGGGAAGTCTAAACTGACTAGAACTATAACTATAAAGGGAAATAAAAGGGAAATTAAACTATCTAAATTAAGAAAAAGACATAGCTACTGATGCTCGCAGGCGGACGATTTAGTATAGAAGTAACCCATACCCGCTCTTAAGCGTGATCATTGACGTGTTGTAGCGTCGATAAATATCTGTAGCTAGAGATCGCAACAAACTAGGAACCTTCCTAGAAAACCCTTTGTTTTTTTACTTCCACTATTCCAAATGCCGCATCGCTAGATTCCACTTGGACATAATTGGAGCCACTGATTCAACGGGGACCGAGAGGAACCCAGAAAAAGTGCGCATCAACAGACTGGCTATCGCGATAGGACACTTTTGCAAACTCTCTTTTTCTAGATAGTTAGTTTTCATCTTATCTCCCTATTTTATTTTTTCTTTCCATCGTGTCATTTAGATTCCCTTATATATATATATATATATATATATATATATATATATATATATATATATATGAGTCTTCATCAAAGACACGAGATGTCTGGTATAAGAAGAGTGAGTTTAGGAGACCCATCGTTGTAGGGATATCATGACAACCGCACATACGAGGAAGAACTATTTTATAATTTCAGCCTACGACAACATGAGATTAACATGGCTAGTGAGCAAGAAAATCCCTTCCCTACCCCACGCACCGGTAATAATAATAATGGAAGAGATGGTAACATCGGACAAAACCTTACTGCTCAACAGATCATAGAATTTAGTATTCAAAGAATATAAAGAGGAGATGACGACTCCGAGGAATTGCTTCGAGGGTTGGCCGCTGCATACGAAACCATTAGGTACCGACAATTTTCAGAAGAACAAGAGCAACAAGAGAGGCCACCTCCTATCTCGAGCACGGTGTCAGCCCGCGCCATACCATTGAGACAACCTACTCACACATTCTTCAACGATGACTCTTTAGACAATGTTTGTTACGGGTCACTCTAAAAGACAACATCATTAAAATCGAAGATCTCCCTAAAATGCTCGATGAGTACATGGCCAAAAGAGAGCGCCCCGGTCACTCATTCAGATTCCATAAATTTTGCCAGGACGTCGAGTTTAATTTACCAATAGGATTTAAGCCACCAAAATTTACTAAATATAATGGCACGGGGAATTTGAATCATCACTTTGCCCTCTTTTGTAATGATTACCGACCCATACGTGATAATCAAGGACTTCTCATTCACTATTTCCAACACTCATTAGAAGGAGAAGCTTTAGATTGGTTTGCGGGACTCCCACTTTATAAGATAGAGACCTTCGATGAATTAGTTGGTCAATTCCTAGACCAATACAAACACTTGATCCAAGAGACAGTCAATCTCAGCAATCTAATGGCAGCCAAGGAAGGACCTGATGAAACATTTACCAACTTCGCCGCCAGATGGAGAAAACTCGCTACTAGGACCGAAACCTCAATGAAAGAGAAGGATTCGGTAGACATTATCATTGATAACACTAGAGAACCATTAAAGAGTGCACTTGTCATAAGTGATTGCCCCGACTTCACTGCACTCCACTCCCAGGCGTCCTGACTAGCGCGACACATTAAAGGCGAAGACCTTGCTCTATCCATAGTAACATCAAAAGTAGGCTCTTCTAGTGAATCCAAATAAAAAAACAATAAGAATGCCTTAGGAACCGAACAAGTCAATACCATTGTTAATCAAGGATAAAACTCTGGAAACGAAAATTTCCACCCATAAAACTTCAGGTAAAATCAAAATCAGCAATTACACATGAACCAAAATCAAAGCACTAATCAGTAAAGATATGCAAACCAAAACCAAGGCCATAACCAAAATCAGGGCCAGTATCAAAATAGAACTCAATATCCCAATACCTACCAGATTCAAAATACGATGCAGAATCGATCGGCCCACGGGCCGAATTACAATAGTTTGCCCCCACTGCAAAACTTTAACCCAGTCAGAGGCCCTATCTATCGAGGCGGGAACATTATCCCCTTTTACTGGATACGATCCCCAACATCTTTCATCTCCTTAATACTAAGAATCTCCTCTGATTTCCACAGGAAAAACCCCACCCATGGCCGACGAGTCTAGACTATAGTAAATATTGTGCCTTCCATCGATACGCGAGACACAACCTAGAAGATTGTTGGGTCCTCAGGGACGTGATCTATGATATGAATGACCGAAGTCAAATCGATTGGAAAATGCTTAGGAATCCTAACCCTAATAATAACCTACCCCAACAAAATTTAGGAATCATTAACAACCCCATGCCTAATCACAACCATGCAACACCGGCTCAGGTCACTATCGTAGATCTCTCCGATCGATTCCCCTTCCAACCTTCCACCTTAATCACTCGCATCCAACCCTCTGCTGCTTCTTCCACACCAGCAAGAGGTCCTTCACCCCCACATCCCTCGACCTTGATCACTCACATTGCCCCGCCGAGTCCACCTCCGTAACCAAAATTCACTCAGATACGAGTCCATTCCTTTAGGGCTAGGAGACCATTCCTCCGTAGTCACCCGCCAGAGCCTTCAACCCCTCCAAATCCTGAACCAACACCATTACCGCTCCCTTTGTCTGATTCTGAACCTGAGTAAGGAGATCATGTTCTCCAAACTGTAGCCCAGATTGCTGCATGGGTAGAAAGTGTCACCCGAAAGACTCCAAGTCAAGACAACGAAATAACCATCGAGCGTTCACTAAATCTAGAAGAAAGTAGGCCAGAAGAACATCCTGACCCATACAAGATGCTGGTCTCTGCTTTCATAGAAGAGGAAGATTACACACAATACCTACCACCGGGACCGGCACCATTCAGATATGCATTCCAACCTTGAATTTCACCCATTTCACCAATACATCTGCATCAACCCACGCCGAGTTTGGTCAACAATCGACTTGCCCGATTCTCAAGTCAGGAACCAATTATCCGCCTCTACCTTTCCCTCGAAATAAGGATTTCACGAGCGCACAACCACCAGAGCGGAGTGTAAGAGAAAGGGAGGTTAATTTGCCTCCCCCACCTCACATCATCCCTTCACCAATTCTTGCACCTCAACCGTTCCAACCACCCGCACGTAAGGCCCATCGGCCAGGACAAGAATACGACCTTCTGCGACATCTCCAAAAGATCTCGGCCCAGATATCCATACTAGAACTTATCAAGAAATTGCCTGATCAACACCGATTGTTGATAAGGACACTTGATGACACGCAAGTGGATGAGGATACAACCCTAAATGAGCTTCATCAAATCACTTTGGTCATGGCACAACCTCCGGTGCTCACATTTACAGACGCAGACATGCCTAAAGAGTCACTCTATGAGAGTGCGGCCCCCATATATCTTACGGTCATAATTAGAGGATTCTCCGTACCACACACACTCGTTGACACAGGAGCAGGATTTAACATCTGCCCTCTCACCATGTTAAAAATGCTCGAATACATGGAGCAAGATGTCAGGCCCTCCGCACTGTCACTCATAGCTTATGATGAGTCGCATTTGTAGACACTCCTATTTTACCCTCTTGAGATATACAATTTTATTTTGTCAACCCTTGACCTCTTAACCCTGATATGGAAACCATGCACTGAAAGAATAGTACATGGCTGAACATAGGCTGAAATAATAGCTCTGTGGCTCAGATCTCGACGTAGGGAGACTATATACTGAAACAATAGTATATAGTCAGAATGCATACTGAAATAATAGTCTTGCATTTCAGACTAGAGACAAGACCTGGACAACCCTGAATTAAGCGCCTGGAATACCGCGCATAATTTGATTGCACGCCAGACCACAAATGCGCAATTAGTCCCCCTTTCAGACCAAACTTCCTTTCCCAGACCTATTCGAGACTCGATCGGGCGCCTGAAAGCAGACGCACGATCGGATTGAGCGCTCCAACACCAGCGCACAATTGGCCTATGCCTGACCTAGTCTCACAGTCTTTGACCCCTAAGTTTCCTTAAACCCTTATGAAGAAACGCTTAATTGGATTGCGCATGTACTACCAAGCGCGTAATTAGCCCTAATGCTATTAGGACTAGGAAACTCGCTGAGCAAGTCAGCCGGCCGCTCACTGAGTTGGTGACCGACTCAAAGCGACGAAAACTGGTGCATAATTCAGTTAAACACCTGAAAATGGACACGTAATTGAAGGAAAACCTATAAAAGATTTTTTTTTTAATTTCGACTAGAGACAACACGAAGAGGTTGGGCAATTTTCGAAGAGAGAACAAATTTTTTTGGGATTCCGAAACCAGAGAACTTCGAGGACAAACCCATAGAGCAACCTAGTCATGATTTCGAAATTCAAGCTTCGAATCTTCGACATTTCTCTCTGTAGCCTCGACCCTAGGTAATAATTTAATTTTTAGTTTCCGACCATAATTTCTAGCCTATAGATTTAGGATTTCTATTAGTTTTAATTATAGGTTTTAATTTTCAGTCCGACACCGTAGCACCCATTTTAGATCGCAAATATTTTATATCTAGTTATGATTCTCTGAACTAGGAACCAGTCCTTAATCCGACGGTCTAATTGACCCTAGGCTCTTAGTCCGTTCTAAAATCTCAATCTACAGTCCTATCATTAATTTTTCGTTCTAATCCTTCGATTCAAAACCAGTCCTTAATCAGACGATCTGATTTTCTAATTTTGGACCCGAATTCAGTTCTAAAAATTAAAAATTTAATTTTAATTCCTCGATTTAATGCTTCTAAAAATCCTAAATATAATATTAGTTTCCATAATTCTAGTTCATAGTTTAATTCATAATTAATATTCTGAAATCAATTCTGAAAAATCTAAAAATACTTTTTTACAGTCCAAAATCTAATTTATCTTTAATCTCAGCCATCCGATTTGCCCAAGGGAGATTACGGAGGGTACTCGGGAACGAGGCCAATCCTCCTTAACATAGCAGGCCCAAAACTTCTTTTTTTTTTGGGAATTCTAGAATCAATTAATTGCTTCTTTTTTTTCTTATTTTTTTTAGTATAATTAATTAGTAGATTTATTTTATTTTAGCATAATTAATTAATTAAGTTAATTAGACTTTAGTATGATTGATTAATTTCTTCAAATCAGATTTTAATTGGTTAATTCCTTGCTTTGATTAGAATTTAGTATGATTAATTTCATTGCTTCAATTAGATTCTTAGTATAGTTAATTCCTTGCTTTAATAAGAACTTTAATAGAATTAGTTTATCTATTTTTAATTAGATTTTTAATAAAATCAGACTATTTGTTTTAATTAGATTTTAATAAAATTAATTCCTTTGCTTAAATTAGAGTTTCAGTAAAGTTGGTTTTCTACTTTGATTAGAATTCTAGTAGGATTGTTATACTTGATTTAATTAGAATTTTATTATAATTAGCATGCTTGAATTAATTAGAGTTTCATCAAGACTATTACATGTGCACTCCTAGTACAATTAGGAAACTTGATCATAATTACACTTCTAATGGAATTAGGAGACTAAAATTAATTGGACTTCTAGTAGTACAAGGACACTTAATTAAGTAGACTTCCAATAAGGATAGGAATAGTAAAAATCAACTAGACTCCTGATAGAACTAGAATATTAAATTAAATAAACTACAATAGATTACCACACAGCCAAACTCACAATAGAATCAGGGAAGTTTAAACTGACCAGAACTATAACTATACAGGGGAATAAAAGAAAAATTAAACTATCTAAGTTAAGAAAAATATTGCTGCTGACGTTCGTAGGCGGACGATTCAGTATAGAAGTAACCCATACCCGCTCTTAAGCGTGATCATTGACGTGTTATAGCGTCGATAAATATCTGCAGTTGGCGATTACAACAAAGTAGGAATCTTCCTAGAAAACCTTTTTTTTTTAATTATTTATTTTTACCTCCACTAATCCAAACACCACAACGCTAGAGTCCACTTGGATAGAATTGGAGCCACTGATCAATGGGGACCGAGAGGAACCCAGAAAAAGTGTGCATCAATAGACTGGTGATCGCAATGGGACACTTTTGTAAACTTTTTTAGATAGTTAGTGTCCATCCTATTTCCCTATTGTTCTTCCCATCGTGTCATTTAGTTTCTCTTTTATATATATGAGTCGTTGTCAAAGACTCGAGATGTCTAGTATACGAACGGTGAGTTTGGGAGACCCACAATTATGGGGATACCATGATAACCCCATGTACGGAGAAGAATTACTTCACAATTCCAGCCCACGATAACCTGAGATTAATATGGCTGGTGAATAAGAAAATCTCTTCTCCACCCCACACACTGGTAATAATCATGATGGGAGAGATGGTAATACGGACAAAACCTTACCGCTCAACAAATCATAGAACTTAGTATCCAAAGAATACAAAGAGGAGATGACAACTCCGAAGAATTGGATCGAGGGTTGGCCGCCGCATATGAAACCATTAGGTCACGATAATTTTCAAAAGAACAAGAGTGACAAGAGAGGCCACCTCCTACCCCGAGCACGGTGTCAGCTTGCGTCACGCCATTGAGACAACCTGCCCACACATTCTTCCATGATGACTCTCTAGACAAGGTTTGCTCATGGGTCGCCCTAAAAGATAGCACCATTAAAACCGAAGATCTCCCTAAAATGCTCAATGAGTACATGGCTAAGAGAGAGCGTCTAGGTCACTTATTCGGATTCGACAAATTTTGCCGAGATGTCGAGTTTAATTTACCATAGGATTTAAGGCACCAAAATTTACTAAATATAATGGCACCGAAAATCTAAATCATCACTTTGCCCTCTTTTGTAATGATTGTCGACCCATATGTGATAATCAAGGACTTCTCATTCCCTATTTCCAATGCTTATTAGAAGGAGAAGCTTTAGATTGGTTTACAGGACTCCCGCTTTATAAGATAGAAACCTTCGATGAATTAGTCGGCCAATTCCTAGACCAATACAAACACTTGATCCAAGAGACAGTCAGTCTCAATGATCTAATGGCAACCAAGCAAGGACCTGATGAAGAATTTTCTGACTTTATCGCTAGATGGAGAAAACTCACTGCTAGAACCGGCACCTCAATGAAAGAGAAGGATCCGATTGATATTATCATCGATAACACTAGAGAACTATTAACGAGTGCACTTGTCATAAGTGATTGCCCCGACTTCACTGCACTCCACTCTCGGGCATCCCGACTAGCGCAGCATATTAAAGGCAGAGACTTAGCTCTATCCATATTCACGTCAAAAATAGGCTCTGCCAACGAATCAAAATAAAAAAATAATAAGAAATCCTTAAGAACTGTAGACACCCAAATTCGGCCCAATGCCTGATTGGAACACGTTTCGAGAGAGGTGCACTTCCGAGCTTTTGATGGCATGTATGGTACCCTTACATACCTTCTCAAACCGTTAGGAATCATCTTAAAACCTTTAGGAATCATTCCAAACCCTTAGGAATCAATCATAGCCTTTTTAGACTTATTCGAACCCTTCTCGGGCATGATTTGAATCCCCCTGAATAGCGGTCAGAAAGAAGAGTGCCAAAGTTTTTATAGATAGTTACCCAACCTAAGACATATACCATTAGAAAGTAGAGCTTTCCATCTTTCCAACAAACTAAGAATTTCCTAATTTGGAGTTATAATCAAAAGTTATGGCAAAATGAAGATCGCGGATTTGTGTAGGAAATTACAAAACCGAACCCATAGAGCTAGTTTCAAACCCTCCTGAGCAGTGGTTAAAGAGAGCAATGCTAAAATTTATACAAACTTCTTCTAAAGCTAAGTTATATACCATTAGAAAGAGGACTTCTCTAACTTTCCAACAAGCTAAAAATTGCCTCAATCAAAGTTCTACGTCAAAAGTTATGGCGAAATGAAGATCGCAAATTTATGTCAGAAATTACAAAACCAGGCTGGGCCCCTGCGGGTCTTCAACTTTCAATAGTTTGGGCCTGGTTTTCCTTCAAAAAATGGCTAAAATTGATATTGGGGGTTTGACTTGTGGACCATCCCAAAGTCTGGGGTGTGTTTCTTTAGGATTCTAGTGACCCTATTAGCTTAGGTTATCTATCTTTTGCCATTCAAGTCACCACCCTATCATCAACCATTAAAACCAAATCCCTCTTCTCCAAGATCTAGAAAGCTCCAAAAACCTTAGATTGCCCATTACCTAATTGCTAACCCTAACTAGCATCTAAGTAGCCTCCTAACCTACCATTTTCCTGTAAATAGAGCCCCCCTCTGTTGCTCCCCCAGCTGTGCTTTCTTTGTTTGTTTGTGGTAAAAGAAATTTAAAATCAAAATAAAACAGGGGATGAAATCAGCACAACTGAGAAGTCCTAGACCTGCAAGATACAGGGTCCATTGTGGCAAGTTTTGATAAGTAAGAGTTTGTCCCACAGGGAAAGATGATCTACAGCTCCAAGGGAGCCATCTCTAGTAGTCCCTCCAGATCTGGCAGTCCTTAAGGGAAGGGAGTTTAAGGTCACTTAGTTTACAGATCCGAAGGTAGCCTAATGTCTAAACTACAGAAAGGGTTGAGAGGATGGATGTAGTGTGGAAAATAAATCTAAAAGGGTGAGAAGTATGTTATTGAGCCTAGATCAGAGGAGTTTTGTAACTCAGATTCAGATCTGATGTTATAGAAATCCTGTCCAATGGCTACGTTATCACCACTGAGGAGAAAGAATTCGACCCATCTCTGTACCATGATCCAATCCCTTAAGGTTATAACCTGTCCACTCAAATGGTCACAGACTATCCCATAGGGGAACCACAATCCAAAGATGGGTCAAAACAAGTTAATCATTGTAGGCATTATTTCATCTAGGCTACCAGCTCAAGAATCCATAGGGATCCTCAACCTCTAAAGCTCTATGTGTGGGGCTAAGGCTGTATAGGACCATGATAGCCCAGACACATAGAAACAGCAAGAGATTGAGTACAACCTTCGATCTAGCTATCCATTGCTTGAGTGAGGCTACAATGGTTCAGTCACAAGCCTATAATCTCTATAACCAGATCAGATCTAACATCTGATAGCGAATCTATACAAATATAGGGGAGTCTGCCTCTGTACAATCTCCCACCAGGCTAATACAAGCTCAGATGCAGAGAAGGATCCATCTTGGATCGGTGGATTAGAATCACCCTAAGGCTATATCCTGTCCACTTGAATGGCCATAGACTATCCCAGAGGCTATCCTCCTCACGGAGCCCAAGACAAAACAAGAATATCGCTGCCACCACCATGGTCACGAGGCTACCAGCTTAAGCTCCCATGGGAATTTCAGATTTAGTGGGTCCTATGGTGTGGCTAAGGCTGTATAGGACCATGATAGCCCAGACACACAGGTCACTTGGATCTGAGTGACCCTTAGAATCAGTCCTCCATTGCTTTGAATCATAGCCAAAGTAATGGCGGATTACAAGGCAGCAGCCTTGCACAGAGCATCTCACAATCAAACACAAATCCCATAATGTAAAAATCCTATTACAAATTTCCATTAAACTAGTTCAAAATGCATACAAAAACATAGCCAGCAAGTGCTGGACTATGGAGAGAAGGAAAAAGAAAAAGAAAAAGAAAAACTACTTACAACTACAAAAGAAAAGAAAAAATGATCTCAGATCAAATCTCCAAGAGATGAGATGTGTTCCCAGCTCTGTTCCGAGATATTCCAAGATGTCTAACCTAAGCTAAGTATGGGTTTATATAGCAGTGGTGTGGCGGAGCATTAGGGTTAAGAAACCCTAATTTTTACGATGCCACGTGGCCTAATAGTGATTCTTGGATGCCTTGGGGCGCGTGCACAGAGATTTAAGCATGGGAGTGCGTGCCCTAATCGCTGAAAATTCCCAGAAAGTCTTCCGCTGAAGCGATGAAAGTTGAAGTTCAGAGCTTCGCTAGGTAGCTATTGTTTCCCAGACTTGTCGCGTGGTAGCTCTTGCTCTTCGCGAGGATGGTTTGATATTGAAGCTTCAACCGCCATTGCCTTGGTTTGCTCTTCAGGCAGTCTCGCAGTAGAGAATTGCACTCTCGCTGGATTGGGCTTTACGAGGTTGAGTAGACATCAAAGCCTCAGATGTCGCGAGGTTGGAGTTCAAGCAGTTGCGAGGTAGTTGCACATTCACTGGGTTGATCTTCACTAGGATGGATTTAAATAGTGCGAGAACTGTGCGATCACTTTTCTTCAATGGACTTCGCGAGTTACCTCGCGAGGCTTTAATGAGTTCTGAACTGTGCGAGGTTTCATGTCTTAATTGATCTTCGCGAGGATGGCTCTGCCTTCGTGAGGATGCTTTCTTCTTGAATGGTGTGAGAACTGCATGAGGAGTTCTCTTCTGATAGTTACATCCCGCGGTGACTGTGCGACAGCTGCGCGAGGAGTCTTCTGAAGCTCTCTCTCCTTAGCCGTTCGGAACAAACTGTGCGAGGTTGAGAGAGGTCTGCTTTGAACTGCGTGAGACAGCGCGATGTGTTCTACTCTTGAGCTTCGCGAGAGCTGCGCGAGTTTGTGCTTCTGAAGCTCTTTAGTTACTCAACTGCGTGAGAAGTTATTGTAAAGTCTTGAGAAGCTCAGTTGGACTGTGCGAGGCTCATTTTAGGTCTGGATTTAGGGTTCATCCTTCTGAGGGACTTCTGGTGCCAAAACAGGTTCCTTAGCAAGATTCCTGACCTTATTTCACTACTGATTATTACCTACATAAAACACTTAACAAGAACTTATTAGATGGCTAAGGGTCTAATCAAAGGTTAAGTTAAGGGGTGAAAAGTGGTACTTTTCAGGTCTTAACACCCTCCCCTTGCATTAAAGGTTGAAAATTTTTACCTAAGAGTGAAAAAGCTTAAGTGAGAAGATCTTTCTCCCTTTGGTGCACCCTACCCATACAAATTCCAGAATTCAAAAAACCTTTAGACCTTAGTATTTTACTAAAAATCTCTAGCCTTCCTTCTCTACCTCTTAGCTTCAAGCCTTTGGAGTTAGAACCTCGATTCCATACCATACAAGCCTTTAAAAGCTCACCGAAACAAGTCAACGGAAGGCTCCTCAACGGTGCAACAAGGGCCTGAGAGCTCCAGTTCTCTCCTCTATTCCTCGACCTTCTCGGTCATCCTCCATCCTCCCATTTGTACCGTTACGTCGCTGAATTTTCGATAGGAACGGAGGGACACAAATAGGATTTAAGACCCATTTGGGCAAGAGGAAGCCATTTTTTTTTCTTTTACATTATTTTTGTTTTGGCCATTAGTAGAGATCGCATTAAGCAGGTTGATTGGGTGCCTAACACCTTTCCAATCGATAACCGAAGCCCCTACCCAAGAACCTTTAGTATGGACCGGATTTAGAGTCATATTTGTGGCACTTCGATGCTTATAAAAATGATATAGGTTTCTCGGGACACCAAAAGCTCCGGGTGGGGACTCTATATTTTTTGTTAATGAGCGCATCGCCGCGACGGGATTGTCACAAATCCCATGGTTGTACAAATGGCGACTCCACTGGGGATAGTTTTTAGAGCTTCTCCTTAAAATTTGGCCATTTCTTTTTATTTTACTAAGCATTTTTGCTATTTTTTTACTGCTTTGTTATTTTCTCACGCCTACTTTTTCGTCATTTACATGCCCTAGCCGATTGGCGGGCTTACTTGTATATAGTCTTTAATTTCCTTTATATTTCTATCATTTTTGGTGCCTTAGCCGATTGGTAGGCCTACTTGAGCATCGTCTTTTAATTTCTCTAATTTTTCATCATTTAAAGTGCCTTAGCCGATTGGCGGGCCTACTTGTGCAAACATATTCTGACAGTGGACGTCGGCCATTAGTGGTAGCACGAGATCATCATCCTTGGTCTTTGAACTAAAGAAAACTTCCATAAAAAAAAAGCTTTGAAAAAATTAAAATTGAACCAAGCTAGGGAACTTAATCAATTTGTCTTTGCGGGTTAGATTTTTAAAAGGGTTGGGTAGAGGCACACATACAACCACCCTAGTGGTGATGATCCAAAAAAGTCTCAGTCCACCTAATATCTAAGAAGGAGCTTGCGCCGGAGGTATATCGGGTGGGTTCCCATTCCTACAAGCTTAAAACCCGTTGGGGAGCGCATTAGCGAGTTATACCGGACTCAAACCCTTTAGGTGCGGTAAGGAGAGAATCGATCATATAAAATCAGTCAGTTCCCGGAAGCCTAGCTTCCACAAAAAAGCCAAAAAGAGATTCAATTCGGGCTGAAATTATTGCTGTCAAGCATTCTGGAAACCCAATTTTGCCTGTCGCAAGTATTAGTTGCGCCAATGCAAAAATCCCCAAAAATGCACTGGCGCAACTAATAGTTGCGCCAACCTTATTGTAGGGAAATTTTGCTCTGGTGCATGTATTAGTTGTGCCAGTGTTGTTCTGAGTAGTCCAGCCCGATTCTGTGGCCTTTTTCCACCTCCCGAGTACCCCGATTAGTGTGCTCAGTGCCTTTGTTTGGGCCCCGCCATCTCCAACACCCAATACACCCCCGCCGGTCAAAAGAAGGTGACTTCTTTTTGGCTCATTTCAGGGGATCGGGTTGTTTACCTCAGTTTTTGTGCCTTCAATAGATCAAAGGTCTTCCTTTTATTCTTCCAAAGCGCATCGAAATCGTCATTGTGGGTCTCAAGATAGGGTACGAAAGCCACCCGAAAAGGGAATTCGAAAGCCTCGGAACCATTGTTTTCTACAAAAAAAAATTTTCCAAAACAAAATTAAATATAAAAAATCTTTAAAATAGAATCTTTGTGGTGCCAACACAACGGCATCATCTTACCCTCCGTCGTCTCGTAGGAGAAGAAGGAGGAGGATTTTTAAGCTTTATCCAAGGCACCCTTACCCAACCCATTCCCGAAGGATGTTGTGGGTAGTGGACCCGGCTTACGCCGATCCGACTCATCCCCGCCCCATTCTCCAACCCACTCCCATTCGGGAGAAGCCTTCACATCCATCCCCATCACCTTATCCCCTTTTACCGTTACCGGCTCGTTTGGTGCCCCCATTTTTCCAACCTCCACTTCCCAAAACATCTAAAATCCAATTGCCCATTCCCCATCTTTTTCCCAAACTACCTTTCCCCCCATGCCTATGCCAAGCCAACCACCCATTCCATCCACATCCCATCAAAATCCAACACCTTTCTCATCCACATTCATGACAAACCCAACCCCATTTTCCCAATCCACATCCATGCCCCACTCTCCACCTTCCCCATATAGGCCCAATCCGCCCTCATTCACCTATGTCACCTCCACCCTATCCGACCCCCCACAAGTCCCCCCATCTACCCGGGTCATGCCCACTTTTATCGGGGCCATGCCCGAATTTTCCCAAACACCCACACTTTACCCTTCATCATCTTTAAACATCCCCAATCCATCCCCCTTTGCCCCCATTCCTTCAATCCATCCCATATCCCATCACTTACCATGGCCATGCCCAATTTTCCCTCCACATCCACCTCATCTATGCCCAATCATCCCTTGAATCCACAATCCACATGCGATCCTCCTTCCATCACCATGTTGGAGGACATGTTCCAAGCCTACTCCTTATGGAGGGCTTCCCAAAACACCCCCCATCATCCACACCCCACATCCATGGACCCATCCCATACCTTAGCCAACCTCCATGCTTCACTCCCCCATGATCCCCGTCAACCCCCCATAATTCACACCTAACAAACCCCCATCTCCCATATGCCCCAAGGCCCATTGGCCCAAAACCCCACCTTTCATCAAGGCCCATTGGCCCAAAACCCCACCTTTCATCAAGGCCCATTGGCCTAAAACCCCACCACCCATGATCTCCAAGGCCCAATGGCCCAAGACCCCATCACCCAGACCCAAGGGCCCATGGCCCAAACCCATCAAGGGCCCATGACCCAAAACCATCAAGGGCCCATGGCCCAAACCCACCAATGGCTCATTATCCATACCCCTCAAAACCCAGTGGGCCAGACCCACATACCCCAAGGGCCCATTGCCCAAACCCTTACCCAAGGGCCCATGGCCCAAACCCATTTGGCCCAAGCCCAAACCCTCCAAGGGCCCATGGCCCATAACCACCAATGGCCCATGGCCTATTCCCCTCAAAACCCTATGGGCCAGGCCCACATACCCTAAGGGCCCACAGCCCAGACGCATCTGGCCCAAGCCCATACCCACCAATGGCCCATGGCCCAAGCCCTCCATAGCCCAATGGGCCATACCCATCAATGCCTAATAGGCCAAGATCCCCCAAATCCCATTCCCTTTACCCAAACCCAACCTGATCAAGGCCTTGTGACCCAAACCTACCTCGGGCCCATGGCCCAAACCCAAACCTCTTACCCTCCACAATACCCCTAAAATTTCACCCACCCCCAACCTTTAAAACTAGGTCAAACCCATGCCACACCTCAGACCCAATTTTCCCATGGCCCCACACCCCAAGGCCATCTCCAAACCTTCCCCCATGTCCAATGGCCCCATCAGGCCCCACCCCTAAACCAAAATACCATTCATCCCATCACCCCACAACACTTCCCTTACATTCAAGGGGCTCACCCAACCCATATCCAATCCAATCCCATCCAATCCATGCAACAACAATTTGAGAATCCTGTCCTCACTGCACCTACATTAGCAGTATGAGGAGGACGAGATGAGAAACAGTGGTGCCTATGTCAGGGCAATCACCACTCTTAATCCTCCACCGGTAGCTACCCCACCCCCAATAGCATAGAGCGAGTCCCGACCGACTGTTGAAAAAGTGGCCCCCATGTCTAAAGAATCGGAACAATTAAGGGAGCAACTAGACATGATCTAGAAATAGTGGTTAACAATGGGTGGTGCTGAAATCCACGCCACAGATTTCATGGATTTGTGTCTGTTTGTCGAGGTCCCCCTACCCCCCAAATTTAAAATGCCAGTATTCGACAAGTACAATGGCACAGGCAACCCGATTGTGCCCCTCAAGTCCTATTATGTGGATATGTGCCAGTACGGGGGGACGAGAGACTGTTAATAAAAGTCTTTCAGAAAAGTTTAATCGGCCCAACTCTGAGATGGTTCACATCTCTTGAACCGTCCATGATGAAGACATGGAAAGACTTGACGCATTTATTCCAAGAATAGTATGTCTACAATACTGATATTGAACTGCGCAAGTCTGATATAGCCCGGTTGAAACAGAATCCCAATGAGACCTTTAACGACTATTTGGGGCGTTGGAGAGCACTGGCAGCTCAAGTCAGAAGCAGAATATCAGACGATAAGCAGCTAGAGATGATTTCAAAGAACACTCTGCCAATGATTTCCAATTTTCTTGTCTACCAACAACAGTCCAGTTTTGCTAATTTGGTAAGGAACGCCAACCGCTGTGCGGATGCCATCAGGGAAGGACGGCTCAGCAAGAATGCTTCAGGGGGACCTAGCGGAGTTAGAAGGTTTGCCGAATAGAGAAACGACAGAAGGGCAGGGGCAGAGGTGCAGAATATGACCAATACCAGGCCCATTAACAATGTAGTCCCCTTTTAGTTTAAGACGGCGCAACCAGCTCCCGTCAGACCAGGGCCAATACAGAGAGTAGGGAATGGATAGGGTGTACAAATGACCTCAAAAAGGAGAGCCCGTTAGGATCGTGTTTTTATGCCCTTGGGGCAATCTTTAAGTGTACTTTTACCCTTATTAATTGACAAGAGATTAGTAACTATGCTCCAACCACGACCTCCTCCAATCTGATTCCATATAATTTTGACCCGAATACTCATTGTAATTTCCACCAGGGTCCGGGTCACCTGACTGATCGCTGCTTCCCATTGAAGCACGTGATCCAAGATTTAATCGATGTTGAGAAGATCATTCCCCCTGCACCCACCAAGCAAAGCAGCATGCGAATATTCACTAGGTGCCTTTGCCACCACACCCTATCGAAATAGTAGGTCCTAGACCCACCAAAAGGATGGTTGAGGAAATTGAGGAAGAGAATGAATTTGACCCCTCTGATTACATTAGTAACAGAGAAAATTTTATGATCCCAAGGCAACGAGACCGAGAAGAAAGAACTATTGGGGTGGTTGAGCCCCTGAATCTGGCAGATTATTTTCCTACCCCTACACTAGCAATTAAGCCCCTAGATCTTAGGGCCTATTTTCCACCATCACCCCCATTAACTACGCACAAGTAAATGCGTATCAATCATATTCCACCACCCCCATCAATTACCTAATAAACCAACAGGCCCCCAATCCTCTACCATCAATAAACTACCAATGGCCTGCGTCCCCCCCCCCCCCATTAGCCCCGATTCAACCACCTGCAAACTCCACCACCCCCGTCAATTACCTAATGGCCCATCAAACCCCCGATCCCCCGCCAGCACCTATCAGCTATCAATGGCCTACTTTTACCCCCTTTCTCCCAGTACCACCACCTCAAGCTTCACCACCCCCATTTGACCCAATTTTGCCACCCAGCCAGCTACCATTGAAATAAAACAAGTATTGCCTACACCTCCTGAGCCATCAGGACATGCACTTCAGGTGCCGGCAGCCATACCATTCCAGCTCTCAGGACCAACCTATGATCCACATCAGGTCTCGCTGAGCTATGAGCAAACTAATGCTAACGCTAGCAGCAGCAGGGAGGGGGCAGTGGACATTATTACCAGATCAGGATGAATCTCGAAACAGCCCGAGACAACAATAGTAGCAACTATAATATCAACAGCAACAGCCCCAGCACCAGCACAGTCAAAGGGGAAGAAGGACAGTGCAGTCCACCCATTTGAGAAGATGAGCTGGGAGCACATTCTCGAGACTCAATTAAGAAGGATGCCAACACATATCACTGTCTGGGATCTCTTAATGATGTCCCCACTCCATTTCCAAGATCTAATGGGGGTGTTAAAGAATACCCATGTGTCCCAACAGGTGAGCCCAGACGAAGTCGAGCAAATAATCAGACAAGTGATGGCACCCAATGCCATTTCATTTTCAGATGCAGATCTACCTAAGGAGGGAAACAGTCATGCCAAATCCCTCAATATTATTATCGAATCCGGGAACATGATAATTCCCTTGGTTCTAATTGATAATGAGTCGGCTCTGAATGTGTGCCCATTACAAACTACCACCAAGATCAGCGTGGACCCCTGTATGCTAAGGCCGACAAGGACTAGCACTTGGGGACTTGATAATACAAGAAGAGAAATAATGGGAGAGGTCGATCTTGAATTAGTAATTGGGCCCATGTCCTTCTCTATACCTTTGTAAGTGATGGATATCAAATCTTCTTTTAATTTGCTGATAAGATGCCCGTGGTTACATGAGGTCGAGGCGATACCTTCTACCCTCTATCAAAAGTTAAAAATCATATCCGGGTAGAAGGTGATCACCATCATTGGCGAAGGGCACGATGAGAAAGACAAGCCCACCCACAGCATTTAAAATCCAAAGGTAGTGGATGTGCCACATACTAAGGAAGACACCGATCTCCATAATTTCGAGTATGAGGTGTCGGCAGTAGGCTCGAAACCCCTGAGAAACATCATGTCAACAATCGGCGGCGGAAAAGAAGCAGCGGTGGCAATGCTTCAGAAATGGGGCTATAAAAAAGGCAGAGGACTCGGGCCTAGACTATAGGGCAGAAGAGAGTCAGTTGTTGCCAAGGGGTAGAAAGTCCGATTCGGGTTAGGTTATAAGCCCATAGAGAAAGAAGTTTGAGAGGCCAAAGAGAAAGCCAGGGTTGTTGCAGCTGCAAGGGCAAGAGGAATCAGTATAGAAGAGAAGCCTCGTCCTAGGCCACACATCAGGGAATCCTTTGTCAGTGCTGGGGTCATAAAAATTGATTGAAATGGGGTAACCCATTTGACCCCACACAAACCCATGACCTCTGTCCATCCCGCCAATCCCCACATCTTCCTTCCCAACCTTGAAATAGATCTGGCTGCCCTATCCCTATTTGAGGAGCGGCATTCCATACCTGCACAAACTCCTCCTATGGTAAACCACCAGGACTCTGCTAATGCTTGAGGATGAAATCTCAGATGAACCTATGATCAATATGATGGAGGCCAATCCAGAAGAGTCACACTCGCCGACCTCCTACATCCAAAAAGGTAAAGGGGAAACAAGTCAGGTATGCAATTAGGCATCTTTGCCCCAAACTCTAAAAGCAGAGAGTGGCCTATAATTTGGTACCTATTTCCCAAAAAAAAACAACCGATAAAAAGTGACATAAGCCCTTGGCAGACAATACCTTGTATATACACGGACCTGCTTTGCCAAGGGTCCGTCTCCGAAGAAAACAAAAAGAAATACAAGAAGAGGTAGGTGTTACGAGTCTGAATGAGGATATCCTTTTGGAGGATCTCCCCAATGAGCTCCTCAACCGGTTTGCCAAATTTGAGGATGGCACTACCCCCATTGTCGAGGAAACCGAGGACGTTAATCTAGGGACTGAGGAGATTCCCCGAATTACCAAAATCAAAATGTCGCTATCTCCCAAAGAAAGAAAAAGTATGATCGACTTCCTTCGGTCATACCAAGACATTTTTGCCTAGTCATATGAGGACATGCCTGGTCTAGACACCGATTTAGTCGAACATGAGTTGCCTCTCTACCCTGATATGAAGCCGGTTAAGCAGAAGCTGAGACGTCTCCGACTCGAGTGGATGTTGAAAGTCAAAGATGAGGTCATCAAGCAATATGATGCAGGGTATCTCATGGTATCCAAATACCCGTAGTGGCTAGCCAATATCATGTCTGTGCCAAAGAAGGATGGAAAGGTTCGCATGTGCATCGATTTATGAAATTTGAACAAAGCGAGCCTGAAAGACGATTTCCCATTACCGTACATTGACATCTTGGTCGATATCACTGCTAAGCACGGGATGCTTTATTTCATGGATGGATTCTCCGAATATAATCAGATAAAGATGGCAAAGGCAGATCGAGAGAAGACTGCATTCATCACCCCCTAGGGAACCTTCTGCTATAGGGTCATGTCGTTTGGGCTGAAGAATGCCAGTGCAGTGTATCAAAGAGCAATGACGACACTATTCCATGACATGATGTACCCAGAAATTGAAGTATACGTTGATGATATGATAGCCAAGTCACCGGAGCAAGGTCATCACTTGGTAAACCTCCAGAAACTATTTGAGAGGCTGAGAAAATATAGGTTATGTCTGAATCCACAAAAGTGCGCATTTCGCGCTATGTCCAAGAAACTGTTGGGATTCATCGTCAGTAGGAGAGGGATTGAGGTCAACCCAGTCAAAGTCGAAGCTATCACTGAAATGCTACCACCGTCTACTAAGAAGAAAGTTAGAGGGTTCTTGGGTAGAATACAGTATATCAGTCGGTTCATTGCACAACTAATGCTCATCTGCATGCCGATCTTCAAGCTACTAAGGAAGAACTTGCTCGTTGAATGGAACGACGACCGCCAGGCAGCATTCGATAAAATCAAAAGCTACTTCCTTAACCCACCTGTGTTGGTGCCACCCGAGCTAGCGAGACCACTCTTGATGTATCTCTCCACGATGAAAGTTTCTATGGGATGTGTCTTAGGGCAGCATGACAAGACGAGAAGAAGGGAGTAGGCCATCTACTATCTGAGCAAGAAGTTTACTGATTATGAAATGCACTATTCTCATCTGGAGAAAGCATGCCTAGCTCTTGTATGGGCCACTCAGAGGCTCTGCCATTAGTTGCTATCTCAAGCTGTTCTACTTTTAGCCCGAATGGACCAGTTGAAGTACCTTTTCGAGAAGTCGACTCTTACTAAGCAAACTGCATGTTGGTAGCTCTTGTTATCTGAGTTTGACATCACGTACATCACTCAGAAATCGATTAAGGGGCAGGCACTTGCCAATCATCTTGTCGACAATCCTTTGCCAGATTATGAACTTTTGACAATCGAGTTCCCTGATGAGGACATCCTTTTTATGACGAAAGATGATATGAAGAAGCAGAAGAATCATGGGTAATGCACTTTGATGGGGTCGCTAATGCCGAGGGTCAAGGAGTTGGCGCCATTCTGATTCCACTAAAAGGATCCCATGTACCCGTCTCTATCAAGCTCAACTTCCCTTGCACTAACAATATGGCTGAGTATGAAGCTTATGCCACTGGTCTGCAGGCGGCTCTCGATATGAATATAACTCACCTTCAAGTGTTTGGCGATTCACAGTTAATCATATGCCAGACGAATGGAGATTGGAAGATGAAAGATGAGAAAATGATCCCTTAACATAAGCACCTTGAGGATCTGATAGCTTGCTTCGAGGATGTCACTTTCTCTTATGTCCCACGGATAAGGAATCGCTTTGTTGATGCACTAGCCACTTTGGCATCAATGATAGAAATCCCGTATGGTGCTGAGATGAAGTCGATCATGATCCAGCAAAGGAATGAGCTGGCCTTCTGCGTCCAGATTGAGGAACCTACGAAGCCTGATGATGAGCCACCTTGGTTCTCAGATATCAAGAATTTCCTTGAGATACTAACTTTCCTTGAGGGTACATCAAAGATGGACCGACAAACTATTCAACGTCTAGCGGCAGGCTACGTCATTTGTGGGGAATGCCTTTATAAGCGATCCTACAATAACATCTTACTCAGGTGCCTTACGGAAAGTGAAGCAATCAATATCATGAAGGAGATCCACGAGGGAGTATGCAGAGCCCACATTAGCGGTCACATGCTTGCCAAGAAAATTCTATGGCAAGGATACTTTTGGACTACTATGGAATCAGATTGCTGAAGCATGTCCAGAAATGCTACAAGTGTCAAGAACACTCATGTCTGATACACGCTCTTGTCATCGATCTTTATTGCATGATCACTCCTTCGCCATTTGCTACTTGGGGCCTTGACGTCGTCGGAATGATTAATCCAAAAACATCAAACGGACAGCGGCTCAACCTCGTCGCCATAAAAACTTCAGCAAGTGGGTAGAAGCAGCATCATATGCCAACATCACGGCCAGTCACATCGAGAAGTTTCTCAAAAATAATATTATGTGCCGATTTGGAGTACCCAAGGATATCATCATGGACAATGGCACAAACTTTGTGAATAAGCGCATTCGAGCCTTCTGCGAGCAATACAAGATCAAGCACCATGCTCATCACCTTATCGGCCTCAAACTAATGGAGCCGTGGAAGCTACAAATAAGACAGTCATCCGTATCCTCGAGAAAATGGTCGTCACTTATCGAGATTGGAACAAAATGCTACCATTTGCTTTATGGGCCTACAGAACGTCAATCTGTACCGCTATAGGGGCAACACCATTCTCCCTTGTGTATGGAACCGAGACCGTCCTACCAGTTGACGTTGAAGTACCCTCGCTCCAAATCCTTATGGAATCAGGCTTACCCGAAGCAGAGAGAGAGATCCCGCTTCGAACAATTGAACTTATTAGACAAGAAGAGACTCCTAGCCTTATGTCACACTCAAGTTTACCAGGGGCGAATTGCACGTGCTTACAATAAACATGTCTACGGTCGAGATATAAAGATAGGAGACACTGTGTTGAAGAAGATCTTCCCATCCCTCCATGCTGATCCGAGAGGGAAGTTCAAGCCGTACTAGGAAGGACCTTACGTCGTTCGGGAGGTGCTACCGGGATACGCCATCTGCTTCGCCACCATGGACGAAGATCATCTTCCTGAGCCCATTAATGCTGGATACATCCGACGATTCTACGCTTAGTCTATCATGATAAGGTAAGTATTAGTGAAACAGATACGTAACTACTTAAGAACCACCCAAAAGAGGCCATCATTCCAAGCACAGTAGCCAAAAAGCATCCCTAAAAAAAAGATGATATCCTTTGCTACCCCATTTTGAGCCTAGGCCTTTCTTTCAATGAACCCCTTCCCCCCCAAAAGAAAAGTGTGTACATATACAAAAAAGGAGAGGAAGTAAAGTTACCATCAAAATTCAAAAAAATTGAAAAAGCAAAACCCCAAAAAGAGATTGCCTGAAATAAGATAAGGAAAAAAAAGAAAAAATAGAAGAATCATGGGGCGTGTACAGTAAAATCCCCCAAGGAAGAAGAATTTTGAGAGAAATTGAAGTCATAACAAGGAAACCTTTTAGTCCAGCATACCTTCAAATCCTAACCTAATCCATGGCCAAGCTACACCCTGAAGGAAGCCCTCTTTTTAGGTTCACAAGCAATCATAGTATCTGTTAAGTCAACACAAGCCAAGTTGTGGGACGACACCAGAACCCCATCTGGCTGGCTATGACGGAATCGATGTCTATATCGTGGTTTTCTTAAAAAAATAAAAAGAAATAAAATGAAAAAATAAAATAAAAATACATGCTCAAAGAAAGATGAACATGGTGAAAACCCGAAAGGGCGCTACGGGTAAAAATAGTGAGTTTGTACGGACCAAGTGAAAACCCAAAAGGGCGCTTCGGGTAAGAGAGCTAAACCCATGGACATGGTGAAAACCCGAAAGGGCGCCATGGGTAAAAAAGAAGATAAATAAAAAAAAAGAATTGGAGGAAAGGTTTGATTTGATTGATAAGATTAATATTTAAGAAACCCTCTTGGTTACTCTCTCTGATACCCTTTTTCCGACTGGGCCACTCATGTTAGTTTAAGACGGGTCCCGACCAACCATGTCTTCAGAACTGCTTTATCAAACGTATGACTCGAGGTAAGGAGAAGGGTTGGACTCAGTCCAAGGGGATTGACGTTCCAGTGTTGGTAAAACTGTTGAAACACCCTCAGACCCAACCATTTAAAAGGGGGCTCGACCATGCTCAAAAGAGGACCCGAGACCTCACCCAGTGATTAAGGCACCACACCCAAAAAAATACACAAAATAAAAAGAACAAAAAGGTCTATATATAAATTCCCTTATTTTACAAATGTACAACTTACAGCACATCCCAAAAAAAAAAAAAAAAGCCAGTGTGATGTCTAGCGTTATTTCTTTCCGTTCTTACAAATAAATACAAAAAATAATAAAAACATAAAGAAAATATGTATATAAAAAAGATGTGTGTCTCTATAAAGGGGTTTCTTACGCCCCTTTTCTCTGTATATGATCTGTGCAAAAAGTTATGTGTGCAGGAAGGAATCAGCGGCCCAGCTCGTGCTTCAAGGCGCTAATCTCAGCACGAAAATCATCTTCCTAGAAATTCCACTCAGTCAACCAACGACCATGCTGGCTCTTATACCTCTTTCGAGAAGTATCAGTGGCTCCAAGGGCAACACTCAAGGATCATTTCAGACGAAGGACCTCGCTCTTTTCTATCTCTGTTCTAACCTTTTCATGCGCTAAAAGATCGTGTAGGACCCTCTTCTCATCCACCAGTAGCTCGATGCGGGCTCAGAGTACCGTCTCTTTCTTTGGCCAAGGGACTCTCGTGTCAATACTCTCTGCTGGATTCAGACAATCAGCAACAGGCTGCTCAATCAATAGCCAGGCCTCATACTAGGGAGAAGATTAAACCAAATCTCCCTGCTCCATATCACACATCAGTGTCGACTGACGCGTCTCCCAAAGAGCGGCAATCCGATCTATGTCCCCAGAAGACCCTCTAGAAAAAATCAACTCGCATAGAGAGGGCTTTGCCTCGCAAGGCACCTGCTGAGAGCAGCTGAACTAACACAGCACCCGGAATGGGAAGTAGAAGGTGCTGTCAGTCAATCCTAGGAGGGTGATGCCATCATGGTCTCTGGAGAGAACTATTGGGAAGGTCCGGACCAACCAAGGAAGCCTTCATATCAGCTCAGCATCAGTCAACCAAAGCTTCAAAGCTGACGAATCGCCTTGCGGAAGCAAGTAACACCTACCCGCAAAACATCAAGCTGCCTCGCCTCGAGCGATGTAAAAGCGTGGCACGAGACCCAAGATAGCAAGATGCCCACCTAACCAGACTTGAAGCAGCAAAGGGCATCCCCTAAGATTCTCCACCTTGCCCAGAGCAAAGGCATCAAGGCATCGATATAGTTCAGCAAGGACCAGGTGCATCACTGATCGGCCCCCCACCAATGCGGTCAAGACATCGCAAAGAGCCAGGGAGAAGCTCTCACCCCCAGTAAAGAAAAGGGCTTCTGAAATGAGACCGAGAGTGAAGGCTTTCGCATTGAAAATATTCCTAACCGACAATTTTCGAAGACTTTCATCACCGAAAAGTTCTTTGAGGAATTCTAGAGAACACCTTGTGGGCCCCCCAACAAGACTTTTCTCATATTCAAATTTCTTCAAATCGAGGGTAAGGTGAACAGATTTAGAATAGCCCAACCTCAGCGTGACTCTGGCAAGGCCTCTATGAAGCCTCAAACCGAACAAATTGGATAGCTCCTCAAGGGTTGGAGTTAGCTCCCGCTTCCCAAAATGGAATATATGGATATTTGCATCCCAAAATGAAGCGGCAGCATGAAGGTCCCATCGTGGGAGAACATCGTGGAAGAAGGGAAGGTGTGATAGGCCAAGTTGCTCGAGCTCAACAAGCTCGCTCTCATTTAAACATCCAAGCCAACTTCTAAGAAAATTGGGCCCTAAGCCCAAGGAGATGAATAAATAGGTTTCGGGCCCTCCATATAAGGGAGGGTTGGAAAGCGGGTCCATAAACGTACAAGGATCTTTGAAGAATATAAAATTTGATGTATGTTGATGGACCAGCCCCTAGGAAAATGAGAACAAAAAGAATCAGTCAAAAAGACTACGTCAAACAGAAAAGAGAAGGATTTTTAGACTGGCTCGGGTATATTAGGCCCCACAGCTCTCCAGGCTAAAACTGGTGCAAATATTAGTTGCGCTAATGCATTTTATGCTAGTCTTTGCCTGGCGCATCTATTAGTTATGCCAGTACAATTTTCCCTTGGATTTAGCCTAACACAACTAATAGTTGCACCAAACAAAAATTCCCCCCTCCAAAGCCAATTTTGGGGCCTGATTGGGGGGAATTTTGAAGCCTTTTTACCAGCCCTTTAAAAATCTGTCAACCTGTCGATAGTCATGGGTAACATTCACAAATCTTTAGATACCCCTAACATTTTGAAACTACTTTGTTTCTTTGGGCACAGATTTGATCCTACATCAAAGCATGCGACTGAAAAGGTCACTTTCTATGAACATTTGGCAAACACATCTTGCAGAAAAACAGATACAGTACAAGGAAACCATGGCATACAATCAAGACAAAGCACTAAAATATTTCTAAAATAAATCCACAAGGTGCCACATCATCCATCCCAAGCTATCTAGAATTTCAAATCATCAATCCCAAAAGTGCTAATGGTTAAAAAATGGAAACTGAGGCCTATTCCTTGTCCGTGCCCTTTGATTTCTTCCGACGACGAGAGGAGCCCTGGTAAGTCTGCATATCCCCCACTCGGGACCAGGCCTGAGAAATCCTAGTAAGCAAAGATCGTGACTCCTTAGCGCACACACACTGCAAGTTAGGGCATAAAATCACAGATCAGGGCCAATTGAGGGACAAGAGCAAAAAGTGAAGGAACCAACAACCGGAAAAGAGGAACAGCAGAATACTCACTATCTCCACATCCCGAAGCTCTGCAATGTTACAATGATAAGTTGCATACTCCATAGCCAAACCAAAGTTCTACATTCAAAGGGATACAATGTCAGCTATCAGGGCAATCATAAAACATGTGCAAAAAGGAGGCCGAAATAAGAGAGAGACGGGTCGTCAGAAGGCTTACCCCTGGGATCAACTCAGGAGGAGGGACACCGGTTGCTTCAGTAGAGATACGTGACTGCCTGTCCACACCAGCACACAGGCCCGAGAGAAAGCTGTCATCAAGGCGTCAGAAGGTCCCATAGACCACGGTCGGATCACCCCCAGGGGCACCAGCTTGAGAAGTACCCGACGGACCAACGCTAGAAGAACCCGTGCCAGAGGGACCCGCACCAGAAGAACTTGCCCCTGAGGAATCTGCGGTACCCACCGCTGCTTCACCTTTGTTATCTAAGCCATCCCGTTGAGCGAACCCAGCCCTACCCCAGTCTTACCTATGGGCATCGCCCCAGTTGTCCATAACACTCAACAGTGCAAGGTTGACTCGGCCGTCGCTCGCATTGGTAAAAAGGGTCTTACCTAGCAGTAGTAGGAGAGTGATGCGGGCCAAGATGATCGCCCGCTTGGGCGTAATATAGAGATCCCTATGCAGCTGCCCTAGATCCACCAACTCACCATCCGCAAAGAGGCTAGACAACCAAGACATCTTAACGTTAGTGCCGTGTATCTGACCTCGAGGGGGATAGGCCCCTATCAGTCGAATAATGTCCTCTCTGCTTGGTACCACGAGACCGGTTATCAGTATGCCCCCCATCCTGATACCCGTAATCATTGCCCAATCAACGGGCGTCAAGGCCATCTCAGTGTACGACATATGGAAGGTCATGGTCTCGGGGCAGAATCGCTCAATTAGCGCCTTCAGGTACGCCGCATCAGCTCCCATAGGCGGGCACGATAGAAATTCTCCAAAGCCCACCTGCACCTGTTAAGAACTTCACCACGGGGGGGACATAGAGGTAGAAATAATGGAAGTCAAGCCACCCGCACGAAATACGATAGCGGGTAGGTCCTGCGCACCAATAACAAAATGCATCAGAGTAATGGAAGTAAAGCAAAGCTGCATGAAAGGAAGAACTGAACTTTCATTTACCTTGCCCTCTATGCTGAAATTTGAAATATGGGTGTACTGCTGATGTAGGAGGCTGACTCAAGCGGCCTCGCCCTCCATTTCGAGCCAAGGACCCGCTTTCCGCTCTACCCAAAAGAACTGCTCTCCCTGCGGACCGTAGACTATCTTGAGCCCCCCTCCTGGCCCTCCTCAGGAACATGCTCATCACCACCCGACATGTTGAGGCAACAAAAAACAATCACATCAGAGCAGATCAGTAATAAAAAATCATTTTATGCTACGCTGCAAAGGAAGGTAAGTAGCGCTCACCCTTTTTCTTTCAAAAACCAAGATGCACACATAAAAACAAAAAACTAAAAGAAAATCCCTTTACTTTATTTACAAAAAGAAAAACCAAAAAAAAATCCCTTTACTTTATTTACAAAATCAAAACAAAAAACAATAAAAACAAAAACAAAAAAAAAATCCCTTTACTTTATTTACAAAATAAAAATAATAAAAACAAAAACAAAAAAAAATCCCTTCATTTTAGTTGCAAAATCAAAACTAAAAAAAACAAAAACCAAAAAAATCCCTTTACTTTATATAAAAACAAAAACAAAAATAAAAACCCTTTTTTTATTTATTATTTTATTTTATATTTTGGATAAATAAAAGAAATAAAACAAACACAAAAAGAAAAAAAACAAACACAAAAAGAAAAAAACAAACAAAAAAAAAAAAAACAAGAATAAATGCCCCTTTCTCATATGTACAAATAAAAACAACCAAAAAAAGGGGGGAGAGCATACAAATATATATTAGGCATCAATAAAATCCATAAAGCAATAAAAAAGAGGGCATTATTCGTAAAAATTATCAACACATCATCAATAAACTTGTTTACAATAAAAATAAATCATTCATCATCTAAAAATACAAGATCATGATCATATTTGCAAGAAATAAGCAAGAAAAATCAAATAAAGCGGGTTTTAAATAATTACCTTTCAAGAAAAAGGGGTCTTTGATTTAGCACAAGCCGGCAATCGATCAGCACAAGCAAGCAACGGCAATGAGGCACGCGTAGAGGCAATGTAAAGGAACCCTAAGAGGGTCGGTTTTCGATTTTAAAGAGAAGTTGGGGAGAAAAATATAAAAAATAATATCCTACAGTCCGAACCCGGGCTGTTTAAATTACTCCCCAGCCAAGCTTGGCGCAACTATTAGTTGCGCTAGGCAATTTATGCCTCTTTCTGGCTTGGCGCAACTAATAGTTGCGCCAGCCATTAGTAGGTCCAGTCTTGGGCCTGGTACGGGTCAAATGCATAACCCGGTCCCCCTCTCCTCGTTTTGTTTACTCGCGGCAGATGCACGTGCTCCCAAGCGGTGTGTCGATCTTCGTTCGACCTATCCGGTCAGCCACGCTAAGAACAAAGTGGACCAAGAGCAATAGGCGTCCCGATCTTACTTAGAAAAATATAAGAAAGTCCAAAAAATGATAAAAAATCCCCACAAAAAAGCCAAAAAGATAATTCACATAAAATGTTAGAGTAATTCGCATAAAATAATAACTTTAAAAAAAAAAAAAAAGAGAAAAAAGAAAACAAAAACAACAAAAAATCTGTAAAATAATAAACTAAGAAATAATAACTCTAAAAATTCAAATAAATCACGTAAAATGATAAAAAAATAACAACCTTTTTGTGTTTCCCCACAGAGCTACACACATGCATAATGCGATAAAAGGTCAATGTTATCAGCAATGCAGCGGTGCCATATTAAAGTCCCGAGTCTAGGGTTCGCCCTGGATCTTTGGAACCTACTTCAAAGTAGAAGCAAAGGCGTCAATCCCGATCAAACGGTCAATGTTTTGATCAGGTTGGCTCCACTGCTAAATCTTCGAGCTAAGTGCTCTATTTTGGATTCATATGAACTTAAGTGTCGTAAGCTTCAGATTCCTCGGAGAAGGTCAATTGTTGGTTGAAACCAACCTGTTGAGAATGAGATTACATATCAATCATACTATGTGCAAACATACATTCGGGAGAGTTCATTTCCCTTTTATTTTCTCTTTAGGCTTAAAACCTGTATGGGCAGTGGTATCCTTGTAAAGTATACGCCATGCATCTGGGTATCCATATGATGGTCGTTTGTTCCCATAAATTATACCCGGGCAGGTCCGGGTCGGGGTTTCCATTGCCTTTGTTATTGGTTACTGCCCCTGATGGGTGCATGTTTATGCATAGTTAATTGATATGTATGATCATTATTGGCAGAAACCAAGATTGGATATCCCCTTTGGTAGACACCCAATAACTGGTTGGATCTATTTAGTTGTACTTGAAGCTGGGTGCTCTAGGACATGTTGATCCGGGGCACATTTTTGAAAACGGGACATCCTCCCAAAAAAGCACTGCGACTTCTATTTGCTCCGCTTGGGTAGTCATGCTAAATAAACTTCGGGATCGATGGGTTCGCCCAAAGAATTCAGACCCTACCTCAGGCAGGGGCACCCGTAAACAGTCAGATGGGGCAATCAAATGCCTCATAGGATTGGATGCAAACTGTGGAGCCTTGCATATGGTTACTTCACACCTATCTTTGAATGTGGGTCGATCACCCTTCTTACTTGCAAGGCTGTTGTATTCAAAATGAATCTTAAAACATTGAATACCTTCAAATAATCTTGAGAAGTGAATGTTTGGCCTGACATACAGGGCTTTCGTAACTCGTTCCACCTCGGTTATGCCCAGTAATGTCGCTAAGCGCTTGGGGACCGACCACCTTGAGAAATGAATGTTTGGCCTGACATACAAGGCTTTCGTTTTCTCACCATGTTACTCTTCTGATGTTTAAAGTTCATTCTGAATACAACAGATTTGTCAGTAGTACCTTGGCCCTCTTTGGATGTCTCTTATCTTTGGCATTCGATCATTAGTGATCGGATATCAACGAGGGGCATCTGTAGATACCCAAATTCGGCCCAAGGCCCGATTAGAATATGTTTCGAGAGAGGTATACTTCTGAGCTTTTGATGGCATGTATGGTACCCTTAGACACCTTTCTAAATCCTTAGGAATCATCTCAAGACCCTTAGGAATCATCCCGAACCCTTAGGAATCAATGATGGCCTTCCCAGACCTATTAGAACTCTTTTCGGGCACGATTCGAATCCCCCTGAATAGCGGTTAGAAAGAGGAGTGCCAAAGTTTTTTTAGATAGTTTCCCAACCTAAGGCATATACCATTCGAAAGTAGAGCTTCCCATCTTTCTAACGAAATAAGAATTGCCTAATTTGAAGTTGTACATCAAAAGTTATGGCGAAATGAAGATCACAAATTTGTGTAGAAAATTATAAAATCGGACCTATAGAGCTAGTTTTGAACCCTCTTGAGCAGTGGTTAAAGAGAGCAATGCTAAAATTTATATAAACCTCTTCTAAAGCTGAGTTATATACCATTAGAAACAATACTTCTCAAGCTTTCCAACAAGCTAAAAATTGCCTCAATCAGAGTTCTACATCAAAAGTCCAACAGTTTGGGCCTAGTTTTCCTTAAAAAAATGGCCAAAATTAACATTGGTGGTTTGACTTGTGGACCATCCCAAAGTCTGAGATGTGTTTCTTTAGGACTCTAGTGACCCTATTAGCTTAGGTTATCTCCCTTTTTCCATTCAAGTCACCACCCTATCATCTACCATTAACCCAAATCCCTCTTCTCCAAGCTCTAGAAAACTTTAAAAAGCTTAGATTGCCCATTACCTAATTGCTAACCCTAATTAGCATCTAAGTAGCCTCTTAACCTACCCTTTTCCTCTAAATAGAGCCCCCCTCCCCTTGGATTAAAGGTTGAGAATTTTTGCCGAAGAGAGAGAGAGCTTAAGTGAGAAGATCTTTCTCCCTTTGGTGCACCCTCCCCATACAAAATCTAGAATTTAAAAAAACCTTTAGACCTTAGTATTTTACTAAAAACCTCTAGCCTTCCTTCTCTACCTCTTAGCTTCAAGCCTTAGGAGTTAGAACCCCGATTCCATACCATACAAGCCTTCAAAAGCTCACTGAAACAAACCAACGCAAGGCTCCTCAATGGTGCAACAAGGGCCCGAGAGCTCCGGCTCTCCCCTCTATTCCTCTACCTTCTCGGTCATTCCTCCATCCTCCCATTTGTCCCATTACGCCATCGAATTTTTGATAGAAACGGAGGGGCACAAATAGGATTTAAGACCCATTTGGGCAAGAGGAAGCAACTTTCTTTTCTTTTACATTATTTTTATTTTGGCCATTAGTAGAGACTCCGTTAAGCGGATTGATTGGGTGTCTAACACCTTCCCAATCGATAACCGAATCCCCTACCCAAGAACCTTTGGTGTGGACCGGATTCAGAGTCATATTTATGGCACTTCGGTGCTTATAAAAATGATATAGCTTTCCCGAGACACCAAAAGCTCCGGGTGGTGACTCTATATTTTTTTTTAGCGAGCGCATCGCCACGACGGGATTGTCACAAATTTTACGGTTGCACAGGAATTGAGCAAGTTAACACCGTTGTCAACTAAGGACAAAACTTTAGTAATGGGAACTTTCAATCGCAGAACTTCGGACTAAACCAAATTCAACAACGGTATACCAACCAAAACCAAGGTGTTAATCAACAAAAATACGTGAACCAAAACCAAGGCCAGAATCAAAATCAAGGCCAATACCAAAATAGAAACCAATACCCTAAGGCCTACTAGAATAAAAAAACAACACAGAATCGATCAGCCCATGTTTCGAATTACAATAACGTACCCCCACCACAGAACTTTAATCCAGCTAGAGGCCCCTACCAACCAAGGCGGGAACACTATCCCCCTTTACTAGATACAATTCCTAACATCTTTCGTCTCCTTAACACTAAGAATCTCCTTCGATTCCAGCAAGAAAAACCTCACCCATGGCCGACAAATCTAGACTATGGTAAATACTTTGCCTTCCATCGATATGCGGGTCAAAATCTAGAGGATTGTGGGTCCTCAGGGACATAATCTATGATATGAATGACCGAAGTCAAATCAATTGGGAAGTGCCTAGGAATCCCAACCCTAATAATAGCCAACCCCAACAAAATTTAGGAATCGTTAACAACCCCATGCCCAACCACAACCAAGCAGCACTGGCTCAGGTCACTACCATAGATCTCTCTAGTTGATTCCCCTTCTAACCTTCCACCTTAATCACTCGCATTCAACCCTTTGCTGCTTCCGCCACACCAGCAAGAGCTCCTTCGCCCCCACACCCCTCAGCCTTGATCACTCGAATCGCCCCGCCGAGTCCACTTCCTTATCCAAAATTTACTCAGATACGAGTCCATTCCATTAGGGCTAGGAAACCATTCCTCCGTAGTCACCTACCAGAGCCTTCAACCCCTCAAAATCCTGAACCAACACCATTACCGCTCCCTTTGTTCGATTCTGAACCCGAGTATGGAGATCACGTTCTCCAAACTTTGGCGTAAATCGCTGCATGGGTAGAGCGTGTCACCCGAAACTTCCAAGCCAAGAAAACAAAACAACAACCGAACTTTCACTCAACCCAAAAGAAAGTGAACCAGAAGAACATCCTGACCCATGTGAGATGCTGGTCTCTACTATCATAGAAGAGGAAGATTACACGAAGTACCTACCACTTTGGAGCGGCACCATTCAGGTATGCATTCGAAACTCGAATATCACCTATTTCATGAATACATCTGCATCAAGCCACGCCGAGTTCGGTCAACAACCGACTTGCCCGATTCTCAAATCAAGAACCAATTATCCGCCTTGGCCTTTCCCTAGGAATAAGGATTTCATGAGCGCACAACCACTAGAGGGGAGCGTGAGAGAAAGAGAGGTTAATTTACCTCCCCTACCTTACATCATCCCTCCACAATTCCTGCACCTCAACCGTTCCAACCACCCGCACCCAAGGCCCATCGACTAGGCAAAGAAACTACACTCAAGCCAAGACAAGAATATGATCAGTTGCGACATCTCTAGAAGATCCTGGCCGAGATATCCATACTGGAACTCATCAAGAAATTGGCTGATCATCACCGGTTGTTGATAAGGACACTTGAGGAGACACAAGTAGATGAGAATACAACCCTAGATGAGCTTCATCAAATCGCCTCAGTCATGGCGCAACGTCCAACACTTATGTTCACAGACACAGACATGCCTAAAGAGTCACTCCGCGGGAGTGCGACCCCCATATACCTTATAGTCATCATTAGAGGGTTTTTAGTACCACATGCCCTTGTCGACACAAGAGCAGGACTTAATATCTGTACTCTCACCACATTAAAGACTCGAATACACAGAGCAGGATGTTAGGCCCTCCACACTGTCACTCAAAGCTTATGATGGGTCGCATCACTTTGTTAAAGGAACCATCAAGCTACAGGTTCGCCTCAGACCTGTAACAAAAGATGTTACCTTCTACGTTTCTGATTCTGCTGGTACATATAATCTCATTTTAGTAAGAAAATGGCTGGAGTCAATGAAGGCTATCGCATCCATATACCATCAATGTGTCAAATTCCCATACAAGGACTCCATCGTCCGTATATAGGCTGATGCACCCCTCCAGGAGATGGATACTGATTATGCGGTGAGCATACCAATCACACATGGTTATGTGTTGAACACGAGTCATATTCAAAAGACTCGAATCCCTTACGAGACAACCGTTGCGGAAGTTCATCCCCCTACTATTGTTGCTTCTTAGTGTGCTTGATTTATGCGTGTTTTGAAAACAGATTTATAGCTGCTAAATTACAGTGGCTCTAGACTATATAAAAAAAATAAAGAAATATCAGCACAGTTAGAAGAGAATTAGCCTTCAAGATCAGGGCCAATTGTAGCAAGTTTTAAAAGTAAGTGAGTGAAAGATCGTCCACAGAGAATTTGTCTAAAATGTAAGATAAACCTCCAGATCTGAGCTACCAGATCTGGCTTCTTATCCTATCTAGAAAACTGAGAAGATGAGAGGTTTGAATTTGTAACATTTAACTAACTAAAAACAAAGAAAAATTTAAACTAAATGATCCAGATCCGAGTTGGGGGAATGATTGAAACAAAGATGGAGAAGTAATATCTAAATCTGATTTGGTCTTTGAAATCTAATGAGAATAACTGCAGCTCAACAGAGGTGATCCAATCTTCATCTGGCTACAAGCACAGATGTAAGAGAGATAAATCTAATTCAAGGATTAGGCTTACACTTATGGCTATGGTCTGTCCACTTTAATGGCCACAAACCATCCAATAGTCTTTAATCCAAATCCTCAATTCAGAACAAGAAACATCACTACAAATGCTGTAAGAGACTAGGTTACAAACACTAATTCTCACAGGATTAATGAATCAAGGGAAATTGCATGCAAAATAATGAATCTAAAGGAGTCTAATGTACTAAGGAGATCAGAGGGAACCCATGACATGAGTCCAATGGAGAATGCATAGTTTAAAGCAAGCTTTTAAAATTCATCCTTACAATTTACAGAGCACGGCTTAACAGCTCTCGGATTTGCAGTCTTGGATGCAAACTCTCCTTTGAGTTACAGTAGTATCTCACAGCTCTCAAATGCAAGTACAAAGTAGGCTATTACAAGGATTGTAGACAAGCTGTCTGACTGGGAAATGGGGGATTAGAAATAAAACTCAAAATTTGGATGCCCAAATTGGGCAAATGGTTCGTCTATTTATAGTTTTCCCCAAGTTCAGCTCAGATGTGTATCAACCAATCAGAGGTGCTCAGATCTGTATTGACCAATGGTGGTCGAGCACGAGGATCCAGATCTGTTCTGGCCAATCAGAATTCCTCAATCTGGTTCAGCCAATCAGGTGAAAAAGGCATCAATTCTGTTATGCATTTCGCAAATCTGTTAGAGTTTCTAGAAGTTCCCGCCAAGGTATTTCATCTCTGGGTGCTCACGTGGGGTGGAATATGCCTTCGCTTCATGCTTAGAATCCTTTAGAACGTCCCTAGGTTTTTAAATGCATTGGGATGCATGAAACAGATTACTGAATTGCCCTTGCAAAAGCTGAGAACCTCCAAAATACCTTTTCGCAAAGTTTAGGGGGCTTTTCGCAAGGTGTTGTAACTCCTGAAGCTCTTTTCGCAAGGTTCTGGTTTTGTTCGAATTGAGTTTTCTCCTTTTTGAAAAGGTAAATCATCTCTTCGAAAAGTTCAGATGCTCTTCGAAAGCTTAAGCCTGGAATTTTTGTTCTTTTCGCAGAGTTTCAGGTTCTTTGCGAAAAGTACTCTGTAGTGCATTTTTCTGTTCGAATTGCTCCATACTTCTTCTCTGGGTTGAGACCAGGTCTTTGCCTCTTCAATTCAGACCTTCCAGCAGCTAGTGAGGTTGTTTCTTCTCTTTCTTTCTTTGGATTGACATGGGTTGTCATCTTTTTTGCACTTTTACGCTACATTTATGGTTAAGCCTGTCTTTATTGTTAGCTGCAACACAAGCACTTAAAACACTTATTTAGTTCTCTCAAAGGTCTATCAAGACTCAAGTTAAGGGGTGAAAAATGGTATTTTTCAGTTCTCAACACACCCCCAAACCTAAGCTTTGCTAGTCCCTGAGCAAAGACAAAATTAAAAATAAAGTAAAAAGCCACTTTTGTAGGGAGCACAGTTGCATTTAGCATATGCAACAAGCCTTTTAAACCCCTAGGTGATCCCTAGTGGAGGAGTGAAGTCTCCTGAGGGTTTTCAGTGAAGGTACCCACAAACTTCTCCAATAAATCAGTTAAGATCAATGCAGTTACATTAAAGCAAACTTTAATCCAATCAGATTATTCACACTGCATCGCCAAAGTTGTAAGAAGATTTTCAAGAAAACATCAGTTCAAAACTAAAATTCTGCTGTAATTCCTTTACCATTCACTTAGTTGGTGTCAAAAAGTTTTTACAAGAAAACTTAATGAAAAGCTTGCCTTCTATTTGAGAATTCAGTTTTGATGTTACCCCAAATAATTTGATTTCAAACTCAACTCTCACCAGGGTTTTCACTCACCATGCAAATATGAGGGTTGCACTATTTCACACGACTCAAGAGCAATTCTGATCCTCAAATAGGATTGTAAGGAGCATAGGCATTGCTTTTCGATTCGAATTTACTACTTTTTCACCATAGATTACACAAATCCTTATCTCCATGTGACACTCAATCCATCATTGATCGAAGGACTTTAACTTGGGTTGTAATGTGGCTTATGGGTGAAATTTATCAAGAATAAAGGGTGGAATGGAGTTCAAAATTGAGAAGTCGGTCAAGGTAAGGAGGTGATAGACACACCTTCTTCAATTGACAATTTCATCTTCTTCTTTGAATTTTCAGAGCCAAAGTGGCCATCTTTTTCTCTTTCTTTTTCAAACTTCCAATGAAATGCCTTCTCCTTTTCTTTTTTTTTTTTTTTTTTTTTCAAAGCAACATTGACTGGAATGCCACATTTCTTCTGCTGATACATCATTGCCTTCAATTATTTTTTTTTACCAAACTGTTACCCAACTCACCTTTCTTCAGCTTTCTTTCCTTTACCTTCTGAATTCTCAGAGTGAGGGTTAGGCTAAATGAGGTTGATGAGGTTTCAAAGAAATCTTGGATTTATAAAGTTCAATTGGTGTGTATCAAGGGCAGTTTCAAAAGGTTGGGCTTTTTGAAGTTCAAACTGTCCAAAAGGAGGCCTTACATCATGTCTTTAATATCATGATTGTTGTCAAGATATTTTAACTTGTATATGTGTAACTTCTAGTGATAACAAGCAGGCTCAAACAGTCCCTAGAGCAGAAAAAATTTCCAATTTATACCTCCAAAGAATACATTTCAGGTCTAAATCTCACTGGGTGTGGTTTTCTATCAAATTCCTGAGGTATATCATCACTGCTTTCTCTCTTTTTAGGTTTACTAAAACATCAATTTTCTTTTGGAAATTTTCTGACATTCACTTCATGAAAGTATTAGAATTACACTAGAAATTAATTTTAAAAAGTTTTAACTTCCTCATTTTTCAAAAAAACAGGTGTGAGATTACTTCATTTTAAAAAATTCTGCTGATCATAAGTTGCACCAAGCATTAACTTATTTTATTGGCATACCTGCCATACCCCCAAACCTAAGATGAACATTGTCCTCAATGTTCTGAACCGAAAACGAGGGGCAGCAGGATAAAAGAAGGAAGGAAAACTAAGCAGAAAAAAATTTGCAGCTATGTGCAGCAGAAAATAAAGAAAATAACACTGAATATATGAGCAGAAAAAGGGAAAAAAAATGTTATATAAATATAGGAAATTACTGATAAAACAGAAAAATAACAAAACTAAGCTAGAACTGCTACAAAATAAAATCTAAAAACTGAATATATGATCAGAAAAATAAAAGAACTGCAAAGTAAATGGAAGGAAACTAATGCTAATAACAGAGAAACGGTAAAAGCAAGGTAAGGGACTGAATACAAAGTTAAAAAAGAAAAAGAAAAGTGTTGATACAAAAACAGAATTTGTGAATGCAAAATAGGAAAACAAAGTTAGAAACTAACTATACTCACAGAAAAATGACGAAAATCAGTAAAACGAGGACACATTAACCTAAGAAAGAAAAAAAATCAGCGATCTAAAAACAGAATTTGAAACTAAAATTCCTAAAACAGAAAATCTAATGCCAAATGATACATCCTAAGCCCAAAGAAAAAAAACCCAAAAGCCTGAGATACTTATGAATCTAAGTGATTATAAAAATGATTAGCAGGAATACAGTGAAAAGCAAGATTCATAAGACCCCTTTGTTGATGATGTGTATGAATAAAAAAGAATAATGAAGCATGGGAGCACATATTAAAAACAGGGTTCACACACAGCTGAGACCCATTTATGATGAAGAAATCTCGAAGGAAAATAAAATCAGTGGGTCCATTGAATATTCAAAACAGCCTATGATTCACTACTCATTATCCTACATGATTCCTAAAAAAGAAAAAATGATCTCAGCAGGTCCAGATGGGAAAAGTGGATGCAAATGGAGAAAAACAGCCCATCCGGAAGATATCTATATATATATATATATATTTTTTTTGTTTTTATAATTTTCTATTTTTTTTTTTTTACTTGTTTTGGATCAGCCCGGACTCAACAAGAGCCCGCATTTACTACTGCTGAAAATAATGAGAAACAACTCAGAGATTTTCTATTTGTGTTTTCATTTTCTTTTATTTTGTAAAAATAAAATAAAATCAGCATGCCTAAAAGACAGCAGAAATTATAATCAAAACAAACATTAAACACAGAATGAGCTCAAGTTCTCAAGAATTTAAAATAGAAAATGAATGCAAAGGAGAAGGATGCAAACTCAAGCGGATCTGCTCCGCTTTTAGTCCGAGATGCTCCTTGTTGATCTGGGCCGTCAGACAAAAATCCAAAATTGCATTACCTTATTCAAGTATATTGACAAAATAAAAGAAAAACTCAAAGCACGCCCAAATTTGACAAAAGACAAAAGAGTGGCAAGCGTGACATTTATTCAAATAACTAGAAGGCAAAGAATAAAAACTCGAAAATAAAAAAATTCTGCAAGAAAAAAGTTTTCTATACAAAACTGTAGTAGACATTTAATCAAGCACTTGGAATGCAAAGTGCAGTTTTAAAGCAAAAATTAAAATAAAAATCAAATCTACAAAATTGAAAAACTTAGGTCTACCAATTTTAAAATCTATTCTAACAGCGGCGCCAAAACATGTTGTTGCTTCTTAGTGTGCTTGATTTATGTGTGTTTTGAAAAGCAGTTATAGTGCTAAATTACAGTGGCTCTAGACTATATAAAAAAAATAAAGAAATATCAGCACAGTTAGAAGAGAATTAGCCTGCAAGATCAGGGCCAATTGTAGCAAGTTTTAAAAGTAAGTTAGTGAAAGATCGTCCACAGAGAATTTGTCTAAAATGTAAGATAAACCTCCGGATCCGAGCTACCAGATCCGCTTATCCTATCTAGAAAACCGAGAAGATGAGAGGTTTGAATTTGTCACGTTTAACTAACTAAAAACAAAGAAAAATTTAAACTAAATGATCCGATCCGAGTTGGGGAATGATTGAAACAAAGATGAGAAGTAATATCTAAATGATTTGGTCTTTGAAATCTAATGAGAATAACGACTCAACAGAGGTGATCCAATCTTCATCTGGCTACAAGCACAGATGTAAGAGAGATAAATCTAATTCAAGGATTAGGCTTACACTTATGGCTATGGTCTGTCCACTTTAATGGCCACAAACCATCCAATAGTCTTTAATCCAAATCCTCAATTCAGAACAAGAAACATCACTACAAATGCTGTAAGAGACTAGGTTACAAATAATAATTCTCACAGGATTAATAAATCAAGGGAAATTGCATGCAAAACAATGAATCTAAAGGAGTCTAATGTACTGAGGAGGTTAGAGGGAACCCTTGACATGAGTCCAATGGAGAATGCATAGTTTACAGTAACCTTTTAAAATTCATCCTTACAATTTACAGAGCACGGCTTAACAGCTCTCGGATTTGTAGTCTTGGATGCAAACTCTCCTTTGAGTTACAGCAGTATCTCATAGCTCTCAAATGCAAGTACAAAGTAGGCTATTACAAGGATTGCAGACAAGTTGTCTGGCTGGGAAATTGGGGATTAGAAATGAAACTCAAAATCTGGATGCCCAAATTGGGCAAATGGTTCGCCTATTTATAGTTTTCCCCAAGTCCAGCTCAGATGTGTATCAACCAATTAGAGGTGCTCAGATCTGTATTGACCAATGGTGGTCAAGCACGAGGATCTAGATCTGTTCTGGCCAATCAGAATTCCTCGATCTGGTTCAGCCAATCAGGTGAAAAAGGCATCAATTCTTTTATGCATTTTACAAATCTGTTAGAGTTTCTAGAAGTTCCCGCCAAGTTATTTCATCTCTGGGTGCTCACGTGGGGTGGAATATGCCTTCGCTTCATGCTTAGAATCCTCTGGAATGTCCCTAGGTTTTTAAATGCATTGGGACGTGTGAAATAGATTACTGAATTGCCCTTACAAAAGCTGAGAACCTTCAGAATACCTTTTCGCAAAGTTTAGGGGGCTTTTCGCAAGGTGTTGTAACTCTTGAAGCTCTTTTCGCAAGGTTCTGGTTCTGTTCGAATTGAGTTTTCTCCTTTTCGAAAAGGTAAATCATCTCTTCGAAGAGTTCAGATGCTCTTTGAAAGCTTAAGCCTGGAGTTTTTGTTCTTTTCGCAGAGTTTCAGGTTCTTTGCGAATAGTTCAGGTTCTTTGCGAAAAGTACTCTGTAGTGCATTTTTCTGTTCGAATTGCTCCATACTTCTTCTCTGGGTTGAGACCAGGTCTTTACCCCTTCAATTCAGACCTTCCAGCAGCTAGTGAGGTTGTTTCTTCTCTTTCTTTCTTTGGATTGACATGGGTTGTCATCTTTTTGGCACTTTTACGCTGCTTTTATGGTTAAGCCTGTCTTTATTGTTAGCTGTAACACAAGCACTTAAAACACTTATTTAGTTCTCTCAAAGGTCTATCAAGACTCAAGTTAAGGGGTGAAAAATGGTATTTTTCAGTTCTCAACACCTACCCCTCGTAGTTCTCCCCCAACGCGTCAACAAGAGTTGATGAGGAGAGAGGTCAGACCAGACCTCGCCAAACTTAATGACATTAACCCTACCGCGATGAAAGGGTGGGATCTTATGACCCTACCGAACTCGATAGGAATAAGCAATGTCGTGTAGGACCTATCGTCCCAACGAAAATATGTAAACACATAGGGTTAGGTTATCAATCGGATGACCCACAAGCCAACTTATTCCCTACCTCACCAAAATGGTCTTTATATGACCACTTCGTCTATGGGACCACTAAGAAAGTGAATGTACCAAAGCATAAGGAAGTGTCCTTCACTAGATCCCAAAAAGTAGAAATTGAGCAAATGACTAAAGTGTTTAATGATTTAACCAATTTAAATGACAATATTGATAAATCGGTTGAAGGAGTTAAGCCCATGTTTGATACTGAGGAATTCATAGGAGTGAGGAGAGAAGAACCTCCATAACCTGGGCCACAATCAGAAGATTGGGAATCCACTGACAATGAAGACTTTCACATAGCAGCTTTGCAAGATGACGAAGAGCAGCTACCCTCAACCTGGGAAGAGGATGACACCCTGTAAGAGAATCTTAACCTGCATAGAATCCGCCTCGGCCTTAGCCTTGGAGTGTGGGAATGCCCATGGGATTCCCCTTGTATCGTTCACCCGTACCAGCCCCGTTGTAGGGCATGCACTAGTATATTAGAATATTTCATCAATTGGACCCGACGTTCTACGATGGTGGAATCAAATCACCCCAACCCCACAGCGATAAAAACCAGTAATGACTCACCAGTTTGGCAAATAACACAAGGAGCGAAAACAATTGACGGTCATTGGGTTGACTCATGGGGGGACACTCACACTGCCATCATAGAGTTTGAAGAGGAACTTGAACTAGACACTCCTTCACCCCCAAATACGCCATAACTCTAAGTATTTTAGAAATCTCTAAAAGAAGAGTGACAACCTCCCCTAAGTGATGACAAAGACTATTGGATAGACCTCCCGGCCCTTAAGTTAGCAGAGCAAGCTAATCTAGGACTTCAAGCATTATCAGATTAAGAAAGTGAGTTCAATACCGTCTTCGACTCTAACCTAGAAGGATGGGAATGTCCTTGGGAATCTCCCTGCATTTCTCACCACTATCTGTCTCGATGTCGAGCATGCGTGCTCATCCTAACATATTATGAAGATCAAGGAAAAGAACTCGCTACTCCTGAGGATCCTTTGGGAGATTCCCCTCGATGGGTAAAACAACATTGTTATAACTCAGAGGATAATAGTTCAATTGACTATGATCTTCAGAGCTTCTTTAAGGAAGAGGCGATCAATGTGGCAAAGGAAATCCAAACATTAGTGTCACTGTTACCAGCTTCACTCATTCAAAAGGTCTCATCAGATGAGGACTCCAAAAAAAAAATGCCAAATTCACAACAAGTCTGTGTTCTCCAAAGAATCGCCTGAACGGCTCCAGCAGCCGTCTCGCTACCTCAACTAGAGGAAGCAATTCTCCCGGCACCCCTTGAGGCGACCGACCCTATACCATATTTATTATCAAAAATTAAAAAAATAGTAAAAATAGAAAAAATAGAAAACCTTAAAAATTTAAAAACACAAAACCCAAATAAATTAGAAAACCTCATAAAAGAAAGGAAACTCTTCGTCCTGAACAAAATTTGTGGTCAACAAGGAGACTTTTCTCCTAAAGTTTCTATCCCATTCCTTGCACGAGGACATAAAGCATCCCGACTAAACAACAAGCCAGTGATCATACCGGACGAGATACTTCATGACTTTGAGAGAAGAATCAGTAGTCTTGACCTTCACCTTACCAAAGATCTCTCAGTCATAGATTGTGTCGATGAAAGGTTACCTTTTGTAAACTCAGATCCCCAATGTAGCAATTTCATAGTGTACGTACTTATCGAGGATGAAGAAAGAGCACCAGTTGTCGAGGAGGCACTAGACTTCCAACAAGGTATCAAGAGTTTCGATGAACAAACCCAAGCTGCCATGAAACCCACATAAGAACTTAACTTTGGCACTGAAGAGAAACCCAAGAAGCTACTGATTAGTGCGATGCTTAACTCTAGGGAATGCCAACAAATTGCACAAGTCCTGTAAGAACACCTCGATTCCTTCGCAAGGTCCTACGAGGACATGCCTAGTTTAGACTCGAGTTTAGTAGAATATCATTTCGTCTTATAACCCGATGTAAAGCCTGTTAAATAGAAACTTCACAGGATGCACCCACAAACCGCCCTCCAAGTTAAAGAGGAAGTCGACAAGTTACATAAAGCCAAATTTATTCGAGTTGTCCTCTATCCTAAGTCGGTCGCCAATATAGTACCTGTCGCCAAGAAAGATGGCAGAGTATAGGTTTGCATCGACTTCCGAAACCTCAATCAGGCATGCCCAAAAGATGACTTCCCACTTTCACACATTGACACTCTAGTCGACAACACCGCCGGACATGAGATGCTAAACTTTATGGACAATTTCTCTGGATATAATTAGATCGAATTAGAGGAGTCTGACTAAGAGAAGAGTTCCTTCACCACACCATAGGGAACATACTATTATGTCATTATACCTTTTGGGCTCAAGAGCGCAGGAGCCACTTATTAACGCGCCATGATGGCTATCTTCCACGATATGATACATAAGTGTATAGAAGTTTGCGTTGATGACATATTAGATGAGTCCCAAATGCGAGTAAGACATGTGGAAGTGCTCCGATTTGTGCTACAAAGAGCTAAGAAATATCAACTAAAAATGAACCCAAAGAAATGTGTCTTCGGGGTCACTTTGGGAAAATTACTTGGTTTTGTAGTTAGCAAGCGAGGGATCGAAGTTGACCTTGCAAAAGTCAGAGCCATCCTTGAGATTCCGCCCCCTGGTAATGTCAAAGAGTTACGAGGCCTGTTAATCACTGAAAAGTACCACTTTTCACCTCTTAACCTAGCCTTTGCTAGACCTTGAAGCTCACTAATAACTCTTTTTTAGCTTGTTTTATAGTTAGAAATAAATTGTGCAACTTAAAACAAATTTCGTAACTCAAGGACCTTTTAGGGATGACAAAGATGACAGCTGAACCAGAAAATGATGGAGCACCATGATGGTACACACCATGATGACTATTTTGCCTGTCATACTGGACCCAGAAAATCCAGTAGATGAAAGAAGTTTAGGAGAGAATGGAGCTTCAGGAGCGAGTACCTCGCGATAGGAGTTTCTAGAGCTCTTTTGCGCGAAGTGTATTTAATGTTGAAGCAACTGTGCGATCATCCAAAGCTCTAATGTGAGAGACAACAATATTCCACGCCAAACTCTACCCCATGAGGATTCTACAAGCTGCACGACAAAAGTGAAATGTAGAAATCAGCCTCGCGAAGCTCGAGCTCTCCACTTCTCAACCCTAACTCAAGGACCTTTTAGGGATTTCCCCAGGTCTAGGGCACACATCCCAAGACATAAATTCTGACACATGCATTCTAAGGGATCCAAGGGTTGTAACAGTGCCACGTTTGCTTTAGAAAAATTAAGGTTTACTCTCCTCTCAGCCACAGTATTGAGACTAAGTATATAAGCTACACTTGTAAATTAGGAAACTATCATTCACCTTCTCCTTCAACCTTTATCGGCTGAGAGCTCAAGCAGGCTAGGCTTAGGGTTAGGGTTTGATCACCTTTTTTTCCATTTTTTTTCTTCTTTCTTAGCTCAGCACTTGCTGGCAAAACCTTTGGTAAGCATCTATGTATAGTTTTATGTAAGTTTTGTAATAGTTCAGTAAACATTGGGATTTGTTGTTGAGCTGTTGTGCACAAGGTTGCTGCCTTGAGGGATTTCATTATTAATAACACCAGATCAATGGAATCTTTGTTTGAATGCTTACTCAATCTATTATTTTCCTATTTGTCCGTAGTTCTGTTCAGGCTATAGCATATATTTAGGATTTTAGGTTATTAAAAGGCCCATGGAAGCTTGAGCATGATGCCCTGGGACCATAGTAGCAGTCAGCAGTTTTCATGTTCTGTCCTTAGTATTTGTGGGTAAGGGAGCCTCTGTGGATATCCTGTGACCATTAGAGTGGACAGACTATAGCCCTAGGGCGAACTTGGTCACAGATCTGAGATGGATTATTCTTCTCTGCACTTGGACTTATGTCTTAGTGAGAGATTGTGCAGAAACAAACTCCCCTCTGTCTAACTTGACTGCCATCAGATGTTAGTTTTGGCTTCTCTGTAGTGATTGCGGACTGGGAGGAGGAGTCATTACAAGCCTTTTGTAGCAATGATCAGCTATGCTTCAATCCTTATTCAACCTATTACTGGTCCTTTGTGTGGGCATTAATGTGCTGCTGGCCTTGACAATACACATCGGGCTTTATGGGTTGGAACTCCTATGAATATCAACCAGATCTGTGTACAGAACTGGGGAGCTTGTAACCTGGCAAACATAGTGTCTGCAATGGTATTCATGGCCTGATTTGATCCATTATATGAGGTTTGATCAACTTACTCTTCTGGATTAGATGAGCAACTTCTGGCTTGATCAATGGGATTTGACAGACTCTATAGGATAACCTGTAGCCATTTGAGTGGACAGGCTATAACCTTAAGAGCACCCCAAATGGCATGGGTTAAGTTGGATATGTCCACCTTTTTGAGGTTAGTAATAGCACTTCGGTAAGGACTTGCTACAGAGAGAGCCCTAAGTCTGAGTTGCATAACTAAATAAATCTGTAACTTAAGCTGCTTACTTCTCACCCTTTTATTTTTATTTTTAACACACCTTCATCCCCTTCTTTATAACCCTTTCTTAGGATAAGACTGCACTTTATTCCTTTCTTTAGGTAATTTAGTATAGGCATGACACCCAACTCCCTTTCTTTAGGTAATTTAGTATAGGCATGACACCCAACTCCCTTTCTTTAGGATTGCCAGATCTGTAGTCAGATCTGGAGGCCTACTATTATAGCCTATTTTGAGTTCTAGATCAACTTCTCTGTGGGACAAACTCTTACTTATCAAAACTTGCTACAATAGCCCTGGATCTTGCAGGCTTAGGATTTCTTTAGTTGTGCTGTTGCCATCATCTTTTCTTTTGCTTTATATTATTTTTATTATTTGTTCTCACCACACAATAAGCTAGCACACAAATAAATAAAGAAAATCCAAAATAACAACAAGAAGTTTTTGGCACCGCTGCTGGGAATGTTGATCTTTTTAGTAGACCTGAGTTGTATTATATTGTATTATATTATGCTTTAGAAAATTCTTTGTAGTTGTGCCATAGTAGGATAAAAGTACTATTGATTCTTTGTGAATTTTGCAGAATTGGACAACAATAGAAGGTAAAAGCTAGAGCTGTAATGGGAGTCTAGCTAGCTCTGTTTGTACTTCTTTTACCCTGAACTTAGTCTCTTGATGTTGAATTCCTTGTAGTTCATGTAGTGTAATTTGTTTAGTAGTTATTGTAGCTTAGTTGTTATTTTAGTTTAGAAATTCTTTAAGTGCTGTAAGTATTTTACTTACTTGCTGAGTTGGTGGTGTATGCGAAGGAGATCCCTAAACCCTGAGTTGGAACCTCTAAATCCTGAGGTGTAAAGGATCCTCAGACCAAGAAACACCCCACAAGGCCCTACTGTTGAAACTGAGCAAGCTAACATGGCTGAGAGGCAAAGAACCTTGAAAGAGTACAATGCACCTGGGGAGTACTCTTCTCCCTTCTGCATATAATTTCCTTCAGTGGAAGAAAACTATGAAATCAAAGCCTCCACCATCAATATGCTGCCATCCTTTCATGGGCTTAGTAAGGAAGATCCTTACAAGCATAATGACCAATTTTTGGCACTTTGTACCACTTTCAATATTGCTGGCTTGGGACCTGAAGCCACTAAACTAAGGCTTTTTCATTTTTATTTAAAGGACAAAGCCAGCACATGGCTCTCTAAGCTCCCAGCCAACAGCATACAAACATGGTGTGACCTCTAAAGCCAATTCTTGGCTAAATTCTTTCCTATGAACAAGACCAACCTGATGAGGACAAGTATTCTGTCATTTATTCAGTCCTCAACTGAGGATTTTTATGAAGCTTGGGAAAGATTCCAGGAGATGTTAAAACAATGGCCCCACCACCAAATTCCAATGTGGTAGTTAGTGCAAGTATTTTACCAAAGAATTAATCCCAATAGCAGGGATATGGTGGATGCCTCATGTAATGATAGCTACCTCCACAAGATAGCTGATGAGGCTTGGGAGCTGTTTGACATTGTAGGAGAAAACTCCATGCAGCAGGAGTCAATGTCCCGCAATGACAGTCAAACCTCTGGTAAGTTGGTGAAAGAGACCACCCCTAGAGGTAGAATATATGAAGTGAAGGTGCAAAGTGAGTTGGAGAAAAAGGTGGACAATTTGATCTTGAAATTTGATAAATTGATGAGTGTGATGCAGCCTAGAATGGTTGCACAAGTGGAGGAGGCATGTCTGATATGCCAATCTCCATCACACTCACAGGATTGTCCATCAGCCAACCAATTCTCTGATTTTGTTATGGAGCAAGCCAATGCTGCCCAAACATTTGGATAGCAACCTGCTGGGTACTCTTGGAGGAACCACCCGAACTTGAGGTGGAGACAGGATAATTATCCTCAACCCCAGCAGCAGCAGTTGGTAGCTCCATATAGACCTTAACACCAGTTCAATCAAGGGTACCCACCTAGACAAAATTTCCAGCTGCTTGCCCCACAGCCCAACCAGTTGGCCTTACCCCCACAACAGTCCAAATCCTCTTCTTGTGAAGAGAAAATGCTGGTGTCCATGTAGAATTTGAGGGGCCTAATCTAAACTGTACACTCTCATAGGCAAAGCATTAAGAAAATTGAGGACCAGCTTGACAAAATCTTTAATGCTTTGAACAAAAGAGAGGAGGGTAGACTGCCTAGCTAATCATTAACCAATCCAAAGGGGCAGTACATGATTGTAGATGCATCCTCTCCCCATGTGTATGATGGTTCAGGAGGCCAAGGAAACTGAGGTGGTCACTGAAGTAACAAGGAATGAGGGTGAGTGCTAAAGAACCAAAAAAAAATAATGTGTGTACCATATTATTGACTGTGTGTTTTGTTTTGTGCTGTTTAGAAATTTTTCAAGTACTAATTTTAGGGTAATAATGCTTTATTTGTGTGTTTGATTTGATGTCGTTTGGTTTTATTTTGAGGGCAAGTGCACGTTTGTCATCTGAATGTTGATGCTCATGATTTTTACTGCTAGTTGAGATACTCTCACATCACATTGCATGAATTTGATCTGAATGTTTATCCTTAGATTTCTAAATTTGTGATGTTGCAACATTGATAAAGGGTAACTTGACTGTCATGATGAAATGGAGAACATGCCTTGTATAGGCAATGTAGTGGTGTTGATACACACTGCAATGGGTGCCTGATAGTGTACATGCAAAGGCCAGGGCACCTGTTCCAAGCAATGTTTAAGTGTTGCCCTCTCGCGAGGCTAAATGGCCCATATTCTAATGCTCACGAGCCACCTGATGCTTTCTCGCGAAGTTCTAATGAATACTCTATGCTGCTGAGAGCTTCACGAGCACAAAGACTTATGCTGCAGCCTGATTGCGAGCCCCGCGAGGCACTTGAAGCATCCAAATCTGTCTTCGCGAGGTGCTATTTTTTGTCACAATTGAAGTTCTCACAGAGTTAATTATGTACTATGCAAGGAATGTACTCCGTGAGAGCGTAGTGACAGCTATGCGAAGCACGGGTTTAGGCCTATAAACTCTGCGAACTACTCTATTTTCTTCATTCTATCTTTTTGCCCTAATTTTCTCTGCGCATTGGCAACTTTTCCCTTTTTCTTCTTCCTTCAACAAAGCTTAATCCGCTTCACCTCACACAGTCCTCTCATACCATTTTATTCCCCATTAGCTCCTACTCATTTTGAACTAGGTTTGGGGTAGTTTGAACGGTTGAGCGACATTCTAGGTGGAACCCTAGCTTTACTTGGTAAGATCTTCATCTCTCTCTCTGTTGATTTGATTAGATGTTAGTTTAGAGTTAAGAGGAGAGACATTTAGGTGCTACTATTGTTACCAAGTGTGCATTGCATAATCTGAGAGTTTCAAACCCTATGTTGGGACGAATTGAGCACCCATGGCCACATTCAAAATTCATAGACACCTTAACTGCTATGTTGAACCCTTTTGCTAGTGGCAGCCCTGTGGCCACTAGAAAATCCGCAAGGATTGCTGAGGCCTCCACATTGGAGACCTCTGCGGTGTCTCCACCTGATGTTGAGCCCCAAATCCCACAGGCCAAAAAGAAATTTGCCCCAAAGAAGAGGCCCAGAGAGCCCCCCTCAGCCAAAACCCATAAAAACCCCGAAAGAAACTGAAGAACGACAAGGTTGTAGCCCATGAGACCCCTGAGGATGAAGAGGAAGAAGATAATGAATACCTCATGGTCCCTTCTGATTTTATTGCAACAATTAACCTGGAGGCTGAGACAATATTTGATAAAGTTTATTTTGAGAAGTTGCCTGAGACCTCTACCACCATTGAATAGCTAACCAAGGGAAAGCTCCTGCCCGTGTTGAGGCCCCTAATGCAGCTAGTCTTCCTTAAACTAGTGCAGCTATTTTACCAACACATCAGATTCAAAATTGGGGATGATGGGAACCCAGCACTGTTGGTGTTGATTGATAATTTTGAAATGTTATTCAACTGGACTACCATTGCAGAAATAGTGGGGATATCAGCCAGGTATAGCCCTGAATGGGGCTTGGGTCCCCCTTTGACAGCCACCATCACAAAGATTGCAAAAGAGTTAACTGAAGGAGTCATAGCCTCAGGAGACTCAATCAGGAAGAGGGACTTGCACCCCAACCTTAGATTCATGGATGGATTGTTGAGGAAAAATGTTTACTACTCTGGTCATGAGTAGGAGAGAAGGTTCCCCATAGCTGATGCCCTCTTCTCATTTCACAAGAACCATTACTTGGACGCTGCCAAGTTAATTTTTGAAGGGTTATAGGACCTTTGTGAGAAGATAAAAATCAAGAAAAAACCTCACTCACTCCCTTACTGCAGGCTTATTACATCCTTAATGCAGCTTGGAGGATACCCCTTTAAGAGAAACGAGGAGGCTGCTACTTTGAACCCCAAAAAGAGTGGAAAGAAATAATGGGATATTAGTGGCACAATGATAGGAAACAAAAAGAAGGGGAAGGAGGAGTTACTGAGAGAAGCAACCCCCACCATTCAAGAAGCTGCAACTGCTACGGCTAATGCTGCTGCATCCTCCACTTCACATGTGCCAGCCAGCACAACCATCACTCCCTATCCATTATCCTACCCCCCATGTCCATGTCCATGCCCATACCAATCCCTACCTCAACCCAGACCTTGCAGCCCCACACAAGTCCAGTACCTTTACCCCAACCTATCTCACCAAGCACCACAGCCACAGCCACATCAATCTCATCATAAACCATGATACCCACCACACCTGTGACTATTTTTCCATCCCACCCAAGCCCACCTATAAAAATCCCATACCATAAGAAAAGAAAAGTTGCCAAAACCACCACTGAGCCCCAACCCACCTATATTTCCCAAACCATCCCAATTCCTAAAACCACAACTATACTAGACCCAACCATTGGCCTCCCACCATCTGTCATACCTCTGAACTAGAACCTCCTACACTCGAAATCCCACACAGCTCCCCACTACACCAATCCCAGCCCACTAAAATTTCCACACCCTTTGTACCTAACCCAGTTGAACCCTTAGACCAATCCATTCCATTTGAGACCTAATCCCATAACTATGACCCATTTACTGGAGAAAGATACTAAACTATGATATCCTCTATTCTAGGAGACATCAACTATGAGTATACCCCTCTCCCGGACTCACCGCACCCCCTCACATTGACCCTCCACATCAGTCATCACCACCCCACCAATTTGAACCTACACCACCACAACCCACTACTTTCACTCATAGATCCACTTCCCTCTTTCAACCAGTTTCACCTATTCAAACCACACCCACTGCCATACTTGATGTATTGCCCCAAATCCTAAACCTCCTAATCTCCCTTCACTCAAATATGTTGGCCAATACCCACACCCAATCATCCATTGAGGCAAACCTTCATTCCATTCACTCCACCCTACCAAACCAGGCCTACCTTGAACCTAGCCTACAAGCCATCCAATCAACCTTGGCTACTTTACCCCAACCATCACACTCACCAATTATCCCTACCTCCACACCTTTCCCTACTCTTCCCCCTTTTCCCCAATCCTTAACTTCAGCTGTACCCACAACCCTCCCTACTTTCACTGAAGCCTTTACACAAACTGAACTTCATCATACCCCAAAATTCACACCTGTTGTCGCTACCCCTGATGCTACAATAGATGTGGCTGACTTAATACCCACCTCTTCCAAGTCAATCTAAATAGAACCTGAACTGGAGCCCCAACCTCAGCCTCCAACTGAAATTCCTCAGCCCCCCCTCTTTCCATTTATGGCTGGCCCTTCTTCAAGTGAGGACCAGCCTTTGACTCATGCCTCTTCCTTTTCCATACCCCCTTACTCTACCCTCCTTCATGCAATGAAATCTAACCCTTCCTAAAAAAGGACATTATTAGAGGGATGGCTGATATTAGAACTTCAATCAGGGGGCCTTATGAAGCAAAGATTCATCTAATGAAGTTAGAGTCTAAAATGCACCTGAAGATAATAGTAAAGGGCTGGAAATGAATATTGCTTCTATATGAAGCTCAAGAGCATCTGGTTGCACAGGAAAAGATGACTACTGCAATAGAAAAAATGTGGGCTGATGGATTAGAGAAAAGATTGGCTGCGTCAAAGGAGATCAGGGAGCTCTATGCAGCCAAAACTGAATTAGCTGAAAAGAAGGCTGAAATCTTGGAAAGAAGACTTGATCAATTGACTGGGGGAGTACCTTTCGATACTGCTGTGCCTGCACAAGCTGCTACTACTACTGTGGAGAAAGATAAAGAAAAAGGAATAAAAATTAAGGATGAACCAGCAAACAATTAGATGATTAGTTGTGCACATGTGCTTAGTTAGGACATACTTTTTGTACACTTGTTCCTTTTCTAAATGAAATTTCCTTATTTTTTTGTTATACTTTGTTTGCTTTGCTTTCTGTTTCATAATTAGTTTGTCTGTTTTAATTTTTTTTGTGTACCTTGTGTCTTGCTTTTCTTTGCTTTCTTTAGTGTTATTTTTATTTGATCTCTGCTGCACAGACCCTCTTCTCTTTGAACCAGTGAGGACACTGTTCCTCATAGGTTTGGGGGTGTGGCAAGGTAGTCCTGCCAATAGAATAGTTAACTTTAGTACAGCAGTGTTGGTTTAATTGGGATGAATAAAGTCAATTCCCACCTAACTGGTTATAGAATGAGGAAATTTGAGAAAAATTTTAAAAAAATTTGCAGATATTTTGAAACTAAAAATTTTAAAATCTTTGCACCACCATGAAGCTAACATCAGAAAAAAAATTCAGTTAGTACTTCGTGAACCTAAGAGGAGAGAAAAAGGTGAAAATACACCCCATGAATTAATTTGAGGACCATACCTAGTGAGATTTGGGTCTATCCAATTTCTTTTTAAGAGTGTTTTTTACATTTTTTCTGCTCTAGTACTGATTGATTCAATCACTGTTCACTAGAAGTTTGGCACCTCCAAATCAAAACTGATTGACAGCATTCATGAGATGAAGGACATGAAGGCCATCCCTTGGACAATTTGAGCTTAAAATATCCTTACCCTTTGAACTGCCCTAGGTACACACCATTTGAGCCTTAAAAATTCAAGCTATCTTTGACAAAAACCAGAGTACTTGAACCCAAACCTCAGTGTCTTGATTCAGCTTGACCCTCACTCTAAGATTTCAGAAGGTAAAGGAGAAGAAGTTGAAGAAGATGGAGAGGGTTCAACATTTGGTGGAAGAAGAAGAAAGCACATTTGATGACAGTTGTGTGTTAGTTGTGCAACTGTGGCATTCCAGCCCACATATATATATATATATATATATATATATATATAAGAGAAGTACAAAAAGCATACAAAAAGAAAAGAAAAACAGAAAAGCAAACAAAAGAGTGAGAAAGAGAAGTCATTTCATTGAAAAATTGGAAATGTGGATTAGAAACTGATCACTTCAAATATGAAAATTCAAGAAATAAATGAAACTATGCTGAAATGAAGGTGGTGAAGTCATGAATCACCTCCTACCTTGCTGATTTCTCAATTTTGATCCATTCTATCCTTTTATTCTTTATAAACCTCACTCATAAGCCACACTACAACCCATCAAAAGACCTTGTTGATCCTAAGTGAAATGAGTTGTCATGTGGAGATGAGGGAGTGCCCAATCTATGGTGAAAAGTCATGAGGATGTCAGAAATTAAAAGCTTTGCCTATGCTCATGCTTGCAGACCCATTTGGGGTCTGTAACTGCTCTTGGGTTGATGGAATATGAACACCCTTTTGATTTTCATTGTTGAAAGATAACCCATGTAAGGATTGGGTCTGAATTTTAATTTCATTGGGGTTCTATCCAACCTAATTTTTGAATTTAAGGCTAGCTTGGTACTGATTTTTGTACTTTGAATGTCTGATGTAAAATGAGTGGTGGGGATGCAAACACCTGTTGATTTTGAGTTTCAAAGGGCTGCATTACTGCTGTAATTTCCTCTTATTTTTGAAGAATGGATGTGGAATGAAGCTTTATTTATTTAAATTCGTTTTATCATTGACTGCACTATTGTTAACTATTTTAATGGTGAAGTTTGTGGGTACCTTCACTGAAAACCCTCAGGAGACTTCACTCCTCCACTAGGGATCACCTAGGGGTTTAAAAGGCTTGATGCATAAGCTAAATGCATCCGTGCTCCCTATGAAAGTGGCATTTACATTCTTAGAGTAGCTATTTAAGTTTTACTTTGCTCAGGAACTAGCAAAGATTAGGTTTGGAGGTGTGTTAATCACTGAAAAGTACCACTTTTCACCTCTTAACCTAGCCTTTGCTGGACCTTGAAGCTCACTAATAACTCCTTTTTAGCTTGTTTTGTAGTTAGGAATAAATTGTGCAGCTTAACACAAAGTCTGTGCTTTTGGTGCTAAGAAGAGAGATTTCAAGCAAAAGATGACAGCTGAACCAAAAAATGACAAAGCACCATGATGGTACACACCATGGTGACTATTTTGCATGTCATACTGGACCCAGAAAGTCCAGCAGATGAAAGAAGATTAGGAGAGAATGGAGGAAGTTGCAACAGAACCATGTACATAGCAACAGAGGAGCCATTGACCTATCTCGCACAGCTGAGGTGCTGCCTCGCGCTGTTCAAGTCACTGGCAGAGCTCCCTCGCATAGCTAAGACATGCAGGATAATTGAGATCGCGAAGAAGTCGTGCAGTTCAAATGGAAGAGTTATCACTGGCAAAGCCCCCTCGCGCAGTTCAGCTGAGAGCAAGCGCTTAAAGACCTCGCAAGGATATCGCGCCTTAAACCTTCAGAAACATTATTCGCACAGTTCTCGCGGAGATCAAGCCTTAGAGCAATCGTGTGCAGCACCTCGTGAGTTCAATATGCACAAGGAACCAACGCTAACTCGCAAAGTTCTCTTGTGGCTCTGGAAGAGAGACACGCCCAGAAGTTCTCTCGCGCAGATCTCGCGCAGCTCTCGCGCGCCTAGAAGCTTAACTCTGAACCAAGCGAGATGCAAAAGCATCTACGTGAGTACCTCGCGCCAGGAGTTTTTGGAGCTCTTCTGTGCGAAGTGCATTTAACACTGAAGCAATTGCGCGATCAACCAAAACTCTACTGTGCAACACAACAATATTCCACGCCAAACTCTACCCCGCGAGGACTCTACAAGCTGCACGATAAAAGTGAAATGCAGAAATCAGCCTCGCGAAGCTCGGACTCTCCACTTCTCAACCCTAACTCAAGGACCTTTTGGGGATTTCCCCAGGTGTAGGGCACACATCTCAAGGCACAAATTTTGACACACGCATTCCAAGGCATCTAAGGGTTGTAACAGTGCCACGTCTGCTTTAAAAAAATTAGGGTTTACTCTCCTCTTAGCCACAACATTGGGGCTAATTATATAAGCTGCGCTTGTAACTTAGGAAACTATCATTCACCTTCTCCTTCAACCTCTGTCGGCTGAGAGCTCAAGTAGGCTAGGGTTAGGGTTAGGGTTCGATCACCTCTTTTTCCATTTTTTTTCTTCTTTCTTAATTCAACACTTACTGGCTAAACCTTTGGTAAGCATCTATGTATAGTTTTATGTAAGTTTTTGTAATAGTTCAGTAAATATTGGGATTTGGTATTGAGCTGTTGTGCACAAGGCTGCTGCCTTGAGGGATTTCATTATTAATAACACCAGATCAATGGAATCTTTATTTGAATGTTTACTCAATCTGTTATTTTCCTATTTGTCCATAGTTCTGTTCAAGCTATAACATACATTTAGGATTTGAGCTTATTGAACGGCCCATGGAAGCTTGAGTATGATGCCCTGGGACCATGGTGGTAGTAAGCAATTTTCATGTTTTTTTCTTAGTATTTGTGGGTAAGGGGGCCTCTGTGGATAACCTATGACCATTAGAGTGGACAGACTATAGCCCTAGGGCAAACTTGGTCACAGATCTGAGATGGATTATTCTTCTCTGCACTTGGACTTGTGTCTTAGTGAGAGATTGTGTAGGAACAGACTCCCCTCTGTCTTACTTGGCTGCCATCAGATGTTAGTTTTGGCTTCTCTGTAGTGATTGCGGACTGAGAGGTTGAGTCATTGCAGGCCTTTTGTAGCAATGATCAACTGTGTTGCAATCCTTATTCAACCTATTGCTAGTCCTTTAAGTGGGCATCAATGTGCCGCTGGCCTTGACAATACACATCGTGCTTTATGGGTTAGAACTCCTATGAATGTCAGCCAGATCTGTGCACAGAACTGGGGAGCTTGTAGCCTGACAAACATAATGTCTGTAATGGTATTCATGGCCTGATATGATTCATTGGATAATGTTTGATCAACTTACTCATTTGGATTAGATTAGCAATTTCTAGCTTGATCAATGGGATTTGACAGACTCTATAGGATAGACTGTGGCCATTTGAGTGGACAGGCTATAGCCTTAAGAGCACCCCAAATGACATGGGTTAAGTTGGATATATCCACCTTGTTGAGGTTAGTAATAACACTTCAGAAAGGACTTGGTGTAGAGAGAGCCCTAAATCTGAGTTACACAACTAAATAAACCTTTAGCCTAAGCTACTTACTTCTCACCCTTTTACTTTTATTTTAACAACATCATCATCCTTCTTTATCCCTTTCTTTAGCTGTAGTTTATTCTTGTCTTTTCCTAGTTTTTAGTATAGCTTAGTGATACCTAAACACCCTTCCTTTAGGACTGCCAGATCTACAGTTACATCTGAAGACAACTATACAACCCTTGTGGTTCAGATCTATACTCCCTGTGGGACAAACTCTTATCAAAAATTGCTACAACAGGCCTTGTATCTTGTAGGTGTGTGGGTATTTTTAGACTTGCTGTTTTTTGTTTTTCAATCCACCTTTGATTTATTTTTACAAACACATTCTTATTGATTTATTTTTACTAACACATTCTTATCACTGTTTTCAAATAAAGTTAGCAACAATCACTTAAAATACCAACAACAAGGCCTGATAGGAAGATTGCAATTCCTCAAAAGATTTATCTCCCAACATTTGGACAGATGCGATCCTTTCTATAGACTACTTAAAGGAGGAACTGAGTATAAATGGGATGACCAGTGTCAACAAGCCTTCAACAATATTAAGAAGTAGCTTCTTAACCCACCAATACTATCTCCACCTCTCTCCGGAAGACCCCTAATTCTATACCTCTCAGCGAGCGGCAAAGCAAAGGGAGTAATTCTGGGACAATATGAAGAAGACGGCAAGAGAGAGAAGGCTATCTACTACCTCAGTAGGACGATGGTCGAATACGAATGAAAATACACTTCAATGGAGAAGACTTGCCTCACGTTGGTGTGGGGCTTCTACCAAATTGCGGCACTACTTTAGAGCACATAAAATACTAGTACTAGCTCGAATGGACCCTCTGAAGTATGTATTTGAAAAGCCCGCAACATCAGGAAAGATCACTCGCTGGCATATGCTCCTGCAAGAATTCGATATCACTTACATCATGCAAAAGTCGATCAATGGGCAAGCAATCACTGATTACCTTACAGATCTCCCACTCCCAAGTGATGAACCCATACATGTGAATTTCCCCTATGAGGACCTATTCACTATTCATAACGAAAAGCCCGATAAGACCTAATGGACCCTTTATTTTGACGGCGCTCTAAATCACAAAGGAAAAGGTATCGGGATAGTCCTCCTAAGCCCAAAAAGAGTTGTCATACCTAAAGCTTTTCAACTAGATTTTCCTATCACTAATAATATCGCAGAATACAAAACTTTTATAGCTGGACTACAAGCAGCGCTACAATTAGGTGTTAAGCAATTAAAAACCATCGGTGATTCTAAATTAGTAATTTCACAAGTCATAGGAGAATGGAAAACTAAGGAAAGGAGACTAATGGCATACCTAGAAACCGCTCAATATTTAGTAAAGAAATTTGAAAGAATCTCTTTCACGCACATCCCTAGATTAGAAAACGAGCTCGCAGATTCCTTAGCCATGCTAGCCTCGGTCATCCAAATACCTATCGGGCAAAATACCAAGACCTTCTTTATCGAAAAGTTGACAGTACCCGCTCACAAGGTAGCATGGACCGTCAAGAGAGAGTTACCCATCCTCCCCACAAGTAAAGGACCGAAAGAAGCAATCACCCCAGAAAAGCACGTCAAGACAGAAACCGAAGTCGCTATGTTCAGATTTGAAAAATCACCGACCGACGATGGACAACCATGGTATTTAGACATCTGGAACTTTTTGAAGCATCAACACGTCCCTCCATATGCCACGAAGATCGAACGAAAGACTATAAGGAACCGATGCGCCCGATTCTGCATACTCGGCGAAACATTATACAAAGAGGCCTTCACTAAAGGAGTACTATGATGCGTGACGACTGCCAAAGGATAATACATCATCCAAGAAGCACACGCCAGTGCCTACGGCGCCCACTCTGGTAGACAGAGACTCGTTGACCAAGTTACACGACAAGGCTACTTCTGGCCGAAAATGATCAAAGATTGCAACCTCTATGTCCAATCCTGCCAGCAATGCCAAGAACACGCTGCACTCATCAAAGCTCCATCAGTTGCATTGAACACAATGACCTCGCCATGGCCATTTTCAATGTGAGCCTTCGATGCCATTGGACCTTTCATGGATACAATTGGGAACACTCACAGGCACACGTTCATACTTACAGCGACTGAATATTAAACCAAATGGGCAGAAGTTGAATCCTATGTCAGAATCACCACTTCAACACTCGTAAGGTTTATCGTTCAGAATATCATCACCAAGTTTGGAGTACCCAGGATGTTTGTCACTGACAACGGACCACAGTTTATCGTGGAAAAGACGAAGAAGTTATGCAAGAAGTATGGCATCAATCTACGCCACTCATCACCATTCTACCCTCAAGGTAATGGACAAGCAGAAGCTATGAAAAAAATGCTATTTCAAATCCTAAAATGCACAGTAGAAACAAGCAATGGGGTCAACTGGCTTGAACGACTACCAGAAGCACTTTTGGCCTATAGGACCTCTATTCGTACAGCCACTAGTCAAACTCCCTACCTCCTTACCTATGGGATGGAGGCAGTCTTACCATATGAAATACTAGTGTCATCTTTATGCATTCAACTCGATGATGATCTATCCTTAGATGAGAGGAGAATTGCCCTACTCACACAGCTAGAGCAGCTCAATGAAACATGTCTAAGGACAACTAATCATGCTTAGGTATATCAGAGAAGAGTGGCCAAGGCTTATAATATGAAAGTCCTTGAACAAACCTTTAATATTGGGGAACTAGTCTTGAAGAAAATCATGCCTTCCAAGCATGCCCATTAGAAAGGGAAACTGAAACCAAACTGGGAAGGCCCATATGTCATAACTGCTGCATACCCTGGAAATGCCTATAAACTGGCGAACCAAGATGGGGAAGAACTCCCTAGCCCTTGGAATGCCATGTACCTTAGAAAATATTACCCCTAGCCCTGTGATCGTCACATCTCGTGGTTAAATACTTATAATTATCACCCCCGTAGTCATCACGATCCATTCATTGGTCGTGTGCCTTCAATTCTTAAAATATCCTTAAGACCTCCGATTTATCGCCCACCTTTTATCACTCGGGCTATTTGATTAAAGGACTAGTGATCTATCTAACCTCTTTTAAAAGCATAAGTAACACCTGATCCTTATTTCCCTTCCTCCATCATTGGAGGAGATGTCAGAGCAAACAAAATAAAGATGTTAGGTTCAATCAAAACTCATCATTCTTGCGCTAGCAGGATGTTTTCAAAAAAATATACATTTATATATCAAAAATCGAGTGAGAGCATTACGACGAATGAACAAGTCAATGAGCTTAGGGAAGCATAAGCAAGTTGTGAGGACATCTCTGATAACTTTACTATAAGTGTATAAGCAAGCTGTGAGGGCATCCCTGATGTCTCCATACTACTAGACATCATCGCAAGGTGGCGGGAGGAGGGCAAACTCCTGCTAACCATAGAATGTGAGATTTTGATGGTGCCGAAATATGGCGAAGAGCTCGATCATGACATCCCGTATCCCCTCTGAGAAAAATATTGTTACTCATCCTTTTTAGAAAGCATTAGACATAAACTATTTCCCACATCACTGAGCCTTACCCCCCTCTTCTATTTTTATTTCGGACGATAAATCAGAAGCCTTACAGGATGCTCCTAGAAATGAAACCGAAAATTGATGAATGACGACTTATGCAATCACCTACTATACCTACCATACTTCTCCCTAATAACCATGGGATAAGATGACCACCACCCTAAGATAGACCCTTATACAATTGACCTAATCAAAGAGACCTCCCCGATTCAATGACAGTACCAGTCAGCTTTTCTTCAAAACCAACTCCCCAAATACCCATGACTACTTATAAATCCCAAGTGCTCGTCCCGAAACCCAGAGAAGCTCCATTGCATCTTGACATTGGAGCATTTTTTTATATTAGAAGAAGAATCATATCAGAAGCACTGGCTTGTCCACAAAGAAGATAAGAAGTGATGAAGTTAGCACTCAGAAAGTGCTATCGGAGATACCATACTGCCAATCATACCACGCTCCCACACTGGGGCATTTTTATTTTATTGTTTTATTATTATTTCTATCTTTGCTATTTGCTTTTCCTGTTGCATTATTTTCATTTCAAAAAAAAAAGGGAAAAAAAAAAAAGAAAGACAAAAAAGAAAAAAAAGAAAAAAAAAGAGAGCATATATTCATCTTTTACTACCAGACTCCGATTTGAGACACTTACCCCCTTGACGACTAGCAAGGGAGAGAACAAAAGCTACTGACAGCATTACTCTCACATGTGCAGCTATGAAGCAACCTTCAACCATCACCGGGCCAGCTCAGGAAGCATCCAAGTCCCAATGAAGATTGACGGCGCTAAAGCAACAAAGAAGCAAAAGCAGATGCAAGAGGTAACTAAAAGAAAAGGAGCCAATTAGGTACATCTAAACCAAAAATCTCTTTATATATATGTCAAAATCTTTTCATTTCTTTTTTACACTTATCACTGGGGACACCCCCCTATATGTACAACAACACACATGCCATAGATACAAAAACCCCCACACACACCTACTCCCGACGCTGCCACTGGGATGGCCGAGCACTATTGTCCCCAGTATCATCAGCTCGGAGCTTCGTAGACAGGTCCTCTGAAAATATAATCTCGGCACCCGGAGTCCTCGGAACCTTTAAACAATGAGGCCCCACCACAGAACCCCCCTCGCTCGCCTGACTAGCTGATCGCCTTGATCGCGAACGAGGAGGATACCTCTCAAGAACCTCACGGATAACAACATCCTCATGAGCATCACCCCTGACACTATCATGGGACTTGTGACGAGACTGCCCGGCCGAGGAACCCGTAGACCTCGAATCCGATCCTCCAGCTGATGAGGTAGCCTATATATCCCTTGCTCACTCCTTATCAGACAATACTGCAACTGATCTAGGGATGCCTGCATCTCTGCCCGCGTCGTCCGACGCGTCGCCTCCAACGCCTCAATATGAGTCCCCTGTGTGGCCATCACTTGGCAAACATGTCATCGCAACTCTACATCTTCCCAAGGATCCGTCTCGCCTCGAGAGTGGCTCGCATCGCCTCTAGACGCGCCTTCTCAAGCTGACGGACCTGCATAACCATGCCAAGTCAAAGGAAAACTAATGTATACATGAACATAATAAGGAATTTTGAAAAGAAAACAGTCATACCAGATCCAACCTTTCCTCCAGAAGTCGCCCAACTGTCTCAGCAGTCACTGGATCAGTAGGAGGCACGGAAGGAACAACGAACGTAGGTGGCTGCAACAAGAATAAATAAACACATCAGAAAAAAAATACTATAATGATAAATAAACTACGAATACAATAACTAAGACATACCGGAGTAGGAATATGAGCAGACTCTTGAGGTGGAGACTCGGGAGCAGAGTCTGGAACAGCCTGCACAAAGAACCAAACAAACCAACACAAGACATGTTAGAATAAAATAAAGATGAAATAACCTAAACTAAATTACACCAAACCAGAAAACTTTACATGGCTCTCCGGGTGTAGAGAGGCGGTAGTCACCTCCCTCGTCTAAAGATCCTCGGTAACCTGATGCTAAAATATCGCATGATATTAGTAAGCTACAAAGAAAGCAAAACAATGACATCCAACAAGCTAACGCAATGACACAAACAAGATAGAAGATTGAATGGAACTTACCCAATGATCTAGCTTGGCCCGAAGCTGGGCCATCACTGGATCCTCCCGACTAGAGGAAGCAACTGAAGATGGATCAAATGTCGAAACGAAACCTCGGGCAGCGAGCTCGGCTTTCTACGAATAACAATAAACACATCAGTTGACAAGCTCACATTGCTAACAATTAGCAAAATTATATTTGTAAAGACACCTACCAATCGGTCAATCTCATATCGTAAGTTGGCCTCCACCTCTCGGCCGACCTGTTGTTGACTGTGTAACAACTCGATCATCATCATCTAACGAGTGACCTCACCCTCCCTCGCAGACTGTCCAAAAATAATAAAAAATGAGACACCACAACCATGTCAGAACGACCAAAAGACCAAGTCCACATAATATAAAAAAAACCATAAATTAACTCACCAGGAGCTATTGAGTCACCGCTAGCCAAGCCCCCAACTCATCCTCCGCTGCCCTAGCCTTAGTAACCAAGGAGGCTAAGGAGTGCAACATCTCCTCATTCGGTTGAGGAGCACACCCCATCTGCTCCATCGCCCTGTGGAGAGCGTCTAATGCCCCTCGCATGCTCGTAGTGAGGTGGCCCTGCTCCAACGCAGTCAACCTCTCCCTCAAAGCCAACGCCGACTTCGGCCCACCGATCGCGAAAGAGCAACTCTCATGGAAGGGACGTGTGAAGAGACGCCCACCACCCAACGCACTAAACTATCGCACATACTCCTGGGTGTCTACCTTGTCACGTGCCCCTATAACCCTGGTCCCCCAGCTCTAAAATCCGCTATCTGAAGCGCCATCCGCACCGTAAAATTCTGGCTAGGAGGGCCGGTCATCCTCTTCGCCACTCTGTGGTGAATCTCTGGAGGGACTCCCTGAGTGAGCCCCAGTTGCCATACCACTCGAGAAGTGTGGATCCTCTCCACCCTCTCAAAATAATAGACCCATATGTCCACATCAAAGAAGGGTTGGCCAGACTGAATCACTGGCACCCTGGCATCCTCCTGATCCACATACGACCTCCAAATCACCTACAACCAAACAAATGAGCCAACCCATCAACAAAGACTCAGATCCTAAAAATGAAACGAAAAAAAAAATGTACGCATGATGATCTATACCTTCCCCGCATGCATATCCTCAAAGAGGCCTCGCATGGTTTGAAGATCTAAAGACCAGCGACGACCCCTTAATGCCTCCCTCCACACGTGCATCCGCGGAAATGTGAATGTCACCTCCAACGGAACTCCCGGATGAAGAAAAGAAAAATGGTCATACACCCAGAACTAAAAAAAAAACACACACAAGATAGAAGAAATGCTGAATAGTTGCCATTAAACGACCAAAAATTAACCAAACTAAAGACATCATGATGCCAATTAACTAAAACTAACCTGGATGAAGGGAAGAAAACCTCCGATCGACGCGACACCCTGTCCCCGATGATAAAGCTGCTCATAGAGATGCACCAATGCGGCCATACCCCACGCGTAGGAAGGGACTCGATCCAAATCCCTGAGAACCATAAAAAATAACTCGGTGACGCATCCCCGAGTTGAAGAAGAGAAGAGTACCGCACCAAGGAAGTTCATCAGGAATGCTCGAAGCACCCTATCCATAGCCAACCCCGGCTCCACCACGGGTTCTCGGCTCATCACTACTGCACAACGCGCCTCAACGGTCGCCCTCGCCTCTGAATGGCGCCTCGGGGGGACAAAGTCACTCGTAAACATATCGAAAAACCAAGTGACTCAAACTACACCTGACCCCGAGCCACTCGACCTATACGGCACACCCAAGATCTCCTCACACACCTCCAGATAATGCCCCTCCATCCGCCCCGTAATCGGCTTGCCCTCAAAACAGAGACCGATGATACGGACCCAATCCTCTGGAGTCGATAACATCATACCAATTAGAAAGAGAAGCGCCTGATGCTCCTCTCTCCACCTCTCTAAAATCACCGCGATCAGGCCACGATCGACCTGAAAGGGCTTCAGCTCCAGGATCAGTCCGAAACTGAAAGACACCAGTCGCGCCCGCTGGAACTCCGGTAAGGTACAGTACCAAGTATTTGACTCGGTCCATGTCGAGCTGATAGCCAGCTACGGGGACTCCTATTAAACGAAATACAAATAATAACAGTAAGACTAACACACACCTATGACAAAAGACAAATGAGTTTAAAACTAAAAGCAAGTTAAATATGCCCCAAACACAATAACAATTTACAATAAACACACAAAACATGATAGGAATAATTGAATAGAAACATGACCTATCTTTAGATGCCATCATGATGCATGAGTGAGCGCACGACCAAGAATTAATGCAGGTTTGACATAAATTAGAAGGGTTTCCAAATCCTAATAAGCCTATGTCATAACCTAAATGGCTAAGAAAATGGAAGAACTCTTGCACATGAATGCTTACCCAGCCTTGAGCGAAGAAATCCTCCAATGGGAAGTGTCTGCGATCTCGATGCTCCTCACCCTAGTGCTCCGCAACCGCACCCTCAGCTCTCTCACCCTCAGGAATCGCACCCTCAACCATCTCACCATCATCCTTAGCCCCCCTGCTCAATCTCGAGCACCTCCTCCCTGACCACCGACTGGTCAACCACCATTACCTCCTCAACATCCACCTCCCCGACAACCTCGGTCCTAGCCTCAGAAGTCTCACCCATCTCCACCCCTAACATCCTCTCCAACTCAGAAACTATAATATCGTGCCTACCATCACCTTCAGACTCCATCCTAGAACGAAGAGGTCAAAAAACTAAAGAGAGCAGAAGAAACAGCGCCTGAAACGGACGACCAGATCGCAAGATATCACAAAAACACAAAAAATAGAGCACAAAGAAACAAGTAAACAGAGAATCGAAGACTAACACGGATCGCGCGATGAAAATAAAATATTTTGAACTATTTATAAGACACAGGTGAATTGTGCGCTTAAATCCCAGCGTGTAAACTAATCATGCACCACTATCATGGCGCTTAATTCGGATTACACGATCGACCTTGAGCGCGTGATCTAATCATCGCCTGCTCAGACTAACCCGATCGCCTGGTTGCGTGCAGCCTACTTAGCACGTATTCACTTTAGGCATTTGTACGGTGGCGCGCAGATGCCAATGGTCACCCGTACAGTAACCAGCCACCGCCTTAATCGTGCTCCCAGTATCCTGTGTTTGAATCGATCAAACGGTCAAGAACTAGGACGTAATTACATTCTGATGCTCTGAACGCGCGTCCACTCTCTAGCGCGCAATTAATTTATGCACTCAGAGTGAAGCGCGCAATTCCTCAAAAACACAAAACAAAAAATGCCTAGAACAACACATTCATAGACAAAAATAAGTAATCTCCGACACTAATTATTGGCCTAAATCACGCCCTTGTTAAGTCCAATCCCAAAATAATCCAGTCCTAATGAAATATGCACCCCGATAACTAAAAAAAAGCGTTCCAAACTAAAAAAGGAAAAAATGCCCCAACATCACTTATACACTCCAACTAATACTAATACCAAATCAAAAAAAAAACTAAACTAAAAAAAATCCCCCCATCATCCATTCATTTGAAGCAAAACTAAACAAACAAAAAAAAACTTGCCCCAACTAAGGCGAAACTAAACAAGAAAAATACCCCCATCGTTCATGCATTCCAAGTAAGCTCAAACTAAGTCAAAACAAAAAAAGAACGCTCCTAACATGCCCCAATCCAAAATAAATAAATTAAATAAGTAAACCTCGCACTCAAAATAAATCAAATAAGCTACAAAACATGCTAAGCCTAAATTTATAAAGGAAATTAAAATCATTATCTCTTCATAAATAAATAAAATAATTACAAAATATACCAAGGGCATACCCTCTAAATATACAACTTAAAACAAGAAACTTAAAATCCGCACATTCAAGCAATCCCTGAATCCAGATTTATTCGGGAAATTTGAAATCTTGGAGAAGCCTAGAGGGGGGAAGTGCTCTAAACGAATTCTAACCATAATGACTGCGTCCCCTTGCCTCGAACCGGCAGAAAAGAAAGTGGCTCACGGAAAGCCACCCAGGACGTGCGAGATCTGCCCTTAGAAGCTCACCTTGGAAACCCTAAAAAGGAAGAGCAACGAATACGAGATCTGTAGAGCCTACCGAGGAAAAATAGGCATCGGTCACGAGAATTTTGATCCTTCCTTATCCTTGAGTTTCCTTTCTACCACCTTTTTCTCCTCCATCTCTTCCCTTAGCATGGCAGCAATTCAACCGCTATCTTGCATTCCCAATTTTATCCATTCTCAATAATCCACATAATAAATACAACTCTTCAGGTCCAACACTCAGGAAACAAAAAAAAGAGAGGAAGAAAAGATAATGATAATAAAAAATGCCCTAAGTCAAAAGCAAAAAAAAATGTCCTAAAACTTTTAATCCTAAACTTGGAATAAAATTCAAAATAAGAAGAACCTAAAACTTTTAACTCACACATTTATAAACTATACCTTCCTAAGCCATAGAATGACAAGTTGCATACCTTTAAATCATTCTAATTTGATCTAATCTAAACCAAACACACACCCCTTTGAAAGACCATAATCCATGACAAACCTAGATGAATCAATAATCATGCAACACTTAACCCCCTAAGAAACACCAATCCACCCAAAAATAGATAAACCAATAGAATTAAAATACCAAATACCCATCTAGAATCTTTGAAAACTCACACCTTTTAAGTCTCATGTTGAATCAAACAAGAGACTAAAACTCAAGTTAAAATCAAACCTTAAACCAGACCAAACTTTAAATAAATTAAAAAAAAAAAACAACTCTCTAGAATGAGACCCTGACTGGTTTAGGACAAAAAAGAATGTGCCCAACAAACCAAACAGAGCTAAGTAAATCTTCTAAACCAAGCTCAATAGAGCAAATTAACCTCAGGATAAGCCCTGAATAAATTCAGAATGAATCCTCAAACTCTAAGTAAAATCAAAACTAAGTCAAATAAATTAGATCAATCTAGCTAATCTGCTAATAAGCTTAGACGAATAAACAAGCAAACAAAAATAAAACAAAAAAATACCCCTTCATTTATAATTTAAAATTTTACAAGTATCACTGGAGGCATACCTCCTAAATTTACAACCCAAAATGAAAACCTAAAACTTTAACCTACAACCCAAAATGAAGATCAAGTTCAAAACTAAGACGAAGTGAGGAGCAGATTCTGCTTGGAGCGTCCAATCGGAGACTTCAGGGAGAATTGGTTGGGAAACACAGCCCTCCACTTTTAGTCCTTCTCTTCCGCTATCTTCACCTCCTCCACCGCCGCCTCCTCAATGTTGTCTTTATTGGCCCCCAAAAAGGACTAATGTGAAGATAAGCGCTCTCATTCCCAATACCACCCATTCCCAGAATAATTCCCTCCACGAGCAGCACCTCAAGACGGAGATCACACGAAATAACGAATATAGGAAGAGATGACATCCCAATCGGATGGTTAGATCGCCCGATATCACTAAAACACAAATTTCAGAACATAAGATATACAGGAAAAGGTCAAAACTCAAGACTAAACAAAAGAATGAAAAACAAATGAAAGCTCTCTCACTTAAATAGTGTACGGACTTAATTACGCACTAGAAAACGTGCACTTAACTCGATCACGAGCTATGCACGCTGTGCACAATTCAAAACACGCACTATGACCCTAACGCGTAAATAAACCATTGCCCGTGCCAACTGTGTGACGCTCCGATCGTGCGCACTCCATGAATCATGCAAACCAATCAAACGACATGCTGCCACCACGCGACCTGAACGGTCACCCGTACACTGACCTGGTGACGCTTCGAGCACGCGCTTCTATTATAACGCGTAATACAATCGCACACATATCTACACGCACGTAAATGACCCCTCAAGCCTGAATTCGCACGCTTGAAAATAGGCGTGCAATTATATTGAGTGACCTAAATCAGGCGCGCAATACTCGACTTTGGATGAAATCTACGCGGCCAAGATTCTTTTGTCCCATTGCGGCCAAGATTCTTCTGTCCCATCGCGGTCAAGATTCTTTTGTCCCATCATATAGCCTCAGAGGCTGCTCCTGCCAGAAAAAAAGACTTACTCACCCGTCCCATCGTGTACCCCTTACACAAGAAGGAAGCATTGACAACACCCGTCCCCATCACGATAACGTGTACACATCTGATATCACTTCAATACCCAGTCCCACCATAATAAATTAACCATACCCTCATAACCCATCGCGAAAAGCCAAAAGTAAACCACCCAAGATGAAATCAGTCACGACGCAACCACAACGTGATCTCTTTTATAGCCCAAGATCTACCAAAGAAAGACACCAATGTCCCATTAAGAAAATATCCCACCAACATGCCACTGCTAGCTATGCTCAGCCGACATCCCACCGCAAGCATTACTACTTCAAAAAAGAGAAAAGCTCAGACAGCACATGCCACACCATATGACCAAAAGAGGGAAAGCTTGAGCATGACCCATCGCTAAGGACTCTCTCTCTCTCTCTCATTAATCCCCACGTCCCACCAGGACTCACCCAGCATGCAGCTAACAAAGGGAGAATCTCTAGTTCCCATTGCAACATCATTTCTCGCAAGACATCACATCACAATCGCCAACCACTACCATAACAGACCTAAAAAGAAGTAATAGCTACAAAGTCCCTCGCGACACTACAGTGCCACCAAATCGTACAAACTACACGCATAACTCAGGTAAGTATAACCCCTAGGTAAGTACTACCCACTTTTCCTTTCAATTACTCGATATTCCTCGTAGATATATAGTTAGCTATGATAAAGTCAAATATTTTCCAACATGATAGGAACTCTCTCGACTCACGAATCACTATAGTCCTCCCATAAGATACAATCATCAGTACTCGCCGAGAAGGTTAGACGGAGTATCCAACATGCCAAGTGTCGTCTTGACAACCACAATAACGGTCGGGTCCAAAAATCTCGTACCGGTGGATCTGCTCAGCGACGTCTCAGAAGCCACATTTTCTGCCATTTTACCACCGAATTGATCTTAAGATAAAAATCCCTAAATTTCAAAATCTCAAAAGCCCCTTTATTTCACAAAGCAAAAACTTTTACTTCACAAAACAAAAATAAATAAATAAAAGCAAAAAAAAGATTAAAAAAAAAGAGAGAAGGAAAAAACAAGAACAAAGCAACAAGATAGACCAAACTCACCTTTCTTTTAAATACAAAAATAAAATTGATTAAGCGCCTCATCACCTGCACATAATAAATTATACTTAAACCCGACCTGCAAATCCTAAGACCCCTGAACTTGCAATCAAGCGCATATACTACTACGCAGAATTGGATCAAGCGCACACTTCACTGCATGCACAGAATCATTAGTTCAAACACATTAGGCATAGAATACCCAACTTAGAATACCCAACTTACAGACCAACCCCTGAACTCACAATCAAGCGCATACCCACTGCGCCGAATTGGATTGAGCGCATACTCCACTACGCAGAATCATTTATTAAGACACATTAGCATTCGCAACTTAGAGGTCTGTTGGTGTTACTACCAGCTGTGTTGTAGTTTATTAAGTGGTGGAAACAAATTAAAGACAAAATGAAATAAAAGAATGGAATTAGCACAACTAGAGTACTCCTAGGCTTGCAAGATACAGGGCCTATTGTAGTAAGTTTTGATAAGTAAGAGTTTGTCCCACAGAGAAGTTGATTAAGAAGCCAAAAATGGGCTAAAATAGTAGGCCTCCAGATTTGGCTACAGATCTGACAATCCTAAAGAAAGGGAGTTGGGTGTCACGACTACACTAAATTAATCCTAAAAATAGAGAAATAAAATATAGCCTTATCCTAAAGAAAGAGTTAAGAAGAAGATGGTGATGGTGTGTACCGAAATAAAATATAAAAAAGGGTGAGAAGTAAGCAGGTTAAGATAGAATTACAACAGCGATGTAACTCAAATTTAGTCTATCTCTGCAGTGGTCCTTGCTGAGACGCTATCAAAAGTCTCAACAGGGTAGGAATATCCAATTTAACCCATGCCATTTGAGGTGCTCTTAGGGCTATACCCTGTCCACTGTAATGGTCACAGGGTATCCGATAGAGTCTGTCAAATCCCATTGGTTAAAGCAGAAATTGCTAATCTGATTCAGAGGAGTGAACTGATCATTTCCCAAACCAATGAACCATATCATGCCATGAATACTATTGCAACACTATGTACTGCCAGGCTACAAGCTCCCTAGATCTACACACAGATCTGGCTGACATCCATAGGTATTCCAACCCATAGATCCTAAGTGCTTTGCCAAGGCCAACGGCTCACTGTGCCCACAAAAAGGATCATGTAACAAGTTGAATAAGGCTCGAGATTCAGCTGGTCATTGCTACAAAGGCCTGCAATGACTCAGCCTCAAGCTGTAATTACAACAGAGAAATCAGATCTAACCTCTAATGGCAGCTAAGTAAAACAGAGGGGAGTCAGTTCCTATACAAACCTCCTCACAAGGCTCTAAAAGCTCATGTGCAGGGGAAAAGAATCCTTCTCAAACATGTGGCGGGACACAACCTTAGGATTATACTCTGTCCACTACAATAGTCAGAGGGTATCCCATTAGTCTGTCCATACCATAGAGGTCTGAGAAAGAACATGTAAATAGCTGCAACCACCATGGTCCACAGGCCTCCAAGCTCCCCAAATCTCACTACAGATCTAGCGTTGCTTTCCATGAGTCTTTCAATAAGCTCAAATCCTAAATGTATACTATAGCCCGAACAGAACTACGGACAGATAGGAAAATAATAGATTGAGTAAACATTAAAACAACAATCTATTAATGAAAGCAAAACTTACAATGAACTGCCTTCAGGCTGCAGCCTGTACACAACTGCTCATCCAAAATCCCAATGTAGACTAAGCCTATTACAAAACTACAATACAAACTAGACCTAGCTGCTTACAGGGGGATTAGCCAGCAAGTGTTGGGTTAAGAGAGAAGAAAAAGGGGAAGAAGAGATGATCAAACCCTAACCCTAGCCCGCTGAAGCTCTCAGGCGACAGAGGTTGAAGGAAAGATGAAAATAATAAACTCTAAGTACAACTTATATACTCTGTCCATAAGGCTTTGGCTCTGAAGAGAATAACCCTAATTTTTCCAGCAGACGTGGCACTGTTTCAACCCTTGGATGCCTGGAGATATGTGCCTCAAAATCTATGCCTCGAGAAGTGTGCCCTAGACTTGAGAAATTCCTAAAAAGTCCTTCAGTTAAAACTAAGAAGTGGAGAGCCTGAGCTTCGCGGGGCCGACATCTGCATTAGCTCATTCACATAGTTGCAGAGCCTTCACGGAGTAGCCTTTAGTTGGTGAGTAGAGCTTACTCGCGTAGTCAATCTTTAGTTCATCGCACAGTTCCTTAGCGCTGCATTGCTTTCGTGGAGATGATCTGGAGCGTCAGAACTCTTTGTGCAGATAAAGCTTTAGAAGCTCTCTCTCTCTCTGAGTACTCGCGCAGTAAGGCACCTACGCTCACGTAGTAACTGATTAGGCTCCAGGGTGCATGAGAGCTGCGCGAGAGAAATTTTGGGCGTCTCTCTCTTCTTTGGCTATGCAAGAACTCTGTGAGGTGATAGATTGTTCTTTGTCCATATGAACTCGCTATGTTCTGCTCGCAGCTGCTTTGGGGGCAGATCTTCGCGAGAGCTTCGCGAGGACAAATTCTGAGAGTTTTAAACTATGAGATCTTCGTGATGTCTTTTCTATTCTCCTCTTGACTGCACAGTCGACCTGTGCGAGGGCAACTTTCACTGCATCTTTAGCTTTGCGAGGGGGATCCTTAACTCTGCGAGACGATTCTTTTGACACTTTGATGTATTGCACTTGCTGCTGTTGCAGCTTCCTCCATTCTCAACTAACTTCTTCCATCTGCTAGGCTTTTGGTCAATGATGACCAGCAATTGAATTACCATGGTCAGCACTACCAGGGTGTTCCATTAGACTTTGGCTCGGCTGTCATCTTTACATGTATTCTCTCTCTTCTTTGGACCAAAAAGCAAGGATTTTATATTAAGCTGCATAAATTGTTACTAACAGTAAAACATACTTAACAGTGGATTATTAGTGAGCTTTAGGGTCCATCAAGGGCCAAGTTAAGAGGTGAAAAGTGATACTTTTCAGTGCTCAACCCATCCCCAAACCTAAGCTTTGCTAGTCCCTGAGCAAAGGAAATATTTAAAATAACTATTCTAGGAATTTAAATGCCACTTTCGTAGGGAGCAAGGATACATTTAGCATATGCACCAAGCCTTTTAAACCCCTAGGTGATCCCTAGTGGAGGAGTGAAGTCTCCTGAGGGTTTTTAGTGAAGGTACCCATAAACCTCTCAACAAAATAGTTAAAACTAGTGCAGTCAATGACAAAAAAAATTTTAATGAATAAAGTCTCAGTCCACACCTATCCTTTAAAATTAGAGGAAATTACAGCAGTAATGCAGCCATTTAAAAACTCAAAATTAGCATGTGTTTGTATTACCACCAATCATTTTACATCAGGAATTCAATATGCAAAAATCAGTACTAAGCTTGCCTTAAATTCAAAAATTAGGTTGGATACAACCCCAATGAAGTTAAAATTCAGACCCAATTCTCATCAGGGCATACTCTCAACAATGAAAATCAAAAGGGTGTTTACATTCTCATCAGCTCAAGAGCAGTTACAGTCCTCAAATGGGCCTACAAGCATAAGTGTAGGCAAAGCTTCTAATTTCTGACAGCCTCTTGACTTTTCACCATAGATTAGACAACTCCTCACCTCCACATGACAACTCATTTCACTTAGGATCAACAAGGTCTTTTGATGGGTTGTAATGTGGCTTATGGGTGAGGTTTGTAAAGAATAAAAGGATAGAATGGATAAAAATTGAGAAATCAGCAAGGTAAGGAGTGATTCATGACTTCACATCCTGCATTAAAGCACAACTTCATCTTCCTTAATGTTTTTCAGAGTCAAAGTGGCCAGTTTCTTCTCTTCTTTTTAATTTTTCAGATGTTCTTCTCTTGACTTCTCTTCTCTTTTCTTTTCTAATTTATTTTTTTATTTTTTATTTTTATTTTTTAAGCTGAACTGCCACACAAGAAACACTGATACAGTGCTATTCATAAGTTGCTTTTCTTCTCCTTCCACCAGATGTTGGACCATTCTCACTATCTTCAACTCCTCCTTTACCTTCTAAATTCTCAGAGTGAGGGTAAGGTTGAATCAGGTCAAGAGGTTAAGGTGCAAATACTCCAGTGTTTGTCAAAGAGAAGTAGGATTTTTAAGGCTCAATGCGTGTATGCAAAACGGCAGTTTTAAAAGGTTGGATTTTCAGGCTCAAACTGTCCAAATGAGGGCCTTGGATCATTTCCTTAGTGTCATGAGTGCTGTCAATTAGTTTTGATTTGGAGGTGCCTAACTTCTAGTGAAAATGTCTTGACTCAATCAGTCCTAAGAGCAGAAATAATGCCAAAAACACTCTTAAAAAGAAAATGATGGTCCCAAATCTCACTAGGTATGGTCCTCAAATTAACCCATGGGGTGTATTTTCACCTTTTTCTCTCCTCTTAGGTTCACTAAGTACTAATTGAAATTTTTTTCTGATGTTAGCTTCTTGGTGGTGCACAGGTTTTAAAATTTTTAGTTTCAAAATGTCTGTAAAAATTTTTAATTTTCCTCAAATTTACTCATTCTACAAGTTAGGTGATAATTGATTTTATTCATCCCAATTAAACCAACACTATTGCACTAAAGTTAACTGCTTCATTGGCAGACCTAGCTTGCCACACCCTCAAACCTATGAGGAGCAGTGTCCTCACTGATTCAAAGGTGGATGTGCAGCAGGCTCAAGACATAGACATTAACAGAGAAGAAAGTACAAGAGAGAAAATCACATAGCAAACAATATAAAAACAAACACATAGAAATAAAAAAAGACAGATTGGAAACTAAAGAAAACAAAATAAAGAGCAATCTTAGTATACAACTAACGTATGTACAAAGTGGGTGGAAGTAAACTACATAAAAAAAATGACACACTACTTCCTAACTAAATACATGTGCAAAAATCATTAGCCATCTGAGTCTGTGGCTAAATATCTGCTGGTTCATCATAATTTTGACTCCTTTCCCTTTTTCGGACTCCCCAACAGTAAGTGGAGGTATTCTCCCAGTCGCTTGAGCTAATTGTCTTTCCAGAATTACAGCTTTTTGTTTCGTCAATTCAGCTCGGGAGATAAGGAGCTCCCTGATCTCCTTCAAAGCAGTCAACCTCTTCTCTAATCTATTAGCTCTCAATTTTTCTGTTGCAGCAGCCATTTTCTCTTGTTCTGCATTCAGCTTCATTTGGGCAGCTATCCTTTCTTGGGCTTTATATAAACACAACATTTGTTTCCACCCTTTTGCGATGTCCCTAAGCTGCATCTCGAAATCTAATTTTAGGAAATAGATCCTTTCATCATAGGGTATCCTAATTGATGATCTGATAGCAGCCATCCCTTGAACGACATTCCTTTTGATGTAAGGATTAGATTTCATTGCCTGAAGGAGGGTGGAGTAGGGGGGATGGCAAAAGAAAAGGCAGGAATCAGTGGTTGGTAGTCACTTGAAGAAGGGCCAGCCAGGAATGAAAAAGGAGAGGGTTGGGGAATTACAGATTGAAGCTGAGGTTGGGGTTCCTGATCAGGTTCTGTTTTGGATTGACTTGGAAGAGGTGGGTATTAGGTCATCCATATCTGTTGCAGCATCGGAGGTGGCTACAACAGGGGGAATATCTGGGTCTGTTAATGTGGAGGCTTCAGTGTAAGTAGGAGGGGGCGTTGTGGCTGCTAAGGGTAAGGATTGGGGTAAGGTAGCCAAAGTGGAGTGAATGTCTTGGAGGCAGGTTTCTAGAAAGGCCTGGTTTTGGAGAGTGGGGGTTAGGGATTGAATGTATGCCTCAATGGAGGCTTGGTTTTGGGTGTTAGCCAGCATTTGGGACTGTAGGGAGAGTAAGAGGTGTAGGATTTGGGGTAAAAGGTCGGGTATGGTATTGGGTGTGGGTTGGATAGGTAAAACTGGTTGGAAGGGAGATGTGGGTCTATGAGTGAAGGTAGTGGTCTGTGGTGGTGTCGGATGTGGAGGGGTAAAGTGTGGAGGGTGAGGTGAGCCTGGGAGAGGTGTATATTCAAGGTTGATGTCTCCTAGGATAGTAGACATCATAGTGGAAAATTCCTCTCCTGAAAATGGCTCACTATCATGCGATAAGGGAATGGATTAATCTATAGGCTCACTAGAGATAGGTACAAAAGGTGGGGAAGTCTCAATGGAATAATGTGGGGTTTCAAAGGTGTGGGCTTCAGGTTCATAAGGTGTGAGTATGGGTTATGGAATGGTAGTGGTTTCAGGGATTGGAAGTGTTTGGGTTATATAGGTGGGTTGGGGTGCAGTGGGGGTTTTGGAAGTTTTCCTTTTCTTCTGGTATGGGATCTTGATTGGTGGGCTAGGGTGGGCTGGAAAAATAGGTAGGGGGATAGACCTAGGTAGGGTGGCTGTGGCTATGGCTATGGTGGTTGGTGGTATAAGGTCAGGTTGGGGTAGTGGGCTTGTGATGGGCTGTGATGTCTGGGTGGAAGGTGGAGCTGGTATGGAGGTAAAGGTAATGGATGAGGGGGTGAGTATGGTGCTAGCTAGCACAAGTGAGGGAGAGGTTGTAGCAGTAGCAGCTACTTCTTGAATGGTGGGGGCTACATCTCTCAGTAACTCCTCCCTCTTCTTCTTCTTCCTCATCATCATAGTGACACTGATTCCCCATTGCTTCTTCCCATTATGTTTAGGGTTTAGTGGCACAGTCTCCTCCTTCCTTTTGAAGGGGTATTTCCTCCACTTCAGCAAGGCAGTGATCAATCTGCAGTAGGGAAGGGCATGCGATTTCTTATTTATCTTCACCTTCTCACACAAATCCTTAATCCCTTTAAAGATTAGCTTGGCTGCATCCAAGTAGTAATTTCTATGAAATGAGAGAAGGGCATCAGCTATGGGGTACCTCCTCTCCTGCTCATGCCCAGAGCAATATACATTTTTCTGCAACACAGCATCCATTAGCCTGAGGTTGGGGTGCAGATCTCTCTTTCGGATTGAGTCGCCTAAGGCAGTGATCCCTCCAATTAAGTCTTTGGCTATCTCAGTAATGGTGGTTGTCAAAGGAGGACCCAAGCCCCACTCAGGGCTATAGTTGGATGGTATCCCTAGTATTTTTGCAATGTTTGCCTGGTTGAACATCTCAAAATCATCAATTAAAACTAGCGGCGCTGGGTTCCCATCATCACCAGTTTTTAACTTCATGTTCTGATAAAATAACCTTACTAATCGTGAGAAAACCAGCTGCATTGAGGGTCTCAATTGGGGCAGCAATGATGCCTTCACCAGATATTAAATGGAGGCAGAAGTCTCAGGTAGCTCTTCAAAATAGGCTTTATCAAAAATAGTTTCAGCCTCCAGCTGAATTGCTTCCACAAATTCAGAAGGGACCTTGAGGTGTTCAGTAGTTTCTTCTTCCTCAACCTCAGGGATCTCAGGGGTCACAACTTTGCCCTTTTTCTATTTCTTCTTTGATTTATCAGGGCTCTTAAAAGGTGGGTGCTCTCTAGCCCTCTTCTTTAGAGCAGATTTCTTCTTTTCTTTCGGAATAGAGGGCTCAACAGTAGGTGAGGGAGCCTTAGAGGTCTCCAATGTGGAGGCCTCTGCAATCCTAGCAGACTTTCTAGTGGCTACAGGGCTGCCACTGACGGATGGGTTTAACATCACAGCAAGGGTATCTATAAATTTTGAACCCGTGGCCATAGGTGCTCAGATTAGCAAAATTTGGATTTACACCTTTGAGAAAATACCACTCACTTAGAGTAAGCACAAAATCTTCAAATTCTCTCATTCTTATCTTCTTTTAACTAAATCAAGCATAGGGTAGAGAGAGAAATGGAGATCATATCAGTTGAGAACTAGGGTTCTACTTGAAATTATGCATAGTAGCTCAAATCCTCCCAAACCTCGTTCAAAGTAACCAAGAGTAGCTAGGAAACAAAATGATGGGAGGAACATGCTTGAGGTAGTGTGGATTACAAAGTAGAGAAGAAAGGAGGGGAAAGGGACGTCAATTTTTTTGCTGAGAAACTAGGGTAGACAGAGGACATGAAAATGAGAGGCTTCGCTGAGTTTATAGGGCAAATCCTGCAGTTCACAGAGTTGGCAAGAGGAGCTCGCAGAGTAAAATTCTCGCATAGTTGGCATTTAAGACCGCAAGATGTTCTATTGCGCTTAAGAACAAACTGCCTCGCACTGAAAACTCGAGGAGCTGAATCTTTACCTCTAGTGCGCGAGGCCATGTGCTGCCTCAAAAATTTATCTCGTGTGGTGCTCGCACAAAACCACACTGAGCCATGCTTCTCTTACAGCTTGAGCTCGCGGAGCAGAAAGGCAGCTCCGTGAGGCATTTTGATAGCCATTGCTCAGGCTTTTAGTGCGTGAGGAAGCCATGTGATGGCTCCCGCAGTAAATTAAAGACTGCCAGCTCTGCAGGATAGCATAACTACTCAACCTTTACTCAATTAGCTCAGCGCAGCACAGTGGTTAGTGCATCCATGATGTTGTGCACCCAACCATTGTGCATGGGCACCAAACCTCAGACAGGTAATTCACTTCAATCATGAAACACATATGCCCATTTAAATCAACAAATTCATCAACATTACAGGATTCTAAAGATAGTTTTTTAGATCAGGTTCAATGCAATTATGATGAGAGAACCTCAACCAATCATCCACAATCATAAACAACAAATTCCAATGATAAAAATGCACATGTATCCAATACAAAATTTAACAGAAAATTTAAAAACAAACAGATAAAGTAAGACAAGCAAATCATCATCACACTGAAAATACCACTGACAGAATTCTATAGAACACAAATCAAAGCAGAATTTTCATACATATGGTACACTTATTACCAATGTTTGGATCACTGAGCACTAGCTTCCTCCTAAGTAGAGGATGCATCACCAATCATATACCGACCATTCGAATTTGTCAGAGGCTGACTAGGCAATTTTCCTTCTTCCCTCCTATTCAGAGCATTACAAATATGTTCCAACTGGTTCTCAATCTTCTTGATGCTCTATCCATGAGAATTGACAGTTTCCACCAAGCTCCCCAAATTATGCATTGAAGCCAGCATCTGCTCTTCAAATGAGGAGGACCTGGCTTGTTGTGGGGGCAGGGCCAACTGGTTAGACTGTGGGGAAGGTAACAGAAAATTTTTCCTTGGTGGGTAACATTGATTAAACTAGTGCTGAGGTCTGTTAGGAGCTACCATTTACTGCTGCTGGGGTTGAGGATAAGAATCTTATCTCTACCTCAGATTTGGGTGGTTCCTCCAAGAATACCCAGTAGGTTGCTGCCCAAAAGTTTTAGCAGCATTGGCTTGCTCCATAACAAAGTCTGAAAATTGGGCGGCAGTTGGACAATCATGAATAGAATGTGTGGGAGACTGGCATATCAAACATGCTTCCTCCACCTGTGTAACCACCCGGGGCTGCATCACATTCATGAGTTTGTCAAATTTCAAGCTCAGGTTGTCCACCTTTCTCTCCAGATCACCTTACACTTTCACTTCATATATTCCACCTCTAGGGGTGGCCTCTTTTACCATCTTAGCTGGAGTCTGACTATCATTGTGTGACAGAGATTCCTGCTGCATGGAATTTTCTCCTATTATATCAAACAACTCCCATGCTTCCTCAGCTGTCTTGTGGAGGTAACTACCACCACAAGAAGCATCCATTATATCCCTGCTCTTGGCATTAATTCCTTGATAAAACACTTGGACAAGCTGCCATTTTGGGATTTGGTGGTGGGGGCATTATTTTAACATCTCCTAGAATCTTTCCCAAGCTTCATAAAAATCCTCGATTGAGGACTGAGTGAATGATAAAATATTTATCCTCATCTGGCTGGTTTTGTTCATGGGAAAGAATTTAGCCAGGAATTTGGTTTGAAGGTCACTCCATGACTGTATGCTGTTGGCTGGGAGCTTTGATAGCCATGTGCTGGCTTTGTCCTTTAATGAGAAAGAAAAAAGCCTCAGTTTGGTAGCCTCTGGCCCCAAGCTAGCAATATATAAGGTAGTGCAAAGTGCTAAAAATTGGTCTATATGCTTGTAGGGATCTTCTTTACTAAGCCCATGAAACGAAGGCAACATATTGATGGTGGAGGATTTAATCTCATATATTCCTTCAAAAGAGGGGAATTGAATGCAGAAGGGAGAAGTGTACTCCTCTTGCAATGTACTCCTTTACTGTTCTCTGCCTCTCAGCCATGATAGCTGGTTCAATTTCAATAGCAGGGCCTTGTGGGGTGTGTCTAGGTTTAAGGATCCTTTCAACCTTTAGATTTGGAAGTTTGAGCTCAGGGTTTAAAGACCTTCTACCATGCATATACTCACACCCACAGTAAGTACAGAAAATGCTCACAAGCACACAGAAAGAATAATTCAAATAAAAATTAACAACTACACAGATTTACACTAAACAAACACAGGGAAGTAAACATAAATGGACTGAGATTTTAGGGAAAAGTAAGTACGAATAGGGCTAGCTTCACTCCAAATGCAGCTTTATCTTTTCCCTTCTTTTGCTGTCCATTTCTATAAATTTCCACAAAGAATCAGTAATACTATTATTCTAGTTTAGGTAGAGCTACAAAGAATTTAGAAATCTAAATTATAGTACAACTCAGGTCTACTAAAAAGATTAACATCCCCGACAGCGGTGCTAAAAACTTATTGGTGTTACTACCAGCTGTGGTTCAGTTTATTGTGTGGTGGAAACCAATTAAAGACAATGAAATAAAAGAATGGAATCAACACAGCTAGAGTACTCCTAGACCTGTAAGATACAGGGCCTATTGTAGCAAGTTTTGATAAGTAAGAGTTTGTCCCACAGAGAAGTTGATCAAGATCCCAAAAATGGGCTATAATAGTAGGTCTCCAGATCTTGCTACAGATCTGACAATCCTAAAGAAAGGTAGTTGGGTGTCATGACTATACTAAATTAATCCTAAAAATAGATAAATAAAATGTAGCCCTATCCTAAAGAAAGGGTTAAGAAGAAGATGGTGATGGTGTGTACCAAAATAAAATATAAAAAATGGTGAGAAGTAAGCAGGTTAAAATAGAATTACAGCAGTGATGCAACTCAGATTTAGTTTGTCTCTGCATTGGTCCTTGCTGAGACGTTATCAAAAGTCTCAATAGGGTAGGAATATCCAATTTAACCCATGCCATTTGGGGTGATCTTAGGGCTATACCCTGTCCACTGCAATGGTCACAGGGTATCCAATAGAGTCTGTCAAATCTTATTCGTTAAAGTAGAAATTGCTAATCTGATCCAGAGGAGTGGACTGAAAATTTCCCAAACCAATGGACCATATCATGCCATGAATACTATTACAGCACTATGTAATGCCAGGCTACAAGATCCCCAGATCTGTGCATAGATCTGGCTAACATCCATAGGTATTCTAACCCGTAGATCCTAAGTGCTTTGACAAGGCCAACGGCTCACTATGCCCACAAAAAGGACCATGTAATAGGTTGAATAAGGCATTAGATTCAGTTGGTCATTGCTACAAAGGCCTGTAATGACCCAACCTCAAGCTGCAATTACTACAGAGAAATCAGATCTAACCTCTGATGGCAGCTAAGTAAAACAGAGGGGAGTCAGTTCCTGTACAAACCTCCTCACAATGCTCTAAAAGCTCATGTGTAGGGGAAAAGAATCTTTCTCAAACATGTGGTTGGACACAACCTTAGGGGTATACTCTGTCCACTGCAATGGTCACAGGGTATCCCATTGGTCTGTCCACACCACAGAGGTTTAAGAAAGAACATGTAAATAGCTGCAACCACCATGGTCCACAGGCCTCCAAGCTCCCCAGATCTCACTACAGATCCAGCATTGCTTTCCATGGGTCTTTCAATAAGCACAAATCCTAAATGTATGCTATATCCCGAACAAAACTATGGACAGATAGGAAAATAACAGATTGAGTAAGTATTAAAATAGCAATCCATTAATGAAAGTAAAACTTACAATGAACTACCTCTAAGCTGCAGCCTGTACACAATTGCTCATCCAAAATCCCAATGTATACTAAGCCTAGTACAAAACTGTAATACAAACTAAACCTAGCTGCTTACAGGGGGATTAGCCAACAAGTGCTGGGCTAAGAGAGAAGAAAAAGGGGGAAAAGAGATGATCAAACCCTAACCCTAGCCCACTGGAGCTCTCAGCCGACAGAGGATGAAGGAAAGATTAAAGTAATAAACTCTAAGTACAACTTATATACTCTGTCCTTAAGGCTTTGGCTCTGAAGAGATTAACCCTAATTTTTCCAGCAGACGTGGCATTGTTTCAACCCTTGGATGCCTGGAGATATGCGCCTCAAAATTCGCACCTCAAGAAGTGTGCTAGGGCCTTGGGAAATTTCTAAAAAGTCCTTCAGTTAAAACTGAGAAGAGGAGAGCCCGAGCTTCACGGGGCTGGCATCTGCATTAGCTTATTCATGTAGTTGCAGAGCTTTCATGGAGTAGCCTTTAGTTGGTGAGTAGTGCTTACTGGCGCAGTCAATCTTCAGTTCATCGCACAGTTCCTTAGCGATGCATTACTTTTGCGGAGATGATCTAGAGCGCTATAACTCTTCGCGTAGATAAAGCTTCAAAAGCTCTCTCTCTCTCTCTCTTTCTCTGAGTACTCGCGCTGCAAGGCCCCTGCGCTCGCGTAGTAACTGATTAGGCTCCAGGGTATGCGAGAGCTACACGACAAAAATTCAGGGCGTCTCTCTCTTCTTTGGCTACGCGAGAACTCTGTGAGGTGAGAGATTGTTCTTTGTGCATATGAAATCGCTATGTTCTGCGCGCATCTACTTTGGGGGCAGATCTTCGCGAGAGCTTTGCGAGGATAAATTCTGAGAGTTTTAAACCGTGAGATCTTCACGATGTCTTTTCTATTCTCCTCTTGACTGTGCGGCCAATTTGCACAAGGGCAACTTTTACTGCATCTTTATCTTCACGAGGGGGATCCTCAACTATGCGAGATGTTCTTTTGACACTCTGATGCATTGCACTTGCTGTTGTTGCAGCTTCCTCCATTCTCAGCTAACTTCTTCCATCTACTAGTCTTTTGGTCAATGATGACCAGGAATTGAATCACCATGGTGAGCACTACCATGGTGTTCCATTTGACTTTGGCTCGGCTGTCATCTTTACATGTATTCTCTCTCTTCTTTGGACCAAAAAGCAGGGATTTTATATTAAGCTGCACAGATTGTTACTAACTGCAAAACATACTTAATAGTGGATTATTAGTGAGCTTCACGGTCCATCAAGGGCCAAGTTAAGAGGTGAAAAGTGGTACTTTTCAGTGCTCAACGAGGTCGACTCCTGATGAATCGAGTGGACGCGCCACTGCACAGATTTCAATTGAGCACACCTCACAAGACCCCCACTTCAATTACCAGCCCAAACCATCCATTCCCCTGGGAAACTGAACATTGAGTATATTTAATCTAAGAACTTACAAACGCCTATTAGAAAAGGAACTCCTGACTCGCATTGGTGTGAGCAATGACGCGTCTGGTCTGACAAGACTTGCAAAAGCCTTCGATATTACATGATACTTCATTTTATTATTATTGATCCCTGAACCTCATTTTGGACATTTGATTGACGCCCGGGTACTTTGATTGCATAAAATCCCTTTGTTTGCTCGCGCCATGCGATAGGAAGCGCCATGCATCCACAAACCTAGAATGTGCTCTTCGACAACTACCATTTGCCCTTCAAATGGTCTATTTTAGTTTGCGCTAATAGATAAGAAAGCCAAGCATGTCATGCCAACATCACCAATTAACATTTGTGAATTCCTAAGTAAAACGAGAAGATATCTCGAATGAGGGGTGTTTACTTCTTCGACGTGTTCTTACTTCGTAAGAGCGCACCGAAGAGGGGCATCTATAGACACCCCCATTTTGCCCTCTTGGGATATACAATTTTGTTTGGTCAACCTTTGACCTCTTAACCCTGATATGGGAACCATGCACTGAAATAATAGTACATGGCTGAACACATGCTGAAATAATAGCTCTGTGGCTCAGATCTCGACGTAGGGAGACTATGTACTGAAACAATAGTATATAGTCAAAATGCAGACTGAAACAATAGTCTTGCATTTCAGACTAGAGACCAGACTCGGACAACCCCGAATTAAACTCCTGAAACCTCGTGCGTAATTCGATTGCACACCAGACCACAAACGTACAATCAGTCCCCCTTTCAGACCAAACTTCCTTTCCCAGACCTATTTGAGACTCAATCGTGCACCTGAAAGTAGACGCACGATCAGATTGAGCGCTCCACCACTAGCGCGCAATTGGCCTATGCCTGACCTAGCCTCACAGTCCTTGACCCCTATGTTTTCTCAATTAAATACTTATGAAGAAACACTTAATTGGTTTGTGCACGTACCACCAAGCGCGCAATTAGCACTAATGCTATTAGGACTAGGAAACTCGCTGAGCAAGTTAGCCGGTCGCTCACTGAATTGGTGACCGACCCAACGCGATTAAGCACTAAAAAACTGGCACGTAATTCAATTAAATGCCTGAAAAAGGACGCGTAATTGAAGGAAAACCTATAAAAGATTTTTTTTTAAAATTTTAACTAGAGACAACACGAAGAGACTGGGCAATTTTCGAAGAGAGAATGAATTTTTTTGGGATACTGAAACCAGAGAACTTCGAGGACAAACCCATAGAGCAACCTAGTCATGATTTCAAAATTCAAGCTTCGAATCTTCGACATTTCTCTCCGCAACCCTGACCCTAGGTAATAATTTAATTTTTAGTTTTCGACCATAATTTCAAGCCTACAGATTTAGGATTTCTATTAGTTTTAATTATAGGTTTTAATTTTCAATACAAGACCGTAGCACCCTCTTTAGACCGCAAATATTTTATATCTCCTTCTAATTCTCCGAACTCGGAACCAGTCCTTAATCCGACAGTCTAATTCACCAACCCTAGGCTCTAAATCTGTTATAAAATCTCAATCTATAGTTCTATCATTAATTTCTTATTCTAATCCTTCGATTCAGAACCAGTCTTTAATCATACAGTCTGCTTTTCTGATTTCATACCCAAATTCAGTCCTAAAAATTAAAATTTTAATTTTAATTCCTTGATTTAATACTTCTAAAAATCCTAAATATAATATTAGTTTCCATAATTCTAGTTCATAGTTTAATTCATAATTAATATTCCGAAATCAATTCCAAAAAATCTAAAAAAACTATTTTACAATCTGAAATCCAATTTATCTTTAATCTCAGCCATCCGATTTGCCGAAGGGAGCTTACGGAGGGTACTCGAGAACGAGGCTAATCCTCAGCATAGCGGGCCCAAAACCCCCTTTTTTTTTAGGAATTCTAGAATTAATTAATTACTTTTTTTTCTTTTTTTTTTTAGTATAATTAATTAGTAGATTTATTTTATTTCAGCATAATTAATTAATTAAGTTAATTAGACTTTAGTATGATTGATTAATTTTTTCAAATCAGATTTTAATTGGCTAATTCCTTGCTTTAATTAGAATTTAGTATGATTAATTTCATTGCTTCAATTAGATTTTTAGTATAGTTATTTCCTTATTTTAATAAGAACTTTAATAGATTTAGATTATCTATTTTTAATTAAATTTTTAATATAATCAGCCTATTTGATTTAATTAGATTTTAATAAAATTAATTCCTTTGCTTAAATTAGAGTTTCAGTAAAATTAGTTTTCTACTTTGATTAGAATTCTAGTAGGACTATTATACTTGATTTAATTAGAATTCTATTTCAATTAGCATGCTTGAATTAATTAGAGTTTCATCAAGACTATTACATGTGCACTCCTAGTACAATTGGAAAACTTGATCATAATTTGACTTCTAATGGAATTAGGAGACTAAAATTAATTGGACTTCTAGTAGTATAAGGACACTTAATTAAGTAGACTTTCGATAAGGATAGGAAAAGTAAAAATCAACTAGACTCTTGATAGAACTAGAATATTAAATTAAATAAGCTATAATAGATTGCCACACAGCCAAACTCATAATAGAATCAAGGACCTTTAAACATATCATAACTATAACTATAAGGGGAATAAAAGGGAAATTAAACAATCTAAATTAAGGAAAAGACTGCTGCTGATGTTCGCAGGCGAACGATTCAGTATAGAAGTAACTCATACCCGATCTTAAGCATGATCATTGACGTGTTGCAGCATCGATAAATATTTGTAGCTGGCGATCGCAATAAACTGGAATCTTCCTAGAAAACCCTTTTATTATTATTATTTATTTTTACCTCCACTATTCTAAACACCGCATCGCTAGAGTCCACTTGGACAGAATTGGAGCCACTGATTCAACGGGGACCGAGAGGAACCCAGAAAATGCGCGCACCAACAGCGCCTCTTTGTCAAAGGAACTATCAAGCTACAGGCTCACCTCGAACCTGTAACGAAAGACGTTACTTTCTATGTTTCTGATTCCACTAGTACGTATAATCTAATTTTAGGAAGAAAATGGTTAGAGTCAATGAAGGCCATCGCATCCACATACCATCAATGCGTCAAATTCCCATACGAGGACTCCATCGTCCGTATATACGCCGATGCACCCCTCCAGGAGATGGATACTGATTGCGCGGCAAGCATACCAATTACTCATGACTATGTATTGAATACGGGTCATATTCAAAAGACATGAATCCCTAATGAGACAACCGCTGCGAAAGTTCGTCCCCCTATCCCTCCAAGTTCTTCCCCAACGCGTCAACAAAAATTAATGAGAAGAGAGGTTGGCCCAGACCTTGCCAAACTCTATGCCATTAACGCTACCGCGACAGAAGGGTGGGACCTTATATACCAACTTGGATACGTTGCCCACACCGAAATCGATAAAAATAAGCAAGGTCGTGTAGGACCCGTTGTCCCAATGCAAATACGCAACCACATAGGGTTAGGTTACCAATCGGACGGCCCAAGAGCTAACCTGTCCCCTACCTCACCAAAATGGTCTCTATATGACCACTTCGCCTATGGGACCATTGACAAACCAGACGTGCCAAAGCATAAGGAAGTGTCCTTCACTAGATCCCAAGAAGTGAAAATTGAGAGTGAATGACTAAAGCGTTCAATGATTTAACCAATTTAAATGACGATATCGATAAATCGCTCGAAGGAGTCAAGCCCATGTTTGACACTAAGGAATTTAAAGAAGAAAGGAGAGAAGAACCTCCAGAATTTGACCCACAAGTAGAAGACTAGGAATCCACTAATGACAATGATTTTCACATAGCAGCCTTGCAAGATAGTGAAGAATACATATGCTTAACATGGGAAAGAGATGATACTCCATAAGAAAATACTAACTCGTATAGCATTCGCCTCAGCCTTGGCCTTGAGGGATGGGAATGCCCTTGGGACTCCCCTTATATCGCTTACCCATACCAGCCCCACTGTATGGCATGCACCAACATATTAGAACGCTTCACTAGTTGGATCCGATACTCTACGATAGGAGAATCGAATCACTCCAACCTCGTGATCACCGACACAAGTAATGACCTACCAGTTGAGCTACCAGTACAAGAAGCAGAAAATCCCAACGGTCATCTGATTGACCTAGGGGGAAACACTCACATCGCCCTTATAAAATTTGAAGAGGAACTTGAACTCGACACTTCTACATCCCCAGATTTGCTGCAACTCCAAATATGTTAGAAATCTCTAGAGGAAGAGTGGCAATCTCCCTCAAGTGATGACGAGGACTACTGGATAGACCTCCTGGCACTCAAGTTAGCGGAGTGAGCCAATCTAAGACTTCAAGCACTATCAGATCAAGAAGATGAATTTGATATCACCTTCAACTCTAACCTAGAAGGATGAGAATGCCCTTGGGAATTTCCTTGCATTCTTCACCATTATCAACCTCGCTGCCGAGCATGCGTGCTCATCCTAACATATTATGAAGATCAAGGAAAAGAACTCGCTACCCATGAGGATCCTTTGGGAGATCCCCCTCGGTGGGAAGAACAACATTATTACGACCCAGAGGATGATAGTTCAATTGACTATGATCTTCAAAGCTTCTTCGAAGAAGAGGCGATCAATGTGGTAGAAGAAATCCAAGCATTAGTGCCACTGTCACCATCTCCACTCATTTAAAAGATCTTATCAGACGAGGACTCCAAAAAAAAAATGTCAAATTCGCAACAAGTCCGCATTTCTCAAAGAATCGCTCGAACCGCTCCAGCAACCATCTCGCTCCTCAACTAGAGGAAGCAATTCTCCCGACACCCCTTGAGGCGATCGACCCTGTACCATATTTATTATCAAAAATAAAAAAATAGAAAAAATAGAAAACCCTAAAAATTCAAAAATATAAAATCCAAAAAAACCAAAAAAGCCCAGAAAAGAAAGGGAACTCTTCGTCCCGAACTAAATTTGTGGCCAACAAGGAGACTTTTCTCCTTAGGTTTCTACCCCATTCCCCGCACGAGGATGTAAAGCATCCTAGCTAGACAATAAGCCAGTGATCATACAGATGAGATACTTCGTGACTTTGAGAGAAGAATTAATAGTTTTGACCTTCACCTTACCAAAGATCTCTCAGTCATAGATTGTGTTGATGAAGGGTTACCTTTCACAAACTCAGATCCCCAGTGTAGCAATTTCAAAGTATACGAACTTACCGAGGACGAAGAAAGAGCACTAGTTGCCGAGGAGGCACTGGACTTCCAACCGGTTAACAAGTGTTTCAATGAGCAAGCCCAAGCTGCCGTAGAACCCACAGAAGAACTTAACTTTGGCACTAAAGAGAAACCCAAGAAGCTACTGATTAGCATAACACTTAACTCCATGGAATGTCAAAAAATTACACAAATCCTGTAAGAACACCTCGATTCCTTCGCATGGTCCTATGAGGACATGCCCGATTTAAACCCAAGTTTGGTAGAACATCGCTTCGTCTTAGAACCCGATGCAAAGCCTGTTAAGCAGAAACTCCGAAGGATGCACTCACAGACTGCCCTTCAAGTTAAAGAGGAAGTTGACAAATTGCACAAAGCCAAATTTATTCGAGTCGTCCTCTACTCCAAGTGGGTCGCCAATATAGTACCTATCACCAAGAAAGATACCAGAGTATGGGTTTACATTGACTTTCGAAATCTCAACCAAGCATGCCCAAAAGATGACTTCCCACTTCCACACATTGACACTCTAGTCGACAACATCGCCGGACATGAGATGCTTTCCTTTATGGATGGTTTCTCTGAATATAATTAGATCAAATTAGCAGAGTACGACCAAGAGAAGACTTCCTTCACCACACCATGGGGAATATATTGTTACATCCTTATGCCTTTTGGGCTAAAGAATGCAGGAGCCACGTGCCAACGCGTCATGATGGCTATCTTTCACGACATGATGTGTAAGTGTGTAGAAGTTTACGTTGATGACATATTAGTGAAGTCCCAAATGTGAGTAGGATATGTTGAAGCGCTCCGATTGGTGTTACAAAGTGCCAAGAAATATTAGCTAAAAATGAACCCAAAGGAATGTGTCTTCGGGATCACTTCCGAAAAATTACTTGGTTTCATAGTTAGGAAGCGAGGGATCGAAGTTGACCCTATAAAAGTCAGAGCCATCCTCGAGATGACACCTCCCAGTAATATCAAAGAGTTACAAGGCCTGATAGGAAGATTGCAATTCATCAGAAGATTTATATCCCAGCATTTGGACAGATGCGATCCTTTCTATAGACTATTTAAAGGAGGAACTGAATACAAATGGGATAATCAGTGTCAGCAAGCCTTTAAGAATATCATGAAGTACCTCCTTAACCCGCCAATACTATCTCCACCAGTACCCGGAAGGCCCCTAATTCTATACCTCTCAGCAAATGATAAAATAATGGGAGTGATTCTGGGACAATATGAAGAAGACGGCAAGAGAGAGAGGGCTATCTACTACCTCAGTAGGACGATGGTCGAATACGAACGAAAATACACTTCAATGGAGAAGACTTGCCTCACATTGGTGTGGGCCTCTACCAAATTATGACACTACTTCGGTGCGCATAAAATACTAGTACTAGCCCGAATGAACCCTCTGAAGTGCGTATTCAAAAAGCCTACAACATCAAGAAAGATCGCTCACTGGCATATGCTCCTGTAAGAATTCAAAATCAATTACATCACGCAGATATCGATCAAAGGGCAAGCAATCATTGCTTACCTTGCAGATCTCCCACTCCCTAGTGATGATCCCGTGCACCCAGATTTCCCTGATGGGGACCTATTCACGAATCATAACTAAGAACCCGATAAGACCTCATGGACCCTTTATTTTGACGGTGCTCTAAATTAGAAAGGAAAAGGCATCGAGATAGTCCTCCTAAGCCCAGAAGGAGTTGTCATACCTAAAGCTTTTCAACTAGATTTCTCTGTCACTAATAATGTCACAGAATGCGAAGCCTTTATAGCTGGACTACAAGCAACACTACAATTAGGTGTTAAATAGTGAAAAACCATCGGTGATTCCAAACTAGTAACTTCACAAGTCACAGGAGAAAGGAAAACTAAGGAAAGGAGACTAATGGCATACCAAGAAACCGCTCAATATTTAGGAAAGAAATTTGAAAGAATCTCTTTCACGCACATCCTTAGATTAGAAAACGAGCTCATAGATTCCTTAGCCATGCTAGCCTCGGTCATCCAAATACCCATCGGGCAAAATACAAAAACCTTCTTCATTGAAAAGCTGACAATGCCTGTCCACGAGGTAGCATGGACCGCCAAAGAGAATTACCCATCCTCCCCACAAGTACAGGACTGAAAGAAGCAATCACCCTGGAAAATCACGTCAAGATAGGAACCGAAGTCGCTATGTTTAGATTTGAAAAATCACCGACTGACGATAGACAATCGTGCTATTTCGACATCTGAAACTTCTTGAAATATCAACACGTCCCTCCATAAGCCACGAAGATCGAACAAAAGACTATAAGGTATTGATGCACCCGATTCTGCATACACGGTGAAACATTATACAAAGAGGCCTTCACTAAAGAAGTATTGCTACAATGTGTCACGACTGTCGAAGGATAATACATCATCCGAGAAGCACACACCAGTGCCTGCGGCGCCCACTCCGATAGATAGAGACTCGCTAATCAAGTTACACGACAAGGATACATCTGGCCGACAATGATCAGAGATTGTCACCCTTCCAATCCTGCAAGCAATGCCAAGAACATGTTATACTCGTCAAAGATCCATTAGTTGCATTGAATACTATGACCTCTGTTATTCACTAAAAAGTATCACTTTTCACCTCTTAACCTAGCCTTTACTGGACCTTGAAGCTCACTAATAATCTTTTGTTAAGTGTGTTTTGTAGTTAGTAATAAACTATGTAGCTAAATATAAAATCCCTACTTATTGGTCCAAACAAGAGAAAGAAAACATGCAAAGATGACAACTGACCCAAAGCCTAATGGAACACCCTGGTAGTGCTCACCATGGTGACTCATTTGTTGGTCGTCATTGACTAAAAGTCTAACAGATGAAAAAAGTTAGATGAGAATGGAGGAAGCTGCAATAGCAGCAAGTGCAATGCATCAAAGAATCAAAAGACTCATCTCGCAGAGTTTTGGAGCTCCCTCGCAGAGCTAAGGATGTAGTGGAAGCTGCCCTCGCATAGATAGGACGTGCAGTCAAGAGGAGAGCAGTAAAGACATCATGAAGATCTCGCATCTTAAAACCCTCAGAATTTGTGCTCGCAGAGATCGAGCCTTAAAGAAGCCGCGTGCAGAACATAGCGAGTCCACATGCATAAAGAATAATTTGTCACCTCGCGGAGTTCTCGTGAAGCCCTGAAAGAGAGAGACGCCCAAAATTTTCCTCGCACAGCTCTCGCGCACTCTGAAGCCTAACCAGTTACTACACGAGCGCAAGAGCCTACTTGCGTGAGTATTCAGCGAGAGAGAACTTTTGACGCTCTACTGTATGAGAAATCCAGACGTTCCCAAATCTCCTCTATGATAGCATTGCAGTGCAAAGCAACTGCGGGATCAATTGAAGCCCTATTGCGCGAATGAATAAACCTCCTAAGCCAAACGCTCCTCCGTGAAGGCAAAGCAACTGCACGAGTGAATTAATGCAGATGCTAGCCCCGTGAAGCTCGGGCTCTCCACTTCTCAATCCTAACTCAAGGACCTTTTGGAAATTTCTCAAGGCTAGGGCACACTTCTCGAGACATGGATTTCGAGGCACACTTCTCAAAGCATTTAAGGGTTATAATAGTGCAACGTCTGTTGGAAAAATTAGGGTTACTCTCTTTTGAGCTAAGGCCTTAGGGACAGAGTATATAAGTTGTACTTAGAGCTTAGTATTTTTATCTTTCCTTCATCCTCTCTCAGCTGAGAGCTCCTACAGGCTAGGGTTAGGGTTTGATCATCACTTTTTCTTATTTTTCTTCTCTCTTAGCCCAGCATTGGCTGGCTAATCCTTTTGTAAGCAGCTAGGTTTAGTTTTATTTTAGTTTTATAATAAGTTTTATATATATTGGGATCTTTTAGATGAGCAATTGTGTACAAGCTGCAGCCTTGAGACAGTTCATTGTAAGTTTTGATTTTATCAATGGATTATTGTTTTAATGACTAATTGAATCTATAGATCTTGTGGTTTCCTTAGATGTCTATAGGATCCATGCTTTGGGACTAGCCCATTTAGTTTCTAATAGATCTATTGTTTATCATTTGATTTCCCTTGGTTTGATAGACCCGTAGATAGCAAGCCGGATCTATAGCTAGATCTAGAGAGCTCGTAGCCCTAGGACTCCATGGTGGCAACAACAGTTTACATGTTCTTTCTCAAATCTCTATGGTATGGACAGACCAATCGGATACCCTATGACCATTTGAGTGGATAGAGTATAACCCTAAGGTGGTGTCTAGCCACATGTCTGAGAGGGATTCTTCTCCTCTGCACATGAGCTTCTAGAGCCTTGTGAGGTGGTTTCTGCAGGAACTGGCTCCCCTCTATTTTACTTGACCGATATCGGATGTTAGATCTGATTTCTTTGTAGTAATTGGAGCTTGAGGCTAAGTCATTGCAGGCCTTTTGTAGCAATGACCAGCTAAATCTAAATCCTTATTCAACCTGTTGTTGGTCCTTTGTGTGGGCACAGTTAGCCGTTGGCCTTGGCAAAGCACTTAGGACTTTATGGGTTGGAATACCTATGGATGTCAGCCAGATCTATGCGCAGATCTGGAGAGCTTGTAGCACTGGCATTACATAGTATCTGCAATAGTATTCCTGGCCTGATCTGGTCCATTGGTTGGGGAAATGATCAATCCACTCCTTTGGATTAGGTTAGCATTTTTGGTTTAATCAATGGGATTTGACAGACTCTATCGAATACTCTGTGACCATTTGACTGGACAGAGTATAGCCCTAAGAGCACCTCAAATGGCATGGGTTAAATTTGATTCTTCTACCTTGTTGAGGCTATTAATAGCATCTTAGCAAGGACCACTGCAGAGACAGTCTAAATCTAAGTTACATTATTGCATTAACTCTAGCTTAAACTGCTTACTTCCCATCTTTTTTATATTTTATTTTGGCACACACCATCACCATCTCCTTCTTAATCATTTCTTTAGGATAGGGCTGCACTTTATTTCTCTTTTGTTAGGATTAATTTTGTGTAGTCGTGACACCCAACTCCCTTTCTTTAGGATTGTCAGATCTGTAGCCAGATCTGAAGGCCTATTATTATAGCCCATTTTGAGTTCTAGATCAATCTCTTTGTGGCACAAACTCTTACTTATCAAAACTTGCTATAATAGGCCCAGTATCTTGCAGGTCTAGGATGTTTTAGGATTACTATTTTCACCATATCTTTATCCTCTATTTTACTATGATTTTAATTCTCTTCCAATACCACATAATAAATCAACACATCTGAAATGACACCAAGTTTTTGGCACCGCAGCCGGGGATATTGATCTTTTTAGTAGACCTGAGTTGTACTATAATTTAGAATTCCAAATTTTATATAGCTATTCCTAATCTAGAATTAAGTACTACAGATATTTTTTTTGGAGTTTTATAAAAATGGACAGCAGAAGAAGGGAAAAGCTAGAGCTGCAGCCGGAGTGTAGCTAGCTCTGTTTGCACTTCCTTTCCCCTAAATCTCAGTTCATTTATGTTTAATTCCCTATTATTTGTTTAGTGTAAATCTATGTAGTTGTTAATTTTTGTTTGAAATTTTGTGTGTGTGCTTGTGAGCATTCTCTGTACTTACTGTGGGTGTGAGTATATGCATGGTAGACGGTCCTTAAACCCTGAGTTAGAACCTCCAAATCTAGAGGTTGAAAGGATCCTTAGACTTAGACACACCACACAGGGTCCTACTATTGACACTGAACCAGCTATCATGGCTGAGAGGTAGAGAACATTAAAGGAGTACAATGCACCTAGGGAGTACACCTCTCCCTTTAGCATTCAATTCCCCTCTGTTGAGGGGAATTATGAAATTAAATCCTCCACCATTAATATGTTGCCTTTGTTTCATGGGCTTAGTAAAGAAGATCCTTACAAGCATATCGACCAATTTTTGGCACTTTTCACTACTTTCAATATTGCTGGCTTGGGACCTGAGGCCACTAAACTGAGGCTTTTTCCTTTTTCACTAAAGGACAAAGCTAGCACACGGCTATCAAAGCTCCCAACCAACAACATACAGTAATGGAATAACCTTCAAACCAAATTCCTAGCCAAATTCTTTCCCATGAACAAACCAGACAGATGAGGACAAGTATTCTGTCATTTACTCAGTCCTCAACTTAGGATTTTTATGAAGCTTGGAAAAGATTCCAGGAGATGTTAAAACAATGCCCCCACCACCAAATTTTAATGTGGCAACTTGTGCAAGTATTCTACCAAGGAATTAATTCCAAGGTGGATGCCTCCTCTGGTGGTAGCTACCTCCACAAGATAGTTGAGGAAGCCTGGGAGCTTTTTGACATAATAGGGGTAAATTTCATACACCAGGAGTCCCTATCACGCAATGACAGCCAGACCCCAACTAAGATGGTGAAAGAGGCCACCCCTAGAGGTGGAATATATGAAGTAAAGGTGCAAGGTGATTTGGAGAGGAAGGTGTTTTGAATTATTGAATGTGATGCAGCCTTCGATGGGTGCACAGGTGGAGGAAGCATGTCTGATATGCCAATCTCCCACACATTTTATTCATGATTGTCCATCTGCCAATCAGTTTCTTGATTTTGTTAAGGAGCATGCCAATGCTGCTCAAACTTTTGGGCAGCAGCCTGCTGGGTATTCTTGGAGGAACCACCCAAACCTGAGGTGGAGAGAAGATTCATATCCTCAAACCCAGCAGCACCAAGCGGTAGCTCCTTACAGACCCCAACACCAGTTTAATTAAGGTTACCAACCAAGGCAAAATTTTCTGTTACCTGTCTCACAGTCTAACCAGTTGGCCCTGCCCACACAACAACCCAGATCCTCTTCATTTGAAGAGCAGATGCTGGCTTCCATTCAAAATTTTGGGAACCTGGTATAGATTGTCAACTCTCATGGACAGAGCATCAAGAAGATTGAGGACCACTTGGGTCAGATTTGTAATGCTTTGAATAAGAGGGAGGAAGAAAAATTACCTAGTCAACCCCTGACAAATCCAAAAGGTCAGTATATGATTGGTGATGCATCCTCTACTCAAGAGGAAGCTAGTGTTCAGTGATCCAAATATTGGTAATAAATGTACCATATGTATGAAAATTCTTTTTTGATTTGTGTTCTTTAGAAATCTGTCAGTTATGTTTTTAGTGTGATGTTGAGTTACTTATGTTACTTTGTCTGTGTTTGAATTTTGTAATTGAATACATGTGTATATTTGTCATCTGAATTTGCTGTGTGTATTTGTTGATGAATGGTTGAGGTGCCCTTACATTAATTTGCATGAAGTTAAGCTGAAAAACTATTCTTAGGATTCTACAATGTTGATGAACTGATGTTAAAAAAAAATGGGTATGTATTTCTCATGATTGAAATGAAGTACTTGTCTGAAGGCTGGTGCTCATGCACAGTGATTATGCACAATAGAATGGATGCACTAACCAATGTGTTGCACTGAGCTAACAGAGTAAAGGCTGAGAAGAAATGCTATCTGACAGAGCTAGAAGGCTTAAATCTACTGCGCGAGCCATCTCTTGGCTTCCTTGCGCACTAAAATGCCTAAGAAATGGCTGTAAAAATGCCTAATGGAGCTACCTTTCTGCTCCGCGAGTCCAATCTTCACGTGAAGTGTGTTTGTTGTGTTGTCCTACGCGAGTACCGTGTGAGGTAAATTTCTGAAGCAGCACAAGGTCTTGCACACCATAGCCAAATTCTCAGCTCCGCGAAATACATCATGAGGCAGTTTGTTCTTCAGCGCGACCGACCTTCTCACCGGATTATGAGCCAACTGCGCGAGAAATCTACCCCACGAGCACCTATTTCCAAGTGCGCGAACTGTGGAATTATCTCTTAAACTCTACGAACCCTCCTCATTTTCTTCATTTCATCTTTCTGCCCTAGCTTTCCCGCACTAAAATTGAAATCCCCTTTCTCTTCTTTCTTCTCTACTATTTAAACCACTCCACCTAAGGCATTTTCCTCCCACCATTTTGTTCCCTAGCTACTCCTCGTCACTTTGAATAAGGTTTGGGGGGATTTGAACCCCTGTGCATGTTTTTAGGTGAAACCCTAGCTCTCAACTGGTAAGATCTCCATTTCTCTCTCTGTGTGCTATGATTGATTTATTAATTAGAGAGAAGAAGGGTAAAAATTTGGTGCTTCTGTGCTTACTCAGTGTGTTCTGCATTTTCTAAGAGTTGTGAGCCCTAATTTTGATAAGTTAAGCACCCATGGCCATGGGTTCAAAATTCATAGATACCTTAGCGGCTATGCTGAACCCGTCTGCCAGTGGCAGCCCTGTGGCTACTAGAAAATCTGTAAGGATTGCAGAGGCTTCCACATTGGAGACTTTTGAGGTGTCTCCACCTATTGTTGAGCCCCAAGTTTCACCAGCCAAGAAGAAATCAGCCCTAAAGAAGAGGGCCAGAGAGCACCCACTTGCTAAGAGCCCTGAAAAATCAAAGAAGAAGTAGAAAAAGGATAAAGCTGTGGTCCCTGAGGCTGAGGAGGAAGAGACTACTGAATACCTCAGGGTCCCTTCTGAATTTGTGCAAGCAATCCAGCTGGAGGCTGAAACTATTTTTGACAAAGCCTATTTTGAGGAGCTATGAGAGACCTCTGCCTCTATTGAATATATGACCAAGGCATTTTTGTTGCCCTTGTTGAGGCCCCCGATGCAGGTGGTTTTCTCAAGACTAGTGAGACTATTTTATCAGAATATGAGGTTGAAAATTGGTGATGATGGGAACCCAGCTCTGCTGCTATTAATTGATGAATTTGAGATGTTGTTCAACTAGGCTGACATTGCCAGAATATTAGGGATACTAGCCAGGTATAGCCCTGAATGGGGCTTGGGTCCTCCTTTGACAGCCACTATTATTGAGATAGCAAGGGAATTAATTGGAGGAATCACAGCCTCAGGAGACTCAATCAGGAAGAGGGACCTGCACCCCAACCTCAGATTCATGGATGGGAAGTTAAGAAAAAATGTTTATTGCTCTGGTTATGAGCAAGAGAGGAGGTACCCCATTGCTGATGCCCTCTTCTTATTTCACTAGAATCATTACTTGGATGCTGCCAAGTTGATCTTTGAGGGGATTAAGGACCTGTGTGAGAAGGTAAAAATAAAGAAGAAACCTCATGCCCTTCCCTACTGCAGGTTTATTACTACTTTGCTGAAGTTTGGGAAATACCCCTTTCAAAGGGAGGAGGAGACAGTGACCCTGAACCCCAAAAAGAGTGGAAAGAAACAGTGGGGAATCAGTGGCACAATAATAGGGAAGAAGAAAAAGCAACGAGAGAAGCTACTGAGAGAAGCAGCCCCCACCATTCATGAAACAGCTGCTGCTAGTGTTGCTACTACTGATGCTGCTGCATCCTCCACCTCACATGTGCCAGCCAGCACAACCATCTCCTCCCCAGCCATTCCCTCTACCTCCATGCCAGCCCCAACTCTTTTAGCACCACCTCCACCCTTAACCCAGACCTCACAGCCCCACATAGGACCAATACCCTTACCTGAGCCTATATCACAAATCACCACAGCCATAGCCACCTCAATCTCACTACCAACCACCATAGCCACCTCAATATCCCCACCAACCACCATAGCCATTGACACCCAACTCATTTCTACACCCTTACCTATTTTTCTAGCACACACTAGCCCACCTGTCAAGACCCCATACTAGAAGAGAAGAAAATGTGCCAAAACCTCCACTGGACTCCATCCTACCTATATCTCCCAAACAATTCTAATCCCTGAAACCACAACCATTCCAGACCCCATACCCACACCCTATGAACCTGAAACCCATACCTTTGAAACTCCACCCTTTATACCTATCACATGTGAACTCCTAGACCAATCCATTCCATTATCCCATGACAGTGCCCCATTTACAGGAGAGGAATTTTCCACTATGATGCCCACTATCCTAGGAGACATCAACCTGGAATATACTCCTCTCCCACACTCACCTCACCCTCCACACTTCACCCCTCCACATCAAACACCACCACAGGCCACTACTTTCACTCATAGACCAACTTCCCCCTTTCAACCAGTTTCACCTATCTAACCCACAACCACTATAATACCTAACCTATTACCCCAAATCTTGCACCTTCTACTCTCCCTCCAATCCCAAATGATGGCTAATACCCACACCCAATCCTCTATTGAGGAATATATTTATTCCATAATCCCCACTCTCCAAAATCAGGCCTACCTAGAGACCAGCCTACAGGCCATTCAATCAACCTTGGCCACTTCACTCCAACCATCGCATTCACCAACTATCCCTACCTCCCCACCTTTACCTACTCCCCCCCTTTTTCCCCAATCTTTATCTTCAGCAGTACCCAGACCCCTCCCTACCTTCACTGAATCCATTACACAAATTGACCATGAACCTATCCCAGAACATCCACCAGTTGTAGCTACCTCTGATGCTGCGACAGATGTCGATGACCTAATACCCACCTCTTCTAGGTCGATCCAAACAGAACCTGAACTGGATCCCCAACCTGAGCCCCCATCTAAAATTCCATACCCCACCCCCTTCTCATTTCTGGCTGACCCTTCTTCAAGTGAGGATCAGCCCTTGGCTAATGCCTCTTCTTTTTCCATTCCCCCATACTCCGCCCTCCTTCATGCAATGAAATCCAATCCTTACCTAAAAAAGGATGTCATTCGATTGATGACTGCAATCAGAACGTCAATCAGGATGCCCTATGAAGCACGGATCCATCTCATAAAATTGGATATCGAAATGCAGCTGAAGAACATAGCTAAGGGCTGGAAAAGAATGTTGCGTCTATATGATGCCCAAGAGCATATGACTGCACAAGCAAAGCTAATTGTTGAACAAGAGAGAATGGCTGCTGCAATAGAAAAGCTAAGGGCTGATGGATTGGAGAAAAGGCTGGCTGCATCAAAGGAGATCAAGGAGCTCTTTGCAACCAGAACTGAATTGGCTAAACAAAAGGCTGAAATCCTGGAAAGGCAACTTGCTCAATTAATTGGGGGACCTGCTAAAGAAGCTACTGATATGAAGAAAGATAAAGAACACTGCTCCTCATAGGTTTGGGGGTGTGGCAGAACCTGCCAATGAAATAGTTAACCTAAGTACAGCAGAATCAAGTGAGTAAGATAGAAATGGAGCCATGTTCACTTAAAAATCATAAAAAATGAGAAATTTGAAAATTTTGCAGACCTTTAGGCATTACAAGCTTTTAAATTTTAGCATTTCCATTATATGAACACCAAGAAAACTCACTTGTAACAGTACTTAGTGAATCATTAAAGAGAGAAAACAGTAAGGACATGCCTAAGAGTTCAATGGAAGATCATAACTAGTGAGATTTAGGCCTATAATAATTTTTTCCTTCCTTTGAGGAGTAATTGAGGCAATTCTTTTAGCTCTAAGGACTGGCTGAGTCAATGCCCTCACTAGAAGTTAGGCACCTCCAAGTTGAAACAACTGACAACACTCATGACACCTAGAAAGGATCAAGGCCTTCTCTTGGATAGTTTGAGCTTAAACAGACCAAACCCTAATCAACTGCCCTTGTGCACACACCTTTTGAGCCTTAATTTCTAATTTTCTTCAAAATACACCTAAGTACTTGTACCTGAACCTATGGACCTGATTCAAACCTACCCTCACTCAGAGAATTCAGAAGGTAAAGGAGAAGGAGCTGAAGATGGATAAGATAGGGTCAATATTGGTTGAATAGAGAAGAGATACCTAAAGCTTAGCAGTGTAGCAGCTGATGAAAGTGGTGGCAAGTCAGAAAAATAAAAAACAAAAAAAAAAAGAAAAATGAATCTAAAAGAAAGAAAAACAATAATGAAGAGGAACAAGAGAGGGGTCAAGAGAAAAAGATCATTGAAAAAAACAAAAATAAGAGGAGAAGCTGGCCACTTCAAGTCTGAAGAATTTTAAAGAAAATGAAAAGTGCTGAACTAAAGAAGGTGAAGTAATGAACCACCTCCTTCACCTACTGATTTCTCAATTTTTGATCTCTTTTCAACCTTCCATTCTTCATAACCTATCTCATAAGCCACATTACAACCCATTCAAAAGACCGTGTGATCCAAAGTTGAATGAGTTATCATGCAAAGACAAAGAGTTGTCCAATCTATGGTGAGGATTAGACAATGATGCCAGAACTTAGAGGCTTTGCCTATGCTCATGCTTACAGACCCATTTGGGACTTGTAACAGCTCTTGAGCTTGAGAGAAAATGAAAACCCTCAAAGTTACTTGTGAGAGTCTACCCGGGTGAGCATTGGGTCTGATGCTGAATGTATTGGGCATGGCCTATAACCTAATTTTTGAATTAACGATGAGCTCAGTACTGACCTGCATGTGATGTTTTCCCTTGTTGAGAGCTAATTGGAAATGATGTGCATTTGTGTAAAGGTTGTGATGATTAAATGTCTGTGCATATCATCAGTTCAAATTCCTCACATTTTGTATTGAATCAAAGGTGAACTGATGCTCTGTTTCTTAACAGCTGACTTGATAATTTTACACTTTTGCTAACTATTTTATTGAGAAGTTTGTGGGTATCTTCATTGAAAACCTTCAAGAGACTTCACTCTTCAACTAGGGATCACCTAGGGGTTTAAAAGGCTTGATGCATAAGCTAAATGCATTTGTGTTCCCTACAAAAGTGGCATTTAAATTTTCAGAGTAGTTTTAATTTTTCCTTTGCTCAGGGACTAGCAAAGATTAGGTTTGGGGGTGTGTTATTCACTGAAAAGTATCACTTTTCACCTCTTAACCTAGCCTTTGATAGACCTTGAAGCAGACTAATAATCATTTGTTAAGTGTGTTTTGTAGTTAGTAATAGACTGTGCAGCTAAATACAAAATCCCTGCTTATTGGTCCAAAGAAGAGAAAGAAAACATGCAAAGATGATAGCTAAGCCAAAGCCTAATAGAACACGCTGGTAGTGCTCACTATGGTGACTCATTTGCTAGTCATCATGGACCAAAAGTCTAACAGATGAAAGAAGTTAGATGAGAATGGAGGAAGCTGCAACAGCAGCAAGTGCAATGCATGAAAGAATCAAAAGACTCATCTCGCAGAGTTGAGGAGCTCCCTCGCGGAGCTAAGGATGCAGTGGAAGCTGCCCTCACGCAGATAGGATGCGTAGTCAAGGGGAGAGCACTAAAGACATAGTGAAAATCTCGCGTCTTAAAACTCTCAGAATTTGTGCTCGCGGAGATCGAGCCTTAAAGAAGCCGCGCGCAGAACATAGCGAGTCCACATGCATAAAGAATAATTTGTCACCTTGCGGAGTTCTCACAAAGCCCTGGAAGAGAGAGACGCCCAAAATTTTCCTCGCACAACTCTCGCACACTCTGAAGCCTAACTAATTACTATGCGAGCGTAGGAGCCTACCTGCACGAGTATCCAGCGAGAGAACTTCTGAAGCTCTACTGCGCGAGAAATCCAGGCGTACCCAAATCTCCTCCGTGACAGCATTACAGTGCAAAGCAACTATGGGTTCAACTGAAGCCCTACTGTGCAAATGAATAAACCTCCTAAGCCAAACGCTCCTCTGCGAAGGCAAAGCAACTATGCGAGTGAATTAATGTAGATGCCAGCCCCACGAAGCTCGGGCTCTCCACTTCTCAACCCTAACTCAAGGACCTTTTGGGGATTTCCCAAGGCTAGAGCACACTTCTCGAGGCATGGATTTTGAGGCACACATCTTAAAGCATTCAAGGGTTGTAATAGTGCCATGTCTGTTGGAAAAATTATATTATTCTCTTTTGAGCCAAGGCCTTATGGACAGAGTATATAAGTTGTACTTAGAGCTTAGTATTTTTATCTTTCCTTCATCCTCTGTTGGCTGAGAGCTCCAGCAGGTTAGGGTTAGGGTTTGATCATCTCTTTTTCTTATTTTTCTTCTCTCTTAGCCCAGCATTGGCTAGCTAATCCTTTTGTAAGTAGCTAGGTTTAGTTTTATTTTAGATTTGTAATAGGTTTTGTATACATTGGGATCCTTTGGATGAGCAGTTGTGTACAGGCTGCAGCCTTGAGACAGTTCATTGTAAGTTTTGCTTTTATCAATGGATAATTGTTTTATTGACTAATTGAATCTATAGATCATGTGGTTTCCTTAGATGTCTATAGGATCCATGCTTTGGGACTAGCCCATTCAGTTTCTAATAGATCAATTATTTATCATCTGATTTCCCTTGGTTTGATAGACCCATGGATAGCAAGTTGAATCTGTAGCCAGATCTGGAGAGCTCGTAGCATTGGGACTCCATGGTGGCAGCAGCAATTTACATGTTCTTTCTCAGATATCTGTGGTATGGACAGACCAATTAGATACCTTGTGACCATTTGAGTGGACAGAGTATAACCCTAAGGTGGTGTCCAGCCATATGTCTGAGAGGGATTCTTCTCCTCTGCACATGAGCTTCTAGAGCCTTGTGAGGAGGTTTTTGCAGGAACTGGCTCCCCTCTATTTTACTTGACCGATATCGAATGTTAGATCTGATTTCTCTGTAGTAATTAGAGCTTGAGGCTAAGTCATTGCAGGCCTTTTGTAGCAATGACCAGCTAAATCTAAATCCTTATTCAACCTGTTGTTAGTCCTTTGTGTGGGCACAGTTAGCCGTTGGCCTTGGCAAAGCACTTAGGACTTTATGGGTTAGAATACCTATGGATGTCAGCCTAATCTGTGCGCAGATCTGGAGAGCTTGTAGCACTGGCATTACATAGTATCTGCAATAGTATTCCTGACCTGATCTAGTCTATTGGTTGGGGAAATGATCAGTCCACTCCTTTGGATTAGGTTAGCATTTTTGGTTTAATCAATGGGATTTGACAAACTCTATCGAATACTCTGTGACCATTTGAGTGGACATAGTATAGCCTTAAGAGCACCCCAAATGGCATGGGTTAAATTGGATTCTTCTATCTTGTTGAGGTTATTAATAGCATCTCAGCAAGGACCACTGCAGAGACAGTCTAAATCTGAGTTACATTACTGCATTAATTGTAGCTTAACTTGCTTACTTCCCATCTTTTTTATATTTTATTTTGGCACACACCATCACCATCTTCTTCTTAACCCTTTCTTTAGGATAGGGCTGCACTTTAATTCTCTTTTGTTAGGATTAATTTAGTGTAGTCGTGACACCCAACTCCCTTTCTTTAGGATTGTCAGATCTTTAGCCAGATCAGGAGGCCTACTATTACAGCCCATTTTGGGTTCTAGATTAATTTCTCTGTAGGACAAACTCTTACTTATCAAAACTTGTTACAATAGGCCTTGTATCTTGCAGGTCTAGGATGTTTTATATTGTTATTTTCACCATATCTTTATCCTCTGTTTTATTGTGACTTTAATTCTCTTCCAACACCACATAATAAGTCAACATATCCGGAACGACAACAACCTCGCCATGACCATTTTCGATGTGGGCCTTCGATGTCATCGGACCTTTCACAGACACCGTCGGGAACACTCACAAGCATGCATTCATACTTACAGCGATCGAATATTATACCAAATGGGCAGAAGCTGAATCCTATGTCAGAATCACCGCTTCAACACTCATAAAGTTTATCATTTGGAATATCATCACCAAGTTTGGAGTACCCAGGATGTTTGTCACTAACAACGGACCACAGGTTATCACAAAGAAGACGAAGAAGTTATGCAAGAAGTACGACATAGATCTACGCCACTCATCACTGTTCTACCATCAAGGCAATAGATAGGTAGAAGCTATGAACAAAATGCTTATTCGAATCCTAAAACGTATAGCAGAAATAAGAAATGGGGCCGATTAGCCTGAACGACTACCAGAAACCCTCTAGGCCTATAGGACCTCTATTCGTACGATCACTGGCCAAACCCCCTACCTCCTTACCTACGGGATGGAGGCAGTCCTACCATATGAGATACAAGTATCATCTTTAAACATTCAACTCGATGATGAGCTATCCTTAGACGAGAGGAGAATTGCCCTACTCACGCAGCTAGAGCAACTCGATAAAACACATCTAAGGGCAGCTGATCAAGCTCAGGTATATCAGAGGAGAGTGGCCAGGGCTTACGATAAGAAAGTCCTTGAGTGAACCTTTAATATTGGGGAATTAGTCCTGAAGAAAATCATGCCTTCCAAGCGTGCCCATCCGAAAGGACAACTAAAATCGAACTGGGAAGGCCTTTATGTTATAATAGCTGCATACCCTAGAAATGCCTACAAACTGGTGAACCAAGACGGGGAAGAACTTCCTAGCCCTTAGAACACCATGTACCTTAGAAAATATTACCCTTAGCCCTATGATCGTTGTTGTCTGGCTACCTTGTGCTTCAAAAGGAGATTAAAATCATAAAATTAAAGGTCTATGGACTGTACACCAAGCTATGTCTATACACAGCCTGCAAGTAAACAGGGCTATTATAACAAGTTTTAAAAGGTAAGGGTATGTCCATAGGGAAATGGGTTCTAAAGGATGGTATATCTTCAGATCCAGAGTAGATCTGGCACTCTATCCTAATTCAAACTAAACTAAAGCAGGAAAGAGGAGAGGTTTTATGGTTTTGTCACTTTAACTACAGACTACATAATTAAATGATATTGATCCAGATCTAGTCCAACACAGAGAGTAGAGGAGATAATAAAGAGATGAAAATTCAAAATGTGAGAATAGCAGCTAGGGGTATTGGTCTCTCACTAAAAATCAAATGAATCAAAAGGCCTTGCATAGATCTGTTTTGCTACAATCCTCCATCTAGCTACAAGCTCCCCATTTCTGGCAGATGCAAGGTATAAGGATTCAATCTCAACCAGAGAATTAAAGCAATCCTAAGGCTATGATTTGTCCACTTTAATAGTCACAGACCATCCTAGAGATTGTTCCACTTCTAGGTTCTTGATTAGAATAGGAAAACTATTACAGATGCTGCAGATGCCAAGCTACCAGCTCCCCATTTATGGCTGGCATCCATAGGAGTATCCAATCCACAGAATTCAAATACAAAAAAGTGAAATGTAGATCAGAATAACCTTTAAACTCCTCAATTATATTACAAGCTTACAATACTATTGCACCCAGATCTGTAATCTGTGCAATATACAGTCTATTACAAGCCTCTGAATCTCTCAATTTATAGCTTAAGACCTCACCCTAACTACTGAAAAGAGTTTAGGCACTCATGATTGGCTAAAGAGAGAATGGGAGAAGAAGGAAGAAGGAGGAAGAATTTGGAGGGAAAAATGGATCTCGCTCTAGGCTCTGGTTCTCTCCAAGTTTGGACGTTTGGTTTATATTTTCTTCAAGCTTTTATACTCTCCTCCTCTGTCCTCAGATCCGTTTCAGCCAATCAGAGCTCAAGAGAATAATTCCATTATTTTGGGCTGCTGATGTGGCCGATTTCTCTTCTAGAAGCTCTCTTCTCATGGGCTCTCAAGTGGTGAGTACAGGTGAAGTAGTTAGGGTTTCCATGCGTGCCTAAATATGTACGAAAAATACCCTCAGGGGTCGCTGAAGTGTTGTGGAACTCATGCATAGAAATTTGGAATTGGCAGCTGCGGAAGGAAGACGTTGAGAAGTTGCTAAAACGAGTGTCGAGAGGTTCAGGGGATCCTCTCGACAGGTTCTGAATCTGCATTATAATCACGCTGACGGGTTGCATTGGCTTCCAACAACTTTGTCGATTTGTTGATAGGTTTGAAGTACTAGTCGGCAGGTTTGGAATGGCTCTCGATAGGTTTGAACACATCTCGACAGGTTGTTGGAGATCCTGTCGACAACTTGGGAGAATGTCTCGAGAGGTTGGTTTGAACTTGTCGAAAGGATTAAAAGCTTATTTCTTCATTCTGCTTAGTTCCACACTCATCCTCTCGACAGGTTATAGATGTCCTGTCGACGGTTTATATAATCTTTAGTGAAGTGCTCGACAAGTTGGCTCAATCCTCACAAGACTAAACGGTGCTTCAAGTAAGTTACTAACAGGTTGCTTTGTACTGCTCGACAAGTTCAGTTGAACCTCGCGATAAGTGACTGAAACCTCTCGACTTCATCTACACCTTGAAGTATCCTCTCGATAGGATCCACGTCTATACTTCCAACCTTTCGGTAGGTGCTGAAACCTCTCGAGATCTTTATCTTTTCAACTCAGTACCTCTCGATAGCTTCTTTTACCCATGTTCAACCTCTCGAATGCTTCACTCCTTGCTCTCAGAACTTCTCGACAGGTGATGGGAAGCTCTCGATAACATCAAGGAACCACTCGACAGCTTATTTTCAATGTTTCCATAGCTGGCACACCTCTGGGTGTGTTGTTCTTACATTGTTTAGCACTCAGCAACCCCTTAATAGGTTCAGACTTGATTTCTTGCAGCTGGACTTGGTCTCTGGAATTTCCAATTAGGTAGCACAGTGCTTCTTGGCTCTTTTAAGTTGAAATCTGTATTAAGCTTGTAATTTATTGCTTAATTACAAAGCATACTTAAAACACATTATTAGTCAGCTCAAAGGTCCAACAAAGGTCAGGTGAAGAGGTGAAAAATGGTATTTTTCACTACTTAACACACCCCCAAACCTAAGCTGTGCTAGTCCCTGAGCAAAGGAGAAAGTAAAAGCAATTAGCTTACAAAATTAAATGCCACTTTCGTAGGGAACATGGGTGCATTTGGCACATGCACCAAGCCTTTTAAATCCCTAGGTGATCCCTAGTGGAGGAGTGAAGTCTCCTAAGGGTTTACAGTGAAGTTACCCACAAACTTCTCCAACAAAGTCAGTTAATAATAGTACAGCATGTTAAAACAAAATTCAAGCAATATAAAATTCATTCCACACCTTGCCCATTTAGTTTCAGAGGATTCTCAATAAAAACATGATAGTTTAAAACTAAGATCTTGCTATAATCCTTCACAATCAATCAGCTCATGTTACGGTGTTTTGTATGAAAATTAATGCAAAGATTTCCCTCAAATTGAGGAATTTTTTTTTTGATAGTACCCCTATCAATCTTAATTTCAGACCCAAAACTGACCAGGGTTGTCTCTCTCAATAGAAATAGAAGGGTGTATCAATTCACATAGCTCAAAAGCAGTTACAACCCTCAAATAGGACTGTAAGCATGAGCATAGGCATTGCTCTAATTTCTAAATTTTTCTAACTCTTTTCACCATAGATTAAACAAATTCTTATCTCCACATGACAGCTCAATCAATTTCAGATCAGTAAGGACTTTTTATTTGGTTATAATGTGGCTTATGGGTGAAGTTTATAAAGAATGAACGGGTAAGGAAGGATTCAAAATTGAGAAATCGACAAGGTAAGGAGGTGATATGCACACCTTCTTTATTTCAACATAGTCTTCATCTTCTTTGAATTTTCAGATTTGAAGTGATCAATTTCCAATCTTCTTTTCAATGTATCCAATGAAGTGACTTCTCTCTTATTTTTGTTTTACTTTTCTATTTTTCTTTTCTTTTTATAGGCTTTTTGTATTTTTCTACATTTTTCTTTTTATGGGCTGGAATGCCACAATTGCACAATTGTCAACAAATGTGCTTTCTTCTTCTTTTAACCACACATCGAACCAACTCTACCTTTTTCAATTCCTTCACCTTTACCTTCTGAAATCTCAGAGTGAGGGTTAGGCTGCATCAGGCTACTAGGGTTTTGGGTTCAAATTTTCTGGTTTTCATCAAAGAAAAGCTTGAGATTTTCAAGGCTCAAATGGTGTGTATCAAGGGCAGTTCAAAAGTGGGAAATTTTTAAGCTCAAACTATCCAAGGGATGGCCTTACTTCATGTCCTCAATGTCATGAATGCTGTCAAGCTATTTCAACTTGGATTTGCCTAACTTCTAGTGAGCAAAACTAGATCCAATCAGTCCTTAGAGTAGAAGAAATTGCTAAGACACTCTTCAAGAAAAGAAATTCTATAGGCCCAAATCTCACTGGATATGGTCTTTCATTTAAACTTCTGGGGTATATCCTCACAATTTCCTCTCATTTCAGGTTCACTAAGCATTCATTTATAAAAATTCCTGACATTTGCTTCATGAAGGTGTTAGAACTATAACATGTTCTAGTTTTAAAAAGTTTTAATTTCCTCTCTTTCAAATAAAAATCAGGTGTGAAACTATTTCATTTCCTCAATTTTTGTTAAAAACCTTGCTGCACTACCATTAACTATCCATTGGAAAACTGTCACACCCCTAAACCTATGAGGAGCAGTGTCCTCACTGCTTGGAAGATAGCGAAATGTGCAGCAAGAAAGACATATATAAGGAATTAAGGACAGAAAAAATACACAACTAAAGTGCAGCTTAAGAAAAAACAACAATATACACAAAAGAGGACAAGACTAAAACAAAATGTCTATATTAACACCAAAATAAGCAAAATGTAAGGGAAAGTTGTCTACAAGAAATGAGGTAAAAATATCCTAAGTGAACAACTCTAATCATTTGACTCTTCTGCAACCTTAGGTGGATCTTTGAGTCCTTTACCCTTTACTTCCTTCATAGCAGCAACAGTGGATTGGGACCTCTTGGAGGAAGGTTTTCTAGCTTTGGAGGTGGATTTCTTTGGAGGGGGTGGCTTAGGCTTGGAAGGGGGCTCCTTGAGTTTGATGTCAGGCTTGACTTTGCTCGGCTCCTATGGGGGAGGGGCTATTGCCAAGTGAGGTGCATCAGGGTTCAATTCTCTGGAGAGAGCCTCAGCTAACTCCCTTTCACTCTTCGTAGTTAAATTCTTCTGCATGGTTGCAATAGTCAGCCCATACTCCTGGACTTTGTCCTTTGTTACTCTCAGTTGTGCCTGTAGGGCCTTTATCACATCCTCCTGGCCCTCAGCTCTAGTCTTCTCCTCGTTCTATTTCACCATAATTTCCTGCTAACCTTTCTTTGTCTCTTTCTTCTCCAGCTTGTAAGTCACTTGCAGGAATTTGATATGATCAAGCAGAGGCTGCCTCACAGTGGTTCGCAGGTCAGCCATGCCCCGAAGGACATCTCTCTTAATATAAGCATTGGCTTTCATGGCCTTGAGAAGAGTCAAGTAGGGAGGAGGGGAATTAAGGGAGGTAGGTAGGATGAATTGATCAGCAGGGGAAGTATGGTCAGCCAACTGTGGAGGGGTCAAGGAGGCTGGCATGGGTGGGATGGGAGGAGAGGGAATGGCAACCTCAGGGCTAGGGTCAATTTCGGTTTAGGCAGTAGTAAAGGTAGGGAGAGGAACTGTAGGGATACGTTCAGTTAATTGTAAGGGTTTGGGAGAAATGGAGGGAGTGGTGAGATGGATGGGTAAAGGGAAAGCAGGCTTTTGGGATGGTTGGGTTAAAATTTGTAAAGTGGAATTTATGGCTAGCATAGTGGAAGGAATAGAGGCTTGGTTTGGGAGGGTGGAGTTCATGGTATGGAGTGTGGCCTCAATTGATGATTGGGTTTGGTTATTGGCCATCACTTGGGCTGGAGGGAAAGTAAAAGGTTTAGGATTTGGGGTAAAGGATCTGGTGGGATAAGGGATGTGGGTTTGATTGGTGGGATTGGTGGGGTAAATGAGTGGGTAGGTTGTGGAGTGGTAGGATGTGGAGAATCTGGTAAGGGAGTGTAGTCATGCCCAATATTCTTGACAATGGATTTTATCAGTGATGAAAAATCCTCAATGGTCAACTGATCCTCGGTGTATGGGGGTGAGATGTGAAAAGTGAAATCAAAGTCAAAGGGAATGGATGGAGGGGAAGAAGTGGCTGGACCAGCTGAAGAGGTTGATGCAGGGCTGAAAGGTGGGGTGGTTAATATGGATGGGTTGACTGAAATGGTGGGTGCAGGGAAGGTAGGGATTGGGTCAATGGTAAAAGGGATGGATAAGGGTGTGGGTGTGGTGATGGTGGAAATGGTGGCTAAGGTGTTGGGGGGTAAGGAGGTTTGAATGGAAGGTAGACTTAGATGGAAAGGCAAAGGAAATGAGGTGGGTTGTTAAGAGGCTGATGGGATGGGGAAACTAGGGATATCAGTTGGAAGGGAGGGAATGACTACAGGTGCTAAGAGAATCAAAGGAGCAGCTGCAGAGCTAGCCACTTGAGGTGCCTCCCTTTCAGGACTCTCCACAGATTTGCTTTTACTTTTCCCAATCATAGTCCTACGGGCAGACCAGGCCTTCTTCCCAAATACTTTAGGTGTCACCTTCTCCACTTCCTCCCCCTCCTTGAAAACAAAATCTTTCCTCTTGAGCAGGGTAGTAATGAGCCTGCTGTAAGGGAGCCCTGGTAGGGCTTGGACCCTCCTACACTTGTCATGCACATCCATCATTGCTTCAAAAACTAGCCAAGCATCATTCAAAAAATGGCCCTTAGAGAAGGCGTATAGGGCATTCACTATTAGCACTCTTCTCTCTTGTTGGTGCCCACTCACATAGATATTTTTCTTCAAAATTGCATCAAAGAAGAGCATGCTAGGGTGTAAATCTCGTCTCATGATTGAGTCCCCATACCCCACAATGCCTTGAGTAAGGTGCCTGGCCATTGCTTTTAAAGAGACATTCTTAGGTGACACCAGGTCATAAACTGGATAAAAAATAGAAGGGACCCCCAATGCTATCCCTATATCTCTATAATCCACCACTATCTCCATATGATCAATTAAAATTACAAGGTAGGGCTCAATTGAATCTGGCTTGGTTTGTTTCCTGAGATTCTTATACCACAACTTAACCAGCCTTGGGTAAGACTTCTCATTCAATGGTCTCAACATGGGTGTCATGGCTGCCTTCACCAGATAATTTAAAGTATCCTGACATTCCCCTAGCTTACAGAAATAGGGGGTGACAACAATAGTCTCTGGTATCAGATCTAATTTATCCACAAATTCATTGGGTGTGGATCTGAGCGAAGGGGCTTCAGGCACCAATTCAGGGTTAGGTTCAGCCTTAGGAATTTCAGGCTCAAGGGTAGGTTGTGTCTCAGGGGCCTCCTCCACAAAGTCTGTACTGATTTGGGCCTTCTTAGATTTCTTGAATTTCTTAGATTTCACAGTTTTCTCAGCTTCCTCCATGACAAGCTTCCTTTTAGCAAGTGGGGTTTCCTTAGGCTTTGTGGTTTGCCTACTGGACTTCCTAGTGGCTTTGGTGGCAGATTTAGAAGGCACCTTGAAAAGGTTCACCAATGTATCCTCTTGACCAGCCATTACACAACATCAATTACCACTAATGTAATAGTAATTACCACAAAAACTTCTTGAATTCTCAAACAACCCAAACAAAGTAAAGATTGAAATTCCAAGTTTGAAAATCACAGAGAGGAGCTGAAAAGAAGCTTTCCAGCAGAAACCTAGGGTTTCACAGATCTTAACATGCAAAGCACCAAACCAGCTCAAACCAGGTGCGAATTGTAGCTTTTGATGGATTGAAGCAAATGGGAAAATAGCCAAGAAGTTGCTGTAATGGTCAGTGAGATAGTGAGAGAAAAAGCAAAATGGAAAAATCTGCCATAGCAAACTTAAAGCTCAAAGAGAAACTGACGAATAGCAAAAATAGAGTTGTCGTTAGGTTTAAAGCAGTGGAAAATGATTCTCAATAGGATTGGGGCAAGTCGTCGATAGGTTCATGCAACCTGTCGACAAGTGCAAAGTGACAGATCCTCGTGAGAGGTCCACACAGAGTTCCAAAAATACAGAATCCATCTTTTCGAGAGGTTCATAAAACCTCTCGATAGGTTCTTTGAAATCAATAAACAATCCTCTCAACAGGTTCTAGACTCCAGAGAAATTACTTCGAGAGGTTCACAGAATCTCTTGATTGGTGCTCTAAACCTTTCGAGAACTCAACTAAAATTCTTCAGAACCTGTCGAAATGCTCCTTGATCCTATCGACACCCATTTTTACACCTTCAACACCTGTCGAGAAGTAATTCACACTTCTCGGCAGCTTCTAGATCTTGTTGAAAAGCAGACTGGGAATTCTCAAAACTGTCGACATGTTCCTAAAACCTATCGACAGGTTGTATTTTAGTTTAAACATATTTGTAATTCATTCCTAGTTCATTTCTCAACAGATCTGACACTCCAACTCAGGTTACTTCACCAATTCTGACTTATTTTTCTACTTGGGGTACTAACTTGCATGAAAAATTTATGTACAGTGGAACAAAGAACGGAAAAAAAATAGAAAAAATTAGAAAAAATAAATAACTAAGGACATAATTGATGATACATAGTGTACATTTGTTGGAACTTAATCATGTCATGGAGGTTCATGATAGCGAATGGTCGATACAGGCTCCACCACATTCTCGAAAATATCACCAACATTGTCACAAAGATCATTACAATGCAGCAACTTAGGCAAAGCCTCTTTCACAAGCTCATTCACGACATCAATTAAAAAGCACTCCTCACTATTCAAGTGAGGCTAGTTGGCTGCATTGTAGACATTCTATTTCACTTTCATGTTGCCAAAGGACACCTCCATTTCTCTTGATGTACACTGAATACAAGCATTGGCAGTGGCCAAGAAGGGTCTGCCATAATTACAAGAATAGAGGTGGTGCACTTGCTTGGCTCCAAGTCAAGAACCAATAAATCTGCTAGGTAAAAGAATTTGTCAACTCTAACTAACACATCTTCTATCATTCCCATAGGCTTCCTTTCAGATATGTCTACTAGTTGTAGCACCACATGTGTGGGCTTCAATTATCCCAGGCCTAACTTCTCATAAACAGAATATGGAAGTAGGTTTACACAAGCTCCCAGATCTAATAGGGCCTTCTCAATGGTATGATCCCCGATGATGCAGGAGATTGTGGGAACTCTAGGGTCTTGCAGCTTGGTTGGGGTTACAATAGACAACACTTGGTTCATTTTCTCAGCATAAAAAAACTTCTTGGATAAGTGTATCCTAGACTGTCTTTTATGAGTGCACAATTCTTTCAAAAACTTTGCATAAGTTGGAACTTGCTTGGTGGCATCATGTAAAGGCAAGTTGATCTTTACTTGTTTAAAAGTCTCCATCATTTCCTCTAATTTAGCATTCCCCTTGTCAAAAGGAGAAGTTGCGTTCATTGCATTAAGAAATGGCAAATGGGGAACTATCCTCCCATTTGCAGCCTTAGCAAGTTCATCAAACTTTTCTTTGTTTTTGTTTTTAATTTTTTGTAGGGGCACATCACCCCATTTATTTTGGATTTGCTTCTCCTCCTATAAATTCTCATTAGTTAACTCTTCCTTTTCTTCACTTGACTCCTCAGGCTTAACAGGCTCAATAGGCTCAATACCAACTTGGTTATCCATCAGCCTTCCACTCCTCAAGGTGGTGACAGATTTGACTTCTTCATGGGAAGAAGAAACTTCACCCACTACATAATTCCTCTTTGGATTGTCCATGGGTTGACTAGGCAGTCTCCCCTCTTCTCTCCTTGTCAAGGCATTAGATAGTTGACCAAGGTAGTTTTCAATCTTTTTAATGCTTTGGCTATGAGAGTGGACTGTTTTGGATAAAGAGCCCAAGTTCTGTAATGAGGCCAGAACTTGCTCTTCAAATGTGAGGGACCTAGGGGGTGCTGGGGCTGGTGCACTTTGAAGCACAAGCTGAACCATTGGCTGACCCAGAGGCTGAGCCATAGGCTGTTGGTATTAAGGCCTTGGATAGTATTTTTACTGATATGGCTGGGCATTCCTGTAGAGCATGGATTGTTGTGGCTACTGCTGTTGCTGCTTTTGCAAGTTGTCTTGTCTCCACCTCAAGTTGGGGTGGTTTCTCCATTGATAACCAACAGCAGGCTGTTGTCCATAGGACTGAGCAGCCTGCACATGTTCCATCATGAGATCTGGAAATTGGGCAGCTGAAGGATAATCTTGAATTGGATGAGTGGGAGATTGGCAGATAAGGCATGCCTCTTCCACACTAGCAACCATTGGAGACTGCATTGCTCCCATCATTTTCGCCAACTGTTGGGTCAAACTGTCCACTTTCCTCTCCAACTCATTATGTCCATTCACCTCATACATCTTCCCTCTGGTAGTATTTTCTTTCACCGACCTAGGGGTCTCAAAATCTCTTGCCCAGGTTTCCCTTTGCATAGAGTTTTCACTGATGACATCAAACAACACCCAAGCTTCATCAGCAGTCATGTGGAGGTATGTACCACCACAAGAAGCATCAACCATATCCATGCTTTTAGGATCAATTCCTTGATAGAAACTTTGGACAAGTTGCCATTCAGAAATTTGATGATGGGGACATTGCTTTAGGAGTTCTTTAAATCTCTCCCAGGATTGGCGAAAATCTTCAGTTAGGGCTTGAGTAAATGAGATAATGCTTTTCCTCAATTGACTTGTTTTGAATATAGGGAAGAACTTGGCCAAAAACTGACATTGAAGGTCATTCTAAGATTGGATACTATTGGTTGGGAGCATGGACAACCAAGTTCTGGCTCTATCCTTTAGTGAAAAAGGAAAGAGTCTCAACCTGATTGCTTCCTCCCCCAAACCTACAATATTGAAGGTAGTACACAACCCTAAAAATTCATCAATATGCTTATATGGATCTTCTTTGCTCAGGCCATGGTATGAGGATAGCATCTGGATGGTAGAAGACTTGATCTCATAGTTTTCTTGGACAACAGGGAATTGATTGTAGAAGGGAGAATTGTAAACCCCTGGTGCATTGAATTCCTTTAAGGTCCTAGGTTGCTTACCCATTGTAGAAATCTCAGAATCAACTAAAGGTGTGTGTATGGTTTGCTTAGGTCTAAGAAGTCTTTCAACTTCAAGATCTAAGGGAGCAATCTCAGGAATAAGAGATCTCCTCCCAACCATACACACCATAGAAACCAAATACAAAACAGAAAATTGCAGCACAAAATTCAATCACAATAATGACAAAACAATCAAATACAAAACTACAGATCTACTCCACTACAGATCTAAGAATGTAAACAGAGTTAAGAGATACAAACTTAAGCAATGCCTATTCTTCTAAGTGATACAGAGCTCCTCTTAGCTCCCTAGATCCAGATCTGAAATAGAGTGAAACTACAACCAAAACTAAAGTAGTAATTAATCAAACACTTAACAGTTAATGAAAAATCTTCATTCTAAAAATGAGAAAAACTTAGATCTACCACTTTTAAAACACAGATCTCCGGCAGCGGTGCCAAAAACTTGTTGTCTGGCTACCTTGTGCTTCAAAAGGAGATTAAAATAAAAAAATTAAAGGTCTATGGACTGCACACCAAGGTAAGCCTACACAAAGACTGCAAGTAAATAGGGCTATTGTAGCAAGTTTTAAAAGGTAAGTAAGGGTATGTCCACAGATAAATGTGTTCTAAAGGATGGTAAATCTCCAGATTCATAGTAGATCTGGCACTCTATCCTAATTTAAACTAAATTAAAGCAGGAAAGAGGAGAGGTTTTATGATTTTGTCACTTTAACTACAAACTACAGAATTAATTTCTATTGATCCAGATCTAGTCCAACACAAAGAGTAGAGGAGATAAAGAAGAGATGAAAATTCAAAAGGTGAGAATAGCAGCTAGGGGTATTAGTCTCTCACTATAAATCAAGGAATCAAAAGGCCTTGCATAGATCTAATTTGCTACAATCCTCCATCTGGCTACAAGCTCCCCATTTCTGGCAGATGCAAGGTATCAGGATCCAATCTCAACTAGATAATTGAAGCAATCCTAAGGCTATGATCTGTCCACTTTAATGATCACAGACCATCCTAGAGATTATTCCACTTCAAGGATATTAATTAGAACAGGAAAATCATTACAGATGCTGCAGATGCCAAGCTACCAGCTCCCCATTTCTGGCTGGCATCCACAAGAGTATCCAATCTAGGGAACTCAAATACGAAAAAGTGAAATGTAGATCAGAATAACCTTTAAACTCCACAATTATATTACAAGCTTATAATACTATTGCGCCCAGATCTGCAATCTATGTAACATACAATCTATTATAAGCCTATGAATCTCTCAATTTATAGCTTAAGATCTCACCCTAACTACTAAGAAGAGTTTAGGCACTCATGATTGGCTAAAGAGAGAATGGGAGAAGAAGGAAGAAAGAGGGAGAATTTGGAGGGAAAAATGGATCTCGCTCAAGGCTCTGGTTCTCTCCAAGTCTGGACGTTTGGTTCGTATATTCTTCAAGCTTTTATACTCTCCTCCTCTATCTTCAGATCTGTTTCAGCCAATCAGAGCTCAAGAGAATAATTCTGTTATTCTAGGCTACTGATGTGGCTAATTTCTCTTCTAGAAGCTCTCTTCCCATTGGCTCTCAACTGGCGAGTACACGTGAAGTAGTTAGGGTTTCCATGCGTGCCCAAATATGTACTAAAAATACCCCCAGGGGTCACTGAAGTGCTTTGGAACTCGTGCACAGAAATCTGAAATTGGCAGCTACTGAAGGAAGACAATGAGAAGTTACTAAAATGAGTGTCAAGAGGTTCAGGGGATCCTCTCGACAGGTTTTGAATTTGCATTATAATCATGTCGATAGGTTGCATTGGCTTTTGACAGCTTTGTTGACTTCTCGGCAGGTTTGAAGTACTAGTCGATAGCTTTGGAAGGGCTCTCGATAGGTTTGAACACATCTCGACAGATTGTTGGAGATCCTATCGACAGCTTGGGAGAACGGCTTGAGAGGTTTGTTTGAACTTGCCGAAAGGATTGCAGGCTTATTTCTTCATTCTACTTTGTTCCACACTCATCCTCTCGACAGGTTATAGACAATCCTGTCGACGGTTTATACAATCTTTAGTGAAGTGCTTGACAGGTTGGCTCAATCCTCGCGAGACTGAATGCTGCTTCAGGTAAGTTACCGACGGGTTGCTTTGTACTACTCGACATGTTCAGTTGAACCTCGCGATAAGTGACTGGAACCTCTCGACTTCATCTACACCTTGAAGTATCCTCTCGATAGGATCCACGTCTATACTTCCAACCTCTCGATAGGTGTTGGAACCTCTCGAGATCTTTATCTTTTCAACCCAGTACCTCTCGATAGCTTCTTTTAACCATGTTCAACCTCTCGACTGCTTCACTCCTTGTTCTCAGAACTTCTCGACAAGTGCTGAAAAGCTCTCGATAACTATAAGGAACCTCTTGGTAGCTTATTTTCAATGTTTTCACAGCTAGCACACCTTTGGGTGTGTTGTTCTTCCATTGTTCAGCACTTAGCAACCCCTTAATAGGTTCAAACTTTATTTCTTACAACTGGACTTGGTCTTCAGCCTTTCTAAATAGGTAGCACAGTGCTTCTTGGGCTCTTTTAAGTGGAAATCTGTATTAAGCTTGTAATTTATTGCTTAACTACAAAACATACTTAAAACACATTCTTAGTCAGCTCAAAGGTCCAACAATGGTCAGGTTAAGAGTTGAAAAATGGTATTTTTCACTACTTAACAATCATCACATCCCGTGGTTAAGTACTTATACTTATCACCCCCGTAGTCGTCATGACCCATTCATTGGTCATACGCCTTCAATTCTCATAATATCCTTAAGACCTTTGATTTATAGCCCACCTTTTCTCACTCGAGCAATCTGATTAAAGGACTAGTGACCTATCTAACCTCTTTCAAAAGCATAAGTAACACCCAATCCTCATTTCCCTTCCCCTGTCATTGGAGGAGACGTTAGAGCAAAAAAAAATGAAGATGTTAGGTTCAATCAAAACTCATTATTCTTATGTTAGCAGGATGCTTTCAAAAAAATATGTATTTATATGTCAAAAGTTGAATGAGAGCATTACGACGAATGAACAAGTCAATGAGCTCAGGGAAGCATAAGCAGACCATGAGGACACCCCTGGTAACATTACTAGAAGTATATAAGCAAGCTGCGAGGGCATCCGTGATATTCCCATACTGCTAGATGTCGTTGTAAGGTGGCGAGAGGAGGACAAACTCCTGCTAATCATAGAATGTGAGATTTGATGGTGCCGAAACATGAGGAAGAGCTCGATCATGGCATCCCGTATCCCTCTGAGAAAAAGATTGTTACTCATCCCTTTTGGAAAGCATTAGATACAAACTATTCCCTGCATCACTGAGCTTTACCCCCCTCTTCTATTTTTATTTCAGACGATAAATCAAAAGCCTTATAGGATACTCTTAGAAACGAAACCGAAAACCGATGAATGACGACTGATGCAATCACCTACTATACCTACCATACTTCTCCCTAATAGCCATGGGATAGGATGACCACCACCCCAAGGTAGACCCCTGTGTACAATTGACCTAGTCAAAGAGACCTCCCCGGTTCAATGACAGTACCAATCAACTTTTCTTCAAAACTAACTTACTAAATACCCATGACTGCTTATAGACCCAAAGTGCTCATCTTGAAACCCAGAAAAGTTCCACTCATCTTGATGTTGGGGCATTTTTTGGATTAGAAAAAGAATCATATCAGAAGCACCGACTTGTCCACAAAGAAGATAAGAAACGACAAAGTTACCATCCGGAAAGTTCTATCAAAGATACCATACTGCCAATCCTACCACGCTCCTACATTGGGGCATTTTTATTTTTATTGTTTTGTTATTATTTCTATCTTAGCTATTTGCTTTCCCTGTTATATTGTTGTCATTTCAAAAAAAAAGAAAAAGAAAAAAAGACAAAAAAGAAGAGCACATATCCATCTTTTGCTATCGACTCCGGTCTGAGACACTTACCTCCCTTGACAACTAGCAAGGGGGAGAACAAAACTACTAACAACATTACTCTCACATGTACAGATATGAGGCAACCTTCAACCATCACCGGGTTAGCGCAGGAAGCATCCAAGTCCCAATGACGGTAGATGGCGCTAAAGCAACTAAAAAAAAGAAGCAAAAGTAGATGTAAGAGGTAACTAAAAGAAAAAGGAGCCAATCAGGTACATCTAAACTAAAAATCTCCCTATATATATATATATGTCAAAATCTGTTAATTTCTTTTTTACTTGTCACTGAGGGCATCCCTCTATATATACAATACACACATGCTATGGATGCAAAAACGCACATACACACACCTACTCCCTACGCTAGCGCTGGGATGGCCGAGCGCTGCTATCCCCGGTATCATCAGCTCAGAGGTCCATAGATTGGTCCTCTGAAAATATGATTCCAACACTCGAAGTCTTCGAAACCTCTAAACAATGAGACCCTGCTATAAAGCCCCCTCACTCGTCTGGCTAATAGACCGCCTCGGTCGAGAACGAGGAGGATACCCCGCAATAATATCAAGAGTGGCCGAATCCCTACGAGCATCATCCTTGACACGATCATGTGACGTGTGCCGAGACTACCCAGCCGAGGAACCCGAGGCTCTCGACTACGAGCCATCAAGCTGACTAACCACCCTACACACCCCTCGCTCACTCCTTGTCAGAGATACTGCAACCGATCTAGGATTACCTACATCTTTGCCCGCGTCGTTCGACGTGCCGCCTCTAATGCCTCGGTCTGAGTCCTCTGTGTCACCATCATCTCAATGACTAGGTCCTCCCGACTCTGCGTCTCCCCAAGGACTCGTCTCGCCTTAGGAATGGCGCATGCTCGTGCCACCTCTAGACGCGCCTCATCAAGCTGATGGACCTGCATAACCACGGCAAGTCAAAAGAAAACTAATATATATATATACATGAACTAAACAAAATACTTTGAAAAGGAAATAGTCATACCAGATCCAACCTTTCCTCCAGAAGTTGCCCAACTGTCTCAGCAGTCACTGGATCAGTAGGAGGCACAGAAGGAACAACGAACATAGGCGACTGCAACAAGAATAAAAAAATACATCAGAAAAATATTATAATGACAAATAAACCACGAACACAATAACTAAAATATACCTGAGTAGGGATAGGAACAGACTCCTGAGGGGGATCCTCGGGAGTGGAGTTCGGAATAGCCTGCACAAAGAACCAAACAAACCAACACAAGACATGTCAGAACAAAATAAAGATGAAATAACCGAAACAGAACTATGCCACACAAAAAGAAATCTATACCAGACTCTCCGGGCGTAGAGAGGCAGCAGTCGCCTCCCTCACCTGAAGATCCTCGACAACCCGACACTGAAATATCGCATGATATTAGTAAGATACTAAGAAAGCGAAATAATGACACCCAACAAACTAATGCAATGACACAAACAAGATAAAAGATTGAATAGAACTTACCCAATGATCTAGCTCGGCTGGAAGCTGAGCCATCGCTGGATCCTCCCGACTAGAGGAAGCAACTGAAGATGGATCAAATGTCGAAACGAAACCTCCGACAGCGAGCTCGGCTTTCTACGAATAACAATAAACACATCAGTTGACAAGCTCACGATGCTAACAATTAGCAAAATTATATTTGTAAAGACACCTACCAATCGGTCAATCTCATATCGTAAGTTGGCCTCCACCTCTCGGCCGACCTGCTGTTGACTGTGTAACAACTCAATCATCATCATTTGACGAGTGACCTCACCCTCCCTCGCAGACTGTCCAAAAATAATAAAAAATGAGACACCACAACCATGTCAGAACGACCAGAAGACCAAGTCCACATAATATAAAAAAACCATAAATTAACTCACCAGGAGCTGTTGAGTCTCCGCTAGCCAAGCCCCCAACTCATCCTCCGCTGCCCTAGCCTGAGCAACCGAGGAGGCTAAGGAGTGCAACATCTCCTCATCCGGACAAGGAGCACACCCCATTCGCTCATCGCCCTATGGAGAGTGGCTACTACCCCTCACACGCTCGCGGTGAGATGGCCTTGATCCAACGTAGCCAATCTCACCCTCAAAGCCGACACTAACTCTGACCCACCGATCGCGAAAGAGCCACTCCCATGGAAGGGACATGTGAAGAGGCACCCGCCACCCAATGCACTAAACCACCGCACATACTCTCGGGCGTCTGCCTCATCACGCGCCCCTGTAATCCTGGTCCCCCCAACTCTAAAATCTGCTACCTGAAGTGCCATCCGCTCCGTAAAATTTCAGCCAGGAGGGCCGGTCATCCTCTTCGCCACTCTGTGGTGAATCTCTGGAGGGACTCCCTGAACAAGCCCTAGTTGCCATACCACTCGAGATGTGTGGATCCTCTCCACCCTCTCAAAACAATGGACCCATACGTCCACATCAAAGAAGGGCCGGCCAGATTGAATCACTGGCACGCCGGCATCCTCCAAATCACCTACAACCAAGCAAACGAGACGACCCCTCAACGAAGACTCAGATCCTAAAAACACCAAAATGAAACAAAAAAATACGCTTGACGATCTATACCTGGCCCACGTGCATATCCTCAAAGAGGCCTCGCAAGGCCTCCCTCCACACATGCATCTGCGGGAACATGAATGTCACCTCCAACAGAACTCTCGGACGAAGAAAAGCAAAATGATCATACGCCCAACACTGAAAAGAAAAATAGCAACAACAACAACGACACATAAGAAGAAATGCTAAATAGATGTTACCATTAAACGACCAAAAATTAACCAAACTAAGGACATCATGATGCCAATTAACTAAAACTCACCTGGATGAATGGAAGGAAACCTCAGATCGATGTGACACCCTGCCCTCGATAGTAAAGCTGCTCATAGAGGTGCGCTAATGCGGCCGCACCCCACGAGTGGGTGGGGACTTGATCCAAATCCCCAAGAACCATCAAAAATAACTTGGTGACGCATTCTCGAGTCGAAGAAGAGAAGAGTACCGCACCAAGGCAGTGCATCAAGAATGCTCAGAGCACCATACCCGCAGCCAACCCTGGCTCCACCACTGGCTCCCGACCCACTACTATCACACAACGTGCCTCATAAATTGCCTTTCCCTCCGAATGGCGCCTCAGGGGGATGAAGCCACTCGCAAACGTATCAAAAAATCTTGTAACTCAAACTACACCTGGCCCCTTGCCGCTCGACCTTTACGGCACACCCAAAATATCCTCACACACCTCCAAATAATGTCCTACAATCCACCCTGTAATTGGCTCACCCTCGAAACGAAGACCAGTGATACGGACCCAGTCCTCCGGAGTCGGTAACATCATGCCTACTAGAAAGAGAAGCACCTGATTCTCCTCCCTCCACCTCTCCAAGATCCTCCCGATCAGGCCAAGATCGACCTGAAAGGGCTCTAGCTCCAGGATCGGTCTGAAACTGAAAGACACCAGCCGAGCCCACTAGGACTCCAGCAAGGCACGGTACCAAGTATGAGACTTGGTCCATGCCGAGCTGATAGCCAGCTGCAGGGGCTCCTATTGAATGAAATACAAATAATAATAGTAAGACTAACACATACCTATGACGAAAAATGAATGAATCTAAAACTAAAAGGAAGTCAAATATGCCTCAAACATAATAATAATTTACAACAAAGACACAAAACATGATAAGAATGACTAAATAGAAACATAACCTATCTCTAGATGTCATCATGATGCATGAGTGAGCACACAACAAAGGATCAATGCAGTTTGACATAAATTAGAAGGGTTTCCAGAGCCTCATAAGCCTATGTCATAATCTAAGTGACTAAGAAAATGAAAGAACTCTTGCTCATGAATGCTTACCCGGCCTTGAGCGAAGAAATCCTCCCGTGGGAAGTGTCTGCAATCTCAATGCTCTTCACCCTGGTGCTCCGCAGCCGCACCCTCAGCTCTCTCACCCTTAGGTATCTCACCCTCGACCCTCTCACCCTCATTCTCAGTGCCCCCTGCTCAATCTCGAGCACCTCCTCCCTGACCCCCGACCGGTCAACCTCCAATACCTCCTCTCTAACTACCTCCCCAACATCTACCTCCCCGGCAACGTCGGTCTGAGCCTCAGAAGTCTCACCCATCTTCGCCCCTAGCATCCTCTCCAACTCAGAAACAATGATATCATGCCCACCACCCTCAAACTCCATCTTAGAATGAAGAGCTCGAAAAAAGTAAAGAAAATAGAAGAAACGGTGCCTGAAACGGATGACCGGATCACGAAATATCACGAAAACATGAAAACTAGAGCACAAAGAAGTGAGGAAATAGAGAATCGAAGATTAACATGAATCGCATGACGAAAATGAAATGTTTTGAACTATTTATAGGGAATAGCTGAATCGCGTGCATAAATCTAGGCACGCAAACTAATCACACACCACTCTCACCGTGCTTAATTCGAATCACACAACTGGTCTTAGGTGCGCAAACCAATCGTCGCCTGCCCAAACTAACCTGAACATCTGGTTGCGCGCAGCCTACTCAGCGCGCAATCACTTCAAGCGTCCACACAGTGGCACGCGAATGCCAATAGTCACCCGTACAGTGACCAGCCACCGCCCTAATCACGCGCCCAATACCCTGCGATTAATTCGATCAAATGACTAAAAACTAGCACTTAAATACATTCTGACGCTCTGAATGCGCATCCACCCTATGGAGCGTAATTAATTTATGCACTCGGAGTGAAGCGTGCAATTCCCCATAAACACAAAAAAATGCCTAGGGTAGTACGTTCACAACCCTGAATTGGGTGATCTCCGACGCTAATTATTAGCCTAAACCACGCGCTTGTTAAGCCCGATACCAAAACATTCTAGACTTAAAGAAATATGCACCCAGGTAACTAAAAGAAAATGTTCCAACCTAAGACGAAATCATAAAAAATATCCCAACACCGTTTACACACTCCAACCAAAACTAAACCAAAAAAACTTGCCCCAACTAAGGCGAAACTAAACAAGAAAAATATCCCCAACATCACCTAAATACTCCAACTAGCACCAAGACTAAAGAAAAAAAAATGCCCCCCATCATCCATTCACTTGAAACTGAACTAAAAGAAAAAAAATTGCTCTAAGAATACCCCAGATTAGAATGGATAAATAAGATCAGACCAAATTTAAATAAATATGCATCACACTCAAAATAAATCAAAGCAAGGCCAGAGGGGGAAGTGCATCGAGGGCATACCCTCGGTGCCCTAGGAATGAAAAGAAAAATATAATCACTTCATAAATAAATAAGTAATTATAAAATACACCGAGGGCATACCCTCGGTGCCACAAATGAAAAGAAAAATATAATCACTTCATAAATAAATAAGTAATTATAAAATACACCAAGGGCATACCCTCTGAATATACAAATTGAAATAGGTAACTTAAAACCAGCACGTTCAGGCAATGCCCGAATCCGGATTTATTCGGGAAACTAGAAATCTCATAGAAGCCTGGAGGGAGAAGTGCCCTGAACGAATTCTAATTGTAATAACCTCTTCCCCTTGCCCCAAACTGGCAAAAAAGAAAGAGTGGCTAACGGAAAGCCACCCAGGACCTGTGGGATCCGCCCTTAGAAGATCACCTTGGAAACCATAACAAGGAAGAGCAACTAATACAGGATCTGCAGAGTCTACCGAGGAAAAATAGGCATTGATGACGAGAATTCTGGCCCTGCCTTATCCTTGGGTTTTCTACCACCTTTTTATCCTCCATCTCTTTCCTTAGCATGGCAGCAATTTGACGGCTACCCTACATTCCCAATCCCTTCCATTTTCAAGAATTCACGCAATAAACACAACTCTTCGGGTCCAACACCCGAGATATCGAAAAGAAAGCACGAAAAGACATTAATGAACAAGGCAAAACAAAAGAAAATGCCCCAAAACTCTTAACCCCAAACCTGAAATAAAATTCAAAACAATAAGAACCCAAAACTTTTAGCTCACACATTTATAAACTATACCTCCTGAATTACCAAATGACAAGTGTCACACCTTTAAACCTTTCTAATCTAAACTAATCTAAACCAAACACAATACCCCCTTTGAAAGACCACAATCAATGACAAACCTAGATGGACCAATAATCACACAACACTTAACCCCCTAAGAAATACCAATCTCCCCAAGCCTAGATAAACCAATAGAATTAAAACACCCAATACCATCTAGAACCTTTGAAAACTCACACCTTTTTAAGTCTCATGTTGAATCAAACAAAAGGCTAAAACTCAGGTTAAATCAAACCTTAAACAAGACAAAACTTTAAATAAAAAAAACTCTCTAAAATGAGACCCTGTGTAATAGCCCGAAAAATCACGCAAAACTATGACCTCGGGATCCGTGCCCGATTGGTCACAAGTTTGACCAATTAAGAGATCATGAGTTAGCATAGAATGTGATGAACGGACGAGATGTGATAGTTTGAGTGATTATATGGTGTATGATGTAAATGAGAAGTCACTTACACCTACTGCGGTGTATGTGCTCAACACACAAAGAGGGAGATAGATAAAAAGGGTTTAATAACCTTAGATGGGTATTTTGGGTTGTTGAAGGAGAGTAAAGAAGAGAGAGAGAGTGAAGAGGGTGATTAAGCAAGGAGTTATTGTGGGTGATTGGAAGAAGGATTCAAGTATTAAAGAGGCTGATCCAACGCAAGGGATCCGTTAGAATAAAAGCTGGAAACCCTAGCCTTCCAACCATTGATTTGAAATCAACTTGAGATCTATTCAAGGTAAAATTTCTGTAAATAAGATACATAGATTATAGGGGTTAAGTTGTGGGTTAAATCATAGGATAATGGCTTAGAAAAATAGAGGAAAAAGTATGGAAGAAGATTGGGAAGAACAGCTCGAAAGGGGCTAAATCTGACAATTTCGATTAATCGAAATTGGGTTTCGATTAATCGAAATTGGCCAGGAAGTTAAAAGGTCAGAGGACTCGATTATTTCGATTAATCGAGATTTATTAATCGATTTTGATTTCGATTAATCGATTTGGGGATCGATTAATCGATCGAGAACTCTCCAAAGGACCCTGTGGGTTGGAGGAAAATGATTGAGGAAATCCACTAATCGAAATGGGATTTCGATTAATCGATTTTAGTTTTCGATTAATCGATTTGGGATCGATTAATCAACTTGTGAAACTCAATCGCTCAACCGAGGGTCGATTTTACGAAGAAGAATTTCGATTAATCAAATTGATTTGATTAATCGAATGAAAACTCGAATCGCTCAACCGTGAGTCTACTTTATGAAGGAGAATTTTGATTAATCGAAATTGGATTCGATTAATCGAATGAAAGCTCGACTGTTCGAACTGAGAATCGACTTTGCGAAAAGGAGAATTTCGATTAATCGAAATTACTTCGATTAATCGATATTGACCTTCGATTAATCGATTTTGGAAATCGATTAATCGAATCAGGTTCGATTAATCGATTTTGGAATTCGATTAATCGACTGAGATAGATTATGTTGACTTTTGGGTTTGACTTTAAGATTCTTGGAGGGTCTTACACCTTCTTTATTGCATCCTTTGTGATGTGTTTCACCTGTTATGTGGTACCATAGGTGGTATGTGTGGACTAGTGCACAAGGAGCCACGTGGGACCTTGATGCATTGATCAAATGAAGACTTGAGGTAGGGAATACCTTGAACATGTACTTTATTTTACAAGAGCATGTATGTAGTGATATAAATTTCCATTCAAATGTTTAATTGCTTAAGAATTGTGAAAAGTGTGTGCGTATGACATCCATAAGAGAAATTCTAATAAGCCATCCCCAGGGGATGAAGAAGTAAAGAGATGAGCGCATCAGGTGTGATGCAAGTAATTGGATACATCCCAGGGATGTATCCAAGGATTGAATCATGTTTGATAGGGCCTAACTGATATAAGATAGCACAATTACACGGTGAATAACTATATGTAAGGCACCGATATTTTTGTTATTTGAGGTTAGATAGGGTACCCCACCGACGTGGCGGGATATCCACGACTGACACGGCAGGATATCCGTGACCGATACGGCGGCGAAACCGTAGGCCAGTGCGGAGGCTTATCCGTACATAGTAAGCACACCCCAGGGGTGTTGATTGAGACAAGTGAAACCCCGCCACCAATCCCCAGGGGAAAGGGGCTTGGGTACTATTTGTATTCCCAGGGAATACGGTTAAAACTGTCTATATAGATGACGATGATGGGTATCTCATCGGGGCTCGATGCTATATTGCTCGGGGATTACTTAAGTTGAAAGTTTAAGTTTTGCTTTAGGCCTTTTCAGCATCATTCATGAGTAAATGAAAATACAAGTAATCAACAGTAAAACGAAATGCTTTTAACTGTTTCATTAACAACTGCATAGACACATCATGCATGACATATCATGGAATATATGTGAGTCATAATTTATATGTTCAACCGTGTTTGTTCCCTATTGAGCTAGGATGTAGCTCACCCTATAGACTATACGTCGCAGGTCCACTACTAGCAGCTGCCGAGGCTTCAGGAGACGCTGATCCCGGCAAGTCGGACCTTGCGGCTGGTGAAGAGTTGGAGCCACCTCCAGAGGACTTCTTCTAGAGGACTTCGTTGTGCCACTTTGAGGGATTTTGGAGAGAGTTTTTGTACGGCTTGGTATGTCAAGCCTTGATTCTGTTTAAACCATGTATATATATATAGATGGGATTATTCTTTTGAGGCGAACCATCCGTGATGATTGCTATCATCGATGGTTCGGATCGGTTCTCCATTCATGTAGAGGCATGAGGGTAGAACTGTCTTTTGGAGAGTTAATTGATATAGATTCAAATTCCGCAATTTCGTTTATTATTTTCTTGAAATGCTTGATATACCAGTGTTTCGTGCTTAGCTAAAGGGCACGGTCAAGATGATCGTGCTGATGGCACGAGTTTCGGGGTGCCGAAATCCGGGCTGTCACACCCTGGCTGGTTTAGGACTAAGAAAATGCCCCCAACAAACCAAATAGAACTAAATAAACCCTCTAAACCAAGCTCCATAAAACGAATTATCTTCAGGATAAGCCCTGAATAAATTCAGAATGAATCCTAAGCTAAACCAAAACTAAGTCAAACAAATCAGATAAATCTAACTAATCCGCTAACAAACAAACAAGAAAAAAAAAATGTCCCTTTATTCATAACTCAGAAGTTTTACAAGTATCACCGGAGGCATACCTCCTAAATTTACAACCCAAAATGAAAACCTAAAACTTTAACCTACAACCCAAAATGAAGATTGGGTTCAAAACAGAGACAAAGCGAGGAGCAGATTCTGCTTGGAGCATCCAATCGGAGACTTCAGGGAGCATTGGTTGGGAAACATATCCCTCCACTTTTTACTCCTCTTCCGCTATCTTCACCTCCTTCGCCGCCTCCTCAACGCTGCCTTCACTACTCCCTAAAAAGGATCGATGTGAAGACAAGCGTTCTCATTCCCAATATCACCCACTTTCAAAATAACACCGTCCACGAGAATCTCCTCAAGATGAAGATCATGCGAAATAATAAATATAAGAAGAAACGACATCCCAATCGGATAGTTAGATCACCCAATATCATTAAAACATGAATTTCAAAACACAAGATATACAGAAAAAGGTTAAAACTCGAGACTAAACCAGAGAATGAAAAACAAATGAAAGTTCTCTCACTTATATAGAGTACGGCCCTAATCAAGCGCTTAGACACATGCGTTTAATTCAATCACACACTAGACATGTTGCGCACAATCCAAGACACACGCGACCACCCAAACGCGCAAATAAGCCATCGCCCTGTGCCAACTGCGCAACGCTCCAATCACACGAACCATGTAAATCTATCAAATGATAAACTACCATAGCGTGACCTGAACGATCACCTATACACTGACTTGGTGACGCTTCAATCACACGCTTATATTATAATGCGTAATACAATCGGACGCACACTCCCACACGCGTAAACAGCCCTTCAAGCCGGAGATCGCACGCCCGAAAATAGGCGCACAATCGTATTAAGCGACCTAAAATAGGCACACAATACCTGACTTTGGATAAAATCTATACCCTCAAGATTCTTTTACCCTATCACGGTCAAGATTCTTTTGTCCCATCGCATAGCCTCACAGGTTGTTCCAAAAAAAAAGACTTACTCACCCGTCCCATCGCGTACCCTTACATGAGAAGGAAGCATTGACAACCCCCATTCTCGTCACGATAGTGTGTACACATGCAATATCACCTCGATATCCAGTCCCATCATAATAAATTAACCATACCCTCATGGCCCATCGCGAGAAGCCAAAAACAAATCTCCCGAGAATGCGAGCATGCCACCGCTAACTACGCCCAGTCGACATCCCATCGCGAACGTCATTATCTGAAAAAAGAAAAGAAAAAAAGAGAGCTCAGATAGCACATGCCATGCAATATGACAAAGAGAGGGAAAGCTTGAGTGCCTCCCATCGCTAAGGCAAAGGGCTCTCTCTCTCTCTTTCCTGAATTGATCCCCACGTCCCACCAGGATTGACCCAGCACGCAGCCAAAGAAAGGAAGAATCCCCTAGCCCCATTGCGACATCATGTCTCTCAAGACATCACATCATAACCACCAAGCCCTGCCACAGCAGACCTGAAGAGAAGAAATCCCAAAGTGCCATCGCAACACTACAACATCACCAATCCTGCCACAAGCTACGCACAACCCAGGTAAGTACCCCTAGGTAAGTACTACCCACTTTTTTGTTTTACTCGATATTCCTTGTAAATAAATATAGTTAGCTATGGTTAAGTCAAAATGCTTTCAAAACCCGTCTCTCTCGACTTGCGAATCACTGTAGTCCTCCCATAAGAGATAATAATCAATATTCCTCGAGAAGGTTAGACGGAGTATTCGGCATGCCAAGTGTCATCTTGACAACCACAATAACAGTCAGGTCTACAAATTCCATACTGGTGGATCTGCTCAACAACGTCTCGAAAGCCACATTTTTCACCGTTTTACCACTGAATTGTTCATAAGTTAAAATTTCTAAAATTTCAAAAAAACCCTTTACTTCACAAAACAAAAGCACAAAAAAAACAAAGAAAAAGAGAAGAATAGAAGAATAAAGAAACAAGATAAATAGGCCTGACTCACCTAGACTTAACCTTTAACTCCTCAAACCACCTGAACTTGTAATCAAGTGCATATCCCACTGTGTAGAATTGGATCGAGCGTATACTCCACTACGCAGAATCATTTGTTCCAACACATTTGGACTAAAATACCCAACTTACAGGCCAACCCCTGAACTCGTAATCAAGCGCATATCCCACTGCATATAATTGGATCAAGCGCATACTCCACTATGCAGAATCATTTGTTCAGACACATTAGGATTAGAATTCCCAACTTAGAGGCTGACTTCAGATGAATGAAGCGCGCACACCACTGCGCAGAATTCAATTGAGCATACCTCACAAGACCCACCTCAATTACTAGTCCAAACCAGCCATTCCCCTGGGGAAACTGAACATTGAGTATATTCAATCTAAGAACTTAGAAACGCCTATTAGAAAAGGAATGCCTGATGCGCATTGGTGTGAGAAACGATGCGCCCAGTCTGACATGACTTGCAAAAGCCTTCGATATTACATGATACTTTATTTTATTATTATCGATCCTTGGACCTTGTTTTGGACATTTGATTGATGCCCCGGTATCTCGATTACATAAAATCCCTCTGTTTGCCTGCGCCATGTGACGGGATGCGCCGTACACCCACAGATCCGGAATGCGCCCTTCGACAGCTACCATTTGCCCTTCAAATGCTCTATTTTAGCTTGCGCTGATAGATAAGAAAGCCAAGCATGTCAGCATCACCAATTCACATTTGTGATTTCCCAAGAGAAACGAAAAGATACCTCGAATGAGGGGTGTCTACTTCTTTGGCGGGTTCTTACTTCACAAGAGCATGCCGAAGAGGGGCATCTATAGACACCCCTATTTTTCCCTCTTGGAAAATATAAATTTGTTTGGTCAACCTTTGACCTCTTAACCTTGATATGGGAATCATACACTGAAATAATAGTACATGGCTGAACACAGGTTGAAATGATAGCTCTGTGGCTCAGATCCTAACGTAGGGAGACTATATATTGAAACAATAGTATATAGTCTGAATGCAGACTGAAACAATAGTCTTGCATTTCAGACTAGAGACCAGACCCGGACAACCCCGAATTAAGCACCTGAAACCTCGCGTGTAATTCGATTGCATGTTAGACCCCAAATGCACAATCAGTCCCCCTTTCCGACCAAACTTCCTTTCCCAGACCATCTCGAGACTCGATCACGCGCCTGAAATTAGACGCGCGATCGGATCGCACACCCGATCCCCAATGCATAATTGGCCTACGCCCGACTAGCCTCATAATCCTTGACCCCTAAGTTTCCTTGATTGAGCGCTTCTGAAGAAACACTTAATCGGATTGCGCACATCCTAACAAGCGCGCAATTAGCCCTAACGCTATTAGGACTAGGAAACTCGCTGAGCAAGTCAGCTAGTCGCTCACTGAGTCGGTGACCGACTCAAAGCGATTAAGCACTGGGAAACTGGCATGCAATTCTATTAAACGCCTGGAAAAGGGCGCGTAATTGGAGAAAAACCTATAAAAGATTATTTTCTTAATTTGCCTAGGAGGTTGGGCAATTTTCGAAGAGTGAATGGATTTTTTTTAGATTCCAAAACCAGAGAACTTCGAGGACAAACCCATAGAGCAACCTAGTCATGATTTCAAAATTCAAGCGCAGAATCTTCGAGATTTCTCACCACAGCCTCGGTCCTAGGTAAAAATCTTAGTTTTAGACCTAGAATTTTTCTTTAAGTTTTAATCATAGATTTTAATTTTCAGTTCGAGACCGTAGCACCCTTTTGTAGACAACAAATATTTTATATCTGGTTCTAATTCTCTGAATTCAGAACCAGTCCTTAATCCGACGGTCTAATTTATCGACCCTAGGCTTTAATTCGGTTCTAAAATCATAATTTTCAGTCTTATCATTAATTTTTGGTTCTAATCCAGAATCAATCCTTAATCATACGGTTTGATTTTTTGATTTCGAACTCGAATCCAGTCCTAGAAATCTAGATTTTAATTTTAATTCCTTATTTTAATATCTCTAAAAATCCTAAATATTAATTTTAGTTTCTATCATTCTAGTTCATAACTTAATTCATAATTATTATTCTGAAATCAATTCTGAAAATTCTAAAATACTATTTTACAATCTAAAATTCAATTTATCTTCAATCTCAGCCATCTGATTTGCCCAAGGAAGCTTACGGAGGGTACTCGGGAACGAGGCTAATCCTCCTTATAATAGCGGGCCCAAACCCCTTTTTTTTAAGAATTTTAGAATTAATTAATTACTTTTTTTATTTTTTTAGTATAATTATGTAGTAGATTTATTTTATTTTAGCATAATTAATTAATTAAGTTAATTAGATTTTAGTATGATTGATTAATTTCTTTAAATCAGAATTTAAGTGGTTAATATCTTGCTCTAATTCGAATTTAATATGATTAATTCATTACTTTAATTAGATTTTTAGTATAGTTAATTCATTGCTTTAATTAGAATTTTAATAAAATTAGTTTATTTATTTCAATTAGATTTTTAATAAAATCAGTTTATTCATTTTAATTAGATTTTAATAAAATTAATTCATTTGCCTTAAATTAGAGTTTCGGTAAAATTAGTTTTCTATTTCGATTAGAATTCTCGTAAGACTGTTATACTTGATTTAATTAGAATTCCAATACAACTAGTATACTTGTTCTGCTTAGAATTCTAGTACAATTAGCATGCTCAAATTAATTAAAGTTTCACTAGAGCCAACATGCTTGCACTCCTAGCACAAGTAGGAGACCTGATCATAATTAGACTTCTAATGGGATTAGGAGACTGAGATTAACTGGACTTTTAGTAGTATTAGGACACTTAATTAGTTAAACTTTCAATAAGGATAGGAATAGTAAAAATTAATTGACTCTTGATAGAACTAGAATATTAAATTAAATAAACTACAATAGATCACCACCCAACCAAACTCACAATAGAATCAAGGAAGTCTAAATTGACTAAAACTATAACTATAAAGGGAAATAAAAGGAAAATTTAACTATCTAAATAAAGAATAAAACGTAGCTGCTGTCGTTCGCAGGCGGACGATTTAGTATAGAAGTAACCCATACCCGCTCTTAAGCGTAATCATTGACGTGTTGTAATGTCGATAAATATATGTAGCTAGTGGTCGCAATAAGCTAGGAACCTTCCTGAAAACCCTTTATTTTTTTACCTCCACTATTCCAAACGCCGCATCGCTAGAGTCGACTTAGACAGAATTGGAGCTAGTGATTCAACGGGGACCGAGAGGAACCTAGAAAAAGAGTGCACCAACACTAGGGTAATTCCAAGCCACATAAATGAGAGGGATTCTTATCCTCTGCACTTGAGCTTGTAACCTTGTGAGAGGTTGTAGCAGGAACAAGCTCTCCTCTATTTTACATTACCATCATCAGATGTTAGTTCTAATTTCTCTGTAGAGATTGCAAACTTGTGAGCTAAGTCATTGCAGGCCTTTTATAGCAATGACTGGCTGCATTTAAGTCTCTAAATAGCCTTTGAAAATTTGTGATTTCATCTATTTTTTCAAGAGTTGTTCGCTCCTATGGATGCCTGAGCTTGTAGTCTTGAAAGCATAGTGTCTGCAATGATCTTTATGTTCTGATTTGATCCATTGGTTGGAGGAAATCTATTGGATAATCTGTGACCTTTAAGTGGATAGGTTATAGCCTTAAGATCAATCCATTCTCTTGGAACAGATTGGTTTTTTGATTTAATTCCTGCGTTTTGACCCTCTCTATTGGATAGCCTGTGACCATTTAAGTGGATAGGTTTTATCCTTAAGAGAGCAGGTCAAACCATAGGAGTTGAGTTGGATTCTTCCACCTTGCAGATGTGCTTATAGCCATCTGAAGGATTGCTTCAGAGACAGCTCTAAATATGAGTTACTTGGCTGAAATAACCTTAGCTTAGTTACCTACTTCTCATCAATTTTTATCTTTGTTTTAACACACACCATCACCACCTTCTTCATAAACCCTTTCTTTAGGATAGGACTGCACTTTCTTTCTCTTCTTTTAGTGCTAATTTAGTGTAGTTGTGACACCCAACTCCCTTTGCCTAGGATTGCCAGATCATCCCTCAACAAATCCCAATGTGTACAAAACCCATTACAAAACTAAATCAAACTATACCTAATTGCTTATAGAGATCATAGCCAATAAGTGCTGGGCTAAGGAAGAAGAAAAATGAAAAAAGATGGTGATCTAACCCTGACCCTAATCTGCTAGAGCTCACGGCTGACTGAGGTTGAAGGAAAGATAGGAAAAATTAGCTAGGTTATAACTTTTACACTCAGTGCTTAATGCCTTACCCCACAGGGGAGAAAATCCTAATTTTATCGCATCCTGAGGCACCCTTGGATGCCTCAGGATGCGAGCATAGAGATTAGGGCCTCGGGATGTGTGCCCTAGATTTGGTGAAATCCCAAAAGGTCTCTGAGTATGGAATTAGAAAGCAGGAGCCCGTGCTTCGCAGGGTTGGGGCTGCTTTATTTGCTCCATGCGAGGCACGTTGCGTTATTAAAGTAGCTGCAGAAGAGAACTCGTAGGGATGAATTTGCAGTGAGTGGTCTCATCTCACACAGTGGAGCTTCAAGTAGTTCCTGTCATGAGGGTCTCGCGTAGATGAGTTTAGATTTCGCCAGGCTCCTTGTGTAGTGAGTAGTATAGCTCGCACAGTGGATGGTTTAGGCATTTATATGCGTGAGAGCTGTGTGAGTGATTTTCTGGAGCTCTCTCTCCTCTTGAGCTCCCGAGAGCTATGTGAGTGGCTGGCATCTTCTGCATGGATGAGCCACAAGAGAACTCTTTGCGCGACATTTATGAGATTTTCCTGTCATGGACTACGTGAGTGCTTTGCGACATGAAATTAAAGAGAAATGCTTGGACTTCATGAGAAGGATTTCTATAGGTTCTAGGGTGTGAGTGCTTCGTGAGGACATGGAGTGTTGAGAGCAAATGAAGCGCGCGACTATTGGGTGAAGTAGTTCTCTAAGTCCATTCCTTCACTGAGCTGTGTGAGTTCTTCACAAGTGTGAGTATATTTCAGCCCTATGAACCTCGCGCCAACTGTGCGAGGCAATTAAACTATGTTCTGCTGTTGTGTTCCTTCTGCTGCTATAGCTTCCAACACTTGGCTCCACCAGCCATTCCTCCTCTGGACTTCTAGCCTCCACCTTGGCATGCATTATGGTCACCATGGTGTGTGCCACCAAGGTGTATTCTCTGCTCTTGCATAAGTTCCACATCTTAGCATGAATTCTCTCAATTTTTGGCTTCAAACACATGGACTTTGTACTAAGCTACAACTGTTCTTAATATCTACGAAACATACTAAACAGAGGATTTTTAGAAAGCTCCAGGGTGTAGTAAAGGTTAGGTTAAGAGGTGAAAAGTAGTACTTTTCAGTGAATAATACACCCCGAAACCTAATCTTTTCTAGTCCTCGAGCAAAGCAAAATTTAAACAACTACTCTAAGAAAGTAAATGCAACTTTTGTAGGAAGCACAGATGCATTTAGCTTATGCATCAAGCCTTTTAAACCCCTAAGTGATCCCTAGTGGAGGAGTGAAGTCTCCTGAGGGTTTTCAGTGAAGGTACCCACAAACTTCTCAATAAAACAATTAACGAAAGTGCACACATTCTCAATCAGTTTTTAATAAATAGAATATCAGTCCACCCTTGATTCTTTTCAAAATGTGAGGAGTTTAAATATATGAAATGCATAGATAATTTAACATGAAAAACTCTTACCTGCATGGACATCTTTTCCAATCAGCTTACAACAAGAAAAACAGTAAGTGTATGTCAGTACTAAGCTTACCATTAATTCAAAATTTTGGTTTAAATAATGCCCAATACATTCAATGTCAGACCCAATGCTTACCAGGGCAGCCTCTCACAAATAAATTTGAGGGTTTTCATTTTCACACAAGCTCAAGAGCAGTTACAAACTCTAAATGGGTCAGCAAACATGAGCATAGGTAAGGCTTCTAAATTCTGGCATCATTAACTATTTCTCACCATGGATTAAACAACTCCTCATCTCCACATAACAACTCATTCTAATTAGGATTACAAGGTCTTATGACTGGGTTGTAATATGGCTTATGGGTGAATGTTATAAAAAATGAAAGGGTGAAAAGGTTGTAAATTTGAGAAATCAGCAGGTGAAGGAGGTGATTCATGACTTCACCTTGTCGAATTCAGCGGATTCCATTTTCTTTGATATTTTTCAGACTTGAAGTGGCCAGCTTCTCCTCTTATTTTTACTTTTTCCAATGAAATTTTCTCTTGACTCCTCTCTCTTCCTTTTCATTATTATTATTATTATTTTTTTTCTATTTTTCTTTTGGATATATTTTTCTTTTTATTTTTATTTTTCTTAAATGCTACCCTCCTCCCAGCTGTTACACTGTTGTCCTCCTTTTGTGTTTCTTCTCCATTCACCAAATGTTGACCCTAGCTTGTCCATCTCTAACTTCTTCTCCTTTACCTTCTGAATTCTCAGAGTGAGGGGGGTAGGGTTGAATCAGGTCTACAGGTTTAGGTGTAAATACTCTAGTGTATTTGAAGAAAACTGGAAATTAAGGCTCAAAAAGTGTATGCACAAGGGAAGTTTACTAGGTTAGGTATCTTTAAGCTCAAACTGTCTAAGAGAAGGCCTTGATCATTTCCTAAATGTCATGGGTACTGTCAGTTGTTTCAACTTGAAGATGCCTAACTTCTAGTGAGAAACTGAACTCAACCAGTCCTTAGAGCAAGAAGAATTGCCAAAGACACTCCTCGAAGAGAAATTTTTTTTATAGGCCCAAATCTCACTGGGTATGGTCTTCCATAGAACTTATGGGCATGTCCTTACCTTTTTCTCTCTTTAATGGTTCACTAAGTGCTAACACAAATGAGTTTTCTTGGCGTTTACCTCATGAAAATGTTAAATTTTAAAAGATGTTAATGCCAAAAGGTTTGCAAAATTTTAAATTTCCTCATTTTTATAGTTTCTTAGGTGAACTTAGCTCTGTTTCTATCTTACTCACTTGATTCTTCTGCACTTAGGTTAACTACATCATTGGCATGCGTTGCCATACCCTCAAACCTATGAGGAACAGTGTCTTCACTATTTCAAAGATAAAACACATGTGCAGCAGTGTATATTTGTAAAAATAACACACAAAACAAGGCAATTGAAATTAATAAACAATAGAAATAATCAAAACCAAACAAAACTCAAATAAAAGATACCAAAAAGAACTTTCATTCATAAAATTGTAAGATGTATAATGCAAGTAAAAATAAATAGAAAAGATTCTAGAAAGCAAAGAAATCCTAACTAACTATAACTACAAATCTGCATCATCTGAATCTACATCTACAGGTTCCTGTATACCTTTCCCTTTTTCTTTCTTGAGAGTAGTAGCAGTGGATTTTGGTTTCTTAGCAGTTGTCTTCCTGTGCTTGGTGCTACTTCTTTTCTTGGGAGTGGGTGCAGACTTTTGAGATGGTTCTTTTATCTTGACTCTAGGGATTGATTTTCTCTTGGGAACAAGGGTAGTTGGAGGGGGAGGAGCTGGTGCAGTGAATAGAGAGGCAGCAGCAGCTGCTATGTCTTTGTCAGCCAAATTAGATAGTGTCTGCTACAATGCTACAATAGTCCTGGCATAATCATTAGCTCTATCTTCAACCAATCGAAGGGCCAACTGCAGGTTCTTCACAACATCTTCAACGTAATCTGCTCTAAACTTCTCCTGCTAGTATTGTTGCAAGGTCTTCTTCCAACCATGCTTCATCTTCTTCTTCTCTATCTTGTGAGTTAATTTCAGAAATTTTATTTGATGAAAGAAGGATTGCTTGATTGCAGTGTTGATATCAGCCATCCCCTTGATTACATCCCTTTTGATGTGTGGGTTTTCATTCATTGCTTGGAGGAGGGTTGTAAATGGAGGTATGGAGAATAATGAGGCTCGTAACATTGTATTATCAGCAAGGGGAGAAGGGTCAGCCAGAAAATGGGGTGGTGTGGATGAAGATGAAGGGATGGATGATGGGATTGGTAGAGGAGATGTCAGCTCCACCTCTTGGGGGTCAGGTTGGGTAAGGTCCACTACCTCAGGATCAGTTTGGATTGAGGCATGGGCCTGGGTAGGTGGGTCAGTTTGGGTGACTGTAAAGGAGAATGTAGGTGGAGGGACTTCCTAAACGGGTTGTATGTGAGTAGCAACAACTTCAATTGCTGCTAAGGTTAAAGGTTGGAGAGATGGGGTGGTGTAGGTATATGGGTAGGTGGAGGGATAAATGGTTGTTGTGATGGTGGGGTTAAGGTTAACAAGGTGGACTGAATGGCTTCTAAGCTGGTTTGAAAGGTAGCCTGGTTTTGGAGGGTTGAGTGCATGGCTTGAAGGTTGGCCTCTATGAGTGTTTGGCTTTGGGTGTTGGCCATTATTTGGGTTTGGAGGGAAATAAGGAGGCTAATGATTTGGAGTAGGGGGTCAGGTTGGATAGGTACTATGGGTTGGGTTGTTTGAATTGGTTGAAGTGTGAAGTGGGCGCATGATGGAAATCAGTAGGTTGTGGTGAAGTAGGGGTCGGGGTAAAATGAGGTGGCTGGGGTGAATCTGGAAGAGGGGTGAATTCATAATTGTTGTCCCCTATAATAGAGTCCATTATTGCTGAGTATCCCTATTATAAGGAGTCTTGGTCATGGGAAGGGGAATATGTAAGGCATTGGCCCAGGGGCTCAAGTGTGGCAGGTTCAATGTGTGCAGAGGGTTCAGTGGGATGAGGTAGGTCTGTTGTAGAACTATGTGGGGTGTCAGTGAGCTGAGGCTCACTCTCATCATAGTGAAATGGAGAGGGTAGTAATGGTGATGGTAGATAGTGTGTATAGGGTCTAGTATAGAAGGGGAAATGGATGTTGTTCCTGTTAGAGAGGTGGTTGTGGGGATTGGGATGGGCTAAGACGTTGGGATAGGTTCTGGAAGGGTAGGAGAATTGGTGGTTGGGGGCTCTTGAATTTACATGGACTGAGGTAATGGGGTAGGTGCTGGTGAGGTAATGGGCTAGGGAGGTGCTGTGGGGGCTTTGGTGGATTGTGAGGCTTTCTTTTTGGTGTATGTTTGTTTGACAGGTGGGCTGAGATGAGCAGGGAAAATGCATAGAATTGGCTTAGGGAGAGAAGATGTAGCTATGGAGGGTTGTGGGGTTGGGGTGATGGTAGTAGGTGTAGATTTTGGGATTGGGTGTGAGGCAGGAGCTGGCATGGGAATGGAGGTGAGTGTTGAAGTTGTGTGTGTAGATGATGATGGTGGAATGGGGGGTGATGGAAATGGAAGGATGGGGATAGTAATGGCGAGGCGTGTAGGCAGAGCTAGGTGACTCCAAAGGTGGCACCTGCGAGATATCAGCAGGCGTGATAGCTTCCTCTTGGATGGTGGGGGCTTCTTGAGCCAGCTGCTCTTCCTTCTTCTTCTTCTCCGTCTTTTCTATTAGTGTATGGCTGATCTCCCATTGTTTCTTCCCACATCTGCTAGGGGGCAAGTTCACTGTCTCTTCATTCATTTAGAAATGGTAGCCCCCAGCTTCAGCAGAGCTGTGATGAGCCTACAATAAGGCAGTACATGGGGCTTCTGCTCCTTCTCCTTCTCATGGATGTCTTGCATCCCTCAAATATAAGCTTGACAAGATCAATGTAATGGTTTAAGGAGGAGTAGAGGGCATCAGCTATGAGAGCCCTCCTCGCTTGCTGGTGTTCAGAGCAGTACACATTCTTCTTCAAAATTCCATCCATAAATCTTAGGCTTGGAGGCAGGTCTCTCTTTCTAATGGACACCCTAGATGTTGTAATCCCTCCAGTAATCTCTTTAGCAATCTTAGTGATGGTTGCAGTCAATGGTGTACCCAATCCACACTCAGGGTTGTATGTGGCTGGTATCCCAAGGATTTCTATAAATGCAGCCTGGTTGAACAACATTTCAAACTCATCAATTAAGACTAACAAAGCAAGGTTTCCATCATCACCTGTCTTGACCCTGATGTTCTGATAAAATAGCTGCACTAGTATAGGAAAAACTACCTGCAGTGGGAGCCTAAGCAGGGGTAAAAGGGAGGCCTTGTTGAGGAACTCAATGGATGCTGCAGTTAATGGCTCTTCCTCAAAGAATGCCTTATCAAAGGTAGTGTTAGCCACCAATTTGATGACAGACACCAACTCAAAAGGGGTTGTCAGTGGGTTGGGCTTCTCATCCTCTAGGTCATCCTCTGGGGCAACCTTAGGGACAACTTTCTTGCCCTTCTATTGATTTTGCTTAGACTTCTTAGGGCTCTTGGCAGTAGGGGGTGGTCTCTGGCCCTCTTCTTAGGTGGTGTTTTTTTCTTGGGAGTAGGGGCATTAGAGGCAACAGACTTAGCCCTCTTCACAGGAGCAGCCCTCTTTTTTATCTTTTCCACTTGGGGCTCAACATGTGGTGCAGATATATCAGAGGTCTCCACAGTGGAGGCCTCTGCAATCCCCACAAACTTCCTTGTGGCCACGGGACTGCCAGTTGGATGAGGGTTCAGCATGGTTGCTAGAGTGTCAATGAACGTGGAACTAGTGGCCATGGTTACATAGATTCCTAAAAATAGGTCTCGAAACACACAGAACTGAGTAGTTCACACTCCAATGAAAGTTTTGTACATAAAATCCTCCCTACTCAACACTTAAATAGTAGACCAATCAAACAAAATGAGAGACTGAGAACACTTACCACAAAATAGCTAGGGTTTCAGTCTAAATGCTACACAGTGGATCAAATTTCACCACACCAAGTGCAAAATGGTGAGAAGTTGGTGTGGAGCACAATGGTAGGAGCAAAGTGACAGTGTTGTAGTAGAATGGGCACTAAAGGGGGGAAATGGGAGAGGAGAGCTCAGGGTGTGCACTGTGAGTTAGGGCAAAAAAAAGAAAGAAGAACGAAAATTGAAGATATTGCAGGGTATAAATGGGTGAAACCCATGCCTCGCGTGATTCTCGCCAGGTAATCACGGAGCAAATTTGAATCTGAATCACGCAAGAGGTATATTGGCATTCCTCGCACAGCTAAAGATTGCTCTCGCGAGAAGCATATTTTCATAGAACCAAGGTTCTCGCGAGGTAGTTGACAGTACAGTAAAGCATAACATGTACATGAACAAACCACAATCAAAAGCAGACTCATCGGACTAGATTCAGACTTTCTAAACACCCTCAACAGACTCAAAACTAAAATATCATGCTAAATCAAATGAAACACGAAGTATATGATAGAAATCAAAATAGCACACACATTAAAAAATAGCAAAAATAGTGCATGATAAATTTGTAAAAGCAAACACAAAAATTCAAACAACTATAGCACACAATTTACAGAGCTGTGGATCACTTAGCAGTAGGAGGTTCATGAAGGTGGATGGTCTGTGGAGGCTCCATAAAGTTTTCAACATAAATCTTCAGCCTTTGACCATTCACTTTCATGCTCTTCCCAGAAATGGGATCCATGATCTCCACAATACCAGATGGGGAGGCATGGATGACAGTGTAAGGTCCATCCAACCTGAATTTTAGCTTCCCTGGAAATTTTTTTAACTTGGAGTTAAATAACCAAACCTTGGCACCAGCCTTGAAATCCTTCCTCATTAGTCCCTTGTCAAAGAAAGCTTTAGATTTTTCGTTGTAAATCCTTGAGTTGGCATATGCATCCAATCTCAACTCCTCAAGCTCTGACAGCTGCAGCTTCCTGTGCATATCAGTAGGTGTTAAATCCAAATTCAATGTTTTAACAGCCCAATAGGCTCTATGTTCCAACTCCACTAGCAAGTGACAAGCCTTACCATAAACTAGTCCTAAAGGTGACATGACAATTGGGGTCTTATAGGCAGTCTTATAAGCCCACAGTGCATCATTCAACTTCATGGCCCAGTCTTTCCTATCTTCCTAACTGTCTTCTCTAGGATATGCTTAATCTCCCTATTTGAGATTTCAACTTGCCCACTAGTCTGGGGGTGGTAGGGAGTTGTAATCGTATGAGTAACCGAATATTTCTTGAGCAAGCTCTCAAAATTTCTGTTACAGAAGTGGCTACTCCCATCACTGATGATGGCTCCAGGGGTGCCAAATCTTGAGAAGATATTTTCTTTGATGAATTTCAGGACAACCTAGTGGTCATTAGTTCTTGTGGCAATGGCTTCAACTCACTTGGACACATAGTCCACTACCACAAGGATAAAACTATAACCATTTGAGGGAGGAAAGGGGCCCATAAAATCAATTCTCCAAATATCAAACAATTCCACAACAAGAATGGGCTGCAATGACATTGAATTTTTTCTTGACAGGCCACCCATTTTCTGACATCTACCACAGGCCTTGCAGTGGGCATATCCATCCTTAAACAAGGAAGGCCAATAGAAGTCACACTGCAATACCTTAGTTGCAGTTTTTCTCCCACTAAAGTGACCCCCACAGGTATTTTCATAGCACATGCTCAGAATACTGGGGATCTCACCATCAGGGATACATTTTCTTATGATATGGTCTGCACAATACTTTTATAGGCAGGGGTCCTCGCAGAAAAAGAACTTGACTTGTGAAAAGAACAAGTCTTTATCCATTTTGTTCCAATGGGAAGTGACCCTGCCAACAGTCAAGAAATTTACAATGTTGGCAAGCCATGGCACAATGAACTGAGTAGCAAACAACTGCTCATCAGGGAACAATTCATTAACTGGTGCAGCTGCACATTCATCCAACAAAATTCTAGAAAGGTGGTCAGCCACCACATTCTCCACTCCCTTCTTATCCTTAATCTCAAGATCAAACTCCTACAGAAAGAGGATCCATTTGATCAGCCTAGGTTTAGCATCCTCTTTGGCCAATAGGTATTTAAGGGCTGAGTGATCAATAAACATAATAATTTTAGACCCAAGCAAGTAGGGTCTAAACTTGTCCACAATAAATACAACAGCTAGCAGCTCCTTCTCAGTTGTGGTATAGTTAATCTGAGCCTCTGCTAATGTTTTACTTGCATAATAAATCACTGTTGGCAGCTTGCCCTTCCTTTATCCTAGGACAACACCTATTGCTAGGTTTGATGCATCATACATCAGTTCAAAGGAGAGTGAGTAATCTGGGGTCTGGATTGCAGGAGCAGTGGTGAGGCACTTTTTTAAGACCTCAAAAGCCTTAAGGCACTCAACAAAAAATTCAAATTACACATCCTGGCACAACAGGTGGCACAGTGGCTTTGCAATTATACTGAAGTCCTTAATGAACCTCCTGTAGAATCCAGCATGTCCTAAAAAGGATCTAATTTTTTTGACAGTCCTGGGTGGGGGCAGGTGTTAAATCAAGTCAACCTTGACTTTTTTAACCTCTATACCTCGGTGAGAAACCACATGGCCTAACACAATTTCTTGTGTTACCATGAAGTGGCTCTTTTCCCAGCTTAAGACCAAATTGGTATCTTCACACCTTTGTAAAACCAAGTTAAGGTGACTTAAGCAGTGACTAAAACTTTCCCATATATAGAGAAATCATTCATAAAGATTTCTAGGAACTTGTTAATCATATCTGAGAAGATTGCATACATGCACCTCTGAAATGGGGCTAGGGCATTGTATAGACCAAAAGGCCTTCTCCTATAGGCAAAAGTGCCAAAGGGACATGTAAAGGTGGCCTTCTCTTGATCTTGAGGATACATAGGGATTTGGTTATACCCTGAGTGTCCATCAAGAAAGCAATAAAATGCTTTCCTAGTCAATTTATCTAGAATTTGGTCAATGAAAGGGAGAGGGAAGTGGTCTTTCCTGATTTTGGAGTTGAGTTTTCTGTAATCTATGTAAACTCTCCAACCAGTGGTTTCCCTGACTGGCATCAACTCTCCATAATCAAAAGTAATGACTATTATGCCTAACTTTTTGGGTACCACCTAAATAGGTGACACCCACTCTAAACCTGAAATGGGATAAATCACCCCTGCATCTAACAATTTTACTATCTCTTTCAAGACCACCTCCTGCATGTGAGGATTAAGCTTCCTCTGTATCTCCCTAGAGGGTTTTGAACCCTCTTCCAGGTATATTTTGTGCATGCAAACTGAGACATCAATCCTGCCAAAATCAGCAATTGTCCAACCCATTGCTTTTTTGTGCTTCTTGAGAACACTCAACAATTCCTCCTCATGCTCACTAGTGAGAGAGGAAGAAATTATCACTGGAAGCTTTTTATTTTACTCCAAGAAAGCATACTTTAATGTGTTTAGGAGTTACTTAAGCTCCAGATCAAGGGGACTTTCAATGGAAGGCAACAAAGGTGCCTTGGTGGTTTGAGGAAGGGGCAGCAATGAAGGTTTCAAGCTGGAATGCTGCACTAGGCCCACTGAAGACTCTATTGTGGTGTTGTCTTCTGTCATGAAAGTTTGGGCCTCCTCCTCAACTTCACTCCAAACATTTTCCAAGTTCTCAAAAACATTTTCCCAATCCAGCAGATTGGATAATTCTTCTTCTACAAGGCCATCTAGTACATCTATTGCACAGCAGTCCTCAATGTCAATCTAAGGCTGCTTGACTGCATTGTACATTTTTAACTGGGCCTTCATATTCCCAAAGGTCACCTCTATCACCCCTGACCTACATTGAATGCAAGCATTAGTAGTGGCCGAGAATGGCCTGCCAAGGATGACAAGAATTGGGGTTTTACTTTTGCAAGGATCCATATTTAGAACTAGGAAATCAGCAGGGTAGTAGAACTGGTCTACCCCGACAAAAACATCCTCCACCACACCCATAGGTTTTCTCTCAGACCTGTCAGCCAGTTGGAGTACAATTGGGGTTAGTTTTAACTCCCCCAAACCTAACTCCTCATATACAGAATATGGGAGCAGGTTCACACTTGCCCCAAATCGAAGTGGGCTCTACCTATGGTGTGGTTTCCAATGATGCAGGGGATGGTAGGTATGTCTGGATCCTACAATTTTTCAGGTGTGGCTATGAAGAACACTGAATCCACATGATCCACAATAAAGACCTTTTTTGATAGTTGTACCCTTGCTTTCCTTTATCAAAAAAAGATGGGCCAGCAAGTGCATGAGCAAATGGCAGCTGTGGGACTGCTGGTGCCACAGCTGCATGCCTAGCAACATCATGATCAAATTTATTTATTTTTCTCTTTTCTTCATTTATTGTTTGTTGTTGGGGCTCAACATCATCCCTTTTATTTTGTCCTTGCTTCTCCACAATAGGGGATGAATTCAATGGTTCTTCTACACTCACATTTTTTTCTTTTTTATTCTCTATGGTCTCTTCAGCTGTTCTACTCACTACATTGTCAACCACCCTGCCACTCCTCAGGGTACTGATTACATTAGTCTCCTCATGGGTAGAGGAGCCTTCTCCAATCATGTACTGCCCTTTAGGATTGGTCAAGGGCTGACTAGGCAACCTGCCTTCCTCTCTCTTATTCAAGGCATTGCAGATTTGACCCAGCTGGTCCTCTATTTTTTTAACGCTTTGCCCATGAGAGTTTACAGTTTGTACTAAATTTATCAGATTTTACATTAATGTCCGCATTTTCTCTTCAAAAGAAGAGAATCTAGGCTGTGATGGGGGCATAACCAACTGATTTGGTTGTGGGGCAGGCAACAAAAAATTCTACCTAGGTGCATATCCCTGAAACTGCCAGTTGTTGCTACTGGGGCTGCTGATAGGTATCTTGTCTCCACCTCAAATTGGGGTGGTTTCTCCAGGTGTACCCAATAGGTTGCTTCCCATATGCTTGGGTAGCATTGGCATGTTCCATAACCAATTCAGGGAACTGGTTGGCTGATGGACATTCTTGAAGTGAATGTGTGGGAGATTGACATATCAGACATGCCTCTTCCACTTGTGCGGCCATCCTAGGCTGCATCACAGTCATTAATTTATCAAACTTTAAACTCAGATTATCCACCTTCCTTTCTAATTTACTCTGCACCTTGACCTCATACATGCCACCTCTAAAGGTGGATTCTTTCACCATTTTAGCTGGGGTCTGACTGTCATTGCGGGATAGTGGCTCCTGCTGCATGAAATTCTCACCTATAATATCAAACAATCTCATGTCTCATCAGCTGTCTTGTGGAGGTAACTACCCCCACATGCGGCATCCACCATGTCCCTACTTTTGGGAATAATTCCTTGGTAGAAGACTTGCACAAGTTGCCACTGTGGAATTTGGTGGTAGGGATATTATTTTAACATTTCTTGAAACCTCTCCCATGCTTCATAAAAATCTTGAGTTGAGGATTGAATAAATGAAAGTATGTTTGTCCCATCTGACTAGTTTTATACATGGGGAAAAATTGCCAGAATTAGCTTTGGAGGTCACTCCATGTCTGTATGCTGTTGGCTGGGAGCTTAGAGAGCCAAGTGCTGGCTTTATCCTTTAGGAAGAAAGGAAAAAGCCTAAGTTTGGTGGCTTCAGGTCCCAAGCCAGAAATGTTAAATATGGTGTAAAGTGCTAAGAACTGATCAATGTGCTTGTAAGGATCTTCCTTACTGAGCCCATGAAAAGATGGCAGCATGTTGATGGTGGAGGACTTAATTTCATAATTTTTGAAGGAAAGTGAATGCAGAAGGGAGATGTGTAATCCCCAGGTGCATTATATTCCTTCAGTGTCCTTTGCCTCTCAACCATCACAGCTGACTCAATTTCAACAACAGGGGCTGGTGTGGTATTTTTCAGTCTAAGGACACTTTCTACATTAGGATTTGGAGGTTCTAATACAGGATTAAGAGACCTTCTACCAAGCATACACTCACAAAACAGCAGGTAGAGAAAATACTCACAGCACACTTAAAAAATTTGCAAATAAAATTACAGCTAAACAAAATTTACAACTAAACTACTGATAGGGAATTCAACACAAATGGAACTAAGTTTTAGGGTAAGAGAAATGCAAACAGAAGCTAGATAAACTCTAGCATGCAGCTCTAGCTTTTCCATTCTGCTGCTATCCGAATCTGCAAAAATTCTAACAAAAATCAGTAGTACTTTTTATTCAAAATCAGGCACTGCTACAAAGAATTTTTGTAAGCTAAAAGTACAATACAATAGAACTCAGGTCTACTAAAAAGATCAATATTCCTGACAGCGGTGCTAAAAACTTGTTGGTTCTTATTTCGAGATGCTTGCTACTATTTTATTAGAAAACAGTGGAGAAAACAAATAAAGAGTGAAGAGATGGAAATGGGCAAAATAATAAGTCTAAAATAGACACAGCCTGTAAGATACAAGGCTATTGTAGCAAATTTTGAGTAAGTAAGTGTTTGTCCCACAGAGAAATTGATCTAGGACCCAAAAAGGGTTATATTAGTAGGCCTCCTGATTTGGCTACAAATCTGGCAATCCTAGGGAAAGGGAGTTGGGTGTCACAACTACACTAAACTAACACTAAAAGAAGAGAAAAAAAGTGTAGTCATATCCTAAAGAAAGGGTTTACGAAGAAGGTGGTGATGGTGTGTGTTACACAAAAGGTAAAAATTGATAAGAAGTAGGCAACTAAGCTAAGGTTATTTCAATCAAGTAACTCAGATTTAGAGTTGTCTCTGCAGCAATCCTTCAGATGGCTACAAGCACATCTGTAAGGTGGAAGAATCCAACTCAACTCCTATGGTTTGACCAAGTCTCTTAAGGCTATAACTTTTCCACTTAAATGGTCATAGGCTATCTAATAGAGAGGGTTAAAACACGGGAATTAAATCAGAAAACCAATTTGTTCTAAGGGAATGGACTGATCTTAAGGCTATAACCTATCCACTTAAATGGTCATAGATTATCCAATAAATTTCCTCCAACCAATGGATCAAATTAGAACATAAAGATCAATGCAGACACTATTTTTACCAGGCTACAAGCTTAGGCATCTATAGGAGCAAATAGCTCTTGAAAAAACAGTGGAAACCATAGTTGTTCAAAGGCTATTTAGAGACTTAAATGCAACTAGTCATTGCTATAAAATGCCTGAAATGACTTAGGTCACAAGTCTACAATCTCTACAGAGAAATTAAATCTAACATCTGATGATGGTCATGTTAAACAGAGGGGAGCTTGTTCCTGCTACAACCTCTCACAAGGCTACAAGCTCAACTGCAGAGGAGAAGAATCCCTCTCAGATCTGTGGCTTGAAATCACCCTAGGGCTATAGTCAGTCCACTCAAATGGTCACAGGCTATCCATAGAGGCTATCCACATCACAGAGGTCTAAAATGGAACAAGATAATTTTAGCTACCACCATGGTCCCAGGGCTACAAGCTCAAGCTTCCATGGGGATTTCAAATTAGTAAAATCCTAAATGCATGGCATAGATCAAAGAATACTGTGGACAGATAGGAAAATAGCTGATTGAATAAACATTAAAACACAAATTTCATTGATTAAATAATACTTACAATGAAATTTCTCAAGGCAACAACCTTGTGCAGAACAACCCTCAACAAATCTCAATGTGTACAAAATCCATTACAAAACTGAATCAAACTATACCTAATTGCTTACAGAGATCATAGTCAGCAAGTGTTGGGCTAAGGAAGAAGAAAAATGAAAAAAGATAGTGATCTAATCCAAACCCTAATCTGCTAGAGCTCACAGCTGATTAAGGTTGAAGGATAGATAGGAAAAATTAGCTAAGTTACAACTTTTATACTCAGTGCTTAATGCCTTGGCCCACAGGGGAGAAAATCCTAATTTTATGGCAGACGTGGCTTGGTTACAATCCTTAGATGCCTCGGGATGTGTGTATAGAGATCAGTCAGGATGTGTGCCCTGGACCTGGGGAAATCCCCAAAAGGTTCCTGAGTATGGAATTAGAAAGCAGGAGTCCATGCTTCATGGGATTGGGGCTGCTTTATTTTCTCCTCACCAGGCACATTGCGTGCTTGAAGTAGTTGCAGAAGAGAACTCGCGGGGATGAATTTGCAGGGAGTGGTCTCAACTCACGCAGTGGAGCTTCAGGTAATTCCTGTCGTGAGGGGTCTCGCCTAGTTGAGTTTAGATTTCGTCAGGCTCTTAGTGTAGTGAATAGTACAGCTCGCACAGTGGATGGTTTAGGCATTTACGCGCGTAAGAGCTACGCGAGAGATTTTTTGGAGCTCTCTCTCCTCTTGAGCTCCGTGAGAGCTACATGAGTAGCTGTCGTCTTTTGCATGGATGAGCCGCAAGAGAACTCTTTGCGCAACATTTCTGAGATTTTCCTGCCATGGACTGTGCGAGGCTTCGCGACATGAAGTGAAAGAGAAATGCCTAGACTTCGCAAGAACTTCGTGAGAAGGATTTATGATGGTTCTAGTGCGCAAGTGCTTCATGAGGACTTGGAGTGTTGAGAGCAAATGAAGCGCGCGGTTGCTGCGTGAAGTAGTTCTCTGAGGCCATTCCTTCACTGAGCTGCGTGAGTTCTTCACGAGTGTGATTATATTTCAGCCCTATGAACCTCGCGCCAACTGTGCAAGGCAATTAAACTGTGTTCTACTGTTGTGCTCCTTCTGCTGCTATAGCCTCCAACACTTGGGTCCACCAACCATTCCTCCTCTGGACTTCTAGGGTCCACCTTGGCATGCAATGTGGTCACCATGGTGTGTTCCACCAAAGTGTATTCTCTGTTCTTCCATCAGTTCTACATCGTAGAATGAATTCTCTCTCTTTTTGGCTTCAAACATAGACTTTGTACTAAGCTGCAAATGTTATTATTAACTACGAAACATACTTAACAGAGGATTATTAGATGGCTCCAAGGTGTAGTAAAGGCTAGGTTAAGAGGTGAAAACTGGTACTTTTCAATGAATAACAGTGCCCTACATGGAACACGTGATCAGATTGCACGCCCAATCACTGGCACGCAATTGGTCTACTTTTGACCTGAACTCTAATGTCCTAGACTACTTTAATTCCTCAATTGAGCGCATATGATATGACACTTAATCGGATTACACGCATCAAATAGAGCACACAATTAGTTCCGAGTAGACTAGAACTAGGACACCCGACTGAGCTAGTCAGCCAGTCACTCATTGAGTCCGTGACTGACTCCAAGTGTATTAAGCGCTTGAAACAAAGCGCGTAATTCAATTAAGCGACCCAGACAGGGCGGGCAATTTTATTCCACCAATCAATTAAGCGCACCCCAAAGGGCGCGCAATTGTCGGAATATCTATAAATAGACCCCCTTACCTCGTAAACAAAACACATCACAATGCATCCAGCCTTGGAATTTTTGAAAGCTTAGCGATTTCGAGGATTCTCTCTCCAACGCCTAGCTTCAGGTAATTTCTTTAGTTCAAGTTCTTAATTCCTTTTTTTAGTTCTAGGTTCTAGTTCTTAAGTTCTAGCCTTTTAGTTCTTAACTTCTAGTCTTCGGTGTAGGTGTTAATCCTAGTTTTTAATTTTAGTTTTTAGTTTCTAGTTCTAGTTCTTAGGTTCTAGAACCAGTTCTTTATTTTAGTCTTTAGATTTCAAATTTTAGTTCTTAAATTCTGATTTCAGATCATAGATTTGATTTTAAGTGTCAGTTCTTAATTTCTAGAGTTTAGATTTTAAATTATAGTTCTTAGGTCCTTTTTACCTTAATTTTTTTTAATTTTAGTTCTAGACCGTAATTATAGTCTGCGATTCCCGTCTAAATTCCAAATTCCAAATCTTATAAAGTCACATATTTCAATCCGCAAATCTACATTTTTTAATTCAAACTTAGTATTTTTCAATTAAAATCATTTCCAAAAATAACTTCAAACCAACCGATTTTCCCAAGGGAGCTCACGGAGGGTACCCGGGAACGGGGCCGATCCTTCTAAGCATAGTTGTAACGTCCCAAACATTTAAAAACCTTGATCTGCATGCCTCGGTATGTGTGCCCGACGGTCCGCACGTCGGGGACAGTATCGATAGTCGATGTAATGTCCATAGATCAAATTCAACGGATGGGATTTGACATATGTAGGCTAGGTTGAGGGTTAGTGCACTCTCGTACACCTAATGTTAGTGTAGCTGTTTTACGCCTAAGCCTAGGACTCAAGTATAAGAGGAATTAAATGCCTCATTTAGGTTTTTGCATTCAACACCTTAGAAATTGCTGATCATAAGGAGTTAAGAGGAGAGAGGGAGAGATTTGAGAATTAAACACTGATTGCATGTGAGAACAATCCGTTCTCGAAGCTTGTGGTTACATAATTAGAGCGATGAATGAGTCGCTGTTCTTCTGGTGAACCCGAGACAGACCTAGAGGCTAGGATTAGAGATTTAGAGGAAATCGACGTATGAAAATTTGGTCGAGATCTTGAAATTATGTCGTTAACTATTTTTACATAAATTTAGACCACATGAGTGTAAGAAATCGAGTTTAACTTGATGTAGGGGGGAAAAACCCTTAAACAGGTGAAATCTGTTCATTTCGATCGACCAAAATTGAGTTCGATCGATCGAAATGGACTTAAAATGTGAAAACTTTGAAGTTTGAGGAAATTCGTTCGATCGAAGTCAATTTCGATTGAACGAAATGGGTTCAATTGTTCGAATCTCACACTCAATCGATCGAAACATATATAAATAGGAACGTGGAAAACCCTCTGTGAGAACTCGATCGATCGATCGAATTAGAGTTTTTGACCGATCGAAGTAAGATTCATTCGATCGAACTGTGTGATGGCTAAATTGCTTTTGGAAGATTAAACCGATCAAAATATTTTCAATCAATCGAATTATGAGTTTTCGATCGATCAAAATTGGTATTCTTTTGATCGAACTCTGTTTGATTTTTGGCTTCTGTGAAAGCTCGACCGATCGAATTTAGTTCGATCGATCGAAACGTGATTTCAATCGATCGAAATTGGGATTCGATTGATCGAAATTCACAAATTCGAAATTTTGGTAAATTTTGACTGTGAGATTTTGAGGGGAGTTATCCCAACATGTTTAGCACTGTTCTAATGAGTGAACATTGGATTTTATACTTTAGGTGACTTAGTATTGTATGATGAAGGGGGCTAACCCAAACGGGGGTGTGAGCTAGTGCAGGTTAAGATCTTGAGGTAAGGAACACTTGACACCATGTGCATTGTTACGTTAACATGTGTGCGTTATGACATGATGTTGCTTTAAATTCATTATATGTGTGGTTACGAATTCAATTTGGAAGGACATGTGCATCCGTACATTTTCGATTCATGCACTAGTCGTGGAATCCTTCAAGATTCAGTCTAATGTGTGTTGTGCAAGTATCTTCACACTTCTTTCCGACCTTTGATCTAAATTATAATTATCACTTTACACGGCGATGAGCTCTATGTACGCACTTCGATTTAAGGGTTTATGTGAATACCCGACCGGTACGACGGCTAATCCGTACACCTTTGTGCTACGTGTTTTGTGACTCCTACCGCATGACGGTAAATATGTTCTGCCAAGCGTCCAACTTTTAGGGACCTTGGATATATGTGAAAATGGTTTATATGAGCGACGATGGTGGGTATTCCATCGGGGGCTTGAGGCTATAGCTCCTCATTCTATTACTTTAAGTATACCACTTTAAGTTTTTCTTTTCTTGTGTTAGAAGAAGATGTGGACCTATCTCTTTTAAAATTCAAACAAGCTTTGTACCTATGTTTTAGGCCATGACCACACACTTTGCATAAGTCCCGATTATTCTGTTTCATTATGCCATAAGATCTATGTTGCTATTACAATAAGCATGCTATGAGTTTTTCCTTACTGAGCTTGGATGAAGCTCATTCCTCGACTATATGTCACAGGTTCAGGTAAAGACATTGATACCAGGATTTTTGGGAGGGAGGTTTCTGAGCTAGCTTCGGGGGAGGACTTGGAGGAGATTCACCCTGAGAGCTGCATTCTTTGTACTAGGCCAGAGTACATCTGGCCCTAGGATTCAGGATGTGTTGGTTTATCTTTGGTTGTAAAGGATGTAAATTTTGCAAATGATTGTACTTCTTTTAGTGAACCATGTTTTGGTAAGGTACGACCCTTACCGGTGGTTCTTGTCGGTTCTTTTTCCATAAGGAATCATATGGAATTAGAACCATCATTTTGAGCTTTTGAAGAATAGTACTAGTTCTCTTTTTTTGCAATGATGATTCATTGGACATGGTTTTGCTTTGTTTTCCACCCACAGCAGCGTGAGCTTGGGGTGCCGCCAAACCGGGCTATCACGATTAATGTCAGAGCGTGGTTTTAGAGGCGTCTGACAAGTGTTAAACTATTTTGAGATTGAGATTTTGTTGGATACTAGGGACTGTCTGTTAATGAGACTTTTATTTCATTGCAACAGATTCCAATGGATCAGGGAGGAAGAGGTAGACCTAGGGGAAGTTGCGAAAGAGGTGAAAGGTGTATGGAGGATATTCCTTTGAGTTTCGGAGGAGAGCAGAGACCACCTCCTGAGGAGGAGAGAGGTCACCGAGATGAGTCTTCTGATAGGATGGCCAGGGCTATGGAGGCTATAGCCGCTGCTATGGCTCAGCAGACCCATCAGACTACACTTCTGACTGACCAGACGGTGTTGTTAGCCACAAACAACGTCAGCCATTAGCAGCAACTGCCACCACCACCACCTCCTGCTTTGTTTCCATCCTCGTTTGTGGATTTCAGGAGATTGAGACCTCCTGTGTTCAACGGGCAAACTGATCCGCTTGAAGCGGAGAAGTGGTTGAAACAGATGGAGAAATTGTTGGAGAGACTGTAAAGCCCTAAGCATCCGAAAGTTGGGTGGGCTTCTTTCCAACTAGAAGGTGACGCTGATGCTTGGTGGAAGTCGGTGTTGAGGAAAAGGGAATTTGAGGATCCGTACAACCCATGGACATGGGCAGACTTTGTAATGGCATTTAACAAGGAGTACTTTCCTCAGTAGGTCCAAAATCAGTTCAAGAAGGACTTTACGAATCTTGTACAGGGGAGCAGGATCGTACGAGAGTACGACAACGAGTTTGTGAGGTTATCAAGATTTGTACCATAATTGGTAGCTACTGAAGAAATGAAGGCCAGCAAATTCCAAGAAGGTCTGAGACCGAATATACAGGAGAGAGTGTCCATATTTGAATTGGAAGCATATGCCGATGTGATGGGAAAGGCCATCGTTGTAGAAAGGGGCATCAACAAAAGACGTGAGTGGAAGAACAAGCCAAGTCCGGGGGGGTGAGTGATTATGACTCGAGGAATAAAAAGTTGAGGTTGTCAACACCTACTCTAGTTTCAAGACCAGCCTATGCAAATTATCCGAGGTTAAATACTTTCACTTCTACGAGACCGTTCCGCAGAGAGGGCCCCACTCAGACTCAGACGTTTGGGGCATCTGTCACACAAGGACCTTCTAGAGCGGCATCTACAAGTCCACAACTAAAATGTGCCCGTTGCGGCAAACCGCATAAAACTTCAGACTATAGACAGGACACGGGCAGATATTTTAAATGTGGGAAAGTAGGCCATATGATACGAGACTGCCCCGAGATGAGAAAGGAGGGCACCGTCTCAATTGCTACCGCATCGAGACCTACACAATCCACGAGACCTGTTGTTCAAGGTCGTGCCTTGCCCGTGACAGCAGAAGACACTCGGACAAGCAACGATGTAATCCAAGGTATAACTTTTTTGTTATGATTAAACTTATTTATTTTCTAAATGAAGAAAGTGCATTGATAGGAAATCTTCTAGGTGCATTTTGTGTGATCATGACATGCATATCTAAACATAGTGTATATATAAAATGATATATAGGTACGCTATAGCTTTACCGAGAAAACGACGGCGATAGTTGTGTTGCACGAGTTCTGATAGACCCAGGGTCTACCCACTCGTATATAACTCCAAAATTCGTGGGGAAATTAAAGATTGTTCCTGAGGAGTTGGATTTTATTTTGAATGTTTCCGTTCCTATGGGAAGTATAGTGACTGCAGACACGTGTTGCCGATCAGTCATCGTGCAAGAGGAGGATCAAGAGACTATCGCGGATCTTATCTTGTTGAACATGCAAGGACTTGATGAATGCACCAGCCTCATTTATGGACCTCATGAATCGGGTCTTTAAACAACACCTTGATACATAGGTAGTGGTGTTTGTGGACGACATTCTTATTTATTCAAAGACCAGAGAAGAACACGAACATCATTTGGGAATTGCCTTACTGACCCTACGTGAACACCAGTTGTATGCTAAACTCAGCAAATGTGAATTCTGGCTAGAACAAGTGAGTTTTCTCAGTCACGTAGTATCAGAAGCAGGCATGACTATTGATCCGACAAAGATTGAGGCATGTTAGATTGGGAACAACCCAAGACCGTGACAGAGATTCGTAGTTTCCTCGGTCTAGCTGGGTATTACCGATGCTTTGTGGAAGGTTTCTCCATGATTTAAGGACCACTCACCGACTTACAAGGAAGAACACAAAATTTGAGTGGACCAAGGAATGTGAAGAGAGCTTCTAAGAACTTAAGAAATGGCTTACCTCTACTCCAATATTGGCTATTTCGTCAGGCAGTGGGGGATTTGTTGTTTAAAGTGTTGCGTCATATGGTGGTTTGGGCTGTGTACTGAATCAAAGTAGTAAGGTCATTGCCTATGGGTCAAGACAGTTGAAGAGCACGAGAAGAACTACCCGACTCATGATTTAGAGTTAGCCACAGTGACCTTTGCCCTTAAGATTTAGAGGCATTACCTGTATGGTGAGACCTTCGAGATCTTCACAGACCCTAAAAGCCTCAAGTATTTGTTTACGTAGAAAGAATTGAATATGAGGCAACGGCGGTAGATTGAGTTTCTTAAGGACTATGACTGCACTATACAATATCACACAGGTAAAGCTAACATCGTGGCTGACGCGTTGAGTAGGAAGAATACAGCTCAGTTGGCCAGTTTCATTACGGGACTTCGACGATGGAAATTATTGGGAGACATTTCGTTGTATGATAAGAACATTGAAGTCAAGGATACCGGGGTACTGTTGGCAAATCTCACAATCATACGAACTATTTTTTATTGCATTTATGAACTTCAGATGAAAGACCCAGAGTTGGTGAGGATACGTCAAAAGGTGACTGCAGATGAAAGGGGGGATTTTTCTGTCAAAGAAGATGAATCATTACTATTCCATGGCCGCTTATGCATACCTGTGGATGCCTAGCTGAGGCAGACCATATTGGACGAAGCTCATAAGTCCAAGTATGCCATTCATCCGGGGAGTACTAAGATGTACCAGGATTTGCGGAAGTGTTATTGGTGGAGAGGATTGAAGGAAGATATAGCGGAATATGTGCCAAAGTGCCTGGTGTGTCAACAAGTAAAGGTGGATCATAGGCACCCAGCAGGTCTATTACAACCTCTATCAATACCAGAGTGGAAGTGGGAGTCCATTTCTATGGACTTCATTGTGGGATTACTAAGGACGATGAGACGCCACAATGCAATATGGGTGGTAGTGGATCGATTAACGAAGTCGGCTCACTTCCTACGCTACAATACGACATACACTGCAAGCAAGTTGGCGGAGTTATATATGAAAGAAATTGTGCGACTCCACGGTATTCCTACGAGCATTGTATCCGATCGTGATCCATTGTACACATCAATATTCTGGCAAAGATTCCAAGAAGGTATGGCACAAGATTGGACTTTAGTTCTGCATTTCATCCACAGACCGATGGTCAGACAGAAAGAGTCAATCAGATTATTAAAGATATGTTGTGTATATGCATGATTCATTTTCAAGGATCATGGGATCAGCACCTTTCGATGATAGAATTTGTGTATAATAATAGCTTTCAGCAGAGCATTGGGATGGCTACATATGAGGCTCTATATGGACGGAGATGCAGGTCTCCGATCAATTGGGAGGAAACGAGTGATAGAATTGTGTTGGGACTAAAAGTCATCGGGAAAAATGCTGAGATCGTCCGTATTTTACCAGAAAGAATCAGGATGGCACAGAGTCGCCAGAATAGCTACACGGATATCAAGAGCTCAAGCATGGACTTTCAAGTGGGAGATCACATGTTTGTAAAGATATCCCCAATGAAGGGTGTAATGTGCTTTGGAAAGCGCAAAAAGTTGAGTCCTCGCTTATTGAACCATTCGAGGTATTGGGGAGAGTGGGTGAAGTTGCATATAGGATCGCATTACCCCCGAAACTTGATAGAGTGCACGACGTATTTCAGGTTTCTATGTTTTGGAAATACATGCGAGACCCAACTCATATCCTCGATGCACCACCTGTGGAAGTCTATAGGGATCTGACAGTCATTGAAGAACCAATGCAAATTTTAGACCGAACCAAGCAAGTGTTGTGGACAAAATGGATTCCTTTGGTGTTAGTTCAATGGAAAAATCACTCTAGAGAGGAAGCAACGTGGGAACGCAAAGCTGAGATTCGCGCCCAACATCCTTCATTGTTTGAGTAATCATGAGAAGGAGAAAGAATTTCTAATGGTCCTTTGTGATCAAAGTATAGATAAATACTTTTAATGATCAATGACAGGGATGAGTGGGATGTTGAAGCATGAGAACGAGAAAGAAAATTCAAAAACACAAATTTTGTTGTTCTGCTAATTCGATCGATCGAAGTTCATTTTCGTTCGATCGAATATGATTTCGATCGATCGAGGTAAAAATTGACCGATCGCAATACCTTGGCAGAAAATCAATTTTTTTTCTTGTACTTAAAAGCTTATTGAATTTGTTCTATAGAATTTAATTTCGATCGATCGAATTTCTTTTCGACCAGACGAAAAAAATTTCGTTCGATCAGAATTTTTTGTAGGCCTGACAAGCTCGATCGATCGAAAAATATTCGCTCGATCGAGTTAGGCGTTTCGATCGATCGAATTAAAATTCATTTGATCGAAATGTGAGGCCTAGTTTCCCTATAGCTATTTTTGAACGATCGAAATGAGTTTCGATTGATCGAAATTGAAGCAAATTCTGTTTATTTTGGATTTCGATTGATTGAAATAAATTTGATCGATCGAATTTTGCGTATATATATAAACCACGTTTTGAAGTTCATTTTTTTTCAAAATTTTGGGGTTTTCGTTAGGGTTTTCGAGGGTTTTGGAGGATCAACCGAACGATCAATTGTGCTAGATCCTTCGAGGAATCGAATCCCAATCACCTCAAAGCGGTAAACCTTTAAACTTCGATTCTTGATTTCTTACCTTGGATTGAAAATTATCTTATTTGATTAAAACCCTAGTTTTGGTTTTCACAGACTATGGCACCTAAGAAGAAGGCTGCCACTTCCAAAACCCCTACATCGAAGTGACCCAAGATCACTCCGGGTTCGTTGCAACCACCAAAACCTCCGCCACAGCCACCTATTCCACCACCGCAACCTGTTGCTCCGCAAACTCCCTAGCGCGACCAACCAAGCGAATGGTGGGCCAACAAGGGTTTTGCCCATGAGCACACCATCGATCCGGCCTTATTCGAAATGCCCAATGTGCCCGGCATTGACGCTTGGGCACTTGACTATTTAAGCAAGGCGAGATTGGATAATCATCTAAAACCCATTCATCAGTACTATTACCCGCACCTCGTGAGCTTGTTTTACCAAAAGATGTTTGATGGCCCTGACCCTAATCCCATTTGCACCAAAGTCGATGGGAAGACATATGTTTTTACCCACGCAATGGCTTGTAGAGCGTTAGAATGTTTTGACAGGTATGGAGAGGGGATTAACTTGTTACCCCACAATCTCCCTAATTTGACCCATACTTTTTTCACCGAGCGGATGACTGAAGGACGAGTTACACCAGGTTGAGCCATTAGGCGAGCCCATTTCCCGAGCTATATATGGATGCTCTACACAATCTTCAAGTGCAATCTCTACCCGATCCGCCACAAGACTGAGAGATTAGGGGTGTTGATGGAAGCCCTATTCGCGGCTTTTCAGGGTAAATGGTTTGATGCCGCCGCAGTGGCTTTTAAGGGAATCAAGCATGGGAGGAAGAAGCTATTGGTAGGGGTGGAAAAGCCCGAGGAATATATACCGTATACCAGTTTAGTCTCGGCTATGGTTTGATGAGTACGCCGCGACCTCCGTGCTCCTCCAGGGAGCTTAAGTCCTCCGATAATGTGGTGTTCTACACCTTTAAGCATTGGAGAAAGACTTATAACCAGCTGAAACCACATCTACAGCCAGCCCCTCAAGCGCCTCCTGTCCCTCCTCATCCACAAGATGCACCTGCTCAAGACACACCACTACCTGACCAACCTGCTCCTGAGGCTCCTGTCCCCGATCAGCCTGAGGTTATCCCTCCAGTTCACCAACCTGCCGACATACCGATGTCGCAAGTCCATCAAGCAGCTTCGATATGCAATGAGATGTTGGCTGCCCTCATCCAAGAGAGCAATCGCCAACTCAATCAGAACCTTGATTACTATGAACTGCTCGTGGAGGACGTGTTGCACACCATGTACCCTACCGACTACGCCCAAAGGATGGCGGCCATGCGTGGGCAGGTATTCGGCGCTTCTACGGCAGATGCTGCTGCTGAGGATTCATGGCCTGATGAGGTGGCCAGTTAGGATCACGCCAACGAGGAGACGGAGGATGTGGCAGATCCTATTGGTTCGACGGATCCTGCTGGAGCGGCTGGAGGAGCTACTGTTGAGGGATCATGAGCTTAAGAGTGTTTCTTTTTGAAAATTTCAATTTTTGGGCAATGTGTATACTTTTTTTACTATTGTGGCATGGTTGCCACTTTTGATTTTACTTGTTAGAACTATGGTGGCATGTCTGCCACGATGAATAATCATGCTAACCTTTCATTGATGATGTGCCTGAATTTAATCTATTAGAATTTATTGTGTGGAGACTGTGCACCTATGTGTGTGTGATGCGATCTTACAGTGATATGGACTGTTTAGCCATGTGTGGTACCTTATGAGGTAACCCTTCGTGTGTCGTGTCGCACACTAGGACAATTTTCGAGGATGAAAATTCCTAAGGTGGGGTGGATGTAACATACCAAACATTTTTAAACCTTGATCTGCATGCCTCAGTACGTGTGCCCGACGGTCCGCACGTCGGGGACGGTATCGATAGTCGATGTAATGTCTATAGATCAAATCCAATGGATGGGATTTGACATATGTAGGCTAGGTTGAGGGTTTGTGCATTCTCGTACACCCAACGTTAGTGCAGCTATTTTACCCCCAAGCCTAGGACTCAAGTATAAGAGGAATTAAATGCCTCATTTAGGTTTTTTCATTCAACACCTTAGAAATTGCTGATCCTAGGGAGTTAAGAGGAGATAGGGAGAGATTCGAGATTTAAACACTGATTGCATGCGAGAACAATCCGTTCTCGAAGCTTGTGGTTACGTAATTAGAGCGACGAATGAGCCGTTGTTCTTCTGGTGAACCCGAGTCAGACCTAGAGGCTAGGATTAGAGATTCAGAGGAAATCGAGGTCTAAAATTTTGGTCGAGATCTTGAAATTATGTCGTTAACTATTTTTACATAAATTTAGATCACGGGAGCATAAGAAATCGAGTTTAACTTGATGTAGGGGGGGAAAAACCCTTAAAAAGGTAAAATCTGTTCATTTCGATCGATAGAAATTGAGTTCGATCGATCGAAATGGACTTAACTTCGAAGTTTGAGGAAATTTGTTCGATCGAAGTCAAATTCGATTGAACGAAATGGGTTTGATCAATTGAATCTCACACTCGATCGATCGAAACATATATAAACAGGAATGTAGAAAACCCTCTGTGAGAATTTGATCGATTGAAATATATTCGATCGATCGAATTAGAGTTTTCGACCGACCAAAGTAAGATTCGTTCGATCAAACTGTCTAATAGCTAAATTGCTTTTGAAAGATTTGACCGATTGTAATATTTTCGATCAATTAAATTATGAGTTTTCGATCGATCAAAATTGGGATTCGTTCGATCGAACTATGTTTGCTTTTTCGCTTCTGTGAGAGCTCGACCAATAGAATTTAGTTCGATCGATCGAAACATGATTTCAATCGATCGAAATTGGGATTCGATTGATCAAAATTCTCAGATTTGGAATTTTGGTAAATTTTGACTGTGAGATTTTGAGGGGAGTTATCCTAACATGTTTAACATTGTTCTAATGAGTGAACATTGGATTTTATATTTTAGGTGACTTAGTATTGTATGATGAAGGGGGATAACCCAAACGGCGGTGGGAGCTAGTGCGGGTTAAGATCTCGAGGTAAGGAACACTTGGCACCATGTGCATTGTTATGTTAACATGTATGTGTTATGACGTGATGTTTTTTTAAATTGATTATATGTGTGGTTACGAATTCAATTTGGAAGGACATGTGCATCCGTACGTTTTTGATTCATGCATTAGTTGTGGAATCCTTCAAGATTCAATCTAATGTGTGTTGTGCAAGTATCTTCACACTTCATTCCGACCTTTGATGTAAATTATAATTATCACTTTACACGGCGATGAGCTATATGTACGCACTTCGATTTAAGGTTTGATGTGAATACCCGACCGGTACGGCGGCTAATCCGTACACCTTTGTGCTATGTGTTTTGTGACTCCTACCGCATGACGGTAAATATGTTCGGTCAAGCGTCCAACTTTATGGGACCTTGGATATATGTGAAAATGATTCATATGAGGGACGATGGTGGGTATTCCATCAGGGGCTTGAGGCTATAGCTCCTCATTCTATTACTTTAAGCATACCACTTTAAGTTTTTCTTTTCTTGTGTTGGAAGAAGATGTGGACCTATCTCTTTTACAATAAGCATGCTATGAGTTTTTCCATACTAAGCTTGGATGAAGCTCATTCCTCGACTATATGTCACAGGTTCAGGTTAAGACGTTGATACCAGGATTTCCAAGAGGGAGGTTTTTGAGCTAGCTTCGGGGGAGGACTTGGAGGAGATTCACCCTGAGAGCTGCTTTCTTTGTACTAGGACAGAGTAGGTCCGACCCTAGGATTCAGGATGTGTTGGATTAAAACCATGTTTCGGTAAGGAACGACCCTTACTGGTGGTTCTTGTCGGTTCTTTTTCCATAAGGAATCATATGGAATTAAAACCATCATTTTGAGCTTTTGAAGAATAGTAGTAGTTCTCTTTTTTTGCTATGATGATTCATTGGACATGGTTCTGCTTTGTTTTCCACTGTGCTACTATATGTTACGTGTTTCGTTCGAGGGCTCGACCATGGCGCCAGCCCATTGACGGCGCGGGCTTCGGGGTGCCCAAACTCGGGCTGTCACAGTTGGAATCAGAACATGGTTTTAGAGATGTTTGACAAGTCTTAAACTATTTCGAATTGAGATTTTGTTGGATACTAGGGACTGTCTGTTAATGAGACTTTTTTCATTGTAATAGATTCCAAGGGATCAGCGAGGAAGAGGTAGACCAAGGGGAAGTCGCCAAAGAGGTGAAAGGTGTATGGAGGATATTCCTTCAAATTTCGGAGGAGAGCAGAGACCACCTCCTGAGGCGGAAAGAGGTCACCGAGATGAGTCTTCTGATAGGATGGCCAGGGCTATGGAGGCTATAGCCACTGCTATGGCTCAGCAGACCCATAAGACTACACTTCTGACTTAGGAGACGATGTTGTTAGGCACAAGAAATGTCAACCATCAGCAGCAACCACCACCACCACCACCTCCTGCTTTGTTGCCATCCTCATTTGTGGATTTCAGGAGATTGAGACCTCTTGTGTTCCACAGGCAGACTGATCCGCTTGAAGCGGAGAAGTGGCTGACACAAATGGAGAAATTGTTGGGGAGACTGCAAAGCCCTGAGCATCAGAAAGTTGGTTGGGCTTCTTTCCAACTAGAAGGTGACGCTGACGCTTGGTGGAAGTCGGTGTTGAGGAAAAGGAAAGTTGAGGGTCCGTACAACCCATGGACGTGGGCAGACTTTCTAATGGCATTTAACAAGGAGTACTTTCCTAAGCAAGTCCGGAATCAGTTGAAGAAGGACTTTACGAATCTTGTACAGGGGAGCATGACCGTACGGGAGTACGGCAATGAGTTGGTGAGGTTATCAAGATTTACACCAAAATTGATAGCTACTGAAGAAGTGAAGGCCAACAGATTCCAAGAAGGCCTGAGACCAAATATACAGGAGAGAGTGCCCATATTTGAATTGGAAGCATATGCCGATGTGATGGGAAAGGCCATCGTTACAGAAAGGAATATCAACAAAAGACATGAGTAGAAGAACAAGCCATGTCCGGGGGGGGGGAGTGACTATGACTCAGGGAATAAAAAGCCGAGGTTATCAGCACCAGCTCCAGTTTCAAGGCCAGCCTATGCAAATTATCCGAGGTCAAATACTTTCACTTCTACAAGACCGTTCTGCAGAGAGGGCCCTACTCAGACTCAGACGTCTGGGGCATCTGTCACACAAGGACCTTTTAGAGCGGCATCTACAAGTCCACAACTAAAATGTGCCCATTGCGAAAAACTGTATAAAACATCGGACTATAGACGGGACACGGGCAGATGTTTCAAATGTGGGAAAGTATGCCATATGATACGAGAATGCCCCGAGATGAGAAAGGAGGGAACCATCTCAACTGCTACTGCATCGAGAGCTATAGAATCCACGAGACCTGTTGTTCATGGTCGTGCCTTTGCCGTGACAGCAGAAGACGCCCGGACAAGCAACGATGTAATCAAAGGTATATCTTTCTTGTTATGATTAAACTTATTTATTAGTTTTCTAAATGAAGAAAGTGCATTGATAGGAAAACTTCTAGGTGCATTTTGTGTGGTCATGACATGCATATCTGAACGTAGTGTATATATTAAATGATATATAGGTACGCTACAACTTTATCGAGAAAATGATGGTGATCGTTGTGTTGCACGAGTTTTGATAGACCTAGGGTCTACCCACTCGTATATAACTCCAGAATTCATGGGGAAATTAAAAATTGTTCCCAAAGAGTTAGATTTTATTTTGGATGTTTCCGTTCCTACGAGAAGTACAGTGACTGCAGACATGTGTTGCCGATCGGTCATCATGCAAGAGGAGGATCAAGAGACTATCGTAGATCTTATCTTGTTGAACATGGAAGGACTTGATGTACTACTTGGCATGATTTGGCTATGTGCATATCATGCCAGTATAGATTGTCTACGAAAAGTAGTCACTTTCCGTCCACCCAGACATAAATCTTTCCGGTTCATTGGCGAGAAAGGGAAGGTAGCGTCGATCATCTCCGCTGTACGAGCTGAGCGGATGATGAAGAATGGATGCGAGGGATATCTAGCATTCCTGCAAGAGAAAGAGGAAGCAAAGAACATTATTTCTGATATCCCAATTGCCTGTGAGTTTGAGGACATATTTCCTGATGAGTTACCAGGCTTGCCACCTGATCGGGAGATCGAATTTGTTGTTGACTTAGCTCCAGGCACTGAACCAATTTCCAAAGCTCCATACCAAATGACTCCAGCTGAACTGAAGGAGTTGAAGGAGCAATTACAAGAACTGTTAGATAAGGGCTTTATAAGGCCAAGTATGTCCCCTTGGGGAGCACCGGTCTTGTTCGTTAAGAAGAAAGACGGGTCGATGAGACATTGCATTGACTACCGTCAATTGTACAAGCTCACGATCAAGAACAAGTACCTTGTGCCCAAGATCGATGATCTATTCGACCAATTGCAAGGGGCAAAGTTCTTTACAAAGATCGATTGAGATCCGGGCATCATCAACTAAAGGTGAAGGCCGAAGATGTGCAGAAGACAACATTCAAGACTAGATATGGGCATTATGAATTCTTAGTGATGCCTTTCGGCTTGACGAATGCACCAGCCTCATTTATGGACCTCATGAATCGGGTCTTTAAACAACACCTTGATACATGCATAGTGGTGTTTGTGGATGACATTCTTATTTATTCAAAGACCAGAGAAGAACACAAACATCATTTGCGCATTGCCTTACAGACCCTACGTGAACACTAGCTGTATGCCAAACTCAGCAAATGTGAATTCTGGCTAGAACAAGTGAGTTTTCTCAGTCACATAGTTTCAGAAGCAGGCGTGACTATTGATCCGGCAAAGATTGAGGCAGTGTTAGATTGGGAACAACCCAAGACCGTGACGGAGATTCGTAGTTTCCTCGGTCTAGCTGGGTATTACCGACGCTTTGTGGAAGGTTTCTCCAAGATTTCTGGACCACTCACCCGACTTACAAGGAAGAACACAAAATTTGAGTGGACCAAGGAATGTGAAGAGAGCTTCTAAGAACTTAAGAAATGGCTTACCTCAATTTTGGCTATTCTGTCAGGCAGTGGGGGATTTGTTGTTTACAGTGTTGCGTCATATGGTGGTTTGGGCTGTGTACTGAATCAAAGTAGTAAGGTCATTGCCTATGGGTCAAGACAGTTGAAAGAACACGAGAAGAACTACCCGACGCATGATCTTGAGTTGGCCGCAGTGATCTTTGCACTTAAGATTTGGAGGCATTACCTGTATGGTGAGACCTTTGGGTCTTCACGGACCATAAAAGCCTCAAGTATTTGTTTACGCCGAAAGAATTGAATATGAAGCAACGACAGTGGATTGAGTTTCTCAACTATGACTACACTATACAGTATCACCTAGGTAAACCTAACGTCGTAGCTGACGCGTTGAGTAGGAAGAATACAACTCAGTTGGCTAGTCTCATTGCGGGACTTCGACGATGGAAATTATTGGAAGACATTTTGTTGTATGATAAGAACATTGAAGTCAAGGATACCGGGGTACTGTTGGCAAATCTCACGATCATACGAACTATTTTTTATTGCATTTATGAACTTCAGATGAAAGACCCAGAGTTGGTGAGGATACATCAAAAGGTGACTGCAGATGAAAGGGGGGATTTTTCTGTCAAAGGAGATGGATCATTACTATTCCATGGCCGCTTATGCATACCTGTGGATGCCGAGCTAAGGCAGACCATATTGGACGAAGCTCATAAGTCCAAGCATGCCATTCATCCAGGGAGTACTAAGATGTACCAGGATTTACAGAAGTGTTATTCGTGGAGAGGATTGAAGAAAGATATCGCGGAATATGTGTCAAAGTGTTTGGTGTGTCAACAACTAAAGGTGGATCATAGGCACCCAGCAGGTCTATTACAACCTCTACTAATACCGGAGTGGAAGTGGGAGTCCATTTCTATGGACTTCATTGTCGGATTACAAAGGACGATGAGACGCCATAATGCAATATGGGTGGTAGTGGATCGATTAACGAAGTTGGCTCACTTCCTACCCTACAATACGACATACACTGCAAGCAAGTTGGCGGAGTTATATATGAAAGAAATTGTGCGACTCCACGGTATTCCTACGAGCATTATGTCCGATTGTGATCCATTGTACACATCAGTATTCTGGTAAAGATTCTAAGAAGGTATGGGCATGAGATTGAACTTTATTTTCGCATTTCATCCAGACCGATGGTTAGACAGAAAGAGTCAATCAGATTATTGAAGATATATTGCATGCATGCATGATTGATTTTCAGGGATAATGGGATTCGCACCTTCCAATGATAGAATTCGCGTATGATAATAGCTTTCAGTAGAGCATTGGGGTGGGTCCATATGAGGCTCTATATGGACGGAGATGCAGGTCTCCGATCAATTGGGAGGAAATGGGTGACATAATAGTGTTGGGACCAGAAATCATCAGGAAAAATGCTGAGACCGTCCATATTATACGAGAAAGAATCAGTATGGTGCAGAATCGCCAGAAGAGCTACGCGGATATTAAGCGCTCAAGCATGGACTTTCAAGTGGGAGATCACATGTTTATAAAGATATCCCCAATGAAGGGTGTGATGCGCTTTGGAAAGCGCAGAAAGTTGAGTCCTCGCTTTATTGAACCATTCGAGGTATTAGGGAGAGTGGGTGAAGTTGCATATAGGATTGCATTACCTCTGCAACTTGATAGAGTGCTCGATGTATTTCACATTTTTATGTTGCGGAAATATGTGCGAGACCCAACTCATATCCTTGATGCACCACCTATGGAAGTTTATAGGGATCTGACGATCATTGAAGAACCAATGCAAATTTTAGACGGAACTGAGCAAGTGTTGCGCACAAAATGGATTCCTTTGGTGTTAGTCCAATGGAAAAATCACTCTAGAGAGGAAGCAACATGGGAACACGAAGCCGAGATTCGCGCCCAACATCCTTCATTGTTTGAGTAATCATGACAAGGAGAAAGAATTTGTACTGGTCCTTTGTGATCAAATTATAGGTAAATACTTTGAATGATCAATGACAGGGATGAGTTGGATGTTGAAGCATGAGAGCGAGAAAGAAAATTCAAAAACACAAAAATGTTGTTGTTCTGCTAATTCGATCGATCGAAGTTCATTTTCGTTCGATCGAATATGATTTCGATCGATTGAGGTATAAATCGACCGAACGAAATACCTTCGCAGAAAGTCAATTTTTTTTCCTATACTTAAAAGCTTATTGAATTCATTTGATAGAATTTAATTTCGATCGATCGAATTTCTTTTCGACCGGATGAAAAAAATTTCGTTCGATCAGAATTTTTTGTAGGCCTGACAAGCTCGATCGATTGAAAAATATTCGTTTGATCGAATTTAGGCATTTCGACCGATCGAATTAAAATTTGTTCGATCGAAATGTGAGGCCTAGTTTCCCTATAGCTATTTTCGAACAATCGAAATGAGTTTCGATCGATCGAAATTGAAGCAAATTCTGTATATTTTGGATTTCGACCGATTGAAATAAATTTGATCGATCGAATTTTGCGTATATATATATAAACCACGTTTTGAAGTTCATTTTTTTCAAAATTTTGGGGTTTTCGAGGGTTTTGGAGGATCAACCGAACGATCAATTGCACTAGATCCTTCGAGGAATCGAATCCCAATCTCCTCAAAGCGGTAAACCTTTAAACATCGATTCTTGATTTCTTGCCTTGGGTTGAAAATTTTCTTATTTGATTAAAACCCTAGTTTTGGTTTTCATAGACTATGGCACCTAAGAAGAAGGCTGCCACTTCCAAAACCCCTACATCGAAGCGACCCAAGATCACTCTAGGTCCTTCACAACCACCAAAACCTCCGCCACAACTACCTATTCCACCACCGCAACCACCTGCCGGGCAACCCGTTGCTCTGCAAACTCCCCAGCGTGACCAACCAAGCAAATGGTGGGCAAACAAGGGTTTTGCCCATGAATACACCATCGATCCGGCCTTATTCGAAACGCCCCATGTGCTTGGCATTGACGCTTGGCCACTTGACTATTTAAGCAAGGCGGGATTGGATAATCTTCTAAAACCCATTCATCAGTACTATTACCCGCGCCTCGTGCACTTATTTTACAAAAAGATGTTTGATGTCCCTGACCCTAATACCATTTGCACCAAAGTCGATGGGAAGACGTATGTTTTTACCCATGAATGGCTTGTAGAGCGTTGGAATGTTTTGACGGGTATGGCGAGGGGATTAACTTTTCACCCCCAAATCTCCCAAATTTGACCCATACTTTTGTCGCCGTGCTGATGACTGGAGGACGAGTTACACCGGGTCGAGCCATTAGGCGAGCCCATTTGCCGAGCTATATGTGGATGCTGGACACAATCTTCAAGTGCAATCTCTACCCGATCCGCCACAAGATTGAGAGATTAGGGGTGTTGATGGAAGCCCTATTCACGGCTTTTCAGCGTAAATGGTTTGATGTCGCCACAGTGGTTTTTGAGGGAATCAAGCATGGGAGGAAGAAGCTATTGGCAGGGGCAGATAAGCCCGAGGAGTATATATCGTATGCCAGTTTGGTCTCGGCTATGTTTTGTTGAGTACGCTGCGACCTCCGTGCACAAGATCTCCTCCAGGGCGCCTATGTCCTCCGACAATGTGGTGTTCTACACCTTTAAGAATTGGAGAAAGACTTATAACCGGCTGAAACCACATATACAGCTAGCCCCTCAAGCGCCTCCTGTCCCACCTCAACCACAAGATGCACCTGCTCAGGATGCATCACTAATTGACCAACCTACTCCTGAGGCTCCTGTCCCCGATCAGCCTGAGGTTATCCCTCCAGTTCACCAACCTGCCAACATACCGATGCCGCCAGTCCATCAAGCAGCTCCAATAAGCATTGAGACATTGGCTGCTCTCGTCCAAGAGAGTAATCGCCAGCTCAATCAACGCCTTGATTACTACGAGCTGCTCATGGAGGACGTGTTGCACTCCATGTTCCCTACCAACTACGCCCAGAGGATGGCGGCCATGCGTGCGCGGGTATCTGGCACTTCTACGGCAGATGCTGCTGCTAGGGATCGATGGCCTGATGAGGCGGCCAGTGGGGATCCTACTGGTCTGACGGATCCTGCAAGAGCGGCTGGAGTTGCTACTGTTGAGGGATCAGGAGCTTGAGAGTGTTTCTTTTTGAAAATTTCAATTTTTGGGCAATGTGTATAATTTGTTAACTATTATGGCATGGTTGCCACTTTTGTTTTTACTTGTTAGAACTATGGTGGTATGGCTGCCATGATGATCTTTTTATATAATCATGCTAACCTTTCATTGATGATGTGCTTGAATTTAATCTATCAGAATTTATTGTGTGGAGACTGTGCGTCTGTGTGTGTGTGATGCGATCTTATAGCGACATGGACTGTTTAGCCATGTGGTACCTTACGAGGTAATCCTTCCTGTGTCATGCCGCGCACTACGACAATTTTCAAGGACGAAAATTCCTAAGGTGGGGAGGATGTAACATCCCAAACATTAAAAAACCTTGATCTACATGCCTCGGTACGTGTGCCCGATGGTCCGCATGTTGAGAACGGTATGGATAGTCGATGTAATGTCTATAGATCAAATCTAACGGATGGGATTTGACATATGAAGGCTAGGTAGAGGGTTAGTGCACTCTCATACACCCAATGTTAGTGCAGCTATTTTACGCCTAAGCCTAGGACTCAAGTATAAGAGGAATTAAATGCCTCATTTAGGTTTTTGCATTCAACAGCTTAGAAATTGCTGATCATAGGGAGTTAAGAGGAGAGAGGGAGAGATTCAAGATTTAAACACTGATTACATGCGAGAACAATCCATTCTCGAAGCTTGTGGTTACGTAATTAGAGTGACAAACGAGTTGCTATTCTTCTGGTGAACCCGAGTCAGACCTAGAGGCTAGGATTAGAGATTCGGAGGAAATCGAGGTATGAAAATTTGGTCGAGATCTTAAAATTATGTCGTTAACAGTTTTTACATAAATTTAGATCACGGGAGCGTAAGAAATCGAGTTTAACTTGATGTAAGGGGGGAAAAACCCTTAAACAGGTGAAATCTGTTCATTTCGACCGATCAAAATTGAGTTCGATCGATCGAAATGGACTTAAAATGTGAAAACATCGAAGTTTCACGAAATAAACCATTAATTTAACTATTAGTGGTCCACGAGATCTCACCTTTCAAGCTATTTGATCTAATGCGTACAATGAGCGATTGTCAGGATTTATCGGCACTTTTGCCACACATATGCAATGGGTTCAGAACCCACCTTTTGTGATCACTACAGAACAGGTACCAAATTCCTACCCTCCAAACACACACATGATTACCCAAAAGCTCTCGCGCGAAGATGATCATGAGACTGAACTCGTTACGAAAGAGGGTTTCTGAATAACCCAAGTGGGTTTCGTGGGAACGGGGCCTTCCCACGGATCACTAACACGTCAAAGATTGACAGTCTCTCGTGGTGCATGATCATAAGCGAAGAAAATCGCGCGGAAGATCAACCACGAATCCAGAGTTTCGGTGTGCAAGGGGGCTCACATGAGGGGAAATTTTCTCCTTTCTTCCTTCTCTCCAAACTCATGCAAGGAAATGCAAAGGCAATGGCTTCTTAAGTAAGCCATTGCATTTTATATCTAAGCCTTGCTTCCCTGTGAAGCACACACACCACTTTGTGTGTTTTATTTCTTAACCAAAGAACTTTGGTTCCTTGTGAAGCATGCATACTCAAAGTGGGGTTTTAGCACTTATCCACTTGTTTTGGTTCGGTGTGAAACTAGCACACCCAATTTAGTCAGAGCCCACCTACCAAAGGCCCAAAGTCGGATCATATGGTTAGCCCAACTGGTCGGCCTAATCAGTTGGCCCAAATAGTTGGATAAGTTTTAATCATTAATAAACTTTCAATTTCCAAAAATTTTGCCTCTAGGTTTCACACACTCACTGTGCGTTGTCCCATGCATGCGCACTTAGTCAATGCGTGCGGGTTCGAAATTTGGGGGTTTTACATTCTTCCCTCCTTAAAGAATTTTCATCCTCAAAATTTAAATACCTTATTTGAAGGCACCGATAATCTCATCTTCATCAAGATTGAACGTCCTCAAAATCAGGGCTATCACGTTCTCTTCATCCTAACAAAATTATCGTCACCAAAAATTCATGAAGTGACGTTTGGTTATACAATATAGTAATCATTTGTAAAACTCAAGTTACAAACAGCATAGTATTCGCAGCCCAATGCTGAATGACTACCTCTACAATCAATTGGAAAATATACACACGGTTAAAGCCTCAAAGTTTAACTGTCAAAAGTGAATCGAAAATTTGCACTCATTAACCTATACTGCTTTTTTTTTTTCTGGTTACGACCAAAAATTTAACACCGAGGCCATACATGAAGGAAGTTGCTTACACCACAAAAAATAGGGAATGCATGTCTAGAGCAAGAGAACACATAGAAGAGATAAGGAGATTGAATTTCTCTGTAGGAAGAGAAATAAAATCTCCTTAACTGAATATCTACACCGCATTGTTATAATCTATCTGCTGAGCTTTACACCAAGGGTTTCCATTTCTCACTAACCAGTGCTCACTCAAGAGTCGAAGGAACCGGTAGGTACATAAAATAGAATATAGATCACTCAACTCTCGTACAAGAACTTAAGGAACACCGCCACGACAATTTAACAAAGTATCTTCATAACTAGTTGGTAAGGACATATCCACAAGGAAAGATATATTGACGTCGAGATTAAAACCATTAATCCAGAACTATAAACCATAATCAGGACCAACCAAACCATCAAGTACTTACCAGTCTACTACTAACTCAGCATACCATCACGGAACCCATTATAAAAATGCATCCACAATAGATCGGGAATTCTGATAACCATTAACTAGCACATTTAATACCACTGCACAATCATTATAATCACCCAGATTTCAACCATGAACTAATAATCATAACCCTTAGTCTAAATATGCGACTTCTACCAAAATTTAAATTATTGATCGGACACACTATTTTCATATACAAAAATTTTTAAATATCAACCGCAAGCAAACGATAATAAGTACCAACATTAACCATCACATACGTCCATAAAGGTATGCAGCCATTACAAAATGAGCTTATTATAAACTTGCAATAATGATCTTGAAATTCTAAAATTTATGCATTTAATCATTCCCATAACACCTAAATACCATTCTAATTATAAAAGAAAAGACAATTGATTACAATACATCCAATCATTCAATCAAGGAGATAATTCTAGATGGCCATTCCAAATGATACTATTTCGATGCGTAAGATTAATGTCTTACATACATGTCAGCTTAAGATTAATCGTCTCTTCATGTGCACGATCCTCAACACAATCAATAGAGCAACTAATTTTGAATGTCGTCCTTATTGTTCCACATTCGTCAATATGGATTAAATGTGATTGAAACTTTGCAATCTATAATGGTAGGACAAAGTCTAAGGTTGTAGTAGTGATAACCAATTCAATAGTGAATTGAGAACTCACGAAGAATTCTATCTTTCCTCAAATCAAGGCTTAAGTCCTTAATTTGAACTGTCTGAATCTTATGTCAACTACCGTCATTGTTTCTTTAATTTCCCCAATCCTTATGGATTACCAAAAACTATAGTGATTACCAACCGCACTCAAGGTTGAGAGGAGTGCTTCCGAATAATAATCACTTATGATTCATTAACCTTAATGAATAACATTGCGATTCGGTTTGTTAAGTGCCAATCTATTTATGATTCTTGGTTCAAACTTCATCACTCACAAGCAATAAAAAATTATTCAACTCCTTATTTAATTTAGATTTACTAAACAACCTGTCCTTAAGTAATGATACCTTAAGTGTCGTGCATGATTCAAGTCTGTAATCATAAATCCTGGACTGATATATATTTAAATTCCCAAGTTTTTTTTTATCACCTACTTAGTGAAACTTTTGAACTTTAAATCCGGTCATGCCATGAATGTGATGTAACTAGGTACACACATGATGGTGTCGTGACGTTTCTCATATGCCAAAATCAAACACGAATTCTAAGGACATTTATCATCTGAAAATTAAAGTAAAATCTTGACAATCGATAATGAATTTATACCTTGGAGGACTTGATTTTCCACTTGGGCATCTTGTGTCGATGTGGCATAGGTATGATCCTGAATTAAGGTAGAAATGGTCCTAGAGTAGATGATGATGTCATCCATCCTTGATCCATCTCGGGGCAATTTTTAATCAGATGTCCCACATGACCACATCTGAAGCATGCACCTAAGGCCTACCTACACTTCCCCATTTTGTGTCGCTTTCCACACCACGCGCATGTCTCAATAGGTGCGAATGAATAGATGGTAAGGACACGATCTTGAACTGTGAACCTAGAGGGATTCTAATCTGTTGCAGATGTCGTCGCCCCTCTCTTCAACTTGGGACAGTCTGTTATCCGATGTCCCTTTTGCCCACACTCGAAACACGCACCTGTGGCCTATCTACAGTTCTCCATCTTGTTCTACCTTCCACACCGAGAGCATGACTCAATCACTACAGACGGAGAGGAGTGCGCAGTGCCTCGCAATACCGCCGCGAGTAATGAGGTTTGCTGAGCCACCGTGTTGACCATTGCTTCCAAAAGCTACCTAGTTTGTTCATGATCATTCTCCTCGGTGTACGCGGTCCTAGCTCTTTTGTGAGGTTTCATATTGATCTGTTAAAATGAAACAAAGATTCCAATTAACAGTGATCATGATCATCATGGCTCTATGTTTTGACAAAATCTAACATCCTAATTCGAATCCTAAAGCCATAGTTCGATCACGATTGAACAAGTATTTCTGTCAAACGTGATCACGAAGATCCACAACCTATGCTCTAAATAGAACCTACTACCATATCTTTGGGTCCCTAAATGACCTAGAGCCTAAGCTCTGAGACCATCTGTGACAGCCCAATTTTCTTGGCATATATATTTTTTTCTTTACTCATGCGAAATTCTGAAAAAACCGTACCGTCGAGGTGCACTTCACAATTCAAATACAAAAATTATTAGGTACACCTACAAACTTTAGAATCAAAGCAAGGATGCATATGGCAAAATAAAGGTTTCCATCTACACAGAATGACTAAATAAGAGGGCCCCAAAGAAACCACCGATGATGGCCAATCATCACCTAAATAGTTACTTACAAAATGTGCATACGAAAAGTAATCTTAACATTGTATTTAGTCATAGGACATACCAAGTCCATGTCCAAAAGTCCCCAAAAATTCACTATAATAAACCCAAAATATGCCCAGTCCAAGTCATCACCTAGGGTTGAATTCTCCAAACTGGAGATCCCATTCCTTTCTCTGATACCAGATCCGGATCTGCCTCTAGCCCTTGTTCCTGATCTAGATCTACACCTGTGATGTATAGTCGGGGGATGAGCAACCGTCCAAGCTCAATAGGGAGAAATACAGCACTAAATTACATCTTATTAATCTTATTCATGATCGTGACGCATAGTAAAAACATTTCAAATTCATATCTTATAAAAATACAGTAGATTTTCTAAACAGAATATTTAAACTATAATGTCAAAAGCATTTTGTGTCAAGAATGCGGATAAATTATTAAAAATCATGCATATCGAATCAAGCACATTAAAACAAGAATTGATGCAACAACAGTGGAATAGATTAGGAGTACATATAACAGGAAATCAAGCATGGTAACAGAAATCCTAGCCCCTGAGCTACGTTAACAAGGTCACTTGTGCCCGAACGCCAAGCCCCTGAGCTAAGTTAACATGGTCACTTGGGCCAGATTGACAGGCCCCTGAGCTACGCTAACAGGGTCACTTGAGTCATATCGCCAAGCCCCTGAGCTAAGTTGATAGGGTCATTTCAGTCAGATCTTAACAATCAATAGAGACTCGAGACATTTACACATAACAGAGAACATATACACAGTTCAGAAATCAAGGTATTGAAACTTATCAATCGAATACAATGACACATCAAGGCACGGAGTACAATAATCATGCAAATCATGTGCGGAAAAAAAATCACTATATTCAAAGCATTTCACGATGTCATATATAACATTTCTAGAAAATATATATATTGCATTTAATAATCGCATTAGTGGCATGAATTCAAGAAACATATAATCAAGTAGAGGTATTGTTCCCTACCTCGGTTGCGAAGTCACACAAAGTCATATAAAATGGTACAAAATCCTCACGGATGTTCCCAAACCTTAACGTACATTACAAAGCATTCATGTAATTATATGTTAATGATTAAATATCACACATTTCGAAGTTCCTAAAGTTTTCTCAAAACTAGGGTGAAAAGGACAAGTTCATGCATTGGAAAGAAGACAACGAGCTCTATAACTCATATGAATTACAATTTTACAAGTCTAATGTTTTAAAGGTAAAAAACTAGGTGGAAACTAGGGACAATTTTTACATGATCCAACTTTATACTGAGCTGGCTTCAGGCTAGCTCGAGCTGGTCTCAGGCCTGCTCGAGCTAGATCCAGTGGCACTCAAAACCTAGCTCGAGCTGGATTTTCTAGAGTCATTTTGGCTTACAAACCCAGCTTGAGTGGGCTGCTTTAGGTGAGACCCATCTTGAGCGGGCTCAAAGTGAGCTCGAGCTAGCTTCTCAGGTTCTGAAAATTTTGGAACATGCTCCTTATTCTTTTCCCCAATCTTTACCCACCTTTTCATGCACACATTTTTTTCATGAAATAAACCATCAATTTAACTATTAGTTTACTACGAGATCTCACCTTTCAAGCTCTTGAATCTAATGCGTACAATGAGTGATTGTCGGGATTTATCGACACTTTTGCCACGCATATCCAATGGGTTCGGAACCCATCTCATCTTTTGTGTTCGCTAACGGATACGGAGACCAAATTCCTACCCTCTAAACACACACACGACTACCCAAAAGCTCTCGCGTGAAGACGACCGCGAGACTGAACTCGTTACAAAAGAGGGTTTCTAAATAACACAAGTAGGTTTCGTGGGAATTGGGCCTTCTCACTGATCACTAACACGTCGAAGATCGATGGTCTCTCATGGTACACGATCGTAAGCGAAGAAAATCATGTGGAAGATCAACCACGAACCCGGAGTTTCGGTGTGCAAGGGGGCTCACGTGAGGGGCCATTTTCTCTTTTCTTCCTTCTCTCCAAACTCATGCAAGGGAATGCAAAGGCAATGGCTTCTTACGTAAGCCATTGCATTTTATATCTTAGCCTTGCTTCCCTTTGAAGCACACACAACACTTTGTGTTTTTTAGTACTTAACCAAATAACAATGATTCCTTTTACAATTTGCATACTCAAAGTGGGTATTAGCTCTTATCCACTTGTTTTGGTTCTGTGTGAAACTAGCACACTCAATTTAAGTCATAGCCCACCTACCAAAGGCCCAAAGTCTGATCAACTTATCAGCCCAATTGGTCGGCCTAATCAGTCAGCCCAAATAGTGGGATAAGTTTTAATCATTAATAAACTTTCAATTTCCAAAAATTTTGCCTCCAGGTTACACGCACGCACTGTGCGTCGTCCTAGGCACGCGCACTTAGTCAGTGCATGTGGGTTTGAAATTTGGAGATGTTACATTTACGATGTCAGCAAGGATGAAGTAAAGAAGGAGGATGACATGAGTGAAAGTATTATGGCACTAGAGTAGCAAATTGCAATATTAATGGCTGCCAAACCTAGTACTTCGGATTAACCCTTAGCAAACTATTCAAATTGCCAAAATTTTCGTCATTCCGAGAACCTCACTGTGCCATTATATCAAGAGGTGGTGGAAAATCAACAAGTAATGGCCTTTCAAAGGGGAGACTATGGGAACACATATAACCCAGCGTGGAGGAACCATCCTGGATTTAACTATGGATCCACTAGCAGGGCACAACTAGCACCATCAGTTGTGCAACCGATTTCTCCAGACCCAAGTTTTCCACCAAAGACCTCAAATTCCAGCTGTACAACCCCAATTTGCACCACCAACCATGTGCTTGATGCCACAATTTTTCAAATCCTTTAGGATTTACAGTAGTACTCGCATCTGCATTCAAAAGATTTGTACCAACTTGCTCAATTCTCTCAAGTACTCCATTCACACACTCAGCTTATTACGAAGTTGGAAAGCCAGATTAGCCAACTAGCTTCGCAAGTGGGAAATAGAGAGAGTGGCCAATTGTCGACGCAGCCAGTCAACAATCCTAGAGGACAAGTGTTCGTGGGGGAGACATCTCCTCCCCACAATCCAAATTGAAATCCTCATGGATCCGTCGAGCTACCAACTCATCCGTAGCCCTTTTTGTATACTATGTAAAACTACTTCTTATTTTGTTTGAAAACTTAGGTACCACATTATGAACAATCGTAATATAGCCCTTAATGTACATCAGTACGAACAATAGTATGGATTTACGATCGATCGTCATTTAGGACAAGCCTATCAGTTAAGACATAGAGATTGCGATTTAACTGATACGAGAGTTCATATTTACGAAAGCTGAAAAGTTAGAGTCGGCCGACAACTCTAGGTTAACAATACATGTGATGATTGGTTCAGTAAGTCATCACTGAAAACAGGGCCTATATATTCGTGAGAGAATACCCTTGGCCCCATCTTCAAACTCTCCAGTTTACCCTTTCTACTTTCCCTCTATTTTTCAAAAATCTTATATCGAGCCCAACCGTTTTATTTTCTTATGCCTCCCGTGCACCTCTAATTTCATTCTGGAAACCCTGTGGGCATTCTATTTACATGTTGGAACTAGGGTTTTGGGATTATCTTTTAGCAAGGTAATGATTCTCACCCTAAAATAGATGGGGTTTCTGTAAGAATCTTTGATTAAGTATATTAATTAATTCCCCTATATTTCTTGCAAAAAAAGGAGTTGCAGCAAGATGAAATCGACAGACAAGCGATTGAGGGAAGAAGGAGGAGGTAACAGTTCAGATCACACAAATCACTCTCCACTTATAAGCCATATTGCATGGATTACTACCCTCAAAGCCAAATCAAAAGCAGCAGACCCACCTAAAAAGAAGGTAACATCCTTAGGGGTGGTTATCAGAGAAACACCAGGAGAGGGAATGGGGACTAAATCGATATCTGCCCTTAGAAGGGCACAAAAATGGATAAAGGAAAAAGACCAACATCCTCTAGTATGGCATTAGATTGGATCCCAGCCTCAATGAAACATCACCTAGTGGAAACCGAAGTTGCAGTGGCCGTTGTCTTTTTAGAAAAATTTGAAATCAATAGAGAAGTTATCAAGTATTACAAGGATGTCGGGCTACATTATTTCTTAGAGTCCAAAGTCACACCAGTCTACTCTAGATTGGTGAGGCTATTTTAAAAAAAATTGACCAATAGCAACAAGGGCCCATCCCCAGTCCTTTTTACAAGTGTTGATGGAATTCCAATTCAAATTACAAAGGAAATGATCGCTAGGGTGATGCAAGCACCCTTAGAAATACCACAAGTGTCCCCTGACAATCCAGAGGCCAATATACTAAGGATGCCACCCAATACCCTTCAAGATTTTAATCAAATGGCGATAGAATTACTAGGAAAACCTCCACGGGATAGATCTATTTTCCTGCGTAAGGATTTGGAATCATGTACTTTGCCACTACACTTCTTGGATGTCTTAATCCAGAAAACCGTCCACCCTACGGGTCATGGTACACAAAGAAGAGCACCTTTTGTGAGAGCCCTGTATTTAATGGCTAATCGTTACTGGTTCGAAGTTCCTTCCTACCTTTTGGAAGTCAAACAATGTGAGGGAGAAGTTGAGTTAAGAAAAGTATTAGACGAATAAATTGACTCTACCCTTCGGACGTTTAATCACCAATTTGATGATGAATGTGAGATATAGCATTGATCCTAAAGAAAAGGCTCTACTTAAAGCAAAGAAAATCCTAATAGTATTGGCTTATAGGAGGAATATGAGTGTTGAAAACAAAAAGAAAATCCATAAATCTGCACACACAGAGAGTGTCCCCTCTATGTCAGGAGCCACACAGGTCCTTAAGGGCCAAGAAGAGGATGCTGTTGACGTAATGGCAGAAAGCAATGAAAGAAGTGACAGAGGAAGCGAAGATAGTGGAGGAGAGGTGTTAGCCAACCAATCCTCTTCTCATTTTTCTGTTGCTTCTGATTGGCCGCTCCTGTGCATGTGTGTCCGTTTTGAGATTCTCGATTTTCGTTTTAGGTTGTAGGTTAGGTTTTAGGTTTTCTTTTTGGGTTGTAATTCAGGGGGTGTGCCCCTGATGTTACCTGGAAAAAGCTTTAATTTTTGATAAAATTTTGTTTATTTTATTTTGCTTCTTTGTTTTGGTTTAATGTGTGCATGTGCGTGTTTTATGGGGCCTTCTTGGGTCGTGTTGTTGCGTTTAGAGTGCTTCTCAGCCTCGGTATATGTATATATATATTTTTGGTCGCGTTTGGAAATTACGCGCATGCATGTTAGCATAAAATAGAATTTCGCATAAGTGCTAATGCGTGTGAGTAAAAGTTCGAAGGGTTAATTAAGCATTATATGGTTGGTGCTTAATTCGATTCCGCGCATGTGTCATTGTGCGTGATTAAAGGGTCGTTTGGTTGTTAGGTCAAGTGTCCGAGCACCTCGTCGAATTCCACGCAATTGCCAGAGTCTTTGATTGTAATTCCGCACAATTTAAGGTGCGCAGGCGGCTTGAGTTTGCTCGTCGAAGCTTTTGATTTCCTCTATGGACTCCTGCGCACCTTAAATTGTGCGGAATTACAATCAAATACTTCGGAAATTGCGTGGAATTCGAAGAGGTGCCCGGACACTTGGCTTGACAGCCAGACGACCCTTTAATCATGCACAATGACACATGCGTGGAATCGAATTAAGCACCAACCATATAATGCTTAATTAACCCTTTGAACTTATACTCACGCGCATCACCACTTGCGCGAAATTCTATGTTATGCTAACATGCATGCGCGTAATTTCCAAACCCCACCAAAAAATATATATATACATATACGGGGGCCGAGAAGCACTCTAAACGCAACAACACGGCCCAAGAAGGCCCCCTAACACACACATGCACACATTAAACCAAAACAAAGAAGCAAAATAAAAGAAACAAAATTTTATTAAAAATTAAAGCTTTTTCCAGGTAACACCGGGGGCACACCCCCTGAATTACAACCGAAAATGAAAACCTAAAACCTAACCTACAACCTGAAATGAAAATTGAGAATCTCAAAATGGACACGCACTCACAAGAGCGGCCAATCAGAAGCAACAGAAAAGCGAGAAGAGGATTGGTTGGGTAACACCTCTCCTCAGTGGCTTGTTCCTCTTCATCATCTGTAAGCTCATAAACTACAAAATCACTACATTGGGAGGTTAGTTTTGTGAGAGGTAATCCTTCATCGATGCAATTGCTAATTACGACATCCTTAATGAGGTGTAGGTCGAGGCTATTTATTTTCCTCTCAAAATTGTAAAATAAATCTTCAGGTATGATGACTAGGTTGTTGTCACGTCGGGATGCCCTACGCTTTCATGATGGGAGAGTAGTAGGGTTACGTCGAGCGGGCTCGAGGTGCAACTTCACGGTGTCGAAGGTGGCAGCGCGTCTCTGTGCAAATATATCAGTTGGTTCTTCCTTGGCTCCGTTGACGTAACCACTACTTGTAGCTTTAAGAGCAGAGTCTGCTTATTGGTCGCTGAATGGGTCTGGGCTGAAGGGCTCCCTCTCTTTTCCAAGGTTTTCTATTTTTTTTTAGTTATCTATTTCTAGATTTTTAGGGGCTTTAGGATTTCCTATTTTTAGTATTGTCGATAATAAGTATGGTATAGGGTCGACTACCTGGAGGGGAATCGATGGGGACGCTTCTCCTAGTTGGGGAAGTGTGACCACTACTGGGATCGTTCGTGCAAGTCTTCGGATAATGTGGACTCGTTCTGAATTTGGCATTTTTTTGTAGCCCTCGTCGAGAGTGATCCGGATGAGTAATGAAGGCAGAGGTCCGGTCGATGCTTCGACTCCTTCTATCACATTAATCACTTTGTCTTCGAAGAGATTTTGGAGGTTATAGTCCTGTGAGCTCTTATCCTCAGAGTTGGGCTAGATATGTTCTTCTTACTGAAGCTTGTCTTCTTTGGGAGGGCTCGACTGATATTTTCCAGACTTGTGAACTCTCCCCCTTGAACTTCGTAGTATGATAGGATGCCTATGCACGCTTGGTGTAGACAACCAAATTTGGCCCAAGGCCCGATCGAAACAGACTTTAAGGGAGGCGCACCCTCGAGCTTCTGATAGAATCTCCCATACCCTTAGGAATCTTCCAACACCCTTAGAAACTTGTCCAAACCCTTAAGAATTACCCTCGACCTCTCCGGACCCATATTTAACCCTCCTGGGCAATGGTTAGAGAGAGATGTACTATGTCCAGCAGGGATGTCTACTAAGACTAAATCTTATACCATTGAAAAGTAGAGGTTCTCAACTTTCCAACAAGGTAAGAATCACCTCAATCTGAGTTGTACTTCAAAAGTTATGGCAATTCGAAAAAGCCTCGAAAATTGCACATGGTTGAAACTCTCGAGAACCACTCGAGGAGATGGGCATGCCCAACATGTGTAATACATATGCTAGGCCAGTCCTGGAGAAATATTGCCTAGCATGTATATTATACATGCCAGACCATTTTTTCCCAAAAATGGTTTGGCGTGTATTTTTTACACGTCAAACATAGATGGGCCCCTTAGCGGGCTCTGGACTTCCCAGACACTGTAGCTATGCTTGACGTGGATAAAATTCACGCTAGGGTTAGCTATAGTAAATCTTGGATTTTACCTGAATTATACATTTAGGGTTTGACTTGTTGACCATTCCAATGTTTAGGGTGGGTTTTATTAGGACTGTTGCACCATCATTTATCCTATTTGCAATCCTCTACTCATTTGAAACCTCACCCTATCATCTACCATTGAAAATCATTGCCCACATTTGCAAGCCCTTAAGATCCTAGGAAACCTTAGATTAGAAGATTACCTAATTGCTAACCCTAATTGGCTTTTAAGTACCCTCCTAACCTCCCTTTTTCCTATAAATAGAGAGGCACCCCTCCCTTTACAAAGGCTTGAAAAAAATTCCAAAAGAGAGATCTTTCCCTTTGGTGAATCAATCCCATACAAATTGCAGAACTTGAAAGCTCCCTAAAAACCCCATCTTCCATCAAAAACCTTTTAGTTTAGGTGAGAGCTACCCCTTAGCCCACTTCTCCTATCTCTTAGCCATCAAACTTTCGAGGTTAGAACCCCCCCATTCCATTTACTCAAGCTATCGGAAGCTCTCCAAGTGCACCTATGCGAAGGTCCACTATAGTGCAACAAGGGCTCGAGAGCTCTGGCTCTCCCCTCTACTCCTCTACCATCTTAGCTTTTCCCTTGTCCTTGAATTTGTGTCGTTACGTTGCCAAAATCTCAGTAATTGCGGAGGGGCACAAATAGGACCAAAGTGCCTTTGGACAAGAGGAAGTGCACTTTTTTCATTTTATTTTTCCTTTTATTTTGGCCATAAGTAGAGACCGCATTTGAGCGCGTTGATCAAGTGCCTAACACCTTCCCGATCGATAACCGAAGCCCCTACCCAAGAGCCTTTGGCGTGAATTGGTAAATCAGAGTCATATTTGGCACTTCGGTGCATTTAATATTGATTTGAGGTTTCTCGGGACACCAAAAGCTCCGGGTGCGACTTTAGTTTTTTTATTAAACGAGCGCATCGTCGTGACGGACTCGCGAGAGCCCACGGTTGCACAGATGGCGACTTTGCTGGGGAGAGCTAGTAGAGCTTCCCCTTAAAATTTTACTTTTTTTTCTTTATTTTTACTAACCTTTGGTTGTTTTCTCTTAGTTTCACTTACCCCTACGATTCTGTCCATTTTTCTTACCCCTATGATTTGGTCTATTTTTACTTACCCCTACTTTTTCGTTGTTTACGTGCCTTAGATGATTGTTTGGCCTACTTGAGCATTGTCTTTACAATTCATTTATTTTTTTATCATTTATATGCCTTAGCCGATTGACGGGCTTACTTGCGCATTTTAACGCCTTAGCCATTTGGTGGGCCTACATGAGCTTTTACTTTCTGCAATCATATCTCATTAGTGGACGCCAGCCCGTAGAAGCGTCACGGGACCATCACCCCCCGTATTTGAACATTAAGCAAACTCCCTTAAAAATTAAAGTTAAAATTGAATCAAGAGTGGGACTTAATTGAAATTTTTTCGGCGGTAGATTTTATAAGGGTTGAGAATTTTAGGCAAAGATACAAATGTCCCGGTTCTTAGTATGATGGCAGCGCCTAGTGGTGATAATCTGAAAAAGTACCACCCCATCCAGTATTTGAGAAGGCGCATGCGCCAGAGGTATATATGGTGGGTGACCGATCCGGTTATGAAGCTTAAAACCATTGGGGGAGTGTGTTAGTTGTCCCAAATCAACCTTGTATCCCTAGGTTCGGTGAGGAGGGACCCGTTACAAGAAAATCAGTCCCCGGAAGCATTGCTTCTAGAAAACCAGAAAAAGAGACCAATTTCGAGTTTGCTGTTTGCTGTCAAAATGTAAATATAAATCCCATTTTGCCTGGCGCGTGTGAAATACACGCCAAGCCATTTTTACCCAAAACTGCTCTGGCATGTACCTAAGCCATTTTTACCCAGAACTACTCTGGAGTGTATAATACACAGGCCAAGCTAGTTTTACCTAGAACTTCTCTGGAGTGTATAATACACATGCTAAGCAAAAATCTTTAGATTTTGGCCCGGTGCATATAATACACATGCCAAGCCTATTCTGAACTAGGCGACTCGAATCTGAGGCCTTTATCACCTCCCCAAGTCCCCCTGCTTAGTGGTTTAACATCTCTGATAGATCCCGCACTCTTCGACAGCCAATACGCCCTCGCTGATCAAAAGAGGTCAGTCTCTTATTGATTTACTCCGGGGGATCGGGTTATCCGCGTGGTTTTTTATTCCTTCACATAGATCGAAGGGTTTCCCTTTTGATTCCTCTGAAGCACGTTGGGAGCCCGTCGCAGGTGATATTCAGGGTGCGAACGCTGCCCGAAACAGGAATTCCCAAGGCCCCAAAGTTCATCTTAAAGGTTCACTTATTTTAAAAAATAAAATAAAATACCTAAAAATACATAGCTTGTGGCGTCGGCATAACGGCATCAACTTACCCTTCGTCATCCCGTAGGGGAAGAAGGAGAAAATTCTACGGACCCCACCCGAGGCATCTATACCCAACCCGTTACCAAGCCATGTCGTGGGCGGTAGATCCGGCATACGCTGATCTCGATTCATCCCCACCATGCTCCCAAACCCATTCTCATTCCGAGGAAATGTTCAGCTCCATTCCACTCACCCAACCATCATTCACCATCATCGGACCCTTTGGTGCACCCTTTTTCCATCCACCATCGCTCGAAACCCCTGAAATCTGACCACCCATTCCTCCTCATTTTCCCAAACCATCTCCACCTCCACCTCCGTGTCCATTCCAAACCCATCTCATATTCCATTCACATCCAATCAAAACCCGACCCCGTTTCCCACCTTTACCACCATGCCCCATTTTTCATCCTCCCAACATATAACCGATTCTTCCACATTTACCCATACCACACCCATTTTCCCCAACCCACCACACATCCCCCCGTCTACCCAGGTCATGCCCAATTTTACTAAGGCCATGCTCGATTTTTCCCACACATCCACCTCGTTCACACCCCACATTTCATTGGGTGCACCATCTACATCCACCCCCTCACCCAAACCAATGACCATGATGGAGGAGATGGTCAGGGACTACACCAGCTGGAAGGCTTCTCAAAGTAGCCTCCCTTATCCACCCCTCACAGACCTATCTCATACTCTCCCAAATCTCCATGCCCCTTTTCTCCAAAACTCTCATAAACCCCCCATTATCAATACCACCCAAGACCCTCACCAACCATGGGATCATTGGAGCGGGCCTCAGGCCCCCATGGGCCAGACCCACCAAGGCCTAATGAGTCAGACCCATCAAGGCCCAAAGGGCTAGACCCATCAAGGCCCAATGGGTCAGACCCACCAAGGACTAATGGGCCAAACCCCTTAAGGCCCAATGGGCCAAACCCCTCAAGACCCAATGGGTCAGACCCATCAAGGCCCAATGGGCTAGATCCACCAACCCCTAAGGCCCAATGGGTCATTGGGCCAGACCCAACAAGGTCCTATGGTCCAAACCCACCCAGGCCCTATGGCCCAAGCCCATCCAAGCTCATTACCCAATGCCAAAGCCTAGCAAGGCCCAAGCTTTAGAACCTCATACCCACACCCTCAACAATTCCCTAAAAATCCCATTCACTCATACCCAACCCCATATAGGAACCTTTCTCACACCATTCATCAACCCCCAACTCACCCATCCTCCTACATCTCAAACTCATCCCCATAAATTCCCCTAGGCACAATGGCCTCATCAAACCCTAATCCAAGACCCAACCTCCACTCACTCCATCATTCCACCAAATTTTCCCCATGTATAGTGGTCCCACCCAACACCCCTTTAGACCACCCAACACCAATAGGAAAATCTCACCCTTCTCCCGTTTTATGAAGACCCGCAGTATGAGGAAGATGAGATAAGAAATAGCGGGGCTTATATAGGGGCACACACAAGTATCAATCCTCTGCCACCCGTAATCACCAACCCACTGGCAGTACAAGTAAATGGAGGCCGACGGCAGAAAAAATGACACCACCATCCAAAGAATTCGAGCAATTGAAGGAACAACTAGACAAGATCCAGAAATAATTAATGAAGATGGGTGGAACTGAGATCCATGCCACAAGCCTTTCCGACATGTGCCTGTTTTCTGATGTCCCCTTACCCCCAAAATTCAAAGTGCCGATCTTCGACAAATATAATAGCACGGGTAACTCCATTGCACATCTCAAGTCCTACTGCAGGGATATGTGCCATTACGGAGAGGATGAGCGTTTGCTGATAAAGGTCTTCCAAAAAGAGCCTTACGGGCCTGACCTTAAGGTGGTTCACTTCACTGGAACCTTCCATGTTCAAAACTTAGAAAGATCTGACCCACTTATTCTAAGAGCAATATGTCTACAACATAGACATTAAATCCAAAAAATTAGACCTGCCAGGTTTGGAATAGAATACTCGATGATGAGCAGATTGAAATGATTTTGGAAAACACCCTCCCGATCATTTCAAACTTCTTGGTATACCAACAGCAGTCCAACATTGCTGATTTGGTAAGGAACACCAATCACTGTGAGGATGCGATAAGAGAGGGGTGATTGAACAAAATGGCAAACAGTGGAGTCCAAAGGTTCGCCGATCAGAGAAATGAAATAAGAATCAAGGCAGAGGTGCAAATAGTCAGCAATATGCTACCCAATACTTGCACAACCCCATTCAAGTTTAGGGTGACACATCTAGCCCCGACCAGAAGCGAGTCGATGCAAAGAATCGGAAATGGCCAAGGGGCATAGATGATCCCAGACCAGAGAAAAGACCATTTTGATCGAGTCATCGCACCCTTGGGGCAGTCCTTAACATCTTGCAACCTTTGTTAATTGAAAAGGGTTTGGTCACAACACTCCAGCCACGACCCCCAACGAATCTAATTCCGAGTAACTATGATCCCAACAACCATTGCAACTTCCACCAAGGACCAGGCCACCCGACTTATCGTTGTTTCCCCTTGAAGCATGCGATACAGGACTTAATAGAGGTTGGTAAGATCATCCCTCCGGGACTTCCCCAAGCTAACCAGCATGCGAACATATATCAAATGCCACTACCAGCACACCCACAAGGAGGGGCAGGTCCATGACCAACTATCAATGTGGTAGAAGACGATGACGAGGAGTTTGACCCATCAGAGTATATCTGTGCCCAGGAAGATTTTATAGCACCGCGACAAAGAGACAGGGAGGACTGAAGCATCAGGGTGATTGAACCTTTGAATTTGGATGATTACTTTCCTAACCCCACACCACAAGCAAAACCCTTAGATCTTAGGGTATATTTCCCATCACCAACTCCCATCAACCACGTCCAAATCAATTCATATCAGCCATACACAACCACCCCTACCAACTACCCAATGGTCGATTATGTCCTCCATCCCCCTTCGTTGCTGATCAACTATCAATGGCCCACCCCTATCACATCACCCCCGATACGGTCATCTGCAATCCTTGCCAAGCCGATTTGGCCCACTTCCTCCACCCTTCCATCTATTATAGAAGTTAACCAAGTGATCCCTACCCATCCCAATCCATCACAGACACCTTCTTTCACCCCATTCTAGCTGCTAGGACTAACCTATGATCCCCATTAGGTCCCGCTCAGTTATGAGCAAACATATATCAATACCTGTAGCAGCAGGGAGGGGACAGTTGATTTCATCACCAAGTCAGGAAATATCTCCAAGCAGCCAAATACACTAGTAATAGCGTCAGCTCGACCAAAGGGGAAGAAGGATACTAATGCGGTAAACCTATTTGAGAAGATGAGCCGAGAGCACATACTTGAAACCCAGCTAAGAAGAATGCCGACCCATATCACAGTCTGAGATTTATTAATGACACTCCCGCTTCATTTCAAAGCTTTGATGGGGGCATTAAAGAATGCACATGTATCTCTCCAAGTAAGCCCAGATGAAGTTGGGCAAATAATCGAGCAGGTGATGGCTCCCAATGCAATCTCTTTTTCGGATGCTGATTTACCAGAGGGAAATAATCATTCCAAATCCCTCAATATCATTATTGAAACTAGAAATCTGGTAATCCCATTGGTATTGATCGACAATGAGTCTACTTTAAATGTGCGCCCTCTTAAAACAACTAACAAAATAGGGGTGGATCCTTGTATGTTGAGGCCGATAAAAACCAACACCAAAGGGTTTGATAACACGAGAAGAGAAATAATTGGGGAAGTCAATCTTGAGCTCATGATTAGGCCAATGACCTTTGCAATACCTTTCCAAGTAATGGATATCAAGTCTTCCTTCAACCTGCTATTGGGGCGGCCTTGGTTACATGACGTCGGGGCAATACCTTCAACATTGCATAAGAAACATAGATTCGTGACTGGGCAGAAAATCATCACCATCATAGGTGAAGGGCTAGACGAAAGAGAAAAAGCCACCCATAACATTGAGAACCCCAAAATATTAGATGTGTCGCACACAATTGAAGATACGGACCTCCATAACTTTGAATATGAGGTATCAACAATAGTCTCAAAACCCCCGGAAAGTATCACCTTGAAAACCGGAGGCATAATGGTTGTGACTATGGCCTAAAATTTGGCACTCGCTTCCCAAAAAAAATAACTTGTAAAAAGTGAGGTTGGCCCTTGGTAGGCAATTTCATGTGTATATAGAGACCCGCCTTGCCAAGGGCCCACTTCCGAAGAAAATGAAAAATCCAAAAAATTAAAGAAATGCAAAATAATCCAAAAAAATTGTCTTTTAAAATTCTCGATAAAATCAAGAAAAAAGATGCCTTAATTGAAAAACCCGTCCCACATGAAATCGGCCCCTTTCCTGTAGAAATACAAAAGAGGTAGGAATCACAAGTCTGGATGAGGAAATCCCTGCTGAGGAGCTTCCCAATGATCTCCTTGAATGATATGCTGATTTTGAGCATGGCCCTACCTTGATCGTTAAAGAAACAGAGGATGTCAACCTAGGAACAAAGGAGGTTCCTAGAATCACCAAGATCGGAACATTTCTATTTCCTGAGGAAAGAAAAAGCATGATTGATTTCCTTCAATCATATCAAGACGTCTTTGCATGGTCATATAAGGACATGCCTAGTTTGGATACCAATTTGGTCAAGCATGAGTTACCACTGTATCCCGATGTTCAGTCGGTTAAGCAGAAGTTGAGATACCTCAGGCCAAAATGGATGTTAAACATGAAGGATGAGGTCATCAAGCAGTACGATGCAGGACTTCTCATGGTCTCCAAATACCCACAGTGGCTAGCCAACATTGTCCCAGTACCGAAGAAGGATGGAAAGGTTCGCATGTGCATTGATTTAAGAAATCTCAACAAGGCGAGCCCTAAGGATGACTTCCTGTTGCCACACATTGACACCTTGGTCGATAACACTGCTAGGCATGGGATGCTATCATTTATGGATGGATTCTCTGGGTATAATCAGATTAAGATGGCAGAAACAAACAGAGAGAAGATAGTGTTCATCACTCCATGGGAAACTTTCTGCTATCGAGTCATGCCATTCGGGTTGAAAAATTCTGGAGCAACATAGTAGAGAGCGATGACTGTGCTTTTCCACGACATGATGCATCAAGAAAATTAGGTGTACGTTGAAGACATGATAGCCAAGTCACCAGAGAGAAGTGACCATCTGATAAATCTATGAAAGCTATTTGAGAGGCTGATAAAATACAGGTTGCACCTGAATCCTCAGAAATGCGCGTTCGGTGCTATGTCAGGAAAGTTACTAGGCTTCATCGTCAGTAAGAGAGGCATCAAGGTTGACTCGATCAAGGTAAAAGCCACTGTCGAAATGCCACCTCCATCTATCGAGAAAGAAGCCAGAGGCTTCTTGGGTAGAATATAGTACATCAGTCGATTCATTGCACAACTAACTCCTATTTGCACGCCGATCTTCAAGTTACTAAGGAAAGATTCGTCAGTTAAATGGAATGACAACTGTCAGACAGCATTTGATAAAATTAAAGGTTACCTCCTCAACCCACCAATTTTGGTGCCATCCTAACCCGGGTGACTACTCTTAATGTATCTCTCCACAACGGAAGTTTCGATGGAATGTGTCCTAGGGCAACATGATGAAATAGGAAGAAGAGAGCAGACCATTTATTACTTGAGCAAGAAATTCACCGATTACGAGACATGCTATTCTCATCTGGAGAGAGCATGCCTGACTCTTATATGCGCTACCCAAAGGCTCCGCCACTACTTTCTATCTCAAGCTGTTCTACTCTTAGCACAAATGGATCCATTGAAGTACCTATTCGAAAATTCGACTCTCACAGGCCGAACTGCACGCTGGCAACTTCTCCTATCGGAATTTGACATTACATATGGCACATAGAAGTTGATAAAGGGCAAGCACTTGCTGATCATCTTGCCGAAAATCCTTTACTTGACTATGAACCTTTGAAAACTGAATTCTCAGATGAGGACATTTTGTTCATGACAGAGGATGATACAGCAGAGAGAAGAATCCTGAGTAATGCACTTTGACGGGGCAACAAATGCCATGGGTCAAGGAGTCGACACTATTCTGATTTTACCAAAGGGGTCTCACGTACCAGTGTCCATCAATCTCAACTTCCCATGCACAAACAATATGGCCGAATATGAAGCATGGGCAACAGGCTCACAAGCGGCCTTGGACCTGAAAATAACTCATCTCAGGGTGTTTGGCGACTCACAATTAATCATATGCCAGACCAACGAAGATTGGAAGATGAAAGATGAGAAGTTGGTCCCATACCATGAGCACCTCGAAGATCTGATAGCATGTTTCGATGATATTACTTTCTCTTATGTCCCGCGAGTGAGAAAATGCTTTGTCGATGCACTGACAATGTTGGCATCAATGGTCAAAATTCCATATGGTATCGAGAGGAAACCGATCATGATTAAGGCAGAGGAATGAGCTGGCCTTCTGCCTCCAGATTGTGGGACCCACAAAGTTAGATGATGAGCCTCCATGGTTCTCAGATATAAAGAATTTCCTTGAAAATTGAACTTTCCCTGAAGGTACGTCTAAAACAGACAGGCGGACCATCCAACATTTAGCGGCTAATTACGTCATTTATGGCGAGTGCCTCTACAAGCGATCATATAGCAATATCCTTCTTCGATGTCTAACTGAGGGTGAGGCAACCAACATTATGAAAGAGACCATGAGGGAGTATGTGGGGCCCACGCCAATGAACACATGCTTGCCAAAAAGATCCTACGGCAAGGATATTTCTAGACAACCATGGATGCTGATTGTTGTAACCAAGTTCAGAAGTGCTACAAATTCCAAGAGCACTCCAGTTTGATACATGCTCTAGCCATAGATCTATACTGCATGACCACCCCTTGGTCATTTGCCACTTAGGGATTCGACGTCTTCGAAAAAGTTAATCCACAAGCTTTGAATGGGCATCAGTTTATCCTCATCGCCATCGAGTACTTTACCAAATGGGTGTAGAGACGGCATGCTATACAAATATCATGGCCAGCCATGTTGAAAAATTCATCAAGAATAACATCATCTGCCGATTTGGCGTACCCAAATGCATCATCACAGACAACGGCACCAACTTTGCGAACAAGCGCATAAGAGCCTTCTACTAGCAGTACAAGATTAAACATCACCGCTCATCACCATATCAGCCGTAAAGCAATGGTGTCATAGAAGTTGCTAACAAAATAGTCATCTGCATCCTTCAGAAGATGGTCATCACGTATCGCAACTGGAGCAAAATGTTACCATTTTCACTATGGGCCTATCGAACGTTGATCTGTACCGCTATAGGGGCAACATTGTTCTCCCTTGTGTGTAGAACTGAGGCCATGTTACCAGTTGAAGTTGAAGTACCCTCGCTCTGCATTCTCATCGAATCTGATTTGCCTAAAGCAGAAAAGGAGAGGTTCTGCTTTGAGCAACTGAGCCTCCTAGATGAGAAAAGGCTCCTAGCTTTGTGTCACACCCAAGTTTATCAAGGGTGAATCGCACACACTTACAACAAACATGTTCACGGTTGTGATTTGAAAGTGGGTGATACTATACTCAAGAAGATCTTCCCATCCCTCCATACTAATCTAAGAGGGAAATTCAAGCCCAACTGGGAGGGACCTTACGTCATTCGAGAAATACTCCCTGGATATGCGCTCCGCCTCGTCACCATGGACGGAGATCACTTTCCTGAGCCAATCTACGTTGGGTACGTTCGACAATTCTATTCTTAAGTCTCCCGTAGCCAAGGTAAGTACTGATAAAATAGATACATGACTGCTTAAGGATACTTTAAAAAAAGAGGCCATCATTTTAAAGCCATGTAGCCAAAAAAGCATCCCTGAATACTTATACCCTTACTACACTCGTTGAGCCATTGGCCTCTCTTTCGTTAAACCCCTCCTCAGAAAAGAAGACGGAAAAAGTGTATATACCAAACAAAAAAGAGTTACCATCAAATCCTAAAAAATTAGAAAAGCAAATTCCAAAAAAAAAAAAGAGATGTCTGAAAAAGAATAAAAATAAGAAAAAAAATGGGGCATGTACAGTCAAAATGCCCCAAGGAAGAAGTGTATTATGGCAGTTGGAACTCAATCAAGGAAACCTTTTAAAACTCAGAATACGTTCAAAATTCCTAACCTATCCCATGGCCATAATACATTACGAGAAAAAGCCCTCTTTAAGGTCTACAAGTAGTCACAGCATCCGTTGAGTCAACACGAGCCAAGTTGTGAGACGACAAAAAAACTCCATCCAGTAGGCTATGACGGAATCGACGTCCATGTCGTGGCCTTTGATAAAATAAAAGAAAAGAAAAATGAAAAAAATATAAGCTCAAAGCAAAAAGGACCTAGTGAAAACTCGAAAGGGCGCCACGGGTAAAAATAGCGAGCTTGTGCGGACTAGGTGAAAACCTTAAAAAGCGCCTGGGGTAAAAATGCATACCCATGGACGTAGTGAAAATCTGAAAGGGCATTAAGGGTAAAAAAGAGGGAAACAATGGGCACAGCAAAAACCTGTCTTGGGCACTGTAAAAAGGTTGTAAAAGAAAACAGAGAAAGTTGTCAATTACTCCCTCGGTTACAACCCTAATCCATCTGATCCTCCTGGGCTACTCATGTTTACTCAAATCGAGTCTTGGCCAAGCATATCATCACGGTCGTACAGTTAAATGCATGACCCGAGGCAAGGATAAAGGGTCAATTCGATCCAAGGCGATGGGCGTTCTAGACCTCACCCAGGTTCGAGCTTTGGACGATTTCGACTATGCTCAAATTGGGACTCATTATTTCCCCTCACTCTTAAGGCATCAAAGAAAATTTTTACAAAAGATAATAAATTTCCTTTCCCTTTTTCAGGCCGGTATTGTACACCCCCCACTCCGGAATTATTGGTCTGATAACCGGAAGGACCACATTTGCAAAAGATAATAAATTTTTCTTTCCCATTTTCAGGCCGGTACTATGTGCCCCTCACTCCGGGATGATTGATCTGACAATCGGAAGGACTAAATTTACAAAAGATAATAAATTTTCCTTTCCCATATTTAGGTCGGCACTGTGTGCACAATGTCTCCCAAGGAATGATCGGCATAGTACCCCAGTTTCCCCCTTTTCAAAAATAGAGAAAAGATAAAATTTATCTAAGATAATAGATTTCCCTTTTCCATTTACATATCTGCACTATGCTCACACCACATCTCAAAAAATAACATGTGTGATGCCTTGCATACCTCTTTCTTTTACAAAAAGAAAAAATAGCAAACACAAAGAAAATATGTATACCCAAAAAATATCTGACAGGGGTTCTTATGCCCCTTCATGTGGTAATTTGATCTATGCAAAAAGATATGTGCAGGATGAAATCAATGACACAAATAACGCTTTAGGGCACAGATCTCTGCACATAAAGTGCCCTCCCGAACATCCCGCTCTGTCATCCAGCGGCCATGAAGACTCCTATACCATTTCCTGGAGGCATAGACAACACCCAAGGCATCACTCAAGGCTCTTTCCAGACGAAGGACCTCACACTCAGCTACATCAGCTTTAGATTCTGCCGCCTCTGCTCTAACTTTTTATTTCTCTAAATGATCATATAGAACTCGTTTGTCGTCCACCAGCAACTAATATGGATCGAAGCATCGACTCCTTCTTTGGCCAAAGCCCCTCTACTCTCGGGCAGATCCAAGTGACAAGTGGAAGGCCTCTCAGATAGTAGCCAGGTCTCATACTCTGGAGAGGTCAAAACCAAATTCCCCTGCTCTAAATCACACATATGCGTCGACTGACGCGTTTCCTAGGAAAGCCCTGTCCAACCAAGGAAGTCTCCACACCAGTTCAGCCTCAGCCAGCCAAAGCTTTAGCTCTTGTATATTCCCCTATGGTAGCTTGTGACATTGACCCAAGAAGCAGCGAGCCGCCTCACTGCGAATGACATAAAAGAGAGGCACGGGTCCCAAGATAGCAAGATGCTCCCCAAGCCAAATTTGGAGCAAGACGAGACATCCCCGAAGGCCGTCCACCTTGCCCAACGAAGGCATCAAGCCAGTAATAAAGCTCTGCCAGCACCATATGCATCACAGAGCGGCCTCCCTCAAGTTCCGTTAGAACATCACAAAGCACAAGAGAGAAGCTCTCCCCGGTGTAGAAAAGAACCTCGAAGACAAGGAAAAGGGAAAAGGCCTTCACATTATGAGAGCTTTTGACCGACAATTTTCATAGGCTTTCCTCCCCAAAAAGTTCTCTCAGAAATTTCATCGAACACCTGGTGGGCCCACCAACGAGGCTTTTCTCCTAATCAGTCTTCTTCAAGCCTAAGGTGATCTGGACGACCTTAGCATAACCTGATTTTGGCAGTACTCTTGCAAGGCCTCTATGCAGCTTCAAACCCAATAGATTGGAAAGCTCCTCGAGAGTAGGAGTTAACTCACGGTTCCCAAAACGGAAGACGTGGGTGTCAACTACCCAAGATGAAGTCACTGCATAAATGAAATCCCAAAGTGGAGGAACTTCAAGGGAAGATGAGAGATGGGCTAATCCAAGCTGATCCAAATCTGCAAGCTCGCTCTCATTCAAACTCTCAAGCCACTTTTTAAAAAATTGGGTCCCACGCCTAGAGAGGAAAGTATAGTGGTCCCAGACCCCCCACAAGAGGAGGGGTCGGAAAGCGGGTCCATTGTCATACAAAGATATTCCCGAGATACAGTTCAATGTAGGACTATGTATCCACCCTTGCGCAAGTGAAAAGAAAAATGGTAGCAATAAATACCAAGTCTAACTCAAAAGAGATAGAAATGAGTGCATTCTCGGGCTTAAAAGGCCCCATATTCCCTAGAAGGCACTTGGCATGTATATTATACATGCCAAGCCATTTTACCACTTGAATCTACCTGGTGTGTGTATTACGCACGCCAAGCCAATTCTCCCCCGGAGTTACTTGGCGTGTATATTACATATGCTAGACCACTACTGCCACCCAAAGAGACAAAAGAGAGGGTAGGGGAGGTCTTTTTGCTGGCCCCCTAGCCAGCCTACCTGCATTTCCTATGATTTATTTTCAAAGCATCCCAGATCACATGTTCGGATACAAGGAGTTAACATCTAACCATTATATAAATTTTTTCTATCAAGAACGGTCTGCACAGAGGTTAAAGTCTTGGCTGGAATTAACCAAGGCATGGCTTGAAAAAAGTCGAGCCCATCCTGCAAATGATCCAGTATACTAAAGCAAGCAAAAGGGGGATAGAACATGCAATCAAAAAGAGGGCTCTAACATTCATCCTGAAAAACCAAAAACCATCCAAAACATAGTGTCATATCGTCCATTACATGTTTCTAAAACTAAAAAAATATATATACATGTCCCAAGATTCGAAAATGTCTAATTAAATTAGAGCAAGCCTAATCCTTGTCAACACCCTAAGATTTCTTACGACGATGCAAGGTACTGTGGTATGTCCAAACCTCCCCCACCCGAGACCACGCCTACGATAGCCTCTTAATCAATGATCGCGACTCCCTCTCACGAGCGCGCTGTAAACATTATACCAGGAGATCAGTTTGAGTAAAAGTAAGAGCAGCAAACCAAAAAGTTAGAGCCAATCAATAAAGCACTTACAATTTCCACATCTCGAAGATTGGTGATATTGCGATAATACTCATCCTGATTCACAGCTGACTCGTAGTTCTGCACAAAAGAGATGTCAGCTACAGGGGTCATAAGCGCAGAAATAGGCATTTCTCTGAGACAGAAGTGTATGGGAAATAAAACTCACCCCTGGGACTAGTTCAGGTGGGGGGACCTAGACCGTTTCAGCAGATAGGCAGGCCCGCTTAGCTACATCAGTGCATAAACTCAAAAGAAAGGCATCATGAAGGTGTCTGAAGGTCCTCTAAACCTCAGCAGTTGAACTAACAGAAGCACCCATCCTAGAGGGGTTTGAAGGACCAGCACTCGTAGCCTCAGTGGGACCTGCCTTTGCCTCATCATCATCATCAGAATCATCTCCCCCCTGTCGAACAGTGAAAAGAAGCAAGGTTTTAGTTAGTGAAGATAAAATTGAATCAGAACCATTGGAAACTTGCCTAAAGAAAAAGGAGAACTACCTGAGATTGCAGACCGTCGAAAGCCAAAACGCTGGCATCGGGTATCAAACGCAGAAGGAGGGATCGATAGGGCAGGGACTCATACCACATCAGGTATCCCCCAGGCATGAGAAGATCATCAATAGGGACCCCATGATGGAGGAATCTGGCTGAGAGCTCCTCGATAGTACCCTCAGGAGACATAGCATTCGTAGGAGGAGCCAGCGGCACGATGAAATGATCTCGGTATTGACGTACCACTCTCTTCCCCAGGTAATATGCCCTAGCTGAAGCCCCGTAAAAGAAAATGATATGGAGATCAATAAAAAGTGGGACGGACCCACGACAACTTGATCCCAGAAGGGAGAACCAATGTACAGATCAAGGATGATCTGCAATGGTAAAGGGAACCCTATCAGTCAATAGATGCCATCAAACCCCAAAAAGGGGGAGAGAAGAGGAAAGTATCCATACCTGCTCTGGGATAAGCAAATCAAATTGGGACCTTAGGCCCAGCTCTAAATGCTTCATTCCGACATCCCTGCGATGATTCTTATTTCAGTTGCTCATAAGCGGATATGTGTAAACATCGGAGAAAAGGAGAGGGCAACCAAACTAGAAGTGCAAGTACCCCCAAATCTGATAAGAGCAGTAAACATAAAAAATGTGTCAGAGGTAGGATGAATGACTAGCCAATAAATCAAGGAAAGTGAATCGGGGGTTACCTCAATCGCAGGCTAGAAGCTGACAATAGAACCTAGGTCCCCAACTGAGGCTCGAGCCAGGCCAGACATCAGCACAACATATCCGGCCCCACCCCAGTCATACCGGTGCACATTGTCCTAATTTTCCATGATACTAAGCAAGGACAATAAAGCCCAGGCTCCGCTGGCATTGGCGAAAAGAGTCTTGCCTAGGAGGAAAAGGAGCGAGATGCGAGCAAACATCAAGGCACGCTAAGGCTCAATCGGGATATCCGCATTCAGCTGGCCCAAATCCACCAATTCGTTCTCACTATACAAATTGGCCAGCCAAGATAACTTAATATCAGTGCCATGCATATCCCAAGAAGAGGGGTAATCCCCAATCAACTGAACCACCTCATCCCGACTTGGTACGCGAAGGCCAGTCACCAGTGTGCCCCCTATCGTAATCCCTGTAATCATCGACCAATCAACCGGGGTGATGGCCATCTCAGCCATCGACATGTGGAAGGTCATGGTCTCGGGCCGAAAGCATTCAAGTAGGGCCTTTAGATAGGTTGAATCACCCCTCATGGTAGGGAATGAAAGGAAATCCCCAAAATCGACCTGGGCGAGGAGAAACTTCACAACAGGAGGAAGGTTGAGGTAAAGGCGCTGGAGGTCAAACCAACTCCCACGGAACGTAATCGATGGCAACTCCTGCACTAAAATAAAGAAGTATTAGATCCTGAAGATAAAGCAACCTCGCACAAAGAAAAGACAAAATGGTAAAATAAAACTTATTTTATTACCTTCTTGGCAATCCCAAAGTTTGAGATATGGACGTGCTATTAATTAAGTAGACCGGTACAGGCTGCCTCACCCTGCATCTCGTACCAAAGACGGGAAGAGAGTTGCACTGTGAAAAATTGCTCCCCCTAGGGACCATACACCACCTTAGGCCCCTCCTCTTGCCCTTGCTCCTCCTCACTCGGCATTTTGAGGGAGACACAAGCAACAATTTCAAGATATGTCAGTAGCAAGAAACCAATTGCTACGAGCCAAGAGAAGGTAAGTATGCCCCTTTCATTTTTCATCAATCATAATCATCATCATTTTTAAATAAATACCTAAAAAAGGGGGGGGGCAAGGCCCCCATATTTCAAAAAAAAAAAAATACACAAAAAAAACAAGGTATGTATAAACCTGCATAACTAATAAGAAAAATGAGAAGAGAAAAAGTTAAAAAAAAAAAGAAGAAAAAAAATAATAATAATAAATATATATATATACATACATAAACAAAAAAAAAGAAGAGAAGAAGAAGAAGAAGAAGAAGAAAAAGAAAAAGTTTCAAAAAAAAATCAGGCGGAACACAGAAAATCATCTAGATTCAAAGAAAAATGAATGCCCTAATCATATCAACAAAATGGCTCAAGAAAATCCAATAGAAAAGGGAAAAAGAAGGATAGGGCATCATTCAAAATCATCACAACCAATTCACATGGAATGAAATCAAGTGGGTCATAAATAATCGCACATGCAAAAAATAAAATCATTCATTCATCATCCAAAAATCAAGAATCCTAATCCCATTTCAAATAATTCAAGAAGAATCAAAGGAAATAAGGTTAAACAACGATTACCTTCAAGAAAATAGATCCTTGATCCAGCGTAGAACGTATTTTTGATTGGCAAGAGCGGACGCCGGCAATGAAATGTGGTTCAAATCAATCCAAAAGAACCCTAGGAGAAAGTCCCATTTTGGTTTAGAGAAGGGGGGAGGAAAGGATTTTGCAACATGCCCTTTTTGGCTCGGGCTCAATTGATTTAAAACCCCCCCAGTTCTGGCTTGGCGTGTATAATATACACGCTAGGCCTATTTTGTCCAGATTTGGCCTGGCGCATATAATATATATAATATATACGCCAGGCTATTCATGGCCCGATTTGGCCTGGTGTGTTTATTATACACGCCGAGACTAATCCTCCTTAGACCAAAAAAGGGTGCATAGGCCCCCAAAAAGTATATCGATCTCCATTCGACCCGCTCGGGAGGCTGTGCTAAAATAAATGGTTAGAGATCAATAAGCATCCTAAGAAAACATAAAATAACAAAAAATGATGAAAAAAATATGCATAAAAATGCAAAAATATATATAGATAAATACATAAAATAAAAAAATAAAACAAAATGTACATAAAAAAATATATATATACATAAACTAACAAATATATATATATATATATGTGACTTTCAAAAAACCAACATGTACTCCCAAAAAGCATTGCAACATCAATTCACTCCACTCGAGTAGTCGTGCTAAATTAACTTCGGGTTCGTTGGGTTCGCCCAAAGACCTTGAGCCCTGCTTTACACAGGGGCACCGGTGACCAGTCAAATGGGGCAATCGATGGCTTGCATGATTGGACACAAGCTATGGATCTTTGCGTACTTACTTCGCGCCTATCTATAAGTTTGGGTCGATCACCCTCCCACTCACGAGCTGTTTTATTTAGAATAAAACTCGAGCATCGAACATCTTCAATTATCTCGAGAAGCAGATGTTTTTCCCATCATATTGGGCTTTTGCAACTTGTACCATCTCAGTTAGGCCCAATAATGTCGCTAAGCAGTTTGGGATTGATGCCTTGAGGAACGGACGTTTATCCTAACATACAAGGCTTTCGTTAACTCACCATATTACCGTTCTGATGTTTGAGGTTCGTTCTAAATACAGCGAACCCGTCAGTGTTGCCTTGAGCCTCTTCAGATATCTCTTGTCTTTGGCATTTGATTATTAGTGATCGGATGCCAAAGATGGGCATCTATAGACACCCAAATTTGGCCCAAGGCCCGATCAAAATAGAAATCGAGGGAGGCACACTCCCAAGCTTCTGATAACATCTCATTCCCTTAAGAATCTTTCCAAACCCGTAGAAACTTTCCTAAACCATTGGGAATTGCCCCCGACCTCTTCGGACCCATAGTTAACCCTCCTCAGAAATGGTTAGAGAGAGATGTATAGAGCTGGCAGGGACCTCTACTAAGACTGAATCTTATACCATTGAAAAGTAGAGGTTCTCAACTTTCCAACAAACCAAGAATCACCTCAATTTGAGTTGTACCTCAAAAGTTACGACAATCCGAAAAAGACTCGAAAATTGCACATGGTTGAACCTCTCGAGAACCACTCGAGGAGATGGGCATGCCTGGCGTGTGTAATACACATGCTAGGCCATTCCTGGGAAAATATTGCCTGACGTGTAAATTATACACGCCAGGCCATTTTTTCCCAGAAATGGCTTGGCGTGTAATTTATACATGCCAAACATGGATGGGCCCCCTAGCAGGCTCTGAACTTCCCTAGCACTATAGCTATGATTGGCGTGGATAAAATACATGTCAGGCTTAGCTACAATAAATCTTGGATTTTGCTCGAATTTCACTTTTGGGGTATCACTTGTTGACCATCCTAATGTTTAGGGTGGGTTTCATTAGGACTATTGCACCCTCATTTATCCTATTTGTAACCCTCTAGTCATTTGAAACCTCACCCTATCATCTACCATTGAAACCCATTGCCTACATTTCTAGTCCCTTAAGATTCTAGGAATCCTTAGATTAGAAGATTACCTAATTGCTAACCCTAATTAGCTCTTAAGTACCCTCCTAACCTCCCTTTTTCCTATAAATAGAGAGGCACCCCTCCCTTTACAAAGGCTTGAAAAAAATTCTAAAAGAGAGAAAAGTTTAAGAGAGGCCTTTTCTCCCCATTGGTGCACCAATCCCATACAAATTCTAGAACTTCAAAGCTCCCTAAAAACCTCATCTTCCATCAAAAACCTCTTAGTTTAGGTGAGAGCTACCCCTTAGCCCTCTTCTCCTATCTCTTAGCCATCAAACCTTAGAAGTTAGAACCCCCCCCCTTCCATCTACTCAAGCTATTGGAAGCTCTCCAAGTGCACCTACGTGAAGGTCCACAGTTGTGCAACAAGGGCTTGAGAGCTCCGGCTCTCCCCTCTACTCCTCTACCTCCTTAGTTTTCCCCTTGTCCTTGAATTTGTGCCATTATGCCGCCAAAATCTTGGTAATTACGGAGGGGCACAAATAGGACCAAAGTGTCTTTGGCCAAGAGGAAGTGCTCTTTTTTTATTTTATTTTCCCCTTTATTTTAGCCATAAGTAGAGACCACGCTTGAGCGGGTTGATCAAGTGCCTAACACCTTCCCGATCGATAATCGAAGCCCCTACCCAAGAGCCTTTGGAGTTAATCGGTAAATCAGAGTCATATTTGGCAGTTCGATACATTTAATATTGATTTGAGGTTTCCTGGGACACTAAAAGCTCCGGGTGGCGACTCTAGTTTTTTTATTAAACAAGCACATCATCACGACGGATTCGCGAGAGCCCACGGATGCACACCTATGGTTGGGAGATGTAGGGATATCCCCAGGGTCTTCCCATCCTTTAGGATTGAGGTTGGGGTCGTCGTTATAAGAGTCGAACTCGTATTCCCCATCTGATAACCTCTGGAGGCCTTGCTCGGCCAGCTCGAGTGTAGGGAGGTCTATCTAAGAATCTTCGTCGTTACTCGGTGGTGGTTGCCATTCTTCTTCTAACGATTTCCTTAATATATGGAACTGAGGTGCTTCTGCGGATTGGGGTGTCTAACTCTTTCTCTTCTTCAATATTGATAGCGGCGAATGTGCAGCTCAAGTCCCAAGGACTCTTCTTTCTATAGCAGAGGATTCCACAGTCTTGAACAGGGGTCCAACTCCTTCAAGTGGCCATTTGCTTAATTTTCGTTGCTTGCGGTTTGGTGAAGGACGCTTCCTTTCTCCTTCGCACATTGGCCTTCTCAGTGCTTCCATAGACGAATTGGTCATAGAGCGACGACTTAGGTGAGGTTGGTTGGATGTTGGCTTGTTTGTTGCCTGATTGGTAGCCTAATCTCGTATGCTTGCAAACTTTCTTCGGGACAACTAGCCCTATGCGTCCTTGTCAATTCTTGCCAAGTCCTATATGCGAGATGTATCCTAGTTGAATCATCAAGTCACGGCAATAACCAGTAGCTACTCGAAACCATGGTGAACACCATGGTGATCCTGGCAAAGCGAAGACAGCCATCTGGGTTCTAAGATTTTTGAAGTTTAAGGCCTCCGAGCTTTTATGGATAGGCCGATCCCATGGAAGTTGAGAAATGGTTAAACCAAGCTGAGAATGTGCTTCAGAGAGTCCGTTGTACGGAGGAAGAGAAGGTGAGTTGGGCCTCATTCCAACTAGAAGGTGAAGCAGATCCTTGGTTAAAATCTATTGAAAGGACCCGAGCGTCAGGGACACTTGGACATGGGCTGAATTTATCGAGGCTTTTGATGAGAAATACTTCCCGGCACAGAAGTGACACCAATTGGAAATCCAGTTTGCAAATCTGGTACAAGGGAAAATGAGTGTGCGAGAATATGAGACTGAATTCACTCGTCTATCACGGTTCGCACCAGCCTAGTGGCCAACGAACTGATGAAGACATAGAAGTTTGAGTATGGCTTGAAGCCGGTCATCAAAGAGAGGATATCCCTATTTGAGGCGACGACATACGAGCGAGTGGCAAGATTGGCCCTCATTGCTGAGAGGGATGTTGATAGTATGTGGAAGAGACGAGATGAGCAAAATAAAAGCAGAAAGACTTAGTCTCAAGTAGTTAGCTCAGAGCAGGCTAGCAAGAGGCCGAATTATTTGATGACATTATAGCCATCACCTATTCCTGAGGTATTGATAAAGTAATTTAATCGAGCAGCCTTTCTGCCTCCACCAGCAAGACCTCTAAGGCCTTTCAATGCGTCAAGCTCGACAATCATGGGTGTATCAAGAGCGCAATCCACAGCTTCTTGTTCTGCCTCTTCCACACTAGTAAATGTATGTGCGAAGTCTGGAAAATCACATAAGACTGAGGAGTGCCGTAAGACTATGGGTGCCTGTTTCAAATGTGGGAAGATGGGCCACCGGATTAGAGAATGCCCTGAATTAAAGGAAGGTGCAACCACATCAACACCAGCCTTGAGATCCACATGGCCTATGATCCAAGGTCGAGCATATATAGTTTCGGCACAAGATGCCCAAGCCAACAATGAAGTGATTCAAGGTATAAATTCCTTCATATTAGTCAATTTTATTTTTTTACATTTTAGATGAAGAAGGTGCATAAAGAAAAATAGCTTTTGAAATTTTCCCTTTCAATGTCATAACACGGGTGTATATAAATCTAATTGAATGTTGTGCATGAAACCTAGGTACCATACACATGTTTAAGAAGAGTGATTATTATTTTTACGAGGCTCGAGTGTTAATAGATCCAGGATCCACACACTCGTTTATAACACCTCAGTTCACAACAAAGTTGAACGTCATTCCTGAACCGCTACATTTTATCTTAGCAGTATCAGTCCTGACTGAAGTGCTGTTAGCACAAACACAATGTATTGATCAGTAATTGTCACCATCGAAGACTACGAAGATCGTGAAATAAAAATTGACCTGACCCTATTATATATGCAAGAATTTGAGGTGATCCTTGGCATGGATTGGTTATCCACTCACAACTCAAACATCGATTGTCGTAGAAAGATCGTCACTTTTTGCCTTGAAAAGAGTAAATTGTTCAAGTTCTATGGCATACAATTAACCATCGCACCTTTTATATCTGCTATACGAGCTGAACGGCTAATGAATAGTGGTTGTCAGGGTTACCTTGCATTTTTACAAAGCCAAAGAGAAGAGGAAGTTAAAATTTATGTATTCCTATCGTGTGTGACTTCCCTGATGTATTCCTTGAATAACTGTCGGGTTTATCACCAGATAGAGAGGTGGAATTCACAATAGACTTAGCTCCTGACACAGAACTGGTATCAAAGGCACCGTATCGTATGGCACCAGCCGAATTGAAGGAGCTTAAAGAGCAACTACAAGAGCTTCTAGATAAGGGGTTTATTAGGCCGAGCATGTCTCTATGGGGAGCACCCATACTATTTGTCAAGGAGTGTTCTATGCATCTTTATATCGATTATCGGCAATTAAACAAGCTAATGACAAAGAATCGCTACCCGCTCCCAAGAATTGACAATCTTTTTGACCAATTACAAGGAGCGAAATTCTTTTCCAAGATTGACTTGAGGTCGGGTTATCATCAAATGAAGGTGAAAGCTGAAGACATTCCAAAAACAGCATTCCGCACAAGATACATCCACTATGAGTTCCTAGTGATGCCATCGGGCTGACAAATGCACCTGCATCCTTCATTTATCACATGAACTGAGTGTTCAAAACTTATCTAGATAAATTGGCAATTATTTTCATTGATGATATACTCATTTACTCAAGGATGAGAGAAGAGCATGAGCAGCACCTACGACTTGCACTTCAAATGCTTCGAGACTCCCAATTGTATGCAAAGCTCAGTTAATGCGAATTCTGGCTAGAACAAGTAAGCTTCCTTGGACACGTCATTTCATAGGTCAGAATAAAAGTAGACCCAGCTAAGATAGAAGCTATAGTCAAATGGGAGCAACCAAGAAACATAACCGAGATTCGTACTTTTCTAGGGTTAGTCGGATACTATAGAAGGTTTGTTGAAGGGCTTGCAAAGCTTGTTGAACCACTAACACGTCTCACTCGAAAGACTACTAAATTTGAGTGGACCGAGTTGTGTGAACAGAGCTTCCAAGAGCTCAAAAGAAGATTAACCTCCGCACCAGTACTCACCCTACCATCAGGCAGTGGGGGATTTACAATGTTCAGCGACACATCCCATAGTGGGTTAGGCTGAGTATTAAATCAACATGAGAAGGTCGTTGCATATGGCTCAAGGAAGCTGAAAGACCACGAGAAGAACTACCCTACGCATGACCTGGAACTAGCAACAGTCATTTTTTCCTTGAAGTTCTGGAGACATTACCTCTACGGTGAAATATTTGAGATATTCACGGACCACAAGAGCCTTAAGTACTTATTTACCTAGAAGGACCTGAATCTGAGGCAGAGGAGATGGATGGACTTCCTGAAAGATTATGATTGGTCCATCCAGTACTATCCAGGAAAGGTAAACGTGGTAGCTAATGCATTAAGCCGAAAATCATCTACTCAGCTATCACATCTCGTGGCCTGGATACACAAATGGCATCTACTTGAGGACATAGCCTCATGTGACACTACATTCGAGGTGAAAAATTTAGGAGATCTGATAGCTAATATCAAGATAAGATCAACACTCTTCGATAGGATCAGAGAACTCCAAATGACCGATACATAACTTATGGCTATCAGGCAAGAACCAATAAGTGGAAATCAGCTAGATTTCTCTATTAAGGAAGGCGGATCCTTGTTATTCAGAGTCTGATTATGAGTGCCAATTGATGTTGACTTGTGACATGAAATATTAGAGGAAGCCAACAAATCCATATACACTATTCATCTGGGCAGCACCAAGATGTATCATGACCTTAAGAAGAATTTTTGGTGGAAAGGGTTGAAAAGAGGTGTCGCAGAGCATGTAGCAAAATGCTTGGTTTGGCAACAAGTAAAAGTCAACCATAGACACCCTTCTTGTCTATTGCAGCCATTACCAATCTCCGAGTGGAAATGGGAGAGCATTTCTATGAATTTCATCCTTGGTCTGTCGAGAACCCAAAAATGACATAACGCAATTTGGGTAGTTGTCGATCGATTAACCAAGTCAGCACACTTTCTGCCTTACAGTACATGCTATCAGCCAGCAAGCTAGCAGAATTGTATCTAAAGGAGATAGTTAGATTACAAGGCATACCCACGAGCATTGCGTCAGATCGGGATCGACTTTATACATCTCAATTATGGTAGCAATTCCAAGAAGGGATGGGTTCCAAATTAGAATTCAGCTCAACATTTCACCCCCAAACTAACGGACAAACTGAAAGGGTGAATCAGGTGATTGAGGATATGTTATGGGCCTGTATACTGGACTCCCAAGGATCATGGGACAAACACTTGCCCTTGATTGAGTTTATGTACAATAATAGCTACTAAGCAAGCATCGGGATGGCTCCTTTTGAAGCACATTATGGCCGCCAATGTAAATCTCTGCTCAACTGAGAAGAGGTTGGAGAGCGTCTATTATTGGACCCGAAACTCATCGAGAGCACAAATGAGACCGTCCGACTCATACATGAATGATTAAAGGCCGCCCAGAGCCGGCAGAAAAGTTATACTAATCTCAAGAGATCAAACATTGAATTTAAGGTAAATTTTTTTACAAAATGCTGTGTTATGTTTCAATTGAATATGAGTTTAATTTGAGTATGCTAACAACCATGTTCTCTTCAGATTGGAGACTATGTATTTTTGAAGATCTCATGGACCAAGGGCGTGATGCGATTCGGCAAGCGAGGAAAGCTTAGCCCACCATATATTAGCCCTTTTGAGATTTTGGGTCGTGTTAGCAAAGTGGCCTATCGCATTCCCTTACCACTGCAGTTGTCGAGCATCCACAACGTGTTCCATGTGTCGATGCTGAGAAAATATGTGAGAGACATGTCACATGTATTGGACTACCAGTCGATTGAAGTCCAAGAGGACTTGACACTGGTCAAAGAGCTAATAGATATATTAGACTACAAGGAGCAAATTTTGAGAACCAAGCGAATCCCACTCGTCTTAGTCCAATTTCACAACCACTCTACTGTTGAAGCAACATGGAAGTGTGAAACAGAAATCCGAGATCAATATCCAGGACTATTTGACTAAGGTTAGCCACTTCACTGTATATTAGTATTGATGATAGAACGAATATCATGTAGGTACATTAATGGTCACTTTGTAGTGTGCCTAATACTCAAATGTCGCTAATGTTTATGTATTGTCGACATGCGTAGGTTAAAATAGTGGTAATTATTAACGTTAGAGACCCCCATACAATAATACATAGGGGTAGAAATCTAAAACAGAGTGCATCAGGTTAAAACAAAGCCACAAAACAAGCTGCCTGTTTGTTGTACACCTCATCGCAGTGAGATTAAAGCTCTCTGCGGTGGGATCTAAAGATTATGCCTCGCCGCGGCGAGAACTTAAAGGTCATTGCGATGACTAATAAAGGTACAAATGGGCCCGAAAACCCCCAAATCCGTCACTTTCAAACTTTTGAAAGGTAGGGCCCTTCTCTCTTCTTCTCTCCCACGTAGAACAAACTCATTTCCTTTCCAAAAGCAAGACCTTCCGCACCAAATCCATCTAAACCTTGAGGATCGATGTGCATCTACCTCTGGCGAATCCGATTTCCTTTGATTTTAACTACACGGTGAGGTAAAACTTAAATCTCTCCATTTCGTTCGATTTTCCTTTGTGCATGGTTTCCAAAAAGAAAGCCGCAACCAAAATTCTGGTTTCCAGACGGAAACCATCTGAAAGTTCAAAGGGCAAAGCCCCAGCTAGTTTCGAGCCTCCACCACCGACCCGAGAACAACTTGCAAATTGGTGAGGCGCTAAAGCCATTGAACCCGAATGGTCCTTTGACCAGGATGTTCTCACTAACAATGACACGGTTGCCTAGTCGTTAGAATATCTTAGACGTGCCAAGTTAGATTCGTTACTCCGACCTGCTCATCCACACTTCTACCCCTGTTTGGTCAAACTCTTTTACCAAAACCTTAAAAAGAGTGACACAGATGGGGAATTGACTACAGAGATTGATGGGCGGACCTTCTGCATTGACCTCAATGACATGGGCTGTAGTGAGACATATGATAACAGTCAGAGTCTACTGGCACCTCACCCCAAAGAGCTGAAATTTCATCACACCATTGCTAGGATGACCGGTGGTCTTCAAGCATCTGGCCAGTCTATAACCCGGACCCAGTTATCGGATCACATGTGGTTTTTTGATGTCATATTTCGGAGCAACCTATATCCCTCCAACACGAGAGAGAAAGACGGGATGCCTTACTCCAGGCTCTGTTTGTTGTGCATGATAATAGATGGCTCAATGCACCTTGTGTTGTCTACAAGGGTTTGATTTACGCCAGTGAACAGATGTAGAGCACCATCCCAAAACCCCTGACTTCCATGCCATACGCCCATATCATCTCCTAACTTCTTGAGGGCCATGAGGATGATGATAATGAGGATTCATATGAGATACCGTCGAGCGAAGAAATAAGGACCGATAATATTCGGAAGTTTATGAAAAATAAATGGAGTTTGATCCTAAAGAGATGCCAACTAAGTGTTAAGAGTCGAAATCTGCAACAGCCGGCTGGGGGTGTACAACAAGAAAACCTTGATTAGCCAGCACCTGGAGCTGCACTTCCGATGCCCGCTCAAACCCAACAGCCACCTATACCGCATGCTGAACTCCTCACGTTGGCCGAGTTCACTAGGCAAATGGAAGTGCAGCAGTAGCAGACCTTTAGACAATTGGAGGTCCTACACCAGGATAAACATTTGTTGCACAAAAGGCTGGATTTTCATGATGAAATCCTAACTCGATTGATAGAGAAGGCATATCCGACAACCTACCCTCCATTTGTGGCTCATGCATGGGAGCTTACCTCCGAGTATACAAGGAATGCGGTTGGTCCAAGGACTGGTTCATCTGATTCTAGAGCTAGACATCACGACAAGCAACCAACGGAGCAGTCTGGTGAGCTCTCGGACCACTGATATGCTACTTGCGTTTGGTAATCAATATTCTCATTAACCGAACATTCATTTATTATGTTGCTTGATTATAGGTAGTTTATGCATGATCATCACATATACAATATAAATTCCTACTATGCATAGTAGACATATGTAGCTCTGATCAATCATAATAGTTGTCTTGCTTGTTGCGAATCAATAATGAGAATTTCTTGTCATAGGCAGGTCACATTAGGAATAACTCCAAATTCTAGCATAACTTCAAACTAATTAGAACTTAGAGTGTAATTTCTATGTAAATTTATTGTTAATTTTCCTATCACTTATTAATAGATAATCTATGCCTGATCATGAAACTTCTATATCAACACCTGTTTACACATGGTAGATATCAATGACATTAATAGGTTTACATCGATAATTTGATGCCCGTCATTAGTAGTAGGGACACATTGGAGATCATTTCAAATTTGGAGTAACTTGCACTGATTTAAACCTTGTAGGAAAATTTCCCATACTCACACTTGATCAATCTTCGTAGAACGATCTTCGTTGGTGCCTTTTAACGGCATGACGTATGTCGATTTTAAGACTACAGTCAGAGAAAATGTCTCCCAATCCCTAATAGAATCGTCAATTTTCAAGGACGAAAATTAAATTAAGGGGGGGGGGAGGGAGGATGTAACACGCTGTAAATTTCCCACACCCGAGTATGCAGGGTACGTATTGGTACTAAAGACTCGAATCGATGTACGCCCGATAACAAAGATAAGCAAGTTTATTAATAAGAACTGGGTATTTTTAGAATAGGGCCCAATTATGAAGCCTACCTTGAAAGCACCCTTAGTGTGCTTCAGTTCTAAATTTTGTTTTAAGGATCAATACACTGAAGGTGATGTATTGTCAGTACATAGAATCGGGTTAACAGTCCAAGGATTGTGACCCGTTAGTTAACAGCCCAAGAGTCAAGACCCAGTGGTTAATCAGGCCCATGGATTAAGACCCATTAGTTGTGGCCCTGAGACAGACCCGTACACTGGGCCGTGTGTGCCGACTACACACCGGATTAGGCACCCAAGCTATAAAAATCATCTCCCATGCATAAGTTGCCTGGGATTCAAAATTTAAGCTTGGAATTGAGAGAGTTAAGTGTTGAGTGTGAGAGTCCCTTATTTCCCATCTTTAGAGTCCTCCAAACCAATCAGTCTCTTCAAATCATTCAACAAGAATCAGCTAACGTGACAAAGAATCATCGTGAATTCGATACTCACAATGATCTTCCATACCTCGAGCTCCTACGATCGAGGAATCGGGTGGTGAGCGCATAAACCACGAGAAATCTACACACTAGATCTTGGAGACTTCGCATGCAAAAAATACGCTATGGTATATAGTCTAACTCCATCTCGTAAATCTCATTTCCTAAATTTAGGACCGATTCACGCAAAATCTAGAATCTCATGCAATGAAATTTGAGAATCGGACATGTGGAAGGCTAAATAGCCAAATTCTTTAATTCCAATGCCTCGAAATATTTGCATGCATGATCAACTGGGGATAGGAAGCCTTGATTTTCCAAATTTTGATACGATTTAGTCTAGCTCTGGAAATGCATGCCTTGAAAGATCGAGAATCGGATGCATGAAGAGCATAAAGACCGAGCTCTCCGATTCCCGATGTTTCGGAACATGGCTCGTGCAATCAAAAAAAGTTAGGCTAGAGATTTAGCTTAATGGTACCATTTATGTTCGATTGTACATATAAGAGGAGAGTTATGGTAGAGACATCAAGCCAGGAGGTTAGAAGAGGAAAATTAAAGGGAGTGCGAGCTTGTCAGGTTCACCATGGCGACCTTAAGTTTCATTGCGGCGAGATAGGACCTGAAGCACTCGCCGCGACAAGTGCTACCCTGAAAATCAGGCCATTTCAGCTCTAGAATTTCTCGTCACAGTGAGAAGCTTGAGTCATGTGGCACCTGTGCACCTCGCCTTGGCGACCCTGTAGCTCGCCGCAGTGAGGTACCCCTATTTTGGGAAGCTTGGTTTTGTGCCTTTTAAAGCCTTGTGAGTCCTTGCTTAAGACATGTATGGTACATTAACCATTGCTAAATGTGTAATACGTAATTTAGTGTGAATGTGAGGACCAATTGAGAGGGAATTAGTCTTGATCCATGTGATTTTGCTTGCAAAGTTTTGACTTTAAGGTAGGGAAGAACATCTTCCCGACTAGTTATTTTTCTTGAATTCATGTCACTGATGCAAATATTAAATACTTTATATTTTCTAGAATTGATAAACATGAAATCTTGATATGTTTTGAAGATTTTAATTTGATTTCCATACGTGATTTGCATGGCTTTGTAATCAGCATCTTGCTATGTTATTGTATTTGATCCAATCAGCTTCAATTTCCTCGATTTGAATTATATCATTGCTGTCTGTCATATGTATGTGTTCAATTTCGTATCCCTATTATGTCTCGATTCAAGTGACCCTGTTAACTTAGCTCAAGGGCTTAACATTTCGGTTCAAGTGACCATGTTAACGTAGCTCAGGGGCTTGACTTCTCAGACCAAGTGACCCTGCTAACGTAGCTCAAGGGCTTGGCTTCTCCATTCAAGTGGCCCTGTTAAAGTAGCTCAGGTGCTTGACTTTGTGGTTCAAGTGACCCTGTTAACATAGCTCGGGGGCTTGACATCTTAGCACAGTTTTGAATTCTTGTTATACATTCTTGTGATTTGCTCTCTTGATTTGTTTCCAACTTCTTGTTATGTTTTGCTTGATCCGTTATGCATAACTTTCAGCATAATTAATTACATGTATGATACGATCTATTTTGACACTATAGTTAAATTTCTTTGTTTCTTTAAAATTGCTTTAATTATGCATCAAGATCATGAATAAGAATGCTAAAAAGGTAATTTAACACTATTTTTCCCTATTGAGCTTGGACTGTAGCTCATTCCTCGACTATACATCGTAGCTGCAAGGGCTAATATAGAGAGGGATCTGGAGCACAAGAAAGACCCAGACTATAATCTTGAGGATGAGGAAGAACTGCCTGAAGGGTTCTTTCCTTAGCTATGTTGGGTTGAGAGCTTGGATATTTTGGGTTTTGATAAATGGTACAATGACGTGTTAATTGAATACAATTGTATTTTTTTTGTTCCACTATTTAGGTGAAGGTCGGCCTTGACCGGTGGATGTATATTTTGATATATGTGTTGATGGTTAGCTTTTTTAGTTATGTTGCCATTTTTCTTTTTGTTATAGCTCTATTTTCGCTTTGTGCACTTTGCTTCCGCACTTTTGTAATCTTACAAATGACAGATGGCCCGATCCTTCCTATGGTTTAATGTGAGGAAAGATCGAGCTATCAGGAAGTGACTCATGCACTTCGATACCATGGTATCATTGTAATTCAGATCGCTTGTATGATCTAACGGCACGGGTTTTGTGGTAAGGAAATTCGGGCTGTCGCAAAGGTCCTCTTTTACCTACATTTAAACATTCATATTTATACTATCATCCACAAGTGCACCAAAGTTTAGCTGATTCATCCAAGACAATTTGTGCATCAAAACTCAAATTTAAATTTGACAATAGATTCACCCAAGTTTAAACTTAATACACAATTGATTCATCAAAATTTTTAAAACTAAATTCATAATTAAATCATCCATCCTTACATCAAAACTCAATATTTAAAGCACAGTTAATCCAATAAGCACTACAATTGATCCTTTTAACAAGTGTAGTAGTTCTAAATTCAAGACACATTTGTAAATCTCGCTTTTCTCTCTAGAAGTCTCATGCATCATTCGAAATGGTGCGGGTATGCATTGCTTATATCCGCTTCTTGTTCCTAGGTGGCTTCCTCTAACGTGTGATTCGACCACTTTACCAGTACTAACGGAATCCGCTTTGTTCATAGTACCTGCTCTTTACGATCTAAGATTTGGATTGGCTCTTCTGCGACCGGCATGTCTTCTTAGACTTCTAGGGGATGGTGATCCAGGATGTGAGTTACGTCATTCACGTATTTCTGCAACATAGACATGTGAAACATATTGTGAATGTTCGAAAGTTGTGATGGTAAAGCAATCTGATATGCAACTTCGCCAACTCGACCTAATATCTCGAACGGTCTGACGAATAGTGGGCTTAGCTTCCCATGTTTCCCGAATCACATCATGCCCTTCATAGGCGTGATCTTTATAAACACCTTGTCCTCTACCTGCAATGGATTATATCGTCTTAGTAATGCACATGGATTACTAGGGAATCAAAGTGACAATTTACCAAGTTTTTACCTTGAATTCAGAATTTGTCCGTTTGAGGTCCTCATAACTTTTCTATCGACTTTGTGTGACATTTAGCCTTTCGCAGATCATCCGGATAGCTTCAGTCAGTCTTCCCAATTCAGTGGAGACTTGCACCTCCAACCATATAATGCCTCAAATGTAGCCATCCCGAAGCTTGGCTAGTAGTTATTATTATAGGCAAATTCAATCAGGAGTAGGTGCTTATCCCATGATCCTTTAAAGTCTAGCATACAAGCTTGGAGCATATCTTTTATGATTTGGTTTACCCTCTCTGTTTGCCCATCTGCCTGAGTGTGGAAAGCCGAGCTGAAATCTAATCGGGAACCCATTGCTCTGAAATAGTTGTCAGAATTTGGATGTATACATCGGGTCTCTGTCTGACACGATGCTTGCTGGAACGCCATGCAGTCTGAATATCTCTTTGAGGTACAACTCTGCAAGCTGTCTGGTTGTGTACCTTGTACTGTATGGCTGGAAGTGGGCAGACTTGGTCAAGAGATCAACGACTACCTAGATCGCATTATGACCCTTTACTGTTCTAGGCAATCCAAGGATGAAGTCCATGGATATCGCCTCCCATTTTCATTCCGGTAACTAGAGCGGTTGTAGTAGCCCAGAGGGGTTCCGATGATCGACATTTACCTGTTGGCATACTAGGCAGTTCGAAACATACTCAATGATGTCTTTCTTCAAGTCTCTCCACCATAAGCTCTTCTTCAAATCTTGGTACATCTTGGTACAACCAGGATGGATGACATATCGCGACTCATGAGCTTCTTCTAGGATTGTGCATCGAAGCTCGTCATCAGTCGGTACACAAAATCAGCCCCTGAAAAACTAGCAAGCTGTCTTCCCTGATGGAGAAATCAGCTTTAGTACCATTGATCACACCCTATCTGATTGCTTTGAGTTCCTCATCGTTCATCTGGAGTTCATGGATGTTGTCGAAGATTGTTGGTCAGATGGTGATATTGGACATCAAGGCTCCTAAATCTTTCACCTTGATCTATGAATTCTCACGATGAGATAATTGAGTCGATGCCTTCCGACTCAGAGCATCTGCTACTACATTTGCCTTTCTAGGGTGGTACTGGATGGAGCTGTCATAGTCCTTGAGAAATTTCATCCATCTTCTTTGCCTCATGTTTAAATCTTTCAGAGTAAAAAGGTATTTGAGGCTTTTATGATCTGTAAATATCTCAAGCATTTCCCTGTAAAGGTAATGTATCCAGATCTTCAATGCAAAAATGACCGCTGCCAGTTCGAGGTCATGCGTCGGATAATTTTTCTCGTGGTCCTTAATGTGTCTAGAGCTATAAGCAATGACCATTTCATGTTGGTTCAGTACACAACCTAATCCACTATGTGATCACTGAACACTACGAAACCTCCACTGCCTGAAGGCACTGCTAGCACTAGCACAGAAGCCAGCTTCTTTTTGAGTTCTTGGAAACTCTTCTTACATGAGTAACTCCACTCAAATTTTGTAGTCTTTCTGGTTATCTGAGTGAGCGGTCCTGCAATGTTGGAGAACCCTTCAACAATCCTTCTATAGTATCTGACTAGACCCAAAAAGCTACAAACTTCGGTTACTGTCCTTGGCTATTCCCACATTATAATAGCTTCTATTTTTGCTGGGTCAACTCTTATACCTTCTTCGGATACAACATGCCCCAGAAAGCTGACTTGCTCTAACAAAAACTCACACTTGCCTAGTTTTGCATATAGTTGATTATTACGAAGTGTTTGGAGAGAAATGCGTAGGTGTTGTTCATGATCTTCTTTGGCCTTCGAGTAGATGAGAATGCCATCCATGAAGACAACGACACACTTATCCAGATATGGTTTGAACACTCTGTTCATATGATCCATGAAGAATGCTGGTGCATTTTTTCAGCCCGAACGACATCACTAGGAACTCATAATGAGCATATCTAGTTCAGATGGCAGTCTTTGGAATATCTTATGCCTTAATTTTTAGCTAGTGATACCCTGACCTCAGGTCTATCATCAAGAAAAACCTAGCAGCTTGGAGTTGATCGAAGAGATGGTCAATTCGAGGGAGTGGGTAACGGTTCTTAATTGTCAACTTATTCAATTGACAGTAATCAATACACAGCCGCATCGATCCGTCCTTCTTCTTAACAAACAGAACCGGTGCTCTCCATGGAGAGACACTAGGTTTGATAAATCCTTTGTCCAAAAGTTCCTGGAGCTGCTCCTTAAGCTCCTTCAACCCTTTCAGTGCCATACGGTTGCCTTTGATACTGGTTTGGTGCCTGCAGCTAGATCAATTGTAAACTCCACCTCTCGATTCAGTGGTAATCTTGGTAGGTCATCAGGAAACACATTCAAAAATTCACATGCAATGGGGATGTCGGCGACATTAATCTTCTCATTGTGCTGACTTTGTATAAAAGCAAGGTATCCTTGACATCCTTGTTGCAATAGTTGTGTGGCTCGAATAGTTGATACGAAAGGTGCCACTTTTGACTTAATGGCATGGAACCGAAAAGACTTCCCTTTTGGAGGGAGGAAAGTAATCACTTTCCGAAGGTAGTTGATGTGCTCTTTATGTTGTTCAAATTAAGTCTTAACCTATTGCAACTGCACAATGGAAATTGTAATGCTAGTATAGGATCGTTCCCACGAGGAAGTGATTTATCTTTGTATTTCACTTTTTTGAAAACTTGTTTTTATCATTAAGGTTCTAGACTACTTATGAAATATGAATAAAAGAATGGTTTCTTAAACTAATTGCAGAAAATAAATCTAAATCCTCCTCTTTCCAGATTATGTTCGTCAATCACAATCCTTCAAGTCTTGGATATTTACAAAATTAAAAAATCGTTACACTGTATTGTAGTCTTCTAGAATTTGGGCGTCAATCAAAAACTAAAATCCTTCAACATAGATTTAATCTAATCAATAATCTCCTAAAATTTGGGAATTCGAGAAAATTGAAGATGGAAAATTAAAACCGTTACACTAATCTGCAAATATCAACTTGAGTCGTCAATTTAAATCAAAACTTGGAGATGTTTACAAACAGTAAATTGCAATAAAAAAAAATCTAAAGTAGAAAGTAAAGTAAAAATATATCTTTCACCCCTCAGTCGCAGGTGTCAATTGCTTCTGAAAAATTATGATATCTATACTAATCTTCTAGCTCTAAATCTCAATCGTCAATTGTGATCGAGGAACCTTGGATATCTAAACTAAACTACTCTAAACTATTTTTAATTGGAAGAAAACCCAACCTCAGTTGTCAATTGATTTTGAGAATTCGTTTGATGAAATTATTCCTATGTTGAGCCCACTTATTTATAAATCATAAGGAGTTAGTTTACAATGTTCTTAATATAACTGTAAGTCCTAATTTTATCTTCCTTGCTTTCATTGGTTGATGCGCCTTTGGACTTTCTCCTTACTTCCAGCAACCGAGATCTTTAAGAGTCTTTCTTCGTCAATCTTCTCAAATCCGTGATTTGCCAAACTTTTAATTCAAGAGTTCTTCTATTTTGGTGCATGGCAGTGTAGGTCCTCACGTGATCAGCAACAATGAGAAGCTTCTATTTGGGAAATCGTAATTCACGATTTTATCTTTTCTGTTACAGTTTTCTTTCTGGAGGATTCTATATTACGATCAATCAGTTTCTTTCTGTATCGCCTTTTGCTTTGAACGTGTTCTAAAGAATCATAAATTACAATTTCTTATTTCTTTGGTTTCATTCAATTGTAAAGCAAGATTTCTTAGCTTTCAACAACGTCGAATTGTCTTTCACGTTCAATCATTTTTCTTATTACTTTTTGAGTTTATTTTGACGAAGATTAACACTTTGGCTCTCTTTTACTAATTTTTCTTAATATCTTCACATCATTAGCTTGTTAGTAGCAAATTGGGGTCTAGCAGCATTAAGGGTGATAAAATAGTATATTCTTTGACTGATCACACCCCCAAACTTATGTTTTGCTAGTCCCTAACAAACAAGGAAAGAAATACTAATCTAAAATTTAAACACCACTTTCGTAGGGAGCACGATTGCATTTAGTGAAGTTGTAGTCTCCTGAAGGTTTTCAGTGAAGTTACCTACAAACTTCAAAATATTTTTGGGTTTTTCCGTTTTTCAAAGAAAAATAAAAATTTTAAATCTACACTAATTTTATACACTAGTTAAGTTAGTCATCATATGGTTATTATGATTTTCAAAAATTACAAATCTTTTATATCCTTACTATTAAGCAATGAAAAATACCATTTTTCACCTCCTAACCTGACCTTTGGTGGACCCTTGAGCTGACTAATAATGTATTTTAAGTGTACTTTATAGATAAGCAATGAATTGCAAGCTTAGTGCAAATATTCACTTAAGAGAGCCAAAGATGCAATTTGCTGCTCAACTAGAAATGCTTGGGACCAAGTCCAACTGTAAGGAATGAAGATTGAACCTACAAAGAGGTTGCTGAGTGTTGAACAAATGAAGACCAGCCCACTTGAAAGGTGTGTCAGCTATGGAAGCATTGAAAATAAGCTGTCGAGAGGTTCCATGAAGTTGTTGAGAGCTCCCCAGCACCTGTCGAGAAGTTCTGAAGGTTAATTATAACATGTCGAGAGGTTCTGAGGAGAAGCTGTAAAGAAATCGAGAAGTTCTATAGCTGTCGAGAGGTTGTGATACACAGGAGCTAAGCCGTCGAGAGGATGATAGGTCCTATCGAGAGGTTGGAAGTGCAGCAAAAAATCCTGTCGACACCTTACTTGAAGGTGCAGGAGAAGTCAAGAGGTTCCAAGTACATCTCGAGAGGTTCAGCTGAACCTGTCGAGCAGTCCAAGACAACTTGTTGACAACTCACCTAAAGCTAAATGACACTCATCCTCGTGAGGTTCAGGCAACCTGTTGAAAGATCAAATAGGTACTACACAAAGATGTCGACAAGATTTTATATAACCTGTCGAGAGGATGAATGCGAAACTGGACAGAGGGTGAGAATACTCTCCAATCCTGTTGACTAGTCGAGCTGAACATATCGAGAGTTGCTCTAATCCTATCGAAGAGTGCCACTCATCCTGTCGAGAAGAATCCAAACCTCTCAAGAAGTCTACAAAGCTATCGACAACCACTCTAACTTGTCGATGTGAACACAATGCAAATTCAGAACCTATCGAGAGGATCGCTAAACTTCTCGACACTCGAACTGGCAACTTCTCAGTTTTCTCTCTTCAGCAACTGCCAATGCCATAATTTTGTGCACGAGTTCTAAAGCACGTCAGAAACCCTTGGGGGTATTTTTGGTACTCAACTGAGCATGAATGAAAATCCTAACTGCATCACATATACTTGCTAGTTGAGAACCAATGAGAGAAGAGCTTCTAGAAGAGAAATAAGCCACATCAGTATAACAGAATTATCCCCTTGAGTTCTGATTGGCTGAAATAAATCTGAGGACAGTGGAGGAGAGTATAAAAGCTTAAAGAAATTACATTGAAGACATCCAGAATTTGAGAGAACCAGAGCTTAGTTCGAGATCCATTTTTTCCTACAAATTCTCCCTCCTTCCTTCTTCTCCCATTCTCTCTTTAGCCAATCATAAGTGGCTAAACTCTTTTCAGTAGTCAGGGTGAGGTCTTGAGTTGTAAATTGAGAGATTCATAGGCTTATAAGAGATTATATATTGCACAGATTGCATATCTGGGGATAATAGTATTGTAAGCTTACAATATAATTATGGTTCTTAAAGGTGATGCTAATCTATATTTCACTTCTTCATATTTGATTTCCCTAGATTGGATATTCCTATGGATGTCAGCCAGAAATGTGGAGCTTGGTAGCCTGGCACTCACAACATCTGTGATAGTTTTCTCGTTCCAATCAAGATCAATAGATTGGAGCAATCTCGGGGATGAACTATATCCAATAGAAGGGCATATCATAACCTTAGGACTGTACTCAGTAGAAGGGCAGATCCTAACCTCAAGATTTCTTTGATCCATTGGTGGAGATTGGATTCTTATACGTCACCTCTGTCGGGGCAACTTGGGTAGCTTAAAGCCAGAATAGAGGAATGTTGTAAATCAATCCTCTACATTGCTTTTGATTCCTTTGATTTTCAGTAAGAGACCAAGACCCCTAGCACTGTTCTCCACCTTTTAAATTTTCATCTTTTCTATATCTCCCTTTATCTTTGTGTTGGATTAGATCTGGATCAATTACATTTAACTTTTGTAGTTTGTAGTAAAAGTGATAAAAGAAACCTAGAACCTCTCCTCTTTCCTGCTTTAGTTTAGTTTAAATTAGGATAGAGTGCAAGATCTACCATAGATCTGGAGATTTACTACAGTTGAACCACATCTCCCTGTGGACAGACCCTTACTTACCTCTTAAAATTTGCTACAACAGCCCTGGTTCTTGCAGGACTGGTTGCTCACCTTGATCCCATACATTTGTAATTTGTGCCTTTTAGTTGGCTATTTTAATCATATAATAATTGCAAGGTGGTAGCATCAATAAGTTTTTGGCGCCGCTGCCGGGGAGCTGTGTTTTAAAATTGGTAGATCTATGTTTTTCTCATTTTTAGAATTAGATTTTTAATTGCCTGATTAGTGTTTGACTAATTGCTTCTGTAGTTTTTTGTAGTTTAATTATTTGTTTCAGATCTGGATTTGCGGTGTTGAAGAGAGCATTGTACCAATTGGAGGAGCAAGCTTTGCTTAAGTTTGCATTTCCTAACTCTGTTTACATTTCTAGATTTGTAGCTTTATAGATCTGCAGTATTAGTTGTATATTTTGTGATTGTTTTGATTGACTTTTGTGCTGTAATTTTCTACTTTGACTTTTGGTTTCTGTTGTGTGTATGCTTGGGAGGAGATCTCTTAATCCTGAGATTGATCCCTTAGATCTTGAAGTTGAAAGACTTCTTAAACCTATGCAAACCATACATACACCTTTAGTTGATTCTGCAATTTCTACAATGGGTGAACAACCTAGGACTTTAAAGGAATTCAATGCACCAGGGGTTTACAATTCTCCCTTATGCATTCAATTCCTTATTGTCTAAGGGAATTATGAGATCAAGTCTTCTATCATACATATGTTACTTTCATACCATGTCTTGAGAAAAGAAGACCCATACAAGCATATTGATGAATTTGCAGGACTGTGTACTACCTTAAATATTGTAGGTTTGGGGGAGGAAGCAATCAGGTTGAGACTCTTTCCTTTTTCACTAAAGGATAGAGCCAGAACTTGGTTGTCAATGCTCCTAACCAACAGTATTCAGTCCTGGAATGACCTTCAATGTAAGTTTTTGGCCAAAATTTTCCCCATGTTCAAAACAAGTCAGCTGAGGAAGAGCATTTATCTCATTTGCTCAAGCCCCAACTGAAGACTTCCACCAAGCCTAGGAGAGATTTAAAGAACTCTTGAAGCAATATCCTCATCACCAAATTCCTAAATTGTAATTTGTCCAAAGTTTCTATCAAGGAATTGATCCCAAAAGCAGGGATATGGTTGATGCCTCTTATGGTGGTACATATCTCCACAAGACAGTTGATGAAGCTTATTAGTTATTTGATATCATCAGTGAAAACTCCATGCAAAGGGAAACCAGGGCTAGAGTGCTGGGAGAAAATACTACCAGAGGAAAAATATATGAGGTGAGTGGACATAATGATTTGGAGAGGAAAGTGGACAGCTTGACCCAAAAGTTTGATAAGCTCATGGGAGCAATGTAATCTCCAATGCCTACTAAAGTGGAGGAGGCATGTGTCATATGCCAGTCCCCCACTCACTCCCTTGAGGAATGTCCCTCAGCTGCCCAATTTTCGGACTTTGTGATGGAACATGTGAATGTTGCTCAGTCTTATGGACAACAGCCTACTGCTGGCTATCATTGGAGAAACCACCCCAACTTGAGGTGGAGATAAGACAACTTTCAAAACTAGCAGCAGCAGCAACCACAATAATCCATGCCTTATAGGAATGCCTAGCCATACCAGCAGAATTATTTTCTAAGGCCCCAATACCAACAGCCTATGGCCCAGCCAATGGTTTAACCTGTGCATCAAAGTGCACCAGCCCTAGCACCCTCTAGGTCCCTCACATTTGAAGAGTAAGTTTTAACTTCACTGTAGAATTTGGGCCCTTTATCTCAAGCTGTTAACTCACACAGTCAAAGCATCAAGAACATAGAGGACCACCTTGGTCAGCTATCTAATTTTTTGGCTTGGAGAGAAGAGGAGAGACTGCCCAGTCAGCCTATGTACAGTCTAAAGGGGCAATACATGGGTGGTGAGACTCCTTCCCATGAAGAAGTAAAATCTGTCACCACCTTGAGGAGTAGGAGGCTGGTAGATAGCCAAGTTTGGTAATGAGCCTAATGAGTCAAGTGCGGAAAATGAAGAAATAACCCATAAAAATATGCAGCAGGAGCAACATATAAAAAATAAGGGGGGTGATGTGCCCCAATAGAAAATTGAAAACAAAAATAAAGAAAAATCTGATGAACTTGCTAAGGCTGCAAATGGGAGGACAGTTCCCCATTTTCCATTTCCTAATGCATTGAAAGTAGCTTCTCCTTTTGATAAGGGGAATGCTAAGGTTGAGGAGATGATGAAAACTTTCAAACAAGTACAAATCAACTTGCCTTTACTTGATGTCATCAAGCAAGTTCCAGCTTATGCAAAATTTTTGAAAGAATTGTGCACCCACAAAAGACAGTCTAGGATACACTTATCTAAGAAGGTCTTCTGTGCTGAAAAAGTGAACCAAGCATTGTCTATTGTAACTCCAACCAAGCTTCAAGACCCTGGAGTTCCCACAATCCCGTGCATCATTGGGGATCATACTATTGAGAAGGCTTTATTAGATCTGGAAGCTAGTGTAAACCTACTTCCATATTCTGTTTATGAGAAGTTAGGCTTGGGAGAATTGAAGCCCACACATGTGGTGCTACAACTAGCAGACAGATCTGAAAGGAAGCCTGTGGGAATGATAGAGGATGTTTTAGTTGGAGTTGATAAATTTTTCTATCCAGCAAATTTTCTGGTTCTTGACATGGAGCCAAGCAAGTGCACCACCTCTATTCCTATGATTTTGGGCAGACCTTTCTTGGCCACTACCAATGCTTGTATTCAGTGTAGATCAGGAGTAATGGAGGTATCTTTTGGCAACATGAAAGTTAAATTGAATGTTTACAATACAACAAATCAGCCTCACTTGAATGGTGAGGATTGTTTTTCAATTGGTGTTTTGGATGAGCTTGTGGAAGAGACTTTTCCCAAGCTGTTGCATTGTAATGATTTTTATGATGATCTTGGTGATGTTTTCGAGAATATGTAGTGTGCGATTGTGGAAGAGAAGGCCCCCACACCCATGGTTCAAGAGGTGAAAGCCTTAATTTCTTATGTGGGGCAACCAACAAGGTATCCTCCTTGGAAACTTACTGAGATGCCTCTTCCACCACCATCAAAGGCACCTTTGTTGCCTTCACTTGTATGTCCACTAGAGGTAGAGTTGAAACAACTGCCTAAGACCTTGAAGTATGCTTTTTTGGAGGCAAACTAGAAATTGTCAGTGATTATTTCTTCCTCTCTCACTGATGAGTAAGAGGAAGAGTTATTGTGTATTTTAAAGAAGCATAAGAGAGCAATTGGCTGGACCATTGCTGACCTTGGGAGCATCAACCTTGCTATTTGCATGCATAAAATTCACCGGGAAGAGGGTTCCAAACTCTCTAGATAAATGCAGAGAAAATTGAATCCCCACATGCAAGAAGTGGTGATGAAAGAAGTGGTCAAATTGCTAGATGCTGGAGTCATCTACCCAATTTTAGATTCTGAATGGGAGGCACCTACTCAGGTGATACCTAAGAAATCTGAAATTACTGTGATTAAAACTAATGATGGTGAGCTTGTTCCAACTAGGGAAACCACAAGTTGGAGGGTGTGTATAGACTATCAAAAGCTCAATCTGAAAACCAGAAAAGGCCACTTACCTTTGCCCTTCATTGACCAAATCTTGGATAAGTTAGCAGGAAAGTCTTTTTATTGTTTTCTTGATGGATATTCGGGGTATAACCAAATCCCTGTTTATCCACAAGACCAAGAAAAGATAACTTTCACATGCCCATTTGGTACCTTTGCCTATCGAAGGATACCATTTGGATTGTGTAATGCACCTGCAACTTTTCAAAGGTGCATGTATGCTATATTTTTTGACATGATTGAGCAGTTTCTAGAGATTTTTATGGATGATTTCTCTATTTTTGGGGATAGTTTTAGCCAATGTCTACACCATCTCAACCTTGTGCTACAGAGATGTGAGGAAACCAACTTGGTTTCAAGTTGGGAAAAGAGCCATTTTATAGTCATTCAAGGCATTGTCCTTGGCCATGTGGTTTCTCACATAGGCATTGAGGTAGATAGAGCTAAAATAGATCTGATTGCACATTTACCCCCACCAAAAATGTGAAACAAGTCAGATCATTCTTAGGGCATGCTGGCTTATATAGGCGATTTATCAAAGATTTCAACAAAATCTCAAAACCTCTTTGCCACCTGTTGTGCCAAGAGGTTCGCTTTGATTTCAATGATGATTGCCTTAAGGCCTTTGAGCTGTTGAAAAGTTGTCTAACCTTCGCTCCTATCCTTCAACCACTTTATTTTTTAATACCTTTTGAGCTGATGTGTCACGCATCAGACATTGCAATAGGTGCAGTCTTGGGACAAAGGAAGGATAAGGCCCCTTGTGTGGTTGCATATGCCAGTAAAATCAAGATTGATTCTCAGTTAAATTACACTACAACTGAGAAGGAACTATTGGCAATTGTTTTTGCTTTAGATAAGTTCAGGTCCTATGTGTTGGGATCCAAGATAGTGGTTTTCACAGACCACTCAGCTCTAAAATACCTTTTTGTCAAAAAAGGATGCAAAGCCTAGATTGATCAGAGGGATCCTCCTATTACAGGAGTTTGATCTTGAGATCAAAGATAAAAAAGGGGTTGAAAATGTGGTTGTAGACCACTTGTTTAGGATCCTAGTAGAGGAATTTGATGGCCTACCTTTTAATGACTCCTTTCCGGATGAACAACTGTTGGTTATCAACACCTCTACACCTTAGTTTCCAAATATTGTGAATTACTTGGCAGTAGGGAAGATCCCCTCACAATAGAATAAAATTGACAAGGATCTATTCTTTTCACAGATCAAACATTATATGTGGGAGGTTCCATACCTATTAAAATATTGTGCAGACCAAGTGGTGAGGAGATGTGTCCCTGATGAGGAATTCCATAATGTGCAAACTATGTGTCATGAACAGGCTTGTGGAGACCACTTCAGTGGGAACAAAACTGCTGCCAAGGTGCTCCAAAGTGGATTCTACTGGCCCACTCTCTTCAAAGATGCATGGCTTTATTATAAAACTTGTGAAAGATGCCAAAAGATGGGAAGTATCTCCCAAAGAAACTCTATGCCTTTACAGCCAATACTTGTGATTGAACTCTTTGACATTTGGGGGATAGACTTCATGGGTCCTTTCCCTCCTTCCTTTGGATACAATTATATTCTTGTAGTTGGGACTATGTGTCCAAATGGGTTGAGGCTATAGCTACAAGAACAAATGATCACAAGGTTGTCCTTAACTTCTTGAAGGACAACATTTTCTCCAGGTTTGGTACCCCCAAAGCTATCATTAGTGATGGGGGGAGACACTTTTGTAATAGACATTTTGAAAACCTACTTAGAAAGAACTTTTTGACACACAGAGTTGCCACCCCATACCACCTACAAACCAGTGGGTAGGTGGAAATTTCTAATAGGGAAATCAAATACATTTTGGAGACAACAGTGAGAGTGGACAGGAAGGACTGGTTCTTGAAGTTACCTGATGCTCTGTGTGTTTATAGGACTATCTATAAGACCCCAATAGGCATGTCTCCCTTCAGGATGGTATAAGGCAAAGCATGCCATTTACCAGTAGAGCTTGAGCACAAGGCTTATTAGGCTGTTAAAGCATTGAATACTGACTTAAAATCTGCTGGCATGCACAGGAAACTCCAGCTATCAAAACTGAGGTTGGAGGCATATTCAAATGCTAGGATCTATAAGGAGAAAACCAAGGCTTTCTATGACAAGCATCTGCTGAAGAAAGAGTTCACAGCTGGCAACAAGGTATGGCTGTTCAACTCTAGATTGTAATTTTTTCCAGGTAAGTTGAGATTCAGATGGGAGGGACCTTACATAGTTAAGTATGTATCCCCATTTGGAGCTGTGGAAATTAAGGATCCAAAAGATGGAAGGACCACGAAAGTGAATGGGCAAAGGCTCAAGCTTGTTGTTGAAAATGTGGTAGAGCATGTACTGACCATTCACTATCATGAACCTCCATAATGTATCTGAGTTTCAACAATGTATATTATGTATAATAACTCATGCGTTTGGTTATTTCTGTTTCATTTCTGTTTGGCATTGTACATGATTTTTTGCCATGTATGTCTTTACCTCAGGTAGGATAATGAGTCAAATTGGTGAAGTGACCTGAGTTGGAGTGTCAAATCTGTTGGGAAATGAACTGGGAATTGATTACAAGCCTGTTTAAACTACGTTTAATCTGTCAATAGGTTCTATGAACATCTCGACAGGTTCTGAGAGTTCCCAGTCTACTTTTTGATAAGATATAGAAGTTGTCGAGAGGTGTGAACTAATTCTCGACAGGTTCTGAAGGAGTAAAAATGGTTGTCGATAGGATCCAGAACCATTTCGACAGGTTCTGAAGATTTTTGGTTGAATTCTCGACAGGATCAGGGTACCTATCGAGAGGTTCTGTGAACCTCTCGAAGTAACTTTTCTGGAGCCTAGAACCTGTCGAGAGGATTGCATATTGAGTTCAAAGAACCTGTCGAGAGGTTCTGTGAACCTCTTGAAATGATTATTTCTGTCTTCTTGAACTCTTCGACAGGATTGCATGAACCTCTCGCGAGGATCAGTGACTTTCTAGTCTTTGACAGGTTGCATCAACCTATCAACACCTTGCCCCAATCTTGTCGACAGTTGTTTCCCACTGCTTTAAACCTAATGACAATTCCATTTTTGCCATTCGACAGCTTCTCTTTGCGTTTTAAATTTTCTTTAGCGAAATTTTCCAATTTTCTTTTTCTCTCTCTACCTCACTCGCTGTTACAACAAGTTCTTGGATATTTTCCCCATTGCTTCCATTCATTAGAAGCTACACTTTGCACCTGGTCTGAGCTAGTTTGGTGCTGTACATTTTAAGATCCTAGGTGTCCGCTGGTAAGCCTCTCTTCTGCTCCACTTTGTGCTTTCGGCATTTCATTTGCAAATTGGTGTGGTTATTTTGATTGATAACAAAGGTCTTTGGGATGATTGGGAGTGAATTACAATTATTTGAGTATACAATGTTTGATTAGGAAGACACCTTGGCCACCCTTTTCAAAGCACCTTCCAAATCCACCACCAAAGCCACTAGGAAATCCACTAGGCAACCCACAAAGCCTAAGGAGACCCAACCTGCAAAGAGAAAGCTGGTCATGGACTACGCTGAGAAAACTCTGAAATCTAAGAAAGCTAAGAAATCGAAGAGGGCCCAAACCAGTGAAGAATTTGTTGAGGAGGCCCCTGAGGTAGAAATCCCTGTAGTTGAGCCTAACATTGTGTCTGAAATCCCAGAGCCTCAGCTTAACCTTGATGCCCTTGTGAACAGATCCATTCCCTAATGAATTTGTGGATGCCCTGGGCCTGATTTCAGAGACAATTGTTGACACCCCGTATTTTGCTAAGGAGGGGGACTGTAATGCCACAATGAACTACTTGGTGAAGGCAGGCCTGACACCATTGATGACCCCTTTGAATGAGAAGTCTTACCTCAAGCTGGTCAAACTGCAGTATCATCACTTGAGAAAGGAGACCAAGCAAGGTTCCACTGAGCCTTGTCTTGTGATTTTGATTGATAACCGGGAGCTTGTAGTGGACTGTAGAGATATTGGATTGACATTGGGGGTTCCCTGCTACTTTTGATACAATTTATGGGCTAGGGGCACTCGAGAGTGTGCCTTTTAAAATAATGGCCAGGCACCTCACCCAGGGCATTGTGGGGTCTGGGGGCTCAATCATGAGAAGAGATTTGTACCCCAGCATGCTCTTCTTTAACTATATTTTGAGAAAGAACATTTATGTCAGTGGGCATCAGCAAGAAAGAAGAGTCCCCATAGTAGCTGCACTCTATTCTTTCTCCATGGGCTAATTTATAAATGCTGCTCATTTGGTGTTTAAGGCCATGGTGGATGTGAATGACAAGTGTAGGAAGGCCCAAGCCTTACCAAGTCTACCCTATAGCAGGCTCATTACTGCCCTGCTCAAGAGAAAAGAATTTACTTTCAAAGAGGGGGAGGAAGTAGAGAAGGTGACCCCTAAAGCATTTGGGAAGAGGGCCTGGTCTGCCAGTAGGACTCTCATTGGGAAGAACAAAAACAAATATGTGGAGAGTCCTGAAAGGGAGGCACCTCAAGTGGCCAACTCTACAGCTGCTCCTTTGATTCCCCCATCACCTACAGTCATCCCCTCCGTCCCTTCAATCTCTATTCCTTCCATGCCTGATATTCCTAGTTTTTCCATCCCAGCAGCCTCTCTACCATCCATCTCATTTCCTTTACCTTTCATCCCAGTTTCCCTACCTCCCAGCACTTCAGCATCCCTCTCCACCATCACCACATCCACACCTCTATCTACCCCTTTTACCATTGACCCAATCTCTACCTTACCTTCACTCACCATTCTAGCCAGCCCATCAATATTAGCCACTCCACCTTTGAGCCCTGCACCAGCTTCATCAGCTGAACCAGCCATCACTTCCCCACCTTCCATGACCTTTCACATTGACCCACCCTTTTCCACATCACCTCCACACACCCAAGACCAAATAACCACTGAGGGATATTCATTCCTAATTGACTCCATTGTGGATGACATTGGGTATGAATATACCCCCCTACCTGACTCTCCACAGCCAACCCATTACACACCTCACCCACCCAACCTTTTACCCATACCCACACTCCCCCTTTCCAACCAATTCCACCAATCCAACTTATCCCCTGTCACACTTGACCACTTACTCCATATCCTCAATCTTTTACTTTCCCTTCAATCCCAAGTGATGGCCACCAACCAAACCCAATCGTCAATTGATGCCACACTTCAAGCCATGAACTCCACACTCCAAAAGAAAGCCTCCATTCCTTCCACTATGCTAGCCATCAATTGCACTTTACAAATTTTAACCCAACCATCCCATCAGCTTGATATCCCTTTACCCAGCCATTTTACCACTCCCCCCACTTCTCCACAACCCTTAAAATTGGCTGAACCTATCCCTGAAGTTCCTCTCCCTACCCTTACCACTGCCTCAACCCCAACTGACCCTACCCCTGAGGTTGCATTTCCCCAGCCCATTACCTCTACTTCTACCCCACCCATGCCATCATCCATTCTCCCTCCATAGTTGGATGGCCCTACTTCCCCTGCTAATTAGTCCATCCTACCTGCTTCCCTTAATCCCCCACCTCCCTACCTTACTCTCCTTAGGGCCATGCAAGCCAATGCCTATATTAAGAGAGATGTACTTAGAGGCATGGCTGACCTGAGAACCACTGTGAGGCAGCCTCTGCTTGACCACATCAAATTTCTATAAGTGACTTACAAGCTGGAGAAGAAAGAGATAAAGAAGGGTTGGCAGAAAATTATGGTGCAATACAACCAGGAGAAGAATAGAGCTGAGGGCCAGGAGGATGTGATAAAGGCCCTGCAGGTACAACTGAGAGTAGCACAGGACAAAGCTCATGATTATGGGCTGACTATTTCAGCCATGTAGAAGAACTTAACTGAAAAGACTAACAGGGAGTTAGCGGAGGCTATTTCCAAAGAATTAAACCCTGATGCACCTCCCTTGGCAACTGCTCCTAAACCAAAGGAGCCTAGCAAAGTCAAGCTTGGCATCAAATTCAAGGAGCCCCTTCTAAGCCAAAGGCACCCCCTCCAAAGAAAACCACATCCAGGATTAGAAAACCTTCCTCCATAAGGTCCCAGTCCACTGCTGCTATTCGAAAGAAAGAAAAGGGTAAAGGACTCAAAGATCCACCTAAGGTTGCAGAGGAGTCAGATGATTAGAGTTGTATAGTTAGGATACTTTTACATACTTTCTTGTAGAACACTTTCCTTTACATTGTGGATATTTTGGTGTTAATAAAGGAATTTTGCTTTAGTCTATTTACTGTGATTTTCTTGCTTTCTATCTATTTTATTGTCTGCTTTCTTATCATTAGTTGTGTGTTTTGTTTACTACATGTTCTTATTTTATCTCTGTATTGATGTTCGTTGTTTAGCTGCAGTTTACTTGTTTATTTTTCTTTCCTTGCTTTTTTGTATATGTTTTTATCATGTTGCACATTTCTTTATCTTTAAATCAGTGAGGACACTGCTCCTCATAGGATTGGGGGTGTGACAAGGTTTGCCAATGGATAGTTAATGGTAGTGCAGCAAGGCTTTAACAGAAATTGAGAAAATAAAATAATTTCCCACCTGAATTTTTTTAGAGGAAATTAAAAAACAACAACTTTTTAAAACTGAAACATGTTATAGTTCTAACATTTTCATGAAGCAAATGTCAGGAATTTTTAAAAAATTAGTGCTTAGTAAACTCGAAAAGAGAGAAAATTGTGAGGATATACCCCAGAAATTTGATGGAAGACCATACCCAGTGAGATTTACGCCTGAAAATTTTTCTTTGAAGAGTGTTTGGCAATTTCTTCTGCTCTAAGTACTGATTGGAACTACCTCTGCTCACTACAAGTTAGGCAAATCCAAGTTGAAACAGCTTGACAGCACTCATGACATGAAGGACATGAAGTAAGGCCATCCCTTGGACAGTTTGAGCTTAAAATTTCCCACATTTGAACTGCCCTTGATACACACCTTTTGAACCTTAAAAATCCCAGTTTTCTTTGATCAAAACCATAAAATTTAAACCCCAAAACCTCTTAACCTGTTTCAGTTCACCCTCAATCTTAGAAATCAGGGAATACCAGGAGAAGTGAAACTAAAGGAGCTGGTTTAATATTTGGTTGAAAAATGAAGAAAATACATTAGAAGGTAAGTGTGATGTATAGTTGTGGCGTTCCAGCCCATGAAAAGAAAAATAGAGAAAAATAAAAAGAGAAAAAGCATACAAAAAGAAAAGAAAAAAAAAAGAGTGAGAAAGAGAAGTCAATTCATTGAAAGATGAAAATGAGGATTAGAAACTGATCACTTTAAATCTGAAAATTCAAGAAGTAGATGGATTTATGCTTAAATGAAGGTTGTGAAGTTGCAAATCACCTCCTTACCATACTGATTTCTCAATTTTGAATCCTATTCCACCCTTTTATTCTTTATAAACTTCACCCATAAGCCACATTATAACCCAATAAAAAGTTCATACTGATCTGAAATTAATTGAGCCGTCATGTGGAGATAAGGATTTGTTTGATCTATGGTGAAAAGAGTTAGAAAATTTCATAAATTAGAGCAATGCCTATACTCATGCTTGCAGTCCTATTTGAGGGGCGTAACTGCTCTTGTGCTGTGGGAAATAATACACCATTCTATTTTTATTGAGAGTGACAACCCTAAAAAGCTTTGGGTCTGAAATTAAGATTGATGGGGGCATGATCAAAACATGATTCTCAATTTGAGGGTAAGCTTTGCATTAATTTTCATACAAAATACCTTGACATGAGCAGATTGATTGTGTAGGAATTACAGTAGAATTTCAGTTTTAAATTGTCATGTTTTTGCTGAGAATCCTCTAAAACTTAATGGACAAGGTGTGGAATGAATTTTATATTGCTTGAATTTTATTTTAACATGTTGCACTGATATTAACTAATTTTATTGGAGAAGTTTGTGGGTAACTTCATTGTAAACCCTCAGGAGACTTCACTCCTCCACTAGAGATCACCTAGGGTTTAAAAGACTTGATGCATATGCTAAATGCATCCGTATTCCCTACAAAAGTGGCATGTTTTATTTTCAATAATTGTTTTATTTTCTCCTTTGCTCAGGGACTAGCAAAGCTTAGGTTTGGGGGTGTGTTAAGTAGTGAAAAAAACCAATTTTCACCTCCTAACCTGACATTTGGTGGACCATTGAGCTGACTAATAATGTGTTTTAAGCGTATTTTGTAGATAAGCAATGAATTGCAAGATTAGTGTAGATATTCACTTAAGAGAGCCAAAGAAGCAATTTGTTACTTAACTGAAAATGTCTGGAACTAAGTCCAGCTGCAAGGAATGAAGATTGAACCTACTAAGAGGTTGCTGAGTGTTGAACAAATGAAGACCAGCCCACTTAAGAGGTGTGCCAGCTTTGAAAGTACTGAAAATAAGCTGTCGAGAGCTCCCCAGCACCTGTCGAGAAGTTCTAAAGGCTAATTATAACATGTCGAGAGGTTCTGAGGAGAAGCTGTAAAGAGATCGATAAGTTCCATAGCTGTCGAGAGGTTGTAACACACAGGAGCAAAGCTGTCGAGAGGATGATAGGTCTTTTCGAGAGGTTAGAAGTGCAGTAAAAAGATCCTGTCGACACCTTACTGGAAGGTGCAGGAGAAGTCGAGAGGTTCCAAGTACATCTCAAGAGGTTCAGCTGAACTTATCGAGCAGTCTAAGACAACTTGTCGACAACTCACCTGAAGCTAAATGACGCTCATCCTCGCGAGGTTCAAGCAACCTGTCGAAAACTCAAACAGGAACTGCACAAAGATGTCAATAAGATTTTCTATAATCTGTTGAGAGGATGAATGCGGAACTGGACAAAGGGTGAGAATACTCTCCAATCCTGTTGACTAGTTGAGCTGAACATATCGAGAGCTGCTCTATCCTATCAACGAGTGCCACTCATCCTGTCGAGAAGACTCCAAGCCACTCGAGAAATCTACAAAACTGTCGACAACCACTGCAACCTGTCGATGTGAACACAATGCAAATTCAGAACTTGTCGAGAGGATCCGTAAACCTCTTGACACTTGAACTGGCAACTTCTCAGTTTTCTCTCTTCAACAATTGTCAATGCCAAAATTTTGTACACAAGTTCCAAAGCACATCAACAACCTTGGGGGTATTTTTGGTACTCAACTGAGTACGAATGGAAACCCTAACTGCATCACATATACTTGTCAGTTGAGAACCAATGAGAGAAGAGCTTCTAGAAGAGAAATCAACCACATCAGCAAAACATAATTATCCCCTTGAGTTTTGATTGGCTGAAACAAATCTGAGGAAAGAGGAGGAGAGTATAAAAGCTTGAAGAAATTATATTGAAAATATCCAAAATTTGAGAGAACCAGAGCTTAGTTTGAGATCCATTTTTCCCTCCAAATTCTCCCTCCTTCTACCTTCTTCTCCCAATCTCTCTTTAGCTAATCATGAGTGGCTAAACTCTTTTCAGTAGTCAGGGTGAGGTCTTGAGTTATAAATTGAGAGATTCAGAGCTTTTAAGAGATTATATATTACACAGATTGCAGATTTGGGCACAATAGTATTATAAGCTTGTAATATAATTATGGTTTTTAAAGGTGATTCTAATCTACATTTCACTTCTTCATATTTGATTTTCCTGGATTGGATATTCCTGTGGATGCCAGCCATATATGAGGAGCTTGGTAGCCTGGCACCCGTAGCATCTGTAATAGTTTTCATGTTTCAATCAAGATCAATAGATTGGAGCAATCTCAGGGATGAAATATATCCAGTAGAAGGGCAGATCATAACCTTAGAACTGTATCTAGTAGAAGGGCAGATTCTAACCTCAGGATTGCTTTGATCCATTGGTAGAGATTGGATTCTTATACCTCACCTCTGCAGGGGCAACCTGGGTAGCTTGGAGCCAGAATAGAGGATTGTTGCAAATCAGTCCTCTACACTGCTTTTGATTTCTTTGATTTCTAATAAGAGACTAAGACCCTAGCTACTGTTCTCCACCTTTTGAATTTTTATCTTTTCTATATTTCCCCTTATCTCTGTGTTGGATTAGATCTAGATCAATTGCATTTAACTTTTGTAGTTTATAGTAAAAGTGACAAAAAAAACCTAGAATCTCTTCTCTTTTATGCTTTTGTTTAGTTTAAATTAGGATAGAGTGCCAGATCTATCATAGATTTAGAGATTTACTATAGTTGAACCACATCTCCCTATGGATATACCCTTACTTACCTCTTAAAACTTGCTACAACAGCCTTGGTTCTTGCAAGGCTAGTTGGTCACCTTGATCCCATTCATTTGTAATTTGTGCCTTTTAGTTGGCTATTTAAATCATATAATAATTGTAAGGTGGCAGCAACAACACTTACTTTCCATCATAACAATTATCCTCGATCAGAACTCAACAATTTCAATTCCGTAAAACGTGGAGTGTGTGCGTATCAGTGAAAAGTTTATTCTTTATAAATTTTTCTAAACTGCAGATTTAGAAAATATTTTCACTCAAACTCTCACTATTGGCATACTCTTTAAAAGATATCAAAAATTTTGGGTTCTCTCAATGCGATATTTTTGATAAATTAAAAGGACAATTGACTGAAAGGATAAATCTCATGGAATGGATAATTAATTGTCATTCATATGATTTTTCGTTCATTCATAGTATCTATTGCACATATCTCTACTAGACTCATACTTTTTTAAATCGTAAATCAAAAAGGTCTTTTCTTTGGCTTGTAATGAGGCTTTGGGTTTAAAAGTTTCAAAGAAAGATTAAAGGATTCAAAGGTTTCTGAGAATTTAGTTCGTCCTTCTCTATCTTCTTCTCTTCTTTTCTTTTCAGCTTCAATAAGTATCCAAAAGGTTGGATAACTTCTTCCCATTTTCTTTTTCTGTTTTCTTATGTAAATCCCATTTCTTCAATTAATTTTCTTCAGCTATCCTTTTGATTTTCAGCTTTTGAAGCTCTTTGCTTCTCTTATCTTTTCTCAGAATCGTAATTACGATTGTCGACTCTTTCCTATATTTTCTTTATTTTATTTCTCCTCAGTTGTACCCTTGTTCGTCATATCATTATCTATTTTCTTATACTACTTTCACTCTCTGTTCTTCCCTTCTTTTACATTATAAACTCTTAAAAAATGTAAGGGTCAAAGGTTGAAAGCTTTGCGTAGTACATACGGTTAAGGGTTTATAAAATCATGGTACAAAGAAATTCGGTTTGAGCTTCTAATATGGGTTCAAAGGATAAAATATTTTCTGGGATTTTGGCTTTTTAGCTTTGACTAATAAAAGATGGCCTTTGATCATTTTCACGATTTATTCGTATGGACATCATATTATTATGATACATTTAATAGATAGTTCTTAAAGAAACAAATCATCATAATCACAAAATATTTGATTCAATTTTCAGCAATATGAGAATTCGTATAATGCAATTAAGAAGTTCAAAAAAATTTAAGCTTGAATAGATAGCAGTCTCTCTCTCAGAAAAAAAAAATTATGGCTAAAAAGCTCACTGGTTAAATAATTTTGAAACTATAATCTAAATATTGCAGTTCAAATCAACCTATTATTTCAAACATTCATTCTGATATAATGTTCTTAAAGAGCTAAACATGAATTGTAACTGTTCCATTTTCTTATTGTTAAACTTCTACTACGATAGATTGTAAGTTTTATAGATTCATAATTTTTTTTTTTCATAATTCACATATGATGTTTAAATAGCAAATATTCTAAACTAAGAACTACTAAAACTAAAATAGAAAGAAAAAAAATTTCTGCAAAAAAAAATAATGTGTTATTTAACTAATATATATGCAAGTTACATATCCTCCCCAAACTTAAACTGGAAAATGGTCTCATTGGCACCAAAAAATAGGGGATATAAAAAATTCATACCTAAGGGGTTCAGAATGTAGTAAATCCATACGATCACTCGATAACATAATATTATACAGCAGAAAGTATCTTACGATCAATCGTATTTTACCACGATTTGAATCATAACATACTTGTTGAGAAATATTTTCTAGCTAAAGCAAAATAAAAGAGTTAGTTTACATATTTTACAGAATTTTGCTACGGATGAGGCTGTAGCTTGACGGTGTCCATGAGTATATCAGACATATTCAGGGTCTTCCAGTGATATAATAATCATTGGCCTTTCTTCGCCTGGAAAGAAAAATTCTAGGATTCCATATCCTTGTTTGAGAATTAAGTGGGAGAATATGAACAAAAAATATGCACTCCTCTAATTTTTTTTGGGTTTTTGTAAAATATTGACGGTGCACCGCAAGCATTAGGAAAAGGTAACCTTGATACATATGATACTTCAGTCACAATATTAGGCACACCAACTTTATTATTTTTTTGATTTTCAATTTTATGTTTTTCTGGTCTAGAAACTTCCTTGTTTCTCTTAGGCTCATCCTCTCCCTTCTTTGGGACATCCACAGTTGTGGGCATCTCAAGTTTATTATCCATAGCTTTGCCACTTCGTAAAAATTGAACAGTTTGGACATGTTCTGTAGAAATCGATGTTTTTCCCACAAAAACATATCCTCCTGAGTTACTCACAAGTCGTGACTGTAATTGGTTGCTCTCTCATTCCTCCAATTATACTGTTAGCTGCCCAACTTGGGCTTCTAGCTTAGTAATAGATTGTGTGTGCGAATGTAAAACTTGAGAGAATTGAGCAAGCTGGGATAAATCCTTAGAACGTTGATGTCGCTATGACTATAAATCCCTAAGGATTTGAATAACTGTGCTATTAAATCTGCTGCTCAGAGGATTGAACTGCTGCTGCTCATATGGCTGATATGGTCTCATGGGTGGCAGGTAGGTCTGTTGGAAATTCTGTATAAGAGGATAGCTTGGCTCAACAACAGATGGTCCTTGTTGTTGCCCACTAGTGGAGCCATAATTAAAATAAGGATTGTTACTCCGTTGCGAGTCATACGTGTCACCATACGCCCATTCCTAGTCTATCATCTTCGAGTATAATGGGGCAACAAGGCATTTAAACACTCAAAATGATTCAAATTTTGAGATCGAGTGTGATGCATACTCCAGAAAAATATATTTTTATGTTTTTAATTTTATTTGATTTTTATTTTTATTTTTTGGTATACTTAATTTTTATTTTAGAAAACAGAGAGAGAAACAAATCTGAGCCTTTAGCTTCTTTTATAAGGGGAAGTTGAAACCTTGATTCGTTGGCTCCGAATAAACCTGCAAAAGCTTAAGAAGTGATCAAGAAAATAAAAATATAAAGAAAAATAAAAAGAGAAAGATAAATATTTATTTTCTAAATTTCATATAAAATAAAATCCGCTTCCCCGGCAATGGCGCCAAAAACTTGATGTGCTCTTTATGTGGTTCTAATTAAGTCTTAACCTATTGCAAGTGAACAATAGAAATTGTAATGCTAGTATAGGATCGTTCCCACGAGGAAGTGATTTATCTTTGTATTTTGCTTTTCTGAAAACTTATATTTATCGTTAAGGTTCTATACTACTTGAGAAGTATGAATAAAAGAATGGTTACTTAAACTAATTGCAGAAAATAAATCTAAATCCTCCTCTTTCCAGATTATGGTCGTCAGTCACAATCCTTTAAGCCTCAGATATTTACAAAGTTAAAATATTGTTACACCGTATTGTAGTCTTCTAGAATTTGGGCATCAATCAAAAACTAAAATCCTTCAACATAGGTTTAATCTAATCAACAATCTCCTAAAATTTGGGCGCCAATCAAATTCGAGAAAATTGAAGATGAAAAAGTAAAATCGTTATACTAATCTGCAAATCCTAACTTGAGTCGCCAATTCAAATCAAAACTTGGAGATGTTTACAAAGCAGTAAATTGTAATAAAAATAAAACTAAACTAAAAAGCAAAGTAAAAATATATCTTTCACCCCTTATGTAAGGACTCGATTTGTAAGAACCTGACCCAACCCGATTCTGTATGATATAATTTGTTTTTGTGTTTATTTAATGGCCGATATTAAAGTACATTAAACAGGTGGTTCACATCTACTGATAAGCATGATATTTTACAGGGCACAAAAATGTGTTAAAAATCATTAACTCTGTTAGATCAGACCATGGAGACCAGTTTTGGGCATGTGTGCTACGTGACACTATGATCCATTTGATGGGCTTTGTACCATATGATCGGATCAGTAAGTACAAACTTACCGTCTGATGGTAAGGCTATGGTCTCAGGATCTAATGTATGCAAGATTTGAATGAAATTAGATAACCATCATGTGATTAGAGGCAGTCACAATATTTTTTACCTAGGCTTCCACTAGTAAGTTGGATGGTGCAAATAAAGGGACCCAATATATTGACCCAATTAACATGGAGGTGCATTACGATATCAGATCATAGAGGCATTGTTGATCTTGAGCTAAGCTAAGCTAATATAAGAATATAAAAGAATCTAATATAACAAATTATTATTAATATACTACTAATATAAGATAATAATATAATAATACACTATTAGAAGTGGGTGGAAGGTGTGAGAAGGTTTTAGATGTTGAGAGAGGGATTGAGAACATAGTTGGGCGTGGGATTGGAAAGAGAGAGATAAGACAAAAAGCAAACAAAACAAAAAAAAAGAAAGAGAGAAGAAGCCTGAGAAACAAAGAAAGCTAGAGAGAAAAAGAAAAAAAAGAGAAAGAAAAGAAAGGAAAAGAAAGAGAAAGAAAGAAAGAGAGAGAAGGAATGAGAGAAAGAAAGAGAGAGAAAGAGAGAGAGAGAGAGAGAAAATGCCGTTCACAACGACGACGGACCCTATAGCTGCTCGTTTCTTATGAGGCAAGTACCTATTCTCATACAATTTATTTAAACCCTGATTCAGGCTATATCTATATTGATTTCTCAGATCGAAATTGGCATTTGATAGAAATCAAACTTTGTTACGTCGTGTGTATTTTTAATTGGGCATCTATCTGCTGCCTATCATACATGTATATGATAGCTTGTATTTTAGTGCAATAGTGCAACATTGATGTGTAAATATTGGACTTATGTGTTGATAGCTGGATTGATGTGTTGGTGTTGTTCCCTCTAAGGCATATGAAGAGCATCATGTGGTCTGATATGTTAGTTTTATGAATACTGTATAACCAAAAATCAGCCGAATCAGTTACACCTGAAAAAGTAAATATTTGTTACCGGAATTGGTAACACCTGAAAGTATAAATAGTTATTATCTATGTATGCTACACCTGACAGTGTAAATAATTGGTATCTGAATTGGTGACACCTGAAAGTGTAGTGTAAAAATTTGGTAATTGAATTTGTTATACCAGTTACACCTGTTTCTGTAAAAATTTGGTAACTTAATATGTTATATTGGTTACACCTATTTGTGTAATAATTTGGTAGTGAATATTTTATACCGGTTATACCTGATTGTGTAAAAATTTGGTAATTGAATATGTGATACCGGTTACACCTAACTGCGTAAACATTTGGTAACTGAATATATTATACCTATACACCAGATTGTGTAGACAATTGCTAACTAAATTTGTACTGTGGCTGACTGCATGTGTAACATGCATAAAATGCATGCGTTATGAGTAGTTAGATCTGTTCTAAGATTGATGGAGTTTTGGGATAAAATTTTTTGTGTTCTAACATTTTCTGATATTTCTGCACTGGATTTGAATACCATAATTTCTTAAAGGTAATGAAATGATAACTCTGAGTCTGTAGTAGACAATTGTAAGACCCTGGCCAGGTCGTAAATCTGATATCTGCTATGTTATCTGTTATCTGTTATCTGATCTTAACTAACAATTGAGTTGAGGAAAGCACTTAGTATTCATACGGTTAGCTATAAAATAAGCCCCAACAGCGATAAGTCTGTTGTCACTGTTTAAGTATAAATTTCTAAGTTATTTGTCTGATATGGAATAACCTGTCTGATATATATGTCTAGTCTGGAACTATTTGTCTGAATTATCTGTATGGTCTGGGAAACGTTAATACCAACCTAAATTTAGTAAAAGTACCGGACTGCAAAATATAGTGATACACAAAATTCGAAATGTTGTTGTTAGTAGTAATTCTATTATCTGATTTGAATCTAGGATCTATGCTCTAACAATTCTATTAATTACTCTAAATTTGTTATCTGGTCTTTGAGAAAAGCACCCTGCATTACCTAGTAGTTGACGATACTGGATTTGTATCGGTATGTGATATTAACTTGTGTACGAGATGTACCCTATAGTTGATATTGGATTCATACCAGTATGTGTTATTGACTTGTGTACAAGATTTATTAGCAATCACATATAGTCATGATGGTAACTAAATTATTTGATTAGTTTGAATAAGAAAAAGAGACGTTAAGACTGACCTTTGCTAATTTAAAATTATCGGTATGTTAGTGGTTTTGTCAATATGTATTAGAAAGGTTACCTGTGAAGCAGGTGGATTAGCTCTTACGGTGGTTTAACCACTCTACAAGTGAAGGAAAAGGATTAGAGAAAGATCAATTGACAAAAATTAAACAATATTATCTGGCGCAAATCTCTACGACTGGTACGTAGTATTTATCTTAATGTATTAAAGTAGTGTAACCTATTAAGAAAAGGAAACGTTTCGCTGTTTATCATAAATCGGGTTATCTGGACATCTGGTTTTAATCCCGAATTTGAATTTTTTATTCAAATGTGGTGTTTTCTTCTGATCTATCTAGATCACGACTCGAAATTCAGGAACGTGGATTTGGGGTCGTGACACCTTAGCCATAGGTGTCAATTGCTTCTGAGAAACTATGAATATCTATAATAATCTTCTAGCTCTCAATCCCAGTCATCAATTGTGATTGAGAAACCTTGGATATCTAAACTAAACTACTCTAAACTTTTTTTGATCAGAAGAAAATCTAACTTCAGTTCTTAATTGATTTTGAGAATTCCTTCGATGAAATTATTCCTATGCTAAGCCCTCTTATTTATAGACCATACGAAGTCAGTTTATAGTGTTCTAATCCTAATAAAAGAAAATACTAAAAACAAAAGATTCCTAATATAACTCTAATTCCTAATTTTATCTTCCTTGCTTTCACTAGTTAATGCACCTCAGGACTTTCTCCTTAATTTCAGTAACCAAGATCTTTAGGAGTTTTCTTCATCAATCTTCTCAGATCCATGATTTGCCAAACTTCTAATTCAAGAATTCTTCTATTTTGGTGCATGGCAATGTAGGTCTTCACGTGATTAACAATAATGAGAAGCTTCTATTTGTGAAATCGTAAATCACGATTTTATCTTTTCTGTTACAGCTTTCTCTCTAGACGATTCTATATTACGATTGATCGCTTTCTTTCTGTATCACCTTTTTCTTTGAACGTCTTTTGTTCGTAAATTAAGATTTCTTATTTCTTTGGCTTCGTTCAATCGTAAAGCACGATTTCTTAGCTTTCAGCAGCGCTGAATCATCTTTCATGTTCAATTATTTTTCTTATTTCTTTTTGAGTTTATTTTAACGAAGATTAACACTTTGGTTCTCTTTTACTGATTTACCTTTATATCTGCACATCATTAGCTTGTTAGTAGCAAACTGGAGTATAGCAGCATTAAGTTAAGGGTGATAAAATGATATATTATATGACTATTTAGCAGTCTACGCTGGCGTGGTACGTAGACAGCCCATCTATGCCAAGGATTACGTCGAATCCTTGCATTGTAATAGGATGAGGTTAGGTTTCGTCTCGTGGCCCTCGATCAGAATGATAACCGATCGGTAGATTGTGTCCGTACTCACCGAGTTCCCTGTAGGGACTGACATTGCCAAGAAAAAATCCAATGGCTTGGGAGTGATACTTAATTCAACCACAAATTGAGAAGTCACAAACGAATGTGTAGAGCTTGGATCTATCAGAATACATGCCTCGTGCTGACATATATCACTCTGTTGGTACATATGCAAGGTACCTAAATTTCATGTATGTGATTTCAGTTGAGTGTTTGTATGAGGTGTAGTGACATTCATGAAGTGCCAAAATCAAAGCAAATTTTGAAGATGTTCATGAACTAAAAATAGGGTGACAATTTGACAATTTCGAAGGAAATTATACCTTGGAAAACCTCATTTGTCTCATGGGCATCCTGAGCTGAGGATGCATATGAATGGCCCTAAACCGTAGGTCGAATGGACCTTTGAACGGGTATCAAAGTCGTCCCATCTTTCTTCATCTCGAGGCAGTCTCTAATCTGGTGCTCCTGTGCACCACATATGAAACAAGTGCCCATATTCCATCTACATATCTCCATCTTATGCTACATGCTACATCTCGTCCATGATTCAACCAGAGTGGATGACGAGGTGTGAGGAGTTGGAGGCACCCTCGACCCTCCAATAGTAGTGGAATTCACAGGACGAGAAGGTCTCGTAGGTGCGAGAATGGGCTATCTCGTGTAGTCCGGTGGAGCAAGAGCAACTTGACTTGGTGCTGACATTGAGAACCTCGGCCTCTTACTTGCCTGATCATGGGCAAAAAGACTATGCCCGACTTACCTTGCTCTTGATTTGTTATTCTCTCCTCTGGTGCATCTTTTGAATATCTTCCTGGGCGATAATGGCTAACTTCATAATGTCAGCATAGGTTGTTAGTCTCAACAAGGAGAGTCTCTCCTTGATGCTTGGTTTCAAACCACATTCAAATTCCTTCGCCTTCATCAGTTCCGTGGCGATATGTTGTGCCACAAATCAGGAAAGACTGGGGAACTCGGCTTCATATTCTCGTACAGACATATGACCTTGCTCCAATGTCATGAACTTTATTTTCCACTGATTTCTGACTGCAGCGGGGAAGTACCTCTCTTTGAACACTTCAACGAACTAAGCCCAAGTCCCTGGAGTCCCTGATGCCTCTTTCCTTCTAGTCCTCTTAACCGACTTCCACATGGGTCGGCTTCTCTTTCCAGTTGGAAGGATGCCCAATTCACCTTCTCTTCTTCGATGAAAGGAGCACCTAAAGAATTTTCTCCATTTGGTTGAGCCACTGTTCTGCTTCAAGTGGATCGGCCTGACCGTAGAAGCTTGGCGGGTTCATTCTCTTAAACTCTTGAAAACTCGAAGGTTGGCGTCTACCGCTAAGCTGGGCCATTATAACAACCCAAAATTTTTGTAGATGCTGAATCATTGACTTTTGACGAGAATGCGACCTTTTGACTGATTTGACCCAAGTTAAATCATTTAACCTGGGTAATGTGGCCTTAAACCCCATTTATTATAATTAGGGGTACGCACCAAACACATTAAAGCCCAACCCATACCCTCTGTAGAGTGTATGCATGTTTGTGCATGTTGCACATGAACCCGGGCCCAATTTTCGAACACTGGGCCTCTACCCGAATACGCCAACTATGTAGGCCGACTGATTGGGCTGACTATTTGAGACAACTAGTTAGGCTGACTATTTGGGTCGACCAGTTGGGTCGACTAATTAGGCCAACTAGTTGGGCCAACTTTGGGTCTCAACTAGAACCTTTGAAGAGGCGATAAATACCCAAATTTCTAGACCCATATATCCTGATCTAGTGTGTGTCTATTAAGAACCACGTCACTATTTTTGAATTTTCAAACAGGATCATTTCGGGTCTATTTGAGCCTCGTGTAAGACTTTTGGACCAAAGCTCATACAACGTGGTGGTGTATTGGCTTAACACCAAATCCCGAGTGACCAGTGGTTTGGGTGTGCAAGCTCCACACCGAACCAAAAATTATTTGGGTAGTATGAAACACCTTGCTTAGGTGTATGGGTTCCACGTTGGAACAAACCAAATGGATAAGGCTAACACTCGAATGGGTATGTGTTTCGCAAGGGAAAAGATAACTTTTCTATAAAAAGCCAAGCTTCCTTTGGAAGCTAACACCCTTTTGCAATTTTGGGTTTTTCTTGGCTTTCTAGGGAGAGGCAGAGAGAGAAGCTTGAGGAGATCGCTCACGTGGACGTCCGAATCGGATTGGATGAACTTCGAGGTATTAGCCTCGTGTTAGTTTTTGTGCCGCAAGAAGTTACTACATTATGATGCAACCGAAATCCGTGAAGAAACGAAGGTTTATTCCTTCAAACCCTTTTTTTTAATTTTAGTATTTTGATGTCCCGAAGTTGGTGAATCTCGCAAGGGTTTTGTCGCGCGTTAAGAGATGAGTTTAAGCTTTGATCAAGTCCGGTATGAGCACGAGTGGTTAAGCTCTCAACCCATTTTATGTGCAAGAGCCGACGCTCAGTTTTCACTCAAAATATGCGACAAACTTGCGAATTAGAAAGGCAAGAGATCTTGTTTTTAAAGATTAAAAATAAGTGTTTATTTTACCTTGAGTATGTGTATGAAATTTGGTTTGAATCGGGTGAATATTGGGGGAAAAATAGACCGACCAAGGAAGAAGCCCGAAGTGTCTAAAACTGTCAAAACCGATCGATCAATTTTGAAACTGATCGATCGGATTGTATAGAGCAGAAAAGTGAAATTTGTCTGAAGAAATCGATCGATCAATTTTGGAAATTGGTCAATCAGATTTAGAAATCGATCAATCGGATTTCAAAATCGTTCATTCGATTTTGACTGAGCTTGTCGTAACTTTTGGGTCCGACTTCCGATTGATGTGATTCTTTTGGTATTGTTAAGAAAATAACGAGATCTACAACTTTTGTAAATTAAATATTTTGTGAATCGAGAGTTTTAAAGGTCAAAATTGAGCGAGAAGTTAGGTCAAATTCTAAGTTAGCACGAACTTACCCATTTCTGCCTCGATTTTGAGAAAATACTTAAATATGTCTAAGTTATTAGTGATTGGAGTCAATCCTTGATGCGTCATCGTATGCTTGTGATGTAGATTGAGGGCAGGAAGCCATCGATAGGAATTTGCTTGGCATCGCATAACTTCACGGTTAAGGTAGGGGAAACTCAATGTAAAATTACACTTTGTGAATTCGATTCATAGTTACTTTGAATTAATCAAATTGAATGTAATCCTTAGAAATTGATTTAGAAATTGTGAATGTATTGGAATCTTTGAGATATTAAATTGCATTGACTCCTTGGAAATATCGAATCATATGAATCTGTTGAATCTGAACTTGGAGTAAGGGGATAATTTAGTATTTTGGTTACATTTTGACTTTGATCTATGGATTTTGATGACATGATTGAATGAAATTGAAATCATTGGAATTCGATTTAGAACTTGTTTATGTTGATTACATGTGAATACTCAAAGTCTTTGAAAAAATGAATTTGTACGTGAACTATCAGACACTTTGAATTATTGGACGTTTTAGAATCCTTGAACTTTGCATGTGAACATCAAGTTTGAGTTTGAATTGGATTCATAGATCTTAATTATAGATTTGAACTGAAATATGATCATGAGAACTGGAATAGTAATTTTGTTAGTTTGATCGCATCGAATATTGAAATCTTTGGATAGTGAATTGCATTTGAATCTTTGAATTATAAAATCACCTGAATTTTGAACATTAACTTTGAACTTGAGCTTCGAAAGAACTTTGAATCCGAATTGGAATACGAACTTTAAATATGAACTCCGAATCTACACTTTGAATATGAACTTTACACCCTGAATTTGAACCTTGTGCTCTAATCTCGATCTTCTAACTTTGAATACGAACTTCGAAATTGAATCCCTTGAATCTTTAAACATCGAGTCTTTGAACTTTGAACCTTGATTCTGACCTTGAACTTCGAATCTAAAATTAAACTTTGAATCTTTTAAACTTGTGCGACAGCACACCTTTGGACCGCTTTGGCGGGATATATGTACGCCCTTGGACCACTCTAGTAGGAATTACTACACTTTTGGATATCTTTGTACACCCTTGGACCGCTCTGGCGGGATCTATGTACCCCCTTGGACTGCTCTGGCGGGATTTGCGTACACCCTTGGACACCCTTGTATCTATGTATGCCCTTGGACAGCTCTAGCAGAATTTATGTATACTTCAGAACATCTTTGTATACCCTTGGACTGCTTTGGCGGGTTATATGTACGCCCTTCGACCGCTTTGGAGAGAATTACGTATATCTTTGAAATGTGAATTTTGAATCCAAACTCTGAACTTTGGCACCTTGACCACTTTGATTGTAAATTCAATATTGTTTGCAAATTTGTTCTTGAATCTGAGCTATGAATCCTTTGAACTCCGAACTCTAAACTGTGGACAATCTTTGGATAATCTTGATCAGTAATTGACGCCTTGGGCAATCTCTTATGTTACGATGAAAATGCCTTTAAAATTAATTTCTGTTCGAATATGAAAATGTCTTCAGTTTTAATATGAAAATGTTTGTTTATTGACATTGAATCTATGTTTCGTTATGATAAAATGTGAAATTGTATTGCGTTTTCCTTTGCTAAGCTTAGTCTATTAGCTCACCCCGACTATACATCATTGGTGTAGTTCTTGAACTTAACCTTGGACTTGAGGAGAATCCAAGTTACCTGCTAGAGTGAGAAGCTAAATTGGATTTGGCACAGTGACTTCTGAGATTTCAACTTGGTATGTTATCGAGATTCTGTCTTGCTACATATTTATATACCATTGTGTAGGTGATGGTCAATCATTACCAATGGTTTATTTTAGTTCTTTCAGTCATACGTTTTGTGTAGAAATGGAAATCTTTAGTTCTACCATATGTACATCTACTTTGATTTTGGCAATGTGTGTGTGAGCGTACCAAGTGTTCTGTAATCAGATTGTGTTCTACGATCTGACAATCCGGGTTTTCCCAGTTGGATTTGGTTTAAAGAAGAAAAAAAAATTATATGTATCTCAGGAAAACGTGTTGGGAAAATTCGAGCTGTCACAACCACTATATTGACCATCATTTCTGTTCGAGATATTTTAGGTGCTGATTATTGTAAAGGAAAATAGAATCAAAATAAAAGTTGAGATGAAAGAGATGAAAACAACACATCTAAAAATATTCAGCCCTGCAAGATACAGGGTCCTTTTATAACAAGTTTTAAAAGTAAGAGTTTGTCCCAAAGGGAGTAGTGATCTAAAACCTAATAGGTTGTATAGTAGACCTCCAGATTTGCTACAGATCTGGCAATTCTAGCCTAAACTAAGAAGAAAGAGAGTATTTCGGGTGTCACTAAATCTAATTTACAAAACAAAAATATAAAATTAAATCTAAAAGATTGAGGGAGATGAATGGTAAAATAAAACGTAAAATGGGGAGAAATAGACAGCTAGGGACTGGTTCTTATTGTAAAAATAGATCAAGACTCGTGAATTTGCAGCTGTCCTTCACTTGGCTACAAGCTCAAGTGCAAGGTAGAAGAATTCAAACCAAACCAAAAACTTGAACTGATCTTGAGGGTATGATCTATCCACTTGAATGGTCACAAATCATCCTATAGACTTCATCCAATTCCAAGGTTCAAATTAAAACATTAAAATCACTACAAATATTGCGGATGCAAGGCTACAAGCTCAGGCATCCACAGGGATATTCAACCAAGGGAAATCAGATGGCAATCAAGAGATCTACTGGTAAACTGAATGGTCTATTCCCAAATACATGAATCCTATAGACATCTAATGAAACCACAAGATCTTTAGTTTTAATTAGACTTTAAAATCAATAATTTATTGAATCAAACAACTTACAATAACCTTGTTCTCAGATCTGTAGTTTGGGCATCAATCCACACATCTTCATGTCGAAATTACAATTACAAACCAGATCTGAGCTACTACCTAGATCTAATGTAACAGGCTGGATTAGACAGAGAAGGGGGAAGAGAAAAAGGAAAATAAAAGTTATAACTAAACCTAAATGAGTCAAGGAGAACTAAGAGAATTTCCTAGCTTCCTTGTTGAAGAATTACATCAGCAAGGGTGCTTATTTATACATATAAAGTGATCCATGTGCTTTGAATTGCAGCAAATTAGAGGAGAGAATTTTCATTTTAGTTTATGCTAATCCATGTATTTAGCATTCCAACCAATCGGAGAGAAGAGCAAGATCCAGTTCTGTTGTGCTCAGCTGAAGTAATGTGCTTCCCGCCAAGGTTTGCTCCAATTAGTGTGAAAAACAGTTTTACACATGGGCATAATTCTTTTATGCTTTGGAGTTTACAAAATTACCCCTACCAACCAAAGAAAACTCCAGCTGCAGTCCTTCATAATTGCTGGATATATTTGATGCTTGATGGAGTTCTCAAAAGTGCCCCTGATGTTCATTAATAACAACTACAACTAATGGAGTCCCCAAGATAGTCTTTTGGATCCATTGATGAAGGCTGACAGCTGATGGAGTCTTGGTGGAACTCGAATCTTGACAGGTTCGGCTGCATGAATTATCCCTTCGAGAGGTTGAAGTGGAAGGCAGAAGCCTCAAGTGTCTATTCGTGAGGTTGGTAGATGAACATGGTGAAGGATTCGAGAGGTGGGCTAAAGGTGTACTTGAACCAATCTATAGGTACTGAAGATTGGGCTTGCTGAAATCGACTGGATGAAGGGTATTCTCCAGAGGTTGGCTGATGGTAGTGCTGAAGCTCGAGAGGTACTGAAGCTGCAAGGTGATCCATTCGAATGGATGAGATGCTGCTGTTGTGTGCATTTGAGAGGTTGCAAAGCTGTAGAAGATCCTCTCGAGAGGATGGGATAGCAAGTCGATGGGCTGCCTGAAACAAGCATTGGAAACTCGAGCAGTTAAGCTGTAAGGAATGTAGAACTCGAGAGGATGTGGTGGATGGCATTGAAGACTGCATCTTCAGCAATGTTTTTGAGAGGATGCAGCTATAATTTCGAGAGGTTGCTGAAGGTGGTAGCTGAAACTCGACAGGATGGCTGGAGCTACAAGCTACAACTCGAGAGGATGTGGGAGGATATTGCTGCTTGAATGTCAACAGGATGAATGGGAAACTCAAGAGGTTGGCTGGAGGAGATCATCTCGAGAGGATGAGCTTGGGAGCTGCACAACTCATCAAGATCACAGCCTATTCGAGAGGATGGCTGCATGTGATGTGCTTGACAGGATGCAAGACTAAACACCTCCAATGACCATTCGATATGTTCAAGTATGGGGTTCACAATCAATTGATAGGTTCAAGGGAGCTAATCTTCAACTGCTTTAATCCTCTCGAGATGAACTCAAGTGGTTTGCTTAAGGTATGCTGCTTGTTTGAGCAGATGGCTGGAGCACTTCAACAGGTTTGAAAGCTGCTGAACTCATCTTCTCTAGAGGTTTCAAGGCTGCTCTAGGTCGACTGATGTGCTGAAGCAGCTCCTTCCTTGTTGCAGCTCCTAAGAGCTTGATTGTAGTGCTACTGCAACTAGAGATGTTAGATCTTTTCATGTGTGCAGCTGGTGAAGCTTTAGCTGTTCCATTGTGCAACTACTGATATGCATTACTGAGCCTTTTAGATCGCTGCAACAGCTGAGGATGTTGTTCTAATGTGTGCACACAGCTGGAGTGAGTATAGCTGCTCATTGCTGGTTCAGCTTGGGTCAATGCCTGCCTTTCTGCTATGATGTGTTCCTCCGTTCTTCAATGAAAGCCCCCACTGCTACAGCTTTTTTTCCAAAGTGTGCAGCTGAATGGGCAGCTAATGTGCTTTTACTGTAGCTTGTGAAGATGGTCAGCAGCTCTAAGGTGCACTGCTCTGGTGTATCTGAAGCATCTACAATTTCTTGAGTGCATAGCTAGAGAACATGCTAAACCACATGATTTGTATGTCTCAGCTGATGTGGATTGAAGCACATGGTTGCTCACATCCAGAATGCAGCTGCTGAAATATGCAGCTAGTATGTGTGCACACAGCTGACAACTTAGACTGCTTTGTGCAACATCTTTAAAATTCTCATTTGCCCAAACATATAGCTATAGAAAATGCTGGAGATATTGTCTTGGAAGCTCTTTCTGCCAACAACAGTAGCTATTTATGCTTTAAATCCTCCTCTTGGCACCTTTTATCTGGATGACTGCATATTATTGCTCAACTACAAAAATCAACTAAAAAGCAATTATTAGTCACTCTAAGTCCTAGCAAGAGTCAGATTAAAGTGGTTTAAAATGGTATAAATCAGTGACTAAGACACCCCTAAACCTAATCTTTGCTAGTCCTCGAGCAAAGTACATTAAAAAAAAATTAACCTACAAAACTAAATGCCACTTTCATAGGGAGCATGGATGCATTTAGGGCATGCACCAAGCCTTTTAAACTCCTAGGTGATTCCTAGTGGAGGAGTGGAGTCTCCTGAGGGTTTTCAGTAAAGGTACCCACAAACTTCTCCAATAAAATCAGTTAATATCAGTGCAACATGTTAAAATAGAGTTTAAACAAAATAAAATTCATCCCACACCTTACTCATTCAACTCTTTAGATGATTCTCAACAGTAAAATAACAATTTATTACTGAAAATCTGTTGTAATTCCTTCACAATCAATCAGCTCATATTAAGGCATTATGTGTAAAAATTAATGAAAAGCTCACCATTAATTCGAGAATTATGTTTTGATAATGCCCCCAAACAAATTCAATTTTAGACCCAAGTCTCACCAAGGCTGTCACTCTAAATAAGCATGAAGGGTGTATCTTTTTACATAGTTCAAGAGCAATTATAGCCCTCAAATAGGACTACAAGCATGAGCATAGGCAATGCTCTAATTTTTGAAATCTTCTAGCTCTTTTTACCATAGATTACACAACTCTTTATCTGCATGTGACAGCTCAATCAATTTTAGATTTGTAGGGACTTTTTATTGGGTTGTAATATGGCTTATGGGTGAGGTTTATAAAGAATAAAGGGGACTAAAATGATTCAAAATTTTGAGAAATCAGTAAGGTAGGGAGGTGATTTGCAACTTCACAACCTTCATTTCAGCATAATTCCATCTTCTTTTTGAATTTTTAGATAAAAAATTCCATCTTCATTTCAGCATAATTCTATCTTCATTTCTTTTGTATTTGTCTCAAATTTTCTTTTTATTGGCATGAATGCCACAATTGCCATCAACTGTGCTTTCTTCTCTTTCAACCAAATGTCAAACCAGCTCTACCATCTTCAACTCCTTCACTTTCACCTTCCAAAATATCAGGATAAGGGTCGGGTTGCATCAGGACACTAAGGTTTGGGTTCAAATTCTCTAGTTTTTGTCAAAGAAAACTTGGATTTTTAAGGCTCAAATGGTGTGTATCAAGGGCAGTTCAAAGTTAGGAAATTTTTAAGCTCAAACTGTCCAAAGGATGTCCTTACTTCATTTATTCAGTGTCATGAATGCTGTCAATTTGTTTTAACTTGGAGTGCTTAACTTCTAGTGAAACAAGAGTAAGTTCAATCAATCCTTAAAGTAGAAAAATTGACAAAACACTCTTCAAAGAAAATTTTGTACAGGCGTAAATCTCACCGTGTATGGTCTTTCATCAAATTCCTGGGGTATATCCTTACAATTTTCTCTCTTTTTTGGTTCACTAAGCACCAATTTGTGATAAATTCTTGACATTTGCTTCATGAAAGTGTTAGGGTTTCAAAAATTCCAGTCTTAAAAAGTTTTTAATTTCCTCTTTTTTTTCAAAAATCAGGTGGGAATTCACTTTACTTTCAAAAAAAATTCCAACATTGCTGCACTAGCATTAACTATTCCATTGGCATACCCTGCAATATCCCCAAACCTAAGATGAACATTATCCTCAATGTTTACACAATGAGTTACTAGGGGCAGCAGAGCAAAACAAGAAAGAAAAATGAATAGGAAAACAAAAGCTATATGCAGCAAAGAAGAAATTTTTTTTAAAAATAAAAGTTCTAAACTGAATATATGGATAGAAAAATAGAAGAGATGATATACAAATGCAGTAAAATTCCTACAAAAACAAAAATTCAGATAAAAAAAAAATAGCAAAACAAAGTCAAAAACTGAATATAAAACTACAAAAATGAAGAAAAACAATAAAAATAGTACACACATTATGTGACGACCCGACTTTTCCAATCCCTCAAGTATAGGAAAGGCCGGTTCGTCAACCTATCGAATAAACGATAAGATGGACAAACAGGGCACATATCAGAGTAAAGCGCGATAAATATCCATAGCTAAAATAAATGCGGAAGCAATTAAAAGTAAAGAACCACCGATGATGGCCGACCATCATCGAAACATGGCTCATAATAGAAAATCAACGTCAAGTTTAAAACTATGATATCCAACTAAAATGGGCCAACAAATTCAAGTCTAACTCTCACCACAAGTAAGAAAATCAGAAAGTTCTATACTGGGAAAAACTCCTCAGGAGGAACCTCAAGCTCTTCCTCAGGTACGTAGTCAGGATCAGTCTCACAACCCTGAACAACCACGTCAGTACCTGGACCTGTGATGTATAGTTGCAGTGAGCTAACCAACAAAGCTCAGTAGAAGAAAGACATCTACGGCATTTTACTTTAACTAACATGGTTTCAAAACAAACACCGGAATATAACTTATCAAACATATAAGCAGATAATAAACTGAATTTAGGTGCGGAAATCATATGTAAGATTTATTTCTAAATGTGTGAAAACAGTTTCAAGAACAGATGCAGTGTTTCAGTGTCTTAGTTTCTCTAACTCCTATATGCAAAGTTCAGTAATTCATGACTTAATCCTCAACTTAAAATACCTCCCGAGTAAACTATATCTCAAGAGCAGGAATATAGCCGATGGGAACCCCTACCTACCATCGTCGTTCATGAACCCTTTTTCAGGATGCAACAAGCCCCTACACTTGGAGAGTAACTTGCGCCAGGAAGTTGTTCAGGAATTTTGAGGGGTCGTTCAGATGAATCGTAAAAGAGATGCAGATAAATATCATTCGGATGTAAGTTTCTTATACATAGTTCTGATTTCATATTTTAGATTTCGGAGTTCAGGAAGATTCTGATTTTCAGAGTTTATATCAGGTTTTCGGTTTACAGATGTATTTTCAGAAGACAGATGTAAGTTCAAAATCTAATATAGATTATCCATGCGAATTAAAATAAAATACTGTAAAGATGAGATTCTCCTACCAAAACTCGGAGTTGCGTGAAGTCAAGTCCTATTGATGGCCTCTCACCCTCAATCTACATCACAATGTACGTTCATGCATTAAGATTAACTCTAATCACTAATAATATAGACCTATTTAAGTGTTTCCTCAAAACAAGTCAAAATAGGCAAGTTGCGTAAATCCTAAAATTTGATGTAACCTTCTCATACATTGTTGACTATCAAGACGATTGATTCACGAGTTGGTCGAAACAGGAACGTTGTAGATATTTTTGTTAGCTTTCCAACGCAAAATGAATCATCCCAATCAGAGTTCAGCATAAAAAGTTATGACTAAAATACTAAGATAGTATCAGAGTTCAGCGATACCTTGCTCGAGCGATGATAATAGCTCGCTCGAGCGAGATCCTTCACAAATTTCTCGCTTGAGCGAGGGCAGGGAACACCTTTTCGAGTATAATACTTTTAAAGTCAAACTTTTGGTGTATCCTCACTCGAGAGATGATAATAGCTCGCTCGAGCGAGCTACAGCGACGCGATTTCGTTCGTTTTCACCCGAATCGGAACCCATACATCCCAAAGCAAAACCCATGGCTAATCTAATTATTTTAATCAATAAATTTAATTAAAACATAATTTTAGTCTAAGGATTCCTTGATTAGAAATAACTCACGTGAACAGAGCTTAAGAACGAAACTGGCGGGTTTCCTCGATGATTCGCGCCGCAATCGATCCCACGAGTTCACAGAAACAACTCCAACATGTCCCCAATGATCTCAACCTCTCCCAAACGCCAACTACGAATCCAAGGTTGATTCAAGTTCTTTCTAAGGTTCAAGGATTTTTGACAAAGAGGGTTCTAGAGGAGGAGGTTTTCTAAACCGATCTCCTACGATGATTGAAGAAGAGAAAAGACGGAGTTTCACACGGTTGGGTAACTATCAAACGGCTACAGTTCTTCACAGCACTCACGTCTCTTCCTCTCTTAACAAAACCTAGTATAATAAGGGAATGCAATTCCTTCTTATAATAGGATTGCTCACAAAGTTAAGCACACACACACCTCTTGTGTATTATATACACTTCTAATTTTAAAACTCAAGCCCGGTGTTGAGCGGCCACACCGAGGTCGGTGCACAACTTTCGCACGAGGGTCCAAATGGGCTATATATCAAAATCTGTCCGCACAATCACATCTAGATAAAAATCTAAAACAAATGGTGACGTCGGTCGCCGAGCCGAATACACACACGGGGTCAGTCTAACTCGGGTTCAAAATACGGGTCTTTACATTCTACCCTCCTTAGGAATTTTCGTTCTCAAAAATGTACGGATAGCTAAACCGAACTGCAGTAAGTCCTTATCCTAACACCAGTATAAAGAAAAATTGAAATAGTCTAAAGTCTGAAAGAACTTTGGTCGCGATGCGGTAGGCTTCACTAAGCACGCTTTCAAGGGTCGGGATCCGTAGTAACCTGGATGTACTGCGTGTAGCATCCCATACTACCATAGAGGATTGCATCTGTACATGGATGCATACCTTCTCAAGTGTCACGTGCCTGGAAACATACTTCACCATGACACAAACCTAACACACACACCTACCTCACCCTTTTCTCGCTAGACTGCATACACTATGTCGGTAATTATTTGAGTAGAAATTTCAGATGTTTGAATCGAATACTTATTCAGAAGCATAAACAGATGCCTGATAGCATGTTCTAACTGATGACATGATTTCCAACTGATACACGGTTCTAACTGAGAATGAATAAATATGACATTTAAGATTTTATTGTGTGATCATTATAGATATATATGTAAAGCATCAATGTTATTAACCAATTTAACATTGAAACTTTTGAAGAAATTCTCTTTTTTTTTTTCTTTTTTTTTTTAAAAAGAAGCAAATTCAAGAATTTAAAGGTACGTAGGGTTTTCTTACATAACTATAGTTTACAATATACCTTCACTCGAAAAGTTATGGAAATTGCTCGCGAATCTCAGTTTCACGCTCTCATGTGGCTTCCTCTGATGAATGGTTCTGCCACTTCATGAGTACTAAGGGAATGCTCTTTATCCGTAAGATCTGTTCTTTACGATCCAAGATTTGTATCGGTTCCTCAGCCAAGGATAGGTCTTCTTAGAGCTCAATGGGCTGGTAGTCCAATACGTGAGTCGGATCCTTCACGTACTTTCGCAACATGGACACATGAAACACATTATGCATGCCCGATAGCTGCGGTGGCAAGGCTACACGATAGGCAACCTCGCCGACTCGGCCCAATACCTCAAAAGGTCCAACATAGCGCGGACTCTGCTTCCCACGCTTCCCAAAATGCATCACGCCTTTTGTAGGAGAGATTTTGACAAATAAATCGTCTCCCACCTTAAACTCAACATGGTTCCCTTTCAGATCAGCGTAGCTCTTCTGACGACTTTGAGCAATGCGTAGTCTCTCATGGATTAATTGAACTGTCTCGGTTGTATTCTACACGATCTCGGGACCTAAAATGAGTTTCTCACCCACTTCTTCCTAATTAAGCGGAGACCTGCACCGTCGTCTATACAAAGCTTCGTAGGGTGCCATGCCGATGCTAGCCTGGTAACTGTTATTGTAGGCGAACTCGATCAGCGGTAAATGTTGGTCCCATGACCCCTGAAAATCCAGCATGCAAGCACGTAACATATCTTCTATAATCTGATTCACCCTCTCCGTCTGCCCATCAGTCTGAGGATGGAATGTCGTACTGTAATCGAGCCTGGAGCCCATTCCTTCTTAAAATCATTGCCAAAATAGAGATGTGTACATCGGGTCTCTATCGGATATGATACTGACCGGTATACCATGCAACCTAACTATCTCCTTGATGTATAATTCTGTGAGCTTGTTGGTGGTATACGATGTATTATAAGGCAGGAAGTGTGCGGACTTAGTCAATCGATCCACAATGACCTAGATGGCATTGTGCTTTCTCAATGTTCTTGGCAATCCTAAAATAAAGTCCATAGAAATGGCCTCCCATTTCCACCCAGGTATCGGTAGTGGTTGCAGCAGTCCTGCCGGATTTCAGTGATCCACCTTTACTTGCTGACACACAAGACATCTCGAGACATACACAGCGACATCTTTCTTTAAACCTCTCCACCAGAAGCTTTTCTTTAAGTCCTAGTACATCTTGGTACTGCCAAGGTGAATAGCGTACATAGACTTATGAGCCTCTTCCAAAATGGTGTCCCGAAGCTCAGTACTAGTTGGTACGCATACCCGGTCTCTAAACAATAAAGTGCCATCATCTTTGATAGAAAAATCTATTTTGCTTCCCCCAATCACATCCCGTCTGATAGCCATAAGTTCATCATCCGTCATCTAAAGTCTGCGAATGTTCTCATAGAGAGTGGAACGAATCACCAGCGTAGCCATTAACGCACCTGAACCTTTTACGTCAAATCTCATGTTACTTAGAGCCATATCTTCCAATAGATGCCATCGTCGCACCCTTGCGGTGAGATGTGATAACTGAGCAGAGAACTTTCGACTTAACGCATCTGCCACTACATTTGCTTTCCCGGGGTGGTACTAGATGGTACAATCATAATCTTTCAAGAACCCTATCCATCGACGTTGTCTCATATTCAACTCCTTCTGTGAGAAGAGATACTTGAGGCTCTTATGATCGGTGAATATATCGAAGGTCTCACTATAAAGGTAATGCCTCCAGATCTTCAGAGCAAAAATTACTGCTGCCAACTCAAGATCATGCGTTGGCTAATTCTTCTCATGGTCTTTTAGCTGTCTAGACCCATAAGCAATGACTCTCTCATTTTGGTTAAGCACACAGCCTAAACCCCCATATGATGTGTCACTGTATACTATAAATCCTCCCCTGCCTGATGATATAGCAAGTACCGGTGCAGTAGTTAATCATTTCTTGATTTCCTGAAAACTTTGCTCACACTGCTCTGTCCAATCAAATTTAATATTCTTCTTCGTAAGTTGTGTAAGAGGACATGATATCTTGGAAAAGCCCTCCGCAAACCTTCTGTAGTAGCCTGCCAAACCAAGGAAACTACGAACCTTCGCAACGGTCTTTGGCCGTTCCCAATTCATCACTGACTCATTCTTTGCTAGGTCGACCGTAATACCGGTCTCAGATATAACATGGCCTAGGAAACTGACCTGCTCAAGCCAAAACTCACACTTACTAAGTTTTGCATATAACTGATGGTCTCTGAGGGTTTGTAGAGCCACTCGCAGATGCTGCTCATATTCTTCTCGCGTCTTTGAATAGATGAGGATGTCATCTACAAAAACCACTATAGACTTGTCCAAATGTGATTTAAATATCCGGTTCATCAAGTCCATAAATGACGCGGGTGCGTTTGTCAACCCAAATGGCATGACCAAGAACTCGTAGTGCCCATATCGAGTTCTTAACGCTGTTTTCTGAATGTCTTCAGACTTAACTTTCAACTGATGGTAGCCTGATCTCAAGTCGATCTTCGAGAAGAACCTTGCTCCTTGTAACTGATCAAACAGATCATCAATTCTTGGAAGTGGATAACGATTCTTAATTGTCAACTTATTTAGCTGGCAATAATCAATGCAAAGCCGCATTGAACCGTCTTTCTTCTTTACAAATAGAACCGATGCTCCCTAGGGTGACACACTCGATCTGATAAAGCCCTTATCTAGCAGTTCCTGATGCTGCTCCTTCAACTCTTTCAATTCTGCAGGCGCCATTCGATACGGAGCTTTTGATACTGGTTCAGTACCCGACGCTAACTCAATCGCAAACTCAATCTCCCTGTCAGGTGGTAATCCAGGTAGATCTTCAAGAAAAACATCCAGATACTCACAAGCAATCGTAATATCTGTAATATTTTTCTTCTCCTCCTTATGATCTTGCAAGTATGCCAGATAACCACAACACCCGTTCCTCATCATACGGTCTGCTCGAATGGCAGAGATAAATGGTGTTAGACAAGATTTGACTCCACAAAATCGAAAATATTTTCTCTTTGACGGGCAGAATGTCACAATCTTTCGAAGACAATCCACGCTTGCATGGTAAGTAGATAACCAATCCATCCCTAGTATCACGTCGAACCCTTCCATGCTCAAAATGATCAAATCAGCTACTGTCTCGTGGTCTTCGATCATCACAATCACTGATTGACACATGGTATTGGTGCTCACTGAGTTGCCTATAGGAATTGACACTGCCAAGATGAAATCAAGGGCCTTGGGAATGATGCCCAACTTCTCAGCGAACAATGGAGTAACAAAAGAATGTGTAGACCCGGGGTCTATCAACACTCGCGCTTTAGTTTTTCTTACGTCGCTCCCCCGACGCATAAAAAGGGTACCTTAGTTTAGATAAGCGTTTCAATTAAAATTTTCTAAGCATGTGTGTTCATCCATAACTTATTAAAAAAATTTATTATATACCAAGCAACTATATATAAACAAATAGAATTAGAAGACATCTCAACTTTTAATAATACCTTGGATCACGTCGTTCGATTTTTCGGCTTCCTGAGTAGAAGCCGAACTAGTTCTTCCCTTGTCCTCCTGAGGACAATCTTTAACCATGTGCCCGATTGCACCACACCGAAAACACGCTCCAGTGTTCCTCCTGCAATCCTCGGTCTTGTGTGGTTTCCCACACCTTAGGCACGTAATGATCGAAACAAAAGATGGTGCACGAGAGGATCCCTGTGCCACTGAAACTCCACTAGCCGTAGAACCTGCTGGTCGTACAGATTGCTCAGGTGATAATGCTGCCGATCTCTGATAAGGGGTCGGTCCAGAAGAAAATGTTGGTCTAGAAAATGCAGGTTGAATAAGGTTCACTGGCGGCTTTGTAAACTTGGCCCTCTTATTCTCATATGTACCTGACTGCCCTTATACAACCCTATCCTTGTTCGGCTGACTGCTTCTCAAGAACCGCTTTTGAATTTCTTCGTCAGCTATGAGGGCCTTTGACAGTACTCCTCCATATGTTTCCATTTCCCACATAGCCACGCTCTCCTGTATTCTCGGCCTAAGACCCAGCTGAAATTTTTTGGCCTTCATCATATCGGTGGCCACATGCTGAGGTGTAAACCTCAAAAGTCGTGTGAACTCATCTCCATACTCACGCATTGACATCGTCCCCTGCTTCAGCTCGATGAACTGAACTTCCATCTAATGCCTAACAATCTTGGGAAAGTACTGATCGTTGAACGCCTCGACAAACACAGCTCATGTCCAAGGAGTATTGGGAAACTCCTGCTCCCTGTGTCTAGCCACGGACTTCCACCATGGTCCAGCCTGTCCGTCCAGTTTGAAGGTTGCCCATCTAACCTTCTCGACATTGGTGCACTGAAGCACCTCGAAGATCTTTTCCATCTCATCCAACCAACCTTCGGCTTCCATCGGGTCGGTCTGTCCAAAAAAATTTGGAGGTTTCATCCTCCTGAATTCGACAAATCCTGATGATTGTTGTTGTTGTCCAGCAGAAATCAGCTCTGCTTGCTGGGCGATTGTAGCAGTCTGCTGAGCCATAGATGCGGTCTGCTGAGCAATGTTGGTGGCCAGATTTTCCAACACTTGTTCCATTCTTTCACCCTGACCTCTATCAACTCCGGCTCATATAGGGACTGCATTAGAACCGGTTGCGAAGGCAACTCCCCTCGATGTACCGACACCTTCAGGAATGTCCTCTAAAGGCACCGTCCTACCTCTGCCTCTGCCTCTAAATCTTGGGGCCATACTGATTTGTCATTGTGAACACCACAACATCAGTCAACATTGATTGTAAAGACAATCACACACACAATACTAGTGGTTCTGGACCTAATGACATAACTCTGATGCGAACTGTACCGGGTCACAATTGGTTTCTCATGGGTCCTTAGAGAATCTAAAACCATAGCTCTGATACCAACTGTGACGACTCGACTTTTCCAATCCCTCAAGTATAGGAAAGGTCGGTTTGCCAACCTATCGAATAAACGATAAGCCGGACAAACAGGGCACATATCAGAGTAAAGCGCGATAAATATCCATAGCTAAAATAAATGCGGAAGCAATTAAAAGTAAAGAACCACCGATGATGGCCGACCATCATCGAAACATGGCTCATAATAGAAAATCAACATCAAGTATAAAACTATGATATCCAACTAAAATGGGCCCACAAATTCAAGTCTAACTCTCACCACAAGTAAGAAAATCAGAAAGTTCTATACTGGGAAAAACTCCTCAGGAGGAACCTCAAGCTCTTCCTCAGGTACGTAGTTAGGATCAGTCTCACAGCCCTGAATAGCCACGTCAGTACCTGGACCTGTGACGTATAGTCGGAGTGAGCTAACCAACAAAGCTCAGTAGAAGAAAGACATCTACGACATTTTACTTTAACTAACATGGTTTCAAAACAAATATCGGAATATAGCTTGTCAAACATATAAGCAGATAATAAACTGAATTTAGGTGCGAAAATCATATGTAAGATTTATTTCTAAATGTGTGAAAACAGTTTCAAGAACAGATGCAGTGGATATTTATTGCGCTTTACTCTGATATGTGCCCTATTTGTCCGGCTTATCGTTTATTCGATAGGTTGGCGAACTGGCCTTTCTTATACTTGAGGGATTGGAAAAGTCGGGTCGTCACACATTATCCTAAGAAAGAAAAAATCAGCAAACTAAAAACAACATTTAACTAAAAACACAATTCCTAAAACAGAAAATCCTAAGACAATATCCTGTAATCAGCTGTGATAAGGTGAGGTCTGTATTGTAGTTCTGTGTTGTGGATGTGTTTGAATCAGTATGAATTTCAAAGTAATGTAAGCATGGATGCACACATTTAAAAGCATGATTCATGCATAGCTGAGACCCATAAAGAGTGAAAAAAAAATCTTGAAAGTGAATGAATTTATAGGCTCCATTAAATTTTCAAAATAGAATATGATCCACTGCTGATTAACTTTCATGATTTTTCCAAAATTTAAGAACCATGATCTCAGCAGTTCCAGATGGGGGTACATGAATGACAGTAAAAGAAAACAATCCATCTGAAAAAAATAAATTATGATTTTAAATTTTTATTATTTTTATTTGTTTTTTTATCAACCGGGGCTCAACAACATCCCTTATTTACTACTGCTGAAACAATATAAAAAATAAGTTTGAAATTTTTGTTTGTGTTTATCTTTTCTAAATTTTATTTTTGTTTTTTTTTTTATACAAAAACAGCATGCTTAAATCTGAATTTAAAGAATTTAAAAATTGAAAATGAAAACAAAGGAGAAGGGAATGCAAACTTAAGCAGATCTGCCCCAGCTGCAATCCATCAGCTCCTCTTGTGGCTACTGCTCCAGGTCTGCAAAAATTCAAAAACTGTAGCAGTAATTTATTCAAATAGCTACAAGGCAATGAAGAAAAACTCATAAAAAGAAAGAAAATTCAAAAACACTGTAGCAGTAAAATAGATTTTCTATACATGTACTGCATCAGACATTTATTCAAATAATTTGAATGCAATATACAAATCTAAAACAACAATAAATAAAAAAAACTAAAGAAAATTAGATTTACAAAAAGAAAAACTCAGATCTACTAACTAGATCAAAACTCCCCGGCAGCGGCGCCAAAAACTTATTTGAGATATTTTAGGTGCTTATTATTGTAAAGGAAAATAGAATCAAAATAAAAGGTGAAATGAAAGAGATGAAAACAACACATCTAAAAATATTCAGACCTACAAGATACAGGGTCCTTTTGTAGCAAGCTTTAAAAGTAAGAGTTTGTCCCATAGGGAGTAGTGATCTAAAACCTAATAGGTTGTATAGTAGACCTCCAGATCTGCTACAGATCTGACAATTCTAGCCTAATCGAAGAAAGAGAGTTTTTCGGGTGTTACTAGATGTAATTTACAAAACTGAAATATAAAACTAAATCTAAAAGATTGAGGGAGATGAATGGTAAAATAAAATGTAAAATAGGGAGAAATAGACAGCTAGGGACTGGTTCTTATTGCAAAAATAGATCAAGAGTTGTGAATTTGCAGCTGTCCTTCACTTGGCTACAAGCTCAAGTGCAAGGTAGAAGAATTCAAACCAAACTAAAGCTTGGATGTATCTTAAGGGTATGATCTATCCACTTGAATGGTCACAGATCATCCTATAGACTTCATCCAATCCCAAGGTTCAAATTGAAATATTAAAATCACTACAAATTTTGTGGATGCAAGGCTCCAAGCTCAGGCATCCACAAAGATATTAAACCAAGGGAAATTAGATGGCAATCAAGAGATCTACTGGTAAACTGAATGGGCTATTCCCACATACATGAATCATAGACATCTAATGAAACCACAAGATCTTTAGATTTAATTGGACTTTAAAAAAAAAATTTATTTAATCAAATAACTTGTAATAACCTTGTTCTTAGATCTGTAGTTTGTGCATCAATCCACACATCTTCATGCTGAAATTATAATTACAAACCATATCTGAGCTACTACCTAGATCTACTCCAACAGGCTGGATTAAAGAGAGAATGGGGAAGAGAAAAGGAAAAATAAAAGCTAAAACTAAACCTAAATGAGTGCAGGAGAACTCAGAGAATTTGTGATCCATGTGCTTTGAATTGCAGCCAATTAGAGGAGAGAATTTTCATTTCAGTTTGTGCTAATCCATGTGTTTAGCATTCCAACCCATTAAAGAGAAGAGAGAGATCCAGTTCTATTGTGCTCAGCTGAAGTAATGTGCTTCCCGCCAAGGTTTGCTCCAATTAGTTTGAAAAATAGTTTTGCCCATGGGCATAATTCTTTTGTGCTTTGGAGTTCCCAAAATTACCCCTGCCGACCAAAGATAACTCCAGCTGCAGTCCTTCATAATTGCTGCATATATTTGAGGCTTGATGGAGTTCTCAAAAGTGCCCCCGATGTTCATTAATAACAACTACAACTGATGGAGTCCCCAAGATAGTCTTTTGGATCCATTGATGAAGGCTGATAGCTGATGGAGTATTGGTGGAACTTGAATCATGACAGGTACAGCTACATGAATGATCCCTTCGAGAGGTTCAAGTGGAAGTGCATCAACCTCAAGTGTATATTCGTAAGGTTGGTAGATGAACTCGAGAGGATGGTGAAGGATTCGAGAGGTGGGCTAATGGTGGGCTTGAACCAATTGATAGGTACTGAAGGCTGGGCTTGCTGAAATCGACAGGATGAAGGGTATTCTCCAGAGGATGGCTGATGGTAGTGCTGAAGCTCAAGAGGTACTGATGCTGCAAGGTGATCCATTCGAATGGATGAGGTGTTGTTGTTGTGTGCATTTGAGAGGTTGCAAAGCTGTAGAAGATCCTCTCGAGAGGATGGGATAGCAAGTCGATGGGTTGGTTGAAACATGCATTGGAAACTCAAGAGGTTTAGCTATATGGAATGTAGAACTCGAGAGGATGTGGTGGATGGCCATGAAAACTGCAGCTTCAACAATGTTTTCGAGAGGATGCAACTATAATTTTGGGAAGTTGCTGAAGGTGGTAGCTGAAACTCGACAGGATGGCTGGAGCTGCAAGCTACAACTCGAGAGGATGTGGGAGGTTATTGCAGCATGAATGTCGACAGGATGAATGGCAATCTCGAGAGGCTGGCTAGAGGAGATCATCTCTAGAGGATAAGCTTGAGAGCTGCACAAGTCAACAAGATCACAGCCTATTCGAGAGGATGGCTGCATGTGATGTGCTCGACAGGATGCAAGGGTGAACACCTCCAATGACCATTCAATAAATTCAAGTCTGGGCTTCACAATCAATTGATAGGTTCAAGGGAGCTGAGCTTCAATTGCTTTAATCCTCTCGAGATGAACTCAAGTGGTTTGCTTAAGGTATGCTGCTTTGCTTTGAGAGGTTAGGGTGCTGTTTGAGTAGATGGCTGGAGCACTTCAACAGGTTTGAAAGCTGCAGAACTCATGTTCTTTAGAGGTTGCAAGGCTGCTCCAGGTTGACAGATGTGCTGAAGTTGTTCCTTCCTTGTTGCAACTCTTCAGAGCTTGATTATAGTGCTACTACAACTGGAGATGTTAGATCTTTTCATGTGTGCAGCTGGTGACGCTATAGTTGTTCCATTGTGCAGCTGCTGCTATGCATTGCTGAGCCTTTTAGATTGCTGCAACAACTGAGGATGTTGTTCTAATGTGTGCACACGGCTGGTGTGTGTGCAGCTTCTCATTGCTGGTTCAGCTTGGGTCAATGCCTACCTTTATGGGTGCAACTGCTGTGATGTGTTCCTCCATTCTTCATTGAAAACCCCCATTGCAGCAGCTTTCTTTCCAAAGTGTGCAGCTGAATGGGCAGCTAATGTGCTTTTGCTGTAGGTGGTGAAGATGGTCAACAGCTCTAAGATGCACTGCTCTTGTGTATTTGAAGCAGCTACAGTTGCTTGAGTGCACTGCTAGAGAACATGTTGAACCACATGATTTGTATGCCTCTGCTGATGTGGATTGAAGCACATGGTTGCTCACATCCGAAATGTAGCTGCTTAACTATGCAGCTAGTATGTGTGAACATAGCTGATAGCTTAGACTGCTTTGTGCTTCATCTTTGAAACTCTCATTTGCCCAGACATATTGTTATAGAAACTGCTGGAGATATTGTCTTGGAAGCTCTTTCTGCCAACAATAGTAGCTATTTTGGCTTTAAATCCTCCTTTTGGCACCTTTTATCTGGATGACTGCATATTATTGCTTAACTACAAAAATCAACTAAAAAGCAATTATTAATCACTCTATGTCCTAGCAAAAGTCAGATTAAAGGGGTTTAAAATGGTATAAATCGGTGACTAACAATTTCCAGTCATTGGCCCATTTGCCTGTTGCCATTTCCTCCTTCCATGGTATTGTCGTTGCCGATTCCATTCCCTCTTTCCAACGGAATGTTGTAAGCATCCGTGGTGATCCCTGCGCCACTAGACATACCTCTCCACTTGGTGAGCTTCTATTGTGAAGAGTTCGCGGTCTTCCCTATGGGCCTACCATCTGTCACGATCGAGCAAGCGACTTAGTCAAAAGCGAGCGCGAAATTTTAGCCCATAAGTTCTGCAAGTATCTAATGCCACAATTCTGATATCAACCGTGACACTTGGTGTCACAGTTGACCCGCTCTGATATCATATACGAAATCTAGGACCATTTTCTCTGGTACCACCTATGAGAACCTGATTTTCCCCACACGTATTTCAAGGAAAATCAGAGTGTCAGAGTCTGACATTCTGGGTCCACGTCTAACCCACAGATACTAACTGGGAAGACCCACTTTTTTTACACGATTTTCTAGGAACATTGGTTTGTCGTGTGATGTTCAAATATCATATCAGGTGTCGTATACACATATGCACAATACAGAAATTAGAGTAGATATCATAAGCATAGCAGAAAAATATTAGAATGAATAGATAACATGTGGCATTTATACAAAATTGCTATATATATAGAACATAAATCCATAACCCAAAATGACCACCGGTGACGGCTGACCGTCCTAAACAGTGGTTTGAGTCCAATTATACAAACCATGTACCTAGTCAGTATCCAAGAACCACAGATAAAATTCCTCAGGCGGTAGATCTTCTTCTGCCTCTGGTAACATAGTCAGGATCGGCCTCAAGCTCAGGGTCCTGAACTAGGTCTACACTTGTGACACCTAGTGTCAGGCTAAGCTAAGAGTCTAAGCTCAGTAGAAGAAAGATTAATACTAATTACATTTTATGGATCAATGCATATATTCAATGATAAGAGTTCAGAAAACATTTTCAAAATAAAACAGAGACATTATCATATCGGAAACGGAGGTAAAATTCAGATATTGTTCTCATATCAAAAACAAAATTGAGTTCATGGTCGATGTTCAATTTCTAGTTCAATGAAGTTCGGATTCACTGATTTGTTTTCCATTTACATGCAACTTCTTAATGGATGACTTAAACTTTTAACTTAAGAAACTCCAAGCGAATATAGTGCTTGTTGAGCCGGATCTCTGATGGGAATCCCCCTTGACCATCATTGTTCAATTGAATAGTTTTCAGATGCATGATATAACCGCCGTACCGATCCATAATTTGTACGGTATAACCCACCATACCGATCCAGAGTGTACGATAAACCGTACCGGTCCAGAGTTGGGGGATTTGTTCATATGAACCTTAAATCAACATGCAATTTTAATACATAGTAGGTTTCATACTTTATAACATATAACCAAATGAAACAGAATCCAAAGTACACTTACTCAGAGTTCACATGGTTCATAATTCACATTCGAAATTCAAGGTACGAAGTTCAGAGTTCACAATTGAAGTTCAGATTCAATGGCATATGAATAATTCATATTTGAATTCATATTCAATTATTCATAGTTCACATTTTCATTCATGTCATATTCGGAGTTCAAATTCAAATTCGATGTTCAATATCAAAATTTGGATTCGGAGTTCAAATTCAATTTTCTAAGTACAGAATTCAGATTTTAGAAGGATTCAAATTTGTATTCAAAATTTCATGTTCAGAAGTCAAAATCTATCACATCATAGAGTCTATGAATCAATTTAAAAAGGCAATTTAGCATTGAGTTTCCCCTACCTCGGTTTCGATGACACGCGAAGTCCAATGGGCGATCTTTACCGAAGACTTCTAGCTTGTCGATTCCTAAATGATGTATGAACACTATGTGTCAAAGAATAATGGATCAACGGATTAAAGTTCTGTAGGTTTTTCCAAACAAAACTGAAGTTTGCTAGAAACTGTTGAATTCGCTCGAGCGACATAAAAAATCGCTCGAGCATGTCTTATAATTCCATGTGGCACTTGAACATCTTGCTTGAGCAAGATAGACCCGAACTTTTTATCCTAGAAAATTCGCTTGAGCGAATTGGCTTCAGAACTACTAGTTCGAATTCTGAAGGGGTCTCACTTGAGTAGGTTCCAATTCTCGCTCGAGCGAGAGTGTGATTTTTGCCCTTTCGAATCCTCCAATTTCTCAAAAATAAATTCATATAAAATGCAACCAATCCTACTTTTCAAACACAATAACATCGATTCGTCGTTCTCACCTTCAAAAATGATGCATGCAAGGTTTGTGGTGATCGATATCGATGGAATTAGCGCCAAAACTCACCGTTCGTTCGATGCTCGATTTCTTCCTCAAAAATCTTTGCATGTAAAAACCCAAATGTACACAAATCAACCCAAATTTCAAGACTTGAAATTCATACGTTTACATTATGATGTTTAACTCTTTTGATCACTCATGCAGATTCCATGATGATCCTGTTCGATAATTCTAACAGTTCCACGAACAAAAGGTTCTTGCGACACAGAATGGAACAGAGCTCTTCTCGGGGTGAAGAGGAATTTTGCACATAAATCAATGTTTCGGATCTGTCGAAGAGATGAAATGGTGGAGAAGAAGATTTTTCTGTTTCTTTCAGTTTCTCTCCTCTCAATCCAGAATTCATGCAAATGGGTTATTTCTGCGTGAATTAAGTTTTATACTTTGTGGGGTTGATCTGATGAGAACTCGACACACCGTGGATTAGTGTGCGACCCCTTAGCACATGGCCTAAAAATAATGGCTACACTGCACTCAATAGGTTTTGATTCTTGGACCTCTTATTTGCAAACTAGGTTCCTAACCACTGTGCCATCATGTGGCTTGCGTAACTATTTACACATTCATTCATATGAACCTGTTTTCCCCAGGTGTATATCTTTAAAACAATTATTCCAAAATTTACCAGGTGCATATCATATACTGCACTGGACACATACACAAAGTAGTATGTGTTTGGGTTCGATATTTTGGGGGCGTTACATCTAACGACTTAGTTCTCTCGATTTTTTTCCTTACCTAGTCTGACCTCATGGATCCTACACCAGTGGTAAATATTTCTCATCTTGGGTTGATCAAACTAGATCGCACAAATTATCTTCTTTGACTCGCCCAGTTTCTTCCTGTGCTTAAAACCACTCACCTGCTTGGTCTTGTTAATATACAAGACAAAAAACTTGATCGTTTAATAATAAAACCTTTGCAAGTGCACAAGTTCGTGGAACTAGGGCAAGTACTTAGGGTTCTCAAATCACAAGAAGGATTGGTTAATTTAATTATGATGCAATTCCTGATAAAAAATATTGGGATTTTGTAAAGGAAAAACTACAATTAACTTAAAAGAGCAAATATGATTGCTAAAACAGTAGAAAAGTAAAATAGCACTAGGAAGAATCCAAATGAATGAAGTGCTTAGGGTCCAGAGTTAGTCTATAGAATCATGGTTAATTCAATATAGTTTAATTTGATATTTTGACTAATTAGATTTTTGGATTGTTTTCTCACTACAAGTAGAAACTAACCGCAAAAAGAATCCTTAATCAGTATGGATTATCTAGGGAAAGTACATATCATTCACCTTAAAGTAACTATGACCTCTCATTCCCTGGCATAACCTATCTATTCTACCAATACATAATCCATAACAACATTGCATGAATCCTCAGATCTAGATCACAGATATTAAATCTAAAATAAAAGCCAGAAAGGTTACAGAACAATTCACAGAACAAATCTGACGATTAAATCTAATGACAATACAAATAAATAAACATTAAAGCTCTGTAATCAAGTTCACACAATCAAATCTTAATTAATTAAAATATAAACTAAACCCTATAACATTCAACCAATCATTTGTAGCTTTCTCTTTTCCCTAAACCTAGATCTTTAGCCTTTCATTCTCTGGTATGTCTCTCAATTCTTTCAAATCTTTGAGTCATCATCTTGAAGTTCTGATCTTCTGTAGTTCCTCTCTCAAAATGTATCGTCAGTCTTTTCTAGGGTTTTAGATGTGACAGCCCAAATTTCCGCGCCTGAAATCCGTGCCATCAAGATCATGCTCTGGATGATTCCCGGGACAAATCACAGAGTGCCTACTCATCTAGCAGAAATCAAAGCAGACACTGTCCAGTAGTGGCAGATCAAGTCATCATATATGACTTTAAAAGAGAGAAGAAATAAACAATGCATGTATCTATATATATATCAAAAAATATACATCCACAAAAAGGAACCAAGAAGAACCACTGGTGATGGACATCCATCATCCAAAATAATGGTTCCTGATAGTGGTTCCTATAGAATGTATAATAATGTAAGTAAAAAACATCTATAGAAAATAAATACAGAAAGTGGCCACCAGGCACACAATAATCCAGAGTATCATACAAGAATCTCAAAATAACGATAACTAGTACCCAAATAGCTAATAGAACTCGTTAGCTAGGGTATCAGTATCCTCCTCCTCGGCCTCAGCCTCTGCATAACTAGTACAGGGAGCTCTAGCCTCAGAACCTATAATTGTTGTAGCAAATAGGGTGAGCTAACCATCTAAGCTCAGTAGAAGAATTTTAGTTAAAATTGCATCTTAATTGTAAAACATGGTTGCAGAAGATATTGACAGAATTAAACAGATGCAAGCAGATGTTTCAGATATGCAAAATTTATCAAAGTAGGTAGAACTTATTAGAGTTTACAGAATGTTATGCATACAGTATTTAATGAACTTAGAATAGTAAACTTAAGTAACTCCCTTGAGTATAGCACGTGGTAGCCAGATTTGGTCCGATGGGTAATCCCGACCATCATCGTTCACATGAACAATTTCAGGAATGCAACAATGCCTCTACTATGGAGTGCAATTGTGTAGAGGATTTCCAAGCAGATGCACGATTGTGCCAGACACGGATATACCACCGAGTCGGTGGGATTCGTCAGAGTATTAAACCTCAAATCACATGCAGACATATTATACATAACAAAAATCAGGTGACAGGTGACAGGTATCGGATAGCAGGAGTAAGATATAACAGAGTTGTCACACATATGCTAAACATGACTGGAAAGTAAAATCAGAATATACAGTCGAATGCAGAAAATTTGGAATCCATGAGATCAAGAATAAATGCAATTTCAGTTGAATTCCCCTACCTCAGGTCAGACCTTTCTAAGCAAATCCAAAGCTTTTCTGAACGTCAAGGTCTGATTCTAGACCATAAATATTGTACACTAAGTGTTAGGGATGTTAGAATGTCAACTGGTGTTGTGTCTAGTAGCGTTAAATTTACAAAACCCAGACAGGTCAAAAAATAGGGGTGATTGATCAATCAACAGCCTTGATTGATCGATCAACAGCCACCTCATTGATCGATCAATCATCTCCTTGATCGATCAACCCCATACAAAGCTCATAGGTGATAAAGACTAATTGATCGATCAACAGCCTCTATTGATCGATCACCTCTTCTCATTGATTGATCAATGCTTCAATTGATCGATCAATAGCTTCTACTCATCACACTTTGACAGAGGAAAATTGATCGATCACCAGCCTTGATTGATCGATCAATTAATCTCATTGATCAATCAATGCTTCAATTGATCGAACACCAGGCTAGATTTTAAATTTCCCTCTTTCTGTTCTCACACTAACTTTATACAGATTGATCGATCAATGCCCTTATTGATCGATCAATCTTTGCCATTGATCGATCAACAACCTTGTTGATCGATCAATCTTTTCCATTGATCGATCACTCTCTCTGTGATCGATCAATTAACAAATTGATCGATCAATGCCCTCCGGCTCTGAACCTCCAGAAAGATGACTCTACTGTTCCCACTTAACATTTATATGAATTGATCGATTAATGCCTCTCAATGATCGATCAATCCAGTATTGATCAATCAATAATGACAGTTCTCTGTCATTAATGGTGGTCACTTGTTCTTCTTATTTTGACCTTTTTCTTTTAATGGTTTCCAACAACCATTAACACACCTCTATACACATTCTCGTGAAGCTTTAATCTTGTCCTTATTAAGCGTAAAAGCTCACCTTTAAATGGGCCCTTTCGGGGTATCGACAAATAAAATCCGAAGAGTTTGGGATCCGACTCTCGGAGTTTATTGTCGCTACAGCTCGGATAAGTAGAAGCTTAGCTCCGCTTCAACACACGGCATCAGCACACATTCCCAGACTCAATATGGAGCATTGTATTTGACTCCTCCACACTCTATGTCAGACTATATACGATCTAGGTATTCCTAACCCCATTTTCTCAAGGAACCTACTCAAACCTATAACCTATTTACAGATCTTTCAAGGAAGAGAAGAAGGAGAAGATGAAGAGTAAACATTCCAACCCTCATCCTTCACCTATAAGCTAAGAAAAAGAAATATCCATGATATTTCTATTTCCCATGACTTAAGCTCCGGTGTCGAGCAACTACGTAGTTTCCACGGCGTATCACGCCGCATTAACATCTTCAAGACTCGGATTTAAGAGTAAATTCACACATGGATTCACCTACATGTGGATTAATATTATTTCTTATAATATTTATTTCAAAATTTTAAATATGTCTCGATTTCTGTTCCGGGCATGCATATCGAAACAGTCACGTTCTTGTTCAGAATTTTAGGGTCATTACATTATCCCCCCCTTGGGAATTTTCATCCTCGAAAATGTCAGGGAGGTTTGGTCAGGTGGTAGCGAAAACAAGCAGACTAATATATCATGCGAAAAACAAAGATGCAGGCAGAACAAAATTTGGATGGAAAGCAGAGTAATATAAATACAAATACAATTATAAAAACAAAAAGATACAGAGAATAGCAGAGTAAATACCTGCCGGGACGTCGGATGGTCCGGCCTCATCAGGGGCAGGTCGACTGGGTCGGGGTGGCGGTGTATGGTAGTCACGAGGATTCACCGTATGCTGACGTGCATGAGCAATCATCGGTGTCAACGTGGTGGCGTACAAGTGCTGCATGACGAGCTCATGCATGCCCTCATGGTAATCCAGTCGACGATGAATCTGACATTGGAACGCCTCCATCACATCCAGCCTCTTCTGTATACGCCGGTTACCCTCTACAAGCTCATGAAGCATCGCTTCGACGCCCATTATGGAAGGAGAAGGGGGATGCGACGTGGTAGGACGAGGTGGCCGACGTGGTGTGGTGGGGATAGGTTGAGTAGACACCTCTGGTTGAGGTGGCTGGTCAAGTGGTGCCTCCCCCTCGCCAAGTACTCGTTCGGCGGGCGCCGCACCCTCCGCAATGGCAGGCTCAACGGGCTTAGCAGCTCCCTCCTCTCCCTCTGGTAACCGCTTGACTAGAAGGTTGTAACTCTTGGTCCAGTCCTTGAAGTGAAATACCTTTGTGTTGTTGGTCATCCATGGCTCACTAGGAGCCAAACTATATGCCATGCGTAGAGCAACGTATTGCTCCACCATCTTTGTGATCAGGCGAATGTAGGGAAGTTGTTTCTTGGCCCTGGTCTTTATTTTATCCGACATCAGGTCCTTGGCATTTAGGATGCCATCAATGACCAAATCTGCCATAAAGAACCAACGGTTCTCTAAGGCGGAAAAGAGTGCCTGTTGCACGATGCCAGTCCGTGAGGACTTGTGCAAAAATGGGTTGAGGGCACACTTGATATAGGTATCAAGCATCTACAACTAGTCAGGTAATTGGGCACGTGTGATGAATTGCCCCTTCCCAAGTTGACCTTGGGTCATCTTGGTGACCACGTTGGGAAAAGGGATGTCTTTAATGTAAGGGGGCCCTAATCCACAGGTTTCAATGTAGACCAACGTGCATTGTAGGGTAGCCGCTACATGAAACAGGTTGAATTTGTATTCAAACCCGTCAATCGAAGTGACGAGTCGGTATCGGCTATCGCCCCAATGAAGGTTTTGGAAAAAGAGTCGCATGATTCGAGAACAATAGTGATCATGGAACGACACGAGTAGGGGTTTCAACCCGAGCTTTTGAATGTATCCCATGGCCCAAGTCATCTCGGGCCGATCCTCATAAAGCGTAGAGGTGAATACATATTCGGGGAGAAAGGATTTGGAAGTCCACCATGGGTTGGGGACTTCGCATTGAATTTGGATCGGTATGGGTTCTTGGACGAGTGGAACCGCATCTGAAATAGGTGCCACGGGTGGCACGGTGGTTTGGGGGACAGGTTCGAGGGGTGGTACAGAAGCATGAACCTAGGACGTTAGAAACCTACGCGAAGCGTTCTTAGTATGGGGCCCTATAGCGTAAAAATACCCAAACTTGATCAAAAACTCACAAGAAGAGAAAAGGTAGGGTTTACCGATTCGACCAAGCGAAATCCAGGCAAAATATGCACGGGAAAGAGGCCAGGTTCCGGAAATCACCCCTCTCCAAAATCGCTCGAACACAAACACAAGAAACCTCCTTGAACGATTGAAATTTCGATCGTGCAATGAGGTAAAAGAACCCCAAGCATTACTTAAAACATTTGGATTGATCGATCAATGCTTCAATTGATCGATCAATTCATAAGTGAAATGTCCTAACCCGACAGTAGTGATCAATCAATGACTTAATGTTGATCAATCAATACACCTAAAATTGATCGATCAATCACCAAAACTGAGCATGAGGCTTCACCTATCATTGATCGATCACCTCACTATGTTGATCGATCAATCACTAAATTGATCGATTAATTCACTAATTGATTGATCAATCAAGACCGTGAAACAATTTCTTAACAGAGTCATTTCCTTAATGCGATTAGACCGCACTTCGAAAATGAGGGTACATGTACCTCTCATACTAAACCCGTAAAAGCAGATTACACGAGTCAAATTATGCTTGTTTACACATGAGAAGAACATAAGTATGATAAAGAATTTTAAGCGAAATTCATAGAATTACCTCTCATGTCAGGTAAACAAGTGCGGATACTGCTCGTGGATCTCAGTTGCACACTCCCAAGTAGCTTCGAAAGCTGAATGATATCTCCACCTTACAAGTACCAGTGGAATCAACTTGGTCCTCAAAACTTGATCTCTATGATCCAAAATCACTATCGGTTCCTCAATCACCGTCAGGTCCTCTTGCAACTCAATCGGCTGGAAATTGTTAAGACCTAAAAAGTACCACTTTTCACCCCTTAAGTTAACCTCCGTTAGACCCTTAGTCATTTAATAAATCTGTGTTAAGACCATTTTTTAGGTAATAAGCAGCAGCTGCAGATAAGGCCCTACACTGCTAAGAAGCCTACTTTTCCCCCATAAGTTCCTCAGAAGAAAGGAAGTTGAATCCAGACAGAACTTGGCTGCAGCATAGGCAAAGCATAGCAGGAACAAGTCAAGAAATGAGCCTCACACAGATGTCGCAAGGTTCAATTGATTTAGTGAGAAATGCTTCGCGCAGTTGTCGCAGGTTTCTCAAGGCAGCACACCAACTGCTCGCGCTGTTCTCGTGTAGATTAATGATAGAAGGGGTCAAAAAGTAAACTTCACGCAGTTCTCGCGAGGCTCAGTTGTAAGTGCTCATGCAGTCTCACGCAGCTAAAGAGAGGAGCATTTAATCCTTACGAGATTCACTGAGGAGAGAGAGCTTCAGGCACTCCTGCGCGTAGTAGTCGCTTAGTGGCCACGAGATGCAGATCTTCAGGGGACTGCTCACGCAATCCAGAGGACGATACAATTGCTTCGTCGCGAGGATCCCTGCGAGATTCACCAAGGAATGAATTGCCCGTGCAATTCCCGCGCCACTCAAATGGGAAGTGTAATCCCTCGACGACCAGAGCATTCCCGCGATGACCAAACTATTTATCCCGTGATTGCAAGAACTTCAAGTCAATTCAATCTCGTGATGACAATTCTATCATGTGATAAGACCTGGAAACCCTTGCTACCTAGCGAGGCTCGGGATCTTAACTTCCCCTCACTTTTGTAAGGGCAGTCTGGGAATTTCTAGCAACTAGGGCATGCACTCCAATGCTCTAATCTCTATACACATGGCCCGAGGCATCCAAGGAACAGAAATGGGCCACATTTGCATCATTAAAATTAGGGTTTTCCTAACCCTAATGCTCCCACAGCCGACTGCTATATATGCAGGAGGGAGGTGAGGATCCGATATTCTTGAATCAGCTGTAGAGTTCCAGTAGGCTAAGGTTAGGGTTTAGGCAGCATCTTTTCCCTTTTTCTTCTCTCCATAGCCCAGCACTTGTTGGCTATGCCTTTGTATGTTTATTTGGAACAATTTTAATGGTGTTTTATAATAGGATGTTGTACATGTATGGGATTGAAGTTTGAGGGTTGTTCTGTACAAGGCTGCTGCCTTGAGATCCTCCATTGCTAAGTTGTATTTAAGCAATGGAGGATTTTTTTGAAGGATTCACTCAAATCCAAGTGACTTGTGTGTCCAGGCTAGTGCACATATGTAGGCCTATGCCCCACCACAGGATTCACTAAATCTGAATCCCCATGGGAGCCTGAGCTGGTAGCCTTGTGAACATGGTGGTGGCAGCAATCTACTTATTTTGTCTCAGACCTCTGTGAGGAGGATAGCCTCTGTGGATAGTCTGTGGCCATTCAAGTGGATAGGTTATAGCCCCAGGGTGAGGCCAATCCATAGATCAAAGACAGATTCTTCTTCTCTGCACTTGTTCTTGTAGCCCTATGAGAGATTGTGCAGAGACAGACTCCCCTGTATTTGTATAGACGCACCATCAGATTGAAGATCTGATATGGCTATAGAGATTAAAGGATTGTGACTGGATCACTGCTGTCTCTCTAAAGCAGTGAACAACTAGATCTAAAGCTAGTACTTAAACTCTTGCTGGTCCTGTGTGTCCATGCTAGTGCACATATGCACACCTATGCCTCACACACAGAACTTTAGAGGTTGAGGTTCCTATGGATTCTTGAGCCGGTAGCCTGGATGAAGTAGTGCCTACAATGATAAACATGTTTTGACCCATCTATGGACTGTGGCTCCCCTATTGGATAGTCTGTGACCATTTGAGTGGACATGTTATAGCCATAAGGGATTGGATCATGGCACAAGGGTGAGTTGGTTCCTTTCTCCTCTTTGGTGATAATGTAGCCATTGGAGAGGACTTCTATAGCAGCAGATCCGAGTCTGAGTTATAAAACCCATCAGATCTGTACCTAATGGCTTACTTCTCACCCTTTTTATATTTATTTTCTCACACTTCATCATTCTTCTCAACCATTTCTGTAGTTCAGTCATTAGGTTACCATAGGATTTAAACAATAGTGACCTTAAATCCCCTTCCATTTAGAATTGCTAGATCTGTAGTCAGATCTGGAGGACCTACTAAAGAGGGCTCCCTTGGAGCTTTAGACCATTTTCCCTGTGGGACAAACTCTTACTTATTAAAACATACTACAACAAGCCCTATATCTTGCAGGTCTAGGCTATTTTAGTTGTGCTAAATCCACCCTCTATTTTATTTTAATTTTTATTTTTTTTGCTCTTATCATTACACAATAAATCAGCACACTAGAAGTCAACAACAAGTTTTTGGCGCCGCTGTCGGGGAATTTGATCTATTAGTAGACCCTAGATTTTTGTATTTTTTTTTTATTCTTTGGTAGTTGTGCTCTTGAATAACTAATACTGCTGATTTACATTTGGATTTTTTCTTTGCAGATCTGGACAGTAGCAGAGAAGGAAAGTTGAACTGCACTAGGAGTCTAGCTACCTCTGTTTACATTTCTCTAACCCTCAAAACTCAGTCTATTTTTCCTTTGCAAATTTCTTAGCAGTTGGTTAGGATAGTTGTAATTTTGTTTAGATAATTCTTTGAGTTAATTGCAATGTGTCTGCAAGTAGTCTTCCCTGTTGTTGGTGTGTGTGCATGTTAGGAAGGAGATCCCTCAGTCCCACATTAGAGCCTCCTTACCCTTAGATAGAAACGGCCAAAAGACCAAGAAGGCCCAGACACACCACCGTTGAGCCCCTTACTGAAACCGAGACAACAGTCATGGGTGAAGAGCAACCCAGGACATTGAAGGAGTTAAATGCTCCTGATGATTATAATTCCCCATTCAGCATTCAATTCCCAGATGTTCAGGGAAACTATGAGATTAAAACCTCAATCATTCAAATGCTTCCCTCTTTCCATGGGCTCAGCAAGGAAGACCCCTACAAGCACATTGACCAATTCTTAGCCCTGTGCACAATATTTTCCATTACTGGTTTGGGACCAGAAGCCACTAGATTAAGGCTCTTTCCTTTATCCCTAAAGGATAGGGCCAGCACCTGATTAGCTACTCTCCCAAACAACAGCATCACTTCTTGGAAAGACCTCCAGACCAAATTTTTGACAAAATTCTTTCCAGAGACAAAAACCAGCCAGTTGAGGAAAGCAATACTTGCTTTTGCCCAATCCTCAACTGAAGATTTTAATCAAGCATGGGACAGATTCAAGGAGACGCTCAAATAATGTCCCCACCACAAGATCCCTGACTGCCAGCTTGTCCAGAGCTTCTATAATGGGATTGATGAGAAAAGTAGAGACATGATAGATGCCTCTTGTGGTGGAACTTACATGCATAAAATAGCTGATGAGGCATGGGAATTGTTCAAGGTCATTAGTGAAATTGCTTTCCAAAAGATATCCTTGTCAAGAACTGTTCAAGAGCCTTCTCCTAAAATGGGACTTGCTGCAACTTCCAAAGGAAAGATGTATGAAGTAACTGGGAATAATGACCTGCAAATGCAAATGGCTAATCTTTCTGATAGGTTTAATAAACTATTGATTGTGGTGCAACCCAGATGGGCGGCACAGGTGATGGAGGAATGCCTGATATGCCAATCTTCACAACACATAGTGGAAGAGTGCCCATCTGCAGGGCAATATCCTGAGTATGTGATGGAACAAGCTAATGTTGCCTAATCATTTGGCCAACAACAATCTGTTGGCTATAACAAGCAGCCATTTAGATACCAGCACCAAAATACTGGTTACCAGTGGAGGGATCACCCAAATTTGAGATGGAGACAAGATAATTACATGCAGCCACAACAAATGTTGGCCCTACCTCAAAGGCCATAACAATAATTTAACCAGGGATATGCCCCAAGGTAAAATTTCCAGCATCAGCAGCTGCCCCAGCAACAAAATCAGTTGGTAGTTCCCCCACCTCAGTCCTGAAATGCTTCTTTTGAGTATAAGGTTTTGACCTCATTGCAAAACCTTGGAACCTTGACTCAGACTGTGAACTCTCACAGTCAAAGCATAAAGAAAATGGAAGAGCAGCTAGGCTAAATATCCAATGCCTTGGCAAAAAGAGAGAAGGGCAAGTTGCCAAGCCAGCCAGTGGCCAACCCTAAGGGCCAATATTTGATTGGAGAAGGTTCCTCAAGTTTTGAGGGAGCTAATTCCATCACAACCCTAAGGTCTGGCAGGCTGGTGGACAGAACCAAGGTTGGAAGGGAACAAGGAGAGGTCATTCCCAAAGAATATTCGAATGAATGTGAAAAAGAATATATTAAAGCACAGAGCCAAGAGTTTCCTGCTACCCTGCAACAAGAGAAAAATAATGAAGCTGTAGTTGAACCTCAACAGGAAATAAAAGATGAAAAAAGAAAAAAACAAAAGTTTAGTCATAGGCTTGCAGCTGAGGAACCAACAGTACCTCAGTTGCCATTTCTTCAAGCTTTGAGTGGCCCTGCCCCTTTTGATAAGGGGAATGCACACATAGAGGAAATGATGGAGACCTTTAGGTAGGTAAAAATCAATTTGCCCCTACTTGATGCAATTAGAAGGTCCCAGCCTATACCAAATTTCTGAAAGACCTTTGTACCCAGAAAAGAAAAGCTAGAGGTCATTTGTCCAGAAAGGTCTTTGCAACTGATATAGTTAATTTTGTATTAAACATAACAATACCAGAGAAGTTGCAAGACCCAGGGATACCCACTATTTTCTGCATAATTTGAGACCACACAATTGGAAGGGCCCTTACTAGACCTTGGAGCCAGTGTAAACCTGCTGTCATACAGTGTGTATCAGCAGCTAGGTTTGGGGGAGCTAAAACCCACCCCCATTATGCTGTTAATGGCTGATAGGTCTGAAAGGAGACCTATGGGAGTGGTTGAGGATGTCTTAATAGGGGTGGACAAGTTCTTTTACCCTGCAGACTTCCTAGTTTTGAACATGGGCTGCAACAAGAGTACAACCCCTATACCTGTTATTTTGGGCAGGCCATTCTTGGCCACTGCCAATGCTTGCATTCAATGCAGGTCAGGGATTATGGAGGTAACTTTCAAACACATGAAGGTTGAATTGAATGTGTACAATAGTGCAAAGTACCCTCAGCTAGACAATGAGGAAAGCTCTGTAGTGGATGTGCTAGAGGAAGTTGTTGAAGAAGAATTGCCCACTTTGCTGGATTGGGGAAACATTGTCAAAAGTTTAGTTGAAGTTTGGGACATGGTAGAGAAAGATAGTCCAGCTGTTATGACAGAAGACATGACCACATTGAAGTCTTCTGTGGGCTTAGTGCAACATTCCATTTGGAAACCTACATTACTGCCTCTTCCTCAAACCAACAAAGAACCAATCTTGCCATCCACCCAACAAGCCCCTGATCTGAATCTCAAGAAGCTTCCAGAAATATTGAAATATGTCTTCCTTGAGAAAGGCAAAAAACTTCCTGTAATTATCTCCTCCTCTCTTACCAATGAGCAGGAGGAAGAATTACTAACAGTCTGGAGGAAGCACAAAAAGGCAATTGGCTGGACCATTGCGAATCTCGGAGGGATAGATGCATCAATATGTATGCACATGATCCATTTAGAGGAGGGCTCAGTACCCTACAGGGAAATACAGAGGAAATTGAATCCTCACATACAAGAAGTGGTCGTCAAAGAGATTATTAAATTGCTAGATGCTGGGGTAATTTACCCCATTTTTGATTCTGAATGGGTGGCACCTATCCAAGTGGTGCCCAGGAAATCTGGCATAACAGTTATTACAACTGAGTCTGGAGAGTTGAGACCAGCCAGGGAGACCACTGGCTGGAGAGTCTGCATAGATTATCGGAAGCTCAACTCTAAAACCAGAAAAGACCACTTCCCTCTCCCCTTCATAGATCAAATTCTGGATAAGTTGGCTGGAAAAGCTTTTTATTGTTTTCTTGATGGGTACTCAGGGTACAACCAGATCCCTGTGCACCCTCACGACCAAGAGAAAACTACATTTACTTACCCTTTTGGCACCTTTTCTTACCGAAGGATGCCTTTTGGGCTGTGTAATGCAGCAGCCACCTTTTAGAGGTATATATATACCATATTCTTTGATATGATTGACAAGTTCTTAGAAATCTTTATGGATGACTTCTCTATACATGGGGACAGTTTTGGTCAATGTGTGCAACACGTCCACCTGATCTTGCAATGATGTGAGGAGACCAATCTGGTCTTAAGTTGGGAAAAGAGACCCTTCATGGTAACACAAGGTATTGTGTTGGGCCATGAAGTCTCTAAAGAAAGGATTGAGGTACATAAGGCCAAAGTTGACTTCATTACAAATTTTCCCCTCCAAGAACAGTCAAACAAATCAGATCTTTCCTTGGACATGCAGAATTCTACAGGAGGTTCATTAAAGACTTCAGCAAAATTGCTGAACCATTGTGCGACCTGGTATGCCAGGATGTGCCCTTTGATTTTTCTGCTGAATGTCTTGAGGCTTTTGAAACTTTTAAGATATGCCTCACCTCTGCCCCTATACTCCAAACACCTGACTATGCACTACCCTTTGAGCTAATGTGTGATGCATCCGACTTGGCAATAGGTGCTGTTTTGGGCCAAAGAAAAGATAAGCTGCCAGTGGTAATTGCCTATGTCAAGAATCACTTGTCAAGCTCAATTGAATTACACCACAACCGAAAGAGCTTCGCGCTTGTTTTATTCATTGACAAATTTAGACCTTACCTACTTGGGTCTAAAACTGTAATCTTCACAGATCACTCAGCATTGAAATACCTATTGTCCAAGAAAGATGCTAAGCCCAGGCTGATTAGATGAATACTCCTGTTGCAGGAGTTTGACATTGAAATCAAGGACAAAAAGGGTGTGAAAGGTGTGGTGGCTGACAACTTGTCTAGAATTGTGTTGGAAAAATGTGTTGATGACCCTACAAATGATGTTTTCCCGGATGAGCAATTGTTTGCCATCCAATCCTTGGTTCCTTGGTATGCACACATTGTAAATTATTTAGTTATAGGCAAGATTCCTACCCATTGGACCAAAATGGACAAAGACCCGTTCTTCTCACAGGTCAAATTCTTTTTCTGGGAGGAACCTTGCTTATATAAATACTGTGCAGACCAAATCGTCCAAAAATGTGTTCCAGAAAGTGTTGTCCCTAGTATTCTGGCCATGTGCCATGAAAATGCCTATGGGGGCGACTTTAGTGGAAGAAAAATAGCTGACAAAATCTTGCAGTGTGGGTTCTATTGGCCTTCTTTATTCAGAGATGCCAATACACACTGCAAGACATGTGAGAGATGTCACAAATTAGGAGGGCTGTCCAAAAGAAACTCAATGCCTTTGCAGCTCATCCTTGTTGTGAAACTGTTTGATGTCTAGGGTATTGACTTTATGGGCTCCTTTCCTCCTTCGAATGATTATCATTTCATCTTAGTGGAAGTGGATTATGTTTCAAAATGGGTAGAAGCTATTGCCACAAGAACCAATGATCATCAAGTTGTCCTCAAATTTATAAAGTAGAATATCTTCTCAAGATTTGGCACCCCTAGAGCCATTATCAGTGATGGGGGTAGCCATTTCTGCAATAAAAATTTTGAGAGCTTGCTCAAGAAATATTCTGTCACCCATAGGATTGCTACTCCCTACCACCCGCAAACCTGTGGGCAAGTTGAAATTTCTAATAGGGAGATCATGCACATCCTTGAGAAGACAGTGAGGACTGACAAAAAGGACTGGGCTGAAAAGCTAAATGATGCATTATGGGCTTATAGGACTACTTATAAGACTCCCATTGGGATGTCCCCAAGGGAATGGATTGATCCTAAGGTTATAACATGTCCACTTCAATGGTCACAAACTATCCTAGGGGTTTCCCCTATTCAATGGATTAAATCAGAACATGAACACCATTGCAGGTACTATGTTTGCAAGGCTACAAGCTCATGCATCCATAGGAGCAATCAGCCCTTAAAATTTTAGTGGAAACAACAGACAATCAAAGGCTGAATGGGGACTTAGACTCAGCTGGTCATTGCTATAAAAGGCCTATAATGATCCAGCTCATAAGTCTGTAATCTCTATCAAATATCAAATCTAAGAACTGAGGATGGCATTGCAGCATAAAGGAGAGTTTGGTTCTACAACTATCTCTCACTTGGCTACAAGCTCAAGTTCAGAGAAGAAGAATCCATCTCAATTCTATGATTGAGACCATCCTTAGGGCTATAGCCTATCCATTTAAATGATCACAGGCTATCCCAGAGGTTATCTTCCTCATAGATGATGAGATAGAACAAGTAAATTGCTACTGCCACCATGGTTGCAGGGCTACAAGCTCAAGCAGCCATGGGTGCATCAAACCTATAAAACTCTATGTGAGAAACACAAGGAAATGTAGATTCAACTGAACTATAAATAGGCATTGCATTGATTTAAAATAAAACTTACAATGTTTGCCCTCAAGGCAATAGCCAGTGTAAAAGCCTAAATCAGCTCCCAAAGTTTATACAAAACCCATTACAAACTGAAGTAAACTATCTACTTACAAAATATCTTAGCCATCAAATGCTGAGCTAAGGAAGAAGAAAAGGAAAAGGATGACCTACCCCTAACCCTAAATGACCTAAGAACTCTTGAGCTCCCAGCAAAATTAGGTTAAGGGGAAAATGGTTTCTACAAAAAAACTATAACTTATATAAACATTGTCCAAAAAAATATATTGCCCTGGCCAATAGGAGAAGAGGAGGAAAATGCCCCATTTGCCACTACTTTCATGGCTCATTTGTGTCCCTTGGATGCTTTGGGATGTAGGAAATAGATTAGAGCCTCGAGGTGTGTGCCCTAAAGTGGGCAAATCTCCAAAATGTCCTTGTGTATGGACTGAGAAGGCAAGAGCCCGAGCTTCGTGAGGATGAGTGCTCCATATTGGCCTCTCGCAAGGCTGTCGCATGGATGGAATTACTGTTAAAGGCGACTCACGATGATCACTTGATATGAATCTTCCAGCTCGCGCAAATGGCGCTTCAGGTGGCTAAAGTCGCGAGGATCTCGCTAGGTTGAATTACAGCTTGCTAGGTTCTCATGAGGATAGACTTTGAGCTTCGCACGGATGATCACCAGGATGACATGCACTTTTCGTGTGGTTGGCTTTGCCTTTGAAGCGCGCGGGATCTGTGCGAGGATATTTTCTAAAGCTCTCTCTCCTCTTGAGCTGCGCGAGATGTATGTGAGCTATAAGTCTGTTGCAGTGCACTAAGTGTGATCTGTGCGAGCTTCTAAATGTTGCAGGCTTGAGCTTCGTGAGAACTACACAAGGGGGCTTTTCCGGCCAAGTTGAACTACGTGAGGGTCCATTTGTGCTTCACTGCTACTGTGCACACCTGTTGCTGTTGTTTCCTCTGTTAGGGTCCAACTTCCTTTCATCCATTGGACTTCCAGGGTCCACATAGGCACTCTAAATGCTCACTATGGTGTGTACCACCATGGTGTATCCTCTTCTCTTAACTCAACTGCCCTACTTGGCTTTAATCTCTCTTCTTGGCCTCCAAAGCATGACAGTTGCACTAAGCTGCAATATTATTATTAATTACAAAACACACTCAAAATATAATTATTAGATGTGTCCAAGGTGCAGTAAAGGCTAGGTTAAGAGGTGAAAAATGGTAATTTTTAGTGCTTAACACACCCCCTAACCTAATCTTTGCTAGTTCTCGAGCAAAGGAAAAATTAAATAACTCCTCTAAAAGGTTAAATGTCACTTTCGTAGGGTGCACGGATACATTTAGCTTATGCATCAATCCTTTTAAACCCCTAGGTGATCCCTAGTGGAGGAGTGAAGTCTCCAGAGGGTTTTTAGTGAAGATACCCACAAACTTCTCAATGAACACAGTTAAACAAAGTGCAAACAGTGGCCAATCAGTTTGTAATTAATAAAGTTTCATTCCACCCTTGCTCTATCAAAATTAAAGGAGTTCCAAAATAGTATATGCAAACAGTTTAACACCTCAGTCATGCATGCATGCTCATCACATCAACTCAGCTGATACCAAGAAAATAATATGTGCAAAACAGTACTAAGCTTACCAGTAAATCAAAATTCAGGTTTAAACAATGCCCCAATGATTTCAATATCAAACCCAATGTTTACTAGAGCTGTCTCTCACAAATGAATTTAAGGGTGAAGCTTAACTTCATTTGTGAGAGACAACCCCAAATGGGTCTGTCTCTCACACAAGCTTAAGAGCAGTTACAAACCCCAAATGGGTCTGGAAGCATGAGCATAGGCATTTGCTCTTAATTTCTGATATCATCACACACTTCTCACCAAAAATTCGACATTCCCTTATCTCCACATAACAGTTCATTTGACTTAGGATCAACAAGGTGTTTTTGATGGGTTATAATGTGGCTTATGGTTGAGGTTTAAAAAGAATGGAAGGATAAAGGGGATTCAAAATTGAGAAATCAACAGGTATAGGACGTGATTCATGACTTCACCTTCTTGAATTCAGCATACTTCATCTTCATTGACATTTTTCAGATTCAAAGTGGCTAGCTTCTCTTCTTCTTTTTATTTTTATGTTTATGAAATGCCACAACTGTACCACTGCTACACTTCTAATTATAGTTTGCTTCTCTCCTTTTCATCCACCAAATGTTGCACCCAGCTTGCTTATCTTCAACTCCTTCTCCTTTACCTTCTGAAATCTCAGAGTGAGGGTAGGGTTCAATCATGTCTACAAGTTTAGGTTCAAGTACTTTGGTGTTTATTGAAGAAAAATTAAATTTAAGGCTCAAAGAGTGTATGCAAAAGGGCATTTTCAATGGGTTGGTACTTTAGGCTCAAACTGACCAAATGAAAGTCTTGATCCTTTCCTTAGTGTCATGATTACTGTCAAACAATTTCAACTTTGGGTGCCTAACTTCTAGTGGAAAGAAGTTGAATCTGTCAGTCCTTAGAGCAAAAAAAGTTGCCAAAGACACTCCTAAAAAAAAATATTTTACAGGCTCGAAGCTCACTAGGTATGGTCTTCAATTAAACTTCATGGGTATGTTTTCACCTTTTTCTCTCATTACTGGTTCACTAAGCACTGATTGTGAAAGGTTTCTCTTGAAGCTCACCTCATGGAAGTATTTAATTTTTTTAATGGACTTCAATGTTAAACAGTCTGCATTAGTTTTAAATTATTTTCTCATTTTCAACATTGCTTTGGTGGATTCCACTCTATTTATTACAAAATTGATTTTTTACTACTGCACTTAGGTTAACTATTTCATTGGCCTCTTACTGATTTACCCTGCCATAGCCTCAAACCTAAATTAATCAGTGTCCTCACTATTTCAGAGATAATACATGTGAGAGAAGCAGGGTGAAGAAGTACTTGGCAAGTGAAAATTAAAATGAAACAATGAAATAAAATGCAAAGTGACTTAAAACAAGAAATTTTATTAATAAGAATTATATAAAATAGTGACAAAACAAAAATAGAAACAAACACAGAACTGAGACTATACTGGGACAACAAACACAGAACCTAAGTACAAATTGACTCAAACAAATCCTAAAGCTAATCTGAATCTATGTCTAAACTCAAGACAAAGTTGGGGGTCCAGTTATATTTTTCTGCATATTTGTTCTTCTCTTTCTTCACTGTGTCGGCACTGACAGCAATAGCCTTGGTTCCTTTTGCAGCTGGCTTCATGGGCTTGGTGCTGCTCTACCTTCTGCTTGTACACTTGCATTAAATTGATTGATTTTATCAACATCACCTCTAGTCTCTTCTTTTCTCTTGTATGATCAGTCTGCAGCTTGGCAATCTCAGCTAGTAATGGCTGCTTTACCCTGGTATTGAGCTCAGCTATCCCTCTCTTTACATCACTCATGATATAGGGGTTTGTTGACATAACTCGGGTGAGGGTGGAAAATGGTGGCATGAGATTAGAGGGAGTAAGAATAATGGCCCTTTCAGCAGGGTCATCAAATTTAGGATAGGGAGTGGATGAGAATGATGGGATAGATGATGGAGATGGAGTAGTGGTTGCCAGCTCCTCCTCACTGGGGTCAATTTGGGTGAAAGAATAGGTAGTGGAAGGTGGCATAGGGAGTAGGACTTCTGGTTCAAGGTCTGTTTGAGTGGAGGTAGAGGGGAAGATGGGTAAGATGGGTAGCTCTTCCTCCTTAAAATCAGTTTGGGCAGAGGTAGAGGTGAAGGTTAATGGTGGGAGGGGCAGCACCTCTACCTCAGGATCAATCTGTGTGGAGGTAGAGGCCAGGGTTGGTTAAATCAAAATTAGTTCCATAGGCTCACAGTCTGTCTATGTGGCAGCAACTGCTATTTGCACAATAGGAAGGGTCTGAGGTAAATCTGGAAGGGGGGTGGGCACAGGTATTGGTATATGTGTAGGTGGTTGGGTTATTGGGATGAAGGTTTAAAGACTGGTTTGGATTGAGTGGAGGCAGGTTTACATGGTAGCCTGGTTTTGGGTATTGGCCATGAGTTGGGTTTGTAGGGAGGCAAGGAGGGTAAGTATTTGGGGTATATGGTCTGGTATGATAGAGACTATGGGAGGGGTGGTTAAGATTGGCTGGAAAGGAGAAGTGGGGGCATGGTTAAAGTGAGTGGGCTGTGGGGAGTCAGTGAGAGGTGTGAACTCATACCTGATGTCCCCCATAATGGAGTCCATGATGGCTGAGTATCCCTCAGTGGAGAATAGTTCCTGGTCATGGGTGGGGGAAAACTGAATGGAATTGTCAAGGGGGTCAAAGTTGTCAGGTTCTACGGTTCGAGAGGTGGTGGGTGGTTCAATGTCAGTGGTCATAGGGATTGAAGTGGTGTCTGGTATAATGTAGGATGTAGCTGGGATGTCTGGTATAGAGGTAGTTAATAGGGTTGGAAGAGGAATTTGGTAGTAACTTGACTAGGATGAGATTAGGTGGCCCGGTTGGTATAGGTACAATTTGTGAGTAATAGGCCCTATGGTAGGTTCCTTTGGGTGCCTTTTATATTTTCTTGGGATGGGTGGGGTTGGGTGGGCTGATTAAAAGGAAAGGTGGGTTGAGTTAGAGCTGGCATGGGGCTTGTAGTGGGAGTTGTGGAAGGTGTAGGGGATGGAATTATGGGTATGGGGGCAGGTATAGATAGTGGAGGTTGCTGAGCTGAGCTGGCAGCAGGAGGTGGGATGGTGACTAATGATGGAATGGGGTGTGGGATGGCTGAGCTGGCAGCAGGTGGAGGATCCAAAGTGGCTGTTGTAGTAGCTCTTGCTTCTAGAAGTGTAGATGTTGCCTCAGCCTCCTTATCCTTCTTCTTTTCAATCAGGGACATGCTGATTGTCCACAATCTCCTTCCGAATTCCAAAGTTGCCAAGATTTCAGTTGGTTCCCCCATTTGGAATTGATAACCCCCTTTCTTCAGCAGAGTTGTGATCATCCTGCAGTATGGCAGTGCATGGGGCTTCTATTTCTTCTGTACTTTCTCATGAATATCCTTCATCCCCCTGTTGAGCGATATTTTATACCACATTTTACCCTTTAAACTTGGCATTTGCTAACCCTTCAAGTAGTTAATAATTACATTTTACTATTGTTTTACACTTAGGATGGATTTACATCCTTAATGCAGTTTTCCATTAAAAAGGTGCCATTTAGAGGAGTTTTGAACCAACCAACAGCTGAGGAGCTCAGCACCCAGCAGCTGCACCCATGCAAGCCTGCATTTAAATCTCATCAATTGGTGTTGCAGCATTCAAACATTTGAAGAAGGAGAACATGTGCACAATCATGAAGGTGAGCACACCAAAAGCAACAGCAACAACCCAAGCCTCAAATGCAGCCATGGGGTTGTGGTACAAACCAAACTACAGTAGCATGGGGCACCTTCAAAGGCACACCTGTCGACTTGAGGGCAGTAGCCCCATCTTTAACCTCTCAAGAAAAAGAAGCCTTTAAACCTGTCAACAAGCGCAGCTGCAAATATGTCGACCATTTACTTTGCATCTACAAAACCTATCGACTTCAGCAAGTAGCTTCATTGATGCTATCGACAGCTTTAAGTTCCCTCCAGCCAACATCTCGAGTAGATGTCCCAAACCTGTCGAGGAGGTAGTGTAGCAAGCAAGTGAACCTCACAACTAGTTGCTGAAGCATCCAATACCAGAACCTATCGAAGGGAAGGTGTTAAGCCTGCCAAGTGCACGACCAACCTGCATGCCTTGAACATCTCAAAATGGCTACTGAAACCTCCAAGCTTTGATCATATCGAGTTGCACCTGCAGCCCATACAAAGCTGTCGACATGTTGAACATTACAACCTCATGAGACCAGCTTCAGCTCCTTTGCAGTTGCATCCTTGGACCTGTCAAGCAGATGAGCTCCATGCCCACACCAAACTTGTTGACAGGTTCACAAGCAGAAGTCTCCTTGAACCTGTCGACAACAGCATCTCCATGCACCAATAAAACCTCTCAACTTGAGACTCCCCAAAGCTTCCCAACCTGTCAACCTTGCAGTGCACCAACCTCTCGAGAATCCTAGCAGAAACCCACTTCTAATCCTCTCAACTTATCAAATTGCAGCCCTCAAATATGTCGACCATTTAATAGCCAAACCTGTCGACTTCTTCAAATAGCAGCTTCAACAACTTTCTATCCTCTCGAGAGATGGCTCAATGCTCAACCTCTCGAGTTGAAGTCCCATACATCCTCTCGAGATCCCTTCCATGCAGGCTGTCGACACCTCCAAACATGTCGATAGCAATAGCAGAAACTCCATGCACTTGAACCTCACGACAAGCTGCAACACCCACCTTCTCATTAAACTTGCCCGACACCTTCTGAAGCAGCTGCCCATCCTCCCATTCATCCTATTGACTTCAACAGACATCCTCTCGACTTCATCTTCTCCACCACATTGCTGAAACTACAGCAGATTTGAATAGAGCTATATCAGTGCATGGTGCCACGGGCTGATTCGACTCGGGTTCCAACAAATCTAAAGATAGAAGGCTGTTTTTATAAAATCTGCAACTGGAACAGCAAGGGCAGCTGGGGTTCATTTTTGATAGAAAATATAAAGAGATGTAGCTGGATATATTTGGGAAGGAAGGGCAGATTTGGGAATACCAAAGAGGTCTGCACATGGGCAAGATAGTTGCAGGAATTAGTGAAGGTTTCTAGAGAAAATATATTCGGATAAACAAGGGCAGTTTTGGAACTCCAATGAACAAGAGATGGCTGCACATGGGCGTGAACTAATTCTTGGCGGGAATACAACTACTTCAGCCGTGCACAACAGAATGGATTTCTCTCTTCTCTCTGATTGGTTGAAATGCTAAAACAGGGATGAAGCATCAAATCCTCTCCTCTGATTGGCTGCAATCCAAAGCACTTGGATCCCTATAAATTTATAAATAGAACTCCTTGCTGCTATAATTTCTCAGCAAGGAATCCATGGAATAGCCTTGGTTTTCCTTAGCTCATTTAGGTTTAATTTTTAATTTTATTTTTCCTTTTTCTCTTTCCCCTTCTCTCCCTAATCCAACATGTTGGATTAGATCGAAATAAGCAGTCCAGATCTGCTTTGTAATTGTATTTTAAAAGCTTCAAAGAATTTGTGAATAGATTGATATTGCACAAGATTGTAGATCTGAGCTCAAGAACTCTAAGATTACAGTGATTGTGGATTTTAAAGGTGATTCTAATCTATATTTTACTTTTTTGTTTTTGATTTCCCGGGATTGGATATTCCTGTGGATGCCAGCCAGAAATGGGGAATTTGTAGCCTGGCATCTGTAGCATCTGCAATGGTTACCCTGTTCTAATCAAGATCAATGGATTGGAACAATCTCTGAGATAGTCTGTGACCTTTAAAGTGGACAGATCATAGCCTTAGGATTGCTTCAATTCTCTGGTAGAGATTGGATACTTATACCTTGCATCTACCAGAAATGGGGAGCTTATAGCCAGATGGAGGATTTATAGCAAATTAGATCTATACAATGCCTTTGATTCGATTAATTTACAATGAAAAATAGTGCCTAGTTGCCTATTTCTCACAATTTGATCTTTATTTTACCATCCATCTTCTTCCATCTTTTAGATTTAGTTTTATATTTCTGTTTTGTAGATTAATTAGATCTAGTGACACCCAAAAAACTCTCTTTCTTCTTAAAATTACTAGATCTGTAGCCAGATCTGGAGGTCTACTATACACCTTCTAGGTTTAGATCACTACTCCCTGTGGGACAAACTCTTACTTATCAAAACTTGCTACAATGGACCCTGTATCTTGCAGGTCTAGGATATTTTAAATGTGCTGAATCCATTCTTTTATTTTTACTTTATTTTTATTTTATTTTTATCACCACACAATAATCAGCACACTAGAAATCACCCAATAAGTTTTTGGCGCCGCTGCCGGGGAGTTTTGATCTAGATAGTAGATCTGAGTTTTTCAATTTTTGTAGATCTGATTTTTTTTTAGTTTTTATTGTTGTTTTGTTTTAGATTTTTATATTGCATTCCACCTGTTTGATTTAATGTCTGCTGCAGTTTTTGTATATAATACCTATTTTATTACAGAAGAAATTCTGAATTTTCTGTGTTTTTATTCCTTGCCTTCTAGCTGTCTAAATAAATGCTGCTGTCACTCTTTTGTCTTTTTGCAAAAATGAGGCAATGGCCTGAGTTTTACTTTTTGTTTTTTATCAATATGCTTGAAAAAGGTACTGCTACAGTTGTTGGATTTTTGCAGATCTGGAGCAGCTGCCAAACAAGGAGAATCTGGATTGCAGCTGGAGCAGATATGCCTGAGTTTGCATCCCCTTCTCCTTTGCATTCATTTTTTTAGTTTTACATTCTTTAAAACTAGCAATTCTGCTGTGTTTAATGTTTATTTTGATTTTAATTTCTGCCATCATTCTGATTTTTGTAAATCAATGAAACAAAATAAAAAAATAAAAGAAAATGTAAACACAAATTAAAATTTCTTATTATTTTTCAGTAGTAGTACATAAGGGCTCTAGTTGAGCCCAAGCTGAACAAAAACCACATAAACAGTAAAAAAATTATAAAAACATACAAATTCTCTCCAGATGGGCTATTTTTCTTTGCCTTTCTTCATTTGCCCCCATCTGGAACTGTTGAGATCATGGCCCTTCATTCTGAGAAATCATGAAGGTTAATGAGCAGTGGATCATATGCTATTTTGCAAATCCAATGGAACCACTGATTTTATTTTCCTTCAAGAATTTGTTTTCACCATAAACAGTCTTAGCCGTGTATGAATCCTGCTTCAAACTATGTGCATCCATGCTTACATCACTTTGAAAATCTCATTGATTCATACACACATACAACAAATACACAACAATCAAACACACAGACAGAAACACAGCACAATAGGTTTTCTCTTAGCACAAGTTTTTTTTCTTTTAGGATTTTCTGTTAAGGAATTTTAGTTTTAAATTCTGTTTTTAAATTACTGATTTTTCTTCCTTAGGTTAATATGTTTCCTAGTTTTACTTTTTTTCTTCATTTTTTGTAGTTTGTTTTTAGTTTTGTATCTTTGCTTTGCTATTTTTCCTATTCTTGCAGTTATTTTTCTACACTTGTATACCATTCTTTTCTATTTTTCTGCTAACATACTCAATTTTTCAGATTTTCTAAGTTGTATGTCCTAGTTTTACTGATTTTCTGCATCTTTGTATGACTATATTCATAGTCTAACTTTGTTATTCTATTTTTATACCTGCATTGTTTTGTTTTTTTGTATTCAGTTCCTTACTTTGTTTTTTCTATTTTTTCGTTACTAGCATTTAGTTTCCTTTCATTTGCATAAGCAATCTTTTATTTTCCTATTTTTTTTATTTTTTTTTCTGCTGTACATAGCTGTAATTTTTTTGCTTAGTTTTATTTCTTCCTTTACCCTGCTACCCCTAGTTTCTCATTGTCTAGAACATTGACGACAATGTTCATCTCAGGTTTGGGGTATGGCAGGTGTGCCAATGAAATAAGTTAATGCTAGTGCAGTTGTATTGAAAAATGTTTTTGAAAATAAAATGATTTCCCACCTGATTTTTGGAAAAAAGAGGAAATTAAGAAACTTTTTAGAACTGAAGTGAGCTGTAGTTTAAAATTTTTTCATGAAGCAAATGTCAAGAATTTTCAAAAATTTATGTTTAGTGAACCTGAAATGAGAGAAAACTATGAGGATACCCCCTAGAAAATTTGATGGAAGGCCATACCTAGTGAGATTTGGGCTTGAAAAATTTTCTTTGAAGAGTGTCTTGCCAATTTTTCTACTCTAAGGACTGATTAGATCTACTTTTGATCACTAGAAGTTAGGCAAATCTAAGTTGAAACAGCTTGATAGCTCGTATGACATTGAGGACATGAAGTAAGGCCATCCTTTGGACAGTTTGAGCTTAAAATACCCTTACCCTTTGAACTGCCCTTGATACACACCATTTGAGCCTTGAAATCCAAGCTTTTCTTTGATAAAAAATCAGAAATTTTGAACCCAAAACCCCTTGACCTGCTTCAGTTCACCCTTAATCTAAGAAATCAGGAAATAGGAGGAGAAGTGAGGTTAAAAGAACAAGGTTCGATGTTTGGTTAAAAGGAGAAACTACATCTGCAGGCAAGTGTGATGTGTAGTTGTGGCATTCCAGCGCATAAAAAAAAAACACACACACACACACACACACATATATATATATATAGATATAAATGTACAAAAAGCATACAAAAAAAAGAAAGGAAAAATAGAAAAGCAAAACAACTGAATAAGAAAGAGAAGTCATTTCATTGAAAGATTGAAAAGAAGATTAGAAACTGATCACTTCAAATATGAAAATTCAAGAAGTAGATGGAACTATGCTGAAATGAAGAAGGTGTACATGTCACCTCCTTACCTTTTTTATTTCTCAATGTTGAATCCCATTTCACCTTTTTATTCTTTATAAACTTTACCCATAAGCCACATTACAACCTAATAAAAAGACCCTACTGATCTGAAAATTGATTGAGTTGTCATGTGAAGATGAGAATTTCTTTGATCTATGGTGAAAAGAACTAGAAAATTTTAGAAATTAGAGCAATGCCTATGCTCATGCTTGCAGTCCTATTTGAGGGTTGCAGCTGCTCTTGAGCTGTGAGAAATGATGTACCCTTCTACTTTTATGTGTGTTAACAATCCTGGTAAGACTTGGGTTCGAAGTCCAATTTGTTTGGGGAACTATCAAAACAGAATTCTTAAATTAAAGGTGAGCTCTGCATTAATTTTCAGGCACAATGCCTTGACCTGAGTTGATTGAGAATGAAGGAATTACAGCAGGATTTCAGTTTTAGACTGATGATTTTCTGCTGAGAATCCTATAAAAAATGAATGAATATGGTGGGGAATTTATTTTATTTAAACTTTGTTTTAACATGTTGCATGAGTATTAACTAATTTTATTGGAAAGGTTGGGGAGTACCTTCACTGAAAACCCTCAGGAGACTCCACTCCTCCACTAGGGATCACCTAGGGGTTTAAAAGGCTTGGTGCATGTGCCAAATGCACTCGTGTTCCCTATGAAAGTGGCATTTAATTTCATAGGTTAGTTGTTTTAAATTTCACTTTGCTCGAGGACTAGCAAAGGTTAGGTTTGGGGGTGTCTTGAGCACTGTTTTGTACCACATTTTACCCCTTAAACTTGGCTTTCGCTAAGCCTTCGAATAGTTGATAATTACATTTTAGTGTTGTTTTACAATTAGGAAGGATTTACATCCTTAGTGCAGTTTTCCATTAAAAAGGTGCCATTTAGAGGAGTTTTGAACCAATCAACAGCTGAGGAGCTCAACACCCAGCAGCTGCACCATCCAAGCCTGCATTTAAATCTCATCAATTGGTATAGCAGCATTAAAACATTTGAAGAAGGAGAACAGGTGCACAATCATAAAGGTGTGCACACTAAAAGAAGCAGCAACAGCCCAAGCCTCAAATGCAGCCTTGGGGTTGTGGTACAGACCAAACTACAATAGCATGGAGCACCTTCAAAGACACACCTGTCAACTTGAGAGCAGCAGCCCCAGCTTCAACCTCTCAAGAAAAAGAAGCCTTTAAACTTGTCAACAGGTGCAGCTGCAAATATGTTGACCATTTACTTTGCATCTAGAGAACCTATCGACTTCAGCAAGTAGCTTCATTGATGCTGTCGACAGCTTTAAGTTCCCTCCAGCCAACATCTTGAGTAGATGTCCCAAACCTGTCGAGAAGGTAGTTCAGCAAGCTAGTGAACTTCAGGACTAGTTGTTGAAGCATCCAATAGCAGAACCTGTCGAAGGGAAGGTGCTGAGCCTACCAAGTGCACGACCAACCTACATGCCTTGAACCTCTCGAAATGGCTGCTGAAACATAAAAGCTTTGATCATATCGAGTTGCACCAGCAGCCCATACAAAGTTGTCGATAGGTTCAACATTAGAACCTCACGAGACCAGCTCCAGCTCCTTTGCAGTTGCACCCTTGGACCTATCGAGCAGATGAGGTCCATGCACACACCAAACCTGTCTACAGGTTTGCATGCAGAATTCTCCTTGAACCTGTCGACAACAGCAACTCCATGCACCCATTAAATCTCTCGACTTGAGACTCCCCAAAGCTTCCCAACCTGTCGACCATGCAGTGCACCAACCTCTCAAGAATCCCAGCAGAAACCCACTTCTAATCCTCTCGACTTCTCAAACTGTAGCCCCTCAAATCTGTCAAGCATTCAATAGCCAAACCTGTTGTCTTCTTCAAATAGCAGCTTCAGCAGCTTTCTATCCTCTCGAGAGGATGCCAAATTCTCAACCTCTTCACTTGAAGTCCCATACATCCTCTCGAGATCCCTTCCATGCAAGCTATCGACACCTCCAAACTTCTCGACAGCAATAGTAGCAACTCCATGCACTTGAACCTCCGAACAAGTTACAGCTCCAACCTTCTCATTAAACCTACCCGACACCTTGCTGAAGCAGCTGCCCATCCTCCCATTCATCCTATTGACTTCAACAGACATCCTCTCAACTTCATCTTCTCCACCACATTTCTGAAACTACAACATATTTGAATAGAGCTATATCAGCGCATGGTGCCGCGGGCTGATTCGACTCGAGTTCCATCAAATCTAAAGATAGAAGGTTGTTTTGATAAAATCTGCTGCTGGAATAGCAGGGGCAGCTAGGGTTCCTTTTTGACAGAAAATATAAAGAGATGTAGCTGGATATTTTTGGGAAGCAAGGGCAGATTTGTGAATTCCAAAGTGGTCTAGAAATGGGCAAAATAGTTGCAGGAATTAGTGATGGTTTCAGCAAAAAATATATTTGGAAAAACAAGGGCAGTTTTGGAACTCCAATGAACAAGAGATGGCTACACATGGGCGTGAACTAATTCTTGGCGGGAATACAACTACTTCAGCGGTGCACAACAGAATGGATCTATCTCTTCTCTCTGATTGGTTGAAATGCAAAAACAGGGATTAAGCATCAAATCCTCTCCTCTGATTGGCTGTAATCAAAAGCACTTGGATCACTACAAATGTATAAATAGAACTCCTTGCTGTTGTAATTTCTCAGCAAGGAATCCATGGAATAGCCTTGGTTTTTCTTAGCTCATTTAGGTTTAGATTTTAGTTTTATTTTTCCTTTTTCTCTTTCCACTTTTCCCCCTAATCCAGCATGTTGGATTAGATCTAAATAAGCAGTCCAGATCTTCTTTGTAATTGTATTTTGAAAGCTTCAAAGAATTTGTGAATAGATTGATATTGCACAAGATTGCAGTTCTGAGCTCAAGAGCTGTTAGATTACAGTGATTGTGAATTTTAAAGGTGATTCTAATCTATATTTCACTTTTTTGTATTTGATTTCCCTAGATTGGATATTATTGTGGATGCCAGCCAGAAATGGGGAGCTTGTAGCCTGGCATCTGTTGCATTTGTAATGGTTAGCCTGTTCTAATCAAGATCAATGGATTGGAACAATCTCTGGGATGGTCTGTGACCATTAAAGTGGACAGATCATAGCCTTTTGATTGCTTCAATTCTTTGGTTGAGATTGGATTCTTATACCTTGCATCTGCCAAAAATGGGACCTTATAGCCAGATGGAGGATTTGTAGCAAATCAAATCTATACTATGCCTTTGATTCGATTAATTTATAATGAGAAACAGTCCCTGGCTGCCTATTTCTCACCATTTGATCTTTATTATACCATCCATCTTCCTCCATCTTTTAGATTTAGTTTTATATTTCTGTTTTGTAGATTAATTTGATCTAGTGACACCCAAAAAACTCTCTTTCTTCTTAGAATTACCAAATCTGTAGCCAGATCTGGAGGTCTACTATACACCTTCTAGGTTTAGATCACTACTCCCTGTGGGACAAACTCTTACTTATCAAAACTTGCTACAATGGACCCTGTATCTTGCAGGTCTAGGATATTTTAGATGTGCTGAATCCATTCTTTTATTTTTACTTTGTTTTTTTTTTTTTTTTATCTCCACATAATAATCAGCACACTAGAAATCCCCCAACACCCCTTAAAACCAATTGGGCTGCACTGAAGCAATACGCATGAGAGAAGGAGTATATGACATCAGCTATGAGTGCCCTTCTCTCCTGTTGGTGCCCAAAGCAGAAAATATTCTTTCTTAGAACTTGATCATAAACAGCAGGGTTGGATCCAAGTCTCTCCTCCCGATAGAGTCTCAAGAAGCGTTCTAGCCTCTTGTGATTTTCTCAGCAATCTCATAAATGGGGGCAGTCAGAGGTCCCCCCAAGGTACACTCTTGATTATAGGTAGCTGGTATGCCTAGGGTTAGGGCTATCTCAGATGTGCTCACTATCATCTCAAAGTCATCAACTAAAATTAACCGTACAGGGTGTCCCATATCAGATTTCTTCACCCCGATGCTCTGGTAGAATAGTTGAACTAACCTAGGGTACACCAGTTCATTGGGGTGTTTCAGTAGGGGCACTAAGGACTCCTTTTGCAGGAAATCTATGGATGGAGTAGTCATGGGTTCCTTCTCAAAGAATGCTTTGTCAAAGGTAGTCTCAGGCTCTAATTTGATGATAGCCATAAAATCATTGGGAGTTGTCAGTGGGTTAAACTCAGGGAAAACCTCCTCACCCTTCTTTTGCTTCTTTGACTTTTTAGGGCTAGTAGTAACAGTCATGGCCCTCTTCTTTAGTTTTAGGGTTTTTAGATGGGGGAACCGAGGCATCAGAGGCCTCCATAGTAGAGGATTCAACAATCTGCACAAATTTCCTAGTGGCAGCTGGAAAGGCAGTAGGTGGAGGGTTGAACAGGGCCTCTAGGTTTTCTAAAAATGGGGATTTATTAGCCCTTTGACTAAACCCTAAGTTCTAGCTCGTGAAATTGAAACCCTAGGTAGGTACAACTCGATTGATGCTTATCAACAACTAATTCTTCCCAAAAATTTCAACTGCTACTCAGAATGATTTAGTGACAACGAAGCTTTGTAAAAAGTTTAGAACTTACCCCAAAAATCTAGGGTGTCGAAATTGCAGCTTCACAGTGGATCAGTCTGCACTTTGCCAGGTGCAAAATGTGCAGCTTATGAAGTTGAGCACACTACTTGGAGCAAGGTGTGAGAGGTGGAGCACAGTGGACAGTGAAGACAAAAGTTGGATAGGCTGGAATGGGTGAGTTTGCAAGAGCTTGGTGCAGAAAATGGTTTGACAGAGCCAAGCATGGGTTTTAAGGAAGGAAATCCAATTTTTGCGAGGATGTCCCATGGATCTTCACGAAGACAATTTAAATAACAACGAGCCTCGTGAGCTCATGTAAACACGAAATCAACCTCACGAATAGTTTAATGCAACAAAATTGACTTGTCGCGTAGTTCAAAATGAACTACGTGACCGGATAACTATTGTGAAATTGGAACCTCGCGATGGCTCTGCTTTAGGGAATACTACTCGCAAAGATCTCACGCAGTAGATGTTTTAAGTAGCAGAGCTTAGCAAACCTCCCTCTCCTTCAATAACCAAAGCTTTTGAGGTTCTCGGAACCACGCAAGGCAACAATAATTGGGACCTCAAGCTACTGCACTGACTTTACACTTAAGCTGCTAGGCCCACAATCATGTGCATCAGCACCAATTTTTGTCATAGATCTTCTATACCACAGAAAACTCGACACAGCACACATTGTGAGACATGAACACAAATGATTCAAGCAGATCACATCAGCACATCATGAATTATACAACCAAATTATCCCAAAATACAGACCACTTATAGTAATCAACATATTTAGTATAAAGCACACCCATACATGCAGATTACTCAACTATTTAGATGAAGACTCATATCATAGATCCAGATTCTCTAGACACTCATACATTCACTCAAACTCTAAACAACACACAGAAACATATAGGGACAATATATGAGAGAATTTCAAAAGCACCCAAAACAGTTATTTTACAAAGTGTACATGGCTGTGGATCACACATGAGTGAGAGGTTCTTGAACATACATGGCTGCAAAGGACTCCATGGAATTTTCTGCACATAACTTGAGTCCATGACCATTCACCATCATGATCCTCCCAGAAGTGGGGTCCATTATCTCCATAGCCCGAGATGGGAATGCATGAAGTCCAATAAAAGGACCATCCCATCTGGTTCTTAACTTTCCTGAGCAAATTTTTAACTTGGAGTTGAACAGCCATACCTTAGCACCATCCTCAAAGTCTTTTCTCAAAAGGCTCATGTCAAAGAATGCCTTAGCTTTCTCTTTATAGATCCTTGAGTTGGCATAAGCATCTAATCTCAGCTCCTCCAGCTCAGACAGCTATAGTTTCTTATGTACACCAGTAGATGCTAGATCCATGTTTAAACTCTTAATGGCCCAAAAGGCCTTGTGCTCTAACTCTACTGGTAGATGACAGGCTTTGCCATAGACTATTCGAAATGGGGGCATTCCAATTGGGGTCTTATAGGCAGTCCTATAGGCCTATAATGCATTAGTCAGTTTCATAGCCCAATCCTTCCTGTTAGTCCTCACACTCTTCTCTAGGATGTGCTTGATTTCCCTGTTGGAAATCTCCACTTGCCCACTGGTCTGTGGGTGATATGGAGTAGCAATCCTATGGGTAACAGCATACTTCTTGAGCAAGCTCTCAAAGTTTCTATTACAAAAGTGGCTACCCCATCACTGATGATGGCTCTAGGGGAGCCAAATCTAGAGAAAATATTTTCCTTTATAAATTTCAGGACTACTTTGTGGTCATTGGTCCTTGTGGAAGTTGCTTCCACCCATTTGGAAACATAATCCATAGCCACAAGGATGAAATTATAACCATTGGAAGGAGGAAAGGGCCCCATAAAGTCTATTCACCAAATGTCAAATAGCTCCACAACAAGGATGGGCTACAATAACATTGAATTTTTCTTAGAAATGCCACCAATCCTTTGACATTTGACACATGACTGACAGTGTATATGGGTATCCTTGAACAAGAAAGGCCAAAAAAATCCACACTGCAGTACCTTAGCTGCTGTCTTTTTCCCACTAAAGTGACCCCACATGCATTTCCATGGCACATGCTAAGAATACTGTGAAATCACAATCAGGGACACACTTCCTGATGATCTGGTCTGCATAATATTTGTATAGGCAAGTATCCTCCTGGAAAAAGTACTTGACTTGTGAGAAGAATAAGTCTTTGTCCATCTTGGACCAATGGGCAAGGATCATGCCTGCAACAAGATAATTGATTATATTGGCAAACCATGGGACAACAGCCTAAATGGCAAACAGTTGCTCATCAGGAAAAACATCTCTAACATGTGTAACAATACATTCATCCAATAAAATCCTAGACAGGTGATCAGCCATCACATTTTTTACTCCCTTCTTTTCTTTGATTTCAAGATCAAACTCTTGCAGCAGCAGCAGGATCCATCTAATCAACCTAGGTTCGACATCTTTCTTGGCTAAAAGGTACTTGAGGGTAGAGTGGTCTGTAAATACAATAATTTTATACCCCAGTAGGTAAGGTCTAAATTTATCCACAACAAAGACCACTGCAAGTAGCTTGTTCTCAGTTGTGGTGTAATTAAGTTGAGCTTCTGCCAATGTCTTACTGGCATAATATACCACAAATGACTGCTTATCCTTTCACTGTCCTAGGACGGCACCTACAGCCAGGTCTGATATATAACACGTCAGTTCAAATGGGAGAGAGTAGATTGGGGCTTGGATCATAGGGGCAGAGGTTAAGCATTTTTTTAAGACCTCAAATGCCTCAAGGCACTTAGCATCAAAATTGGATTGCACATCCTAACATAGCAAGTGACACAATGGTTTAACAATTTTGCTAAAGTCCTTGATGAACCTCCTATAGAATCCTACATGACCCAAGAAAATCCTGATTTATTTGATAGTTCTTGGTGGGGGCAAGTGTGAGATTAAGTCAAGTTTGGCTTTATCAACCTCAACCCCTCTATGAGACACCACATGGCTCAACACAATGCCTTGTGTTATCATGAAATGACTATTTTCCCAGCTCAAGAGCAGGTTGGTTCTACGCATCTTTGAAGAACCAGGCTGAGGTGATGCAAACACTGATTAAAATTATTCCCAAATATTGAGAAATTATCCATAAAGATTTCTAAAACACTTGTCAATCATGTCTGATAAAATAGCATACATGCACCTTTGGAATGTCGCTGGGGCATTGCACAGTCCAAAAGGCATTCTTCTATAAGTAAATGTACCAAATGGACAGGTAAATATAGTCTTTTCCTAGTCCTAAGGATACATAGGTATCTGATTATAATCTGAGTATCCATCAAGAAAGCAGTAGTATGCTTTCCCATCTAATTTATCTAAAATCTGATCAATTAAGGGTAATGGAAACTGGTGTTTTCTGGTTTTAGAGTTGGGCTTCCTATAATCAATGCAAACTCTCCAACCAGTGGTCTCCCTAGTTGGCATCAACTCCGTAGAATCACATGTGACAACTATTATACCAGACTTTTTGGGGACCACCTGAATAGGTGATACCCATTCTGAATCTGAAATGCGGTATATGACCCCAGCATCTAACAGTTTCACCACCTCCTTTAAGACCACCTCTTGCATATGAGAATTCAGTTTCCTCTGTATTTCTCTTCAGGGTTTTGAACCCTCTTCTACTGATGGATCAATCCCCCCTAAATTTGTTGTTGTCCAGCCTATTGCTTTCTTGTGTCTCTTGACCACCCACAATAATTCCTCTTCCTACTCGCTAGTAAGAGAGGAAGAGATGATCATAGGAAGTTTGTTGTCCTACCCCAAAAAGGCATATTTTAATGTGTCTGATAGCTGCTTAAGCTCTAGATCAGGTGGACTCTTAATAGAAGGCAACAAAGGTGCCTTAGAGGTTTGAGGTAGGGGCAGTAATATGGGTTTCCATATGGAATGCTACACTAGGCCCATTGAAGATTCTATTATGTTGCTGTCTTCATTACTATAATTTTGGGCCTCCTCGAAAACCTCAGTTCATACACTTTCAAAATCATCAAAAACTATATCCCAATCCAACAGATTGAATAAATTCTCCTCAACTAGGTCCTCTAGTACATCCACTGCAAAGCAGTCCTCATTGTCCAGCTGAGGCTACTTTGTAGCATTGTATACATTTAATTTTACTTTTATGTTCCCAAATGTGACCTCCATCACCCAAGACCTGCATTGAATGTAGGCATTGGCTGTGGCTAAGAATGGCCTGCCCAAGATCGCTGGAATTGGGGTGCTGCTTTTTAAAGGTTCCATATCCAAGAACAGAAAATCAGCTGGGTAAAAGAACTTGTCCACCCACACTAGCACATCCTCAACAACACCCATAGGCCTCTTCTCAGACCTGTCAGCCAACTGGAGCTCAACAGGAGTAGGTTTAAGCTCCCCCAAACCTAGTTATTCATATACTGATTATGGCAGCAGATTAACAATGGCTCCCAAGTCTAAGAGTGCCTTGCCTATGGTGTGGTCTCTAATAACACAGGGGGTAGTAGGTACCCCTGGGTCTTGCAATTTTACAGGTGTGGCAATAGACAACATGGATTGGACTGTTTCTGCTGCAAAGACCTTATTGGACAAATGGATCCTTGCCTTTCTCTTTTGTGTACACAAGTCTTTGAGAAACTTGGAATAGGCTGGGACCTATTTGATGGCATTAAACAGAGGTAAATTGATCTTAACTTGCTTGAAGGTCTCCAGCATTTCCTCCATCTGGGCATTCCCCTTATCAAAAGGAGATGGGCCAATAAGTGCATGGGGAAATGGCAGTTGTGGTACTGCTGGTGCCTTAGCTGCAAGCCTATCATTTTCATCAAAAAAAATTTGCTCTTTGTTTTTCTCATTTTTTTGGTTTTGTTGGGGATCAAAATCAGTCCCATTATTGTACTCCTTCTGGTCATCAGCATAAGTGGAGTTCAAGCTCTCTTTTGACCATTCATTCTCCTTCATTTCCTCCTTTCCCACTTGATTATCCACCACCTTACCACACCTTAGGGTAGTCATAGCCTTAGCCTCCTCATCAGTTGAGGAGCCTTCTCTAATCATATATTGCACTTTGGATTGTTCATGGGTTGACTTGGCAGCCTACCCTCTTCTCTCTTGGCCAAAGCATTAGAGATTTGACCAAGTTGGTCTTCAATTTTCTTTATTCTTTGACTGTGAGAGTTCACTGTCTGAGATAAGGAACCAAGGTTTTTCAATGAGGACAAAACCTGTTCCTCAAAAGATGGGGCTCTAGGCTGTGGTGGTGGCAATGCCAATTGATTTGGCTATGAGGTTGACTGCTGATAGGGTTGTCTAGACACAAAACCCTGGTTATACTGTTGCTGTGGTCTTTATGGTAATACCAACTATTGCTGTTGGGGTTGTTGATATGTGTCTTGTCTCCACCTCAAATTGGGGTGGTTTCTCCATTGATACCCAGCAGACTGTTATTCATATGATTGGGTAGTAGCAGCCTATTCCATGACCAATTCAGGGTATTGACCTGCTGATGGACATTCCTCAAGTGAGTGTGTGGGAGACTGGCATATGATACATGCCTCTTCAACTTGTGCGGTCAGTCTAGGCTGCATTAAACCCCATTAGTTTATCAAATTTCATGGTCAGGCAATCCACCTTTCTCTCCAGGTCACTGTGCACATTCACATCATGCATATTCCCTCTAGAAGTGACTTCTTTCTCCATTTTAGCAGGAATCTCAATGTCATTTTAGGACAGAGACTCTTGCTATATGAAATTCTCACTGATAAGATCAAAAAATTCTTAGGCCTCCTCAGCTGTCTTGTGGAGGTAAGTGTCCCCACATGAGGCATCCACCATATCCCTGCTCTTGGGATCAATTCCTTGGTAGAAGCTCTGGACAAGCTGCCACTGAGAAATTTGATAGTGTGGACATTACTTTAACAACACTTTAAACCTTTCCCATATTCCATGACAATCTTCAGTTGAGAATTGAGCAAAGGAAAGTATGCTCTTCCTCAACTGACAAGTTTTAGACATAGGGAAAAATTTAGCCAAAAACTGGCATTGGAGATCATTCCAGGATTGTATGTTGCCTGTTTAGAGCATGGAGAGCTAAGTTCTGGTTTTATCCTTTAGGAAAAAAGGAAAAGGCCCTAATTTGGTTTTTTCCTCTCCCAAGCTAGCAATATTAATTGTGGTGCATAAAGCAAGGAACTCATCTATGTGCTTATATGGGTCTTCTTTACTTAGCCCATGGAATGATGAAAACATATTAATGGTTGAGGATTTGAATTCATAATTGCCTTCTACTATAGGAAATTGAATACAGAAGGGGGATGAATACACCCCTGGTGTATTGTATTCCTTCAATGTCCTTTGTTGCTCACCCATCACAACTGGCTCAATATCAATAGCAGGGGCTCGTGTGGTGTTCCTAACTCTAAGGACCCTCTCTACCTCAGGATTTAAAGGTTGGATTGGAGGTCTAAGAGACCTTCTATCAAGCATACACACACAAACAGCAAGTAAGGAAAGACACTACAGCACACTAAAAAAAATGACCAACTACACTACTGCTACAAACTACTGCAGAATTCAAGACCTTAACAGAAAGGAAACATAATGCAAGGGAGAGGGGATGCAAACTAAGACAAGCAAGCTCCAACTACAACTTCCAACTCCTCTTGTTACTGTTGTTCCAAAACTGTAAAAAACCAAAATTCTTTAGTAGTACTTTTATTCAAACACAGAAATTGTTACAAATGAATTTATAAACATACAAAAGAAAAACTTAGGTCTAGTAATTAGATCAAGGATTCCCGGAAGCGGCGCAAAAAAATTGCTGGTGATCTTTTAGAGTTGTTTGATTATTGTAAGAAATGTGTGGTAAAAATATGGTGGCAAAAATAAATCAAAAGTTGGAGTGAAATGGATGAAAACAGCAATCTAACATATACACACAGTTTTGTAAGATCCAGGGCCTGTTATAGAAAGTTTTAATAAGAAAGGGTTGTCCCATAGGGGAACCAGATCTAGAACTCCAAAGGTTGTTTAGTAGGCCTCCAGATCTGGCTACAGATTTGACAATCCTAAAGAAAGTGAGTTTTTGATTATCACTAAATTACACTAAAACTAAGAACATAACAGTAAACTACAGTCAAAGAAAGGGATAAAAGAAGGGTGATGGTAGTTTGTTGAAATAAAGATAAAATGATGAGAAGTAAGTAGCTGAGAGCAACTCAATAATGCAACTCAGATCTAGAAATGAGTCTGTAGCAGTCATTCAGATGGCTATAATATCATCTGCTAGGTAGAAAAATCTCACCTAACCCAAGAGAATGGATTGATCTTAAGGCTATAGCCTGTCAACTTCAATGGTCACAGACTATCCTAGAGATTTCCTCCATTCAATGGATCAGATCAGAACATGAACACCATTGTAGATACTATATTTGTAAGGCTACATGCTCATGCATCCATAGGAGCAATCAACCCTTAAAAATCCAGTGGAAACCACAGACAATCAGAGGCTGAATGGGGACTTAGACTCAGCTAGTCATTACTACAAAAGGCCAGCAATGACCTAGCTCATAAGTCTGTAATCTCTACAGAATATCAAATCTAAGAACTAAGGATGGCATTGCAGCATAAAGGAGAGTTTGGTTCTATAACTATCTCTCACTTGGTTACAAACTCAAGTGCAGAGAAGAAGAATCCATCTAAGATCTGTAATTGAGACCAGCCTTAGGGCTATAATCTGTCCACTTAACTGGTCATAGGCTATTCCAGAGGTTATCTTCCTCATAGATGATGAGATAGAATAAGAAAACTGTTGTTGCCACCATGGTTGCAGGGCTACAAGCTCAAGTAGCCATGAGTGCATCAAACCTATAAAACTCTATGTGAGAAACACAAGGAAATGCAAATTCAACTAAACTATAAATATGGCATTCCATTGATTTAAAATCAAACTTACAATATTTGCACTCAAGGCAACAGCCAGTGCAAAAGCCCAAATCAGCTCCCAAAGTTTTTATAAAATCCATTGCAAACTGAAGTAACCTATCTACTTACAAAAGATCTTAGCCAGCAAATGCTGAGCTAAGGAAGAAGAAAAGGAAAAGGATGACCTAACCCTAACCCTAAATGACCTAAGCACTCTCGAGCTCCCAGCCAAATTAGGTTAAGGGGAAGGTGGTTTCTACATAAAAACTACAGCTTATATACACATTGTCCAAAAAACTTTCTTGCCCTGGCCAATAGGAGAAGAGGAGGGGAAATGCCCCATTTACCACTGCTATCGGGGCTCATTTGTAGCCTTTGGATGCTTTGGGATGTGAGAAATAGATTAGAGCCTCGGGGTGTGTTCCCTAGAAGTGGAAAAATCTCCAAAATGTCCTTGTGTATACACTGAGAAGGCAGGATCCCGAGCTTCGCTAGGATGAGTGCTGTATATTGTCCTCTCACGAGGTTGTCACGTGGATGGAATTAAAATTAAAGGCAGCTCACGAGGATCACTTGTTATGAATCTTGCAACTCGCACAGATGGTGCACCAAGTGCCTCAAGCCACGAGGATCTCACTTGGCTGAATTACAGATCTCCCAGATCCCACGAGGATAGACTTTGAGCTTCGCGCGGATGATCACGAGGATGACATGCACTTCTCGCATGGTTGGCTTTGCCTTTGAAGCACACAGGATCTGTGTGATCTACGCGAGGATATTTTCTGAAGCTCTCTCTCCTCTTTTTTTGTGCGAGATGTATGCGAACTATAAGTCTACTGCGGTGCATAGAGTGAGATTTACGTGAGCTTCTAAATGCTACAAGCTTGGTCTTCGCGAGAACTGCGCAAGGGGTCTTTTCTGGCCAAGTTGAACTACGCGGGGGTCCATTTGTGCTTCACTGCTACTGTCTCCTCTACTAGGGTCCAACTTCCTTTCATCCATTGGACTTCCAGGGTCCACTTAGGCACTCCAAATGCTCACTATGGTGTGTACCACCATGGTGTATCCTCTTCTCTTAACTAAGCTGCCCTCCTTGGCTTTAAATCTCTCTCTTCTTGGCCTCCAAAGCATGACAGTTGTCGTAAGCTGCAATATTATTATTAACTACAAAACACTCTTAAAATTCAATTATTAGATGGCTCCAAGGTGCAGTAAAGGCTAGGTTAAGAGGTGAAAAATGATATTTTTTAGTGCTTAACAACATCAATGAAACTAACACTCATATGACAGTAAATCCTAAAATACAAATTTCCTACGCATGGTCTGAATATGAATCACGATTAATGGCAGAGAAATTGGATGTATTATTTGGGGTGATGGAGTGCAAGTGTGCAGCACAGAGATGGAATGAGAGAATGACACTCATGAGAGCTTGAGAAGTTTTAGAACCCGAGCCTCGACAGGATGGAACTTCAAAAAGAATGGCTCGAGAGGATCTTGAGTAGTAAGATTTAAATGCACGATCCTGTCGAGTTGTGTAGCCTCATGATAGCTGTCTCGAGAGGATAGATTGAAGCACATGAACCTCTCGAGATCAGCCAGTTCATGTACAAAACGAACTTGAGAGGATGCCTGAAGGTGCTACTGATCCTCTCGAGACAGCAAAATAGGCATAGGTATAACTCATGATGACTGGCACACTCTCATATATTAATGTACACTGATCCTAATGCTAAACAGATCTATGCATCTCACAATAGTACATTAGCAGTTATGGCACACATCAAGATTCATATGCTGCACAGCTGGAGTTCACATAGCAGTGGGAGGTTCTTGAAAATGGACGGTTTCAGAGGGATTCACACTATTCTCAATATAGAGTTTGAGCCTCTGACCATTTACTTTCATGACCCTTCCAGACTTAGGGTCCATGATCTCCATAGTCCCAGATAGGGGCATTGTTATTCACTGAAAAGTACCACTTTTCACCTCTTAACCTAGCCTCTGTTGGACCTTGAAGCTGACTAATAAGTCTTGTTTGGCTTGTTTTGTAGTTAGCAATAACTTATGCAGTGTAACACAAAGTCCATGCCTTTACTGATAAGAAGAGAGAGAATCCAAGCAAGAGATGACAGTTGAGCCAAAGACTGATATAACACCATGGTGGTACACACCATGGTGACTATTTTGCTTATCATAATGGACCAGGAAAGTCTAGTAGATGAAAGAAGCATAGATGTGAGTGGAGAGGACTGCAACAGCAGCAGATGCATAGCAGCAGAGGAGCAAATGTGTTATCTCGCACAATAGAGGTGCTACCTCGCGAGGTTAAGCCTCCAGCAGAGCTACCTCGTGCAGATTTTACATGTAGCACAAGGGAACTCGCAAGGAATTCACACAGCTCAGTGAAGGAAGTGCCCCAAAGCATTCTCTCACATAGCAATCGCGCACTTCAGCTGCTACCAACACTTAGTGAACTCTCAAAGTTCTCACGCACTAAGCATTCAGAAATCCAGCTCGTGAAGCTCTTGTGAGGAACACATCTTATAATAGCCGTGCGCACTATCTCGCAAGCCAAATCTGCACAAAGAGCAATAAAAAACTCACGAAGTCCTTGCATGGTTAAAGAGGAAAGAGAGCTTCAGAAATGTCCTCGCGCACTTCAAAGGTATACCCCCTACCTGGCGAGCTGCGTTCTTCATTTGACAAGAAGCCAAGCGAGATTCAACTTTTACTTCGCAAGATCCTCACAATAGGAGATACCTGAAGCTCTGTTGCACAAGTCAAGACAGATCACTGCAAATTCTTCCTCACAAGTGCATTTCAGGCCAATCCAACTGCGTGACAAGCTAAAGTCTTCTCCGCGAGCAAGGAGCTTTCCAAGACAAATGCTACCTCGTGAGCACTCTGCAAACCGTGTGAATGGATTAATGAACCAAGGACAGCCCCGCGAAGCCTGAGCTCTCCACTTCTCACTCTCTACTCAGGGACCTTTTAGGGATTTCCTTAGGTCTAGGGTACACATCTCGAGTCACACAGTCAAAGGCATCCAAGGGTTGTAATAGTGCCACATATGCCTTAAAAATTTGGGTGTAATCTTCTATTGGCTAAGGCATTAGGACTGAGTATTTAAGCTATAAATTTAACTTAGAATTTTATCATCCCTCCTTCGACCTTTGTCAGCTTTGAGTTTGAGCAGGGTAGGATTAGGGTTTGATCACCTCTATTTCCATTTTTTCTTCTCTCTTAGCCCAGCAGTTGCTAGCTATATCCTCTGTAAGCAATTAGGCTTAGTTTCATCAGTTTTATAATTGTAGCCAGATCTGAAGGCCTACTAACGTAACCCATTTTGTGTTCTAGATCAATTTCTCTGTGGGACAAACTCTTACTTAAAACTTGCTACAATAGCCCTGTATCTTGCAGGTCAGTGATTTGGTTTTGTGCTGTATTCATTCCCCATTTTTTTATTTTTATTTTGCTTCCTTTATTTTATCTTTATCATTTTTATAATAAAAAGAAGCAGCAAAAACCTACCAACAGGTGTATGTATGATAGTAAATGAGACAGCCCATCTGGTACTTAGTTTCTCTGGAAAGAACTTTCATGCAGAAGTTAAAAACCATACCTTTACATAGGCATGCAACCTAAGTTCTCCCAGCTCAAAAATTGCAACTGCTTGAGATTCTGGGAGTTGCTTCAGCTCCACATCAGGTGGATACTTAATCGAAGGCTAAGGGAGGGGCAGCATAACAATTTTCGATATCGACTGCTGCACCAGCCCCACTGAAGAGTTCAAGGTAGTCACTGCTTCAGCACATAAGTGGGGGCTTCCTCAGTCTAAAATTCTTCAGCATCATCTCACACCTCTGCCCAGTCCAGCAATTTAGGCAAGGTGTCTTCCACCATCTCTTCAATGACAGCAACTGCTAAAATAGTCATCATTTCCCCATCCTAGCAGTCTCCTTGCCAAAAGGAGAAGACTCTTTAAAATCATGAGAAAATGGCAGATTAGGTACTGCTAGGACTCATCTGCTGCCTTAATATATATATATATATATATATATATATATATATATTATTTTCTTTTATTTTCTTTTTTATTATATTTTCTTTTTTTAGGACTCAACAGCAGTCCCTTTATTCAGCACCTACTGCTCAACAACAGGCACTCAGTCCTCTCTCTCTGCACTCCTTTTGGCATCACCACTCCTCAAGGCATTGATGGCCATAGTTTCTTCATGAGTTGAAGAAGCTTCACCAATCAAGTATTGCCCCTTGGGATTGGTCACTGTTTGGCTTGGGAGCCAGCCCTCTTCCCTTCTTGTCAGAGCATTGGAGATTTGACCCAGCTGATCTTCTATTTTCTTGATGCTCTGACTGTGAGAATTCACTGTCTGTGACAAGGAGCTGAGGTTTTGCAATAAGACAAAACCTGCTCCTCAAAAGAAGGGGCTCTTGTTTGTGGGGGTGGCAAAAATAATTGACTTGGCTAGAGGAACTGATGAGGGAATTGTTGTCCTGGGGCATGACCTTGATGGAACTGTTGGATGGGTCTGTAGGACAATGCCAGCTACTGTGGGGTTGAGAAAAATTATCTTGTCTCTACCTCAAGTTAGGGTGGTTCCTCCAAGCATCCCCAACAGGCTGATGTCCAAATGATTGGGCAGCATAAACAAGATCCATTACTAACTCTAGAAATTGACTAGCAGATGGACAGTCTAGTAGGGTGTGTGTGGGTGAGTGACATATCAGACATGCCTCTCCAACCTGTGCAGCTGCGTGGGGCTACAACACATTCAACACTATCAAACTTTTTAGACAAATTGTCCACTTTCCTCTCCAGGTCATTGTACACATTTAATTCATATAATTTCCCCTTAGAAGTGGGTTCTTTTCAACTCTAGCAACAGGCTCAATGTCATTTCTTGACAGAGTCTCTTGCTACATAGAGTTTTCACCGATAATATCAAACAGATCTTAGGCTTCTTCATCAGTTTTGCTGAGATATGTGCCACCACAAGAGGCATCCACCACAGATCTACTTTTAGAATCAATCCCATGGTAAAATCTTTGCACAATCTGCCATTTGGGGATTTGGTGGTATGGGCACTATCTCAGCAATTTTTTAAATTTATCCCAAGCTTGATTGAAATCTTCAATTGGGAATTGAGCAAAAGGGATAATGCTCTTCCTCAACTAACTAGTTTTACTAATTGGAAGGAAATTAGCCAAGAACTGACATTGCAAGGCAGTTCAAGACGTAATGCTATTTGCTAGGAGTATGTTAAGCCAATTTCTTACTTCGTCCTTTAACGAAAAGGGAAAAATCCTCAGTTTAGTGGCTCATCTCCCAGGTCAGCAATTTTAAATGTAGTGCATAGGGAAAGAAACTCATCAATGTGCTTGTAGGGGTCCTCTTTACTTAACCCATGAAATAATAGTAACATTTCGATGGTCTGAGGTTTAATTTCATAATTGCCCTCAACAGTAGGGAACTGAATGCAAAAAGGGGATAGATATGCCCCTGGTGTATAGTAGTCCCTTAGGGGTTTAGGTTGCTCTCCCATCTCCAATGTTTCTAAGTGATCAGCAGGTGTAGGTGATGTGTGCCTAGGTCTAAGGACTCTTTCTATTTCAGGATTTAAAGGTTCAAGCTCAGGATTAAGAGACCTTCTACCCAGTGCTAATCACTGATTTATGCCACCTTCCACCTCCTAACCTAGCCTTTAATAAACCTTTCAGCTAGTTAATAGTGAAATTTTAAGTGTGTTTTTGTAGACAGTAATAAACTGCAGCTTAGTGCAGCAATCCATTTAATGAGAGCCAAGAAAGAATTTTGAGACAAAGAGTGGACCTGATGGGAATTACAGTGAATGCACCATGGTGGTCCCCACCATGTGGGCCATTTAGCATGCCTTAGAGCCCTAGAAGTCCTGCAAAGAGAGAGAAGTGGGACCCGAGCTTAGTAGAGTGGTCCTGCAGCCGATTATATAGAACAACTGAGAGGCAACCAGCTTCAGCACTTTAACCTCGAGCAGTTATGTGCACATTATATCGTCAGTAATGCATGCTCGAGCAGCTGTCAAGCAGTACATGCACATTAGACCTTCAGCAATGCAAGCTCAAGCAGCTGTCAAGCAGCTCTGTGTCTTCACAATCAACCTATCGAGCAGCTCGAGTGGAACACACACTAAAAAATATTGGGTTTTTAGCGGCGGATTAAAACCACCGCTAAAGAGACACTAACCGCCACTAAAGGATTTAGCGGTGGTTGACTTAACCGCCGTGCTTAGCGCCATCGGGGAAGGTATTAGTGGCAGTTATAGTGGAACCGCCACAAATGCAGCCTTAGTTTATCCTAATTGAAATTTCTTCACCAAATCAAAATTTGAATCATTATCTTAATAAGATTTTTCATGTATACTTAGGAAAAAATAAACTAAACTCAATCTATACATCAAAATTCTAGCAATTTTCTATTGCAACAATCCATTCTTTCACTTACCCAATAAATAGAACATGGGATCCATTAGCTATGCGAAATTATAGTGTTGACACAAGAGATGTCACAGTTGTCTTTAACATGAATTAGGGGTGTCCATGGGTCTTCAACATGAATTAGTTGTCTTCAACATGAATTATGGGTTTGCGTCCAGCAGTGGATTACATGTGGGTACCATGTCCCAATGAATCCCTAGGAGAGATGAAGTCTGTGGGATCAAACCCGTAGGTATTGTAGTATCGGGCTCCGATGAGCTTACTGCAAATTATAAAATATCAAGTATCTCCTTAAGAATGTAAGTGGTATGGAAATCGATCAATTGTAATTTCAAACAATGAGGTAATTTCAGGAGATGATTAAAAGTAAAAACATAATTTCTTGTTATAACTTACAAGTGAAATTATTTTCTGATTGGCACAACCCTTTCCATTTTGCAGGAGGACCAACTCCATTGTATTTATTTTTCATATTTGTTTCAATCAAATTAGCTATATCACTTCTTTGGCATATGGTGAAAATCCTAAATCATTTTCACCCGTGGGTGGAGCCACATAGTGAGGAACCACAAAATTTATTTATAATTCAAATTTTTTCCTTGTTTACGCATTAGGAACTCCATTTTCTTCATATTTCTGAACAAGGTAGTTTTAATATGTACCTATGTCTATCACTCCAACAATGACATCTCCTTCCTGATTATAGTGTCCAGATTGAAGTTGTGGAAGCCCACAAACTCCCATGATCCTGTAGAGTGAAGTTGAAGCATTGTGTTAAGGAGCACAGAAATCACTTGCTCCATCTCTGCACACCCATTTCAAAAAGTTAAAGTCATTTCTTCACCTACTTATTTTCATTTACTTAATCTTGACAACTGCAAGTGGTATCACAAAATCACCTTCGAACTTGGCGGCTTATTCGTCTGATAGCCTTGCGGCAAATCCATTAAAACTCCTCCCGTAACTGTAAACAAGTGAATCTTTGGTAGCAAGACTACTGCCAAAAGAGAATGTTTAAATGTTAATACTCTTTGATTAGTCCTTTGGAATCAAACACCATTTTCCCAATTTCACATATGAATTTAAAGTTCATTCAATGCATAATAGTAGCATGATACTAATCAAAAACTGACCTGGATGTGGAAGAATGGAGGTCTCATATCGACGAATCGGATTCGGATCCTCTGCATCCAAAACCATCTTCACGTAGCAATAAATTATTCTCATTTGTCTGTTGTTTCTGTGAAGTATGATTCTGCTGCAAGAATAAAATTACAACTAAGTCCTAATAAAACCAACTTATATAAAGTTCCTTCTTTTCTAAAGATAGAAAAATCCAGTTGACATTAAATTAGCTGCAACTTGGAACAAAGGTAAAAACACGGTACATAGATACGAAGGATAAGTATACCTAACCAAGCATCTCGTTTTCTTCATACTCTAACTTCTTTTCGGGTTCTCTTTTACCATGTGGCCTCAAATATGATTTATGTGGTGCAAATCACATTTAGCCTTCAAACTGTTAAAAAATTAGACTCACCATGCCTAACTGTATAATAAGAATTGCATATCTACAAAATTTTTTAATACACAGTTTAAGTCGCATCATTTAAGAGGCACTATATTGAAAAAAGGAATAGGCTATTTTACCTATGGAGCATTAATATTTTCTACGCATCACATGTCACTTTGATCAGAACAAAAAAATTGGTGTCGAATTTATTCCAGCTTCAATCTTATTGCTATTGATGGTATGCATAGTTAAATTTACTTTTGAAGTGTTCATGCCATGAGAATGGAATGCATACTTTTATGATCGTTTCAGCAGAGAATTAGTCGGCAAACCAGAATTTCCATATAACATATCTGTTTGGTCCGAGCTCCCAAGTACATCCTCAATGTTAGTAAGTGGTAAAACAACACCCTCTGTTAATATGGTAATGTTGGGTTCATGCAAACAAAACCCTGCCTTTTGAAGTATCCTATATATGATTCAAAGATGTAGGCCATGTAGAGACTAGTTTCAAGCTGTCAATCACCAATTTACCAAATCAATAGACATAAAAATAGAAACATCTAACCCAAAATAAATCCTTTTTAACTTAAAACAGAAACACTTAGACTTCATTTTCTTTGAAATGACAACATAATAAAGAGATCACAAAGCATAAACCTGATGTAAAATCATGGGCTTCTTGACAAAATCAATGAGTGGCTTTGCGACAACTGAGAGTCAAGGGTCTCGACCACGTCAGAAATCGTCCAACACTAATGAGGGCCTTCATACTCAAAAGAAACTATGTTGTTGTCGATGAAATTATAAATACAACAACACAAGATGCCACAAATTGTTCTTGTAAAATTAGAAGAGAGTTGTTTGGAGGTCGGGACCAGTTGCTAATTGACTTGGTTTCATTTAAGCATTTTCACGAGCAACTGGCATGCAACAAATACACATCCCTGCTTTGCTATTGGACTGCTTTTAGGAAACCTAGACATTTTGGTTCCGTTCAAGCATTTTCAAATAGATTGAAAGCAACCGCTTCCAACTATAAAATTGGTGGGCCATATCGTGTCTATAGAATAAAACCAATATCTCTAAAGCATGCCCAACAAACATAAAATCAAATATACAAGCCAGAAAAAATAAATCAGATAATGAACATTATAGTTTCTATAAACAAACCCCATTTTCTGAAACATGCCCAACAAGGATAAATTCAAATATACAGATTATGAGTCATTTTAGTTTCCATAGAAAAAAACCCTAAGCCCAACAAGAAAAAATTAAATATACAAGCCAAAAAAAAAAAAGATAATGAATATTATATTTTCTATAAACAAAACCTTATTTTTTGAAACTTGCCCAACAAGGAAAAAATCAAATATACATATTCTCAGTCATTTTAGTTTCTATTGAACAAAACCCTATGCCCAAAAAGGATAAAATCAAACATACAGATCTACATCCTCAAAAAATAAAAATAAGAATAAAAACAAAAAAATAGACTATAAATACCTGTCCACAAAGATCGGCACAGATATCATCAGTTTTCTTCAAACAATAATAGCTAAACTGCCCTACAATGAGCTATTTTCAGAGAAGAAAAGAGGGGCAAAACACGCACCACATCAATATCTGAGTAAAATAAAATAAAATAGGATCAAAATAGAAAATAAAATTTTAAAAAACTTACACTTGGTAGAAGAGCATCTGGTTTTTTAGAGGAGTCAATGAGGGTTTGGAGCATCATCTGCTTGGAGGAGTTTAAATTGAAAAGGTTGAGATTGGAGGGCTTCATTTGGTTTCGAGGGTTGCATAAGGGCGAAACTCTTCTGTCGAGCGATTTAGCTTCGGAGAGCTCTTCGTCTGCCTTCTCAAATAGAGAGTAGAGTTAGAGAATAAAGAGAAGAGAGAGTGAAAAATTAATAGCGGGAGTTGTTGGCGCTTTGGCGCCCGATGTTAGGAATTTTGCTTACGATTTTAATAAAATGACGTTAATTAGGTGCCACTAAAACCTTCGAATTTTGTAGTGACAACTTCAGCAACCTAATCTCGAGGAGCTTTCGAGTACATTACACCTTCAACAAATCAACCTTGAGTAGTTCTCGAGCACTTTATAGTAGCTGCAATGAACCTATTGAACAGCTGAAAACAGCTTCACACTACAACCTGTCAAGCTATATGCATGAAGCAAACCATCCTATCCAGCTTAACACTCCAACCTGTCGAGTTGTTCTTGCTGAAGCACTACAACCTCACGAGCTGTCTTCTGCAGCATTTAAATCTCGAGAACCTCTCGAGATTTATATTCTGAAGCTCCAACCACTTGAAGCTCAAGTTTCAACCACTCTATTCGAACTTCAAGGGCATTTTGGGACTTTCATAGCACTTGGGGCACATGTCCCAATGTGATGTGCTTGCCCTAACTATCAGAGGCACCACTTGGCTAAAAATAAGCCACATCAGCAGGATCCTAACTAACTTGATTCTTCTCCTCTGATTTGCCAAGGGAAAAAATTACTTTATGGATTCTATATATATAGATGTAAAGCATGCAAAAAGAGATCATCTGGAGCAAGGGAGTCCTGTGGATATTCTTGCCCTAGGTCATTTTTAGGGTTAGGTCATCTTTTAGTTTTCTCTCTCCTTCCTTAGCTCAGCATGTTGGGCTAAATCATTGTAATAGATAGGGTTGATTTAAGCTATAAAAGGACTATGTGAGAGCATTGTAAAGGGTCTGAAGGTTTGCAGAGATTGTAGCCTTGGTGGGCTAATCCATTGTAAGTACCTTTTAAGCAATGCAAAGTTGCAGAGACTGCATCATTTAAACCTGTCGGGAACCTCTCGAGATTTATATTCTGAAGCTCCAACCACTTGAAGCTTGAGTTCTAGCCACTCTATTCAACCATCAAGGGCATTTTAGGACTTCCACAGCACCTGGGGCACATGTCCCAATGTCTTGTCCTTGCCCTAACTGTCAAAGGCAACACTTGGTTGAAAATAAGACATATCAGTAGGATCCTAACTAACTTGATTTTTCTCTTCTCTGATTGTCAAAAAGCTACTTTATGGATTGTATATATAGATGTAATGCATGTAAAAAGAGATCATCTAGAGCAAGGGAGCCCTGTGGGAAATTCCTGCCCTAGTTCATTTTTAGGGTTAGATCATCGTTTTATTTTCTATCTCCTTAGCTCAACATGTTGGGCTTAACCTTTCTAGTATATAGGGTTGATTTAAACTGTAAAAGGACTGTGTGAAAGCATTGTAAAGTGTCTGGAGGTTTGCAGAGACTGTAGCCTTGAGGGTAAATCCATTGTAAGTATCTTTTAAGCAATGCAAAGATTTTTTCACTGTTCCTTTAATTCTATAATTTCTAGTGTTTTGCATTTAGATCTTATTAGATTTTTTGCACATATGGAGGCATGGGCTTGTAGCCTTGCCAACATAGTGGCTACAGTGATTTTCTTATTCTGACCTTTTAACCCCCATGACTGGAGTATATCCATGGGATATCCTGTGAGCATTCAAGTGGATAGGATATTGCCCTAGGACTAGTCCATATCACAGGGTTGGGTTGGATTCTTCTTCCTTACATTTGTGCTTATAGCCAAATGAAGGACAACTGTAATCCCAGCTCTTGCTCTGCCTTGTCATTTCTTTTTCAGTGAAAATCAATCCCTAGCTATTACTTCCCATATTTTCTGTTTATTTAATCAAACCATTTCCATCCCTCTCTAAACCCCCTTTCTTTTATTATTGGTTTTATATTTAGTTTTATTTTCTATTTTTAGTATTGTTGTGACAACCAAAAAATCCCCTCTTTACCTTGCTTTCCTAGTTAGGTTAGAGCTTTCAGATCTATAGCAGATCTAAAGATCTACTATTCCACTATTGTGTTTAAATAATTAATCCCTGTGGGATAATCCTTACTTATCAAAAGTTGCTACAATAGCCTTGGATCTTGTAGGATAGTGTGTTTGTTTTGTGTTTGTGTGCTCATCCATTTTTATCTCCTTTTTAGCTATTTTTGCCTTCTTTATTTCTGAGGTATTTTTTATCAGATTTTTAATAATAAGAACACAACAGGCACAAAATAATTAATTCCAACAAGTTTTTGGCGCCGCTGCCGAGAATCGATGATCTAAGTAGTAGATTTGAGTTTTTCTTTATGTTTTTATTCAGATTTGTTTACTACATTTTATCTGTTTGAATAAATTACTACTATATTTTTGGGACTTGTGCAGATCTGGAGCAATAGCAAATGGGGAGCAAATAGCTACAACTGGAGCACAACCTAACTTAGTTTGAATCTTTTTCTCCCTTGTCTTAGTTTCATTTCTGCATTCTTTAAATATGAGCAGTAGTGTTTTGTTTTGCTTTTTATTTGTTGTATATTTTCTGTTGTATATTGCTGTATGTACTTTCTACTTGCTGTGTGTTGTATGCTGGGTAGAAGGTCTCTTCATCCTGAGTTAGAGCCATTGAATCCTGAAATGGAGAGAATCCTTATACATAGGTAACCAGCACATACCCCTGTTGAACCTATAGAAACATTAGTGATGGGAGAGCAACCTAGACCTTTGAGGGACTACTATGCACCAGGGGCATATTCATCCCCCTTTTGCATTAATTTCCCACAGCTGAGGGTAATTATGAAATTAAACCTCAGACCATCCAAATGTTTCCATCCTTTCATAGGTTAAGTAAAGAGGATCCTTACAGGCACATTGATTAGTTTCTTTCCTTGAGCACTACATTTACAATTGTTGGATTGGGAGATGAAGCCACTAAAATGAGGCTTTTTCCTTTTTTATTAAAGGATAAGGCTAGAAATTGGCTTAACATGCTCCCACCTAATAACATAACATCTTAGAATGCCCTACAGTGTCAGTTCTTGGCTAAGTTTTTTCCCATGAGCAAAACTAGTAAGTTGAGAAAGAGTATCATTTCTTTTACTCAGTTCCTAACTGAATATTTTCATGAGGCCTGGGAAGGATTTAAGGAATTACTAAGGCAATGCCCACACCACAAAATCCCCAAGTGGCAGCTTGTTCAAAGCTTCTACCAGGGGACTGATTCCAAACATAAAGATATGGTGGATGCTTCATGTGGTGTCACTTACCTCAGTAAAACTGATGAGGAAGCTTGGGATTTGTTTGATATTATTAGTGAAAACTCTATACAGCAAGAGACTCTGTCAAGAAATGATAATGAGTCTGCGGTAAGAGCTGCAAGAGAACCCACTTCTAAAGGAAAGTTATATAAAGTAAATGTGTACAATGACTCTTAAACTATTATGTTAAAAAACTAAATGTGTTTGTTTTGTCTGTTAAAATTATCAGTTGTTATTTGACTCTTTCAACTGTTATATTGTATTGTTAGTTGTTACTTTACTCTTCCACGTAAATGTATATAATGATTGATACGTAATGAGTATATAATCACATTTTTTTTTTCTCATTAGTTGCTATCTTTATGTTTATCATTTGTTATAGATCCTCTAAACACTACTATAATAAGTGATAAAAAATTGCAACATTAGTCGGCCTCATGGCCTTCTCCACCTAAGCCCGGCCTAGCTCCTTTAACAACTATGGTTGTGTCACGTGGGAGTGGAGGTTGTTTATACTCTTTCTGTCCTGAGGGTATTTTTTTTGGATGGGTGGGTGCTTGTATTAGTTTTTTCTTTTCCCCCTTTTGTTCCTTGAAATTGTTAGTGCTTTCTCATAAATTGTCATTGTTCGAAAAAAAATTCCTTTTCCTAAATCAATCTTGAGTGCCACGCCTACAATGCCTACTTTTAGCAGCCACATCAATAGCTATTTGCCACTATTGTTTTATCTAGGGTCAATCTCCCTTAGACAAGACAACTCTGCTTTCTGCAACGAAAGGACTCATAAGTCATAACCTCACCAATTCTAAGGACTAGAACTTTGGTCGATTCTATAACATGCTCTGTTAGATTAGCAAGATGAATAATTTTTGTTGCCTCGCTTCCTTGTCTAAGATATTTGATAAAGTGCTGATGTGTTGTAGCCCCAAACTGCTGCGTAGATTGGAGAGGCATGTCTGATATGCCAATCACCTACACACTCACTGTTTGACTATTCATCTATTTGTCAATATCCTAAGTTGGTTATGGAGCATGCGAACCAGCAATTGGTTTATGTATGCCATTTTTTCTGATATGATTGATAAGTTTTTGGAAATCTTCATGAATGACTTTTCAGTCTATGGGGATGATTTCAGTCAATGTTTGCATCACCTCTGTATTGTGCTTCAAAGGTGTGAAGAAACCAACTTGGTTTTGAGCTGAGAGAAGAGCCACTTTATGGTCACCTAAGGAATTGTGTTTGACCATGTGGTATCCCTGTTGTCGCTCCAAGTGTGCCATAATTGTGTGCATTATGAATCAAAAATTAAAGAATTAAAGAATGCTAGGTTATATGGATGTTAACTTATGAAAGGGATATCAGCACATTGGGGCTAACACTGGCCTGCAAGATCAGGGCCAATTGTAGCAAGTTTTAAAAGTAAGTATTTCAAGATCGTCCACAGAGAATTTTGTCTAAACTGAGAGATAAACCTCCAGATCTGTGCTACCAGATCTGGCTCTATAATTATCTAAAAAAAAGAATAGATAAAAGAGAGTGTTGGATTGTGTCACATTTAACTATAAGCAAATAAAGAAAAGAACTAACTACATGATCCAGATCCGAGTTGGGGAGATGTTTAAAATAAGACAAATGCAGAAATAATAGCTTCATGTACTTTAGCCTCGAATTTTAATGGAGAATCAGTTCAACAGAGCAGATTCAATCTTCATCCGGCTACCAAAGACAGGATGTAAGAGAAATAAATCCGAATTAAGGAATAGGTTTAGACTTTATGGCTATGATCTCCCACTTAAATGGTCACAGATCATCTAATAGTTGTGGCCTATTCTTTAGTTCGTAACATGAACATCATCAGAATGTCGCTAGAATTAGGTTACCAACGCTAATTAGCACAGGGGTGATGAATTAAGGGAAGTTGCATGCGGTGAGTGAATCTAAAGAAATCTAATGCACTAAGGTGAACATTCGGAACCCTCGACATGACTCCAATGGAGAAGACACAAAGACAACCTTTTAAAATCCAAAATTATAATTACAGAAAGACGGCTTCTTAGAGAGCCCTCGACTAAGCCTTGAATCCGAACTTGGAAGTACAAATCACTCACAATGGCTCTCAAAGGTAAACTACAAGAAGGGATTACAGGGGGGTTCGGATAAGCTATCCGACCGAATGAGGGAAACAGAGATGAAAACTCTAAAATCTGGATGCCCAATTTGGTAATGGCTTCTATTTATACTTTTTCTCCATCCTGCGCATGGTGGATTGACCAATCGAATGCTTTAGATCTGGATTGCCCAATGAGGGTTGAGCACGGGGATCCAGACTGTTTTGGCCAATGGAAATGCTCGATCTGGTTCGCCAATCGTGCCGAAGCATCAATTGCTATGAGTTTGAAATTCGCTTGAGCTTCTGGAAGTTCCCGCCAGGTAATTTAACTTTGGGCGCTCACATGGGTTGGAATATGCCTTCGGATCTTGATTGGAACCTTCCGGAATGTTCTGGTCTTTGATTGCATTAGCGCATGCAAAGTTTCTGAAATACCCTTCTGGACGAGTGCAAATCCCGAATGCCATTTCGCATAGTTTAAGGGCTTTTTCAAAGTAGTTTTGGCTCCGTAAGCTCTCTTCGCAAAGCATTTTGGCTTCGTGGAGATCTTTTCGTGGGGTTTCAGTCCTTGTTCGAATTGGTCTTCTTCTTTTCGCAAAGGTAAATCTTCTATTCGAACAGTTCTGTATCCTTTCGAAAAGCTCATTTGCAGTTTATTCTCTCTTCGCTTAGTCTCAGGTTCTTTGCGAATAGTAGAAGTTCTTTGCGAATTGAACTCTAGGCTCCCATTCTTCTTTGCGGATAGTAGAAGTTCTTTGCGAATTGAACTCTAGGCTCCCATTCTTCTTTGCGAATAGTAGAAGTTCTTTGCGAATTGAACTCTAGGCTCCCATTCTTCTTTACGAATTGACTTTTAACTTGATTTTTCTTTAATGGCTCTCTCTTGCTTCGTGTCTTTGTTCCGCTCTTTTAGACCCTCTTTAGCCATTCAGGCTATTTCTTCACTCCTTCTTTAAACTTGACATGAGTCCGTACCTTTTGATCTTTTGGGATGCTTTTGATTTTGACCGTCTGATTGGTTAGTCAGAAATGCACACTAAAGCACTTATTTAGTCTTCTCAAGGGTCTTTCAAGGCTCATGTTTAGGGGTGAAAATGGTATTTTCACTACTTAACACACCCCAAACCTAAGCTTTGCTAGTCCCCGAGCAAAGAAACGTAAAAGCAAAATAAAGAGCCACTTTTGTAGGAAGCATGTGCATTTAGCATATGCAATAAGCCTTTTACACCCCTAAGTGATCCCTAGAGGAGGAGTGAAGTCTCCTGAGGGTTTTCAGTGAAGGTACCCACAAACTTCTCCATGGGACAGTTGGCATTAGTGCACTGTCATCCCATGAGCAATCAAAGATCAAAATTAGTTACTCTTGAATCAAGGGTAACTAATTTAGGTTTAAACAGAAATTTAGGTTTATTGTTTGCAAGGGGATTTCAACATTTATAAACCTTATGAATGTTTCACTCTTTCCAATCTGTGAGCAGCCATAGAAATCATGCAAATGTGTCCAGAGTTCATCATTTGAATAAAAATTAGGTTATAAGTCATACTTAATGTGCTCAAGTTCCAACCCAAACACTTACGGTGTACTCTCATCAAGATTTTTGTTGAAGGGTTCATTTTCACTCAAGCTCAAGAGCTTACATCTCCCAAATGGATTTGTAAGCATGAGCATAGGCATGATTCTCGTGTGCCGGGCATCCTTGACATCTCCTCACCATAGATTGGGAAACCGCTTATCTCCACATGACATGATTCACTCAACTTTGGATCACAAGGACTTTTAGGCTGGGTTTGTTGTATGGCTCGTGGAGTGAGGTTTCTGTGGATAGGAAGGTTGAGCAGTGTTTGGATTTTTGAGAAGTCGAATTGAAGGAGGTGGTTCATGACTCCACCTTCTTGAGTTTAGCTTCTTTGAGATTCTCGTGTTCAAAGTACTCAGTTCTTCTTCCTTTGATCTTGAATTTTCAACATAAAGTTCCCCTTTTGCCTTTTTTTTTTGCTTACTTTTTTCACATTGTTTTCTTTTACTTTCTCACCACCATACGCCCATTTTGAGGTATTTCTTCTTCATTTATTTTGATATTTGCCCGAAATGTTCCATCTTTACTTCTTTCTCCTTTAACTCTGAATTCTCAAGGTGAGGGAAGGTGAATTGGTTCCATTGGTTCAAAAGAAAAATGGGTGTTTTGATGAAGCATTGTAGGATTTATAGCTCAATTGGGGTACAAACAAGTGATCTTTCTTGGTTCTCAAGTTTGTCCAAAGAAGGCCTTGATCTTTTCCTCGTTCATGAATGCCGTTGTTTGTTTTGATTTGGAGTTTCCTAATTTCTAGTGGATCTAATGCCTCGGCCATCCTTTGAATCAGAAAAAGGGTTGCCTCAGTCACTCTTCAACAGAGATGTAAAACATATAGGCTCAATTCTCACTGGTTATGGTTTTTCCTTGAGCTTTTAAGTATATCTTTACCTTTTTCTCTTCCTGTGGACTTGCTATGTGCTAATACAAGTGTATTTTCCTGGTGTTAACATCATGGAAATGTGGAATATTGTAGGGTTTAGAATGTCTAAATTCTTGCAAAGAAAATTTTAAAATTTCCACATTGTCATGATTCTTAAGTAAATTGATTCATTTCCTGATTACTTTGGTGATTGTGATGCCCTTATGCTAATTATCCCATGGGCAGGACCTATTTGCCATACCCCCAAACCTATGGGGAACAGTGTCCTCACTGGTTCAAAGGTGGCAAATTGAAACAAGGCAGCAAAATCGAGAAAGTGTAGTTCGCAAAGAACTGAGCTTCAGTATGTCTATTTGAAATGGATTTGGCTCCAGAAAGATCTTTTCGCAAAGGACTTCTCCCCAGATTTTCTATTCGAAAAGGAAATTTTAACTATTCAGCAGTAACATGGTTCTTTTCGAGTAGTTCATCTGACTCAAAATCAATTGAATAGAACTTTGAACTTTTCGAAAAGTACTTTTACTGCGATTTGAACTTTGAAGTGTATTTACACTATGCGTACAAGAAAATAAATTGACAAAAAATCGAAAAACAATGTTGTACAAACATATTATACACTTTTCTACCATCGATTTTTGGAGATTCATGATGATAGGTGGGCGTGAAGGGCTCTGGGTGTTTTCAATGCATGGTTTGAGCCTCGACCATTTACCTTGAGTATTCTTCCATCCTTGGGATCTGAATATCCACTGACTCGAGGGGAGGCCTTGATGACAGTGTATGGCCCTTCCCATCCGGATCTCAATTTGCTGTGAAAGAATTTAAGTTTAGAGTTGAATAACCATACCTTGGACCCCGGTATGAACTCTTTTCTCATGAGGCTCCTATCATGGAATGATTTAACCTTTTCTTTGTACAACTGGAACTAGTGTAGGTATCCATCCTCAGTTCTTCGATTCAGTGAGTTGAAGCTTCCGTGGTTACCGGCAGTTAGATCCATGTTAAAAGTTTTGATTGCCCACAAGGCCTTATATTCTAATTCTCTTGGTAGATGGCATGCCTTGCCATAAACCGATCGAAAGGGGACATCCTATAGGAGTCTTGTAGGCGATTCAGTATGCCCACAAAGCATCATTAAGCTTAAAGGACAGTCCTTTCGTCCTTTTCGCTTTTTCAAAATATGTTTGATCTCTCTATTTGAAATTCCACCGCCCACCGGTTTGTGGATGATAGGAGTGGCTACTCGTGAGTGATGAGTACTTTTTAATAGAGAGTCAACCGTCAAGGTAAAGTGGCTTCCCCATCACTAATGATGGCTGGGAATCCAAATCTGGAAAAAATGTGGTCTTTGAGGAATCTTAAAACCACTTTGTGATCATTGGATTTGGTAGCTATGGCCTCAATCCACTTGGAGACATAATCCAGCCTACCAAGATGAAATTGTTTCCATTAGAAGGGGAAAGGGCCCATAAAATCTATACCCCAAACATCAAACAACTCAACTACTGTGATTGGTCATAGGGCATTGAGTTTCTATTTTTGGCGATTCGGCAAGATTCTGATCTTGTAAAGGCATCTTTAAAGATTGTGGGCTAATAGAAACCACATCGCGAATTTTGCGGTGTTTTATTGCCACCGAAATGGCCTCCACAGCTGCTCATGACACATTGACAATATGCCGTGGAATTCATGGTCCGGGACACACTTTCTCGATCACTTAGTGCACAATTCTTGAATAGATAAGGATCTTCCCAAATGAAATGTTTAACTTGTGAGAAGAAAAGATCTTTATCCATTTTATTCCAATATTGAGGAATTCCAATAGCCAAGAAGTTGACTATGTTTGCAAACCAAGGATCGTGGGTATTGATGGCAAAAGTTGCTCATCGTGAAATGATTCATTAATGGGTAAGCTATCATCCTCGATTGAGAATTCGGATAAGTGATCACCCACCACATTCTCCACTCCTTTCTTATCCTTAATCAGATCAAACTCACGTAATAGGAGGATCCACCGATTAATCTGGGCTTGGTATCCTTCTTAGGCGAAGGTACTTTAGGGCGAGTGGTCAAGAAACACCACAATTTGTGAACCTAAAACATAAGGCCCAATTTTTCCAATGCAAACACAATGGCGGCTCTTTCTCGGTTGTTGTGTAGTTGAGGGCATCTATCATGGATCTGTTGGCATAAGCTATGACATGGGGAAGCTTATCTTTCTCGCCTCTAGGATAGCTCCTAGGGCATAGTCCGATGCATCACACATCACTCAAAGGGCAATCCGAATAGTCGGGACTGCAAGATGGGAGCCGAAATCGACATTTCTTAAGGACCTCAAAGGCCGTCATGCATTCATTAGAAAACACAAAAGGAACATCTTGACACGAAATGACAGAGTGGCTTGGAAATTTTATTGAAATCTTTGATGAACCTCCTATAAAATCCTGCATGCCCTAAGAAACTTCGATTTGCTTGTTGGAGGAGGCAAATGTGCAATTAGATCAATTTTGCTTGGTCCACCTCTATGCCTTTATGGGAGACCACATGTCCTAGGACAATGCCTTGGTGACCATAAATGACTCTTTCCCAGCTTAGAACCAAATTGGTTTCTTCACATCTTTGCAACACCAACTTGAGGTGGTGTAAGCATTGGGAAAAGCTGTCTCCATAAATTGAAAAGTCATCCATGAAGATCTCCATGAATTGATCAATCATGTAAAAGATGGCATACATGCATCTTTGAAAAGTAGCAGGGCATTGCAAAGACCAAAGGGCATCCTCCTATAGGCAAAAGTGCCAAAGGTGTGAAGGTGGTCTTTTCTTGGTCCTGGGTACAGGATCTGGTTGTAACGAGTACCCATCAAGGAAGCGTGAGTAAGCTTTGCTCGCAAGCTTATCAAGGATTTGGTCAATGAAGGGAGGAAATGGTTTTCCTTGTCATGGTATTTAATTTTCTGTAGTCTATGCGGACCCTCCATCCAGTTGTTTGTCCGGTGGACATAAGTTTACCGATTCGACTACTACAACAATGATGCCAGATTTCTTAGGCACCACTGTGGGTGCTACCTGCAGAATCAAATGGGGTAAATGACCCCAAAGATCTAGCCTTGACAACTTCCTTCATTACCACTTCTTGCATGTGAGGATTCAACCTTCTTTGCATTTCTCTAGAAGGCTTGGCATCCTCTTCCGTGGATCTTATGCATGCATACTGGTTTATTCCTCCTAAATCAACAATGGTCGACCAATTGCTTTCTTGTCTTGTTTTAGAACTACTACTCCTCTTCTTGCTCCTTTGTAAGGGAGGAAGAAATAATCACAGTAGTGTTTGATGATCTCCCAAAATACATATTTCAGATTTTTGGGGAGCGTTTGAGTTCCAATTGTGTGAGAAAAGAGGGCAGCAAAGGTACCTTGGTAACTTGTGGAAGAGGGAGAGGAGCAGTCTCCAAGAGAGAGAACTTGATGATCATGGTGAGTGCCTTGCACAAAGCTGGACTCCGTTGAATTTGATCTCCTTTTCCTTCTTTCTCGGTGGATCCCAATCATTTTAAATTACGTGGTGGAGTCTTTACCTTGCGAAATGTTTGTAAAGACTCCTCCACCAGACTCATCAATGATGTCAACATGGAAACATTCTCACAGAGAATTGAGGTTGAGTAATGACATTATACACATTCAATTTAACTTTCATATTTCCAAAAGACACCTCCATGATGCTGCACTGCATTGAATGCATGCATTAGTCAGAGCTGTGAATGGGTCTTCCTGTAATGACAGGATGGCAAGTGGTACTTTGGTTGGTTCCATGTCCAACACCAAAAAGTCGCAGGTAGAAAACTTGTCTACTCCTACCAAAACATCTTCAATCAACCCCATAGGTTTCCTTTCGGATCTGTCATTCTAGTTTGTAACACCACTTGAGTGGGTTTCAATTCTCCCAAACCTAGCTTCTCAGATGTAATAGGGAAGCAGTTGACACTAGCACCAGATCTAGCAAGGCTTTCTCAATGGTGTGCTCCCCAATGATGTGTGGGATTGTGGGGATTCTGTGGTCTTGCATCTTAGGTGGTGTTGCAATTGATAGCACTTGGTTGATTTTCTCCACAAAGAAAGGCCTTCTTGGATAAATGTATCCTAGATTGCCTTTGTGGGTGCACACCTCTTTGAGAAATTTTGCATAAGCAGGACTGTTTGATTGCATCAAGCGTAGGTAGATTAATTTTAACTTGCTTGAATGTCTCCATCATTTCCTCAATTTTGTGTTTCCTTTGTCAAAAGGAGAAACTGACTTCATTGCATGGGGAAATGGGAGGTGAGGAACAAATTTCTTCTCCTCATCTTTTCAACAATTTTGTTATTTTTCTTTTTCATTTTTTGAATTTTCGATGTAAATCATGACCATATTGCTATCCATTTGTTGTTCTGCACTTGTTCTTCATCTTTTTCCTCTTCACTACCCAACGTGTTGTTTATTATTCTTCCACTTCTCAAAGTAGTCAGCCTTTGATTTCCTCATGGTCATTTGAGGATTCTCCAACCATGAACGTCCCTTAGGATTGTTCACAGTTGGTTGGGTAGTTTACCCTCTTCTCTCTTAGCCAATGAATTTGAGAGTTGGCCCAGAGTTTCTTCAATTTTTTAATGCTCACCGTGAAGGTTCACCGAGAACAGTTCCAAGATTTTGAAGTGAACTCAAGACCCGCTCTTCAAAGGTCGGGATCTAGGAGGGCAGGGTCGTGCATCAGCATGGCTTGTTGTTGGTTAGTCTTGAAAATTTGATTTATTATAAAAATTTCACGATATGGTCGAAAGGTGTTTGAAAGGTAATTGATTTTGGGTCATTGCTAATGGGTAGTAATTTCCGATTCCACCTAGATTAGGATGAGATCTCCATGGGTAGTCATTCGATTGCATCTACATAAGACCGAAATGCATGAGCTTGTTCCATCATGAGTTCGGAAATTGTGATGAAGGACATTGATCAATGGAATGAGTGGGGACCGGCATATCGGACATGCCTCCTCTACTCTTGACCCATTTGGAGCTTTAAATGAGTCCATCACTATCAAATTTTGTGGTCAAATTATCCACTTTCCTTTCCACTCATTGACTTCATAAACTTTCCTCTTGTGAATTGGGGATTATTCATCCTAGTCTGGATTCTCGGTCCCTTGGCGAGATTCCTCAGGGTTGAATTTTCTCCAATCACCTCAAAGAGGTCCCAAACCTCTTCAACTGCTTTTACGCAAGTAGGTACCTCCACAAGAGGCATCCACCATGTTCTTGCCCTTCCGATCCTTGATAGAAGCTTTGAACCAGCCATTTAGGAATTTGATGGTGAGGGCATTGCCTTATGATTCTTTAAACCTTTCCCATGCTTCATGGAAAGTTTCATGAGTTTTGGGAGAAAGAGATGATGCTTTGTCTCGCTTGGCTGGTTTTAGTCATTGGGAAATATTTTGACAAAATTGACATTGCAAATCATTCCATGAAGTGATGCTTTGTTTGGTGCTAACATAGATAACCATGCTCTAGCTTTGTCCTTTAATGAAAAAGGAAAGAGCCTAAGCTTGGTTGCCTCTGACCACTCAATATGTTAAATGTTGTGCATAAAGCCGTAAATTCATCAATGTGTTTGTAAGGGTCTTCCTTACTCAATCCATGGAATGAAGGCAACATTTGGATGGTGGAGGACTTAATTTCATAATTTCCTCCACTGTGGGAAATTGAATGCAAAATGGGGAATTATAAGCACCAGGGCAAAGTAGTCTCTTAACAATCTGTTCTTCACCCATTTCAGCAGATGTCGTGATGTATGTCGGTTTCTTAGGAGTCTTTCAACTTCGAATTTAACGGGAGAATCTCAGATTGAGGGTTCTCCCGCCAAACATACAACTTCGAGAGAGAGTTTACAGAAACTGTCTATTTAAGAACTTTCCTTTCCTTTTACTCTGTTGCATAAAAATAACAATAAAATTAATAAATGACTGATAAATAAATGAAAATAAACATAGGTCTATCTATTTTAGAACAAACTTCCCCGGCAGCGGCGCCAAAAACTTGTTGTCGCTCCAAGTGTGCCATAATTGTGTGCATTATGAATCAAAAATTAAAGAATTAAAGAATGCTAGGTTATATGGATGTTAACTTATGAAAGGGATATCAGCACATTGGGGCTAACACTGGCCTGCAAGATCAGGGCCAATTGTAGCAAGTTTTAAAAGTAAGTATTTCAAGATCGTCCATAGAGAATTTTGTCTAAACTGAGAGATAAACCTCCAGATCTGTGCTACCAGATCTGGCTCTATAATTATCTAAAAAAAAGAATAGATAAAAGAGAGTGTTGGATTGTGTCACATTTAACTATAAGCAAATAAAGAAAAGAACTAACTACATGATCCAGATCCGAGTTGGGGAGATGTTTAAAATAAGACAAATGAAATAATAGCTTCATGTACTTTAGCCTCCGAATTTTAATGGAGAATCAGAGTTCAACAGTAGATTCAATCTTCATCCGGCTACAAGACAGATGTAAGAGAAATAAATTCAATTAAGGAATAGGTTTAGACTTATGGCTATGATCCGCCCACTTAAATGGTCAGATCATCCAATAGTTGTGGCCTATTCTTTAGTTCGTAACATGAACATCATCGTAAATGCCGCTAGAATTAGGTTACCAACGCTAATTCATGGGGTGATGAATTAAGGGAAGTTGCATGCGGGTGAGTGAATCTAAAGAAGTCTAATGCACTAAGGTGAACATTCAACCCTCGACATGACTCCAATGGAGAAGACACAAATTGAACCTTTTAAAATCCAAAATTACAATTACAGAGACGGCTTCTTAGAGAGCCTCGGACTTAGGTCTTGAATCCGAACTTGGAAGTACAAATCACTCACAATGGCTCTCAAAGGTAAACTACAAGAAGGGATTATGGGGGTTCTGGATAAGCTATCCGACCGGAATGAGGGAAACAGAGATGAAAACTCTAAAACTGGATGCCCAATTTGGGCTAAATGGCTTCTATTTATACTTTTCCTCCATCCTGCGCATGGTGGATTGACCAATCAGAATGCTTTAGATCTGGATTGCCCAATGAGGGTTGAGCACGGGGATCCGGATCTGTTTTGGCCAATGGAAATGCTCGATCCGTTCGCCAATCGTGCCGTAAGCATCAATTGTTATGAGTTTGAAATTGCTTTGAGCTCGGAAGTTCCCGCCGCGTAATTTAACTTTGGGCGCTCACATAGGTTGGAATATGCCTTCGGATCTTGATTGGTACCTTCCGGAATGTTCCTGGTCTTTTGATTGCATTGGGGCACGTGCAAAGTTTCCTAAAATACCCTTCGGACGAGCTGCAAGTCCCCCGAAAGCCATTTCGCATAGGTTAAGGGCTTTTTCAAAAGTAGTTTGGCTCAAGCTCTCTTCGCAAAGCATTTTGGCTTCGGAGATCTTTTCGTGGGGTTTCAGTTCTTGTTGAATTGGTCTTCTCTTCTTTTTTCGCAAAGGTAAATCTTCTATTGAGCGATTCGTATCCTTCGAAAAGCTCATTTGCAGTTTATTCTCTCTTCGCTTAGTCTCAGGTTCTTTGCGAATAGTAGAAGTTCTTTGCGAATTGAACTCTAGGCTCCCATTCTTCTTTGCGAATAGTAGAAGTTCTTTGCGAATTGAACTCTAGGCTCCCATTCTTCTTTGCGAATAGTAGAAGTTCTTTGCGAATTGAACTCTAGGCTCCCATTCTTCTTTGCGAATTGACTTTTAACTTGATTTTTTCTTTGCGAATGGCTCTCTCTCTTGCTTCAGGTCTTTGTCTGCTCTTTTAGACCCTCTTTAGCCATTGCTGAGGCTGTTTCTTCACTCCTTCTTTAAACTTGACATGAGCTGTCAGCTTTTTGATCTTTTTGGGATGCTTTTCGGATTTTGACCTGTCTGATTGGTTAGCTGTAAAATGCACACTAAAGCACTTATTTAGTCTTCTCAAGGGTCTTTCAAGGCTCATGTTTAGGGGTGAAAAATGGTATTTTTCACTACTTAACAATCCCCGAAGGGCATAGAGGTTGATAAAGCAAAGATTGTCTTGATTTCACATTTTCCTCCACCAAAAACCATTAAATAAATCTGATCATTTTAGGACATGCTGATTTTTATAGATGGTTCATTAAAGATTTCAGCAAGATTTCCAAGCCTTATGTCACTTGCTTTGTCAAGATGTGCCATTTGTGTTTGATGTTGAAGGTGTGAAGGCATTTGAGATATTAAAGGAATGTTTGACCTCTGCCCCAGTGATCCAGACCCCATATTATACTTTACCCTTTGAACTGATGTGTGATGCATCTGATTTTATTGTTGGAGCTGTTTTAGGGCAGAGAAAAGAAAAGCTGCCCTGTGTAATTTACTATGCCAAAAAAACACTACAAGAAGCTCAACTTAATTATACTACCACTAAGAAAGAGCTTATGTCTATAGTGTTTGCTTTGGACAAGTTTAGACCTCATTTACTAGGGGTCTAAAATAATAATTTTTACTGACCACTCTGCCCTGAAATACTTACTGGCAAAGAAAGATGAAAGCCTAGGCTGATTAGATGGATCTTACTCCTTCAGGAATTTGATCTTAAAATCAAAGACAAGAAAGGAGTGGAGAATGTGGTAGACACTTATCCCAGATTGTGGTTGATGAATGTGCTGCAACATCACTTAAGGATTCATTCCCTGATGAGCAATTGTTTGTCATCAAGTCAAGTATGCCCTGGTTTGCAAATATTGTAAATTACCTTGCTATAGGAAGGATCCCTTCTCACTGGTCAAAGATGGACAAAGACTTGTTCTTTTCACAAGTCAAGTATTTTTTCTGGGAGGATCCTTACCTCTATAAATATTGTGCAGACTAGGTGATAAAAAAGTGTGTCCCTGAAAGTGAAGTTTACAGTATTCTGACCATGTGTCATGAAAATGCCTGTGGGGGTCACATTGGAGGGAAAAGAATAGCTGCTAAGGTACTGTAGTGTGGTTTCTACTAGCCATCCTTGTTCAAGAATGCTGTTGAATAATATAAGGCATGCATGAGGAACCAAAGGTTGGGGGGCATATAAAAAAGGTATTCAATGCCATTGCAACCCATCCTTGTTGTAGAGTTATTTGATGTTTGGGGGATAGATTTCATGGGTCCATTCCCTCCTTCAATGGGCTTTAATTTCATCCTATTAGTTGTTGACTATGTTTCCAAATGGGTGGAAGCTATAGCCATAAGGACAACTGATCATAGAGTTGTCCTAATGTTTGTAAAAGAAAATATATTCTCCAAATTTGGGACCCCTAGAGCCATCATCAATGATGGGGGAGGCCATTTCTGTAACAGACACTTTGAGAGCTTGCTTAAAAGGTATGCTGTTACACATAAGATTACCACTCCATACCACCTACAGACCAGTGGGTAGGTGGAGTTTTCTAATAGAGAAATCAAGCATATCTTGGAGAAAACAGTCAGGACAGATAGGAAGGATTGGTCCCTGAAGTTGACTGACGCTTTGTGGGCTTTAGGACAGCCTATAAGACTCCTATAGGGATGTCCCCATTAAGACTAGTTTATGGCAAAACATGTCATCTCCCAGTAGAGTTAGAGCACAGGGCCTATTGGGCCATTAAAAGTTTAAACATGGATATAACTACAGCTGGATTAAATAGGAAATTGCAGCTATCTGAGCTGGAAGAACTGAGGTTGGATGGTTATTCCAATGCCAGAATTTACAAGGAGAAAGCCAAGGCCTTCTTTGACAAGAACCTTCTGCAGATGAACTTTACTAATGGAGGCTCATGTTCTTTCCAGGCAAATTATGTTCCAGATGGGATGGGACATATATTGTAATTCATACATTCCCATCTGGTGCTGTTGAGATCGTGGACCCCACTTCTTGAAGGGTCATGAACGTAAATGATTAGAGGCTCAAACTTTGTATTAGGAATATTTTGGAGCCCTCTGAAACCATACACTTACAATAGCCTCCCACTGCTGAGTGATCTCCAGCATGTATCATATGTATCATAGCTATGGTTTGTGTTTTGATTTTCTATAAATATTTCTCTTTTTATGGTCTGTGTTCATAAATTTGGATGTGTGCAATTTTATGATTTGCTGTTATATATGGATGTCTATGTTTAACACTATAAACCATTGATCTTTAATGTATGAGAGTGTGTTTGGCAACACAAGTGTAAACTGGGCTATTTTTAGCCTTCTCGAGAGGATCAGGAGCCTTCAGGCATCCTCTTAAGGCATTTTACATATATATTTGGCCTTCTCGAGAGGTTCTGGCATAGCAGAGCAATCTCTCAAGACACTTTACCTAAAGAAAATTCGAGCCTCGACAGGTTGTTATGTATAAATGGCATCTGCTCGAAAACCTCTCGAGTTGTTACACCTGAAGGGCCAACCTCAAGAAGCTCGGGTTCTCAATGAAGAAGCCTGTCGAGCAACTCACATTCACAGCTAGATTGGCTAGTGTCCATATCTTTCATCTACTTGAGATCCTCTCAAGCTGAGTATTCTGAACACCCAGCCTCTCGAAGCTTGGGATTTCAAGTTATAAACCTCTCGGGTTGTCCACTCTCTCATTCCATTGTTTGCTAAAACACCCAAGCACTGACACCCAACCCAGATTTTCTTTTTCCCTCTTCTCTACACCAGTAGCTTCACCATTTACCCATTGCCCCTGTTATTTTGTAAAGCTACTCAAGCCAATCAGTTTGCACCTGGAACTGTGGATTTGTTCCACTGTGCATCATCCTCAACAGAACCCTAGTTTGGGATAAGTTAGGAAGTTTCTTCTTAGTCTCTTTATTTTCCTGCATACTTTTACTATAGTGAGTTGTCTTCTAAGGATTATTTAGTGGATTGGGTGTTTATTGAAATGTGGAAAACCTAGGGTTTTAATTTTGTGTGACACTAATTAGGGTTTTGCCAATGGCTGAGAGCTCGGATTTTGGAGAAACCCTACAAGAATTGTTGAGCCCTACCCAAACCCATCCCCCTACACCCACTAGGAAGTCCTAAAGGATAGCTTCATCCTGAGCCCCTGAAGTCCTTGAAGTCCCTAAAGCTTCTGTAGCAAACCCTAAGAGGAAAACTGTTTTGGGTAAATCAGCAGCCCCAAAGACAAGAGCTAAAACTAACACCCAAGAACCCAAAATAGTCAAATCCAAAAAGCAGAAGAAAGGAAAGGGAGCAACCCATGAGTCTGACCCCTTCACCACCCCTAACAATTTTGTGGCTACCCTCAGTCTGGTACCAGAGATAGCCTTTGATAAGGCATTTTTCACTACGGAAGCCCTGGTAAAGGAAGCGATTGAATTTCTGACCAAGGCCTCCCTAGACTCATGGTTGCAGCTTCTTGAAGAATTGGTTTACCCTAGATTGGTGAGGTTGTGGTACCCTTGTATGGGGGAGGACCAAAGGGAAATAATCCTATGATGGTAATCCTCATTGTATTATTTTGATGCCCTTGTAAACACACCTGAGATTGCGTAGGCATTGGGCATCCCAACATCATATGTCTCATTCTGTAATTTGGGAGCCCCAATCAATGCCTCAATCACAATGATTGCCCAACAATTGACTCAAGGGAAGAAGGCATCTAGGGACTCGGTAATGAGAAGTGACTTCAGTCCTACTTTATTTTTCATAGATAATGTATTAAGAAAGAACATCTTTGTGGCTGGTCACCAACAAGAGAGGAGGCACCCAATCATAGATGCCTTATACTCTTCAAAAGGGCATTACATTAATGTTGCCCAATTGATATTTGAGGGAATGAAGGACACTCATAGCAAGGTGCAGAAGAAGCAAAAGCAGCAACGACTACCCTACAGCAGGCTGATCACAGCCTTGCTCAAGAAGAGAGGTTATATCTGGAAGATGAGGGAGCCCATTGATGATTTGCCACCAGTTTTGTTTGGAAAAAGTCATGGAGCATCAGTATGACACTGATGAATAAGAAGAAGAAGAAAGAGCCCACAACAGCCATTCCTGCAGAAGCCACTTCAGAAGGCCATGCCATAGCCACTACTATAGCCAGTCCTGTGGATGTAGCTACATCCACCTCTGCAACAATATCTATAGTCATCTATGCAGCACCCTCACGAGTCCCATCAGTAACCTCTCCACCCTCCATAATATCGCCCATACCTTCCATCCTAATTCAAGCTCCTCCTCCTATCCTTTTTCCTTTTAACCTTCCCACACCCTCCATCAAGAAAACATATAAGAAGAAAACCCACCACCCGTGCCCCTAACTCCCCATTTCAACCAATTCTCACCCAAACCAGTATCCAACCTGTTACCCCTTCCTTATCAAACCCTCTAACATAGATTATTACCCTCCTAACCTCTCTCCAAGCCCAAATTCATACCAACACTGAAAATAAAGCCACCATAAAAAACAACCTTAACTCCATCCCATCAACCCTTCAAACATTTATACCTACACCCCAACCACCCACACCTACCCCTCCTCCTTACCAGGAACCTTCTACATCAATAGCAACAGCTGATTCTACCATACAAATAGACTTTGATATTGAAGAGCTACCTATAGTTCCCTTTTCTACAACCCATATATTAAAAGGGATGTGCATCTGGTGGTGGAATCTGTGAGAGAAATGGTATTGCAGACCTGTGAGGACCAACTAGCTCTGATAAAGACTGGGTATTGGAAAATAATAGAAGCAATATTAACAGATCATCAGAAGGATATGAAAGTAATGCAAGAAAGGCTGGACACTGCTATATCCGTCTACAAATTATATGAGCAGAGGGCTCAGAGGTATGAACAACTAGCTGATTCATTATCAACAACTCTAATGTCTATGGGAGCCCAGGATGTGCACCAACAGGTAGCAGCTCATGGCATAAAACTCCATGTTCCTATAGAACAGAAGAGCAGAACCAAACAAAGAAAGCCAGCAACATCTAGAACTAGAGCTGGGGCTGCACAGGTTGACAATCTTAAGAAGGGAAAGGAGAAAACTAAGGTAGCTGTAGTTAGTTTCTTTCGTGTCTTTTGTAGTTGATGTTTTTATGAGTGTTTGTAATTGTGTGTCTTTTGTAGTTTTAATTTTATATAAAGCTTCTCCTGTGTATATATTCAATTGCGTGAATAAAATTTTTTGTTTATGTGCCAACATTCATTGTCTTGATTTTATTTTCTGTAATTAGTTATTCATTCAATTTTCTGCTGTATCTTGTTATGCCTTTTCATGCCTTGCTGCCCCTAAATAAAATTCTATTGAAACATTAAGGACAATGTTTATCTCAGGTTTGGGGGTATAGTAGGATAGACCAATGAAGCAGTTAAATTTACTGCAACAGTGTTAATTGGATTGAAATAAATAGAGTTAATTCCCATCTAACCATGTTAGAAAGAGGAAATTAAAACTTTAGCAAATATTTTAAAACTGAAATCCTTTGAAAATTTAACACTTCCATGAAGTTGGCATCAAGAAAAATTTTCACAATCTGTACTTAGTAAACTTCATGGCATCAAGAAAATTTTTCACAATCTGTACTTAGTAAACCAGAGAGGGGAGAAAAAGGTGAGGATAAACCTAATGAGTTCAATTGAAGACCATAACCAGTGAGATTTGGGCCTATAAAAAGAAAAAATTTCTTCTGAAGAGTGTCTTTGGCAATTTTTTCTACTCTAAGGAATGACTGATTCAATACCTTTTCACTAGAAGTTAGGCTTCCCAAATTGAAACTGTTTGGCAGTACTCATGACACCAAGGAGATGATTTAAGGCCATCATTTGGACAGTTTGAGCCTGAAATTCCTATCTATTGAATTGCCCTTCATTTACACAATTTGAGCCTTAAAATCTAATTTTTCTTTAACAAATACCAGAGTACTTGAACCTAAACCTCCTAACCTGATTCAACCTTACCCTCACTCTGAAATTTCAGAAGGTACAGGATAAGATGTTGAAGATAGGTGAGCAGGGTTCAACTTTTGGTCGAAAGAGAAGAGAAGGGGTCTAGAAGAAGCAGTGTATCAGTTGTGTAGTAGTGGCAATCCATTATAAATAAAAAAATTGAAAAGAAAGAGAAGTCGAGAGAAGTATTTCATCTGAAAAAAAAAATTTGAAAAGAAAGAAAAGTCAAGAGAAGTATTTCATTTTAAAAAAGAAATTGAAAAGAAGAGAAGAAGTTGGCCACTTCAAATATGAAAAACATCAAAGAAGATGAAGTAGTACTGTGATGAAGAAGGTGAAGTCATGAAGCACCTCCTACCTTTGAGTTGATTTCTCAATTTTGAATCCTTTCTACCCCTTTTATTGTTTTTAACCCTCAACAATAAGCCACATTACAGCCCATCTAAAAGACCTTAGTTATCCAAGGTGAAGTGATCTGCCATGTAGAGACAAAAAGATGTCTAATCTATGGTGAAAAGAACATGAAGATGTCAATAATTAGTAGCAAATGCCTATGCTCATGCTTGCAGACCTATTTTAGGTCTGCAACTGATCTTGAGCTACAGAGAAAATATACACCCCTTGAATTCATTTGTTGAGAGATTACCCTAGAGAAGATTGGGCCTGAAATTATATTTATTGGGGCAATGATTAAACCTGATTTTTGAATTAATGGTGAACTTAGTACTGATTTTCACACACTACTCTCTTGATGTAAGCTAATTGGTGGTGATGCAAATACATCCTGATTTAGGTTTTAAATTGTTTGCATTACTGTTTTAAACTCCCATGATTTTTAAAGAATGGGTGTGGAATGAAGTTTATTTATTAAAAATTTGTTTTGCCATTATTTGCACTATACTTAACTATTTTAATTGGGAAGTTTATGGGTATCTTCACTGAAAACCCTCAAGAGACTTCACTCCTCCACTAGGGATCACCTAGGAGTTTAAATGGTTTGATGAATAATCTAAATGCATCTGTGCTCCCTACGAAAGTGACTTTTAATTTGTAGAATAACTGTTTTAATTTCCCTTCACTCGAGGACTAGCAAAGATTAGGTTTGAGGGTGTGTTAATCACTGATTTATGCTACCTTACACCTCCTAACCTAGCCTTTAATAGACCTTTGAGCTGGTTAATAGTGAATTTTTAAGTGTGATTTTGTAGACAGCAATAAACAATAGCTTAGTGCAGCAATCCATTTAATGAGAGCCATGAAGAAAGAATTTAGAGACAAACAGTGGAGCTGATGTGAATTATAGTGAATGCACCATGGTGGTCCCCACCATGTGGGTCATTTAGCATGCCTTGGAGCCGTAGAAGTTCTACAGAGAGAGAGAAGTGGGACCCAAGCTTAGTGGAGCGCTGGTGCAGCAGACTATATAGAACAGTTGAGAGGCAACCACCTTCAGCACTTCAACCTTGAGTAGTGATGTGCACATTATACATTCAGCAATGCAAGCTCGAGCAGCTGTCGAGCAGCTCTGTGTCTTCAAAATCAACCTATCGAGCAGCTCCAGTGGAACACAGCTTCAGCAACCTAATCTCGAGGAGCTGTCGAGTACATTGCACCTTCAGCAAATCAACCTCGAGCACTTTATAGTAGCTGTAACGAACCTGTCGAGCAGCTAAAAATAGCTTCACACTACAACCTGTCGAGCTGTATGCTTTAAGCAATCGATCCTGTTGAGCTTCACACTCCAACCTGTCGAGTTGTTCTTGCTGAAGCACTACAACCTCACGAGTTGTCTTCTACAGCATTTAAACCTGTCGGAAACCTCTTGAAATTTATATTCTGAAGCTCCAACCACTCGAAGCTCAAGTTCCAGCCACTCTATTCGACCTTCAAGGGCATTTTAGGACTTCCACAGCACTGGGGCACATGTCCCAATGTCCTGTGCTTACCCTAACTGTTAGAGGCAACACTTGGATGAAAATAAGACATATCAATAGGATCCTAACTAACTTGATTTTTCTCTTCTCTGATTGGCAAAAGGCTACTTTATGGATTGTATATATAGATGTAAAGCATGTAAAAAGAGATCATCTTGAGCAAGGAACCCCTGTGGGATATTCTTGCCCTAGTTCATTTTTAGGGTTAGATCATCTTTTTATTTTCTCTATCCTTAGCTCAACATGTTGGGCTAAATCTTTCTAATAGAAAGGGTTGATTTAAATTGTAAAAGGACCGTGTGAGAGCATTGTAAAGGGCCTGGAGGTTTACAGAGACTGTAGCCTTGAGGGCATATCCATTGTAAGTATCTTTTAAGCAATGCAAAGCTTTTTTCACTGTTCCTTTAAATCTATAATTTCTAGTGTTTTGCATTTAGATCTTATTAGATTTTCTACACCTATGGAGGCATGAGCTTGTAGCCTTGCCAACATAGTAGTTGCAGTGATTTCTTATTCTGACCTTTTAACCCCCATGACGGGAGTATATCCATGGGATATCCTGTGACTGTTCAAGTGGATAGGATATAGCCCTAGGACTAGTCCATATCTCAGGGTTGGGTTGGATTCTTCTTCCTTGCATTTGTGCTTATAGCCAAATGAAGGGCTGCTATAATCTCAGCTCTTGCTCTGCCTTGCCATTTCTTTTTAGTGAAAATCAATCCCTAGCTATTTACTACCTATACTTTCTGTTTATTTTATCAAACTATGTCCATCCTTCTCTAAACCCCCTTTCTTTTATTGTTATTTTTATAGTAAGTTTTATTTTCTATTTTTAGTTTAGGTGTGACAACCCTAAAACGCCCTCTCTTTACCTTGCTTTCCTAGTTATATTAGAGCTGCCAGATCTATAGTAGATCTGGAGATCTACTATTCTACTATTGTGTTTAGATCATTAATCCCTATTGGACAACCCTTACTTATCAAAACTTGCTACAACACCCTTGGATCTTGCAGGACTGTGTGTTTATTTTTTGTTTGTGTGATGATCTATTTTCATCTCCTTTTTAGTTATTTTTGCCTTCTTTATTTCTGCTGTATTTTTTATCACATTTTTTAATTATAAGAACACAACAAGTACAAAATAATTAAAACCAACACCAAGCATACAACACACCTCAAGTAAAAAGCTAAATTATAGAACACTGGAAAATACTAAATACTACTACTGAAATTTAAAGAATGCTGAAATGAAACTACAACAGGGAAGAGAGAGATGCAAACTAAGGCAGAGTTTGCTCCAGCTACAGCTGTTCTCTCCTCTAATTGCTACTACTCCTGATCTGCAAAATTCAAAAACTACAGCAGGAATTTATTCAAATACAAAATAGACAATAACAGGTTTAAAACAGAAAGAAAAAAAGCAAAAATCGAGCAAAAACTATAACTACAACAAATCTAAATAAAATCTCAGACTTACTACTTAGATCAAAACTCCCCGACAATGGCGCCAAAAGCTTCTGAGATTTTTTACTACTTTGTATTCTTTTTATTATTACAAAAATGGTCAAAATATGATGAAAATAAAGAAAGGGCAAAAAACAGATAAAGAGGGGGCCTGCTAGGAGATTTGATTTGTGTTGTCCTTATTATAAAATTGATAAAGAATAAATCAGGAAAATAAAGAAAAGTAAAAAACTAAACAAAATGGTTAATGGGCTATACCTTGCCCATTAAAATGGTCACAAGCTATCCCAGAGGTTAGAGAATGAATAGGGGAACCACTGCTGCCACCATGGTTGCAAGGCTACAAGCTCAAGCAACCATGGGAGTATTAAACCCATATAAATCTATGTGAAAAAACATAAAAAATATAGATGAAATGAAGCTTTAAACATGGCATTTCATTGAATAAAAAGAACTTACAATGATTGCCCTCAAGGCAATAGTTTGTGTAAATCCCCAAAACTACTCTCATAGCTTATACAAAACCGATTACAAAACTGAAATGAAACCTAGCTACTGTAAAGCTTTAACCTAGCATGGCTGTTGGGTTAAGAAAAGAAGAAAAAGAAAATAAAAAAGGAAACTAAAACCCTGTAAAGATAAATGAACTCAGGCTAATCCTGGCTCTGATCCAGCTAATCTGGATAATTTTCAAAAATAGATTATAGTTTTTTATAAACAATCCATACAACTCTTTATTGCTTTAGCCAATCAGAAATTAGGACTTTTGGAGCTGGTGTCGTGGCTTATTTGTGGCTAAGTAGTGCCTTGAGAAGTGTGGGACAGCTCAACTCCTTGGGATGTGAGCCCTAGAAGCCATGGAATCTCCAAAATATCCTTGAATATTGAAGACAACTGCTGGAACTCGTGCCTCAAGCAGATGGTGCTTCAGATTTTAAATCTCGAGAGGATCTGGAGCAGTTGCATTGCTTCAGGATGCATCTCGAGTGGCTGGATAGCTTCAGCATTTTGTCCTCAAGCAGTTCTCGAGTAGCTCTCGACAGGATAAAATAGGAGCATTTTAAGTGCTCGACACGTTCAAGCTTCCAGGGAACTACTCAAGTGGATTAGAGCTTCACAATTCTGGCCTCGAGTAGTTCTCTAGTAGATCTCGAGAAGATGAAAATGCACCCTTTAAGTACTCGATAGGTTAAAATGGAGCTTCAGATCACTCGACAGGCTTAATGGCTTGAACATGCATCTACTCGAGTGGTTTAATTCCTGCAGCACTCCAGCTCGAGTAGTTTGATGAACTGCTTGAGTTCATTAAATCTCAGGTGCATGAACTACTCGAGCTCATAAATGCAGCTCGGGAGGTTCAAATGTGCAGCTGATGCACTGCTCGACTGCCTTGCTGCTTCAGCATTTGGTGCTCGACAGTTTTAATGTGCTGCTTCATGAAGTACTTGGGAGCTAATTGTTTAGTAGTAGCATCATCTCGAAAGGTTCAGTGCTGCTCGAGTGTGGAGTTTCTTAGTGTGCAAGCTGTTGTAATGTGCCACTTGGGCTGTTGTTCTATTTAATTCACTGCAGCAACACTCCATAACTTTGGCTCCACCACTCACCCTCAACAAGCCTTCTAAGACCTCAATGCATGCAGAACAACCCCAATGGTGTGAACCACCATGGTGCTGTCAATATAAACCCATCAGCTCCACAACTTAACTCAAACTTTTCTTTTCTTGGCTTGAAAATGATGGATTGTAGCATTAAGCTATATTTTCCTATTATCTATAGGAACACACTTTAAATCATTATTAACCAACTCAAAGGTCTATTAAAGGTCAGGTTAGGAGGTGAAAAATGATATTTTTCAGTGCTCAACACACCCCCAAACCTAATCTTTGCTAGTCCTCGAGCAAAGGAAAAAAAAATTAAAACAATTATTCAAAACAGTAAATGCCACTTTCGTAGGGAGCACGGATGCATTTAGCTTATGCATCAAGCCTTTTAAACTCCTAGGTGATCCCTAGTGGAGATACTCACAAACTTCACCATTAAAATAATTAAGTAGAGTACAGCCAATGACAAAACAGATTTTAATAAATAAAGCATCATTCCACACCCATTCTTTAAAAATCAGAGGAAATTATAGCAATAATGCAAACCATTTAAAACCAAAATCAGCATGTAATTGCATCACCAACAATTATTTTACATCAAGAATACAATGTGTGAAAATCAATACTACGCTCACCTTTAATTCAAAAATCAGGTATAGGTACTACCCCAATGAAATTAAAATTCAGGCCCAATCCTCACTAGGGCTATCTCTCACAATGAAAATTCAAGGGTGTTCACATTCTCATCAGCTCAAGATCAGTCACAAACCTCAAATAGGCCTACAAGCATGAGCATAGGCATTGCATCTAAGTTCTGACATCCTCATGTACTTTTATCATAGATTAGACATCTCCTCATTTTCACATAATAGCTCATTTCACTTTGGAGCAACAAGGACTTTTCAATAGGTTGTAATGTGGCTTATGGTTGAGGTTTACAAAGAATAAAAGGGATAGAATGGATTCAAATATTGAGAAATCATTAAGTGGAGCAGGTGATTCATGACTTCACCTACTTCATTTCAGCACTACTTCACCGTCCTTGATGTTTTTCATATTCGAAGTGGCCAACTTCTTCTCTTTTTTTTAATTTTCAAATCAGGTACTTCTTTGAGTTCTCTTTTCTTTTTCTCTTCCTTTTTTTTTTATATTTTTATATTTTTATGTTGAATTGTCACACATACACAACTGATACACTGCTGTTTATAGGTTGCTTTTCTTCTCCTTCCACCAAATGTTGAACCCAGTCCACCTATCTTCAACTTCTTCTCCTTTACCTTCTGAATTATCAGAGTGAGGGTCAAGTTGAGTTAGGTCATGAGGTTTGGGAGCAAGTACTCTGGTGTTTGTTGAAGAAAATTTGGATTTTTAAGGCTCAAAGAGTGTATGTAAAAGGGCAGCTTTAATGGGTTGGTACTTTAGGCTCAAACTGTCCAAATGAAGGCCTTAAATCATCTCCTTAGTGTCATGAGTGCTTTCAATCAGTTTCAATTTGGGCGTGCCTAACTTCTATTGAAAAGATATTGAGTCAGTCATTCCTTAGAGCAGGAAATATTTGCCAAACACACTGTTCAAAAGAAGTTTGATAGGCCCAAATCTCACTGAGTATGGTCTTCAATTTAACCCATGGGGTGTATTTTCACCTTTTTCTCTCCTCTCTAGTTCACTAAGTACTGATTGAAAAAAAATTCTTCATGTTAGTGGTTGGTCATGTTTTAGGTGTTGTCTTGTTATTGGTAAGAAAACAATAGTGAATAAAAATATATCAAAAAGTGAAGAAATAAAAATTGGTTCAAACAGTAAATCTGAAATACATAGACTACAAGATGTAGGGCTATTGTAGCAAGTTTTGAGTAAGTAACAATTTGCCCCATAGAGAATTTGATCTAGAACCCAAAGTGGGTTATGTCAATAGGTGTCCAGATCTGGCTACAGATCTGACAATCCTAGAGAAAGGGAGTTGGTTGTCACACCTATACTAAATTAATACTAAAAGAAGAGAAATCAAGTGCAGTCCTATCCTAAAGAAAGGGTTATGAAGAAGGTGGTGATGGTGTGTGTTAAAATAATGATGGGAAGTAGGCAATTAAGCTAAGGTTAATTCAGTTATGTAACTCAGATTTAGGGTTCTCTCTGTAGCAATCCCTCAGATGGCTACAAGCACATCTGCAAGGAGGAAGTATCCAACTTAACTCTTATGGTTTGACCTGGTCTCTTAAGGCTATAACCTGTCCACTTCAATGGTCATAGGCTATCCAATAGAGAGGATTAAACCGTATGAATTAAATCAGAAAGCCAATCTAATCTAATGGAATAGACTAATCTTAAGGCTATAACCTATCCACTTAAATGGTCATAAATTATCCAGCAGATGTCCTCCACCCAATGCATCAAATCAGAACATTAACATCATTACAGACACCATGTTTGCCTAACTACAAGCTTAGGCATCCATGGGAGCAAATAGTTCTTGAAAAACCAATGAAAACAACAGTAGTTCAAAAGCTATTTGGGAACTTAAATGCGGGAGGTCATTGCTACAAAAGGCTTGTAATGACTCAGCTCACAAGTCTGCAATCTCTACAGAGAAATTAGATCTAACATCTGATGTTGGTCAAGTAAAACAAAGGGGAGCTTGTTCCTGCAACAACCCCTCACAAGGCTACAAGCTCAAGTGCAGAGGAGAAGAATCCTTCTCAGATTTATGGCCTAAAATTACCCTAGGGCTATAGTCTGTCTACTTAAATGGTCATTGGCTATCCACAAAGGTTATCCACACCACAAAGGACTCAGATGGAACATGTAAATTGCTGCTTCCACCATGGTCCCAGGGCTATAAGTTCAAGCTCCCACGGGTATTTCAAATCAGCTCAAATCCTAAATGCATGGCATAGATTAAACAAAACTATGGGAAAATAGAAAAATAAAGATTGAATAAACATTAAAATAAGCATTCATTGATTAAACCAATACTTACAATGAGATGTCCTCAAGGCAGCATCCTTATGCATAACAGCTCATCAACAACTCCCAATGTTCACAAGACCCATTACAAAACTGATTAAACTAGGCTTAATTGATTACAGAGAACATAGCCCGAAAGTGTTAGACTAAGGAAGAATAAAAAAATGGAAAAAGAGGTGATCAAACCCTAACCCTAGTCTGCTCGAGCTCACAGCTGACTCAGGTTGAAGGAGAGATATCTTTCTAAATTACATTACAGCTTATATACTCAGTCGTTGATGCCTTAGCTAAGAAAAGATTAAACTCTAATTTTCCAATAGATGTGGCTTTGTTATAACCCTTGAATGCCTTGGGACGTGTGCCTCGAGATCAGAGCGTCAAGATGTGTGCCTTGGACCTGGGGAAATCCCCAAAAGGTCCTTGGTTAGGAAATAAAAAGTGGAGAGCCCAAGCTTTGCGAGGCTGACTCTAGTGCATTAATTTAGTCATGCAGATAGTAGAGTGTTTGCGAGGTCAGAATTGGCTTGGAAGGTCTATCACTTGCATAGAAGGCCTTTAGGTGGTCACACAGTTGCTTTGGCTTTTAATGCACTCGCAAGGAAGAGTTTGCATTGCTTTGGCTCTGCTCGCATAGTAGAGCTTCAGGTATTTCCTATAGCGAGGGTCTCGTGAATTAGACTTTGAATCTCGCGTGGATTCTTGTCAAATGAATAGCACATCTCGCTCGGTAGAGGGTTGAGCTTTTAAGCGCGTGAGAGCTACATGAGGAAATTTTTGGAGCTCTCTCTGCTCTTGAGCCACGCGAGAACTTTGCGAGTTTGCTTGTTTGCTTTGTGTAAATTGGCCTCGCGAGATTAGGCGCACGACTGATATGAGATTTGTTCCTCGCGAGAGCTTCATGAGCTGGATTTCTAAAGGCTTAGTGTGTGAGAGCTTTCCGAGGACCTTGAGTGTTAGTTGCAGCTGAAGAGTGCGACTGTTGCGCGAAGTAACTCACTGAGACCACTCCTTCACTGAGCACACGAGTTCTTCATGAGTTTCCTTGTGCTACATGTAACATCTACGAGAGGAAGCTTTGCTAATGATTTGAACAACGCGAGGTCGCATTTCTACTATGCTAGATAACATATTTTCTCCTCTGCTGCTATGCAACTGCTGTTGTTGTAGTTCTCTCCACTCACATCTATGCTTCTCTCATCTGCTAGACTTCCTTGGTCCATTATGACATGCAACATAGTCACCATGGTGTGTTCCACCATGGTATTCCCTCATTCTATGGCTCATCAGTCATCCTTGACTTGAACTCTCTCTTTTTGGCACCAAAGGCATGGACTTTGTATTAAGCTGCACAAATTATTGCTAACTACCAAACAAGCTAAACAAAGTGTTATTAGTTAGCTTCAAGGTATAGTAAAGTCTAAATTAAGAGGTGAAAAGTGGTACTTTTCAGTGAGTAACACAATCCCAAACCTAATCTTTGCTAGTCCTCGAGAAAAGAAAAATTTAAACAACTATTCTAAGAATTTAAATGCCACTTTCGTAAGGAGCACAGATGCATTTAGCTCATGCATCAAGCCTATTAAACTACAAGGTGATCCCTAGTGAAGTCTCCTAAGGGTTTTCGGCGAAGGTACCCATAAACATTTCAATGAAAATAGTTAACCCTTGTTTCTTTTCAAAAGGTACCCATAAACATCAGTCCACCCTTGTTTCTTTTCAAAAGGTGAGGAATTTGAATAAATGAAATGCATAGACCATTTAATCATTAAAAACTCTTACAGGCATGCACATCATTTCAAATCAGCTTACAACAAGAAAAACAGCAAGTATATGTCAGTACTGAGCTCACCATCAATTCAAAAATTAAGTTTAGGCAATGCCCACTACATTCAATGTCAAACCCAATGCTTACCAGGGTAGTCTCTCACAAAGAGCTTTGAGGGTTTTCATTTTCACGCAAGCTCAAGAGCAGTTACAAACCCCAAATGGATCTACAAGCATGAGCATAGGCAAGGCTTCTAAATTTTGGCATCATTGGCTATTCCTCACATAGATTGGACAACTCCTTATCTCCACATAACAACTCACTCTAATTAGGATCACAAGGTCTTATGATTGGGTTGTAATGTGGCTTATGGGTGGAGGTTACAAAGAATTGAAGGGTGAAAAGGATGCAAAATTGAGAAATCAGCAGGTGAAGGAGGTGATTCATGACATCACCTTCTTTTAATTTCAGCATATTTCATCTTCTTTGATATTTTTCGGACTTGAAGTGGCCAGCTTCTCCTCTTATTTTCACTTTCTCTAATGAAATTCCCTCTTGATTCCTCTCTATTCCTTTTTATTATATATATATATTTGGATATATATTTCTGTTCTTTTTGTTTTTATTTTTCTGAAATGCCACACTCTTCCCAGCTGCTACACTGTTATCCTCCTTTATGTGTCTCTTCTCCATTCACCAAATGTTGACCCTTTAACTTAACCTTTGATTAGACCCTTAGCCATCTAATAAGTTCTTGTTAAGTGTTTTATGTAGGTAATAATCAACAATGAAATAAGGCCAGGAATCCTGCTAAGGAGCCTGTTTTGTCACAAGAAGTCCCTCAGAAGGATGGACTCTGAATCCAAACCTAAAATGAGCCTCCCGCAGCTGACCCAAGCTTTAGAGGATTCAGGTGAAATATGCCTCGCGCAGTCCAACTGAGCTTCCCAAGACTTTACAACAACTTCTCGCACAGTTGAGTGACTGAAGAGCTTCAGAAGCACAAACTCGCGTAGCTCTCGTGAAGCTAAAGAGTAGAACACATCGCGCAGTGTCGCACAGTTCAAAGTAGACCTCTCTCAACCTCGCGCAATTCCCTCAGAACAGCTGAGGAGAGAGAGCTTCAGAAGATGCTTTGCGCAGCTGTCACGCAGTAGTCGCGGGATCCAAATATCAGAAGAGAAGTCCTCGCGCAGTTCTCGCGCTATTCAAGAAGAAAGCATCCTCGCGAAGACAGAGCCATCCTCAAGAAGATCAATTAAGACATGGAACCTCGCGCAATTCAGAACTTATTAAAGCCTCGCGAGGAAACTCGCGAAGTCCATTGAAGAGAAGTACTCGCGCAATTCTTGCGCTATTCAAATCCATCCTCGCGAAGATCAACCCAGTGAATGCGTAGCTACCTCACGACTGCTTGAACTCCAACTCCGCGACATCTGAGGCTTTGATGTCTACTAAACCTCACGAAGCCCAATCTAGCGAGAACGCAATTCTCTATCGCGCGACTGCCTGAAGAGTAAACCAAGGCAACCTCGCGACAGCTGAAGCTTCAATGTCAAACCATCCTCGCAAAGAGCAAGAGCTACCACACGACAAGTCTGGGAAACAATAGCTACCTAGCGAAGCTCTGAACTTCAACTTCCATCACTTCAGCAGAGGACTTTCTGGGAATTTCCAATGATTAAGGCACGCACTCCCACGCTTAAATCTTTGTGCATGCGCCTCGAGGAATCCAAGGATCACTATTAGGCCATGTGGCATCGTTAAAATTAGGGTTTCCTAACCCTAATGCGCCGGCATACCACTGCTATATAAACCCATACTTAGCTTAGGTTTAGATATCTTGGAAAATATCTTGGAACAAATCTGGGAACACGTCTCATCTCTTGGAAATTTGATCTGAGATCGTTTTTCTTTTCTTTTATAGTTGTAAGTAGTTTTCTTTTTCCTTTCCTCCATAGTCCACCACTTACTGGCTATGTCTTTGTATGCATTTTGAACTAGTTTAATAGATGTTTTGTAATAGGATCTTTACTTTGTGGGATTTGTGTTTGAATGTGATCTGCTCTGTGCAAGGCTGCTGCCTTGTGATCCGCCATTGCTTTGGGTATGATTTAAAGCAATGGAGGACTGATTCTAAGGGCCACTCAGATCCAGGTGACCTGTGTGTCTGGGCTATCATGGTCATATACAGCCTTAGCCCCACCGCAGGACCCACTAGATCTGAAATCCCCATGGGAGCTTAAGCTGGTAGCCTTGTGATCATGGTGGTGGCAGCGATATTTTTATTTTGTCTTGGGCTCCGTGAGGAGGATAGCCTCTGGGATAGTCTGTGACCATTCAAGTGGATAGGTTATAGCCTTAGGGTGATTCTAATCCACCGATCCAAGATGGATCCTTCTTCTCTGCACCTGAGCTTATATTAGACTGGTGGGAGATTGTACAGAGGCAGACTCCCCTATATTTGTATAAATCCGCTAGCAGATATTAGATCTGATCTGGTTATAGAGATTGTAGGCTTCTGACTGGACCATTGTAGCCTCACTCAAGCAATGGACAGCTAGATCGAAGGTTGTACTCAATCTCTTGCTGGTTCTATGTGTCTGGGCTATCATGGTCCTATACAGCCTTAGCCCCACACATAGAGCTTTAGAGGTTGAGGTTCCCTATGGATTCTTGACCTGGTAGCCTGGATGAAATAGTGCCTATAATGATTAACTTGTTTTGACCCATCCCTGGATTGTGGTTCCCCTATGGGATAGTCTGTGACCATTTGAGTGGATAGGTTATAACCTTAAGGGATTGAATCATGGCAGAGAGATGGGTTGGATCCTTTCTCCTCAGTGGTGATAACGTAGCCATTGGAAAGGATTTTTATAACATCAGATCTGAATCTGAGTTATAAAACTCCTCTGATCTAGGCTCAATAACATACTTCTCACCCTTTTATATTTATTTTCCACACTCCATCCATCCTCTCAACCCTTTCTATAGTTTAGACATTAGGCTACCTTAGGATCTATAAACTAAGTGACCTTAAACTCCCTTCCCTTAAGGGCTGCCAGATCTGTAGTCAGATCTGGAGGGACTACTAGAGATGGCTCCCTTGGAGCTGTAGATCATCTTTCCCTGTGGGACAAATTCTTACTTATCAAAACTTGCCACAATGGACCCTATATCTTGCAGGTCTAAGACTTCTCAGTTGTGTTGATTTCATCCCCTGTTTTATTTTGATTTTAAATTTCTTTTACCACAAATAAATAAAGAAAGCACAGCTGGGGTAGCAACACTTGTCCATCTTTAACTCCTCCTTTATCTTCTACATTCTTAGAGTGGGGGTAGTGCTCCCTCCTCAAGATGAATCCTGTGCATACAGATTGATGCATCTATTCCTCCCAAATCGGCAATGGTCCAACCAATTGCCTTCTTGTGCTTCCTCAAAACTGTTAGTAATTCCTCTTCCTGCTCATTGGTAAGAGAGGAAGAGATAATCATAGGAAGCTTATCACCTTTCTCAAGGAAGGCATATTTCAATGTTTCTAGAAGCTGCTTGAGTTCCAGATCGGGGGCTTATAGGGTGGATGAAAAAATTGGTGCATTGGAGGTTGGAGGAAGAGGCAGCAATATAGGTTTCCAACTGAAATGCTGCACTGAGCCCATAGAAGACTTCAATGTGGTCAGGTCTTTTGGTATCACATCTGGGCTCTCTTCCTCCACCATGTCTCAAATTTTAACTAAATTCCTGACAATGTTGCCCCACTCCAGCAGAGTGGGCAATTCTTTTTCTATAATTTCCTCTAGTACATCCACTGCAAAGCTCTCCTCATTGTCCATCTGAGGGTACTTTGCACTGTTGTACACATTCAGCTCAACTTTCATATGTCCGAAAGTTACCTCCATTACCCCAGACCTACATTGAATGCATGCATTGGCAGTGGCCAACAAAGGCCTGCCCAATATAACAGGTATGGGATCTGGGCTATTGCTGCAGCCCATGTCCAAAACTAAGAAGTCTAGGTAGAAAACTTATCCACCCCACTCGACATCCTCAACCATTCCCAGAGGTCTCCTCTCGACCTATCAGCCATCATTAGCACAATGGGGATAGCTTTGGCTCCCCCAAACCTAGGAGATATACCTTTGTATGATGGCAATGATTAACACCGGCTCCAAGGTCTAAAGGGCTTTTCCAATTGTATGGTCTCCAATTACGTAGGAATAGTGGGTATCCTAATCTTATAACTTCTGCATTGATATGTTAAATATAGAATTTATGTCGCTTGCAAAGACCTTTCTGGACACATGGCCTCTAGCTTTTCTCTTTTGGGTGCAGAGGTCTTTCAGGAACTTTGCATAGGCTGGGACCTGTTTAATTACCTCAAGCAGGGGCAAATTGATTTTCACCTGCCTGAAGGTCTCCATCTGGGCATTCCCTTTATCAAAAGGGACAGGGCTATCCAAAGCTTGAGGAAATGGCAGAGGTTCATTGGTTCCTCATGCCCATGACTAAACTTCTGCTTTCTTTCTTTTTCATGTTTTCTCCTCACGAGGCTCAACCATGACCTCTTTATTTTTCTCTTACTGCAAGGTGGCTGGCAATTTTTGGCTTTGTGTTCCAACAATATCTCTATCCTGATCATTTACATCATCTGTGGGAATGACCTCTGCTGGTCTGTTGCCCACCTGGTTGTCTATCAGCCTGCAAGACCTTAGGGTAGTCACAGCATTGGTTCCCTCAAAACTTGAGGAAGCTTCTTCAATTAAAAATTGACCCTTGGGGTTGACCACTGGTTGACTGGGCAACCTTCCTTCATCTCTCCTAGCCAAGGCATTTGAAATTTGGCTTATCTGTTCTTCCATTTTCTGGAGGCTCTGACCATGAGAGTCCACAGTCTGAGCCAAGGATCCCAGGTTTTGCAATGAAGTCAAGACCTGGTCCTCAAAGGAAACATTTCTTAGCTGAGAGTGGGGTACAACCAACTAATTTTGTTGCTGATGGGGCTGCTGCTGGTGCTGGAAGTTAGACCTAGGGGCATTCCCTTGATTGAACTGCTATTGTGGCCTTTGTGGTAAGGCCAACATCTACTGGGGCTGCATGTAGTTGTCTTGCCTCCACCTCAGATTTGGGTGGTCTCTCCATTGGTAACCAGCATTTTGGTGCTGGTATCCATATGGCTGTCTGTTGTAGCTCCCAGATTGTTGCTGGCCATAAGATTGAGCAGCAGTAGCATGTTTCAAAACCAACTCAAGGAATTGCCCTACAGATGGATATTCCTCCACTATGTGCTGTGGGGACTGGCATATCAGACATGCCTCCGCCACATGAGCAGCCCTTCTGGGTTGCATCACAGTCAGTAATTTATCAAACTTCATAGAGAGGTTTGCCATCTACAGCTACAGGTCATTGTTCCCAGACACCTCATAAAATTTTCCTCTCGATCCAGCAGCAGGCCCCACCTTTGACTCAGATTCCTGACTACTTCTTGCCAATGATGGCTTTTGAAAAGCATTCTCACTAATCACTTCAAACAATTCCCATGCCTCCTCAATAGTCTTGTGCATGCAGGATCCACCACAAGAGGCATCGACCATATCTCTATTTTTCTCATCAATCCCATTGTAGAAGCTTTGTACAAGCTGCCACTCTGGGATCTTGTGGTGGGGGCATTGTTTGAGCATTTCTTTAAACCTATCCCAGGCTTGGTTAAAATCCTCAGTTGGGGATTGAGCAAAAGCAAGAATCTCTTTCCTCAACTGGCTAGTTTTGGTCTCAGGGAAGAACTTGGTCAGGAACTTGGTCTGCAGGTCTTTCCATGAAGCAACGATATTGTTGGGAAGAGTGGTCACCCAGGTATTGGCCCTATCCTTCAGAGAGAAGGGAAAGAGTCTGAGCTTAGTAGCCTCAGGTCCCAAACCAATGATATTAAAAGTGGTGCACAAGGCCAAGAACTGGTCAATATGCTTGTGCGGGTCCTCCTTGCTAAGCCCATGGAAAGAGGGCAGCATCTAGATGATTGAAGTTTTTATTTCATAATTCCCCTGAACATTAGGGAATTGAATGCGAAAAGGGGAGTTATATTCATCCGGAGCATTCAACTCCTTGAGAGTTCTGGGTTGTTCTTCACCCATAGTTGCTATCACAGATTCTCTTAGGGGCTCTCCTGTGGTGTGCCTGTCTCTTCTAAGTCTCCTTCCCCTTTCTAACTCAGCGTTAAGAGGCTCTAAAGTAGGGCTGAGAGATCTCCTCCCTAGCATACAAGCACACCAACAGCAAGGAAAGCTTCTTGCAGGCACATTGCAAATGAATAACTTTACCATTAACAAATTTATCTAACTAACTTACAGTTATTCAAAGAATACATTTATAACTATCCTAGATACTGCTAGAGAATTTTCAAGAAAGATAGACAGAGTTTTAAAAGTTAGAGAGTTTGCAAACAGAGGTAGCTAAGCTCCAATTGCAATCCAACTGTCCATCACTGCTGCTGTCTAGATCTGCAAGAAAGGTTCAAAATTATATCAGCAGTATCAATTATTCACATTTGTAAAGAATACTAAGAATACAAAAACTAAGGGTCTACTAATAGATCATTTGTCCCCGGCAACGACGCCAAAAACTTGTTGGCGGATTTCTGAGTGTGTGCTTGCTTTATTGGTTGGTGATAAAAGTAATTTAAAAATCAAAGAAAGGGTAAAACAGGGGATGGAATCAGCACAACTAAGAAATCCTAGACCTGCAAGATACAGGGTCTATTGTGGCAAGTTTTGATAAGTAAGAGTTTGTCCCACAGGGAAAGGTGATCTACAGCTCCAAGGGAGCCATCTGTAGTAGTCTCCTCAGATCTGACTACAGATCTGGCAGTCCTAAAAAGGAGGGGAGTTTAAGGTCACTTATTCTAGGTATTCTAAGGTAACCTAATGTCTAAACTACAGAAAGGGTTGAGAGGATGGATGGAGTGTGGAAAATAAATAGAAAAGGGTGAGAAGTATGTTATTGAGTCTAGATCAGAGGAGCTTTGTAACTCAGATTCAGATCTGATGTTATAGAAATCTTGTCCAATGGCTACGTTATCACCACTGAGGAGAAAAGATCCAACCCATCTCTCTGCCATGATTCAATCCCTTAAGGTTATAACCTGTCCACTCAAATGGTCACAGACTATCCCATAGGGGAACCACAATCTAGGGATGGGTCAAAACAAGTTAATCATTATAGGCACTATTTCATCCAGGCTACCAGCTCAAGAATCCATAGGGAACCTCAACCTCTAAAGCTCTATGTGTGAGGCTAAGGCTGTATAGGACCATGATAGCCCAGACACATAGAACCAACCAGAGATTGAGTACAACCTTCGATCTAGCTGTCCATTGCTTGAGTGAGGCTACAATGGTCCAGTCACAAGCCTACAATCTCTATAACCAGATCAGATCTAACATCTGATAGTGGATCTATACAAATATAAGGGAGTCTACCTCTGTACAATCTCCCACCAGGCTTCTACAAGCTCAGGTGTAAAGAAGAAAGATCCATCTTGGATCGGTGGATTAGAATCACCCTAAGGCTATAACCTGTCCACTTGAATGGTCACAGACTATCCCAGAGGCTATCCTCCTCACAGAGCCCAAGACAAAATAAGAATATCGCTGCCACCACCATGGTCACAAGGCTACCAGCTCAAGCTCCCATGGGGATTTCAAATCTAGTGGGTCCTGTGGTGGGACTAAGGCTGTCTAAGGCTGTATATGGCCATGATAGCCCAGACACACAAGTCACTTGGATCTGAGTGGCCCTTAGAATCAGTCCTCCATTGCTTTGAATCACAGCCAAAGAAATGGCAGATTACAAGGCAGCAGCCTTGCACAGAGCATCTCACATTCAAACACAAATCCTACAGAGTACAAATCCTATTACAAAACTTCCATTGATCTAGTTCAAAAAGCATACAAAGACATAGCCAGCAAGTGCTGGACTATGGAGAAACGAAAAAAGAAAAAGAAAACTACTTACAGCTATAAAACAAAAGAAAAACGATCTCAGATCAAGTCTCCAAGAAATGAGATGTGTTCCCAGCTATTCCAGGATGTCTAAACCTAAGCTAAGTATGGGTTTATATAGCAGTGGTGTGGCTGCACATTAGGGTTAGGAAACCCTAATTTTAATAATGCCGCGTGGCTGAATAGTGATCCTTGGATGCCTTGGGGCGCGTGCATAGAGATTTGAGCGTGGGAGTGCGTGCCCTAATCACTGGAAATTCTTAGAAGGTCCTCTGCTGAAGAGATGGAAGTTGCAGTTCAGAGCTTCGCTAGGTAGCCATTATTTCCCAGACTTGTCGCGTGGTAGCTCTTGCTCTTCGCGAGGATGATTTGATATTGAAGCTTCAACCATCACGGGGTTGCCTTGGTTTGCTCTTCAGGCAGTCGCGAGGTTGAGTAGACATCAAAGCCTCAGATGTCGCGGGGTTGGAGTTCAAGCAGTTGCGAGGTAGCTGCGCGTTCGTTGGGTTGATCTTTGCGAGGACAGATTTGAATAGCGCGAGCACTTCTCTTCATGGACTTCATGAGTTTCCTCGCGAGGCTTTAATGAGTTCTAAACTGCGTGAGGTTTCATGTCTTGATTGATCTTCGAGAGGATGGCTCCGTCTTCGCAAGGAGTTCTCTTCTAATAATTACATCCCATGGCCACTGTGCGACAGTTGCGCGAGGAGTCTCCTAAAGCTCTCTCCTCAGCCGTTCTGAGCGAACTGTGCGAGGTTGAGAGAGGTCTGCTTTGAACTACGTGAGACTGCGTGATGTGTTCTTCTCTTGAGCTTCGCGAGAGCTGCGCGAGTAGTTGCTGTAAAGTCTTGGGAAGCTCAGTTTGACTGCGTAAGGCTCATTCCAGGTCTAGATTCAGAGTCCATCCTTCTGAGGGATTTCTGGTGCCAAAACAGGCTCCTTAGTAGGATTCCTGGCCTTGTTTCACTGCTGATTATTACCTAAATAAAATACTTAACAAGAACTTATTAGATGGCTAAGGGTCTAATCAAAGGTTAAGTTAAGGAGTGAAAAGTTGTACTTTTCAGGTCTTAACACCGTCATCAGTGGAAAGCTATATATTGCATCAGTTAGTGTACTGTTGATATCTCTTGTTTGTTTACTGTTAAATAAATGAGTAAATAACAATTTTTGCCATATTATTTCATGTCAGAGTTATTAAATTGCTTCCGCATATGTAGTACTTTATTCACGACACGATGCACTTGTATGATAGGATCATATTAGGTGATCCGACGACGCGACCTTTCCTATATACGATAAGGGAAAAAGTCGGGCCGTCACACCTCCCCATCTTGGTTCACTAGTTTGTACGCATTTTCAGGGTGCATAATTACTATCACATATGGTCCCTCCCAATTCGGTTTCAGTTTCCCCTTAGAGTGCGATTGCCAAGATGGCATGATTTTCTTTAAGACTAAGTCTCCAATTTTGAAAGTTTGCTCGAGGACTATCTTATCGTAAGCCCTGATTACTCTCCTTTGATATACTTGTGCATGGTCAACTACCCTGAGATGTTTCTCATCGAGTTACTCTAGTTGGGAGAGTAGGGTAACTCTCCTCTCGTCTATGGAAAGCTGATCATCGATCTGAACGCGCAGGGAAGGGACTTGTATCTCATATGATAGGACTACTTTCATCCCATGCAAATGGAAGTCTGAATGAAAGTGAGGAGGTAAGGAGTTTGGCTAGTGGTCATCCGAATGGAAGTCCTATAGGCCCAGAGTGCCTCTGGTAATCGGTCAAGCCAGTCGGCACCATTGCTCATCTCCACTATTCATTTCAATATCCGAATCAGAGTCTTGTATGTAGATTCGGCTTGTTTATTCCCTTGAGGGTAGAAGGGTGATAAGTGCTATAAGTCAATCTCGTGTTTCTTGCAAAGGCTCTTCGGCTTGTCAGTGATGAACTGCATCCCATTATTAGTAACAATCATCTTGGGAACTTCAAACCTTGTGATGATATTTCGAATGATGTTCACCAATATCGAAGCAGTGATATTGACATATGACTCAGCTTCTGCCCACTTGGTGTAATATTCGATTGCTGTAAGGATGAAGGCGTGTCTATGGGTGTTCCCGGCTGTATCAGTGAATGGCCCAATTATGTTACAGGCCCACCTTGTGAATGGCCATGGTGGGACCATGGAATTTAATGTTGTTGGGGGTGCTTTGATGAGTGCGGCATGAAGTTGACATTGCTTGTAGCATTGAACATAAACGTGGCAATCCCTCATCATTGTCGGCCAATAATAGCCTTGTCACACAATTTTCTTTGAGAGCGTTTGACTACCAGCATGAGCACCGCAAGCACTTACGTGTGCATCACAGATAATGTATTGTCGTTCGACTTATGTCGCGCAACACAGTAACACTCCTTTACCGAAGGCTTCATTGTATAGTACTTCTCCTAGAATATAAAACCTAACACATCGATTCCTCATGGTTTTTCATTCACTTTTTGAGGCGTAGGGAGGGATATGCGGGTGTTCCAGGAAGTTCTAGATGTCGTAGTACCATGGTTATCCATAGTCATTGGGGGATTGCCAAAACCTGAAGGTCACAATGGTTGGTTCTCTCTCTATAGGGTCCTTTGTGGTAGACTCTTCTTCTTGTTCAGTAGTTTTTGGGAGAATTGGTAGTTCTACCTTTACTTTTCAGGCTATTTCGTGTTCAAATTTTTCGATGAAGAAGGATCTTGTGCTTTTGTCCGATCGGTATTTGTATGATCGAGGCTAAGGTAGCAAAGCAATCCACTACCTCATTCTCTAGTCTCGGAATGTGGGTGAAAGAAATTCTCTCGAACTTCTTTACCATAAATTAAGCAACTTCTAAGTAAGCCATTGATTGTTTATAATCTAAATCTTGCAGTGCACAAGTCCAAAATACTAGGGCGAGTACAAGAGTGTCGAACCACAGGGACTAGTCGTTTATCCAAACTAAAGACTTATTCAAAGGAGGTTTTATAAAAGTAAAACCCTAATTAAGTTATCTAGAAAAGCGAATAAAATAGATGTGGGAAAACAGTGAGAAAATAGCTAGTGATCTCTCTTGAATCTCAAATTCATAAATAACTCATATCATATTCCTAACCGATTTCGAATTCTAGGTGCCCCTGCTCTAGGCTACAATCTCTTTCAGTTCGTATAAGGATTTAGTCTTATTCATAGTCACGAACAATGTCCTTGGATATGATCCGTCTAATCACTAGTGACCTAAACATATCATCAAAGTATCATTGCATGTAACCAACTAAAACTACCCTTCAAGGCCTAATCCGTCGGTGAATATCCTATCTAATCCAACCTGAATCCCTATAAGGCCATTGAAATTAAATTAAACAGAATTAAACCTTTACAATCGCGCATTCTCGATGGCTCTCAGAACCTTCAACATGCAATTGCACCATAAAACAGAATTCAAAATAAATGAGAAATAGAAATTAAATTATTTACTTATCTTTGATCGTACAAGAGATCCCAAGCTTCGGGACATTTTAGCCGCGCATTGTTTCTATGATCTTCATCATCGCTGAATCAATCATAGAATGATGATTACAAAGCCCTCAATCTCACAACTCTCGCAGATCTGGAAACTAAACTAAACCTAGAAAGAAAAAACCTAAAACTATGAGCAAAAAGTCTTATGGCTAAAGCTAACCAATTTCTAAACCTAGGGTCCTTATTTAAATATGTATAAGGCCCTAGAACATTGATTTCAACTAGAAAACAAATTCTAGAATGAATCTAATCTAAACTAGGAAGGAATAAAATCTCAGAGTCTTGATTTTCGAAAGTACCCAGCTGTTCACACTTGAAAATCAGCAAGAAATCTCAACTTCGTGCCTGAAAATCAGCAAGAAATCTTGCCTTCAATCGGTCGAGAATGGAGCTCGACCGGTCGAAATTATTTATATACAAAAGCCCATTCTGTTGTATACTTTCAGTCGGTTCACATTTGCATTTGGACCTGTCCAGATATGAATTTCTGAAGCTGAAAGAGCCTCGACCAGTCAAAATACGCATTTTGAAAATCCCAGACTCAATCGCTCGAAATGGCAATCTCGACCGGTCGAGACTGCACTTTCCTGCACTTCTATGCGAACTTCCTTTCACCATAACTTTTGATGTACAACTCAGAATTAGGCGATTCTTGGCCCAATGGAAAGCTATGAACCTCTACTTTCTAATGGTATAGGCCTTAGCTCCTACAAATCTATATGTAAACCATGACACTCTTCTTTCTCTCCGCTATTTTGATTGGTTCTTGCCGTAGCTTTGAGACTCCCTAAACTTTGCTCTTTTAACCACATTTGCGCTTTTAGGCTTTCAAAATCTATTATACTCTATCATGAACTAAAAGCAAACATTAGTAATTAAATAAGGCCTAGCAACGCTGAGATTTGGGTCTAAATTATACACTTTTCAAGTCCGTTCACACCCCCAAACCTCAACTTCTCTAGTCCTCGAGCAAAGGCAAATTTGAAAAACTAAAATATCTACTCTATGAAAATAAATACCACTTTCGTAGGGAGCACAATTGCATTTAGCGTATGCAACAAGAATTTAAATCCTTAGTGATCCCTAGTGGAGGAGTTGTGCCTCCTGAGGGTTTTCAGTGAAGGTACTCACAAACTTCCACAACAGTTTTTGAAACCATCAGTAAATTGAGTTTTTAAAACCAGTTTTCGTAATATATATACTTTTGAAAATAAAAACCAGTAATTACTTTAACATGCAAACTTTCATTTTCAAATACCAATGTCATACTAATTCTAATGTTTCCTATTCAAATTAATCCAATGCTCCGATCCTTAGATAAATCCTTCATTCATGCCTAGAGTGTCATGTGTATGCTAACCTATGCTAAAATTTTTCCATCGCAGGACTAATCCAAACAAAGAATCGTCATATACCAAGTCTCGACTCAATCCTCACCTTAGGTATACACTCAAAACATAATCACTCCGATGAATTGTTCATTTTTCACATGTGAGAGAGAGTTCCAATGCAAATAAAAAAGGTCTCACATAATATAAGAAACACGTTGCATCAAATATTTAGAAGAAATCTCATAATGAAAGATGTTTGTATCCTAAGCATGTCATACCAACCACCTTAAACATTGCACTCTCACTCTCCACAAGGCATTTACCAAACAAGATTGGATCAACAAGGTCTTTTTCAAAGTTATAACGGGGCTCGGGTAAGGGTTAAGAAAGGAAAATTGGGCTCAAATTCTCTAAGAAATTAGAAAAGAAACTAATTTGATTTTCTCACTTTTCACTCTTTCTTTTGCAAATTTTTCAAAAATTTTCTTTTTGCTTTTTCTCAACTTTCTGTTCTTTCTACTCCTTTTTTATCTTTTTAAACTCACCTCATATTTTTCATTCACTTTCAAGCTTTTTCTTTTCCATTTTCTTTTCTCCCTTTTCATAAAATTTTCTGCCATATGCTCCCTGTAAACACCACTCTCATGCCTCTCCACTTTCTCTCTTCTTATTTACTCTCATCCCTCGTTTCCAATTTCTCAGAAATTGAAGGGTAAGGTTAAATTTTCATAAATGGTGTTAGGGTATGGTTAATATGGCTTATCAAAAAATATATAAAGGCAATAATTTTTAACAAGGCTCAGAAAGGGGTATTAAAAGGAAAATATGTATGAGGTGGGGCATTTTAAGTTCAAACAAGCCAAAGATAGCCTTCAATCACTTCCTCTCAAGGTGGTAAGGATGCATATTTGTTTGGAGTTAAAGTGCCATGTGTTCTAGCATAGTCATATAAAGCAATGCAAAGTAACAAACCAAAATAAAGTATATGAAATTAACAAGTAAGCACGAATTCAAATATACTCTGAATTTTATATAAGCACTCATTAAGAATGGGGAAAAAGATCTAAAGCTCACCTGGTTTAGTATTTCCTAGGATCCTAAGATTCAAGATTCAAACTAATCCCTTGATTTTTGGACTTGAGCATGATAGTGGTGCAAAAAAATTTCTAAACATGAAATTCAGACCAATCTTTAAAATGTCGTTGGAATTAATAATCCTAGACAATAGCGGTCCTAACATGACAAAAATATTCTAAAATTAGAACTCACATGCATAAACAACTTTAGTTTGAAAACTACGTGAAAATAAGGCATATGATGGTTCAAAAACTAAACAAAATTGTGGTATAGAGGGTGGAATTAATAATCCTAAACAATAGCAGTCCCAACATGGCATAAATATTTTAAAATTAGAACTCACATGCATAAACAACTTCAGTTTGAAAACTATGTGAAAATAACGCATATGATGGTTCAAAAACTAAACAAAATTGTTGTATTGAGGGTGCCAAAATAGTGGTTGCGATAAGATGCAAAATTGTAAAAATGTAAACCACACAATAAGCACAAACACCCCAAAACCTGAGTGGTGCAATGCCTCATTGCACCAAACGATAAACAGACAAAACAAGCAAGAGGGCAATCCAAAAAATATTGAACAATATAGTACAAGCACCAAATAAACATACCAGAGGAAGGTATCCTCACTTTCCATGGGATCGAAAAAGAGGCTGGCCCCCGGCTCCTTTGCTGAAGTATGAGGAGCGGGAGCGAGACAAGCAACCGTAAAGGATAGAGAAACTGACAGAAAAAGCAGCATGGTATTTCTAACTGGTATTTTTAACTCGACCAGTCGAGATGGATATCTTGACCGGTTGAAATGGGGCAGAGATGTAGCCTCTTTGCCCTACTTCATTCTGAAGCAGTGCCCAAAACTCGACCGGTCGAGATTCAAATTCGACAGGTTGATATAACAAATCTCTCCATTTTATTTTATTTTACTTAAGGAACCTCAAACGGTCAAGATCCAGACTCGACTGATCGAAAGTGAACAAAGGTTATGGCATATCTATCCCATATAATCTCGACCAGTCGAGAACCAATCTTAATCGGTCGAGTTGAGGCAGAGAGCAATATGCTCTCTGTCTCCTTTCCTCTCCTCCTATGGCTGCCAAAATGCACTCTCTACCAGTCGAAAGTGAATTTTCACTGGTCGAGATTGGACAGAAAGCAATGAGCTTTTTGTCCGTACTCAAAATCAAAGTAGCATTTCTTTTATTTATTATTATTATTTTTTTTTTTTTTTTTTTTTTTCCACACCTAAAACCTGCACATAAACCAAACTCATTAAATCTAATAAAAACAAGACAAAAATCTTAAACTAATATTGTACAAGGGGATTAGGTTGGCTCCTAAGAAGCTCTAAGTTTATTCGGTCTTCAGTCAGACCCCCTCAAGCCACGATAGGCACGAGAAAGGGCTATTCATCTAGCAAGTTTCGGCTACCCTTTCTACCAGTCAAGGTCTTGAGGCTTTTTGTGGGTGGTCTTTGCATAGACTCATTCACCCTATAAACCATGACAAATTTGGATTCAGCATGTGTTGGAAATTTAAGAGCACCAAATAAGCCATTATATGAAACCAATCGACTTGAGGGTTTGTCGAAGCATTGTAAAAGTGGATCGCTAGGCACATAAGGTGCCTCAGATGTAATGCTCGGCTGCTTAGTCAATGTAAAACATGGAATTGTGTCCTCGTGCAATTGTTCGTTTGGTGAAAGGGGTGTCACAGCTTGATTGGCTATTATCGGTAGCCTTAGGTGGGGCATTCTTTAGCAGAAGAAGTTCCTCCGGGGACACATGCTGGGTATGTGTCTCTGGTTCATCTGCCTTTTCAACCGAACTTTTTTCTTTCGGTGGTTGCCCATTTTCACATTCGGGTGGCATCACAGCCTTATTGTCCACCATTCTTCCACTCCTTAAGGTGGTGGCAGCTTGCGCTTGATCAGAGAGAAAGATCTCCCCCATTAATTTTTTCCCTTTTAGATTCATCACCGGTTGGGATGGTAACCGGTCCTCCGTTCTCTGGGTCAGTTAGCCGCCCAATCTGGGTCAATGTCACAATTACAAACTCCTGTTGTTGTTAGGACTGTTGTTGCCGGCTATTAAAAACTTACAACATGATATTCTCAAGTTGCTACTCATCGAAGATTGGAACTGCTATTTTGGCTCTTGCTCTTGGTTGATTCCCAAAGCCAACTTTAAGTAACTCCTCCAACTCGGATTAATTGTGTTCCCTGCATTGATGTTCAGGCGTTGATAGGATGATTATTGCCAACTGTGCTTATGCACTAGATCGGGGTATAATCGGGCAGCCAGACAATTAGGTACTGCGTGAGTGTGGCTTTGACAAATGCCACAAACCTCACCTACATGAGATATTTGGTGTGATAACATACCCAACATGGACTCCAGTTTCTTTTCCAAAGCCTCAACTTTTGTAGAAATGGTTGTCATCGACTTCAGCTCATCTATCCCTCCTCGCCTAAGAGGTATATCGAGTGGAATCTCAGGTTCAGTCACCCTTAATGCATCCCAATAGTGGTATGGAGTTTCATAATTAAACCCATAAGATGATGGGGACATCAAATTTGTGGAAAACTCCATATCACACAGACGTAAACTAAGAAACAAAAATACCAAAACAAAAACCTAACTAACTCTGAAAACAAAGGTACTTACCTTGGCCTCTCATGTGCCTCCCCTTCGAAGCTTTGATAGGCTCAGACCTTGGTCTCCAAATCTGGAAAAAAAAAGTAAACTAGAATTAGAAAATTACTAATACAAACTAACTAAAAGGCAATAGTACAAATAAAACCGTAGTCCCGGCAATGGCACCAAAAACTTGATCATTTATAATCTAAACCTTGCAAGTGCACTAGTCCGAAGTACTAGGGCGAGTACAAGGGTGTCGAACCACAGGGACTAGTCATTTATCCAAACTAGAGCCTTATTTAAAGGAGGTTTTATAAAAGTAAAATTCTAATTAAGTTATCTAGAAAAGCGAATAAAATAGATTTGGGAAAATAATGAGAAAATAACTAGGGTTCTCTCTTAAATCTCATATTCATAAATAGCTCGCATCCTATCCCTAACCTATTTCGAATTCCAGGTACCCTCGCTCTAGGCTACAAGCTCTATCGCTTCGTATAAGGATTAAGCCTTATTCATAAAGTGGCTAAATCAGATGGAGAAAATATTTTGAGTGATACCCTGTACAGAAACAAGAAAGTCAGATGGGCTTCATTTCAGTCGGAAAGAGAAGCGGACCCTTGGTGAAAGTCAGTTGAAAGTACTAGAGCACAGAATGCGCCAAACACACCTTGGACTTGGGCTCAATTTACTAAAAAATTTAATGAGAAGTACTTTCCTAAATTTGTTAGAGGCCAATGGGAGATAGATTTTATTTCCCTGGAGCAAGGTCAAATGTCAGTTCCCGAGTCTGAAGTAGAATTTACAAGGCTCTCAAGATTTGTGCCACAGCATGTTGCTACTTAAGTCATGAAGGCCAAAATGTTTGAACGTGGCTTGAAACCGAATATTCAAAAGAGACTTTCACTCTTCAAGTTGAGAACCTATGCAGAAGTCATGGATAGGGCTCTCATTACTAAACATGACCTAGAGAAGTTATGTAAATGAAGAGAGCAGCAAAATAAGAATAAAGTGAGTCGAGCACCATCATTCACCAATGATCAGACTAGTAAGAGAACCAACTTCTCGGCTTTAGTACCTTCTCGACCCATTTAGACCACCGACTCTAGACAGGTTTCCTCAGCACCCATGAAGCCTTTTCGTTCTACGCATCCTACTACAACTAGAACATCAGTAGCACAAAGGACTTCACATACCACTTCGCCTGTGTCGTCTGAGTAATCCTCACGATGTGGAAGGCATCATAAATTGGAAGATTGTCGATGGGCCACGGGTGTTGTCTTTTCTAAGTGTGCTTGATTTATTTGTGTTTTGAAAACAGGTTTGCAACTGCTAAGTTATAATGAATCTAGAACATTAAAAAGAGTAAAGAAATATCAGCACAGAGAGAAGTGAATTAGCCTGTAAGATCAGGGCCAATTGTAGCAAGTTTTAAATGTAAGTGAGTAAAAGATTGTCCACAGAGAATTTGTCTAAAATGCAAGATAAACCTCCAGATCTGAGCTACCAGATCTGGCCTCTTATCCTATCTAGAAAGCACATAAGATGGGAGGTTGAATTTGTCACATTAACTAAATAATAAAAATAAAAGTTAAACTAAATGATCCAGATCAGAGTTGGGGGAATTTTGAGGTAAACTTATGAAAAATGGAGAAGAAATATCTAACTTTGATTTGGTCCTTGAAATACAATGAGAAAGACTGCAAATCAACTGAGAAATGATTCAATCTTCATCTGGCTACAAGCACAGATGTAAGAGAAATAAATCTAACTCAAGGATTAGGTTTAGGCTTATGGCTATGGTCTGTCCACTTCAATGACTACAGACCATCCAATAGTCTTAAATCCAAAGCCTTAATTTAGAACAGAAAGCATCACTACAAATGCCGTGAGAGATTAGGTTACAACACTAATTCTCACAGGATTAATGAATCAAGGGAAATTACATGAACAACAGTAAATCTAAAGGAGTCTAATGCAATAAGGAGATCAGAGGGAACCCTTAACATGAGTCCAATTGAGAATGTACGGTTTACAGCAACCTTTTCAAATTCACCATTACAATTACAGAGCACAGCTTAAACAGCTCTTAGATTTGTAGTCTTGAATACAAATCTCTTTTGAATTCGGAAGTATCTCACAGCTCTCAATTGCAAGTAAAAGTGAGGCTATTACAAGGATTTCAGACAAACTATCTGGTTTGGAAATGGGGGAATAGGAATGAAACTCAAAATCTGGATGCCCAAATTGGGCAAATGGTTCGTCTATTTATAGTTTTCCCTAAGTGCAGCTCAAATGTGTATCAACCAATCAGAAGTGCTCAGATCTGTATCGACCAATGGTAGTCGAGCACAAGGATCCAGATCTGTTCTGGCCAATCAGAATTGGTCGATCTGGTTCAGCCAATTAAGTGACAAAAGCATCAATTCTGTTATGCATTTTGAAAGTTTGTTAGAGTTTCTAGAAGTTCCCGCCAAGTTATTTCATCTCTGGGTGCTCACATGGGGTGAAATATGCCTTCGCTTCATGCTTAGAATCCTCTGAAATGTCCCTAGGTTTTTAAATGCATTGGGACGCATGAAAAAGATTACTGAATTGCCCTTGCGAAAGCTGGGAATCTCCAGAATACCTTTTCGCATAGTTTAGGGGACTTTTCGCAAGGTGTTGTAACTCCTGAAGCTCTTTTCGCAATGTTCTGGTTCTGTTTGAATGGAGTTTTCTTCTTTTCGAAAAGATCAATCATCTCTTCGAAGAGTTCAGGTGCTCTTCGAAAGCTAAGCCTGGAGTTTTTAGTTCTTTTCGCAGAGTTCAGGTTCTTTGCGAGCGATTCAGTTCTTCTGAAAAGTACTGTAGTGCATTTTTTCATTGAATTGCTCCATACTTCTTTTCTGGGTTGAGACCAGGTCTTTGTCTCTTCAGTTCAGACCTTTTAACAGCTAGTGAGGTTGTCCCTTCTCTTTCTTCCTTTGGATCGACATGGATTATCATCTTTTTGGCACTTTTAAGCTGCTTTATGGTTAAGCCTGTCTTTATTGTTAGCTGAAATACAAGCACTTAGAACACTTATTTAGTTCTCTCAAAGGTCTATCAAGACTCAGGTTAAGGGGTGAAAAATGGTATTTTCCAGTTCTCAACACACCCCCAAACCTAAGCTTTGCTAGTCCCTGAGCAAAGACAAAATAAAAACAAAGTAAACAGCCACTTTTGTAGGGAGCACAGTTGCATTTAGCATATGCAACAAGCCTTTTAAACCCCTAGGTGATCCCTAGTGGAGGAGTGAAGTCTCCTGAGAGTTTTCAGTGAAGGTACCCACAAACTTCTTCAATGAATCAGTTAAGATCACTGCAGTTCTGTTACAGTGAACTTTCATCCAATCTGTTTATTCACACCTGCATCAGTCATGTTGTAAGAAGATTTTCATGAAAATCATCAGTTCAAAACTAAAATTTTGCTGTAATTCTTGTTACTACTCAGTCAATTTATGTCAAGGTTATTTACAAGAAAAATTAATGAACAGCTTGCCTTCTATTTAGGAATCCAGCTTTGATGTTACCCCAATGAGTTGATTTCAAACCCAACTCTCACCAGGATTTTCACTCATCATGCAAGTAAGAGGGTTGTACTATTTCACACGGCTCAAGAGCGGTTACAGCCCTCAAATAGGACTGTAAGCATGAGCATAGGCATTGCTTTTAGTTCAGAATTCACTGCTCTTTTCACCATAGATTACACAAATTCTTATCTCCATGTGACAGCTCAATCCATCATTGATCAGTAAGGACTTTACTAGGGTTGTAATGTGGCTTATGGGAGAAATTTCTCAAGAATAAAGGGGTGGAATGGTGTTCAAAATTGAGAAGTCAGTCAAGGTAAGGAGGTGATACACAAACCTTCTTTAATTCAGCATATTTTCATCTTCTTCTTTGAATTTCCAGAGCCACAGTGGCCATCTTTTTCTCTTTCTTTTTCAAGCTTCCAATGAAATGCCTTCTCTCTTTTTGTTTTTCTCATTTTTTATTTTTTTATTTTTTTTATTTTTTTCAAATTAGCATTGACTGGAATGCCACATTTCTTCTGCTGATACATCATTGTCTTCAATTTTTATTCTTCTCTTGTTGTCAAACTGTTACTCAATTCTCCTTTCTTCAGCTTCCTTCTCTTTATCTTCTGACTTCTCAGAGTGAGGGTTAGGCTAAATGAAGTTGATGAGGTTATTAGATGAGGTTTCAAAGAAATCTTAGATTTGTAAAGCTCAAACGGTGTGTATCAAGGGCAGTTTCAAAAGGTGGGGCTTTGTAAGGTTCAAACTGTCCAAAAGGAGGCCTTACATCATGTCTTTAATATCACGAGTGCTGTCAAATTATTTCAATTTGGATATGTGTAACTTCTAGTGCAAGTAAGCAGGTTCAATCAGTCCCAAAAGTAGGAAAAATTGCCAATTCATACCTCCAAAGAATACATTTCAGGCCCAAACCTCACTGGGTGTGGTTTTTTTATCAAATTCCTGAGGTGTATCATCACTGTTTTCCCTCTTTTTAGGTTTACTAAAATATCAATTTTCTTTTGGAAATTTCCTGACATTCACTTCATGAAAGTATTAGAATTACACTAGAAATTAATTTCAAAAAGTTTTTAACTTCTTCATTTTTTTTTCAAAACAGCAGGTGTGAAATTACTTCATTTTCAAAAATTCCACTGATCATAAGCTGTACTGATGTTAACTCAATTATTGATTATTGACATTTCTGTCACACCCCCAAACCAAAGGTGAGCAGGGTCCACACTGGTCCAAAGCAAAGAAGAGAAACAAGCAAGAAAAAAAAATCATGATGACAAGAGGACAGACAGAAATGCACAATAATTTCACAAGAAAAATTAGAATTTATATTACAAACTCATAACACAGATAAGTACAAAGTGCTTTAATAATTGGGGTCAAAATCTGTATCATAAGTTGGTTCAATGGGCTCAGAACTGGAGTCACTGTCAGAGTCAGAACTAGAATCAGTATTGGAGTCTGAACTTGATTTAGCTTTCTCCTGGATTGTGTTTTGCAGCTCAGTGTATTCCTCTGATTTGATCTTTTTGGTGAGGCCAATGTACTTGCCAAGTCTAGTGGTCTTCGCTTTTCTGGTCAGGCTTTGCAACATGGTCACCTTGTGCTGCTCACTCCGAACCTTCTGAAAGGTTTGACCCAGCAAGTCCTTCATTTTCTCTCTCTCAAATTTCATAAATAACTCCAATTTTCGAATCTGGTTTTCATAAGGGGTTCTAATGTAGGCCTGTAAATCAACTAACCCCTTTAGAACATCTCTACAGATATATGGATTTTCTTCCATGGCTCTTCTGAGGGTGACAAATCTGGGAAGGGGAATGGAATGGTAGGGGACCAAAGGTATCCCAGCTGTGGGAGTGGGAGAAGAATTGTCCAGAAGGGGACTTGAGGTGGTCGAGTGGCTTGCTCAGAGAAAGTGAGGAGTGGTGAAGGGGACTCAACCAGAGGTACTTCAGGTTCAGTTTGGGTAGCATGGGCATCAACAGTAGGTACAGGGGTAATGGTAGTTGTGTGGGATGTGGAGGCTAAGGTTTGGAGAAGGTCATTGGTCACAGACTGGTTTTCTGTGTTGATTTGTAGTTGGGCTTGGATGGATTGGAGGAAGGCAAGTATTTGGTTAATAGATTCAGGTGTGGGGGAGGTGTGCATAGCAGGGACTGGTACAACTGAAATGGATGGTGGAGGTGCAATGGGTGAAATGGCTGTAAAGGGAGAAGTAGGTAAGTGAGTGAAATGATGAGGGTCAGGTATAGGGACAGGTTCAAGCCCCACGGTTTCAAAAATAGATCCCATTAATGAGGAATAAGCCTCTGTAGTGAAAGGCTCAGTTGGTGTATGGGATACCTCGGTGTGTGGGCGAATGAGCAGTGAATTTGAGGGCTTTGGAGCGAGGAGTGCAGGAGATTGGGCACAAAGTCTGACCAAACTTGGGCATTGGTGGGAGAAATTGGTGGTGTGAGTATGGTTGGAGTGGTTGGTGTAGAGGGGGAATCTGCAATTGGGATAATGGTGGGTATGGGAGATGGGACAGCTAGGATAGGTGAAGTGGCAGGGGCTGGGCTAGGGGAGGAGGGTAAAAGGCCAACTTCCTCAAGAATTGGTGCAGCTGAAGAGCTGGTCACCATGGGGAGGGTAGTGTCGTCAAGAATGGGTGCAGCTAAAAATTTGGTCGACAGGTCTGGCAGATGCTTCAAGAATTGGTGCGACTAAAGATGGTCACCTCTGGATCTGCAAACCGGTTCTAAGGGATCTGCAGGGGAGGTTCATTATTGCAGTGCAGTGCAGTGCAGGTTCACCTTCCTCTCTCAGTCTTTTCAGCATGGCTTGGCTTGTAGTCCAAGCCTTTTTCCCAAAATTGTGAGGGGCTATGACATCAAATGATTCTTGGTCATCAATATCAAATTTAGCTCTGAGGAGGGCTGTGATCAATCTACCAAATGGGAGTCCAGCTAGTTTCTGCTCCTTTTTCAACTTGGCACTAATATCAGCCATGGCTTCAAAAATTAACATAGGGGCATTGAAAAACTGACCCTTAGAAAAATGAAAGAGAGCCTCTAGAATTGGTGTTCTCCTCTCTTGGCTGTGCCCGATGACAAAAACTTCCCCTCAAAATGGAATCCATCAATAAAAATTGGGGTGCTAGGTCTCTCCTCATTATGGACTGTCCAGTGCCAACAATTCCTTGGGTTAAATGTGCAGCCATTTCTCTAAAGGAGGCTGCTTCTGGTGCATGGACGGAAGGATCAAATTGGAAGGGTATCCCCAAAGCATTCCCTATGTCTTCAAATGTGACAGTTAGATCGCAATCATCAATAAAGATAACCAGGGTAGGGACATCAGCATCTTTTTCAGTGACTTTTACCAGGTTTTGGTACCATAACTTCACCATTCACGGGTAAATTTTCTCTGGCGTAGGGGTAAGGATATTGCTTAGTGAGGCATCTCTCATGTATCTTAAAGATAGCAGACAATCTGGTTTGTTGACGAAAAAAGTTTCGTCCACAATCAGCTCAGGAATTAGCTTCAAAGCTTCAATGAATGGATTTGGCAGTACCAAATGTATAGGCAGAGGAGGAAGCTCAAGCTCAGGACTAGCAGCTGCAGGGATGGGTTCCTCATGTCTCACTTTCTTCCCTTTCTCCACCCTATCCGCTTTATCCATTGATAGTTTTCTTTTGGCTGAAGTTTTGGTTTTTCCTTTTGGGGTAGGTTTGCTAACTTTCTTAGCAGAGGATTTTGGGAACATGGCAGCCAATGATTTCTCCGTTTTTCCCATTCTAAATTTATGTATGAAAATGCCCACAACAGATGCTGACACAAAATCAAATTTTTCAAATGATAAACAGAGAGAATGCGCAGAGAAATACCGAGATCTAGGGTTTTTTTATTGAACGTGTTGCTTGCTTGTTGAAATCCCCCAGACTAGAAGCTAAAATCCTTCTCTGAAAGCTCAAATGATCGAACCAAGGTGAAGAAAAGTGTGACTAGATTCTCAAATCACGCAAGGAAAAAAAGAAATAGGGTTTACGTGGGCAATTGTTCTCGAGCTTTCGAATATGAAACCCTTACTTCGAAAGGGTTTAAATATGCTCAGAGTTAATTTCGCAAAGTCCTTTTTAAGTTTTCAAAAAGTTCCAAAATAGACCTTTTTACAACTGAGAATGGCATCAGTACCATTTGAAAAGTTAATGGCTTCAGAAACATCTTTTCGAAAAGAAAATGGCTTCAGAAACATCATTTCGAAAAGAAAATAGCTTCAGAAACAACTATTCGAATAGCAAATCCTTGCTTTCGAAAGCGATTAGATTACAAATCCAGATTCTTTTCGAAAAGTAATTTGAACTTTGCGAAAAGACAATCTTTACTTTGCGACATAACTTTTCACCTATTTAAACCATACGAAAAGAGAACAAACATGAATAAAAACAGAGAAAAAGAAACTAAGCAAAAACTATGAAATAGAAACATATTGTACAGTTGTATACCATCAGATTTGGGGAGGTTCTTGATGATAGATGGGCAGCACAGGCTCCTGGGTATTTTCAATGCATGGTTTGAGCCTCTGACTATTTACTTTCAAGATTCTTCCATTACTTGGATCTAGGATGTCAACAGCTCCAGAAGGAGCTGCCTGAATGACAGTATATGGCCCTTCCCATCTGGATCTCAACTTTCCAGGAAAAAACTTGAGTTTTGAGTTAAATAACCATACCTTAGAGCCAGCTGTGAACTCTTTTCTCAACAAATTTTTATCATGGAAAGCTTTGACTTTCTCTTTGTAAACTCTTGAGTTTGTGTATGCATCCATTCTCAGCTCCTCCAACTCAGCAAGTTGCAGGTTTAGCTTCGTGATTACCGTTAGATCCATGTTCAATGTTTTAATGGCCCAAAAGGCTTTATATTCTAACTCCACTGGTAAATGGCATGCTTTGCCATAGACCAACTTGAATGGGGACATGCCAATTGGGGTTTTATAGGCTGTCCTATATGCCCATAATGCATCATTCAGCTTAAAGGACCAATCCTTTCTATCCCTCTTCACAGTCTTTTCCAGTATATGTTTGATTTCTCTATTGAAATCTCCACTTGTCCTTGGTTTGTGGATGATATGGAGTGGCTACTCTATGAGTCACAGAGTATTTTTTCAATAAAGTTTCAAAATGTTTATTACAAAAATGGCTTCCCCCATCACTGATAATAGCTCTGGGGAAACCAAACCTGGAAAAAATGTGATCCTTTAGAAATTTAAGAACCACTTTGTGGTCATTAGTTTTAGTGGATGTGGCTTCAATCCATTTGGATACATAATCCACAGCTACTAAAATGAAATTATACCCATTGGAAGGAGGAAAGGGACCCATGAAGTCTATCCCCTAAACATCAAACAACTCAACTACCAAAATAGGCTGTAAAGGCATTGAGTTTCTCTTGGAAATGTCCGCCCAATTCTGCAGCATCTAGCAAGACTTACCTTTGAAAAGTGTAGGCCAATAAAATCCACCTTTGCAAAACCTTTGCGGCGATTTTGTTTCCACTAAAATGACCTCCACACTGTTCATGACACATAGAAAGTATTCTATGAAATTCTTGGTCAAGGACACATATTATTATTTGGTCTGCACAACTCTTAAACAGATAAGGATCTTCCCAGATGAAATGTTTAACCTTTGAGAAGAAAAGATCTTTATCCATTTTATTCCAATGTTGAGGAATTCTTCCAGTAGCCAAAAAGTTGACTATGTTTGCAAACCAAGGAGTGTGTACACTAATAGCAAAAAGTTGCTCATCAGGGAAAGATTCATTGATAGGCAGCCTATCAATCTCAGCGGTTAAAATTCTAGACAGGTGATCAGCCACCACATTCTCCACCCCCTTTTTATCTTTGATCTGTAAATCAAATTCTTGTAATAGGAGAATCCACCTGATTAATCTTGGCTTGGTGTCCTTCTTAGACAGAAGGTATTTCAAGGCAGAGTGGTCAGTGAACACCGCTATTTGTGAACCCAAGATATATGACCTGAATTTCTCTAAAGCAAAAACAATTGCCAGCAGCACCTTCTCAGTTGTTGTGTAATTGAGCTGTGCATCAATCATTGATCTACTAGCATAAGCTATGACATGAGGCAGCTTTTCCTTTCTCTGTCCAAGGACAGCTCCCAAAGCATAATCTGATGCGTCACACATCAGTTCAAAAGGTAGTGAATAATCTGGAGACTGCAATATTGGAGCTGAAATCAAACAATTTTTTAAGAATTCAAATGCCTTCATGCATTCATTATTGAAAACAAAAGGGACATCTTTGCACAACAAATGACAAAGAGGCTTGGTTATTTTACTGAAGTCCTTAATGAACCTTCTATAAAATCCAGCATGTCCCAGAAAACTTCTGATTTGTTTAACAGTTTTGGGAGGTGGTAAATGTGCAATTAAATCAATTTTGCTCATTCACCTCAATGCCCTTGTGGAAACGACATGGCCAAGGACAATGCCTTGGGTGACCATGAAATGGCTCTTTCCCACTCAAAACTAGATTGGTTTCTTCACATCTCGTAACACCAATTTGAGATGATGTAAACATCGGAAAAACTGCTCTCAGAGATTGAAAAATCATCCATAAAAATCTCCATAAATTGGTCAATCATATCAGAGAAAATGGAATACATGCATCTTTGAAAGGTAGCAGGGGCATTACAAAGACCAAATGGCATTCTCCTATAGGCAAAAGTGCCAAAAGGGCAAGTGAATGTGGTCTTTTCCTGATCTTGTGGGTACACAGGAATCTGGTTGTAACCAGAGTAACCATCAAGAAAACAAAGAATAAGCTTTCCCGCTAGCTTATCTAAAATCTGATCAATGAATGGGAGAGGAAATGGTCTTTTTGGTCATTGAATTTAATTTAGTAATCAAATGGACCCTCCACCCAGCTTGTTTGTCCGGTTGACATAAGCTCACCAAGATCTCGAGGTTACAGGATCCCAGATTTCTTAGGTACCACCTGTGTAGGTGCCACCCAAGATGAATCTGAAATGGGATAAATGACCCCTGCATCCAACAACTTAACAACCTCTTTCATGACTACTTCTTGCATATGAGGGTTCAGCCTCCTTTGCATTTCCCTAGAAGGCTTTGCAACTTCTTTCAAATGGATTTTGTGTATGCAAACAGCTGGACTGATTCCTCCCAAATCAATAATAGTCCAGCCAATTGCCCTTCTATGTTCTTTCAAAACAATCAACAGCTCTTCCTCCTGCTCCTTAGTGAGGGAGGAAGAAATAATCGCAGGCAATGATTTATGATCTCCTAAAAACACATATTTCAAATTTTTCGCAAATTGCTTAGTTCTAAATCAAGTGGGCTGAGAAAAGAAGGTAACAAAGGTACCTTAGCTGTTTGTGGAAGGGGAAGAGTAGCAGGTTTCCAAGAAGAGAAACTTGCTGATTGATTATGAGTTCCTTGCACAATATTTACTTCCTCAGAATTTGAGATATAAACTGTTTCTTCCTCAGAATTTCCCCAAGCATCTTTAGCATCTGTGGTGAAATCTTCACACCGTAAATGTTGTAAAGTCCCTTCTACCGCTTCATCCAATAGATCAACATGAAAGCATTCCTCGAGCTGAATTGAGGTCAGGATGCATTATAAACATTTAATTTTACCTTCATGTTTCCAAAAGAGACTTCCATAATACCATACCGCATTGAATGCAAGCATTTGTCAGAGCTGTGAATGGTCTTCCCAAAATGACAGGTATGGAAGTTTTGCTTTTGGTAGGTTCCATGTCCAAAACTAGAAAATCAGCAGGATAGAAAAATTTATCTACTCCCACCAATACATCTTCAATCATCCCAACTGGCTTCCTTTCAGATCTGTCTGCTAGTTGTAACACCAAATGAGTGGGTTTTAATTCTCCCAAACCTAGTTTCTCATATACAGAATATGGAAGTAGGTTGACACTAGCACCCAGATCTAATAAAGCCTTTTCAATGGTATGTTCCCCAATAATGCAAGGGATTGTGGGGATTCCAGGATCTTGAAGTTTAGGAGGTGTGGCAATGGACAACACCTGATTAACTATTTCCACTGCAAAGACATTCTTGGATAACTGTATCCTAGACTGTCTTTTGTGAGTGCAAACATCTTTCAAAAATTTTGCATATGCTGGAATTTGTTTGATTGCCTCAAGTAAAGGTAGATTTATCTTGACTTGCTTGAAAGTCTCCATCATTTCATCTATTTTTGTGTTCCCTTTATCAAAAGGAGATACAGATTTCATTGCATGAGGAAACGGCAAATGAGGAACTAGTCCTTCATCTACAGCTTTGGAAGCATTTTCTGAATTTTTTTGAATTTTTTGCTTTTCATTTGTTTGATTTTTCTGAGGTATATCAGCACCTCCACTGCTATCATTATGCTGCTCTAGCTGCATATTTTTATCATTTTCCTCATTTTTTTCTTCTTCAGTACCCACTTTATTATTTATAATTCTTCCACTTCTCAAAGTTGTGACAGTTTTTACTTCTTCATGCGAAATAGAAGCTTCTCCAACCATGAACTGTCCTTTGAGATTGTTCAAAGGTTGGCTGGGTAACTTTCCTTCCTCTCTTTTGGCCAAAGTATTTGAAAGTTGTCCCAATATTTCTTCAATCTTCTTTATGCTCTGGCTATGAAAATTCACAGTCTGAGTTAAAGATCCTAAATTCTGGAGTGAATTTAGGACTTGATCTTCAAAAGAAGGGGACCTGGAAGGGAATTGAACTGGGGCAGTTTGCTGTACAGGTTGTTGTGGAATGGGCTGCTGAAAATTTGGCTTGACATAAAAATTCTGCTGATAAGGCTATGCAGTTTTGAAAGGCATTCTTTCTTCTTGTTGTGATTGATAATTCCTTGGTTCCACCTCAAATTGGGGTGCCCTCTCCATGGATATTCATTATCATCCCAAATGATTGAGCGATGAGCTTGTTCCACCACTAAATCTCGAGAAGCGTAGTGCGGCGAGGACATTGGTCAATTGAATGAGTAGGGGACTGGCATATCAGACATGCCTCCTCTACTCTTGCAACCATTGGATTTTTAAGTGAGTCCATCAATCTATCAAACTTTGTGGTTAAATTGTCCATCTTTCTTTCCAGCTCATTCACCTCATAAATCTTTCCTTTGGTGGTTTGCTGATTGTTCAACCTAGCAGGATTTTCAATATCTCTTGACAGAGATTCCTGTTGAGTTGAGTTTTCACCAATTACTTCAAATAAGTCCCAAACCTCCTCAACTATTTTTTGCAAGTGCCTCCACAGGAGGCATCCACCATATTTTTACCTTTTTGATCAATTCCTTGATAGAAGCTTTGAACCAGCTGCCATCTGGGAATTTGATGATGAGGACATTGCCTTAGAAGTTCCTTAAATCTTTCCCATGCTTCATGGAAAGTTTCAGTTGAGTTTTGTGAGAAAGAAATGATACTTTGTCTCAATTGGCTTGTTTTAGACATTGGGAAGTATTTGGCTAAAAATTGACACTGCAAATCATTCCAAGAAGTGATACTATTTGGTGCTAACATAGATAACCATGCTCTAGCTTTATCCTTTAATGAAAAAGGAAAGAGCCTAAGCTTGGTTGCTTCTAGACCAAGTCCAGCTATGTTGAATGTGGTGCAAAGAGCCAAGAATTCATCCACATGTTTGTATGGATCTTCCTTACTCACCCCATGGAAGGAAGTAAGCATTTGGATGGTTGATGATTTGATCTCATAATTTCCTTCAACAGTAGGAAATTGAATGCAAAAGGGAGAATTATAAGCACTGTGCAAGTAATCCCTCAAAAGTCGAGGTTCTTCACCCATAGTTGTTTGTTTGGTTTGTAATAGCCTTTCAACTTCTAAATTCAGTGGGACAATCTCAGGGCTGAGAGTCCTCCGACCAAACGTACAATTCAGAACAAAAAAATCTGATTATTCACAGCAAACCTTCAGAATTCCTTTTTAAGTAGTTTCCCTTCTTCAAATATTGGATATGAATAACTGCACAGGTATAAATAATAGAATAGTTTAGTACTGGTATAAAAATAAAAGTGAAAACTTAGGTCTACCTATTTTAGAACAAATTCAAGAACGCCAAAAACTTGTTGTTTTCTAAGTGTGCTTGATTTATTTGTGTTTTGAAAACAGTTTGCAAATCGCTAAGTTATAATGAATCTAGAATATTAAAAGAGTAAAGAAATATCAAGACAGAGAGAAGTGAATTAGCCTCGCAAGATCGTGGCCAATTGTAGCAAGTTTTAAATGTAAGTGAGTAAAAAGATCGCCCACAGAGAATTTGTCTAAATGTAAGATAAACTCAGACCCGAGCTACGATTCCGGCCTCTTATCCTATCTAGAAAGCACATAAGATGGGAGGTTGAATTTGTCACATTAACTAAATGATAAAAGTAAAAGTTAAACTAAATGATCCAGATCAGAGTTGGGGGAATTTTGAGGTAAACTTATGAAAAATGGAGAAGAAATATCTAACTTTGATTTGGTCCTTGAAATACAATGAGAAAGACTGCAAATCAACTGAGAAATGATTCAATCTTCATCTGGCTACAAGCACAGATGTAAGAGAAATAAATCTAACTCAAGGATTAGGTTTAGGCTTATGGCTATGGTCTGTCCACTTCAATGGCCACAGACCATCCAATAGTCTTAAATCTAAAGCCTTAATTTAGAACAGAAAGCATCACTACAAATGCCATGAGAGATTAGGTTACAAACACTAATTCTCACAGGATTAATGAATCAAGGGAAATTGCATGAACAACAGTAAATCTAAAGGAGTCTAATGCAATAAGGAGATCAGAGGGAACCCTTAACATGAGTCCAATTGAGAATGTGCGGTTTACAGCAACCTTTTCAAATTCACCATTACAATTATAGAGCACAGCTTAAACAGCTCTTAGATTTGTAGTCTTGAATACAACTCTCTTTTGAATTACAGAAGTATCTCACAGCTCTCAATTGCAAGTAAAAGTGAGGCTATTATAGGGATTTCAGACAAACTATCTAGTTTGGAAATGGGGGAATAGGAATGAAACTCAAAATCTGGATGCCCCAATTGGGCAAATGGTTCGTCTATTTATAGTTTTCCCTAAGTCCAGCTCAAATGTGTATCAACCAATCAGAAGTGCTCAGATCTGTATCGACCAATGGTAGTCGAGCACAAGGATCCAGATCTGTTCTGGCCAATCAGAATTGCTCAATCTGGTTCAGCCAATCAGGTGACAAAAGCATCAATTCTGTTATGCATTTTAAAAGTTTGTTAGAGTTTCTAGAAGTTCCCGCCAAGTTATTTCATCTCTGGGTGCTCACATGGGGTGAAATACGCCTTCGCTTCATGCTTAAAATCCTCTTGAATGTCCCTAGGTTTTTAAATGCATTGGGACGCATAAAAAAGATTACTGAATTGCCCTTGTAAAAGCTGGGAATCTCCAGAATACCTTTTCGCATAGTTTAGGGGACTTTTTGCAAGGTGTTGTAACTCCTGAAGCTCTTTTCGCAATGTTCTGGTTTTGTTCGAATGGAGTTTTCTTCTTTTCGAAAAGGTCAATCATCTCTTCGAAGAGTTCAGGTGCTCTTCGAAAGCTAAGCCTAGAGTTTTTAGTTCTTTTCGCAGAGTTCAGGTTCTTTGCGAAAAGTACTCTGTAGTGCATTTGTAATAGCCCAAAAAAAAATCACGCTAAACTATGACCTCGGGATCCGTGCCCGATTGGCCACAAGTTTGACCAATCAGGAGATCATGAGTTAGCATAGAATGTGATGAACGGACGAGATGTGATAGTTTGAGTGATTATGTGGTGTGTGATGTAAATGAGAAGTCGCATATACCTACCGCGGTATATGTGCTCAACACACAAGTGAGAAAAGGGATAAAAGGGTTTAATAACCCTAGAGGTGTATTTTGGTTGTTGAAGGAGAGTAAAGAAGAGAGAGAGAGAGAGAAAAGTAAGAGAGGAGTTATTGCAACTAATTGGAGGGGGGATTCAAGAGATAAAAGCCGGATTCAACGCGATTTGGATCTGTTAGAGCCAAAGCTGGAAACCCTAGCCTTCCAACTATTTGATTGAAATCAACTTGAGATCTATTCAAGGTAAAAATTTTATAAATAAAATGCATAGATTATAGGGGTTAAGTTGTGATTGAATGTGGGTTAAATCATAGGATAATGGCTTAGAAAAATAGAGGAAAAAGTATGGAAGAAGATTGGGAAGAACAGCTCGAAAGGGGCTGAATCTGACAATTTCGATTAATCGAAATTGGGTTTCGATTAATCGAAATTGGCCAGGAAGTTGAAAGGTCAGAGGACCCCGATTTCGATTAATCGAATTTGATTTTGATTAATCGACTTTGGATTTCGATTAATCGATTTGGGGAATCGATAGAACCTCCAGTGGACCCCAGGGGTTGGAGGAAATGACTTGAGGAAAAATCGACTAATCGAAATGGGATTTCGATTAATCGATTTTAGTTTTCGATTAATCGATTTGGGATCGATTAATCAACTTGTGAAACTCGACTGTTCGAACTGAGAGTCGACTTTGCGAAAAGAAGAATTTCGATTAATCGAAATTGGATTCGATTAATCGGACTGTTCGAACTGTGAGTCTACCTTGCGAAAAGGAGAATTTCGATTAATCGAAATTAGATCCGATTAATCGAATGTAAGCTCGACTGTTCGAACTGAGAATCGACTTTGCGAAACAGAGAAATTCGATTAATCGAAATTACTTCGATTAATCGATATTGACCTTCGATTAATCGATTTTGGAAATCGATTAATCAAATCAGATTCGATTAATCGATTTTGGAATTCGATTAATCGACTGAGATAGATTATGTTGACTTTTGAGTTTGACTTTAAGATTCTTGGAGGGTCTTATACCTTCTTTATTGCATCCTTTGTGATGTGTTTCACCTGTTATGTGGTACCATAGGTGGTACGTGTGGACTAGTGCACAAGGAGCCACGTGGGACCTTGATGCATTGATCAAATGAAGACTTGAGGTAGGGAACACCTTGAACATGTACTTTATTTTACAAGAGCATGTATGTAGTGATATAGATTTTCATTCAAATGTTTAATTGCTTAAGAATTGTGAAAAGTGTGTGTGCGTATGACATCCATAAGAGAAATTCTAATAAGTCATCCCCAGGGGATGAAGAAGTAAAGAGATGAGAGCATCAGGTGTGATGCAAGTAAATGGATACATCCCAGGGATGTATCCAAGGATTGAATCATGTTTGATAGGGCCTAACTGATATAAGATAGCACATTTACACGGTGAATAACTATATGTAAGGCACCAATATTTTTGTTATTTGAGGTCGTGGCGGGATATCCGGCGGGATATTATTGCCGTCTGATCGTGAAACCGTAGGCGATCGGAGGCTTATCCGTACATAGTAAGCACACCCCAGGGGTGTTGATTGAGACAAGTGAAACCCCGCCACCAATCCCCAGGGGAAAGGGGCTTGGGTACTATTAGGTATTCGAGAATACGGTTAAAAGCTGTCTATATAGATGGCGATGATGGGTATCTCATGGGGGCTCGATGCTATATTGCTCGGGGATTACTTAAGTTTAAGTTTTGCTTTAGGCCTTTTCAAAGATCATTCATGAGTAAATGAAAATATAAGTAATCAACGAAAATGAAATGCTTTTAACTGCTTTCATTAACAATCATAGACACATCATGCATGGCATATCATGGAATATATGTGAGTTATAATTTATATGTTCAACCGTGTTTGTTCCCTATTGAGCTAGGATGTAGCTCACCCTATAGACTATACGTCGCAGGTCCACTACTAGCAGCTGCCGCGGCTTCAGGAGACGCTGATCCCGGCGAGTCGGACCTTGCGGCCGGTGAAGAGTTGGAGCCACCTCCAGAGGACTTCTTCTAGAGGACTCCGTTGTGCCACTTTGAGGGATTTTGGAGAGAGTTTTTGTACGGCTTGGTATGTCAAGTCTTGATTCTGTTTAAACCATGTATATATATAGATGGGATTATTCTTTTGGGGCGAACCATCCGTGATGATTGCTATCATCGATGGTTCGGATCGGTTCTCCATTCATGTAGAGGCATGAGGGTAGAACTGTCTTTTGGAGAGTTAATTAATATAGATTCAAATTCCGCAATTTCGTTTATTATTTTATTGCAATGCTTGATATACCAGTGTTCCGTGCTTAGCTAAGGGGCACGGTCAAGATGATCGTGCTGATGGCACGGGTTTCGGGGTGCCGAAATCCGGGCTGTCACAGCATTTTTCTGTTCGAATTGCTCCATACTTCTTTTCTGGGTTGAGACTAGGTCTTTGCCTCTTCAGTTCAGACCTTTTAACAGCTAGTGAGGTTGTCCCTTCTCTTTCTTCCTTTGGATCGACATGGATTATCATCTTTTTGGCACTTTTAAGTTGCTTTTATGGTTAAGCCTGTCTTTATTGTTAGCTGAAATACAAGCACTTAGAACACTTATTTAGTTCTCTCAAAGGTCTATCAAGACTCAGGTTAAGGGGTGAAAAATGGTATTTTCCAGTTCTCAACAACGGGTTCATACTTCTTTTGTAGCTAGAAGGGACACTTAATAAAAGATTGTCCTAAAAAGAATAAAGAGAAGATGACACTGACATCTGCTCAAAAACCTTCATGACCTATAGTTCAGGGACGCGCCTACGCAATTTCTGCACGTGATGTCTAAGCGACAAATGAAGTCATCCAAAGTATAAATTAAATTAATTGATTATTAAAGTTAATTATTCAATTTTATTTGCAACTGATAAATATTCTTGAGAATTATTTTGAATTATATGATTGCATGAGCACTACAACATGTTTGTATATATAAGTGACTAATTTAGACATGTGAACGCTAGGTACCTTACATTTGTGCCAGAGTACAGACATTTGTCAGCAAAAGACACGTGTCTTAATAGACCCTGGCTCTACACACTCATTTGTGACCCCTCGATTCGCTATTGAATTGAGTATTACACAAGAACCCTTGAATTTTATATTGTTCGTTTCAGTTCCTACTGGCAATTCTATGGTCACAGGCACCATATGTTGATCTATCATCATTTCAATTGAGGATCATGAAATGGTGGCTGATCTGATTATATTGGACATGCAAGGTTTCGACATAATCCTCGGTATGGATTAGTTGTTAGCCTATTATGTGAGTGTTGATTGTCTCTGAAAGATGGTTACTTTTCATCCCTCAAAGGGTGCACCTTTCCGATTCTATGGCGTTAAGTCAAGCGTCGCACCATTTATTTTGGCCATTCGACCTAAACATCTATTAAAGAAAGGATGTCAAGGATACCTCGCATTCATGCAAGATCAATGTGAAAAGAAAGTCAACATTGTGAACATTCCTATCGCATGGGAGTTTCCTAATGTATTTACCGAGGACTTGTCGGGATTACCACCAGATAGAGAAATTGAGTTCTCAACTTATTTAGTTCCAGGCACAAAACCAATATCTAAAACTCCATATCGTACGGCACCAGTTGAATTGAAAGAACTCAAGGAGCAGTTGCAAGAACTCTTGGATAAGGGATTCATCAGACTTAGTGTTTCCCCATGGGGAGCCCCCATCCTTTTCATAAAAAAGAAAGACGGATCTATGAGACTATGCATAGATTATCGTCAGTTGAACGAGTTCATGGTAAAGAACCGCTATCCGCTCCCTCGCATTGATAATCTCTTTTATCAACTCCAAGGAGCAAGGTTTTTCTCAAAGATAGATTTGAGGTCAGGCTACCATCAACTGAAGGTTAGAGCCGAAAATATTTTGAAAACCACTTTTTGCACTAGATATGGTCGCCATGAATTCCTAGTAATACCTTTTGGTTTGACAAATGCGTCAGCATCGTTCATAGATTTTATGAACCGAGTGTTCAAACCATATCTTGATCAATTTGTAGTTGTCTTCGTAGATGTCATTCTTATCTATTCAAAGATAAGGAAAGATCATGAGCAACATTTGCACATCGCACTTCAAACGCTTCATGTTCATCAACTTTATGCAAAGCTAAGTAAGTGTGACTTTTGGCTCGAACAAGTCAGATTCTTGGGGAACTCCATCTCTGAAGCGGGCATAACTGTTGATCCTGCTAAAATTGAAGCCATCATAAAGTGGGAACAACCAAGACAGCAATCGAGGTTCGCAGCTTTCTGGGTCTAGCCAGTTATTATAGAATATTTGTTGAAGGCTTTTCTAAACTTACAACACCACTTACTCGGCTCACAAGAAAAAATAAAAAATTTGAATGGAATGACTCATGTGAAAAGAGCTTTTAAGAGCTTAAAAAGAAATTAACTTCCACACTAGTCCTTGCTATACCATCAAGAGTGGAGGTTTCATGGTATTCAGTGACGCATCACACAGTGGTTTGAGTTGTGTACTGAATCAACATGAAAAGGTCATCGCCTATGGCTCTCGTCAACTCAAGAAACACGAAAAGAACTATCCGACTCATGAATTGGAGCTTGCAGTTGTCATTTTTGCCTTGAAGATTTTGAGGCACTATCTTTATAGAGAGACTTTTGAAATTATCACTAATCATAAAAGCTTGAAATACCTCTTTACTCATAAAGATTTGAACATGAGACAAAGAAGGTGGATGGAATTTCTCAAGGATTATGATTGCTCCATCCAATACTACCTTAGAAAAGCTAATATGGTAGCAGATGCACTAAGTCGAAAGTCGTCAGCCCAACTATCCAATCTCGTCACAAGGATCCACCGATGGCGATTATTTGAAGATATATCTCTTTATGATATGAAGTTTGATATTAAGGATTCAGGGGCCTTAATGGCTAATATTACTATCGGACCGACGATCTTTGATAACATCCAAGAACTTCAGATGACTGATGAGGATCTTATGGCCATCAGATAGGATGTAGTCAATGATAATAGACCTTATTTCTCTATCAGAGAGATGGGTCTTTGCTTTTCAGAGGCCGACTTTGTGTGCCAGCCGATACCTAGCTACGACGCCTAATTCTTGATGAAGCACACAAGTCAAAACATGCTATTCACCCTTGAGGTACCAAAATAAATCAAGACCACAGAAATCCCTCTTACTTATTACAACCCTTACCTATACCAAAATGGAAATGGGAAAATATCTCCATGGACTTCACCCTTGGATTGTCGAGAACACTAAAAGGGTACAATGCAATTTGGGTGGTCATTGATCGATTAATCAAGTCCGCTCATTTTCTACCGTATAGTACGAAGTACACCGCTAGCCAGCTTGCAAAATTATATATATATATATATATATATATATATATATATATATATATATACATCAAAGTTTTGGAAACGATTCCAATAAGGAATGGGTTCGAGACTGAATTTTAGCTCCGCTTTTCACCATCAGACAGATGACCAGATAGAAAGGGTGAACCAAATTATCGAGGGCATGCTCTGGGCATACATGTTAGATTTTCAAGGATCATGAGATAAATATCTACCATTGATCAAATTTTCCTACAATAATAGTTATCAGGCAAGCATCAGAATGGCCCCATTTGAGACACTTTATGGTCGATGATATAAATCTCCGCTCAATTGAAAAGAGGTTGGAGTAAGGGTTTGTTAGGCTTATAACTTATTGAAAGAACAACTGAAGCGATTAGAGTGATTCGTGAAAGATTAAAGATCACTTATAGCTGATAAAAGAGCTATGCAGATCTAAGAAGAATGAACATCAAGTTTCAAGTAAACTAATGAAATTATTCATTTTATTTCCCTATTATTTATATGCCTTAATGTGACAATGCATTCCTTTGAAAAGGGGATAATGTCTTCATCAAGATCTTGCCTACCAAAGGTGTGATGTGATTCAAAAAACGTGAAAAGCTAGGTCCATGTTACGTCAGACCCTTTGAGATTTTGGGCCGAGTCGTCGAAGTCACTTATCGAATACCTTTACCTCCTCAGCTTTCGAGCATACACAGCATCTTCCACATGTCTATGTCGAAGAAGTACATAAAAGACCTAGCTCATGTTCTGGACTATTAGCCTATCGAGCTCCACGAAGATATGACGGTTGTTGAGGAGCCAATGCAAATTCTTGACCGTGAAGAATAGATCTTTTGTACCAAACGGATCCCACTTGTACTTGTGAGGTGACAGAACCATTCATCTAATGAGGCTACCTGGAAGCATGAGGCTGAGATTCGTGACAATTATCTACATCTCTTCGAATAAGATACGTAAATTTTCGATAACGAAAATTCTATAAGGAGGGAAGAATATAACGACTCGAATTTTTATGTCGTTGATACATTTAAATTACTTATATGTGCTTAATAATGTATACACCGCATGCCTTGAATTTTCAAAACGTTTAACTAAATAATACATGTTTTGATTTTCAAAGCACTTATATTTATTTTTGTCATTATTTGATATAAGTTATGTGATAGCCTACTAGTTAAAAGCTTGAGTTATAGATAAGAAGTCAGAGGTTCGAAACCTTGGTATATAGGTTTTAAACCTTTATTTTGAACCTTAGAGTAAAGGCCTATACATCCTTCTTTGGTGTGTTAGCCTAGCACCAGATAATTCTTAATAAGTTATAAAAAGGTGTGTTACGAAGAACCCTAAATCATAATCTGTTTGAGAGTTCTTAAGAATAGAATCACAAAAAAACCTAGTTGTCTCTATCCTTTTCTTTTCTTTTTTCTTAAGAAACCCTAGTGGTCACCACCTTTCTTCTTCAACCCTCCATAAAATCTTTTTGGTAATCTTCCACAAGAATCACCTTGACCATTTCCACCATCACGGTCAGGGAGGAAGGAAGAAGGAATCATGGATGAATGATAGCGTTGAACGCCGATCTCCTCAATCCTAATCACCGTAGATTCACCATTCACACTTCAAGAGGTGAATAACCGTTGTTATCATTTGTAGATCTTATTTTCTTATTTTTTGAATTTTATTTTTTTATTTTCGAAACTTAATTGCGAACTCTAAATGTTGCAAAAAATTTTAAATCGATCGATTTCACTGTTCAATCGATCTATTTTGGGTCGAGCAAAGGAACAAGGGCTTACTTTGTTAGTCGATCGATCGATTCTCAATCCGATTGATCGATTTCACATCGAATTTCATTCCAAATTTGCAGTATCTATTTACAACTTTAAATTATATATCCGATCGATCGAAATACCATATCAAACGATTGATCTAGAAAAGACAAATTTTGAGTCTCTGATTATATAACTTTCGGTTATACAATCGATTGCTTGATATACCATACTGATCGATCGATTGCACAGAAAATTCGAAATCAAGCATTCTGCACCAAGATTGAAGTAGATTATGCGCATATATATATACCATTAATTTCGATCGATTAATTTAATCATTCGACTGATCGATTCTGACAGAGACCATTTATCAAAGTATATAATTGCTTTATCACCAATCGATCGACCCTAGTTCGATCGATCGATTCCGATAATTATCGATCAAGCTTGAATTGACCGAATGATTTCTGGCTTAGTAAATTCGATTAATCGGCTCCCTTTTTCGATCAATCAATTCTGTACAGAATCGATTAACCTGGCTACATTCGCTTATGCATTAATTTTGATCGATCGAAGATCGATTCCCTTTGTTCGATCGATCGATTATGGACAAAGTCAAATAATCTAGTTACAATTAATATAATTTCTGATCAATTAACCATTGATATGTCACTTATTTATGTAATATAGAAGAAGGAATCAGGTGAAATCAATAGGGATCGTCTTGCTCCTTTCGGTGTGACATTGGGAAACGAGGTAGGGGAATTTCAATAATCAGTGATACTTTATAATTTGATCCATAGATATTTGGTGGCTTGAATAAATTACTACTCTCATGATTTGTTGAACACTTAAACAGGAATTTGAAAATATTAGAATCTCATTGAACCTCTCATGAATCCCATTGAATTTAAAAAATATTAGAATCTCATTGAACCTCTTATGAATCTCATTGAATTTCGGAAACATTAGAATCTCTTATGAATTTTATCGAATCTTAGAAACTGATTTGAACTTTGAATCAATTGAAAGAAGATACATGATCTCATTGAACCTCAGAATCTGAGTTGAATTTTGAATTAATTATAAAATAAGAACATGATATTATATTTTAGAACATTGCATATGATTTGAGGTTGATATGAACGGATCCTGTGCGATGGCACACATTGAACCGTGCTTTGACACATTAAACCGTGCTATTGCACACATTGAACCATGACAACGGCTTTTGAACCATACGGGCTTCCTCACAACGTAAGGGCTATGGCATTCTAAAAAATTATTCTTGAACGACGATGGTTAGGATCCCTATCGGCTTTGACATTGGCTCTGGCGCTATATTTACAATAGAGATTACTTAAGTTATATTTTAAAGTTATGCATAAATATAAGAACTTTCATATGAATGAAAAGCAAAAAAAAGTTTCATAATTGGACAGTCATATGAAATCACTTTTTGACCTTCTGAATATGACATTAAAACCCCACAATAAACTATATAATTCAAACACCAATTGGCATTTGGAGTCATTATCTTAGAACATTAATGTGTTGTGACTCCTTGTATTATGGTATCTTAGTCATTGATATTGATATGATCACTAAAACTATGTATTAGAAGGATAAGGTACAATTGGTATTTGGAGTTGCCCTACTAAGTGTGTAGATTTTTAGCTCACTCCGACACCATGTGTCACAGGTACTAACGCTAATAAAGATCCTAAGTTTGTAGAGGATCCTGATTTTGTACCAGAAGACGAAAAAGATCTTTCACCCGAAGGTTTCTATCCTTAGTAAAACCTTTGTGATTGGACTTGGTACGACTCAATGAGTTCTTTGACTATTTAATAATTGCTTTCTAAGTACAATGATATAAATACCACTGTTTGTGTGACGTATGACTGTCACCAGTGGTATATTATTTTGGATCTGTAATTTCATTTATAGATGTTAGTTATTTATTTTAATTTTATAGATAATTCTATTATCGTAACGATATCATTACTTCAAGGAAAATAATAGAAATTTCGCTTATGAGCTTATGAACTAAGTTTAATGACCCGATATTCCATGTTATTTTTGTGTTGGAAATTTCGAGTCATTACACTTCTCATACGAAGCGCTGATGCATCATATTGAGAAGCGTCTATTCATAAAATTGATTCACTGTGACTCTGAGATATCATACTTTTCATCATCCCCTATTTTGTTTGGCTCTGTCCAGTACTAACAGCCCATACAATGACGTCTCTTCTTTTTTGATTGTTCAAAACAAACCTTTATTCCAGACTTTCCTTCATTCTATCATTATTGTTTGGCCTACCTTTGGTGGCACATCGTATTAGATCTCACACTGTAATATTGGCATGCTCTTATAATAAAATTCCTTCGCTAGCCTGGGAGAGCCGCCCGGAGAGGCTGCAATGCTAATCCGTCTTTCATTATCCTCTTCCCTTCTAATGGACTCTACGCCTTCTAATAGTTTCATCACCCCTTCTAACGTGTAATCCACCAAGCAATTCAATTTTATCCCCAAATGAATTAACTTCAGTTCGGCTTCTCTCACCTTCCATATTTTTATCGTAGATACAGAATTGGAATCCCCTTTCTCAGTGACCCCTAAACATATAGTACTATATCTAGCATCTTTTATCCATCGAGATAGAATGTACTTAGAAGAATATTAATCTACCTCCTCCTTGAAGTAAATATGAAAGATGTGAGAACACAACAAACCCTCTGTCTGGAAGTACTTGAAATCACAAGTGGTTGGGGCATCTCCACATTCAAAACGAACTTTGAATGTTTGCCCGCTATCCAACGTGGAAACCCCAACATTTCTATGCACTTGGTATATAATAGCCGCCCCGGCTTCCTCTTCGACCACCTTCCTCTTCGACCGTCTTTTAGGACTTAAAAGAGGCAAACTTTCAAAACTCAAAATGAAATCTATCAAACATAATTCTCGTATACACAGTAGCGGCATATCTCTTGATTGAATTTCTGAACAAGAGCTCTAGTGTCGTAGACATTGAGACAAGATCCTCCCTATTTTCTTTATCACAACGAGATTGGACGACAAGATCGTATTGTTTGACAAATTCCATCAAACTTGTATGAGCATTGATATAGGTATTGAAGAAAGAATTTTTACTTTCTCCGCATTATATAGTGGTCATGCTACCCCAAAAGGTATCGCTCAAGTAGCATAGAATATATTTCCTTCTAAGAGCATATATTTGTTTAAACCAAGAGTTGTCTTGTAATTGAAACTCCTCAACGAGTTCTGCCCATCTTCTATCGAAATCATCAACCGTTTGACTAAGCTTGCACTAATTTTACTTTCTCCCAAAATTCTCAAACCTTAGCTTCAGCTGACAGAGATGGTTCAATTCGTTCCTCTCTATGTGACATATACAGAGGCAATGTGTCGTCCCCGAAAGAACTTTGGAGATGGCTTTGCTCATCTCATTACATTGATCGGTGATGATTGCATTAGGTTTTTTATCACTCATGCACTTCAGCCACGTATTAAACAATCAAATGACTGTCTCTGTTTGATTCGCGAGCAACACATCCAAAAAGCATCGTCTGCTAATGACGGTTGACCCCCGTGAATGGGGCAAAAGGTAGCATCAGTTTGTTTGTTTTGTAAGTGGTGTCGAATATCACCATATCACCGAAATATTGATATGCCATCCGTAACCAGTGACCAGTCCAAAATATACTACGTATACGATATTCTTCGTCTAGTTTGGCTTCAAAGAAGAAACCATATTTTTTATTCTGCTTATCAATGAAGGTCTTGATCACGGTCATGCACATAATGTTACTCTCATTTCTTATCTTCCTTAATTAATCTCGAGTTTGTTGAGGGTTTATTGTCACGCCAGCTTCTCCATCCAAACTGGACAAAACAGTAAAATTCTTTGAAGGAGGTATTATGTCATCAAATGCTCCTATCAATAATTTACTTGTCCCGCTCATCTTATTATGTGATCGCAGTTCCTTCACTTTCGTAGGTGTATACAACTGATGATTATGCGGCTCTTAAAATTCCATTACCTCCCACAACTTTTGGTCGTCGATCATAATCTTCAACCTTGCCTCACATTCGTATGTGTTATCTCTTGAACACTTTATATCGGCGTATAATTGCGCTTGTCAGGCTGCTTGAACCCTTTGAAAAAACATACATATTTTCTCTTTATAATCTCTCCCTCTGCAGATTTGTTAGTGTTACTTTTCCTAATGTTGAAACCAACGTTCTTCGCGTATAAATTATAAAAGTTATATGCCTCGTCTTCAGAATGAAATTTCGAGCTGATACGTGGCTTCCATTCCCTGCTGGTAGTCTCGGACCCTCCACAACAATTCAGCATTCCTAATATCTCTATCACAACCAAATGAAATTCCTTCTATAGAAACCGTCTCAGGGGTGAGATTTAAATCAACACCACCTACATTGAATTCTCCAATCGAGTCCATTACTGCCCCTGCATTAGATAAAAAACAAATCAACAATGAACTAATAACGGAGCGAAGACGCAGCCATACGAAGCGTCATCGCTCCATGTTAGAAGCGATGGGGCTTATAACTCATTGCGCAGTCGTTTCGTATCGCTTCATGTTAGAAGCATCTGCTTCTACGTCGATTAAAATTACAATACGCGGCCATACGAAGCATCATCACTTCAAATTAGAAGCGATGGCGCTTATAACTCGTTGCGCAGTCGCTTCATATCGCTTTACATAAGATGCTTATGTTTCTACGTCGACTATAATAACAATATTTTCGAATGCTTATAATTTTATTATCTCCACCCTGTAAATAAGTGAAGAGATCCATAAAGTACGAGCAAATGAGGAAACCGCTTCACATACAAAATGATGGCGCAGACCATACGAAGCGTCGTTGCCCGTATGACCAGCCCTAACTCTTCACAGAAAAAAAGTTTGCCTCGATTATTTTATAATTTGATGATTTGTAACTAGTAAATAATTTTGTCATTTATACCTCAAATGTCACTCTTTTGTGCTTCTATCCAGTCAGAGCTCCAGAGAGAGAAAGTAGGCTCTTCAGTGCTTCTATCCAGTCAGAGCTCCAAAGAGAAAATAGCCTCTTCTGTGCTTTTATCCAGTCAGAGCTCCAGAGAGAGAAAGTTGGCTGTTCTACGCTTCTATCCACTCGGAGCTCTAGAGAGAGAGAGAGAAAGTTATTTCTTCTACGCTAGCGCTCCAGTCAGAGCTCCAAAGGGCGTGAAAAGTTGTCTCTTCTGTGTTAGCGCTCTAGTCAAAGCTCCAGAGAGTTTAAAAAGTTGTCTCTTCTGAGCTTCTATCCAGTCAGAGCTCCAAAAAGAGAGTCTCACAGAGAAGCGCAAGCGAGAGAGAGGAAATAAAACTAGAGAGTGAGAGAGAGAAAGAACCTAAAGAGAGAAACAGAGAAGGAACATTAGCACCTTTTTTGAATTCTTTTACCACCATATCATGACGAGACATTCCATTTGGGTCTTGTACTCCCTACCTCCGTCAGGTATAGCCACCTACGGTACCTAGTACCTACTTTACCTACTACTGTCAGTAGGAAAACCTCCCGCTGTGGCTAACGCAAGTTAGTGCAAAAGCACTTTCCACATGTCCGCTCCCCATTGGGAGGGCGTAGAGATATCTCTACGCCCAAATGCATTTTCCCCTTTGCCATATATATATATAATCACACATGCAGGTCACAGTAGGTGGCACTTACATAGAAGCCGCCCACGATGAGATGTCCTAATTCACCCCGAGCTTTGAACAATTAAGGTTTGTAAGGATCTGCAATATTCGTTCTCAACGTGCCGTGGTCCTAAAAATAACAGTGGATCCCCTAAAATGTTTCTTTCGGAAATAATCCCTTCACCTAATAGGGAAGGGAACCAACCACCCCATATGAAATCACATTATGCTTTTTATGAACAAATTGTTCAATGTTTTACATGGAAAATAAAGTAGGCAAAAAATGGCAAACTACGATCTGGCTTTCTAAGCACTTAGGCTGCGTATGGGATAGCTCTCTGTTAGTCCCAATTACAACAGAGTTTACCTGTTTTAGTTGGTTCCTATTCTCTTTTCTAACTTCCTGCAAAGGAGGATCTACCTACTCTAGCAGCAACCTCTATGCACTCTACTAACTCATTACCGGAGTAAATAAAATATGCTCTAACAAGGAGCGAGTAAAGAGGAGGATAGAATTACTTAACAGGTAAATCTTACATAAAATCTTGCTATACAAGGAATTATCAAGGAGAATGGGTACCTGCTAAATCAGGTAGCAGGATATTAGCAAAGAGGATGGGAGCCTGCTAAAACATATGAGCTCTGCTATAATAAGGGTTAGCAGAGAGCTATGCCATTTGCAGCCTTAATGTACTTTATTGTACATCTTCTAGGGTGTTCTGAATAATGATCAACTTATAAAAGAATGATGGCATCTCTTAAGCCAAGGGCTTTTGCTCATTAAAAGATAAATACCCCAAATATACCAATCCTTAAAAAGGAAAAAAGTAAATACACCAACATACCATTTCATAATTTCACTTTTAATTAAAGCATATTACAATCTAATGCATTCCACAACCACCTTCTCACAAAGGTTCACACGTATATATGATCTTACCAATCAAATCATATGTTTTTCAGAATATAAATTTACATTACTTTCGTAAAACATTTTATTGAAACAAAATTAGATTTTTTTGTACAATGATAAAATATGGTTACAGTAGCACTTCCCATATCGATCTATCTGTGCACCCTAATAACTCTCCTATTAGCAGGGGACGGCACCCTCTATCCTTAGGCCTTAATGTGAATTTCTAGACTACACTTTAATTTCCACGGTTAAAAAAAATACGAACAATCATTTATTTTCAAATACATAGATCGGATGGTTCCCATCATCCACAATATATGAACTAACATCTCACTTGGCTTGCTCAAAGCCATGTGTCACTTAAATGCCACTATTTCAAGGACCAAAAAAGTCCCAGTTTACAATAGAGGTGGTATTAGGTGCTCAACTCATGCACCAAGGGCCGTCGCCTAAAGTTACAAGCAAGTTGGCAGAGAAAGATTTACATGTGCGCTGCTCCCAATGCATGCATGGGTCGGGCAACAACTTCCAATTCCAGTATAAAATCTGGAGTCCCTTAGCACTTTCCTTTCATACTTCCCAGGTTGCCCTCAAGTTTTATATAAATTGCTGAGGCTGTGTTTGGGTTAGCTCTTATAAGAGCAAAAGCAACTCTTTACCTGCTCTCTGTCAGAGCAGATAAAATCTGCCCTGAGATAGAGCAGGCATAGAGCAGTTTTATCACTTAAAACAACTCCCCGTCAGAGCAAGTGAGGCAAGGAGCTGTGTTACCAAATATAAAAGTAATTCTCTACCAGAGCAAAAAAGAGCGAACCCAAATGCAGCCAGAGAGATCTATTTATATTAGGGTACTTTTATTAACACCCACTGAATCTTGGAAGGCACCTATGCCAAAAAACATTGATGGCTTTAAATCAAACAACGGAGAATGCTTTTTTGCCCCAATCTTCCACACAAGATTCAAACATTGATGGCTTTAAATCAGATAATGGAGAATGCTTTTTTGCCCCAATCTTCCACACAAGCGATCTTGAGATCAAGGGTTTTTATTCCATGTGACATCCCAAAAAAGTGGCTCTAAAATCAGGTTTGAGCATTATGTAAATTTTAGAGCCACTTTTATAGGATCTGCGCCACATGGAATCACCAACTAACCGTCTGATGGTACATTTATAGTCTCCAAATCCCTTTGCAAAAGATAGGGGCGCAAAACAATCTTCAAAAGCAATCAATGGTTTTAAGCATAGGGCCCTCCAAGATTCTGTGGGTGTTAATAAAAGCGACTCTTAATATCTTTATGAGACTGAAAATGGTGTATCAATCAGCGAACTTACATTTATAAGAAAAAAGAAAGTAAATATCATATTAAAATAACGGATAATATACGCAAACCCAAATACAAAGCCAATGAAAAGCAAGCATATGATATATCATCATCTCACATTGGTATGATATGCTACATTCATCACAGATAAATGCCCAACATCTGGTGGAATGAACTGAATGTAGGGCTGTCAATGGGTCGGGTCAGATCGGGCTCAGAGCAATAATTTTGGCCTCCTAGCAAGAAAAGAGCATACGCCCGACCAGGGGCATAGCCAGGAATTTTTGTTGGTGGGGACTACAAATGATAAATATAATGTTAGTAGTTATTTTACCATCGATTTGGGGGCTTATATACAAACAAAAATTGTATAAGAACTATACTCAATAGAAACTCTAGAGTTAAATGGGGGTTTGAGTCGATTTGGGGGCTTCTTCATCATAGATTTAGGGGCTTATATACAAACAAAAATTGTATAAGAATCATACTTAATAGAAACTCTAGAGTTAAATGGGGGCTTGAGCCCCCACACCCTTCTATGTGGCTACGCCAGTGCGCCCGACCTGACCCAACCGGACAGGTCAAGTTTATGTGACCAACATGGTATAAAACCCATGTTGGGCAGGTGATGCGGGTAGGGTATCAGGTCGACCCAACCGTTGACAGCCCTAATTGGATGCCTCCTAGATGTGGCCAAAGCCCAGAATTGCAGTAGGGATTGGATGAATGTGATCTGTAGTTTTGAGCAGTAAAAGTCTCTATAACAACCGCATTCTATTAGTAGAAAATAGACTCATACCTGAAATGAATACACAATCAATCACTTGGGCACCTCTCTTCTTGAACATTAATTCCCACCAATCTAGTGAGTGGTGAGAACAAAAAATAACCAACCTACTCCAGTTAGGTAAGTGGATACTAGGAGATTGCCGCCTTCTCACACACCCAAGTTGATTCAGAACGATTGATAATAATCTGTTTGGTTTGTGCACAGCACTTCATTCATCTGGGTGCTCCTGCTTTTTCTATTTGAGGTTTGTTATGGCGTTGCTGTTGATCTTCCAAACAAGAACTTTTGAGGCTTGTTATGGTGTCACTGTTGATCTTCGAAACATGAATCTTGAGGCTTGTTATGGTGTTGCTGTTGAATTTCCAAACGAGAACTTTGAGACTTCTTTCGAAGACTAAGGATCCTCTTTCGGTGCCCACGACCCTGTTTGTGCTGTTCCCATTCGTGTGCCCCTCGAAGAATCCGATTCCCGCAGGCCTTTTATCAAACATAAATATAATAAAAAAATCAAGTTAAGCACAGAGAGAGAGAGAGCTATCAAAAGGAAAGATAATACCTAATGCCATATACAATCAATCCGAGTTCGTATAAAAAATATAAGGTAAAATGGTCAACAGTGGTTTGTTTCATATTTCCAGATCAGAAACCCAATACATATAGGATAATTTTTACCATATCAAACAATATTTTATCCAGGAGTATTGAGTGAATGTGCTGTGTGATCTACAAGATCTCAATAACAGCACCTAATCTTCAAAGGCAGCAATCCAAGTTGTCCAAATTAAATCCAAAACTAGAACAGCTAAACTAAATCACAAGAAGAGATACTTGAAGCTCTAACAAAAGAAAATAAAGAGAAAGAAGAGGTTACTTGAAACTCAAGCAAAAGAAAGCTTAAACAACAAAAAATTAAATTCAAACAAATTGAATTGACAAACACGCACTAAGAAAAGTTCTCAAATGGGGACCTTTGCTTTCTGGGTGAATGGGATACGCAAAGGAAAGAAAAATCGTGCGTGGGGTGGTGGGGTGGGGTGGTGTTGACTGGGACTTTTGAGTTTCCCTTTCCTTTGGGTAGCCTCTCACTACCCGGTTCTATCTTCTTCCTTGCTTGTTTAATGAATTTTATGATGCCACTTGGTGATTTGATATTTAAATTAAAGATGAGTGTTTGTGGTTCCCTGATGATATTTCTTTAGAGGTGCTTCAGGCTTACACCTAGTGATATTTTTTGTAGAGGTACTTAAAAGATGATTGATGCACGTGCAGGTAATTGATGGCCACCTTGTCATTCTATTATAGTCATACATGTATGATTAGCTAGTTATGAAAGAGGTCATATGCTTATACTTTGATTGGGCTTTTAGAAATGAACAATTTATTATTATTATTATCATTACTATTGACTATTTAGACGGATGATTAAATAATTTATTTTCCCAAGTGCAACACACATATAACGTCACACACACACAATATAATATATATATAAGACAAAAGAAAAGGTGCATTTAAGTGCAGGGTGAAAATGAATGCCATTTTATGTGTCACATGGCACGTGGTCGCGAATCAGCCCACATCCTCTAATGGTTCACCAATCCCTCTAGGATTTTAGGAAACATTTGGACATCTATGTCCTTAGGCTTTCCTCCCAAATATTTTTCCATTGAAAATTTTCACCTTTGGCCACAAATTCAACAGTGTAAAGTCACTTTTTTTAAATGGTTAATGATCAACCTTATGCCCATGCACGTGGCATTGACCGACCTTATGCATAGGCATGTGACACCCAATCCTCAGATTGGGTGCCATGTTGAACCCAATTGGCTCGTGTGCAGCATCCATGCCTGCACATGAACGCATAGAAATATATGGACAAAGGGATAACCCATGAATGTTGGTCCAACATCACCCGAACAAAAAACTGGGTGCCACACGAATATAGGCCAATAACAATAAAAAATTTAAAGATTGACCACAATGAGATCAATGGTTTTTAAAATGAACAGTAAAAAGAAAGATCGTTTCACTGTTCATTTTCTCACTGCAAGATTGTGGTCCATATATTTTTTTTCCCTATAACCTCCATTGAGCAGCGCAAGTGTGCATGCGTGTGTGCAGGTGTAGGAGGGAGGGGAGTGCGACATGGCACCCAAATAGGGATGGCAGCTCTGTCTCTCTCTTTGTTCATATATATATATATGAGGGCCGGGTTGCTACCTATGAGGGTAGCGTTTTGGCGCTACCTATGAGCCCACTGGATGACACGTGACACTCAATTCAAAGATTGGATGCCACGGCAACTTAGGCAAGATCGATCAGATCCCACCCAAAAAATTTAAGCGAAATTTGATGACTATCCACCATTAAAAATCCAGTCAAAGTTGAGAAAAAGGTTGGCATTACCCTATCTTTGACCCTTGAATTGAAGGGTAAAACAGTCATAAAAATCAATTTTTTTCAAACAAATGTCATGCCTTATGGATGGATCAAAAACGGGTTTTATTTCGTTGATCATGTGATCTAGCCCTCATGGGTAGCATCTGTTTTCCCTATATATATATATATATATATATATATATATATATATATATATATATATGCACAATGGGGAACAGTGAGTATGCCAATGGTGTATATATATATATATATATATATATATATATATATATATATATATATAACACATTTATATACACACCTATATATAGTTATATACATATAAGGATACATCGACACAGACATATATAGCAAATTTTTTATCTGACTCAGTGATCAGGGCTATTTAGTTACAGAAATTAGCCCCCAAACTCACATTGTTAGGACTCAGAGCGTACTAGGATTACGTTAACTAACCTGTTTTGAAGGAAATGGAGACTTAAGAATTAAAAGAGGAGAATTCCACATATATAAGGGTGAAATGAAGTCTCTGGTACATGTCGCTCGAGAGAGATTGAAGGTCGCAGAAGCCAGATCCACTGAAAGCAAAGAGTAAACTTTCTGCCATAAGTTGCTCAGCGGCTTTGGTTTTCGCTCAAGCGACTTGTCGAGAATTTTTTTAATGTGTTCTTCTAGTGGACTTCTGAAAGAAAACGTTAGGGGACACCTATATATAGGAAGATAGGGTTTCAAGAAAGGGGACTTTTTTTGGAGGCTAGAAGAAGAAAAGAAGAACCCTAACCTAAGAAGAGGAGGCTGCACAAGATGGAGAGCTCTACAGCTTCTTTGACCCTCGTCATGCTCGGCTAGACTCTTATTCTAGGGTAGTAGCGTAGTGTAGCTTCGAGATAGGGTTTATTGTTTTTTTAGTTTTATGATTGTAAGAGTTGCACTACTTGGTTTTGAATGGGATAACTTTTTGCAGATTGTTTATTCTCTTATTTTTGCTTATATTTCTTGTAGAACTATAATAGAAGATCTCTACTTCTTGAGTGATGCTAGATTTGTGATCTCATTCCCTTTGATGTCATGTGATTAGACAAAACAATCCGAGATAAGAAGATTCATCACTCGTAGATGAATTGTACTAGATCTCACTTGTCTAGTGTTATGATCAAGCGATCAAACAGCTTTTGGAGTCCAAATTGGCTTGTAGCACTGTGATATTTCTTTCATGAATAGAACTAATTAAACTAAATCTTGATTCACGTAAGTTACAGAATTACGAAACCCTGTACCCTTTTCTTATTTTAACTTCAAATTTCGTTAGATAGTTTATAATTCTCTAGCTAAAGCTTATTTTAGTGCGAACAATTTTCGTATAGAAAGTAACCAATTAATTAGGTCAGATTACAAACCAATCACTGTGGATTCGACACCCATACACAAGTTCTATGCTACATTCTAGAGTTTAGGTGAACGAAAAGTACCGTTCACTGCTAATTTGAGAATGGAAATCATAAGACCAATTTGGAGCTGAGTTCATGTCATTGAAGATAGCTTTTTATTTTTCCTTTCTTAAAAAAATGCACTAACCTCACAGACATATTGAGTCCATAAGTCCCTAGGATTCAATCTCTGGCAGTTAGCAGCACCGTGTGTCACTGAATCAGTCACTGGGTTGGCATCCTCATATAAGAAAGTCCTGATCATGTTTACACAGGGTACAACCACCTGCATTTGCCAATAATCGCCTGAATTTCCTGCCAAAAAAAATAAAAAGGAAAATTCCTGCTAAAAAATGTATGGTTAAATTTTAGGCAAAAAGCAGTTGCACTGATATCCTTTAAATAAGCATGTTTTGCTGCATAGAAGCAGTGATTTTAGAGACATACCCATAAAGGCTTCTGTCACATTAAGGCGATGCATGTCCCAGCCAAAAAATGTCTTCAGTCGATTTAGCCTTCGTTTCTGGAAAATAACAAAGAGTTTTCAAAAGTAAGCTTGTTTGTGTGTGTAGAGAGAGAGAGAGAGAGAGAGAGGGAGAGGGAGAGGGAGAGGGAGATATGGAGAGAGAATGTCTAATCGATTTAGCCTTCATTTTTAAAAAATAATGAAGAATATTGAACAGTAAGCTTATATAAATATATATAGAGAGAGAGAGAGAGAGAATGTGTACACTTGAGTGTACAGCTGAGGCCACACATAAATCTCTCAGCATTAATAACAGTTGATATGCTTGACCAATGGAGTACAAGTGTATTGAAGCTCGATTTAAATGGAGTACAGCTGTACTCCACCAGCCAACCAATTCAAATATTACAAGACTGATAGATTTATGTATATAACAGTTTCTATACGCTTTAGTGGACAGCATGTCACCTATATATACATATATGGCGACTGACACGATCACTAGCACAAAGCATGGGATCCGTGTGCCCTGGGACCATGACACGCTTATGGATTTGAAGAGCATGGAGATCTGTGTGCTTCTCAGCCAGCACAGTGCACTGCTCGCATGCCGTCCTATGATCGGGTGAGTCACCTAATACCAGCTATATATATACTGAGAGAGAGACGTGCACACTCACTTGACGACGAACAAGTTTGCACGTATTTGCTTTAAACTTGTCAATAGCTTGGCATAACAGAATTTTGTGCTCATCATTAGCAGACTCTAATATCTCTTTAAAGATGGGTTTTAAAATCTTGTCAACCTCGTTTGAAGATTGCGAAGTAATGGTCCCTGCATTATTATAACATGTCTCTGTATTGGGGACATAACATCTCAAAAAATCCTCAAATTCACGGACACCAGTAGCCTGCCGTAAGCCTCGAGTATAGTCAGAATTTGGACGGTAAATATCAAAGACTTCATCCAGCAAACCAGCATTCATCATGCTGTCTACTCTTTGGACAACATATCTGTCCAGCACAGGGAGGGAAGCATCCATCCATATAAAACAGCACTTGTATTTGAAATTATCGGCTCTTCCCCACTTCTGCCCTGCCGCATACAATATCCAATCAGTATGCATGAATCAGCTAAGGTTGACTTCAATTTCATCTTCTTGTAATCTGAGATTTGAGTATGTTCAGGGATTTTAAAATATAATATTTTCTCAACTTTAAAAGTGGAAATATATTGGAAAATATTGATAGCTGGATCATAAGATTAAGTGACGAGTTTAAGGTAAAAAATTTATCAATTAAATCATCTGGGAAAGCACTTCTCATCCAATCCGTACTCCAAGGCTTCTCCTCAGGATAATGGCTCATGACGGTCATTTAAACACCAAAATTGTGTTTAAATGATCTTACACCATTAAAACTACACATTTTATCTCACACAACTGAAGTGTGATTTATTATTATGCCATGTGGAGCAATATGTAATCAATCTTAATTGTCCAAGTGGCAATCCATCATTGGAACATATCTCATCCCAAAGAAACATGCCCATAAGTGGATGTGAACCATCCCATTGATGAACTTTAATATCAGTCATTTAAATTAAAAACAATGGTTTTTATTATAGTGAACAGATTGGATGGTTTAAATCTCCCTAAAACACCATTTTTGGGCCTGTTGCACTTCAATCTATGGTCTCTGATTTTGATGGTACGGATCACCTACGTTTTAAACCATTGACAGTGTAAGATCATTTTAAACCATTTTGGTGTATAAATGACGGCCAGGAGAGCCGGTCCTATCTCATTTGATGCCCTGTCAGCAATCAAGTTCTAGTAAACAAATTGAATGAATTCGATAGGTTCATACTCCAGAGATTTCTTCTGGTAGAATACTATAGGATTCCAATGACCAATGATAATTTTGATCTCACAGGAAATAATCTGCTGTTCACGAAAAGATGGATAAGAATTAATAGCATGAAGATGGACAACTTGGTATTTGCCGTAAAGCAAATTTAGATGATTTACGATGGGACTCTAGTTTGACCAATCTTCCCAAAGAATTACCATCCTAACATGCCATATAGGATACTGGTTTCTAAATCAGAAAGCGCTTCTGCCAAGAAATGTTTCTAGGATAGTGAAGGTTACTGCACTCATGAGGTCACGTCACAAATTTGGGAGTTGGTAATAAATCGGCAAGGATCTAAGTCAGGGAAAAATCAGCAAAAATAAGTCAAAATCAGTCCAAGTCGAAACAAATTCCAAAAAATATAAAAAGTATATCATAATATATTTCAAGTTAAAAATATGATTTCAATGAACAAATATTACAAAATAGGTAAAACCTAAAGGTTTTTTGTGAACAAAGTCAACAAAATAGTACAAACCAAAATGCTTTTTCCCCCTTAATTAAAAGTGAAGAAATAAAATAAAATCGGACCACATCACAAACATCACCAATTAATCGGCCGCAACTTGGCCTATTAATCGGCGATAAAGTGGGTATTACTGCAAGTCAGACTCTTTCTGACTTTTTTTAGAAGTCGGAGACTTTTGTAACTATGGGCTCACGAGCACAAGTGGTTGACTGGACGGTTGAGAATGACGAATATCCCCAAGAAAATTGTATTTATGGTTAAAGCCCATTAGAAAGCTTTTGGAGTGCACTGCTCACAGTCAGAGTCATTGGATAAGGATCAATGTGGCTCAGGGAATGACTACATGAATCCTGTAACTCCTCCCATTTGCTTGTTTAAAAAAATTAATGGATGCTAAATGTGTGGGAAGTGATATCGAGTGGGCCCTCTTCGTGTTTGTCAAATGATAAGAAAATTTGGTACGAAGCAAAGAAGTATCCTGTAATGAACTGCAACAAATGTAAAGTGAAGAAAAGGATTAAATGATCGCACAGAATCCTTCCAAGATCCTCAAGCATCTAATCGTGGATTTCCGTCATGCAAGGCCCACAGATATGGGTAACAAGGGCTGCTGCTAGAGACTCTGAAACTAGAGGCTATTTCTAGGAGCTCAGATGTATATCTCATGCAATAAAACCTCATGTTTACTATCTTATTGACTTTTATAAGTCGGCTCGGACTTTTTAGCAGAAGCATACAAATCTTATGTATTTGATATCGGAAATAAAATGTGGTTGATATCAATGTTCTTAAAGGAGTTCGGAGCAGCAACCCGGGCGCTCTAATTTAGCCTCGAGCGTCTTCTCGGGCGGATCAAGATTGGGGCGCCCGCCCAGGCCGTCCGGGCAAGCGCTCGGGGGGACCGGGCGCCAGCGTGTGCGTTTTAAAGTCGGGGTGGGGTGGGTCGATTTATAAATTACCAGATTTTTACCAGGTTGGGTTGCGTTATCAACGGGTCGGACATATTCCATTTTTGTATTGCACAACACCCGACCCGACCTGTCGTCAACCCTTATTGCCTAGGGATAATGGCTCCTAACCGACATTTAAACACCAAAATGGTGTTTAAATGATCGTATTCCACTAAAGTTAAAACTATTAATCTCACATCGTTGAAGTGTGATTATCATTATGGCACGTGGTGAACATCTATGATCAATCTAAATTGTCCAAGTGAAAATCTATCATTGAAGCATGTCTTAGTCCAAAGAAACATGCCTAAAGTGGATTTGAACCATCCGATTGATGAACCTACAAGTGGATCTAATGCATATATTAAATTATATGCACAGTATATGTATGTATGTATATATATGAATATGCATATATAAACTTCGGGGCTGCACGGATCTTGGGGCACCCGCTTGGGCACCGTCCGGTGACTTCCGCCCGGACAACCACCCAACCGCCCGAATCCGCCCGACAACTTTAAAAATATTGGTTGAGATACGTGGTGAAGGTCTATGATGCAGGATAAATCGCACGTTAACCCTAAAATAACATAAATCTCGTACGATAGGGGCAGTCTTCAATTAAAATAAAAAAATAAAATAAGAATAATATAAATCTTCGAATTCCCTCCAAAAAAACTTGTCGACTTCGCACCAACGATAGCTTTGAAGAATCACTCCTCAAAGGCAAAAACCCTTCGCAAGTTTTCTATGAAAGATTCACTTTTTCACAAGATACACAAAAGCAACCTTAATTTTCATTTATCATTAACTCCAAAATACAGTCTTTACATGCCTTTATATAAGCTAAGAAAACTCTAACTAAATATAAGGTTCGAAATAAGAAAGTCCTAAAACAATTAAAACTCTAAATGGTAAGTTTTGCCTAAAATTTGTATAGTGGCTAATTTGCGAATGACTTTCACGGACGTCCATCATATGATTACAGATGTTTGTCCTCGACGATGTGCACAAACACAGAATGGTGTCTAAATCACGGATCTGAATGTCACGGACATTCGTTCTAAAGCCACAGACGTCTGTCGTATAACGACGACTCTTTCACGAAAGCCCATTCATTGGTCCACTTTCTCTTTGATCTCCTCTTCTTCTCGACTTTTCCACGATTCCAACATGCGGATCTAAATTTTGCATCAATCCCCTTTACTTTGAAAGAGTTCGATCTCGAACATTGGCCGAAATTGATCTTCTGCGCGGAGGTCAAGAACTCGATGTTGGGAATCTCGATCGAACGCGGCTTAGACAAATAAACCAGATTTGATTCGAGTGAGATCCGATTTATCTTTGATACGCCAACAAAAATCGATGTCAACACACAACCAACACGATCTTGGGACTTAAGGGTCATGGGATCGATAGACATTATCACGGATACTTGCTCTTCATCGATCTCGAACTTTTCAACGGTCTCAGGCTCGGTAGGGCCTCTCACGGATACTCGAGTTTCAACACTCTCGAGCTCTTCAACGGTTTCGGGTACTTCCATAGGGATGGAAGTACTCGAATTCACCGTGGAGGTACGGCATCTTCCACTGGTATAGGTACTACCACGGGCGCGGGTAGAGGAACTCTAACCCGTAAACATTGTCTCACGAGTACGGTTGTGAAAATGAAACTTGTAACCTTCGGTCTCAACACTTGAATTATTGACAATAAGACTTCAGATAAATCGTGAATAAAAGCTCTGATAAGGATCTACTTATATCCTCAAGCCATGCACCCACTATCTGCCACAACCTTAGCAACTCGCAATAAACATTGTTAAGTAGCGTCATATGCTTGAATATAGAACCATGTTGATGGAATGATCTACATTTCTTCTCGCACCATATTTTTTTCACTGTCGCCATCTTTTGACACACGATCAAAATATTCCACCGTTTCACGAATGTTCTCATGGAAACCATGTAATCGTTCAAATCACGAAGGGCTTCGAGAATTTGATATTTACTCATGATTTCGTCAATCCACTTGTCAAGGGTTTGAAATTGCTCTTATACCAATTTGATGGAGGATAAATCGCACGCTAACCCTAAAATAGCATAAATCCTGTACAATAGGGGTTAGGGTTCTCAATCTTCAATTAAAAAAAAAAAAAAAAAAAAAAAAGAATAAGATAGAAGATCTTCAAATCCGCTCCAAAGAGGCTTGTCGGCTTCACACCAACGATAGCTTTGAAGAATCACTCCTCAAAGGTGAAAACCCATCGCAAGTTTTCTACGAAAAATTTCGTCCTTTGTAGATTGAGAAGGGCTTCGAGAATTTGATATTTACTCATGATTTCGTCAATCCACTTGTCAAGGGTGTGAAATTGCTCTTATACCAATTTGATGGAGGATAAATCGCACGCTAACCCTAAAATAGCATAAATCCTATACAATAGGGGTTAGGGTTCTCAATCTTCAATTAAAAAAAAAAAAAAAAAAAAAAGAATAAGATAGAAGATCTTCAAATCCGCTCCAAAGAGGCTTGTCGGCTTCGCACCAACGATAGCTTTGAAGAATCACTCCTCAAAGGTGAAAACTCTTCGCAAGTTTTCACAAGATGCACAAAAGCAACCTTAATTTTCATTCATCATTAACTCCAAAATAAAGTCTTTACATGCCTTTATATAGGCTAAGAAAGTCTTAAAATAATTAAAACTCTAAATTGCAAGTTTTGCCCAAAATTCGTGTAGCCGCCCATTTGTAGACGACTTAATTTTCATTCATCATTAACTCCAAAATAAAGTCTTTACATGCCTTTATATAGGCTAAGAAAGTCTTAAAACAATTAAAACTCTAAATTGCAAGTTTTGCCCAAAATTCGTGTAGCCGCCCATTTGTGGACGACTTTCACAAACGTTTGGCATGACTATGAATGTCCGTCCTCGACGATGTACACAAAAACAGAATGGTGTCTAAATCACAGATGACCATCCAAATGTCACGGACATCAGTTCAGAATCCACAGACGTCCGTTCTGAAGCCACGGGCGTTCGTCGTATAACGATGACTCTTTCACGGGTCATTTGAAGGCCCATTTACGGGTCCACTTTCTCTCTGATCTCTTCTTCTCGACTTTGTCACAATCCCAACATGCAGACCTAAATTCTGCATCAGTCTAAGTTTTGAATTTGGTATATGGATAGACAATTCGTTGATCCAAAAGAAATTAAGCTTTTTAGAGAAGGTAAAAGCTGTTAAAATCTTAGTGAATTGTTGGACCCTCAAAAAGAATAAAAAATGGATGCTACAAGCAAAGCAAATCCACAAGCCAATGGAACTAGGAGGTACAAAGAACTAAACTGGAATTTGAGTGGCCAATTTCTGAAACTAATCAGAAATCTCCACAGGCCAAGGTGAATAAATATTTGTTGATTCTATAAATAGCAACTCTTTACATGAGTTGAAGGCAGAGAAAACTTTGGAAGCTAAATATTGCAATATTAGGTGTTAATTCTACTTTCTTTATAAGTTGAAGTGTATCTTTTGCTGTTAGTCGGAGTGTTTGTAATATTGAGTGTTATTATGCTTGTTTTACATTGAAAAAGAATATTGTAATACACACAGCAGTATTGCATTGTAAGAATTTTCTTATTTTAAAGTATTTTGTTTTAGTTTTATTTAGATCTAGAAAAGAATAAGAAGACGATCCTAGGGTTAATGGCATCAGAAAATAGAAAAGTAATCTATATGTCCTTTTAATTCTAAAGGACAGTTTAAACCATGGCTTTCAATCTTTTGTTGCATGTGTATAGGCGTTTCTTTGACCACCTTGTACCAGTTCATTGTTGACAGCCAACAGAGAAGGAAGTACTTAGTATCTTTTTAAACGCCATTCTTTAAGTCACTTATTCTAAAAAGATCAGATCCTTCTTCGACTCCTCTTTAAAAAAAAATTCTTGTCAAAAATATGGAAGAAAATAGTTTTCAAAATATCGAAAACAAATCCAAAGTTGGAAAATTCCTAAGGTCCTAAACAAAATTTATGAGAAAGGATCTTCAAAATTGTCTTCAACTCATCTTATTAAAACTGTTGAAAGAACTATTTCATCCCCAAATGGCTATCTTAACAACTTCAATTTATTAACAAAAACCCTTAATTGGTCAATATCACTCTCGCTAGAATTATCTTCATATTGGTTTAATTCAAGTTGCAATCAAGCCTTTAGTAAGATCTGGTTTAAATACCTCTATACTTCTATGTCTATGAGATTGTATACATAAGAAATTCAAAGACTCCTTAATAGGAGTAGCTGAAGTAGTATCAGTAATGGTCTCTCTTTCTTTATCTGTTTTCCAGATTAGGATGTCCCCCTTACTGATGAAGTGTTGTTTAAAACTTTAACCTTAAATTTTCAGACTAATGGGTTTTATATGCTTCCAAGTGAAAAAACCCATTGCTTTAAACTATTGCTCATATTATAAAGCACTGAACCTAGTACAATCCCATGCTCTCTCTCTTCCTACAAAAGGATTAACCATGTTATATTTAACAACCCAAATAATAAAACAATGGTTCCCATTCAAATTAAATGGGATGAAGTTACCCTACCAGAGCAATGGAGTCTCACTAATGCTATTTGATGTAGCACAAATGCTAAAACCCTAATTATGAGAACTTGGGATTAATTTCAAATTAAATTGAATAGCGGAAATATCCAAATTACTAGACCACATAAAATAGTTTAATAAATTAAATTAAAACAATTAGGCTAACTCAATTGTAGCACTCACATGCATTAAAATTTTTCGATCTAGAAATACGGCTCCAATGAGGGAACTCGAGTTTCGTTCTAGTTAGGGCACTAAGCAACAATTTTGGTATCATTTCTTGACTCCTCTAGGGTTTGAACAAATTAAGGGCCCGAAAGGTTTAATTTATTCATGGGAAAATCAAAGGATGTATCGAATAAAAGATATGATCAAATATCCAAGCAACTAACCAACTTGGACTTTTGGAATTTTAGTATTTTTATCAAAAGGGATAAAGAAGTAATATACCTGACAATAATTAAGAAGACAAAATAACAAAAAAATAGAGTTTCAAAGCTTTACACTAAGGATGTACGTCGGCTTCGCACCAAGCGTACGATAAAACGAAGATTCGCTCCTTGAGTTTGGAAAGATTCACTCTTTCGGTTGAACAAGTTCTCTCAGGTTTGCACAAAAGCAAGCTCTCAATTTTATTAATCATTCAAGTAAATTAAATAAAGTCTTTGCATGCCTTTATATAGGCTAAGAAACTCTAAAATAATAAATTCGAAATAAGAAAGTCCTAAAACAACTAAAACTCTAAATTGCTAATTTTTGCCTAAAATTCATATAACCACCAATTCACGGACGACTTTTACGAACGTCCGTCATATGACCACGGACGTTCTTCCTTGAAGGGCCTACACAAGCCTAGAGTTGGTCTATATCACCGATGTCCATATTTTATCACGGACGTCTGTGTGACACATTCCATAAAGGCTTATTTTTTCGGGCGTCCGTCCTAACGACGATTTCTTCTTCTTTTGCTTCGCTTTCTTCCTTTCTTTTGCTTTCCTATTGCGGATCTTCCTTGAAGTGACCAACTCACTTTGCACGAAGCACCTTGGGTTTCTTCTTGCGCCTTTGGTGTACACTCGATGACGCCCTTGATCCGATGTCCCTAGCAATTCGCCCCGAGTGGGAGGAACGCATCTCCGATGAATTGTAGAACCCACTCATCACACACTTTGATTTCTCAACTCTCGGCTTGCCTTCCCACGTTGTGAGGTACTCATGATATTTGCCCACATTGATAGTGAAGTTTGGAAACTCTATAACCTCTCCATCCAACCTTCTCTCATATTGCACAGGTAGGGTACGGGTTATGAATTGATTAAATGAGTTTGGTTTGGTTGTTTGATCAACAAGAAATGGGTCAAAGGACATAGTTGCTAGACCTAGAATAGGTGTAAGATTCTCCAACGAAATTATTGGATGCTTACTCTTGTCTAGAGGAAAGCCTAAACCATCATCATTGCTTATTTTCACGAATGGAGAAATTTCCACATGCTCGAGACTATCTTGAAGTAATACAAAATTGTCATTTACTAAATTCATTAAACAAACTTAATGTATTAGGAAAATTTTGTGTATTTTCATTGTTCAATAAAATCTTATCGTTAATCCCACGCAAGTTCAAATGATGACATGCTCTTCCTAACTCTAAGGACTCATGCGGTACGGACACACTCAAGGATCAAAATCTCGTTTTTTCGATACGTATCGTCCAACCCCAAAACCGATACGTATCGGACGATACATATCGGTTCCGGACGATACTCTCTGATTTTTTCCCAAAACAAAAAAACAAAAAAAACATTAAAACCGATAATTTGAAATTATCGGACGATAATTTCAAATTATCATCCGATACGAACGATACGGACGATACAAACGATACATTAAACGATAATTTGACTGTTTTTTCAGGGGGGCGATAAAAACCCATTGTATCGTATCGGTGAGGTCCAAAACCGATACGTATCGGTATCAGACGATATTTTGATCCATGGACACTATCAACATTTTTTTAGGGAATGGAAACCTTCCTAACACAACCTACAGTTTTCACGAGAGTTTCATCCTCCTCATCACTTGGTATTCCAATAGGTTCATGAACTTCTACTACTAACTCATTGTCCTCTTTCTCGGTATTTTCCAAAATAATCAAGGTTTGAGATTTATTGGGACATTGAGATGCCAAGTGACCAAAGCCTTGGAACTTATAACATTGTTGTGAGGCACACTTAGAATTCTCGATCAATTTGCCTTTACCCTTGTCAGGATTGACTATATGACGGTGACGCCACATACATGGATATTGGATTCGGACCGCATAGTTTCTACCGGCGTAAAAAGAAGCAGCGTAATGGAAGTCAAAGCTAAGGAAAGATGAAAATTCTGAAGAAAGAGGATGAGGAGGAACTAAAAGAATGGCGAAATTTCGATCGATCGAAAGTTAATTTCGATCGATCGAATGTCGACGGCGATTTTCATAGAAATATGAAATTTCAAATCGATCGATCGAATTCCAATTTCGATCGATCGAAATCGCGAGTTGTTTTAGGAGTTTATTTTCGAACTTTTGTTTCAAGGGTTTATTTGTCTTTATTTAATATTCGTTTTAGGGTTTTCTTTTATTGTAAGACCTCCTATATAAGGTGATTAAGAAGAACATTGTAGTTAGTTGACTGAATATTGAATGCTTTTATGCTTGAATATTTTCTGCCTGAGATGGGTTTGGTGTGAGGCCAAGGGAGTGATTCCCAAAAGCCATTGTTATCTTCTCTATTCTATTTGCTATTTCTCGATCTATCATTGCATTCTAAAACCTTAGCCTAATTGTTTCCTTGTTTTCCCAAAAAACCTAAACCCTTTTGAAACCCTAATTCAAACATAGTCGACACCCGTTCCAAACCATAAACCGATCCGAAAACCATAAACCTATTGCAAACCGCAAATCCCTTTCACAACCCAACTTGGGAATCCGTAAATCTACATCGGACCGAAGAAGAGTGCCTAAGCCTGGAAAAGCTAGAGTTCTATCTCTAGGCCGATCTCACCTCAAATCTAATAGTACTTGCACATCAGACTGGACCCTAACTGGATCTCGCGTAATCTACCAACCTGAATTCTCTGAACCCTAAGGTATTTAATATAGTTTTGAGATTAAGCTTGATTTAATTTTATTTAATTTCGGCAAAATCTGCATAAAAATCATATTCCGCATTTTAGGGTCGTCCCACGTCAGCTTTGGTATCAGAGCCCTAGGTTTTCTAGGTTAGGGCATCTTTGCCTGTCCATATTGAGTCCATATTAGAACCCTAGGTTAGAGCCCTAGGTTTTCCCTTTTTGAGTCTATATTGCATTCCATATTAGAACCCTAATAAACTTTGTGATCACCATGGCTTCGGATGAGGTTCTTAATACTCTTAAGAGCTATGCGAGAAGAATTGGGTGCGATTAGTGCACGTCTGAATACCATTGAGCAAGCCCAAACATCTCTAGGAGTTGGTAATGATAGTTTACGTGATCGAATCAACCAACTGGAAGCGATGGGTGGACTTGAAAATTAACACCAAGAGCGTGAGTGTCCACACTTTGAACGTAATGGTCGCCAAGACAACCGGAACCGTAGGGATCATCGTAGAGATGACTATGACCCCAAAGTTCAACTCCTTAAGAACGTCCGAGTTGAGATTCCGACTTTCGATGGAAGAATGGACCCTACCGTCTTCCTCGATTGGCTCTCTGACATGGGCCAACACTTTGATGGTATGCCATGAATGATGACCGTTGCGTTAGACTCGCTAAGATGAAATTGGTTGGTCATGCTCGACTTTTCTGGCTCAACGTCGAGCGCATTAGGGTAAATGGGGGTTGTCCTCCCATTACCCGTTGGGACGACATGAAGGAACAACTTACTGACAAGTATGTTCCTTTATCATACCACCAACGCCTCCTCGACCAATGGCAAAATTTACGTCAAGGTGGTATGCCCGTGGCCGATTACATTGCCAAATTTGAAGAGTTCATGATGAGGGCAAAAGTATCGAAAGACCTTGAAATCACTCTCTTTAGATTCCGTACCGGATTGCGACTTGAATTGCAAAAAGAGTTGATTTCTCACCCCGTAGAAACTCTTGAAAGATGTTATACCGTTGTGCAAGATCTTGAACAATCCTTGAAAACTACAGTGGTGAAGAGGACTGAGCCACAATATAGCGGTCAACGATCCGGTGAGGGACGATTTAATCCTCCTCCCAAACCTACACAACCCTACCAATTCTAGGTTTGAAAAGGGAAAAGGTGTAGTCAGAGAATCCTCAAGGGTTAATTCTCAAATAAAGTGCTATAAATGTCATGGGATGGGACACTTTGCCGCCCAATGCCCAACGAAAGAACCCCAAAGGACTCTCTTCATTGAGGGAGAGGAGGATCATGATGAGGTAGTGGTTGAAGAAGTATTTGAACCGGTTAGCACACCCAGCAATGAGGAGGGTGATGCTATTAGTCATGCTTTAGTTGTGAGGTGTGCCCTTGCACAGCTTCAACGGGATGAAAAGGGTGACTGGCGTAGGGAGAACATCTTCCACACCTCTGTCAGATTTGGTGAAAAAAATTGTAAGGTCATCGTGAATAGCGATAGTTGTACCAACGTAATATCCACTCATGCGGTACGTCGCTTAGGGCTTACACCTGAAGCCCACCCGAGACCTTATAAAGTCGCATGGGTCAATTCTTCATCCATTCCCGTGTCGAAAAAATGTCGTGTACCGATTCAGTTAGGCTCTAATTCGAACACCTTATGGTGCGATGTGGTGCCAATGGATGTGGGCCATATCATTTTGGGAAGGTCGTGGCTCTATGACATGGATGTCACTCTTTCTGGTCGATCAAACATATGCACGTTCATGCATAAGGGCAAATAGATCACTTTACACCCTTTGCCTCCCAAAACACCACCGACCAACACAGTCGAAAAGAAGGGCGAGTCTTCTAAATCCATTAATATTGTGAGCCCTTCTGAGTTCGAGAAAGCATCGATAGATGAGAGTGGTGTACGTAGTTGTCACCGTAGAGAGTGCTCCCGAGTCGGCGAGCGAGTGTCCCAAGGAGGTTGAACCGATTTAAAAAGAGTTTACGGATGTCCTCCTTGAAGACTTACCAAACAAACTTCCTCCTCTGCGTGATATCCAACACGCAATAGACTTGGTTCCCGGATCTACCTTACCGAACCTACCCCACTACATGTTGAATCCGATTGAGCACACCGAGTTAACTCGGTAAGTCAATGAGCTCCTTCAGAAGGGGTTCATCCAAGAGAGCATGAGCATGTGTGCCGTACCTACCCTACTCACTCCTAAGAAAGATGGTACATGGCGCATGTGTGTGGATAGTCGTGCAATCAACAAGATTACCGTTAAGTATCGGTTTCCCATACCAAGGCTCGGTGACATGCTTGATATGATGGTTGGTGTCACTATCTTTTCAAAGATAGACCTTAAGAGTGGCTACCATCAAGTTCGTATCCGCCCCGGTGATGAGTGAAAAACCGTCTTTAAGATTAAGAATGGTCTCTATGAGTGGATGGTCATGCCATTTGGGCTTTCTAACGCCCCGAATACTTTCATGCGACTCATGACCCAAGTGTTGAGACTGTTTCTCGGCAAGTTCCTTGTTGTTTATTTCGATGACAACCTGATCTACAGTCATGACAAGGAACAACACTTGACCCACCTTAAGTTGGTTTGTGAAACCCTCAAGGGCGAGAAGTTGTTTGCAAATCTCAAGAAATGCACCTTCATGCAACGTTCTGTTGTTTTCTTGGGATTTATTATTTCAGCCAATGGAATGGTCGCGGACTCCGAAAAGGTGAGAGCCATTGTGGAGTGGCTTGAGCCTAAGAACATATACGATGTCCGTAGCTTCCATGGTTTAGCTACTTTTTATCGTCGTTTCATCAAAAGCTTTAGCACCATCATAGCCCCTATTACTGAATGCATGAAAAAGGGAGACTTTAAATGGGGCAAAGCGGCGACCAAAACCTTTGTTGAGATCAAACAACGAATGAATAGTGCACCCGTCATGCGATTGCCGGACTTTTCTAAAGTTTTTGAAGTCGCATGCAACGCTTCGGGTGTAGGCATAGGAGGAGTGCGTAGCCAAGAGGGTCACCCTGTGGCCTATTTTTGTGGAAAACTTAATGAGGCGAAGCGAAAATACTCCACCTATGACAAGGAGTTCTATGCGAGCATTCGATCTCTTTGGTATTAGAAACATTACCTTAGACCGCAGGAACTTGTGTTGTTCTCTGACCATGAAGCCTTACGCTTTCTTGCTTCACAGAAGCAGTTGAACCCAAGGCACGCGAAGTGGGTTGAGTACCTTCAAGGGTTCACATTCGTGTTAAAGCATAAGGCCGGTGCTGAAAATAGGGCCGCTGATGCACTTAGTCGGCGAGTGGTGACTTTGCGCATAATGAGCACCGAGGTCGTCGGGTTCGAAAAGTTAAAGGATGAGTACCCCGTGCGCCCAGATTTTGGGGTTGAGTACACTGCCCTCCTTAGTAACCCGACCGGCACACACTCCGTGTACACCATCCAAGATGGGCACTTGTTTAAAGGCAATCGCCTTTGCATCCCTCGCACTTCATTGCGTGATTTTCTCATTTGGGAGCTACATGCTGGAGAGATGGCAGGACATTTCGGGCGTAATAAAACTGTTGCGCTCATAGAGGATAGGTTCTTTTGGCCTAGCCTATTGAGAGATGTCACCAGGGCCGTTAAGCATTGTCGTACTTGCCAAGTGTCAAAACAGACTAAACAAAATACCGACTTGTACACCCCGTTACCCTTGCCACACACACCGTGGCAAGACCTCTCTATGGATTTCGTGCTTGGACTTCCTAAGACCCTAGGAAGCACGACTCCATCTATGTCGTAGTGGACCGATTTTCCAAAATGGCCCACTTCATTCCTTGTTCCAAAACCTCCGATGCATCTCATATTGATAAACTATTTTTCGCGGAAGTAGTGCGTCTTCATGGGTTGCCCAAAACCATTGTGTCTGATAGGGATGTTAAATTTACGAGTTATTTTTGGAAGACCCTTTGGCACATGATGGGCACATTGCTCCAATTCTCTACAGCTTACAACCCTCAAATGGATGGCCAAACCGAAAGCACCAATAGGAACCTTAGGAATCTCCTTTGTAGTCTTGTCGGTGATCATGTTAGGACCTGGGAAACCGTCTTACCCACAGCTGAGTTTGCATATAATAATTCTGTTAATAGGTCCATAGGCATGAGTCCTTTTGAGGTAGTGCATGATCATAGGCCTAGGACCCCATTAGATTTTATCCCCATGTCTGCATACCATAGAGTGTCAGAGTCCGCCGATGCATTTGCACAACATATTCATAGCTTGCATGCCGAAATTAAACAGAAAATTAATTCAAACAACAATGATGCGGGACAAATGCTAAAATCCTAATATGTGAATTTGGGATTAACTTTTAGAATGAATTGAATAGCGGAAATATTCAAAATCAAGCAACACATAAAATTAATTCAATAAAATTAATAAAATAATTAGATTAATCCGTTCGGCGTCTGCTTGCGTAAAAACTTTCCCGATCTAGAAAAACGGCTCCGATGAAGGAACTCGGATTACGTTCTAGTTTAGGGCATCAAGCGATAATTGCAATATCATATTTGATTCCTCGGGGATTTTGATTGAAATAAAGCTTAGAATAATTTTAGCAAAGGGAAACAAATTTTGGGGATTTTGATTTTATCAATGGAACTAAAGAAAAATAATACCTGACAAATAACTAGAGAAAAGACAAAATAAAAGGATAGATTCCAAGGTTTCACACCAAGGATGTTCCGAAGCTTCACACCACAGCTGTACGTCGGCTTCGCACCAAGTCACACAAGAAACGATTGCTCACTCCTCAAGGGTTGAAGGATTCACTCCCTCGGTTGAAAACTCTATGTTCACGGCGCGCTGTCACTGTTCACGTGAACAGTTTTTTTTTTTTTTTTTTTTTGCCGTTCCTCGTCATTCTCCTCCACTCAAAATGTTTCATCACCGATGAAACACACACGTGGTACTGATCCAGTGTATCGGAACTCCTTGCAAGTCATCCATTAACGTTCTCTGCCTCCTTTCTCTTTATGCTTTCATCTACCTTCCTCTATGTGATGTCCCCATCAATACTCCCTGGGTTAGAAAAACTCATATCCGATGAGTTAGGGAATCCACGGATGCCACACGTCGGGAGCGCAATTCTTGGTTTGCCTTTCCACGCTGTGAGATACTTCTGATTCTTACCTTCATTGGCATGGAAGCTTGGAAATTCTATGACCTTCTCATTCGACCCTTTCTCGTATTGCACAGGTAAGGTAAGGGATAGAAACTGGGTAAATGGGTGCGGCTGGATTGGGTGATCAATAAGGAATGGATCAAAGGGCGGGGTAGTGGGATCAAGAATAGGTGTAAGATCCGTTATGACAACTACCGGATGAGTGCCCTTGCCTAGAAGAAGATCTAGACCTTCACCCTTACCTCTTTTTGAGATTGGGAAAGATTTCACAGGCTCGGAACCATCAGGAATTAACACAAAACTGTTAGTATCAAATTCATTAAATATATTCAATGTGTTAGTCCGATCATGTATATTTCCATTGCTCAATAAATTCAGATTGTTAATCCCATGCAAATAAGAATGATGATGCGACCCTACCAACTCTAATGACTCACTTGAGATGGACACATTATCAACACTGTCATCGGCAGTGGGAATTGTCCTAATGCAACCTATGGCTCTGACCGGAACCTCACCTTCCTCATCACTTGGAGTACTACATGGTTCGTAGACTTCTTCGGGTATCTCGTTGTTCTCTTTCTCAGTATGCTCCTGAATGAGCAAGGTCTGACCCTTACTAGGACATTGGGATGCAAAGTGACCAAAACCTTGGCACTTATAACATTGCTGCAGGGCACGCTTAGAACTCTCGACCATTGGTCCCTTTCCTTTGTCAACTTGGGGAATTATGGATTTTGAAGATTGACTAAAGGCATTATTTTCCTTTTCGATAGGATTAGATTGATGCGCAAATTTGGAAGACTTAGATCGGCCATGAGTGGGGGTGTTGAGATACCGTTTTAATTCTTCAACCCTAGCAAAACATTCCTCGAGATCCTCGACGGGATAAGGAATGAGTTCCCTCTATAACTCTGGGCGAAGGCCCATTCGGAATCGGGAGAGGGTAACTTTTGCTGGTTCATCGACATCGGCTTGAGTCATCAGGTCTTCAAACCGATTGATGTACTCTGTGACTGGGGACTCTCCTTGATGCAATGACTGCCACTGATCAAGAATACGTTCATCATATGATACGGGAACGTACTTTTCGTACAGTTGGACTTTCATTTCAGCCTACGTGGAAATGGGGCGAAGACCCTGAATTTGCCTACGACGCTCTACTCCCACCCAATAAAGTCTAGCTTGGCCCATAAGCTTGACTTTGGCAAATCGGACATTGCGGTCTTCGGACATGGCATACCATTCAAAGTAGTTTTCCATGCTGGCGACCCATTCGAGAAAGACCTTGGGTTGTCTTTTCCCGTCAAAAGTAGGGGCGTTCATTTTCACAGATTTCATGACCTTATCATCCAGGTTGGTTTGGACCTCACGTCGTGGAAGAACATCTCTCCTACGGTCATGATTGTTGACTCTAATGTGATTCCCAGCGATGAGCTCATTGATCTCTTCGAAATGAGTCTCGAAAGCCTCATGTCGGGCTTGTTGATTAGCGATGTGCTCATCCATCCGGGTTTGACTAGCGGTCACCTTAGATGCAAGATCTCTAATCAGGGCTTCTAAGGTACTGGTATCCATGACGGAATTATGCAAGACAAAATATACTAAAATCAAGTGAACCCTAAAATCTATATGACATGGACAACCCTAAACTAAGATTGTGCTCTGATACCAAAACTGACGTGGGACAAACGCTAAAATCCTAATATGCGAATTTGGGATTAACTTTTAGAATGAATTGAATAGCGGAAATATTCAAAATCAAGCAACACATAAAATTAATTCAATAAAATTAATAAAACAATTAGATTAATCCGTTCAACATCTGCTTGCGTGAAAACTTTCCCGATCTAGAAAAACGGCTCCGATGAAGGAACTCGGATTTCGTTCTAGTTTAGGGCATCAAGCGATAATTGCAATATCGGATTTGATTCCTCGGGGATTTTGATTGAAATAAAGCTTAGAATAATTTTAGCAAAGGGAAACAAATTTTGGGGATTTTGATTTTATCAATGGAACTAAAGAAAAATAATACCTAACAAATAACTAGAGAAAAGACAAAATAAAAGGATAGATTCCAAGGTTTCACACCAAAGATGTTCCGAAGCTTCACGCCACGGCTGTACGTCGGCTTCGCACCAAGTCGCACGAGAAACGATTGCTCACTCCTCAAGGGTTGAAGGATTCACTCCCTCAGTTGAAAACTCTTCACAAGCTCTCTAGGGTTTGCACAAAAGCAACTCTCTTTTCATTCAATAATCAAAACTGTTTAATGAAGTGTTTACCATGCCTTTATATAGGCTAAGAAAAACCCTAAACGACATAAAACTCGCAATAAAAGAGTCCTAAAATAATAGACTAAAAGGGTAAAAATAAAATTTCCGTCTAGGCTGAGTAAATCGACATGGCTATAACCTTTATTCTCCTTGTTGTCATCCGCATCAAATGTGATAAAAAATTTTTTTTTTTTTTTGCCGTTCCCCGTCAAACAATCAATCTAAATTATATGCAGATGCTCACAGGCATTCTAAAGAATTTAACGCGGGTGATTATGTGATAGTCCGGGTTAGGCCTGAGCGATTCCCATCGGGATCCGCAAAGAAGCTCCAATCTCGAGGCGCTGGGCCTTTTAGAATTTTGGCTAAGAGTGGTCCTAATGCATACGTGCTCGAGCTTCCTCCAGGTACGGGGGTTAGTTCCACGTTCAATGTAGAGGACTTGGTTCTTTACTTGGGTTTCACTCCACCTCCAAAAAACCCACTCCAACCACCTCCTAGTCCCAGCCCCAATCCAACCTTGCAACCTATACCTCTTCCTTCCCCAAGCAGACAGAGATTAGATGAGATAGAGGATATAACCAACGATCATGCCGTCTCTACACATGACGAGGATTCCAGAAATACTTGGTTAAATGGGTCGATAAATCGGAGTCCGACAACACTTGGGTCCACGAGAATGAGGTTCGCCGCTTGAACCCCGACCTGCTAGACATCTACCACAAGCGCGTTTCATCGGTGATGAAACCTTTTTGGTCCAGGGGAATTGACGAGGACGCCACATACATGAAAATTGGATTCGGACCATGGGTCAAAATTTCGGGTATCGGATACGTATCGTCCGAGCTCAAAACCGATACGTATCAAAATAGTAAAATACCGGACGATACAATGAATGTATCGTTCAAGCATTTACAATACAAAATGGCGATACGGTACATTGAATGTACCATATCGTCCAAGTCTGATACCGATACGTATCGGTATCGGACGATATTTTGATCCATGATTCGGACAGCATCATTTCTACCGGCGTAGAAAGAAGCAGCGTAATGGAAGTCAAAGCTAAGGAAAGATGAAAATTCTGAAGAAAGAGGATGAGGAACTAAAAAGAATGGCGAAATTTCGATTTGAAATTTCGATCGATCGAATTGACATTTCGATCGATCAAAAGTTAATTTTGATCGATCGAATGTCGACGGCGATTTTCATAGAAATATGAAATTTCGATCGATCGATTTTCAATTCGATCGATCGAAATTTCAAATCGATCGATCGAATTCCAATTTCAATCGATCGAAATCGCGAGTTGTTTTAGGAGTTTATTTTCGAACTTTTGTTTCAAGGGTTTATTTGTCTTTATTTAATATTCGTTTTAGGGTTTTCTTTTATTGTAAGACCTCCTATATAAGGTCATTAAGAAGAACATTGTAGTTAGTTGATTAAATATTGAATGCTTTTATGCTTGAATATTTTCTGCCTGAGATGGGTTTGGTGTGAGGCCAAGGGAGTGATTCCCAAAAGCCATTGTTATCTTCTCTATTCTATTTGCTATTTCTCGATCTGTCATTGCATTCTAAAACCTTAGCCTAATTGTTTCCTTGTTTTCCCAAAAAACCTAAACCCTTTTGAAACCCTAATTCAAACATAGCCGACACCCGTTCCAAACCATAAACCGATTCGAAAACCATAAACCTATTGTAAACCGCAAATCCCTTTCACAACCCAACTTGGGAATCCGTGAATCTACATCGGACCGAAGACGAGCGCCTAAGCCTAGAAAAGCTAGAGTTCTATCTCTAGGCCGATCTCGCCTCAAATCTAATAGTACTTGGGCATCAGATTGGACGTTAATTGGATCTCGCGTGATCTACCAACCTGAATTCTCTGAACCCTAAGGTATTTAATATAGTTTTGAGATTAAGCTTGACTTAATTTTATTTAATTTCGGCAAAATCTGCATAAAAATCATATTCCGCATTTTAGGTTCGTTGTCCCGCGTCACTATAGATATAATTCACCTTTTCAATAGGGCTAGATCGAAAATCGGGACAGGAGGAACTAGATCGCCCACTAGTTGGAGTGTCAATTTACCTTTCCAACTCTTGCACTCTAGTGTAACTCTTTTAAATCTTCAACGGGATGAGGGATGAGCTCTCTTTGTAGCTCAGGACGTAGACCAGTGCGAAAGCTAGAGAGGGTGACGTGTGGACTCCCATAGGCTTTAGCCCTCAACAAGAATTCCTCAAAGTTGTTGATGTAATCACTAACAGACATGTTTCCTTGGTTCAAACAAATTAATCATGAAATTGTTGGTTGTAGGAAAGGGAAACATATTTATCATGAAGTTTTTCTGTCATGTCCGCCCACATGGCGATAGGTTCGCGTTCAAGAGCTTCTCGACGTCGTTCCACACTTGTCCAATAAAGTTTGGCTTGTTCCATAAGTTTCATTTTGGCAAAGCTCACTTTTCGCTTATCCGACATATCATACCAATCGAAATGATGGTCCATGACAGTTGCCCAATCTATGTAGATTTTTGGGTCCATCTTCCCTTTGAAAGTGGGAGCGTCAACCTTAACCGACTTTGTAACTCTATCATCTGGATAGAGCATTTTTTACGCCTAGGAGGATCCCTCCTCTCATCGAAATAAACCTTATGATGTTCCTTGTAGGTCGATTTAGACAACTCTTGGAGTTGAGCTGCAAAATCAACATGTTGGGCTTGTTGGATTTGCAATTGGGTTTGCATGGCAGCCATCTGAGTGTTAAAACTCTATGAAAGCATATAACTTTTCTGGATTCTTTGTGACAATCCAGAAAAACCTAAAACTTAGTATGGACACTGACAATCCTAAACTAGAAATGTTCTCTGATTTTGATGCGCGAATGCTAGAACCCTAATTATCCGAATTTGGGATTAATTTCAGACGAAATTGAATAGCGAAAGTATTCAAATTACCCAACCACAAAAAATAATTTAATCAATTAGGCTAACTCAATTTTCGCGCTCACATGGATTAAAATTTCCTGATCTAGAAAAATGGCTCCGATGAGGGAACTCAAGTTTCGTTCTAGTTTAGGGCACCAAGAAACAATTTTAGTATCCTCTCTTAACTCCTCTAAGGTTTGAAGAAATTAAGGGTTTAATTTATTCAATGGAAAATCAAAGGATGTATCGAATAAAATATATGATCAAATATCCCAACAACTAACCAACTTGGAATTTTGAAATTTTGATATTTTTATGAAAAGGAATAAAGAAATAATATACCTGACATAAATTAATAAAACAAAATAAAATAAACCAAGGATGTACGTCGACTTCGCACCAAGCGCACAATAAAGCGAAGATTTGCTCCTGGAGTTTTGAAAGATTCACTCTTTCGATTGAAAACTCTTCTCACAAGTTCTCTAGGGTTTGCACAAAAGCAAGCACTCAATTTTCTTAATCAATCAACTAAATTAAATAGTCTTTGCATGCATAGGCTAAGAAACCCTAAAAATAATAAATTCGAAATAAGAAAGTCATAAAACTCTAAATGGCAAGTTTTTGCCTAAAATCCGTATAACCATCAATTCGTAGATGACTTTCATAGATGTTCGTCATATGACCATGCACATTCATCCTTGATGAGCCTGCACAAAACCAGAGTTGGTCTATATCACAAATGTCCATGATTTTATCATGGGCATTCGTGCGACACATTCCAGAAAGGCTTATTTTTGCGAACATCCATCCTGAGACCCACGGACATCCATCTTGACGACGATTTCTTCTTTTGCTTCGCTTTCTTCCTTTCCTTTGTTTTCCTCTTGCGGCTCTTCCTTGAAGTGACCAACTCGCTTTATACAAAGTGCCTTGGGTTTCTTCTTACGCCTTTGGTTCACACTAGATGACGCCCTTGATCTGATGTCCCCATCACTATTGAACCCGAAAATGTTTCTAATGAAGTAATGATGAACTCCAATTTATTTTTGAATTTCAAGGGGGGTCTCTTGAAATGAAACTTGAGAAATCAACATTACGAGCTCTTTCCTTTTATTCCCTGCCACAAATTTTTAAAGAAAAAAATTTACAAGATAGACTATAAGATTTAGACCATCTGGAATAAATTCTCCAACTTCTAAAGTAGAAGAACCTTGTTCGACCTCTTAAAATTCTCTGCAATCTCTTCTAACTTCCCTACAAATCTTCAGAGGCAGACTTTGAAAATTACCCAATTTATATATATATTTATGTGTGTGTGAGTGTGTGTGTGTGTGTGTGTGTAATTGTCCGTGAATTTTGAGGGTATGGTTTCTAAAACATCCATCCTTGTCATAGCTCACCACTCAAGTCTGTGTCCAAAAATAATGGATTCTCTAATGCAGTGACAGATGCATATGGTTTACTATAATGGTGCAAATGGGGCAGGCAAAACCGATGGGTTGTTAGGTCCACCTCTCCCTAGACTAGATCTGTGCTTGAAGTTCAGGCCTGACAGCCAAAGCTGGGCTTGATATTCATGCCCGGTAAATACATGGGCAAGGCTTGGGCATATGTGCTGAATAATTTCCAATATAAAAGCTAGCCAAGCTGTCAGGCCCATAGATTAAAATCTCAAATGATACGGAGATGGCGAGACGTATCAGATGATACGTCTCAATATCAAAGCACAAAGATATAAACTCGTATCAGCTTATATGAGTTTGTATTGTCTGTTTGGCAACCTTTTCACACAAGTATCGTTTGATACAACCTTGTATCAGGCCATCCGATACCTATCATCTCAGAATTAGAGCTGAACAAAAGGGCTCCATTACCAAGATTTTAAACCTTCTTCAGGCCTCTCTGTTTAAGTATTAAGGGGCTGAGCAGGCTTGCATTAATATTTTAGGCCCAATAAAACTTTAAGTCCATTAAGGACAGGGCTGAACATGCCCCGACCCATATGCACACCTATTTTTTTGGGCTAGACATATGCACACCTATCTATCACATGATTTTAGATATAGATTATGAATATAGTTAAGAATGAAAAATGTATGCAAAACGACACAAGATTCTTTTCGTATTGTCCACCCAGAATTAAAATACATAGTGCACAATACATATGGTATCAGGGGACATTTTGATCCTTGATGAAAGCATAATATAGAAATGAACTATTACTCATCAGAACATTGATAGCATTCTGAAATAAATGCGAGAGACACTCAAAACTTCAACATGAATATAATTGGCTTATGCCAACCAGTAAGGATAACAAACCTCTGCAGCACTTCCTTGAAAAAGTTTGCTGGGGAGAACACCTGAGCTCGCATACAAACTAAGATATTTATTGACCTGCAGATGGTAACAACCACAGTTAAGGTCAAACTTAAATATTATAAATTGCATGTGATAATCAACTATGAGATATGTAATTATATATCCTTCTCTGCCAGCACCAAACACATCATAGAAATGTGGGTATCTTATATGAGCGATTAGGAATAATATTGCCATAGATGCTATATATGTAATATACTATAGCTTATATAATAAGTGATAATTTATAATTTATTACATATAAGTCATACTACTTATATTTATAACTTAAATAAGTTATAATATACTTATAAGCTAACATCTCTCTCGTCAGCGCAAGGGGTCAATGAGGTCAGGTTTTTTTTTTTTTCCTGGTTGATTTTTTCTGTTTGTTTTTTTATTTATTTTGGTTTTCTCTTCTCTCCCTTCACATCATCGGCGCCTTCACCAAGTCCAACTGTCCAAGGGTCTTCAGCTCCTTCACCAAGGGTCTTCAGCTTTCTCCAAGGGTCTTCAGCTCCTTCAAATCGACGAGGGTCTTCTCGCCTCCGTCAGCAGGTATGCCATCTTTTTTTTCTTTTTTTCTGTTTTTTCCTGCTTTGTTTTCTGTTTTTCCTGTGTGTGTTTTTTCTATTTGTTTTCCTGTTTTTTCTTTTCTTTTCTTTTTTTCCTTGTTTTTTCCTTGTATTCTTGTTTTTGCCCTGTTTTTTTTCTTGGCCTAGTAAATAATTTACATGAAATAATATTTTTATTTCATTGTATGTCTTCAGCTCCTTCACAATGAAATAATTTTTTTATTTCATTGTTGTCTTTTTTTTTCTCTTCCCGTCATTCCTGTGTTTTTCTGATTTTTTTTCTGTTTTTTTTAATGTCAATGGCTGATATTAAACATTAATTTGTTGCTATATTTTTTTTTTCTAATTCTTGGTCTGATATTTTTATATTAAACTTCAATTTTTCTGGTTTGTTTATTGTCTGATTTTTGGGAATTGTACCATGTGGAACATGATCTATATCATCTGATTTGGAGGCAATCTATATCATCTGTTTATTTATGCTTGATTTTCCATAGTAGATTTTTTTTCGTCTTTTATTAAAATATAAAAAATTTAAAAATAGTAAAAAAAAATGATAATGATTAATAAATATAAATAAAAAATTATTAAAAAAAAATAACAAATAGTCTCGCCATGACATGGCGAGCCTCTTCGCCATAACCTCGCCACACTGCCTTAACTACCTTGACAACAATGCAAGCATATTATCAATATATTGTTTTTCACCCCCAATCTTTCACACGATGGATCTTTTTTATACCACTTGCCACAGGTCCCAAAAAAGGGCCATAAAATCACTATGGAGCATGATGTGTGCCACATGATTTTAGGGCCACTTTTTTGGGTTTTGTGCCACGTGATATAAAAAGGTGACCGTCTGATGGTACGCCTATGGTGTCAAGATCCATCGTGTGAAAGATTGGGGTGAAAAACGATCTCCACCATCAGATGCAAAGCAATCAATGGGCTTTAGGTGTTGGCGCCCCGATAATATGGTTGGCGCACATAGAGGTACCATATACAAAATACAAGTTGCAATACATGTCGTGAAAATATATGCTTTATAAATGACTATAGGAGGCACTTGAACAAAGATTTTAGTACAAGCATGCAATTCTACCTCAGGGACCATATATCATATCATAGACACGGATATACCACCCAACCCCAATCATTAACCAGATAAGCCATCCATGATCGACTCAAATAGCAAATATTTGTAGCACTCTTGCCTAAAGTAAAAAGTTACAAATGCAACAGGCTGAAACAAAATAAACCGCTGGATTTAGTATCATGAAAAGATAATAACATATTAAAGAATGGCTCGAAAAGTCTTTACTTTTCTGTAATCATTTGGATGAATCCTGTTTGCAGCAGCTGGATCAATCGCTTTAAGACGCTCGAAAATAGTACTTAAATCATCACTGGTTGGGTGAAATTTGAAATCTGGCTGTAAGCCTCCTGCAATAAATACAGCAAATATAAAATTCACAAATTGCAAGTACTGCATTACCCAACTGTGAAAAAAAAGTTCTTTACCGAGGGGGCAACTCAAACGGCATTCACCCATCGCTTCCATCAAATCATCTACAAGGAATGGGCTCACAAGTGCCTGAGTGCATTGCAGAAAACGTTAGTTTATAAAAGAAGCTTTAGAAATAGTGATCAATTTGACAAGCAAAGACATAATAATTTTTTTCTATTAGTCGGCTGAGGTTGGTGGGTCCTCACCCATCTATTAAAAAAGCGAAAATTACAGGTGTTTATAAGATACAGTTAAAGCATCCTGTAAGAGGGAAGCAAGGGAAATCGGAAATTCATCAATGGAGGATCATCGAACTACAGAGCTTGTGTGCAGACCTTGACGAGCGAGAAAATCAGCCGCCTTGTTACATTCCCACCAGACATTCGTCAATGGAGGACCATCTGGCCTCTGTTTGAACCCACGCATTCTCTAAAAGCGCCCACGTCCCAGACCCCCTGAAAACCATTTATTGCTTCATATCAGATGATGGAGGTCATGTTTCACTCCGTGCTTCCACACAATAGATCTTGAGATCAGGGTGCACCTCTCAGATGGTCAGGTTTTTATTCCATGTGTCCCAGATTCCAAAAACTGGCCCTAAATTCACGTTTGAGTGTGATGTGTGCCAAATGATTCAAGGGCCACATTTTGGGGATCTGTGACACATTGGAATAAAAAATTGACCGTCTGATAGGTGTGCCATGATCTCAGGATCTATCGTGTCGAAGATCGGGGTCAAACACGACCTCGATCATCTGATCCAACGCAATCAATGGTTTTCAAGGGGTCTAGGACGTGGGCGCAAACAGAGGTACCCTAGTATGCAATATTTACCACAGAAACCAACAAATAGATGACTTATGCTCCACCTTAGAACCTAATCAACAGTTGTTAGAACTGAAAAGAAACCAAGAACTCCATAATTACAAGATGCATACTTTTACCAGACACATTGAGCAATCAATCGGTTTGTCATTGACTTCAGCTCAGGTCGGGTCAGCCTGAGCCCACCCCAGGGTACAAGTTGTAGGCCAGAACCTGGACCAAGTCTGAACCCAGCCTGAGAGAACGCGGGTGCAGGCCAATTACTAGTGTGACAAACTTGCATTCTCTGGCCCAACTGTCGAACATGTTAGCACAGACCCCAGCCCAGCTAGTGATGAATGATTGGCCGGGGCTCAAATTCCTGACCAGCCCAGCATATTGAAAACCCTAGCAATCAATTATAAACTAAATAGCCAATCAAACGTTCCATTTATGTAAAGACAAGATGAATTCGCAATTTAGACGAATACGATCACTTACAATATATATATATATATATATACACACACACACACACACACACACACACACACGTGTGTATAGATTCCAGGTTTCATGCTCCGTGGGACCATCTTACACTGGGGTCCCAACTCCATTTCACGCTCCATGTGGCACCGAAAACTGTTTTTGGTTCTGCGTGGAACAAGAGGGCATTGCAATATATAAGATGAAAACTCATCTCTGTGGAAGAAGTAAAAAATTGACTACATCGAATGGTCCAAATGTCAAACGGTACAAACTATGCAGTGGTGGCCAGATTTTGGATTTTGTTTAGGGTTGACCTATACAATGTAACCTTGCTCCACGTGGCGCCCAAAATCATGTTTGGATGCCACGTGGAGCTTGAAATGGAGTTGGGGCCACAGCGTAAGATGGTCCCTATATATATATATATATATATGATTGCATGACTTGTTTACATAAACTACTTATCTAAAGATTTGATATTATGTCAACAGTGGCATTACTTTTAAACAAATTAATAATATAATTTAGATTATATTCTTGCCCTACAGGAGGGAAACAAACGAAGATTTGAACAGATTGGCAGGCGCTAGGGAATGACTGGAGAGATCAGGTGTTCTACCAAAAACTCAGCAAGGAGATTGAGGACTGGAATAGAAGAATGGAAAGTTCCAGATGGTACAGTATGGCAGAATGGCACGAGGGCAACTGGAAGTGTTTGAGGTGAGACAATTGGAACTTCCATTTTCGCCAGCTGTGCCATCACCAAATTGCAAATAGAGTAGAAGCAATGGCTTTAGTTGGCAAGAAGTAAAACACAAAGTGGGTAAACTCCCTATTTCTTTAGACTAAGAAAAGTATCTACCAAATGGGCGGTACTCTGTTTGGGGTCGCAAATTTAAGATAATGGAGCTTGCGGCTGAGAATAGGGAAGCAGGTGGGGATCACTCAGATAACCTATGGGGACAACCATGGGCATAATCAAAGAGTCTTTCCCTCCGCATTTAGTTAACACCATCGATGAGTTTAAAGGATGTCATTGTCCCACAACTGATATTTATAATTGAGCAATGGAGATATCGAAATTATTCTCAAAACACATAAAATATTTATTAATTTTATTAGGGCAATTTAACTGATTCGATTTAGCATCCATTAGCATATGAATTTTCCGATCTAGAAAATAAGTCTACAGATAGACTCTAGTTTAGGGCACCAAGCAACAATCTCGATGTTGTCTCTTGACTCCTTGCTAGGATTTGAATAATTTAAGGCCCGACGGTTTAACTTGTTCAAAGGGAATCAACAAATAAGGGTTAAGAATTTAGGAACAAAATCCCAGTAACAATATAACAAGAGATTTTGAATTTATGGGTTTTCAATATAAGAAACAAACTAGATAAATTACCTAACAATAATCAAAAGATAAAATAGAAAAGGAATAGAAGATCCAAGGGATCGCTCCAAAGAAGATAGTTGGTCTTGCACCAAACCGCGCGCTGAAAGAAGAAATGCTCTTCTAAATTTTAAGAGAATCACGCCCTCGAAGAAAACTTTGTTCAAAGCTCTCAATTTTGCAAAGCAAATTTTCATTAACCATTCACTATCCTCATAAAAGATTACAATGTGTATTTATATTTATAAATGAAACTCCTAATCAACCATTAAAACTTTCTAATCTAACGGTCATAATTAATTTCACCATTAATCCCTTTTTATTACGCGACCACTTTTGAATGGTCAAACGATGTCCGATTAACGTGAAATTAGTCTTATTTGAAAGCCTATCGAAGTAGTTTTCCAACAAGACAAGAATTACGCAATTCCGACATATATTGATAAGCGTATGATTACTTTTCCAGCGGTTGCACTGAAAGTGACGAAATTAACAGTCACATATTACATATGTTTAGCCCTTAAATGATTCAAATAAGAAAACTAATCCTAAAATAAATTATTTATTAAAATAATCCTAATAAAAGGAAACTAAACCTAAATAAAATGCCTAAAATAACGTGCAACGTGTCTTTAACGGGCCTTTTTAAAACCCATTCGCAAGTCGACTTTCTCTTTCGATGTCTCATCTTTATCTAGCCACGATCTCGACGTGTAGGCTTCAATTCCACATCAGAAGTCCTTTATGGTTATTTAAATAGAAGATAGTTAATAGCAAGGATCAAAATTTCGGATTTCGTTTCAATTTCGGGCTGGACCGAAACTGAAATTTTGGAATTTCAGCCGAAATTTTGAGGCCAGTTCGTAATTTCGGTCCCCCAAATTAAATTTTTTTTTTTTAACGCAAAAATTCTCTAAAAATGTGATTTTCGATTTTTTTTTTTTTTAAGAGACCAAAAGATCCCAAAATCAGTAGATTCACGTTGGGGGCAGCCCACTTAAAATAAACCTACGCTATGTTTGGGATTGCTCTTTGGGGGCAACCCACTTAAAATATCTATAAAACTAAGTTGTGTTTGGGATTGCTCTTTGGGGGCAGCCAACTTAAAATATCGGGTTAAAGGGCAGCCTACCAAAGCGCTAAGCTGCTCTTTGCCTCGAAAGAGCAAGCCCATATTGATTGAGAGAAATACAACCTTGTCACCAACGGCTCTTATGAGGGGGAATTTTCAAATTACACATTAAATTTAACTTGGACCAAAGTCAAAACCACATATGAAATGAAACTCACAAAGATCTTCATAGCCACATAGAACTTCTCAAGGACTCTTCATCATTGCGGCTTTCATAAGGTCTATAATATGCATCACCACGGTAAGGATATTGGTACGAGCTGCCACAAAACTGAGATATGAAGTCCATCTGAGGTTCGTAAGTTGGTGGATGGACGGGCACAGGGGAAAATAATAAATTCCCCTACTCATTCTTATGGAACCCAAACTGACCAAAAGAATGCACAGTTTCAGAAATGTACTCCCTTTCACGTGGTGGAATCACCCATGATTCTGCTTCTCTCCTTCCTTCCACCCCACCGCCACGGAATGTAGGAGTGTCAATGAGAGTACCCATGTTGTCATCTTCCCATTGACGGATCCCTTCAGAATTCTGATCATAATATGCACTTCCTGATGAAGGTACCCTGTTTGATCCCCACCAAGATCATCATCGTCATCATTACCTCCATCATCATCATCGTCGCCATCTGACGTTGAACCAATACGTCGTAATCGTCTTTTCCTTCGAGGTTGTGATATTCCTGATGGACCCTCTCCAGCACCGACTTCAGCCTGCCTCTCTAGTCTATCCAATCATTTTGTTCCTTCACTATCGAGCACTGCTTCTTCTCTCTCCTCAATCCACTCTCAACGGATCTGCTTCATCGAGTATATTGTCCAATTCGATGGGATTGAATGACTCATCAGCTGACATCAATGCGGAGAGCTGATATTGTAACGTCCCGAATTTTTCCGAACCCTAACACAACTGATTATGTATATGTGTCTGATAACGTGTACGCCTATGTGTGCATGTCTGATAACGTATACGCCTTGAAATTTTAAAATCTTTTATTTCTAAGGTTCATATAAATAATTGAGTAAATAGTTAAGCAAGCCATGTGATGGCACAACTGTTAGGAACTTGGTTTGCAAATAAGAGGTCCAGGGATCAAAACCTATTGAGTGCAATTTAGGCATTTTTTTGGACTCTGTGATAAGAGCTCACAGACTGCTCCACAGTGTGCCAGCTTCACACCGGATCTACCCCATCAAATATAAATCCAATTTACGCTGAAATGAAACTTGCGTGAACTTTGTTGAGAAATTGTGAAACAAAGAAACCGAGAGAGAAGCAAGAGAAAGGACTCCCATTTTCTTTGTTTTCTTTTTCCCGTTTGTGTGATCCTAACCATTGATCTCAGTTTCTCAAACCCCCTCTTCATTTAAAGAATCTTTGATCTGCATCGTACTGCAAGAACCTCAAATTTCGACACCAATACGATCGAAGAGAGGTGGAGATCAAAGCTCCGAACGAACGGTAAGCATAGGCATCAATTTCGTCGATCTCGATGATCTTAGACTCCCCATGCGTGACCTAAAAAGGTGAGCATTGTGGCGTAATCTTATGAACGTTGATTTTCAAAGTTTAGACTTGATTAGAATGTGCATTTGAATTGCATGGAAGGACTTTTGAGGAATTCGGAGTTTGGGCATCGATCTCTCGATATCGACGATCTAAACTCCGCATGCATGGTTTAAGAAGGTAGAAATTATGATTTGGAAGTATGCAATTCATTTAGGAATGATTAGTGGCGCTATTAAGATACGATTTGTAGAGGAATTACGGGCTTCGAATTCTGAAGAAAGAGAAGAAGAGAAGTGCGAAATCATTGTCTCGCTCGAGCGAGACTGGAAGTCGCTCGAGCAAGACCCCCTTCAGAATCAAAGGAATTCGAGAGAGAGAAATTCACTCGAGAGAATTTTCCTCATAATTTAGGCTAAAAAGTTCGGGTGAATCTCGCTCGAGCAAGATGTTTAGGTGCCACAAAGAACTATAAGAGTCGCTCAAGCGATTTTGGAAGTCGCTCTAGCGAATCTTGCAGTTTTGAGCTGCCTTCTAATTATTTGGTAAAATGTATGAAACTTCGATCCGTTTCGATCCATTAGTCTTTGACACATAGTGTGTGAACGTGATGTAGGTTTTGATAAGCCAGAGGTCATCAATAAATATCGCTTCTTTGACCTTTCGCGACATCTAAACCGAGGTAGGAAAAATTTCATTACACAATTACATTTGACTCTGATTCATAAATTTATATGAGATGATTGATTTGGTTTATGATCAATGTAATTTGAACCTTGAATTTTGAACTTCGAACTCCGAAAATGAATTTATAACATTGAAATTGAATCTAAATTATGAATCCGAACTCTGAACTCTGAACCATGAACCCAAACTTTGTATAAGAATTTCTCTGAATATGAACTCTGAATTTAAATACGAATATGAACTTCGAATCTGAATTTGAACTTTGAATACTAACCTTGAATTCTGAAAATCTGAATATGATCATTGAATATGAACTTTGTACATTGCATCAACTCTGAACTACGAATATGAACTCTGTATGTGAACTCCGAATGTGAGTTGAATTCTCTGAACTCTGAATTCCGATTTGTTTAGCTATTAATTATGAACAGAGGACACCTACTATGTATTAGAATCCGCATGTTGATTTAAGGTTCATGTGAACAAATCCCCCAACTTCTGGACCAGTACGGCGGATTACACTATACACTTCTGGACCAATACAGTGGGTTATACCGTACACTTCTGGACCGGTACAGCGGGTTATACTGTACATTTTGGACCGGCACGGCGGATTATACCGTACATTCTGTAAACTGTTCAATTGAATGACAATGGTTAGGGGGATTTCCATTGAAGATCCAACTCAACAACGCTATACTTGCGTTGGAGGTTCTTAAGTTACAAGTTTAAGTCATTCATGAACTAAGAGGTTGCATGTAAAATATGAACGTGAACTCATTGCTGAAATTCATGTGAACACCATTGTTGACCATAAGATTTTTATGCAAGATCTTCAATTTCTGTTTTGATACGAAAATGCTTTGGAAATTAGTCTCTGTTTCTGATAAGAAAATGCCTTTGAAAATTGTCTCTGTTTTGATATGAAATGCCCTGGCAATCAGTTCTGTTCCGATTTGAAATTTCCTTTTGAATTTGATCATTGAATCTATGTATTGGTTTATAAAATGTGCAATGGTATTGATATTTTCTCTACCAAGCTTAGATTATTAGCTCATTCCGACATTGTGTCACAGGTGCAGAGCTTAAGTCAGGACCCCAAACCCGAGGACGATCTTGATTACGTACCGGAAGCAGAAGATCTTCCGCCTGAGAACTTCTATCCTTAGATTTTTCCTCCTAGACTAGGTATATGGGATTTGGGTGTATTTTGGATTTGGTACTCTAACAGACGATGTGTATATTAAACCACTGTTTAGGTGACGATCGGCCGTCACCGGTGGATTACTTTAGTTTTGCTTTTCGTTCAGTAATGTAAATGGAATGGTGTATAATGCCGCAATTTGATATATGTTTTATTTCCGCATATGTATTTGATTTCCGTTCTAATTTGCATATCGAACGGTCCGGCTTTTCCCATATTTTCGTGCAGGGAAAGTCGGGTCGTCATAGATATCATTAGTATTTACTATTATTTAAAATAAATATATATAAACAATAATGAAAGAAAAATTTATACCACGCGACGCCCTGTTGATGTTTCTCACCCTCACGTTGTAGTGGCAGTAGATCAGGTCTTATAGTCTTTCCATAGTGAGTCGATTATAGGTCTTGGTGTGGATGAGAGAGAAAGTGCTTCAGTTCCTCTCACAATTTGAAGAGGTGGTCTGAGAGAGAACACACATCGCAACCTTTCTCAATATAGGGACGTCATCCACATCCCCATAGTGCATCCATCAATCCGCTTCATATGATAAATGAAATGTTAAGTCTCTCAAAGTAAATGACAGTGTGTTGTTCACAATTACTCGGCTTATCGTATAGATTTCTCTTAAGGCGAGAGGGGTATTAAATTTCCCTTGTCTTTTCCTAAAGAAATCGAGCTGTATAAAATTTCAAATGTCATATTGTTAGATAGTATAAATTATAAACTATAAATAAAAAATAGATGGTGTGAAGTGTAAGGTCTAAAACAGGTTCTCACTTCCCGCATGGACCTCCCTTGATCTGCCAAGTCTGACACCATTCTCCTAATAACATTGCAAGTAGAAACATGCTCCTCACAGATCGTGGTGAGTTGCCTATTGTACTGGTAGATGGCGTTGAGGAAGCGACCTGTTAAAGCCCTTCATTAGTGATTTAAAGATTAAAGAAATATTATATTAAAATATTTTAGAAAATTAAACGATAATATGCGTACTGGCTCCATGCAAGTCCTGGTGAAATTTTTTTTCCTATCGGTCATTCATGATTTTTCAGTACTTGTGGTAGCTTTTGGGAAATTTCTCTTTAATGGCTAGTTTAGCCCATGGGTCAAAATATCGTCCGATACCGATACGTATCGGTATCGGTTTTGGAGGTCAGCGGTACGATACATAGGGTATGTATCGTACCCGGTATAAAATAGGCAAATTATCGCCCGATACGGACAAAATATCGTTCGTATCGGACGATAATTTCAAATTATCGTCCGATAATTTGAGTAAAAATGAAAATTTTTAAAAAGGTTGAAATTATCGTCCGATACGAACGATAATTTCAAATTATCATTCATATCGGACGATAATTTCACATTATCGGACGATAATTTGAAATTATCGTCCGATAATTTCAAAAAATGGTGGGCCCCACCCATTGACCCGACTAGAGGGTCGGGTTTCCATTATTTTTTTCCCATTTTCTTCCTCTCTTCTTCCTCTCTTCTTCCTTCTTCTTCCTCTCTCATTTTTGGATTATTTGCACCCTAAATCAGTGCCAAATCGCAAAAAAAATCATGAGATCAACGTGGAAGGTACGTGTTTATCATTTTACCATCGTTTTATTTTATTTTAAATACTAAAATAAGGTAGATCTACCTAATTTAAGGGTAGATCTACCTTAAATAAGTGTAGATCTACCTTAAATAAGGGTAGATCTACCCTTAAATTAGGTAGATCTACCTTTAAATTTTATCATTTACCTATAATATTAATTATTTAAATTATTTAAATTATTTAAAATTATTTAAATTATTTAAAATAATTAATATTATTTAAAATAATTAAAATATTTAAATTAAGAAGAGGGAAAAAATAATTTAAAATATTTAAAATATTTAAATTAATTAAAAATAATATAAATAATGGGTCAAAAATAATATGATGGGTAAAAAATAATTATATGTGACCCCATTTAAAATATTTAAAGTGATGGGTCAAAAATAATATAAATAATTATAATTAAGGGTCACATGTAATCAATATGGGTCACATATAATATGGGTCACATATCATATGGGTCACATATAATTAATAAAATAATGGGGTCAATATGGGTCACATATAATTTAAACTTAAAATTAATATGGGTCACATATTAAATTATATGTGACCCATATTAATTTTAATAATAAATTTAATTATATGTGACCCATATTGATTATATGTGACCGTCACATATAATTAAAATAATTAATATTATGGGATATGTCCCATAAAATATTAGAATAATATGGAATAAATTTCAAATAAATTTTTAAAAATTATAATAATATCAAATAAATATTCAAAAATAAAAATAATATCAAATAAATATTTATAAATTATAATAATATCAAATAAATATTCAAAAATTATAATAATATCAAATAAATGTCGTAAAATATAATCTAATCTTTTAAAAATTAGAATAATATAAAATAAAAATTCAAATATAATCTAAATTTTATAAAAATTAGAATAATATCAAATAAATTTAATAAAATATAATCTAATATTTTTAAAATAGCAATAATTAAAAAATAAATTTTATTTTCAAGTGTAAATTAGATGTTTACTTTAATGCAATCGTTTGCTCATTCATGCAGATGAAATAAATAAATATGGTACGTTCGACAGATCCAGCGTGGCAATGGTACAGCAATAGATGGTAATAGACTCCAGATGCAATGTAAGCTTTGTGGAAAAAAATTGCTGGGAGGAGGTATCACACTATTAAATGAGCATCTGGCTCATGTAAAGGGAGAGACAAGAGGGTGTCCCAGTGTACCCAGAGAGGTAAAAGAAAATATCAGAGCTAGTTTACAAGCGGCAAAGGGAAAGAAAAAAGTTGAAGCCGATCGTGATAGGGAAATGTATGAGAGATTCAGGAGGCCAGATCCAGAGTTTACATCATTTTTGAGGATGATGAGGATGAGGATGAGGATGAGCGGATAAGCGAGAGCTACGAGAGAGTGCGAGATGGCGAGATCGGGAAGAAGGCGATTATCGGTTTGATCGAGGTTGAGCAATGCCGGGTTCGTGGAGTCGACATCAGGGAGGATTATAGGCCGTCTACTAGAGTACCTTTATGGATCCATTCATGTATCGCACTGAAAGCTCCAAACAAAGCAAATTGAGTGCAATCTCGCTTGCAAAAATGGGGAAGAAGATTGGAAAATCCATCGCCAAGTTTTCTATATACAACTTCATGCCGAGCCAAGTAGCAAACTCGCCGTACTACAAAAGCATGATTGATACAAGTGCAGAAGTTGGTCCGGGAGTTAAAAAGCCTTCTCCATACGAGATATCCGTTACTAACAGATGAGTCGATGAGATAACCGCCTATGTACAAAGCTTTGAGGATGTATGGGATGAGAGAGGTTGCACAATTATATGCGATGGATGGTGGTCCCACAAAGAAGAGTTTGATAAACTTTTTGGTTTCTGATGATCTTGGGACGGTATTTTGAAATCAGTTGATGCTTCTAGACACGTAAAGATTGCTTACTACCTCTTTAAACTAATGGATATGGTAGTTCATAAGGTTGGAGCGTGGGTATGCATAACACAAACTACAAAGTCACCTGGATTAAAACTAATGGCGAAGAGACGTCACCTGTACTGGACTCCGTGTGCCGCACATTGCGTGGACCTCATTCTTGAGGATTTAGGAAAGAGAAGCAAGGCACAAGCAACTATTCAAAAGGGAAGAGTGATTACTTCCTACCGCATAACAAAGGACAAGTCGGTCAATTTAATGAGAGCCTTCACGAACAATGAGTTGCTCGACTGCGATTACCGTTTTAACAGTTCTTAGCCCTACAGAGTTTGGCTAGATATAGGCGTGAGTCTGAAAAGCATGGTGTCGCTTAAGAATGGAATCAACATGAAATAGGACTCGCGAAGAGACTAGCTTACCTTTGAAGTTCTTGACTGATCTAAAGACGCTGATTTTGGGCGAGATGTCGACCACCGATCCACTACCGTTGGTGCAAGTGTTGAGATTGGTTGATGGTGATGACAAACCAACGATGGGGTACGTTTATGAGTCAATGGATAAGGCAAAATTAGTTATAAAAACCAAATGCCCTACAAAATATAAACGATACTGGGCGATTATCGACAAGAGGTGGGATGCACAATTTCACCAAGATTGCATGATGCGCAGTATAACATGTTGCACAATTATGTAGTGATTTTATTTATTTATTCATTATTTTCATATCTTGATGAAATTGCTCATATTTGATGTGTACACACTACTTGAATCGACCTTCGATATCATAACGCTTGAAATGAGTAATCTTGATGAAGTGTATACCGGTTTGCTCAATGTAATCCAAAGAATGTTCCCTGAGTTGGCGGACCAAGGCCAAGCCATAAGAATGTGAGTGATCATAGTATCATACCTTATAAGTAATAAGTCAAATGTCATGTGATATTATCATCTATTTATTGATATGTGGCTTACTGTGTTTCATCTTTATAGATTGACATGTTTCGCAAGAGACATGAGTCATTTGGGACCTCGTTGGCGCAATCCCAAATTAAACACGATAAACCCGCTGATTGGTGGATGCATTATGGAGGTGATGGTCCGATATTGAAGCGGGTAGCAATGAGGGTATTGTCGCAAACGTGTTCCTCGTCCAACTGCGAGCGGAATTGGAGCACTTTCTCTCTCATTCATACTAAGACAAGGAATAGACTAACTATGGACCGATTGGAAAAGTTAGTCTACTGCCACTACAACATGCGATTAAGGGTCAGGAATATACAGAGGACCAACCATGGTAAGCAATTACATGAAATCTTATATCCTCAATTATATGAAGTCTTACTTACATATTATACTAATTCATCTATCATATTCTACCTTGCAGACGGTGATTATTTTGATCCCATCCAGTTGGATTATATATTCGAGGAGGATGACCCTTTGAATGAATGGATCGAAAAGAGAGAAGAGCCAGTCTTGGATAGTGAGAGCACTGAATGGCTGGACAATGCTGAAAGAGTAGCGGAGCAGCAGGCTTCCCAACCACCGAGGCGGAAAAGAAGATTGAATCGTCATTCAGTGGTTGGATCTGATGACGAAACGCAGCCCGGTAGTGATGATGGGAGTGGTGAGGATTTTTTTGGGATTTTCTGGGATTTTTTTAGGATTTTTTTTTCAAAATACCGATTTTTTTAATGTATCAAACCGATACATTCAATGTATCGCCGATACATTCAATGTATCGCCGATACATTCAATGTATCGGACGATACCCGATACGTATCGTCCTGGAGGTCAGGACAATACGTACCGGATTTCCGGTATTTTGACCCATGGTTTAGCCTTCTCCATCGCCTCATACAGATAACCCATCGTAAGTTAATCGTCCCCATCGACGAGTCTTAAAACTTGGACTAACGGCTCAGAGACACTCAACACAATCTTCATCATTTTCCGGAAACCGATTTTTTTAATGTATCAAACCGATACATTCAATGTATCGCCGACACATTCAATGTATCGGACGATACCCGATACGTATCGTCCTGGAGGTCAGGACAATACGTACCGGATTTCCGGTATTTTGACCCATGGTTTAGCCTTCTCCATCGCCTCATACAGATAACCCATCGTAAGTTAATCGTCCCCATCGACGAGTCTTAAAACTTGGACTAACGGCTCAGAGACACTCAACACAATCTTCATCATTTTCCGAAAAGAATTATTATATGTTATATCTGATAACTCCATTGCCAACAGTCAGTTTTTTTCCGGGAGTGTCCTTTCATGCGCGTTCCATTAAGGCGACCCACACAAAGCTTTCAAACCGTTCATGTGTCTCAACATGCTTTGCATCGCTATAAAGTTGGTCGCAAAACGAGTGATTGTCGGTCTTACCAAATCTACATTATCGGTAAACGATTTCATCAAATTTACCAGAATAGCACTCTGAGATATGAAGCTGAAGACCATCTGTCATGACCCGAAATTCTAACCTATCCCGAGGGCCTAGAATTCCGAGTTATGACCCGCACGCATACCAGATACGCTAAGCGGACATACACAGAATCAAAGTTCTCGTGCAAATCTGGTTCCACGAAATCGGTGAAAGCCAACAAATATGGGTGAAATAAATGGGCAGCCATAAATATGAATAAAAGCGGTAAATCCAAGAAATCCACAAATAAAACGATAATGAAAGTCGGAGACAAATCCGAAACAAGAAAGTATAGAGTCAATAATACTAATGTCAAACGAACTCAGTACCGAGTCTAAAATGTCAATAGCCGACACTCGGGTCAAAGTCAACACCAAAGTCTTCCTAGTACTCAGCGGTGTCACCTTCCCAAGGTTCCTGGTTCTCAACGTCCATGTGGTCAATGAAATCGGCGTCAGCAGGATCTGAATATCAAGCGTCTACTCCACCAATGTAATCACCTGCAACTGTTAGATTTTTGTGGGATGGGTTTACTCAGTCACGTAAACTCAGTGGATACACCACCAATCCACCCCATACTACTCAGGGGCATTGTAGGTGCATCATGTGAGTGATAAACATAGTATAACAAAGGAATCTGAAAGAAGAAAAAGACAATTATGTGCACATCATAGAACTCATATCATAAAATAAATGCGATATCAAGATTTAAACACTCATATCCTAACGTACCTCTCCATAACTCGTAACATACCATATCTTAATATTATTTTCGCACATACGTCTGTACATCACATGAGCGTAACTAATATACTCATAAATCCTAAACAACCTATGCCGGAGTCGCTGCTCGAGCTACCATGTGGGAGTCACCATATCATAACGCCCTCCCTATCCTATTCATATCATACACTTCATCCAGTCACAAGGGCGGTCAGTGACTCATAACTCATACTGTCATTCAGAGACCTGTCTTGACTGAAGACGTTGTTGCCCTTACAATGGCTACGCAAGGAACGACACGTACAGAGACTTAGGTTCTTAATCTTGTGTTGGTCTACACAGCTGTCTTATTATCATACTCGTAATATATCTAATCTTACCGACTCATATCTTATCATACTTCTATGACTTGAATTCACAGTGAACCATGGTACGGTAAGCTTCACAAACCACGCTTTCCAAGGGACAGGTTCCGTAATAACCTGGATGTACTTTGTGTGGCAACCCATACTACCATAGAGGTGTTGCATCCGTACATGGATGCCTACATTTCGATTTCTACGTGACCGCGAAAGGAACCCCCACCATGACTATAGCTTAAGGTCCAAACCTCGTACCTTGACTCATATCTTATCCTATTATATTAGAACTCGGGGTGATAGAGTCACTGTATATGCTACCGTATACGAGGATACACTTAATTCACACTCACCCTACTCGTCATGATGTCCCATAACACCATGAGTTGTAAGGCATGTGAATACGATGTATTCCTCGCTTCGATGCCATCTCAGCAAATCACCACACCCAAGCGTAAGCATGTTCTCATACACTCGCGTACATATGACCTAACATATCCCTAATTCATGATCATAATAAAGATGGAAGCATAGAATTATCATACTCAATGGATAATTTACATTTGAGATTACGTTATGATTATACGTATATAAATATATTTACACAACACACCAAATAAATGTAGACTAGGGTAGTTAATAGTGTGATTTTGATAATGTGAAGGTCAAAGTTTGATTTTCACGAAGGCATTGAATTTCTAACTTTTCATGTTATCAAAGTGATAGAACTGATATATATATATATATTACTAATTGGATAATTAAATTGAATGGTATTTACAATTACTAAGTTGTGATTTATCATGACCATTGATCGAAATACCTTAAATAGGATATAATATACACAGAAATTTTACATTTGAGATTACGTTATGATTATACGTATATAAATATATTTACACAACACACCAAATAAATGTAGACTAGGGTAGTTAATAGTGTGATTTTGATAATGTGAAGGTCAAAGTTTGATTTTCACGAAGGCATTGAATTTCTAACTTTTCATGTTATCGAAGCGATAGAACTGATATATATATATATATATATATATATATATATATATATATATATATTACTAATTGGATAATTAAATTGAATGGTATTTACAATTACTAAGTTGTGATTTATCATGACCATTGATCGAAATACCTTAAATAGGATATAATATACACAGAAATTTTGGTCATGAAAATTAGAAAATAACATTAAACTCGTGCAGCCTTCGGTCATTAAGAACTAATCCCGACTTGCTGCTCTATTTTGACCTCTAAAACATCATATTCGTGAAATGGTTATTTCACACAAAATTGTAAAGCTCACTGTCTTCTTGCCAATGCTGCAAGAATCGCGTCAATCCGAGGTCGGAGGAAAAAGTTATAGCCAAAATACCGAGACCAGTACATCGATGGTCACGAGCTCAGGTTCGTGGCCGCGAGTTTGGACCCAAAAGTTCATGGTGGTGCATTCCCAATACTTTTTAGCATTGAAATTTATTTACTAATCTATTCTTCCTTTAAATAAATTAAGAACATAATTTAGATCTTTGAGCTTATAGCAAAGTAAAATATCAATAGCCAAAGAAAGGGGTTGTTTGAAAAGAGAAACAAAATATAAACGGACTTACAAATCATAAAGCTTTAATAGACAAACTAAATATGCAGATTTATCATACTTAAAAATATTCATGCTTAATTAATGTATAGATTTAAGAAGAAGATAAAATATTAAATATGTGACCTAATAGAAAGTAAAATATTAATAGTCAAACAAATGGCTTGTTTGAAAAGAGAAACAAAATATAAACCGACTTATAAATTATACAACTTTAATAGACAAACAAAATACTAAATATGCAAATTTATCATAATTAGGGGATATTAAGGGTTAAATAAATTTTTAAACCCGTCAATGCGCAATCGAACGCACCCTACGCAACGGGATCTAAAAAAAACAAGATGGATTGATGGGTACCCACCTATTGAAGCATGAACAGTAGATCTACGGTGATTTGAGTTGCAAAGGTTGATGCCTAAGGCATCCGTTCGTCTAAGTCGTTTTCTCTTCCTTTGTCCTTTTGAAAACAGAGAGCTTTTAAAGATTTATTTATAATGGTAGGAAGTTTTAAGTTAATTCTACTTAAGACTTTTTGTAAAGGATTTAATAAAATAGGAGTTTTTCCACGCAAGAAGAATTCATGCATGACTTAGATAGGTTGTGGAAAGGTTTTCTCTCCAGTGCTTTGTGTAAGCACCAAAGTAAATGGTGTTTCTCTCCCGAAATTACAGTTATACCCTTTAACCTGTTTCATCTCTTAAAATAGGCGTAGCTTTTTATATTCTTATTGGAAATTGACAAATTTTATATAGTTGGAATCGTATCGACGAGCACTTAGCAATGAGTCTAATATTGATATAGGAAAATTTCTAATTTTTCTAAAAGAGGGTGGGTTTCGGTGTGAAGTGTTAGCACCGTGCACGGTGTGGTATATCATCTAACACCGTTAAAATAAAGTCAAAGAATCTGGGTTGTTACACCATCTTACTCTTCGTGATGGCCTCTTTAAAGGAAGGGAGAACCAAAAGGTCCTCGAGCATAAGATCTAAGCAGTGAGCCGCACACAGGTGTCCAATAAAGATGTGGGTGCCTCTCCATAAGTTTGATGTCGACGGCTTTATAATTAGTCGCATTGTCAGTTACTATTTGGACAATCATCTCTTCTCCGATATCTCATACAACCTCAACCATAAGCTCAAACAAATATTTTACGCTTTTAACCTCTTTTGAAATATTTACAGATTCTAAAAAATGGTTCCTTCATCGCAATAAACCAGAAAGTTTATAAGGGACTGCCTAGTATGAGTCATCCACCCATCACACATGATGGTACAACCCCTTTCATCCCATACTGGATGAAAGGTCTTCACGTATGCATCGACCTCCGTAACCTCCTCTTTAAGGAGAGGCCCATAAACCAATAGGACGATGGTAGAGTCACTCCTGGTCCAACCTCTGCTTGAGTGTCCATCATCGTGGTAAAATACAATGATTCCACCACGTTTGCCGACACGTGTTGTACACTAGAAACTTTGTTATGGCCCTACCCAACTTTTTTCCCCCATGTCTTTAAAAGGGTCCCAGAAATCTTGGGGTGCCTGGCACTTTGACTCCTAAATAAAAAATGATTGATCGGCCCTATAGATCTCCTATTGAAGGAAGTACCGGCCGGTCCACTCTCCTCCAAGTTATATGGTGTCTGATTCGACCCAGTACCCAAACCCCTTTCTAACCTACGTATTTCGGCTTCATCTTCTTTTCTCCGCTGCTCAGCTAGACTCATTTTGGTAGCCCTCCTAAGGTCACGAAGCTCATCACAACCCTATCATCTTCACATACTCCCATAACTTCTTCCATTCTAATGTTGTCCAATAATTCTTTCTTTTTTTTCTCAGTCATCGTACGCTTCCCTTTTGAGTCAGCCATCAACTGTTTCATCATTTGTCTAACCTCTTTCAACACTTTTGTACAAGTTTGTACCTCTCCTCGTGCATCTGCAAGGTGTTGCTTCAACCTACTTACTCCTTTACCCAACATAACATGCCCACAGTAATTACATTTTATATTGAATCTCTTGGGACCTATAGGTGTTCCATGTTGCTATGCCGGATCCAACTCATGAGTTATTTTTTTCTAAACCTGGGACCTGTTAAAAGAGAGTTAAATTAGGCCTTATTTTTATAATAATTTTAAAATATGTACCATTAGGGCCCATCTTAAACCATTGAATTGATTAGTGGGTTTCAACCATCTTAAACCATTGATGGTGTAAGATCATTTGAAATTTTGAACGCCAATGACGGTCAGGAGAGTCGGTCCCTTAAAAATTATGGGTTTCAATATTTAATTATGCACAACCCATCTTAACGCAAATTTAAGATTTGTACCATTACGGCCTATCTTAAACCATTAAAACTTGGGTTAAGATGGGTTGTGCATAATTAAATATTGAAACCCATAATTTTTAAGGGACCGACTCTCCTGACCGTCATTGGTGTTCAAAATTTCCCATCAATTTAAAGGCCTAATTTATTTAACTCTCTTTTAACCGTATAGATCACCCACATCTCCCTAACCGTACGGATCACCCACATCTTAAACCATTGATGGTGTAAGATCATTTGAAATTTTGAACATCAATGACGGTCAGGAGAGTCGGTCCCTTAAAAGTTATGGGTTTCAATATTTAATTAAGCATAGCCCATCTGAACCCAAATTTAAAATTTGTACCATTAAAGCTCATCTTAACCCAAATTTAAAATTTGTACCATTAGGCCCCATCTTAAACCATTGAATTGATTAATGGGCTTTAATGTCAGCCATTATATTGAAAAAAATGGTCGATATGAAAGCCCACAAATCGCATGGCTTGAATGACCGTAAAAAATATTTTTGGAACCATTATGACTTAATTCAGATGGGTGGCTCTCCCTAACCGTACAAATCACCCACATCTTAAACCATTGATGGTGTAAGATCACTTGAAATTTTGAACACCAATGACGGTAAGGAGAGTCGGTCCCTTAAAAATTATGGGTCTCAATATTTACTAATGCACAGCCCATCTTAACCCAAATTTTAAATTTCTACCATTAGGGCCCATCTTAAACCATTGAATTGATTAATGGGCTTTAATATCAGCCATTAATTGAAAAAAATGGTCGATATGAAAGCCCACAATTTGCATGGCTTGAATCTCCCTGAACAAATATTTTTGGGCCCATTACGAATGAAATCAAATGGGTCGAAATGCATTTCTCTAACCCTATATATACATATATAGGTCGAAATAAGCCGAAAAAGGCACGAATATGAGCGAAAATAGGGCGAATACGGCCGAATAAGAGTCGATCGACCGATACAAATCAATTAGAATACATATATGTATGTGTATATATACATATATTGCTCAGTCCGTCGGTGTCCAACAGACACTGTCCGTCATCGACGGAAAATATCGGTCGAAGCCGAAATCGGCTCCTCTCTAGATCTAGATCAAGATCACTTTACAAACAAAATGATGATGATAAAGACTAATTAATCGGCCTAAAGGACAGTGGATTAGCTTGGAAACCAATATTTTGATCCTTGTTAACCGCTTTGCCGGAGACGCTCCGCCGGAGACAAAATGGAACAGGTGAAGAGGGAATGAGGAAGGAGCAAGGAGCAAGCTCTCTTTCGGTGGGTTGGGTTTATGGAGTATGAAGTGCAGACTTACTTTTGTGCAAGAGATTTAAGCCAAAAGAGGAGGGTTCTAATTCGGTGTGGAAGGAGTGCCAAAAGAAGGGTTTGGATTCGGTGTGGAGCACCAAAAAGGAGGGTGGGTTCTCATTCGGTGTGGAGAGGGGAGCACCAAAAAAATAGGTTCTGATTCGGTGTGGAGCACCAACAAAATTTTCGCTCAATTTTTCGGCCAAAAAATCGCAGAAGTAGGCCCACCAAATCCGATGTGTTTTGGCCGAAATCTTAAGATTTCGGCCGATTTCGGCCAAAATTTTGAACCATAGTTAATAGGGCACCCTTGGACTGGTTTTTGTTTGTTCTGCTTAATGCTGTTATAGTTGTGTCCAGGGTGGTCTGTTTTGGGTCATTTTGGTCTGGTTGTTGGTGGTTGTGTTGGGTGTGGGCAGCCATATGCCTGCTGTTTTCTTTCCTCTTTTCTTTTGCTTTTTGTTTTTGACCCTTAGAGTCGCCTTCGAAGCCTCTCGCTTAGTCTGATCCCAATGTTTTTATCAGTTTAACAAAAAATCATCATTATCAATCAAAATAATACTCAACTTAGTTCCTCTAGAGAAGAGATTGGGGCGACATAGCCGTTAAATTTTTTGTTTGTATAAGCATAAAGAACTCTAAGAAAATCAGACTCAGTCGACAAACTCAACCCTCTAAGTGACGATCATTGTTAGCCAATGTTCAGCTTTCCAAATAGTAGTGACCAAAGTGCTGCCCTGACTCTTCATTTAGGGTGCTGATTCCCAATCTTTAGACATTTTAGACTCGCTGTACACTTACGTACATATGAACATATGTTTGCTACTATTGGATATAGGTATCCACCATAAGTCCGTTTAACTATTTATTTTGTTTAACAATCTTAGTTCCCTTCCTTTTATTCTTATTGTTAAATATTCTTTCTGTAAGGATAAGTCGAAGAGTTAGTATTCTTTTGGATTTTCCAAAATCAAAATCATTAACACAGCAAAAATCGGACAATGTGACTCCGAGTCCATTGCAAGCGTCCTGTGACAGAGATACGATTGCCTACATGCATGTGTTAGAAAATCACAGTATATGGATAAATTTGTCCTTCAGATAATATGAAAATGGACTAAAGTCTTCTTATTTTGATGTACCATTGGATTAGTCTAGGTGGAACTAAACAAATGCAGAATTATGATGCTCATCAATATAACTCACCAGGGATTTAAAACTTTTTGCAACCCTTTATTTATTATTTCTCCTCAAATATTCCCATGAAAGTAGGTTATTAGCTAATAGCACCTATCAATGTATTGCTGGAAAGTATTTCAGTTTTATGGTTTCCAGAACAGGTAGGAACTTATTAGTGGATATTTTCGGTAAAATAAATGATGCAGTAAAATGCTAAAACCCTAATTATGCAATTTTTCAAATCAATTTGAGATTTAATTGAGCAGCAGAGATATAGAAATCAATCTCAAAATACATAAAATATTTAATAACGTATTAGGGCAATTTACTTGATTCGATTTAGGGTCCGTTAGCATGTGAATTTTCCCGATCTAGAAAATAGGTCTAAAGATAGACTCTAGTTTCGATCTAGTTTAAGGCACCAAGCGACAGTCTTGATATTGTCTCTTGACACCTTACTAGGATTTGAATAATTTAAGGCCCGAAGGGTTTAAATTGTTTCAAGGGAATCAACAAATTAGGGTTTGAAATTTAAAAACAAAATCTCAACAATAATATAAAAAAGAAAAGTTATTTTGAATTTATACGTTTTTAATACAATAAACAAACTAGATAAATTACCATACAATAAGAAAAGATAGAAGATCCAAGGAATCGCTCCAAGGAAGATAATTAATCTCACATCAAACCGCAAGCGGAAGAAGAATCGCTCTTCCATTTGAAAGAATCACTCTTTCGGTGAAAACTCATATCAAGTTCTCTAAAATCCGCACAAAGCAAAACTCATAAATTTTATTAATCACCAACTAACTATTAATGTGTTTACAGTGCCTTTATATAGGCCAAGAAACCCTAACTAAACTTAAGAAACCAAAATAGAAAGTCCTAAAATAAAACAAAGCAAAAAAGTCAAAATTCGTCCACAAGTTGGACTCAACAAAACAACTTGGCGCAATCTCGATCAATCGACTGTAGGTCTCGATCAATTGAGACGACGCAGATTCTTTTTAAGATTGCTCTCGGATCGAATTCGATCAGTCAAGGTAGGATTTCGATTGATCGAATTTGGACAGTAAGCCCACTCTCAATTGCTCTTTTCTTTCCTTCATCCTCCCTTCTTTTCCCACATGCGCGCCTTCCCGTAATGGGCTCTTCTCACGTGGTACACGCGCACATAGGTCTTCACGGCCAGTCCAAGGTGTTTTTAAATGCCTCAATGCTTTAAATTTCTTTTCGGGCTTCTTATACACCTTGTATGGATTGATGTCCCCATCAATTCTTCCCGAGTGGGAGAAACTCATCTCCAATGAGTTAGGTGGTCAACTAATAGCAATCAATGTACTCTCATCCTTTGGCTTGCCTTTCCATTTGATAAGGTATTGTTGATGCTTTTCGGCATGCTTGCTTATTATTATCAATGTAACATTAGCATTCGGGTTACCCCTTCACTAGATGAGGTATGTTTGATGTTTCACGGATTGTTTTCTTCTAGCAGTCTAAGTGCTCTTAATTTTCAGTTTACCTTTCCACTTGAGAATATACTCTCGATGCTCTTGGTGTGTCTTTACCTTGGTAACAAAATATGAATCTCCTAAAATCTTTCCATCTAACCTTTTCACATATTGCTCAAGCATAATTTTGGAAACCAATGGATAGATAAGATTGAGTTCAAGTGGATGGGCATCAAGGAATAGGTCTGAAGGTTTTGTTGCTGGACATAAAAAATGTGTAAGATCCTCCAACGTAATCATTGCATTAGTACCCATGTCGAGAGAAAAATCTGGACTATCATCATAATTACTCATTTTAAATATGGGATAAATTTCAACATTGCAAGTTTGCAAACCTTTTGCAATTTCTTGCGGGATTTGCTCAAGTCTAAACTGAGCAATCACAAATTCACCTGTGACAAAATTATTAAATAAATTTTGTGCATTAGGAAAATTTTCCATGCTTCCGTTGCCCAATATGGTTGACATTTTTTTCATGTAACTCGGAATGAAATTCGAACAGTAACTCATAAGCCAATGCAGACTGTGATTCAAGACTTGATTCACAATATGACCCGGAACCATGGTAGTCAAAGCGACGTTATAGCCTTGTTGTGGCCTCGCCATGACAAATGGCTATAGGAAACACCATATATAACCAAATTATCATGATGGCTACATAGCAATGTCATAACATCGTCATGACATAATAGCATTATGGCGTCGCTATGCACGCTATTTGATTTTTTTGGATAATAACATATAATACTTATAAATAGATAAGTTAAAAGTATGACATCGTTATAACTTATAATACTTATAAGCTATAATATTTTTATAATATATTAGTTACAAAAGTTAACTTACAAGTTACAAAAGCCCAACGTATAAGTTACAAAATCCTCGACTCTCTCTCTCTCTTTTGTGACGAAACCTCAGCGAACAACCAGTCGACAGAACCTCAGTATTGGCAACACTACAGTATGTGTATTTGATATTTAAATGTTTTTTTAATATTCTATATTTGTTTATATTTCATATTTATTTATTTATACTTATCATATTGCAAATTTATTGATGTATTTGCTTATGTCTAGAGCATGAAATCCTCAATATCGGAATCAAAGTATGATACTTTAGTAAGTGAATTTTTTTTTCTTCCTATTATTTTTTTTCTCTTCTTCCTATAGGAAAATAACAAATACATAAAAAAATGTTACTAATTAATAGATATAATGAAAAAAATTTAAATTAATAAATAGCCTGGTCATAGTCACAACACGGCGTAGCGAGCCTCTTCGTCATAACCTTCCTACACCGCTTTAACTACCTTGCTCGAAACGTGAACCAGTATGTAACTCATGGTATGATTTAGAATGCAACTCGAGACTATGATGTATACAAGCATCTACAGACTCTATATCCTCACATATAAGTGACATTACTGACACTAACGACTCATATATAATCAACTCGATTGACTCATATGTGACCAACACAGAACTATCATTCATAATGAAAATAGAGGTTTCTTCAATATTGATTAGGCTTCTTTCTACCTCAGCTATCTCCTCTTCACTCATCATGGTATGGGGTTCATACACTTCCTCTTCTATTTTTAATTGTCCATGCTCCTTATTTTCTTCACCTTTAATGAATAGAACGGGACTTTTCGTGGGCCATTGATAGGCAAAATGTCTGAACCCTTTACATTATATAACACTTTCTCTAAGCTTGGAGTTCGGTCTAAACCGTGGTGAACTTGGTTGAAAGTTCCTTAAGGAGAGCTTCTATTCTAGCGTAATCCATGATAACGTAGGACTCGATTAAACAACACGAAATCCAAAATTAAAATAAGAATGAAAGACCAAATACGAACTTCTATTTGACGTAATATGCAAACAAAATAAAATTCCTAATGCAAACACCATAAACTAGAATTGTGCTCTGATACCAATTTGATACAAAAAAAAATGCTAAAACCCTAATTATACAATTATTGAAATCAATTTGAGATTTAATTAAGTAGCGAAGATATAGAAATTAATCCCAAAACACAAAATATTTAATAACGTTTTTAGGGCAATTTACTTGATTCAATTTAACGTCCGTTAGCATGTGAATTTTCTCAATCTAGAAAATAGGTCTAAAAATAGACTCTAGTTTCGATATAGTTTAGGGCACCAAACAACAATCTTGATGTCTCTGGACTCCTTGCTAGGATTTGAATAATTTAAGTCCCAAATGGTTTAAGCCGTTCAAAGGGAATCAACAAATTAGGGTTAGAAATTTAGAAACAAAATCCTAGTAATAATATAAAATGGAAAAGATAATTTGGATTTATGGGTTTTTAATAGAAGAAACAAACAAGATAAATTACTTGACAATAAGAAAAAACAAATAGAAAAGATAAAAGATCCAAAGAACCTAGCAGAGAAGCCGACGTTGTAGATATAGGTTTTGGGTCGCATCACGTGTATCGACACAAGAAAAAGCAAAGAAGGGACCATGGAGTATCGACATCATCCGAGAAAGGAGCCTAAAGGAGCGACAAGAGAACACCTAGCTGCCCAGAGTCGCTCGAGCGACCCTACCTATCGCTCGAGCGACCCTACCTATCGCTCGAGCGAGGTTGAAGGCCAAAACTTTATGCCATTTGTCGTTCAAGCGAGAACGCATCAGCAAAACAGGGCCAAACTTTCGGCCAAACTTTGCTCGAGCAACCCCTGGTTGTCGCTCGAGCGACCCCCTTAAGATTATCGCTGGAGCGAGAACCAAACCCGCTCGAGCGAGTCAAGTGACGACATTATCCTTTTTTATCCTTCTTTTAGTTTTTTTTTCCTTTCCTTGTGTCAAATGTAAGTTACCTTTTAGGGCAACATTATACTTTTCTATTTTAGGGTTATCTTCACGTATAGCTACTATAAAACATCTTTATATAAGTCATTTTAGGCATTGCTTATGAATGAATGAAAATGTCTTGCATTGAGCTTGAGATGAGCTTGTGAAGAGTGATTCTTCTTTCCCCGTGTGGATTTGGTGAGAGGCCAAGGGTGAGATGTCCATTTAAGTTCTAGATCGTCTCCTCACCTTCTTTCCCTATTTTCTTGCTTTTATTTCCATCTATTTGAGTGTCTAAAACCCCAGAAAACTCAAATCTTGAGCTATCTTGATGTCCATCCTTGTGGATTGATTCCATTCGATACCCATCAATCCACAACCATTGTTGGGCTCGAGATCACTCCAATTGTGCCGATTAATTGTTCTCTTCAAAGCCCCAGCAAAGAACTATGAGAAACCACATCGATCAACGAGCGAACGCCCCAACCTAGAGGATGCTAGAGTACCATCTATAGGATCGCCCCTCTCACAAGTCTAAATGAATCTAGCGCGCTAGATTGGACCCTAGACGAACCAAGCATGGTCACTTAAGTGGAAATCCACGAAACCCTAAGGTATCGCTTTAATTTGTGATTAATTATTCAATTAATTAGTTTAATTTCGGCAATTATCATCTCATATTCCTTTTGGGGTCATTATCCGACATCAGTTTTGGAATCAGTGCCTAGGTTCTAGGTTAGGCCATTTGTGTGTTGATTTGTGTGCACATCTTGTGTTTGACAAAATTACTCAATCACTTTTGGTTCATAGTAGTTTGTTCATTTTAGAACTCGTGTCAGTGAGTAGTGATCAGCATGGACACAAGTGAGATTGTCGATGCTCTTAGGAGCATCTAAGCCATGATGATCGCGATGAATGAGAGGATCATGTCATGGAGCAAATCCAAGCGACGGTAGGAGCCTCTAATGAACGATTACACGAACGATTAGATTGGTTAGAAGGAGTTGATGAGCACCATGACCGACACTTGGAGCGTGATTGTCCCCGCTTTGAGCGCGATGATAGGAATCGAAACTATAGGGAAGTAGTTCATCGCGGAGATGACTACGATCCGGATGAGAAACTCCTCAAAAATGTTAGAGTTGAGTTTCCGACCTTCAATGGAAGAATGGACCCTAAAGTCTTCATCAATTGGGTTTCCAAAATGGATCACCATTTTGAATGGTATAGCATGAGCAAAGAGCGATGTGTTAGACCCGCCAAGATGAAGTTCATCGATCAAGCTCGGCTCTTTTGGATCAACGTCGAGCACATGAGAGCGAATCCAGGTCGTGCTCCCATTACCCATTGGGAAGACATGAAGGGGCGACTTACGGAGAAATGTTCCTTTGTCATACTACCATCGCTTACTTGACTAATAGAAAAATTTATGCCAAGGTTGTAATATCCCAGATTTTCCTAAACCTTAATACGCAAATTAGGTACATGCGCGTAGCATTGTATATACCTTGCTTTGCATAAACATATACCTTAGTAATAAGACCCATATATAAAATTGTGTAAATAATTACACGAGCTCCATGAGAGCACTAATGGTATGAGGCTTCAGTTCTAAACAAGAGGTCTAGGAATCAAACCTTGTTGGTGGACTCAAAACTCTATATTTTTGGCTTTTCAAACAAAAGCCAATACACCGGAACTTAGTGCGTTAACTTAACACCATATCATCCCTAACAAGTTATAAATAAGTAATTTACGAGAACCACAACACACAATTCGATAATTCTTCTTAAGATTAAAGCCTTAGAAAATCTAGCCACCTCTCTCTCTCTCTCTCTCTCTCTCTCTCTCTCTCTCTCTCTCTCTTATTAAGAAGAGAACCCTAGCCTTGTTCTCTTCTTCCTAGAGAGAACCCTAGTCGTCACCTTGATCTTCATCAACCTTTTCTTCTACGAGAAGCCCTCTATTTTGTGTACTATCAAGAGCGAGGAGAAGTTCGAGTTATCGGATGAACGAAAATCTCAGAAACCGATCTCCTCAATCTAGATCGCCGTGAAGAGAAACCACAATCACACTACAAGAGGTGAGTGAACATCATGATCTCATTGAATTTCGTTTTTCTTATTCGAGATCTCAATAGTTAAATCCAAGGTGTATTCGTGAAATTTCAAAAATCGAACTCTAACTAAAGAACTAAGAATGAGGGTGAATTCTCGAACGAGATTCGCTCGAGCGAGATCATGATAAGACTCAGAAAAGACATTCCTGGAGGAGTTCGCTCAAGCGAAATGGCTTCAGAAATGGCCTAAAATCGACCTGGAGAACTCGGTCAAGTGAATTTTTCAGGCCAAAACTTTCGGGTGAAAATCGCTCAACGAATTTGGGACTCGCTCGAGCGAATTGGGCAGCTTTGGCTATCCTTAAAATTCTTTTGTGAAACTCGAAGGACTTCGATTCGTTTAGCTCCGTTAGTCTTTGACACATTGTTATGAACGTATTGTAGGGTTCGATAACCCAGAGGTCATCCATAAAGACCACACCTTCGATCCTTCACGACATCGAACCCGAGGTAGGGGAAATTCAATGCATGATTACATCTTTGATTTCGAACCATGGCTTTAGTGATACTCTCGAAATAAATTGGTGAAAATGTTAGAACCGAATTTATTATAATATGAATCTTTTGAATATTGAACATTAGGAATTGGTTTGAATCATTGAATATCTTACATCTGAACTTTTGATATTACTTATGCATTTGATTTGAACCCCTTTGAATCAATTTCGAACATTTTGAACTTGTGGACTCTTTGGACTTGTATATTAAACGGGATTAGAATCATCTTATGAAATATGAACTTTGAATTATATGTTAGAATTTTGCATGTGGTTTATAGAGATTTATGTGGTATAAATCCTATGTTACGGCACCTTTGGACCTATGGACCGCACAAGTATCCCTCACAACGCAGGGGCTTGGGTGCTTTGGAAAATGGTTCTTAGAACGACGATGGTTAGGATTCCTATCAGTTTTGACTTCAGCTCTAGCGCTATATTAGCGATCTAGAGATTATTTAAGTTATGGATTTAAGACCTACACTGAATAAAGAACTGCATATGAACTGTGATAATGAATACGAATTAAAAGATACCTATGTAAACCCTAAGAAATAGCCTCATTGAATTTTGCATGAGAATCATTTATGAATATATGTTTCCTTTCTTTGCGCCTCAGAAATGTCATTAATAAATTATTTTGAATCTATCATTGATACTCTGCTTTGAACCCATGGAATATAATTGTGTAATGCACTACCCTACTGAGCTTAGACTGTTAGCTCACCCCGACACTATGTGTCACAGGTACAGAAGTAGCTTCGAATCCTGAACTAGAAGCAGATCCGGACTTTGTCCCAAGAGAAGAGGACGATCTTCCACCAGAAAACTTCTTCCCTCAATAGAATCTCGGAATTTCGGGACTTGGTACATTTATGGATTTCGTATCCATTGATTATTTCATCGATACATTGTACACCGTTGTTTGTGTGACGTACGGCTATCACCGACGGTTTTATTTTTATTTATGCTATTGTCAAGACATTTGAATCTTTAATGTAACCAACTCTATTTTCATTTGACATTTTGTATTTATGAAAGCGTGTACCAACTGATCTGACGACTCAATGTTCCCAAAATTCCGTGTGAGAAAATCGGGTCGTCACAAAGGAAGTATACTGGTAACCAAATACATTGGAAAATTTGAAGAGTTCATGATGAGAGCCAATGTGTCGGAAGATCCTCAAGTCACTCTCTCTAGATTCCGCACCAGATTACGATTGGAATTGCAAAAGGAGTTGGTCTCTCACCCCGTTCACACATTTGAAGAGTGCTACGCCGTTGTGTAAGACCTTGAACGGTACTTGAAAATTACTGTGGTAAGACGATTTGAACCACATGCCGATGGTGATCGAGCCGGAGAGGTGAGGCCTAGTGCCGGGAATCCACCTCCCAAGCCTACACAAACCACTCCTACGAATGTGAGGTTTGACAAAGGGAAAGGTGTGATTGGTGAATCCTCAAAGAGTGGTTTCAAACCAAATATTATAAGTGTCATGGGTTTGGCCACTTTGTCGCCCAATGCCCTACGAGAGACCCCCAAAAAAATCTCTTGTTGAAGGAGAGGTTGACGAAGGGGAAGGAGATGTTGAAGAAGTATATAAACCGGACGTCACACCTAGTGATGACGGTGGTCATGCTTTGGTTGTGAGGTGCACACTAGCACAACCCCAACAAAATGAGCAAGATGATTGGCGTAGAGATAACATTTTCTACACCTACCGCCATGTGTGGTGAGAAAAGTTGTATGGTTATCGTGGATAGCGGGAGTTACACTAATGTCGTGTCGACACACACCATCACCTGTTTAGGGCTTACACCTGAAGCCCACCCGAGACCATACAAAGTCACATGGGTCGACTCCTCATCTATTCCCATGTCCCAAAGGTGTCTTCTATTTATACAATTAGCCTCTTATTCGGACATCTTGTGATGCGATGTGGTGTCGATGGATGTGGGTCACATCATCTTGGGTAGGCCTTAGCTCTATGACATAGACGTGACCTTCCTTGGACAATCTAATGTGTGCACGTTCATGTATAAGGACAAGAAAATCAAATTAAACCCCTTGCCTCCCAAAGCACCATCAGACAAGAGAGTTGAGAAGAAGGGCGGTCAATCTAAGACCATCAATATTGTGAGCCCTTCGGAGTCTGAGAAAGCTTCTTTGGATGAGAACGTGGTGTACGTTGTCATCACCGTGAGTGTGCACTCAAGTCTATGGGTGAACACCCTAAGGAGGCTGAGCCGATTTTGAAAGAATTTGCGGATGTCTTCCCGAAAGACTTACCTGATGAACTCCCTCTGATGCGTAATATTCAACACGCAATAGACTTAGCCCCTGGATCCACTCTACCAAAGTTACCACATTATAGGATGAATCTGGTTGAACACGTGGAATTAACGTGGCAGGTTGATGAGCTCCATCGGAAGAGGTTTATCCAAGAGAGTTTGAGCCTTTGGGTCGTACCCGCACTGCTCCCACCCAAGAAAAGATGGTACTTGGAGAATGTGTGTAGATAGTCGGGTCATCAACAAGATTACAGTCAAGTATCGGTTTCCTATACCGAGGCTCGATGACATGTTCGATATGATGGTTGGTGTCACTATCTTCTCCAAGATAGAACTCAAGAGTGGCTACCATCAAGTCTGAATCCGCCCCGGTGATGAATGGAAAACCGCCTTCAAGACCAAAGATGGTCTTCACAAACCAAGTGTTGCGGCCGATTATAGGCAAGTTCCTTGTGGAGTATTATGATGACATCTTGATATATAGTTGCGACAAGGAGCAACACTTGACCCACCTTCGATTGGTTTGCGAGAGGGGAGAAAAGTTATATGCGAACTTCAAGAAGTGCACGTATATGCAACGATCCGTTGTCTTTTAGGGTTCATCGTCTCGGCCAATGCCATGATTGCAGTCCCGAAAAAATACAGGCTATTGTGGCGTGGCCCGAACCTTATAGTATTCATGATGTCCGTAGCTTCCATGGGTTGGCTACATTCTATCGTGGCTTTGGTATTGAAAACACTACCTTAGACCGCACGAGTTGGTCTTTTTTCTGGCCAAGAAGCTTTACGCTTCCTTACTTCCTAAAAAAGCCAAGCCCGAGGCACACGACATGGGTCGAATACCTCCAAGGGTTCACATTTGTGTTGAAGCACAAGCCGGTGTTGAAAACAAAGCCGCGAGTGCGCTTAGTTGTCGAGTGGCGACTTTGCAATCCATGAACATTGAGATCATTGGATTTGAGCGGTTGAAGGAAGAGTATCCCAAGTGCCCAAATTTTGGAAAAGACTATACTACCCTCCTTAGTGGCCCAGCAAGCACTACCTTCATGGGAAATCGCCTATGCATCCCTCGCACTTCATTACGTGACTTCCTCATTTGGGAGTTACATGTCGGAGGAATTGTCGGTCATTTCGGGCATAACAAGACCATTGCACTTGTCGAAGATAGTTTTTTTGGCCTAGTATCATGCGAGAAGTCTCCCGGATTGTGCGGCAATGTCGTACCTACCAAATTTTCAAACAAAGCAAAACACAGACTTGTACACTCCTTTGTCGGTGCCTCACACACCGTGGCAAGACATCTCGATGAACTTCATGCTTGGGCTTACCAAGACAATGAGAAAGCACGAGTCCATTTTTGTTGTAGTAGACCACTTCTTGAAGATAGCCTACTTCATACCGTGCTCTAAAACCTCCGACACAACCCATATTGCGAAATTATTTTTCAGAGAGGTGGTGTGTCTTCACGCGTTACCCAAGACCATTGTGCCAGATAGGGATGTTAAATTCACTAGTTACTTTTGGAATACCCTATGGCACATGATGGGTACTATACTCCGATTCTCATTGGCATATCATCCTCAAACTGATGGCCAAACCAAAGCTACCAATAGGAGTTTAAGCAATCTCCTTTGATCTCTTGTCAGTGATCACATTAGGACTTGAGATTCTATCTTGCCTATGGCCGAGTTTGCATATATCAATTTCGTCAATAGGTCCATAGGTATGAGTCCATTTGAGGTGGTGCATGGTCATAGGCCTAGAACACCCCTAGATTTGATCCCTATGTCTGCATCGCATTGTACATCTGAGTCCGCAGATGCATTTGCATAGCATATTCATAATTTGCATGCCGAAATTAGACGTAAAATTAATTTGAGCAATGATAACTACATATTATCGGCGGAATCGTATAAGCGCTTCAAAGAATTTCAAGTAGGTGATCATGTGATGGTTCAGATTACTCCAAAACGACTTCCATCGAGAATCGCGAAGAAGCTCCAAGTCCGCGGAGCCGGACCTTTTAGGATTGCAGCAAAGAGTGACTCTAATGCTTATGTTCTTGAGCCTCCTCAAGATACGGCAGTTAGCTCAACGTTCAACGTGGAGAACCTAGTTCCTTATCTAGGCTCAACTCCACCTCCTTGCAATCTTTTTCAAACATTTTCCCGATACCAACCCAATCCCGAACCTATACCCCTTCCTCCTCCAAGCAAGCCGAGAAGAGAGGTAATCGAGAAGATCTTGGATGATCTTGTGGAATTAGTAAAGTGGGTGGGTAAGCCGAAATCCGAGAACACATGGGGTAAATGAAGATGAGGTCCGCCGCCTAGACCCTCATATGCTCGATCAATATCACGACCACACTTCATTGGTGATGAAGCCCATTTGGTCCGGAGGAATTGAAGGGGACGCTAACGCCGTGGATATAGGTTTTGGGCAGCATCGCGTGTATCGACGCAAGAAGAAGCGAAGAAGGAACCATGGAGTATCGACATCATCCGGGAGGGGAGCCTACAGGAGCGACAAGAGGACACCTAGCTGCCCAGAGTCACTCGAGCGATCCTACCTATCGCTCAAGCGAGGTTGAAGGCCAAAACTTTCGGCCATTTGTCGCTCGAGTGAGAACACATCAGGAAAGCAAGGTCAAACTTAGCTCGAGTGACCCCTGGTTGTCGCTCGAGTGATCCCCTTTAATATTCTCACTCGAGCAAGTCAAGTAACGACATTATCCTTTTTTATCCTTTTAGTTTCTTTTTTTTTCCTTTCCTTGTGTCAAATGTAAGTTACATTTTAGAGTAACATTGTACTTTTCTATTTTAGGGTTTATTCTCACGTGTAGCTACTATAAAACATCTTTATGTAAGCAATTTTGAGCACTGCTTATAAATGAATGAAAATACCTTGCATTGAGCTTGAGATGAGCTTGTGAAGAGTGATTCCTCTTTCCCCATGTGAGTTTGATGAGAGGCCAAGGGTGAGATGCCCATTTAAGTTCTTGATCTTCTCCTCACCTTCTTTCCCTATTTCCTTGCTTTTATTCCATCTATTTGAGTATCTAAAACCCCAAAAAACCCAACATCTTGAGCTACCTTGATATCCATCCTTGTGGATTGATTCTCTTCGATACCCATCAATCCACAACCGTTGTTGGGCTCGAGATCACTCCAATTGTGCCGATTAACCATTCCCTTGAAAGCCCTAGCAAAAAACTATGAGAAACCACATCGATCAATGAGCGAACGCCCCAACCTATAAGATGTTAGAGTTCTATCTCTAGGATCGCCCCTCCCGAAAGTCTAAACGGATCTAGCGCGTCGGATTGGACCCTAGCCGAACCAAGCATGTCACTCAAGTGGAAATCCACGAAACCCTAAGGTATCGCTTTAATTTGTGATTAATTGTTCAATTAATTAGTTTAATTTCGACAATTATCATCTCATATTCATTTTGAGGTCGTTGTCCCATGTCAGAATCACTCCAAACACCATGTGGAAGAAGAATCGCTCTTCGATTTGAAAGAATCACTCTTTCGATGAAAACTTATATCAAGTTCTCTAGAATCCATACAAAACAAAACGCATAAATTTTATTAATCACCAACAAACTATTATTGTGTTTGCAATGCCTTTATATAGGCTAAGAAACCTTAACTAAGTTTAAGAAACCAAAATAGAAAGTTCTAAAATAAAACAAAGTAGAAAATTCAAAATTCGTCCACAAGTTGGGCTCCAAGCCTCCAACAAAACAACTTTGCACGATCTCGATCGATCGACTTTAGGTTTCGATCGATCGAGATGACGCAGATTCTTTTTTAGACTGCTCTCGGATCAAATTTGATTGATCGAGGTAGGATTTCAATCGATCGATCAAATTTGGACAGTAAGCCCACTTTCAATTGCTCTTTTCTTTCCTTCATCCTCCCTTGTTTTTCCACATGCACGCCTTCCCGTGCTGGGGTCTTCTCACGAGATACACACGCACATAGGTCAACATGGCCCATCTAAGGTATTTTAAAACGCCTCAATGCTTTAAATTTCTTTTTGCGCTTTTTATACACCTTATATGGATCGATGTCCCCAACAATTAAGATGTGCTTTTTATACACCTTATATGGATCGATGTCCCCAACAATTAAGATGCGTATTAAGTGTCTTATAAAGTTTGTGCAACTCAAATATCCAAGGTATTTTGATTCATTTAATTCCTTCAAATTTCTGTCAGCTACAGTGAGCTATTTTAGGCTCAAGCATTTCATAATTTTGAATGCACAAAAGAGTAATATGATGAAATTTTCAGTGAAAGTCAATGCCTCCTCTGAATTGTGAGCTATTTCTGGTTCAAGCATTCCAAAATTTCGAATATATAAAAAGTAATAGTATGAGATTTTCACTAGAAAATGGGTGTGTGTATGTGGAGAGGAAGGGGGGAGAGAAACAGAAAGAACAAATATACAAGACTAAATCTAGTACCTGTAAATAATCAAACTTAAAACGTAATTCAAAATGAAAATCTAATACGCTACTTAAGATAAATAAAAACTTCAAATGTGATATGCTGATTCCAAATCTTTAGACATCTAAGACTCTTTGTACAATCATTCCCATATGACCATATGCTTTCTACTATTGGATGTAGGCGTCCACCATATCAGTACCTTGGTTTAACCGTTTAATTATTTATTTTGGTTAACATATCTTTTTCTTCTTTTTTTTGTTTAACATATCTTAGTTTCTTTTATGTAATTCTTATTGTTAAATATTCTTTCTGTGTAGATTAGTTGAAGAGTCGGTATTCTTTTGGATTTTCCAAATCAAAATCACTAATGCGGCCAAAATCAGACACCGAGACTCCATGGAACTCTGGTTAAACAATGCAAGTGCCCTCTAACAGAGATATGATTGCTCATACGCATGAGTGTTAATAAATCACTGAATTTTAGTCTAGGTGGAACTAAACTAATGCAGAATTACGATGCTTATCTAGTCAGTAGCTTACTGTAAAAATAACTTATCAGGGAATTAAAACTATTTGCATCCCCTTATTTATTATTTCTGGCTCCTCAAAATAAGCATCTAGGGACTCATGTAACAGTTTTAGGAGTGAGGTAAGATTTTAGGAGTGAGGTAGGATAATGAAATACACAATTCTAAAGACTTCAACAAATACTCTCATGAAAGTAGGTAATTGGCATATAGCAAATGTCAATGTGTTGCTTGAAAAAATTTCCAGTTTTATGTTTTCCTGCAAATTCTCGGTAAAAGTAAGAAGCAGATTAAGTGCTTTTATAAAGCTTGTGCAACTCAAATTTCCAAGGTATTTTGATTCATTTAATTCCTTCAAAATTCCGCTCTGGGAAGCAGCTATATGAGGAAAGCAGATGCAACACAATACAGAAGATTTTGATTCTCATGAAGTCAACAACAGTAAGCTATTTTGGATTCAAGCACTCCAAAATTTTGAATGCACAAAAGAGTAATAGGATGAGATTTTCAGTGAAAGTTTTATGGACGGGGGAGAGAGAGAGAAAGCGAGTCAAATAGCCTCTTATGAATTGTAAGTTATTTCTGGTTCAAGCATTCCAAATTTTCGAACATATCAAAAATTAGTAGTATGAGATTTTCAGTAAGAAAATGGGTGTGAACTGTGGAGAGGAAAGGGGGGGGAGAGGGAGAGGGAGAAGGAGAGAACCAATAAAAAACTTAAAATGTAATCCAAATAAAAATTTGACATAACTTCAAATTCGATATGGTGCTTCGTGGAGTAAGAATACATTAAGGGTAATACCTGGATATAGTAATTTGTACCCCCAACGATGACTGGCAAGCAATTACGAGACAAGATGTCATCTATAATCTGAAAGTCAATCACTTACTTAGTCAACTGAAAAATCGCCAACAGCAGCATTTAGGTCAAGTACAAAGAGTTATTAAGATTATAAATAACAATCAAAGTTGAAAAATGTTCAAAATTTAGAAGAACAATTGCCAGATAGAGAAACATGGTCGGCAAACTATGAAAACACAGTTGCTACCCATCAAGAAAATTGTAAAAGTAAACCAAAGTAAACTGGTAAGGCATCCTCAAATGCGTTTAGTAGATGGTCCTGATTTGTATATTAAACCATCATTTACTCTACTCTGATCGGATTTCTAATTTTTTTATTTTAATTTCGAGTTGCACTTTACTAGTTGCCATTTGTCGAGTGAGTCGGTTTTTGAGTCTTGTGAGTTGTGATATACTGATTCTAGTGATGGCTTACAGATTACCACTCTTTTCCAAAACCTTTTTTGTTATCTGAATTATCCGACCAACCAGTTCATTAATAAATAAAGAGTTGGTATTAAACACCCAATCCAAGGGCCGATGCTCTTGGCACTCGGGTCACCTTTTTGGATGCATGCCATGTGGAAGCTCTATGTGTTCTGTGTGATTTGATGCCTAAGATGCACGGACACGGGTACAATATGATACGGGTACGGCGATACAACAATTATAAAAAAATCAGGATACATTGTGGGGAGGTACATGTATTTAAAAATTACTTTTTTTATATATTTTTTAGGTAGATTTTACGTTGATAAATGTAAGAAAAAAAAAAAAAAAAAAAAGGAAAAAGATAAATAAAAAACTTGTTGACTAATTTCAAATAGATAGGCTGCACCGTGGTAGGCTCCCAGGTAGGCTCTTTTGATTTCTGCTTATTTTTAACCCTAAATCCCAAACTCATGTTTGACGCCCATGACCTCAATATCTATAATACAAAAAGATCGATCTCCATCATCTGATTCTAAGTGGTGAAAGACCATCTTATGCAGGATTCATACGGTAGCCATTAATTTTAGATGGCATTTGTTTGACTCAGATGATAGAGATGGGTTTTTGCCCCAATCTTTTGCACAAACGATCTTTAAATCATGGCACACCTATCAGACTGACACATATGATGACTCCAGGTGGCACACATCCCAAAAATTGACCACAGTAGAAAGTCACCTGGCTCTCGGACGCTAATTTAACACTAATTCAACAAATGAGTGGTATTTTTTATGTGATTTAGGGAAGACAGAATGAAATGAATTTATCTATAAATTAAAACTGCGCTCTCAAATTGCCTATCGAGCTACAAAAAATAATAATTATTAAGAATTATCGAAACATAATATTGATCTTTGCAAACAAATGAAAAGATAACCATCCGAAGCATACATGAACAGCTGAATCACGGAAATCTTTGGACGTGAAATCCACATTCGCATCAACGCTGCCCAACATATGATGTGGCACTCCTACCATTATTCAAAAAATTCCACTTTCGCATCAAATCGAAAGTTTCGATTTCCACAAAACAAATCCTAAAAGCATATATTATCAGTAAGAAAAAATATTAAAATTGATTTAATAAGCAATCAAACCTTTACGATCTGGAAGCGGGACCTTATTGGTAAGGATGTCTAATCCTTTATAGACCTAAAAATAAATAAATTAACAGATAAAAATATAATTCAAACAGAAATAAAGTAATAATAACAAATAAACAAAACCTGCATAGAGTCGGCGTTAATGATCTCGACAGGAAAGTAGGAGGCGAGATCGATGGCGAGGCGAGATTTTCCCGTACCAGTAGCCCCCATCACCACCACCACCTTTGCTTTTCCACTACTTTCCATCACACCCTCCCTCCCTCTCTCTCTCTCACGCAGGATTACTTTCAAGTTTAGATGGACCCGACTCTCCTGACCGTCATTTAAACACCACAACCGTATTTAATTGATCCTACACCATCAATGGTTCGAGATATGTCATCCCGACCGTCAAAGCCATAGATCAAGTGCAAAAGGCCGAATATTTTATACCGACTGAGCTACAGACCCATATTTTATACTCCTAAGTATTAGGACACATACATTGCCTTTATTATTTCTCTTTGTTTTCACAATAAAATTATAATGGATATCATTATTTATCATCCATAAAATTCTGACCTCATCCCACCTCCTTAAGTCGGAATGAATTAATCAATTTGAATCATACGATGGAGATTATTTTTCGTCTCAATCTTCTATCTTCTATATAGTTGATCTTGACATCTTGGTCGTATCATCATATGATAAAAAATTTATTTCACTTGGCACACACCCAAAAAGTGACTCTAAACTCACATGGCCTACATCACTCGCAAACGTGATTTTAGTATCATTTTTTAGACGTGCTCTATGTAATATAGAAATTTGACAGTCTAATGATACTCTCATAATCCTAAGATCATTTGTGTAAAAGATGGGGATAAACAATAACCTCCATCTTCTGACTCAAAGCGGTCATTTCTTAGCTACTAGAGACTATAAGTGAGGTCAATTTTAAGAGGCATAAATAATGGTACCCAAATAGAATCCCTTTTCCAATGGGATTACGTAAATAACTGTAACATCTTGAAAAATTCGAAAATCGTAGGTCCTGATTAGGTGCTTGTCCGTTAAGAAACGTGTCACCGTTTTGAATTTTTTTAAATAAAATCATCTTGGATCCATTTTAGCTTCGTATAAAACCTTTAGATCAAGACTTGTACACCGTGATGGTATATGTGTTTCATAGGGGAACTAATCCCTTTAAGTTATAAGAAGCAAATCTTCCATAGGAAGCCATTACCGTTTGCAAACTTTGGGAGGGTTTGGGTTTCTAGAGAGAGAGAGAGAAAGAAAGAAAAGAAGAAACCTCGTGTGCTCGTGTGGATCGTTGCCGCCGATTGCGCGAGTGTTTGATCGATTTTCCGCACAAGGCCGCGCACATTATCGTGTGATGAGATACAGTGATTTGAAGAGCGTGAGAAACCTTGCTACATACCCCCTTTCGTAGAAAAATTCGTTGTGAGTCTTCGTAAAGTGTGAGGAGTGGAAATGCTGTGAGTGTGCTAGAGGGGAGATTGGTCTTCACACGCGTCTTGATTCAATCGCAAGAGAATGAGTTATCAAACCCTTGTGATGCGAGGGAAAAGAGAACCAAGAGATTGAGATTTAGGTCGTCAATGTGAGAAATTTCTGCAAGATTATAAGGTGAGATCTTGTGTTTAAATCGTGGTTATTTATGATTTATGGTTGGGCAATTAATGCCCCAAAATATTAGCAATAAATGTTGGCTTGAATGGAAAAGAAAATAAGTTTTGGAAGTAGAAACCCGTGCTTCTGAAAAATCTGGCAAAACCGATCGATCGAAATCTAAATTGATCAATTGATTTGATAGGATGTGAAGAGATTTGACGAAACAAAGAGATTGGTTTTCTGAGGGCAACCGATCGATCGAATAGAAATTCGATCGATCGATTTGTGTGTCGACAAGTTCCCTGTCAAAGTTGATAGGTTACCATTAGGGTCGACAGGTTCATTTGGGGTCGATAGGTTTCATTTGATTTGGAAATCGATCGATCGAAATGGAATTTAATCGATCAAAATTGGTCGACAGGCTTTATTCGAGGTCGACAGGATAAAATGTGAAGAAGGTTTAGTTTCTGAGTAGACCGATCGATTGATTTAGAAATCGGTCGATTTGAAAACCGATCGATCGATTTATGAACCGATCGATCGAGTGTTGAACTAGTTATACAAACAGAAGTATGTGTGTTTTTTATAGGAAACCGACCGATTGAAATATATTTCGATCGATCGATTTTAGAAACCTAATCAGTCACATAATTTATCATTTTATCACCCTTAACTTAGTAATGTTAGGTCATAGTTTGCTACTAACGAATGACTGATGTGCAGATATTAGAGATAAGCAATAAATTAGACCATAAGTGTTAATCTTTGTCAAAATGAACTCAAAAAGTAATAAAAAAAATGATTAAGCGAAAAAGGCGATTTGCCGCTACTGAAAGCCAGAGAATCGTAATTTACGATTCTTCAAAAAAGACAAAAAGAGAAAAGCGATAAAGCGTAATTCTGATAATCATCAACTGTGAGGAAGCCTACTGAAAATAGAAAATTGTGATTAACGATTTTCCAAATAAAGAATAAGAAAGAAATCATCATTTATGATTTTCTAAGAATAGAAGTTTTCCTACTATTGTTATTGTTGTTGATCACGTGAGAATTATCACCGTCATATCTAGAATTAAAAGACTCCTACAATCAGAAGTCTGATGAACCACGGATCTGAGAAGATTGATAAAGATCTAAATTCGAAGGACTCTGCTACTACTCAATAAAGAACACTCTAGAAGCGCATCAACTAAAGAAAGCAAGGAAAATAAAATTATGAATTAAAGTTATATTAGGATACTTTTATATTTAGTAGTTTCTTTTATTAAAACTAGATCTTTGTAAACCGACCCCTTATAATCTATAAATAAGAGGGCTTTGCATAGAAATAAGCATCAAAGAATTTCAGCATCAATTGATGCCTGAGATTGGATTTTCTTCCTATCAAAGTAGTGTATACTAGTTAGAATAGATTGGATATCAGAGATTTCTCAAGAGCAATTAACAACTGCAATTGAGTGCTAAAGATTAGTGTAGATATCTGTAATTTCTCAGGAGTAATTAACGACTACGGCTGAGGGGTGAAGGATATATTTTACTTTGCTTTCTAGTTTAGATTTTATTTGCCTTGTAAACATCTCCAAGTTTTAATTTGAATTGACGACTCAAGTTAGAATTTGTAGATTAGTGTAACGATTTTTACTTTTTCATCTTCAGTTTGCTAGAGTTTAATTGACGCCCAAATTTTTGGTTGATTGTTGATTAGATTAAATCTGTATTGATAGGATCTTAGACTTGATTGACGATCAATTCTAGGAGACTAGAAATATGGTGTAACGGTACTGTTTATTTTCATAAATATCCGAAAGCTAAAGATTAAGATTGATGACCTTAATCTAAAGGAGGATTGTGATTTATTTTTTGTGTACTTTCGTTTAGAAAACCCATTCTCTTATTCATATTTCTCCAATAGATTAGAAAATCTTAAAGGTAAAAGTTTTTAAGATAGGGGTTTAGATAGAAAATAGAAATAGGAATTAATAAGATAATAAACTTTCTCGTGGGAACGATCCTATGCTAGTACTATAATTTCCATTGTGCGCTTGCAATAGGTTAAGACTTGAATTTAATATAATTATAATACATAATAAGAAGCAAGTCAGAACCAATCGATCGGATCAGGATTCGATCGATCGATTTAGTCAGTTTATGACATTTTTCAGTTTTTAAATAAATAACTCAAGGAGACTTTAGGGCTTCCCATTTTTCGTTGCTTTTGACTTATAAGGGATAATTTGGTGCTTTTGATTTATAAGAGGTAATTTAGTGTGTTCTAGGTTTTGATCAAGGGGACGTAATGAGAATGTCACCTTGATAAGAAAATCTTCGTTTTAGCTTCAGGTTAAGGTGGGAAATATTTTATACACAATTATATTTTGATTTAATTTCATAGATGCTTGATATGATCGAATGAAATATGATAAGTTTTGGATTTGAAATGAATTAGTATTTGAACTTTTTGCAACTGAAATTTTAGATCTTTGAAATTTAATATTTGATTCAATATTGTGAATGCTTGAAATACTTGGAAGTTTTAAATTATCGAATCTTCGACACACAAGTTGTTTTGGAAATTTATTGAAATGTCCAATCAAGGAATGATCTTCATTTTGAACATTGTAGGTAGCCTTCGAAAATCATGTAAGGAATTTCATATTTTTGACATCGTACGTGAGTTTTTGCAAGTTTTGAATCATGACTTATATGTAAATCCTTTGAGCAATAAATGAATAGAATTGAAACCATTAATCTTTGAATCGTGAATCAAACCATAAGTTACGAAGAAAATTTAAGTGGATCGTTATGGGTAGATTATAAGTGTGTTGTGGAGCGCTATGGGCGGATTATAAGTATATTGTGAACCGCTATGGGCGGATTAGAAAGTATACCGTGGACCACTATGGATGGATTATAAGTAAACTGTGGGCCGCTAGAGCGGAATCAAACCGACACGATGGGATATCCGTAAATCGAACCGACATGGCAGTTAAACCCATGAATCGAACCGGCACGACGAGATATCCATGAATTGAACCAGCATGATGGTTAAACCTATGAATCGAACCGGCATGGTGGTTAAACCCGTGAATCAAACCGGCATGAATAAACCCATGAATCAAACCGGTACGACGGTTAAACCCATGAATCGAACCGACACGATAGGATGTCCATGAATCGAACCGGCATGGCGATTAAACCCATGAATCGAACCGACACGACAGGATGTCCGTGAATCAAACCGGCATGGTGGTTAAACCCATGAATCGAACTGGCACAGCAGGATATCCGTGAATCGAACCGGCATAGCGATTAAACCCGTGAATCAAACCGACATGACGGGATATCCGTGAATCGATTATATAAGCTAAGTAAAAATATGTAAGGCATGTAAGTGAATCAAACCGATATGACAAGATATCCGTGAATCGATTTTGTAAGCTATGTAAGGATGCGTAAGACATGTAAGTAAATCTATGTAAGAATGTATAAAACATGTAAGTAAATCTATGTAAGAATGTGTAAGACATGTAAGTAGGCTATGTAAAAAATATAAGACGTGTAAGTGAATGTGATTCGAACTCAGTAAATCAAAGATAAGAAATGCTTTTGATAAGAAAATGTCTTTGAAATTAGTTTGTCCTTGAAATCAGTTTTGATTTTGATAAGAAAATGTCTTTGAAATCATTTTGTCCTTGAAATTAGTTTTGATTTTTATAAGGAAATGTCTTTGAAATTACTTTACCTTTGAAATCAGTTTCAGTTTTGATAAGAAAATGCCTTTGACATAAGTTTCAGCTTTTATTGGAAAAATGCCTTTGAATTCAGTTTTATTTTGAATATAAAAATATTTTGATTTTGTCTTTGAATCTATGCATGTGATGAGATGTATATTGGTATCAGTTTTCTCCACTAAGCTTCGTTGTTAGCTCATCCCGACTATACGTCACAGGTATAATGCTATCAGGACATCGGACTTGTGGATTGAGAACTTGAGGATTGATAAGAATTCTAGGATCGTAGATTTAGTACATCGTGAACTTTGGTAAGTTCAGGTTTGGTACGTTCGTGCTATTATATATGTATTGTACACCACTGTTAGGTAATGGTTAGTCATCACTGGTGGTATATTTTAGTTTACTGCTCATATTGGATATTAGAATTGGAGATTTTATTCATACCATATATATTATCTGATTTGATTTCTGCATGTATGTAGATGTGCCAAGTAAATTCTGTATCAGACTGTGATCTACGATCTGACAGTCCGAGTTTTCCTATTTGGTTTTGGTGTAAAGTTAAAGAAAAAAAAAATCTCAGAAAATTCAGGCTATCATAATAACGGTACCTAAATATGCTCTCTTTCATTCCTTATTTTTAGCACCTTCAAAGAAACCCATAAAGTTAAGAGAATTAATAATTTCGTCATAAAATATTTGATTGCTTTGAATTAGAAGATGGAGATTGGTTTTTGCTCAATGAATTCGGAGACAATGAGCTTACATTAGGCGGTCAAGTTTTTATTCCATGTGGCATAGATCCCATAAAAATATCCCTTAAATTAAACTTGAGCATGATGTATGCCATGTAAGTTTAAGACCATATTTTGATATCTGTGCCACATGAAATAAAAAAATGATCGTCTAATGATAAGCCCAAGATATCAAGATCGCTTAGTGAAAGTTTGGGCCGAAATATGATCTCCATCAACTAATACAAAGAAGTCGATGTTTTTTGGCATAGATGCCTTCCAAGATTTCGTGGGTGTTAATAAAGATACCCAAATAATAATTTACTTGAAGTTGAAACCCTTTGAACAACGATTAATGGACCCTTGATCAAATTTTCTCATCCTACCTAATCGATTTTCGACTTTTACCACCCAAAACCAAAATCAAACCGAACCAGAATTGGTTTGGTCTGAAACAATTTTTGGGTCGATTGGGGTTGGTTCAATTAAATTTTCAGGTCGAGTTCGGAATTCAATTCAAAACTTGCAACCTTACGTACGGATGGTCATAGGACTTCGGCAAGCACTTAACTTTATTTGACTAAGACAAATATATGATACTTCTAAGTAGGGCTCTCAACAAATCGGGTAGACTTGATACTTGACCTGCTCAAGACGGCTGTCTTATTGGGCTAGGTACTGAACTTGACCTGTCAGGCTAAGTCAGACATGAAGTGTCAGACACAATCATTATGTATGGTTGGGTCGGGTTAGGGAAAATTTTGGTACACTAAGCTCGAGTTATACGATATTATTATATAATAATAATAATAATAATAATAATAATAATAATAATAAATAGAGTGTCTTTAGCCAGGTCAGGTCAGGCAGCAGGTCAAGTGTCAGGTCGGGTTGGGCACCCTTGCCCCTTCAGGTTAAGGTCGAGATAGGTGTCAGGTTGGGTTGGGCATATTCCTTTGACCCTTCGGGTATTAGGTCGAGTCGGGGTGCACCATCGGGCCGGGCCAGGTCAGGTCAGCATATGCCATTTACCAATAGGACAGTCAAACCTTTAAAAAGACCTATTAATAATCCTACTTTTAGGTTTTTAATTATATGTTTATTTAAAAAATTTAATGTTATTTTAACATAAATATGATTTATATGATGATCATGTGAATCGTGTGACTTTAAAATGATGGCTTGTATATAAAATTAAGGTTAGAGATTGGGTATATCGGGCACCATTTTGACACCATGTACTGTTACATGGTGCAAGTGATTATTATACATCTTTTGTCACATCTTTCAATTGAAAATTTTATTTTGGCAGCATGTATAATACACAAGTATTTTTATAAGATTTATAGTTAATGATTCTAAGCTTTTAACTATTTAATCAATAAACCAATTAAATGTCAAATGGCATGAGGTGATTTGCAAATTGCATGAACCAAATTCTGGGTATATGTTCTAAAAATTAATAAAATACATGGCTTTTTGTCCTTTATTGTTTATAAAAATTATAGCTAATATAAAGTTAGTACATCTAAATAGTCCTAACCCTAAAATAAAATTGTAGTTGACAAACTATATATATATATATAGTATAAGCATCACATAACTATTTTTCTTTTTAATAATAGTTAATAAAAAAAAACGATTTAAAATTTCAAAGCCTAATGATTTAGTTACATTAATTTTTTACTGATTGACATTCAATAAACGATATGATTTAATGCGATTATTTAATTTTAATTCATAAATAAATTCAACTTTGATCAAATTAATCTATTTTACAGTGTGCACGTGCAACGCTCGTGCATTTTTACTAATCTTACTACTATTAAATGCACGAATGATGGGGTGTTTTTGTCAATTTTGTGTTTCCACATATTTTAGGAACAAAATACCTTGCTTTTAGCCCCATTTACCGTATAACTTATTGCATCTTTTACCCTTTTATTTTAAGAAATAAAAATAGATTTTCAATCATATTATGAGACCTTAGATTAGTTCCTCAAATGTCTCCTACAATTTCTCCGTTATGATAACCAAAATACGTAGTCCCAGTATATGTTTTGGTTGGATGATTAAAAGAGAGGCGTGAAACTCTAATAAAAAAAGAACCTTTATTACAACCCAATATAGAAGTTTAATATAAAAAAAACGTATTAAGGATGTGTGAGACGTGGAATCAACATCTGACCGCCTGATAGTTGTGCCATGATATCAAGATCTACCCTATAAAATAGTGGGCGGAAAAACGATATACATCATCTGATTCAAGGAAATTAACGGCAACCTACGTTAAGAAGAAAGAACCCTACGTTGTAAATAAAGGAACCTGAGTTTCAAAATCTTACATGTCCTTGAAGAGATTTGTTCCAATAATATGCTTACCTAATAAGATGGTGCTTCCATGTGGCGTAAGTCCCAGAATCCAAGTCTTTCTTCTAATTGAAACCCATTGACTACTTGGAATCTAAAGATAGAGATTATTTTTCACCTAATCTTCCACACAACGGATCTTGATACTATAAATGTTCCATCAAAAGGCTAGTTTTTTATTCTGCATGACATAGATCTAAAAAAAGTGGCCCGATCCAAGAATGCTTACCTGATTAGATGGTGTCCCTAAGTGGCATCCCAAAAATAGTCTTTTTTTATTTTAACTGATTGACTACTTGGAATCAGATGATGGAGATCGTTTTGCACCTAATCATTCACATAATGGATCTTGAGAACCATGAGCGTACCATCAAATAGTCAATTTTTTTATACCATGGATTTAAAAAAAGTGGCCCGATCCAAGAATGATTACTTGATTAGATATGTTTATGGACAACTCTAAAATAATGCTCTGTCTTAACCTATTACAAGCACACAACGGAAATTGCAACACTAGTACTATAGGATCGTTCCTATGAGAAAGGTTGAAACTCTAAAAACTTCTATTTGCCTTTAAAAAAATAAAAGAATAATTATTTAAACTAAAGTACAGAAAATAAATTTAAATCCTCATCCTTCCAGATTCTAGTCGTTAATTATTCTCCTTCTGGATTTTGGATGTTTACAAATTAAAAACTGTTACACTAATCTGTAGTCTTCCGGAATTTAAGCGTCAATCAAAAATTAGAATTCTGTAGATATTTATAAAAATAAAATACTATTACGCTAATCTTTCAAATTCTCAATGTTAGATGTCAATTGAAATCAAGAACTTTCAGATATTTACAAAGTAGGAAAATACAGTAATATAAATCTAAACTAGAAAGCAATAAAATTGATCTTTCATCTCCCAATTATAGCCATCGACTACTCTTGAGAAATTACGGATATTCTAAACTAAAAAGCAATAAAAATTATCCTAATTTTGATCTGTCGAAATCTCAACCTTAATTGTCAATTGCGACTGAGAGACCTTGGATACTTTTTCTAGGTGTCGAGCCCTTTTATTTATAGATCCATAAGGGGTCAGTTTATATTATTTAAATCCTAATAAAAATAAACTACTAAAACAAAAGTTTCTTAAAATTATAAACTTCCTAATCCTAATCTTCCTTGCTTCCGATAGCAGATGTGTGCATATCTTGTCTATAATTTTAGCAGTAGAGATCTTCAGGATTCTTATCGCCAATCTTCTCATATCCGTAAATTGCAAGACTTCTATTTTAAGAGTTTTTTCTATTATGTATATGGCGGTGCAACTCTTCATGTGATCTTCAGCAGTAGTATGATAAGCTTTATAGTACAAGATCGTAATTATGATTTTGCTCTTTCTCCAGTACAATTTCTTGCTTTCGATCAATCGTAATTTCACTTTGATCTCTCCCGTCTTGAGCTTTCTTCTGTGGAATCGTAAATATGATTCTCTCTTCTTTCTTTGGCTTTGACTTCTCGAGATTACGATTTGAATCGTAAATCTTCTTTTTCAGCTTTACAGGTGATTCCACTGTGATTTGGATTGTAGTTTCATGCGATCGTCTTTCTTACTGCTTTTTGAGTTCATTTTGGCAAAGATTAACACTTTTGCTCTTTTCTACTAATTGTTCTAAATATCTGCATATTAACATCTTATTAGTAGCAAACTAGGGTCAAACATCACTAAGTTAAGGGTGATAACATGATAAATTATATGACTAATCACACTCCCAAACTTAAGTTTCGCTAGTCCCTAGCAAACAAGGAAATATAAACTATTCTAAGAATTTAAATTTCATTTTCGTAGGGAATATGCTTGCATTTATCAAATGCAACAAGCCTTTAAACTCATAGGTGATCCCTAGTGCAGGAGTTGTGTTTCTTGAAGGTTTCCAGTGAAGTTACCTACACACTTCAAAATATTTTTGGATTTTTCAAAAATTTCAAAAATAAAACAAAAGAACTAAAAAAAACTTTGAACTAATTTTGTACACTAACTAATCAATCAACACATGGTTATAATTTTCAAAAGATGATTCCATTAGCCATGGCTTCCCATCCTAGCAGTATTTTTTATCAGAAGCTCAGTAATTTCAATTCATATTAAGTGTGGAGTGTGTGCATATCAATGGAGAATCTATTAATTATAAATTTTTCTAAACTGCAAATTTAGAAAACATTTTCATTCAAATTCTCACTAAGGCATACTCTAAAAAAGAATATCGAGATTATTGGGTTTCTCATAGTGATATATATAATGAATAATTTCAAAGACATATGACAAAAAGATAAATCTCATGGAAAAGATAGTCTATTCTATTTCAAATGCTTCCCTATTTCTCCATAGTATTTATCATAAACATCTCTACTAGGCTCATGCCTTTGTAAATCGTGGATCAAAAAGGGTTTTATTCAGCTAGTAATGGAGCTTTGGGTTAAGTTCCAAAGAAAAGTAGAAAAGATTTAAAGTTCTGAGAGTTTAGCTTATCTCTCACCTATCTTCATCTTTTTCTTCCTTTTCTACTTTAGTAAGTATCCAAAAAGTTAGATAATTTCTTCCCATATAAATATATTGTAGACACCTAAATTTGGCCCAAGGCTCGATCGAGATATACTTTGAGAGAGGCCCACCCCCAAGCTTCTGATAGCATCTCCCACACCCTCAGGACCCTTCCCAAACCCTTAGGAATTACCCCCAACCTTTAAAAACCTCCTCGAACCCTTGGTTAACCCTCCCGGGCAGTGCTTAGAATGAGATGTACCAGCGCAGGCAGAGACCTCTACTAAATCTTATACCATTGAAAAGTAGAGGTTCTCAACTTTTTAATAAACCAAAAATCACCTCAATCCGAGTTGTATTTCAAAAGTTACAACGATCCAAAAAGTGACCAAAACGGCACCTAGTTGGGGCAAGCATGGCGTGTATATTATGCACACCAAACCATTTTTTTGCAGAAATAGCTTGGTGTGTGTATTATACATGCCAAGTATACGTGGCCCCCCCTGCGGGCTCTGACTTCTAGGACCCTGTAGCTATGCTTGGCGTGGATAATACACATACCAAGCTTAGCTATGGTAACCTCTAATTTTTGCTCAAAATTTTGACTTGTTGACCATCCCAATATTTAGGGTGGGTTTCATTAGGGCTGTTGCACTCCTGTTTACCCTATTTGCAACCCTCTAGTCATTTGAAATCTCACCCTATCATCGACCATTGAACCTATCCTCACACATATCTATAACCTTAAAAACCTAGGAAACCTTAGATGTTAGGATTACCTAATTGTTAACCCTAATTAGCCCTTAAGTACCCCCCTAACCCTCTTTTTTTCTATAAATAGAGAGGCACCACCCCTTGGATTAGAGGCTTAAAAAAAATCCAAAAGAGAAAAAAGATTAAGAGAGAGCTTTCCTCCCCTTTGGTGCACCATTTTCATGCAAATTTCAGAACTCCAAAGCCTCCTTTAGACCCCACCTTTCATAAAAAATCTCCTAGTTTAAGTGAGAGCTACCCCCTAGCCCTCCTCTCCTACCCCCTAACTAGTAAGCTTTAGAGGTTAGAACCCTCTCTTCCATCATCCAAGCCATCGGAAGCTCATCAAGTGTACCTACGCGAAGGTTCACAAGTGTACTAAAAGGGCCCGAGAGCTCTGGCTCTCCCCTCGACTCCTCTACCTTCTTAGCTTTTCCTTTATCCTTGAATTTGTGCCATTATGCCGGCGACATCTCAGTAATTGCAAAGGGGCACAAATAGGATCAAGTGCCTTCAGGCAAGAGGAAGTGCTCTTTTCTTTTTATTTTGGCCATAAGTAGAGACCGCTTTTGGGCGGGTTGATCGGGTGCCTAACACCTTCCCGATTGATAACCGAAGCCCTTACACAAGAGCCTTTGGCATAGACCAGTGAATAAGAGTCACATTTTTGGCACTTTGGTGCTCATAAATTGATTTAGGTTTCTTAGATGGTGACTCTATATTTTTCACGAGTGTGTATCGTCGCGATGGGATCGTCAAAAATCCGCAGTTGCACAGATGGCGACTCTGCTAGGGACTAGCTAGTAGAGCTTCCCCTTGAAAGCTGGCCTTTTCCTTTATTTTTACTAACACTTGGCTATTTTTCCCTTGGTTTTACTTACCCCTATGATTCTATTTATTTTTACTCACCTCTACTTTTCCGTCATTTACGTGCCTTAGCCGATTGGCAGGCCTACTTGTGCATCGTCATTACTTTCCTTTACTTTCTCGTCATTTACATGCCTTAGCCGATTGGAGGGCTTACTTGCGCATTTACACACTTTAGCCATTTGGCAGGCCTACGTGAGCTTTTACTTTCCGCAATTATATCCTAACAGTGGACGCCGGCCCGTAGAAGCGGCACGAGACCATCATCCCCGGTTTTTGAAATTTCAAGAGGGGGACTTAAATTGAAATTTTACATTGGGTAGATTTTATAAAAGGGTGGGAATTTAGGCAAAGATACAAATGTTCCAGTTCCTATTACGGCGACAGCCCCTAGTGGTGATGATCCCAAAAAGTACCACCCCATCCAGTATCTGAGAAGGCGCTTGCGCTGGAGGTATATCGGGTGGGTGACCGAGCCGGTTACAAAGCTTAAAACCCTGTTGGAGTGTGTTTGGTTGTCCCGAATCAAACCTTGTATCCCTAGGATCAGAGAGGAGGAACCTGTTATAACAAAAAAGTCAGTCCCCGGAAGCATTGCTTCCCGAAAACAACAAAAAGGGACCAATTTTGGGCTTGTTGTTCTACTATTTTTATAGCTATATACTCTATTTATACCTGGCGTGCGTAAAATACACGCCAAGCTTAAATTTTCCAGATTTGTTCTGGCGTGTATATTACACACGCCAAGCCAAAATTGAACAGAGTCAGCCTGACGTGTATAATACACACGCCAAGCCAAATTCTGGAGAATTTGGCCTGAGTTAGGCAGCCCGAGTCTAAGGCCGATCTTCACCTCCCCGAGTTCCCCACTTAGTGGTTTAGCACCTCAAATAAATCCCTCACTCTTCGACACCCAATACGCCTCCGCCGGTTGAAAGAGGGTAACTTCTTATTGACTCACTCCGGGGGATCGAGTTGTTTGCATTGATTCCCGTGCCTTCAATAGATCAAAGGGTTTCCGTTTGATTCTTTCGAAGCACATCAGGATCCCGCCGCGGAAGATATTTAGGGTATGAACACCACTCAAAACAGGAATTCTAAGGCCCCAAAAATCTTCATCGTAAGATATCCACTTGCCATTTTCAAAAATATATATAAATAAAAAAGAGTCATCACAAAAAAAATCGAAAAAGGAAAAAACATTGTGGTGCCCGTACAACGGCATCGCCTTATCCCCTGTCGTCCCATAGAGGGAGAAGGAGAAAAGCTTACGGGCCCCATCCGAGGTACCTGTACCCAACCCGCCACCAAGCTATGTCGTGGGCAGTGGATCCGACATACGCCGATGCCGATTCATCTCCACCACATTCCCCAACTCATTCTCATTCGAAAGAGACTTTTACCTCCATCCCACTTGATGAGTACTGAAATATGATGATATTTTACCCCTAAATACCTATATTTAGCTGTTCGATGAAGGCTATCTAATGAGAATTATTAGATTTGAAGTGTTTCAGGTAAATACAAGCTAAGTATGGAAAACATCCCAAGAATTCTGAAAATAATGTCAAAACACTGTAACTTTGGGTCATCGAGAACTTAGTGTGACTTGCGGCTACATTTAGACCTTTAAGACGGCCGAATTATGAAATTGTCAAAACATAAAAGTTGTAGATCTTTTCGTCAGCTTTCCAACGACATAAGAATTACTACAATCCAAGTTTGGGACAAAAGTTTATAGCTGAAATACCAAAGTAGTATCTGATACAAAAAGTGTGCTGAAATTCATTGATTTCTGGGGGTCGATGCATCGACCCTTTTGGTCGATTAATCGAGGAGAAGGAGAGTCTGACACGGAATTGACTACTTTAAAGCTGATTTTGAGCCTCTTTTGTAGGGTCGATGCATCGACCCTATTAGGTCGATTAATCGACCCTAAATTGGTGGCTAGGGAGACTTCTGCGACCGGGAATCTATTTAAAGCGATTCAAACACTTCGAGGGAGAATTAGAAATTAGGGAGATAGGAGATTAGAGTTTTAGTTTTTTGCTTTTCTTTTTCATAGCTAGACATAGAAATAGAGAGTTTTTATTTATTCATTTTTGAGAGCTTTGTTCCTTTAATTTCCAGTACTCATTCCTCCAGTTTATTATATTTTTGCTCAAGTTTATTCCTGTATTATTCTCGTTTCTGAAGACCATCGTACTTTTGGATCAAAATAATTTCTTTTGAAGTTGAGGTATTTTTAATTCATTAAATTAATATTATTTTCTCTTCCTTATTTATTTATGTCATTTAATTGCAATATGTGTGGCTAAATTCATAAGGATGGGGATCTAATGATTCCCATCCGAGGGATGTACTTTTAATAATATAAATTTAGGATTAAAATATGAGATCTTATTTTATGGTTATTATGCTATTAAGAACGGATGAAATCCCTGCCACTAACCGGGATCGCGTGTGCCGAGCCATGCCCGGGATCTCAGATCTGTGACGATAATTTTACCCAATCATTGTTATATGGTCTTTTTGCTTTCATCGTGTGGATCTAATTACGATTATGATCCGAGATCGAGTGTGTCGAGCCATGCCCTAGATCTTGGATCTGTAATGGTAATTTTATTTTAATTACTCCCTAATCTGAAATCGAGTGTACCGAGCCATGCCCTTGATTTCAGATCTATGGTGGTATTATTGTTGAAATTTTTATCTACTTTTGGGATGATTTTTATTTGAACCTAAGATCAAGTGTGCCGAGCCATGCCCTTGATCTCAGATCTATATATGAAAATCATCTAAGTCCTGATTGCAGGGATGCAACGTGGAACCTATCGGGGTTTTTGACCATTTATCTTCCATAAAAGATATTTGTTCTCAATGGTATATCTCATAGTTTAATCCGTAGATTTGTATTATGGGAAGAACGGACTAAAGATGGGAGGATTTAGTATCTTCATGTTTATCTTTATTTTTGAATCATCAATTAAATTTTATTTTTGTAGTCAGTAATTATCATCTCATCAAACCGCTTAAATCATAAGACTGGTAAAATACTGTTAGATCTTAGTGGATTTCTTGAATTATTGTCTTGTCTTTTTAGATCTTTCAAAATTAGTCCTCGTGGGAACGATCTCGTACTCCGCACCCACTATATACAATCCGATTCGTGCACTTGCGAGTAAAATATCACAATTAAAATTCACATCAAGTTTTTGGCACTGTTGCCGGGGAAATCGGCGAAATTTTGATTAATTCGAATAGGGATTTGTGTGTTTTGTGTTTAAAAAAATTAATAATAATAAAATAAAATAATTGAAAAAAAAAAAAAAAAAAATAAAATAAAAAAATAAAATTTTGAAATTCTTTCCCTTATTTTTCTCTCTTAGGTAAGTTGTTGTAGGAGTCTATTAGGAAGTTTAGATTTTTAGACTTCTTATTTTAGATTTTGTAGGAGTCTTTTTAGGAAGCATAGATTTTTAGGATACCTTCCTTAGGAAATTTAGGAATATTTTATTCTTTCCCTTATTTTTCTCTTTTAGATAAGATTTTGTAGGATTGCTATTAGGTTTAAAATTTGAATTTTTAATTTTAATTTTTGACATTCAGATTTATAAAAAAAAAAAAAAATTTTTTTTTTTTAATTTCATTTAAATTCGAATTTTAATTTTAATTAAAAAAAAAAAAATCGAAATTTTTTCCCTTATTTTTCTCTCTTAGATAAGTTTTTATGAAGTTCTTTTAGGGAGTTTAGATTTTTAGGATTTCTTATTTTAAATTTTTTAGGAGTTTATTTTCCTTATTTTCCTCTTTTAGATATTTTATAGGATTTTCTAAAATCTAGTTATTAATTTTTGTGGGACTACTTGTTTTAGGCTTTGTAGGAATCTTTCTATTCTCTCCCTTATTTTTCTCTTTTAGGTAAAATTTTATAGGATTTTGTAGGATTGTCTTTAGGTTTTGAAATTGAAATTTTATATTTTAATTTTTGAATTTAATTTTTATTTTTGAAATTCGAATTAAAAAAAATATATATATTATTATTTTAAATTTGATTTTTAATTAAAATTTTTTTTTTTTAAAAAAAATAATTTCTTGAGGTTTTCCTGCCCGAAACCTCTGCTCTGTGCGTCATTTGCATACACACTAGATCCTCTAAAGAAAGAACTTTAGAGCCTTTAAATTCAGAGATCGAACGTGCTTGCCGGTCAAATCGTAAGGACGCTAGATCAAGGTAGAAATTTTCAAGAGAATCATCCACTGAAGTCAGTATGACTGACAACATGAATGGGCAACTTGAACAAGAGGAAGAACCAACATTGAGAGAACTGTTCTCTCCGATCACTACAAATACCCCATCATGCATTGTATACCCTGCCACACCGGGTGGCCGGTTTGAAATTCGTACAAATGTTATTCAAATCCTTCCATTCTTTCATGGCATGGAGAGAGAAGATTCATACCAGCACATCAAAGACTTTGTCGAAGTCTGCTCATCTGTTTACCAAAACTTCAGCGAAGAATCTGTTAGGCTACGCTTGTTTCCTTTTTCTATAAAGGATAAAGCAAAAGCCTAGTTAAACTCTCTACCATCGGGATCCATAACCTCCTGGGATCAGATTGGTCAAAAAGTTTCTGTTAAAGTTCTTTCCTATGGCGAAGACTAATGTCCTTAGACGTGAAATCACGGATTTCACGCAAGAGGAAGATGAGAGATTATATGAAGCTTGGGATAGATTCATGGATCTCTTACTCAAATGTTCACACCATGGATACTCAAAGTGGAGACTGGTTCAATGTTTCTACAATGGACTGAGTCAACCAAATAGACATCTGGTGGAGTCAATGAATGGCGGAGGATTCCTGAGTCTTAAGGAAACTGAATCTTATGCTTTCCTAGGAAAGCTTGCTGAGGATTCTCAGCACTGGGATTTCACAAAGACTCGGGAACAATCAGTCAAAGCCCGTGATCAAACCGGGAGTTCAACCAAGAAAGGAGGACTATACGTAGTAAAGGATTCCCTGGATTTGATGGCTAAAATTGATTTCCTCACTCAACAAGTGGAGGAATTGAAATTAAAGAAGAATGTGCATATGGTAAATACATAACCTGAGCCATGTTCAATTTGTGCAAGTCCAATGCATATGGCAGATGATTGTCCTTCAATGCAGACCTACCATGAAGACACATCTGAACAGCTAAATATTGTGAATAACTATGGGCATAATCAAGGAAATGTTTTCAATGAGAATAACCCAAATAGTTGGAGAAACCACCCAAATTTCTCATGGAAACAAGATAATCAAAGAATATAGCCCAGGAAACAGGGGACAAACTTTTATCCCCAACAAAATTTCAACCAAGGACCGCAGCAAAACTACGGTCAAGGGTAATTTCAACATCAAGGGTTCAATAATCCAAATCAATTTCAATACAATCAAAATCAGATAGGGCAACCACGACAATTCAATCAGAATTATCAGTTTGCACAACCAATGGGAGGTTATCAGAACCAACCACAACAGAATTTTGTGCCAACATTTCCACCACCTGGATTTAACATTCCACAGGAAAATACTGCCCAACGTCCTCATACACAAACTCCTTCTACTGAGGACCTGATGAAACTCATTCATTCTCACACATCCTCAATCTCTAAAATAGAGACCCAAATTGGGCAATTGGCCACTTTTATCTGTGAAAGAGAAAAAGGATCGTTTCCGAGCCAACCAGTTCCTAACCCAAGGGGCCAAATGGTTGTTGAACAAACATCAACTTCAACACAAGAGGATGATGAACAACAAGTTCGGGTGATCACAACATTGAGATCTGGAAAGCAGATCGATAACAAAGTAGTGTTGCCAGAGGAGGAGGAAAAGTCTGATGGAGAGAAAAAATCTAAGGAGAAAGAAGAAATTGATGATAAAGTACAAGCAAAAGAAATATCAGAAGAAAAGAGTGAACAGAAGAGAAGTTTTATTCCTAAAGCACCGTACCCGCAAAGATTAATGACACCACTGAAAAATCGCGATGAGGAAGGAATAAATAAGATTTTCAAGCAATTAAAAATTAATATTCCTTTCCTAGATGCCATCCGCCAAGTGCCGACTTATGCTAAATTTTTGAAGGAATTGGTCACAATTAAAAGAAAGACAAATATTCCGAGAAAGGCTTTCTTAGCCGAGCAAGTTAGTTCAGTGTTACAAGCAAAGCTCCCGATCAAATACAAAGACCCAGGTTGTCCTACAATCTCGATCATCATTGGTGATAACCGTATTGATTAGGCCCTTTTGGATTTTGGAGCAAGTGTTAACTTGTTGCCTTATTCTGTGTACAAGGAGCTCGAGTTGGGAGAACTTAAGGCCACTGCGATGACCCTTCAGTTAGCTGATCGGTCCGTAAAGATCCCTCGTGGAATTGTGGAAGATGTCCTCATCAAGGTGGATTCTTTCTACTTTCCTGTGGATTTTGTTGTTTTGGACACTGAACCGACATCAAATTTGAAGAATAACATTCCAGTGATTCTAGGAAGACCTTTTCTAGCAACCTCCAATGCACTGATCAATTATCGAAATGGGATCATAAATCTGTCATTTGGGAATATGACAGTGGAACTCAATATTTTTAATATTGCCAAGCAGCCCATGGAGGATGATGAACATGCACAGGCATGTATACTCGATGAAATCATTGAAGACATATTTCGTGCATTCGAAGCTGAAGATCCTTTAGCAGCTTGTCTTGCACATTTCGGAGAGAATTTTGATGTGGATCAACTGATCCAAGAAGTGAATCACATGTTGGACTCCACATCACGTCTGGGAGAAGAAAAGGAAATGGTGTTCACCTTGCGTCTCCTCCTCTTGCTTTACCTTTGTCTTATCTTATCACTACCTTTACAACACCACGTTCCCTCTCAACGCATCCCTCTCCAACTTCACCCATGATCAACTTTCCAACAACCCATAAATAATTCTGAAAAACTCTCTAACAACTTTATGCTCCAACTCTATGAGAGGCCTCCCTCCTTCGAAAAACTGAAGAAGATCCCTCCCGACAAGGAGGCCTTGACCATAAAAGACTCATCAAAAGAAGATGTTAAAAGATGTCACACCTATTTCGACAAATCTCACATCATCCAAACCACGAACGCAAACATGACTTCTCTCTCATTCTAGATTGACCAAATCGAGAGGGGTCGAGGATCCCGAAATAAACTATCCAACTATCACTTTGCCCATCCGACCTCTTGAGTCAGACTCCGTTTAATACTGTACCATAACACAAAAATACAAAAAAATCAAAAAATATATATAAAATAATATATATATATATATCATCCACCCAACAATATCTCTCACTTATAACTCTTACCCGATCGAGAACTCGAAGTCTGGAAGCTAGTTCTAAGGAGACCACGCCTACACAACCACCTCACTTGGAGGAAATCAAACCCATATGGGAAGTACTTATATTATCTCGGCAACATGTCCATGAAACAGTCACAGGGGGAGAACTTTCTGGAATCATAACTCAATGACCACCATCTCTCGTAGCCTAAATAAACATACTTATATACCTATCATCCTCGTAGTCATCACAAGGCATTCGCCAGTCGTAGGTCATTATTTTCAAAACCATTTTGGGTATCATCTGACTCATTGACCACCCTCCTATTTGGGAAAGTTGATCGATAGGACTAATGGATCATGAAACTCTCTTTCTGAAATATAGAGAACTCTGGATTCTTGTACACCCTCTTCAGCCATTGGAGTCGATGTTAGAGCAGAACAAATGAAAATATAATATTTCATAAAACCTCATAATTCTTGCGTTAGCAGGTTGTTTAAAAAAATATATATACATAAAAGAAATACAATCGAGTGAGAGCAATACGACGAATGAACAGTCAATGAATTAAGGAAAGCATAAGCAAATTATGAGGGCATTCTTGGTATTTTCATTAAAAAAGTATAAGCAAGCCGTGAGGGCATCCCTGACATCTTCACACTACTAGATGTCGTCATACGGTGGCGGGAGGAGGATTAAACTCCTGCTAACCATAGAATTTGAGGATTTGATGGTATTGGATAATGACAGAGAGCTCAATTATAGCACCGCATTACCTACCTGAGAAGAAAGTAGTTGACTACTATTTTAAAATTTGGTTGAATAAGAAGCTACCCTCATATTAATAAACCTTACCTCCTCTTCACCCTTAATTTTCTTTTTGGGCAATGAGTCAAATGACTTTTAAAATCTCTTTCAGAATAAAATCGAAAACTCTTGAATGCAAGTGATGCAATCACCCATTACCTACCGTTCACCTCAATCTTGTTAAAAGTTACGATACATGATAATTGTTCAGCACTTACGAAATCGAACCCAGCATGTGACAGAAATAATTAAACTACCTCCCAACATGGGATCATCACAAATCCACTCTAGGACATCTGTGAGACAGATCAAAGTCTCACTGTCACTTGACACTAGGGCATTTATTTTTAAAGAGCGCTAGCACCTTGATAGTGATACTCAGGTCACAAGACCGATACCCCAAACTGGGGCATTTTTAAAATTTTTAGTTTATTTCTTATTTTTCCACCGCGGAAACCCCAAATTGGGGCATTTTTTTCTTTATATTTATTTTTTTAGTTTATTCCTTACTTTTCTGACATGGGACCAAAAACACCCAAAACAAGACAAACAAGAAGCATACAACAATAAATATAAACAAACATAATAAACAAAATAAAAAAATATCACTTTATTTATAACAAAAATTTACAAGTATCACCGGAGGCATACCTCTTGAACATATAACCCAAAACAAAAACCTAAAATCCTAATCTACAACCCAAAACAAAAACCGAACCCAAAATGGACACAAAGCCCGAGCACGGAGCGTCCAATCAGAAGCAACATAAGGCGAAATGGAGGATTGGTTGGGGAACACCCCTTTCCGTCCATTTGGAGGACTTCTCTTCCACCCATGGATAAAAATATCGTCCGATATCGATACGTATCGAACGATACGTATCGGTATCAGACGTGAATGATATGATACATTAAATATACCGTATGATTCAAATATATGGTATGTATCGAACGATACATTCAATATATCGTTCGATAGGGACCGATACTGATACGTATCGGTTTTTGGACCAGACGATATGTACCAGTTTTTCAGCATTTTGATCCATGCTTCCACCATCTTCACCTTCTAACAATAATGAATGATGTATAGGATGCTTCCTTCCCAATATCGCCCATTCTCAAAGTCACACTACCGTCGAAAGCCCTGCTAGGCTGAAGATCATGCGAAACCATAAATAACGAAAGAAACGACATCACAATCCGATGGTTGGATCATAAGATATCATTAAAATGGTGAAAACAGGAATGAATTAACAAAAATAAAAGAAACTCAGATATCTATAGAAACCCCCCTAATTAAGCGCCCCAAATGGAACACATAATTCGATTGAGAGCATGGACAGAAGCGTATAACCTCAATCACACACAACCCGGATGGCGCGCAATTGAACTTCCACCTATACACAAGTCCCGACAAAACCATAGCGCGCAGCTACACCCATGCACAATGAAATCACACGCCTATGTTACTGTGCGGAATCCAAAGGGACACTCGAACACTAACCTGGTGACGCTCTGATGGCGCGCACTAGCCCGAGCGCATAATTGGATTAAACATTAATCCCCATGCACGAAATCCGAATAGACACCCGCACACCTTCGCTCTGCCAGCCCCGCGACTCTTCGATTATGCGCCGTTGACAGAGTGCATAATGATATTAAATGCAGATGCATTAATGTTGAATAGCCTCTCTAATCTCATAATCATGCGCACATAACCCACCGCACAATTTAATTGAACGCCCGGTAACCTACGCGCAATACTCATCTACGACCACATTTCAAATAGAACGCACACCCTCAGGCCCCTTTGTCCCATCTCGATTAAAATCCCTCTTTCTCCTCCATCCCATCGCATAAGCCTCACAGGCCGTTAGAGAGAAAGAGAGCCGGTGACCACACCTACGTCCCACCGCAATGCTAAAACTTTACCACGCAACCTAATACACCAACGCGACCAAAGGAAGGCTTGACCCAATGTCCCATCCCGAAGAGTTAAGAAAAAGCCTCCCAAAAATCCTATCACACCACCAAGACCAAAGTCAAATCTCGTAACAGTCCCGACACCATTCAAACTGACTCCAACCCATTACATAAGCAAGATCTGGCAAAGAAAGAAACACCATCATTGCCCCATCACGACATTGAGAAAACTACGGAATCATCAATCGCACACATGTCCTGTCGTGATGCAACTACAACTTGATCTCATTACAAACCTGTCTCATTGCGACCTTACTACCCAAGGTGCTTGGACACATCCTGTCACGATCCACAATCAAGAAGGGAAGGCTCAGTCAATGTCCCATCACAGAGAGCCTAACCTTCCAAATCCCATCGCAGAACTTTGCATAACCAATAGAGGGAAGGGCTCGATCATGTCCCATCATGAAACCAGAGATCCCACTTCCCAAATCCCTTGTCACGCAACAATCACCATACTCCATCGTAACCAAAGCACACGCTCACTGGAAGTAGAGGAGGATAAACCCTCCACCATCCCATCACGCGATAATTAGCGAGCCACTACTAAGTACGAAAGTCAGAAGAAGAGAGGGGACCCTCCTATGTCCCATCGCACGCGACCAATATCAAGTTCCAGCATGAACATTCCATCAGAGTCCCCCTCAGGTCCCATCGCGCCTACAACTAGCGGGATTCGTCATAGCACACGACCATAAGGGGAGAACTGCCATGTCCCATCGCCAAACTCACCTCCCCAAAACATTCCATCACATTGTTGACCCTCAGGTCCCGTAGCGGAGGTGAAGAGAAGAGAGGAAATCCTCTTAGGCACCATTGCAACGCCACTACAAGTCTCATCACATACAAAAGACCTTAGCAGGTAATAATTCAGGTAAGTATCACGCCCTTTTTTTTATTCTTCTAAAATATAATTAGCTAAGATTAAGTCAAATGTTTTCAAAACCCGTCTCTCTCTATCTGTGAATCACTGTAGCCCTCCCATAAGTGATAATCATCAGTATTCATGAGAAGGTTAGACGGAATATCCGGCATACCAAGTGTCGTCTTGACAACCATGAAAATGGTTGTGTCCATAAATCTCGTACCGGTGGATCTGCTCAGCGATATCTCGGAAGCCACATTTTCTAAAGTTTTACCACCAAATTGATTTTAAGTTAAATTCCCAAAATTTCAAAAATAAGAAAAATATATAATAATAAAATAACAAAAAATAATAAAGTAAATAAACTCTTATTTGTCAAACTTTCACTTCTCACCACTCCAATCCGTTCTTTCCCCTGAGAAACCGAATATTAAATATATTCAACTCTAAGAAATCATAAATGTCTACTGGAAAGGGACGCCTGATGCACATTGGTGTGAGCAATGACACACCCGGTGTGACATGACTTGCGAAAGCCTTCACCATTACATGATATTATCTTATTATCGGTCTCTGGACCTTGTTTTTGGATATTCGTATGATGCCCCCCGGTTCCTTGATTTGTGTCATATATTCCTCTGTTTGATTGCCTTTTACACCTGCAGATCAGGATATCGACTCTCCTACTGTTTGACTGCCCCTTGCAGCATGTCGCGAAATGCGGCGGGATGCCCCTTGCACCCACGGATTAGGTTATGCCTCTTTTCCCCCATTGACTGCTACTAGCAGCATGTTGCGATATACGACAGGATGTCACTCGCATCCACGGCATGGAATACGCCTTTCGACAGCTACCACTGGCCCCCGAATACTCCATTTTAGCTTGCGCTGATAGAAAAGAAAGTCAAGCATCTCATGTCAGCATCCCCAGTTCATATTTATGATTTTCCAAGAAAAGCGAGAAGACACCTCAGATGAGGGGTGTCTACTTCTTTGACGCATTCTTATTCCACAAGAACGCGCCGAAGAGGGGCATCTGTAGACACCCCCACTTTGCCCTCTCAGAGTATACAATTTGTTCGATCAACCTTTGACCTTGCCCATGATCTCCAGAAAAGGACTAACCTTCTCTGAAGAATTTAAAACCCTATACGGGGACCATGCACTGAAACAATAGTACATGGTTGGGACCCAAGCTGAAACAATAGCTCTGTGGCTTGGACCCAGCCTAAACCCAAGAAAGTCCTGAATTATGCGCCCTATATAGCACGCATAACTTGATTGCACGCCCCACGACTTCTGATGCGCAATTGGTCCCTCTTAGACTAGGATTTCCCTTCCTGAGGACCGCCTAGTCCCTGATTATGCATGCTACCAGGCGCGCACAATCAGATTGCACACTTCACCACCAATGCGCAATTAGTCTATTTTGGACTGGCCCTCTGCCCTCCTAGAAACCGTCTGAGAAGCAATTGTATGCCCTAAAGAGAGTGTGTAATCAGATTATGCGCACCAACCTGAACTCTAATTCCCTAGACCGCCTGAAAATCCCCTATTATGCGCTCTTAATCGAGCGTATAATTGGTCTAATTAGACTAGGACTAGGCTACCCGGCTGAGCCAGTCAGTCGGCCACTCACTGAGTCAGTCACCGACTCAAAGTGATTGTGCGCCTGATATTGAGCGCATAATTCAATTGAGTGCACCAAACTGGTTACATAATTGAAATTAACCGACCAATTGTACTCACCCCACAGGGCGCACAATTGGCCAAATACCTATAAATAGGATCCACCACCACGATTCAAAAATACATCAACTCATTATCACACGAACTTCTCTCGAGTTTCGGCTTCCAAGCTTAGGATTTCGAGATTCCTCTCTATGGCTTTGGCCCTAGGTGTACTTTCCTTCTAGTTCTAGTTCTTAGTTCTAGACCATTAGTTCTAGACCTTAGGATTTTAAGCTTTTAGTTCTAGATCTTAGAGTTTAATCTTTTTAATCCTTAATTCTTATCTATTTTTTTCTTTTCCTTGGTTATAGTTCTTAGGTTCTAGAACCAGTTCTTCCTTTTTTAATTCTAGATTTAGGTTCTAACCTCTCTAGTTCTTTAATTCTAGATCGTAGATCTTAGATTTTAATTTAAATTTCTAGTTTTTCTGATTCTAGTCCCTAGTTTCTAGAATTAGTCCTTAATTTCAGTCTTAGAATTTTTTTAATTTTAGTTCTAATACTTAAATCGATTTTTGATCCATAAATCTACAATTTATAAATCAAAATTCGTTCTTCGGTCCATATTATTACTAAGATAATCCCTAGCCACCCGATTTGTCCAAGGGAGCTTATGAAAGGTACCCGGGAACGGGGCCGATCCTCTTTAGCATAGCGGACCCAAACCCTTTTTTTAGATTTTCAGTAAAATTAATATATTTACTTTAATTAGAATTTCAATAAAATTAGTAATTAGAGTTCCAATAGAATTAGTATATTCCTAGTCAGTTTCCATAGAATTATCATATTTGCATTCCTAGTAGGATTAGGAGGCTTAATTAATTAGACTTCTGATAGGATTAAAATTGATTAGATCGCTGGTAATCATAGTAAGAGTAGGAAAGGTAAAGTAATTAGAAGAGAATTAGGAAAACCAGCTTAACTAAACTTATAGGTGACCCCAGTGCTGCTGCCATTGGCTGACCGATGATTCAGTAAAGAGAACAACCCATATCTCCATCCCGAAAGGCGTGATCAGTGACATGTTGTAGCGTCGATAAAACATTTGTAGCTGGTGATCGCAACAAATTAGGTATTTCACTGAGATTTACCATTTCTTTTTCAATATTTAATTACCTTTAAAAACACTGCCTTTACCAGAGTCCACTTGGACCGAATTGGGCCACTCTTTCAGGGGACCTAAAGGGATCCAGAAAAAGCGCGTACCAACAGTTGCTACTAAAGCAGACCCTGAGAGCCCAAATGTTGAGATACATACACCAAGAAATTCCTTCCACAATTGATCCACAGATGTCTGACATGGCTACTTCGAGCCATATCCCTATACCTTTAGAACCTATTGCTCAGCCTACAATTCCAGCTCATACATAGCAAACCTTCATAGTTCCAGCTATTGAACTAGAACAAAACTCCAAGTTAGCAAGAGAGAGCTTTATAGAATTATTCAATGGAGAAGAAGCACCTCCTAAAGATCCTCCAGTCATCACCACATCAATTAACGAGTTAGAAAGGAGATTGATGGTAGTGGAGCAATGGCAACTCACACATGGACCAAATCTATTGCCATTACCAGAAGTAGAAAGAAGGGTAAGAGAACTAAAATAATGGATCTCTACAAATGCCCCACCTTCGATACAACTGCCAGGTATAGTAAGAAAGTGGATGGAGAAATATCGAGGACTAAAGAACAGAGTCTTGGATACTATCTTGATAGCTCAAGAGCGAGCAGAAATAATGAAAAACTTACGAAGAAAAGCTGTACAAGATTAAGGTGCGAGATGGGCAGCAGAAATAGAAAAGAGAGTCCAAGATGCCACGTCAACCCTTCAAGCACAGATTACCGAGATACAAGCAGAGAATAGAAGACTGAGTGAAAATCAGCAAACTTGGGAACAAGAAAAAAAGGTGTATGAAAATAAAATGGCAGCCATACTTGAACAGTTTAGAGCGTTAATGGTACCATATGATGGTGTAGAACTGGTAAGAGAAAAAGCCCTTAAAGACTACCAGCAAAAGCTCCATCAATAGCTGAGTGAAAAAGATCATCTATTGACCATAGCTGAAGGAAAAATTCAGCAACTGCAAGAAACTCAAACCTCCCGAAACTCAATCAATGCAGAACAACAGTAGATCATTGAGTCTATAACGAAGAACAACTTGGTCACCATAGGAAAAGAACAGGATAAAGCAAAAAAGCTGAGAAGTGAGATACGACTTAAATCTACTGTGATCAAGAAGCTGACTGAGGATTTGAAAGAGAAGGTTAATAAGGAGCAACAATGTAAGGATGAAACTTCTTGACAAAGGATTGATGAAAAGGAAAACACAGACGCGACTGAACCGCCAGCACATGGGGATTTACCTTCAGATGAAGATCAAGAGGGTTATTCTACTGCAGAGGTATCTGACTCGGAAGATGACCCTACTACTTCTATCTGTGTACCACACCAGTCATCACCAAGTGAGTAAAAATATAATAAAACATCATAAACATCACAGGTATGATCTCAATAGATTTTTCCTAGGTTTATTTTCTTTTCAGTAATTAGTTTCTTTCATTTTAGTTCTTTATATTTTCCTTCTATGTTTGATGTAAATATTCAGTAATATATAAATTTTTTTTTCTTTTTGACTAACTTTTATTTTTGCTAACTGTGTAATTGTTACTAACTCCACTAACATTTTTGTTATTGATACTCCAAGAATAAGCCGCAATTATTTTTTCTCAAGTTTGGGAGAGAAAGTATATACCTGGTGACAGATTTTTTTAGTAAATAACCAGAGTTCTCAATAATTTGTAGGTAAACTTTTTTAGTGTCTCATATTTTTGTGCCAATGAGGGCATTGTCCAATTTAAGTTTGGGAGCAGGGATACACAATTTCTGTGTACAATAGTAGTATAGCAATAAATAGTTTTAGTTAATTTATTTTTGTAGAAATTTTTAAATTTTTTTTTATTTTAGTTGATCATTACATAGGAATTTCTAATAGAAAAAAAATTACAAATCTTGAAAAACTTACGATTCATTATAGTAGAAATCCAATAATTAGAAAAAAAAAACAATTATAATTCATGCTTAGCTTGTTGAACACTGTATTAGAATAGATGTTTGAAACAATATATTGATCTAAATTGCAAGAATTTTAGACTATAGTTTCAAAACTATAAACCGGTGAGTATTTGAGCCATATTTCCTCTTTTATTCAGAGAGACTGTTTCTTTTATTCAAATAAAAAATTTTCTTTGAACTTCTATTATGATATGAAATCTCATACTGCTGAATTTAGAATCAAAATATTCTATGATAACCTTATTTTTTGTCTAGAACTATCTGTAGAAATATCAAAGAAATAAGACATCTATGCTAGTAAATTGTAAAGATAATTAAAGACCATCTTTTGTTAAACTAGAGCCATAAAGCCAAAATCCCAGAATAAATCTTATCCATTGAACCCATATTAGAAGTCTAAAACTGAATTTCTTTGTACCGAAAATCAGATAAACCTTTAACCATATGTACTACCTAAAGCTTTCAAACCCATATATTTTTTGAGATTTTAGAATGCAAAAGAAGGAAAAAAGAGAGAGTGGAAGGAGTAAAGAGCAAAAACAGATAAGAGGAATGCTAAAAAGGGTATAGCTAAAAGAAATGAAAAAGAAAAATATGGGAAAGAAAGAAAAATCATAAAGAACGATTTCTGAAAAAGAAGAACGATTTTCAAGAAAAAAGCTTTCAAAAAGAAGAAAAATCATCAAATGGGATTTATTAAAAAAAATGGGAAGAAGTTATCCAATTTATGGATACTTACTGAAGAAAAGAAGAAGAAGCTGAAAAGATATGAGGAAGAAGAGCTAAATTCTCAGAAAAACTTTGAATCATTTTCTACCTTTCTTTGACACCTTTTGAAACCTAAAGCCCCATTACAAGCCAAAGGAAAGACCTTTCTGATTTACGATTTACAAAAGCATAAGCCTATTAGAGATATGGATACTAGATACTATGGATTGTACAGGGATTTATATGAATAAAGTAGATTATCCTTTTCTATGAGATTCATTAATTTTTACAAAAATATCTTTGATTGAATTTTTCTAAAAAATATATTGAAAGAATCCAAAAAGTTTCGATATCTTTTTGAGAGTATGTCAATAGTGAGTTTTTGAACGAATATATTTTCTAAATCAGCAGTTTAGAAAAATTTATGAAGAATAAACTGTTCACTAATGCATATATCTCCTGGTTATTATGAATTGAAATTGTTAAAGTTCTAATAAAGGATAACTGTTATGATGAAAAGTAAGGATAAAAGATTGGTAATTTTAGAAAATCGCAATGAACTATGTAGTGACCAATTTGGCTACTTAGGTAATTTAGTTAATATAATACAAAATTAGTTTAGAAATTTTATTTTTGAAAAATCTAAAAATATTTAAAGTTTGTAGGTAACTTCATTGAAAACCTTCAGTGGACTATAACTCCTCCACTAGGGATCACCTAGGGGTTTTAAAGGCTTGTTGAATCTGCTAAATGCAATCGTGCTCCCTACGAAAGTGGCAATTTAATTTTTAATAAGATGTTTTATGTTTCCTTGTTTGTTAGGGACTAGCAAAACGTAAGTTTGGGAGTGTGATTAGTCACATAATATACCATTTTATTACCCTTAGGCCTTGTTTGGTAACCTGAGTTCTTCAAAACACTTCGTGGAAATTTTAATTTTTTACATAAAGTGGATTTCCAGCTGTTTGGGAAACTCAATGAGTCCCACTTATCCGAGAAATATGATAAAATAGCCCACAAAATATTTTCAGCTAAAAATCTGCTGAATCTATTTTTAGCCCATGTTGAGGGAAAAAATGAAGGCTACCTCTATTTGCGCCCACGTCCCATACCCCTTGTAAACCATTGATTCCTTCTAATCAGATGATGGAGATCGTATTTCACCTTGAACTTCAACATAATAGATCTTAAGATCACGATGAACCTATCAGATGGTCAGTTTTTTATTCCATGTGTCACGTATCCCCAAAATTTGGCCCTTGAATCATATGGCACAAATCACACTTAAATGTGATCTTAGTACCATTTTTGGGGGATCTGTGACACTTGGAATAAAAAATTGACCATCAGATCAATGCACCATGATCTCAAGATCTATTGTGATTTGTGCACCTCTATTTAGGCCCACGTCCCATACCCCTTGTAAACCATTGATTCCTTCTAATCAGATGATGGAGATCGTCTTTCACCCTGAACTTCAATATAATAGATCTTAAGATCATGATGAACCTATCAGATGGTCGCTTTTTTATTCCATGTGCCACATATGCCCAAAATCTGGCCCTTGAATCAACGATCTCCATCGTCTTATTCAAGGTATCAATAGCTGTAACGGTAAGATTTATGTTCGCCTGTTTTCATGGCATTAAAGAGTAGGGTAGGTACCTCTATGGGTTTAGGGAAAACGCATATATCTGAAACCACTTTCAACCCCTTAAAGAATAGGGTAGGTACCTCTATGGGTGTGAGACGTGGGCGCTTTCAGAGAACGTATGGATGCGAACAGAGGTACCCATAAACAACAATGCCAATAAATATAACCCACCCATCTAAGCCACTTAATTTGAAGGCCATGATCTAAAGATCATAAGTGAAAAGATCTGCACTAAGCATAATCTTTATCAAATGACTCAAAACTTACCTCATAATCGTACCATTTATTTGCACTGTAAAATCATAACCTCGCCCCATCTCCTCCGGCCAACATGCATTGATTGCTTTGAATCTGACAAAGGAGATTATTTTTTATCCCAATCTTCCACATGATGCATCTTGAGATCATGGGTATATCATAAAAGACTAACTATCTGAGTGTATGCCCATGATCTCAAGACTCATCTTGTAAAAAGTTGGGACAAAAAAAATTTCATGTTCTAATTCAAAGCGATTAATGCATTTTGGCCCGACGAGATGGGGTGAAGTTACAGGTATACATGGTGTCTTAGGATAATAATTTTGCACAACATAGCCAAACAACTGAAAAAAATAAAATCAAACCATTATAAAATTTTAAAATTAAAACTTTCCATGAGTTACTTTATTTACAAGCCCATGTAAAGTAAAAAAAAAATCATTTCCATGAGTTTTGTCAAACAAGGCCTTAACTTAGTGATCCTAGAACTTAGTTTGATACTAATAAGTTACTGATGTGCAGATATTTAGGAAAATCAGTAAAAGAGAGCCAAAATGTTAATCTTTCTCAAAATGAACTCAAAAGGAGTAGTAAAAGACGATTAAGTGTAAAAAGATGATTCGCTATATACTGAGAACAAAAAATCATGAAAAGACGATTGAGTGCTGCTATTACAGAAGAAAATGAGAAATCGTAATTTATGATTCTCCATAAGGGGTTCAAAAGTAAAGGTGATACAAAGAAGAAATGATTAATCGTAATCTAGAGAATCGTCAACTGAGAGAAAGCTGTGTGAAAGATAGAAAATCGTGATTTACGATTTTCTAAAGAAAACTATAATAGAAGAAAGAAAATCGTGGTTTACGATTTTACAGAAAAAGCTTCTCATTGCTGATACTGCTACTGATGATCATGTGAAGATTTATACTGCCATGCACTGAATTAGAAGAACTCTTGAAGTAGAAGTTTGGCATATCATGGATCTGAGAAGATTGATGAAGATAGACTCTGAAAGATCTCTACTATTGAACAATCCAGAAGTGCATCAATTAAAGGAAGCAACGAAAGATAAAATTAGAATTAGAGTTATATTAGGATAGTTTTATTTTTAGTTATTTATTTTATTAGAATTAGAAGTCTTGTAAACTAACTCCTTATGATCATAAATAAGAGAGCCCGGTGTAGGAATAAATCATTGAAGACATTTTCTACATCTATTGACGACTGAGGTTAGGTTTTCTTCCGATCAAATTTAGAGTAGATTTTTATTACTTTATAGATTAGATATCCAAGGTTTCTCAAGAACAATTGACGACTGCAATTGGGTGCTGAAGATTAGAGTAGATATGTAACATTCCGAAAATTTTGACATTTGAATAGTATACCTTGGTGTGCGTGCCCGACGGGTCACATACTTGATAGTAAGTTATGGTTGGCTTAAGTGTTGGGTGACAAAGGGTGGATTTAGAGTATATAACGGCCTTTATATGGATTGGTATACACCTAGGTGTGGTGTATAGGCTCAACACCAGATCCGATAGATAAGTGATTTGGGTGTGCAGGCCCCATATAGAACCAAGGGATTAATTGTATAATGGTTTACACCTTACTTAGGTATATCCAATTCACAAGGAAACTAAGTCTTTAGATGAGATTAATATCCAAAATGGGTGTTTATGTTTTATAAGGGAACTAATCCCTTTGATTATAAAGAGCAAAGGCTTCCTTTAGAAGCTTATTACTGATTTGCAAACGCTTGTGGGGTTTGGGTTCTAGAGAGAGAAAGAAAGGGAGGTCAAATTTAGGGTGTGTGGGTGTGTGTGTGGTGTGCAAGATTGGAATGGTGAGTGAGGTGCTGGATATGGGATTGGAGAGAATCCAAAATTTCAATGTGGAAACCCTAGTCATGGATTGAAGAAATTGAGTAGTTGTGGATTGAAGAAATTGAGTATATAACAAGGTAAGGTTTATGATTTAGTTAGGTTTTGCTTTTGTGTTAAGAATCTAGTTAGTACATGTGTGAAAATTGAAGAGATGAGGTTAAGGTTGTGAGAAAAAATGAGTTATGGAAGTAAGAACTCATTTGGGTGCTGAGAATAACAAAACCGATCAAACGAAATAAGTGAACGGTCGATCGATTTTGTCAAGGGAGAAAAGAAAAGAGGTTTGAGTTGTTGAGGAAACTGATCGAACAAAATTAATTTCGTTCGATCGATTTGAAAACCGTTCAATCAATTTGAAAACTGTTCGTTCGATTTTGACTGTGTTTGCCAATACTGTCTTGGTATATCGGCCGTAACTTTTTACTCTAAACTTCAATTGATGCGATTCTTATGGCGTCGGAAAGAGAATAACAAGATCTATAACTTTTGTAAATTGAACAACTCATGAATCCAAAGTTTTAAAGGTCAAAATTTAGGGGGGAAAGTTGCATCAATTCTATGTTAGCATGAACTTACCCTTTTGTGCCTCATTTTTTGAGAAAACGCTTAAATATGTCTAACTTGTTAGTGTTTAGAGTTGATCCTTGATGCATCATGGTATGTTTGTGATGTAGATTGAGGGCAAGAAGCCGTCAATAAAGACTTTGGTGTCGCTTTTAACGGCTCCGAGCGTGAGGTAAGGAAAACTCTATACCATGTGCATTTGATACGTCTAACATGTGAATCATGACATAATGTGGTTTGTCAGCAATTATGATTGAGTTTTGCATAAGCTTTGGAAATGAGAATGTGTGAGTGCTTGTGTGATTTGAGAACCATGTTTTGGGAAAAATGTGTTAAATATGTGAGAATCTTTCAAGGTTCATTCGAATATTGTGATATGAGAATCGCTAAGATTCATTTTTTGATACATGTGATCTATGTCTGAGAATCTTTGCATTTTAACTTTCAAGCCTAATTATGATTATCACATTACACGTCAATAAGCTATATGTATGCACTTTGATTAAGGTTTTGAGTGATACCCAACCGACACAGCGGTATAACCGTGATTAACACGGCGGGATATTTGTGACCGGTACGGTGGGATATTCGTACAACCCTTTGTGATCTTGGGAATTCTATCGGTCAAGGGTAATCGTGTTTGGTATAAGTGTCCATCATTTTTGGGACCTTGGGCACCATGTGCAAATGATTCATATGAACGACGATGGTGGGTATTCCCATCGGGGGTCTCAATGTTATATATGCTCGAGGGACTATTTAAGTGATCAATTTAAATTTTTCTTTTGATATGAGAATAAGTTTTGGAAATCATGTGTTAAGCTTTGAAATTTGTATTGGATATCTGTTACGTTTCAAGTCAAATATCTTTAAATTGTGAACCTTTATTTGAAAAGTATGTTCGATTATGTAATGAGATATATGTGTGATGTGATGATATGCATGTTATCGATGTTTCCCTATTGAGCTTAGATATAGCTCATCCCTCGATTATACGTCACATGTATAGGTGTAGATCAGGATCCGACTGCGGAGAAAGGCTTGGGATCTCCTGTTTGGAGAATTTTACCTTAGGTGAGGTTTGGACTGGACACTTTTTGGGTTTGTATGGTGGATTTTGGGGCTTTAAATCTTTGGACTTGATATGTATAATGTAGAAGTTTTAGATCTGCCTGATGATATCTATTTTTCCATTTTCATGTATGTTTGATATCTGCTTTATTTTCTATGTTAGTACGTGGATAATACCAAGTAATTTCTATATTCAGATTGTGAAGTGTGATCCGACGGTCCGATTTTCCTTGAGTTTAGGATGTAAAGAAGGAAAGAGAATTTTATGCAGGTTCTTATGGAATAGGGAAAATTGGGCTGTCACAAGATATCTGTAGTTTCTTAGAAGCAATTGATGACTGTGACTGAGGAGTGAAAGATATAATTTTTATTGCTTTCTAGTTTAGATTTTATTTTCTTTTATTTCCTACTTTGTAATCATCTTCAGATTTTAATTTGAATTGATGACTCAGATTGAGGTTTGCAGATTAGTGTAACGGTTTTTACTTTTCCATCTTTAGTTTTTTAGAATTTGATTGATGCCCAAGTTTTAGGAGATTATTGATTGGATTAAATTTGTATTGATAGGATTTTAGTATTGATTGACGACCAACGCTAGGAAACTTGATATATAGTGTAACGGTACTATTTAAATTTAAAAATATCCGATAGCTGAAGATTGTGATTGATGACCATAATCTGAAGAAGGAGGATTAGGATTTATTTTTTGCAAACTTAGTTTAAATTTTATTTATTTATTCATATTTCTCCAGTAGTTTAGGAACTTAAAAGATAAGTATAAGTTTTCATAAAAAATTAAGTTAATATAATTTAACCTATCTCTGTGGGAACGATCCTTTGCTAGTACTATGATTTCCATTATGCACTTGCAATAGGTTAAGACTTAATTAGATATACATATAAAAAATCCAATCACTTACTAAGTCAGCAAAGCTCGACTGCTATTGGTATACCAGGAAATCCGAGATGACCAGCAGAGTGCTTTTTGAAATCATCTCAATTTGATCATCATCGGGTATTCTATTCCTGACTTGGGCTGCCAATGCTCACCATCGCCCAAGATAGTCCCTGAATGTTTTGTTGGACTTCTGCTTTAGTCGGGCTAGATCTGACTTGCGGGGGTTCAATGTCTATGTTATAGACATACTGCTCTTGGAATAGGTGGGTCATATCTTTTCAGGTTTTAATAATGGATGTTTCAAGGGAAGTGAACCATCTCAAAGCTGGGCCCGTAAGTCGCTTCTGAAACACTTTGATGAGGAGTCATTCGTCTTCGCCGTATTGGCACATGTCCCCGCAGCAGGACTTGAGGTGTGCAATGGGGTTGCCCGTGCCATTGTATTTGTCAAAGGTTGGCATCTTAAATTTTTGGGGCAAAGAGACTTTCGCAAATATGCATAAGTCGGAAAAGTTCGTGGCATGGATTTCAGCTCCACCCATCTTCATCAACTATTTTTGGATTTTGTCCATTTATTCTTTTAACAGCTTTGACTCCCTGGATGGTGGGGCTGGCCCCTCAACAGGCTGCCTCCATTCACTTTGGATTGCCTGTGGGTTGGTCTGCACGGGATGTGGGGGGATGAAATTGGCAAATGCCCCCACGCATGCCCCACTATTTCAGGCTTCATCCTCCTCATATTGATTGCTGGTATCAATAATAATTGGGGGGGGGGGAGTGGGATTGATTAGATTTTGGAAGTTTTGGGTGGGTGCCTGATGAGTCCCTTGTAAGTGGGGAAGATTTACTGAGTGTTTTGAGGGGTAAATGGGTGGGTCAATGGAGGGTTTTGAGTGGGGGCCTAGTGAGGCCATTGTGCTTGGTGAGGATTTTGATGGTTGGGTAGGGAGGTAAGAGGATGGGTGAATTAGGGATGGTTGATGGTATGGGATGGGTCTCTATATTGGGTTGGGAGTGAGAGATGTGGATAAATGGGGCCCATGCTGTGTTGAGAGATTGGATGAGATGAGTGTACTATTTGAGGGGGAATGGGAGCCTGTTGGGTATAGGTGAATGCCGGATATTGGGGGAATGATGGAGGGTTTGCAATTGGGGCTCCTGAGTTTGGGCCTTGATGAGCTTGGGTATAGGGCATTGGGCCTTGATGGGCTTGGGCCTAGGGTATTGGGCCTTGATGGGCTTGGGTATGGCGTATTGGGTCTTGATACCCGCTCAAATGACCCATGGTTGATGGGAGGGGCCTTGTGTGGTGTGAATTATGGGAGGTTGATTGGGGTTGACATTTTGGGGGAATGAGACATGGAGGTTTTGGAGAGTATGTTGAGGGTTGGATATATGGGATGGATGAGGAAGGTTTTGGGAAGCCTTCTAGGCTGTGTAGGTTTTGACCATGTCCTCCATCATGGCCATTGGATTGGTTATGGGGGTAAATGGGGATGACCCTTCCAATGTATGGGGAGATGTGGGCATGACCTAGGTAAAAGGGTGAGGAAAATTGGGCATGACCTGGGTAAAATTGGGCACGACCTAGGTAGATGGGGGGATATGTGATGGATTTGGGTTGGAGGGAAGATGTGAAAAAATTGGGCCTGGCTCGGGTGTATGTGGAAAAATGGGGTGGATTTGTGGAGAAAATATGGGGGCATGCTTTGGGTGGAGGTGGATGGAAAATGGGATGGGTTTTGGGTGGTTTGGGCATGTTGGAGGTGGAAGGGAAATGAGATAGATCTTGGGTGGTGGAGGAGGAATGGGGTAGAACATGTGGTAGATTTTGAGTTGATATGGGGGAAAAGGGGGGGGGGGGGGAATTTGGGTTTGAGGTGGAGGGGAAGATGGGTGCACCGAAAGGCCCGGTGACATTGAAATAGGCTGGGATGGGAGAGTCGGATATGAGTATATCCTCTAAATGAGAATGTGTTGGGGAACGGGGTGGGGATGAATCGGGATCGGCGTAAGCCGGATCGATCGCCCAAGAAATGGTTTGGCGGTGGGAATGGATTTCTCAGGTGAAGCCCAAATATTTTCTTCCTCCTTTCCCTATGGGATGATGGAGGGTAAGGTGATATCGTTGTTCCAGCACCACAAGATCCCTTTTTTGGGTTTTGATTTTTTCTTGATTTTTTTAGTTTTATTATTTTGAATGACAAAATAAAATTTTCTCCCTTGATTAAGGTGGTGCTTTATCTAGGGCCCTGGGGAACTTCCTTTTTGGGTGGCGTTCACGCCTCTGATGGCTCCCATGACGGGACTCTGATGCTCTTCAGAAGAATCAAAGGGAATCCTTTGATCTATGTGAAGACACAAAAATTTGCATGACGACCCGATCCCTCGGAGGTTCAATAAGAGGGGTGATCTCTTTTGACTGTCAAGGGCATTTTGGGTGTCGAAAGGTGGTGGAACAATCAGGAGTATGAAAATCACTAAGTGGGGGGCTTGGGAAGGTGAAAAGGACCTGTGATTCAGGCTACCTGAACCAGAATAGTCTAGCATATGTATTATATACGCTAAGCTAAAATCCTGGAGATTTGGCTTAGTGTGTGCATTATACACGCTAGGCTAAATTTATGGGATTTTGACTTAGCGTGTATATTACACACGCTGGGTAAATTCTGGGGGTTTTTAGCTTAACATGTATATCACACACGCTAGGCAAAAATAGTGTATATGTATGTATTTTATACAGCAACAGCAGACCCGAGTTGGTCTATTTTTTTAGGTTTTCTAGAAGTAGTGCTTCTGGGGACTATCCTTTCTTATTATTTCGGGTCCCTCCTCACCGTACCTAGGGATACAAGGCTGTTTCAGGGTAAGTAGAAAAATACTCAAGCAAGCCCGTTAATCGGCTAAGGCGGTAAATGACCGAATCGTAAGGGTATGTAAAAAAATTTGACAGAATCGTAGGGGTAAATGAGCAAGAGGAAAAAGTTAGTAAAAGGAAAGAGAAGAAAAAAAATAAGCAAAGGGGCCAATTTCAAATAGGAGCTCTAAAGCATCCCCAGCGGAGTCGCCATCTGTGCAACCATGGACTTTGCGGGTCCGTCGTGACAATGCGCTCCCTTTGAACAAAGGATGGAGTAGCCACCCGGAGCTTTTGGTGTTTCAGGACACTAAGATCAGTATTCTAAGCACCGAAGTGCAAGATATGACTCCGATTTATCGGTCAACACCAAAGGCTCTTGAGTAATGTAAAGACCTAAAAATTTGATTTCGAACCATTCGACTTGGAATGCGTGCTCGACGGGTCACGCAGTTCAGGGAAATGAACTTGACTTGATAAGTGACATAAGAATGAGAACTAAAGGTGAAATGATTGTTAGATGAGATGTTGTACACTAATTTATGGCGTATAGGTGTAACACCCAACCTAAGACCTTAAGTATAAAAGTTAGACTTAGAAAGGAAATTCATTTCCTTGTTTTTTTTTTTTTTGAGATTCTTGTGTAAGAGACTAGCCTTGTGGAAGGAGAAGGGAGAAAGAGGGCTTTTTGCTACTACTAACTAGTTGGAGGAGTTGAATTCGTGTGGAAGTAGTTTGATCAGAAGAGGACGTGCCCTCGAAACCATTGACGAGTGCAAAGTTCTAAAGACGAAGGGATCCATGTGAAAGTTCTATTTTTTAGGTGAGGAGTTATGGTTTAAATCATTTCATTTATCATTGTAGATGAACAATAAATGCTCTAGGAGAGTTGAATTAAATGTGTGAGGGTGTGTTCTGATTTGGGAAAATAAATGCCCTAGAAAGTTGGCAATAAATGAAATGGGTTTTAGGTTTTCGAGAGAAACAAAGCGTGAGGAGAAAAGCTCGAAGGGGCTGAGAATATGCCAATCGATCGATTTGACATTCGATCGATCGATTTTGATAAGAAAACTATATATATATATAGAATAGAGAGTTGTGATTTCAAAAGGGGAAATCGATCGATTGAATGGGATTTCGATTGATCGATTCGTGCCTCGCGAGGATGCTCGCTAGGTTGTGTGGTGACCTCGCGACGATGCTCGCCATGTTGCTTGTGAGCTCAATAAGACGAAGTGTGAAGTGAGATTGGTTTATGAGCAAACCAATCGATCGATTTGAGAATCGATCGATCAATTTTTGAAACCGATCGATCGATCAATCGAATTTGCAACAAGTGAGGCAAGCAGAGAATTGTGTATTTGGAAGGAAACCGACTGATCAAAATGGATTTCGATCGATTGATTTTGCCAGATTCTAGCATCTGTCAGTTTTGAGAAAAAGGACTTTTGAGACATCTTTTACTTCTTCAGTTTTGATGTGTAAGGGATGTGTTGATGTGTTCTAGGTTCTGACTGTGAACGTGCGTTATGATAGTACCATTGTGAAGAAAAGACCTTCGTGTGGATTGCACGTGAGGTAGGAAAAATTCTATAGCATGTACCTTTGTTACGATAAGCATATGAATTGTGATATGATCAGTATCTGTGTGTGTGAAAATCATGATACTTAGTAAATTCAATTATTTGAACCTTGTACTCTCATTTCAGAGTGATAAATATGTGTGCGTGTGTGAGCTCGGACTCAACACGATTAGAATATATGTGTGCGGGACATATGGTTGTGTGAAACTCCTTGCTTTTTAATCCTAAACCAAGTTATAAATTATCACAATACACGGTGATAAACTATAAGTTATTTTTACACGTTGATTTGAGGTTTTGTGTGAATACCCGACTGACATAGCAGAATATCTGTGACCGACACGGTGGGATATCTGTGACCGATACGGTAGGATATTCGTATAACTTTGTGTGACATGTGGACCGAAGATGGTCAATATGAGCTTGATAGGTGGACCGAGAATGGTCAATATGAGTCAAGTGACCTTGGTAATGGAGTTCAGGGGCTTGGCATCGTGTAAATGGTTCATATGAACGACGATGGTGGGTATTCTATCGGGGGCTTGATGCTATAGTTTATCGAGGGACTATTTAAATTAATTGATTTAAGTTTCTTTGTGTAAGAAATGAAAAGCTTTTGAAGCCATGTGATATCTTAGAATCCTGTATTATGAATCAGTTCACTTTCATTTGAATGCTTTGCATAAATGTGTCATTCAATTATTTCAATTTCAGTCATGAGATATATGTGTAAGGTGATAAAATGCATGCTATGGATATTTTCTGTGTTGAGTTTGGATGAAGCTCACCCTTCGACTATACATCACAGGTTTAGGTGGAGATGCTGGTACCGAGGATATTAGATTAGAGGACTTCGAGTACATTCTAGGGGAGGAGTCAGAGCCTCCGCCTGAGGAGTTCTTGTAGCTGAGATAGTAGCTTAGTTTGTGTGAGATTTTGTGTATATATGGCTCAGTACGTCCAACCTTTTGTTGAGTAAATTTTGACACCTGTAAATTATTTACATTATTGTTTTGTGAACCATGTTTCGGTGATGGATGGCCATCACCGGTGGTTCTTTTTTGTTCTTTTGTTCATGTGCACTCGCATGGAATTGGAACCGTTATGTCGTGCGCACTTTGATATCAGAAATGGAGATTTCCTTGTTAGTATGAGTTCGTGCTTTGTTCCGCTTTGAGTGTGGGTGTGCCAATTGTTCGGTGTGTTCGGGGTTCGGTATTATGGACCGACCTGACGGCGCGAGTGTTCGGGGCCGAAAATCTGGGCTTTCACAAGTAAGGACTTCGATTATCGATCGGAAAGGTGTTAGGCACCCAATCAACCCGCTCGTAAGTTGTCTCTACTATGGCTGTTTGGATGTGTGTATATATATATATATATATATATATATATATATATATATATATATATATATATATATATATATATAAAGGAAAATTGGACAACACTCCCCCTTTCCCAAAGGCACTCAGATCCTATTGAGCCCTTTATACCCGACGAAATTCGGGCAACGTAATGGCTCAATTCAAGGATAGAGGGAAAGCAAAGAAAGTAGAGGAAAAGAGGGGAGAGCCAAAGCTCTCGGACCCATGTAACACTGCTGTGGACCTTCGCATGGATGTGCTTCTGATGAGCTTTTGGTAGCAAATGGGTTGAAGGATGAATTTGAACCTTTAAGGCTTGGTGACTAGAGGGTAGGAGAGGTAGGCTATGGCTTTGAGCTTGGCAAACCTAAGGGATTTATGACGGAAGATGGGTTGTGAAGGATGAACTTCAATTCTGGAATTTGTATGGGTGATTACTAAAATGGGAGAAGAGGGATCACTTAATCTTTTTCTCTTTTTGGAAAATTTTCAAGCCCTTAATCAAGGGGGGGTGACTCTCTATTTATAGCAGAGGAGAGGATTAGTGAAGGGTTGAAGGACTGATTGGGTTAACAATTAGGTAATAGGGATCTAAGGTTTTCTAGGGCTTAGATAGGTGGGAATTGGGTTTCAATGGTAGCTGATAGGGTTGGGTTCTAAGTGGCAAAAAGGTTAAAAAGAGGGCTAATGGGGGTGCAACAGTCCTAACGAAACCAACTCATAGACACCCAAATTTGGCCTAAGGCCTGATTGACACATACTTCGAGAAAGGCACACCCCTGAGCTTCTGATAGCATCTCCCTAACCCTTAGGAACCTTTCCAAACCCTTAGGAACTTTACCAAGCCCTTAGGAATCAACCCTAAACCATTAGAACCCTTCCCGGACCTGCTTTGAATCCTCCATAATAGTGGATGGGAGGAGGGGTGTTAGGTTTACACTGACCTCTGCTAGAACTAAGACCTATCCCATCAGAAAGGAGATATTCCCAGCTTTCCAACGAGCCAGGAATCGCCTCAATTCGAATTAAATATAAAAATTTATGGCGGTTTGAAAATAGGGCTGAAGGGCAAGGATTTGTCCTAGCGTGTATAATATACACGCTAGGTCATTTTTTGATTGAATTTTGCCTAGCGTGTATACTATACACGCAATACAAATTTTGTAGGAATTTGGCGTAGCGTGTATAATATACACGCTAGGCAAAATTGGCCTTCTTCCTCCAGATTTGAGCTCAGAACGGGCTCAGGTCTTCTCAGGGACACGGTTCCTAAGCCTTGCGTGTATAATATATACACTAGGCTTAGCTACAATGATTTTTGGGATTTGGTCCGAAATTCAGTTTTGGGGCTTGACTTATTGACCACTGGTTAGCGGCTTGTATGTTTCATCTAATTAAGTCTTAACCTATTGCAACTGCGCAATGAAAATTATAGTACTAGCAAAGGATCGTTCCCACAGAGATAGGCTAAACTATATTAATTTAATTTTTATGAAACCTTATATTTATCTTTTAAGATCCTAATCTACTGGAGAAATATAAATAAATGAATTATTTTTAAACTAAATTTGTAGAAAATAAATCCTAATCCTCCTTCAAATTATGGTTGCCAATCACAATCTTCAGCTATCAAATATTTATGAATTTAAATAGTACCGTTACACTATATATCAAGTTTCCTAGCATTGGTCGTTAATCAATACAAAAATCCTATCAATACAGATTTAATCTAATCAGTAATCACCTAAAACTTGGGTGTCAATCAAATTTTAGAAAATTAAAGATGGAAATGTAAAAACCGTTACACTAATTTGCAAACTTCAACCTGAGTTGTCAATTCAAATTAAAATTCAAAGATGTTTACAAAGTAGGAAATAAAAGAAAATAAAATCTAAATTAGAAAGTAAAAGTAGAACCATCCAAAGGGGTGATCTTTCAGCTTCCTCAGCCTTGGTTATCAGGTAAGACCTTAGAGAACTGTGGATGATGTTACTTTGTAAATCCTAAACTACTTTGATCGGGAGAAAATACAGACCTCAGCTGTCAATTGATGCTGTAAAATTCTTCGATGATTTATTCCTACACCGGGCTCTCTTATTTATAGATCATAAGGAGTCAGTTTATAAGACTTATAATTCTAATAAAAGAAATAACTAAAAATAGAACTATCCTAATATAACTCTAATTCTAATTTTATCTTTCCTTGCTTTCCTTCTGTTGATGCGTTTCTGAATTGTTCAGTGGTAGAGATATTCTGGAGTCTATCTTCATCAATCTTCTTAGATCCGTGATATGCCAAACTTATAATTCAAGATTTCTTCTAATTTAGTGCATGACGGTGTAAATCTTCATGTGATCATTAGCATCAGTAGCAGCAACGAGAAGCTTTTTCTGTAAAATCGTAAATTACAATTTTCTTTCTTCTATTATAGTTTTCCTTAGAAAACCATAAATCATGATTTTCTATTTTTCACACAGCTTTCTCTTAGGCGATGATTCTCTGGATTACAATTAATCATTTTCTTCTTTGTATCACCTTTACTCTTTGAACGTCTTCTGAAAAATCGTATATTACGATTTCTCATTTCTCTCTTTGGCTTCAGTGCTCAATCGTAAAACATGATTTCTTTGCTTTTAGTATATAGCGAATTGTCTTTTTATGCTTAGTGGTATTTTACTGCTCTTTTGAGTTTATTTGGACAAAGATTAGCATTATAACTCTCTTTTACTGATTATCTTTAATATCTGTACATTAGTAACTTATTAGTAGCAAACTAAGTCCTAGCATCGCTAAGTTAAGGGTAGTAAAATAGTATATTATATGACTGATCACACTCCCAAACTTACACTTTACTAGTCCCTAGCAAACAAGGAAACATAAATGTTCTTATATTAAAAAATAAATTGCCACTTTCATAGGGAGCATGATTGCATTTAGTAGATGCAACTAGCCTTTAAAACCCCTAGGTGATTCTAGTAGAGGAGTTGTAGTCTCCTGAAGATTTTCAGTGAAGTTACCTACAAACTTCAAAATATTTAAAAACAATTTTCAAAATATTGTTTAAAAATAAAAATAAAAATTCTAAACTAATTTTCTACACTAACTAAATTAACTAAGGTGGTCATCACAGAGTCGTTATGATTTTTTAAAATTTTCAATCTTTTATCCTTATTTTTCATTGCAACAGTTATCCTTGATTAGAACTCCAACAATTTCAATTTATAATAAGCAGGAAATATATGCATTAGTGAACAGTTTATTCTTCATAAAATTTTCTAAAATACAGATTTAAAAAATATTTTCATTCAAAAACTCACTATTGACATACTCTCCAAAAGATATCAAAACTTTTTGGGTTCTTACAATATTTTATTTCAGAAAAATTCAGTCAAAGATAAAATTGTCAATCTCATAGAAATTATAAATATTGAATCCCTGTGCAATCTATAATATCTATTTTTTATATCTCTACTAGGCTTATGCTTTTTTACAAATTATAAATAAAAAAGGTCTTTCCTTTGGCTTGTAATGGGGCTTTGGGTTTCAGTGTCAAATAAAGGTAGAAAAGGATTCAAAGTTTTTATGAGAATTTAGCTCTTCTTTTCCTATTTTTTTAGCTTCTTTTTTTTTCTTCAAAAATTATCCATAAATTGGATAACTTCCTATAACGATTCCTAGACTTGTACACTATGCTGTAGCGATAAGAGTCCGGTCAGGTCAACACTCAAGCCCTTATTTGATTTATACATAGTAGTGATAAGAAAAGTGGTTTACACCTCATACTGGATATATTATTCCAGAATGTTGGTATAGTCTAATAGCTTGGCACAACACTAAAGGACACAGAATAGTGTTTTAAATGATAGACACTAAAACCTTGTTTTTATATACATACAAGAAGACCCCGGTTCTTCTTGTTTTATTTTATTTGCAATACACTTACCTAGGTGTGTTGGCTTTATATGGAATTTTAACTTCAATAGCTTGTAAGATACTTGCATGGCTAGTTGGTTACACGACTCAAATGAGTCATTCTCCATCTCCATGCACGCAAGGTGCAGTTCATTTGGTGTAAAAAGTACTTTGGGTTATTGGTTCTATTCTTGCTCTATTCTTCCCAGCCAATGATACCGAAACCGAGAAGCTAAGCTTAGTCATGAAGAGTAGAGCTACACTGCTTTAAATCCTTGTACATTCCCTTAGAACTTTAGAACTGAACCAACGATATGATCAACCGATGATATGATCACATTAATTCGGTCCTCTGATATCAAGTGCGGTGCACTACGTTGCCATCGTTATCAGTCCATCCGTGAATCGACAAAAAGGTAAACACAAAACACCTTCCTAGATTAAAATCAGCATTTAGAGGATTCGAGTTATTGCTCTATGGTATGGATTCTATCATCAGCAACATAAAGTAGATCCTACCCTACAGAAATCCTTAACAATGGGAGCACTCGGGATCTTCTTTAATGACCTGATGGACTAATGAATATATATATATATACAACTAGATATTTATGCCAATTACACATTAAATACAAAATAGCTATAATAAATAAATAAATATATATATATATATATATAATAGCTATATATATATAGAATATATATATATATATATATATATAGAATTATATATATATATATATATATGTATATTCGCAAAACTGTAAGAGCAAAAACATTGCAGGTCACCAAACCAAGAGAAGCCAGGAAGACAACCACGGCAAGCCTAGCTTGCCGCAGCAACCTCAAAGGGTTGATGCGGCAAGACACTCTACTGAGTGGCTTGCCGCGGCAACCCGTGAAGCCTGCCGCGGCAACCTCTATCAGATGCTGTTTTCGGCTATATTCTTTGTGTAATAGACCATGGGTCCATTATGGGTCCATATGAGCATGTATTTGGGTCCTAGGACACCCATGAACTCAGCGAATATTCTATACTAACCATTAGACATGTATATGAATTTATACATAAGCTAGGTGCAACATGGTGCATCTAAGTAGTTTTGTGCAAATTAGACAAGAGATGGTCTCTGGTCTCTGACGCTTAAGCTCACCTCTAATCAATTCAAAGAACAATACGTTATCAGGTAGGGAATATATTTTGTTAATATATATCTTTGAATTCTCATTCCCATATAGACTGGAAATTATTTATGAGGAGATCAATAAGTATCAGTTTAATTGATGATAACATATTAGTTTTGACCACATGATTAAAATCAGTTTTGTAAATATGTTTTTCTTTAATAGAGATATTAGTTTAGTAGGATATTCAGTACCAGGCTGTGTTAGTTAATATAAGACTATGCTAGTTCGAAAAGTTTTCACTAGTTATCACTGTTAAACTAGTTATCACTAGTTAAGTTAAACATGTACTCGAATTCATACATTGTGCATAGTACATGATTTTGATCCTGCTATGTCTTAACATACTCTCTATGTGTTTGTCTCGTTCTGAGTTAAGAGATCCCGCTTTCTCGGGAGCTTAACTGTATACTTGAAATAAGTGATCCCGCTAACTCGGGAGCTTGATCTTCTTGGTTCGAGTGATCCCGCTAACTCGGGAGCTTGATCTTCTCGGGTCAAGTGATCCCACTAACTCGGGAGCTTGACAAGTGATCCCGCTAACTTGGGAGCTTGACTTTGTTGTTTCCTGTTTTCGCCTGCATGAATACCTTGTTTTAGCTTGATTTCTCATACCTGTTGCATCATGCATAAATTCAGCATATCAACATGTTATTCATATTCTTATTTTATTTTTGCTTCTCAAGAGAATGTGATAAATTGTCAACGTATAATAACAATGTAATATTCTCTACTGAGCTTTGATGATAGCTCATTCCACGACTTAATTGTCTTAGTTGCAGAGCTTGATCCGGAGCATGCTACAAATCTGACTTACGTGCCCGACGAGGAAGAGGGAGAACACGAAGATGACGAAGGTGAGGAAGACGATTTTCCAGAAGAGTTCTTCCCAACGTAGGTTTGTGACTTGTGGAGTTAGAGGAGATAGAGAGAGAGAGATAGAGATAGATAACTTTGAGAAACTTGTCTGAATTATATACGGTAGTTTCAGATATTTTGTGTTTGGATGTATAGGTTTCCTTTCCATTGTTTAGATGACGAGTGGCTGTCGTCGGTGGAAAGCTATACATCAGATCTTTTATTTTGTCAGATTATCAATCACCAGAATTACTATATTGCTTCCGCATTTGCAAAACTTTGTAAAAGAAATAACCCCCTTAGATGAAAGGATCATGTTAGGTGATCCGATGACGAGACGTTTCCAATAGTGAAAGAAGGGAAACGATGGGTTGTCATAGGTGGTATCAGAGCTCGGCGTTAAGTCATTTGGAGACTTACTTCTGGCATAAATATATGGTAAAATGACTAATAGTTGGGTCGAAGTAGAAATTAGGTTTAAGTCGGGTCACTGATGAAGTGTTATCTGATCGAAATAGGTTGAGATGCCTTCGCGTCATGGAAGAGGTAGGGGTAGACCACCATTGCCCCATTGCATTGGGCCGAATGCGATTCCAGCCGTCGATTATGAGCATGACATGGCTTTAGGAAGTGGTGAGAATGCACATATAGCTGAAAGTCGAACGACGATGGAGAATGTTGCAGAGCATACTCCGCCAGCGCAGACTCCGCCAATTGTCAATACTCCTCCAATGGGAAGTACTCATAGAGTTGAGCACAATGCGGGACACAATTCGCAGTTGATAGAAACTATGGTCAACACTATGGCCATGCTTGTTGTTCGACGTCCCGAGGGTTTTACGGAATTTGTCTGACTTCAACCACAGAGTTTCCATGGTCAGCATGACCCGATGGAGGCTGAAAGTGGTTAACGTAGATAAAGAAAGTGCTGCAAAGAGTCACGTGCACCGAGGAGGAAAAAGTAAGCTGGGCGGCATATAAATTGGAAAGTGAAGCAGAGCCATGGTGGCAGTCTGTCGAAAGAACAAGGATGCCCAGAGTACCATGGACATGGGTAGAGTTCACTGAAGCATTCAATGAAAAATATTTTCCAGTACTTGAAGATATAAGCTCGAGGTACAGTTTGCAACCTTAGTTCAAGGCCAGATGATTGTACGAGAATATGAGGCAGGGTTCACACGTCTCTCTTGTTTTGCACCTTTGTTGGTCGCCACAGAGTTGATGAAAATACAAAAGTTTGAGCGAGGTTTGAAACCCGTGATCAAGGAACGCATTTCATTGTTTCAGGCCACGACCTATGCCAATGTGATGAAGTTGGCCTTGATAGCGGAAATTGATGTGGATACCATGTTCAAAAGGAGAGAAGAAAAACAAAAGGCCAGAAAAGCTCCATCTCCGTCCTATAGTACTGGTCAAATCAGTAAACGACCACAATTTCAAGGACAAGCCACATTTCAACCAGCTGCAGGAGCTTATGCACGGCCATATGGTTCATCGACGTTTCCATTATCACCATAGATTCCACGTGCTCAGAATCAATCTTTTTCACCAGCGGCTAGAAGTACATCTAGGTTTTCACAAGCACGGCTGACAAGTTCTCGCACGGGATCGTACACGGCTTCATCAGTAGCTTCAAAAGAAATTTGTGGGAAATGTGGAAAGGCACACAAAACATATGAGTGCTGTAAAGCTTCTGGTGCATGTTTTCGATGTGGTAAGATGGGACACCAGATTAAAGAATGCCCGAAACTAGTCGGACTAGTATCTAAGGCGGGACCAGTGTTATGGTCGACACGGCCTACGGTACAAGGCCGAGCTTATGCTGTCACTGTAAAAGATGCACGCACTAGTAATGACATCATTTAAGATATGTTGGTCCATTACGTATCTACGTTAATATTTGCTATAGATTATCTTTTAAGATAGAGGAAGTGCATCTAGTAAATTATAAATACTACAGTATTAATGATTAGATTTACATATTATTATTTATGAATAAGTAAAAGTAATCCAGCTAACACTAGATGGTATGCTTTAGGTATCCTGTAATTATATCCAAAAGATGCTTATTTGTGTTATGACGCACGAGTCTTGATAGATCCCGGATCTACACACTCGTTTGTTACACCCCAATTTGCTGAAAAATTGAAGAAGTTGGGAGGTATCCCAGAGCCTCTTGACTTTATTCTCGATGTAACACTTCCGACTGGACAGTTTCTCACAATTGATATGGTATATCGATCGATTATCGTTTGGATCAAGGACTACTGGGGATATGAAGTAGTAGCCGACTTGATCTTACTATCGATACAAGGATATGACGTTATCCTTGGCATGGATTGGTTGTTTAATCATCATGCGAATGTTGACTGTCGACGGAAGATTGTCTCTTTTCGGCCAAGAAGAAATCAACTAAATTCTATGGGGTACCGTCAACTAATCTATCTTTGATATCCGCAATTCGAGCATAGCGATTACTTGATGATGGTGCTTAGGGGTTTATAGCTTTCGTGCAAAGTAAAGATTGAGAAGTGAAGACACTTTCACTTTCAGAAGTACCAATTGCCCGTGAATTTCCTGATGTGTTCCCTAATGAGTTGCCAGGCTTACCTCCTGACAAGGAAGTGGAATTCGCTATTAAGTTAGCTTCGGGTACCGATCCAGTATTGAAAGCACCGTATAGAATGGCACCGACAGAGTTGAAAGAGCTCAAGGAGCAATTGCAAGAGCTTCCTAATAAAGGCTTTATTAGACCGAGTGTGTCCCTGTGGGGCGCACCGATATTGTTCGTGAAGAAGAAAGACGATTCGATGCATCTCTGCATTGATTATCGTCAACTCAATAAACTGACGATCAAGAATAGATATCCGCTCCCCCGAATCAACGATCTCTTTGATCAGTTACAAGGAGCGTGTTTCTTTTCAAAAATTGATCTACAATTAGGATATCACCAGATGAAGGTGAAAGCTGAAGATGTTTGAAGATAGCTTTTCAAACGCATTACGGTCACTACGAGTATCTAGTCATGCCCTTCGGGTTGACCAACGCACCTGCTGCATTTATGGACATGATGAATCGAGTCTTCAAGCCTTATCTTGATCAGTGTATCGTGGTATTCATCGACGATATAATCATTTATTCAAAGACAAAGATAGAGCATGAAGATCACCGACGTCTGGCATTGCATATGTTGAGAGATGCGCAATTATATGCTAAGTTCAGTAAATGCGATTTCTGGTTGAATCAACTCAATTTTCTGGGTCATATTATCTCCAAAGCAGGTATTACAGTTGATCCTGCAAAGATTGAAGCAGTAGTACAGTGGAAGCAGCCACAGACAGTAACCGAGATTCGAAGTTTTCTAGGTCTTGCAGGTTATTACCGTCGCTTTGTAGAAGAATTTTCACGACTGGCTGGATCACTTACGCAGCTCACTCGAAAGAATGCTAAATTCGAGTGGACCGAGGCTTGCGAACAGGGTTTCCAAGAATTGAAAAGGAGACTCACTTCAGCACCTGTTTTAGCATTACCATCAGGTAGTGGTGGTTTTGTCATCTTCAGTGATGCATCATACAGTGGGTTAGGTTGCATTTTGAATCAATGGGAACGTGTGATTGCCTATGGTTTCTGTCAGTTGAAAGACCACGAGAAGAACTATCCCACTCACAACCTGGAATTAGCAGCAGTTATTTTTGCATTAAAAATTTGGAGACACTATCTGTATGGTGAAACATTCAAAATTTTCACTGATCACAAGAATCTTAAATATCTCTTTACCCAAAAAGAGTTGAATTTGAGGCAGAGAAGGCGGATAGAATTCTTGAAAGACTACGACTGCTCTATTTAGTACCATCCCAGCAAAGCCAATGTTGTAGCTGATGCTCTGAGTCGCAAATCATCTGCTCAGTTATCTCATCTTGTGACCCAGTTACAAAGATGGAAACTACTCAATGACATTTTATCATCGAGTGCCACTCTGCGAGCAACGTCAACTGGAGGTTTACTTGCTACAGTAATGATCTGGGCTCCACTTTTCGATAGGATCAGAGAGCTCCAGATGCACGATGCAAAACTTATTTCCATCCGACATGGAGTACAAAGTGGGTTAGTGGGCTACAACCAGAATTCTTGATTAAGAACGATGAGTCCTTATTGTTTCGAGGACGAGTATGCATACCTGATGATCATGCCTTACGTCAGGAAATTCTTGAAGAAGCGCATAAGTCAGCCTATGTTATTCATCCTGGCAGCACAAAGATGTACCAGGATTTAAAGAAGAGGTTCTGGTGGAACGGTTTAAAACGCGACATAGCATAATATGTTGCAAAGTGTTTAACCTGTCAGCAAGTAAAGGTTGAGCACAAGCACCCTGCTGGTCTATTGCAGCCACTGCCCATTCCAGAGTGGAAATGGGAAAATATTTCCATGGATTTTATTCTCGGTTTGCCTCGTACACAGAAGGGTTATAATGCGATTTGGGTAATTGTTGATCGTCTCACTGGATCAGCGCATTTCTTACCCTATAGTACGTGATATACAGCGTCGAAATTGGCTAAAATATATATGCGAGAGATTGTACGATTACATGGGATACTTGTCAGCATTATCTCAGATCGCGACCCTTTATATACTTCGCGATTTTGGCAGAGTTTCCAAGAAGGTATGGGTTCCAAGTTAGATTTCAGTACTGCATTTCATCCTCAAACTGACGGGCAGACGAAGAGGGTAAATCAGGTGATAAAAGATATGTTAAGGGCCTGTATGCTAGATTTTCAAGGATCGTGGGATAAGCACTTACCCCTGATCGAATTTGCATACAATAACAGCTTCCAGTCAAGCATCGGTATGACACCATTCGAGGCACTATATGGACGCCGATGTAAATCTTCGATTAACTGGGAAGAAGTTGGAGAGCGTTTGATTTTAGGCCCTGATTTGATCGAAAGCACAAATACAGTTGTTCACGTTATTCAGGAACGATTGAAGAGTGCTCAAAGTCGACAAAAGAGTTACGCCGATCTCAAAAGAACAAGTGTTGATTTTCAGGTAATACCCAACACTGATAAGTCTTTTGTAAAGCCACTAAACTATATTATCAATTTTATAAATGGATAAATGGTATGCAGATTGGCGAGCACGTCTTTATTAAAATCTCTCCGACAAAAGGCGTGATGTGGTTTGAGAAACGAGGAAAGTTGAGTCCTCATTATGTTGGACCATTCCCTGTGTTAGGCAGAGTAGGGGAGGTCACGTATCGACTCGCTTTACCTCCGCATCTCTCGGGCATTCATGACGTATTCCACGTGTCTATGCTGAGGAAATGCGTTAGTGATCCAACGCATGTGTTGGATTATCAACCGTTAGATATCCAGAGAGATTTAATGGAGACCGAAGAACCAGGTCAGATTTTGGACCGCGGAGATCAAATTTTGCGAATAAAGCGAATTCCACTTGTTTTGATCCAATGGAAGAATCATGGATTGCATGAGGCTACCTGGGAACGCGAAGCTGATATTCGTGCTCAGTACCCTCTATTATTTACATAAGGTACGCACTTAAAATACACCTACAATATGATTATACTTGGTCTTATGAATAATTCTAAGAAATAAATTGCTTCACTTATAATTTTATTCTAATAGTTTGTTGATGCACCCTGCACCTGTATACAAGGAACCACATCTAATGTAATATAACAATTGAGTTTTATGGACCTTGATATAAATAAACTGAAATAAAAATCACATGATTTTATTTAGCACTAAAATACAATTCTTGTACAAAATTATTTTTTTAGATTGTTAAAGATAATTTGGAGAATAAATAAAAATGCAAATTCGTTAAGAAGTGATACCTAAGTAAGAAGACATCCCAGCATAAAGCCACATGTCCCAGTTAAACATAAAAAGGCCATATATGGGCTGCCACTAAAATTTTCACTTACTAAATTATCAAACTAAAATAATTTTGTATAGTAGCACAAGTTAAAATGGTCAACAATTATTTTTCTACAGCCCCTGCATATGCTAAGTACACACAGGCACAACCACATTTTTCACCAGAGCCAGGGGACCTCGAAAAATGGGCCCCACTTCCACATAACCTCCTTGCCGTGGCAAGGAACAGTGCTGGCCGCGGCAAGTGACTTGCCGTGGCAAGCCTATATAGTTGCCGCGGCAACCCTGTGTGGATTATGTGGGTCCGAAACCCATTTCAGGTTAGTTTTCTGTTATTTCTGCTGAGTGGGTTCTTGTTCTTCTACTTTCCAAGCTGCATGCACTCCACAAGATCAAGCCAAAAGCTGCTGCATGCCATTGATTTCCTCTTGGCATCTCTCCATTTCTTGTTATCTCACTAATTCCAGCAAATTTGGTGTCTTATGAGGTAAAAATCAGAATCCTAGCTCAAGTTTTTACTTCTTTGTCTTTGAAATTCCTTAGGATTCCTCCTAGGAAAATCGGGGCATCAAAACCCCCAAAGGCTTCAGCTCAGGCAAAGGGCAAAGCCCCTGTTCCTTCCCATGAACCAATAGATCCACCCGTTGAGCATGAAGAGCCCATCCCATGGTGGGCTGCAAAGGCAATGAAACCTGAATGGATCAACGATGATCAACTACTAACCCCAAACAATCAGACCGCATGGTCTATTAGATATATGGAACAGGCACAGTTAGGCGCCTTATACCAGCCATTCCATACACAGTTTTATCCTCGTCTAGTCTTCTTATTTTGTCAAAAACTAAAAGCATCCCCAACAGTTGGTCAATTGGAGACTGAAATTGATAATAGGAAGTTTTATTTCAATCTACAACACATAGCCCAAGCTATGGATTGTAGTCCCAATTTTAACGTAAGTCTAGGACTGCAAATGCCAAGACAAAGGGATGTGAAGTTCCATCACATCACTACTAAAATGATTGATGGGTAAATTCTTCCGCCCAAGGCCTGGCAGTACGTCGTAGCCAACTACCACAGAAAATATGGTTTTTAGATTGTGTATTTCGTTACAATTTATACCTGATGCAGCATGAGAGAGAGCGCCGAGATGCTCTCTTACAAGCTCTCTTCGCTGTTTATGAAAATCGATGGTTAAATGCCCCTAGGGTGGTATGGGAAGACATTAAATATGCTAACATCCATTTGCAAAGCAATGTCGCTAATCCCATACCATCATGCCCATATCCTCGTTTAATTTCCTGTCTTTTAGAAAGACATTTAGATAGTGTGAATCAAGTTCCCTATCAGATTCCCTAGGGTGAAGAAGTCCGCACGGATAACATGCGGGTCTTTAGCCCAGCTATCTGGCGAAATGTATGTCAAAGGTCATTCCAAGTAGTTTGAAACCGCCAAGCTCGCCAGATCCGTTCTCCTCTACCACCTCCACAAGTACCACCCTCGATACCAACCCAAGAAATCCCCATTCCCCCTCAATCTCACACTCAAGACCAAACCGAGTCAGTTCTCTTGGCACCTGAGACATACACTAATGCTGCTTTGGCACAGCTCATACGCGAAAACCATGAGCAGACCCTTCTCCAATTCGATAATTTATATTGGAATCATTATATGCTCCATCAACGCATTGATTATGTTGAAGAAGCAACCAACATCATGATGGAGCATACATTCCAAATCGCTGCAAACCCTTACATTGGGCGGGCACACAATTTCGTCTCCCAATATACCCGCAATGCAGCATTACTGGTGCCGAAATTCCAAAGAGACTTTCAGCAGCAAGATGCGGGTCCTTCCTCCGCTGGTTAGCAACAACCAAGTCCACAGCCTGGTAAATTATAGCCTCACAAGCTCGTAGTTTATATATTACATTTTAATTTTGCATCAAATTGAGTTCATCTCTAACAAGATTGTCTAGTTGTGGTTCATTGTGTAATATATTGTTGTTACTAATATTGTAATTCTCTTTGTTTTAATTAGATTTTATTTTGTTCATTTGAGATTTTACTACTGGATGTTATCTTAAATTTTTATATTTGTCATGCGCCACATTTAGTAGGAACGAAACTATTGATGTTCCCTATTGCGACATTCACCTGCTGCCCATCGTTGTTTTGATTGATTTTCGAGGATGAAAATTCCTTAAATAGGCGAGAATGTAACGATTCCTAGACTTGTACACTATGCAGTAGCGATAAGAGTCCGGTCAGGTCAACACTCAAGCCCTGTTTTGATTTATACATAGTAGCGATAAGAAAAGTGGTTTACACCTCATACTGGATATATTATTCCAGAATGTTGGTATAGTCTAATAGCTTGGCACAACACTAAAGGACAAAGAATAGTGTTTATTATATACAAAGAATAGTGTTTTAACTGATAGACACTAAAACCCTATTTTTATATACATACAAGAAGACCCCAGCTCTTCTTGTTTTGTTTTATTTGCAATACACTTACCTAGGTGTGCTGGCTTTATATGGAATTTTAACTTCAATAGCTTGTAAGCTACTTTCATGGCTGGTTGGCTACACGACTCAAATGAGTCATTCTCCATCTCCAGGCACGCAAGGTGCAGTTCATCTAGTATAGAAAGTACTTTAGCTTATTGGTTCTATTCTTGCTCTATTCTTCATAGCCAATGATACTGAAATCGAGAAGCTAAGCTTAGTCATGAATAGTAGAGCTACACTGCTTTAAATCCTTGTACATTCCCTTAGAACTTTAGAACTGAACCAACGATACAATCAACTGATGATACAATCACATTAATTCGGTCCTCCGATATCAAGTGCGGTGCACTACGTTGGCATCGTTATCAGTCCATCTGTGAATCGACAAAAAGGTAAACACAAAACACCTTCCTTGATTAAAATCAGCATTTAGAGGATCCGAGTTATTGCTCTATGGTATGGATTCTATCATCAACAACATAAAGTAGATCCTACCCTACCGAAATCCTTAACAATGGGAACACTCGGGATCGTCTTTAATGACCTGATGGACTAATGAATATATATATATATATATATACAGTTAGATATTTATGCCAATTACACATTAAATACAAAATAGCTATAATAAATAAATAAATAAATAAATATATATATATATATATATATATATATATATATATATAGCTATATATATATCTATATATTGAATATATATATATATATATGTATATTCGCAAAACTGTAAGAGCAAAAACATTACAGGTCACCAAACCCAGAGAAGCCAGGAAGACAACCACGGCAAGCCTAGCTTGCCGCGACAACCTCAAAGGGTTGCGCGAAGACACTCATTGAGTGGCTTGCGCGCAACCCCCGAAGCCCGCACACAACCTCTATCACCGCTATTTTCCAGATTCTTTATGTAATAGACCATGGGTCCATTATGGGTCCATATGAGCATGTATTTGGGTCCCAGGACACCCATGAACTCAACGAATATTCTATACTAACCATTAGACATGTATATGAATCTAGACATATGCTAGGTGCAACATGGTGCATCTAAGTAGTTTTGTGCAAATTAGACAAGAGATGGTCTCTGGTCTCTGACGCTTAAGCTCATCTCTAATCAAATTCAAAGAACAGTACGTGATCAGGTAGGGAATATATTTTGTTAATATATATCTTTGAATTCTCATTCTCATATAGACTGGAAATTATTTATGAGGAGATCAATAAGCATCAGTTTAATTGATGATAACATACTGACCACATGATTAAAATCAGTTTTGTAAATCTGTTTTTCTTTAACAGACATATCAATTTAGTAGGATATTCGGTACCAGGCTGTGTAGGTTAATATAAGACTATGCTAGTTCGAAAAGTTTTCACTAGCTATCACTGTTAAACTAGTTATCACTAGTTAACTTAGCATGTACTCAAATTCATACATTGTGCATAGTACATGATTCTGATCCTGCTATGTCTTACCATACTCTCTATGTGTTTGTCACGTTCTGAGTTAAGTGACCCTGCTTTCTCAGGAGCTTAACTGTATACATGTAATAAGTAATCCCGCTAGCTCGGGAGCTTGATCTTCTTGGTTCGAGTGATCCCGCTAACTCGGGAGCTTGATCTTCTTGGTTCAAGTGATCCTGCTAATTCGGGAGCTTGACAAGTGATCCCGCTAACTTGGGAGCTTGACTTTGTTGTTCTCCTATTTTCGCCTGCATGAATACCTTATTTCAGCTTGATTTCTCATACCTGTTGCATCATGCATAAATTCAGCATATCACCATGTTATTCATATTCTTATTCTAATTTTGCTTGTCAAGAGAATGTGATAAATTGTCAATGTATAATAAAATGTAATATTCTCTATTGAGCTTTGATGATAGCTCATTTCACGACTTAATTATCTTAGTTGTAGAGGCTGATCCGGAGCACGCTGCAGATCCTACTTACGTGCCCGACGAGGAAGAGGGAGAAGACGACGAGGACGAGGACAAGGAAGATGATTTCCCAGAAGAGTTCTTCCCAAAGTAGGTTTGTGACTTGTGGAGTTAGAGGAGATAGAGAGAGAGAGATAGAGATAGATAACTTTGAGAAACTTGTCTGAATTATATACGGTAGTTTTAGATATTTTGTGTTTGGATGTATAGGTTTCCTTTCCATTGTTTAGATGACGGGTGACCGACATTGGTGAAAAGCTATACATCAGATCTTTTATTTTGCCATATAATCAACCGCCAGAATTACTATATTGCTTCTGCATTTGTAAAACTTTGTACAAGAAATAACCCCCTTAGATGAAAGGATCATATTAGGTGATCCGATGACGCGATGTTTCCAATAGTGAAAGAAGGGAAACGACGGGGTGTCACACTTCCCATTTTTATATATATATATAAATCTCATTTCTTCAATTGTAAAATTGTATGTTATGATTTTTCTTCTCTTTGAAAGTTTTACTTAAGAATCGTTCTTTTTTTTAAGAAAACGTTCTTCACAATTTTTCATCCTTTTCTCATATTCTTCTTTTGATTTCTTTAACTGTACCCTTTTTAGCATTCCCCTTATCTGTTTTTGCTTTTTACTCCTTCCACCCCCTCTTCTTTCCTTTTTTTGCATTCTAAAGTCTCAGAAAATATGAGGGTTAAAGGTTGGAAGCTTTGGGTAGTACATATAGTTAAGGGTTTATATGATTTTTGGTATAAAGAAATTAATTTTAGGCTTCTAATATAGGCTCAACGGATAATATATATTCTAAGATATTAGTTTTTTAGCTCTGGTTTAATAAAAGATGGCCTTTGATCATCTTTACGATTTACTAGCATAGATGCCTTATTGCTTTAATATTTCTAATAGATAGTTCTAGACAAAAAATCAGGTTATCATAGAATATTTTGATTCTAAAGTTAGCAGTATGAGATTTCATAGAAATTCAAAGAAAATTTTATGATTGAATAGAAATAGTCTCTCTCTGAATAAAAGAGAAAAATTGGCTCAAAAGCTCACTGGTTTACAATGTTGAAACTATAGTATAAAATTCTTACAGTATAGATCAATCTATTGTTTCAAACATCCATTCTAATACAGTGTTTAACGAGCTAGGCATAAATTGCACTATTTTATTTTATTTTTTTCTTCTAATTATTGAATTCCTACTATAATGAATTGTAAGTTTCCAAGATTTACAATTTTTTCTATCATAATTCCTATGTAATGATCAACTAAACTTTAAAAATTTTCAAATTTTTTTCTAACAAATTAACTAAAACTAAAATTAAATGATTTACTACTATTCTACTTATAAAACTACTGTACAGAGAAATTGTATATCCCCCCAAACTTAAATCGGACAATGCCCTCATTGGCAAAAAAAATAGGGGATACTAAAATTATTTTCCTAAAAATGATTGAAAACTTTGATTGCTTACTGATTGTGAAAAATATTTTGTAAAGAATATTCTCCCAAACTTGAGGAAAATATAATTGTTTTACTTCTCAAAGACAAAAATAATAAAAATATTAGTAGTGTTAGTAACAATTACACAGTTAGTAAAAATAGAAGTTAGTCGAAAGAATATATTATATATTAACTGAATATTTATATAAACATGAAAAGAAAATATAAAGAACTAAAATATTAGAAACTAATTACAGAAAAGTATAAACCTAGACCTCAGTTTTTAATTGATGATATGAAATTCTTCGATGGTTTATTCCTACACTAGGCTCTCTTATTTATAGATCATAAGGAGTCGATTTACAAGACTTCTAATTCTAATAAAAGAAATAACTAAAAATAAAACTATCCTAATATAACTCTAATTCTAATTTTATCTTTCCTTTCTTTCCTCTTGTTGATGCATTTCTAGATTGTTCAGTAGTAGAGATCTTTTGGAGTCTATCTTCATCAATCTTCTTAGATCCGTGATATGCCAAACTTCTAATTCAAGAGTTCTTCTAATTCAGTGCATGGCGGTGTAAATCTTCACGTGATCATCAGTATCAGTAGCAACAACGAGAAGCTTTTTCTGTAAAATTGTAAATCATGATTTTCTTTCTTCTATTATAGTTTTTCTTATAAAATAGTAAATCACGATTTTTTATTTTTCACACAGCTTTCTCTTAGTTCACGATTCTCTGGATTATGATTGATCATTTTCTTCTTTGTATTGCCTTTACTCTTTGAACGTTTTTTGAAGAATCGTAAATTACTATTTCTCATTTCTCTCTTTGGCTTCAGTGCTCAATCGTAAAACACGATTTCTTAGCTTTTAGCATATAGCGAATCGTCTTTTTACGCTTAATCTTCTTTTACTGCTCTTTTGAGTTTATTTTGACAAAGATTAGCAATATGACTCTCTTTTACTGATTATCTTTAATATTTGCACATCTATAACTTATTAGTAGATAACTAAGTCCTAGTATTAATAAGTTAAGGGTAGTAAAATGGTATATTATGTGACTGATCATCACCCCAATATTTAGGGTGGGTTTTGATAGGATAATTGCACCCCCATTTGTTCTATTTGCAACCATTTGGCTCTTTAGAGCCCGCCTATCATCTACCATTAAAACCCAATTCACACCTTTCCAAAACCTTAAAAAACCCAAAGTCCTTAGATTTTCTATTACCTAATTGCTAAACCCATTAGGACTTAAGCATCTCACTAATCCTCTCCTTTTCTATAAATGGAGAGGCACCCTCCCTTGTTAAAGGCTTGAAATTTTTTCCAAAAGGGAGAAAATTCTTGTGAGCTCCCCTCCCCTTTTCCAGCACTAATACCTAAAAAATTCCAGCACCTTAGTTTTCCTTTTGCACTCCATTTTCCACCATTAATCCCTTAGCTTAGGTGAGAACTAGCCCCTAGCCTTCTTCTCCTACCTCCTAGCTCCTTAGCTTTAGAGATCAAAACCTATTTCTCCAACCATTTGCTATTGGAAGCTCATTGGAACATAGCTATGCGAAGAAGACAGTTGTGCTACAAGGGCCTGAGAGCTCCGGCTCTCCCCTCTATTCCTCTACTTTCTTTGCTTTTCCTCTATCCTAGAATTTGAGCCGTTACATTAACGAAATTTCTGTGATTGCGGGGAGGCTTAAATCGGATCAGAGTGCCTCCGGGCAAGAGGAAGTGCTATTTTATCTTTTATATTTTTCTTTGTATTTGGCCATAAGTAGAGACTGCTGGCGAGTGGGTTGATCGGGTGCCTAACACCTTCCCGTTCAATAGCTGAAGCCCCTACCCAAGAGCCTTTGGCGTAGACCAGAATCATAGTCATATTTTTGCACCTCGGTGCTTTCAATATTGATTTAGATTTCCCGGAACACCAAAAGCTCCAGGTGGTGACTCTATATTTAACAAGAGGAGCGTATTGTCACGACGGACTCGCGAGAGCCCACAGTTGCATAGATGGCGACTCTGCTGGGGAGAGCTTGTAGAGCTTCTCCTTGAAGTATTGACCACTTTTGTTTATTTTTTTCTTTCTTCCTTTTTTCTTCACTTTACTAACCTCTTTTTTTGTCTCTTTTCATACTCACCCCTACGATTCGACATTTTTTATACTCACCCCTACATTTTTGTCACTTACACGCCTTAGCTGTTTGACGGGCTTACTTGAGCAATTATGTTTTTGTCATTTACATGCCTTAGTTGATCAACGGGCCTACTTGAGCATCTTTTTCTTTTTTATTATTTACACCCCTTATCCATTTGGCGGGCTACTTGTTAAATTAGCTTCATATGCCAATAGTGGACGTCGGCCCGTAGAAGCAGCACGGGATTGTCACAACCCGTCTTTGAACATTAAGCAAATTCCCTTTTTAAAATTGAACCTTAAAAGTGAACTAAGGGACTTAATTCATTTTTACATTGGATGGCTTTTACAAAAGGGGTAGGAATTTAGGCTGCGATACAAACGTCCCGGTTCTTAGTACAGTGGCAGCCCCTAGTGGTGATGATCCCGAAAAGAACCACCCCATCTAGTATTTAAGAAGGCATTCATGCCGGAGGTATATCAGGTGGGTGACCGATCCGGTTGCAAAGCCTAAAACCTTTGGGGAAGTGCGTTAGAGTATACCGAAACAACCTTGTATCCTTAGGTTTGGTGAGGAGAGACCCGAAATAATAAGAAAATCAGTCCCCGAAAGCACCACTTTCAGAAATGAAAAAAGTATACCAATTCGGGCCTGCTGTTGCTGTCCCAAAATATAAATATATATACATTTTTAGCATAGCGTGTATAATATACACGCTAAGCCAAAACTCCCCAGAATTGCTCTAGCGTGTATAATATACACGCTAAGCCCAAAATCCTCAGATTTAGTCTAGCGTGTATAATATACACGCTAAGCCAAATCTCCAATTTTTTTGGCCTAGCATATATAATACATACGCTAGCCTATTTTGGCTGGGCAGCTCGAATCTGAGGCCTTTTTCACTATTCTTGAATCCCCTGCTTAGTGGTTTAGTATCCCTGATAAATACCACATGTTTCGATACCCAATATGCCCTCGTCGATCAAAAGAGGTCCTTTGTTTCTTCCGAAGTGCTTCGGGATCCTGTCGTGAGAAATATTAGGGGTGTGAGTGCTACCAGAAACGAGAATTCCAAGGTCCTAGAAAAGCACCGTAAGAAGGTTCAAAATATTTTTCCAATATATATATATGTATGTATGTATATAAAATCAAGAAAAATCAAAAACCAAAAAAATATAGAGCTTGTGGTGCCGGAACAATGGCATCGCCTTATCCTTTGTCCTCTCGTAGGGGAAGAAGAAGACGGGTTTTTGGTCATCACCCGAGGAACCCGTACCCAACCCGCCAATAAACCATGTCGTGGGTGGTCGATCCGGCTTATGCCGACCCCGATTCATCCCCACCCCATTCCCCATTACCTTTCAATTCGGAGGAGATTCCTATCTCCATTCCGCTCACCCAAAACCCCATTTACCATCACCGGACCCTCGATGCACCCATATTTCCATCCACATCCTCCCCATTCCCTCAAAATCCATCCCCCTTTCCCCCCATATCCACTCCAAATTCACCTTCCACATCCATCCAACTTACACCCCATTTTCCCCACACCTCCACCCAAACTATGTCCCAATTTTCTCCACCCATGCAAATCATACCCACCTTTTCCACACACCCATCCGATCCATGCCCCATGCCCCCCCTCATTGGATGGACCATCTACATCCACCTCCTCACCCAATCCCATGGCCATGATGGATGAAATGGTTAGGGCTTACACAATTTGTAAGGCCTCTCAAAGGCTGCCTCATCCATCCCCCACATCTCAGGCCCATCCCATATACTCCAAAATCTCTATACTTCATTCCCCTAAAATCCTAATCAACCTCCCATTGTTCATACCATCCAAGGCTCCCATCAACCATGGGGCCATTTAAGTGGGCCTCAAGGCCCAACACCCTATACCCAAGCCAATAAAGGCCCAATACTCTAAGCCTATCAAGGCCCAATAGCCTAGGCCCAAGCCCATCAAGGCCCAATAGCCTAGGCCCAAGCCTATCAAGGCCCAATACCCCAGGCCCAAGCCCATCAAGGCCCAATGCTCTATTCCCAAGCTCATCAAGGCCCAAACTTAGGAGCCCCATTTTCAAACCCTCCACAATTCCCATAATATCCCACATTCACCCAACATGCCCCAATCCCCCCTCAAATAATGCACCCATCTCATTTAATCTCTCAACATGGCATGGGCCTCACTCATCCACATCCCTCACACCCAACCCAACATGGGAATCCATCACATACCATCAACCACCCCCAATTCACCGATCCTCCTACCTCTCAAACCCATCCCCAAGGATTCCTCCAAATGCAGTGGCCTCATCAAGCACTGGCCCAAAATCCACAACTCATTCATCCCCTCACCCCACAAGTTACTCATCAGAGCTTCCCCCATGTACAATGGTCACACTAGGCACCCATTCAGCCCACTTAGAACTAACATGATAACCTCACCTTCCCTCCACCATATGTGGATCTACAATATGAGGAGGATGAGATCAGGAATAGTGGGGCCTATGTAAGGGCATTCACCATTTTCAATCCCCCACCACCCATGTTCACCAACCCACTGACAGCCCAAAGTGAGTGGAGGCAGCCTGTTGAGGGGCCAGCCCCGCCATCCAGGGAGTCAGGGTTGTTAAAAGAACAAATGGATAAAATCTAAAAATAGCTGATGAAGATGGGTGGAGCTAAAATCCATGTCACGGACTTTTCCGACTTGTGACTATTTGCGGAAGTTCCTTTGCCCCAAAAATTAAAGATGCCAATCTTTGACAAATACAATGGCATGGGCGACCCCATTGCACACCTCAAGTCCTGGGGACATGTGTCAGTGAGGCGGAGATGAACGACTCCTCATCAAAGTTTTCCAGAAGAGCCTTACGGGCCTGACTTTGAGGTGGCTCACTTCCCTTGAACCTTTCATGATTAAAACTTGGAAGGATCTGACCCACCAATTCCAAGAGCAGTATGTCTACAATATAGACATTGAACCTCGCAAGTAAGATCTAGCCAAACTAAAGCAGAAGCTCGATGAAGCATTCAGTGACTACCTTGGGCGGTGGAGGGCATTGACAGCTCAAGTGAGAAATAGAATACCCGATGATGAGTAAATCGAGATGATCTTGAAAAATACTCTGCTGGTCATCTCAGATTTCCTGGTGTACCAATAATAGTCCAACTTTGTTGACTTGGTAAGGAATGCCAATCGTTGTGAAGATGCCATAAGAGAAGGGCGGTTAAACAAAATCGTAAATAGCGGGGTCTGAAAGTTCACTGAATAGACGAATGAGAGAAGAATCGAGGTGGATATACAGACAATAGTAAATACACGGCCTAATACCAACATATCCCCATTCCAGTTTAAGACAACATAGCTAGCCCCAATACGAAGCAAATAGATGCAGAGAATCGAAAATGGACAAGGGGCACAGATTATCCTAGAACAGAGAAGGGCTCGTTTTGATCGAGTCTTTACACCTTTGGGGCAGTCCTTCAATATCCTGTTGCCCTTATTGATCAAAAAGGGTTTGGTCATAGCACTTCAGTCGCGACTTCTGCCAAATCCGATCCCAAGAAATTTTTACCATAATACCCACTGTAATTTCCATCAAGGATCGGGCCACCCGACTGATTGATGCTTTTTCTTAAAGCATGCGAAACAAGATTTAATAGAGGCCGACAAAATCATTCCTCCAACACTTTCCTAGGCAAACCAACATGCCAATATACATCAGGTTCCGTTGCCACCACATCCACCAAGTGGAACGGGCTCGAGGCCCACCGTCAACATGATAGAGGAAGATGGCGAAGAGTTTGACCCTTCGGAGTATATCCACATCCGGGAAGACTTTATAACACCAAAGCAGAGAGATCAGGAAGATAGAAGCATAGGAGTAATTGAGCCCCTAAACTTGGCTGATTACTTTCCCAATCCCACACCCCAGGCAGAACCCTTAGATCTGAGAAGGTATTTTCTAGCACCAGTTCTCATCAATTACGTCCAACCCAACTTATATCCATATCAACCATACACAGCGGCAACCCCTACCAATTACCTAATGACCAATTTTTCCCTATCTCCCCCTCACACATCGATTAATTACCAGTGGCCCACCTGTTAGTCACCATTTTATACCATTTTACACCCCTTTATACCTGGCTTTTGATAGGACTTAGTGTGTTTAATACTTATTTTTAGTGTTGTTTTGTAGCAAGGAGTTAATTGTGTCCTTAGTGCAGTTTCTAGTTAAAAGGTGCCAATAAGGAGAGTTTTAGAAGTCATCCAATAAAGCTAAATTGAAGCATGCAGCTGGGCACTATAGGAAGCTGCATCAGAGCCTCATGTACAGCAGTTGCACTTTACGGATTGGTGCTAAAATAGAAGCACACTTGACTTGTTGAGAAGCTGGGTCAGCACACCTAGTAAATGGAAGTGCATTTGGTTTTAGCATTAGAAGCTGCCTGCAGTCCATCGACCTCTCGAGTGGGTACTCTTCAGCTCTAGATCCTCTTCAGCATGTAGGCATAAAAAAATTGTCGACAGCTATGTGTGCATACAACTCCAAGCCTTTCAACATTAGCAGCTGCAGCCCTTGCAGCAACACTCCCATCCAAAAGCAGTAGCATCATCACACCTATTGAATGGGAGAAGCCTTCAAACTCCAAAGTTGTCGAGCTCTTTTGCAGTAACCAACATCCCGTCAACATTTGCATTGAACCCCATACAACATTCAATCCTCTCGAGAAGTTGCTTTAGCTGAATGCAAACCTATCGAGGAGATGGTAGCAAGTTCCAGCCTGTAGCTTCAGCAACCACCAACCTCTCGAGCACCAACATTTAATCCTCTCGAGATGAGGAAACTCCCATATAACAACCTGTCGAAGTCTTGATCTCCCTATCCTTTGAACCCGTCGACATCAAAACCATCCTAACATGCATCCTGTGGACAACAATGACCATCTTCCCATTGTACTGCCGATAGGTGCAACTTCAAATCACGTATTTACATCATGTCGAACTACACTTAGCTTCTGCATGGATCCTGTCAACATCTCTGCAAATCTCCTCAGCATCCTCTTGACAGCAAGTCCATCCATCCATGAAACCTATCGACACCTTTTATCCCTCTATCCTCACAACAACTCCTCCAAACTGCAATCTCCCAATCCTGTCGACCACTTGGAAAATAGAGTATTGCTCCTAGCTGGAAACCCAAGCTGTTGAATGGATCTTTATTCTCCAAAGCTCCACACTATAAACCTCACATTCGGATATTCTATAGCAAACATCTCGAGCTCCGACCTTGAACTCCGACCCTTGTAAACAACATGACCTTACCTTTCAACTTTCGACGACACCTTCAAGCCATAGCGCACCAACCTCTCGAGATGCCCAAGCTGTAGCCAATCCTCACGACACCTTACCTGAAGGTGCTTCACTTCATCTTCTCCAAAGATGTAGAGTTTAGTAAAGTTGATCATCTCTAACCATTCAAACGGATTTCTCATCAGCTGCGTGGAGGTTGCCTTGGGTGCTCAAATACAGCCAATAAGATTGAAAGTGCAAATCGAGGCATTCTCGGCTGATTTGATAATAGTCACAACAGGAGTATATTGGGCAGGTAATTTATGGGTGGCAAGGGCAGTTTTGGAAACTCTAATACACAAGAAATTCTGTACATAGGCGTGAATTGATTTTTGGAAGGAATGCAAGTTAGCTTCAGTTGAGCACAACAAAACTAGATCCATATCTGCTCTCTGATTGGCTGGAATGCTAAGCACAAGGATTAAGCTTAAACTGAAATTCTCTCCTCTGATTGGCTGCAGTACACACGGATCCAAATGTATAAATAGAACTCTTTGCTGCTGTAATTCCTCAGTAAGGAAACCAAGGAATAACCTGAAGTCTCCTCGACTCATTTAGGTTTTAGTTTTTAGTTTTATTTTTCCTTTTTCTCTTCCTCCTTCTCTCCCTAATCCAGCATGTTGGATTAGATCTAAATAAGCAGTCCATATCAGCCTTGTAATTGTATTTTGAAAGCTTCAAAGAATTTGTGAATAGATTGATATTACACAAGATTGCAAATCCGAGCTCAAGAGCTGTAAGATTACAGTGATTGTGGATTTTAAAGGTGATTCTAATCTATGTTTTACTTTTTTGTATTTGATTTCCCTGGATTGGATATTCCTACGGGTGCCAGCCGGAAATGGGGAGCTGGTAGCCTGGCATCTGCAACATCTGTAATGGTTAGCCTATTCTAATCAAGATCAATGAATTAGAACAATCTCAAGGATGGTCTGTGACCATTAAAGTGGACAGATCATAGCCTTAGGATTACTTCAATTCTCTGGTTAAGATTGGATTCTTATACCTTGCATCTGCCGGGGGGACCTGGGGAGCTGGTAGCCAGATGGAGGATTTGTAGCAAATCAGATCTATACAATGCCTTTGATTCAATTGATTTACAATGAGAACCAGGTCTTGGCTGCCTATTTCTCACCATTTGATCTTTATTTTACCATCCATCTTCCTCCATCTTTTAGATTTAGTTTTATAATTCTATTTTATAGATTAATTAGATCTAGTGACACCCGAAAAACTCTTTTTCTTCTTAGAATTACTAGATCTGTTGCCAGATCTGGAGGTCTACTATACACCTTTTAGGTTTAGATCACTACTCCCTGTGGGACAAACTCTTACTTATCAAAACTTGCTACAATGGACCCTGTATCTTGTAGGTCTAGGATATTTTAGATGTGCTGAATCCATCCTTTATTTTTACTTTATTTTTATTTTGCTTTTATCACCACACAATAATTAGCACACTGAAACTCTCCAACACCACCCTCATCACACCACTGCCAATACAGATATATACCAACCCCATCAACCCCATTTGGCTCACTTTTGCCACTCCTCTAACCTATCCACCTCTAGCAGAGGTTAACCAAGTGTTATCCACTCATCCCAATCCACCAATCCAAGCATCCCCGAGGCTTGCATCCACTCCATTCTAGATCTCGAGACTAACCTACGATCCCCGTCAAGTTCCACTCAGTTATGATCAGACGGACATCAATACAACCAACAACAGGGAGGGGGCAGTGGATTTTATTACTCGATCAGGAAGAATCTCTAAACAACCTAAAGTATCAGTACCAGCCCGGCCTAAAGAGAAGAAGGAGCCTACTGCGGCACACCCCTTTGAAAAATGAGTAGAGAGCACATACTAGAAATGCAGTTGAAAAGAATGTCAGCCCACATCACAGTTTGGGACCTGTTAATGACATCTCTACTCTATTTTCAAGCTTTTATGGGAGCATTAAAAGATGCACATGTGCCCATCTAAGTAACCCCAGGCGAAGTGGGATAGATAATTGGGCAGGTGTCGGCTCCCAATGCCATCTCTGTTTTAGATGATGATCTGCCAGATGAGGGAAATAATCATTCCAAACCCTCAACATCATGGTAGAAGCTGGAAATAATTATTCCATTAGTATTAATAGAAAATAGATCAACCTTGAATGTGTGCCCTCTGAGAACCGCAACCAAGATAGGGATGGATCCCCCCGTGTTCAGGCCAACAAGAACAAGCGCCAGAGGATTTGATAACACAAGAAGAGAAATAATTGGAGAAGTCAATCTTGAGCTCACTATTGGGCCAATGACCTTTTCCATACCTTTCTAAGTTATGGACATCAAATCCACATTCAATCTATTATTAGGACGACCATGGTTACACAAGGTCGGGGCAATGCCTTCAACCTTCCACCAAAAGCTTAGATTCGTTTCAGAGTAGAAGATCGTCACCATTCTGGGTGAGGGGCAAGAGGAAGGAGAAAAGTTTACTCACAGCATCGAGAACCTTAAAGTGTTGGATGTGTTGCACACGGCCGAAGGCACAGACCTCCACATCTTTGAATATAATGTATCGACAGTAATCTCTGAGCCCCTCGAGAGGATCACCATAAAGACCAGAGGTAACATGGTCGCAGCTGTGGCCATGCTTTAGAAATGGAGCTATCAGAAAGGTAAAGGATTGAGACCTCATTTACAAGGCTGAAAGGACCCAGTTAGAGCCAGAGGCGGATGACAGGTCAAGTTTGGCTTAGGCTATAGGCCCACTGAGGAAGAAGTTCAAGGAGCCAAGGAGAAGGCCCGAACTATTGCTGCTGCCAAAGCCCGAGGAATAGACCTAGAGGATGAACCCTGCCCTAGGCCTCACACCCCGAGTACATTCGTGAGTGTGTGAGTGCGGGGGACATCATCACAGATAACGACACTAATTTTGTAAACAAGGGCATCAGAGCCTTATGCGAGCAATATAAAATCAGGAATCATTGCTCATTGCAATATCGACTGCAAACCAATGGGGCCGTATAGGTTACTAACAAGACAATCATCCAAATCCTTGAGAAGATGGTTGTCATGTACCGCGATCGAAATGTTACCATTTACACTATGTGCTTACCAAACGTCAATCCATACCGCTACAGGGGCAACGCCATTTTCCCTTGTGTATGAAACCGAGGCCATCCTGCCAGTCGAGGTTGAAGTACCTTCACTCTGTATTCTCGTCCAATCTGATCTACTAGAAGCAGAAAGAGAGAGGCCCCGCTTTGAGTGACTTAACCTGCTAGATAAAAAAGGCTCCTAGCCTTGTTTCACACCCAGGCCTATCAGAGAAGGATCGCCCATGCTTACAACAAGTGCATTCACACTCGAGATTTGAAAGTGGGTGACACTGTACTCAAGAAAAACTTTCCTTCTCTCTAAGCCGATCCGAGAGGGAAATTTTGGCCCAACTGGGAAGGACCTTATGCCATCTGAGAGGTACTCTCGAGATACGCGATCCACCTCGCCACCATGGACGGAGATCACTTTCCTAAGCCCATCAATGCTGGATATGTCCGACGATTCTATTCCTAAGTCCCCTACGACAACGTAAGTATTGATAAAATAGATACGTGACTGCTTTAGGACCTCACGAAAGAGGCCATCATTTCAAAGCCCAATAGCCAAAAAGCGTCCCTGAATACTCATCCCCTTTGCTACACTCGTTGAGCCATTAGCCTTTCTTTCATCAACCCCTCCCAGAAAAAGGAAAAATGTATGTATATACCAATAAAAAGAAAAGAGTCATCATCATCAAAATCTAAAAAAATTAGAAAAGCAAAACCCCAAAAAGAGAGATTGTCTGAAAAGAAAAAGAACAAAAAAGTATATATAGAAAAGATAAGAGATAGAAATATCATAGGGCATGTACAACAAAAAAAAATCCCCCAAGGAAGAAGTGTATTATGACAGCTGGAGCCCAATCAAGGAAACATTTTAACTCGAGAATACCTTCAAAATTCCTAACCTATTTCTTTCAAACCCATGACCAAGATACATCCCTGAAGAAAGCCCTCTTTAAGGGGTACGAGCAGTCATGGTATCCGTTGAGTCAGCAGAGCCAAGTTGTGAGACATCAAAAGAATTCCACCCAACCGGTTATGACGGGATCGACGTCCATGTTGTGATCTTTGAGAAGGTGAAGAAAGAAAAAAAAAAAGAATATACAAGCTCAAAGCAAAATGGACGTAGTGAAAACCTGAAGGGACGCTATGGGTAAAAACAACGAGCTTGTGCGGACTAGGTGAAATCCTGGAAAGGCACTCGGGGTAAAAATGCATATCCACGAACATAGTGAAAACCTGAAAGGGCACTACGGGTAAAAAAGAGGGCAGCAACGGGCATGGCAAAAACCCGTCTTGGGTGTTGTGAGTAAAGTACAAAAGAAAAGGAGAGGAAGAAAATCTTTAGTTACTCCCTTGGTTACATTTTCGATTCATCTGGTTGCCAACTGGGCCGCTCATGTTAACTCAAATTAGGTCATGACCAGGAACATCTTCATAACCGTACCGTCAAAGATTGATTCAATCTGAAGGGATGGACGTTTTGACCTTGGTAAAAATTCTGAACCTCATTCAAATCCGATCATGTGAATGGGTTCGACTATTCTCAGAATGGGACTCGTTATCCCCCCATGATTAAGGCATCCAAAAAATTCAGATAAAGAAAACCAGAAAAAGATAATAGATTTCTCTTTTCCATTTTTATCCCGATACTTTGCTTACACCATAAAAAGATAGTCGGTGTCACGCCCTGCTTCCCCTTTTAGAAAAAGATAATAAATTTCCCCTTTCCATTTTCATCCCTATACTTTGCTTACACCACATCTCAAAAAAAAAAAGATACTTGACACCTGTTCTCCTTCACAAATTTGAAAAAGAAACAAAAATAAAAAAAAGTACATATACATGTCTTGAAGAAAACAAAAAATATAGGTAAAAATTTGCTTCTTCCATTAATTAGGATGCACATTTATTATTTGTATAAACAAAAAAGGGACTGACATTTTCTTGAGAATGTGAAGGAACCTCAAATGGCCCGAAGCCGTGAAGCAGGCAACCTCTCACCGATGGACAAATCAGATAAAGCATCTCACCGCTCACGTTCGATCCATTTCAAACAAAAATAAAAAAGAGAGAGAAGAAAATCATTTTGAAAAAAAAAAAAATATACTTTTTAATCACGCACAGCACGGGACATGCGAGCTTCAATGCGGTAAACTGTCAATATTTTTTCAGTAAAGAAGCTATGCTAAATTAATATCCTAAGTCTAAGGTTCAACTTAGATCTTTGGATCTTACTTCAAAGTAGGAGCGACAGTTTCAATCTCGGTCAAACAGTCAATATTTTGATTAGTTTGATTCCACCGCTAAATGAGATTACGTATCGAACAACTATGTTCATACATGGATGCAGAAGGGAACTTTTCCCTTGATTGTTAGTCGGCGCGGGCTTATAAACCCACACAGTATCCCTTGGATGGGTGCATGCGTCTGGGTATCCATTAGATGGTCGTTGTTCTCATAAATTATACCCAGATGGGATCTGGGTCGAGACTTCCATCGCCTTGTTATATGTTGCCCCTAATGGGTCCATATTTTTGCATAGTTGATCTATTTGTAAGATCACCATCAAGCATTTTACACACTCTCAAAAAGCATTGCGACATCAATGTTCTCTCAGCTAGAGTAGTTGTGCTAAAGTAACCTCGAGATCGATGGGTTCGCCCAAAAATCTCGAACCCTGCTTCGTGTTGGAGCACCCGCGACCAATCAAATGGGGCAATCAATGCCTCATAAGAGCGAACACAAATTCTGGATCTTCGTGTCTTTGCTTCGCGCCAGTCTTTAGGTATGGGTCGATCACCCACCCGGCTCATGAAACTAATGAAACTAGAGTATCACACCTCTTCAATCATATTGAGGAAACAAACATTTTTCCTAACACGTTGGGCTTTCGCTACTCGCTTCATCATGGTCATGCCCAGTAATGTCGCTAAGCACTTGGGAACCAATAGCCTTAAGGAACGGACTTTTTTTCTGACATACAGGGCTTCCGTATACTCACCATGTTATCATCTGATATTTGAGGTTCGTTTTAAATACGGTGGACCCGTTAGTATGCCATGGGCCTCCCTGGATGTCTATTTTTCTTTGGCATTCGATCTTTAGTGATTATATACCAAAGAGGGGCATCTGTAGACACCCAAATTTGGCCCAAGGGCTGATCAACACATACTTCGAGAAAGGTGCACCCCAAGTTTCTGATAGCATCTCCCTAACCCTTAGGCACCTTCCCAAAACCCTTAGGAACTTTCCCAAGCCCTTAGGAATCAACTCTAAACCATTAGAACCCTTCCTGGACTTGTTTTGAATCCTCCTGAATAGTGAATGAGAGGAGGGGTGTCAGGTTTTCACAGACCTCTACTAGAGCTAAGACCATCCCATAAAAAAGGGGATGCTCCCAGCTTTCTAATGAGCCAGAAATCTCCTTAATCTGAGTTATATATCAAAAGTTCTGGCGGTTTGAAATAGGGCTGAAGGGTAGGGATTTGGCCTAGTGTGTATAATATACACGCTAGACTAATTTTGCAGGAATTTGGCCTAGCATGTATAATATACACGCTATGCAAAATTGGCCTTCTTCCTCCAGATTTGAGCTCCAGAACGGGCTTTGGACTTCTCCGGGACATTGTTCCTAAGCCTAGCGTGTATAATATATACGTTAGGCTTAACTACAGTAATTTTTGAGATTTTATTCGAAATTCATTTTTGAGGTTTGACTTGTTGACCACCCCAGTGTTTGGGGTGGGTTTTGATAGGACTGTTGCACCCACATTTATTCTATTTGCAACCCTTTAGCCATTTAGAGCCCCCCTATCGTCTACCATTTAAACCCAATTCACACCTTTCCAAAACCTTGAGAAACCCAAAATCCTTAGATTTTCTATTACCTAATTTCTAAACCCATTAGGAGTTAAAGCATCTCACTAATCCTCTCATTTTCTATAAATAGAGAGGCACCCCTCCCTTGTTGAAGGCTTGAAATTTTTTTCAAAAGAGAGAAAATTCTAGTGAGCACCCCTCCCATTTTCCAGCACTAATACCAAAAAAATTTCAGCACCTTAGTTTGCCTTTTACACTCCATTTTCCACTATTAATCCCTTAGCTTAGGTGAGAAATAGCTCCTAGCCTTCTTCTCCTACCTCCTTGCTCCCTAGCTTTAGAGATCAAAACCTTTTTCTCCAACCATTTGCTATCGGAAGCTCATTGGAATGTAGTTATGCAAAGAAGACAGTTGCGCTACAAGGGCCTAAGAGCTCCGATTCTCCCCTTTATTCCTCTACCTTCTTTGCTTTACTTCTATCTTAGAACTTGAGCCGTTACGTGATCAGTCACAGAATTTATCATTTTATCACCCTCAACTTAGTGATGCTAGAACTTAGTTTGCTACTAACAAGTTAACGATGTGCAGATATTAAAAAAAAAATAAGTAAAAAAGAGCCAAAGTGTTAATATTCATCAAAATAAACTCGAAAAGCAGTAAAAATACGATTGAGTAAAAAGAAGACGATTCGCCACTGTTGAAAGTTAAGAAATCATAATTTATGATTCTTCAAAAACGATTATTGAGAAAGTGACAAAAGGAGTAAGCGATAAAGAAAATGCGTTCATTATAGGAAATCGTCCAGTAAGAAAGCTATGTGAAAATGAGAACTCATGATTTACGATTGTGCAACTGTGGGATTATTTACGATCCCGTCGTGGTGATGCGCTCGCGTGTAAAAAATATAGAGTCGCCACCCGGAGCTTTCGGTGTCCCAGGAAACCTGGTTCATTTTTATGAGCACTAAAGTGCTAAAAATATGACTCTGAATCCGGTCTACACCAAAGGCTCTTGGGTAGGGGCTATCGATCGGAAAGGTATTAGGCACCCGATCAACCCGCTTAATGCGGTCTCTACTTATGACCAAAACTAAAATGAAGTAAAAGAAAAGAAAATGATTCCCTCTTGCCCAAATGGGCCTAGAATCCTATTTGTGCTCCTCCGTTCCTACAAAAACTTTGGCGGCGTAACAGCACAAATGGGAGGATGAGAAGAGCCAAAAAGAGATAGGAGAAGAAAGGAGAGAGACGGAGCCCCTGCCCTTGTAGCACCGTAGGAGAGCCTTGCGTGGCTTGCTTTGATGAGCTCTTGAAGGCTTTGTATGGTATGGAATAGGGTTTTAACTCCTAAGACTTGAAGTTAAGAGGTAGAGCAGGCTAGTGGATCATACACACCTAGGCTAAGGGTTTTGGATGCAAGAACAAGCTTGAAATGAGGTTGGGAGATTTTGGAATTTGGGTGAAAATGGTGCACAAAAGGGAGGAAGAACTTCTCACTTTGAACTCTTTCTCTCTTTAAGCAAATTTCTCAACCTTTTAACCAAGGGGTGGGGTTTTTTTTATATAGGAAATGGGTGGGTTAGGAGAGTGTTTAAATGCTAATCAAAGTTAGAAATTAGGTAATCTAGCATCTAAGGTTTCCTAGGGTTTCAAGGGGTTAGAGAAGTGTGAAGATGGGCTTCAATGGTGGATGATGGGTTAATGGTTTAGATCACTTATGGGTTGAAAATAAGTGTTAAAAGGGTGCAACAAAGTTACCAAAACACACTCCAAGGACTGAGGTGGTCAACAAGTCAAACCCTAGCTTTGAAATTCAAGGCAAAGCTCGATCGTTTCATATGCTTGGTGCAACTATTAGTTGCGCCAGGCAAATGTACAGTAAAACAGTGGGCAAGATTTCTTAGAGGTTGCAAGCCCGCAGGGAGCAGGGGGACCCATTTATACCTGGCACAACTATTAGTTGCGCCAGGCCATTTCTGGGCGAAAAAAGCTTGGCGCAACTAATAGTCATGCCAGCAAAAATTCCTCCAAAATGACCTAATTTTTAAATGGTCATAACTTTTGATATATAGCTTCGATTGAGGTGATTTTTGGCTTATTAGAAAGCTGGAGAAGGCCTCTTTCCAATGGTATATAACTCAGCTCCTAAAAAGGTTTGTGTAAATTTTAGCACTCCTCTTTCTAACCACTTCTTGGGAGGGTTTGACACTAGTCCAGGAATGGGTTCTAATAGGTTTGGGAAGGTTAGGATTGATTCCTAAGGGTGGTTCGAGAAGGTTCCTAAGGGTTTGGGAAGGTTCTTAAGGGTTTCATATATGCCATCAAAAGCTCAAAAATGCACCTCTCTCAAAATGTGTTTCGGTCGGGCCTTGGGCCAAATTTGACTGTCTACAGATGCCCCTCTTTGGTATCCGATCACTAATGATCGAATGCCAAAGAAAAGAGACATCCGAAGAGGCCTAAGGCATTACTGATGGGTCTGCTATATTTAGAACGAACTTCAAACATCAGATGAGTAACATGGTGGGAAAGCGAAAGCCCTGGTTGCCAGGCTAAACATCCGTTTCTCAAGGTAATCGGTCCCCAAGCGCTTAGCGACATTACTGGGCATAACCGAGGTGGAACGAGTTACGAAAGCCCTATATGCCAAGCCAAACATTCACTTCTCGAGATGATTTGAAGGTATTTGATGTTTAAGATTCATTCTAAATGCAACAGCTTCGTAAGTAAGAGGGGTGATCGACACATTCAAAGATAGGCGCTAAGCAAAACTACGCAAGGCTCCACAGTTTGCGTCCAATCCTATAAGGCATTTGATTGCCTCATTTGACTAGTCGCGGGTGTCCCTGCTTGAAGCAGGGTTCGAAATCTCTGGGAGAAGCCAACAATCCCGAAGTTTATTTAGCATGACTATTCGAGCGGAGCGAATAGAAGTCGCAATATTTTTTGGGAGGATGTGCCATTTTTGAAAACGTGCCCTGGATTAACATGACCTAGAGCATCCAACTTCAAGTACTGCTAAATATATCAAACCAATCATTGGGTGTCTCTCAAAAAGGGACATCCAATCCTGGCTTCCGCCTACAATGATCATAAACATCAATTAACTATGCATAAACATGCACCCATCAGGGCCGATAAGAAACAACAAAGGTGATGGAAGCCCCAAACTGGACCTGCCCGGGTACAATTTATGGGAACAAACGACCATTATACAGATACCCAAATGCATGGCATACACTTTACAGGGATACCGCTGCCCATATAGGTTTTAAGCCTGTAGAAAATAAAAGGGAAATGAACCCTTCTGAATGCATGGTTGCACATAGTTTGGTTGATACGTAATCTCATTCTCAACAGGTTGGTCTCAACCAACGATTGACCTTTTCCAACAGAGAATTTGAAGCTTAAGATACTTAAGTTCATATGAATACAAAACAGAGCGCTCATCACAAAGATTTAGCAGTGGAGTCGACTCGATCGAAACATTGACTGTTTGATCGGGACTAACACCGTTGCTCCTCCCTTGAAGTAGGATCTAGAATCCAAGGCGTGCCTTTGACTTCGGATGTTACTATAGCATAGTGGTGTTCCTGATAAAATATCAACATTTTACCGCATTAGAACACGCATGTGCTTAGCTCTGTGGGGAAGCACAGATTTATTATTTCTTTTTCAAAATGATTTTCTCTCTCTCTTTTTTTTTGTCCATCACTGAGAAGTTACCCACTTTGAGGCTTTGGACCGTGTGATGTTCTTGCATATTCTTGAGAAAATGTCAGCCCCTTTCTTGTTTATACATATAAAGAAAATGCATCCTAAACAACAAAAGGAAAAGTAGATTTCTACCTACATTTTTTCATTTTCAATATATTTTTTTGGATTTTCGTTTTCGGAGATTTTTTGTTATTTTTATTCATTTTTGAGATTGAAATATGATGCTAGAAATATGAGTAGAAATATATGCAAATTTTTTGGTACTTAGATTTTTCTTGATTTTTTATTTTTGGCTTTCTCTCTTTTCTTTTTTTGATGCCTTGACAGTGAAACGGAGTAACGGGTCCCATTTTGAGCATAGTCGAACTCTTTCATGCAGTCGGACCTGAGTGAGTTTCAGGATTTTACCAAGGCCAGAAAGTTGATCCCTTTGGATTGAGTTAAACCTTTCTCCTTGCCTTGGGTCATACGTTTGACGGTGCGATATCACAAAGATAATTCTGGTCGGGACTCGATTCGAACTAGCATGAGCGGCCCAATCAGACAAGAGGGTACAGGAAGAGTAATAAGAGGGTTCCTCAAACATCAATCTTCTCAATCTGTCCAAACCTTTCTTTTTTAATTTTTTCTCTTTTTTTTTAATTTTTTTATTTATCTCCTTTTTTAACCCGTGGCGCCCTTTTGGGTTTTCACCACGTCCATGGGTTTAGCTCTCTTACCCCAAGCGCCCTTTCGGGTTTTCACCTGGTCCGCACAAGCTTGCTATTTTTACCTGTAATGCCCATTCGAGTTTTCACCACATTCATCTAGCTTTGAGCTTATTGTTAAGACATGAAAAGTACCACTTTTCACCCCTTAACTTAGCCTCTGTTAGACCCTTAGCCATCTAATAAATGTGTGTTAAGTCATTTCTATAGGTAATAAATAGCAGCTGCAATAAGGCCTGAACCCTATTAAGGAGCCCACTTTTGCCCCAGAAGTCCCTCAAAAGGATGAAAGCTAAGCCTAGACAAGAATTGAACCTCGCGCAGCTTTCACAAGCTTTAAAGGATTCAGAAATTAAGCCTCGCGCAGTCCTCGCGAGTCTCCCAAAACTTCATTTCTAATAGTCCGCAATGTTCTCCTGGGGACATGTGTCAGTGTGGCGGAGATGAACGACTCCTCATCAAAGTTTTCCAGAAGAGCCTTACGGGCTTGACTTTGAGGTGGCTCACTTCCCTTGAACCTTTCATGATTAAAACTTGGAAGGATCTGACCCACCAATTCCAAGAGCAGTATGTCTACAATATAGACATTGAACCTCGCAAGTAAGATCTAGCCAAACTAAAGCAGAAGCTCGATGAAGCATTCAGTGACTACCTTGGGCGGTGGAGGGCATTGACAGCTCAAGTGAGAAATAGAATACCCGATGATGAGTAAATCGAGATGATCTTGAAAAATACTCTGCTGGTCATCTCAGATTTCCTGGTGTACCAATAATAGTCCAACTTTGTTGACTTGGTAAGGAATGCCAATCGTTGTGAAGATGCCATAAGAGAAGGGCGGTTAAACAAAATCGTAAATAGCGGGGTCTGAAAGTTCACTGAATAGACGAATGAGAGAAGAATCGAGGTGGATATACAGACAATAGTAAATACACGGCCTAATACCAACATATCCCCATTCCAGTTTAAGACAACATAGCTAGCCCCAATACGAAGCAAATAGATGCAGAGAATCGAAAATGGACAAGGGGCACAGATTATCCTAGAACAGAGAAGGGCTCGTTTTGATCGAGTCTTTACACCTTTGGGGCAGTCCTTCAATATCCTGTTGCCCTTATTGATCAAAAAGGGTTTGGTCATAGCACTTCAGTCGCGACTTCTGCCAAATCCGATCCCAAGAAATTTTTACCATAATACCCACTGTAATTTCCATCAAGGATCGGGCCACCCGACTGATTGATGCTTTTTCTTAAAGCATGCGAAACAAGATTTAATAGAGGCCGACAAAATCATTCCTCCAACACTTTCCTAGGCAAACCAACATGCCAATATACATCAGGTTCCGTTGCCACCACATCCACCAAGTGGAACGGGCTCGAGGCCCACCGTCAACATGATAGAGGAAGATGGCGAAGAGTTTGACCCTTCGGAGTATATCCACATCCGGGAAGACTTTATAACACCAAAGCAGAGAGATCAGGAAGATAGAAGCATAGGAGTAATTGAGCCCCTAAACTTGGCTGATTACTTTCCCAATCCCACACCCCAGGCAGAACCCTTAGATCTGAGAAGGTATTTTCTAGCACCAGTTCTCATCAATTACATCCAACCCAACTTATATCCATATCAACCATACACAGCGGCAACCCCTACCAATTACCTAATGACCAATTTTTCCCTATCTCCCCCTCCAACATCGATTAATTACCAGTGGCCCACCTGTTAGTCACCATTTTATACCATTTTACACCCCTTTATACCTGGCTTTTGATAGGACTTAGTGTGTTTAATACTTATTTTTAGTGTTGTTTTGTAGCAAGGAGTTAATTGTGTCCTTAGTGCAGTTTCTAGTTAAAAGGTGCCAATAAGGAGAGTTTTAGAAGTCATCCAATAAAGCTAAATTGAAGCATGCAGCTGGGCACTATAGGAAGCTGCATCAGAGCCTCATGTACAGCAGTTGCACTTTACGGATTGGTGCTAAAATAGAAGCACACTTGACTTGTTGAGAAGCTGGGTCAGCACACCTAGTAAATGGAAGTGCATTTGGTTTTAGCATTAGAAGCTGCCTGCAGTCCATCGACCTCTCGAGTGGGTACTCTTCAGCTCTAGATCCTCTTCAGCATGTAGGCATAAAAAAATTGTCGACAGCTATGTGTGCATACAACTCCAAGCCTTTCAACATTAGCAGCTGCAGCCCTTGCAGCAACACTCCCATCCAAAAGCAGTAGCATCATCACACCTATTGAATGGGAGAAGCCTTCAAACTCCAAAGTTGTCGAGCTCTTTTGCAGTAACCAACATCCCGTCAACATTTGCATTGAACCCCATACAACATTCAATCCTCTCGAGAAGTTGCTTTAGCTGAATGCAAACCTATCGAGGAGATGGTAGCAAGTTCCAGCCTGTAGCTTCAGCAACCACCAACCTCTCGAGCACCAACATTTAATCCTCTCGAGATGAGGAAACTCCCATATAACAACCTGTCGAAGTCTTGATCTCCCTATCCTTTGAACCCGTCGACATCAAAACCATCCTAACATGCATCCTGTCGACAACAACAGCCCCATCTTCCCATTGTACCTGTCGATAGGTGCAACTTCAAATCCTGTCGACAGCTTGTATTTACATCATGTCGAACTACACTTAGCTTCTGCATGGATCCTGTCAACATCTCTGCAAATCTCCTCAGCATCCTCTTGACAGCAAGTCCATCCATCCATGAAACCTATCGACACCTTTTATCCCTCTATCCTCACAACAACTCCTCCAAACTGCAATCTCCCAATCCTGTCGACCACTTGGAAAATAGAGTATTGCTCCTAGCTGGAAACCCAAGCTGTTGAATGGATCTTTATTCTCCAAAGCTCCACACTATAAACCTGTCGACTGGATATTCCCTATAGCAAACATCTCGAGCAGTCCAGCCTTGAACCTGTCGACCCTTGTAAACAACAGCCTTACCTTTCAACCTGACGACACCTTCAAGCCATAGCTGCACCAACCTCTCGAGATGCCCAAGCTGTAGCCAATCCTCACGACACCTTACCTGAAGGTGCTTCACTTCATCTTCTCCAAAGATGTAGAGTTTAGTAAAGTTGATCATCTCTAACCATTCAAACGGATTTCTCATCAGCTGCGTGGAGGTTGCCTTGGGTGCTCAAATACAGCCAATAAGATTGAAAGTGCAAATCGAGGCATTCTCGGCTGATTTGATAATAGTCACAACAGGAGTATATTGGGCAGGTAATTTATGGGTGGCAAGGGCAGTTTTGGAAACTCTAATACACAAGAAATTCTGTACATAGGCGTGAATTGATTTTTGGAAGGAATGCAAGTTAGCTTCAGTTGAGCACAACAAAACTAGATCCATATCTGCTCTCTGATTGGCTGGAATGCTAAGCACAAGGATTAAGCTTAAACTGAAATTCTCTCCTCTGATTGGCTGCAATACAAAGCACACAGATCACTGTAAATGTATAAATAGAACTCTTTGCTGCTGTAATTCCTCAGTAAGGAAACCAAGGAATAACCTGAAGTCTCCTCGACTCATTTAGGTTTTAGTTTTTAGTTTTATTTTTCCTTTTTCTCTTCCTCCTTCTCTCCCTAATCCAGCATGTTGGATTAGATCTAAATAAGCAGTCCATATCAGCCTTGTAATTGTATTTTGAAAGCTTCAAAGAATTTGTGAATAGATTGATATTACACAAGATTGCAAATCCGAGCTCAAGAGCTGTAAGATTACAGTGATTGTGGATTTTAAAGGTGATTCTAATCTATGTTTTACTTTTTTGTATTTGATTTCCCTGGATTGGATATTCCTACGGGTGCCAGCCGGAAATGGGGAGCTGGTAGCCTGGCATCTGCAACATCTGTAATGGTTAGCCTATTCTAATCAAGATCAATGAATTAGAACAATCTCAAGGATGGTCTGTGACCATTAAAGTGGACAGATCATAGCCTTAGGATTACTTCAATTCTCTGGTTAAGATTGGATTCTTATACCTTGCATCTGCCGGGGGGACCTGGGGAGCTGGTAGCCAGATGGAGGATTTGTAGCAAATCAGATCTATACAATGCCTTTGATTCAATTGATTTACAATGAGAACCAGGTCTTGGCTGCCTATTTCTCACCATTTGATCTTTATTTTACCATCCATCTTCCTCCATCTTTTAGATTTAGTTTTATAATTCTATTTTATAGATTAATTAGATCTAGTGACACCCGAAAAACTCTTTTTCTTCTTAGAATTACTAGATCTCATTGATCCGGAGGTCTACTATACACCTTTTAGGTTTAGATCACTACTCCCTGTGGGACAAACTCTTACTTATCAAAACTTGCTACAATGGACCCTGTATCTTGTAGGTCTAGGATATTTTAGATGTGCTGAATCCATCCTTTATTTTTACTTTATTTTTATTTTGCTTTTATCACCACACAATAATTAGCACACTGAAACTCTCCAACACCACCCTCATCACACCACCTTGTCTGAGATATATACCAACCCCATCAACCCCATTTGGCTCACTTTTGCCACTCCTCTAACCTATCCACCTCTAGCAGAGGTTAACCAAGTGTTATCCACTCATCCCAATCCACCAATCCAAGCATCCCCGAGGCTTGCATCCACTCCATTCTAGATCTCGAGACTAACCTACGATCCCCGTCAAGTTCCACTCAGTTATGATCAGACGGACATCAATACAACCAACAACAGGGAGGGGGCAGTGGATTTTATTACTCGATCAGGAAGAATCTCTAAACAACCTAAAGTATCAGTACCAGCCCGGCCTAAAGAGAAGAAGGAGCCTACTGCGGCACACCCCTTTGAAAAATGAGTAGAGAGCACATACTAGAAATGCAGTTGAAAAGAATGTCAGCCCACATCACAGTTTGGGACCTGTTAATGACATCTCTACTCTATTTTCAAGCTTTTATGGGAGCATTAAAAGATGCACATGTGCCCATCTAAGTAACCCCAGGCGAAGTGGGATAGATAATTGGGCAGGTGTCGGCTCCCAATGCCATCTCTGTTTTAGATGATGATCTGCCAGATGAGGGAAATAATCATTCCAAACCCTCAACATCATGGTAGAAGCTGGAAATAATTATTCCATTAGTATTAATAGAAAATAGATCAACCTTGAATGTGTGCCCTCTGAGAACCGCAACCAAGATAGGGATGGATCCCCCCGTGTTCAGGCCAACAAGAACAAGCGCCAGAGGATTTGATAACACAAGAAGAGAAATAATTGGAGAAGTCAATCTTGAGCTCACTATTGGGCCAATGACCTTTTCCATACCTTTCTAAGTTATGGACATCAAATCCACATTCAATCTATTATTAGGACGACCATGGTTACACAAGGTCGGGGCAATGCCTTCAACCTTCCACCAAAAGCTTAGATTCTTTTCAGAGTAGAAGATCGTCACCATTCTGGGTGAGGGGCAAGAGGAAGGAGAAAAGTTTACTCACAGCATCGAGAACCTTAAAGTGTTGGATGTGTTGCACACGGCCGAAGGCACAGACCTCCACATCTTTGAATATAATGTATCGACAGTAATCTCTGAGCCCCTCGAGAGGATCACCATAAAGACCAGAGGTAACATGGTCGCAGCTGTGGCCATGCTTTAGAAATGGAGCTATCAGAAAGGTAAAGGATTGAGACCTCATTTACAAGGCTGAAAGGACCCAGTTAGAGCCAGAGGCGGATGACAGGTCAAGTTTGGCTTAGGCTATAGGCCCACTGAGGAAGAAGTTCAAGGAGCCAAGGAGAAGGCCCGAACTATTGCTGCTGCCAAAGCCCGAGGAATAGACCTAGAGGATGAACCCTGCCCTAGGCCTCACACCCCGAGTACATTCGTGAGTGTGTGAGTGCGGGGGACATCATCACAGATAACGACACTAATTTTGTAAACAAGGGCATCAGAGCCTTATGCGAGCAATATAAAATCAGGAATCATTGCTCTTTGCAATATCGAATGCAAACCAATGGGGTCAGATAGGTTACTAACAAGACAATCATCCAAATCCTTGAGAAGATGGTTGTCATGTACCATGATCGAAATGTTACCATTTACACTATGTGCTTACCAAACGTCAATCCATACCGCTACAGGGGCAACGCCATTTTCCCTTGTGTATGAAACCGAGGCCATCCTGCCAGTCGAGGTTGAAGTACCTTCACTCTGTATTCTCGTCCAATCTGATCTACTAGAAGCAGAAAGAGAGAGGCCCCGCTTTGAGTGACTTAACCTGCTAGATAAAAAAGGCTCCTAGCCTTGTTTCACACCCAGGCCTATCAGAGAAGGATCGCCCATGCTTACAACAAGTGCATTCACACTCGAGATTTGAAAGTGGGTGACACTGTACTCAAGAAAAACTTTCCTTCTCTCTAAGCCGATCCGAGAGGGAAATTTTGGCCCAACTGGGAAGGACCTTATGCCATCTGAGAGGTACTCTCGAGATACGCGATCCACCTCGCCACCATGGACGGAGATCACTTTCCTAAGCCCATCAATGCTGGATATGTCCGACGATTCTATTCCTAAGTCCCCTACGACAACGTAAGTATTGATAAAATAGATACGTGACTGCTTTAGGACCTCACGAAAGAGGCCATCATTTCAAAGCCCAATAGCCAAAAAGCGTCCCTGAATACTCATCCCCTTTGCTACACTCGTTGAGCCATTAGCCTTTCTTTCATCAACCCCTCCCAGAAAAAGGAAAAATGTATGTATATACCAATAAAAAGAAAAGAGTCATCATCATCAAAATCTAAAAAAATTAGAAAAGCAAAACCCCAAAAAGAGAGATTGTCTGAAAAGAAAAAGAACAAAAAAGTATATATAGAAAAGATAAGAGATAGAAATATCATAGGGCATGTACAACAAAAAAAAATCCCCCAAGGAAGAAGTGTATTATGACAGCTGGAGCCCAATCAAGGAAACATTTTAACTCGAGAATACCTTCAAAATTCCTAACCTATTTCTTTCAAACCCATGACCAAGATACATCCCTGAAGAAAGCCCTCTTTAAGGGGTACGAGCAGTCATGGTATCCGTTGAGTCAGCAGAGCCAAGTTGTGAGACATCAAAAGAATTCCACCCAACCGGTTATGACGGGATCGACGTCCATGTTGTGATCTTTGAGAAGGTGAAGAAAGAAAAAAAAAAAGAATATACAAGCTCAAAGCAAAATGGACGTAGTGAAAACCTGAAGGGACGCTATGGGTAAAAACAACGAGCTTGTGCGGACTAGGTGAAATCCTGGAAAGGCACTCGGGGTAAAAATGCATATCCACGAACATAGTGAAAACCTGAAAGGGCACTACGGGTAAAAAAGAGGGCAGCAACGGGCATGGCAAAAACCCGTCTTGGGTGTTGTGAGTAAAGTACAAAAGAAAAGGAGAGGAAGAAAATCTTTAGTTACTCCCTTGGTTACATTTTCGATTCATCTGGTTGCCAACTGGGCCGCTCATGTTAACTCAAATTAGGTCATGACCAGGAACATCTTCATAACCGTACCGTCAAAGATTGATTCAATCTGAAGGGATGGACGTTTTGACCTTGGTAAAAATTCTGAACCTCATTCAAATCCGATCATGTGAATGGGTTCGACTATTCTCAGAATGGGACTCGTTATCCCCCCATGATTAAGGCATCCAAAAAATTCCTGTATAAAGAAAACCAGAAAAAGATAATAGATTTCTCTTTTCCATTTTTATCCCGATACTTTGCTTACACCATAAAAAGATAGTCGGTGTCACGCCCTGCTTCCCCTTTTAGAAAAAGATAATAAATTTCCCCTTTCCATTTTCATCCCTATACTTTGCTTACACCACATCTCAAAAAAAAAAAGATACTCGGTGTGACACCCTGTTTCTCCCTTCACAAATTTGAAAAAGAAACAAAAATAAAAAAAAGTACATATACATGTCTTGAAGAAAACAAAAAATATAGGTAAAAATTTGCTTCTTCCATTAATTAGGATGCACATTTATTATTTGTATAAACAAAAAAGGGACTGACATTTTCTTGAGAATGTGAAGGAACCTCAAATGGCCCGAAGCCGTGAAGCAGGCAACCTCTCACCGATGGACAAATCAGATAAAGCATCTCACCGCTCACGTTCGATCCATTTCAAACAAAAATAAAAAAGAGAGAGAAGAAAATCATTTTGAAAAAAAAAAAAATATACTTTTTAATCACGCACAGCACGGGACATGCGAGCTTCAATGCGGTAAACTGTCAATATTTTTCAGTAAAGAAGCTATGCTAAATTAATATCCTAAGTCTAAGGTTCAACTTAGATCTTTGGATCTTACTTCAAAGTAGGAGCGACAGTTTCAATCTCGGTCAAACAGTCAATATTTTGATTAGTTTGATTCCACCGCTAAATGAGATTACGTATCGAACAACTATGTTCATACATGGATGCAGAAGGGAACTTTTCCCTTGATTGTTAGTCGGCGCGGGCTTATAAACCCACACAGTATCCCTTGGATGGGTGCATGCGTCTGGGTATCCATTAGATGGTCGTTGTTCTCATAAATTATACCCAGATGGGATCTGGGTCGAGACTTCCATCGCCTTGTTATATGTTGCCCCTAATGGGTCCATATTTTTGCATAGTTGATCTATTTGTAAGATCACCATCAAGCATTTTACACACTCTCAAAAAGCATTGCGACATCAATGTTCTCTCAGCTAGAGTAGTTGTGCTAAAGTAACCTCGAGATCGATGGGTTCGCCCAAAAATCTCGAACCCTGCTTCGTGTTGGAGCACCCGCGACCAATCAAATGGGGCAATCAATGCCTCATAAGAGCGAACACAAATTCTGGATCTTCGTGTCTTTGCTTCGCGCCAGTCTTTAGGTATGGGTCGATCACCCACCCGCTCGCGAGGCTGTTTCCTTCAGAATGAAACTAGAGTATCACACCTCTTCAATCATATTGAGGAAACAAACATTTTTCCTAACACGTTGGGCTTTCGCTACTCGCTTCATCATGGTCATGCCCAGTAATGTCGCTAAGCACTTGGGAACCAATAGCCTTAAGGAACGGACTTTTTTTCTGACATACAGGGCTTCCGTATACTCACCATGTTATCATCTGATATTTGAGGTTCGTTTTAAATACGGTGGACCCGTTAGTATGCCATGGGCCTCCCTGGATGTCTATTTTTCTTTGGCATTCGATCTTTAGTGATTATATACCAAAGAGGGGCATCTGTAGACACCCAAATTTGGCCCAAGGGCTGATCAACACATACTTCGAGAAAGGTGCACCCCAAGTTTCTGATAGCATCTCCCTAACCCTTAGGCACCTTCCCAAAACCCTTAGGAACTTTCCCAAGCCCTTAGGAATCAACTCTAAACCATTAGAACCCTTCCTGGACTTGTTTTGAATCCTCCTGAATAGTGAATGAGAGGAGGGGTGTCAGGTTTTCACAGACCTCTACTAGAGCTAAGACCATCCCATAAAAAAGGGGATGCTCCCAGCTTTCTAATGAGCCAGAAATCTCCTTAATCTGAGTTATATATCAAAAGTTCTGGCGGTTTGAAATAGGGCTGAAGGGTAGGGATTTGGCCTAGTGTGTATAATATACACGCTAGACTAATTTTGCAGGAATTTGGCCTAGCATGTATAATATACACGCTATGCAAAATTGGCCTTCTTCCTCCAGATTTGAGCTCCAGAACGGGCTTTGGACTTCTCCGGGACATTGTTCCTAAGCCTAGCGTGTATAATATATACGTTAGGCTTAACTACAGTAATTTTTGAGATTTTATTCGAAATTCATTTTTGAGGTTTGACTTGTTGACCACCCCAGTGTTTGGGGTGGGTTTTGATAGGACTGTTGCACCCACATTTATTCTATTTGCAACCCTTTAGCCATTTAGAGCCCCCCTATCGTCTACCATTTAAACCCAATTCACACCTTTCCAAAACCTTGAGAAACCCAAAATCCTTAGATTTTCTATTACCTAATTTCTAAACCCATCAGGAGTTAAAGCATCTCACTAATCCTCTCATTTTCTATAAATAGAGAGGCACCCCTCCCTTGTTGAAGGCTTGAAATTTTTTTCAAAAGAGAGAAAATTCTAGTGAGCACCCCTCCCATTTTCCAGCACTAATACCAAAAAAATTTCAGCACCTTAGTTTGCCTTTTACACTCCATTTTCCACTATTAATCCCTTAGCTTAGGTGAGAAATAGCTCCTAGCCTTCTTCTCCTACCTCCTTGCTCCCTAGCTTTAGAGATCAAAACCTTTTTCTCCAACCATTTGCTATCGGAAGCTCATTGGAATGTAGTTATGCAAAGAAGACGGTTGCGCTACAAGGGCCTAAGAGCTCCGATTCTCCCCTTTATTCCTCTACCTTCTTTGCTTTACTTCTATCTTAGAACTTGAGCCGTTATGTGATCAGTCACAGAATTTATCATTTTATCACCCTCAACTTAGTGATGCTAGAACTTAGTTTGCTACTAACAAGTTAACGATGTGCAGATATTAAAAAAAAAATAAGTAAAAAAGAGCCAAAGTGTTAATATTCATCAAAATAAACTCGAAAAGCAGTAAAAATACGATTGAGTAAAAAGAAGACGATTCGCCACTGTTGAAAGTTAAGAAATCATAATTTATGATTCTTCAAAAGACGATTATTCAGAAAGTGACAAAGGAGTAAAAAGCGATAAAAGAAAAGAAATCGTTCATTATAGGAAATCGTCCAGTAAGAAAGCTATGTGAAAATGAGAACTCATGATTTACGATTGTGCAACTGTGGGATTATTTACGATCCCGTCGTGGTGATGCGCTCGCGTGTAAAAAATATAGAGTCGCCACCCGGAGCTTTCGGTGTCCCAGGAAACCTGGTTCATTTTTATGAGCACTAAAGTGCTAAAAATATGACTCTGAATCCGGTCTACACCAAAGGCTCTTGGGTAGGGGCTATCGATCGGAAAGGTATTAGGCACCCGATCAACCCGCTTAATGCGGTCTCTACTTATGACCAAAACTAAAATGAAGTAAAAGAAAAGAAAATGATTCCCTCTTGCCCAAATGGGCCTAGAATCCTATTTGTGCTCCTCCGTTCCTACAAAAACTTTGGCGGCGTAACAGCACAAATGGGAGGATGAGAAGAGCCAAAAAGAGATAGGAGAAGAAAGGAGAGAGACGGAGCCCTCGGGCCCTTGTAGCACCGTAGGAGAGCCTTGCGTGGCTTGCTTTGATGAGCTCTTGAAGGCTTTGTATGGTATGGAATAGGGTTTTAACTCCTAAGACTTGAAGTTAAGAGGTAGAGCAGGCTAGGGGATCATACACACCTAGGCTAAGGGTTTTGGATGCAAGAACAAGCTTGAAATGAGGTTGGGAGATTTTGGAATTTGGGTGAAAATGGTGCACAAAAGGGAGGAAGAACTTCTCACTTTGAACTCTTTCTCTCTTTAAGCAAATTTCTCAACCTTTTAACCAAGGGGTGGGGTTTTTTTTATATAGGAAATGGGTGGGTTAGGAGAGTGTTTAAATGCTAATCAAAGTTAGAAATTAGGTAATCTAGCATCTAAGGTTTCCTAGGGTTTCAAGGGGTTAGAGAAGTGTGAAGATCGGCTTCAATGGTGGATGATGGGTTAATGGTTTAGATCACTTATGGGTTGAAAATAAGTGTTAAAAGGGTGCAACAAAGTTACCAAAACACACTCCAAGGACTGAGGTGGTCAACAAGTCAAACCCTAGCTTTGAAATTCAAGGCAAAAAAGCTCAGTTACTGTTCATATGCTTGGTGCAACTATTAGTTGCGCCAGGCAAATGTACAATAAAACAGTGGGCAAGATTTCTTAGAGGTTGCAAGCCCGCAGGGAGCAGGGGGACCCATTTATACCTGGCACAACTATTAGTTGCGCCAGGCCATTTCTGGGCGAAAAAAGCTTGGCGCAACTAATAGTCATGCCAGCAAAAATTCCTCCAAAATGACCTAATTTTTAAATGGTCATAACTTTTGATATATAGCTTCGATTGAGGTGATTTTTGGCTTATTAGAAAGCTGGAGAAGGCCTCTTTCCAATGGTATATAACTCAGCTCCTAAAAAGGTTTGTGTAAATTTTAGCACTCCTCTTTCTAACCACTTCTTGGGAGGGTTTGACACTAGTCCAGGAATGGGTTCTAATAGGTTTGGGAAGGTTAGGATTGATTCCTAAGGGTGGTTCGAGAAGGTTCCTAAGGGTTTGGGAAGGTTCTTAAGGGTTTCATATATGCCATCAAAAGCTCAAAAATGCACCTCTCTCAAAATGTGTTTCAGTCGGGCCTTGGGCCAAATTTGACTGTCTACAGATGCCCCTCTTTGGTATCCGATCACTAATGATCGAATGCCAAAGAAAAGAGACATCCGAAGAGGCCTAAGGCATTACTGATGGGTCTGCTATATTTAGAACGAACTTCAAACATCAGATGAGTAACATGGTGGGAAAGCGAAAGCCCTGGTTGCCAGGCTAAACATCCGTTTCTCAAGGTAATCGGTCCCCAAGCGCTTAGCGACATTACTGGGCATAACCGAGGTGGAACGAGTTACGAAAGCCCTATATGCCAAGCCAAACATTCACTTCTCGAGATGATTTGAAGGTATTTGATGTTTAAGATTCATTCTAAATGCAACAGCTTCGTAAGTAAGAGGGGTGATCGACACATTCAAAGATAGGCGCTAAGCAAAACTACGCAAGGCTTCACAGTTTGCGTCCAATCCTATAAGGCATTTGATTGCCTCATTTGACTAGTCGCGGGTGCCCCTGCTTGAAGCAGGGTTCGAAATCTCTTGGTGAAGCCAACAATCCCGAAGTTTATTTAGCATGACTATTCGAGCGGAGCGAATAGAAGTCGCAATATTTTTTGGGAGGATGTGCCATTTTTGAAAACGTGCCCTGGATTAACATGACCTAGAGCATCCAACTTCAAGTACTGCTAAATATATCAAACCAATCATTGGGTGTCTCCCAAAAAGGGACATCCAATCCTGGCTTCCGCCTACAATGATCATAAACATCAATTAACTATGCATAAACATGCACCCATCAGGGCCGATAAGAAACAACAAAGGCGATGGAAGCCCCAAACTGGACCTGCCCGGGTACAATTTATGGGAACAAACGACCATTATACAGATACCCAAATGCATGGCATACACTTTACAGGGATACCGCTGCCCATATAGGTTTTAAGCCTGTAGAAAATAAAAGGGAAATGAACCCTTCTGAATGCATGGTTGCACATAGTTTGGTTGATACGTAATCTCATTCTCAACAGGTTGGTCTCAACCAACGATTGACCTTTTCCAACAGAGAATCTGAAGCTTAAGATACTTAAGTTCATATGAATACAAAACAGAGCGCTCATCACAAAGATTTAGCAGTGGAGTCGACTCGATCGAAACATTGACTGTTTGATCGGGACTAACACCGTTGCTCCTCCCTTGAAGTAGGATCTAGAATCCAAGGCGTGCCTTTGACTTCGGATGTTACTATAGCATAGTGGTGTTCCTGATAAAATATCGACATTTTACCGCATTAGAACACGCATGTGCTTAGCTCTGTGGGGAAGCACAGATTTATTATTTCTTTTTCAAAATGATTTTCTCTCTCTCTTTTTTTTTGTCCATCACTGAGAAGTTACCCACTTTGAGGCTTTGGACCGTGTGATGTTCTTGCATATTCTTGAGAAAATGTCATTTCTTTCTTGTTTATACATATAAAGAAAATGCATCCTAAACAACAAAAGGAAAAGTAGATTTCTACCTACATTTTTCATTTTCAATATATTTTTTGGATTTTCGTTTTCGGAGATTTTTTGTTATTTTTATTCATTTTTGAGATTGAAATATGATGCTAGAAATATGAGTAGAAATATATGCAAATTTTTTGGTACTTAGATTTTTCTTGATTTTTTATTTTTGGCTTTCTCTCTTTTCTTTTTTTGATGCCTTGACAGTGAAACGGAGTAACGGGTCCCATTTTGAGCATAGTCGAACTCTTTCATGCAGTCGGACCTGAGTGAGTTTCAGGATTTTACCAAGGCCAGAAAGTTGATCCCTTTGGATTGAGTTAAACCTTTCTCCTTGCCTTGGGTCATACGTTTGACGGTGCGATATCACAAAGATAATTCTGGTCGGGACTCGATTCGAACTAGCATGAGCGGCCCAATCAGACAAGAGGGTACAGGAAGAGTAATAAGAGGGTTCCTCAAACATCAATCTTCTCAATCTGTCCAAACCTTTCTTTTTTAATTTTTTCTCTTTTTTTTTAATTTTTTTATTTATCTCCTTTTTTAACCCGTGGCGCCCTTTTGGGTTTTCACCACGTCCATGGGTTTAGCTCTCTTACCCCAAGCGCCCTTTCGGGTTTTCACCTGGTCCGCACAAGCTTGCTATTTTTACCTGTAATGCCCATTCGAGTTTTCACCACATTCATCTAGCTTTGAGCTTATTGTTAAGACATGAAAAGTACCACTTTTCACCCCTTAACTTAGCCTCTGTTAGACCCTTAGCCATCTAATAAATGTGTGTTAAGTCATTTCTATAGGTAATAAATAGCAGCTGCAATAAGGCCTGAACCCTATTAAGGAGCCCACTTTTGCCCCAGAAGTCCCTCAAAAGGATGAAAGCTAAGCCTAGACAAGAATTGAACCTCGCGCAGCTTTCACAAGCTTTAAAGGATTCAGAAATTAAGCCTCGCGCAGTCCTCGCGAGTCTCCCAAAACTTCATTTCTAATAGTCCGCAATGTTCTCGTGCAGTTGAGTGACAGAGGGGCTTCAGAATCATACTTCGCGTAGCTCTCGCGAAGCTCAAATATAACTGCTCGCGCAGTCTTGCGCGGCTCAAGAAAGCAGCTCTTGAACCTTGCATAGTTCACTCAGATCAACTGAGGAAAGAGAGCTCTAGGTATTTCGATGCGCAGATGTCGCGCAGTGGCCGCGGGATGCAAAACTTCAGAAAAACCTCTCGCCCAATTCAGAGACCAATGCACATCACATCCTCGCGAAGATCCATTCAAAAATGAATTGCTCGCGCGATTCCCGTGCCATTCAGAAGGAAAGCAATCCCGTGAAGATCAGAGCAATCCAGCGAGGATTCAATGCTCTATCATGCGACTGCTTCAGCTGTAACTAAGACAACCCCGCGACGGCTAGAATTTCAAGCTAATCTAACCTCGCGAAGATCGTGCTACCACACGGCAGTCTTGGAAACCAGTACTACCTGGCGAGGCTCTGAACTCTAACTCTCCCTCACCTCTGTAGAGGACATTCTGGGAACTTCTAATAATTAGGGCACACATTCCAATGCTCTAAGTTCCATGCACGTGCCCCGAGGCATCCAAGGGACAATATTAGGCCATGTGGCATCGTTAAAATTAGGGTTTCCTAACCCTAATGCACCACCAAACTAACTGCTATATAAACCTAAGCCTGGTTTAGGTTTAGAGGACTCTCTGCATAGAATAGAATTTAGTCTATCTTCTTCTTCTTCTGGTAGTAGCTGCATATTTCTAGTAAGTTTTAGGTAGTTTTCTTTTTATTTTTTCTTCTCTCCATAGTCCAGCATTTGCTGGCTATGCCTTTGTATGACTATTTGGAATAGATTAATGGAGTTTCATGATAGGGTGTTTTACTTTTATGAGATTTTTGTGAGTTGTTCTGTACAAGGCTGTTATCTGGAGATCCTCCATTGCTAGGATGTATTGCAAGCAATGGAGGATTGATTTTATGATCTCTTCAGATCCAAGTGACCTGTGTGTCTGGGCAAACATGCTCCCATATAGGCCTAGCCCCACCACAGGACCCACTAGATTTGAAGTCCCCATGGGAGCAATGACCTTTTGTAGCCTTGTGAACATGGTGGTGGCAGCAATGTTTCTTGTTCTATCTTGCGCTTTGTGAGGAGGATAACCTTTGGGATAGTCTGTGACCATTTAAGTGGACAGGTTATAGCCTTAGGGTGAAGCCAACCCATAGACTCAAGACGGATTACTCTTCTCTGCGCTTGTGCTTGTAGCCCTGTGTGAGATTGTGCTGAGACAAACTCCCCTGTATGTGTATAGACCCGCCATCAGATAGCAGATCTGGTTTGGTTATAGAGATTGTAGGCTTGCGACTGGATCACTGCAGTCTCTCTAAAGTAGTGGACAACTGGATCTAAGGCTGCACTTAAACTCTTGCTGGTTCTATGTGTCTGAGCTAACATGCTCCCATACAGGCCTAGCCCCACACATAGCACTTTAGAGGTTAAGGTTCCCTATGGATTCTTGTGCTTCTAGCATGGATGAAGTAGTGCCTACAATGATAAACTTGTTCTAACTCATCTTTAGACTGTGGTTCCCCAATTGGATAATCTGTGACCATTTAAGTGGACAGGTTATAGCCATAAAGGGTTTGGATCATGGCACAGAGATAAGTTGAATTCATTCTCCTCAGTGGTGATAATGTAGCCACTAGACAGAACTTCTATAGCAGCATATCTGAATTTGAGTCATGAAGCCCATCAGATCTGAACCTAATAGCATACTTCTCATCCTTTTATATTTATTTTTTCACTTCATCTTCTTTCTTAACCCTTTCTATAGTTTAGATATTAGGATACCTTAGAATTTAGATTTTAGTGACCCTAAATCCCCTTCCATTTAGGATTGCCAGATCTGTAGTCAGATCTGGAGGGCCTACTAAAGATGGCTCCCTTGGAGCTTAAGATCAATTTTCCAGTGGGACAAACTCTTACTTATCAAAACTTGCTACAACAGGCCTTGTATCTTGTAGGAATGTGCATATTTTAGGTTTGCTGCTTTGTCATTTTCAATCCACCTTTCATTCATTTTCATTCATCGCATTCTTATTACTGTCTTCAATAAAGTCAGTAGTAAGCACTCTAAAATAGCCTAACAAGTTTTTGGCACCGTTGCCGGGGAGATTGATCTTTTAGTAGACTCTAGATTTTTAATTCTTTAATTCTTTGGTAGCTGTACTTGTGAATAATTGATACTGCTGATTCACATCTAAAAATTTTCTTGCAGATTTAGACCGTAGCAGAGAAGGAGAGTAGAATTGCACTGGGAGTCTAGCTACCTCTGTTTGCACTTCTCTAACCCTCAAAACTCAGTCTATTTCTCATTTGAAGATTCCATAGCATAGCAGTTGATTAGGATAGTTGCATTTCTTTTTAAGTGCAATGTGTCGGTAAATAGTCTTCCCTGCTGTTGGTGTGTGCGCATGTTAGGAAGGAGATCCCTCAGTCCTACATTAGAGCCTGCTAACCCTGAGATAGAAAGGGGTAGAAGACCGAGAAGGCATTGACACACCACTGTTGAGCCCCCTATTGAAATTGAGATAGCAGTTATGGCTGAAGAACCACCTACAACATTGAAGGAATTGAATGCTCCGGATGATTACAATTCTCCATTCAGCATCCAATTCCCTAATAATTAAGGAAACTACGAAATCAAAACTTCCATCATCCAAATACTTCCCTCTTTCCATGGGCTTAGCAAGGAAGACCCTTTCAAGCACATTGACCAGTTCTTGGCCCTGTGCATGACATTCTCCATTGCTGGTTTGGGACCAGAAGCCACTAGGTTAAGGCTCTTTCCTTTCTCCCTAAAGGACAGGGTCATGACCTGGTTATCTACTCTCCCAAACAATAGCATCATCTCCTGGAAAGACCTCCAGACAAGATTTCTGTCAAAATTTTTCCCAGAGACAAAGACCAGCTAGTTGAGGAAAGGCATACTTTCTTTTGCCCAATCCCCAACTGAAGATTTTAACCAGTGTTGGGATAGATTTAAAGAGATGCTCAAACAATGTCCCCACCACAAGATCCCTGACTGGCAGCTTGTCCAGAGCTTCTATAATGGGATTGATGAGAAGAGCAGAGACATGGTAGATGCCTCTTGTGGTGGAACGTATATGCATAAAACAGCTGATGAGGCATGGGACTTGTTCGAGGTCATAAGTGAAAATGCTTTCTAGAAGATGTCCTCTTCTTGAACTGTTCAAGAACCATCTCCTAAGCTGGGGGTGGCTGAGACTTCTAAAGGAAAAATGTATGAAGTTAGGGGAAATGATGATCTAAGAATGCAGATGGCCAAACTTACTGAAAGATTTGATAAACTTTTGACTATGGTGTAGCCCAGAATGGTTGCACAAGTGATGGAGGCATGTCTGATATGCCAATCTCCACAGCACACAGTAGAAGAATGTCCATCTGCGGGGCAATACCCTGAGTTTGTAATGGAACAGGCTGCTGCTACCCAATCTTTTGACAAGAATAATTCACAATTAACCATATGGATACCAGCACCAAAATGCTGGTTACCAATGGAGAGACCACCCAAATTTGAGGTGGAGGCAAGACAATTATATGCACACCACGGGATGTTGGCCTTACCTCAAAGGCCACAGCAGCAGTTTAACCAGGGTTATGCTCAAAGGTCGAATTTCCAACAACAGCAGCCCCAGCAACAAAATCAATTGATAGTTCTCCCACCTCAGCCCCGAAGTGCTTCTTTTGAGGATCAAGTTTTGACCCAATTGCAAAGCCTTGGACCCTTAAATCAGACTGTGACTTCTCATGGTCAATGCATTAAGAAAATAGAAGAGCAGCTTGGCCAAATAGCCAATGCTCTGGCTAAAAGAGAGAAGGGCCGGTTGCCAAGCCAACCAATTGCCAATCCTAAGGGCCAGTATTCCATCGGAGAAGGCTCCTCCAATTTTGAGGGGGCCAATGCCATAATTGCCCTAAGGTCTGGTAGGATGGTAGACAACTAGGTGGGAAAGGAACAAGAAGAGGTCTATCCTAAGAAAATGTCAAGTGAAAGTGATAAGGATTTTGTTAAGGCACAGAGTCAAGAACTTCCTGCTGCCCTTCACCAAGGGAAAAATAAAGAAGTTGTAGTTGAGCCTCAGCAGGAGATAAAAATAGAAAAAAGAAAAAAATAGAAGTTCAGCCATGGGCTTGCAGCTGAGGAACCAGCAGTACCTCAGTTGCCATTTCCTCAAGCTTTGAGTGGCCCTGCCCCTTTTGATAAGGGTCAGGCACAAATCGAGGAAATGATGGAGACCTTTAAGCAGGTCAAGATAAATTTATCCCTGCTTGATGCAATCCAACAGGTCTTAGCCAATGCAAAGTTTTTGAAAGATCTCTGTACTCAAAAAAAGAAAGCCAGAGGCCATTTGTCCAAGAAGGTCTTTGCGACTGATACAGTGAATTCTGTATTAACCATGACAATACCTGAGAAGTTGCAAGACCCAGGGATACCCACTATTCCCTGTATTATTGGTGACCACACGATTGGTAGGGCCCTTTTGGACCTTGGAGCCAGTGTTAACCTGCTGCCATACTGTGTATATCAGCAGTTAGGTTTGGGGGAGCTGAAGCCCACCCCCATTGTTCTATTGATGGCTAATAGGTCCGAGAGGAAACCCATGGGAGTGGTAGAGGATGCCCTAGTAGGGGTAGATAAGTTCTTCTATCCTGTAGACTTCCTTGTCTTGGACATGGGCTGCAACAAGAGTACATCTTCGATACCTATTATTCTAGGCAGACCATTCTTGGCCACTGCCAATGCATGCATTCAATGCAGGTCTGAAATCATGGAGGTCACTTTCGGACATATGAAAGTTGAGCTTAATGTGTACAATAGTGCAAAGCACCCTCAGCTGGACAATGAGGAATGCTATGCAATGGATGTACTAGAAGAATTTGTTGAAGAAGAACTGCACACTCTGCTGGAGTGAAGCAACATCGCCACTGATTTAACTGAAGTTTGGAACTTGGTGGAGGAAGGAAGCCTAGCTTTAATGCCAGAAGACACAACCCTAGTGAAGTCTTCTGTGGGCTTAGTACAACATTCCAATTGGAAACCAACATTGTTGCCCCTTCCTCCATCCAACAATACACCAATCCTGCCATCCATACAACAAGCCCTTGATCTGGAGCTCAAGAAGCTGCCAGAGACATTAAAATATGCTTTCCTCGAGAAAGAAGAGAAACTTCTTGTGATTATCTCCTCTTCTCTTACCAGTGAGCAAGAGGAGGAGTTGCTAATTGTTTTGAGGAAGCACAAGAAAGTAATAGGCTGGACCATTACTGATCTAGGAGGAATTGATGCATCAATCTGTATGCATAGGATTCATCTAGAGGAGGGCTCAACACCCTCCAGGGAAATGCAGAGAAAACTTAATCCTCACATGCAAGAGGTGGTTCTGAAAGAAATCATTAAGTTACTGGATGCTGGGGTCATTTACGCCATCTCTGATTCGGAATGGGTGGCACCAATCCAGGTGGTACCCAAGAAATCTGGCATAACAGTGATCAAAACTGACTTTGGAGAGTTGAGACCAGCCAGGGAGACCACTGGCTGGAGAGTTTGCATCGATTATCGAAAACTCAACTCCAAGACCAGAAAGGACCACTTCCCTCTCCCTTTTATTGATCAAATTTTGGACAAGTTGGCTGGGAATGCTTTTTACTATTTTCTTGATGGGTACTCAGGGTACAATCAGATCCCTGTACACCCCCTTGATCAAGAGAAAACTATATTTACTTGTCCATTTGGCACCTTTGCTTACAGAAGGATGCCATTTGGACTGTGTAATGCCCCAGCCACCTTTCAGAGGTGTATGTATGCCATTTTTTCTGATATGATTGACAAATTCTTGGAAATTTTCATGGATGACTTTTTCGGTCAAGTCCTACAAAGATGTGAAGGGACCAATTTGGTCTTAAGTTGGGAGAAGAGCCACTTTATGGTAACACAAGGAATTGTGTTGGGCCATGTAATCTCTAAAGATGGAATTGAGGTGGACAAGGCCAAAGTTGACCTCATTAAAAATTTGCCCCTCCAAGAACAGTCAAGCAAATCAGATCCTTCCTTGGCCATGCTGGATTCTACAGGAGGTTTATCAAAGACTTTAGCAAAATTGCTAAGCCATTGTGCCACCTGCTCTGCCAGGATGTGCCCTTTGACTTCTCTGCTGAATGTCTGAAAGCTTTTAAAACTTTGAAAATTTGCCTAACCTCTGCCCCTGTACTCCAAACACCTGACTATACCCTGCCCTTTGAGTTGATGTGTGATGCATCTAACTTGGCAATAGGTGCTGTCTTGGGCCAGAGAAAGGATAAGCTGCCTGTGGTCATTGCATATCTCAGCAAATCACTTGCTGAAGCTCAAATGAACTACACAACCACTGAGTAAGAGCTTCTGGCAATGGTTTTTGCTGTGGACAAGTTTAGACCTTACCTACTTGGGTCTAAAACTGTCATCTTCACTGATCACTCAGCATTAAAGTACCTACTATCCAAGAAGGATGCAAAGCCCAGATTGATTAGATGGATACTCCTGCTACAGGAGTTTGACATCGAAATCAAAGACAAGAAAGGTGTAGAAAATGTGGTGGCTGACCACTTGTCCAGAATTATGTTGGAGAAAGGTGTTGATGACCTCACTACAAATGATGTATTCCCGGATGAGCAATTGTTTGCCATCCAATCTTTAGCTCCTTGGTATGCACATATTGTCAATTATCTAGTTATCGGCAAGATCCCTTCCCATTGGACAAAAATGGATAAAGACCTATTTTTCTCACAGGTTAAATTCTTTTTCTGGGAAGAACCTTGCTTGTACAAGTATTGTGCAGACCAAATTATTCGAAAATGTGTTTTCGAAAGTGATATCCCCAGTATTCTAGCCATGTGCCATGAAAATGCCTGTGGGGGTCACTTTAGTGGGAGAAAAACAGCTGACAAAGTATTATAGTGTGGGTTCTATTGGCCTCCTCTTTTCAGAGATGCCCATACACACTGCAAGGCCTGTGAAAGATGTCAGAAACTAGGAGGGCTGTCTAAACAAAATTCAATGCCTTCAAAGCCCATCCTTGTTGTAGAACTGTTTGATGTGTGGGGTATTGATTTTATGGGCCCCTTTTCTCCTTCAAATGGTTTTCATTTTATCTTAGTGGCAGTGAACTATGTTTTCAAATGGGTAGAAGCCATTGCCATAAGAACTAATGATAATCAGGTGGTCCTCAAGTTCATAAAACAAAATATCTTCTCCAGATTTGGTATCCCTAGAGCCATTATCAGTGATGGGGGGAGCCATTTCTGCAACAGAAATTTCGAGAGCCTGCTCAAGAACTCTACCCATAGGTTTGCTACTCCCTACCACCCACAAACCAGTGGGCAAGTTGAAATTTCTAATAGGGAGATCAAGCATATCCTTGAGAAGACTGTGAGGACTGATAGGCAGGATTGGGCTGACAAGCTTAATGATACACTGTGGGCTTATAGGACTGCCTATAAGACCCACATTGGTATGTCCCCTTTCAGACTGATCTATGGCAAGGCCTGTCATCTCCCAGTGGAGTTAGAACACAAGGCCTATTGGGCCATCAAACATTTAAATTTAGATATAACTTTTGCTAGTCATCACTGGTCGCTACAGCTGTCGGAATTGGACGAAATAAGGATGGATGCTTATGCCAATGCCAGGATCTACAAGGAAAGGTCCAAAGCTTTCTTTGATAAAGGGCTGTTGAGAAAGAGTTTCAATATTAGTGATAAGGTTTGGTTGTTTAACTCTAAACTTAAATTTTTTCCAGGCAAATTGAAATCCAGATGGGAAGGTCCTTATATTTTCATACAAGTTTCCCCATCTGGTGCTATGGAAATCAAGGACCCTAAGTCTGGGAGACTCTTGAAGGTGAATGGTCAGAGGCTTAAGCCTTGTTTTGATAAACCTGCCGACCTTTTCGACACCATTCACTGTCAAGGGGATCCTTCTTCAAACTGATTCCACAGGTGTGTCATTACTGTAGCATATGTACTTAGTTTTTGGTTGATGATTCTTGCTTTCTTTAGTTTTTATTTTCTAGGATTTGCTAGTGGCCTTTCTGAATTTTGCCCTCTCTGTGGTGAAGTTTTGATGTTTGGCTTGATTATTACTGCTTACGAATTGATAGCTTCTATTGATGCCTAATGTGGGAGGTTGTTTTCGTTGTCCTTCAGTGTATGATTGAGTTTACATGTGTCTAAAGACAGTCATAGGAGAGAGTCTTGCCCAGATTCAACCACAACAAAAATGCAAAGGCGGAAACAGGAAACTACATGCTCTCTGTTTATACCGCTTCTTGTCGCTGGGTCCAAGATGGAAGCTTGGGCGACTATCGCGAGATTCAAAAAGCTCTCGCGAGGTTAAAGAAGGAGCCTGGAAACCTATCATGCGGTTCAAAAGGAAGCCTAGATGGATGTCGCGCAGTTCGCATAGAAACATACATTAATTGTCGCGAGATTATCAGGCTGTCACACGGTTCACAAGATAAACTGGGAGAATCTTGTGCAATTTAACAGAAACATTCTAAGTCTGTCGCGAGATTCATGATGAACCTAAGAGCTTCTCGTGCAATCCAAGTAGAGCCTTAGGAATCGCTCGCGCAATTCACATGAATTGATCTCACTCTGTCGCGCGCTCCAAGGTCGACTTTAAAGATTGTTGCGCAATCCAGATGTAATCAACACCCTCGCTAGGTTTATTTCCAACCTCGCGACTAGATGTTCCAAAGCGCGTGGAGCTTCGCGATAAGTATTTCAACCCCGCGCTTTATCCCTTTTTCATTATCTGCTTCCTTCTTCCCTCTGTGAAACCCTAGCTTCTGCCGCTCTCCCTTCTCCCCTCCAGCATCACTCCTACAACTCATCATTCACTCCACAAATTTATACAAGTGTTCCTATCATCATCCTCTTCCATTCCCCTCTGCTTTGAGATATTGAGGTGCCCTATGTGTCAAATCACACCAAACCCTAGATCTCAGTCTCCATTTGCTTACACCCAAAGACAGAGATAGATATGGTTCCAAAATCTTCACAGAAGAGAAAAGGGAAGGACAAGGACCCTGCAAAGACTACAACCAAAAAGGCTAAGACTTCAAAGTCCCCCAAAAAAGGAAAGGAGGTGCTTGAGGAGGCGGCGGTACCAACCACAAAATTCTCTACTCCTTTTGAGCTCCTTGAGTCAATTCCATTGGAGCCTGAAACTGCCTTTGATGTCCAATTTTTTGAAAAAGAACCTCTCCCTGCCCCTGCAATGCAATTTCTTACGAAAGCGGGCCTGATGCCATTGATGAGAGAAATTCCAGCACTAGCCTACCCTAGGCTAGTGCAACTGTTTTATCAGCACATCAAGGTCAAGAGGGACAATGATGGATAATAGTGCTTGCTGGTGATGGTTGATGACTTTGATATGTTAGTGGGCAGAAGGCGATTCTTTGAAGTGTTGGGCATCGGTGACATTCAATACTAGCTGTGGATATGGCCACCCTCTGACTGAATCAATTGACACAATTGCAAGGGCCCTAACCAAAGGATTGAAGGCCACAGGGGACTCAATCAGAAGAAGGGAACTAGAGCCTGAGCTGCTGTTCATTGACCAAGTCCTACGAAAGAACAGCTATTGCTCAGGACATCGGTAGGAGAGGAGAACCCCAATTGCGGATGCTGTCTACTCCTACCACTTGGGCCATGGCTTCCATGCTGCCTGGCTGATTTTTGAGGCTATGAAAGACGTGGTGGCGAAGTTAGGATCCAACAAGAAGCCTCACACCCTACCCTATGCAAGACTCATCAGCTTGCTGCTGATCAAGGGGGGCTACAAGATAGGAAAGTCAGAGCAGATCTCCACCCTTACCCCCACTACCTTTGCCAAGAGGCAATGGGGAATCAATAGAAGTTTGATGAGGGGTCAAAGAAGAATGACTGATCAGGTCTATCCTGCTACTACCAAAGAAGGTGCCTCAGGCTCATCACTTCCATCCCTGCAGCAGCATCCACACCCCCTCCACTTTTTATTCCTGTATCCTCTACTCCTCTTGCATCCATCTCTTCCCCCCCTCTAATTCCATTCTCCATGCCCACTCCCCCTTCACCTGTGCTTGGTCCATGGGAAGACTCCCCTTCCCCTACCTTACCACAGTACATTACCACAATTTCCCCCTCCATTCCACCTTCCATTCCAACCAAGCCTGCCAGCCCCCCACTCATCTCCTACAAGAAACGTAAACCTACTTAGACCATTTCAACCATCTCCCTGATCCCACCCTCAATACCTTCCATCCCCATTGACCCACCCCACCTTGAAGAAACCACCACCCCTTCCTTATCTACTATATCTCCTCTCCCCGACATTGACCTAACCCTAAACACATCCATAAGCTTCCAAGCCTTCATCTCTACATTCCTTGACACCATGCCTAACTACTACACCCCTCTGCCAGACTCCCCAACTACCTCACAGCACCTTTCCCCAGAACCACACTCTTCCCCTCCCTCTACTTTCCATCATGCTCCTTCCTCCCCTTTCCAACCAGTACCCTCTTTTTCCCAAACCCCACCTCTTAACTTTGACACCCTAACCCTCATCCTACCCCTGATCCAAGACATCCAAGCCCAGTTATCCACCAATAACTAAAAACAGGACCAGATGCAGGCTGAACTCACCTCCATCCAATCCACCCTCTCCACCTTAACCACTCCACCCATCCCTACCCCATCCACTTCAACCCCCCTGGTCCTGTTAACTGACAATACCACCCAAACAGACTTCCCTCCTGAATCATTACCCCTCCCACCATCACCATCACCTCTTCCCCACCCTTTTCCTTTACCCCTTTTCACCATTCCAATTTTCCATCCCCCATCACCCCCAACTCAGGTTGAGCCTACACCCTTCACTTTTCCCCCTGTACCCTCCATCCCACCTCTTATTCTACCGCCTCCAACCTTCTCTACCAAATCCACCCAAACAGACCCAGAACCTGACCCACTTCCCCCACCATTTGACTTCCCTACTCTCATTCCCCATTCCCCCCCAGGACCAAGCACACTTCGCTCCTTCCACCTCCTATCTGCCAATTGCACCCAAATACCATTTCTATAGCCCTCCTTACCTCACCATCCTACATCACATGTGGGATAATGCTTACCTGAGGAAGGATGTCTTGAGGGGTATGGCCTAGCTATGCCAATCAATAGAAACCCCCCTGCTGGAGAAGATTGATGAGATGACAGAGGCCCACAGCGAGCAACTACAGGGAATCTCCTTGGGGTGGAAAAATATGGTGGAGGAATTTCAGAAGACGAAAGCTACAGCTACTTATTATAAGACGACTTGGGAGTATGAGAAATCCAGTGCTGCTGCAGCGAAAGCCCAGGCAAGGATGTTTGAAAAATGGCTTAAGAATGCCCAGGAAATCTAAAAAATCTAAAAGGAGATCCAGGAGACTGATGCCCTCAAATTTAAAGTCCAGATAGCCGCATTGGAATCCGCTTTGGCTGCTGCTCGCAATGAACCTTACAATCTGACTCCCATCAATGTTCAAGTGCCTGCACCTTCTACTACTCCAGCTCCACCTGCCCAGTCTGAGGAGGCACCACCTAAATCCCAACAAGATAAAGGTAAAGCTCCTGCTTCACCTCCACCGGCGCAACCCACAACTACTGAGCAGCCTCCACCTCCTAAGGCCTCTGCTGCACCTCCCCAAGAACAAACTTATCCATAGTAGAGGAAAGTCACAGCCAAGAGGTCTGCTCCCAAAGCTGCCCCCTTAAAAATTGGCAAAGAGCTTGCTTCCCAGTCTGAAGAGGCACAGTCCCCTGCCAAACCTGAGTCCATTGGAAAAGGAAAAGCACCAGTGGTCCCCACTGAGGAACCCAAAGCTAAAGGAAAAGAGAAAGCCCCAGTGGTCTCCCCTGTAGAAGTTGAAGCTAAAGGCAAAGGCAAAGGAAAATCCCCTGCCACCTCCCTGCTAAGCGAAAAGGCAAAGCCCCTCAAGAACCAAAGGAACCAAAGGATCCTAGAGCACCAAAAATGAGAGTGAGGGCTCCAAAGGCTCCATCTGCAGCGAAAACACCAGCGGAAAAGAAAATGGAGAGGGAGGAAAAGAAGAAACAAGACAGAGCAGCCCTTAAGGCACATGCTAAAAAGATGGGCTGAGATTTCCTTACCGATTCAGATTCAGATTAGGTCCTAGCTTCTAGATTGTATCTTAGGTTTTTCTTTTTGAAATGCCACTTGTACTAATTTTTCTTCCCTTTTAATAGGATTTCAAATTTTATCTATTGCTCTGTTCTCTCTATTTATCTTTGATTGTTTGGTATTTTTGCTTTTATTCTTTTTGTCATTCTTGGGAGACCAGTTTTTGGGAGGATTTTTTATTTTTTTTTCTCTTTGATAAAGTACTCCATGAAGTGGATGGATGTCTTTGGTGGCTGAATCTAATTCATGCAAAAACTGCATCAAGAAATTCAATGCCTTCCTCTTCACATTGATGTGCCATTTTAAGTGTACCTCGCGAAGATCCCCAGCTCAGCTGCACGAGAAATGTCCTTTCCTCACCACTTATCGCTCCTCGCGAGGATCCCCGCGCGCTACACTTGCCTCTTTAAATACCATGCCTCTCTTTGGACATACATTTAATGCTACTTCTCTTTTCCAAAGAGTCCGTTGTGTATTTTCTTCTTTCTCCACACAACCCTCATTTATTTCCAAGTGTGAAAACGGGCGCAATTTCAATTCTGCCGCTTCATGTTCCCTCGTCCTTCTCTTTTTAAACTGGCCCTTAGTCCCTTTTCATCTCATCCCTCCTCTTCTAACCCTAGAAGTCCACACCTCCTCACACAAATGGCGGATGACAGCCCCTTTAGCTTCCCAATCAAATTTTACCCCGTCTGGGATGATCCCCCACCGCCTAAGGAGCCGGACCCCCTGTAATTTCTCTGGGATGAGTATGACGAGGTCATGCGGATCCTCGCCAAGGAGGAAAAGAAAAAAAAAAGAAAGAGAAGTTAGAGGAGAAGAAAAAGAAAAAAAGGGAGAAGCGGAGAAAAAGAAAAATAAAAATATGGCACCACCTGCATCTTCCCCTCCATCCAGCTTCAACCCTCCCCCGGCTTCCCCTTAACCCCCCCATTTTCTCTCTTTTTTTTTTTTCTCTTTTTGTCATATTTTCTTTTTTTTTTTAATGAAAAGTTTTCTTTTAGTTCCATATTGTTCAGCTTTGCATTTTTCTTTCTCTCTCTTCTATATGTGTTTTTGCATGTTGCCTTGGACTATACCGTTTATTCTCACCTCTGAACCAGTGTGGACACTGCTCCTCCTAGGTTTGGGGGTGTGGCAGGTAGGTCTGCCAATAACATAGTTAACTTATAGTGCAGTAGAATCATGTGAGTAACATAGAAATGGAGCTGTGTTCACTTAAGAATTATGAAAATTAAGGAATCTAAATTTTTTTGCAGATCTTTAGACATTATAAATTTCTAAATTTTCACATTTCCATGATGAGAACACCAAGAAAACTCACTAGTATAAGCACTTAGTGAACCATTGAAGAGAGAAAAAGGTAAGGACATGCTTAAAAGTTCAAAGGAAGACCATCACCAGTGAGAATTGGGCCTACAAAATATTTTTTATTTGAGGAGTGATTGAGGCAAATTTCTTCTAGCTTTAAGGACTGGCTGAGTCAATATGTTCACTAAAAGTTAGGTAACTCCAAGTTGAAACAACTGACAGCACTCATGACACTTAGGAAAGGATCAAGGCCTTCTCTTGGACAGTTTGAGCCTAAACAGATCAAACCCTGAAGCAACTGCCCTTGTTCATACACTTTTTGGGCTTCAAAGTCCAATTTTCTTCAAAACACACTTGAATACTTGTACCTGAACCTATGGATCTGATTTAACCTTACCCTCACTCTGAGAATTCAGAAGGTAAAGGAGAAAGAGTTAAAGTTGGACTAGCTAGGGTCAACATTGGATGAGTGGAGAAGAATTATCTGAAGTTTTAGCAGTGTAACAACTGAGGAAAAATGTGGCAATTTATCAAAGCAAAAATAAAAATAAAAAGAAGAAAACTGCATCAGAAAGAAAAGAAAACAATAATGAAGAGGAGTAAGAGAGGAGTCAAGAGGAAACATTCATCGAAAAAAAATCAAACAAGAAGAGAAACTGATCACTTCAAATATGAAGATTTCAAAGAAGTTGAAAGGAGCTGAATTAAAGAAGGTGAAGTCATGAATCACCTTCTGCACCTACTGATTTCTGAATTTTGAACCCCTTTTCAACCTTCCAATTCTTTTTATAACCCAATACCATAAGCCACATTACAGCCCTTGTGATCCAAAGTTGAATGAGCTGTCATGTGGAGATAATGAGTTGTCCAATCTATGGTGAAAATCTGCCAATGATGCCAGAACTTGAATGCTATGCCTATGCTCATGCTTACAGACCCATTTGGGGGATGTAACTGCTCTTGAGTTTGAGAGACAATGAAACCCTCAAAAGTTCTTTGTGAGAATATGCCCTAGAGAGTTTTGGGTCTGATATTGAATGTATTGGGGATGACCTACAACCTAATTTTTAATTTAATGATTAGTTCAGTGCTGACACACATGTGTAGTTTCCCCTGTTGTGGCGATTGGAAATCTTTGTGCTATCATGTGAAGTTTATGTTGCTTAAACATCTGTGCAGACAATGTATTTAAATTTCCTATATTTTTACTGATTCAAGGGTGAACTGATACTCTGTTTCTTGACTGCTAACTTGATAATCTTGTACTACTGTTAACTATTTTATTAAGAAGTTTGGGGGTATCTTCACTGAAAACCCTCAAGAGACTTCACTCCTCCACTAGGGATCACCTAGGGGTTTAAAAGGCTTGGTACATATGCTAAATGTATCCGTGCTCCCTACGAAAGTGGCATTTAATTTCTATAGATTTTTAGTGTAGCTTTGCTAAGGGACTAGCAAAGATTAGGCTTGGGGGTGTGTTAAGACATGAAAAGTACCACTTTTCACCCCTTAACTTAGCCTCTGTTAGACCCTTAGCCATCTAATAAATGTGTGTTAAGTCATTTCTATAGGTAATAAACAGCAGCTGCAATAAGGCTTGAACCCTGTTAAGGAGCCCACTTTTGCCCCAGAAGTCCCTCAGAAGGATGAAAGCTGAACCCAGACAAGAATTGAATCTCGCACAGCTTTCACAAGCTTTAAAGGATTCAGAAATTAAGCCTCGCGCAGTCCTCGCGAGTCTCTCAAAACTTTATTTCCAATAGCCCGCAATGTTCTCATGCAGTTGAGTGACAAAGGGGCTTCAGAATCATACTTTGTGCAGCTCTCGCAAAGCTCAAATATAACTGCTCGCGCAGTCTCGTGCAGCTCAAGAAAGCAGCTCTCAAACCTAGCGTAGTTCACTCAGATCAACTGAGGAAAGAGAGCTCTAGGTATTTTGGCACGCAGATGTCGTGCAGTGGCCGCAGGATGCAAAACTTTAGAAAAACCTCTCGCGCAATTCAGAGACCAATACACATCACATCCTCACGAAGATCCATTCAAAAATGAAATGCTCGCGCAATTCCCGTGACATTCAGAAGGAAAGAGCAATCCCGCGAAGATCAGAGCAATCCAGCGAGGATTCAATGCTCTATTGCGCGACTGCTTCAGCTGCAACTAAGATAACCCTGCGACGGCTAGAATTTCAAGCTAATCTAACCTCGCGAAGACCGTGCTACCACGCGGCAGTCTTGGAAACCAGTACACCTGGCGAGGCTCTAAACTCTAACTCTCCCTCACCTCTACAGAGGACATTCTGGGAACTCCCAGCAATTAGGGCACGCATTCCAATGCTCTAAGTTCCTTGCACGCGCCCTGAGGCATCCAAGGGACAATATTAGGCCATGTGGCATTGTTAAAATTAGGGTTTCCTAACCCTAATGCACCGCCAAACTAACTGCTATATAAACCTAAGCCTGGTTTAGGTTTAGAGGACTCTCTACATAGAATAGAATTTAGTCTATCTTCTTCTTCTTCTAGTAGTAACTGCATATTTCTAGTAAGTTTTAGGTAGTTTTCTTTTTATTTTTTCTTCTCTCCATAGTCCAGCATTTGCTGGCTATGCCTTTGTATGACTATTTGGAATAGATTAATGGAGTTTCATGATAGGGTGTTTTACTTTTATGGGATTTTTGTGAGTTGTTCTATACAAGGCTGTTATCTTGAGATCCTCCATTGCTAGGACGTATTGCAAGCAATGGAGGACTGATTTTATGATCTCTTCAGATCCAAGTGACCTGTGTGTCTGGGCTAACATGCTCCCATACAGGCCTAGCCCCACCACAGGACCCACTAGATTTGAAGTCCCCATGGGAGCAATGAGCTTTTGAAGCCTTGTGAACATGGTGGTGGCAGCAATGTTTCTTGTTCTATCTTGTGCTTTGTGAGGAGGATAGCCTCTGGGATAGTCTGTGACCATTTAAGTGGACAGGTAATAGCCTTAGGATGAAGTCAACCCACAGACTCAAGACGGATTACTCTTCTCTGCACTTGTGCTTGCAGCCCTGTGAGAGATTGTGCTGAGACAAACTCCCCTGTATGTGTATAGACCCGCCATCAGATAACAGATTTGGTTTGGTTATAGAGATTGTAGGCTTGCGACTGGATCATTGCAGTCTCTCTAAAGCAGTGGACAGCTGGATCTAAGGATGCACTCAAACTCTTATTGGTTCTATGTGTCTGGGCTAACATGCTCCCATACAGGCCTAGCCCCACACATAGCACTTTAGAGGTTGAGGTTCCCTCTGGATTCTTGTGCTTCTAGCCTAGATGAAGTAGTGCCTACAATGATAAACTTGTTCTGACTCATCTCTGGACTGTGGTTCCCCAATTGGATAATCTGTGACCATTTAAGTGGACAGGTTATAGCCATAAAGGGATTGGATCATGGAACAGAGATGAGTTGGATCTTTCTCCTCAGTGGTGATAATGTTGCCACTGGACAAGACTTCTATAGCAGCAGATCTGAATTTGAGTCATGATGCCCATCAGATCTGAACCTAATAGCATACTTCTCACCCTTTTCTATTTATTTTCTCACTCCATCTTCTTTCTTAACCCTTTCTATAGTTTAGACATTAGGATACCTTAGAATTTAAATTTTAGTGACCCTAAATCCCCTTCCATTTAGGATTTCCAGATCTGTAGTCAGATCTGGAGGGCCTACTAAAGATGGCTCCCTTGGAGCTTAAGATCAATTTCCCTGTGGGACAAACTCTTACTTATCAAAACTTGCTACAACAGGCCATATATCGTGCAGGATTGTGCATATTTTAGGCTTGCTGCTCTGTCATTTTCAATCCACCTTTCATTCATTTTCATTCACCCGATTCTTATCACTATCTTCAATAAAGTCAGTAGCAAGCACTCTAAAATAGCCTAACACTTATATTTTTATTTTTATTTATTAATTTTATTATTTTTATTCTTTCATTTTTTCAAAAGCCACGACATAGACGTCGATTCCGTCATAGCTGACTAGATGCGGTTCTGGTATCGTCTCACAACTCGGCTCGTGTTGACTTAACAGATATTTTGACTGCTAGTGAACCTAAAAAGAGGGCTTCCTTCAGGGTGTAGCTTGGCCATGGGTTGGGTTAGGATTTTGAAGGTATGCTGGGCTAATAGGGTTTCCTTCATACGGCTTCAATTTTCTTGACATACTTCCTTCCTTGGGGGTTTTACTGTACATGCCCCGTGATTCTTCTATTTTTTTGTTTCATTTCAGGCAATCTCTTTTTGGGGTTTTTCTTTTTCAATTTTTTTGGATTTTGATAGTAACTTTACTTCCTTCCCTTTTTTTATATATGCACACATTTTTTTGGGGAAGGGGGTTATTGAAAGAAAGGCCCAGGCTCAAATGGGGTAGCAAGGGATATCATCATTTTTAGGGATGCTTTCTAGCTATTGTGTTTAGAATGATGGCCTCTTTTAGGTGGTTCTTAAGCAGTCACGTATCTGTTTCATTAATACTTACCTTATCACGATAAACTAAGAGTAGAACCGTCGGACGTATCCAGCATTGATGGGCTTAGGAAGATAATCTCCATCCATGGTGGCGAGGTAGATGGCGTATCTCAATAGCACCTCTCGAACGACGTAAGGTCCTTCCCAGTTTGGCTAGAACTTTCCTCTCGGATCAATGTGGAGGGATGGGAAGATCTTCTTTAGTATAGTGTCTCCTACCTTTAGATCTTGACCATGGACACGTTTATTGTAAGCGCGTGCGATTCACCCCTGGTAAACTTGAGTGTGACACAAGGCTAGGAGTCTCTTCTCGTCCAATAAGTTTAACTGTTCAAAGCGTGATCTCTCTCTCTCTCTGCTTCGAGTAAGCCTGATTCCATGAGGATTCAAAGTGAGGGTACTTCAACCTCTACTGGTAGGACGACCTCAGTTCCATACACAAGGGAGAATGGTGTTGCCCCTGTAGCGGTACAGATCGACATTTTGTAGGCCCACAAAGCAAATGGTAGCATCTCACTCCAATCTTGATATGTGACGACCATCTTCTCAAGGATGCGGATGACCGTCTTGTTAGCAGCTTCCATGGCTCTATTAGTTTTAGGCCGATAGGGTGACGAGCGATGGTGCTTGATTTTGTATTGCTCACAAAAGGCTCGGATACGCTTATTTATAAAATTTGTATCGTTGTCCGTGATGATATCTTTGGGTACTCCGAATCAACACATAATATTGCTCTTGAGGAACTTCTCGACGTGACTAGCCGTGATGTTGGCATATGATGCCTCTTCTACCTGTTTGGTGAAGTATTCAATGGCGACGAGGATGAACCGATGTCCATTTGATGCTTTTGGATTAATCATTCTGACGACGTCAAGGCCCCAGGTCATAAATGGCCAAGGAGAGGTCATGCAGTGTAGATTGATGGCAGGAGCATGTATCAGACTGGAGTGTTCCTGACACTTGTAGCATTTCTGAACATGTTTGCAGCAATCTGATTCCATAGTGGTCCAAAAGTATCCTTGTCACATAATTTTCTTAGCAAGCATGTGACCGCTGATGTGGGCTCCACATACTCCTTCGTGGATCTCCTTCATGATACTGATTGCTTCACCTTCTGTAAGGCACCTTAGTAAAACATTATTGTAGGATCACTTGCAAAGGCATTCCTCGCAAATTATGTAGCCTACCGCTAGGCGTTGAATGGTTCGTCGGTCCGTCTTGGATGTACCCTCAGGGAAAGTTAGGGTCTCAAGGAAATTCTTGATATCTGAGGTGGCTCATCATCATGCTTTGTAGGTTCCTCAATCTGGAGGCAGAAGGCCGACTCATTCCTTTTCTTGATCATGATCGGCTTCATCTCAACACCATATGAGATTTCTATCATTGATGCCAACGTCGCTAGTGCGTCGGCGAAGCGATTCCTTATTCGGGGGACATATGAGAATGTCACGTCTTGAAAGCAAGCTATCAGATCCTTGAGGTGATCATGATAAGGGATCAGTTTCTCGTCTTTCATCTTCTAGTCACCGTTCGTCTAGCATATGATTAACTGCGAATTGCCAAACACTCGGAGGTGAGCTATATTCAGATCGAGAGCCGCTTGCAGACCAGCGGCATAAGCTTCATATTCAGCCATGTTGTTTATGCAAGGGAAGTTGAGCTTGATAGAGACGGGTACGTGGGATCCTTTCGATGAAATTAGAATGGTGCCAACTCCCTGACCTTCTGCATTAGTTGCCTTGTCAAAGTGCATTACCCAAGAATCTTCTACTTCTTCTGTATCATCTTCTGTCATAAAAAGGATGTCCTCATTAGGGAATTCAATTCTCAAAGGCTCATAATCTGGCAAAGGATTATAGACAAGATGATCAGCAAGTGCCTGCCCCTTGATCGACTTCTGAGTGACGTACGTGATGTTGAACTCAGATAATAAAAGCTGCCAGCGTGCAGTCTGCCCCGTGAGAGCGGTCTATCCCGTGAGAGCGGTCTTCTCAAATAGGTATTTCAACGGATCCATGCGAGCCAGAAGTAGAACGGCCTGAGATAGTAAGTAATGGCGGAGTCTTTGAGTAGCCCATATAAGAGCCAGGCATGCTTTCTCCAGATGAGAATAGCGCGTCTCATAATTAGTAAACTTCTTGCTCAGGTAGTAGATGGCTTGCTCTCTTCTTCCTGTTTCGTCATGCTGCCCTAAGACGCATCCCATCGAGACTTCCGTCGTGGAGAGGTACATTAAGAGTGGTCTCCCCGGCTCGGGTGGTACCAAAACAGGTGGGTTGAGGAGGTAGCTTTTGATTTTATCGAACACTGCTTGACAGTCGTCGTTCCATTCAACGGGCGAGTTCTTCCTTAGTAGTTTGAAGATTGGCATGGAGATTGGAGTTAGCTGTACAATGAACCGACTGATATATTGTATTCTGCTCAAGAACCCTCTAACTTCCTTCTCAGTAGACGGTGGCAGCATTTCAGTGATAACTTTGACCTTGACTGGGTTAACCTCGATCCCTCTTTTGCTGACCATGAATCCTAACAATTTTCCAGACATAGCACCAAAAGTGCACTTCTATGGATTCAGACGTAACTTGTACTTTCTCAACCTCTCAAACAACTTCTGAAGGTTTACCAAGTGATCTCTTCGCTCCGGTGACTTGGCTATCATATCATCGACGTACACCTTAATCTCTTAGTGCATCATGTCATGAAACAGTGCAGTCATAGCTCTCTGATATGTTGCACCGGCATTCTTTAGGCCAAATGGCATGACTCGATAGCAAAAGGTTCCCCATGGAGTAATGAATGCAGTCTTCTCCTGATCGGCCTCTGTCATCTTTATCTGATTATATCCTGAGAATCCATCCATAAATGAAAGTATCCCATGCTTAGCAGTGTTATCGACCAAGATGTCGATGTATGGTAGTGGGAAATCGTCTTTCGGGCTCGCCCTATTCAAATTGTGAAAATCGATGCACATGCAGACCTTTCCATCCTTCTTCGGCACTAGCACAATATTGGCTAGCCACTTTGGGTATTTAGATACCATGAGAAACCTCGCATCATACTGCTTGATGACCTCGTCTTTGACTTTCAGCATCCATTCGAGTCAGAGACGCCTCAGCTTTTGCTTAATCGGCTTCATATCGGGGTAGAGAGGCAACTCATGCTCGACCAAATCGGTGTCCAGATCAGGCATGTCCTCGTACGACCAGGCAAAAATATCTTGGTATGACCGAAGGAAGTTGATCATGCTTTTCCTTTCTTTGGGAGACAACGACGTTCTGATCTTGGTCATTCGGGGAATCTCCTCAGTCCCTAGATTAACGTCCTCGGTTTCCTCGACAATGGGGGTAGGGCCATGCTCAAATTCGGCAAATCGGTCAAGGAGCTCATTGGGGAGCTCCTCTAAGGAGATATCCTCGTTCAGACTCATAACTCCTACCTCTTCTTGTATTTCTACAGGACAGGGGTTGATTTTACGTGAGACGGGTATTTTGGTTAAGGCATCTTTTTTTAGGACTTTATCTAGAATTTTAAAAGATAATATTTCTGGGTTTTGTATTTTTTCAATGTTTTTGAAATTTTTATTTTCTTCGGAGATGGTCCCTTGACAAAGCGGGTTGCTATATATATAAGGTATTGCCTGCCAAGGGCTTATCTCACTTTTTACAAGTTGTTTTTTCTTGGGAAACAGGTGCCAAACTTTAGGCCACTCCCTGCTTCCAGAGTTTGGGGCAAAGATTCCCAATCGCGTACCTGAGGGGCCGTTCCTTTACCTGTTGGGATGGAGGGTGCTGATTGATATGGCTCATTAGAGTCAGCCTCCATCATATTGATCCCCATTTTATCTGAGATGATGTCCTCAAACAAAAACTCAGTTTTGTGGTGGTTTACCACCGGGGGAGTTTGTTTAGGTATCGATCGTCGTTCCTCGAAAAGGGACAACACAGCTAAATCTATCTCCAAGCTAGGAAGGGAGATCTGGGGATTGGTGGGATGCATTAGGGTTGTGGGTTTGTATGGGGTCAAATGTGTTACCCCATTCTGGTTGATTTTGATGACCCCTGCGCTGACAAAGGAATCCCTGATGTGTGGCCTAGGGTGAGGTTTCTCTTCTATGTTGATTCCTCGAGCTCTTACTGCTATGGCGACCCTGGCTTTTCCTTTGGCCTCTCGGACCTCTTCCTCTATGGGCTTGTACCCCAGCCCGAATCTTACTTTCTGTCCCTTAGCCACCACTGGCTCTCTTCTACCTTGTAATCTGGGCTCGAGTCCTCGGCCTTTCTGGTAGCCCCACTTTTGGAGGATTGCCACTGCTGCTATCATACCGCCTCTTATTTTAGGCATGATGCCCTCCATGGGCTCCGAGAGTATTGCTGATACCTCATATTCAAAATTGTGGAGGTCAACGTCCTCAGCAGTGTGCAGCACATCCAACATATTAGGTTTTTCGATGCTATTAGCGGCCTTGTTTTCTCACAGTGTCCCTCGCCACTGATCGTGATGATCTTGTGCCCTGACGTAAACTTGAGTTTCTGGTGTAAAGTGGAAGGTATGGCTCTGACCTCGTGTAGCCACGGGCGCCCTAACAACAGATTGAATGATGATTTAATATCCCTTACTTGAAACAAGATGGAAAAGGTCATTGGCCCTATCAGTAGCTCAAGATCAACTTCTCCCATTATTTCTCTCCTGGTATTGTCAAACCCTCTAGCGCTGGTGGGCCTTAACATGCATGGATCGACCCCGATCTTTGTGGCGGTTCTTAACGGGCATATGTTCAATGCGGATCCATTATCAATCAAAACCAGGGGAATGACCATATTTTCAAACTCAACAATTATGTTCAAAGACTTTGAGTGGCTACATCCTTCCTCAGGTAGATCAACATCAGAGAATGAGATGACATTTGGAGCCATCACTTGCCCAATTATCTGCCCGACTTCATCTGGGCTAACTTGGAGTGATACATGTGCATTTTTTAATGCCCCCATTAATGCTTAAAAATGGAGTGGGGATGTCAACAAGAGATCCCAGACGGTTATATGGGCCGGGCATTCTTCTCAGTTGAGTCTCTAGTATATGTTCCCGACTCATTTTTTTGAAGAGGTTTCACAACGCTATCCTTCTTCTCCTCTGGTTGGGCTTGTGCTATTGCTGGTGCTTCTGGCTGCTTCAATATTCTCCCAGACTGTGTGACAAAGTCCACTGCCCCTTCTCGATTGCTGCTACCAACGTTGACATGCTCGTAGCTTAGCGGGACCTGATGAGGATCATGTGTTGGTCCCGAGAGCTGAAAAGGTATGGCTGTCGGCACTTGAGGCACTTGTATTATGGGCTCAGGAGGTGTGGGCAACCTGATTTATTTCGGTGGTAGCGGGTTGGGTGGAAAAATTGGGCCAAATGGGCGTGGTGAAGCTTGAGGGTGGTGGTATTGGGGGGAAGGAGGTAAAGGTAGGCCATTGATAGCTGGTAGGTGCTGGTGGGAGATGGAGGGTCTGATGGGCTGTTAGGTAATTGACCGGGGTGGTGGAGTTCGCAGGCAGAACTTGGGGTGATGGGGTGAAAGCAGATCATTGATTACCGATGGGTGCAGGTGTGGGATTGGGGGCCTGATGGCTTATTGGGTAATTGATGGGGGCGGTGGAGTTTGCCGGTAGTTGAACTAGGGGAAATGGGGTGAGCTAGGCCATTGATAATTGGCGGGTGCGGGTGTAGGATTAGGGGCCTGTTGGCTCATCGGTCAATTGCTGGGGGTGGTGGTGTATGGTTGGTATGCATTGATATGTACATAATTGACGGGTGTGGTGGATGGAAAGTATGCCCTGAGATCCAAGGGTTCAAATTGCGGGGTTGGGTTGGGGAAATATTCTGACAAATTTAAGAGTTCAATTACCCCGATATTCCTCTCTTCAATGTTTCTTGACAATGGTGCTACATAACTCTTCCGATCACTAATATAATCAGATGGGTCAAATTCAAACTCCTCTTCATTTTCTATCATTCTGACGGTGGGTCTGGGACCTACTCCTTCGGGGGGATGTGGGGGTAGTGGCACTTGATGAATATTAGCATACTGAGAAGGTGCAGGGGGAATGAATTTCCCGGCGTCGATCAAATCCTGGATTGCGTGCTTCAATGGGAAGCAGCGATCAGTCGGGTGTCTCGGACCCTGATGAAAATTACAGTGGGTATTTGGGTCAAAGTTCTTTGGGATTGGATGGGGAGGAGGTTGTAGTTGACGAATGGTGACTAATCCTTTTTCCACTAACAAAGGCAGAAGTACACTCAATGATTGCCCCAGCGGCATAAAAACTCGATCGTAGCGGGCTCTCCTTTGCTCCGGAGTCATTTGCATTCCTTGCCCATTCCCTATTCTCTACATCTGGTCAGGCCTAACTGGTGCTAGTGAGGCTGCCTGAAATTGAATGGGGTTGTATTGGTATTGGGCCTAGTATTGGAAATGTTCTGGACATCGGCCCCGATTCTTTTATCGCTCCTTTGCTCTGAGAATCTTCTAACCCCACTGGGTCCACTCGGTGTGCTCTTGTTCAGACGGCCCTCCCCGATGGCATCCTCACATCGGTTAGCATTTCTTTCCAGATCAGCAAAACTGGGCTGCTGCTGGTATACCAAGAAGTCCAAGATCACTGGCAGGGTATTCTTTGAGATCATCTCAATCTGCTCATCATCAGGTATTCTGTTTCTGACCTGAGCTGCCAGTGCTCTCCAGCATCCCAAGTAGTCGCTGACAGTCTCATTCTGGTTTTGTTTTAAGTGGGCCATGTCTGACTTTCACGGCTCAATGTCTATGTTGTAGACATAGTGTTCTTGAAAGAGGTGTGTCAAGTCCCTCCACATTTTTATCATGGATGGTTCTAAAGATGTGAACCATTTCAAAGCCAGACCGGCCAGACTCTTTTGAAAGACTTTTATTAGTAGTCTTTTGTCCCCTCCGTATTGGCACATGTCCCCACAGTAGGACTTCAAGTGCGCAATAGGATTGCCAGTGCCATTATATTTGTTGAAGGCATGCATTTTAAATTTGGGGGGCAGGGGGACCTTAGCGAACATACATAAATCTATGAAGTCCGTGGTGTGGATTTCAGCACCACCCATTTTCATCAGCTGCTTTTGTATTTTATCCAACTGTTCTTTCAGCTGCTCTGACTCTTTCGATACAAGGGCTGCTTTCTCAGCCATTAGTTGGACTTCACTTTGGGCCACCACAGGGGGAAATTATGGGAGGAGGGTTAAGGTTGGTTAATGCCCCAGCGTAGGCTCCGCTATTCCTAATCTTGTCCTCCTCATACTACAAGTCGGCATAATGTGCAGTGAGGGCGGGATTTGTTGTTGTTGTTGCCCGGGTTAGACGGGAATGACATGAGTGGGGGTTGGGTGTGCCCATTGAGGGTGAGGGAAGGTTTGTTGGGTGATGGGAATTTGGTTTTGAGGAGGGGCCTGATGGGACCATTGAGTATGGGGGGAGGTTTGGAGATGGCCTTGGGGTGTGGGGCCATGGGAAAATTGGGTTTGGGGTATGGCATGGGCTTGACCTGGCTGTCAAGGTTGGGTGTATTGTTAGTGGTATTGTGGAAGGTGTGAGTGTGGGGTTTGGGCCATGGGTCCTGGGTGGGTCTAGGCCATGGGCCCTTGATGGGTTTAGGCCAATGGGCCTGGGTAAGTTTGGGCCAATGGGCCTTGGTGGGTATGGGCCATGGGCCCTTGATGGGTCTGGCCAATGGGCCTTGGTGGGTTTGGGCCATGGGCCCTTGGTGGGTTTGGGCCATGGGCCCTTGATGGGTTTGGCCCAAGGGGCCTTGATAGGTCTGGGCCATGGGCCGTGGGTAGTTTTGGGTGGTGGGGTATTGGGTCATGGGGCCTTGGGATATGTGGGAAAAGGGGGTTTGGGCCAATGGGCCTTGGGGTATGTGGGAGGTTGGAGATTGTGTCATTTGGCCTTGGGGTGTATGAGTAGTGGGAGGTTGGGCCATGGGGCCTTGGGGCATGTGGGTAATGGGAGTTTGGATGGTGTGGATTATGGGGGGTTGATGGGGATCATTGAGGAGTGAGGCATGGAGATTAGCTAGGGTGTGAGATGGGTTTAGGGACATGGGGTGTCAAGGAGGGGGTGTGTTTTGAGAAGCCTTCCACATCGAGTAGGCTTAGAACATCTCCTCCATCATGGTCATGGAAGGAGGGTTGGATGTGGGTGGTCGAGATGGGATGGAGGGGAAATTGGGCATTGCCCCGGTATGATCGAGCATGGCCATGGTAAGAGGTGGGATATGGGGTGAATTGGAGAGTTGATGTGGGGTAAAGGATGGGGAGGGATTAGGGATGTTTAGGGATGGTGGTTGGTGGGGTGTGGATGTTTGGAAAAAATCGGGCGTGGCCCCGATAAAAATGGGCATGACCTGAGTAGATGAGGGGATTTGTGGAGGGTTGGATAGGGTGGAGGTGGTGTATGTGAATGTGGGTGGATCGTGTCTATAGGGGGAAGATGGGAAATGGGGCATGAATGTGGATGGGGAGAAAGGGTTTGGGTTTTGTATGGATGTGGATGGGAAATGGGTTGGGTTTGGCATGGGTATGGTTTGGGCAAAAGATGAAGAATTGGGGGGTTATTTTGGATATTTTGGGGGGTAGTGGTTGGGAAAATAGGGGCGCGAAACGGGCCGGTAATGGTAAAGGGGGGTTGGGTGAGGGGGATGATGGAAAAGACTTCTCCCGAATGGGAGTGGGCTGGAGAATGTGGTGGGGATGAGTCGGGATTGGCGTAAGCCGGACCCGCTACCCACGACATTCTACGGGAACAGGTTGGGTAAGGGTGCCTTGGATAAGGCCTAAATATCCTCCTCCTTCTCCCCCTATGGGACGGCGGAGGGCAAGATGATGCCGTTGTATCGACACCACAAACTATATCCTTTTTTTGGTTTTTGATGTGCTTTTTATTATTTTTTGATTTTTTGGAAAAAGTTTTTGAAACATAAAGGTTCCGAGGCCTTAGAATTCCCCTTTGCGGGTGGCTCTCGTTCCCTAATTCAAGACCCGCGGCTATGATTTCGACGCTCTTCGAAAGAATTGAAGGAGAACCTTCGATCTATTGAAGGCATAAAAATTGAGGTAAACAACCAATCCCTCGAAATGAGCCAAACAGAAGTTACCCTCTTCTGACCGGCAGGGGCATATTAGGTGTCAGAGATGGCAGGGCCTAAACAAGGCAATAAGCACACTGATCGGGGGACTCGAGAGGTGAAGAAGGCCACAGATTCGGGCTGGTGTGATGTTAAACAGACCTAGCGCAACTAATACATGCGCCCAGGTTGCAGGGCACCTTTTTTACACTAGCGCAACTATTAGTTGTGCCAAGGTAAAAATGTGGATTTTAAAGCTGGCGCAACTATTAGTTGTGCCAGTTATAAATTCTAGTTTTTTGCACTGGCACAACTAATACTTGCGCCATGCAAAAACTGATGCTCCAGAATGTATAACAGCAAAGACAACAGCCCAAAATGAATCTCTTTTTGGTTTTTTTGTGGAAGCTGGGCTCCTGGGAACTGAACTGTTTTTCGGTGATCGATTCTCTCCTTACCGCACCTAAAGGGTTTGAGTCCGGTATAACTCGCTAGCGCACTCCCTAAGGGTTTTAAGCTTTGGAATGGGAACCCACCCGATATACCTCCGGCGTAAGCGCCTTCTCAGATACTAGGTGGGCTAGGACTTTTCTGGATCATCACCACTAAGGGCTGCCGCCATACTAAGACCCGGGTGTTTGTATGTTTGCCTAATCCCCGTCCTTTTAAAATCTATCCCATAAAAATAAATTGATTAAGCTCCCTAACTTGGTTCAATTTTAATTAATTTTTTTCAAAGCTGTTGTCTTTTTTTTAGAAGTTTTCTTTAGTTCAAAGACCGGGGGTGATGATCCCGTGCCGCCACTACGGGCCGACATCCACTGTTGGAATATGAGTACGCACGTAGGCCCGCCAATCAGCTAAGGCACTTTAAATGATAGAAATTTAAATGAAATTAAAAGACAAAGCGCAAGTGGGCCCGCTAGTCGGCTAAGGCACTAAAATGATGAAAAAGTAAAGAAATTTAAAGGACAATGCGCATGTAGGCCCGCCAATCGGCTAAGGCTCGTAAATGATGAAAAAGTAGGGGTGAGAAAAATAAAAAAATAGTAAAAAAAAATAGCAAAAATGGTTAGAAAAAATAAAAGTAATGGGCCAAATTAGAAGGAGAAGTTCTACAAGCTATCCCCAGCAGAGTCGCCATTTGTGCAACCATGGGATTGCTTATGATCCCGTCGCGGCGATGCGCTCGCTTGGAAAAAATATAGAGTCACCACCCGGAGCTTTTGGTGTCCCGGGAAACCTAGTTCATTTTTATGAGCACTAAAGTGCTAAAAATATGACTCTGAATCTGGTCCACAGCAAAGGCTCTTGGGTAGGGGCTTCGGTTATCGATCGAGAAGGTGTTAGGCACCCGATCAACCTGCTTAATGCGATCTCTACTTATGGCCAAAATAAAAATAAAGTAAAAAAAAAAGAAAATGGTTCCCTTTTGCCCAAATGGGCTTAGAATCCTATTTATGCCCCTTTGTTCCTATCAAAAATTCGGCGACGTAACAACACAAATGGGAAGATGAGAAGAGCCAAAAAGAGATAGGAGAAGAAAGGGGAGAGCCGGAGCCCTCGGGCCCTTATAGCACCATAGGAGAGCCTTGCGTGGCTTGCTTTGATGAGCCCTTGAAGGCTTTGTATAGCATGGAATAGGGTTTTAACTCTTAAGACTTGAAGCAAAGAGGTAGAGAAGGGAGGCTAGGGGATCACACACACCTAGGCTAAGGGTTTTAGATGTAAGAACAAGCTTGAAATAAGGTTGAGAGATTCTGGAATTTGAGTGAAAATGGTGCACAAAAGGGAGGAAGAACTTCTCACTTTGAGCTCTTTCTCTCTTAAGGAAATTTCTCAACCTTTAAACCAAGGGGTGGGGGTCTCTATTTATAGGAAATGGGTGGGTTAGTAGAGTGTTTAGATGCTATCAAGGTTAGAAATTAGGTAATCTAGCATCTAAGGTTTCCTAGGGTTTCAAAGGGTTAGAGAAGTGTGAAGATGGGCTTCAATGGTGGATGATGGGTTAATGGTTTAGATCACTTATGGGTTGCAAGTAGGTGTTAAAAGGGTGCAACAAAGTTATCAAAACACACCCCAAGGACTGAGGTGGTCAACAAGCCAAACCCTAGCTTCAAAATTCAAAGTAAAAAAGCTCAGTTACTATTCATATGCCTGACGCAACTATTAGTTGCGCCAGACAAATGTACAGTAAAATAGTGAGCGAGATTTCTTAGAATTTCCAAGCCCGCAGGGAGCAGGGGGACCCATTTATACCTGGCACAGCTATTAGTTGTGCCATGTCATGGGTAAAAAGCCTGGCACAACTAATAGTCACGCCCGGCAAATTCTGGGGGAAAATGGCAATAGTTGCGCCAGACAAATTTTTTTCCAAAATGACCTAATTTTTAAATGGTCATAACTTTTGATATATAACTCCGATTGAGGTTATTTTTGACTTGTTAGAAAGTTAGAGAAGTCCTCTTTATAATGGTATATAACTCAACTTATAAAGAGGTATGTGTAAATTTTAACACTCCTCTTTCTAACCACTACTCGGGAGGGTTTGACACTAGTCCAGGAATGGGGGAAGGTTAGGGTTGATTCCTCAGAGTTCGGGAAGCTTTCTAAGGGTTTGGGAAGGTTTCTAAGGGTTTCATACATGCCATCAAAAGCTCAAAAGTGCACCTCTCTCGAAATGTGTTTCGATTAGGCCTTGGGCCAAATTTGGGTGTCTACAACGATTTTCTAGTAAAAGAAGAACAATTGTAATTTATGATTGTGTAAAACTGCTACATTTGCTGTTGCTAATCACGTGAGTGAAGATTATCACTGTTATGTACTGAATTAGAAGATCTTTGAAATTAGAAGTCTGGTGAATCACAGATCTGAGAAGGTTGATGAAGATAAGCTTTAGGAAATCTCGATTGCTGAAATAAAGGAGAACAATCCAGAAGCACATCTACAATTGAAAGCAAGGAAGAATAAAATTAGAAATTAGAGTTATATTAGGAATATTTTATTTTTAGTAGTTTCTTTTATTAGAATTAGAAGTCTTTGTAAATCGACTCCTTATGATCTATAAATAAGAGAGCCCGGTGTAGGAATAGGGATCAAAGAATTTCAGGATCAATTGACAACTGAGGTTGGATTTTCCTTCGATCTAGATATTAGAGATTTCTCAAGAGCAATTGATGACTACGGCTGAGGGGTGAAAGAAATATTTACTTTACTATCTAGTTTAGATTTTATTTACTTTATTTACATGTTTTATAAACATCTTCAAGTTTTAATTTGAATTGACGACTCAGGTTGAAATTTGTAGATTTGTGTAACGATTTTCACTTTTTCATCTTCAATTTTCTAGAATTTGATTGACACCCAGATTTTAGGAATTTGTTGATTAGATTAAATCTGTGTTAAGAAATTTTAATTTTTGATTGACGCTCAAATTCTAGAAGACTGCAATATGGTGTAACGGTAGTATTTATTTTTATAAATATCTGATGGCTGAAGATTGGGATTGATGACCTCAATCTGAAGGAGGATTAGGATTTATTTTCTGCAATTTAGATTAAGAAACTATTCTTTTATTCTTATTTCTCAAGTAGTTTAGATCCTTAAAAGATAAATATAAACTTTAAAATAGAAATATATATATATATAAGATAATACTTCTTCATGGGAACGATCCTATACTAGCTTTATAATTTCCATTGTATGCTTGCAATAGGTTAAGACTTAATTAAACATACATAGTAAGCCGATCATGTTTTTGGTGTCATTGTCGGGAAAGTCTTCATCATTTTATATTTCTGTTTTAAAAATAAATATTTATCTTTCTCTTTTTATATTTCTTTATATTTTTAACTTTCCTTTATCACTTCTTAATCTCTTGCAGGTTTATTCGGAGCGACAACTCAGAGTCTCAACTTTCCCCGATCAGCAAAGCTCGAAGCTCAGATTTGTTTTCTCTCCCCGCTTTTTAAAAAAAGAAAAAAGAAAAAAGTTAAAAATCACAAACTATTTTTATTTTTGGTGCATGCACCATACTTGATCTCAAAGCTTAGACTTCTTTGAGTGGGATCCAGAAATCGAACGAACTCTCTTCCGTAATCTCACACTAAATCGAACTTCTGGAAGAGAGTTACCAACCATGGCTGACGACCATTCAATTCAAGCACATTTCAGCTCGGATGCCTTGACCGAGCCCTCGTGTAGTGATACTAGAGGTAGTGGTAGGACAGAATGCCGAAGTTGAGTCTCACGTACTCCAGTCGTTACCGACCTTTCATGGGCTTGACAATGAAGATCCTTATCAACACCTTAGGGATTTTATAAAAATTTACACCATGTTCCAAGCACCCAACACCAATAATGAGGCCTTTAAGCTACGACTGTTCCCTTTCTCTCTCAAAGATCAGGCGAAGGTATGGCTAATTTCATTGCCTGCTAGAAGTATTACCACTTGGGAAGGACTCCAGTCCAAATTCTTAAATGAATACTTCCCAATTGGTAGGACAAATTAAATTTGCCAAGCAATCCAAGACTTCGGCCAAAAGCCAGGAGAATTATTCCATGAGAGTTGGGATGGATGTAGGACTTGTTAAGAAAATGCCCTCATCATGACGTGCCAAATTGGTCCATTGCACAAAGTTTCTATCAAGGGTTGACTAAAACTAATCAGGATACAGTCGATGCCGTAAGCGGAGGAGCCTTTATGGCTCAAAATTGCCAGCAGTCCTAGAATTTATTTGAAAAATTGGCCAATAATTCAAAGCAAAAACAAGCTTTGTTAAGATCTGACCCCAATGTTACTTGCCACACCCTGCTCGCGAGGGGTGAACTTTACGATATTAGTAAGGATAAAGTGAAAAAGGAGGACAACATGAGTGCAAAGGTTGTAGCTCTTGAGCAACAAATCGCAATCTTAATGACTGCCTGTTGTTGGATTTACTAGCGTGCTGCTGTTCTTATTGTGTGGTGAGAACAAATTAAAAATCAACAAATAAAATAAAATAAAAGATGGAAACAGCACAACTGAAGTAATCCTAAGCCTGCAAGATACAAGGCTGTTGTAGCAAGTTTTGATAAGTAAGAGTTTGTCCCATAGAGAAATTGATCTATAACCCAAAATGGGCTATAATAGTAGGCCTCCAGATCTGGCTACAAATATGATAATCCTAAAGAAAGGGTGGCTGTCACGTCTACACTAAATTACCTACTGAAAAATAGAGAGAAATAAAGTACAGTCTTATCCTAAGAAAGGGTTATAAAGAAGGGGGTGATGGTGTGTTAAAATATAGATAAAAGGATGAAAAGTAAGTAGTTTAGGTTAAAGGTTCATTCAGTTATGTAACTCAAATTTAGGGCTCTCTCTGCAGCAAGTCCTTACTGAAGTGCTATCAATAACCTCAGCAAGGTAGAAGCATCCAACTTAACCATGACATTTGGGGTGCTCTTAAGGCTATAGTCTATCCACTCAAATGGCCATAGTCTATCCAATAGAGTCAGTCAAATCCCATTGATCAAGCCAGAAGAGCTGATTTAATCCAAAGGAGTTAGCTGATCAAACCTCCTCCAATAAATCAAGTCAGGTCGTGAATACCATTACAGACACTATGTCTGCCAGTGCTCCGAGCTCTCCAGATTTGCGCACAGATCTGGCTGGCATTCATAGGAGTTTCAACCCATAAAATCCTTTGTATTTTATCAACTCCAGCGACACATTGATGCCCATACAAAGGACCAGTAACAGGTTGAATAAGGACTTAAGCATAACTGATCATTGCTATAAAAGGGCTGGAATGACTCAGCCTCCCAGTCTGCAATCACTACAGAGAAGCCAGATCTAACATCTGATAGCGGCCAAGTAAGACAGAGGGGAGTTTGTTCCTACACAATCTCTCACTAGGCTACAAGCCTTAGTGTAGAGAGAAGGAATCTACCTCAGATTTGTGACCAAGATTGCCCTAGGGCTTTAGTCTGTCCACTTAAATGGTCACAGGCTATCCACAGAGGCTCTCTTACCCACAAATGCTGAGATAGAACATGAAAATTATTATCTGCCACTATGGTCCCGAGGCTACAATAGCTCAAGCTGCCATGGGCCTTTCAATAAGCTCAAATCCTAAATGTATGCTATAGCCTGAATAGAACTATAGACAAATAGGAAAATAACAAATTGAGTAATAATTCAAACATAAATTCCATTGATCTGATGTTACTAACAATGAGATTTCTCAAGGCAGCAGCCTCGTGCAGAACAGCTCAGCACCAAATCTCAATGTTTAAATGGCCTATTATAAAACTTAAATAAAACTACACCTAGATGCTTACCAAAGATTTAGCCAGCAAGTGCTGGGCTAAGAGAGAAGAAAAAAATAGAAAAAGAGGTGATCAAACCCTAACCCTAACCCTAGTTTGCTTGAACTCTCAGCCGATAGAGGTTGAAGGAGAAAGTGAATAATGATTTCTAAGTTACAAGCGCAACTTATATACTTAGTCTCAATGCTATGGCTGAGAGGAGAGTAAACCCTAAATTTTTAAGCAGATGTGATACTGTTACAACCCTTGGATGTCTTAGGATGCATGCATCAGAATTTGTGCCTCGGGGTATGTGCCCTAAACTTGAGGAAATCTCCAAAAGGTCCTTGAGTTAAGATTGAGAAGTGGAGAGCCCGAGCTTCGCGAGGCTGGCTTCTGCATCTCACTTCTATCGCACAGTTGCAGAGTGTTCGCATGGTAGAATTTGGAATGGAATATTGCTGTCTCGCACAGTAGAGCTTTGGGCAATCGCGCAGCTACTTCTACTTTGGATGCACTCACGTAGAAGGATTTTTACTACTCTGATTGCTCGCACAAAAGAGCTTCAGAAACTTCATTCACGAGGTACTCACGCAGATGCTTCAGCATCTCACTTGGTTCAGAGTTAAGCTTCTAGGTGTGCGAGAGCTACGTGAGAAAACTTATGGGCGTCTCTCTCTTCCAGAACCACGCGAGAACTTCACGAGGTCTTTACTATTGCTCGCACAAATTGGTCTTGCAGGGTAATGTGCGCGGCTGCATTAAAGTTTAATCCTCGTGGGAACTTTGTAAGCTATATTTCTGAAGGCTCAGTGTGTGAGAGCTCCACGAGTTTCTTCACTTGATGATTTTCGCTGAAGTGCGTGACTGCTGCGCGAGAGCTACTTTGTGATAACCCCTTCCTTGAGCTACGCGACTTCTTCGTGAGCTCTATTATGCTGCATGTATTAGCTATGCGAGGGAGCTCTGCCAATGACTTTCAACAGCGTGAGGCTACACCTCAGCTATGCGAGATAGGTCCTTGGCTCCTCTGCTGCTATGCACATGCCTTTGTTACAGCTTCCTCCACTCTCACCTATACTTCTTTCATCTGTTGAGCTTCCTTGGTCCATTATGACATGCCAAATAGTCACCATGGTGTGTACCACCATGGTGTTCCATCACTTTCTGGTTCAATTGTCATCTTTTGCTTACATTCTCTCTCTTCTTAGCACTAAAAGCACAGACTTTGTGTTAAGCTATACAATTTATTTCTAACTACAAAATAAGCTAAAAAGGAGTTATTAGTCAGCTTCAAGGTCCAACAAAGGCTAGGTTAAGAGGTAAAAAGTGATACTTTTCAGTGATTAACACACCCTCAAACCTAATCTTTGCTAGTCCTTGAGCAAAGCAAAATTTAAACAACTATTTTAAGAATGTAAATGCTACTTTCGTAGGGAGAACGGATGCATTTAGCTCATGCATCAAGCCTTTTAAACCCCTAGGTGATCCCTAGTGGAGGAGTGAAGTTTCCTGAGGGTTTTCAGTGAAGGTACCCACAAACTTCTCAATGAAATAGTTAACAAAAGTGCAAACAGTGGTCAATCAGTTTAAAATAAATACAGTTCATGTAGCGGCCCGAGATCTCACAACCTCTTGAGTGTAAGATCTTAGACCGTACCTTCGTATCGTGAACCATAGAAACATAATAAGGCGATAAAAGCACCTTAAACAACGAAAGATAAAATTTCTTTAAAACATTAATTAATCAAAATAAAACCCATGATAATGTTCTTATTCCAATAACAAGTCCAACATAATTAAAGCTTAAAAAGTTTTGATAAAATACTAATTGATCAATGTCTCATTTATTTAAAACTACTAATAATAATGAGAAAGGAAAATAGCTAATTAGGCCATGAAGCCATCATCGCCATCCAGTCCAGTTTCTTGAGCACCACGTGCCGTCTCATCGCCATAGACCCATACATTGTCATCGGCGACACCTGTCTCATCTGGTCATCCACATCAACAAGGGGTGTAAGTTTACACTTGTATGGACCAGACATGCAATCCATTGAAGTATAATATATCAGTCATAGCCATATAAACATTTCGATATACGTCATGTGTGTGTGTATGTGGCATGTATAATCTCAATAAGCTGAAATGTACTGAATATAAACATATATATTAATATTACATGAATGCATCATTTCTTTTAATTTCATCTTTCTTGTCATTTAATGCATGTTAGACTCCGTCCCGCTCAAGACGTTAGGTCTTAATCATGCTTATCACTTGTTTAGTTAGACTCCGTCATGCTCAAGACGTTGGGTCTAATGAATCATATAATTTATTGCATGTCAAACTCCGTCTCGCTCAAGACGTTGGGCTTAATCATGCTCATCATACTCTTGTTCAGTTAGACTCCATCTTACACAAGATGTTGGGTCTAATACCTTCTTAGACTCCAACATGTATAAGATGTTGGGTCTAATGCTTCTTAATCGTGTTTAGTTAGACTCCATCAAGTATAAGATGTTGGGTCTAATACCTTCTTAGACTCCATCATGTATAAGATGTTGGGTCTAATGCTCATTAACCAATGCTTGACATTTCATCATGTTTTACTATCATGATTACATATTCATAGATCATCATGCAACATGTAAAGTGCATATGAGTAAGATTATCATTCATGAGCATTTAAGTGCATTTAGACATGGTACATAAACAATGGTACGTAAATATTGAAGTTTACATAATCATGGTGTACGAACAATGAAGTGCATATAATATGATCATGGTACGTAAACATTGACATTTTAATCACACTGTTAAGAGAAGAACTGATTATAGAACTTAACTACCCAAACACAATCCATTGATTTCAAGTTCAGGCTCAATTAATTAATTTCCTAGAATCAATCGATTGACTGACATCCATGCATTTTCTAAAACATTCAGGCTCAATCGATTGATTTCCAAAATCAATCGATTGACTCACATCCATGCATTTTCCAAATAAACATCGTTTATCTGCATCTGTTTATCGATTGATTTCTCATAATTAATCGATTGAATCAAATTCGTGCATTTTTCTAAAATAATATCATTTAATCCTCAATCGATTGACATCTAATCGTCAATCAATTGACATAATTATGTGTATTTTTCTAAAATAATATCATTTAATCTTCAATCAATTGACATCCAATTGTCAATCGATTGACATAATTATGTGTATTTTTTCAAAATAATATCATTTAATCCTCAATCGATTGACATCTAATCGTCAATCGATTGACATAATTATATGTATTTTTCCAAAATAAAATCATTTATTAGTATCTACTTTAATATTCATCCTCAATTGATTGACATCCAATCATCAATCGATTGGCATAATTCTGTGCCTAGTCTCAATCTATAAAGTCTGACTCAATCTATTGATAAAAGATATTATTTTTCCAAAATAATATCTTTTATCAGTGTCTGTCAGGCTCAATCGATTGACTCTTCTGAATCAATCGATTGACTCCAATCCATGTATTTTCTCGAAATAATATCATTCATCAGTTTCTTATTCAAGCTTAATCGATTGATTTCCCTGAATCAATCGATTGACTCAAATCCGTGAGCATCCCTCACTATGTCTCAAATCACATTGTGGGATTTCATCCACCTTTTTAATCTAAGTAATTCTCATTAATAATCAGTAACCCTAGCATGCATTTCATTTAATCATACAATCATTATTCATGAAATAAACACACTAATTTGCATAAAACTTATTTAAAAACTAATATTTTAAGTTCAATGAAAAATATGATTTCTCCATACCTAGATCGATTATATCACCATGGTTAGATCGAGATCCCAACAATGATGATGATTCTAGAAGGAGGTGAAAGCCGCTTGAAAATATACGCCAATGTCTCGCCACACTTCCAAAAGAAATGTTCTAGAAAGATAGATCTAGAATTTCTTCTCTAAGGTCTCTAGGATTTCTGACGGCTCCATTCTTAAGAAGAACTCTGAATAAGATTATAATTTAGGGTTCTCCGTAAGACACTTACTATAATATTTTGGGAATTACTCGGTGTTAAGCTAACACACCAAGGAAGAGTGTATAGGATTTTATCTCAAAGTCCAAAAATAGAAGTTTAGAGCACATATAACAAGGTTTGATCCCTAGACCTCTTATCTAGAACTTAAAGCTTTTAATCAGTAGGCTATTACACAACTTGTATCTATTAATGATGAAAATAAATATACGAGCTTAAAAACTAAAACATGTATTTTTAGTTAAAATGTTTTAAAAAGTCAAGGCATGCGGTGAATGCGATATTACACACATACATATATTTTAGGTGTATCAAAGACATAAAATTCAGATCATAATATTCTTCCCTACTTATAAAAATTTCATCATCGAAATTGAGTCATACCTCACTAGAAGAGATGGGGGTAGTCCCTCTTGATAACATCCTTGCACTCCCAAGTGGCTTCCTTGCGAGAGTGGTGTTGCCAAATCACAAGGACCAATGGTATAACTTTATTCCTTAGGGTCTGCTCTTTTCAGTCAATAATTTGAACATGCACCTCCACAATAGACATATCCTTATAAACCTCCAAGGGTTCCCAGTCGATAACGTGAGTAGGGTCTGCCACGTATTTCTTTAACATGGATACGTGAAAAACATTATGCACATTGGTAAACTTTGGTGGTAGCTTGACTCGATATGCCATTTCTCCAATTCTCTTCAAAACTTCGAACGGTCCCATGAATCTCAGACTAAGTTTTCCTTTCAGCTTGAAATCTCATCACTCCTTTCATAGGAGAGATTTTCACAGAGACTTTATCCCCTTCAATCAGATCCCAATTCTTAAGCTTCAAATCAGCATAACTCTTCTGTCTGCTCTACGCGGTCCGCATTCGTTCTCGGATCAACTGAACTTGTTTGGATGTGTCTTCAACAATTTGAGGTCCCAGTAAACTTCTTACGCCGACCTCATCCCAACATAGAGGAGTTCTGCAACTTCTCCCATATAAGGCTTCATACGAGGCCATCTGTATAGTGGACTGGTAACTATTATTATACGTGAACTCCGCAAGAGGTAGATGCTCGTCCCAATTGCCTCCAAAGTCTAGTATAGAAGCATGAAGCATGTCCTTTAACACTTGATTCAGTCTTTCGGTCTACCCATCTGTTTGAGGATAAAAAGTGGACCTAAATTTCAACTTAGACCCCATCCCATCTTGAAATTTTTGCCAAAATCATGACGTGAAACGAGGGTCTCTATCAGATACGATATCAGCAGGCACACCATGTAATCTGACAATCTCACGAATATAGATATCTGCCAACTGAGAAGCTAAATAGGTCATGCGATATGGAATAAAATGAGCCGATTTATTCAATCTATTGACCACAACCCAAATAGCGTCGTTCATCTTCAGAGTTCTTGGCAACTCGATGATGAAATCCATACCAATACTCTCCCATTTCCAACTCGGAATCGATAGTGGCTGAAGTAACCCAGGTGGTTTTTGATGTTCAGCCTTGACTTGCTGGCATGTGAGACATCTTGCCATGTAGTCAGCGATCTATCTCTTCATATCATTCCACCAATAATTTTTCTTCAACCCTTTATACATCTTATTATTCCCAAGGTGAATAGAGAATTTAGACTTATGGGCTTCATCTAAGATCTCTCATTTCAATTCTATATTATCAGGTACACAGTAGCATCCCTGGAACAACATCATCCCATCATCTCTGACAGTAATCTCAGACTTTCCACTGTCCTTTAATTTCAAAAGGGTAGAATCTTCAAGCTGTAATCTCCTGATTCGATCAAGTAATGAAGAGGTGATAACAATGTGCGAAAGCAATGCTCTTGGTCGAATCACCCATTCTGGAATAAATCTGCTGAGGGCATCAACAACAACATTAGCCTTTCCTGGATGATACTTGATCTCGCAATCATAATCGATCAGGAATTCCAACCATCTTCTCTGCCTCATATTCAAGTCTTTCTGAGTAAAAAGATATTTAAGACTTTGATGATCCATGGAGATAATAAATTTCTCTCCATATAGGTAATGTCTCCAGATCTTTAGCGCGAATATGATAGCAGCCAGTTCTAGATCGTGCGTAGGATAATTCTTTTTATGTTTCTTTAACTGCCTAGATCCGTATGCTACAACTCTCTCATTCTACATCAGGACACCACCTAGTCCTTTATACGATGCATCGGTATTAACGGTAAAGCCACCACTGCCAGAAGGTATCACTAGAATGGGAGCAGTAGTCAACCTTTTCTTCAACTCGAGAAAGCTTTTCTTGCACTCATCGGTCCAAATGAATTTCACATTCTTCTTGGTCGGCCCGGTAAGAGGTTTGAGACCTTTGAGAAACCTTCCACGAACCTTCTATAGTAACCAGCTAAGTCAAGGAAACTTCGTACTTCAGTAATACTTTTGGGACTCGCCCAATTCACAATGGCTTCAATTTTTGAAGGATCAACAGTAATCCCTGCCACAGAAATTCTGTGGCCCAGAAATGCCACCTCACGCATCTAGAATTCGCATTTACTCGTCTTAGCATACATCTGGTGGTCTAATAGGGTTTGTAAGACGATCTTTAAGTGTTTGGCATGCTCTTCTTCGGACTTGTAGTAGATCAGGATTTCATCAACGAAAACCACCACAAACTGATCCAAGTAGGGCTTGAAAATATGGTTCATCAAGTCTATAAAGATTGTAGGGGCATTAGTCAATCCAAAAGGCATTACCCAAAATTCAAACAACCCATACCTCGTATTGAATGCCGTTTTAGCTATATCGGACTCTCTCACCCTCAACTGGTGATATCCAGATCTCAGATCGACCTTAGAGAAATATCCTGCGCCTTGCAGTTGATCAAATAGAACATCGATCCGTGGCAATGGATACTTGTTCTTAATCGTTGCTTGATTCAACTGTCAGTAATCAATGCATAACCTCCTAGAACCGTCCTTTTTTATAAATAAAATAGGAGCACCACATGGTGACTGGCTCCTTCTAATAAAACCCTTATCTTGTAGTTCCTATAACTGTTTCTACAACTCTGATAGTTCTGCAGGTGCCATCTTGTAAGAAGTCTTGGCTATCGGTGTAGTGCCAGGTATAATCTCAATCTGAAATTCCACTTCCCTACTGTTGAGAACTGGAAAATACCATTTTCCACACTTTAACCTGGGTCTTGATAGACCTTTGAGAGAACTAAATAAGTGTTTTAAGTGTTTGTTTTACAGCTAACAATAAAGGCAGGTTTAACCATGAAAGCAGTCTAAAAGTGCCAAAAAAAGATGATAATCCATGTTGATCTGAAGGAAGAAGGAGAAGGGAAAACCTCACTAACTGTCAAAATGCCTAGACTAAAGAGGACAAAGGCCTGGTTTCAACCTGGAAAGAGGTGTGGAGCTATTCGAATAGAAGAATGCATTACAGATTGCTTTTCGAAAAGAATCTAAACTTTTCGAAAAGAACTTGAACATTGCGAAAAGAACTCAAAGCTCCAGGCTTAGTTTTCGAAGAGCACCTGAACTCTTCGAAAAGATTTATGAACTTTTCGAAAAGAACTTGAACTATGCGAAAAGAGCTTCAAAAGTCACAGTACCTTGCAAAAAGTTCTCCAAACTATGCGAACTGGTATTCTGAAGACCCCCAGAATCTGTAAGGGTAATTCAGTAATCTATGCACGTGCCCCAATGTAGTTAAAAACCCAGGGACATTCCAAAAGATTCTGAGCATGAACCAAAGGCATATTCCACCCCATGTGAACACCCGAAGATGAAATCACTTGGCGGGAACTTCTAGAAGCTCTAACAGATTTTTGAATTACATAAAAGAATTGATGCTTCTGTCATCTGATTGGCTGAACCAAATCAAGTAGTTCTGATTGGCCAAAACAGATCTGGATCCTTGTGCTCGACTCCTATTGGTTGATACAGATCTAACCAATTCTGATTGGTTGATACTCATCTGAGCTAGACTTGGGGGAAACTATAAATAGATGAACCATTTGCCCAATTTGGGTATCCAGATTTCGAGTTTCATTTCTATTGCCTCATTTCCAATTCAGATAGCTTACCTGAAACTCCTGTAATAGCCTAGCTTTTATTTGTAATTGAGAGCTGTGAGATACTTCTGTAATTTAAAAGAGAATTGTATTCAAGACTACAAATCCAAGAGCTGTTTAAGCTGTGCTCTGTAATTGTAATGGTGAATTTGAAAAGGTTGCTGTGAACCGTACGTTCTCAATTGGATTCGTGTTGAGGGATCCCGGTGATCTCCTTATTACACTAGACTCCTTTAGATTTACTATTTTTTAAGCAATTTCCCTTAATTCATTATCCCTGTGAGGATTAGTGTTTGTAACCTAATCTCTCACAACATTTGTAGTGGTGTTTCTCGTTCTGAATTAAGGGTTCAGATTAAAGACTATTGGATGGTCTGTGGCCATTGAAGTGGACAGACCATAACCATAAGTTTAACTCTAATCCTTGAGTTAGATTACTTTCTCTTGCATCTGTGCTTGTAGCCAGATGAAGATTGGATCATATCTCATTTGATCTATATTTATTCTCATTTTGCATCAAGGACCAAATCAAAGTTAGATATTGTTTCTCCATTCTTATTAATTTACATCAAAATCTCCCCAACTCAGATCTGGATCACTTAGTTTTAATTTTACTTTTATCATTTAGTTAATGTGACAAATTCAACCTCCCATCTTATTTGCTCTATAGATAGGATCAGAGGCCAGATCTGGTAGCCCAGATCTGGAGGTTTATCTTACATTTTAAATAAATTCCCTGTGGACGATCTTTTACTCTCTTACATTTAAAACTTGCTACAATTGGCCCTGATCTTGCAGGCTAATTAACTTCTCTCTGTGCTGATATTTCCCTATTCGTTTTAATTTTCCAAATTCAGTAGCATTCATCATTCGCAAGTATGTTTCCAAGATACAAATAAATCATGCACACTTAGAGAAGCAACAAGTTTTTGGCGCCGTTGCCGGGGAATTTATTTTAAAATTGGTAGACCTAAGTTTATTTTTATTTTTATTTTTTATTACATCAGTGCTAACTATTCTATTGTTTAAATTTGTGCAGTTATTCCTATATACTTTGAGTGTGGAACATACTTTGAAAGGAATACTGAAGGTTTGCTATGCATAATTTGATTTTCTGTTTCTGTGTTGTATGTTTGATAGGAGGACTCTCAATCCTGAGATTGTCCCTTTGAATTTAGAAGTTGAAAGGCTACTAAGAACTAGACAAACATCACAAAATTCTACTGAGACTACTACTATGGGTGAAGAACCTAGACTTTTGAGGGATTACTTTGCACCTGGTGCATATAATTCTCCATTTTACATTCAATTTCCTACTGTTGAAGGAAATTATGAGATCAAATCATCAACTATCCAGATGCTTCCTTCCTTCCATGATTTAAGTAAGGAAGATCCATACAAGCATGTGGATGAGTTCCTGTCTCTTTGTACCACATTCAACATAGCTGGACTGGGTCCAAAGGCAACCAAGCTTAGGCTCTTTCCTTTTTCATTAAAGGACAAAGCTAGAGCATGACTGTCTATGTTGGCACCAAATAGTATCACTTCTTGGAATGATTTGCAGTGTCAATTTTTAGCCAAATACTTCCCTATGTCTAAGACCAGCCAGTTGAGATAAAATATTATTTCCTTTTCACAACACTCAACTGAAACTTTCCATGAAGCATGGGAAAGGTTTAAAGAATTTTTAAGGCAATGTCCTCATCATCAAATTCCCCGATGGCAGCTTGTTCAAAGATTCTATCAAGGAATTGATCAAAAGGGCAAGAATATGGTAGATGCTTCCTGTGGAGGCACCTACTTGCAAAAAATAGTTGAAGAGGTCTGGAATTTATTTGAAGTGATTGGTGAAAATTCAACTCAACAGGAATCTTTGTTAGGAGACATTGAGAATCCTGCTCGGTTGAACAATCAGTAAACCACCAAGGGAAAGATTTATGACGTGAATGAGTTGGAAAGAAAGATGGATAATTTAACCACAAAGTTTGATAGATTGATGGACTCACTTAAAAATCCAATGGTTGCAAGTGTAGAGGAGGCATGTTTGATATGCCAGTCCTCTACTCATCCTCTTGATCAATGTCCAGCTGCACCACAGTTCCCAGATTTAGTGGTGGAGCAAGCTCATGCTGCCCAATCATTTGGACAGATGCAGTCAAATGAATATGCATGGAGAGGGCACCCAATTTAAGGTGGAGCCAGGGCAATTATCAAACACAACAGCAGTAGCAACCAAAGAACCAAGCACCTTTCAAGACTGCTCAGCCTTATCAGCAGAATTTTTATACCAAGCCAAATTTTTAGCAGCCCATTCCACAACAACCTGTACAACAATCTGCTCCAGTTCAAACCCCTTCCAGATCCCCTTCTTTTGAAGACCAAGTTCTAAATTCACTCAAGAACTTAGGGTCTTTAACTCAGACTATAAACTTTCACAGTCAGAGCGTAAAGAAAATTGAAGAAACATTGGGTCAACTTTCAAATACTTTGGCCAAAAGAGAGGAAGGAAGGTTACCCAGCCAACCTTTGAACAATCCCAAAGGATAGTTCATGGTTGGAGAGGTTTCTGTTTCACATGAAGAAGTAAAAGCTGTCACTACTTTGAGAAGTGGAAGAATTGTAAATAACAATGTGGGTACTGAAAAGGAAAAAGAAAAAATTAAGGAAACTGTTAGAGATATGCAGCAGGAGCAGCATGATGTTAGCATTGGGGTGCTGATGTACCTCAGAAAAATTAAAAAAATGAAAAACAGAAAAATAAAAAAGATTCTGATAATGATTTTAAAGCTGTAAATGGAGGACTAGTTCCTCATTTACCATTTCCCCATGCCATGAAATCTGCATCCCCTTTTGATAAAGGGAACACAAAAATAGATGAAATGATGGAGCCTTTCAAGCAAGTCAGGATAAATTTACCTTTGCTTGATGCAATAAAAAAAGTCCCAGCATATGCAAAATTTTTGAAAGATATTTGCACTCACAAAAGACAATCTAGGATACAGTTATCCAAGAAGGTCTTTGCTGTGGAAAGAGTTAATCAGGTTTTGTCCATTACCACACCTCAAAAACTCCAAGATCCTGGAATCCCCACAATCTCTTGTATTATTGGGGAACATACCATTGAAAAGGCTTTATTAGATTTGGGTGCTAGTGTCAACCTGCTTCCATATTCTGTATATGAGAAACTAGGTTTGGGAGAATTAAAACCCACTCATGTGGTGTTACAACTAGCGCAGATCCGAAGAAAGCGGTTGGGGTGATTGAGGATGTGTTGGTAGGGTAGATAAGTTTTTCTACCTGCGATTTTAGTTTTAGACATGGAACCTACAAAAAGCAAAACTTCCATCCCTGTCATTTTGGGGAGACCATTCCTGGCTAGAGCCAATGCTTGCATTCAATGCAGATCTGGTATTATGGAAGTGTCTTTTGGAAATATGAAGGTAAAGTTAAATATCTACAATGCAGTTACACAGCCTCAATTCAGTTCTGAGGAATGTTTTCTTATTGATTTGTTGGATGAACTGGTAGAAGAAACTTTACCATAGTTTTTGCAGTGTGAAGATTTAACCACAGATTTTAAAGATGCTTGGAGAAATGCTGAGGAAGAAACATTTTGTACCTCAAAGTCTGAGGAAGTAAATGTTGTGTAAGGAACTCATGATCAATCAGCAAGGTTCTCTTCATGGAAACCTGCTATTCTTCCCCTTCCACAAACAGCCAAGGTACCTTTGTTACCTTCTTTTCTCAGCCCACCTGATGTAGAGCTGAAACAATTGCCAGAAAATTTGAAATGTGTTTTTAGGGGAAATTAAAACATTGCCTGTGATTATTTCTTCCTCCCTCACTGAGGAGCAGGAGGAAGAGTTGTTGATTGTATTGAAACAGCATAAGAGGCAATTGGCTGGACTATTGCTGATTTGGGAGGAATCAGTCCAGCTGTTTGCATGCATAAAATTCATTTGGAAGAAGATGCAAAGCCTTCTAGGGAAATGCAGAGGAGGCTTAATCCTCATATGCAAGAAGTGGTCATGAACGAGGTTGTTAAGTTGTTGGATGCAGGGGTCATCTACCCCATCTCAGATTCAGCTTGGGTGGCACCTACACAGGTGGTACCTAAGAAATCAGGAATTACTGTGGTAACCTCAGATTCTGGTGAGCTCATTTCAACTAGACAAACCACTGGTTGGAGGGTCTGTATTGATTACAGAAAACTAAACACAATGACCAGAAAAGACCATTTCCCTCTTCCATTCATTGATCAAATTTTAGATAAGCTAGCAGGAAAAGCTTACTATTGTTTTCTTGATGGTTACTCTGATTACAACCAGATTCCTGTGTATCCACAAGATCAGGAAAAGACCACATTCACTTGCCCCTTTGGCACTTTTGCCTATAGGAGAATGCCTTTTGGTCTTTGTAATGCTCCTGCTACCTTTCAAAGATGCATGTACTCTATTTTATCTGATATGATTGACCAATTTATGGAGATTTTTATGGATGATTTTTCAATATATGGAGACAATTTTGCCCAGTGTTTACATCATCTCAACTTAGTGTTACAGAGATGTGAAGAAACCAATCTAGTTTTGAGCTGGGAGAAGAGCCATTTCATGGTCACCCAAGGCATTGTCCTTGGCCATGTTGTCTCCCACAAGGGCATTGAGGTGGACAGAGCAAAAATTGATTTAATTGCACATTTGCCACCTCCCAAAACTGTTAAACAAATAAGAAGTTTTCTGGGGCATGCTAGATTTTACAGAAGGTTCATTAAGGACTTCAGTAAAATATCCAAGCCTCTTTGTCATTTATTGTGCCAAGATGTCCCTTTTGTTTTCAACAATGAATGCTTGAAGGCATTTGAATTCTTAAAAAATTGTTTGATTTCAGCCCCAATATTACAGTCTCTAAATTATTCACTACCTTTTGAGCTGATGTGTGATGCATCAGATTATGCTTTGGGAGCTGTTCTTGGGCAGAGAAAGGATAAGCTGCCTCATGTCATAGCTTATGCCAATAGATCAATGATTGATGCACAACTCAATTGCACAATAACTGAGAAGGAGCTACTGGCAATTATTTTTGCTTTGGAGAAATTTAGGTCATATGTTTTGGGTTCACAAATAGTGGTGTTCACTGACCACTCAGCCTTGAAATACCTTCTGTCTAAGAAGGATACCAAACCAAGACTAACCAGGTGGATCCTCCTATTACAAGAATTTGATTTGCAGATTAAAGATAAAAAGGGTGTGGAAAATGTGGTGGCTGACCACCTGTCTAGAATTCTAACTGCTGAGATTGATAGGCTTCCTATCAATGAATCTTTCCCTGATGAGCAACTTTTTGCTATCAGTACACACACCCCTTGGTTTGCCAATATAGTCAACTTTTTGGCTACTGGAAGAACTCCTCAACACTGTAATAAAATGGATAAAGATCTTTTCTTCTCAAAGGTTAAACATTTTATTTATGAGGATCCTTATCTGTTAAAGATTTGTGCAGACTAAATAATTAGAAGATGTGTCCCTGAAGAAGACTTTCATAGCATACTTTCCATGTGTCATGAATAGGCTTGTGGAGGCCATTTTAATGGAAACAAAACTACTGCAAAGGTTTTACAGTGTGGATTTTTTTGGCCTACACTTTTCAAAGATGCACTGCAGCACTGTAAGTCTTATCAGAACTGCCAGAGATTGGACAACATTTCCAAGAGAAACTCAATGCCTTTACAGCCCATTTTGATAGTTGAATTGTTTGATATTTGGGGGATAAATTTTATGGGACCTTTTACTCCTTCAAATGGTTGTAATTTCATCTTAGTAGCTGTGGATTATGTATCCAAATGGGTTGAAGCCACAGCTACTAAAACCAATGATCATAGAGTTGTCTTGAAATTTTTAAAAGACAACATTTTTTCCAGGTTTGGTTCCCCCAGAGCTATTATCAGTGATGGGGGAAGCCATTTTTGTAATAAGCATTTTGAAGCTTTATTGAAAAAGTACTCTGTGACTCATAGAGTAGCTACTCCATATCATCCACAGACCAGTGGACAAGTGGAGATTTCCAATAGAGAAATCAAACATATACTGGAAAAGACTGTGAAGAAGGACAGAAAGGATTGGTCCTTTAAGCTGAATGATGCATTATGGGCATATAGGACAGCCTATAAAACCCCAATTGGCATGTCCCCATTCAGATTGGTCTATGGCAAAGCATGCCATTTACCAATGGAGTTAGAATATAAGGCCTTTTGGGCTATTAAAACCTTGAACATGGATCTTACTACTGCTGGTAATCACAGGAAACTACAACTTGCTGAGTTGGAAGAGCTGAGAATGGATGCCTACACCAATGCAAGATCTTACAAAGAGAAAGTTAAAGCCTTCTATGACAAAAATCTGCTGAGAAAAGAGTTCATAGCTGGTTCCAAGGTATGGCTATTCAACTCAAAACTTAAGTTTTTTCCTGGAAAGCTGAGATCCAGATGGGAAGGGCCATTTACTGTCATTCATGCATCTCCTTCTGGGGCTGTTGAAATTTTGGACCTAAGTAATGAGAGAATCTTGAAAATAAATGGTCAGAGGCTCAAACCATGCATTGAAAATACTCTGGAGCCTGTGCTGACCATCTATCACCAAGAACCTCCACATATCTGATGATAAACAACTGTATCATATGTATTTTACCTGTGCTTGTTTTGTAGTTTTTTTTTCATAGTTTCTTCTCTCTGTTTTTAGTCATGTTTACTCTCAATTCGAGAAGTTTATAATATGTGATAAATTAATTTGCAAAGAATAAAAGTTCATTTTGAAAAGTTCAATTCCCTTTTCGAAAAGAATTTGGACCTGTAACTAACTGCTCGAAAAGAAGGATTTGTTGTTCGAAGAGATGGTTCTGAAGCCTTTTTCTTTTCGAAAAGTTGTTTCTGAAGCCATTTGCTTTTCGAATAGTACTGATGCCATTCTCTTTTGTAAAAAGGACTGTTTTGAACTTTTCAAAAACTTCAAAGATACTTTGCAAAACTCGTTTAAGCATATTTGAACCCTTTCGAAGTAGGGGTTTCATATTCGAAAGCCTTCCCTGAGTGTCCTGTTTCACCGAAAACCCATTTTCGTTCCATCTCTGTGTGCTTTTAAAGTTCAGATCCAATTTGTTTCATATTTTTTCCACTAATTAAGCTTGAAGAGAGGGACATTTTGCTTCTGATTCTGGTGGATCTCATCAAGCGTTCAAAGAGTTCAACCAAAACCCTAAATTTCGGTATTTTTTTGTGCATTGCCTCTGTTTGTGTTTTGCAAAGTTCAATTTGATATTAGCATTCATTGTGTGAGATTCAAACAAAACTTTAAGATGGGGAAAACTAAAAAATCATTGGCCGTAATGTTCCCACAATCCTCTGCTAAGAAAGTTAGCAAACCCTCCAAAAAAGGAAAAGCCAAAACCTCAGCCAAGAGAAAACTTTTGATGGATAAAGCTGATAGAATTGAGAAGGGGAAGAAGGTTAGACATGAGGAACCCATCCCAGCAGCTGACCCTAGTGTTGAGCCTGAGCTTCCTCCTCTCCCTATGCATTTGGTACTGCCAAACCCATTCATTGAAGCTCAGAAGCTGATCCCAGAGCTTATCGTGGATGAAACTTTTTTCTTAAACAAACCTGAATGTCAGCTATCCTTGAAATACATCAGGGATGCTTCTCTGAGCAATATCCTAACCCCTCTTCCAGAGAAAATTTATCCACGAATAGTGAGATTATGGTACCAAAACTTGGTAAAAGTGACAGAGAAAGATGCTGATGTCCCTACTCTTGTAATTTTCATTGATGATTGCGATTTAACTGTCACTTATGAAGACATTGGAAATGCTTTGGGGATACCATTTCAATATGACCCTGCTGGTCCATTAGCTGCACCAGAAACAACTTCTTTTAGAGAAATGGCTGCCCATCTAACAAAAGGCATAATTGGAAGTGGACAGTCCATCATGAGGAGAGACTTAGAACCCCACTGTTTGCTGATGGACTCCATTTTGAGAGGGAGTTTCTATGTCACTGGGCACAGCCAGGAGAGAAGAACACTAATTTTGGAGGCCCTCTTTCATTTCTCTAAGGGGCAATTCTTCAATGCCCCTATGCTCATTTTTGAAGCCATGGCTGACATCAGTGCCAAGATGAAAAAGGAATAGAAAATAGCTGGCATACCATTTGGAAGGCTGATCACAGCCATGTTAAGAGCTAAATTTGATATTGATGAGCAAGAACCATTCGAGATTATTTCCCCTCATGCATTTGGGAAGAGGGCTTGGACCACAAGCCAAACCATGTTGAATAAAATGAGGGAAGAGGCTGAACCAGCCCCTGCAGCTGCCATTGAACCTGCCATAGCTGAACTAGCCCTTGCAGCTGCCCAAGAATTTGCTTTACCAGACCCTGTGGTGACCAGCTCTTTAGCTGCACCTATTTCCCTTGTAGCTGATATTGAACAAGTTGTCCCTCCTGTGGTGACTAGCTTTTTAGCTGCACCCATTGGTGAAGAATTCATCATCTTACCCACTTCACCTAGCCCAGCTCCTATTCTTTCATCCATTTCAGCTATCCCATCACCCATAACCACCATAATCCCAATTGCAGACTCTCCCTCTACACCAACCACTCCAGCCATACTCACACCACCAATTTCTCCTAATAATGTCCAAGATATGGCCCCAGATTTTGTTGAACAATCTCCAAGCACTCCCCTTCTCCAAAGCTTCTCAGGTTTACCTGCTCATTCAACTCATACACCTGAAGTCACTCATACCCCTGAACTTGAGATATTCACTACTGAGGCCTATTCATCATTGATGGGGTCTATTTTGGAGAATATTGGGCTTGAATCTGTACCTATACCTGATCCTCCTCATTTCACCCACTTGGCTACTTCCCCTTCTGACCATTTCACCCATTGCCCTTCAGCCGTCCACATCAATTTTACTAGCCCCTACTTTGCATACCACACCCACACCTGACACAATTAGCCAAATATTTACCTTTCTCCAATCCATCCAAGCCCAACTACAGATCAACACAGACAATCAGTCTGTGACAAATTCCCTTCTCCAAACCTTAGCTTCCACATCCCACACAACCACCTTAGCCACTGTACCTACTGTTGATGACCATGCTACCCAAACAGACCCTGAGGTAGTTTTTGTAGATCCACCCATCCTCACCACTGCTGACAATGCTACTCAAACTGACCCTGAGGTCATACTTTTGGACTCCTTTTCTCCCACCCCCACTGCTGAGATACATTTGGTCCCCTACCACTCAATTCCCATTCCCCGATTAGCCACTCTCAAAAGGGCTATGGAAGAGAACCCTTATATCTGTCGTGATGTTCTCAACGGGTTAGCTGATTTGCAAGCTTACATTAGAACCCCTTATGAAGACCAGATTCGAAAATTAGAGTTGTTCATGAAATTTGAGAGAGAGAAGATGCAGGACTTGCTGGGCCAAACTTTTCAGATGGTTAGGAGTGAGCAGCACAAGGTTACCATGTTGCAAGCACAGCTTGAACAGGAAAAATTGAGGACTACTAGACTTGAAAAGTATATTGGCCTCACCAAAAAGATCAAAGATGAGGAATACACCGAGCTGCAAGCCACAATCCAGGAGAAGGCCAAATCGAGTTCAGACTCCAATACTGACTCAAGTTCTGACTCTAACAGTGATTCTAGTTCTGATCCCATTGAACCAACTTATGATACTGATTTTGACCCCAGTTATTAGAATACATTGTACATGTTTGTTTTGTGGATCTGTAATATGTAATTCCTGTTTTCTGTTAACTTTTGTTAATTAGTAATTACTGTGCATTTCTTTTCTTTCTTCTCTGTCATTATAATTTCTGTTTGATTGTTTTCTTTTCTTTGCATATGCACCTCGAACTAGTGAGGACACTGCTCATCATAGGTTTAGGGGTGATGTAGCAGAATTACCAATAGTTTAGTTAAAATCAGTGCAACTTATGATCACAACAGAATTTTTAAAGATAAAGTAATTTCACACCTGTTGTTTTGAAAAATGAGGAAGTTAAAATTTTTTAAAACTGATTTTTAGAGTAATTCCAATACCTTCATGAAGTGAATGTCAGAAAATTTTCAAAATAAAATTGATGTTTTAGTAAACCTAAAAAGAGAGAAAACAGTGATGATATACCTCAGGAATTTGATAGAAAACTCCACCCAGTGAGACTTGGGCCTGAAATGTATTCTTTGGAGATATGAATTGGCAATTTTTTCTGCTCTAGGGACTGTTTGAACTTGCTTACTATCTCTAGAAGTTACACATATTCAAATTGAAATAACTTGACGGCAATCATGATATTAAAGACATGATGTAAGGCCTCCTTTTGGACAGTTTGAACTTCAAAAAGCCCCACCTTTTGAAACTGCCTTTGATACACACCAGCTGAGCTTTATAAATCCAAGATTTATTTGTAACCTCATCAACCAACCTAATCAACCTCATTGAGCCTAACCCTCACTTTGAAAATTCAGAAGGTAAAGGAAAGGAAGCTGAAGAAAGGGGAGTTGGGTAACAGTTTGGTAAAAGAAGAAGAAAAATAATTAAAGGCAATGATGTATCAACAAAAGCAATGTGGCACTCCAGTCAATGTTACTTTGAAAAGGAAAAAAGTCAGAAAAAGTCATTTCATTGGAAATTTGAAAAAAGAAAGAGAAAAAGATGGCCACTTTGGCTCTGAAAATTCAAAGAAGAAGATGAAATTGTGCTGAAATAAATAAGATGACTTCTCAATTTTGAATTCCATTCCACCTCTTTATTCTTGATAAAGTTCACTCATAAGCCACAGTACCACCCAAGTCAAAGTCCTTACTGATCAATGATGGATTGAGCTGTCACATGGAGATAAGGATTTGTGTAATCTATGGTGAAAAGAGCAGTAGATTCAGAATTGAAAAGCAATGCCTATGCTCTTGCTTACAGTCCTATTTGAGGATCAGAATTGCTCATGAGTCATTTGTGTGTACAACCCTCATATTTGCATGGTGAGTGAAAACCCTGGTGAGAGTTGAGTTTGAAATCAAATTATTTGGGGTAACATCAAAAACTGAATTTTCAAATATAAGGCAAGCTTTTCATTAATTTTTCTTATAAAACCTTTTTGACACCAACTGAGTGAATGGTAAAAGGAATTACAGCTGAATTTTAGTTTTAAACTAATGTTTTCTTGAAGATCTTTTTACAGCTTGACTGATGCAGGTGTGAATAACCTGACTGGATAAAAGTCTGCTTTAACAGAACTACATTGATATTAACTGATTTATTGGAGAAGTTTGTGGGTACCTTCACTGAAAACCCTCAGGAGACTTCACTCCTCCACTGGGGATCACCTAGGGGTTTAAAAGGCTTGTTGCATATGCTAAATGCAACTGTGTTCCCTACAAAAGTGGCTTTTCATTCTGTTTTTAATTTTGTCATTGCTCAGGGACTAGCAAAGCTTAGGTTTGGGGGTGTGTTGAGAACTGGAAAATACCATTTTCCACCCTTTAACCTGGGTCTTGATAGACCTTTGAGAGAACTAAATAAGTGTTTTACGTGTTTGTTTCACAGCTAACAATAAAGGCAGGTTTAACCATGAAAGCAGTTTAAAAGTGCCAAAAAAGATGATAATCCATGTTGATCCGAAGGAAGAAGGAGAAGGGACAACCTCACTAACTGTCAAAATGCCTAGACTAAAGAGGACAAAGGCCTGGTTTCAACCTGGAAAGAGGTGTGGAGCTATTCGAACAGAAGAATGCATTACACATTGCTTTTCGAAAAGAATCTAAACTTTTCGAAAAGAACTTGAACTTTGCAAAAAGAACTCAAAGCTCCAGGTTTAGTTTTAGAAGAGCACCTGAACTCTTCGAAAATATTTCTAAACTTTTCGAAAAGAACTTGAACTGTGCGAAAAGAGCTTCAGAAGTCACAGTACCTTGCAAAAAGTTCTCCAAACTATGCGAAATGGTATTCTGAAGACCCCCAGAATCTGCAAGGGTAATTCAGTAATCTTTGCACGCGCTCTAATGCAATTAAAAACTCAAGGACATTTCAGAAGATTCTGAGCATGAACCAAAGGCATATTCCACCCCATGTGAACACCCGAAGATGAAATCACTTGGCGGGAACTTCTAGAAGCTCTAACAGATTTTTGAATTACATAATAGAATTGATGCTTCTGTCATCTGATTGGCTGAACCAGATCAAGCAGTTATGATTGGCCAAAACAGATCTGGATCCTTATGCTCGACTCCTATTGGTTGATACAGATCTAACCAATTCTGATTGGTTGATACACATCTGAGCTAGACTTGGGGGAAACTATAAATAGATGAACCATTTGCCCAATTTGGGTTCTATTGCCTCATTTCCAATTCAGATAGCTTGTCTGAAACTCCTGTAATAGCCTAGCTTTTATTTGTAATTGAGAGCTGTGAGATACTTCTGTAATTCAAAAGAGAATTGTATTCAAGACTACAAATCCGAGAGCTATTTAAGCTGTGCTCTGTAATTGTAATGGTGAATTTGAAAAGGTTGCTGTGAACCGTACGTTCTCAATTGGATTCGTGTTGAGGGATCCCGGTGATCTCCTTATTGCACTAGACTCCTTTAGATTTACTGTTTTTAAGCAATTTCCCTTAATTCATTATCCCTGTGAGGATTAGTGTTTGTAACCTAATCTCTCACAGCATTTGTAGGGGTGTTTCTCGTTCTGAATTAAGGGTTCAGATTAAAGACTATTGGATGGTCTGTGGCCATTGAAGTGGACAGACCATAACCATAAGTTTAACTCTAATCCTTGAGTTAGATTACTTTCTCTTGCATCTGTGCTTGTAGCCAGATGAAGATTGGATCATATCTCATTTGATCTACATTTATTCTCATTTTGCATCAAGGACCAAATCAAAGTTAGATATTATTTCTCCATTCTTATTAATTTACATCAAAATCTCTCCAACTCAGATCTGAATCACTTAGTTTTAATTTTACTTTTATCATTTAGTTAATGTGACAAATTCAACCTCCCACCTTATTTGCTCTATAGATAGGATCAGAGGCCAGATCTGGTAGCTCAGATATGGAGGTTTATCTTACATTTTAAATAAATTCCCTATGGACGATCTTCTACTCACATTTAAAACTTGCTACAATTGACCCTGATCTTGCAGGCTAATTAACTTCTCTCTGTGCTGATATTTCCCTATTCGTTTTAATTTTCCAAATTCAGTAGCATTCATCATTCGCAAGTATGTTTTCAACATACAAATAAATCATGCACACTTAGAGAAGCAACACCTACTCGGCGGCAAACCCGTCACCTCATCAGGAAAAACTCCAGCAAATTCATTTACAATAGGAATTGATGATATATCTCCCCGCTTTTCCTCGGCTTCTAATAAAGCAAAGAGTTTTGGAATCGCACCCTTCCGTGCGCCCTTGAATTTAAAAATCGGTCCATCCAAAGGGGTAAAAATCATGGTCTTGGCGAAACAATCAAGGGTTGCATGAGATTCAACGAGTCAATCCATCCCTAGGATAACATCGAAATCTTCAAAGTCTAATTCAATTAGATTGACAACTAATGCCTGGGTTCCAATCTGGATACACCATCGAGGATAGACTCTGTTAGTAAGCACACTCTTTCCCAGAGGAGTTGCTACGGTCAAAAGAATGCTCATAGGAGATGAATCCTTATCAAGACGCTTAGTGAAGTTCAAGGAGATGAATGAATGGGAAGCACCCGAATCCAAAAGCACATGAGCAAAAAGACCATCGATCAACATCGAACCTGGGCACCCAAGACATGCCACGACTTAAATTATTCAACATAAGGGTATCATTCCATTTTAAAGTTTAATGTCTACCAAATCTTCATTAGTTCTCAACAAATTCATTTAATTCATTTTTGAAAATATTTTCGAAAAGTTGTTCATTTTATGTAAATTAATATTTATGACATTACTATGTAAACAGGTATGAAAGAATTTAAGCATGAATTTTAAATAAACAACCATACTCTGGATGTCATCGTCTGAAGCTCTAGCGTCAGCATCAGATAGGGTATACATGCAACCATTAGCCGTAATCGTCACAGGAGGCATAGCCCTTGATCCAGATGACTTCTTAGGCATCTTGCACTTAGCTGCTCTATGCCCAAGCTGTCGACAGTTGAAACAAGCACCCATTCCTCTAAGGCAGGTACCGTAATGATTTTTGTCACAAGTGGTATAGGTCGGAGTAGTCTTGGTAGTCGACGCCACTGTAGAATTAGTCTTGCTCTTCTGTGAGAAGGCTGGTCTTGAGTAAGGAGTGCCCCTACTCTCTGATCTCATGTTGGATTTAGAAAACACATGATCTCGGCAGCCATATTGAAAGTTTCTAGCCGAGCTCTGACCCACATTACCAGTCGGCGAAGGCGCCTTTAATTCTCTCTCAATGGTATAACTCCTATCAATCAGGTCCTTGTATGAGTCACATCGGTGTCCAACCACCAAGGTCCTGATTTGGGGCCTCAAACCCTTCTCAAACCTCTTGAGTTGAAAGTTCTTATCAGAAACCAGGGTCAGTGCAAACTGGCTCAGTTTCATAAAAAGTTTAGCATAAGCGTCAACAGTCATCTCTCCCTGTTGGAGGTTCAAGAGTTCCTCAATCTTCACTTCTTAGATGCTCTGGGGATAGTACTTATCATAAAACACTTTTACGAATTCGTCCCAATCCCATACATAATCAGGCTCTTCGACACGAGTCGCTTCTTTCAATTGTCTCCACCAGTTCTCGGCATCCCCCTCCAATTTGTAGGTTACCAATCTCACTTTAGTTGTTTCATTACACTCCATCAGATCGAAGATCTTTTCCATTTGTTGCACCCATTTCATAGCCTCCACGCTATCTCCCATCCCATTGAAGTATCGTGGTCGATTTTTCTTGAATTCGTCCAATTCTGACCTAGGAGCAGGAGTGGGTTGGGTATTTGGAGTTCTGGCTGCATTGATGGCAATCACAATTGCCTCGATCAATGCATCAATATGTTTGTTCATCATCTGTAGTCGATCAATCTCACGTTAAACTCCAATTATACATATTCTCGATGTAAGAATTAACCTTAGGCTCTGATACCAATTGTAGCGGCCCGAGATCTCACAACCTCTTGAGTGTAAGATCTTAGACCGTACCTTCGTATCGTGAACCATAGAAACATATTAAGGCAATAAAAGTACCTTAAACAGTGGAAGATAAAATTTATTTAAAATATTAATTAATCAAAATAAAACCCATGATAATGTTCTTATTCTAATAATAAGTCCAACATGATTAAAGCTTAAACAGTTTTGATAAAACACTAACTGATTAATGTCTCATTTATTTAAAACCACTAATAATAACGAGAAAGGAAAATAGCTAATTAGGTCACGAAGCCATCATCGCCATCCAGTCTAGTTTCTTAAGCACCACATGCCGTCTCATTGCTATAGACCCATACATTGTCATCGGCGACACCTGTCTCATCTGGTCACCCACATCAACAAGGGGTGTAAATTTACACTTGTATGGACTAAACATGCAATCCATTGAAGCATAATATGTCAGTCATAGCCATATAAACATTTCGATATATGTCATGTGTGTGTGCATGTGGCATGTATAATCTCAATAAACTGAAATGAACTGAACATAAATATATATATCAATATTACATGAATGCATAATTTCTTTTAATTTCATCTTTCTTGTCATTTAATGCACGTTAGACTCCGTCCCGATCAAGACGTTGGGTCTTAATCATGCTTATCACTTGTTTAGTTAGACTTCGTCATGCTCAAGACATTGGGTCTAATGAATCATATCATTTATTATATGTCAAACTCCGTCCCGCTCAAGACATTGGGCTTAATCATGCTCATCATACTCTTGTTCAGTTAGACTCCATCTTACACAAGACGTTGGGTCTAATACCTTCTTAGACTCCATCATGTATAAGATGTTGGGCCTAATGCTTCTTAATCGTGTTTAGTTAGACTGCATCAAATATAAGATGTTGGGTCTAATACCTTCTTAGACTCCATCATGTACAAGATGTTGGGTCTAATGCTTATTAACCAATGCTTGACATTTCATCATGTTTTACTATCATGATTGCACATTCATAGATCATCATGGAACATGTAAAGTGCATATGAGTAAGATTATCATTCATGAGCATTTAAGTGCATTTAGACATGATGCATAAACAATGGTACGCAAATATTGAAGTGTACATAATCATGGTGTATGAACAATGAAGTGCATATAATACGATCATGGTACGTAAACATTGATATTTTAATCACACTGTTTAGAGAAGAACTGATTATAGAACTTAACTACCTAAACACATTCCATTGATTTCAAGTTCAGGCTCAATCGATTGATTTCCCAGAATCAATCGATTGACTGACATCCATGCATTTTCCAAAACATTCAGGCTCAATCGATTGATTTCCCAGAATCAATCGATTGACTCACATTCATACATTTTCTAAATAAACATTATTTATCTGCATCTGTTCAGGCTTAATCGATTGATTTCTCATAATCAATCGATTGAATCAAATCCGTACATTTTTCCAAAATAATATTATTTAATCCTCAATCGATTGACATCTAATTGTCAATCGATTGATATCTAATTGTCAATCGATTGACATAATTATGTGTATTTTTTTAAAATAATATATTTAATATTCAATCGATTGACATTCAATCATCAATCGATTGAAATAATTATGTATATTTTTTCAAAATAATATTATTTAATCATCAATTGATTGACATAATTATGTTTATTTTTTCAAAATAAAATCATTTATTAGTATCTACTTTAATATTCATCCTCAATCGATTGACATCCAATCATCAATCGATTGATATAATTCTGTGCCCAGTCTCAATCTATTGAGTCTGACTCAATCTATTGATTTAAATCTATTGATAAAAGATATTATTTTTCCAAAATAATATCTTTTATCAGTGTCTATCAGGCTCAATCGATTGACTCCTCTGAATCAATCGATTGACTCCAATCCGTGTATTTTCTCGAAATAATATCATTCATCAGTTTCTTATTCAAGCTCAATCGATTGATTTCCCTGAATTAATCGATTGACTCAAATCCGTGAGCATCCCTCACGATGTCTCAAATCACATGGTGGGATTTCATCCACCTTCTTTTTAATCCAAATAATTCACATTAATAATCACTAACCGTAGCATGCATCTCATTTAATCATACAATCATTATTCATGAAATAAACACACTAATTTGCATAAAACTCATTTAAAAACTAATATTTTAAGTTCAATGAAAAATATGATTTCTCCATACCTAGATCGATTGTATCACCACGGTTAGATCGAGATCCCAACAATGATGATGATTCTAGAAGGAGGCGGAGGCCGCTTGAGAATATACGCTAATGTCTCGCCGCACTTCCAAAAGAAGGGTTCTAGGAAGATAGATCTAAAATTTCTTCTCTAAGGTCTCTAGGGTTTCTGACGGCTCTATTCTTAAGAAGAACTCTGAATAAGATTATAATTTAGGGTTCTCCGTAAGACACTATAATATTTTGGGAATTACCCGGTGTTAAGCTAACATACCAAGGAAGAGTGTATAGGCTTTTATCTCAAAGCCCAAAAATAGAAGTTTAGAGCACACATAACAAGGTTTGATCCCTAGACTTCTTATCTAGAACTTAAAGCTTTTAACCAATAGGCTATTACACAACTTGTATTCATTAATAACGAAAATAAATACAAGAGCTTAAAAAACTAAAACATGTATTTTTAGTTAAAATATTTTGAAAAGTCAAGGCATGTGGTGAATATGATATTACACACATACACATATTTTAGGTGTATCAAAGACATAAAATTCAGATCATAACAGTTCATTTCACCCTTGCTCTGTCAAAATTACAGGAGTCCCAAAGTGGTATATACAAACAATTTAATACCTCAGTCATGCATGCATGCTCATTACATCCAATTAGCTGACACTAAGAAAAAAAAAATGTGCAAAACAGTATTGAGCTTACCAGTACATCAAAATTTTAGGTTCAAATAATGCCTCAATGATTTCAATCTCAGACCCAATGCTTACCAGGGCTGTCTCTCATTTATGAATTTAGGGGTGTATCATTTCTCATAAGCTCAAGAGCAGTTACATACCCCAAATGGGTTTGCAAGCATGAGCATGGGCATTGCTTTTAATTTCTGACATCATACAGTACTCTCACTATAGATTAAACAGTCCCTTATCTTCACATGACAACTCATTTGACTTTAGATCAAAAAGGGCTTTTCATGGGTTGTAATGTGGCTTATTGGTGAGGGTTGTAAAGAATAAAAGGCGTAAAAAGGGATTTTAAATTGAGAAATCAACATAGGTAGGAGATGGATCATGACTTTACCTTCTTCATTTTAGCACAACTTCATCTTCTTTTTGAAATATCAGAGCTAAAGTGGCCAACTTCTTCTCTTCTTCTCAACATTTCCAATGAAGTTCTTCTTTTGACTTCTCATTCTTTACTTTTTATTTTTTTCTCTCTTATTTTTTTCTGTATTTATATATATTTTCTTTTAATGATGGTTGCCATGGATCTACAACTGCTACACTAATATTTACAGATCTCTACCTTTCTTCTCTCTTCCTTTCACCAAATGTTAAACTTTATTCACTTATCTTCAATATCCTCTTCTTTACCTTCTGAATTCTCAGAGTGAGGGTAGGGCTGAATCAGGTTAAGAGGTTTAAGTTCAAATACTTTAGTGTTTGTTGAAGAAAAGAAAGAAGGGGCTTTAAGGCTCACCAAGTGTATGCACAAGGGTAGTTTCACAGGTTTGATCTTTTAGGCTCAAACTATCCAAATGAAGGCCTTGATCCTTTCCTTAGTGTCATGATTACTGTCAAACAACTTCAACTTGGGGTGTCTAACTTTTAGTGAAAGGGGCTTGACTTAGTCAGTCCTTAGAACAGAAAAAATTGCCATAGACACTCCTTAAAAAAAAATTTTATAGGCTCAAAGCTCACTGGGTATGGTCTTCAATTGAACTCAAAGGGGTATGCTTTCACCTATTTCTCTCCTTACTGGTTCACTAACTACTGTTTAGATAAAAAATTTCCTGATGTTCACCTCATAGAAGTATTGATTTTTAAATTATTTTAGTATTAAAAGGGTCTGCACAGTGTTTAAGGTTCCTCACTTTCAACATCGCTTAGGTGAGGTTTATTATATTTCTTCCTCACTTAGTTAAGACTGCTGCACTTAGGTTAACTAGATCATTGGCAATCCTTGCCACACCCCCAAACCTATGAGGAGTAGTGTCCTCACTGATTCAAAGAGAAGAGGTGTTAAGCAGTGAAAAATATAAATTTTTACCTTTAACCTAACCTTTGATAGACCTGTGAATAAACTAATAAGTGCTTGTTGAGCATATTTTGTAGATAGCAGTAATAAGAAGCCATAGTGCAGAAATCCACCCTAAAGTGCTCCACAAGAAGGTCCATCTCTCACCACAGCTTGGACCCAGCTATGACAGACAGAAGGGCCCCACACCAATGCACACTTGGGGCAGGCAACAACAGCAAAGCATCATTGAAAAAAGGAAAGACAGGCTGAAAACAACCTGTCGATAGGTTATTACAACCTATCGATACGATTTGAAGGCCGAAAAAAGAAAGAAATCATAAAGATGGGGAGAATTCGACAGGATCCAGAACCTTTCATGCAGTCGAGAACAACAAGGGAGCATCCTATCGAATGGTTGCCTGAGCTCGAACAGAACCTATAGAAATCAAATGCGCAAGAGCTCAACCTGTTGAAAGGATCCTCCAACCTATCGAAAGCATCAAATGAAGGCTGCAGATGCTGAAGCTCTAATTGTAGGATTCAACCTATCGAAACCTTTCGATAGGATCCTGAATCCTAACGAAAGGACCAAAGTACTTGATTTTAACCTATCGAAAGCCTCTTCAACCTATCAAAATCGATCTAAACACTTCCCAGAAAAGCTGCTGTGTACATGTGGGGAGTTGGTGACCTGTTGCATGCAAACTAAGGCACCTTGGTGACCAGCGCGAGGCTTCTAGAAGTGCCCTAGGAAACCCTAACCGAACCACCCCGACTTTAACAAATTAAAGAGCCTTCTAGAAAGGGAATAAAGGCGGGAATAACATGATTATTCTGGAAGCTGTAATTAGCGAGAAAAACTAGATCTGAGGCTGAAGGAGAAAGCTATAAGAAGAGAGGAAGCCGTCCGAAAAAAGGGAGGAATTCTGGAAACCAGAATTTACAGCGAAATTCTCTAATTCCTTCCTTTAGCACAACTATGATTGGCTAATTTCTTGAGAGCTGCAAAGGGTGAGGTCGAATCTATAATTAGGGAGAGCTGAGAGTGTTATTGAGGGTTAGATAATGCACATATTGCAAATATGAGGACATTTCATTGTATGGTTAGTTTAATTCAATATAATGTTGGTTTAATTGCTGTAATTAGAACTATAGTTCCTTTGGTTTCATTTGGTGCTCGATCGGCTTTGTGTAGATGAAAATAGCTCACCCACTTAATTATTAGACCTCTTGGATGCCATCTGATCTCCTTAGATCTGATGCTCTTGTAATTTCCTGTGTCTGTGACTTGGTAATTGCAGCATTTATAGTGGTTATAATACTCTAATTGAAACCTTTGATTTGAAGGAAATCCCTAGGATGATCTGTGACCATTAAAGTGGACAGATCATGGTCTTAAGATCAATTCAAACCTTTGATCTAAATTGGACTCTTCTACTTTAATCCTTTGATTTGGAGAAAGTCTATAGGATGATTTGTGACCATTAAAGTGGACAGATCATACCCTTAAGATCAGTTCAAGCCTTTGGTTTAGAGTAGATTCTTCTACCCTGCAACTTTGCCTATGGCCAGATGAGGGATTGGTGTACTCTAAACTCTCTGTAATCCTAGCAGCTCAACCTAATTGCAACAAGACCAAACTCCAAGATGCTTCTCTCCATTTTCTGTGTTTAATTCCCCCTCACTGCAAGATCTGTACTCTGAATTTAATCCTAACATCCGTTTCTGCAATCCTACTTGTTTTTACAATTTAATTTAGAAGTGACAACCCCTTAAACCACTCCTCTTTCTTTTACTATTTTAGCATTAGGAAGGGTGCCAGATCTACCATAGATCTGGAGATTTGCCTAATTTTCAACCACATTTTCCTGTGGACATATTCTTACTTTCTTTCAAAACTTACTACAACAAACCCTGAATACTTGCAGGACTGTGTGTGAGCTTGCCTTGGTGTGTGCTACCTATAGACTCTTTAATTGTCTGATTTTAAACCCCTTTTTGAATACAAGGCAGGAAGCCAACAAATTTTTTGGCGCCGCTATCGGGGATCTGTGCGCTTAAAATTGGTAGATCTAAGTTTGTTTTAGTATAGATTGTAAATTTGTAATAAATTGTTTAGTTGTTCACCAACTGCTGTTAACAATTTCTGTTGTTTTGGAGTAGTTTTTGTCATTTTTAACAGATTGGAAGCTGTGTCTAAGGAGGAGCATTGTGCTAGAGGCTGTGTTAAAGTTTGAATTCCTCTACTCTCATTTTTCTGATCTGTGGATCTCTATATTTGTGAATTCATTGTGTTGATTCCTGATTGTTGTATTAAATTGGCTTTGCATTTTGTGTGCATTAAGATTGTGAGTGGTGTATGTTTGGAAGGAGAACTCTCAATCCTCAGATCGTTCCATTAAATCTAGAGGTTGAAAGACTCTTTAGGACTAAACAAATTTCACCCACATCTGCTGCATCTGGATTTGCTGAAATGGGTGAGCAACAGCAGCCTAGAACCTTAAAGGAATTCAATGCATCAAGGGTTTACAATTCCCCCTTCTACCTTCAATTCCCTGCTGTTCAAGGGAATTATGAGATCAAGTATTCCATAATCCAAATGCTACCCTCATTCCATGGCCCGACCAAAGAAGACCCATATAAACACATTGACGATTTTTTAAGACTGTGCACTACCTTCAATATTGTAGGTTTGGGGGAGGAAGAAACCACCATGACTCTTTCCTTTTTCACTAAAGGATAGGGCCAGGACTTGGTTGTCAATGCTCCCACCCAACAGTATTCAGTCCTAAAGTGATCTTTAATGTCAGTTTTTGGCCAACTTTTTCCATGTCCAAGACAAGCCAGTTGAGAAAGGGCATTATCTCATGTGCTCAAGATTGAACTGAGGATTTTCACCAATCTTGGGAGAGATTCAAAGAACTCCTGAAGAAATATCCCCATCATCAAATCCTTGAATGACAACTTGTTCAAAGTTTCTATTAAGAGATTGACTCTAAAAGCAGGGATATGGTCGATGCCTCTTGTGGTGGTACTTACCTCCACAAAACTGCTGAGGAGGCTTGGGAGTTGTTTGACATTATCAGTGAGAACTCTATGCAGAGAGAGACATTATCCAGGGATTTTGACACTCCTAGACTGGTGAAAGAAAATACCACAAGAGGAAAATTGTATGAGGTAAGTGGACACTATGATTTGGAAAGAAAAGTGGACAGTTTGACCCAGAAATTTGATAATCTCATGGGAGCAATACAATCACCCATGACTGCTAAAGTGGAGGAGGCATGTGTTATATGCCAGTTCCCCACTCACTCCCTTGAGGAATGCCCCTCAACTGTTGAATTTCTAGACTTTGTGATGGAGCATGTGGCTGCCACCCAGTCTTTTAGCCAACAACCTATTGCTGGTTACCAATGGAGAAACCACCCCAACTTGAGGTGGAGACAAGATGGTTTTCAAAACCAGCAGCAGCAGCCATAATAGCCTATGCCTTACAAAAATGCTCATCCATACCACCAGAATTACTTCCCAAGGCCTCAATACCAACAGCCTATGGCTCAGTTGGTTCAGCAATCTACACCCCCTCTAGCTGCTAGATCTCTTTCTTTTGAGGAACAAGTTTTGGCTTCATTACAGAACTTAGGACCCTTGTCTCAAACTGTGCACTCTCATAGCCGAAGCATTAAAAAGATAAAAGACTATCTTGGTCAGCTATCTAATGCTTTAGCCAAGAGAGAGGAAGGGAGGCTGCCTTGCCAACCCATGGATAACCCAAGGAGACAATATGTGGTAGGTGAAGTTTCTTCTTCCCATGAGGAGGCCAAATCTGTCACCACATTAAGAAGTGGAATGTTGGTAGACAATTAAATAGGCTGTGGGCCTTTGAGAACTTCTGAAAAAGAAGAGGTGGTCTTAGAAAAGGAATAACAAGAGCAACCCATGTTGAATAAGAAGGATATTGATGATCCTCAAGAAAATAAAAAAATCAAAAAGAGAGATGATGAGTTGGCTAAGGCTGCAAATGGGGGAGCAGTCCCACATTTGTCATTTCCTATGGCAATGCAAGCACCTTACCCTTTTGACAAAGGGCCTGCCAAAATAGAGGAAATGATGGAAACTTTTAAGCAAGTGAAGATCAACTAGCCTCTACTTGATGCAATCAAGCAGGTTCCAGCCTATGCCAAGTTTTTGAAAGTCTTTTGCACCCACAGAAGACAATCAAGGATATATTTGTCCAAGAAAGTCTTTTTAGCAGATAAAATAAAACAAATTCTGACTATTGCAACCCCAAAAAAACTCCAAGACCTGGAGTCCCCACTATCCCCTGTATCATTGGGGATCATACTATTTAAAAGGCTTTCTTAGATCTGGGTGCTAGTGCGAATTTGCTTTCATATTCAGTATATGAGAAGTTGGGCTTAGGAGAGTTGAAGCCCACACATGTGGTCTTGCAACTAGCTGATAGATCTGAAAGGAAGCCTGTTGGGATCATTAAAGATGTCTTGGTTGGGGTTGACAGATTCTTTTATCCTGTTGATTTTTTAATGCTGGACATGGAGCCTAGCAAATGTGCTACTTCCATACCTGTGATCTTAGGCAGGCCCTTTTTGGCCACTGCTAATACTTGTATATAATGCAGATCAGGAGACATGGAAGTATCTTTTGATAATATGAAAGTCAAGATGAATGTCTACAATGCAGCTCATCAGCCCCACTTAGCGAATGAGGACTGCTTTTCCATTAATGTGCTGGATGAGTTTGTGCAAGAAAATCTGTTTCAGAAGTTGAGGATGGAAGCATATTCACATGCAAGAATGTACAAAGACAAAACCAAGGCCCCTCATGACAAGCACCTGCTGCGGAAAGAATTCAAATTAGGTGCCAAGGTATGGTTATTCAATTCTAGATTGAAACTCTTTTCAGGCAAATTGCAGTCCAGATGGGATGGGCCTTACACAGTCTTACATGTTTCCCCATCTGGAGCTGTAGAAATCAAGGATCCTAGAGATGGTAGGGTTATCAAAGTCAATGGCCAAAGGTTAAAAATCTGTGTTGAAAAAATCTGTGCGCCTGAGGAGACCATTGATCTTTAGGACCCTCCAAGTTATACATAATTTCAATATGTATCATATGTACTATAGTTTGATTTTGTTTAGTCTTGTTCTATTGCATTCATTTACAATAAGATTGCTAGGATTAGGTCATCATCTCGATCTTGCCAATAATCCAGGGACCATGGGAGTGTGTAAATAATGAAAACATATTGAATGGAAGCACAATAAAAGAGTTTACTGAGTGCTGAGGCTAAGCACTGCACGAAAATGCAGTTTTAATGGACATTTGGGACTTGTCGATAAGTCATTTGAGGATTTTGATAGGTCATTTGAGGATTTTGATAGGCAATGATACTTGTCGATAGGTGAAAACAACTTTTCGATAGGTTCAAAAGGTCAGACAGACGCTTTCGATAGGATCTGGATACTTATCGAAAACCTATCGAAAGGATGAATCAGGCAGTTCATGAACCTATCGATAGGAAGGATTGACCTATCGAAGTATTCCATCTGCATGCTGTACTTCTATAGCGTTCGACAGGACGCTTTGACCTATCGAAATCATTCAATTCATCCTATCAAAATCACTCAGCTCATCTTATCGAACTCGTTTTTCATCCTTTATAAACCTATCGTTAGGTAGGTCTCCTTCATTCAACACCTACTGCAAACCCTAGCTCTCTCTTCCTCATTTATCGTAGTTACAGAGCCAACCCTGTCAGAGCACGTTTTCATCCTTATCCACAAATCGGGGTCTCAGCATTTATTGCGCATACTTCCTTGACTTAACCACCATTGCTAAAAATAGCCCAACAAGCAGTCCACATTCTATTTCCCATAAAACAACCATCGCTCCATTTATTCCCACTTTCATTTTCAACAATTAAGCTTGGAAGAATGCGAACAATTTATTATACCGATTCATATTCTACTGGCCGTGCGCTTTAAATATCAACCTCGTCCAATCCTTTCACATCCATTCCCTCCTGACCTCTTCAGCCCTTCCATAACCCCAATCATGGCAGACGACAAACCCAAAGACTTGCCAACCAAGTTCTATCCCATTTGGCCACCACCGCCACCACCAGTCGAGCCTGATCCCTTACAATTTTTATGGGATGAGTACAAAGAAGTGCAGCGAATCCTCACTAAGGAGGAGAAGAAAGAAGAAAAGAGAAAGAAGAATAGGCAGACGACTGAATCACCTGCATCACCACCCCCATCTTCTTCAACTACTCCACCACCCGCCACCTGACTACTATTTTATTCTTTTCTTCTTTTTCCTTTTCTCCCCCCTGGCTTGCAGTTCCTCTTCCACATGAAGCAGGTTGAGGATATTCCTGAGCCAGGAGGAAGGATCTTTTTGTCTGTAGAAGAAAATTTTGCCAATATATAGTTCTTATTCTCATATTTGTCGTACATTTGCTTTATAATCGCTGTTTTGTCATATTTGTAATGAAATACCTTGTTAGTATTCTCTTTTTGTGATGGTTGTTTTATTTTTGGGTACTGCATGTTTTGCAATTTCAGTGCCCCTTTGCTTTTAATATTATGTCTTGGTTGTTCACTACTACATCCAATATGTTAAAATAGTGAGGACACTGTTTAGTTTAGGTTTGGGGTATGTGTTAGGATATTTTTAAGTGCTTGTTACTGCCTTTATTGGAGACAGTGATAAGAATGGGGTTAGTGAAAATGAATCAAAGGTGGATTGAAAACTACAGAGCAGCAAGCCTAAATATACACAGTCCTGCAAGATACAGGGCCTGTTGTAGCAAGTTTTGATAAGTAAGAGTGTGTCCCACAGGGAAAGTTGATCTAAAGCCCCAAGGGAGCTATCTTTAGTAGGCTCTCCAGATCTGGCTACAGATATGGCAATCCTAAATGGAAGGGGATTTAAGGTCACTATAGTCTAAATCCTAAGGTAACTTAATGTCTAAACTACAGAAAGGGTTAAGAAAGAAGATGGAATGTGAGAAAATAAATATAAAAGGGTGAGAAGTATACTATTAGGTACAGATCTGATGGGTCTTATAACTCAGACTCAGATCTGTTGCTATAGAAATCCTGTCCAATGGCTACATTATCACCAAAGAGGAGAAAGGATCCAACTCACCCCTGTGCCATGATCCAATCCCTTATGGCTATAACCTGTCCACTTAAATGGTCACAGACTATCCAATACGGGAACCACAATCCAGAGATGGGTCAGAACAAGTTAATCATTGTAGGCACTACTTCATCCAGGCTACCAGCTCAAGAATCCATAAGAACCTCAACCTCTAAAGTTCTGTGTGTGGGGCTAGGCCTACAACGTGCACTAGCTTGGACACACAGAACCAGCAAGAGTTTAAGTACTAGCTTTTAAGCTTGGCTGTTCACTGCTTTAGAAAGACAGCAGTGATCCAGTCACAAGCCTACAATCTTTACAGCCAGATCAGATCTGCCATCTGATGGTGAGTCTATACAAATACAGGAGAGTCTGTCTCTGCACAATCTCTCACAAGGCTACAAGCACAAGTGCAGAGAAGAAGAATCTGTTTTAGATCTATGGATTGCCCTCACCCTAGGGCTATAATCTATCCACTTGAATGGTCACAGACTATCCACAAAAGTTATCCTCCTCAGAGAGGTCTAAGATAGAACAAGAACATTGCTGTCGCCACCATTTCACAAGGCTACCAGCTCAAGCTCCCGTGGGGATTCAGATTTAGTGGGTCCTGTGGTGGGGCTAGGCCTGCAATGTGCCTAACCTGGACACACAGGTTACTTGGATCTAAGTAAAACCTTAAAGACAATCCTCCATTGCTTATAATATAAATTAGCAATGGAGGATCTCAAGGTAGCAGCCTTGCACAGAACAACTCACAAAACACCAATCCCATACATGCAATAGATCCTATTACAAAACTCTATTAAAACTATACCAAATAATCATACAAAGGCATAACCAGCAAGTGCTAGACTATGGAGAGAAGCAAAAAGGAAAAAGAAAACTCCTAAACCCTAACCTTAGCCTACTGTAATTCTACAGTTGATTTTAAGAAGGAGTACAAAAGTCCAGTCCTTTAAACCTAAGCTAGGCTTAGGCTTATATAGCAGTCGGCTCTCTGTGAATTAGGGTTAGGAAAACCCTAATTTATTAATGCTATCGTGGCCCATTTCTATTCCTTAGATGCCTCGGGGTGCGTGCACAGAGATTAGAGCATTGGAGTGCATGCCCTAATTACTGGAAGTTTCCAGATTATCCCTACAAAAGTGGAGAGAAGTTAAGAACCCGAGCCTCGCTAGGTAGAAAGGCTTTCTAGATCTTATCGCGTGATAGAATTGGCATCGCGGGGATGATTTGACTCGAAGCTCTTTCCGTCACGAGATTGGTACTTTGGTCATCGTGGGGATGTTCTGGTCATCACGGGATTGCTCTTTCCATTTGAATGGCGCGAGAATTGCGTGCGTTGTTCGTTACTTGGTGAATCCCATAGTGATCCTTGCGAAGAAACAATATGCATGGGTTTTTGGATCGCGCAAGCAGTTCCTTGAAAGTTTGTATCCCACGGCAATTGCGCGATAGCTGCGCGCAGGAATGCTTGGAGCTCTCTTTCTTCAGTGAATCGCGTGAAGATTGAAGACTCATTTCTTGAGCTACGTGAGATTGTGTGAGTGCTTTGCGAGCGCTTATGACTGAGCTTCGCGAGAGCTGTGCGAAGTCTGCTTTTCAATTCCTTTTGTCATCAAACCACGTGAGAACGGCTTGAAGACTACACAACCAGTTGGTGTGCTGCCTTCAGAAGCCCGCGACAACTGTGCGAAGCATTCTTCTTGGTTCAATTGAACCATGCGACATCTGCGCGAGGCATTCTTCTTGATATTTTTCTGCTTTGCTGTGCCTATGCTGCAGCCAATTCTCTGTTTGGGTCTAACCTTCTTTCTTCTGAGGAACTTTTGGGGCAAAAGTAGGCTTCTTGGCATGGTTAGGGGCTTAATTACAGCTTCTGCTTATTACCTATAGGATAGACTTAAAACACATTTATTAAATGATTCAGGGTCTAACAGAGATTAAGTTAAGGGGTGAAAAGTGGTACTTTTCAGGTCTTAACACTCCCCCAAACCTAATCTTTGCTAGTCCCTTAGCAAAGCTGTAACTAATTAAATGCCACTTTCGTAGGGATCACGGGTACATTTAGCATATGTACCAAGCCTTTTAAAGCCCTAGGTGATCCCTAGTGGAGGAGTGAAGTCTCTTGAGGGTTTTTAGTGAAGACACCCACAAACTTTACCATTAGAACAGTTACGTATAGTGCAGTTAATGACAACACAGATTTTAATGTACAAAGCTTCATTCCACACCCATTCTTTAACACTTAGAGGAAACTGCAACAGTGTTGCAGGCCATTTAAAACTTAAAAGTTAACATGTGTTTGCATCACCACCATTCATTTTATATTAGAAATTCAATGTGTACAAATCAATACCCAGCTTGCCTTAAATTAAAAATTCAGGTTGGATACAACCCCAATGAAGTCAAAATTTAGACCCAATGCTCACTAGGGCTATCTCTCAACATTAACAATCTGAGGGTGTTTACATTCAAAATAGCTCAAGAGCAGTTACAGACCCCAAATGGGCCTGCAAGCATGAGCATAGGCAAAACTTCTAATTTCTGACATCCTCATGACATTTCACCATAGACTGGACAACTCCTCATCTCCACATGACAGCTCATTTTACTTTGGATTCACAAGGTCTTTTTGAATGGGTTATAATGTGGCTTATGGGTGAGGGATGTAAAGAATCAATGGGTAAAAAGGGAATTAAAATTAAGAAATCAGCAAGGTAGGGAGTGATTCATGACTTCACAACCTTCATTTCAGCAAAACTTCATCTTTCTTTTTATATTCCAGAATCAAAGTGGCCAGCTTCTCCTCTTCTTTTCAATTTTCAGATGATGTTCTTCTCTAGACTTCTCTTTCTTTTTCTCTTTTTATTTTTATTCAATCATTTTTATGAATTTTTTATGATGAACTGCCATACAAATACCATTGATACACTGCTATTCATAAGTTACTTTTCTTCACCTTCCATAGAATGTTGGACCATTCTCACTATCTTTAACTCCTCCTTTACCTTCTGAATTCTCAGAGTAAGGGTGAGGTTAAATCAGGTCATGAGGTTAAGGTGCAAGTATTCTGGTGTATGTCAAAGAAAAGTATGATTTTTAAGGCTCAACTAGTGTATGCAAAAGGGCAGATTTTAAAAGGTTGAATTTTCAGGCTCAAACTGTCCAGATGAAGGCCTTGGATCATTTCCTTAGTATCATGAGTGCTGTCAATTAGTTTTGATTTGGAGGTGCCCAAATTCTAGTGAAAAAGTCTTGATTCAATCACTCCTCAGAGCAGAAATAATGCCAAAAACCATCTTCACAAGGAAAATGATGGGCCCAAATCTCACTAGATATGGTCCTCAAATTAACCCGTGGGGTGTAGTTTCACCTGTTTCTCTCCTCTTAGGTTCACTGAGTACTAACTGAAAAATTTTCTGATGTTAGCTTCATGGTGGTGTGAAGATTTTAACTTTTTCAGTTTCGAAAAGTCTATAAATTTTTTTTAATTTTTACACAAATTTCCTCATTGTATCAAGTTAGATGGAAATTGACTTTATTCATCCCAGTTATACCACCATTACTGCACTAAAATTAACTATTCTATTGACAGACCTATCCTGCCACACCCCCAAACCATGAGGAGCAGTGTCCTCACTAGTTCAAAGGCTAGACTGGATGTGCAGTAGAGTGAATACAGAACAAAGAAACACAGAAGAAGACAGAGAAACATAAATATTAAAAAAAATGGTAAACTGAATAGTGTAGAACCAAAAGAAAAAGTCATTATAATATAAAGAAAATATTACAAAAAGAGTGAGAAAAAGAGAAAAAATAAAAGCCTAAAACAGACAAAATAGGTGGAGGGGAGAACAGGGATCAAGGGGGAGTCGGTGGTGGAGGGTTTGAGGAAGATGGTGGGGGAGATGCAGGTGGTTCGATTTTTTTCTTCTTCTCTCTCTTCTTTTTCTTCTCCTCCTTTTCCAGGATCCGCTGGACTTTTTCATACTCATCCCAAAGAAATTGAAACGGGTCCGGCTCCTTAGGCGGTGGGAGGTCCAACCACATGGGATAGAATTTGTTAGGGAACTCGTTGGGTTTGTCATTCGCCATGGTTGTGAGGAGGGCTGGACTGCTAGGGTTAAAGTAGGAAGGATAAGATGAAGAGGAACTAATGTCCTATATAAAAGACTTGGACGGTGGAAAATGAATCGGCATATTAAAGTTTTGTCCCTTTCCAAGATTGGCAATAAATTATGATTGTGTGGGGAATGATAAAGCACACAACTTATTATGGGAAAAGAGAGCTAACAGTAAATGATGGTTTAAATTTAGGCTTGGTATTTAAGGGGATCCTGTGTATCGCGCAACTGCACACTAAAAGGTGTGGAATTCTGCTTTGCGCACGTTCAGGACTCCGCGAGGGAGCTCAGACAGGTCCCACGAATATGAAAATGAAGTCATTTTAAGCCCTTGATCGAGATTAATACTTGACCTCTGGGCACCATTTGTGCTGAGGCCTGTACCTGCATCCATTCAGTTGCCATCTACATCTACCCTTCATATGGATTCCTATTTCAAATGAGCAAAGCCTCCCTAAATTCATCTCCCATAGTACTGACAAAAATGGACAATATGAAGACTAATTTGAAAAATACACAAGCACACAGAACAGATTTGGCACATGAATTAATATACAAAAAAGAAGAGAAATTCTATTTACTTAGAAAAAAATATTTACAATTGTAATTACAATGAGAAGATTGGAAGGGAATGGAAAGAAAAGCCTAAGTACATTTTAGTCTAAGAGGAGGAAGAATCTGAATTTGAATCTGTAAACCAATCCCAGCCCATCTGTTTCGCATGTTTCCTCATTTTAGCTTTGCTCTCAGAACTGGGCTTGGACTTGGTTCTATCTGATGGAGCTTTGGTCTTCTTCTTTTTGGGTTTCTTCTCAGTTGGGCTCTTTTTCTTCTGTTGCCTTGGTTGCTTTGGCTGTGGGGGTTTCTTCATGGTTGGAGCCTTTGGTGCCCTCACCCTCATCTTTCTGGTTTTGGGTTCAGGAGGGACCATAGGAGATTTTCTTGTCTTCCTCAGTGGGGTCACTGGGGACTTCCCTTTTACTTTAGGCTCAGGCTGGCTAGGGGGTTTTGCCTCCTCAGACTGGGCAGCTGGCTCTTTGCCAATTTTAATAGAGGCTGTTATGTAAGCAGTCTTCTTAGCAGCGATTTTCCTTTGTTTAGGATAAGTTTGCTCATTTGGAGGTGCAACAGAGGCCTTGGTAGGTGGATGCTTCTCTGTAGGAGGTGATGAAGGAGGGGCAGCAGGGGGCTTCCCTTTCCCTGGCTGGATCTTTGGTTGTGCCTCCTTAGACTGGGCAGCTAGCTCTAGAGTAGCTTTAGGCTCGTGGTCATCATGCAAAAGAGAGTGGGTCGCTGAGTCATTTCTGGCGACCAATGTAGCTTCCAATGAGGCTATCTGGATTTTGTGTTTGAGGAGGTCAGTCTCATGGATTTCCTTTTAGAGTCTGAAGATCTCCTAGGCATTGTTGAGCCCCTTTTCAAAAATTCTGGCTTTGATCTTCTCTGCAGCAGTGTTTTCTTTCTCCAGCTTCAAATTCAACTGATTATAAGCAGCTGTAGATTTGGCCTTCTGATAGGCCTCCAAGATATTAGTCCACCCCAAGGAGATGCCCAGTAGTTGCTTTCTATGGGCTTCCTTCATTTCATCGATCTGCTGCAGCAGGGGGGTCTCAATTGACTGTCGAAGTTGGGCCATGCCTCTCAGGACATCCTTCCTAAGATAGGGATTGCCCCTCATGGCATGGAGGATGGTGAGGTAGGGAGGGATGTAAAAGGAGTGTTTGGGAGAAATAGGAAGAGAGGAAGTGGAAGGAGCAAACTGTGATTGGTCCTGGGTGGGGGAGGTGGAGATAACAATGGGTAAGTCTAGTTGTGGGGGGAGGGGAACAGGTTCTGGGTCTGTTTGGGTCCGTTTCTCAGTGAATGTTGGAGGGGGTAGGATAAGGGGTGGGATGGAGGGTATAGGGGGAAAGAAAATGAAGTAGGCTCCCTAGGGGTAGGTGGTGGTGGGGGAGAAAAAAGGGGAATGGTGAAAGGGATGAAAGGGAATGGGGGGGGGTTGGGGGGATAAAAGGGATTATGGGTGTTGGATTGGGTTGGGAGTCAGAGATGGATTCAATTTGGGTTTGTTTGTCAGTGGAAAGGACCAGGGGGGATGGAGTGGATTGGTGAGGGATGGGTGGGTTTGTTAATGTCTGTAGGGTGGATTGGATGGATGTGAGTTCAGTTTGCATCTGGGCCTGGGTGTGTGTAGCGGTGGATAATTGGGATTGGATGTCTTGGATGAGGGAGAGGATGAGTGTCAGTGTGTCTGGGCTGAGAAGTTGAGTTTGTATAGAGGATGACACAAGTTGAAAAGGTGAGGAAGGGGCATGATGGAAAGTGGAGGGAGGGGGAGAGTGGGGTTCTGGTGAGTGATGTGGTGAAGTAATTGGGGAGTCTGGGAGGGGGATGTATTGGCTGGGTATGGTGTCAAGGAAACTAGCCATAAAGGCTTGGAATCCTGTGGTTGTGTTAAGGTTTAAGTCAATGTCGGGGAATGGGGATGTGGTAGGCATGGCAGGGGTGGTATCTTCTTCAAGGTGAGGTGTGTCAGTGGGGATAGTGGGGGTTGTTTCAGTGGTTTTTCGTTTCTTATAGGAAATTAGTGGAGGGTTGTTAGGTTTATGTGAAGATGATGGGAGTATTGGGGCTGTGTATTGAGGTAAGGTAGGGGATGGGGAGGGGCTTGCATGGGGGGTGGTGTCCTCCCAGGTACCAATCACAGGTGAAGGGGGAGTGGGCATGGATAATGAGGACAGAGGAGGGTGAGAGAGAGAGATGGAATAGGGGTAGTGGATGCTGGAGTAAAAGGTGGAGGGGAAATGGGGGCTGCTGCAGCAGTGGTGGTAATAGGCTCTAGGAGCACCTCCTTGGTAGCAGGGGTAGACCTTGTTACACCTGCCTCTTCTGCTTGCTTGGGAAGGGCCTGAGCCTCAGCTTTCTTCTTCTTCTGGGCCTCCATCAGGCTCCTGCTAATTCCTCATTACCTCTTGGCAAAAGTAGTAGGGGCAAGGGTGGTAGTCTGCTCAATTTTTGCTATCTTGTACCCCCCTTGATTAGCAGCAAGGTAATGACTCTGGCATAGGGGAGTGTGTGAGGCTTCTTGTTCGTCCCTAACTTCTCCACCAGATCTTTCATTGCCTCAAAGATTAGCCAGGCTGCATGGAAGCCATGGCCCAGGTAGAAGGAGTAGACTGCATCAGCAATAGGGGATCTCCTCTCCTGCTGATGGCCTAAGCAATATATGTTCTTTCTTAGGACCTGGTCCATGAAAAGGAGTTTAGGCTCCAACTCCCTTCTTCTAATTGAATCCCCTAAGGCCGTTAATCCTCTAGTCAAAGCCCTTGTAATTATATCAATTGAGGCACTTTCGAGAGGCCATATCCACTGACTAAAATTAGAATCCCAATACTTTTGCAATCACTTTTGGGCTCACTAACATCTCAAAATCGTCAATTAGCACCAGCAAGCATATTTGTCCATCCTTGTCTTTTTTGACCCTGATGTCTTTGTAAAGCGGAGTTGCACTAACTTAAGGTAGGTAGTCTTTGGAATTCCTCTCGACAATGTCGCCAGCTTTGCTCATAAACTGCACGGCAGGGGCAAGGAGAGGCTCCTTCTCGAAGAATGGCAGGTCAAAAGTAGTTTCAAGCTCCAAGGGGATTGAATCCATGAGCTCTGAAGGAGTAGAAAACTCAGGGGTTGGCTCCTCCACCTCCTCAACCACTTCCTTCCCTTTTTTCTGTCCCTTGGACATTTTGACCTTCTTAGCCGCAGGCTCAACAGGGGCCTTATCCTGCCCTTTTCTCTTTGGTGCACTCTTGGGAGCCATTCCAAACTCTACCTTCGAATATGAGGAATGGAGACGGAGATCTAAGTGCTTACCCTAAAATCCTAGGGTTTGGTTTGTCTGACGCACAGAGCACTGCGAGATCTCTGAGTAGAGGGTAATAGATGGGGGTGATGCTAGGAACAAATCTGTAAATTCTTGGTGTAAATGATAGGTTGTAGAGTGGATGCTGGAGGAGAGAGGGGGAAGAGCGCCAGAAGCTAGGGTTTCACAGAGTGAAGAAGGAAGAGAATACTGGAAAGGGAGACAAGCACGGGGTTAAAATACTTATCGCGAAGCTTGGCGCGCTTTGGAAAAATCTGGTCGCGGGATTGGAAATGAACCTAGCGAAGGTGTTATTCCACTTGGATTGTGCGACAATCTCCCAGGTTGACCTTGGAGCACACGACAATATGAGAAGAATTCATGTGAACTGCGCGAGAGGTTCCCAGGTCTCCTTTTGGATTGCGCGAAAAGCTCTGAGGTTCACTTTGAATCTCGCAACAACCTTTGAATTTCATGGCAGCTAATGAAGTATTCTTTTGAATTGCGCGAGAGTCTCCCAGGCTTCCTGCTGAACCTCGTGACAGCTAGTGAATGGTTCTATGTGAACTGCGCGAGAGTCTCTCAGGCCTCCTGAATCTCGTGATAGCTAATGAAAAGCTCTATGTGGATCGCGTGAGAGGTTCCCAGGTTTCCTTTTGAACCTCGCGACAACCTTTGAATCTCGCGGCAGCTGATGAAGTATGCTCTTTGTATTATGCGAGAGTCTCTCAGGCTTCCTCTTGGACCTAGTGACAGCAAAGTATAAGACAGAGAGCATGTGCTCTCTGTTCTGCCCTTTCCATATGTGCTGTGGTTGGATCCTAGGCATGACTCTCACCACTAGGGGGTACCCCAGATACATTACAATCAACCATTCAAGCAAAGACAACAAAAATCAACCTCTCACATTATGCATTCAAACAAAAACTATTAATCTAAGAGCAGTAATCATCAAACCAAGAATAAAAAATTCAAATCAGACAGGTTCAGATTCAAGTGGGGCCACTTAAATTTCCTAGAGAATTTGAACAAAAGAAGAAAAAGACAAATCAAACAAAACCAAAGTACATATGATACAAAATTGACACACTTGTGGATCAGTTTAATGAAGGATCCCCATGAAAGTGAATGGTGTCCATGGGTTCAACATATTTTTCGAAATAAGGCTTAAGCCTCTGACCATTCACCTTCAAGGTTTTCTCAGACTTGGGATCCTTGATTTCCACAGCACCAGATGGGGAAACACTTATGACAATGTAGGGACCTTCCCATCTGGATTTCAATTTTCCAGGAAAAAATTTAAGTTTGGAGTTAAACAACCAAACCTTGTCACCAGCTATGAAGCTCTTTCTCAACAGACCCTTGTCAAAGAAAGCTTTGGACCTTTCCTTGTAGATCCGGGCATTGGCATACGCATCCATCCTTAGCTCATCCAATTTTGACAGCTGCAACAACCTGTGATGACCAGTAGAAGTTAGGTCTAGATTTAAATGTTTAATGGCCCAATAGGCCCTATGTTCTAACTCCACTGGGAGATGACAAGCCTTGCCATAAACCAGTCTGAATGGGGACATACCAATGAGAGCCTTATATGCAGTTCTATAAGCCCACAGTGCATCATTAAGCTTGTCAGCCCAATCCTTCCTATCAGTCCTCAGAGTCTTCTCAAGGATGTGCTTGATCTCCCTATTTGAAATTTCAACTTGCCCACTGGTTTGTGGGTGGTAGGGAGTAGCAATCCTATGGGTGACAAAATATTTCTTGAGTAAGCTCTCGAAATTTCTATTGCAGAAATGGCTACCCCCATCACTGATAATGGCTCTAGGGGTGCCAAATCTTGAGAAGATATTCTGCTTTATAAACTTGAGGACGACCTGATTATCATTAGTTCTTGTGGCAATGGCTTCTACCCATTTGGAAACGTAATCCACTGCCACTAAGATGAAATGAAAACCATTTGAAGGAGGAAAGGGGCCCATGAAATCAATACCCCAGACATCAAATAGTTCCACAACAAGGTTGGGCTGCAAAGGCATTGAGTTTCTTTTAGACAGCCCTCCTAATTTTTGACATCTTTCACAGGTCCTGCAGTGTGTATTGGCATCTCTGAATAAAGAAGGCCAATAGAACCCACACTGTAAGACTTTGTCAGCTATTTTTCTTCCACTAAAGTGGCCTCCATAGGCATTTTCATGGCATATGGCTAGAATACTGTGGACATCACTCTCTGGAACACATTTCCGGATGATTTGGTCTGCACAATACTTGTATAAGCAAGGTTCCTCCCAGAAAAAGAATTTGACCTGTGAGAAAAACAGGTCTCTGTCCATTTTTGTCCAATGGGTAGGAATCTTGCCTATAACTAGATAATTGACAATATGTGCATACCAAGGAACCAAGGATTGGATGGCAAACAATTGCTCATCCGGGAAGACATCATTTGCAGCAAGGTCATCAACACCTTTCTCCAAAACAATTCTAGACAAGTGGTCAGCCACCACATTTTCTACACCCTTTTTGTCCTTGATTTCAATGTCAAACTCCTGTAACAGGAGTATCCATCTAATCAGCCTGGGTTTTGCATCCTTCTTGGACAATAGGTACTTCAATGCTGAGTGGTCAGTGAAGATTACAGTTTTAGACCCAAGTAGGTAAGGTCTAAATTTGTTCACAGTAAAAACCACTGCCAGAAGCTCTTTCTCAGTTGTTGTATAATTCAGCTAAGCTTCAGCAAGTGATTTGCTGAGATAGGCAATGACCACTGGCAGATTATCTTTTCTTTGGCCTAAAACAATACCTATTGCCAAGTGGGATGCATCACACATCAGCTCAAAGGGCAGTGTATAGTCAGGTGTTTGGAGTACAGGGGCAGAGGTGACGCAAAATTTTAAAGTTTCAAAAGCCTCAAGACATTCAACAGAAAAGTCAAAGGGTACATCCTGGCAGAGCAGGTGGCACAATGGTTTAGCAATTTTGCTGAAGTCTTTGATGAACCTCCTGTAGAATCCAGCATGTCTAAGGAAAGATCTGATTTGTTTGACTGTTCTTGGAGGGGGCAAATTTGTAATGAGGTCAACTTTGGCCTTATCTACCTCAATCCCATCTTTAGAGACTACATGGCCCAACACAATACCTTGTGTTACCATGAAGTGGCTCTTTTCCCAACTTAAGACCAAATTGGTCTCCTCACATCTTTGCAAGACCAGGTTGAGGTATTGCAGACATTGGCCAAAACTGTCCCCATAAACAGAAAAATCATCCATAAAAATTTCTAAGAATTTATCAATCATACCAGAAAATATGGCATACATACACCTCTGAAAGGTGGCTGGGGCATTACACAGCCCAAAAGGCATCCTTTTGTAAGCAAAGGTGCCAAAACGGCAAGTAAATGTAGTTTTCTCTTGATCAAGAGGGTGCACAGAGATCTGGTTGTACCCTGAGTACCCATCAAGAAAACAGTAAAAAGCTTTCCCAGCCAACTTATCCAAAATTTGATCAATAAAGGGGAGAGGGAAGTAGTCTTTTTTGGTCTTGGAGTTGAGCTTTCGATAATCGATGCAAACTCTCCAGCCAGTGTTCTCCCTAGCTGGTCTCAGCTCTCCAGACTCAGTTGTGATAACTGTTATGCCAGATTTCTTGGGCACCACCTGGATAGGTGCCACCCATTCAGAATCAGAAATGGGGTAAATTACTGACAAAGATCCAAAGAATTTAATGATTTCTTTTAGGACCACTTCCTGCATGTGAGGATTCAACTTCCTCTGCATTTCCCTGGAGGGTGTTGAGCCCTCCTCTAGATGGATCCTATGCATATAGATTGATGCATCAATCCCTCCTAGATCAGCAATGGTCTAGCCAATTGCCTTCTTATGCTTCCTCAAAACTGTTAGTAATTCTTCCTCTTGCTCTTTGGTAAGAGAAGAGGAGATAATTACAGGGAGTTTTTCATCTTTCTCAAGGACAACATATTTCAATGTATCTGGAAGCTTCTTGAGCTCCAGATTAGGGGCTTGTTGGATGGATGGCAGGATTGGTGCTTTGTTGGTTTGAGGAAGGGGCAGCGATGTAGGTTTCTAAATGGAATGCTGCACTAAGCCCACAGAAGACTTCAATGTGGACATGTCTTTTGGCATTAAAGCTGGGCTTCCTTCCTCTACCATGTTACAAGCTTCAGTTAAATTTATGACAATGTTGCCCCACTCCAGCAGACTGGGCAGTTATTCTTCAATAACTTCTTCTAGTACATCCACTGCAAAGCATTCCTCATTGTCCAGCTGAGGGTACTTTACACTGTTGTACATATTAAGCTCAACCTTCATATGACCAAAAGTTACCTCCATGATCCCAGACCTGCATTGAATGCATGCATTGGCAGTGGCCAAGAATGGTCTGTCGAAAATAATAGGTATCGGGGATGTACTCTTGTTGTAGCCCATGTCCAAAACAAGGAAGTCTGCAGGGTAGAAGAACTTGTCTACCCCCACTAAGACATCCTCAACCACTCCCATGGGTCTCCTCTCAGACCTATCAGCCATCAATAGCACAATGGGGGTGAGTTTTAGCTCCCCCAAACCTAGCTGCTGATACACACTGTATGGCAGCAGGTTAACACTGGCTCCAAGGTCTAGAAGGGCCCTTCCAATTGTGTGGTCTCCAATTATGCAGGGAATAGTGGGTATCCCTGGGTCTTGCAACTTCCCAGGCATTGTCATGTTTAATACAGAATTAACTGTATCAGTTGCAAAGACCTTTTTGGACAAATGGCCTCTGGCCTTCCTTTTCTGAGTATAAAGGTCTTTCAGAAATTTTGCATAGGCTGGGACCTGTCGGATTGCATCAAGCAGGGGTAAATTGATTTTTACCTGCTTAAAGGTCTCCATCATTTCCTCTATCTGTGCATTCCCCTTATCAAAAGGGGCAGGGCCACTCAAAGCTTGAGGAAATAGCAGTTGAGGGACTGCTGGTTCCTCAGCTGCAAGCCTATGACTGAACTTTTATTTTTTTCTTTTTGCTTCTTTTATCTCTTGCTGAGGCTCAACTATAGCCTCTTTATTTTTTCCTTATTGTAGGGTAGCAGGCAATTCTTGACTCTGTGCTCTAACAAAGTCCTTATCACTTTCACTCGAAAGTTCTTTGGGAATGACCTCTCCTTGTTCCTTTCCCACCTGGTTGTCTACCAACCTGCCAGACCTTAGGGCTGTGATGGCATTAGCCCCCTCAAAATTTGAGGAGCCTTCTCCAATCGAATATTGGCCTTAGGGTTGGCTACTGGCTGGCTTAGCAACCCGCCCTCTTCTCTTTTGGCCAAGGCATTGGCTATTTGGCTTAGCTGCTCTTCTATTTTCTTTATGCTTTGACTGTGAGAAGTCACAGTTTGAGTCAAGGGTCCAAGGCTCTGCAATTGAGTCAAATCCTGGTCCTCGAAAGAAGCACTTCGGGGCTAGGGTGGGGGAACTACCAATTGATTTTGCTGCTGGGGCTGCTGCTGATGGTGGAAATTTGACCTTGGGGCATAACCCTGGCTAAACTGCTGCTGTGGCCTTTGAGGTAAGGCCAACATCTATTGTGACTGCATATAATTGTCTTGTCTCCACCTCAAATTTGGGTGGGCTCTCCATTGGTAACCAGCATTTTGGTACTGGTATCCATATGGCTGTTTGCTGTAGCCACCAGATTGTTGCTGTCCAAATGATTAGGTAGCAGCAGCCTTTTCCATCACATACTCAGGGTATTGCCCTGTAGATGGGCACTCTTCCACTGTGTGTTGTGGGGATTGGCATATTAGACATGCCTCCATCACTTCTGCAGCTAATATGGGCTGTACCCCAGTTAGAAGTTTATCAAACTTATCCGAAAGTTTGGCCATCTGCATTTTCAGGTCATCATTTCCCCTAACTTCATACATCTTTCCTTTAGAAGTTTTAGCAAACCCCAGCTTAGGAGAAGGCTCTTGAACAGGTATAGATGAGGACATCTTCTGGAAAGCATTTTCACTGATAACCTCGAACAAGTCCCATGCCTCATCAGTTATTTTCTGCATGTACGTTCCACCACAAGAGGCATCTACCATGTCTCTACTTTTTTCATCAATCCCATTATAGAAGCTTTGGACAAGCTGCCAGTCAGGGATCTTGTGGTGGGGACATTGTTTGAGCATCTCCTTAAATCTGTCCCAAGATTGATTAAAATCCTCAGTTGGGGATTGGGCAAAAGCAAGTATTGCTTTCCTCAACTGGCTGGTTTTGGTCTCTAGAAAGAATTTGGTCAGAAATCTTGTCTGGAGGTCTTTCCACGAAGTGATGCTATTGTTCGGGAGAGTAGCTAACCAGATGCTGGCCCTGTCCTTTAGGGAGAAAGGAAAGAGCCTTAATCTGGTGGCTTTTGGTCCCAAACCAGTGATGGAGAATGTGGTACATAGGGCCAAGAATTAGTCAATGTGTTTGTAAGGGTCTTCCTTGCTAAGCCCATGGAAAGAGGGAAGCATTTGGATGATGGAGGTTTTAATCTCATAGTTTCCTTGAACATCTGGGAATTGAATGCTAAATGGAGAATTATAATCATTAGGAGCATTCAATTCCTTCAATGTTCTGGGTTGCTCTTCACCCATGACTGCTGTCTCAATTTCAGTAGGGGGCTCGACAGTGGTGTGTCTGTGCCTTATTCGTCTTCTACCCCTTTCTATCTCAGGGTTAGGAGGCTCTAATGTGGGACTGAGAGATCTCCCTCCTAACATGCACACACACCAATAGCAGGGAAGACTACTTGCAAACACATTTCACTTAACAAAATTACAACTATCCTAATCAACTGCTATGAAATTTTCAAAGGAGAAATAGACTGAGGTTTTGAGGTTTAGAAAAGTGTAAACAGAGGTAGCTAGACTCCCAGTACAATTCTACTCTCCTTCTCTGCTACTGTCCAGATCTGCAATAAAAATTCTAAATGTAAATCAACAGTATCGATTATTCACAAGTACAGCTACCAAAGAATAAAGAATACAAAAATCTAGGGTCTACTAATAGATCAAGATTCCCCGGCAACGGTGCCAAAAACTTGTTAGGATATTTTTATGTGCTTGCTACTGCCTTTATTGGAGATAGTGATAAGAATGGGGTTAGTGAAAATGAATCAAAGGTGGATTGAAAACTACAGAGCAGCAAGACTAAAAATACACAGTCCTGCAAAATACAGGGCCTGTTTTAGCAAGTTTTGATAAGTAAGAGTTTGTCCCACAAGGAAAGTTGATCTAAAGCTCCAAGGGAGCCATCTTTAGTAGGCTCTCCAGATTTGGCTACAGATCTGGCAATCCTAAATGGAAGGGGATTTAAGGTCACTATAGTCTAAATCCTAAGGTAACTTAATGTCTAAACTACAGAAAGGGTTAAGAAAGAGGATGGAATGTGAGAAAATAAATATAAAAGGGTGAGAAGTATGCTATTAGGTATAGATCTGATGGGTCTTATAACTCAGACTCAGATTTGCTGCTATAGAAATCCTGTCCAATGGCTACATTATCACCAAAGAGGAGAAAGGATTTAACTCACCCCTATGCCATGATCCAATCCCTTATGGCTATAACTTGTCCACTTAAATGGTCACTTTCTATCCAATAGGGGAACCACAATCTAGAGATGGGTCAGAACAAGTTTATCATTGTAGGCACTACTTCATCTAGGCTACCAGCTTAAGAATCCATAGGAGCCTCAACCTCTAAAGTTCTGTGTGTGGGGCTAGGCCTATAACATGCACTAGCCTGGACACACAGAACTAGCAAGAGTTTGAGTACTAGCTTTTAAGCTTGGCTGTTCACTGCTTTAGAAAGATAGCAGTGATCCAGTCACAAGCCAGATCAGATCTGCCATCTGATGGTGGGTCTATACAAATACAGGGGAGTCTGTCTCTGCACAATCTCTCACAAGGCTACAAGCACAAGTGCAGAGAAGAAGAATTTGTCTTAGATCTGTGGATTGTCCTCACCCTAGGGCTATAATCTGTCCACTTGAATTGAATGGTCACAGACTATCCACAGAGGTTATCCTCCTCATAGAGGTCTAAGACAGAACAAGAACATTGCTGTCGCGACCATATTCACAAGGCTACCAGCTCAAGCTCTCATGGGGATTCAGATTTAGTGGGTCCTGTGGTGGGGCTAGGCCTGCAATGTGCCTAACTTGGACACACAGGTCAGTTGGATCTCAGTAAAACCTTAAAGACAATCCTCCATTGCTTACAATACATCTTAGCAATGGAGGATCTCAAGGCAGCAGCCTTGCACAAAACAACTCACAAAACACCAATCCCATACTTTCAATAGATCCTATTACAAAACTCCATTAAAACTATACCAAATAATCATACAAAGGCATAGCTAGCAAGTGCTGGACTATGGAGAGAAGGAAAAAGGAAAAAGAAAACTCCTAAACCCTAACCTTAGCCTACTGTAATTCTACAGTCGGTTTTAAGGAGTACAGAAGTTCAGTCCTTTAAACCTAAGCTAGGCTTAGGCTTATATAGCAGTCAGCTCTCTATGAATTAGGGTTAGGAAAACCCTAATTTATTAATGCTATCATGGCTCATTTCTATTCCTTGGATGCCTCGGGGCATGTGCACAGAGATTGGAGCATTGGAGTGTGTGCCCTAATTACTGAAAGTTCTCCGATTACCCCTGCATAAGTGGGGAGAAGTTAAGAACCTGAACCTTGCTAGATAGAAAGGCTTTCTAGATCTTATCGCATGATAGAATTGGCATCGCGGGGTTGATTTGACTCGAAGCTCTTTCCATCGTGGGATTGGTACTTTGGTCATTGCAGGGATGCTCTGGTCGTCGCGGGATTGCTCTTTCCATTAGAATGGCGCGGGAATTGTGCGCGCAGTTCGTTACTTGGTGAATCCTGCGGTGATCCTCGCGAAGAAACAATGTGCATGGGTTTCTGGATTGCACGAGCAGTTCCTTGAAAGTTTGTATCCCGCGACAATTGCGCGATAGCTGCGCGCAGGAATGCCTGGAGCTCTCTTTCTTTAGTGAATCGCGTGAATATTGAAAACTCATTTCTTGAGCTACACGAGACTGTGTGAGTGCTTTGCGAGCTCTTATGATTGAGCTTCGTGAGAGCCACGCGAAATCTGCTTTTCAATTCCTTCTGTCATCAAACCACGCAAGAACGGTGTGAAGACTGCGTGACCAGTTGGTGTGCTGCCTTCAGAAGCCCGCGACAACTGCGCCAAGCATTTTTCTTGGTTCAATTGAACCCTGCAACATCTGTGCGAGGCATTCTTCTTGATATTTTTCTGGTTTGCTGTGCCTATGCTGCAGCCAATTCTCTATCTGGGTTCAACCTTCTTTCTTCTAAGGAACTTCTGGGGCAAAAGTAGGCTTCTTGGCATGGTTAGGGGCTTAATTGCAGCTTCTGCTTATTACCTACAGGATAGACTTAAAACACATTTATTAAATGATTCAGGGTCTAATAGAGATTAAGTTAAGGGGTGAAAAGGTGGTACTTTTTAGGTCTTAACAGTATGCAGGTGTATAAATGAAATGAGTTAATGCTAGTAGAGCTATGTTTTTCTAAAAAAAAAAAAAAAGATTTTAAAAATAAAGTGATTTCCCATCTGGTTTTTGGAAAAAGAGGAAATTAAAAACTTTTTAAAACTAAAATGAGCTGTAGTTTTAACATTTTTCATGAAGCAAAAATGAAGCAAATGTCAAGAATTTTTAGAAAATGGATGTGTAGTGAACCTGAAATGAGAGAAAACTGTAAGGATACACCCCAATAATTTGATGGAAGGCCATATCTAGTGAGATTTGGGCTTGAAATTTTTTTATTCTTTGAAGAGTGTCTTGGCAATTTTTTCTGCTCTATGGATTGATTGGATCTAATTTTTCCCACTAGAAGTTAGGCAAATCCAAGTTGAAACAACTTGACAATATTCATGACATTGAGGACATGAAATAAGGCCATCCCTTGGACAATTTGAGCCTAAAATTTTCCCACCTTTGAACTGCCCTTGATACACCCCATTTGAGCCTTTAAAATCCCAGTTTTTATTTGATAAAAAAAAATTAAAAAATTTAAACCCAAAACCCCTTGACCAGTTTCAGTTCACCCTCAATCTGAGAAACCAGGACATAGAAGGAGAAGTGAGATTAGAGGAGCAAGGTTTAAAATTTGGTAGAGTAAGAGTAAAGCACATTTGGTGGTGTTGTGGCATTCCAGCCCGTAAAAAAAAAAAAAGAAAAAAAAAAAAAAAAAGAGAAGTCACTTCATTTGAAAATCTATAAGAAGATAAGAGCTGATGAAGCTGATGACTTCAAGTCGACAAATTCAAAAAGAAAATGAAGATTTGCTAAAATAAAGAAGGTGTACATGTCACCTCCTCACTTGTACTGATTTCTCAATTTTGAATCCTATTATACCCTTTATTCTTTTAAAAATTTCACTCATAAGCCACATTACAACCCAATAAAAAGACCTTACTGATCTAAAATAGATTGAGCTGTCATGTGGAGATGAGAATTTGTTTAATCTATGGTGAAATGAATTAGAAAATTGCAGAAGTTAGAGCACTGCCTATTCTCATGCTTGTAGTCCTATTTGAGGGCTGTAACTGCTCTTGAGCTATGTGAAATGATGCACCTTTCTATTTTTTTTGTGAGTAAACAGCCCTGGTAGGATTTGGGTCAAGTTGTTTGGGGTATTATCAAAACAGAATTCTCAAATTAAAAGTGAGCTCGGCATCAATTTTCTGACACAATGCCTTGACATGAACTGACTGATAATGAAGGAATTATAACAGAATTTCAGGTTTTAAACTGATGATTTTTTTGTTGAAAGCCCTCTAAAATTGAATGGAAATGGTGTGGAATTTATTTTATTTACTTAAACTCTGTTTTAGCATGCTGCATGAGTATTAACTCCTTTTATTGGAGAAGTTTGTGGGTACCTTCACTGAAAACCCTCAGGAGACTTCACTCCTCCACTACGGATCACCTAGGGCTTTAAAAGGCTTGATGCATATGCTAAATGCATCTGTGCTCCCTACAAAAGTGGCATTTAAGTTTTCTTTATCTTTTCTTTACTCAGGGACTAACAAAGCTTAGGTTTGGGGGTGTGGTAAGTAGTGAAAAATGCCATTTTTCACCCTTTAACATAACCTTTGATAGACCTGTGAATAGACTAATAAGTGTTTATTGAGCATATTTTGTAGATAGCAGTAATAAGCAGTCATAGTGCAGAAATCCACCCTAAAGTGCTCCACAAGAAGGTCCATCTCTCACCACAGCTCTGACCCAACTATGGCACACAGAAGGGCCCCACACCAATGCCCACTTGGGACAGGAAGCAATAGAAAAGCAGCGTTGAAAAAAAGAAAGACAGGCTGAAAACAACCTATTGATAGGTTATTACAACCTATCGTTAGGATTTGAAGGCTGAAAAAAGAAACAAATCGTGAAGATGGGGAGAATTCGATAGGATCCAGAACCTTTCATGCAGTCAGGAACAACAAGGGAGCATCTTATCGAATGGTTGCCTTAAGATCCTATCGATTGTGCAAGAGCTCAACCTGTCGAAAGGATCCTTCAACCTATCAAAAGCATCAAATGAAGGTAGCAGATGCTGAAGCTCTAATTGTAGGATTCAACCTATCGGAACCTTTCGATAGGATCCTGAATCCTAGCCAAAGGACAAAAGTACTTGATTTCAACCTATTAAAATCGATCTAAACACTTCCTAGAAATGCTGCTGTGCACATGCGGCGAGTGGGTGACCTGCTGCACGCAAACCAAGCGCTGAAGGAGAAAGCTATAAGAAGAGAGGAAGCCGTCCGAAAAAAGGGAGGAATTCTGGAAACCAGAGCTTGCAGCAAAATTCTCTAATTCCTTCCTTTAGCCCAACTGTGGTTGGCTAATTTCTTGAGAGCAGCAAAGGGTGAGGTCGAATCTGTAATTAGGGAGAGCTAAGAGTGTTATTAAGGGTTAGATGATGCACAGATTGCAAATCTGAGGATATTCCATTATATGGTCAGTTTAATTCAATTTAATGTTGGTTTAATTGCTGTAATTAGATCTATAGTTCCTTTGGTTTCATTTGGTGCTCGATCGGCTTTGTGTAGATGAGAATAGCTCACCCACTTAACTAGTAGACCTCTTGGAGGCCATCTGATCTCCTTAGATCTAATGCTCCTGCAATTTCCTGTGTCAGTGGCCTGGTAATTGCAGCATTTGCAGTGGTTAAAATGCTCTAATTGAAACCTTTGATTTAAAGGAAATCCCTAGGATGATCTGTGACCATTAAAATGGACAGATCATAGCCTTAAGATCAATTCAAACCTTTGGTCTAAATTGGACTCTTCTACTTTAGTCCTTTGATTTGGAGGAAGTCTATAGGATGATTTGTGACTATTAAAGTGGACAGATCGTACCCTTAAGATCAGTTCAAGCCTTTGATTTAGAGTAGATTCTTCTACCCTGCAGCTGTTCCTATGGCCAGATGAGGGATTGGTGTACTCTAAACTCTCTGTAACCCTAGCAGCTCAACCTAATTGCAGCAAGACCAAACTCCAAGCTGCTTCTCCCCATTTTCTGTGTTTAATTCCCCCTCACTGCATGATCTGTACTATGAATTTAATCCTAACATCCGTTTATGCAATCCTACTTGTTTTTGTAGTTTAATTTAGAAGTGACAACCCCTTAAACCTCTCCTCTTTCTTTTACTGTTTTAGCATTAGGAAGGGTGCCAGATCTACAACAGATCTGGAGATTTGCCTAATTTTCAGCCACATTTCCCTATGGACATACCCTTACTTTCTTTCAAAACTTGCTACAACAGGCCCTGAATACTTGTAGGACTGTGTGTGAGCCTGCCTTGGTGTGTGCTACCTATAGACTCTTTAATTGTCTGATTTTAAATGCCTTTTTGAACACAAGGCAAGAAGCCAACAAGAGGGCATGTGCAACAGGGAACAAAGACACACTTAAATAAAACAACTCACATAGACAAAATTAACACTAAAATAAACAACTAAAACAAAATTAACTAATTATGAAGCAAACACATACAACTAAAACAAGCAAACTAAATGTGAAGCAGAAATGGAGAGCAAACAACACATAAGAAAAAGAAAATTTTATTAATGCATCAATATGAGGTTACACTTGAAGGAAAAAGAACTACATAAAATTAGGGCAAAAGCTTCCTAACTAACTATAAGCGCACATCTATTCATTCTAATTGTTTGCTGGCTCAGTCTTGACTTTGGGACTTTTAGCTTTTTCTTTAGTAGTAGCAGGGGAAGTAGCAAGAGGGGCAGGCTCAGCTGCCTGTGGAGGAGCAGTGCCAGTTAGTGTAGCAAGGTTCCTTTCAAGGATGGCTGCCTTTGTCTCAGCAAGCTGAACTCTGGTTTCATAGAGGTCCCTAACGGCCTTTGTGACATCATGTGTGGCAGCTAACCTTTTCTCTAGGCCATCAGCTCTCAGCTTCTCCGTTGTTGCAATATGCTTTTCAACTTCATAAAGAACCAACATCCTACTCCATCCCTTAGATATACCTTTCAGTTGAACGCGGTGATCAAGCTCCATCCGACTGATTTTCTCTTCATAGGGCTGTTTGATGGAAGTTCTGATGGTAGCCATGCCCTTAATGATATCATTCTTTAGGTATGGGTTGTCTTTAATGGCATGGAGGAGAGTGGAGTAGGGAGGTATGGAAAAGGAAGAGGCCGGAAGGATCTACTGCGAATCACTTGAAGAAGGGCCAGCGGGAGAGGGTATGGATGAGGTGAATATGGAGGGTAAAGGGTGATGGACGACAAGTTCAGGGTCTGTTTGGGTAGGAATTGAGATGGTTGGTATTAAGTCTTCCACATCAGTTGCAGCATCAGATGTAGCTACAGCACGTGGGGGATCGGGTATGGAGATAATGGGAAACTGGATAGGGGTAGGTTCAAATTCAGGTTTAGTCTGAGTGGAGGAATCGGTAAATGTAGGTGGAGGGATAATGGGGGCAGGTTCAATGGGTGGAATGGAAGGTGTGGTGGCAGTTGTGGTTATGGGTTGGGGGGAAGGAGGTGGAGTGGGTAAATGGGTGGTTGTAGGGATAGGTGGCTATTGTGATGTTCGGGTGAAAAGGGACAAGGAGTCTTGGATGGCTTCTAAGCTGGTGTGGATTGAGGCTTGGTCTGGTAAGTTGGAGTGCATGGCATGCAGATTGACATCAATAGATGATTGTGTTTGGGAGTTGTCCACGACTTATGCTTGAAGGGAGAGTAATAGGTTAAATATATGGAGTAGGTAATCAGGGGTGGGGGGAGGAATTGGTTGAAAAGGGGAAGTAGGTTTATGAGTGAAAGTGGGGGCCTGTGGGGACTGTGGAAGAGGGGTGAAATGGGGAGGAGGTGGTGAGTCTGGGAGAGGTGTAAACTCATAGTTGATATCCTCTATGATAGAGGACATCATGAAAGAGTATCCCTCATCTAAAAGGGGGATTTGGTCATGGGTAGGTGTATTTGGAATGGAATGGTCTAAGGGTTGAAGAAATTCAGGTGGAAAAGGTGTGGAGGTTTCAATGGGTTGGGTGGGGTGTAGTGGGGAGCTATGTGGGATTTCAAGGGTGGGAGGCTCAGGTTCAAAGGCTTGGGCTGGTGAGGGTGGTGGTAGGTCAATGGTTGGATCTGGGATAGTGGAGGTTTCAGGAATGGGGATGGTTTGGGGGATATAGGGAGATTGGGGTTGCTCTTGTGCCTTGGTTGATCTTCTTTTCCTTTTATAGGTTGCCAGCACAGGTAAGGATGCTTGAGGGATTGGTATGGTTTCTTCATATGTGGAATGGATGGGTGAGCTTGGTGTGGCTGATGTGATGGGTGCTGGTATGGTTAAGGTAGCAGCAGGTATGGAGGCTGTGGGGATGGGTAAAGTGAGCTGGGATGAGGGTAAGAGGACTATGGAAGGTTGTGAGGCTTGGGTTGTGGGAATAGTGACTGGCATGGAGGGTGAAGGGGTAACTGGTAAGGTAATGGCTACAGATATGGGTGTGGTACTGGCTGGCACAAGTGAATGGGCTGCCTGAGAGAGGGAAGCAGAGGGTGGAACCACAGATGCAGCAACAGTAGTAACTGCAGAGGTTGCTGGTACATCAGCCTTCTTCCTCTTCGCAATGAGAGTGCCACTAATCTCCCACTGCTTCTTACCATAATTTTTGGGGTTCAGGGCAATTGTTTCTTCATTTATTTGAAATCAATATCCTCCTAGCTTCAGCAAGGCTATAATAAGCCTGCAGTAGGGAAGGGAATAGGGTTTCTTCTTGGTTTTCACCTTTTCCACAATGTCAGTCATCCCCTTAAAAATTAACTTGACAGCATCCAAGTAATGGCCCTTATGGAAGGAGAATAGTGCGTCAGCGATAAGGAATCTCCTCTCCTGCTCATGTCCAGAGCAATAGACATTTTTCTTTAGCATCCCATCTATAAATATGAGGTGGGGGTGCAGATCTCTCTTCCTTATTGATACCCCTGATGCAGTGATTCCTTAAGTTAGCTCCTTAGCTATCTCTGGGATGGTGGCTGTCAAAGGGGGACCCAAACCACATTCAGGGCTATACCTAGCTGGTATCCCAAGAATTCTAGCAATTGTTGCCTGATTGAACAACATCTCGAATTTGTCTATCAATACCAGCAGTGCTGGGTTCCCATCATCCCCAATTTTTACTCTGATATTCTGATAAAATAATTGCACTAGTCTAAGGAAGACTAGTTGCATTGGGCATCTCAGTAGGGGTAGCAATGAGGCTTTTGTGAGGTACTCTATGGAGGCAGCTGTTTCAGATAGCTCCTTAAAAAAAGCCTTATAAAAAATTATCTCAGTGTCTAGCTTAATTGCTGCAATAAAATTAGATGGGACCCTGAGGTATTCATTATCTTATTCCTCTTCATCCTCAGGGACCTCAGGGGCTACTCCCTTGCTCATTTTCTATTTCTTCTTTGATTTCTCAGGGATCTTAGATGGAGGGTGCTCTCTGGCCCTCTTCTTTGGGGCAGACTTCTTTTTGGCACCCTGGGCAATAGAGGTCACACCTTGGCCTTTCTTCACAGTTTTCACCATTTAGGGCTCCTCAGAGGGTGAAGTTACCACAAGGGTCTCCACATTGGGGGCCTCTGCAATCCTTATAGATTTTCGAGTAAGCACAGGGATCCCAGCAGGTGGTGGGGTTACCAAAGCAGACAAGGTGTCTAAGAATTTTGAACCCGTGGCCACAACTATCAAATTTCTCTAAATTAGGGTTTCAAAATCCCAGCAAATGTACTAAACTCTTCAGAAATAAAACAGATCCAAAATTGCTCTCAACTTACACTAAAGTACTGTCCAATTAAATCAACTGAGAGAGTGTGAGAAATCTTACCAAATGATAGCTAGGGTTTCACTTCACATGTTGCACAAATGCTCAAATCCCCTAAACCTAGCTCAAAGTGATCAGAAGGTGATGGGGAGCAAAAATGTATGAGGGAACTGGCTGAGGTTAAGTGGAAAGGGTAGTATAGAAAAAATAAGAAAAGGGGAAGCTCAGAAGTGCGCAGGGGAAACTAGGGCAAAAAGATAGAATGAAGAAAATGGAGGGATTCGTAAGGTTTATAAGGCTAAACCTGTGCTTTGTGCATCTGTCGCTAAGTTCTCATGGAATATATTCCTCGCACAGTACACAACCAAACTCGCGAGAGGTTCAGTGGTGAAGAAAAGCAGAGCCTCACGAGATCAAATTTAAAAGCTTTAAGTGCCTCGCAAGGCTCTTCACAGAGTTAAATTCAGGCTCAAGCGCACGAAGTAGCTGCTCAGATCTTGCGTAGCTAGAGTAGCACAACCTCACGAGCATTAGAATGTAAGTCTCAAGCATCTTGCGGGGCTCACCATCAGGCTGTGACATATGTCCATGTGCTCGCGAAGCTCTCGCGTGGTATAAAATATTCATTAGAACTCCACGAGAAAGCTTCAGGTGGCTCGCGAGCTTGAAATTCAAGCTATTTACCCTTTATCAACATTGCAACATCACAAATTCAGAATTCTGAAGATAATCAATCATATTAAATTCATGTAATGGATTGTGAGAGTATCTCAACTATCAGCAAAAGTCATGAGCATCACAATTCAGATGACAAATATGCACTTGCACTCAAAACAACAATCAAGCAAAATGTAATCAAACAAACAAGCAAAGCATCAATCTAAAGCAGTAAAAACTTCTAAGCAATTGCGAAGCAACACACACAGACAATACATATGGTACAAACATTCTTTTTGGTTTTTCACCACTCACCTTCTTTCCTGGTTACTCCAGTGACCTCCTCAGTTGCCTTTGCCTACTAAACCATCATCCTCATGGGAAGAGGATGCATCTCCAATCATGTACTGCCCCTTTGGATTGGCCAAGGGTTGACTGGGCAGTCTACCCTCCTCTCTTTTATTCAAAGCATTGCAAATTTGACCAAACTAGTCTTCACTCTTCTTAGTGCTTTGCCCATGAGAGTTCACAGTTTGAACTAGGCTCCCCAAATTATCTATGGATGACATCATTTGCTTTTCAAAAGAAGAGGATCTGGGCTGTTGTGAGCGCAAGGCCAACTGGTTGGGCTGTGGAGTAGGCATCTGAAAATTCTGCCGAGGTGGGTATCCCTGGTTAAACTGGTGCTAAGGTCTGTATGGAGCTACCAACTGTTGATGCTGGGGTTGAGGGTAATTATCTTGCCTCCACCTTAAATTTGGGTGGTTCCTCCAAGAGTACTCAGCAAGCTGTTGCCCAAATGCTTGGGCAACATTGGCTTGCTCCATGACAAAATTAGGGAATTAGTTGGCTGATGGACAATCATGTAGTGAATGTGTGAGAGATTTCCATATCAGACATGGCTCCTCTACTTGTGCAACCATTCTAGGCTGCATCACATTCATCAATTTATCAAACTTCAAGCTCAAATTGTCCACCTTCTTCTCCAACTCACTCTGCACCTTCACTTCATATATTCCACCTCTAGGGGTGGACTCTTTCACTAACTTAGTAGGGGTCTAATTTTCATTGCGAGATAATGACTCCTGCTGCATGGAATTATCTTCTATAATGTCAAACAGCTCCCAAGCCTCATCAGCTGTCTTGTGGAGGTAGCTACCACTACATGAGGCATCTACCATATCCCTGCTCTTGGGATTAATTCATTGGTAAAATACTTGCACTAATTGCACATTGGAATTTGGTGGTGGGGGCATTGTCTTAACATCTCCTGAAATCTCTCCCATACTTCATAAAAATCCTCAGTTGAGGACTGAGTAAATGACAAAATTTTTGTCCTCATTTGGCTGGTCTTGTTCATGGGACAGAATTTAGCCAGGAATTGGCTTTGGAGGTCACTCCATGTTTGTATGCTGTTGGCTGGGAGCTTAGAGAGTCATGTCCTGGCTTTGTCCTTTAAGGAAAAAGGAAAAAGCCTCAGTTTGGTGGCTTTAGGTCCCAAGCCAGTAATATTGAAGGTGGTGTAAAGTGCTAAAAATTGGTCAATATTCTTATAAGGATCTTCCTTACTAAGCCCATGAAAAGATGGCAGCATACTGATGGTGGAGGACTTGATTTCATAGTTTCCTTCCATTGAAGGGAATTGTATGCAGAAGGGAGAAGTGTAATCCCCTGGTGCATTGTACTCCTTCAAGGTTCTTTGCCTCTCAGCCATGTTAGCTTGCTCAGTTTCAACAGTAGGGCCTTGTGTGGTGTTTTTTGGTTTGGGGATCCTTTCAACCTCAGGATTTGGAGGTTCCAACTTAGGGTTTAGGGACCTTCTTCCAAGCATACACCTACAAACTCAGCAAGTAAGGAAAATGCTTTGAGCACTCAAAGAATTTCTAAACTAAAATAACAACTAACAAATTTACACTAAATTAATTACAAGGAATTCAACATTAAAGGACTAGGTATCAAGGTAAAAAAAGTACAAACAGAGCTAGCTAGACTCCAGCTGCAGCTCTAGCTTTTCCCTTCTGCTGTTGTCCAATTATGCAAGATTCTAAAGAGAATTAGTAGTACTTTTATTCTACTATGGCACAACTACAAAGAATTTTCTAAAATATAGTATAATACAATATAATATAACTCAGGTCTACTAAAAAGATCAATATTCCTTGATAGTGGCATCAAAAACTTGTTGGATTTACCAGTGTGCTGTTATTCTTATTGTGTGGTGAGAACAAATTAAAAATTAAAAAATAAAATAAAAGATAGAAATAGCACAACTGAAGTAATCCTAAGCTTGCAAGATACAGGGCTATTGTAGCAAGTTTTGAAAAGTAAGAGTTTGTCCCACAGAGAAATTGATCTAGAACCCAAAATGGGCTATAATAGTAGGCCTTCAGATCTGGGTACAGATCTGATAATCCTAAAGAAAGGGAGTTGGGTGTCACGTCTACACTAAATTACCTACTAAAAAATAGAGAGAAATAAAGTGTAGTCCTATCCTAAGAAAGGGTTATAAAGAAGGGGGTGATGGTGTGTTAAAATAAAGATAAAAGGGTGAGAAGTAAGCAGTTTAGCTTAAAGGTTCATTTAGTTATGTAACTCAGATTTAGGGCTCTCTCGGTAGCCAGTCCTTACTGAAGTGCTATCAATAACCACATCAAGGTAGAAGCATCCAACTTAACCCATGCCATTTGGGGTGATCTTAAGGCTATAGTCTGTCCACTCAAATGGCCACAGTCTATCCAATAGAGTCTGTCAAATCCTATTGATCAAGCCAAAAGAGCTGACCTAATCCAAAGGAGTGAGCTAATCAAACCTCCTCCAATGATTCAAGTCAGGCCGTGAATACCATTGCAGAGACTATGTTTGCTAGTACTCCGAGCTCCCCAGATCTGTGCATAGATCTGGCTGGCATTCATAGGAGTTCCAACCCATAAAATCCTCTGTGTTTTGTCAAGGCCAGTGACACATTGATGCCCACACAAAGGACCAGCAACAGGTTGAATAAGGATTTAAGCACAACTGATCATTGCTACAAAAGGCCTGCAATGACTCAACCTCTCAGTCTGCAATCACTACAGAGAATTCAGATCTAACATCTGATAGCGGCCAAGTAAGACAGAGGGGAGTCTGTTCCTACATAATCTCTCACTAGGCTACAGGCCTAAGTGCAGAGAGAAGGAATCCACCTCAAATCTGTGACCAAGATTACCCTAGGGCTATAGTCTGTCCACTCAAATGGTCACAGGCTATTCACAGAGGCTCCCTTACCCATAAATGCTAAGATAGAACATGAAAACTGTTGTCTGCCACCATGGTCCCCAGGCTACAAAAGCTCAAGCTTCCATGGGATTTTCAATAAGCTCAAATCCTAAATGTGTGCTATAGCCTAAAAAGAACTACAGACAAATAGAAAAATAACAGATTGAGTAAGCATTTAGATATAAATTCTATTAACAATGAGATTTCTCAAGGCAGCAGCCTTGTGCACAATAGCTCAACACCAAATCCCAATGTTTAAATGACCTATTAAAAAACTTAAATAAAACTACACCTAGATGCTTACCAAAGATTTAGCCAGTAAGTGTTGGGCTATGAGAGAAGAAAAAAATAGAAAAAGAGGTGATCAAACCCTAACCCTAACCCTAGTCTGCTTGAGATCTCAGCCGACAGAGGTTGAAGGAGAAAGTGAATGATGATTTCTAAGTTACAAGCACAACTTATATACTTAGTCTCAATGTTGTGGCTGAGAGGAGAGTAAACCCTAATTTTTCAAGCATACGTGTCACTATTACAACCCTTAGATGTCTGGGAAGCATGCATCAGAATCCGTGCTTTGGGGTGTGTGCCCTAGACCGGGGGAAATCCCTAAAAGGTCCTTGAGTTAAGATTAAGAAGTGGAGAGCTTGAGCTTCGCGAGACTGGCTTATGAATCTCACTTTTATCATGTAGCTAAAGAGTGTTTACAGGGTAGAGTTTGGCGTGGAATATTACCGTCTCGCATAGTAGAGCTTTGGGCAATAGCGCAGTTGCTTCAGCTTTGAATGCACTCGCGCAGAAGGATTTTCAGTGCTTTGATTGCTCGCGTAGAAGAGCTTCAGAAAATTCATTTGTGAGGTACTCATGCAGATGCTTTTGCATCTCACTTGGTTCAGAGTTGAGCTTCTAGGTGCATGAGAGCTGTGCGAGAGAACTTCTGGGCGTCTCTCTCTTCTAGAACCACGCGAGAACTTCATGAGGTCTTTGCGATAGAGCTTGTGCAATTGGTCTTGTGCAATTGGTCTCACGGGGTAATGTGTGCGGCTGTATTAAGGTTTGATCCTCGCAAGAACTTCGCGAGCTATATTTTTGAAGGATCAGTGCGTGAGAGCTTCGCGAGTTTCTTCACTTGATGATTTCTGCTGAAGTGCATGACTGCTGTGCGAGAGCTACTTTACGATAACCCCTTCCTTGAGTTGTGCAACTTCTTCATGAGCTCTATTATGTTGCATGTATTAGCTGCATGAGGGAGCTCTGCTAGTGACTTTCAACAACGTGAGGCTACACCTCAGCTGTGCGAGATAGGTCCTTGGCTCCTCTGCTGCTATGCACATGCCTCTGTTGTAGCTTCCTCCACTCTCAGCTATACTTCTGTGTAGCCCAGATTTCCCCAGACTCAAGCTTTTCACCAAAGACATCAATTACCGGCTGTGCAACCCCAATATGGACCACAGAGCAGTGCACCTGATGCCATGATTATTCAAATCCTTAGGGATTTACAACAATAGTCACATCAACATTCTAAGGATTTACATGAGCTTGCTCAATTCTCTCAAACACTCCATTCACATACACAGTCCATTATGAAGCTGGAAAGCCAAATTGGCCAACTAGCCTCACAAGTGGCAAGGAGAAAGAGCGGATAGTTGTCGACACAGCTGATCAATAATCCAAGAGGACAAGCATTCCAGGGGAGACATCAGCTCTCCAAAACCCAACTTAAAAACCTCGTGGATTGTCGAGCTACCGACTCATCCATAGAACTAATTGTAAATTATGTAAACTATTTATTTTCTTAGTTAATGTAGGTATTATAATACGACCCATTTCATTAAAAAAAAAATGACAAATCGTAATTCATACCTACTGTATATTATAATAGACAATCGTATGAATTTACGATTGATCGTAGTTATGTTTGTCTAGAAATGCAGCGATTGCGATTCACTGAAGGCTAAAATCAAGTTACGATTCTAGGTTAAAACTCAGTAATGACCGGCTCAGCAAGTCATCACTAAAGATGGGACCTACATATTTGTAAAAAGGATATGTCGATCCCATTTTCAAAAACCTTCCAAGTTTTCTCCTCCTACCTTCCATCTCTATTTCAAATCGTCCGTAATCTACACCGTTCTTCCACTCAATCTAATCATTTATTTTCTTAAAAACCACTTACTTCCTCTGTTTGATTATGAAGAATCCTACGTACATTTTATTCTACAATTACAAATTAGGATTTAAATCTTTAAACAGGTAAGGTGACAATTTTTACTATGAAAAGGAAGGATTTCTGCAAGAGATATTATTCAATACATAGAATTTAAGTTTAATTAATGGTGTTGATATTAATCTTTTCAGAAAAGCTAGTAGAAGTATGACGAATGAAATGGGCAAATGACAAAGGGAAGAAGTGGAAGAAGAAGAAGGTAATGATTCTGATAACACCCCAATCATTCATTGTATCGCACGGTCTGCTACCCCTAAGGCCAAGTAAAAAGTAGCAGACCCACCTAAGAAGAAACTCAAGTCTTCCGGGGTAGTTATCAGCGAAACCTCTAAAGCCATAATTAGGACAGAGTCTGTGTCCGTCCCTAATAAGGGGTTAGAATTAGATAAAGGACAAAATTCAGCATCCTCTTCTATGCCAGTAGATAAAGTCCCTACTTCAATGAAACATCATATTGTGGGTGCTGAAATTACAGTGGATGTTGAATCCTTAGAAAAATTAGAAATGGGTGGAGAAGCTATTCAATACTTTAAGGAGCCAAGAGTCACACCAGTCTATCCTAGATTGGTAAGGCTGTTTTACAAAAATATGACCAAAGGCAGCCAAGGACTACCCCCTACCCTCTCCACCAATATTGATGGACTTTCGATTAAAATTTTGAAGGAAATGATCACCAGGGTTATGAATGCACCCCTAGAGATACCACAATTGTTCCAGGATAACCCAGAGGCCAACCTTTTGAGGATGCCATCAGATACCCTCCCCAATTTGCCCCAAATGGCAACCGAATTATTAGGAAAAACTCTACGAGACATGTCCTTTTTCCTTAGAAAGGATTTAGAAGCAAGGAGTTTATCACTCTACTTTTTTGGTGTACTTATCCATAAAACTATTCACCCCACTGGCATGGAACACAGAGAAGTGCATTATTTGCCAAGGCATTGTACCTAATGGCAAATCGCTATTAGTTCAATGTGCCCTCTTACCTTTTTGAGGTAATCACTGTCGTGAGGGAGAAGTTGAGTCAAGAAAGATACCAAAAGAAAAAGTTGACCCTACCATTTGGAGGACTTATTATGAACTTGCTGATGAATGTGGGGTATAGTATAGACCCCAAGGAAAAAACTTTACCAAGACCAGAGGAAGGCTTAAAAATTTTAGCCTATAGGAGAATTTTAGGTGCTGAAAATAAGAAGAAAATCCCATTAGCTCCTCGCACAAAAAGTGCCCCCTCTGTACCACAACTCCCTCAAATTCATAAGGAAAGAGAGGAAACTGTTATAGCACAGACAACATAATTCGTGGGGCCAGAAGAAGTAGCTCTAGAAGAAGGTGTGAGTACTTCTACTCCACCTCAAAAGAGAGCAGAGATCAGCTCTCTGATATCCGAAAGAATAACTGAATTAAGAACCCCAGTTGCAGACCAAATCAGTCTGTATGACCCTTCTTTGGACTCACCAGTAGGGCCTGCTATCCCCTTCAACAGAGGCAGACATACTACCAATCATCACGGAAGCAAACCCTGTGAGCCCAATTCTTGAAAGATTAGAAGAAACTACTTCTGCAATTGATCAACAGGCTGTAGGAATAACTACTTCTAGCTAAACCACTGTATCGGCAGACCCTGTTGCTTAGCCTATGGCCAATATCGAGCAAACTCTCATAGCCCATGCAGTGGAAGCTGATTAAAGCTCAGAGTTACCAAGAGGGAGCTTTACAAAATTGTTACATGAAGAAGAAGCACCTCCTGAGGATCCTCTAGTAAGTACCATACAACTGCATGAGATAGAAACAAGAATTAGGGAAGTAGAGCAATGACAACTCAGACATGAACCAAACTTATTGCCACTGTCTGAAGTCCTAAGAAGGGTGAGGAAACTGGAGCAATGGATCTCTACAAATGCTCCACCAGTGATGCAATAGTATAATAAAAAAGCGGATGGGGGACTTCCAAAATTTAAAACAAAGAGTCCATGAAACCACCTTGACAACTCAAGAACGGGTAGAGATAATGGACAACTTACAAAGAAAAGCTGTACAAGAGCAAGGTGTGAGATGGGCAGCAGAGACAAAAAAGAAAGTCCAGGATGCTACCTCATCTCTTCAAGCCCAACTAGTATAGCAAACTATAAAAATGAGTGGGAAGCAGTAAGCTTGGGAAGAAGAGAAGAGAGTATATGAAGAGAAAATTGCCAATATCCTTGAACAGTTTGGAGGTTTGATGGTAGTTCCTAATAATGTAGAAACTATGAGAGAAAAAGCCCTTAAGGACTACCAGAAAAGGCTCCAGCAATAGATAAGAGAAAAGACTCACTTACTGATTGTGGCAGAAGGGAAAGTAAGGTAACTGCAAGTGGATAGAGATTCCCTATGCTCAGTCAACGATAAACAGGTAAAAATGATTGAGTCCCAAACTAAGAATTATATTATCGCATTAACAAAGGAAAAAGTCGAGGCAGAGAAGCTGAGGATAGAAATTTAACTAAAATCTGTCACAATTAAGAAGCTAACTGCAAATCTCAAGGATAAAGAAAAGGCTGATAAATAAAAATAGTGCCCGAAATGTGCTTCTTGTCTAAGGATTGTGGAAGGACATACAATAGAAGTTGAATTGGCAGCACAGGGGGATTGAACTGCAGATAAAAATGGTTATTCGACAGCAGAGATGTTAGATGGGGAAGATGAACCCACTGATTCCATCCTTGTATCACATTCTACTAGTGAGTCAAAATAGTATAGAATATTACAAATCTCACAGGTATAATCTCCATAAATTTTCATTTCTTAATTTTTACCTTTCAGATCATTGTAAAATTCAGTAATATATAAATTCTTTTTTACTAATTCTGTAATTTTGCTAACAGTGTGTGTTTCTAACATTACTAACATTTTTTTTTTCTCTTCTTACTAACATTTTTGTTATTGATACTCCGAGAATAAGCCGCGAGTATTTTCTCTCAAGTTTGGGGGAGAGTATATATCTGGTAACATATATTTTTTTCGGTAAATAATTAGTATATCAATAATTTTTATTTATTTATTTTGTGTCCCCTGTTTTTGTGCCAATGAGGGCATTGCCCCATTTAAGTTTGGGGGGGTACACAATTTCTGTGTTTAGTAATTTTATTTTAGTTTTTTTCTGATTAGTACATAGGGATTATGATAGAAAAAAAATTACAAATCCTGAAAACTTATGATTCATTATTATAGAAGTTTAATAATTAGAATTTAGAATAGTTATAATTTATGTTTAGCTCTTTGAAACACTGTATTAGAATGAATGTTTAAAACAATAGGTTGATCTAAACTGTAAAAATTTAGACTATAGTTTCAAAATTATAAACCAGTGAGATTTTGAGCCATATTTCCTCTTATTCTGAGAGAGATTGTTTCTATTCAAAATCGTAAAAATTTCGTTGAACTTCTATACTGATATGAAATCTTATATTGTTGAATTTAGAATCGAATTATTCTATGAATATGATGAACTGATTTTTTGTGTAGAACTATCTATTAGAAATATCAAAGCAATAAGACATTTATGCTAGTAAATCGTGAAAATGATCAAAGGTTATCTTTTGTTTAAACCAGAGCCAAAAAGCTAAAATCCCAGAATTTTTTATCCTCTGAACCCATATTAGAAGCTTAAAAAATTGAATTTCTTTGTACCAATATTTTATAAACCTTTAACCATATGTACTACCCAAAGCTTTCTACCTTTAACCCTTATGATTTCTGAGAGTTTAGAACACAAAAAAGGGAAGAAGAGGGAGTGAAAGGAGTAAGAATGAAACAGAGAAGGAATGTTAGAAAAGAGGTACAAAAGAAAAAAAAAGAGAAGAAAATATAGGAAAGGAGTGAAAAAGAAGAGCGATTTAGCAAAAAGCTGAGAAAAAAAAGAGAAATCATAAAAGACGATTTTATAGCTGAAGAACTAGGATATATAAAAAAATGTGAGAAGAGAAAAATGGGAAGAAGTTACCCAACTTTTTGGATACTTACTGAAATAGAAAAGAAGGAAAGAAGATAGAGGAACTAAATTCTCAGAAAAACTTTAAATCTTTTTCTACCTTTCTTTGAAACCTTCTGAAACTAAAAACCCCATTACAAGCTAAAGGAAAGACCTTTCTGATTTACGATTTGAAAAAGCATAAGCCTAGTAGAGATAATGATAATAGATATTATGGATTGTACAAGGAATCATAAGAATATGAGAAGATTACCTTTTCTATGAGATTTAATTTTGCAATTATCTTTGACTGAATTCTTTTGAAAAATATACTGAAAGAACCCAAAATTTTCGATATCTTTTTGAGAGTATGCCAATAGAAAGTTTTTGAATGAAAATATTTTTTAAATTTGCAGTTTAGAAATATTTATGAAGAATAAACTATTCACTAGTGCATATACACTTTGTGCTTATTATGAATTGAAATTGTTGGAGTTCTAATCAAGGATAACTATGGTAATGAAAAGTAAGGATAAAAGATTGGTAATTTTGAAAAATAGTAATAAACTATGTATTGACCAATTTGATAACTTAGGTAATTTAGGTAACTTAGTTATTTTAATTAGTGTAAAAAATTAGTTTAGTATGTTTAAATTTTAAATTTTTGAAAAAAAATATATTTATGAATTTTTTTTTTTGAAATTTGTAGGTAACTTCACTGAAAACCTTTAGGAGACTACAACTCCTCCACTAGGGATCACCTAGGGGTTTGAAGGTTTGTTGCATCCGCTAAATGCAATCGTGCTCCCTATGAAAGTGACATTTAAATTCATAGTTTAGATATTTTATGTTTTCTTGTTTGTTAGGAACTAGCAAAGCTTTAAGTTTGAGGGTGTGATCAGTCACAAAATTTACAATTTTATCACCCTTAACTTAGTGATGCTAGGAATTAGTTTACTACTAACAAGTTAATGATGTGCAGGTATTAAGAAAAATAATAAAAGAAAGCCAAAGTGTTAATATTCATCAAAATGAACTCGAAAAGTAATAAAAAGATGATTGAGTAAAAAGAAGACGATTCGCCGTCGTTGAAAGTTAAGAAATCGTAATTTACGATTCTTCAAAAGATGATTCTTCAGAAAGCGACAAAGGAGTAAAAAATGATAAAAGAAAAGAAATCGTTCATTACAGGAAATTGCCCAGTAAGAAAGCTATCTGAAAATGAGAAATCTTGATTTACGATTCTCTAATAAAAGAAGAACAATCGTAATTTACGATTGTGTAAAGCTACTACATCTGCTGCTTCTGATCACATGAGTGAATATTATCATTGCCATGCACTGAATTAAAAGATCTTTGAAATTAAAAGTCTGATGAATCACAAATCTAAGAAAATTAATGAAGATAAGCTTCAGGAAATCTCGGTTGCTGCAATAAAGGAGAACAATCCAGAAGCACATCTATAATTGAAAGCAAGGAAGAATAAAATTAGGGATTAGAGTTATATTAGGAATCTTTTATTTTTAATAGTTTCTTTTATTAGAATTAGAAGTCTTTGTAAACCGACTCCTTATGATCTATAAATAAGAGAGCCCGATGTAGGAATAGGGATCGAAGAATTTCAGCATCAATTGACAACTGAGGTTGGATTTTCTTTCGATCAGTAGTGTAAAATAGTTAGAGTAGATTAGATATCAGAGGTTTCTCAGGAGCAATTGCCGACTGCTATTGGGTGCTAAAGATTAGTGTAGATATTCTAGTTTCTCAGAAGCAATTGACGACTGCGGTTGAGGGGTGAAAGATATATTTACTTTGCTTTCTAGTTTAGATTTTATTTGCTTTATTTACATGCTTTGTAAACATCTTCAATTTTTAATTTGAATAGACGACTCAGATTAAAATTTGTAGATTAGTATAACGGTTTTTACTTTTCCATCTTCAATTTTCTAGAATTTGATTGACGTCCAGATTTTAGGAATTTGTTGATTAGATTAAATCTGTGCTAAGGAATTTTTGTTATTGATTGACGCCTAAATTCTAAAAGACTGCAATACGGTATAACGGTACTGTTTATTTTCATAAATATCCCATGACTGAAGATTGGAATTGACAACCTCAATCTAAAGGAGGGTTAGGATTTATTTTTTGTAATTTAGATTAAGAAACTATTCTTTTATTCATATTTCTCAAGTAGTTTAGAACCTTAAAAGATAAATATAAACTTTAAAATAGAAATATATATATATATATATATAAGATAATACTTCTTCGTGGGAACGATCCTATACTAGCTCTGTAATTTCCATTGTGCGCTTGCAATAGGTTAAGACTTAATTAGACATACATAGTAAGCCGATCATTACGCCGCCGAAATTTCGGTGATTGCGGGGGGGCTTAAATAGGATCAGAGTGCCTTCGGGCAAGAGTAAGTGTTGTATAATTTTTTTGTATTTGGTCATAAGTAGAGACCGCTTACGAGCGGGTTGATCGGGTGCCTAATACCTTCTTGATCAATAACCGAAGCCTCTTCCCAAGAGCCTTTGGCATAGACCGGAATCAGAGTCATATTTTGCACCTCGGTGTTTTCAATATTTATTTAGGTTTCCTGAGATACCAAAAACTTCGGGTGGGGACTCTATATTTACTTATACGAGCGTATCGTCGTGACGGACTCGCGAGAGCCCACGGTTGCATACAACCCCAATAGATGGGGTGGTCAACAAGTCAAACTCCAAATTTGAGATCTAACCAAATCCTTAAAAATCACTGTTCCTAAGTCTAGCGTGTGTATTAGACATGCTAGGTTTGGGAAATGTGTTCTATGAGAATCCTGGAGGTTCAGAACCTGCCATGGGGCCCACAAAAGCTAATTTTGCCTAGCATGTCTATTAGACATGTTAGGCTAAAATCTGTCAAAATACTAATTTCCTGCCTTTATGTGCAATTTTCAAATCGCCATAACCTTCGGTATACAACTCGGATTAAGGTGATTCTTAGCTTGTTGGAAAGTTGGGAACATCCTCTTTCTGATGGGATAGGTATTAGATTCAGAAGAGGTTTTGTTAATCAGTGGAAAATGCAATTTTTCACTCTTTAACCTGACCTTTGATAGATCTGTGAATAGACTAATAAGTGCATGTTGAGCATGTTTTGTAGATAACAATGAAAAGTAGACATAGTGCAGAAATCCACTCAAAAGTGCCCCACAAGAAGGTCCATCTCTCACTACAGCTCTGACCCAACTATGGCACACAAAAGGGCTCCACACTAATGCCCACTTGGGACATGCAACAATAGCAAAGCAGTGCTGAAGAAGGAAAAACATGCTGAAAACAACCTATCGATAGGTTATTGCAACCTATCGATAGGATCTGAAGGCTGAAGAAGGAAAAATAGGCTGAAAACAACTTATCGATAGGTTATTGCAACCTATCGATAGGATTTGAAGGCTGAAAAGGAAGAAGTCATGGAGATCAAAGAATTCGGTAGGATCTGGAACCTATCGGGCTGTTGAAAGCAAGCAGGAAGCATCCTATCGAAAGGTCCCCTAGAGCTTAAAGAGATCCTGTCGAAAGGATCCTGGAAACTATCGCGCAAATGCCACTTATCGAATGGTTGTTGCAGCTCAGTTGGTGAACCTATCGAAAGCTGATGGAACCTGCCGACAGGAACTAGAAGCAAACCTATCGAAACTCATTGTGCATAGATCAACAGGTCAAAATGAAGTGAGCAGAAGCCAAACCTGTCGAAACGAGCCCCAAACCTATCGGAACCTATCGAAAGGATCCTGAATCCTAGTGAAAGGAACAGAAGGCCTATTTGAAACCTGTCAAAAGCCTCAGGAACCTATCGAAATTAACTGAAGGACTTCTCAAAAAAATTGTTGTGCACACGCTGCAAGTTGCTGACCTACTGTACGCAATTCGAGGCACTCTTGTGACTGGCATAAAGTCTCTAGAAGTGCCCTGGGAAACCCTAACCGACCCACGTGCTCTCCCCCAACTCTAACTAACTGAAAGAGCCATCTAGAAGGGGAATAAAGGAGGGAATAACAGGATTATTTTGGAAGCTGTAATTGGCGAGAAAAATGGATCTGAGGCAGAGGAGGAACAATCAGTTCTAGAGGTCAGAGCTTGCATCAAAATTTCTATTCTTCCTTTTAGCCCAACCATGGTTGGCTAATTTCTTTGGAGCAACAAAGAAGGAGGTTTAATCTATAATTGGGGAAAGCTAAGAGTGTTATTGAGGGTTGGATGTTGCATAGACTGCAAATCTGAGGGCATTTCATTATATGGTTAGTTTAATTCAATGTAATGTTGGTTTAACTACTATAATTAGATCTATAGTTCCTCTGGTTTCATTTGGTGCTCAATCGGTTTTGTGTAGATGGGAATAGCTCACCCACTTAACTGGTAGACCTCTTAGATGCCATTTGATCTCCCTAGATATGATATTCCTGTAATTGCCTGTGTCTGTGGCCTGACGATTACAACATTTGTAGTGGTTATAATGTTCTGATGGAAGCATGAGAATAGAGTGAATCTATTGGATGATCTGTGACCATTGAAGTGGACAGATCATAGCCTTAAGATCAATCCAAATCTCTAGCCTAGATCAGATTCTTCTTCCCTGCAGCTGTGCCTATGGCCAGAAGAGGGATTAATGCACCCTAAACTCTCTGTAACCCTGGCAGCTCAACCCAATTGCAGTAAGACCAAACTCCAAGCTGCTTCTTCCCATTTTCTATTTTAAATTTCCCTTCACTGAAAGATTTGTAGTTTGGATCCATTTATTCAATTTTAATTGTTTTTGTAGTTTAGTTTAAAAGTGATAAACCCTTAGACCTCTCCTCTTTCTTTTGCGGTTTTAGCATTAGGAAGGGTGCCGGATCTGCTTTAGATATGGAGATTTACCTAATTTTCAGCCACATTTTCCTGTGGACATACCCTTACTTTCTTTTAAAACTTGCTACAACCGGCCCTGAATACTTGCAGGACTATGTGTGAGCCTGCCTTGGTGTGTGTTAACCATAGACCCTTTCACTGGTTGATTTTAAACCCCTTTTTATACACAAGGCAGGATCCCAACAAGTTTTTGGCGCTACTGTCGGGAATCTGTGTGCTTAAAATTGGTAGATCTATGTTTTTTTAATTTTAGAATAGATTGTAGATCTGTAATAGCCTATTTAAATTTTCACTAACTGCTTTTGAAAGTTTTTGCTGTTTTGTAGTAGTTTTTTTATTTCTTCAGATTAGAAGCTGTTGCTAATGATAAGCATTTTGCTAGAGGTTGTGCTAAAGTTTGAATCCCTCTACTCCTTTTATTTTTCTGATTTGTGGATTTGTAGATTTATTAGTTAATTATGTTGTTCCTGATTGCCCTGTATTATGTGTGCATTAAGAGTGTGAGTGGTGTATGTTTGGAAGGAGAACTCTCAATCCTTAGATTGTTCCATTAAATCCAGAGGTTGAAAGACTCCTTAGGACTAAAAAAATCTCATCCACATCTGCTGCATCAGGATTTGTTGAAATGGGTGAGCAACAGCAACCTAGAACCTTGAAGGAATTCAATGCACTAGGGGTTTACAATTCCCCCTTCTGCATTCAATTCCCTGTTGTTCAAGGGAACTATGAGATCAAGTCTTTCATAATCCAAATGCTACCCTTATTCCATGGCCCGACCAAAGAAGACCCATATAAACACATTGATGAATTTTTAAGACTATGCACTACATTCAATATTGCAGGTTTGGGGGAGGAAGCAACCAGGATGAGACTCTTTCCTTTTTCATTAAAGGATAGAGCCAGGACTTGGTTGTCAATGCTTCCACCCAATAGTATTCAGTCCTGGAGTGATCTTCAATGTCAGTTTTTGGCCAAGTTTTTTCCCATGTCCAAGACAAGCTAGTTGAGGAAGGGCATTATCTCATTTGCTCAAGATCCAACTGAAGACTTTCACCAAGCTTGGGAGAGATTCAAAGAACTCCTGAAGAAGTGTCCCCATCATCAAATCCTTGAATGGCAACTTGTTCAAAGTTTCTATTAGGGAATTGATTCTAAAAGCAGAGATATGGTAGATGCCTCTTGTGGTGGTACTTACCTCCACAAAACTGTTGAGGAGGCTTGGGAGTTATTTGACATTATCAGTGAGAACTCCATGCAGAGAGAGACGTTGTCCAGAGATTTGGACTTTCCTAGAATGGTGAAAGAAAATATCACAAGAGGAAAGATATATGAGGTGAGTGGGCACAATGATTTGGAAAGTAAAGTGGACAGCTTGACCTAGAATTTTGATAGGCTCATGGGAGCAATGCAGTCACCCATGGCTGCTAAAGTGGAGGAGGCATGTATTATATGCCCGTCTCCCACTCACTCCCTTGAGGAATGTTACTCAACTGTTCAATTTCCAGATTTAGTGATGGAGCATGTGGCTGCCACTCAGTCCTTTGGGCAACAACCGACTGCTGGTTACCAATGGAGAAACTACCCCAACATGAGGTGGAGACAATATTCCTTGAACCCATATTGACTATGAGCCACTGGCAAAGAAGCTGCACCCCGTCCAATAGCTAGATCACTTTCTTTTGAGGAACAAGTTTTGGCTTCATTGCAGAACTTGGTATTCTTGTCTCAAACTGTATACTCTCATAGCCAAAGCATCAAAAAGATAGAAGACCATCTTGGTAAGCTATCTAATGCTTTAACCAAGAGAGAGGAAGGGAGGCTGCCTAGCCAACCCATGGACAACCCAAGGAGACAATATGTGGTAGGTGAGGTTTCCTCTTCCCATGAAGAGGCCAAATCTGTCACCACATTAAGAAGTGGAAGGTTGGTAGACAATCAAGTAGGCTGTGGGCCTTTGAAAAATTCAGAAAAGGAAAAAGAAGTGGTCATGGAGAAGGAACAACAGGATCAACCCATGTTGAATAAGAAGGATAATAATGATCCTCAAGAAAATAAAAAAATCAAAAAGAGAGATGATGAGTTGGCTAAGGCTGCAAATGGGGGAGTAGTCCCACATTTGCCATTTCCTAGGGCAATGCAAGTACCTTCCCCTTTTGATAAAGGGCATGTCAAAATAGAGGAAATGATGGAAATCTTTAAGCAAGTGAAGATCAACCTGCCTCTACTTGATGCAATCAAGCAGGTTCCAGCCTATGCCAAGTTTTTGAAAGACCTTTGCACCCACAAAAGACAATCAAGGATACATTTGTCCAAGAAAGTCTTTTCAATAGAAAAAGTGAAACAGATACTGACTATTTCCACCCTAATAAAACTCCAAGACCCTGGGTCCCCACTATCCCTTCCATCATTGGGGATCATACAATTGAAAAAGCCTTGTTGGATCTGGGAGTTAGTGTAAATTTGTTTCCATATTTAGTATATGAGAAGCTGGGATTAGGAGAGTTAAAGCCCACACATGTGGTCTTACAACTAGCTGATAGATCTGAAAGGAAGCCTGTGGGGATCATTGAAGATGTCTTGGTTGGGGTTGACAAATTCTTTTATCCTGCGGATTTTTTGGTGCTGGACATGAAGCCTAGGAAATGTGCTACTTCTATCCTTGTGATCTTAGGCAGACCCTTTTTGGCCACTGCAAATGCTTACATCCAATGTAGATCAGGGGTCATGGAAGTATCTTTTGGTAATATGAAGGTCAAGTTCAATATCTACAATGCAGCTCATCAGCCCCACTTAGAGAATGAAGGTTGTTTTTCTATTAATGTGCTAGATGAATTTGTGCAAGAAACTCTAGCTCAGGTGTTGCATGGTAATGATTTGTTTGATGTTTTAAAAGAAGTATGGAATGAAACAGTGGAAGAGAAAGCTCCCACATCTGAGCTTGAGCAAGTGAAAGGTGTGAATTCTGAAGCAGGGCCAGCAAAGCATCACCGATGGACTCCTGCTTTACTACCTCTTCCACCACCTTCTAAGGCACCCCTATTGCCTTCACTCATCAGTCCCCCAGGTGTGGAGTTAAAACAACTCTCAAAATCTCTAAAATATGCCTTTTTAGGAGCCAATCACAAACTACCAGTGATAATTTCTTCTTCCCTCACCCTTGAGCAGGAAGAAGAATTGCTTTGTGTGCTGAAAAGGCATAAGAGAGCAATAGGGTGGACTATTGCAGATTTGGGGGGGATAAATCCAGCTGTGTGCATGCACAAAATTCATCTTGAAGAAGGCTTTAAACCCTCTCGAGAGATGTAAAGGAAGCTCAACCCACACATGCGGGAAGTTGTAATGAAGGAAGTAGTCAAACTCCTTGATGTTGGGATCATTTACCCTCTCTTAGATTCTCAATGGGTGGCACCTACCTAGGTGGTGCCTAAGAAAGTTGGGATCACAGTAGTTCAAGCAAACTCAGGTGAGCTGATTCCAACTAGGCAGACCACTAGTTGGAGAGTGTGCATAGACTATCGCAAGCTCAATGAGAAAATCAGCAAAGATCACTTTCCATTGCCCTTTATAGATCAGATCTTAGATAAGTTGGCAGGTAAGGCTTTCTACTATTTTCTTGATAGTTATTCAGGATGTAACCAGATTCCTGTTTACCCTCAAGATCAAGAAAAAACCACATTCACTTGCCCATTTGGAACCTTTGCATACAGAAGGATGCCATTTGGACTATGTAATGCACCTGTCACTTTTTAAAGATGTATATATTCTATCTTTTCTGATATGATTGATAAGTTTTTAGAGATTTTTATGGATGATTTTAGCCAATGCCTGCACCATCTCAGCCTTGTGCTGTAAAGGTGTTAGGAGACCAACCTAGTTTTGAGTTGAGAAAAGAGTCATTTCATGGTGACTCAAGGTAATGTCCTAGGGCATGTTGTTTTCTAGAAAGGAATAGAGGTTGATCAAGCTAAAATTGATTTAATTGCACATTTATCCCCTCCCAAAATGGTCAAACAAGTCAGGTCATTCTTGGGCCATGCTGGTTTCTATAGGAGGTTCATAAAAGACTTTAGCAAAATTTCCAAGCCTCTTTGTCACTTGCTGTGTCAAGAGGTCCCATTTGTGTTCAATGATGAATACCTAGCTGCTTTTAAATTTCTGAAAAACTGTTTGACCACAGTTCCTATATTGCAATCTCCTGATTTTTCCCTGCCATTTGAGCTGATGTGTGATGCATCAGATTTTGCCATTGCTGCAGTGCTGGGACAATGGAAAGGCAAAGGACCATGTGTGGTGGCATATGCTAGTAAATCAATGGTTGATGCTCAATTATATTCCACTATAACTAAAAAGGAGCTGCTAGCCATTGTATTTGCTTTGGAGAAGTTCAGATCATATGTGTTGGGATCCAAGATCACTGTGTTTACTGACCATTCAGCCCTAAAATACCTGTTGTCTAAGAAGGAGGCTAAATCCAAACTAATTAGATGGATTCTTCTTTTGCAGGAATTCAACTTGGAAATCAAAGACAAGAAGGGGGTTGAAAATGTGGTTATTGACCACTTGTCAAGGATTCTAGATACTGATATAGAGAGCTTGCCCATCAATGATTCTTTCCCAGATGAGCAACTTTTTGCTATGGAGATAAGTATGCCCTGGTTTTCCAACATAATGAACTATCTGGTTGTGGGAAAGGTACCCCCACATTGGAGTAAGTATGACAGGGATTTGTTCTTCTCACAAATTCGATATTACATGTGGGAGGATCTTGACCTCTTCAAGTATTGTGCAGACCAGGTGATAAGAAAATGTGTACCTGAAACTGAGTTTGAGAACATTCTAACCATGTGTCATGAATAGGCTTGTGGGGGCCATTTCAGTGGCAACAAGACTGCTGCAAAGGTGCTCCAAAGTGGTTTCTACTGGCCCACTCTGTTAAGAGATGCCATACAGCATTGTAAAACTTATCCTAGATGTTAGCAAATGGGAAGTACTACAAAAAGAAATTCCATGCCCATGCAACCTGTGCTTGTTGTTGAATTATTTGACATATGGAGAATTGATTTTATGGGACCTTTTCCCCCCTCCTATGGATATAATTTCATCCTTGTAGCTGTGGACTATGTCTCTAAATGGGTAGAGGCCATAGCTACAAGAACAAATGACCACAAGGTTGTCATTAAGTTCTTAAAAGAAAACATCTTCTAGGGTCAAAGTTATTAGTGATGGAGGCAGCCACTTTTGCAACAAACCTTTTGAAAAACTGTTGGAAAAATACTCTGTGACCCACAGAGTTGCTACTCCCTACCACCCACAAACCAGTGGGCAAGTAGAGATTTCCAACAGGGATATCAAACACATCCTAGAGAAGACTGTGCGAGCTGATAGGAGGGGTTGGTCCATAAAACTGTCAGAAGCCTTGTGGCCTTATAGGACTGCCTATAAGACCCCCATAGGGATGTCCCCATTCAGGTTAGTATATGGCAAGGCATGTCATTTGCCTGTTGAGTTGGAACATAGAGCATATTGGGCCATTAAAGCATTAAATTCTGACTTAACATCTGCTGGTGTGAACAAAAAATTGTAAATATTTGAGCTTGATGAGATGAGGATGGAAGCATATTCAAATGCCAGGATTTACAAAGACAAAACCAAGGCCTTTCATGACAAGCACCTACTGTGGAAAGAATTCAAAACAGGTGCTAAGATATGATTATCCAATTCAAGATTGAAACTCTTTCCAGGCAAATTGTAGTCCAAATGGTATGGACCTTACACAGTTTTACATGTTTCCCCATCTGGAGATGCAGAAATTAGGGACCCTAAGGATGGTAGGGTTATGAAAGTCAATGGACAAAGGTTAAAAATTTGTGTTGAAAAAATCTATGAACCTGAGGAGACCATTGATTTTCAGAACCCTCCTAAGTATACATGATTTTAGTGTGTATCATATGTACTATAGTTTGATCTTGTTCTGTTTTGTTTTATTTTGTTCTATTTTATTCATCCAACTTTTTGATAGGTTCAAAAGGTCAAAAAGAAGTTTTCGATAGGTTCTGGATACTTATTGGGAACCTATCGAAAGGATAAATCATGCGCTACATGAACCTATTGATAGGAAGGGTTTGACCTATCGAAGCATTTCATCCGCATGCTATACTTTTATAGAGTTCGACAGGACGCTTTGACCTATTGAATTCATTCAATTCATCCTATCGAAATCGATTTTCCATCTTTATAAACCTATCGTTAGGTCATTCGACACCTGCTGCAAGCCCTAGCTCTCTCTTCCTCATTTCTCGCTACCTTCATTTTCCGCTAAATCCTCTAAGGACTTTTCACCACCCAACTCCCGACGCTATAATTAGACTGCCATTTATTGTCCTATTTCGTTCCCCATAATGAATTGTGCACTTAACCATGCCCCATGAGAATGATAATTTATTCCTAACCTTGGAAGGAGGCAAAAATTTAATATGCCGATTCATATTCCAGCATCCATCCACTTTATATGCAAGAATGACTCGTCTTCATTTCATTCCTCTAACTTCAGCAGTCCTTCCCGACTCATAACCATGGCGGATGACAAACCTACCAACTTACCAATCAAATTCTTCCCCATGTGGTCAGAACCGCCACCGCCTAAAGAGCCAGATCCTCTCTAATTTCTCTGGGATGAATACGAAGAGGTACAGAGAATCCTGGCTAAGGAGGAGAAGAAAAAGGAAAAGAAAAAGAAGAAGCAGAAGATCGAACCATCTGCATCTCCACCCCCATCCTCTTCAACCCCTTCACCACATGCTCAGCTTCCATCTCCCTGATCTTTCATTTTCCCACCCCCCCTGGCTTGCAGTTCCTCTTCCACCTGAAGTCGGGTGAGGATATCCCTGTGCTAGGGGGAAGAAGAATTTTGCTTTTGACCAAGTATTTTGTTAATATGTAGCGCTTATGCTTAGATCTGTCGTTGAATTACCCTTTTAATGGAATGTCTTCTTGGTGTTCTCTTTTTTATTTCAAGTTTCTATGTGTTGTATGTTTTCAGTTTTCGTTTCTCTTTGTTTATTTATTCCCTGCTGCACCCCGATGAACTTTAAAATAGTGAGGACACTGTTTAATTTAGGTTTGGGGGTATGGAAGGGGTGCCAATGAAATGAGTTAATGCTAGTGCAGCTATGTTGAAAAAGTTTTTGAAAATAAAGTGATTTCCCACCTGATTTTTGGAAAAAGCGGAAATTAAAAACTTTTTAAAACTGAAATGAGTTATAGTTTTAACATTTTTTATGAAGCAAATGTCAAGAATTTTCAAAAATTGATGTTTAGTGAAGCTGAAATGAGAGAAAACTGTAAGGATACACCCCAGAAAATTTGATGGAAGGCCATACCCAGTGAGATTTGGGTCGAAATTTTTTTCTTTGAAGAGTGTCTTGGCAATTTTTCCACTCTAAAGACTGATTGAATCTAGTTTCGATCACTAGAAGTTAGGCAAATCTAAATTAAAATAGCTTGACAACATTAATGATATTGAAGACATGAAGTAAGGCCATCCCTTGGACAGTTTGAGCTTAAAATGTCCCACCTTTGAACTGCCCTTGATACACACCATTTGAGCCTAAAAATTCCTAGTTTTCTTTGATTAAAACCAGAAAGTTTGAACCCAAAACCTCAGTGACCTGATACAGCCTAACCCTCACTCTGAGATTTCAGAAGGTAGAGTTGGTTTGATGGTTGGTTGAGAAAGAAGAAAGCACATTTGGTGGTGTTGTGGCATTCCAACCCATAAAAAGAAAAAAAAATGAAAAAAAAAATAAAAAAAGAAAAAAAAAAGAAAAGGAAAAATAGAAAATAAAAAGAAAAGGAATGGGAAAGAGAATTCATTTCATTGAAAGATTGAAATGAGGATTAGAAACTGATCACTTCAAATCCAAAAATTCAAGATGTAGATGGAATTGTGCTAAAATGAAGAAGGTGTTGTCTAGACCACATCCTCACTGTTATTGATTTCTCAATTTGAATCCTTTTTACCCCATTGTTCTTTTACAAATTTCACCCATAAGCCACATTACAACCCAATAAAAAAGACCTTACTGATCTAAAATGGATTAAACTGTCATGTGGAGATGAGGATTTGTTTAATCTATGGTGAAAAGAGTTAGAAAATTTCAGAAGTTAAAGCAATGCCTATGCTCATGCTTGCAGTCCTATTTGAGGTCTGTAATTGTTCTTGAGCTGTGTGAAATGATACATCCTTCTATTTTTGTTGTGAGTGAACAGCCCCGGTAAGACTTCTGTCTGAAATCTGGTTGTTTGGGGCATTATAAAAAACAAAATTCATTAATTAAAGGTGAACTCTGCATCAATTTTCAGGCATAATGCCTTGACATGAACTGGTTGATGATGAAGGAATTATAGCAGAATTTCAGGTTTTAAACTGATGATTTTTCTGCTAAAAATCCTCTAGAATTGAATGCACTTGGTGTGGAATTTATTTTTATCTCACTTAACTCTGTTTTAGCATGTTGCACTAGTACTAACTGATTTTATTAGAGAAGTTTGTGGGTACCTTCACTGAAAACCCTCAGGAGACTTCACTCCTCCACTAGGGATCACCTAGGGGTTTAAAAGGCTTGATGCATATGCTAAATGCATCTGTGCTCCCTACAAAAGTGGCATTTTAGTTTTCTTTATCTTTCCTTTGCTCAGGGACTAGCAAAGCTTAGGTTTGGGGGTGTGTTAATCAGTGGAAAATGCCATTTTCCACCCTTTAACCTGACCTTTGATAGACCTGTGAATAGACTAATAAGTGTATGTTGAGCATGTTTTGTAGATAGCAATGAAAAGTAGTCATAGTGCAGAAATCCACCAAAAAGTGCCCCACTTCATCCATCTCTCACTATAGCTCAGACCCAACTATGGCACACAAAAGGGCTCCACACCAATGCCCACTTGGGACATGCAGCAACAGCAAAGCAGCGCTGAAGAAGGAAAAACATGCTGAAAACAACTTGTCGATAGGTTATTGCAACCTATCGATAAGATCTGAAGGCTGAAGAAGGAAAAATAGGCTGAAAACAACCTGTCGATAGGTTATTGCAACCTATAGATAGGATCTGAAGGTTGAAAAGGAAGAAGTCATGGAGATCATAGTATTCGATAGGATCTGGAACCTATCTGGCTGTTGAAAGCAAGCAGGAAGCATCCTATCGAAAGGTCCCCTGGAGCTTAAACAGATCCTATTGAAAGGATCCAGGAACCTATCGCGCAAGTGCCACTTATTGAATGGTTGTTGCAGCTCAGTTGGTGAACCTATCGAAAGCTGATGGAACTAGAAGCAAACCTATCGAAACTCATTGCGCATGGATCAACCTGTCGAAATGAAGTGAGCAGCAGCCAAACTTGTCGAAAGGAGCCCCTAACCTATTTGAACATTTCGAAAGGATCCTGAATTCTAGCAAAGGGAACAGAATGCCGAAAGCCTCAGGAACCTATCGAAATCGACTAAAGGACTTCTCAGAAAAACTGTTGTGCACACGTTGCAAGTTGGTGACCTGCTACACGCAATCTGAGGCACTCTGGTTATTGGCATGAAGTCTCTAGAAGTGCCCCGGGAAACCTTAATTGACCCACGTGCTCTCCCCCAACTCTAACTAACTGAAAGAGCCTTCTAGAAGGGAATAAAGGAGGGAATTACAGGATTATTCTGAAAGCTGTAATTGGCGGGAAAAATGGATCTGAGGCAGAGAAAAGCTATAAGAGGAAGGAAAGCCACCAGAAAAAAGGGGGGGATCAATTCTTGAGATCAGAGCTTGCATCGAAATTCTTTATTCTTCCTTTTAGCCCAACCATGGTTGGCTAATTTCTTTGGAGCAGCCAAGAGGGAGGTTTAGTCTATAATTGGGGAAAACTGAGAGTGTTATTGAGGGTTGGATGTTGCATAGACTGCAAATTTGAGGGCATTTCATTGTATGGTTAGTTTAATTCAATGTAATATTGGTTTAACTGCTGTAATTTGATCTATAGTTTCTTTGGTTTCATTTGGTGCTCGATTGGCTTTGTGTAGATGGGAATAGCTCACCCACTTAACTGGTAGACCTCTTGGATGTCATTTGATCTCCCTAGATCTGATATTCCTGTAATTGTCTATGTCTGTGGCCTGACGATTGCAGCATTTGTAGTGGTTATAATGTTCTGGTGGAAGCATGAGAATGGAGTGAATCTATTAGATGATCTATGACCATTGAAGTGGACAGATCATAGCCTTAAGATCAAGCAAAATCTGTAGCCTAGATCAGATTCTTCTACCTTGCAGTTGTGCCTATGGCCAGATGAGGGATTAATGCACTCTAAACTCTCTGTAACCCTGACAACTCAACCACATTGCAGTAAGACCAAACTCCAAGCTGCTTCTTCCCATTTTCTATTTTAAATTTCCCTTCATTGCAAGATTTGTACTATGGATCCATTTCTAAAATTTAAATTGTTTTTGTAGTTTAGTTTAAAAGTGACAAACCCTTAGACCTCTCCTCTTTCTTTTGTTGTTTTGGCATTAGGAAGGGTGCCAGATCTGCTTTAGATCTAGAGATTTGCCTAATTTTCAGCCATATTTTCCTGTGGACATACACTTACTTTCTTTTAAAACTTGCTACAACAGGCCCTGAATACTTGCAGGATTATGTGCGAGCCTGCCTTGGTGTGTGCTAACCATAGACCCTTTTACTGGCTGATTTTAAACCCCTTTTAAGACACAAGGTAGGATCCCAACAGGTCTGTATAAACTTTGAAACTCCACTTTTCAACCACTTCCCGGGAGGGTTTAAAATGGGTTTGGGAGGAGTTCTATAGGTTAGGGTTGATTGGTCGGGGATAGACTTCTAAGGGTTTAGGTTAAGTTTTAAGGGTTTGGGAAGTGCTCTCGGAAGCTCGGAAGGTATGCCTTTCTCAAAGTGTAAGTTAATTGGGCCTTGGGCCAAATTTGGGTGTCTACAAGAGGCGCACAATTCATTTGCACACATGGATACATGCGTGCAATTGGTCCCACTTGGACTAGGTCCACTCTTCCTGTAGACCGCCTTAGGACCCAAATTACGCACACTACATTTAGCGCTTAATTCAATTACCCGCCGAACTATCTGCGTGCAATTAGTCCAGCTTGGACTTGGCTTACACTTCCGTGCACCGCCTAAAGTTTTGTATTTTGTGCATATTTTGATACGCGGAATTTGATTGCATGCGCCCCTACACGTGCGTAATTGGTCCAGATATGGATTGGAACTCTAACTCTCCATATCGCCCGAACTCCTCTATTACACACACACTCCTCTATGCGTAATCGAATTTCACGCATGACTCCATGCGCAAAATTAATTCCAAGCATAATGGAACTAGGACTCCCCAACTGAGCCAATCAGTCGGTCATTCTCGAGTCCGTGAGTGACTCAAATTCAATTGAACGCATAGAAATCTACACGGAATTCAATCCCACGCCTGTATCTATGCACATAATTGGTCAATTGCGCACGTGGCCAAACACGCAAAATTAGCCCGATACCGACAAATGCGGGGATTTAGCCCGATACCTGTAAAAGTAGGATCCATCTGATTAGCCTTGACTTGTCATCCTTTTTTAATAACAAATATTTTAAAGCAAATTGATTAGTGAAGATGATGATCTTTGATATTAATAGGTATTGTCGAAATTTATCTAATGCAAACACGACAGCGAGAAGCTCTTTCTCAGTAGCGGTGTAATTCACTTGAGCTTCAATCAAGGTTTGGCTCGTGTAGTAAATTACATGAGGAACCTTATCTTTTTGCTATTTGAGGACCGCACCTATTGCGTAATGTTATATTGCCTACCTTGTTATTATTAAGACGTTAAAAACAACACACTAAAGGAAAAATAACAGAAGCAGATACCAAGGTAAGCAGCCAGGCCTGCAAGAACTAAGGCTGTTGTAGCAAGCTTTAAAGAGGTAAGTAGGGGTATGTCCACAGGGAAATGTGTTTCAAAAGAAAGTAAATCTCTAGATCTAGAACAGATCTGGCACTCTAACCTATCCTAGTTTAAAACAAAGCAAGAAAGGAAAGAGGAGAGGGTTTAGGGGGTTGCCACTTTACTAAACCTATAGAAAACTAAATCTAAGGACTAATGATCCAGAGCTGAGTAGAAACAAATTTGAAGAAATAGACAAAGTTTTTGGGGAATTAAAATCAAAGGTGGAGAATAGTAGCTTGGGATTTTGGTCTCATTGAAAATTAATTGATTAAACAGTAATGCAGAGGATTGATTTGCAGCTAACCTTCGTCTGGCTACAAGCACAGATGCAAGGTAGAAAAATCCAATATAAACCAGAGGATTGAATTGATCTTAAGGCTATGATCTGTCCACTTCAATGGTCACAGATCATCTTAGGGATTTCCTCCAATCCAAAGGCTTTAATTAGAACAATAAGATCACTGCAGATGCTATGGATGCAAGGCTACATGCTCAGGCATCCATAGGCATATTAAATCTAGGGAAATCAGATGGCAATCAAAAGATCTATAGATTCAAATGGACTTTACAACCAATAATTTATTAAATCAAAACAACTTACAATACATTATTCTCAGATCTGCAGTCTGTGCAACATCAATCCTCATACAAAGCTCTCAAACCTCTCAATTTACAGATGCACCTCCCCCTAGCTGCTAGAAGTATTTAGCCAACCATGATTGGCCTAAAGAGAATGGGGAAGAAGGAAGAAGGATGAAATTTTAAAGGGAAAATGAATTCGAATTTGGTCTCTGAGCTCTCTTAATTTCTGGATGCCCCTTCTGTAAAGCTTCTCTTCTATTTATACTCTTCCCCTCTGTCTCAGATCTATTTCAACCAATCAGAGCTTAAGGGAATAATTCTGTTATTCTGAGCTGCTTATGTGGCTGATTTTTGATTCTAGAATCTCCCCCAATTGGTTCAAATTAGACATGTACATGTGGGGGAGTTAGAGAGGTTCTCATTCATGCCCATTTGCATTCCAAAAATACCCTCAAGGGTTGTTAACATGCCTCGAGATGTGTGCACAGAGCACTGAAGTGAGCTGCATTCTTAGCTGGAACTGAGAAGTTCCAAATATGTGCTTCGAGAGGTTCAGAGGACCTTTTGATAGGTTCTGAGTGTGTTTTATGCACCATTCGACAGGTTGATGCTAGCTTCAAACATCCTCTCGATAGGTTGATGCAACCTCGTAAGATCCACTATAGCTCCAGGGAAGTCCTCGACAAGATCCTTCCCTCTGTTCGATAGGTTAGAAGTACTTCTCGACAGGTTGATGGCAACCTCTCGAGATCCTCTGCAGCTTCAGGTATCCTCTCGCTAGGTTGGCTCTGATTGTTCTATGGGTCCAGGGAACCTCTCAATGGGATTGATTTCAGCCTTCTGCACTTCGTGAGGATGGCTGTTTCAGTAGACCTCTCGACAAGATCATTTGTACTAGTCGACAGGATCTTCTTTCTCAGTTTAAACTATTCGATAGGTTCCATCAATCTCTCAATATGTCCATTTCTTCACATCGGAACCTCTCGATAGGTTGTAATTCAGCTTTAGATCCTTTCAACAGGATGCCTTCATCACTTTTATCTCCTCGATGGGTTCTAGGAACCTCTCGATAGCTTCATAAACTGCATCCAACCTCCCGACAGCTTCACATGACCACTCGACAGGTTGCTATTCTTTATTTCTTACACATAACTTGGGGTGCTAACTTTCATCTGTCCTGGCCTTTGAGGGGTTCATTCTTCATCCACTGCAACTGCTTTTGCTCCCATGTGTACATAGTTAGACACATGTCATTGTCATAGGGTTCTGAGGATCCTTGAATCTACTTGATGGTTGGTCTTTTGGGCTACATGAGAACTTATTGAATCTGTTTTGTATTGATGCAATTCTCCAGCAGGTCTCTTCTTGGCATTTTTAGATGGATGTCTGCACTATGACTGCAATTTCTTGCTAACTACAAAACACACTTAAGACACATTATTAGTCAACTCAAAGGTCCATCAAAGGTTAGGTTAGGAGGTAAAAAATGGTATTTTTTTACTGACTAACACACCCCCCAACATAAGCTTTGCTAGTCCTTGAGCAAAGGAGAAATTAAAAACAAATATTGAAAATAGGGAATGCCACTTTTGTAGGGAACATAGATGCATTTCGCATATGCATCAAGCCTTTTAAACCCCTAGGTGAGATTCCAACAAATTCAGCTTTATTCCATACATTGCCCTTTTGAATTCAGAAGTTTCAAAACAGTAAATGTAAACAATTTAATACCTAAATCCTTTTTCAAACTCATCATAACCAATCTGAAATCAAGAGAATGGCTTGTGCATAACAGTATATACTTCACCATTAATTTAAGAATCAGGTTAAAACAATGCCTAAATAAATCCAATTTCAGACCCAATTATCTCACAGGCATACTCTCACAAATGATTTCAAAGGTGTATCATTTCACACAGCTCAAGAGTAGTTACAGCCCTCAAATAAGATTGCAAGCATGAGCATAGGAAGTGCTCTTATTCTTGAAATCTTCTAACTCTCTTCACCATAGATTACACGGCTCCTTATCTCCACATGACAGCTCAATCAATTTCAGATCAGTAAGGTCTTTTTATTGGGTTGTAATGCGGCTTATGGGTGAGGTTTATAAAAAAAAAAGGGTAAAGAGGGATTCAAAATTGAGAAGTCAATAAGGTAAGGAGGTGGTGCACACACCTTCTTCATCTCATCACATCTTCATCTTTCTTTGATATTTTCATATTTGAAGTGATTAGCTTCTAATCTTCTTCCAATTTTCAAATGAAGTGACTTCTCTTTGCATTTTCTTTTGTTTTATTTTTCTGTGTTTTTTTATTTTTTTTATTATTTATTTATTTATATTCTTTTCTTCTGCATATTTCTCATTTTTTTTATATGTGTGCCACAATGCCGCAACTCCACAACTGAACACTATTTTTCCTAGATTTTCTTTCTTTTCTTTCCACCAAATATCAAACCTTGCTCCTCTAACCTCACTTCTCCCTCCACTTCCTGAATTCTTAGATTGAGGGTAAACTGAAATAGGTCAAGAGGTCCAGGAAAAAAAATGTTTTGGTTTTTTTTTTTTAAAGAAGAATGAAATTTGCAGGCTCAAATGGTGTATACAAAGGCAGTTCAACGGGTAGAGATTTTTAGCTCAAACTGTCCAAGGGATGGCCTTACATCATGTCTTTAATGTCATGGGTACTGTCAAACAATTTAGAGTGCATAACTTCTAGTGAAAAAGAATTAAATTCAAATAGTCCTTAGAGCAAAAAAAAAATGACAAACACTCCGCAAATAGAATTTTACAAGCCCAAGTCTCACTGGGTATGATCTTCCTTTGGATTCTCAAGACATGTTCTTACTTTTTCTCTCCTTACTGGTTTACTACATACTGATTATGACAAAAATTTCTTGATGATATCTTTCATGGAAATGTTGAATTTTTCAAAAGGATCCAAACATTAAACAGTCTACCATACATTCTTTAATTTCCCTTTTTCAAAATTGCCCAGTTTAGAATTCTGCTAAATTTGTTTTAATCCTACTAACACCATTGCACTTGGCTTAACTATCTCATAATTTTTTTTTTTTTTTCAAAATTACCCTGCTATACCCCCAAACCAATGAGGAATAGTGTCCTCATTGTTTCAGAGATATAACATGACAGAACAGCAGGATACTATAGATCTACCAACAAGTACAAACAGAAAAAGAAAGTATAGAGAACAACAAATTGACACACCAAAATAAAGATGCATTTATTAGAAAGATATACAAAGTAAGAAACAACTAATTTTTATTAACTAGAAGAAATGTACAAGTAACTTTACATGCAAAAGACTGAAATGAAACATTATAGGACAGACAAACCTAAGACTGAACATCTAATTACAAAATAACTGAGGAAAATCCTAGAGCTAGTCTTCATCTGAATTTGAGCTTGATAAAGGCATTGGCTCCCATCCATATTTTACAGCTATTTTGTCATAATCCTTCCTCAAATTCTCCTTCTTCTTCAGTTTCTTAGTGTTGGCAGCACCAGCCTTTGTCCTTTTGGCAGATGGCTTCTGAGGCTTGGTGCTATCCTCGGGCATGGTGGGCTCATTGATAGACACCCTAGCTGATGAGGGTGGTTTCTGGCTTGAGATGGTTGATTACAGGTTGTCTGCCAGCTTGGCCAGCATCTCAGCCTTCTACTTCTCTTCATATAATTTGCGGGCATGCCTACACAATTGCTCCCAATGCAGCTTCTCCACTCTATGATCCAGCTTCAGCTGGTCAATCTCAGCCACCAATGGCAGCTTCACTCTAGTGTTTAGCTCAGTCATCCCTCCTGATGTAGGGATTTTCATCCATTGCTTTGTGAAGGGTGGAAAATGGAGGCATAAGGTATGAAGAGGCAGGGACCATAGTGTTGTCGCTCCAAGTGTGCCATAATTGTGTGCATTATGAATCAAAAATTAAAGAATTAAAGAATGCTAGGTTATATGGATGTTAACTTATGAAAGGGATATCAGCACATTGGGGCTAACACTGGCCTGCAAGATCAGGGCCAATTGTAGCAAGTTTTAAAAGTAAGTATTTCAAGATCGTCCACAGAGAAGTTTGTCTAAAATGAGAGATAAACCTCTAGATCTGTGCTACCAGATCTGGCTCTATAATTATCTAAAATAAAGAATAGATAAAAGAGAGTGTTGGATTGTGTCACATTTAACTATAAGCAAATAAAGAAAAGAACTAACTACATGATCCAGATCCGAGTTGGGGAGATGTTTAAAATAAGACAAATGCAGAAATAATAGCTTCATGTACTTTAGCCTCTGAATTTTAATGGAGAATCAGATTTCACAGGAGCAGATTCAATCTTCATCTGCTACCGGCCGTATGTAAGAGAAATAAATCCAATTAAGGAATAGGTTTAGACTTATGGTCGTGATCATCCACTTAAATGGTCACGATCATACTAGTGGCCTATTCTTTAGTTGAACATGAACATCACTGTAAATCTTTGCTTGAATTAGGTTACCAACGCTAATTCACAGGGATGATGAATTAAGGGAAGTTGGATGCGGATGAGTGAATCTAAAGAAGTCTAATGCACTAAGGTGAACATTAACCCTCGACATGACTCCAATGGAGAAGACACAAATTACAAAGAACCTTTTAAAATCCAACGTTACAATTCTGAGTACACGGCTTCTTAGAGAGCCCTCGGACTTCTGATCGAGCTTCTCGAAGAGCCCTCAGATTCTGATCTTGAATCCGAACTTGGAAGTACAAATCACTCACAATGGCTCTCAAAGGTAAACTACAAGAAGGATTACGGGGGTTCGGATAAGCTATCGGCGGAATGAGGGAAAGCAGAGATGAAAACTCTAAAATCTGGATGCCCCAATTGGGCAAATGTCTTCTCAATTTATAGCTTTCCTCTATCACGCACAAGGCTGAATTGACCAATCGAAGTGCTCGGATCTGGATTGCCCAATGGCCGTTGAGCACGTGGATCCGGATCTGTTACGGCCAATGAAAATGCTCGACGTTGGTTCCAATCGAGCGTTAGAAGCATCAATTCTGTTATGGGAATTCAAAAGTCTGTTTGAGCTTCTAGAAGTTCCCGCCAAGTGATTTCATCTTTGGGTTTTCACGTGGGGCGGAATATGCCTTTGGTTTGTGCTTGGAATCTTCCGGAATGTCTCTGGGCTTTTAATTACATTGGGGCACGTGCAGAGTTTACTGAAATGCCCTTCAAAGTGGCTGTAAATCCCCAGTATGCCATTTCGCAGAGTTTAAGGGTCTTTTCGCAAAGTAATTTGGCTCCTGAAGCTCTTTTCGTGGGGTTTCAGTTCTGTTCGAATTAAACTTTTCTTCTTTTCGCAAAGGTCATTCTTCTATTCGAACAGTTCTGCTACCTTTCGTAAACCTTGTTTGAGGTTTATTCCTTCTTCGCAAAGTTTCAGGTTCTTTGCGAATTGAAGAGATTCTTTGCGAATTGAGCTTTAGCTTCCATTCTTCTTCTTCAGGTCTTTTCTTGCTCTTTTAGGACCTTTTTAGCCATTGCTGAGGCTATTTCTTCACTCCCTCTTTGAGCTTGACATGCGTTGTCAGCTTTTTGATCATTTTAGGATGGTTTTCGGATTTGGACCTGTCTTTTTGGTTTAGCTGCAATATGAACACTAAAGCACTTTTTTAGTCCTCTCAAGGGTCTTTCAAGGCTCGTGTTTAGGGGTGAAAAATGGTATTTTTCACTACTTATCACACCCCCAAACCTAAGCTTTGCTAGTCCCTGAGCAAAGAAACAAAAAAAACAAAGTAAAGAGCCACTTTTGTAGGAAGCACAGGTGCATTTAGCATATGCAACAAGCCTTTTCAACCCCTAGGTGATCCCTAGAGGAGGAGTGAAGTCTCCTGAGGGTTTTCAGTGAAGGTACCCACAAACTTCTCCATGAAACAGTTAACATCAGTGCAATATTATCAAATGAGCAATCAAGGAGCAGGGTTAGTTACTCTTGAATCAATGATGAAACAGAAAATTTGATTATTGTTTGCGAATTTAAACATTTATAAACCTCATGAATGTTTCAATATTTCCAATCTGAATGAGCAATCATAGAAAATCATACAAATGTGCAGATAAGCTCATCCTATGGATAAAAATTAGGTTATAAGTCATACTTAAGGTGCTCAAGTTCCAACCCAAACACTCACGGGTATACTCTCATCATGTTTTTGTTGAGGGTTCATTTCACTCAAGCTCAAGAGCGATTACATCTCCTAAATGGATCTGTAAGCATGAGCATAGGCATGATTCTTAGGCAATGGCATCATTGACATCTCTTCACCATAGATTGGGTCACTTCTTATCTCCACATGACTCACTCAACTTTGGATCACAAGGGCTTTTAATCTAGGTTTGTTTGTATGGCTTATGGAGTGAAGTTTCAAGGAAAAGGCGTTTGAATGCAGAGGTTTGAATTTGAGAACTCGGGAAGTGCGGGAGATGGTTCATGACTCCACTTTTTGAGTTTAGCTTCTTTCTTCTTCTTTTCGAGATTCTCACATTCACGTGATCAATTCTTTCTTTGATCTTGCATTTTTCAACATAAGGTCCCTTTTTGCCTTTTGCTTGCAACTTTTTCACATTGTTTGTCTCTTCTTTTCTCGGTCACCATATTACCTTTTTGAGGTATTTTCTCTTCATTTTCTTGATGTTGCCCGAAATGGTCCATCTTGATTCTTTCTCCTTTACCTCCTGAATTCTCGAGTGAGGGAAAGCTGAATTAGTTCCATAGGTTCGGTGCAAGTACTTTTGAGTATTTTGATGAAGAATTGTAGGATTTACTCAAATGGGGTACAAAGCAAGGCAGATTTTTCTTGGTTGGTTCTCATTAGGTTCAAGTCATCAAAGAAGGCCTTGATCTTTTCCTCGGTTTCATGAGTCTTTGTTACTTGTTTTAATTTGGAGTTTCCTAACTTCTAGTGGATCTAATGCCTCAAATCCTTTGAATCGAGAAAAAATTGCCTCAGTCACTCTTCAACGAGATGGAAAATATATGGGCTCAATTTTCACTTTGGTTATGGTTTTCCTTGAGCTTTTAAGTATATCTTTACCTTTTCTCTTCCTTTTGACTTACTACGTCGATACCAGTATGTTTTTATGGTGTAATCATCATGGAAATGTAGAATATCGCAAGGTTTAGAATGTCTAAATTTGGCAAAGGAATTTTAAATTTTCTAGTTGTCATGATTCTTAAGTAAATTAATACATTTCCTAATTACTTAGGTGATTCTGCTGCCCTTATGTTAACTATTCCTAAGCGACTTATCGCACACACCCCCAAACCTATGAGGAGCGGTGTCCTCACGGTTCAAAGGTGGTGGACAATTATTAGGGAAGGACAATGAAACAACAATAATCTGGACAGTTACAGCAAGCACATCAGAAATTTGGATAGAAAATAAAAGGAAAAAAAAAGGAAAAGGGAGTAGGGGGAGGGGTTGTAAGTTTTTCTGAAATAGGGGAGAGCAAAAACAGACTGGTTAGGCACATCTTATAATAGAAAAAATTGCAATAGAATAAAAAGCAGAAAATAAGAAAATAAGAAAGAGACAATTGACAGAATTGCACAGAATTAGACAAAAATAAAAGATATATATATTGAATTCAGAAACACAGTACATGCAGATTTTAGTAACTGGGATCAAAGTCACTATCATAAGTGGGTTCTATGGGGTCTGAGCTAGAGTCCATGCAGGCTGGATTGAGTAGACTGATTTTCTTGAGGATTTTTCAAAGAATAGAGGTTTGGAGCTCAGTGTACTCTTCTGTCTTGATTTTTCGGGTGAGGCCTAAATGTTTGGTTAGGCTGGCTGATCTCTGCTGTTCTTGAGCCAATTTGGTCTGTTCTTGAACTAATTAGGCTTGTAGCATGGCTACCTTATATTTTTCAGCCTTGACTAATTGGTAGATTTGTGAGACCAGATTCCCCATTTTGTCTCTTTCAAATTGCATGAAGTGTTCCAATTTTGCAATTTTAGCTTCATAGGGAGGTCTGATGTAAGCCTCCAAGTCGGCCCTTGAGGACATCTTTAGGGATGTAAGGGTTGTCTTGCATGGCCTTGGTGAGGGTGGGGTATCCCTGGAGGGGAATGGGGTGGTAGGGAACTAAGGGTGGTGTAGCGGGGGGAGGGGGGGGTAAGGCCACAGGTGCGGGGGAGGTTTGGGTAGCTTGGGTGGTGGTGGAGGGTGGAAGTAGAAGGACTTGAGTGCTTTGGGTTGCATGGGAGGCAACATGGAAGGTAGGGCACTAGGGGTAGTTAGGGTTTGGATCGGCTCAAGGTGGCGGTGGTTGTCTGTGTTGGTTTGGAGGCGAGTTTGAATGTTTTGGAGATAGGTGAGTATTTGGTGTATTAGGCGGTGTGGAAGAGATTTGTGTGGTGGTGGGATTTGGGAAGTGGAGGGTTGGGGGTAATGGGTGTGAAAGGGAGGTGGGGAAATGGGTGAAAGGAGTAGGGGGGAGGGGGTGTGGGAGCTATCTCCATAGGCTCATAGAGGGGGTGGTGCCTCTGTGGGGAAGTGGGTGAGATTCGAAGTGTGGGGAAAATTAGGTGTATGAGCTGAAATTTGGGAGTGGGGATTGGGGGGCTTATGAGCGAGGGGTGGAAGGGGCTAGTATGGGGTGGCTACCTCCTCTGGGCTGGGAATGGGCAAGTCTGCTAGGAGTAAGGCAAGGTTGGGTGAGATGGGTGGGGTTTGAATAATAGGGGTGGTGGGTGTGGTAGGGGTATCTAGAATGGGAATGATGGAAGGTGTGGATGATGAGCAATTTGGGATGGGGAGGTGTGGAGGAATAAGGAACCGGGCCATATATGGGCATGGGAGGTCTGTGAAAGAGTGGCTACCTCGGGGTGTGTGGACTAAGTCTGACAAGTGGTGCGACTAAATTTGGTCACCACAGGAGTTGGGCTTATAATGGTAGGGGTGGGCTCGGGGGGCTGGTTGAGGCTCCACAATTTCCACTCTGCTGACATGCCCACCCACACTTTCGGGGCTTGGTTCTCTGTCATGCTCAGTGACAAGAACTAGCTGGCTCAGTGCTATGGGTTCGGCTGAGGGCAATAGGTCAGTGCGAGGCGGGGGCATGGGCTGGTTCTCCTACTTCCCTCATTCTTCTTAACATGGCACGACTTGTGGTCAGGGCTTTCTTGCCAAAGTGGTGAGGTGGAGTACCTCAAAGGGCTCTTCCTATCAATGTCAAACTTGGCTCTTAAGAGGGCTAATGGAGTCTTCAAAGGGAGGCCAGCAATCTTACTGTTCCTTTTACCTTGGCACTCACATCACCATTGCTTTTAGGATCGACATGGGGGCATTGAAGAATTGCCTTAGAGAAGTGAAAGAGGGCTTCTAAGATGGGGTTCGCCTCTCTTGGGTGTGATTAACATAAAACTCCCTCGAATTATGGAATCCATCGATAGATATTGCAGGCGAGATCTCTTCTCATTATTGATTGCAGAACCCACCATGCCTGTGTCAAATGGGCAGCCATATCTGAAAGAGTAACTTGAGAGCGCCAAGGTCCATCATTGAATTGAAAAGGTATCCCTAGGGCATGTCCAATGTCCTCGCAGCACGCCACGCCATTGTCTATAAAATAACTAGGGTTGGCACATCAAGATGTTCCTCTGTGACTGTGGTGAGGTTTGATACCAGCCTTTGTCATCCTTGGGTAAATTTTTCGTGTAATGGAGTGAGGATGGTGCTGAGGGAAGCCTCCCTGAGATATCTTAAAGATAGCACGCAATCAGGTTTGGAGGAGAAAAAAGTTTCATCCACCAATAGCTCAGGTATGAGCTTCTGGGCATCAATGAATGGGTTAGGCAAAACCAAAGGAATGGGTAATGGGGACAGCTCAGACTCTGGGCTCGAGGCAGCAGGGGTGGGCTCCTCATGGCGATTTTTTTTCTTTTCAACCCTATCCGCGCTTTGTCCATTGAAAGTTTTCTCTTTGCAGACTTCTTGGCTTTGCCTTTGGCTTTTGGGGGTGTTTTGGCTGTCTTCTTGGCTGAAGATTTAGGGAACATGGCAGCAAGAGATTTCTCGGTTTTTCCCATATTTAAAATGGCCTCAAATGGAGCTTAAGTACCAAAGAATCACAGAAAGAATAAGAGTAGAAGGCGATTACGCGATCTGAGGGTTTCCTCTGTGTGAGTTTCTTTGCTCTGAAAAGATCGCGCAGCTGTGATCTACACCTTTGATTTCTGACAAGAGAAAAGGCGCAGAAGATTAGAATAGATGGTGGATAATCGTGTGGAGTTCGCGACGGAAGAGGGTGAGCTAGGGTTTTGAAAAGGGGTTTTGCTTGGGAGAGTGTTTGCAGATATCCAGTGACTTTCAAAATGACCTAATATACTAACAAGTAAAATCGCAAAGCACCCTTAAGTGTTCGAAAAGTTCCAAAAGAGTCCTTTTCTCTATTTCGAATAGCAAAAGTGTCTCTCGAAAGGTAAAAATTCTTCAGAAAGTGCAGTTCGCAAAGAACTGAGCTTCAGTATGTCTATTCGAAATGGATTTGGCTCCAGAAAGATCTTTTCGCAAAGGACTTCTCCCCAGATTTTCTATTCGAAAAGGAAATTTTAACTATTCGAACAGAACATGGTTCTTTTCGAGTAGTTCATTACGCCTTCGTAATCAATTCAATAGAACTTTGAACTTTTCAAAAGTACTTTTACTTTGCGATTTGAACTTTTAAGTGTATTTACACTATGCTAACAAGAAAAGATAAACAAAGAAAAAAATCGAAAAACAATGTTGTACAAACATATTATACACTTTTCTACCATCGATTTTTGGAGATTCATGATGATAGGTGGGCAAGAAGGGCTCTGTGTTTTCAATGCATGGTTTGAGCCTCGACCATTTACCTTGAGTATTCTTCCATCCTTGGGATCAAATATCCACAGACTCCGAGAGGGAGGCCTTGATGACAGTATGGCCCTTCCCATCTAGATCTCAATTTGCCGGAAAGAATTTAAGTTTAGAGTTGAATAACCATACCTTGGACCCGATGAACTCTTTTCTCATGAGGCTCCTATCATGGAATGATTTAACCTTTCTTTGTACAACTGGAGCTAGTGTAGGCATCCATCCTCGGTTCTTCCAGGTGAGTTGAAGCTTCCGTGGTTACCAAAGCAGGTGAGATCCATATTAAAAGTTTTGATTGCCCACAAGGCCTTATATTCTAATTCTCTTGGTAGATGGCATGCCTTGCCATAAACCATCGAAAGGACATCCCTATAGGAGTCTTGTAGGCGCTCAGATGCCCACAAAGCATCATTAAGCTTAAAGGACCAATCCTTTCTGTCCTTCTTCACAGCTTTTTTCCAAAATGTGTTTGATCTCTATTTGAAATCTCCACCGTCCCACCTTTGGTTTGTGGATGATAGGGAGTGGCTACTCGTGAGTGATGAGTACTTTTTAATAGAGAGTCAAATCACTGTAAAAGTGGCTTCCCTCATCACTAATGATGGCCTGGGAATCCAAATCTAGAAAAATGTGGTCTTTGAGGAATCTTAAAACCACTTTGTGATCATTGATTTGGTAGCTATGGCCTCAATCCACTTGGAGACATAATCCAGCCTACCAAGATGAAATTGTTTCCATTAGAAGGGGGAAAGGGGCCCATAAAATCTATGCCCCAAACATCAAACAACTCAACTACTAGGATTGGTCGAGGGCATTGAGTTTCTTTTGGAAATACCGCTTTTTTTGGCGATTCTGCAAGATTTACAAAGGTCTTGTAAAGGCGTCTTTAAAGATTGTGGACCAATAGAAACCAATGCAGAATTTTGTGCTTTTTATTGCCAGAAATGGCCTCCACAGCTCTGCTTCATGACACATTGACAATATGCCGTGGAATTCATGGTCCGGACACACTTTCCGATCACTTGGTTCACGACAATTCTTGAATAGATAAGGATCTTCCCAAATGAAATGTTTAACTTGTGAGAAGAAAAGATCTTTATCCATTCGATTCCAATGTTGAGGAATCGTCCAATAGCCAAGAAGTTGACTATGTTTGCAAACCAAGGACAAGGGTATTGATGGCAAAAGTTGCTCATCGTGAAATGATTCATTAATGGGTAAGCTATCATCCTCAAGATTGAGAATTCTCGGATAGGTGATCACCACCACATTCTCCACTCCTTTCTTATCCTTAATCAGTAGATCAAACTCGTAATAGGAGGATCCACCGATTAACTGGCTTGGTATCCTTCTTAGATGTAAGGTACTTTAGGCGAGTGGTCGAACACCATAATTTGTGAACCTAAAACATAAGGCCCGAATTTTTCCAATGCAAACACAATGGCAGCACTCTTTCTCGCTTGTTGTGTAGTTGAGCTGAGCATCTATCATGGATCTGTGGCATAAGCTATGACATGGGGAAGCTTATCTTTCTCCGCCTAGGACAGCTCCTAGGGCATAGTCCGATGCATCACACATCAGCTCAAAGGGCAATCGAATAGTTAGGGGACGCAAGATGGGAGCTGAAATCGACATTTCTTAAGGACCTCAAAGGTCATGCATGCATTCATTAGTAAACACAAAAGGAACATCTTGACACAAGAATGACAGAGTGGCTTGGAAATTTTATCAAATCTTTGATGAACCTCCTATAAAATCCTGCATGCCCTAAGAAACTTGATTTGCTTAATGATTGGGAGGAGGCAAATGTGCAATTAGATCAATTTTGCTTGGTCCACCTCTATGCCTTTATGGGAGACCACATGTCCTAGGACAATGCCTTGGTGACTATAAATGACTCTTTTCCCAGCTTAGAACCAAATTGGTTTCTTCACATCTTTGCAACACCAACTTGAGGTGGTGTAAGCATTGGGAAAAGTCGCTCCATAAATTGAAAAGTCATCCATGAAGATCTCCATGAATTGATCAATCATGTCGAAAAGATGGCATACATGCATCTTTGAAAAGTAGCAGGGCATTGCAAAGACCAAAGGGCATCCTCCTATAGGCAAAAGTGCCAAAGGGGTGAAGGTGGTCTTTGGGTTGTAACCAGAGTACCCATCAAGGAAGCGTGAGTAAGCTTTGCTGCAAGCTTATCAAGGATTTGGTCAATGAAGGGAGGGGGAAATGGTCTTTCCTTGTCATGGTATTTAATTTTCGTAGTCTATGCAGGACCCTCCATCCAGTTGTTTGTCCTGGTGGACATAAGTTTACCAGATTCAACATACTACAGTGATGCCAGATTTCTTAGGCACCACCTGTGGGTGCTACCCAAGCGAGAATCAAATGGGGTAAATGACCCAAAGATCTAGCAACTTGACAACTTCCTTCATTACCACTTCTTGCATGTGAGGATTCAACCTTCTTTGCATTTCTCTAGAAGGCTTGGCATCCTCTTCCGTGTGGATCTTATGCATGCATACATGGGTTTATTCCTCCTAAATCAGAATGGTCCGCCAATTGCTTTTGTCTTGTTTTAGAACTACCAATGCTCCTCTTCTTGCTCCTTTGTAAGGGAGGAAGAAATAATCACAGTAGTGTTTGATGATCTCCCAAAACGCATATTTCAGATTTTGGGAGCTGTTTTGAGTTCCAATTGTGTAATGAGAAAAGAGGGCAAAAGGTACCTTGGTAACTTGTGGAAGAGGGAGAGGAGGTCTCCAAGAGAGAGAACTTGATGATCACAGAGTGCCTTGCACAAAGCAGACTCCTTTGAATTTGATCTCCTTTTCCTTCTTTCTCGGTGGATCCCCAATCATTTTTAAATTCGTGGTGGAGTCTTTACCTTGCAAATGTTTGTAAAGACTCCTCCACCAAATTTCATCAATGATGTCAACATGGAAACATTCCTCACAGAGAATTGAGGTTGAGTAACGATTATACACATTTAATTTAACTTTCATATTTCCAAAAGACACCTCCATGATGTCGCACGCATTGAATGCATGCATTAGTCAGAGCTGTGAATGGTCTTCCCGTAATGACAGGATGGCAAGTGGTACTTTGGTTGGTTCCATGTCCAACACCAAAAAGTCGCAGGTAGAAAACTTGTCTACTCCTACCAAAACATCTTCAATCAACCCCATAGGTTTCCTTTCAGATCTGTCACTAGTAACACCACTTGAGTGGGTTTCAATTCTCCCAAACCTAGCTTCTCATAGACGAATAGGGAAGCGTTGACACTAGCACCAGATCTAGCTAGGCTTTCTAAATGGTGTGCTCCCCAATGATGCTGAGGGATTGTGGGGATTCGAGGTCTTGCATCTTAGGTGGTGTTGCAATTGATAGCACTTGGTTGATTTTCTCACAAAGAAAGGCCTTCTTGGATAAATGTATCCTAGATTGCCTTTTGTGGGTGCACACCTCTTGAGAAATTTTGCATAGCAGGGACCTCTTTGATTGCATCAAGCAGAGGTAGATTAATTTTAACTTGCTTGAATGTCTCCATCATTTCCTCAATTTTTTTTGTTTCCTTTGTCAAAAGGAGAAACTGACTTCATTGCATGGGGAAATGGGAGGTGAGGAACAAATTTCTCCTCCTCATCTTTTTCAACAATTTTATTTTTTTTTTTCATTTTTGAATTTTCGATGTAAATCAAACCATATTGCTATCCAAATTGTTGTTCTCGCACTTGTTCTTCATCTTTTTCCTCTTCACTACCCACTGTGTTTTATTATTCTTCCACTTCTCAAAGTAGTCACAGCTTTGATTTCCTCATGGCCATTTGAGGATTCTCCAACCATGAACTGTCCCTTAGGATTGTTCACAAAGTTACTGGGTAGTTTACCCTCTTCTCTCTTAGCCAATGAATTTGAGAGTTGGCCCAGTTTCTTCAATTTTTTAATGCTCGATGTGAAGGTTCACAGCCCGAGACAGAGTTCCAAGATTTTGAAGTGAACTCAAGACCTGCTTCTTCAAAGGTCGTGGATCTAGGAGGGCAGGGCTGGTGCATCACGATGGCTTGTTGTTGGTTAGGTCAAAATTTGATTTATTATAAAATTTCGCCGATATGGCGAAAGGTTTGAAAGGTAATTGATTTTGGTCGTCATTGCTGGTAATTTCCGATTCCACCTTAGATTAGGATGAGATATCCATGGGTAGTCATTCGATTGCATCTATCCATAAGATGAAATGCATGAGCTTGTTCCATCATGAGTTCGAAATTGTGATGCGTATGACATTGATCAATGGAATGAGTGGGGACCGGCATATCAGACATGCCTCCTCTACTCTTGACCCATTTGGAGCTTTAAATGAGTCCATCGCCTATCAAATTTTGTGGTCAAATTATCCACTTTCCTTTCCATCATTGACTTCATAAACTTTCCTCTTGTGAATTGGGGATTATTCATCCTAGCCGGATTCTCTGTCCCTTGACGAGATTCTCGGGTTGAATTTTCTCCAATCACTCAAAGAGGTCCCAAACCTCTTCAAGCTTTTCTGCAAGTAGGTACCTCCACAAGAGGCATCCACCATGTTCTTGCCCTTGACCGGTTCCTTGATAGAAGCTTTGAACCACCGCCATTTAGGAATTTGATGGTGAGGGCATTGCCTTAGATTCTTTAAACCTTTCCCATGCTTCATGGAAAGTTTCAGCTTGAGTTTTGGGAGAAAGAGATGATGCTATGTCTCAGCTTGGCTGGTTTTAGTCATTGGGAAATATTTTGACAAAATTGACATTGCAAATCATTCCATGATGTGATGTCGTTTGGTGCTAACATAGATAACCATGCTCTAGCTTTGTCCTTTAATGAAAAGGAAAGAGCCTAAGCTTGGTTGCCTCTCGGACCGTCCATATGTTAAATGTTGTGCATAAAGCCGAAATTCATCAATGTGTTTGTAAGGGTCTTCCTTACTCAATCCATGGAATGAAGGCAACATTTGGATGGTGGAGGACTTAATTTCATAATTTCCCTCCGTGGGAAATTGAATGCAAAATGGGGAATTATAAGCACCGGGGCAAAGTAGTCTCTTAACAATCTGGTCTTCGCCCATTTCAGAGATGTCCGTGATGTATGCGGTTTCTTAGAGTCTTTCAACTTCAAATTTAACGGGAGAATCTCAGATTGAGGGTTCTCCCGCCAAACATACAACTCAGAGAGTTTGTACAAACTGCTATTTAAGAACTTTCCTTTCCTTTTACACGGTACACGCATAAAAATAACAACAAAATTAATAAATGACTGATAAATAAATGAAAATAAACATAGGTCTATCTATTTTAGAACAAACTTCCCGACAACGCGCAAAAACTTGTTGTCGCTCCAAGTGTGCCATAATTGTGTGCATTATGAATCAAAAATTAAAGAATTAAAGAATGCTAGGTTATATGGATGTTAACTTATGAAAGGGATATCAGCACATTGGGGCTAACACTGGCCTGCAAGATCAGGGCCAATTGTAGCAAGTTTTAAAAGTAGGTATTTCAAGATCGTCCACAGAGAAGTTTGTCTAAAATGAGAGATAAACCTCCAGATCTGTGCTACCAGATCTGGCTCTATAATTATCTAAAATAAAGAATAGATAAAAGAGAGTGTTGGATTGTGTCACATTTAACTATAAGCAAATAAAGAAAAGAACTAACTACATGATCCAAATCCGAGTTGGGGAGATGTTTAAAATAAGACAAATGCAGAAATAATAGCTTCATGTACTTTAGCCTCTGAATTTTAATGGAGAATCTGTATTTTCACAGAGCAGATTCAATCTTCATCCGCTACCAAAGATGATGTAAGAGAAATAAATCCAATTAAGGAATAGGTTTAGACTTATGGTATGATCCGTCCCACTTAAATGGTCACAGATCATCCAGTCATTGTGGCCTATTCTTTAGTTCGAACATGAACATCACCGTAAATGTCGCTTGAATTAGGTTACCAACGCTAATTCACACAGGATGATGAATTAAGGGAAGTTGGATGCGGATGAGTGAATCTAAAGAAGTCTAATGCACTAAGGTGAACATTCGTAACCTCGACATGACTCCAATGGAGAAGACACAAATTACAAAGAACCTTTAAAATCCAACACAATTACAGAGCACGGCTTTAGAGAGCCCTCGACTTACGCCCGAGCTTCTCGAGAGCCCTCGATTTACATTTGAATTCAACTTGGAAGTACAAATCACTCACAATGGCTCTCAAAGGTAAACTACAAGAAGGATTACAGGGGGTTCAGATAAGCTATCCGACCGAATGAGGGAAACAGAGATGAAAACTCTAAAACTGGATGCCCCAATTGGGCAAATGTCTTCTCAATTTATAGCTTTCTCTATCCTCGCAAAGGCTGAATTGACTAATTAGAAGTGCTCAGATCCGGATTGCCCAATGGCCGTTGAGCACGGGATCCAGACTGCTCCGCCAATGAAAATGCTCGATCCGTTCACCAATCAGCGTTAGAAGCATCAATTTGCTATGGGAATTCAAAAGTCTGTTTGAGCTTCTAGAAGTTCCCGCCAAGTGATTTCATCTTTGGGTTTTCACGTGGAATATGCCTTTGGTTTGTGCTTGGAATCTTCCGGAATGTCTCTGGGCTTTTAATTACATTGGGGCGCGTGCAGAGTTTACTGAAATGCCCTTCAAAGTGGCTGTAAATCCCCAGTATGCCATTTCGCAGAGTTTAAGGGTCTTTTTCAAGAAAGTAATTTGGCTCTCAAGCTCTTTTCGTGGGGTTTCACCTGCTCAATTAAACTTTTCTTCTTTTCGCAAAGGTCATTCTTCTATTCGAGGAGTGTTTTCTTCTTTCGCAGAGGCCTTGTTCGAGGTTTTTCTTCTTCGCAAAGTTCGTGTTCTTTGCGAATTGAAGAGATTCTTTGCGAATTGAGCTTTAGCTTCCATTCTTCTTCTTCAGGTCTTTTCTTGCTCTTTTAGGACCTTTTTAGCCATTGCTGAGGCTATTTCTTCACTCCCTCTTTGAGCTTGACATGCGTTGTCAGCTTTTTGATCATTTTAGGATGGTTTTCGGATTTGGACCTGTCTTTTTGGTTTAGCTGCAATATGAACACTAAAGCACTTTTTTAGTCCTCTCAAGGGTCTTTCAAGGCTCGTGTTTAGGGGTGAAAAATGGTATTTTTCACTACTTATCACATAGCCCTCTCAGTGGGGTCATCAAAAATATGGTATGGCATGGGTGAGGATGATGGAATAGAAAGGGAAGGTAAGGGAGTGGGTGCCAGCTCCTCCTCAAGGTCTATGGGTAAATCCTCTTCCACAAGGTCAGTTTGGGTAGAGGTAGAGGTGAAGGTAATGGGTAACTCCTCTGTCCTAGGATCAGGCTGTGTGGAGGTAAAAGCCAAGGTAGATGAGGTAGGGAGTAACTCCTCAGACACCAAATCTAGTTGACTATCAGCAATGGTAGTGACCACTGTAGGAGAGGACTGAGGAGAAGGAAGTGGTGGAGATAAAGGAATAGATGGAAGAGTAGAGGTAAGGGTAGGAGTGGTAAGAGGTTGGGTGGTTGAGATAGTTGGGATTAAATTGGACTGAATGGCATGAAGGCAAGTGGCCATGATAGGCTGGTTGTTTGTATTGGTCTGCAGCTGGGCTTGGATGGATGTGAGAAGGGAAAGGATTTGAGCAACAGAATCAGGTAGGATTTGTGCTTGGGAAAAAGGTGGAGTGGATGGAATAGGCTGGAAGGGTGATGTAGAGATATACTGGAAGTGGCTAGGTTGTGGAAAATCAGGTAAAGGGGAGTATTCATACCCAATATCTTCCACAATGGAATCTATTAGGGATGAATACCCCTCAGTGGTGTAGTGTTCCAGCTCATGGGTATGGATAGGTGGCATGGAGGTTGTGGGGTTAGTCTCAAAAGGTAGGGATGGTGAAGTGGAAATAATTGGGTCAGCTGATGTAGATGTGAGTGGAGTTGCTGGTTCAGGGCTTAAGGGTTCAAGGCTTGGAATTGAAGGCTTAGTTGGAGGGGTTGTGGATGTAGCTTGCTTGGTTTTTCTCTGGTAGGTGGTTTGTATGGGTGGTGAAGGCAAGAGTATTATTAGATCAGTGGTAGGAGGAATTGACACATGGGTGATGGTGGTGATGGTAGAGGGTATGGTTGAGCTGTTGGAGGGTATGGGGACAGAAATGGAAGGTATGGTGGAGGATGGGAGGATGCTAGCTGAACTGAGAACAATAGAGGTCACAGCAGTAGGAGGGATTGATATGGATGCCGAGGTCACAGGTGGAGTAGGGGTGACAACAACATAACTGACAACATCAGTAGGGGTGATAGAACTACTACTAGCAGGGGTAGGCAGAGGCATAGAGCTAGCTGTTGGGGTTGTAGAGATCCCAGGTGCAGCTGCTGAGCTGGTCACCTGAGGTGCTTCCTTGTCAGGACACTCAACTGGCTTCCTCTTGCTCTTCCCAATCAGAGTCCTGCTTGTGGACCAAGCTCTTCTCCGAAACTCTTTTGGACTCAATTCTTCCACTGGCTCATCTTTTTGCATTACATACTTCCCTTGCTTTAGGAGGGCAGTAATAAGTTTGCCATAAGGTAGTCCTGGCACAATCTGTCCCTTCTTGATCTTGTCATGCACATCCACCATGGCCTCAAATATCAGCTGAGGGGCATTAAAGAATTGGCCCTTAGAGAAAAAGTAGAGGGCATCCACTATGGGGGTTCTTCTCTCTTGCTGATGCCCACTGACATACACATTTTTCCTTAAAATTATCTTAATGAAAAATAACCTCATTAAAGACTCCCCAGATCCAACCATGCCTTGAGTCGGATGTCTAGCCGTTGCTCGGAAGGACACATTATTAGGGGCTCCTAAACCATAAGCTGAGTCATATATGGATGGGACCCCTAATACTAATCCAATATCATTGTAGTCCACAACTACCTCCCAGTTGTCAACCAAAACCACAAGCACAGGGTCAATTGCCTATGGCATCTACTTTTCTTTGATGTTCTAATACCATAATTTGACCAACCTTGGGTATACCTTCTCTTGTACTGGAGTCAAAAGAGGTGTCAGGGATGCCTTTTTCAAGTAGGCCAAGGTCTCCTTACACTCCTCTACCTTAGTGAAATAAGGTAGGTCAAAGATTGTCTCTGAAATTATACCTAAAGAGTCCACATACTCATTAGGAGTTGTTAGGGCCACAGGTATCTCATCCTCAGGGTCAGGTTCAGGCATTTCATCAGTAACCTCAAAAATTTTGGCTTTCTTAGCTTTTTGGGCCTTCTTGGGTTTGTCCATAACTAGCTTCCTCTTAACAGGTGGGTCATCTTTGGGCTATGAATCTATCCTACTAGATTTCCTGGTGGATTTTGGGGCGGATTTGGAATGGGGTTTGAATAAATCAGCCAAGGTATTCTCACGTTCAACCATTGGGACTCTAAATTCGCACAACACTTCTCAACAACCCACAACAATCTTCCTTTCTCAATTCAATTAACCACACACACGAAAAATCTCCAAAAATATAGAACTAAAATGCGAAAAAATCACAAGCGTGAGGTTGAAGAAGAACTTACTCAAAAACCCTAGGGTTTCTCGAAAGTAGCAGCACATAAAACCAAATCGGCACAGACTAGGTGCAAAATGCCGCCATTGCAAAGCTAATGCAATTGGATCAATGGCAAGGTAATTGGAACTGGAACCAAAAGATGGAGAAGGAAGAAAGAAATGGAAACTCAGGCTGAAGAAGAACAGAACTCTTAGTGTCGAATGGATGGAATAACCTATCGATAGGTTTATAAACAAGCAAAACATGATTTTGATAGGTTGGAAAGAAGGTTTTGATAGGTTGAATCAACCTGTCGAGCAGTTAAAAGCACTTGAAAATATAGACTCTCAGGCTGAAGGATTCGAGAGGTTTATAAAACCTTTTGACAGGTATATGAGCTTTAGAATTTTCAATTCGAGAGGTTCGTTCATCCTCTCGACAGGTTACAAATTTCTAACATTTAGAGTTCCGAGAGGTTTCTCAACCTCTCAATAGGTACACAGAACCTGTCAAAAATACAGCAAACACCGTCAGTACCTATCGAATTCCTCTCACATCCTCTCGATAGGTCTCAGTACCTGTTGAAATTCACAAGGGGCACCTTCAGTACCTGTCGAAATCCTCTTAACACCTCTCGACAGGTTGTTTTGCAATCCAACATTATTCCTCATCAGTACACTTGTCTCCATTCAACCTAAACTAATCAATCCTCTCCTGTTCCCATTAATTTTTTATGTTTCCAAGACCTTCCTATCCTTAGCAGAGCTAAGTTATTATTCTCAATGAAAAATTAAGTAAAAATTACAAATCTGACAGACAGAAAATAAATAAAAACAACAATCATGACAGCTATATTGTTCAATGCTGAAAATCATTCACACTTTGGAGGTTCTTGAAGGTGAATGGTCACCACAGGCTCTTCTACATTTTCAACACAGATTGAAGCCTTTGACCATTGACTTTCATGATCCTTCCATCCTTTGGATCCATAATTTCAATAGCTCAAGATGGAGAAACCTGAATCACAATGTAGGGTCCCTCCCATCTAGATTTCAACTTGCTTGGGAAAATTTTTAATTTTGAATTAAATAGCCATACCGTGTTGCCTGCAGCAAACTCCTTTCTCATCAAATGCTTATCATAAAATGCTTTGGCCTTTTCTTTGTAGATCCTTGCATTGGAGTAGGCATCTAATCTTAGCTCTTCAAGTTCTGACAGCTGCAGCCTCCTATGCATACCAACAACAGTTAGATCAAAATTCAATGACTTAATAGCCCAATAGGCTTTATGTTCTAACTTCACTGGTAAATGGCATGCCTTGCCATACACCAACCAAAGGGAGACATCTCTATTGGGGTCTTCTAGGTAGTTCTATAAGCCCAAATAGAATCAGTTAACTTTAGGGACCAATCCTTCCTATCTCCTCTCACAGTTTTCTCTAGAATGTGTTTGATCTTCCTGTTAGAAATTTCTACTTGCCCACTGGTCTGTGGGTTGTATGGGGTGGCAACTCTGTGTGTCACAGAGTACTTTCTAAGAAGATTTTCAAAATTCCTATTGCAGAAATGACTTCCCCCATCACTAATGATACCTCCGAGGGTACCAAATCTAGAGAAAATATTATCTTTCAAGAAATTGATGACAACTCTGTGATCATTAGTTCTTGTGGCTATGGCCTTAACCCACTTGGACACATAGTCCATAGCCACAAGAATAAAATTATATCCATAAGAAGGAGGGAAGGGACCCATGAAGTCAATTGTTATGCACAACCCACCTTACAATTATTATATGATTAAAACAGCAGATTAACTACACAAACTACAGTAAGGTTGAACTAAGGTAAGCTGCCAGTCCTGCAAGAACCAGGGCTGTTGTAGCAAGTTTTAAGAGGTAAGGGTATGTCCACAGGGAGCTGTGGTTTAACTATAGTAAATCTCTAGATCTATGGTAGATCTGGCACTCTGTCCTAATTTAAACTAAGCTAAAGCAGGAAAGAGGAGAGGTTCTAGGTTTTTATCACTTTCACTACAAATTACAAAAGATAAATGCAGTTGATCTAGATCTAATTGAACACAGAGATAAGGGGAGATATAGAAAAGATGAAAATTAAAAAGGGTGAGAACAACAGCTAGGGGTCTTGGTCTCTTACTGAAAATCATAGGAATCAAAAGCAATGCAGAGATTGATTTGCAACAATCCTCTTTTCTGGCTCTAAGCTACCCAGGTTCCCCCGAATCTACCAATGGGTCAAAATAATCCTGAGATTAGGATCTGCCCTTCTGCTGGATACAGTCCTAAGGTTATGATCTGCCCTTCTATTGGATACAGTTCATCCCCGAGATTGCTCCAACCTATTGATCTACCCATGTTCCCCCAGCAGAGATGAGGTATAAGAATCCAATCTCCACCAATGGATCAAAGTAATCATGAGGTTAGGATCTGCCCTTCTACTGGATACAGTCCTATGGTTATGATATGCCCTTCTACTAGATACAGTTCATCCCCGAGATTACTCCAATCTATTAATCTTAATTAAAACAGGAAAACCATTGCAGATACTGCAGATGCCAGGCTACCAAGCTCCCCATTTTTGGCTGGCATCCACAGGAGTATCCAATCTAGGGAAATCAAATATGAAGAAGTGAAATATAGATTAGAATCACCATTAAAAACCATAATTATATTACAAGCTTACAATACCATTGTGCCCAGATCTGCAATCTGTGTAATATATAATCTCTTACAAGCCTTTGAATCTCTCAATTTACAGCTCAAGGCCTCACCCTAACTACTAAAAAGAGTTTAGCCATTCATGATTGGCTAAAGAGAGAAGGGGAAAGAAGGAAGAAGGAGGGAGAATTTGGAGGAAAAAATGGATCTCGCACTAAGCTCTGGTTCTCTCAAATTCTGGATGTGTTCAATATAATTTCTTCAAGCTTTTATACTCTCCTCCTCTGTCCTCAGATCCATTTCAGCCAATTAGAGCCCAAGAGAATAATTATGTTATTCTAGACTGCTGATGTGGCCAATTTCTCTTATAGAAGCTCTTCTCTCATTGACTCTCATCTGGAAAATGCGCGTGAGGTTGTTAGGGTTTACATCGTGCATAGTTGAATGCCAAAACTACCCCCAAGGGTTGCTGATGTGCTTTGGGATGTGTGCACAAACTTTTGAAATTGGCAGCTACTGAAGGAATACGATGAGAAGTTGCCAAAACGAGTGTCGAGAGGTTCAGGGGACCTCTCGACAGGTTCTGAGTGTGCTTGCTCTTCATTTCTATAGGATCTCCCTGGCTTTCGATAGGATTGGCTAGCTCTAGATAGGATCAAGAAACATCTCAAGATGTTGAACTGCACTTGTCGATAGGATTGATGACTCATCGACAGGATTGGAAGCTCGTTGCATCATTCTGCCCATTTCTTCATTCATCCTCTTGACTGGTTATACTAATCCTGTCGACTGGTCATACAACTTAACACTGAGCTCTCAACAGGTTGGCTCAATCCTCACGAGAATGAGTTATGGCTTCAGGTAGCTGTCGACAGGTTGAATTGGATTGCTCGACAGGTTCTGCTGAACCTCGCGACAAGTATCTGGAACCTCTCGAACACTTTGGTATTTCTCCTTCGGACCTCTAGACATGTTATAATTGCCCTTCAGAACTTCTCGACAGCATCTGAATCTTCTAAAAATCTTAGATATTTGGGCATCAGATCCTCTTGGCAGCTTAGGCCAACCTCTCGACAGGTTTATCCTTATGCTTCCACAGCTGGCACACCTCTCACTTGTGTTGTTCTTCATTTGTTCAATACTCAGCAACCCTTAGTAGGTTCAATCTTTAGTCCTTGCAGCTGGACTTGATCTCAGGAATTTCCAGTTGGGTAGCATAGTGCTTCTTAGGCTCTTTTAAATGAATATCTGCAGTAAGCTGTAATTTATTACTTATCTACAAAACACACTTAAAACATATTATTAGTCAGCTCAAGGGTCCACCAAAGGTCAGGTTAGGAGGTGAAAAATGATATTTTTCACTGCTTAACACACCCCCAAACCTAAGCTTTGCTAGTCCCTGAGCAAAGGAGAAAATTAAAACAAGTATTGAAAATAAAACATGCCACTTTTATAGGGAACACAGATGCATTTAGCATATGCATCAAGCCTTTTAAACCCCTAGGTGATCCCTAGTGGAGGAGTGAAGTCTCCTGAGGGTTTATAGTGAAGTTACCCACAAACTTCTCCAATGAGTTAGTTAATATTAGTGCATCATGTTTAAAATAGAGTTCAAGCAGTATAAAATTCATTCCACACCTTGTCCCTTCAGTTTTAGAGGATTCTCAGCAAAAACATGATAGTTTAAAACTAAAATTTTGTTGTAATTCCTGCACAATCAATCAACTCATGTCAAGGTATTTTGTATGAAAATTAATGCAAAGCTTACCCTCAATTTGAGAATCCTGTTCAGGTAATGCCCCCATCAATCCAAACTTCAGACCCAAAGCTTACCAGGACTGTCACTCTCAACAAAAATAGAAGGGTGTATCAATTTACACAGCTCAAGAGCAGTTACAACCCTCAAATAGGTCTGCAAGCATGAGCATAGGCATTGCTCTAATTTCTAAAATTTTCTAACTCTTTTCACCATAGATCAAACACATCCTTATCTCCACAAGATAGCTCAATCTAATTCAGATCAGTAAGGACCTTTTATTGGGTTGTAATGTGGCCTATGGGTGAAGTTTATAAATAATAAAAGGGTGGAATAAGATTCAAAATTGAGAAATCAGTAAAGTAAGGAGGTGATTTGCAACTTCACAACCTTCATTTCATCATAGTTCCATCTTCTTCTTGAATTTTCAGAGCCAAAGTGGCCAGCTTTTTCTCTTCTCTTCAATTTTTCAATGAAATGACTTCTCTTTCTCACTCTTTTGTTTTGCTTTTCTATTTTTCTTTTCATTTTGTATGCTTTTTCTTCTTATATATATATATATTTTTTTTAAGGGCTAGGATGCCACAACTATACATCACACTTGCCTTCAAATATATTTTCTTCTCTTTCAACCACTGTCAAACCTTGCTCCTTTAACCTCACTTCTCCTTCAATTTTCTAATTTCTCAGGTTGAGAGTGAACTGAAATAGGTCAAGAGGTTTTGGGTTCAAATTTTCTAGTTTTCATAAAATAAAATTGGGATTTTGAAAGGCTCAAAAGGTGTGTATCAAGGGCAGTTGAAAGGTGGGAAGTTTTAAGCTCAAACTGTCCAAGAGATTGCCTTACTTCATGTCCTCAATGTCATGAGTGCTGTCAAGCTGTTTCAATTTGGATTTGCCTAACTTCTAGTACACAAAGGTAGGTTCAATCAATCGTTAGAGCAGAAGAAATTTCCAAACACTATTCAAAGAAAAAATTTTCAGGACCAAATCTCACTGGGTATGGTCTTCCATCAGATTTTTGGGTAATATCCTCACCATTTTCTCTCTTTTCAAGTTTACTAAGTACTAATTTTTGAAAATTCTTGACATTTGCTTCATGAAAATGTTAGAACTATAACATGTTCCAGTTTTAAAAAGTTTTTATTTCCTCTATATATAAAATATCAAGTGTGAAATTATTTTATTTTTTCAATTTCCGTTAAAACCTTGCTGCACTACCATTAACTATCCATTGACAAGCCTTGCCACACCCCCAAACCTATGAGGAGTAGTGTCCTCATTGCCTGAGAGATAAAGGGATGTGTAGCATGATAAAAGCATATACAGAGTAGCAAGGAAAGAAAAAGAAATACATAAACTGTAACTAAACAAAGAACATCAATACACAAATAAAATAAGGACTAGTAGTAAACAAAACACACAAATGAGGAAAAGAAAGCAGACAATAAAATAGAAAGACAACAAGAAAATCACAGTAAAATAGAATAAAGAGAAATCTATTGATAATACAAAAGCCTATAAAACAACCTAAGCAACTGTAGAAAGCTTATAACACAGGTAAAAATCCTCAAAACAAACTAAAACTTCTCAGAGTCAGAGTTAGAGTCAGAGGTGAAGATGTCAGTGAATCCTTGTTAAGCAGCATAAGCTCTCAACTCAGCTCTCCTCTCAGCCTTTGTCTGCTCGGTAGTAGATACCTTCTTAGACTGGGTAGTTGTCTCCTCTTTAATCTGTAGGGCAGGCTCAGCTGCTTGGGTAGGCTGGCCAACAGTCAAGTGAGCAATTTTTCTTTCAAGGATTTCAATCTTCTTATCAGACAATGCAACTTGAGTATCATATAATTCCTGGGCTGCCTTGTTGCGAGCTTTGGAGGCAACCAATCTCTCCTCTAATCCGTCAACTCTTGATTTCTCAGAGGCTGAAATAAGCTTTTAAGCTTCATAGTGGAGTAAAATTCTTTGCCAGCCCTTGGATATCTTCATCATCTCCTAGTTGTAGTCCACAGTCATTTTCTCGATCTTTGCTTCATAGGGAATCTCAATTGATCTATGGAGGGCAGTCATTCCTTGCATAATATCCCTTTTGAGGTAAGGATTCTGTTGCATGACATGGAGGGTGGAGTATGGAGGGGGTGGGGAAAAGAGGAGGCAGGGAGTATGGACTGAGGAGATTAAAGTTTAAGAGCTGGGTAGGTTGAGGTTGGGGTTGGGAGTAGAGAATCTAGTAGTGGGGTGTACTCATGCCCAATATTGTCCACAATGGACTTTATTGGAGATGAATAACCTCCATTAGTGATCTGGTCTTGGGTATGTTGAGGTGAGATGGAGAAAATGGGGTCAAATTCAAAGGAAATGGATAGAGGGAAAGAAGTGGCTGGGCCAGTTGATGAAGCTGGGGCAGGGCTCAAAGGTGGAGTGGATAAAATAGATGGGCTGGCTGGAATGGTGGGTGAAGGTAATTTAGGGGTTGGGTCAATGGTAAAAGGAATGGATAGGGGTGTTGGTGTGGTGATGGTGGAAATGAATGCTGAAGTGCTGGAAGGTATGGAGACTGGAATGGATGTTAGAGAAACTGATATGGATGGTGTGATAAAAGGGATGGTGGTGAGGCTAGCCCTCTTAGAGCTGACAGAGGATACAACTGGGACAAATGGAGGAGTAGCAGATGTGAGCAAAGGATGATAGGAGATTGCTGCAGAGGTTTCAAGTGGAGGTGTGGAGGTAGTGATAACTGTAGGGTGAGGCGTTGAGCGCACAGAAGCAAATAGGGCTGCAGGTGGAGCTTCAACCTCAGTATCTTCACTGGACTTGTGTTTACTCTTGCCAATGAGGGTCCTACTGGCAGACCAGGCCCTCTTCCCAAAAACTTTAGGGGTCACCTTTACCACTGGCTCATCTACTTTGAACACAAACTCCTTTCTCTTTAACAAGGCCGTGATGAGCCTGCTGTAAGCGAGCCCAGGTAGGGCTTGCACTCTCCTGATTTTATCATGGACATCCACTATGCATCAAAAATTAATTTTACAACATTCATAAACTAGCCCTTGGAGAAGAAATATAGGGCATCCACTATTGCCACTCTCCTCTCTTGTTGGTGCCCACTCACATAGATATTCTTCCTCAAAATGGAGTGAAAGATGAGCATGCTGGGGTGCAAATCTTTTCTCTTGATTGAGTCCCTAGAACCCACAATGACTTGAGTGAGGTGCCTGGCCATTGCTTTGAAAGAAACATTCTCAGGTGCAGCCATGCCATAGACTGAATTAAAAATAGAAGGGACTCCCAATGCTATCCCAATGTCTCTATAATCCACCACCAACTCCATATGATCAATCAAAATTATAAGGCAGGGCTCAATTGAATCTGGTTTGGTTTGTTTCTTGAGATTCTGATACCACAACTTAACCAGCCTTGGGTAAGATTTTTCATTCAATGGGCTTAGCATGGGTGTCAGGCCTGCCTTCACCAAATAATTTAAAGTATTTTGACACTCCTCTACCTTAGAGAAATAGGGGGTGTCAACAATAGTCTCAGGGATCATACCTAATGCATCCACAAATTCATTGGGTGTGGATCTGAGCAAATTGACTTCAGGCTCCAATTCAGGGTTAGGCTCAGCCTTAGGAATTTCAGGCACAAGGCTAGGTTGTGTCTTAGGGACCTCCTCAACAATGTCTTCATTGGTTTGGGCCCTCTTTGATTTCTTAGATTTCTTGGATTTCACAGTTTTCTTAGCTTGGTCCATGACAAATTTTCTTTTGCAGGTGGGGTCTCCTTAGGCTTTGTGGTATGCCTACTAGACTTCCCAGTGGCTTTGGTGGCGGATTTGGAAGATGCTTTGAAAAGGGTGGCCAAGGTGTCTTCTTGATCAGACATTGTATACTTAAGCAATTGCAATTCACTCCCAATCACCACACAGACCTTTGTTATCAATCAAATTAACCACACCAATTTGCAAATGAAATGCCAAAAACACCAAGTGGAGTAGAAGAGAGGCTTACCAGCAGAAACCTAGGGTCTCTCAGATCTTAAAATGCACAACACCAAACCAGCTCAGACCAGGTGCAAAGTGTAGCAATTGATGACTTGAAGCAATGGGGAAAATAGCCAGGAAGTTACTGTAACAGCCAGTGAGATAGAGAGAGAAAAAGTAAAATGGAAAAATCGCTAGAGCAAACTTAAAGCGCAAAGAGAAGCTGTCGAATGGCAAAAATGGAGTTGTCGTCAGGTTTAAAGCAGTGGAAAATGACTTTTGACAGGATTGGGGCAAGGTGTCGACAGGTTGATGCAACTTGTTGAAGAGTAGAAAGTCAATAATCCTCGCGAGAGGTTCATGCAATCCTGTCGAAGAGTTCAAGTAGACAACAACAATCATTTTGAGAGGTTCACAGAACCTCTCGATAAGTTCTTTGAACTCAATATATAATCCTCTCGACAAGTTCTAGGCTCCAGAAAAATTATTTTGACAGGTTCACAAAACCTCTTGATAGGTACCCTGAACTTATCGAGAATTCAACCAAACATCTGTAGAACCTGTCGAAATTCTCCTGGATCCTATCGACAACCATTTTACACCTTCAAAACCTGTTGAGAATTAGTTCACACCTCTTGACAACTTCTAGATCTTGTCGAAAATTAAATTGGGAACTCTCAGAACCTGTCGATATGTTCATAGAGCCTGTCGACAGGCTGTTTTTTAGCTTAAACAGGCTTGTAATCAGTTCCTAGTCCATTCCTAACAGATTTGAAACTCCAACTCTGTTCACTTCAACTTTGACTTATTTTCTTACCTGAGGTACTAACATTCATGGTAAAAATTTATGTACAATGCCAAACTGAATTGAAACAAAAACAAAAAAAAGCAGCAACAATAAATAACCAAAGACAACTTATTATACATAGTATACATTTGTTGAAACTCAGTCATGTCATGGAGGTTCATGATAGGGGATGGTCAGTACAGGCTCCACCACATTTTCAAAAATATCACCAAAATCATCACAAGAATCATTATAATGCAACAGCTTGGGAAAAGGCTCTTCCACAAGTTCATCAAATACATCAATTGAAAAACAATCCTCATTATTCCAATAAGGTGGATGGGCTGTGTTGGGGGATTTCTAGTGTGCCGATTATTGTGTGGTGATAAAAACAAAATAAAAACAAAGTAAAAATAAAAGAATGGATTTAGCACAACTAAAATATCCAAGACCTGCAAGATAAAGGGTCCATTGTAGCAAGTTTTGATAAGTAAGAGTTTGTCCCACAGAGAGTAGTGATCTAAACCTAGAAGGTGTATAGTAGACCTCCATATCTGGCTATAGATCTGGTAATTCTAAGAAGAAAGAGAGTTTTCGGGTATCACTAGATCTAATTAATCTACAAAACAGAAATATAAAACTAGATCTAAAAGATGGAGGAAGATGGATGGTAAAATAAAGATCAAATGATGAGAAATAGGCAGCCAGTGACTGGTTCTTATTATAAATTAATCGAATCAAAGGCATTGTATAGATCTGATTTGCTACAAATCCTCCATCTGGCTACCAGCTCCCCAAGTCCCCTCAACATATGCAAGGTATAAGAATCCAATCTTAACCAGAGAATTGAACCAATCCTAAGGCTATGATCTGTCCACTTTAATGGTCACAGACCATCCTAGAGATTGTTCCAATCCATTGATTTTAAGTGGAACAGGCTAACCATTGTAGATGCTGCAGATGTCAGGCTACTAGCTCCCCGTTTTTGGCTAGCACCCGCAGGAATATGCAATCCAGGGAAATCAAACACGAAAAAGTGAAATGTAGATTTGAACCACCTTTAAAATCCACAATCACTATAATCTTACAACTCTTGAGCTCAGATCTGCAATCTTGTGCAATATCAATCTAAACACAAATTCTTTGAAGCTTTCAAAATATAATTACAAAGCAAATCTGTACTACTTATTTAGATCTAATCCAACATTCTAGATTAGGGAGAGAAGGGAGAAGAGAAAAAGGAAAAATAAAACTAAAATCTAAAACTAAATGAGCTAAGGAAAACCAAGGCTATTCCATGGATTCCTTGCTGAAGAATTACAACAAAAAGGATGCTTATTTATAGATTTGCCTTGATCCATGTGCCTTGTTTCTGACCAATCAGAGAAGAGGAGTTTTATGCTAATCCAAGTGATTTATATTTTGGCCAATCAGAGAGAAGAGAACTTAGTTCTGTTATGCCCAACTGAAATAGTTGGATTCCTGCCAAGAATTGCTCCATTCAGTTATGAATCAGTTCATGTGTGGACAGGTGTCCCATGTGCATGTTAGAATTCTCAAATATGCCTCTACCGACCATTGATAATGGCTGAAAATAGTTAGAACCTGAGCTTCAAGAGGTTTTGAAGAAGTTCGAGAGTTTGGAGGGCTGTTTTAGAGCATCAGAAATGACATTTCGAGAGGTTTAGGCAACTGTTCGACAGGTTTCAGGTAGCCCATCTTGATAGGTTTAGAGTACATCTCGACAGGTTGAGAGGGCTTCAGGTATGTATTTGACAGGTTGAAGACTACCCCTCGACAGGTTCAACTCTTGCTTCAACAGAACTCGACAGGTTCTCGACAAGTTTAGAACCTCATGTGAAGTTCATTTCAGCATGAGAACAATTCGTGGGGATCACATTAGCATGAATTTATAATTCGTGGAGTTGGCTTTCAGCATTAAAACACCTCGTGGAGTTCCTTTAGCAGCTTACACACCTCGTGAGGTTCAAAATGTAGCAGCAATCAGCTCTTTAAACTGCTAAAAACGATAAACCCCAAGGCTGTCCTATTGTGTTCTTGTCCCATGTATTGCTGAGCCTTTTAGATTGTTGCTGCAGTTGAAGATGGAGTTCTCATGTGTGCACATAGCTGGTGTAAGTGCAGGCCCAATTCCTCTTATGTGCAACTATTACGAGTGTTCCATATGGCTGCATCTCTTTGTGTTGCTGTCTAGTGTACCCAGAGCTTCATCTATTGTTGAGGCTTAGGCTTCTTTTCCCTGTCATTTCTTCCAACAGCAGTGGCTGTTTTCCAAGCCATGAATGTCACTTCTCTCGGATATACAAAATGGTTCTCATCTCCTCTTATTGACACTTGTTACATAGGAAAAATGCACTTACTGTTATTTTATTCCTAAACTACAAAACAACATAAAAAGTAGTTATTAATTACTCTAAGTACTAACGAAGGCTAGGTTTAAAGGGTATAAAATGGTATAAATCAGTGACTAACACACTCCCAAACCTATTCTTTTCTACTCCTCGAGCAAAGTGACAATTAAAGTAATTAACCTACAAAACTAAATGCCACTTTCGTTGGGAACACGGATGCATTTAGCATATGCATCAAGCTTTTTAAACCCCTAGGTGATCCCTAGTGGAGGAGTGGAGTCTCCTGAGGGTTTTCAGTGAAGGTACCCACTAACTTCTCCAATAAAATTAGTTAATACTAATGCAACATGCTAAAACAGAGTTCAAGAAAAATAAAATAAATTCCACACCTTGTCCATTCAATTTTTAGAGGATTCTCAGTAGAAAACATCAGTTTAAAACAAAAATTCTATTGGAATTCCTTCACTCTCAATTAGCTTATGTCAAGACATTGGGCATGAAAATTAATGCAGAGTTCACCTTTAATTCAAGAATTTTATTTTGATAATGCCCCAAACAAATTGGATTTCAGACCCAAGTCTTACCAGGGCTGTTCACTCACAACCAAAGTAGAAGGGTGCATCATTTCTCAGAGCTCAAGAATAGTTGCAACCCTCAAATAGGACTACAAGCATGAGCATAGGCATTCCTCTAATTCTTGAAATTTTCTAACTCTTTTCACCATAGATCAAACAAATTCTCATCTCCACATGACAGCTCAATCAATTCAAATCAGTAAGGACTTTTTATTGGGTTGTAATGTGGCTTATGGGTGAAGTTTACAAAGAATAAAAGGGTGGGCTGGAATTCAAAATTGAGAAATCAGTAGAGGTATGGAGGTGATTTGCACACCTTCTTCATTTTAGCATAGTTCTATCTACTTCTTGAATTTTCAGATTTGAAGTGATCAGTTTCTATTCTTTTCAATATTTCAATGAAATGACTTCTCTTCTATATTTTTATTTTGCTTTTCTGTTTTTCTTTTTGTATGCTTTTTTTTGTACTTTTTCTCCGTTTTTCTTTTTCTGGGTTGGAATGCCACAACACCACCAAATGCGCTTTCTTCTTTCTTAACCAAACATCAAACCAGCTCTACCTTTTTCAATTCCTTCACCTTTACCTTCTGAAATCTCAGAGTGAAGGTCAGGCTACATTAGGTCACTGAGGTTTTGAGTTCAAATTTTTTGGTTTTTATCAAAGAAAAGCTTGGATTTCAAGGCTCAAATAGTGTGTATCAAGGGCAGTTCAAAGGGTAAGGATTTTAAGCTCAAACTGTCCAAAGGATGGCCTTACTTCATGTCCTCAATGTCATGAATGCTGTCAAGCTATTTCAACTTTGATTCATCTAACTTCTAGTGGGCAAAACTAGATCCAATCAGTCCTTAGAGCAGAAAACTTGCCAAGACACTCTTCAAAGAAAATTTTTCAGGCCCAAATCTCACTAAGTATGGCCTTCCATCAAATTTTATGGGGGGCATCCTCACAGTTTTCTCTCATTTCAGGTTCACTAAACATCAATTTTTTAAAATTCTTGACATTTGCTTCATGAAAAATGTTAAACCTACAACTCATTTCAGTTCTAAAAAGTTTTTAATTTCCCCTTTTTCCAAAAATCAGGTGGGAAATTATTTTTTTTTCAATTTTTTTTTTTTTAAAATAGTTGCACTAGCATTAACTTATTTCATTGGTACACCTGCCATACCCCAAAACCTAAGATGAACATTATCCTCAATGTTCTAGACAATGAGTAACCAGGGGTAGCAAGGCAAAATGAGAAAGAAAAGTAAGCAGAAAAAAACTACAGCTACATGCATCAGAAAAATAAAAATGCAGAACTAAATACATGAACAGGAAAATGGAAAAAATGATATATAAATGCAGGAAAATTACTGGTAAAATAGAAAAATAGAAAAACAAAGCTAGAATTGCTACAAATAAAAACTAAAAACTGAATATGTGAATAGAAAAATAAAAGAACTACTATGCAAATGAAGGGAAACCAATGTTAATAACAGAAAAAATAGCAAAAACAAAGTAAGGAACTGAATACAAAACCACAAAAACGGCAAAAATGCAGATATAAAAATAGGATTTCAAATAAAAACAAGAAAACAAAATTAGAAATTGAATATAAGCATACAAAAATACAGAAAATCAGTAAAACTAGGACATACAACCTAGAAAAATAGAAAAACTGAGTATGTAGGCCAAAAAGAAAAATGGAAACGGATGGTATACAAGTGAAGAAAAATAACTGCAATAATAGAAAAAACAGCAAAGCAAAGATACAAAATTGGAAACAAACTAAAAAAAATGAAGAAAAACAGTAAGGCTAGGACATATATTGACCTAAGAAAGAAAAATCAGTAATTTAAAAATAGAATTTTAAACTAAAATTCCTAAACAGAAAATCCTAAAAGAAAAACTTGTGCAAAGAGAAAACCTATTGTGCTATGTTTCTATTTGCTGTGTGATTGATGTGTGTTTGTTGTGTGTTCGTTGTGTGTGTGTATGAATCAATAAGATTTTCAAAGTGATGTAAGCATGGATGCACACAGTTAGAAGCAGGATTCATACACGGCTGAGACCTGTTTATGGTGAAAAAAAAATCTTGAAGGAAAATAAAATCAGTGGTTCCATTGGTTTTGCAAGATAGCCTATGATCCATTGCTCATTAACCTTCATAATTTCTCAGAATGAAGGGCCATGATCTCAGTAGCTCCAGATGGGGGCAAATGAATAAAGGCAAAGGAAAACAGCTCATCTGGAGAGAATTTTTATGTTTTTATAATTTTTTTACTTTTTATGTGGTTTTTTGATCAGCCTGGGCTCTACAAGAGCCCTTATGTACTATTGCTGAAAAATAATAAGAAATTTTAATTTGTGTTTGCATTTTCTTTTATTTTTGTATTTGGTTTTGTAAAAAAAATCAACATGCCTAAAAGACAGTAGAAATTATAATCAAACAAACATCAAACACAGCAAAATTGTTGGTTCTGAAGAATTTAAAAATTAAAAAATAAATGCAAAGGAGAAGGGGATGCAAACTCTGGCAGATTTGCTCCAGCTGCAAGCCATTGACTCCTCTTGTGGCCACTGCTCCAGATCTGTAAAAATTCAAAAACTGCAGCGATACCTTATTCAAGCATATTGATAAAAAGAAAAACTCAGGGAAAAAGAGGGTTGCTGCAGTTTAAAACTAATTTTCTATATAAAAACTACAGCAAACATTAAATCAAACAGTTGGACTGTAGTATAACAATCTAAAAAAAAACAGCAATAAAAACTAAAAACTCAGATCTACAAAAATTGAAAAACTCAGATCTACAATCTAGATCAAAACTCCCCGACAACGGTGCCAAATTTTTTTTGGGGGATTTCTAGTCTGTCGATTATTGTGTGGTGATAAAAATAAAGTAAAAATAAAAGAATGGATTTAGCACAATTAAAATATCCTAGACCTGCAAGATACAGAGTCCATTGTAGAAAGTTTTGATAAGTAAGAGTTTGTCCCACAGGGAGTAGTGATCTAAACCTAGAAGGTGTATAGTAGACCTCCATATCTGGCTACAGATCTGATAATTCTAAGAAGAAAGAGAGTTTTTCGGGTGTCACTAGATCTAATTAATCTACAAAACATAAATATAAAACTAGATCTAAAAGATGGAGGAAGATGGATGATAAAATAAAGATCAAATGGTGAGAAATAGGCAGCCAGGGACTGGTTCTTATTGTAAATTAATCGAATCAAAGGCATTGTATAGATCTGATTTGCTACAAATCCTCCATCTGGCTACTAGCTCCCCAGGTCTCCTCAACAGATATAAGGTATAAGAATCCAATCTTAACCAGATAATTAAAGGAATCCTAAGGCTATGATCTATCCACTTTAATGGTCACAGACCATCCTAGAGATTGTTCCAATCCATTGATCTTGACTGGAGCAGGCTAACCATTGCAGATTCTGCAGATGCCAGGCTACCAGTTCCCCGTTTTCAGCTAGCACCCACAGGAATATCCAATCTAGGGAAATCAAATACGAAAAAGTGAAATATAGATTAGAATTACCTTTAAAATCCACAATCACTGTAATCTTACAGCTCTTAAGCTCAGATCTGCAATCTTGTGCAATATCAATCTATTCATAAATTCTTTGAGGCTTTCAAAACACAATTACAAAGCAGATCTGGACTGCTTATTTAGATCTAATCCAACATGTTGGATTAGGGAGAGAAGGCGGGAGAGAAAAAGGAAAAAAAAAACTAAAATCTAAACCTAAATGAGCTAAGGAAAACAAAGGCTATTCCATGGATTCCTTGCTGAAGAATTATAATAAATAGGATGCTTATTTATACATTTGCCTTGATCCATGTGCCTTATTTCTGACCAATCAGGGAAGAGGAGTTTTATGCTAATCCAAGTGATTTATATTTTGGCCAATCAGAGAGAAGAGAACTCAGTTATGTTATGCCCAACTAAAATAGTTGGATTCCCACCAAGAATTGCTCCATTCAGTTAGGAATCAGTTCATGTGTGGACAGGTGTCTCATGTGCATGTTAGAATTCTCAAATATGCCTCTACCGACCACTGATAATGGTTGAAAATAGTTAGAACCCGAGCCTCGAGAGGTTTGAAGAAATTTTGAAGTAAACTCGAGAGGTTGGAGGGCTATTTTAGAGCTTCAGAAATGACATTTCGAGAGGTTCAGGCAACTATTTGATAGGTTGCAGGCTTCAGGTAGCTCATCTCGATAGGTTTAGAGTACATCTCGATAGGTTGAGAGGGCTTCAGGTATGTATTCGACAAGTTGAAGACTACCCCTCGACAGGTTCAACTCTTGCTTCAGCAGAACTCGACAGGTTCAAGGAACCATTCAAAAAGTTCTCGACAGGTTCAGAACCTCACATGAAGTTCATTTCAGCATGAGAACAATTCGTGGGGATCACTTTAGCATGAATTTATAATTCGTGGAGTTGGCTTTCAGCATTAAAACACCTCGTGGAGTTCCTTTAGCATCCTACACGCCTCGTGAGGTTTAAAATGCAGCAACAATCAGCTCTTTAAACTGCTAAAACTGATAAACCCCAAGGCTGTTCTATTGTGCTGTTGTCCCATGTATTGCTGAGCCTTTTAGATTGTTGTTGCAGCTGAAGATGGAGTTCTCATGTGTGCCCATAGCTGGTGTAAGTGCAGGCCTAGTTCCTCTTATGTGCAGCTATTGCGGGTGTTCCATATGGCTGCATCTCTTTGTGCTGCTGTCTAGTGTACCCAGAGCTTCATCTATTGTTGAGGTTTAGGCTCCTTTTCCCTGTCATTTCTTCCAACAGCAGTGGCTGTTTTCTAAGCCATGGACCTCACTTTTCTTTGATATACAAAATGGTTCTCATCTCCTCTTATTGACACTTGTTACATAGGAAAAATGCACTTGCTGTTATTTTATTCCTAAACTGCAAAACAACATAAAAAGCAGTTATTAATTACTCTAAGTACTAACAAAGGCTAGGTTTAAAGGATATAAAATGGTATAAATTTGTGACTAACAGGCTACATCATACACATTCAACTTGACTTTCATATTGCCAAAAGTTACCTCCATTTCCCCTGATCTACATTGTACACAAGCATTGATAATGGCCAAGAAACGTCTGCCCAAAATCACAGGAATAGAGGTGGTGCACTTGCTTGGCTCCATGTCAAGAACCATAAATTCTGCTGAATAGAAAAATTTATCAACTCTAACTAAAACATCCTCTATCATTCCCACAGGCTTCCTTTCAGATCTGTCTGCTAGTTGTGTCACCACATGTGTGGGCTTCAATTCTCCCAGGCCTAACTTCTCATAAACAGAATATGAAAGTAGGTTTACACTAGCTCCCAGATCTAATAAGGCCTTCTCAATAGTATGATCCCTAATGATGTAGGGGATTGTGGGAATTCCAGGTCTTAAAGCTTGGTTGGAGTTGCAATAGAAAGCACTTGGTTCACTTTATCAGTATAAAAGACCTTCTTGGATAAGTGTATCCTAGACTGTCTTTTGTCGGTGCATAATTCTTTCAAAATTTTGCATAGGCTAGAACTTGCTTGATGGCATCAAATAAAGGAAAGTTAATCTTTACTTGTTTAAAAGTTTCCATTATTTCCTCAACCTTAGCATTCCCCTTCTCAAAAGGAGAAGCTGCTTTAAATGCATTAGGAAATGGTAAATGGGGAACTGTCCTCCCATTTGCAGCCTTAGCAAGTTCATCAGATTTTTCTTTAATTTTGTTTTCAATTTTCTCAATTTTCTGTTGGGGCACATCACCCCCCTTATTTTTTATATGCCGGTCCTGCTGTATATTTTCATTGGTTATTTCTTCATTTTCTGTACTTAACTCATCAGGCTCATTACCAACTTGGTTATCCACCAGCTTCCCACTCCTCAAGGTGGTGACAGATTTGACTTCTTCATGGGAAGGAGTCTCACCAACCATGTATTGCCCCTTTGGATTGTTCATGGGCTGACTGAGTAATCTCCCCTCTTCTCTCCTGGCCAAAGAATTAGATAGCTGACCAAGGTGGTCATCGGTCTTGGTCTCTTACTGAAAATCAAAGGAATCAAAAGCAATGCAGAGACTGATTTGCAACAATCATCTTTTCTGGCTCCAAGCTACCCAGGTTCCCCCGAACTACCAATGGGTCAAAACAATCCTGAGGTTAGGATTTGCCCTTCTGCTAGATACAGTCCTAAGGTTATGATCTGCCCTTCTACTGGATATAGTTTATCCCCGAGATTGCTCTAACCTATTGATCTACCTAAGTTTCCCCGGCAAAGGTGAGGTATAAGAATCCAATCTCCACCAATGGATCAAAGTAATCCTGAGGTTAGGATCTGCCCTTCTGCTAGATACAGTCCTAAGGTTATGATCTGCCCTGCTACTGGATACAGTTCATTCCCGAGATTACTCCAATCTATTGATCTTAATTAGAACAGGAAAACCATTACAGATTTCAGGCTACCAAGCTCCCCATTTCTGGCTAGCATCCATAGGGGTATCCAATCTAGGGAAGTCAAATATGAAGAAGTGAAATATAGATTAGAATCACTTTTAAAAACCACAATTATATTACAAGCTTACAATACCATTGTGCCCAGATCTACAATCTATGCAATATATAATCTCTTACCTCTTACAAGCCTCTGAATCTCTCAATTTATAGCTCAAGACCTCAACCTAACTATTGAAAAGAACCACTCATGATTGGCTAAAGAGAGAAGGGGAGAAGAAGGAAGAAGGAGAGAGAATTTGAAGGAAAAAATGGATCTCGCACTAAGCTCTGGTTCTCTCAAATTTTGGATGTGTTCAATGTAATTTCTTCAAGCTTTTATACTCTCCTCCTCTATCCTCAGATCCATTTCAGCCAATTTGAGCCTAAGACAATAATTCTATTATTCTGGGCTGCTGATGTGGCCGATTTCTCTTCAAGAAGCTCTTCTCTTATTGGCTCTCATCTGACAAATGCGTGTGAGACCGTTAGAGTTTACAATCATGCACAGTTGAATGCCAAAACTACCCCTAGGGGTCGCTGATGTGCTTTGGGATGTGTGCACTAACTTCTAAAATTGGCAGCTGCTGAAGGAATATGCTGAAAAGTTGCTAGAACGAGTGTCGAGAGGTTTAGGGGACCTCTCGACAGGTTCTGAGTGTGCTTGCTCTTCATTTCGATAGGATCTTCGTGGCTTTTAACAGGATTGGCTAGCTCTCGACAGGATCTAGAAACATCTTGAGATGTTGAACTGCACTTGTCGATAGGATTGACGACTCATTGACAAGATCGGAAGCTCGTTGCATCGTTCTACCCATTTCTTCATTCATCCTTTCTATAGGTTATACTAATCCTATCGACTAGTCATACAATTTAACACTGAGCACTCGACAGGTTGGCTTAATCCTCACGAGAATGAGTTAAGGCTTCAGGTAGCTGTCGATAGGTTGAATTGGATTGCTCGACAGGTTCTGTTGAACCTTGCGACAAGTATCTGGAAACTCTCGAACACTTTGGTATTTCTCCTCAGGACCGCTTGACATATTATAATTGCCCTTCAGAACTTCTCGACAGCATCTGAATCTTCTAAAAATCTTAGCTATTTGGGCATCAGATCCTCTTGGCAGCTTAGGCCAACCTCTTGACAGGTTTATCCTTATGCTTCCACAGCTGGCACACCTCTCACTTGTGTTGTTCTTCATTTGTTCAACACTCAGCAACCCCTTAGTAGGTTCAATCTTTAGTCCTTATAGCTGGACTTGATCTTAGGCATCTCCAGTTGGGTAGCACAGTACTTCTTGGGCTCTTTTAAGTGAATATATGCACTAAGCTACAATTTATTACTTATCTATAAAACACACTTAAAACACATTATTAGTCAGCTCAAGGGTCAACCAAAGGTCAGGTTAGGAGGTAAAAAATGGTATTTTTCATTGCTTAACATCAATCCCTCAAATGTCAAATAATTCAACTACAAGTATGGGCTGTAAAGGCATGAAATTTCTTTTTGAAATACTTCCCATTTTTTGGCATTTTTACAGGCTCTGCAGTGCTGCCATGCATCTTTGAATAAAGCAGGCCAATAGAATCCACTTTGAAGTATTTTTGTAGCAGTCTTGTTTCCACTGAAAGGGCCTCCATAAGTCTGTTCATGACACATTGTTAGTATGCTATGGAATTCATTCTTAGGTACACACCTTCTCACAACTTGGTTTGCACAGTTCTTGAAGAGGTATGGATCCTCCCACATGTAATATCTGATCTGAGAGAAGAACAGATCCTTATCCATTTTGTTCCAATGTGGGGAAATCCTACCCACTACCAAATAATTAACTATGTTTGCAAACCAAGGTGCACTCATATTGACAGCAAACAGCTGCTCATCTGAAAATGAGTCATTGATAGGCAGTCCATCAAACTCAGCAGCTAAGATCCTAGACAAGTGGTTTGCAACCACATTTTTAAACCCTTTTATATCCTTAATCTCAAGATTAAACTCCTGTAATAGGAGGATCCATCTGATTAATCTTGGTTTGACATCCTTTTTAGACAAAAGATATAGGGCTGAATAGTCTGTGAACACTACAATCCTAGATCCTAACACATAAGACCTAAATTTTTTAAAAGCATAGACAATGACTAACAATTCCTTCTCAGTTGTGGTGTAGTTTAACTGAGCATCAATCATTGTCTTGCTTGCATAAGCAATCACACAGGGTAATTTATCCTTTCTTTGCCCCAAAACTGCACCAACTGCAAAATCTGATGCATCACACATCAACTCAAATGGTAAAAAATAATCAGGGGCTTGTAGGACAGGTTCAGAGGTCAAACATCCTTTCAAAATCTCAAAAGCAACAAGACATTCATCATTGAATACAAAAGGAACCTCTTGGCACAACAGGTGACAAAGAGGTTTTAAGATTTTGCTGAAATATTTGATAAATCTCCTATAAAAACCAGCATGCCTAAAAAAGGATTTGACTTGTTTAATAGTTTTAGGTGGGGGCAGATGTGCAATCAAATCAATTTTAACCTGGTCTACCTCTATGCCACTGTGGGAAACAACATGGCCAAGGACAATGCCCTGGTTGACCATAAAGTGACTCTTTTCCCAACTTAAAACCAAGTTGGTCTCTTCACATCTCTGTAGCACTAGGCTGAGATGATATAGACACTGGCTAAAACTATTTCCAAAGACAGAAAAATCATCCATGAATATCTCTAAAAACTGATTAATCATATCTGAGAAGATGACATACATACACCTTTGAAAAGTTACAGGGGCATTGCACAATCCAAATGGTATCCTTCTATAAGCAAAGGTGCCAAATGGACATGTAAAAGTTATTTTCTCTTGGTCTTGTGGATACACAGGAATCTAGTTATAATCAGAGTATCCATCAAAAAAGTAATAAAAAGCTTTGCCTACCAACTTGTTTAAAATCTGGTCTATGAAGGGTAGAGGAAAATGGTCTTTTCTGGTTTTTGAATTAAGATTTCGATAATCAATGCACACCATCCAACCAGTGTTCTCCCTGGTTGGAATTAGCTCACCAGAATCTGATTTAACCATAGTGATTCCAGATTTCTTAGGTACCACCTGAGTAGGTGCCACCCATTTAGAATCTGAAATGGGATAGATGACTCCTGCATTTAACAATTTAATCACCTCTTTCATCACTACTTCTTGCATGTGGGGGTTTAACTTTCTCTGCATCTCTTTAGAGGGTTTAGAACCCTCTTCCAGGTAGATCTTATGCATACAAATAACATGATTGATTCCTCCAAGATCAGCAATAGTCCAACCTATTGTTCTCTTATGCCTTTTCAACACACAATAACTCTTCTTCCAGCTCATCAATAAGGGAAGAAGAAATTATCACATGTAACTTCTGATTTACTCCCAAAGATGCATATTTCAAAGACTTGGGGAGCTATTTCAGTTCCACATCTGGTGGACTTATGAGTGAAGACAACAAAGGTGCCTTAGAAGGTGGTGGAAGAGGCAACATAGCAGGTTTCCAAGGAGGATGCTTTGCTGCTATCCCCACTTCAGAATTTAAGGCTTTCACCTCTTGAATCACAGGTGTGGGGGCCTTCTCTTCCATAATTTCATTCCAAACATTTTTAAAAATATCAAACAAGTCATCACAATGTAGCAGCTTGGGTAAAGTTTCCTCCACAAGCTCATCCAAGACATCAATCATAAAGCAGTCCTCACTATCCAAGTGAGGCTGACTTGCTACATTGTAGACATTTAATTTTACTTTTATATTGCCGAAGGATACCTCCATTACACCGGATCTATATTGTATATAAGCATTGGCAGTGGTCAAGAATGACCTGCCCAAAATTACAGGAATGGAGGTAGTGCACTTGCTTGGTTCCATGTCAAGAACTAGAAAATTTGCTGGATAAAAAAATTTGTCAACCCCAACAAACACATCTTCAATCATTCCCACAGGCCTCCTTTTAGATTTGTCAGCCAGCTATAATACCATATGTATGGGCTTCAATTCTCCCAAACCTAACTTCTCATATATTGAATATGGAAGTAGGTTCACACTGGCCCCCAGATCTAACAAGGCTTTTTCAATTATGTGATCCCTAATAATGAAAGGGATTGTGGAAACTCCAAGGTCTTAGATTTTTGTTGGGGTTGCAATAGACAACACTTGGTTCACTTTCTCAGCACAAAAGACCTTCTTGGATAGGTGTATCCTAGATTGTCTTTTGTGCGTGCATAAATCTTTCAAAAACTTTGCATAAGCTGGCACTTGCTTGATTGTATCAAGTAAATGCAAGTTGATCTTGTTTAAAAGTTTCCATCATTTTCTCAACTTTAACATTCCCTTTATCAAAAGGAGAAGGTGCTTGAAGTGCATTGGGAAATGGCAAATGAGAGACTGATCTCTCATTTTCTACCTTAGCAATCTCATCAGTTCTTTTCTTATTTTTGTTTTCATTTTTCTATTGGGGTTCATCAACACCCCCTTATTTCTCATATGTTGCTCCTGCTGCATATCATCATGGGTTGTACTCTCTTTTTCTACACTCTTATCAGACTCAACACTAACCTTGTTGTCAACCAGCCTCCCACTTCTCAAAGTGGTGACTGATTTAGCTTCTTTATGTGAGGAAGAAACCTCACCCATCATATATTGCCCTTTTGGATTATTCAAATGCTACCTAGGCAGTCTTCCCTCCTCTCTTCTAGTCAAAGTATTGGACGACTAACCAAGGGTGTCCTCTATCTTCTTAATACTTTGGCTTTGGGAGCTCACTGTTTGAGACAAAGAGCCCAAGTTCTACAATGAAGCCAAAACCCGCTCTTCAAATGAGGGAGTTCTAAAGGGTGTTGGGGCTGGTGCATTTTGATGCACAGGTTATACCATTTGTTGGGCCATAGGCTACTGATATTACGGCTTAGGGAAGAAGTTCTACTGATAAGGCTGAGCATTTCTATAGGGCATTGGCTGCTGCTGTTGCTGCTAGTTTTGGAAGTTGTCTTGTCTCCACCTTAAGTTGGGGTGGTTTCTCCAAGCATAACAAGCAGCTGGCTGCTGTTTAAAGGACTGAGCAGCATTTGTATGCTCCATAATCAGATATGGAAATTGTGTAGTAGAGGGACATTCTTCAAGGGAGTGGGTGGGAGACTGGCATATCAGACATGCCTCTTCCACTTTGGCAGCCATTCGAGACTGCATTGCTCCCATCAGCTTATCAAACTTCTGAGTCAAGCTATCTACCTTTCTCTCCAGATCATTATAACCAGTGACCTCATACATTTTTCCTCTTATTGTGTTCTCTTTCATCAATTTAGCTAGCGACTCAATGCCCCTAGACAAGGTCTCTTGCTGCATTGAATTCTCTCCAATAACCTCAAATAATTCCCATGCTTCATCAGCTCTTTCATGAAGGTATGTACCTCCACAAGAGGCATCAACCATATTTCTATTTTTTGAATCAATTCCTTGATAAAAACTTTGTACAAGTTGTCATTGAGAAATTTTATGATGGGGGCATTGCCTTAACAGCTCTTTGAATCTTTCCCAAGCCTCATGGAAGCTTTCAATTGAGAATTGAGAAAATGATTTGATGCTTTTTCTTAATTGACTTGTTCTAGTCATGGGAAAGAACTTAGCTAGGAATTGACATTACAGGTCATTCTAAGAGTTAATATTGTTGGTTGGGAGCATAGACAACCAGGCCTTGGCTTTGTCTTTTAATGAAAAAGGAAATAGCCTAAGCTTAGTGGCTTCAAGCCCCAAACCAACAATCTTTAAAGTAGTACACAAAGCAAGAAATTTATCAATATGTTTGTATGGGTCTTCTTTACCCAACCCATGGAAAGAAGGTAACATCTGAATTGTTGAAGACTTGATCTCATAATTTCCCTCCACAGTAGGAAATTATATATAAAAAGGAGAATTATATGCACCAGGTGCAAAATATTCTCTCAACAATCTAGGCTGCTCACCCATTTCAGCAGTCTCAAATTCAGGAGGTGTACGTGAAGTTTGTCTAGACCTAAGAATCCTCTCAACTTCAAGATTTAATGGTATAATCTCAAGGTTGAGAGTTCTTCTTCCAAACATACACCACACACAAACACAAAATTACAGCACAGATTCAAACAAACACAAACACATAAAACTATTGCTGCAGATCTAAAAATTCACAGATCTAGAAATATAAAAGAGTAAGGAAATGCAAACTCATACATAACTTTCTCTTCCTTTTAACAAAATTGCTCCTCTCAGCCACAGCTTCAAATCTACAAAAATTCAGAAAACTATAAAAAACTACAGAAGCAATTAGTCAAACACTAAATAGACAAGTACAAATCTAAATCTAAAATAAGAAAAACTTAGATCTATCCATTCTAAAAACACAGATCCCTAACAGCGGTACCAAAAACCTGTTGTACAGCCTACCTTGTTATTATTAAGAGGTTAAAAACAACACACTAAAGGAAAAATCACAGAAGAAGATACCAAGGTAAGCAGCTAGGCCTGCAAGAACCAGAGCTATTGCAGCAAGCTTGAAAGAGGTAAGTAGGGGTATGTCCATAGGAAAATGTGTTTCAAAATATAGTAAATCTCCAGATCTAGAACAGATCTGATACTCTAACCTATCCTAGTTTAAAACAAAGCAAGAAAGGAAAGAGGAGAGGTTTTAGGGGGTTGTCACTTTACTAAAACTACAGAAAACTAAATCTACGGACTAGTGATCCAAAGCTGAGTAGAAAATAGATTTGAAGAAATAGACAAAGGGTTTGGGGAATTAAAATCAAAGGTAGAGAATAACAGCTTGGGATTTGGGTCTCACTGAAAATTAATTGGTTAAACAACAATGCAGAGGATTGATTTGCAGTTATCTTTCATCTGGCTACAAGCACAAATGCAGGGTAGAAAAATCTAATCTAAACCAGAGGATTGAATTGATCTTAAGGCTATGATCTGTCTAATTCAATGGTCACAGATCATCTTAGGGATTTCCTCCAATCCAAAGGCTTTATTTAGAACAATAAGATCACTGTAGATACTATGCATGTAAGGCTACAAGCTCAGGCATCCACAGACATATTAAATCTAGGGAAATCAGATGGCAATCAAACGATCCATAGATTCAAATGGACTTTACAACCAATAATTTATTGAATCAAAACAACTTACGATACATTGTTCTCAGGTCTGTAGTATGTGCAACATCTAATCCTCATACAAAGCTCTCAAACCTCTCAATTTACAGATCCACCTCACCTAGAAGCTAGAAGTATTTAGCCAACCATGGTTGGGCTAAAGAGAGAATGGAGAAGAAGGATGAAATTTTAGAACGAAAAGGAATTCGAATTTGGTCTCTGAGCTCTCTCAATTTTTAGATGCCCCTTCTGTAAAGCTTCTCTTCTATTTATACTCCTCCCCTCTGTCTCAGATCTATTTCAACCAATCAGAGCTCAAGGGAATAATTATGTTATTCTGAGCTGCTAATGTGGCTGATTTTTACTTCTAGAATCTCCCCCCAATTGGTTCAAATTGGACATGTACATGTGGGGGAGTTAGAGAGGTTCTCATTCGTTCCATTTGCATTCCAAAAATACCCCCAAGGGTTGTTAACATGCCTCGAGAAGTATGCACAGTGAAGTGAGCTGCATTCTTAGCTGGAACTGAGAAGTTCCAAATTCATGCTTCGAGAGGTTCAGAGGACCTTTCAATAGGTTCTGAGTGTGTTTTATGCTCCATTCGACAGGTTGATGCTAGCTTTAGACATCCTCTTGACAGGTTGATGCAACCTCACGAGATCCACTACAACTCCAGGTAAGTCTTCGACAGGATCCTTCCCTATGTTCGACAGGTTAGAAGTACTTCTTGATAGGTTGATAGCAACCTCGCGAGATCCTCTACAGCTTTAGGTATCCTCTCGCTAGGTTGGCTTTGACTGTTTGATCGGTTCAGGGAACCTCTCGATGGGATTGATTTCAGCTTTCTGCACTTCGCGAGGATGGCTGCTTCAGTAGACCACTCGACAGGATCATTTGTACTAGTCGACAGGATCTTCTTTCTCAGTTTAAACCATTTGATAGGTTTTGTCAACCTCTCGATATGTCAATTTCTTTACATCAGATCTTCTCGATAGTTTATAATTCGGCTTCAGATCCTCTCGACAGGATGCCTTCATCAGTTTTAACTCCTCGACAGGTTCTAAGAACCTCTCGATAGCTTCATAAACTGCATCCAACCTCTCGACAGCTTCACATGACCACTCGACAGGTTGTTGTTATTTATTTCCACAGGTTGCACACAACTTGGGGTGCTGATTTTCATCTGTCCAACACTTAGTGGCCTTTGAGGGGTTCATTCGTCATCCACTGCAGTTGCTTTTACTCCCATGTGTACACAGTTAGACACATCTCATTACCATAGGATTCTGAGTATCATTGAATCTGCAGCGCCTTTTGGGCTGCATGAGAACTTGTTGAATCTATTATGTATTGATGCAATTCTCCAGCAAGTCTCTTCTTGGAATTTTTAGATAAATGTCTGCACTATGACTATAATTTATTACTAACTATAAAACACACTTAAGACACATTATTAGTCAACTCAAAGGTCCATCAAAGGTCAGGTTCGGAGGTGAAAAATGGTATTTTCACTAATTAACACATAATCAGAAGCATCATACATCACTTCAAAGGGAAATGAGTAGTCTAGAGGTTGAGGAACCATTCTAGTTGAATCATGGTAGATACCACTAGTCTCTCCTCTTTGAGATGTTGGGTGTGATTTTATACCAATTAGGGACTGAATTTTTGTTTTCCAAAGTGTCAGTTTTTCACTAGTTTTAGTTCATACAGATCTCCTTACTTAGGAGGTGTAATCTTTAAAGCCTCCGAGTTAGCTCAACTTGATGCATAGTTGTAGACACCCCATTTTCACCCTCTCAGAGTATACAAACATATTCGGTCAACCTTTGACTTTCCCATGGTTTTTGGAAAGGGATCAACCCTCCTCGGGAGCCTTAAAACCCTAAATGAGGGGACTATGTACTATGTAGTTGAATCCTGGGTTGAAGTCTCAACCCATGGACTTGGACTCGATTTAGCTGGTAGGTTCCCAAATTATGTGCATAAATCCATGTGCACAATAAGTCCAAAAAGGATTGGGACTAAGCCTTCCTTGCACCGCCCATAGTCCTAAATTGTGCGCCTAATTCCATGTATGAAATTCAATTACGCACACCACTTGGCGAGCGTAATTGGTTCAAAATTGGACCAGGATTCAAATTCCTAAGACTGCTTGAAGTTCTCAATTATGCGCATGGGTCTATGCGCATAATTTGATTATACACATGGATCTATGTGTGTAATTAGTTTCAAGCGAGTTGGAACTAGGATACCTGACTGAGCCAGTCAGTCGGTGACCAACTTTCACGGGATTATGTGCTAGTGACCCTGCGCGCAATTCAATTATGCGCAATTGTGCATGCACGCAATTCCTGAATTGTGCACATACCCCCACACGCGTAATTATCCATATACCTATAAATAGGCCCCTACCCCACAGCCAAACTGACCAATTTCTTCAGTGAATTTCTTCTCTCAAGCTTCTTCCTTTTAGAAAAGTTGAGGTCCTCTCTAAGGTTTCCAAAGAAAGGGGTTGAGCTGCACCGTAAACTCTTCTCTAGAAGCCTCAGGGTAGTCAAGCTGGTGGTACTGGCCCACCAGCCTTGACTTTCGAAGGAGTATTAAAGGAATAAGCCCCTAGCCTTAGATCCAATTCCTAGGAAACCCTTGTCAAAAAATCCCAAACCATAGCGCCCTTAGAGACTGACACACTCTTACATATGCCTTTTTAAAATTAGCCATAGCCTCGTTGACTTGCTCAAGGGAGCTTGCAGAGGGTACCCAAGAATGGGGTCGATCTTCCCAAGCATAGAGGGCCACCACCCCCCTTTTAGATAGTCCCAGTAGGAATAGGAAACCAAGCTAGATAACCTTAGGCAACCCATAGTTGCTGAAATTGGCAAGCTGACATTTAGTATAAGAATCCAGCCCACACTCCACAAAGCGTATGTTGGCCACTTACCTTGTATTCAAAAAGGGGTTTAAAATCACACAATTAAAGGATTTATTGGTTGTACACACCAAGGCAAGCAGACACACAAACCTGCAAGTATTCAGGGCCTATTGTAGCAAGTTTTAAAGGGTAAGTAAGGGTATGTCCACAGGGAAATGTGAGCTAAAAATTAAGTAAATCTCCATATCTAAGGCAGATCTGGCACCCTACCTAATACTAAAATAGCAAAAGAGAGAGGAGAGGTTTTAAGGGGTTGTCACTTTAATCTAAACTACAGAAACACAATTAAATGAAAAAATGAATTGAGATTAATTCCAGAGTTCAGTTCTTGCAAGTGAGGGGAATATTTGGTGAAATTAGAAACAAAAAATGGAGAGAAACAACTTGGAGTTTGGTCTTGCTGTAATTGGATTGAGCTGACAGTGTTACAAAGAATTCAGAGGGCATCAATCCCTCATCTGGCTATAAGCACAACTGCAGGGTAAAAGGATCTGATCTAAGCCAGAGATTTGGATTGATCTTAAGGCTATGATCTATCCACTTTAATGGTCACAGATCATCCAATAATTCACCCCATTCTCAGGTTTCCATCAGAATATTATAATCACTATAAATGCCGCAACTGCCAGGCCACAGACACAAGCAATTACAGGAACATCAAATCTAAGGAGATCAAATGGTATCCAAGAGGTCTACCAATTAAGTGGGTGAGCTGAATCCCATCTACACAAATCCAATTGTGCACCAAATGAAACCAGATGAACTATGGATCTAATTAAAATAATAAAACCAGCATTACATTGAAATAAACTCACTATATAATGAAATGCTCTCAGATTTGTAGTCTGTGTATTATCTGACCCTCTACAATACTCTCAACTCTCCCCAATTATAGATCCAACCTCACTCCTTACTACTTCAAAGAAATTAGCCAACCATAGTTGGGTAAAAAGGAAGAATAGAGAATTTTGATGCAAGCTCTAATTTTTAGAATTAATCCCCCCTTTTTCTGGCAGCTTCCCTCCTTATATAGCTCTCCCTTTTCAGCCTCAAATCTGTTTTCCCTGCCAATCACAGCTCAACTGGAATAATTCTGTTATTCCCGGAGAGAGCACATGGGTCGGCTAGGGTTTCCCAGGGCACTTCTATAAACTTTGTGTCGGTCATCAGAGTGTCTCAGATTGCGTGTAGCAGGTCACCAACTTATAGCGTGTGCACAACAGCTTTTCTCAGATGTCCTTCAGTTGATTTCGATAGGATGTTGAAGCTTTCGACAGGTTCCAAACAGGCCTTTTGTTCCTTTCTCTAGGATTCAGGATCCTTTCGATAGGTTTCGATAGGTTGCTCTTAAGAATAGAGCTCCAGCATCCACAACCTTTATCTGTTGTGTTCGATAGGTTGGGGAATCCTTTCGATAGGTTTATCTCTGCACAATAAATTTTGATAGGTTTGCTTCTAGCTCCTATCGACAGGTTCCAGACTTCTCGATAGGTTTTGTTCAAGCTCAGACACCTATTCGATAGGATTCTCCCTTTTTGTTTTTGACTGTGCGATAGGTTCTGGATCCTATCAAATTCTTCCATCCTCACGACTTCTTCCTTTTTTCAGACTTCAGATCCTATCGATAGGTTCCAATAACCAAGCGACATGTTATTTTCAGCCTGTTTTCATTCCTTTAAAGCTCCTTTGCTGTTTCTGCATGCTCTAAGTGGGCCATTGTTGGGTCTGAACTATACTAAGATGGATTTCTGCACTATGACTGCTTTTTACTGCTATCTACAAGAGATGCTCAACAAGTATTTATTAGTCCACTCATAGGTCTATCAAAGCTCATGTTAAGGGGTTAAAAGTGGTACTTTTCAGAGATTAACACACCCCCAAACCTAAGCTTTGCTAGTCCCTGAGCAAAGGAAGAATGAAGAAAACTAAAATGCCACTTTTGTAGGGAGCATAGATGCATTTAGCATATGCATCAAGCCTTTTGAACCCCTATGTGATCCCTAGTAGAGGAGTGAAGTCTTCTGAGGGTTTTCAGTGAAGATACTCACAAACTTCTCCAATAAAATCAGTTAATACTTATACAACATGCTAAAACAGAGTTCAAGTAAAATAATATAAATTCCACACCATGTCCCTTCACTTTAGAGGGTTTTCAGCAGAAAAATCATCAGTTTAAAACCTAAAATTTTGTTGTAATTCCTTCATCATCAATCAATTCATGTCAAGGCATTGTGCCTGAAAATTAATGCAGAGTTCACCTTTAATTTAAGAATTCTATTTTGATAATGCCCCAATCAATTTTGATTTCAGACCCAAGTCTTACCAGGGCTATTCACTCACAATACAAGTAGAAGGGTGCATCATTTCTCATAGCTCAAGAGCAGTTACATCCCTCAAATAGGACTGCAAGCATGAGCATAGACATTACTCTAACTTCTGAAATTTTCTAACTCTTTTCACCATAGATTAAACAAATCCTCATCTCCACATGACAGCTCAATCCACTTTAGATCAGTAGGGTCTTTTTTTATTAGGTTGTAATGTGGCTTATGGGTGAAATTTATAAAAGAATAATGGGGTAAAAAGGATTCAAATTGAGAAATCAGTAAAAGTGAGGAGGTGATTGTTAAGTGGTGAAAAATGCCACTTTTCACCCTATAACTTGACCCTTGATAGACCTGTGAGCACACTAATAAGCTTTTGTCAAGTGCATTTTGTAGACAGCAACAAAAGAAGATACTAATGCAAAAAAGCACTCAAGAATGCACAAAAAGGAGCTATCTCTCAGCACGGGAAAAACCCAGCAACAACACACCAGAGAGTAGCACAACACTGGACTCTTGGAGTGCATGGCTATAGTAGGGCAAGGTGAAGAAGTGAAAATAGGCTGAGAACGTCCTATCGATTGGTCACCTGAAGACTTCGATAGGAGCTGAAAGCAAAGAAAGGAACAATTCGTACAGTTGAAGAGGTCTTCGATAGGATCTGAAGGCAGAAGAAAGAGGAATTCGTGAGATTAAGGAGCTCGACAGGATCTCAGAACCTATCGAGCAGCTGAAAGGAAGGAAGAAACCATCCTATCGAAAACCTGCCTGAAGTGTTAAAGGAACCTATTGAATGGTTTCTTAAGCCTATCAAAATGGCGAAATGCAGAGCGGAACCTGTCGAAATGGTTTTCTAACCTGTCAAAATGGTTTTCCAACCTGTCGAAGAGTTTCTCCAACCTGTCAATACTCCAAACCAAGGACTAAGAAGGCTGGAACTCTAAGCGAAGATTCATCCTATCTGAACCTATCGAACAAATCTGAGAACCTAGCGAAAGGACCAAAATGCTTAATTCCAACCTGTCGAAAGCTTCCTGAACCTGTCAAAATCGTGTGTAGAACTTCTCAGAAATTCAGCTGTGCACATGCTGTGATTCAGTGACCTGCTGCATGCAACCCGAGGCACTTGGTGACCGACACGACAATTCTAGAAGATGCCCTAGAAAACTCTAACCGACCCACATGCTTTAATAGAACTCTAACAAACTCTGACGACCTTCTAGAAGAGATTTTTGGCAGGAAAAATAGAGGAGAAAGCTATATATAGAGATCCCCAATTGTGATTGGGTGGATCGAGATCTGAGCCAAATTCTGGAGATTAGCGCCTGCAGAGCAATTCTATTTTTCCTCCTTTAGCCCAACAATGGTTGGCTAATTCCCCTGGAGTAGCGAGGAGCGAAGTTAGATCTGTAATTGGGTAAGGTTAGGAGTGCTACTGTAGGTTTCTAGCTGCACAGACTACAGATCTAAGAGTATTTCCATTGTAGAGTGACCTTGTTTGCAATGATAATGTTGTGTTTAATGCTTTAATTAGATTTAAATTTCCTTTGGTTCCATTTGGTGATCGATCAGATTTGTGTAGAAGAGTTGTAGATCAACTCACTCACTTAACTGGTAGACCTCTTGGATACCATCTGATCTCCCTGGATCTGATGTTCCTGTGATTCCTTGAGTCTGTGACCTGGGAATTGCAGCATCTGTAGTAGCTTTATATGTTCTAATTGAGGCCCTGGCTTTGTAGTAGATCCCTAGGATGGTCTGTGACCATTAAAGTAGACTGATCATAACCTTAAGATAAATCTAAGCTCAGGCCTTAATTGGATCCATCTGCTGTAATCCATGGATTCGATAAAGTCTATAGGATGGTCTGTGATCATTAAAGTGGACAGATCATAGCCTTAAGGCCAGGTGGATCCTATGATTTGGAGTGGAATTTATACTTTGCAGTTGTGCTTATAGCCAGCGAGGGAATTGTGTGCTCTAAACCTCTATAGCATGATTAATTGAATTTGATTTCAGTGAAAGCCAACCTCCAAGATACTCTTCTCCATTTTCTGCTTTTTACTCTCTTCCCTTGCAAGATCTAAGCTCCTAAACTCGATCCAATTTAGCTTATGTTTAATTATAGCTTAGTTTAAGTGACTATCCATTCCAAAACTCTCCCCTGTGTTTTAGCTAAATTAGTAATAGTTAGGGTGCTAGATCTGACACAGATCTGGAGATTTGTCATATTTCTAAACAACCTCCCTGTGGACATTCCCTTACTCACCATTCTTTTAAAGCTTGCTACAATAGATCCTGAATACTTGTAGGTCTGTATCAGTGTGTCTGCCTAGTTTTATTGTTGATTTTAGACCCTCATTTGAGGGTAGGCAAACACAACCAATAGTGATTTGCAACTCAACTTTCTTCATTTAAGCACAATTCCATTCACTTCTTGAACTTTCAGATTTGAAGTGATCAGTTTCTAATCCTCATTTCAATCTTTCAATGAAATGACTTCTCTTTCTCTTTCTTTTTCTTTGATTTTCTGGTTTTCCTTTTCTTTTTGTATGTTTTTTCTTTTTGTATTTTCTCCATTTTTCTTTTTATGGGTTGGAATGCCACAACACCACCAAATGTGCTTTCTTCTTTTTCAACCAACCATCAAACCAGCTCTACCTTCTGAAATATCAGAGTGAGGGTCAGGCTGTATCATGTCACTAAGGTTTTGGGTTTAAATTTTTTGGTTTTTATCAAAGAAAACTGGGAATTTTAAGGCTCAAATGGTGTGTATCAAGGGCAGTTCAAAGGTGGGACATTTTAAGCTTAAACTGTCCAAGGAATGGCCTTACTTCATGTCTTCAATGTCATGAATGCTGTCAAACTATTTTAATTTGGATTTGCCTAACTTCTAGTGATCGAAACTAGATCTAATCAGTCCTTAGAGCAGAAAAATTGCCAAGGCACTCTTCAAAGAAAATTTTTTAGGCCCAAATCTCACTGGGTATGGCCTTCCATCAAATTTCTGGGGTGTATCCTCACAGTTTTCTCTCCTTTCAGGTTTACTAAACATTACTTTTTGAAAATTCTTGACATTTGCTTCATGAAAAATGCTAAAACTACAGCTCATTTCAGTTTTAAAAAGTTTTTAATTTCCTCTTTTTCCAAAAATCAGGTGGGAAGTCACTTTATTTTCAAAAACTTTTTCAACATTGCTGCACTAGCATTAAGTCATTTCATTGGCATACCTGCCATACTGTTGAGAACTGGAAAATACCATTTTTTACCCCTTAATCTGGGCCTTGATAGACCCTTGAGAGAACTAAATAAGTGTTTGTTTTACAGCTAACAATAAAGGCAGGCTTAACCTTGAAAGTAGCTCAAAAGTGCCAAAAAGATGACATTCCATGTCAATCCAAAGGAAGAAAAAGAAGAAACAACCTCACTAGCTGTTGAAAGGTCTGAATTGAAGAGGCAAAGACGTGGTCTCAACCCAGAAAAGAAGTATGGAGCAATTCGAACAGAAAAATGCACTACAGAGTACTTTTCGCAAAGAACCTGAACTGTTCGCAAAGAACCTGAAACTCTGCAAAAAGAACAAAAACTCCAGGCTTAGCTTTCGAAGAGCATCTGAACTCTTCGAAGAGATGATTTACCTTTTTGAAAAGAAGAAAACTCAATTCGAACAGAACCAGAACCTTGCGAAAAGAGCTTCAGGAGTTACAACACCTTGCAAAAAGCCCCTTAAACTTTGCGAAAAGATATTCTGGAGGTTCTCAGCTTTTATAAGGGCAATTCAGTAATTTGTTTCACGCGTCCCAATGCATTTAAAAACCTAGGGACATTTCAGAGGATTCTAAGCATAAAGCGAAGGCATATTCCACCCCACGTGAGCACCCAGAGATGAAATAACTTGGCGGAAACTTCTAGAAACTCTAACAGATTGCATAACAGAATTGATGCCTTTTTCACCTGATTGGCTGATCCAGATTTTGAGTTTCATTCTTATTCCCCCATTTCCAAACTAGATAGTTTGTTTGAAATCCCTATAATAGCTTCACTTTTACTTGCAATTGAGAGCTGTGAGATATTTCTGTAATTCAAAAGAGAGTTGTATTCAAGACTACAAATCTGAGAGCTGTTTAAGCTGTGCTCTGTAATTGTAATGGTGGATTTGAAAAGGTTGCTGTAAACCGTATATTCTCAATTGGACTCATGTTAAGGGTTCCCTCTGATCTCCTTATTGCATTAGACTCCTTTAGATTTACTGTTTTTCATGTAATTTCCTTGATTCATTAATCCTGTGAGAATTAGTGTTGGTAACCTAATCTCTCACGGCATTTGTAGTGATGCTTCTTGTTTTAAACTAAGGCTTTGGATTAAAGACTATTGGATGGTTTGTGGCCATTAAAGTGGACAGACCATAGCCATAAGCTTAAACCTAATCCTAAAATTAGATTTATTTCTCTTACATCTGCGCTTGTAGCCAGATGAAGATTGGATCATCTCTCAGTTGAGCTACAGTCATTCTCATTAGATTTCAAGGACCAAATCAAAGTTAGATATTACTTCTCCATTTTTTTACCTCAAACGTTCCCCCAACTCGGATCTGGATCATTTAGTTTAACTTTTACTTTTATCATTTAGTTAATGTGACAAATTCAACCTCCCATCTTATGTGCTTTCTAGATAGGATAAGAGGCCAGATCTGGAGGTTTATCTTGCATTTTAGACAAATTCTCTGTGGACGATCTTTTACTCACTTACATTTAAAACTTGCTACAATTGGCCCTGATCTTGCAGGCTAATTCACTTCTACCTGTGCTGATATTTCTTTACTCTTTTTAATATTCTAGATTCAGTGTAGTTTAGCAGTTGTAAACGTGTTTGGAAAATACACATAAATCAAGCACACTAAGAAGCAACAACAAGTTTTTGGCGCCGTTGCCGGGGAATTTGTTCTAAAATAGGTAGACCTAAGTTTTTACTTTTATTTTTTATATCATTACTAAACTATTCTATTGTTTATACCTGTGCAGTTATTCATGTCCAATTTTTGAAGAAGGGAAACTACTTAAAAAGAAATTCTGAAGGTTTGCTGTGAATAATCAGATTTTTTGTTCTGAGTTGTATGTTTGGTAGGAGGACTCTCAGCCCTGAGATTGTCCCACTGAATTTAGAAGTTGAAAGGCTACTACGAACCAAACAAACAACACAGAATTCTGCTACTATGGGTGAAGAACCTCGACTTTTGAGGGATTACTTTGCACCTGGTGCTTATAATTCTCCCTTTTGCATTCAATTTCCTACTGTTGAAGGAAATTATGAGATCAAATCATCGACTATCCAAATGCTTCCTTCCTTCCATGGGTTGAGTAAGGAAGATCCATACAAACATGTGGATGAATTCTTGGCTCTTTGCACCACATTCAACATAGCTGGACTTGGTCCAGAAGCAACCAAGCTTAGGCTCTTTCCTTTTTCATTAAAGGATAAAGCTAGAGCATGGTTATCTATGTTAGCACCAAATAGTATCACTTCTTGGAATGATTTGCAGTATCAATTTTTAGCCAAATATTTCCCAATGTCTAAAACAAGTCAATTAAGACAAAGTATCATTTCCTTCTCACAAAACTCAATTGAAACTTTCCATGAAGCATGGGAACGATTTAAGGAACTTTTAAGGCAATGTCCTCATCATCAAATTCCCAGATGGCAGCTGGTTCAAAGCTTCTATCAAGGAATTGATCAAAAAGGCAAAAATATGGTGGATGCCTCCTGTGGAGGCACTTACTTGCAAAAAATAGTTGAGGAGGTTTGGGACTTGTTTGAAGTAATTGGTGAAAACTCAACTCAACAGGAATCTCTAGCAAGAGATATTGAAAATCCTGCTAGGTTGAACAATCACCAACCCACCAAAGGGAAGATCTATGAGGTGAATGAGTTGGAAAGAAAGATGGACAATTTAACCACAAAGTTTGATAGATTGATGGACTCACTTAAAAATCCAAATGTTGCAAGAGTAGAGGAGGCATGTGTGATATGCCAGTCCCCTACTCATTCAATTGACCAATGTCCTGCTGCACCACAGCTCCCAGATTTAATGGTGGAACAAGCTCATGCTGCTCAATCATTTGGACAGATGCAGTCAAATGAATATCCATGGAGAGGACACCCCAATTTAAGGTAGAACCAAGGGAATTATCAATCCCAACAGCAGCAACAACCAAAGAATCAAATGCCTTTCAAAACTGCACAGCCTTATCAGCAGAATTTTTATGCCAAACCAAATTTTTTTATTGACCCATTCCACAACAACACGTGATCGCCCCAGTTCAAACCCCTTCCAGGTCCCCTTCTTTTGAAGATCAAGTCCTGAATTCACTTCAGAATTTAGGATCTTTAACTCAAACTGTGAATTTTCACAGCCAGAGCATAAAGAAGATTGAAGAAACATTGGGGCAGCTTTCAAATACTCTGGCAAAAAGAGAGGAAGGAAAATTACCCAGCCAACCTTTGAACAATCCCAAAGGACAGTTCATGGTTGGAGAAGCTCCCAATGCACATGAAGAAGTGAAAACTGTCCCCACTTTGAGAAGTGGAAGAATTATAAATAACAAAGTGGGTACTGAAGAAGAAAAAAATGAGGAAAATGATAAAGATATGCAGCAAGAGCAACATAATGATAGCGATTAAGTCTTGATAGACCTCAAAAAAATAAAAAAAATGAAAAACAAAAAATTCAAAAAGTTTCTGAAAATGCTTCCAAAGCTGTAGATGAAGAATTAGTTCCTCATTTACCATTTCCTCAGGCAATGAAATCTGTATCTCCTTTTGATAAAGGGAATACAAAAATAGATGAAATGATGGAGACTTTTAAGCAAGTTAAGATAAATCTACCTTTGCTTGAGGCAATCAAACAAATTCAAGCATATGCAAAATTTTTGAAAGATGTTTGCACTCACAACAGACAGTCTAGGATACAGTTGTCCAAGAAGGTCTTTGTTGTGGAAAGAATTAATCAGGTGTTATCCATTGCCACACCTCCTAAACTTCAAGATCCTGGATTCCCCACAATCCCTTGCATTATTGGGGAACATACCATTGAAAAGGCTTTATTAGATTTGGGTGCTAGTGTCAACCTACTTCCATATTCTGTATATGAGAAACTAGGTTTGGGAGAATTAAAACCCACTCATGTGGTGTTACAACTAGCGCATGATCCGAAAGGAAGCCAGTTGGAATGATTGAAGATGTATTGGTAGGAGTAGATAAATTTTTCTATCCTGCTGATTTTCTAGTTTTGGACATGGAACTAACCAAAAGCAAAACTTCCATCCCTGTCATTTTGGGAAGACCATTCCTGGCTACAGCAAATGCTTGCATCCAATGCAGGTCTGGTATTATGGAAGTCTCTTTTGGAAACATGAAGGTAAAATTAAATGTTTATAATGCAGTCACACAACCTCAATTCTGCTCTGAAGAATGTTTTCATGTTGATCTATTGGATGAACTTGTAGAAGGGACTTCACAATAGTTTCTGTAGTGTGAAGATTTCACCACAGATGTTAAAGATGCTTGGGGAAATTCTAAAGAAGAAACAGTTTGTATCTCAAGTTCTGAGGAAATAAATGTCGTGCAAGAAACGCATAATCAATCAGCAAGTTTCTCTTCTTGGAAACCTGCTACTCTTCCCCTTCCACAAACAGCTAAGGTACCTTTGTTACCTTCTTCTTTTCTCGACCGATTTAGACCTAAAATATTGAAAATTTGAAATATGTGTTTTTAGGAAATTATAAATCATTGCCTGCAATTATTTCTTCCTCCCTCACAAAGGAGCAAGAGGAAGAGCTGTTGGTTGTTTTGAAAGAACATAGAAGGGCAATTGGCTAGACTATTGCTGATTTGGGAGGAATCAGTCTAGCTGTTTGCATGCACAAAATCCATTTGGAAGAAGATGCAAAGCCTTCTAGGGAAATGCAAAGGAGGCTGAACCGTCACATGCAAGAAGTGGTCATGAAAGAGGTTGTTAAGTTATTGGATGCAGGGGTCATTTACCCCATTTCAGATTCAGCTTGGGTGGCACCTACACAGGTGGTACCTAAGAAATCTGGGATCACTGTTGTAACCACAGACTCTGGTGAGCTGATGTCAACCAGACAAACAACTTGGTGGAGAGTCTGTATTGATTACAGAAAATTAAATACAATGACCAGAAAAGACCATTTCCCCCTCCCATTCATTGATCAGATTTTAGATAAGCTAGCAGGAAAAGCTTATTACTATTTTCTTGATGGTTACTCTAGGTACAACCAGATTCCTGTGTACCCACAAGATCAGGAAAAGACCACATTCACTTGCCCTTTTGGCACTTTTGCCTATAGGAGAATGCCTTTTGGTCTTGGTAATGCTCCTGCTACCTTTCAAAGATGCATGTATTCCATTTTTTTTGATATGATTGATCAATTTATGGAGATTTTCATGGATGATTTTTCAATCTATGGAGACAGTTTTTCCCAGTGTTTACATCATCTCAAATTGGTATTACAGAGATGTGAAGAAACCAATCTAGTTCTGAGCTGGGAAAAGAGCCATTTCATGGTCACCCAAGGCATTGTCCTTGGCCATGTTGTTTCTCACAAGGGCATTGAGGTGGACAGAGCAAAAATTGATTTAATTGCACATTTACCACCTCCCAAAACCGTTAAACAAATCAAAAGTTTTTTGGGACATGCTGGATTTTACAGAAGGTTCATTAAGGACTTCAGTAAAATAACCAAACCTCTTTGTCATTTGCTGTGTCAAGATGTCCCTTTTGTTTTCAATAATGAATGCATGAAGGCTTTTGAATTCCTAAAAAACTGTTTGATTTCAGCTCCAATATTGCAGTCTCCAGATTATTCATTACCTTTTGAACTGATGTGTGATGCATCAGATTATGCTTTGGGAGCTGTCCTTGGACAGAGAAAAGAAAAGCTGCCTCATGTCATAGCTTATGCCAGTAGATCAATGATTGATGCACAACTCAATTACACAACAACTGAGAAGGAGCTGCTGGCAATTGTTTTTGCTTTAGAAAAATTCAGGTCATATGTCTTGGGTTCACAAATAGTGGTGTTCACTGACCACTCTGCTTTGAAATACCTTCTGTCTAAGAAGGACACCAAACCAAGATTAATCAGGTGGATTCTCCTATTACAGGAATTTGATTTACAGATCAAAGATAAAAAGGGGGTGGAGAATGTGGTGGCCGATCACCTGTCTAGATTTTTAACTGCTAAAATTGATAGGCTGCCTATCAATGAATCTTTCCCTGATGAGCAACTTTTTGCCATTAGTGTACACACTCCTTGGTTTGCAAACATAGTCAACTTTTTGGCTACTGGAAGAATTCCTCAACATTGAAATAAAATGGATAAAGATCTTTTCTTCGCAAAGGTTAAACATTTCATCTGGGAAGATCCTCATCTATTTAAGAATTGTGCAGACAAAATAATAAGAAAATGTGTCCCTGACCAAGAATTTCATAGAATACTTTCTATGTGTCATGAATAGGCTTGTGGAGGTCATTTTAGTGGAAACAAAACTGCTGCAAAGGTTTTACAGTGCGGATTTTATTGGCCTACACTTTTCAAAGATGCTCTGCAGCATTGTAAGTCTTGCCAAAACTGTTAGAAATTGGGCAGCATTTCCAAGAGAAACTCAATGCCTTTACAGCCTATTTTGGTAGTTGAGTTGTTTGATGTTTGGGGGATAGACTTCATGGGTCCTTTTCCTACTTCCAATGGGTATAATTTCATTTTAGTAGCTGTGGATTATGTATCCAAATGGATTGAAGCCACAACCACTAAGACAAACGATCACAAAGTGGTTCTTAAATTTCTTAAGGATCACATTTTTTCCAGGTTTGGTTTTCCCAGAGCCATTATAAGTGATGGGGGAAGCCATTTTTGTAATAAACATTTTGAAACTTTATTGAAAAAATACTCTGTGACTCATAGAGTAGCCACTCCATATCATCCACAAACCAGTGGACAAGTGGAGATTTCCAATAGAGAAATCAAACATATTTTGGAAAAGACTGTGAAGAAGGACAGAAAGGATTGGTCCTTTAAGCTGAATGATGCATTATGGGCATACAGGACAGCTTATAAAACCCCAATTGGTATGTCCCCATTCAGGTTGGTCTATGGCAAAGCATGCCATTTACCAGTAGAGTTAGAATATAAAGCTTTTTGGGCCATTAAAACATTGAACATGGATCTAACTACTGCTGGTAATGACAGGAAACTGCAACTTGCTGAGTTGGAGGAGCTGAGAATGGATGCATACACAAATTCAAGATTGTACAAAGAGAAAGTCAAAACTTTCCATGATAAAAATTTATTGAGAAAAGAGTTCACAGCTGGCTCTAAGGTATGGTTATTTAACTCAAAACTCAAGTTTTTCCCAGGAAAGCTGAGATCCAGATGGGAAGGGCCATACACTGTCATGGAGGGACGCCCTTCGGGAGCTGTTGACACCCTTGATCCAAGTAATGGAAGAATCCTGAAAGTAAATGGTCAGAGGCTCAAACCATGCATTGAAAATACCCAGGAGCCTGTGCTGCCCATCTGTCATCACGAACCTCCAAAAATCTGATGGTGGATAACTGTACATTATGTTTTTATTTCATAGTTTTTGCTTAGTTTCTTTGTTTCTGTTTTTATTCATGATTTGTCTCTTTTCGCATGGTTTAAATATGCTCCAAGTTAAGTCGCAAAGTAATAATTATCTTTTCGCAAAGTTCAAATTACTTTTCGAAAAGACTCTGGATTTGTAACGAACTGCTCGAAAGCAAAGATTTGCTTTTCGAATAGTTGGTTCTGAAGCTATTTTCTTTTCGAAAAGATGTTTCTGAAGCTATTTTCTTTTCGAAAAGATGTTTCTGAAGCTCTTAACTTTTCGAATGGTACTGAGGCCATTCACAGTTGTCTAAAGGTCTATTTTGGAACTTTTCGAAAACTTATAAAGAACTTTGCGAAATTAACTCTGAGTATATTTAAACCCTTTCGAAGTAGGGGTTTCACATTCGAAATCTTTCTGCAGAGCGACATGTTCCACAGAAACCCTATTTCATTCTTTCCTTGCGCAATTTGAGAAGCTTGCTTCATTTTTCTTCACCTTTGTTCGATCATTTGGGTTTTCAGAGAAGGATTTTAGCTTCTAACTGGGGATTTGCAAGTAAACAACCGTTCAATTAAAACCCTAGATCTTGGTATTTCTCGCACATTCTCTCTCTGTTTATCATTTGAAAATTTTGATTTTGTGTCAAAGTTGTGGGCATTTTCATACATCAATTTAGAATGGGAAAAGCAGAAATCATTGGCTATCGCCATGTTCCCAAAATCCTCTGCTAAGAAAGTTAGCAAACCTACCCCAAAAGGAAAAGCCAAAACTTCAGCCAAAAGAAAACTATCTATGGATAAAGCGGATAGGGTGGAGAAAGGGAAGAAAGTGAGACATGAGGAACCCATCTCTGCTGCTGCTAGTCCTGAGCCTGAGCTTCCTCCTCTGCCTATACATTTGGTACTGCCAAATCCATTCATTGAAGCTCAGAAGTTAATTCCTGAGCTGATTGTGGACGAAACTTTTTTCGTCAACAAACCTGAGTGCCTGTTATCTTTAAGATACTTAAGGGAAGCCGCACTAAGCAATATCCTTACCCCTTTGCCAGAGAAAATTTACCCACGAATGGTGAAGTTATGGTACCAAAACCTAATCAAGGTCACTGAAAGAGATGCTGATGTCCCTACCCTGGTTATCTTTATTGATGATTGTGATCTTACGGTCACATTTGAAGACATAGGGAATGCTTTGGGGATACCCTTCCAATTTGATCCTGCTGGTCCATTGGCTGCTCCAGAAACAGCCTCCTTTAGAGAAATAGCTGCACATTTGACCCAAGGAATTGTGGGCATTGGATAGTCCATCATGAGGAGAGACCTAGCCCCCCAATTTCTATTGATGGACTCCATTTTAAGGGGAAGTTTTTATGTTACCGGGCACAGCCAAGAGAGGAGAACACCAATTTTGGAGGCACTCTTTCACTTTTCTAAGGGGCAGTTTTTCAATGCCCCTATGTTAATTTTTGAAGCCATGGCTGATATTAGTGCCAAGTTGAAAAAGGAGCAGAAATTAGCTAGCCTCCCATTTGGTAGATTGATCACAGCCCTCCTCAGAGCCAAGTTTGACATTGATAATGAGGAACCATTTGAAGTCATTGCTCCTCACACTTTTGGGAAAAAGGCATGGACTACAAGCCAAGCCATGCTGAGTAGGATGAGAGAGGAAGGTGAACCTGCACTGCAATGAATGAACTCCACCAACCTCGCACCTACATCTATTTCTCGAACTCGCCTCAGTCCTTAGAACCAGCTTTTGCCACCTGTGGTGACCAACTCTTAGTGCACCACTTCTTGAAAAACTTTGCACCATGGTGACCAGCTCTTTAGCTGCACCCATTTTTGAGGAAGTTGGCCTTTCACCCGCCTCCCCTCTACCAGCCCCAGCCACTTCACCTATCCCAGCTGTCCCATCTCCCATACCCTCCATTATTCCAATTATAGATTCCCCCTCTACACCAACCACTCCAACCATACTCACCCCACCAATTTCTCCCACCAATGCCCATGATTTAGCTCCAGAATTTATTGCCCCATCTCCCTGCACTCCTCTGCTCCAAAGCCCCTCAAATTCCCCTGCTCATTCAGCCCACACACCTGAAGTATCCCACACACCTGAACCTGAGCCTTTCACTACAGAGGCTTATTCTTCCTTAATGGGATCTATTTTTGAAACCATGGGACTTGAACCTACCCCTATACCTAACCCTCATCATTTCACTCACTTACCTACCTCTCCTTCTGACCATTTGCACCTCCACCCTCCACTTAGTTGTACCAATCCACCTATGCCCACCTCTCCCCACCGTCTATTAACCCAAATACTTGCCTACCTCCAATCCATCCAAGCCCAACTCCAAATCAACACAGAAAACCGATCATGACCAATGACCTTCTCAAACCTTAGCCTCCACATCACACACAACCACCATTACCCCTTTACCCATTGTTGATTCCATGCTACCCAAAGCCCAACGGAGGTAGTATTGGTTGATCTGCCCACCCCCACCACTACTACCAATGCAACCCAAATTGAACCTGAAGTCCCTTTGGTTGCATCCCCTTCACCACTCCCCACTTTCTCTGAGCAAGCCACTCAGACCGACCCTGAAGTCCTCCTTTTGGACACTTCTTCCCCCCCTCCCACATCTGGGATACCTTTGGTCCCCTACTATTCCATTCCTTCCCGATTTGCCTCCCTCAGACGAGCCATGGAAGAAAACCCCTATATCTGCAGAGATGTTCTAAAAGGGTTAGCTGATTTACAAGCCTACATTCGAACCCCTTATGAAAACCAGATTCGGAAGTTGGAGTTATTTATGAAATTTGAGAGAGAGAAAATGAAGGACTTGCTGGGTCAAACCTTTCAGATGGTTAGGAGTGAGCAGCACAAGGTGACCATGTTACAAGCACAGCTTGACCAAGAAAAATTGAAGACCATTAGACTTGGCAAGTACATTGGCCTCACCAAAAAGATAAAATTAGAGGAATACACTGAGCTGCAAAACACTATCCAGGAGAAAGCTCAATCAAGTTTGGACTCCAATCATCGATTCTAGTTAGATTCCAGCGGTGACTCAAGTTCTGAGCCAATTGAACCAACTTATGATACAGATTTTGACCCCAGTTATTAGATCACATTGTACTTATCTGTGTTATGAGCTTGTAATATAACATTTTGTTCCTTCTTGTGTAATTACTGTGCATTTCTGTCTGTCTTCTTGTCATCATGATGTTTTGTTTTTCTTTCTTGCTTATATCGTTTCTCTACTTTGGACCAGTGTGGACCCTGCTCCCCTTTGGTTTGGGGGTATGGCAGGTATGCCAATAAAATAAGTAAGTTAATGCTTGGCAAAATTTTATGATCGGAACTTTAGAAAATGAAGTAATCTCACACCTGTTGTTTTGAAAAATGAGGAAGTTAAAACTTTTTAAAATTAATTTCTACTGTAATTCTAATACTTTCATGAAATGAATGTCAGAAAATTTCCAAAAAAAAAAAAAAAAAAAAAAAAATTGATGTTTCAGTAAACCTAAAAAGAGAGAAAACAGTGATGATATACCTCAGGAATTTGATAGAAAACCACACCCAGTGAGATTTGGACCGGAAATGTATTCTTTGGAGGTATGAATTGGCAATTTTTTCTGCTCTAGGGACTGTTTAAACCTGCCTGTTATCACTAGAAGTTACATATATCCAAGTTGAAATTGTTTGACAGCAATCATGATATTAAAGACATGATGTAGGGCCTTCTTTTGGACAGTTTGAACTTCAAAAAAGCCCCACCTTTTAAAAACTGCCCTTGATACACACCATTTGAGCTTTATAAATCAAAGATTTCTTTGAAACCTCATCAACCTCATTTAGCCTAACCCTCACTCTGAGAATTCAGAAGGTAAAGGAAAGAAAGCTGAAGAAAAGTGAGTTGGGTAATAGTTTGGTAAAAGAAAAAGAAAAATAATTGAAGGCAACGATGTATCAGCAGAAGAAATGGGGCATTCCAGTCAATGTTGATTTGAGAAAATTGGGAGAAGTCATTTCATTGGAAGTTTGAAAAAGAAAGAGAAAAAGATGGCCATTTTGGCTCTGAAAATTCAAAGAAGAAGATGAAATTGTGCTGAAATAAAGAAGGTTTCCATACCACCTCCTTACCTTGACTGACTTCTAAAAATTTTGAACTCCATTCCAACCCTTTTATTCTTGATAAATTTCACCCATAAGCCACATTACAACCCAAGTTAAAGTCCTTACTGATCAAAGATGGATTGAGCTGTCACATGGAGATAAGGATTTGTGTAATCTATGGTGAAAAGAGCAGTGAATTCAGAACTAAAAAACAATGCCTATGCTCCTGCTTACAGTCCTATTTGAGGGCTGTAACTGCTCTTGAGCTGTGTGAAATACTACAACCCTCTTACTTGCATGTTGAGTGAAAACCTGGTGAGAGTTGGGTTTGAAATCGACTTATTTGGGGTAACATCAAAGATGGATTCTCAAATAGAAGGCAAGCTGTTCATTAATTTTTCTTGTAAATAACTTTTTGACACAAATTGAGTGAATGGTAAAAGGAATTACAGCAGAATTTTAGTTTTGAACTGATGTTTTCTTGAAAATCTTCTTACAGCCTGACTGATGCAGGTGTGAATAATCTGATTGGATGAAAGTTTGCTGCATTGATCTTAACTGATTTATTGAAGAAGTTTGTGGGTACCTTCATTGAAAACCCTCAGGAGACTTCACTCCTCCACTAGGGATTACCTAGGGGTTTAAAAGGCTTGTTGCATATGCTAAATGCAACTGTGCTCCCTACAAAAATGGCTTTTCATTCTATTTTTAAATTTTGTCTTTGCTCAGGGACTAACAAAGTTTAGGTTTGGGGGTGTGTTGAGAACTGGAAAATACCATTTTTTACCCCTTAATCTGGGCCTTGATAGACCCTTGAGAGAACTAAATAAGTGTTTTAAGTGTTTGTTTTACAGCTAACAATAAAGGCAGGCTTAACCTTGAAAGTAGCTCAAAAGTGCCAAAAAGATGACATTCCATGTCACTCCAAAGGAAGAAGAAGAAGAAACAACCTCACTAGCTGTTGAAAGGTCCGAATTGAAGAGGCAAAGACGTGGTCTCAACCCAGAAAAGAAGTATGGAGCAATTCGAACAGAAAAATGCACTACAGAGTACTTTTCGCAAAGAACCTGAACTGTTAGCAAAGAACCTAAAACTCTGCGAAAAGAATAAAAACTACAGGCTTAGCTTTCGAAGAGCATCTGAACTCTTCGAAGAGATGATTTACCTTTTTGAAAAGAAGAAAACTCAATTCAATGTAACTGTAACTCGAAAAGAGCTTCAGGAGTTACAACACCTTGCAAAAAGCCCCTTAAACTTTGCGAAAAGATATTCTGGAGGTTCTCAGCTTTTATAAGGGCAATTCAGTAATTTGTTTCACGCGTCCCAATGCATTTAAAAACCTAGGGACATTTCAGAGGATTCTAAGCATAAAGCGAAGGCATATTCCACCCCACGTGAGCACCCAGAGATGAAATAACTTGGCGGAAACTTCTAGAAACTCTAACAGATTGCATAACAGAATTGATGCCTTTTTCACCTGATTGGCTGATCCAGATTTTGAGTTTCATTCTTATTCCCCCATTTCCAAACTAGATAGTTTGTTTGAAATCCCTATAATAGCTTCACTTTTACTTGCAATTGAGAGCTGTGAGATATTTCTGTAATTCAAAAGAGAGTTGTATTCAAGACTACAAATGAGAGCGCTTAAGTCGTGCTCAGAATTGTAATGGTGGATTTGAAAAGGTTGCTGTAAACCGTATATTCTCAATTGGACTCATGTTAAGGGTTCCCTCTGATCTCCTTATTGCATTAGACTCCTTTAGATTTACTGTTTTTCATGTAATTTCCTTGATTCATTAATCCTGTGAGAATTAGTGTTGGTAACCTAATCTCTCACGGCATTTGTAGTGATGCTTCTTGTTTTAAACTAAGGCTTTGGATTAAAGACTATTGGATGGTTTGTGGCCATTAAAGTGGACAGACCATAGCAATAAGCTTAAACCTAATCCTTAAATTAGATTTATTTCTCTTACATCTGCGCTTGTAGCCAGATGAAGATTGGATCATCTCTCTCATTGAGTCATTCTCATTAGATTTCAAGGACCAAATCAAAGTTAGATATTACTTCTCCATTTTTTTACCTCAAACGTTCCCCCAACTCGGATCTGGATCATTTAGTTTAACTTTTACTTTTATCATTTAGTTAATGTGACAAATTCAACCTCCCATCTTATGTGCTTTCTAGATAGGATAAGAGGCCAGATCTGGTAGCTCAGATCTGGAGGTTTATCTTGCATTTTAGACAAATTCTCTGTGGACGATCTTTCACTCACTTACATTTAAAACTTGCTACAATTGGCCCTGATCTTGCAGGCTAATTCACTTCTACCTGTGCTGATATTTCTTTACTCTTTTTAATATTCTAGATTCAGTGTAATTTAGCAGTTGCAAACCTGTTTTCAAAACACACATAAATCAAGCACACTAAGAAGCAACAACAAGTTTTTGGCGCCGTTGCCAGGGATCGAACCCGGGTATATGAAGAAACAGATGCACAATAAGCACAGAGAAAGACATAACACAAAAAAGAAATTACAATTAAAATCTAAAATATGTACATGGTCCAATGCAGTAAGAGAAAAGAAACAAACATAAACTATATTTATTTACAAGCATCATCAGGCCAATCATACAAGTCTACCAAAATTTCCAAATCTTCCTTGGATAAAGGAGCTTTTCCTTTAGGTTGGGATTTCTGGGTGGACTGCTTGGGGGCCTCCTCAGACTGGGCAGCAGACTTCTTATCATTCTTGGTAAAAGCAGCAAGAGAATCAGAATCGAAATTAGAAGGCAAGAGGACAGTAGGATCTAGGCCAAGGGCAGCAACAACTTTCCTTCTTTCCTCCTTGGAGAGTAGAGTGGAGGAGGTGTCCTGTGGGGGTGGGGGCTACCTCTTCAGACAGGGTAGTAGGTTCCTTCCCTTTACTGCGAGCAGAAGGAGAGGAAACAGATCTCTTTGTAGTAACTTTTCTCTTTGTATAAGTCCTCTTAGGTTGTGGTGGGGAAGGTTTAGCTACAGGAAGATCTTGGGCTGGAGGGGGGAAAACATCTGCAGGTGGGGTAGGAGTAGGTTGAGTGGCAGGAGGGTTGGAAGGAGCTATAATAAGAGGGGTTGGTTGAAATGATTGAGAAGTTAATGAAGCAACTTTTTTCTCTAGAATATCAATTTTCTTTGTTGTAAAAAGCAAGTTGGACTCAGAGAGTTCCTGGGTGGCCTTAAGTATCTCCTGAGCATTGGCTAATTTTTTCTGGAGAAGCTCAACATTCTTCTTCTCAAACTCGGCAATGCAAGTCTGAGCCTCAGCAAGTAGTTTGGCGGACTCATAACGAGTCAGGATTTCCTTCCACCCCTGGAGATATCCTGGAGCTAGATTCTTTGCTCCAATTCCATGAGAGCTATCCTCTCCTCATAGGAGACTTCCAAGGAAGCTCGAAGGCAGCCATACCTGTCAGGACATCCCTGTGGATGTAGGGATTGTCCCTCATTGCATACATCAGAGTGAGGTAAGGGGGAATGTAGATGGGGGATCTAAGTACAATGGGCAAGGTAAGGGGTGGAGAAAACCAGTTCCTCAAGTGGATCAGTTTGGGTTGAGGCATCTGTGAAGACAGGTGGAGTGAGAGTGGGTGGTTGGGTGGTAGGTGACACAGCAACTTCAGTGGCTACTATTGGAGGTGATGGAGGGGTAAAAGATGGGGATGAGATAGGTATGGGGTAAAATGGAGTGGCTACCTCCTTAGACTGGGGAGTAGCTGTGGGAGGTGAAATTATGAGTGAAGATGGAGGAGATAAATGGATAGGTGATTGGACAAGGGAAAGAGGGGAAGTGTGAGTGGGTTGGGGAGTTGAAGAGGATGGGGTAAGGGTGGACTAAATGGATTGAAGGCAGGAGCTCATGAGGGCTTGGTTGTTGGTGTTTGTGGTCAATTGAGTTTGGATGGATTGTAATAGGGAGAGAATTTGGGTGAAAGTATCAGGAATGGTGGGATTAGAGGCGACGAGTGTTTGAATGAGGAGGGTGCATAGTTGAAATGAGGGGGGTTGGGGTGTGGGGAGTCCGGGAGTGGGGTGTACTCATGCCAAACATCTTCCACAATGGATGTCATGAGGGCAGTGAGCCCAACAATGGTAAACTGGTCTAAGCCTTGGGTATGAAGGAGGGGTTGGTGAGGGAGAAAGTCAGAAAAGGGTTGGTCAAAGGGTAGAGAAGAAAGGGTAGGGGCAGGCTCTGGTAGTGTTGGAGGTTTAAGGACTTCCGGTTCGAGAATTTGAGTGGTGGGTGGAGGTAAAACTGGCTCAGAGGTAGGAGGAGGGGGGTCTGTTGGAAGAGGGACTGATACAAAGGAGAAAAGAAACCTGGGTGGAGGTGTTGGTGATGATGTAGGTAAGGTAGGTGAAAGGATAGATGAGGGTATCTCAGCAGTAAGATCCGCTACAGTGGAAGTGGGCACCACCTCAACCTCCTCTAACTCAGCTGGCTTACTCTTCTTAATCATGGTGAGGCTGGTGGACCATGCCCTTTTTCCATACACTTTTGGGGTCAACTTCTCCATTGGCTCATTCCTCTGGACCACATACTTCCCAGCCTTGAGCAAACATGTAATGAGCCTGCTGAAAGGCAACTCAACACCTTTAGTAAATGCCTGTCTTTTAAGCACCTTATCATTAATGTCGACTATTATCTCAAAAATTAGCTGTGGTGCACTAAAAAATTGCCCTTTTGAACAGTAGTACAAAGCATCTACAACTGGGGGTCTTCTCTCCTGCAGGTGCCCAGTGGCATACACATTCTTTCTCAGAATAGTGTCGATGAATCTGAGGTTAGGTTGGAGGTCTCTTCTCATCAAAGATTCACCAGATCCCACAATTCCATTGGTGAGCTGTTTAGCCATTTCTCTGAATGTAACCCATTTGGGTGCTCCCTCAGATCTATCAAAAACTTCTCTTTGTCCTTTTGAACCTATCGAAGAGTTGTTTTCACCTATCGACAAGTCTTAGTGCCTATCGAAATCCTCAAATGACCTATCGAAAGGTCCTATATGCTCATAGAAACTGCATTTTTGTGTTGTGTTCAGCCTTAACACCCAACAAACTCCTTTGTTGTGCTTCCATTTATGTTATTTTCATTATTGACATACTCCCATGGTCCCTGGACTGCTTAGCAAAATTGATATGATGACCTAATGCTAACATGGCAAATTTATTGAAAATGAACAAAAAAATAGAAAGTAATCACTTAAAATAAAATCAAAATATAGTACATATGATACACACTGAAATCATGTATAAATTGGAGGGTCTTGAAAATCAATGGTCTCCTCAGGCTCACAAATTTTTTTAACACAAATCTTTAGCCTCTGCCCATTGACTTTCATGACTCTACCATCTTTGGGGTCCATGATTTCTACAGCCCCGGATGGGGAAACATGTAAAACTGTGTAAGGCCCAACCCATCTGGACTGCAATTTTTCTAGAAAGAATTTTAATCTCAAATTGAACAACCATACCTTGTCACCTATTTTGAATTCTTTCCGCAGCAAATGCCTATCATGAAATGCTTTGGGTTTTTCCTTGTAGATTCGGGCATTTGAATATGCTTCCAACCTTAACTCATCAAGCTCAGATAATTGCAATTTCCTGTTCACACCAGTAGAAGTTAAGTAAGAATTTCATGCTTTAATGGCCCAATATGCTCTATGTTCTAACTCAACAGGCAAGTTACATGCCTTGCGATATACTAGCCTGAATGGGGACATCCCTATGGGGGTCTTATAGGCAATCCTATATGCCCACAAGGCATCTGACAGTTTTATGGACCAATCTCTCCTATAAGCTCCCACAGTCTTCTCTAGGATGTAATTGATTTCCCTGTTGGAAATCTCTACTTGCCCACTGGTTTGTGGGTGGTAGGGAGTACCAACTCTGTGGGTCACAGAGTATTTTTCCAACAGTTTTTTAAAAGGCTTGTTACAAAAGTGGCTTCCTCCATCACTAATAATAGCTTTGGGGGTGCCAAACCTAGAGAAGATGTTGTCCTTTAAGAACTTAATGACAACCTTATGATCATTTGTTCTTGTAGCTATGGCCTCTACCCATTTGGACACATAGTCCATAGCTACAAGGATGAAATTATATCCATAGGAGAGGGGAAAAGGTCCTATAAAATCAATTCCCCATATGTCAAATAGTTTAACAACAAGCACAGGTTGCAAGGGCATAAATTTTCTTTTTGTAATAGTTCCCATTTGCTGGCATCTAGAACAGGCTTTGCAATGATGTATGGCATCTTTGAACAAAGTGGGCTAATAGAAACTACTTTGAAGCACCTTTGCAGTAGTCTTGTTGCCACTAAAATGGTCCCCACAGGCCTGTTCATGACACATGGTTAGAATGTTTTCAAACTCAGTTTCAGGTACACATCTTATCACATGGTCTGCACAATACTTAAAGAGGTGAGGATCCTCCCACATGTAATATCGTATTTGTGAGAAGAATAAATTCTTATCATCCTTATTCCAATGGGGGTACCCTTGCCACAGCAAGATAGTTTACTATATTGGCAAACCAGGGCATACTTATCTCCACAATAAAAAGTTGCTCATCTGGGAAAGAATCATTGATGGGCAAGCTCTCTATTTTAGCATCTGGAACCCTTGATAAGTGGTCTGCAACCATATTTTCAACCCCCTTCTTGTCTTTGATTTCCAAGTTGAATTCCTACAGAAGAAGAATCTATCTAATTAGTCTAGCTTTAGCCTCCTTCTTAGATAAGAGGTATTTCAGGGCTGAATGGTCAGTAAACACAGTGATCTTAGATCCCAACACATATGATCTGAACTTTTCCAAAGCAAATACAATGGCTAGCAGCTCCTTTTCAGTTGGTATAATTTAATTGAGTACCAACCATTAATTTACTAGCATATGCCACCACACATGGTGCTTTGTCTTTCCTTTGTCCCAGCACTGCACCAATGGCAAAGTCTGATGCATCACACATCAGCTCAAATGGCAAAAAAAAATCAGGAGCTTGCAATATAGGAGTAGTAGTCAAACAGGTCTTCAGAAGTTCAAAAGCAGCTAGGCATTCATCATTGAACACAAATGGAACCTCTTGGCACAGCAAATGGCAAAGAGGCTTGGAAATTTTGCTAAAGTCTTTGATGAACCTCCTGTAGAAACTAGCATGGCCCAAGAATGACCTGACTTGTTTAATAGTTTTAGGAGGGGGCAAAGGTGCTATTAAATCAATTTTAGCTTGATCAACCTCTATTCTTCCTTGGAAAACAACAGGTCCTAGGATAATAACTTGAGTCACCATGAAATGACTCTTTTCCCAACTCAAAATTAGGTTGGTCTCCTCACACCTTTGTAGCACAAGGTTGAGATGGTGCAAGCATTGGCTAAAATCATCCCCATAAATAGAGAAATCATCCATAAAAATCTCTAGAAACTTGTCAACCATGTCAGAAAAGATAGCATACATGGATCTTTGAAAAGTGGTAGGTGCATTACATAGCCCAAATGGCATCCTTCTGTATACAAAGGTTCCAAATGGACAAGTGAATGTGGTTTTTTCTTGATCTTGAGGGTAAATAGAAATCTGATTGTATCATGAATAACCATCAAGAAAGCAGTAAAAAGCCTTACCTGCCAACTTATCTAAGATCTGATCTATAAAAGGTAATGGGAAGTGATCTTTGCTAGTTTTCTCATTGAGCTTGCGATAGTCTATGCATACCCTCCAACCAGTGATTTGTCTGGTTGGAATTAGCTCACCAGAGTCTGCTTGAACTACTGTGATCCCAGATTTCTTGGGCACCACCTGCGTAGGTGCCACCCATTGAGAATCTGAGATAGGGTAAATGACCCGAGCATCAAGAAGTTTGACTACTTCCTTCATAACAACTTTCTGCATGTGTGGATTGAGCTTCCTTTGCATCTCTTTAGAAGGTTTAGAGCCCTCTTTAAGATGAATTTTGTGCATACACAACTGGATTGATCCCCCCCAAATCTGCAATAGTCCACCCTATTGCTCTCTTATGCCTTTTTAGCACACAAAGCAATTCTTCTTCCTGCTCAAGAGTGAGGAAGGAGAGATTGTCACTGACAGTTTAAGATTGACTCCTAAAAAGGTATATTTTAAAGATTTTGGGAGTTGCTTTAACTCCACATCTGGGGGACTAATGAGTGAAGGCAATAGGGGTGCCTTAGAAGGTGGTGGAAGAGGTAATAAAGCAGGAGTCCATGGGTGATGCTTTGCTAGCCTTGCTTCAGAATTTACACTTTTCACTTGCTCAAACTCAGATGTGGAAGCTTTCTCTTCCACTATTTCATTCCATACTTTTTCAAAAACATTAAACAAATCATTACCATGCAGCAACTGAGGTAGATTTTTTTACACAAACTCATCCAGCACATCAATGGAAAAATAGTCCTCATTTTCTAAGTGGGGCTGATGGGCTGCATTATACATGTTCAGCTTGACTTTCATATTACCAAAAGATACTTCCATGACCCCTGATCTACATTGTATACAAGTATTTGCAGTGGCCAAAAAGGGCCTGCCTAAGATCATAGGGATAGAAGTAGCACACTTGCTCGACTCCATATCCAGCACCAGGAAATCAGCATGATAAAAGAATTTGTTAACCCCAACCAAGACATATTCAATGATCCCCACAGGCTTCCTTTCAGATCTGTCAGCTAGTTGTAAGACCACATGTGTGGGCTTCAACTTTCCTAAGCCCATCTTCTCATATACTGAATATTGAAGTAAATTCACACTAGCTCCCAGATCTAACATGACTTTTTCAATGGTATGATCCCCAATGATGCAGGAGATAGTGGGGATTCTAAGGTCTAGGAGTTTTATTGGGATTGTAATAGTCAATATTTATTTCATTTTTTCTACTTAAAAGACTTTCTTAGACAGATGTATCCTTGATTGTCTTTTGTGGGTGCAAAGGTCTTTTAAAAACTTAGCATAAGTTGGAACCTACTTGATTGCATCAAGTAGAGGCAGGTTGATCTTCACTTGCTTGAAAGTTTTCATCATTTCCTCTATTTTTCCATGCCCTTTATCAAAAGGGGAAGGTGCTTGCATTGCCTTAGGAAATGGAAAATGTGGGACTGCTCCCCCATTTGCAGCCTTAGCCAACTCATCATCTCTTTTTTTAATTTTTTTTTTTATTTTTCTTGAGGATCATCATTATCCTTCTTATTCAACATGGGTTGCTCCTGTTATATCTTCTCTTTTTCTTTTTCTAAATTTTTCAAAGGCCCACAGCCTACTTGATTGTCCACCAACCTTTCACTTCTTAATGTGGTGACAGATTTGACTTCCTCATGGGAAGAAGAAACCTCACCTACCACATATTGTCTCCTTGGGTTGTCCATAGGTTGGCTAGGCAACCTCCCTTACTCTCTCTTGGTCAAAGCATTAGATAGCTGACCAAGATGGTCTTCTATCTTTTTAATGCTTTGGCTATGAGAGTGCACTGTTTGAGACAAGGGTCCTAAGTTCTGCAATGAGGCCCGAACTTATTCCTCAAAAGAAAGTGATCTAGCAGCTGGAGGGGGTGCAGCTTGCTGCACAGGCTGAGTCATGGGTTGTTGATAGTGGGCCCTTGGAAAGTAATTTTGGTGGTAGGACTGAGCATTTTTGTAAGGCATGGGTTGCTGCTGCTAGTTTGGAAAAGTATCTTATCTCCACCTCAAGTTGGGATAGTTTCTCCATTGGTAACTAGCAGTAGGCTGTTGCCCAAAAGATTGAGTGGCAGCCACATGCTCCATCACTAAATCTGAAAATTGAACTGCTGAAGGGCATTCCTCAAGGGAGTGAGTGGGGGAATGGCATATAACACATGCCTCCTCCACTTTAGAAGCTATGAGTGACTGCATTGCTCCCATGAGCTTATCAAACATTTGGGTCAAACTGTCTACTTTCCTTTCCAAATTATTATGCCTACTCACCTCATACATCTTTTCTCTTGTAGTATTTTCTTTCACCATTCTAGGGATGTCCAAATCCCTGGACAATGTCTCTCTCTGCATGGAGTTCTCACTGATGATGTCGAACAACTCCCAAGCCTCCTTAACAGTTTTGTGGAGGCAAGTACCACCACAAGAGGCATCTACCATATCTCTGCTTTTAGAATCAATTCCCTGATAAAAACTTTGAACAAGCTGCCATTCATGAATTTGATGATGGGGACATTTCTTCAGGAGTTCTTTGAATCTCTCCCATGCTTGGTGAAAATCCTCAGTTGGGCCTTGAGCAAATGAGATAATGCCCTTCCTCAACTGGCTTGTCTTGGACAAGGGGAAAAACTCAGCCAAAAATTGGCATTGTAGATCACTCCAGGATTGAATACTGTTGGTTGGGAGCATTGACAACCAAGTTCTGGCTCTATCCTTTAGTGAAAAAGGAAAGAGTCTCATCCTGATTGCCTCCTCCGCCAAACCTGCAATATTGAATGTGGTACACAGTCCTAGAAATTCATCAATATGCTTGTATGGATCTTCTTTGCTCAGGTCATGGAATGAGAGTAGCATTTGGATAATGGAGGAATTGATCTCATAGTTCCCTTGAGTAGCAGGGAATTAAATGCAGAAGGGAGAATTGTAAACCCCTGGTGCATTGAATTCCTTCAAGGTTCTAGGTTGCTCACCCATTTCAGTAGATTCAGATGCTACAGATGTGGGTGAGATTTGTTTAGACCTAAGAATTCTTTCAACCTCTGGATTTAATGGAACAATCTGAGGATTGAGAGTTCTCCTTCCAAACATGCACCAGTCACAATCTTAATGCACACAAGATGCAGAGCAAATTTAACACAACAATCAGGAACAACACAATTAACTAATACATCTACAAATCCATGGATCAAAAAAATAAAAGGAGTAGAGGGATGCAAACTTTAGCACAACCTCTAGCACAATGCTCCTCCTTAGACACAAATTCCAATCTGCCAAAAATGACAAAAACTATTCCAAAACAGTAAAAACTTTCAAAAGCAATTAGTGAAAAATTAAATAGTCTATTACAGATCTACAATCTATACTAAAACAAACTTAGATCTACCAATTTTAAGCACACAGATCTCCGGCAGCGGCGCTAAAAACTTGTTGGCCACTTACCTTGTATTCAAAAAGGAGTTTAAAATCACACAATTAAAGGATATATTGGTTGCACACACCAAGGCAAGCAGACACACATACCTACAAGTATTCAGGGCCTGTTGTAGCAAGTTTTAAAGGGTAAGTAAGGGTATGTCCACAGGGAAATGTGAGCTGAAAATTAAGTAAATCTCCATATCTAAGATTGATCTGACACCCTACCTAATACTAAAATAGCAAAAGAGAGAGGAGGGGTTTTAAGGGGTTGTCACTTTAATCTAAACTACAGAAACACAATTAAATGCAAAAATGAATTGAGATTAAATCCAAAGTTCAGATCTTGCAAGTGAGGGGAATATTTGGTGAAATTGAAAACAGAAAATGGAGAGAAATAGCTTGGAGTCTGGTCTTGCTGTAATTGGATTGAGCTGAAAGTGTCACAAAGAATTCAGAGTGCATTAATCCCTCATTTGACTATAAGCATAGATGCAGGGTAAAAGGATATGATCTAAGCCAGAGATTTGGATTGATCTTAAGGCCATGATCTGTCCACTTTAATGGTCACAGATCATCTAATAGATTCACCCCATTCTTAGGTTTCCATCAGAATATTATAATCACTACAAATGTTACAACTGCCAGGCCACAGACACAGGCAATTACAGGAACATCAGATCTAGGAAGATCAAATGGTATCCAAGAGGTCTACCAATTAAGTGGGTGAGCTGAATCCTATCTACATAAATCCGATCGAGCACCAAATGAAACCATATTAACTATGGATTTAATTAAAATAATAAAACTAACATTGCATTGAAATAAACTCACTATACAATGAAATGCTCTCAGATTTGTAGTCTGTTGCCCTCAATAACACTCTCAACTCTCCTCAATTACCGATCCAACCTCACTCCTTGCTGCTTTAAAGAAATTAGCCAACCATAGTTGGGCAAAAAGGAAGAATAGAGAATTTCGATGCAAGCTCTGATCTCCAGAATTAATCCCCCCTTTTTCTGGCAGCATCCCTCCTTATATAGCTCTCCCTTTTCAGCCTCAGATCTATTTTTCCCGCCAACCACAGCTTAGCTGGAATAATTCTATTATTCCCTCTTTTATTCTTCTTCTAGAAGGCTCTCTCAGTTAGTTAGAGTTGGGAGAGAGCATATGGGTCTGTTAAGGTTTCCCAGGGCACTTCTAGAAACTTCGTGTTGATCACCAGAGTGCCTTTGACTGCATGCAGCAGGTCACCAACTTGTAGCGTGTGCACAACAGCTTTTCTGAGAAGTCCTTCAGTCGATTTTGATAGGTTGTTGAAGCTTTCGACAAGTTCCAAACAGGCCTTTTGTTCCTTTTTCTAGGATTCAGGATCCTTTCGATAGGTTCCGATAGGTTGCTCCTGAGAATAGAGCTCCAACATCCACAGCCTTTATCTGGTGTGTTCGAGAGGTTGGGGAATCCTTTCGATAGGTTTATCTCTGCACAGTAAATTTTGATAGGTTTGCTTCTAGCTCCTATCGATAGGTTCCAGACTTCTCGATAGGTTCTGTTCAAGCTCAGACAACCATTCGATAGGATGCTCCCTTTTTGTTTTTGACTGTGCAATAGGTTCTGGATCTTATCGAATTCTTCCATCCTCATGACTTCTTCCTTTTTTCAGCCTTTAGATCCTATCAACAGGTTCCAGTAACCTAGCGACAGGTTGTTTTTAGCCTATTTTCATTCCTTTAAAGCTACTTTGCTGTTGCTGCATGCTCTAAGTGGGCCATTATTGGGTCTGAACTACACTGAGAGATAGATTTCTGCACTATGACTACTTTTTACTGCTATCTACAAGACATGCTCAACAAGCATTTATTAGTCCACTCATAGGTCTATCAAAGCTCATGTTAAGGGATGAAAAGTGGTACTTTTTAGAGATTAACAACGTGATCAATGATGTGTTACAACGTCAATAAATATCTGCAACTGACGATCGTATCAACCCTGGTATACTCTATCTAGAATTTATCTTCCTTTACTTTTCTGCATTTAAATATTTTCCTTTTGATTATTCTATAGTCTTTCTCTCATTGAAAATAGAGTCCACTTGGTTCGAATTAGGCCACTTATTTCGGGATCTAAAAGGATCCTAGAAAAAGCGCATACCAACATACTGGCGATCACGATGGGACATGTCTTGCTAGGGTAGCCCAAGTTTGTTTAGTTTTGTTTTATTCTTTTCTGCTTTATTTTGTCACTTTTGTACACACACACGCGTACCCTACAAGTCATACCCCCGAGAACCACTAAGTGAATACAAGCACTCTTCAAGGAGTAGTAATGTCCGAAATACGTAGGATAAACCTTACTAATAATCCCGCCTATGATGTTGGACTGTTACTCTGGTTCATCCGAAATCATCCCAAGATTAACATGGCCGGTGGTGAAGAGGTACCCCATATGGGGCCTTCATAATAATCCCGTCTATGATGATGGACTATCACACGGGTTCGTTTGAAATCATCCCGAGATTAACATGGCCGAACAAATCACAAACCTCAACCTCAACACCTTGAATAAGGGAGGAAGAGAGGTCAAAGAGTTACTTCGAAGCTTGGCCGCTATGTACAAAGCTGTAAAAGACCAACAGGATGCAGATGATCGAGAGTGACAACAAGAGCAAAGGTTACCACCTACTTCAAGCACCATGTCACCTCATAAATTTCCACCAAGGCGGACTACTCATACCTTTTTCAGCAACAATCAGCAACGTAAAACTCACCCTCAAACCATAAAAAATGACACTAGTATAAAAATGGAGGACCTTACTCGAGTTCTGAACAATTACATGGCCAAGAGGGAACATCTTGGACTTTCATTCGGATTCGACAAATTTTGCCAGGACCTCAAGTTTAACATATCAGTAGGCTTTAAGCCTCCTAAGTTAAGTAGGTATAACGGCACGGGAAATTCGAACCACAACCTGACATTATTTTGCAACGATTGTCGACCTATAAGCGACAATCAAGGGTTCCTCATCCATTACTTCGAAAGATCACTAGAAGGAGAAGCACTTGATTGGTTCGCCGGTTTGCCACTTCATAGAATTGACATGTTCGATGATTTAGCTAGTCAATTCCTCAACCAATATAAACATTTAATTCAAGAAATGGTTAGTCTTGGTGACCTAATGCCTACGAAGCAAGACCCTGATGATGATTTCACAGACTTTGTAGGACATTGGAGAAGGATTGCAGCCTGTATCGAAAGCCAGATGAAAGAAAAAGATGTAATCGACAACGTCAAAGAGCCTCTTCGGAGTGCCCTCATTATAAGCAACTGCCTAGACTTCGTGATCCTCCATCTACGTGCCTCCTGCATACAATGACATATCAAGAGTATAGATCTTTCCCTCTCAAGAATAGCATCCAAAGGCACCTCTTCCAGTGACTCTAAAGCAAAGAATAATAGGAAGGCCTCAGGCTCTGAGCAGGTCAATGCGGTTGCTAACCAAGGCGAAAACTCCAAAAACGGGAACTTTGAACCGAGATACTCCAACAACCAAATCCAATACCAAAGTTAGAACCTGAACCATAATTGGTACCCCAATCAAAACCAATACCAAAATCGTGGCCAATACCGAAATCGGAATAACTATCCTAACTAGTATCCTAATCAAAACCAAAACACAACTCCAAACTAGACAGCCAACCCTTCGAACTACAACAATGTACCACCACCCCAAAATATTAACCAACAAGCCAAGCCCGACTACCAACTGAAACACGAGCATTACCCTCTGCTACCCAATACCATTGTTGAAAGGTTTTTCCTGCTTCATTTTACTATAAAAATGATAAAGATAAAATAAAGGAAGCAAAATAAAAGAAAACAAAATGGGGAATGAATACAGCACAAAACCAAATCATAGACCTGCAAGAATTTAGGGCCTATTGTAGCAAGTTTTAAGTAAGTAAGAGTTTGTCCTACAGGGAGTATTGATCTGAACCATAAGGGTTGTATAGTAGTCTTAAGATCTAGCTACAGATCTGGCAGTCCTAAAGGAAGGGTGTTTAAGTGTCACTAAGCTATACTAAAAACTAAGAAAAATAAGAATAAACTTTAGCTAAAAGAAAAGTATAAAGAAAGATAATGATGTGTGTGATGAAATAAAGATAAAATATGGAAAAGTAAATGTTAAGTAGTGAAAAATGTAAGTTTTCACCCCTTAACCTGACCTTTGATGGACCTGTCAGCACACTAATAAACACCTGTTGAGTCTATTTTGTAGATAGCAATAAGAGAGGAATAGTGCAGAAAACAACTCAAAAATGCTGCACAAAGAAGTTCATCTATCAGCACAGTGCAGACTCAGCAATGGCACATAAGAGGGCTGCACACCATTGGCCACTTGAGGCATGTGGCAATAGCAGGGTAGAGTTAAAGAAGTGAAAGCAGGCAGAAAACATCCTATCAAGAGGTTATCTGAAGGTTTCAATAGGAGCTGAGGGCTAAAATGGAGGAATCCATGCAGATGGAAGGGTTTCGATAGAATCTGAAGACAGAGAGAGGAAGAATTCGTGAGGATTGAGAAGTTCGATAGGATCCAAGAACCTATCGAGCAGCTGAAAGAAAGAAAGAATCATCCTATCGAAAGCCTGCCTGAGGTGTAAAGGGAACCTATCAGATGGTTGCCTGAACCTATCGAGATGGAGAAGTTGGAGCTCAGACCTATCGGAAGGTACTTGAACATTTCGACAGGAGTGAGAGCAATCCTATTGAAATGCTGGCATGCAGAGCTGAACCTGTCGAAAAGCTTTCCCAACCTGTCGAATGCTCCAGACAAAGGGGCAGAGAACGCTGAAGCTTCAAGAGAAGGCTCATCCTATCGAAACCTATCGAGAGATCTGAGAACCTAGCGAAAGGACCAAAAAGCTCCATTTAAACCTGTCGGAAGCTTCCTCAACCTGTCAAAATCATGTGAAGAACTTCTCAAAAAATAGGTTGTTCACACGTTGTAACTTGGTGACCTACTGTACGCAACCCGAGGCACTTTGGTGACCGACACGATGATCCTGAAGATGCCCTAGGAAACCTTAACCAACCCCACGTGCTCTGATAGAACTCTAACAAACTCTGAGGACCTTCTAGAAGGGAATATTAGTGGGAGAAATGAGAGGGAAAAGCTATATAAGGATATCCCAAATTTTAATTGGGGGAGATCGAAATCTAGAGATTAGGGCTTGCAACAAAATTATGTTTTCCCTCCTTTAGCTCAATGATGGTTGGCTAACTCCCTTGGAGCAGCAAGGGGTGAGGTCTGATTTGTAATTGGGTAAGGTTGAGAGTGTTATTTGTGAGTCAATTGCTGCACAGACTACAGATCTGAGAGCATTTCATTGTAGAGTGAGTTTTATGCAATGTAAATATTGATTTTATTGTTTTAATTAGATCTATAGTTCCCTTGGTTTCATTTGGTGCTCAATCGGATTTATGTAGAGGAGTTTGCTGATCAGCTCACCCACTTAACTAGTAGACCTCTTAGATACCATTTGATCTCCCTAGATCTGATATCCCTATAATTGCCTGTGTCTGTGACCTGGTAATTGCAGCATCTATAGTGGTTTTAATGCTTTGATTGAAACCTTTGAGTTGGAGGAAATCTATAGGATGGTCTGTGACCATTGAAGTGGACAGACCATAGCCTTAAGATAAGTTCAATCTCCGGTTTCACTTGGATTCTTCCACCTTAAACCTTTGGGTCGGATGAAGTCTATAGGATGGTCTGTGACCATTGAAGTGGACAAATCATAGCCTTAAGATCAGTCAAATCCCTTGGTTTATAGTAGATTCTTCTATTCTGCAGCTGTGCTTATAGCCAGCTGAGGGATTGGTGTGCTTTGAATCCCCTATAACATGATCAGCTCAACCCAATTGCAGTAAGTCCAAACACCAAGTTGTTCTTCTCCATTTTCTGTTTTTAACCCCTTCCAATTGTGAGATCTGAACTCTGGACTCGATCTCAGTTAATTCTATATTTTATTTGTAGTTTAGTTTAAGTGACAACCCTTTAAAACCTCTCCCCTTTCTTTTACTAACCTAGTATTAGGTAGGGTGCCAGATCTCTTTCAGATTGGAGATTTACCACATTTTGAACTCACTTCCTTATGGACATTCCCTTACTTACTCTTTTAAAACTTGCTAAAACAGGCCCTGAATACTTGCAGGTCTGTGTGTGTAATTGAGTGAATTTAAACCCCTTTTTGAATGCAAGGCAGTTTACCAACAGTAAACAACTAGGAAAAAATCAATTATGCAACTCAGTGTTGGTCATGAATCTATAGCAATCCTTTAGATGGCTACAAGCACATCTATAAGGTAGAGGATTAACTCAACCCATGCCATTTAGACTACTCTTAAAGCTATAAACTATTCACTTAAATAGTCACAAACTATCCAATAGAGTTTGTCAAATCCCATTGATTAAGTCAGAAAACTAACCTCACCCAAAGGAATGGATTGATCTTAAGGCTATAATCTGTCCACTTCAATGGTCACAGACTATCCAATAAATTTCCTCAACCAATGAATTAAGTCAGGCCAAGAATACCATTGCAAACACTATGTTTGCTAGGCTACAAGCTCCCTAGATCTGTTACAAATCTGACAGGCATTCATAGGGGCAAATAGATCTGGAAAATCAGGTGGAGGCCACAAGAAATTTCAGGCTGAATGAGGACTTAGATTCAGCTGATCATTGCTACAAAAGGCCTGTAATGTCCCAACTCATAAGTCTACAATCTCTACAACAACTCAGATCTACACATTGACAATAGTGATGCAAAATAGAGTAGGTTTGGCTTTACACAATCTCTCACTAGGCTACAAGCTCAAGTGCAGAGAAAAGGAATCCATCTCAGACCTGTGACCAAGACCTGCCCTAGGCTATAGTTTGTCCACTCAAATGGTCACAGGCTATCCACATAGGCTGCCTTACCCATAGATGATGAGATAGAACGTGTAAACTACCGCTACCACCATGGATACAGGGCTACAAGCTCAAGCTTCCATGGGTATTTCAAATAAGATAAAATCCTAAATGCATGCAATAGATTGAACAAAACTAAGGGCAAATAGAAAAATAACAGATTGAATAAACATTAAAATAGGTATTGCATTGATTGAAATGCAACTTATAATGTTCTGCCCTCAAGGCAGCAGCCTGTGCAAACCCAAATCAGCTCCCTCTATTTCATATAAAACCCATTGCATTACATGAAATTAAACCTAGCTATTACATAGAACTTAGCCAGCAAATGCTGGGTTAAGGAAGAAGAAAATGGAAAAAGGAAAAGGAAGCTAAACCGTAAATGAGCACAGGAAACCCTAGCTCAGATCTCAGGCTAATCTTGGATATTTTGCAAAGTAGATAACTGTTGTATTACGCACCTTGCAATTATTATATGGTTAAAATAGCCAATTAAAAGATGCAAATTACAGATGTAGGGAGTTAATGTGAGAAACCAGTCCTGCAAGAACTAGGGCTATTGTAGCAAGCTTTAAAAGGTAAGTAAGGGTATATCCTCAGGGAAATGTGATTTAACTATAGTAAATCTCCAGATCTATGGTAGATCTGGCACTCTATCCTAATTTAAGCTAAATTAAAACAGGAAAGAGGAGAGGTTTAAAGATTTGTCACTTTTACTACAAACTACAAAAGTTAAATGCAAGTGATCCAGATTTGATCAAATACAGAGAATAGAGGAGATAGAGAAAAGATGAAAATTCAAAAGATGGAGAACCGTAGCTAGGGGTTTTGGTCTCTTACTGAAAATCGAAGGAATTAAAGGTAGTGTAGAGGACAAATTTGCAACAATCCTCCATCTGGCTACAAGCTCCCCGAGTTCCCCCGACAGATGCAAGGTATAAGAATCCAATCTCCATCAATGAATGAAAGCAATCCTAGGGTTATGATCTGCCCTTCTACTAGATATAGTTAATCCCAGAGATTGTTCCAATCTATTGATCTTGATTAGAACAGGTAAACTATTACAAATGCTGCGGGTGCCAGGCTACCAGCTCCCCATTTTTGGCTGGCATCCACAAGAGTATCGAATCAAGGGAAATCAAATATGAAAAAATGAAATATAGATTATAATTACCTTAAAAACTATAATTATATAGCAATAATACAACTTACAATCTTATTGTGCCCAGATCTGCAATTTGTACAACATACAATGTCTTACAAGCCTCTGAAACTCTCGATTTATAGCTCAAGACCTCACCCTAACTACTGAAAGGAGTTTAGCCAACAATGATTTGCTAGGGAAAGAATGGGAGAAGAGGGAAGAGAGAGGGAGTTTTTGGAGGAAAAATGGATCTCGAACTAAGCTCTAGTTCTCTCAAATTCTGGATGGTTCTTCTGTAAAACTTCTCTTCTATTTATACTTTCTTCCTCTTTCTCAGATCTATTTCAGCTAATCAGAGCCCAAGAGAATAATTTTATTATTATGGGCTGCTGATGTGATTAATTTTTCTTCTAGAAACTCTTCTCCCATTGGTCCACAATCGGTAAATACACGAAATACACGTGAGGCAGTTAGGGTTTCCAATCGTGCTCAGTTGAGTACCAAAAATACCCCCAGGGGTCGCTGACGTGCTTTGGGATGTATGCATAAAATTTAGAAGTTGGCAGCTACTGAAAGAGGGCCTTGAGAAGTTGCCAGTTCGAGTGTCGAGAGGTTCTCCGAGCCTCTCGACAGGTTCTTAGTCTGCTTGCTTTTTATTTCGATAGGTTTGAGAACCTCTCGAGGAGTTGAATTGCACTAGTCGATAGGATTGGATGACTAGTTGACAGGATCTATGTGGCTGTCGACAGGATTGAAAACATCTCGCCAGGATTGGAAGCCCATTTCACCGTTCTATCCATTTCTCCATTCATCCTCTTAACATGTTATAATCAACTTGTCGACTGGTTATACAAATTCCTGTCGACAACTTTATAGACTTCTTTTGAGCTCTCGACAGGTTCTGGAGCCTCTCAAAATCTTAGTTTTTAGGTATCAGATTCTCTCGGCGGCTAAAGCTAACCTCTCGACAGGTTTACTCTTCTGCTTCCACAGCTGGCACGCATCTCTAGTGTGCTATTCTTCCTCTATTCAACACTCAGCCACCTCTTGGTGGATTCAATCCTCATTCCTTGCAACTACACTCAGCCTCAAGCCTTCCCAGCTGGGCTTAAGACAATCTCATAAACTTCTAAGGCTCTTGTGGATTGCTTGATTGGTTGGCCTTTGGGCTGTAAGGTTACATGTTGAGATGCATGGGCAACTTCTTTGGCTATTTTAAGTGGATGTCTGTACTAAGCTTGCAATTTATTACTTATCTATAAAATACACTCAAAACACATTATTAGTCAGTTTAAAGGTCCACCAAAGGTTAGGTTAGGAGGTGAAAAAAGATATTTTTCACTGCTTAATACCACCCTAAACCTAAGCTTTGCTAGTCCTTGAGCATAAGAGAAAGTAAAAAAAATTATTGAAAATAAAAAATGCCACTTTTATAGGGAACATAGATGCATTTATCATATGCATCAAGCCTTTTAAACCCCTAGGTGATCCCTAGTGGAGGACTGAAGTTTCCTGAGAGTTTACAGTGAAGTTACCCACAAACTTCTCCAATAAAATTAGTTAATATTAATGCAGCACATTAAGACAAAATTCAAGCAATATAAAATTCATTCCACTCCTTGTCCATTAGGCTTTAGAGGATTCTCAGCAAAAACATGACAGTTTAAAACTAAAATTTTGTTGTAACTCCTTCACAGTCAATCAGCTCTTGTCAAGGCATTTTGTACGAAAATTAATGCAAAGCTTCATTAAGTTGAGAATCATGTTTTGATCATGCCCCCATCAATTCTACTTTCAGACCCAAAGCTCATGAGGGTTGTCACTCTCGACAAAAATAGAAGGGTGTATCAATTCACATAGCTCAAGAGCAGTTACGGCCCTCAAATATGACTGCAAGCATGAGCATAGGCATTGCTCCACTTTATGAGATTTTCTAACTCCTTTCATCATAGAATAAACAAATTCTCATCTCCACATGACAGCTCAATTCATTTTAGATCAGTAAGGACTTTTTATTGGGTTGTATTGTGGCTTATGGGGGAAGTTTATAAAGAATAAAAGGGTGGAATAGGATTCAAAATTGAGAACTCAGTAAGGTAAGGAGGTGATTTGCAACTTAAAAACCTTCATTTCAGCATAGTTCCATCTACTTCTTGAATTTTAAGATTTGAAGTGATCAGTTTCTAATCCTCATTTCAATCTTTCAATGAAATGACTTCTCTTTCTCATTCTTTTGTTTTTCTTTTCTGATTTTCTTTTCTTTTTGTATGCTTTTTATATTTTTTCTCTATTTTTTATAGGTTGGAATGCTACAACCATACATCACACTTGCCTTCAAATGTATTTTCTTCTTTGTTTACCAAATTGTCAAACCTTGCTCCTTTAACCTCACTTCTCTTTCTATTTTTTGATTTCTCAGATTGAGGGTGAACTGAAACAGGTCAAGAGGTTTTAGGTTCAAAGTCTCTTATTTTTATCAAAGAAAAATTGGGACTTCTAAGGCTCAAATGGTGTGTATCAAGTGTAGTTCAAAGGTGAGAAATTTTAAGCTGTCCAAAGGATGGCCTTACTTCATGTCCTTCATGTCATGAGTGCTGTCAAGCTGTTTCAACTTGGATTTGCCTAACATCTAGTGAGCAAAGGTAGATTCAATCAGTCCTTAGAGTAGAAGAAGTTGCCAAGCACTCATCAAAGAAAATTTCTCAAGCCCAAATCTCACTGGGTATGGTCTTCCATCAGATTTTTGGGGTATATCCTCACAATTTTCTCTCTTTTCAAGTTCACTAAGCACTAATTTTTGAAAAATTCCTGACATTTGCTTCATGAAAATGTTAGAACTATAACATGTTTCAGTTTTAAAAAGTTTTTAATTTCCTCTATTTTAACAAAAAATCAGGTGGGAAATCACTTTATTTTCATAAATTTTGTCCAATCCTACCTGCACTAACATTAACTACTTTATTGGCAAACCTGCCACACCCCCAAACCTATGAGGAGCAGTGTCCTCACTGAGTCAAAGATAAAGGCATGTGTAGTAGTGTAAAACAGATACAAAAGACAAAGTAAGTAAAAGCAGAAAACATGAAACACATAAACAATGAAAAGAAAACAAACAAACAAATAGAATGACAACAAAGAAAGCACAATAAATAAACAAAAGAGAATTTCATTGATAACACAAAAATATGTACATTGTAAGGGAAAGTTATCTAAAAAAAATTATACAAAAACATCCTAACTAATTTTTAAAAGCCTAAAAGACTATGTAGAAATCCTAGATACAAACAAAAGCTAATCAGAGTCAGCGTGAGAGGTGAAGATGTCATCAGGGTTGTATCCACATTGAGCAGCATAGGCTCTCAACTCAGCTGTTTTCTCAGCCTTGGTCCTCTCTTTGTTGGTAACTACCTCCTCAGACTAGGCAACTCTCTCCTTTCCTTTCATTGGGTAACTCTTGGCTAGCTGAGGTGGTGAACTGGCTGGAGGGGCAGGCTCAGCTGCATGGGCAGGCTGTCTAGCAGTCATATTAGCAATTTGTCTTTCAAGTATTTCAGCCTTTTGTTCAACCAGTACAACTTAACTCTCATACAATTCCTTAGCTGCCTTGTTGGTTGCTTTGGAGGCAGCCACCCTCTTCTCTAATCCATTAGCTCTTATTTTCTCCGAGGCTGCAATGAGCTTTTCAGCTTCATATTGCAGTAAAATTCGTTGGCAGCCCTTTGATATATTCAACATCTCAAATTTGTAATCCACAGTCATTTGATTGATCTTTATTTCATAGGGCATCTCAATTGATCTGCAGAGGGCAGCCATTCCTCGAACAACATCCCTTTTAAGGTAGGAGTTCTGTTGCATGACATATAGGAGGGTAGAATATGGAGGAGGCATGAGAAAGGAAGAGGTAGGGAGGATGGACTGGTCAGCACCTGAAGGAGGGCCAGCCAACAATGGAGAGGGTATGGATGATGACATGGGTGGGGTGGGGATTGAGGGTAAATGGTTAGGGATTGCAAGGGCAGGCTCAAGTAGGGATGTTGGTTCAGGGTCAAGGTCTGTTTGGGTTGGAACTAAGGAGGTGGGAATTAAGTCTTCCACATCTATTGCAGCATTGGTAAAGGTAGGAGGATGACTTTCTGGAATAGGTTCAATAGGGGCAGAAATAGGGGAGGTTATAGCTAAGGTAATGGGTTGGGGAGAAGGGGGTGGAGTAGGGAAATGGGTAGGTGTAGGGATAACTGGCTCTTGTGAGGGTTGGGTTAAAAGGGACAAGGTGGATTGGATGGCTTGGAGGCTAGTTTGCATGGAGGCCTAATTTTGGAGGGTGAAGTTCATGGATAGGAGGGTGGCCTCAATGGATGATTGGGTATGGGTATTGGCCATCACTTGGGCTTGAAGGGAGAGTAATAGGCGGAAGAGTTGGGGTATAAAATCAGGGGTGATGGGTGGAATTGGTTGAAATGGGGAAGTGGCTGCATGAGTGAAAGTAGTGGATCGTGGTGATGGAGGTGTAGGGGCAGATTGATGTGGCTGTGGGGAATATGGAGGAGGGGTGGAATGAGATGGGTGAGGGGAGTCAGGGAGAGGGGTAAACACATAGTTGAAGTCTCCTATAATAGAGGACATCATGGCTGGGTAACCCTCTTCTGAAAAAGGGTTTTTATCATGGGTAGGTGAGGAAGGGATGGAGTCTATGGTAAGAGGAACTAGCAGAGGTGTTGAGGTGGTGATGGTTGAAGGGGTTACTGAGCTGCTATGGGGGGTGGAAGGTAAAGAAGGCAAGATGGATGGTAGAGAGGCTGATGGGATGGAAAAGCTAGGGATATCAAGTAAAGGCACAGACATGGAAGGGATGGAAGGGATGACTAAAAGTGCTGAGGAAATCAAAGGAGCAGCTGCAGAGCTGGCCACTTGAAGTGCCTCCCTTTCAGGACTCTCAACAGATTTATTCTTACTTTTTTCAATCGAGGTCCTACTGGCAAACCAAGCCCTCTTTCCAAACACTTTAGGCTTCACAATCTCCACTTCCTCATCCCCTTTAAAAACAAATTGACCTCTCTTAACCAAGGCAGTGATGAGCCTGCTGTAGGGGAGCCCTGGTAGGGCTTCGGCCTTCCGACATTTGTCAATCACATCCACCATTGCTTCAAACACCAGCCAAGCAGCATTTAAAAACTGGCTCTTAGAGAAAAAGTATAGGGCATCCACTATTGAGGTTCTCATCTCTTGCTGATGGCCACTGAGATAAACATTCTTCCTCAAAATAGAATTAATGAAGAGCATGTTGGGGTGTAAATCCCTTCTCATCAATGACTCCCCAAACCCCACAATGCCCTGAGTTAGATGTCTGGCCATAGTCTTAAAAGGCACAGACTTAGGCTCAGGCAGTCCATAGGTAGCATAAAAAATAGAAGGGACTCCAAGAAGCAACCCTATGTCACTGTAATTCACAATAATCTCTTGGTGATCAATTACAATCTCCAAACAAGGATCAGTTGAACCTGGCCTATTCTTCTTCCTCAGGTTCTGATACCACAGCTTGACCAGGCTGGGGTAGGATTTCTCTTGCAAAGGGGTCATCAGTGGTGTCAGACCTTCCTTCACCAAATAGTCCATTGTGGCTTTGCAATCCTCCTCAGAAAAATAGGGTGTATCCACAATTTTCTCTGGGATCAAGCTTAAGGCATCCACAAATTCATTGGGAATGGATCTGTTCACAGGGACTTTAGATTCCTCCTTAGGGTTAGGCTCAGGCACAATGGTAGGCTCGGGCATGGGGATTTCTACCTCAAGGGCCTCCTCAACAAATTCTTCACTGGTCTGGGCCCTCTTAGATTTCTTAGCTTTCTTGGACTTAATGTTAAGTGGTGAAAAATGCTACTTTTCACCCTTTAACTTAACCATTGATAGACCTGTGAGCACACTAATAAGCCTTTGTCTAGTGCATTTTGTAGACAGTAATAAAAGATGACACTAATACAGAAAACCACTAAAGAATGCCCAGAAAGGGGCCATCTCTCAGCACAGGACAAACTCAGCAACAACACACCAGAGGGTAGCACATCACTGAACCCTTGGAGCGCGTGGCTACAGCAGGGCAAGGCGAAGGAAGTGAAAACAGGCTGAAACCATCCTATCGAGAGGTCACTTGAAGACTTCGATAGGAGATGAAAGCAAAGAAAGGAGGAATTCGTGAAGTTGAAAAGGTTTCGATAGGATCTGAAGGCAAAAGAAGAATGAATTCATGTGGATTGAGGAGTTCGATAGGATCCAAGAACCTATCGAGCAGCTAAAAGAAAGGAAGAAACCATCCTATCAAAAACCTGCCTGAGGTGTAGAGGGAACCTATCGAATGGTTTCCTGAACCTATCGAAATGGTTCTCCAACTTGTCGAAAAGCTTCTCCAACCTGTCAAATGCACCAGGCCAAGGGCTGAGAATGCTGAAGCTCTAAGAGAAGGCCCATCCTATCAGAACTTATCGAAGAGATCTAAGAACCTAGCGAAAGGACTAAAAAGCTCCATTTGAACCTATCGAAATCGTGTGCAGAAATTCTCAGAAATTCAGCTATGCACACGCTGTGACTTGGTGAGCTGCTACACACAATCCGAGGACTTAGTGATCGGCATGACGATTCTAGAAGATGCCCTAACCGACCCATGTGCTCTAACAAAACCCTAACAAACTCTAAGGACTTTCTAGAAGGGATTTTTGGCATGAAAAATAGAGGAGAAAGTTATATATAAAGACCCCCAATTGCAATTGGGGGGAGATCTAGATCTGAGCCAAATTCTAGAGATTAGAACTTGCAGAGAAATTCTATTTTCCCTCCTTTAACCCAACAATGGTTGGCTAATTTCCTTGGAGTAGCGAGGAGAGAGATTAGATCTGTAATTGGGTAAGGTTAAGAGTGCTATTATAGGTTCCCAGCTGCATAGACTACAGATCTGAGAGTATTTCCATTGTAGAGTGATTTTGATTGCAATGTAAATGCTATTTTTAATGCTTTAATTAGATCTAACGTTTCTTTGGTTTCATTTGGTGATCGATCAGATTTGTGTAGAGGAGTCTATAGATCAGCTCACCCACTTAACTGGTAGGCCTCTTGGATACCATCCGATCTCCCTGGATCTGATACTCCTGCAATTCCCTGAGTTTGTGACCTTGGAATTACAGCATTTGTAGTGGTTTTAATTGTTCTAATTGATGCTTTAGCTTTGGAGGAGATCCCTAGGATGGTCTGTGACCATTAAAGTGGACATATCATAACCATAAGATTAGTCCAATCTCAGGCTCCAATTGGATTCGTTTGCTACAAATCCATGGATCAGATAAAGTCTATAGGATGGTCTATGACCATTTAAGTGGACAGATCATAGCCTTAAGACCAGGTGGATCCTGTGATTTGGAGTGGAGCCTTCTACCCTGCAGCTGTGCTTATAGCCAGTTGAGGGAATTGTGTGCTCTGAACCTTTGTAGCATGATTAATCAAATCTGATTTCAGTGAAGACTAATTTCTAAGCTACTCTTCTCCATTTTCTACTTTTTACTCTTTTCCCCTGCAAGATCTAAGTTCCCAAACTCGATCCAAGTTAGTCTATGTTTAATTTTAGCTTAGCTTAAGTGACAATCCATTTTAAACCTCTCTCCTATCGTTTAGCTAACTTAGCATTAGTTAAGGTGCTAGATCTCCTACAGATATCGAGATTTATCACATTTTTAAACCAACCTCTTTGTAGACATTCCCTTACGAACTTTTCAAAGCTTGCTACAACGGACCTTGATTACTTGCAAGTCTGTGTGAGTGTGTTTTACCTCATTTTATTAGTGATTTTAGACCCTCTTTGGAGGGAAGGCAAACATCCCAACAAGTTTTTGGCACCGCTGCCGGGGAGGTGTGTTTAGAAATTGGTAGATCTAAGTTTTGTAGTTGTTTGTTTAATTTTACTAACTGCATATGTGAGTTTTGTTGTTTTTCAGTATTTTGTGTGTATTTCATCAAATCTGAGGTTGTCAGTGAGAGGAGAATTGTGCTGGAGGCTGCTCTGTGGTTTGCATCCCTCTACTCCCCTTTTATTTTTCAGATCTATTGATATTTTGGTTAGAGTAGTTAGAAAGTTTAGTTTATTCTACTTGTTGTGTTGAGGATCTGTTCTGCATTCAGAATTTCAGTGTTGTATGTTTGGTAGGAGAACTCTCCAACCTCAGATTATTCCACTAAATCTAGAGGTTGAAAGACTTCTCAGATTCAGACCAACAACACCCACATCTGTTGTAATTGACTCGGTAGAAATGGGTGAGCAACAGCAGCCTAGAACTCTCAAGGAATTTAATGCACCAGGGGTTTACAATTCCTCCTTCTGCATTCAATTCCCAGCTGCTCAAGGAAACTATGAGATAAAATCATCCATAATTCAAATGTTGCCCTCATTTCATGGCCTGACTAAAGAAGACCCCTACAAGCACATTGATGAGTTCTTGGGACTGTGCACTACATTTAATATCACAGGTTTGGGAGAGGAGGCTACCAGGATGAGACTCTTTCCTTTTTCATTAAAGGATAGAGCCAAGATGTAAGGGGTAGCAGGTTGGGTAAGGGGCTGGGTGGGAGAGGTTGTTGCAAAATGGGCAACAGGCCTCTTCCCTTTCTTGGCAGGGGCAGCAGAGGGGGCAGATCTTTTGGAAGTGACTCTCTTCTTGGGGGGAGCCCTTTTGGGTTTTAGAGGGACAAGTTGAGTGGAGGGTTCTGGAGGAGGGTGCACATCCACAGGGGGGGTGGGAGGAGGTTGAGTTGTAGGGGGGGCAGGATTGTGTGGCAGGAGGTGCAAGAGGAGGGGCAGTGACAAGAGGGGTGGGTTGGAATGGCTGAGAGGTAAGGGAAGCAACCTTTTTCTCTAGTATGTCAATCTGTTTGGCAGCATAGAGAAGGTTGGCATCAGATAGTTCTTTGGTGGCCTTGAGGATCTCCTGAGCATTGGTTAATTTTTTCTTGAGAAGCCCAGAATTCTTCTTCTCATATTTAACAATGAGACTCCCAGCCGCTGCCACTTGTTTTGCTGACTCATAATGAGTCAGGATTTCAGACCACCCTTGAGAGATATCGCGGAGTTGAATTCGGTGTTCTAATTCGATGTTGGCAATCCTCTCCTCATAAGGGGCCTCAATGGAAGCTCGAAGTGCAGCCATACCTCTTAAGACATCCCTGTGGATGTAAGGGTTGTCCCTCATTGCACACAGGAGGGTGAGGTAAGGGGGTATATACATGGATTGTCGAAGGACAATAAGCAAGGACAAGGGTGTAGTGGATGAATAGGAGGGGGTGGAAAGAACCAGATCCTCCCATGGATCAGTTTGGGTGGAGGCATCCTAGAAAACAGGTGAGGGGGTGTCGAAGGGTATAGGGGATTTAGCTACTTGGGAGGCCAGTAAATCTGAGGATGAGGGTAAAGTGGCCTGTGGTGAGGAAAGTATGGGGAGAGCGAGTGCGGCTACTTCCTCAGACTGAGCAGCTGCGTGGTGTGGAGTGGGTATTGGTGAAACAGGAGGGGATAGGTGAGGGGGTTGAGGAGCGGAAGAGGATGGGAGAAGGGTGGATTGAATTGATTGGAGACATGAGCTCATGAGGGTCTGGGTGTCGGTGTTGATGGTTAATTGGGACTGAATGGATTGGAGGATGGAAAGGATTTGAGTGAGGGTGTCAGGCCTGGCGAGAGTAGAAGGGGCTGGTGCATGGACATGTTGGAAGGGAGATGATGGCGCATGGTGAAAATGAGGAGTGGGGTGTGGGGAGTCAGGAAGTGGAGTGTACTCATGAGCGACATCCTCCACAATTGAGGTCATGAGGGCTGTGAACCCAGTAGTGGTGAACAAGTCCACACCCTGTGGATACAGATGGGTTGGAGATGGAGGAGAATTAGAAATGGGTTTGGTACTGGGTGGAGAAGGGAAGGTAGGGGTAAGCTCGGATAATGTGGGAGGATCCAGGATGTCAGGGTGGAGGACTTGGGAGGTGGGTGGAGGTAAAACAGGTTCAGAGGTGGGTGGGGGGAGGTCTGGTTGAAGAGGGACTGATACAAATGGAAAAAGCAAAGTGGGTGGAGGTGTGGGTAGGGGGACAGGTATGGTGGGTGGGGTGGTGGCTAAGGGTATCTCTGCAGGAGTCTCTGCTGCCACGGAAGTAGGTGTCTTCTCAGTTACCTCCCTTCTAACTGGTTGGCCTTTCTTAATCAATGTGAGGATGGTTGACCATTCTTACTTACCATACAATTTGAAGGTGAGCTTCTCCATTGGTTCAGATTGCTTAATCACATATTTTCCAGTCCTTAGCAGACATGTGATGAGTCTGCAAAAAGGCAGGCCACCTCCTTTAGCAAAAGCTTGCCTCTTCCGCACCTTGTCATTGATATCCACCATTGTCTAAAAAATCAGCTTAGGTGCATTCACAAATTGCCCCTTTGAACAAAAGTATAGTGCATCCACTAAGGGGGTCCTTCTCTCTTGCAAATGGCCAGAGACAGACATTTTTCCTCAGAATGGTGTCAATGAGTCGAAGGGTAGGATGGAGGTCTCTTCTCATCAAGGATTCACCAGAGCCCACTATTCCATTAGTAAGCTATTTAGCCATTTCCCAAAACGTGGCCCCTGTAGGTGCTCCCTTAGCTCTGGTGGAATCAAATTGATATGGGACTCCCAAAGCCATCCCAATATCTCTGCAATCGATAGTCAGCTGCCAATCATCAATCGAGATTTCCAGTGTATCCTCAGCTCCAGGTACCACCTTCTTTGTCAGGTTCTGGTACCACAATTTCACTAATCTGGGATAGACATTTTCATTCAAGGGTGAAAGCAGGGGTAGCAGACCTTCTTTTTTCAAATATTCTAATGTCCCCTAGCACTCCCCAATGTTGGCAAAATATGTCAGATCAAAATCCGTTTTAGAGATAAGACTCAATTTTTCTACAAACTCATTAGGGGTAGTTAACCCCACAGGCAGTTCTACTGGAGGGGCAGCTCTCGCTGAGGTTTCTTCTACTCTAGGTTCCTGAATCTCAACAGCGTTGAATTTCTTAGCTTTAGGGGTCTTTTTGGGTGAGATTATAGTGAGCTTCCTCTTGACAGGTGGTTTGTTAGCTGGCTTCGACTTTTTGGAGGATTTGGGGGTTGAAGCAGTTGTTCTCCGGCGTATGTTCACGAGGGTTTCCTTCAGCTCATCCATTTTACTCTTTAGAAATTAAGCTTTCACCAACTTGAAGCGGAGTTTGAGGTTTAAAAATTAGAGAATCGACAGATTGATGGGGGGAAGGCAACTGACCTCACAATACCTAGGGATTAACTGAAATCACACTGCCCAGCTTCAATTTTTCCAAAATTAGGGGCAAAATGCTCCTATGTGCAAGCTGAATGTTCTGACAAAAAGGCAGACTGAACAGCAGTAGGTTCTATGAGGAATTAGTGAAGGAAGAGGGAGGCGACTACGAGAGGAACAAGAGCTAAAGTTTGCAGAAGGTATGGAATGACGCACAAATGACCTATCGACGGGTATATAAAAGGTGAAATATGATTCCGATAGGATGAACTGGATGGTTTTGATAGGTTCGTGCGTCCTGTCAAAAACATAGCAGACAAAACTTTGAAACGGGATGATTCGATAGGATTTCGATAGGTGGAACCATCCTTTCAATCAGTTTAAACGGCAGCTGAATCTTCATTTCGATAGGTTCCCGATTGGTATCTAGAACCTATTGAAATCTCCATTTTTCCTATTGAAAAGTTAGTTTTACCTATCGAGAGGTTCAGTACCTATCGAAACCATCTAACATCCTGCCGAAATCACTAAGTGACCTATCGAAAGGTGAGCTTTGACCTGTCGAAGACTTCTAAAAATCAAATAAAGCTGTATTTCTGGGCATTCGTAGTCTCAGTTCTCAGCAGGCTCTGTTGATGTGGTGCCCCATGATTAGATTAACTTATGAACAACTCCTATTACCTCAGGACAGCTGAGAATGATGGTCTAGTATTGAGCATGGCAGTTTTGTTGTTTTCTTTTAATTATTGAAAAGAAATAAAAAGAATCAAATAACAACTAAGTAAAGACCTACAAACAAAAACAGAGTATGGTACATATGATACATACTGACTGCAGGGGTTAATCTGGAGGGTCTGGAAGGTCCATGGTCTCCTCAGGCTCATCAAACTTGGCACTTTTCATAGATCTTTTCCTCAGACAGTGTTCATTCCTTGGGTGCAGTTTTCCATCAGTGAACCAAGCATTTTCCTGCACCAACCAATGTGGATTATTATGCATCACCTTCTTTTGGGCATTAATGAAAAAACAAGCCTCATCAGGAGATGATTGATAGCCAGTGTTATACACGTTCAGCCTAACCTTCATGTTTCCAAATGACACTTCCATGATCCCATACTTGCATTGTATGTGGGCATTGGCTGTGGCCAAAAAGGGCCTGCCTAGAATCACAGGTATGGAAGAAGCACATTTTCTTGGTTACATGTCTAATACTAAAAAGTCAGCAGGATAGAAGAATTTGTCAATTCTAATCAAAACATCCTCAATTATCCCCACAGGTTTCCTTTCAGATCTGTCAGCCAGCTGTAGGACCACATGGGTAGGTTTTAATTCTCCCAAGCCCAGCTTCTCATATAGGGAATATGGAAGCAAATTTACACTGGCTCCTAGATCTAATAAGGCTCTGTCAATGATGTGATCCCCAATGATGCAGGGGACTGTGGGGGTGCCAGGGTCTTGGAATTTGGTTGGGGTTGCAATCGACAAAATTTGTTTCACATTTTCTACTGAAAAGACTTTCTTGGATATGTGTATCCTGGATTGTCTTTTATGGGTGCATAGTTCTTTTAAACACTTAGCATAGGCTGGGACTTGTTTAGTGGCATCAAGTAAAGGCAGATTGATCTTTTTTTCTTGAAAGTCTCCATCATTTCCTCAATTTTTTCTTGCCCTTTATCAAAAGGGGAAGGTGCCTGTAGTGCCTTAGGAAATGGCAAGTGTGGGGTTGTTCCCTCACTTGCAGCCTTAGCCAATAGGGTTTCTTTCTTTTTGAGTTTTTTCTTTTCTTGAGGATCCTCCTTATCCTCTTTATTCACAATTGATTGTTCTTGCAAGTCCACCATTGGTGGCCTTTGTTGTGTGCTGGTAGAAATCACTTCATTTTCTTCCTCCAAGTGCCTCACAGGCTCACAGCCCACTTGGTTGTTCACTAACTTACCACTTCTCAAAGTTGTAACAGATTTAGCTTCCTCATAAGTGGAGGAAACTTCACCAACTACAAATTGCCTTCTTGGATTGTCTTGTGGTTGGCTAGCCAATCTTCCTCCCTCTCTCCTAGTCAGAGCATCAGACTGCTGACCAAGTTGGTCCTCTATCTTTTTGATGCTCTGATTGTGAGAGTGTACAGTTTGGGTTAAGGTGTTCAAGCTCTGTAATGAAGATAGAACTTGTTCCTCAAAGGATGGTGTTCTCACAGCTGGAGGGGGTGCAGATTGCTGCACAGGAGGAGCTGTTGAGAATTGGAAAATACCATTTTCCACCCCTTAACCTAGGTCTTGATAGACCTTTGAGAGAACTAAATAAGTGTTTTAAGTGTTTGTTTCACAGCTAACAATAAAGGCAGGATTAACCATGAAAGTAGCCTAAAAGTGCCAAAAAGATGATGATCCATGTTGATCCGAAGGAAGAAGGAGAAGGGACAACCTCACGAGCTGTCAAAATGCCTAAACTAAAGAGGACAAAGGCCTGATTTTATCCAGGAAAGAGGTGTGGAGCTATTCGAATAGAAGAATGCATTACAGATTGCTTTTCGAAAAAAATATGAACTTTTCGAAAAGAATCTAAACTTTTTTGAAAATAACCTGAACTTTGCGAAAAGAACTGAAAGTTCCAAGCTTAGTTTTCGAAGAGCACCTGAACTCTTCGAAAGGATTTCTGAACTATTCAAAAAGACAAGAACTCCTTGTGAACAACACCTGAATTGTGTGAAAAGAGCTTCAGAAGTCACAGTACCCTGCGAAAAGTTCTCCAAATTGTGCAAAATGGTATTCTGAAGACTCCCAGCATTTGTAAGGGTAATTCAGTAATCTCTGCACGTGGCCCAATGCATTTAAAAACCCAGGGACATTTTGGAAGATTCTGAGCACTAACCAAAGGCATATTCCACCCCATGTGAACACCCGAAGATGAAATCACCTGGTGGGAACTTCTAGAAGCTCTAATAGATTTTCGACTTACATAACAGAATTGATGCTTCTGTCATCTGATTGTCTGAACCAAATCAAGCAGTTCTGATTGGCCAAAATAGATCTGGATCCTTGTTCTCGACTCTTATTGGTTGATACAGATCTAACCAATTCTGATTGGTTGATACACATCTGAGCTAGACTTGGAGAAAACTATAAATAGATGAACCATTTGCCCAATTCAGGTATCCAGATTTTGAGTTTCATTTCTATTGCCTCATTTCCATTTCAGATAGCTTGTTTGAAATTTCTGTAATAGCCTAGCTTTTATTTGTAATTGAGAGCTGTGAGATATCTCTGTACTTCACGTGAGAATTGTATTCATGACTACAAATCCGAGAGCTGTTTAAGCTTTGCTTTGTAATTGTAATGGTGAATTTGAAAAGGTTGTGAACAGTACGTTCTCAATCAGTTTCGTGTTAAGGGTTCCCTTTGATCTCCTTATTCATTAGATTTCTTTAGATTTACTATTTTTAAAGCAATTTCCCTTAATTCATGGCCCCTGTGAGAATCTACGTTTGTAAACCTGATTTCTCACAGCATTTGTAGTGGTGTTTTTGTTCTTAGTCAAGGATTTGGATTGAAGACTATTGGATGATCTGTGTCCATTGAAGTGGACAAATCATAGCCATAAGTTCAACTCAATTCCAATCCTTGAGTAGGATTACTTTTTCTTGCATTGTGCTGGTAGCCAGATGAAGAATTGGATAATATCTCATGTGATTTACATTCAGCCTCATTCTGCAATCAAGTACTAAATTGAAGTTAGATATTATTTCTCCATTCTTATTAAATTACACCAAATCTCCCCAACTCGGATCTGGATCATTTAGTTTTAATTTTTACTTTTATCATTTAGTTAATGTGACAAATTCAACCTCCCATCTTATGTGCTTTGTAGATAGGATCAGAGGTCATATCTGGTAGCTCAGATCTAAAGGTTTATCTTATATTTTAAATCAATTCCCTGTGGACGATCTTTTACTCACTTACATTTAAAACTTGCTACAATTGGCCCTGATCTTACAGGCTAATTATGTTCTCTCTGTGCTGATATTTTCTTATTCTTTTTAGTTTTACAAATTCAGTACAATTCATCATTTGTAAGTCTGCTTTCAAAACACAAATAAATCATGCACACTAAGAACCAACAACAAATTTTGGCGCCGTTGCCGGGGAATTTATTTTAAAATTGGTAGACCTAAGTTTTTATTTTTTATTACATCAGTGCTAACTGTTCTATTGTTTAAATCTGTGCAGTTATTCCAATACATTTTGAGCGTGGAATCCACTTTGAAAGGCATACTGAAGGTTTGTTGTGCATAATTTGATTCTCTATTTCTGTGTTGTATGTTTGGTAGGAGGACTCTCAACCCTGAGATTGTCCCTCTGAATTTAGAAGTTGAAAAGCTACTAAGAACCAGACAAACATCACAGAATTTTGCTGAGACTGCTACTATGGGTGAAGAACCTAGACTTTTAAGGGATTACTTTGCACCTGGTGCATATAATTCTCCATTTTGCATTCAAATTCCTACTATTGAAGGAAATTATGAGATCAAATCATCAACTATTCAGATGCTTCCTTCCTTCCATGGTTTGAGTAAGGAAGATCCATACAAGCATGTGGATGAATGATTGTCTCTTTGTACCACATTCAACATAGCTGGACTTGGTCCATAGGCAACCAAGCTTAGGCTCTTTCCTTTTTCATTAAAGGACAAAGCTAGAGCATGGCTGTCTATGTTGGCACCAAATAGTATCACTTCTTGGAATGATTTGCAGTGTCAATTTTTAGCCAAATATTTCCCTATGTCTAAGACCAGCCAGTTGAGACAAAATATTATTTCCTTTTCACAACACTCAACTGAAACTTTCCATGATGCATGGGAAAGGTTTAAAGAACTTTTAAGGCAATGTCCTCATCATCAAATTCCTCGATGGCAGCTTGTTCAAAGCTTCTATCAGGGAATTGATCAAAAGGGCAAAAATATGGTAGATGCTTCCTGTGGAGGCACCTACTTGCAAAAAATAGTTGAGGAGGTCTGGGATTTATTTGAAGTGATTGGTGAAAATTCAACTCAACAAGAATCTTTGTCAAGAGACATTGAGAATCCTGCTCGGTTGAACAATCAGCAAACCACCAAGGGAAAGATTTATGAGGTGAATGAGTTGGAAAGGAAAATGGATAATTTGACCACTAAGTTTGATAGATTAATGGACTCACTTAAAAATCCAATGGTTGCAAGAGTAGAGGAGGCATGTCTGATATGCCAGTCCCCTACTCATTCACTTGATCAATGTCTAGCGACACCATAGTTCCTAGATCTAGTGGTGGAGCAAGCTCATGCTGCCCAATCGTTTGGACAGATGCAGTCAAATGAATATGCATGGAGAGGGCACCCCAATTTAAGGTGGAGCCAAGGCAATTATCAATCACAATAGCAGTAGCAACCAAAGAATCAAATACCTTTCAAAACTGCTCAACCTTACCAGCAGAATTTTTATACCAAGCCAAATTTTTAGCAGCCCATTCCATAACAGATGGTACAACCTGTACAGCAATCTGCTCCAGTTCAAACCCCTTCCAAACCCCCTTCTTTTGAAGACCAAGTTCTAAATTCACTCAAGAATTTAGGGTCTTTAAATCAGACTGTAAACTTCCACAGTCAGAGCATAAAGAAGATTGAAGAAACATTGGGTCAACTTTCAAATACTTTGGCCAAAAGAGAAGAAGGCAGGTTACCCAGCCAACCTTTGAACAATCCTAAAGGACAGTTCATGGTTGGAGAGGTTTCTGTTTCACATGAAGAAGTAAAAGTTGTCACTACTTTGAGAAGTGGAGGAATTGTAAATAACAATGTGGGTACTGAAAAGGAAGAAGAAAAAATTGAGGAAACTGTTAGAGATATGCAGCAGGAGCAGCATGATGTTAGCATTGGGGGTGCTGATGTACCTCAGAAAAATCAAAAAAATGAAAAACAGAAAAATCAAAAATATTCTGATGATGATTCTAAAGCTGTAAATGAAGGACTAGTTCCTCATTTATCATTTCCCCATGCCATAAAATCTGCATCCCCTTTTGATAAAGGGAATACAAAAATAGATGAAATGATGGAGACCTTCAAGCAAGTCAAGATAAATCTACCTTTACTGGATGCAATCAAACAAGTCCCAGCATATGTAAAATTTTTGAAAGATATTTGCACTCACAAAAGACAATCTAGGATACAGTTATCCAAGAAGGTCTTTGCTGTGGAAAGAATTAATCAGGTTTTGTCCATTACCACACCTCCTAAACTCCAAGATCCTGGAATCCCCACAATCCCGTGTATCATTGGGGAACATACCATTAAAAAGGCTTTATTAGATTTGGGTGCTAGTGTCAACCTGCTTCCATATTCTGTATATGAGAAACTAGGTTTGGGAGAGTTAAAACCCACTCATGTGGTGTTACAACTAGTAGACAGATCTGAAAGAAAGCTAGTTGGGGAGATTGAGGATGTGTTGGTAGGGGTAGATAAGTTTTTCTACCCTGCTGATTTTCTGATATTGGATATGGAACCTACAAAAAGCAGAACTTCCATCCCTGTCATTTTGGGGAGACCATTCCTGGCTACAGCCAATGCTTGCATTCAATGCAGATCTGGTATTATGGAAGTGTCTTTTGGAAATATGAAGGTAAAATTAAATGTCTATAATGCAGTTACACACCCTCAATTCAGTTCTGAGGAATGTTTTCTTATTGATTTGTTGGAGGAACTGGTAGAAGAAACTTTACCATAGTTTTTGTAGTGTGAAGATTTAACCACAGATTTTAAAGATGCTTGGAGAAATGCTGTGGAAGAAACAATTTGTACCTCAAAGTCTGAGAAAGTTAATGTTGTGCAAGGAACTCATGATCAGTCAGCAAGGTTCTCTTCATGGAAACCTGCTATTCTTCCCCTTCCACAAACAGCCAAGGTACCTTTGTTACCTTCTTTTCTCAGCCCACCTGATGTAGAGTTGAAACAGTTGCCAAAAAATTTGAAATATGTGTTTTTTGGAGACCATAAAACATTGCCTGTGATTATTTGTTCCTCCCTCACTGAGGTGCAGGAGGAAGAATTATTGATTGTATTGAAACAACATAAGAGAGCAATTGGCTGGACTATTGCTGATTTGGGAGGAATCAGTCCAGCTATTTGCATGCATAAAATTTACTTGGAAGAAGATGCAAAGCCTTCTAGAGAAATGCAAAGGAGGCTGAACCCTCATATGCAAAAAGTGGTCATGAAAGAGGTTGTTAAGTTGTTAGATGCTGGGGTCATTTACCCCATTTCAGATTCAGCTTGGGTGGCACCTACACAGGTGGTACCTAAGAAATCTAGGATCACTGTTGTAAGCTCAGATTCTGGTGAGCTTATTTCAACCAAACAAACAATAGGTTGGAGGGTCTGTATTGATTACAGAAAGCTAAACACAATGACCAGAAAGGACCATTTCCCTCTTCCATTCATTGATCAAATTTTAGATAAGTTAGCAGGAAAAGCTTATTACTGTTTTCTGGATGGTTACTCTGGTTACAACGAGATTTCTGTGTATCCACAAGATCAGGAAAATACCACATTCACTTGCCCCTTTGGCACTTTTGCCTATAGGAGGATGCCTTTTGGTCTTTGTAATGCTCTTGCTACTTTTCAAAGATGTATGTATTCCATTTTCTCTGTATGATTAACCAATTTATGGAGATTTTTATGGATGACTTTTCAATATATGGAGAGAGTTTTGCTCAATGTTTACATCATCTCAGTTTGGTGCTACAGAGATGTGAAGAAACCAATTTAGTTTTGAGCTGGGAGAAGAGCCATTTCATGGTCACCCAAGGCATTGTCCTTGGCCATGTTGTCTCCCACAAGGGCATTGAAGTGGACAGAGCAAAAATTGATTTAATTGCACATTTGCCTCCTCCCAAAACTGTTAAACAAATCAGAAGTTTTCTGGGGCATGCTGGATTTTACAGGAGGTTCATTAAGGACTTCAGTAAAATATCCAAGCCTCTGTGTCATTTCTTGTGTCAAGATGTCCCTTTTGTTTTCAACAATGAATGCTTGAAGGCATTTGAATTCTTAAAAAATTGTTTGATTTCAGCTCCAATACTATAGTCTCCAGACTATTCACTGCCTTTTGAGCTGATGTGTGATGCATCAGATTATGCTTTGGGAGCTGTTCTTGGGCAGAGAAAGGATAAGCTGCCTCATGTCATAGCTTATGCCAGTAAATCAATGATTGATGCACAACTTAATTACACAACAACTGAGAAGGAACTGCTAGCAATTGTTTTTGCTTTGGAGAAATTCAGGTCATATGTTTTGGGTTCACAAATTATGGTATTCACTGACCACTCAGCCCTGAAATACCTTCTGCCTAAGAAGGATACCAAACCAAGATTAATCAGGTGGATCCTCCTATTATAGGAGTTTGATTTGCAGATTAAAGATAAAACGGGTGTGGAGAATGTGGTGGCGGACCACCTGTCTCAAATTCTAACTGTTGAGATTGATAGGCTGCCTATCAATGAATCTTTCCTCGATGAGCAACTTTTTGCTATCAGTGTACACACCCCTTGGTTTGCAAATATAGTCAACTTTTTGGCTACTGGAAGGACCCCTCAACACTGGAATAAAATGGATAAAGATCTGTTCTTCTCAAAGGTTAAACATTTTATTTGGGAGGATCCTTATCTGTTCAAGATTTGTGCAGACCAAATAATTAGAAGATGTGTCCCTGAAGAAGACTGTCATAGCATACTTTCCATGTGTCATGAACAGGCCTGTGGAGGTCATTTTAGTGGAAACCAAATTGCTGCAAAGATTTTGCAGTGTGGATTTATTGGCCTACACTTTTCAAAGATGCACTGTAGCACTGTAAGTCTTGTCAGAATTGTCAGAGATTGGGCAGCATTTCCAAGAGAAACTCAATGCCTTTACAGCCCATTTTGGTAGTTGAATTGTTTGATATTTGGAGGATAGATTTTATGGGACCTTTTCCTCCTTTAAATGGTTGTAATTTCATCTTAGTAGCTGTGGATTATGTATTCAAATGGGTTGAAGCCACAGCCACTAAAACCAATGACCATAGAGTTGTCCTGAAATTTTTAAAGGACAACATCTTTTCCAGGTTTGGTTCCCCCAGAGCTATTATCAATGATGGGGGAAGCCATTTTTGTAATAAGCATTTTGAAGCTTTATTGAAAAAGTACTCTGTGACTCATAGAGTAGCTACTCCATATCATCCACAGACCAGTGGACAAGTGGAGATTTTCAATAGAGAAATCAAACATATACTGGAAAAGACTGTGAAGAAGGACAGAAAGGATTGGTCGTTTAAGCTGAATGATGCATTATGGGCATATAGGACAGCCTATAAAACCCCAATTGGCATGTCCCCATTCAGATTGGTCTATGGCAAAGCATGCCATTTACCAGTGGAGTTAGAATACAAGGCCTTTTGGGCTATTAAAACCTTGAACATGGATCTTACTACTGCTGGTAATCACAGGAAACTGCAGCTTGCTGAGTTGGAGGAGCTGAGAATGGATGCATACACCAATGCAAGATCTTACAAAGAAAAAGTTAAGGTTTTTTATGACAAAAATCTGCTGAGAAAAGAGTTCATAGCTGGCTCCAAGGTATGGCTATTCAACTCAAAACTTAAGTTTTTTCCTGGAAAGCTGAGATCTAGATGGGAAGGGCCATATACTATCATTCAAGCATCCCCTTCTGGGGCTGTTGAAATTATGGACCCAAGTGATGGGAGAACCTTAAAAGTAAATGGTCAGAGGCTCAAACCATGCATTGAAAATACCCTGGAGCCTGTGCTAACCATCTACCATCAAGACCCTCCACAAATCTGATGTTAAACAACTGTATCATATGTTTTTACTCATGTTTGTTTTGTAGTTTTTGCATAGTTTATTCCTCTCTGTTTTTAGTCATGTTTACACTGAATTCGAGAAGTTATAATATGTGAAAATTAATTTGCAAAGAAAAAAAATACATTTTGAAAAGTTTAATTTTCTTTTTGAAAAGGATCTGGACCTGTAACTAACTACTCGAAAAGAATGGTTTGCTTTTCGAATAGTTGTTTCTGAAGCCTTTTGCTTTTCAAATGGATGGTTCTGAAGCCTGTGGCTTTTCGAAAAGTTGGTTATGAAGCTATTTGCTTTTCGAATGGTACTGATGCCATTCTCTTTTGTAAAAAGGACCGTTTTGAACTTTTCGAAAACTTTAAAAATACTTTGTGAAAATCGTTTTGAGCATATTTAAACCCTTTCGAAGCAAGGGTTTCATATTCGAAAGCTTTCCTAGAGTGCCCTGTTTCACAGAAAACCCATTTTCTTTCCATCCCTGCGTGCTTTTAGATTTCAGATCCAATTTTCTTCATATTTGTTCCACAGATTAAGCGTGAAGAGAGGGACTTTTTGCTTCTGATTCTGGTGGATTTAATCAAGCGATCAACGAGTTCAAGCAAAACCCTAGATTTCGGTATTTTTCTGTGCATATCCTCTGTTTGTGTTTTGCAAATTTCATTTTTGTGCCATCATTCATTGTGTGAGATTCAAACAAAGTTGTAAAATGGGGAAAGGTGAAAAGTCACTGGCTGCAATGTTCCCTAAATCTTCTGCTAAGAAAGTTAGCAAACCCTCCACAAAAGGAAAAGCCAAAACCTTAGCCAAGAGGAAACTATCAATGGATAAAGCTGATAAAATTGAGAAAGGGAAGAAGGTTAGACATGAGGAACCCATCTCGGCAGCTGATCCTAGTCCTGAGCCTGAACTTCCTCCTCTTCCTATGCATTTGGTATTGCCAAACCCTTTCATTGAAGCTCAGAAGCTGATCCCAGAGCTTATTGTTGATGAAACCTTTTTCTTGAACAAACCTGAATGTAAACTGTCCTTGAACTACATCAGGGATGCTTCACTAAGCAATATCCTAACCCCTCTTTCAAAGAAAATATATCCATAAATGGTGAGATTATGGTACCAAAACATGGTAAAAGTGACGGAGAAGGATGCTGATGTCCCTACTCTTGTAATTTTCATTGATGATTGTGATTTAACAGTCACTTATGAAGACATTAGAAATGCCTTGGGAATCCCATTTCAACATGATCCAGCTGGTCCATTGGCTGCACCAGAAACATCTTCTTTTAGAGAAATGGCTGCACATCTGACCCAAGGCATAGTTGGAACTGGGCAGTCCATCATGAGGAGAGACTTAGCACCTCAATTTTTGCTAATGGATTTCATTTTGAGGGGATGCTTTTATGTCACTGGGCACAGCCAGGAAAGAAGAACACCAATTTTGGAGGCTCTCTTTCATTTTTCTAAGGGGCAATTCTTCAATGCCCCTATGCTAATTTTTTAGGCCATGGCTGACATCAGTGTTAAAATGAAGGAGTAGAAAATAACTGGAATACCATTTGGTAGGCTGATCACAGCCCTACTAAGAGCCATGTTTGAGATTGATGAGCAAGAACCATTTGAGATTGTCTCCCCTCACGCTTTTGGGAAAAGGGCTTGGACTAAAGCCAAACCATGTTGAATAGAATGAGGGAAGAGGTTGAGGCAGTCCATGAACCTGTTATACCTGCACCAGCCCCTGCAGCTGCCATTGAACCTGTTTTGCCAGACCCTGAGGTGACCAGCTCTTTAGCTGCACCTATTTCACTTGCAGCTGACATTGCACAAGCTGTCATTACTGAGGTGACCAGCTCTTCAGCTGCACCCATTGTTGAAGAGGCCATCATCTTACCCACCTCACCTAGCACAGCTCCTATCCCTTCACCCACTCCAGTAGTTCCATCACTCGTAACCACCATAATCCCAATTCCTGACTCTCCCTCTACACCAACCACTCCCGCCATACTTACACCACCAATTTCACCCAACAATGTCCAAGACATGGCCACAGATTTTGTTGAACACTCTCCTAGAACCCCCCTTCTCCAATGTTTCTCAGGTTCACCTGCCCAGTCAATTCATACACATGAAGTAACTCATACCCCTGAACCTGAGATATTCACTACAGAGGCCTATTCATCATTGATGGGATCTATTTTGGAGAATATTGGGCTGGAATCTGTACCTATACCTGACTCTCCTCATTTCACCATTTGGCTACTTCCCCCTTTACAGTCATTTCACCCATTGCCCCTCAACCATCTACATCAATTTTACCAACCCCTACTCTGCATACCACACCCACACCTGAATCAATTAGCCAAATCTTTACCTTTCTCCAATCCATCCAGACCCAACTACAGATCAACACAGATAATCAGTCTATGACAAATTCCCTTCTCCAAACCTTAGCCTGCACATCCCAAACACCCACTTTAGCCACTGTACCTCTACATTTACCAAGCAACCCAAACAGATCCAGAGGTAATAATTTTAGATTCACCCATCCCCACTATGTCTGACCATGCTACCCAATTCGAACCTGAGGCAATACCTTTGGATACACCTACACCCACCCTTAATGTCTCTGCTCAAGCCACCCAAACTGACCCTGCACTAGTGCTTGAAGATTCATCTTCCCCTTCCCCCACTGCTGGAATACATTTGGTCCCCTACCCTTCCATTCCCATCCCACGTTTTGCCACTCTTAAAAGGGCTATGGAAGATAACCCTTACATTTTTCACGATGTCCTTAAGGGGATTGCTGATTTCCACACTTACATCAAAACCCCTTATGAAGACCAGATTCAGAAACTGGAGCTGTTTATGAAATTTGAGAGAGAGAAGATGCAGGACCTGTTGGGCCAAACTTTTCAGATGGTTAGGAGTGAATAGCACAAGGTCACCATGTTGCAAGCATAGCTTGAACAAGAAAAATTGAGGGCTACTAGACTTGAGAAATATATTGGCCTCACCAAAAAGATCAAATCTGAGGAATACATCGAGCTGCAAGCCACAATCCTGGAGAAGGCTAAATCGAGTTGCTCAATCGACTCAAGTTCTAACTCAAAGTGATTCGATTGATCCCATTGAACCAACTTATGATACTGATTTTGACCCCAGTTATTAGAATACATTGTACATGTTTGTTTTGTGGATCTGTAATATGTAATTCCTATTTTCTATTAACTTTTGTTAATTAGTAATTATTGTGCATTTCTTTTCTTTCTTCTCTGTCATTATGATTTCTGTTTGTTGTTTTTCTTTTCTCTTTGCTTATGCACTTCTGACCAGTGAGGACCCTGGTCATCATCGGTTTGGGGGTGTGAGAATAATGGATTTAGTTAAAATCAAACTTATGATTACAAAGAGAATTTTTTAAAAATTTCACACCTGTTGTTTTGAAAAATGAGGAAGTTAACACTTTTTAACACTAATTTTTAGTGTAATTCCAATACTTTCATGAAGTGAATGTCAGAAAATTTTTCAAAATAAAATTGATGTTTTAGTAAACCGAAAAAGAGAGAAAACAGTGATGATATACCTCAGGAATTTGATAGAAAACTACACCCTGTGAGACTTGGGCCTGAAATATATTCTTTGGAGATATGAATTGGCAATTTTTTCTGCACTAGGGACTGTTTGAACTTGTTAACTATCACTAGAAGTTACACATATTCAAATTGAAATAACTTGACAGCAATCATGATATTAAGGACATGATGTAAGGCCTCCTTTTGAACAGTTTGAACTTCAAAAAGCCCCACCTTTTGAAACTGCCTTTGATACATACCAGTTGAGCTTTATAAATCCAAGATTTCTTTGAAACCTCATCAACCAACCTAATCAACCTCATTTGGTCTAACCCTCACTCTGAGAATTCAGAAGGTAAATGAATGGAAGCTGAAGAAAGGAGAGTTGGGTAACAGTTTGGTAAAAGAAGAAGAAAAATAATTGAAGGCAATGATGTATCAACAAAAGAAATGTGGCACTCCAGTCAATGTTGCTTTGAAAAAAAAAAAAAAAAAGGTCAGAAAAAGTCATTTCATTGGAAATTTGAAAAAAGAAAGAGAAAAAGATGGCCACTTTGGCTCTGAAAATTCAAAGAAGAAGATGAAATTGTGCTTAAATGAAGAAGGTGTGTCTACCACCTCCTGACCTTGACTGACTTCTAATTTTGAACTCCATTCCACCTCTTTATTCTTGATAAATTTCACCCATAAGCCACATTACAACCCAAGTTAAAGTCCTTATTGATCAATGATGGATTGAGCTGTCACATGGAGATAAGGATTTGTGTAATCTATGGTGAAAAGACCGGCAAATTCAGAACTGAAAAGCAATGCCTATGCTCCTGCTTACAGTCCTATTTGAGGACTGTAACTGCTCTTGAGCTGTGTGAAATAGTACAATCCTCCTATTTGCATGATGAGTGAAAACCCTGGTGAGAGTTGAGTTTGAAATCAAATTATTTGGGGTAACATCAAAATTGAATTTTCAAATAGAAGGCAAGCTTTTCATTAATCTTTCTTGTAAAAACTTTTTGACACAAACTAAGTGAATGGTAAAAGGAATTACAGCAGAATTTTAGTTTTAAACTGATGTTTTCGTGAAGATCTTTTTACAGGTTGACTGATGCAGGTGTGAATAACCTGACTGAATAAAAGTTTGCTTTAACAGAACTACATTGATATTAACTAATTTATTGGAGAAGTTTGTGGGTACCTTCACTGAAAACGCTCAGGAGACTTCACTCCTCCACTAGGGATCACCTAGGGGTTTAAAAGGCTTGTTGCATATGCTAAATGCAACTGTGTTCCCTACAAAAGTGGCTTTTCATTCTGCTTTTTTTTTTTTTTGTCTTTGCTCAGGGACTAGCAAAGCTTAGGTTTGGGGGTGTGTTGAGAACTGGAAAATGCCATTTTCCACCCCTTAACCTAGGTCTTGATAGACCTTTGAGAGAACTAAATAAGTGTTTTAAGTGTTTGTTTCACAGCTAACAATAAAGGCAGGCTTAACCATGAAAGCAGCCTAAAAGTGCCAAAAAGATGATGATCCATGTTGATTCGAAGGAAGAAGGAGAAGGGACAACCTCACGAGCTGTCAAAATGCCTAAACTAAAGAGGACAAAGGCCTGATTTTAACCTGGAAAGAGGTGTTGAGCTATTCGAATAGAAGAATGCATTACAGATTGCTTTTCGAAAAGAATCTGAACTTTTCGAAAAGAATCTAAATTTTTCGAAAAGAACCTGAACTTTACGAAAAGAACTCAAAGCTCCAAGCTTAGTTTTCGAAGAGCACCTGAACTCTTCGAAAGGATTTCTGAACTATTCAAAAAGACAAGAACTCCTTGTGAACAACACCTGAATTGTGTGAAAAGAGCTTCAGAAGTCACAGTACCTTGCGAAAAGTTCTCCAAATTGTGCAAAATGGTATTCTGAAGACTCCCAGCATCTGCAAGGGTAATTTAGTAATCTCTGCACGCGGCCCAATGCATTTAAAAACCCAGGGACATTTCGAAAGATTCTGAGCACTAACCAAAGGCATATTCCACCCCATGTGAACACCCGAAGATGAAATAACCTGGCGGGAACTTCTAGAAGCTCTAACAGATTTTTGAATTACATAACAGAATTGATGCTTCTGTCATCTGATTGGCTGAACCAGATCAACAGTTCTGATTGGCCAAAACAGATCTGGATCCTTGTGCTCGACTCTTATTGGTTGATACAGATCTAACCAATTTTGATTGGTTGATACACATCTGAGCTAGACTTGGAGAAAACTATAAATAGATGAACCATTTGCCTAATTCGAGTATCCAAATTTTGATTTTCATTTCTATTGCCTCATTTCCATTTCAGATAGCTTGTTTGAAATTTCTATAATAGCCTAGCTTTTATTTGTAATTGAGAGCTGTGAGATATCTCTGTACTTCACGTGAGAATTGTATTCAAGACTACAAATTCGAGAGCTGTTTAAGCTGTGCTCTGTAATTGTAATGGTGAATTTGAAAAGGTTGCTGTGAACAGTACGTTCTCAATCAGTTTCGTGTTAAGGGTTCCCTTTGATCTCCTTATTCATTAGATTCCTTTAGATTTACTATTTTTAAAGCAATTTCCCTTAATTCGTGGCCCCTGTGAGAATCTGCGTTTGTAAACCTGATTTCTCACAACATTTGTAGTGGTGTTTTTGTTCTTAGTCAAGGATTTGGATTGAAGACTATTGGATGATCTGTGTCCATTGAAGTGGACAGATCATAGCCATAAGTTCAACTCAATTCCAATCCTTGAGTAGTACTTTTTCTTGCATTTGTGCTGGTAGCCAGATGAAGAATTGGATAATATCTCATGTGATTTACATTCAGCCTCATTCTGCAATCAAGTACTAAATTGAAGTTAGATATTATTTCTCCATTCTTATTAAATTACACCAAATCTCCCCAACTCGGATCTGGATCATTTAGTTTTAATTTTTACTTTTATCATTTAGTTAATGTGACAAATTCAACCTCCCATCTTATGTGCTTTGTAGATAGGATCAGAGGTCAGATCTGGTAGCTCAGATCAAAAGGTTTATCTTACATTTTAAATCAATTCCCTGTGGACGATCTTTTACTCACTTACATTTAAAACATGCTATAATTGGCCCTGATCTTGCAGGCTAATTATGTTCTCTCTGTGCTGATATTTTCTTATTCTTTTTAGTTTTACAAATTCAGTACAATTCATCATTTGTAAGTCTATTTTCAAAACACAAATAAATCATGCACACTAAGAACCAACAATAGGAGCTACAGGTTGGGCCATGGGTTGCTGATACTGAGGCCTTGGGGCATAACCTTCTCGATTGGGTTGAGCATTTCTGTAAGGCATGGGCTGTTGGGGCTGCTGTTGCTGCTGGCTGTGGTATCCATCTTTTCTCCACCACAGATTGGGGTGGTTCCTCCATTGATACCTAGCAGCAGGCTGCTACCCATAAGACTGAGCTACAGCCACATGCTCTATTATAAATTCAGGAAATTGGTCAGCAGATGGGCATTCTTCCACGAGATGAGCAGGGGACTGGCATATGGCACATGCCTCCTCCACTCTAGCAGCCATAGGTGATTGCATTGCTCCCATCAGCCTATCAAGTTTCAGAGTTAAGTTGTCCACTTTCCTTTCCAACTCACTTGGCACACTCACTTCATATATCTTTCCCCTTGAGGTATTCTCTTTCATCAATTTAGGAGGCTCTAGATCTCTTGCTAAGGTTTCCCTTTGCATAGAGTTCTCACTAATGATATCAAAGAGCTCCCATGCCTCCTCAGCAGTTTTATAGAGATAGGTGCCACCACAGGAGGCATCTATCATCTCTACTTTTAGCATCAATTCCCTGATAAAAGCTTTGAACCATTGCCATTCAGGGATTTGATGGTGGGGGCATTTCTTGAGGAGTTCCTTAAATCTCTCCCAGGATTGATGAAAGTCTTCAGTTGGATCTTGGGTAAAAGAGATGATACCCTTCCTCAACTGGCTGGTCTTTGACATAGGAAAGAATTTGGCCAGAAACTGACATTGGAGATCACTCCAGGACTGAATACTGTTAGGTGGAAGCAAAGACAATCAGGTCCTGGCTCTGTCCTTTAATGAAAAAGGAAAGAGTCTCATCCTGGTGGCCTCCTCTCCCAAATTTGTGATATTAAATGTAGTGCACAGTCCTAAGAACTCATCAATGTGCTTATAGGGGTCTTCTTTGGTCAGGCCATGAAATGAGGGCAGCATTTGAATGATGGATGATTTTATCTCATAGTTTTCCTGAGCAGTTGGGAATTGAATGCAAAAGGGAGAATTGTAGACCCCTGGTGCATTAAACTCCTTAAGGGTTCTCGGCTGCTGTTGCTCACCAATTTCTACAGAATCAAATTTAACAGAAGTGGGTGTAGTTGGTCTGGATCTGAGAAGTCTTTAAACCTCTGGATTTAGTGGAATAATCTGAGGTTGAAGAGTTCTCCTACCAAACATACAACACTCAGATTCTGAATGCAGAACAGATCCAAACACACAACAAATAGAATCAACCAAACTTTTTAACTATTCTAACAAAAATTATCAACAGATCTAAAAAATAACAGGGGAGTAGAGGTATGCAAACTACAGAGCAATCTCCAGCACAATTCTCCTTGCACTGGTAGCCTTAGATCTGATGAACTGCACACAAACTACTGAAAAACAACACCACTTGCAAATGCAGTTAGTAAAATCAAACAAAAACTACAAATCTATGATCAAAACTTAGATCTATTAATTTCTAAACTGCCTCCCCGGCAGGGGCGCCAAAAACTTGTTTTTGTATTTTCCTTCCCTCAAATGAGGGTCTAAAATCGACAATAAAACTAGACAGACACACTCATACAGACTTGCAAGTATTCAGGATCTGTTGTAGCAAGCTTTAAAAGAATGGTGAGTAAGGGAATGTCCACAGGGAGGTTGTTTAGAAATATGACAAATCTCCATATCTGTGTCAGATCTGGCACCCTAGCTATTACTAATTTAGTTAAAAGATAGGGGAGAGGTTTGGAATGGGTTGTCACTTAAACTAAGCTACAAGTAAACAGAAGCTATCTCTAATCGAGTTTAGGAGCTTAGATCTTATAGGGGAAGAGAGAAAAAATGCAGAAAATGGAGAAGAGTAGCTTGGAGGTTGGTTTTCACTGAAATCAGATTCAATTAATCATGCTACAGAGGTTCAGAACACACAATTCCCTCGTTGGCTATAAGCACGGCTGCAGGGTATAAATTCCACTCCAAATCACAGGATCCACCTGGTCTTAAGGCTATGATCTGTCCACTTTAATGGTCACAAACCATCTTATAAACTTTATCGAATCCATGGATTGCAACAGATGAATCCAATTGAGGCCAGAGCTTAGATTTATCTTAAGGTTATGAACTGTCCACTTTAATGGTCACAGACCATCCTAGGGATCTCCTACAAAGCCAGAGCCTCAATTAGAACAATTAAAACCACTACAGATGCTTCAATTCCTAGGTCACAGACTCAAAGAATCATAGGAGCATCAAATCCAGGGAGATCAGATGGTATCTAAGAGGTCTACCAGTTAAGTGGGTGATCTGATCTACAACTCCTCTACACAAATTTGATCGATCACCTAATGGAACCAAAGGAAATTTAAATCTAATTAAAGCATTAAAAATAGCATTATCATTGCAAACAAGGTCACTTTACAATGGAGATACTGTCAGATCTGTAGTCTGTGTAGCTAGGAACCTACAGTAGCACTCTTAACCTCACCCAATTACAGATTTAACTTCGCTCCTCGCTACTCCAAGGGACTTAGCCAACCATGGTTGGGCTAAAGGAGGGAAATGAAATTGCTCTGCAGGCGCTAATCTCCAAAATTTTGGCTCAGATCTCGATCCCCCTCAATGGCAATTGGGGATCTCTATATATAGCTTTCTCCTCTATTTTTCCCGCCAAAAATCCCTTCTAGAAGGTCGTCAGAGTTTGTTAGAGTTCTGTTAAAGCACGTGGGTTGGTTAGGGCTTTCTAGGGCATCTTTTGAAACCGTCGTGTCAGTCACCAAGTGCCTCGAGTTGCGTGCAGTAGGTCACTGAAGTACATGTGCTCAGCTAAATTTCTGAGAAGTTTTGCACATGATTTCGATAGGTTCAGGAAGCTTTCGACAGGTTAGAATCAAGCATTTTGGTCCTTTCGCTAGGTTTTCAGATTTGTTCGATAGGTTTCAATAGGATGAATCTTCGCTTAGAGTTGCAGCCTTCTCAGTCCTTGGTTTGGAGTATTCGACAGGTTGGAGAAGCTCTTCGACAGGTTGGAAAACCATTTCGATAGGTTCCGCTCTTCATTCTGCCATTTCGATAGGTTTGTTTTCAGTCTTATCGAAAGGCTCAATCACCCTTCGATAGGTTCTGTTCCAGCATTCTCATCTCGATAGGTTCAAGAAACCATTCGATAGGTTCCTTTAACTCTTCAGGAAGGTTTTCGATAGGATGGTTTCTTCTTTCCTTTCAGCTGCTCGATAGGTTCTGAGATCCTATCGAACTCCTTAATCCACATGAATTCATCCTTCTTCTGCCTTCAAATCCTATCGAAGATCTCTTCAACTTCATGAATTCTTCCTTTCTTTGCTTTATGCCCTATCGACGTCTTCAGGTGACCAATCGATAGGACGTTCTCAGCCTATTTTCACTTCCTTTGCCTTGCCCTGCTGTAGTCACGTGTTCCAAGGGTCTAGTGATGTGCTACCCTCTAGTGTGTTGTTGCTAGGTTTGTCCTGTGCTGAGAGATAGCTCCTTTTTAGGCATTCTTGAGTGGTTTTATGCATTAGTACCTTCTTTTATTGTTGTCTATAAAATGCACTTGACAAGAGCATATTAGTGTACTCACAGGTCTATTAATGGTCAGGTTATAGGGTGAAAAGTGGCATTTTTCATCACTTAACACAGACTCATCACATGTCTGCTCAAGACTGGAAAGTATGTGATTAAGCAAAATGAGCCAATGGAGAAGCTGACCATCAAATTGTATGGAAAGCAGGAATGGTCAACCAGCCTCACCTTGATTAAGAAGAGTCAGCAAGTTGGAATGGAGGAGGCTGAGAAGGCACCCACTACCGTGGCAGCAGATACTCCTGCAGAGATACCCTCATCCATCCCTCCACCTACCATACCTGTCACATTACCCACACCTCCACCCACTTTGGTTTTTCCGTTTGTATCAATCCCTCTTCCCTCAGACCCCTTTCCACCCACCTCTGAACTTGTTTTACCTTCACCCACCTCTCAGGTCTTCCCACCTGAAATCCTTGACCTCCCACCATTTTCAGCACCTACCCCTACCATACCATCTCCACCTACCGACCAAACTTTTCTCCATACGCAGGATGCGGACCAGTTCACCACTACTGGATTCATTGCCCTCATGACCTCCATTGTGGAGGATGTGGCTCATGAATACACCCCACTTCCCAACTCCCCACACCCAACTCCCTCGCATTTTAACCATGCACCCTCTTCTCCTTTCCACCCCATTCCAACTCCTGTCCCGTCTACCCCCACCCTGCCCGACACATTCACCCAAATTCTCTCACTCCTACAGTTCATTCAATCTCAATTGACCATAAACACTGACAACCAAACCCTCATGAGCGCCTGCCTCCAATTAATTCAATCAACCCTTACCCCATCCTCCCCAGCTCCTCAACCCCTTCCCACCTCCCCTCTTTCCCCTATCCATGTACCCATACATTTATCTACCCCTCCTTCACCCATAGCTTCACCACCCCAGTTGCTGCCCAGTCTGAGTAAGTAGCAACCCCATCTCTCCCAACACCTTCATATGTTCTCCTCCATCACCACCTATAATTTCTTCGGCAGAGGCTGCATCACCCATCCCCTACTCCCCCCTCTCTCTCCACCTATTTTTCGAGATGCCTCCACCCAAACTGATCATTGGGAGGATCTGGTTCTCTCCACCCCCTCCTCTTCATCCACTACACCCCTGTCCTTGCCCATTGTCCTTAGACAAAACATGTACATCCCCCCTTACCTCACCCTACTGTATGCCATGAGGGACAACCCTTACATCCAAAGGGATGTCCTGAGAGGTATGGCTACACTCCGAGCTTCCATTGAGGCCCCTTATGAAGAGAGGATTGCCAACATAGAATTGGAGCACATAATTAAGCTCCGAGATATCTCTCAAGGGTGGTTTAAAATCCTGACTCGTTATGAGTCCGCAAAATAGTTGGCAACTGCTGAGAGTCTAATTGCCAAATATGAGAAGAAGAATTCTGAGCTTCTCAAGAAAAAATTAGCCAATGCTCAGGAGATACTCAAGGCCACCAAGGAACTCTTTGATGCCAACCTGCCCTATGCCGCAAAACAAATTGACATATTGGAGAAAAATGTTGCTTCCCTTACCTCTCAGCCATTTCAACCTACCCCTCTCGCTACCATACCTCCTACTGTGCCTCCCTCCACTCAATCCTGTCCCCCTTCTACAACTCATCCTCCTCCCACCCCACCTGTAGATGTGCACCCTCCTCCAGCCCAGGAGCCTCCCCCTACTCAACCACCCCTCCAAAACCTAAAAGGGCTCCCCCCAAGAAGAAAGTTACTGTTAAAAGATCTGCTCCCTCTGCTGCTTCTGTCTAGAAAGCAAAGAAGCCTACTACCCAGTCTAAAGACGCCCCCCCCACCCAGCCCCCAACCCAACCTGACACCTTCTTCAACTTACTATCAAGGGAGGAAAGAAGGAAGGCTGCTATGGCTCTCGGATTGAACCCCACTGCCCTTTTTCCTTCTGATTCGGATTCAGATTCTGTTGCTGCTGTTGATCTCAAAGGAAAACAACCCGCTGCCTAGTCCGAGGAGGCAGCAAAGAAGCCAGAACCGAAAGCTAAATCTAAAGGAAAAGCTCCTTTATCTAAGGATGAGCTGAAAAACCTGGCTGACCTCTATGGTTGGCCAAATGATGCCTGTAAATAGCTATGGCAGTTTGCTGTTTTAGTTTCTTCCTCACTTATCTCATGTATATATTTGGCATTTTAATACAATTTTGTCTTCATGTATTTTTACTTTTTTGTGTCGCTCTTTTCCCCCATCCCTCTCTCCTGATTTCATAGTGTACAATAGTGAGGACACTATTTCGTTTAGGTTTGGGGGTATGGCATGTATGCCAATAAATTAGTTAATTTCAGTGCAGCCAGGTGTAAAAAGGAGTGTTTGGAATTAATTAGAGTAAATTCTCACTTGATTTCTTTTGGGAGAGAGGAAATTAAAAAATTGTTTGAAACTAAAATAAGCTGTAGTCCAATAGACTTCATGAGGCAGATGCCAACAATTTGTGAAAAATAATTTTGATCTGTAGTAAACCTAAAATGAGAGAAGATTGTGAAGATACACCCCTGAAAATTTGATGGAAGGCCATACCCAGTGAGATTTGGGCCTGAAAAATTTTCTTTAAAGTGTCTTGGCAATTTTTTCTACTCTGAGGATTGACTGGACCTAATTCTGATCACCAGAAGTTGGGCAAACTCGAATTGAAATAGCTTGACAGAACTCATGACATTGAGGACATGAAGTAAGGCCATTCCTTGGACAGTTTGAGCCTAAAATGCCCCACCTTTGAACTGCCCTTGATACACACCAGTTGAGATTTTAAAATCACAGTTTTTCTTTAATGGAAACCAGAAATTTTGAACCCAAAACCTTTTGACCTGTTTCAGTTCACCCTCAACCTGAGAACTCAGAAAATAAGAGGAGAAGTGAGGTTAGAGGTGCAAGGTTCGATGTCTAGCAAAAAGAGGAAGAAAGTATATTTGAAGGCTAGTGTGATGCATAGTTGTGGCATTCCGATTTAAAAAAAAAAAAACTTAAACAGAGCAAAAGGATGAGAAAGAGAAGTCACTTCATTTGAAAATCTACAAGAAGATAAGAAGCTGATGAAGCTGATCACTTCAAGTCTGAAATTCCAGAAAGAAATTGAAGAGGTGCTGAAATGAAGAAGGTTGAGCTGCAGACCACCTCCTTACCTTTACTGATTTCTCATTTTGAACACCTTTTTACCCTTTTATTATTTTATAAACCTCATCCCTAAGCCACATTACAACCCAATAAAAAGACCTTACTAATCTGAAATGAATTGAGCTGTCATGTAGAGATAAAGATTTGTTTAATCTATGGTGAAAAGAACTAGAAAATTTCATAAATTAGAGCAATGCCTATGGTCATGCTTGCAGTCCTATTTGGGGGCTGTAACTGCTCTTGAGCTGTGTGAAATTCTACACCCTACATTTTTTCTGTTGTGAGTGAACAGCCCTGGTGAGACTTGGGTTTGAAATCCAATTTGATGGGGGCAGTATCAAAACAGAATTCTCAAGTGAAAGTTGAGCCATGCATTCATTTTTAAGAGCACTGCCTTGACATGAGCTGAGTGATGGTGAAGGATTGCAGCAGACTTTCAAGTTTGGAACTGATTTATTTTTTTCTGATTGAAATTCCTCTAATGAATTGAATAGACATGGTGTGAATTTATTATATTTACTGAAACTCTGTTTAGTAGGATGCACTACTATTAACTAACCTTATTAGAGAAGTTTTTGGGTACCTTCACTGAAAACCCTCAGAAGACTTCACTCCTCCACTAGGGATCACCTAGGGTTTAAAAGGCTTGGTGCATATGCTAAATGCATCCGTGCTCCCTAGGAAAGTGACATTTTTAATTCCTTTTAATTCTCCTTTGCTCAGGGACTAGCAAAGCTTAGGTTTGGGGGTGTGTTAAGTGGTGAAAAATGCCACTTTTCACCCTTTAACCTGACCATTGATAGACCTGTGAGCACACTAATAAGCCTCTGTAGAGTGCATTTTATAGACAGCAATAAAAGCTGACACTAATACAGAAAACCACTCAAGAATGCCCAGAAAGGGGTCATCTCTCAGCACAGGACAAACCCAGCAACAACACACCAGAGGGTAGCACATCACTGGACCCTTGGAGCGCGTGGCTACATTAGGGCAAGGCAAAGGAAGTGAAAACAGGATAAAAACATCCTATCGAGAGGTCACCTGAAGACTTCGATAGGAGCTGAAAGCAAAGAAAGGAGGAATTCGTGTAGTTGAAAAGGTTTCGATAGGATCTGAAGGCAGAAGAAGGATGAATTCTTGTGGATTGAGGAGTTCGATAGGATCTAAGAACCTATCGAGCAGCTGAAAGAAAGGAAGAAACCATCCTATCGAAAACCTGCCTGAGGTGTAAAGGGAACCTATCGAATGGTTTCTTGAACCTATCAAAATGGTTCTCCAACCTGTCGAAAAGCTTCTCCAACCTGTCGGATGCTCCAGGCCAAGGGCTGAGAATGCTGAAGCTCCAAGAGAAGGCTCATCCTATCGGAACCTATCAAAGAGATCTGAGAACCTAGCGAAAGGACCAAAAAGCTCCATTTGAACTTGTTGAAAGCTTCCTTAACCTGTCGAAATTGTATCCAGAACTTCTCAGAAATTCAGCTATGCAGACGCTGTCACTTGGTGACCTGCTACACGCAACCTGAGGCACTTAGTGACCAGCATGACGGTTCTAGAAGATGCCCTAACAGACCCACGTGCTCTAACAGAACCCTAACAAACTCTGAGGACCTTCTAGAAGGAATTTTTGGCCGGAAAAATAGAGGAGAAAGCTATATATAGAGACCCCCAATTGCAATTGGGGGGAGATCGAGATCTGAGCCAAATTCTAGAGATTAGAGCTTGCAGAGAAATTCTATTTTCCCTCCTTTAGCCCAACAATGGTTGGCTAATTCCCTTGGAGTAGAGAGGAGAGAGGTTAGATTTGTAATTGGGTAAGGTTAAGAGTGCTATTGTAGGTTCCCAGCTGCACAGACTACAGATCTGAGAGTATTTCCATTGTAGAGTGATTTTGATTGCAATGTAAATGCTGTTTTTAATGCTTTAATTAGATCTAAAGTTCCTTTGGTTTCATTTGGTGATCGATCAGATTTGTGTAGAGGAGTTTGTAGCTCAACTAACCCACTTAACTGGTAGGCCTCTTGGATACCATCCGATCTCCCTGGATCTGATACTCCTGCAATTCCCTGAGTCTATGACCTTGGAATTGCAACATCTGTAGTGATTTTAATTGTTCTTATTGATGCTTTAGCTTTGGAGGAGATCCCTAGGATGTACTGTGACCATTAAAGTGTACAGATCATAACCTTAAGATTAGTCCAAGCTCAGGCTCCAATTGGATTCGTCTGCTGTAAATCCATGGATAAGATAAAGTCTATAGGATGGTCTGTGACCATTCAAGTGGACAGATCATAGCCTTAAGACCAGGTGGATCCTGTGATTTGGAGTGGAGCCTTCTACCCTACAGCTATGCTTATAGCCAGTTGAGGGAATTGTGTGCTCTGAACCTCTATAGCATGATTAATCAAATCTAATTTTAGTGAAGACCAATTTCCAAGCTACGCTTGTCCATTTTCTACTTTTTACTCTTTTCCCCTATAAGATCTAAGTTCCCAAACTCGATCCAAGTTAATCTATGTTTAATTTTAGCTTAGCTTAAGTGACAATCCATTTTAAACCTCTCCCCTGTCTTTTAGCTAACTTAGCATTAGTTAGGGTGCCAGATCTCCTACAGATCTGGAGATTTATCACATTTTAAAACCAACCTCCCTGTGGACATTCCCTTACTCACCATCTTTTCAAAGCTTGCTACAACGGACCCTGATTACTTGCAGGTCTGTGTGAATGTGTTCTGCCTAGTTTTATTAGTGATTTTAGACCCTCTTTGGAGGGAAGGCAAACATCCCAACACTTAACAACTTTCTCAACATGATCCATGGCCAACATTCCTTTTACAAGTGGAGATTCTGTGGGTTGTGTAGTGAGCCTACTGGACTTCCTAGTGGTTTTGGTGACAGACTTGGAAGATACTTTGAAAAGATTAGCCAAGGTATCCTCCTGACTAGCCATTACTTAATCGACGCTCCACAATTAGTTACAATAAGCACACAGACCCTTTTTATCAATCAAATTAACCACACAAATTGTAAATGGAGTCCCAAAATCACAAATGGAGCAGAAGAGAAGCTTACCAATAAAAACCTAGGGTTTCTCAGATCTTGATGTGTACGACACCAAACTAGCTCAGACCAAGTGCAAAGTGTAGCTTTTGAAGAATTAAAGCAATGGGGAAAAATGACTAGGTGCTTAGAGTAACAACCAGTGAGGTAAAGAGAGAAAAAGAAAAATGGAAAATTGGCAGAGAAGACTTAAGGCTCAGAGAGAAGCTGTCGAATCGCAAACTGGAGGTGTCACTAGGTTTAAAGCAATGGGAAACGAGGTTCGACAGGATTGGGGCAGATGTTGATGTTGGGTCATTTATCTTGTGCTCAAAAAGGGGTCTAAAATCAAACAATGATAGAATCTATGGATTGCACACACACCAAGGGAAATAGACTCACTTGCAAGTATTCAAGGCTATTGTAGCGAGTTTTAAAAAGGGTAAGTAAGGGTATGTCCATAGGGAAATGTGGTCTAACTTTCAGTAAATCTCCAGATCCAGAGTGGATCTGGCACTCTATTCTAATCTAAGAAAGAGGAGAGGTTTTGGGGTTTTGTTACTTTAACTGCAAACTACAAAATTAAGTGCTACTGATCCAGATCTATTCCAACACAGATGTAAGGGGAGATATAGAAGGGATGAAAAATCAAAGGATGAGAACAGCAGTTAGGGGTATTGGTCTCTCACTAAAAATGAAAGGAATCAATGGCAATGCTAAGAGTTGATCTGCTATAATCCTCTTTTCTGGCCCCCAGCTTCCTAGGTTACCCTGGCAGAGGTGAGGTATAAGAATCTAATCTCAATCAAAGAATTAAAGCAATCCTAAGGCTATGATCCGTCAACTTTATTGGTCATAGCCCATCCTAGAGACTGCTCCGCTTCAAAGATCTTGATCAGAACAGAAAAACTATTATAGATGCTGTAGATGCCAGGATATGAGACCCTCATAGGCTAACATCTACAGGACTATCCCACCCAGGGAAAACAAATACGAAAAAGTGAACTATAGATCAAAATCACCTTTAAAATCCATAATTATAATGCAAAATTACAACACGATTGTGCTCAGATCTATAATTTGTGCATTTTACAGTTTCATACAATGCCTTTGAATCTCTCAATTTACAGCTTAAGACCTCACCCTAACTACTGAGAAGAGTTTTAGCCACTCATGATTGGCCAAAGAGAGAAGGGGAAAGGAGGAAGAAGAAGGGAGAGTTTTCTACACAAAATGGATCTCGCCCTAAGTTCTGGTTTTCTCAATTTTTGGGTTGTTTCTTTTGTATTTCCTCCAAGCTTTTATACTCTCCTCCTCTATCCTTAGATCCATTTCAGCCAATCAGAATGCAAGGAGATAATTCTGTTATATTGATGTGGCCGATTTCTCTTCTAGAAGCTCTACTCCCATTGGTTCTCATCTGACAAGTGCATGTGATACCGTTAGGGTTTCTGCGCGTGGCCCATTGTGTGCCAAAAATATCCCTAGGGGTTGCTGACGTGCTTTGGAACACGTGCACAGGCTTTTGGCATGGGCAGCTGCTGAAGAAAGAACTAAGAAGTTCCCTAAATCAAGTGTCGAGAGGTTCTGGGATCCTCTCGACAGGATCTGTTTGGCTTTGCATGCAAATCGACAGGTTTGTAGACCTATCGAGAGGATTGACGATCATCTCATTCATCCCCTCGACAGGTTGTGGTCAACTTGTCAATTGGTTGTCACAGATCCTGTCGACAACTTCTTTTCATCCTCTCGAGGACTACGCCTAGCAGTTGTCGATAGGATTGGGTGCACTGCACGACAAGTTCAGTTGAACCTCTCGACATGTAAATCGATCCTCTCGGCTTCCCCTGTACCTCTAGGTATCCTCTCGACAGGATCCGGGTCCTCTCGGTATCTTCTAATTTAGGCACCAGATCCTCTCGACAGCTCAAGAGAACCTCTCAATAACTTTATTTCTATGCTTCCTTGGCTGGCACGCACTTCTAATGTGTTGTCTTTCATCTGCCTCGCCCTTAGCCACCTCTGGGTGGATTCAATCTTCATCCCTTGGCACTGTACTTGGTCTTAGGTGCATCCAGTTGGGTTCATGGCCTTAAATGAGTTTCTAAGGCTTTGTGGATTGTTGGAGTTTGAGCACAGGTTGAGGCTGCAGATTGCTTATTTGGCCCTTTTTGTTGGTTGTCTGTGCTAAGGCTGTAATTTATTGCTTATCTACAAAACATACTTAAAACACATTATTAGACACCTCAAGGGTCTTCCAAAGGTCAGGTTAGGAGGTGAAAAATGGTATTTTTCACTGCTTAACACACCCCCAAACCTAAGATTTGCTAGTCCCTGAGCAAAGGAGAAAGTGAAAACAATTATTAAAAAATAAAAATGCCACTTTTATAGGGAACATAGATGCATTTAGCATATGCATCAAACCTTTTAAACCCCTAGGTGATCCCTAGTGGAGGAGTGAAGTCTCCTGGGGGTTTACAGTGAAGTTACCAACGAACTTCTCCAATTAGGTCAGTTAATATTAGTACAGAATATTGAAGCAAGCAACAAGCAATCATAAGTTCAATCCACACCTTTGTCCAATCAGTTTTTAGAGGATTCTTAGCAAAAATATGGCAGTTTAAACCAAAGTACTGTTGTGGCTCCTTCACAGTCACTCAGCTCATGTTCAGGTAATTTGTGTGAAAAATAGTGCAAAGTTTACCATCAAATTGAGAATCATGTGCTGAATATGCCCCCAACAAACCTGACTTCAAACCCAAATCTCACTGGGTAGGCACTCTTAATAAAAAATAGAAGGGTGTATCACTTCACACAGCGTAAGAGCAGTTATAGCTCTCAAATAGGACTGCAAGCATGGGCATAGGCATCACTCTAATTTATGAAATTTCCTAACTTTTTTTACCATGGATTAAACAATTCCTCATCTCCATATGATAGCTCAATTAGTTTCAGATCAGTAAGGTCTTTTTATTAGGTTGTAATGTGGCTTATGGGTGAAATTTGTAAAAGAATAAAGGGGAAAAAAGGATTCAAATTGAGAACTCATTAAAGGTAGGGAGGTGGTCTAGACAACACCTTCTTCATTTCAGCATAATTCCATCTATTTCTTGAATTTTCGGATTTGAAGTGATCAGTTTCTAATCCTCTTTTCAGTCTTTCAATGAAATGACTTTTCTTTCTCATTCCTTTTAATTTTATTTTGCTTTTCTGTTTTTATTTATTTATTTATATTTTTTTTTATGGGTTGGAATGCCACAGCACCACCAAATGTGCTTTCCTCTTTCTCAACCAAACATCAAACCAACTCTACCTTCTTCAATTCCTTCACCTTTACCTTCTGAAATCTTAGAGTGAGGATCAGCTTGTATCAGGTCACTGAGGTTTTGGGTTCAAATTTTTTTGTTTTTATCAAAGAAAATTGAGAATTTCAAGGCTCAAATGGTGTGTATCAAGGGCAGTTTAAAGGTGGGAAAATTTTGGGCTCAAACTGTCCAAAGGATGGCCTTACTTCATGTCCTCAATGTCATGAGTGCTGTCAAGCTATTTCAACGTGGAATTGCCTAACTTCAAGTGATCAGAACTAGGTCTAATCAGTCCTTAGATCAGAAAGAAATGTTGCCAAGACACTCTTTAAAGAAAAAAAAATTCAGGCCCAAATCTCACTGGATGTGGTCTTCCATAAGATTTCTGGGGTATAACCTCACAATTTTCTCTCTTTTTCAAGTTCATTAAGCACTAATTTTTGAAAATTTCTTGACATTTACTTCCTACACATGTTGGAACTCCAACACCTTTAGTATAAAATTTTTTCCATTTCCTCTTATATAAAAAAAAATTAGGTGGGGATTCCTTTCATTTTTCACAGATGGTTGTTCAATTCTGGCTGCACTAACATTAACTACCCGATTGGCAAGGCATACTTTGCCACACCCCTAAACCTATGAGGAGTAGTGTCCTCACTGTTCAGAGAGAAGGGTGTAGTGCAGCCCGTAACAACATAAGTAAAATTGAGAAAAGAAAACAAACAAATGAAGGGAAACATTTAAATTGGAATAGATAAGAAAATTGACAAGTACAGGGTAAAACAAACATAGTATTCCAAACAAAAGGAAAAGTAGTAGTGAACAAACGATTCTATATATGAACCACGGAAAGGGAAACAAAAACCGATAGCCTAACTGCCTCTATATGCACATTTAATCATCGGAATCAGTTGGTACAATAGGTGGGTCATGGACTCCCTTACCCTTGGCTGCCTTCAAAGCAGCAGCATTGGGCTATGACTTTGTGGAAGTGGACTTGGGAATCCTAGAGTAAGTTCTCTTCTTAGCGGGGGGGGGCAGGATTTGTGATGGGCACTTTAATTTTAATGCCAGGCCTGATTTTGCCGGGCTCTTTGGGTGGAGAGGCTTTTTCTGATAGGGCTGCATCAGGGTTTAACTCCTTGGACAGTGCTTCCGCTAACTTTCGATCAGTAGTTCCAGATACCTCCTTCTGTAGAGCAGCAATAGTGACTCCATAATCCTTAACCTTGTCCTCGGCTACCCTCAATTGTGCCAGGAGGCCCTGAATCACATCCTCTTGGCTCTCAACTCTTCTCTTCGCCCTATTGTATTGAATCATTATTTCCCTCCATCCCTATTTGATTTTCTTCTTTTCGAGCTTATGGGACATGTGCAAGGCTGAAATTTTATCAATGAGAGGCTGCCTCACTGTGGCTTTCAGGTCAGCCATACCTTGAATAACATCACTCTTGATATAAGCATTAGCTTGCATTGCCCGGATGAGTGTGTAGTAACGAGGCCTGAGATTTATGAAAGCAGGTATGAATGATTGCTCATTAATGATGAAAGGGTTAGTTAGTAAGGGGGAGGGAATGGATGAAGGCATGGGAGGGGGGTAGTTAGGTTGGAGGTGTTGAGTTGAAGGTTCTGGTTCGGGATTTGTTTGGGTGGAGGCATAGATGAAAGTGGGAGAACTTGTTTCTAGCATTGGGTCACTAAGTATAGGTGGTGTTGGGGGGGAATGGATGGGTGCTAGCATAGAAGGTTGTGGGGTTGCATGGGATAAGGATGTTACGGATGACTAGATTGCCTGTAAAAGTTTTTGGATGCAAGTAGGATTTGGGAGTGAAGGGGTAATGGATTGAAGGTTGGCTGCAATGGAAGATTGAGTTTGGTTATTGGCCAACATTTGAGATTGGATGGATAGGAGGAGGTTTAGGATTTTGGGTAAGGTGTCAGGTATGGTAGCAGGTGGAGTGGGTTGAATTAGTGCAGGTTGGGTGTGGTCAAAAATCAAAGTAGTTTGAAAATGGGTAGGCTGTGGGGAAGTGGAATGTGGAGAATCAGGTAGGGGGTGTAATCATGCCCAATATTGTCCACAATGGAGTTTATTAGGGATGAAAAACCCTCACTAGTGATTTGGTCCTGGGTATGTGGAGGGGAGATGAAAAAGGTGGGGTCAATGTCAAGGGAGGTGGATGGAGGGGTAGAAGTGGAAGGTTCAGCTGATGAGGCTGGAGTGGGTGATATGGGTGGGTTGGATGGAATGATAAGTGAAGGTAAAGTAGGGATGGGGTCAGTGAGTGGAGGAATTGAGAGTGGGGTAGATGTGGTGATGGTGGAAAGGGTGATTGGGCTGCGTGGAATAGAAACTGAAATGGAGGGTAAGGAGATTGAGATGGATGGTGGAAGCACATAGTGAAAAGGGTTGGAAGGGATAACTGGAGGTGCTGATGTACTTAGAGGATCAATTATAGAGCTGGTCACATGTGTTGTCTCCTTTTTTGGGATATCCACCGATTTGCTCTTGCCCTTCCCAATGAGAGTCCTACTGGTAGACCAGACTCTCTTTCCGAACAATATGGGTTTCATAGTCTCCATCTGCTCATTCTCTTTGAACTCAAATCCCTTTTTCCTAAGTAAAGCAATGATTAGCTTGCTGTAGGGAAGCCCTGGTAGGGCTTGAGACCTCCTACATTTGTCATTCACATCCACCATAATCTCAAACACCTGCCCAGCAGCATTGATAAATTGGCCCTTAGAGAAAAAGTACAAGGCATCCATGATTGGTTTTCTCCTATCCTGTTGGTGGCCACTGACATAAATGTTCTTTCTCAGTATTGAATCAAAGAAGTGCATGTTGGTGGGCAAATCTCTTCTCATTATTGAGTCCCCAGACCCTACAATGCCTTGAGTTAGTTGCCTGGCTATTATTTGAAAGAGACATTCTCAGATGCAGCCAGGCCACAAACTGGGTCATAAAATGAAGGGACTCCTAATGCTATCCCTATGTCTTTGAAATCCACCACCATTTTCATATGATCAATCAGGATTACCAGGCAGGGCTCAAGAGAATCTGACTTGGTTTTTTTCTCAAGATTCTAACACCACAACTTAACCAGCCTTGGGTAAGATTTTTCATTCAATGAGCTCATCATGGGTATCAGGCCTGCCTTCACCAGATAATTCAAAGTATCTTGACACTCCCCTAGCTTAGAGAAATAGGGGGTGTCAAAAATAGTTTCAGCGATCAAATTTAATTCATCCACAAATTCATTTGGTGTGGACAAGTTGACATTGACCTCCAACTCAGAGATTTCAGGCTCAGTGGCCGATACTGTCTCAGGGGCTTCCTCAACCACTTCTTCACTAATTTGGACCTTTTTAGCCTTTTTGGTCTTCTTATGTCTTGTAGTCTGCCCAGCTTCATCCATGGCAAGTTTCCTTTTTGCAAGGGGGGTCTCCTTAGGCTTTGCAGGTTGCCTAACGGATGTCCCAGTGGCTTTGGTGGCAGATTTAGAAGGTATTTTGAAAAGATTTGCTAAGACGTCCTCCTGCTCATCCATTGATTACTCAAACACTTCAAATTCACAACTAATCACCACATAAGCTTCTGAGGATGCACAAATTATTCCCTCGGATTCACAATATAAACTCCCAAACTTGAAACAGCGGAGCAAAGTAAAAGGAAAGCTTACCGACAGAAATCTAGGGTTTATGATATCTTGATGGGCGTGGGACCAAAACAACTCGAACCAGGTATAAAATGTAGCTTTTGATGGACTGAAACAATGTGGAAATTTGCTAGGAGGTTGCATAATAGCCAATGAGGTGGAGAGGGAGAAAGTAAAAATGGGAAAAATTGCCAGAGTATCTATCAGCACAAAGAGAAGGTGTTGAATGGTGGAAAATGAAGCTTTCGTTAGGTTTTAATAAGAAATCATCTATTTTTGATAGGATTGGGGAAAGTGTCGATAGGTAGTTCCTACTTGTCGACGGGTGAAAAGTAGCTATTCCTCGTGAGCGGTTCGATTTTAATCTTGTCAATTTCTAAAATTATACAGGAACCCTTCGAGAGGATTAGAGATCCTCTCGACAGCCATTTCAGCTCAGTGCGACATATTCTCAATAGGTTCTAAACACTTCGAGAGGTTTAATATCCTCTCAACATGTATCCTGAACCTATCGAGAACTTCACCGATCAGTGTCAGAACTTTTCGACGATCACTTTTACACCTCCAATACCTATCGACAATTAATTCAAGCCTCTCGACAGGTTAAAATGTAGTTCAATTCGATTTAAATCATTCCTTAGTACCACTCTGCACATCATTTTTTTGACTCCCAAGTCAGCTCACATAGATGCTGCTCAAAGTTAGCCAATGAATGCATATATTACCCTTATTTAAAATGCTAAACAGTAATGAACGAAAAGAAAAAATAGCAACAAAATTAATAAAATAAAAAAACTAGTATACATAGTGTACATCGTTGAAATTCAGACCTGTTATGGGGGTTCATGGAAATGGGTGATCTTCCTAGGCATCACTGCATTTTCAAACATATCACCACCATCATCAAACAATTTATCATAGGACAACAGCTTGGGAAAATTATCAACTACAAGCTCACCTAATGCATTAGGAAAAAACAGTCCTCACTATTCAGGTGAGTTTGATTAGCTGCATTATAAACATTCAATTTGACCTTCATATTGCCAAAAGTTACTTCCATATCCCCTGATCTGCATTATATGCATACATTTGCAGTGGCCAAAAATGACCTGCCTAGGATCACAGGGATAGAAGTAGCACATTTGCTCGGCTCCATATCTAGCACCAGAAAATCAGCAGGATAAAAGAATTTGTCAACCCCAACCAAGACATCTTCTATGATTCCCACAGGCTTCCTCTCAGATCTGTCAGCTAGTTGCAAGACCACATGTGTAGGCTTCAACTCTCCTAAGCCCAGCTTCTCATATACTGAATATGGAAGCAAATTTACACTAGCTCCCAGATCTAATAAGACTTTTTCAATGGTATAATCCCCAATGATGCAGGGGATAGTGGGGACTCCAGGGTCTTGGAGCTTTGTTGGGGTTACAATATTCAGTATATGCTTCACTTTATCTGCTGAAAAGGCTTTCTTAGAAATATGTATCCTCGATTGTCTTTTGTGGGTGCAAAGGTCTTTTAAAAACTTGGCATAGGCTGGAACTTGCTTGATTGCATCAAGTAAAAGCAAATTGATCTTCACTTGTTTAAAGGTTTCCATCATTTCCTCTACTTTGGCATGCCCTCTATCGAAAGGGGAAGGTGCTTGCATTGCCTTAGGAAATGGCAAATGTGGGACTGCTCCCCCATTTGCAGCCTTAGCCAACTCATCATCTTTCTTTTTGTTTTTATGTTTTTGTTGAGGATCATCATCATCCTCTTTATTCAACATGAGTTGCTCTTGCTGTATATTTTCTATAGTGACTTCTTTTTCTTTTTCTGAATTTTTCACTGGCCCACAGCCTACTTGATTGTCCACCAGCCTTCCACTTCTTAATGGGGTGACAGATTTGGCTTTCTCATGAGAAGAAGAAACCTTACCTACTGCATATTGTCTCCTTGGGTTGTCCATGGGTTGGCTAGGTAGCCTCCCTTCCTCTCTCTTTGTCAAAGCATTAGACAACTAGCCAAGATGGTCTTCTATCTTTTTAATGCTTTGGCTATGAGAGTGTGCAGTTTGGGACAAGGACCCTAAATTCTGCAATGAGGCCAGAACTTGTTCCTCAAAAGAGAGTGATCTAGCAGTTGGAGGTGCAATTTGTTGTACAGGCTCAGCCATAGGCTGAACCATGGGCTGTTGGTAATGGGGCCTTGGAGAGTAATTCTGTTGGTAGGGCTGAGCATTTTTATAAGGTATAAATTGTTGTGGCTGATGCTGCTGGTTTGGAAAAGTATCTTGTCTCCACCTCAGATTGGGGTGGTTTCTCCATTAGTAACCAGCAGTAGGTTATTGCCCAAAAGACTGAGTAACAGCCACATGTTCCATCACAAGATCTGGGAATTGGACAGATGAAGGGCATTCCTCAAGGGAGTGAGTGGGGGACTGGCATATAACACATGCCTCCTCTACTTTGGTAGTCATGGGTGACTGCATTGCTCCCATGAGCTTGTCAAATTTTTAGGTTAAGTTGTCCACTTTCCTCTCCAAATCATTGTGTCCACTCACCTCATACATTTTTCCTCTCGTGGTAATATCTCCCACCATTCTCGGAGTTTCACAATCCCTGAACAATGTTTCTCTTTGCATAGAGTTCTCACTATGATATCAAACAGTTTCCAAGCCTCCTCAGCAGTTTTGTGGAGGTAGGTACCACCACTAGAGGCATCTACCATATCTCTGTTTTTAGAGTCAATTCCCTAATAGAAACTTTGAACAAGTTGTCATTCAGGAATTTGATGATGAGGGCATTGCTTCAGGAGCTCCTTGAATCTCTCCCATGCTTGCTGAAAGTCCTCAGTTGGGGCTTGAGCAAATGAAATAATGCCCTTCCTCAACTGACTTGTCTTGGACATGGGGAAAATTTTGGCTAAAAACTTATATTGAAGGTCACTCTAGGACTGAATATAGGTTGGGAGCATTGACAACCAAGTTCTGGCTCTATCCTTTAGTGAAAAAGGCAAGAGTCTCATCCTGGTTGCCTCCTCCACCAATCCTGCAATATTGAATGTGGTACATAGTCCTAGAAATTCATCAATATGCTTGTATGGGTCTTCTTTGCTCAGGCCATGGAATGAGGGTAGCATTTGGATAATGGAGGACTTGATCTCATAGTTCCCTTGAACAGCAAGGAATTGAATGCAGAAGGGAGAGTTGTAAACCGCTGGTGCATTGAATTCCTTCAAGGACCTAGGTTGCTCACCCATTGCAGAATTATCAGAATTAAGAACAGCAGTGTGTAAGGGGTGCTTAGGTCTGAGAAGTCTTTCAACCTCAGGATCCAAAGGAGCAATCTCAGGATTAATAGATCTCCTCTCAAGCATACACGCCTCAAGGGTCAAGAACAACACAGCAAATCACAGCAATTCAATCACAAAATAGACAACTACACAACTACTGGTATACAAAACTACAAATCTAGAAATGGAAATGGAGTTAAGAGATGCAAACTTAAGCAATGATTTCTTATCCATGTGATTGAGAGCTCCTCTTAGCTCCACAGATCCAGATCTAAAACAGAGTTAAACTACAGCAAAAACTAAAGCAGCAATTAATCAAACACTTCTCAAACCATAACAATGTTAACTAAAACAATGAGAAAAACTTAGATCTACCAAGTTAGAAACACAGATCCCCGGCAGTGATGCCAAAAAACTTGTTGGGTCATTTACCTTGTGCTCAAAAAGGGGTTTAAAATTAAATAATTATAGAATCTATGGATTGCACACACACCAAGGCAAATAGACTCATAGACCTACAAGTATTCAGGGCTATTGCAGCATGTTTTAAAAAGGGTAAGGGTATGCCCACAGGGAAATGTGGTCTAACTTTCATTAAATCTCCAGATCCAGAGTGGATATGGCACTCTATTCTAACTAAGAAAGAGGAGAGGTTTTGGGGTTTTGTTACTTTAACTACAAACTGTAGAATTAAGTGCTACTGATCTAGATCTATTCCAACACAGATGTAAGGGGAGATATAGAAGGGATGAAAAATCAAAGGATGAGAACAACAGTTAGGGGTATTGGTCTCTTACTAAAAATCAAAGGAATCAATGACAATGCTAAGAGCTGATCTGCTACAATCCTCTTTCCTGGCTCCCAGCTTCCCAAGTTACCCTGGCAGAGGTGAGGTATAAGAATCCAATCTCAATCAGAGAATTGAAGCAATCCTACGGCTATGATCTATCCACTTTAATGGTCATAGACCATCCTAGAGATTGTTCCGCTTCAAAGATCTTGATCAGAATAGGAAAACCATTGCAGATGTTGTAGATGTCAGGATATGAGACTCTCATAGGCTAACATCTACAGGACTATTTAACCCAGGGAAAAAAAATACAAAAAAGTGAAATATAGATCAGAATCACCTTTAAAATCCACAATTATATTATAAAATTACAACACGATTGTGCTCAGATCTGTAATCTGTGCATCTTACAGTTCCATATAATGCCTTTAAATCTCTCAATTTATAGCTTAAAACCTCACCCTAACTACTGAGAAGAGTTTTAGCCACTCATGATTGGCCAAAGAGAGAAGGGGAAAGGAGGAAGAAGGGAGAATTTTTTGGACAAAATCGATCTCGCCCTAAGCTCTGGTTTTCACAATTTCTGGATCGTTTCTTCTATATTTCCTCCAAGCTTTTACACTCTCCTCTATCCTCAGATCCGTTTCAGCTAATCATAATGCAAGGAGATAATTTTGTTATGCAAATGTGGCCGATTTCTCTTCTGGAGGCTCTACTCCTATTGGTTCTCATCTGACAAGTATATGTGATACTATTAGGGTTTCTGCCTGTGGCCCATTGTGTGCCAAAAATACCCCCAGGGGTTGCTGACAAGTTTTAGAACACGTGCACAGGCTTCTGGCATGGGCAGTTACTGAAGAAAGAACTGAGAAGTTCCCTAAATCGAGTGTCGAGAGGTTCTGAGATCCTCTCGACAGGATCTGTTTGGCTTTGCATGGAAATCGATAGGTTTGTAGACCTATCGACAGGATTGACGGCGCTTGTCGTTAGGATTGATGATCATTTCATTCACCCCCTCGACAGGTTGTGGTCGACTCGTCGATTGGTTGTCATAGATCTTGTTGATAGCTTCTTTTCATCCTCTCGAGGACTACGCCTAGCAGTTGTCGATAGGATTGGGTGCACTGCATGACAGGTTCAGTTCAACCTCTCGACATGTAAATCGATCCTCTCGACTTCCCCTGTATCTCCAGGTATCTTCTTAACAGGATTCGAATCCTCTCGGTATCTTCTAATTTAAGCACCAGATCCTCTTAGCAGCTCAAGAGAACCTCTCGACAGCTTTATTTCTATGCTTCCTTGGCTGGCACGCACTTCTAATGTACTGTCTTTCATTTGTCTCACCCTCAGCCACCTCTGGGTGGATTCAATCTTCATCCCTTGGCACTGTACTTGGTCTCAGGTGCACCCAGTTGGGTTCATGGCCTTCAATGAGTTTCTAATGCTTTGTGGATTGTTGGAGTTTGAGCACAGGTTGAGGCTACAGATTTCTTATTTGGCCCTTTTTATTGGTATTTTGTGCTAAGGCTGCAATTTATTGCTTATCTATAAAACATACTTAAACCACATTTGACACCTCAAGGGTCTTCCAAAGGTCAAGTTAGGAGGTGAAAAATGGTATTTTCCACTGCTTAATAGTCGACAGGTTGATGCAACCTGTTGAAGAGTAAAAACTAACTGATCCTCGTGAATGGTTCAATCCATCCGGTCGACAGGTCTATGGTTACAGAAAGAATCATTTCAGGAGGTTCACAGAACCTCTCGGTAGGCACTTTGAGCTCAACAGATAATCCTCTCGATAGGTTCCAGGTTTCAAAAAAATCACTTCGAGAGGTTCAAAAAACCTCTTGATAGGTTCCCTGAACCTGTCAAGAATTCAACCAAAGCCTTCAGGACCTGTCAAAACCTTCACAGATCCTATCGACAACCAACTTTACACCTTCAGAATCTGTCGAGAATTAATTCACACCACTTGACATCTTCTAGATCTTGTCGAAATGCAAACTGGAAACTCTCGGAACCTGTCGAGATGTTCATAGAACCTATCGACAGGTTGTATTTCAGTTTAAAAAGGCTTGTAATTAGTTCCCAGTTCGTTCCCCACAAATTTGACACTCCAACTCTGTCCACTTCAAAAATTTGACTTATTATCCTACATGAGGTACAAAACATACATGGAAAAATTAATGTACAATGACAAACAGAAATGAAATAAAAACTGAAACAACAGTTAAAATAACCAAACACATGAGTTGTTATACATAGTATACATTATTGAAACTCAGACATGTTATGGAGGTTCATGATAGTGAATGGTCAACACAAGCTCCACCACATTTTCAACAGTAAGCATGAGCCTTTGACCATTCACTTTCATGGTCCTTCCATCTTTTGAATCCTTGATTTCAATAGCTCCGGATGGGGATACATGCTCAACTATGTAAGGTCCCTCCCATCTAGATCTCAACTTGCCTGGGAAAAATCTCAATTTAGAGTTGAACAGCCATACCTTGTTGCCAATTGTGAACTCTTTCCTCAACAGATGCTTATCATAGAAAGCCTTAGTTTTCTCCTTGTAGATCCTAGCATTTGAATATGCCTCCAATTTCAGCTCTTCCAGCTCTGACAGTTGGAGTTTCCTGTGTATGCCAGCAGAAGTTAAGTCAGTATTCAATACTTTAACAACCCAACAAGCCTTGTGCTCAAGCACTACTGGTAAATGGCATGCCTTGCCATATACCAACCTGAAAGGAGACATCCCTATTGGGGTCTTATACGCAGTCTTATAGAGAGAACTAGAAAATACCATTTTCCACCCTTTAACCTAGGCCTTGATAGACCCTTGAGAGAACTAAATAAGTGTTTTAAGTGCTTGTGTTACAGCTAACAATAAAGACAAGCTTAACCATGAAAGCAGCCTAAAAGTGCTAAAAAGATGATAATCCATGTCGATCCAAAGGAAGAAAGAGAAGGGACAACCTCACTAACTGCCAAAATGCCTGAACTGAAGAGGCAAAGACCTGGTCTCAACCCAGAAAACAAATGTGGAGCAATTCAAACAGAAAAATGCACTACAGAGTGCTTTTCGAAAAGAATCTGAACATTTCGAAAAGAACCTGAACTCTGCGAAAAGAACTAAAAGCTCCAGGCTTAGTTTTCGAAGAGCACCTGAACTCTTCGAAAGGATGATTGACCTATTCGAAAAGAAGAGAACTCCTTGTGAACAGAACCTGAACTTTGTGAAAAGAGCTTCAGGAGTCACAGTACCTTGCGAAAAGTTCCCTAAACTATGCGAAATGGTATTCTGGAGATTCCTAGCTTTTGTAAGGGTAATTCAGTAATCTTTTTCACGCGTCCCAATGCATTTAAAAACCTAGGGACATTCCAAAAGATTCTAAGCACGAAGCAAAGGCATATTCCACCCCATGTTAGCGCCCGAAGATGAAATCACTTGGCGGGAACTTCTAGAAGCTCTAACAAATTTTCAAATTGCATAACAGAATTGATGCTTATGTCGCCTGATTGGCTGCACCAGATCGAGCAATTCTGATTGGCCAGAACAGATCTGGATCCTTGTGCTCGACTACCATTGGTTGATACAGATCTAAGCACTTCTGATTGGTCGCTATGCATCTGGGCTAGACCTGGGGAAAACTATAAATAGATGAACCATTTGCCCAATTTAGGCATCCAGATTTAGAGTTTCATTCCTATTCCCCCATTTCCAAATCAGCTAGTTTGTCTGAAACCCCTGTAATAGCCTAACTTTTACTTGCAATTGAGAGCTGTGAGATACCTCTGTAATTCAAAAGAGAATTGTATTCAAGACTATAAATCTCAGAGCTGTTTAAGCTGTGCTCTGTAATTGTAATGGTGAATTTGAAAAGGTTGCTATAAACCGTACATTCTCAATTGGATTCGTGTTAAGGGTTCCCTCTGATCTCCTTATTGCACTAGACTCCTTTAGGTTTACTGTTTTTCATGCAATTTCCCTTGATTCATTAACCCTCTGGGAATTAGTGTTTGTAACCTAATCTCTCACAACATTTGTAGTGATATTTCTTGTTCTAAATTAAGGGTTTAGATTAAAGACTATTGGATGGTCTGTGGCCATTGAAGTGGACAGACCATAGCCATAAGCCTAAATCTAATCCTTGAGTTAGATTTATTTCTCTTACATTTGTGCGTGTAGCCAGATGAAGATTGGATCACTTCTCATTTGATCTGCAGTCTTTCTCAGTGTGTTTCAAGGACCAAATTAAAGTTAGATATTATTTCTCCATTTTATAAGTTTACATCCCCCCAACTCAGATTTGGATCATTTAGTTTAACTTTTACTTTTATCATTTAGTTAATGTGACAAATTCAACCTCCCATCTTATGTGCTTTGTAGATAGGATAAGAGGCCAGATCTGGTAGCTCAGATCTTGAGGTTTATCTTGCATTTTAAACAAATTCTCTGTGGACGATCTTTTACTCACTTACATTTAAAACTTGCTACAATTGGTCCTGATCTTGCAGGCTAATTCACTTCTCTCTGTGCTGATATTTCTTTACTCTTTTTAATGTTCCATATTCATTATAACTTAGCAGTTGCAAATCTGTTTTCAAAACACAAATAAATCATGCACACTTAGAATCACCAACAAGTTTTTGGCGCCGCTGCCGGGGAATTTGTTTTAAAATAGGTAGACCTAAGTTTTCATTTTTTTTTTTACATCAGTGCTAAACTATTCTATTGTTTATATCTGTGCAGTTATTCATATCCATTTTGAAGAGGGGAATCTACTTTAAAAGGAATTCTGAAGGTTTGCTGTGCATAAATCTGATTCTCTGTTCTGTGTTGTATGTTTGGTAGGAGGACTCTCAGCTCTGAGATTGTCCCTCTAAATTTAGAAGTTGAAAGGCTATTACGAACTGCATAAACAAAGACAGCTCAATAAACAAGCTTACTGGGTGCGTAACCTCGACTTTTGAGGGATTACTTTGCATCCGGTGCTTATAATTCTCCTTTGCATTCAATTTCCATCACAGGTGAAATTATGAGATCAAATCATCGACTATCCAAATGCTTCCTTCCTTTCATGGGTTGAGTAAGGAAGATCCATACAAACATGTGGATGAATTCTTGTCTCTTTGCACCACATTCAACATAGCTGGACTTGATCCAGAGGCAACCAAGCTTAGGCTCTTTCCTTTTTCATTAAAGGACAAAGCTAGAGCATGGTTGTCTATGTTAGCACCAAATAGTATCACTTCTTGGAATGATTTGCAGTGTCAATTTTTAGCCAAATACTTCCCAATGTCTAAAACAAGCCAATTGAGACAAAGTATTATTTCCTTCTCACAAAACTCAACTGAAACTTTCCATGAAGCATGGGAAAGGTTTAAGGAACTTTTAAGGTAATGTCCTTATCATCAAATTCCCCGATGGCAGCTTGTTCAAAGCTTCTATCAAGGAATTGATCAAAAAGGCAAGAATATGGTAGATGCTTCCTGTGGAGGCACTTGCAAAAAATAGTTGAGGTTTGGGACTTATTTGAAGTAATTGGTGAAAACTCAACTCAACAGGAATCTTTGTCAAGAGATATTGAGAATCCTGCTAGGTTGAACAATCAGCAAACCACCAAAGGAATGATTTATGAGGTGAATGAGTTGGAAAGAAAGATGGATAATTTAACCACAAAGTTTGATAGATTGATAGACTCACTTAAAAATCCAATGGTTGCAAGAGTAGAGGAGGCATGTCTGATATGCCAGTCCCCTACTCATTCACTTGACCAATGTCCCGCTGCACCACAGTTCTCAGATCTAGTGGTGGAACAAGCTCATGTTGCCCAATCATTTGGACATATGCAGTCAAATGAATATCCATGGAGAGGGCACCCCAATTTGAGGTGGAGCCAGGGGAATTATCAATCACAACAGCAGCAGCAACCAAAGAACCAAATGCCTTTCAAAACTACTCAGCCTTATCAGCAGAATTTTTATGCCAATCCAAATTTCAGCAGCCCATTCCACAACAACTCAGACAAGAATCGCCCAATTCAAATCCCTTCCAGGTCCCCTTCTTTTGAAGATCAAGTCCTAAATTCACTCCAAAATTTAGGATCTTTAACTTAGACTGTGAACTTTCACAGTCAGAGCATAAAGAAGATTGAAGAAACATTGGGTCAACTTTCAAATACTTTGGCCAAAAGAGAGGAAGGAAAGTTACCCAGCCAACCTTTGAACAATCCCAAAGGATAGTTCATGGTTGGAGAGGCTTCTATTTCACATGACGAAGTAAAAACTATCACAACTTTGAGAAGTGGAAGAATTATAAATAACAAAGTGGGTACTGAAGAAGAAAAAAGTGAGGAAAATGATAAAGATATGCAGCAGGAGCAACATAATGTTAGAAGTGGGGGTGCTGATGTACCTCAGAAAAATCAAAAAAATAAAAAAGATTCTGATAATGCTTCTAAAGCTGTAGATGAAGGACTAGTTCCTCATTTACCTTTTCCTCATGCCATGAAATCTGTATCCCCTTTTGATAAAGGGAACACAAAAATAGATGAAATGATGGAGACTTTCAAGCAAGTCAAGATAAATCTATCTTTGCTTGATGCAATCAAACAAATTCTAGCATATGCAAAAATTTTGAAAGATATTTGCACTCACAAAAGACAGTCTAGGATATAGTTATCCAAGAAGGTCTTTGCTGTGGAAAGAGTTAATCAAGTGTTGTCTATTACCACACCTCCTAAACTTCAAGATCCTGGAATCCCCACAATCCCTTGCATTATTGGGGAACATACCATTGAAAAGGCTTTACTAGATTTGGGTGCTAGTGTCAACCTGCTTCCATATTCTATATATGAGAAACTAGGTTTAGGAGAATTAAAACCCACTCATGTGGTGTTACAACTAGCAGACAGATCTGAAAGAAAGCCAGTTGGGATGATTGAGGATGTATTGGTGGGAGTAGATAAATTTTTCTATCCTGCTGATTTTCTAGTTTTGGACATGGAACCTATAAAAAGCAAAACTTCCATCCCTGTCATTTTGGGAAGACCATTCTCTGACAAGAAATGCTTGCATTCAATGCAGTCCTGTATTATGGAAGTCTCTTTGGAAATATGAAGGTGAAATTAAATGTTTATAATGCACACACAATTTCAATTCAGCTCGAGGAATGTTTTCATGTTGATCTACTGGAAGGGACTTTACAACAGTTTTTGCAGTGTGAAGATTTAACCACAGATTCTAAAGATGCTTGGGGAAATTCCGAGGAAGAAACATTTTGTACCTCAAAGTCTGAGGAAGTAAATGCTGTGCAAGGAACTCATAATCAATCAGCAAGTTTCTCTTCTTGGAAACCTGCTATTCTTCCCCTTCCACAAACAGCTAAGGTACCTTTGCTACCTTCTTTTCATAGCCCACCTGATGTAGAACTGAAGCAGTTGCCAGAAAATTTGAAATATGTGTTTTTAGGAGACCATAAATCATTGCCTGCGATTATTTCTTCCTCCCTCACAAAGGAGCAGGAGGAAGAGCTGTTGATTGTTTTGAAACAACATAAAAGGGCAATTGGTTGGACTATTGCTGATTTGGGAGGAATCAGTCCAGCTGTTTGCATGCATAAAATCCATTTGGAAGAAGATGCAAAGCCTTCTAGGGAAATGTAAAGGAGGTTGAGCCCTCATATGCAAGAAGTGGTCATGAAAGAGGTTGTTAAGTTGTTGGATGCAGGGGTCATTTACCCCATTTCAAATTCGGCTTGGGTGGCACCTACACAGGTGGTACCTAAGAAATCTTGGATCACTGTTGGAACCTCAGATTCTGGTGAGCTTATGTCAACCAGACAATCAACTGGTTGGAGGGTCTGTATTGATTACAGAAAATTAAATTCAATGACCAGAAAAGACCATTTCCCTCACCCATTCATTGATCAAATTTTAGATAAGCTAGTAGGAAAAGCTTATTACTGTTTTCTTGATGGTTACTCTGGTTACAACCAGATTCCTGTGTACCCACAAGATCAGGAAAATACCACATTCACTTGCCCTTTTGACACTTTTGCCTATAGGAGAATGCCTTTTGGTCTTTGTAATGCTCCTGTACCTTTCAAAGATGCATGTACTCCATTTTCTCTGATATGATTGACCAATTTATGGAGATTTTTATGGATGATTTTTCAATCTATGGAGACAGTTTTGCCCAGTGTTTACATCATCTCAAATTGGTGTTACAGAGATGTGAAGAAACCAATCTAGTTTTGAGATGGGAGAAGAGCCATTTCATGGTCACCCAGGGCATTGTCCTTGGCCATGTTGTCTCCCACAAGGGCATTGAGGTAGACAGAGCAAAAATTGATTTAATTGCACATTTACCACCTCCCAAAACTGTTAAACAGATCAGAAGTTTTCTGGGACATGCTGGATTTTACAGAAGGTTCATTAAGGACTTCAGTAAAATAACCAAGCCTCTTTGTCATTTATTGTGCCAAGATGTCCCTTTTGTTTTCAACAATGAATGCATGAAGGCATTTGAATTCTTAAAAAACTGTTTGATTTCAGCTCCAATATTACAGTCTCCAGATTATTCACTACCTTTTGAACTAATGTGTGATGCATCAAATTATGCTTTGGGAGCTGTCCCTGGACAGAGAAAGGATAAGCTGCCTCATGTCATAGCTTATGCCAGTAGATCAATGATTGATGCACAACTCAATTACACAACAACTGAGAAGGAGCTGTTGGCAATTGTTTTTGCTTTAGAGAAATTCAGGTCATATATCTTGGGTTCTCAAATAGTGGTGTTCACTGACCACTCTGCCTTGAAATACCTTCTGTCTAAGAAGGACATCAAACCAAGATTAATCAGGTGGATCCTCCTATTACAGGAATTTGATTTACAGATCAAAGATAAAAAGAGTGTGGAGAATGTGGTACGATCACCGCCTAGAATTTTAATCACGAGATTGAGAGGCTGCCTATCAATGAATCTTTCCCTGATGAGCAACTTTTTGCTATTAGTATACACACCCCTTGGTTTGCAAACATAGTAAACTTTTTGGCTACTGGAAGAATTCCTCAACCTTGGAATAAAATGGATAAAGATCTTTTCTTCTCAAAGGTTAAACATTTTATTTGGGAAGATCCTTATCTGTTTAAGATTTGTGCAGACCAAATAATAAGAAGATGTGTCCCTGAAGAAGAATTTCATAGCATACTTTCTATGTGTCATGAACAGGCCTGTGGAGGTCATTTTAGTGGAAACAAAACTGCTGCAAAGGTTTTGCAGTGTGGATTCTATTGGCCTACACTTTTCAAAGATGCTCAGAAAATCAGAAGTCTTGCTGAATCGCCAGAAATTGGGCAAAGATTTCCAAGAGAAACTCAATGCCTTTACAGCCCATTTTGGTAGTTGAATTGTTTGATATTTGGGGGATAGACTTCATGGGTCCCTTTCCTCCTTCCAATGGGTGTAATTTCATTTTAGTAGCTGTGGATTATGTATTCAAATGGGTTGAAGCCACAGCCACTAAAACCAATGATCACAGAGTGGTTCTAAAATTTTTAAAGGGTCACATTTTTTCCAGGTTTGGTTTTCCCAGAGCTATTATCAGTGATGGGGGAAGCCATTTTTGTAATAAACATTTTGAAGTTTTATTGAAAAAATACTCTGTGACTCATAGAGTAGCTACTCCATATCATCCACAAACCAGTGGACAAGTGAAGATTTCCAATAGAGAAATCAAACATATACTGGAAAAGACTGTGAAGAAGGACAGAAAGGATTGGTTCTTTAAGCTGAATGATGCATTGTGGGCATATAGGACCGCCTATAAAACCCCAATTGGCATGTCCCCATTCAGATTGGTCTATGGCAAAGCATGCCATTTACCAGTGGAGTTAGAATATAAAGCCTTTTGGGCTATTAAAACATTGAACATGGATCTGACTACTACTGGTAATCACAGGAAACTGCAACTTGCTGAGTTGGAGGAGCTGAGAATGGATGCATACACCAATTCAAGATCTTACAAAGAGAAAGTCAAAGCCTTCCATGATAAAAATTTGTTGAGAAAAGAGTTCATAGCTGGCTCTAAGGTATGGCTATTTAACTCAAAACTTAAGTTTTTCCTCGGAAAGTCGAGATCCGATGGAAGGACCATATATCGTCATTCATGCAGCTCCTTCTGGGGCTGTTGAAATTTTAGACCCAAGTGATGGAAGAATCTTGAAAGTAAATGGTCAGAGGCTCAAACCATGCATTGAAAATACCCAGGAGCCTGTGCTGACCATCTATCATCAAGAACCTTCCCAAATCTGATGCTATACAACTATACAATATGTTTTTGTTCTGTAGTTTTTGCATAGTTTTCTATTTCTTTGTTTTTAGTCATGTTTGTTCTCTTTTCGAGAAGTTTAAATATGTGAAAAATTAATTCGCAAAGTAAAAATTGTCTTTTCGCAAAGTTCAATTTGCTTTTCGAAAAGGATCTGGATTTGTAACGAACTGCTCGAAAGCAATGATTTGCTTTTCGAATAGTTGTTTCTGAAGCCATTTGCTTTTCGAAAAGTTGTTTCTGAAGCTATTAGCTTTTCGAATGGTACTGATGCCATTCTCTGTTGTAAAAAGGATTGTTTTGGAACTTTTCGAAAACTTAAAAATGACTTTGCGAAAATAACTTTGAGCATATTTAAACCCTTTCGAAGTAAGGGTTTCATATTCGAAAGCTTTCTGAGAACGTCCTGTTCCACAGAAACCCCATTTCTTTCTTTCCTTGCGTGATTTTAGAATTCAGCCACACTTTTCTTCACATTTGTTCGATCATTTAAGCTTGAAGAGAGGGATTTTAGCTTCTGGTTCTGGTGGATTTCAGCGAGCAAGCAACACGTTCAACCAAAACCCTAGATTTCGGTATTTTTCTGTGCATTTCCTCTGTTTATCATTTGCAAAGTTTGATTTTGTGTCAGCATTTGTTGTGGGCATTTTTATACACAACTTTAGAATGAGGAAAGCTGAAAAATCACTGGCTGCCATGTTCCCAAAATCTTCTGCTAAGAAAATTAGCAAACCAACCCCAAAAGGAAAAACCAAAGCTTCAGCCAAAAGAAAACTATCAATGGATAGAGCTGATAGGATTGAGAAAGGGAAGAAGGTTAGACATGAGGAACCCATCCCAAGAGTCGCTAGTTACGAGCTCGAGCTTCCTCTGCCTATGCATTTGGTACTGCCAAATCCATTCATTGAAGCTCAGAAGCTGATTCCTGAGCTTATCGTGGATGAAACTTTTTTCGTCAACAAACCAGACTGTCAGCTATCTTTAAGATACATTAGGGATGCCTCACTGAGCAATATCCTTACCCCTCTGCCAGAGAAAATTTATCCGCGAATGGTGAAATTATGGTACCAAAACCTGGTAAAAGTGATAGAGAAAGATGCTGATGTCCCTACTCTTGTTATTTTCATTGATGATTGTGATTTAACTGTCACATATGAAGACATTGGGAATGCTTTGGGGATACCTTTTCAATATGATCCGGTCCATTGGCCGCCTGCTGTAGCGACCTCTTTCAGAGAAATGGCTGCACATTTAACCCAAGGGATCATTGGAACTGGACAGTCCATAATGAGGAGAGACCTAGCACCTCAATTTTTATTGATGGATTCAATTTTGAGGGGAAGTTTTTATGTCATCGGGCACAGCCAAGAAAGGAGGACACCAATTTTAGAGGCTCTCTTTCATTTTTCTAAGGGGCAATTTTTCAATGCCCCTATGTTAATTTTTGAAGCCATGGCTGATATTAGTGCCAAGTTGAAAAAGGAGCAGAAATTAGCTGGAATCCCATTTGGTAGACTGATCACAGCCCTACTAAGAGCTAAGTTTGACATTGATGACCAGGAGCCATTTGAAGTCATAGCTCCTCATACTTTTGGGAAAAAGGCTTGGACTACAAACCAAGCAATGCTGAAAAGAATGAGAGAGGAAGGTGAGCCTGCACCTGCAATTGCTACTGAGCCTGCATCTGCAGCTGCTAGTGGACCTGCCATACATGAACCTGCCCCTGCAGCTCCCTTAGAACCTGCTTTGCCAGACCCTGAGGTGACCAGCTCTTTAGCTGCACCCATTCTTGAAGAAGTTGTCCTTCCTGTGGTGACCAGCTCTTCAGCTGCACCCATTCTTGAAGAAGTTGTCATTTTTCCCTCCTCACCTAGTCCAGACTCGCCACTTCACCTATTCCAAGTCCATCTCCCATACCCACCATTATCCCAATTGGGACTTCCCCTCTACACCAACCATTCCAGCCATACTCACACCACCAATTTCTCCCACCAATGCCCAAGACGCCAATTTTATTGAACAATCTCCTAGCACTCCTCTTCTCCAAAGCCTCTCAAGTTCACCGGCTCCTTCAGCCCACACACCTGAAGTAACCCATACCCCTGAACCTGAGCTTTTCACTACAGAGGCTTATTCATCATTGATGGGGTCTATTTTTGAAAACGTTGGGCTTGAATCTGTCCCTATACCTGACCCTCCTCATTTCACTCACTTGGCTACTTCTCCCTTTACAGCCATTTCACCCATTGCACCTCCACCATCCACTTCAGTTTTACCAGCCCCTGCTATGCATACCACACCCACACCTGAATCAATTAGTCAAATATTTACCTTTCTCCAATCCATCCAAGCCCAACTACAGATCAACACAGATAATCAGTCTGTGACCAATGACCTTCTCCAAACCTTAGCTTCCACATCCCACCACTTTAGCCATCAGATTTGTTGATGACCATACTACCCAAACTGAACCTGAGGTAGTATTGGTTGATTTGCCCACCCTCACCACTACTGCCCATGCTACCCAAACTGAACCTGAGGTAGCTCTTGTTGAGCCCCCTTCACCTCTCCTCACTTTCTCTGATCAAGCCAATCAGACCGACCCTGAAGTCATCCTTCTGGACCCCTCTTCTCCCACTCCCACAGCTAGGATACCTTTGGTCCCCTACCATTCCATTGCCATTCCCAAATTTGTCGCTCTCAAAAGGGCCATGGAAGAAAATCCATATATCTGTCGAGATGTCCTCAAGGGGTTAGCTGATTTGCAAGCTTACATTAGAACCCCTTATGAAAACCAGATTCGAAAATTAGAGTTATTCATGAAATTTGAGAGAGAGAAAATGAAGGACCTGATGGGTTAAACTTTTCAGATGGTTAGAAGTGAGCAGCACAAGGTGACCATGTTGTAAGCACAGCTTGAACAGGAAAAACTGAGGACTACTAGACTTGGAAAGTACATTGGCCTCACCAAAAAGATCAAATCAGAGGAATACACTGAGCTGCAAAACACAATCCAGGAGAAGGCTAAATCGAGTTCAGACTCCAATACTGATTCTAGTTTTGACTCTGATAGTGACTCCAGTTCTGAACCCATTGAACCAACTTATGATACAGATTTTGACCCCAGTTATTAGATCACATTGTACTTATCTGTGTTATGAGTTTGTAATATAAAATTTTGGTTTTTCTTATATAATTACTATGCATTTCTGTTCTTTCTTCTTGTCATTATGATTTCTGCTTGATTGTTTCTTTTCTTTGCTTTGGACCAGTGCGGACCCTGCTCACCATCGGTTTGGGGGTGTGGCAGAAATGTCAATAATTGAGTTAACATCAATGCAGCTTATGATCAATAGAATTTTTGAAAATAAAGCAATTTCACACCTGTTGTTTTGAAAAATGAGGAAGTTAAAACTTTTTGAAATTAATTGCTAGTGTAATTCTAATACTTTCATGAAGTGAATGTCAGAAAATTTCCAGAAGAAAATTGATGTTTTAGTAAACCTAAAAAGAGAGAAAACAGTGATGATATACCTCAGGAATTTGATAGAAAACCACACCCAGTGAGATTTGGACCTGAAATGTATTCTTTGGAGGTATGAATTGGCAATTTTTCTCGCTCTAGGACTCAAACCTGCTTGTTATCACTAGAAGGTACATATATCCAAGTTAAAATAGTTTGACAGCAATCATGATATTAAAGACATGATGTAAGGCCTCCTTTTAGCCTAACCCTCATCAACCTCATTTAGCCTAACCCTCACTCTGAGAATTCAGAAGGTAAAGGAAAGAAAGCTGAAGAAAGGTGAGTTGGGTAACAGTTTGCTAAAAAATAATTGAAGGCAATGATGTATCAGCAGAAGAAATGTGCCATTCCAGTCAATGTTGCTTTGACAAAAAAAAAAAAAAAGAGAAGGCATTTCATTGGAAGTTTGAAAAAGAAAGATAAAAAGATGGCCACTTTGGCTCTGAAAATTCAAAGAAGAAGATGAAATTGTGCTGAATTGAAGAAGGTGTGTCTATCACCTCCTTACCTTGACTGACTTCTCAATTTTGAACTCCATTCCACCCCTTTATTCTTGATAAATTTCACCCATAAGCCACATTACAACCCAAGTTAAAGTCCTTATTGATCAATGATGGATTGAGCTGTCACATGGAGATAAGGATTTGTGTAATCTATGGTGAAAAGAGTAGTGAATTCAGAACTAAAAAGCAATGCCTATGCTCATGCTTACAGTCCTATTTGTGGGCTGTAACTGCTCTTGAGCCATGTGAAATAGTACAACCCTCTTACTTACATGTTGAGTGAAAACCTGGTGAGAGTTGGGTTTGAAATCGACTTATTTGGGGTAACATCAAAGCTGGATTCTCAAATAGAAGGCAAGTTGTTCATTAATTTTTCTTATAAATAACTTTTTGACACAAATTGAGTGAATGGTAAAAGGAATTACAGCAGAATTTTAGTTTTGAACTTATGTTTTCTTGAAAATCTTCTTACAGCCTGACTGATGCAGGTGTGACTAATCTGATTGGATGAAAGTTTGCTTTAACGAAACTGCATTGATCTTAACTGATTTATTGGAGAAGTTTGTGGGTACCTTCACTGAAAACCCTCAGGAGACTTCACTCCTCCACTAGGGATCACCTAGGGTTTAAAAGGTTTGTCGTATATGCTAAATGCAATTGTGTTCCCTACAAAAGTGGCTTTTTATTCTGTTTTTAATTTTGACGTTGCTAAGGGACTAGCAAAGCTTAGGTTTGGGGGTGTGTTGAGAACTAGAAAATGCCATTTTCCACCCTTTAACCTAGGCCTTGATAGACCCTTGAGAGAACTAAATAAGTGTTTTAAGTGCTTGTGTTACAGCTAACAATAAAGACAGGCTTAACCATGAAAGCAGCCTAAAAGTGCCAAAAAGATGATAATCCATGTCGATCCAAAGGAAGAAAGAGAAGGGACAAGCTCACTAGCTGTCAAAATGCCTGAACTGAAGAGGCAAAGACCTGGTCTCAACCCAGAAAAGAAATGTGGAGCAATTCAAACAGAAAAATGCACTACAGAGTGCTTTTCGAAAAGAATCTGAACATTTCGAAAAGAACCTGAACTCTGCAAAAAGAACTAAAAGCTCCAGGCTTAGTTTTCGAAGAGCACCTAAACTCTTCGAAGGATGATTGACCTATTCAAAAGAAGAGAACTCTTCGCTAATGTAACTCGAACTTTGCGAAAAGAGCTTCAGGAGTCACAGTACCTTGCAAAAAGTTCCCTAAACTATGCGAAATGGTATTCTGGAGATTCCTAGCTTTTGCAAGGGTAATTCAGTAATCTTTTTCACGCGTCCCAATGCATTTAAAAACTGAGGGACATTCCAGAAGATTCTAAGCATGAAGCGAAGGCATATTCCACCCCATGTGAGCGCCCGAAGATGAAATCACTTGGCGGGAACTTCTAAAAGCTCTAACAGATTTTCAAATTGCATAACAGAATTGATGCTTATGTCGCCTGATTGACTGAACCAGATCGAGCAATTCTGATTGGCCAGAACAGATCTGGATCCTTGTGCTCGACTGCCATTGGTTGATACAGATCTGAGCACTTCTGATTGGTCGATATGCATCTGAGCTAGACCTGGGGAAAACTATAAATAGATGAACCATTTGCCCAATTTGGGCATCCAGATTTTTAGTTTCATACTTATTCCCCCATTTCCAAATCAGCTAGTTTGTCTGAAACCCCTGTAATAGCCTAACTTTTACTTGCAATTGAGAGCTGTGAGATACCTCTGTAATTCAAAAGAGAATTGTATTCAAGACTACAAATCTGAGAGCTGTTTAAGCTGTGCTCTGTAATTGTAATGGTGAATTTGAAAAGGTTGCTGTAAATCGTACATTCTCAATTGGATTCGTGGTAAGGGTTCCCTCTGATCTCCTTATTGCACTAGACTCCTTTAGGTTTACTGTTTTTCATGCAATTTCCCTTGATTCATTAACCCTGTGGGAATTAGTGTTTGTAACCTAATCTCTCACAGCATTTGTAGTGATATTTCTTGTTCTAAATTAAGGGTTTAGATTAAAGACTATTGGATGGTCTGTGGCCATTAAAGTGGACAGATCATTGCCATAAGCCTAAATCTAATCCTTGAGTTAGATTTATTTCTCTTACATCTGTACTTGTAGCCAGATGAAGATTGGATCATCTCTCATTTGATCTGCAGTCATTCTCATTGTGTTTCAAGGACCAAATCAAAGTTAGATATTATTTATCCATTTTTATAAGTTTACATCAAAATTCCCCCAACTCAGATCTGGATCATTTAGTTTAACTTTTACTTTTATCATTTAGTTAATGTGACAAATTCAACCTCCCATCTTATGTGCTTTGTAGATAGGATAAGAGGCCAGATCTGATAGCTCAGATTTGGAGGTTTATCTTGCATTTTAAATAAATTCTCTGTGGACAATCTTTTACTCACTTACATTTAAAACTTGCTACAATTGGCCCTGATCTTGCAGGCTAATTCACTTCTCTCTGTGCTGATATTTCTTTACTCTTTTTAATGTTCCAGATTCATTATAACTTGGTAGTTGCAAATCTGTTTTCAAAACACAAATAAATCATGCACACTTAGAATCACCAACAATAGGCCCACAGAGCATCAGGTAACTTCAAGAACCAGTCCTTCCTATTCAATCTCACAGTTGTCTCCAAAATATGTTTGATTTCTCTATTAAAAATTTCTACCTGTCCATTGGTTTGTGGGTGGTATGGGATGGAAACTCTGTATGTCACAAAGTTCCTTCTAAGTAGGTTCTCAAACTGTCTATTACAAAAGTGGCTCCCCCCATCACTAATGATAGCTCTAGGTGCCAAACCTAGAGAATATGTTGTCCTTCAAGAAGTTGAGGGCAACCTTGTGATCATTGGTTCTTGTAGCTATGGCCTCAACCCATTTGGACACATAGTCCACAGCTATAATAATATAGTTGTATCCAAAGGAAGGAGGGAAAGGACCCATGAAGTCAATCCCCCAAATATCAAAAAGTCAATCACAAGTATGGGCTATAAAAGCATGGAGTTTCTTTTGGAGATACTTCCCATCTTTTGGCATCTTTCACAAGTTTTACAATGAAGCCATGCATCCTTGAAGAGAGTGGGCCAATAAAATCCACTTTTGAGCACCTTGGCAGCAGTTTTGTTCCCACTGAAGTGGCCTCCACAAGCCTGTTCATGATACGTAGTTAGTATATTATGGAATTCCTCATTAGAGACACATCTCCTTAGCACTTGGTTTGCACAATGCTTGAATAGGTATGGATCCTCCCACATGTAATGTCTGATCTATGAAAAGAATAGATCCTTGTCCATTTTGTTCCAATGTGGGGGAATCTCCCCTACTGCCAAGTAAGTCACAATATTTGCAAACCAAGGTGTAGATGTGCTGATAACAAGCAGTTGTTCATCCAGAAAGGAGTCATTAATAGGTAACCTATCAAACTCCTTTGCTAGGTTCCTAGACAAGTGGTCTGCAACAAAAATTTTAACCCCTTTCTCGTCCTTGATCTCAAGATCAAACTCCTATAATAGGAGGATCCATCTGATCAATCTAGGCTTTGTATCTTTTTTTGAAAAAAGATATTTTAGGGCTGAGTGGTCTGTGAAAACCATGATCTTGGATCCCAGCACATAAGACCTAAACTTATCTAGAGCAAAGACAATTGCCAACAGTTCCTTCTCAATTGTAGTGTAATATAAGTGAGCATCAATCATGATTTTACTTGCATAAGCAATCACACAAGGGGCCTTATCCTTCCTTTGTCCCAAGACTACACCAATTGCAAAGTCTAATGTATCACACATCAGCTCAAAAGGTATAGAAAAATCAGGTGCTTGAAAGATACAGAGGTTAGGCAACTTTTCAAAAGCTCAAAGGCCTTAAGGCTTTCATCATTGAAATCAAAGGGGACCTCTTGACACAATAGGTGGCAAAGAGGTTTTGAGATCTTGCTGAAATCTTTGATAAATCGCCTATAGAAGCCAGCATGCCCCAAGAAGGATCTGACTTATTTCACAATTTTTGGTGGGGGTAAATGTGCAATCAGATCTATTTTAGCCTTGTCTACCTCAATGCCTCTGTGAGAAACCACATGGCCAAGGACAATACCTTGAGTGACCATAAAATGGCTCTTTTCCCAACTCAAAACCAAGTTGGTTTCCTCACATCTTTGTAACACAAGGTTGAGATGGTGTAGACATTGGCTAAAACTATCCCTAAAAATAGAGAAATCATCCATGAAAATCTCTAGAAACTGCTCAATCATGTCAGAAAATATAGCATATATGCACCTTTGGAAAGTTGCAGGTGCATTACACAATCCAAATGACATCCTTCGATAGGCAAAGGTGCCAAAGGGGCATGTGAAAGTTGTCTTTTCTTGATCTTGTGGATAAACAGAGATTTGGTTATACTCCGAATATACATCAAGAAAATAATAAAAAGAATTTCCTGCTAACTTATCCAAGATTTGGTCAATGAAGGGCAAAGGGAAATGGTCTTTTCTGGTTTTTAGATTGAGCTTTCGATAATCTATACACACCCTTCAACTTGTCGTTTCCCTAGTTGGAACAAGCTCACCAGCATAAGTTTTAATCACAGTAATTCTAGATTTCTTAGGTACCACCTGAGTAGGTGTTACCCATTCAAAATCTGAAATTGGATAGATGACTCCAGCATCTAGCAATTTGACCACTTCATTCATCACCACTTCTTGCATGTGGGGATTCAATTTTCTATGTATATCTCTAGAGGGTTTGGAACCCTCTTCCAGGTAGATTTTATGCATGCACACAGCAGGGCTGATTCCCCTAAGGTTAGTAATGGTCCAGCCAATTTCTCTCTTATACTTCTTTAAAGTACACAACAACTCTTCCTCTTGCTCATCAGTGAGGAAGAAATAATCACTAGCAATTTCTGATTTGCTCTAAAAAAAGCATACTTTAAGGTCTTAGGCAGCTATTTCAATTCCACCTCCGGCGGACATACAAGTAAAGGCAACAAAGGGGCCTTTGATGATGGTGGAAGAGACATCATAGCAGGTTTCTAAGGAGGATACCTTATTGTTGGCCCCACATCAAAAATTAAGGCTTTCACCTCTTGAACCATGGATGTGGGGGCCTTCTCTTCAACAATCTCACTCCACACATTCTCAAAAATATCACCAAAATCATCACAAAAATAATTATAATACAGCAGCTTGGGCAAAGTCTTTTTCACAAGCTCATCCATACATCAATTGAAAAACAATCCTCGCCATTTAAGTGAGGCTGATTTGCTGCATTGTAAACATTCAATTTAACCTTCATATTGCTAAAAGACACCTCCATTACTCCTGATTGACACTGAATACAAGCATTGGTAGTGGCCAAGAAAGGTCTGCCCAAAATCACATGAATAGAGGTGGTGCACTTGCTTGGCTCCATGTCAAGAACCATAAAATCTACTGGATAGAAAAATTTATCAACTCTAACTAAAACATCCTCTATCATTCCCACAGGCCTCCTTTCAAATCTGTCTACTAGTTATAGCACCACATGTGTGGGCTTCAATTCTCCCAAGCCTAACTTCTCATAAACAGAATATGGAAGTAGGTTTACACTAGCTCCCAGATCTAATAAGGCCTTCTTAATAGTATGATCCCCAATGATGGAGGGGATTGTGGGAAGTCCAGGGTCTTGCAGCTTGGTTGGAGTTACAATAGACAACACTTGGTTCACTTTCTCAGTACAAAATACCTTCTTGGATAAGTGTATCCTAGACTGCCTTTTATGGGTGCACAATTCTTTTAAAAATTTTACATAGGTTGGAACTTGCATGATGACATCAAGTAAAGGCAAGTTGATCTTTACTTGTTTGAAAGTTTCTATCATCTCCTCAACCTTAGCATACCCCTTGTCAAAAAGAGAAGCTGCTTTCAATGCATTAGGAAATGCCAAATGGGGAACTGATCTCTCATTTGCAGTCTTAGCAAGTTCATCAGATTTTTCTTTATTTTTGTTTTCAATTTTCTGTTGGGGCAAATCACCCCCCTTATTTTTTATATGCTGCTCCTGCTGTATATTTTCATGAGTTGTTTCTTCACTTTCTGCACTTGACTCATCAGGCTCAATACCAACTTGGTTATCCACCAGCCTCCCACTCCTCAGGGTGGTGATAGATTTTACTTTTTCATGGAAAGGGGTCTCACCAACCATGTATTGCCCCTTTGGATTGTTCATGGGCTGATTGGGTAGTCTCCCCTCCTCTCTCCTAGTCAAAGAATTATATAGCTGACCAAGGTGGTCCTCTATCTTCTTGATGCTTTGACTGTGGGAGTTAACAGTTTGAGATAAAGAGCCTAAATTCTATAGTAAAGCCAAAACTTGCTCTTCAAATGTGAGGGACCTAGAGGGTGCTAGGGCTGGTGCACTTTGATGCACAGGTTGAACCATTGGCTGCGCCATAGAATGTTGGTATTGGGGCCTTAGAAAATAATTCTGCTGGTATGGCGGGGCATTCCAATAAGGCATGGATTGATGTGGCTGCTGCTACTGATTTTGAAAGGTATCTTGTATGCACCTCAAGTTGGGGTGGTTTCTCCAATGATAACCAGCATAGGCTATTGTCCATAAGACTGAGCAGTATTCACATGTTCCATCACAAAGTCTGAAAATTGGGCAGTTGAGGGACATTCCTCAAAGGAGTGAGTACGGGACTGGCATATGACACATGCCTCCTCCACTTTGGCAGCCATTGTAGACTGCATTACTCCCATGAGCTTATCAAACTTTTAGGTCAAGCTGTCCACTTTCCTCTCTAAATCATTATGTCCACTCATCTCATACATTTTCCCTCTGGTAGTATTTTCTCTCACCACTCTAGGGGTCTCAAAATCTCTTGCCCAGGTCTCCCTTTGCATGGAGTTTTCACTAATGATATCAAACAATTCCCAAGTCTCATCAGCTGTCTTGGGGAGGTATGTACTACCACACGAGGCATCAATCATATCCCTACTTTTGGGATCAATTCCTTGATAGAAGCTTTAGACAAGTTGCCTTTAAGGAATTTGGTGATGGGGATATTGCTTCAAGAGTTCTTTAAATCTCTCTTAGGCTTGGTGAAAGTCTTAAGTTGGGGCTTGAACAAATGAAATAATGCTCTTCCTCAGCTGACATTGAGGTCATGGGGAAAAACATGGGGAAAAACTTGGCTAAAAACTGACATTAAAGGTCATTCCAGGACTGAATACTGTTGGTTGGGAGCATTGACAACCAAGTTCTGGCTCTATCCTTTAGTGAAAAAGGAAAGAGTCTCAACCTGGTTGCTTCCTCCCCCAAACTTGTAATATTAAAAGTAGTGCACAGTCTTAAAAATTAATCAATATGCTTGTATGGGTCTTCTTTGCTTAGGCCATGGTATGAGGTTAACATCTGTATGATGGAGGATTTTATCTCATAGTTGCCTTGGATAGTAGGGAATTGAATGTAGAAGGGAGAATTGTAAACCCCTGGTGCTTTGAATTCCTTCAAAGTTCTAGGTTGCTCACCCATTGCAGAATTACCACAATCAATCACAGGTGTGTGCATGCTTTGCTTAGGTCTGAGAAGTCTTTCAACTTCAAGATCTGAGGGAGCAATCTCAGGATTAAAAGATCTCCTCCCAAGCATACACACAGCAGAAACCAAATTCAATACAGAAAATTATAGTACAAAATTCAATAAAAAATAATCACAAAAACACACAACTAATGCTGCAAATCTATAAAATTACAAAATTACAGATCTATAAATGTAAATAGAGTTAGGAAAGACAAACTTAAGCAAAGCTTACTCTTCCAATTGGTACAATGCTCCTTTCAGTACCACAGATCCAGATCTGAAACACAAAATTGAACTACAAAAAACTACAGCAGCAATTAGTCAAACAATAAACAGGCAATTAAAAATCTAGATATAAAATAAGAAAAACTTAGATCTACCACTTTTAAAACACAAATCATCGACACCAATGCCAAAAACTTGTTGTGCTTTATATGGTTAAAATAGCCAATTAAAAGGCACAAATTACATATGTAGGGAGTTAAGGTGAGCAATCAGTCCTGCAAGAACCAAACTTGTTGCAACAAGCTTTAAAAGGTAAGTAAGGGTATGTCCTCAAAGAAATATGATTTAACTATAATAAATCTCCAGATCGATGGTAGATCTAGCACTCTATCCTAATTTAAGCTAAATTAAAATAGGAAAGAGGAGAGGTTTTAAGATTTGTCAGTTTTACTACAAACTTCAAAGGTTAAATAAAAGTGATCCAGATCTGATCAAACACAGAGATTAGAGGAGATAGAGAAAAGATGAAAATTCAAAAGATGGAGAACAACAGCTAGGGGGTCTCTTACTAAAAATCAAAGGAATCAAAGGCAGTGTAGAGGACAAATTTACAACAATCCTCCATCTGGCTACAAGCTCCCTTGGTTCCCCCAGCAGATGCAAGGTATAAGATTCCAATCTCCATCAATGAATCGAAGCAATCCTAGGGTTATGATATGCCCTTCTATTGGATATAGTTCATCCCAGAGATTGTTTCAATCTATTGATCTTGATTAGAATAGATAAATTATTACAGATGTTGCGGGTGCCCGGCTACCAGCTCTCCATTTCTGACTGGCATCCACAGGAGTATCCAATCCAGGGAAATTAAAATGAAGAAGTGAAATGTAGATTAGAATTACCTTTAAAAACCACAATTACATTGTAATAATACAACTTATAACTCTATTGTGCCCAGATCTGTAATCTGTGCGACATACAATATCTTACAAGCTTCTACAACTCTTGATTTACAGCTCAAGACCTCACCCTAACTACTGAAAGGAGTTTAGCCAACCATGATTGGCTAGGGAAAGAATGGGAGAAGAAGGAAGAGAGTGAGAGCTTTAAGAGGGAAAATGGATCTCGAACTAAGCTCTGGTTCTTTCAAATTCTAGATGGTTCTTATGTAAAACTTCTCTTCTATTTATACCTTCTTTCTCTTTCTTAGATCTATTTCAGTCAATCAGAGCCCAAGAGAATAATTCTGTTATTCTGGGCAGCTGATGTGGCTGATTTTTCTTCTAGAAGCCCTTCTCCCATTAATCCACAACTGGTAAATACACGTGAAGCAGTAAGGGTTTCCAATTGTGCTGAGTTAAGTACCAAAAATATCCCCAGGGGTCGCTGACGTGCTTTGGGATGTGTTTACAAAATTTGAAAGTTGGCAACTGCTGAAAGAGGGCCTTGATAAGTTACCAGTTCGAGTGTCGAGAGGTTCAAAGAACCTCTCGACAGGTTCTTAGTCAGCTTGCTCTTTATTTCGATACGCTTGGGAACCTCTCAAGGAGTTGAATTGCATGACTCAATAGGATTGGATGACTAGTCAACAAGATCTATGTGGCCTTTGACAGGATTGAAAACATCTCACCAGGATTGGAAGCCCATTTCATCATTATGTCCATTTCTCCATTCATCCTCTCAACATGTTATAATCAACCTGTCAACTGGTTATACAAATTCCTATCGAAAGCTTTATAGACTCTTTTTGAGCTCTCGATAGGTTGGTTTATCCTCGCAAGGTTGAGCGCAACCTCAGGTGAGTTGTCGACAGGTTGGCTTAGACTGCTCAACAGGTTTAGCTGAACCTCTCGACATGTGTTTAGAATCTCTCGACTTCCCTTGCACCTTCAGGTAAGGTGTCGATAGGATCCTTACTGTACTTCCATCCTCTCGATAGCTTAGCTCTTAAACATCACAACCTCTCAATAGGTTTTGGATCCTCTCGAAATCTTAGTTTTTAGGCATCAGATCATCTTGGCAGTTAAAGCTAACCTCTCGATAGGTTTACTCTTGTGCTTTCACAGCTGGCACGCATCTCTAGTGTGTTGTTCTTCCTTTGTTCAACACTCAGCCACCTCTTGGTGGATTCAATCCTCATTCCTTGCAACTGCACTCAGCCTCAAGCCTTCTCAGTTGGGCTTAAGATAATCTCATGAACTTCTAAGACACTTGTGGACTGCTTGATTGGCTGGCCTTTGGGCTGTAAGGTCACATGTTGAGATGCATGAGCAGCTTCTTTGGCTATTTTAGGTGGATGTCTGTACTAAACTTGCAATTTATTACTTATCTTCAAAATACACTTAAAACACATTATTAGTCAGCTCAAACGTTCACCAAAGGTTAGGTTAGGAGGTGAAAAATGGTATTTTTCACTGCTTAACAATAACAATCCTATTTAAATACAATCCACCAAACCCTAATTTACACTGGCCAGTCAAAATATAGAATGCTTTGGAGTTGATTTCGATGGCTTCCTTGTGACCCTTGGATTGCCTCAGGATGTGTGGGAATAGATAAGGGACCTCGGGATGTGTGCCCTAATGGAGGTGAAATCCTAAAACTATCCCTGAACATTAAAATAGGTGGCTGAGAAGTTGGGGACCCGAGCTTCGCGAGGCTAAAATGCTTCAGGAGTTACAGCTCGCTAGGCTCTGGTTGAGCTAGAAGGTGCTTCATTTGTAGCTTGCTTGGTTGAAGCCTCATCTCGCGAGGTTCCTTTTTGTGTGCAGCTTAATACAGCTCGCGCAGATGGCTTCAGGCTAAATCCCCACTCGGTTCTTGCTGGGCTGAAGTGAGAGCTCACTGAGACCATTTAGAAGCTCGCGAGGTTGATAGTGTGTAGCTTTAATGTGCTCGCTAAACTCAAATGGTATCTCACGCGGCTGGATTAGAAGTTGAAGATGATCTCGCGAGGTTGAATTGAAGCCTACGGGGACTGCTTCTGGAGTACGTGAGAGCTACGTGACGTGCCTTCTGAAGCCTGCATCCTTGCTAGAACTGTGTGACTAGCTAAACTGCTGCAGGTTTGAACCTCGCAATAATTGTGCGAGGCATCTTCGGAGTAAATTGAACCTCCCGATTGTAGGCACCCCCATTTTACCCTCTCGAAATATACAATTTTGTTCGATCAAACTTTGACCTCATAACCCTAATGTGGGACCATGCACTGAAATAATAGTACATGGCTAAACACAGGTTGAAACAATAGCTCTATGGCTCAGATCCCAATGTGGGGAGACTATATACTAAAACAATAGTATATAGTCGGAGTGCAAATGAAATCAATAGTCTTGTATTTCAGACTAGAGACCAGACCCAGACAACCGCGAATTAAGTGCCTGAAACCCCACATGTAATTCGATTGCACGCCACACCGTAAATGCAAAATCAGTCCCCCTTTTAGACCAAACTTCCTTTCCCAGACCATCTCAAGACTCGATCATGCGGCTGAAATCAGACACGCGATCGGATTGAGCGTCCGACCACTAACGCGCAATTGGCCTACGCCCGACCTAGCCTCATAGTCTTTGACCCCTAAGTTTTCTCGATTAAACGCTTCTGAAGAAATGCTTAATCGGATTGCACATGTCCTAATAAGCGTAGAATTAGCCCTAACACTATTAGGACTAGGAAACTCACTGAGCAAGTCAGCTGGTCGCTCATTGAGTCTGTGACTGACTCAAAGCGTTTAAGCGCCGGGAGACTGGCACGTAATTCAGTTAAACGCCTGAGACATGGTGCGTAATTGAAGAAAAACCTATAAAAGCATTTTTCAATTCGGCTCACAAAAAAGAGAAAAAATAACATGACAGAGAACGGATTTTTTTGGGATTCCGAAACCAGAGAACTCCGAGGAAAAACCATAGAGCAACCTAATTATGATTTCGAAATTCAAGCTTCGAATCTTCGAGATTTCTTTCCACAGCCCCCGGTCCTAGGTAAAAATTTTAGTTTTAGACTTAGGATATTTCTCATAGTTTTAATTATTAGTTTTAATTATAGGTTTTAATTTTCAGTCCGAGACCGTAGCGCCTTTTTTTGTAGACTGCAAATATTTTATATCTGGTTCTAATTCTCCGAATTCAGAACCAGTCCTTCATCCGACGGTCTAATTTATCGACCCTAGGCTTTAATTCCATTCTATAATCTTAATTTCCATTCCCATAATTAATTTATGGTTCTAATCCTTGGATTCTAGAACCAGTCCTTAATCATACGGTCTGATTTTCTGATTTCGAACCCGAATTCAGTCTTAGAAATTTAAATTCTGATTTTAATTTCTTATTTTCATATCTCCGAAAATTCCTAAATAGCAATTTCAGTTTCTATAATTCTAGTTTATCAATTTAATTCATAATTATTATTCCGAGATCAATTCTGAAAAATGTAAAATACTATTTTAGGGTCCAAAATCTAATTTATCTTCAATCTCAGCCATCTGATTTACCCAAGGGAGCTTACGGAGGGTACTCGGGAATGAGGCCAATCCTCCTTAGCATAGCAGGCCCAAAACCCAACTTTTTTAGGAATTCTAGAATCAATTAATTACTTTATTTTTTATAGTATAATTAATTAGTAGATTTATTTTTTTTCAGCATAATTAATTAGTTAAGTTAATTAGATGCTAGTGTGATCGATTAATTTCGTTAAATCATATTTTAATTGGTTAATATCTTGCTTTAATTAGAATTCAGTAGGATAAATTCGTTGCTTTGATTAGATTTTTAGTATAGTTAATTCATTACTTTAATTAGAATTCTAACTAAATTAGTTTATTTACTCTAATTAGATTTTTAATAAAATCAGTTTATTTATTTTAATAAGATTTTAATAAAATTAATTCATTTACTTTAAATTAGAGTTTTAATCAAATCAGTCTCTATTTCAATTAGAATTCTAGTAAGACAGCTTGTGACAGCCCGAGTTTCAGCACCTCGAAGCCCGCGCCATCAGTGGGCCGGCGCCAAGGCCGAGCTCCCGAACGAAGCACGTAACGTATAGTTGCACAGCAAAAAACAAAGCAGAACCATATCCAATGAATCACCATCGCAAAAAAAAGAGAACTAGTACTATTCATCAAAAGCTCAAAATGACGATTTTAATTCCATATGATTCCTTATGAAAAAAGAACCGACAAGAACCACCGGTAAGGGTCGTACCTTTCCAAAACATGGTTCACAAAAAGGAAGTACAATCATTTGCAAAATTTACATCCTTTACAACCAAAGTTAAACCAACGCATCCTGAATCCTAGGGCCGGACCTACTTTGGCCTAGTACAAAGAAAGCAGCTCTCAGGGTGAATCTCCTCCAAGTCCTTCCCTAAAACTTGCTCAGAAACCACCCTCTCAAAAATCCTTGTATCAACGTCTTCACCTGAACCTGTGACATATAGTCGAGGAATGAGCTTCATCCAAGCTCAGTAAGGAAAAACTCATAGCATGCTTCTTGTAACGGCAATATAGATCTTATGGCATAATGAAACAGAGTAATCGGGACATATGCACAGTGTATGATCATGGCATGAAACATAGGTACAAAGCTTGTTCGAAATTTCAAAAGAGATAGGTCCACATCATCTTCCAACACAAGAAAAGAAAAACTTAAAGTGGTATGCTTAAAGTAGTAGAATGAGGAGCTATAGCCTCAAGCCCCCGATGGAATACCCACCATCGTCACTCATATGAACCATTTTCACATATATCCAAGGTCCCATAAAGTTGGACGCTTGGCCGAACATATTTACCGTCATGAGGTAGGAGTCACAAAACACATAGCACAAGGGTGTACGGATTAGCCGCCGTACCGGTTGGGTATTCACATAAAACCTTAAATCGAAGTGCGTACATATAGCTCATCCCCGTGTAAAGTGATAATTATAATTTAGATCAAAGGCCGGAAGGAGTGTGAAGAAACTTGCACAACACAATAGATTGAATCTTGAAAGATTCCACAACTCATGCATGAATCGAAAACGTATGGATGGCCATGTTCTTCCAAATTTTGTTCGTAACCACACATATAATCAATTCAAAGAAACAATCACGTCATAACACATACATGTTAACGTAACAATGCACATGGTGTCAAGTGTTCCTTACCTCGAGATCTTAATTTGCACTAGCTCACACCGCCGTTTGGGTTAGCCCCCTCAACATACAATACTAAGTCACCTAAAATATAAGATCCAATGTTCACTCATTAGAACAGTGCAAAACATGTAAGAATAATTCCCCTCAAAATCTCGCAGTCAAACTTACCAAAATTCTGAATCTGGGAATTTCGATCGATGGAATCCCAATTTTGATCGATCGAAATCACGTTTCGATCGATCGAGCTAAATTCGATCGGTCGAGCTCTCACAGAAGCAAAAAATCAAACCTACTTCAATAGAACGAATCCCTTTTTGGTCGATTGAAAACTTATAATTCGAAAAGCAGTTGAGCTATCACACATTTCAATTGAACGAATCTTACTTTGATCGGTAAAAAATTCACACTCAATCGAATCCATTTCCTCATACTTTAAAGTTGTCTCATTTTAAGTCCATTTCGATCGATCAAACTCAATTGCGATCGGTTGAAATGAACAGAAATCACTCGTTTAAGGGTTTTCCCCCTCTACATCAAGTTAAACTCGATTTCTTATGCTCCCGTGATCTAAATTTAGGTAACAATAGTAAACGACATAATTTCAAGATCTCGATCAAATTTTCATACCTCGATTTCCTCCGAATCACTAATCCTAGCCTCTAGATCTGACTCAGGTTCACCAGAAGAACAGCAGCTCGTTCGTCGCTCTAATTATGTCACCACAAGCTTCGAGAATGGATTGTTCTCGCATGCAATCAGCGTTTAAATCTCAAATCTCTCCCTCTTTCCTCTTAACTCCCTATGATCAGCAATAACTAAGGTGTTGAATGCAATACCTAAATGAGGCATTTAATTCCTCTCTCATACTTCAGTCCTAGGCTTAGGTGTAAAACAACTGCACCAATGTTGGGTGTATGAGAGTGCACTAACACTCAACCTAGCCTAGATATGTCAAATCCCATCCGCTGGATTTGATATATAGACATTACATCGACTATCGATACCGTCCTTGACATGCAGACCGTCGGGCACACGTACCGAGGCATGCTGATCAAGGTTTTTAAATGTTTGGGACGTTACATCCTCCCCACCTTAGGAATTTTCATCCTCAAAAATTGTCCTAGTGGGAGGCATGACACAGGAAGGGTTACCTCGGAAGGTACCGCACATGGCTAAACAGTCCATGTCGCTATAAGATCGCATCTCACACACACAGACACACAGTCTCCACACAATAAATTCTAATAGATTAAATTCAGGCACATCATCAATGAAAGGTTAGCATGCAATGTAAAAAGATCATCGTGGCAGCCATGCCACCATAGTTCTAACAAGTAAAAACAAAAGTGGCAACCATGCCACAATAGTAAAAAAATTTATACACAATGCCCAAAAATTGAAATTTTTAAAAAGAAACACTCTCAAGCTCAAGATCCCTCAACAGCAGCTCCTCCAGATGCTCCAGCCGCTCTAGTAGGATCTGTCGGACTAGTAGGATCCACTATATCCTTTGGCTGCTCGTCAGTGTGATCGCCACTGGCCGCCTCATTAGGCCATGGATCCTAAGCAGCAGCGTTTGACGTAGAAGCGCCGAATACCCGCGCATGCATGGCCGCCATCCTCTGGGCGTAATCAGTAGGGTACGTGGCGTGCAACACGTCCTCCATGGGCAGCTCGAAGTAGTCCAGGCATTGATTGAGCTGGCGATTGCTCTCTTGGATGAGAGCAGCCAACATCTCATTGCTTATCGGAGCTACTTGATGGACTGGCGGCATCGATATGTCGGCAGGTTGGTGAACTGCAGGGATAACCTCAATCTGATCAGGGATAGGAGCCTTAGAAGCAGTTTGGTCAGGTAGTGGTGTGTCCTGAGCAGGTGCATCATGTGGTTGAGGAGGGACAGGAGGCGCTTGAGGGGCTGGCTGTAGATGTTGTTTCAGCAGGTTATAAGTCTTCCTCCAATGCTTAAAGGTGTAGAATACCACATTGTCGGAGGACTTAGGCTCCCTGGAGGAGATCTAGTGGATGGAGGTCACGGCGTACTCATCAAACATAGCCGAGACCAAACTGGCATATGGTATATACTCCTCGGGCTTTTCCGCCCCTTCCAAAAGCTTCTTCCTCCCATGCTTGATTCCCTCAAAAACCACAGTGGCGGCATCAAACCATTTACCCTGAAAATCTGTGAATAGGGCTTCCATCAACACCCCTAATCTCTCAGTCTTATGGCAGATCGGGTAGAGATTGCACTTGAAGATTGTGTCGAGCATCCACATATAGCTCGGCAAATGGGCACGCCTAATGGCTCGACCCGGTGCAACTCGTCCCCCAGTCACCCGCTTGGCGACAAAAGTATGGGTAACAAGTCAATCCCCTCGCCATACCTATCAAAACATTCTAACGCTCTACAAGCCATTGCGTGGGTAAAAACATACGTCTTCCCATTGATTATGGTGCAAATGGTATTAGGGTCAGGGCCATCAAACATCTTTTGGTAAAATAAGCGAACGAGGCACAGGTAATAGTACTGATGAAGGGGTTTGAGAAGATTATCCAATCTCGCCTTGCCTAAATAGTCAAGTGCCCAAGCATCAACGCCGGGCACATTGGGCATTTCGAATAAGGCTGGATCGATGGTGTACCCATGGGCAAAACCCTTGTCGGCCCACAATTCGCTTGGTTGGTCACGCTGGGGAGTTTACAGAGCAACGGGTTGCACGGCAAGTGGTTGCAGTGGTGAAATAGGTGGCTGTGGCGGAGGTTTTGGTGGTTGCGAAGGACCCGGAGTGATCTTGAGTCACTTTGATGTAGGGGTCTTAGAAGTGGCAACCTTCTTCTTAGGTGACATGGTCTAAGAAAACCAAAATGAGGGTTTTAATCAAAGAAGAAAATTTTCAACCCAAGGCAAGAAATGAAGAATCAGAATTTAAAGGTTTACCACTTTGAGGCGATTTGGGTTCAATTCCTCGAAGGATCTAGCGCAATTGATCGTTCGTATGATCCTCCAATGTAAAAACCCTAGATAATCAAAACGGAAACCCCAAAATTTTGAAAAAAAAATGAACTTAAAAATGCGGTTTATATATATATATAAGCGAAATTTGATCAATCGAATTCATTTCGATCGGTCAAAATCTGACTTATATAGAATTAACTTCGATTTTGATCGATCGAAACTCATTTTGATCGGTCAAAAATAGGGTAAGGGAAAACTGTGTCGCACATTTCGATCGAACGAATTTTAATTCGATCGGTCGAAACACCAAAATTCGATCGAACGAATATTTTTTGATCGATCAAGCTCGTCAGGCCTACAACAATTTCTGATCAAACAAAATATTTTTTGTCCGGTCGAGAATAAATTCGATCAATTGAAATAAATTTTGATTGAACGAATTGAATAAACTTTAAAATACGGGAAAAATTGACTTTCTGCCAAGGTGATTTCGATCGGTCGATTTACACCTTGATCGATCAAAATCGTATTCGATCGAACGAAAATGAACTTCGATCGATCGAATCAGCAGAATAACAGAATTTTTGTGGTTTTGAATTTTCTTTGTCGTTCTCATGCATCAACATCCAATTCATCCTTGTCATTAATCATTCAAAGTATTTACATATAATTTGATCACAAAGGACCATTACAAATTCTTTCTCCTTCTCATGATTACTCAAACAATGAAGGATGTTGGGCGTGAATCTCGGCTTCGCGTTCCCACGTTTCTTCCTTTCTAGAGTGATTTTTCCATTGGACTAACACTAAAGGAATCCATTTTGTGGGCAACACTTGCTCGGTTCGGTCTAAAATTTGCACTTGTTCTTCAATGACCGTCAGATCCCTATAAACTTCCACTGGTGGTGCATCGAGGATATGAGTTGGGTCTCGCACGTATTTCCGCAACATTGAAACGTGAAATACGTCGTGGACTCTATCAAGTTGCGGGGGTAATGCCACCCTATATGCAACTTCACCCACTCTCCCTAATACCTCGAATGGTTCAATAAAGCGAGGTCTCAACTTTCTACGCTTTCCAAAGAGCATCACACCCTTCATTGGGGGTATCTTTACAAACACGTGATCTCCCACTTGAAAGTCCATGCTTGAGCGCTTGATATCCGCATAGCTCTTTTGGTGGCTCTACGCCGTCCTGATTCTTTCTCAAATAATACGGACAGTCTCAGCATTTTTCCTGATGACTTCCGGTCCTAACACAATTCTGTCACCCGTTTCCTCCCAATTGATCAGAGACCTGCATCTCCGTCCATATAGAGCCTCATATGGAGGCATCCCAATGCTCTGTTGAAACCGATTGTTATACACAAATTCTATCATCGGAAGGTGTTGATCCCATGATCCCTGAAAATTAATCATGCATGCTCGCAACATATCTTCAATAATCTGATTGACTCTCTGTATGTCTATCGGTCTGTGGATGAAATGCGAAACTAAAGTCCAATCTCATGCCCATACCATCTTGGAATCTTTGCAAGAATACTGATGTGTACAGTGGATCACAATCGGACACAATGCTCATAGGAATACCATGGAGTCACACAATTTCTTTCATATATAACTCCGCCAACTTGCTTGCAGTGTATGTCGTATTGTAGGGTAGGAAGTGAGCCGACTTCGTCAATCGATCCACTACCACCCATATTGCATTGTGGCGTCTCATCGTCCTTGGTAGTCCTACAATGAAGTCCATAGAAATGGACTCCCACTTCCACTCCGGTATTGGTAGAGGTTGTAATAGACCTGCTGGGTGTCTATGATCCACCTTTACTTGTTGACACACCAGACACTTCGACACATATTTTGCGACGTCTTTCTTCAATCCTCTCCACCAATAACACTTCCGCAAATCCTGGTACATCTTAGTACCGCCCGAGTGAATGGCATACTTGAACTTATGAGCTTCGTCCAATATGGTCTACCTCAGCTCGGCATCCACAGGTATGCATAAGTGGCCACGGAATAGTAATGATCCATCTTCTTTGATCAAAAAATCCCCCCTTTCATCTACATTCACCTTTTGACGTATCCTCACCAGCTCTGGGTCTTTCATCTGGAGTTCATAAATGCGATAAAAAATAGTGGGTCTGATCGTGAGATTTGCCAACAGTACCCCGATATCCTTGACGTCAATGTTCTTATCATACAACGAAATGTCTTCCAATAATTTTCATCGTCGAAGTCCCGCAACCAGACTAGCCATTTGAGCTGTATTCTTCCTACTCAACGCATCAGCCACAACATTAGCTTTACCTGGGTGATATTGTATAGTTTAGTCGTAGTCCTTGAGAAACTCAATCCACCATCATTGCCTTATATTCAATTCTTTCTGCGTAAATAAATACTTGAAGCTTTTGTGGTCCCTGAAGATCACAAAGGTTTCACCATACAGGTAATGCCTCCAAATTTTGAGCGCAAATATCACTGTGGCTAACTCTAGATCATGCGTCGGGTAGTTCTTCTCGTGCTCTTTCAACTGTCTTGACCCATAGGCTCTGACCTTACTGCTTTGATTCATTACACAGCCCACAAAAAAGAGAAAAAATAACACGAGAGTGAACGGATTTTTTCGGATTCCGAAACTAGAGAACTCCGAGGACAAACTCATGGAGCAACCTAATTATGATTTAGAAATTCAAGCTTCGAATCTTCGAGATTTCTCTCCACAGCCCCCGGTCCTAGGTAAAAATTTTAGTTTTAGACTTAGGATATTTCTCACAGTTTTAATTATTAGTTTTAATTATAGGTTTTAATTTTCAGTCCGAGACCGTAGCGCCTTTTTTTGTAGACCGCAAATATTTTATATATGGTTCTAATTCTCCGAATTCGGAACCAGTCCTTCATCCGACGGTCTAATTTATCGACCCTAGGCTTTAATTCCGTTCTATAATCTTAATTTTCATTCCTATCATTAATTTCTAGTTCTAATCCTTGGATTCTAGAACCAGTCCTTAATCATACGATCTTATTTTCTGATTTCGGACCCGAATTCAGTCATAGAAATTTAACTTTTGATTTTAATTTCTTATTTTCATATCTCTGAAAAATCCTAAATATCAATTTCAGTTTCTATAATTCTAGTTTCTCAATTTAATTCATAATTATTATTCCAAAATCAATTCTAAAAAATGTAGAATACTATTTTACGGTCCAAAATCTAATTTATCTTCAATCTCAGCCATCCGATTTACCCATGGGAGCTTACGGAGGGTACTCGGGAATAAGGCCAATCCTCCTTAGCATAGCAGGCCCAAAACCCATTTTTTTTAGGAATTCTAGAATCAATTAATTGCTTTATTTTTTATAGAATAATTAATTAGTAGATTTTTTTTTTTTTCTGCATAATTAATTAGTTAAGTTAATTAGATGTTAGTGTGATTGATTAATTTATTTAAATCAGATTTTAATTGGTTAATATCTTGCTTTAATTAGAATTCAGTATGATTAATTCGTTGCTTTGATTAGATTTTTAGTATAGTTAATTCATTACTTTAATTAGAATTTTAATTAAAATAGTTTATTTACTTTAATAAAATCAGTTTATTTATTTTAATTAGATTTTAATAAAATTAATTCATTTACTTTAAATTAGAGTTTTAATAAAATCAGTCTTCTATTTCAATTAGAATTCTAGTAAGATCGCTTCGACAGGGTTTTCGCACTGAAGCCCATGCTTGGATGGCCACAAGCGAGCCCCGAAGCAATACATAACATCTGATTGCACAATGAATAAAAAACAAAGATGAATCACCATCGCAAAAAAAAGAGAACTTCTACTATTCATCAAAAGCTCAAAATGACGATTCTAATTCTATATGATTCCTTATGGAAAAAGAACTGACAAGAACCACCGATAAGGACCGTACCTTACCGAAACATGGTTCATAAAAAAGAAGTACAATCATTTGCAAAATTTACATCATTTACAGCCAAAGTTAAACCAACACATCCTGAATCCTAGGGTTGGACCTACTCTGGCCTAGTACAAAGAAAGCAGCTCTTAAGGTGAATCTCCTCCAAGTCCTCCCCCGAAGCTAGCTCAGAAACCTCCCTCTCGAAAATCCTGGTATTAATGTCTTCACCTGAACCTATGACATATAGTTGAGGAATGAGCTTCATCCAAGCTCAGTAAGGAAAAAGTCATAGCATGCTTATTGTAACGGCAATAAAGATCTTATGTCATAATCAAACAGAGTAATCGGGACATATGCATAGTGTATGATCATGGCATGAAACATAGGTACAAAGCTTGTTTAAAATTTCAAAAGAGATAGGTCCACATCTTCTTCCAATACAAGAAAAGAAAAACTTAAAGTGGTATGCTTAAAGTAGTAGAATGAGGAGCTATAACCTCAAGCCCCCGATGGAATACCCACCATCATCGCACATATGTACCATTTTCATGTATATCCAAGGTCCCATTAAGTTGGACGCTTGGCCGAACATATTTACCGTCATGTTGTAGGAGTCACAAAACACATAGCACAAAGGTGTACGGATTAGCCGCCGTACTGGTCGGGTATTCACATGAAACCTTAAATCGAAGTGTGTACATATAGCTCATCGCCGTGTAAAGTGATAATTATAATTTAGATCAAAGGTTGGAAGGAGTGTGAAGATACTTGCACAAGACAATAGATTGAATCTCGAAAGATTCCACAACTCATGCATGAATCGAAAACGTATGGATGCCCATGTTCTTCCAAATTTTGTTCGTAACCACACATATAATCAATTGAAAGAAACAATCATGTCATAACACACACATGTTAACGTAACAATGCACATGGCATCAAGTGTTCCTTACCTCGAGATCTTAACCCGCACTAGCTCACACTGCCGTTTGGGTTAGCTCCCTCAACATATAATACTAAGTCACGTAAAATATAAGATCCAATGTTCACTCATTAGAACAGTGCAAAACATGTTAGGATAATTCCCCTCAAAATCTCGCAGTCAAACTTACCAAAATTCTGAAATTGGGAATTTCGATCGATCGAATCCCCATTTTGATCGATCGAAATCACATTTCAATCGATCGAGCTAAATTTGATCGGTCGAGCTCTCACGGAAGAAAAAAATCAAACCTACTTCGATTGAATGAATTCCTTTTCGGTCGATCGAAAACTCATAATTTGATCGATCGAAAATATTTCGATCGGTCAAATCTTCCAAAAGTAGTTGAGCTATCACACATTTCGATAAAACGAATCTTACTTCAATCCGTCAAAAATTCATAATTCGATCGATTGAATATATTTCGGTCGATCAAGTTCTCACAGAGGATTTTTCCACGTTCCTGTTTATATATGTTTCGGTTGATCGAGTGTGAGATTCGATCGATCAAATCCATTTCATTCGATATAATTTGACTTCGATCGAACGAATTTCCTCATACTTTAAAGTTATCACATTTTAAGTCCATTTTGATCGATCGAACTCAATTTCGATCAGTCAAAAAGAACAGAAATCACTTGTTTAAGGGTTTTCCCCCTCAACATCAAGTTGAACTCAATTTCTTACGCTCTCATGATCTAAAGTTATGTAACAACAGTTAACGACATAATTTCAAGATCTCTATCAAATTTTCATACCTCGATTTCCTCCGAATCTCTAATCCTATCCTCTAGATCTGGCTGGGGTTCCCCAAAAGAACAGCAGCTCGTTCGTTGCTCTAATTACGTCACCACAAGCTTAGAGAACGGATTGTTCCCGCATGCAATCAACATTTAAATCTCGAATCTCTCCCTCTTTCCTCCTAACTCCCTATGATCAGCAATAACTAAGGTGTTGAATGCAATACCTAAATGAGGCATTTAATTCCTCTCTTATACTTACTAGGCTTAGGTGTAAAATAGTTGCACCAATGTTGGGTGTACGAGAGTGCACTAACCCTCAACCTAGCCTACATATGTCAAATCCCATCCGTTGGATTTGATCTATAGACATTACATCGACTATCGATACCATCCCCGACGTGTGGACCATCGGGCTCACATACCAAGACATGCAGATCAAGGGTTTAAAATGTTTGGGACGTTGCATCATCCCCACCTTAGGAATTTTTGTCCTCGAAAATTGTCCTAGTGCGCGGCACGACATAGGAAGGGTTACCTCGGAAGGTACCACAAATGGCCAAACAGTCCATGTCGCTATAAGGTCGCATCACACACACACAGACGCACAGTCTCCACACAATAGATTCTAATTGATTAAATTCAGGCACATCATCAATGAAAGGTTAGCATGCAATGTAAAAAGATCATCGTGGCAGCCATGCCACCATAGTTCTAACAAGTAAAAACAAAAGTGGCAACCATGCCACAATAGTAAAAAAATTTATACACAATGCCCAAAAATTGAAATTTTTAAAAAGAAACACTTTCAAGCTCAAGATCCCTCAACAGTAGCTCCTCTAGACGCTTCAGCCACTCCAGCAGAATTCGTCGGACTAGTAGGATCTGCTATGTCCTCCGGCTGCTCGTTCGTGTGATCCCCACTGGCCGCCTCATTAGGCCATGGATCATCAGCAGCAGCGTCTGTCGTAGAAGCACCGAATACCCGCGCACGCATGGCCGCCATCCTCTGGGCGTAGTCAGTAGGGTACATGGTGTGTAAAACGTCCTCCAGGAGCAGCTCGTAGTAGTCCAGGCATTGATTGAGCTGGCAATTTTTCTCTTGGATGAGAGTTTCCAATGTCTCATTGCTTATTGGAGCTGCTTGATGGACTGGCGGCATCGATATGTCGGCAGGTTGGTGAACTAGAGGGATAACCTCAGGCTGATGTTAAGACATGAAAAGTACCACTTTTCACCCCTTAACTTAGCCTCTGTTAGACCCTTAGCCATCTAATAAATGTGTGTTAAATCATTTCTGTAGGTAATAAACAACAGCTACAATAAGGCCTGAACCCTGTTAAGGAGCCCACTTTTACCTCAGAAGTCCCGCCGAAGGATGAAAGCTGAACCCAGACAAGAATTGAACCTCACGCAGCTTTCACAAGCTTTAAAGGATTAAAAAATTAAGCCTCGCGCAGTCCTCGCGAGTCTCCCAAAACTTCATTTCCAATTGCCCGCACTGTTTTCACACAGTTGAGTGACAGAGGGGCTTCAAAATCATACTTCGTGCAGCTCTCGCGAAGCTCAATTATAAATGCTTGTGCAGCTCAAGAAAGCAGCTCTCAAACCTCACGCAGTTCACTCAGATCAACTGAGGAGAGAGAGCTCTAGGTATTTCGACGCGTAGCTATCGCGCAGTGGCCGCGAGATGCAAAACTTCAGAAAAACCTCTCGCGTAATTCAGAGACCAATGCACATCACGCCCTCGTGAGGATCCTCGCAAAGATCCATTGAGAAACAAATTGCTCGCACAATTCCCCCGCCATTCAGAAGGAAAGTGAAATCTCGCAAAGACCAAAGCAATCCAGTGAGGATTCAATGCTCTATCGCGCGACTGCTTCAGCTGTAACTAAGACAACCCCACGACCGCTAGAATTTCAAGCTAATCCAATCTCGCGAAGACCGTGCTACCACGCGACAGTCTTGGAAACTAGTGCTACCTTGCGAGGCTCTAAACTCTAACTCTCCCTCACCTCTGCAGAGGACATACTGGGAACTTCAAGCAATTAGGGCACGCATTTCAATGCTCCAAGTTCCATGCACGCACCTCGAGGCTCCAAGGGACAGTATTAGGCCATGTGGCATCATTAAAATTAGGGTTTCCTAACCCTAATGCGCCGCCAAACTAACTGCTATATAAACCTAAGCCTGATTTAGGTTTAGGGGACTCTCTGCTTAGAATAGAATTTAGTCTATCTTCTTCTTGCAGTAGCTACAGATCTCTAGTAAGGTTTAGGTAGTTTTCTTTTTACTTTTTCTTCTCTGCATAGTCCAGCATTTGCTGGCTATGCCTTTATATGACTATTTGGAATAGATTAATGGAGTTTCATGATAGGGTGTTTTACTTTTATGAGATTTTTTATGAGTTGTTCTGTGCAAGGCTGTTATCTTGAGATCCTCCATTGCTAGGATGTATTGCAAGCAATGGAGGACAGATTTTATGGTTTATTCAGATCCAAGTGACCTGGTTTGGTTATAGAGATTGTAGGCTTGCGACTGGACCACTGCAGTCTCTCAAAAGCAATGGACAGCTGAATCTAAGGTTGCACTCAAACTCTTGGTGGTTCTATGTGTCTGGGCTAACATGCTCCCATACAGGCCTAGCCCCACACATAGCACTTTACAGGTTGAGGTTCCCTATGGATTCTTGTTCTTGTAGCCTGGATGAAGTAGTGCCTACAATGATAAACTTGTTCCGACCCATCTCTAGATTGTGGTTCCCCAATTGGATAGTCTGTGACCATTTAAGTGGACAGGTTATAGCCATAAAGGGATTGTATCATGGCACAGAGATGAGTTGGATTCTTTCTCCTCAGTGGTGATAATGTAGCCATTGGACAGGACTTTTATAGTAGCAGATCTGAATCTGAGTCATGAAACCCATCAGATCTGAACCTAATAGCATACTTCTCACCCTTTTATATTTATTTCCTCACTCCATCTTCTTTCTTAACCCTTTCTATAGTTTAGACATTAGGATACCTTAGAATTTAGATTTTAGTGACCCTAAATCCCCTTCCATTTAGGATTGCCAAATCTGTAGTCAGATCTGGAGGGCCTACTAAAGATGGCTCCCTTGGAGCTTAAGATCAACTTCCCTGTGGGACAAACTCTTATCAAAACTTGCTACAACAGGCCCTGTATCTTACAGGATTGTGCATATTTTACGCTTGCTGCTCTGCCATTTTCAATCCACCTTTTATTTATTTTCATTCACCCCATTCTTATCACTATCTTCAATAAAGTCAGTAGCAAGCACTTAAATAAAGCCGAACAAGTTTTTGGCGCCGTTGCCGGGGATATTGATCTTTTAGTAGACTCTAGATTTTTGATTCTTTATTCTTTGGTAGTTGTACTTGTGAATAATTGATACTGCTGATTTACATTTAAAATTTTTCTTGCAGATTTGGACCGTAGCAGAGAAGGAGAGTAGAATTGCACTAGGAGTCTAGCTACCTCTATTTACACTTCTCTAACCCTCAAAACTTAGTCTATTTCTCATTTGAAGATTCCATAGCATAGCAGTTGATTAGGATAGTTGCAATTTTTATTAAGTGCAATGTGCCTGCAAGTAGTCTTCCCTGCTGTTGGTGTGTGTACATGTTAAGAAGGAGATCCCTCAGTCCTACATTAGACCTGCTAACCCTGAGATAGAAAGGGGTAGAAGACCGAGAAGGCATAGACACACCACAATTGAGCCCCCTATTGAAATTGAGATAGCAGTTATGGGTGAAGAACAACCTAGAACATTGAAGGAATTGAATGCTCCGGATGATTACAATTCTCCATTCAGCATCCAATTCCCTGATGTTCAAGGAAACTACGAAATCAAAACTTCCATCATCCAAATGCTTCCCTCTTTCCATGGGCTTAGCAAGGAAGAGCCTTACAAGCACATTGACCAGTTCTTGGCCATGTGCACGACATTCTCCATTGCTGGTTTGGGACCAGAAGCCACTAGGTTAAGGCTCTTTCCTTTCTTCCTAAAGGACAGGGCCATGACCTGGTTATCTACTCTCCCAAACAACAACATCACCTCCTCGAAAGACCTCCAGACAAGATTTCTGTCTAAATTTTTCTCAGAGACCAAGACTAGCCAGTTGAGGAAAGGCATACTTTCTTTTGCCCAATCCCCAATTGAAGATTTTAACCAATGCTGGGATAGATTTAAAGAGACGCTCAAACAATGTCCCCACCACAAGATCCCTGACTGGCAGCTTGTCTAGAGCTTCTACAATGGGATTGATGAGAAGAGCAGAGACATGGTAGATGCCTCTTGTGGTGGAACGTACATGCATAAAATAGTTGATGAGGCATGGGACTTGTTCGAGGTCATAAGTGAAAATACTTTCCAAAAGATGTCCTCTTCTAGAACTGTTCAAGAACCATCTCCTAAGCTGGGGGTGGCTGAGACTTCTAAAGGAAAAATGTATGAAGTTAGGGGAAATGATGATCTGAGAATGCAGATGGCCAATCTTACTGAAAGATTTGATAAACTTTTGACTGTGGTGCAGCCCAAAATGGCTGCACAAGTGATAGAGGCATGTTTGATATGCCAATATCCATAGCACACAGTAGAAGAATGCCCATCTGTGGGGAAATACCCTGAGTTTGTAATGGAACAGGCTGCTGCTGCCCAATCTTTTGGACAACAACAATCTGGTGGCTACAATAGAAAACCCTATGGATACCAACACCAAAATGCTGGTTACCAATGGAGAGACCACCCAAATTTGAGGTGGAGGCAAAAGACCACCAGGATGTTGGCCTTACCTCAAAGGCCACAACAGCAGTTTAACCAGGGTTATGCCCAAAGGTCGAATTTCCAACAACAGCAGCCCCAGCAACAAAATCAATTGATAGTTCCCCCACCTCAGCTCTGAAGTGCTTCTTTTGAGGATCAGTTTTTGGCCCAATTGCAAAGCCTTGGACCCTTAAATCAGACTGTGACTTCTCACAGTCAAAGCATTAAGAAAATATAAGAGCAGCTGGGCCAAATAGCCAATGCTTTGTCTAAAAGAGAGGAGGGCAGGTTGCCAAGCCAACCAATTGCCAACCCTAAGGGCCAGTATTCCATCGGAGAAGGCTCCTCCAATTTTGAGGGAGCCAATGCCATAACTCCCCTAAGGTCTGGTAGGATGGTAGACAACCAGGTGAGAATGGAACAAGGAGAGGTCTATCCTAAGGAAATCTCATGTGAAACTGATAAGGATTTTGTTGAGGCACAGAGTCAAGAACTGCCTGCTGCCCTTCAACAAGGGAAAAATAAAGAGGTTGTAGTTGAGTCTCAGCAAGAGATAAAAATAGAAAAAAGAAAAAACAAAAGTTCAGCCATGGGCTTGCAGCTGAGGAACCAGTAGTACCTCAGTTGTCATTTCCTCAAGCGTTGAGTGACCCTGTCCCTTTTGATAAGGGTCAGGCACAGATCGAGGAAATGATGGAGACCTTTAAGCAGGTCAAGATAAATTTACCCCTGCTTGATGCAATCCGACAGGTCCCACCCTATGCAAAGTTTTAGAAAGACCTCTGTACTCAAAAAAGGAAGGCCAGAGGCCATTTGTCCATGAAGGTCTTTGCGACTGATACAGTGAATTCTGTATTAACCATGACAATACCTGAGAAGTTGCAAGACCCAGGGATACCCACTATTCCCTATATTATTGGTGACCACACGATTGGAAGGGCCCTTTTGGACCTTGGAGCCAGTGTTAACCTGCTGCCATACAGTGTATATCAGCAGTTAGGTTTGGGGGAGCTGAAGCCCACCCCCATTGTTCTATTGATGGCTGATAGGTTCGAGAGAAAACTAATGGGAGTGGTCGAGGATGTCCTAGTGGGGGTAGATAAGTTCTTCTATGCTGCAGACTTCCTTGTCTTGGACATGGGCTGCAATAAGAGTACATCTCCGATACCTATTATTCTAGGCAGACCATTCTTGGCCACTGCCAATGCATGTATTCAATGCAGGTTTGGGATCATGGAGGTCACTTTCGGACATATGAAAGTTGAGCTTAATGTGTACAACAGTGCAAAGTACCCTTAGCTGGACAATGAGGAATGCTTTGCAGTGGATGCACTAGAAGAAATTGTTGAAGAAGAACTGCACACTCTGCTGGAGTGGAGCAACATTGCCACTGATTTAACTGAAGTTTGGAACTTGGTGGAGGAAGGAAGCCTAGCTTTAATGCTAGAGGACACACCCCTAGTGAAGTCTTCTGTGGGCTTAGTACAACATTCCAATTGAAAACCTACATTACTGCCCCTTCCTCCATCCAACAATACACCAATCCTGCCATCCATACAACAAGCCCCTGATCTGGAGCTCAAGAAGCTGCCAGAGACATTAAAATATGCTTTCCTCGAGAAAGAAGAGAAACTTCCTGTGATTATCTCCTCTTCTCTTACCAGTGAGCAAGAGGAGGAGTTGCTAACTGTTTTGAGGAAGCACAAGAAAGCAATAGGCTGGATCATTGCTGATCTAGGAGGAATTGATGCATCAATCTGTATGCATAGGATTCATCTAGAGGAGGACTCAACACCCTCCAGGGAAATGCAGAGGAAACTTAATCCTCACATGCAAGAGGTGGTTCTGAAAGAAATCATTAAGTTGCTGGATGCTGGTGTAATTTACCCCATCTCTGATTCTGAATGGGTGGCACCAATCCAGGTGGTACCCAAGAAATCTGGCATAACAGTGATCAAAACTGAATCTGGAGAGTTGAGACCAGCCAGGGAGACCACTGGCTGGCGAGTTTGCATCGATTATCGAAAACTCAACTCCAAGACCAGAAAAGACCACTTCCCTCTCCCTTTTATTGATCAAATTTTAGACAAGTTGGCTGGGAAGGCTTTTTACTATTTTCTTGATGGGTACTCAGGGTACAATCAGATCCCTGTGCACCCCCTTAATCAAGAGAAAACTACATTTACTTGTTCGTTTGGCACCTTTGCTTACAGAAGGATGCCTTTTAGACTGTGTAATGCCCCAGCCACCTTTCAGAGGTGTATGTATGCCATTTTTTCTGATATGACTGACAAATTCTTGGAAATTTTTACGGATGACTTTTTTGTCCATGGGGATAGCTTTGACCAATGTCTACAACACTTCCATCAAGTCCTACAAAGATGTGAAGAGACCAATTTGGTCTTAAGTTGGGAGAAGAGCCACTTCATGGCAACACAAGAAATTGTGTTGGGCCATGTAGTCTCTAAAGATGGAATTGAGGTAGACAAGGCCAATGTTGACATCATTAAAAATCTGCCCCCTCCAAGAACAGTCAAGCAAATCAGATCCTTCCTTGGCCATGCTAGATTCTACAGGAGGTTTATCAAAGACTTCAGCAAAATTGCTAAGCCCTTGTGCCACCTGCTTTGTCAGGATGTGCCCTTTGACTTCTCTACTGAATGTCTGAAGGTTTTTGAAACTTTGAAATTTTGCCTCACCTCTACCCCTGTACTCCAAACACCTGACTATACCCTGCCCTTTGAGTTGATGTGTGATGCATCTGACTTGGCAATAGGTGCTGTCTTGGGCCAGAGAAAGGAGAAGCTGCCTGTGGTCATTGCATATCTCAGCAAATCACTTGCTGAAGCTCAGCTGAACTACACAACCACTGAGAAAGAGCTTCTGACAATGGTTTTCGCTGTAGACAAGTTTAGACCTTACCTACTTGGGCCTAAAACTGTCATCTTCACTGACCACTCAGCATTAAAGTACCTACTATCCAAGAAGGATGCAAAGCCCCGATTGATTAGATGGATGCTCCTGTTGCAGGAGTTTGACATCGAAATCAAAGACAAAAAAGGTGTAGAAAATGTGGTGGCTGACCACTTGTCCAAAATTATGTTGGAGAAAGGTGTTGATGACCTCACTACAAATGATATATTCCCGGATGAGCAATTGTTTGTCATCCAATCTTTAGTTCCTTGGTATGCACATATTGTTAATTATCTAGTTATCGGCAAGATCCCTTTCCATTGGACAAAAATGGATAAAGACCTATTTTTCTCACAGGTCAAATTCTTTTTCTGGGATGAACCTTGCTTGTACAAGTATTGTGTAGACCAAATTATTCGAAAATGTGTTCCCGAAAGTGATATCCCCTGTATTCTGGCCATGTGCCATGAAAATGCCTATGGGGGTCACTTTAGTGGGAGAAAAACAGCTAACAAAGTGTGAAAGTGTGGTTTCTATTGGCCTTCTCTTTTCAGAGATGCCCATACACACTGCAAGGCCTGTGAAAGATGTCAGAAACTAGGAGGGTTGTCTAAATGAAATTCAATGCTTTTACAGCCCATCCTTGTTGTAGAACTGTTTGATGTGTGGGGTATTGATTTTATGGGCCCCTTTCCTCCTTCAAATGGTTTTCATTTTATCTTAGTGGCAGTGGACTATGTTTCCAAATGGGTAGAAGCCATTGCCACAAGAACTAATGATAATTAGGTGGTCCTCAAGTTCATAAAGCAAAATATCTTCTCCAGATTTGGTACCCCTAGAGCCATTATCAGTGATGGGGGGAGCCATTTCTGCAGTAGAAATTTTGAGAGCTTGCTCAAGAAATATTCTATCACCCATAGGATTGCTACTCCCTACCACCCACAAACCAGTGGGCAAGTTGAAATTTCAAATAGGGAGATCAAGCATATCCTTGAGAAGACTGTGAGGACTGATAGGAAGGATTGGGCTGACAAGCTTAATGACGCACTGTGGGCTTATAGGACTGCCTATAAGACCCCTATCGGTATGTCCCCTTTCAGACTGATCTATGGCAAGGCCTGTCATCTCCCAGTGGAGTTAGAACACAAGGCCTATTGGGCCATCAAACATTTAAATCTAGATCTAACTTCTGCTGGTCATCACAGGTTGCTGCAGCTGTCGGAATTGGAAGAACTAAGGATGGATGCATATGCCAATGCAAGGATCTACAAGGAAAGGTCCAAAGCTTTCTTTGACAAAGGGCTGTTGAGAAAGAGTTTAAATGTTGGTGATAAGGTTTGGTTGTTTAACTCCAAACTTAAATTTTTTCCAGGCAAATTGAAATCCAGATGGGAAGGTCCTTATATTGTCATGCATGTTTCCCCATAAGGTGCTGTGGAAATCAAGGACCCTAAGTCTAGGAGACTCTTGAAGGTGAATGGTCAGAGGCTTAAGTCTTGTTTTGAAAAACCTACCGACCTTTTTGACACCATTCACTGTCAAGGGGATCCTTCTTCAAACTGATTCCACAGGTGTACCATTACTGTAGCATATGCACTTAGTTTTTGGTTGATTTATCTTGCTTTCTTTAGTTTCTATTTTCTAGGATTTGCTAGTGGCCTTATCTGAATTTTTCCCTATTTGTGGTAAACTTTTGATGCCTGGCTTGATTATTACTGCTTTTGAATTGATAGCTTCTGTTGAATGCCTAATGTGGAAGGTCGTTTTCGTGTCCTTGAGTGTATGATTGAGTTTACATATGACTAAAGACAGTCATAAGAGAGGGTCATGCCCAGGATTCAACCACACCAAACATGTAAAAGGGCAGAACAGAGAGCACATGCTCTCTATTTTATACCTTACTGTCGCTGGATCCAAAATGAAAGCCGGGGAGACTGTCGCGAGATTCATAAGCTCTTGCGAGGTTAAAGGAGGAAGCCTGGGAGACTGTCGTGAGATTCACAAGCTCTTGCGAGGTTAAAGGAGGAAGCCTGGGAGACTGTCGCGAGATTCATAAGCACTTGCGAGGTTAAAGGAGGAAGCCTGGGAGACTATCGCGAGATTCATAAGCTCTCGCGAGGTTAAACGAGGAAGCCTGGAAACCTATAATGAGGTTAAAGGAGGGAGTCTGAGAGAAGTTCGCGCAGTTCACCTGGTCACATTCTATTCCCTGTCGCAAGATTATCAATCTGTCGCGAGCTTCAAGATGAACCTCAGAGCTTCTCGCGTAATACAAATAGAGCCTTTGGAACCACTCGCGCAATTCACATGAATTAATCTCACTCTGTCATGCGATCCAAGGTCGACTTTAGAGATTGTCGCGCAATCCAGATGTAATCAACACCCTCCCTAGGTTTATTTTCAACCCCGCGACCAGATGTTCCAAAGCGCGCCGAGCTTCGCGATAAGTATTTCAACCTCACGCTTTGTCCCTTTTTCATTATCTACTTCCTTCTTCCCTCTGCGAAACCCTAGCTTCTGCCTCTCTCCCTTCTCTCCTCCAGCATCACTCCTACAGCTCATCATTCGCTCCACAAATCTATACAAGTGTTCCTATCATCACCCCCATCCATTGCCCTCTGCTGAGAGATCTTGAGGTGCCCTGTTCATCAAATCAAACCAAACCATAACTCTCCGTCTCCATTTCTCATATTAGAGGACAGAGTTAGAAATGGCTCCCAAAATTGTACAAAAGAGAAAGGGGAAGGACAAGGACCCTGCAGAGACCATCCCTAAAAAGGCCAAGACTTCTAAGTCTCCCAAAAAAGGAAAGGAAGTGGTTGAGGAGGCAGCGGTACCAACCACTAAGTTATCTACTCCCTCTGAGCTCATGGAGTCAATTCCATTGGAGCCTGAAATAGCCTTTGATGTCCCATTCTTTGAAAAAGAACCTCTCTCTGCCCCTGCAATACAATTTCTGAGTAAAGTGGGCCTAATGCCATTGATGAGAGAAATTCCAGGACTAGCCTACCCAAGGCTAGTGCAGCTGTTTTACCAGCACATCAAGGTCAAGAAGGGCAACGATGGACAAGAGTGCTTGCTGGTGATGATTGACGATTTTGATTTGTTAGTGAGCCCTAAGATGATTGCTGAAGTATTGGGCATCCCAGCAGCATTCAATCCTAGCTGTGGATATGGCCCCCCTCTATGTGCATCAATTGACCCAATTGCAAGGGCCCTAAATGAGGACTAAAAGCCACCGGGGACTCAATCAGAAGGAGGGAACTTGAGCCTGAGCTGCTGTTCATTGACCAAGTCCTGCGTAAGAACATATATTGCTCAGGACATCAGCAGGAGAGAAGAACTCCCATTGCAGATGTTGTCTACTCCTATCACATGGGCCATGGCTTCCATGTGACCTGGCTGATTTTTGAAGCTATGAAAGACACAGTGGTGAAATTAGGGTCAAACAAGAAGCCTCACACCCTACCCTATGCATGAATCATCACCTTGCTGCTGATCAAGGGGGGCTACAAGATAGGAAGAACCGAGCAAACCACCACCCTTACCCCTACTACCTTTGCCAAGAGGCAATGGAGAATCAGCAGAAGCTTGATGGGGGGTCAGAAAAAGAAGAAAGTTAAAGCTCAGGCCCTGCCCAAGCAAGCAGAAGCAGCTGAATCAGAGTCCACCCCTGCTACAACAGCAGTGCCTCCAGAGCTCATCACTTCCATCCCTGCAGCAGCACCCACACCCCCTCCACCTTTTATTCCTGCATCCTCTACTCCTCTTCCATCCATCTCTCACCCCCCTCTGATTCCATTCTCCATGCCCACCCCTTCACTGCTTGGTCCATGGGAGGACTCCTTCCCTACCTTACCACGATTACATTGCCATAATTCCCCTCCATTCCAACCAAGCACCTTGCCCCCACTCATCTCCTACAAGAAGCGAAAACCTACTCAAACCATTCCAACTATCTCCTGACCCCACCCTCAATACCTTCCATCCCCATTGACCCACCCCACCTTGAAGAAACCACCACCCTAGCCATATCTACTATATCTCCTCTCCCCGACATTGACTTAACCCTAAACACATCCATAGGCTTCCAAGCCTTCATCTCTACATTCCTTGAAACCATGCCTACCTACTACACCCCTCTGCCAGACTCCCCAACTACCTCACAGCACCTTTCCCCAGAACCCCACTCTTCCCCTCCCTCCACTTTCCATCATGCTCCTTCCTCCCCTTTCCAACCAGTACCCTCTTCTTCCCAAACCCCACCTCCTAACTTTGACACACTAACCCTCATCCTATCCCTAATCCATGACATCCAAGCCCAGTTATCCACCAATACCCATAAACTGGACAAGATGCAGGCTGAACTCACCTCCATCCAATCCACCCTACACACCTTAACCACCCCACCCATCCCTACCCCATCCACTTCAACCCCCTTGGTCTTGTTCACTGCCAAACCCACCCAAACGGACTTCCGTCCTGAATCAGTACCCCTCCCACCATCACCATTACCTCTTCCCCACCCTTTTCCTTTACCCCTTTTCACCATTCCAATTTTCCATCCCCCATCACCCCCAACTCCTGTTGAGCCTACACCCTACACTTTTCCCCTATCCCTCCATTCCCTCTTATCCTACCCTCCCACCTTCTCTCGCCAAATCTACCCAAATGCACCTAACCCGACCCCATCCCCCCACCACTTGGCTTCCCTACTATCATTCCCCCTTCCCCCCCCAGGACCCAGCACACTTCTCTCCTTCCACCTCTTATCTGTCAATTGCACCCAAACATCATTTCTACAGCCCTCCTTACCTCACCATCCTACATCACATGCGGGATAATGCTTACCTGAGGAAAGATGTCCTCCGGGGTATGGCCAAGCTACGCCAATCAATTGAGACCCCCCTGCTAGAAAGATTGATGAGATGGCAGAGGCCCACAGTGAGCAACTACTAGGCATCTCCTTAGGGTGGGAAAATATTGTGGAGGAATATTGGAAGACGAAAGCTTCAGCTACTTATTATCAGATTAATTGGGAGTATGAGAAATCCAATGCTGCTGGTGCGACTGCCCGGGCAAGAATGCTTGAAAAATGACTTAACAATGCCCAGGAAATCCAAAAAATCCAAAAGGAGATCCATGAGACTGATGCCCTCAAATTTAAAGTTCAGATAGCCTCATTGGAATCTGCATTGTCCGCTGCCAGAAATGAACCTTACCACCCAACCCCACTCTCTGTTCAAGTGCCTCAGCCTGCGCTAACTACCACTCCAGCTCCACCTGCCCAGTAAGAGGAGGCACCACCTAAGCCCCAAAAAGATAAAGGCAAAGCTCTTGCTTCACCTCCACCGGCACAGCCAACAACTACTGAGCAGCCTCCACCTCCCAAGGCCTCTACTGCACCTCCCCAAGAACAAACTTATCTGCAGCGGAGGAAAGTCACAGCCAAGAGGTCTACTCCCAAAGCTGTCCCCTTAAAAATTGGCAAAGAGCCTGCTGCCCAGTCTGAAGAGGCACAGTCCCCTGCCATACCTAAGTCCACTGGTAAAGGAAAGTCACCAGTGGTCCCCACTGAGGATCCTGAAGCTAAAAGAAAAGAGAAAGCCCCAGTGGTCTCCCCTGCAGAAGCTGAAGCTAAAGGCAAAGGCGAAGGAAAATCCCCTGCCACCCCCCCTGCTAAGCGTAAAGGCAAAGCCCCTCAAGAACCCAAGGAACCAAAGGCTCCCAAGGTGCCAAAAGTAAGGGTGAGGGCACCTAAAGCTCCATCTGCGATGAAAACACTAGCCGAGAAGAAAAAGGCAAGGGAGGAGAAGAAGAAAGAGGACAGAGTTGCCCTCAAGGCTAAGGCTAAATAGATGGGCTGGGATTTCCTTACAGATTCTGATTCAAATTAGGCCCTCGCTTCTAGATTGTATCTTAGGTTTTTCTTTTTGTAATTCCACTTGTAACTATTTTTATTCCCCTTTAATAGCAATTCTACTTTTCTCTATTGCTTTGTATTGTGTGTTTCTTTCTGATTGTTTGTTACTTGTGATTTTTTTTCTTCTTTTTTCATGGGAGAAGAGTTTTTGGGAGGATATTTTTCTTTGAACTAGTATTCCATGTCGCAGAGATGGTGTTTATATAAATTTGTGCAATTACCTGCTTCCGGGATTGCAATGGCTCCTTCAAATTGATGTGCCATCATAAGTGTACCTTGCGAAGATCCCCAGCTCTGCTGCGCAAGAAATGTCCTTTCCTCATCACTTATTGCTCCTCGCGAGGATCCCCGCGTGCTACACTTACCTCTTTAAATACCATGTCTCTCTTTGGACATGTATTTAATGCTACTTCCCTTTTCCAAAGAGCCAGTTGTGTATTTTCTTCTTTCCCCAAACAACCCTCATTTATTGCCAAGTGTGAAAACGGACGCAATTTCAATTCCGCCGATTCATGTTCCCTCGCCCCTCTCTTTTAAACCGGCCCTCAGTCCCTTTTCATCTCATCCCTCCACTTCTAACCCTAGAAGTCCATACCTCCTCACACAAATGGCGGATGACAGCCCCTTTGGCTTCCCAATCAAATTTTACCCCATCTGGGACGATCCCCCACCGCCTAAGGAGCCGGACCCCTTGCAATTTCTCTAGGATGAGTATGACGAGGTCATGCGGATCCTAGCCAAGGAAGAAAAGAAAAAGAAGAAAAGAGAGAAGTTAGAGGAGAAGAAAAAGAAAAAAAGGGAGAAGCGAGAGAAAAAGAAAAGGAAAAATATGGCAGCACCTGCATCTCCCCCTCCATCTTCCCCCAACCCTCCCCCGGCTATCCCTTAACCCCCCCATTTTCTCTTTTCTTTTTTTTTCCATCTTTTTGTCATATTTTATTTTTCTTTTAATGAAAGTTTTTTTTAGTTCCATACTGTTCAGTTTTGCATTTTTGTTTCTCTCTCCTCTTCTGTGTTTGTTTCTGTAAGTTTCCTTGGATTCTACCGTTTATTCTCACCTCTGAACCAGTGAGGACACTGCTCCTCCTTGGTTTGGGGGTGTGGCAGGTAGGTCTGCCAATAACATAAGTTAACTTAAAGTGCAGCAGAATCATGCGAGTAACATAGAAATGGAGCTGTGTTCACTTAAGAATTATGAAAATTAAAGAATTTAAAACTTTCTGCAGATCTTAGACATTATAAATTTCTAAATTTTTACATTTCCTTGATGAGAACACCAAGAAAACTCACTGGTATCAGCACTTAGTGAATCATTGAAGAGAGAAAAAGGTAAGGATATGCTTAAAAATTCAAAGGAAGACCATCACCAGAGAGAATTGGGCCTACAAATTTTTTTTTTTGAGGAGTGATTGAGGCAAATTTCTTCTAGATTTAAGGACTGGCTGAGTCAATCTATTCACTAAAAGTTAGGTAACTCCAAGTTGAAACAACTGACAGCACTCATGACACTTAGGAAAGGATCAAGGCCTTCTCTTGGACAGTTTGAGCCTAAACAAACCAAACCCTAAAAGCAACTGCCCTTGTTCATACACTCTTTAAGCTTCAAAGTCCAATTTTCTTCAAAACACACCTGAGTACTTATACCTGAACCTATGGATCTGATTTAACCTTACCCTCACTCTGAGAAGTCAGAAGGTAAAGGAGAAAGAGTTAAAGATGGACTAGCTAGGGTCAACATTGGATGAGTGGAAAAAAAAAAATTATCTAAAATTCTAGCAGTGTAACAACTGAGAAAAAAGGTGGCAGTTTAAAAAAAATAAATAAATAAATAAATAAACTAACAAGAAGAGAAACTGAACACTTCAAATATGAAGATTTCAAAGAAGATGAAAGGAGCTGAATTAAAGAAGGTGAAGTCATGAATCACCTCCTGCACCTACTGATTTCTGAATTTCAAACCCCTTTTTCAACCTTCCAATTCTTTTTATAACCCAATACCATAAGCTACATTACAGCCCTGTTAAAGCCCTTGTGATCCAAAGTTGAATGAGCTGTCATGTAGAGATAATGAGTTGTCCAATCTATGGTAAAAATCTGCCAATGATACCAGAACTTGAATGCTATGCCTTTGCTCATGCTTATAGACCCATTTGGGGGATGTAACTGCTCTTGAGCTTGAGAGACAATGAAACCCTCAAAAGTTCTTTGTGAAAGTATGTCCTAGAGAGTTTTGGGTCTGATATTGAATGTATTGGGCATGACCTACAACCTAATTTTTAATTTAATGATGAGCTCAGTGCTAACACACATCTGTAGTTTCCCTGTAGTGAACTGATTGGAAATGTTGTGCTATCATGGGAAGTTTTTTATGCTTAAACATCTGTGCAGACAATGCATTTAAATTTCTTATATTTTTACTGATTCCGGGGTGAACTGATGCTCTGTTTCTTGACAGCTGAGTTGAATCTTGCACTTCTGCTAACTGTTTTATTAAGAAGTTTGTGGGTATTTTCACTGAAAACCCTCAGGAGACTTCACTCCTCCACTAGGGATCACCTAGGGGTTTAAAAGGCTTGGTACATATGCTAAATGTATCCGTGCTCCCTACGAAAGTGGCAGTTAATTTCTGTAGATTTTTAGTGTAGCTTTGCTAAGGGACTAGCAAAGATTAGGTTTGGGGGTGTGTTAAGACATGAAAAGTACCACTTTTCACCCCTTAACTTAGCCTCTGTTAGACCCTTAGCCATCTAATAAATGTGTGTTAAGTCATTTCTGTAAAGCTGAACCCAGACAAGAATTGAACCTCGTGCAGCTTTCATAAGCTTTAAAGGATTCAGAAATTAAGCCTCGCGCAGTCCTCACGAGTCTCCCAAAACTTCATTTCCAATTGCCTGCACTGTTCTCGCACAGTTGAGTGACAGAGGGGCTTTAGAATCATACTTCGTGCAGCTCTCGCGAAGCTCAAATATAAATGCTTGTGCAGTCTCGTGCAGCTCAAGAAAGCATCTCTCAAACCTCGCGCAGTTCACTCAGATCAACTGAGGAGAGAGAGCTCTAGGTATTTCGGCGCGCAGTGGCTGCGGGATGCAAAACTTCATAAAAACCTCTCGCGCAATTCAGAGACTAATGCACATCACGTCCTCGCGAAGATCCATTGAGAAATAAATTGCTCGCGCGATTTCCGCGCCATTCAGAAGGAAAGTGCAATCCCGCGAAGACCAGAGCAATCCAGCGAGGATTCAATGCTCTATCGCGCGACTACTTCAACTGCAATTAAGACAACCCCGCGACGGCTAGAATTTCAAGCTAATCCAATCTCGCGAAGACCGTGCTACCATGCGATAGTCTTGGAAACCAGTGCTACCTGGCGAGGCTCTGAACTCTAACTCTCCCTCACCTTTGCAGAGGACATTCTGGGAACTTCCAGCTATTAGGGCACGCATTCCAACTCTCCAAGTTCCGTGCACATGCCCTGAGGCATTCAAGGGACAGTATTAGGCCATGTGACATCATTAAAATTAGGGTTTCCTGACCCTAATGCGCCACCAAACTAACTGCTATATAAACCTAAGCCTTGTTTAGGTTTAGGGGACTCTCTACTTAGAATAGAATTTAGTCTATCTTCTTCTTGCAGTAGCTGCAGATCTCTAGTAAGGTTTAGGTAGTTTTCTTTTTTACTTTTTCTTCTCTCCATAGTCCAACATTTGCTGGCTATGCCTCTGTATGACTATTTGGAATAGATTAATGGAGTTTCATGATAGGGTGTTTTACTTTTATGGGATTTTTTGTGAGTTGTTCTGTACAAGGTTGTTATCTTGAGATCCTCCATTGCTAGGACGTATTGCAAGCAATGGAGGATAGATTTTATGGTTTATTCAGATCCAAGTGACCTGCATGTCTGGGCTAACATGCTCCCATACAGGCCTAGCCCCACCACAGGACCCACTAGATCTGAAGTACCCATGGGAGCAATGAGCTTTTGTAGCCTTGTGAACATGGTGATGGCAGCAATCTTTCTTGTTCTATCTTGAGCTTTGTGAGGAGGATAGCCTCTGGGATAGTCTGTGACCATTTAAGTGAACAGATTATAGCCTTAGGGTGAAGCCAACCCATAGACTCAAGACGGATTATTCTTCTCTGCACTTGTGCTTGTAGCCCTGTGAGAGATTGTGCTAAGACAAACTCCCCTGTATGTGTATAGACCCTCCATCAGATGGCAGATCTGGTTTGGTTATAGAGGTTGTAAGCTTGCAACTGGACCACTGTAGTCTCTCTAAAGTAGTGGATAGCTGAATCTAAGGCTGCACTCAAACTTACTGGTTATATGTGTCTGGGCTAACATGCTCCCATACAGGCCTAGCCCCACACATAACACTTTAGCGGTTGAGGTTCCCTATGGATTCTTATGCTTGTAGGCTGGATGAAGTAGTGCCCGCAATGATAAACTTGTTCTGACCCATCTCTGGGTTGTGGTTCCCCAATTGGATAGTCTATGACCATTTAAGTGGACAGGTTATAGCCATAAAGCGATTGGATCATGGCACAGAGATGAGTTGGATTCTTTCTCCTCAGTGGTGATAATGTAGCCATTAGACAGGACTTCTATAGCAGCAGATCTGAATCTGAGTCATGAAACCCATCATATTTGAACCTAATAGCATACTTCTCACCCTTTTATATTTATTTCCTTACTCCATCTTCTTTCTTAACCCTTTCTATAGTTTAGACATTAGGATACCTTAGAATTTACATTTTAGTGACCCTAAATCCCCTTCCATTTAGGATTGCCAGATCTGTAGTTAGATCTGGAGGGCCTACTAAAGATGGCTCCCTTGGAGCTTAAGATCAACTTCCCTGTGGGACAAACTCTTACTTATCAAAACATGCTATAACAGGCGCCCTGTATCTTGCAGGATTGTGCATATTTTAGGCTTGCTGCTTTGCCATTTTCAATCCACCTTTTATTCATTTTCATTCACCCCATTCTTATCACTGTCTTCAATAAAGTCAGTAGCAAGCACTTAAATAAAGCCTAACAGCTGATCAGGGACAGGAGCCTCAAGAGCAGGTTGGTCAGGTAGTGGTGCGTCCTGAGCAGGTGCATCATGTGGTTGAGGAGGGACAGGAGGCGCTTGAGGGGTTGGCTGTAGATGTGGTTTTAGCAGGTTATAAGTCTTCCTCCAATGCTTAAAGGTGTAGAACACCACATTGTTGGAGGACTGAGGCTCCCTGGAGGAGATCTTATGGATGGAGGTCGCGGTGTACTCATCAAACATAGCCGAGACCAAATTGGCATGTGGTATATACTCATCGAGCTTTTCGGCCCTTGCCAAAAGCTTCTTCCTCCCATGCTTGATTCCCTCAAAAACCATAATGGCGACATCAAACCATTTACCCTGAAAAGCTGCGTATAGGGCTTCCATCAACACCCCTAATCTCTTAGTCTTATGGCGGATCGGGTAGAGATTACACTTGAAGATTGTGTCAAGCATCCACATATAGCTCGGCAAATGGGCACGCCTAATGGCTCGACCCGGTGCAACTCGTTCACCAGTCATCCGCTTGGCGACAAAAGTATGGGTCAAATTTAGGGGATTTGGGGGTAACAAGTCAATCCCCTCGCCATACCTGTCAAAACATCCCAACTCTCTATAAGCCATTGCGTGGGTAAAAACATATGCCTTCCCATCGACTTTGCTGCAAATGGTATTAGGGTCAGGGCCATCAAACATCTTTTGGTAAAACAAGCGCACAAGGTGCAGGTAATAGTACTGATGAAGGGGTTTGAGAAGATTATCCAATCCCGCCTTGCCTAAATAGTCAAGTGCCCAAGCATCAATGCCGGGCACATTGGGTGTTTCGAATAAGGCTAGATCGATGGTGTACTCATGGGCAAAACCCTTGTCGGCCCACCATTCGCTTGGTTGGTCATGCTGGGGAGATTGCGGAGCAACGGGTTGCTCGACAGGTGGTTGCGATGGTGGAATAGGTGGCTGTGGCAGAGGTTTTTGTGGTTGTGAAGGACCCGAAGTGGTCTTAGGTCGCTTCGATGTAGGGGTTTTAGAAGTGGCAGCCTTCTTCTTAGGTGCCATGGTTTAAGAAAACCAAAACGAGGGTTTTAATCAAAGAAGAAAATTTTCAACCCAAGGCAAGAAATCAAGAATCGGAATTTAAAGGTTTATCACTTTGAGGCGATTTGGATTTAATTCCTCAAAGGATCTAGCGCAATTGATTGTTCGTATGATCCTCCAATGTAAAAACCCTCGAAAACTCGAACGAAAACCCAAAGTATTGAAAAAAAAATTGAACTTAAAAATGCAGTTTATATATATATATAAGCGAAATTCGATCGATCGAATTCTTTTCGATCAGTCAAAATCTGACTTATACATAATTAACTTCGATTTTGATCGATCGAAACTCATTTCGATCGATCAAAAATAGTGTAAGGGAAAATTGGGTCGCTCATTTCATTCGAACGAATTTTAATTCGATCAGTCGAAACGCCAAAATTCGATCGAACGAATATGTTTTGATCGATCGAGCTCGTCAGGCCTACATCAATTTCTGAATAAAGAAAATATTTTGTCCGATCGAGAATAAATTCGATCAATTGAAATAATTTCGATCAAACGAATTGAATAAACTTTAAAATACAGGAAAAATTGACTTTCTGCCACGGTGATTTCGATTGGCCGATTTACACCTCGATCAATCAAACCCGTATTCGATCGAACGAAAATGAAATTCGATCGATCGATTCAGCAGAATAATAGAATTTTTATGATTTTGAATTTTCTTTGTCGTTCTCATGCATCAACATCCAATTCATCCTTGTCATTAATCATTCAAAGTATTTACATATAATTTGATCACAAAGGACCATTACAAATTCTTTCTCCTTCTCATGATTACTCAAACAATGAAGGATGTTGGGCGTGAATCTCGGCTTCGCATTCCCATGTTGCTTCCTCTCTAGAGTGATTTTTCCATTGGACTACACTAAAGGAATCTATTTTGAGCTCAACACTTGCTCGGTTCGGTCTAAAATTTGCACTGGTTCTTCAATGACCGTCAGATCCCTATAAACTTCCACAGGTGGTGCATCAAGGATATGAGTTGGGTTTCGCACATATTTTCGCAACATTGAAATGTGAAATACGTCGTGGACTCTATCAAGTTGTGGGGGTAATGCGACCCTATATGCAACTTCACCCACTCTCCCCAATACCTTGAATGGTTCAATAAAGCAAGGACTCAACTTTCTGCGCTTTCCAAAGCGCATCACACCCTTCATAAGGGATATCTTTACAAACACGTGATCTCCCACTTGAAAGTCCATGCTTGAGCGCTTGATATCCGCGTAGCTCTTCTGGCGACTCTGCGCCATCCTGATTCTTTCTCGTATAATATGGACGGTCTCAGCATTTTTCCTGATGACTTTCGGTCCCAATCTCATGCCCATACCTTCTTGGAATCTTTGCCAGAATACTGATGTGTACAGTGGATCACGATTAGACACAATGCGCATAGGAATACCATGGAGTCGCACAATTTCTTTCATATATAACTCTGCCAACTTGCTTGCAGTGTATGTCATATTGTAGGGTAGGAAGTGAGCCGACTTCGTCATTCGGTCCACTACCACCGATATTGCATTGTGGCGTCTCATCGTCCTTGGTAGTCCCACAATGAAGTCCATAGAAATGAACTCCCACTTCCACTCTGGTATTGGTAGAGGTTGTAATAGACCTGCTAGGTGTCTATGTTCCACCTTTACTTTTTGACACACTAGACACGTCGACACATATTTCAATCCTCTCCACCAATAACACTTTCGCAAATCTCGGTACATCTTAGTACCTCCCGGATGAATGGCATACTTGAACTTATGAGCTTCATCCAATATGGTCTACCTCAGCTCAGTATCCACAGGTATACATAAGTGGCCACGGAATAGTAATGATCCATCTTCTTTGATCGAAAAATCCCCCCTTTCATCTGCAGTCACCTTTTGACGTATCCTCACCAGCTCTGGGTCTTTCATCTGGAGTTCATAAATGAGATAAAAAATAGTGGGTCTGATTATGAGATTTGCCAACAGTACCCCGGTAACCTTGACTTCAATGTTCTTATCATACAACGAAATGTCTTCCAATAATTTCCATCGTCGAAGTCCCACAATGAGACTAGCCATCTAAGCTGTATTCTTCCTACTCAACGCGTCAGCCATGACGTTAGCTTTACCTGGGTGATATTGTATAGTGCAGTGGTAGTCTTCGAGAAACTCAATCCACTGCCATTGCCTCATATTCAATTCTTTCTGTGTAAATAAATACTTGAGGATTTTGTGGTTCTTGAAGATCTCAGAGGTTTCACCATACAGGTAATGCCTCCAAATTTTGAGCGCAAATATCACTACGGCTAACTCTAGATCATGCATTGGGTAATTCTTCTCGTGCTCTTTCAACTGTCTTGACCCATAGGCTATGACCTTACTACTTTGATTCAGTACACAGCCCAAACCATCATATGACGCATCACTATAAACAACAAATCCCCCACTGCCTGACCGAATAGGCAACACTGGAGCAGAGCTAAGCCGTTTCTTGAGTTCTTGGAAGCTCTCCTCACATTCCTTGGTCCACTCAAATTTTGTGTTCTTCCTTGTAAGTCGGGTGAGTGGTCCTGAAATCTTGGAAAAACCTTCCACAAAGCGTCGGTAATATCCAGCTAGACCGAGGAAACTGTGAATCTCCGTCACAGTCTTGGGTTGTTCCCAATCTAACACTGCCTCAATCTTTGTTGGATCAATAGTCACGCCTGCTTATGATACTACATGACCGAGAAAACTCACTTGTTCTAGCCAGAATTCACATTTGCTAAGTTTGGAATACAGATGGTGTTCACGGAGGGTCTGTAAGACAATGCGCAAATGATGTTCATGTTCTTCTCTGGTCTTTGAATAAATAAGAATGTCGTCCACAAACACCACTGCGCATGTATCAAGGTGTTGTTTAAAGACCCGATTCATGAGGTCCATAAACGAGGCTAGTGCATTCGTCAAGCCGAAAGGCATCACTAAGAATTCGTAATGCCCATATCTAGTCCTGAATGTTGTCTTCCGTACATTTTCTGCCTTCACCTTAAGTTGATGATACCCGGATCTCAAGTCGATCTTTGTAAAGAACTTTGTCCCTTGCAATTGGTCAAATAGATCGTCGATCCTGGGCAAACGGTACTTGCTCTTGATCGTGAGCTTGTTCAACTGACGGTAGTCAATGCAAAGTCTCATCGACCCGTCTTTCTTCTTAACGAACAACACCAGTGCTCCCCAAGGGGTCACACTTGGCCTTATCAAGCCCTTATCTAACAGTTCCTATAATTGCTCCTTCAACTCCTTCAATTCAGCTAGGGCCATTCGGTATGGAGCTTTGGAAAGTGGTTTAGTGCCTAGAGCTAAGTCAATAGCAAATTCGATCTCCCGATCAGGTGGCAAGCCTGGTAACTCATCAGGAAATACGTCCTCAAACTGACAGGCAATTGGGATATCAAAAATAACATTCTTTGCTTCCTTTTTCTCTTGTAGGAATGCTAGATATCCCTCGCATCCATTCTTCATCATCCGCTCAGCTCGTACTATGGAGATGATCGGCGCTACCTTCCTTTTCTCGCCAATGAACCGGAAAGATTTCTGTCTGGGTGGACAAAAAGTGACTACTTTTCGTAGACAATTTACGCTGGCAAGATATGCACATAGCCAATTCATGCCAAGTAGTACATCAAGTCCTTGCATGTTCAATAGGATAAGATTCGGGATAGTCTCTTGATCCTCCACTTGCACGATGACTGATCAACAACACATGTCTACAGTCACAGTACTTCCCATAGGAACAGAAACATCCAAAATAAAATCCAACTCCTCAGGAACAACCTTTAATTTCCCCGTGAATTTTGGAGTTATATACGAGTGGGTAGACCCTGGGTCTATCAAAACTCGTGCAACACAACGATCGCCGTCGTTTTCTTGGTAAAGCTGTAGCGTACCTATATATCATTCAATATATACACTACGTTCAGATATGCATGTCATGACCACACAAAATGTACCTAGAAGTTTTCCTATCAATGCACTTTCTTCATCTAGAAGACAAATAATTAAGTTCAAACATAACAAGAAGGTTATACCTTGGATTACATCGTTGCTTGTCCGGGCGTCTTCTGCTGTCACGGCAAAGGCACGACCTGAACAATAGGTCTCGTGGATTGTGTAGGTCTTGACGCAGTAGTAGTGCAGACGGTGCCCTCCTTTCTCATCTCGAGCTGTCTCGTATCATATGGCCTACCTTCCCACATTTAAACATATGCCCGTGTCCCGTCTATAGTCTAAAGTTTTATGCGGTTTGCCGCAACAGGCACATTTTAGTTGTGGACTCGTAGATGCCGCTCTAAAAGGTCCTTGTGTGACAGATGCCCCAGACGTTTGAGTCTGAGTAGGGCCCTCTCTGTGGAACGGTCTCGAAGAAGTGAAAGTATTTGACCTAAGATAATTTACATAGGCCGGTCTTGAAACTGGAGTAGGTGCTGACAACCTCGGCTTTTTATTCCCTGAGTCATAGTCACTCACCCCCCAAACTTGGCTTGTTCTTCCACTCACGTCTTTTGTTGATGTCCCTTTCTGCAATGATGGCCTTTCCCATCACATCGGCATATACTTCCAATTCAAATATGGACACTCTCTCCTATATAATCGGTCTCAGGACTCCTTGGAATCTGCTGGCCTTTATTTCTTCAGTGGCTACCAATTCTGGTGCAAATCATGATAACCTCACAAACTCATTGTCGTATTCCCGTACGGTCATGCTCCCCTGTACAAGATTTGTAAAGTCCTTCTTCAACTAATTCCAAACTTGCTTAAGAAAGTACTCCTTGTTAAATGCCATTACAAAGTCCGCCCACGTCCATGGGTTGTACGGACCCTCAACTTCCCTTTTCCTCAACATCGACTTCCACCAAGCATCAGTATCGCCTTCTAGTTGGAAAGAAGCCAACCAACTTTCTCATTCTCAAGGTTTTTCAGTCTCTCCAACAATTTCTCCATCTATTTCAACCACTTTTCTGCTTCAAGTGGATCAGTCTGTCCGTGGAACACAAGAGGTCTCAATCTCCTGAAATCCACAAATGAGGATGGCAACAAAGCAGGAGGTGGTGGTGGTGGCGGTTGCTACTGATGGCTGACATTGCTTGCGGCTAACAACTCCGTCTGCTCAGTCAAAAGTGTAGTCTGATGGGTCTGTTGAGCCATAGCAGCGGCTAGAGCCTCCATAGCCCTGGCCATCCTATCAGAAGACTCATCTCTATGACCTCTCTCCGCCTCAGGAGGTTGTCTTTGCTCTCCTCCGGAACCCAAAGGAATATCCTCCATGCGCCTTTCACCTCTTTGGCGGCTTCCCCTAGGTCTACCTCTTCCTCGCTGATCCATTGGAATCTGTTACAATGAAACCAAAGTCTCATTAACATACGGTCTCTAGTATTCAACAAAATTTCAATCTCAAAATAGTTTAAGACTTGTCAGGTGCCTCTAAGACCATGCTTCGATACCAACTGTGACAGCTCGGGTTTCGGCACCCCAAAGCCTGCGCCGTCAGTGGGCCGGCGCCAAGGCCTAGCTCTCGAACGAAGCACGTAACGTACAATTGCATAATGAAAAACAAAGCAGAAAAATATCTAATGAATCACCATAGCAGAAAAAAGAGAACTAGTACTATTCATCAAAAGCTCAAAATGACGGTTCTAATTCCATATGATTCCTTATAGAAAAAGAACCGACAAGAACCACCGGTAAGGTCTGTACCTTACGAAAACATGGTTCACCAAAAAGAAGTACAATCATTTGCAAAATTTACATCTTTTACAACCAAAGTTAAACCAACACATCCTGAATCATAGGGCCGGACCTACTTTGGCCTAGTACAAAGAAAGCAGCTCTTAGGGTGAATCTCCTCCAAGTCCTCCCCCGAACCTGTGACATATAGTCGAGGAATGAGCTTCATCCAAGCTTAGTAAGGAAAAACTCATAGCATGCTTATTGTAATGGCACATAGATCTTATGGCATAATGAAACAGAGTAATCAGGACATATGCACAATGTATGGTCATGGCATGAAACATAGGTACAAAGCTTGTTCGAAATTTCAAAAGAGATAGGTCCACATCTTCTTCCAACACAAGAAAAGAAAAAACTTAAAGTGGTATGCTTAAAGTAATAGAATGAGGAACTATAACCTCAAGCCCCCGATGGAATACCCACCACCATCGCTCATATGAACCATTTTCACATATATCCAAGGTCCCATAAAGTTGGACGCTTGGCCGAACATATTTACCGTCATGCAGTAGGAGTCACAAAACACATAGCACAGAGGTGTACGAATTAGCCGCCGTACCGATCGGGTATTCACATAAAACCTTAAATCAAAGTGCATACATATAGCTGACCGCCGTGTAAAGTGATAATTATAATTTAGATCAAAGGTTGGAAGGAGTGTGAAGATACTTACACAACACAAGAGATTAAATCTCGAAAGATTCCACAACTCATGCATGAATCAAAAATGTATGGATGCCCATGTTCTTCCAAATTATGTTCGTAACCACACATATAATCAATTCAAAGAAACAATCACGTCATAACACACACATGTTAATGTAACAATGCACATGGTGTCAAGTATTCCTTATCTCGAGATCTTAACCCGCACTAGCTCACACCGCCGTTTGGGTTAGCCCCCTCAACATACAATACTAAGTCACCTAAAATATAAGATCCAATGTTCACTCATTAGAACAGTGCAAAACATGTTAGGATAATTCCCCCCAAAATCTTGCAGTCAAACTTACCAAAATTCTGAATCTGGGAATTTTGATCGATCGAATCCCAATTTCGATCGATCGAAATCACATTTCGATCAATCAAGCTAAATTCGATCGGTGATTTCGATCGATCAAGCTAAATTCGATCGGTCGAGCTCTCACATAAGCAAAAAATCAAACCTACTTTGATCGAACGAATCCCTTTCCGGTCGATCGAAAACTTATGATTCGATCGATCAAAAGTATATCGATCGGTCGAATCTTCCAAAAGCAGTTGAGCTATCACACATTTTGATTGAACGAATCTTACTTCAATCGATCGAAAATTCATAATTCGATCGATTGAATATATTTCGATCAATCGAGTTCTCACAAAGGGTTTTTCCACATTCCTGTTTATATATGTTTTGATCAATCGAGTGTGAGATTCGATCGATCGAACCCATTTCGTTCGATCGAATGAATTTTCTCATATTTCAAAGTTGTCACATTTTAAGTCCATTTCGATCGATCGAACTCAATTTCGATCGGTCGAAATGAACAGAAATCACCCATTTAATAGTTTTCCCCCTCTACATCAAGTTGAACTCAATTTCTTATGCTCCCGTGATCTAAATTTACGTAACAACAGTTAACGACATAATTTCAAGATCTCGATCAAATATTCATACCTTGATTTCCCTCAAATCTCTAATCCTAGCCTCTAGATATGACTCGAGTTCACCAAAAGAACAGCAGCTCGTTCGTCGCTCTAATTACGTCACCACAAGCTTCGAGAACAGATTGTTCTCGCATGCAATCAGCGTTTAAATCTCGAATCTCTCCCTCTTTCCTCTTAACTCCCTATGATCAGCAATAACTAAGGTGTTGAATGCAATACCTAAATGAGGCATTTAATTCCTCTCTTATACTTGAGTCCTAGGCTTAGGTGTAAAGCACCTGCACCAACGTTGGGTGTACGAGAGTGCACTAACCCTCAACCTAGCCTGCATATGTCAAATCCCATCCATTGTATGTGATCTATAGACATTACATCGACTATTGATACCGTCCCCGACGTGTGAACCGTTGGGCACATGTATTGAGGCATGCAGATCAAGGTTTTTAAATATTTGGGATGTTACACTGCAATACTTGATTTGATTATAATTCCAATACAACTAGTACACTTGCTCAGTCTGAATTCTAGCACAATTAGCATACACAAATTAATTAGAGTTTCATCAAGACTACTACATGTGCACCCCTAGTACAATTAGGAGACCTGATCACAGTCAGACTTCTAAGGGATTCGGAGACTACAATTAATCAGACTCCGAGCAGTATTAGGACACTAAATTAATTAGAATTATAATAAGATTAGGAATCTAAAATTAATTAGAACCCCGATAGGATTATAATACTAGAATAAATCCACTAACTCTAACAAATTCACAGCTAAATTCATAGCAGAAGCAGGGAAGTCTAAACTCACCAGAACTATAACTCTAAAAGCGAAATAAAAGAGAAATTAAACTATCTAAATTAAGAAAAAGACCTAGCTGCTGACATTCGCAGGCAGACGATTCAGTATAGAAGTAACCCATACCCGCTCTTAAGCGAGATCATTGACGTGTTACAGCATCGATAAATATTTACAGCTGGCGATTGCAACAAACTAGGAACCTTCCTAGAAAATCCTTTACTTTTTTACCTCCACTTCTAAACGTTGCATCGCTAGAGTCTGCCTGGACAGAATTGGAGACACTGATTCAACGGGGACCGAGAGGAACCCAGAAAGAGCAAGCACCAATGGACTGGCGGTCGTGATGGGATGCTTTTGTAAACTCTCTTTTTTTAGATAGTTAGTTTTCATCTTATCTCCCTATTTTTGTTTCTCTTTCCATCGTGTCATTTAGAGTCCCTTTTATATATATGAGTCTTCGTCAAAGACTCGAGCTATCTAGTATACGAAGAGTGAGTTTAGGAGACCCACCATTGTGGGGATATCATAACAACCCTGCGTACGAAGAAGAACCATTTCACAATTCCATGCCACGACAACCTGAGATTAACATGGTTGGCGAGCAAGAAAATCCCTTCTCTATCCCACACATCGGTAATAATCATAATGGGAGAGATTGTAACACCGGACAAAACCTCACCACTCAATAGATCGTAGAGCTCAGTATTCAAAGAATACAAAGAGGAGACGACTCTGAAGAATTGCTTCGAGGGTTGGCCGCCGCATACGAAACTATTAGGTCCTGACAATTTTCAAAAGAACAAGAGCAACAAGCAAGGCCACCTGCTATCTCGAGCACGGTGTCGGCCCATGCCACACCATTGAGACAACCTGCCCACAAATTTTTCAACGATGACTCTCTAGACAAGGTTTGCTCACGGGTCACTCCAAAAGACAGCACCATTAAAATCGAAGATCTCCCTAAAATGCTTGATAAGTACATGGACAAGAGGGAGCACTCCGGTCACTCATTAGGATTTAAACCACTAAAATTTACCAAATATAATGGCACGGGAAATCCGAGTCATCACTTGGCCCTCTTTTGTAATGATTGCCGACCCATACGTGATAATCAAAGACTTCTCATTCACTATTTCCAACGCTCATTAGAAGGAGAAGCTTTAGATTTGTTTTCGGGACTCCCCCTTTATAAGATAGAGACCTTCGATGAATTAGTTGATCAATTCCTAGACCAATACAAACACTTGATCCAAGAGACAGTCAGTCTCAGTAATCTAATGGCAGTGAACCAAGGACCTGATGAAGAATTTATCGACTTCGTCGCTAGATGGAGAAAATTCGCTGCTAGGATCGGCACCTCAATGAAAGAGAAGGATTCAGTGGACATTATCATCAATAACACTAGGGAACCGTTAAAGAGTGCACTTGTCATAAGTGATTGCCCCGACTTCATTGCACTCCACTCCCCGGGTATGCCGACAAGCGCGACACATTAAAGGCGGAGACCTTGCTCTATCCATAGTTACATCAAAAGTAAGCTCTTCCAGTGAATCGAAATCGAAAAATAATAAGAAAGCCTCAGGAACTGAGCAAGTTAACACCGTTGTCAACCAAGGATAAAACTCTAATAACAGAAACTTCTAACCGTAAAATTTCGAACAAAATCAAAATCAACTATGGTATGCCAACCAAAACCAAGGAGTTAATCAACAAAGATACGCGAACTAAAACTAAGGCAAGAATCAAAATCAAGGCCAATACCCGAACAGAAATCAATACCCTAACACCTATCCAAACCAAAACACGACACAAAATCGACCGGCCCACGGGTCGAATTACAATAATGTGCCCCCACCATAAAACTTTAACCTAGCCAGATGCCTCTACCAGCCAAGGCGAGAACACTATCCCCTTTACCAGATACAATCCCCAACATTTTTCGTCTCCTTAATACTCAGAATCTCCTTCGATTCTTGCAGGAAAAATCCCACCCATGGCCGACAAATCTAAACTATAGTAACTACTATCCCTTCCATCGATACGCGGGACACAATCTAAAGGATTGTTGGGTCCTTAGGGACGTAATCTATAACATGAATGACCGAAACCAAATCGATTTGGAAGCACTTAGCAACCCTAGCCCTAATAATAACCAACTCCAACAAAATTTAGGAATCGTTAACAACCCCATGCCTAACCACAACCAAGCAACACCGGCTCAGGTCACTACCATAGATCTCTCCAATCGATTCCCCTACCAACCTTCCACCTTAATCACTCGCATTCAACCCTCTGTTGCTTCCGCCACACCAGCAAGAGCTCCTTCACCCCCACATCCCTTAGCCCTGATCACTCGCATCGCCCCGTCGAGTCTACCTCCTTATCCAAAATTCACTCAGATACGAGTCCATTCCTTTAGGGTTAGGAGACCATTCCTTCGTAGTCACCCACCAGAGCCTTCAACCCTTCTAAATCCTGAACCAATGCCATTACCACTCCCATTGTCTGATTCTGAACCTGACTATGGAGATCACGTTCTCCAAACTGTGGCACAAATTGCTACATGGGTAGAGAGTGTCACCCAAAAAGCTCCAAGCCAAGAAAATAAAATAGCAACCGAACGTTTGCTCAACCTAAAAGAAAGTGAACTAGAAGAACATCCTGACCCGTGCGAGATGTTGGCCTCTACTTTTATAAAAGAGGAAGACTACACATAGTACCTCCCGCCTTGGAGTGGCACCATTCAGGTATGCGTCCCAACCTCATATTTCACCCATTTCACAAATACATCTACATCAAGTAATGCCAGATTTGGTCAACAACCGACTTGCCTAATTCTCAAATCAGGAACCAATTACCCACCTCAGCCTTTCCCTCAAAATAAGGATTTTACGAACGCACAACCACCAAAGGGAAATGTGAGAGAAAGAGAAGCTAACTTACGTCCCCCATCTCACAAAATCCCTCCACCAATTCCTGCACCTCAACCATTCCAACCATCTACACCTAAGGCCCATCGGCCAGGTAAAGAGATTGCGCTCGAGCCAGGACAAGAATATGTCCTTCTGCGGCATCTCTAGAAGATCCCGACCCAGATATCCATACTAGAACTCATCAAGAAATTGCCTGATCATCACTGGTTGGTGATAAGGGTACTTGAAGACACGCAAGTGGATGAGGATATGACCCTAGATGAGCGTCATCAAATCACCTCAGTCATGGCACAACCTCTGGTGCTCACTTTTACAGACGCAGACATGCCTAAAGAGTCACTTTACGAGAGTGCGACCCCCATATACCTTACGGTCATAATTAGAGGATTTTAAGTACCACATGCACTCGTTGACACGGGAGCAAGACTTAACATATGCCCTCTCACCATGTTAAAAATGCTCGAATACACAGAGCATGATGTCAGGCCCTCTGTACTGTCACTCATAGCTTATGATGGATCGCATCACTTTATCAAAGGAACTATCAAGCTACAGGTTCGCCTCGGACCTATAACGAAAGGCATTACCTTCCATGTTTCTGATTCTGCTAGTATATACAATCTCATTTTAGGAAGGAAATGGCTGGAGTCAATGAAGGCTGTCGCATCCATATTCCATTAATGCATCAAATTCCCATACGAGGACTCCATTGTCTGTATATATGCTGATGCACTCCTCCAAGGCATGAATAGTGATTATGCGGCAAGCATACTAACCGCTCATGATTACATGTTGAACACAGGCCACATTCAAAAGACTCGAGTTCCTAACGAGACAACCGTTGCGGAAATCCGTCCCCCTACCCCTCCTAGTTCTCCCCCAACGCGTCAACAAAAATTAATGAGAAGAGAGGTTGTCCCAGACCTTTCCAAACTCTATGCCATCAACCCTACTGCGACAAAAGGGTAGGACCTTATGTACCAGCTTGGATACATTCCCCACACCGAACTCAAAAAAAATAGGCAAGGTCATGTAGGACCCGTTGTCTCAATGCAAATACGTAAGCACATAGGGTTAGGTTACCAATCGGATGGCCCACAAGCCGACTTGTCCCCTACCTCACCAAAATGGTCTCTATATGACCACTTCACCTATGGTACCACTGAGAAAGTGAATGTACCAAAGAATAAGAAAGTGTCCTTCACTAGATCCCAAGAGGTGAAAATTGAGCAAATGACTAAAGCGTTCAACAATTTAACCAATCTAAACGACAAAATCGATAAACCGCTCGAAGGAGTCAATCCCATGTTTGACACTAAGGAATTTACAGAAGAGAGGAGAGAAGAATCTCCAGAACCCGACCCCCAAGTAGAAGATTGGGAATCCACTGAGGACGAAGATTTTCACATAGCTGCCTTGCAAGATGGTGAGGAGCACTTACGCTTAACATGGGAAAGAGATGATACTCCACAAGAAAATACTAACTTATATAGCATCCGCCTCGGCCTTGGCCTTGATGGATGGGAATGCCCTTGGGACTTGCTTTGTATCGCCTACCCATACCAACCCCGCTGTATGGCATGCACCAGCATATTAGAACGCTTCGCTAGTTGGATTCGACACTCTATGATGGAAGAATCAACTCACTCCAACCTCATGACCACCGACACAAGTAATGACCTACCAGCTTAGCTACCGACACAAGGAGCAGAAAATCTCGACGGTCATCCGATTGACCTAGGGGGAAAAACTCAACACGCCCTCATAGACTTTGAAGAGTAACTTGAATCAAAATCTTCTACATCCCAAGATTCACCGTAACTCCAAATATTTTAGAAATCTCTAGAGAAAGAATGGAAACCTCCCCCGAGTGACGACGAGGACTACTGAATAGAGCTCCCGACACTCGAGTTAGCGGAGCGTGCCAATTGAGGACTTCAAGCACTATCAGATTAAGAAAATGAATTCGATACTGTCTTCGACTCTAACCTAGAAGGATGGGAATGTCCTTAGGAATCCCCCTGCATTCTTCACCATTATCAACCTCGCTACTGAGCATGCGTGCTCATCCTAATGTATTATGAAGATCAAGGAAAAGAACTCGCTACCCCTGAGGATCCTTCGGGAGATCCCCTCACTGGGAAGAACAACATTATTACAACCCAAAGGATGATAGTTCAATTGACTACGACCTTCAGAGCTTCTTCGAAGAGGAGGTGATCAATGTGACAGAAGAAATCTAAGCATTAATGCCGCTGTCACCAGTGTCACTCATTCAAAAGATCTCATCAGATGAGGACTCCAAAAAAAAATGTCAAATTCACAACCAGTTCACATTTCCTGAAGAATCACTTGAACGGCTCCAGCAGCCATCTCGCTCCCTCAACTAGAGGAAGCAATTCTCCCGGCACCCCTTAAGGCGACTGACCCTGTACCATATTTATTATCAAAAATAGAAAAAATTGAAAACCCTAAAAATTCAGAAATACAAAATCCAAAAAAATTAGAAAACCCCAAAAAAGAAAAGGAACTCTTAGTTTCGAACCAAATTTGTGGCCAACAAGGAGACTTTTCTCCTAAGTTTTCTATCCCATTCCCCGCATGAGGACGTAAAGCATCTCGGCTAAACAACAAGCCAGCGATCATACTGGATGAGATACTTCATGACTTTGATAGAAGAATCAGTAGTTTTGACCTTCACCTTATCAAAGATCTCTCAGTCATAGATTGTGTCGACGAAGGGTTACCTTTCGCAAATTCAGAGCCCCAGTGTAGCAATTTTGCAGTATACAAACTTACCAAGGATTAAGAAAGAGCACCAGTTGTCGAGGAGGCACTAGACTTCCAATGGGTTATCAAGTGTTTTGATGAGCAAACCCAAGCTGTCGCAGAACCCACAGAAGAACTTAACTTTGGCACTGAAGAGAAACCCAAGAAGCTACTGATTAGCGCAACACTCAACTCTAAAAAATGCTAGCAAATTGCACAAGTCTTGCAAGAACACCTCGATTCCTTTGCGTGGTCCTACGAGGACATGCTCGGTTTAGACCCAAGTTTAGTAGAACATCGCCTTGGCTTAAAATTTGATGCAAAACCTATTAAAGAGAAACTCCCTAGGATTCACCCCCAAACTACCCTCCAAGTTAAAGAGGAAGTCGACAACTTACACAAAGCCAAATTCATCTAAGTTGTCCTCTACCTTAAGTGAGTCTCCAACATACTACCTGTCATCAAGAAAGACGACAGAGTACGGGCTTGCATCGACATCCGAAACCTCAGCCAGGCATGCCTAAAAGATGACTTCCCACTTCCACACATTGACACTCTAGTTGACAACACCGCTGGACATGAGATGTTATCCTTTATGGATGGTTTCTCTTGATATAATCTGATCAAATTAGCAGAGTCCGACCAAGAGAAGACTTCTTTCACCACACCATAGGGAACATACTGTTACGCCGTTATGCCTTTTAAGCTCAAGAATGCAAGAGCCACATATCACATGTCATGATGGCTATCTTTCACGACATGATGCATAAGTGTGTAGAAGTCTACGTTGATGACATATTGTTGAAGTCCTAAACGCGAGTAGGACATGTGGAAGCGCTCTGACTTGTGTTACAAAGAGCTAAGAAATATCAGCTAAAAATGAACCCAAAGAAATGAGTCTGCGGGGTCACTTTAAAAAAATTACTTAGTTTCATAGTCAGGAAGCGAGGGATAGAAGTTGACCCTACAAAAGTCTGAGCCATCCTCGAGATGCCGCCTCCCAGTAATATCAAAGAGTTATGAGGCCTAATAGGAAGATTGCAATTCATCAGAAAATTTATCTCCCACCATTCAGACAGATGTGATCCTTTCTACAGACTACTTAAAGGAGGAACTGAGTACAAATGGGATGACCAGTGTTAGCAAGCCTTCGACAATATCAAGAACTACCTTCTTAACCCGCCAATACCATCGCCACCTGTCCCAGGAAGATCCCTAATTCTTTACCTCTCAACGAACGATAAAGCAATGGGAGTAATTCTGGGACAATATGAAGAAGATGGCAAGAGAGAGAAGGCTATCTACTACCTCAATAGGACGATGGTCGAAAACGAACAAAAATACACATCAATGGAGAAGACTTGCCTCACATTGGTGTGGGCCTCTACCAAATTATGACACTACTTCGAAGCGCACAAAATAGTAGTACTAGCCCGAATGGACCCTCTGAAGTACATATTCGAAAAGCCTGCAACATCAGGAAAGATCGCTCGCTGGCATATGCTCCTGCAAGAATTCGATATCACTTATGTCAAGCAGAAGTCGATCAAAGGGCAAGGAATCGCTGATTACCTTACAGATCTCCCACTCCCTAGTGATGAGCCCATACATGCGGATTTCCCTGACATAACGAAGTGCCCGACAAGACTTAATAGACCTTTTATTTCGAAGGTACTTTAAATCACAAAGGAAAAGGTATCGGAATAGTCCTCCTAAGCCCAGAAGGAGTTGTCATACCTGAAGCTTTTCAATTATATTTTCCTGTCACTAATAATGTCGCAGAATACGAAGCCTTTATAGTTGGACTACCAGTAGCACTATAATTAGGTGTTAAGCAATTAAAAACCATCGGTGATTCCAAACTAGTAATTTCACAAGTCATAGGAGAATGGAAAACTAAGGAAAGGAGACTAATGGCATACCTAGAAACCGCTCAATATGTAGTAAAGAAATTTGAAAGAATCGCTTTTACACACATCCCTAGATTAGAAAACGAGCTTGCAGATTCCTTAGCCATGCTAGCCTCAGTCATCCAAATACCTATCGGGCAAAATACCAAGACCTTCTTCATTAAAAAGCTGACAGTGCCCACCCACGAGGTAGCATGGACCGTCAAGAGAGAATTGCCTGTTCTCCCTACAAGTACAGGACCAAAAGAACCAATCACCCCGAGAAAGCACATCAAGACAGAAATTGAAGTCACTATGTTCAGATTTGAAAAATCACCGACCGATGATGGACAACCATGGTATTTCGACATTTAGAACTTCTTGAAACATCAACACGTCCCTCCATACGCCACGAAGGTCGAACGAAAGACTATAAGGAACTAATGCGCTAGATTCTGCATACTCGATAAAACATTATACAAAGAGGCCTTCACTAAAGGAGTACTACTACAACAGACCATAGTTTATCGCGGAGAAGACGAAGAAGCTATGCAAGAAGTATGACATTGATCTTCGCCACTCATCACCGTTCTACCCTCAGGGCAATGGACAGGCAGAAGCTATGAACAAAATGCTAATTCGAATCTTAAAATGCACAGTAAAAACAAGCAATGGGGCCGACTGGCCTGAACGACTATCAGAAGTACTCTGGGCCTATAGGACCTCTATTCGTATAGCCACTGGCCAAAGTCCCTACTTCCTTACCTATGGAATGGAGGCAGTCCTACCATATGATATATAAGTACCATCTTTACGTATTTAACTCGATGATAAGCTATCCTTAGATGAAAGGAGAATTGCCCTACTCACGCAGCTAGAACAGCTTGATGAAACATGCCTAATGACAGCTGATCAGGCTCAGGTATATGAGCGGAGAGTGGCCAGGGCTTACAATAAGAGAGTCCTTGAATGAACCTTTAATGTTGGAAAATTAGTCTTGAAGAAAATCATACCTTCCAAGTACACCCATCTGAAAGAAAAACTGAAACCGAACTGGAAAGGCCCTTACGTCATAACAGCTGCATACCCTAAAAATGCATACAAACTGGCAAACCAAGATGGGGAAGAACTCCCTAGCCCTTTGAACACCATGTACCTTAGAAAATATTACCCTTAGCCCTGTGATCATCACATCCCGGGGTTAAATACTTATACTTATCACCCCTGTAGTCGTCACGACTTGTTCATTGGTCGTACGCCTTCAATTCTTAGAATATCCTTAAGACCTCCGATTTATCGCCCACCTTTTCTCACTCGGGCAATTGATTAAAGGACTAGTGACCTATCTATCTTCTTTCAAAAGCATAAGTAACACCCGATCCTTATTTCCCTTCTCCCGTCATTGGACGAGACGTTGAGCAAAAAAAAAATGAAGATGTTAGGTTAAATTAAAACTCATTATTCTTGCGTCAGCAGAATACTTTTAAAATACATATATAAAAAAATTGAGTGAGAGCATTACGATAAATGAACAAGTCAATGAGATCAGGGAAGCATAAGCAGACCATGAGGACATCCCTGGTAACATTGCTAGAAGTGTATAAGCAAGCTGCGAGGGCATCCCTGATGTCCCCATACTACTAGATGTTATCATAAGGTGGCGGGAGGAGGACAAACTCCTGCTAATCATAGAATATGAGATTTCGATAGTGCCGAAACATGACAAAGAGCTCAATTACTGCATCACTGAGCCTTACCCCCCTCTTTTATTTTTTATTTTCGGACAATAAATCAGAAGCTTTACAAGATATTCTTAGAAATGAAACTGAAAATCGATGAATGATGACTGATGTAATCACCTACTATACCTACCATACTTCTTCCTAATAACCACGAGATAGGATGACCACCACCCTAGGATAGACCTCCGTATACAACTGACCTAATCAAAGAGACCTCCCCAGTTCGATGATAGTATTGGTCAACTTTTCTTCAAAACTAACTCACCAAATACCCATGACTGCTTATAAACCCCAAGTGCTCATCCTGAAACCCAGAGAAGCTCCATTACATCTTAACGCTAGTGCATTTTTTTGGATTAGAAGAGAATCATATCAGGAGCGTCGGCTTGTCCATAAACAAGATAAGGAACGACAAAGTTACCACCCGAAAAGTGCTACCGAAGATATTATACTGTCAATCCTATCACGCTCCTACGCTGGGGCATTTTTATTTATTGTTTTGTTTCTATCTTATCTATTTGCTTTCCTGGTTGCATTATTTTTATTTTTATTTTTTTTAAAAGAAAAAAAAGAAAGAAAAACATATATTCATCTTTTGCCACCAGACTCCTATCTAAGACACTTACCCCCCTTGACAAATAACAAAGGGGAGAATAAAAACTACTAACATCATTACTCTCATATGTGCAAATACGTAGCAACCTTCAACCATCACCGGGTCAACTCAGGAAGCATCCAAGTCCCAATGATGGTCAATGGCGCTAAAGTAACTAAAAAGCAAAAATAGACGCAAGCGGTAACTAAAAGAAAAGGAGCCAATCAAGTACATCTAACAAAAAAATCTCTCTATATATATATGTCAAAATATTTTCATTTCTTTTTACACTTGTCACCAGGGGCATCCCCCCTATATATACAACACACATACTATGGATGCAAAAACACATACACACGCCTACTCCCTATACTGCCGCTGGGATGGCCGAGCGCTGCTGTCCCCAATATCATTAGCTCGGAGGTCCGTAAACTGGTCCTCTGAAAACGCGATCCCTGTACCCAGAGTCCTCAAAACCTCTAGACGATGAGGCTCCGCCACAGAACCCCCCTCACTCGCTTGACTAGCTGATCGCCTCAATTGCGAATGAGGAGGAAACCTCGTAAGAACCTCATGAACAAAAGAATCCTCACGAGCATCACCCCTGACACAATCATGGGATGTGTGATGAGACTGCCAGGCCAAGGAACCCGCAACCCTTGACTCCGACCCACCAAGCTGACGAGCCAGCCTATGTATCCCCCAGTCACTCCTCATCAGACGATACTGCAGCCCATTTAGGGACGCTTGCAACTCTGCTCGCATCGGCTGACGCGCTGCCTCCAATGCCTCGGTCTGAGTCCTCTGTGCAGCCATCATCTCGATAAACAAGTCATCGCGACTCTGGGTCTCACCAAGGATCCGTCACTCCTCGGGAGTGGCATGTGCTCACGCTGCCTCTAGACACGCCTCCTCAAGCTGACTGACCTGCATAGCCACACCAAGTCAAAGGAAAACTAATTATATACATGAACAAAATAAAAAAAAATCTTTGAAAAGGAAAGAATTATACCAGGGCATGCATCTCCTTCAGGAGTTGCCCAATCGTTTCAGCAGTCACCGTATTAGCATGAGGGATGAAAAGAATAGCGAACGTAGGCGGCTACAACAAGAATAACAAATATATCAGAAAAATACTATAATGACAAATAAAATATGAACACAATCACTAAGACATACCGGAGTAGGAAGAAAACAGCCTCCTAAGGGGGAGCCTCGGGAGCAGAGTCCGTAATAGCCTGCATAAAGAACCAAACAAACCAACACAAAACATGTCAGAACAAAATCAAGATGAAATAACCTAAACAGAATTACGCCACATAGAAAAAAAAACTGTACTTGACTCTTCGGGTGCAGAGAGGCAGCAGTCGCCTCCCTCACCTGAAGATCCTCAACAATCCAACATTGAAATACCATATGATATTAGTAAGCTACTAAGAAAGCGAAACAATGACACCCAACAAACTAATGCAATGACACAAACAAGATAAAAGATTGAATGAAACTTATCTAATGATCTAGCTCGGCCCGAAGCTGAGCCATCGCTGGATCCTCCCGACTGGAGGAAGTGATTGAAGACGGATCAAATGCCAGAACGGAACCTCCAGCAGCGAGCTCGACTCTTTACAAATAACAATAAACACATCAGTTGACAAGCTCATGATGCTAACAATTAAGAAAACCTTATTTGTAAAGACACCTACCAATCGGTCAATCTCAGATCGTAAGGTGGCCTCCACCTCTTGGTCGGCTTCCTGCTGACTACCTAACAACTCGATCATCGCCGTTTGATGAGCGACCTCTGAAAAGTAGTGAAAAATACCATTTTTCACCCCTAAACATGAGCCTTGAAAGACCCTTGAGAGGACTAAATAAGTGCTTTAGTGTTCATATTGCAGCTAACCAAAAAGACAGGTCCAAATCTGAAAACCATCCTAAAATGATCAAAAAGCTGACAACGAATGTCAAACTCAAAGAGGGAGTGAAGAAATGGCCTTAGCAATGGCTAAAAAGGTCTAAAAGAGTAGACAAAGACCTGAAGCAAGAAAGAGAGCCATTCGCAAAGAAAAAATCAAGTTAAAAGTCAATTCGCAAAGAAGAATGGGAGCCTAGAGTTCAATTCACAAAGAACTTCTACTATTCGCAAAGAACTTTGAACTTTGCGAAAAGAAGAAAACACTCTGCGAAAAGAAGAGAAGTCCTTTGCGAAAAGATCTCCTGAAGCCAAAATGCTTTGCGAAAAGATCTCTGAAGCCAAAATGCTTTCGAAGAGAGCTTCGAGCCAAACTACTTTGAAAAGCCCTTAAACTATGCGAAATGGCATTACGGGATTTGCAACTCGTCCAAGGGCATTTCGATAAACTTTGCACGCCCCAATGCGTCTTAAAACCCAAGGACATTCCTAAGATTACGAGCACGAACCAAAGGCATATTCCACCCCATGTGAACACCCAAAGATGAAATTACTTGGGAACTTCTAGAAGCTCAAACAGATTTTTGAATTACATAATGTAATTGATGCCTGCTTCGATTGGTGAACCAGATCAAGCATTTCGATTGGCGTAACAAATCTGGATCCCGGTGCTCGACTCTATTGGTTGATACAGATCTATCCAATTCGATTGGTTGATACACATCCGAGCCGGCTTAGGGAAAACTATAAATACGAACCATTTGCCCAATTTGGGTATCCAGTTTTAGAGTTTTCATCTCTGTTTCCCTCATTCCGGTCGGATAGCTTATCGAACCCCTGTAATCCCTTCTTGTAGTTTACCTTTGAGAGCCATTGTGAGTGATTTGTACTTCCAAGTTCGGATTCAAGGATCAGAATCGAGGGCTCTAGAAGCTCGGACTATAAGTCCGAGGGCTCTCTAAGAAGCCGTGCTCTATAATTGTAACGTTGGATTTTAAAAGGTTCTTTGTAATTTGTGTCTTCTCCATTGGAGTCATGTCGAGGGTTCCGAATGTTCACCTTAGTGCATTAGACTTCTTTAGATTCACTCATCCGCATCCAACTTTCCCTTAATTCATCATCCCCGTGCGAATTAGCGTTGGTAACCTAATTCAAGCAAGATTTACAAGATGATGTTCATGTTCAACTAAAGAATAGGCCACAGCTATGTGATCTGTGACCATTTAAGTGACGAGATCACGACCATAAGTCTAAACCTATTCCTTAATTCGATTTATTTCTCTTACATCTGTCGATAGCAGATGAAGATTGAATCTGCCTGTGGAAATCTGATTCTCCATTAAAATTGAGGCTAAAGTACATGAAGCTATTATTTACGCATTTGTCTTATTTTAAACATCTCCCAACTCGGATCTGGATCATGTAGTTAGTTCTTTTCTTTATTTGCTTATAGTTAAATGTGACACAATCCAACACTCTCTTTTATCTATTCTTTATTTTAGATAATTATAGAGCCGGATCTGGTAGCAGATCTGAGGTTTATCTCATTTTAGACAAACTTCTGTGGGCGATCTTGAAATACTCACTTTTAAAACTTGCTACAACCGGCCCCGATCTTGCGGGCCGGTTAGCCCCAATGTCTTGATATCCCTTTCATAAGTTAACATCCATATAATTTAGCATTCTTTAATTCTTTAATTTTTGATTCATAATGCACATAATTATGGCACACTTTGGGCGACAATAAGTTTTTTTGGCGCCGAAGTTTGTTCTAAAATAGATAGACCTATGTTTATTTTCATTTATTTTAATTTTTGCTTTAAACACGCACTTTGCATTCCAAGTGCTTGATTAAATGTCTCTGACAGTTTTGTATAGAAAACTGCTTTTTCTTGCGGTGAATTTTATTTTATTTTTTATTTTTTACGAGTTTTATTCTTTGCCTTCTAGTTATTTGAATAAAGGTGCTGCCACTCTTTTGTCTTTTTGTCAAATTTGGCGTGCTTTGAGTTTTTCTTTTTTTAGTCAATACTTGAATAAGGTATCGCTAGTTTTGGATGTTTGCAGATTTGGAGCGTAGTCCAACAAGGAGCATCTGGACCAAAGTCGGAGCAGATCTGCTTGAGTTTGCATCCTTCTCCTTTTCATTCATTTTCTATTTTAAATTCTTGAGAACCAGCAGCTTGATTCTTGTATTTAATGTTTGTTTTGATTTACATCAGAAAATTCAAAAAAAAAAAATGAAAAACAGAAAAATAACAAAATAACAAAATTGTTGAAAAAGATGAGGAGGAGAAATTTGTTCCTCACCTCCCATTTCCCCATGCAATGAAGTCAGTTTCTCCTTTTGATAAAGGAAACACAAAAATTGAGGAAATGATGGAGACATTCAAGCAAGTGAAAATTAATCTACCTCTGCTTGATGCAATCAAACAGGTCCCTGCTTATGCAAAATTTCTCAAAGAGGTGTGCACCCACAAAAGGCAATCTAGGATACATTTATCCAAGAAGGCCTTTGCTGTGGAGAAAATCAACCAAGTGCTATCAATTGCAACACCACCTAAGATGCAAGACCCTGGAGGAATAAACCCAGCTGTATGCATGCATTTGTTTCTGTTGCTTCTTAGTTTCTGTTGCTTCTTAGTTTCTGTTGCTTCTTAGTTTCTGCTTTCAGCTAATTTTTTTTCTTTTTCTTTCGGTTTCTGTTTTCATAAATTCTACCATTTAGATCTGTAGTGAGCCTGCTATTTTCTTTGTTACTCACACGTTTCCCCCCAATTTCCAGGTTGTTACTCACTTATTGGGGAATTAAATGCAGAAAGTTACTTTCTGCCGCCTCCCACACGCATGCGCCCAATGCTACTTAATGACCCACGCTGATTCCTGGGCCATGAGCATTCCCAATGCCCCCCCATTCAAGTCCCACCCTTTCGGCTTCCCCACCTTACCTATAAATAACCAACCTCTACCAAATTCCCCCACATCTTTCCCCACCCTTCCAAAATGGCCGACGACCAAGCCAATAAGCCACCACACCGCTTTTACCCCATGTGGCTGGACCCACCACCACCGAAGGTGCCAGATCCGCTCGGCCCCTCTGGGGCCAATTTGAAGAGGTCCTCGCGATTTTGGCCAAAGAAAGGAGGCCCAACTCCGGCCTCCTCGGAACAAACAAAAATCAACCTTCCCCACTTCCACCCTCCACACCCCCACCCCCCTCCCTAAAACACACATCCTATTCTCTTTATTTTTCTTTTTATGTAAAATATTTCTAGTTAATAAACTTTACTTTCTCCCATTCTCCATGTCATTTTCATTTTTATTTTTTTTTATTTTTTTTTCTTCTTATTGTTGCCTTGTTTCAATTTTTTGACCATGCCACCTTTGAACCAAAGTGAGGACACTGCCCCATAGGTTTGGGGTGTGGCGGACAAGTCCGCTTAGGAATAGTTAACATAAGGGCGTGAGAATCACCTAAGTAATTAGGAAATGTATTAATTTACTTTAGAATCATGACAACTAGAAAATTTAAAATTCCTTTGCCAAATTTAGACATTCTAAACTTTGCGATATTCTACATTTCCATGATGATTACACCATAAAAACATCGGTATCGGCACGTAGTAAGTCAAAAGGAAGAGAAAAAGATATACTTAAAAGCTCAAGGAAAAACCATAACCCGTGAGAATTGAGCTCATATATTTTCCATCTCTCATTGAAGAGTGGTGAGGCAATTTTTTCGATTCAAAGGATTGGTGAGGCATTAGATCCACTAGAAGTTAGAAACTCCAAATTAAAACAAGTAACGACTCATGAAATTGAGGAAAAGATCAAGGCCTTCTTTGGACAGCTTGAACCTAAATGTAACCAACCAAGAAAAATCTGCCTCGTTTGTACCCCATTTGAGCTATAAATCCTACAATTCTTCATCAAAAATACTCAAAAGTACTTGCACTGAACCTATGGAACCAATTCAGCCTTCCCTCACTCACGAGAATTGTGGAGGTAAAGGAGAAAGAATCGAAGATGGACCATTTGGGCAACATCAAGAAAATGAAGAAAATACCTCAAAAAGCAGGCAATATGGTGACCGAGAAAAGAAGTGACAAACAATGTGAAAAAGTTGCAAGCAAAAAGGCAAAAAAGGGACCTTATGTTGAAAAATGCAAGTTCAAAGTAAGAACTGATCACTGTGATTGTGAGAATCTCGAAAAGAAGGAGAAAGAAGCTAAACTCAAAAAGGTGGAGTCATGAACCATCTCCGCACTTCACAGTTCTCAAATTCAAACCTCTGTTCAAAGCGCCTTTCCTTGAAACTTCACTCCATAAGCCATACAAACAAACCTAGATTAAAAGCCCTTGTGATCCAAAGTTGAGTGAGTCAGTCATGTGGAGATAAGTAGTGACCTAATCTATGGTGAGGAGATGCCAATGATGCCATTGCCTAAGAATCATGCCTATGCTCATGCTTACAGATCCATTTGGGAGATGTAACTGCTATTGAGCTTGAGTGAAAATGTACCCCTCAACAAAAACACCGATGAGAGTATACCCGTGAGTGTTTGGGTTGGAACTTGAGCACCTTAAGTATGACTTATAACCTAATTTTTATCCATAGGATGAGCTTCTACTGGCACATTTGTATGATTTTCTATGACTGTTCACAGTTGGAAATATTGAAACATTCATGAGGTTTATAAATGTTTAAATTCCTGCAAACAATAATCAAATTTTCTGTTTCATCATTGATTCAAGAGTAACTAACCTGCTCCTTGATTGCTCATTTGATAATATTATGGATGATTAACTGTTTCATGGAGAAGTTTGTGGGTACCTTCTGAAAACCCTCAGAGACTTCACTCCTCCTCTAGGGATCACCTAGGGTTGAAAAGGCTTGTTGCATATGCTAAATGCACTGCTTCCTACAAAAGTGGCTCTTTTTTTATGTTTCTTTGCTCGTGGACTAGCAAAGCTTAGGTTTGGGTGTGATAAGTAGTGAAAATACCATTTTCACCCCTAAACATGAGCCTTGAAAGACCCTTGAGAGGACTAAATAAGTGCTTTAGTGTTCATATTGCAGCTAACCAAAAAGACAGGTCCAAATCCGAAAACCATCCTAAAATGATCAAAAAGCTGACAACGCATGTCAAGCTCAAAGAGGGAGTGAAGAAATAGCCTCAGCAATGGCTAAAAAGGTCTAAAAGAGCAGACAAAGACCTGAAGCAAGAAAGAGAGCCATTCGCAAAGAAAAAATCAAGTTAAAAGTCAATTCGCAAAGAAGAATGGGAGCCTAGAGTTCAATTCGCAAAGAACTTCTACTATTCGCAAAGAACTTTGAACTTTGCGAAAAGAAGAAAACACTCTGCGAAAAGAAGAGAAGTCCTTTGCGAAAAGATCTCCTGAAGCCAAAATGCTTTGCGAAAAGATCTCCTGAAGCCAAAATGCTTTGCGAAAAGATCTCCTGAAGCCAAAATGCTTTCGAGAGAGCTTACGGAGCCAAACTACTTTGAAAAAGCCCTTAAACTATGTGAAATGGCATTACGAGGATTCTGACTCGTCCGAAGGGCATTTCAGTAAACTTTGCACGCGCCCCAATGCGTCTTAAAACCCAAGGACATTCCGGAAGATTCTGAGCACGAACCAAAGGCATATTCCACCCCATGTGAACACCCAAAGATGAAATTACTTGGCGGGAACTTCTAGAAGCTCAAACAGATTTTTGAATTACATAACAGAATTGATGCCTCTGTTTCCTGATTGGCTGAACCAGATCAAGCATTTCTGATTGGCCAGAACAGATCTGGATCCTGGTGCTCGACTCCTATTGGTTGATACAGATCTATCCAATTCTGATTGGTTGATACACATCGAAATGGCTTAGGAAAACTATAAATAGACGAACCATTTGCCCAATTTGGGTATCCAGATTTTAGAGTTTTCATCTCTGTTTCCCTCATTCGGTCGATAGCTTATCCGAACCCCCGTAATCCCTTCTTGTAGTTTACCTTTGAGAGCCATTGTGAGTGATTTGTACTTCCAAGTTCGGATTCAAGGATCGAATCGAGGGCTCTCGAGAAGCTCAGGCCAGTAAGTCCGAGGGCTCTCTAAAGCCGTGCTCTGTAATTGTAACGTTGGATTTTAAAAGGTTCTAATTTGTGTCTTCTCCATTGGAGTCATGTCGAGGGTTCAATGTTCACCTTAGTGCATTAGACTTCTTTAGATTCACTCATCCGCATCCAACTTCCCTTAATTCATCATCCCTGTCGCGAATTAGCGTTGGTAACCTAATTCAAGCGACATTTACATTGATGTTCATGTTCGAACTAAAGAATAGGCCAAATAGCGGATGATCTGTGACCATTTAAGTGGATGAGATCAATATAAGTCTAAACCTATTCCTTAATTCGGATTTATTTCTCTTACATCTGTGCTGGTAGCCAGATGAAGATTGAATCTGCTCTGTAGAAATACAGATTCTCCATTAAAATTCAGAGGCTAAAGTACATGAAGCTATTATTTCTGCATTTGTCTTATTTTAAACATCTCCCCAACTCGGATCTGGATCATGTAGTTAGTTCTTTTCTTTATTTGCTTATAGTTAAATGTGACACAATCCAACACTCTCTTTTATCTATTCTTTATTTTAGATAATTATAGAGCCAGATCTGGTAGCACAGTTCTGGAGGTTTATCTCTCATTTTAGACAAACTTCTCTGTGGGCGATCTTGAAATACTTACTTTTTAAAACTTGCTACAAGGCCGATCTTGCGGGCGTGTTGTTAGCCCCAATGTGCTGATATCCCTTTCATAAGTTAACATCCATATAATTTAGCATTCTTTAATTCTTTAATTTTTGATTCATAATGCACATAATTATGGCACACTTTGGGCGACAACAAGTTTTTGGCGCCGTTGCCGGGGAAGTTTGTTCTAAAATAGATAGACCTATGTTTATTTTCATTTATTTTAATTTTTGCTTTAAACAGCACTTTGCATTCCAAGTGCTTGATTAAATGTCTCTGACGATTTGTATAGAAAACCTGCTTTCTTCATGAAATTTTATTTTATTTTTTATTTTTCCGAGTTTTTATTCTTTGCCTTCTAGTTATTTGAATAAAGGCTCGCCACTCTTTTGTCTTTTGTCAAATTTGGGCGTGCTTTGAGTTTTTCTTTTTAGTTTTGTCAATACTTGAATAAGGTTCTTTGCTACGGTTTTGGATGTTTGCAGATTTGGAGCAGCCGTCCAACAAGGAGCATCTGGACCAAAGCTGGAGCAGATCTGCTTGAGTTTGCATCCCCTTCTCCTTTTCATTCATTTTCTATTTTTAAATTCTTGAGAACCAGCAGTTCTGCTGTGTTTAATGTTTGTTTTGATTTACATCAGAAAATTCAAAAAAAAAAAATGAAAAACAGAAAAATAACAAAATAACAAAATTGTTGAAAAAGATGAGGAGGAGAAATTTGTTCCTCACCTCCCATTTCTCCATGCAATGAAGTCAGTTTCTCCTTTTGATAAAGGAAACACAAAAATTGAGGAAATGATGGAGACATTCAAGCAAGTTAAAATTAATCTACCTCTGCTTGATGCAATCAAACAGGTCCCTGCTTATGCAAAATTTCTCAAAGAGGTGTGCACCCACAAAAGGCAATCTAGGATACATTTATCCAAGAAGGCCTTTGTTGTGGAGAAAATCAACCAAGTGCTATCAATTGCAACACCATCTAAGATGCAAGACCCTGGAGGAATAAACCCAGCTGTATGCATGCATTTGTTTCTGTTGCTTCTTAGTTTCTGTTGCTTCTTAGTTTCTGCTTTCAGCTAATTTTTTTTTTTTTTCTTTTTCTTTCGGTTTCTGTTTTCATAAATTCTACCATTTAGATCTGTAGTGAGCCTGCTATTTTCTTTGTTACTCACACGTTTCCCCCCAATTTCCAGGTTGTTACTCACTTATTGGGGAATTAAATGCAGAAAGTTACTTTCTGCCTCCCTGCCTTGCCAATGCTACTTAATGACCCACGATTCTGGGCCATGAGCATTCCCAATGCCCCCCATTCAAGTCCCACCCTTCGGCTTCCCACCTTACCTATAAATAACCAACCTCTACCAAATTCCCCACATCTTTCCCCACCCTTCCAAAATGGCCGGCACCAAGCCAATAAGCCACCACACTTTTACCCCATGTGGGGACCCACCACCAGAAGGTGCAGATCCGCCCAGCCCCTCCTGGGCCAATTTGAAGAGGTCCTCACGATTTTGGCCAAAGAAAGGAGGCCCAACTCCGGCCTCCTCAGAACAAACAAAAATCAACCTTCCCCGCCACTTCCACCCCTCCACCCCCACCCCCCTCCCCTAAAAACACATCCTATTCATCTTTATTTTTCTTTTTATGTAAAATATTTCTAGTTAATAAACTTTACTTTCTCCCATTCTCCATGTCATTTTCTCATTGTTTTTTTTTATTTATTTTTTTTCTTCTTATTGTTGTCAGCCTTGTTTCAATTTTTCCGGTATAAAGTGACCATGCCACCTTTGAACCGGAGGACACTGCTCCCCATAGGTTTGGGGTGTGGCAGACAAGTCCGCTAGGAATAGTTAACATAAGGGCGAATCACCTAAGTAATTAGGAAATGTATTAATTTACTTTAGAATCATGACAACTAGAAAATTTAAAATTCCTTTGCCAAATTTAGACATTCTAAACTTTGCGATATTCTACATTTCCATGATGATTACACCATAAAACATCTTTGGTATCGTACGTAGTAAGTCAAAAGGAAGAAAAAGGTAAAGATATACTTAAAAGCTCAAGGAAAAACCATAACCGGTGAGAATTGAGCTCATATATTTTCCATCTCATTGAAGAGTGACTGAGGCAATTTTTTACGATTCAAAGGATTGGTGAGGCATTAGATCCACTAGAAGTTAGGAAACTCCAAATTAAAACAAGTAAGACACTCATGAAATTGAGGAAAGATCAAGGCCTTCTTTGGACAGCTTGAACCTATGAGAACCAACCAAGAAAAATCTGCCTGTTTGTACCCCATTTGAGCTATAAATCCTACAATTCTTCATCAAAATACTCAAAAGTACTTGCACTGAACCTATGGAACTAATTCAGCCTTCCTCACTCGAGAATTCGGAGGTAAAGGAGAAAGAAGCGAAGATGGACCATTTCGGGCAACATCAAGAAAATGAAGAGAAAATACCTCAAAAACAGGCAATATGGTGGACTGAGAAAAGAAGAGACAAACAATATGAAAAAGTTGCAAGCAAAAAGGCAAAAAGGGACCTTATGTTGAAAAATGCAAGATCAAAGAAAGAACTGATCACAGTGAATGTGAGAATCTCAAAAGAAGAAGAAAGAAGCTAAACTCAAAAGGTGGAGTCATGAACCATCTCCGCACTTCACGAGTTCTCAAATTCAAACCTCTGTTCAAACTGCCTTTCCTTGAAACTTCACTCCATAAGCCATACAAACAAACCTAGATTAAAAGCCCTTGTGATCCAAAGTTGAGTGAGTCATGTGGAGATAAGTGACCTAATCTATGGTGAGGAGATGTCAATGATGCCATTGCCTAAGAATCATGCCTATGCTCATGCTTCAGATCCATTTGGGAGATGTAAGCGCTCTTGAGCTTGAGTGAAAATGAACCCCTCAACAAAAACACGATGAGAGTATACCTCGTGAGTGTTTGGGTTGGAACTTGAGCACCTTAAGTATGACTTATAACCTAATTTTTATCCATAGGATGAGCTTCTTCTTGGCACATTTGTATGATTTTCTATGACTGTTCACAGATTGGAAATATTGAAACATTCATGAGGTTTATAAATGTTTAAATTCTGTGCAAACAATAATCAAATTTTTTGTTGCATCATTGATCCAAGAGTAACTAACCCTGCTCCTTGATTGCCCATTTGATAATATTGCACTGATGGTAACTGTTTCATGGAGAAGTCTGTGGGTACCTTCTTTGAAAACCCTCGGAGACTTCACTCCTCCTCTAGGGATCACCTAGGGGTTGAAAAGGCTTGTTGCATATGCTAAATGCACTGTGCTTCCTACAAAAGTGGCTCTTTTTTTATGTTTCTTTGCTCGGGGATTAGCAAAGCTTAGGTTTGTGTGATAAGTAGTGGAAAATACCATTTTTCACCCCTAAACATGAGCCTTGAAAGACCCTTGAGAGGACTAAATAAGTGCTTTAGTGTTCATATTGCAGCTAACCAAAAAGACAGGTCCAAATCCGAAAACCATCCTAAAATGATCAAAAAGTTGACAACGCATGTCAAGGTCAAAGAGGAGTGAAGAAATAGCCTCAAAGAATGGCTAAAAGGTCTAAAAGAGACAAAGACACAAGCAAGAAAGAGAGCCATTCGCAAAGAAAAATCAAGTTAAAAGTCACTTCGCAAAGAGGAATGGGAGCCTAGAGTTCAATTCGCAAAGAACTTCTACTATTCGCAAAGAACTTTGAACTTTGCGAAAAGAAGAAAACACTCTGCGAAAAGAAGAGAAGTCCTTTGCGAAAAGATCTCCTGAAGCCAAAATGCTTTGCGAAAAGATCTCCTGAAGCCAAAATGCCCTTTAAACTATGCGAAATGGCATTCGGGATTTGCTCGTCCAGAAGGGCATTTCAAGAACTTTGCACGCGCCAATGCGTCTTAAAACCCAAGGACATTAGGAAGATTACGAGCACGAACCAAAGGCATATTCCACCCATGTGAACACCCAAAGATGAAATTACTTGGCGGAACTTCTAGAAGCTCAAACAGATTTTTGAATTACATAAGCAATTGATGCCTCTGCTTTCTGATTGGGTGAACCGGATCAAGCATTTCGATTGGCGTAACGGATCTGGATCCCGGTGCTCGACTCCTATTGGTTGATACAGATCTATCCAATTCGATTGGTTGATACACATCTGGCGGCTTAGGAAAACTATAAATAGATCGAACCATTTGCCCAATTTGGGTATCCAGATTTTAGAGTTTTCATCTCTGTTTCCCTCATTCCGTCCGATAGCTTATCCGAACCCCCCGTAATCCCTTCTTGTAGTTTACCTTTGAGAGCCATTGTGAGTGATTTGTACTTCCAAGTTCGGATTCAAGATCAGAACTGAGGGCTCTCGAGAAGCTCAGGGTAAGTCCGGGGCTCTCTAAGAAGCCGTGCTCTGTAATTGTAAAGTTGGATTTTAAAAGGTTCTTTGTAATTTGTGTCTTCTCCATTGGAGTCATGTCGAGGGTTACGAATGATCACCTTAGTGCATTAGACTTCTTTAGATTCACTCATCCGCATCCAACTTCCTTAATTCATCATCCTGTCTTGCGAATTAGCGTTGGTAACCTAATTCAAGCAAAGATTTACAAGATGTTCATGTTCAACTAAAGAATAGGCCACTACTAGTGATGATCTGTGAATATTTAAGTGGGATGATCACGACCATAAGTCTAAACCCATTCCTTAATTGGATTTATTTCTCTTACATCTGTGGTAGCGGATGAAGATTGAATCGCCTGTGGAAATCTGATTCTCCACTAAAATTGAGGCTAAAGTACATGAAGCTATTATTTCTGCATTTGTCTTATTTTAAACATCTCCCCAACTCGGATCTGGATCATGTAGTTAGTTCTTTTCTTTATTTGCTTATAGTTAAATGTGACACAATCCAACACTCTCTTTTATCTATTCTTTATTTTAGATAATTATAGAGCCAGATCTGGTAGCACAGATCTGGAGGTTTATCTCTCATTTTAGACAAACTTCTCTGTGGACGATCTTGAAATACTTACTTTTAAAACTTGCTACAACTGGCCCTGATCTTGCAGGCCAGTGTTAGCCCCAATGTGCTGATATCCCTTTCATAAGTTAACATCCATATAATTTAGCATTCTTTAATTCTTTAATTTTTGATTCATAATGCACATAATTATGGCACACTTTGGGCGACAACAACCTCACCCTCCCTCACAGATTGTCTAAAAATAAATAAATAAATGAGACACTACAACCATGTCAAAATGACCAAAAGACCACGTCTACATAAAAAAAAACATGAATTAACTCACCAAGAGCCATCGAGTCTCCGCTAGCCGAGCCCCCAACTCATCCTCCACCGCCTTAGCCTAAGCAACTGAGGCTAAAGAGTGTAGCATCTCCTCATCCAGACAAGGAGCACATCCCATCCACTCCATCGCCCTATGGAGAGTGTCTAATGCCCCCCGCACGCTCGCGGTGAGGTGGCCCTGCTGTAACGCAGCCAACCTCTCCTTCAAAGCCAACGCTGACTCTGGCCCACTGATCATGAAAGAGCCACTCTCGTGGAAGGGACACGAGAAGAGACACCCGCCACCCAACGCACTAAACCACCGTGCAAACTCCTCGACATCTGCCTCATCACACGCCCCTATAACCCTAGTCCCCTCAGCTCTAAAATCTGCTACCTGAAGCGCCATCCGCTTCGCGAAATTTCAGCCAGGAGGGTCGGTCATCCTCTTCGCCACTCTGTGGCAAATCTCTGGAGGGACTCCTTGAGTGAGCCCCAGCTGTCGTATCACGTGAGAAGTGTGGATCCTCTCCACCCTCTCAAAATAATGGACCCATATGTCCACATCAAAGAAGGGCCAACCAGACTGAATCACTGGCACCCCGACATCCTCCTCATCAGCATACGACCTCCAAATCACCTACAACTAAACAAACAAGCCAACTCATCAACAAAGACTCGGATCCTAAAACATATGACCTGAATTTCTCTAAAGAAAAAACAATTGTCAGCAGCTCTTTCTCAGTTGTTGTGTAATTGAGTTGTGCATCAATCATTGATCTACTGGCATAAGCTATGACATGAGGCAGCTTATCCTTTCTCTGCCCAAGAACAGCTCCCAAAGCATAATCTGATGCATCACACATCAGTTCAAAAGGCAGTGAATAATCTGGAGATTGTAATATTGGAGCTGAAATCAAACAGTTTTTTAAGAATTCAAATGCCTTCAAGCATTCATTGTTGAAAACAATAGGGACATCTTGGCACAATAACTGACAAAGAGGCTTGGATATTTTACTGAAGTCCTTAATGAACCTTCTGTAGAATCCAGCATGTCCCAGAAAACTTCTGATCTGTTTAACAGTTTTGGGAGGTGGCAAATGTGCAATTAAATCAATTTTTGCTCTGTCCACCTCAATGCCCTTGTGGGAGACAACATGGCCAAGGACAATGCCTTGGGTGACCATGAAATGGCTCTTCTCCCAGCTCAAAACTAGATTGGTTTCTTCACATCTCTGTAAAACCAATTTGAGGTGACGTAAACACTGGGCAAAACTGTCTCCATAGATTGAAAAATCATCCATAAAAATCTCCATAAATTGGTCAACCATATCCGAGAAAATGGAGTACATGCATCTTTGAAAGGTAGCAGGAGCATTACAAAGACCAAAAGGCATTCTCCTATAGGCAAAAGTGCCAAAAGGGCAAGTGAATGTGGTCTTTTCCTGATCTTGTGGATACACAGGAATCTGATTGTAACCAGAGTAACCATCAAGAAAACAGTAATAAGCTTTTCCTGCTAGCTTATCTAAAATTTGATCAATGAAGGGAAGAGGGAAATGGTCTTTTCTGGTCATTGAGTTTAATTTTCTGTAATCAATACAGACCCTCCAACCAGTTGTTTGTCTGGTTGACATAAGCTCACCAGAATCAAAGGTTACAACAGTGATCCCAGATTTCTTAGGTACCACCTGTGTAGGTGCCACCCAAGCTGAATCTGAAATGGGGTAAATGAGCCCTACATCCAACAGCTTAACAACCTCTTTCATGACCACTTCTTGCATATGAGGATTCAGCCTCCTTTGCATTTCCCTAGAAGGCTTTGCATCTTCTTCCAAATGAATTTTATGCATGCAAACAGCTGAACTGATTCCTCCCAAATCAGTAATAGTCCAACCACTTGCTTTCTTATGCTGTTTCAATACAATCAACAGCTCTTCCTCTTGTCCTTTGTGAGGGAGGAAGAAATAATCGCAGGCAATATTTTATGGTCTCCTAAAAATACATATTTCAAATTTTCTGGCAACTGCTTTAGCTCTACATCCGGTGAGCTGAGAAAAGAAGGTAACAAAGGTACCTTCGCTGTTTGTGGGAGAGGAAGAAATAATCGCAGGCAATGTTTTATGGTCTCCTAAAAACACATATTTCAAATTTTTTGGCAACTGCTTTAGCTCTACATCCGGTGAGCTGAGAAAAGAAGGTAACAAAGGTACCTTCGCTGTTTGTGGGAGAGGAAGAGTAACAGGTTTCCATGAAGAGAAACTTGGTGATTGATTATGAGTTCCTTGTACAACATTTGCTTCCTCAGACTTTGAGGTCCAGATCGTTTCTTCCATAGCATTTTTCCAAGCATTTTTCAAGTCTGTGGTAAAATCTTCACACTGTAAAAACTGTGGTAGAGTCTCTTCCACCAGTTCATCCAATAGATCAACAAGAAAACATTCCTCAGAACTGAATTGAGGCTGTGTGACTGCATTATAAATATTTAATTTCGCCTTCATATTTCTAAAAGAGACTTCTATAATACCAGACCTGCATTGAATGCAAGCATTTGCTGTAGCTAGGAATGGTCTCCCCAAAATGACAGGGATGGAAGTTTTGCTTTTTGTAGGTTCCATGTCCAAAACCAGAAAATCAGCAGGATAGAAAAACTTATCTACTCCTACCAATACATCCTCAATCATCCCAACTGGCTTTCTTTCAGATCTGTCTGCTAGTTGTAACACCACATGAGTGGGTTTTAATTCTCCCAAACCTAGTTTCTCATACACAGAATATGGAAGCAGGTTGACACTAGAACCCAAATCTAATAAAGCCTTTTCAATGGTATGTTCCCCAATAATGCAAAGGATTGTGGGGATTCCAGGATCTTGAAGTTTAGGAGGTGTGGACAACACCTGATTAACTCTTTCCACAGCAAAGACCTTCTTGGATAACTGTATCCTAAACTGTCTTTTGTGAGTGCAAATATCTTTCAAAAATTTGCATATGCTGGAATTTGTTTGATTGCATCAAGCAAAGGTAGATTTATCTTGACTTGCTTGAAAGTCTCCATCATTTCATCTATTTTTGTGTTCCCTTTATCAAAAGGGGATACAGATTTCATGGCATGAGGAAATGGTAAATGAGGAACTAGTCTTTCATCTACAGCTTTAGAAGCATTATCAGAATCTTTTTGAATTTTTTGTTTTTCATTTTTTAATTTTTTACAGGTACATCAAGACTAACGCTAACATCATGCTGCTCCTGCTGCATATCTTTATCATTTTCCTCAATTTTTTCTTCTTCCTTGTCAGTACCCACTTTGTTATTTATAATTCTTCCACTTCTCAAAGTTGTGACAGTTTTTACTTCTTCATGTGAAATAGAAGCCTCTCCAACCATGAACTGTCCTTTGGGATTGTTCAAAGGTTGACTGGGTAACTTTCTTTCCTCTCTTTTGGCCAAAGTATTTGAAAGTTGACCCAATGTTTCTTCAATCTTCTTTATGCTCTGACTATGAAAGTTCACAGTCTGAGTTAAGGATCCTAAATTCTAGAGTGAATTTAGGACTTGATCTTCAAAAGAAGGGGATCTGGAAGGGACTTGGACTGGAGCAGATTGTTGTACAGGTTGTTGTGCAGTGGGCTGCTAAAAATTTGGCTTGGCATAAAATTCTGATAAATGGCAGCTTTTGAAAGGCATTTGGTTCTTTTGGTTGTCTTTGCTATGTTGTGATTGATAATTCCCCTGGCTCCACCTCAAATTGGGGTGTCCTCTCCATGGATATTCATTTGACTGCATCTGTCCAAATGATTGGGCAGCATAAGCTTGTTCCACCACTAGATCTGGGAACTGTGGTGCAGCGGGACATTGGTCAAGTGAATGAGTAGGGGACTGGCATATCAGACATGCCTCTATTCTTACAACCATTAGATTTTTAAGTGAGTCCATCAATCTATCAAACTTTGTGGTTAAATTATTCATCTTCCTTTCTAACTCATTCACCTCATAAATCTTTCCTTTAGTGATTTGTTGATTGTTCAACCTAGCAGGATTCTCAATATCTCTTGACAAAGCTTCCTGTTGAGTTGAATTTTCACCAATTACTTCAAATAAGTCCCAAACCTCCTCAACTGATTTTTGCAAGTAGGTGCCTCCACAGGAAGCATCTACCATATTCTTGCCCTTTTGATCAATTCCTTGATAGAAGCTTTGAACAAGCTGCCATCGGGGAATTTGATAATGAGGACATTGCCTTAAAAGTTCCTTAAGCCTTTCCCATGCTTCATGGAAAGTTTCAGTTGAGTTTTGTCAGAAGGAAATAATACTTTGTCTCAATTGGCTTGTTTTAAACATAGGGAAGTATTTGGCTAAAAATTGACACTGCAAATCATTCCAAGAAGTGATACTATTTGGTGCCAACATAGACAACCATGCTCTAGCTTTGTCCTTTAATAAAAAAGGATAGAGCCTAAGCTTGGTTATACAGACGACCAAGTCCATTGAATGTGGTGCAAAGAGACAAGAATTCATCCACATGTTTATATGGATCTTCCTTACTCAAACCATGGAAGGAAGGAAGCATTTGGATAGTTGATGATTTGATCTCATAATTTCCTTCAACAGTAGGAAATTGAATGCAAAATGGATCATTATAGGCACCGGGTGCAAAGTAATCCCTCAAAAGTCGAGGTTCTTCACCCATAGTAGCTGTTTCAGCAGAATTCTGTGATGAATGTCTGGTTCGTAGTAGCCTTTCAACTTCTAAATTTAGAGGGACAATCTCAGGGCTGAGAGTCCTCCTACCAAACATACAACACAGAACAGAGAATCAGATTATGCACAGCAAACCTTCAGAATTCCTTTTAAAGTAGATTCCACTCTTCAAAATGTATATGAATAGCTGCACAGATTTAAACAATAAAATAGTTTAGCACTGATGTAAAGATAAGAACAAAATGAAAACTTAGGTCTACCTATTTTAAAACAAATTCCCCGGCAGCAGCACCAAAAACTTGTTGCTGTTTCTAGTGTGCATGATTTTTTTGTGTTTTGAAAACAGATTTGCAAATGCTAAGTTAAAAAGAATAAAGAAATATCAGCACAGAGAGAAGTGAATTAGCCTGCAAGATCAGGGCCAATTGTAGCAAGTTTTAAATATAAGTGAGTAAAAGATCGTCCACAGAGAATTTGTTTAAAATGTAAGATAAACCTCCAGATCTGAGCTATCAGATCTGACCTCTTATCCTATCTACAAGGCACATAAGATGGGAGGTTGAATTTGTCACATTAACTAAATGATAAAAGTAAAAGTTAAACTAAATGATCCAGATCTGAGTTGGGGGGATTTTGATGTAAACTTATAAAAATGAAGAAATAATATCTAACTTTGATTTGGTCCTTGAAACACAATGAGAATGACTGCAGGTCAAATGAGGGATGATCCAATCTTCATCTGGCTACAAGCACAGATGCAAGAGAAATAAATCTAACTCAAGGATTAGATTTAGGCTTATGGCTATGGTCTGTCCACTTCAATGGCCACAGACCATCCAATAGTCTTTAATCTCAACCCTTAATTCAGAACAAGAAATATCACTACAAATGCTGTGAGAGATTAGGTTACAAACACTAATTCTCATAGGGTTAATGAATCATGGGAAGTTGCATGAAAAACAATAAATCTAAAGGAGTCTAGTTCAATAAGGAGATCAGAGGGAACCCTTTACACGAATCCAATTGAGAACAAACGGTTTACAGCAACCTTTTCAAATTCACATCTACAATTACAGAGCACAACTTAAATAGCTCTCAGATTTGTAGTCTTGAATACAATTCTCTTTTGAATTACAGAGGTATCTCACAGCTCTCAATTGCAAGTAAAAGTTAGGCTATTACAAGGGTTTCAGACAAGCTAGCTGATTTGGAAATGGGGGAATAGAAATGAAACTCAAAATCTGGATCCCCAAATTGGGCAAATGGTTCATCTATTTATAGTTTCCCCCAGGTCTAGCTCAGATGCGTATCGACCAATCAGAAGTGCTCTGATCTGTATCAACCAATGGTAGTCGAGCACAAGGATCCAGATCTGTTCTGGCCAATCAGAATTGCTGGATTTGGTTTAGCCAATCAGGCGACAGAAGCATCAATTATGTTATGCAATTTGAAAATCTGTTAGAGCTTCTAGAAGTTCCCGCCAAGTGATTTCATCTTCGGGTGCTCACATGGGGTGGAATATGCCTTCGCTTCGTGCTTAGAATCTTCTTAAATGTCCCTAGTTTTTTAAATGCATTGGGGCGCGTGCAAAAGATTACTGAATTACCCTTGCAACAGCTAGGAATCTCCAGAATACCATTTCGCATAGTTTAGGGAACTTTTTGCAAGGTACTGTGACTTCTGAAGCTCTTTTCACAAAGTTCATGTTCTGTTCGCAAGGAGTTCTTTTCGAATAGGTCAAACATCCTTTTGAAGAGTTCAGGTGCTCTTTGAAAACTAAGCCTGGAGCTCTTAGTTCTTTTCGCAGAGTTCAGGTTCTTTTCGAAATGTTCAGATTCTTTTCGAAAAGCACTCTGTAGTGCATTCTTCTGTTCGAATTGCTCCACATTTCTTTTCTGTGTTGAGACCAGGTCTTTGCCTCTTCAGTTCAGGCATTTTGACAGCTAGTGAGGTTGTCCCTTCTCTTTCTTCCTTTGGATCAACATGGTTTATCATCTTTTTGGTACTTTTAGGCTGCTTTTATGGTTAAGCCTGTCTTTACTGTTAGCTGTAACACAAGCACTTAAAACACTTATTTAGTTCTCTCAAGGGTCTATCAAGGCCCAGGTTAAAGGGTGGAAAATGGTATTTTCTAGTTCTCAACACCCGTATGCATACCCTCAAAGAGGCCTCGCGCGGTTTGAATATCCGAAGACCAACGATGACCCCTCAACGCCTCCCTCTACACGTGCATCCATGGAAAAGTGAATGTAACCTCCAACGGAACTCTCAGACAAAGAAAAGCAAAATGGTCATACGCCCAGAAAAAAAAATACAAGATAGAAGAAATGCTAAATAATTGCCATTAAACGACCAAAAATTAACCAAACTAAAGACATCATGATGCCAATTAACTAAAACTCACCTGAAGGAAGGGAAGAAAAACTCCAATCGATGCGATGCCCTATCCCCGACGGTAAAGCTACTCATAGAGATGTGTCAACGTGGCCGCACCCCACACATAGGTGGGGACTCGATCAAAGTCCCCGAGAACCATAAAAAATAACCCGATGATGTATCCCCGAGTCAAAGAAGAGGAGTACCGCACCAAGGAAGTGCATCAGGAATGTTCGAAGCACCCTATCCACAGCCAACCCCGGCTCCACTACGGGCTCCCGGCCATCACTCTTACCTACGCACCTCATAGGTCGCCGCCTCGAATGGCGCCGAGGGGCGGCCACTCAAACGATTAAAAAGCAAATGACTCGAACAACACCTGGCCCCGAGCCGCTCGACCTATACGGCATACCCAAGATCTCCTCACAAACCTCTAAATAATGTCCCGTCATCCGCCCTATGATCGGCTCGCCCTCAAAATGAAGACTGGTGATACGAACCCAATCCTCTGGAGTCGATAACATCATGCCTACTAGAAAGAGAAGCGCCTAATGCTCCTCCCTCTACCTCTCTAGAATCACCATGATCGACCTAAAAGGGCTCCAGCTCTAGGATTGGACCAAAACCAAAAGACACCAGCCGCGCCCGCTAGAACCCCGACAAGGCATGGTACCAAGAATGAGACTCGGTCCATGCCGAGCTGATAGCCAGTTGCGGGGGCTCCTATTGATTGAAACACAAATAATAACAGTATGACTGACACATACCTATGACGAAAGACAAACAAATCTAAAACTAAAAGCGAGTCAAATATGCCCCAAACACAATAACAATTTACAACAAACACGCAAAACGTGATAAGAATGACTCGATAGAAACATGACCTATCTCTAGATGCCACTATGATACATGAATGAGCACACAACTAAGGATTAATGCAGGTTTGACATAAATTAGAAGAGTTTCCAGATCCTAATCAGCCTATGTCATAACCTAAGTGACTAAGAAAATGGAAGAACTCTTACTCATGAATGCTTACCCGGCCTCGAGCTAAGAAATCCAATAGTGGGAAGTGTTTGCGATCTCAATGCTCCTCACCCTGGTGCTCTGCAGCCGCACCCTCAGCCCTCTCACCCTCAGGTATCTCACCCTCATCCTCCTCGACCCCCTGCTCAATCTCGAGCACTGCCTCCCTGATCCCCGACTAGTCAACCTCCAATACCTCCTCTCTAACTACCGCCCCAACGTCCACCTCCCCGATAACGTCGGTCCGAGCCTCGAAAGTCTCACCTATCTCTGCCCCTAACATCCTTTCCAACTCAGAAACGGTAATATCATGCCTAACACCACCCTCAGACTCCATCCTAGAATAGAGAGCTCAAAAAACTGGAGAGAATGAAAGAAACGACGCCTGAAACAGATGACCGGATCGCAAGATATCACGAAAACACGAAAATTAGAGCGTAAAGAAACTAGTAAACAGAGAATTGAAGACTAACACGGATCTCGTGACGAAAATGGAAAATTTTTAACTATTTATAGGGAACAGCTGAATCATGCACGTAAATCTAGGCATGCAAATTAATCACCGCCCTTAATTCGGATCACACGACCGGTCTTAAGCGCGCAAACGAATCATCCCCCGCTCAAACTAACCCGACCATCTGGTTGCACGCAGCATACTCTACGCGTAATCACTTCAAGCGTCCACACAGCGGCGCGCGAATGCCAATGGTAGCTCGTATAGTGACCAGCCACCGCCTTGATCATGCGCCTGGTATCTTGCATTTAATTCGATCAAACGACGGGAAACTGGTGCTTAATAACCTTCTGACGCTCTGAACGTGTGTCCACCCTTTGGGGCGCAATTAATTTATGCACCCTGAGTGAAGCGCACAATTCCCCAAAAAAATGCCCAGAACAGCACGTTCATAGGCCCTAAATTGGTTGATCTCCAACGCTAATTATTAGCTTAAACTATGCCCTTGTTAAGCCCGATCCCAAAACATTCCAGACTTAAAGAAATATACACCCCGGTAACTAAAAGAAAAAGTTTCAAACTAAGACCAAAATAAAAACAAATGCTCAAACACCGTTTACACGCTCCAACCATAACTAAAATAAAAGAAACTTACCCCAACTAAGGCGAAACTAAACAAGGAAAATATCCCCAACATCACCTAAACACTCCAACTAGTATCAAGACTAAAAAAAAATGCCCCCATCATCCATTCACTTGAAACTAAACTAAACTAACAAAAAAATGCTCCCAGAGCACCCCAGATCAAAAGATATAAATAAGATCAAACCAAATTTAAATAAATAAGCATCACGCTCAAAATATATCAAAGCAAGCTACCAAATAAACCAAAATTTACTAAATTGCCACAGATGAACAGAAAAATATAATCACTTCATAAATAAATAAATAATTATAAAATACATCGAGGGCATACCCTCTGAATATACAACTTAAAACAACAAACTTAAAATTCGCACGTTCAGGCAATGCCCGAATCCGGATTTATTCGGGAAAACAAAAATCCCATCTTCCCCTCTTCCCTTAGCATGGCAGCAATTCGACTGTTACCCCGTATTCCCAATCCCGTTCATTCCCAAGAATTTATTCAATAAATACAACTCTTCGGATTCAACACCCGAGATATAAAATAGAGAGGAAGAAAAAAACATTAATAATAAAAAATGCCCTAAGTCAAAAATAAAAAAATGCCCCGAAACTTTTAATCCTAAACTTGGAATAAGATCCAAAACAACAATAACTCAAAACTTTTAGCTCATACAATTATAAATAATCCCTCCTGAATTATCAAATGATAAGTTTCACACCTCTAAAACCTTCCAATCTAATTAAATCTAAACCAAACACATAACCCCTTTGAAAGACCACAATCCATGACAAACCTAGATGAACCAATAATCACACAACACTTTAACCCCCTAAGAAACACCAATCCACTCAAAAATGGATAAACCAATAGGATTTAAAACACCTAACACCCATCTAGAACCCTTGAAATCTCACACCTTTTAAACCTCATGTTGAATCAAATAAAAGACTAAAACTCAAGTTAAAATCATACCTTAAACCAGACAACTTTAAAGAAAAAAATAACAACTCTCTAGAATGAGACCCTGACTGGTTTAGGACAAAACAAAAATGCCCCCAACAAACCAAACAGAACTAAATAAATCCTCTAAACCAAGCTCAATAAAATTAATTAACCCCGGGATAAGCCCTGAATAAATTCAGAATGAATCCTAAAAATTAAAACCAAAACTAAGTCAAACAAATCAGGCAAATCTAACTAATCCGCTAATAAGTTTAAAATGAATAAACAAACAAGAACAAAACAAAAAAAAATACCCCTTTATTCATAACTTAAAACTTTTACAAGTATAACCAGAGGCATACCTCTTGAATTTATAACCCAAAACAAAAACCTAAAACTTTAACATACAACCCAAAATGAAGACTGGGTTCAAAACTGAGACGAAGCGATGAGCAGAGTCCGCTTGGAGCGTCCAATCGGAGACTTCAGGGAGCATTGGTTGGAAAACACATTCCCCCCACTTTTTACTCATTCTCTTCTGCTATCTTCACCTCCTCTACCGCCGCCTCCTTAACACTGCCTTCACTACTCCCTAAAAAGGGTCGATGTGAAGACAAGCGCTCTCAATCCCAATACTGCCCACTCTCAAAATAACGCCATCCACGAGCATCTCCTCAGGACGAAGATCACACGAAATAACAAATATAGGAAGAAACGACATCCCAATCGGATGGTTAGATCACAAAATATCGCTAAAATACAAATTTCAGAATACAAGATATCCAGAAAAGGTCAAAATTCAAGACTAAACCAGAGAATAAAATATAAATGAAAGCTCTATTGCTTATATAGAGTACGGACTTAATCACGCCCCCGAATATGTGTGCTTAACTTGATCAAGCGCCACACACGTTGTGCATAATACAAAACACGCGCAACCACACAAGCGCGCAAATAAACCATTGCCCGCGCCAATTGCGCGATGCTTTGATCACGCGCACTTCCTGAACCATGCAAATTGATCAAACGACACATTGCCGCCGCGCAACCTGAACGGTCACCTGTACACTGACCTGGTGACGCTCCGATCACGCGCCTATATTATAATGTGTAATACAATCACACGCATACCCACATGCGCGTAAATAGCCCCTTCAGCTTGTGATCGCACACTCTGAAATAAGTGCGCAATCTCATTGAGAAACCTAAAACAGGCATGTAATACCTGACTTTGGATGAAATCGAAACCCTCATACCTTTTTGTCCCATCGCGGTCAAGATTCTTTTGTCTCATCGCAGTCAAGATTATTTTGTCTCATCGCGTAGCCTCACAGGTTGTCCTAAAAAAGAAAACTTACTCACCCATCCCATCGCATACCCTTACATGAGAAGGAAGCATTGACAGCACCTATTCTCATCGCGATAATGTGTACACATGCGATATCACCTCAATATCCAGTCCCTTCATAACCATACCCTCACGTCCCATCGTGAGAAGGCGAAAGTAGATCTCTCAAGGATGCGAGCACGCCACCGCTAACTATGCTTGGTCCACATCCCGCCACAAATACCACTACCTGAAAAGAAGAAAAAAAAGCTCAGACAATACATGCCACGCTGTATAACAAAAAAAGGGAAAGCATGATCATGTCCCATCACTAAAGCAAAGGACTCTCTCTCTCTCGAATTGATCCTCACGTCCCACCAGGACTCACCCAACACACAGCCAAAGAAAGAGAGAAGCCCTCCAAAGTCCTATCGCGACACTATAACATCACCAAGAACTGTACAAACTAAGCACAATCCAGGTAAGTACACCCCCAGGTAAGTACTACCCATTTTTTTTAATTACTCGATATTGCTTATAAATATAGTTAGCTATGATTAAATCAAATGCTTTCAAAACTCGTCTCTCTCAACTCATGAGTCACTATAGTCCTCCCATAAGAGACAATCATCAGTACTCACCGAGAAGGTTAGACGAAGCATCCGACATGCCAAGTGTCATCTTGACAACCATAATAACGATCGGATCTGCAAATCCCGTACCGGTAGATCTGCTCAGTAACGTCTCGAAAGCCACGTTTTCTGCAGTTTTACCACCGAATTGATCTTAAATTAAAATCCCTAAAATTTCAAATTTTCAAAACCCCCTTTATTTCAATAAAAAAAACTTTTCACAAAATAAAAGTAAAAAAAAAAAACAAAAAAAGAGAAGAGAAGAATAAAGCAACAAGATAAATAGACCCGACCCACCTTTCTTTAAATACCCAAAAAAAACTGATTAAGCGCTCCATCACCCGCGCATAATAAATTACACTTGAACCTAACCTTTAACTCCTAAGACTGCCTAAACTTGCAATCAAGCGCATATCCCACTACGCAGAATTGGATCGAGCACATACGCCATTGTGCAGAATCATTAGTTCAGACACATTAGGACTAGAATACCTAACTTAGAATTCCCAATTTACAGACCAACCCCTGAACTCGCAATCAAGCGCATGTTTCATTGCGCAGAATTAGATTGAACGCATACTCGATTGCGCAGAATCATTTGTTCAAATGCATTAGGACTAGAATTCTCAACTTAGAGGCCGAATCCAGATGAATCAAGCGCACGCGCCACTGCGTAGAATTCAATTGAGCACACCTCAAAAGACCCATACTTCAATTACTAGCCCAAACCGGCCATTCTCCTAGGAAACTGAACATTGAGTATATTCAATCTAAGAACTTACAAATGCCTATTAGAAAAGGAATGCCTGACATGCATTGGTGTGAGCAATGACGCACCCGGTCTGACGTGACTTAAAAAAGCCTTCAAAATTACATGATACTTTATTTTATTATTATCGGTCCCTGAACTTTGTTTTGGACATTTGATTGATGCCCCGATATCTCGATTGCATAAAATCCCTCTGTTAGCTCACGCCATGCGATGGGATGCGCCATGCATCCACACCCTGAATGTGCCCTTTGACAGCTACCATTTTCCCTTCAAATGCCCCATTTTAGCTTGCGCTGATAGATAAGAAAGCCAAGCATGTCATGTCAGCATCACCAATTCACATTTGTGAATTCCTAAGAGAAATGATAAGACACCTCGAATGAGAGGTGTCTACTTCTTCGACGCGTTCTTACTTCGCAAGAGTGTGCCGAAGAGGGGCATCTATAGACACTCCCATTTTGCCCTCTCGGAATATACAATTTTATTTGATCAATCTTTGACTTCATAACCCTAATGTGGGATCATGCACTGAAACAATAGTACATTACTAAACACAGGCTGAAACACTAGCTCTGTGGCTCATATCCCAATGTGGGGAGACTATATACTGAAACAATAGTATATAGTTAGAGTGCAGACTGAGACAATAGTCTTGCATTTCAGACTAGAGACCAGACCCAGACAACCCCGAATTAAGCGCCTGAAACCCCGCACGTAATTTGATTGCACGCCATACCACAAACATGCAATCAGACTAAGCTTCCTTTCCCAGACCATCTCGAGACTCGATCACGCACCTGAAATCAGACGTGCTATTGGATTGAGCGCTCGACCACCAGCGCGCAATTGGCCCACGCCCAACCTAGCCTCACAATCCTTGACCCCTAAGTTTTCTCGATTAAACGCTTTTGAAGAAATGCTTAATCATATTGCACATGTTCTAACAAGCGCGCAATTAGCCCTAACACTATTAGGACTAGGAAACTCGCTGAGCAAGTCAACCGGTCGCTCACTGAGTCGGTGACCGACTCAAAGTTATTAAGCGTCGGGAGACTGGCATGTAATTCAGTTAAACGCCTGAGACATGATGTGTAATTAAAGAAAAACCTATAAAGGCATTTTTTAATTCGGCCCACAAAAAAGAGAAAAAACAACACGAGAGAACGGATTTTTTTTGGGATTTCGAAACCAGAGGACAAACCCATAGAGCAACCTAATTATGATTTCAAAATTCAAGCTCCGAATCTTTGAGATTTCTCTCCACAGCCCCCGGTCCTAGGTAAAAATCATAGTTTTAGACTTATGATATTTCTCATAGTTTTAATTATAGGTTTTAATTTTCAGTCCGAGACCGTAGCGCCTTTTTTTTTAGACAGCAAATGTTTTATATCTGGTTCTAATTCTCCGAATTCAAAACCAGTCCTTCATCCAACGGTCTAATTTACCGACCCTAGGCTTTAATTCCATTTTAAAATCTTAATTTTCATTCCTATCATTAATTTCTAGTTCTAATCCTTAGATTCTATAACCATTCCTTAATCATACGGTTTGATTTTTTTATTGTGGATCCGAATTCAGTCCTAGAAATTTAAATTTCTTATTTTCATATCTCTGAAAAATCTTAAATATCAATTTCAGTTTCTATAATTCTTGTTTCTCAATTTAATTCATAATTATTATTCCGAAATCAATTCCGAAAAATCCAAAATACTATTTTACGGTCCAAAATATAATTTATCTTCAACTTCAGCCATCCGATTTGTCCAAGGGAGCTTATGGAGGGTACTCGTGAACGAGGCCAATCCTCCTTAACATAGCGAGCCCAAAACCCCCTTTTTTTAGGAATTCTAGAATTAATTAATTGCTTTATTTTTTTTAGTATAATTAATTAGTAGATTTATTTTATTTCAACATAATTAATTAGTTAAGTTAATTAGATTTAGTGTGATCAATTAATTTCTTTAAATTAGATTTTAATTGGTTAATATCTTCCTTTAATTAGAATTCAGTATGATTAATTCGTTGCTCTGATTAGATTTTTAGTATAGTTAATTCATTACTTTAATTAGAATTTTAATTAAATTAGTTTATTACTTCAATTATATTTTTAATAAAATCAGTTTATTTACTTTAATTAGAGTTTAATAAAATTAATTCATTTTCTTTAAATTAGAGTTTTAATAAAATCAATCTTCTATTTCAATTAGAATTCTAGTAAGACTACTATACTTTATTTGATTAGAATTCCAATAAAACTAGTATACTTGCTCAGTCTGAATTCTAGCACAATTAGCATGCTCAAATTAATTATAGTTTCATCAAGACTACTACATGTGCACCCCTAGTACAATTAGGAGACCTGATCACAGTCAGACTTCTAATGGGATTAGGAGACTACAATTAATCGGACTCCTAGCAGTATTAGGATACTAAATTAATTAGAATTTTAATAAGATTAGGAAGCTAAAATTAATTAGAACTCCGATAGGATTATAATATTAGAATAGATCCACACACTCTAATAAATTCACAGCTAAATTCATAACAGAATCAAGGAAGTCTAAACTGACCAGAACTATAACTATAAAAGGAAAATTAAACTACCTAAATTAAGAAAAAGACCTAGCTGCTGACGTTCGTAGGCAGACGATTCGATATAGAAGTAACCCATATCCACTCTTAAGCGTGATCATTGACGTGTTGCAGCGTCGATAAATATCTGTAATTAGAGATTGCAACAAACTAGAAACCTTCCTAGAAAACCCTTTATTTTTTTACCTCCATTATTCCAAACGCCGCATTGTTAGAGTCCGCTTGGACATAATTGGAGCCACTGATTCAACGGGGACCGAGAGGAACCCAGAAAAAGCACACACCAATAGTGACAGCTGCGCAAGGTAGCTCTATGGCTCTCTGGTGCTGTACACCTTCTGATTTTCATCCAGCTCCACAGATTTGGCTCTGAATTCTCTCTTTTTTGCCCGAAATGTAGGATTACACCGTTAAGCTCTTATTTTACTGTTATCTGTAAAAACACACTATAGAGACATTATTTACATGCTCAAAGGTCCATCAAAGGCTAGGTTAAGGAATAAAAAGTGGTATTTTTCATAGATTAACACACCCCCAAACCTAATCTTTACTAGTCCTCGAGCAAAGGAAAAATTAAAAATAATTATTCGAAATGGAAAATGCCACTTTCGTAGGGATCACGGATACATTTAGCATATGTATCAAACCTTTTAAACCCCTAGGTATCCCTAGTGGAGGAGTGAAATCTCCTGAGGGTTTTCAGTAAAGGTACCCACAAACTTCACCATTAAAACATTTAAAGATAGTGCAGTCAATGTCAAAATAGATTTTAATCAATAAAGTTTCATTCCACACCCATTCTTTAAAAACTAGGGAAAATTACAACAATAATGCATGCTATTAAAACTAAAATTCAGCATGTAATGCATCAGAATTACTTTGTGCACAAATTAGCACTAAGCTCACTAGTGATTCAAAAATCAGGTATATATACAACCCCAATGAGATTAAAATTCAGACTCAATCCTTACTGGGGCTATATCTCACAATGAAAACATAAGGGTGTTCATATTCTCAATAGCTCAAGATCAGTCACAGCCCCCAAATGGGACTGCAAGCTTGAGCATGGGCATTGCATCTAAGTTCTATCATCCTCAAATATTTTCACCATAGATTAGACAACTCCGTATCTCCACATGATAGCTCATTTCACTTAGGATCATCAAGGTCTTTAGTGGGTTGTAATTTGGCTTATGGGTGAGGTTTATAAAGAATGAAGGAGGTACAATGGATCAAAATTGAGAAATCAACAAGGTAAGGAGTGATTCATGACTTCACAACCATCATTTCAACACAACTTCATCTTACTTGATATATTTCAAAATCAAAGTGGTCAGCTTCTCCTCTTCTTTTCAATTTTCAGATGATATATTTCTCTAGACTTCTCTTTCTTTTTCTCTTTTTATTTTATTTTTTTATATTTTTATGATTTTTATGATGAACTGTCATACAAATACCACTGATACACTGTTGTTCATAAGGTGCTTTTCTTCTCCTTCCACCAAATGTTGGACCACTCTCACTATCATCAACTCCTCCTTTACCTTCTAAATTCTCAAAGTAAGGGTAAGGTTGAATCAGGTCATGAGGTTAAGGTGCAAGTACTCTGGTGTTTGTTGAAGAAAAATAGGATTTCAAAGAGTGTAAGCAAAAGGGCAGTTGAATAGGTAGGAAATTTTAAGCTCAAACTGTCCAAATGAAGGCCTTACATCATCTCCTTAGTGTCATAAGTGCTGTCCATCAGTTTTGATTTGGAGATGCCTAACTTCTAGTGAAAGGTGTTGAGTTAATCAAACCTTAGAGTAGAAAAAATGCGAAAAACACTCTTGAAAGGAATTTGATAGGCCCAAATCTCACTAGGTATGGTCTTCACTTTAACTCATGGGATGTATTTTCACCTTTTTCTCTCCTCTCTTGTTCACTAAGTGCTAACTGAAAATAATTTCTGATATTAGTTTCATGATGGTGCTAAAAATTTCAAAAATTTTCAATTTTAAAAGTCTATAAAATTTTTAAATTTTCACAAATTTCCTCATTTTCGGGCTAGGTGGGAAGTGACTTTATTCATTCCAATTAAATCACACACTGCTGCACTAGAGTTAACTATTCTATTAGCAAACCTACCCTGCCACACCCCCCAACCTAAGTTAAACAGTGTCCTCACTGTTTCATGGAACATGTGTATAGGGGCAGCAACCTAAATTATAGCAGAAAATTAAGAAAAAGCTAAACAAAAATTTAGGAAATTAAACTAGGAAGAGAAAAATAGATGGTATATACAAGTGTGACAGTATGAGAACAACACTACGACACAATTTACTAAAAACAAAACAATAGAAATAAAATTAAAAGTAGCAGATATATACAAAACAAAAACTAACTAAACACCTAAAAACAGAGAAATCCTAAACATATCTACCAAGCATGATCTGAGTATGAATCAAAATGGTGGCAAAAAATTTCAGCATTGAAAGTACACATTGGAGAGCTGGATTCATACAAAAAAAATCAGATCAAGTCACATATTAGATACAAACAGTCCGGATGGGGGGTACATGAATGACAAAAATTTTTGTTTCCTCATCTGGATTCAACTGAATTGGAAAGAACTATGAAATGAAAAATGAAAGGCCGTACCATTGGATTTGCAACAAACCTAAATTTTTTCATTCAACAGATATTCAGTTGCATGAGAGGTGCAGGGAGCAGCTCTAGCTCACGGCAGGTGGATAAGTAATAAATAGGCAGCAAAGGTGCCTTAGATGATCATTCTTCATTAAATTCATCAAATTCCTCACCCCAATTGGGTGAGGAATTTCCACTATCTCATCAATACAGCAACTGAATATGCTAAAAAAATTGTAATTTTTTCATTTTAATTTTTTTTTTTTTTTAAAATTTCAGTTGGGGCTCAACAACCCTATTTTATTCAGCTTGTATCCTTATGCACACTTGCTTGGCATCACTACAGTCTTAGGTAGCCATCTCCTTTCCATTCCTCGAGGCATTGATTGACCTAGTTTCTTCATGACTAGAAGATGCTCCATCAATCAAATGTACTCCTCGTGGGTTGTTCACTATTTGGCTCGGGAGCCAACCCTCAGCCCGTCACGTTAGAGCATTTGAAATATGATCAAATTGGTCCTCAATTCTTCTGATGCTTTGCGTGTGGGAATCCACAATTTATGCAACGGAGTCTAGATTTTATAAAGAAGACAAAATTTGCTCCTCAAAGGAGGGGGCTCTAGGGCGTGGGGGTGCTACAGCTAATTGACCTGATGGGGAGGGTTGATGAGAAAATTGTTGTCTTTGTGCATGACTTTGGTAAAACTGCTGGTTAGTATTGTAGGGCCAAGCCTACTACTGCTAGGTATAAGGTGAATCAGCTTGTCGCCACCTCGGATTCGGGTAGTATCTCCAAATGTACCGAGCAGGCAGCTGTCCATATGACTGGACAACATGAGCTTGGTCATTAAGAAATTCAGGGGATAGCCCAGTAGAGGGACATTGCAAATGGGAGGGTGAAGGTGAGTGGCATATGGTGCACACCTCTCTAACCCGTGCAGCCATGTGGGGCTGCAACACATTCAAGACTTTATCGAACTTTTTCTACAATGAGTTCACTTTCTTTTCCAGGTCACTATAAAACATTAACTTCATACAACTTCTCGGAAGACGTGGGTTCTCTCACAGCTCTAGTAGGTGACTCAATGCCATAATTGGGCAAAGCCTCCTGCTAGAGAGAATTTTCAGTTATCAGCTCAAATAAATCCCATGCATCCTTAGCAGTTTTGGTAAGGTATGTGCCACCACTCGATGCATCAATCCTTGCTCTACTCCTGGCATCAAGTCCTTAGTAGAAGCATTGTACAAGCTCCCACATAGGGATCTGGTGGTGCGGGCACTGCCTCAACAACTCCCTAAATCTATCCCATGCCTCATGCATTTGCTCAGTTGGGGATTGATTAAAAGAGATGATGCTCTTCCTCAACTGGCTCATTTTATTGGTTGGGAAAAATTTGGCCAGAAATTGACATTGAAGATCGTTCCATGACTGTATGTTGTTTGGTGGGAGCAAGGAGAGCCATGTTTGGGCTTTATCCTTTAGTGAAAAAGGAAAAAGCCTAAGCTTGGTGGCTTCCTCCCCCAACCCAGCAATATTAAAAGTAGTGCACAACGCTAGAAATCGGTCTATGTGCTGGTGGGGGTCTTCCTTGCTCAACCCATGAAATTTTGGTAGCATTTGGATGGTTGAGGCTTTAATCTCGTAATTGCCCATAACATTAGGGAGCTGAATGTAAGAGGGGGATGCATATGCCCTAGGTGCATTGTGCTCCTTAAGTGTTTTAGGCCGCTCTCCCATCTCAGTTTCTACCAGATTTGTAGCCGGGGTGTGTGTTGGTGAACTAGGATTTAGGACTCTCTCAATCTTAGGATTTAATGGTACAAGTTCGGGAGAGCCCTCAACTGAACAAGGGGTAGCTTACAGCACACAGACAAAAATTAAAACTACTAACTACACAACTGTTGAAAAATAAAGACTGCAGAAATAAAAATATAGCATAACTGAAATAACAGTAGGTGAGATAGAGAAGCAAACTGATGCAAGAATGCCCCAACTGCAGCCAAGCTCTCCTATTTACTGTTGCTCCGATCCTAAGTCAATAGAAAGTCCTACAAACAGAAAATGAACAGAGAAACTACAAAAAAATCAGCAGGCATGTATTCAACCACTTAATCAATAATGAATAAAATTAAAGACTACTAAGACACAACTAAGACATAAAATACCTACAGCAGAAAATAAAGACAGAGCAAAAATCATACTCGAAATACAGCTGTACTTATTCAAACGTTACAAAGACACAAAAAATCTAAAACTGACAATGAAGAAAAATTTCAAAAATCACACAAAAACTAAAATCGGCATTTATTCAAACACTACATCTACAAAGAATATAGCTCAACAAAAACACTGATTACTATAGTAGATCAAAACTCCCCGACAGCGGCGTCAAAAACTTGTTGAAAGGTTTTTGCTGTTTCTTTTTATTATAAAAATGATAAAGATAAAATAAAGGAAGTAAAATAAAAGAAAACAAAATGGGGAATGAATACAGCACAAAATCAAATCACAGGCTTGCAAGAATCCAAGATTTGTTGTAGCAAGTTTTAAGTAAGAGCTTGTCCCACAGGGAGTATTGATCTGAACCACAAGGGTTGTATAGTAGTCTCCAAATCTAGCTACAGATCTGGCAGTTCTAAAGGAGTGGTGTTTAAGTGTCACTAAGCTATACTAAAAACTAAGAAAAATAGGAATAAATTACAGCTAAAAAGGATAAAGAAGGATGATGATGTATGTGATGAAAAAAAGATAAAATATGGAGAAGTAAACAACTAGGGAAAAATTTGTTATGCAACTCAGTGTTAGTCATGAATCTGTAGCAATCCTTTAGATGGCTACAAGCACATCTACATGTTAGAAGAATCCAACTTAACCCATGTCATTTAGACTGCTCTTAAGGCTATAACTTGTCGACTTAAATGGTCACAGACTATCCAATAGAGTTTGTCAAATCCCATTGATTAAGTCAGAAAACTAACCTCACCCAAAGGAATTGATTGATCTTAAGGCTATAATCTGTCCACTTCAATGGTCACAGACTATCCAATAGATTTCCTCCAACCAATGAATTAAGTCAGGGCAGGAATACCATTGTAGACACTATGTTTGCCAGGCTACAAGCTCCCCAGATCTGTTACAGACCTGACAGGCATTCATAGGGGCAAACAGATCTAGAAAATCAGGTGGAGGCCGTAAGAAATTTCAAGCTGAATGAGGGCTTAGATTCAACTGGTCATTGCTACAAAAGGCCTGCAATGAACCAGCTCACAAGTCTACAATCTCTACAACAACTCAGATCTACACACTGATAATGGTGATGCAAAATAGAATAGGTTTGGCTTTGCACAATCTCTCACTGCACTACAAACTCAAGTACAGAGAAAAGGAATCAATCTCAGACCTGTGACCAAGACCTACCCTAGGGCAATAGTCTATCCACTCAAATGGTCACAGGCTATCCACAGAGACTGCCTTACCCATAGATGATGAGATAGAATATGTAAATTGTTGCTACCACCATGATTATAGGGCTACAAGCTCAAGCTTCCATGAGTATTTCAAATAAGCTCAAATCCTAAATGCATGACATAGATTGAATAAAACTATGAGCAAATAGAAAAATAACAGATTGAGTAAACATTAAAATAGGTATTGCATTGATTGAAATGAAACTTATAATGTTCTACCTTCAAGGCAATAGCCTGTGCAAACCCCAAATCAGCTCCCTCTATTTCATACAAAACCCATTGCATTACATGAAATTAAACCTAGCTATTACATAGAACTTAGCCAGCAAATGTTGGGCTAAGGAAAAAGAAAATGGAAAAAGGAAAAGAAAACTAAACCCTAAATAAGCACAGGAAACCCTAGCTCAGATCTCAGGCTATTCCTGGATATTTTACAAAGTAGATAACAGTCCTATTTAAATACAATCCACCAAACCTTAATTTACACTGGCCAGTCAGAATAGAGAATGCTTTGGAATTGATTTCGATGGCTTCCTTGTGTCCCTTGAATTGCCTCGGGATGTGTGGGAATAGATTAGGGACCTTGGGGTGTGTGCTTTAATTGAGGTGAAATCCCAAAATTGTCCCTGAACATTGAAACAGATGGCTGAGAAGTTGGCGGCTCGAGCTTCGCGAGGCTGAAATGCTTCAGGAGTTACAACTTGCTAGGCTCTCGCTGAGCTGGAATGTGCTTCATTTGTAGCTTGTTGGGTTGAAGCCTCATCTCGCGAGGTTCCTGCTTGTGTGCAGCTTAATGCAGCTTGCACAGATGGCTTCAGGCTAAATCCTCGTTGGGTTCTCACTGGGCTGAAGTGAGAGCTCGCTGAGACTATTTTAGAAGCTCGCGAGGTTGATAGTGTGTAGCTTTAATGTGCTCGCTAAACTCAAATGGTATCTCACGCGGTTGGATTAGAAGTTGAAGATGAGCTCGCGAGGTTGAATTGAAGCGTGTGAGGACTGCTTTTGGAGTACGCGAGAGCTGCGCGACTTGCCGTCTGAAGCCTGCATCCCTGTGAGAACTGCGCGACCAGCTATACTATTGCAGGTTTGGACCTCGCGATAGCTACGCGAGGCATCTTCTGAGTAAATTGAACCTCGCGACAGCTGCGCGAGGTGGCTCTATGGCTCTCTGCTGCTGTGCACCTTCTGCTGCAGCAACCTCCTTCACTTGGGTCCACCAACCTTTCATCTTTTAAACTTCTAGGGTCTACTTTGGCATACATTATGGTCATCATGGTGTGTGACACCAGGATGCATCCTCTGATTTTCACTTAGCTCTACAGATTTAGCTCTGAATTCTCTCCTTTTGGTATGAAATGCAGGATTGCACCATTAAGCTTTTATTTTGCTATTATCTGTAAAAACACACTATAAAGACATTATTAATATGTTCAAAGCTCCATCAAAGGCTAGGTTAAGGAATGAAAAGTGATACTTTTCAGAGATTAACAATTATCCCTAATATTTTTTGCCTTCTTAGTAACCAGAACCTTATTAGATTCCCGCCAGAGATGCCACGTTCTTGGCCAACTGTGAGGACCCGATAAATTTACGATTGTTTTTTTAAAAACAACGATGCTAAGGATCAATTTGAGTCCTTGGGGCTCTTATCGCCAAAGCAACGTCCGAACTTCTTTCAAAATTATATATATATATATATATATATATTAAATAAATTATTTAATTTTTATTTCCTTGGTAACTTCACCCTATCGGAGTGCGCATCGCATGCACAAGAGCCCTTCATCACCCTACACGGTGATGGTGCCTAACACCTTAAACCTTAACTCACAACTTCTAACAAGTGAGTATTATAGGTGTTGAACACCTAATCCCTACCATTTAATAAATCACCCTACTCCCGAAACACATGCACGCTACCACTGCCACCTGGACAAAGCATTCTAACCCATCAAACAACCACCCAATGCATGAAAAATACCTGATCAAATCTCACATCGAGACGTGCAAATCCCATCAGGCGAATAGAAACCACCCTCATCCCTATTCAAGGAGAGCAAACTCTCCATTCCACAACACGACTATTCACGTTCCTCCTTCCTCATGAGCTCCTCTTCTCCACCTACATTTTTTTTTTTATGCCCCATCGATATGAAGTGATGCCATGATAATCGCCATTGTTGCCACATTCATCACCACCATTTCCACCCGAGCCACCAAATTCTACCAGGCCATTAACGAGAACGCCATACCGAACATCCCCGTCGCCATCTTTAGCATGAATGCCATGTTTCACTACCATTCTCTGCCATCCATTTTGGCTTCAAAAAAATAGTAATAAATAAATAATGGATAGAATAAAATATATATATATATATATATATATATATATATATATATATATATATATATATATATATATAAGAGGATGGGCTGCTCCACTGATTGAGCAGCAAGACTTGCTGACCCAAAACCCCACTATTTCTCACCCTTCGATCCCCCAGCCATCACCTTCTATCACCACTCTGTGCCTTCATCATAGAAAAAAGAATATATATATATATACTAAAGAAACAGAAAAACACCTCCTAGTAGCCCAAATCACCACAATACAAACCTCCCATACCCCTTACTCCCACGCCCCTTCTCTGTTTTTCAAATGAAGAAACCCATTTGGTACCATTTTATATTAGTGCCTTTTATTCCATGTGGGTCATAGATAACATATTAGTGTGTATGAGTCTTTGTATTTTGCTAGTGTTGGTCGTCCCTTCTCTGCTTTCTTAAATAAAGAAACTCATCTATGACTCACTTTTAATAGTTAGGGACTTTTATTCCATGAGGGTCATATATAACATATTAGTGTGTATGAGTTTTTATCTTTTGCTAGTGTTGGCCCGTCGTTGCGAGATTTCTAGTGTGCTGTTTTATTGTGTGACAAAAACCAAATTAAAATCAAAGTAAAATAGAGATGGATTCAACACATCTAAAATATTCTAGACCTGCAAGATACAAGGTTCATTTGTAGCAAGTTTTTATAAGAGTTTGTCCCACAGGGAGTAGTGATCTAAACCTAGAAGGTGTTTAGTAGACCTTCAGATCTGACAATTCTAAGAAGAAAGAGAACTTTTCGGATGTCACTAGATCTAATTAATCTATAAAACAGAAATATAAAACTAAGTCTAAAAGATGGAGGAAGATGGATGGTAAAAAGAGAGATTAAATGGTGAGAAATAGGCAGTCAGTGACTAATTCTCATTGCAAATCAATTGGATCAAAGGAAAAGTATAGACAGATTTACTACAATCCTTCATCTGGCTACAAGCTTATATGCAAGGTATAAGAATCTAATCTCCACCAATGAATCAAAGCAATCCTAAGGTTATGATCTGTCCCTTCTACTAAATACAGATTATCCCAAAGATTGTCCCAATTCAATGATCTCGATTGGAACGGGTTAATCATTGCAGATGCTGTGGGTGCTAGGCTACAAGTTCCCCATTTCTGGCTGGCATCCACAAGAATATCCAATTCAGGGAAATCAAATACGAAAAAGTGAAATTTAGATCAGAATCACCTTTCAAACCCACAATTACTGTAATAACATCTTACAGCTTATTGAGGTCAGATCTACAATCTTGTGCAACATCCAATCTATTCACAAAGCTTCAAAGCTCCTGATTTATAATTACAAACTAGATCTGGACTGCTTATCTAGATCTAATCTAATAGGCTGGATTAGAGAGAGAAGGGGGGAGAGAAAAAAAGAAAAAAATAAAATCTAAACTAAATGAACTAAGGAGAACCAAAGCTATTTTATGGATTCCTTGCTGAGAAATTACAGCAGCAAGGAGTTCTATTTATACAAGTGCAGTGATCCATGTTCTTTGGATTGCAACCAATCACAGGAGAGATTTTTATTCTTGATCCCTGTTTTAGCCTTTCAACCAATCAGAGAGGAAAGATGGATCTAGTTTTGTTGTGCTTAGCTGAAGCTAATTTGCATTCCTGCCAAAAATCAGTTCACACCCATGTGTAGCCCTCCTTATGTATTGGAGTTGCCAAAACTGCCCTTGTTTACTGAAAAATACCCCAGCTGCACCCCTTTATAATTGTTGTTAACAAATGAACCCAAACTACTGTGACTACCCACATTAATTTGGGGATTTAAATCTGTAGCTCCAGCAGTGAGGTGGAGAAGATGAACTCGGGCTGATGGCGTGGAGTTGCTGTTTCATAGGTTTGGTGGGAGGTTCGACAGGATGCTGAAGCCGAAACTTAAATGCTCGAGAGGATAGGAGTTAGAGTGCAGCAGCTGGTCGAGAGGATCAATGGGAGGTTAACTCTACTGGTTGACATGTTTAGGGATAAAGGGCTGAAGGTATCGACAGGTTTGGAGCTTAGAGGCTACTGCTCTTCGATAGGTTGGAAGCTTTGTTTGAAGGTCTTGACAAGTTGGAGTTGGGTTTTATTGCACTTCGAGAGGTTGGGAGTTTGAAGTACTCGAGAGGTTTCAAGTGCAAGTCGACATGTTGGTTGAAGCTTGGAGTTGCAAAAGTGAAATCTCGAGAGGTTTCAAGTGCAAGTCAACATGTTGGATGAAGCTTGGAATTGCAAAAGTGAAATCTTGAGAGGATTGAAGGCAGATTGGTCGACAGGTTCAACTATTTTCAGAGGTTCCTATTGTGAGGATTGAGGGTGAAAGCACAGGAGTTCTCGAGAGGATGCATGGGAGGATTGGCTGGAGACAGTACGTCAAAATAGTCGAAAAAGGATGGTCCAAAGCCATCTTATTTTTTAAAAAAAGATGGCTCAAAATCATCCTTGCGTCCGTTCTTTTCATTGGCATCTTAAATATACAAGACAGTCCTAAACCGTCTTATATTCCATAAATAAGATAGTAGAAAATGACTATTTTCCATAGTCCTAATATAAGACGGTTTGAAGCCGTCTCATAATAACTAATAAAGGACGGTTACCGACCCTTTAATAAATTTTTAAAAAAAACTAAAAGACCACTGAAAATCGTCCTTTATCGAGCGCTCTATTAGAGACGGTCATGAGCTGCCTTACTTTTGATATTGAACGGTCCGTTATGAACCATCCTATTTGAATGATGATCGAAATAAGATGGTCTTAGGCAGTCACTTTTAAAAATTTGTAATAAAAAAAATATTTATAATTCTGGGAAGGGCCTGCACCCTAGAATACCCTACTCATCCATAAAAAAATTACATATGGCCATAAAAAATTACTTCATACTAAAACAACAAATTTACCTTGCTTATCCAACAAAAATTTATGCTGCTTAACCAACAGAAAATCACAAATGAATATACTGAATATTTTGAACTACAACCACAAATTTACAATACAACAGAAGCTACATCTTGAACAAAATTCGAAGCAAAGTTAAATATATTTAATACAAGTGGCGTATTACAAGTTTCTAAAGTTGCAAGCTGAGTTCATTTAATATAAACCACACAGAAAGACCTAGAATTTCTAAAGCAACGTCATTTTAAAAGGCCTTCAATCTCTTTCGTATAAATTTCCTTCTTTGCTCCACAAAACAATCCTTGAACTACGCAAGCAATGACAAGCTTTGGTTGTAATCACCATGATTTGAGCAACAGGTCCCCTTGAGTTTGTTGAATGGGTTAGCCCTACCCCAATGTCAAAGTTATGCTACCGATCTCTTCCCTATACATGAGGTCATAAAGATCATTGCAGAGCTTGTCTATATCAGCTTGTTGGTGGAGTGGTTAACCTTACAAAGCTTAATTGTTGCTATCAGTTTGTTGGTGGAGTTCCTGAACAAGCTCTGATAAAGGCCTTGTTTTAGTAGAACAGGGTTGTCTCTCAAGTACAACTCCATCCATCTCATGATACAGCACCATCCAATCATGAGATGTGTTGCAACAACCATTATAGCAAGATTGACTATTTTAACCATGAAGATAAAAAAACTCATATTCCCCCAACATTCATACCTTACGATTTAGATGTCTCCAAGGTCAAATTCCCATTTATAGAGTCCAAGTAGCCCTATCCCTATCACATACCAACACAATAATAATATAAGTCATGTGGATTTGAATCAACTAGAAAATTCATGTGGATTTGAATCAACTAGAAAATTCCTAAACTAAATGCATTTACATCATGGATATGCAATATACGAAAAAGTACCCACAATTGTATTATTTGGATCATTTTCAGATTGAATTGTGAGAGTAGATTGGTAAGAAGAAGAAAAAATAATACATTAACTTATAATACTACTTTGCTGTGGAATAGATCTTTAAATTGAACATTTAACGGCTTTGTAGGGCCTATATGCTTCCCATACACGTTTTCTTCTGATGCCACCCAGCAATATAAATATAACAGAACCCCACAAAGGGATTCTAAAGCTTGTCATCTTGGTATATTGATCTTCAACCTTTTCCAGTTTGTCCTCAAGAGTTCCATCGTGAGATTATAAATCAGAGAATTAGTTTACGCATTCAAGTTAAGTATAGGATGGGAAATAAAAAAAAGGTGCAAGGATTTTAGTTACCAAAACTTGCCATCAACCAAGCTATTCACTTAAAGCAACCATTATTGCTCAAAAAACAAAAAAAGTTAAACCACAACTGACTTAAAGTCCCAACCAACAATTTTTGTTATCTCAATAGTAATTTCGATATGTATAAAAAAAACATAAAGTTACAGTGCATTACTCTGCAAGTTCTGCTTAATCTTCTACCAGATGGGCATTATGACAAATATCAATAAAGATTTAACAAAAGGAACTTGACCCTATATGGGCATTTTGACAGAGGTCAATAAGTCCATGAAATGATGATGAAAGGAAAATAAATGACAAAAATATAAAAGTATGTATGGGGATCCATATCAAGGAAGTGCACAGTGTCCGATTTATTAGATGGGAATAACAATACACTCATGGCAACTATTTACCTTAGCTTAAGAAGTTTTATATTAGCAGAAGTCCACCCATCAAGAGCACTCATTGTCAGAATAATCACATCGCCCATGGCAACTATTTCTGATCTCTATACACCTGTGATTAAGACATGATGATTTTGTGGGTTTTCTTTAAGAGATGATGATTCCTAATTGCCTAAAAAAAACTCATATAAAAGCAAACTTTTGGTACAAATTAAGTACCATTATTTTCTTTAGCAAATCATAACCAGTCATCCCTGGTATAAAGTACTCTATAAATATTAAGTTCACTCTAATTTCTAGAAAAAAATTTAACAAATCAATAAAAACTATTCACTTTTCCATAAGAAATTTATTGAATTTCAAACTAAAAATTAATAGATCAATAATAAGACCTGCAGGTCTGACGAAACAGAGGGTCTGTTGCTCAGAAATTCTAGAGCTCTACTTCCAAAATCTACAGTTGTACCTGCAATAACAAAAACCCGTGCAAAAAAATACACCAAGAAGAACAAGAGCAAGGGAATAAGAAGCAAAAGGTGTCTTTTTATGAAAGAGGCCATTAACCCATTTGAATTTAAATTCCCCCAACAAAATCACAATCTTTAAAAAGATGAGTTATTGACTTAGATTCTTGATGGATAAGCACTTAACTTCATGTACAAAAGCAATTTGTTCTTTTTTTTGTCCAAATCAATTTAAGTTCCATTCAGGGGTAACTAAAAGAAATTTATTGCGTTATGTACAAAATGAAAGAAATTGACTTTTAAGTTTCATCAACTATACGACATTTGACAAGAATTCAAAGTTCTCTTGTATTGCAATTATCCCTAATCAGCAGTAATAGTGCATTACTATTTTTTAGACATTTTTACGTAGTGTTGGTAACTCCTACTTCTCCTAAAGGGCTGCTAGGAGAAGATTTCTTTCCTACCATCGCTTCAGAAAATAATACCAGCCTAGTAGGACCCGAATTACCACTTTTGAACATGAACAACCACGTGGAAAAATTAATTTTAAAATCACCACCTTCTAAGGAGCCCATACATCTATGTTTTTTCTTTCAGCAAGGTCATAGTCAATGATTGCTCCAACCTTCCAAGATAAGAGAAACTCCATGAAAGCAATGCACTATACCAGCTCAAGTTTCTACCACGTGAAATATAATCTTCCAGACCACCTTGCATTGACTTGGAGTTTAGGATTATATTTTCTTTCCAAGCCAAAATATTGCAAAAATAATAATAATAAATAACAAACGGCATTGTGGGCGAATGTTTCCATTTGACTAATACCACTCATTTCAGAAACTAGCAATAAATCTAGTGAAATCCGAATGTAATAAACTTTGAAAATTTTTAAAAGGAACGACCAAACTATTCTGATCCAAGTGTAGTGTCTGAATAATGGTTTTGCGCTTTCCATCAAAAAGCCATAAAGGAAATACCATATGGAAGAAAAATTTCAAGATACAAATTGCAAACCAGCCAACATGCGAGTCCTTAATGGAGTGACCTAGTTGATCCGTGGGAGAGGGATAAGGCTCCCAAATAGTATAATTTCTTGCATGCTATTGGAATTAGCAGATAAAAAGGCCTCATGTGAACATACCAGATGACTCAATAGACAAATGTTTACCTAAAAAAAATATACCAAACTACACAAGGAGTGAATACTCAAATTAATACAACATTAATAAGAATTCCACTGTAGGCTTCCTCTATTCTGTAAAAAAAATAAAAAAATAGTTTCTTTTCTGTAAATGTAGAACTTGGAATGTGGTTGAGTGGAGATTTCTTCTGTTTTAGGTGGTTTCAAGTGTGATTCTAGTGATTTGGAACATTTAGACTGCTAATGGCTGGTTTGTTGGTTGCAAATCAAGAACTTGAATGGGCTAAGCTGCCAAGATATTTGCCATCTTTATTGATGATGGATTTGAGTTGGACAAAATGCATGACGTTGAGTGGCACACGTGTTTTGCATCGTCTGTGAGTAGAATATTAAGAATTGAGCGTTTGGCTGAGAAGATTCTTGACGAAGTAAGGATTTTTTATGGTCTTATACTTTGTGATTGTTCTTGGAGGTAGATTAACTAGTACATTTCCATATTGAGTATAGAATATTTGTTTGATGTTGTCTAAAATTTTCAATAGTATGAGAGGGATTCTCTAATACAATGCCACATATCTTTTCAGTTGCAACTTATAATAGAGAATATTTAGGGTTGATAAGAAAGATACACATCATATGATAGTCTTCTAGTATTGATAATATATATATTATTGGAATCACCTCATTGCCCCTTTTATTATTTTTTCCTACCCTACTAAATTTTGGATAGGATAGTCTTCTAGTATTGATGCTTGTGGATACCCATTTTTGGGATTTGGTTATCAACATGGAAGCAGAATGTTTTATTCATGAGACTAACGACCAACAAGTGTTGTATTGTTAGTACACTCTGTTTTCCTTGGTTTCTTAGAATAGGTGTTTTGTAATGTTCCTTTTTAATATGTATCCCACAATTATACATACTTTAACTATACTTTAACTAATCTTCTTCTTTTTCTTTTCTTTTCCAGTAAGGGGAACAAATTTTCCTTTTTGTTGGTCTTTGAATATTCTGGCATATTTCTATTTTTTTCTGGATAATGTTGTGAATTATTTGATATCAAAGCAACTCTTTCTCTGGGATTTGCGTAGAATGATATCCAAAGTGATATGTAAAGGTGGAGCTTTTGGTGTTCATGTAGCAGATTTGTGTAAGAATGAAAAATAACACTACTAGATGCAAGTTGAGCAATTGACATGGCAGTGGGAGTCAAGATCTCGTGGAGCATGGTTGTGAGAATGCTTAAAAGATGAGCAGGAAGACACAAGACTAGAATGAGAAATTTTTCGAGCCCTAGCCATATCATGATTGGGATCATTTGATCAAAGTAGACATTCCAAAATTCCATCCCCATTTCCTAATTGAATCTTCAATTGGGTTAGTTTGTAGATAAATTTTTCGATTTTAGTGAAACCCAATCCTAGAAAGTGAAATGGCCGTTGAGGCATAGAGACTATGCTTTGACTTGGTTGAATCAAGTTCAAGTGATGCGGGAGCATTAGTGAAAGGTCACTCCTCTTCGTTGAGAAAGAGAGACATCACAATGTTAGGAGTTGAAATGCTTTCATTAGATAGCAATTGAACCTTGATCATCTTAAACACGGAATGCAGGCTTGCAAATAACTGAAATAAGCAGATTCACTAGAGGTTGCAACAACAACCTCAAACAATGTAGGGCAATAAACAAGAATTTAAGCAAACCACTCACAACTTCAAGCTGCTATCTGTCACAAAACTAACTCACTATAGTGATTTAAAGGGTATCACAAATAAACACTTGTTTTTCAACCGTTGCAACAAACCAGCTCACTTTCATTGAAAAAAGGGAAAAGCGAGCAATATACCACTACGAAAGTCCACATAGCCCCATCAATCCTTTATCAATCAATAAATCAACACCTACAAATGATTTATACCTGTTGAGACGGACTACACATATATGGGGCCTTCAATACCGAGAAACAACCATTTTTGGTTGAAACATTGCAGGCTTCGAAACTGATGTGTAAAGGGATAAAAAAATTAACAAAAATACTAAAAATTCCAGAAATGAAAAGCCATTAAGAAAGTACGACTTCTATGGAATTCGAGGTCAAAGAGTTGATGGTAGGCTACTTGCTTCTATAGCACTCACTTTTGAATCTGGGTGAAACTTTCTAAGATTCAATAAGTAATTTAGTTCAGATTTTTGAGGAAAAAATCCACCTGGAATAAATAATTCAAACCCTAACAAAAATTCCATATAGATTCGCTTCAAAGTGAGGAAAAACAAAAGAATATAAAAATAAAAAACACAAAATAAAGAACTCATTGTCAATCAAAAGCTCAATAAAAAAAATCACGCCAAAAGTTCTTCGGATCTCAAACCATTTATCTATAGCTTATGGTATCGACGGGATGGAGCTAGGGCTTTTTTTTAAAGAGATGAGAGAGAAGGAGACGGGATGGGGCTAGGGTTTTTTTAGAGAGATGAGTGAGAGGGAGACAGGGTGGAGCTAGGGTTGTTTTTTAGAGAGATGAGAGAGGGAGAGAAGAGATGATTTAATTTCAGCGTTTATTTTAGATGGGTAATGTCGTCATCACAGGACAATTTGTATAGTCTTATTTACCATCCTTAAATTTCGAGCTATTAGTTACTAAGTAGTTGTCCTATTACTAAATTTAAGACGGTTAGAGACTGTCTTATTTAAAGACGAAAAAATACAGTCTTATTTTATGTCTTTTTTAAACGTTTTTGACGTAGTGAGATGTCAACAGCTTTGATTTCTGTCAATAGGTTAAAGGGCTAGGATGGAGATCTGCTCAATAGGTACAATCGGAGGATGGAGGGCTGCAGCTCACAAGTCGACAGGTTTGTATTGATCTGTTCGTGAGGATTTATTTGCAACTGTTGGTCGACATGTGAGGGATAGCTGGTGCAACCCTTCAAGAGAATCAAGAGGCTGGGGAGTGCAAGTGCATTTCAATAGGATTGATGGGAGCTTGCAGTAGGTGCAACCGAGAGGTTGGGTGTTGCACTTCTTTGAGAGGAAGGAAGGGTCTGCTCGATAGGATTACTGACAGCTTCAATGTCAACAGGTTGACGCTTCTGTGCATTTTGATCTGCTCGAGGGGTTAAAGAGTGGGTTTCTGCATGCAAGGTGTCTTGAGGATGCATGGGGCTGTTGCTTTATGCTGACGACAAGATCAGATGGTGTAGAAGTTGCTTGCTAGGATGGACAGGTTGGTGCTGGACCAGCTATTGCTGTATTCAATGGAATTAAATGCAGACTTGCATTAGTGCAGCTGCCGCCATCTGGAGTTATTGGAAGGCTACAAGCTGCTGTTTCAGTGAACACTTTTATAATTGTTGCAATTGCTCTTCTTCTTCCTTGGGCTGTAGTTGTCAAGTATTTGAATGATGCTGCAACTGGGAATATTGTCTGGCTGCAACGAAGGCTTGAATCAACTGGCCATAGCACCATTCTATTCATCTTTCATTCCCAACTGTTGCTTGATTCCAAAACTCCTCTAAATAGTGTATTTTAATTGAAAACTGCACTAAGGACACAATTACCTCCTTGCTGCAAAACAATATCAAAAGCAAGTATTACATACTCTAAGTTCTATCAAAAGCCAAGTTTAAAGGTGCATAAAATAGTAAAAATCAGTGACTAACACCCCCCCAAACCTAACCTTTGCTAGTCCTCGAGCAAAGTTGAATTTAAAACAACTAACTTACAAAATAGAATGCCACTTTCATAGGGAACACGGGTGCATTTGGCAAATGCACCAAGCCTTTTAAACCCCTAGGTAATCCCTAGTGGAGGAGTGGAGTCTCCTGAGGGTTTTCAATGAAGGTACCCCCAAACTTCTCCAATAAAATTAGTTAATACTCATGCAACATGTTAAAACATAGTTTAAATCAAATAAATAAATTCCACACCATGTTCGTTCAATTTTAGAGGATTCTCAGCAGAAAAATAGCAATTCAAATATGAAATTCTGTTGTAATTTCCTCACCATCAATCAGTTCATGTCAAGGCATTGGGCATAAAAATTAATGCAAAGCTCACCTTTAAATTGGGAATTCTATTTTGATAATGCCTCCAACAAAACTTAATTTTAGACCCAAGTATGACCAGGGCTATCACTCACAACAAAAATAGAAGGGTGCATCATTTCACACTGCTCAAGAGCAGTTACAGCGCTCAAATAGGACTGCAAACATGATCATGCGCATTGCTCTAATTTATGAAATTTTCTACATCTTTACACCATAGATTACACAAATCCTCAGCTCTACATGACAGCTCATTCCATTTCAGATTAGTAAGGACTTTTTATTGGGTTGTAATGTGGCTTATGGGTGAAGTTTATAAAAAATCAAAGGGTGGAATAGGATTCAAAATTGAGAAATCAGTAAAGTAAAGAGGTTACATGTATACCTTCTTCATTTCAGCACAATCTTCATCTTCTTTGAATTTTCAGATTTGAAGTGATCAATTTCCAATCCTCATTTCAGTGTATCCAATGAAGTGACTTCTCTCTTATTTTTATTTAGCTTTTCTATTTTTTATTATTATTTTTTTGTATGCTTTTCCTTTGTATTTTTCCCAATATTTTTATGTTTTTATGGGCTAGAATGCCATAATGCTATCAAATGTGCTTTCTTCTCTTTCAACCAAACATCAAACCTTGCTTCTCCTTCTATTTCCTGATTTCTCAGATTGAGGGTGAACTGAAATAGGTCAAGGGGTTTTGGATTTAAATTTTTTGGTTTTTATCAAAGAAAAACATGGATTTTTAAGGCTTAAAATGGTGTATCAAAGGCAGCTTAAAGGTGGGAAATTTTAGGCTCAAAGTGTCCAAAGGATGGCCTTACTTCATGTCCTCAATGTCATGAATGCTGTCAAGCTATTTTAACTTGGATTTGCCTAACTTCTTATGAGCAAGAGTAGATCCAATCAGTCCTTAGAGCAGAAAAACTGCCAAAACACTCCTCAAAGAAAATTTTTCAGGCCCAAATCTCACTGGGTATGGTCTTCCATCAAATTTCTAGGGGGTATCCTCACAGTTTTCTCTTTTCCAGTTTACTAAACATTAATTTTTGAAAATTCTTGACATTTGCTTCATGAAAAAAATGTTAGAACTTCAACACATTTCAACTTTAAAAAGTTTTTAATTCCCCTTTTTTTTCAAAATCATGTGGGAAATCATTTTATTTTCAAAAAAATTTCAACATAGCTTCACTAGCATTAACTAATTTCATTGGCACACCTGCCATACCCCGAAACCTATGATGAATATTGTCCTCAATGTTTACATACTGAGTAACCAGGGGTAGCAGGGTAAAAGAAGAAAGAAAAATAAGCAGAAAAATCAAGGCTATATGCAGCAACAATACAAAACTGAATATAGAAAAATAGAAAAAATGGTATACAAATACATGAAAATTACTGTTAAAACAGAAAAACAACAAAACAAAGCTAGAACTGCTACAAAATAAAAGCTAAAAACTGAATATATGAATTCGAAAAATAGAAGAACTGTTATACAAAGAAAGGAAGCTACTGCTAATAACAGGAAAAATAGCAAAACAAAAGTAAGGAACTGAATACAAACTACAAAAAAAAAAAATGCAGATACAAAAATAGAATTGTAGATACAAAAATAGGAAAGCAAAGTGAGAAACTGAATACACTCATATAAAAATGCAGAAAATCAGTAAAACTAGGACACATATTAACCTCAGAAAGAAAAATCAACAAGCTAAAATTAGAATTGAAACTAAAATTCCTAAAACAGAATAAATCCTAAGACAAAACCCTGAGTCACCTATGCCAAGAGAAAACACATTGTGTTGTTTATGTGTTTTTGTGTGTATGAATCAATAAAATTTTTAAAGTGCTGTAAGCATGGATGCACACAGTTAGAAACAGGATTCATATACAGCTGAGATCCATTTAATGGTGAAGAAATCTCAAAGGAAAATAAAATCAGTGGGTCCATTGAATTTACAAAATAGTATATGATCCACTGCTCATTAACCTTCATGATTCCTCAAAATGAGGGACCATGATCTCAGCCGTGCAGATGGGGGTTCATAAATGAAAGCAAAGAAAAACATCCCATCTGAAAAAAATTTATGTGTTTTATAATTTGTTATTTTTCATTTGTTATTTATTTATTTATTATTATTTTTTTTATCAGCTGGGGCTCAATCAAAAGCCTTATCTACTACTGCTAAGAAAATATAAACAAGAACAAATTAGAAATTTCTATTTTTGTTTACAATTTCTTTAATTTTTTATTTGGTTTTGTTGATTTACGTAGCAGAAATTAAAATCAAGACAAACATCAAGCACAACAAAACTGATGGTTTTGAAGAATTTAAAAATTGAAAAATAAATGCAAAGGAGAAAGAGATGCAAGCCCAGGCAGATTAGCTCCTACTGCATTCCATTCGCTCCTCTTATGGCTGCTGCTCCAGATCTGCAAAAAATTCAAAAACTACAGCGGTACCTTATTCAAGCAAAGTAAATATAATAAGCAAATCAAAAAGAAAAACTCAGACCACTACCTCATTTTTACAAAAAGGCAAAAAGGTGACAATAGCATTTATTCAAACATCTAGAAGGCAAAGAATAAAAACTCAGAAAATTCAGAAATTCTGCTACAGTTAAACAGGTTTTCTATACAAAAACTGTAGCAGACATTTAATCAAGCAGTTTGAATGCAGTATAAAAAATTTAAAACAAAACATCAATAAAAACTAAAAAAACAAAAAACAGATCTACAAAATGAAAAATGCAGATCTACTATCTAGATCAAAACTCCCCGGCAGTGGCGCCAAAAACTTGGTGTGGGATTTCTAATGTGCTGATTTATTGTGTGGCGAAAACTAAATTAAAATCAAAGTAAAATAGAGATGAATTCAGCACATCTAAAATATCCTAGACCTGCAAGATACGAGGTCCATTTGTAGCAAGTTTTAATAAGTAAGAGTTTGTCCCACAAGGAGTAGTGATCTAAACCTAGAAGGTGTATAGTAGACCTCCAGATCTGGCTACAAATCTAGCAATTCTAAGAAGAAAGAGAACTTTTCGGGTGTCACTAGATCTAATTAATCTATAAAACAGAAATATAAAACTAAGTCTAAAAGATGGAGGATGATGGATGGTAAAATGAGAGATCAAATGGTGAGAAATAGACAACCAGGGACTGTTCTCATTGCAAATCAATTGGATCAAAGGCAAAGTATAGACTGATTTGCTACAATCCTTCATCTAGCTACAAGCTCAGATGCAAGGTATAAGAATCTAATCTCCACCAATGAATCAAAGCAATCCTAAGGTTATGATCTGTCCCTTCTACTGAATACAGATCATCCCAGAGATTGTCCCAATTCAATGATCTCGATTGGAACAGGTTAATCATTGCAGATGCTGTGAGTGCCAGGCTACAAGCTCCCCATTTCTTGCTTTCATCCACAGGAATATCCAATCCAGGGAAATCACATACGAAAAAGTAAAATTTAGATCAGAATCACCTTTCAAACCCAAAATTACTGTAATAACATCTTACAACTTATTGAGCTCAGATCTGCAATCTTGTGCAATATCTAATCTATTCACAAAGCTTCAAAGCTCTTGATTTACAATTATAAACCAGATATGGACTGCTTATCTAGATCTAATGCTACAGGCTGGATTAGAGAGAGAAGGAGGGAGAGCAAACAAAAAAAAAATAAATCTAAACTAAACCTAAATGAGCTAAGGAGAACTAAAGCTATAGCCAAAGCTATTCTATATATTCCTTGCTGAGAAATTATAGCAGCAAGGAGTTCTATTTATACAAGTGCAGTTATCCATGTGCTTTGGATTACAGCCAATCAGAGGAGAGATTTTTATGCTTGATCCCTATTTTAGCCTTTCAACTAATCAGAGAGCAGAGATGGGTCTGGTTTTGTTGTGCTCAGCTTAAGCCAATTTGCATTCCTGCCAAATATCAGTTCACACCCATGTGCAGCCCTCCTTATATATTGGAGTTCCCAAAATTTCCCTTGTTTACCGAAAAATACCCCAGCTACACCCCTTTATAATTGTTGTCAACAAATGAACCCAAACTGCTGTGACTAACCACATTAATCTAGCCATTTAAATCTGTAGCTCCAGTAGTGAGGTGGAGAAGATGAACTCGGGCTGATGGCGTGGATGTGCTGTTTGATAGGTTTGGTGGGGGGTTCGACAGGATGCTAAAGCTTAAACTTAAATGCTCAAGAGGATAGGAGTTAGAGTGCAGTAGCTGGTCGAGAGGATCAATGGGAGGTTGACTCTGCTGGTCGACAGGTTTAGGGATAAAGGTCTGAGGTATCGACAGGTTTGGAGCTTAGAGGCTACTGCTCTTCGACCGGTTGGAAGCTTTGCTTGAAGGTGTCGACAGGTTGGAGTTGGGTTTTACTGCACTTCGAGAGGTTGGGAGTTTGAAGTACTCGAGAGGTTTGAAGTGCAAGTGGACATGTTGGTTGAAGGTTGGAGTTGCCAAAGTGAAATCTCGAGAAGATTGAAGGCAGATTAGTCGATAGGTTCAGCTGGTTTCAGAGGTTCCTATTCTGAGGGTATAGGGTGCAAGCACAGGATTTCTCGAGAGGATGCATGGGAAATTTGGCTGGAGATGTCGACAACTTTGATTTCTGTCGATAGGTTAAAGGGCTGGGATGGAGATCTGCTCGATAGGTACAATGGGAGGATGGAGGGCTGTAGCTCACAAGTCGACAAGTTTGCATGGATCTGTTCGTGAGGATTTATTTGCAATTGTTGGTCGACATGTTGAGGGATCGTTGGTGCAACTCCTCGAGAGGATTAAGAGGCTAGGGAGTGCAAGTGCATATCGATAGGATTGATAGGAGCTTGCAGTAGGTGCAGTCGAGAGGTTGGAAGCTGCACTTCTTCGAGTGGAAGGAAGGCTCTGCTCGATAGGATTGCTGACAGCTTCAATGTCGACAGGTTGAGGCTTCTTTGCATTCTAATATGCTTGAGGGGTTATAGAGTGGGTTTCTGCATGCAAGGTGTCGAGAGGATGCATGGGGCTGCTGCTTTATGCTGTCGACAACATCATATGGTGTAGAAGCTGCTTGTTAGGATGGTCGACAGGTTGGTGCTGGACCAGCTGATGCTGTATTCAATGGAATTAAATGCAGACTTGCATTGGTGCAGCTACCGCCATCTGGAGTTGTTGGAAGGTTACAAGATGTTGTTTTAGTGCAATCATTTATAATTGTTGCAACTGCTCTTCTTCTTCCTTGGGCTGCAGTTCTCAAGTATTTGAATGCTGCTGCAACTGGGAATGTTGTCTGGCTGCAATGAAGGCTTCAAGTGCATGGGTGCAACCAGCCAGCTGAAGATGCTGCTATCACCAAGTGCTGAAATTGCTTCTTTCATTCGATAGGTGAGAGTGGAAGCCTTTGTGAGGGAACTTAACTGCTTGAATCAACTGGCCATAGCACCATTCTATTTATCTTTCATTCCCAACTGTTGCTTGATTGCAAAACTCCTCTAAATGGCATTTTTTAACTGAAAACTGCACTAAGGACACAATTACCTCCTTGCCGCAAAACAACATCAAAAGCAATTATTACATACTCTATGCCCTATCAAAAGCCAAGTTTAATGGTGCATAAAATGGTAAAAATCAGTAACTAACACCCGTCCCCTTCTTTGTTTCTTAAATAAAGAAACTCACTTGTAATCTAGTATCTTTTATTCTATGTGAGTCATGTACAATATGTTAGTGTGTACAAGTTTTTGTGTTTTGTTAGTATAACCATTAGTGGATCTAGGTACCAGTTAGTTGTCTACATATTATATAAATTTCAATATTGTAGCTATATATTTATATTATTATCACTATTATTATATTATTATTAATAACAAATAAGATAATATCATTTGTTATTATTCCCTTTATTAAATACTAATGTGATGCCTATTATTATCATATGTTTAAATTAATTAAATATTTTATTATAATTAACACATTATTTCATCACTAAATTTTCTTTATCGAGTAGTCATCTTTTAGCTGGGACCACCATCGTATGCGGTTTTATCAAAACATTACTCTGCCCAACAAGCCATCCTTGAAACCCAACCTGGTCTATGATTTCTAACTTTAACACATTTTCTATTCCCACACACTCCCTTTTCACAATTTCTCACTCTACAAATATTAGGGACGCCCTATTGACCACCTGTCTCTCATCGTGGTCAAGTGACACTTGGAATCATGGGGCTTCACTCACACCATCCAAAGATATTGGGTTTATCGTAAAAGGCAAGTGACTTATCCATTTATCACTTATTATTGAATCTATGCAGTATAGAAATAATATTATAATATTAATGATATTAGCTAGATTATGAGGATAACACATACCGTATAAATTAGTGAAACTCTAGGTACTGTGAATTTCTTGTTGGTATGGTGCTACCTGATGAAAGATTTAATAGTTGATGCTATATTAACTTTATTTTCCTATCATTACATGATTGTGATTATTGGTTAAGTATGCTTCTTAGTCGTTTATTGGTCTCGAACTATTGAGGTCCATCTTGCCTGATTTTAAACTCCTGATCAGTTTGACAAAATTTCTATTGGATGAGCTCATATGTTTTTGAAGAGTACATAGTTTCGAAAATATTGGAAGGAAAAATTTTAAGAGTTAAAACAAATAGCTATGAGAAAAAAACTCAAAAGAATGAATGATTTTTTTACCCAATGGTTGATCAATTGTGTTTTCGTATCCTTTCTTATATATGTATATGTTATTTCTAGTGGGGACCCCCACGAGGTCTCATGGTAATTTTAGGGACGGAGTACTTTTGTAACAAGAAGTAAACAGGATTATCCCTCGACCAGGATAAGTGTGGGAAATGTGAGTTACCAATGAACTCTGATGTTAGAACTGAATTCCAGAAATAAGATGTGCAGTAAGGACCAGCCCTAACTGAAGGATGCGGTCCACGTTGGTTATGTGATCGCACTAAGGGTCCGGTGCTACTACTCTTAGCACTTGCACTTATATGGAGTGCAACTGCTATATTCAAGTTAATTTTCCTTTATATACTTTTTAAAGCAAGTTTCATGAGCGTTGCATTATTTTTACCTCTAATCGAAATTGTGCATAATATTCTGTGAAGTCACGCTGGTACTTGATGATATAAAATTTAATTGCCTCCACACTTTATTCACTAATAATTCTGTTAACATGTCTTTCTTGTTTGTTTCATAAATGAACTTTCTCTTATAAAAGACGTAGGATACATATAGATATTATGGGGGTCATTTTCTGAGCTTGCAACTGACCGAGTTGTTAAATATTTTAGAGAATAATCAACACCATGTTGGAACATCCATCTAGGTCCTGATGCTTGGAAACCTCCTATAGTAGATTACTACCGGGTTAGTGTAGGGGTTTTATGGAAATGTATCAAAGGACAATGAAAATTTGAGAGCTTTAATGAATATATCATTTAATATTGCTTTATTTGACTTTTTGCACCACTTTGATGGTAAATTTCGTTCATGGAACGAGGTCTGTTATAAGTCAGATTTTGGGGCGTGACACCAACACACTTAGATTACATCAAGTTATGTGCTTTCCATCAGTTCGCAGGACATATCTTGTAGGACTTGTAATATCCTAAAAATTCTGAACCCAAACGCGCCAACTAAATGTGCGGGTTCGATTCTGTAGGTGATATATTCCTGGATTTAAAAATAATTATTTAATTATTTTTAGAAATGTGTACCTTTTACCAAGGCTTATATATTAAACTGTGTAATTAATTACACAAGCTCCATTAGAGCACTGTTAGTTTGAGGCTTGGGTCATATGTAAGGGGTCCAGGGATCGATACTAGGAGAGTACATTTTCAAGTCCATTTTGGACCCTTGGATATAGGCCAATACACTTAGCAAGTGTGTACCGGCTTCACACTAGACTGACCCCATGCCAATAGAACCCAACTCACGTAGAAATGAAAGCTCATTTCTTGAATTCGTTGTGAGAACTTAACCAAGAGAGAAAACGAGAGAGAAGAGGAAGAAGAACTCTATTCCCTCCTTTCTTTTGAGATCCAACCGTTGATCTCCTCCCGAATTCCAAACCCAGTCTAAGAAGATCTTCCGTCAGATCCGCATCACGAGAAATCTAGGATTCGATGTCGTACGATAGAAGAGAAACTATTGGATAAACGAGAGCGTATGTTCCAATTTTTTGTGATATCTATCATCGGGAGTGTTGCATGCATGATTTAAGAACGTGAAGATCATCACATGTGGGGATTGGCTGTTATTTTTTATATCGATCACTGTAAAACTCGCATGCACGACATTGATCTCGCTTAATCCCGACCATTGAAGAAGTCGCTTGCTCGATGCAGATACCTTTTAATATCGATCATTGCGAGCTTCGCATGCGCGAGCAAACGAGGTAAGCATAGTATCGTTGCCGTGTGGAATTTGATTTCCTAAGTTTAGATAATGAACATGTGATGGTGATAGGATTCATTTTTTGGAATTTCAAGGAACAAGACAAGTTCTGAAAAAATGTAGAATCACACAAATCCGCTCTAGCGAATTGGAAATTGCTCGAGCGAATTTCCCAGTTTCTGGGTACTTGAATCTTTCCTCTAGAAATACTTGAAAGACTGAACCATTCGATTCCTCCAACATTGACATGTAGTTTATGCACCTTTTGTGATCTAGATTGAGATTGGGAGGCAATCGAAAGGACCTTTGCTTGGTTTTATACAACTTTGAGACTAAGGTAGGAAAATCCAATACTCAACTCTATTTTTGATTTGATTCATGGATCTTAATGATGACAAGACATGATTGTGCTACCGTGGGAATTTCAACGATCCCGTCGCGACGATGCGCACTCATGAAAAGAATATATAGTCGCCACCCAGAGTTTTTGGTATCCCGGGAAACCTAGATCAATTTTATAAGCATCGAAGTGCCAAAAATGTTACTATGATTCACCAATCTACGCCAAAGGCTTTTGGGTAGGGGCTTCGGTTATAGATCGGGAAGGTGTTAGGCACCCGATCAACCTGCTCTAAAGAGGTCTCTACTTATGGCCAAAGATAAAAGAAAAATGAAAAGAGCACTTCCTCTTGTCCGAAGGCACTATAATCCTATTTTTGCCCCTCTACAATTACCGAGATTTCAGCGGCGTAATGGCACAAACTCAAGGATAGAGCAAAAGCTAAGGTCGGGGAGTAGTGGGGAGAGCCGGAGCCCTCGGGCCCTTGTAGCATAGTTGTGGTCCTTCGTGTGAGGGCGCTTTAGTGAGCTTCCAATGGCTTGGATGCTTGAATGAAGGGTTCTAACTCTAAAGCTTGGTAGCTAAGGGGTAGAGGAAGAAGGATAGGGGGTAGTATTCTCCTAAACTCAAGGGTTTTTGAAGAAGGATTGAATTTCTAAGATGATTTAGAATTCTGGAATTTGTAAGGATATTTAGTGAACACAAGGGAGGGATAGATCTCTTACTCTTTTGAAAAATTTTCAAGCCCTTAATCCAAGGGGGGTGTAAACACCCAAATTTTGCCAAAGGGTTGATCGAGACACATTTCGAGAGAGGCGCATCTCTGAGCTTTTTATAGCATATATGAAACCCTTAGGAACCTTTTCAAAACATTAGGATTCATTCCAAACCCTTAGGAATCACCCTAGATCCCTTAGAAACCTATCCCGAACCTTAGAAACCATTTCAGACCTAAACCTAGATTTCCCAAGCAATGGATAAAGAGTGGTGCACTAATACTAGCTGTGACCTTCTACTAGAAGCAAATCTTATACAATTGAAAAGTAGAAGTCCTCAGCTTTCCAACAAGTCAAGAATCACCCCAATCGGAGTTGTGTGCGAGAAGATATCACGTTCCTAAGCATAGGGGCAGAATTGTAATTATCTGAAAGTCCCCCTTTGGGATTTGGCGTAACTATTACTTGCCCCAAGCCATTTCTCTCCCAAAAATGGCTTGGTACAACTAATAGTTATGCCACATATGAGTGGGTCCCCCCGCGGACAGTCAACTTCCCAAAACCACTGTACAAAACTATTTTACTATACATATGCTTGGCGAAACTAATAGTTGTGCCAGGCTTATGAACAGTACTTGTGGGTTTTTGTCTCAAAATTTGAGATTGGGGTTTGACTTGTTGACTAACTTTACCTTTGGGGTGTGTTTTGCTAGTTCTGTTACAGCCATTTACTATCTATGTGCAATCCTTAAGTTGTTTAAAGCCCCACCCTATCATCCACCATTGGAGCATCTCTTCACATATTTCAAGGCTCCAAAAACCCTAGGAAACCTTAGATGGCTAGATTACCTAATTTCTAATCCAGGTTAGCCTTTAAACACCCTCCTAACCTCTCTTTTTCCTATAAATAGAGAGGCACCCCTCCCTTTACAAAGGCTTAAAAAAATTTGCAATTAAGAGATTAAGGAATCCCTTCTCTCTCACCTCTAGTGCACCATTCTCATACAAATTCTAGAATCTTAAAACCTTCTAAAAACTTTAGCCTTTCATCCAAAAGCTCTAGGTTAGGTGTGTGTTACCCCCTAGACTTCACTCTCTACCCCTTAGCTATCAAGCCCTAGGAGTTAGAACCTCATTTCTCACCATATAAGGCTTCAAAAGCTCACCGAAGCAAGCCAACACAAGGCTCCACAGCGGTGCAACAAGGGCCTGAGAGCTCTGGCTCTCCCCTCTATTCCTCTACCTTCTCAGTTCTTCCTCTATCCTCCCATTTGTGCCGTTACGCGCCGAATTTTCGGTAGGAACGGAGGGGCACAAATAGGATTTTAAGGCCCTTTGGGCAAGAGGAAGGCATTTCTATTTATTTTATATTATTTTTGTCTTGGCCATAAGTAGAGACCATATTATACGGGTTGATTGGGTGCCTAACACCTTCCCAATCGATAACCGAAGCCCCTATCCAAGAGTCTTTGGCATAGACCAAATTAAGAGTTATATTTGTGACACTTCGGTGCTTATAAAATTGCTCAAGGTTTCTGGGGACACCAAAAGCTCCAGGTGGTGACTCTAAATATTCATAACGAATACATTGTCGCGACAGGATCATCAAAAAACTGCAGTTGCACAGATGGCAACTCAGCTGGGGACTAACTAGTAGAGCTTCCCCTTGAATTTGGCCTCTTTATTTTTTATTTACTAACCATTTATTTCTATTTTTTTTACTATTTTTTTACTCACCCCTCTGATTACGTCATTTTACTTACCCCTACTTTTACGTCATTTACGAGCCTTAGCCGATTGGCGGGCCTACTTGCGCACCGCATTTAATTTCTTTACATTTCCGTCATTTCAAGCACCTTAGCCGATCGGCGGGTCTACTTGTGCATTATCATTTAATAACTTTATATTTTCGTCATTTCAAGTGCCTTAGCCATTTGGCAGGGCTACTTGCACTTTTAATTCCGCAATCATATTCTGCTAGAGAACGTCGGCCCGTAGAGGCGGCACGGGATTCTCACTTCCGGTCTTTGAACTTAAGAAAACTTCCTTAAAAGTGAAAAATAAAATTGAACCAACAAAGGGGATTTAAATTGATTTTTGCGAGGTAGATTTTCAAGGGTTGGGTTATTTAGGCACACATACAAATTCTCGGGTCTTAGAACGACGGCAACCCCTAGTGGTGATGATTCGGAAAAGTCCCAGCCCACCTAGTACCTGAGAAAAGTTCTTGCACTTGAGGTATATTGGGTGGGTAACTTTCTCGTTACCAAGCTTAAAGCCCGAGAAAAAAGAGAGCATTAGTGAACCCAAATTGGCCTCTAAACCCTTAGGATCGGTGACGAAAGAGGTGGATCATATAAACAGTTAGTCCTCGGAAGCCTAGCTTCCACAAAAAATCAGTTTGGAGACCCATTTTAGGCTGAAGTTGCTGCTGTAAAAAAATCTGGAGACCCATTTTGGTTTGGCGCCACTATTAATTGCGCCAATGCAAAAGTCCCCAAAAAAACACTGGCGCAACTATTAGTTGCGCTAGCTTTAGTCTGGGAAATTTTACTTTGGCACATCTAATAGTTGCTCCAGGTTGGGTTTAGGCAGCCACAACCCGAATCTGAGGCCTATTTCACACCCTGGACTCCTCGATCAATGCCTTTAGTGCTTTTGTTTAAGCCCTGCAATCTCCGACACCCAATACGCCCCCGTCGGTCAAGAGAGGTGACTTATTTTTGACTCGTTTCGAGGGATCGGGTTGTTTGCATTGGTTTCTGTGTCTTTAATAGATCAAGGGGTTTTCCTTTGATTCTTTCGAAGCGCTTCGAAACCTTTGCCGCGGGACCTATTTAGGGTACGAGAGCCTCCCGAGAAGGGAATTCAAAAGGCTCCGGAATCCTCATTTCTTTTCACTTATAAAAATTTAAAAAAAATAAAATTTAATTAATTAAAAATAAAAAACCCAAAAATAGAGTCTTGATTGGTGCCGGCACACCGATATCATCGTACCCTCCGTCATCCCATAGGGGCAGAAGGAGGAAGCTTTACTGGCCCCATTCGAGGCATCCGTACCCAATCTGATATCGAGCTATGTCGTGGGCCATGGACTTGGCTTACGTCAAACCTGACTCATCGCCGCCACATTCTCCAACCCATTCTCATATCGAAGAAGCTTTTACTTCCACCCCCCTCACCCAATCAACCCTCACCATAACCGGTCCATTCGGTGTCCCTATTTCCCCTTCCACCACTTCCCAAAATATCCAAAATCTAAATTTCCCATCATTTTTCCAACCCATGCCTTCATCCATGGCCATCTCCAACCCATCTCACCTTCCTTCCACACCCGCTCAAAACCCGGCCCCATCCTCTACCTTAACTAACATACCGTATTTTTCATCCGCCCAACCCAATCCACCCACATCTATCCATACCACATCCAACCACACATCCCTCCATTTACCCAAGTCATGCCCATCTTTTCAGAAACCATGACAAATTTTCATCTCATTCTCCACCTCTATGCCCCATACATCTTCCCCATACATGCCTAATCCATCCACCAATGCCCCACCTCATTTCTCCAATCGACCCCATATCCCACCCCTCATCCAGGCTATGCCCAATTTTATCGGGGCTATGCCCAATTTTTCCTCTTCACACACCCTATCTATACCCTTCCAACCCTCAAATAACCCATCTCTATCGAATCCCCCATCCATGGCCGTGATGGAGGAGATGTTTCAAACATACAATAGGTGGAAGGCCTCCCAACACATCCCCCCTCATCCATACCACACATCAATGAATCCATCCGAGACCTTATCAAGCCTCCATGCCTCACTCACCCACAATCTCCACCAACCCCCCATCATCCAGACCATCCAAGCCCCCATTTCCCACATACACCAAGGCCCAATGGCCCAAACCTCCATTCCCCACATACCCCAAGGCCCCATGGCCGAAACCCACAAAGGGCCCATGGCTCAGACCCATGAAGGGCCCATGGCTCAAACCCATCAATGGCCCATGACCCAAATCAACCAAGGCCCCCTGGGCCACACCTATCATGACCAAGGCTTTGTGGCCCAAGCTTCCCAAGGACTAATGGGCCAAACCTTCATAGCCCAACCCTCCCAAGACTTCATGGCCCAAACCCAAGCCTAGCAAATCCTTGGAGCCTCACACTCATACCCTTCACAATTCTTCCAAAATTTCTCTCACCCACAACCCCCATACCCAGCTCAAACCCATGCCTTACATTAACTCCAATTCACCCATATCCCCACGTCCCAAAGTCAGTTTCAAGCCTTTCCCTAGGCCCAATGCCCTCATCAGGCCCCACCCCAAAATTTGACTTCCACTCATCCCATCATCTAATAAACCTTCCCTCATCCCCAATGGACTCACCCAACCCCCATTCATGCCATTTCCATCCAGTCCATGCGGCACCAGTAAGAGAATCCCACCCTCACTGCACCCTATGTAGACTAGCAGTATGAAGAGAACGAGATTAGGAACTGGGGAGCCTATGCTGGGGCATTGACCAGCCTTAACCCTCCTCCTATAATCTCCCACCCCCTGGTAGCCCAAAGTGAAGTCCAACTGACTATTAAGAAAGTGGCCCCCATATCTAAGGAATCTAGGTAGTTGAAAGAACAGTTAGACAAAATCCAGAAGCAGTTGCTGAAGATGGGTGGTGCTGAAATCCATGCCACAAACTTCTCAGATTTATGTTTGTTTGCTGAGGTCCCCTTGCCCCCAAAATTTAAAATGCCGACGTTTGACAAGTACTACAGCACCGAAAATCCCATAGCACACCTCAAGTCTTATTGTGGGGACATGTGCCAGTATGGAGGGGACAAAAGACTATTGATAAAGGTCTTTTCAGAAAAGTTTGACCGGTTCGACCATGAGATGGTTTACATCTTTGGAACCATATATGATGAAAACTTGGAAGGACTTGATGCACTTGTTTCAGGAATAATATGTCTACAATATAGACATTGAACCGCATAAGTCAGATTTGACCCGTTTGAAGCAGAACTCGAATGAAACTTTTAACGATTATTTAGGGCGTTGGAGAGCACTGGCAACTCAAATTAGAAATAGGATACATGAAGATGAACAAATTGAAATGATTTCCAAAAATACCCTGCCAGTAATCTCAAACTTTTTAGTGTACTAGCAATAGTCTAGCTTTGATGATCTGGTAAGGAATGCCAATCGCTGTGAAGATGCTATCAGGGAAGGTCGCCTGAGCAAGAACGTACTGAGTGGAGCTAGTGGGGTTAGAATGTTTTCAGAATAAAGGAACGAGGAGAGAATAGGGGCCGATGTCCAGGACATTGCCAACACTAGGACCAATAATAATATAATCCCGTTTCAGTTTCAAGCAGCCCAGCCAGCAACAGTCAGAAGTGAGCAGATGCAGAGAGTAGGGAATGGACAAAGAATGTAGATGGCTCCGGAGCAGAGGAGAGCCCACAACGACTGAGTGTTTACACCCCTAGGGCAATCATTAAGTGTACTTTTACCTTTGCTAATAGAAAAGGGATTAGTCACTGCTCGTCAACCACAACCTTCTCCTCACCCAATCCCAAAAATTATGACCCTAATACTCACTATAATTTTCATCAGGGTCTGGGTCACCCGACTGATCGCTGCTTCCCATTAAAGCACGTGATCCAAAATTTAATTGATGCTTGGAAAATCATTCCACCTACACCTTCTCAAGTAAACAAACATGCAAACATTCATCAGGTGCCATTACCCCCACATCCTACCAGAGGAGCAGGTCCCAGACCCATAATCTAAATGATAGAAGAATGTGAGGAGGAATTTGAGTTTGATCCGTTGTTGCTTGTGTTGCCTTACCTCAAATGAGTGTCTAAAATCAACAATAAAATTAGGCAGACACACTCATACAGACCTGCAAGTATTCAGGATCTGTTGTAGCAAGTTTTAAAAGAATGGTAAGTAAGGGAATGTCCATAGGGAGGTTGTTTAGAAATACAAAAAATCTCCATATTTGTGTCAGATCTGGCACCCTAGCTATTACTAATTTGGTTAAAAGATAGGGGAGAGGTTTGGAATGAGTTGTCACTTAAACTAAGCTACAATTTAAACATAAGCTATCTTGGATCGAGTTTAGGAGCTTAGATCTTGCAGGGGAAGAGAGTAAAAACACAGAAAATGGAGAAGAGTAGCTTGGAGGTTGGTTTTCACTGAAATCAGATTCAATTGATCATGCTACAGAGGTTCAGAGCACACAATTCCCTCGCTGGCAATAAGCACAGCTGCAGGGTATAAATTCCACTCCAAATCACAGGATCCACCTGGTCTTAAGGCTATGATCTATCCACTATAATGGTCACAGACCATCCTATAGACTTTATCGAATCCATGGATTGCAGCAGATGAATCCAATTGAGGCCTGAGCTTAGATTCATCCTAAGGTTATGATCTATCCACTTTCATGGTCACAGACCATCTTAGAGATCTCCTACAAAGCCAGAGCCTCAATTAGAACAATTAAAACCACTACAAATGCTACAATTCCTAGGTCATAGACTTAAGGAATCACAGGAGCATCAAATCCAGGGAGATCAGATGGTATCCAAGAGGTCTACCAGTTAAGTGGGTGAGCTGATCTACAACTCCTCTACACAAATCTGATCGATCACCAAATGGAACCAAAGGAAGTTTAAATCTAATTAAAGCATGAAAAATAGCATTATCATTGAAAATAAGGTCACTTTACAATGGAAATACTCTCAGATCTGTAGTCTGTGTAGCTAGGAACCTACAATAGCACTCTTAACCTTACCTAATTACAGATCTAACTTCGCTCGTCACTACTCCAAGGGATTTAGCCAACCATGGTTTGGCTAAAGGAGGGAAATGGAATTTCTCTGCAGGCGCTAATCTTCAGAATTTTAGTTCAGATCTCGATCCCCCCAATGGCAATTGGGGATCTCTATATATAGCTTTCTCTTCTATTTTTCTCGCCAAAAATCCCTTCTAGAAGGTCGTCAGAGTTTGTTAGAGTTTTGTTAAAGCACGTGGGTCGGTTAAGGCTTTCTAGGGCATCTTCTAGAACCTCGTACCGGTCACCAAAGTGCCTCGGTTTGCATGCAGCAGGTTACCAAGCCTCAGCATGTGCATAGCATAGTTTCTGAGGAGTTCAGCACATGATTTCAGAAGCTTCCGACAGGTTAAAAGTAAGCTTGTAGTCCCTTTCGATAAATTCCCTGGTCTCTTCGATAGGTACCGATAGGATGAGTTTTCTCTTTGAAGCTTCAGGGTGCTCAGCCCATTATCTGGAGTATTCGATAGGTTGGCTGAGTAGTTCGATAGGTCCAGAGGTCCTTTTCGACAGGTTCAGCTCTGCATGCCGTCATCCCGATAGGTTGGCTCTCATTCCTATTGAAAGGCTTAAGCATACTTCGATAGGTTCAATTCCAACATCTTCATTTCGATAGGTTTAGGAAGCCTTCGACAGGTTCTCTTTTTCTCCTCAGGTAAGCTTTCGATAGGATGAACTTTCTCTTTCATTCATCTGCTCGATAGGTTCAGGGATCCTGTCGTATCCCTCACTTCAGCACATGTCTTCCTCTTTCTTCCTTCAGATCCTATCGAGCCCTTCTCCAACTACATGAATTCTTCTCTTTTATCCTTCGGCTCCTATCAAAGTCTTCCAGATGCCCTTTCGATAGGTTGTTTTAAGACCTGTCTTCACTTCCTTTCCTTTGTTCTGCTGCAGCCACGCATTCCAAGGGCTCAGTGATGTGCTGCCCTCTGGTGTGTTGTTGCTAGGTCTGCATAGTGCTGAGAGATGGCTTCTTTGTGGGCATTCTAAGTGGTTTTCTGCATTATTACTAGCTTTCACTGCTATCTACAAAAGGCACTCAACAGAGGCTTATTAGTGTGCTCACAGGTCTGTCAATGGTCAGGTTAAAGGGTGAAAAGTGGCATTTTTCACCACTTAACACACCCTCAAACCTAAGCTTTACTAGTCCCTGAGTAAAGAAGAGTTAAAAGGAATTAAAAATGCCACTTTCATAGGGAGCACAGATGCATTTAGCCTATGCATCAAGCCTTTTAAACCCCTAGGTGATCCCTAGTGGAGGAGTGAAGTCTCCTGAGGCTTTTCAGTGAAGGTACCCACAAACTTCTCCAATACAACTTAGTTAATAATAGTGCAACCTGTTAAAGCAGAGTTTAAACAAATCAAATAAATTCATATCATGCCCATTCATTAAAGGAATTTCAATAGAAAAACATCCATTTGAAGATATGAAAGTCTGCTGAAATCTTTTCATCATCACTCAGTTTGTGTCAAGGCATTTCTCCTAAAATTTGATGCATAACTCACCATCTATTTGAGGATCCTGCTCAGATACTTTCCCCATCAACTAGATTTCAAACCCAAGTCTCATCAGGGCTGTTCACTCATCAGTACAGAGAAGAGGGGTAAATCGTATCACTCAGCTCAAGAGCAGTTACAGCCCTCAAATAGGACTGCAAGCAGGAGCATAGGCATTGCTTGAATTTCTGACTTTTCTAGCTCTTTACACCATAGATTAAGCAAATTCTCATCTCCACATGACGGCTCAATCCACTTTCAGATCAGTAAGGGATTTTTATTTGGGTTGTAATGTGGCTTAGGGATGAGGCTTGTGAAAGAGCACAAGGAGTAAACAGGGTTTAAAATTGAGAAATCAGTAAAGGTAAGGAGGTGATCTAGACTCCATTAATTAGCACAATTCCATCTACTTCTTGAATTTTTCGAGCCAAAGTGGCCAGCTTCTTCTCTTCCTTCCAATCTTTCAATGAAACGACTTCTCTTCCTTTTGCTTTATTTCTCTTTCTTTTTTTTTTTTTTTTTTTTTTTATGGGCTGTGGCCACAACAATACCACATGAGTCTCCCTCTTTCTGAGCCAACAATACCCCAGCTCTACCTTCTTCCATTTCTTTACCTTTACCTTCTGAATTCTCAGAGTGAGGGTTAGGCTGCATTAGGTCAAAGGGTTTCTTTTTTTTTTTTTTTTTTTTGGGGGTTTTGAATTTTCTGATTTTTCATCTAAAGAAAAATTGGGAATTTTAAAGCTCAAAAGATGTGTATGAAGGGCAATTCAAAGGCGAGGAAATTTTAGGCTCAAACTGTCCCAGGGATGGCCTTACTTCATGTGTTCCATGTTATGAATGCTGTAAAGCTTGTTTCAATTTGGATTTGCCTAACTTCTAGTGGTCAAGATTAAGTCCAGTCAACTCTCAAAGTAGAAGAAGTTGCCAAGACACTCTTCAAAGAAAATTTCAGGCCCAATTCTCACTGGGTATGGCCTTCCATCCAAATTTCTGGGGAGTATCCTCACAGTCTCTTCTCATTTTTGGTTTACTACACATAAAAAATTTCTTCAAAAATTCTTGACAATTGCTTCATGAAAGATGTTAAAACTTCAGCTTGCTTCAGTTGCAAATGGTTTTTAAGTTTCCATAACAACAAATATGAGGTGAATTCATTCTCTTTTCAATTATTCCTTTTCAACTTGGCTGCACTACAATTAACTAGTTTATTGGCATCCATGCCACACCCCCAAACCTAAACTGAACAGTGTCCCCATTGAGCAGCATGAAATTAAGGGGAGGTACAGGGGGAAAGGGAAAGAGAGGGATACATAAAATCTACATGAAGACAAAATGCATTATAATGCCAAAAATGTACATGAGAAAAGGAGAAGAAACTAAAACAACAAGATGCCATAGCTATTTGCAGGTGTCATCTGGCCAATCGTAGAGGTCAACCAAGTTTTTCAGCTCATCCTTGGATAAGGGAGCTTTGCCTTTAGATTTAGCCCTCGATTGTGGTTTCTTTGGTGCCTCCTCAGACTGGGCAGCGAGCTATTTTCCTTGGGGTCGACAGCAACAGCAGAATCGGAAGGAAAAGGGGCAGTGGGGTCCAAACCAAGAGCTACAACAGTCTTCCTTCATTCTGCCTTTGTCATTAAGATGTAAGGGGAAGCAGGTTGGGTAGGGGCTGGATGGAAGTGGTTGTTTTAGACTGGGCAACAGGCCTCTTCCCTTTATTGGCAGGGGCAGCAGAGGGGGCAGGTCGTTTGGAGGTGAATTTCTTCTTGGGAGGAGCCCTTTTGGGTTTTTGAGGGGCAGTTTAAGTAGGGGGGTTCTTGGGCTGGAGGAGGGGGCTCATCTAGTGGGAGGAGGTTAAATTTGAAGAGGGGGGGTCGTGCAGGCGAGGAGGAGGCGGTGGCAAGAGGGTGGGTTGGAATGGTGAGAGTAAGGAAGCAATCTTTTCTCGATGTCAATCTGTTTGGCAGCATAGAGCAAGTTGGCATCAGATAGTTCTTTGGTGGCCTTGAGGATCTCCTGAGCATTGGCTAACTTTTTCTTGAGAAGCTCAGAATTCTTCTTCTCATATTTGGCAATGAGACTCTCAGCCGCGACCACTTGTTTTGCTGACTAATAATGAGTCATGATTTCAGACCATCCTTGAGAGATATCGCGGAGCTGAATTCGGTGTTTTAATTCGATGTTGGCAATTCTCTCCTCATAAAGGTCCTCAATGGAAGCCCGAAGTGCAGCCATACCTCTCAAGACATCCCTATGGATGTAAGGGTTGTCCCTCATGGCACATAGGAGGGTGAGGTAGGGGGCATGTACATGGATTGGCGAAGGACAATAGGCAAGGACAAAGGTGTATTGGATGAAGAGGAGGGAGTGGAAAGAACCAAATCCTCCCATGGATTAGTTTGGGTGGAGGCATCCTGAAAAATAGGTGGGGGGGAGGCAAATGGTATAGGGGAGTCAGCTGCAGGGGAAACCAGTAAATCTGGGGAAGAGGATAAAGTGGCCTGTGGTGAGGAAAGTATGGGGAGAGTAGGTGCGTCTACTTCCTCAGGCTGAGCAGCTGCGTGGTGTGGAGTGGGTATTGGTGAAACAGGTGGGGATAGGTGTTAGGATATTTTAAGTACTTGCTGCTAACTTTATTGGGAATGGTGATAAGAATGGGGTTAGTGAAAATCAAAGGTGAATTGAAGAGCAGCAAGTCTAAAAATACAGTCCTGCAAGATACAGGGCCTGTTGTAGCAAGTTTCGATAAGAGTGAGTATGTCCCACAGGGAAAGTTTATCTAAAGCTCCAAGGGAGCTATCTTTAGTAGGCCCTACAGATCTGGCAATCCTAAATGGAAGGAGATTTAAGGTCACTATTGTCTAAATCTTAAAGTAACCTAATGCCTAAACTATAGAAATGGTGGAGAAGACTGATGGAGTGTGAGAAAATAAATATAAAAGGGTGAGAAGTAAGCTATTAGGTACAGATCTGATGGGTCCTTATAACTCAGACTCAGATTTGCTGCTATAGAAATCCTATCCAATGGCTACATTATCACCAAAGAGGAGAAAGGATCCAACTCACCCCTGTGCCATGATCTAATCCCTCATGGCTATAACCTATCCACTTAAATGGTCACAAACTATCCAATAGGGAAACCACAGTCCAGAGATGGGTCAGAATAAGTTAATCATTGTAGGCACTACTTCATCCAGGCTACCAGCTCAAGAATCCATAGGAATCTCAACCTCTAAAGTTTTGTGTGTGGGGCTAGGCCTGCAATGTGCACTAGCCTGGATACACAGGACCAGCAAGAGTTTGAGTAGTAGCTTTAGGTCTAGCTGTTCACTACTTTAGAAAGACTGCAGTGATCCAGTCACAAGCCTACATTCTCTACAGCAAGATTAGATCTGCCATCTGATATTGGGTCTATGCAAATATAGGGGAGTCTGTCTCTGCACAATCTCTCACAAGGCTACAAGCACAAGTGCAGAAAAGAAGAATCTGTCTTGGATGTGTGGATTGGCCTCACCCTAGGGCTATATCCTGTCCACTTGAATGGTCACAGATTATCCATAGAGGTTATCCTCCTCACAGAGGTCTGAGACAGAACAAGAAAATTACTGCCACCACCATGTTCACAAGGCTACCAGCTCAACCTCCCATTGGGATTCATATTTAGTGGATCCTGTGGTGGGGCATAGGCCTGCAATGTGCCTAACCTGGACACACAGGTCACTTAGATCTAAATAAAACCTTAAAAGCAATCCTCCATTGCTTACAATGCAACATAACTATGGAGGATCTCAAGGCAGCAGCCTTGTACAGCACAACTCACAAAACACCAATCCCATACATACATAAAATCCTATTATAAAACTCCATTAAAACTATTCCAAATAGACATACAAAGGCATAGCCAGCAAGTATTGGACTATGGAGAGAAGAAAAAGGGAAAAAGAAAACTGCCTAAACCCTAACCTTAACCTACTACAAATCTACAGTTGGTTCAAGAAGAAAGAGTACAGAAGTCCCTTAAACCTAAACTAGGCTTCGGCTTATATAGCAGTCAGCTCTGTGAGAATTAGGGTTAGGAAAACCCTAATTTATCAATGCTACCGTGGCCCATTTCTGTTCCTTGGATGCCTCAGGGCATGCACATAGAGATTAGTGCATTGGAGTGCGTGCCCTAGTTGCTGGAAGTTCTCAGATTGCCCCTGCAGAAGTGGGGAGAAGTTAAGAACCCGAGCCTCGCTAGGTAGCAAGGATTTCCAGGTCTCGTCGCGTGATAGAATTGGCATCGCGGGGTTGAATTGACTTGAAGCTCTTGCAGTCGCGAGATTGATACTTTGGTCATCGCGAGATTGAGCTTTCTATTTGAATGGCGCAGGAATTGCGCGCGCGATTCGTTCCTTAATGAATCTCGCAGGGATCCTCGCGAAGAAGCCATGTGCATGGGCTTCTGGATAGCGGGGCAGTTCCCTGAAGGTTTGTATCCTACGGCCACTGCTCGCAGGAATGCCTAGAGCTCTCTCTCCTCAGTGAATCGCGCGAAGATTAAACGCGCCTTTCTTGAGCTGTGCGAGATTGTGAGAGACTGCGCAAGAGCTTATGTCTGAGTCTCATGACAACTGTGCGAAGTCTACTTTCAGGGCTCTTCTGTCATTGTTAGGCTATTTTTAGGTGCTTGCTACTGACTTTATTGAAGACAGTGATATGAATGGGGTGAATGAAAATGAATAAAAGGTGGATTGAAAATGGCAGAGCAACAAGCCTAAAATATGCACAATCCTGCAAGATATAGGGCCTGTTGTAGCTAGTTTTGATAAGTAAGAGTTTGTCCCACAGGGAAGTTGATCTTAAGCTCCAAAGGAGCCATCTTTAGTAGGCTCTCCAGATCTGACTACAGATCTGACAATCCTAAAAGGAAGGGGATTTAGGGTCACTAAAATCTAAATTCTAAGGTATCCTAATGTCTAAACTATAGAAAGGGTTAAGAAAGAAGATGGAGTGAGGAAATAAATATAAAAGGGTGAGAAGTATGCTATTAGGTTTAGATCTGATGGGTTTCATGACTCAGATTTAGATCTGTTGCTATAGAAGTCCTGTCCAATGGCTACATTATCACCACTGAGGGGAAAGCATCCAACTCATCTCTGTGCCATGATCCAATCCCTTTATGGCTATAACCTGTCCACTTAAATGGTCACAAACTATCCAATTGGGGAACCACAATCCAGAGATGGGTCAGAACAAGTTTATCATTGTAGGCACTACTTCATCCAGGCTACAAGCACAAGAATCCATAGGGAACCTCAACCTCTAAAGTGCTATGTGTGGGGCTAGTCCTGTATGGGGGCATGTTAGCCCAAACACAGAACCAGCAGGAGTTTGAGTGCAGCCTTAGATCCAGCTGTCCACTGCTTTAAAGAGACTGCAGTGATCCAGTCATAAGCCTACAATCTCTATAACCAAACTAGGTCTGCCATCTGATGGCGGGTCTATACACATACAGGGGAGTTTGTCTCAGCACAATCTCTCACAGGGCTACAAGCACAAGTGCAGAGAAGAATAATCCGTCTTGAGTCTGTGGGTTGGCTTTACCCTAAGGCTATAACCTGTCCACTTAAATGGTCACAGACTACCCCAGAGGGTATCCTCCTCACAAAGTTCAAGATAGAACAAGAAACATTGTTGCCACCACCATGTTCACAAGGCCACAAAAGCTCATTGGTCCCATGGGGACTTCAGATCTAGTGGGTCCTATGGTGGGGTTAGGCCTGTATGGGAGCATGTTAGCCCAGACACACAGGTCACTTGGATCTAGATAAACCATAAAATCAGTCCTCCATTGCTTGCAATATGTCCTAGCAATGGAGGATCTCAAGATAACAGCCTTGTATAGAACAACTCAAAAATTCCATAAAAGTAAAACACCCTATCATGAAACTCCATTAATCTATTCCAAATAGTCATACAAAGGCATTCAGCAAATGCTGGACTATGGAGAGAAGAAAAAGTAAAAAGAAAACTACCTAAACCTTACTAGAGATCTGCAGCTACTGCAGGAAGAAGATAGACTAAATTCTATTCTAAGCAGAGAGTCCCCTAAACCTAAACTAGGCTTAGGTTTATATAGTAGTTAGTTTGGCGGCGCATTGGGTTAGGAAACCCTAATTTTAACGGTGCCACATGGCCTATTATTATCCCTTGGATACCTCAGGGCGCGTGCATGAAACTTGGAGCATTAGAATGCGTGTCCTAATTGCTGGAAGTTCCCAAAATGTCCTCTATAGAGGTGAGGGAGAGTTAGAGTTCAGAGCCTTGCCAGGTAGCACTGGTTTCCAAGACTGTCGCATGGTAGCACGGTCTTCGCGAGATTGAATTAGCTTGAAATTCTAGCTATCGCGGGGTTGTCTTAGTTGCAGTTGAAGTAGTCGCACGATAGAGCATTGAATCCTCGCTGGATTGCTCTGGTCTTCGCGGGATTGCACTTTCCTTCTTAATGGCGCGGGAATCGCGCGAGCAATTTATTTCTCAATGGATCTTCACGAGGACGTGATGTGCATTGGTCTCTGAATTGAGCGAGAGGTTTTTATGAAGTTTTGCATCCCGCGGCCACTGCACGACAGTTGCACGCCGAAATACCTGGAGCTCTCTCTCCTCAGTTGATCTGAGTGAACTGCGTGAGGTTTGAGAGCTACTTTCTTGAGCTGGGTGAGACTGCACAAGCATTTATATTTGATCTTCGTGAGAGCTGCGCGAAGTATGATTCTGAAGCCCCTCTGTCACTCAACTGCGTGAGAACAGTGCGGGCAATTGGAAATGAAGTTTTGGGAAACTTGCGAGGACTGCACGAGGCTTAATTTCTGAATCCTTTAAAGCTTGTGAAAGCTGCGCGAGGTTCAATTCTTGTCTGGGTTCAGCTTTCATCCTTCTGAGAGACTTCTGGGGCAAAAGTGGGCTCCTTAACAGGGTTCAGGCCTTATGACAGCTGCTGTTTATTATCTACAGAAATGACTTAACACACATTTATTAGATGGCTAAGGGTCTAACAGAGGCTAAGTTAAGGGGTGAAAAGTGGTACTTTTCATGTCTTAACACACCCCCAAACCTAATCTTTTCTAGTCCCTTAGCAAAGCTACAGTAAAAATCTACAGAAATTAACTACCACTTTCGTAGGGAGCACAGATACATTTAGCATATGTACCAAGCCTTTTAAACCCCTAGGTGATCCCTAGTGGAGGAGTGAAGTCTCCTGAGGGTTTTCAGTGAAGATACCGACAAACTTCTCAATCAAAACAGTTAGAAGAAGTGCAAGATTCAAGTCAGCTGTCAAGAAACAGAGCATTAGTTCACCCCTGAATCAGTAAAAATATAAGAAATTTAAATGCATTGTCTGCACAGATGTTTAAGCATAAAAAACTTCCCATGATAGCACAACATTTCCAATCAGTTCACAACAGGGAAACTACACATGTGTGTCAGCACTGAGCTCATCATTAAATTAAAAATTATGTTGTAGGTCATGCCCAATACATTCAACATCAGGCCCAAAACTCTCTGGGGCATACTCTCACAAAGAACTTTTGAGGGTTTTATTGTCTCTCAAACTCAAGAACAGTTACATCCCCCAAATGGGTCTGTAAGCATGAGCATAGGCATAGCATTCAAGTTTTGACATCATTAGCAGATTTTTACCATAGATTGGACAACTCATTATCTCCACATGACAGCTCATTCAACTTTGGATCACAAGGGCTTTAACTGGGCCGTAATATGGCTTATGGTATTGGGTTATAAAAAGAATTAGAAGGTTGAAAATGGGGTTTGAAATTCAAAAATCAGTAGGTGCAGGAGGTGATTCATGACTTCACCTTCTTTAATTCAGCTCCTTTCATCTTCTTTGAAATCTTCAGATTTGAAGTGATCAGTTTCTCTTCTTGTTTGATTTTTTTTCCAATGAATGTTTCCTCTTGATTCCTCTCTTACTCCTCTTCATTATTGTTTTCTTTTTATTGAAACTGCCACCTTTTTCCTCAGTTGTTACACTGCTAGAACTTCAGATAATTCTTCTCCACTCATCCAATGTTGACCCTAGCTAGTCCATTTTTAACTCTTTCTCCTTTACCATCTTACTTCTCAGAGTGAGGGTAAGGTTAAATCAGATCCATAGGTTCAGGTACAAGTACTCAGGTGTGTTTTTGAAGAAAATTAAACTTTTGAAGCTCAAAGAGTGTATGAACAATGGCAGTTGCTTTAGGGTTTGGTCTGCTTAGGCTCAAACTGTCCAAGAAAAGGCCTTGATCCTTTCCTAAGTGTCATGAGTGCTGTCAGTTGTTTCAACTTGGAGTTACCTAACTTTTAGTGAACACATTGACTTAGCCAGTCCTTAAAGCTAGAAGAAATTTGCCTCAATCACTCCTAAAAAAAAAAAAGAATTTTGTAGGCCCAATTCTCACTGGTGATGGTCTTCCTTTGAACTTTTAAGCATGTCCTTATCTTTTTCTCTCTTCAATGGTTCACTAAGTGCTGATACTAGTGAGTTTTCTTGGTGTTCTCATCATGGAAATGTGAAAATTTAGAAATTTATAATGTCTAAAGATCTGCACAAAAATTTAAATTCCTTAATTATCATAATTCTTAAGTGAACACAGCTCCATTTCTATGTTACTCACATGATTTTGCTACACTTTAAGTTAACTATGTTATTGGCAGACCTACCTGCCACACTCCCAAACCGAGGAGGAGCAGTGTCCTCACTGGTTCAGAGGGGAGAATAAATGGTAGATTCCAAGGAAACATGCAGAAACACATATAGAAGAAGAGAGAGAAATAAAAATGCAAAACTGAACAGTAAGGAACTAAAAGAAAACTTTTCATTAAAAAAAAAGAAAATATGACAAAAAGAGGGAAAAAAGAAAAGAGAAAATGGGGGGGTTAAGGTGTAGCCAGGGGAGGGTCGGAGGAAGATGGAGGGGGAGATGCAGGTGGTGCCATATTTTTCTTTTTCTTCTTCTCCCACTTCTCCCTTTTTTTATTTTTCTTCTCCTCTAGCTTCTCTCTTTTTTTCTTTTTCTTTTCCTCCTTGGCCAGGATCCGCATGACCTCGTCATATTCATCCCATAGAAATTGCAAGGGGTCCGGCTCCTTAGGCAGTGGGGGATGGTCCCAGATGGGGTAAAATTTGATTGGGAAGCCAAAGGAGCTGTCATCCGCCATTTGTGTGAGGAGGTATGGACTTCTAGGGTTAGAAGAGGAGGGATGAGATGAAAAGGGACTGAGGGCCGGTTTAAAAGAGCAGGACGAGGGAACATGAATCGGCGGAATTGAAATTGCGCCCGTTTTCACACTTGGCAATAAATGAGGGTTGTGTGGGGAAAGAAGAAAATACACAACTAGCTCTTTGGAAAAGAGAAGTAGCATTAAATGAATGTCCAAAGAGAGGCATGGTATTTAAAGAGGGAAATGTAGCACGCGAGGAGCAATAAGTGTTGAGGAAAGGACATTTCTCGCGCAGCTGAGCTGGGGATCTTCGCGAGGTACACTTATGATGGCACATCAATTTGAAGGAGCCATTGCAATCCCGAAAGCAGGTAATTGCACAAATTTATATAAACTCCATCTCTGCGATAGGGATCACTGGTTCAAAGAAAAATATCCCCCCAAAAACTCTTCTCCCATAAATGGCAAAAAGACAAAATCACAAGTAATAAACAAGCAGAAAGAAACACACAGAATAAAGCAATAGAGAAAACTAGAATTGCTATTAAAGTGGAATAAAAATAGTTACAAGTGGAATGACAAGAAGAAAAACCTAAGATACAATCTAGAAGCTAGGATCTAATCTGAATCAGAATCTGTAAGGAAATTCCAGCCCATCTGCTTAGCCTTTGCCTTAAGGGCAGCTCTGTCCTCTTTCTTCTTCTCCTCCCTTGCCTTTTTCTTCTCGACTGGTGTTTTTGTCGCAGTTGGAGCTTTAGGTACCCTCACCCTTACTTTTGGCGCTTTGGGAGCTTTTGGTTCCTTGGGTTCTTAAGGGGCTTTGCCTTTACGCTTAGCAGGGGGGGTGGCAGGGGATTTTTGTTTGCCTTTGCCTTTAGCTTCAACTTCTGCAGGGGAGACCACTGGGGCTTTCTCTTTTCCTTTAGCTTTGGGTTCCTCAGTGGGGACCACTGGTGACTTGCCTTTACTAGTGGACTCAGGGTGGGCAGGGGACTATGCCTCGTCAGACTTGCCAGCAGGCTCTTTGCCAATTTTTAAGGGGACAGCTTTGGGAGCAGACCTCTTGGCTGTGACTTTCTTCCGCTGCGGATAAGTTTGTTCTTAGGGAGGTACAGCAGAGGCCTTGGGAGGTGGAGGCTACTCAGTAGTTGTTGGCTGCGTCAGTGGAGCTGAAGCAGGAGCTTTACCTTTATCTTTTTGGGGCTTATGTGGTGCCTCCTTAGACTGGGCAGCCGGAGCTGGAGTGGTAGTTGGCGCAGGCTGAGGCACTTGAACAGAGAGTGGGGTTGGGTGGTAAGGTTCATTTCTGGCAGCGGCCAATGCAGATTCCAATGAGGCTATCTGGACTTTAAGTTTGAGGGCGTCAGTCTCATGGATCTCCTTTTGGATTTTTTGGATTTCCAGGGCATTGTAAAGTCGTTTTTCAAGCATTCTTACTCGGGCAGTCACTGCAGAAGCATTGGATTTCTCATACTCCCAATTAATCTAATAATAAGTAGCTGAAGCTTTCATCTTTCGATATTCCTCCACTGTATTTTTCCACCCCAAGGAGATTCCCAGTAGTTGCTCGCTGTGGGCCTCTGTCATCTCATCAATCTTCTCCAGCAGGGGGGTCTCAATTGATTGGCATAGCTTGGCCATACCCCTGAGGACATCCTTCCTCAGGTAAGCATTATCCCGCATGTGATATAGGATGGTGAGATAAGGAGGGCTGTAGAAATGATGTTTGGGTGCAATTGGCAGATAGGAGGTGGAAGGAGCGAAGTGTGTTTGGTCCTGGGGGGAATGGGGAACGAGAGTAGGGAAGTCAAGTGGTGGGGGAATGGGGTCAGGTTCTGGGTCTGTTTGGGTAGATTTGGCAGAGAAGGTGGGAGGGGGTAGGATAAGAGGGGGAATGGAGGGTATAGGGGGAAAATTGAAGGGTGTAGGTCAACCGGAGTTGGGGGTGATGGGGGATGGAAAATTGGAATGGTGAAAAGGGGTAAAGGAAAAGGGTGGGGATGAGGTGATGGTGATGGTGGGAGGGGTAATGATTCAGGAGGAAAGTCCTGCTTGGGTGGTATTGTCGATGTGACAGGGGGTTGAAGTGGATGGGGTAGGGATGGGTGGTGTGGTTAAGGTGTGTGGTGGATTGGATGGAGGTGAGTTCAGGCATCCTGGTCTGTTGTGGTTATTGGTGGATAACTAGGCTTGGATGTCTTGGATCGAGGGGTAGGATGAGGTTAGTGTGTCAAAACTAGGAGGTGGGGTTTGGAAGAAGAGGTCTTGGTTGGAAAGGGAGGAAGGAGCATGATGGAAAGTGGAGGGAGGGAAGAGTGTGGTTACGGGAAAGGTCTTTGTGAGGTAGTTGGGGAGCCTCGGAGAGGGTGTAGTAGGTAGGCATGGTGTCAAGGAATGTAGAGATGAAGGCTTGGAAGCCTATGGATGTGTTTAGGGTTAAGTCAATGTCGGGAGAGGAGATAGTAGATATGGCGGGGGTGGTGGTTCCTTCAAGGTGGGGTGGGTCAATGGGTATGGAAGGTATTGAGGGTGGGGTCAGGGAGATGGTTGGAATGGTCTGAGTAGGTTTTCATTTCTTGTAGGAGATGAGTGGGGGGTTGGCAGGCTTGGTTGGAATGGAGGGGGGAATTATGGCAATGTATTGTGGTAAGGTAGGGGAAGGGGAGTCCTCCCATGGACCAAGCACAGGTGAAGGGGGAGTGGGCATGGAGAATGGAATCAGAGGGGGGTGAGAGATGGATGCAAGAGGAGTAGAGGATGTAGGAATAAGAGGTGGAGGGGGTGTGGGTGCTGCTGCAGGGATGGAAGGGGTGAGCTCTGGAGGCACTGCTGTTGTAGTAGGGGTAGATTCTGATTCTGCTGCTTCTGCTTGCTTGGGCAGGGCCTGAGCTTCCGCTATCTTCTTTTTTTGACCCCCCATCAAGCTTCTGCTAATTCCCCATTACCTCTTGGCAAAGGTAGTAGGGCTAAGGATGGTGGTTTGCTCGGTTCTTCCTATCTTGTAGCCCCCCTTGATCAGCAACAAGGCCCTTGATCAACAACAAGGTGATGATTCTTGCATAGGGTAGGGTGTGAGGCTTCTTGTTTGACCCTAATTTTGCCACTGTCTTTCATAGCTTCAAAAATCAGCCAGGCTACATGGAAGCTATGGCCCATGTGGTAGGAGTAGACAGCATCAGCTATGGGAGTTCTTCTCTCCTCCTGATGTCCTAAGCAATATATGTTCTTCCGCAGGACTTGGTCAATGAATAGCAGCTCAGGCTCAAGTTCCCTCCTTCTGATTGAGTCCCCAGTGGCTTTTAACCCTCTTGTTAGGGCCCTTGCAATTGTGTCAATTGATGCACGCAGAGGGGGCCATATCCACAGCTAGGATTGAATGCTGCTGGGATGCCCAATACTTCAGCAATCATCTTAGGGCTTACGAATAAATCAAAATCATCAATCATCACCAGCAAGCACTCTTATCCATCGTTTCCCTTCTTGACCTTGATATGGTGGTAAAACAACTGCACTAGCCTTGGGTAGGTTAGTGCTGGAATTTCTCTCATCAATGGCATCAGGCCCGCTTTGCTCAGAAATTGTATTGCAGGGGCAAAGAGAGGTTCTTTTTCAATGAATGGGACATCAAAGGCTATTTCAGGCTCCAATGGAATTGACTCCATGAGCTCAGAAGGAGTAGAGAACTTTGTGGTTGGTACCACCGCCTCCTCAACCACTTCCTTTCCTTTTTGGGGGGACTTTGAAGTTTTGGCCTTTTTAAGGGTGGTCTCTGCAGGGTCCTTGTCCTTCCCTTTTCTCTTCTGTGCAGATTTTGGGGCCATATCTAACTCTGTCTATGGGTGTGAGCAAATGGAGACTGAGATCTAGGGTTTGGTTTGATTTGACGCACAGGGCACCTCAAGATCTCAGAGCAGAGGGCAATGAAAGAAGATGATGATAGGAACAACTCCGTAGAGTTGTGAAGTGAATGATGAGCTGTAGGAGTGATGCTGGACGGGAGAGGGGAGAGTGGCAGAAGCTAGGGTTTCACAGAGTGAAGAAGGAAGCAGATAATGGAAAAGGGACAAAGCGCGGGGTTGAAATACTTATCGCAAAGCTCGACGCGCTTTGGAACATCTGGTCGCGAGGTTGGAAATAATCCTAGTGAGGGTGTTGATTACATCTGGATTGCACGAAAATCTCTAAAGTCGACCTTAGAGCGCACGATAGAGTGAGATCAATTCATGTGAATTGCGCAAGCAGTTCATAAGGCTCTATTTGGATTGCGCGAGAAGCTTTGAGGTTCATCTTGAATCTCACGACAGACTTAGAATCTTGTGATAGTTAATGTATAGCTCTATATGAATTGCGCGGGAGGCTCTCAGCGACACATGAATCTCACGATAGCGAATAGAATGTGGCCAGGTGAACTGCGCGAACTTCTCTCAGACTCCCTCCTATAACCTCACGAGAGGTTTCCAGGCTGTCTCTTTTAACCTCGCGAGAGCATATGAATCTCGCGATAGTCTCTCAGGCTTCCTCCTTTAACCTCGCGAGAGCTTATGAATTTCGCGACAGTCTCCCAGGCTTCCATTTTGGATCCAGCGACAGTAAGGTATAAAACAGAGAGCATGTGCTCTCTGTTCTGCCCTTTAGCATGTTTGCTGTGGTTGAATCCTGGGCATGACCCTCTCCTATGATTGTCTTTAGTCATATGTAAACTCAATCATACACTCAAGGACAACGAAAAAGACCTCCCACATTAGGCATTCAACAGAAGCTATCAATTCAAAAGCATTAATAATCAAGCCAAGCATCAAAAGTTCACCACAGATAGGGCAAAATTCAGATAAGGCCGCTAGCAAATCCTAGAAAATAAAAACTAAAGAAAGCAAGATAAATCAACCAAAAACTAAGTACATATGCAACAGTAATGACACACCTATGGAATCAGTTTGAAGAAGGATCCCCTTGACAGTGAATGGTGTCGAAAAGGTCGGCAGGTTTTTCAAAACAAGGATTAAGCCTCTGACCATTCACCTTCAAGAGTCTCGCAGACTTAGGGTCCTTGATTTCCACAGCACCAGATGGGGAAACTTGCATGACAATATAAGGACCTTCCCATCTGGATTTCAATTTGCCTGGAAAAAATTTAAGTTTGGAGTTAAACAACCAAACCTTATCACCAGCAGTGAAACTCTTTCTCAACAGCCCTTTGTCAAAGAAAGCTTTGGACCTTTCCTTGTAGATCCTTACATTGGAATATGCATCCATCCTTAGTTCTTCCAATTCTGATAGCTGCAGCAACCTGTGATGACCAGCAAAAGTTAGATATAGATTTAAATGTTTGATAGCCTAATAGGCCGTGTGTTCTAACTCCACTGGGAGATGACAGGCCTTGCCATAGATTAGTCTAAAAGGGGACATACCGATAGGGGTCTTATAGGCAGTCCTATAAGCCCATAGTGCATCATTAAGCTTGTCAGCCCAATCTTTCCTATCAGTCCTCACAGTCTTCTCAAGGATATGGTTGATCTCCCTATTTGAAATTTCAACTTGCCCACTGGTTTGTGGGTGGTAGGGAGTAGTAATCCTATAGGTGACATAATATTTCTTGAGTAAGCTCTCAAAATTTCTGTTGCAGAAATGGCTCTCCCCATCACTGATAATGGCTCTAGGGGTACCAAATCTGGAGAAGATATTTTTCTTTATGAACTTGAGGACCACCTGATCGTCATTAGTTCTTGTGGCAATAGCTTCTACCCATTTGGAAACATAGTCCACTGCCACTAAGATAAAATGAAAACCATTTAAAGGAGGAAAGGGGTCCATAAAATCAATACCCCACACATCAAACAGTTCTACAACAAGGATGGGCTGTAAAGGCATTGAATTTCATTTAGACAGCCCCCCTAGTTTCTGACATCTTTCACATGCCTTGCAGTGTGTATGGGCATCTCTGAAAAGAGAAGGCCAATAGAAACCATATTGCAACATTTTGTCAGCTTTTTTTCTCCCACTAAAGTGACCCCCACAGGCATTTTCATGGCACATGGCCAGAATACTGGGGATATCACTTTTGGGAACACATTTCCGAATAATTTGGTCTGCACAATACTTGTACAAGCAAGGTTCCTCCCAGAAAAAGAATTTGACCTGTGAGAAAAATAGGTCTTTATCCATTTTTGTCCAATGGGAAGGGATCTTGCCGATAACTAGATAATTGACAATATGTGCATACCAAGGAGCTAAAGATTGGGTGGCAAACAATTGCTCATCCGAGAATACATCATTTATAGTGAGGTCATCAACACCTTTCTCCAACATAATTCGGGGCAAGTGGTTAGCCACCACATTTTCTACACCTTTCTTATCTTTATTTCCATGTCAAACTCCTGCAACAGGAGTATCCATCTAATCAATCTAGGCTTTCCATCCTTCTTGGAGAGTAGGTACTTTAATGCTGAGTGGTCAGTGAAGATGACAGTTTTAGACCCAAGTAGGTAAAGTCTAAACTTGTCCACAGCAAAAACCACTGCCAGAAGCTCTTTCTCAGTGGTTGTGTAGTTTAGTTGAGCTTCAGCAAGTGATTTGCTGAGATATGTAATGACCACAGGTAGTTTATCCTTTCTCTGGCCCAAGACAGCACTTATTGCGAAGTCAAATGAATAACACATCAACTCAAAGGGCAGGGTATAGTCAGGTGTTTGGAGAATAGGGGCAGAAGTGAGGCAAATTTTCAAAGTTTGAAAGGCCTTCAGACATTCAGCAGAGAAGTCGAAGGGCACATCCTGGCAGAGCATGTGGCACAATGGCTTAGCAATTTTGCTAAAGTCTTTGATAAACCTCCTGTAGAATCCAGCATGGCCAAGGAAGGATCTGATTTGCTTGACTGTTCTTGGAGGGGGCAGATTTTTAATGAGGTCAACTTTGGCCTTGTCTACCTCAATTCCATCTTTAGAGACTACATGGCCTAACACAATTCCTTATGTTACCATGAAGTGGCTCTTCTCCCAAATTAAGACCAAATTGGTCTCTTCACATCTAGTAGGACTTGATGGAGGTGTTGTAGACATTGGTCAAAGGTATCCCCATGATTGAAAAGTCATCCATGAAAATTTCCAAGAATTTGTCAATCATATCAGAAAAAATGGCATACATACACCTCTGAAAGGTGGCTGGGGCATTACACAGTCCAAAAGGTATCCTTCTGTAAGCAAAGGTGCCAAACGGACAAGTAAATGTAGTTTTCTCTTGATCAAGGGGGTGCAAAGGGATCTGATTGTACCCTGAGTACCCATCAAGAAAATAGTAAAAGGCCTTCCCAGCCAACTTGTCTAAAATTTGATCAATAAAAGGGAGAGGGAAGTGGTCTTTTCTAGTCTTAGAGTTGAGTTTTCGATAATCGATGCAAACTCGCCAGCTAGAGGTCTCCCTGGCTGGTCTCAACTCTCCAGAGTCAGTTTTGATCACTGTTATGCCAGATTTCTTGGGTGCCACCTGGATTGGTGCCACCCATTCAGAATCAGAGATGGGGTAAATTACCCCAACATCCAGCAACTTAATGATTTCTTTCAAAACCACCTCTTGCATGTGAGGATAAAGTTTCCTCTGCATTTCCCTAGAGGGTGTTGAGTCCTCCTCTAGATGAATCTTATGCATACAGATTGATGCATCAATTTCTCCTAGATCAACAATGGTCCAGCCGATTGCTTTCTTGTGCCTCCTCAAAACAGTTAGCAACTCCTCCTCTTACTCACTGGTAAGATAAGAGGAGATAATCATAGGATGTTTCTCTTCTTTCTCGAGGAAAGCATATTTTAATGTCTCTAGCAGCTTCTTGAGCTCTAGATCAGGAGCTTGTTGTATGGATGGCAGGATTAGTGTATTGTTGGATGGAGGAAGGGGCATCAATGTAGGTTTCCAATTGGAATGCTGTACTAAGCCCACAGAAGACTTCACTAGGGGTGCGTCTTCTGGCATTAAAGCTAGGCTTCCTTCCTCCACCAAGTTCCAAACTTTAGTTAAATCAGTGGCAATGTTGCTCCACTCCAGCAGAGTGTGCAGTTCTTCTTCAACAATTTCTTCTAGTACATCCACTGCAAAGCATTCCTCATTGTCCAGCTGAGGGTACTTTACACTGTTGTACACATTAAGCTCAACTTTCATATGTCCGAAAGTGACCTCCATGATCCCAGACCTGCATTGAATTCATGCATTGGCAGTGGCCAAGAATGGTCTGCCTAGAATAACAGGTATCGGAGATGTACTCTTATTGCAGCCCATGTCCAAGACAAGGAAGTCTGCAGGATAGAAGAACTTGTCTACCCCCACTAGGACATCCTCTACCACTCCCATGGGTTTCCTCTCGGACCTATCAGCCATCAATAGAACAATGGGGGTGGGCTTCAGCTCCCCCAAACCTAACTGCTGATATACACTGTATGGCAGCAGGTTAACACTGGCTCCAAGGTCCAAAAGGGCCCTTCCAATCGTGTGGTCACCAATAATACAGGGAATAGTGGGTATCCCTGGGTCTTGCAACTTCTCAGGTATTGTCATGGTTAATACAGAATTCACTGTATCAGTCGCAAAGACCTTCTTGGACAAATGGCCTCTGGCCTTCCTTTTTTGAGTACAGAGGTCTTTCAGAAACTTTGCATAGGCTGGGACCTGTCGGATTGCATCAAGCAGGGGTAAATTTATCTTGACCTGCTTAAAGGTCTCCATCATTTCCTCGATCTGTGCCTGACCCTTATCAAAAGGGGCAGGGCCACTCAAAGCTTGAGGAAATGGCAGCTGAGGTACTGCTGGTTCCTCACTTGCAAGGCCATGGCTGAACTTTTGTTTTTTTCTTTTTTCTATTTTTATCTCCTACTGACGCTCAACTACAACCTCTTTATTCTTCCCTTGTTGAAGGGCAGCAGACAGTTCTTGACTCTGTGCCTTAACAAAATCCTTATCACTTTCACATGGCATTTCCTTAGGATAGACTTCTCCTTGTTCCTTTCCCACCTAGTTGTCTACCATCCTACCAGACCTTAGGGCAGTTATGGCATTGGCCCCCTCAAAATTGGAGGAGCCTTCTCCGATAGAATACTGGCCCTTAGGGTTGGCAATTGGTTGGCTTAGCAACCTGCCCTCCTCTCTTTTAGCCAGAGCATTGGCTATTTGGCCAAGCTGCTCTTCTATTTTCTTAAGGCTTTGACTGTGAGAAGTCACAATCTGATTTAAGGGTCCAAGGCTTTACAATTGGGCCAAAACCTGATCCTCAAAAGAAGCACTTCGGGGCTGAGGTGGGGGAACTATCAATTGATTTTGTTGCTGGGGCTGCTGTTGTTAGAAATTCGACCATTGGGCATAACCCTGGTTAAACTGCTATTGTGGCCTTTGAGATAAGGCCAACATCTGTTGTGGCTACATATAATTGTCTTGCCTCCACCTCAAATTTGGATGGTCTCTCCATTGGTAACCAGCATTTTGGTGCTGGTATCCATAGGGTTGTCTATTGTAGCCACCAGATTGTTGTTGTCCAAAAGATTGGGCAGCAGTAGCCTGTTCCATTACAAACTCAGGGTATTGCCCCGCTGATGGGCATTCTTCTACTATGTGCTATGGAGATTGGCATATCAAACATGCCTCCATCACTTGTGTAGCCATTCTAGGCTGCACCACAGTCAAAAGTTTATCAAATCTTTCAGTAAGATGGGCCATCAGCATTCTCAGATCATCATTTCCCCTAACTTCATACATTTTTCCTTTAGAAGTTTCAGCCACTCCCAGCTTAGGAGATGGTTCTTGAACAGTTCTAGAAGAGGACATCTTTTGGAAAGCATTTTCACTTATGACCTCGAATAAGTCCCATGCCTCATCAGCTGTTTTATGCATGTACGTTCCACCACAAGAGGCATCTACCATGTCTCTGCTCTTCTCATCAATCCCATTGTAGAAGCTCTGGACAAGCTGCCAGTCAAGGATCTTGTTGTGGGGACATTGTTTGAGCATCTCTTTAAATCTATCCCAGCACTGGTTAAAATATTCAGTTGGGGATTGGGCAAAAGAAAGTATGCCTTTCCTCAACTGGCTGGTCTTGGTCTCTGGGAAAAATTTAGACAAAAATCTTGTCTGGAGGTCTTTCCAGGAGGTGATGCTATTGTTTGGGAGAGTAGATAACCAGGTCATGGCCCTGTCCTTTAGCGAGAAAGGAAAGAGCCTTAACCTAGTGGCTTCTGGTCCCAAACCAGCAATGGAGAATGTCGTGCACAGGGCCAAGAACTTGTCAATGTGCTTGTAAGGGTCTTCCTTGCTAAGACCATGGAAAGAGGGAAGCATTTGGATGATGGAAGTTTTGATTTCGTAGTTTCCTTGAACATCAGGGAATTGGATGCTGAATGGAGAATTGTAATCATCCGGAGCATTCAACTCCTTCAATGTTCTAGGTTGTTCTTCACCCATAACTGCTATCTCAATTTCAATAGGGGGCTCAACAGTGGTGTGTCTATGCCTTCTCGGTCTTCTACCCCTTTCTATCTCAGGGTTAGCAGGCTCTAATGTAGGACTGAGTGATCTCCTTCCTAACATGCACACACACCAACAGCAGGGAAGACTATTTGTAGGCACATTGTACTTAATAAAAATTGCAACTATCCTAATCAACTGCTATGCTATGGAATCTTCAAATGAGAAATAGACTGAGTTTTGAGGGTTAGAGAAGTGCAAACAGAGGTAGCTAGACTCCCAGTGCAATTCTACTCCTTCTCTGCTACGGTCCAAATCTGCAAGAAAAATTTCAAATGTAAATCAGCAGTATCAATTATTCCCAAGTACAGCTACCAAAGAATAAAAAATCAAAACTCTAGAGTCTACTAAAAGATCAATATCCCCGGTAACGGCGCCAAAAACTTGTTAGGATATTTTTAGGTGCTTGCTACTGACTTTATTGAAGACAGTGATAAGAATGGGGTGAATGAAAATGAATAAATGGTGGATTGAAAATGGCAAAGCAGCAAGCCTAAAATATGGGCAATCCTGCAAGATACAGGGCCTGTTGTAGCAAGTTTTGATAAGTAAGAGTTTGTCCCACTGGAAAGTTGATCTTAAGCTCCAAGGGAGACATCTTTAGTAGGCCCTCAAGATCTTGCTACAGATCTGGCAATCCTAAATGGAAGGAGATTTAGGGTCACTAAAATCTAAATTCGAAGGTATCCTAATGTCTAAACTATAGAAAGGGTTAAGAAAGAAGATGGAGTGAGGAAATAAATATAAAAGGGTGAGAAGTATGCTATTAGGTTCAGATCTGATGGGTTTCATGACTCATATTTAAATCTATTGCTATAGAAGTCCTGTCCAATGGCTACATTATCACCACTGAGGGGAAAGAATCCAACTCATCTCTGTGCCATGATCCAATCCCTTTATGGCTATAACCTGTCCACTTAAATGGTCACAAACTATCCAATTGGGGAACCACAATCCAGAGATGGGTCAAAACAAGTTTATCATTGTAGGCACTACTTCATCCAGGCTACAAGCACAAGAATCTATAGGGAACTTCAACCTCTAAAGTGCTATGTGTCGGGCTAGGCCTGTATGGGAGCATGTTATCCCAGACACATAGAACCAGCAGGAGTTTGAGTGCAACCTTAGATCCAGTATCCTTGCTTTAGAGAGCTGAGTGATCCGATCCAGCCTACAATCTCTATACCCAAACCAGATCTGCCATCTGATGGCGGGTCTATACACATACATGGGAGTTTGTCTCAACACAATCTCTCACAGGACTACAAGCACAAGTGCAGAGAAGAATAATCCGTCTTGAGTATGTGGGTTGGATTCACCCTAAGGCTATAACCTGTCCACTTAAATGGTCACTGACTATCCCAGAGGCTATCCTCCTTACAAAGCTCAAGATAGAATAAGAAACATTGCTGCCACCACCATGTTCACAAGGCTACAAAAGCTCATTGCTCCTATGGGGACTTCAGATCTAGTGGGTCCTGTGGTGGGGCAAGGCCTGTATGGGAGCATGTTAGCCCAGACACACAAGTCACTTGGATCTGGATAAACCATAAAATCAGTCCTCCATTGCTTGCAATACATCCTAGCAATGGAGGATCTCAAGATAACAGCCTTGTACAGAACAACTCACAAAAATCCCATAAAAGTAAAACACCCTATCATGAAACTCCATTAATCTATTCCAAATAGTCATACAAAGGCATAGCCAGCAAATGCTGGACTATGAAGAGAAGAGAAAGTAAAAAGAAAACTACCTAAACCTTATTAGAGATCTGCAGCTACTGTAAGAAGAAGATAGACTAAATTCTATTCTAAGCAGAGAGTCCCCTAAACCTAAACCAGGCTTAGGTTTATATAGCAGTTAGTTTGGCGACGCATTAGGGTTAGGAAACCCTAATTTTAACGATGCCACATGGCCTACTATTGTCCCTTGGATGCCTCGAGGCGCGTGCATAGAACTTGGAGAGTTGGAATGCGTGTCTTAATTGCTGGAAGTTCCCAAAATGTCCTCTACAAAGGTGAGGGAGAGTTAGAGTTCAGAGCCTCGCCAGGTAGCACTGGTTTCCAAGATTGTCGCGTGGTAGCACGGTCTTCGCGAGATTGGATTAGCTTGAAATTCTAGCCATCGCAGGGTTGTCTTAGTTGCAGCTGAAGCAGTCGCGCGATAGAGCATTGAATCCTCGCTGGATTGCTCTGGTCTTCGCGGGATTGTACTTACCTTCTGAATGGCGCGGGAATCGCACGAGCAATTTGTTTCTCAATGGATCTTTGTGAGGATCCTCACGAGGACGTGATGTGCATTAGTCTCTGAATTGCGCGAGAGCTTTTTTTGAAGTTTTGCATCTTGCGGCCACTGCACACCGAAATACCTGGAGCTCTGTTGTCGCTCCAAGTGTGCCATAATTGTGTGCATTATGAATTAAAGAATTAAAGAATGCTAGGTTATATGGATGTTAACTTATGAAAGGGATATCAGCACATTGGGGCTAACACTGGCCTGCAAGATCAGGGCCAATTGTAGCAAGTTTTAAAAGTAAGTATTTCAAGATTGTCCACAGAGAATTTTGTCTAAACTGAGAGATAAACCTCCAGATCTGTGCTACCAGATCTGGCTCTATAATTATCTAAAAAAAAAGAATAGATAAAAGAGAGTGTTGGATTGTGTCACATTTAACTATAAGCAAATAAAGAAAAGAACTAATTACATGATCCAGATCCGAGTTGGGGAGATGTTTAAAATAAGACAAATGCAGAAATAATAGCTTCATGTACTTTAGCCTCTGAATTTTAATGGAGAATCATTGCTCACAGAAAGCAGATTCAATCTTCATCACGGCTACCGGACAGATGTAAGAGAAATAAATCCGAATTAAGAAATAGGTTTAAACTGATGGGTATGATCTGTCCACTTAAATGGTCACAGATCAACCAATAGTTGTGGCCTATTCTTTAGTCCAGAACATGAACATCACTGTAAATGCTGCTAGAATTAGGTCAACAACGCTAATTCGCACAGGGGAGATGAATTAAGGGAAGTTGAATGCGGATGAGTGAATCTAAAGAAGTCTAATGCACTAAGGTGAACATTCGAACCCTCGACATGACTCCAATGGAGAAGACACAAATTACAAAGAACCTTTTAAAATCCAAAATTACAATTCTGAGCACGGCTTCTTAGAGAGCCCTCGGACTTACATCTTGAACCCGAACTTGGAAGAACAAATCACTCACAATGGCCCTCAAAGGTAAACAACAAGAAGGGATTACAGGGGGTTCAGATAAGCTATCTGACCGGAATGAGGGAAACAGAGATGAAAACTCTAAAATCTGGATACCCAAATTGGGCAAATGGCTTCTATTTATACTTTTCCTCCATCTCGCATGGTTGGATTGACCAATCAGAATGCTTTAGATCCTGGATTGCCCAATGAGGGTTGAGCACGGGATCGGATCTGTTTTGGCCAATGGAAATGCTCGATCTGGTTCGGTTGTCGGTGCCGTAAGCATCAATTCGTTATGGGTTTGAAATTCGCTTTGAGCTCGGAAGTTCCGTGTAATTTAACTTTGGGCGCTCACATGGGTTGGAATATGCCTTCGGATCTTGATTGGAACCTTCCGGAATGTCTCTGGGCTTTTCAATGCATTGGGGCGCGTGCAGCAGATTATTGAATTGCCCTTGTTAAAGCTGCGAATCTCCAGAATACCTTTTCGCAGAGTTCAGGGGCCTTTTCGCAAAGTTCAATGACTTCAAGTTACATTACAAAAGTTCAATCTTCTTTTCGAGGAGTTCGGATGCTCTTCAAAGCTACACACAGAGTTTTAGTCCTTTTCGCAGAAGTTTAGGGGCCTTTTCGCAAAGTTCAATGACTTCAAGCTCGTCGCAAAGTTCAATCTTCTTTTCGAGGAGTGTTTTCTTCTTTTCGCAAAGTTCAAGGTTCTTTCTGAAAGTGCAAGTTCTTCTTGAATAGTAGAAGTGCTTCTTGAATAGTAGAAGTTCTTTTGAATTGAACTCTAGGCTCCCATTCTTCTTTCTTGAATTGACTTTTAACTTGATTTTTCTTTGCGAATGGCTCTCTCTCTTGCTTGGTCTTTATGCGCTCTTTTAGACCCTCTTTAGCCATTCTTTGAAATTGTTTCTTCACTCCTTCTTTAAACTTGACATGAGTCACTTTTGATCTTTTTGGGATGCTTTTCGGATTTGGACTGTCGATTGGTTAGGTAAATGCACACTAAAGCACTTATTTAGTCTTCTCAAGGGTCTTTCAAGGCTCATGTTTAGGGTGAAAATGGTATTTTCACTACTTAACACACCCCCAAACCTAAGCTTTGCTAGTCCCCGAGCAAAGAAACGTAAAAGCAAAATAAAGAGCCACTTTGTAGGAAGCACAGTGCATTTAGCATATGCAACAAGCCTTTTAAACCCCTAGGTGATCCCTAGAGGAGGAGTGAAGTCTCCCGAGGGTTTTCGATGAAGGTACCCACAAACTTCTCCATGGGACAGTTGGCATTAGTGCACCTTTGTCATCCCATGAGCAATCAAAGATCAAAATTAGTTACTCTTGAATCAATGTTTAAACAAAATTTAGGTTTATTGTTTGCAAGGATTTCAACATTTATAAACCTTATGAATGTTTCACTCTTTCCAATCTGTGAGCAGCCATAGAAATCATGCAAATGTGTCGAGTTCATCATTTGAATAAAATTAGGTTATAAGTCATACTTAATGTGCTCAAGTTCCAACCCAAACACTTACGGGGTGTACTCTCATCAAGATTTTTGTTGAAGGGTTCATTTTCACTCAAGCTCAAGAGCGCTTACATCTCCCAAATGGATTTGTAAGCATGAGCATAGGCATGATTCTCAGTCTTTGGCATCCTTGACATCTCCTCACCATAGATTGGGAAACTGCTTATCTCCACATGACAGTTCACTCAACTTTGGATCACAAAGACTTTTATCTTTGGGTTTGTTGTATGGCTCGTGGAGTGAGGTTTCGTGGATAGGAAGGTTGAGCAGTGTTTGGATTTTGAGAAGTCAGGAATTGAAGGAGGTGGTTCATGACTCCACCTTCTTGAGTTTAGCTTCTTTTGAGATTCTCGTGTTCAAAGTACTCAGTTCTTCTTCCTTTGATCTTGAATTTTCAACATAAAGTTCCCCTTTTTGCCTTTTTTTTGCTTGCTTCTTTTCACATTGTTTTCTTTTACTTTCTCGGTCCACCATACTGCCCATTTCTGAGGTATTTCTTCTTCATTTATTTTGATATTTGCCCAGAAATGTTCCATCTTTACTTCTTTCTCCTTTAACTCCTGAATTCTCAAGGTGAGGGAAGGCTGAATTGGTTCCATTGGTTCAGGTGCAAGAAAAATGGGTGTTTTGATGAAGCATTGTAGGATTTATAGCACAATTGGGGTACAAACAAGGGCAGATCTTTCTTGGGTGGTTCTGTTAAGCCCAAACTGTCCAAAGAAGACCTTGATCTTTGCCTCAGTTTCATGAATGTCTTTGTTGCTTGTTTTGATTTGGAGTTTCCTAATTTCTAGTGGATCTAATGCCTCGGCCAGTCCTTTGAATCGAGAAAAGGGTTGCCTCGGACCACTCTTCAACAGAGATGTAAAACATATAGGCTCAATTCTCACGGTTATGATTTTTCCTTGAGCTTTTAAGTATATCTTTACCTTTTCTCTTCTGTGGACTTGCTATGTGCTAATACAAGTGTATTTTCCTGGTGTTAACATCATGGAAATGTGGAATATTGTAGGGTTTAGAATGTCTAAATTCTTGCAAAGAAAATTTTAAAATTTCCACATTGTCATGATTCTTAAGTAAATTGATTCATTTCACATTACTTTGGTGATTGTGATGCCCTTATGCTAATTATCCCATGGGCAGGACCTGTTTGCCATACCCCCAAACCTAAGATGAACATTGTCCTCAATGTTCTAGACAATGAGAGACTAGGGGCAGCAGGGTAAAAGAAGAAAGAAAAACTAAGAAACGTAAAAATCTAAACTATATGCAGAAAATAAAAATGTAAAACTGAAGATATGAGCAAGGAAATGGAAAACATGATATACAAATGCAAGAAAAATCAACAAAACAATGCTAGAACTGCTAAATAAAATCTAACAAATAGAAGGATTACTATGCAAATGAAAGGAAACTAATGCTAATAACAGAGAAACAGTAAAAGCAAGGTAAGGGACTGAATACAAAGTTAAAAAAGAAAAAGAAAAGTGTTGATACAAAAACTGAATTTGTGAATGCAAAATAGGAAAACAAAGTTAGAAACTAGCTATACTCACGAAAAATGACGAAAATCGAGAAACGAGGACACATTAACCTAAGAAAGAAAAAAATCATCTAAAAACAGAATTTGAAACTAAAATTCCTAAAACCGAAAATCTAATGCCAAATGATTCATAAGATTCATAAGATTCATAAGATTGACCCCTTTGTTGATGATGGGTATGAATAAAAAAAAATAATGAAGCATGGGAGCACATATTAAAAACAGGGTTCACACACAGAGACCCATTTATGATGAAGAAATCTCAAGGAAAATAAAATCGGTGAGTCCATTGAATATTCAAAACAGCCTATGATCCCTTAAGTGTTGAAAAGTTCCAAAGAGTCCTTTTCTCTATTTCAATAGCAAAAGTGTCTTTCGAAGGTAAAAATCTTGAGAAAGTGTAGTTCAAAGAACCGAGCTTGATGTCTATTCGAAATGGATTTGGCTCCGAAGATCTTTTCAAAGGACTTCTCCCATTTTCTATTCAAAAGGAAATTTTAACTATTCGAACGAACATGGTTCTTTTCGGTAGTTCATTACAGCCCGTAATCAATTCAATAGAACTTTGAACTTTTCGAAAAGTACTTTTTACTGCGATTTGAACTTTGAAGTGTATTTACACTATGCGTAAGAAAAATAGATGAAACAAAGAAAATCGGAAAAACAATGTTGTACAAACATATTATACACTTTTCTACCAGATTTTGGAGATTCATGATGATAGGTGGGCGACAAGGGCTCCCGGGTGTTTTCAATGCATGGTTTGAGCCTCGACCATTTACCTTGAGTATTCTTCCATCCTTGGGATCCAAATATCCACACTCCTCGAGGGGAGGCCTTGATGACATGATGTATGGCCCTTCCCATCCTGGATCTCAATTTGCAAGTTTAGAGTTGAATAACCATACCTTGGACCCCGGTATGAACTCTCTTCTCATGAGGCTCCTATCATGGAATGATTTAACCTTTTCTTTGTACAACTGAGCTAGTGTAGGCATCCATCCTCGGTTCTTCCAGATTCGGTGAGTTGAAGCTTCACTGTGGTTACCACAGCAGTTAGATCCATATTAAAAGTTTTGATTGCCCACAAGGCCTTATATTCTAATTCTCTTGGTAGATGGCATGCCTTGCCATAAACCACCGAAAGGACATCCTATAGGAGTCTTGTAGGCGATTACAGATGCCCACAAAGCATCATTAAGCTTAAAGGACCTTTCTCGCTTCTTCACGCTTTTTTCCAAAATGTGTTTGATCTCTCTATTTGAAATCTCCACCTGTCCACTGGTTTGTGGTTGATAGGGAGTGGCTACTCAGTGAGTGACAGAGTACTTTTTTAATAGAGAGTCAAACTGCCTGTTGCAAAAGTGGCTTCCCCCATCACTAATGATGGCTCTGGGGAATCCAAATCTGGAAAAAATGTGGTCTTTGAGGAATCTTAAAACCACTTTGTGATCATTGGATTTGGTAGCTATGGCCTCAATCCACTTGGAGACATAATCCACAGCTACCAAGATGAAATTGTTTCCATTAGAAGGAAAGGGCCCATAAAATTTATGCCCCAAACATCAAACAACTCAACTACCGAGGATTGGCTGAGGGCATTGAGTTTCTTTTGGAAATCTTGCTTGATTTTTGGCATTCTGGCAAGATTCTGATCTTTGTAAGGCATCTTTAAAGATTGTGGGCCAATAGAAACCACACTGCAGAATTTTTGCAACATTTGTTTATTGCCACTAAAATGGCCTCCACAGGCACTGTTCATGACACATTGACAATATGCCGAATTCATGGTTCGGGACACACTTTCGATTACTTGAATAGATAAGGATCTTCCCAAATGAAATGTTTAACTTGTGAGAAGAAAAGATCTTTATCCATTCTATTCCAATGTTGAGGAATCTGTCCAATAGCCAAGAAGTTGACTATGTTTGTAAACCAAGGACTGTGGGTATTGATGGCAAAAGTTGCTCATCGTGAAATGATTCATTAATGGGTAAGCTATCATCCTCGGTATTGAGAATTCGGATAAGTGATCACCACCACATTCTCCACTCCTTTCTTATTCTTAATCGTAGATCAAACTCCTGTAATAGGAGGATCCACTGATTAATCTGGGCTTGGTATCCTTCTTAGATGTAAGGTACTTTAGGCGAGTGGTCGATAAACCCCACAATTTGTGAACCTAAAACATGAGGCCTGAATTTTTCCAGTGCAAACACAATGGCCAGCAGCTCTTTCTTGGTTGTTGTGTAGTTGTGCTGGGCATCTATCATGGATCTGCTGGCATAAGCTATGACATGGGGAAGCTTATCCTTTCTCGCCCTAGGACAGCTCCTAGGGGCATAGTCTGATGCATCACACATCACCAAAGGGCCGAATAGTCGGGGGACTGCAAGATGGGGCTGAAATCAGCCATTTCTTAAGGACCTCAAAGGTCATGCATTCATTAGTAAACACAAAAGGAACATCTTGACACGATAAATGACAGAGTGGCTTGGAAATTTTCTGAAATCTTTGATGAACCTCCTATAAAATCCCCATGCCCTAAGAAACTTGATTTGCTTAACAGTTGGAGGAGGCAAATGTGCAATTAGATCAATTTTGCTTGGTCCACCTCTATGCCTTTATGGGAGACCACATGTCCTAGGACAATGCCTTGGGTGACCATAAAATGACTCTTTTCGACTTAGAACCAAATTGGTTTCTTCACATCTTTGCAACACCAACTTGAGGTGGTGTAAGCATTGGGAAAAGTCTCCATAAATTGAAAAGTCATCCATGAAGATCTCCATGAATTGATCAATCATGTTAGAAAAGATGGCATACATGCATCTTTGAAAAGTAGCGGGCATTGCAAAGACCAAAGGGCATCCTCCTATAGGCAAAAGTGCCAAAGGGGCGGTGAAGGTGGTCTTTCTTGGTCCTGTGGGTACACAGGATCTGGTTGTAACCAGAGTACCCATCAAGGAAGCGATAGTAAGCTTTGCTGCAAAGCTTATCAAGGATTTGGTCAATGAAGGGAGGGGAAATGGTCTTTCCTTGTCATGGTATTTAATTTTTACGTAGTCTATGCGGACCCTCCATCCAGTTGTTTTGTCGGTGGACATAAGTTTACCAGATTCAAATTTGCTACAATGATGATGCAGTTCTTAGGCACCACTGTGTGGGTGCTACCCAGCGAGAATCTGAAATGGGGTAAATGACCCGACATCTACTTGACAACTTCCTTCATTACCACTTCTTGCATGTGAGGATTCAACCTTCTTTGCATTTCTCTAGAAGGCTTGGCATCCTCTTCCGTGGATCTTATGCATGCATACAAATTGGGTTTATTCCTCCTAAATCAGCAATGGTCCACCAATTGCTTTCTTGTCTTTAGAACTACCTGCTCCTTTGTAAGGGAGGCAGAAATAATCACAGGTAGTGTTTGATGATCTCCCAAAAACACATATTTCAGATTTTTGGGGAGCTGTTTGAGTTCCAATTCAGGTGGGCTGAGAAAAGAGGGCAGCAAAGGTACCTTGGTATCTTGTGGAAGAGGGAGAGGAGCAGGTCTCCAAGAGAGAGAACTTGATGATCATTGGTGAGTGCCTTGCACAAAGCAGACTCCGTTGAATTTGATCTCCCTTTCCTTCTTTCTCGGTGGATCCCCAATCATTTTTAAATTCTGGTGGAGTCTTTACCTTGCAGATATGGTTGTACAGACTCCACCACCATCTGATCAATGAAGTCAACATCGAAACATTCCTCATCAGAGAATTTAGGATGACTAACAGCATTATTCACAGTCGGTTTAACTTTCATATTTCCAAAAGACACCTCCATGATGCCAGACCTGCATTGAATGCATGCATTAGCTGTAGCCAGGAATGGTCTTCCCAGAATGACAGGGATGGCAGTGGTACTTTTGGTTGGTTCCATGTCCAACACCAAAAAGTCAGTAGGGTAGAAAAACTTGTCTACTCCCAAACCTAGCTTGAGTGGGTTTCAATTCTCCCAAACCTAGCTTCTCATAGACAGAATAGGGAAGCAGGTTGACACTAGCACCCAGATCTAGCAAGGCTTTCTCAATGGTGTGCTCCCCAATGATGCAGGGGATTGTGGGGATTCCAGGGTCTTGCATCTTAGGTGGTGTTGCAATTGATAGCACTTGGTTGATTTTCTCCACAGCAAAGGCCTTCTTGGATAAATGTATCCTAGATTGCCTTTTGTGGGTGCACACCTCTTTGAGAAATTTTGCATAAGCAGGGACCTGTTTGATTGCATCAAGCATAGGTAGATTAATTTTAACTTGCTTGAATGTCTCCATCATTTCCTCAATTTTTGTGTTTCCTTTGTCAAAAGGAGAAACTGACTTCATTGCATGGGGAAATGGGAGGTGAGGAACAAATTTCTCCTCCTCATCTTTTTCAACAATTTTGTTATATTTACATTTTCATTTTTTGAATTTTCGATGTAAATCAATGACCATATTGCTATCCAAATTGTTGTTCCTGCACTTGTTCTTCATCTTTTCCTCTTCACTACCCTTTGTGTTGTTTATTATTCTTCCAATTCTCAAAGTAGTCACACTTTGATTTCCTCATGGCCATTTGAGGATTCTCCAACCATGAACTGTCCTTAGGATTGTTCACAGTTGGTTGGGTAGTTACCCTCTTCTCTCTTAGCCAATGAATTTGAGAATTGGCCCTGAGTTTCTTCAATTTTTTAATGCTCGATTGTGAAGGTTCACGATGAGACGAGTTCAAGATTTTGAAGTGAACTCAAGACCCGCTCTTCAAAGGTCGTGGATCTAGGAGGGCGGTGGGGTCGCCGCATGGCTTGTTGTTGGTTAGGTCTGAAAATTTGATTTATTATAAAATTCGCGATATGGTGAAAGGTGTTTGAAAGGTAATTGATTTTGGTCTTCTTTGTAATTTCCACCGAGATTAGGATGAGATCTCCATGGGTAGTCATTCGATTGCATCATCCATAAGGTATTTGCATGAGCTTGTTCCATCATGAGTTCTAGAAATTGTGATGCGAAGGACATTGATCAATGGAATGAGTGGGGGACCCGCATATCGACATGCCTCCTCTACTCTTGACCCATTTGGAGCTTTAAATGAGTCCATATCAAATTTTGTGGTCAAATTATCCACTTTCCTTTCCTCATTGACTTCATAAACTTTCCCTCTTGTGAATTGGGGATTATTCATCCTAGCCGGATTCTCGGTGTCCCTTGGCGTAGATTCCTGTGGGTTGAATTTTCTCCAATCACCTCAAAGAGGTCCCAAACCTCTTCAACTGTTTTACGCAAGTAGGTACCTCACAAGAGGCATCCACCATGTTCTTGCCCTTCCGATCGTTCCTTGATAGAAGCTTTGAACCACCGCCATTTAGGAATTTGATGGTGAGGGCATTGCCTTATGATTCTTTAAACCTTTCCCATGCTTCATGGAAAGTTTTGTTGAGTTTTGGGAGAAAGAGATGATGCTTTGTCTCGATTGGTGGTTTTAGTCATTGGGAATATTTTGACAAAATTGACATTGCAAATCATTCCATGATGTGATCTTTGTTTGGTGCTAACATAGATAACCATGCTCTAGCTTTGTCCTTTAATGAAAAGGAAAGAGCCTAAGCTTGGTTGCCTCTAGACCAGTCAACTATGTTAAATGTTGTGCATAAAGCGAAATTCATCAATGTGTTTGTAAGGGTCTTCCTTACTCAATCCATGGAATGAAGGCAACATTTGGATGGTGGGGGTCTTAATTTCATAATTTCCCTCCACTGTGGGAAATTGAATGCAAAATGGAGAATTATAAGCAGCAGGGGCAAAGGAGTATCTTAACAATCTCTGTTCTTCACCCATTTATTGAGATATGTCCTGATGTATGTCGGTTTCTTAGAGTCTTTCAACCACAATTTAACGGGAGAATCTCAGATTGAGGGTTCTCCCGCCAAAACATACAACTCGAGAGAGTTCGATGCTGACAAAACCTGTCTATTTAAGAACTTTCCTTTCTTTGTACACAGTATGCTGTTGCATAAAAATAACAACAAAATTAATACATGACTGATAAATAGATGAAAATAACCATAGCTCTATCTATTTTAGAACAAACTTCCCCGGCACCGGCGCCAAAAACTTGTTGTCGCTCCAAGTGTGCCATAATTGTGTGCATTATGAATCAAAAATTAAAGAATTAAAGAATGCTAGGTTATATGGATGTTAACTTATGAAAGGGATATCAGCACATTGGGGCTAACAACCGGCCTGCAAGATCGCCAATTGTAGCAAGTTTTAAAAGTAAGTATTTCAAGATCGTCCACGAGAATTTTGTCTAAAGCGAGAGATAAACCTCCGGATCTGTGCTACCGGATCTGCTCTATAATTATCTAAAAAAAGAATAGATAAAAGAGAGTGTTGATTGTGTCACATTTAACTATAAGCAAATAAAGAAAAGAACTAATTACATGATCCAGATCCAGTTGGGGAGATGTTTAAAATAAGACAAATGCTAAATAATAGCTTCATGTACTTTAGCCTCAATTTTAATGGAGAATCTATCGTTCAACAGAAAGCAGATTCAATCTTCATCCGCTACCGATGTAAGAGAAATAAATCGAATTAAGGAATAGGTTTAGACTTATGGCTATGATCTCATCCACTTAAATGGTCACAGATCATCCAATAGTTGTGGCCTATTCTTTAGTTCGTAACATGAACATCATCAGAATGTCTTTGCTAGAATTAGGTTACCAACGCTAATTCGCACAGGGGTGATGAATTAAGGGAAGTTGCATGCGGATGAGTGAATCTAAAGAAGTCTAATGCACTAAGGTGAACATTCGTAACCTCGACATGACTCCAATGGAGAAGACACAAATTACAACCTTTTAAAATCCAAAATTACAATTACAGAGCACGGCTTCTTAGAGAGCCCTCAGACTTACAATGTTGAATCCGAACTTGGAAGTACAAACCACTCACAATGGCTCTCAAAGGAAAACTAAAAGATGGGATTACAGGGGTTCGAGATAAGCTATCTCGGACCGGAATGAGGAAACAGAGATGAAAACTCTAAAATCTGGATACCCAATTTGGGCGAATGGCTTCTATTTATACTTTTTCCTCCATCCTGCGCATGGCTTGGATTGACCAATCAGAATGCTTTAGATCCGATTGCCCAATGAGGGTTGAGCACGGGATCCGGATCTGTTTTGGCCAATGGAAATGCTCGATCTCGTTCGGCCAATCAGCCGTACATCAATTTCATTATGGGTTTGAAATTCGCTTGAGCTTGGAAGTTCCCCGCCGTAATTTAACTTTGGGCGCTCACATGGGTTGGAATATGCCTTCGGATCTTGATTGGAACCTTCCGGAATGTCTCTGGGCTTTTCAATGCATTGGGGCGTGTCTGACATCAATTGCCCTTGTTAAAGCCGAATCTCCGAATACCTTTTCGCAGTTCGGGGCCTTTTCGCAAAGTTCAATGACTTCAAGTTACATTCGCAGTTCAATCTTCTTTTCGAGGAGTTCGATGCTCTTCAGCTACACTGAGTTTTAGTCCTTTTCGCAGAGTTTAGGGGCCTTTTCGCAAAGTTCAATGACTTCTGAAGCTCTGTTCGCAAAGTTCAATCTTCTTTTCGAGGAGTGTTTTCTTCTTTTTGCAAAGTTCAAGGTTCTTTACGAAAAGTGCAAGTTCTTTGCGAATAGTAGAAGTGCTTTGCGAATAGTAGAAGTTCTTTGCGAATTGAACTCTAGGCTCCCATTCTTCTTTGCGAATTGACTTTTAACTTGATTTTTTCTTTGCGAATGGCTCTCTCTCTTGCTTCAGGTCTTTGTCTGCTCTTTTAGACCCTCTTTAGCCATTGCTGAGGCTGTTTCTTCACTCCTTCTTTAAACTTGACATGAGCTGTCAGCTTTTTGATCTTTTTGGGATGCTTTTCGGATTTGGACCTGTCTGATTGGTTGGCTGTAAAATGCACACTAAAGCACTTATTTAGTCTTCTCAAGGGTCTTTCAAGGCTCATGTTTAGGGGTGAAAAATGGTATTTTTCACTACTTAACAAGCTCTCTCTCCTCAATTTATTTGAGTGAACTGCGCGAGGTTTGAGAGCTGTTTTCTTGAGCTGCGCGAGACTGCGCAAGCATTTATATTTGAGCTTCGTGAGAGCTGCGCAAAGTATGATTCTGAAGCCCCTCTGTCACTCAACTGTGTGAGAATAGTGCGGGCAATTAGAAATGAAGTTTTAGGAAACTTGCGAGGGCTGCGTGAGGCTTAATTTCTGAATCCTTTAAGGCTTGTGAAAGCTGCGCGAGGTTCAATTCTTGTCTGGGTTCAGCTTTCATCCTTCTGAGAGACTTCTGGGGCAAAAGTGGGCTCCCTAACAGGGTTCAGGCCTTATTGCAGCTGCTGTTTATTATCTACAGAAATGACTTAACACACATTTATTAGATGGCTAAGGGTCTAACAGAGGCTAAGTTAAGGGGTGAAAAGTGGTACTTTTCATGTCTTAACAGTCATTCATCTGCGCGAGAACAACGCGAGCAGTTGGCGTGCTGCCTTCAGAAACCCACGATAGCTGCGTGAAGCGTTCTCTCTGATTCAATTTAAACCTTGTGACATCTGCGCGAGGCTCATTTCTTAGCTTGTTACTGCTTTGTTGTGCCTAGGCTGTAGCCAATTCTCTATCTTGGTCCAACCTCCTTTCTTCTGAGGAACTTCTGGGGCAACAGTAGGCTTCTTGGCATGGTTAGGGCCTTATCTGCAGCAGCTGCTTATTACCTATAAAATTGGCTTAACAGTCATTTATTAAATGACTAAGAGTCTAAAAGAGATTAAGTTAAGGGGTGAAAAGTGATACTTTTCAGGTCTTAACACACCCCTAAACCAAATCTTTGCTAGTCCCTTAGCAAAGCTGTAACTAATTAAATGCCACTTTCGTAGGGATCACGTGTACATTTAGCATATGTACCAAGCCTTTTAAACCCCTAGGTGATCCCTAGTGGAGGAGTGAAGTCTCCTGAGGGTTTTCAGTGAAGATACCCACAAACTTCACCATTAGAACAGTTAAGTATAGTACAATTAATGACAACACAGATTTCAATGTATAAAGCTTCATTCCACACCTATTCTTTAACAATTAGAGGGAACTGCAGCAGTATGCAGGCCATTCAAAACTCAAAATTTAGCAAGTGTTTGCATCACCACCATTAATTTTACATTAGAAATTCAATGTGTAAAAATCAGTACCCAGCTTGCCTTAAATTCAAAATTCAGGTTGGATACAACCCCAATGAGGTCAAAATTTAGACCCAATTCTCACCAGGGCTATCTCTCAATATTGACAATCTGAGGGTGTTCACATTCAAAACAGCTCAAGAGAAGTTACAAACCCCAAATGGGTCTGCAAGCATGAGCATAGGCAAAGCTTTTAATTTCTGATATCCTCATGGCTTTTCACCATAGATTGGATAACTCCTCATCTCCACATGACAACTCATTTTACTTTGGATCTACAAGGTCTTTTTAAATGGGTTGTAATGTGGCTTATGGGTGAGGGATATAAAGAATCAAGGGGTAAAAAGGAAATCAAAATTAAGAAATCAGCAAGGTAAGGAGTGATTCATGACTTCACAACCTTCATTTCAGCAAAACTTCATCTTACTTGATATATTCTAGAACCAAAGTGGCCAGCTTCTCCTCTTCTTTTCAATTTTCAGATGATGTTCTTCTCTAGACTTCTTTTTTCTTTCTCTTTTTATTTTTATTCGATATATTTATGATTTTTACGATGAACTGCCACACAAATACCATTGATACACTGCTATTCATAAGTTGCTTTTCTTCACCGTCCACAGAATGTTGGACCACTCTCACTATCTTTAACTCCTCCTTTACCTTCTGAATTCTCAGAGTGAGGGTGAGGTTGAATCAGGTCATGAGGTTAAGGTGCAAGTATTCTGGTATTTGTCAAAGAAAAGTAGGATTTTTATGGCTCAACTAGTGTATGTAAAAGGGCGGCTTCTAAAAGGTTGGATTTTTAGTCTCAAACTGTCCAAATGAAGGCCTTGGGTCATTTCCTTAGTATCATGAGTGCTGCCAATCAGTTTTGATTTAGAGGTGCCTGACTTCTAGTGAAAAGTTCTTGACTCAATCAGTCCTTAGAGCATCAATAATATCAAAAACACTCTTCAAAAGAAAATGATGGGCCCAAATCTCACTAGGTATGGTCGTCGAATTAACCCATGGGATGAATTTTCACCTGTTTCTCTCCTCTTAGGTTTACTGAGTACTAACTGAAAAATTTTCTGATGTTAGCTTCATGGTGGTGTCAAGATTTTAACATTTTCAGTTTCGAAAAGTCTGCAAAAATATTTAAAATTTTTCACAGATTTCCTCATTGTATCAAGTTAGGTGGAAATTGACTTTATTCATCCCAGTTACACCACCATTACTGCACTGAAATTAACTATTCTATTGGTAGAGCTACCCTGCCACACCCTCAAACCATGAGGAGCAGTGTCCTCACTAGTTCAAAGGTGAGAAAGTGTAGGATAATAGTCAGGAACAAACAACATAAAAAAATAATAATAAACAGACTCTGATAATGGACTCAAATCAATATACAGAAATAAACAATTCTATTAACTTAGAAAAACATGTACAATTGTAATCACAATAACTAGAAAAGAAGTGCAAAGGCACTAAAAGCCTAATCTACAATCTAGGTTTTAAGAGGAGGAAGAATCTGAATCTGAATCTGTAAACCAGTCCCAGCCCATCTTTTGTGCATGTTTCCTAAGTGCAGCTTTGTCCTCTTTCTTGCGGGCTTGCTTCTCAGTTGGACTTGTTTTCTTCTTAGCTTTGCCCGCAGTTGGAGTCTTTTTCTTAGGCTGCCTTGATTTCTTTGGTTGGGCTGGTGGTTTTTTCATGGTTGGAGCCTTTGGTGCCCTCACCCTCATCTTTCTGGTTTTGGTTTCAGGAGGGATCAATGGTGATTTTCCTTTGTCTGGCTCAGTGGGGGATACGGGAATCTTCCCTTTATCTTTGGGCTCAGGCTGGCCAAGGGGTTGTGTCTCCTCAGACTAGGCAGCTGGCTCTTTGCCAATTTTAATAAAGGCTGCTGTATAAGCAGTCCTCTTAGCAGTGGCTTTCCTCTATTTAGGATAAGTTTGCTCAGTTGGAGGTGTAGCAGGGGTTTAGGTAGGTAGGGGCTGCTCTGTAGGAGGTGATGAAGGAGGGGTAGCAGGGGCCTTCCCTTTATCTGGTTGGGCAATTGGTTGTGCCTCTTCAAACTGGGCAGCTGGGGTTGAAGTAGCTTTAGACTCATGTTCTGGCATGCGGATAGAGAGTGGGGTGGGCTACTGAGTTGCAGTTCTGGCAGCAGCCAATGCAGCTTCCAATGAGGCTATCTGGATTTTGGCTTTGAGGAGGTTAGTTTCATGAATTTCCTTTTGGAGTCTGAAGATCTCCTAGGCATTGTTGAGCCTCTTTTCGAAAAGTCTTGCCTTCATTCTCTCCGCAGTAGTATTAGCTTTCTCCAGCTCCAGATTTAGCTGATGATAAGCAACTGTAGATTTGTCCTTCTCATAGGCCTCTAAGATGTTGGTCCACCCTAGGGAGATACCCAATAATTGCTTTCTGTGGGTTTTCTCCATTTCAGTAATCTGCTGCAGCAGTGGGGTCTCAATGGACTGTCGAAGTTGGGCCATGCCCCTCAGGACATCCTTCTTAAGGTAGGGATTGTCCCTCATGGCATGGAGGATTGTGAGGTAGGGAGGGATGTAAAAAAAATATTTGGGTGCGATAGGAAGAGAGAAAGTGGAAGGAGCAAGATGCGATTGGTCCTGGGTGGGGGAAATAGGGTTAACAGTGGGTAAGTCTGGTTGTTGGGGGAGGGTAACAGGTTCTGGGTCTGTTTGGGTTTGTTTATCAGTGAATGTTGGAGGGGGTAGGATAAGAGGTGGGATGGAAGGCATGGGGGGGAAAGAAAATGAGGTAGGCTCACTAGGAGTAGGGGGTGATGGGGAGGGAAAATGGGAATGGTGAAAGGTATGAAAGAGAATGGTGGGGTTGTGGGGACAGGGTTGGGAGGGGAAAGGACCAGGGGGGTTGGTTTGTTGAGGGATGGGTGGGTTTGTCAAAGTATGAAGTGTGGATTTAATGGATGTGAGTTCTGTCTGCATCTGGTCCTGGGTGTGTGTAGTGGTGGATAGTTGGGATTGGATGTCTTGGATGAGTGTCAGTGTGTTTAGGCTGGGAGGTTGAGTTTGTGTAGAAGAAGGCGCAGGTATAAAAGGTGAGGAAGGGGCATGATGGAAAGTACAGGGAGGAGGAGATTGGGGTTCTGGTGAGTGATGTTCTGATGTAGTAGGGGAGTCCGGGAGGGGGGTGTAGTGGGTGGGTATAGTGTCAAGGAAACTAGCCATGAAGGCTTGGAATCCTGTGGTTGTGTTAAGGTTGAGGTCTATGTCTGGGGATGGGGATGTGGTAGGCATGACAGTAGTGGTGTCTTCTTCAATGTGAGGTGTGTCAGTGGGGATAAAAGGGATTGTGGGTGGTGTCTGGGAGATGGTGAGGGTTGTCTCAGTGGTTTTTCTTTTCTTATAAGAAATGAGTGGAGGGCTGTCAGGTTTATGTGAAGATGCTGGGGGTATTGGGGCTGTGTATTGAGGTAGGGTAGGGGATGGTGAGGGGATGACATGGGGGTGGTGTCCTCCCAGGTACCAATCACAGGAGAAGGGGGTGTGGGGATGGATAATGAAGACAGAGGAGGGTGAGAGAGAGATGGAATAGGGGTAGGGGATGTTGGAGTGAAAGGTGGGGGGGCTGAGGTGGCTACTGCAGCAGTGGTGGTGAGAGGTTCTGGAATCTCCTGTGTAGTAACAGGGGAAGGCCTTGTAACATCTGCCTCTTCTGCTTGCTTGGGAGGGACCTGAGTCTCAGCCTTCTTCTTCTTCTTTGCCTCCATTAGGCTCCTGCTGATTTCCAATTGCCTCTTGGCAAAAGTATAGTGGTAAGGGTGGTAGTCCCCTCTGTTTTTGCTATCTTGTACCCCCCCTTTATTTGAAGCTTGGTGATGACTCTGGCATAGGGGAGTGTGTGTGGCTTCTTGTTCTACCCCAATTTCTTCACTAGGTCCTTCATTGCCTCAAAGATTAACCAGGCTGCATGGAAGTCATGGCTCAGAGAAAACGAATAGACAGCATCAGCAATAGGAGCTCTCCTCCCCTGCTGATGGCCTGAGCAATAGATGTTCTTTCTCAGGACCTGGTTAATGAAAAGGAGTTTAGGCTGCAACTCTCTTCTTCTGATTGAATTATCTGAGGCCTTTAATCCTCTAGTCAGAGTTCTTACAATCGTATCAATTGAGGCACTCAGGGGGGGGGCATATCCACAGCTAGGGTCGAATGCGGCTGGGATGCCCAATACTTTTGCAATCACTTTGGGGCCAACTAACATTTCAAAGTCATCAATCAACACCAGTAGACCTTCTTATCCATCTTTGTCTTTTTTGATCCTGATGTGTTGGTAAAAGAGTTGCACTAGCCTAGGGTAGGCTAGTGCTGAAATTCCTCTCATCAAGGGTGTCAGACCCGCCTTTCTCATAAATTGAACGACAGGGGTAGAGAGAGGCTCCTTCTCAAAGAAGGGTAGGTCGAAAGCTATTTTAGGCTCTAATGGGATTGAAGCCATGAGCTCGGAAGGTGTAGAAAACTCAGGGGTTGGCTCCTCCACCTCCTCAACCACCTCCTTCCCTCTTTTCTGTGCCTTTGAAGTCTTGACCTTCTTAGCAGACGGCTCAACAGGGGCCTTATCCTTGCCCCTCTTCTTTGGTGCACTCTTGGGGACCATTTCAAACTCTACCTTTAAATAAGAGAAAGGGGGACAGAGATCTGAGTGCTTACCCTAAAATTGTAGGGTTTGGTCCAATCTGACGCATAGTACACCACAAGGTTTCTTAGCAGAGGGCAACGATGGGGATGACGTGAGGAACAAGTCTATAGGATCATGGTGTGAATGATGGGATGTAGAAAGAATGCTAGAGGAGAGAGGTAAAAGAGCACCGAAAGCTAGGGTTTCATTGGATGAAGAAGGAAGAGAGTACTGGAAAGGAGACAAGCACGGGGTTAAAATACTTGTTGCTAAGATTGGTGCGCCCTAGAAATGTCTGGTCGCGGGATGGGAAAGGAAACCTAGCGAAGGTGCTATTTAACCTAGATTGCGCGACAATCTCCTAGGTTGACCTTGGAGCGCGCGACAGCATGTGAGGAATTCCATGTGAATTGCGTGAGAGGCTCCCAAGCTGCCATTTGGATTGCACGAAAGGCTCTGAGGTTCACTTTGAATCTCGCGATAGCTAATGAAATGCTCTATTTGGATCGCATGAGAGGTTCCCAGGTTTACTTGAATCTCGTGACAGCTATTAAAGGGTTCTATGTGAACTGCATGAGAGTCTCTCAGGCCTCCTTTTGAACCCAGCGACAGCAAAGTAGTAAATAGAGAGCATGTGCTGTCTGTTCTGCTATTTCTATTTGTGTTGTGGCTGGATCCTAGGCATGACTCTCCACCATAAGTACCCCCAGACACATTAAGATCAAACATTAAAACATAGATAGCAAAAATCACCATCCAACATTGTGTATTTAGGCAAAAACCATCAATCCAGGAGTAGTAATTATCAAACCAACCATAAAGAATTCAAACCAGACAGGTCCAGATTTAGGTGGGGCCACTAAAATTTTCAAGAGAATTTGAACAAAAGAAAGCAAGACAAATCTAACAAAACCAAAGTACATATGATACAATATTGTCACACCTGTGGATCAGTTTAATGAAGGATCCCCTTGAAAGTGAATGGTGTCCATGGGTTCAGCAGGTTTTTCGAAACAAGGCTTAAGCCTTTGACCATTCACCTTCAAGGTTTTTCCAGACTTGGGATCCTTGATTTCCACAATACCAGATGGGGAAACACTCATGACAATGTAGGGACCTTTCCATCTAGATTTCAGTTTGCGAGGAAAAAATTTAAGTTTGGAGTTAAACAACCAAACCTTGTCACCAGCTATGAAGCTCTTTCTCAACAGACCCTTGTCAAAGAAAGCCTTAGACCTTTCCTTGTAGATCCGGGCATTGGCATATGCATCCATCCTCAGTTCATCCAATTCTGACAGCTGTAGGAACCTGTGATGACCAACAGAAGTTAGGTCTAGATTAAAATTTTTAATGGCCCAATAGGCCCTGTGTTCTAACTCTACTGAGAGATGACAAACCTTGCCATAAACCACTCTAAATGGGGACATACCAATGGGAGTCTTAAAGGTAGTCCTATAAGCCCACAATGCATCATTTAGCTTGGCAGCCCAGTCCTTCCTGTCAGTCCTCACAGACTTCTCAAGGATGTGCTTGATCTCCCTATTAGAAATTTCAACTTGCCCAATGGTTTGTGGGTGGTAGGGAGTAGCAATCCTATGGGTGATAGAATATTTCTTGAGCAAGCTCTCAAAATTTCTACTGCAGAAATGGCTCCCCCCATCACTGATAATGGCTCTAGGGGTGCCAAATCTTGAGAACATATTCTGCTTTATAAACTTAAGGACAACGTGATTATCATTAGTTCTTGTGGCAATGGCTTCTACCCATTTTGAAATATAATCCACTGCCACTAAGATGAAATGATAACCATTTGAAGGAGGAAAGGGGCCCATGAAGTCAATACCCCAGGCATCAAACAGTTCCACAACAAGGATGGGCTACAAAGGCATTGAGTTTCTTTTGGACATCCCTCCTAATTTCTGACATCTTTCACAGGTCTTGCAGTGTGTATTGGCATCTCTGAATAAAGAAGGCCAATAGAACCCACACTTCAAGATTTTGTCAGCTATTTTTCTTCCACTAAAGTGACCCCCACAGGCATTTTCATGGCACCTGGCTAGAATAACGGGGACATCACTCTCTGGAACACATTTTCGGATGATTTGATCTGTATAATACTTGTATAAGCAAGGTCCTCCCAGAAAAAGAATTTTACCTGTGAGAAAAATAGGTCTTTATCCATTTTGGTCCAATGGGCAGGAATCTTACCTATAACTAGATAATTGACAATGTGTTCATACCAAGGAACCAAGGATTGGATGGCAATCAATTGCTCATCCGGGAAGAAATCATTTGTAGGATCATCAATACATTTCTCCAACAGAATTCTGGACAAGTAGTCCGCCACCATATTTTCTACACCCTTTTTGTCCTTGATTTCAATGTCAAACTCCTGCAATAGGAGTATCCATCTAACCAGCCTGGGCTTAGCATCCTTCTTAGACAACAGGTAATTCAATGCTGAGTGGTCAATGAAGATTATAGTTTTAGACCCAAGTAGGTAAAGTCTAAATTTGTCCATAGCAAAAACCACTGCCAGAAGCTCTTTCTCAGTTGTTGTATAATTCAGCTGAGCTTCAGAAAGTGATTTGCTGAGATAGGTAATGACCACTGGTAGCTTATCTTTCCTTTGGCCCAAAATAGCACCTACTGCCAAGTCGGATGCATCACACATCAGGTCAAAGGGTAGTGCATAGTCAGGTGTTTGGAGTACAGGGGCAGATGTGAGGCAAATCTTTAAAGTTTCAAAAGCCTTAAGACATTCAGCAGAAAAGTCAAAGGGCACATCCTGATAGAGCAGGCGGCACAATGGTTTAGCAATTTTGCTGAAGTCTTTAATGAACCTCCTGTAGAATCCTGCATGTCTAAGGAACGATCTGATTTATTTGACTGTTCTTGGAGGAGGCAAATTTGTAATGAGGTCAACTTTGGCCTTATCTACCTCTATCCCTTCTTTAGAGACTACATGGACCAACACAATACCATGTGTTACCATGAAGTGGCTCTTTTTCCAACTTAAGACCAAATTGGTCTCCTCACATCTTTGCAAGACCAGGTGGAGGTGTTGCAGACATTGGCCAAAACTGTCCCCATAAACAGAAAAATCATCCATAAAAATTTCTAAGAATTTGTCAATCATATCAGCAAATATGGCATACATACACCTCTGAAAGGTGATTGGGGCATTACACAGCCCAAAAGGCATCCTTCTGTAAGCAAAGGTGCCAAAAGGGTAAGTAAATGTAGTTTCTCTTGATCAAGAGGGTGCACAGGGATCTAGTTATACCCCAAGTACCCATCAAGAAAATAGTAAAAAGCTTTTCCAGCCAACTTATCCAGAATTTGATCAATGAATGGGAGAGGGAAATGGTCTTTTCTGGTCTTAGAGTTGAGCTTTCGATAATCTATGCAAACTCTCCACCAAAGGGTCTCTGGCTGGTCTCAGCCTCTAGACTGGGCCAGATAATGCACCACTTGGATAGGTGCCACTCATTCAGAATCAGAAATTACCCCAGCATCTAGCAATTTAATGAATTCTTTTAGGACCACTTCCTACATGTGAGGATTCAATTTCCTCTGCATTTCTCTAGAGGGTGTTGAGCCCTCCTCCAAATGGATCCTATACATACAGATTGATGCATCTATCCATCCTAGATCTGTAATGGTCCAGCCAATTGCCTTTTAATGCTTCCTCAAGACTTGTAGTAATTCTTCCTCTTGCTCATTGGTAAGAGAGGAAGAGATAGTTACAGGAAGTTTTTCATCTTTCTTCAGGAAAGCATATTTAAATGTTTCTAGAAGCTTCTTGAGATCCAGATCAGGGGCTAGTTGGGTGGATGGCAGGATTGGTGCTTTGCTGGTTTGAGGAAGGGGCATCAATGTAGGTTTCCAAATGGAATGCTGCACTAAGCCCACAGAAGACTTCAATGTGGACATGTCTTTTGGCATAACAGTTGGGCTTCCTTCCTCTACCATGTCCGAAACTTCAGTTAAACTTGTGACAATGTTGCCCCACTCTAGTAGAGTGGGCAATTCCTCTTCAACAACTTCTTCTAGTACATCCACTGCAATGTTTTCCTCATTGTCCAGCTGAGGGTACTTCACACTGTTGTACACATTAAGCTCAACCTTCATATGACCAAAAGTTACCTCCATGATCCTAGACCTGCATTGAATGCATGCATTGGCAGTGGCCAAGAATGGCTTGCCCAAAATAATAGGTATAGGGAATGTACTCTTATTGCAGCCCATGTCCAAAATAAGGAAGTCTGCAAGGTAAAAGAACTTCTCTATCCCCATTAAGACATCCTCTACCACTCCCATAGGTCTCCTTTCAGACCTGTCAGCCATTAACAGCACAACGGGGGTGGGTTTTAGCTCCCCCAAACCTAGCTGCTAATACACACTGTATGGCAGCAGGTTTACATTGGCTCCAAGGTCTAGAAGGGTCCTTCCAATTGTGTGGTCTCCAATTATGCAGGGAATAGTGGGTATCCCTGGGTCTTGCAACTTCTCAGGCATTGTCATATTTAATTCAGAATTAACTGTATCAGTTGTAAAGACCTTTTTAGACAAATGGCCTCTAGCTTTTCATTTTTGGGTACAAAGGTCTTTCAGAAATTTGGCAAAGGGTGGGACCTGTTGAATTGCATCAAGCAGGGGTAAATTGATTTTTACCTGCTTAAAGGTCTCCATCATTTCCTCTATCTGTACATTCCCCTTATCAAAAGGGGTAGGGCCACTCAAAGCCTGAGGAAATGGCAATTGAGGTACTGCTGGTTCCTCAACTGCAAGCCTATGACTAAACTTTTGTTTTTTTCTTTTTTCATCTTTTATCTCCTGCTGAGGCTCAACTATAGCCTCTTTATTTTTTCCTTGTTGTAAGGTAGCAGGCAACTCTTGGCTCTGTGGTCTCACAAATTCTTTTTCACTTTCATTCAAAAATTCCTTGGAGATGACCTCTCCTTGTTCCTTCCCAACATGGGTGTCTACCAGCCTGCCAGACCTTAAGGTTGTGATGGCATTTGCTCCCTCAAAACTTGAGGAACCTTCTCCAATCGAATATTGGCCCTTAGGGTTGGCCACTGGCTGGCTTGGCAACCTGCTCTCTTCTCTTTTGGCCAAGGCATTGGATATTTGGCTAAGTTGTTCTTCCATTTTCTTTATTCTTTGACTGTGAGAAGTCACAGTCTGAGTCAAGACTCCAAGGCTTTGCAATGAGGTCAAAACCTGGTCCTCGAAAGAAGCATTTCGGGGCTGAGGTTGGGGAACTACCAATTGATTTTACTGCTAGGGCTGCTGCTGATGTTGGAAATTTGACCTTGGGGCATATCCCTGGTTAAATTGCTGCTGTGGCCTTTGAGGTAAGTCCAACATCTATTGTGGCTGCATATAATTGTCTTGTCTCCACCTCAAATTTGGGTGGTCTCTCCATTGGTAACCAGCATTTTGGTGCTGGTATCCAAATGGCTGTTTATTGTAGCCACCAGATTATTGTTGGCCAAATGATTGGGCAGCAGCAGCTTGTTCCATCACATACTCAGGATATTGCCCTGCAGATGGGCACTCTTCCACTGTGTTGTGTGGAGATTGGCATATCAGACATGCCTCCATCACTTGTGCAGCCAATCTGGGCTGCACCATAGTTAATAGTTTATCAAACTTATCATAAATATTGGCCATCTACATTCTCAGGTCATTGTTTCCACTAACTTCATACATCTTTCCTTTGGAAGTTTCAGCAAGCCCCAGCTTAGGAGAAGGCTCTTGAAGAGTTCTAGACGAGGTCATCTTTTGGAAAACATTTTAACTAATGACCTCGAACAAGTCCCATCCCTCATCAGCTATTTTATGCATGTAAGTTCCACCACAAGAGGTATCTACCATGTCTCTGCTTTTCTCATCAATCCCATTATAGAAGCTCTGGACAAGCTGTCAGTTAGGGATTTTATGGTGGGGATATTGTTTGAGCATCTCCTTAAATCTGTCTCAAGATTGATTAAAATCCTCAGTTGGGGATTGGGCAAAAGCAAGTATTGCTTTCCTCAACTGGCAGGTTTTTGTCTCTGGGAAGAATTTGGTCAGAAATCTTGTCTGGAGGTCTTTCCAAGAAGTGATGCTATTGTTTGGGAGAGTAGCTAACCAAGTTCTTGCCCTGTCCTTTAGAGAGAAAGGAAAGAGCCTTAATCTAGTGGCTTCTGGTCCCAAACCAGCAATGGAGAATGTTGTGCACAGGGCCAAGAATTGGTCAATGTGCTTGTAAGGGTCTTCCTTGCTGAGCCCATGGAAAGAGGGAAGCATTTGGATGATGGAGGTTTTAATCTCATAGTTTCCCTGAACATCTGGGAATTGAATGCTAAATGGAGAATTATAATCATCAGGAGCATTCAATTCCTTTAATGTTCTGGGTTGCTCTTCACCCATGACTGCTGTCTCAATTTCAGTAGGGGGCTCGACTGTGGTGTGTCTGGGCCTTCTTGGTCTTTTGCCCCTTTCTATCTCAGGATTAGGAGGCTCTAATGTGGGACTGAGGGATCTCCTTCCTAACATGCACACACACCAACATCAGGGAAGACTACTTGCGGACACATTGAAATTAACAAAATTACAACTATCCTAATCAACTGCTATGGAATTTTCAAAGGAGAAAAAGACTGAGGTTTTGAGGGTTAGAGAAGTGCAAACAGAGGTAGCTAGACTCCTAGTGCAATTCTACTCTCCTTCTCTGCTACTGTCCAGATCTGCAAGAAAAATTCCAAATGTAAATCAGCAGTATCAATTATTCACAAACACAGCTACCAAAGAATAAAGAATACAAAAATCTTGGGTCTACTAATAGATAAAGATTCCTCGGCAACGGAGCCAAAAACTTGTTAGGATATTTTAAGTACTTTCTGCTAACTTTATTGCGAATGGTGATAAGAATGGGGTTAGTGAAAATCAAAGGTGGATTGAAGAGTAGCAAGTTTAAAAATACACAGTCCTGCAAGATACAGGGCCGGTTGTAGCAAGTTTCAATAAGTAAGAGTTTGTCCCACAGGGAAAGATGATCTAAAGCTCTAAGGGAGCTATCTTTAGTAGGCCCTACAGATCTGGCTACAGATCTAACAATCTTGAATGGAAGGGGATTTAAGGTCACTATTGTCTAAATCCTAAGGCAACCTAATGCCTAAACTATAGAAATGGTGGAGAAGAATGATGGAGTGTGAGAAAATAAATATAAAAGGGTGAGAAGTAAGCTATTAGGTATAGATCTGATGGGTCTTATAACTCAGACTCATATCTGCTGCTATAGAAATCCTGTCCAATGGCTACATTATCACTAAAGAGGAGAAACGATCTAACTCACCCTTGTGCCATGATCCAATCCCTTATGGCTATAACCTGTCCACTTAAATGATCACAGACTATCCAATAGGGAAACCATAGTCCAAATATGGGTTAGAACAAGTTTATTATTGTAGGCACTACTTCATCCAGGCTACCAGCTCAAGAATCCATAGGAATCTCAACCTCTAAAGTTCTGTGTGTGGGGCTAGGCCTGTAATGTGCACTAGCCTGGATAAACAGGACCAGCAAGAGTTTGAGTACTAGGTTTAGGTATAGCTGTTCACTACTTTAGAAAGACTGCAGTGATCCAGTCACAAGCCTATAATCTCTACAGCCAGATTAGATCTGCCATCTAATATTGGGTCTATGCAAATACAGGGGAGTCTGTCTCTGCACAATCTCTCATAAGGCTACAAGCACAAGTGTAGAGAAGAAGAATCTGTCTTAGATCTGTGGATTGGCCTCACCCTAGAGCTATAACCTGTCCACTTGAATGGTCACAGATTATCCACAGAGGTTATCCTCCTCACAGAGGTCTGAGATAGAAAAAGATATTTACTGCCACCACGATGTTCACAAGGCTACCAGCTCAAGCTCCTATGGGGATTCAGATTTAGTGGATCCTGTGGTGGGGCATAAGCCTGCAATGTGCCTAACCTGGACACACAGGTCACTTGGATCTAAATAAAACCTTAAAAATAATCCTCCATTGCTTACAATGTAACATAACAATGGAGAATCTCAAGGCAGCATCCTTGTACAGCACAACTCATAAAACACCAATTCCATACATGCATAAAATCCTATTATAAAACTCCATTAAAACTATTCCAAATAGACATACAAAGGCATAGCTAGCAATTGCTGGACTATGGAGAGAAGAAAAAGGAAAAAGAAAACAGCCTAAACCCTAACCTTAGCCTACTGCAATTCTACAGTTGGTTTAAGAAGAAAGAGAACAGAAGTCCCTTAAACCTAAACTAGGTTTCGTCTTATATAGCAGTCAGCTCTGTGAGAATTAGGGTTAGGAAAACCCTAATTTATCAATGCAATCATGGCCCATTTCTATTTCTTGGATGCCTCGAGGCATGTGCACAGAGATTAGAGCATTGGAGTGCATGCCCTAGTTGCTGAAAGTTTCCAGATTGCCCCTACAAAAGTGGGGAGAAGTTAAGAACCCGAGCCTCGCTAGGTAGCAAGGATTTCCAGGTCTCATCATGTGATAGAATTGGTGTCGCGGGGTTGAATTGACTTGAAGCTCTTACAGTCATGGAATTGATACTTTGGTCATCGCGGGAATGCTCTAGTCATCGCGAGATTGAGCTTTCTATTTGAATGGTGCGAGAATTACGTGCGTGGTTCATTCCTTGGTGAATCTCGCGAGGATCCTCGTGAAGACGCCATGTGCATGGGCTTCTGGATCACGTGAGCAGTTCCCTGAAGGTTTGTATCCTGTGGCCACTGCGCGACAGCTACATGCAGGAATGCCTGAAGCTCTCTCTCCTTAGTGAATCGTGTGAAGATTAAAGGCGCCTTTCTTGAGCTGTGTGAGATTGTGCGAGACTGTGTGAGAGCTTATGTCAGAGCCTCATGAGAACTACGCGAAGTCTACTTTCAGGGCTCTTCTGTCATTCATCTGTGCAAGAACAATGCGAGCAGTTGGTGTGCTGCCTTCAGAAACTCGTGACAGCAGCACGAAGCATTCTCTCTGATTTAATTTAAACCTTGCGACATCTATACGAGGCTCATTTCTTAGCTTGTTGCTGCTTTGCTGTGCCTAGGCTACAGCTAATTCTCTGTCTTGGTCCAACCTCCTTTCTTCTGAGGAAATTCTGGAGCAACAGTAGGCTTCTTGGCATGGTTAGGGCCTTATTTGCAGCTGCTACTTATTACCTACAAAATTGGCTTAACAGTCATTTATTGAATGACTGAGGGTCTAACAGAGATTTAGTTAAGGGGTAAAAAGTGGTACTTTTTAGGTCTTAACATAGAAAACTGCATAAACCATTACCTTAGCCTACTGCTATTCTACAGTTGGTTCAAGAAGAAAGAGTACAGAAGTCCCTTAAACCTAAACTAGGCTTCGGCTTATATAGCAGTCAGCTATGTGAGAATTAAGGTCAGGAAAACCCTAATTTATTAATGTTATCATGGCCCATTTCTATTCCTTGGATGCCTCGAGGCGTGTGCACAGATATTGGAGCATTGGAGTGTGCGCCCTAGTTGCTAGAAGTTCTTAGATTGCCCCTACAAAAGTGGGGAGAAGTTAAGATCCCGAGCCTCGCGAGGTAGCAAGGATTTTCAAGCTTCATCGCTGATAGAATTGGCGTCGTGGGGTTGAATTGACTTGAAGCTCTTGCAATCACAGGATTGATACTTTGGTCATTGCGAGAATGCTCTGGTCGTCGCAAGATTGAGCTTTCTATTTGAATGGCGCGGGAATTACGCACGCGGTTCGTTCCTTGATGAATCTCACAGGGATCCTTGCGAAGAAGCCATGTGCATGGGCTTCTGAATCGTGTGAACAGTTCCCTAAAGGTTTATATCCCGCAGATACTGTGCGACAGTTGCACATAGGAATTCCTGGAGCTCTCTCCTCAGTGAGTTGCGGAAAGATTAAAGGCGCGTTTCTTGAGCTGTGCGAGATTGCGCAAGACTGCACAAGAGCTTATGTCTGAGCCTCGCGAGAATTACGCGAAGTCTACTTTCAGGGCTCTTTTGTCATTCATCTATGTGAGAATAACACGAGCAATTGGTGTGCTTCCTTCAGAAACCTGCGACAGCTACACGAAGCATTCTCTCTGATTCAATTTGAACCTTACGACATCTGCGTGACGCTCATTTCTTAGCTTGTTGCTACTTTGCTGTGCCTAGGCTGCAGCCAATTCTCTCTCTTGGTCCTCTTCTGAGAAACTTCTGGGGCAACAGTAGGCTTCTTGGCATGGTTAGGGCCTTATCTGCAGCTGCTGCTTATTACCTACAAAATTGGCTTAACAGTCATTTATTAAATGACTAAGGGTCTAACAGAGATTAAGTTAAGGGGTGACAAGTGGTACTTTTCAAGTCTTAACAATAGGTTAGGGGGTTGAGGAGCAGAAGAGGATGGGATAAGGGTGGATTGAATTGATTGGAGAGATGATCTCATGAGGGTACTGGGTGTCCGTGTTGATGGTTAATTGGGACTGAATGGATTGGAGGATGGAAAGGATTTGAGTGAGGGTGTCAGGCCTGGTGGGAGTAGAAGGGGCTGGTGCATGGACATGTTGGAAGGGAGAGGATGGTGCATGGTGGAAATGAGGAGTGGGGTGTGGGGAGTCAGGAAGTGGAGTGTACTCATGAGCAACATCCTCCACAATTGAGGTCATGAGGGCTGTGAACCCAGAAGTGGTGAATAGGTCCACACCCTGTGGATGCAGAGGGGTTGGAGATGGGGGAGAAGTAGAAATGGGTTAGGTACTGGGTGGAGGAGGGATGGTAGGGGTAAACTCGGATAATGTGGGGGGTTCCAGGATGTCAGAGTGAAGGACCGGGGAGGTGGGTGGAGGTGAAACAGGTTCAGAGGTGGGTGGGGGGAGGTCTGGTTGAAGAGGGACTAATACAAATGGAAAAAGCAAAGTGGGTGGAGGTGTGGGTAGGGGGATAGGTATGGTGGGTGGGGTGGTGGCTAAGGGTATCTCTGTAGGAGTCTCTGCTGCCACGGAAGTGGTTGTCTTCTCAGTTACCTCCCTTCTAACTGGTTGGCCTTTCTGAATCATTGTGAGGCTGGTTGACCATTCTTGCTTACCATACAATTTGAAGGTGAGCTTCTCCATTAGTTTAGATTGCTTAATCATATATTTTCCAGTCCTTAGCAGACATGTGATGAGTTTGCAAAAAGGCAGGCCACCTCCTTTAGCAAAAGCTTGCCTCTTCCGCACCTTGTCATTGATATCCACCATTGTCTAAAAAATCAGCTTAGGTGCATTCACAAATTGCCCCTTTGAACAAAAGTATAGTGCATCCACTAAGGGGGTCCTTGTTAAGTAGTGAAAAATACCATTTTTCACCCCTAAACATGAGCCTTGAAAGACCCTTGAGAAGACTAAATAAGTGCTTTAGTGTGCATTTTACAGCTAACCAATCAGACAGGTCCAAATCCGAAAAGCATCCCCAAAAGATCAAAAAGCTGACAGCTCATGTCAAGTTTAAAGAAGGAGTGAAGAAACAGCCTCAGCAATGGCTAAAGAGGGTCTAAAAGAGCAGACAAAGACCTGAAGCAAGAGAGAGAGCCATTCGCAAAGAAAAAATCAAGTTAAAAGTCAATTCGCAAAGAAGAATGGGAGCCTAGAGTTCAATTCGCAAAGAACTTCTACTATTCGCAAAGAAGAATGGGAGCCTAGAGTTCAATTCGCAAAGAACTTCTACTATTCGCAAAGAAGAATGGGAGCCTAGAGTTCAATTTGCAAAGAACTTCTACTATTCGCAAAGAACTTGCACTTTTTGTAAAGAACCTTGAACTTTGCGAAAAGAAGAAAACACTCCTCGAAAAGAAGATTGAACTTTGTGAACAGAGCTTCAGAAGTCATTGAACTTTGCGAAAAGGCCCCTAAACTCTGCGAAAAGGACTAAAACTCCAGGTGTAGCTTTCGAAGAGCATCTGAACTCCTCGAAAAGAAGATTGAACTTCTAACGAGCTTGAAGTCATTGAACTTTGCGAAAAGGCCTGAACTCTGCGAAAAGGTATTCGAGATTCGCACTTTAACAAGGGTAATTCAAGATGTCGACGTGCCCCAATGCATTGAAAAGCCCGAGACATTAGGAAGATTCCAATCAAGATCCAAGGCATATTCCAACCCATGTGAGCGCCCAAAGTTAAATTACACCGGGAACTTCAAGCTCAAGCAATTTCAAACTCATAATGTAATTGATGCTTCGGCACGATTGGCGAACGGATCGAGCATTTCCATTGGCCAAAACAGATCTGGATCCCGTGCTCAACCCTCATTGGGCAATCCAGGATCTAAAGCATTCGATTGGTCAATCCAAATCGCGCAAGATGGAGGAAAAGTATAAATAGAGAAGCCATTCGCCCAAATTGGGTATCCAGATTTTAGAGTTTTCATCTCTGCTTTTCCTCATTCCTCGGATAGCTTATCTGAACCCTGTAATCCCTTCTTGTAGTTTACCTTTGAGAGCCATTGTGAGTGATTTGTACTTCCAAGTTCGGATTCAAGATCGAAGTCCGAGGGCTCTCTAAGAAGCGTCTCAGTAATTGTAATTTTGGATTTTAAAGGTTCCGTAATTTGTGTCTTCTCCATTGAGTCATGTCGAGGGTTCCAATGTTCACCTTAGTGCATTAGACTTCTTTAGATTCACTCACCCGCATGCAACTTCCTTAATTCATCACCTGCGAATTAGCGTTGGTAACCTAATTCTAGCAAAGATTTACGATGATGTTCATGTTTGAACTAAAGAATAGGCCACACTATTGGATGATCGTGACCATTTAAGTGATGATCATATAGCCATAAGTCTAAACCTATTCCTTAATTCGGATTTATTTCTCTTACATCTGTGCTGGTAGCCAGATGAAGATTGAATCTGCTCTGTTGAACTACAGATTCTCCATTAAAATTTAGAGGCTAAAGTACATGAAGCTATTATTTCTGCATTTGTCTTATTTTAAACATCTCCCCAACTCGGATCTGGATCATGTAGTTAGTTCTTTTCTTTATTTGCTTATAGTTAAATGTGACACAATCCAACACTCTCTTTTATCTATTCTTTTCTTTAGATAATTATAGAGCCAGATCTGGTAGCACAGATCTGGAGGTTTATCTCTCAGTTTAGACAAAATTCTCTGTGGACGATCTTGAAATACTTACTTTTAAAACTTGCTACAATTGGCCCTGATCTTGCAGGCCAGTGTTAGCCTCAATGTGCTGATATCCCATTCATAAGTTAACATCCATATAACCTAGCATTCTTTAATTCTTTAATTTTTGATTCATAATGCACACAATTATGGCACACTTGGAGCGACAACAAGTTTTTGGCGCCGTTGCCGGGGAAGTTTGTTCTAAAATAGATAGACCTATGTTTATTTTCATTTATTTATCAGTCATTTATTAATTTTGTTGTTATTTTTATGCAGCGTACATCTGTGTAAAAGGAAAGGAAAGTTCTTAAATAGAGTGTTTGTCAAACTCTCTCGAGTTGTATGTTTGGCAGAGAACCCTCAATCCTGAGATTCTCCGTTAAATTGAAGTTGAAAGACTCCTAAGAAACCGACATACATCAGACATCCGCTGAAATGGGTGAAGAACAGAGATTGTTAAGAGACTACTTTGCCCCTGGTGCTTATAATATACCATTTTGCATTCAATTTGCCACAGTGGAGGGAAATTATGAAATTAAGTACACCACCAGCCAAATGTTGCCTCCATTCCATGGATTGAGTAAGGAAGACCCTTACAAACACATTGATGAATATCTGGCTTTATGCACAATATTTAACATAATGGATCGTCCAGAGGCAACCAAGCTTAGGCTCTTCCTTTTTCATTAAAGGACAAAGCTAGAGCATGGTTATCTATGTTAGCACCAAACAAAGATCACATCATGGAATGATTTGCAATGTCAATTTCGCATCAAAATATTTCCCAATGACTAAAACCAGCCAACGAGACAAAGCATCATCTCTTTCTCCCAAAACTCAAGAAACTTTCCATGAAGCATGGGAAAGGTTTAAAGAATCATAAGGCAATGCCCTCACCATCAAATTCCTAAATGGCGGTGGTTCAAAGCTTCTATCAAGGAACCGATCAAGGGCAAGAACATGGTGGATGCCTCTTGTGGAGGTACCTACTAAAAACAGTTGAAGAGGTTTGGGACCTCTTTGAGGTGATTGGAGAAAATTCAACCCAAAGCAGGAATCTCGCCAAGGGACACCGAGAATCCAGCTAGGATGAATAATCCCCAATTCACAAGAGGAAAGTTTATGAAGTCAATGAGTGGAAAGGAAAGTGGATAATTTGACCACAAAATTTGATAGAGATTGACTCATTTAAAGCTCCAAATGGGTCAAGAGTAGAGGCATGTCCGATATGCCGCCCCCACTCATTCCATTGATCAATGTCATACGCATCACAATTTCCGAACTCATGATGGAACAAGCTCATGCAAATTTACTTATGGATGATGCAATCGAATGACTACCCATGGAGATCTCATCCTAATCTCGTGGAATCAGGAAATTACCAACAAAAGAAGAAAGAGCCTCAAAAATCAATTACCTTTCAAACTGCTCACCATATCTAGAATTTTTATAATAAATCAAATTTTCAGCCTAACCAACAACAAGCCATGCAGTGCACCAGCCGCCTCCTAGATCCCGACCTTTGAAGAGCGTGTCTTGCGTTCACTTCAAAATCTTGAACTTCTGTCTCAGATCGTGAACCTTCACAATGAGAGCATTAAAAAATTGAAGAAACTCCGGGCCAACTCTCAAATTCATTGGCTAAGAGAGAAGAGGGTAACTACCACCAACCTGTGAACAATCCTAAGGGACGTTCATGGTTGGAGAATCCTCAAATGGCCATGAGGAAATCAAAGTGACTACTTTGAGAAGTGGAAGAATAATAAACAACACAAAGGTAGTGAAGAGGAAAAATGAAGAACAAGTGCAGAACAACAATCGGATAGCAATATGGTTGTTGATTTACATCGAAAAATTCAAAAAATGAAAAATGTAAAAATAACAAAATTGTTGAAAAGATGAGGAGAAGAAATTTGTTCACCTCCCCATTTCCCCATGCAATGAAGTCGGCCTCCTTTGACAAAGGAAACACAAAATTGAGGAAATGATGGAGACATTCAAGCAAGTTAAAATTAATCTACCGCTTGATGCAACCAAATGTGTCCTCGCTATGCAAAATTTCAAAGAGGTGTGCACCCACAAAAGGCAATCTAGGATACATTTATCCAAGAAGGCCTTTTGTGGAGAAAATCAACCAAGTGCTATCAATTGCAACACCACCTAAGATGCAAGACCACGAATCCCCACAATCCTCTGATCATTGGGGAGCACACCATTGAGAAAGCCTTGCTAGATCTGGTGCTAGTGTCAACTTGCTTCCCTATTCTCATGAGAAGCTAGGTTTGGGAGAATTGAAACCCACTCAAGTGGTGTTACAAATGGTGACAGATCCGAAAGGAAACCTATGGGGTTGATTGAAGATGTTTTGGTAGGAGTAGACAAGTTTTTCTACCCTCCGACTTTTTGGTGTTGGACATATGGAACCAACCAAAAGTACCACCGCCATCCCTCACATTCGGGAAGACCATTCTCTACTACTAATGCATGCATTCAATGCAGTGTCCTGCATCAAGGAGGTGTCTTTTGGAAATATGAAAGTTAAATTGAATGTGTATAATGTCACATTTCAACCTCAATTCTCACGAGGAATGTTTCCATGTTGACATCATTGATGAGTCGGTGGAGGAGTCTTTACAAACATTTCGCAAGGTAAAGACTCCACCACGTAATTTAAAAATGATTGGGGATCCACCGAGAAAGAAGGAAAAGGGAGATCAAATTCAACGGAGTCTTGCTTTGTGCAAGGCACTCACCAACGATCATCAAGTTCTCTCTCTTGGAGACCTGCTCCTCTCCTCTTCCACAAGTTACCAAGGTACCTTTGTTGCCCTCTTTCTCCCCACGAATTGGAACTCAAACAGCTCCCCAAAATCTAAAATATGTGTTTTGGGAGACCATCAAACACTACTGTGATTATTTCTTCCTCCCTTACAAAGGAGCAAGAAGAGGAGTTGGTAGTGCTAAACAAGACAAGAAAGCAATTGTCCGGACCATTCTGATTTAGGAGGAATAAACCCAGTATGCATGCATAAGATCCACCGGAAGAGGATGCCAAGCCTTCTAGAGAAATGCAAAGAAGGTTGAATCCTCACATGCAAGAAGTGGTAATGAAGGGATCTTGGGGTCATTTACCCCATTTCAGATTCTGCCAGGTAGCACCACAGTGTGGTGCCTAAGAAATGCATCATCAAGCTAGCAAATTAATCTGTAAACTTATGTCCACCGGACAAACAACTGGATGGAGGGTCCATGAGTAGACTACAGAAAATTAAATACCATGACAAGGAAAGACCATTTCCTCCCTTCATTGACCAAATCCTTGATAAGCTTGCAGCAAAGCTTACTACGCTTCCTTGATGGGTACTGTTGGTTACAACCGGATCCCTGTACCCATTGTGACCAAGAAAAGACCACCTTCACCGCCTTTGGCACTTTTGCCTATAGGAGGATGCCCTTTGGTCTTTGCAATGCTAACTTTTCAAAGATGCATGTATGCCATCTTTTCTGACATGATTGATCAATTCATGGAGATCTTCATGGATGACTTTTCAATTTATGGAGACAGCTTTTCCCAATGTTTATACCACCTCAAGTTGGTGTTGCAAAGATGTGAAGAAACCAATTTGGTTCTAAGATGGGAAAGAGTCATTTTATGGTCACCCAAGGCATTGTCCTAGGACATGTGGTCTCCCATAAAGGCATAGAGGTGGACCAAACAAAAATTGATCTAATTGCACATTTGCCTCCTCCATAATACAAATCGAAGTTTCTTAGGGCATGCAGATTTTATAGAGGTTCATCAAAGATTTCAAGAAATTTCCAAGCCACTCATTTCATCGTGTCAAGATGTTCCTTTTGTGTTTACTAATGAATGCATGATGACCTTTGAGGTCCTTAAGAAATGTCCGATTTCAACTCCCATCTTGCGTCCTTGACTATTCAAAGGCCCTTTGAGTGATGTGATGCATGTATCGACTATGCCCTAGGAGCTGTCCTAGGCGGAGAAAGGATAAGCTTCCCCATGTCATAGCTTATGCCGCAGATCCATGATAGATGCCCAGCTCAACTACACAACAACCGAGAAAGAGTCACGGCCATTGTGTTTGCATTGGAAAAATTCAGGGCCTTATGTTTTAGGTTCACAAATTGTGGTGTTATCGACCACTCGCCTCTAAAGTACCTTCTCAAGAAGGATACCAAGCCCATTAATCAGGTGGATCCTCCTATTAAGGTGAGTTTGATCTACGATTAAGGATAAGAAAGGAGTGGAGAATGTGGTGATCACTTATCCGTAATTCTCAATACCGAGGATGATAGCTTACCCATTAATGAATCATTTCACGATGAGCAACTTTTGCCATCAATACCCATTCCTTGGTTTGCAAACATAGTCAACTTCTTGGCTATTGGACGATTCCTCAACATTGAATAGAATGGATAAAGATCTTTTCTTCTCACAAGTTAAACATTTCATTTGGGAAGATCCTTATCTATTCAAGAATTGTGCAACAAGTGATCGAAAAGTGTGTCCCGGACCATGAATTCTCGCATATTGTCAATGTGTCATGAACAGCTGTGGAGGCCATTTCGGTGGCAATAAAATAGCCGCAAAATTCTGCGCAGTGGTTTCTATTGGCCCACAATCTTTAAAGATGCCTTACAAAGATCAGAATCGCGAATCGCCAAAATCGGCAAGATTTCCAAAAGAAACTCAATGCCCCGCAGCCAATCCTCGGTAGTTGAGTTGTTTGATGTTTGGGGCATAGATTTTATGGGCCCTTTCCCTTCTAATGGAAGCAATTTCATCTTGGTAGCTGTGGATTTTGTCTCCAAGTGGATTGAGGCCATAGCTACCAAATCCAATGATCACAAAGTGGTTTTAAGACTCCTCAAAGACCACATTTTTTTCCAGATTTGGATTCCCAGCCATCATTAGTGATGGGGAAGCCACTTTTTGTAAGTGCTTGACTCTCTATTAAAAAGTACTGTCACTCACAGAGTAGCTACTCCTATCATCCACAAACCGGGACAGTGGAGATTTCAAATAGAGAGATCAAACACATTTTGAAAAACTGTGAAGAAGGATGAAAGGATGGTCCTTTAAGCTTAATGATGCTTTGTGGGCATACAGAATCGCCACAAGACTCCTATAGGGATGTCCCTTTCAGATCGGGGTTTATGGCAAGGCATGCCATCTACCAAGAGAATTAGAATATAAGGCCTTGTGGGCAATCAAAACTTTTAATATGGATCTAACCATGTGAAGCTTCAACTCACTGAATCTGGAAGAACCGAGGATGGATGCCTACACTAGCTCCAGTTGTACAAAGAAAAGGTTAAATCATTCCATGATAGGAGCCTCATGAGAAAAGAGTTCATACCGGGTCCAAGGTATGGTTATTCAACTCTAAACTTAAATTCTTTCCTCGGCAAATTGAGATCCAGATGGAAGGGCCATACATCAGTCATCAAGGCCTCCCCTCAGAGGCTGTGGATATTTCAGATCCCAAGGATGGAAGAATACTCAAGGTAAATGGTCGAGGCTCAAACCATGCATTGCAAACAGAGCCCTTCGCCCACCTATCATCATGAATCTCCAAAAATCTGATGGTAGAAAAGTGTATAATATGTTTGTACAACATTGTTTTTCTGATTTTTGCTGTTTCTGTCTATTTTTCTTGTACGCATAGTGTAAATACACTTCAAAGTTCAAATCGCAAAGTAAAAAGTACTGTTCGAAAAGTTCAAAGTTCTATTCGAACTGATTCGAGTCGTAATGAACTACTCGAAAAGAACCATGTTCATTGAATAGTTAAAATTTCCTTCAATAGAAAACTGGGAGAAGTCCTGCGAAAAGATCTTCCGAGCCAAATCCATTTCAATACACATCATCAACAAAGGGGTCAATCTTATGAATCTTGCTTTTCACTGTATTCCTGCTAATCATTTTTATAATCACTTAGATTCATAAGTATCTCAGGCTTTTGGGTTTGTTTCTTTGGGCTTAGGATACATCATTTGGCATTAGATTTTCTGTTTTAGGAATTTTAGTTTCAAATTCTGTTTTTAGATCGCTGATTTTTTTTCTTTCTTAGGTTAATGTGTCCTCGTTTTACTGATTTTCGTCATTTTTCTGTGAGTATAGTTAGTTTATAACTTTGTTTTCCTATTTTGCATTCACAAATTCAGTTTTTGTATCAACACTTTTCTTTTTTTTAACTTTGTATTCAGTCCCTTACCTTGCTTTTACTGTTTCTGTTATTAGCATTAGTTTCCTTTCATTTGCATAGTAATCCTTCTATTTGTTAGATTTTATTTAGCGCTTCTAGCATTGTTTTGTTGATTTTTCTTGCATTTGTATATCCTGCTTTCCATTTCCTTGCTCATATCTTCGATTTTACATTTTTATTTTCTGCGCATATAGTTTAGATTTTTTCGTTCTTAGTTTTCTTTCTTCTTTACCTCGCTGCCCTAGTCTCTCATTGTCTAGAACATTGAGGACAATGTTCATCTTAGGTTTGGGGGTATGGCAAACAGTCCGCCCATGGGATAATTAGCATAAGGGCATCACAATCACCAAAGTAATCAGGAAATGAATCAATTTACCTAAGAATCATGACAATGTGGAAATTTTAAAATTTTCTTTGCAAGAATTTAGACATTCTAAACCCTACAATATTCCACATTTCCATGATGTTAACACCAGGAAAATACACTTGTATTAGCACATAGCAAGTCGGAAGAGAAAAGGTAAAGATATACTTAAAAGCTCAAGGAAAAACCATAACCAAAGTGAGAATTGAGCCTATATGTTTTACATCTCGTTGAAGAGTGACTGAGGCAACCCTTTTCTCGATTCAAAGGATCTGGCCGAGGCATTAGATCCACTAGAAATTAGGAAACTCCAAATCAAAACAAGCAACAAAGATTCATGAAACGAGGAAAAGATCAAGGCCTTCTTTGGACACTTTTGAGCTTAATGTAACCAACCAAGATAGTTCTGCCCTTGTTTGTGCCCCAATAGAGCTATAAATCCTACAATGCTTCATCAAAACCCCCATCTTTCTTGCTCCTGGACCAATGGAACCAATTCAGCCTTTCCTCACCTTGAGAATTCAGAGTTAAAGGAGAAAGAAGTAAAGATGGAACATTTCGGGCAAATATCAAAATAAATGAAGAAGAAATACCTCAAAATGGGCAAGTAAGTGGTGACCGAGAAAGTAAAAGAAAAACAATGTGAAAAAGAAGCAAAAAAAAAAAGGCAAAAGGGGAACTTTATGTTGAAAATTCAAGAACAAAGGAAGAAGAACTCAGTACTTTGAACACGAGAATCTCAAAAGAAGCTAAACTCAAGAAGGTGGAGTCATGAACCACCTCCTTCAATTCCTGACTTCTCAAAAATCCAAACACTGCTCAACCTTCCTATCCTCAAACCTCACCCACGAGCCATACAACAAACCCAAATTAAAAGTCCTTGTGATCCAAAGTTGAGTGAACTGTCATGTGGAGATAAGGCTTCCCAATCTATGGTGAGGAGATGTCAAGGATGCCAAGACCGAGAATCATGCCTATGCTCATGCTTACAAATCCATTTGGGAGATGTAATCGCTCTTGAGCTTGAGTGAAAATCAACCCTTCAACAAAAATCTTGATGAGAGTACACCGGTAAGTGTTTGGGTTGGAACTTGAGCACATTAAGTATGACTTATAACCTAATTTTATTCAAATGATGAACTATCACGACACATTTGCATGATTTCTATGGCTGCTCACAGATTGGAAAGAGTGAAACATTCATAAGGTTTATAAATGTTGAAATCCCTTGCAAACAATAAACCTAAATTTCGCTTAAACATTGATTCAAGAGTAACTAATTTTGATCTTTGATTGCTCATGGGATGACAAAGGCACTAATGCCAACTCCCCATGGAGAAGTTTGTGGGTACCTTCATCGAAAACCCTCAGAGACTTCACCTCCTCTAGGGATCACCTAGGGGTTTAAAAGGCTTGTTGCATATGCTAAATGCACTGTGCTTCCTACAAAAGTGGCTCTTTATTTTGCTTTTACGCTTTCTTTTGCTCGTGGACTAGCAAAGCTTAGGTTTGGGGGGTGTGTTAAGTAGTGAAAATACCATTTTCACCCCTAAACATGAGCCTTGAAAGACCCTTGAGAAGACTAAATAAGTGCTTTAGTGTGCATTTTACTAAACCAATCGATGTGTCCAACCAAAAAAGCATCCCAAAAGATCAAAAGTGACTCATGTCAAGTTTAAAGAAGGAGTGAAGAAACAGCCAAAGAATGGCTAAAGAGGCTCTAAAAGAGCATAAAGACCAAGCAAGAGAGAGAGCCATTCGCAAAGAAAAAATCAAGTTAAAAGTCAATTCAAAGAAGAATGGGAGCCTAGAGTTCAATTCAAAAGAACTTCTACTATTCGCAAATAAGAATGGGAGCCTAGAGTTCAATTCGCAAAGAACTTCTACTATTCGCAAAGAAGAATGGGAGCCTAGAGTTCAATTCGCAAAGAACTTCTACTATTCACAAAGAACTTGCACTTTTTGTAAAGAACCTTGAACTTTGCGAAAAGAAGAAAACACTCCTCGAAAAGAAGATTGAACTTTGCGAACAGAGCTTCAGAAGTCATTGAACTTTGCGAAAAAGGCCCCTAAACTCTGCGAAAAGGACTAAAACTCTGTGTAGCTCAAGAGCATCGAACTCCTCGAAAAGAAGATTGAACTTTGACGAGCTTGAAGTCATTGAACTTTATGAAAAGGCCCTGAACTCTGCGAAAAGGTATTCGGAGATTCGACTTTAACAAGGGCAATTCAAGATGTCACGTGCCCCAATGCATTGAAAAGCCCGAGACATTCGGAAGATTCCAATCAAGATCCAAGGCATATTCCAACCCATGTGAGCGCCCAAAGTTAAATTACGGGAACTTCCGAAGCTCAAATGTAATTTCAAACTCATAATGTAATTGATGCTTCGGCACTTTGATTGGCGAACGGATCGAGCATTTCCATTGGCCAAAACAGATCCGGATCCCGTGCTCAACCCTCATTGGGCAATCCAGATGTAAAGCATTCTCGATTGGTCAATCCAAATGGCGCGCAGGATGGAGGAAAAGTATAAATAGAAGCCATTCGCCCAAATTGGGTATCCAGATTTTAGAGTTTTCATCTCTGCTTCTCATTCCGCCGAGATAGCTTATCCGAACCCCTGTAATCCCTTCTTGTAGTTTACCTTTGAGAGCCATTGTGAGTGATTTGTACTTCCAAGTTCGGATTCAAGACCTGTAAGTCCGAGGGCTCTCTAAGCCGTGCTCGTCAGAATTGTAATTTTGGATTTTAAAAGGTTCGTAATTTGTGTCTTCTCCATTGGAGTCATGTAGGGTTACGAATGTTCACCTTAGTGCATTAGAATTCTTAGATTCACTCACCGCATGCAACTTCCTTAATTCATCACCCCGTATGTAATTAGCGTTGGTAACCTAATTCTAGCAAATTTACTGTTGATGTTCATGTTCGAACTAAAGAATAGGCCACAACTATTGGATGATCTGTGACCATTTAAGTGGATGATCATAGCCATAAGTCTAAACCTATTCCTTAATTCGATTTATTTCTCTTACATCTGCCGGTAGCCGATGAAGATTGAATCTGCCTGTTGAACTCTGATTCTCCATTAAAATTCGTGAGGCTAAAGTACATGAAGCTATTATTTACGCATTTGTCTTATTTTAAACATCTCCCCAACTCGGATCTGGATCATGTAGTTAGTTCTTTTCTTTATTTGCTTATAGTTAAATGTGACACAATCCAACACTCTCTTTTATCTATTCTTTTCTTTAGATAATTATAGAGCCAGATCTGGTAGCACAGATCTGGAGGTTTATCTCTCAGTTTAGACAAAATTCTCTGTGGACGATCTTGAAATACTTACTTTTAAAACTTGCTACAATTGGCCCTGATCTTGCAGGCCAGTGTTAGCCCCAATGTGCTGATATCCCTTTCATAAGTTAACATCCATATAACCTAGCATTCTTTAATTCTTTAATTTTTGATTCATAATGCACACAATTATGGCACACTTGGAGCGACAACAGTCCTTCTCTCTTGCAAATGGCCAGAGACATGGACATTTTTCCTCAGAATGGTGTCAATGAGTTGGAGGGTAGGATAGAGGTATCTTCTCATCAAGGATTCACCAGAGCCTACTATTCCATTAGTAAGCTATTTAGCCATTTCCCGAAATGTGGCCCCTGTAGGTGCTCCCTTAGCTCTGGTGGAGTCAAATTTATATGGGACTCCCAAAGCCATCCCAATATCTCTGCAATCGATAGTCAGCTGCCAATCATTAATCGAGATTTCCAGTGTATCCTCAGCTCCAGGTAACACCTTCTTTGTCAGGTTCTGGTACCACAATTTCACTAATCTGGGATAGACATTTTCATTCAAGGGTGAAAGCAGGGGTAGCAGACCTTCTTTTTTCAAATATTCTAATGTCCCCTAGCACTCCCCAATGTTGGCAAAATATGCCAGATCAAAATCCGTTTTAGAGACAAGACTCAAATTTTCTACAAACTCATTAGGGGTAGTTAACCCCACAGGCAGTTCTACTAGAGGGGCAGCTCTCGCTGAGGTTTCTTCTACTCTAGGTTCCTGAATCTCAACAGCGTTGAATTTCTTAGCTTTAGGGGTCTTTTTGGGTGAGATTATAGTGAGCTTCCTCTTGACAGGTGGTTTGTCAGCTGGCTCGACTTTTTGGAGGATTTGGGAGTGGAAGCAGTTGTTCTCCTGTGTATATTCGCGGCGGTTTCCTCTAGCTCATCCATTTTACTCTTCAGAAATTAAGCTTTCACCAACTTGGAGTTTAAGGTTTAGAAATTAGAGGATCGATAGATTGATGGGGGGAAAGCAGCTGACCTCAATACATAGGGTTTAACTAAAATTACACTGCCCAGCTCTAATTTTTCCAAAATTAGGGGCAAAATGCTCCTATGTGCAAGATGAATGTTCTGACAAAAAGATAGACTGAACAATTGTAGGTTCTATGAGGGATTAGTGAAGGAAGAGGGAGGCGACTGCGAGAGGGATAAGAGCTAGGGTTTGCAGAAGGTATGGAATGAGGCACAAATGACCTATCGACGGGTATATAAAAGGTGAAATGTGATTTCGATAGGATGAACTGGATGGTTTCGATAGGTTCGTGTGTCCTGTCGAAAGCATAGCAGACATAACTTTAAAAGTGGGATGATTCGATAGGATCTCGATAGGTGGAACCATCCTTTCGATCAGTTTAAATGGCGGCTGAATCTTCATTTCGATAGGTTCTTGATTGGTGTCTAGAACCTATCAAAATCTCCATTTTTCCTATCGAAAAGTTAGTTTTATCTATCGAGAGGTTCAGTACCTATCGAAACCATCAAACATCCTGACGAAATTACCATGTGACCTATCGAAAAGTGAACTCGACCTGTCGATGACTTCAAAAAATCAAATAAAGCTTTATTTCTGGGCATTCGCAGTCTCAATTCTCAGCAAGCTCAGTTGATGTGGTACCTCATGATTAGATTCTCTTATGAATAGCTCCCATTACCTCAGGACAGCTGAGAATGATGGTCTAGTATCGAGCATGGCAGTTTTGTTGTTTTCTTTTTATTATTTCAAAGAAAAGGGATCAAATGAAAACTAAGTAAAAAAAACTACAAACAAAAACAAAGTATGGTACAGATGATACATACTGACTGCAGTGGTTAATCTGGAGGGTTTGGAAGGTCCATAGTTTCCTCAGGCTCATCGAACTTGTCACTTTCCATAGATTTCTTCCTCAGCCAGTGTCCATTCCCTGGATAGAGTTTTCCATCTGTGAAGCAAGCATTTTCCTGCACCAGCCAAAGTGGATTATCATGCATCACTTTCTTTTGGGCAGTAATGGAAAAGCAGGCCTCTTCAGGAGAGGATTGATAGCCAGTGTTATACACATTCAGCTTGACCTTCATGTTTCCAAATGAAACTTCCATGATTCCATACCTGCATTGTATGTGAGCATTGGCAGTGGCCAAGAAGGGTCTGCCCAAAATCACAGGTATGGAAGAAGCACAGTTGTTTGGTTCCATGTCCAATACCAAAAAGTCAGCAGGATAGCAGAATTTGTCAACTCTAACCAAAACATCCTCAATTACCCCCACAGGTTTCCTTTCATATATGTCAGCTAGCTGTAGGACCACATGGGTGGGCTTTAATTCTCCCAAGCCCAGCTTCTCATATAGGGAATATGGAAGCAAATTTACGCTGGCTCCTAGATTTAATAAGGCTCTGTCAATGATGTGATCCCCAATGATGTAGGGATTGTGGGCGTGTCAGGGTCTTAGAATTTGGTTAGGGTTGCAATCGACAAGATTTGTTTCACTTTTTTCGTTGAAAAGACTTTCTTGGATATATGTATCTTGGATTGTCTATTATGGGTGCATAGTTTTTTTAAAAACTTGGCATAGGTTGGGACTTGTTTAATGGCATCAAGTAAAGGCAGATTGATCTTTACTTGCTTGAAAGTCTCCATCATTTCCTCAATTTTTCCTTGCCCTTTATCAAAAGGAGAAGGTGCCTGTAGTGCCTTAGGAAATGGCAAGAGTGGGGTTGCTCCCTCACTTGCAGCCTTAGCCAATGGGGCCTCTTTCTTTTTGAGTTTTTTTTTTCTTGAGGATCCTCATTATCCTCTTTATTCACAGCTGATTATTCCTGTAAGTCCACAATTGGTGATCTTTATTTTGTGCTGGTAGAAATTACCTCATTTTCTTTCTCCAAGTGCCTCACAGGCTCACAGCCTACTTGGTTGTCGACTAACATACCACTTCTCAAAGTTGTAACCGATTTAGCTTCCTCATAAGTGGAGGAAACTTCACCCACTACAAACTTCCTTCATGGATTATCCTGTGGTTGACTAGGCAACCTTCCTCCCTCTCTCTTAGTCAGAGCATCAGACAACTAACCAAGTTCGAACTCTATCTTTTTGATGCTCTGGTTGTGAGAGTGCACAATTTGGGTAAAGGTGTTCAAGCTTTGTAATGAAGATAGAACTTGTTCCTCAAAGGATGGTGTTCTCACAGCTGGAGTGGGTGCAACTTGCTGCACAGGAGGAGCTACATGTTGGGCCATGGGTTGCTGATACTGAGGCCTTGGGGCATAACCTTCTCGATAGGGCTGATCATTTCTGTAGGGCATGGGCTGCTGGAGCTGCTACTGCTACTGGCTGGGGTATCCATCTTGTCTCCACCTCAGATTGGGGTGGTTCCTCCATTGATACCCAGCAGCAGGCTGCTACCCATAAGACTGAGCTGCAGCCATATGCACTATTATAAAATCAGGAAATTGGTCAGCAGATGGGCATTCTTCCATGGGATGAGCAGGGGACTGACATATGGCACATGTCTCCTCCACTCTAGCAGCCACAGGTGACTGCATTGCTCCCATCAGCCTATCAAATTTCAGAGTTAAGCTGTCCACTTTCCTTTCTAACTCACTTGGCACACTCACTTCATATATCTTTCCTCTTGAGGTGTTCTCTTTCATCAATTTAGGAGGCTCTAGATCTCTTGCTAAGGTTTCTCTTTGATAGAGTTCTCACTGATGATGTCAAAGAGCTCCCATGCCTCCTCAGCAGTTTTATGGAGATAGGTGCCACCACAGGAGGCATCTATCATATCTCTGCTTTTAGCATCAATTCCCTGATAAAAGATTTGAACCAATTTCCATTCAGGGATTTGATGGTGGGGGCATTTCTTGAGGAGTTCCTAAAATCTCTCCCAGGATTGATAAAAATCTTCAGTTGGATCTTGGGTAAAAGAGATGATACCCTTCCTCAACTGGCTGGTCTTTGACATAAGAAAGAATTTGGCCAAAATCTGACATTGGAGATCACTCCAGGACTGAATACTGTTAGGTGGAAGCAAAGACAACCAAGTCCTGGCTTTGTCCTTTAATGAAAAAGGAAAGAGTCTCATCCTGGTGGCCTCCTCCCCCAAACCTGTGATATTAAATGTAATACACAGTCCTAAGAATTCATCAATGTATTTATATGAGTCTTCTTTGGTCAGGCCATGAAATGAGGGCAGCATTTGAATGATGGATGATTTATCTCATAGTTTCCCTGAGCAGCTGGGAATTGAATGCAGAAGGGGGAATTGTAGATCCCTGGTGCATTAAACTCCTTAAGGGTTCTCATTTCTTTGTTGCTCACCCATTTCTACAGAATCTAATGCAACAGAAGTGGGTGTGGTTGGTCTGGATCTGAGAAGTCTTTCAACCTCTGGATTTAGTGGAATAATCTGAGGTTGCAGAGGACTCCTACCAAACATACAACACTCAGATTCTGAATGCAGAATAGATCCAAAAAGATAATAAACAGAATCAACCAAAATTTCTAACAATTCTAACAAAAATTATCAATAGATCTGAAAAATAATAGGGGAGCAGAGGGATGCAAACTACAAAGCAGTCTCCAGCATGATTCTCCTCTCACTGGTAGCCTTAGATTTGATGAACTACACACACACTACTGAAAAACAACACAACTTACAAATGCAATTAGTACAATTAAATAAAAACTACAAATCTATGATCAAAACTTAGATCTATCAATTTCTAAACTGCCTCCCCGACAGTGGCGCCAAAAACTTGTTGCTTGTGTTGCCTTACCTCAAATGAGGGTCTAAAATCAATAATAAAATTAGGCAGACACACTCATACAGACCTGCAAGTATTCAGGATCTGTTGTAGCAAGCTTTAAAAGAATGGTAAGTAAACGAATGTCCACAGGGAGGCTATTTAGAAATACGACAACTCTCCAGATTTGTGTCAGATCTGGCACCCTAGCTATTACTAATTTAGTTAAAAGATAGGGGAGAGGTTTGGAATGAGTTGTCACTTAACCTAAGCTACAATTTAAACATAAGCTATCTTGGATCGAGTTTAGGAGCTTAGATCTTGCAGGGGAAGAGAATAAATATGCAGAAAATGGAGAAGAGTAGCTTGGAGGTTGGTTTTCACTAAAATCAGATTCAATTATTCATGCTACAGAGGTTCAGAGCACACAATTCCCTTGCTGGCTATAAGCACAGCTGCAGGGTATAAATTCCACTCTAAATCACAGGATCCACCTGGTCTTAAGGCTATGATCTATCCACTTTAATGGTCACAGACCATCATATAGACTTTATCGAATCCATGGATTACAGCAGATGAATCCAATTGAGGCCTGAGCTTAGATTCATCCTAAGGTTATGATCTATCCACTTTAATGGTCACAGACCATCCTAGAGATCTCCTACAAAGCCAGAGCCTCAATTAGAATAATTAAAACCACTACAAATGCTACAATTCCCAGGTCACAGACTTAAGGAATCACAGGAGCATCAGATCCAGGGAGATCAGATGGTATCCAAGAGGTCTACCAGTTAAGTGGGTGAGCTGATCTACAACTCCTCTACACAAATCCGATCGATCACCAAATGGAACCAAAGGAAGTTTAAATCTAATTAAAGCATGAAAAATAGCATTATCATTGCAAATAAGGTCACTTTACAAAGGAAATACTCTAAGATCTGTAGTCTGTGTAGCTAGGAACCTACAATAGCACTCTTAACCTTACCTAATTACAGATCTAACTTCGCTCCTCGCTACTCCAAGGGATTTAGCCAACCATGGTTTGGCTAAAGGAGGGAAATGGAATTGCTCTGCAGGCGCTAATCTTCAGAATTTTGGTTCAGATCTCGATCCCCCCAATGGCAATTGGGGATCTCTATATATAGCTTTCTCCTCTATTTTTCTCGCCAAAAATCCCTTCTAGAAGGTCGTTAGAGTTTGTTAGAGTTCTGTTAAAGCACGTGGGTCGGTTAGGGCTTTCTAAGGCATCTTCTAGAACCTCGCACCAGTCACCAAAGTGCCCCGATTTGTGTGCAACAGGTTACCAAGTCTTAGCGTATACATAACATAGTTTCTAAGGAGTTCAGCACACGATTTCAACAGGTTGGAGAAGCTTCTGACAAGTTAAAAGTAAGCTTGTAGTCCCTTTCGATAGGTTCCCTGGTCTCTCCGATAGGTATCGATAGGATGAGTTTTCTCTTTGAAGCTTCAGGGTCCTCAGCCCATTATCTGGAGTATTCGATAGGTTGGCTGAGTAGTTCGATAGGTCTAGAGGTCCTTTTCGATAGGTTCAGCTCTGCATGTCGTCATCCCGATAGGTTGGCTCTCATTCCTATTGAATGGCTTAAGCATACTTTGATAGGTTCAATTCCAGCATCTTCATTTCGATAGGTTCAGGAAGCCTTTGACAAGTTCTCTTTTTCTCCACAGGCAAGCTTTCGATAGGATGAGCTTTCTCTTTCATTCATCTACCCGATAGGTTCAGGGATCTTGTCGAATCCCTCACTTCAGCACATGTCTTCCTCTTTCTGCCTTCAGATCCTATCGAGCCCTTCTCCAACTGTACGAATTCTTCTCTTTTATCCTTCAGCTCCTATCGAAGTCTTCTAGATGCCCTTTCAATAGGTTGTTTTAAGACTTGTCTTCACTTCCTTTCCTTTGTTCTGCTGCAGCCACGCATTCCAAGGGCTCAGTGATGTGCTGCCCTCTATTGTGCTATTGCTGGGTCTGCATAGTGCTGAGAGATGGCTTCTTTATGGGCATTCTTAAGTGGTTTTCTACATTATTACCAGCTTTCACTACTATCTACAAAAGGCACTCAACAGAGGCTTATTAGTGTGCTCACAGGTCTGTCAATGGTCAGGTTAAAGGATGAAAAGTGGCATTTTTCACCACTTAACATCCGTCGGATTACATCAGCGATTGAGAAAGTTATGTGGCACCATTGCAAAGAGATTACAAAAAAAAGGAGTATCGGGGTAATTGAACCCCTGAATTTATCAGATTACTTCCCCAATCTAGCACCGCGAGTTAAACCGTTAGTTCTTTGGGCTTATTTTCTATCACCCACACCCATCAATTATGTACACATCAATGCATATCAACCATATTCTGCCACCCCCATCAATTACCCGATAGACAATCATGCCCCCAATCCCCCGCTAGCACCTGACAGCTACCAATGGCCTACTCCTACCCCTTTGTCCCTGATGCAACCACCCACGAGCTTCACCACCCCCACCTGACCTAAGTTTTCCACCCAACAATTTATAACTGAATTGAGCCAAGTGTTACCCACCCCTCTTGAGCCATCAGTACAAGTGCATCCGATACTGATAGCTATATCATTTCAGATTTTGGGGCCAACCTATAATCCTCATCAGGTCCTGCTGAGTTACGAGTAGACGGATGGTAACATCGGAAGCAACAGAGAAGGGGCCGTGGACTTTGTTACTCGATCTGAAAAGATTTCAATGCAGCCGGAAGCACTAGTAACAACATAGACCCAACTAGAGGTAAAGAAAGATAGTGCTGTTAATCCTTTTGAAAAAAAGAGTCGAGAACATATACTGGAAACTCAGCTGAGAAGAATGTCTGTTCATATTACTGTATGGGATTTATTAATAACGTCCCCACTCCATTTTCAAGCATTAATGGGGGCGTTAAAGAATGTGCATGTATCGCTTCAGGTTAGCCCAGATGAAGTCGGGCAAATAATTGGTCAAGTGATGGTTCTAAATGACATTTCATTCTCAGATGCCGATTTACCAGATGAGGTAAGTAGTCACTCCAAATCCCTTAACATTACCGTGGAATCCAAAAATATGATAATTCCTTTGGTCTTAATCGATAACGGGTGCATTAAATATATTCCCGCTGAGAACCACCACCAAGATTGGGTTATATCCATGCATGCTGAGACCCACATGATCCAGTGCCTGAGGTTTTGATAATACGAGGAGAGAAATAATGGGGGAAGTTGACCTTGAGCTGTTGATTAGGCCAATGACCATCTCCATATTATTTCAAGTGATGGACATTAAATCCTCATTCAATCTACTATTAGGGCGCCCGTGGCTGCATGAAGTTGGAGCGATCCCATCCACGTTGCATCAGAAGCTCAAGTTCACATCCGGGCATAAGATTATCACTATTATTGACGAAGGGCACAGTAAGAAGGAAAAAGCTAACAACACCATTGAAAAGCCCAAAGTGTTGGATGTGTCTCACACCGCTGAGGATGTCGACCTCCACAACTTCGAGTATTAAGTATTGACGGTACTCCCAGAGCCTATCAAGGGCATCATTCTAAGAACCGGAGGTGAAATGGTTGCGGTAGTGGCCATGCTCCAAAGGGGTGGCTATAAAAAAGGAAGAGAACTCGGGCCCAGACTGCAAGGTAGAAGAGAGCCGATCATAGCTAAGGGTGGTCAGAAAGTCCAGTTTGGGCTAGGTTACAAGCCCATGGAAGAAGAAGTGAGAGAGGGTAAGGAGAGAGCTTGTACTACGGCAGCTGCGAGAGCTAGGGGGATACACATAGAGGAAAAACCCCATCCCAGGCCTCATATCAAAAATTCATTCGTGAGTGCCGAGGTTGTAAAGATCGACAGGAATGGGGTAACCCAATTGACCCCCATAAGCCTACAGCACCAGTTCACTCCACCAATCCCTACATCACCCTTCCCAGCCTGGAGATAGACTTGGTCGCGTTATCCCTCTTTGAGGAATGACGGTCTGTACCTAAATAAACTCCCCCTGTGGTAAATCACCACAAGACTATGTTAACATTTGAGGACATCATCTCAGACGAACTGGGGATCAACATGATGGAGGCTGACTCCAAAGAGCCATATCAGTCTACACCTTCCATCCAAACAGGTAAAGGAGCGACCTCTCAGGTATGCAACTGGGCGTCTTTGCCCCAAACCCTGAAAGCGGGGAGTGGCCTAAAATTTGCCACCAATTTCCCAAAAAAAAAGAACCTATAAAAAGTGAGATAACCCCTTGGCAGGCAATACCGTGTATATATGCAGACTCTCGCTGCCAAGGATCCGTCTCAAAAGAAAACAAAAATCCTAAAAACATTGAAAAAAAATAAATTCTAAAAAAATTATCATTTAAGATTCTAAATAAAATCCCACAAAAAAATGCCTTAATTAAAATACCCATCCCACGTAAAATTGACCCCTTTCCTGTAGAAATACAAGAAGAGGTAGGGGCTATGAGTTTGGACGAGGATATCCCTTTGGAGGAGCTCCCCAATGAGCTCCTTGACTGGTTTGCCAAATTTGAGCATGGCCCTACCCCCATTATCTAAGAAACGGAAGATATCAATCTAGGGATTGAGGAGATTCCCTGAATGACTAAAATCAAAATGTCGCTGTCTCCCAAAGAAAGAAAGGGCATGAGTGATTTCCTGCAATTATACCAAGATATTTTTACCTGGTCGTATGAGGACATGCCTGGTCTGGATACCAATTTGGTCAAACATGAGTTGCCTCTCTACCCTGATATGAAATCAATTATGCAGAAGCTGAGACGTCTCCGACCTGAGTGGATGCTGAAAGTCAAAGATGAGGTCATTAAGCAGTATGATGCGGGGTTTCTCCTGGTATCCAAGTACCTACAGTGGCTAGCCAATATTGTGCCTGTACCGAAGAAGGATGGAAAGGTCCGCTTGTGCATCGATTTCCATAATTTGAACAGGGTGAGCTCGAAGGACAATTTCCCGTTACCGCACATTGACATTTTGGCCGATAATACTGTGAAGCACGGGATGCTTTCTTTTATGGACAGATTCTCTGAATATAATAAGATTAGGATGGCAGAGGCCGATCGAGAAAAGATTGCATTCATCACCCCTTGGGGAACCTTTTGCTACTGAGTCATGTCATTTGAGCTGAAGAATGCCGATGCAACGTACCAGGGGGCTATGACTGCACTATTTCATGACATGATGCATTGAGAAATTAAACTGTATGTCGATGATATGATAGCCAAGTCACCAGAGCGAAGCGATCCCTTGGTAAACCTTCAGAAGCTGTTCGAGAGGTTGAGAAAGTACAGATTATGCCTGAATCCACAAAAGTGTGCATTTGGTGCTATATCCAAAAAACTGTTAGGATTTATCATCAGCAAGAGAGGGATCGAGGTCGACCCAGTCAAAGTTAAAGCTATCACAGAAATGCTACCACCATCTACTGAGAAAGAGGTTAGCATGCCGATCTTGGGCAGAATACAATATATCGATCGGTTCATTACACAGCTAACTCCAATCTGCACGTTGATCTTCAAGCTACTTCGGAAGAACTCGCCTATTGAATGGAATGACAACTGCCAGTCAGTGTTCAATAAAATTAAAAGCTACCTCCTTAACCCATCTGTTTTGGTACCACCTGAGCCGGGGAGACCACTCTTAATGTATCTCTCCATGATGGAAGTCTCGATGGGATGTGTCTTAGGGCAACATGATGAGACGGGAAGAAGAGAGCAGGCCATATACTATATGAGTAAGAAGTTTATTGATTATGAGATACACTATTCTTATCTGGAGAAAGCATGCCTGGCTCTTGTATGTGCTACTCAGAGGCTCCGCCATTGCTTGCTATCCCAAGTCATTCTACTCCTGGCCCGAATGGACCCATTGAAGTACCTTTTTGAGAAGTCGGCTCTTACTGGGCGAATTGCATGATAGCAGCTTTTATTATCTGAGTTTGACATCACATACGTCACTCAGAAGTCGGTCAAGGGGTAAGCACTCGCCAATCATATTGCCAAAAATCCTTTGCCCGATTATGAACCCTGAAGAACTGAGTTCCTGATGAGGACATCCTATTCATCACAGATGATGATAGTGAGGAAGAACAATCTTAGGTAATGCACTTTGACGGGGCAGCAAATGTCGATGGTCAGGGAGTTGGCGCCATTCTGATTTCACCGAAGGGATCCCACGTACCAGTCTCTATCAAGCTCAATTTCCCATGAACAAATAACATGGCCGAATATGAAGCCTGTGTAGCAGGCCTACAGGCAGCTCTCGATCTGAACATAACTCACCTCCAAGTGTTCAGCTACTCACAATTAATCATATGCCAGACAAGTGGAGATTCAAAGATGAAAGATGAGAAACTAATCCCTTATCATGAGCACCTCGAGGATTTGATAGCTTATTTCAAGGATGTGACATTCTCATATGTCCCGCAGATAAGGAATCGCTTCACCCACATGTTAGCCACTTTGGCATCAATGATAGAAATCTAGTATGGCACTGAGATGAACTGATCATGATCGAGCGAAGGAATGAGCTGGCCTTCTACCTCCAGATTTAGGAACGTACAAAGCCTAATGATGAGCCACCTTGGTTCTCAAATATCAAGAATTTCCTTGAGACACTAACTTTCCCTGAGGGTACGTCTAAGAAGGACCGACGAACCATTCAACATTTAGCGGCAGGCTATGTCATTTGTGGGGAATGCCTTTATAAGCGATCCTACAATAACATCTTACTCAGGTGCCTTACAGAAAGTGAAGCAATCATTATTATGAAGGAGATCCATGAGGGAGTATGTGGAGCCCACGTCAGCGGTCACATGCTCGCTAAGAAAGTTCTACGGCAAGGATACTTTTGGACCACTATAAAATCGGATTGCTGTAAACATGTTCAGAAATGCTACAAGTGTCAGGAACATTCCAGTCTGATATATGCCCCTGCCATCGATCTTCACGCATGACCACTCCTTGGCCATTTGCTACCTGAGGCCTTGACATCGTCAGAATAATTAACCCGAAAGCATCAAATGGGCATCGGTTCATCCCTGTTGAGTACATTACTAAGTGGGTAGAAGCAGCATCATATGCCAACGTCATGGTCGGTCACATCGAGAAGTTTCTCAAGAACAATATTATGTGTCAATTTGGACTACCCAAGGATATCATCACGGACAACGGCATAAACTTTGAGAAGAAGCGCATCTGAGCCTTCTGCGAGTAATACAAGATCAAGCACCATCACTCATTACCTTATCAGCCTCAAACCAATAGAGCCGTGAAAGCTGCTAACAAGACAGTCGTCTGCATCCTAGAGAAGATGATCGTCACTTATCAAGATTAGAGCAAAATGCTGCCATTTGGTTTATGGGCCTACAGAACATGAATCTGTACCGCTACAAGGGCAACACTATTCTCCCTTGTGTATGAAACCAAGGCTGTCCTACTGGTAGAGGTTGAAGTACCATTGCTCTGAATCCTCATGGAATCAGGATTACCTGAAGCAGAGAGAGAAAGATCTCGCTTTTAACAATTGAACTAATTAGATGAGAAAAGACTCCGAGCCTTGTGTCATACTAAAGTTTACCAAGGGCGAATCACACGCGCTTACAATAAACGTGCCCGCGGTCGAGATTTTAAGGTGGGAGACACTGTGTTGAAGAAGATCTTCCCATCCCCCCATGCCGATCCAAGAGGAAAGTTTAAGCCTAATTGGGAGGGACCTTATGTTGTCCGAGAAGTTTTGCTGGGATACACCATCCGCCTCGTGTTATTCACTGAAAAGTACTACTTTTCACCTCTTAACTTAGCCTTTGCTAGACCTTGAAGTAGACTATTAACCATTTGTTAAGTGTGTTTTATAGTTAGCAATAAAATGTGAAGCTTAATACAAACTCCTTGCTTTTTGGTCCAAAAGAGAGAGAATACACGCAAAGATGACAGCTGAGACAAAGCCTAATGGAACACCTTAGTAGTGCTCACCATGGTGACTCATTGTTGTTGATCACCATTGACCAAAGTCTTGCAGATGAATGAAGTTAGCAGAGAAGGGAGGAGACGGCGATAACAGCAAATGCAATGCACAAGAGCAGCAAAAGATAGACCTCACAGAGTTGAGGAGCTTCCTCGAGAAGCTAAAGATGCAGTGGAAGAGGCCCTCACACAGAAATGCCACACAGTCAAAAGGACAGCTGAAATGACGTCACGAAGATCTCGCAGGTTAAAGTCTTTAGAATTTGTGGTCACAAAGCTCTCATGGAGATCAAGCCTCAAAGCAGCCACATGAAGAACACAACGAGTCCATATGTACACTGAACAAAATGTCACCTCGCGGAGTTCTCGCGTAGCCCTGGAAGAGAGAGACGCCCAAAATTCTCTTCACGCAGATCTCGCATACTCTAAAGCCTTACCATTGACTACGCGAGCACAGGAGCATAACTACATGAGTACTTAGCGAGAGAGAGCTTCTGAAGCTCAACTGAACGAGAAGTCCTGGCACTCCAGATCATCTCTGTAACAGCATTGCAGCACCAGCAAACTACGCGATCAAATGAATAGCTAATGCACGATCAAGCACTTCCCACCAGCCAAAGGCAACTCTGCTAAGGCAAAGCAGCTGTGCGAATGAGCTAAAAGTAGATACCAGCCCCGCGATGCTCGGGCTCTCCACTTCTTAGTTTATACTGAAGGACCTTTTGGGAATTTGCCAAGGGTAGGGCCCACTTCCCAAGGCATGATTTCAAGGCACATATCTCCAGGCATCCAAGGGTTAAAAAAAGTGCCATGTCTGTTAGAAAAATTAGGGTTAATCTCCTTAGAGCCAAGGCCGTTTTGACAGAGTATATAAGATGTACTTAGAGTTTATTATGTTCATCTTTCTTTCATCCTCTGTCAACTGCGAGCTCCAAAAGGCTAGGGTTAGGATTTGATCATCTCTTTTTCTTATTTTCCTTCTCCCTTAGCCCAACACTTGCTGGCTAACCCCCCTGTAAGCAGCTAGGTTTAGTTTTATTTTCAGTTTGTAATAGGTTTTTTGTATACATTGGGATTTTTGGATGAGCAGTGGTGTACAGGCTGCAGCCTGGAGATAGTTCATTGTAAGTTTTGTGTTCATCAATGGATTGTCATTTTAATGCCTAATTGAATCTAAAGATCTTATGGTTTCTTTAGATGTCTATAGGATCCATGTATTTGGGACTAGCCCATTCAATTTCTAGTAGGTCTATTGTTTACCTTCTAATTTGCCTTTATTTGATAGCCCCATGGAAAGTAATGTTGTATCTGTAGTGAGATCTAGGGAGCTCGGAGGCCTCTGGACCATGGTGGTTGTAGCAGTTTTCATGTTCTTTCTTAGGCCTCTGTGGTATAGACAGACTAATGGGATACCCTGTGACCATTCAAGTGGACAGAGTATAGCCCTAAGGTTGTGTCCATTCACATGTTTGAGAAGGATTCTTCTCCCCTGCACATGAGTTTCTAGAGCCTTGTGAGGAGGTTTGTATAGGAACTGGCTCCCCTCGGTTTTACCTAGCCGACATCAGATGTTAGATCTGATCTCTTTGTAGAAATTGTAGCTTGAGGCTGAGTCATTGTAGGCCGTTTGTAGCAATGACCAGTTGAATCTAAAGCCTTATTAAACTTATTGCATGGTCCTTTTTGCGGGCACTAGTGAGCAGTTAGCCTTAGCAAAGCACTTAGGATTTTATGGGTTGGAATACCTATGGATGTCAGCCAGGTCTGTGCGCAGATCTGGAGAGCTTGTAGCACTAGCATTACATAGTGCTGCAATAGAATTCATGGCCGAATCTGGCCCAGTGGCTGGGGGAATGATCAACCCACTCCCCTGGGTTAGATTGGCAATGTCTGTTTTAACCAATGAGATTTGACAGACTATATCGGATACCCTGTGACCATTAGAGTGGACAAAGTATAGCCCTAAGTGCGCCCCAAATGGCAGGGGTTAAACCAGATATTTTTACCTTGTTGAGGCTTTTAATAGCATCTCAGCAAAGAACACTGCAGAGACAGACTAAATCTGAGTTACATCACTGCTTTAACTCTAGCTTAACCTGCTTACTTCTCATAATTTTTGTATTTTATTTTGGCAAACACTACCACCATCTTTCTCTTAACCCTTTCTTTAGGATAGGGCTACATTTTATTACTCTATTTTTAGGATTAATTTAGTGTAGTCGTGACACCTAACTCCCTTTCTTTAGAATTGTCAGATTTGTAGCTAGATCTGGAGGTCTACTACTATAGTCCATTTTGGGTTCTTGATCAATTTCTCTGTGGGACAAACTCTTATTTATCAAAACTTGCTACAATGGACCCTGTATCTTGCAGGACTGTGTGTGTTTTAAACTTGCTGTAATGACCCATCTCCACATCTCCACTCAGAATTTATTCTCTCCACTGTTCTTAATAAAATAGCAGCAGTCTAAAATACCGACCAACACCTCGCCACGATGGACGGAGATCACTTTCCTGAGCCCATCAATGCTGGATAAGTCTGACAGTTTTACTCTTAGTCTATTGCGACAAGATAAGTATTGGTGAAACAAATACGTGACTGCTTGAGAACCACCCAAAAGAGGCCATCATTCCAATCATAGTAGCCAAAAAACATCACTAAAAATGATAATATCCTTTGCTACCTTATTTGAGCCTGGGCCTTTCTTTCAATAAACCCATTCCTTGAACAAGAAAAAGTGTGTACATATACAGAAAATGAGGTAAAGTAGAATCGCTATTAAAAAATTTAAAAAAATCGAAAAATAAAAACCTAAAAGAAAAAAGATTGCCTGAAATAAAACAAAGGAAAAAGAAAAAAATATAGAAGAACCATGGGGCATGTACAGTAAAATCCCCCAAGGAAGAAAGTATGTTGTGAAAAACTGAAGTCGTACCAAGGAAACCTTTTTAGCCTAGCATACCTTCAAATCCTAACCTAACCCATGGCCAAGCTACACCCTGAGGAAAGCCCTCTTTTTTTAGGTTCACAAGCAGTCATAGTATCTGTTAAGTCAACACAAGCTGAGTTGTGAGACGACACCAGGACCCCATCTAGCTGGCTATGACAGAATCAACGTCTATGTCGTTGCTTTTGAAAAAATGAAAGAAATAAAAAAGAAAAATAAAATAAAAAGACAATATAAAAGCAAGATGGATGTAGTGAAAACATGAAAGGGCGCTACGGGTAAAAACAGCAAGCTTGTGTGGACCAGGTGAAAACCTGAAAGGGCGCTTGGGGTAAGAGAGCTAAACCCATGGATGTGGTGAAAACTCATAAGTGTCTCACGGGTAAAAAGAGGGCAAAAACGGGCACGACAAACCCACCTTGGGCGTTGTGAGTAAAAAAGGGATTAAAAAGAGGTTGAAAAAGAAAGGTTTGAATTGATTTATAAGATTGACGTTTGAGGAGCCCTTTTGGTTACTCTCCCTGCTCCCCCTTTTTTCGACTGGGTTGCTATATTAGTTTAAATCAGGCCTCAACCAGAATTATCTTTGTGAAACTGCTTCGTCGAACGTATGACCCAAGGTAAGGAGAAGTTTAAATCAATCCAAGGGGATTGATGTTTTAATCTTGGTAAAGCTACTGAAACTCACCCAGATCTAACCACTTAGGGGTTCGACCATGCTCAAAAAGGGGACCCGAGATCTCACCTTGTGATTGAGGCATCAAACTAAATAAAAAGAGAATAAAGGGCAGGGCGAGAGGCCCCTTTGTCCAAAAGATAATGATTTCCCTTTTCCATTTCCATGCCCCGGCTGTGCGCATTCCAAAAGGGACCCATCAATCAAAAAGAACAAAAAAAATAGAAGAGAAGTCTTTGTAAATACAATAGATTTTCCTTTTCCATTTACAACTGCACCGCTTATACCACATCCCAAAAAATAGTCGGTGTGATGTCTAGCTTTCTTTCTTTCCTTTTTTACAAAAGCAAAAAAAAAAAAAAAAAAAAAAAAATTTGTATACCAAACAGTGTGTATCTGTAAAGGGGTTTCTTACGCCCCTTTTTCTGTCTATCTGATCTATGCAAAAAGATATATGTGCAGGAGAGAATCAAAGGCCCATCTCACTCTTCAAGGCACTAATCGCAGCATGAAAACCATCCTCCCGAACATTCCGCTCGGTAAATGTTATTCACTGAAAAGTACCACTTTTCACCTCTTAACCTATCCTTTGATGGACCATAATGCCCACTAATAATCATTTATTAAGTATGTTTTGCAGTCAGTAATAAAATGTGCAGCTTAATTTATAATCTTGGCTTTTTGGCCCAAAGAGAGAGAATACAAGCAAAGATGACAACTGAGCCAAAGCCTAATGGAGCACCTTAGTAGTGCTCACCATGGTGACTCACTATTGCTGATCATCATTGACCTAAAGTCTAGCAGATGACTGAAATCTGCTTAGAAGGAAAGATGCTGCAACAGCAGCAAGTGTAGCAGAGTGTAAAGAAACAGACCTCGTAGAGTTGAGAAGCCTCCTCGCAAAGCTAAAGTTGCAGTGGAAGAAGCTCTCACGTAGATAGGTCGCGTAGTCAAGAGAAGAGCTGTAAAGACATCACGAAGATCTCATGGTGTGAAACCTTTAGAATTCGTGGTCACGAAGCTCTCGCAGAGATCAAGCCTCAAAGCAGCCGCGCAAGGAACCCAGCGAGCCCATATGCATAAAGAACAAAAAGTCACCTGGCGGAGTTCTTGTGTGGCCCTAATAGAGAGACGCCCAAAATTCCCCTCGCGTAGATCTCACGCACTCTGGAGCCTTACAAGTTACTACGTGAGCGCAAGAGCCCACCTACACGAGTACTTAGCGAAAGAGAGAGCTCCTAATGCTCTACTGCGTGAAACACCCTGGCTCTATAGATCATCTCCGCAATAGCACTGCGATGCGAAGCAACTGTGTGATTCACTAAAGGTTTACTGTGTGAATGAGCCATCCCCATTAGCGAAAGGCAACTCTGCGAAAGCAAAGTAATTGCACGAGTAAACTAAAATAGCTTCCATCCCCGCTATGGGCGGGCTCTCCACTTTTCAGTTTAACTCAGGGACCTTTTGGGAATTTCCCAAGGCTAGGGCACACTTCCCCAGGCATGAATTTGGAAGCACACATCCCGAGACATTCAAGGGTTGTAATAGTGCCACGTCTACTGGAAAAATTAGGGTTAATCTCTTTAGAGCCAAAGCCGTTTTGACAGAGTATATAAGCTATACTTAGAGTTTATTATTTTCATCTTTCCTTCATCCTCTATCGGCTGAGAGCTCTAGCAGGCTAGGGTTAGGTTTTGATCACCTCTTTTTCCTATTTTTCTTCTCTCTTAGCTCAGCACTTACTGGCTAATCCCCCAGTAAGCAGGTAGGTCTAGTTTTGTTTCAGTCTTGTAATAGATTTTTATATATATTAGGATCGTGGTTGAGCAGTTGTGTATGGGCTGCAGCCAGGAGACAGTTCATTGTAAGTTCTGTTGTTATCAATGAACTGCTATTTTAATGCTTAATCAAATCTATAGATCTTATAGTTTCTTTAAATGTCTATAAGATCCATGTATTTGGGACTAGCCTATTTAGTTTATAGTAGGTCTATTGTTTACCATCTGATTTCCCTTGGTTTGATAGACACATGGAAAGCAATGTTGGATCTGTAGTGAGATCCAGGGAGCTTGGAGGCCTGCAGACCATGGTGGTTGCAGTAGTTTTCATGTTCTTTCTTAGGCCTCTGTGGGATGGACAGACCAATGGGATACCCTGTGACCATTCAAGTGGACAAAATATAGCCCTAAGGTTGTGTCCATCCACATGTTTGAGAAGGATTCTTCTCTCCTGCACATGAGCTTCTAGAGCCTTGTGAGCAGGTTTGTACAGTAATTGCCTCCCCTCTGTTCTACCAAATCGATATCAGATATTAGATCTGATCTCTTATAGTAATTGCAGCTTGAGGCTGAGTCATTACAAGTTGTTTGTAGTAATGACCAGCTGATCTAACGGCCTTATTGAACCTGTTGCATGGTCCTTTTTATGGGCATTAGTGAGCAGTAAGCCTTAGCAAAGCACTTAGGATCTTATGTGTTGGAATACCTATGGATGTCAAGCCAGGTCAGTGTGCAGATGTGGGGAGCTTGTAGCACTAGCATTATATAGTGCTACAATAGTATACATGGCTAGAGCTGGTCTAGTGGCTATGGAAATGATCAGTCCACTCTTTTGGATTAGACTACCGAATTTCTGGTTTAACTAATGGGATTTGACAGACTCTATCAGATACCCTGTGACCATTATAGTGGATAGAGTATAGCCCTAAGAGCACCCCAAATGGCATAGGTTAAACTAGGAGCTTATACTTTGTTGAAGCTATTAATAACGTCTCAGCAAGGAGCACTGCAGAGATAGACTAAATCTGAGTTACATTACTGTATCATTAACTCTAGCTCAACCTGCTTACTTCTCACAATTTTTGTATTCTATTTTGGCGCACACTACCACCATCTTTTTCTAAACCCTTTCTTTAGGATAGGGCTATATTTTATATCTCTGTTTTTAGGATTAATTTAGTGTAGTCGTGACACCCAATTCCCTTTCTTTATGATTGTCAGATCTGTAGCTAGATCTGGAGGCCTACTATTATAGCCCATTTTAGATTCTACATCAATTTCTCTGTGGGACAAACTCTTACTTATCAAAACTTGTTATAATGGACCCTGTATCTTACAGGACTGTATTTATTTCAGACTTGCTGTGCAGACCCATCTCCAATTCCCCACTCTTGATTTATTCTCTCCACTATTCTTAATAAAATAGTAGCAAGTGTCTCGAAAAAACTACAATAAGTTTTTGATGCCGTTGCCAGGGATATTGATCTTTTTAGTAGACCTGAGTTGTACCATAACTTAGACTAACAAATTCTTTGTAGTTGTGTTTAATGTAGAATTAAAGTACTACTGATTTTTTATGGAATTTTGCAGAAATGAACAGCAGAAGAAGGGAAAATCTTAGAGTTGCAAGTGGAGTGTAGCTACTAGCTCTAATTGCACTTTCTTTCCCCTAAATCTCATGCCATTTATGTTGAATCCCTTGTTATTTTGTTTAGTATAAATCTGTGTAGTTATTACTTTTTTTTGTTTGGAGCAGGGGTTGGCTATATATAGAGTGCTTCGAGCATTCTTGATACACTTCCTTGGTGCGGTGCTCTTCTCTTCTTCGACTCGAGGATGAATCACCGAGCTATTTTTAATGGTTCTTGGGGATTTGGATCGGGCACCTCTCCGTGGGGTGTGAGCGCGTTGACGCATCTTTATGAGCAGCTTTACCATCGAGGGCAGGGCACCGCATCGATCGGGGGTTTCCTTCAGTTCATCCAGGTGAGTTTTAATTAATTAATGTCATAATGTCTTTAGTTCGGTTAATTTTATGTCGTTTAACGGTAGATGTTTTTCCTTGTGTGTCACTGTTGTTGTTACTTTTCTTTTCAATTTTGGGCGTACGATCATTTTTCTTTCCTTCGTCCGGGGGTTCCGTTGGGTGTGAAGTTTACATTCCCGCGGATGCACGTGTGGAGGGAGGCGTTGAGGGGTCGTCGCTGGTCTTCAGATCTTCAGACTGCGCAAGGCCTCTTTGAGGATATGCATGCGGGGCAAGTACAGATTGTCATGTATACACTTTTTGTTTTAGTGTTTTAGGATCTAAGTCTCCATTGAGAGATCAGCTCGTTTGTTTGGTTATAGGTGATCTGGAGGCCGTATGAGGATGAGGAGGATGCAGGCGTGCCAGTGATTGAGTCTGGTCGGCCCTTCTTTGATGTGGACATATGGATCCACTATTTTGAGAGGGTGGAGAGGAACCACACTTCTCGTGTGGTACGATAGCTGGGGCTTGCTCAGGGAGTCCCTCTAGAGATTCGCCACAAAGTGGCGAAGAGGATGACCGTCCCTCCTAGCCAAAATTTTGCAATGCCGATGGCCCTTCAGATAGCAAATTTTAGAGCTGGGGGGACTAGAGTTAGAGGGGCGCGCGACGAGGCGGATGCTTGGGAGTATGCGCGGTGGTTTAGTGCATTGGGTGGCGAGCACCTCTTCACACGTCCCTTCCATGGGAGCGGCTCTTTTATGATTAGTGGGCTGGAGTCGGCGTCAACTTTGAGGGAGAGGTTGGCTGCATTGGAGCAGGGCCATGTCGCCGCGAGCATGCAGGGGGCATTAGACGCTCTCCACAGGGCAATGGAGTGGATGGGATGTGCTCCTCGTCTGTATGAGGAGATGCCGCAGTCTTTAGCCTCCTTAGTTGCTCAGGCTAGGGGAGCGGAGGATGAGTTGGGAGTTCGGTTAGTGGAGGCTCGACAACTCCTGGTGAGTTAACTTGTTTTTTTTTTAATTATTATGTGGACATAGTTTTCTGGTCGTTCTGACGTGGTTGTAGTGTCTCATCTTACTTTGTCTTGAACAGTCTAAGAGGGAGGGTGAGGTCGCTCGTCAGGCGGCATTGCTGGATGTCTACCGCCGTTAGCAGCTAGCTGACCGAGAGATAGCGGCCAGTCTATGATCTAAGATTGACTGATTGGTAAGCATCTTCACAAGTATGGTTTTGTTTAATCGTTAGCATTCTGAGCTCGTCAACTGATATGTTCATTATTATTTGTAGAGAGCCGAGCAGGTGTTGGGAAAATGGAGTGTGCTGATTTAGTGTGTAAAAAAATAAAATAAAATTAAAACAAAGGATGGATTCAGCACAACTACAATCTCCTAGACCTGCAAGATTCAGGCCTATTGCGGCAAGTTTTATAGGTAAGTAAGGGTATGCCTACAAGGAAAATGTGAATAAACTATGATGGATCTCCAGATCTATAATAGATCTGACACTTTATCCTGATTTAAGCTACTCTAAAACAAGAAGAGGAGAGGTTTTTGGGTTTTTGTCACTATAAACTACAGATTTTAAATGCAGCTGATCCAGAGCTTAAGAGAACATAGTGGTAAGAGAAAATGGATTAAAAATCAAAAGGATAAAGATCAGTAGCTAGGGATTTGGTATTCCACTGAAAATGAATCAAATCAAAGGTAATGCTTAGATTGGATTTGCAACAATCCTTCATCTGGCTACAAGCTCCCCAGGTTTTACCTTGGCAGATGCATGGTAAAAGAATCCAATCTCAACAAGAGAATGGAAGCAATCCTAAGGCTATGATCGGTCCACTTTAATAGTCACAGACCATCCCAGAGATTGTCCCAATAAATAAAAGCAATCCTAAGGCTATGATCTGTCCACTTTAATGGTCACAGACCATCGTAGAGATTGTCTTGAGCCAAAGGTTTTAATTAGAATAGGTTAACCATTGTAGATGTTGTGAATGCCAGGCTACAAGCTCCCCATTCTTGGCTGGCTCACAGGAGTATCCAAACTAAGGAAATCAAATACGAATAAATGAAATCTAGCTCAAAATTAACTCAAAACACAATTCCATTGCAATGCTACTACTTACAATGATGTGCTCCGATCTACAATCTGTGCAACATCCAATCCCTCACAAAGCCTCTGAAACTCTCAATTCAAAATCATATCCTCACCCTAGCTACTTAAGAGGTTTTTAGCCAACGATCATTGGCTAATAGCGAGGAAGAAGAAGAAGAAGGAAAAGAGGGGGAAATTGGAGGGAAAAATAAATTCAATCTCGGCTCTGCTCTCTTAATTTCTAGATCCTTTTCAATGTCGTTGCTCCTCTATTTATACCTTTTTCTCATATCTATTTCAGCCAATCAGAATTCAGAAGAATAATGCAGTTATGCTGATGTGGTTGATCCCTCTTCTAGAAGCTTTTCTCCTATTGGTCCAAAATTGACAAGTACATTGAGGTAGTTAGAGTTCTCGCTTGTGCTTAGTTAAATACCAAAAATACCTCCCAGGGGTCGCTGTCGTGCCTTGGAGCGTGTGCACGAAACCTGGAAGTTGTGACTGCTGAAGAAGGGTCATTGGAAGTTCCCAGAACGAATGTCGAGAGGTTTTAGAGAGCTTTTCGATGGGTTCTTGGTCTGTATGCTCAGTCTTTCGATAGGTTTGGGATAAACCTTTCACTGGGTTGAAGTGTACTAGTCGCTAGGATTAGCTTCTGTCGACAGGTTTGAAGTGGCTCTCGATACCCTCTGTTTAGATCTTCCTTTATCTTGTCGATAGGTTACAACCATCCTGTCGCCTTGGTGGGGTGATCGATATGTTGGGGATCATCTTGACAGGTTCTGAAGGATCCTGTCGAAGGCTTCTCTTTTTCTGCTTGATAGGTTTATCTGAACCTCGCAACTTCTACTGCACCTTCAGGTAAGGTGTCGATAGGATTCTTTCTTTCTTCAATCACAACCTATCAACAAGCAGACGATAGCTTACTGGATCCTCTCGACAGCTTGGCAATTGAGCTTCAGAACTTCTCGACAACTTCTTCCTTGACTTTCCTCAGCTGGCACCTATTTCTAGTGCACTATCTTCCATCTGTTAGTACTCAGCAACCTCTTGGTGGGTTCAATCTATCTTCTCTGCTACTGTGCTTGGTCTCAAGCATGACTTGTTGAGCCCATGACCTTCTCATGAATTTATACAACTCTGATTGCTTGACTGACAGGCTTTTTGGCTGTTGTGAAATCGTGATGAGGAACAGATTGCTTCTTTGGCCTTTTTAGGTGGATATCTACACTAAGGCTGGATTTTATTGCTTATCTACAAAACATCCTTAACACACCTTATTAGTCAATTCAACGGCCCAACAAAGGTCAAGTTAGGGGGTGAAAAATGGTATTTTTCACTACTCAACACACCCCAAACCTAAGCTTTGCTAGTCCCTGAGCAAAGAAGAAATTCAAAACAATTATTGAAAATGAAAAAAATGCCACTTTTGAAGGGAACACAATGCATTTAGCATATGAATCAAGCCTTTTAAACCCCTAGGTGATCCCTAGAGGAGGAGTGAAGTCTCCTGAGGGTTTTCAATGAAGTTACCCACAAACTTCCCTAATGGTTCAGTTAATGTTAATGCAACATGTTGAGAACAAAAATCAAGTCAAAATGAAATTCATTCCACCCTTGTTCCTTTATGTTCAAACGGTTTTTATCAAAAATACAGTCTTTTAAAAACTGAAATTTTGCTGCATTTCCTTCACAATCATTCAGCTCATGCCAAGGCATTTTATCCGAAATTCAATACATAGCTAGCTATGAAATTGAGAATGTCTGTTATAATACAACTCCGAACAAACTTAATTTCAGACCCAAAACTCACCAGGGATTATCACTCAAAAGGAAACTAGAAGGGTGCATCAATTCACTCAGATCAAGAGTAGTTACAACCCTCAAATAGGACTGCAAGCATGAGCATAGGCATTACTCTAATTTCTGAAATTTTCTAACTCTTTTCACCATAGATTAGACATATCCTTGTCTCCACATGACAGTTCAATCCATTTCAGATCAGTATGGTCTTTTTATTGAATTGTACTGTGGCTTATGGGTGAAATTTATATAGAATAAAAGGGTAAAAAGGATTCAAGATTGAGAAATTAGTGATGTATGGAGGTGATGCATAACTTCACCTTCTTCATTTCAGCATAAATCTTCATCTTCTTTCTTGAATTTTCAGATTTGAAGTGATCAGTTTCTAATCTCCTTTGTCAAAATATCAAATGAAATGACTTCTCTTTCACTCTTTTTTTTTTTTTTATGGGCTGGCATGCCACAATTACACATCACTCTTGCCTTCACATGTTTTTTCTTCTTCTTGTACCAAATTGTCAAAACTTACTCTTCTAACCTCTTCAATTCCTTCACCTTTCCTTCTAAAATCTCAAAGTCAGGGTCAGGCTACATCAGGTCATTTAGGTTATGGGTTCAAATTTTTTGATTTTTATCAAAGAAAAGCTTGGATTTCAAGGCTTAAATGGTGTTTATCAAGGGCAGTTCAAAGGGTAAGGATATTTTCAGCTCAAACTGTCCAAGGAATGGCCTTAGTTCATATCCTCAATGTCAAGAATGTTGTCAAGCTGTTTCAGCTCAGATTTGCCTAACTTCTAGTGATCAAAGTTGGATCCAGTCAGTCCTTAGAGCAGAAAAATTGCCAAGACACTCTTTAAAAAGATAAGTTCTCGGGCCAAAATCTCATTGGGTATGGTCTTCCATCACATTTTCTGGGGAGTATCCTCACAGATCTCCTCTCCTCTCAAGGTAACTAAGTGTTAATTTTTGAATAGAAGTTCCTGACATTTGCTTAATTATAGTGTTAGAACTATAGCATTATTCCAATGTTAAAAAGTTTTTCTTTTTTAATTTTCCTAAAAAAAATTCAGGTGGGAATTTACTTCATTTTCTTTGTTTTTTTTATTGAACCTTGCTGCACTACTATTAACTATCCATTGGTAAGGCATACCTTGTCACACCCCCAAACCTAGGACGAGCAGTGTCCTCACTATGTTAAAGATAACAATGGGTGTGCAGCAAGGAGAGAGAAAAAACAAAGATACACAAAGGGAAATAAGCACATGACATAAATTGCAAAGAGACTAATTAACACCAAAAAGAAATTGTATTAAAATATATACAGAGAGTATGCAAATATGAATGAGTACATAAAACAAAAAGTAGAAAAGAAAACCTAGACACAACCTAATATAGACATGACTCAGGCGACAACGTCCATAGCCTTAAACAAAATATCCCATTCAAAAAGTTGTGCCCCTGGCTCAGGGATATCCTCAACCTGCTACCACTGGATGAGGAACTGCAAGCTAGGGGAGGGGATGAGAAGGCCTAGGAGGAAGGAAGTTGAGCGGGTGGTGGATGGGGAGGCGAGGGTGGGGGAGAGGAGGCAGGGGGTTCTATCTTCTATTTTTTTCTTCTCCCTCTTATCCTTTTTCTTCTCTTCCTGGGCCATAATCTATTGCTCTTCCTTGTATTCATCCCACAGGAATTGTAGTGGGTCTGGCTCCTTAGGTGGTGGCGGGTCCAACCAGATTGGGTAGAATTTGTTTGGCTTATCGATGGGTTTGTCATCCGCCATGGTTGGAAGTAGGGATGAACTGACAAAGTCGACAGAGAATGAGTACAACGGAGGGGGACTGACCTGCTATTTAAAGGGCGAGGTAGGTGGAATAGAGATCGTCAGAATAAATATTCTCATTTTTTCAAAGCTTAACTATTAAGGTGACGGTGGCAATAAATGGAATGACGATGGCGGTAAGCATGTCATGTCGTATGAATTATTATGGGGAATGACACCGTGGAGTGCATGTTTGACTATTTTTAGCCATGGGGTTTAATGCGAGGAGATAAGAGGAATTAATGCCCGGACACGAAGGAGGGAAACGCTGCAGAGTCCTCTCGAGGGGTACATGAAGCCCTTCGACCGGTATTCTTATCCTATCGAGAATTACGAAGGAGGACCGTCAGATCTTATCGACAGGTTCAACGATCGTATCGACAGACAATGATGCACCAGTAAACCTCGTCGATACATTCCTTTAGAGCTTTCAGAACCTGTCATAATGTATTGCAACCTCTCGATAGGATATAAATCAATGCAAATAGGCTTATATCCTATCCCATGACCATGCTACAAATCCCTTAGTCAACTCAAGTAGTTCCTAGCCCCAAGTCGGTCTATGAAGGACACCTGATATGTACATACACATACTAACCCTAATGGCTCTGTGAAACAGTAGTAACACACCAAAATAGCAACTATGATACATATGATACATTGTTGAGAATCAGTTAAGTAATGGAGGATCTTGAAGGGAAATGGTCACTATGGGCTCCACATTTTCAACAACAGGCTTGAGCCTCTGACCATTTACTTTCATGATCCTGCCATCGTTGGGATCCTTAATATCAACTGCTCCAGATGGGAATACATACTCAACTATATAAGGTCGCTCCCATCTGGATTTCAATTTTCTTGAGAAAAATTCAGCTTAGAGTTGAAAAGCCATACCTTGATGCCAACAATGAACTCTTTTCTTAATAATTGCTTGTCAAAGAAGACCTAGGTTTTCTCCTTATAAATTCTTGCATTGGAATAAGCATCCAACCTTAGCTCATCTAACTCAGACAGTTAGAGTTTCCTCTAAATGCCAGCAGAAGTTAAGTCAGTATTCAAAGCTTTAATGGCCCAATGTGCCCTGTGCTTAAGCTCCACTGGTAAATGGCATGCCTTGCCATATACCAGCCGAAAAGGAGACATCCCGATGGAGATCTTGTAAGCAGTTCTATAGGCCTATAAACCATCAGGTAGCTTCAAAAACCAATCCTTTCGATCCACTCTCATTGTTTTCTCCAAAATATGTTTGATCTCTCTGTTAGAAATCTCCACCTGCCCACTGGTTTGTGGGTGGTATGGGGTGGCAACTTTGTTTCACAAAGTTCTTTTTAAGGAGGTTCTCAAACTGTGTTGCAGAAATGGCTCCCCCCATCACTGATGATGGCTCTGGGGGTGCTAAACCTAGAGAAAATATTATCCTTCAAAACGTTGAGGACAACCTTGTGATCATTAGTTCCTGTGGCTATGGCCTCGACCCATTTTGAAAAATATTCCACAACCACGAAAATGAAATTATAACCATGAGAACGAGGGAATGGGCCCATAAAGTCTATCCCCCAAACACCAGAAAGCTCAACCACAAGAATGGGCTACAAGGGCATGGAATTTCGTATGGAAATACTCCCCATTTGTTGGCATCAAGAATAGGCTTTGCAATGCTGAAAGGCATCCTTGAAATGAGTGGGACAATAGAAGCCACTTTGAAGCACCTTTACAGCAGTTTTGTTGCCACTGAAATGGCCTCTACAAGCCTGTTCATGGCACATAGTCAGAATGTTTTTAAATTCAATTTTAGGCACACATCTTCTTACCACTTGGTCTGCACAATACTTAAAAAGGTAAGGATCCTCCCAAATGTAATATCAAATCTGTGAGAAAAATAGATTATTTTCATCCTTGTTCCAATGTGGGGGGATTTTACCTGCAACTAGATAGTTTACTATGTTGGCAAACCAGGGCACACTCATCTCTACAGCAAGGAGCTGTTCATCTGGGAAGGAATCATTGACGGGCAAGCTCTCTTGTTCAGCAGTTGGGATCCGGGATAGGTGGTCTGCTACCACATTCTCAACCCCCTTCTTGTCCTTGATCTCTAAATCAAATTCCTGTAAAAGCAAAACCCGTCTTATCAGTCTAGCTTTGGCATATGTTTTGGACAAGAGATATTTTAGGGCTGAGTGGTCAGTAAACACAATGATCTTAGATCCCAGCAGATATGATCAAAATTTCTCCAAAGAAAATACAATAGCCAACAACTCCTTTTCAATTGTTGTATAATTCAGTTGGGCATCAACCATTGATTTGCTTGCATAAGCCACTATACTTGGTGCCTTGCCTTTTCTTTGTCCCAAGACTGCACCAATAGCATAGTCTGATGCATCACACATCAGCTCGAATGGCAAGGAGAAATCAGGAGCTTGTAAAATGGGAGAAGTAGTCAAACATGTCTTTAGCAATTCAAAGGCAGCCAGGCACTCATCATTGAATTCAAATGGAACCTCCTAGCACAACAGGTGGCAAAGAGGTTTAGAAATTTTACTGAAATCTTTGATGAACCTTCGATGGAAATCAACATGACCCAGAAATGACCTAACTTGCTTGACAATTTTAGGTGAGGGTAGATGTGTAATTCAGTCAATTTTAGCTTGATCAACCTCTATCCCTTTGTGGGAGACAACATGCCCTAAGACAGTGCCTTGAGTCACCATGAAGTGACTCTTCTCCTAACTTAAAACTAGGTTGGTTTCTTCACATCTTTGTAACACCAGGCTAAGGTGCTGTAAGCATTGACTGAAATCATCCTCATAAATGGAAAAATCATCCATAAAAATCTCTAACAACTGATCAATCATGTCAAAGAAAATAACATACATACATCTTTGAAAGGTGGCAAGTGCATTACATAGTCTAAATGGCATCCTTCTCTATGCAAAGGTTTCGAAGGGGCATGTAAAGGTTGTTTTCTCTTGATCCTATGGGTATACAGGGATCTGATTGTATCCTGAATAACCATCAAGAAAATAATAAAATGCCTTGCCTGCCAGCTTATCCAAGATTTGATCAGTGAATGGTAATGGGAAATGGTCTTTGCTGGTTTTCTCATTGAGCTTCCTGTAATCTGTACACACCCTCCAACCAGTGGTCTGTCTGATTGGGATCAGCTCTCCTGAGTATGCTTGAACTATAGTTATCCCATATTTCTTAGGCACCACCTGGGTAGGTGCGACCCATGGAGAATCTGAGATGGGGCAAATTACCCCAGCATCTAATAGCTTGACAACTTCTTTCATGACATCCTCCTGCATGTGTGGGTTCTATTTCTTTGCATCTCTTTAGAAGGTTTGGAGCCCTCTTCAAGATGAATCTTGTCCATGCACACAACATGATTTATACCTTCAAGATCTATAATAGTCCACCCTATTGCTCTCTTATGCTTCCTCAGCACACAAAGCAGTTCTTCCTCTTGCTCAAGAGTGAGGGAGGAAGAAATTATGACTGGCAATTTCTTATTAGCTGCTAGGAAAGCATACTTTAAAGATTTTGGGAGCTGCTTTAGCTCCACATCTGAGTGAAGGCAGTAGGGGTGCCTTAGAAGGTGGTGGAAGAGGTTACAAAGCTGGTTTTCCTGAGTGATGCTTTGCTGGCTCCACTTCAGAATTTATAGTTTGCACTTGCTCAAGCTCAGAGGTGAAGGCTTTCTCTTCCACAGTTTCCTTCCAAACTTCATCAAAACATCAAATAGATCATTAATAAGCAGAAGTTGGGGTAGAGTTTCTTCCACTAACTCATCCAGCAGCTCAATGGAAAAATAGTCCTCATTATCTAAATCGGGCTGATGAGCTGCATTATACACATTCAATTTGACTTTCATATTTCCAAAGGTTACTTCCATGACTCCTGATCTACATTGAATGCATGCATTGGCAGTAGCCAAGAAAGGCGTGCCCAAAATCACAGGGATGGAAGTAGTACACTTGCTCGGCTCCATATCTAGCACCAGAAAATTAGCAAGATAAAAGAATTTGTCAACCCCAACCAAGACATCTTCTATGATGCTCACAGGCTTCCTTTCAGATCTGTCAGCTAGTTGTAGGACCACATGTGTGGGCATTAACTCACCTAAGCCCAACTTCTCATATACTGAATATGAAAGTAAATTTACACTAGCCCCCAGATCTAATAAGGCTTTTTCAATGGTATGATCCCCAATGATGTAGGGGATAGTGGAAACTCTTGGGTCTTGGAGCTTGGTTGGGGTTGCTATAGTCAAGACTTAGTTCACTTCTTCTGCTGAAAAGACTTTCTTGGATAGGTGAATCCTTGATTGTCTTTTGTGGGTGAAAAGATCTTTTAAACACTTGGCATAGGCTGGCACTTGCTTGATTGTATTAAGTAAAGGTAAGTAGATCTTTACTTGCTGAAAGGTTTCCATCATTTCCTCTACTTTGGCATTCCCCTTATCAAAAGGAGAAGTTGCTTTTAAAGTATTTGGAAATAGCAAATGGGGAACTGGCCTCCCATTTACAGCCTTAGCAAACTCATCAAATTTTTCTTTATTTTTGTTTTCAATTTTTTCTTCTTTTTTTTCTTTTTCCTATTGGGGAGCAATAACATCCCCCTTATTCAAACTGGGCTGCTCTTGCTGAACATTCTTTGGGACTGCTTCATCATGTTTCTCAAAATTTATCAAAGGCCCATAGCCTACCTGATTGTCACCAGCCTTCCACTTCTTAATGTGGTGACAGATTTAGTTTTCTCATGGGAAGAAGAGACTTCACCTACCACATATTATCTCTTTGGATTATCTATGGATTGATTAGGCAGCCTACCTTCCTCTCTCCTTGTCAATGTATTAGACAGTTGACCAAGATGGTCTTCTATCTTTTTGATACTCTGACTATGAGAGTGGACTGTTTGAGACAAAGAGCCTAAGTTCTGCAATGAGGCCAGAACTTGCTCTTCAAAAGAAGGAAGCTGAAGTTGGTGCATTTGGTTGCAAAGGCTGAACCATAGGCTGAGCCATAGGTTGCTGGTAGTTGATCCTTGGAACAAAATTCTATTGATAAGTTTGGAGAGTAGGTTTAAAAGGCATTTGCTGTGGTTGTTGGTAGAACTGATGCTAGTTTTAATTTTGCACATTATCTTGCTTCCACCGTAGGTTAGGGTGGTTTCTCCAGGAATAACCAGCAGTTGGATGCTGACCATAAGACTGAGCAGCAGCCACATGTTCTATTACCAATTCTAGAAATTGCCCAGTAGAGGGGCAATCCTGAATGGGATGAGTGTGAGATTGACAAATGGGACATGCCTCTCTCACACTAGCAACCAATGGAGACTGCCTCTCCTCTATCATATTCTCCAGCTTTTGAGTTAAGATGGTTAGCCTTCTTTTCAAATCGTTATACCCACCAATCTCATACAATTTTCCTCTTGATGTATTCTCCTTCACCATTCCTCCTGGGGTATCTACATCCCTAGCAAGAGACTCTTGCTATAATGAATTTTTACTAATAACATCAAACAATTCCCATGCTTCCTCAACGGTTTTATGAAGGTATGTGCCCCCACAAGAAGCATCCACCATATTTCTACTCTTTGAGTCAATTCCTTGATAGAAACTTTAGATAAGTTGCTATTCAGGAATTTTGTGGTGGGGGCACTGCCTCAACAGCTCCTTGAATCTCTCCCATGCCTCAACTCCCTTCAGTTGAGAGTTGAGAAAATAAGAGGATATTCTTCCGCAACTGACTGGTTCTAGACATGGGAAAGAATTGAGCTAGGAATTGGCTTTACATGTCATCCCACGAGTTGGTACTATTAGGGGGAAGCAAAGATAACTAGGCCCTGGCTTTGTCCTTTAATGAAAAAGGAAATAACCTAAGCTTGTGGCTTCTGGCCCTAGACCTGTAATGTTAAAGGTGGTACACAAGGCAAGGAATTCATCCACATGCTTGTATGGGTCCTCTTTACTCAAACTATGAAAAGAAGGCAACATCTGAATGGTTGAGGACTTAATCTCATAATTAGTTTTCACAGCAGGAAACTGGATACAAAAAGGAGAGTTGTATGCACCAGGTGCATAATAATCCTTCAACAACAACCTCGGTTGCTCACCCATAGCAACAGATTCAGTTTCAGCAGATGTGGATGGGGTTTGTTTTGGTCTAAGAATCCTTTCAACCTCTGAATTTAATGGCAAAATCTGGGGGTTCAGAGTTCTTCTTCCAAACATACACCACTCACACAATGCCCAAAATACAGTTCACAACCAATACAACAAGGAACAAGAACAAATAGCTAATAAATCAACAAATGTACAGATCTGAAAAATAATAAAGGAGTAAAGAGATGCAAACTTCAGCACAACCTCTAGCACAATGCTCGGAACACCACAGATTCAGATCTGAAAAGAAAATCAAGCTACAAAATACTATAGGAGCCATTAGTCAAACACTTAACAAGTAATCATAATTACAAATCTAAAAAAAATAGAAAGAAAACTTAGATCTACCAAGTTTAGATCACATGATCCATGGCAGCGACGCCAAAAACTTGTTGGGGAAATGGAGTGTGTTGATTTAGTGTGTAACAAAATAAAATCAAATTAAAACAAAGGATGGATTCAACACAACTACAATCTCCTAGACCTGCAAGATACAGGGCTATTGTAGCATGTTTTATAGGTAAGTAGGGTATGTCCACAGGGAAAATGTGAATAAACTATGATGGATCTCCAGATCTACAATAGATCTGGCACTCTATCCTAATTGAAGCTACTCTAAAATAGGAGAGAGGAGAGGTTTTTGGGATTTTGTCACTATAAACTACAAATTTTAAATGCAGTTGATCCAGAGCTTAAGAGAATACAGAGGTAAGAGAAAATGGATTAAAAATTAAAAGGATAAAGATCAGCAGCGAGGGATTTGGTATTCCACTAAAAATAAATCGAATCAAAGGTAATGCTTAGATCGGATCTGCAACAATCCTTCATTTGGCTACAAGCTCCCCAGGTTTTACCCCAGTAGATGCATGGTAAAAGAATCCAATCTCAACCAGAGAATGGAAGTAATCCTAAGGCTATGATCTGTCCACTTTAATGGTCACAGACCATCCTAGAGATTGTCTTGAGCCAATGGTTTTAATTAGAATAGGTTAATCATTGTACATGTTGTGAATGCCAGGTTACAAGCTCTCAATTTCTGGCTAGCTCACAGGAGTATCCAAACTAAGGAAATCAAATACGAATAAATGAAATCTAGCTCATAATTAACTCTAAAACCCATAATTTCATTGCAATGTTACTACTTACAATGATGTGCTCAGATCTACAGTCTGTGTAGCATCCAATCCCTCACAAAGCGTCTGAAACTCTCAATTACAGATCATACCCTCACCCTAGCTATTGAAGAGGTTTTTAGCCAACCATCATTGGCTAATAGTGAGGGAGAAATTGGAGGGAAAAATGAATTCGATCTCGGCTCTGCTCTCTCAATTTTTGGATCCTTTTCAATGTCGTTGCTCCCCTATTTATACCTTTTTCTCAAATCTGTTTCAGCCAATCAGAATTCAGAAGAATAATGTAGTTATGCTAATGTGGCTGATCCCTCTTCTAGAAGCTCTTCTCCTATTGGTTCACAACTGACAAGTACATTTGGGGTAGTTAGAGTTTCCGCTCGTGCTCAGTTGAATACCAAAAATACCCCCCAGGGGTCACTGTCATGCCTTGGAGCATGTGCGCGAAACCTGGAAGTTGTGACTGCTGAAGAAGGGTCATTGGAAGTTCCCAGAATGAATGTCGAGAGGTTTTAGAGAGCTTTTCAATGGGTTCTTAGTCTGTATACTTAGTCTTTCGATAGGTTTGGGAAAAACCTTTCACTGGGTTGAAGTGTACTAGTTGCTAGAATTAGCTTCTGTCAACAGGTTTGAAGTAGCTCTCGATACCCTCTGTATAGTTCTTCTTTTATCCTGTTGATAGGTTACAACCATCCTGTCGCCTTGATGAGGTGATCGAATTCTTTCTTCTTGCAATCACAACTTATCGACAAGTAGTTGAAACCTTGCGATGGCTTACTGGATCCTCTTGGCAGCTTGGCAATTGAGCTTCTGAACTTCTCTACAGCTTCTTCCTTGACTTTCCTCCGCTGGCACCTATTTCTGGTGCACTATCTTCCATCTGTTAGCACTCAGCAACCTCTTGGGGGGTTCAATCTATCTTCTCTACAACTGTGTTTGGTCTCAAGCATGACTTTTTGAGCCCATGGCCTTCTCATGAATTTATACAACTCTGATTGCTTGACTGATAGGCTTTTGGGCTGTTGTGAAACCGTGATGAGGAACAGTTTGCTTCTTTGGCCTTTTTAGGTGGATATCTGCACTAAGGCTGGATTTTATTGCTTATCTACAAAACATCCTTAGCACACCTTATTAGTCAAATCAAGGGCCTAACAAAGGTCTAGTTAGGAGGTGAAAAATGGTATTTTTCACTGCTCAACAGCTGGCTGCCGGAGGTCTCATTTCGGAATTTGATCCATCTTCAGTTGCTTCCTCTAGTCGGGAGGATCCAGCGATGGCTCAGCTTTGGGCTGAGCTAGATTATTGGGTAAGTTCTGTTCAATCTGTTATATTGTATGCATCATTGTGTTAGTTTGTTAAGTGTTGTTGCTTTGCATTTTTAGTAGTTTACTAATATCATGTGGTATTTCAGCGTCAGGTCGCCGAGGATCTTCAAACGAGGGAGGCGACTGCTGCCTCTCTACTTCCGAAGAGCCAGGTAAAGTTTCTTTTGATATGGGATAATTCAATTTTGGTTATTCCATCTTTATCTCATTCTGACATATCTTGTGTTGAATTATTTGGTTCTTTGTGCAGGCTATTCCGGATTTTACCCCCGAGGTTCCCCTCAGGAGTCAATTCCTATCCCTACTCAGGTATGTTTTAGTTATTGTGTTCATGGTTTATTTGTCATTATAGTATTTTTGATGTATTTGTCTATTTTTATTACAGCCACCAACGTCTGTTATCCCTCCTGTGCCTCCTGCTGATCTAGTGACTGCCGAGACAGTCGAGCGACTCCTGAGGGAGAGGCAGGATTTGGTATAGTTCTTTCCTTTTTTTTCAAAGTTTCTCATTTTGTTCATGTATATATTAGTTTTTGCTTGACTTGGTGCGGTTATGCAGGTTCGTCAGCTAGAGGAGGCACGCTTCACGAGGGGGCACCATTCCTGAGGGCAGACATGTCGTCGGGGAGACACGAAGTCAGGCTGACTTATTTCCCTAGATGATGGCCACTCAGATGACTCATACTAAGGTGTTAGAGGCAGCTCGTCGGACGACGTGGGTAGAGATGCAGGCATCCCTAGATCAGCTACAGTATCATCTGATGAGGAGTGAGAGAGGAATATATAGGCTAGCTCATCAGTTTGGTGGATCAAGGTCGAGGGCGATGGGTTCTTCGGCTGGGTAGTCTCGTCAGATGTCACATGATCGTGCCAGGGGTGATGCTCGTGAGGATGCAATGGTTCATGAGGTTCTTGCTAGGTATCCTCCTTGTTCCCGATCGAGGCGGTCTGTTAAGCAGACGAGTGAGTGGGGATCTATGGCAGGGCCTCGTCGCTTAGAGGTTTTTCTGACTCTAGGTACCAGGATCATATTTTTAGAGAATCAATCTACAGATCTTCGATCTGATGATACTAAAGACAACAGTGCTCGACCGTCCCAGCGGTAGCGTAGGGATTAGGTGTGTGAGTGTGTGGGGTTCTTTTTTGTATCTATAGGATGTGTGTTGTTGTATATATAGGGGGTGTCCCCCGTGATAGGTGTAAAAGGAAATAGAAATTTTTGACACATATAGAGAGTTATTTTTTTTTATTTTGATGTACCTGATTGTCTCCTCTTTCTTTTAGTTACCTCTTGTGTCTACTTTTACTTTCAGTTTCTTTAGCATTGTCAACCTTCATTTGGATTTGAATTCTTCTTGAGTTAGCGTAATGATGGTTGAAAGCTGCTTGCATATCTACACATGTGAGAGTAATGATGTCAGTAGTTTTGTTCGCCCCCTTACTGATTGTCAAGGGGGGTGAGTATCTCAGATCAGAGTCTGGTAGCAAAGATGGATATGTGCTCTCTCTTTTTTTCCTTTTTTTTTTTTTTCTTTCTTCTCTTTTTTTTCTTTTTTTTGAAACAAAAATAATGCAACAGGAAAAGCAAATAGCTAAAATAGAAATAACAATAAAACAATAAAAATAAAAATGCCCCAGTGTAGGAGCGTGGTAAGATCGGTAGTGTGGTATCTTTGGTAGTGCTTTTCGGAGGGTAACATTATCATTTCTTATCTTCTTCATGGAAAGGTCAGCATTTCTGACATAATTGTTTTTCTAATAAAATAAATGCCCCAGTGTGAAGGTGCAATAGAGATTTTTCGTGTTTTGAGATAAGCACTTTGGGGTCTGTAAGTAGTCATGGGTATTGGGTGAGTTAGTTTTGAAGAAAAAAATTGATCATTACTATCGTCGAACTGGGGAAGTCATCTTTATGATTAGGTCAGTTGTATACGGGGGTCTATCCTAGGGTGGTGGTCATCTTATCCCATGATTATTAGGGAGAAGTATGGTATGTATTGTAAGTGATTGCACTAGACATCATTCATCAGTTTTCGATTTTATTTCTATGAATATCTTACAAGGATTCTGATTTATTGTCCAAAATAAAAAAAAAACAGAGGGGAGCAAGGCTCAGTGATGTGAGGAGTAGTTTGTATCTAATGCTTTCCCAAAAGGGATAGGTAATAATCTTTTTTTCAGAGGGGTGCGCGATGCCATGATCGAGCTCTTCGCCATACTTTGGCACCATCAAAATCTCATATTCTATGGTTAGCATGAGTTGATCCTCCTTCCACCACCTTACGACAACATCTAGTAGTATGGGGACATCAAGGGTGCCCCTGCAGCTTGCTTATATATTTTTAGTGAAATTACCAGAGATGTCCTCTCGGCCTGGTTATGCTTCCCTGAGCTCATTGACTTGTTCATTAGTCGTAATGCTCTCACTCAAGAATGATGAGTTTTGATTGAACCTAACATTTTCATTTTCTGCTCTAACGTCTCCTCCAATGGCGGGGGAAGAGAAGTGAGGATCAGGTGTTACTTATCCTTTTGAAAGAGGTTAGATAGGTCACTAGTCCTGTAATAAAATTGCCTGAGTGAGAAAAAAAAGGTGGGCAATAGATCGGAGGTCTTAAGGATATTCTAAGAATTGAAGGCGTACGACCAATGAATGGGTCGTGATGACTACGGGGCGGTAAGTATAAGTATCTAACCATGATATATGATGATCACCGGGCTAGGGTTAGTATTTTCTAAGGTACATAGCGTTTCAAGGACTAGGGAGTTCTTCCCCATCTTGGTTCGCCAGTTTATAGGCATTTCTAAGATATGCAGCTGTTATGACGTATGGGCCTTCCTAGTTTAGTTTCAGCTTTCCCTTCGGGTGGGCGTGTTTGGAAGGCATAATTTTCTTCAAGACTAATTCTCCAATATTAAACGGTCGTTTGAGGACTCTCTTATCGTAAGCCCTAGCCACTCTCCTCTGATATACCTGAGTGTGATCAGCTTCCCTTAGACGTGTTTCATCGAGTTGCTCTAGCTACGTGAATAGGGAAATTCTCCTCTCATCTAAGGATAGCTCATCATTGAGTTGAATGCGTAAAGATGGTACTTGTATCTCATATGGTAGAACTGCCTCCATCTCGTAGGTAAGGAGGTAGGGAGTTTGGCCAGTTGTCGTACGAATAGAGGTCCTATAAGCCCAAAGTGCTTTAGGTAGTCATTCAGGCTAGTTGGATCCATTGCTTGCTTCTACTATATGTTTTAAGATTCAAATTAGCATTTTGTTCGTAGCATCTGCCTATCCATTGCCTTGAGGGTAGAATAGTGATGAGTGGTGTAGATCGATGCCGTACTTCTTGCATAGCTTCTTCGTCTTCTCTGCGATGAACTGTGGTGCATTATCGGTGACAAACATCCTGGGTACTCCAAATCTGGTGATGATATTCTGAATGATAAACCTCACGAGTATTGAAGCAGTGATTCTAGCATAGGATTTAGCTTCTACCCATTTAGTGTAGTAATCTGACGTTGTGAGAATGAATGCTTGCTTCTGAGTGTTCCCAACTGTGTCAATGAAAGGGCCAATGACGTTTAAGGCCCACATCGAGAATGGCCATGGCGAAGTCATAGTATTAAATGCAACTGAGGGAGCGTTAATGAGTGTGGTGTGTTCTTGGCATTACTTACAGGTTTGAATGTAGAGGTGGCAATCTCTGATCATTGTCAGCCAGAAATAACCTTATCGTGTAACTTGATCGACGAGTCTCTATCTACCGGAGTGGGCACCGTAGGCGCTAGCATGTGCTTCGTAGATGATGTATTATTGTTAGGATACTTTAGATGCTTGCTACTAACTTTATTGGAAACAGAGATAAGAATGTGTTAGTGAAAATAAATCAAAGGTGGACTGAAAACTACAGAGCAGCAAGTCTAAAAATACACAGACCTACAAGATACAGGGCCTGTTGTAGCAAGTTTTAATAAGTAAGAGTTTGTCCCACAGGGAAAGTTGATCTAGAGCTCCAAGGGAGCTATCTTTAGTAGGTCCTCTAGATCTGACTACAGATCTAGCAATCCTAAATGGAAGGGGATTTAAGGTCACTAATGTTTAAATTCTAAGGTAACCTAATGCCTAAACTACAGAAATGGTTGAGAAGAATGGTGGAGCGTGAGAAAATAAATACAAAAGGGTGAGAAGTAAGCTATTATGTACACATCTGATGGGTCTTATAACTCAGACTCAGATTTGCTGCTATAGAAATCCTATCCAATGGCTACATTATCACCAAAGAGGAGAAAATGATCCAACTCACCCCCGTGCCATGATCCAATCCCTTATGGTTATAACCTGACAACTTAAATGGTCATAGACTATCCAATAGGGGAACCACACTCCAGAGATGGGTCAGAATATGTTTATCACTGTAGGCACTACTTCGTCCAGGCTATCAGCTCAAGAATCCATAGGAACCTCAACCTCTAATGTTCTGTGTGTGGGGCTAGGCATACAATGTGCACTAGCCTGAACACACAAGACCAACAAGAGTTTGAGTACTAGCTTTTAGGCTTAGCTATTCACTGCTTTAGAAAGACAGCAGTGATCCAGTCACAAGCCTACAATCTCTACAGCCAGATCAGATCTGCTATCTGATGGTGGGTCTATACAAATACAGGGGAGTCTGTCTCTACACAATCTCTCAGAAGGCTATAAACACAAGTGTAGAGAAGAAGAATCTGTCTTAGATCTGTGGATTGGCCTCACCCTAGGGCTATAACTTGTCTACTTGAATGGTCACAAACTATCCACAGAGGCTATCCTCCTCATAGAGGTTTGAGACAGAATAAGAAGATTACTGCCACCACCATGTTCACAAGGCTACCAGCTCAAGCTCCCATGGGGATTCAGATTTAGTGGATTCTGTGTGTGGGGCTAGGCCTACAATGTGCCTAGCCTGGACACACAGGTCACTTGGATCTAAATAAATCCTTTAAAAACAATCCTCCATTGCTTACAATGCAACATAGCAATGGAGGATCTCAAAGCAGCAGTCCTGTACAGAGCTACCCTCAAAATTCAATCCCATACATGCATAAGATCCTATTATAAAACTCCATTAAAACTATTCCAGATACTCATATAAAGGTATAGCTAGCAAGTGCTGGACAATAATGAGAAGAAAAGGGAAAAAGAAACAGCCTAAACCCCAACCTTAGCCTATTGTAATTCTACAGTTGATTCAGGAAGGAGTACATAAGTCCCTTAAACCTAAACTAGGCTTAGGCTTATATAGCAGTCAGCTGTCGGAGCATTAGGGTTAGGAAAACCGTAATCTTATCAATGCAATCATGGCCCATTTATGTTCCTTGGATGTCTCAGGGCGTGTGCATGGAGATTGGAGCATTAGAGTGCGTGCCCTAGTTGCAGGAAGTTCCCAGATTGCCTCTGCAGAAGTGGGGAGAAGTTAAGATCCCGAGCCTCGCTAGGTAGCAAGAATTTCCTGGTCTTGTCGCATGATAGAATTAGCGTCGCAGGATTTAATTAACTTGAAGCTCTTGCAGTCGTGGGATTGGTACTTTGGCCATTGCGGGAATGCTCTGGCCGTCACGGGATTGAGCTTTCTATTTGAATGGTGCAGGAATTGCGCATGTGGTTCGTTCGTTGGTGAATCTCGTGGAGATCCTCGCGAAGAAGCAATGTGCATGGGCTTCTGGATCGTGCAAGCAGTTCCCTGAAGGTCTATATCCCACAGCCACTACGCGATAGCTGCACGCAGGAATGCCTAGAGCTCTCTCTCCTCAGTGAATCACGCGAAGGTTAAAGGCGCCTTTCTTGAGCTGCGCGAGACTGTGTGAGAGCTTATGACTAAGCCTCACGAGAACTGTGTGAAGTCTACTTTCTGAGCTCTTCTGTCATTCATCTGTCCGAGAACAGCGCGAGCAGTTGGTGTGCTGTCTTCAGAAACCTGTGACAACTGCGTGAACCATTTTTCTCTGAAACAATTAAACCCTGCGACATCTGTGCGAGACTCTCTTCTTGACATTTTTTTGCTTTGCTGTGCCTATGCTGCAGCCAATTCTCTGTCTGGGTCCAATCTCCTTTCTCCTGAGGAACTTCTGGGGCAAAAGTAAGCTTCTTGGCATGGTTAGGGCCTTATTTGCAGCTGCTGCTTATTACCTATCAAATGGGCTTAGCACACATTCATTAAATGACTAAGGGTCTAACAGAGATTAAGTTAAGGGGTGAAAAGTGGTACTTTTCAGGTCTTAACATACCCCTAAACCAAATCTTTACTAGTCTCTTAGCAAAGCTTTAACTAATTAAATGCCACTTTCGTAGGGATCACGGGTACATTTAGCATATGTGCCAAGCCTTTTAAACACCTAGGTGATCCCTAGTGGAGGAGTGAAGTCTCCTGAGGGTTTCCAGTGAAGATACCCACAAACTTCACTATTAAAACAGTTAAGTATAGTGCAGTTAATGACAACACAGATTTCAATGTATAAAGCTTCATTCCACACCCATTCTTTAACATTTAGAGGGAACTGCAACAGTAATGCAGGCCATTTAAAACTCAAAATTAGCATGTGTTTGCATCACCACCATTCATTTTATATTAGAAATTCAATGTGTAAAAATCAGTACCCAGCTTGCCTTAAATTCAAAAATCAGGTTAGATACAACCCCAATGAGGTTAAAATTCAGACCCAATTCTCACCAGGGCTATCTCTCAACATTGACAATCTGAGGGTGTTCACATTCAAAATAGCTCAAGAGCAGTTACAGACCCCAAATGGGCGTGCAAGCATGTGCATAGGCAAAGCTTCTAATTTCTGACATCCTCATGACTTTTCACCATAGATTGGACAACTCCTCATCTCCACATGACAGTTCATTTCACATTGGATCTACAAGGTCTTTTTGAATGGGTTGTAATGTGACTTATGGGTGAGGGATATAGAGAATCAAGGGGTAAAAAGGGAATCAAAATTAAGAAATCAGCAAGGTAAGGAGTGATTCATTACTTCACAACCTTCATTTCAGCAAAACATCATCTTACTTGATATATTCGAGAATCAAAGTGGCCAGCTTCTCCTCTTCTTTTCAATTTTCAGATGATGTTCTTCTCTAAACTTCTCTTTCTCTTTCTTTTTTTATTTTTATTCAATATTTTTCTAATTTTTATGATGAACTACCACACAAATACCATTGATACATTGCTGTTCATAAGTTGCTTTTCTTCACCTTCCACCAAATGTTGGACCACTCTCACTTTCTTTAACTCCTTCTCCTTTACCTTCTGAATTCTCAAAGTGAGGGTGAGGTTGAATCAGGTCAAGAAGTTAAGGTGCAAGTACTCTGGTGTTTGTTAAAGAAGAATAGAACTTTCTGACGCTCAAAGAGTGTATACCAAAGGGTAGTTTTAAAGGGTTGGGTTTTCAGGCTCAAACTATCCAAATGAGTGCCTTGGATCATTTCCTTAGTGTCATGAGTGTTGTCAATCAATTTGGATTCGGAGGTGCCTAACTTCTAGTGAAAAGGTCTTGACTCAATCAGTCCTCAGAGCATAAATAATGTCAAAAACTCTCTTCAAAAGAAAATGATGGGCCCAAATCTCACTAGGTATGGTCCTCAAATTAACCCATGGGGTGTATTTTCACCTGTTTCTCTCCTCTTAGGTTCACTAAGTATTAACTGAAAATTTTTCTGATGTTAGCTTCTTGGTGGTGTCAAGATTTTAACATTTTCAGTTTCGAAAAGTCTGAAAAAATATTTTAATTTTTCACAAATTTCCTCATTACAGCAAGTTAGGTGGAAATTGGCTTTATTCATCTCAGTTACACCACCATTACTGCACTAAAATTAACTATTCTATTGGTAGATCTACCCTGCCACACCCCCAAACCATGAGGAGCAGTGTCCTCACTGGTTCAAAGGTGAGAAAGTGATGGGTAATAGCCAGGAACAAAAAGGTAAACACACACAGATCAAATACACAAAGCAAAATATAAAAGGAAATTCTATTAATTTAGAAAGAAATGTACAATTGTAATTGAAATGACAAGAAAAAAGTGGAAAGGAAAGAAAAACCTAAGTACAATCTATTCTAAGAGGAGGAGGACTCGGAATCTGAATTTGTGAACCAATCCCAACCCATATGTTTTGCATGTTTCCTCATTTCAGCTTTGCTCTCAGAACTGGGCTTGGACTTGGTTCTATCTGAGGGAGCTTTGGCCTTTTTCTTTCGGGCTTTCTTCTCAGTTGGGCTCTTTTTCTTTTGCTGCCATGGTTTCTTTGGTGGTGGTGGTTTCTTCATGGTTGGAGCTTTTGGTGCCCTCACCCTCATTTTTCTGGTTTTGGGTTCAGGAGGGATCATAGGGGATTTTCCTTTGTCTTGCTCAGTTGGGGCTACTGGGGACTTCCCTTTGGCTGGCTAGCCATCTAATGGTGCCTCCTCAGACTGGGCAGCTGGCTCTTTGGCAATTTTGATAGAGACTGCTGTGGAAGCAATCCTCTTAGCAGTGACTTTCCTTTATTTAGGATAAGTTTGCTCAGTAGGAGGTACAGTAGGAGTTGGGGTAGGTTGAGGCTTCTCTGTGAGGGGTGCAGCAGGAGGGGCAGCAGGGGTTTTCCTTTTATCTGGCTGGGCAAGTGTTTGTGCCTCCTCAGACTGGGTAGCTGGTGTCAGAGAAGGTTTAGGCTCAGGTTCTGGCATGAGTACAGAGAGTGGGGTGGGCTGCTGAGCTGCAGTTCTGGTAGTAGCCAATGCGGCTTCCAAATAGGCTATCTGAATTTTGGCTTTAAGGAGGTAAGTGTCATGGATTTCCTTTTGGAGTCGAAAGATCTCCTGAGCATTGTTGAACCTCTTTTTAAACATCTTGGCCTTCATCCTCTCCACATTGGCATTTGCCTTCTCTAGCTCCAAATTCATCTAATGATATGCAACCATGGTTTTTGCCTTCTCATAGGCCTCCAAGATGTTGGTCCACCCAAGGGAAATACCCAGTAGTTACTTTCTGTGGGCTTCCTCAAGTTCGGCAATCTGCTGCAGTAGGGGGGTCTCAATGGACTGCCTATGTTGGGCCATGCCCCTCAGGACATCCCTCCTAAGGTAGGGATTGTCCCTCATGGCATGGAGGATGCTGAGGTAGGGAGGGATGTAAAAGGAGTGTTTGGGTGCGATAGGAAGAGAGGAAGTGGAAGGAGCAAAATGTGATTGGTCTTGGGTGGGGGAAGTGGAGTTATCAGTGGGTAAGTCTAGTTGTTGGGGGATGGTAACAGGTTCTGGGTGTGTTTGGGTATGTTTGTCAGTGAATGTTGAAGGGGGTAGGATAAGAGGTGGGATTGAAGGCATGGGGGGGAAAGAAAATGAGGTAGGCTCACTAGGAGTAGGGGGTGATGGTGGAGGGAAAAAAGGAATGGTGAAAGGTATGAAAGAGAATAGTTGGGTTGTGGGGACAGGGCTGGGAGGGGAAAGGACCAGGGGGGTTTGAGTGGATTGTTGAGGGATGGGTGGGTTGGTCAATGTTTGAAGTGTGGATTTGATGGATGTGAGATCAGTTTGCATCTGGTCCTGTGTGTTTGTTGTGGTAGATAGTTGGGATTGAATGTCTTGGATGAGGGAGAGGATGAGTGTCAGTCTATCTGGGCTGGGAGGTTGAGTTTGTGTGGAAGAAGGCACAGGTTGAAAAGGTGAGGAAGGGGCATGATGAAAAGTGAAGGGAGGAGGAGATTGGGGTTCTGGTGAGTGATGTTGTGATGTAGTTGGGGAGTCCGGGAGGGGGGTGTAGTCGGTGGGCATAGTGTCAAGGAAATAAGCCATAAAGGCTTGGAATCCTGTGGTTGTGTTAAGGTTGAGGTCTATGTATGTGAATGGGGATGTAGTAGGCATGGCAAGAGTGGTGTCTTCTTCAATGTGAGGTGTGTCAGTGGGGATAAAAGGGATTGTGGGTGGTGTCTGGGAGATGGTGGGGGTTTTCTCAGTGGTTTTCCTTTTCTTGTAGGAAATGAGTGGAGGGTTGTTAGGTTTATGTGAAGATGATGGGGTTATTGGGGGTGTGTATTGAGGTATTGTAGGGAAAGGGGAGGGGCTGACATGGGGGGTGGTGTCCTCCTAGGTACCAATCACAGGAGAAATGGGGGAGGAATGGATAATGAAGACAGAGGAGGGTGAGAGAGAGATGGAATAGGGGTAGGGGATGTTAGAGTAAAAGGTGGGGGGAAAGTGGGGGCTGTTGCAGCAGTGGTGGTGATAGGCTCTGGAACCATCTCTTTAGTAGCAGGGGTAGGCCTTGTAACAGCTTCCTCATCAGCTTGCTTGGGAGGGGCCTGAGTCTTAGCTTTGTTCTTCTTTTGTACTTCCATCAGGCTCCTGTTGATTCCCCATTGCCTCTTGGCAAAAGTTGTAGGGGCAAGGGTGGTAGTCTCTTCTGTTTTTGCTATCTTGTACCCCCCCTTGAGAAGCAGTTTGGTGATGACTCTGGCATAGGGGAGTGTGTGTGGCTTCTTGTTCTGCCCCAATTTCTCCACCAGATCCTTCATTTCATCAAAGATTAACCAGGCAGCATGGAAGCCATGGCCGAGAGGGAAAGCATAAACAGCATCAGCAATAGGAGCTCTCCTCTCCTGCTGATGGCCTGAGTAGTAGATGTTCTTTCTCAGGACTTGGTCAATGAACAAGAGTCCATGCTCCAACTCTCTTCTTCTGATAGAATCCCCTGAGGCCTTTAATCCTTTACTCAGAGCTCTTGCAATTGTAACAATTGAGGCACTCAGGGGGGGGCCATATCCACAGCTAGTGTCAAATGCGGCTGGGATGCCTAATACCTTTACAATCAGCTTGGGGCTAACTAGCATTTTGAAATCATCAATCAATATAAGGAGACTTGCTTGTCCATTTTTATCCTTGGTGATCTTGATGTGTTGATAAAAGAGTTGCACTAGCCTAGGGTAGGCTAGTACTGGTATTCCTCTCATCAAGGGTGTCAGGCCTGCCATGCTCATAAATTGAATGGCAGGTGCAGAGAGAGGCTCCTTCTCAAAGAAGGGCAGGTCAAAAGCTGTTTCAGGCTCCAATGGGATTGAAGCCATGAGCTCGGAGGGTGTAGAAAACTCAGGGGTTGGCTCCTCCACCTCCTCAACCACTTCCTTCCCTTTTTTCGGTGCCTTAGAAGTCTTGACCTTCTTAACAGTGGACTCAGCAAGGGCCTTATCCTTGCCCCTTTTCTTTGGTGCACTCTTAGGGGCCATTCCAAACTCTACTTTCAAAAATAAAAATGGGGGACTAAGATCTGAGTGCTTACCCTAAAATTGTAGGGTTTGGTTCGATCTGACGTATAGTGCACCACGAGATCTCTGAGCAGAGGGCAACTGATGGGGATGACGTTAGGAACAAATCTGTAGGAGCCTGGTGTGAATGACGTGTTATAGAATGGGCGCTGGAAGAGAGAGGTAGAAGAGCGCCGGAAGCTAGGGTTTCGTTGGATGAAGAAGGAAGATAGTACTAGAAAGGGAGACAAGCGCGGGGTTAAAATACTTGTCGCTAAGCTTGGCGTGCTTTGGGAATATCTGGTCGCTGGATTAGAAAGGAAACCTAGTGAAGGTGTAATTGTAACATGGATTGCGCGAGAGTCTCCCAGGTTTACCTTGGAGTGCGCGACAGCTTGTGAAGAATCCTATGTGAATTATGCGAGTCTCCCAGGCTTCCTTTTGGATTGCGCGAGAGGCTCTGAGGTTCTCTTTGCATCTCGTGACAGCCTTTGAATCTCGCGACAGCTAATGAAGTATTCTATTTGAATTGCGCGAGAGTTTCCCAGGCTTCCTTTTGGATTGCGCGAGAGGCTCTGAGGTTCACTTTGAATCTCGCGATAGCCTTTGAAGGGTTCTATGTGAATTTCGTGAGAGTCTCTCAGGCCTCCTTTTGAATCCAGCGACAGCAACGTATTAAACGGAGAGCATGTGCTCTTCATTCTGCCATTTCCATTTGTTCTATGGCTGGATCCTAGGTATGACTCACCACCAGGGGTACCCCCAGACACATTAAGATTAAACATTCAAGCATAGACAACAAAAATCACCATCCAACATTAGGCATTCAAGCAGAAACCATCAATTCAAGAGCAGTAATCATCAAACCCAACATAAAGAAATTAGACCAGACAAGTTCAGATTCCAGTGGGGCCACTAAAATTTCCTAGAGAATTTGAACAAAAAAAAGCAAGATAAATCTAACAAAACTAAATTACATATGATACAATATTAACACACTTGTGGATCAGTTTAATGAAGGATCCCCTTGAAAGTGAATGGTGTCCATAGGTTCAGCAGGTTTTTCGAAACAAGGCTTAAGCCTCTGAGCATTCACCTTCAAGGTTTTCCCAGACTTAGGATCCTTGATTTCCACAGCACTAGATGGGGAAACACTCATGAGAATATAGAAAGCTTCCCATCTGGATTTCAGTTTGCCAGGAAAAATTTAAGTTTGGAGTTAAACAACCAAACCTTGTCACCAGCCATGAAGCTCTTTCTCAACAAACCCTTGTCAAAGAAAGCCTTGGACCTTTCCTTGTAGATCCGGGCATTTGCATATGCATCCATCCTCAGCTCTTCCAGTTCTGACAACTGCAGCAACCTTTGAGGACCAGCAAAAGTTAGGTCTAGATTTAAATTTTTTATGGCCCAATATGCCCTGTGTTCTAACTCTACTGGGAGATGGCAGGCCTTGCCATAAACCAATCTGAATGGGGACATCCCAATGGGAGTCTTATAGGCAGTCCTATAAGCCCATAATGCATCATTTAGCTTGTCAGCCCAGTCCTTTATGTTAGTCCTCACTGTCTTCTTAAGGATGTGCTTGATCTCCCTATTTGAAATTTCAACTTGCCCACTAGTTTGTGGGTGGTAAGGAGTAGCAATCCTATGGGTGACAGAATATTTCTTGAGCAAGCTCTCAAAATTTCTGTTGCAGAAATGGCTACCCCCATCACTGATAATGGCTCTAGGGGTGCCATATCTTGAGAAGATATTCTGCCTTACAAACTTGAGGATAACCTGATTATCATTGGTTCTTATGGCAATAGCTTCTACCCATTTTGAAACATAATCCACTGCCACTAAGATGAAATGATAACCATTAGAAGTAGGAAAGGGGCCCATCAAGTCAATACCCCAGACATCAAACAATTCCACAACAAGGATGGGCTGCAAAGGCATTAAGTTTCTTTTGGATAGCCCTCCTAATTTCTGACATCACTCACAGGTCCTGCAGTGTGTATTGGCATCTCTGAATAAAGAAGGCCAATAGAAGCCACATTGCAAAATTTTGTCAGCTATTTTTCTTCCACTAAAGTGGCCTCCACAGGCATTTTCATGGCACATGGCCAGAATACTAGGGACATCACTTTCTGAAACACATTTTTGGATGATTTGGTCTGCACAGTACTTGTATAAGCAAGGTTTCTCCCAGAAAAAGAACTTGACCTATGAGAAAAATAGGACTTTATCCATTTTGGTCCAATGGGTAGGAATCTTGCCCATAACTAGATAATTTATAATGTGTGCATACCAAGGAACCAAGGATTGGATGGCAAACAATTACTCATCCGGGAAAACATCATTTGCAAGGTCATCAACACATTTCTCGAACACAATTCTGGACAAGTGGTCAGCCACCACATTTTCTACACCCTTTTTGTCCTTGATTTCAATGTCAAACTCCTACAACAAGAGTATCCATCTAATCAGCCGGGGCTTAGCATCTTTCTTGGACAGTAGATACTTCAATGCTGAGTGGTCAGTGAAGATTATAGTTTTAGACCCAAGTAGGTAAGGTCTAAATTTGTCCACAGCAAAAACCACTGCTAGAAGCTCTTTCTCAGTTGTGGTGTAATTCAGCTGAGCTTCAGCAAGTAATTTGCTGAGATAAGCAATGACCACTGGCAGCTTATCTTCCTTTGGCCCAAAACATCACCTATTACCAAATCGGATGCATCACACATCAGCTCAAAGGGCAGTGCATAGTCAGGTGTTTGGGGTACAGGGGCAGTGGTGACGCATATCTTCAAAGTTTTAAAAGCCTCAAGACATTCAGCAAAAAAATCAAAGGGCACATCCTGGCAGAGCAGGTGGCACAATGGTTTAGCAAATTTGCTAAAGTCTTTAATGAACCTCCTGTAGAATCCTGCATGTCTAAGTTTGACTGTTCTTGGAGGGGGCAAATTTGTAATGAGGTCAACTTTAGCCTTATCTACCTCAATCCCTTCTTTAGAGACTACATGGCCCAACATAATACCTTGTATTTCCATGAAGTGGCTCTTTTCCCAACTTAAGTCGAGATTGGTCTCCTCACATCTTTACAAGACCAGGTGGAGGTGTTGCAGACATTCGCCAAAACTGTCCTCATATACAGAAAAATCATCCATAAAAATTTCTAAGAATTTATCAATCATATCAGAGAATATGGCATGCATACACCTCTAAAAGGTGGTTTAGGCATTACACAGCCCAAAAGGTATCCTTCGATAAGTAAAGGTGCCAAAAGGACAAGTAAATATAGTTTTCTCTTGGTCATGAGGGTGCACAGGGATCTGGTTGTACCCTGAGTACCCATCAAGAAAACAGTAAAAAGCTTTTCCAGCCAACTTATCCAAAATTTAGCCAATGAATGGGAGAGGGAAGTGGTCTTTTCTGGTTCTAGAGTTGAGCTTCCGATAATCTATGCAAACCCTCCAGCCAGTGGTCTACCTGGCTGGTCTCAACTCTCCAGACTCAGTTGTAACAACTGTTATGGCAGATGTTTTGGGCACCACTTGGATAGGTGCCACCCATTAAGAATCATAAATGGGGTAAATTACCCTAGCATCTAGTAATTTAATGATTTCTTTGATGACCACTTCCTGCATGTATGGATTCAATTTCCTCTGTATTTCCTTAGAGGGTGTTGAACCCTCCTCTAAATGGATCCTGTGCATACAGATTGGTGCATCTATCCCTCCTAGATCTACAATGGTCAAGCCAATTGCCTTTTTGTGCTTCCTCAAGACTATTAGTAATTCTTCCTCTTGCTCATGAGTAAAAGAGGAGGAGATAATTACAGGAAGTTTTTCACCTTTCTCAAGGAAGGCATATTTCAATATTTCTGGAAGCTTCTTGAGATCCAGATCAGGGGCTTGTTGGGTGGATGGCAGAATTGGTGCTTTGTTGGTTTGAGGAAGAGGCAGCAATGTAGGTTTCCAAATGGAATGATGCACCAAGCCCACAGAAGACTTCAATGTGGTCATGTCTTCTGGCATAACAGCTGGGCTTCCTTCCTCTACCATGTCCCAAACTTTAATTAAACTTGTGACAATGTTGCCCCACTCCAGCAGAGTGGGAATTCTTCTTCAACAACTTCCTCTAGTACATCCACTGCAAAGCTTTTCTCATTGTCCAGCTGAGGGTACTTTGCACTGTTGTACACATTAAGTTCAACCTTCATATGTCTGAAAGTTACCTCCATGATTCCTGACCTGCATTGAATGCAAGCATTGGCTGTGGCCAAGAATGGCCTGCCCAAAATAACAGGTATAGGAGTTGTACTCTTGTTGCAGCCCATGTCCAAAACAAGGAAGTCTGCAAGGTAAAAGAACTTGTCCACCCCCACTAAGACATCCTCAACAACTCCCATAGGTCTCCTTTCAGACCTATAAGCCATTAACAGCACAATGGGGGTGGGTTTTAGCTCTCCCAAACCTAGTCTTTACACCTTTGTATGGCGGAGGTTAACACAAAGGGCCCTTCCAATTTTGTGGGCTCCAATTATGCAGGGAATAGTGGGTATCCCTGGGTCTTGCAACTTCTCTGGTATTGTCATGTTTAATACAGAATTAATTGTATCAGTTGCAAAGACCTTTTTAGATAAATGACCTCTAGCTTTTCTTTTCTAGGTACAAAGGTCTTTCAGAAATTTGGCATAGGCTGGGACCTGTCTAATTACATGAAGCAGGGGCAAATTGATTTTTACCTGCTTAAAAGTTTCCATAATTTCCTCTATCTGTGCATTCCCCTTATCAAAAGGGGTAGGGCCACTTAAAGCTTGAGGAAATGGCAACTGAGGTACTACTGGTTCCTCTGCTGCAAGCCTATGACTAAACTTTTATTTTTTTCTTTTTTCATCTTTTATTTCCTGCTGAGGCTCAACTACAACCTCTTTATTTTTCCCTTGTTGCAGGGTAGCAGGTAACTCTTGGCTCTGTGCTCTAACAAATTCTTTTTCACTTTCATTCGAGAGTTATTTGGAAATTACCTCTCCTTGTTCCTTTCCCACCTGGTTGTCTCCCAGCCTGCTAGACCTAAGGGTTGTGATGGTATTAGCTCCCTCAAAACTTGAGAAACCTTCTCCAACCGAATATTGGCCCTTAGGGTTGGCCACTGGCTGGCTTGGCAACCTGCCCACTTCTCTTTTGGCCAATGCATTGGATATTTGGCCTAGCTATTCTTCCATTTTCATTATGCTTTACCTGTGAGTAATCACAGTCTGAGTCAAGACTCCAAGGCTTTGCAATGTGGTCAAAACCTAGTCCTCGAAAGAAGCATTTTGGAGCTGAGGTGAGAGAACTACCAATTGATTTTGCTGCTGGGGTAGTTGCTGATGCTGGAAATTTGACCTTGGGGCATATCCCTGGTTAAATTACTACTGTGGCCTTTGAGGTAAGGCCAACATCTGTTGTGGCAGTATGTAATTGTCTTGTCTCCACCTCAAATTTGGGTGGCCTCTCCATTGGTAACCAACATTTTGGTGTTGGTATCCAAATGGCTGTTTGTTGTAGCCAATAGATTGTTGTAGCCAATAGATTGTTGCTAGCCAAATGATTGGGCAGCAGCAGCTTGTTCCATCACATACTCAGGATATTGCCCTACAAATGGGCACTCTTCCACTATGTATTGTGGAGATTGGCATATCAGACATGCCTCCATCACCTATGCAGCCAATCTGGGTTGCACCACAGTTAATAGTTTATCAAACTTATCAGAAAGATTGGCCATCTGCATTCTCAGGTCATTATTCCCAGTTACTTCATACATCTTTCCTTTGAAAGTTTCAGCAAGTCCCATTTTAAGAGAAGACTCTTGAACAGTTCTTGACAAGGATATCTTTTCAAAAGCATTTTCACTGATGACCTAGAACAAGTCCCATGCCTCATTAGCTGTTTTGTGCATGTAAGTTCCACCACAAGAGGCATCTACCATGTCTTTGCTTTTCTCATCAATCCCATTATAGAAGCTCTGGAGAAGCTGCCAGTCAGGGATCTTGTGGTGGGGACATTGTTTGAGCATCTCCTTGAATCTGTCTCATGCTTGATTAAAATTCTCAGTTGGGGATTGGGCAAAAGTAAGTATTGCTTTCCTCAACTGGCTGGTTTTTGTCTCTGGGAAGAATTTGGTCAAAAATCTTGTCTGGAGGTCTTTCCAAGAAGTGATGCTGTTGTTTGGGAGAGTAGCTAACCAGGTGCTGGCCCTGTCCTTTAGGGAGAAAGGAAAGAGCCTTAATCTGGTGGCTTCTGGTCCCAAACCAGCAATGGAGAATGTTGTGCACAGGGCCAAGAATTGGTCAATGTGTTTGTAGGGGTCTTCCTTGCTGAGCCCATGGAAAGAGGGAAGCATTTGGATGATTGAGGTTTTAATCTCATAGTTTCCCTGAACATCTGGGAATTGAATGCTGAATGGGGAATTATAATCATCAGGAGCATTCAATTCCTTCAATGTTCTGGGTTGCTCTTCACCCATGACTGCTGTCTCAGTTTCAGTAAGGAGCTCAACTGTGGTGTGTCTGGGCCTTCTTGGTCTTCTGCCCCTTTCTATCTCAGGGTTAGGAGGCTCTAATGTGGGACTGAGGGATCTCCTTCCTAACATGCACACACACCAACAAAATAGGAAGACTACTTGCATACATTGCAATTAATAAAATTACAACTATCCTAATCAAGCTATGGAATTTTCAAAGGAGAAATAGTGAGTTTTGAGGTTAGAGAAGTGCAAAGCAGAGGTAGCTAGACTCGGTCTTGATTCAACTTCTTTCTCCTCTTGTCGGATCTGCAAGAAAAATTCCAAATGTAAATCAGCAGTATCAATTATTCACAAGCACAACTACCAAAGAATAAAAAAAATATAAAAAAATCTAGGGTCTACTAATAGATCAAGATTCCCCGGCAGCAGCGCCAAAAACTTGTTAGGATATTTTAGATGCTTGCTGCTAACTTTATTGGAAACAGGGATAAGAATGTGTTAGTGAAAATAAATCAAAGGTGGATTGAAAACTATAGAGCAGCAAGTATAAAAATACACAGACCTGCAAGATACAGGGCTTGTTGTAGCAAGTTTTAATAAGAGTTTGTCCCACAGGGAAAGTTGATCCAAAGCTCCAAGGGAGCTATCTTTAGTAGGTTCTCCAGATCTGACTACAGATCTGATAATCCTAAATGGAAGGGGATTTAAGGTTACTAATATTTAAATCCTAAGGTAACCTAATGCCTAAACTACAAAAATGGTTGAGAAGAATGGTGGAGTGTGAGAAAATAAATACAAAAGGGTGAGAAGTAAGCTATTAGGTACAGATCTGAAGGGTCTTATAACTCAGACTCAGATCTGCTGCTATAGAAATCCTGTCCAATAGCTACATTATCACCAAAGAGGAGAAAAGATCCAACTCACCCCTGTGCCATGATCCAATCCCTTATGGCTATAACCTGTCCACTTAAATGGTCACAAACTATATAATAGGAGAACCACAGTCCAGAGATGGGTCAGAACAAGTTCATCATTGTAGGCACTATTTCATCCAGGCTATCAGCTCAAGAATCCATAGGAACCTCAACCTCTCAAGTTCTGTGTGTGGGGCTAGGCCTGCAATGTGCACTAGCCTAGACACATAGGACCAGCAAGAGTTTGAGTACTAGCTTTTAGGCCTAGCTATTCACTGCTTTAGAAAGACAGCAATGATCCAGTCACAAGCCTACAATCTCTACAGCCAGATCAGATCTGCCATTTGATGGTGGGTCTATACAAATACAGGGGAGTCTATCTCTGCACAATCTCTCACAAGGCTACAAATACAAGTTTAGAGAAGAAGAATCTGTCTCAGATCTATGGATTAGCCTCAGCCTTGGGCTATAACCTGTCCACTTGAATTGTCACAGACTATCCACAGAGGCTATCCTCCTCACAGAGGTCTGAAACAGAATAAGAAGATTACTGCCACCACCATGTTCACAAGGCTACCAGCTCAAGCTCCCATGGGGATTCAGATTTAGTGGATTCTGTGTGTGGGGCTAGGCCTGCAATGTGCCTAGCCTGGACACACAGGTCACTTGGATCTAAATAAATCCTTTAAAAATAATCCTCCATTGCTTACAATGCAACATAGCAATGGAGGATCTCAAGGCAGCAACCTTGTACTGTGTAACCCTCAAAATTCAATCCCATACATGCATAAGATCCTACTATAAAATTCCATTAAAACTATTCCAAATAATCATACAAAGGTATAGCAAGCAAGTGCTGGACTATAGAGAGAAGAAAAGGGAAAAAGAAACTGCCTAAACCCTAACCTTAGCCTACTGTAATTCTACAATTGATTCAAGGAGTACAAAAGTCCCTTAAACCTAAACTAGGCTTAGGCATATATAGCTGTCAGCTGTCGGAGCATTAGGGTTAGGAAAACCCTAATTTTATCAATGCAATCGTGGCCCATTTCTATTCCTTGGATGCCTCGGGGCGTGTGCACAGAGATTAGAGCATTGAAGTGCATGCCCTAGTTACTAAAAGTTCCCAGATTACCCCTACAGAAGTGGGGAGAAGTTAAGATCCCGAGCCTCGCTAGGTAGCAAGGATTTCTAGGTCTTATCGCATGATAGAATTGGCGTCGCGGGATTGAATTGACTGGAAGCTCTTGCAGTCGCGGGATTGGTACTTTGGTCATCGCGAGAATGCTCTGGTCGTCGCGGGATTGAGCTTTCTATTTGAATGGCGCGAGAATTGTGCGCACGATTCATTCCTTGGTGAATCTCATGGAGATCCTCGCGAAGAAGCAATGTGCATGGGCTTTTGGATCGCGCGAGCAGTTCCCTGAAGGTCTATATCCCACGGCCATTGCGTGACAGCTGCGCACAAGAATGCCTGGAGCTCTCACTCCTCAGTGAATCGCATGAAGATTAAAGGCGCCTTTCTTGAGCTGTGCGGGACTGCGGAGAGCTTATGACTGAGCCTCGCGAGAACTATGCAAAGTCTACTTTCTGGGCTCTTTTGTCATTCATCTGCGTGAGAACAGCATGAGCAGTTGGTGTGCTGTCTTCAGAAACCCACGACAACTGCGCGAAGCTTTTTTCTTTGAAACAATTAAACCTTGTGACATCTGCATGAGGCTCTCTTTTTGACATTTTTCTGCTTTGCTGTGCCTATGCTGTAGCCAATTCTCTGTCTGGGTCCAATCTCCTTTCTCCTTAGGAACTTCTGGGATAAAAGTAAGCTTTTTGGCATGGTTAGGGCCTTATTTGCAGCTGCTGCTTATTACCTACAAAATGGGCTTAGCACACATTCATTAAATGACTAAGAGTCTAACAGAGATTAAGTTAAGGGGTGAAAAAGTGGTACTTTTCAGGTCTTAATAATTATCCTTCGGCAGTCATGACGCATCGCAGTTGTACTCCTTTGGTGAAGGCTTCTTTGTGTAATGTTCCAACGAGTATATAGAATCGGGCGCATCGGTTCCTTATAGTCTTTTATTCAAATTTTGAAGCATATGGAGGGACATGTTGATATTTCAAGAAATTTCAAATATCAAAGTACCATGGCTATCCATCATCGGTTGGTCGTTCTTTGAATCTGAACATAGCGACTTCGGTTTGCGTCTTGTCATGTTTTTTTGGGGTAATTACTCCTTTTGGTTCTGTAGTTGTGGGGAGGATGGGTAATTCTCTTTTGACGGTCCATGGTACCTCGTGGGCAGGTACTGTCAGCTTTTCAATGAAAAATGTCTTAATATTTTGTTCGACAAATATTTGGATGACTGAGGCTAGCGTAGCTAAGGAATCTGCGAACTCATTTTCTAATCTAGGGATGTACGTGAAAGAGATTCTTTCAAATTTCTTTACTAAATATTGAGCGATTTCTAGGTATGCCATTAGTTTCCTTTCCTTAACTCCTAATTATAATGCTGCTCTTAGCCTAGCTATAAAAGTTTCGTATTCTGGGACATTATTAGTGACAGAGAAATATAGTTGAAAAGCTTTAGGTATGATAACTCCTTGGCTCAAAAGGACTATCCCGATGCCTTATGCTTTGTGGTTTAAAGTGCCATCAAAATAGAGGGTCCATGAGGTCTTATCGGGATCTTCATTATGAATCGTGAATAGGTCTTCATCGAGAAAATCTGCGTGTATAGGTTCATTATTTGAGAGTGGGAGGTCTATGAGATAATCAACGATGGCTTGTCCTTTGATCGATTTCTATGTGACATAAGTGATGTCGAATTCTTATAATAGCATGTGCCATTGAGCTATCTTTCCTGATGTTGCGGACTTTTCAAATACATACTTCAGAGGGTCCATTCGGGCTAGTACTAGTATTTTATGTGCTCCAAAGTAGTGTCGCAATTTGGTCGAGGCCCACACCAATGTGAGGCAAGTCTTCTCCATTGGAGTATATTTTTGTTCGTAATCAACCATCGTCCTGCTGAGGTAATAGATAGCCTTCTCTCTCTTGCTGTCTTCTTTGTATTATTCCAAAATTACTCACATTGCTTTATCGCTCGCTGAGAGGTATAAAATTAGGGGTTTTTTGGGGACAGGTGGCGACAGTATAGGCGGTTTAAGGAGGTATTTCTTTATATTATCGAAGGCTTACTGGCACTGGTCATCCCATTTGTATTCAGCTCCTCCTTTAATTAGCCTGTAGAAAGGATCGCATCTGTCTAAGATCGGTATATAAGACCGATAGATTATGGACTAGTTCTAGAAACAGAGAACTAGAACCAGATATATGGAATTTCAGTCCGAACGGGGTGCTACGGTCTAAAACTAAAAATAAAAATTAATATAATTCCTAGATCTAGAGATTAGAAGCTATGGTTACGAATTAAAAGATTAACTCCTTACCTAGGGTCGGGGGCTGCAGAGAGAAATCTCAAAGATTAGAAGCTTAAATCTTGAAACCATGATGAAGATGCTCTATGGGTTGATTATTGGAGTTCTTTGGTTTCGGAATCCCAAAAAGATCTGTTCTCTTTCAAAAAATTACTAGCCTCCTCTCTCACTTCGAGAAAAAAAGCTTTTATAGGTTTTCCTTCAATTACGCACCCTATTTCAGGCGTTTAATTGAATTGCGCGTCAGTTTCCTGGCACTTAATTGCTTTGAGCCAGTCAGCAACTCAGTGAGCGATCAGCTGACTTGCTCAGCAAGTTTCCATGTCCTAACAAAATTAGGGCTAATTACACCCGTAATGGCAGGTGCGCAATCTAATTAAGCGTTTAGTCATAAGCACGTAATTAGGAAACTTAGGGATTAAGGGTAATGAGAATAGGTCAGGTGTAGGCCAATTGCGCACTGGTTTTGTGGTGCTCAATCTGATCGCGCGTCCGATTTAAGGCGCGTGATCAAGTCTCGAATAGGTCTGAGAAAGGAAGTTTGGTCAGAAAGGGGGACTGATTGTGCTTGTGTGGTCTGGCGTACAATCGAATTATGCGCGGGGTTTCAGGCGCTTAATTCGGGGTTGTTCTGGTCTGGTCTCTAGAATGAAATGCAAGACTATTGTTTCAGTCTGCATTCCAACTATATACTATTGTTTAAGTATATAGTTTTCCCACGTCGGGGTCTGAGCGATAAAGCTATTATTTCAGCCTTTGTTCAGCCATGTACTATTATTTCAGTTCATGGTTCCCATATCAGGGTTAATAAGAAGGTCAAAAGTTGGCCGAACAAAACATATTCCGAGAATGCAAATTGGGGGTGCCTACAGATGCCCCTCTTCAGCATGCTCTTGGAAGTGAAGTAGACACCCCTCATTCAAGGTGTCTTCTGGTTTCTCTTGGGAATTCACAAATGTGAATTGGTGATGCTGACATGAAATGCTTGGCTTTCTTATCTATCAGCGCAAGCAAAAATGGAGCATTTGAAGGGCAAATGGTAGCTATCGAAGGGCACATTCTGAGTTTGTGGGTGCATGACACATCCCGTCGCATGATGCGAGCTAACAGAGGGATTTTATGCACTCGAGGTACCGGGGCATCAATGAAATGTCTAAAATAAGGTCCAGGGACCGATAATAAAAGAAGAGATAAATATCATGTAATATCGAAGGCTTTTGCAAGTCATGTCAGACTGGGCACATCATTACTCACACCAATGCACGTCAGGCGTTCCTTTTCCAATAGGCATTTGAAAATTCTTAGGTTGAATATATTCAATGTTCAGTTTCCCAGGTAAATAATTGGTCGATTTGGGCTAGTAATTGAGATGCATTTTTTTTTTTAGGAGGTATGCTCAATTGAATTCTACGCAGTGGCATGTACGCTTGATGCATTTAAAGTTCGGAGGTCAGTAAATTGGGAATTTTAATGCTAATGTGTCTGAACTAATGATTTTATGCAGTGGCGTGTGCGCTTGATCCAATTTTGCGCAGTGGGATATGCGCTTGATTGTAAGTTTAGGCGTTGATAGGAGCAAAAGGGCAGGTTCAAGTTTAATTTACGTGCCAGTGATGGGGCACTTAATCAAAAATTTTAACATTTAAAGGAAGGTGAGTTGGGTCTTATTTATCTTGTTGCTTTTTTTTTTTTTTGTTGTTTTTTTTGTTTCCTTTGAAGTGATAGATTTTGTTTTGTGAATAAAGATTTTTTTTTTGAAATAAAGAGGTTTTGAGATTTTAAAATTTTAGGGATTTTAACTTAAGATCAATTCGGTGATAAAACGGCAAAAAACTTGGCTTCCGAGACGTCGCTGAATAGATCTACCGGTACGAGATTTGTGGACCTGACCGTTATTGTGGTTGTCAAAACGACACTTGGTATGCTGGATACTACATCTAACCTTCTCGACGAATACTGATGATTGTCTCTTATGGGAGGACTACAGTGGTTCGCTAGTCGAGAGAGATGAGTTTTGAAAACATTTGATTTAATCATAGCTAACTATATTTATAGGCAATATCGAGTAATTAATAAAGTGGGTAGTACTTACTTGTGGTGATACTTACCTTGGTTGCACACAGCTTGTATGGTTCGTGGTGGTGTTGTAGTGTCACGATGGGATTTTGTGGCTATTATTGTGATGCAGTGCTCCGAATGTGATGTCGCGACAGGATTTTGTGGCTTTCGCCTCTTCAGGCCTACTGTGGTAGGGCTTGGAGGTTGATATGCAACGTCTTGGGAGAAATAATGTCGCGATGGGACTTGAGGGTTGATTCGAAAGAGAGAGAGAGTCCATTGCTTTAGCGATGGGACGTGACTGGGCTTCCCCTCTTTTCGTTATATGGCGTGGCATGCGTTGCCTAGGCTTTCTTTTGTTTTTAGGTAGTGAGGTTTGCGATGGGACAAAAGGGTGTCATTCTTCGATGGATCTTGGGTTACAAAAGAAGTCACATCGTGGTTGCATCGTAATTGGCTTAGTTTTTCTTTTTTTTGGCGGTGTTCCTTTGGCTTTTCGCGATGGGTCATGAGGGTATGGCTAATTTATTGTGATGGGATTGAGTATTGAGGTAAAATTACTGCTTGTGCCCGCTGTCACACTGGGGTCTTCCTAATTTGGGTGGGGTTGTGAGGGCAATGCTGTAAGGGGTGTGTCTTTTTTGGGACAGCCTGTGAGGCTACAGGATGGGACAAAAGGGTGTGATCGCGACGTGATTAAAGAATCTTGGCTGCGATGGGACAAAAGGGTCTTGAGGGAATAAATTTTGTGCAAAATCAGGCTAGCTGGGTGGAATGGGGCGGGGGTGTGAAGGCAGCGTTGAAGTGGCGGCGGTGGAGGAGGCAAAGATGGCGGAAGAGCAGGAGTAAAAAATGGGGGGATGTGTTTCCCAACCAATGCTTCCTGAAGTCTCTGATTGGACGCTCCAAGCAGAATCTGCTCCTCTCTTTGTCTTAGTTTCGAACCCAATTTTTGTTTTGGGTTGTAGGTTAGAGTTTTAGGTTTTCGTTTTGGGTTGTAAATTCAGGAGGTATGCCTCCGGTGATAATTGTAAAAGTTTAAATTATAAATGAAGGGACATTTCTTTTGCTCTTATTGCGCTTGTTTATTCGTTTAAATTTATTAACGAATTAGTCAGATTTATTCGATTTGTTTAACTTATTTTTGGTTTTAACTTAGAGTTTTAAGATTTATTCCAAATTTATTCAAGGTTTATCCCAACGTTAATTCGTCTTATTAAGCCTAGTTTAGATAATTTATTTGGTTTTATTTGATTAATTGGGGGCATTTTTTTTAGTCAGGGTCTCACTCCAGTGAATGGTTGTTTGTTTGTTTTTTTTTTAATTTAATTTAATTTAAAGTTTTTACCTGGTTTAAGGTTTGATTTTTTAACTTGAGCTTTAGTCTTTTGTTTGATTGAACATGAGGTTGAAAAAAATGTGAGTTTTCTTAGATTCTAGATGGGTGTTACATGTTTAAATCCTATTGGTTTATCTATTTTGCTTTGGATGGGTGTCTCTTAGGGGGTTAAGTGTCGTGTAATTATTGGTTCATCTATGTTTGCCATGCATCATGGTCTTTTAAAGGGGTCTATGTTTGGTTTTGATTTAGTTTAGATTAGAAAGGTTTAAAGATGTGACACTTGTCATTTGATTGTTAAGGGAGATATAGTATATAAATGTGCAAGCCAAAAGTTTTGTTATTTTGAATTTTATTTTGGGTTTGGGATTGAAGGTTTCAAGGCATTCTTTTGGGGCATTTTTTTAAAATTAATTAATGTCTTTTCTTCCCTTCTCTTTAGTTTCTTGGGTGGCGGACCCAAGGAATTGTGCTTATTGTGTGGGCTCTTGAGAATGAATGGGATTGAGAATGCAAGGTAGCAGTCAAATTGCTGCCATGCTAAGGGAGGAGATGGAGGAGATAAAAGGCGATGGAAAGGAAAGTCGAGGAAAGGGCAGGGTTAGAATTCTTGTGACCGATGTCGATTTTTCCTTGGTAGGCTTTGCGGATTCAGTGCTAGTCGCTCCTCCTTTTTAGTGTTTCCAAGGTGTGCTACTAAGGGTGGATCCTGCAGGTCCTGGGTGGCTTTCCGTGAGCCACTCCTTATTTTCTATCAGCTCGGGGCAAGGGGAAGAGATTATTAAGGTTAAAATTTGTTCAGGGCACCCCCTTACTCCGGGTTTCTCTGAGATTTCTAGTTTCCCGAATGAATCCGGATTTAGGGATTGCCTGAACGTGTAGATTTTTTAAGTTTCTTGTTTTAAGTTGTATATTGAGAGGGTATGCCCTCGGTGTATTTTGTAGTTATTTGTTTATTTATGAGGTGATTATGATTCTAATTCTTTTGTAAATTCCAGTTTAGTTTTTTTTTGCAGCTTATTTGATTTATTTGGAATGTGAGATTTACTTGTTTAATTTATTTATTTAGATTGGGACATGTTAGGAGTATTTTGTTTTATGTTTTGATTTAGTCTAGGGTTAGTCGAAGTGTATGAATGATAAGGACATTTTTTTGTCTTGCTGTATAGAATGAAAAAAACAAAGGGGCATTTTCTGCTTGTTTAATTTAATTAATTGGGGTTGTGTGTGATATGGGGGCATTCTTTTTTTTTTTTTAAGTTTTAGATCGGTGTCGGTTGAGACAAAATTTGCGTTTAGCTTTAGTTTTTCTTTGTGGCAAATCTTCTTCTCTTTTTTTTTGGTTTCAGCTTTAGTTGGGGTGTGCGAATGGTGTCAGGTCATTTTTCGTTCTTTCCCTTTTTTTGGGGCGTATATTTTTTTTAAGTTAGGGGGTGTTCTTGGATTAGTCCTAACAAGGGTATGGTTTGGACTGATAATTGGTGTTAGGAATCTCCTAGTTTAGGTCTGTGAAAGTGTTGCTTTGTATTCGTATATATTTTTTTTGTTTTCCAGGGAATTGCACGCTTCACTATGAGCGTTTAAATGAATTGCGCACCAAATTTGAAGTGCGTATTCCAAGGCGTCAAAATATTATTATGCATTCGTGTTCGGTCGTTTAATCTAATTAAGCACTAGGTGTGGAGCGCTTGATTAGGGTGGTGGTGATTACTGTGGATGTGACTGTTGCCATTCACGCGCCACAAGGCGGGCACTCGATGTAATTACGGGCTTGGAGGGCGATGCGCAATTGAGTGGTCGGGTTAGTTTGAGCGGGCGACGATTAGGTTGCGCACTCTAGATCGGTCATGTAATTAGAATTATGCGCTACTATGGTGGCGCGTGATTGGTTTGAGCACCGGGATTTTAGCGCGCGATGCGACTGTTCCCTATAAATGGCTTAAAGGCTTTGGTTTTCATCGCGTAATCCATTTTAGTCTCTGATTCTCTGGTTTTCTTATTTTTGTGCGCTCTAGTTTTCGTGTTTTCGTGATATCTTGTGATCTGGTTGTCCGTTTCAGACACCGTTTCTTCCGTTCTCTTTAGTTTCTCGAGCTCTTTATTCTAGGATGGAGTTTGAGGGTAGTGGTAGGCCTGTTCTTACTATTTCTGGGTTGGAGAGGATGCTAGGGGCAGAGATAGGTGAGACGTCCGAGCCTCAGAACGACGCTGTCGTCGAGGAGAACATTGTTGCGGAGGTAGTTGGAGAGGAGGTCCTGGATTTTGACCAGTCGGTGGTCGGGGAGGAGGTGCTCGAGATTGAGCAGGGGGTGTTGAGGGTGAGGGTGAGAGAGTCGAGGGTGAGATACTTGCGGGTGAGAAATTTGAGGTGCACGAAGCACCGAGCGGTCATGAGCATCCGAAGGAACCAGAAAAAGCGTATATGAGAATCGGAGATCGTGATGAGACTCTTTTTTGCTAAGGCTACCCCGGTTTAATTAATTTTGTTTTTCTATTTTCCTTGCCTTATTTAATTTGGTTTCATATTTTTCACTCTGTATTTTGATTTTTTATTTTGTTTCGCTTTATCACTTTTCTACACACACTTTCACGTGGATACATTTTTTCAAAAAAATAAATAAATAAGACAAAAAAACTATTTTAAAAATGGTCGGCATCAGAAAATTGAACTTTAATGACAACGACCCACCCGTATGGAGCTCCCATAGCAACCCTGAGTATAATGTTTGGCCATCTCCGTGGACAACCCATTGTCGTGCTCAGGTAAACATTGTTAATGAGAGTGAAAAATACCCCTTCGCTCCACCATGTACAAATCATAACGTTAGCATTGAAGAAAGTGGTACTGAGCGAAGCTATCCCGATAGTCAAGTTATGGATCACACTCCCAGTGCACTCACAAAAGGAGGAAAAGAAGTCAACGCATGGCTCCGGTCCTAAAAACAAGTTACTCTGAGGAACAGACAAGAGGAAAGGACGCCGATTCCTCCACATGTTTCGACTCCCCTGACACATAACAAATATACCTCTCACACCTTCTACAATAACAACTGTCGAGGACAACCCTCACCCAAGGCACCTAGAAAAGACACCGCTGTAAACATAAACAACCACCACCAATTTCTAGATGACTACATGGCTAACAAAGAACGCTCTAGTCACACTTTTGGATTCGACAAATTTTGCCGAGACATTGACTTCACTGTACCTGCTAGTTTTAAACCTCCAAATTTCAACAAATATAATGGTACAGGCGAAGCACCACTTGGCCCCATTTTGCAATGACTATCGACCAATCTGCACCAATCATGGGCTCCTGATCCATTACTTTCCGAGATCACTAGAAGGAGAAGTCGTTGACTGGTTCGCGGCCTTACCTTTAGCCAAAATCGAGGCATTCGAGGACTTCGCCAACAAATTCCTAGATCAATACTAGCACCTGACTCATGAAGAAATCAATCTCGCTGACTTGATGCACGCAAGAGAAGAGGACAGTGAAGACTTCTCAACATTTACCAACCGTTGGAGAAGACTTGCCGCTCGAACGGGGAATAAAATAAAATAAAGCAATGTGATAGAAATCGTGATTGGCAATACTCGAGAGCCTCTTCGGAGCATTCTCATCCTAAGCGACTATCACGACCTCGCTAGCCTTTATCAACGCGCCTCACGCTTAGAACATCGACTAAGGAATGGAGACCTCAGTCTTCCTACCTTAACTTCCAACGGACCCTCCTCCGACAATCTCGAGACAAACACCCTAAACGAAGCCATAGACTCTAAACAAATCAATGCAAACCAAGAACTAAACCAAGTTAACCCTCAACCATACCACCTATATTACCAAGCACAAGATCTCTACACAAACCTGTACCCTGACTACAACCAACCTCCATAACCTGACCAAGACCAACCAATGCACGAACCCGTACTACAATCAAAGCCATTACCCCAACGACTCACAAACTAACATCACCTATTACAATCCATTGTTCGATCAAACTCAACTCGCATACGAGACTGTAAACTCATTCACCCCTGCCCCATTAAACCCAGCTAGCCCGATCCGATGAATTCAACCTCCCTTAGAGCAAGATCATACAATTCACTTACAACCAACCAACCCTATCCCACACACCTATAAATGCAAAGTTACCTTTTACCCTGAACCGGTTACTAAGATCACTAAAATCCAACCTATCACCGACTCCACCCCTAAGCTAACTAAACCCATCACCAAATTCATCGCCGAGCTCAGCGCGCCTATCTCTGAACCAACTCAACCTACCCTTGAATCCGATAGCCTAACAACAAACGAATCAATCCCCATACCTCATGAGCAAACGCCTAAACTAATGACGCAAACTACCCCCGAAGAGTCTCACATGCCGATTCTAGAAGTAATTTTTAAACCAATCAATCGGTATTATACGACGCCATTCATACTTAAACCAATCACAAAACTAAACTCCAAACCCAAGCCAGTAATCAAATCTACCCTCGAAATCACTAGATTTCTCGCTTCCAAATCGACTATGAAACAAACCCCCCTTTTTTTAGGAATTTTAGAATTGATTAATTGCTTTAGTTTTATACTTTTAGTACGATTGATTCAGCATGCTTAATTAATTCAGTGTCTTAAATCTTAGTATGATTGATTTATCTCTTTAAATTTGAATGTAATCGATCAATTCCTTGCTTCAATTACAATTAAATGGGATTAAATTTGTTGCTTCAATTGGATTCTTTAACATAGTCAATTCATTGCTTTAATTAGAGATTTCTTATAAAATTATTTAATTTATTTTAATCAGATTTGGTAAAAATTAGTTTGCTCGTTTTAATTAAATTTTAGTAGCATTAATTCCTTTGCTTAAATTAGAGTCTCAGTAAAATTAGTCTTTTATTTCAATTAGAATTCTAATAGGACTGTTATAATCATTGCAATTAAAATTTCAATAGAATTGTTATACCTTATTCAATTAAAATTCTAGTACACCTGATATGCCTGAACGAATTAAAGTCTCACCAGAACTATTATACATACTCTCCTTGTACCAATAGGAGACTGAAACGAATTGTATTTTTAATAGAATTGGGAAACCAACATTAACTGGACTCCTAACCGGATTGGAACAAACCTATATAACTAAATTCCCAATAGAATCAAAGGAGATCTAAACTGACCAGAATTATAACTATAAAGGGAAATAAAAGGAAATCAAACTATCTAACCCAAATAAATAGAACGTTGTTGACGTTCGTAGGTAGATGATTTAGTATAAAAGTAACCCATACCCGCTCCTAAGCGTGATCATTGACGTGTTGCAGAGTCGATAAATATCTACAGCTGACGATCGCAATAAATTAGAAACTTTCTAAGAAACCCCATTTATTATTTATTTTTTCCTTAATTATTCCAAACACTGCATCGCTAGAGTCCGCTAGGACATAGTTGGAAACCACTGATTCAACGGGAACCAAGAGGAACCCAGAAAAAGCGCGCACCAACAAAACTGGCGATAGCGATGGGACATTTTCGCAAACTTTGTTTCTAGATCGTTAGTTTCCAGCCTATTTCCCTATTTTTCTCCTTTCCAATTGTGTTGTTTAGATGCTCTTTTATATATATGAGTCTTCCCCAAAGACTCGAAATGTCTGGTATATGAAGAGTAAGTTTAGGAGACCTGCCATTGTGGGGATATCATGACAACCCCATGAATGGAGAAGAACCCTTTCATAATTCTAGCCCACGACAACCTGAAATTAATATGGCTGGTGAGCAAGAGAACCCCTTCTCTACCCCATACACTAGGAACAACCATGATGGAAGAGATGGTGGCAACGGACAAAACCTTACCGCTCAACAAATCGTAAAACTTAATATCCAAAGAATACAAAGAGGAGATGACGACTCCGAAGAATTGCTTCGAGGGTTGGCCGCCGCATACGAAACCATTAGGTCACGATAATTTTCAGAAGAACAAGAGCGACAAGAGAGGCCACCTCCCACCCCGAGCATCGTGTCAGCCAGCGCCACCTCACTGTGACAACTTGCCCACACATTATGTAATGATGACCCTCTAGACAAGGTTTGCTCACGGGTTGCTCCGAAAGACAGCACCGTTAAAATCGAAGATCTCCTTAGAATTCTTGATGAGTACATGGCCAAAAGGGAGCACCCCGATCACTCGTTCGGATTTGACAAATTTTGCCGAGACATTGAGTTTAGTTTACCCATAGGATTCAAGCCACCCAAATTCACTAAATACAACGGCACCGGAAATCCGAATCATCACTTGGCCCTCTTTTGCAATGATTGTCGACCCATACGTGAGAATCAAGGACTTCACATTCATTACTTCCAATGCTCAATAGAAGGAGAAGCTTTAGATTGGTTTGCGGGACTCCTGCTTTATAAGATCCAAACCTTTGATGAATTAGTTGGTCAATTCCTAGACCAATACAAACACTTAATCCAAGAGACAATTAATCTCAGCGACCTAATGACAGCTAAGCAAGGACCTGACGAAGAATTCACTGGCTTCTTTGCTAGATGGAGAAAACTCGTTGCTAGGACTGGCATTTCAATGAAAGCGAAGGACTCGATTGATATTATTATCTACAACACTAGGGAACTGTTAAAGAGTGCACTCGTCATAAGTGATTGCCCTGACTTCACTACACTTCACTCTCGGGCATCCCAAATAGCGCGACAAATTAAAGGCGGAGACCTTATCTTGTCCATCTTCATCTCCTTTTCCTTTGCCTTCTGATTCCTCAGAGTGAGGGTAAGTTTGAATCAGGTCCATAGGTTCAGGTACAAGTATTCAGGTGTATTTTGAAAGAAAATTAGAATTTAAGGCTCAAAAGGTGTATGCACAAGGGCAGTTGAGTAGGGTTTGGTCTATTTAGGCTCAAACTATCCAAGAGAAGGCCTTGATCCTTTCCTAAGGAGTGCCTTGATCTCCTTGGAGGAAGTCAACCTTTTCTCTAATGCATCAACTTTTAGGTTTTCTGTTGCAGCAACCATTTTCTCTTGTTCAGCATTGAGCTTCTCTTATGCAGCCAAACTCTCTTAGGCTTTATATAGATGCAACATTTTTTTTCAGCCTTTTGTGATGTCCTTCAGAAGCTTTTCGATATCCCCTTTGAGGAGATTAATCCTATTTTCGTAGGACTGTGTAATATTAGTCAGTCCTCGAATAATATCTCTTTTGATGTAAGGATTGGCATGCATGGCACGAAAGAGGGTAGAGTAAGGAAGAATGGAAAAATAAGAGGAAAGAAGTAGGGGAGGTGCCTGACTTGAAGAAGGGCCAACCAAAAGTGGAGAGGGGGTGGTCTGGGTAGGTGTAGCTAGAAGTTCAAGTTGGGGCTGGGGTTCAGGGTCAGTTTGAACTGCCTTGGAACAGGTGGGTATTAAATCCTCCATATCAGTGGCAGCATTGGATGTTTCCATAGCAGGTGAAATAGTGGGTAGTAACGAAAGTGGTAAGGAAATAGGAGTAAGAAGAGGCTCAGGTGTAGGGTCAATCTGGGTGGAGGCCATGGTAAATAGAGGGGTAGGTGGCTGATGTGAAGGATGGGATAATAGGGACAAGGTGGACTGGATTGACTCCAAGCTAGCTTGGATAAAGGATTAATTGAGGAGGGTGGGGGTAATAGTTTCAAGGTCGGCCGCAGTGGAGGATTGGGATTGGTTAGTGGCCGACACTCGGGCTTGTAGGGAGAGTAAGAGGTGAAGGATTTGGGGTAAGAGGTTTGGTATGATATTGGGTGTGGGTTGGATAGGTGAAACTGGTTGGAAGGGAGATGTGGGTCGATGAGTGAAGGTAGTGGCCTGTGGTGGTTTATGTGGTAGCGTAAAGTGTGGGGGAGAGGTGAGTCAGGGAGAGGGGTATACTCTAGGTTGATGTCTCCTAGGATAGTAGACATCATAGTGGAAAATTCCACTCCTGAAAATGGCTCACTATCATGGGATAAGGGAATGGATTGGTCTACAGGCTCACTAGGGCTAGGTACAAAAGGTGGGGAAGTCTCAATGGAATAATGTGGGGTTTTAAAGGTGTGGGCTTCAGGTTCATAAGGTGTGGGTATCGGATATGGAATGGTAGTGGGTGTGTAGGGATTGGAAGGGTTTGGGTTATATAGGTGGGTTGGGGTGTAGTAGGAGTTTTGGAAGTTTTCCTTTTCTTCTGGTATGGGTGTTATTCACTGAAAAGTACCACTTTTCACCTCTTAACTTAGCCTTTGCTGGACCTTGAAGTAAACTAATAACCATTTGTTAAGTGTGTTTTGTAGTTAGTAATAAAATATGCAGCTTAATATAAACTCCTTGCTTTTTGGCCTAAAGGAGACAAAATACACGCAAAGATGACAACTGAGATAAAGACTAATGAAACACCATGGTAGTGCTCACCATGGTGACTCATTGTTGATGATCACCATTGAACAAAGTCTAGCAGATGAATGAAGTTAGCGGATAAGGGAGGAGACTGCGACAACAGCAAGTGCAATGCACTAGAGCAGCAGAAGATATACCTCATAGAGTTGAGGAGCTTCCTCGCAAAGCTAAAGATGCAGTGGAAGAGGCCCTCACGTAGATATGTCGCACAGTCAAAAGGATAGCTGAAATGACCTCGTAAAGATCTTGCAAGTTAATGTCCCCAGAATCTGTGGTCGTGAAGCTCTCGTGGAGATCAAGCCTCAAAGCAGCCGTGCGAAGAACACAGCGAGTCCATATGTGCACTAAACAAAATGTCACCTCTCAGAGTTCTCGCGTAGCCCTAGAAGAGAGAGATGCCTAAAATTCTCTTCACGCAGATCTCGCGCACTCTGAAACCTTACCATTGACTACGCGAGTGCAAGAGCATAACTACACAAGTACTTAGCGAGAGAGAGCTTTTGAAGCCCAATTGAGCGAGAAATCCTGGCGCTCCAGATCATCTTCGCGAAAGCAAGGTAGCGCAAAGGAACTGCGCGATGAACTAAAGAGTGACTACACGAGTAAGCACTTCTCACTAGCTAAAGGAAACTCCACGATGGCTCTGTAATTGCACTAATGAACTAATGTAGATGCCAGCCCCGCGAAGCTCGGGCTCTCCACTACTTAGTTTTAACTAAAGGACTTTTTGAGAATTTCCCAAGGCTAGGGCACACTTCTTGAGGCATGGATTTTGAGGTGCATATCTCCAGGCATCCAAGCGTTGAAACAGTGCCATGTCTGCTGGAAAAAATTAGGGTTAATCTCTTTAGAGCCAAGGCCGTTTTGACAGAGTATATAAGCTTTACTTAGAGTTTATTATTTTCAACTTTCCTTCATCCTCTGTTGGCTGCAAGCTCCAGTAGGCTAGGATTAGGTTTTGATCATCTCTTTTTCTTATTTTCCTTCTCTCTTACCCCACCACTTCCTAGCTAACCCCCGTAGGTTTTGTTTTATTTCAGTTTGTAATAGGTTCTTAGTATATATTGGGATTGTGGATGAGTAGTTGTGTACAGGCTGCAGCCTGGAGACAGTTCATTGTAAGTTTTGTGTTCATTAATGGATTACCGTTTTAATGCCTAATTGAATCTAAAGGTCTTATGGTTTCTTTAGATGTCTATAGGATCCATGTATTTGGGGCTAGCCCATTCAGTTTCTACTAGATCTATTATTCATCATCTGATTTCCCTTAGTTTGATAGCCCCATGGAAAGCAATGCTAGATCTGTAGTGAGATCCAGGGAGCCCGAAGGCCTGTGGACCATGGTGATTGCCACAGTTTTCATGTTCTTTCTCAGGCCTCTGTAGTATCGACATATGAATGGGATACCTTGCGACCATTCAAGTGGAAAGAGTATAGCTCTAAGGTTCTGTCCATTCACATGTTTGAGAAGAATTCTTCGCCCCTGCACATGAGCTTCAAGAGCCTTGTGAGGAGGTTTGTACAGGAACTGGTTCCCCTCTGTTTTACCTAGCCGACATTAGATGTTAGATCTGATCTCTTTGTAGTAATTGCAGCTTGAGGCTGAGTCATTGCAGGCCATTTGTAGCAATGACCAGCTGAATCTAAAGCCTTATTCAACCTGTTGCATGGTCCTTTTTGTGAGCACTAGTGAGTAGTTGGCCTTAGCAAAGCACTTAGGATCTTATGGGTTGGAATACCTATAGATGTTTGCTAGGTTTGTACGCAGATTTGGGGAGCTTGTAGCACTGGCATTACATAGTGCTGCAATAGCATTCATGGTTGATCTGGCCCAGTGGCTAAGGGAATGATCAATCCACTCCTCTGGGTTAGATTGGCCTTGTCTATTTTAACCAATGCGATTTGACAGACTTTATCGGATACCCTGTGACCATTAGAGTGGACAGAGTATAGCCCTAAGAGCGCCCCAAATGGCATGGGATAAACTAGATATTTTTACCTTGTTGAGGCTTTTAATAGCGTCTCAACAAGGAACACTGCAGAGACAGACTAAATCTGAGTTACATCACTATTTTAACTCTAGCTTAATCTGCTTACTTCTCATAATTTTTATATTTTATTTTGGCACACACTACCACCATCTTCCTCTTAACCCTTTCTTTAGGATAGGGCTACATTTTATTTATCTATTTTTAGGATTAATTTAGTGTAGTCGTGACACCCAACTCCCTTTCTTTAGGATTGTCAGATTTGTAGCAAGATCTGGAGGTCTACTATTATAGCCCATTTTGGATTCTTGATCAATTTCTCTGTGGGACAAACTCTTACTTATCAAAATTTGCTACAATGGACCCTGTATCTTGTAGGACTGTGTGTTTTAGACTTACTGTAATGACCCATCTCAACATGTCCACTCTGGATTTATTCTCTCCACTGTTCTTAATAAAATAGCAGCAGTCAAAAATCCGACCAACAAGTTTTTGGCGCCGCTGCCGGGGACCAACAATTTTTTGGCGCCGCTATCAGGGATCTTGATCTTTTTAGTAGGCCTGAGTTGTATTATAATTTAGACTAACCAATTCTTTATAGCTGTGACTAATCAAGGATAAAAGTACTACTAATTCTTTGTGGAATTTTACAGAAATCGACAATAGAAGAAGGGAGAAGCTAAAGTTGCACCTGGAGTGTAGCTAGCTCTATTTGCACTTCTTGCCCCCTAAATCTCAGTCTATTTATGCCTACTTCCCTATGTTTGTTTAGTGTAAATCTGTGTAGCTGTTAATTTTTATTTTCAATATTCTGTGTCTGCTTGTGAGCATTTTCTGTACATACTGTGGGTGTGGGTATATGAATGATAGAAGGTCTTTAAACCCTGAGCCTGAACTTCCAAATCTGGAGGTTGAAAGGATCCTTAGACTTAGACACACACCACAGGGCTTTGCTATTGAAACTGAACCAGCTATCATGGCTCAGAGGCAGAGGACATTAAAAGAATACAATGCACCTGGGGAGTACACCTCCCCCTTCTGCATTCAGTTTCCCTCTGTTGAGGAGAACTATGAAATTAAATCCTCCACCATCAGTATGCTGCCTTCATTTCATGGGCTGAGTAAAGAAGATACCTATAAGCATATCGACCAATTTTTAGCACTTTGCACTACCTTCAACATTACTGGCTTGGGGGGCCTGAGGCCACTAAATTGAGGCTTTTTCCTTTCTCATTGAAGGACAAAGGCAGCACATGGCTATCAAAGCTCCCAGCCAACAGCATACAGTCATGGAGTGACCTTCAAACCAAAATTTTGGCTAAGTTCTTTCCCATGAACAAAACAAGCCAGATGAGGATAAATATTTTGTCATTCACTCAGTCCTCAACTGAGAATTTTTTTGAAGCTTGGGAAAGATTCCAGGAGATGTTAAAACAATGCCCCCATCACCAAATTCTAATTTGGCAGCTTGTCCAAGTATTTTATCAAGGAATTAATGCCAAGAGCAGGGATATGGTGGATGCTTCCTGTGGTGGTAGTTACCTCCACAAGATAGCTGAGGAAGCATGGGAGCTGTTTGACATAATAGGAGAAAATTCTATGCAGCAGGAGTCTCTGTCACGCAATGACAGTAAGACTCCAACTAAGATGGTGAAAGAGGCCACCCCTAGAGGTGTAATATATGAAGTAAAGGTGCAAGGTGATCTGGAGAGAAAGGTGGATAACTTGAACTTGAAGTTTGACAAATTGATGAATGTGATGCTGCCCTGGATGGTTGCATAGGTGGAGGATGCATGTCTGATATGCCAATCTCTCACACATTCTATTCATGATTGTCTATGTGCCAACTAATTTTTTGATTTTGTTATGGAGCATGCCAATGCTACTCAAACTTTGTGGCAGCAGCCTGCTGAGTCTTCTTGGAGGAACCACCCAAATCTGAGGTGGAGACAAGATCCTTATCCTCAAACCCAGCAGCAGCAAATGGTAGCTCGTTACAGACCCCAACACCATTATAATCAAGGTTACCCACCAAGGCAAAAAATTTTGTTACCTGCCCCACAGTCTAATTGGTTGGCCTTGCCCCCACAGCAGCCCACTTCATTTGAAGAGCAGATGCTGGCTTCAATGCAGAATTTGGGGAGCTTGGTGTAAACTATAAATTCTCATGGACAGAGCATCAAGAAGATTGAGGACCAGCTGGGACATATTTGTAATACTCTGAATAGGAGGGAAGAAGGAAAATTTCTTAGTTAGCCTCTGACAAATCCGAAAGGTCAATATATGATTGGTGATGCATCCTCTACTCAGGAGGAAGCTAGTGCTCAGTGATCCAAACATTGGTAATAAGTGTACCATATGTATGCAAATTCTATTTTGATTTGTGTTCTATAGAATTCCGTCAATGGTGTTTTTAGTGTCATGACGATTTTCTTGTCTTACTTTATCTATTTGTTTTTGAATTTTGTGTTGAATTTTGTGTTGGATACTTGTGCATTTTTGTCATTAGAATTTAATGTTCATGATTGTTGTGATTGGTTGAGGTGCTCGCATCATAATTGTATTGCACTTGATCTGAAAAACTATCTTTAGAATCCTACAATGTAGATGAATTTGTTGATTTAAATGGGCATATGTGTTTCATGATTGAAGTGAATCACCTGTCTGAGGTTTGGTGCCCATGCACAGTGGTTGGGTTTACAACAGCATGGATGCACTAACCAATGTGCTACACTGAGCTAACAAAGTAAAGATTGAGAAAAAATGTTGTCTCGCTAAGCTGAAGAAAGCTTAAATTTGCTGTAAAAACCACCACTAAGCTTTCTCGTGTGCTAAAAGCATGAGCAAAGGCTATGAAAAATGCCTCGCGGAGCTACTTCTACTACGCGAACCAAATCTGTATGTGAAGCATGGCTTTAGTGCTATTCTGTGCGAGAGTTGCTCGAGGTCACTTTCTGAAGCAGCACAGAGCCTCGCGCACTAGCACCACTGAGTCAGCTCTACGATTCTCAATGTGAGGCTGTTTGCCCTTCAATGCACAGAACGTCTCACGGACTTAAAAGCCAACTGCACGAAAATCCTACTCCGCGAGCACCTATTGCCAACTACGCGAATCGTGGGATTTGCTCTATAAACTCAGCAAAACCCCTCATTTTCTTCATTTCATCTGTCTACCCTAGTTTTCGGCACACCCAACTAGAGCTCTCAGTTCTTTCTTTCTTCTCTACCCCTTAAGCCACTCCACCTTAAGTTTTTTCCTCTTATCATTTTGTTCTCTAGCACCTTCCGGTCACTTTGAATAAGGTTTGAGGGGATTTAAGCCGCTGTGAACATGTTGAGGTCGAACCCTAGCTCTTAAATGGTACGATCTCCATTTCCTCTCTGTGCTGTGATTGATTTGATTTTCAGAGAATAGTAGGGCCAAAATTTAGTATTTCAGAGTTTACTCATTGTGTTATGTATTCTTCGAGATTTGTGAACCCTCATTTTAAAATTTTTGAGCACCCATGGCCAAGAGTTCAAAATTCATTGAAACATTGGTGGCTATGCTAGACCCTACTCCTAGTGGCAGCCCTATGGCCACTAGGAAATCTGCAAGGATTGCAGAGGCCTCCACATTGGAGACCTCTGCGGTGCTCTCACCTAGTGTTGACCCCACAATTTTAAAGGAAGAGAAGAAATCTGCCCTAAAGAAGAGGGCTAGAGAGCACCCACCTACTGAGAGCCCTAAAATTCAAAGAAGAAATAGATAAAGGATAAGACTGTGGCCCTTGAGGTTGTGGAGGAAGAGAATACTGAATACCTTAGGGTCCCTTCTGAGTTTGTGTCAGTAATTTCGCTGGAGGCTGAAACCATTTTTGATAAAGCCTACTTTGAGGAGCTACCAGAGACCTCTGCCTCCACTGAGTATCTGACCAATGCATCTCTGTTGCCCCTGTTGAGGCCCCCAATGCCGCTGGTTTTCCCAAGGATAGTGAGATTATTCTATCAGAATATCAAGTTAAAAACGGGTGATGATGAGAACCCCACACTGCTGGTCTTAATTAATAACTTCGAGATACTGTTCAACCAGGCAGACATTACAACAATACTAGGGATACCAGCTGGGTATAACCCTGAGTGGAGTTTGGGCCCCCCTTTGATAGCCTCCATTACTGAAATAGTATAATAATTAATTGGAGGAATCACTGCCTCAGGAAACTCAATTAGAAAGAGACACTTGAATCCCAAACTCAGGCTCATAGATGCAGTGTTGAGGAAAAATGTGTATTGCTCTCGTCATGAGCAGGAGAGGAGGTATCCCATAGCTAATGCCCTCCTCTCATTTCACAGAAACCACTACTTGGATGCAGCCAAGTTAATTTTTGAGGGAATTAAAGATCTGTGTGAGAAGGCGAAGGTAAAGAAAAAACCTCAGGCCCTCCCCTACTGCAGGCTGATCAATGCCTTGCTGTAGTTTAGAAAATACCCCTTCAAAAGGGAAGAGGAGACAGTGGCCCTGAACCCCAAAAATAGTGGAAAGAAATAATGGAGTATCAATGGCACAATGATGGGAAAGAGGGAGAAGAGGAAGGAATTATTGAGAGAAGCAGCCCCATCAATTCAGGAAGTTGTTGCAGCTGCTACTACTGTTGAGGCAGTAGCCTCTGTTGGGCCAACCAGGCCCTCAATCTCATTGCTAGCACATACCCCCTCCCCCTCAGCTTTATCTACACCCATTGTCCCACCACCTCCACCCTTCATCCAGACATCATAACCCCTCATAAGCACAATACCCTTACCTGAGCCTATCTACCCAATCACCACAACATTAACCATCTCAATCTTACTACCAACCATAATAACCACTGCCACCCTACCCATTACTGCACCTTTACCCCCTCTTTCAGCCCATAACAGTCCCACTGTAAAAATTGCCTACACTAAGAAAAGAAAACTCACATAAAGCAAAGCCCTCCAAGAACCCCAACCCACCAACATTTCCCAAACCATTCCAATCCCTGATACCACCTTCATTGAAGACCCAATACCCACAACCTCTACACCAGAACCCCATACCTTTGAAACCCCCCAGCAATCCATTGAGACTTCCCCACCTTTTGTACCTATCCCTAATGAGCCATTTTCAGGAGAGGAATTTTCTACTATGATGTCTACTAGGGGACATCAACCTAGAGTATACCCCTTTCCTAGACTAACCACCCCCCCCCCACACTTTACCCCACCACATGAACCACCACAGGCCACTACCTTCACTCATCGACCCACATCTCCCTTCCAACCAGTTTCACCTATCCAACCCACACCCAATACCATACCAGACCTCTTACCCAAATCTTGCACCTCTTACTTTCCCTACACTCCCAAATGTTGGCCAATACCAAAACCCAAGCCACAATTGAGGCCAATGTTCATTCACTCCACTCCACCTTACCAAACCCTGCCTCCATCCCAAACATTTTACAATCCATCCAGGCAACTTTAACCACTCTCACCCAATAGCCCCAATAGTCAACTGTCCCTACATCAATCCCTAATCCGCCCCTAGCTCTTACTCCCATTACACCTATCCTTGATACTTCTCTCAGCAACTTTAGAGAGGCCTCCACTCAAACTGAACCTGACCCTCAGCCACCTACACCAGAGCCTACCCTCCATGTCCCTCACCCTCTGCTCTCCACCCCACCTCTATCCTCATCCAGTCCCCTTCCTTTTTAGGCTGGCCCTTCTTACAGTGCTGATATGCCCATCTATCCGATCTTTGCTACCCCCATGCCCCCTTACTCCACCCTCCTTAGAGCCATGAAAGCCAATGCCTACATAAAAAGAGATGTCGTTTAGGGCATGGCTGATTTGAAAGCTACAGTGAGGCAGCCACTCCTTGATAAAATTAAACTCCTGATGCTTGCACATAAGGTTGAGAAAAAGGAAATCAAGAAAGGATGGCAGGAGATTATGGTCCAATACAATGAAGCAAAGAATCAAGTAGAGAGTCAGGAAGATGTCATCAAGGAATTGAAAAAGAAACTATGGTTGACTGAGGAGCGTGCTTTTGATTATGGAGTGGCTATTGCAACCTTAAAGAAGAGGGCAAATGCACAAACTGATCAGGAGATGGCAGAGGCTCTTTTTAAAGAACTCAACCCTGATGTACCTCTTCAACAATCAGGTCTGAATGCCATGAGTCCTAGCCTCATCAAACCTGGACTCAAAATCAAGGAATCTACACACAAACCTTCCCCTACTCCTCCACGAAAAAGCTCAGCCAAGCCTAGAAATGTTATTTCCAAAATATCACTGTCTAAGGTTGCCACTTTGAAGCAAGCAAAGGGGAAGGAAATCCAGGAGCCATCGACTGTAGCCAAGGACTCTGATGATTAAATTTTGCACTTGTATTTAGTTAGGAAGTAGTGTGGCATTTTTTTTCTTTGTGTAGTTTACTTCCACCTACTTTGTACATACTTTAGTTGTATAATAACACTGCACTTTATTTTGTTTTGTTTAGTTTCCAATCTGTCTTTCTTTATTTCTGTTTGTTTGTTTTTATGTTATTTGTTATGTGTTTTGCTTTTATCTCTTGTAGTTTTTGGTAATTAATCTCTATATTCTATACCTGCTACACATCTCACTTTGAATCAGTGAGGACACTGCTTGTCATATGTTTGGGGGTGTGGTAGGTTCTGCTAATGAAGTAGTTAACTCAAGTGCAGCAAAGCTAAGCAAGTAAAGATAGGAATGGAGCCATGTTCACCTAAAAATCATGAAAATTAAAATTTTTGCAGACCTTTAGGCATTACAAGCTTTTGAATTTTAACTTTTCCATGATGTGAACACCAAGTAAACTCACTTGTATCAGTACTGAGTGAATCATTAAAGAGAGAAAAAGGTAAACACATACTTAAAAGTTCAATGGAAGATCATAACTAGTGAGAGTTGGGCCTACAAAATTTTTTTCCTTCCTTCGAGGAGTGACTGAGGTAATTCTTCTAGCTCTAAGGACTAGCTTTGGCAATGCCCTCACTAGAAGTTAGGCACCTCCAAGTTGAAACAACTGACAACACTCATGAAACCTAGGAAAGGATCAAGGCCTTCTCTTGGACAGTTTGAGCTTAAACAAACCAAATCCTTATCAACTGCCCTTGTGCACACACCTGTTGAGCCTTAATTTCTAATTTTCTTCAAAATACACCTAAGTACTTGCACCTGAACCTATGGACCTGATTGAAACCTACCCTCACTCTGAGAATTCAGAAGGTAAAGGAGGAGCTGAAGATGGACAAGATAGGGTCAACATTGGATGAATGGAGAAGAGATACCTAAACTTGAGCAGTGTAGCAGCTGAGGAAAGAGGTGGCACATAACAAAAGACAAAAATAAAAACAAAAATAGAAAGAAAAATGTAAGAAAAGAAAGAAAAATAATAATGAAGAGGAGTGAGAGAGGAGTTAAGAGGAAAAGTTCATTGGAAAAATCAAAATGAAGAGGAGAAGTTGGCCACTTCAAGTCTGAAAATTTTGAAAGAAAATGAAAAGGTACTGAACTAAAAATGGGTGAAGTCATGAATCACCTCCTGCACTTACTGATTTCTCAACTTTGAATCCCTTTTCAACCTTACATTCTTTATAACCCACTTCATAAGCCACATGACAACCCCGTTAAAGACCTTGTGATCCAAAGTTGAATGTGCTATCATGAAGAGACAAGGAGTTGTCCAATCTATGGTGAGAATATGCCAATGATGCCAGGACTTAGGTGCTTTGCCTATACTCATGCTTACAGACCCATTTGGTGGCTGTAACTGCTCTTGAGCTTCAGAGAAAATGAAACCCTAAAGGTCCCTTGTGAGAGTATGCCCAGGTGAGCATTGAGTCTGATGTTGAATGTATTAGGCATGGCCTAGAACTTGATTTTTGAGTTAATGATGAGCTCAGTGCTGATATACATGTGTTGTCCCCCTTATTGTGAGCTAATTGGAAATGTTGTGCACTCAGGTAGAGGTTGTGATGATTAAATGTCTGTTCTTTTCATGTCCAAATTCCTCACATTTTTATTGAATCAAAGGTGAACTGATGCCCTATTTCTTGACAGCTGACTTAATAATGTTACACCTTTGTTAACTGTTTCATTGAGAAGTTTATGGGTATCTTCACTGAAAACCCTCAGGAGACTTCACTCCTCCACTAGGGATCACCTAGGGGTTTAAAAGGGTTGGTACATATGCTAAATGTATCCGTGCTCCCTATGAAAGTGGCATTTCAATTCATAGAGTAGTTGTTTTAATTTTTTCTTTGCTCAGGGACTAGCAAAGATTAGGTTTGGGGGTGTGTTATTCGGTGAAAAGTACCACTTTTCACCTCTTAACTTAGCCTTTGCTGAACCTTGAAGTAGACTAATAACTATTTGTTAAGTGTGTATTATAGTTAGCAATAAAATATGCAGCTTAATACAAACTCTTTCCTTTTTAGCCCAAAAGAGAGAAAATACACGCAAAGATGATAGCTGAGACAAAGCCTAATGGAACACCTTGGTAGTGCTCACCATCGTGACTCATAGTTACAGATCACCATTGACGAAAGTCTAGCAGATGAATGAAGTTAGTTGAGAAGGGAGGAGACTGCGATAGCAACAAGTGCAATGCACCAGAGTAGCAAATGATAGACCTCACAGACTTGAGGAGCTTTCTCATGAAGCTAAAGATGTAGTGGAAGAGGCCCTTCCGCAGATACGCCGCGCAGTCAGAAGGATAGCTGAAATGACCTCACGATGATCTCGCAAGTTAAAGTCCCCAAAATCTGTGGTTTCAAAGCTCTCGCGGAGATTAAGCCTCAAAGTAGCTGTGCGAAGAACACAGTGAGTCCATATGCACACTGAACAAAATGTCACCTCATAGTGTTCTCGCATATCCCTGGAAGAGAGAGACGAACAGCATTCTCTTCACGCAAATCTCACACACTCTGAGCCTTACCATTGACTATACGAGCGCCAGACCATAACTGCGTGGGTACTTAGCGAGAGAGAGCTTCTGAAGCTCAATTGAGCGAGAAATCCTAAAGCTCCAGATCATCTTTGTGACAGTAAGGCAGTGCAAAGGAACTACGCGACGAACTGAAGAGTGATTACGCGAGTAAGCACTTCTCGCTAGCTAAAGCTAACACCACGATGGCTCTGCAATTACGCGAATGAACTAATGCAGATGCCAGCCCTGTGAAGCTCGGGCTCTCCACTTCTTAGTTTTAACTGAAGGACTTGTTAGGAATTTCCCAAGGCTAGGGCACACTTCCCGAGGCATGGATTTTGAGGCACATATCTCCAGGCATCCAAGGGTTGAAATAGTGCCACGTCTGCTAGAAAAAATTAGGGTTCATCTCCTTAGAGCCAAGGCCATTTTGATAGAGTATATAAGCTATACTTAGAGTTTATTATTTTCATCTTTCCTTCATCCTCTGTCGGCTGCGAGCTCCAGCTAGCTAGGGTTAGGATTTGATCATCTCTTTTTCTTATTTTCCTTCTCTCTTAGCCTAGCACTTGCTGGCTAACCCCCCTATAAGTAGCTAGATTTAGTTTTATTTCAGTTTGTAATAGGTTTTTGGTATACATTGGGATTGTGGATGAGCAGTTGTGTATAGGCTGTAGCCTGGAGACAGTTCATTGTAAGTTTTGTGTTCATCAATGGGTTGTCGTTTTAATGCCTAATTGAATCTAAAGATCTTATTGTTTCTTTAAATGTCTATAGGATCCATGTATTTGGGACTAGCCTATTCAGTTTCTAGTAGATATATTATTATCATCTAATTTCTCTTGGTTTGATAGCCCCATAGAAAGCAATGCTAGATCTGTAGTGAGATCCAGGGAGCTCGGAGGCCTGTGGACCATGGTGGTTGCCGCAGTTTTCATGTTCTTTCTGAGGCCTTTATGGTATGGACAGACCAATGGGATATCCTGTGACCATTCAAGTGGACAGAGTATAGCCCTAAGGTTATGTCCATTCACATGTTTGAGAAGGATTCTTCTCTCCTGCACATGAGCTTCTAGTGCCTTGTGAGGAGGTTTGTACAGGAACTGGCTCCCCTCTGTTTTACCTAGCTGACATCAGATGTTTGATCTGATCTCTTTGAAGTAATTATAGCTTGAGGCTAAGTCATTGCAGGCCGTTTGTAGCAATGACCAGCTGAATCTAAAGACTTATTCAACCTATTGAGTGGTCCTTTTTGTGGGCACTAGTGAGCAGTTGGCCTTAGCAAAGCACTTAGGATTTTATGGGTTGGAATACCTATGGATGTCAGCCAGGTCTGTGCACAGATCTGGGGAGCTTATAGCACTGGCATTAAATAGTGTTGCAATAGCATTCATGGCTTTATCTGGCCCAGTGGCTGGGGGAATGATTAGCCCACTCCACTGGGTTTGATTTGGCAATGCCTGTTTTAACCAATGGGATTTGACAGACTCTATCGGATACCCTTGACCATTAGAGTGGACAGAGTATAGCCCTAAGAGCGCCCCAAATGGAATGGGTTAAACTGTATAGTTTTACCTTGTTGAGGCTTTTAATAGTGTCTCAATAAGGAACACTACAGTGGCAGACTAAATCTGAGTTACATCACTGCTTTAACTCTAGCTTAACCTGCTTACTTCTCATAATTTTTGTATTTTATTTTGGCACACACTACCACCACCTTCCTCTTAACCCTTTTTTTAGGATAGGGTTACATTTTATTTCTCTATTTTTAGGATTAATTTAGTGTAGTCGTGACACCCAACTCCCTTTCTTTAGGATTGTCAGATCTGTAGCCAGATCTGGAGGTTTACTATCAATTTCTCTATGGGACAAACTCTTACTTATCAAAACCTTCTACAATGGACCCTGTATCTTGCAGGACTATGTGTGTTTTAGACTTGCTGTAATGACCCATCTCCACATCTCCACTCTAAATTTATTCTCTCCACTGTTCTTAATAAAATAGCAACAGTCTAAAATCCGACCAACAATGGGATCTTGACATGGGGGGCTAGGGTGGGCTGGAAAAATAAGTAAGGGGATAGTGGTTATCATGGTTGGTAGTAAGATTGGGGTGGTTAATGCTGTGGTGATTGGGGAGATAGGGTTAGGTAAGGGTACTGTGCTTATGAGGGGTTGTGATGTCTGGAAGAAGGGTGGAGGTGGTGGGGCAATGGGTGTCGATAAAGCTGAGGGAGAGGGGGTATGTGCTGGCAATGAGGTTGGGGGCCTGGCTAGCCCAACAGAGATTGCTGTCTCAACAGTAGCAGCAATAGCCACTTTCGGAATGGTGGGGGCTGCTTCTCTCAATAATTCCTTCCTCTTCTTCCTCTTTCCTACCATTGTATCACTGATACCCCATTGTTTCTTTCCACTATTTTTGGGGTTCAGAGCCACTGTCTCCTCCTCCCTTTTGAAGAGGTACTTTCCAAACTGTAGCAAGGTAGTGATCAGCCTGTAGTAGGGGAGGGCCTGTGGTTATTCCTTTACCTTCACCTTCTCACACAGATCTTTAATTCTCTCAAAAATCAACTTGGCTGCATCCAAATAGTGGTTTCTGTGAAATGAGAGGAGGGCATCAGCTAAGGGGTACGTCCTCTCCTGCTCATGACCAGAGCAATACACATTTTTCCTCAACACTACATCCATGAGCCTAAGTTTGGGATTCAGGTCTCTCTTTCTGATTGAGTCTCGTGAAGCAATGATTCCTCCAATTAATTCTTTTGCAATTTTAGTAAGGGAGGCTATCAAGGGGGGGCCCAAACTCCACTCAGGGTTATACCCAACTAGTATCCCTAGTATTGTTGAAATGTCTGCCTGGTTGAACAACATCTCGAAGTCATCAATTAAGACCAGTAGTGCTGGGTTCCCATCATCACCCATTTTTAACTTCATATTCTGATAGAATAATCTCACTATCCATGGGAAAACCAGCTGCATTGGGGGCCTCAACAGGGGCAGCAGAGATGCATTGGTCAGATACTCAATGGAGGCAGAGGTCTTTGGTAGCTCCTCAAAGTAGGCTTTATCAAAAATGGTTTCAGCCTCCAGCAGAATTGCCGACACAAACTCAGAAGGGACCCTGAGGTATTCAGTATTCTCTTCCTCCGTAATCTTAGGGGCCACAGTCTTGCCCTTTATCTATTTCTTCTTTGAAATTTTAGGGCTCTCAGTAGGTGGGTGCTCTCTGGCCCTCTTCTTTGGGGCAGATTTCTTCTTTTCCTTTAAAAATGTGGGGTCAGCACCAGCTGAGGGCATCACAGAGGCCTCCACTGTGGAGGCCTCTGCAGTCCTTACGAATTTCCTAGTGGCCATAGGGCTGCCACTAGGAGTAGGGTTTAGCATAGCCACCAATGTATCGATGAATTTTGAACTCTTGGCCATGGGTGCTCAGAAATTATTTTTTTTTAAATGAGGGTTCACAAATCTGGAAAAATGCAGAAGGCAATGAGTACACACCGAAGCACTAAATTTGGCCCTACTTTTCTCTGAAAATCAAATCAATCACAACACAGAGAGTAAATGGAGATCGCACCATTTGAGAGATAGGGTTCCACCTCAACGTGTTCACAGCGGCTCAAACCCCTCAAACCTTGTTCAAAGAGACCGGAAGGTGCTAGGGAACAAAATGGTAGAGGAAAATGCTTAAGGTGGAGTGGCTTAAGGGGTAGAGAAGAAAGAAAGAACTGGGAGCTCTGGTTGAGTGTGCCGAAAACTAGGACAAATAGATGAAATGAAGAAAATGAGTGGTTTCCCTAAGTTTATAGAGAAAATCCCACAGTTCGTGCAGTTGGCCATAGGTGCTCGCGAAGTAGGATTTTCGCGTAGTTGGCTTTTAAGTCCGTGAGACATTCTGTGCACTGAGAGGGCAAACTGCCTTACAATGAGAATCATGGAGCTGACTCAGTGGTGCAAGTGCGTGAGGCTTTGTGCTGCTTCAGAGAGTTGCCTCACACAACTCTCACACAGAACAACACTAAAGCCACGCTTCACATATAGATTTGGTTCGTGGAGCAGAAGCAGCTCCGTGAGGCAAATTTGTTTATAGCCTTTGCTCATGGTTTTAGCACGCGAGGAAGCCCAGTGGTCGCTCGCACAGAAAATTTAAGCTTTCTTCAGCTCAGCGAGATAACATAACTTCTCAACCTTTACTCAGCTCAGTGCAGCAAAGTGATCTGTGCATCGATGCTGTTGTGCACCCAACCATTGTGCATGGGCACCAAACCTCAGACAGGTAACTCATTTTAATCATGAAACACATATGCCCATTTAAATCAACAAATTCATCTACATTGCAGGTTTCTAAAGATAGTTTTTTAGATCAAGTTCAATGCGATTATTATGAGAGCACCTCAACCAATCATCCACAATCATGAACAACAAATTCCAATGACAAAAATGCACAGGTATCCAACACAAAATTCAAAAATAAACAGATAAAGTAAGACAATCAAATCATCATAACACTAAATACACCACTGATGGAATTCTATAGAACACAAATCAAAATAGAATTTTTATACATATGGTACACTTGTTGCCAATATTTGGATCACTGGGCACTTGCCTCCTCCTAAGTAGAGGATGCATTACCAATCATAAATCGACTGTTTGAGTTTGTTAAGGGCTGACTAGGCAATTTTCCTTCCTCCCTCCTATTCATAGCATTACAAATCTAACCCAGCTGGTCCTAAATCTTCTTCATGCTCTGCCCATGAGAATTGACAGTTTGCACCAAGCTCCCCAAATTCTGCATTAAAGCCAACATCTGCTTTTCAAATGAAGAGGATCGTATCGTTGTAAGGTAATAAGTTAGACTAATATTGCCTTAGTGGGTAATGTTAAGACCGGAAAAGTACCACTTTTCACCCCTTAACTTAACCTTTGATTAGACCCTTAGCCATCTAATAAGTTCTTGATAAGTGTTTTATGTAGGTAATAATCAGCAGTGAAATTAGGCCAGGAATCCTGCTAAGGAGCCTGTTTTGGCACTAGAAGTCCCTCAGAAGGATGAACTCAGAATCTAGACCTAAAATGAGCCTCGCGCAGGTGACCCAAGCTTTAGAGGATTCAGGAGAAATATGCCTCGCGCAGTCGACTGAACATCCCAAGACTCTACAACAACTTCTCATGTAGATGATTGACTGAAGAGCTTTAGAAGCACAAACTCGCGTAGCTCTCGTAAAGCTCAAGAGTAGAACACATCATGCAGTCGCGCATAGTTCAAAGCAGGCCTCTCTCAATCTCGCACAGTTCGCTCAGCACGGCTGAGAAGAGAGAGCTTCAGAAGACTTCTCGCGCAGATGTCGCGCAGTCGCCGGGGGATGAAATTATCAGAAGAGAACTCCTCACGCAATTCTCACGCCATTCAAGAAGAAAGCATCCTTGCGAAGGCAAACCCATCCTCGCGAAGATCAATTAAGACATGGAACCTCACGCAGTTCAGAACTCATTAAAGCCTCGCGAGGTAACTCGCGAAGTCCAGTGAAGAGAAGTGCTTGTGAAGTTCTCGCGTTATTCAAATCTATCCTCGCGAAGATCAACCTAGCGATCGCGCAGCTACCTCACAACTACTGTTGAGAACCAGAAAATACCATTCTCCACCCTTTAACCTAGGCCTTGATAGACCCTTGAGAGAACTAAATAAGTGTTTTAAGTGCTTGTGTTACAGCTAACAATAAAGACAGGCTTAACCATGAAAGCAGCCTAAAAGTGCCAAAAAGATGATAATCCATGTCGATCCAAAGGAAGAAAGAGAAGGGACAACCTCACTTACTGTTAAAATGCTTGAACTGAAGAGGCAAAGACCTGGTCTCAACCCAGAAAAAAAATGTGGAGCAATTCGAATAGAAAAATGCACTACAGAGTGCTTTTCGAAAAGAACTTGAACTCTGCGAAAAGAACTAAAAGCTCCAGGCTTAGTTTTCGAAGAGCACCTAAACTCTTTGAAAGGATGATTAACCTATTCGAAAAGAAGAGAACTCCTTTCGAACAGAACCTGAACGTTGCGAAAAGAGCTTCAGGAGTCACAGTACCTTACGAAAAGTCCCCTAAACTATGCGAAATGGTATTCTGGAGATTCCCAACTTTTGTAAGGGTAATTCAGTAATCTTTTACACGTGTCCCAATGCATTTAAAAACCTAGGGACATTCCAAAAGATTCTAAGCATGAAGCGAAGGCATATTCCACCCCATGTGAGCACCCAGAGAGGAAATAACTTGGCAGAAACTTCTAGAAGCTCTAACAGATTTTCAAATTGCATAACAGAATTGATGCTTATGTCGCTTTGATTAATTTGAACGGATCGAGCAATTCTGATTGGCCAGAACAGATCTGGATCCTTGTGCTCGACTACCATTGGTTGATACAGATCTGAGCACTTCTGATTGGTCGATACGCATCTAAGCTAGACCTGGGGAAAACTATAAATAGATGAACCATCTGCCCAATTTGGGTATCTAGATTTTGAGTTTCATTCCTATTCCCCCATTTCCAAATCAGCTAGTTTGTCTGAAATCCCTGTAATAGCCTAACTTTTACTTGCAATTGAGAGCTGTGAGATACCTCTGTAATTAAAAAGAGAGTTGTATTCAAGACTACAAATCTGAGAGCTGTTTAAGCTGTGCTCTATAATTGTAATGGTGAATTTGAAAAGGTTCCTGTAAATCGTACATTCTCAATTGGATTCGTGTTAAGGGTTCCCTCTAATCTCCTTATTGCATTAGACTCCTTTAGATTTACTGTTTTTCATGTAATTTCCCTTGATTCATTAACCCTGTGGGAATTAGTGTTTGTAACCTAATATCTCACAGCATTTGTAGTGGTATTTCTTGTTCTAAATTAAGGGTTTAGATTAAAGACTATTGGATGGTTTGTGGCCATTGAAGTGGACAGACCATAGCCATAAGCCTAAATCTAATCCTTGAGTTAGATTTATTTCTCTTACATCTGTGCTTGTAGCCAGATGAAGATTGGATCATTTCTCATTTGATCTGCAGCCATTCTCATTGTGTTTCAAGGACCAAATCAAAGTTAGATATTATTTCTCCATTTTTATAAGTTTACATCAAATTCCCCCAACTCAGATTTGGATTATTTAGTTTAAACTTTTACTTTTATCATTTAGTTAATGTGACAAATTTAACCTCCCATCTTATGTGCTTTGTAGATAGGATAAGAGGCCAGATCTGGTAGCTCATATCTGGAGGTTTATCTTGCATTTTAAACAAATTCTCTGTGGACAATCTTTTACTCATTTACATTTAAAACTTGCTACAATTGGCCCTAATCTTGCAGGCTAATTCAGTTCTCTCTGTGCTGACATTTCTTTACCCTTTTTATATTCCAGATTCAGTATAACTTAGCAATTGCAAATTTGTTTTCAAAACACAAATAAATCATGCACACTTAGAACAACAACAAGTTTTTGGCGCCGTTGCCGGGGAATTTGTTTTAAAATAGGTAGACATAAGTTTTCATTTTTATTTTTACATTAGTACTAAACTATTCTATTGTTTATATCTGTGCAGTTATTCATATCCATTTTGAAGAAGGGAAACTACTTAAAAAGGGATTCTGAAGGTTTGCTGTGAATAATCTGATTATCTGTTCTGTGTTGTATGTTTGGTAGGAGGACTCTCAGCCTGAAATTGTCCCTCTAAATTTAGAAGTTGAAAGGCTATTACGAACTAGACAAACAACATAGAATTCTGCTGAAACAGTTACTATGGGTGAAGAACCTCGACTTTTGAGGGATTACTTTGCACCTGGTGCTTATAATTCTCCCTTTTGCATTCAATTTCCTACTGTTGAAGAAAATTATGAGATCAAATCATCGACTATCCAAATGCTTCCTTCCTTCCATGGGTTGAGTAAGGAAGATCCATACAAACATGTGGATGAATTCTTGGCTCTTTGCACCACATTCAACATAGCTGGACTTGGTCCAGAGGCAACCAAGCTTAGGCTCTTTCCTTTTTCATTAAAAGACAAAGCTAGATCATGGTTGTCTATGTTAGCACCAAATAGTATCACTTCTTGGAATGATTTGCGATTATATTTTAGCCAAATACTTCCCAATGTCTAAAACAAGCCAATTGAGATAAAGTATCATTTCCTTTTCACAAAACCCAACTGAAACTTTCCATGAAGCATGGGAAAGATTTAAGGAACTTTTAAGGCAATGTCCTCATCATCAAATTCCCAGATGACAGCTGGTTCAAAGCTTCTATCTAGGAATTGATTAAAAAGGCAAGAATATGGTAGATGCTTCCTGTGGAGGCACTTACTTGCAAAAAATAGTTGAGGAGGTTTGGGACTTATTTGAAGTAATTGGTAAAAACTCAACTCAACAGGAATCTCTGTCAAGAGATATTGAAAATCTGGCTAGGTTGAACAATTAGCAAACCACCAAAGGAAAGATTTATGAGGTGAATGAGTTGGAAAGAAAGATGGATAATTTAACCACAAAGTTTGATAGATTGATGGACTCACTTAAAAATCCAATGGTTGTAAGAGTAGAGGAGGCATGTCTGATATGCCAGTCCCCTACTCATTCAATTGACCAATGTCCTGTTGCACCACAGTTCCCAGATCTAGTGGTGGAACAAGCTCATGCTGCCCAATCATTTGGACAGATGCAGTCAAATGAATATCCATGGAGAGGGCACCCCAATTTGAGGTGGAGCCAGGGGAATTATCAATCACAACAGCAGCAGCAACCAAAGAACCAAATGCCTTTCAAAACTAGATGAAGGACTAGTTTCTCATTTACCATTTCCTCATGCAATGAAATCTGTATCCCCTTTTGATAAAGGGAACACAAAAATAGATGAAATGATGGAGACTTTCAAGCAAGTCAAGATAAATCCACCTTTGCTTGAGGCAATCAAACAAATTCCAGCATATGGAAAATTTTTGAAAGATGTTTGCACTCACAAAAGACAGTCTAGGATACAGTTATCCAAGAAGGTCTTTGTTGTGGAAAGAGTTAATCAGGTGTTGTCTATTGCCACACCTCCTAAACTTCAAGATCCTAGAATCCCCACAATCCCTTGCATTATTGGGGAACATACCATTGAAAAGGCTTTATTAGATTTGGGTGCTAGTGTCAACCTACTTCCATATTCTGTATATGAGAAACTAGGTTTGGGAGAATTAAAACCCACTCATGTGGTGTTACAACCAGCGCATGCAGATCCGAAAGAAAGCCATTGGGATGATTGAAGATGTATTGGTGGGAGTATATAAATTTTTCTATCCTCGCTTGATTTTCTAGTTTTGGACATGGAACCTACCAAAAGCAAAACTTCCATCCTCAATATTTTGGGAAGACCATTCCAGCTCTGACAAATGCTTGCATTCAATGCGTGTCCGTATTATGGAAGTCTCTTTGGAAATATGAAGGTGAAATTAAATGTTTATAATGCCACACAACCTCAATTCAGCTCGAGAAATGTTTTCATGTTGATCTATTGGATGAACCGGTAGAAGGGACTTTACAATTTCGCGGTGTGAAGATTTAACCACAGATTCTAAAGATGCTTGGGGAAATTCCGAGGAAGAAACATTTTGTACCTCAAAGTCTGAGGAACTAAATGTTGTGCAAGGAACTCATAATCAATCAGCAAGTTTCTCTTCTTGGAAACCTGCTACTCTTCCCCTTCCACAAACAGCTAAGGTACCTTTGTTACCTTCTTTTCTCAAATTTAATTGATTTAGAACCAAGGCTTGCCGAAAATTTGAAATATGTATTTTTAGGAGACCATAAATCATTGCCTGCGATTATTTCTTCCTCCCTCACAAAGGAGCAGGAGGAAGAGCTGTTGATTGTTTTGAAACAACATAGAAGGGCAATTGGCTGGATTATTGCTGATTTGGGAGGAATCAGTCCAGCTATTTGCATGCATAAAATCCATTTGGAAGAAGATGCAAAGCCTTCTTGGGAAATGCAAAGGAGGCTGAACCCTCATATGCAAGAAGTGGTCATGAAAGAGGTTGTTAAGTTGTTGGATGCAGGGGTCATTTACCCCATTTCAGATTCAGCTTGGGTGGCACCTACACAGGTGGTACCTAAGAAATCTAGGATCACTATTGTAACCTCAGATTCTGGTGAGCTTATGTCAATCAGACAAACAACTGGGTGGAGGGTCTGTAATGATTACAGAAAATTAAATTCAATGACCAGAAAAGACCATTTCCCTCTCCCATTCATTGATCAGATTTTAGATAAGCTAGCAGGAAAAGCTTATTACTGTTTTCTTGATGGTTACTCTGGTTACAACCAGATTCCTGTGTACCCACAAGATCAGGAAAAGACCACATTCACTTACCCTTTTGGCACTTTTGCCTATAGGAGAATGCCTTTTGGTCTTTGTAATGCTCTTGCTACCTTTCAAAGATGCATGTACTCCATTTTCTCTGATATGATTGACCAATTTAGGGAGATTTTTATGGATGATTTTTCAATCTATGGAGATAGTTTTTCCTAGTGTTTACATCATCTCAAATTGGTGTTACAGAGATGTGAAGAAACCAATCTAGTTTTGAGCTGGGAGAAGAGCCATTTCATGGTCACCCAAGGCATTGTCCTTGGCCATGTTGTCTCCCACAAGGGCATTGAGGTGGACAGAGCAAAAATTGATTTAATTGCGCATTTACCACCTCCCAAAACTGTTAAACAGATCAGAAGTTTTCTGGGACATGCTGGATTTTATAGTAGGTTCATTAAGGACTTCAGTAAAATAACCAAGCCTCTTTGTCATTTATTGTGCCAAGATGTCCCTTTTGTTTTCAATAATGAATGCATGAAGGCATTTGGATTCTTAAAAAACTGTTTGATTTCAGCTCCAATATTACAGTCTCCAGATTATTCACTGCCTCTTGAACTGATGTGTGATGCTTCAGATTATGCTTTGGGAGCTATCCTTGAACAGAGAAAGGATAACCTGCCTCATGTCATAGCTTATGCCAGTAGATCAATGATTGAGGCACAACTCAATTACACAACAACTGAGAAGGAGCTGCTGGCAATTGTTTTTGCTTTAGAAAAATTCAGGTCATATGTCTTGGGTTCATAAATAGTGGTGTTCACTGATCACTCTGCTTTGAAATACCTTCTGTCTAAGAAGGACACCAAACCAAGATTAATCAGGTGGATCCTCCTATTATAGGAATTTAATTTACAGATCAAAGATAAAAAGGGTGTGGAGAATGTGGTGGCTGATCACCTATCTAGAATTTTAACTACTGAGATTGATAGGCTGCCTATCAATGAATCTTTCCCTGATGAGCAACTTTTTGCTATTAGTATACACACCCCTTGGTTTGCAAACATAGTCAACTTTTTGGCTACTGGAAGAATTCCTCAACATTGGAAGAAAATGGATAAAGATCTTTTCTTCTCAAAGGTTAAACATTTCATTTGGGAAGATCCTTATCTGTTTAAGAGTTGTGCAGACCAAATAATAAGAAGATGTGTCCCTGAAGAAGAATTTCATAGCATACTTTCTATGTGTCATGAATAGGCCTGTGGAGGTCATTTCAGTGGAAACAAAACTGTTGCAAAGGTTTTGCAGTGTGGATTTTATTGGCCTACACTTTTCAAAGATGCTCTGCAGCACTGTAAGTCTTGCTAGAACTGCCAGAAATTGGGCTGCATTTTCAAGAGAAACTCAATGCCTTGACAGCCCATTTTGGTAGTTGAATTGTTTTATATTTAGGGGATAGACTTCATGGGCCCCTTTCCTCCTTCCAATGGGTGTAATTTCATTTTAGTAGCTGTGAATTATGTATCCAAATGGGTTGAAGCCACAGCCACTAAAACCAATGATCACAGAGTGGTTCTAAAATTTTTAAAGGATCACATTTTTTCCAGGTTTGGTTTTCCCATAACTATTTTCAGTGATGGGGGAAGCCATTTTTGTAATAAACATTTTGAAACTTTATTGAAAAAATACACTGTGACTCAGAGTAGCTACTCCATATCACCCACAAACCAGTGGACAAGTGGAGATTTCTAATAGAGAAATCAAACATATACTGGAAAAGACTGTGAAGAAGGACAGAAAGGATTGGTCCTTTAAGCTGAATGATGCATTGTGGGCCTATAGGACAGCCTATAAAACCCCAATTGGCATGTCCCCATTCAGGTTGGTCTATCGCAAAGCATGCCATTTACCAGTGGAGTTAGAATATAAAGCCTTTTGGGTTATTAAAACATTGAACATGGATCTGACTACTGCTGGTAATCATAGGAAACTGCAACTTGCTGAGTTAGAGGAGCTGAGAATGGATGCATACACCAATTCAAGATCTTACAAAGAGAAAGTCAAAGTGTTCCATGATAAAAATTTGTTCAGAAAAGAGTTCACAGCTGGCTCTAAGGTATGGCTATTTAACTCAAAACTTAAGTTTTTTCCTGGAAAGCTGAGATCCAGATGGGAAGGGCCATATACTGTCATTCATGCATTCTGTTGAAATTTTAGACCCAAGTGATGGAAGAATCTTGAAAGTAAATGGTCAGAGGCTCAAACCATGCATTGAAAATACCCAGGAGCCTGTGCTGCCCATCTATCATCAAGAACCTCCCCAAATCTGATGGTATATAACTGTACAATATGTTTTTGTTCCATAGTTTTTGCTTAGTTTTCTTTTTCTCTATTTTTATTCATGTTTGTTCTCTTTTCACAATGTTTAAATATGTGAAAAGTTAAGTCGCAAAGTAAAAATTATCTTTTCGCAAAGTTCAATTTACTTTTCGAAAAGAATCTGGATTTGTAACGAACTACTCGAAAGCAATGATTTGCTTTTCGAATAGTTGTTTCTGAAGCCATTTGCTTTTCGAATTGTTGCTTCTGAAGCCATTTGCTTTTCGAAAAGTTGTTTCTGAAGCTATTAGCTTTTCTAATGGTACTGATGCCATTCTCTGTTGTAAAAAGGGCTGTTTTGGAACTTTTCGAAAACTTAAAAATGTCTTTGCGAAATTAACTTTGAGCATATTTAAACCCTTTCGAAGTAAGGGTGTTTCATATTCGAAAGCTTTCTGAGAACGTCCTGTTCCACAGAAACCCCATTTCTTTCTTTCCATGCATAATTTTAGAATTCAGCCACACTTTTTTTCACATTTGTTCGATCATTTGAGCTTTAAGAGAGGATTTAGCTTCGTCCGGTGGATTTCAAGCAAGCGTAATCGCTCAACCAAAACCCTAGATTTCGGTATTTTTCTGCGCATTTCCTCTGTTTATCATTTGCAAAGTTTGATTTTGTGTCAGCATTTATTGTGGGCGTTTTTATACACAACTTTAGAATGGGGAAAGCTGAAAAATCATTGGCTGCCATGTTCCCAAAATCTTCTGCTAAGAAAATTAGCAAACCTACCCCAAAAGGAAAAACCAAAACTTTAGCCAAAAGAAAACTATCAATGGATAGAGCTGATAGGATTGAGAAAGGGAAGAAAGTTAGACATGAGGAACCCATCCCGAGCCCGAAGCTTCCTCCTCTGCCCTATGCATTTGGTAACGCCAAATCCATTCATTGAGGCTCGGTCGATTCTTGAGCTTATTGTGGATCTAAACTTTTTCACAACAAATCAACTTACCTATCTTTAAGATACTTAGGGATGCCTCACTAAGCAATATCCTTACCCCTCTACCAGAGAAAATTTATCCACGAATGGTGAAATTATGGTACCAAAACCTGGTAAAAGTAATAGAAAAAGATGCTGATGTCCCTACTCTTGTTATCTTTATTGATGATTGTGATCTAACTGTCACATATGAAGACATTGGGAATGCTTTGGGGATACCTTTTCAATATGATCCTTCTGGTTCATTGGCTGCACCAGAAGCAGCCTCCTTCAGAGAAATGGCTGCACATTTAACCCAAGGGATCGTTGGAACTGGACAGTCCATAATGAGGAGAGACCTTGCACCTCAATTTTTATTGATGGATTCAATTTTGAGGGGAAGTTTTTATATCACCGAGCACAGCCTAGAAAGGAGGACACCAATTTTAGAGGCTCTCTTTCATTTTTCTAAGGGGCAATTTTTCAATGCCCCTATGTTAATTTTTGAAGCCATGGCTGATATTAGTGACAAGTTGAAAAAGGAGCAAAAATTAGCTGGAATCCCATTTGGTAGACTGATCACAGCCCTACTAAGAGCTAAGTTTGACATTGATGACCAGGAGCCATTTGAAGTCATAACTCCTCATACTTTTGGGAAAAAGGCTTGGACTACAAGCCAAGCAATGTTGAAAAGACTGAGAGAGGAAGGTGAGCCTGCAATTGTCACTGAGCCCATCTCTACCATTAGTGGACTCCGCCATACATGAACACCGCCTCTGGCTCCCTTAGAACCGGCTTTGCCAGACCCTGAGGTGACCAGCTCTTTAGCTGCACCCATTCTTGAAGAAGCTGTCCTTCCTGTGGTGACCAACTCTTTAGCTGCACCCATTCTTGAAGAAGTTGGCATTTTAACCTCCTCACCTAGTCCAGCTCCTGCCACTTCACCTATTCCAGCAGTCCCATCTCACATACCCACCATTATCCTAATTGCAGATTCCCCCTCTACACCAACCACTCCAACCATACTCACACCACCAATTTCTCCCACCAATGCCCAAGACTTGGCCACAGATTTTATTGAACAATCTCCTTGCACTCCTCTTCTCCAAAGCCTTTCAAGTTCACCTGCTCATTCAGCCCACACACCTGAAGTATCCCATACCCCTGAACCTAAGCCTTTCACTACAGAGGCTTATTCCTCATTGATGGGGTCTATTTTTGAAAACGTTGGGCTTGAACCTGTCCCTATACCTGACCCTCCTCATTTCACTCACTTGGCTACTTCTCCCTTTACAGCCATTTCCCCCATTGCACCTCCACCATCCACTTCAGTTTTACCAGCCCCTGCTATGCATACCTCCCCCACACCTGAATCTACTAGCCAAATACTTACCTTTCTCCAATCCATCCAAGCCCAACTACAGATCAACACAGATAATCAGTCTGTGACCAATGACCTTCTCCAAACCTTAGCCTCCACATCCCACACAACTACCATAACCACTGTACTTGCTGTTGATGACCATGCTACCCAAACTGAACCTGAGGTAGTATTGGTTGATCTACCCACCCTCACCACTACTGCCCATGCCACCCAAACTGAACCTGAAATACCTCTGGCTGAGTCCCCTTCACCTCTCCTCACTTTCTCTGATCAAGCCAATCAGACCGACCCTGAAGTCATCCTTCTGGATCCTTCTTCTCCCACTCCCACAGCTGGGATACCTTTGGTCCCCTACCATTCCATTCCCATTCCCAGATTTGCCGCTCTAAAAAAGGCCATGGAAGAGAACCCATATATCTATAGAGATGTCCTCAAGGGGTTAGCTGATTTGCAAGCTTACATTAGAACCCCTTATGAAAACTAGATTTGGAAATTGGAGTTATTCATGAAATTTGAGAGATAGAAAATGAAGGACCTGCTGGGTCAAACTTTTCAAAATGTGGAAGCACAAGGTGAATGTTGACCTGACCAGGAAAAACTGAGGACTACTAGACTTGGAAAGTACATTGGACTCACCAAAAAGATCAAATCAGAGGAATACACTGAGCTGCAAAACACAATCCAGGAAAAGGCTAAATCGAGTTCGGACTCCAATACTGATTCTAGTTCTGACTCTGACAGTGACTCCAGTTCGGATCCCATTGAACCAACTTATGATACAGATTTTGACCCCAATTATTAGATCACATTGTACTTATCTGTGTTATGAGTTTGTAATATAAAATTCTGGTTTTTCTTGTGTAATTACTGTGCATTTCTATTCTTTCTTCTTGTCATTATGATTTTTTCTTGATTGCTTCTTTTCTTTGCTTTGGACCAGTGTGGACCCTGCTCCCCTTAGGTTTGGGGGTGTGGCAGAAATGTCAATAATTGAGTTAACATCAATGCATCTTATGATCAGTGGAATTTTTGAAAATGAAGTAATTTCACACCTGCTGTTTTGAAAAATGAAGAAGTTAAAAACTTTTTGAAATTAATTTCTAGTGTAATTCTAATACTTTCATGAAGTGAATGCCAAAAAATTTCCAAAAGAAAATTGATGTTTTAGTAAACCTAAAAAGATAGAAAACAGTGATGATATACCTCAGGAATTTGATAGAAAACCACACCCAGTGGGGTTTGGGCCTGAAATGTATTCTTTGGAGGTATGAATTGGCAATTTTTTTCTGCTCTAGGGACTGATTGAACCTGCTTACTTTCACTAGAAGTTAGACATATCCAAATTGAAATAATTTGACAGCAATCATGATATTAAAGACATGATGTAAGGCCTCCTTTTGGAACAGTTTGAACTTCAAAAATCCCTACCTTTTAAAAAACTGCCTTGGATACACACCATTTTGAGCTTTATACATCCAAGATTTCTTTGAAACCTCATCAACCTCATTTAGCCTAACCGTCACTTTGAGAATTCAGAAAGTAAAGGAAAGGAAGCTGAAGAAAGGAGAGTTGGGTATCAGATTGGTAAAAAGAAAAATAATTGAAGGCAATGATGTATCAGCAGAAGAAATGTGGCATTCCAGTTAATGTTGCTTTGAAAAAAAAAAAAAGAGAGAAGGCATTTCATTGGAAGTTTGAAAAAGAGAAAAAGATGGCCACTTTGGCTCTGAAAATTCAAAGAAGAAGATGAAATTATGCTAAATTAAAGAAGGTGTGTTTATCACCTCCTTACCTTGACTGACTTCTCAATTTTGAACTCCATTCCACCCTTTATTCTTGATAAATTTCACCCATAAGCCACATTACAACCCAAGTTAAAGTCCTTACTGATCAATGATGGATTGAGCTATCACATGGAGATAAGGATTTGTATAATCTATGGTGAAAAGAGCAGTGAATTCAGAACTAAAAAGCAATGCTTGTGCTCATGCTTACAGTCCTATTTGTGGGCTGTAACTGCTCTTGAGCCGTGTGAAATAGTACAACCATCATACTTACACGTTGAGTGAAAACATGGTTAGAGTTGGGTTTGAAATCGACTTATTTGGGGTAACATCAAAGCTGGATTCTCAAATAGAAGGCAAGTTGTTCATTAATTTTTCTTGTAAATAACTTTTTGACACAAATTGAGTGAATGGTAAAAGGAATTGCAGCAGAATTTTAGTTTTGAACTGATGTTTTCTTGAAAATCTTCTTACAGCCTGACTGATGCAGGTGTGAATAATCAGATTGGATGAAAGTTTGCTTTAACAGAACTGCATTGATCTTAACTGATTTATTGGAGAAGTTTCTGGGTACCTTCACTGAAAACCCTCAGGAGACTTCACTCCTCCACTAGGGATCACCTAGGGGTTTAAAAGGCTTGTTGTATATTGTAAATGCAACTGTGTTCCCTACAAAAGTGGCTTTTTATTCTGTTTTTAATTTTGACTTTGCTAAGGGACTAGCAAAGCTTAGGTTTGGGGGTGTGTTGAGAACCATAAAATACCATTCTCCACCCTTTAACCTAGGCCTTGATAGACCCTTGAGAGAACAAAATAAGTGTTTTAAGTGCTTGTGTTACAGCTAACAATAAAGACAAGCTTAACCCTGAAAGCTGCCTAAAAGTGCCAAAAAGATGATAATCCATGTCGATCCAAAGTAAGAAAGAGAAGGGACAACCTCACTTACTATTAAAATGCCTGAACTTAAGAGGCAAAGACCTGGTCTCAACCCATAAAAGAAATGTGGAGTAATTCGAACAAAAAAATGCACTACAGAGTGCTTTTCGAAAAGAACCTGAACTCTGCGAATCGAACTAAAAGCTCCAGGCTTAGTTTTCGAAGAGCACCTGAACTCTTCGAAAGGATGATTGACCTATTCGAAAAGAAGAGAACTCCTTTTGAACAATGTAACCCTAACGCTATGAAAAGAGCTTCGTGAGTCACAAGATCTTAAAAGTCCCTAAACTATGCGAAATGGTATTCTGGAGATTCCTAGCTTTTGCAAGGGTAATTCAGTAATCTTTTGCATGCATCCCAATGCATTTAAAAACCTAGAGACATTTCAAAAGATTCTAAGCATGAAGCGCAGGCATATTCCACCCCATGTGAGCACCCAGAGAGGAAATAACTTGGCGGAAACTTCTAGAAGCTCTAACAGATTTTCAAATTGCATAACAGAATTGATGCTTATGTCGCCTGATTGGCTGAACCAGATCGAGCAATTCTGATAGGCCAGAACAGATCTGGATCCTTGTGCTTGACTACCATTGGTTGATACGGATCTGAGCACTTCTGATTGGTCGATACGCATCTGAGCTAGACCTGGGGAAAACTATAAATAGATGAACCATTTGCCCAATTTGGGTATCCAGATTTTGAGTTTCATTCCTATTCCCCCATTTTCAAATCAGCTAGTTTGTCTGAAATCCCTGTAATAGCCTAACTTTTACTTGTAATTGAGAGCTGTGAGATACCTCTGTAATTCAAAAGAGAGTTGTATTCAAGACTACAAATCTGAGAGCTGTTTAAGCTGTGCTTTGTAATTGTAATGGTGAATTTGAAAAGGTTGCTGTAAACTGTACATTCTCAATTGGATTCGTGTTAAGGGTTCCCTCTGATCTCCTTATTGCATTAGACTCCTTTAGATTTACTGTTTTTCATGCAATTTCCCTTGATTCATTAACCCTGTGGGAATTAGTGTTTGTAACCTAATCTCTCACAGCATTTGTAGTGGTATTTCTTGTTCTAAATTAAGGGTTTAGATTAAAGACTATTGGATGGTCGGTGGCCATTGAAGTGGACAGACCATAGCCATAAACCTAAATCTAATCCTTGAGTTAGATTTATTTCTCTTACATCTGTGCTTGTAGCCAGATGAAGATTGGATCATTTCTCATTTGATCTGCAATCATTCTCATTCTGTTTCAAGGACCAAATCAAAGTTGGATATTATCTCTCCATTTTTATAAGTTTACATCAAATTCCCCCAACTCAGATCTGGATCATTTAGTTTAAACTTTTACTTTTATCATTTAGTTAATGTGACAAATTTAACCTCCCATCATATGTGCTTTGTAGATAGGATAAGAGGCCAGATCTGGTAGCTCAGATCTGAAGGTTTATCTTGCATTTTAAACAAATTCTCTGTGGACGATCTTTTACTCATTTACATTTAAAACTTCCTACAATTGGCCCTGATCTTGCAGGCTAATTCAGTTCTCTCTGTGCTGACATTTCTTTACCCTTTTTATATTCCAGATTCAGTATAACTTAGCAATTGCAAATTTGTTTTCAAAACACAAATAAATCATGCACACTTAGAACAACAACAACTGCTTGAGCTCCAACCCCGCGACATCTGAGGCTTTGATGTCTACTCAACCTCGCGACGGCTAAAGCTTCATTGTCAAACCATCCTCGCGAAGAGCAAAAGCTACCGCGCGACAAGTCTGGGAAACAATGACTACCTAGCGAAGCTCTGAACCTCAACTTCCATCTCTTCAACAGAGGACCTTTTAGGAATTTCCAGTGATTAGGGCATGCACTCCCACGCTCAATTCTCCGTGCATGTGGCCCAAGGCATCCAAGGATCACTATTTGGCCATGTGGCATCGTTAAAATTAGGGTTTCCTAACCCTAATGTGCCGCCACACCACTGCTATAAAAACCCAGGCTTAGCTTAGGTTTGGAGGCCGATTTTTGGAGAGAAAAATCCTGGAATAGCTGGGAACACATCTCAATTCTTGGAGACTTGATCTGAGATAGTTTTTCTTTTCTTTTGTAGCCATAAGAAGTTTTCTTTTTCTTTTTCCTTCTCTCCATAGTCCAGCACTTGCTGGCTATGTCTTTATATGCTTTTTGAACTAGATGAATGGAAGTTCTGTAATAGGATCTATACTTTGTGGGATTTGTATTTGAATGTGAGATGCTCTGTGCAAAGCTGCTGCATTGTGATCCGCCATTGCTTTGGCTGTGTTTCAAAGCAATGGAGGACTAATTCTAAGGGCCATTCGGATCCAAGTGACCTGTGTGTCTAGGCTATCATGGTCCTATACAGCCTTAGCCCCACCACAGGACCCACTAGATCTGAAATCCCCATGGGAGCTTGAGCTAGTAGCCTGGTGACCATGGTGGTGGTAGCGATATTCTTGTTTTGTCTTGGGCTCCGTGAGGAGGATAGCCTCTGGGATAGTCTGTGACCATTCAAGAGGACAGGTTATAGCCTTAGGGTGATTCTAATCCACCAATCCAAGATGGATCCTTCTTCTTTACACCTGAGCTTGTAGAAGCCTGGTGGGGGATTGTACAGAGGCAGACTCCCCTATATTTGTATAGATTTGCTATCAGATATTAGATCTGATCTGGTTATAGAGATTGCAGGCTTGTGACTAGACCATTGTAACCTCACTCAAGCAATGGACAGCTAGATAGAAGTTTACACTCAATCTCTTGTTGGTTCTATGTGTCTGGGCTATCATGGTCCTATACAGCCTTATCCCCACACATAGAGCTTTAGAGGTTGAGGTTCCCTATGAATTCTTGAGCTGATAGCCTGGATGAAATGTGCCTACAATGATTAACTTGTTTTGACCCATCCCTGGATTTTGGTTCCCCTATGGGATAGTTTGTGACCATTTGAGTGGATAGGTTATAACCTTAAGGGATTGAATCATGGCAGAAGTGATGGGTTGAATCCATTCTCCTCAGTGGAGATAATGTAGCCATTGGATAGGACTTCTATAACATCATATCTGAATCTGAGTTACAAAGCTCCTCTGATCTAGGCTCAATAACATACTTCTCACCCTTTTATATTTATTTTCCACACTCCATCCATCCTCTCAACCTTTCTGTAGTTTAGACGTTAGAGTATCTTAGAATACCTAGAATAAGTGACCTTAAACTCCCCTCCTTTTAGGACTGCCAGATCTGCAGTCAGATCTGGAGGGACTACTAGAGATGGCTCCCTTGGAGCTGTAGATCACCTTTCCCTGTGGGACAAACTCTTACTTATCAAAACTTGCTACAATGGACCCTATATCTTGCAGGTCTAGGACTTCTCAGTTGTGCTTATTTCATCCCCTGTTTTACTCTTTCTTTGATTTTTAAATTGTTTTTATCACCAACTAATAAAGCATAAACTCAGAATCCGCCAACAGGTAAACTTGATTAAACTGGTGTTGGGGTCTGTAAGGAGCTACCATTTGCTGCTGCTGGGGTTGAGGATAAGAATCTTGTCTCCACCTTAGATTTGGGTGGTTCCTCCAAGAATACCCAGCAAGCTGCTATCCAAAAGTTTGAGTAGCATTGGCATGCTCCATAACAAAATCAGAAAATTGGTTGGCAGATAGACAATCATGAATGAAATGTGTGGGAGATTGGCATATCAGACATGCCTCCTCCACCTGTGCAACCATTCAGGGTTGTATCACATTCATCAATTTGTCAAACTTCAAGCTCAGGTTATCCACCTTTCCCTCCAGATCACCTTGCACCTTTACTTCATATATTCCACCTCTAGGGGTGGCCTCTTTCACTATCTTAACTGGAATCTGACTGTCATTGTGTGACAGAGATTCCTGCTGCATGGAATTTTCTCCTATTATGTCAAACAACTCACATGCTTCCTCAGCTGTCCATTGGAGGTAGCTACCACCACAGAAAGCATCCACCATATCCCTGCTCTTGATATTAATTCCTTGATAAAACACTTGGACAAGCTACCACATTGGGATTTGGTGGTGGGGGCATTGTTTTAACGTTTTCTGGAATCTTTTCCAAGCTTCAGAAAAATTCTCAGTTGAGGACTGAGCGAATTACAAAATATTTATCCTCATCTAGCTTGTTTTGTTCATGGGAAAGAACTTAGCCAGGAAATTGGTTTGAAGGTCACTCCATGACTGTATGCTGTTGGCTAGGAGCATTGATTGCCATGTGCTGGCTTCGTCCTTTAGTGAGAAAGGAAAAAGCCTCAATTTACTGGCCTCAGGCCCCAAGCCAGCAATGTTGAAGGTAGTACAAAGTGCTAAAAATTGGTCGATATGCTTGTAGGGATCTTCTTTATTCAGCCCATGAAATGAAGGCAACATACTGATGGTGGAGGATTTAATTTCATAGTTTCCCTCAACAGAGGGAAATTGAATGTAGAAGGGGGAGGTGTACTACCCAGGTGCATTGTATTCTTTTAATGTCCTCTGCCTCTGAGCCATGATAGCTGGTTCAGTTTCAATAGCAAGGCCCTGTGGTGTGTGTTTAGCTCTGAGGATCCTTTTAACCTCTGGATTTGAAAGTACTAGCTTAGGGTTTAGAGACCTTCTACCATGCATATACCCACACCCACAGTAAGTCCAAAAAATACTCACAAGCACACACAAAGAATATTTCAAACAAAAATCAACAGCTACTCAGATTTACACTAAACAAACATAGGGAAGTAAGCATAAATAGACTGAGATTTATGGGGAAGGAAGTGCAAATAGAGTTAGCTACACTCCAACAACAACTTTAGCTTCTCCCTTCTTCTGCTGTCCATTTTTGTAAAATTCCACAAAGAATCATTAGTACTTTTATTCTTGATTAGTCACAACTATAAAGAATTGGTTAGTCTAAATTATAATACAACTCAGGTTTATAAAAAGATCAATATTCCCCGGCAACGGCGCAAAAAACTTGTTGGTCGCGTTCGGACTGCTGCTGCTATTTTATTAAAAATCAGTGGAGAGAATAAATCAAGAGTGGAGATGTGGAGATGGGTCATTACAGTAAGTCTGAAACACACACAGTCCTGTAAGATACAGGGTCCATTGTAGCAAGTTTTGATAAGTAAGAGTTTGTCCCACAGAGAAATTGATCAAGAACCCAAAATGGGCTATAATAGTAGGCCTCCAGATCTGGCTACAAATCTGACAATCCTAAAGAAAGGGAGTTGGGTGTCACGACTACACTAAATTAATCCTAAAAGTTGAGAAATAAAATGTAGCCCTATCCTAAAGAAAGGGTTAAGAGGAAGATGGTGGTAGTGTGTGCCAAAATAAAATACAAAAATTATGTGAAGTAAGCAGGTTAAGCGAGAGTTAAAGCAGTGATGTAACTCAGATTTAGTCTGTCTCTGCAGTGTTCCTTGTTGAGACGTTATTAAAAGCCTCAGCAAGGAAAAAATATCCAGTTTAACCCATGCCATTTTAGGGCTATACTCTATCCACTTTAATGGTCACAAGACATCCGATAGAGTCTGTCAAATCCCATTGGTTAAAACAGACATTGCTAATCTAACCCAGAGGAGTGGACTAATCATTCCCCCAGCCACTAGACCAAATCCAGCCATGAATACTATTGCAGCACTATGTAATGCCAGTGCTACAAGCTCCCCATATCTGCTCATAGACCTGGTTGACATCCATAGGTATTCCAACCCATAACATCCTAAGTGCTTTGCTAAGGCTAACTGCTCACTAGTGCCCACAAAAAGGACCATGCAACAGGTTGAATAAGGCTTTAGATTCAGCTGGTCATTGCTACAAATGGCCTGCAATGAATCAGCCTCAAGCTACAATTACTACAAAGAGATCAGGTCTAACATCAGATATCGGCTAGGTAAAACAGAGGGGAGCCCGTTCCTGTACAAACCTCCTCACAAGGCTTTAAAAGCTCATGTGTAGGGGAGAAGAATCCTTCTCAAACATGTGAATGGACATAACCTTAGGGCTATACTCTGTCCACTTGAATGGTCATAGGGTATCTCATTTGTCTGTCCATACCACAGAGGCCTGAGAAAGAACATGAAAACTGCTGCAACCACCATGGTCCACAGGCCTCTGAGCTCCCTGGATCTCACTACAGATCCAGCATTGCTTTCCATCGGGCTATCAAACCAAGGGAAATCAGATGGTAAATAATAGATCTACTAGAAACTAAATGGGCTAGTCCCAAATACATGGATCCTATAGACATCTAAAGAAATCATAAGATCTTTAGATTCAAATAGGCACTAAAACAACAATCCATTGATGAACACAAAACTTATAATGAAATGTCTCCAGGCTGCAGCCTATACACAACTACTCATCCACAATCCCAATGTATACCAAAAACCTATTAGAAACTAAAATAACACTAAATCTAGCTGCTTATAGGGGGGTTAGCCAGTAAGTACTGGGCTAAGAGAGAAGAAAAATAAGAAAAAGAGATAATCAAACCCTAACCCTTGCCTGCTGGAGTTCTCAGCCGACAGAGGATGAATGAAAGATAAAAATAATAAACTCTAAGTATAGCTTATATACTCTGTCCATAAGGTTTTGGCTCTGAAGAGATTAATCTTAATTTTTCTAGCAGATGTGGCACTGTTTCAACCCTTGAATGCCTAGAGATATGTGCCTTGAAATCCGTGCCTCGAGAAGTGCCCTAGGCATGGGAAATTCCTAAAAAGTCCTTTAGTCTAAACTGAGAAGTGGAGAGCCCGAGCTTCACGGGGCTAGCATCTGCATTAGTTGATTCACGTAGTTGCAGAGCCATTGCAAAGTAGCCTTTAGCTAGTGAGAAGTGCTTACTCGCACAGTCAGTCTTCGATTCATCGCACAGTTCATTTGCGCTGCCTTGCTATCACGGAGATGATCTAGAGCGCCAAGACTCTTCGCGCAGATAGAGCATTAGAAGCTCTCTCTCTCGCTAAGTGCACACGCAGTAAGGCACCTGCGCTTGCGTAGTAACTAATTAGGCTCAGGGTGCGCGAGAGCTGCACGAGAGAAATTTTAGGAGTCTCTCTCTTCTTTGGCTATGTGAGAACTCCTTGAGGTGACAGATTGTTCTTTCTGCATATGAACTCTGTATGTTCTGCGCGTAGCTACTTTGGGCTCGATCTTCGCGAGATCTTTGCGAGGACTAATTCTGAGAGGTTTAAATTGTGAGATCTTCACAATATCTTTTCTATTCTCCTCTTGACTTCACGGCCAATCTGTGTGAGGGAAACTTTCACTGCATCATTAGCTTCACGAGGGGGATCCTCAACTCTGCAAGGTGATTCTTTTGTTACTCTGATGCATTGCATTTGCTGCTGTTGTGGCCTCCTCCATTCTCAGCTAACTTCTTCCATCTGCTAGGCTTTTGGTCAATGATTTCCAGCAATTGAATCACCATGGTGAGCACTACCAGGGTGTTCCATTAGACTTTAGCTCGACTATCATCTTTACATGTATTCCCTCTCTTCTTTGGACCATTAAGGATGGGTTTTGTATTAAGCTGCATAGATTATTGCTAACTACAAAACAAACTTAAAATATGATTATTAGTGAGCTTCAAGGTCCAACAAAGACTAGGTTAAGAGGTGAAAAGTGGTACTTTTCAGTGAATAACAGCAGTTTGCCCAGTGAGGGCCCGCTTTTTGAATAGGTACTTTAATAGATCCATGTGTGGTAGGAGTAGATGTCTTGGGATAGCATGTAGTGGCAAAGCCTCTACCTGCCCATACGAGAGCTTATCATACCTTCTTCAGATGAGAATAGCGCGTCTCGTAGTCGGTGAACTTCCTACTTAGGTAGTAGATGGCCTGCTTTATTCTTCCTGCTTCGTCATGCTACCCTAAGAAACATCCCATCAAAACTTCCATCGTGGAGAGATACATTAAGAGTGATTTCCCTAGCTTGGGTAGTACAAATACTGGAGGGTTGAGAAGGTAGCCCTTGATTTTATCAAATGCCGCTTGACAGTCGTCATTCCATTCAACGGGAGAATCTTTCCTTAGCAGCTTGAAGATCGATGTGCAGATAGGAGTGAGCAGTGCAATAAACCGACTGATGTATTGTCTCCTGCCTAAGAAACCTATAACCTCTTTTTTGGTAGACGACGGTGGCATTTCCGTGATGGCCTTTACCTTGATCGGGTCTACCTCGATACCTCTCTTGCTAACAATGAAGCCTAACAACTTCCCTGACATCACGTCGAATGCACATTTATAAGGATTCAGACATAACCTATATTTTCCCAGCCTCTCAAACAGCTATGGAGGTTTATCAGATGGCCACTTCGCTCCGGTGACTTGGTGATCATGTCGTCGACGTACACCTTAATTTCTCGGTGCATCATGTCATGGAAGAGTGCTATCATTGCTCTCTGATATGTTGCACCAGCATTCTTAAACCTGAATGCCATGACTCGGTAGCAGAAAGTGTCCCAAGGAGTGATAAATGTTGTCTTCTCTCAGTCTGCCTCTGCCATCCTGATCTGGTTATATCCAGAAAATCCGTCTATGAAGGAGAGCATCTGTTGGGTATATTTTAGGTGCTAATTATTGTGTGTGTGGTGAAGGCAAAATAAAATCAAAGTAAAATAGAAGATGGATTCAGCACATCAAAAATATCTGGACCTGTAAGATACAGGGTCCTTTTGTAGCAAGTTTTAAAAGTAAGAGTTTATCCTACAGGGAGTAGTGATCTAATAGCTGAAAGGCAGTATAGTAGACCTCCAGATCTGCTACAGATCCAGCAATTCTAACCTAGTTTAAGAAGAAAGAGAGTTTTTCGAGTGTCACTAGATCTAATTTACAAAACAGAAATATAAAACTAATTCTAAAAGATTGAGGAAGATGGATGGTACAATAAATATAAAATGGGGGGAAATAGACAACTAGGGACTGGTTTTCATTACAAAATAGATCAAGGCAAGTGAATTTGAATCTGTCCTTCACTTGGCTACAAGCTCAAGTGTAAGGTAGAAGAATCCACTCTAAACCAAAGGCTTGAACTGATCTTAAGGGTATGATTTGTCCACTTGAATGGTCATAGATCAATGTAGGGATTTCCTACAAATCAAACGTTTAAGGTAAAAGAATCCAATTTAGACCAAAGGTTTGAATTGATCTTAAAGCTATGATCTATCAACTTGAATGGTCATAGATCATCCTAGGGATTTCCTCCAAATCAAAGGTTTCAATTAGAACATTAAAATCACTACGGATGTTGTGGATGCAAGGCTGCAAGCTCAGGCATCCATAGGAATATTAAACCAACGAAAATCAGATTGCAATCAATAGATCTACTGATAAACTGATTGAGATATTCCCAAATACATGAATCCTATAGACATCTAAAGGAACCATAAGATATTTAGGTTTAATTGAACATTAAAATCAACAATTTACTTAATCAAACAACTTATAATAGCTTTGTTCTTAGATCTGTAGTCTGCGCATCGATCCACACATCTTCATGCCAAAATTACAATTACAAACCAGATCTGAATTGCAACCTACATCTAATCCATCAGGCTGGATTAGAGAAAGAAGGGGGAAGAGAAAAAGGAAAAATAAAACCTAAAACTAAGCCTAAATGAGTCAAGGAGGACAAAAGCTATTCCTAGGTTCCTTGCTGAAGAATTACAACAACAAGGAGCCTTCTTTATACAAATGCAGTGATCCATGTGCTTTGGATTGCAGCCAATCAGATGAGAGAATTTCCATTTCAGTTTATGCTAATCCATGTGTTTAGCATTCCAACCAATTAGAGAGAAGAGAGAGATCGAGTTCTGTTGTGCTCAGCTGAAGTAGTTTGCTTCCCGCCAAGACTTGCTTAGCAAATCAGTTTTACCCATGTGCAGAGATTTCTTGTGCTTGGGAGTTCTCAAAAGATAGTTCAGCCCCTATCCTACCTTTGTTCACTAGAAGTTAGGCAAATCTAAGTTGAAACAACTTGACAAAACTCATGACATTGAGGACATGAAGTAAGGCCATCCTTTGGATATTTTGAGCTTAAAACTTCCCACCTTTGAACTACCCTTGATACACACCATTTGAGCCTTAAAAATCCAAGCTTTCTTTGATAAAAACAAGAGTATTTGAACCCAAACCTCAGTGACCTGATTTAGCCTGACCCTCACTCTGAGATTTCAGAACGTAAAGGAGAAAAAGTTGAAGAAGGTGGAGGTGGTCAACATTTGGTGGAAGAAGAAGAAAACACATTTGATGACAGTTGTGTGTAAGTTGTGCACCTGTGGCATTTCAGCCCATAAAAAAAAAAAAGAAAAAAAAAATGATGAGAAAAGCATACAAAAAGAGAAAAACAGAAAAGCAAAACAAAAATAAGAGAGAAGTCACTTCATTGGATATATTGAAATGAGGATTGGAAATTGATCACTTCAAATATGAAAATTCAAAGAAGATGAAGACTGTGCTGAAATGAAGAAGGTTGAGTTGCAAATCACCTCCTTACTTTACTGATTTCTCAGTCTTGAATCCCATTCCACCCTTTTATTCTTTGTAAACTTCACCCATAAGCCACATAACTACCCAATAAAAAGTCCTAACTGATCTAAAATTAATTGAGCTGTCATGTGGAGATGAGAATCTATTCAATCTATGGTGAAAAGAGAAAAAATATTTCAAAAAATTGGAGCAATGCCTATGCTCATGCTTACAGTCCTATTTGAGGGCTGTAACTACTCTTGAGCTGTGTGAATTGATACACCCTTCTATTTTTGTTGAGAGTGACAGCCGTGGTGAGCTTTGGGTCTGAAATTAGGGTTGATGGGGGCATTATCAGAATAGGATTATCAATTTGAGGGTAATCTTTGCATTAATTTTCACACAAAATACTGTGACATGAGCTGATTAATTGTGCAGGAATTACAGCAGAATTTTAGTTTTAAACTGTCAAATTTTTACTGAGAATTCTCTAAAACTTAATGGAAAAGGTGTGGAATGAATTTTATACAGCTTGAACTCTGTTTTAAACATGATGCACTAATATTAACTGAATCATTGGAGAAGTTTGTGGGTAACTTCACTGTAAACCCTCAAGAGACTTCACTCCTCCACTAGGGATCACTTAGAGGTTTAAAAGGCTTATTGCATATGCTAAATGCATCTGTGTTCCCTATAAAAGTGGCATGCTTTATTTTCAATACTTGTTTTTATTTTCTCCTTTGCTCAAGGACTAGCAAAGGTTAGGTTTGGATGTGTGTTAAGCAATGAAAAATACCATTTTCACCTCCTAACCTAACCTTCGGTGGACCCTTGAGTTGACTAATAATGTGTTTTAAGTGTGTTTTATAGATAAGCAGTAAATTTCAGATATTCACTTAAAAGAGCCTAAGAAGCACTGTGCTACCCAACTGGAAATGCCTGCGACCAAGTCTAGTTGCAAGGAATAAAGATTGAACCTACTAAGGGATTGCTGAGTGTTGAACAAAGGAATAACAACACACCCAAGATGTGTGCCAGTTGTGAAAGCACAAGGCAGAACCTATCGAGAGGTTAAGTCTAGCTGTCGAGAGGTTTTGATGCTTGAAAACCAAGTGTCGAGAGGTGCCAGTAAGCTGTCGTGAGGATCCAAGAGTCTAGCTCAACCTGTCGAAAGGTAATGAGTTGGAATTATGAATATCTCATGATGATTCAATTACCGATCGAGAGGTTGGAGATGCAACTGTGGATCCTGTCGAGAGGATACCTGGAGGTGTAGGGGAAGTCGAGAGGATCTAGTAACCTATCAAGAAGTTGAAGCTGAACCTATCGAGAAGTCTAAGACAACCTGTCGAGTAGTCACCTGAAACCATACTTATCTTCGCGAGGATTGACCCAAACCTGTCGAAAGCTCAGTGTTGAGTTGTATAACTAGTCGACAGGATTAGTATAACCTGTCGAGAGGATGAATGAAGAAATGGGTAGAACGATGAAATGAGCTTCCAATCCTGTCGATGAGCCATCAATCGTTTCGACAAGTTTAAATCAACAGCTCGAGACATTTTCAAATCCTGTCGAGAGCTAGCCAATCCTGTCGAAAGCCACAGAGATCCTGTCGAAATGAAGAGCAAGTACACTCAGAATCGGTCAAGAGGTTCCCTGAACCTCTCGACAGGTTTTGGTAACTTCTCAGCATGCTCTTTCAGTTATTGTCAATTTTAGAATTTTGTGCATGAGTTCCAAAGCACGTCAGCGACCCCTGTGGATAGTTTTGGCATTCAATTTTGCATGATTGTAAACCCTAAAGGCCTCACACACATTTTCCATATGAGAGTCAATAAGAGAAGAGCTTCTAATAGAGAAATCGGCTACGTCAGTAGCCCAGAATAATCGAATTATTCTCATGGGCTCTGATTGGCTAAAACGGATCTGAGGACAGAGGAGGAGAGTATAAAAGATTGAAGAAATTACATTGAACACATCCATAATTTGAGAGAACCAGAGCTTAGTGCGAGATCTATTTTTCCCTCCAAATTCTCCCTCCTTCTTCCTTCTTCTCCCCTTCTCACTTCAGCCAATCATGAGTGGCAAACTCTTTTTAGTAGTTAGGGTGAGGTCTTGAGCTATAAATTGAGAGATTCAAAGGCTTGTAAGTGATTGTATATTGAACAGATTACAGATCTGGGCACAATGGTATTATAAGCTTACAATATAATTAGGGTTTCTAAAGATGATTCTAATCTATATTTCACTTCTTCATATTTGATTTTCCTGGATTGGATCTTGCTATGGATGTTCACCAGAAATGGGGCGCTTGGTAGCCTGGCACCTGCAGCATTTGTAATAGTTTTCTTGTTCTAATTAAGGTCAATAGATTGGAGTAATCTCAGGGATGAACTGTATCTAGTAGAAGGGCAGATCATAACCTTAGGACTGTATCTAGTAGAAGGGTAGATCCTAACCTCAGGATTACTTTGTTCCATTGGTGGAGATTGGATTCTTATACCTCACCTCTATCGGGGGAGCTTAGGTAGATCAATATGTTGGAGCAATCTCGGAGATGAAGTGTATCCAGTAGAAGGACAGATCATAACTTTAGGGCTGTATCCAGCAGAAGAGCATGTCCTAACCTCAGGATTGTTTTGATCCATTGGTAGATTTGGGGGAACTTGGGTAGCTTGGAGCAAGAACTTGGATAGCTTGGAGCAAGAAAATAGGATTGTTGCAAATTGGTAGATTTGGGGGAACTTGGGTAGCTTGGAGCAAGAACTTAGATAGCTTGGAGCAAGAAAAAAGGATTGTTGCAAATCAGTTCTCTGCATTGTTTTTGATTCCTTTGATTTTCAGTAAGAGACCAAGACCCCTAGCTATTGTTCTCCACCTTTTGAATTTTCATCTTCTCTATATCTCCCCTTATCTATATTTGATTAGATTTGGATCACTTGCATTTATCTTTTGTAGTTTTTTGTAAAATTAACAAAAACCTAGAACCTCTCCTCTTTCCTGCTTTAGTTTAGTTTAAATTAGGATAGAGTGTCAGATCTACCATAAATATGGAGATTTACCATAGTTAGACCACATCTCCCTATGGACATACCCTTACTTACCTATTAAAACCTTCTACAACAGCCCTGGTTCTTGTAAGACTGGCTGCTCACCTTAATTCAACCTTGATGTAGTTTGTACAGTTAATCTGCTATTTTACTCATATAATAAATCCAAGGTGGGCTGCGCAAAAACAATTATACCCCTCAAACTGATCCATATCTTAGGGAGGATCTAGATTTTTGTCCCTTACATCTATGCTTATAGCCAGATGAAGGAATGCTGCAATTCTAACTGATACTTTATGTTGCAAATTAGTTTACAGTAAAAACTATTCTCTAAGTTGTTAATTCTCCATATTTGATCTTTTCTTTACCAAAACTTTTGATCACTCATTCAAATCTTTCTTCTGCTCACCTCTGGATCATCCTTTAAATTGCTCATAATTAGATTTAATTTTCTACTTCTTTTAGTTCAAAGTGACAACCATAAAACCTCTCCACTTTCTTTTTTTTCTTTCTTTGTCATAAGTTAGAATAGGTTAGAGTGTCAGATCTGTAGCAGATCTGGAGAGTTACTAATTCTTAAATACATTTCCCTGTGGACAACCCTTACATGCCTTCTAAAACTTGCTGCAACAGCCTTGGATTCTTACAGGCCTATGTTTTATCTTTGTATGCAAATTCCTTTTGCTGTAATTTTTCTCTTTTACTATTGTTTCTAGCATCTTAACAAGCACACGGTATTTCACACAACAAGTTTTTGGCGCCGCTGCTGGGGATCTATAGATCTAAGTGTGGTAGATCTAAGTTTTTCTTATGTTGGGTTGTAGATTTGTTATTTGTCCGTGTTGTGTTTGAATAATTGCTGCTATAGTTTTTGTAGTCTTCTAACTTGTTTTTGCAAATTTGGAACTGTAGTCTGGAGAGAAACATTTTGTTTGCAGCTGGAGCAATCTTTGCTTGAGTTTGCGTTCCTTCCCATTTGAATTACATTTTTACTTCTGTAAATTTTGTTTTCAAGTCTGTAGTAGTAGTTTGTGTATTTGTGTTTATTGTTGTAACGTGTGCTGTAAATTGTGTGCTGCAATCTGTAGTGTGTGTTATATGCTAGGTAGAAGATCCCTTAACCCATAGCTTGTCATGGAGCATGCAAATGATGCTCAGTCTTTTGGGCAGTAGTAGCCTGCTGGGTATGCTTGGAGGAACCACCCCAATCTGAGGTGGAGGCAAGACAATTTTTAATCCCAGTAACAGCAGGCTATGCCCTACAGACCTTTCCAACCATATCAGCAAAATTACGTCCCAAGGCATCAGTTCTAATTGCCTGTGGCATAGCCAATGGCTCAGCCAAGTCACCAAAATCCTTTATCACCAGCCCCACCACCTGCTAGAACACCTTCCTTTGAGGAGCATGTTCTAGCCTCATTACAGAATCTGAGTCCTCTGTCCCAAATTGTAAATTTCCATAGCCAAAGTATTAAAAAAATAGAGGACCATCTTGGTTAGTTATCTAATACTTTGACTAGGAGAGAAGAGGGTAGATTGCCAAGTCAGCCAATGAACAATCCTAAAGGGCAATACATGGTGGGTGAGTCTTGTTCAACTCATGAAGAAGCTAAGGCCAAAGCTTTGAAAAGTGGAAGGCTGGTGGATAACCATGTTGATGGTGAGATCACAAGGATTGCAACACAAAAGGACCTAATCAGTGATAGTATGCAGCAGGAGCAACATGTCAAAAATAAAGGGGATGATGATGAGTCCCAACAAAAAAATGAAAATAAAAATAAGGAAAAAATTTAAAAAAATGCAAAGGCTGCAAATGAGAGACCAGTATCTCATCTACCATTTCCTCATGTTCTTGAAGCACCTTCTCCTTTTGATAAGGGGAATGCTAAGGTGTAGGAAATGATGGAAACCTTTAAACAAGTAAAGATTAATTTACCTTTATTTGATCCCATAAAGTAAGTTCCAGCCTATGCAAATTTTTTAAAAGATCTGTGTACTCATAAAAGATAATCTAGGGTTTATTTATCCAAGAAAGTCTTTTCTGCTGAGAAAGTAAACCAGATTTTGTCCATTGTTACCCCAGCTAAACTCCAAGATCCTGGAGTTCCTATAATTCCTTGCATTATTGGGGATCATATCATCGAGAAAGCACTGTTAGATCTGGGAGTCAGTGTTAACTTACTTTCATATTCTGTATATGAGAAGTTTGGTTTGGGGGAGTCAAAACCCACACATGTTGTTTTACAACTGGATGACAGATCTGAGAGGAGACTTGTGAGCATTATTGAAGATGTGCAGGTTGGGGTTGATAAATTCTTTTATCCAGCAGATTTTCTGGTTTTAGACATGAAACCTAGCAAATGCACTACCTCTATCCCTGTAATTTTGAGCAGGCCATTCTTGGCCACTGCTAATGCCTTTATCCAGTGTAGATAAGGGGTAATGGAGGTATCTTTTGGGAATATAAAAGTCAAGCTCAATATTTATAATGTAGCAAAGCAGCCTCACTTGGAGAGTGAGGACTGTTTCATGATTGAATTGCTCGATGAGCTAATTGAGGAGAACATGCCTAAGCTTTTGAAATGGGATGATGTTGTTTATGTTATTGAAGAAGTTTAGACCGAAATTGTTGTAGGGGAGGCCCCCGCACATGTGCCTAAAGAGGTGAAAACCTTGAATTCTACAATGGGGCCAGCAAAGCATTCTCATTGGAAACCTGTTGTGTTGCTTCTTCCTTCACCTTCTAAGGCACCTTTGCTGCCTTAACTCATCAATCCACCTGATTTGGAGTTAAAATAACTCCCAAAATCTTTGAAATATATATTTTTGGGATAGAATCAGAAGTTGCCTGTGATCATTTCTTCTTTCGTCACCATATAACAAGAGGAAAAATTTATTGGTGTGCTCAAGATGCATAGGACAGCAATTGGATGGTCTATTGCTGATTTAGGAGGAATCAGTCCAGCTGTGTGAATGCATAGGATTCACTTGGAAGAGTGTTCTAAACCCTCTACAAAGATGCAGAGGAAGTTAAATTCTCACATGCAAGAAGTAGTGATGAAGGAGGTGGTCAAATTATTAGATGCTGGGGTAATTTACCTAATTTCAGATTCTGAATGGGTGGCAGCTACTCAGGTGGTCCCTAAGAAGTCTGGAATCACTGTTGTACCCAATGAGTCTGGAGAATTAATGCAAACAAGGGAGGTCACTGGTTGGAGCGTCTGCATAGACTATAGAAAATTGAACTCCAAGACTAGGAAGGACCATTTTCCACTGCCTTTTATTAACCAAATTATGGATAAGTTAGCAGACAAGGCTTTTTATGATTTTCTTGATGGATACTCTGGTTACAACCAGATCCCTGTGTATCCATAAGATCAAGGGAAGACTAACTTTACTTGTCCATTTGGGACCTTTACATGTAGAAGGATGCCATTTGGACTGTGTAATGCTCCTGCTACTATTTAGAGGTGCATGTATGCCATTTTTTCTGACATATTGGGTAAGTTTTTAGAAATTTTTATGGATGATTTTTTTGTGTATGGTGATGATTTTGATTAGTGTTTGCACCATCTCTCCCTTGTACTTTAGATATGTGAGGAAACTAACCTAGTATTGAGCTGGGAAAAGAGCAATTTCAAGGTCACCCAAGGAATTGTTCTTGGCCATGTGGTTTCTCAGAAGGGGATTGAGGTGGATAAAGCAAAGATAGATCTGATTTTACATTTGCCCCCTCCAAAAATTGTGAAACAAGTCAGATCCTTCTGAGGACATGCTAGTTTTTATAAGAGATTCATCAAGGGTTTTAGTAAAATTTCCAAATCTCTATGCCACCTATTGTGTCAAGAGGTACCATTTGTGTTCACTGATGAATGTCTCACTGCTTTTGAGGTGTTAAAAAATTGCTTGACCTCTACACCTGTCATACAAGCTCCTGATTATTCTCTGCCATTTGAGTTGATGTGTGATGCATAAGATTTTGTCAATTGGTGCAGTTTTGGGGCAGAGAAAGGATAAACTACCTAGTGTAGTGTCCTTTACAAGCAAGACATTGACTGATGCTCAGCTGAACTATACCACCACTGAAAAGAGCTGTTGGCAGTTGTCTTTGCTTTGAAGAAATTCAGATGTGCTAGGATCTAAGATTGTTGTGTTTACTGACCACTCAGCCTTGAAGTACCTTTTGTCTAAGAAAGAAGCAAAACCAAGATTAATCAAATGGATCGTCCTGCTATAGGAGTTTGGTCTTGAGATTAAGGACAAAAAGGGTGTGGAGAATGTGGTAGCAGACCTCTAATCTAGAATTTTGGCTGCTGATTTTGCTGATTTACCAGTGAATGATTCCTTTCCTAATGAGCAACTTTTTGCCATCAAAACTATGAGTGTGCCCTGGTTTGCACACATTATGAACTACCTTGCAATAGGTAGGATCCCCCCTCATTGGTCCAAGATGGACAAAGACCTGTTCTTCTCTCAGGTCAGACATTTTCTGTGGGAAGATCCTTACCACTACACGCATTGTGCATACCAGATTGTTAGGAGATGTGCGCCAGAAAGTGACTTCCATAGCATTCTTTCCATGTGCCATGAGCAGGCATGTGAAGGTCATTTCAGTGGTAAAAAGACATTAGAAAAATTATTGCAATGTGGGTTCTATTGGCCCTCTTTGTTCAGAGATGCACATATACATTGTAAGGCCTGTGCCAGATGTCAAAGGTTGGGAGGCATTTCCAAAAGAAATTCAATGCCATTGCAGCCCATCCTTGTAGTAGAACTGTTTGACGTCTGGGGAATAGATTTTATGGCCCCCTTTCCTCCTTCTATGAGTTTCAATTTTATACTTGTGGCAGTGGATTATGTCTCCAAGTGGGTGGAAGCCATTGCCACAAGAAAAAATTACCACACAGTTGTCCTAAGATTTTTGAAGGATAATATTTTCTCTAGGTTTGACACCACCAGAGCTATCATCAGTGATGGGGGAGTCATTTTTGTAATAGGCATTTTGAGAAATTGTTAAAAAAATATTCTATTACACATAGGGTTGCTACTCCATACCACCCATAAACCAGTGGGAAAGTGGAGATTTCCAATAGGAAAATCAAACACATCCTGGAGAAAACTGTGAGGATTGATAGAAAGGATTTGACTGTCAAGTTAGCAGATGCACTATGGGCTTATAGGACTGCCTATAAGACTCCCATTGGTATGCCCCCATTCAAGTTAGTATATGGCAAAGCCTATCATTTGCCTGTTGAATTAGATCATAAGGCCTACTGGGCCATCAAAGCATTGAATTTTGATCTAATATATACTGGTATGTACAGGAAATTGCAGCTGTTAGAATTAGAGGAGCTGAGATTGGAGGCCTATGAAAACTCAAGGATTTACAAAGAGAAAGCCAAAGCTTTCTTTGACGAAAGCCTGCTGAGAAAGAACTTTGAGGTTGGTGCCAAGGTATGGTTGTTCAACTCCAAGCTTAAATTTTTCCCAGGGAAGTTAAGATCCAGATTGGATGGACCTTACATTGTGATGCATGTTTCCCCATCTTGAGCTATTGAATTCATGAGCCCAACTGATGGAAGGGTCATAAAAGTGAATGGGAAAAGGCTTAAAATTTGTATTGACAATGCAGAGGAGCCTATTGTCACCATTGACCTTCAAGAACCTTCCAATGTTGTGTGATTTTCAACTTTATATACTGTGCACCATAGCTGGCATTGTCTTTATTTTTGTTGTTTTAAATCTGTGTTAGATGTACATTTCTGTAATTTTGCCTATTTTTGCATTCTGAGAAATATTTGAGAAATGGTGAACTCTTTATGGCCTATTTGTTTGAAATATGAGTGAACTTTTGTTGGTGCTGAGATACAAATCGAACTGTTGAATGAAGTTGAGGATAGCACAAAGTTAAAAAGCATGCATTGATGCATTTTGAGACCTCTCGATAGGTTGAAATGACCACTCGATAGGTGCTGAAGGATTTTAATAACCATTCGATAGGTGTTGAGTATGTTTTAAAGAGGATCCAACAGGTTCTGAGTGCCTATCGATAGGTTTAAAGCTCCTATCGAATCTCTGTTTCTTAATAAATGCACTTGTCGAAAAGTCCCAAGTTCCTATCGAACTCCTCTTTCTGGAGCTCTCTTTCCTAAGAAGGATTTCATCTATCCGATAGGCCGATTTGTATTGATCGAACACTAAAATTTTAGAGTTCATCTGTTCGATAGGAGGTTTTGCAGCTATCGAACTCGTGTTTAGGGTTTTCAAAACCATTTGATAAGTGCATTTTAGGCATTTTTCTGCCTGTGCTCGAAATCTGCTGTTCTTCTTCCCAAAATCCTCTGAGATTTTTTCTGAGCCAACTCAATTGTTACCATCCCATCACCCATTTGCTTTTGCCAGTTGATACAGTGTGGAAAAGTCAACATTTTGCACCTGCTAGCTGCCAGATTAGTTCTCTGTGCCTCATTTGCTGTGAAACCCTAGCTTTTGGGTAAGTTCTTCACAAGCTTTCTTTTAAATTGGTCAAATTTGTTTTTGAAGAAATCTGTGTGTGGGAAGAGTTGTGTAGAATTTTTGTTGAGTAATTGGAAACCTGTAGTGCAAATTTTCAAAATTTCGGTGTGTTTCACTGGCCGATCCAATTCAACTCATGGACTCTCTGACCAATCTGGTTCAACCCTCACCCAAATCCGCTAGGAAGTCCCCTAGAGTTACTTCTTCTAAGATTCAAGAGAATCCTCCTGCAAAAAGGAAATTGAGTGAGGTAGCTGGGTCCAAGAAACCCAAGAGAGCTAAGAAATCCAAACAGGCCAAAGCCAAAAAGATTTTAACTAAGGAGGTACTTGGGCGTGAGCCTAAGGTTACATTTAACCTACTCACAACTCCAAATGAGTTTGTGGATGCCTTGAGTCTCATCCTTGTGACAGCCTTTGACATCCCTTACTTCACCCAGGCAGGAAATAGGACCATGACCTATTTGGATAAGTCTGAGCTGAAGCCCTTGATGACCCCATTACAAGAACCTATGTATCTAATGTTGGTGAAATTATTTTACCAAAACATCTGGGTAAGGGAGTCTACTGATACAGATGAGACTATGCTGGTAATATTGATTGATGGTTGGGAGACTGTGGTTGATGTCAAGGATATTGGGCTAGTGCTAGGGATTCCATCCCACCATGATCCAGCTAATGGATTAGTTGCCCCTGAGAAAGTATCTTTTAAAACTACAGCCCATCACTTGACCAAAGGGATAGTGGTATATGGGGAATCCCTGATGAGGAGAGATTTGGACCCAAGTTTGTTTTTCATGGATACCATTCTCAGAAAGAATGGTTTTGTAACTGGGCACAAACAAGAGAGGAGAACCCCTATAGTGGATGCCTTATACTTTTTCTCCAAAGGGAAGTTTCTGAATGTCCCTAAGTTGATTTTAAAAGGGATGTAGGAGATTCATGAGAAAATTAGGAAGAGGCAGCTGGTGTTAAGCCTACCCTACAACCGAATTATAACTGTTGTACTTAAGCAAGGAAAGTATGTATTCAAGAAGGGAGAGCCCACTACAGCTTTGCCTCCCCTGGCATTTGGAAGAAAACTATGGTCAACTAGCATGACCCTCATTGGAAAGAAGAAGAAGCCAGCTGAGAGTACTTCGACAGAAACCACCATAGTTCATGTTTGAACAACTGCAACCACAGTCCTTACCAGTTCAGTTGCTGAGATCCCAACCTCAGTAGCCAGCTCTTCTGCTACATCAGCAGATGTTATCTGCCCCACTGAGGTCACCACTGGGAGTGTGATGCCAGTCCCCATTACTTCATCCATGTCCTCATCATCCATGTCATCATCCTCTATACCTACACCCTTACCTCTAAGTCCCACATCCACACCAGCCACAGTCTCTACAACCACCATACCTATTTCAGCTCTTCCTACCATTGACCCTCTACCTTTACCCATACCTACCATCATGACCACCTACCAGAGGAAAACCCATCAACCTAAACCTACAACTAGTTTCCCTAGCCCCTCCATTTTAATCCCAGAACCTACAATCCCTGACCCACCTGCCCCATTCACCTATATACCTTCTGTGGTTGAGCTTATTATCCCCACTAACCTCGCCACCCCCCTTTCTCCTATCAATACCCAGGAACTGGAAACATATACTACTGAGGGGTACTCTTCCCTAATAGACTCCATTGTGGAGGATATTGGGCATGAGTACGACCCCTTACTTGAATCTCCATAGCCTGACCAGTTTCAACATGCCCCTACTTCACCTTTTATTCCCATCTCCCCTACCCAGCCTGTTACCCATTCCTTACCCAACTCTTTTGGCCAAATCCTTTCCCTTCTCACATCTATCTAATCCCAGCTCCACACAAACACTAAAAACCAAGCTGTCATGCAGACATGCCTTCAGTCCATCCAATCCACTTTAATCCCATCTACCTCAACCACTCACCCTCAGGCCCCTACACCACTCATTCCTGCATCACCATCACATTTTCCTACTCAGACCACACCTCTAGTAGCTAGTACCACTGCTGCTACACAGATAGACTTGGAGTCTACTGAGTTGCCCCCTACTTCTGCCTCGTCCTCCACCTAGGCAGATTTTGAGGTGAATGTATCCATTATCCCACCCACTTTAGCCTTTGCCTCAACTCAAACTGAACCTTTCAAGGGGGAGCCGCCACCAACCATTCCATTAACCTCCACAGCCATTTCAACCCAAACAAAATTCACCCTACCCTCTTCCCACACCTAGACTGCCCCATAAAGGTCGAGCTGACACCCATTCTTCCACTTTCACCTTCTATCCCTTCATCCTCACCCATTTTCCTGGCATCCTCAAACTCTGTTCCCCCATTTTCCACCCTGAAGAGTGCTATGGCTGCCGACCCTTATATCCATAGAGATGTCATCAGAGGTATGGATGAGCTTCAAACTTTGGTCAAGCAGCCATTGGTAGCTGAAATTGACCAGCTGAAGTTGGATCATCGAGTGGAGAAGATGCAGTGGGAACAATTGTGCATGCATACCCTCAATTTATATGAAGAGAAGCAGAAGGGTGAGATGTTGGCCAAACTGCCAGACACCCTTCAATCAACCATCTTTGGAAAGAAGACGCCCTCCTCAGCTGGGGTGTCCATCAATAAGCCCTCCATGCACCAGGGCAGCACCAAGCCTCAGAAGTCAGCTATAAAAAGGATAAAGGTTGGTGCTACCAAAGCTGAGAATCTAACGAACTAGAATTTGAGGAAGGACTATGCCAAAATTGTTGGAAAATATGGATGAGAACTAATGACTTTATCAAGCTCAGATTCTGATACAAATTAGCTCTAGGTTTTCATTCAGTCCTTTTCTAATTAGATGTTCAATTTTAGGTTTGTCTGTAGTATATTGTCTAATTTCAATCTTTTGCATGTAAAATATCTTATACATTTCTTTTCTTGCTTAATAAATTTAGCTGTTTCTGTGCCTCTATACATAGATTTTATTTTTTCCACTATTCCTTGTTAATTGCATTATTTCTTATTTTACTACCCAGCCGCCTCTCCCCAAGTATCTTTTGACCTAGTGAGGACATTGTTTCTCATAGGTTTGGGGGTATGGCAGGGTTGACTTTTGAAATAGTTAAAATTAGTGCAGTAGTGATTAGTAGGATCAAAACAATTAAAGCAAAATTTCACCTAAACAAATTTGAATAAGGGAGAATTGAAATAGTATAGTAGGTTGTTTAATGCTGATATCTTGTAAAATTCAACACTTCCATGAAGGACATCAGGAAGTTTTTGTCATAATCAGTGTATAGTGAATCAGTAAGAAGAGAAAAAGGTAAGAACATGCCGTATGAGTGAAAAGGAAGACCATACCCAGTGAGATTTGGGCCTGTAAAAAACAATTTCTTTGAAGAGTGTTTTGGCAATTTTTCTGCTCTAATGATTGATTGAACCTACCCTTTTTCACTAAAAGTTGGGCACTCCAAGTTAAAATAGCTTGACAGAACTCATGAACACTGAAGAGATGATGTAAGGCCATCTTTGGACAGTTTGAGCCTAAAAATTCCTACCCTTTGAACTGCCCTTGATACAGACCATTTGGGCCTTAAAAATCTAACCTTTCTTTGACAAGAACTAGAGAATTTGAACCCAAAACTCAGTGACTTGATTCAACTTGACCCTCACTCTAAAATTTCATAAGGGACAGGAGATAAAGTTGAAGAAGGTAGAGTTGGTTTAACAAGGGGTGGAAGAAGAAGGAAGCACATTTTGAAAGTTGTGTGTCAGTGGTGTAACTATGGCATTCCAGCCCACATAAAAATAAATAAGAGAGAGGGAGAGAGAGAAATAGAAAAAAAAATACAAAAAAAAAAAGAGAAGTCAAAGAAAAACTTCATTGGAAAATTTAAAAGGAAGTGAAGAAGCTGGCCACTTTGGCTCTGAAAATTCGAAAAGAAGGTGAAGGGTGCTGAAAGGAAGAAGGTGAAGTCATGAATCACCTCCTATCCTTGCTGAGTTCTTAGTCTTTGAATCCATTTTTACCTTTTTATTCTTTTAAAACCTCAACCATAAGCCACATTACAGCCCTATAAAAGACCTTACTGATTTGAAATAGATTGAACTATCATGTGGAAATAAGGAGCTGTGTGATCTATGGTAAAAAGAGATAGAGGATTTCAGGATTTAGTAGTCATGCCCATGCTCATGCTTGCAGTCCTATTTGAGGGCTATAATTGCTCTTGAGCTAGAGTGAAATTGAACCCCTTCAAATCCATTTGTGAGAGTATGGCCTTGTGAGAATAGGGTCTGAGATTGGATTCATTGGGGCATTGTTAAAAAACCCGATTCTTAAACTATTGGTAAACTGTATACTGATTTGTACATACTATACTCTTGATATTTTCAGATTGGATGAGATGAGCATACATGAGGATTTAGGCATTAAATTGTTTACATGCACTATTTTGAAACTTCTTAATTTAAAAAAGCAAGTTGTGGAATGAAGCTTAATTTGTTGAGATCTAATTTACCACTATATGCACTTGGTTTAACTGTTGATCATAGGGAAGTTTGTGGGTACCTTCACTGAAAAGCTCAGGAGACTTCACTACTCCACTAGGGATAACCAAGGGGTTTAAAAGGCTTGATGCATATGCTAAATGCATTTGTGCTCCCTAAAAAAGTAACATTTACTGTTTTTAATTTTTGCTTTGCTCGTGGACTAGCAAAGATTAGGTTTGGGGGTGTGTTTATCAATGAAAAATACCATTTTTCACACCCCAACTTAACCTTTAAATGGACCTTTGAGCTGCCTAATAATGAATGTGTTCCAAGTGTTCTTTTGTAGTTAGCAATAATCTGTAGAGAAATGCAGCAAACCAAGCATAAAAGGCTAAAAAGGAGGAAGAGAAAAGTCAACCTTTGACTAATGAAGAAACCCAGGCATAACAGCAGCAGTAGCAACAACAAAGGCTCACAAATGTACCTGTCGAGAAATGCTGAAGATGAAGACAGAACCTATCGAGCAGTGCTGAAGATGAAGACAGAACCTATCGAGCAGTGTTGATTGCTGGAGTTCAATTTGTCGACCAGTACATGGGTACCTGTTGACCGAACACTTAAAACCAACTAAAGGAACAATGAATTGCAGGGTACCTATCGAAGGGTATACACTAAAGCAAAAACACTTATCGATAAGTACTTGGCACCTATCAAAGGGTTAATATCTGAAGCATAGAACCTATCGATAGGTACTCTACACCTATCAGAAATGTATTTCTGGAGCTCAGTACTAGTCGAACGGTAGAAGTCTGAAGCTTGCACCTGTCAGAACCTTTCGATAGGTACCTTGCACCTATCAAAATACGAGTTCTGAAGCCCAGTCTTTCATCCGAGAACACCTAGTGCTTCAATCACTTGAAGCACATGTGTTGACATAATCTCTCAACAATGGGGGGAAAATGTGAAACCTCAAGATCAAAATGGAGCTGATCCAAGCAACTCACATGGGTAAAACTGTTTCTAGAACAAATTGGAATAAATTCTTGGAGGGAAATTAGCCAAATCAGCTTGGGTTTAATAGAATTGATCCCCTTCCTCTCCAATTGGCCAAAATACCATTCACATGGATCACAATAAGCCGAATTCAATTCTCTCCTCTGATTGGTTAGGAATAAAGACACATAGATCAAGGGAAATGTATAAGTAGAAGCCCTTAAGCTGTGATGAGGGGATCGAGAGTTTGAGCAAAAATTTGAATTAGTTTCCCTCCGAAATTCTAGCCTTCTTCTCTCTTCTATTTTTTCCTTAGCCCAACTATGGTTGGCTAAAGCTTTGTAACAACTGGAGATAGCTGATCTGGAAATTGATTTGTAAGACATTTGTATGAAGAGTGGATGCTACAAAGACAATAGATCTGAGGGCAATTTGTTGAGAGTATTGGTTAATTCAATAAATTGTTGTTGTAATTATTCATTAAATCAGTAGATCTGGTGATCTTCATCTGATTTTCATAGATTTGCAGACCTATGGATGCCTGAGCTTGTAGCCTTACATCCATAGCATCTATTGTGGTTTTATTGTTCTTTTCTTTTCCCCATGACTGGATCATATCCATGGGATAATTTGGGACTATTCAAGTGGATAAATTATACCACTCAGACTGATCCATATCTTAGGGAGGATTTAGATTTTTGTACCTTGCATCTGTGCTTGTAGCCAGATGAAGGAATGCTGCAGATCTAACTGATACTTTGTGTTGCAAATTGGTTTATAGGGAAAACTATTCTCTAAGCTATTAATTCTCCATAATTGATTTTTTCTTTACCAAAATTTTTGATCTCTCATTCAAATCTTTCTTCTGCTCACCTTTGGCTCATCCTTTAAATTGTTCATAATTAGATTTAATTTTATGTTGTTTTTAGTTCAAATTGACAACCATAAAACCTCTCCTCTTTCTCTTTTTTCTTTCTTTGTCTTAAGTTAGAATAGGCTAGAGTGCCAGATCTGTAGTAGATCTGGAGATTTACTAATTCTTAAATACATTTCCCTATGGACAACCCTTACTTACCTTCTAAAACTTACTGCAATATCCCTAGATTCTTGCAGGCATGTGTTTTATCTTTGTGTGCAAATTCCTTTTATTGTAATTTTTCTTTTTTTTTATTATTTCTAGCATCATAGCAAGCACAAGGTAAATCATACAACACTCCCGCCTTGGGTCGAGTGGGAGGTTTGTGTGTGAGGGAGATATTGATGGAATATTGGAGGGTATGGGTATGTGGACCCAAGGTTTGGGCCTTGCTGGTCTTGGGTATTAGATAAGGAACTTGGAGTTGTTTGGGCCATAAGGCCTTGAGAAATTTGGCCCATTGGGCTTTGTTGGGTTTTGGCCATTGGGCCCTGGTAGGTATGGCCCATTGGGCTTTGATGAGGCGGTCCCATTGGGTGTTGGTAGGTCTGGCACATTGGGCCCATGTGGGTCTAGCCCATAAGACCTTAATGGGTCTGACCCATTGGGCCTTGGTGGGTCCAACCCATTTGGTCTTGGTGGATCCGGCCCATTGGGCCTTTGTGGGTCTGCCCCATTAGGCCTTGGTGGTCTAGCCCATTGGGCCCTAAAGGGTGTGGATGATGGGGGTTTGGGCTATTGGGCCTTGGTGGGTGTGGATGATGGGGGTTTGGGCCATTGGGCCTTAGTGGGTTTGAGGTAATGAAGCATGGAGACTTGGGAGTGTGTATGATGGATTGGAAGATGTGTGGTTAGAATGAGGGGAGATGTTTTGGGAGACTTTCCAATTAGTGTAAGCCCGAACCATCTCATCCCTCATGGCCATTGGAGAGGGGGTGGATGGAAATGGTTCATTTGAGGGAATGTGGGGTATGGGTGAAGTGGATGTGTGGGAAAAACTAGGCATGGCCCCGATAAAATTGGGCATGACCTGGGTAGATAGGGGGGAAATTGGGTGTGGTATGGGGGAAGGTAGGTGGATTAGGTATACGTTGGGAAGATGAAGGATGGGGTATGGTGGTAAAGGTAGGGAATTGGGTCGGGTTTTGAATGGATGTGAGTGGAAATTGTGATTGATTTGGCATGGACCCATGGAGGGGGGAAATAGGCATGTTTTGGGAAAATGATGGGGAATGGGGTGTCGAATTTTGGGTGTTTTGAGAGGCGGTGGACCGAAAGATAGGGGCACCGAATAGGCCAATGATGGAAAAGGGACGTTGGGTGAGGGGGATGGATGTGAACATCTCTTTCGCATGGGAATGAGTTGGAGAACATGGTGGGGATGAGTCGGCATCAGCGTATGCCGGATCCACTACCCACGACATGGCTTGATGACGGGTGGGGTGCAGGTGCCTCGGATGGGGCCCGTAAAGCTTTCTCCTTCTTCCCCTAAGGGACAATGGAGGGTAAGGTGATGCCGTTGTGTCAGCACCACGAAGGTTTCTTTTATTTCAATTTTATGGCTTATATTTTTTTTGAAGATTTTGTAAGTGGATTTTTATGATGAAGGATTCCGGGGCCCTTGAATTCCCCGTTTTGGGTGGTGTTTTTACCCTAAATAAATCTTGCCGATGCGCTTCAGAAGAATCAAAGGGGAACCCCTTGATCTATTAAAGGCACGGGAATTGACGCAAACAATCCGACCCCCCGAAGCGAGTCGATAAGAGCTTACCCCCTTTTGATCGACGGGGGCGTATTAGGTGTTGGATAATGCGCGACCTAATCAGAGGTGCTAAACCACTAAGTGGGGAACTCGGGGATGTGAAAAAGGCCTCTGACTCAGGCTGCACTGCTCAGGTCAGGCTTGGCGTGTCTATTATATGCGTCAGGCCAAAATTGGTTAGACTAAGCTTGGCGTGTGCATTACATGCACCAAAGCAAATTAGGTCTTTCCAAGCTTGGTGTGTGTATTACATGCACCAAAGTAAACCTAAGGAAAGGTGGCTTGGCGCACGTTTTACATACTCCAGGAACAAACAGTGGGGTCAAAATTTTTTGACGGCAAAACAGCAGCCCAAAATTGGTCTCTTTTTTTTGCTTTCTAGAAGCAATGCTTTTGGGGACTGATTTCTTAGTTGCACAGGGTCTCTCCTCACCAAACCTAGGGATAGAAGGCAAATTCGGGATGACTAACACTCTCCCCCAAGGGTTTTAAGCTTCGTAACTAGATAGGTTACCCACCCGATATACCTCCAGCGCAAGCTCCTTCTCAAATACTAGGTGGGGTGGTTCTTTACCGGATCATCACCACTAGGGACTGTCGCCATACTAAGAACCGGAAAGTTTATATCTTTGCCTAGAATTCCCAACCCATGAAAATCTACCCCGTAAAAATTCAATCAAGTCTCCTCTTGGTTCAATTTTAATTTCAGATTTTACGGGGTTTTTCTTCAAAGTTCAAAAACGGGGGGTGATGGTCTCGTGCCGCCTCTACGGCATCCACTGATGAGATATGATCAAACATAAAGCAATGTGCAAGTAGGCCCGCCAATCGGCTAAGGCCCGTAAATGACGGAAAGTAAAAGAATCATAAAGACAATACGCAAGTAGGCCCGCCAATTGGCTAAGGCACATAAATGATGGAAAATAGAGGAATTGTAAAGATAATGTGCAAGTAGGCCCGCCAATCGGCTAAGACACATAAAATGACGGAAAAGTAGGGGTGAGAAAATTGATGGAATTGTAGGGGAGAGTGAAAAATAAGAGAAAAATAAGAAAATGTTAGTAAAAATAAAGAAAAAGGACAAGTTTCAAGGGGAAGCTCTACTAGTTACTCCCTAGCAGAGTCGCCATCTGTACTGCCATGGGATTTTCGATGATCCCGTCACGACGATGTGCACTCGTGCAAAGAATATAGAGTCGCCACACGGAGCTTTCGGTGTCTCGGGAAACCTAGATTTATTTTATAAGCACCGAAGTCCCAAAAAGTGACTTTGATTCATCGGTCTATGTTGGTGGATTTCTGAGTGTGTGCTTACTTTATTGGTTGGTGGTGAAAGTCATTTAAAAATCAAAGAAAAAGTAAAACAAGGGATGGAATCAGCAGAACTAAGAAATCCCAGACCTGCAAGATACAGGGTCCATTGTGGAAAGTTTTGATAAGTAAGAGTTTGTCCCACAGGGAAAGGTGATCTATAGCTCCAAAGGAGCCATCTCTAGTAGTCCCTCCAGATCTGACTACAGATCTGGCAGTCCTAAAAGGAGGGGAGTTTAAGGTCACTTATTCTAGGTATTCTAATGTCTAAACTACAGAAAGGGTTGAGAGGATGGATGAAGTGTGGAAAATAAATATAAAAGGGTGAGAAATAAGTTATTAAGCCCAGATCAGAGGAGTTTTGTAACTCAGATTCAGATCTGATGTTATAGAAATCCTGTCCAGGGGCTACATTATCACCACTAAGGAGAAAAGATTCAACCCATCACTCTGCCATGATTCCACCCTTAAGGCTATAACCTGTCCACTCAAATGATCACAGATTATCCCATAGGGGAGCCACTATCCAGAGATGGGTCAAAACATAACAAGCAAATCATTGCAGGCACTATTTCATCCAGGCTACCAGCTCAAGAATCCATAGGGAACCTCAACCTCTAAAGCTCTATATGTGGGGCTAAGGCTGTATAGGACCATGATAGCCCAGACACATAGAACCAGTAAGAGATTGAGTACAACCTTCGATCTAGCTGTCCATTGCTTGAGTGAGGCAATAATGGCCCAGTACAATCTCTATAACTAGATCAGATCCAACATCTGATGGTGGATCTATACAAATATAGGGGAGTCTGCCTCTGTACAATCTCCCACCAGGCTTCTACAAGCTCAGGTGTAAAGAAGAAGGATCCATCTTGGATTGGTGGATTAGAATTACCCTAAGGCTATAATCTGTCCACTTAAATGGTCACAGACTATCCCAGAGGCTATCCTCCTCATGGAGCCTGAGACAAAACAAGAATATCGCTGCTACCACCATGGTCACAAGGCTACCAGCTCAAGCTCCCATGGGGATTTCAGATCTAGTGGGTCCTGTGGTGGGGCTAAGGCTGTATAGGACCATGATAGCCCAGACACACAGGTCACTTGGATCTGAGTGACCCTTAGAATCAGTCCTCCATTGCTTTGAAACACAGCCAAAGCAATGGCGGATCACAAGGCAGCAGCCTTGCACAGAGCATCTCACATTCAAACACAAATCCCACAAAATACAGATCCTATTACAGCACTTCCATTAATCTAGTTCAAAATACACACAAAGACATAGCCAGCAAGTGTTGGACTATGGAGAGAAGGAAAAAGAAAAAGAAAACTACTTACAACTATAAAAAGAAAAACTACACGATCTCATATCAGGTCTCCCAGAAATTAGATGGGTTCCTAGCTATTCCAGGATATAGAAAGGAAAGAAAGTCTAAGCTCCCCTAAACCTAAGCTAAGTGTGGGTATTTATAGCAGTGGTGTGGCGGCGCATTAGGGTTAGGAAACCCTAATTTTAATGATGCCACGTGGCCGAATTGTGATCCTACGATGCCTTGGGGCACGTGCATGGAGATTTGAGCGTGGGAGTGCGTGCCCTAATCACTAGAAATTCCCAGAAAGTCCTCTACTGAAGAGATGGAAGTTTGAGGTTCAGAGCTTCACTAGGTAGCCATTGTTTCCCAGACTTGTCGCATGGTAGATTTTCTTCTTCGCTAGGATGATTTGAAATTGAAGCTTCTGCCTTCACGAGGTTGGCTTGGTTTGCTCTTCAGGCAGTCGCGAGGTTGAGTGGACATCAGAGCCTCAGATGTCGTGGGGTTGGAGCTTAAGCAGTCGCGAGGTTGATCTTCGTGAGGATAGATTTGAATAGTGTGAGAACTTCGCGAGCACTTATCTTCACTGGGCTTCGCGAGTTACCTTGTGAGATTTTGATGAGTTCTGAACTGCGCGAGGTTCCATGTCTTAACTGATCCTTCCGAAGGTGGCTTTGCCTTCGCAAGGACGCTTTCTTCTTAGATGGCGTGAGAACTATGCGAGGAGTTCTCTTCTGATAGTTGCATCCCGCGGAGACTGCACGACAGCTGCGTGAGGAGTCTTCTAAAGCTCTCTTCTCAGCCATTCTGAGTGAACTGCGTGCGGTTGAGAGAAGTCTGCTTTTAACTGCGCGAGACTGCGCGAGGTGTTCTATTCTTGAGCTTCGCGAGAGCTATGCGAGTTTATGTTTCTGAAGCTCTTCAGTCAGTCATCTGCACGAGAAGTTGTTATAGAGTCTTTGGAAGCTCAGCTGGACTGCGTGAGGCTCATTTTCAGGTTTAGATTCAGACTTCATCCTTGAGGACTTACGAGGGACTGCCAAAGCAGGCTTTTAGCGATTCTGGCCTTATTTCCTGCTTGGTAGGTACTACATAAAACACTTAACAAGGACTTGTTAGGTGGATATGGGTCTAATCAAAGGTTAAGTTAAGGGGAGAAAAGTGGTACTTTTCAGGTCTTAACACACCCCCAAACCTAATCTTTGCTAGTCCCTTAGCAAAGCTATATTAAACCTAATATAAAAATTAAGTGCCACTTTCGTAGGGAGGACAGATACATTTAGCATATGTACCAAGCCTTTTAAACCCCTAGGTGATCCCTAGTGGAGGAGTGAAGTCTCCTGAGGGTTTTTAGTGAAGACACCCACAAACTTCTTCAATGAAACAGTTAACAAAAGTGCAATATCATTCAATGAGCAATCAAGGGCCAGACTTAGTTTACTCTTGCATCATTAAGCATAAAAGAAATTTAATTCATTGGTTGCACAGTAACTTTAAATAGCATAAACACTTCATGATTGCACAACATTTCCAATTAGTTTACAATCACATAAAACTGTACAAGTGTGTGCCAGCACTGAGCTTATCCTTAGGTCGAAAATTAGGTTAAGGTCATACATAATGCATTCAAGTTCAGACCCAAAAACTTTGTAGGGCATACTCTCATAAGGGTTTTGTTGAGGGGTTCATTCTCTCACAGGCTCAAGAGCAGTTACATCCCCCAAATGGGTCTGTAAGCATGAGCATAAGCAGAGTTCTTAAGTGCTGACATCATTGGCAGTTCCTCACCATAGATTGGATAACTCTTTATCTTCACATGACAGCTCACTCAACTTTGGATCACAAGGGCTTTTAACTGGGCTGTAATGTGGCTTATGGAGTGGGGTTGAAAGAATGGAGGGTTGAGAAGGGGTTCAAAATTGAGAAATCAGTAGGTAAAAGAGGTGATTCATGACTTCACCTTCTTGAATTTAGCTCCTTTCATCTTCTTTGAGATTTTCAGATTTGAAGTGATCAGTTTCTCTTCTTGATTTTGATTTTCCAATGAAAGTTCCTCTTGACTCCTCCCTTACTTCTCTTCATTGTTATTTTTGTTTCCTTCTTGTGGAATTTTTTGATTTTTTTTTTTTGTTTTTACTTTTTAGAAATGCCACCATGCTCCCAATTATCATACTGCCAGATTTGAGGTATTTCTTTTCCATTCACCTACTGTTGACCATAGCTATCCATCTTCAACTTTTTCTCCTTTACCTTCTGAATTCTCAGAGTGAGGGTAGGCTGAAGCAGGTTCATAGGTTCAGGTTCAAGTACTCAGGTGTATTTTGAAGAAATTTAGGATTTAAAGCTCAAAGGGGGTATGGACAAGGGCAACTACTTAAGGGTTGGTCTTATTAGGCTCAAACTGTCCAAGAAAAGGCCTTGATCCTTTCCTCAGTCTCATGAGTACTGTCAGTTGTTTCAACTTGGAGTTACCTAACTTCTAGTGAGCACAGTGACTCTTTCAGTCTTTAGAACTAGAAGGGATTGCCTTCGTTACTCCTCAAAAGATGGAAATTTTTTTTTATATAGGCCCAATTCTCACTGGTTATGGTCTTCCTTTGAACTTTTAAGTATGTCCTCACCTTTTTCTCTCTCTCATCGATTCACCGAGTCCGATACAAGTGAGTTTCCTTGGTGATATTATCATGGAAATGTGGAGTATTAGAAGTTTATAATGTCAAAAGTTTGCAAAAATTTTAAACTTCTTATTTTCATGATTCTTAAGTGAACAGAGGTCCATTTCCATATTGCTCAGATGAGTCTGCTGCACTTATGTTAGCTATTCCCTTGGCAGAGTCTGCCTGGCACACCCCCAAACCTATGAGGAGCAGTGTCCTCACTGGTTCAAAGGTGTCTGTGCAGCAGAGTTATTACAGCATAAAAGACCAGAACAAGGAACAAAGTAACCAAGAATAGAAAACTGTACAGCATAGCAGAAAAGGAAAATTTCATTAAAATTAAAAGAAAATGACAAAAATGGAAGAGGAAAGGAGAGAGGGATCAGGGGTGAGGGGGTTAAGAAGGTGGGGGGGGTGGAGAAGGTGGGGGAGGGGGTGGAGTGGAGGGGGCAGGGGATGGCTCTGTCTTTCACTTCTTCTTCTGGGGATCCATTAGACTTCTGCTGATCCCCCATTGTCTTTTGGCAAAACTGGTGGGAGTGAGGTCAGCAGATAACTCCCCCACTGGTATCTTGTATCCTCCCTTTAGAAGTAATTTGGTGATGAGTCTTCCATAGGGGAGAGTGTGGACCTTCTTTTGCAGCCCAAGCTTCACCATCATATCTTTCATGGCCTCAAAAATCAATCATGCAGCATTAAATCCGTGGCCCAGAGAGAAGGAATAGAGAGCATCAGCAATTGGTGTCCTCCTTTCTTACTGATGGCCGGAGCAGTAGATATTCTTCCTTAGCACTTGATCGATGAACAGTAGCTTGGGATCCAAATCTCTTCTTCTGATGGAGTCCCCTGTGGTCTTCAACCCTCTGGTAATGGCCTGGGCAATGGTATCAAGGGGGGCACTCACAGGGGCACCATAACCGCAATTGGGATCAAAAATGGCGGGGATGCCCATGACTTCAGCAATCACCGCTGGGTTAAGCAGCATCTCAAAATTGTCAACTAATACAAGGAGGCCAGGCTGCCCATGTGTGTCTGGTCTGACCCTAAGGTGCTGGTAAAAGAGTTGCACTAACCTAGGATAGGCTAGTGCAGGAATCATTTGCATAAAGGGAAACAAACCAGCCTTGCGCAAGAACTCAATGGCAGGAGCTGACAACGGCTCAGATTCAAAGAACGAATTATCAAAAATGGCTTCAGGTTCGAAGGGAATGGAAATGAGGAGCTCAGAGGGAGTAGAGTAATCAGGTGCTTTTGCAGCCACCTCAGGAATCACCTCCTTCCCTTTTTGTTGTGCCGTAGAGGACTTGGCTTTCTTAGGGACAGGCTCCATGGTTGCTTGGTCCCTGGCTCTCTTCACCGGTGCACTTTTAGGACCCATCAAGATTCTCCTTGGTGAGTGTTCAGTTGAAATTTTGAAAGGAAAGATTAAGAGCTGAGTCTTACCCTAAAAGTTAGGGTTCTGTTCAATTTGATGCACGGTAGACCGCAAGAGCTCCTACCAGGGGGCAACTGTTGATGGAAGGTTTAAGAACAAAAGTCCAGAATTTCAAAGTGAGCAATGAACTGTAGACAGGAAGCTGGAGGAGAGAGATTGAGAGGAGTGGGAGCTAGGGTTTCGCTAGCAGGAGAGGAAAGAGAAAGTAGTAAAGAAAAGCAGCGCGGGGTGGGATTTAAATATCGCGAGGCTCGACGCGCTTTGAAAATATCCGCTCGCTAGATGGGAATGAATGGGTTGGGAGATTAGATGTTCATTTAAATTGCGCAAGGCAGCCCACCTAGTTATATCTGAAACTTGCGATCGCAAAACAAAGTAGTTCCTTATGAACTGTGCGAGAGGGGACCAAACCCATTATTCAGAACCCCGCGATGGCTTAACAGAGTTAGAATTCACTCACCCACTAGTCAGCCTTTTGACCCTGATTTTGTGGGTGGATTCTCTCACAGGCTCTCTTCCAGGGACACCCATAAGCATTATAAGGCATTCACAAATTCCCATACTCTCAAAGCATTAAATTCACACATCATGAAAAGCATTCAAATACTACAATTATCATTCAATCACTTGAAATTAGCAAACAAGGGGAACAGGAATAAAAGTAGGCATAAAGCACTAAACTCAGATTCCAACAAGATTGCTACAAATTCCTCTAAATTGTAAAGTACATATTATACAAAGGTGCCCAGTTCTTATCATCAATTCAATGAAAGATCCCCTTCAGGGTCTGAGGATCCTTCACTAATCAAAAATTGGCCCTTGGGATTAACCACTGGTTGGCTGGGCAACCTTTCATCTTCTCTTTTAGCTAAGGTGTTCGCTAGTTGTCCAATATGTTTTTCCATCTTCTTAATGCTCTGACCATGAGAGTTCACAGTCTGAGCCAAGGAACCCAGGTTTTGCAGTGAGGTTAAGACTCGGTCCTCGAAAGAAGTATTTTTAGGTTGAGAAGGGGATAAGACCAATTCATTTTGTTGCTGATGGGGCTGCTGATGGTGCTGAAAGGTAGACCTAGGGGCATTCCCTTGAATGAACTGCTGCTGTAGCCTTTGTGGTAAGGCCAACATCTACTGGGGCTGCATGTAGTTGTCCTGCTTCCACCTCATATTTGTGTGGTCTCTCCATTGGTAACCAGCATTTTGATGCTGGTATCCATATGGCTGCCTATTGTAGCCCCCAGATTGTTGCTGGCCATAAGATTGAGAAGCAGCAGCATGTTCCAAAACCAATTCAGGAAATTGCCCTGCAGATGGACATTCCTCCACTGTGTGCTGTGGAGACTGGCATACCAGATATGCCTCCGCCACATGAGCAACCCTTCTAGGTTGCATCACAGTCAATAATTTGTCAAACTTCATAGAGAGGTTTGCCATCTGCAGCTGCAGGTCATTGTTCCCAGACACCTCATAAACTTTTCCTTTTGATCCAGCAGCAGGCCCCACCTTTGACTCAAATTCCTGACTAGTTCTTGCCAGGGATGGCTTTTGCAAAGCATTCTCACTAATCACCACAAACAATTCCCATGCCTCCTCAGCAATCTTGTGCATGTAGGATCCACCACAAGAGGCATCGACCATATCTCTATTTTTCTCATCAATCCCATTGTAGAAGCTTTGTACAAGCTGCCACTCTCGGATCTTGTGGTGGGGGTATTGTTTGAGCATCTCTTTAAACCTATCCCGGGACTGGTTAAAATCCTCAGTTGGGGATTGAGCAAATGCAAGAATCTCTTTCCTCAACTGGCTAGTTTTGGTCTCAGGGAAGAATTTGGTTAGGAACTTGGTCTGTAGGTCTTTCCATGAAGCAATGCTATTGTTGGGAAGAGTGGTCAGCCAGGTACTGGCCCTATCCTTCAGAGAGAAGGGAAAGAGTCTGAGCCTAGTAGCCTCAGGTCCCGAACCAGTGATATTAAAAGTGGTGCACAAGGCCAAGAACTGGTAAATATGCTTGTAAGGGTCCTCTTTGCTAAGCCCATGGAAAACTAGCAGCATCTAGATGATTGAAGTCTTTATCTCATAGTTCCCCTGAACATCAGGGAATTGAATGCTAAAAGGGGAGTTATAGTCATCCAGAGCATTCAACTCTTTGAGGGTTCTGGGTTGTTCTTCACCCACAATTACTGTCACAGATTCACTTGGGGGCTCTCCTGTGGTGTGCCTGTCTCTTCTAAGTCTCCTTCCCCTTTCTAACTCAGGGTTAAGAGGCTCTAAAGTAGGGCTGAGGGATCTCCTCCCTAGCATACAAGCACACCAACAACAAGGAAAGCTTCTTACAGGCACATTGCAAAAGAATAATTGTACAACTAACAAATTTATCTAACTAGTTTACCGCTATTCAAAGAATACATTTGAAACTATCCTAGACACTGCTAGAAATTTTTTTTAAGAAAGATAGACAGAGCTTTAAAAGTCAGAGAGTTTGCAAACAGAGGTAGCTAAGCTCCAATTGCAGGCCAACTATCCTTCACTGCTGCTATCTAGATCTGAAAGAAAGATTCAAAATTATGTCAGCAATATCAATTATTCACATGTGCAAAGAATACTAAGAATACAAAAACTAAGGGTCTACAAGTAGATCATCTTTCCCCGGCAATGATGCCAAAAATTTGTTGGCGGATTTCTGAGTAGGTGCTTACTTTATTGGTTGGTGATGAAAGTCATTTAAAAATCAAAGAAAAAGTAAAACAAGGGATGGAATCAGCACAACTAAGAAATCTTAGACCTGTAAGATACAGGGTCCATTGTGGCAAGTTTTGATAAGTAAGAGTTTGTCCCACAGGGAAAGATGATCTACAGCTCCAAAGGAGCCATCTCTAGTAGTCCCTCCAGATCTGACTACAGATCTGGCAGTCCTAAAAGGAGGGGAGTTTAAGGTCACTTATTCTAGGTATTCTACTGTCTAAACTACAGAAAGGGTTGAGAGGATGGATGAAGTGTGGAAAATAAATATAAAAGGGTGAGAAGCATGTTATTGAGCCCAGATCAGAGGAGTTTTGTAACTCAGATTCAGATCTGATGTTATAGAAATCCTGTCCAGGGGCTACATTATCACCACTGAGGAGAAAAGATTCAACCCATCACTCTACCATGATTCCACCCTTAAGGCTATAACCTGTCCACTCAAATGGTCACAGATTATCCCATAGGAGAGCCACTATCCAGAGATGGGTCAAAACATAACAAGTAAATCATTGCAGGCACTATTTCATCCAGGCTACCAGCTCAAGAATCCATAGGGAACCTCAACCTCTAAAGCTCTATATGTGGGGCTAAGGCTGTATAGGACCATGATAGCCCAGAAACATAGAACCAGCAAGAGATTGAGTACAACCTTCGATCTAGTTGTCCATTGCTTGAGTGAGGCAACAATGGCTCAGTCACCAGCCTACAATCTCTATAACCAGATTAGATCCAACATCTGATGGCGGATCTATACAAATATAGGGGAGTCTGTCTCTATACAATCTCCCACCAGGCTTCTACAAGCTCAGGTGTAAAGAAGAAGGATCCATCTTGGATCGGTGGATTAGAATCACCCTAAGGCAATAATCTGTCCACTTAAATGGTCACAGACTATCCCAGAGCCTATCCTCCTCACGGAGCCCAAGATAAAACAAGAATATCGCTGCTACCACCATGGTTACAAGGCTACCAGCTCAAGCTCCCATGTGGATTTCAGATCTAGTGGGTCCTGTGGTGGGGCTAAGGTTGTATAGGACCATGATAGCCTAGACACACAGGTCACTTGGATCTGAGTGGCCCTTAGAATCAGTCCTCCATTGCTTTGAAAGATAGCCAAAGCAATGGTAGATCACAAGGCAGCAGCCTTGCACAGAGCATCTCACATTCAAACACAAATCTCATAAAATACAGATCCTATTACAGAACTTCCATTAATCTAGTTCAAAATACACACAAAGACATAGCCAGCAAGTGCTGGACTATGGAGAGAAGGAAAAAGAAAAAGAAAACTACTTACAACTACAAAAAGAAAAACTACACGATCTCAGATTAGGTCTCCCAGAAATGAGAAGGGTTCCTATCTATTCCAAGATATTGAAAGGAAAGAAAGTCTAAGCTCCCCTAAACCTAAGCTAAGTGTGGGTATTTATAGTAGTGGTGTGGCGGGTCATTAGGGTTAGGAAACCATAATTTTAATGATGCCACGTGGTCAAATTGTGATCCTTCGATGCCTTAGGGAGCGTGCACGGAGATTTGAGCGTGGGAGTGCATGCCCTAATCGCTGGAAATTCCCAGAAAGTCCTCTGCTGAAGAGATGGAAGTTTGAGGCTCAGAGCTTCGCTAGGTAGCCATTGTTTCCCAGACTTGTTGCGTGGTAGCTTTTGTTCTTGGCTAGGATGATTTGAAATTGATGCTTCCACCTTCACGAGGTTGGCTTGGTTTGCTCTTCAGGCAGTCGCGAGGTTGAGTGGACATCAGAGCCTCAGATGTCGCGGGGTTGGAGCTTAAGCAGTCGCGAGGTTGATCTTCATGAGGATAGATTTGAATAGCGCGAGAACTTCACGAGCACTTATCTTCACTGGGCTTCGCGAGTTACCTCGCGAGGCTTTGATGAGTTCTAAACTGCGCGAGGTTCCATGTCTTAACTGATCTTCACGAGGGTGGCTTTGCCTTTGCAAGGACGCTTTCTTCTTAGATGGCTCGAGAACTACGCGAGGAGTTCTCTTATGATAGTTGCATCCCGTGGTGACTGCACAATAGCTGCGTGAGGAGTCTTCTGAAGCTCTCTCTTCTCAGTCGTTCTGAGTGAACTGCGCGCGGTTGAGAGAAGTCTGCTTTGAACTACGCGAGGTGTTCTGTTCTTGAGCTTCACGAGTGCTGCGCGAGTTTATGTTTCTGAAGCTCTTCAGTCAGTCATCTGCGCGAGAAGTTGTTATAGAGTCTTGGGAAGCTCAGCTGGATTGCGGGAGGCTCATTTTCAGGTCTGGATTCAGACTTCATCCTTTTGAGGGACTTCTATTGCCAAAACAGGCTTTTAGCAGGATTCCTAGCCTTATTTCACTGCTAGGTACTACCTACATAAAACACTTAACAAGGACTTATTCGGTGGCTATGGGTCTAATCAAAGGTTAAGTTAAGGGGTGAAATGTGATATTTTTCAGGTCTTAACAGTCTACGCCAAAGGCTCTTAGGTAGGGGCTTCAGTTATCGATTAAAAAGGTGTTAGGCACCCGATCAACCCTCTCTAAAGTGGTCTCTACTTATGGCCAAAGATAAAAGTAAAATAAAAATAATAAGAGCACTTCCTCTTATCCGGAGGCACTATGATCCTATTTTGTGACCCTCTGCAATTACTGAGATTTCGGCGGCGTAACTGCACAAATTCAAGGATAGAGCAAAAGCTAAAAAGGTAGAGGAGTAGAGGGGAGAGTCGGAGCCCTCAAGCCCTTGTAGCACCGCTGTGGTCCTTCAGGTGAGGGCACTTTAGTGAGCTTCTGATGGCTTGAATGGTTGAATGAATGTTCTAACTCTAAAGCTTGGAAGCTAAGGGGTAGAGGAAGAAGGCTAGGGGGTAGTGTTCTCCTAAACTCAAGGGTTTTTGAATAAGGATTGGGTCTCTAAGATGATTTAAAATTTTGGAATTTGTATGGATATTTGGTGCACACAAGGGAGGGATAGACCCCTTACTCTTTTCTCTCTCTTGGAAAATTTTCAAGCCCTTAATCCAAGGGGGGTGCATCTCTCTTTATAGGAAAGGAGAGGTTTAGGGGATACTTAAAAGCAAATTAGGGTTAGTAATTATGTAATTCTAAATCTAAAGTTTTTTAGGTTTTTAAGGTTATGGAGACGTGTGAGAATGGGTTCAATGGTAGATAATAGGGTGATGCTTCAAATGACTAGAGGGATGCAAATAGGGTAAACATGGGTGCAACAGTCCTAATGAAACCCATCCTAAATATTAAAATAGTCAACAAGTCAAACTCTAAAATTAAAATTTGAGCAAAAACCATCAGTTACGGTAGCTAAGCTTGGCGCATGTAGACATGCGCCAAGCATAACTACAGTACCTGGAAGTCTAGAGCCCGTGGGGGGACCCACCTATACTTTGCTTGAGTATTAGATGTGCCAAGCAATTTTTTGAAACAAAATGGCTTGGCGCATGTAATACATCTGCCATGTATGCCTGGATCCTCGCGAGGTTCTCGCGTGGTTCAATGCATGCCTCGCGAGATTCAAATGCTGCCTGTTTTGTGCCCAAACTTCGGATCATCATAACTTTTGATATACAACTCCGATTAGGGTGATTCTTGACTTGTTGGAAAGATGGAGACCTCCACTTCCCAATAGTATAAGATTTAGATCTAGTAGAGGTTTCTATAATCACTGGTATATCTCTCTCTGACCATTGCCTGGGAAGGTTAAATGCAGGTTTCAGAGAGGTTTCTAAAGGTTGGAGGTAATTTCGAAGTTATGGGCAAGTTCTTAAGGGCTTGGGAAGATTCCTAAGGGTATGGGAGAAGCTATCGGAAGCTTGGGGGTGCACCTCTCTCGAAGTATGTCTCGATCAAGCCTTGGGCCAAATTTGGGTGTCTACAATGATGATCATCAAAATTGATTTAGAAACTATTAAACGCCACCACATTGAATGTTTGAATTTCTGAATTTTGACTGCATTGAATCTTCCAAATCATAAAGCCTTTTGAATTATGAAAATTGTATATGAAACTTATCTTTGAACTCTGAATTCGAATAAGAATGTTTTGAATATGTACTTTGAATATGAACATGAATTTCGAATTTGATTATGGACTTTGAACATGAATAAGAATCTTGAAGTTTGTATGTGGTCTATGATGCCAAGTGGGCGAGAGGAGTAGACGCTCCAGATAGGGGTAGTATCCCCAAGGTTTCTATCTTGTTTCTGTTAGTGGAATGCTCTGTTCCTACTAAATGGGATACTTTAGCCCCAATGGTATTTGATCATGATATGAATGTGAGATTCGAATTCTAGAATTTGAACATTGAATTTGAATTTGTTTCTGTGATATGCCATGTTTTAGATTTCTTTATTTCGAACTCAATATGTTTTGGATTCTCTAATTGATATAAGAAAATGCTTTTATTTTTGTCATTGAAATCTATGCGTCGTTGATAAAATGAGATTGGTATCGGGCTTTCTCTACTGAGCTTAGACTATTAGTTCATCCCAACATTTATGTCACAGGTGTAGAGCTTGATCAGGACCCTGGTATAGAGGAGGATCCTAATTACGTTCCAAAGACAGAAGAGGACCTGCCGCCCAAGGAGTTCTTCTGATAGTGGAGGCTCATTGATTTGAACTTGGTATAGTCTGACTTAGGCTTTTTGGATTTTGGTGCATTCCGACGATTAGCACTTGTATATATATGTATATAGACGTGTATTTTGTAGCCACTGTTTAGGTGACGGTCGTTCATCACCAGTGGCTCATTTTGGTTTAATTCATGTTCTGTATATGGGTAAATGGGATCTATGTATAGCCATATGTTTCCTGTTCTGATATTATAAGTATGTGAAGCTTGTAGATTCCACGTACGGGTTATAAGTTACCTTTGATTTTTGCTTATGTGTTTCCGCGAGCCACTCTGATTTATGGACATCTGACGACCCAACTTTCCTAGAAATCCATGTTGGGAAAGTCAGGCTGTCATAGTTGGTATCGGAGACAATCTGAACTAGAAAATGTAGTCTGACCTCAGAACTTTGAATCTGACGGTCTAATTTTTCCTTAAAATCCATGTAGGAAAAATCGGGCTGTCATAGTTTGGTATCAGAGAAAAATGGCTTTAGATCCGTGTGACACCTTCGAAGGTCAACTGTGACACCCTGTGTCACAACTGATATCAGAGAGTAATACTAGAATCTGTGTACAGTATTTGAGCAGGTCAATTGTGACACTATGTGTCACGGTTGATATCAGAACAATGGCTTTCGATTCCATAGGTTTACGGTAGATTTTCATGATCTATGTTGGTTGAAACTTGTGATTGTTCGTGACAGATTAGTATGGCCACACACGGAAGAGCGAGAGTCCTCGATAATAGAAGTGCACCTAGTGGAGAAGGTACATCCAGTGGAGCCAGAATTGCCACTGGTGTGAATAGTGTCCCCATGAGAGGAGGGAGTGGGGCCATCAATGTTTCCCGAGAAGGAAGAAACAACAAACGGCTGAGTGGGCAGCTGCTAGAAACAATGGTCAATACAATGGCTCAGCTCGGAGCCAGACGCCCATCCACCAATTTCTAAGAGTTCAGGAGGATGAATCCTCCAAGCTACCACGATTAGGATGATACGCTTGAAGTGAAGGAGTGGATAAATTAGATGGAAAAGCCTCTTCAGATGATTCCTAGCACCGAACAAGAGAAGGTGAACTGGGATGCTTTCCATCTAATAGGGGCAGCAGACGCGTGGTGGAAGTCTGTGGAAAGGGCCAGACTATAGGAAACACCAAATGCCCCTTCGACCTGGGATCTATTTGTCGAAGTGTTCAATGAACAATACTTCCCTGACGTAGTGAAGGATCAATGGGAAGTTGGGTTCATGTCATTGGAGCAAGGCAGAATAACAGTAACCGAATATGAAACAAAATTTACAAGGCTTTCAAAATTCGCACCCTTGCATGTAGCCACCAAACTGATGAAGGCAAAGAAGTTTGAGTGTGGCTTGAGACCCAACATCAAGGAGAGACTCTCCCTGTTTCGGCTAATGACCTATGCTAATGTGGTGGATTTAGCTCTAATTGCTGAGCAGGACATAAATAATATGCAAAAAAGGGGGGGAGAAATATAATAGAAGTAGGATGGGCATAACGCAGTCGAATAAGAAGCAGAAGCTAGGGATGTGTTGGTTTACTTACCTTACAACTATTAAAGGGTTAAAACATCAAAATAAGAGGACAAAGTACAGAGGTATGGGCTCAAGGTAAGAAAGTAGTCCTGCAAGAACCAGGGCTATTCCAGCAAGTTTTAATAGGTAACTCAGGGTAGGTCCACAGGGTAATGTATTTTTAAATGAGGTAAATCTCCAGATCTATGACAGATCTAGCACTCTATCCTAATTTAGACAAAATCAAAACAGGAAAGAGGAGAGGTTCCTAAGATTTATCACTTTACTAAGAACTATAAAAATCAAAAGCAGAATGATCCAGAACAGATTGAACTCAGATTCAAGGGAATGAAGAAAAATATTAAAATCCAAAAGGTGGAGAGCAGCAGCTAGGGATTTTGGTCTTTACTAAAAATCAATTGGATCAAAGGCAATGCATATGACAAATTTGCTACAATCTTTCATCTGGCTATAAGCTCAGATGCAAGGTATAAGAATCCAATCTCAACCAGAGAATTGAAGCAATCCTAAGGCTATGATATGTCCACTTGAATGGTCACAAATCATCCTAGAGATTGTCCCAATTCAAAGATCTTGATTGGAACAAGTAAGCTATTGCAGATGCTATGGGTGTCAGGCTACAAGCTCAAACATCCACAGGAATATCTAATCCAGGGAAATCAAATACAAAAAAGTGAAACTTAGACCAGGATCACCTTTAAAAACCATAATTACACTATAATAATATAACTTATAACCCTATTGTGCTCAGATATGCAATCTATGTAACATACAATCCCTTACAAAGCCTCTGAATCTCTCAATTTACAACTCTCAGCCTCACCCTAGCTACTGAAGAGGTTTAGCCACCATGATTGCCTACGGAGAGAATGGGGGAAGAAGGAAGAGAGGGAATTTTTGGAGGGAAATGAAATTTCCAATTGGCCCTAGTTCTCTCAATTTTTGGATGTTAACTCTGTAAATTCTTCAGGCTTTTATACTCTTCCATTTTGTCTTCAGATCTATTTTAGCCAATTAGAACTCAAGCGAATAATTCAGTTATTCTTAGCTGCTGAATAATTCATTGGGTTGTAATATGGCTTATGGGTGAGGTTTATGAAGAATGAAGTGGAATAAAAGGATTCAAATTTTTAGAAACCAGTAAGGTAAGGAGGTGATTTGCAACTTCACAGCCTTCATTTCAGCATAATTCCATCTTCTTTTTTAATCTTCAAAGCCAAAGTGGCCAGTTTCTTCTCTTCTTTTTCAAAATATCTAATGAAATGACTTCCCTGTCATATTTTTGTGTTGCTTTTCTATTTTTCTTTTCTTTTTTTGTATGCTTTTCCTTTTGTATATTTTTTTTCTTTTTTATGGGTTGGAATGCCAAAACTGTACATCTGATACACAATTGCCTTTTAATGTGTTTCTTCTCTTTCAACCTACTCTCAAACTAGCTCAACCTTCTTCAATTCCTTCACCTTTACCTTCTGAAATCTCAAAGTGAGGGTCAGGCTACATCAGGCCTCTGAGTTTTGGGTTCAAATTTTCTGATTTCTATCAAAGAAAAATTTAGATTTTTAAGGCTCAAGTGGTGTGTATCAAGGGCAGTTCAAAGGGTAATGATTTTAAGCTCAAACCGTCCAAGGGATGGACTTATAGCATGTTTTCAATGTCCTGAATGTTGTCAAGCTGTTTCAACTTGGATTTGCCTAACTTCTAGTGAGCAAAACTAGATCCAATTAGTCCTTAGAGCAGAAAAATTATGAAAATACTCATAGAAATTTGATTCAGGCCCAAATCTTACTAGGTATGGTCTTCCATCAAATTTATGGGGAATATCCTCATAGTTTTCTCTCTTTTCAAGTTCACTAGGCATCAATTTTTGAAAATTCCTGGAATTTGTTTCCTGACAATGTTAGAGCTATATCAATATTAAGTTTTAAAAAGTTTTTAAATTCCTCTTTTTCAAAAATCAGGTGGGACTTCACTTTATTTTCACAAATTTTATTTAACATAGCTGCATTAACATTAACTATCCATTAGCACACCCTGCCATACCCCCAAACCTATGAGGAGCAGTGTCCTCACTGTTTTGGAAGTACATCAACAAGACATAGCAGGGACATATAATAGTAAGGGAAACATAAAGAACAAAGCTAAATATAAAGGAAAGCAAGAGAAAACGTTGAATTGACAAAACAAAGATATTATTGCACATAAGTAATTACAAAATATCAAAAGAAACAATATAATCTAAACAACAATATACAGCACAAATAAAAATTGACTAATTACAAACAAATCCTAACTACCAGCTAATGACTACAAGTAAATCCTAAATGCAATCTATTCCTAATCAGAAGCTAAATCAGAGCTAGATATGGTCATTGGCTCCCATCCTTTCTGTGCAGCAAGCATGTCATACTCCTTGAGATTCGCTTTCTTCTTTAGCATCTTAGTGCTGGCAGCACCTTCTTTAGTTATTTTTACAGCTGACTTCCGAGGTCTTGAACTGCCTTGGGACATGGTGGGCTCCCTGATGGAAAGTGCTTTGGATTCTGAGGGACCCAAGGTAGAGTAGAGGGAGAGGGTCTCTACCAGTCTGGCAAGCATGCCAGATTTGCTCCTATAGTTCCTGTACAGGTCGAGGGAGTTGAGGACCATCTTCCACAACTTCCATTCCTTGGCTCTATGAGCCGCAAAAATTGGTTCAATCTCCTGCTGGTGGGCCTGCTGTTGCAACACCATGACTGCATCTACTAGGAACTTCACATCCTCCTGGACATAGGGGTTGGCCTCAATGGCTTTGGCAAGGGATCGCAGAGGGGAAAGGGTGTTGGTGCCATATGGGATAATGGCCCAATGGTGAGGGTCATCCATGGAGGAAGGAGTAATGGGCAGCTCATGGGGTGGTGATGATGGTACAATGAGGGTAAGTGGCAGGTCCTCCTCCATTGCCAGAGACTCAAGTGGCGTCGGAGGGGTAGGTGAAAGGTAAAAAGGGTAGGCCTGCCTCTATGGGGTCAGTTTGGGATGAGGAATCTCGGGTGGAAGGTTTAGGGACTGGTACTTCCACCTCAGCAATGGAAACCACTACTAAAGGAGATGGAGGTGGAGTGGGTAAAGGAGTAAGGACAGGAAGAGTTTGGGAGGTAGGGGAGACAGGGCTTATGATTGATTGGATGGCTTGTAAGTAGGTGGCCATGGCAGCTTGGTTAGCTATGTTGGTTTGGAGTTGGGCTACGAAGGTGGTGAGAAGAGAGAGGATTTGGGTGGAGGCTTCAGGTAGGATATGGGCTTGAGTAACAATGGGAAAAGGGATAATGGGTTGGAAGGGAGATGTGGAAACATGCTGGAGAGGTGGGGTGGCAGCAGGCTGGACATGAGTAGGTTGCGGGGAGTCAGGTAGGGGTGTATATTGTTAAGACCTGAAAAGTACCACTTTTCACCCCTTAACTTAACCTTTGATTAGACCCTTAGCCACCTAATAACTTCTTGTTAAGTGTTTTGTGTAGGTAATAATCAACAGTGAAATAAGGCCAGGAATCCTGTTAAGGAGCCTGCTTTGGCACCAGAAATCCCACAGAAGAATGAACTCTGAATCCAGACCTGAAATGAGCCTCGCACAGCTGACCCAAGCTTTAGAGGATTTAGGAGAAATATGCCTCGCGTAGTTCAACTGAACATCCCAAGATTTTACAGTAACCTCTCGCACAGATGAGTGACTGAAGAGCTTCAGAAACTCAAACTCGCACAGCTCTCGTGAAGCTCAAGAGTAGAACACATCGCGTAGTGTCGCACAGTTCTCGCGCCATTCAAGAAGAAAACATCCTGGCGAAGGCAAAGCCATCCTCGCAAAGATCAATTAAGACATGGAACCTCGCACAGTTCAGAACTCATTAAAAGCCTCGCGAGATAACTCGCGAAGTCCAGTAAAGAGAAGTGCTCAAAGTTCGCCATTGCTCAAATTCACTCAAGATCAGCCCATAAGATCGAGCAACCTCATCGCTGAGCATCAACCCCGCGACATCTGAGACTGTGTTTTCTACTCAACCTCGTGAAGCCTAATCTAGCGAGAGCACAATTCTCTATCGCGTGACTGCCAGAAAAGCAAACCAAGGAAACCTCGCGACGACTGAAGCTTTAATGCCAAATCATCCTAGCGAAGAGCAAAGAGCTACCACACGACAAGTCTGGGAAACTATAGCTACCTAGCGAAGATCTGAACCTAAACTTCCATCTCTTCAGCAGAGGACCTTCTGGATATTTCTAGCGATTAGGGCACGCACTCCCACGCTCAAATCTCCGTGCATGCACCCCGAGGCATCCAAGGATCACTGTTAGGCAATGTGGCATTGTTAAAATTAGGGTTTCCTAACCCTAAGGCGCCACCACCCCACTGCTATATAAACCCATACCTAGCTTAGGTTTAGGTATCTGGGAACACATCTCAAATCATTTTTCTTCTCTTTCTTTTTAGCTGTAAGTAGTTTTTCTTTTTCTCTTTCCTTCTCTCCATAGTCCAGCACTTGCTGGCTATACCTATGTATGTGTTTTTGAATTAGATTAATGGAAGTTCTGTAATAGGATCTGTACTTTGTGGGATTAGTGTTTATGTGTGAGATGCTCTGTGGAAGGCTGCAGCCTTGCGATCTGCCATTGCTTTGGTTGTGTTTCAAAGCAATGGAGGACTGATTCTAGGGGCCATTCAGATCCAAGTGACATGTGTGTCTGGGCTATCATGGTCCTATAGCCTTAGCCTCACCACAGGACCCACTAGATCTGAAATCCCCATGGGAGCTTGAGCTGGTAGCCTTGTGACCATGGTGGTAGCAGCGATATTCTTATTTTGTCTTGGGCTCCGTGAGGAGGATAACCTCTGGGATAGCCTGTGACCATTTAAGTGGACAGATTATAGCCTTAAGGTGATTCTAATCCCCCGATATTTGTATAGATCTGCCATCAAATGTTGGATCTGATCTAGTTATAAAGATTGTAGGCTGGTGGCTGGACCATTGTAGCCTCACTCAAGCAATGGACAGCTAGATCGAAGGTTGTACTCAATCTCTTGTCAGTTCTATGTGTTTGGGCTATCATGGTCCTACAGCCTTAGCCCCATATATAGAACTTTAGAGATTGAGGTTCCCTATGGATTCTTGAGCTGGTAGCCTGCATGAAATAGTGTTTGCAATGATTTACTTGTTGTGTTTTGACCCATCCTTGGATAGTGGGTCCCCTATGGGATAATCTGTGACCATTTGAGTGGACAGGTTATAGCCTTAAGGGTGGAATCATGGCAGAGTGATGGTTTGGATCCTTTCTCCTCAGTGGTGATAATGTAGCCTCTGGATAGGATTTCTATAACATCATATCTGAATCTGAGTTACAAAACTTCTCTGACCTTGGCTCAATAACATACTTCTCACCCTTTTTATATTTATTTTCCACACTCCATCCACCCTCTCAACCCTTTCTGTTGTTTAGACATTAGAGACCTTAAACTCCCCTCCTTTTAGGACTGCCAGATCTGTAGTCAGATCTAGAGGGAGCACTAGAGATGGCTCCCTTGGAGCTGTTGATCACCTTTCCCTATGGGACAAACTCTTACTTATCAAAACTTGCTACAATGGACCCTGTATCTTACAGGTCTAGGACTTCTGAGTTGTGCTGAATTCATCCCCTGTTTTACTCTTTCTTTGATTTTTAAATGACTTTCACCACCAGCTAATAATGTAAGCACTCAGAATCCGCTAACAAGTATTTGGCGCCATTGCCGGGGACAGATGATCTATTAGTAGACCCTTAGTTTTCATTTTATTAGTATTCTTTGCACACGTGAATAATTGATACTGCTGACATAATTTTGAATCTTTTTTGCAGATCTAGACAGCAGCAGCGAAGGACAGTGGACTGCATGTGGAGCTTAGCTACCTCTGTTTGCAAACTCTCTGACTTTTGAAACTCTGTCTATCTGTTTTAAAAATTTCTCTAGCAGTATCTAGGATAGTTTTAGTGTATTCCTTGAATAGCTATAAACTAGTTAGATAAATTTGTTAGTGTATAATTATTCTTTTGCAATGTGCCTACAAGAAGCTTTCCTTGCTGTTGGTGTGCTTGTATGCTAGGGAGGAGATCCCTCAGCCCTGCTTTAGAGCCTCTTAACCCTGAGTTAGAAAGGGGAAGGAGACCTAGGAGAGACAGGCACACCACAGGAGAGCCCCCAAGTGAATCTGTGATAGCAATTATGGGTGAAGAACAACCCAGCACTCTCAAGGAGTTGAATGCTCTGGATGACTATAACTCCCCTTTTAACATTCAATTCCCTGATGTTCAGGGGAACTATGAGATAAAAACTTCAATCATCCCGATGCTGCCAGCTTTCCTTTGGCTTAGCAAGGAGGACCCTTACAAGCATATTTACCAGTTCTTGGTCTTGTGCACCACTTTTAATATCACTGATTTGGGACCTGAGGCTACTAGGCTCAGACTCTTTCCCTTCTCTCTGAAGGATAGGGCCGACTGCACAGTGACCACTCTTCCCAACAATAGCATTGCTTCATGGAAAGACCTGCAGACCAGATTCCTAACCAAGTTCTTCCCTGAGACCAAAACTAGCCAGTTGAGGAAAGAGATTCTTGCGTTTGCTCAATCTCAAACTAAGGATTTTAACTAGTCCTGGGATAGGTTTAAAGAGATGCTCAAACAATGCCCCCACCACAAGATCCCTGAGTGGCAGCTTCTACAAAGCTTCTACAATGGGATTGATGAGAAAAATAGAGATATGGTCGATGCCTCTTGTGGTGGATCCTACATGCACAAGATTGATGAGGAGGCATGGGAACTGTTTGAGGTGATTAGTGAGAATGCTTTTCGAAAGCCATCCCTGGCAAGAACTAGTCAGGAATTTGAGTCAAGGGTGGGGCCTGCTGCTGGATCAAGAGGAAAAGTTTATGAGGTGTCTGGGAACAATGACCTGCAGCTGCAGATGGCAAACCTCTCTATGAAGTTTGACAAATTATTGACTGTGATGCAACCCAGAAGGGCTGCTCATGTGGCGGAGGCATGTCTGATATGCCAGTCCCCACAGCACACAGTGGAGGAATGTCCATCTGCAGGGCAATTTCTTGAATTGATTGCCAATCTTATGGCCAGCAACAATCTGGGGGCTACAATAGGCAGCCATATGGATACCCACACCAAAATGCTGGTTACCAATGGAGAGACCACCCAAATCTGAGGTGGAAGCAAGACAACTACATGCAGCCCCAGTAGATGTTGGCCTTACCACAAAGGCCACAACAGCAGTTCAATAAGGGAATGTCCCTAGGTCTACCTTCCAGCACCATCAGCAGCCCCATCAGTAGCAAAATCAGTTGGTCTTACCCGCTTCTCAACCTAGAAATACTTCTTTCGAGGACCAGGTCTTGACATCACTGCAAAACCTGGGTTCCTTGACTCAGACTATGTACTCTCATGGTCAGAGCATCAAGAAGATGGAAGAACAGATTCGACAACTAGCGAACACCTTAGCCAAAAGATAAGAGGGAAGGTTGCCCAGTCAACCAGTGGTTAATCCCAAGGGCCAATTTTTGATTGGTGAAGGATCCTCCAACCCTGAGGGGGATCTTTGATTAAATTAATGATTAAGAATTGTGCACCATTGTATGATATGTACTCTACAGTTGTTAGGAATTGTTAGTGATCTTGTTGAAATCTGAGTTTATTGCTTTAATGCCTACTTTTATTCCTGTTCCCCTTGTTTGCAAATTTCAAGTGATTGAATGATAATGTAGTATTTGAATGCTTTTCATGATATATGAATTTAATGCCTTGAGAGTATGGGAATTTGTAAACGCTTTATAATGCTTATGGGTGTCCCTGGAAGAGAGTCTGTGAGAGAATCCACCCATAAAGTTAGGGTCAAACAGCTTACTCTTGGGTGAGTGAATTCTAACTCGGTTAAGCCATCGTGAGGTTTTGAATAATGGGTTTGGTCCCCTCTCGCATAGTTCATAAAGAACTACTTTGTTTTCCTGTCGCAAGTTTTAGATATAACTGGGTGGGCTGCCTCACGCAGTTTAAAGGAACATCTAATCTCGTGACCCATTCATTCCTAGCCTGCGAGCGGATATTTTCAATGCGCGCCGAGCCTCGCGATATTTAAATCCCACCCCGCACTGCTTTTCCTTACTACTTTCTCTTTCCTCTCCTACCAGCGAAACCCTAGCTCCCATTCCTCTCAACCTCTCTCCTCCAGCGTCCTGTCTACAGTTCATTATTCACTCTGAAATTTTGGATTTTTGTTCTTAAAACTTCCATCAATAGTTGCCCCTGCTAAGAGCTCTTGAGATCCACCGTGCGTCCAATTGAATAGAACCCTAACTTTTAGGGTTAGACTTAGCTCTTGATCTTTCCTTTCAAAATTTCAACTGCACACTCACCAAGGAGAGTTGTGATGGCTCCTAAAAGTACACCTGTGAAGAGAGCCAGGGACAAGGCCACTGTGGAGCTTGCCCCTAAGAAAGCCAAGTCCTCTACGGCACAACACAAAGGGAAGTAGGTGGTTCCTGAGGTGGCTGCACAAACACCTGATTATTCTACACCCTCTGAGCTCCTCATTTCCATTCCCTTAGAGCCTGAAGCCATTTTCGATATCTCTTTCTTTGAATCAGAGCTGTTGTCAGCACCTGCCATTGAGTTTTTGCGCAAGGCTGGTTTGTTCCCCTTCATGCAAATGATTCCTGCACTAGCCTATCCTAGGTTAGTGCAACTCTTTTACCAACACAGGGGCAGCCAGGCCTCCTTGTGTTAGTTGATAATTTTGAGATGTTGCTTAGGAAAGTTAATTCTTTGAAGTCATGGGCATCCCGGCCATTTTTATCCCAATCATGGATATGGTGCCCCTGTGAGTGCCTCTCTCGATACCATTGCCCAGGCCATTACCAGAGGCTTGAAGGCCATAGGGGACTCCATCAGAAGAAGGGATTTGGATCCCAAGCTGCTGTTCATCAATCAAGTGCTAAGGAAGAATATCTACTGCTCCGGCTATCAGTAAGAAAGGAGGACACCAATTGCTGATGCTCTCTACTCCTCTCTGGGCCACGAATTTAATGCTGCATGGTTGATTTTTGAAGCCATGAAAGACATGATGGTGAAGCTTGGGCTGCAAAAGAAGGTCCCCACTCTCCCCTATGGAAGACTCATCCCCAGACTACTTCTGAGGGGAGGGTACATGATGCCAGTGGGGGAGTTATCTGCTGACCTCACTCCCACCACTTTTGCCAAAAGACAATGGGGGATCAACAGAAGTCTAATGGAGCCCCAGAAGAAAGAAGAAGAGGCTCTCCTGCAAGAGCATGCAAAGAAGATGGGATGGGACAAGTTTTGAGACAGATTCTAACTAGATTGTACCTAGGATTTTCTCTATTTCTTTTGCATCTGTTTTCTTGTATTTTGTACATTTCTAATTTTTCATAGACTTTTCCCCTGTTTTTACTATCTTGCTTTGCCTGTTGTTTGTTTTGTTCCCTGTTCTTTCCTTTTCTTTCAGCCTCAATACCTCTGCTACACAGACACCTTTAAACCAGTGAGGACACTGCTCCTCATAGGTTTGGGGATGTGCCAGGCAGACCCTGCCAATGGAATAGCTAACATAAGTGTAGCAGACTCATCTGAGTAATATGGAAATGGATCTATGTTCACTTAAGAATCATGCAAATAAGAAAGTTAACATTTCTGCAAACTTTAGACAGTATAAACTTCTAATATTCCACATTTCCATGATAATATCACCAAGGAAACCTACTTGTATCAACACTTAGTGAATCATTAGAGAGAGAAAAAGGTGAGGACATACTTGAAAGTTCCAAGGATGACCATAACCAGTGAGAATTGAGCCTACAAAATTTTTCTATTCTTTGAGGAGTAACTAAGGCATTTCTTTTAGTTCTAAGGACTGGCTGAGTCATTGTGCTCACTAGAAGTTAGGTATCTCCAAGTTGAAACAACTGACAGTACTCATGAGACTGAGGAAAGGATCAAGGCCTTCTTTTAGACAGTTTGAGCCTGAAAAGACCAATCCTAATGAAACTGCTCTTGTCCATACCCCCCTTTGAGCTTTAAATCCTAAATTTCTTCAAAATATACCTGAGTACTTGAACCTCAACCTATGAACCTGAATCAACATACCCTCACTCTGAGAATTCAGAAGGTAAAGGAGAAAGAGTTGAAGATGGGCTGGCTATGTTTAACATTAGGTGAATGGAGAAGAAGGATCTAAAAAATCTGGCAGTATGGTAACTGAGAACATGGTGGCATTTCGGAAAAGCAAAAATAAAATACAAAGAAGGAAACTCCAGTAAAAGGAAACAAAAATAATAATGAAGAGGAATAAGAGCGAAGTCAAGAGGAACTTTCATTGGAAAATCAAAATCAAGAAGAGAAACTGATCCCTTCAAATCGGAAAATCTCAAAGAAGATGAAGGGAGCTGAATTATGGGAAGTCATGAACCACCTCTGTGACCTACTGATGTCTCAATTTGGAACCCCTTTTCAACCTTCCATTATTTTTAACCCTACTCCATAAGCCACATTACAGCCCAGCTAAAAGCCCTTGTGATTCAAAGTTGAGTGAGCTGTCATGTGAAGATAAGGAATTATCCAATCTATGGTGAGGAATTGCCAATGATGTCAGCACTTAAGAACTCTGCCTATGCTCATGCTTACAAACCCATTTGGGGGATGTAACTGCTCTTGAGCCTGTGAGAAAATGAACCCCTCAACAAAACCTTTATGAGAGTATGCCCTGCAAAGTTTTTTGGGTCTGAACTTGAATGCATTATGTATGACCTTAACCTAATTTTTGACCTAATGATAAGCTCAGTGCTGGCACACACTAGTGCAGTTTTCAGTGATTGTAAACTATTAGGAAATGCTGTGCAATCATGAAGAGTTTATGTTGTCTAAGTTACTGTGCAACCAATGAATTAAATTTCTTTTATGTGTACTAATTCAATAGTAAACTAAATCTAATTCCTTGACTGCTCAATTGATGATACTGCACTATTGTTAGCTGTTCCACTGAGAAGTTTGTGGGTGTCTTCACTGAAAACCATCAGGAGACTTCACTCCTCCACTAGGGATCACCTAGGGGTTTAAAAGGCTTGGTACATATGCTAAATGTATTCATGCTCCCTACGAAAGTGGTATTTAATTTTTAGAGTAGATTTAATGTAGCTTTGCTAAGGGACTAGCAAAGATTAGGTTTGGGGGTGTGTTAAGACCTAAAAAGTACTACTTTTCACCCCTTAACTTAACCTTTGATTAGACCCTTAGCCACCTAATAACTTCTTGTTAAGTGTTTTATGTAGGTAATAATCAGCAGTGAAATAAGGCCAGGAATCCTGTTAAGGAGCCTGCTTTGGCACCAGAAATCCCTCAGAAGAATGAACTCTGAATCTAGACCTGAAATGAGCCTTGCGCAGCTGACCCAAGCTTGAGAGGATTCAGGAGAAATATGCCTCTCGCAGTTCAACTGAGCTTCCTAAGACTTTACAACAACCTCTCGCACAGATGAGTGACTGAAGAGCTTCAGAAACTCAAACTCGTGCAGCTCTCGTGAAGCTCAAGAGTAGAACACATTGCGCAATGTCGCGTAGATGTCACACCATTCAAGAAGAAAACATCCTGGCAAAGGCAAAGCCATCCTCGCGAAGATCAATTAAGACATGGAACCTCGCACAGTTCAGAACTCATTAAAAGCCTCATGAGGTAACTCGCGAAGTCCAGTAAAGAGAAGTGCTCGCAAAGTTCCCGCGCTGTTCAAATTCACTCTTACAAAAATCAGCCCAGCGAAGATCGAGCAACCTCGCGACTGCTTGAACTTCAACCCCGCGACATCTGAGACTGTGTTTTCTACTCAACCTCGCGAAGCCCAATCCAGCGAGAGCGCAATTCTCTACCGCGCGACTGCCTAAAAAGTAAACCAAGGCAACCTCGCGACGGCTGAAGCTTCAATGTCAAATCATCCTAGCAAAGAGCAAACAGCTACCACGTGATAAGTCTGGGAAACTACAGCTACCTAGCGAAGCTCTGAACCTAAACTTCCATCTCTTCAGCAGAGGACCTTTTGGGTATTTTCAGTGATTAGGGCACGCACTCCCACACTCAAATCTCCATGCACGTGCCCCGAGGCATCCAAGGATCACTATTAGGCCACGTGGCATTGTTAAAATTAGGGTTTCCTAACCCTAAGGCGCCGCCACCCCAATGCTATATAAATACATACCTAGCTTAGGTTTAGGTATCTGGGAATACATCTCAGATCATTTTTCTTTTCTCTTTCTTTTTAGCTGTAAGTAGTTTTTTTTTTCTTTCCTTCTCCCCATAGTCCAGCACTTACTGGCTATGCCTTTGTATGTGTTTTTGAATTAGATTAATGGAAGTTCTGTAATAGGATATGTACTTTATGGGATTGGTGTTTATGTGTGAGATGTTCTGTGCAAGGCTGCTGCCTTGTGATCCGCCATTGCTTTGGCTGTATTTCAAAGCAATGGAGGACTGATTCTAGAGGCCATTCAGATCCAAGTGACTGTGTGTCTGGGCTATCATGGTCCTACGGCCTTAGCCCCACCACAGGACCCACTAGATCTGAAATCCCCATGGGAGCATGAGTTGGTAGCCTTGTGACCATGGTGGTAGCAGCGATATTCTTATTTTGTCTTGGGCTCCGTGAGGAGTATAACCTCTGTGATAGTCTATGACCATTTAAGTGGACAGATTAAAGCCTTAGGGTGATTCTAATCCACCGATCCAAGATGGATCCTTCTTCTTTACACCTGAGCTTGTAGAAGCCTGGTGAGAGATTGTACAGAGGCAGACTCCCCTATATTTGTATAGATCCACCATCAGATGTTGGATCTGATATGGTTATAGAGATTGTAGGTTGGTGATTGGACCATTGCAGCCTCACTCAAGCAATGGACAGCTAGATCAAAGGTTGTACTCAATATCTTATCGGTTCTATGTGTCTTGGCTATCATGGTCCTACAGCCTTAGCCCCACATATAGAACTTTAGAGATTGAGGTTCCCTATGGATTCTTGAGCTGGTAGCCTGGATGAAATAGTGTCTGCAATGATTTACTTGTTGTGTTTTGACCCATCCCTGGATAGTGGCTCCCCTATGGGATAATCTGTGACCATTTCAGTGGACAGGTTATAGCCTTAAGGGTGGAATCATGGTAGAGTGATGGGTTGGATCCTTTCTCCTCAGTAGTGATAATGTAGCCTCTGGACAGGATTTCTATAACATCAGATCAGAATCTGAGTTACAAAACTTCTCTGACCTTGGCTCAATAACATACTTCTCACCCTTTTTATATTTATTTTCCACACTTCATCCATCCTCTCAACCCTTTCTGTAGTTTAGACATTAGAATACTTAGAATTAGTGACCTTAAACTCCCCTCCTTTTAGGACTGCCAGATCTGTCGTCAGATCTGGAGGGACTACTAGAGATGGCTCCCTTGGAGCTGTAGATCACCTTTCCCTGTGGGACAAACTCTTACTTATCAAAACTTGCTACTATGGACCCTGTATCATATAGGTCTACGACTTCTGAGTTGTGCTGAATTCATCCCCTGTTTTACTCTTTCTTTGATTTTTAAATGACTTTCACCACCAACCAATAATGTAAGCACTCAGAATTCGCTAACAAGTTTCTCAGATCGTTTTTCTTTTCACTTTCTTTTTAGCTGTAAGTAATTTTCTTTTTCTCTTTCCTTCTCTTCATAGTCCAGCACTTGCTGGCTATGCCTTTGTATGTGTTTTTGAATTAGATTAATGGAAGTTCTGTAATTGGATCTGTACTTTGGGGGATTGGTGTTTATGTGTGAGATGCTCTATGCAAGGCTGCTGCCTTGTGATCCACCATTGCTTTGGCTGTGTTTCAAAGCAATGGAGGACTGATTCTAAGGGCCATTCAGATCCAAGTGACCTATGTGTCTTGGCTATCATGGTCCTACAGCCTTAGCCCCACCACAGGACCCACTTGATCTGAAATCCCCATGGGAGCTTGAGCTGGTAGCCTTGTGACCATGGTGGTAGCAGCGATATTCTTGTTTTGTCTTGGGCTCCGTGAGGAGGATAACCTCTGAGATAGTCTGTGACCATTTAAGTGGACAGATTATAGCCTTAGGGTGATTCTAACCACAGATCCAAGATGGATCCTTCTTCTTTTCGGCTGTGCTTGTAGAAGCCTGGTGAGAGATTGTACAGAGGCAGACTCCCCTATATATGTGTAGATTCGCCATCGGATGTTGAATCTGATCTGGTTATAGAGATTGTAGGCTGGTGACTGGACCATTGTAGCCTCACTGAAGCAATGGACAGCTAGATCGAAGGTTGTACTAAATCTCTTGCTGGTTCTATGTGTCTGGGCTCTCATGTTCGTATATAGCCTTAGCCCCACATATAGAGCTTTAAAGATTGAGTTTCCCTATGGATTCTGGAGCTGGTAGCCTAGATGAAATAGTGCCTGCAATGATTAACTTGTTGTGTTTTGACCCATCCCTGGATAGTGGCTCCCCTATGGGATAATCTGTGACCATTTGAGTGGACAGGTTCTAGCCTTAAGGGTGGAATCATGGCAGAGTGATGGGTTGGATCCTTTCTCCTCAGTAGTGATAATGTAGCCTCTGGACAGGAATTCTATAACATCAGATCTGAATCTGAGTTACAAAACTTCTCTGACCTTGGCTCAATAACATACTTCTCACCCTTTTTATATTTATTTTCCACACTCCATCCACCCTCTCAACCCTTTGTGTAGTTTAGACATTAGAATACTTAGAATAAGTGACCTTAAACTCCCCACCTTTTAGGGCTGCCAGATCTGTAGTCAGATCTAGAGGGACTACTAGAGATGGCTCCCTTGGAGCTGTAGATCACCTTTCCCTGTGGGACAAACTCTTACTTATCAAAACTTGCTACAATGGACCCTATATCTTACAGGTCTAGGACTTCTGAGTTGTGCTGAATTCATCCCCTGTTTTACTCTTTCTTTGATTTTTAAATGACTTTCACCACCAACCAATAATGTAAGCACTCAGAATCCGCTAACATATATTCATGCCCAATGCCCTCCTCAATGGAGTCAATTAGGGATGAATATCCCTCAGTGGTCCGGTGGTCCAGCTCTTTGGTATGGGTAGGTGATAAGGAGAAGGTGGGGTGAAGGCCAAAGGGTATGGATGGTGGAGAAATGGTAAATGGATCAGCTGATGTAGATGGTGTAGGGCTCAAGGGTTCAACCGTAGGAATGGATGGGCTAAGTGGAGGGGTTGTAGCTGACCTTCTCTGCTAGGTGGGTGTGATGGGTGATGAAGATAAGGTAAGGATTGGTTCTGTGGTAGGAGGAGCTGACAGAGGCAAGGAGGTGGTGATGGTGGAAAGGGTGGCTGAGCTGCTGGGAGGTAAGGAGACTGCAATGGAGGGAATTGGATCTGAGATGGATGGTAGTGCTGATGGTGGAATGGAAATGCTGGCCAAATCAGAGCTGACAAAAGGCAAGGGCACAAAAGTGGAAGGGATGAGTAAGGGTGCAAAGGGTACAACTGGAGGTACTGAGCTGGTACCAACAGAGGTGGGTGGAGGCTCAGAGGTGACATATGTAGAGATCTCAAGGAGAGGTACTGAGCTAGTAGCAGCTGTAGGGAGAGGCTCTGAAGTAGCTGAGGTACAGGTGTCAGGTGCAGCAGCTAAGTTGGCTGCTTGTGGAGCTTAAATTTAGGACCCTTTGCTATTTGTTCTTGCTCTTCCCAATCAGGGTCCTGCTAGCAGACCATGCCCTCTTCCCAAACACCTTTGGAGTCACCTTCTCCACAGGGTCATCCTTTTAAAATACAAATTTTCCCTTTTTAAGCAAAGCAGTGAAGAGCCTGCTGTAGGGAAGCCCTGGCAAGGCCTGCATTTTTTTGATTTTCTCATTTACATCTACCATTGCCTTAAATACCAGCTTGGAGGCATTCATAAACTGGCCCTTGGAGAAAAAATATAGGGCATCCACTATGGGGGTTCTCCTCTCTTACTGATACCCATTGGCATAGATGTTTTTCCTTAGGATTGAATCAATGAAGAGCATTGTAGGGTGTAAATCTCTCCTCATCAATGACTCCCCAAAACCCACAATGCCTTGACTTAGGTGTTTTGCCATAGCTCTAAAGAACACACTCAAATTCTGCTAGACCATAGGCTATATCAAAGATAGATGGGACCCCTAATGCCAACCCTATATCACTGTAGTCTACAACAATCTCCCAGTTATCAATTAAAATCACAAGGCAAGGCCCAGTTGATCTTGGCTTGGTTTTCTTCCTGATGTTCTGATACCACAATTTGACCAGCCTAGGGTAAGAATTTTCTTATAATGGGGTCATCAATGGTGTCAAGCCTGCCTTCACCATATAATCCAAGGTATCCTTGCACTCCTTAGAAAAATAGGGCAGGTCAATAATTGTCTTAGGGATCAGGCTTAAAGCATCCACAAATTCATTGGGAGTAGATAGGTTCACAGGGACTTCAGGTTAAACCTCAGGGTTAGGCTCAGGCTCAGGGACTTCAGGCACAGGAATAGGTTCTGCCTCAGGGCCCTCCTCAACAATTTCTTCACTGCTTTTGATCTTCTTGGATTTCTTAGCTTTCTTAGCTTTCTCAGATTTCTTAGCTTTATCCATGACAAGCTTTCTTTTAGCAGGTGGGTTTGCTTAGGCTGTGTGGTACACCTACTTAATTTCCTAGTGGTTTTGTGGTGGATTTGGAAGGAGCTTTGAATAGGTTAGCAAAGGTATCCTCTTGATCAGCCATTGGATAAGCAATTCACTCAAAATTAGCTCTCAACAACCACAACAGACCTCTTTGCTCAATGAAATCAACCACACACACTAAAACTTGGAATTAAAATGCTGGAAAATCACAGAGTAGAGTTGAAAGAGAACTTACCCACAAAAACCTAGGGTTTCTCAGAGCTTACTGTATACGGCACCAAACCAACTCAGACCAGATGTGAAATGTAGCCTTTGTGAATTTAGGGTACTTGGAAAAATGGAAAGGTGCTTGGAGTAAAAACCAGTGAGGTGGAGGAAGAAGGAAACTGGAAATCGGCAAAGAGGGAACAGACTTACACACAAAAGCTATCGAATGGCTAGACTAAGCTGTCGATAGGTTTAAAACAATGAACATCGTGTTTTGACAGGATTGGATAAAGGGTTTCGACAGGTTGGTTCAACCTGTCAAAGAGTTAAAATCCTTTGGGGCTTGTGGACTTCTCAGGCTGAAGTTGTCAAGAGGTTGGCTGAGCCTCTTGAGAGGTACAAGGGCTTTAGATTTTCCAAGTCGAGAGGTACTGACATCCTCTCGACTGGTTTAGAATTCTCAAAATTCAACCTCTCGACTGGTATCAGATCCTATCGAGGACACAGCCTATACCTTCAGAACCTATCGAGTTTCTCTCTCAATATCTCGACAAGTTCACAGATCCTATCGAAGATCATTTGTGCACCTTCAGAACCTGTTGAGATGCAAGCTAGGAGGCTTCAAAACCTGTCGAAATGTACTTTATACCTCTCGACAAGTTGTCTTTTAGTTTAAATAGATTTCTAATTAGTTCCTAGTCCATCTGTCACACAAATTTATCAAATCGATTTGACTCCCATTCATTTCTCTTGCCTTGGAGTTGATGACACATGCTTCAAACCTACTGACTACTGACTCATGATTTATAAATACAAATATTAAGTGAAAACTACCACATATATGTACACTGCCAGATACATTTTAAAACAGCAACAAACACAAAATCACAGTTATGATACATAGTAAACATTGTTGAGAATCAGTCACATTTTGGAGGTTCTTGAAGGTGGATGGTCACCACAGGCTCCACCACATTTTCAATAAAAAGTTTGAGCCTTTGACCATTCACTTTCATGATCCTACCATCTTTTGGATCCTTGATTTCAACAACTCCAGATAGGGATACATGCTCGAACATGTAAAGTCCCTCCCATCTAGATCTCAACTTACCTGGGAAAAATTTTAATTTAGAATTGAACAACCATACCTTGCTACCAGCTATGAACACCTTCCTCAACAAATGCTTGTCAGAGAAAGCCTTAGTTTTTTCCTTGTAGATCCTTGCAGTGGAGTAGGCCTCCAATCTCAGCTCTTCCAACTCTGACAGCTGGAGTTTCCTGTGCATGCCAGCAGAAGTTAGATCAATATTCAATGCTTTAACAACCAAATAAGCCTTGTACTCAAGCTCCACTGGTAAATGGCATGCTTTGCCATACACCAGCCTGAAGAGAGACATCCCTATTGGGGTCTTATAGGCAGTCCTATAAGCCTAAAGAGAGACATCCCTATTGGGGTCTTATAGGCAGTCCTATCAACCTAAAGAGCATCAGGTAGCTTCAAAAACTAGTCCTTCCTATCTACTCTCATAGTTTTCTCCAAAATGTGTTTGATCTCTCTATTAGAAATTTTCACCTGCCCACTGGTTTGTGGGTAGTATGGGGTGGTAACTCTATGTGTCGCAGAGTTTTTTCTAAGCAAGTTCTCCAACTCTCTATTACAGAAATGGCTCCCCTTATCACTAATGATAGCTCTAAGAGTGCCAAACCTGGAGAAAATATTGTCCTTCAAGAAGTTGAGGACAACCTGTGATCATTGGTTCTTGTGGCTATGGTCTCAACCCATTTGGACACATAGTCCACAACCATAAGAATATAATTGTAACCATAGGAAGGAGGGAAAGGACCCATAAAGTCAATCCCTCAAATGTCAAAGAGTTCAATCACAAATATAGGCTGCAAAGGTATGGAGTTTCTTTTGGAGATACTTCCCATCTTTTGGCATCTTTCACAAGCTTTACAATGCTACCATGCATCCTTGAAGAGAGTGGGCCAATGAAATCTACTTTGGAGCACCTTGCCAGCAATCTTATGCCCACTAAAATGGCCTCCACAAGCCTGTTCATGACGCATAGTTAGTATGTTGTTGAGTTCATCATCAGGGACACATCTCCTCATCACTTGGTTTGCACAATGCTTAAATAGGTATGGATCCTCCCACATGTAATGTCTGATCTGTGAAAATTATAGCTCCTTGTCCATTTTGGTCCAATGTGGGGGGATCTTACCCACTGCCAAGTAGTTCACAATGTTTATAAACCAAGTTGTAGAGGTGCTGAGAGTAAATAGCTGTTCATCAGGGAAAGAATCATTGATATGCAGCCTATCAAACGCTTCAGCTAGGATCCTAGATAAGTGGTCTGCAACCACATTTTAAACCTCTTTTTTTTCCTTAATCTCAAGATCAAACTCCTGTAATAGGAGGATCCATCTAATTAATCTTGGCTTGGCATCCTTTTTTGACAAAAGGTATTTCAAGGGTGAGTGATCTCTGAAGACCACTATCCTAGATCCCAACACATAGGACCTAAATTTCTTTAAAGCATAGACAATTGCCAACAATTCCTTCTCAGTTGTAGTGTAATTTAATTGAACATCAATCATAGTTTTGCTTGCATAAGCAATCACCCAAGGTGGCTTATCCTTCCTTTGTCCCAAGATTGCACCAATAGCAAAATCTGATGTATCACACATCAGCTCAAATGGTCAAGAAAAATCAGGTGCTTGAAGGATAGCTACAAAGGTTAAATAGCCTTTCAAAAGCTTAAAAGCCATAAGACATTCATCATTAAATTCAAAGGGAACCTCTTGGCACAACAGGTGACAAAGAGGTTTTGAGATTTTATTAAAATCCTTGATGAATCTCTTATAGAACCCAGCATGCCCCAAGAAAGATCTGACTTGTTTCATAGTTTTTGGTGGGGGCAAATGTGCAATCAGATAAATTTTAGCCTTGTCTACGACAATGCCTCTGTGAAAAACCACATGGCCAAGGACAATGCCTTGATTGACCATAAAATGGCTCTTTTCCTAACTCAAAATCAAGTTGGTTTCCTCACATCTCTGCAACACAAGGCTAAGATGGTGTAGACATTGGCTATAACTGTCCCCAAAAATAGAGAAATCATCCATAAATATCTCTAAAAACTGATCAATCATGTCAGAAAATATCATACATGAACATTTGGAAAGTTACAGGGGCATTGCACAATCCAAATGGCATCCTTCTATAAGCAAAGGTGCCAAATGGACATGTGAAAGCTATCTTTTCTTGATCTTGTGGATAAACAAGGATTTAGTTATACCCCGAATATCCATCAAGAAAATAATAGAAAGCCTTGTCTGCCAACTTATCCAAAATTTGGTCAATGAAGGGCAAAGGGAAGAGGTCTTTTCTAGTTCTCAAATTAAGCTTTCGATAGTCTATACACACCCTCCAACCTGTGGTTTCCCTAGTTGGAACTAGCTCACTAGAATCAGTTTTTACCACAGTTATGCTAAATTTCTTAGGGACCACCTGAGTAGGTGCCACCCATTTAGAATATGAAATAGGGTAGATGACTCTAGCATCTAACAATTTGACTACTTCTTTCATTACCACTTCTTGCATGTGGGGGTTCAATTTTCTCTGTATTTCTCTAGAGGGTTTGGAACCCTCTTCCAAGTATGATTTATGCATGCACACAGCAGGGCTGATGCCCCCAAGGTCAGCAATAGTTCATCCTACTACTTTCTTATACTTCTTTAAAACACACAACAACTCTTCCTCTTGCTCATTAGTGAGAGAGGAAGAAAATATCACTGGCAATTTCTTGTTTGCCTCCAAAAAAATATATTTCAAAGTTTTAGGTAGATGTTTCAACTCCACATCTGGTGGATAAATGAGAGAAGGCAATAAAGGTGCCTTTGAATGTAGTGGAAGTGGCAACACAGCAGGTTTCCAAGGAGGATACCTTGTTGCTGGCCCCACATAAAAAATTAAGGCTTTCACATCTTGAGCCATGGGTGTAGGGGCCTTATTTTCCATTATCTCACTCCACACATCTCAAAAATATCATAAAAATCATCACCATGCAGCAGCTTGGGCAAAGTCTCTTCCACAAGCTCATCCAAAACATTAATTAAAAAGCAATCCTCACTATCCAAGTGAGGATGGCTAGCTGTATTGTAAACATTTAATTTCACTTTCATGTTGATTGGGTCAAAACTCCTCTAAATGGCCCTTTTTACTGAGAAACTGTACTAAGGATAAAATTACCTCTTTGCTACAAAACAATACTAAAAACAAATATTAAATACTCTAAGTCCTAGAAAAAGCCAGGTTTAAAGGTGTAGAAAGTGGCATAATTCAGTGACTAACACACCCCCAAACCTAACCTTTGCTAGTCCTCGAGCAAAGTGAGATTTAAAATACCTATCCTATGAAATAAAATGCCACTTTCATAGGGAACATGGGTGCATTTGGCACATGCACCAAGCCTTTTAAACCCCTAGGTGATCCCTAGTGGAGGAGTAAAGTCTCCTGAGGGTTTTCAGTGAAGGTACCCTAAAACTTCTCCAATAAAATTAGTTAATACTCATGCAACATGCTAAAACAGAGTTTAAGTAAAATAAAATAAATTCCACACCATGTCCATTCAGTTCTAGAGGACTTTCAGCAGAAAAATCACCAATTCAAAACCTAAAATTCTGTTGTAATTCCTTCATCATCAATCAATTCATGTCAAGCCATTGTGCTTAAAATTTTGATGCAGAGCTCACCTTTAATTCAAGAATTATGTTCCGATACCACCCCAAATCTCTGATTTTAGACCCAAGTCTGACCAAGGCTGTTTACTCATAACAAGGATCGAAGGGTGCATCATTTCACACAGCTCAAGAGCAGTTGCAGCCCTCAAATAGGATTGCAAGAATGAGCATAGGCATTGCTCTAATTCCTGCAATTTTCTAACTCTTTTCACCATAGATTAAACAAATCCTTATCTCCACATGATAGCTCAATTCTTTTCAGATCAGTAAGGTCTTTTTATTGGGTTGTAATGTGGCTTATGGGTGAGGTTTATAAAGAATGAAAGGGTGGAATGGGATTCAAAATTGAGAAATCAGTAAAGGTATAGGAGGTGGTTTGCAACTCAACCTTCTTCATTTCAGCACAATTCCATCTACTTCTTGAATTTTCAGATTTGAAGTGACCAGTTTATAATCCTCTTTTCAATTTTTTAACGAAATGACTTCTCTTTCTCATTCTTTTTATTTTGCTTTTCTAATTATTTTTATTTTTTATTTTTTTATATATATTTTTTATGAATTGGGATGCCACAACTATACATCACACTAGCCTTCAAATGTACTTTCTTCTTCTTTTAACTAAACATCGAACCTTACACCTCTAACCTCACTTGTCCTCTTATTTCCTGATTTCTCAGATTGAGGGTGAACTGAAACAGGACAAAAGGTTTTGGGTTTACATTTTTTTGGTTTTCATCAAAGAAAAACTGGGATTTTTAGGGCTCAAAAGGTGTGTATCAAGGGCAGTTCAAAGGTGGGACATTTTAAGCTCAAACTGTCCAAGGGATGGCCTTACTTCATGTCCTCAATGTCATGAATGTTGTCAAGTTGTTTCAACTTGGATTTGCCTAACTTCTAGTGATCGAAACTAAATCCAATCAGCCCTTAGAGCAAAAAAATTGCCAAGACACACTTCAATGAAAAATTTTCAGGCCCAAATCTCACTGGGTATGACCTTCCATCAAATTTTCTTGGGTGTATCCTTACAGTTTTCTCTCATTTCAGGTTCACTAAACATCAATTTTTGAAAATTCTTGACATTTACTTCATGAAAAATGTTAAAACTACAACTCATTTTAGTTTTAAAAAGTTTTTTTTTTTAATTCAAAAAATCAGGTGGGAAATTACTTAATTTTCAAAAAAAATTTCCACATAGCTATACTAGCATTAACTTATTTCATTGGCACACCTGCCATACCCCCAAACCTAAGATGAACATTGTCCTCAATGTTCTACACAATGAGAAACTCGGGGCAGCATGATAAAAGAAGAAAGAAAAACTAAGCAGAAAAATTACAGCTATGTGCAGCAGAAAACAAACCTAAATATATGAGTAAAAGAGCTGCTATGTAAATGTAAGAAAACTAATGCTAATAATAGAAAGATAGTAAAAACAAAGTAAGGAACTGAATACAAAGCTACAAAAAATAGAAAAGTGTTGATACAAAAACAGAGATGTAGATAAAAAAAAAATAGGAAAACAAAGTTAGAAACTGACTATAGTGACAGAAAATTGCAAAAACAAATTAGTAAAACTAGGACACATTAAACCTAAGAAAGAAAAATCAACGACCTAAAAACAAAGTTTTAAACTAAAATTCCTAAAACAGAAAATCCTAATGCCAAATGATAAATCCCCTAAGCCCAAAGAAAACCCCAAAAGCCTGAGCCAATCAGCAACATATGAATCTAAGTGATTTAAAAATTATCAGTAGTACTAACATGTAGTGAAAAGCAAGATTCATAAGACTGACCCCTTTGTTGATGATGTGTATGAATCAAAAAGAATTTTGAAATAATTAAGCATGGGAGCACACATTAAAAACAGGATTCATACAGCTGAGATCCATTTAATGGTGAAGAAATCTCAAAGGAAAATAAAATCAGTGGCGCCATTGAATATGTAAAACAATATATGATCCACTGCTCATTATCCTACATGATTCCTCAAAATGAAAAACCATGATCTCAGCAGGTCCAGATGGAACAAATGAATAAAAACAAAGAAAAATAGCCCATCTAAAGATATTTTTATGTTTTTATAATTTTCTATTTTTTTATTTGTTTTGGGTCAGACCGGGCTCAACAAGAGCCCTTATTTACTATTGCTGAAAAATAATAAGAAATTTTTATTTTTATTTTTGTTTTCATTTTCTTTTAATTTTCTATTTGGTTTTTTGTTGAGTTACAAAAATTAGAATGACAGCAAACACAACAAAACTGCTGGTCAAAAGAATTTAAAAATAGAAAATGAATGCAAAGGAGAAGGGGATGCAAACTCAAGCAGATCTGCTCCTGATTTAATCTAGATGCTCCTTGTGCGGCAGCTGCTCCAAATCTGCAAAAATTCAAAAACTACAGCAGTACCTTATTCAAGTGTATTGACAAAAACAAAAAGAAAAACTCAGGTCACTGCCTCATTTTTGCAAAAGGGCAGAAGAGTGATAGCAATATTTATTCAAATAGCTAGAACGCAAAGAATAAAACTCAGAGAAAGATAGAGTTGCTGCAGTTTAAAACTGGTTTTCTATACAAAAACTGCAGCAAACATTAAATCAAGTAGTTGGACTGCAGTATAAAAATCTAAGATAAAACAATAATAAAAACTAAAAAGAATAAGATCTATAAGATGAAAAACTTAGATCTACTACCTAAATCAGAACTCCCCAGCAACGGCGCCAAAAACATGTTGGGGAATTTTAGTGTGCCGATTTATTGTGTAATGAAAAGAAAGGAAATAAAATCAAAGTAAAACAGAGGATGAATTCAACACATCTAAAATATCCTAGACCTACAAGATATAGGGTCCTTTGTAGCAAGTTTTAATAAGTAAGAGTTTGTCCCATAGGGAGTAGTAATGTAAACCTAAAGGGTGTATAGTAGACCTCCAGATCTGGCTACAGATCTGGCAATTCTAAGAAGAAAGAGAGCTTTTCGAGTGTCACTAGATCTAATTCTATAAAACTGAAATAAAACTAAACTAAGAGATGGAGGAAGATGGATAGTAAAATAAAATATAAAATGGGGAGATATAGACAGCTAGGGCCTGGTTTTCATTGCAAAATAGATCAAGATCTAAGGATATGCAGCCATCCTTCATTTGGCTACAAGCACAAATGTAAGGAAAAAGAATCCGATCTAGACCGGTGGTTTAGATTCATATTAAGGCTATGATCTGTCCACTTCAATGGTCACAGATCATCCAATAGATTTCCTCCATCCCTGGTTTGGATTGATCTTATGGCTATGATCTGTCCACTTAAATGGTCAAAGATCATCCAATAGATTTCCTCCATTCCAATGGCTTTGATCAAAACAAGATAATCACTATAGATGCTGTGGATGCAAGGCCACAGGCACAGACACCCACAGGCATATCAAACCCAGGGAAATCCGATGGTCATCAAGAGATCTACCAGTTAAGTGGGTGAGCTGATTAACAAACTCCTCTACACAAATCCAATAGAGAATCTAATGGGACCACAAGATCTTTAGATTTAAGTAAGCTTTAAAATCAATAATTTATTACTTCAAACAAAACAACTTACAATAAACTTGTTCCCAGATCTGTAGTCTGTGTATCGATCCACATTTCTTCATGCCGAAATTACAATTACAAACCAAATCTGAGTTGTTATCTAGATCTAATCCAATAGACTGGATTAGAGAGGGAAGGGGGAAGAGAAAAGGAAAAATAAAAAACCTAAAACTAAACTTAAATGAGCAAAGGAGAACTCGAGTTATTCCTTTGTTCCTACTTTCCTTGCTGAAGAAAAACAGCAGAAAGGAATTCTATTTATACTTTTACAGTGATCTGTGTGCTTTGGATTGGGCCAATCAGAAGAGAGGATTTTAGTTGAAGCTTAATCCCTGTTTAAGAGTTTCAACCAATCAGAGAAGAGATAGGGATCTAGTTTTGTTTGCGCCTACCTGAAGCTAATTTGTTCCCGCCAAAAATTAGTTCACACCCATGTGCAGCCATCCTTTTTTATTGAAATTCCCGAAACTGCCCTTGCTTATCCACAAATATTTTCTGCTGAGACCTTCATTCAATCGGTTAATCTTGCCCATGTAGCTACCTCTGTTTTGAAGTTTCCAAAGCTTTCGCTGCTATCCCTTAATATTTACAGCTGCACTCCTTAGATAATTGTACCAATCTGCTAAAAATGCCCCCAGAGTAATTACACTGGTTGTCCCAAAATACCCTTGCCGTTCATTTATATTTTTTTGTTGCAGCCCTTGTACATTTGCTGCAAATTACTTTAGAACCATGCTGCAGCAATTACCAAGGCATCCCTTTGGCTCCATATGACAGCTGCTGAAGTTACCAAAACTAAACCCCACATGAATGCTGGAACCCGAATTGGATTGATTTTCTGAAGCATCTAGAGAGGATAGAGAGCTATATGCGACAGGTTCATCAACAGGTTTAAAACAGCAGCTTTAGCAATCCATTCGACAAGTTAAATGGACTGCTCGATAGGATGGTGACTGGAAGAGTGCACTGCTCGAATAGTTGGGCTGAATTTCAAAAGGATTTCAATAGGTTGGTGAGTGGAGGAGTACTGCTCGATAGGATGAAGTTTCAGCTCCCATTTGAACAAATCGACAAGTTGAAACCATAGGTTGCAAGCAGCTACAATGAAGAGTTCGATAGGATGAATGGGCGCATGGAGCAAGGAGCATATATAAATATATATATATATATATATAAATGCAGCTGCACTTAAGACGCCAGGTTTGAGGGGCTTTATGAGAAATTGACGGTTGGATAGGATCTTGACTGCACATCGACAGATTGGAGAAGGTCGGAGGTTGGGCATATCAACGGTTTGAGATATTTAGGCGGTCAATAGGCTTTATTGTTTGATTTTACAGCTGAAACTTGCATGTAGGTTTGCTGTCGTGAGGTTGAGGGGAGCATGTACCCAAAGCTGTCGAAAGATTTGGTGTTGAAGCCAATGCAATCCGATAGGTTCCATGGGGTTGCTTCTACATGCTTTTCGATATGATCTAATCCCACATGCTCGACAGGTTGAAGATGGGCTGTTGCAATTCGATAGGATGAAGTTTCAGCTGCTGGGTTGGTGATCTGTTGTATTCGATAAGTGCAAGGATGGGGAGCTCCACTTCGATTGGATCAACCTACTGCGATTCAATTGGATGAAAGATGGGGCTACAGCTGGATATTTCGATAGGTGCAAGGGCGGTTAATTTAGCATTTCGATAGGATGGTAGTAGCATCCTCCAAGTGGTCGATAGGTTTTCACTAAAGATATCGACAGGTTTGATGCTGAAGCCAATGCAATCTAATAGGTTCCTCATCTCGATAGGATTGATAAGTGGAGCATCCAAGTTGTCGACAGGATTATTTAACATCTAAATGTAGTTGTCGACATGTTCCACCCTCTTGAATTACTCGATAGGTTGTTGGGAGGATGGCTTTGAAGCTCTGCTGTCCGATAGGTTTACTTGAATGCAGTGTTGAAGATGCATGGAGCTCATCTGCTTGCCAGGTCGAAGAATGCATGCTTTCGAGCCAATGGTGCTTCTGCACTTTGCTGAAACTTAAGAGGTTAGAAGATGAAAGGATGCTGGTCTGCTGCACTTTGCAAAGCTTGGACTGCAAATCTCTTCTGCTGCTGGAATGAGCACCCGATCATATATATATATATATATATATATATATATATATGCTATGGACTGCAGATCTGAGCTGGATTTTAGGCTTTGCATGTTGATAGGTTGGCTGCTAATGCATCTGCCAATTGACAGATAGGCTGAGTGCATTGGTGGAGTTTATTTATAGAAGCTAAAGCAGTTGGCTGCAATAGACATGTTGGATGGTGGCCTCTCATTTCGGCACCCATTGGCAAGGTTCAAGCGGTTCCATTTATCAACTTCAGAACATGCTGCTATATGAAATTGAATGCAAGCTAGCATGCAGCTACTAAGTGCTGAGCTCCTCAGCTATTGATTGGTTCAAAACTCCTCTTAATGGTCCTTTTTACTGGAAAATTGTACTAAGGATGAAATTACCTATTTGCTGTAAAACAATACTCAAAATAAATATTAAATACTCTAAGTCCTAGCAAAAGCTAGGTTTAAAGGTGTAGAAAGTGGCAAAATTCAGTGACTAACATAGATCTATTGTTTTCCATCTGATTTCCCTTGGTTTGATAGACACATAGAAAGCAATGCTGGATATGTAGTGAGATCGAGGGAGCTCGGAGGCTTGCAGACCATGGTGGTTGCAGCAGTTTTCATATTCTTTCTTAGGCCTCTGTGGGATGGACAGACCAATGAGATACCCTATGACCATTCGAGTGGACAGAGTATAGCCCTAAGGTTTTGTCCATCCACATGTTTGAGAAGGATTCTTCTCCCCTGCACATGACCTTCTAGAGCCTTGTGAGGAGGTTTGTACAATAGCTGGCTCCCCTCTGTTCTACCTAGTCGATATCAGATGTTAGATCTGATCTTTTGTAGTAATTACAGCTTTTGGCTGAGTCATTACAGACTGTTTGTAGCAATGACCAGCTGAGCTAAAGGCCTTATTCAACCTGTTGCATGGCCCTTTTTGCGGGCACTAATGAGCAGTATGCCTTAGCAAAGCACTTAGGATCTTATGGGTAGGAATACCTATGGATGTCAGCCAGGTCTGTGCGCAGATCTGGGAAGCTTGTAGCACTGGCATTACATAGTGCTGCAATAGTATTCATGGCTAGAGCTGGTCTAGTGGCTGTGAAAATGATCAGTCCACTCTTCTAGACAAACAAGCAAATTTCTTATTTAACTAATGGGATTTGACAGACTCTATCGGATACCCTGTGGCCATTATAATGGATAGAGTATAGCCCTAAGAGCTCCCCAAATGGCATGGGTTAAACTGGGAGCTTATACCTTGTTGAGGCTATTAATAGCATCTCAGTAAGGACCACTACAGAGACAAACTAAATCTAAGTTACATTACTGATTTCTCCCTAGCTGTTTACTTCTCCATATTTTATTTTTATTTTATCACACATGTCATCATCCTTCTTCACCCCTCTCTTTAGCTGTAGTTTTATTTCTGCATTTATGTTTTTAATATAGCTTAGTGACACCTAAACACCCTTCCTTTAGGACTGTCAGATTTGTAGCCAGATCTGGAGATTACTGTATGCCCTTGTGGTTCAGATCAATACTCCCTGTGGGACAAACTCTTACTTATTAAAGCTTGCTACAACAGGCCTTGTAGCTTGCAAGTCTGTGTATTTTTAGACTTGCTGTTTTGGGTTTTTCAATCCACCTTTGAATTATTTTTACTAACACATTCTTATCACTGTTTTCAAATAAAGTTAGCAACAAGCATCTAAATTACCCTAATAGGTAGCTAGACAACAAGTTTTTGGCACCGCTGCCGGGGATCTGTGTATTTAAAAGTGGTAGATCTAAGTTTTCTCATTTTTAGATTTAGATTTTTCATTGACTGTTAAGTGCTTGATTAATTGCTGCTTTAGTCTTTGTGTAGGTTTACTCTGTTTCAAATCTGGATTTGTGGAGCAAAGAGGAGCTCTGTATCACTTAGAAGAACATGCATTGCTTAAGTTTGCATCTCTTAACTCTGTTTACATTCTTAGATCTGTAGTGGAATAGATCTACAGTTTTGTATTTGATTGTTTTGGGATTGTTGTGATTGAATTTTGTACTGTGATTTTTTACTTTGTATTTGGTTTCTGTTTTGTGTATGCTTGGGAGGAGATCTCTTAATCCTGAGATTGCTCCTTTAGATCTTGAAGTTGAAAGACTTCTTAGACCTAAGAAAACCACACACACACCTTTAGTTGATTCTGAGATTTCAGCAATGGGTAAGCAACCTAGGACCTTGATGGAATTCAATTCACTAGGGGTTTACAATTCTCCCTTCTGTATTCAATTCCCTACTGTCGAAGGAATCTATGAGATCAAGTCTTCTATCATCCAGATGTTCCCTCATACCATGGCCTGAGCAAAGAAGATCCATATAAGCATATTGATAAATTTTTAGGACCGTGTACTACCTTCAATATTGTAGGTTTGAGGGAGGAATCAACTAGGTTGAGACTCTTTCCTTTTTCACTAAAGGATAGATCCAGAACTTGGTTGTTCATGCTCCCAACCAATAGAATCTAGTCCTGGAATGACCTTTAATGTCAATTTTTGGCCAAGTTCTTCCCTATGTCCCAAACAAGTCAGTTGAGGAAGAGCATTATCTCTTTTACTCAAGCCCCAACTGATGATTTTCACCAAGCCTAGGGGAGATTTAAAGAACTCCTAAAGCAATGTCCCCACCATCAAATTCCTGAATGGCAACTTATCCAAAGTTTCTATCAAGGAATTGATCCTAAAAGCAGGGATATGATTGATCCTTCTTGTGGTGGTACATACCTCCAGAAGACTGCTGATGAAGCCTTGGAGTTGTTTGATGTCATCAGTAAAAACTCTATGCAAAGGGAAACTTGAGCAAGAGATTTTGAGACCCCTAGGTTGGTGAAAGAAAATACTACCAAAGGGAAGATGTATGAGGTGCATGGACAAAATGAGTTGGAGAGGAAAGTGGACAGTTTGACCCAACAGTTGACAAAAATGATAGGAGCAATGCAGTCTCTAATGGCTACTAATGTGGAAGAGGCATGCCTCATCTTCCAATCTCCCACTCATCCCATTCAAGATTGTCCTTCAGCTGCCCAACTTCCAGATCTCATGATGGAACATGTGCAGGCTGCTCAGTCCTATGGACAACAACCTGCTGTTGGTTGTCAATGGAGAAACAATCCCAACTTCAGGTGGAGATAAGACAACTTGCAAAATTAGCAGCAGCAGTAGCCACAACAATCCATTCCCTACAGGAATGCCCATCCATATCAGCAAAACTACTATCCAAGGCCCCAATACCAACAGCCTATGGCTCAGCCAATGGTTCAGCTTGTGCTTCAAAGTGCACCAGCCCTAGCACCCCCTAGGTTCCTCACATTTGAAGAGCAAGTTGTAGCCTCATTGCAGAACTTGGGCACTTTATCCCAAATAGTCCACTCTCATAGCCAAAGCATTAAAAAGATGGAAGACCACCTTGGTCAACTATCTAATGCTTTGACAAGGAGAGAAGAGGGGAGGTTCACTAGTCACCCATGGACAATCCAAAGAGAAATTATGTAGTGGGTGAAGTTTTTTCTTCCCATGAAGAAGTCAAATCTGTCACCACCTTGAGGAGTGGAAGGTTGGTGGATAACCAAGTTGGTATTGAGCCTGTTGAGCCTGTTAAGCCTGAGGAGTCAAGTGAAGAAAAGGAAGAGTCAACGAATGAGAATTTACAGCAGGAGAAGCAAATCCAAAATAAAGGGAGTGATGTGCCCCTATAAAAAATTGAAAACAAAAACAAAGAAAAGTTTGATGATCTTGCTAAGGCTGCAAATGAGAGGACAGTTCCCCGTTTGCCATTTCCTAATGCAATGAAGGCAGCTTCTCCTTTTGAAAAGGGGAATGCCAAATTAGAGGAAATGATGGAGACTTTTAAACAAATATAGATCAACTTGCCTTTACATGATGCTATCAAGTAAGTTTCAGCCTATGTAAAGTTTTTGAAAGAATTATACAGTCACAAAAGACAGTCTAGGATACACTTATTTAAGAAGGTTTTTTGTGCTGAGAAAATGAACCAAGTGTTGTCTATTGCAACCCCAATGAAGCTGCAAGACCCTGGAGTTCCCACAATCCCCTGCATCATCAGGGATCATACCATTGAGAAGGCCCTATTTGATTTGGCAGCTAGTGTAAACATACTTCCATATTCTATTTATGAGAAGTTAGGCCTAGGAGAATTGAAGCCCACACATGTGGTGCTACAACTAGTAGACAGATCTGAAAGGAAGCCTGTGGGAATGATAGAAGATGTGTTAGTTCGAGATGACAAATTCTTTTCCCCAGCAAATTTTCTGGTTCTAGACATGGACCCAATCAAGTGCACCACCTCTATTCCTGTAATTTTGGGCCGGCCATTTTTGGCCACTGCCAATGCATGTATTTAGTGTAGATCAGGAGAGATGGAGGTATCCTTTGGCAACATGAAAGTGAAATTGAATGTTTACAAGGCAGCAACTCGGCCTTACTTGAATGATGAGGATTGCTTTTCAATTGATGTTGTTGATGAGCTAGTGAAAGAGGCTTTGCCTAAGTTGCTGCATTGTAATGATCTTTGTGACAATGTTAGTGATGCTTTCGAGAATGTGGTGGAGCCTGTATCGACCATTCGCTATCATGAACCTGCATGACATGATTAAGTTCCAACAAATATACACTATGTATCATAATTTATGTCCTTAGTTATTTATTTTTTCTAATTTTTTATGTTTTTAATTCAGTTCGTTGTTCCACTGTACATAAATTTTCCATGCAGGTTAGTACCCCAAGTAGGAAAATAAGTCAAAATTGGTGAAATGAACAGAGTTGAAATGTCAGATCTGTTGAGAAATGAACTGGGAATGGATTACAAGCCTGTTTAAAATGAAATACAGCATGTCGATAGGTTCTAGGAACTTATCAACAGGTTTTGAGAGTTCCAAATTTGCTTTTCGACAAGATATAGAAGCTGTCAAGAAGTGTGAATTACTTCTAGACAGGTGTGGAAGGTGTAAAAATGGGTGTCGATAGGGTCCAAAAGCATTTCGACAAGTTCTGAAGACATGGGTTGAGTTTTCAACAGGTTTAGAGTATCGATCGAGAGGTTCTGTGAACCTCTCGATGTAATTCGTTTAAAGCCTAGAACCTGTCGAGAGGATTGCTTATTGAATTCAAGGAACCTGTCGAGAGGTTCTATGAACTTCTCGAAAAGATGGTTTATGTCTTTTTGAACTCTTCGATAGGATTGCATGAACCTCTCGCTAGGGTCATTGCCTTTCTACTCTTCGACAAGTTGCATCAACCTGTCGACAACTTGCCCCAATCATGTCGAGAGTCATTTTCCACTGCTTTAAACCTAACGACAACTCCATTTTTACCATTCGACAGCTTCTCTTTGCGCTTTAAGTTTGCTCTACCGATTTTTTCCATTTTGCTTTTTCTCTCTCTATCTCACTGACCGTTACAGCAACTTCTTGGCTATTTTCCCATTTGCTTCAATGCATCAAAAGCTACACTTCACACATGGTTTGAGCTGGTTTGGTCTGGTAAGCTATAATGGCTGGTCAAGAGGACACATTGGCAAACATTTTCAAGGTGCCTTCTAAATCTACCACCAAAGCCACTAGGAAGTCCAGTAGGCATACCACAAAGCCTAAGGAAACCCCACCTGTCAAAAGGAAGCTTGTCATGGAGGAAGCTGAGAAAACTGTAAAATCTACGGAACCCAAGAAATCTAAGAAGGCCCAAATCAATACAGACATTGTGGAGGAGGCCCCTGAGAGACAACCTACTCTTGAGCCTAAAATTCCTGAGGCTGAACCTAACCCTGAATTATTTCCTGAAGCCCCTTCATTCAGCTCCACACCCAATGAATTTGTTGATAAATTAGATCTGATACCAGAGGCTATTGTTGACACCCCCTATTTCTTTAAGCTAGGGGAGTGTCAGGATACTTTGAATTATCTGGTGAAGGCAGGCATGAAACCCATGTTGAGCCCATTGAATGAAAAGTCTTACCCAAGGCTGGTTAAGTTGTGGTATTACAATCTCAGGAAACAAACCAATCCAAATTCAATTGAGCCCTGCCTTGTAATTTTAATTGATCATATTGAGATTGTGGTGGATTACAGAGATATAGGGATAGCATTGGGGGTCCCTTCTATTTTTGATCCAGTTTATGACCTAGCTGCACCTTAGAATGTCTCTCAAAGCAATGGCCAGGCACCTCACTCAAGGCATTATGGGGTTTAGGGACTCAATCATGAGATGAGATTTACATGCTTGCATGCTCTTCTTTGATGCAATTTTGAGAAAGAATATATATGTGAGTGGGCACCAACAAGAGAGCAGAGTGACAATAGTGAATGCCCTATATGCCTTCTCTAAGGGCCAGTTTTTGAATGCTGCCTGCCTAGCTTTTGAAGCAATGATGGATGTGCATGACAAGTGTAGGAGGGCCCAAGCCCTACCAGGGCTCCCTTATAGTAGGCTCATTATCGCCCTGCCCAAGAGGAAAGAATTTGTTTTGAAGGAGGGGGAGGAAGTGGAGAAGGTGACCCCTAAAGTATTTGGGAAGAAGGCCTGGTCTGCCAGTAGGACTATGATTGGGAAAAGTAAAAGCAAATTTTTGTGGAGAGTCCTGAAAGGGAAGCACCTCAAGTGGCCAGCTCTGTAGTTGCTCCTTTGATTCCCTCAGCACCTGCAGTCATTCCCTCCATTCCAGTTGATATCCCTGGTTTCCCCATTCCACCAGCCTCTCAACCACCCACCTCATTTCCTTTGCCTTCCATCTCAGTTTCCTTACCTTCCATTCAAACCTCCTTACCCCCCAGCACCTTAGCCTCCTTTTCCACCATCACCACATCAATACCTCTATCCATTCCTTTTACCATTGACCCAATCCCTACCTTACCTTCACTCACCATTCCAGCCAACCCATCCATTTTAACTACCCCACCTGTGAGCCCTACACCAACTACATCAACTGGCCCAACCACTTCTTCCCCTCCATTTGTTCCCTTTGATTTTGATTTCACTTTCCCCATCTCACCTCCACACACCCAGGACCAGTTGACCACAGTGGGTTTTTCATCATTGATAAAATCTATTATGGAGAATATTGGGCATGACTACACTCCCTTACTAGATTCTCCACAACCTACCCACTCATTTACCCCACCAATCCCACCAATCCAACCCACAGCCCCTGTCCCACCTGATCCTTTACCCTGAATCCTAAACCTCTTACTTTCCCACCAATCCCAAGTGATGGCTAATAACCAAACCCAATCATCAATTAAGGCCACACTCCATACCATGAACTCCACCCTCCAACATCAATCCTCCCTGCCTACAACACTTCAAGCCATTCACTCCACCTTGCAACTTATAACCAAACCTTCCCAACAACCTGCTATCCCTTCTCCTACCTACACTGACCACTCTACTCAAACTGAACCAGAACTCCAACCTGACCACATCCAACCTACCATCACTCCCCTAACTCTGTCGCAATCCCAAACTCTTCTCCCACCTGTGGTAGCTACCGCTGATGTTACCACAGATGTGGAGGACCTTTTTCCCACCCACATTGACCTAGATCCGGCACTTACTTCAACTCAGCCTATACTCCCTGCCCCCTCTTTTCCCCATCCTCCATTATAATCTACCCTCCATAACATGAAACAAAATCCTTACCTCATGAGGGATGTTGCGTGAGGTATGGCTGCCCTCCGCCAATCAATTGAGATACCTTATAAAGCAAAGATTGAGCAAATGATTATTGATTACAACTAGGAAATGTCGAAGATCTCCAAGGGCTGGAAAACCATTTTACTCTACTATGAAGTTGAAAAGCTCATTTCAGCCTCTGAGAAATCAAGAGCTGATGGATTAGAGGAGAGGTTGGCTACATCCAAAGCTCGAAACAAGGATGCCCAGGAATTGTATGACATCGAAGTTGCACTATCTACAAAGAAGATTGAAATCTTGGAAAGAAAACTAGCTATATTGACTGCTGACCTGCCAGCCCTACAGGTGGAAGGAGAGATAGCTGCCCCACAGGTGGAAGGAGAGATAGATGCCCAGTTTGAGGAGGTAACTACTACCGAAGAGCTGACCAAGGCTGAGAAGAGAGCTGAAAGTTGCAATGGAAGAAGAGGCTGAGAGAGGAATATAATGAAATAGCTGCCAAATATGGTTGGGAGCCAAAGCCCCAATCTAGCTCTGACTCAGATCCTGATTCTGAGTAGGATGTATATAGTCATGATTAGAGTTGCTCAGTTACGATATTTTTACCTCACTTCTTGTAGACAACTTTCCCTTACATTTTGCTTATTTTGGTGTTAATATAGAAATTTTGTTTTAGTCTTGTCCTCTTTTGTGTATATTGCTGTTCTTTCTTAATCTACACTTTAGTTGTGTATTTTTTTCTGTCCTTGTTTCCCTATATATGTCTTTCTTGCCACACATTTCCCTATCTTCCAGGCAGGCAGTGAGGACACTGCTCCTCAGGTTTGGGGGTGTGGCAGCCTACCAATGGGATAGTTTATGGTAGTGTAGCAAGATTTTTAACAGAAATTGAGGAAATGAAATAGTTTCACACCTGATTTCTGTTTGAAAGAAAGGAAATTAAAACTTTTTAAAACTAGAACATGTTATAGTTCTAACACCTTCATGAAGAAAATGTTAAGAATTTTTATAAATGAATGCTTAGTGAACTAGAAATGAGAGGAAATTGTGAGGATATACCCCAGAAGTCTAATGAAAGACCATATCTAGTGAGAGTTGGGCCTGAAAACTTCTTGAAGAGTGTCTTGACAATTTCATGCTGCACTATTATTAACTGACTTTGTTGGAGAAGTTTGTGAGTAACTTCACTGTAAACCCTTAGGAGACTTCACTCCTCCACTAGGGATCACCTAGGGGTTTAAAAGGCTTGGTGCATGTGCCAAATACACTCATGTTCCCTACGAAAGTGGCATTTAATTTTGTAGGTGAATTGTTTTTACTTTCTCCTTTGCTTAGGGCCTAGCAAAGCTTAGGTTTAGGGGTGTGTTAAGTAGTGAAAAATACCATTTTTCACCTCTTAACCTAACCTTTGTTGGACCTTCGAGCTGACTAATAATGTGTTTTAAGTATGTTTTGCAGTTAAGCAATAAATTGCAAGCTTAATACATATTTCCACTTAAAAGAGCCCATGAAGCATTGTGCTACCTAATTGGAAAGGCCAAAGACCAACTCCAACTGCAAGAAATAAAGTCTGAACCTATTAAGGGGTTGCTGAGTGCTGAACAATGGAAGAACAACACACCTAGAGGTGTGCTAGCTATGGAAACACTAAAAATAAGCTGTCGAGAGGTTCCTTAAAGTTATCGAGAGCTTCCCAGCACCTATCGAGAAGTTCTGAGAGCAGGGAGTAAAGCAGTCGAGAGGTTGAACATGGGTAAAAGAACCTACCGAGAGGTTAGAAGGATAGACATGGATCCTATCGAGAGGATACTTCAAGGTGCAGATAAAGTCAAGAGGTTCCAGTCACGTATTGTGAGGTTCAACTGAACTTGTCGAGCAGTACAAAGCAACCTATCGGTAACTTACCTGAAGCAATGTTCAGTCTCGCGAGGATAGAGCCAACCTATTGAGCACTTCACTAAATATTGTATAAACTGTCGACAGGATTCTCTATAACCTATCGAGTGGATGAGTGTGGAACCAAGCAGAACAAAGAAATAAGCCTGCAAACCTTTCGATAAGTTCAAACCTACCTCTCGAGACATTCTCCCAAGCTATCGATAGGATCTCCATCAACCTGTCGAGATGTGTTTAAACCTATCAAGAGCCATTCCAAACCTGTCGAGAAGTCGGCAAAGCTATCAGAAGCCAATGCAACCTGTTGACGTGATTATAATGCAGATTTAAAACCTATCGAGATGATCCCCTGAACCTCTCGACACTCATTTTGGCAACTTCTCAGCATCTTCCTTCAGCAGCTGCTAATTCCATATATTTGTGCACGAGTTCCAACTACTTCACATGTACTCGCCAGTTGAGAGCTAATGGGAAGAGAGCTTCTAGAGGAGAAATTGGCCACATCAGTAGACCAGAATAAAAAATTTATTCTCTTGAGTTCTGATTTGCTGAAACGGATTTGAGGACAGAGGAGGAGAGTAAAAGCTTGAAGAAAATACAAACAAAACATCCAAACATGGAGAGAACCAGAGCTTAGAGCAAGATCCATTTTTCCCACCAAATTCTCCCTCCTTCTTCCTTCTTCTCCCATTCTCTCTTTAGCCAATCATGAGTGGCTAAACTCTTCTCAGTAGTTAGGGTAAGGTCTTAAGCTGTAAATTGAGAGATTCAGAGGCTTGTAATAGACTATATATTGCATAGATTACAGATCTGGGCACAATAGTATTCTAAGCTTGCAACATAATTATAGCTTTTAAAGGTTATTTTGATCTACATTTTACTTTTTCGTATTTGATTTCCATGGATTGGATACTCCTGTAGATGCCAGCCAGAAACGGGGAACTGGTAACCTAACATCTGTAGCATCTATAATGATTTTCCTGTTCTAATCAAGATCCTTGAAGTGGAATAATCTCTAGGATGGTCTGTGACCATTACAATAGACAGCTTATAACGTTAGGATTGCTTCAATTCTCTGGTCGAGATTGGATCCTTATACCTTGCATCTGCCATAAATGGAGAGCCTGTAGCCAGATGGAGGATTGTAGGAAATCAGATCTATGCAAGGCCTTTTAATTCCTTTTATTTTCAGTGAGAGACCAATACCCCTAGCTACTATTCTCACCATTAGAATTTTTCATCTCTTCTTTATCTCCTCTACTCTCTGTGTTGGACTAGATCTGGATCAAAATCATTTAATTCTGTAGTATGTAGTTAAAGTGATAAAACCATAAAACCTCTCCCCTTTCCTTCTTTAGTTTAGTTTAAATTAGGATAGAGTTCCAGATCTACTCTGGATCTGGAGATTTATCATCCTTTAGAACACATTTCCCTATGGACATACCCTTACCTTTTAAAACTTGCTACAACAACCCTGTTTACTTGTAGGCTTTGTGTAGGCTTACCTTGGTGTGCAGTTGATAGACCTTTAATTTTTTAATTTTAATCTCCTTTTGAAGCACAAGGTAGCCAGACAACATTTTCCCTCTTGTAGTGTTCTCTCTCACCAATGTAATATGGTCTCACAGTCCCTTGACAAGGTTTTCCTTTGCATAGAGTTTTCACTAATGATATCAAACAACTCCCAAGCCTCATCAGTTGTCTTGTGGAGGTATGTACTACCACATGAGGCATCAACCATATCCCTACTCTTGGGATCAATTCCTTGATAGAAACTTTGAATAAGTTGCCATTCAGGAATTTGGTGATGGAGACATTGCTTCAAGAGCTCCTTAAATCTCTCCCATGCTTGGTGAAAATCTTCAATTGGGGCTTGAGCAAAGGAGATTAGGCTCTTCCTCTGCTGACTTGTTTTGGATATGGGGAAAAACTCGGCCAAAAATTGACATTGAAGGTCATTCCAAGACTGAATACTATTGATTGGGAGCATTGACAACCAAGTTTTGGCTCTATCCTTTAATGAAAAAGGAAAGAGTCTCAACCTGGTTGCTTCCTCTCCCAAACCTGCAATGTTAAAATTAGTGCACAGTCCTAGAAATTCATTAATTTGCTTGTATGAGTCTTCTTTGCTCAGGTCATAGTATGAGGATAACATCTGTATGATGAAAGATTTGATCTCATAGTTCCCTTGAACAGCAGGGAATTGAATGCAAAAAGGGGAATTGTAGACCCCTAGGCATTGAATTCTTTTAATGTCCTAGGTTGCTCACCCATTGCAGAACTATCACAATCAACCACAAGTGTGTGTCTGGGTTGGTTAGGTCTAAGAAGTCTTTCAACTTCATGATCTAAAGGAGCAATCTCAGGATGAAGAGATCTCCTACCAAACATACACGCAGCAGAAACAAAAGTACAACATAGAAAATATAGCACATATTTTAGCAAAACAAATTCAAGAACACACAACTAATGCTATAGATCTACAAAGTTACGGATCTAGAGATGTAAAGGAGTTAGGAAATGCAAACTTTTGCACAACTTACTCCTCTAAGGAGCACAAAGCTCCTCTCAGAACCACAGATCCAGATCTATAATCACAAAATTAATCTACAAAAAAATACAACAGCAATTAGTCAAATACAAAATAGGCAATTAAAAATCTAAATCTAAAATGAGAAAAACATAGATCTACCAATTTTAAAACACAAGTCCCTGGTAGCAGCGCCAAAAACTTGTTGGTTTGCTTACCTTACAACTATTAAAGGGTTAAAACATCAAAATAAGAGGACAAAGTACAAACGTATGGGCTCAAGGTAACCAAGCAGTCCTGCAAGAATCATGGCTGTTGTAGCAAGTTTTAATAGGTAAGTCAAGGTAGGTCCATAGGTAAATGTGCTTTGAAATGAGCTAAATCTCTTGATCTATGACAGATCTGGCACTCTATCTTAATTTAGACTAAATCAAAACAGGAAAGAGGAGAGGTTCCGAAGATTTGTCACTTTACTAAGAACTATAAAAATCAAAAGCAGAATGATCCTGAACAGATTGAACTCAGATTCAAGGGAATCAAGAAAAAGATTAAAATCCAAAAGGTAGAGACCAGTAGCTAGGGATTTTTGTCTTTACTGAAAATCAATTGAATCAAAGGCAATGCATAGGATAGATTTGCTACAATCCTTCATCTGGCTACAAGCATAGATGCAAGGTATAAGAATCCAATCTCAACCTGAGAATTAAAGCAATCCTAAGGCTATGATCTGTCCACTTGAATGGTCACAGATCATCCCAGAGATTGTCCCAATTCAAAGATCTTGATTGGAACAGGTAAGCTATTGCAGATGTTGTGGTGCCAGGCTACAAGCTCAAGCATCCATAGGAATATCTAATCCAGGAAAATCAAATATGAAAAAGTGAAATTTAGATAAGGATCACCTTTAAAAACCCCAATTATACTGTAATAATACAATTTACAATCTTATTCTGCTCAGAGTTGTAATCTGTGCAATATACAATCCCTTATAAAGCCTCTGAAATTCTCAATTTATAGCTCTCAACCTCACCCTAGCTACTAAAGAGGTTTAGCCAAGAATGATTAGCTAAGGAGAGTATGGGGGAAGAAGGAAGAGAGAGGAAATTTTTGGAGGGAAATGGAATTTCCAATTGGTTCTAGTTCTTTCAATTTCTGGATGATAATTTTGTAAATTCATCTGACTTTTATACTCTTCCTTTCTGTATTCATATTCATTTTAGCCAATCAGAGCTCAAGAGAATAATTCAGTTATTCTCAGCTACTGATGTGGCTAATTTCTATTATAGAAGCTCTTCCCTCATTGGTCTGAAACTGGTAAGCACATGTGATGCAATTAGAGTTCCCATTCATGCCCAGTTGTCTACCAAAAATACCCCCAGGGGTTGCTGACATGCCTTGGAATGTGTGCCTAAAGCATTGAAGTTGGCACCTGCTGTGAAATGGAACTAAGAAGTTCCTAATTCGATTGTCCAGAGGTTCAGGTTCAGAGTCTTCTTTGTATTCTCGTCGACAGGTTGCTGAAGGCTCTCGATAGGTTGCATGACTTCTCGACAAGTTCTGGTGAACTCATCGATAGGATTGAAGTGAATTTTCTCCTTCTATCCAGTCTTCATTCATCCTCTCGACAAGTTATATAGGATCATGTCGACTTCTTATAAGTCTCCAATTGAGCTTTCGACAAGATGGAGATTATGCTTGATAGGTTGATTTCAACCTCGCACCAATGACTGCAGCTTCAGGTAAGGATTCGATAGGTTGGTGCTGACTGCTTGCTAGGTTCTGGGGATCCTCTCGACAAGTAGCTAGAACCTCGTGAGCTCCCCTACATCTCCAGGTAAGGTTTCGACAGGATCCACTACTGTGCTTCCAACCTCTCAATAGGTAACTGGAACCTCGTGAGATCTTCACATTTCCACCTCGGTACCTCTCGACAGGTAGGCATATACTTCTAGAACCTCACGACAGGTTTATGGAACCTATCGATAGCTAGAACTAACCTCTCAAGATGTTCTGCTTTGTGCTTCTACAGCTGGCACACATCTTTGGTGTGATGTCTTTCATTTGTCAGCACACAGTGACCTCTTGTTGGGTTCAATCTTCATTCCTTGCAACTGCACTTGGTCCCAAGCATACCCAGTTGGGCCCATGACATTCTCATGAACTTTTAATGCTCTATGTATTCTTTGATTGGCTGGCCTTTAGGCTGTTGGAGCACATGTTGACCAGCAGATTGCTTCTTTAGCCTTTTCAGATGGATGGCTGCTCTAAGACTATAATTTATTACTTATCTACAAAATACACTCAAAACACATTATTAATCAACTTAAAACTCTATCAAAGGTCAGCTTAGGAGGTGAAAAATGGTATTTTTCACTGCTTAACAAGATGCTGGCACCAAGTCCACCTTCGAGGACTATTTACTCGAGGCCGCCCATACCTACACCAACAAGGTTCTCACACCCTTAGAATCCCTCTACGGTTGGATTGTCACTAGTTCAACCCACTTCACGTGTCACCTCCTCTACACCGGTGTAGAATCATGTTCGAAATGCAGGAAGTGACATAAGATGGAGGAATGCAATGGGATCTTGTTTTGGGTGTGGCAAACAAGGGCACCAGATAAGGGATTGCCCTGAGGCACAGAAAAAGTAGACAATAGCGGCAACTTCACAGAGGCCCTACAGACCTACTGTACAGGGTCGCACATACGTCATCTCAGCTCAAGATGCCCAAGCCAACAATGAGGTGATCCAAGGTATGGATTACGCTGCAGTTATAAGATAATCATCTTTACTCCTAACTACTAAATATTCTTGGATTAAACTGCATTATACTATTATATGCTTGCTACTCCCACTAGACAACTTCATTAATTGAATTGCATGAATTATAGGTACCTTATATATGTACCAAGGATGTGACATTTGTTAGCACAAAGCACGGGTATTGGTAGACCCAGGGTCTACCCACTCTTTTGTCACTTCTCAATTCACTGGTGAGTTGAGTGCCACCCTTGAGCCCTTATACTGCATCCTAGCAGTGTCAGTTCCTACAGGGAACTCAATCAGTATAGACACAATTTTTCGGTCAATCATTGTTCAGATAGAGGAGCGTGAGATAAATGCTGACCTCATTTTGTTAGATATGGAGGGTTTTGACGTAATCCTCCGTATGGATTGGCTATCTGCCTACCATGCGAGCATGGACTGCCTTCAAAAAATAGTCACGTTTCACCCTCCAAGAGGGAAGTCCTTCCTATTTCATGGCATCAAGTCAAATGTGGCACCTTTTGTATCAGCTATCTGAGCCACGCGACTACTATAATAGGGATGCCATGGATACCTTGCCTTTATGCAGGGTCAACACAATGAAAAAGTTAACATCATCGACATCCCCATCGTTTGTGAGTTCTTGGATGTGTTTCCTGATGACTTACCGAGGTTGCCACCGGATCGAGAAGTCGAGTTCTCAATTGAACAGGTTCCAGGAACCGAGCCAATATCAATGGTACCATATCGAATGGTGCCTGCTGAGTTGAAGGAGCTCAAGGAACTTTTGGACTAGTGTGTCTCCTTGGGGAGCGGGACCATCGGTCTTATTTGTTAAGAAGAAAGACAGATCTATGCGGCTATGTATTGATTATCGCCAATTGAATAAGTTGACGATAAAGAACAAAAACCCACTCCCTCGGATTGATGACCTCTATGATCAACTTCAAGGTGCCAGATTTTACCTGAAGATAGACCTGAGATCGGGGTATCACTAGCTGAAAATCAAGGCAGAAAACATCCCGAAGACTACCTTCCACAGAAGATAAGGTCATTGTGAGTTTGTGGTAATGCCATTCGGGTTGACTAATGCACTGACGTCCTTCATGGACCTTATGAACAAAGTGTTCAAACTATACCTTAATAAGTACGTGGTCGTATTCATAGATGACATTCTCATTTACTCGAAGACCGAAGAGGATCACGAACGTCACCTACGCATTGCTCTCCAGACACTTCGTGGCAACCAACTATATGCAAAACTAAACAAGTGCGAGTTTTGGTTAGAGCAAGTAAGTTTTCTGAGACATATTGTATTCGAAGAAGGTATAAGAGTCGACCCAACAAAAATAAAAGCTATTATAAATTGGGAAGGGCCAAAGATAATAATTAAAGTCCGCAACATATTGGGTTTAGCCGAATATTACAGAAAGTTCGTTGAGGGATTCTCAAAAATTTCAGGACCGCTCGCTCAGCTAACTCGAAAGACTGCAAAATTTGAGTGGAGTGACTCATGCGAAAGGAGCTTTCAAGAGCTCAAGAGAAGGTTGAATTACTTGTCAGTGCTCGTAATACCTTAAGGTAGTGGAGGTTTCATGCTTTACAGTGATGCATCACACATTGGATTAGGCTACGTACTGAACCAACATGAGAAAGTCATTGCCTATGGTTCCCGACCACTCAAGGATCAAGAGAAGAACTATCTGACACATGATCTTGAGTTTGCATAAGTTATTTTGCTTTGAAAATTTGGAGGCACTACCTCTATGGGGAGACCTTCCAAATCTTTAATGATTACAAGAGCTTCAAGTACTTGTTCATGCAGAAGGACTTAAACATGAGGTAGAGAAGGTGGATGGAATTCCTTAAGGACTACGGCTGTTCCATTCAATATCACCCCTAAAAGGCCAATGTGGTAATAGATGCACTGAGCTGAAAGTCCTTTGCTCAGTTATCACATCTCATCGCAAGGGTATGAAGATGGCATTTGCTTGAAGATATGGCCTTAGGTGACATGAGATTTGAGGTAAAGGAATTAGGAGCCTTGGTGGCCAACATTACCATCAAGCTGACGATGTTTGATAGGATCCGTGTGTTACAAATGACTGATGAAGAGCTAATGGCAATTAGACAAGGTGTAACAGGTGGAGTTAGACTAGATTTCTCCATCAGGGAGGATGGGTCACTAGTATTCAGAGGCCGATTGTGCATACCAACAAATACCGTCGAGCTTCGACGTACAATCTTAGAAGAAGCTCACAAATCGAACTATGCCTTTCATTCGGGTTGTACGAAGATGTACCAGGACTTGAAAAAGTTCTTCTGGTGGAGAGGCTTGAAGAGCGACATAGCAGAATATGTGTCCAAATGCTTGGTATGTCAGCAAGTGACAGTCGACCATCGGAACCCTTCGGGCCTGTTACAACCACTCCCAATACCTTAGTGGAAATGGGAAGCCATATCAATGGGCTTCATTCTGAGACTGCCGAAGATAGTTAAAGGATACAATGCCATCTGGATAATCGTGGATCGATTAACCAAATCCGCTCATTTCCTACCATATAGTACAAGATATATGATAGATAAGCTTGCAGACCTATACCTTAAGGATATAGTCAAACTACATGGGATACCTGCCAGCATTGTTTCAGACAGAGACCCTCTGTATGCCTCACACTTTTGACAACCCTTTCAAGAAGGAGTAGGCTCCAGACTCTTTTTCAATTCGGTATTTCACTAGCAGATTGATAGGCAAATTAAAAGGGTGAACCAGATAATTGAAAACATGCTTCGGGCCTATATGATTGATTTCCAAGGGTCATGGGACAAACACCTGCCCCTGATTGAATTCGCATATAACAACAGGTACAAGGCAAGCCTTGGGGTGGCCCCATTCGAGGCACTATATGGTTGGAGATGTAAATCTCTGCTCTACAGGGAAGAGGCCGGAGAAAAGCTCTTAATAGGCCCTGCGATTGTGCAAAACACGACCGAAGCCATTCGGTTAATTCGTGAACAGTTAATAGTCGTGCAAAGTAGACAAAAAAGCTATGCCAACCTCAAGAGAACAAAGGTCGAATTTTAGATAGGAGACCACATTTTCATCAAGATCTCACCGACTAAAGGCGTGATGCATTTTGGAAGAAGTGAGCAACTGAGTCCACACTACATTGAACCCTTCGAGATTTTGGGCCGGGTTGGCGAAATGGCGTATCGGATCGCTTTGCCACCGCAACTATCGAGCATGCATGAACCCCAATTTTGTCCTCTCAGAGTATACAAACCTATTAAGTCAACCTTTGGCTTTACCCTAATACAAGGACCATATACTAAAACAATAGTATGTGGCTGAACAGAGGCTGAAATAATAGTTATGTGGCTCAGATCCCACAACCCTGATATGGGGACTATATACTGAAACAATAGTATATAGTCAAAGCACAGGCTGAAACAATAGCCTTGTGGTTTAGACCCGACCTAGACCGGGGAGAACCTCAAATTTTGCACACTGTACACCGCACGCAATTCGATTGAGCGCCACATAATTGGAGAGCAATTGGTCCAATTTGGACCAGGCTTCCCTTCCCCCGGACCTCCATAAGAGACGATTCTGTGCCTAGGATAAGGCGCGTAATCGATTACGCACCCCACCACCTATGCGTAATTGGTCCTTGACACTAATTCCCTAGATTACCTAAACTCTCCTATTAAGCGCCTTGCATAGAGCGCTTAATCGGATTGGACACACCAATCAGGGTGCGCAATTAGTTTTATTAGAATAGAACTAGGACACCTGGCTGAGCCAGTCAGCCGGTCACGCACTGAGTCTGTGACCGACTCAAACTGTATTAAGTGCCTAGAACAAGGTGCGTAATTCAATTTAGCGACCCGGATAGGGCCCGTAATTGAATTCTACCGACCAATTAAGCGCACCTCGCAGGGCGCACAATTCTTAGAATACCTATAAATAGACCTCCTTACCCCGAATACAGAGCACACACAATTCGAGATATCCAGCAATCGAGTTTTTGAGTTCCTGCCTTCCAAGCTTAGGAATCTCGAGATTCTCTCTAGTGCTTAGGTAATTTCTCAGCTCTAGTTTTAAATTTCCTTTTCTAGTTCTAGGTTCTAGTTCTTTAGTTCTAGTCTTTATTTCTTAATTTCATAGATCTTAGATTTTTTATTTCTAGTCTCAGATTTAAGGTTTTAATTCTAGTTTCTAATTCTAGTTCTTAACCTCTGGTTCTTAGCTTCTAGAACCACGTCTTAGCTTTCAGTCCTTAAATTTCCGTTCTACATTTTAGTTTTAGTTTTAAATTTTAGTTCTCTTCCTTGTTTCTAGTTTATAATCTTTTAATTTTTAGATCTTCAATTTTAATTCTTACTCTTCAAATTCAAATCCGTAATTTTCTCATCTCTGGTTCTAGATCTTAATTTCTAGATCCAGTTCTTAACTTTAGTCATTAAATTTATGGTCCTGGTTCTTAATCTCAGAACCAGTTCTTAGTATTTTAATTATCCTAGATCGTAGCATTTATTTTTAATTCTAGTTTTAATCCCTTCTAGTTTACAATTCTTCAGTTCTAATCTTAACCTTAAAAAAATCCTTCAATTTTTGAAACCTTAACTTTCCAATACAAATATCAGTTTTTCAATCTATATCATTTTTAAAATAACCCTTAGCCAACCGATTTTCCCAAGGGAGCTTACGGAGGGTACCCGGGATCGGGGCCGATCCTCCTTACCATAGTGGGCCCAAACCCCTTTCTTTTTAAATGCCTAGTAGAAGTAGGAAACCTGAAGTAATTAGATTCCTAGTAGAAATAGCATATTTAAAGTAATTATAGCTCTAATAGAATCAGAATACTTAAATTAATTAAAGTTCTGATAGAGATAGGGTACTTAAGTTAATTAGAGTTCTAATAGAGTTAGAATATATAAATTAGTTAGAATTCTAATAAAATTAGAATACCTAAATAAATTAGAATTCTGATGGAATCAAGATACTTAAGTTAATAGAATACTCAAATTAGTAAAATTTTAATAAAATTAGAATACTTAAATTAATTAGAGTTCTAATAGGAGTAGGATACCATAATTTGAATTATGATAGAATTAGGATATTTTAGTTAATCAGGATACTTAGATTAATTAGATTCTTAGTAGAATTAGGAGATTACTTCAATTAAACTTTTAGAATAATTAAAACTTTTAGAAAAATTAGACTCTCGGTAAGACTAGGAAAACTGAAGCAATCAAACTTAGAGCAAGATTAAGAAAATGAACTAAATACTCAGGTGACCTAGTGCTGCTGACATCGGCAAGCCAATGATTCAGTAAAGAAGTCGAGCCCACACCCCGAAAGGCGTGACCAATGACATGTTGCAGCATCGATAAACATCTACAGCTAGCATTCGCAACAAACCAGGTATTTTCTCTCCAGAATTTACCTTTTATTTCTTTACTTTTCACTTACCATCAATCGCCTTACGTCAAAGTCCACATAGACCAATTTGGGCCACTCTTTCAGGGGACCGAAAGGAACCCAGAAAAAGTGAGCACCAACAGATGTATTCCACGTGATGATGTTGTGGAAGTATGTGAAGGACCCGACTCATGTCTTGGAGTACCAACCCATTGAGATCCAAGAGGATCTGATAGTAGCAGAAGACGCGATACAAATTCTGGACCGTAAGGAGCAGACCTTACAAACCAAGCGGATTCCATTGATGCTGGTACGGTGGCAAAATCACTCAACTGTCGAGGCCACCTTAGAACGCAAAGTGGATATACGCGAGGCATACCTGTACCTATTCGAGGAATAGTAATAGTGATTGAAATCGTTGTAACAACAAGTAAACGACATGTAATTATGGGAGTTTAAAGTGTAACAAGTTTACTATTGTATTGAAATACATTTTAATAAATCACCATTACTTTACATTGAGCTATCATGAATCTATGTATGTAATCGTATGTTGAAATTTAAACTTGCTACAAGGGCATATTGAATTTGAGTTTCACGAATCCAAGGTGATGAAAAGCTTAGCTCGATGTGATTGTCGGTAGATAATTGTGTAGACTTGAATGTGATGATAAGGACATAAATGCAGGTGCAATGGAAGGAAAATGGACTTGAAAGTCCCAAAATAGTCAATGGACTATGAAAGTGACAACAAACAACTGAGTAAATTTGCTCGAGCGAATTTAGAAAATCACTCGAGCGAATCATTCAAAAAATCCCAACACAAGCCTTAAAGAAATTCGCTCGCGCGAATTTTACAGGCAAAATTTTTCTGGTGAATTCGCTCATGCAAATTTTCAAGCGGCTTTGTGTAAACCAGAATTTGCTCGACCAAACCTTCGTTTTGGCTCACGCAATTTTCATAGTATATAAGGGCTTCGACTTTCCTTTCTCTCATTCTGCATGACATTTCGAACCTAAAAGAGAGGGGTTTTTTATTCTTCTTTCCCGCGTGAAAGCTCGCCAACTCCATTCAAAAGCTCACAATTTTTTCTCCAATTTTCACCCACAAGGACTCCGCCATTGCCCCACGGGCTTGCCCTACGCCCCCTCTTCTTCACGGTAAACCCTACTTTTACCCTGACCTTTGAATTTCTTTTTGCATGGAGTCTAAAAAGAAATTAGCGTAAAAAACACGAACTTCGAAAAGGCCCACTTCGATGGCCGCTTCTTCCAAGCAACCTAACAATGATCCCCCACCGCCACCGAGGAATACACCCAACGAATGGTGGGATTCGAAGCATTTTGAAATCGAATGGTCTTTTGACAGAGACCTCTGTTTGGTGATTCCCAGTGTGCTTACTTTATTTGTTGGTGGTAAAAGCAATTTAAAGTCAAAGTAAAACAAGGGATGGAATCAGCACAACTGAGAAATCCTAGACCTGCAAGATACAGGGTCCATTTGTAGCAAGTTTTGATAAGTAAGAGTTTATCCCACAGGGAAAAGTGATCTACAGCTCCAAGGGAGCCATCTCTAGTAGTCCCTCCAGATCTGACTACAGATCTGGTAGTCCTAAAAGGAAGGGAGTTTAGGGTCACTTATTCTAAATATCCTAAGGTAGCCTAATGAATTAACTACAGAAAGGGTTGAGAAGATGGATGGAGTGTGGAAAAATAAATATAAAAGGGTGAGAAGTATGCTATTGAGTTCAGATCTGCTGGAATTGATGACTCAGATCCAGGTCTACTAGTATAGAAATCCTGTCCAATGGCTACATTATCACCAAAGAGGAGAAAGAATCCAACTCATCCTTATGCCATGATCTAATCCCTTAAGGTTATAACCTGTCCAATTAAATGGTCACAGATTATCCCATAGGGGAACCACAATCTAGAGATGGGTCAAAACAAGTTTATCATTGTAGGCACTACTTCATCCAGGCTACAAGCTCAGAAATCCATAGGGAACCACAACCACTAAAGCTCTATGTGTGGGGCTAAGGCTGTATAGGGCCATGATAGCCCAGACACATAGAACCAGCAAGAGATTGAGTACCACCATAGATCTAGCTATCCATTGCTTGAGTGGGACTACAATGGTCCAGTCACAAGCCTACAATCTCCATACCTAGATCAGATCTAACATCTGATGGCGGGTCTATACAAATATAGGGGAGTCTGCCTCTGCACAATTTCCTACCAGGCTACAAGCTCGGGCTCGGAGAAGAAGGATCCATTTTGGATCGGTGGATTGGATTCACCCTAAGGCTATAACCTGTCCACTTGAATGGTCACAGATTATCCCAGAGGCTATCCTACTCACGGAACCCAAAACAAAACAAGAATATTGCTGCCACCACCATAGTCACAAGGCAACCAGCTCAGGCTCCCATGGGGGTCTCAGATCTAGTGGGGTGGTGGGGCTAAGGCTCTATCAGACCATGATAGCCCAGACACACAGGTCACTTGGATCTGAATGGATCCTTTGAATCAGTCCTCCATTGCTTTGAATCACAGCCAAAGCAATGGCGGATCACATGGCAGCAGCCTTGCACAGAGCAACTCACAAACACACGAATCCCATAGAAGTACAACACCCAATCACAAATTCTATTAATCTAATCTCAGTAAACATACATAGACATGGCCAGCAAGTGCTGGGCCATGGAGAGAAAGAAAAAGAAAAAGTAAAAGTACTTACAACTATAAAAGAAAAGAAAAGAAAATGATCTCAGATCTCGTATCAGTGATACAATCAGAGCTTCCGCTGGTGTCTAAGTCTAAAGGTCCTCTAAACCTAAACTAGGCTTAAGTTTATATAGCAGTGGGTGTGGCGGCGCATTAGGGTTAGGAAACCCTAGTTTTAGCGATGCCACGTGGCCTATTAATGATCCTTGGATGCCTCGAGGCTCGTGCACAAAGATTTGAGCGTGGGAGTGCATGCCCTAATCACTGGAAATCCCCAGAATGTCCTCTACAAAATGATGGAAGTTAGAGTTTAGAGCTTCGCCAGGTTGCAGTCGATTCCTAAACTTGTCGCGTGGTAGCACTGACTTCACGAGGATGAGTTAGCATTAAAACTTCAAACGTTGCGGGGTTGCAGCTTCTCGATGCTTTGAGCAGTCGCGAGGTAGATAGTTAATCTCTCGCTGGATTGAGCTTCGCGAGGTTGGATTGCTACTTGTGAATAGTGTGAAACTGCGTGAGAATTCCATTTCATAATAGATCTTCGCGAGGCTAACTTTGGCTTTGCGAGGCTGCTTTCTTCCTGAACAGCGCGAGAACTGCGTGAGAAGTTCATTTCTTAATGGAACTTCACGAGGATCCTCGCGATAGCTTTGAGGCTTTTCTGAACTGCGCGAGGTAGGATTCTAAAGCTAGTCTGTCACTCAATTGCGCGAGAAGTTGTTGTGAAGTCTTGGGACTTCGCGAGGACTGTGCGAAGCATATATTTCTGAATGCTCTGGAGCTTTGTCAGTTGCGCGAGGCTTACCTCGGTTTGGGTTCATGACTCATTCTTCTGAGGAACTTCTTGTGCCAATACAGGCTCCTTAACAGGATTTATGGCTTTATTGCACTATTGTTTATTACCTACAAAAATAGCTTAACAAACATTTATTAGATGGCTAAGGGTCTAATCAAAGGCTAAGTTAAGGGGTGAAAAGTGGTACTTTTCAGGTCTTAACACACCCTTAGCAAAGCTACATTAAATCAACTACAGAAATTAAATGCCACTTTCGTAGGGAGCACGAATACATTTAGCATATGTACCAAGCATTTTAAACCCCTAGGTGATCCCTAGTGGAGTGAGGTCTCCTGAGGGTTTTCAGTGACGACACCCACAAACTTCTCAATGAGACAGTTAACAAAAGTGCATTATTATCAAGTGAGCAGTCAAGAAATAGAGTTAGTTCACCCTTGAATCAGTAAAAAATATAAGAAATTCAAACACCTTGGCTGGACAGAAATTTAAACAATATAAGCTTCTCATGAAAGCACAGCACTTCCAATCAGTTTACACCAAAGAACAATTCACATGTGTGTCAACATTGAGCTCATCGCTGGATCAAAAATTAGGTTATAGGTCACACCTAATGCATTCAAGATCAGGCCCAAAACTCTCCAGGGCATACTCTCATAAAGAACTATTGAGTGTTTCATTTTCTCTCAAGCTCAAGAGCAGTTACATCCCCCAAATGGCTCTGTAAGCATGAGCATAGGCAAAGCTCTTAAGTGCTGGCATCATTGACAGATCCTCACCATAGATTGGATAACTCTTTATCTCCACATGATAGCTCACTCAACTTTGGATCACACTGGGCTGTAATGTGGCTTATGGAGTGGGGTTAAAAAGAATGGAAGGTTGAAAAGGGGTTCAAAATTGAGAAATCAGTAGGTGAAGGAGGTGATTCATGACTTCACATTCTTTCATTCAGCTCCTTTTATCTTCTTTGAGGTTTTCAGATTTGAAGTGATCAGTTTCTCTTCTTAATTTCGACTTTCCCAATGAAAGTTCCCTCTTGACTCCTCTCTTACTCCTCTTCATTATTGTTTTTGTTTCTTTTTGATGCATTTTTCTTCTTTTTATTTTGTTTTTTCTTTTATGAAATGCCACCATTTTCTCAGTTACCATACTGCCAGAATTTGAGGTACTTCTTCTTTATTCACCTAATGTTGACCATAGCTAGTCCATCTTCAACTGTTGTTCCTTTAACTTTTGAATTCTCAGAATGAGGGTAAGGTTAAATTAGATACATAGGTTCAGGTGCAAGTACTCAGGTGTATTTTGAAGAAATTTAGGATTTAAGGCTCAAAGGGGGTATGGACAAGGGCAGTTGCTTAAGGTTGGTCAGTTTAGGCTCAAATTGTCCAAGAGAAGGCCTTGATCCTTTCCTAAGTCTCATGAATGCTGTCAATTGTTTCAATTTTGAGTTGCCTAACTTCTAGTGAGCATAGTGACTCAGCCAGTCCTTAGAGCTAGAAGAAATTGCCTTAGTCACTCCTCAAGGAAATTTTTTTTTATTGGCCCAAATCTCACTGGTTATGGTCTTCCTTTGAATTCTTAAGTATGTCCTTACCTTTTTCTCACACTAATGATTCACTAAGTGCTGATACAAGTGAGTATCCTTGGTGATCTCATCATGGAAATGTGAAATTTTAAAAGTTTGTAATGCCTAAAGTTCTGGCAAAATTTTAAATTCCTTATTTTTCATGATTTTTAGATGAACATGGTTCCATTTCCATATTACTCAAAAGATTATGCCGCACTTGGGTTAACTATTCCATTGGCAGAATTTGCCTGCCACACCCCCAAACCTATGAGGAGAAGTGTCCCCACTGGCTCAAAGGTGTGTGCAGTAAATTTATGGTCAGAGAAAAGAAAACAGCAAGAATGAAAACAACCAAAAACAGAAAACTTTACAGAATAACAGGAAAAGAAAATTTTATTAAGACTAAAAGATTACAAAAAGAAAACTCCTAAGAAGAAAGGAGAGAGGGATCAAGGATCTGGAGGCTGAGAAGGTGGTGCAAGGGGTTGAGTGGAGGGGGCAGGGGATGGGGATGGTTATATCTTTTGTTTTTTCTTCTTTGGCTGGTGCTTGTCCTTCTCCTCCTTAGCCAGGATCTGCTGAACCTCCTTGTATTCATCCCAGAGGGATTGTAGGGGGTCCGGCTCTTTAGGTGGGGGCGGTTCCAACCACATCGGATAAAACTTTTTAGGCAGAGCATTAGGCTTGTCATCTGCCATTGTTAGGACTAGGGAAGGACCGCTAATGTGAGAGGAGAAAGGATGAGATGAAAATGAAAGGGACTCCCTGTGTATTTAAAGACGAGGATGGTGGAAGATGAATCGGTGTAATAACATCTAAGTTGCTACAATTAATTGAGAGTGAGTTGGGAAGTGAAAAGTTACAGCAATCAGCGTGGGAAATGACAAATGCATGTAACTTGTGCAGCTGGTCAAGGGGATCACGAGATAGGAACGGAATCTCGCGATGATGGATGTTGCAGCTAGCAGTGCGCGAGAGGCTCTGAGCATTTGTTGAAGCTCGCGACGGCGTAAGAAATACTCTATGTGAATTGCGCGAGAGCTTCCCAAATCTCACTTTGGAATGTGCGAGGGCGTAGTACCAAACATGGAGCAATTCATGCAATGCAGCATACTCATCAAAAATATTCAAAAGTATGCATTCAATTCAAAAATCAGCAAATCGCAGAAGGAGTAATCATACCAACCCCACATAAACTCTATCAATCCCAACAGACTCAGACCCCATTGAGACACTATAATTTCCTAAAAACTATTGAAGAAACGAAAGTAGCATAGTACAAGAAGGACACAACTGTGGGTCAGGTAGATGAAGGGGTCCCTTGAAAATGAATAGTGTTTATAGGGTCTGCAGGTTTTTCAAGACAAGGCTTAAGCCTCTGACCATTCACTTTCAAGGTCCTCCCAGATTTTGGATCCGTGACTTCCACAGCACCAGATGGGGACACATTTAAGACAATATAGGGACCTTCCCATCGGGATTTTAGTTTGCCAGGAAAGAATTTTAGTTTGGAGTTAAATAACCAAACCTTGCCACCAGGTACGAAGCATTTTCTCAGTAAGCCCTTGTCAAAGAAAGCTTTGGACCGTTCGTTATAGATCCTGACATTGGCGTAGGCATCCATCCTTAGCTCGTCCAATTCAGACAGCTGCAGGGACCTGTGATGACCAGCAGAAGTTAGGCTCATTTTACGTTTTTAATGGCCCAATAGGCCTTGCGTTCTAACGCTACTGGGAGATGGCAAGCCTTGCCATAGACCAGTCTGAATGGAGACATTCCAATTGGAGTCTTATGGGCAGTCCTATAAGCCCACAGTGCATCATTGAGCTTATCAGCCCAATCTCTCCTATCAGTCCTTACTGTTTTCTCAAGGATGTGCTTGATCTCCCTATTGGAAATTTCAACTTGCCCACTTGTCTGCGGGTGGTAGGGAGTAGCAATCCTATGGGTCACAGAATATTTCTTGAGCAGGCTTTCGAAATTCCTGTTGCAGAAATGGCTACCCCCATCACTGATAATAGCTCTAGGGGTTCCAAATCTTGAGAAAATGTTTTGCCTTACAAATCTGAGGACCACTTGGTTGTCATTGGTTTTTGTGGCAATGGCTTCTACCCATTTGGAAACATAATCCACTGCCACTAAGATGAAATGGCAACCATTAGAAGGAGAAAAAGGGCCCATGAAGTCTATACCCCATACATCAAACAGTTCTACAACAAGGATGGGCTGCAAAGGCATTGAATTTCTTTTGGACAGCCCTCCTAATTTTTGACATCTCTCACATGCCTTGCAGTGTGTATATGCATCTTTGAATAAAGAAGGCCAATAAAACCCACACTGCAGGACCTTGTCAGCTGTTTTTCTTATACTAAAGTGGCCTCCACAGGCATTTTCATGGCAAATGGCCAGAATAGTGGGGACATCACTTTCGGGAACACATCTTCGGATGATTTGGTCTGCACAGTACTTGTATAGGCAAGGTTCCTCCCAAAAAAAATATTTAACCTGTGAGAATAACAGGTCTTTGTCCATGTTGGTCCGGTGGGCAGGAATCTTTCCTATAATAAGATAATTCACAATGTGTGCAAACCAGGGGACCAAGGATTGGATTGCAAATAATTGCTCATCCGGGAAGGCATCATTTGTAGGACCATCAAGACAGTTCTCCAACACAATTCTGGACAAGTGGTCAGCCACCACATTTTCCACACCCTTTTTGTCCTTGATTTCGATGTCAAACTCCTACAGTAGGAGTATCCATCTAATCAGCCTTGGCTTAGCGTCTTTCTTGGACAATAGGTACTTCAATGCTGAGTGGTCAGTGAAGATTACAGTTTTAGATCCCAGCAAGTAGGATCTAAACTTGTCGACAGCATACACCACTGCCAAAAGCTCTTTCTCGATTGTGGTATAATTCAGCTGAGCTTTAGCAAGTGACTTGCTGACATAAGCATTGACCACAGGCAGCTTATCCTTTCTTTGGCCCAAGACAGTACCTATTGCCAAATCTGATGCATCACACATTAATTCAAAGGGTAGGGTATAGTCCGGTGTCTGGAGTACAGGGGCAGAGGTAACACAGACTTTCAAAATCTCAAAAGCCTTTAGACATTCAGCCAAGAAGTCGAAAGGCACATCCTGACAGAGCAGGTGGCACAATGGCTTAGCAATTTTGTTGAAGTCCTCAATGAACCTCCTGTAGAATCCTGCATGCCCAAGGAACGATCTGATTTGTTTGACTATTTTTGAAGGGGGCAGATTGGCAATGAGGTCAACTTTGGCCTTGTCTACCTCAAGCCCTTCTTTAGAGACTACATGGCCCAACACAATGCCTTGTGTTACCATGAAGTGGCTCTTTTCCCAGCTTAAGACCAGATTGGTCTCCTCACATCTTTGCAAAACTAGGCTGAGGTGTTGTAGACACTGGCCAAAATTGTCCCCATAGACAGAAAAATCATCCATAAAAATCTCCAAAAACTTGTCAATCATATCAGAGAATATGGCATACATACACCTCTGAAAAGTGGCTGGCGCATTACACAGCCCAAAAGGCATCCTTCTGTAAGCAAAGGTGCCAAAAGGACAGGTAAAGGTGGTTTTCTCTTGGTCTTGAGGATGCACAGGGATCTGGTTGTATCCTGAGTACCCATCAAGAAAACAGTAAAAAGCTTTTCCAGCCAATTTGTCCAAAATTTGATCAATAAAGGGGAGAGGGAAGTGGTCCTTTCTGGTCTTAGAGTTGAGCTTTCTATAATCAATGCAAACTCTCCAGCTAGTGGTTTCCCTGGCTGGTCTCAACTCTCTAGATTTGGTTTTAATAACTGTTATACCAGATTTCTTGGGCACCACTTGGATAGGTGCCACCCAGTTAGAATCAGAGATTGGGTAAATCACCCCTGCATCTAGCAATTTAATGATCTCCTTGAGGACCACTTCCTGCATGTGAGGATTTAACTTCCTCTGCATTTCCCTGGAGGGTAGTGATCCCTCCTCAAGATGAATCTTGTGCATGCAGATTGATGCATCTATTCCTCCCAGATCTGTAATGGTCCAACCAATTGCCCTTTTGTGCTTCCTCAAAACTGTTAGTAATTCCTCTTCCTGCTCATTGGTAAGAGAGGAGGAGATAATCACAGGAAGCTTATCGCCTTTCTCAAGGAAGGCATATTTTAATGTTTCTGGAAGCTTCTTGAGTTCCAGATCAGGGGCTTGTTGGGTGGATGGAAAAATTGGTGCATTGGTGGTTGGAGGAAGAGGTAGCAATGTAGGTTTTCAAATGGAATGCTGCACTGAGCCCACAGAAGACTTCAATGTGGTCATGTCTTTTGTTATCATAGCTGGGCTTTCTTCCTCCACTATATCCCAGACTTTAACTAAATTCCTGACAGTGTTGCTCCACTCCAGCAGAGTGGGCAATTCTTCATCCACAATTTCTTCTAGTACATCCACTGCAAAGCTCTCCTCATTGTCCTCTTGAGGGTACTTTGCATTGTTGTACACATTCAGCTCAACTTTCATATGTCCGAAAGTTACCTCCATGACTCCAGACCTGCACTGAATGCATGCATTGGCAGTGGCCAAGAATGGCCTGCCCAAGATAACAGGTATGGGATTAGTACTTTTGCTGCAGCCCATGTCCAAAACTAGGAAGTCAGCAGGGTAAAAGAATTTCTCTATCCCTACCAAGACATCCTCAATCATTCCCATAGGCCTCCTCTTATATCTATCAGCCATCATTAGCACAATGGGGGTAGGTTTTAGCTCCCCCAAACCTAGCTGCAGACATACACTGTATGGCAGCAGGTTAACACTAGCTCCAAGGTCTAAAAGGGCCTTCCCGATTGTATGGTCTCTAATTATGCAGGGAATAGTGGGTATCCCTGGATCTTACAACTTCTTAGGCATTGATATGTTAAATACAGAATTCACTGTATCAGTTGCAAAGACTCTTTTGGACACAGGGCCCCGAGCTTTTCTCTTTTGGGTACAGAGGTCTTTCAGGAACTTTGCATAGGCTGGGACCTATTTAATTGCCTCAAGCAGGGGCAAATTGATTTTCACCTGCCTGAAGATCTCCATCATTTTCTCCATTTGGGCATTCCCTTTATCAAAAGGGATAGGACCACTGATCGATTTTAAGTGTAACCCTTGCAAGTGCACAAGATCTATTGTAGTATGGCAAGAACAAAGGTGTCGAACCCACAGGAAAATATGAATTTTAATTAATTCTTTCAGAGATTTAAAAACGTCCCTAAGGAAGTACCAAAGGACAGATTATATTTAACCAAAATTTATCACTTTTCCTAAATGCAGAAAAATAAATTAATCTAAACAACTAATTACCGATGAATCTAAAATAATAATTAAATGAGATCAAGGAATATGCTACCCCAGATTTGTACCCCTTTTCTACCATTAAAACCTACAATTTCATTAAAGCATCATTCACACCATCATTCATCTATAAAAAAATGATTCGAAATAAAATATGATCATCAATCCAGCATACCCTATCTAAAAACAATGACTCAGTCTATCATTGTGGTATGAGTCATGTAAGAAGCATAGTGTATCTCATGATGTTTAGATCACAACAGTAAAAACATAATCGCTCTGCAGCCTAGATCAGTTTGCAGGTCAAGATCTAGCGATTATAGCCGTTGATACGCGCAATCAACGGTCATAACAAGCATTCAATATATTTTCAATAACACAAACTTTTAGCAAAACAATTCCATGATGACAATAAATCGACTATGGTATTAATCATAAATAAGGGTACTTATCTGGGGATCGCATCTTCCCCGATCTACTGATTTAGCCGCTCACCTTTGGTGTATGATCTCCTTGTTCATTCAAAGCCATTCCACTTTTTATTTCTTCCAAAAAATCTTTGTTTACAATGCCTTTTTCTAAATACAATCTATGCTTTCATGAACATAAAGGAAAAATAATGCAAATCCTAGGTACAATCTACCCAGATGGAACCCTAGAAGAAGGAGCAAGAAGAACTCTTGAAAAGATGCCCAGAGGAGTCTAAAACCAAAAATAATAATAATGAATAATAATCTTCTAAAAAAATTCTCTCCAAAAACTCTAAAAAAAGAAAAGCCAAAACTAACTCTCTAATTATCTATCTCTAATTTTTTCTTTTTTCCCGAAGTGTTTGATCCGCTTTAAATAGAGCCGAAGTTTCCCAGCTGCAGAGGTGTTCCAACACAAAAATTTAGGGTCGATTAATCGACCCAATAAGGTCGATGCATCGACCTCCAAGATTTTCGTGAAATCCCGCCAAACTTTGCATCAGATACAGCTTCGGTATTTTGGCCATAACGTTCTATCTTGAACTCGGATTCAGGCGATTCTTATGCCATTGGAAAGCTGACAGAAAGCTCTACAACTTTTGTGTTTTGACAATTTCATAATTCGGCTGTCTGGAAGGTCCAAAATGATCTGCAAGTCGTACAAAGTTCTCGATGACCCAAAGTTACAGTGTTTTGACATTATTTTCAGAATTCTTGGGCTGTTTTCTACACTTGGCTTGTATTTACCTGAAACACTTCAAATCTAATAATTCTTATCAGATAGCTTTCATCGGATAGCTAAATATAGGTATTTAGGGGTGAAATATCATCATATTTCACTACTCATCACACCCCCAAACCTACACTTTGCTAGTCCTCGAGCAAAGCAAACTAAAGAAAATAAATGCCACTTTCATAGGGAACACGATTGCACTTAGCATGTGCAACAAGCCTTTAAACTCCTAGGTGATCCCTAGTGGAGGAGTTGTGTCTCCTGAGGGTTTACAGTGAAGTTACCCATAAACTTCAATACATTTTTGAAACCATCGATAAAATTGAGTTTTCAAAATATGATTTTGATAATATATATACCATTCAAAACTCAAAATCATTAATCAATTCAACATGCGAATCCTTAATTTTAAATAACAATGTTATACTAATCATACTAGCATCCATTCAAATTAGTCTAATACTCAAATCGTTAGATAACTCATCCATTCATGCTTACTCATGAAGTGTGTGCATATTCAAACCAAAATTCATTCATCTCAGAACTAGTTCAAACGGGAAACCGTCGAACCTGTTGTTTAGACTCAATCCTCACTTTAGGTATACTCTTGAAATAAAATCACTCCGATGATGGGTAAGTTTTCGCACACATGTGAGAGATCAATACAAAGCAAATAAAAAGGTCTCACATGATAAATGAAATACGATGCAATCAATGAACAAAAATAAATCTCATAAGAAGATACTTGTATATCTTAAGCATATTATATCAAGTGTCATAAGTATCACATATTCACTCTCCACAAGATAGTTACCAATGCAAGATCAGATCATGAAGGTCTTTTTATAGGGTTGTAATGGGGCTCAGGAAAGGGTAAGAAAGAAAGGGAGGTTGGGATTCAAAATTTCTGAGAAATTGGAAAGGAAACACCTTTTTGATTTTTCTATTTCTCATATTTTTCTTTTCTAATCTCTTACTATTTTTCTCAATATTTTTCTCAACTTTCTTTTTCTTTTAAATTTCCTTTTCTCGAAGCACTTCATATTTTTCATTATTTTTCACAATTTTCTTTTTCTTTTTCTCCCCCCTTTTTCTTTTATATTTTTGACCACAACTAAAGATCTCCACTTACTCTCTTTTCGTTCATTTTCATCCCTCGTTCCTAATTTCTCATAAATAAGAAGGGTAAAGCTGAATTTTCGTAAATGGTGAAGGGTTAAAGGTTAACGTGACTTATCAAAGAATGTATAAAGGTAAATTTTTTCAATAGGCTCAAAGGGGTACTAGAAGGATAAATTTATATGAAGTGGGGCATTTAAGCACAAACGAGCCAAAGATGGCCTTCAATCATGTCCTTAAAAGATGGTAACCTTGCCTATTTATCTTGAGTAGATATACAGTACGTTCTAACACAATAATATGAATTTGATATCATGCAAAGTCACAAGTAAAAATAAAATATATGAGATTGTGCAAGATAATTCGTATTCAAAGAAAACTCCGAGTTTATGTATTCACTCATCAACAACGGATATTTGGCTCTAAAGCTTCCTGGGTTTAGTCTCCACTAAGAACCTAAGATTCACCGTTCAAAACAGTTCATCGATTTCTGAGTCTTAGCTTGGTATAAGTGTAAAATTCTACGCATGAATATCAAAATTACCCACAAAATATCACATTAAGCTTCATTATCCTAGACACAAGTAATCAGAATATGACATCAGTATTCTCAAAATTAAATTCGCATGCATCATCAACTAAAGTTTGAAAACAATCGTAAAATAATATGCATGATGACTTAAAAATAAAAAAGTTTCTTTTTTTTTTTTTTTTTTTTTTTTTAAAATATAAGTGACGCAAAATGGATAACCATACCCCAAACCTAAAAATTACAATGTCCTCATTGATTGAAATAAGTAGCTCACTCCCAAACCTGTTGAAAAGTACCTCAACACAAAGATCACAGGTGCAGAGAATATGTGCATCAAATTGGAACATGACCAAAAATTTATTGAAGGGAATATGGTTACACTATTTTAGGGAATTAAAAACAACCTAAACTGAAAAAACTAATATGCTAGAAATAAACATAAAAAAAAAAAGAAAAATAAATAAAATAAAATAAAATAAAACCTAAATCCTAAACTAAACATGAATCCAACTCTGTTAATCATTGTTAGGCGGACCCATCCACCTAGGTTCACTTAAATTTATGTTCTTAGGCACAGGGAACAATTTCTCCCAAAGATCAAGGGGAAATTAATGAGACACCGCCGATTGTATCGATGGAGGCGGCGAGGCGAAAGTAGGAGATGGAGATGGGGGGGACGGTGACGGAACAACATCAATTATCTCGATATCAGTATCGATGCACAGTGTAGGAGATTTGGAACGTCTTACCTTCTTTCTAGATGGTTCTCCCCAGGAAGGAAGGATCATCGGATCGAGGTCGATGATTTCAACATTGCTAGGCGCAAAAGGGACCATCCGATGAGAGCGACACTCCCGCTTTTTAGCAGTCTCCTCCATCCTTGATAACCGAGCTCTGGTAAGATAGAATCGGCGGGCCATGAGAAAGGTGTGCAAGAGTTAATGGAAAGTGAGCCTAAGGGTGAATATAAAGGGAAAAATTATAGAGTTGGAGTAGGAGTGGAAAGAGGTGTCCCGCAAAAAAAAGAAACAATAAAAAGTGTGGTTTACGCTCAAGAGATCCCAAGGACGAAAAAGTAAAACAATAAAAAAAATAAAGAAGAATCCAAATAGGATTCGGTTTCGAAAAGTGGGGTCGATTAATCGACCCTGGGAAGTCGATGCATCCACCCTTAGGGGTCGATTAATCGACTATGGGGTCGATTAAAGCAAAGATTTTCAATCGATTGACACAAGCGCACAAAATTTTTTTTTTTTTTTTTTTTTTTAAATTAAAATTAAAATTAAAATTAAATTAAAATTTTTTTTTAATTAAAATTTGAATTTAAATTAAATTTTAAATTATTATTATTATTATTTTTTTATTAAAAGTAAAAATCGAATTTAAAATAAATTAAAAAAAAAAAAATTAATTAAAATTCGAATTTAAAATAAAGAAATTTTTTTTTTTTTTTTTTAAATTTGAATTTCAAAAATAAAAATTAAATTCAAAAATTAAAATGTAAAATTTAAATTTCAAAACCTAAAGATAATCCTACAAAATCCTATAAAATCTTACCTAAAAGAGAAAAAGAAGGGAGAGAATAGAAAGATTCCTACAAAGCCTAAAGCAAGTAGTCCCACAAAAATTAATAACTAGATTTTAGAAAATCTTACAAAATATCTAAAAGAGGAAAATAAGGAAAATAAACTCCTAAAAAATTTAAAATAAGAAATCCTAAAAATCTAAACTTCCTAAAAGAACTCCATAAAACTTACCTAAGAGAGAAAAATAAGGGAAAAGAATAAAAGATTCTTAGGAAAATTCGAATTTAAATTAAAATTTTATTTTATTTATTTATTTTATTATTATTTTTTTAAATCTGAATTTCAAAAATTCAAATTAAAAATTCAAATTTTAAACCTAATGGCAATCCTACAAAATCTTATCTAAAAGAGAAAAATAAGGGAAAGAATAAAAGATTCCTAAATTTCCTAAGGAAGGTATCCTAAAAATCTATACTTCCTAAAAAGACTCCTACAAAATCTAAAATAAAAAGCCTAAAAATTTCAATTTCCTAAAAGACTCCTACAAAATCTAAAATAAAAAGCCTAAAAATCTCAACTTCCTAAAAGACTCCTAAAAGAAAAAATACTTACCTAAGAGAGAAAAATAAGGAAAAGAAGATTTTGCAAAGCAAAAATCTAAAAATTGATTTTTTTTTTTTTTTTTTTAATCAAAACACAAAAATCCCTAACCGAATTAATCAAAATTTCGCCGATCTCTCCGGCATGGGCGCCAAAAACTTGATCGATTTTAAGTGTAACCCTTGCAAGTGCACAAGATCTATTGCAGAATGGCAAGAACAAAGGTGTCGAACCCACAGGGAAATGTGAATTTTAATTAATTCTTTCAGAGATTTAAAAACGTCCCTAAGGAAGTACCAAAGGGCAGATTTAATTTTACCAAAATTTATCACACTTTTCCTAAATGCAGAAAAATAATTTAATCTAAACAACTAATTACCGATGAATCTAAAATAATAATTAAATGAGATCAAGGAATATGCTACCCCAGATTTGTACCCTTTTTTACCATTAAAACCTACAATTTCATTAAAGCATCATTCATCTATAAAAAATGATTCGAAATAAAATATGATCATCAATTTGGCATACCCTATCTAAAACCAATGACTCAGCCTATCATTGCGGTATGAGTCATGTAAGAAGCATAGTGTATCTCATGATGTTTAGATCACAACAGTAAAAGCATAATCGCTCTGCAGCCTAGATCAGTCTGCAGGTCCAGATATGACGATTATAGCCGTTGATACGCGCAATCAACGGTCATAACAAGCATTCAATATATTTTCAATAACACAAACTTTTAGCAAAACGATTCCATGATGACAATAAATCGACTATGGTATTAATCATAAATAAGGGTACTTATCTGGGGATCGCATCTTCCCCGATCTACTGATTTAGCCGATCATCTTTGGTGTATGATCTCCTTGTTCATTCAAAGCCATTTCTCTTTTTATTTCTTCCCAAAGATCTTTGTTTACAATGCCTTTTCCTAAATACAATTTATGCTTTCATAAATATAAAGGAAAAATAATGCAAATCCTAGGTACAATCTACCCAGATGGAACCCTAGAAGAAGGAGAAAGAAGAACTCTTGAAAAGATGATCAGAGGAGTCTAAAACCAAAAATAATAATAATGAATAATAATCTTCTAAAAAAATTCTCTCCAAAAACTCTAAAAAAAGAAAAGCCAAAACTAACTCTGTAATTATCTATCTCTAATTTTTTCTTTTTTCCCGAAGTGTTTGATCCGCTTTAAATAGAGCCGAAGTTTTCCAGCCGCAGAGGTGTTCCAACTCAAAAATTTGGGGTCGATGCATCGACCTCCAAGATTTTTGTGAATTCCTGCCGAACTTTGCATCAGACACTGCTTTGGTATTTTGGCCATAACTTTCTGTCCCGAACTCAAATTGAGACTATTCGTGAGCCTTTGGAAAGAGGACAGGGAGTTCTACAACTTTTGTGTTTTGACAATTTCATAATTCGGCCGTCTTGAAGGTCCAAATTGATCTGCAAGTTGCACCAAGTTCTCGATGACCCAAAGTTACAGTGTTTTGACATTATTTTCAGAATTCTTGGGTTGTTTTCTGCACTTGGCTTTTATTTACCTAAAACACTTCAAATCTAATAATTCTTATCAGATAGCCTTCATCGGATAGCTAAATGTAGGTATTTAGGGGTGAAATATCATCATATTTCACTACTCATCAACCACCCAAAGCTTGAGGAAATGGCAGCTGAGGTACTGCTGGTTCCTCAGCTGCTAGCCCATGACTAAACTTCTGTTTTTTTCTTTTTTCTTGTTTTTCTTCCTGCTGAGGCTCAACTACAGCCTCTTTATTTTTCTCCTGCTACAGGGTGGCAGGCAATTCTTGGCTCTATGTTCCAACAACATACCCATCACACTCATTCGAATAATCTGTGGAAATGAGCTCTGCTGGTCTGTTACCTACCTGGTTATTTATCAGCCTACCAGACCATAGGGTAGTGACAGTATTGGTTCCCTCAAAACTTGAGGAAGCTTCTTCAATTAAAAACTGACCCTGGGGGTTAGCAACCGGCTAGCAGGGCAACCTCCTCTCTTCTCTCCTTGCCAAGGCATTTGAAATTTTACTTATCTGCTCTTCCATTTCATGGATGCTCTGACCCTGAGAATTCACAGTCTGAGCCAAGGACCCTAGGTTTTGCAATGAAGTCAAGACCTGGTCCTCGAAGGAAGTATTTCTGGGCTGAGGTTGGGGTAAGACCAATTGATTTTGTTGTTAATGGGGCTGCTGCTGGTGTTGGAAATTAGACCTAGGGGCATATCCCTGATTGAACTGCTGCTGTGGTCATTGGGGTAAGGCCAACATTTGCTGGGGCAGCATATAATTGTCTTGCCTCCACCTCAGATTTGGGTTGTCTCTCCATTGGTAACCAACATTTTGGTGCTGGGATCCAAATGGCTGTCTGTTGTAGACACCAGATTGTTGCTGGCCAAAAGATTACGCAGCAACAGCATGTTCCAATACCAATTCAGGATATTGCCCTGTAGAAGGGCATTCCTCTACTGTGTGCTGTGGGGACTGGCATATCAGACATGCTTCCACAACTTGAGCAGCCCTTCTGGGTTGCATCACAATCAGTAATTTGTCAAACTTCAAAGAGAGGTTTGCCATCTGCAGTTGCAGATCATTGTTCCCAGACACCTCATAAACTTTTCCTCTTGACAATGCAGCAGGCTCCAATTTTGACACAGACTCCTGACTAGTTCTTGCCAGGGATAGCTTTTGAAAAGCATTTTCACTGATTACTTCAAACAATTCTCATGCCTCATCAGCAGTCTTGTCCATGTAGGTTCCACCACAAGAGGCATCAACCATATCTCTATTTTTCTCATCAATCCCATTGTAGAAGCTTTGTACAAGCTGCCAGTCTGGGATCTTATTGTGGGGGCATTGTTTGAGTATTTCCTTAAACCTATCCCAGGCTTGATTAAAATCCACAATTGGGGCTTGGGCAAAAGCAAGAATTTCCTTCCTCAACTGGCTAGTTTTGGTCTCAGGGAAGAACTTTGTCAGGAACTTGGTCTATAGGTCTTTCCAGGATGTGATGCCATTGTTGGGAAGAGTGGTCAGCCAGGTACTAGCCCTATCCTTCAGAGAGAAGGGAAAGAGCCTGAGCCTAGTAGCCTCAGGTCCCAAACCAGCGATATTGAATGTGGTGCACAAGGCCAAAAATTGGTCAATATGCTTGTAAGGGTCCTCCTTGCTAAGCCCATGGAAAGAGGGCAGCATCTGGATGATTGAAGTTTTAATTTCATAATTCGCTTGAATATCAGGGAATTGAATGCTAAATAGAGAGCTATAGTCATCTGGAGCATTCAACTCCTTGAGCGTTCTGGGTTGTTCTTCACCCATGACTACTGTCTCAGATTCAATTGGGGGCTCAACTGCGGTGTGCCTGTTTCTTCTAAGTCTTCTATCCCTTTCTAGCTCAGGGTTGAAAGGCTCTAAAGTAGGACTAAGAGATCTCCTACCTAGCATACAAACACACCACCAGCAGGGACAACTCCTTGTAGGCACATTGCACTTGACTCAAAGAATTTATCTAACAAATTTACAACTTGTTAAGAAAACATAAATTTACAATTATCCTAAATAACTGTTATGGAATTTTCAAAGAAACTAGACCGAGTTTTAAAGGTTAGAGAATTGCAAACAGAGGTAGCTAATCTCCAAATGTAGTCCACTGTCCTTCTCTGCTGCTGTCTAGATCTACAAGAAAGATTCAAAATTACATCAGCAGTATCAAGGATTCACAGCTACAACGAATCTAAAAATACAACTAATAGATCATCTTTCCCCGGCAACGGTGCCAAAAACTTGTTTGGTGATTCCCAATGTGCTTACTTTATTTGTTGGTGGTAAAAGCAATTTAAAGTTAAAGTAAAACAGGGGATGGAATCAGCACAACTGAGAAATCCTAGACCTGTAAGATACAGGGTCCATTTGTAGCAAGTTTTGATAAGTAAGAGTTTATCCCACAGGGAAAAATGATCTACAGCTCCAAGGGAGCAATCTCTTGTAGTCCCTCCAGATCTGACTACAGATCTGGCAGTCCTAAAAGGAAGGGAGTTTAGGGTCACTTATTCTAAATATCCTAAGGTAGCCTAATGAATTAACTACAGAAAGGGTTGTGAAGATGGATGGAGTGTGAGAAAATAAATATAAAAGGGTGAGAAGTATGCTATTGAGTTCAAATCTGCTGAAATTGATGACTCAGATCCAGGTCTGCTGGTATAGAAATCCTGTCCAATGGCTACATTATCACCAAAGAGGAGAAAGAATCCAACTCATCCCTGTGCCATGATCCAATCCCTTAAGGTTATAACCTGTCCACTTAAATGGTCACAGATTATCCCATAGGGGAACCACAATCTAGAGATGGGTCAAAACAAGTTTATCATTATAGGCACTACTTCATTCAGGCTACAAGCTTAGGAATCCATAGGGAACCTCAACCTCTAAAGCTCTATGTGTGGGGCTAAGGCTGTATGGGACCATGATAGCCCAGACACATAGAACCAGCAAGAGATTGAGTGCCACCATAGATCTAGCTGTCCATTGCTTGAGTGGGACTACAATGGCCCAGTTACAAGCCTACAATCTCCATACCCAGATCAGATCTAACATCTGATGGTGGGTCTATACAAATATAGGGGAGTCTGCCTCTGCACAATCTCCTACCAGGCGACAAGCTCAGGCTCGGAGAAGAAGGATCCATTTTGGATCGGCAGATTGGATTCACCCTAAGGCTATAACCTGTCCACTTGAATGGTCACAGATTATCTCAGAGGCTATCCTCCTCACGAAACCTAAAACAAAACAAGAATATTGCTGCCACCACCATGGTCACAAGGCTACCAGCTCAGGCTCCCATGGGGGTCTCAGATCTAGTGGGTCCTATGGTGGGGCTAAGGCTGTATCGGACCATGATAGCCCAGACACACTGGTCACTTGGATTTGAATGGATCCTTAGAATCAGTCCTCCATTGCTTTGAATCACAGCCAAAGCAATGGCGGATCACAAGGTAGCAGCCTTGCACAGAGCAACTCACAAACACATGAATCCCATAGAAGTACAACACCCAATCACAAATTCCATTAATCTAATCTCAGTAAGCATACATAGACATGGCCAGCAAGTGCTGGGCCTTGGAGAGAAAGAAAAAGAAAAAGGAAAACTACTTACAACTACAGAAGAAAAGAAAAGAAAATGATCTCAGATCTCGTATCAGTGATACAGTCTGAGCTTCCGCTGGTGTCTAAGTCTAAAGGTCCTCTAAACCTAAACCAGGCTTAGGTTTATATAGCAGTGGGTATGGCGGTGCATTAGGGTTAGGAAACCCTAATTTTAGCGATGCCACATGGCCTATTAATGATCCTTGGATGCCTCAGGGCACATGCACGAAGATTTGAGCATGGGAGTGCATGCCCTAATTGCTGGAAATCCCCAGAATGTCCTCTACAGAATGATGGAAGTTGGTGTTCAAAGCTTCGTCAGGTTGCAGTCGATTCCCAGACTTGTCGCGTGGTAGCACTGACTTCGCGAGGATGAGTTAGCATTAAAACTTCAGACGTCACGAGGTTGCAGCTTCTTGATGCTTTGAGCAGTTGCGAGGTAGATAGTTAAGCTCTCGCTGGATTGAGCTTCGCGAGGTTGGATTGCTACTTGTGAATAGTGCGGGAACTGCGCGAGCATTCCATTTCACAATAGAACTTCGCGAGGCTAACTTTGGCTTCGCGAGGCTTCTTTCTTGCTGAACAGTGCGAGAACTGCGTGAGAAGTTCACTTCTTAATGGAACTTCGTGAGGATCCTCGCGATAGCTTTGAGGCTTTTCTGAACTGCGCGACAGCTGCGCGAGGTAGGATTCTGAAGCTAGTCTGTCACTCAACTACGCGAGAAGTTGTTGTGAAGTCTTGGGACTATGCGAGGACTGCGTGAAGCATATTTTTCTGAATCCTCTGGAGCTTTGTCAGTTGCGTGAGGCTTACCTCAGGTCTGGGTTCATGACTCATTCTTCTGAGGGACTTCTGGTGCCAATACAGGCTCCTTAATAGGATTTATGGCCTTATTGCACTGTTGTTTATTACCTACAAAAATAGCTTAACAAACATTTATTAGATGGCTAAGGGTCTAATCAAATGATAAGTTAAGGGGTGAAAAGTGGTACTTTTTAGGTCTTAACAACCTCTTCGAGGGCCAAGATACGACCGCTTGGTCTTTTGAGTACATTATCACGATCAGGCTATAATCTTTGTTAGCCCCTTTCCAAGAGCACTATTATCTGTTGGATAATAACTGTTGTGCATAGAAATAGAATAAAACAATACCAAACAATAGCAACTATACACAGTCCTGTAAGATTAGGGCCTGTTGTAGCGAGCTTTAAATGGGTAAGGGTTTGTCCCACAGGGACTTGTGATCCAATAGATAGTAGATCTCTAGATCTGGCAATCCAAATCCTATTCTAAGTTAAAACTAAGGAAAACAGGAAAAAGAGATGGAGTTTTATGGTTGTCACAAAACTAGAAATAGAAATAGACTAGATCTAATTAAAAATAGATTTAAAACCAAATCAAAGATAAAGGGGGAGAGAATTGGGGAAGAGAACAGATGTTTTGGTAAAATAAACTTCAAATATGGAGAATGAATCGATAGCAGATAGTTTGCACTATAAAACTGATTTGCAAAGCATAGTAGAAGATGGATCTGCAGCAATCCTTCATTTGACTATAAGAACAAATGAAAGGTAGAAGGATCCAAATCTGCCCTGAGATATGGAGTAGTGCTAGGGCTATACTCTGTCCACTCAAATGGTCACAGAGTATCCCATGGATATAATCTCGTCATGAGGGAAAGAAATGAAATAGTAAAACCACTATAAATGCTATGAATGCAAGGCTACAAGCTCATGCAACCATAGGATTATAGAATCTATAGAAATCTGATAACAAACCAATAGATCTACAAATTAAATGATCATTAGAACCAGTAATTCATTGATCTACAAACAACTTACAACAAATTACCCTCGGATCTGCAGTCTCTGCCAATTCAACACCTCATACACTGCTCTTTCAAATCAAATTACAGATCAACTAATCCTAGCTACTACAGATATTTCGCCAGCCATGTTGGGCTAAGGAGAGAAGAAGAAGAAAAAGAACAAGAAGAAAAGGCAGGAAACAATTTAAAAATTCCTAAATCTCTGGATGCCTTAAATCTGTTACATCCCCTACTATTTATTGAATTCCTAAGTAAAACTTGATTTGCCTTGGCCAATCAGAGAACAGGAGAATCAAATCAATTATAAGACCTGCTGATGTGGCTGAATTTCGTCCAAGTATTGCCCAAAATTCGTTGGAACAACTGTGCACACGTGTGGTAGTTAGGTCAACTATCCTCTATGCTGATGAATTTTCAAAATGCCCTCCAAAGCTGACAGACACATGCTTGAACCCGCGCCTCGAGTGGTTTGAGCCTCAGAATATCAATCTCGAGAGGTTCTCGACAGGACGAAGGCTTCAGGAATGAATCTCGAGGGGTTGGATGGGCTTCAAAAATACAACTCGAGTAGTTTGACAGCAGCTTGACGGGATCTCGCTAGGTTGCTCACTAGGTTCTTTTCTGCACATAACAACTTGACATGATACTTCATAGGTGCAAGGAACCACTCGAGAGGATTTAATCCTTCTGCACTTCAACTCGAGTGGTTGAATTGGACTGCTCGAGTTTCATAAATCAGCACATTAAAGTGCTCGAGAGGTTTCAATCTCACTGCTCGAGAGGTTAGTTTGCTTCAGCAACTGCTCGAGAAGGTTAAGTGTGCAGCTCGACAGGTTGCTTGCTTCAGGTTATCAAACTCGAGATGTTGCTATAGTAACTCGACAAGATTATTGCAGATTCAGCAACTACTCAAGAGGTATACTTCAGTAGCTCATGAGGATGAGAGAACTGCTCGAGGTCCATAAAAACATCACCAACCAACTGCTGGACAACCACTTAAAGTACTCGAGCTCCATTTTTTGCAGGTTTGATGTGCTCGAGAACTGCTCGAGCTCCATGTTCTGAACCCCTACTACTGATGGACAGTCTGTTACAACACTCTGTCATGCATGAGCCTTCTCATCAGTCAACTGTTGACTCAAATCTCTCTCCTTTTGGCTTTTACGACAGAGATTTCTACACTTCTCTACAGGTTATTGCTAGCTACAAAACAACACTTAAAAGCAATTATTAAACAACTCTAAGGTCTAGTAAGGGCTAGGTTAGGAGGTGAAAAATGATATTTTTCAGTGATTAACTTACTCCCAAACCTAATCTTTGCTACTCTAATAATTTAAATGCCACTTTCATAGGGAGCACTGATGCATTTAGCTTCTGCATCAAGCCTTTTAAACCCCTAGGTGATCCCTAGTGGAGGAGTGAAGTCTCTTAAGGGTTCACCCAAACTCTTCCTAATAAAAATAGTTAAAAAAAGTGCACACAGTGATAAGTCAAATTTCAGCATACCAATCTTAATTCCACACCTTGCTCTTTCAAATCAATGAAATTTTAAGACAGTAAATGTAAACAATTTAATACCTAAATCCTTATGCATGCTCATCTCAACCAGTCTGAAGACATCAGGAGTGTAATGTGTGAAAATCGATATAAAGCTCACCATTAATTCAAAATCAGGTTCAAACAGTGCCCCAATAAATTCAATCTCAGACCCAATCCTCTCCAGGACAGTCTCTCATAAATGAATTGAAGGGTGTTTAATTTCACTAAAGCTCAAGATCAATTACATACCTCAAATAGTCCTGTAAGCATGAGCATAGGTATTTGCTCTATTTCCTGACTTGATCATGTTCTTGCACCATAGATCAAAAATCTCTTCATCTCCACATAGCAGCTCAATCCACTTTGGATCACTAAGGACTTTTATTGGGTTGTAATGTGCCTTAGGGATGAGGTTATAAAAGAATAAAAGGATAGAATGGATTCAAATTTGAGAAATCAGCAAGGGGAGGAGGTGATTTATGACTTCACCTATTTCATTAGAGCACTACTTCATCTTTCTTTATATTTTTCAAAATCAAACTGGCCAGCTTCTTTTCTTCTTTTCAATTTCAAAATGAAGTACTTCACTTGACTTCTCTTTATTTTTCTCTCTTATTTTTTTCTAATGATGGTTGCCACAACCATACAACTGATACACTACTTTTCTTAAATTTTCTCCCTTCTCTTTCTCCTTCCACCAAATGTCAAACTACTCATCTATCTTCACTTCATCTCCTTCTACCTTCTAAATTCTCAGATTGAGGGTAAGGCTGAATCAAGTCAAGAGGTTTAGGTTCAATTATTCTGGTGTTTTTCAAAGAAAAATGGATGTTTTAGGCTCAAAGAGTGTATGTAATGGAGCAGTTCAATGGGTATGGATTTCCAGCTTAAACTGTCAAAAGGATGGCCTTAGATCATTTCCTTAATGTCATGAGTTTTGCTAAATAGTTTCAATTTGGGAATGCCTAACTTCTAGTGAAAAGGTTTGAGTCAGCCAGTTCTTAGAGCACAAAAATTTCCAAAGACACTCTTTAAAAGAATTTTATTTTATTTTGTATGGGCCCAAATCTCACTGTGTATGGTCTTCAATTAAACTCATGGTGCATGTTCTCACCTTTTTTTCTCTTTACTGGTTCACTATATACTGATTGTGAAAAATTTTCTTGATTATCTCTTCATGGAAGTGTTGAAGTTTTTTAGAAGATTCCAATATCAAACAGGCTACTTTGTATTTTAAATCTCCCTTCTTCAAATTTGTTTAGGTGGAACTTCACTTTATTTGTTTAAATCTAATTAACACTACTTGCACTTAGTTTAACCATCTCATTGCTCTACCCTGCCATACCCCCAAACCTAATATAAACACTGTCCTCACTGTTACAAAGGACAGGTAGGTATGGATAGTAGGATAGGAAAAGTAATAACCATATACGATCAGGAAATAGGATTGTACAACAACAATGAAAAAACAAACAAGGAAAATACATTTTCATTCACAATGCAACACACAAAAGACATATGCATTAGCAAAATCAATAGTGACCAAGACTATATACAAAATTAACAAGAGGCTGAAAATATACAACCATTCTTAAAACAGAAAATACAGACAACAAAACCTAAGTACAAACTATTACACTAAATCCTAATAAGAATCTGAGTCTGAATCTAAGGTAATGGGGTTCCATTCAGCTCTGTCCTTCCCTTTTTTCATAGTCTCAACTTGTGTAGCACCACCCTTGGTTCTAGTTGCAACTGGTTTCTATGGCTTGGTGCTGCTCTTCACCATGAAGGTTCCTTGAAAGACACACCCTTAGGCAGTGAAGGGGTTCATAAGTGAAAAGGAGGTGGCTAGTGTGTTTACCAGCCTACCCAACTGAGCTACCTTCATCTTATACACCATATGCAGATTCAAAGCACCTTTCAGTTGTTGCCAGTGCACCTTCTTCTCCTTCTGCAGATCCTCCCTCATGAGAGACAGCTAGTATTCATAATGTTGCTTCACCGTTGTAGTCACCTGCTCCACCACTAATTGGACATCCCTCTGAATATAAGGATCAGCATTCATAGAGTTGGTGAGGGTGTAAAACTTGGGAATGGGGATGGATGAAGCAAGGACAATAGCTCTCTGATCAGGGTCATCAATCCAAGGGTGTAAAATAGAGGTGGTGGTTAGGTCAATGTAGGTGGGTGGAGATGATGGGGATGGAAGGATAGGTGCCAACTCCTCCTCATAGGTGAAGGGCAATGGTAACAGGTGCATCTCCTCCTCTTCAAAATCAGTTTGTGTAGCAGTAGAGGTGGAGGTAGATGGAATAAGGGCCAACTCATCATAATCAGGGTTTGTCTATGTGGCAGCAGCTGCTCTTACCACAAAAGTAAAAGGTTGGGGTGAAGGAGGTGGTGTGGGTATAGGTATGGGTGTAGGTTGTTGGGTTGTTGGGCTGTTGGGCTGTTGGGTTTATGGTCTGAAGAGTAGATTGGATGGAATATTGGCTGGCTTGCATGGTGGCCTAATGTTCAGTATTGGTAAGGAGTTGGGTTTGGATAGAGGTAAGGAGGGAAAGAATTTGAGCAAATGTGTTTGGTAAGGCTTGGGTAACAGGTTGGGTAGGTGGGATTGGCTGAAAAGGTGATGTAGGGGCATGGTGGAAATGGTCAGGCCTTGGAGAGGCTAGAAGCAGTGTGTACTCATGCCCAATATCCTCCACAATGGAGTCAGTATCCCTCATTGGTGAATTGCACCAGCTCTTGGGTATGGGTAGGTGATAGAGAATGGGTAGGAAAAGTAACTGGCTCAGTTGGGTGATGGGTTCAAAGGCAGTGGCCATAGGCACACTGTCGTAGGTAAATGGGGAAGGTGGGACATGGGTAGGACCGGGTATGGCAGTGGATTCAGGAATTGGAATGGGTGGACTTGGTGGTGGTAGGGAAATATATGGGCCACATGCAAGGGGTGCTGATTTAAGATGGTGGGTTCCCTTTTGGTACTTTCATTTTATGGTTGGAGTGGGTAGGGTAAATAGAATTCGGAAGTTAGAGTTGGAGCTTACATAGGGATGGTGGTGGTGATGGTGGAGGGTGTTGAATGGAAGATGGTAGGCATGGGTGCAAGAATTGAAGATGGAAAGGAATTCGAAATGAATGATGAGGGGATGGTGTGTGGTACTGAACTGGCAGCAATGGTCTCCACTAGGGAAACTGTGAAGGAACTGCTGGGGGAATGGGTGGTACATATACTATTGTTACTTCTATAGTAGTTGCAAGAAATGCTGCTAAGCTGGCAGCAGAAGGTGTAGCAGTGGTGGAAATAGTGGTGGCCACAGGAGTAGTTGCAGATACATCCTCAGTCTCCATGTTCTTCCTCATCAATGTCATACTTGTTGTCCATAACTTTTTCCCAAACACCACAGGAGGCAAGTCTTCTGTTGGCTCTCCCTCCTTCCAAACATATTTCCCTCTCTTCAATAGAGCTGTGGTGAGCCTGGTGTAAGGTAAACCCAAAACTGTTTACCTCTTCTTAACCTTCCCATAGATGTCACACATCCCCTCAAAGATTAGCTCAGGAGCAATGAAAAATGAAACTTTGAGAAAGAGTAAAGGGCATCCACAAGGGGATCCCTTCTTTCTTACTGATGTCCAGCTACAAAGACATTCTTTCTCAGAATGTTGTCCATGAATAATAGGCTGGTGTCAAAATCCCTCCTTCTTAGTAATTCTCCAGACCCAATTAGTCCATGAGTTAGATGTTAGGAAATTTCCCTAAATGTAGAATTGATTGGAGCTCCTAGACTGCAAGAAAGATCATACTGAAATGGAACTCCCAGTACAAGTGCTATGTCTCTAGTGTCCACCACAGTCTCCCAATCATCTATCAATACCACAAAAATAGGTTCATTTGCCCCACTAGCTTCATGCAACTTGAGGTTCTAATACCAGAGCTTCACCAACCTTGGATACACAATCTCATCTAATGGGCTTAGTAGGGGTTCCAAAGAGGCCTTGGCCAAATAGGCTAGGGTTTCACTACCCCCCTCAACCTTTGTGAAGTAAGGTACTTCAAAAATAGTCTTAGGTACCAGCTACAACTCATCCACAAATTCATTGGGAGTTGTGAGGGGGTAAAATTCAGACACAACCTCAATACTCTTCTTTCCTTTCTTAGGCTTTTTGGATTTGTGGGTAACAGTTCTGGCTTTCTTGGAGAGCTTAAATGAAAGATTCAACTTTCTCTTCACAGGATTGGGTAAGGGAGATGGTGGGTCTGCTTGGGGCTGGGAGGAAGCTATCCTGCTAGATTTTCTAATTGATTTTAGGGAAGGCTGAAGTAAATTGGTTAGAGAATCATCAAATCTATCAAGGTCAGCCATCTTAGACACAAGAAACCCTTACTTTGCTCACACACAACGATACTCTCATCAATGAAAATCCTTAACCACAATGATGATCCACAGCACACTTAACTCAGTTCACAAAGAATTTAAAACAGGAGCAACAACTAGAACAAAGAATGGTGAAGAAGTTACCCTACTGCTAGTGTTTCACACTGAATCGAGCACAGAGAACCAAATCAAAAGAAGCCTTGTGCAAAAGGATGACTTTACAATGCTACTCCAACCAACAAAAGTAATGGGTGAATGGAGGTTCAATAGTGGAGCTAGGCAAGAAGAAGAACAATTCTCGCGGACAGAGGGAACTGGATTTCGCGCAGAGGGACAAAAGTGAGGAAATGAAGAAATGAACCCCACGAGGGGTTTGAAATCCTTAAAACCCGATCTCGAGAGGTCTGGAACCTCGAGGAGTTCATGCGTAGATGAATGAAACAGGAATCAACCTGGCGAAGAAAGGTAAACACCTTGAGCGGTCAAGGAACTTCATAAAATTTACTCGAGCAGTTCCTCGAGTGGATCTTGAGTAGATCAATTTGGCAGTGGGAACCTCTCGAGTTATTATGGCTTTCATAACAAAGGGCTCGAGAGGTTGCCTAATCCATGCGAGATGTAGTGACTCTTAGAACAGTAGGACTCAAGAGGTTGCCTTTCAGTGGAAGAACCTCTAGATAACCTATCAGAACCTCTTAACATTCACTCAAGACCTCTTGAAATGCACTCAAGACCTCACGAGCAGTACTTAAAACCTCTCGACTGCTCTCATAACTACATATATGCTTAACATTTCTCTCTGCACTGTTCACCACTCATAACAATAATGATTACCACACAGTACCAATAGATACTAACACATTTTTGGCCAAAAACAAGCATCAAAGGACACGACATTTTTCAGACATTAGGCTAACTAAAAACCTATGCAAAAATAATAAAAAATTACAAGCTAAATGGTTGATATGATACATATTGTACAAGGTTCAAGATCAGTCTTAATTGGGAGATTCTTAGAGGTTGATGCTCTCAGAAGGTTCCATAGTATTGTCCAGACAAAGTTTAAGCTTTTGACCATTTACCTTCATGACCCTCCCCGATTCAGGGTCCATGATCTCCACAGCTCTAGATGGGGATACATGCAAAATAGTATAAGGTCAATCCCATCTGGATCTCAATTTACCAGGAAAGAACTTATGTCTTGAGTTGAAAAGCCATACATTATCCCCATCAGTAAATTCCTTTCTCAGTAAGTTCTTATCAAAGAAGGCTTTGGCTTTTTCCTTGTAAATCCTTGAGTTTGAGTAGGCATCCAACCTTAGTTCCTCCAGCTCAGATAGCTGTAATTTCCTCTTAGCACCAGCAGAAGTTAGGTTCATGTTTAAACTTTTGATGGCCCAAAAGTCCTTGTGCTCTAACTCCACAAGAAGATGACAACTTTGCCATAAACTAATCTAAATGGGGACATTCCTATTGGGGTTTTATAGGCTGCCCTATAGGTCCACAAATCATCATTTAACTTCACTGCCCAATCCTTCCTATCAGTTCTAACTATTTTGTCCAGGATATGCTTGATTTTCCTATTGGAAATCTCTACTTGCCCACTGGTCTGTGGGTGGTAGGGAGTAGCAACCCTATGTGTAATAGCATACTTCTTTAGCAGGCTTTCAAAGTGTCTGTTATAGAAATGGCTTCTCCCGTCACTGATGATGGCTTTAGGGGTGCCAAATCTAGAGAATATGTTTTCTTTGACAAATTTGAGGATAACTTTGAGACCATTTATTCTTGTGGCAACAGCTTCCACCTATTTGGAAATATAACCAACAACCACAAGGATGAAGTTAAATCCCATTGAAGGAGGGACGGGGCCCCTGATATATATCCCCCATACGTCAAACAACTCCACAACAAGGATGGACTGCAGTAACATTGAGTCTCTCATTGATATGCCACCTATCCTTTGGCATCTTACTGTTGGGTGATTTCAGTGTGTTGACCATTTGTGTAATGCTAAAGACAATAAAGTCAAAATAAAGGAGACGATGGATTCAACGCATCTAAAATATCCTAGACCTGCAAGATACAGGGTCCATTTGTAGCAAGTTTTAATAAGTAAGAGTTTGTCCCACAGGGAGTAGTGATCTAAACCTAGAAGGTGTATAGTAGACCTCCAGATCTGGCCACAAATCTAAAAATTCTAAGAAGAAAGAGAGCTTTTCGGGTGTCATTAGATCTAATTCTACAAAACTGAAATAAAACTAAACTAAGATATGGAGGAAGATGGATGGTAAAATAAAATATAAAATGGGGAGAAATAGACAGCTAGGGCCTGGTTTTCATTGCAAAACAGATCAAGATCTGAGGATATGAAGCCATCCTTCATTTGTCTTTAAGCACAAATGCAAGATATAAGAATCTGATCTAGACCGGTGGTTTGGATTCATCTTAAGGCTACGATCTGTCCACTTTAATGGTCACAGATCATCCAATAGATTTTCTCTATTCCTGGTTTGGATTGATCTTATAGCTATGATCTGTCCATTTAAATGGTCACAGATCATCCAATAGATTTCCTCCATTATAATGGCTTCGATCAGAACAAGATAATCACTACAGATGCTATGGATGTAAGGCCACATGCATAGACACCCACAGGCTGATCAAACCTAGGGAAATCAGATGGTCATCAAGAGATCTACCAGTTAAGTTGGTGAGCTGATAACAAAGTCCTCTACACAAATCCGATCGAAAATATAATGGGACCACAAGATCTATAGATTTAATTAAGCTTTAAAACCAATAATTTATTGCTTCAAGCAAAACAACTTACAATAAACTTGTTCCCAGATCTGTAGTCTATGCATTGATCCACATTTCTTCATGCCAAAATTATAATTATAAAATAGATCTGAGCTGCTATCTAGATCTAATTGAGCAGGCTGGATTAGAGAGAGAAGGGAAAGGGGAAAAAGAAAATAAAACCTAAAACTAAACCTAAATGAGCTAAGGAGAACTCAGGCTATTCCTTTGTTCCTACTTTCCTTGTTGATGAAAAATAGCAGAAAGGAGTTCTATTTATACATTTGCATTGATCCTTGTGCCTTGGGTTTCAGCCAATCAGAGAGCAGAGATGGATCCCTCTTCTATTGTGCTTCAGTTGCATTTCCACCAAAAATTAGCTCATACCCATGTGTTGGGTTTCCTATGCATTGGAGTTCTCGAAATTGCCCTTGTTTAGCCAAAAATACTCAGCTACTCATCTCTATACTTGCTGTCCGCAAAATGGACCCAAGTTGCTCCTGCTGTCCATTACTCTTTCCAGTTGCACCTCAAGTGATTGCCTACAAAATAATCATTCTCGCTGCCCCCAAAATATCCAGTTGCATCTCTTGATAATTTCAGTCAAAAGTGAACCCCAACGGCCCCTGCTGTTCCAATGCAAACCTTATCGAAACAACTTTCTATCTTTAGATTTGATTGAACTTGAGTCGAATCAACTCGAGGCACCATGCCTTGATGTAGCTCCATTCAAGTCTGTTGCAGTTTCAGTCATGTGATGTGGGGCTAGTGTGTGAATAGCTAGAAGGTCATGAGGTCCTAAGGGAGGCTTGAGAGCTTGTTGATTGAGAGATTGGCCGATTGGATAAGATCTTAAATGCACATCGACAGATTTGAATTAGGCTGTAGGTTGGGCATCTCGATAGGGTGAGATATTTATGTGGTCAACAGGCTCTATGGCCTGATTTTTCAGCTGAAGCAAGCAAGGAGTATATATATATATATAAACATGTATGCAGCCGCACATAAGACACCAGACTTGAGGGGCTTCCTGAGAAATCACCGGTTAAATAGGATCTTGACTGCACATGGGCAGATTGGAGAAGGCCGGAGGTTGGGCATCTCAACGGATTGAGATATTTAGGTGGTCAACGAGTGTTGTGGGCTGGATTGCAGCTGAAGCTCTGCACGCAGGGAAACTAGGAAGTTGCTGCTCTAATCTTAAGAGGATGAGTTGCAGCCACATGGACCATTCGATGGGTTCATCATTGCTGCCTTTGAGCAATGCTTCGACAGGTTTGATAGCCCTGCAATACACCTTTCAATAGGATGAGTGGTTGCTGCATAGATCTGGGCTTGGATCTGCTACTGTTCAAGAGGATGCTTGCATGTTCCAATGAACAATTCGATAGGCTACAATGGGAGGTTGAGCATTCGAAGCTTCAGCTGCATTCTTCACTAATCCATTCGATAGGTTGCTGGCTTGTTGAGTGGACTATTCGATAGGATGATGGGACTGCTGCTTTAAGCATTCGATAGGTTAAATTACAACCATTTGATAGATTCAATTTTCAGGAGCAGTTCTATTCGACAGGTTCAATCTTCAGCAGCAAAATGTATCAACAAGTCGATAGGATGGGCCTTTATTGCTGCTGCCAATACAACACTTCTCGATAGGATCTATTTTCAGTTCTTGCACCAATCGAAAGGTCAAAATAGCTAGGTGCTCAATAAGTTTAAGATGGGGACTTGAAGTGCTCATATGCTGAAACCAATTTGCTGGGTGTGCACTAAGCTGAAGCTCTTTTGTTCTTGATAGTTTGGAACTTGAAAGTGCTGGGGCATGGATTCTTTGTTCTGCTATTTACTCCAACAACAACAATTCTTTTTCAGCTCATGGGCTTCATCTGTGTTAGGCCCAATGAATGGCTGTATTTCTGATCTCTGTGGCACTTATTAACTAGATTTCTACACTATGCTGCAATTACTTCCTTAAACTGTAAAACAAGCTAAAAGTGATTATAAATAGCTCTAAAGTTTAGCAAAAGCCATGTTTAAAGGTATAGAAAGTGGCAAAAATCAGTGCTTAACACACCCCCAAACCTAACCTTTGCTAGTCCTCGAGCAAAGTGAAATTTAAAACAACTAACCTATGAAATAAAATGCCACTTTCATAGGAAGCACGGTTGCATTTGGCACATGCATCAAGCCTTTTAAACCCCTAGGTGACCCCTAGTGGAGGAGTGGAATCTCCTGAGGGTTTTCAGTGAAGGTACCCCCAAACTTCTCCAATAAAATTAGTTAATACTCATGGAGCATGCTAAAACAAAGTTTAAGTAAATGAAATAAATTACACACCATGTCCATTCAGTTTTAGAGGATTTTCAGCAGAAAAATCATCAGTTTAAAACTTGAAATTCTGTTGTAGCTCCTTCATTATCAATCAGTTCATGTCAAAGCATTATGCCTGAAAATTAAGGCAAAGTTCACCTTTAATTTAAAAATTTTATTTTGGTAATGCCCCAAACAAACTAGATTTCAGACCTAGGTCTTACCGGGGCTGTTCACTCACAATAAAATGGAAGGGTGTATCATTTCACACAGCTCAAGAGCAGTTAAAACCCTCAAATAGGACTGCAAGCATGAGCATAGGCATTGCTCTAATTTCTAAAATTTTCTAGTTCTTTTTACCATAGATTAAACAAATCCTCATCTCCACATGACAGCTCAATCAATTTTAGATCAGTGAGGTCTTTTTATTGGGTTGTAATGAGGCTTATGGGTGAAGTTAATAAAGAATAAAAGGGTGAAATGGATTCAAATTGAGAACTCAGAAAAGGTAAGGAGGTGGTCTAGACAACACCACCTTCATTTCAGCTCAATTCCATTTACTTCTTAAATTTCATATTTGTAGTGATCAGTTTCTAATCCTCATTTCAATCTTTCAATGAAATGACTTCTCTTTCTCATCCCTTTTGTTTTGTTATTCTAATGTTTTTTTTTTTTTTTTTTAATGCTTTTGCTTTTGTATTTTTTCTCCATTTTCTTTTATTTATTTATTTATTTATTTTTAATGGGTTGGAATGCCACAATACCACCAACTGTGTGTTCTTCTCTTTCAACCAATCATCGAACCTTGCTCCTCCAACCTCACTTCTCCTTCTATCTCCTGATTCCTCAGATTGAGGGTGAGCTGAAATAGGTAAAAAGGTTTTGGGTTCAAATTTTCTAGTTTTTATCAAAGAAAAATTGGGATTCTTAGGGGTCAAAGTTGGTGTATCAAGGGCACTTCAAAAGGGTAGGATCTTTAAGCTCAAATTGTCCAAGGGATGGCCTTACTTCATGTCCTCCATGTCATGAATGCTTTCAAGCTGTTTCAACTTGGATTTGCCTGATTTCTAATGATTAAAATTAGATCCCATTAGTCCTTAGAGCAGAAAAAATTGCCAAGACACTCTTCAAGAAGTTTTTTCAGGCCCAAATCTCACTAGGTATGGCCATCCATCAAATTTTTTGGGGTATACCCTTACAGTTTTCTCTCATTTTAGGTTCACTAAACATCAATTTTTGAAAATTCTTAACATTTGCTTCATGAAAAATGTTAAAACTATAGCTCATTTTAGTTTTAAAAAGTTTTTAATTTCCTCTTTTTCTAAATATCAAGTTGGAAATCACTTTCTTTTCAAAAACTTTTTCAATATAGCTGCACTAGCATTAACTCATTTCATTGGCACACCTTCCATACCCCAAAACCTAAGATGAACATTGTCCTCAATGTTCTACACGATGAGAAACTAGGGGCAGCAGGGTAAAAGAAGAAAGAAAAACTAAAATAAAAAAATTACAGCTATGTGCAGCAGAAAACAAAACTAAATATATGAGCAGAAAAATAAAAGAACTGCTATGTAAATGAAAGAAAACTAATGCTAATAACAAAAAGACAGTAAAAACAAAGTAAGGAACTGAATACAAAGCTACAAAAAATAAAAAAGTGTTGATACAAAAACAGAGTTGTAGATAAAAAAAAATAGGAAAACAAAGTTGGTAACTGACTACAATGACAGAAAAATGCAAAAAAACTCAGTAAAGCTAGGACACATTAAAACTAAGAAAGAAAAATCAGCGACCTTAACACAGAATTTTAAACTAAAATTCTTAAAACAGAAAATCCTAATGCCAAATGATAAATCCCCTAAGCCCAAAGAAAACCCTAAAAGCCTGAGCCAATCATATACTTATGAATCGAAGTGATTATAAAAATGATCAGCAAGAATGACATACAGTGAAAAGCAAGATTCATAAGACTGACCCCTATGTTGATGATGTGTATGAATCAAAAAGAATTTCTAAATAATGAAGCATGGAAGCACCCAATAAAAATAGGGTTCACACAGCTGAACTCATTAATGATGAAGGAATCTCGAAGGAAAATAAAATCAGTGGGTCCATTGACTATTCAAAACAACATATGATCCACTGATCATTATCCTACATGATTCCTTAAAATGAAAAACTATGATCTCAGCGGGTCCAGATGGGAAAAATGAATAAAAACAAAGAAAAATAGCCCATCTGAAGATATTTTTATGTTTTTATAATTTTCTATTTTTTTATTTATTTTGGATCAGCCCAGGCTCAACAAGAGCCCTTATGTACTATTGCTGACAAATAATAAGAAACAAATAAGAAATTTTCTATTTCTGTTTATATTTTCTTTTATTTTTGTATTTGGTTTTGTAAAAAAAATTAGCATGCCTAAAAGACAGCAGAAATTATAATCAAAACAAACATTAAACACAGCAGAACTGCTAGTTTTAAAGAATTCAAAAGTAGAAAATGAGTGCAAAGGAGAAAGAGGATGCAAACTCAAGCAGATCTGCTCCTATTGCAATCCAGATGCTCCTTGTTTGGCAGCTGCTCCAGATCTCCAAAAATCCAAAAACTGCAGCAGTACCTTATTCAAGTGTATTGAGAAAAAAAAAAAAAACTCAGGCTACTACCCCAATTTGACAAAAAGATAAAAGAGTAACGGCAGCATTTATTCAAATAACTAGAAGGCAAAGAATAAAAACTCAGAGAATTCAGAATTGTTGCAGTTTAAAACTGGTTTTCTATACAAAAATTGCAGCAAACTTTCAATCAAATAGTTGGAATGCAATATAAAAATCTAAAATAGAACAGCAATAAAAACTAAAAAATCATATCTACAACAATGAAAAACTCAAATGTACTACCTAGATCAAAACTCCTTGGCAGCGGCGCCAAAAACTTGTTGGGTGATTTCAGCGTGCTGATTCTTTGTGTAATGCTAAAGACAAAATAAAGTCAAAATAAAGGAGAGGATGGATTCAGCACATCTAAAATATCCTAGACCTGCAAGATACAGGGTCCATTTGTAGCAAGTTTTAATAAGTAAGAGTTTGTACCACAGGGAGTAATGATCTAAACCTAGAAGGTGTATAGTAGACCTCCAGATCTGGCTACAGATCTGACAATTCTAAGAAGAAAGAAAGCTTTTCGGGTCTCACTAGATCTAATTCTACAAAACTAAAATAAAACTAAACTAAGAGATGGAGGAAGATGGATGGTAAAATAAAATATAAAATGGGGAAAAATAGATAGCTAGGGCCTGATTTTCATTGCAAAATAGATCAAGATCTGAGGATATGCACGCATCCTTCATTTGGGTACAAGCACAAATGCAAGGTATAAGAATCTAATCTAGACTGGTGGTTTGGATTCATCTCAAGGCTATAATTTGTCCACTTTAATGGTCACAGATCATCCAATAGATTTCCTCCATCCCTGGTCTGGATTGATCTTATGGCTATGATCTGTCCACTTAAATGGCCATAGATCATCCAATAGATTTCCTCCATTCCAATGGCTTCGATCAGAATAAGATAATCACTACAGATGTTGTGGATGCAAGGCCACAGGCACAGACACCCACAGGCATATCAAACCCAAGGAAATCATATGGTCATCAAGAGATCTACCAGTTAAGCGGGTGAGCTGATTAACAAACTCCTCTACACAAATCCGATTAAGAATCTAATGGAACCACAAGATCTATAAATTTAATTAAGCTTTAAAACCAACAATTTATTGCTTCAAACAAAACAACTTACAATAAACTTGTTCCAAGATCTATAGTCTGTGCATTGATCCACATTTCTTCATGCCAAAATTACAATTACAAAATAGATCCGAGCTGCTATCCAGATCTAATCCAGCAGGCTGGATTAGAGAGAGAAGGGGAAAGAGAAAAAGAAAATAAAACCTAAAACTAAACCTAAATAAGCTAAGGAGAACTCAGGCTATTTCTTTGTTCCTACTTTCCATGCTGAAGAAAAACAACAGAAAGGAGTTCTATTTATACATTTGTATTGATCCTTGTGCCTTGGGTTTCAGCCAATCAGAGAGCAGAGATGGATCATCTTCTGTTGTGCTTCAGTTGCATTCCCGCAAAAAATTAGCTCATACCCATGTATTGTGTGTTGGGTTTACTGTGCATTGGAGTTCCCGAAATTGCCCTTGTTTAGCCAAAAATACTCAGCTACTCATCTCTATACTTGCTGTCTGTAAAATGGACCCAAGCTGCTCCTGTTGTCCATTACTCTTTCTAGTTGCACCTCAAGTGATTGCCTGCAAAATAATCATTCTCGCTGCCCCCAAAATATCCAGCTGCATCTCTTGATAATTTCAGTCAAAAGTGAACCCCACCGACCCCTGCTGTTCCAATGCAGACCTTATCAAAATAGCTTTCTATCTTTAGATTTGATGGAACTTGAGTCGAGTCAGCCCGAGGCATCATGCCCTGATGTAGCTCCATTCGAGTCTGCTGTAGTTTCAGCCATGTGATGTGGGGCTAGTGTGTGAACAGCTAGAAGGTCGTGAGGTCCTAAGGGAGGATTGAGAGCTTGCTGATCGAGAGATTGGCCGATTGGATAAGATCTTAAATGCACATCGACAGATTTGAAGCAGGCTACAGGTTAGGCATCTTGATAGGGTTAGATATTTAAGTGGTCAACAGGCTCTATGGCCTAATTTTTTAGCTAAAGCAAGCAAGGAGTATATATATATAAACGTGTATGCAGCTACACATAAGGCGCCAGATTTGAGGGGCATCCTGAGAAATCGCCGGTTAGATAGGATCTTGACTGCACATGGGTAGATTGGAGAAGGCCGGAGGTTGGGCAACTCAATGGATTGAGATATTTAGGCGGTCAACGGGTGCTGTGGGCTGGATTGCAGCTGAAGCTCTACATTTAGGGAAACTAGGAAGTTGTTGCTCAAATCTTGAACCATTCGATAGGATGTAGGAGTTGTGAAGGATCCTTTCGATAGGATGGAGCTGTCGTGAGGATCTAATGACCAACCTGTCGAAAGCTTTGTAAGGTTGTAGCTGGGTAGTTCGATAGGTTCGCTGCAAGGGAGCTTCTCCACTAGTCGGTAGGATTTAAGGCTGCTGCACTTTGATGAATTCGATAGGATTGGAAGGTGTAGATGCAGCAAGGTGAAAACTGCATTTCGATAGGATTGTGGGCTGCAGTTTGAGAAGATGCAGGGAGCTTTGAGCTGCTGCCATTCGATAGGTTAGACCATCAGGCTGCAGTTCAACATGTTATTGTGGGGATGAGGTAGCTGCTCGACAGGTTGGACTTGAAGACTTCAAACCAAATGGTCGACAGGTTTTATGCAATGCCTTCTATCTTCTTCTACAGGTTGCTATAGGTGTAAGCAAAGGAGTCTTCGAGAATTTGCTGTAGCATATGATTGACAGGTTGACATCACTGGCTTCAGCATATACCTTGAAAGGTTTGCAGGGGTGTTTGCTGCAATGAAGATCTTGTTCAAGAGGTTGTTGCTGAATGGGTGCACGTCCAGGTGCCGAGAGATATGGGATTGCAGCAAGCGTGTTGAGATGGTTGGATAGGATCTTGAATACTCATTGAGAGGTTAGAGGAGAGCTGCAGGTTGGGCATCTCGACAGATGTAGATATATGTGAGTGGTCAACAAGTTCTATGGTTTAAATTTTAGCTGAAGCTTAAGAGGATGAGTTGCAGCCACATGGACCATTCGATGGGTTCATCATTGCAGCCTTTGAGCAATGCTTCGACGGGTTTGATAGCCCTGCAAAACACCTTTCGACAGGATGAGTGGTTGCTGCAATGGATTTGGGCTTGGATCTGCTGCTGCTCGAGAGGCTGCTTGCATGCTCCAATGACCAATTCGATGGGCTGCAATGGGAGGTTGAGCATTTGAAGCTTCAGCTGCATTCTTCATGAATCCATTCGATAGGTTGCTAGCTTGTTGAGTGGACTATTCGATAGGATGAAGGGACTGCTGTTTGAAGGGCTGCTTTAAGCATTCGACAGGTTGAATTGCAACCATTTGATAGATTCAATTTTCAGCAGCAGTTCTATTCAACAGGTTCAATCTTCAGCAGTCTCTTCTTCTCCCTCTTATTCTTTTTCCTTTCCTCGGCCAGGATTCTCTATACCTCTTCGTATTGATCCTAGAGAAATTGGAGAGGATCAGGCTCGACCGGTGGTGGCGGTGGTGGCCAGACTAGGTAGAACTTGGTTGGCAGGTCTTGAGGTTTGTCGTCGGCCATGAGTGTGGGATGGAAAGATAGCACTGGTCAAGGGGAAATGGATGTTAAAGGGCTGGATGAGGCTGATATTTAAGGTGCATGGGCATTGGAATATAAATTGGTACAATAAATTTTCACATTCTTCCAAGCGGAAAATGAAAGTGGGAATAAATGGTGCGGTGGTTGTGGTGTGGGAAATAGAGCGCGGACTGCATAACGGGCTAATTTTATGAGTGGTAGTTAAGTCAAGGAAGTACGCACAATAAATGCTGAGACACCGATTTGTGGATAAGGATGAACACGTGGGCTGATAGTAAGAAGGGAAAATGAGGAAGAGGGAGCTAGGGTTTTCAGTAGGTGTCGAATGGAAAGACTGTCCTAACGAAAGGTTATAGAGAATGAAAGACGATTTCGATAGGATGAGATGAGCGATTCCGACAGGTCAACGCATCTTGTCGAAATCATAGTGAATAAAACTTTCAAATGGAATGATTCAATAGGATTCCGATAGGTGGAATCATCCTTTCGATAGGTATATGGTGGGTGATCCATCATTTCGATAAGTTTCAGATAGGTATCCAAAACCTATCGAAACCTTCTTTCTATTCCTCTTGATCCTATCAAAGTTTTGATTTTAGCTAGCGACCAGTATCAGTGCCTATCGAAAATCTCAAATAACCTATCGAAATCATCGACCGACCTCATGAAAGGTGCAAGTAACCTATCGAAAGGTCCAAAAGCCTAATAACTTTGCATTTCAGTACAGTGGTCAGTCTCAGCACCCAGCAAACTCCTACTGCTATGCTATAATTTATTTATTGACCTTTACAAACATACTCCCATGATCCCTGAACTGCAAGCACTATCAAGATGACAGCCTACACCTAGCATGGAAGTTTTATTGTACATGAACAAACTATCAAGATAGAAAAAAAATATGATACATATAGTACACAATGAAATCAAGTATTAAACTGGAGGGCCCTGAATATCAATGGTCTCCTCATACTCAAGAATGTTTTCAACACAAATTTTTAGCCATTGACCATTGACTTTCATGGTCCTACCATCTCTAGGGTCCATGATTTCTATAGCCCCAGATGGAGAAATAAGTACAACTAAGAAAGGCCCATCCCATCTAGACTGCAACTTTCCTGGAAAGAATTTTAATCTAGGGTTGAACATCCATACCTTGTCATTTATCTTGAATTCTTTTCGTAGCAAGTGTCTGTCATGGAAGGCTTTGGTATTCTCCTTGTAAATTCGGGCATTTGCATAAGCTTCTAATCGCAGCTCATCCAGCTCAGATAACTGGAGTTTCCTATGTATACCAACAGAGTTTAAGTAAGAATTTATTGCTCTAATAGCCCAGTATGCTTTGTGTTCCAACTCAACAGGCAAGTGACATGCCTTGCCAAAAACTAGTCTGAATGGGGACATACCTATGGGGGTTTTATAGGCAGTCCTATAAGCCCATAAGGCATCTGTCAATTTTATGAACCAGTCCCTCCTGTCAGTTCTCACAGTCTTCTCTAGAATGTGTTTCATTTCCTTATTGGAAATCTCTACTTGCTCACTGGTTTGTGGGTGGTAGGGAGTGTCTACTCTATGGGTCACAGAGTATTTTTCCATCAGTTTATTAAAAGGTTTGTTATAGAAGTGGCTGCCCCCATCACTAATAATAGCTTTGGGGATGCCAAACCTCGAGAAGATGTTGTCTTTTAAAAATTTAATGACAACCTTGTGGTCATTTGTTCTTGTAGCTATGGCCCCTTCCCATTTGCACACGTAGTCCACAGCTACAAGGATGAAATTATATCCATAGGAGGGTGGGAAATGTCCCATAAAATCGATTCCCCAAATGTCAAACAAGTCAACAACAAGTATAGGTTGCAAAGCCATGGAGTTTCTCTTTGTAATACTTCCCATTTGCTGACATCGAGGACAGGCTTTGCAATGTTGCTGGACATCTTTGAACAACGTAGGCCAATAGAAACCACTTTGAAGCACCTTTGCCGCAGTCTTGTTACCACTGAACTGGCCCCACAGGCCTGTTCATGGCACATGGTTAGAATGTTTTTAAACTCGGTCTCAGGTACAGAACGTCTTATCACTTGATTTACGCAATGCTTAAAGAGGTAGGGATCCTCCCACATGTAATATCGAATCTGTGAGAAGGACAGGCTTCTATCATCCTTATTCCAATGTGGAGGGATCCTTCCTACAACAAGGTAGTTTACTATATTTACAAACCAGGGCACACTTATCTGTACAGTAAAAAGCTGCTCATATGGGAAAGAATCATTGATGGGCAAGCTCTCTGTTCCAGCCTCTTGGATCCTTGACAGATGGTCAACAACCACATTCTCGACTCCCTTCTTGTCTTTAATCTCCAAGTTGAATTCCTGCAAAAGAAGAATCAATCTGATTAGTCTTGCTTTTACGTTCTTCTTGGATAAGAGGTACTTCAAGGCGGCGTGGTCAGTAAACACAGTGATTTTTTATCCCAGCACATAGGGCCTAAATTTTTCTAAAGCAAATACAATGGCTAACAGCTCCTTCTCAGTCGTGGTGTAGTACAATTGAGCATCAACCATTGATTTACTAGCATACGCTACCACACATGGTGCCTTGTATCTTCTTTGGCCCAAAACTACACCAATGGCAAAGTCTGACGCATCACACATCTGCTCAAATGGCAGAGAAAAATTTGGGGCTTGCAAGATGGGAGCTGTAGTCAAACAAATCTTTAACAGTTCAAAAGCAGCAAGCCATTCATCATTGAACTCAAAGGGAACCTCCTGGCACAACAGGTGGAAAAGAGGCTTGAAAAATTTGCTGAAGTCCTTGATGAACCTCCTATAGAACCCAGCATGGCCCAAGAATGACCTGACTTGTTTGATAGTATAGTGGTGAGTATTCCCGCCTGTCACGCTGGTGATTCGAGTTCAATCCCCGGCAGCGGCACCAAAAACTTGTTGGGTGATTTCAGTGTGCTGATTTATTATTTAATGATGAAGACAAAATAGAATCATAGTAGAGAAGGGGATGGATTCAGCACAACAAAAATATCCTAGACCTGCAAGATACAGGGTCCTTTTGTAGCAAGCTCTAACAGAAAAGTAAGTAAGGGAATGTCCACAAGGAGGTAAGTTCAAAATATGGTAAATCTCTAGATCTATAAGAGATCTGGCTAAGTTAGCTAAAAGACAGGGGAGAGGTTAAAAAGGGTTGTCACTTAAGCTAAACTACATAAGAAATGCAAATTAAATGAGATCGAGTCCAGAGATCTAGATCTTGAAGTGGAAGGGTTTAAAAATAGAAAATGGAGAAGAGCTGCTTGGAGGTTGGTCTCGCTGCAATCAGGTTAAGCTGGTCATGTTACAGGGGCTCATAGCACACAAATCCCTCAGCTGGCAACAAGCACAGCTGCAGGGTAGAAGGCTCCACTCTAAACCAAAGGATTTAACTGATCTTAAGGCTATGGTCTGTTCACTTTAATGGTCACAAGCCATCCTATAGACTTCATCTGATCTAAAGGTTTATGGTAGGAGAAACCAATCGAAACCAGAGATTGGACTGCTCTTAAGGCTATGATCTATCCACTTTAATGGTCACAGATCATCCTAGGGAATTCCTCCAAACCAAAGGTTTCAACCAGAGCAGTAAAATCACTACAGATGTTGTAATTTCTAGGTCACAGACATAAGAAATTGCAGGGATATTAGATCTAGGGAGATCAGGTGGTATCCAAGAGGTCTACCAGTTAAGTGGGTGAGATAATCAACAGACTCCTCTTCACAAATCTGATTGAGCACCAAATGAAACCAAGGGAACTATAAATCCAATTAAAATAATAAAAACAACATTTACATTGTAATAAAACTCGCTCTATAATGAAATGCTCTCAGATCTGTAGTCTGTGCAGCAATTAACCCACAACAACACTCTCAACCTTATCCAATTACAGATCTAACCTCTCTCCTTGCTTCTCCTAGGGAATTAGCCAACCATAGTTGAGCTAAAAGAGGGAAAATGGAATTTTGCTGCAAGCTCTGATCTCCAAAATTTGATCCAAATCTTGATCTCCCCCAATTGCAATTGGGGATCTCAATATATAGCTTTCTCTCTTGTTTTTCCCGCCAATCTTCCCTTTTAGAAGGTCCTCAGAGTTTGTTAGAGTTCTGTTAGAGCACATGGGCTGGTTAGGATTTCTTAGGGCATCTTTTAGATCATCGTGCCAGTCACCAATGTGCTTTGATTTGCGTGCAGCAGGTCACTAACTTGTAGTGTGTGCATAGCTGATTTTCGGAGAAGCTCTTCACATAATTTTGATAGGTTCAGGAAGCTTCTGATAGGTTCACACTGAGCTTGATGGCCCCTTTCGATAGGTTCTTAGGTCTCTTCGATAGGTTTTGATAGGATGATTCTTCTCTTTATGCTTCAACATTCTCAGCCCTTTGTCTGGAGCATTCGAAAGGTTAGAGAAGCTTTTCGACAGGTTGGAGGACCATTTCGATAGGTTCAGCTCTGCATGCCATCATTCCGATAGGATTGCTCTCACTCCTATCGAAAGGCTCAAGCACCCTTCGGTAGGTTCTGTTCCAGTGTCTCCATCTCGATAGGTTCAGGAAACCATTCGATAGGTTCCCCTTACACATCAGGCAGGCTTTCGATAGGATGGTTTCTTCATTCCTTTCAGCTGCTCGATAGGTTCTTGGATCCTATCGAACTCCTCATTCCACACGAATCCATCCTTTCTCTGCCTTCAGATCCTATCGAAACCTTTCCAACTACACGAATTCCTCCATTCTTTGCTCTCAGCTCCTATCAAAGTCTTCAAATAACCTCTCGATAGGATGTTTTCAGCCTATTTTCACTTCCTTGTCCTTGCCCTACTGTTGCCACGTGCCCCAAGGGTCCAATGGTGTTTAACCCTCTGGTGTGCTATTGTTAGGTTTGTACTATGCTGAGAGATAAACTTCCTCATGTGGCATTCTTGAATAGTTTTTTGCATTTTTCCTATCTTTTATTGTTATCTATAAAACAAACTCAACAAAGGTTTATTAATGTGCTCACAGGTCCTGCAAAGGTCAAGTTAAGGGGTGAAAATTGGCATTTTTCACTACTTAACACTTACACAGGTTTTACAGTGTACATGGGCATCCTTAAATAAAGAAGGCCAGTAAAACTCACATTGCATCACCTTTGCTGCTGTCTTTTTCCAACTAAAGTGACCCCCATAAGCAGATTCATGATACATTATTAAAATATTGTGGATGTCACTTTCAGGGACACATCTTCTAATGACCTGGTCTTCATAATACTTAAAGAGGCATGAATCCTCCCAGGAAAAATATTTGACTTGTGAGAAGAACAAGTCCTTGCCCAACTTGGATAAGTGGGAAGAGATCCTACCTACAGCAAGGTAGTTGACTATAATGGCAAACTAGGGAATAATAGACTGGATGGCAAATAATTGCTCATCAGGGAATGAATCTCTCACAGGTGTTGAAGCACACTCCTCAACTAAAATCCTGGACAAATGATCAGCCACCACATTCCCTACCCCTTTTTTATCATTGATTTCAAGATCAAACTCCTGCACAAGAGGATCTATCTAATCAACCTTGGCTTTGCATCTTTGTTAGCCAGCAGGTACTTTAGGGTAGAGTGATCAGTGAAGATTATAATTTTATATCCCAGTAAATAGGATCTAAATTTTTCCATAGCAAAAACCACTGCTAGAAGCTCTTTCTTAGTTATTGTATAATTCAGTTGAGCTTCTATTAGTGATTTGCTGGTATAATAAACTATACAAGGTAGTTTATCTTTCCTCTAGCCTAACATAGCTGCCACAGTAAAATCAGATGCATCACACATTAACTCGATGGGTAGGGTATAATCAGGAGCTTGGATCACAAGGGCGGATGTTAGACATTTCTTCAACACCTCAAATGCTTCAAGACATTCAGCATCAAAATTAAATGGCACATCTTGACACAGCAAGTGGCACAAAGGTTTAGAAATTTTACTGAGGTCCTTGATAAACCTCCTATAAAATCTTACATGTCTTAAGAAAGATCTGATTTGCTTAACTATTTTTGGTGGGGGCAAGTGTGCAATCAAGTCAATTTTTGCTTTGTCAACCTCAATGTCCTTATGGGATACCACATGGCCAAGCACAATGGCTTGAGTGACCATGAAATGACTTTTCTCCTAGCTCTCAAGACCAGGTTGGTCTCTTCACATCTTTGAAGAATCAGGCTAAAGTGATGTAAATATTGATTGAAATTCTCCCCAAACACAGAGAAATCATCCATGAAAATCTATAAAAATTTATCAAGCATATCAGAAAAGATTGCATCCATGCACCTTTGGAAGGTGGCAGGAGCACTACATAGTCCAAATGGCATTCTTCTATAGGCAAAAGTGCCAAATGGACAAGTAAAAGTGGTATTTTCTTGATCTTGTGGATACACTGGTATCTGATTATAACCAGAGTATCTATCCAGAAAGCAGTAAAATACTCTTCCTGCCAGCTTATCATCAATGAAGGGCAATGGGAAGTGGTCCTTTCGGGGTTTTGGAGTTTAGTTTCCTATAGTCTATGCACACTCTGCAACCAGTGGTCTCTCTGGTTGGTACCAACTCCCCAGACTCAGTGGTTACAACTGTGATGCCAGACTTTTTGGGGACCACCTGGATAGGTGAGACCCACTCAGAGTCTGAAATGTGGTAAATTACCCCAGCATCCAATAGTTTCATAATTTCTTTCAAGACAACTTCCTGCATATGAGGGTTTAATTTCCTTTGCATTTCCCTGGAGGGCTTAGAACCCTCTTCCAAGTGGATCTTGTGCATATGCACTAATGGGTCTATCCTCCCCAAATCTGTAATAGTCCAGCCAATTGCTTTTCTATGTTTCCTAAGGACACACATCCATTCATCTTCCTGCTCCACAGTAAGAGAGGAAGAGATAATTACAATAAACTTTTCATTTTCTCCCAGGAAAGAATATTTCAAGGATGTTGGCAGCTGCTTGAGCTCCAGATCTGATGGAATAACTACTGAAGGCAGCAAAGGTGCCTTGGAGGGTTGAGGTAGGGGTGGTAATGTGGGTCTCCAAATGGAGTACTGCACTAGGCCCACTGAAGAATTTTATGTGTTTCTTTCTTCAACTATGTAACTTGGGGCCTCCTGCTCACTCACCTTAGTCCATACATCCTCAAAATCATCACAAAAATTATTCCAATCTAGCAGATTGGATAAATTTTCCTGAACAAGATCATCTAGTACATCAACTACAAAACAACCCTCATTGTCAAGCTAAGGCTGCTTTGCAGTATTGTACACATTTAACGTCACCTTCATATTACCAAAAGTAACCTTCATCACCCCAGACCTGCATTGAATGCAGGCATTGGCTGTGGCCAAAAATGGCCTGCCCAAGATAACAGGAATTGAGGTGCTACTCTTTGAAGGTTCCATGTCCAATACCAGAAAATCAACAGGATAGAATAATTTATCCACCCCCACCAACACATCTTCAATAATTCCCATAGACCTCCTCTCAGACCTGTTAGCTAGTTGGACCACAACAGGAGTTGGTTTCAGCTCCCCCAAACCCAGTTGTTCATACATGAAGTATGGCAGCAGGTTTACACTGGGTCCTAAGTCTAAGAGAGCTCTACCTATGGTGTGATCACCAATAATGCAAGGGATAGTAGGTATCCCTGGGTCCTAAAGTTTTGCTAGTGTAGCAATAGATAAAACTGACTTGACTTTTTCAACTGCAAAGACCTTCTTGGACAAATGAATTCTTGCCTTCCTTTTCTGAGTGCACAAATCCATTAGGAACTTAACATAAGTTGGGACATATTTGATTGCATCAAACAAAGATAAATTGATCTTAGCTTGCTTGAAGGTCTCCAACATTTCATTCATTCTAGCATTCCCCTTATCAAAAGGAGAGGGGCCTTTTAAAGCATGAGGAAATGACTGTTGGGGCACTACTGGTACCTCAGCTGCTGGCCTAGCAATATCATCAACCATATTTTTCTTTTTACTTTTTTCACATTTTTCTTTTGTTGGGGCTCAATAGTATCCCCTTTATTTTTCTCATAGTGTCCCTGCTACACACTGACATGGACTAAATCCTTTTCTCCTGCATTCCTTCTTACTTCAATGCCCACTTTGTTGTCTACCACCTTCCCACTCCTTAGGGTTGTGATTGCTTTAGCTTTCTCATGGTTGAGGAACCTTCACCAATCATGTACTGACCCTTGGGATAGTTCATTGGTTGACTTGGCAATCTACCCTCTTCCCTCCTAGTCAAAGTACTGGAAATTTGATGAAGCTGGTCCCTAATTTTTTAATACTCTGACTGTGAGAGCTCATAGTCTATGATAATGGGTTTAGGTTTTGTGGTGAGGGCAAAACCTGTTCTTCAAATGAGGGTGTTCTAGGCTGTGGTGGGGGCAAAGCTAACTTACTTGGCTGTGGGGCAGGCTGAACAAATTGTTGTCTAGGGGCAAAACCTTGGTTATACTGTCGAACTGGTCTATATGGTAATGTTGGCTGCTGCTGCTAGGGTTGCTGATAATTCTCTTGTCTCCACCTCAGATTGGGGTGGTTTCCCCATGGGTACCCAACATGTTGTTGTCCATATGATTGGGCAATATTGGCATGCTCCATAACCAATTCAGGGTACTGACCAGCTGAGGGAAAGTCCGGCAATGAATGAGTAGGTGACTGGCATATCAGATATGCCTCTTCCACCTGTGCAACAGCTTGGGGCTGCAGCACACTCAACACCTTATCAAATTTATGGGACAAGCTGTCCACATTCTTAGCCAGGTCATTGTACACAGTCAGCACATACAAGTTTTCCTTGAAAGTGGGTGCTTTTGTCACTCTAGCAATTAGTTCAATGTCATTTCTTGACAAGGACTCCTGCTGCATAGAGTTTTTACTAATCACATCAAATAATTCCCAAGCCTCCTCATCAGTTTTGTTGAGGTATGTACCACCACATGAGGCATCAATCATATCTCTACTCTTAGAGTCAATCCCTTAGTAGAAGCTCTAGACAAGCTGCCACATAGGGATTTGATGGTGGGGGCACTACCTCTGCAGCTCTTTAAACCTTTCCCATGACTCCTGAAAATCTTCAGTTGGGAATTGAGCAAAAGAGATGATGCTCTTCCTCAAGTGGCTGGTTTTATTCATAGGGAAAAAATTGGCTAAAAACTGACATTGCAAGGCATTCCATGAGGTTATGCTGTTGGGAGGAAGCATGTTGAGTCAATTTAGTGAAAAAGGAAAAAGCCTCAGTTTTGTGCCCTCATCTCCTAGATCAGCAATCTTGAATGTGGTGTAAAGAGAAAAAAATTCATCTATGTGCCTGTAAGGATCCTCCTTACTAAGCCCATGGAAAGATGGCAACATTTGGATGGTTTGGGGCTTGATTTCATAGTTGCCCTCACCATTGAGAAATTGAATGTAGAAGGGGGATGAGTACACCTCCGGAGCATAATATTCCCTCAATGGTCTTGGTTGGTCACCCATCTCAGCAGGGATGTGTGTTGGTTGTCTAGCTCTAAGGATCCTCTCAACTTCAAGATTTAAAGGTAAAATCTTAGGATTAAGAGTCCTTCTACCAAACATACAACGCACAACAGGAACAAATTACAGCTAACAAATACACAAACACACTAACTACTACTGCTAAATTTAAAATTTACCAAACTGAAATTGTAATCAAAGGAATAAGAAATACAAATTCAGGCAGAATTTGATCCAGCTGCAAGCAATTTACTCCTCTCCTAGCTACAGCTCTAGATCAGAGAAAAAAAATTAAAAGACTACAAAAACCACAGCGGTGCAAAAAACTTGTTGAATTATAACTGTTGTGCACAAAAATAGAATAAAATAGTACCAAACAACAACAATTATACACAGTCCTACAAGATCAGGGCCTGTTGTAGCAAGTTTTAAATGATTAACGGTTTATTCCACAGAGACTTGTTATCAAATAGATAGTAGATCTTCAGATCAGCTACAGATCTGGCAATCCTAATCCTATTCTAAGTTAGAACTAAGGAAAACAGGAAAAAGAGATGGAGCTTTATGGTTATCACTAAACTAGAAAAAGAAATGGACTAGATCTAATTAAAAACATATTTCAAAACCAAATCAGAGATAAAGGGAGAGAGAATTGAGGAAGAGAACAAATGTTTTGGTAAAATAAACTTAAAATATGTAGAATAAACAACTAGGTGTTATTCATTGAAAATTACCACTTTTCACCTCTTAATCTAGCCTTCACTACACCTTGGAGCTGTCTAATGGTCCTCTGTTTAGTATGTTTTGTAGTTAATAATAACATTTGGAGCTTAGTACAAAGTTCATGTGTTTGAAGCCAAAAAGAGAGAGAATTCATGCTAAGATGAGGAGCTGATGCAAGAACAGAGAATACACCTTGGTGGCACACACCATGGTGACCATATAGCATGCCAAAGTGGACTTTAGACGCCCAAAGGAGGAATGGTTGGTGGACCCAAGTGTTGAAAGCTACATCAGCAGAAGGAGGACAGCAGCAGAACATAATTAAATTACCTCGCACAGTTGGCGCGAGGTTCATACAGATGAAATATACTCACACTCGCGAAGAACTCACACAACACAGTGAAGGAATGGCTTTAGAGAACTACTTCGCACAGCAGTCGGACGCTTCATTTGCTCTCAACACTCCAAGTCCTTGTGAAGCACTCGTGCACTAGATCCTTCAGAAATCCTTCTCGTAAAGTTCTCGCGAAATCCAAACATTTCTCTTTCATTTCATATCACGAAGCACTCGCACAGTCCATGGGGGAAAAATCTCAAAAATGTCGTGCGAAGAGTTCTCGCGTGGCTCATCCATGTATAAGATGCTAGCCACTCGCACAACTCTCCCGAAGCTCAAGAGGAGAGAGAGCTCAAGAAAATGTCTCACATAGCTCTCGCACGCATAAATGCCTAAAGCATCCACTGGGTGAGTTGTACTACTCACTACACAAGGAGCCTGGCGAAATCTAAACTCATCTACGCGAGACCCTCATGACAGGAATTACCTGAAGCTCCACTGTGCGAGCTGAGACCACTCACTGCAAATTCATCCCTACAAGTTCTCTTCTGTAGCTACTTCAACCACGCAACGTGCCACGTGAGGAGAAAATAAAGGAGCCCCAGCCCCGTGAAGCACGAGCTCCTACTTTCTAATTCCATACTCAGGGACCTTTTGAGGATTTTCCTAGGTCCAGGACACACTTCCCGAGCCCCTGATCTCTATGCATTCATCCTGAGGCATCCAAGGTTGTAACCAAGCCACGTCTGCCATAAAATTAGGATTTCTTTCCCTATTGGCAAAGGCATCAATGGCTGAGTATATAAGCTGTGAGCTCTAGCATATTAGGGTATAGGGTTAGATCACCATCTTTTTCATTTTTCTTCTTCCTTAGCCTAGCACTTGCTAGCTATGATCTTTGTAAGCAATTAGGTATAGTTTGATTCAATTTTATAATGGGTTTTGTACACATTGGGATTTGTTGAGTGCTGTTCTATACAAGACTGCTGCCTTGACAAATTTCATTGTAAGTATCGTTTAATTAAGTAAATTTGTGTTTTAATGCTTATTCAATCTACTATTTTCCTATCTGTCCATAGTATTCTTTGATCTATGTCATGCATTTATGATTTTATTGAATTGAAATCCCCATGGAAGCTTGAGCTTGTAGCCTTGTGAGAGGTTGTAGCAGAAACAAGCTCCCCTTTGTTTTACATGACCATCATCAGATGTTAGATTGGATTTCTCTTTAGAGATTATAGACTTGTGAGCTGAGCCATTGCAAGCCTTTTGTAGCAATGACCAGCTGCATATAAGTCACCAAATAGCCTTTGAACAACTGTGATTTCCACTGATTTTTCAAGAGCTGTTAGCTCCTATGGATGCCTAAGCTTATGATCTTTATGTTCTGATTTGATCCATTGGTTATTCGTTCAAAGGCTATTTGCTCCAAATAACCTTTGAACAACTGTGGTTTCCACTGACAAAAATAGTGTCTGCAATGATCTTTAATTTTTGATTTGATCCATTGGTTAGAGGAAATCTATTGGATAATCTGTGACCATTTAAGTAGACAGGTTATAGCCTTAAGATCAGTCCATTCCCTTGGAACAGATTGGTTTTCTAATTTAATTCCTGTGTTTTAACCCTCTCTATTGGATAGCCTGGGACCATTTAAGTGGACTAGGGTATAGCCTTAAGAGACCAGGTCAAACCATAGGAGTTGAGTTGGATTCTTCCACCTTGCAGTTGTGCTTGTAGCCATCTGAAGGATTGTTGTAGAGACAACTCTCTAAGTTACTTGACTGAAATAACCTTAGCTTAGTTGCCTACTTCTCATCAATTTTTACCTTCATTTTAACACACACCATAACCACCTTCTTCATAAACCCTTTCTTTAGGATAGGACTACACTTTCTTTCTCTTCTTTTAGTATTAGTTTAGTGTAGTTGTGACACCCAACTCCCTTTCCCTAGGATTGCTAGATCTGTAGCTAGATCTGAGGCCTACTAATATAACCCTTTTTGGGTCCTAGATCAATTTCTCTATGGGACAAACTCTTAGTTGCTTAAAACTTGCTACAACACCCCTGTATCTTACAGGCTGTGCATATTTTAGACTTGCTGTTTTGCCTATTTCCATCTCTTCACTCTAGATTTATTTTCTCCACTATTTTCCAATAAAATAGTAGCAAGTATCTCGAAATATAAACTAACAAGTTTTTGGCGCCGCTATCGGGGATATTGATCTTTTTAGTAGACCTGAGTTGTATTGTATTGTATTTTTAGTTGACAAAAATTCTTTGTAGCAGTGCTTGATTTTGAATAAAAAGTACTACTTATTTTTGTTGAAATTTTTGCATATTTGGACAGCAGCAGAAGGGAAAAGCTAGAGTTGCATGATGGAGTTTAGCTAGCTTCTGTTTGCATTTCTCTTACCCTAAAACTCAGTTCCATTGCTATTGAATTCCCTGATAGTAGTTTTGTTGTAAATTTTGTTTAGCTGTAATTTGGTTTGCAAATTTTTTAAGTGTGCCGTGAGTATTTTCTGTACCTGCTGTTCTGTGCGTATGGTTGGTAGAAGGTCCCTTAACCCTACATTTGAACCTCCAAATCCTGAGGTAGAAAGGGTCCTTAGACAGAGAAGCACCTGTTGGTTACTTTAGGTTGTTGTCTTGTTATTGATGAGAAAATAGTGTTAAAGAAAAATAAATCAAACAGTGAAGAGGTGGAAATTAGTGAAAACAACAAGTCCAAAATATACAACGTACAAGATGTTGTAGCAAGTTTTGAGTGAGTAAGAGCTTGACCCATAAAGAAATTGATCTAGAATCCAAAATGGGTTGTATTACTAGGCCTCCAGATCTAGCCACAGATCTTGCAATCCTAGAGAAATGGAGTTGGGTGTCACAACTACACTAAACTAACACTAAATGAAGAGAAATAAACTGCAATCCTATCCTAAAGAAAGGGTTAAGAAGAAGGTGGTGATGGTGTGTTAAAATAAAGATAAAATTGGTGGGAAGTAGGCATATAAGCTATGGTCAATTTAGCTATGTAACTCAAACGTAGGGCTGTCTCTGCAGCAGTCCTTCAGATGGCTACGATCACATCTGCAAGGAGGAGGTGTCTAACTCAACTCTTATGGTTTGACGTGGTCTCTTAAAGCTATAACCTGTCCACTTCAATGGTCATGGGCTATCCAATAGAGAAGATCACACCACATGAGTTAAATCAGAAAACCAATCTGATCCAAGGGCATGGACCGATCTTTGGGCTATAACCTGTCCACTTAAATGATTACAGATTATCTAATAGATGTCCTCCACCCAATAGGCCAAATCAGAACATTAAAGTCATTGTAGACACCATGTTTGCCAGGCTACAAGCTCAGGCATCTATGGGAGCAAATAGCTCTTGAAAAACTAGTAGAAACCACTGTTGTTCAAAGTCTATTTGGGAACATAAATGCAGCTGGTCATTGCTACAAAAGGCTTGCAATGACTTAGTTCACAAGTCCACAATCTCTACAGAGAAATCAGATCTAACATCTGGATGGTCAAGTAAAACAGAGGGGAGCTTGTTCCTGCAACAACCTATGACAAGGCTACAAGCTCAAGTGCAAAGGAAAAAAATTCCTCTAAGATCTATGGCTTGGAATCACCCTAGGCCTATAGTCTGTCTACTTAAATGGTCACAAGTTATCCATCGAGGTTATTCACACCACAGAGGACTGAGATGGAATATATAAATTGCTGCTACCACCATGGTTACAGGGCTACAAGCTCAAGTTTCCATGGGGTTTGCAAATCAGCTAAAATCCTAGATGTAAGGCCTAGATTGAATAAAACTATAGACAAATAGAAAAATAATAGATTGAATAAGCATTAAAATAGACATTCATTGATTAAACAAACACTTATAATGAGATGTCCTTAAGGCAGCAGCCTTGGGCATAATAGCTCTCAATAAATCCCAATGTTCACAAGACCCATTACCAAAACTACATAAAACTAAGCTTAACTACTTACAGAGGTCATAGCCAGCATGTGCTGGGCTAAGGAAGAAGAAAAATGGAAAAAGTAGGTGATCAAACCCTAACCCTAATCTACTCAAGCTCTTAGCTAACTCAGGTTGAAGGAGAGATAATATTCTAAGTTAAAATTATAGCTTATATACTCAGTTACTAATGCCTTGGCCAAAAGAAAATTAAATCCTAATTTTCTAGCAGACGTGGCTTGGTTATAACCCTTGGATGCCTTGGGATGTGTGCATCGAGATCAAGGCCTTAGGATGTGTGCCTTAGACCTAGGCAAATCCCCAAAAGGTCCCTGAGTAATGACTGAGAAGTGGAGAGCTTGAGCTTTGCAGGGCTGACTTTGGCTCTTTATTTCAATCATGTAGTTGTAGAGTATTTGCGATGTAAGATTTGGCTTTGAAAGCTCCTTGCTCGCGCAGAAGGATTTGAATTTGTCGAGTTATTGCTTTGGCCTGTAATGCACTCGTGAGGAAGGATTTGCAATGATCTGTCTCACTCACGCAGTGGAGCTTCAGGTATCTTTTAATGCGAGGGTCTCATGTGGAAGAGTTAAAGTCTCGCCAAGCTTCATGTTGAGTGTGTAGCATAGCTCGCTATGTAGAGGCTTAGGCTTTGAAGCGCATGAGAGCTATGCGAGAGAATTTCTAAAGCTCTCTCTCCTCTTAAGCCACGCGAGAACTTTGGGAGCTTGCCTGCATTCTTTTATATAACTTGGTCTCACGAGACTGCGAGCATGGCAACTGGAGACTTGATCCTTGTGAGAGCTTCGTGAGTAGGATTTCTGAAGGTTTTACCTGGCGAAAGCTTTGCAAGGACTCTGAATGCTGATGGTAGTTGAAGTGCGCGACTGCTGTGTGAAGTAATGCTCTGAGACCAATCCTTCATTAAGCTGCGTGAGTTCACTTGTGCTATAGGTCTCAGCTACGCAAGATGGCTTTATTGCAAATTTAAACAGCGCAAGGCAGCATTTCTACTTTGCGAGATAACATCTCTGCTCCTCTACTGCAATGTAGCTGCTGTTGTTGCAGATCTCTCCACTCTTATCCACCCTTCACTCATCTTCTTGACTTCTTGGGTCCACCTTAGCATGCACAGTAGTCACCATGGTGTATACCACCATGGTGTTCCATCAGTCTTTGGCCCAGCAGTCATCCTTAGCTTGGATTCTCTTTCTTTTTAGCAACACAAGCATGAACTTTGTATTACGCTGTAACAATTATTAATAATTATAAAACAAGCTAAAGAAAGAGTTATTAGTCAGCTCCAAGGTATAGTAAAGGCTAGGTTAAGAGGTGAAAAGTGGTACTTTTCAGTAAATAACACACCCCCAAACCTAATCTTTGCAACTCCTCGAGCAAAGTAAAATTTAAACAACTACTCTAAAAATTTAAATGCCACTTTCATAGGGAGCACGAATGCATTTAGCTTATGCATCAAGCCTTTTAAACCTGTAGGTGATCCTTAGTGGAGGAGTGAAGTCTCCTGGGGTTTTCAACGAAGGTAGCCACAAACTTCTCAATGAAAAAGTTAACAGAAGTGTAAACATTATCAAGTCAGTTTTTAATCGACAGAGCATCAGTCTACCCTTGATTCTTTTCAAAATGTGAGAAATTTAAACATATGAAGTGCACAAACCATTTAACATAAAAAAAACTCTTACATGTATGCACATCATTTCAAATCAGCATACAATAAGAAAAATAGCAAGTGTATGTTAGTATTGAGCTCACCATCAGTTCTAAATCTAAGTTTAGACAATGCCCAATACATTCAATGTCAGACCCAATTCTTACTAGGGCAGTCTCTCACAAATAAGTCTTTGAGGGTTTTCATTTTCACACAAGTTCGAGAGCAGTTACAACCACCAAATGGGTCTGGAAGCATGAGCATAGGCAAGGTGCCTAAATTCTGGCATCATTGACTATTTCTCACCATAGATTGGATTGGACAACTCCTCATTTCCACATAACAACTCATTCAACTTTGGATCACAAGGTCTTATGACTGGGTTATAATGTGACATATGGGTGTAGGTTACAAAGAATAGAAGGGTGTAAAGGTTGCAAAATTGAGAAATCAGCAGGTGAAGGAGGTAATTCATGACTTCACCTTCTTTAATTCAACATATTTCATCTTCTTTGATATTTTTCAGACTTGAAGTGGCCAGCTTCTCCCCCTATTTTTACTTTTTCCAATGAAATTTCCTCTTGACTCCTCTCTATTCCTTTTCATTATTATTATTATTATTTTTTATTTTTCTGAAATGCCACCCTCTTCCCAGCTGCTACACTGCTGTCCTCCTTTTGTGTTTCTTCTCCATTCACCAAATATTGACCCTAGTTTGTTCATCTTCAACTCCTTCTCCTTTACCTTTTGAATTCTCAGAGTGGGGGTAGGTTCTGAAATGCCACCCTCTTCCCAGTTTGAAGAAAACTAGAAATTAAGGATCAAAAGGTGTATGCACAAGGGCAGTTTACTTGGTTTGGTATTTTTAAGCTCAAACTGTCCAAGAGAAGGCCTTGATCCTTTCCTAAATGTCATGGGTACTGTTAGATATTTCAACTTGGAGATGCCCAACTTCTAGTGAGAAGATAAACTCAGCCAGTCCTTAGGGCAAAAGGAATTTCCTAAGACACTCCTCAAAGAGAATTTTATTTTTTTGTAGGCCCAAATCTCACTAGGTATGGTCTTCCATTGAACTCATGGGCATGTCCTCACCTTTTTCTCTCCCAAATGGTTCACTAAGTGCTGACACAAATGAGTTTTCATGGTGTTCACCTCATGGAATTGTTAAATTTTAGAAGCTTTTAATGCCTAAAGGTCTGCAAAATTTTTAAATCTCCTCATTTTAAAAGTTTCTTAAGTAAACTTAGCTTTATTTCTATCTCACTCACTTGGTTCTGCTGCACTTAGGTTAACTACTTCATTGGCATACCTTGTCACACCCTTAAACCTATGAAGAGCAGTGTCCTCACTAGTTCAAAGACAAAGAACATGTGTAGCAGGGTATATTGATAAAAATAACACACAAAACAAGGCAAGTAAAATTAATAAATAGCATAAATAAACAAGACAAACAAGATTCAGACAAAAGATAACAAAAAGAACTTGTATTTATAAAATAGAGATATGTACAATGCAGGTGAAAAGAAATAAAAAAACTTCTAGAAAAACATCCAAACTATGTACATGCACATGGCCTAATCATCTGAATTTTTATCTACAGGTTCTTGGACACCTTTTCGTTTCTCTTTCTTGAGAGCAACATCAGTGGACATGCTTCTCTTGAAAGTAGTCTTGCTCTGCCTGGTTGTGCTTCTCTTTTCGGGAGTGGGTTTTGGATTTGGAGCAGGTTCTTTGATGTTGTTTCCAACCTTTATTTTTCTGGGCTCTTTTGTTTGAGGAGCAATTGCCATTAGAGGTGCTGCTGCAGTGAAGAGAGAGGCAGCAACAGTTGCTAAATCTCTGCCACCCATGCTTGATCCTCTTTCTCTCTATCTTGTAAGTTAGCTTTAAAAACTTGATTTGATCGAGGAGGGGCTGCTTCACTGTAGTTCTGAGGTCAGCCATGCCTCTTATTACATCCCTCTTGATGTAGGCATTTTCCTTCATGGCTCTAAGGAGGGTGGAGAATGGGGGCATGGGGTTTAAAGAGGTAGGTAGGATAGTGCTACCAGCAGTGGAAGAAGGGCTAGCCAGCAAATGGGGTGGGGTTGATGAAGATGAAGGGATAGATGATGGAATGGGTAGGGTGTAAGTAGAGGGTAATGACTGGGGAATTTCATGTTCAGATTGGTTAAGGTCTTTGACTTCAAGGTCTGTTTGGGAGGCTTTTGAGGAGGTGGGGATTAGGTTATCCACATATGTGACAACATCATTTGTTGCTTCTGCAGGTGGGGTTGTAGGTTGGGTAAGTGCCAGAGATGGGGCAATAATGGGTGGCTGTATAGGGTTAGGTTAAGGTTCAGGTTCAGGGTCAATATGGGTTGAGGCAGTGGTAAATGAAATTAGAGGGGCTTCCTAAACAGGTTCAATGAGTGTAACAGCAACTAATGTTACTGCTAAGGTTAAGGGTTGGGGAGATGGGGGTGGTGTAGGTATATGGGTAGGAGGAGGGATAAATGGTTGTTGGGAAGGTTGAGTTAAGGTTGACAATGTCGATTGGATGGCTTGTAAACTAGATTGAATGAAGGCCTGGTTTTAGAGGGTGGAGTGCATGGCTTGAAGGTTGACCCCTATGGATATTTGGGTTTGGGTGTTGGCCATCATTTGGGTTTGAAGGGAGAGGAGGAGGTTGAAGATTTGAGGTAGGGGATTAGATATGATAAGTGTTGTGGGTTGGGTGGTTGGAATTGGTTGAAATGGTGAAGTGGGGGCATGATGGAAATTAGTTGGTAGAGGTGAAGTAGGGGTAGGAGTAAAGTGATGTGATTGTGGTGAATCTGGGAGGGGGGTGAACTCATAATTGATGTCTCCTATAATGGAATCCATCATAGCTAAGTATCCCTCTGATGAGAAGGGATCTTGATCATGGAAAGGGGAAAAAGAAATGGATTGGCCCAAGGGTTCCTGTTTAGTGTGTGTAGAGGTTTCAATGGGTTGAGGTGAGGCTACAAGGGAGCTATGCGGGATGTCATGGATTCGAGGCTCAGGTGCTGGTGAGGATGGTTGGATATTAATAGTTGGGGCTAGTGAGGCAGTTGTTCATGGACACGGATAGGTTGGGATATATAGGTGGGTTGGGGCTCAGTGGGGCTTTGGTTGCTTTCCTTTTTCCTGTAAGTAACCTTGGCAGGTGGGCTATGGATGTAGGCAGAGGTTGGATAGGGAAAATGGGTAGGGATGGCTGTGAGGTTGTTGTGATGGTGGTAGGTGTAGATATTGGTATGGTCACAGCAAGTATGGTGGGTGTAGGTGAGGTTGTTGTGGCTATGGTTGTGGGTAAAGGTACAGGTATAGATGGTGTAACTGTGGAGGGTTGTGGGGTTAGAGTGATTGTAGTGGCTGGGGTAGTATGTAAGGTAGGGATGGCTGGCACAATAGGTGGCATGGGAATGGAGGTGGGTGTGGAAGTAGTGCTGACAGCTGATGATGGTAAAATGGAGAGTGATGGGAATGGAATGGTGGGGATAGCTGGGCTGACAGCTGCAGGAGCTGAAGTACTAACTGCTGCAGAGGTGGCCACAGAAGCAGCAGCAACTCCCTCTTGAATTATGGGGGCTACTTGAGCTAGCAGCTCCTTCTTCTTTTTCTTCTTCTCAATCAATGTTCCACTAATCCCCCACTGCTTCTTTCCATATTTGCTGGGGTCCAAATTTAAAGTTTCTTCATTCATTTGGAAGTGGTAACCCCCCAGCTTCAGCAAGGTTGTGATGAGCCTGCAATAGGGCAAGGCATGGGGTTTCTGCTCCCTCTTCACCTTCTCATGTATATCCTTCATCCCTTCAAAGATTAGTTTTGCAACATCAAAATAGTGGTTGTAGTAGAAGGAGTAGAGGGCACCAGCAATTGGGGACCTCCTCTCTTGCTGGTGCCCAGAGCAATATATATTCTTTCGCAGTACCCCATCCATAAATCTCAAACCTGGATGTAGGTCACTCTTCTTAATTGACACCCCAGAGGTTGTGATCCCTCTAGTGAGCTCCTTCGCAATTTCAGGGATGGTGGTTGTCAATGGAGCACCCAAGCCACACTCTGGGCTATAAGTGACTGGTATCCCAAGTATTTCTGCAATTCCTGCTTGGTTAAACAACATCTAAAAATCATCAATTAGAACTAGCAATGTAGGGTTTCCATCATCCCCAGTCATCACCCTGATGTTCTGGTAGAATAACTGCACTAGTCTAGGGAAGACTAGTTGTAGTGGGGGCCTGAGCAGGGGTAGTAATTAGGCTTTGGTTAGGTATTCTATTGATGCAACAGTCTCAGGCTGTTCCTCAAAGAATGCCTTATCAAAGGCAGTTTCAACTTCAATCTTAATTATAGACACAAACTCAGAGGGGGGTTTGAGGGACTCATCCTCTTCCTCTTCCTCAGGGGCAACCTCAGGGACCTCAGGGACCACTCCCTTACCCCTTTTCAGCTTTTTCTTAGATTTCTCAGGGTTCTTAGCAGGTGGATGGTCTTTAGCTCTTTTCTTAGGGGCTGCCTTATTCTTGACAACAGGGGCATCAGAGGCCACAGCCTTGGATTTCTTCACAAGGGCAGCCCTCTTCTTAATTTATTCCACTTGGGGTTCAATAGTTGGTGCAGGTATCTCAGAGGTCTCCACAGTGGAGGCCTTTGTAATCCTCACTGATTTTCGTGTGGCCACAGGGCTACCAGTAGGGGGAGGGTTCAGCATGGCAGTCAAGGTATCAACAAATTTAGAACCTGTGGCCATGGCTACTCCAATTCTTAAAATTAGGTTCGAAACACACCAACTGTGTAGTTCACACTCCAAGGATAGTATTTAACAAAGATATGCTCCCTACTTAACACAAAAATCACAGCCTACTCAATCCAAATGAGAAAGTGAGAACACTTACCACAAATAGCTAAGTTACCACTTCCAATCATACACAGTGGATCAAATTTCTGGGAATCAAGTGCAAAATGATCGGGAGTTGTTGGGGAACACAATGGTAGGAGAAGAGTAGCTGAGTTGTAGTGGTTTAGGCAGTAGAGAAGAAAGAAGGGAGAAGAAAATCGGAGGGGTGCAATCGAGGCTAGGGCAAAGAAGAAAATTGATGAAGAAATGAGGATTTCGTGAGGTATAAGTGTGTGACCCTGTGCTTCGCGCGGTTCTCACCAAATACTCGGGGGGCACATTCTTCTTACGCAGCTGAAAAGGGATCTCACGAGAAATGCGGTTCCTGAGAAGAACAAAAGCTCATGAGGTATTCACGGGGCGGATTTAAATCTGAGTCGTGCGAGAGGACATGTGTATTCCTCGTGTAGCTAGAGCACAGATCCTCGCGAGAAGCATCTTTACAGAGAACAAAGGTCCTCCTGAGGTAATTACAAGTGTAAGCTTCAAAAATTTGCTCGCAAGGCTCTCGCGAGGTACAAAATGCAGGTTCACCACTTCTCGAGCAGCTCAATATCACGGAGAAGATAAAGCGTCGTGAGGCTCACTTTTAGGTTTCTTCAGGTGTTTTGCTCGCGAGGCTCTCGTGAGGAACAAAATTCCTATCGAAACCCCATGAGAAAGCCTACAAATGGCTTGCGAGTGTGAAATGTAGGCCATTGAGCCTCACGAGAAAGCACAATTAAAACTTCTCAGTGCTAGCACCCTGGCATATGCATATATACTGGCATGCACCATGCCTTTATGCATTAACACCACATTTCTTCACTATTCATCCATTTCACCATGATAATCTCAATGCCCATTACCAACATATTCATAGAGTAAAATTTCATAATGCAACTGATTTTGAATTATAGCAGATTCATGTACATTTCACATTTAGAAGGAAACATGCTCATGAAATTCAGATGACGAAACATGCACATCAACATCCATAACAACACAACACAAAACAAAACATGCATATCAACAACAAAGCGATGACAACACATGATAAATTTTAAAACAAAACAACACAAAAATTCAACAAGTATGGTACATAGTGTACAGAGCTCTGGATCACTATACATTGGGAGGTTCATGTAGTTGGATGGTCTGAGGAGGCTCCACAGAATTTTCTACACAAATTTTCAGCCTTTGACCATTCACTTTCATGATCTTCCTCGAAATGGGATCCAAGATCTCCACAGCACCAGATGGGGAGGCATGGATGATAGTGTAAGGTCCATCCCATCTGGATTTTAACTTCCCTAGAAAGAATTTTAATTTGGAGTTAAACAACCAAACCTTGGTACAAGCATTGAAGTCCTTTCTCATTAGTTTCTTGTCAAAAAATGCCTTGGATCTCTCCTTGTAAAATCTTAAATTTGTATAGGCTTCTAGTCTCAATTCATGAAGCTCAAACAGTTGCAATTTCCTGTGTGAACCAGCAGTAGTTAGATCAAAATTCAATGTTTTAATAGCCCTGTAGGCTCTATGCTCTAACTCCACTGGTAGGTGATAGGCATTGCCATAAACCTGTCTAAAAAGGGACATGCCAATGGGGGTCTTACAGGTAGTCCTATAAACCCACAGTGCATCATTCAACTTCTGTGCCCAATCCTTTATATTTGTCCTCATAGTCTTCTCCAAGATGTGCTTAATCTCCCAATTAGAAATTTCAACTTGCTCACTGGTTTGTGGGTGGTAGGGAGTTGCAATCTTGTGTGTAACAGAATACTTTTTTAGCAGATTCATAAAAGGCCTATTACAAAAATTACTCCCCCATCACTAATGATAGCTTTGGGGGTGCCAAATCTAGAGAAGATATTATCCTTTAAAATTTTGAGGACAACTGTGTGGTCATTTGTCCTTGTGGCAATGACTTCAACCCATTTGGACACATAGTCCACTGCCACAAGGATAAAATTAAAACCCATAGAAGAAGGAAAGGGGCCCATAAAATCAATCCCCGAGAAGTCAGACAGTTCTACCACAAGGATGGGCTGTAATGACATTGTATCTTTCTTGGAAATGCCTCCCAACCTTTGACATCTTGCATAGGCCTTGCAATGTATGTGTGCATCTCTGAACAATGAGGGCCAATAAAACCTACATAATAATACTTTTACAGCTATCTTTTTTCCACTAAAGTGACCTCTACAGGCCTGCTCCTGGCACATAGAAAGAATGCTGTGGAAGTCACTTTTAGGCACACATCTCCTCATAATCTGATCTGCACAATGCTTGTCAAGGTATGGGACCTCCCACAGAAAATGTTTAATATAAGAGAAAAATAGGTCTTTGTCCATCTTGGACCAATGAGGGGGGATCCTATCAACAGTAAGAAAATTCATAATGTGTGCAAACCAAGGCACAGTAGACTGCATAGCAAAAAACTACTCATTAGGGAATAATTCATTGATAGGTGCTGCTGCACATTCATCCAACACAATTCTAGAGAGGTGATCAGCCACCACATTCTCCACTCCTTTCTTTTCCTTGATCTCAAGATCAAACTCTTGCAACAGGAGGATCCATCTGATCAGCCTTGGTTTAGCACCCTTCTTAGCCAACAGGCATTTCAGGACTGAGTGATCAGTAAAAACAACAATTTTAGACCCAAGCAAATAGGGTCTAAACTTGTCCACAGTAAACACAACAGCTAGCAGCTCCTTCTCAGTTGTGGTATAATTGAGCTAAGCCTCTGCTAGTGTTTTGCTTGCATAATAAATCACTACAGGCAGCTTATCTTTCCTCTATCCTAAGACAACACTTATGGGCAAGTCTGATGCATCACACATCAGTTCAAAGGAGAGTGAGTAATCTAGGGCCTGGATTACAAGAGCAGTGGTAAGGCACTTTCTTAAGACCTCAAAGGCCTCAAGGCACTCAACAGAAAATTCAAATTGCACATCCTGACACAGCAGGTGGCATAGTGGCTTTGCAATTTTGCTGAAGTCCTTAATGAACCTCCTGTAGAATCCAACATGTCCTAAAAAGGATCTGATTTGCTTCATAGTCCTGGGTGGGGGCAGGTGTGAGATCTGGTCCACTTTAGCTTTGTCAACCTCTATACCTCTGGGGGAGATCACATGGCCTAACACAATTCTTTGTGTTATAATAAAGTGGTTTTTTGCCCAGGTTAAGACCAAATTGGTCTTTTCACATCTTTGCAAAACCAGGTCAAGGTGACTCAAGCACTGGCTAAAGTTGTCCCATAAACTAAAAAATCATCCATGAAGATTTTCAGGAACTTGTTAATCATATCAGAGAAAATCGCATACATGCACCTCTAAAATGTGGTTGGGGCATTGCACAGTCCAAAAGGCATCCTCCTATAAGGAAAGGTGTTGTCCTCCAAAGTGTGCTTCGCTTTTTGGGTGGTGGTGAAAGTTATTTAAAAATCAAAAACAGAATAAAACAGGGGATGAATCAGTACAACTCGGAAATCCTAGACCTGCAAGATACAGGGTCCTTTGTAGCAAGTTTTGATAAGTAAGAGTTTGTCCCATAGGGAAAGGTGATCTAAGGCTCCAAGGGAGGCGTCTCTAGTAGTCCCTCCAGATATGTCTACAGATCTGGCAGTCCTAAAAGGAGGGGAGTTTAAGGTCACTTATTCTAAGTATTCTAATAACTAAATTACAGAAAGGATTGAGAGGATGGATGGAGTGTGGAAAATAATTATAAAAAGGTGAGAAATATGTTATTGAGCTAAGGTCAGAGGAGTTTTGTAACTCAAATTTAGATCTGATGTTATAGAAATCCTGTCAAGAAGCTACATTATCACCTCTGAGGAGAAAGGATCCAACCCATCTCTACTTCCATGACTCCACCCTTAGGGCTATAACCTGTCCACTTAAATGGTCACAGACTATCCCATAGGGAAGCCACTATCCAGGGATGGGTCAGAACATAACAAATAAATCATTGCAGACACTATTTCATCCAGGCTACCAGCTCAAGAATCCATAGGGAACCTCAACCTCTAAAGTTCAATATGTGGGGCTAAGGCTGGAAAACCATGACAGCCCAGACACATAGAACCAACAAGCGATTGAGTACAAACTTTGATCCAGCTGTCCATTGCTTGAGAGAGGCTACAATGGTCCAGTCACCAGCCTATAATCTCTATAACCAGATTAGATCCAACATCTGATGGCGGATCTATACAAATATGGGGGAGTCTGCCTCTGTACAATCCCTCACCAGGCTTCTACAAGCTCAGGTGAAAAGAAGAAGGATCCATCTTGGATCGGTGGATCAGAATCACCCTAAGGCTATAATTTGTCCACTTAAATAGTCACAGACTATCCCAGAGGTTATCCTCCTCACGGAGCCTAAAACAAAATAAGATTATCGCTGCTACCACCATGTTCACCAGGCTACCAGCTCAAGCTCCCATGGGGATTTCAGATCTGGTAGGTCCTGTGGTGGGGCTAAGGCTGGAAGACCATGATAGCCCAGACACACAGGTCACTTGGATCTGAGTGACCCTTAAAATCAGTCCTCCATTGCTTTGAAACACAACCAAGGCAATGGGGGATCACAAGGCAGTAGCCTTGCACAGAGCATCTCACATATAAACAACAATCCCACAAAGAACAAATCCTATTGCAAAACTTCCATTAATCTAACTCAAACACATATACAAAGTCATAGCCAGCAATTGTTGGACTATGGAGAGAAGAAAAGAAAAAGAAAAAGAAAAACTACTTACTACTAAAAAGAAAGAGAAAAGAAAAGCGATCTGAGATAGGTTCCCAGATACCTAAACCTAAGCTAGGCCTAGGTATATATAGCAGTGGGGTGGTGGCACATTAGGGTTAGGAAACCCTAATTTTAACGATGCCACATGGTCTTATACTGATCCTTGGATGCCTCGGGGCGTGTGCACAAAGATTTGAGCATGGGAGTGCATGCCCTAGTCACTGGAAATTTCCAGAATGCGCTCTGCTGATGAGATGGAAGTTTAGGTTCAGAGCCTCGCTACGTAGCTATAGTTTCCCAGACTTGTCGCGTGGTAGCTCATTGCTCTTCGCTAGGATGATTTGACACTGAAGCTTCAGCCGTCGCGAGGTTGCCTTGGTTTGCTCTTCAGGCAGTCGCGCGGTAGAGAGTTGAGCTCTCGCTGGGTTGGAGTTCACGAGGTTGAATAGAAAACACAGTCGCAAGCATCGCAAAGTTGCAATTCAAGCAGTCGCGCGGTAGATTACTTTGCTGGGCAGCAGCGTGAGAATTGCGCGAGCTCTTCTCTTTACATGGACTTCGCGAGTTACCTTGCGAGGTTCTTTTTAGTTTTGTACTGTGCGAGGTTCTTTGTCTCACTCAATCTTCGCGAGCTTGGCTTTGCCTTCGCCAGGATGCTTTCTTTCTTGACTGGCACGCGAACTATGCGAGGCGTTCTTCTTCTGACAATTATACCCTGCGGTAACTGTGCCACAACTGTGCGAGGAATCTTCTAAAGCTCTCTCTCCTCAGCTGTCTTAAGCGAACTTCGCGAGATTGAGAGAGGACTGCTTTGAACTGTGCGACACTGAGCGATGTGTTCTACTCTTGAACTTCGCGAGAGCTGTGCGAGGTTGAGTTTCTGAAGCTCCTCAGTCATTCATCTGCGCAAGAGGTTGCTGTAAAGCCTTGGGAAGCTCAACTGATCTATGCGAGGCTTCGAAGTGCATTCTTGCTGAGGGGCATCTGGTGCCAAAGTAGGCTCCATAACAAGATTCTTGGCCTTATTTCACTGTTGATTATTTCCTGAACAAAACACTTAAGAAGAGTTTATTAGTTGGCTAAGGGTCTAATCAAAGGTTAAGTTAAGGGGTGAAAAGTGGTACTTTTCAGGTCTTAACAAAAGGTGCCAAAGGGACATGTGAAAGTGGTTTTCTCTTGATCTTAAGGATGCACAGGGATTTGGTTATACCGTGAGTATCCATTTAGAAAGCAATAAAATGCCTTTTCAGCCAATTTATCTAGAATTTGGTCATTAAAAGGGAGAGGAAAGTGGTCTTTCATTGTCTTAGAGTTGAACTTTTAGTACTCAATGCAAACTCTCCAGCCAGTGGTCCCCTGGCTAGCATCAACTCCCCAGAATAAGAATTAATGACTATTATGCCTGACTTTTTGGGCACCACCTTAATAGGGGACACCCACTCTGAATCTGAAATGGGGTAAATCACCCCTGCATCTAACAGTTTTACTATCTCTTTGAAGACCACGTCTTGTATGTGAGGATTAAGCTTTCTTTGCATCTCCCTAGAGGGTTTTACACCCTCTTCCAAGTAAATTTTGTGCATGCAAACTGAGGCATCAATGCTCCCAAGATCAGCAATTGTCAATCCCATAGCCTTTGTGTGCTTCTTGAGACCACTCAATAGTTCCTCCTCCTGTTCATTAGTAAGAGAGGAAGAGATAATCACTGGAAGCTTTTTGTTTTGCCCCAATAAGGTATACTTTAATGAGTCTAGGAGCTGTTTTAGCTCCAGATTAGGAGGACTTTCTATGGAAGGCAACAAAGGTGCCTTGGTGGTTTGAGGAAGGGACATCAATGTAGGTTTCCAGCTGGAATGCTGCATTAGGCCAACAGAAGACTCTATTTTGTTACCGTCTTCTGTCATAAGAGCTTGGGCCTCCTCGTCAACCATACTCCAAATATTTTTTAAGTTTTCAGCAATATTATCCCAATCCACCAGATTGGATAATTCTTCTTCCACAAGGACATCTAGTACATCTATTGCACAACAGTCCTAAATGTCCATCTGAGGCTGCCTAGCAGTGTTGTATATATTTAATTGGGCCTTCATATTCCCAAAAGTTACCTCCATCACCCCTGACCTGCATTGAATACAAGCATTGGTAGTCACCAAGAATGGCCTACCAAGGTTGACAGGAATTGGGATTTTACTTTTGCCAGGGTCCATGTCCAAAACTAGGAAATCAGCCGGATAGTAGAGCTTTTCCACCCCCAGAAAAACATCCTCTACCACACCCACATACCTATCAGCTAGTTAAAGTACAACTGATGTAGATTTTAGCTCCCCCAAACCTACTTCCTCATATAAAGAATATAGGAGCAGGTTCACACTGGCCCCTAAGTCCAAGAGGGCTCCACCAATGGTGTGGTTTCCAATTATGCAGGGGATAGTAGGTATCCCTGTCCTACAATTTCTTAGGTGTGGCTATGGACAACACTAATTCAATATGTTCAATAGCAAAAACCTTTTTGGGCAGCGACACCCTTACTATCCTTTTCTGTGTGCAAAGGTCCTTCCAGAATTTGGCATAGGCAGGGACCTGTTTAATAGCATCAAGCAAAGACAAATTTATCTTGACTTGCTTGAAGGACTCCATCATTTCCTCCATCTGAGCATTCCCCTTATCAAAAGGAGATGGGCCAACAAATGCATGAGGAAATGGCAGTTGTTGGACTGCTGGTCCCACAACTCCATGCCTAATAACATCATGGTGAAATTTTTGTTTTTTCCATTTTTCTTCATTTATTGCTTGTTGTTGGGGCTCAACATCAGCCCCCTTATTTTGTCCTCACTGCTCCACAGTAGGGGATAAATTCATTGGTTCTTTGACACTCACATTTTCTTCTTGTACACTCTCCATGGCCTCCTTAGCTGCCCTGCCCACTAAATTGTCGACCACCCTACCACTGCTTAGGGTAGTGATTACATTAGCCTCCTCATGGGTAGAGGAGCCTTCTCCAATCATGTATTGCCCTTTAGGATTGGCCAAGGGTTGACTAGGCAACTTGTCCTCCTCTGTCTTATTCAAAGCATTGCAGATTTGACCCAACTAGTCCTCTATTTTTTTAATACTTTGCCCATGAGAGTTCACAGTTTGTGCCAAATTTCCCAGATTTTGTATTGGTGCCAGCATTTGCTTTTCAAAGGACAAGGATCTGGGCTGTGGTGGGGGCAAGACCAAATGATTTGGCTGTGGGGCAGGCAACTAAAAATTTTGCCTAGGTGCATATCCTTGGTTGAAATGAGGCTGAGGTCTATATGGAGCTGCCAACTTCTGCTGCTGGGGCCGTTGGTATGTGTCTTGTCTCCACCTCAAATTGGAGTGGTTTCTCCATGTACACCCAGCAGGTTGCTGCCCATATGCTTGGGCAGTATTGGCATGTTCTATGACTAATTCAGGGAACCAGTTAGCTGATGGACATTCTTGAAGTTATTGTGTGGGAGATTGGCATATCTGACATGCCTCTTCTACTTGGGCAGCCATCCTAGGCTGCATCACAGCCATCAATTTATCAAGCTTTAAACTCAGATTGTCCACCTTCCTTTCTAATTCACTCTACACCTTGACCTCATACATGCCACCTCTAGGGGTGGATTCTTTCACTATTTTAGCTCGGGTATGGCTGTCATTGTAAGGCAGTGACTCTTACTACATAAAATTCTCACCTATAATGTCAAACAACTACCTTGCCTCATCAGCTGTCTTGTGGAGGTAACTACTCCCACATTAGGCATCCACCACGTCTCTACTCTTGGAATTAATTCCTTGGTAAAAGGCTTGTACAAGTTGCCACTGTGGAATATGGTGGTGGGAACATTGTTTTAACATCTCTTGAAACCTCTCCCATGCCTCATAAAAATCTTCAGTTCAGGATTAAGTAAATGACAGTATGTTTGTCCTCAGCTGACTAGTTTTATTCATGGGAAAGAGTTTTGCTAGAAATTGGCTTTGGAGGTCACTCCATGTCTGGATGCTATTGGTTGGGAGCTTAGAGAGCCAGGTGCTTGCTTTGTCCTTTAGGGAAAAAGGAAAAAGCCTCAGTTTGGTGGCTTTAGGTCCCAAGCCATTAATGTTAAATGTGGTGCAAAGTTATAAGAATTGATCAATGTGCTTGTAAGGATCTTCTTTCCTAAGCCCATGAAAGATGGCAGCATGTTAATAGTGGACGACTTGATTTCATAATTTTCCTCAACTAAAGGAAATTGTATGCAAAAGTGAGATGTGTAATCCCCAGGTGCATTGTATTCCTTCAGAGTTCTTTGCCTCTCAACCATCACAACTGACTCAGTTTCAAAAATAGGGGCTGGTGTGTTGTTTCTCGGTCTAAGGACCCTTTCAATCTCAGGATTTAGAGGTTCCAACTCAGGGTTAAGGGACCTTCCACCAAGGATACACACAAAATCTGTAGGTAAAGAAAATGCTCACAGCACACTAAAAAAATTTGCAAACAAAATTGACAACGAAATAGATTTATAACTAAACTATTGATAGGGAATTCAACACAAATGGACTATGTTTTAGGGTAAATGAAGTACAAATAGAGCCAGCTAAACTCTAGCTGTAGGTCTAGCTTTTCCCTACTGCTGTTGTCCAAGTCTGTAAAAATTTTAACAAAAATCAGTAGTACTTTTTATTCTATTAAAAGCACAGCTACAAAGAATTTTCTCGACTAAATTACAATACAACTCAGGTTTACTAAAAAGATCAATATCCCTAGCAACGGCACCAAAATCTTGTTGGTTACTTTAGGTTAGTGTCTTGTTATTGGAGAGAAAATAGTAGTAAAGAGAAATAAATCAAATAGTAAAGAGATGGAAACTAGTTAAAACAGGAAGTCTAAAATACACAGCTTGCACGATATAGGGCTGTTGTAGTAAGTTTTGAGTAAGTAAGAGTTTGTCCCAAAGAGAAATTGATCTAGAACCCAAAATGGGTTGTATTAGTAGGCCGCCAGATCTGGCAATAGATCTAGCAATCCTAGAGAAAGGGAGTTGGGTGTCACAACTACACTAAACTAACACTAAAAGAAGAGAAATAAAGTGCAGTCCTATCCTAAAGAAAGGGTTAAGAAGAAGATGGTGATGGTGTGTGTTAAAATAAAGTTAAAATTGGTGGCAAGTAGGCAATTAAGCTATGGTCAATTCAGCTATGTAACTTAGATTTAGGGCAATCTTTGCAGCAGTCCTTCAGATGACTACAAGCGCATTTGAAAGGAGGAATCTAACTCAACTCTTATGGTTTAATCTGGTTTCTTAAGGCTATATCCTATCCATTTCAATGGTCACGGGCTATCCAATAGGGAGGATCACACCACATGAGTTAAATCAGAAAATCAATGTGATCGAAGGGCCTGGAGTGATCTTAAGGCTATAACCTGTCAACTTAAATGGTCACAAATTATCCAACAGATGTCCTCCAACCAATAGACCAAGTCAGAACATTAAATTCATTGCAGACACCATATTTTCCAGGCTACAAGCTCAGGCATCCATGGGAGCAAATAGCTCTTGAAAAACCAGTGAAAACCACAGTTGTTCAAAGGCTATTTGGGAACTTAAATGCAGCTGGTCATTGGTATAAAAGGCTTGCAATGAATTAGCTCACAAGTTTGCAATCTACACAAAGAAATCAGATCTAACATATGATGATGGTTAAGTAAAATAGAGGGGAGCTTGTTCCTGCATCAACCTCTCACAAGGCTACAAGCTCAAGTGCAGAGGAAAAGAATCCCTCTTAGAACTATGGCTTGGAATCACCCTAGGGTTATAGTCTGCCCACTTAAATTGTCACAGGCTATCCATAGAGCTTATCCACACCACAGAGGACTGAGATGGAACATGCAAATTGTTGGTACCACCATGATTATAGGGCTACAAGCTCAAGTTTCCATGGGGTTTCCAAATCAGCTAAAATCCTAGATGTATGGCATAGATTGAAAAAAACGATGGACAAATAGAAAAACAATAGATTGAATAAGCATTAAAATAGACATTCATTGATTAAACAAACACTTATTATGAGATGTCCTCAAGGCAGTAGTCTTGTGCATAACAACTCCCAACAAATTCCAATGTTCACAAGACCCATTACAAAACTTCATAAAACTAATCCTAATTGTGTACAGAGGTCATAGCCAGCAAGTGTTGGGCTAAGGAAGAAGAAAAATGGAAAAAGGAGGTGATCAAACCCTAACCCTAATCTGCTCGAGCTCACAGCTGACTCAGGTTGAAGGAGAGATATAACCTAAGTAAAAATTATAGCCTATATACTTAGTCACTAATGCCTTGGCCAAAAGAAGATTAAACTCTAATTTTCTAATAGACGTGGCTTGGTTACAACTCTTGGATGCCTTAAGATATGTGCATTGAGATTAAGGCCTTGAGATGTGTGCATCGAGATTAGGGCCTCGAGATGTGTGCCCTAGACTTGGGAAAATCCCCAAAAGGTCCCTGTGTAAAGATTGAGAAGTGGAGAGCCCGAGCTTCGCGGGGCTGACTTTGACTCTTTAATTCATTCGTGCAGTTGCAGAGTATTTGCGAGGTAAGATTTAGCTTCAAAAGCTCCTTGCTCACGCAGAAGGATTTGAATTTGTCGTGCAGCTGCTTTGGCCTGTAATGCACTAGCGATGTAGGATTGTTAATGATCCGTCTCGCTCGTATGGTGGAGCTTCAGGTATCTTCTGTTGCGAGGGTCTCACGTGGAAGAGTTGCGATCTCGCCAGGCTCTATGTGGAGTGCATAGCATAGCTCGCTAGGTAGAGGTTTAGGCTTTGAAGTTTGCAAGAGCTGCGCGAGAAAATTTCTAGAGCTCTCTGTCCTCTTGAGCCACATGAGAACTTCACGAGCTTGCTTGTGTTCTTTTATATAACTTGGTCTTCCGAGACTATGCACGCGGCTGCTAGAGACTTGATCCTCGTGAGAGCTTCGCGAGTTGGATTTCTGAAGGTTTTACCTAGTGAGAGCTTCACGAGGACTGTGATTGTTGATTGTAGCTGAAGCACGTGACTGCTGCTTGAAGTAATGCTCTGAGACCAATCCTTCACTGAGCTGCATGAGTTCTTCATGAGTTCACTTGTGCTACAGGTCTCAGCTATGTGAGATGGCTTTGCTACAGATTTAAACAGCGCGAGGCAACATTTGTATTATGTGAGATAACATCTCTGCTCCTCTGCTATAATGCAGCTGCTACTGTTGCAGCTCTCTCCACTCTTATCCACCCTTCTCTCATCTACATGAACTCTTGGGTCTACCTTAGCATGCAAAATAGTCACCATGGTCTGTACCACCATGGTGTTCCATCAGTCTTTAGCCCAACAGTCATCCTTAGCTTGAATTCTCTTTCTTTTTGGCAACACAAGCATGAACTGTATATTAAGCTGCAACAATTATTACTAACTACAAACTAAGCTAAACAAAGAGTTATTAGTCAGCTCGAAGGTGTAGTAAAGGCTAGGTTAAGAGGTGAAAAGTAGTAGTTTTCAAAGAATAATAGCACCACACCAGCCCCTGTTTTTGAAATTGAGCCAGCTGTGATGGCTGAGAGGTAAAGGGCACTGAAGGAATATAATGCACCTGGGGATTATTCATCTCCCTTCTACATTCAATTTCCTTTAGTTGAGGGAAATTAGAAAATTAAGTCCTCCACCATCAACATGCTGCCATTTTTTCATGGGCTCAGTAAGGAAGATCCTTACAAGCACATTAATAAGTTCTTAGCACTTTGCACCACATTTAACATTGCTGGCTTGGGACCTGATGCAACCAAATGTAGGCTTTTTCCTTTTCCCCTAAAGGATAAAGCCAACACTTGGCTCTTTAAGCTCCCAACCAACAACATACAGGCATGGAGTGACCTCTAAAGCCAATTTCTATGAAATTCTTCCCCATGAATAAACCTAGTCAGATGAGGACAAACATACTTTCATTTACATAATCCTCAACTGAAGATTTTTATGAAGCATTGGAGAGGTTTCAATAAATGTTAAAACAATGTCCCCACCACCAAATTCCACAGTGGCAACTTCTGCAAGTCTTCTACCATGGAATTAATCCCAAAAGTAGGGACATAGAGGATGCCTCATGTAAGGGTTGTTACCTCCACAAGACAGCTGATGAGGCATGGGAGTTGTTTGACATTATAGGTGAGAATTCCATGTAGCAGGAGTCACTGTCCTGCAATGATAGTCAGACCCCAGCTAAAATGGTGAAAGAATCCACCCTTAGAGGTGGCATGTATGAGGTCAAGGTGCAGAGTGAATTAGAAAGGAAGATGGGCAATCTGAATTTAAAGTTTGATAAATTGATGAATGTGACGTAGCCTAGGATGGTTGCACAAGTGGAAGAGGCATGTCTGATATGCCAATCTCCCACAAATTCACTTCAAGAATGTCCATCAGCCAACCAGTTCACTGAATTGGTTATGGAACATGCAAATGCTACCCAGGCATATGGGCAGCAACCTGCTGGGTACACCTGGAGAAACCACCCCAATCTGAGGTGGAGACAAGATACCTATTACCAACCCCATCAACAACAACTGGCAGTTCCATACAAACCTCAACACCAATTCAACCAGGGATATGCGCCTAGGTAGAATTTTTAGCCGCTAGCCCCACAGCCAAATTAGTTGGTTATGCCCCCACATAGCCCAGATCCTCTTCTTTTGAAGAGTAAATGCTGGCATCAATGCAAAATCTAGGATATTTAGTACAAACTGTAAACTCTCATGGGCAAATCATTAAAAAAATAGAGGACCAGCTGGGTCAAATCTGTAATGCTTTGAACAAGGGAGAGGAGGGAAGGTTGCCTAGTCAACCCTTGGCCAACCCTAAAGAGTAGTATATGATTAGAGAAGGCTCATCTACCCGTGAGGAGGCTAATGCAATCACTACCCTGAGGAGTGGCAAGGTGGTTGACAATGCAATGGGCAAGGCAGCTGAAGAGACCATGGAGAATGAAAAAGAACAAAATATGAGTGTAGAAGAACCATTGAATTCATCCCCTGCTGTGTAGCAGCAAGGACAAAATAAATGGGCTGATGTTGAGCCCTAACAACAAGCAATAAATGAAGAAAAGAGAAAAAAATTAAAATTTGATTATGATGTTGCTAGGCATGTAGCTATGGCATTAGCAGTCCCACAGCTGCCATTTCCTAATATGCACTTGTTGGCCCATCTCCTTTTGATAAAGGGAATGCTCAGATGGAGGAAATGATGGAGACATTCAAGCAGGTCAAGATAAATTTACCCCTTCATGATGTCGTTAAACAAGTCCCTGCCTATGCCAAATTCTTAAAGGACCTTTGTACTTAAAAAAGGAAAGCAAGGGTGCAACTATCAAAAAAAGGTCTTTGTTATGGAACATGTGGAATCAATGCTTTCCATAGCCACACCTGAAAAATTGTAGAACCTAGGTGTACCTACCATCCCCTGCATCATTGAAAACGACACCATAGGTAGAGCCCTTTTAGTCTTAGGGGCCAGTGTGAACCTGCTCTCATATTCTGTATATTAGGAGCTAGGTTTAGGGGAGCTAAAACCAACTCCAATTATGCTCCAACTGGCTGACAGGTCTGAGAGAAGACCTATGGGTGTGGTGGAGGATGATTTGGTGGGGATAGACTAGTTATACTACCCTGTTGATTTTCTAGTTTTAGACATGGACCCTTGTGTTAAGACCTGAAAAGTACCCCTTTTCACCCCTTAACTTAACCTTTGATTAGACCCTTAGTCATCTAATAAGTTCTTGTTAAGTATTTTATGTAGGTAATAATCAGCAGTGAAATAAGGCCAGGAATTCTACTAAGGAGCCTGTTTTGGCACCAGAAGTCCCTGAGGGATTCAGGAGAAATATACCTCGCGCAGTCCAACTGAGCTTCCCAAGACTTTACAACAACTTCTCGCGTAGTTGAGTGACTGAAGAGCTTTAAAAGCACAAACTCGCATAGCTCTCACGAAGCTCAAGAGTAGAACACATCGTGCAGTCTCGTGCAGTTTAAAGCAGACCTCTCTCAACCTCGCGCAGTTCGCTCATAACGACTGAGGAGAGAGAGCTTCAGAAGACGCTTCACGCAGCTGTCGCGCAGTAGCCGCGGGATGCAAATATCAAAAGAGAACTCCTCGCACAGTTCTTGTGCTATTCAAGAAGAAATCATCCTCGCGAAGACAGAGCCATCCTCACAAAGATCAATTAAGACATGGAACCTCGCGCAGTTCAGAACTCATTAAAGCCTCACGAGGAAACTCGTAAAGTCCATTGAAGAGAAGTGCTCGCACAGTTCTCACGCTATTCAAATCCATCCTCACGAAGATCTACCCAATAAATGCGCAGCTACCTCGCGACTGCTTGAACTCCAACTCCGCGACATCTGAGGCTTTGATGTCTACTCAACCTCCCGAAGTCCAATCCAGCGAGAGCACAATTCTCTACCGCGCGATTGCCTGAATAGCAAACAAAGGAAACCATGCGACGGTTGAAGCTTCAATGTCAAACCATCCTCGCAAAGAGCAAGAGCTACCACACGACAAGTCTGGGAAACAATAGCTACCTAGCGAAGCTTTGAACTTCAACTTCCATTGCTTTAGCAGAGGACTTTTTAGGAATTTCCAGTGATTAGGGCACGCACTCCTACCCTTAAATCTCTGTGCACGCACCTCGAGGCATCTAAGGATCACTATTAGGCCTCGTGGCATCGTTAAAATTAGGGTTTCCTAACCCTAATGCATTGCCACACCACTGCTATATAAACCCATACTTAGGTTAGGTTTAGATATCTTAGAAAATATCTTGGAACAAATCTTGGAATACGTCTCATCTCTTGGAGATTTGATCTGAGATCATTTTTCCTTTCTTTTGTAGCTGTAAGTAGTTTTCTTTTTCCTTCCCTCCATAGTCCAGTACTTGCTGGCTATGTCTTTGTATGCATTTTGAACTAGTTTAATGGAAGTTTTGTAATAGGATCTTTACTTTATGGGATTTGTGTTTGAATGTGATCTGCTCTGTGCAAGGCTGCTGCCTTGTGATCCGCCATTGCTTTGGTTGTGATTCAAAGCAATGGTGGACTGATTCTAAGGGCCACTTAGATCCAAGTGACCTGTGTGTCTGGGCTATCATGGTCATATACAGCCTTAGCCCCACCACAGGACCCACTAGATCTGAAATCCCCATGGGAGCTTGAGCTGGTAGCCTTGTGACCATGGTGGTGGCAACGATATTCTTGTCTTGTCTTGGGCTCCGTGAGGAGGATAGCCTCTGGGATAGTCTGTGACCATTCAAGTGGACAGGTTATAGCCTTAGGGTGATTCTAATCCACTGATCCAAGATGGATCCTTCTTCTCCGCACCTGAGCTTGTATTAGCCTGGTGGGAGATTGTACAGAGGCAGACTCCCCTATATTTGTATAAATCCGCTATCAGATGTTAATCTGATTTGGTTATAGAGATTGTAGGCTTGTGACTGGACCATTGTAGCCTCACTCAAGCAATGGACAGCTAGATCGAAGGTTGTACTCAATCTTTTGCTGGTTCTATGTGTTTGGCTATCATGGTCCTATACAGCCTTAGCCCCACAAATAGAGCTTTAGAGGTTGAGGTTCCCTATGGATTCTTGAGCTGGTAGCCTTGATGAAATAGTGCCTACAATGATTAACTTGTTTTGACCCATCCCTGAACTGTGGTTCCCCTATGGGATAGTCTGTGACCATTTGAGTGGACAGGTTATAACCTTAAGGGATTGAATCATGGCATAGAGATGGGTTGGATCCTTTCACCTCAGTGGTGATAATGTAGCCATTGGACAGGATTTCTATAACATCAGATCTGAATCTGCGTTACAAAACTCCTCTGGTCTAGGCTCAATAACATACTTCTCACCCTTTTATATTTATTTTCCACACTCCATCCATCCTCTCAACCCTTTCTATAGTTTAGACATTAGGCTACCTTAGGATCTCTGACCTTAAACTCCTTCCTTAAGGGACCCAGCAGAGATCGTAGTGGGATCTAGAGGGACTACTAGAGATGGCTCCCTTGGAGCTGTAGATCATCTTTCCCTGTGGGAGAAACTCTTACTTATCAAAACTTGCCACAATGGACCCTGTATCTTGCAGGTCTAGGACTTCTCAGTTGTGCTGATTTCATCCCCTATTTTATTTTGATTTTAAATTTCTTTTACCACAAACAAATAAAGAAAGCATCGCTGGGGTAGCAACAAGTTTTTGGCGCCGTTGCCAGGGAAAGTTGGTCTATTAGTAGACCCTAAGTTTTTGTAGTTTTATTATTCTTTGGTAGTTAAGAATAATTGATACTGCTGATGTATTTGTGAATTTTTTTTTTTTTTTTGCAGATCTAGACAGCAGCAGTGAAGGACAGTTGGACTGCAATTGGAGCTTAGCTACCTCTGTTTGCAAACTATATAACTTTTAAAACTCTGTCTCTCTTTCTTGAAAATTCTCTAGCAGTATTTAGGATAGTTGTAAATATATTCTTTAAATAGCTGTAAATTATTTAGTTAAATTTGTTAATTGTAAAGTTATTCATTTGCAATGTGCCTGCAAGAAGCTCTCCTTGCTGTTGGTGTGCTTGTATGCTAGAGAGGAGATCTCTCAGCCCTACTTTAAAGCCTCTTAACCCTGAGTTAAAAAGGGAAAGGATACTTAGAAGAAACAGGCACACCACAGGAGAGCCCCCAAGTGAATCTATGACAGCAAATATGGGTGAAGAACAACCCAGAACTCTCAAGAAGTTGAATGCTCCAGATGACTATAACTCCATTTTAGCATTCAATTCCCTGATGTTCAGGGGAATTATGAAATAAAAACTTCAATCATCCAGATGCTGCCCTCTTTCCATGGGCTTAGCAAGGATGACCCTTACAAGCATATTGACCAGTTCTTGGCCTTGTGCATCACTTTTAATATCACTGGTTTAGGACCTGAGGCTACTAGGCTCAGACTCTTTCCCTTCTCTCTGAAGGATAGGGCTAGTACCTGGTTGACCACTCTTCCCAACAATAACATTGCTTCATGGAAAGACTTGCAGACCAAGTTCCTGACCAAGTTCTTCCCTGAGACCAAAACTAGCCAATTGAGGAAGGCAATTCTTGCTTTTTCCCAAGCCCCAACTGAGGATTTTAATCAAGCCTGGGGTAGGTTTAAGGAAATGCTCAAACAATGCCCCCACCACAAGATCCCAGACTGGCAGCTTGTTCAAAGCTTCTACAATGGGATTGATGAAAAAAGTAGAGATATGGTTGATGCCTCTTATGGTGGCACTTACATGCACAAAACTGCTGATGAGGCATGGGAATTATTTGAGGTAATTAGTGAAAACGCTTTTCAAAAGCTATCCTTGGAAAGAACTAGTCAGGAGTTTGAGTCAAAAGTGGGGTCTGCTGCATTGACAAGAGGAAAAGTTTGCGAGGTGTCTAGGAACAATGACCTGCAGCTGCAGATGGCAAACCTCTCTATAAAGTTTGACAAATTACTGACTGTGATGCAACCCAGAAGGGCTGCTCAAGTGGTGGAGGCATGTCTGATATGCTAGTCCCCACAACACACAATTGAGGAGTGCCCATTTGCAGGGTAATATCCTGAATTGGTATTGGAGCATGTTGTTGCTGCTCAATCTTATGGCCAGCAACAAACTGGGGGCTACAATAGACAGTCATATGGTTACCAGCACCAAAATGCTGGTTACCAATGGAGAGAGCACCCAAATCTGAGGTGGAGGCAAGACAATTATATGCAGCCCCAGCAGATGTTGGCTGTACCTCAAAGGCCACAACAGCAGTTCAATCAAGGGAATGCCCCTAGGTCTAACTTCTAGCACCATCAGCAGCCCCATCAGCAACAAAATCAGTTGGTCATACCCCACTCTCAGCTAAGATATGCTTCCTTCGAGGACCAGGTCTTGACTTCATTGCAAAACCTGGGATCCTTGGCTCAGACTGTGGACTCTCATGGTCAGAGCCTCCAGAAAATGGGAGAACAGATAAGCCAAATTTCAAATGCCTTGGCTAGGAGAGATGAAGGAAGGTTGCCCTGCCAGCCAGTTGCTAACCCCAAGGGTCAGTTTTTAATCAAAGAAGGTTCCTCAAGTTTTGAGGGAACCAATGCTGTTACTACCCTAAGGTCTGGCAGGCTGATAGACAACTAGGTGGGTAACAGACCAGCAGAGGTCATTTCCACAGATGATGCAAATGATCGTGATAGAGATGTTGTTGGCACACAGAGCCAAGAATTGCCTGCCACCCTGCAGCAGGAGAAAAATAAAGAGGCTATAGTTGAGCCTCAGCAGGAGGAAAAACATGAAAAAAGAAAAAAATAGAAGTATAGTCATGGGCTAGCAGTTGAGGGACCAGCAGTACCTCAGCTGCCATTTCGTCAAGCTTTGGATGGCCCTGTCCCTTTTGATAAAGGGAATGCCCAGATGGAGGAAATGATGGAGACCTTCAGGCAGGTGAAAATCAATTTGCCCCTGCTTGAGGCAATTAAATAGGTCCCAGCCTATGGAATGTTCCTGAAAGACCTCTGCACCCAAAAGAGAAAAGCTAGAGGCCATGTGTCCAAAAAGGTCTTTGCAACTGATACAGTGAATTCTGTATTTAACATATCAATGCCTGAGAAGTTGTAAGATCCAGGGATACCCACTATTCCTTGCGTAATTGGAGACCATACAATTGGAAAAGCCCTTTTAGACCTTGGAGCCAGTGTTAACTTGTTGCCATACAGTGTGTATCTGCAGCTAGGTTTGGGGGAGTTGAAAGCTACCCCCATTGTGCTAATGATGGCTGATAGGTCTGAGAGGAGACCTCTAGGAATGGTTGAGGATGTCTTAGTGGGGGTGGATAAGTTTTTCTACCCTGCTGATTTCTTAGTTTTGGACATGGGCTGCAGCAATAGCCCAAATCCCATACCTGTTATATTGGGCAGGCCTTTCTTGGCCGCTGCCAATGCATGCATTCAATGCAGGTCTGGAGTAATGGAGGTAACTTTCGTACATATGAAAGTTGAGCTGAATGTGTACAACAGTGCAAAGTACCCTCAGATGGACAATGAGGAGAGCTTTGCAATGGATGTACTAGAGGAAATTGTAGAAGAAGAATTGCCCACTCTGCTGGAGAGGGGCAACATTGTCAGGAATTTAGTTAAATTTGGGACATGGTGGAGGAAGAGAGCCCAGATGTGATACCAAAAGACATGATCACATTGAAGTCTTCTGTGGGCTCAGTGCAGCATTCCAGTTGGAAACCTACATTGCTGCCTCTTCCTCCAACCTCCAATGCACCAATATTACCATCCACCCAACAAGCCCCTGATCTGGAACTCAAGAAGCTCCCAGAAACATTAAAATATGCCTTCCTTGAGAAAGGAGATAAGCTTCCTGTAATCATCTCTTTCTCTCTTACCAATGAGCAGGAAGAGGAGTTACTAACAGTTTTGAGGAAGCACAAAAAGGCAATTGGTTGGACCATTACAGATCTAGGAGGAATAGATGCATCAATCTGTATGCACAAGATCCATCTTGAGGAGGAATCACCACCCTCCAGGGAGATGCAGAGGAAGTTAAATCCTCAAATGCAGGAAGTGGTCCTCAAGGAGATCATCAAATTGCTAGATGCAGGGGTGATTTACCCCATCTCTGATTCTAACTGGGTGCCACCTATCCATGTGGTGCCCAAGAAATCTGGCATAACAGTGATTAAAACTAAAACTGGAGAGTTGAGACCAGCCAGGGAGACCATTGGCTGGAGAGTATGCATTGATTATAGGAAGCTCAACTCTAAGACCAGAAAGGACCACTTCCCTCTCCCCTTCATTGATCAAATTTTGGACAAATTGACTGGAAAAGCTTTTTACTATTTTCTTGATGGGTACTCAGGGTACAACCAGATCCCTGTGCATCCTCAAGACCAGGAGAAAACCACCTTCACCTGTCCTTTTGGCACCTTTGCTTACAGAAGGATGCCTTTTGGACTGTGTAATGCGCTAGCCACTTTTCAGAGGTGTATGTATGCCATATTCTCTGATATGATTGACAAGTTTTTAGAGATTTTTATGGATGATTTTTCTGTCTATGGGGATAGTTTTGGCCAGTGTCTACAACACCTCAGCCTAGTTTTGCAAAGATGTGAGGAGACCAATCTGGTCTTAAGCTAGGAAAAGAGCCACTTCATGGTATCACAAGGCATTGTGTTGGGGCATGTAGTCTCTAAAGAAGGGCTTGAGGTAGACAAGGCCAAAGTTGACCTCATTACCAATTTGCCCCCTCCAAAAATAGTCAAACAAATTAGATCTTTCCTTGGGCATGCAGGATTTTACAGGAGGTTCATTAAGGACTTCAGAAAATTGCTAAGCCATTGTGCCACCTGCTCTGCCAGGATGTGCCCATTGACTTTTCTACTGAATGTCTTAAGGATTTTGAAACATTGAAAATATGCCTCACCTCTGCCCCTGTACTCCAAACACCAGACTATACCCTGCCTTTTGAGCTGATGTGTGATGCATCAGACTTGGCAATAGGTGCTGTTTTGGGCCAAAGAAAGGATAAGTACGTGGTCATTGCTTATGTCAAGAAATCACTTCTTTGAAGCTCAAATTGAACTATACCACAACTGAGAAAGAGCTTCTGGCAGTGGTTTATGCTGTTGACAAATTTAGAGCCTATCTACTAGGATCTGAAACTGTAATCTTCACTGACCATTCAGCATTGAAGTACCTATTGTCCAAGAATTAGATGGATACTCCTGTTGCAGGAATTTGACATTGAAATCAAGGATAAAAAGGGTGTGGAGAATGTGGTGGCTGACCACTTATCCAGAAATGTCTTGGAGAAATGCCTTGATGGTCCTACAAATGATGCCTTCCCGGATGAGCAATTATTTGCAATCCAACCCTTGGTCCCTTGGTTTGCACACATTGTCAATTTTCTAGTTATAGGAAAGATTCCTGCCAACTAGACCAAAATGGACAAAGACCTGTTTTTCTCAAAGGTCAAATATTTTTTCTGGGAGGAACCTTGCCTATACAAGTACTGTACAGACCAAATCATCCGAAGATGTGTTCTCGAAAGTGATGTCCCCAGTATTCTGGCCATGTGCCATGAAAATGCCTGTGGAGGCCACTTTAGTGGGAGAAAAACAGCTGACAAGGTCCTGCAGTGTGGGTTTTACTGGCCTTCTTTATTCAAAGATGCGTATACACACTACAAGGCATGTGCGAGATGTCAAAAATTAGGAGGGTTGTCCAAAATAAATTCAATGCCTTTGCAGCCCATCCTTGTTGCAAAACTGTTTGATGCATGGGGTATAGACTTCATGGGCCCCTTTCCTCCTTCTAATGGTTATCAGTTCATCTTAGTGGCAGTGGACTATGTTTCTAAATGGGTAGAAGCCATTGCCACAGGAACCAATGACAACCATGTGGCCCTCAAATTTGTAAGGCAGCACATTTTTTCCAGATTTGGAACCCCTAGAGCTATTATCAGTGATGGGGGTAGCCATTTCTGCAACAAAAATTTCGATAGCTTGCTCAAGAAATATTCTGTGACCCATAGGATTGCTACTCCCTACCACCCATAGACAAGTGGGCAAGTTGAAATTTCCAATAGGGAGATCAAGCACATCCTTGAGAAAACAGTAAGGACTGACAGGAGAGATTGGGCCGATAAACTGAATGATGCACTGTGGGCTTATAGGACTGCCTATAAGACTCCCATTGGAATGTCCCCATTCAGACTGGTCTATGGCAAGGCTTCCCATCTCCCAGTAGAGTTAGAACACAAGGCCTATTGGGCCATTAAGAATTTAAATATGAACCTAACTTCTGCTGGTCATCACAGGTCATTGCAGCTGTCTGAATTGGATGAGCTGAGGATGAATGCTTACACCAATGCCAGAATCTACAAGGAACGGTCCAAAGCTTTCTTTGACAAGGGCTTGCTGAGAAAAAGCCTCATGCCTGGTAGTAAGGTTTGGTTATTCAACTCCAAACTAAAATTCTTTCCTGGCAAATTAAAATCCAGATGGGAAGGTCCCTATGTTGTCTTAAATGTTTCCCCATCTGGTGCTGTGGAAGTCAAGGATCCCAAATCTGGGAGGACCTTCAAAGTGAATGGTCAGAGGCTTAAGCCTTGTATCAAAAAACCAGCTGACCCTATGAACCCTATTCATTTTCATGGGACCCCTAGATCTACCTAACCCACAGTTGTGTCCATGTTGTACTATACTACTTCTGTTTCTTCAATAATTTTTAGGAAATTGTAGTGTTTATGTGAAGTCTGAATATGTTGAGCTTGATAGAGTTTATGTGGGATTGGTATGATTTCTTCTTCTTCTTCTGTGAATTGCTGATTTTCGAATTGAATGTATATTATTTGAACATTTTTGATGAGTATGCTGCACTACCTGTATTGCCCCTGTTTGATACTAAGCCCTCGCGCATTCCAAATTGAGATTTGGGAAGCTCTCGCGCAATTCACATAGAATATTTATTTCGCTGTCGCGAGCTTCAACAAATGCTGTAGAGTCTCTCGCGCACTTCAAGCTCCAACATCCATCGTCGCAAGATCCAGTTATCTCGTGATCCCTTTGCCCAGCTGCGCGAATCAAATGCATTTGTCATTTCCTACGCTGATTACTGGGACTTGTCGTTTCCCAACTCACTCTCAATTAATTGCGGCGACTTGGATGTTATTCCACCGTTTCATCTTCCACCATCCTCGTCTTTAAATACACAGGGAGCCCCTTTCATATTCATCTCATCCTTTCTCCTCTCACCCTAGCGGTCCTTCCCTAGTCCTAACAATGGCAGATGACAAGCCTAATGCGCTGCCTAACAAGTTTTACCCGATGTGGTTGGAACCGCCCCCACCTAAAGAGCCGGACCCCCTACAACCCCTCTGGGATGAATACGAGGAGGTTCAGCAGATCCTGGCTAAGGAGGAGGAGGAAAAGCTCCAGCCACAGTAGAAAAAGCAAAAGATAGAACCATCCCCTGCCCCATGCACTCAACCCCTTCCACCACCTTCTCACCCCCCCCATCCTTAATCCCTCTCTCCTCCCTTCTTTCTTTTTGTAATTTTCCTTTTAGCCTTAAAGAAATTTTCCTGTTCTGATTATTCTGTCCAATTCTCTGTTCTGGGTTGTTTTCTTTCTTGCTGTTTCCTTTTATTATGCCCTTAATAAATCTACTGCACAGACACCTTTGAACCAGTGAGGACACTGCTCCTCATAGGTTTGTGGGTGTGACAGGCAGACCCTGCCAATGGAATAGTTAACCTAAGTGCAGCAGAGTCATGTGAGTAATATGGAAATGGATCTATGTTCACTTAAGAATCATGAGAAATAAGAAATTTAAAATTTCTGCAAACTTTAGACATTATAAACTTTTAATATTTCACATTTCCATGACGAGATCACCAAGGAAACTCACTTGTATCAGCACTTAGTGAATCATTAGAGAGAGAAAAAGGTGAGGACATACTTAAAAGTTCAAAAGATGACCATAACCAGTGAGAATTGGGCCTACAAATTTTTTTTCTATTCTTTGAGGAGTAACTAAGGCAATTTCTTCTAGTTCTAAGGACTGGCTGAGTCACTGTACTCACTAGAAGTTAGGCAACTCCAAGTTGAAACAACTGACAACACTGATGAGACCTAGGAAAGGATGAAGGCCTTCTCTTGGATAGTTTGAGCCTAAAAAGACCAACCTAAAGCAACTGCCCTTGTCCATACCCCCTTTGAGCTTTAAATCCTGAATTTCTTCAAAATACACCTGAGTACTTATACCTGAACCTATGAACCTGATTCAGTCTACCCTCACTCTGAGAATTCAGAAGGTAAAGGAGAAAGAGTTGAAGATGGACTAGCTATGGTCAACATTAGGTGAATGGAGAAGAAGTATCTCAAAATTCTGGCAATATGGTAATTGAGAACATGGTGGCATTTTAGAAAAGCAAAAACAAAAATAAAAAGAAGAAAATTCCATCAAAAAGAAACAAAAATAATAATGAAGTGGAGTATGAGAGGTGTCAAGAGGAACTTTCTTTTGGAAAATCGAAATCAAGAAGAGAAACTGATCACTTCAAATCTGAAAATCTCAAAGAAGAAGAAAGGAGCTAAAATCAAGAAGGTGAAGTCATGAACCACCTCTTTCACCTACTGATTCCTCAATTTTGAACCCCTTTTCAACCTTCCATTCTTTTTAACCCCACTCCATAAGCCATATTACAGCCCAGTTAAAAGCCCTTGTGATCCAAAGTTGAGTGAGCTGTCATGTGGAGATAAAGAGTTACCCAATCTATGGTGAGGATCTGTCAATGATGCCAGAACTTTAGAGCTAGGCCTATGCTCATGCTTACAAACCCTTTTGGGGGATGTAACTGCTCTTGAGCCTCAGAGAAAATGAACCCCTCAACAAGACCCTTATGAGAGTATGCCCTGAAAAGTTTTTGGGACTGATCTTGAATGCATTATGTATGACCTATAACCTAATTTTTGATCTGATGATGAGCTCAGTGCTGGCACACACCTGTGAAGTTTTCTGTGGTTGTAAACTGATTGGAAATGCTGTGCATTCATGAGAAGTTTATGCTGTTTAAATTACTGTGCAACCAATGGATTAAATTTCTTTTATGTCTACTGATTCAAGAGTAAACTAAGTCTGCTCCTTGACTGCTCACTTGATGATATTACACTTTTGTTAACTATTTTATTGAGAAGTTTGTGGGTGTCTTCACTGAAAACCCTCAGGAGACTTCACTCCTCCACTAGGGATCACTAGGTGTTTAAAAGTCTTGGTACATATGCTAAATGTATCCGTGCTCCCAACGAAAGTGGCATTTAATTTTTGTAGTAGATTTAATGTAGCTTTGCTAAGGGACTAGCAAAGATTAGGTTTGGGGGTGTGTTAAGACCTGAAAAGTACCACTTTTCACCCCTTAAATTAACCTTTGATTAGGCCCTTAGCAATCTAATAAGTTATTATTAAGTGTTTTATGTAGGTAATAATCAGCAGTGAAATAAGGCCAGGAATCCTGCTGAGGAGCCTGTTTTAGCACCAGAAGTCTCTCAGAAGGATGGACTCTGAATCTAGACCTGAAATGAGCCTCGTGCAGCTGACCCAAGCTTTAGAGGATTCAGGAGAAATATGCCTCACGCAGTCCAACTGAGCTTCCCAAGATTTTACAACAACTTCTCGCGCAGTTGAGTGACTGAAGAGCTTCAGAAGCACAAACTCGCGCAGCTCTCGCGAAGCTCAAGAGTAGAACACATCGCGCAGTCTCGCACAGTTCAAAGCAGACCTCTCTCAACCTCGTGCAGTTCGCTCAGAACGGCTGAGGAGAGAGAGCTTCAGAAGATGCTTCGTGCAATTATCGCGCAGTAGCTGCGGGATGCAAATATCAGAAGACAACTCCTCACGCAGTTCTTGCGCTATTCAAGAAGAAAGCATCCTCGCGAATACAGAGCCATCCTCACAAAGATCAATTAAGACATGGAACCTCGCATAGTTCAGAACTCATTAAAGCCTCGCGAGGAAACTCACGAAGTCCATCGAAGAGAAGTGCTCACGCAGTTCTCACACTATTCAAATCCATCCTCGCGAAGATCTACCCAGCGAATGTGCAGCTACCTTGCGACTGCTTGAACTCCAACTCTGCTACATTTGAGGCTTTGATGTCTACTCAACCTCGCGAAGCCCAATCCAGCGAGAGCACTATTCTCTACCGCGAGACTACCTGAAGAGCAAACCAAGGCAACCACGCGACGGTTGAAGCTTCAATGTCAAACCATCCTCGCGAAGAGCAAGAGCTACCACGCGACAAGTCTGGGAAATAATAGCTACCTAGCGAAGATCTGAACTTCAACTTCCATCACTTCAGCAGAGGACTTTCTAGGAATTTCCAACGATTAGGGCACTCACTCCCATGCTTAAATCTCCATGCACGTGCCCCAAGGCATCCAAGGATCACTATTAGGCCACGTGGCATCGTTAAAATTAGGGTTTCCTAACCCTAATGCGCCGCCACACCACTGCTATATAAATCCATACTTAGCTTAGGTTTAGATATCTTGGAAAGTATCTTGGAATACGTCTCATCACTTGGAGATTTGATCTGAGATCATTTTTCTTTTCTTTTATAGCTGTAAGTAGTTTTCTTTTTCCTTCCCTCCATAGTCCAGCACTTGTTGGTTGTCTTTGTATGCATTTTGAACTAGTTTAATGGAAGTTTTGTAATAGGATCTTTACTTTATGGGATTTGTGTTTGAATGTGATCTGCTCTGTGCAAGGCTGCTGCCTTGTGATCCGCCATTGCTTTGGCTGTGATTCAAAGCAATGGAGGACTGATTCTAAGGGCCACTTAGATCCAAGTGACCTGTGTGTCTGGGCTATCATGGTCATATACAGCCTTAGCCCCACCACAGGACCCACTAGATCTGAAATCCCCATGGGAGCTTGAGCTGGTAGCCTTGTGACCATGGTGGTGGCAGCGATATTCTTGTCTTGTCTTGGGCTCCGTGAGGAGGATAGCCTCTGGGATAGTCTGTGACCATTCAAGTGGACAAGTTATAGCCTTAGGGTGATTCTAATCCACTGATCCAAGATGGATCCTTCTTCTCTGCACCTGAGCTTGTATTAGCCTGGTGGGAGATTGTACAGAGGCAGACTCCTCTATATTTGTATAGATACGCTATCAGATGTTAGATCTGATCTGGTTATAGAGAATGTAGGCTTGTGGCTGGACCATTGTAGCCTCACTCAAGCAATGGAGAGCTAGATCGAAGGTTGTACTCAATCTCTTGCTGGTTCTATGTGTCTGGGCTATCATGGTCCTATACAGCCTTAGCCCCACACATAGAGCTTTAGAGGTTGAGGTTCCCTATGGATTCTTGAGCTGGTAGCCTGGATGAAATAGTGCCTACAATGATTAACCTATTTTGACCCATCCCTGGATTGTGGTTCCCCTATGGGATATTTTGTGACCATTTGAGTGGACAGGTTATAACCTTCAGGAATTGAATCATGGCAGAGAGATGGGTTGGATCCTTTCTCCTCAGTGGTGATTACGTAGCCATTAGACAGGATTTCTATAACATCAGATCTGAATCTGAGTTATAAAACTCCTATGATCTAGGCTCAATAACATACTTCTCACCCTTTTATATTTATTTTCCACACTCCATCCATCCTCCCAACCCTTTCTGTAGTTTAGACATTAGGCTACCTTAGGATCTGTAAACTAAGTGACCTTAAACTCCCTTCCCTTAAGGACTGTCAGATCTGTAGTCAGATTTGGAGGGACTACTAGAGATGGCTCCCTTAGAGCTGTAGATCATCTTTCCTTGTGGGACAAACTCTTACTAATCAAAACTTGCCACAATGGACCCTGTATCGTGCAGGTCTAGGACATCTCAGTTGTACTGATTTCATCCCCTGTTTTATTTTGATTTTAAATTTCTTTTACCACAAACAAATAAAGAAAGCACAGCTAGGGTAGCAACACCTTGCAAAAGTAAAACCCTAATTCCTATCATCCTTGGCAGGTAATTCTTGACCACTGTCAATGCTTGCATTTAATGTAGGTCAGGGGTTATGGAGGTGACCTTTGGGAATATGAAGGCCCAGTTAAATATGTATAATACTGCCAAGCAGCCTCAGATGGACATTGAAGACTTCTGTGCAATAGATGTACTAGATGGGCTTGTAGAAGAAGATTTATCCAATCTGCTAGATTGGGATAACATTTTTGAGAACCTGGAAAATGTTTGGAGTAAGGTTGAGGAGGCCTAAGCTTTCATGATAGAAGACAACACCATATTAGAGTCTTCTTTGGGCCTAGTGCAGCATTCTAGCTGGAAACCTATATTACTGCCCCTTCTTCAAACCACCAAGGCACCTTTGCTACCTTCCATTGAAAGTTCCCCTGATCTTTAGCTTTAGCAGCTCTCAGACACATTAAAATATGCCTTCTTAGAATAAAACAAAAAGCTTCTACTGATTATCTCTTCCTCTCTCACTAGTGAGCAGGAGGAGGAATTATTGAGTGTTCTCAAGAAGCAGAAAAAAGCAATGGGCTGGACAATTGCTGATCTTGGGGGGATTGATGCCTCAATTTGCATGCACAAAATATACCTAGAAGAGGGTTCAAAACCCTCTAGGGAGATGCAGAGGAAGCCTAATCCTCACATGCAGAAGGTGGTCTTAAAAGAGATAGTAAAACTATTGGATGCAGGGGTGATTTGCCCCATTTCAGATTCAGAGTGGGTGTCACCCAAAAAGTCAGGCATAACAGTCATTACTTCTGATTCTGTGGAGTTGATGCCAGCCAGGGAGACCACTAGCTAGAGAGTTTGCATTGATTACAGAAAACTCAACTCCAAGACAAGAAAACACCACTTTCCTCTCCCTTTCATTGACCAAATTCTAGATAAGTTGGCTGGGAAAGTATTTTATTGCTTTCTTGATGGATACTCAGGGTAAAACCAAATTCTTGTGTATCCTCAAGATCAAGAAAAGACCACCTTTAAATGTCCCTTTGGCACTTTTGCCTATAAGAGAATACCTTTTGGTCTATGCAATACTCCAGCCACATTTCGGAGGTGCATGTATGCTATCTTCTCTGATATGATTGACAACTTCCTTAAAATATTTATGAATGATTTCTCTGTATATGAGGATAGTTTTAGTCAGTGCTTAAGTCACCTTGACCTAGTTTTGCAAAGGTGTGAAGAGACCAATTTAGTCTTAAGCTGGGAAAAGAGCCACTTCATGGTAACACAGGGAATTGTGTTAGGCCATGTGGTTTCCCATAGAGGTATAGAGGTTGACAAAGCCAAGGTTGACTTAATTTCACACCTACCCCCACTAAAGATTGTCAAATAAATTAGATCCTTTTTAGGACATATTGGATTCTACGTAAGGTTCATTAAGGACTTCTGCAGAATTGCAAAGCCACTGTGCCACCTGCTATCCCAGGATGTGCAATTTGAATTTTCTGCTGAGTGCCTTGAGGGCTTTGAGGTCTTAAAAAAGTGCCTCACCACTGCTCCTGTAATCGAAGCCTCAGATTACTCACTCTCATTTGAACTGATGTGTGATGCATCAGATCTGGCAATAGGTGTTGTCATAGGACAGAGGAAGGACAAGCTACCAGCAGTGATTTATTATACAAGTAAAACATTAGCAGAGGCTCAAGTCAACTATACCATAACTAAGAAGGAGTAGCTACCTGTTGTTTTTACTATGGACAAGTTTAGACCTTACTTGTTTGGGTCTAAAATTGTTGTGTTTACTAATCACTTAGCCCTTAAATACCTATTGGCCAAAAAAGATGCTAAACCTCGGCTGATCAGATGGATCCTCCTTCTGTAGGAGTTTGATCTTAAGATCAAGGATAAGAAGGGAGTGGATGTGGTGGCTGACCACCTTTCTAGAATTTTGTTAGATGAAGGTGCAGCTGCACCAGTTAATGATTTTTTCCCAGATGAACAATTGTTTGCTACTCAGTCCAATATGCCATGGTTTGCCAACATTGTAAATTACTTGGCTATTGGCAGGGTCCCTTTCCATTCAAACAAAATGGATAAAGACTTGTTCTTTTCACAAGTCAAGTTCTTTTTCTGGGAGGACCCCTGCCTATACAAGTACTATGCAGACTAAATCATAAGAAAATTGTCCCTGATAGTGACATCCCTAGTATTCTAAGCATATGTCATAAAAATGCCTGTGGGAGTCACTTTAGTGAGAGAAAAACTATAGCTAAGGTATTGCAGTGTGGCTTCAATTAGCCTTCCTTGTTTAAGGATGCATATGCCCACTGCAAGGCCTATGTCAAATGTTAGAAAACAGGTGGCCTGTCAAGAAAAAATTCAATACCATTGCAGCACATTCTTGTTGTGAAATTGTTTGATATCTAAAGAATTGATTTTATGGGCCCCTTTCCTCCCTCAAATGGTTACAGTTTTATCCTTGTGACAGTGGATTATGTGTCCAAGTGGGTTGAAGCCATTGCTACAAGGACTAATGACCACAAGGTTGTCTTGAAATTCATCAAAGAAAATATCTTCTCAAGATTTGGCACCCTTAGAGCCATCATCAGTGATGGAGGTAGCCACTTCTGTAACAAAAATTTTGAGAGCTTGCTCAAGAAATATTTTGTTACTCATAGGATTGCAACTCTCTACCACCCCCAGACTAGTGGGCAAGTTGAAATCTCAAATACGGAGATTAAGCACATCCTAGAGAAGATAGTTAGGACAGATAGGAAAGACTGGGCCATGAAGCTGAATGATGCACTATGGGCTTATAAGACTGCCTAGAAGACCTAATTGGCATGTCCCTTTTCAAACTAGTTTATGGCAAGGCTTGTCACCTGCCAGTGGAGTTGGAACATAGAGCCTATTGGGCTGTTAAAACATTGAATTTAGATCTAACACCTACTGGTATGCACAGGAAGCTGCAATTGTCAGAGGTTGAGGAGTTGACATGCCAACTCAAGGATTTACAAGGAAAAATCTAAAGCTTTCTTTGACAAGGGACTAATGAGGAAGGATTTCAAGGCTGGTGCCAAGGTTTGGTTATTTAACTCCAAGTTAAAAAATTTTCTAGGGAAGCTAAAATCCAGGTGGGATGGACCTTACACTGTCATCCATGCCTCCCCATCTGGTGCTGTGGAGATCATGGATTCCATTTCTGGGAAGAGCATCAAAGTGAATGGTCAAAGGCTGAAGATTTGTGTTGAAAACTTTGTGGAGCCTCCATAGACCATCCACCTTCATGAACCTCTCACTGCTAAGTGATCCATAACTCTGTGAAATGTGTGCGATAATTATTTGAATTTTTGTGTTTGCTTTTACAAATCTGTCATGCACTGTTTTTGCTTATTTTTAATGTGTGTGCTATTTTGATTTCAGTCATATACTTCGTGATTCATTTGATTTTAGTGTGCTGTTTTAGTTTTGAGTCTGTTGAGGGTGTTTTGAATGTCTGAATCTAGTCTGATGAGTCTTCTTTTGAATGTGGTTTGTGCGTGTACATGGTGTGCTTTAAAGTCATTTGATTCCTAGGATGTGTACTATGTGCATATGTTTGCAATGGGGATGAAGTTATTAGAGGTGAAATAGATGAAATGTGAAAAAATTTGGTGTTGATGCACAATGGCAGGGTGCAGGACAGTTTAGATGCATATGCCATTGTGGAGGCACTGAGATAGGTTGGGTTTAGCTCTATTGCGAAGCTCAGTGGAATGGATTTCACCCTCGCGAGCAGTTTTAGGCGTTCTCACATGGTAATTTGAACCCTGCAAGCCATAATTCAAGCAAATACAGTGTGCTCGCGGGGCTCCAATTTGAATTTTGAATATTCGCGAGAGCTGCGCGAGCGAAATACCTGAAGAGAGCCTAAAATTGAGCCTCGTGAGGCCTTTTCTTCTCTGCAACACTGAGCTGCTTGACAAGTGGATATCATACATTTTATTCCTCGCGAGAGCCTCTCGAGCGAGATTTCTAAAGCTTGTATTATTAACTACCTCGCGAGAACCTTAGTTCTCTGAAAATATTCTTCTCACGAGAGTAACCTTCAGCTGCGTGAGGAATGCCAATATACCTATCTCCTGGTTCAGATTCAAATCTGCTCTGCGATTACCTAGCGAGGACCACGCGAGGCATTGGTTTCACCCATTTATACCCTGCGATATCTTCATTTTTCATTCTTCTTTCTTTTTTTTACCCGAACTCAGTGCACACCCCGAGCTCTCCTCTCCCATTTTTCCCCTTTAGTGCCCATTCTACTATAGCACAGTCACTCCGCTCTAGCCATTGTCCTGCACACCAACTTCCGACCATTTTGCACTTGAAGTGGCAAAATTTGATCCACTATGCAACATTTAGACTGAAACCCTAGCTAATTCATGGTAACTGTTCTCAGTCTCTCATTTTGTTTGATTGGTCTACTATTTAGTGTTGAGCAGGGAGGATTTTATCTATAAAACATTCATTGGAGTGTGAACTACTCAGTTCTGTGTGGAGTACTTTTAATGGATTGTGGTTACCTTAGAGTTGCATTTTAAGACCTAGTTTATGTTAGAAATCTGAGTAACCATGGCTACAGGCTCCAAATTCATTGATACTCTTGTAGCCATGCTAAACCCTCAACCAACTGGCAGTCCTGTAGCCACAAGGAAGTCCATGAGGATTGCAGAGGCCTCGACTGTGGAGACCTCTGATATACCTGCACCACATGTTGAGCCCAATGTGGAAAAGATCATAAAGAGGGTTGCTCCTGTGAAGAGGGCTAAGTCTGCTGCCTCTGATGCCCCTACTCCTAAGAAAAAAATACCACCTAAGAAGAGGGCTAGAGACCACCCCCTGTTGTCAAGAGCCCTAAGAAGTTAAGAAAAAGAAAAAGAAGGGCAAGGAAGTTGTCCCTGAGGTTGCCCCAGAGGCTGAGGAATCTAACCCACTGAAAATCCCTTCTGAGTTTGTGTTTGCCATCAAATTGGAGGCTGAGACTACCTTTGATCAGGCTTTCTTTGAGGAAGAACCATTAACTGCAACATCCATTAAGTTCCTCACCAAGGCCTCCCCTTTACCCTAGCTTAGGCCCCCACTACAGTTAGTTTTCCTTATACTAGTGAAGCTATTTTATCAGAACATCAGGGTCAAGATAGGTGATGATGGAAACCCTGCTCTGTTGGTCTTAATTGATGAGTTTGAAATACTGTTCAACTAGGCTGTAATTGCAGAAATCCTTAGGATACCTGCCACATACAACCCTGAGTGTGGCTTGGGTGCACCACTAGCTGCTACCATCCTTGAGATTGCTAAAGAGATTACTGGAAGGATTACAACATCTGGGGTGTCCATTAGAAAGAGGGACCTGCCTCGAAGCTTAAGATTTATGGATGAAGTTTTGAGGAAGGATGTGTACTGTTCTGGGCACCAGCAAGAGAGGAGGGCTCCCATAGCTGATGCCCTCTACTCCTCCTTAAACCATTACATTGATGCTGCCAAGCTTATATTTGAGAGGATGCAAGACATCCATGAGAAGGTGAAGAAGAAGTAGAAGCCCCATGCCCTGCCTTCTTAAAGGCTCATCGCAGCTCTGCTGAAGCTAGGGGCTACCATTTCCAAATGAATGAAGAGACAGTGAACTTGCCCCTAGCAGATGTAGGAAGAAACAATGGGGGATGAACCATACACTGATAGAAAATAAGAAGAAGAAGGAAGAGCAACTGGCTCAAGAAGCCCCCACCATCTAAGAGGAAGTTGTTGCTGCCTCTATTGATATCTCTGCTGTTACCACCTCTACTGTAGTCACCACTGGTAGCTCTACTGTTGCCACTTCTGCCCCTTACAACTGTCAGATCAACTATCCCCACCCTACCATTTCCATCGACCCTATTCCACTAACATCATCTACACACACAACTTTCACAGTCACCTCAATTCCCATGCCAGCTCCTGCCTCACACCCAACCCCAAAATCTACACCTACTACCATCACCCCAACCCCACAACCCTCCATAGCTACATCATCTCTCCTTGAGCCAATTCTACCCATTTTCCCTGCTCACGCCAGCCCACCGGTCAAACAACCATATACCAAAAAGAAGGCCTCACAATCCACCAAAGCCCCCACTGAACCTCCCCAGCCCATTACCTTACCAGCACCTACCCCATTAACTCAGTCCATGCAAATTCAAGAGCCCCCAACCACCACTTCTACTATCCTTCCAGAACCTATCCCAACCTCTCATCCCATCCCAATCCCCACAACCACCTCTCTAATAGGAACAACATCCATTTCTCCTTCTATACTAGACCCTATACCAACTGATCTACCATCACCATCACCTCCATCTCCATTTGCCCATGATGCCAGTGAGCTTATGCTCACTGACATCCCACACAATTCCACAACAAACCTACCTCAGCCCATTGAACCCTCTGCACACATTGAACCTACCACACTTGAACTCTTGGGCTAATTCCTTATATTTCCCCCTTTTCATGACCAAGACTCCTTCTCATTAGAGGGATACTCAATAATGATGGACTCTATTATATGGGACATCAGTTATGAGTTTACCCCTCTTCCAGATTCACCCCAGCCACCTCATTTTACCCTACCCCTACTTCACCACAAGCTACTACTTTCCATCATGCACCCACTTCACCCTTTCAATCAATTCAAACAACCCAACCCATAGTACCTATCCAACCTGACCCCCTATCCCAAATCCTTAGCCTCCTTCTTTCCTTTCAAACCCAAATAATGGCCAACACACAAAGCCAAACAACCATAGAGGCCAACCTTCAAGCCATGCACTCAACCCTCCAAAACTAGGCCACCTTTCAAACTAGCTTAAAAGCCATTCAATCCACCTTGTTAACCTTAACCCCACCATCACAACAACCATTTATCCCTCCACTTACATTCTCCTTTGCAGCCACCCAAACAGACCCACCTACCCAGGCCTATGCCTTAACCCAAACTGATCCTAAGGTAGTGGACCTTACCCAACCTGACCCCCAAGAGGTGGAGCTGGCACCTCCTTTACCCATCCCATCATCCGTCCCTTCATCTTCATCCACACTACCCCATTTTCTAGTTGACCCTTCTCCCCCTGCTGATAATACAATGTTACTAGCCTCATCATTCTCCATACCTCTATTTACAACCCTCCTCCAAGCAATGAATGAAAACCCATACATCAAGAGGGATGTAATTAAGGGGATGGTTGATATCAACACTGCAATCAAGTAGCCCGTCCTCCATCAAATCAATTTTCTGAAATTAACTCACAAGATGGAGAAGAAGAAAATGAAGCATGGTTGGAAGAAGACCTTGCAACAATACCAGCAGAAGAAGTTTAGAGCAGATTCCCTTGAAGATGTTGTAAAGAACCTGCAATTGGCCCTTCAATTGGTTGAAGATAGAGCTAAATATTATGCCAGGACTGCGGCATTACGTGAGACCCTATCTCGATTTGGCGAGATAGCAAGAGATAGCAAAACTCTACATCAGCAGCTCCTCCTTACCGCACCTGTTCCAAAGAGAAAATCAATCCCTGGAGTCAAGATAAAAGAACCATCTAAAAAATCTACACCCACTCTCAAGAACAGAAGTAGCACCAAGCACAGGAAGACAACTGCTAAGAGATAAAAATCCGCTGCTGCTGCTCTCAAGAAAGAAAAAGGGAAAGGTGTACAAGAACCTGTAGATGTAGATTCAGATGATGCAGATTTGTAATTGTAGTTAGTTAGGATTTCTTTGCTTTCTAGAATCTTTTGTATTTATTTTCACTTGCACTGTACATATTACTGTTTTATGAATGAAAGTTCTTTTTGGTATCTTTTGTTTGAGTTTTGTTTGGTTTTGATTATTTTTGCTATTTATTAATTTTACTTACCTTGTTTTGTTTATTATTTTTATAAGTATACATTGCTGCACATGTTCTTTATCTCTGAAATAGTGAGGACACTGTTCCTCATAGGTTTGGAGGTATGACAAGGTATGCCAATGATGTAGTTAACCTAAGTGCAATAGAATCATGTGAGTAAGATAGAAACAAAGCTAAGTTCACCTAAGAAACTATAAAAATTAGGAAATTTAAAATTTTACAGACCCTTTAGCATTAAAATCATTTAAAATTTAACATTTCCATGAGATAAACACCAAGAAAACTCATTTGTATCATTACTTAGTGAACCATTAAAGAGAGAAAAAGTTAAGGGCATGCCCATGAGCTCAATGGAAGACCATACCTAGTGAGATTTGGGCCTACAAATTTTTTTTTCTTTTGAGGAGGGTCTTTGGCAATTCTTCTTGCTCTAAGGACTGATTGAGTTCATTTTCTCATTAGAAGTTAGGCATCTCCAAGTTTAAACAGCTGACATTGCTCGTGACATTTAGGAAAGGATCAAGGCCTTCTCTTGGACAGTTTGAGCTTCAAGATACCTAACCTAGTAAACTGCCCTTGTGCATACACCTTTTGAGTCTTAATTTCTAGTTATCTTCAAAATATACCAGAGTATTTGTACCTAAACTTGTAGACCTGATTCAACCCTACCCCCCCACTCTAAGAATTTAGAAGGTAAAGGAGAGAAGTTGGAGATGCACAAACTAGGGTCAACATTTGGTGAATGGAGAAGAAATACAAAAGGAGAGCAGCAGTGTAGCAGCTGGGAGGAGAGTGGCATTTAAGAAAAATAAAAACAAAAAGAAAAGAAAAATGTATCCAAAAGAAAAGCAGAAAAAAAAATAATAATAATGAAAAGGAAGAGAGAGGAGTCAAGAGGAAATTTCATTGAAAAAAGTGAAAATAAGAGGAGAAGCTGGCCACTTCAAGTCTGAAAAATATCAAAGAAAATGGAATATACTGAATTCAAGAAGGTGAAGTCATGAATCACCTTCTTCACCTACTGATTTCTCAATTTTGTAACCTTTTCACCCTTCCATTCTTTGTAACATTCATCTATAAGCGACATTACAACCCAGTCATAAGACCTTGTGATCCTAATTAGAATGAGCTATTATATGTAGATGAGGAGTTGTTTAATCCATGGTGAGAAATAGTTAATGATGTCAAAATTTAGATGCCTTGCCTATGCTCATGCTTGCTGACTCATTTGGGGTCAGTAACTACTCCTGAGCTTGTGTGAAAATGAAAACTCTTTAATTTATTTGTGAGAGACTGCCCTGGTAAGTATTGGGTCTGACATTGAATGTATTGGGCATTGTTTAAACTTAATTTTTGAATTAATGGTAAGCTTAGTACTGACATACACTTACTATTTTTCTTGTTGTAAGCTAAATGGAAAAGATGTCCATGCAGGTAAGAGTTTTTCATGTTAAATTGTCTGTGCATTTCATATTTTTAAACTCCTCATATTTTGAAAAGAATCAAGGGTGGACTAATATTCTGTTTATTGAAAACTGATTTGATAATGTGTGCACTTTTGTTAACTATTTTTTTGAGAAGTTTGTGGGGACCTTCACTGAAAACCTTCAAGAGACTTCACTCCTCTACTAGGGATCACCTAGGGGTTTAAAAGGCTTGATGCATAAGCTAAATGCATTCGTCTCCCTACGAAAGTGGCATTTACATTCCTAGAGTAGTTGCTTAAACTTTGCTTTGCTTGAGGACTAGCAAAGATTAGGTTTGGGGGTGTGTTATTCACTGAAAAGTACCATTTTTCACCTCTTAACCTAGCCTTTACTACACCTTAGAGCTGTCTAATTATCCTCTATTTAGGATGTTTTATAGTTAATAATAATAGTTACAGCTTAGTACAAAGTCCATGTGTTTGAAGTCAAAAAGAGAGAGAATTCATGCTAAGATGTGGAGCTGATGCAAGAACAGAGACTACACCTTGGTGGCACACACCATGGTGACCATATTGCATGCCAAGGTAGACCATAGAAGTCCAGAGGAGGAATGGTTAGTGGACCCAAGTGTTGGAAGCTACAGCAGCAGAACGCAGTTAAATTGTCTCGCACAGTTGACGTAAGGTTCGTAGGGCTGAAATATACTCACAGTCGCGAAGAACTCGCACAGCTCAGTGAGGGATTGGCTTCAGAGAACTACTTTGTGCAACAATCATGCGCTTCATTTACTCTCAACACTCCAAGTCCTTCAGAAGCACTCGGGCACTAGAACCTTCAAAAATCCTTCTCGTGAAGTTCTCGTAAAGTCTAGGAATTTCTCTTTCATTTCATGTTGCGAAGCACTCGCACAGTCCATGACAAGAAAATCTCATAAATGCTGCCTGAAGAGTTCTTGCATGGCTCATCCATGCAGAAGATGCCAGCCACTTGCGCAGCACACACGGAGCTTAAGAGGAGAGAGAGCTCTAGAAAATCTCTCTCGCAACTCTCGAATGCGTAAATGCCTAAACCATCCATTTTACGAGCTGTACTACTCACTACACAAGGAGCTTGGTGATATCTAAACTCATCTACGTGAGACCCTTATGACAGGAATTACTTGAAGCTCCACTATGCAAGATGAGACCACTGTTAAGTGGTGAAAAATGCCACTATGCACCCTTTAACTTGACCTTTCATGGACTTGCGAGCACACTAATAAGCCTCTGTTGAGTGCATTTTGTAGATAGCAGGGAAAGCTGGCAATAATGCAGCAAACCACTTAAGAATGCCCACAAAGAAGTCATCTCTCAGCACCATGCAGACCCAACAACAGAACAAGGAGAAAGAAGTGAAGATAGGTCCAAAACATCCTATCGAGAGGATGTCTGAAGACTTCGATAGGAGATGAGGATTAAAAGGAAAGAATTCATGCAGTTGGAGAAGGGTTCGATAGGATATGAAGGCAGAAGAAGGATGAATTCATATGGATTGAAGAGTTCGATAGGATTTCTGAACCTATCGAGCAATGAAAGGAAAGAAGAAATTATCCTATCGAAAACTTGCCTGAAGTGTCAAAGGAACCTAGCGAACGGATCTGAGAACCTAGCGAAAGGACTAAAATGCTCGATTCCAACCTGTCGAAGGCTCCCTGAACCTATCGAAGGATGCTTAAGCCTTTCGATAAGAATGAGCACCAACCTATTGGGATGACGGCACACAGAGTTGAACCTGTCGAAAAGGACCCCTAGACCTATTGAACTACTCAGCAAACCTATCGAATACTCCAGATATTGGGTTGAGGACCCTGAAGCTTCACAGAGAAAAATCATCCTATCGGTACCTATCGAAGAGACCACGGAACCTATCGAAAAGAACTACAAGCTTACTTTTAACCTGTCAAAATCTTCTCCAACTTGTCGAAATCGTGTGCTGAACTTCTCAGAAACTATGCTATGCACACACTGAGACTTGGTGACCAGTTGCATACTAACCGAGGCACTTTAGTGACCGGCATGATGTTCTAGAAGATGCCCTAGAAAGCCCTAACCGACCCAAGTGCTTTAACAGAACTCTAACAAACTCTGACAACCTTCTAGAAGGGATTTTTGGTGGAAAAAATAGAGGAGAAAGATATATATTGAGATCCCCAATTGCCATTGGGGAGGATCGAATTTCTGAACAAATTGTTGGAAATCAAAGCTTGCAGCGAGATTCCATTTCCCTCCTTTAGCCCAACAATGGTTGGCTAATTCCCTAGGAGCAACAAGGGGTGAGTTAGATCTATAATTGGGTAAGGTTAAGAGTGTTGTCATGCACATGATCCGAGAGCATTCCATTGTAAGAGTGACCTTGTTTGTAATGTAAATGTTGTCTTCAATGTTCTAATTAGATTAAAAGCTCTTTTGATTCCTTTTGGTGCTCGATCGAATTTGTGTAGAGGAGTTGCTTGATCAGCTCACCCACTTAACTGTTAGACCTCTTGGATATCATCTGAATTCCCTGGATCTGATATCCCTATAATTTCTTGCGTCTGTGACCTAGAAATTACAGCATCTGTTGTAGTTTTAATTATTCTAATTGAGGCTCTAGCTTTGTAGGAGAGCTCTAGGATGGTCAGTGACCATTAAAGTGGATAGATCATAACCTTAAGGTTAATCTGAGCTCATGCCTCAATTGGATTCATCTCCTGTAATCCATGGATTCGATAAAGCCTATAGGATGGTCTGTGACCATTAAAGTGGACAAATCATAGCCTTAAGGCCAGGTGGATCCTATGATTTGAAATGGAATTTATACCCTGCAGCTGTGCTTGCGGATAGTGCCTGTGGCCAGCCGAGTGACTTGTGTGCTTTTGAACCCCTGTAATGTTCTTAGCTCAACCTGATTGCAATGAAGACAATCTCCAAGCTGTTCTTCTCCATTTTCTGAGTTTTTAAACCGTCCATCAGCAAGATCTGAGGCTCCAGATTTGATTTAAAACAATTTGCATTTTAACTATAGTTTAGTTTAAGTGACAACCCTATCCAAACCTCTCCCCTGTCTTTTAACTAAAGTAGAGATAAATAGGGTGCCAGATCTCTTACAAATCTGGAGATTTACTCAATTCCAAACCACCTCTCTGTGGACTTTCCCTTACTTTTAAAACTTACTACAAAGGACCCTGTATCTTGCAGGTATAGGATATTTTTAGATGTGCTGAATCCATCTCTATTTTCTCCTGATTTTTACACCGTAAATCAGCACACTGGAATCTCACAATAAGTTTTTGGCACCGCTGTTGGGGAGGTGTTTGTGAATTTGATAGATCTAGTTTTGTTTTATAAATCTGTAACTGTGTGTTTGATTCTACTAACTGCATTTGTGAGTTTTGCTGTTTTTCAGTATTTTTGTGTCTATTTCACCAGATCTGAGTACAAAGTGAGAGGAGAGATGTGCTAGATTACTTAATAACTTGTGCTGTTGCTATTTGTTGTGTGAGGATTTACTCTGCATTCAGTTGTGAGTGTTGTATGTTTGGTAGGAGAACTCTGCAACCTTAGATTATTCCACTAAATCCAGAGGTTGAAAGACTTCTCAGAACCAGACCAACTACAACCACAGCTGTTGAAATTGAATCTGTCGAAACGGTTAAGCAGCAGCAGCCTCAAACTCTCAAGGAATTTAATGCACCAGGGGTCTACAATTTCTCCTTCTGCATTCAGTTCCCTGCTGCTCAAGGAAACTATGAGATCAAATCGTCCATCATTCAGATGTTGCCCTCATTTCATGGCTTGACCAAGGAGGACCCTTATAAGCATATAGATGAATTCTTAGGACTGTGCACTACCTTCAACATCATAGGTTTGGGGGAGGAGGCAACTAGGATGAGGCTCTTTCCTTTTTCATTAAAGGACAGAGCCAGGACCTGGTTATCTCTGCTTCCACCTAACAGTATACAGTCCAGGAGTGATCTCCAATGTTAGTTTTGGGCCAAATTCTTTCCTATGTCAAACACCCGTCAGTTGAGGAAGGGTATCATCTCTTTTACCCATGATCCAACTGAAGACTTTCATCAATCCTGAGAGAGATTTAAAGAACTCCTCAAGAAATGCCCCCACCATCAAATCCATGAATGGCAATTGGTTCAAAGCTTTTACCAGGGAATTGATGTTAAAAGCAGAGAAATGATAGATGCCTCTTGTGGTGGCACCTACTACCATAAAACTACTGAGGAGGCATGGGAGCTCTTTGACATCATCAGTGAAAACTCTATGCAAAGGGAAACCTTAGCAAGAGATCTAGACCCTTCTAAATTGATGAAAGAGAATACCTCAAGAGGAAAGATATATGAAGTGAGTGTGCCCAGTGAGTTGGAAAGGAAAGTGGACTGCTTAACTCTGAAATTTGATAGGCTGAGGGGAGCAATGCAGTCACTTGTGGCTGCTAGAGTGGAGGAGGCATGTGCTATATGCCAATCCCCTGCTCACTCCCTAGATGAATGCCCATCAGCTGCCCAATTTCCTGATTTTGTAACAGTGCACGTGGCTACAACTCAAGCCTATGGACAGCAACCTACTGCTAGGTATCAATGGAGAAACCGCCCCAATCTGAGGTGGAGACAAGATGGATACCCCAACCAATAGCAGCAGCAGCCCCAGCAGCCCATGCCCTACAGAAATGCTCAGCCCTATCGAGAAGGTTATGCCCCAAGACTTCAGTATCAGCAAACCATGGCCCAACCTGTAGCTCCTCCTGTGTAGCAAGCTGCACCTACACCAGCTGTGAGAACACCATCTTTAGAGCAACAAGTTCTATCTTCATTACAGAACTTGAACACCTTAACCCAAACTGTGCACTCTCACAACCAGAGCATCAAAAAGATAGAGGACCAGCTTGGTCAGCTATCTGATGCTCTGACTAGGAGAAGAGGAAGGTTACCTATCCAACCACAGGATAATCCACGAAGATAGTTTATAGTGGGTGAAGTTTCCTCCACCTATGAGGAAGCCAAATCTGTGACAACTTTGAGGAGTGGTAGGCTAGTGGACAATTAGGTGGGCTGTGAACCTGTGAGAAGTTTGAAGGAAGAGAATGGAAGGAGTTTTCTAAGAACACAACAAAGTTCACCAATGGTGGACCTGCAGGAATAACCCAGTGTCAATAAAGAGGATGATATGGATCCTCAAGGAAAAGAAAAAATAAAAAAGAAAGAAGCCCCATTGGCTAAGACTACAAGTGAGGGAGCACCCCCACACTGGCCATTTCTCAAAGCATTGCAAGGACCCTCCCCTTTTGACAAAGGGCTGGGCAAAATTAAGGAAATGATGGAGACTTTCAAACAAGTAAAGATTAATTTTCCTTTACTGGATGCCATCAAATAAGTCCCAGCCTATGCCAAATTTCTGAAGGAGTTATGCACCCATAAAAGGCAGTCTAGGACATACTTGTCTAAGAAAGTCTTTTTAGCAGAGAAGGTAAAACACATTCTGTCCATTGCAACCCCCACCAAACTTCAAGACCCTGGAGTGCCCACTATCTCCTGCATCATTGGGGATCATAAAATTGAGAAGGCCCTATTGGACCTAGGAGCCAGTGTGAACTTGCTGCCCTATGCAGTCTATGAAAAATTAGGCCTGGGAGACTTGAAGCCCACACCTGTGGTTTTGCAACTAGCTGACAGATCTGAAAGGAAGCCTGTGGGAGTCATTGAGGATGTCCTTGTGGGAGTTGACAAGTTTTTTCTACCCTGCTGACTTTGTGATATTAGATATGGAGCCAAGTAAAGGTATTTCCTTCATCCCTGTGATTCTTGGCAGGCCCTTCTTAGCCACTGCCAATGCCTGCATTCAGTGCAAATCCGGAATCATGGAGGTCTCCTTTGGCAACATGAAAGTAAATCTGCATGTGTACAGCACCAGCTCTCAACCCCTTCTTGATGAAACCTATTTTTCCATTGCAGGGCTAGAGGAGGCTCTGCATGATAATCCTCAACAGCTGCTGCAGAACAATGATTGGCCTATAGAGACAAAATTGCAACCAGGGATTGAACAATTGCTGAGGAATGGATCCAAGAAGGATGAAAAGTTCAAGGAACATGGGGAGGCCGTTAACCTTCAAGATCCTCCAGATTAGCACCTGCAGTTGAGTATGTATCATATGTACCATATTTTGCTTCTATTTTAGATTTTTTTTTTTACTTTGCGTCTCTAGTAGAATTCTTTTGTAATATGCCATGTTCTCTAGTGGGTTACCTTTTCAAATTTGCCAGCTGCTCTAAGATAATGGGAGCTCATCCACATAAGAATCCAATCTTAGGGTCGCACAACAACAGAGCTTGATAAGTGTTGAAGCTAAGGGTGCCCAGAAAGGCAACTTTATCTGGGTAGCCTTCGATAGGCCTAATCTACAATTCAATAGGTTTCATGGTGATTTCGACAGCATATCTAATGGTTTCGATAGGAACTGGATGTTTCGACAGGTAAAACCAATAGCTAGACAGGTTAAATAAGGGCAGACAAAGATTTCGATAGGGGCTGAGTACATATCGGCAACCTATCGAAAAGATGTTGTCTCTGCCATTTAAACCTATCAATAGGATGATCTCACCTATCGAAATCCTTAAAAATCATCCCATTTGAAAGCTTTGATGTCTAAGCTTTCAATATGATGCATCAACCTATCGAAACCATTCCATTCATCCTATCAAAATCACATTTTCACCTATATATACCTATCGATAGGTCATTTGTGCTTCATTCCTTACCCTCTAAAAAACCCTAGCTCTCTTCCTCATTTTTCACCTCCCTCTTTCTCTACTAAATCCTCATGAAATCTTCTGTTGTTTAGTGTGCCACCTTGTCAATACATTTAGCTTGCGTAGAGGAGCATTTTGCTCCTGATTTTAGAGAAATTAGAGCGGTGCATCGCTAGCTTTGTGAAACCCTAGGTATCTGGAGGTGAGTTACCTTCCTACCATCACTCTGTTGTCTTTCTAAGTTTTCCCATTCCAAGTTGGTGAGAAATTACTCCCTGAGATTACACTGGCTTAACCTGAGGAAACTCTAGCTAGCATACGTCGAAAATCAACTGCATCCACCCCTAAATCCTCCAAAAAAGTGCTACTTGCTACCAAACCACCTGTAAAGAGGAAGCTCGCTGAGGGGACACCCAAAAAGAGTCCTAAAGCTAAGAAAGCCAAAGCTGTTGAAATTCAGGAACTTGTGGTAGAAACACCCTTAGAGAGTGCTACCCCTGATAGGCCCACTGCTGTAGAACTTTCGGCTATACTAACCACCCCCAATGAATTTGTTGACAAGTTAAACCTTGTCCATGAGACTGAATTTGATCTAGCATATTTTGCCAACATTGGAGAGTGTTAGGAAACACTGAGCTATTTGAAGAAAGAAGGCTTGTTGCCCCTACTGTCGCCATTGAAAGAATCAGTGCATCCCAGGCTGGAGAAGTTATGGTACCAAAATCTGAAGAAGAAGGTCTCACAGGGGACTGATGATGTACTAGAGATTTCGATTGATGATTGGCAACTAACCATTGATTACAACGACATAGGAATGGCGTTGGGGGTCCCATACCAATTTGACTCCAACCGCGCTGAGGGAGCACTTGTTGGAGCTCCATTTAAGGATATGGTGAAGCAGCTAACCAATGGGATTATGGGTTCTGGAGAATCTCTGATGAGAAGAGACCTCCATCCTAGCCTCAGATTCATGGATACCATCTTAAGGGAAAATGTCTATGTTACAGGACATTTGCAGGAGAGAAGGTCCCCATTAGTGGATGCTTTATTTTATTGTTCTAAGGGGCAGTTCGTGAATGCACCTAAGCTGATCTTTGAAACTATTATCGACCTAAATGACAAGGTGCTAAAAAGACAGGCTTTTGCTAAGGGAGGAGGCCTACCCTTCAGCAGACTCATCACCTGTCTGCTCAAAGCTGGAAAGTATAGGATCAAGGAGGTTGAGCCAGCAGAGAAAATGGCTCACAAGTTTTTTGGAAAGAGGGAATGGTCTACAAGTTTAACCCTGATTCAAAAGACCAAGCCGGCTGCAGCAGAGAAGGAGGTGCCCACTACCTCAACAGCAGATCATGCTGCTGACATTCCCCCATCCACCATTCCTCCTACATCACCCACTTTTTCATCCACCTTACCTACACCGTCACCTACACCTGGGATCCTAGAACTCCCCACCTTCTCCAAGCCTATCCCCACCATGCCTTCCCCACCCTCCCTCCAACCCCTTCCTGATTTTCCCCCTCCACCACTTCCTATACATACACAGGGTTTGGACTAGTTCACTTCTACTGGTTTCTCTGCCCTCATTTCTTCAATTATGGAGGATGTTGCTCGTGAGTACACCCCACTTCCTGACTCCCCCCACACCACTCCTCCTCATTTTACCCATGCCCCATCGTCTCCTTTCCATCCCATTCATTTACCCATCCCCTCTACATCCACCCTGCCTGATACTTTCACCCAAATCCTCTCCCTCCTTCAGTCATTCAAGCCCAAGTAGCCACTAACACTAACCATCAGGCCCTCATGAGCTCATGTCTCCAATCAATTCAATCTACCCTCACTCCCCCCACTTCAATCTCCCAACCCTTTCCCACTTCTCCTCCCTCCCCTGATCCCTCACTTTTCCATTTCTCTCCTCCCTTTTCACCCATGGCCTCCCCCATCCCTATTGAATTCCTTTTTATAGAGTTAGTCGCTCCATCTTTACCCCGACCTTCCCCACCTGCACCTGTTCTACCTATACCCACGACCCATTTCCCCTTTTCCTCCCCCCTATTTTCCAGGATGCCTCCACCCAAACTTATCCATGGGAGGATCTAGTTCTTTCCACCCCCTCCTCTTCATCTACTCCACCCTTATCCTTGCCTCCTGTTCTTTGCCAATCCATGTACATACCCCCTACCTCACCCTCCTGTATTCAATGAGGGATAACCCTTACATCCACAGGAATGTCTTGAGAGGTATCGCTGCACTTCACGCTTCCCTTGAGGCCCCTTATGAGGAGAGGATTACCAACATTGAATTAGAACACCAAATCCAGCTCCGCGATATCTCTCAAGGATGGTCTGAAATTTTGACTCATTATGAGTCAGCAAAGCAAGTGGCAGCGGCTGAGAGTCTCATTGCCAAGTATGAAAAGAAGAATTCTGAGGTCCTCAAGAAAAAGTTAGCCAATTCTCAGGAGATCATCAGGGCCACCAAGGAGCTCTCAGATGCTAACCTCCTCTATGTTGCCAAGAAGATTGATATTTTGGAGAAAAAGGTTGCTTCCTTATTGTCTCAATCCTTTGAGGCTACCCCTCTTACTACAGCACCTCCTGCCCCCCTCCCCACCCATGTCCCCCCTCTACAACTATTCCTTCCGCGACCCCACCTGTGGATGATCCCCCTCCCCTAGTACCCCCTGCCTCGTAACCTCCTCCCCCTCCTCCTACCCAGGTCCCTCTACCTGACCAACCTATCCCTCCGAAATCCAAAATGTCTGCCTCCAAAAGAACCGCCATTGCCAAGAGATCTGCTTCTGCTGCTGCCTCTATCAAAAAAGGAAAATGACCTGCTGCCTCATCCAAAGCCGCTAAGCACACCAGGTCATCTGCTCAATCTAACCCCCATGGCACCCTACTCTCTATGGATGAAAGAAGGAAGGCTGCTGCAGCTCTAGGTTAGGATCCCTTAGAACTTTTCCCTTCAGATTCAGATTAGAATTCTGCACCTGCTATTGATCCTAAAGGTAAACAGCCTGTTGCCTAGTCTAAGGAGGCACCTGCAAAACATCCGCAGAAATCCAAATCCAAGGGCAAGGCCCCTGTATCTAAGGGATAGCTGGCACCAAGTTGTATCTGAATGTGACCATTTGTTCCTTCATCTTCTTTTTTATTTGTCTCTTGTATGTATTTGACATTTTGCTGTGCTATTCTATAGCTATCTTCTTACACTGTCTCTCCCTTGATTGCATTTTCTCGAAACAGTGAGGACACTGTTTAGTTTAGGTTTGGGGGTGTGGCATGTATGCCAATAAACTAGTTAATTTTAGTGTAGCCAAGTTAAAAAGGAATAATCCAAAAGAGAACAAATTCACCTCATAATTGTAGATTAAGAAAATTTTAAAAACCATTTGCAACTGAAGTAAGCTGAAGTTTTAACATTTTTCATAAAAAAAATGTCATGAATTGTTACAGGAAGTTTTTGATGTGTGATAAACTAGCAACGAGAAGAGACTGTGAAGACACTCACCAGAAATTGGATGGAAGGCCATACCCAATGAGAATTGGGCCTGAAAAACTTCTTTGAAGAGTGTCTTGGCAATTCATTCTGCTTTGAGAACTGACTGGACCTAATCTGGATCACTAGAAGTTAGGCAAATCTGAGTTGAAACAACTTGACAGCACTCAAAATATGGAAGACATGAAGTAAGGCCATCTCTTGGACAGTTTGGGCCAAAAATTCCCCACCATTGAACTGCCCTTGATGCACACCACTTGAGCCTTGAAAGCCCCAATTTTCTTTGATGAAAATAAGAAATTCTAAACCCACAACCTCTTGACCTATTTCATTTCACCCTCAATCTAAGAAATCAGGAAGAGGAAGGAGGAGAAAGGTTAGAGGAGCAAGGTCCCAAATCAGGTTGAAAGAAAGAGAAACACAGTTGGTGGTATTTGTGATATTAATTATAAGAAGAAAAAAAAAAAGAGAGAGAGCAGAAGAATTAGAAAGAGAAGTCATTTCATTGAAAAAACTGAAAGGAAGAGAAGAAGCTGGCCACTTTGGCTCTGAAAAATAAAAAAAGTAGATGGAATTGTGCTAAATTAATGGTGAAGTCATGAATCACCTCCTTACCTTTACTGATTTCTCAATTTTGAACTTTGTTATCTCTTTTGTTCCTCCACAAACCTCATCCCTAAGCCACATTACAACCCAATAAAAAGACCTTACTGATCTAAAAGTGGATTGAGCTGTCATGTGGAGATGAAAATTTAATTAACCTATGGTGTAAAGAGCTAGAAAAGCAAGAAATTCAAGCAATGCCTATGCTCCTACTTGCAGTCCTATTTGAGGGTTGTAACTGCTCTAAAGCTGAGTGATATGATTTACCCCTCTTCTCTGTACTAATGAGTGAACAGCCCTGGTGAGACTTGGGTCTGAAATCTAGTTGATGGGGGAAGTATCTAAGCAGGATCCTCAAATTGATGGTGAGTTATGCATAAAATTTTAGAAAAAATGCCTGGACACAAACTAAGTGATGATGGAGAGATTTCAGCAAACTTTCATATTTCCAAATGAGTCTTTTTTCTGTTGAATTTCCTTTAATGAAGGGGCATGATGTGAATTTATTTGATGTGCTTAAACTCTGCTTTAACAGGTTGCACTATTATTAACTAAGTGTATTGGAGAAGTTTGTGGGTACCTTCACTGAAAACCCTCAGGAGACTTCACTCCTCCACCAGGGATCACCTAGGGGTTTAAATGGCTTGGTGCATGTGCTAAATGCATTCGTGCTCCTAACGAATGTGGCATTTTAGTTTTCTTTGAATTCTCCTTTGCTCAGGGACTAGCAAAGCTTAGGTTTGGGGGTGTGTTAAGTGGTGAAAAATGCCACTTTGCACCCTTTAACCTGACCTTTCATGGACCTGCGAGCACACTAATAAGCCTCTGTTGAGTGCATTTTGTAGATAGCAGGAAAAGTTGGTAATAATGCAGCAAACCACTTAAGAATGCCCCCAAAGAAGTCATCTCAAAGGCACCATGCGACTCAAAGAATGTAACAAGGAGAAAGAAGTGAAGATAGGTCCAAAACATCCTATCGAGAGGATGTCTGAAGACTTCGATAGGAGCTGAGGATTAAAAGGAAAGAATTCATATAGTTGGAGAAGGGTTCGATAGGATCCGAAGGCAGAAGAGGGATGAATTCATATGGATTGAAGAGTTTGATAGGATTTCAGAACCTATCAAGTAAAGAAAGGAAAGAAGAAACCATCCTATCGAAAACTTGCCTGAAGTGTCAAAGGAACCTAGCGAATGGATCTGAGAACCTAGCGGAAGGACTAAAATGCTCGATTCCAACCTGTCAAAGGCTCCCTGAACCTATCGAAGGATGCTTAAGCCTTTCGATAGGAATGAGAGCCAACCTATCAAGATGACGGTACACAGAGCGGAACCTGTGGAAAAGGACCCCTGGACCTATCGAACTACTTAGCCAACCTATCGAATGCTCCAGATATTGGGTTGAGGACCCTGAAGCTTCAATGAGAAAACTCATCCTATCGGTACCTATCGAAGAGACTAGGGAACCTATCGAAAGGAACTACAAGCTTACTTTTAACTTGTCGGAAGCTTCTCCAACCTGCCAAAATTGTGTGCTGAACTTCTCAGAAACTATGCTATGCACACAGTGAGACTTGGTGACCTGTTACACGCAAATTGAGGCACTTTGGTGACCAGTGCGATGTTTTAGAAGATGCCCTAGAAAACCCTAACCGACCCACATGCTTTAACAGAACTCTAACAAACTCTGACAACCTTCTAGAAGAGATTTTTGGTGGGAAAAATAGAGGAGAAAGCTATATATTGAGATCCCCAATTTCCATTGGGGAGGATCGAATTTCTAGACAAATTGCTGAAAATCAGAGCTTGTAGCAAGATTCCATTTCCCTCCTTTAGCCCAACCATGGTTGGCTAATTCCCTAGGAGCAGCAAGGGGTGAGTTAGATCTGTAATTGGGTAAGGTTAAGAGTGTTGCTGGGGTTAATTGCTGCATAGACTACAGATTTGAGAGCATTTCATTGTAAGAGTGACCTTATTTATAATGTAAATGTTGTCTTCAATGTTTTAATTAGATCAAAAGCTCTTTTGATTCTTTTTGGTGCTCGATCGGATTTGTGTAGAGGAGTTGCTTAAACAGCTCACCCACTTAACTGGTAGACCTCTTGGATATCATCTGAATTCCCTAGATCTGATATCCCAGTAATTTCTTGCGTCTGTGACCTAGAAATTGCAGCATATGTAGTGGTTTTAATTATTCTAATTGAGGCTCTGGCTGTGTAGGAGATCTCTAGGATGGTCTGCGACCATTAAAGTGGACAGATCATAACCTTAAGGTAAATCTGTGCTCAGGCCACAATTGGATTCATCTGCTGTAATCCATGGATTCGATAAAGCCTATAGGATGGTCTGTGACCATTAAAGTGGACAGATCATAGCCTTAAGGCTAGGTGGATCTTGTGATTTGAAGTGGAATTGCAGTTGTGCTTGCGGACAGTGCCTATGGCCAGCCGAGGGACTTGTGTGCATTTGAACCCCTGTAATATGCTTAGCTCAACCTGATTGCAGTGAAGACAATCTCCAAGCTGTTCTTCTCCATTTTCTATGGTTCTAAACCATCCATTTGCAAGATCTGAGGCTCCTGATTCGATCTAAAACAATTTGCATTTTAACTGTAGTTTAGTTTAAGTGAAAACCCTATCCAAAACTTTCCCCTGTCTTTTAACTAAAGTAGAGATAGCTAGGGTGGCAGATCTCTTACAGATCTGGAGATTTACTCAATTCCAAACCACCTCTCTATGGACTTTCCCTTACTTACTTTTAAAATTTGCTACAAAGGACCGTACCTCTCTGTGGACTTTCCCTTAATTACTTTTAAAACATGCTACAAAGGACCCTGTATCTTGCAGGTCTAGGTTATTTTTAGATGTGCTGAATCCATCTCTGTTTTCTCCTGATTTTTACACCATAAATCAGCACACTAGAATCCCACAACAACTACTCACTGCAAATTCATCCCCGTGAGTTCTCTTATGTAGCTACATCAACCATGCAACGTGCCTTGTGAGGAGCAAATAAAGCAGCTCCCGCCTCACCAAGTACGGGCTCCTGCTTTCTAATTCCATACTTAGGGACCTTTTAGGGATTTCCCCTGGTCTAGGGCACACATCCCGAGGCCTTGATCTCTATGCATGCAGCCCGAGGCATCCAAGGGTTGTAACCAAGCCACATCTATTATAAAATTAGGATTTCCTTCCTATTGGCAAAGGCATAAATGACGGAGTATATAAGTTATAATCTAAATTTAGAAACTTATCTTTTCTTCAACCTCAGTCAGCTGTGAGCTCTAGCAGATAAGGGTTAGGGTTAGATTACCATCTTTTCCATTTTTTTTCTTCCTTAGCCCAACGCTTGTTGGCTAAGATCTCTGTAAGCAATTAGGTATAGTTTGATTCAGTTTTGTTATGGGTTTTGTTCCCATTGGGATTTGTTGAGGGTTGTTCTGCACAAGGCTGCTGCCTTGAGAAATTTTATTATAAGTATTATTTAATCAATGAAATTTATGTTTTAATGCTTATTCAATCTGCTATTTTCCTATCTATCCATAGTATCCTTTGATCTATGTCATGCATTTAGGTTTTTACTGATTTGAAATCCCCATGAAAGCTTGAGCATGTAGCCCTGGGACCATGATGGTAGCTGCAATCAACTTGTTCCATCTATGGCCTCTGTGATGTGCATAGCCTCTGTTGATAGCTTGTGACCATTTAAGTGGACATACTATAGCTCTAGGGTGATTCCAAGCCACAGATCTGAGGGGATTCTTATCCTCTGCACTTGAGCTTGTAGCCTTGTGAGAGGTCCTAGCAGGAACAAGCTCCCCTCTGTTTTATATGACCATCATCAGATGTTAGATCTGATTTCTCTGTAGAGATTCCAGACTTGTGAGCTGAGTCATTGCAGGCCTTTTATAGTAATGAGCAGCTGCATTCAAGTCTCCAAATAACCTTTGAACAACTTTGGTTTCCTCTATTTTTTCAAGAGTTGTTTGCTCCTATAGATGCCTGAGTTTGTAGCCTGGCAAACATAGCATTTGCAATGATCTTTATATTCTGATTTGATCCATTGGTTAGAGGAAATCTATTGGATAATCTATGACCATTTAAGTGGATAGGTTATAGCCTTCAGATCAGTCCTTTCCTTTAGAACAGATTGGTATTCTGATTTAATTCCTGTGTTTTGACCGTCTCTATTGGATAGCCTGTGACCATTTAAGTCGATAGGTACTAGCCTTAACAGACCAGGTCAAACAATAGGAGTTGAGTTTGATTCTTTCACCTTGCAGATGTGCTTGTAGCCATCTGAAAGATTGCTACAGAGACAGCTCTAAATCTGAGTTACTTGACTGAAATAACCCTATCACACTCCATCTCCACCTTCTTCATAAACCCATTCTTTAAGATAGGACTGCGCTTTCTTTCTCTACTTTTAGTGTTAGTTTAGTGTAGTTGTGACACCCAATTCCCTTTCCCTAGGATTGCCAGATCTGTAGCCAGATCTGGAGGCCTACTAATATAACCCTTTTTGTGTCCTAGATCAATTTCTCTGTGGGACAAACTCTTACCCAAAACTTGCTACAATAGCCCTGTATCTTGTAGGCTATGTATATTTTAGACTTGCTGTTTTTCCCATTTCCATCTCTTCTCTCTTGATTTTTTTGTCAACTATTTTCCAATAAAATAGCTGCAAGTATATCAAAATATAAACCAACACCAGGAGATAGTTTTCACTGTAAAACTGATTTGCAAAGCAAAGTAGAGGATGGATTTGCAGCAATCCTTCATTTGGCTGCAAGAACAAATGAAAGGTAGAAGGATCCAAATTTGCCCTGAGATATGGACTAGTCCTAGGGATATACTCTATCTACTCAAATGGTCGTAGAGTATCCCATGGATATAATCCAGTCATGAGGGAAGGAAATGAAATAGTAAAACCACTGCAAATGCTATGAATGCAAGGCTACAAGCTCATGCATCCATAGGAGCATAGAATCTATAGAAATCTAATAACAAACCAATAGATCTACAGATTAAATGATCATTAGAACCAGCGATTCATTGATCTACAAACAACTTATAACAAATTACCTTCGGATCTGCAGTCTCTGCAAATTCCACACCTCATACATTACTCTCACAAGTCAAATCACAGATCAACTAATCCTAGCTGCTATAGAGATTTAGCCAGCCATGCTGGGCTAAGGGGATAAGAAGAAGAACAAGAACAAGAAGAAAAGGTGGGAAACAATTCAAAAATTCCTAAATCTCAGGATGCCTTAAATCTATTACATCCCCTCCTATTTATAAAATTCCTAAGTAAAACTTGATCTGCCTTGGTTAATCAAAGAAGAGGAGAATCAAATCAGTTATAGGACCTGTTGACGTGGCTGAATTTCATTCAAGTATTGCCCAAAATTCGTTGTAACAGCTGTGCACACGTGGGGTAGTAGGTCAAGTATCCTCTTTGCTAATGAATTTCCAAAATGCCCTCCAAAGCTGACAGACACATGCTTGAACCCATGCCTCGAGTTGTTTCAGCGTCAGAATATCAACCTCGAGAGGTTCTCGATAGGATGAAGGCTTCAGGAATGAATCTCAAGGGGTTGGATGGGCTTCAGAAATACAACTCGAGTAGTTTGACGGCAGCTCGACAGGATCTCGCTAGGTTGCTTGCTAGGTTCTTTTCTGCACATAACAACTCGATAGGATACTTCATCGGTGCAGGGAACCACTCGATAGGATTTAATCCTTCAGCACTTTAGCTCGAGTGGTTGAATTGGACTGCTCGAGTTTCATAAATTAGCACATTAAAGTGCTCGAAAGGTTCAAATCTCACTGCTCGAGATGTTAGTTTGCTTCAGCAACAACTCGAGAAGGTTAAGTGTGCAACTCGACAGGTTCCTTGCTTCAGGTTATCAAACTTGAGAGGTTGCTGCAGTAACTTGACAGGATGGTTCCAACTTCAGCAACTGCTCGAGAGGTATACATCAACAACTCGTGAGGATGAGATAACTGCTCGAGCTCCATGTTCTGAACCCCTGCTGCTGATGGACAGTCTGTTATAGCACTCTGTCATGCATGAGCCTTCTCATCAATCAACTATTGACTCAAATCTCCCTCCTTTTGACTTTTACTACATGGATTTCTGCACTTCTCTGCAGATTATTGCTAACTACAAAACAACACTCAAAAAGCAATTGTTAAATAACTCTAAGGTCTAGTGAGGGCTAGGTTAAGAGGTGAAAAATGGTATTTTTCAATGATTATCTTTATCCATGACTCATGAAGCTCTTCTACCAAAATTTCCATCTAGCGTAGAATACCGACAATCTCTACACAATATAGATGGTAAATCATTTGAGTTTGGTGTCCGGCACATTGCCACCGCAATGAAATGTCGTCTGAATTTTGTTAGAGGTGAATGTCTAGTAGAACCACATTCAGAAAAAGCACCATTCCATGAAGTGATGGCACGTACGACCGACGGGCAGTATGGTTTGGGTCGATCATTTAGGAGGCACAACTTCCTCCTGAAATGTGGATGTTAGACGTGGTTATGAGGTGTAACCTTTACCCTCTTTGGCACGAACATGAGAGGATAGGAGTATTTCAGCAGGCCTTATATGCTACTTTTTATGAAAGGGGGTTTAGTGCCCCTGAGATGGTTTTTGAGGGGATGAAATATGCCAGTGAATAGATATTAGAGGACAGAAAGAAACCTTCAAAATGTTTATCGTACTCTAGTCTTATCTCTCGGATGATAGAACAATATGAGGATGACCAAGACGACTACGAGATGTCATCGAATGAACCCCGACGGTCGAACATTGTTAAGAGATATAGCTTGAAAGATTGGAATTTGAACTGCCAGGTCTGAGGAAGAGTGTACTCGACAAGCAACGCCACCAGCCTGCTAACCATGGTCAAGACGAGCCAGCCCATCCGGATCAACCTCAGATGCCCCAACATCAGCAAGCCCTGCCGCCACCTACCACACCCGGCGACATTCTCACTTTGGCGGAGTTTTGTCGGTAAATGATTGTGATGAACAACCGATTACATTTCCATGGCACCTTTGCTGAAGGACTTGCTGCATCAGGCGTTCCCGACTTCTTCTACTCCGCGTATTGGGATCGTGTGGTAGTATACTTCGGGCGCATCCAATTCGCATCCTGCTGAGTACATGGAGTAGGACATTGATCACCCCAACGAGGATATAGATCAGTGGGTTCTTAGTCGGTGAGTTGTTTATTTTGTTTTGGGAAATTCTAAAAATTTTGCTATTTTGTGGAAGGTTGTAATTGATCATGGTGGTCGCAAAATTAAATACTATTGCATCATGGTTGATGCTTGATTTGATGATGGTATTTCCTAAGCAAGGATTAAATGGTGTAATTAATGGTTAATGTTGGAATTTTAACTATAGTTAACTGTGCATGGTTGGTAGTTTACATCTGGTTGTAGAAATGACAAGATTAAATATTGGACTTTATGGTAAATGAATCGTTTAAGTACTGATGAATGATAAATTTTGTGTAAACTATAAATTTTGTTAAGTCAATGGTTGATGATTAACGAATGGTTGAATTGTGAAGATAACTGTACCTTCATAGTCAATGACCCACACTTAGTTTTGTGATAATAGTATATTGAAGAGAAATGATAAAATTCGTTGTAACGTATGACAAACTTCCTTAGTGATGAATGATAACTTGTTTTTGCCTGATGTTGTCAGGTAATTGATTAGTTGTCAATATATGATAAACTGTGGATGTAGCTACTCATTGAAATTAACACTGTTGATGAGAAAAAACACTTTTGGCATAAACTCAATAGATGGATTTTAATGTCATGATATAGATCTTTAGTTAGGATGAGTTCTCATCACTAACAGTGTACATACTTCGACCCAAATGTACGTGGTGAATTTTCAAGGATGAAAATTCTTTTAAGGGGGGGGGGGGAGGATGTAATATCCAGAAATTTTCGAACCCAAACGCACCGACTAAATGTCCGATTGATACTGTAGGCGATATACGCCTGGATTTAAAAATAATTATTTAATTATTTTCTGAACAGTGTACCTTGTACCAAGGCTTATATATTACACTATGTAATTAATTACACCAACTCCATGAGAGTACTGTTGGTTTGAGGCTTGGGTCATAACTAAGGGGTCCAAGGATCGATACTGGGGGAGTACATTTTCCAGTCCATTTTGCACCCTTGGATATGGGCCAACACACTGAGCAAGTGTGTACCGGCTTCACACTGGACCGACCCCATGCATATAAAACCCAACTCACGCATAAATGAAAGCACATTTCTTGAATTCGTTGTGAGAACTTAACCAAGAGAGAAAGCGAGAGAGAAGAGGAAGAAGACCTCTATTCCCTTGTTTCTTTTGAGATCCATTCGTTGATCTCCTACCGAAATCCAAACTCAGCCCAAGAAGATCTTCGTTCCGAATCGCATTGTGAGAAATCTCAGATTTGACGCCGTACGATCGAAGAGAAACTATCGGATGAACAAGAGCGTAAACGCCAATTTCTTTCAATATCGATCATTGGGAGTGTTGCATGCATGATTTAAGAACATGAAGATCATCGCATGCGGGGATTGACCATTATTTTTTATATCGAGCACCGTAAGACTCATATGCACATCATTGATCTCGCTTAATCCTGACCATTGAAGAAGTCGCTTGCTCGGCACTGATACCTTTTGATATCGATCATCACGAGCTTCACATGCGCGAGCAAACGAGGTAAGCATCATATCGTTGCCATGTGAAATTTGATTTCCTAAGTTTAGATGATGAATGTGTGATGGTGATGGGATTCATTTTTAGGAATTTCGAGGAAGAAGACGAGTTTGGAAAAAGTGCAGAATCACACAAATATGCTCGAGCGAATTGGAAATTGCTCGAGCGAATCACCTTTCGAAGCAAGAGACAATGTCTTGGGAAAAATTGGCCGAGTGATTTTACCCCATAAATCAGGCCAAATTTCTTGGGTAAAATTCGCTTGTGTAAATTTTGTGTGTGCCATTGGGAATTGTCAAATTCGCCTGAGCGAGTTTGGAAATCGCTCGAGTGAATTTCCCAGTTTCTGGGTACTTGAATCTTTCCTCTGGAAATACTTGAAAGAATATGAACTATTCGATTCCTCCAACATTGACATGTAGTTTATGAACCTTTGTGACCTAGATTGAGATCGGGTGGCAATTGAAAGGGCCTTCGCTTGGTTTCATACGACCTCAAGATTAAGGTAGGGAAATCCAATACTCGACTTTATTTTTTATTTGATTCATGGATCTTAATGATGAAATGACATGATGGTCATCAAAATTTATTTAGAAACTAATATACGCCACTGCATTGAATGTTTGAATTTCTGGATTTCGACTGTATTGAATCTTCCAAATCATAAAACCCTTTGAATTATGAAATTCGTATATGAATCTTATCTTTGAACTCAGAATTCGAATAAGAATGCGAATCTTTAAATACATACTTTGAATATAAACATGAATTCCGAATTTGATTATGGACTTTGAACATGAATAAGAATCTTGAAGTTTGTATGTGGTCTATGATGGCAAGTGGGCGAGAGGAGTAGAGGCTCCAGAGAGGGGTAGAGTCCCCAAGGTTTCGACCTTGGTTCTGTTAGTGAATGCTCTGTTCCCACTCAATGGGATGCTTTAGCCCCAATGGAATTTTGATCATGATATGAATGTGAGATTCAAATTCTGAAATTTGAACCTTGAACTCGAATTTGTTTATGTGATATGCCATGTTTTAGATCTCTTGATTTCAAACTCAGTATGTTTTGGATTCTCTAATTGATATAAGAAAATGCTTTTATTTTTATCATTGAAATCTATGCATCGTTGATATATGAGATTGGTATTGGGCTTTCTACACTAAGCTTGGACTGTTAGCTCATACCAACATTTATGTGATAGATGTAGAGCTTGATCAGGACCCTAGTGTGGAGGAGGATCCTGATTACGTTCTAGAAGCAGAAGAGGACTTGCCGCCTTAGGAGTTCTTCCCGTAGTGGAAACACATTGATTTGAACTTGGTATAGTCTGATTTAGGCATTTTGGATTTTGGTACATTTTGACGATTAGCACTTTTATATATGTATATAGACGTGTATTTTGTAGCCACTGTTTAGGTGACGGTCGGCCATCATTGGTAGCTCATTTTCGTTTAATTCACATTCTGTATATGGGTAAATGGTATCTGTGTATAGCCATATGTTTCTTGCTTTGATATTCCTGTAGATTTTGCATATGGATATAAGTTACCTTTGATTTCTGCTTATGTGTTTATGCAAGCTACTCTAATTTATGGACATCTGACGGTCCGACTGTCCTAGAAATTCGTGTTGGGAAAGTCGGGCTATCACAGTTGGTATCAGAGATAATATGAACCAGAAAATGTAGTGTGACCTCGGAACTCTAAATCTAATGGTCTAATTTTTCCTCAAAATCCGTGCAAGAAAAATCGAGTTGTCACAGGACTGATGGGTCCTACAGGACGTGATCTACAATATGAATGATCAGAACCAAATCGATTGGGAGGCCCTTTGAAATAACAACCAACCTCCCCAAAACCTTGGGATTATGAGTAACCCATGCCTAACCATAATCAGGGACTAGTATCCCACATCACGATCATGGACCTTCCTAGCTGACTTACAGTTCACCCCTCAACTATCATCACCCATATTAACCCTTCAAACACCCTAGTTAACCCAACTGAACCTCAGAGGCCTTTAGTCTTTCGACCATATCACTCTGCTTTGTTCCCTCGGATTGAACCACCAAACCCTCAACTGTACCCTACCTTCACCCGAATATGAGTCCAATCCTTTAGGGTTAGGAGACCTAACCTCCATAGACACCCGCTAGAACCCTTAACTCCCCCGAACCTAGAACCGACTCCATTGCCACTTACACTATCCGATTCTGAACTTGAAGCCAAAGAGACCACTCCTCGAATTTTGCCTAGGGTGGATGATTTATCCCAACACACCCCAAATCAAGAACCTGTGATGAGGACTGAGCAACAACAAGGAAAATAACCAAGGAAGAGGCGTTAATCTCTACCTTTTTGGAGGAAGAAGACTACACGCAATACCTCTCCCCATGAAATAGTGTTACCCCAGTTCGTATCCCTTCCTCCAATTTCACTCCATTTTGCCAAGTGTTTCAGGAAACCCATCAAAACAAGTCAAGCCATGGCTCAAGGACCTGCATCCGACATGCCCGATGCTTAAGTCAGGGATGAACTATCCGCCATCGTCATTCCCCCGAGAGACCACTAGAGTGGATGACAAGAGATAGAGAAACTAACCTAGCTCCCCAGCCTCACATAATTCTTCCACCTCAATTTCCAGCACCTCAACCAACCCAACCAGTCATGAACAAGGTACACAGACTTAGTAAAGAACTAGCCTTGGCATCAGGCAAAGAATATGATCTTCTATGACACCTCAAAAGGTCCCTACTCAAATTTTAGTACTCGAGCTAATCAAGAAGTCTCCAAAGCATTACCAGCTCTTGACGAAGGTACTAGCAGAGACTCACATAGATGAGGACACCACTCTAGAGGAGCTACACGAGATCACTTCGGTCATGGCACAACCTCCAGGACTCACATTTACGGATGTCGATATGCCGAAGTAATCATTGTGCAAAAGTTTAGACCGTTTATATCTAACGATAATAATAAAGGGATTTTTAGTTCCTCATGCTTCGGTTGACACAGGAGCAGTGTCAAACATTTGTCCAATGACGATGCTCAAAACTCTTGAATACATTGAAAAGGATATACGACCTTTGTTGTTATCCCTTATAGCCTACGATGGCATGCGATAATTCATCAAGGGAACCATTAAGCTCCAAGTTCATCTCGGACCGGTAACTAAGGATGTCATATTTCACATCTCGGACTCCTCCAGCACTTATAATATAATTTTAGGCAGAAAATGGTTGGAATCCATGAAAGTTGTAGCGTCAACCTATCATCAGTGCATCAAGTTCCCCCACAAGGACACCATCATTAGGGTGTACACAGATGCTCCGTTTGAGAATATGGATACTGATTATGCGGCAAGTATCCCCACTGCGCATGACTCAGTCTTGTCTACCGTCCATATCAAGAAGACAGAAACCCTCAACTGTATATCCATAGTAGAGTCAACCATCCATGGTCTCCTCCAGCACATCAGCGAAAGCTAACAAAGAGAGAAGTTAATCTCGATCTCGCACGCATGTATGACGTAATCCCAATTGCGACGAAGGGGTGGCCCTCATGCATCAACAAAGGTACATTTATCATACAAGATTCAACAAGAATAAATAGGGAAGGATAGGGCTCGTAGTCTCGAAGAAAGTCTGCAAACTTACTTGAGTAGGCTATCAACCGAATGGTAAAGAAACCAATGCTTTAGAAACATCGCCTAAGTGGTCATTGTATGACCATGTCATCTACAGAACTACTGAGAAGGCCAATGTGTCAAGGAGAGAAGAATCTTTCACCAAGTATTAAATAACGGAGGGCGAACAAATGGCTAAAGCCTTCGCTGATCTAATTGATCTAAGCCAAAATGATGATATGGACAAACCACTCGGGGGAGTCGGCCCATTATTTAAAACTGAGGAATCTCCTGATGCGGACAAGCAGAGACACCGAGAACCCCAGCCACTCATAGAAGACTAGGAGTCAACAGACGAGGATTTCCACATTGCTACCATTGAGGTTGAAGAGGAACTAACACTCGATACCCCTCATTCACCTGGATCCCTACCGCTTCAAGTCTTTTGGAAATCCTTGGAAAAGGAATGGCATCCGCCATCGAGTGACGATGAAGATTACTGACCAGATCTCCCCACTCTCAAGTTAGAAGATCAACTAGGCAAAGACCTCTAGAGATTATTAGAAGAAGTGGTCGAGTCCCAACATGAAGATTTTTGTTCGAACAATGACATAGATCCTGGACATATATTCACATGGTGGGGATGTCCGTGGGGATATCCTTGCATCGCTTAGTCGTATCAGCCCCGCTATAGAGTATGCGCTTTCATACTAAGATGTCATGAAGAATAACCTACGATCCTAAAAGACGATCAGTCGGTCCCACATGAAGAAGAAGAGACAAGGAACCTCCAGACATTCTTCAAAGACCAGGCAATCCTTATAATAGAAGATGCTAAATCATCAATTGGACTGCTGCCATTATCGCTCATACAAAGAATCACACTAGATGAAGATTACAAAAAAGAATGTCAAATTCTGAGAGGATCCACATTATCTGAAGGCTTGGATGGACGGTGCCAGCCGTCACTCCCCCGAACTAAGGGGACCATTCCCGTCGATTCCTTCTCAAGAAGTCGGCCTTGTATCCCACATATTATTAAAAATAAAAAAAATAGAAAACCCCAAAACACCTAAAAATTTAAAAATTAAAAACCCCAAAAAATTAGAAAACTTCAAGGAAGAAATAACTAATATACTTGCACCAAGTCATGCTGCTACTTTTGATACCATGAAGACACTTGTTGGTTCCACTGTTAAGTGGTGAAAAATGCCACTTTTCACCCTATAACCTGACCATTGATAGACCTGTGAGCACACTAATAAGCTCTTGTCAAGTGTATTTTGTAAACAGCAATAAAAGAAGGTACTAATGCAGAAAACCACTCAAGAATACCCAAGAAGGAGCTATCTCTCAGCACAGGACAAACTAAGCAATAGCACAAAAGAGGGTAGCACATCACTGGACCCTTGGAGCGCGTGGCTACAGCAGGGCAAGGAGAAGGAAGTGAAAACAAGTTGAGAACATCCTATCGATTGGTCACCTGAAGGTGTCGATAGGAGCTGAAAGCAAAGAAAAGAAGCATTCGTGCAGTTGAGGAGGTCTTCGATAGGATCTGAAGGCAGGAGAAGGATGAATTCGTGTGGATTAAGGAGTTTAATAGGATCTCAGAACCTATCGAGCAGCTGAAAAGGAAGAAGAAACCATCCTATCAAACACCTGCCTGAAGAGTCAAAGGAACCTATTGAATGGTTTATTGAACCTATCGAGATGAGAATGCTGGAACAGAACCTATCAAAGGGTGATTGAACCTTTCGATAAGACAGAAAGAAAACCTATCGAAATGGCGGAATGAAGATCAGAACCTATCGAAATGGTTTTCTAACCTGTCGAAGAGCTTTTCCAACCTGTTGAATACTCTAAACCAAGGACTGAGAAGGCTGGAACTCTAAGCGAAGATTCATCCTATCAAAACCTATTGAACGGATCTAAGAACCTAGCAAAAGGACCAAAATACTTTATTTCAACCTGTCAAAAGCTTCCTGAACCTGTCGAAATCGTGCGCAGAACTTCTCAGAAATTTAGCTGAGCACACGTTGTACTTCAGTGACCCGCTGCAAGCAATCTAAGGCACTTGGTGACCGACACGACGGTTCCAGAAGATGCCCTAGAAAGCCCTAACCGACCCACGTGCTTTAACAGATCTCTAACAAACTCTAACAACCTTATAGAAGGGATTTTTGGCAGGAAAAATAGAGGAGAAAGCTATATATAGAGATCCCTAATTTCCATTGGGGGGGATCGAGATCTGACCCAAAATTCTAGAGATTAGCGCCTGCAGAGCAATTCCATTTCCCTCCTTTAGCCCAACCATGGTTGACTAAATCCCTTGGAGTAGTGAGGAGCGAAGTTAGATCTGTAATTAGGTGAGGTTAAGAGTACTATTGTAGGTTCCTAGCTGCACAGACTACAGATCTGAGAGTATTTCCATTGTAAAGTGACCTTGTTTGCAATGATAATGCTATTTTTAATGCTTTAATTAGATTTAAACTTCCTTTGGTTTCAATTGGTGATCGATCGAATTTGTGTAGAGGAGTTGTAGATCAGCTCACCCACTTAATTGGTAGACCTCTTGGATACCATCTGATCTCCCTGGATCTGATGCTCCTGTGATTCTTTGAGTCTTTGACCTGGGAATTGCAGTATTTGTAGTGGTTTTAATTGTTCTAATTGAGGCTCTAGCTTTGTAGGAGATCTCTAGGATGGTCTGTGACCATTAAAGTGGACAGATCATAACCTTAAGGTAAATCTAAGCTCAGACCTCAATTGGATTCATCTACTGCAATCCATAGATTCGATAAAGTCTATAAGATGGTCTGTGACCATTAAAGTGGACAGATCATAGCCTTAAGACTAGGTGGATCCTACGATTTGGAGTGGAATTTATACCTTGCAGCTGTGCTTATAGCCAGTGAGGGAATTGTGTGCTCTGAACCTCTGTAGCATGATTAATTAAATATGATTTTAGTGAAAACCAACCTCCAAGCTACTCTTCTCCATTTTCTGCATTTTTACTCTCTTCCCCTGCAAGATCTAAGCTCCCAAACTCGATCTAAGATAGCTTAGGTTTAAATTGTAGCTTAGTTTAAGTGACAACTCATTCCAAACCTCTCCCCTATCTTTTAACTAAATTAGTAATAGCTAGGGTGCCAGATTTGACATAGATCTGGAGATTTGTCATATTTCTAAACAACCTCCCTGTGGACATTCCCTTACTCACCATTCTTTTAAAGCTTGCTACAACAAATCTTGAATACTTACAGGTCTGTATGAGTGTGTCTCCCTAGTTTTATTGTTGATTTTAGAATAGCTTAGGAATTTCTATTTTAGGAATTTTAGTTTAAAATTCTGTTTCTAGATTGCTGATTTTTCTTTTTTAGGTTAATGTGTCCTAGTTTTACTGATTTTTTGCACTTTTATAGTTTTGTATTAGGTTTCTAACTTTGCTTTTCTATTTTTTGTCTCTCAAATTCTGTCTTTGTATTTACATTTCTTTGTTTCTATAGCTTGGTATTCAGGTCCTTACTCTGTTTTCCTATCATTAGCATTAGTTTCCCTTCATTTGCACTGCAATTTTTCTAGTCATTCAGTTTCTAGATTTTAATTTGTAGCAATTCTAGCTTAGTTTTGCTATTTTTTTCTGTTTATCAGTCATTTCCTGCATTTGCATAACATTTTTTTTTCCATTTTCCTGCTCATGTATTCAGTTTTACATTTTTTTAATTTCTGCTGCACATAGCTGCAATTTTTCTGCTTAAGTTTTTCTTTCTTCTTTTACCCTGCCGCCCCTAGTCTCTCATTGTCTAGAACATTGAGGACAATGTTCATCTTAGGTTTGGGGGTATGGCAGGTGTGCCAAAGAAATAAGTTAATACATTGTGCAGCTATGTTGAAAAAAGCTTTTGAAAATAATGTGATTTCCCACCTGATTTTTGGAAAAAGAGGAAATTAAAAACTTTTTGAAACTGAAATGAGCTGTAGTTTTAAATTTTTCATGAAGCAAATATCAATAATTTTCAAAAAATTAATGTTTAGTGAACTTGAAATGAGAGAAAATTGTGAGGATACCCCCTATAAATTTTGATGGATTTGACCATACCCAGTGAGATTTGGGCCTGAAAATTTTTTAATTTCTTTGAAGAGTGTCTAGGCAATTTCTTCTGCTCGAAGGACTGATGGCATCCAATTTTAATCACTAGAAGTTAGGTAAATCCAAATTGAAACAGCTTGACAACACTCATGACATTGAGGACATGAAGTAAGGCCATTCCTTGGACAGTTTGACCCTAAAATTTTCCCACCTTTGAACTGCCCTTGATACACACCACTGGAGCCTTAAAAGTCCCAGTTTTCCTTGATGAAAACTAGAAAATTTGAACCCAAAATCCTTTGACCTATTTCAACTCACCCTCAATCTTAGGAATTCAAGAAATAGGAGGAGAAGTGAGGTCCGAGGTGCAAGGTTCGATGTTTGGTTAAAAAAAGAACAAAGTATATTTGAAGGCCAGTGTGATGTATAGTTGTGGCATCCCAATCCATAAAAAGAAAAAAAAATAGAAAAGCAAAACAAAAAGAAAATCAAAGTAAAAGAATGAGAAAGAGAAGTCATTTCATTGAAAGATTGAAATGAGGATTAGAAACTGATCACCTCAAATCTGAAAGTTCAAGAAGTAAATGGAATTGTGCTGAAACGAAGATGGTTGAGCTGCAAATCACATCCTTACCTTGTTGATTTCTCAAATTTGAATCTCATTTTACTCCTTTATTCTTTTTCCAATTTCACCCCTAAACCACATTACAATCAAATAAAAAGACCTTATTGATCTGAAATGGATTGGGCTGTCATGTGGAGATAAGGATATGTTTAATCTATGGTAAAAAGAGTTAGAAAATTTCAGAAATTAAAGCAATGGCTATGCTCCTGCTTGTAGTCCTATATAAGGATTGCAACTGCTCTTGAGCTATGTGAAATGATGCACCCTTCGATTTTTGTTATGAGCTCTACATCAAATTTTTTAGCACAATGCCTTGACATGAACTGATTGATGATGAAGGATATACAACTGAATTTCAAGTTTTGAATTGGTGATTATTCTGCTGAAAGTCCTCTAAAACTGAATGGACATGGTGTGGAAGTTATTTTATTTCCCTTACACTCTGTTTTAACATGATTACATGAGTATTAACTAATTTTATTGGAGAAGTTTAGGGGTACCTTCACTGAAAACCCTCAGGAGACTCCACTCCTCCACTAGGGATCACCTAGAGGTTTAAAAGGCTTGGTGCATGTGTCAAATGCACCCATGTTCCCTACGAAAGTGACATTTTATTTCATAGGTTAGTTGTTTTAAATTTCACTTTGCTCGAGGACTAGAGAAGGTTAGGTTTGGGGGTGTGTTGAGCACTGAAATATACCACTTTCTACCCCATAACCTGACCTATGATGTACCTTTGAGCATTTAATAATGTCTTTTAAGTGTGTTTTTACAGATAACAGCAAAATAAGAGCTTAATGTTGCAATCCATGCTTTTGAAGCCAAGAAGAAAGAATTTTGTGTTTAGCAGTGGAGCTTATGGATTTATTGAAAGGGCACCATGGTGGTTCACACCATTGGGGATTTTTAGCATGCTTTAGGGGCCTTTGAAGACCTACTGAGGGAGAGTGGTGAAGCCCAAGTTTTATGGACTGCTGCTCCAACGAATTGAGCAAACCGGCAATTCAGCAATTTATATATTCAACAGTGCAACAGTTCAAGTGGCACTTGTGCAGCGTTGGTTAAAGCAATCTTTGATGCATAAGAGCAGCTGATACCATTAAAGATGTGAGCACTTTAGTGCTGATGCACCAAACCATAAAACTGTAAGCCAGCATGCATAGCTGCGTTGAAGAACTCGAACAGTTGGCTGAAGTGTCACTACTGCACTCAGCAATTTTTGTGCCGCAAACCATGACCTTCAAGCAGTTTTATTGCTGGAAAATAAGCCACATTAGTAGCACAACTACTGTATTTGAAGGACTAGAGAAGATGTCAAAGCTGGAATATGGATTGTAGAGCTGTTATGTGTTGAAAATAGACTCCACGACGGGTTGTTTTGAACCCCACGAGTTGGTATGTGCTGAAATCAAGCTACAGTGCTGAAAAAAGGCTAAAATTGAACCTGTCGCAACCTATCTAATGGATGTTTGAACCTGTTGCAACCTATCGAATGGTTGTTTGAACCTGTCACAACCTATCAAATGGTTGTTTGAACCTGTCGAGAACCTGTTGAGAGGTTCTGATGTTGAAAATGAACCTATCGAGCATCCTGTCGAATGGTTGAATGAACCTGTCGAGATCCTATCGAGTGCACACCTGAATCCCATCCAACCTATCGAACAACTGCCTGAACCTGTCGAGGTCAAAGTTCTAAAGCTCCAACCTATCGAATAAAGGCCTGAACCTATCGAGATCGAAGTTCTAAAGCTCCAACCTTTCGAGGCACGGGTTCCAACCATCTATTTCATACTTTAGGGACATTTTGGGGATTCCAATGCTTCTAAGGCACACATCCCAATGTGCCACACATCTTAGGGATTTATCTCGGGTTCCATTAGCAAACATCAGTGGCTGGTAGGGGCATTTTTGAGAGCTGCAAAGGCACATCAGCTGGGCATAAAACTTTGCACATGGGTGTTAACTAATTGTTGGCGGGAAACAAATTAGCTTCAGCTGGGCATAAAAAAAACCAGATCCCTATCTCTTCTCTGATTGGTTGAAACTCTTAAACAGAGATTAAGCTTAAACTGAAATCCTCTCTTCTGATTGGCTGCAACAGAAGGCACATGGATCGATGCATGTGTATAAATACTCATCTATTCTGCTATTTTTCTTCAGCAAGGAAAGTAGGAACAAAGGAATAACCTGAGTTCTCCTTAGCTCATTTAGGTTTAGTTTAGGTTTTTATTTTCTTTTTTTTCCTCTTCCCCCTTCTCTCTCTAATCCAGCCTGTTGGATTAGATCTAGATAGCAGCTCAGATTTGTTTTGTAATTATAATTTCGGCATGAAGAAATGTGGATCGATGCAGATACTACAGATCTGGGAACAATGTTATTATAAGTTGTTTTGATTGAAGCAATAAATTGTTGTTCTTAATGCTTTAATTAGATCTAAAGATCTTGTGGTCCCATTAGATTCTCGATCAAATTTGTGTAGAGGAGTTTGTTAATCAGCTCACCCACTTAACTGGTAGATCTCTTAATGACCATCTGATTTCCCTGGATCTGATATTCCTGTAATACCCTGAGTCTGTGACCTTGGAATTACAGCATCTGTAGTGGTTTTAATTGTTCTGATTGATGGTTTAGCTTTGGAGGAGATCCCTAGGATGGTCTGTGACCATTAAAGTGGATAGATCATAACCATAAGATGAATCCAAGCTCAGACTCCAATTGGATTCGTCCGCTACAAAACCAGGATTCGATAAAGTCTCTAGGATGGTATGTGACCATTAAAGTGGATAGATCATAGCCCTAAGACCAGGTGGATCCTGCGATTTGGAGTGGAGCTTCTACTCTGCAGCTGTGCTTATAGCCTGTTGAGGGATGGTTGAATATCCTCAGATCTTGATCTGTTTTGCAATAAGAATCAGGTCCTGGCTGCCTATTTCTCACCATTTGATCTTTATTCGTCCACCCATCTTCCTCCATCTTTTAGTTTAGTTTTATTTCAGTTTTGTAGAGTTAGATCTAGTGACACCTAAAAAGCCCTCTTTCTTCTTAGAATTGCAAGATCTGTAGCCAGATCTAGAGGTCTACTATACTCCTGCTAGGTTTAGATCACTACTCCCTTGGGAAAAACTCGTACTTATCAAAATTTGCTACAAAGGACCCTATATCTTGCAGGTCTAGGATATTTTAGATGTGCTGAATCCATCCTTTGTTTTATTTTGATTTTATTTGGCTTTTACCATTACACAATAATCAGCACACTAGAAATTCCACAACACTCGCTCAACGCAACCTTAATACCTCCCCCTCGTAAGATTGTAAGGTGTCTCGATGAAAGAGTAAGCCGATAATTGTACCCGACGAGATACTCTACAACTTTGAAAGGAGGATGAATAGCCTCGATTTACACCTTACCAAGGATGTTGTAGTTATTAATTACATAGATGAAGGTTTACCTATCACAAAATTAACCCCCCAGTGTGATGAGCTTGCAGTCTATAAACTTACTAATGATAAAGGAGAAGAACAAATCTATGATGAGGCACAGGGCTTCCAACAGGTCATCAATTGCTTTGATGAGCAAACCCAGGCTGTCACAGATCCTACAGAAGAAATCAACTTTAGCACTGAGGAGAAGCCCATGAAGTTGTTGATCAGTGCCACGCTTAGCGCAAAGAATGACAACTGATAATCCAAGTCCTACAAGAGCACCTCACTTCCTTCGCATGGTCTTATGCAGACATCCCTAATTTGGACCCGAGTCTAGTAGAACATCGTTTGGTCCTAGAATCCGATGCTAAACCTGTCAAGTAGAAACTAAGGAGAATGCACCCACAAACTGTGCTACAAGTCAAAGAAGAAGTGGACAAGCTACACAAGGCCAAATTCATTCAAGTTATCCTCTATCCTAAATGGGTTACAAATATCATATTAGTTGCTAAGAAAGACGATAGAGTACGAGTATGCAATGATTTCCAAAACCTTAATCAGGCATGCCCAAAAGATGACTTCCCACTGCTCCAATCGACACTTTGGTTGATAACACTGTCGGACATGAGATACTGTCCTTTATGGATGGTTTCTCCAAATATAATTAGATTAATTAGCAGAATCCGACCAAGAGAAGACTTTGTTCACTACGCCATGGGAAACCTATTGCTACATCGTCATGCCATTTGACCTAAAAAATGTAGGGGCCACGTATCAATGCGCAATGATGGCTATATTTCATGACATGATCCACAAGTGTATAGAAGTCTACGTTGATGATATATTAGTGAAGTCCTAGTCTTGTGCACGCCATGCAGAAGAACTTCGACTTGTGCTGGAATGATTTGAGAAATACTAGCTAAAGGTGAATCCAAAGAAATGCGTGTTTGGGGTAACCTCAGGAAAACTGCTAGGATTCATAGTCAGCAAGTGACGAATCAAAGTCAATCCGATGAAAGTCAAATCCATCCTCGAAATGCCAACTCCTAGCAATATCAAAGAACTATGAGGCCTAATAGGAAGATTATAGTTCATCAGGAGAATTATCTCCCAACATTCAGACCGATGTGATCCTTTCTACATATTAGTGAAAGGAGGAGCCAAGTACATATGGGATAACCAATGCCAGCAAGCCATCGACATGATTAAAAAGTATCTCCTTAACCCTCCGATATTGTTGCCACTAATCCCCAGGAAACCCTTCATCCTATATGTCTCAGCTAATGATGAAGCAATGGGGGTTATCCTGGGACAGCAAGACAAAGACGGGAAGAAGGAAAAGGCCATCTACTACCTCAGCTTGACGATGGTCGAATATAAGCAGAAATATACTATAATGAAGAAGACTTGTCTAATGCTAGTATGAGCTTCAAAAAAACTACAAGATTACTTCGAGGCTAATAAAATAATGGTATTAGCCTGCATGGACCCCCTAAAGTACACATTTGAAAAGCCCACTACATCCGAAAAAATTTCTCGATGGCATATGCTACCACAAGAGTTCGACATCACTTATGTCACATAAAAGTTAATCAAAGGACAGACGATTTCCAACTTCCTCGCTAACCTTCAACTCCCGGGCAATGAGCTCGTACAGACCATCCTAGAGATTGTTTTACTTAAAAGATCTTGAGTAGAACGGGAAAGCCATTGCAAATGTTGTAGATGCCAGGATATGAGACCCTCATAGGCTAACATCTACAGGAATATCCAACCCAGGGAAAACAAATATGAAAAAGTGAAATATAAATCAGAATCACTTTAAAATCTATAATTATATTGCAAAACTACAAGACAATTGTGCTTAGATCTATAATCTGTGCATCTTACAGTTCCTTACAATGCTTTTGAATCTCTCAATTTATAGCTTAAGACCTCACCCTAACTACTGAGAAGAGTTTAGCCACTCATGATTGGCTAAAGAGACGAGGAAAGGAAGAAGAAGAAGGGAGAATTTTGGAAAAATGGATCTTGCCCTAAGCTCTGGTTTTCTTAATTTCTAGATTGTTTCTTCTGTATTTTCTCCAAGCTTTTATACTCTCCTCCTCTATCCTCAGATCCGTTTCAGTGAATCAGAATACAAGGGAATAATTCTGTTATGTTGATGTGGCCGATTTCTCTTCCAGAAGCTCTTCTCTCATTGGTTCTCATCTGACAAGTACATGTGATACCGTTAGGGTTTTCGCGCATGGCCCATTGTGTTCCTAAAATACCCCCAGGGGTCACTGACGTACTTTGAAACACATGCACAAGCTTCTGGTGTGGATAACTTCTAAAGACTGGTCTGAGAAGTTCCCCAAATCAAGTGTCGAGAGGTTTTGGGATCCTCTCGACAGGTTCTGTTTGGCTCTGAATGCAAATCGACAGGTTTATAGACCTATCGAGATGATTGACGATAGGATTGATGATTGTCTCATTCATCTCCTCAACAGGTTCTAGTCGACTTGTCGATTGGTTGTCGCAGATCCTGTCAACAGCTTTTTTTCATCCTCTCGATGACTACTCTTGGCAGTTGTCGACAAGATTGGGTGCACTGCACAACGGATTCTCGACAGGTTCCAAAAGGAGATCGACGGGTTCATTCATCCTCTCGATAAGTAAATTGATCCTCTCGGCTTCCTTTGTACCTTCAGGTATCCTCTCAACAGGATCTGGATCCTCTTGGTATCTTCTAATTTAGGCACCAGATCCTCTCGACAGCTTAAGAGAACCTCTCGACGATTTTATTTCTATGCTTCCTTGGCTGGCATGCACTTCTAGAGTGTTGTCTTTCATTTGTCTCACCCTCAGCCTCCTCTAGGTGGATTCAATCTTCATCCCTTGGTATTGTATTTGGTCTCAGGTGCACCCAGTTAGGTTCATGGCCTTCTATGAGTTTCTAAGGCTTTGTGGGTCGTTGGAGTTTGAGCCCAGGCTGAGGCTGCAGATTTCTTATCTGCCCTTTTTGTTGGTTGTCTGTGCTAAGGCTGTAATTTACTACTTATCTATAAAACATACTTCACACACATTATTTAACACCTCAAGGGTCTTCCAAAGGTCAGGTTAGGAGGTGAAAATTTGTATTTTTCACTACTTAATACACCCCTAAACCAAAGATTTCCTAGTCCCTAAGCAAAGGAGAAAGGGAAAACAATTATTGAAAATGAAAAATGCCACTTTTGTAGGGAACACAGATGCACTTAGCATATGCATCAAGCCTTTTAAACCCCTAGGTGATCCCTAGTGGAGGAGTGAAGTCTCCTGAGGGTTTACAGTGAAGTTACCCATAAACTTCTCCAATAAGGTCGGTTAATATCAGTGCAGAATATTGAAGCAAGCAGCAAACAATCATAAAGTTCAATCCACACCTTTGTCCAATCAGTTTTTAGAGGATTCTCAGCAAAAATATGGCAGTTTAAACCAAAGTACTGTTGTGGCTCCTTCATACTCACTCAGCTCATGTTCAGGTAATTTGTGTGAAAAATAGTGCAAAGTTTATCATTAAATTGAGAATCATGTGCTAATTATGCCCCCAACACACTTGACTTCAAACCCAAATCTTACTAGGCATGCACTCTTAATAAAAAATAGAAGGGTGTATCAATTCACACAGCTCAAGAACAGTTACAGCCCTCAAATAGGACTGCAAGCATGAGTATAGGGATTGCTCTAATTTATGAAATTCCCTAACTCTTTTTACCATAGATTAAACAATTCCTCATCTCCATATGACAGCTCAATTAATTTTATATCAGTAGGGTCTTTTTATTGGGTTGTAATGTGGCTTATGGGTAAAATTTGTAAAAGGGGCAAAAGGGATTCAAATTGAGAAATCAGTAAAGGTAAGGAGGTGGTCTAGACAACACCTTCATTTCAGCACAAATCCATCTATTTCTTGAGTTTTTTAGATGTGAAGTGGCAAGTTTCTAATCCTCTTTTCAGTCTTTCAATGAAATGACTTCTCTTTCTCATTCCTTTTGTTTTTTTTTTTTTTAAGTGGATTGGAATGCCACAACTATATATCACACTGGCCTTCAAATGTACTTTCTTCTTCTTTCAACCAAACATCAAACCTTGCACCTCTAACCTCACTTCTCCTTCTATTTCCTGGCTTCTCAAATTGAGGGTGAACTGAAAGAGGTCGAGAGGTTTTTGGGTTCAAATTTTATGGCTTTTATCAAAGAAAACTGGGAATTTTAAAGCTCAAAAGGTGTGTGTCAAGGGCAGTTCAAAGGTGAGGCATTTTAAGCTGAAACTGTCCAAGGGATGGTCTTACTTCATGTCCTCAATGTCATATGTGCTGTCAAGCTATTTCAACTTGTAATTGCCTAACTTCTAGTGATCAGAGCCAGGTCTAATCGGTCCTTGGAGTAGAAAGAAGTGCTGCCAAGACACTCTTGAAATAAAAAATTTTCAGGCTCAACTCTCACTGGGTGTGGTCTTCCATCAGATTTCTGGGATATAACCTCACATTTTTCTCTCTTTTTCAAGTTCACAAAGCACTAATTTTTGAAAATTTTTTATATTTGCTTCCTGCCCATGTTGGAACTCCAACACCTTTAGTTTAAAAAGTTTTTCATTTCCTCTTATAAAGAAAAATTAGGTGGGGATTTTCCTTTCATTTTTCACAGATGTTTGTTCAATTCTGGCTGCACTAAAATTAACTATCCTATTGGCAAGGCATACTTTGCCACACCCCCAAACCTATGAGAAGCAGTGTCCTCACTATTCAGAGAGAAGGGTGTAGTGTAGCATGCTAACAACATAAGTACACAGAGAAAGAAAACAAACAAATGGCATAATCATTAAAGACGCTAAGCAACATGAAAAAAGAAATTATATTGCACTATCTACAGCGAGTATGCAGAACCGAAAAGTAAATCTACAGGAAGAAAACTAAAGCATGCTACAATTATTTGCAAGCATCATTAGGGCATTCATAAAGATCAGCTAGGTTCCTCAATTCTTCGTTAGAGAGTGGTTTTTTCTTCTTTGGTTGGGGCTTCTGGGTTGCCTGCCTTGGTGCCTCCTCAGACTGGGCCGCAATCCTTTGACTTTCTTCAGAGTAGCAATAGATGGGACAGATCTTTTTGCAGTGACCTTTCTCCTTGAAGAAGTTCACTTAGGCTCTGGAGGGGCATGCTCAGTGTGGGGTAGAGCAACATCCACAGGTGATAGGAGTAGGTTGAATGGACGTGGGATTAGAGGGAGGAGCAATAGCTAGGGGTGTTGGCTAAAATGGTTGAGAGGTCAGCGTAGCAATCCTTCTCTTCAGAGTTTCAATTTTCTTCTGTGCATAATTGAGATTGGACTCAACGAGATCCTGTGTGGCTTTGTTTATCTCCTGAGCATTGTCCAATTTTTTCTGGAGGAATTCAACTTTCTTCTTCTCGACTGCGACAATGAGATGCTTAGCATTAGCAAGTAGTTTTACTGACTCATAACGAACCAAGGTTTTCTCCCGACCTTGCGAGATATCCCGGAGTTGGATTCTATGTTCTAGCTCCATGACAACAATCCTCTCCTCATAGGTGGCTTCAAGGGGAGCACGGAGAACAATCATTCCTCTAAGGGCATCCCTACGGATGTAGGGATTATCTTGTATTGCATACAAAAGGGTGAGGTAAGGGGGAATGTAGAAGGAATGGTAGGGAACAATGGGGAGTGAGGGGAGTGGAGTGGAGGAAGATGAGGGAATGTAGGATGCCAGTTCCTCAGGGGGAGGTAAAGTGACAGGGGTAGGTGTGAACTGGGGTGGATGAGATTCAGGGTTAGTTTGGGTGGAGGAATCTGTGAAGGCAGGTGGAGTGACCTCTGCAATATGGTGGGGGGAGAAGTAGGTGGGGTAGGTACATGAGTAGGTGGCTATAAAGCTGGTTGGGCTAAATTGGTCAATTAAGATTGGATGGCTGCTAAGGTCTGGGAGATAGGGGCCTGGTTGAGAAGGGTGAAAGTTATGGATAAGAGTGTGGCCTCCATGGAAGATTGGGTAGTGGTATTGGCTATGACATTGGATTGTATTGATTGGAGGAGGTCTAGGATTTAGGGTAAGGGGTTAGGTTTGATAGCCGGTGGGTGTTGGAAGAGATGGGGTAGTGGAAATGAGAAAGTGTGGGCATGTTGGTCAGAGGTTAAGAATGAGAAAAATGGGGGAATGTGGGCTGTGGAGAGTCAGGTAGTGGATTATAGTCATGCCCAATATCCTCGACTATGGATGTCATTAGGGATGAAAATCCTTCAGTGGTTGATAGGTCTTATGTTAGGGCATGCGAGATGGAAAAAATTGGCTCACTCGCAAGGGGAGTGAAGAGTGGAGAAGGCATGGAAGGGCTAGTGGTTGAGATAAATGAGCTAGTTGGAATGGTGACTAGGGGCAAAGTAGGGATGGGGTCTGTGAGGGAAGGAGCTAAAAATGGGGTGGATGTGGAAATGGTTGTGGAAAGGGAGAGTGGGCTTCGTTGGGGAGTGGGAATTGGCAAGGAAGGAAAAAAAGGGGATATGATTGGTGGGAGAGATGGAGGGCTGGTGGAGCTTGTAGCAATGGAACTAGCCATTGAGGAATGCAGATCAATGGTCAGGGTGAATGAGGGTGGAGGGGATACGTGTGGAGGCTTCAAGCCTGGAGCAATAGATGTGAGCAAAAGCTCATGGGTAACTGAGGTGGAGGCCGAAGGAGGTGGTGTTGAGCTCGAGGCAACAGAGGTGTCAGGAGTTTCTTCTTCAATCTCTTCAGTTGACCTGTGGGTGCCTTTACCAATGAGGGTCCCACTGGCATACCAAGCCCTTTTTTCAAACATTGTGGACTTCACCTTCTCTATTTCCTCATTTTCTTTAAACACGAATCCCTTACTCCTAAGCAAAGTTGTGATGAGCTTGCTATAGGGAAGCCCTAGTAGGGCTTGATCTTTCTTACCTTTATCATTCACATCTATCATTACTTCACACACCAACCAGGCAGCATTACCAAATTGCCCTTTAGCGAAGAAGTACAGGGCATCCACTATTGGCATTCTTCTCTCTTGCTGATGACCACTAACATAAACATTCTTTCATAAAATTGAATCGAAAAATTGCAAGCTAAGGGATAAATCTCTTCTCCTAATTGATTCCACAGACCCTAAAATGCCTTGAGTCAGCAGCCTGGCCATAGATTTGAAAGAGACCTTTTCAGATGCAACTAGGCCATAAACTGGGTCATAAACAGAAGGGACTCCTAATTCTATCCCTATATCTCTATAATCCACCACCATTTTAATCTGATCAATCTGGATTACCAGGTAGGGCTTAAGAGAATCTGGCTTGGTTTTTTTCACAAGATTCTGATACCACAACTGGACCAACCTTGGGTATGATTTTTCATTCAATGGGCTCATCATGGGTGTCAGGCCTGCCTTCACCAGATAATTCAAAGTATCCTGACACTCCCCTAGCTTAGAAAAATAGGGTGTGTCGAAAATGGTTTCCGGGATCAGATCTAATTCATCCACGAATTCATTGGGTGTGGAAAAGTTTACATTGAACTCCAGCTCAGGGATTTTAGGCTCAGTGGCCGATACTATCTCAAGGGCATCCTCAACCACTTCTTCACTAATTTAGACCTTTTTAGCCTTTTTGGTCTTCTTGTGTCCTGTAGTCTGCCGAGCTTCATCCAAGGCAAGTTTCCTTTTTTCAGGGGGAGTCTCCTTAGGCTTTGTAGGTTGCCTAATGGATGTCCTAGTGGCTTTGGTGGCGGATTTAGAAGGCATTTTGAAAAGATTTGCTAAGGCGTCCTCTTGCTCATCCATTTATTACTCAAATGCTTCACATTCACAATTAATCACCACACAAGCTTCTGAGGATGCTCAAATTATTCCCCTAGATTCACAATATATACTCCCAAAATTGAAACCATAGAGCGACGCAAAAGGAAAGCTTACCGACAGAAATCTAGGGTTTGTGATATCTTGATGGGCGCTGGACCAAAATAGCTCGAACCGGGTACAAAATATAGCTTTTGATGGATTGAAACAATGTGGAAATTTGTTAGGAGGTTGCAATAACAGCCAGTGAGGTGGAAAGGGAGAAAGTAAAAATGAGGAAAATCGCCAGAGTAACTCTCAGCACAAAGAGAAGGTGCGAAATGGTGGAAAATTAAGCTATCGTTAGGTTTTAACAAGAAAAAGTCAATTTTCGATAGGATTGGGGAAAGTGTCGGCAGGTAGTTCCTACATGTCTATGGGTGAAAGGTGACCATTCCTCACGAGCGGTTCGATTTTGATCTTGTTGATAGGTTTTAAAACTACTATGGAGCCTTTCGAGAGGATTAGAGATCCTCTCGACAACCACTTCAGCTCAGTGCGACATATTCTCAATAGGTTCCAGGTTCCAGAGGCATAAACACTTCATGAGGTTTGAATATCCTCTCGACATGTATCCTTAACCTATTGAGAACTTCACTGATCAGCGTTAGAACCTATCGAAGGTCACTTTTACACCTCCAATACCTGTCGATAATGAATTCAAACCTCTCGACAGGTTAAAAAGTAGTTCCATTCGATTTAAATCATTCCTCAGTACCACTCTGCACTTCATTTTGTCGACTCCCAAGTCAACTCACACAGACGCTGCCCAAAGTTAACCAATGAATGACTCCAATTTAGTGTTTGTATGTATTACACCTTATTTAGAATGCTAAACACTAATGAATAAAAAGCAAAAACAACAACAAAATTAACAAAACAAAATAGCTAGTATACATAGTGTACATCGTTGAAATTTAGACCTGCTATGGGGGTTCATGGAAATGGGTGATCTTCCTCGGCATCACTGTATTTTCAAACATATCACCACCATCATCAAGCAATTTATCGTAAGACAGCAGCTTAGGCAAATTATCAACTACAAGCTCACCTAATGCATTAATTAAAAAATAGTCCTCACTATTCAGGCAAGTTTGATTAGCTGCATTATAAACATTCAACTTGACCTTCATATTGTCAAAAGTTACTTCCATGTCCCCTGATCTGCATTGTATGCATGCATTTGCAGTGGCCAAAAATGATCAGCCTAGGATAACAGAGATAGAAGTAGCACATTTGCTCGGTTCCATATCTAGCACCAAAAAATTTGTCAACCCCAACCAAGACTTCTTCTACGAACCCCACAGGTTTCCTCTCAGATCTGTCAGCTAGTTGTAAGACTACATGTGTGGGCTTCAATTCTCCTAAGCTCAGCTTCTCATATACTGAATATGGAAGTAAATTTACACTAGCTCCCAGATCTAACAAGGCTTTTTCAATGGTATGATCCCCAATGATGCAAGGGATAGTGGGGACTCAAGGGTCTTGGAGCTTTATTGGGGTTGCAATATTCAGTATCTGCTTCACTTTATCTGCTGAAAAGATTTTTTTGGAGAGATGTATCCTCGATTGTCTTTTATGACTGCAAAGGTCTTTTAAAAAGTTGGCATAGGCTGGAAACTGCTTGATTGCATCATGTAAAGGTAAATTGATCTTTACTTGTTTAAAGGTTTCCATCATTTCCTCTACTTTGGCATGCCCTTTACCAAAAGGGGAAGGTGCTTGCATTGCCCTAGGAAATGAAAAATGTGGGATTGCTCTCCCATTCGCAGCCTTAACCAACTCATCATCTTTCTTTTTGTTTTTATATTTTTCTTAAGGATCATCATCATCCTCTTTATTTAACATGAGTTGCTCTTGCTGTCTATTCTCAGTAGTTACTTCATTTTCTTTTTCTAAAATTTTCATAGGCCCACAGCCTACTTGATTGTCCACCAGCCTTCCACTTCTCAATGTGGTGACAGATTTGGCTTCCTCATGAGAAGAAGAGACCTCTCCTACTGCATATTGCCTCCTTGGGTTGTCCATGGGTTGGCTAGGTAGACTTCTTTCCTCTCTATTTGTCAAAGCATTAGACAGCTGGCTAAGATGGTCTTCTATCTTTTTAATGCTTTGGCTATGAGAGTGCACAGTTTGAGACAAGGGTCCTAAATTTTGTAATGAGGCCAGAACTTATTCCTCAAAGGAAAGTGATCTAGCAGTTAGAGGGGGTGCAATTTGTTGTACAGGTTGAGCCATAGGCTGAGCCATGGGCTGTTGGTAATGGGGCCTTGGAAAGTAATTCTGTTGGTAGGCTGAGCATTTCTATAAGGCATGGATTGTTGTGGCTGTTGTTGCTAGTTTGGAAGAGTATCTTGTCTCCACCTTAGATTGGGGTGGTTTCTCCATTGCTAACCGGCAATAGGCTGTTGCCCAAAAGACTGAGTAACAGCCACATGTTTCATCACAAGATCTAGAAATTGGACAGATGAAGAGAATTCCTCAAGCGAGTGAGTGGGGGATGGACATATAACACATGCCTCCTCTACTTTAGCAGCCATGGGTGACTGTTAATCTCTGGAAAGTATCACTTTTCACCCCTTAACATGAGCTTTGATAGACCTATGAGTGAACTAATAAATGCTTATTAAGTATGTCTTGTAGATAGCAGTAAAAGGCAGTCATAGTGCAGAAATCCATCTCTCACTGCAGTTCAGACCCAATAGTGGCCCACATAGAGCATGCAACAACAGCAAAGCAGCTTTGAAGGAGTGAAAACAGGCTGAAAAAAACCTGTCCAAAGGTTACTGGAACCTATCGATAGGATATGAAGGCTAAAAAAAGAAAGAAGTCACGAGGATGGGAGAATTCGATAGGATCCAGAACCTATCGCACAATCGGAAACGAAAAGGGAGCATCCTTTCGAATGGTTGCTTGAGCTTGAACATAACCTATAGAAAAGTCTAAAAACCTATCGATAGGAGCCAGAAGAGAACCTATCAAAACTTATTACGCAGAAATCAACTTATCGAAAGGATCCCCCAACCTGTCGAACACACCAGATGAAGGCTATGGATGCTGGAGCTTTATTTTCAGCACCAACCTATCGGAACCTATCAAAAGGATCCTGAATCCTAGCGAAAGGAATAGAAGGACTATTTGGGACCTGTTGAAAGCCTTGAGAACCTATCGAAATCGACTGAAGGACTTCTCATAAAAGCTGTTGTGCACACACTCTAAGTTGGTGACCTACTGCACACAATTCGAGGCACTCTGGTGACCAACACAAAGTTTTTAAAAGTGCCCTGGGAAATCCTAACCGACCCACATGCTCTCCCCCAACTCTAACTAACTGAGAGAGCCTTCTAAAAGAGGAATAAAAGAAGGAATAATAGAATTATTCTAGCTGAGTGGTGATTGACGAGAAAAATAGATCTGAGGCTGAAGGGGAGAGCTATATAAGGAGGGAAGCTGCCAGAAAAAGGGGGATCAATTCTTGAGGTCAGAGGTTGCATCAAAATTCTCTATTCTTCCTTTTTGCCTAACTATGGTTGGCTAATTTCTTTGGAGCAGCAAGGAGTGAGGTTGGGTGTGTAATTGGGGAGAGTTGAGAGTGTTATTAAGGGTCACATAATGCACATACTATAAATCTAAGAGCATTTCATTGTATAGTCTGTTTGTTTCAATGCAATGCTAGTTTTATTGTTTTAATTAGATCCATAGTTCATCTGGTTGCATTTGGTGCTCGATCAGATTTGTGTAGATGGGAATAGCTCACCCACTTAACTGGTAGACCTCTTGGATACCATTTGATCTCCCTAGATCTGATGTTCCTGCAATTGCCTGTGTCTGTGGCCTGGCAGTCACAGCATTTGTAGTCATTATAGTGTTCTGATGGAAGCATGAGAATGGAGTGAATCTATTGGATGATCTATGACCATTAAAGTGGACAGAGCATAGCCTTAAGATCAAGCCAAAACTCTGACCTAAATCAGATTCTTCTACCCTGCGGTTGTGCTTATAGCCAGATGAAGGATTGGTGCACTCTGAACTCTTTATAGCCTTGGCAGCTCAACCCAATTGCAGCAAGACCAAACTCAAAGCTGCTTCTCTCCACTTTCTATTTTTTTTAATTTCACCAAAAATTCCCCTCACTTGCAAGATCTGAACTCTAAAATTAATCTCAATTCATACATGCATTTAATGTTGTTTCTGTAGTTAGTTTAAAGTGACAACCCCTTAAAACCTCCCCTCTTTCTTTTGCTATTTTAGTATTAAGTAGGGTGGTCAGATCTGTTTTAGATCTGGAGATTTACTTAATTTTCAGCTCATATTTCCCTATGGATGTACCCTTACTTACAATTAAAAACTTGCTACAATAGGCCCTGTATACTTATAGGTCTGTGTGTCTGCTGGCCTTGGTGTGTGCAACCAATAGATCCTTTAATTGTGTGATTTTAAACCTCTTTTTGAACACAAGGTAAGAGCCCAACAAGTTTTAGCACCGCTGCCAGAGATCTGTGTGCTTAAAATTAGTAGATCTAAGTTTGTTTTAGTATAGATTGTAGATCTGTAATAGACTATTTAGTTTTTCACTAACTGCTTTTGAAAGGTTTTGCTGTTTTGGAGTAGTTTTTGTTATTTTTAATAGATTGGAAGCTGTGTCGAAGGAGGAGCATTGTGCTAAAGTTTGCATCCCTCTACTCTTATTTTTTTGATCTGTGGATTTGTAGATATATTAGTTAATTGTGTCGTTCCTGATTGTTGTGGCTCTTCATTGTCTGTACATTAAGATTGTGAGTGGTGTATGTTTGGAAGGAGAACTCTTAATCCTCAGATTGTTCCATTAAATTCAGAGGTTGAAAGAATTCTTAGGTCTAAACAAATCTCACCCGCAGCTGTTGCATCTGAATCTGCTAAAATGGGTGAGCAACCTAGAACCTTAAAGGAAATCAATGCACCAGGGGTTTACAATTCCCCTTTCTGCATTCAATTCCCTACTGTTCAAGGGAACTATGAGATCAAGTCTTCCATAATCCAAATGCTACCCTCATTCCATAGCCTAACCAAAGAAGACCCATATAAGCACATTGATGAATTTCTAGGATTGTGCACTACATTCAATATAACAGGTTTGGGGGAGGAAGCAACCAGGATGAGACTCTTTTCTTTTTCATTAAAGGATAGATCTAGTACTTGGTTGTCAATGCTCCCACCCAACAGTATTCAGTCCTGGAGTGATCTTCAATGTCAATTTTTGGCCAAGTTTTTCCCCATGTCCAAGACAAGCCAGTTGATGAAGGACATTATCTCATTTGCTCAAAACCCAACTGAGGACTTTCACCAAGCATGGGAGAGATTCAAAGAACTCCTGAAGAAATGTCCCCATCATCAAATCCTTGAATGACAACTTGTTCAAAGTTTCTATCATAGAATTGATTCTAAAACCAAAGATATGGTAGGTGCCTCTTGTGGTGGTACTTACCTTCATAAAACAGCTGAGGAGGGTTAGGAGTTGTTCGACATCATCAGTGAGAACTCCGTGCAGAGAGAGACATTGTTTAGGGATTTGGACACCCCTAGAATGGTGAAAGAAAATACCACAGGAGGGAAGATGTATGAGGTAAGTGGGCACATTGATTTGGAAAGTAAAGTGGACAGCTTGACCCGGAAGATTGATAAGCTCATGGGAGCAATGCAATCACCCATGGTTGCTAAAGTGGAGGAGGCATGTGTTATATGTCAGTCCCCCACTCACTCCCTTGAGGAATGGCCCTCAGCTATTCAATTTTTAGACTTTGTGATGGAGCATGTGCCTGCCAATCAGTCTTTTGGACAACAGCCTACTGCTGGTTACCAATGGAGAAACCATCCCAACTTGAGGTGGAGACAAGTTACTTTTCCAAACCAGCAGCAGTAGCCATAGCAGTCCATGTCTTATAAAAATGCTCAATCATACCACCAGAATTACTTTCCAACACCCCACTATTAACAACCCAGACTCAGCCTGTGTAGCAAGCTGCACCCCCTCCAACTGTTAGATCACTTTCTTTTAAGGAACAAGTTTTGGCCTCATTGCAGAACTTAGGATCCTTGTCTCAAACTGTGCACTCTCATAGCCAAAACATTAAAAAGATAGAAGACCATCTTGGTCAGCTGTCTAATGCTTTGAGCAAGAGAGAGGAAGGGAGGCTGCCTAGCCAACCCATGGACAACCCAAGGCGACAATATGTGGTAGGTGAGATTTCTTCTTCCCATGAGGAAGCCAAATCTGTCACTACATTAAGAAGTGGAAGGCTGGTGGACAATCAAGTAGGCTGTGGGCCTTGGAAATTTTCAGAAATAAAAAGACGTGGTTATTGAGAAGATACAGTAGGAGCAACCCATGTTGAATAAGAAGAATAATGATGATCCTCAAGAAAATAGTAAAACGAAAAAAAGAAATGATGAGTTGGCTAAGGCTGCGAATGGGGGAGCAGTCCCATATTTTCCATTTCCTAGGGCAATGTAAGCACCTTCTCCTTTTTATAAAGGGCATGCCAAGATAGAGGAAATCATGGAAACTTTTAAGCAAGTGAAAATCAACTTGCCTCTACTTGATGCAATAAAGTAGGTTCTAGCCTATGCTAAGTTTTTAAAGGACCTTTGCACCCACAAAATACAATCAAGGATACATCTATCGAAGAAAGTCTTTTTAGCAAAAAAAGTGAAACAGATATTGACTATTGCAACTCCAACAAAACTCCAAGACCCAAGAGTCCCCACTATCCCTTGCATCATTGGGGATCATACCATTGAAAAAGCCTTGTTAGATCTGGGAGCTAGTGTGAATTTGCTTCCATATTTAGTATATGAGAAGCTGGGCTTGGGAGAGTTGAAGCCCACACATGTGGTCTTATAACTAGCTGACAGATCTGAAAGGAAGCCTGTGGGGATCATTGAAGATGTCTTGGTTGGGGTTGACAAATTCTTTTATCCTACTAATTTTCTGGTGCTAGATATGGAGGCGAGCAAGTGTGCTACTTCTATCCCTGTGATCTTAGGTAGGCCCTTTTTGGCCACTGTAAATGCTTGTATATAATGTAGATCAGAGGTCATGGAAGTATCTTTTGGTAATATGAAAGTCAAGCTGAATGTATACAATACAGCCCATCAGCCCCACTTAGAGAATGAGGACTATTTTTTCATTGATGTGCTGGATGAGTTTGTGTAAGAAAATCTGCTTCAGCTGTTGCATGGTAATGATTTGTTCAAAGTTTTTGAAGAAGTACGGAATGAAACAGTGGAAGTGAAAGCTTCCACATCTGAGCTTGAGCAAGTGAAAAGTATCAATTCTGAAGCAGGGCCAACAAAGTATCACCCACGGACTCCTGCTTTACTACCTCTTCCACCACCTTCTAAGGCACCCCTATTGCCTTCACTCATCAGTCTCCGAGATGTGGAGTTAAAGTAACTCCCAAAAACTTTAAAATATGCCTTTTTAGGAGCCAATCACAAACTGCCAGTGATAATCTCTTCTTCCCTCACTCTTGAGCAGGTAGAAGAATTGCTTTGTGTGCTAAAAAGGCAGAAGAGAGCAATAGGGTGGACTATTGCAGATTTGGGGGGGATAAATCCAGCTGTGTGCATGCACAAAATTCAACTAGAAGAGGGCTCTAAACCCTCTAGATAGATGCAAAGGAAGCTCAATTCACACATGCAGGAAGTTGTAATGAAGGAAGTAGTCAAACTTCTTGATGATGGAGTCATTTACCCTATCTCAGATTCTCAATGGGTGGCACCTACCCAGGTGGTGCCAAAGAGATGTAGGATCACAATAGTTCAAGCAGATTCAGGTGAGCTAATTCCAATCAGACAGACCACTGGTTGGAGGGTATGCATAGACTATCGCAAGCTCAATGAGAAAACTAGCAAAGATCACTTCCCATTGCCTTTTATGGATAAGATCTTAGATAAGTTGGCAGGTAAGGCTTTTTACTGTTTCCTTGATGGTTATTCAGGATATAACCAGATTCCTGTTTACCCTCAAGATGAAGAAAAAACCACATTTACTTGTCCATTTGGAACCTTTGCATACAGAAGGATGCCATTTGGGCTATGTAATGCACCTACCACTTTTCGAAGATGCATATATGCTATCTTTTCTAACATGATTGAAAAGTTTCTAGAGATTTTTATGGATGATTTCTCTATCTATAGGGATGATTTTAGCCAATGCCTGCAACATCTTAGCCTCGTACTGCAAAGGTGTGAGGAGACCAACCTAGTTGAGTTGGGAAAACAGTCATTTCATGGTGACTCAAGGTATTATCCTAGGACATGTTGTTTCCCAAAAAGGAATAGAGGTTGATCAAGCCAAAATTGATTAAATAGCACATTGCCCCCTCCCAAAATTGTCAAACAAGTTAGGTCATTTTTGGGCCATGTTGGCTTCTACAAGAGGTTCAACAAAGACTTTAGCAAAATTTCCAAGTCTCTTTGCCACTTGCTATGCCAAGAGGTTCCATTTGTGTTCAATTGCTTTTGAACTTTTGAAGACATGTTTTACTACTGCTCCTATATTGCAAGCTCCTGATTTTTCTCTGCCATTTGAGCTGATATTTGATGCATCAGACTTTGTCATTGGTGCAGTGCTGGGACAAAGGAAAGACAAAACACACTGTGTGGTGGCATATGCTAGAAAATCAATGGTTGATGCTGTTAATCACTAACTTCTGCCACTTTCTTCACCATTAAACCTAGCTTTTGCTAAGCCCTAGAGCTGTTTATAATCACTTTTAGCTTGTTTTGCAGTTTAAGGAAGAAATTGCAGTATAGTACAGAAATCTAGTTAATAAGTGCCACAAAGATCAGAAATAGAGCCATTCATTGGGGCTGACATAGATTAAGCCCATGATCTGAAAGAGAGTTGTTGTTGTTGCAGTAAATAGCAGAACAAAGAACCCAACCCCCAGCACTTTCAAGTTCCAAACTATAAAGAATAAAGGAGCTTCAGCTTGGTGCTCACCGAGCAAAATGGTTTCAGCATGTGAGCACTTCAATTCCCCAGCTTAAACCTGTTGAGCAGCTGGCCGTGTTGACCTATCGATTGGTGCAAGAACTGAAAATACATCCTATCCAGAAGTGTTGTATTGGCATCAACAACAAAGGCCCATCCTGTTGACTTGTCGATACATTTTGCAGCAGTGGTAGAACCTATCGAATGGTTCAAGAGAAGTAAAGCTGAAGTCCCCATGCAAAGCAGCCTGCTGATGCTACTGGAAATTGAACGTATCGATAGGTCATGAAGATCCTATCGAGCAATCCCTTAATCCATCAATAGAACCTATTGAATCCTTCAATAAACCTGTCGATTGGTTCATGAAGCTGGAGCTCAACCTATCGAATGGTTGCAATTCAACCTATCGAATGCTTAAAGAATGCTACAATTTTGTACCTATTGAGCAGTCCTTAATGTATCAGCTTTTAGCCTATCAAATGGTTCAATCCAACAACCTGTCGAAGGGTTCCTTGGACTGCAAGCTTCATCCTATCAAAATGCAACAATTTGAACCTATCGAATGGTTCACTTCAGCAACCTGCTGACCACTACCTTTAACTTATCGAATAGAACTGCTGGTGAAAATTGAACCTATCGAATGGTTGTTTGAACCTATCAAGATTGAAGTTCTGAAGCTCCAACCTATCATGGCACGAGTTCCAGCCATCTATTTCACACTTTAGGGATATTTTGGGGATTCCAATCCTGCTAGGGCACACATCCCAATATCTCACACATCTCAGGGAGTTATCTCAGTTTCCATTAGCAAATATCAGTGGCCGACAGGGGCATTTTGGGGCAGCGACAGTAATTATTTTGTTGGCATTCTCAGCAGCTGGGTGCAATCACTTGAGGTGTGCAGTTGGGTATTTTTTATAAGCAAGGGAAAATCTGGGAACACCAATGCACAGGAAATTCGACACATGGGTGTGAACTAATTTTTGGCGGGAATGCAAATTAGCTACAGCTGGGCATAAATAAAACCAGATCCCTATCTCTTCTCTGATTGGTTAAAACTCCTAAATAGGGATTAAGCTTAAACTGAAATCCTCTCTTCTGATTGGCTGCAACTCCAGGCACACGGATCACTGCATATGTATAAATACCGATCTATTTTGGTATTTTTCTTCAGCAAGGAAAGTAGGAACAAAGGAATAGGCTGAGTTCTCCTTAGCGCATTTAAGTTTAGTTTTAGGTTTTATTTTTCCCTTTTTTTCTTCTCCCTCCTCTCTCTAATCCAGCCTGTTGGATTAGATCTAGGTAGCAACTCAAATATGTTTTGTAATTATAATTTTGGCATGAAGAAATGTGGATCGATGCACAGACTACAATCTGGGAACAAGTTTATTATAAGTTGTTTTGTTTAAAGCAATAAATTTTTGGATTTAAAGCTTAATTAAATCTATAGATCTTGTGGTCCCATTAAATTCTCGATCGGCTCTTGTGTAGATGGGCCAAGCCTGCCACATCTTCGGTAGATCTCTTTATGACCATCTGATTTCCCTAGGTTTGATATGCCTGTGGGTGCTTGTGCTTGTCACCTTACATCCACAGCATCCGTAGTAATTATCTTGTTCTGATCGAAGCCATTGGGATGGAGGAAATCTATTGGATGATCTGTGACAATTGAAGTGGACAGATCATAGCCTTCAGATCAATCCAAACCGTCGGGATGGAGGAAATCCATTGGATGATCTGCGACCATTAAAGTGGACAGATCATAGCCTTAAGATCAATCTAAACCACCTGTCTAAATCAGATTCTTATTCGTTGCATTTGTGCTTGTAGCCAAATGAAGGATTACTGCAAATCCCCAGCTCTTGAATTGCTTTGCAATGGAAACCAGTCCCTAGCTGTCTATTTCTCCCCATTTTATATTTTATTTTACCATCTATCTTCCTCCATCTTTTAGCTTAGCTTTATTTTAATTTTGTAGAATTAGATCTAGTGACACCCGAAAAACTCTCTTTCTTCTTAGAATTGCCAGATCTGTAGCCAGATCTGGAGGTCTACTATACACCTTCTAGGTTTAGATCATTACTCCCTGTGGGACAAAGTCTTATTAAAACTTGCTACATAGGGCCTTGTATCTTGCAAGTCTAGGATATTTTAGATGTGCTGAATCCATCCACTATTTTACTTTGACTTTATTTCCTTTCTTTTAATTCATAATAATCAGCGCACTGAAATTCCCTAACAAGTTTTTGGCGCCGTTGCCGGAGAGTTTTGATCTAGATAGTAGATCTGTGTTTTTCATTTTTTGTAGATCTGATTTTTTTCATTTTTATTGCTGGTTAGTTTTTCAAATTTTATATTACATTCTGCCTATTTGATTGAATGTCTGATGTAGTTTTTCTACAGAAAACCTATTTTACTGTAGCAGAATTTATGATTTTTTTGAGTTTTTATTTTCTACCTTCTAGATGCTTGAATAAATGCTGCTGTAGCCTTTTGCATTTTTGCAGAAATGAGGCTGCAGTTTGTGTTTCTCTTTTTATTTTTGTCAATATATTTGAATAAGGTACTGCTGCAGTTTTTGAATTTTTGCATATCTGGAGTAGCTGCCAAACGAGGAGCAAATGGATTGCAGCAGGAGTAGATCTGCTTGAGTTTGCATCCCCTTCTCCTCTGCATTCATTTTCTATATTTAAATTCTTTTCACCAACAATTTTGCTGTGTTTGCTGTCATTCTAATTTTTGTATAACTCAATAGAACCAAATAAAAAAATAGAAGAAAGTGAAAATATAAATTAAAATTTCTTATTATTTTTCAGCCATAGTAAATAAGGGCTCTTGTTGAGCCCGGGCTGATCCTAAACAAATAAAAAAATAGAAAATTATAAAAACATAAAAATATCTTCCAGAGGGGCTGTTCTTCTTTGTATTTATTAATTTTTTCCCATCTGGACCTGTTGAGATCATGGTTTTTCATTTTGAGGAATCATGTAGGATAATGAGCAGTGGATCATATGTTGTTTTGAATATTCAATGGAGCCACTGATTTTATTTTCCTTCGAAATTTCTTCACCTTTAAAGGGATATCAGCTGTATCAATCCTGTTTTTAATGTGTGCTCCCATGCATCATTATTTTGAAATTCTTTTTTATTCATACACATCATCGACAAAGGGGTCAGTCTTATGAATCTTGCTTTTCACTGCATGTTAGTACTGCTGATCATTTTGAAAATCACTTAGATTCATAAGTAGCTGATTGGCTCAGGCTCTTAGGGGTTTCTTGTGGCACAGGTGGTTTGGATTTTCTCTTAGGATTTTCTGTTTTAGGAATTTTAGATTAAATTCTATTTTTAGATTGCTGATTTTTCTTTCCTAGGTTAATGTGTCCTAGTCTTACTGATTTGTGCATTTTTCTGTGATTATAGTTAGTTTCCAACTTTGTTTTCCTATTTCTTTATCTATAATAATGTTTTTGTATCAACATTTTTTAGTTTTTATAGCTTTGTATTCAGTTCCTTAATTTGTTTTTACTATTTTTCTGTTATTAGCATTAGTTCCCTTTCATTTGCATAGCAATTCTAGTTTTTTTTACTAATTTTTTTGTTTTATCAGTAATTTCCTGCATTTGTATAGCATTTTTTTCCATTTTCCTGCACATCTATTCAGTTTTGTTTTTATTTTCTGCTGCACATAGCTGCAATTTTTCTGCTTAGTTTTTCTTTCCTCTTTTGCCCTACTGCCGCTAGTTTCCCATTGTGTAAAACATTGAGGACAATTTTCATCTTGGGTTTGGGGGTATGGCAAGTGTGCCAATGAAACGAGTTAATACTAGTGCAGCTATGTTGAAAAAGTTTTTAAAAATAAAGTGATATCCCATCTGATTTTTCAAAAAAAAGGAAATTAAAAACTTTTTGAAATTGAAATGAGCTGTAGTTTTAACATTTTGATGAAGAAAATATCAAGAATTTTCAAAAATTGATATTTAGTGAACCTGAAATGAGAGAAAACTGTAAGGATACACCCCAGAAAAGTTGATGGAAGGCCATACCCAGTGAGATTTGGGCCTGAAAAATTTTCTTTGAAGAGTGTCTTGGCAATTTTTCTGCTCTAAGGACTGATTGGATCTAATTTTGCCCACTAGAAGTTAGGCAAATCTAAGTTGAAATGGCTTGACAACATTCATGACATTGAGGACATGAAGTAACGTCATCCCTTGGACAGTTTGAGCCTAAAATTTTCCTACCTTTGAACTGCCCTTGATACACACCATTTGAGCCTTTAAAATTCCAATTTTTCTTTGAAAAAAAAAAAACCAAAAAATTTGAACCCAAAACATTTTGACCTATTTCAGTTCACCTGCAATCTAAGAAACTAAGAAATAGAAGGAGAACTGAGGTTAGAGGAGCACGGTTTAAAATTTGGTGGAGTAAGAGGAAAGCACAGTTGGTGGTGTTGTGGCATTCCAGCCCGTAAAAATAAAAATAAATAAATAAAGGAAGAAAAAGAAAAATAGAAAAAAAGTACAAAAAAAAGCATACAAAAAAAAATTAAAATAATAATTAATAAAATAGAAAAATAAAACAAAACAAAAGAGAAGACGCTTCATTTGAAAATCTACAAGAAGACAAGAAGCTGATGAAGCTGATCACTTCAAGTCTATAAATTCAAAAAGAAAATGAAGATTTGCTTAAATGAAGAAGGTGTACATGTCACCTCCTTACCTTGTTGATTTCTCAATTTTGAATCCCATTCCACCCCTTTATTATTTTACAAATTTCACCCACAAGCCACATTACAACCCAATAAAAAGACCTTACTGATCTAAAATAGATTGAGTTGTCATGCGGAGATGAGGATTTGTTTAATCTATGGTGAAAAGAGTTAGAGAATTTCAAAAGTTAGAGCAATGCCTATGCTCATGCTTGCAGTCCTGTTTGAGGGCTGTAACTGCTCTTGAGCTGAGTGAAATGATGCACCCTTCTATTCTTGTTGTGAGTGAACAACACTGGTAAAATTTGGATTTAAAATTTGATTTGTTTGGGGCATTATCAAAACAAAATTCTTAAATTAAAGGTGAGCTCTGCATTAATTTTTAGGTACAACGCCTTGACATGAACTGATTGATGATGAAGGAATTACAACAGAAGTTCAGGTTTTAAACTAGTGATTTTTCTGCTAAAAATCCTCTAAAAATTGAATGGACATGGTGTGGAATTAATTTTATTTACTTAAACTCTGTTTTAGCATGTTGCACTAGTACTAACCTATTTTATTGGAGAAGTTTGTGGTTACCTTCACTGAAAACCCTCAGGAGACTTCACTCCTCTACTAGGGATCACCTAGGGGTTTAAAAGGCTTGGTGCATGTGCGAAATGCACCCGTGTTCCCTACGAAAGTGGCATTTAATTTCATAGGTTAATTGTTTTAAATTTTACTTTACTCGAGGACTAGAAAAGGTTAGGTTTGGGGGTGAGTTAATCACTAACTTTTGCCACTTTCTACACCTTTAAACCTACCTTTTGCTAAGCCTTAGAGCTATTTATAATCATTTTTAGCTTGTTTTACAGTTTAGGGAAGAAATTGCAATGTAGTACAAAAATCCATTTAATAAGTGCGACAAAGATAAAAAATAGAGCCATTCATTGGGGCTGACATAGATGAAGTCCATGATCTGAAAGAGAGCTGCTGTTGTTGGAGTAAATAGAAGAACAAAGAACCTAAGCCCCAGCACTTTCAAGTTCCAAACTATCAAGAATAAAAGAGCTTCAACTTGGTGCACACCGAGCAAAATGGTTTCAGCATGTGAGCAGTTCAAGTCCCCATCTTAAACCTATCGAGCAGCTTGCCGTTTTGACCTATCGATTGGTGCAAGAACAGAAAATAGATCCTATCGAGAAGTGTTGTATTGGCATCAGGAACAAAGGCCCATCCTATCGACTTGTTGATACATTTTGCAGTAGTAGTAGAACCTATCGAATGGTTCAAGAGAAGTAAAGCTGAAGTGCTCTTGCAAAGCAGCCCGCTGATGCTACTGGAAATAGAATATATCGATAGGTCATGAACATCCTATCGAGCAATCCCTCAATGCATCAATAGAACCTATCGAATGCTTCAATAAACCTGTCGATTGGTTCATGAAGCTGGAGCTCAACCTATCGAATGGTTGCAATTCATCCTATCGAATGCTTAAAGAATGCTGTAGTTTTGTACCTATCGAGCAGTCCTCAATGCATCAGCTTTCAACCTATCGAATGGTTCAATCCAGCAACCTGTCGAAAGGTTCCTTGGACGGCAAGCTTCATCCTATCGAAATGCAGCAATTTGAACCTATTGAATGGTTCACTTCAGCAACCTGCCGACCACTACCTTTAACCTATCGAATAGAACTGCTGCTGAAAATTGAACCTATCGAATGGTTGTTTGAAACTATCGAGATTGAAGTTCTGAAGCTCCAACCTATCAAGGCACAGGTTCCAGCCATCTATTTCACACTTTTGGGGATTCCAATCCTACTAGGGCACACATCCCAATATCCCACACATCTCAGGGAGTTATCTCGGGTTCCATTAGCGAATTTCAGTGGCCGACAGGGGCATTTTGGGGCAGCGAGAGTAATTATTTTGTGGGCATTCTCAGCTGTTGGGTGCAATCAATTGAGGTGTGCAGCTAGGTATTTTTGATAAGCAAGGGAAAATCTTGGAACTCCAATACACAGGAAATTCGGCACATGGGTGTGAACTAATTTTTGGTGGGAATGCAAATTAGCTTCTGCTGGGCACAAACAAAACCAGATCCCTATCTCTTCTCTGATTGGTTCAAACTCTTAAGCAGGGATTAAGCTTAAACTAAACTCCTCTCTTCTGATTGGCTGCAACTCAAGGCACACGGATCACTGCATATGTATAAATACCCATCTAATTTGTTATTTTTCTTCAGCAAGGAAAGTAGGAACAAAGGAATAGCCTGAGTTCTCCTTAGCTCATTTGGGGTTAGTTTTAGGTTTTATTTTTCCTTTTTTTTCTTCCCCATCCTCTCTCTAATCCAGCTTGTTGGATTAGATCTAGGTAGCAGCTCATATATGTTTTGTAATTGTAATTTCGGCATGAAAAAATGTGGATCAATGTACAGACTACAGATCTGGGAACAAGTTTATTATAAGTTGTTTTGTTTAAAGTAATAAATTGTTGGTTTTAAAGCATTATTAAATCTATAAATCTTGTGGTCCCATTAGATTCTCGATCGGCTCTTGTGTAGATGGGCCAAGCCAGCCACATGTCCGGTATATCTCTTGATGACCATTTGATTTCCTTGGGTTTGATATGCCTGTGGGTGCTTGTGCTTGTGGCCTTGCATCCACAACATCCATAGTGATTATCTTGTTCTGATCGAAGCCATCGGGATGGAGGAAATCTATTGGATGATCTGTGACCATTGAAGTGGACAGATCATAGCCTTAAGATCAATCCAAACCGTCAGGATGGAGGAAATCTATTGGATGATCTGTGACCATTAAAATGGACAGATCATAGCCTTAAGATCAATCCAAACCACCAGTCAAAATCAAATTCTTATACCTTGCATTTGTGCTTGTAGCCAAATGAAGAATTGCTGTAAATCCCTAGCTCTTGATTTGCTTTGCAATAAAAACTAGTCCCTAGCTGTCTATTTCTCCCCATTTTATATTTTATTTTACCATCCATCTTCCTCCATCTTTTAGTTTAGTTTTATTTCAGTTTTGTAGAATTAAATCTAGTGACACCCGAAAAACTCTCTTTCTTCTTAGAATTGCCAGATCTGTAGCCAGATCTGGAGGTCTACTATACACCTTCTAGGTTTAGATCATTAGTCCCTGTGGGACAAAGTCTTATTAAAACTTGCTACAAAGGACCTTGTATCTTGTAGGTCTAGGATATTTTAGATGTGCTGAATCCATCCTCTATTTTAGTTTGACTTTAATTTCTTTCTTTTAATTCATAATAATCAGCACACTAAAATTCCCCAACAGATGCTCAATTAAATTACACCACAACTGAAAAGGAGCTGCTAGCCATTGTATTTGCTTTGGAAAAGTTCAGATCATATGTGTTGGGATCCAAGATCACTATGTTTACTAACCATTCAGCCCTGAAATACTTCTTGTCTAAGAAGGAGTCTAAAGCTAGACTAATTAGATGGATTCTTCTTCTGCAGGAATTCAACTTGGAAATCAAAGTCAAGAAGGGGGTTGAAAATGTTGTTGTAGACCACTTATCAAGGATTCTAGATGCTGAAATAGAGAGCTTACCCATCAATGATTCTTTCCCAGATGAGCAGCTTTTTGCTGTGAAGATAAGTATGCCCTGGTTTGCCAACATAATAGACTATCTTGCTATGGGAAGGGTACCCCCACATTGGGGTAAGGATGATAGGAATCTGTTCTTCTCACAAATTCGATATTACATGTGGGAGGATCCTCACCTCTTTATGTATTGTGTAGACCAGGTGATAAGAAGATGTGTACCTGAAACTGAGTTTGAAAACATTCTAACCATGTGTCATGAATAGGCTTGTGGGGGCCATTTCAGTGGTAACCAGATTGCTACAAAGGTTCTTTAAAGTGGTTTTTATTGGCCCACTCTATTCAAGGATTTCATATAGCATTACAAAGCTTATTCTAAATGCCAGCAAATGGGAAGTATTATAAAAAGAAACTCCATGCCCTTACAACCTGTGTTTATTGTTGAATTATGTGAAATATGGGGAATTGATTTTATGGGACCTTTTCCCCATCCTATGGATATAATTTCATTCTTGTAGCTGTGGACTATGTGTTCAAATGGGTAGAGGCCATAGCTACAAGAACAAATGATCATAAGGTTGTAATTAAGTTCTTAAAGGACAACATCTTCTCTAGGTTTGGCAACCAAAAAGCTATTATTAGTGATGGAGGAAGCCACTCTTACAACAAACCTTTTGAAAAGCTGTTGGAAAAATATTTTATGTCCCACAGAATTACTACTCCCTACCACCCACAAACCAGTGGGCAAGTAGAGATTTCCAATAGGGAAATCAAATACATCCTAGAGAATACTGTGCGAGCTGATAGGAGAGATTGGTCCATAAAACTGTCAGATGCCTTGTGGGCTTATAGGATTGCTTATAAGACCCCCATAGGGATGTCCCCATTCAGGCTAGTGTTTGGCAAGGCATGTCACTTGCTTGTTGAGTTAGAACATAGAGCATATTGGGCCATTAAAACATTAAATTCTAACTTAACATCTGCTGGTGTGAACAAGAAACTGCAATTATCTGAGCTTGATGAGTTAAGGTTGGAAGCATATTCAAATGCCTGGATTTACAAGGAAGAAACTAAAGCCTTTCATGACAGGCACTTGCTACAGAAAGAATTCAAAATAGGTGATAAGGTATGGTTGTTCAATTCAAGATTAAAATTCTTTCCAGAAAAATTACAATCTAGATGGGATGGGCCTTACACAGTTTTACATGTTTCCCCATCTGGGGCTATAGAAATCATGGACCCCAAAGATGGTAGAGTCATGAAAGTCAATGGGCAGAGGCTAAATATTTGTGTTGAAAAAATTTGTGACCCTGAGGAGACCATTGATTTTCAGGACCCTACAATTTATACATGATTTCAGTGTGTATCATATGTACTATATTTTGATTTTGTTTTGTTTTGGTGATTTGTTCATTTACAATAAAATTGCCATGTAATAATTAGGTCAACATATCAATCTCACTAGCAGTTTACGGACCATGGGAGTATGTCAATAATGAAAACAACGTGAATGGAAGCAAAAAAAAGGAGTTTGTTGGGTGCTGAGGCTAAACACATCACAAAAATGCAATTTCTATGAGCATATGAGGCCTTTCGATAGGTCATTTGACCATTCGATAAGTCATTTGAGGATTTCGATAAGTCATTTGAGGATTTCGATAGGCACTGAGACTTGTCGATAGGTGAAAACAACTCTTCGATAGGTTCAAAAGGTCAGAAAGAAGTTTTTGATAGGTTCTGGATACTTATTAGGAACCTACCGAAAGGATGAATCATGCGCTACATGAACCTATCGATAGGAAGGATTTGACCTATCGAAGCATTTCATCTGCACGTTGTATGTTTTATAGTGTTCGACAGGACACTTTGACCTATCGAAATCACTCAGCTCATCCTATCGAAATCGATTTTCACTCTTTATATACCTGTCGGTAGGTCACTTTTGCCCATTCAACACTTTTTGTAAAACCCTAGCTCTCTCTTCCTCATTTGTTGCTGCTCTCTTTCTGACAAGTACTCTAAGGACTGTTCACCACTCAGTTTGCGATTCTTCAAGTTCATTCAGCCTGCACTAAGGAGCATTTTGCACCTGATTTTTGTGAAATTGGAATTGTGCATCATAGTTTCTACAAAACCCTAGGAATTTTGGGTAAGCTGTCTCCCTGCTTTCACTCTGTTGTTTTTCTAGTTGGTTACCTCAGAATTCTAATCCAAATTGGTGAGTGAGCTGTAAGAGATCAATTTCTAAGAGCAATATGGATGATTATGAAGAAACCCTAGCTTACCTATTTTGGCAACAAGCTTCTTCCACCCCAAGATCTTCCTGCAGCTAAACCTTTCCCACAAAAACCTAAGAGGAATTATACAAAGAGAAAAGTTACTACAAAGAGATTTATTTCCTCTGCTTCTGCTTGCAGTAAAGGGAAGGAACCTGCTACCCAGTCTGAAGAGGTAGCCCCCACTAAGCCTCCACCCCCACATGACACCTCCTCCACTCTACTCTCCAAGGAGGAAAGAAGGCAAGTTGCTGCTGCCCTTGGCCTCAATCTTACTGCCCTCTTCCCTTCTGAATCCGATTCTAATTCTCCCATTGCTTCTTCCAAGAATGATAAGAAATTTGTTGCCTAGTCTAAGGAGGCCCCCAAGCAGTCCACCAAGAAGTCCCAACCTAAAGGAAAAGCTCCTTTATCCAAGGATGATTTGAAAATTTGGCAGATTTGTATGATTGGCCTGATGATGCCTGTCAATAAATATAGTTTATGTTTATTTGTTTTCTCTTCCTGCTTTGGACCATGTACATATTTTAGATGTTAATAGTAATTTCTTTTCTGTGTTATATCTTTCTTTGTGCTTCTTCTTCCATCTGTTTCTTCATATACCCTATTGATTGCTACCATGCTCTCTGCACAGTGAGGACACTGTTTAATTTAGGTTTGGGGGTATGGCAGGTATGCCAATGAAATGAGTTAATGCTAGTGCAGCAATGTTAAAAAAGTTTTTGAAAACAAAGTGATTTCCCACCTGATTTTTGAAAAAAAAAAGGAAATAAAAAACTTCTTAAAACTGAAATGAGCTATAGTTTTAGCATTTTTCATGAAGCAAATGTCATGAATTTTTAAAAAGTGATGTTTAGTGAACCTGAAAGGAGAGAAAACTGTGAGGATACACCCCTGAAATTTGATGGAAGGCCATACCCAGTGAGATTTGGGCCTGAAAATTTTTCTTTCAAGAGTGTCCTGGCAATTTTTCTGCTCTAAGGACTGATTGGATCTAGTTTCGACCACTAAAAGTTAGGCAAATCCAAATTAAAACATCTTGACAACATTCACGACATTGAAGACATGAAGTAAGGCTATTCCTTAGATTGTTTGAGCTTAAAATGTCCCACCTTTGAACTGCCCTTGATACACACCATTTAAGCCTTAAAATTCCAAGTTTTCTTTAATAAAAACCAGAAAATTTGAACCCAAAACCTTAGTGACCTGATACGGCCTGATCCTCACTCTGAGATTTTAGAAGGTAGAGCTAGTTTGATGGTTGGTTGAGAAAGAAGAAAGCACATTTGGTGGTATTGTGGCATTCCAACCCATAAAAAGAAAAATGGAGAAAAATACAAAAAGAAAAACATACAAAAAGAAAAGGAAAAATAGAAAATCAAAGAAAAGGAATGAGAAAGAGAAGTTATTTCATTGAATGACTAAAAAGAGGATTAGAAACTGGCCACTTCAAATCTAAAACTTCAAGAAGTAGATGGAATTGTGCTGAAATGAAAAAGGTGTTGTCTAGACCACCTCCTTACTTTTACTGATTTCTCAATTTGAATCCTTTTTACCCCATTATTCTTTTACAAATTTCACCCATAAGCCACATTACAACCCAATAAAAAAGACCCTACTAATCTGAAATGGATTGAGTTATCATGTGGAGATAAGGATTTGTTTAATCTATGGTGAAAAAAGTTAGAAAATTTCAGAAGTTAGAGCAATGCCTATGCTCATGCTTGCTGTCCTATTTGAGGGCTGTAACTGCTCTTGAGTGGTATGAAATGATGCACCCTTCTATATTTATTATGAGTGACAACCCTGGTAAGACTTGGGTCTGAAATCCAATTTGTTTGGGGCATTATCAAAACAGAATTCTTAAGGTAAAGGTGAGCTCTGCATCAATTTTCAGGCACAATGCCTTGACATGAACTGATTGATGATGAAGGAATTACAGCAGAATTTTAGGTTTTAAACTGATAATTTTTCTGTTGAAAATCCTCTAAAACTAAAGGGATATGGTGTGGAATTTATTTTATTTTACTTGAACTCTGTTTTAGCATGTTGCATGAGTATTAACTAATTTTATTGGAGAAGTTTGGGGGTTCCTTCACTAAAAGCCCTCAGGAGACTCCACTCCTCCACTAGGGATCACCTTGGACTTCAAAAGGCTTGATGCAGATGCTAAATGCATCTGTGCTCCCTACAAAAGTGGCATTTTAGTTTTCTTTATTCTTCCTTTGCTCAAGGACTAGCAAAGCTTAGGATTGGGGGTGTGTTAATCTCTAAAAAGTACCACTTTTCACCCCTTAACATGAGCTTTGATAGACCTATGAGTGGACTAATAAATGCTTGTTGAGTATGTCTTGTAGATAGAAGTAGAAGGCAGTCATAGTGCAGAAATCCATCTCTTAGTGCAGTTCAAACCCAATAATGGCCCACTTAGACCATGCAGCAACAGCAAAGCAGCTTTGAAGGAGTGAAAACAGGCTAAAAACAACCTTTTGAGATGTTACTAGAACCTGTCGATAGGATCTGAAGGCTGAAAAAAGGATGAAGTCGTGAGGATGGGAGAATTCGATAGGATTCGGAACCTATCGCGTAATCGGAAAAATAGGGAGCATCCTATCGAATGGTTGCCTGAGCTTGAACAGAACCTATCAAAAAGTCTAAAAACCTGTCAATAGGATCCAGAAGAGAACCTATTGAAACTTACTGCGCATAAATCAACCTATCGAAAGGATCCCCCAACCTGTCGAACACACCAGATGAAGGATGTGGATGCTGGAGCTTTATTTTTAGCACCAACCTATCAGAACCTATCGAAAAGATCCTAAACCCTAGCGAAAGGAATAGAAGGCCTATTTGGAACCTGTCAAAAGTCTTAAGAACCTATCGAAATCGACTGAAGGACATCTTAGAAAAGCTACTGTGCACACACTGCAAGTTGGTGACCTACTGCTCGCAATCCGAGGCACTTTGATGACCGGCACAAAGTTTCTAGACTTGCCTTGGGAAACCCTAACCGGCCCACGTGCTCTCCCCCAACTCTAACTAACTGAGAGATCCTTCTAGAAGGAGAATAAAAGAGGGAATAACAGAATTGTTCCAGCTGAGTTGTGTTTGGCGAGAAAAATATATCTGAGGCTGAAGGGGAGAGCTATATGAAGAGGGAAGCTACCAGAAAAAGGGGGATCAGTTCTTGAGATTAGAGCTTGCATCAAATTTCTCTATTCTTCCTTTTTGCCCAACTATGGTTGGCTAATTTCTTTAGAGCAGCAAGGAGTGAGGTTGGCTCTGTAATTGGGGAGAGTTGAGAGTGTTATTAAGGGTCAGATGATGCACAAACTACAAATCTGGGAGCATTTAATTGTCTAGTGAGTTTGTTTCAATGCAATGCTAGTTTTATTATTTTAATTAGAACCATAGTTCATCTGGTTTCATTTGGTGCTCGATCAAATTTGTGTAGATGGGAATAGCTCACCCACATAACTGGTAGACCTCTTGAATACCATTTGATCTCCCTAGATCTGATGTTCCTGCAATTGCCTGTGTCTGTGGCCTGACAATCGCAACATTTGTAGTGATTATAGTGTTATGATGGAAGCATGAGAATGGAGTGAATCTATTGGATGATCTATGACCATTAAAGTAAACAAATCATAGCCTTAAGATCAAGCCAAATCTCTGGCCTAGATCAGATTCTTCTACCTTGTAGTTGTGCTTATAGCCAAATGAGGGATTGGTGTACTCTAAACTCTTTGTAACCCTGGCAGCTCAACCCAAGTGCAGCAAGACCAAACTCCAAGCTGCTTCTCTCCATTTTTTGTTTTTTTTAATTTCACCAAAAATTCCCCTCACTTGCAAGATCTAAACTCTGGATTTAATCTCAATTTATTTCTGCATTTAATGTTATTTCTGTAGTTTAGTTTAAAGTGACAACCCCTTAAAACCTCCCCTCTCTCTTTTGCTAATTTAGTATTAGGTAGGGTGCCAGATCTACTTATGATCTGGAAATTTACTTAATTTTTAGCTCACATTTCCCTGTGGATATTCCCTTACTTACCCTTTTAAAACTTGCTACAATAGGCCCTAAATACTTGCAGGTCTGAGTATCTGCTTGTCTTGGTGTGTGCAACCAATAGATCCTTTAATTGTGTGATTTTAAACCTCTTTTTGAACACAAGGTAAGAACCCAATAATGACTGCATTGCTCCCATGAGCTTATTAAATTTTTGGGTTAAGCTGTCCACATTCCTCTCCAACTCATTATGTCCACTCACCTCATACATTTTTCCCCTCGTGGTATTGTCTCTCACCATTCTAGGGATTTCACAATCCCTGACCAATGTAGCTTTTTGCATAGAGTTCTCACTGATGATATCAAACAGTTCCCAAGCCTCCTCAGTAGTTTTGTGGAGATAGGTACCACCACAGGAGGCATCTACCATATCTCTGCTTTTAGAGTCAATTCCCTAATAAAAACTTTGAACAAGTTGCCATTCAGGGATTTGATGATGAGGACATTGCTTCAGAAGCTCCTTGAATCTCTCCCATGCTTGGTGAAAGTCTTACGTTGGGGCTTGAGCAAATGAAATAATGCCCTTCCTCAATTGGCTTGTCTTGGACATGGGGAAAAACTTGACTAAAAACTGACATTGAAGGTCACTTTAGGACTGAATAATGCTGGTCGGGAGCATTGACAACCACGTTCTAGCTTTATCCTTTAGTGAAAAAGGAAAGAGTCTCATCCTGGTTGCTTCCTCCCCCAAACCTCCAATATTGAATGTGGTACAATCCTAGAAATTCATCAATATGCTTGTATGGGTCTTCTTTGCTCAGGCCATAGAATGAGGGTAGCATTTGGATAATGGATGACTTGATCTCATAGTTCCCTTGAACAGCAGGGAATTGAATATAGAAGGGAGAATTGTAAACCCCTGGTGCATTGTATTCCTTCAAGGTCTTAGGTTGCTCACCCATTGCAGAATTATCAGAATCAAGAACAGAAGTGTGTAAGGGGTGCTTAGGTCTGAGAAGTCTTTCAACGTAAGGATCCAAAGGTGTAATCTCAGGATTAAGAGATCTCCTCCTAAGCATACACACCTCGAGGGTAAAGAGCAACACAGGAAATCACATCAATTCAATCACAAAATAGACAACTACACAACTACTGATATACTAGACTACAAATCTAGAAATAAAAATAGAGTTAAGAGATGCAAACTTAAGCAATGAATGCTTTTCCAAGTGATACAGAGCTCCTCTTAGCTCCACAGATCTAGATCTGAAATAGAGTTAAACTACAGCAAAAGCTAAGGCAGCAATTAATCAAACACTTCTCAATCAATTAAAAAATGTTCATCAAAATAATGAGAAAACTTAGATCTACCAAGTTAGAGACATAGATCCCTAGCAGCGGCGCCAAAAACTTGTTGGCCTACTTACCTTGTGCTAAAAAGGGGTTTAAAATTATCTAATTATAGAATCTATGGATTGCACATACACCAAGGCAAACAGACTCACAGACCTACAAGTATTCAGGGCTATTGTAGGAAGTTTTGAAAGGGTAAGTAAGGGTATGACCACAGGGAAATGTGGTCTCACTTTCAGTAAATCTCTAGATCCATAGTGGATCTGGCACTCTATTCTAATCTAAGAAAGAGGAGAGGTTTTAGGGTTTTATCACTTTAACTACAAACAATAGAATTAAATGCTATTGATCCAGATCTAATTCAACATAGAGATCAGGGGAGATATAGAAGAGCTGAAAAATCAAAGGATGACAACAACAGCTAGAGGTATTGGTCTCTCACTGAAAATCAAAGGAATCAATGGCAATGCTAAAATCTGATTTATTACAATCCTCTTTTCTGGCTCCCAGCTTCCCAGGTTATAATGGCAGAGGTGAGGTATAAGAATCTAATCTCAATCAGAGAATTGAAGCAATCCTAAGGCTGTGATCTGTCCACTTTAATGGTCACAGACCATCCTAGAGATTGTTCCACTTCAAAGATCTTGAGTAGAATGAGAAAACCATTGCAAATGTTGTAGATGCCAGGATATGAGACCCTCATAGGATAACATCTATAGGAATATCCAATCCAGGGAAAAAAAATACAAAAACGTGAAATATAGATCAGAATCACCTTTAAAATCCACAATTATATATGTAAAACTACAACACAAATGTGCTCAGATCTATAATCTGTGCATCTTATAGTTCCATATAATGCCTTTAAATCTCTCAATTTATAGCTTAAGACCTCACCCTGACTACTGAGAAGAGTTTAGCCACTCATGATTGGCAAAAGAGTGGCGGAAAGGAAGAAGAAGGGAGAATTTTGAAAAAATGGGTCTCGCCCTAATCTATGGTTTTCTCAATTTTTAGATTATTTTTTCTACATTTTCTCCAAGCTTTTATCCTCTCCTCCTTTGTCCTCAGATCTATTTCAGCCAATCAGAATGCAAGGGAATAATGTTGTTATGCTGATGTGGCCGATTTCTCTTCTAGAAGCTCTTCTCTAATTGGTTCTCATCTGATAAGTACATGTGATATCGTTAGGGTTTCTGCGTGTGGCCCATTGTGTGCCTAAAATACCCTCAGGGGTTGCTAACATGCTTTGGAACACGTGCACAAGCATCTGCCATGGACAGCTGCTGAAGACAGAACTGAGAAGTTCCCCAAATCAAGTGTCGAGAGGTTTTGGGATCCTCCCGATAGGTTCTATTTAGCTCTGAATGTAAATCGACAAGTTTGTAGACCTATCGAGAGGATTGACGATGCTTGTCGATAGGATTGACGATCGTCTCGTTCATCTCCTCGACAGGTTCTGGTCGGCTTGTCGATTGGTTGTCACAAATCTTTTCGACAACTTCTTTTCATCCTCTTGACGACTAAGCTTGAAAATTTTCGACAGGATTGGGTGCACTACACGACAGGTTCTTGACAGGTTCCAACAGGAGCTCGATAGGTTCATTCATCCTCTCGACATGTAAATCGGATCCTCTCAGTATCTTATGATTTAGGCACCAGATCCTCTCGGTAGATTAAGAGAACCTCTCGACAGCTTTATTTCTATGCTTCTTTGGCTGGCACATACTTCAAATACTTTATCCCTTGGCATTGTACTCGGTCTCAAGTGCACCCAGTTGGGTTCATGGCCTTCCATGAGTTTCTAAGGCTTTGTGGTTCGTTGGAGTTTGAGCACAGGCTGAGGCTACAGATTGCTTATCTGCCCTTTTTGTTTGTTGTCTGTTCTAAGGCTGCAATATATTGCTTATCTACAAAACATACTTAACACACATTATTAAACACCTCAAGGGTCTTCCAAAGGTCAGGTTAGGAGGTGAAAAATGGTATTTTTCACTGCTTAACATAGCACCCTTGATATCAGCCATCAGGGCCAGAGACTTCTGAACAAGGGATGTCAAGGTTATTAAGTATTCTTACAAGACCAAAGGGAGGGAGAAGTTAAAATTTATGACATTTTAATTGTGTGCAACTTCCTTGATGTATTCCCAGAGGAATTACCTGGTCTACCGCCCAATAGAGAAGTAGAATTTGCAATAGACTTAGCTCCCGACACCGTATCGGTATCGATCACAAGCTGAATTAAAGGAGTTGAAGGAGCAGCTACAATGGCTTCTCGACAAGGGATTTATTTGGCCGAGTGTGTCTCCATGGGGAGCAGCTGTGTTATTTGTTATAAAGAAGGATGGTTATATGCATCTATACATCGACTATAGACAGCTGCACAAACTGATGATAAATAACCGATACGCACTTCCTAGAATCCACGATTTGTTCGATCAGTTGTAAAGAGCAAAGTTCTTCTCTAAAATCGATTTGAGATTAGGTTACCACCAGATGAAAGTGAAAGCTGAAGACATTTCAAAAATAGCTTTTCGAACCCTATACAACCATTATGAGTTTCTCGTCATGCCGTTCGGGTTAACCAACATGCCAGCATCTTTCATGAGCCTCATCAGTCCAGTATTCAAGCCTTACCTAGATAAGTGGGTAGTTGGTTTTATTGGCGATATTCTCATCTACTCAAGGTCGAGAGAGGAGCATGAGCAACACCTGCGGCTAGCATTCCAAACCCTGTGAAAATCCCAATTATATGTGAAGCTCAGTAAATGTGAATTCTAGCTAGAACAAGTGACTTTCCTTGGGCATGTTATCTCTTAGACTAGTATAGAACTGGACCCTGCTAAGATTGAAGCAGTAGTGAAATGGGGCAGCCCAGAATTGTAACCGAAGTTCATAGTTTTCTGGGGTTAGTCGGATACTACAAAAGATTTGTTTAAGGGTTTGCAAAGATTGTTGAACCACTCACGCGTCTCACTAGGAAGACTTCCAATTTTGAGTGGACTGAATTATGCGTGTAGAGTTTCCAGGAGTTGAAAAAGAGATTGACCGCTACATCGGTACTTACCTTACCATTAGGCAGTGGGGGTTTCTTTGTATTCAGTGATGCTTCCCACAGTGGATTAGGTTGTGTATTGAATCAACATGATAAAGTAGTCGCTTATGGATCAAGGCAGCTTAAATACCACAAAAAGAATTACCCTACACATGACCTAAAATTAGCAGCAGTCATCTTTGCTTTGAAAATCTGGAGGCATTACCTCTATGGCAAGACCTTTGAGATTTTCACTGACCACAAGTGCCTCAAGTACTTATTTACATAGAAGGAACTAAATCTGAGGCAGAGGAGATGGATGGAATTTCTTAAGGATACGATTGTGTCATACAGTACATTCCAGGGAAAGCAAATGTTGTAGAAGATGCACTTAGCCGAAATCATCTGCTCAACTGTGAAACCTTGTGGCCATAATACATAGATGGAAGCTACTGGAGGACATAACAACAGGTGACACTGCATTCGAAGTGAAGGATTCTAGAGCTTTGTTAGCTAATATCCAGATAAAATCAACACTCTTGGATAGGATCAGACAAAACCAATTGATAGATACTGAGCTTGTCACCATCAAGCAGGGAATAGTCAGTCGTAATCAGTCAGAGTTTTCTATTAACGATGATGGTTCCTTATTATTGAGAGGCTGATTAAGTGTGCCGAATGATATTGAATTACGGTGTGAGATATTGGAAGAAGCCCATAAATCTGTATATGCTATACACTCGGGCAACACCAAGACGTACCACGACTTGAAGAGGAATTGTTGGTGGAAAAGAATGAAAAGAGATGTCACGAAATATGTAGCAAGGTGCTTGGTCTGTCAATAAGTGAAAGTTGATCATAGACACCCTGCTGGCCTATTGCAACCCCTACCTGTGCCCGATTGGAAATGGGAGAATATTTTGATGGATTACCGAGGACTCAGAAGGGGCATAATGCTATTTGGGTGATCGTCGACCAACTAATGAAGTTAGCCCACTTTCTTCCTTCCTGTACACGCTACACAACCAGAAAGCTAGTTCAACTATATTTGAAGGAGATAGTGAGATTTCATAGCATACCATCAAGCATTGTAACTGATTGAGACCCTTTTTACACATCTCAGTTTTGGCAGCAATTCCAAGAAGGGATGGGTTCCAAATTAGAATTCAGCTCAACTTTTCACTCGCAAACTGACGGACAAACTGCAAGGGTGAATCAGGTGATTGAGGATATTCTACGGGCTTGTATGCTGGTCTTTCAAGGATCATGGGACAAGCACTTGCCCTTGATCGAGTTCGCGTACAATAACATCGATCAAACAAGCATCGGGATGGCTCCTTTTAAAGCGCTCTATGGCCGCCGATGTAAATCTCGACTCAATTGGGAAGTGGTCGGAGATCATGTTTTATTAGGCCTGGAACTCATCAAGAGCACCAATGCAATGGTTTTACTCATACGTGAATGTTTCAAGGTTGCTCAAAGCATTCAGAATAGTTATGTGGATCTTAAAAGATCAAGCATAGAATTTCAGGTAACTGTTGTGCACATAGCTACACTATGTTTCAATCTAATAAGCTAAGTCAAACAATCAATTCCTGTTCAGATTGGAGATCATGCGTTTGTGAAGATCTCCCTGACAAAAGATGTAATGCGATTCAACACACGAGGAAAGCTCAGCTCGCGATATATTGACACTTTTGAAATTTTGGGTCGTGCCGGGGAAGTAGCCTGTCGCATCGCCATGCACCACAACGGTCTAGCATCCACAATGTCTTCCATGTGTCGATGCTAAGAAAGTACATGAGAGATGCATAACATGTATTGGACTACCAGCCAATCGAGGTCCAAGAAGACTTGATGTTGGTTGAAGAGCCAATGAAGATTCTAAATCGAACGGAACAAATTTTGAGACCCAAGAAGATTCCTCTGGTCTTGGTCCAATGGTGCAATCACTCCGCTACCATAGTGATGTGGGAGCATGAAGCCGAAATCAGAGAACAATACCTGATACTGTTTGACAAAGGTGAGTCACTCCCAGTGCATTAGTATATTGAGGGTTGAATAAATGTTCACATATGTAAGTTCAATGGCCACTTTGTAGTATACCTAAGGCTCAATGTCGCCATCACACTTATATCAGTCAATCACAGGTATACTAATCTACTGTTAGTAAATTACATCCAATGTTTATTTAGTGCTATGGTATTAGGGAAAAATGTGAAATAACTAGAAAATTATAAACACTTGCCAAATTTCATAAAGCATACTGAAGTGACCCCGAAAATTGGTGGAAACTAGTTTCCTCACACCGTGTTAGTGAGTAGGAAAAATCTGGAGTACAGACCCCCTACCTCCCTAGCACTGCGAGCCCAAAGCTAACACAAAACATAACAAGTCTGTTTATGTGTTTCTCACCACAACAAGGCTGAAGCTCGCCGCGACAACCTCTTCAGGATTTGGACTAGCCACAGAGAGAACTTATGGTTGTCGTGGCGACTATTAAGGATATAAAGGGGCCCAATAAACCCTCATTCTGTCATTTTCAAAAATTTTGATTGTGGGTCCCTTGAGTTTCTTTCGATTCAACCCATTTCGCGAGGAAAACCCTAAAACCTCCCCATTTTGATTTCCATTTCATTTTCTATTTCATATTTATGGCCCTAAAGAAACAGACCATGCCTAAGCCTCCCCCAGTCTGATCTAAACCTTCGAAACAAGCCAAGGGCAAGGCTCCGGCTAGTTCAGAACCACCACCAACCCGGGAACAACCCAACTAGTGCTGGGATGAAAAGACGTTCGAGGTGGAACGGTCTTTTGACCCACAGTATTTTGAAGATGAGGAAACATCCTTTATGTCGATTAGTTACTTTAGGAGGGCCAACATGGAAACATTACTCCAACCATTCCACGCACACTACTATCCACAAATTGTCTAACTCTTCTACCAGAACTTGGATGTTGATCGAGATGGAAGACTCTATACAACCATAGACAACATAAAGTTTAAGTTTGATCATGATCGCATAGCCACAGCCATGGGTATCCCATTAATGTATCTAGAAAATTTGGGATTACTGCTACCAAACCTTGACAGAATGCTCTTTTACCTAATAGTTACAGAAATGGCTCACGGCAGCACAGGCTAGGTCAATTCGTAAGGAGATCACAATTGTCGTCTGCGATGTGGTGGATCGACATCGTCTTCTGATGTAACCCCTATCCTCTGAGAAAACCAGAAGAGCGAGTAGGGATATTATTGCAAGCCCTATTTGCGATTTATGAGGACAAATGGCTTGATGCAGCTAATGTAGTCATCGAAGGGTTAATTCACGCCCACAACCAAATGTTAGAAACGAGGAAGAAACCCTCAGATACTAAGCCATATGCATGCCTCATATCACGACTCATCGAGGATTATCAGGATGAGTTGGGTAGCTATAACCTACCGACAGATGAAGTGCACCGGTTCGACAACATCAAGCATTTTGGAATCGAAGAATGGATAGGGATTTAGAAAAAGTTGAATAGGAGGATACGAGACCTACAACCACTGCCAGCCACCTCCTTCGACAACCTCGAAACTTAGGTGGTGAGCAACCATGTATTTTTAACGATCTATCGTGATGATGCGCTCGTATGAAAAATAAAGACTCGCGATCCGGAGCTTTTGGCGTCCCGAAAAACCTAAGAGCAATATTAAATGCCCCGAAGTGCCAAATATGGCTCTTGGGTAGGGGCTTCGGTTATCGATCGCGAAGGTGTTAGGCACCTGACTAACCCACTCATAAGTGGTATCTACTATGGCTATTTGGATATGTATATAATATATATATATATAATTATATATATGAAAAAGAAAAGAAAATGAGCGGCACTTCCCCTTGCCCGAAGGCACACCTATCATATTGAGCCCTTCCCGCTTGCCGAAATTTATGTAGCGTAATGGCTATATTCTTGGATGGAGGAAAAGTAAAGAAGGTAGAGGAATAGAGGGGAGAGACGGAGCTCTCGGGGCCCTTGTAGCACCGTTGTGGTCCTTCGCGCGAGAGCGACGCCGGTGAGCTTTCGATAACAAACGGGTTGTTGGATGGGTTCTAAACTCTAAAGCTAGGAAGCTAGAGGGTAGGAGAAGAGGACTAATGCCTAGTTCCTACCAAAACTGGGAGATTGATGATGGAAAATGAGACTGAAAGAGATGAACTCAGTTCTGGAATTTTATGGGTTTAGTACTAAAATGCGAGATGCTGGATCACTTACTCTTTTCTCTCTTTCGGAAAATTTTCAAGCCTTTGTAAAGGGAGGGTGCCTCACTATTTATAGAGAAGGGGGGTGGTTAAGGAGTACTTAAATGCTAATGTGATTAGCAATTAGGTAATCCTAACATCTAAGGATTCCTAGGATTCTAAGAGCCTAGGAAGATGTGAATTGGGCCCAATGGTAGATGATAGGTTGAGGTTTCAAGTTACTAGAGGGTTGCAAATAGGATAAATGAGGGTGCAGCTGTCCTAATGAAACCCACTCTAAGCATTGGGATGGTTAACAAGTCAAACTCCAAAAGTGAAATTTGGGAAAAAACCAACAGTTACTGTACCTAAGCTTGACGCATGAATTATCTACGCCACACATGTGTACAGTACTTGGGAAGTTCAAAGCCCGCTGGGGGGACCCATCTGTGTTTGGTATGTGTAATATAAATGCCAAGCCATTTTTAGGACAAAAATGGCCTGGCATGTGTAATATACACGCCAGGTAACATTTCTCCATAAATGGCCTGGCATGTGTAATACACACGCCAGGCAAGATACTTACATTTTTGCCCGATTTTCAAATCGCCATAACTTTTGAAGTACAACTCGGATTGAGGTGATTCTTAGCTTGTTAGAAAACTAGGGGAGTTCTCTTTCAAATGGTATATAACTCAGCTTGAGAAAAGGTCCGTGTAAAATTACTCTTTTCCCTTTAGGATATTTTTTCAAGCCTTTGTAAAGGGAGGGTGCCTTCCTCTTTATAGAGAAGGGGGGTGGTTAAGGGGTACTTAAATGCTAATGTGATTAGCAATTAGGTAATCCTAACATCTAAGGAATCCTAGGATTCTAAGGGCTTAGGAAGATGTGAATTGGGGTTAATGGTAGATAATAGGGTGAGGTTTCAAATGACTAGAGGGTTGCAAATAAGATAAATGAGGGTGCAACGGTCCTAATAAAACCCACTCTAAGCATTGGGATGGTCAACAAATCAAACCCCAAAAGTGAAATTTGGGCAAAAACCAATAGTTACTGTAGCTAAGCCTGGCGCATGTATTATCCATGCCAAGCATGTGTACAGTAATTGGGAAGTTCAAAGCCTGCTGGGGGAACCCATCTGTGTTTGGCATGTATAATCTACACGCCAAGCCATTTCTAGGACAAAAATGGTCTGGCGTGTGTAATATACACGGCAGGCAAGATACTTACATTTCTACCCAATTTTTGAAATTGCCATAACTTTTAAAGTGCACCTTAGATTGAGGTGTTTCTTAGCTTGTTGGAAAGCTAGGGAAGTACTCTTTCCAATGGCATATAACTTATCTTCAAAAGAGGTTCATGAAAACTTTGGCACTCCTCTTTCTCACCACTGTCTTGAAGGGTTCAGAAACTTGTCCGAGACGGGTTCTAAGGGGTCCAGGAAGGTTGGGGTTGATTCCTAAGGGTTTTGGGAATGCACCACTGTTTCCCAGAGGATGCCGCTCAACAAATTGCAAGAGCTCAGGAATATACCTCCGAACTCACTAGGAATGCGACAGGTAAATATTGTATATGACCTGAATGCCTATTTTATATGATGCTTGTTTCTTACCAATATATCATGTTGCATAATTGTCACACTTTCGATGTAATTTCTACTATGGTTGCTAGATATACATAGGAATGAGAAATCACAATAGTTTTGTTACTAGTTAGAATCAAGAAAGATTCAATTTTCTCACATAGGTGAAATCACTGCTCGAATAACTCCAAAATTGCCTAGCATAGCTTAGAAATTATTGGTGATTAGTGTGAAACCTACTATAACCACACACCAATCTATATTTCTTGTCGACGCCTTCTCATGAAACCACATTTGTCAAGATTAGTCACACAGTCCCGATGCATCTTCCAAATCCCCACTTCAGTGGTCAGTTTTTGAGGATGAAAATTCATTTAATGGGGGGAGGATGTAACACCCTGTAGAAAATACCTGAATCCAAGACCACTTGATTTTAGGTTCGACCGATATACACTTGATAAATAGGTGTTGGCAGTTCATTTATACAAACTGGGTCTCTTTGGAACAAGATCTAATATTTAATCGGACTCCTTGGGAGAGATCTAGTAAGTTATCCCAAGGTCTTAGGTCCTTTGGTCAACAGCTCAACTGATGTGACCCAATAGTGATAGGCCTTAAATCAGACCCGTCGTCAACACTTGAGAGTCAGGCCCCGTGAATCAAATATGGCCCATGGGTTGCACCCATTAGAAACTTGGCCCACAACTTAAAACCCCAGATCTGTGGCCTCTAGTGAAACTCATACACCAAATTGGGTGTATTGGCTTCACGTGTGAACCAGCCTAAGCAATATGAGCTACCATGCCCACATAAGTTGATCAAGGGAGCTGAGTGTCGAGTGAGGAAAGAAAAGAGAACTTCCTCTTCCTCTCGCCTCCACCCTGAGGTAACCTCCAGTCCAGCTGAGATCTTCACCTCCATCGACAAGAAACCGCAATCATGACGGAGTGATCGTTCAACTCGTTCTTGAACAATGGACTCATTCGGGCAAAGACTGAGATGAATCTCAAGGGAGAAATTGCAGAATTAAAACTAAAATGAAGTCTAAGAAAAAGTAAATTCGATGGATAAAATCCCACATTACTACACTATAAACACCAAAACATTACTAACAAAGACATTACCATGGCTTGATCTTCAAGAGCTGGTTGGTTGGTCTTTGATTGTGTGGTGAAATCGGCTGGGATATAGCCCAAATATATATATTTGTATGTCTAGAGAGTGTGGGGAGTTGATTGGTGGTGTTGGATTTCAATTTGGATGGTTGGATGTAGAGAGTAAATTGAAGGTAGAAGGAAGAGCTCTAATAGAGTTTTGGAGGGAGGAAGAAAATTAGAATGGACTGAATGAGGGAACCCCTATGGAATTCAATTTTTGCAATGGGAGAAGGGGACAAGCATTTGAAAATTTTGGGCATATGTCCTCTCTTTGCTTCCCAAATCCCACACTCTCTCTCCTCTCTCCTCACTCCTCATTTCCCATATGCACATGTGGGAGTGGACCCGACTTGGACTCACTTCCCCCCACTCCTTTAGTCCAATCTTGTCTTTTGTGTACCTTGTGGCCCTCAATTTTTGTGAATTTTTATTTTTCGAACACATCTTGTAGTGCATGTGTGAGAGCTCTTCTCACACCCTAGATTTCTCTAAAATATTTCTATGGTCTAAGATGGGTCAAAGTTGGGTCAATTAGATGTGTGGCTTGGATTTGCTAGAGATTAACAGAAATCTAATTTATAATTAAGATATTTGGGAAATTAATTCATCAATTCCCTTGGGCTTATTTTAAATTTACAAGAAATGTCATTGCTCCATGCAAGGCACATATACACAACTTTAAATATTAGTGCATCTAGTCCATTCAAGTTTTTGGGTCTAGGTTTGACCCAAACCATTAACAATTTCTATGATCATCGAAATCTAATCCGTTCTCCATGATATCACCAATACCAAGGCTCAATACCAATTCGGGTCAAACCTCAGGTCAGGGTCCATCAGAAATCAGTCTGGGCTTCTCATATGGTTTGAGATGTGGTGTGTGCTTTACTAAATTACTAACACACCCATCCGAATAAAAAAGGTGCACTATAGGTGCCACTAGAAATAGGCAATATCCCAACTATCTAAGGTGCGTGCTTCACAAATTTGGGTGGATCTGGCCTCAAGCTGTCACCAGACACAATCAGGTCTCATCAGATCTCAGTCAATTTGTTGACCAACCTGTTACAATATCTGGTTCAGGTTCAAATACTAGTTTCATCAAATATCAGTTTCAAATCAAATACGAGTTTCATCAAATATAAATTTCAAATCAAATACAAGTTGAATCAAATATTAGTTTCAAATCAAATACGAGTTTCTTCAAATATCAATTTCAAATCAAATACGATTTTCAATCAATATCGGTTTCAAATGATATAAGAGTTTCATCAGATATTGGTTTCAAAACAAATACGGGTTTCTTCAAATGTCGATATCAAATTAAATACGAGTTTCAATCAATATCAGTTTCAAATGAAATAAGAGTTTCATCAAACATTGGTTTCAAATCCAGTACGAGTTTCATCAAATATCGGTTTCAAATGAAATATGAGTTCCAACCAATATCGGTATCAAATCAAATACGAGTTTCATCAAATATCAGTTTTAAATCAAGAATGAATTTCAATCAATATTGGGATCGGATTCAAATACAAGTTCCATCAAATATTAGTTTCAAATCAAATATGAGTTTCATCAAATATCGGTTTAATCAAATCTCGGATTCAAATCAAATACGAGTTTCAATCAATATCAGTTTCAAATCAAATATGAGTTTCAATTAATGTCGGATTCAAATTCAAATATGATGATTTAGCAATTCAGTCAAGTTCCAGACCCAATTGGTGCAACTATGGGCTCTCACGAGTCCGTCGCGACGATGCGCTCTCTTAAGAAAGATGGATTTGCCACCCGGAGCTTTTGTTAACCTGGGACACCCAAAATCATTATTATGAGCTCCAAAGTGCAAAATATGACTTCGATTTACCGGTCAACCCCAAAGGCTCTTGGGTAGGGGCTTCGGTTATCAATCGGGGAGGTATTAGGCACTCGATCAACCTGCTCGTAAGCGGTATCTACTATGGCAAAATATAAAACAAAAAATAAAAATTGAACAACACTCCTCCTTGCCCTAAGGCACTACAATCCTATTTGAGCCCAGAAAATCACTAGAATTTTGGCAGCATAATGGCTCAAATTCTAAGATAGAAGAAAAGTAAAAGAAAGTAGAGGAATAGAGGGGAGAGTTGGAGCTCTCGGGCCCTTGTAGCGTTGTTGTAGACCTTCACGTGAGTGCACTTACAGTGAGCTTCCGAGAGCAAAAGGGTTGAGGAATGGGTCTTGACCTCTAAGGCTTGGGAGCTAGGAGGTAGGAGAGGGGGGCTATGGCTTTGTTCTTGCTAAAGCTAGGGGATTGGTGATGGAAGATGGGGTCTAAGGAGCAAAACTATGTTCTGGAACATATGGAGGATTATTGTTTGAAAGTGGGGAAGGAACTCTCTAGAATTTTCTCTCTTCTGGAAAATTTTCAAGGTCCCCATCAAGGTTGGGGTGGGGGGTAGGTAATCTTTAATGTAAGGTTTTCTAAGTTGTTGAAGGCTCCGAAAGGTGGGAATTGGGTTTAATGGTGGATGATAGGGGGAGGAGTTAGATGGCAAAAGGGGTATAACTTAAACTAGTGAGGGCACTAGGGTCCTACAGAAATAAACCTGAAACAAAGGGATGGTCCACAAGTCAAACCCCAATTTTGAAATCTACCATTTTTAGGGAAAAGTGAAATTTTAAGTTGTGCATACATTTGTTATACGCATAGCTTAGGAACAGTGCCCTTGACAGAGCAGTTCAGGGCCAAAACTTGGGCCAAAACTGCCTATTCGTACATTGGTTGTAAGCATAGCCAAATTCTAGCCAGCAATTGCTTATGTCTACATCCATTGTACGCATGAGTAAAATCCTCCATTTTTTCACAATTTTCAAATCGCAATAACTTTTGATGTACAACTTGGAAGCAGTCAATTCTTGGCTTGTTGGAAAGTTGGGAACCCCTACTTTCTAATAGCATAGGCCTCAGCTACAACAGATGTCCATGTAAATTTTGGCACTCCTCTTTCCATCCACTGTCTTGGTTGGGCTTTCCAAAGGTCTAGGATGGGTTCTAAGGGGTCCGGGAAGGTTAGGGTTGATTTCTAAGGATTCAGGAAGGGTTCTAAAGGTTCAAATTAAGTTTTAAGGGTTCGAGAGGTGCTTTCGAAAGCTCGAGAGTATGCCGCTCTTGAAGTATGGGTCAATCAAGCCCTAGGCCAAATTTGGGTGTCTTCATAATTCAATCAGTTTGATTGAATCCTAGAGTCAATACTCGATTAATCATTATTACTATTTTACTCTGATAAATATGAAGGGGATTATTAAGCAAACTGGTCTCCTGAATCCGTATATACAATACTTTGTGTTGCCGTAAATCAGAGTTAATCAGAGTCCATCGAGGACTAATATTTCATAATTATTTCAATAGAGTTACGGAAGAGGTCTATCTCTCCAATCGTTTCAAACAAAATCATCAAGGCAGAGTTAATGTCGATCACTGGTTCCACATAGATAGTGTGTAACTATGTTTTCCCCTAAAATGGATTAATTGGCGGTCTATTTAGGGTCATTTACTGTAGAGTTAGTCAACCTTTGACCGAGACTTTGATACAACAATATTCATTTTCTTATCTCATATCTAGTATTTCCCTTAATTTCTCTAATTAAGGTACTAATTAAGGTCGGTGTCCATTTAAATTTTGACTGGGTGTTGTTAGTTTCGGCACACCAGTTTAACAATCAAGGGACTAAAACCCAATAGTTCATTACTTAAATGGGATCCCTTGTTGGGTCCATTGGTTGGAGTCAATTTGGATCTCACGTCCAAATTAATATTAAGATTTCAAAAGAGTATAGTGTAGAACTCCTATATTTTCACAGGTGTCCATAAAAAATGAATCACCTGATTAACAAGGATATTGTATACTTAATTGGTTCATCATTGTTCATTTGGGCCACATAGGTTGGGCCAAATAGGATCTTATTGATAATTTGTTTGGGTGTTTAAGATGTCTCCACATTTTCGATGTGGGTGCTTTTAGTTTTTCGTTGGTGCCATTAGTATTGGCCCACAAGACTATCGAATAGGGACATCAGGTTCCAAAATAGATGGATGCCAAGGGCAGCCCACCTGATTGATCTACCATGCATTCGAACTCATATCCTAGGCCGTATATACATATATATATATATATATATATATATATATATATATATATATATATATTATTAAAGGGCACACAAAGTTTTAATAAGTAAACAACAAATTTAAATGGTTTCGGAGGCATGCCCTCATGATAAAGTATATATTTATTATTAAAGAGTACACAAAGTTTTAATAAGTAAACAACAAATTTACATGGTTTCAGAGGCATGCCCTCATGAGAAAGTATCTAAATCTAATTAATAAGAATATCAAGTAAATCTAAACTAAACGACTTCATGATAGAGTTCCGTAAGGAGAGTCATTTTTTAAATGGTTATCCTCGGGGCAAAATCTTAAAAAATAAAAATAAAATATATATATATATATATGAGAATTGGGACTTTACGCCCGTGTATAGCAGAAAAGCGCTACACTCGGGTGCCAGATTACAAGCCACGTTGCACGATATAGTCAAAACAACACCCGTTTTGGATTTATCAATCATGGGGCTTAAATACAAAAAATTTAGACTTTTTTGGCCTCCATTTAATGGGTCAAAGATAAGGTAACGCCCAACAAATTAGGTGCATTCAGTTTAGGCATCTTTGACCACATTTTTAACGGTAGATATGCATCAGATAGATTTTTGGGTGATGCCTGATTGTTATTATCCAAGTGCCATTGCATCGGATCCTCATGATGGGTGTATTGTGGTGCCCAAATGGTCCGAGTGTTGCATTTTTTGCTACACACGGGTGTATAGTCCCGGTCCTCACTCTCTCTCTCTATATATATATAGTTAATAAAATTAATATTTTTAACCCAAAAGCACATTTTCTATATTATGTTCAATTCATATTAGGTACATACCGGCCATATCGATCAATATAATATAAATATCGGCTGCTATAAGCTGATACATATTTATACCTATATTGAATTAGAGCTCATATCATATCGAGCCACCCACAGATATATATATGTATATATATATATATATAACTTTTTTGGTCCTAATTTTATAAGACAAAGATAGAGTGATGTCCCACAAACCTAGTGTATTGAATTTGGGTACCTTTGAGAAAATTTTCAACAATTGATATGCATTAGATCCGGCCAAAAAAATTTAGTGCTACCTAATCGATCTTATCCAAGTTGTCGTGATACCTATTCCTCATTATGTGTATCACGTGTTGTCCAACTAGTCTAAACACAATCATAAAAGTTGCATCTAGACGAATAATATCAAGCCTATATATATGTAGGTGTGCAATCACGGACCTTACGTGTCCGTCGTGACGATGTGCACTGGTTTAAAAATGATGGAGTCGCCACTCAGAGCTTTTGGTGACCCGGGATACCTCAAAATCAATATGTATGCACCGAAGTGCAAAACTATGACTTCGATTTACCGGTCTTTGCCAAAGGCTCTTAGGTAGGGGCTTCGGTTATCGATCGAGAAGGTGTTAGGCACCTGATAAACCCACTCTTAAGCGGTGTCTACTTATGGCCAAATAATAAAAAAAAAAGAAACAAAGTGAACGACACTCCTCTTGCCCAAAGGCACTGCAATCCCATTAGACCCCCCCCCCCCTCAATCACTGGAATTTTGGTGGCATAACGGCCCAAATTCTATGATGGAAGGAGAGCGAAGAAGGTAGAGGAATAGAGGGGAGAGCTGGAGCACTCAGGCCCTTGAAGCACCGCTGTGGACCTTCGTGCTGGTATGCTTCCAATGAGCTTTTGATAGTGAATGGATTGAGTATTGGGTTAGAATATCCAAGGCTTGGGAGCTAGAAGGTAGGAGAAGAAGGCTAAGGCCTAGTCCTAGCCAAATCTAAGGGTTCGATGGTAGAAAATGGGATCAAAAGGGGTGAACTCAGTTCTGGAATTTTTAGGGTTTAATGCTTAAAAGGGAAGAGGGAACTCTCTAGGATTTTTCTCTCTTGGAAATTTTTCAAGCCCTTAAGCAAGGGGAGGCGGCTCTCTATTTAAAGAGAATGAGAGGATTAGTGAAGGGTTAAAAGGCTAATTAGGTTTGCCATTAGGTAATCCTAAATCTAAGGTTTTCTAGGGTTTTGGAAGCTTAGATAGGTGGGAAATAGGTTTAATGGTAGATGATAGTGTAGGGTTACAAATAGGGTTAATGGGGGTGCAACATTCCTAAAGAAACCCACCCCAGACTTTGGGGTGGTCAACAACTCAAACTCCAAAAGTGAAATTCAGACCTTTTACCAAAAAACACTGTAGCTAAGCCTAACATGTATATTATACACGCTAAGCTTAGGAACTGTGTCCCTAAGAAGTCCAGAGTCGGTTCTGGAGCTCAATTCTGGACAAAGAAGGCACTTTTTCCCTAGCGTGTGTAATATACACAGTAGTGTAATTTCCTTAATTTCTGCAGAAATTTCAAACCACCATAACTTTGATATACAGCTCGAATTGAGGCGATGGTTAGCTCATTGGAAAGCTAGGGACATCCTCTTTCGAAGGGTATAGGGCTCAGCCATAGTAGTGGTCTGTTTAAACATCAACACTCCTCTTGCTACCCACTTCCCAAGAGGGTTCAAAGTGAGCCCGAAGAGGGTTCTATTGATTAGGGTTGATTCCTAAGTGTTTGAGAAAGGTTTCTAAATGTCTGGGAAAGGTTCCTAAGGGTCTATGAAAGGTTCTTAAGGGATTGGGAAAGGTTCCTAAGTGTTTGGGGAGAAGTTATTGGAAGCTCGATGGTACGCCCTTCTCGAACTACGTGTCGATTGAGCCTTAGGCCAGATTTGGGTGTCTATAAATTCCCCTCTTGGATATCAGATCACTAAAGATCGTATGCCAAAGAGAAAGACATCCGAAGAGGCCCAAGGCAACGCTAACGGGTCCGCCTTATTCAAAGTGAACCTCACACGTCAGGTGGTGACAAGGTGAGTTTACAGATGCCCTATACGTCGGGAAAAAATGTCCCTTCCTCATGGTTATCGGTCCCCAAGTGTTTAGCGACATTACTGGGCCTGACCGTGATGGTGCGAGTAGCGGAAGCCCAATGTGTTTGGAAAAAATGTCCGTTTCCACGATATGATTGATGAGGTGAGATATTTGAATTTCATTCTGAATAAAATAGCCCCGCAAGCAGGAGGGTTATCTACCTATATTTAAAGAATAGCGTAAAGCAGAGACGCGAAGGTCCATAGTTTGTGCCCAATCTTATGAGGCATTGATTGTCCCATTGATTGGTCACGCATGCCCCGATGCAAAGTGGGGTTTGAGATCATTGAGCAAACTCATCGATCCCGAAGATAATTTAGCACAACTTCTCAAGTGGGGTAAATATTGATGTCGCAATGCTTTTTGGGAGTGTGTGCCACTCTTTAAGCCACATATTTTTATTATTTTATGCTTTATTATATATATTTTTCTATTTTGATATTTGTTTGAGGTTTTTGAGTGTGCTCATCAAACTTAAGCCTTTTTATTTGAGCACAACTTCTCTAAGCGGATCGAATGGAGGTCGACGCACTTCTTGGGATGTGTGCCACCCTTTTTAAACCACCTATTTTTATTATTTTACTTTTTTTTATATATTTTTTGTTGTTTCTTTTATTGTTGATTACATGTATATATATTATTATATATAGGGGTAAGAAGCACAGCAGAATGAACCTAGCGTGTATAATATACACACTAGGCCAATTCTGGGAAAATGAAGCCTAGCGTGTATGTTATACATGCTAGGCCATTTTTTGGTTTAAATTAGTCGGGTACGAGCAGAGAACCAAAAATTAGGTATTTTTCAAAATCTTCCTCTCTCCCTCCCTCCAAAAAATCGCGTATCTCACACCAGATCTAAGGTTTTATCAAACAAGGTAAAAACCCTTTAAACCCCTCCTTTTCTTTGAAATTTGTTTGATTTATCTCAAATGTGGCTAGGGTTTTAGTATCTAGTTGATTTTCTTCGTAAATGTGATCCATTTTATGACAGTTTCACTCATTTGCATGAACTTTTGAAAATTGGATGTATTTTGCAATTTTGTGTTGAATTTTTTTCAAACAAAATGGATGGCTTTTCCTTTGAAGATTTTTTTGTGATTTCCCTCCCAAAATGGTAGCTAGGGTTTTTGTCATAGATGATGATGAGAAATGGTGATTTTTTATGAATGTATCTGTTGGCCACTTTTGTTCAAAAGGGGTTTAAAATCACACAATTAAAGAATCTATTGGTTGCACACACCAAGGCAAGCAGACATACAGACCTACAAGTATTCTAGGCTAGTTGTAGCAAGTTTTAAAGAAGGGTAAGTAAGGGTATGTCCACAGGAAAATGTGACTGAAAATTAGGCAAATCTGCAGATCTAAAGCAGATCTGGCACCCTTCCTAATGCTAAAACAGCAAAAGAAAGAGGAGAGGTCTAAGGGTTTGTCACTTTTAAACTAAACTATAAAAAACAATTAAAATTGCAGAAATGGATCCAGAGTACAACTCTTGCAGTGAAGGGAAATTTAAAACAAAAAATGAGAAGAAACAGCTTGGAGTTTGGTCTTACTGCAATTGGGTTGAGCTGCCAGAGTTACAGAGAGTTTAGAGTGCATTAATCCCTCATCTGGCCATAGGCACAGCTGCAGGGTAGAAGAATCTGATCTAGGCTAGAGATTTGGCTTCATCTTAAGGCTATGATCTGTCCACTTCAATGGTCACAGATCATCCAATAGATTCACTCCATTCTCAAGCTTCCATCAGAACATTATAACCACTACAAATGCTACAATTGTCAGGTCATAGACACAGGCAATTACAGGAATATCAGATCTAGGGAGATCAAATGGCATCCAAGAGGTCTACCAGTTAAGTGGGTGAGCTATTCCCATCTACACAAAGCCGATCGAGCACCAAATGAAAGCAGAGGAACTATAGATCTAATTACAGTAGTTAAACCAACATGACATTGAATTAAACTAACCCAAGAATGAAATGCCCTCAGATTTGCAGTCTATGCAACATCCAACCATCAATAACACTCTCAACTTTCCCCAATTACAGACTAAACCTCCGTCTTTGCTATTGCCAAGAAAATAGACAACCATGATTGGGCTAAAGGGAAGAATAGAGAATTTCAATGCAAGCTTTGATCTCCAGAATTGATCCCCTTTTCCTGGCCCCTTCCTTTTATATCTTTCCTCCTCTGCCTCAGATCTATTTTTCCTGCCAATTACAGCTTCCCGAATAATCCTATTATTCCCTCCTTTGTTCTCCTTCTACAAGGCTCTTTCAGTTAGTTAGAGTTGGGGGAAAGCAAGTGGGTCAGTTAGGGTTTCTCAGGGTACTTCTAGAGACTTCATGTCGGTCAGCAGAGTGCCTCGGATTGCATGCAGCAAGTCGCCAGCTTGCATCGTGTGCACAACAGCTTTTCTGAGAAGTCCTTCAGTCAATTTTGATAGGTTCCTAAGGCTTTCGACAGGTTCCAAACAAACCTTCTGTTCCTTTCGCTAGGATTCAGGATCCTTACGATAGGTTCCAATAGGTTGGGCCGAGAATAAAGCTCCAGCATCCGCAATCATCATCTGGTGTGTTCGACAGGATGGGGGCTCCTTTCGACAGGTTGATCTATGCGCATTGAGTTTTGATCGGTTTGCTGCTAGTTCCTGTCGACAGGTTCCATCAGCTTTCGATAGGTTCACCAACTGAGATGGAACAACCATTCGATAAGTGGCATTTGCGCGATAGATTTCAGGATCCTTTCGAAAGGATCTCTTTAAGCTCCAGGGAACCTTTCGATAGGATGCTTCCTGCTTGCTTTCAACTGCCCGATAGGTTCCAGATCCTATCGAATACTTTGATCTCCATGACTACTTCCTTTTCAGCCTTCAGATCCTATCGATAGGTTGCAATAACCTATCGACAGGTTGTTTTCAGCTTGTTTTTTCCTTCTTCAGCGCTGCTTTGCTGTTGGTGCATGCCCCAAGTAGGCATTGGAGTGGAACCTTCTTGTGTGTCATAGTTGGGCCAGAGCAGTAGTGAGAAATTGACTTTCTTATGGAGGACTTTTAGGTGGATTTCTGCACTATGACTGCTTTTTATTGCTATCTACAAAACATGCTCATCAAGAACTTATTAGACTACTCACAGGTCTATCAAAGCTCATGTTAAAGGGTGAAACGTGGTACTTTTCACTGAATAACACATCCCCAAACCTAAGCTTTGCTAGTCCCTGAGCAAAGGAAAAATAAAGAAAAATAAATTGCCACTTTTGTAGGGAGCACAGATGCATTTAGCATATGCATCAAGCCTTTTATACCCCTAGGTGATCCCTAGTGGAGGAGTGAAGTCTCTTGATGGTTTTTAGTGAAGGTACCCACAATCTTCTCGAATCAAATCAGATAGTCCTAATGCAACATGCTAAAATAGAGTTTAAATTCAAATAAAATAAATTCCACACCATGTGCATTTAAGTCTAGAGGATTTTCAGAAAATAAATTATCAGTTTAAAACCTGAAATTCTGCTGTAATTCCTTCATTATCAATCAGTCCATGTCAAGGCATTGTGTTTGAGAATTGATGCAGAATTCACCTTTAATTTAAGAATTATGTTTTTGATCATCCCCCAAACAAGTAGATTTTAGACCCAAGTCTTACCAGGGTAGTTCACTCACAGCAAAATTGAAGGGCGCATCATTTCACACAGCTCAAGAGCAGTTACAGCCCTCAAATAGGATTGTGAGTATGAGCATAGGCATTGCTCTAATTCCTGAAATTTTCTAACTCTTTTCACTATAGATTAAACAAATCCTCATCTCCACATGACAGCTCAATCCAATTTCAGATCAGTAAGAACTTTTTATTGGGTTGTAATGTGGCTTATGGGTGAAATTTGTACAAGAATAAAGGGTATAATAGGATTAAAAATTGAGAAATCAGTAAAAGTGAGGAGGTGTTCCAGACAACACCTTCTTCATTTCAACACAATTCCATTTACTTCTTGAATTTTTAGATTTGAAGTGATCAATTTCTAATCCTTATTTCAATCATTCAATGAAATGACTTCTCTTTCTCATTCTTTTTGTTTGATTATTTATTTATTTATTTATTTTCATTTATATATATAGGCTAGAATGCCACAATACCATCAAATGTACTTCCTTCTCTTTCAAACATATTTTAAACCTTGTTCCTCTAACCTCATTTCTCCTCCTACTTCCTAATTTCTCATATTGAGGGTGAGCTGAAATAGGTCAAAAGGTTTTAGGGTTTCCATTCTTCTGGTTTTCATGAAGGAAAACTGGGATTTTTAGACTCAAAAGGTGTGTATCGAGGGCAGTTCAAAGGTGGGGCATTTTAGCTTAAACTGTCCAAGGAATGGCCTTACTTCATGTCCTCAATGTCATGAATGTTGTCACGCTATTTTAACTTGGATTTGCCTAACTTCTAGTGAGCAGAACTAGATCCAATCAGTCCATAGAGCAGAAAAATTTCCAAGACACTCTTCAAAGAAAATTTTTCAGGCCTAAATCTCACTGGGTATGGCCTTCCATCAAATTTTTTACAGGGTACCCTCACAGTTTTCTCTCACTTCAGGTTCACTTAACATCAATTTATGAAAATTCTTGACATTTTCTTCATGAGAAATGTTAAAACTACAGCTCATTTCAGTTTTAAAAAGTTTTTAATTTCCTCTCTTTTTTTTTTCAAAAATCAGGTGGGAAATTACATTTTTTTCATAAATTTTTATATATATATTTTTAATTTATTTATTTATTTTTCAACATTGATGCACTATCATTAACTCATTTTATTGGCACACCTGCCACACCTGCAAACCTAAATTAAATAGTGTCCTCACTGTTGAGAGGGCATGGGAGCAATGAACAGGGTATATGAAGAACGGATAGAAGAATAAGCACAAAGAAAGACATAACACAGAAAAGAAATTATTATTAACATCTAAAATATGTACATGATCCAAAGCAGGAAGAGAAAACAAACAATCCCAAACTATATTTATGTACAAGCATCATCAGGCCAATCATACAGATCTGCCAAAAATTTCAAATCATCCTTGGATAAAGGAACTTTTCTTTTAGGTGGGGACTTCTTAGTGGACAGCTTGAGGGCCTCCTCAGAATGGGTAGCAGAGCTTTTATCTTTCGTGGCAGAAGCAGCAAGAGAATCAGAATCAGAATCAGAGGGGAAAAGGATAGTAGAATGAGGCTAAGGGCAGCAGCAGCTTTCCTTCTTTCCTCCTTTGTGAGTAAGGTGGAGGAGGTGTCATGTGGGGGTGGGGGCTTTGTGGTTGCTACCTCTTCAGACTGGGTAGCAGGTTCCTTCCCTTTACTGCGACCAGAAGCAAAGGAAACAGATCACTTGGCAGTAACTTTTCTCTCTGTATAAGTCCTCTTATAGTGTGGGGGGGAAGGTTTAGCTATAGGAAGATCTTGGGCTGGAGGGGAGGGAACATCTATAGGTGGGGTAGGAGTAGGTTGAGTGGCAAGAGGGCTGGGGGGAGGAGCTGTAGCAAAGGGGTAGGTTGAAATGGTTAAGAAGTCAATGAAACAATTCTTCTTTCCAGAATATCTATTTTCTTTGCTGCATAAAGCAGGTCTGACTCAGAGAACTCCTTTGTGGCCTTGAGTATCTCCTGAGCATTGGCTAATTTTTTCTGGAGAAGCTCAACATTCTTTTTCTAAAAGTCGAAAATACGAGTCTGAGCCTCAGTAAGAAGTTTGACAGACTCATAACGAGTCAGGATTTCCTTCCACCCTTGAGAGATATCCCAAAGCTGGATTCTTTGCTCCAATTCCATGAAAGCAATCACTCCTCATAGGAGACTTCCAGGGAAGCTCAGAGGGCAGCCATACCACTCAGGACATCCCAACGGATGTAGGGGTTGTCCCTCATTACATATAGCAGGGTGAGGTAAGGGGGTATGTAGATGGAGGACCTAAGGATAATGGGCAAAGAAGGGGGTGGAGTGGAAGAAGAGGAGGGGGTGGAGAAAAATTGTTTCTCTCATGGATCAGTTAGGGTGAATGCATCTTTGAAGAGAGTTGTAGGGAGAGTGGGAGGTTGGGTGGTAGGTGACACAGCAGCTTTAGTTGCTACTATTGGGGGTGAGGAAGGGGTAAAAGATGGGGATGGGATAGGTGGGGGGCAAAATGGAGTGGCTACCTCCTCAAACTGGGTAGCAGTTGTGGGGGGTGGAACTATGGGTGAAGATGGAGGGGATAAAAGGATAGGTGATTGGGTAGGGGAAAGAGGGGAAGTGTTAGAGGGTTAAGGAACTGAAGAGGATGGAGTAAGGGTGGATTGAATGGATTGAAGGCAGGAGCTCATGATGGCTTGGTTGTTGGTGTTCGTGGTCAATTGAGTTTGATTGGACTGTAATAGGGAGAGAAATTGAGTGAAAGAATCAGTCATGATGGGGTTGGAGGGGGCAGTTGTTTGAATGGGCTAGAAAGGGGAGGAGCAAAGTGGGTGGAGATGTTAGTGACGATGTAGGTAAGGTAGGTGAAAGGGTGGATGGGGGTATCTCAACAGTAAGATCTGCTGCAGTGGTAGTGGGCGCCTCCTCAACCTCCTCCATTTCAGCTGGCTTACTTTTCTTTATTAGGGTCAGGTTGGTGGACCATGCTATTTACCCATACACTTTTGGGGTTAACTTCTCCATTGGCTCGTTCCTCTTGACCACATATTTCCCAGCCCTGAGCAAACATGTAATGAGCCTGCTAAAAGGCAGCACACTATCCTTAGGAAATGCTTGTCTTTTAAGCACCTTGTCATTGATGTCTACCATTGTCTCAAAAATCAGATTTGGGGCATTCAAAAATTACCCTATGGAACAGTAGTACAAGGAATCTACAACTGGCGGCCTTCTCTCCTACAGGTGCCCAGTGACATATACATTCTTCCTCAGAATAGTATCAATGAATCTGAGGCTGAGTTGTAGGTCTCTTCTCATCAAAGATTCTCCAGATCCCACAATTCCATTGGTGAGCTATTTAGCCATTTCTTAAAATGTAACCCATTTGGGTGCTCCCTCAGATCTAGTGGAGTCAAATTGTTGTGGGACTCCCAAAACCATCCCATTATCCTTGCAATCCACAGTGATTTGCAAATCATCAATCAGAATTTCCAGCACAGCCTCATTCCCAGGCACCACCTTCTTTGTCAAATTCTGGTACCACAATTTAACCAACCTGGGGTACACAGTTTCCTTCAAGGGTGTAAGTAGGGGTGACAATCCCTCCTTCTTTAGATACATTTGTGTCCCCTGGCACTCCTCTATCTCAGTAAAGTATGCAAGATCAAAATCTGTCTCAGGGACAAGGCTCAATTCATTTACAAACTCATTAGGGGTGGTTAACGCAGCAGGAAGCTCCACCACAGGCTGTATGTCAGGGGTGGGCAAAGGTGCTTCACCAGTTTGGGCTGATCTCTCCATGGGTATTTCTGCAGCAGGTTCCGGAATTGCTACAGACTTGGCTTTTTTAGCTATAAGAGCCTTGTTGGGCTTCCCCTCAAGGAGCTTCCTCTTGGTAGGTGGTTTGGTGGTAGGCTTTGACTTCATGGAGGGTTTGGGGGTGGAAGCAGCTGGTTGCCAAAACAGGTCAGCTACGGTTTCTTCTGAATCATTCATGTTGCTCTCAGAAATTGTTCTCTTAAAGCTCACTCATCAATTTGAATTGAAATGCTGAGGTACAAAACTAGGAAAACAATCAAAGGGAGGCAGAGAGACAGCTTACCCAGAACTCCTAAGGTTTTGCAGAAATCGTGATGCACTCTTTCAATTTCACAAAAATCAGGTGCAAAATGCTCCTTAGTGTGGGCTAAATGATCTTGAAGAATGACAAACCTAATGGTAAACAGTCTTGACAGTATTTGGCGGAAAGAGAGCAGCGACAAATGATGAAGAGAGAGCTAGGGTTTTACAGAAAGTGTGAAATGGGCAAAAGTGACCTACTGATAGGTATATAAGGAGGGAAAATCGACTTCGATAGGATGAATTGAATGAATTTGATAGGTCAAAGCGTCCTGTCGAACGCTATAAAAGTACAACGTGCAGATGAAATGCATTGATAGGTCAAACCCTTCCTATCGATAGGTTCATGTAGCGCATGATTTATCCTTTCGATAGGTTCCTGATAGGTATCTAGAACCTATCAAAAACTTCTTTTCAACCTTTTGAACCGATCAAAAAGTTGTTTTCACCTATCGACAAGTCTCAGACACTATCAAAATCCTCAAATGACCTAACGAAAGGTCCCAAATGCCCATCAAAATTGCATTTTCGTGCAGTGCTCAACCTCAGCACCTAGCAAACTCTTTTATTATGCTTCCATTCAAACTGTTCTCATTATGTACACACTCCCATGGTCCCTGGATTGCTGATAAGATTGACATGATGAATAAAATAGAATAAAATAGAACAAGATAAAACTATAGTACATATGATACACATAGAAATCATGTACACTTTGGAGGGTTTTGAAGAACAATGGTCTCCTCAGGTTCACAGATTTTTTCAATACAAATTTTTAACCTTTGTGCATTGACTTTCATTACCCTACCATCCTTAGGGTCCCTGATTTTTATAGCTCCAAATGGGGAAACATGTAAAATTGTGTAAGGCCCATCCCATCTAGACTGCAATTTGCCTGGAAAGAGGTTCAATCTCGAATTGAATAACCATACCTTGGCACCTGTTTTGAATTCTTTCTACAGCAGGTGCTTGTCATGAAAGGCCTTGTTTTTGTCTTTGTAAATCCTGACATTTGAATATGCTTTCATCCTCATCTCATCAAGCTCAGATATTTGCAATTTTATGTTCACACCAGTAGAGGTTAAGTCAGAATTTAATGCTTTAATGGCCCAATATGCTCTATGTTCTAACTCAACAGGCAAGTGACATGCCTTGCCATACATCCCTATGGGGGTCTTATAGGCAGTCCTATACGCCCAGAAGGCATCTGGCAGTTTGTGATTGGCTCCTAAAAAGGTATATTTTAATGATTTTAGGAGTTTCTTTAACTCCACATCTGGGGGACTGATGAGTGAAGGCAATAGAGGTGCCTTAGAAGGTGGTGAAAGAGGTAGTATAGCAGGAGTCCATTGGTGATACTTTGCTGGCCCTGCTTTAGAATTTACCATTTCCACTTGCTCAAACTCAGATGCGAAAGCTTTCTCTTCCACTATTTTATTCCATACTTCTTTAAAAACATTAAAGAAATCATTACCATGCAGCAGCTGAGGCAGAGTTTCTTGCAAAAACTCATCCATCACATCAATGGAAAAACAGTCCTCATTTTCTAAGTGGGGCTGGTGAGCTGCATTGTACACATTCAGCTTGACTTTCATATTACCAAAAGATACCTCCATGACTCCGGATCTATATTGTATAAAAGCATTTGTAGTGGCCAAAAAGGGCCTGCCTGAGATCATAGGGATAGAAGTAGCACACTTGCTCGGCTCCATATCCAGCACCAAAAAATTAGCAGGATAAAAGAATTTGTCAACTCACACTAAAACATCTTCAATGGTCCCCACAGGCTTCCTTTCAGATCTGTCAGCTAGTTGTAAGACCACATGTGTGGGATTCAACTCTCCTAAGCCTAGCTTCTGAAATACTAAATATTGAAGCAAATTCACACTAGCTCCCAGATCTAACAAGGCTTTTCCAATGGTATGATCTCTAATGATGCAGGGGATAGTGGGAACTCTAAGGTCTTGGAGTTTTATTGGGGTTGCAATAGTCAGTATTTGTTGTACTTTTTCTACTGAAAAGACTTTCTTGGACAGATGTATCCTTGATTGTCTTTTGTGGGTGCAAAGGTCTTTTAAAAACTTGGCATAGGCTGGAACCTGCTTGATTGCATCAAGCAGAGGCAGGTTGATCTTCACTTGCTTAAAGGTTTCCATCATTTCTTCTATTTTGGCATGCCCTTTATCAAAAGGGGAAGGTGCTTGCATTGCCTTATGAAATGGAAAATGTGGGACTGCTCCCCCATTTGCAGTCTTAGTCAACTCATCATCTCTTTTTCTGATTTTATTAATTTTTTTCTTGAAAATCATCATTATCCTTCTTATTCAACATGGGTTGCTCCTATTGTTCCTTCTCCATGAGCACTTTTTTTTCTTTTTCTAAATTTTTCAAAGGCCCACAGCCTACTTGATTGTCTACCAACCTTCTACTTCTTAATATAGTAATAGATTTGGCTTCCTCATGGGAAGAAGAAACCTCACCTACCACATATTCTCCTTGGGTTGTCCATGGGTTGGCTAGGCAGCCTCCCTTCCTTTCTCTTAGTCAAAGCATTAGACAGCAGACCAAGATGGTCTTCTATCTTTTTAATGCTTTGGCTATGAGAGTGCACAGTTTGAGACAAGGGTCCAAAGTACTGTAATGAAGCTAGAACTTGTTCCTCAGAAGAAAGTGATCTAGCAGCTGGAGGGGGTGCAGCTTGCTGCACTGGCTGAGCCATAGGTTGAGGCATGGGTTGTTGGTAGTGGGGCCTTGGAAAGTAATTGTGGTGGTACGACTGAGCATTTTTGTAAGGTATAGGCTGCTGTGGCTGCTGCTGCTTGTTCAAAAAAGCATCTTGTCTCCACCTCAAGTTGGGGTGGTTGCTCCATTGGTAACCAACAGTAGGCTGTTGTCCAAAGGACTGAGTGACAACCGCATGCTCTACTAAATCTAGAAATTAAACAGCTGAGGGGCATTCCTCAAGGGAGTGAGTGGGGGACTGGCATATAACACATGCCTCCTCCACTTTAGTAGCCATGGGTGACTGCATTGGTCCCATGAGCTTATCAAACTTTTGGGTTAAGCTGTCCACTTTCCTTTCCAAATCATTGTGCCCACTCACCTCATACATCTTTCCTCTTGTGGTATTTTCTTTCACTATTCTAGGAATTTCCAAGTCTCTGGACAATGTCTCTCTCCGCATGGAGTTCTCACTGATAATGTCAGATAACTCCCAAGCCTCCTCAACAGTTTTGTGGAGGTAAGTACCACCACAAAAGGCATCTACCATATCTCTGCTTTTAGATTCAATTCCTTAATGGAAACTTTGAACAAGCTGCCATTCAGGGATTTGATGATGGGGACACTTCTTTAGGAGTTCTTTGAATCTCTCCCAAGCTTTGTGAAAGTCCTCAGTTGGATCTTGAGCAAATGAGATAATGCCCTTCCTCAACTGCCTTGTCTTGGACATGGGGAAAAACTTGGCCAAAAACTGACATTAAAGATCACTCTAGGACTGAATACTGATGGGTGGAAGTATTGACAATCAGGTCCCGGCTCTATCCTTCAATGAAAAAGGAAAGAGTCTCATCCTAGTTGCTTCCTCCCCCAAACCTGTAATATTGAATGTAGTACATAGTCCTAGAAATTCATCAATGTGCCTATATGGGTCTTCTTTGGTGAGGCCATGGAATGAGGGTAGCATTTGGATTATGGAAGACTTGATCTCATAGTTCCCTTGAACAACAAGGAATTGAATGCAGAAGGGAGAATTGTAAACCCCTGGTGCATTGAATTCCTTCAAGGTTCTTGGTTGATGTTGCTCACCCATTTCAGTAAATTCAGATGTAGCAGATGTGGGTGAGATTTGTTTAGTCCTAAGAAGTCTTTCAACCTCTGGATTTAATGGAACAATCTAAGGATTAAGAGTTCTCCTTCCAAACATACACCACTCACACTCTTAATGCACACACAATGTAGAGCCAATTTAACACAACAATCAGGAGCAACACACTTAACTAATAAATCTACAAATCCATAGATCAAAAAAATAAAAGGAGTAGAAGGATCCAAACTTTAACACAACCTCTAGCAAAATGCTTCTCGTTAGCAATAGCTTCTGATATGAAGAAATAACAAAAACTACTACAAAACAACAAAAACTTTCAAATGTAGTTAGTGAAAATTTAAATAGTCTGTTAAAGATCTACAATCTATACTAAAACAAACTTAGATCTATCAATTTAAAGCACACAGATCCCTGGCAGCGGTGGCGAAAACTTGTTGGCCACTTACCTTGTGTTAAAAAAGGGTTAAAATCGCGCAATTAAAGGATCTATTGGTTGCACACACCAAGGCAAGCAGACATACAGACCTGCAAGTATTCAGGGCCTGTTGTAGCAAGTTTTAAAGGAGGGTAAGTAAGGGTATGTCCACAAGGAAATGTGACTGAAAATTAGGCAAATCTCTAAATCTAAAGCAGATCTGGCACCCTTCCTAATGCTAAAATAGCAAAAGGAAGAGGAGAGGTCTAAGGGTTTGTCACTTTTAAACTAAACTACAAAAAATAATTAAAATTGTAGAAATAGATCCAGAGTACAACTCTTGCAGTGAAGGAAAATTTAAAATAGAAAATGGGAAGAAGCAGCTTGGAGTTTGCTCTAACTGTAATTGGGTTGCCAGGCTTACAGAGAGTTTAGAGTTCATTAATCCCTCATCTGGCCATAGGCATAGATGCAGGGTAGAAGAATCTGATCTACGCTAGAGATTTAGCTTGATCTTAAGGCTATGATCTGTCAACTTCAATGGTCATAGATCATCCAATAGATTCACTCCATTCTCATGCTTCCATCAAAACAATATAACCACTACAAATGTTGTAATTGCTAGGCCACGTATACAGGCAATTATAAGAATATCAGATCTAGGGAGATCAAATGGCATCCAAGAGGTCTACTAGTTATGTGGGTGAGCTATTCCCATCTACAACAAGTTGATCGAGCACCAAATGAAACTAAAGGAACTATAGATCTAATTACAGCAGTTAAACCAACATTATATTGAATTAAACTAACCATACAATGAAATGCCCTCATATTTGCAATCTATGCAACATCCAACCCTCAATAACACTCTCAGCTTTCCCCAATTATAGACTAAACCACCCTCTTTTCACCTCCTAAGAAATTAGCCAACCATGATTAGGCTAAAAGGAAGAATAGAGAATTTGAATGGAAGCTCTGATCTCTAGAATTGATCCCCTTTTTCTGGCGCTTCCCTTCCTTTTATATCTCTCCTCCTCTACCTCAGATCCATTTTTCCCGCCAAATAAAACTTCTAGAATAATCTTGTTATTCCCTCCTTTATTACCCCTCTAGGAGGCTCTTCCAGTTAGTTAGAGTTGGGGGAGAGCACGTGGGTCGGTAAGGGCTTCTCAGGGTACTTCTAGAGACTTCGTGCAGGTCACCAGAGTGCCCTAGATTGCATGCAGTAGGTCACCAACCTGCAATGTGTGCACAACAGATTTTCTGAGAAATCCTTCAGTCGATTTCGATAGGTTTCTGAGGCTTTCGATAGGTTCCAAACATGCCTTCTGTTCCTTTCGCTAGGATTCAGGATCCTTTCGATAGGTTCTGATAGGTTGGGCTGAGAATAAAGCTCCAGCATCTGTAGCCTTCAACTGGTGTGTTCAACAGGTTGGGGGCTCCTTTCGATAGGTTGGGGGCTCCTTTCGACAAGTTGATCTATGCGCAATGAGTTTCGATAACTTTGCTTCTAGTTCCTGCCGATAGGTTCCATCAGCTTTCGATAGGTTCACCAACTGAGCTGCAACAACCATTCGATAAGTGACATTTGTGTGATAGGTTCTAGGATCCTTTCGACAGGATCTCTTTAAGCTCCAAGGGACTTTTCAATAGGATGCTTCCTGCTTGCTTTCAACTGCCTGATAGGTTTCAGATCCTATCGAATACTCTGATCTCTACGACTTCTTCCTTTTAAGCCTTTAGATCCTATCGATAAGTTCTAATAACCTATCGACAAGTTGTTTTCAGCTTGTTTTTTCCTTCTTCAGTGCTGCTTTGCTGTTGCTACATGCCCGAAGTTGGCATTGGAGTGGAACCTTCTTGTGTGCCATAGTTGGGCCAGAGCTGTAGTGAGAAATGGACTTTCTTATGGAGCTTTTTTAGATGGATTTCTGCACTATGACTGCTTTTTAATGCTATTTGTAAAACATGCTCATCATACACTTATTAGTCTACTCAAAGGTCTATCAAAGTTCATGTTAAAGGGTGAAAAGTGGTACTTTTCACTGATTAACATTATCCCCACCCGTGATCTCTCTATGTCTGCATTGTGGGGATTTTTAGTCGAAAAAAAAATAAATTGGAAAATTGATGCCTTTCTCATGACCAGAATGCGGAGGTTTTTCTGAATTTGTCATTTAACACTCCCCCCCCTCCTTTTATTGAATGTAAATGCAAATGTACATGGATTTTTTTTAATTTTTTTTAAAATGGAGGGCAGTGGGTGCCCTTCTGAAACCTTAGCCTCCTTTGTTCATAAGTGCATGTAGATTTCTTTGATTTTCTTTTGGCAAAGATATTTTGGAGGGTAAATGAATCGATTTTTTTGACAAGATGATTCCAGAGCAGGTTCTACACCCCCCCTTTCCTGTGTTTGGTTAACTTTTAGGAATTTTTATTATATTGCTTGTGTAGACACCCAAATTTGGCCCAAGGCCCGATTAACTTACACGTCGAGAAAGGCATACCCTTTGAGCTTTTAAGAGCACTTCCCAACCCCTTAGAACTTCACCTAAACCCTGAGGAGCCTATCCCCGACCCTTAGGAATCAACCCTAACCTATAGAACCCCTCCCGAACCCTTTTTAAACCCTCTCGAGTAGTGGTTGAAAAGAGGAGTGCCAAAGTTTATACACAGACCTTTGTTGGAGGTGAGACCTATCCCATCAGAAAGAGGATATTTCCAGATTTCCAACAAGCCAAGAATTGCCTCAATCTGAGTTGTATACCGGAAGTTATTAGGATTGAAAAATCGGGCAAAAAAGCAAGATATTAGCCTAGCGTGTGTATTACACATGCTAAGCCAATTTTGACAGATTTTGGCCTAGCATTTCTAATAGGCATGCTAGGCAAAAATTGGCTTTTGTGGGCCCCATGGCAGGTTCTGAACCTCCAGGATTCTAAAAGAACACTGTTCCCATACCTAGTGTATCTACTACACACGCTAGGCTTAGGAACAGTGATTTGGGGATTTGGTCAGATTTCGAGTATGGAGTTTGACTTATTGACCACCCTATCCATTGGAGTTAGTTTTATTAGGACTGTTGCACCCCTACTAGCCCTCTTTTTAACCCTTTTTCCACTTAGGATCCCACCCTATCATCTACCATTGAAACCAAATTCTCACCTATCTAAGCCCTAGAAAACCTAGAAACCTTAGATCCCTATTACCTAATTGCTAATCCAATTAGCCCTTTAACCCTTCACTAATCATCTCCTCTTCTATAAATAGAAAGCCACCCCCCCTGATTAAGGGCTTGAAAATTTTTCAAAAAGAGAGAAGAATTTTAGTGAGCTCTTCCTTCCATTTTCCAGCACTAAACCCCTAAAAATTCTAGCACCCTTTTTGCTCCTTAGATCCCATTTTTCCACCATCAATCCTTGAATTTAGGTGAGACCAAAGCCTTAGTCCATCTCCCCTTCCCTCTAGCTCCTAAACCATAGAGTTTAAGACCTATCCTTCAACCCATTTGCTTTTGAAAGCTCATCAAAGATGCTCTCACACGAAGATCTACAGGGTGCTACAAGGGCCCGAGAGCTCCAGCTCTCCCCTCTATTCCTCTACCTTCTTGGCTTTCCCTCTATCCTTTAATTGAGCCGTTACGCCTCTCAAATTTCACCTAATACGAAGGGCTCAATAGGATCGGAGTGCCTTCAGGCAAGGGGGAATCTTGTCCATTTTTCCTTTTTATATATATATATATAATTATATATATATATATTTTTTTTTAAAATACACATCCAAATAGCCATAGCCGAGATCGCTTACGAGTGGTTTGATCAGGCGCCTAACTCCTTCCTGATCGATAACCGAAGCCTCTACCCAAGAGCCTTTGGCATAGACCGGTAAACCAGAGTCATATTTTTGCACTTAAGTTCTCACGTATTGATTTTGAGGTATCCCGGGTCACCAAAGGCTCTGGGTGGTGACTCCAAATTTAGAGCGCATTGTAACGAAGGATAGATAAAAAACCACGCCCGCACTGATAGCAAGTCTGCTAGGCATAGCTTGTAGAGCTCGTCCTTAAAGTTTTGGCCCCTTGTTTGCATGTGTTTTTTATTTTTCTTTTAGCTAACTTTCCTCTCTTTTTACATACTTACCCCTACGATTCCATTTGTTTTATACTTACCCCTACTTTTCAGTAATTTTTTATACTCACCTCTAAGATTCGGTCGTTTGCCACCTTAGCCGTTTGGCGGGTCGGGCTTACTTGAGCATTTATATTTTTGTCAATGACACGCCTTACCCGATTGGCGGGTTTACTTGTGCATTTTACCGCCTTAGCCATTTTGTGGGCCTACTCGAGCATTTAATTTTCTTGTCAATCATATCCAACCAGTGGACGCTGCCCATAGAGGCGGCATGGGTTTCTCACCACCCGTTTTTGAACTTAAGAAAACTCCCTTAAAAAAAAATTGAATTTAAAATTGAACCAAGAAGGGACTTAATTCATTTTTTCACTGGTAGATTTTAAAAGGGGAGAATAGGAAGTGATACAAACATCCCAATTCTTAGTACGGTGTCCGCCCCTAGTGGTGATGATCCCAAAAAGTACCACCCCATCCAGTATCTGAGAAGGTGCTTGCGCCAGAGGTATATCGGGTGGGTGACCGTGCTTAAGAAAAAAACCTTAAAATAATTGGGGAGCGGGTTAGAATACCCCGAATAGCCTTGAAACCCAAGGTACGGTGAGGAGGAACCTGAAATAATAAGAAAAAATAGTCCCCAAAAGCACTTCTTCCAGAAAACCCAAAAAATAGATCAACTCGGGTTTGCTGTTGCTGTATAAATATATAAAAATACACTGTTTTTTCCTAGCGTGTGTAATATACACGCTAAGCCAAAAACCCCTAGAATTTGCCCAGCGTGTATATACACGCTAAGTCAAAATCTCATAAATTTAGCCTAGCATGTATAATACACACGCTAAGCCAAATCTCCAGGATTTTAGCCTAGCATAAATATTACATACACTAGATTGTTCTGGTTCAGGCAGCCCGAATCAAAGGCCCTTTTCACCTTCTTGAGCCGCCTCTTAGCGATTTTCTTAATCCCGATTGTTCCCCCACCTTTCGACACCCAAAATGCCCTCGACAGTTAAAAGTGGCCACCCTTTTATTGACTCCTTTGAGGGATAGGTCGTCGCGCAGATTTTCGTGTCTTCACATCGATCAAAGGAGTCCCTCTGATTCTTCCAAAGAGCATCGGGGTCCCGCTGTGGGAGGTATTGAAGGCATGAACGCTGCTCGAAAGAGAGTTCCCCAGGGCTGTAGATAAAGCACCACCTTAATCAAAGGAGAGAATTTTATTGTCATTCAAAATAAAAAAAAACCAAGAAAAAAAAAATTCAAAACCCAAAAAAGGGATCCTGTGGTGCCAGACCAACGACATTGCCTTACCCTCCATCATCCCTTAGGGGAAGGAGGAAGAAAATATTTGGGCCTCCCCTGAGAAATCCATACCCGACCCGCCGCCAAACCATGTCTTGGGCGGTCGATCCGGCTTACATCGATCATAATTCATCCCCACCCCGTCCCCCAACACATTCCCATTTATTGGATATACCCATATTCGACTCCCCCGCAGAAACCTGTTTCAACTTCACCGGACCTTTTACTGCACCCATCATCCCCTCCACCTCAAACCATAATTCCCCTCTCTTTTCCCTCATATCAACTCAAAATCTGCCACATTTTCTACCCCATTCCTCCACCACCCAAGATATATCCCATTTCCCTTCCACCTCCAACATACCCAATTTTCTCCCATCCACCCAAAATCCATCCCATTTTCCATCCACCTCCCCCCAAAGCACACCCCATTTATCTTCCACCAATCCACCCCATTTTTCCACATACACCTAAGCAATGCCCAACTTTTCCATATCCACTCAACATTTTTCCCCCAACCCGAATCCACCACATATCACCCCATCTACCCAGGTCATGCTCAGTTTTACCTAGGTCATTCCCAATTTTCCTCACCCTTTTACCCAGGTCATGCCCACATCTCCCCCCACATTAAAAGGGTCATCCCCATTTACCCCCATAACAAATCCAATGGCCATGATGGAGGACATGGTAAAAACCTACACAGCCTGAAAGGCTTCCCAAAACCTTCCTCATCCATCCCATATATCCAACCCTCAACATACTATCTAAAATCATCCATGTCTCATTACTCCAAAATGACAACCCCAATCAACCTACCATAATTCAAACCACACAAGGCCCCTCCCATAAACCTTAGGGCCATTCAAGCAGGCCTCGAGGCCCAACACCCTATACCCAAGCCTATCCAGGCCCAATACCCCAGGTCCAAGCCCATCAAGGCCCAATGCCCTATACTGAAGCCCATCAATGTCTAAACTTGGGAGCCTCATTTGCAAACCCTCCATCATTCCCCCAATATCCCACATTCACCTATACCCAACAGGCTCCCATTTCCCCTTAAAAAGTACACCCATCTCATCCAATCACTCAACCCGGCATGGGCCCCATGCATCCACATCTCTCACACCCAACCTAATATGGAGACCCATCCCATACCATCAACAATCCCCAATTCACCCATCCTCTTACCTCCCAACCCAACCCTCAAAATCCTCACCAAGTACAATGGCCTCACCAGGCCCCCACTGAATTGACCTACCTGTTTACCCCCCAAAACACTCAACAAAGCTTCCCCCACTTACAAGGGCCTCATCAGGCATCCACCCAAAACTTCCAAAATCCAATCAATCCCACTCCTCCCTCAATTATTATTAATACTAGCAATCAAGTATGAGGGGGATGAAGCCCGAAATGGTGCGACATATGTGGGGGCATTTGCGAATTTCATCCCCCCACATCCTGTTCAGTGCAACCCATAGGTAGTCCAAAGTGAATGGAGGTAGCCTGCTGAGGAGCCAGCCCCACCGTCCAGGGAGTCAGAGCTATTGAAAGAACAAATAGAAAAAATCCATAAACAACTGATGAAGATGGGTGGAGCTGAAATCTATGCCACGAACTTTTTTTACTTATGCCTATTTGCAGAATTCCCTTTGCCCTAAAAATTCAAGATGCCAACCTTTGACAAATACAATGGCACGGGCAACCCCATTGTACACCTCAAGCCCTACTGCGGGGACATGTCCCAGTATGGCGGAGATGAACGACTCCTCATCAAAGTGTTCCAGAAGAGCCTTACGGGCCAAGCTTTGAGAAGGTTCACTTCCCTTGAACCATCTATGATTAAAAATTAGAATGATCTGACTCACCTTTTCCAAGAGCAGTATGTCTACATCATAGACATTGAACCCTGGAAGTCAGATCTAGCCCGACTAGAACAGAAGTCCGACGAAACATTCGATGACTACCTTGGGCAATGGAGAGCATTGACAGCCCATGTGAGGAATAAAATACCCAATGATGAGCAAATTGAGTTGATTTCGAAAAGCACTCTGCCGATCATCTCAGATTTTCGAATATACCAACAACAGTCTAGCTTTGCTGACTTAGTAAGGAATGTCAACCGTTGTGAGGATGCAATTAGAGAAGGACGGTTAAGCAAAAACATAATCAATGGGGTTCGAAAGTTCACTGAATAGAGGAACGAGAGAAAAATCAGGGAGGATATACAGACGGTCGTAAATACACAACCCAACACCAACATAACCCCATTCTAGTTTAAAGCGGCACAGTCGGCCCCAACATGAAGCGAACTGATGCAAGAGAACGGGCAATGGGAAAGGGGCACAGATGATCCCAAAATAAAGAAGGGCCCATTTCGACCGAATCTTTACATCGTTGGGGTAATCCTTAAACATCCTTTTACATTTATTAGTTGAAAAAGGTCTTGTTACACCTTTCCAACCACGCCCATCACCGAATACAATCCCCAAAAATTACGACCCCAATACACACTGCAATTTCCACCAAGGACCAAGTCACTCGATTGATCGATGCCTTCCTTTAAAGCATGCAATATAGGACCTAATAGACATCAGCAAAATCTTTCCTCAAGCACTTTCCAAGATAAGTCAGCACACCAACATACATCAGGTCCCGATGCCACCACATCCACCAGGAGGAATGGGCCCATGGCCCACCGTCAACATGATAGAGGAAGATGTAGAGGAATTTGACCCTTCAGAGTATATCACCATCTGGGAAGACTTTATAGAACCAAAGCTGGGGGATCAGGAAGATAGAAGAATAGGGGTAATCGAACCCTTTCCTACTTGGCTAAAATCCTTTGTACCTCCTCATATTCGTCCCACAAGAATTGTAATGGATCAGGTTCTTTTGGTGGTGGTGGGTCCTCCCAAAATGGGTAAAATTTTATTGGCAGATCAATGGGTTTGTCATCCACCATAGTTATGGGTAGGGACGAACTGAGGAGGTCAAAAGAGAACGAATGTGATGGACGTGAACTAGCCTTATATTTAAAATGCATGGGTGGTGGAATATGCATCGTTATATTAAATGTTCTCCTCCTTCCAAGGTTGATTGCTATAATGATATTAAAGAAGGTTAGTTGGCAATAAATACTTTGGTTGGGACAAATAAAAACTGTCGTGTGATTTATTATGGGGAATGATCTCGCAGAGTGCATGTTGGTCTAATATTAGCAATGGGAGTTAAGGCAAAGGGATATGAAATGAAGAATTCGAAGAAATTCGTAAGGGTTTAAAGGGAAAACCTGTGCCTCACGCAACTGTTAACAAGTGCTTGTGGGGCATATTTCTCATGTAGTGTACATTCAGTCCCACGAGGAGTTTGCTTCTCAATATAGTTCGCAGAGCTGAAACTTATCCTTGGGGAGTGAGTTGAATTTTTGCTTTTTTGCGCAGCTACGCTATCTAACTTTGCAAGACTTCAAAATGTAGAGCATCAAGTGCCTCGCGAGGTTAAATCCGTGGAGTCAGTTATTTGCATAGTTCTAAATTTCTGCCAAGATCAAGCCTCGCGGGGCTCGAACTATCATCAGAGCTCTGCGAGATTAAACTTTATGCCTGTTTGCATCGCGAGAACCCATTTTTAACCATTTTCTTAGTGCTACACATTGGTCAGTGCCTCTATAATGTCATGCACCTATCCATTGTGCATTAGCATCAACCCTTTAACAAATATTCCATTTCACCATCATAATTATGTGCCTATTATCAACAACTGTTCTTCAAAATTGTAAAATTCTAAAGATAGATCTTCAGATCAAATTCATGCCATTTATCATGAGAGTACCTCAACCATACATCAACAAACTTGTACAGCAAATTTAGATGACAGATATCCGCATGTACTCAAAACAAAAATGAACAAAACAAGATCAGACACAAGCAAATCATTTTTCTAAAGCAGTAAATGAAAATTTTCTATGTAACTCAAAGCAAAACACACAATTAATACATATGGTATGCACATTCTTTTGGTTCTTCACCACTCACCTTCTCTTTTCATGACCTCCTCAGTTGCCTTGTCCTACTGAATTATCATCCACAAGGATAGAGGATGCTTCACCAATCATGTAAAGCCCCTTGGGGTTGGCTAAGGGCTAACTAGGCAGTCTACCCTCCTCTCTTTTATTCAAAGCATTACAGATTTGACCCAACTGGTCCTCTATTTTCTCAATGCTTTGCCCATGGGAGTTCACAGTTTGGACTGGGCTCCCCAAATTTTGCATGGATGCCAGCATTAGCTCTTCAAAAGAAGAGGATCCGGGCTTTTGCGGGGGCAAGGCCAACTGGTAGGGTTGTGGGGTAGGCTACTGAAAATTCTATCTAGGTGGGTATCCCTGGTTAAACTAGTGCTGAGGTTTGTATGGAGCTACCAACTACTGCTGTTGGGGTTGAGGGTAATTATCTTGTCTCCACCTCATATTTGGGTGGTTCCTCCATGAGTACCCTGCAGGTTGCTGCTCAAATGCTTGGGCAGCATTGGCTTGCTCCATAATAAAATCAGGGAATTGGTTGGCTAATGGAAAATCTTGGAGTGAATGTATGAGAGATTGACATATCAGACATGCCTCCTCCACTTGTCCAACCATTCTAGGTTGCATCACATTCATAAATTTGCCAAATTTCAAGCTCAAATTGGCCACCTTCTTCTCCAACTCACTCTGCACCTTAACCTCATATATTCTACCTCTAGGAGTGGACTCTTTCACCGACTTAGCAGGGGTTGGGCTATTATTGCAAGACAGGGACTCCAGCTGCATAGAATTTTACCCTATGATGTCAAACAACTCTCAAGCCTTATCAGCTGTCTTGTGGAGGTAACTACCACCACATGAGGCATCCATCATATCCCTACTCTTGGGATTAATTCTTTGGTAAAATACTTTCACTAGTGGCCACATGAGGCATCCATCATATCTCTTAAAATCTCTCCCATACTTCATAAAAATCCTTAGTTGAGGACTGGGTAAATGACAAAATACTTGTCCTCATCTGGTTGGTCTTATTCATGGGAAAGAATTTAGCTAGAAATTGGGTATAGAGGTCACTCCATGTTTGTATGCTGTTGGCTGGGAGCTTAGAGAGCCATGTGCTGACTTTGACCTTTAGGAAACAAGGAAAAAGCCTTAGTTTGGTGGCTTCAGGTCCTAAGATAGCAATATTGAAGGTGGTGCAAAGTGCCAAAAATTGGTCAATGTGTTTGTAAGGGTCTTCCTTACTAAGCCCATGAAAATATGGCCGCGTATTGATGGTGGAGGACTTAATTTCATAGTTTCCTTCCACTGAAGAGAATTGGATGCAGAAGGGAGATGTGTAATCCCTTGGTGCATTGTACTCCTTCAAGCTTCTTTGCCTCTCAGCCATGTTAGCTTGCTCAGTTTCAATAGTAGGGCTTTGCGTGGTGTTTCTTGGTGTAAGGATCCTTTCAACCTCAGGATTTGCAGGTTCCAACTCAGGGTTAAGGGACCTTCTTCCAAGCATACACCCATAACTGCAGCAAGTAAGGAAAATGCTTACAGCACTCAAAGAATTTCTAAACTAAACTCACCACTAAACAAATTTATACTAAATTAATTACAGTGAATTCAACATTAAGGGACTAAGTTTTAAGATAAAAAAAGTGCAAATAGAGCTACCTAGACTGTAGCTGCAGCTCTAGCTTTCCCTTCTACTGTTATCCAATTATGCACAATTCAAAAAACAATCAGTAGTACTTTTATTCTACTATGGCACAACTATAAAGAATTTTCTAAAATAAAATATAATATAACTCAGGTCTACTAAAAAGATCAATATTCCCTAACAGCGGTGCCAAAACTTGTTGTGGTTGGACTATAGTGTGGTGATTTTATTGTGTGGTGAGAACAAATTAAAAATCAAAGTAAAATAAAAGATGGAAATAATACAACCAAAATAACCCTAAGTCTGCAAGATACAGGGCTATTGTAGCAAGTTTTCATAAGTAAGAGTTTGTCCCACAGAGAAATTGATGTAGAACCCAAAATGGGCTATAATAGTAGGCCTCCAAATCTGGCTACAGATCTGACAATCCTAAGGAAAGGGAGTTGGGTGTTACAACTACACTAAATTACCTACTAAAAAAGAAAATAAATAAAGTGCAATCCTATTCTAAGAAAGGGTTATGAAGAAGGTGTAATGGTGTGTTAAAATAAAGATAAAAGGATGGGAAGAAAGTAGTCTAGGTTAAAGTTCATTCAGTTATATAACTCAGATTTAGGACACTCTTCGTAGCACGCCCTTACTGAAGAGCTATCAATAACCTCAGCAAGGTAGAAGAATCCAACTTAACCCATGCCATTTGGGGTGCTCTTAAGGCTGTAGTCTGACCACTCAAATGGCCACAGTCTATCTAATAGAGTCTGTCAAATCTCATTGATTAAGCCAAAAAAACTAACCTAATCCAAAGGAGTGGGTTGATTAAACCTAATCCAATGAATCAAATCAGGCCATGAATACCATTACAGATACTATGTTTGCCAGGCTACCAGCTCCCCAGATCTGCATACAGATCTGGCTGACATTCATAGGAGTTTTAAACCTAGGAAGATCAGATAGCAATCAAAAGATCTAAAGTTTCGATCGAGAAACTAATGGAACCAAAAGATCTATTGATTTAAATGAACTTTAAATCAATAATTTATTGCTTAAAAATAGCTTATAATAAAATATCCTCATAGCTGCAATCACTACAGAGAAGCCATTTCTAATATCTGATAGTGATCAATTGAAATAGAGGGGAGCCTGTTCCTGCACAATCTCTCACCAGGCTACAAGCTCAAGTGCAGAGAAAAATAATCCATCTCAAATTTGTGACCAAGATTGCCCTAGGGGTATAGTTTGTCCACTCTAATGGTCACAGGCTATCCACAAAGTCTACCTTACCCACAAATGATGAGATAGAACATGCAAACTGCTGCTGCCACCATGGTCCCAAAGCTACAGGCTCAAGGTTCCATTGACCTTTCAATAAACTCAAATCCTAAATGCTTGCTATAGATTGAACTAAACTACAGGCAAATAGGAAAATAACATATTAAGTAAGTGTTTAAACATAAATTCCATTGATCTGATGTTACCAACAATAAAATCTCTCAAGGCAGCAGCCTTGTGCACAACAGCTCAATACAAAATCCCAATGTTTAAATGACCTATTACAAAACTTAAATAAAACTATGCCAAAATGCTTACAAAAGATTTAGCCAGCAAGTGCTGGGCTAAGAGAGAAGAAAAAATGGAAAAGGAGGTGATGAAACCCTAACCCTAATCTGAATCTGCTTGAGCTCTCAGCCGATAGAGGTTGAAGGAAAGAGTGATTGATGGTTTCTAAATGACAAGCACAACTTATATACTTAGTTCAAATGTCGTGGCTAAGAGAAGAGTAAACCCTAATTTTTCAAGCAGATGTAGCATTATTATAACCCTTAGATGTCTTGGGATGTGTGCATCAGAATCTGCACCTCGAGATGTGTGCCATAGACCTAGGGAAATCCCCAAAAGGTCTCTGAGTTAAGATTATGAAGTGGAGAGCTCGAGCTTTGCGATGCTGGCTTCTGCATATCACTTCTGTCACATAGCTACAGAGTGTTCGCGGGGTAGAGTTTGTCTTTGAATACTACTGTCTCGTGCAGCAGGACTGTGGATGATCATGTAGCTGCTTCAGCTTTGAATGCACTCACGCAGAAGGATGTTCAATGTTTAGCTTGCTCGCGCAGTAGAGCTTCAGATGTTTTCTTTTGCGATGTACTGGCGCAGATGCCTTTGCATCTCACTCGGTTAAGTGTTAAGCTTTTAGGCATGCGAGAGTTGTGCGAGAGGATTTCTGGGTGTCTCACTCTTCTAGAGCCACGCGAGAACTTTACGAGGTCTTCGCTATTGTTCACGCCAATTGGTCTCGTGGGGTAGTGCATGCGGCTGCATTAAGGCTTGATCCTCGTGAGAACTTTACGAGTTGTATTTCTGGAGGCTTAGTGCGTGAGAGCTCCATGAGTTTCTTCACATGTTGATTTCAGCTGAAGTGTGTGACTGTTGTGCAAGAGTTGCTTTGTGAGAACCCCTTCATTGAATTGTGCGACTTCTTCGCGAGCTCGAATATGCTACATGTCTTTGCTATGAGAGGGAGCTTTGCCAGTGAATTGAACAGCACGAGGCAGCATCTCAACTGTGTGAGATAGGTCATTAGCTCCTCTGCTGCTATTCCCATGCATATGTTGTAGCTTCCTCCACTCTCACCTATACTTTTTTAATCAGCTGGGCTTCCTTGGTCCATTATGACATGCAAAATAGTGACCATCGTGTATACCACCATGGTGTTCCATCACTTTCTGGTTTAGCTGCCATCTTTTGCTTGAATTCTCTCTCTTCTTGGTACCAAAATCATAGACTTTGTGTTAAGTTGCACAAGTTATTCCTAACTATAAAACAAGCTAAAAAGGAGTTATTAGTCAGATTCAAGGTCTAATAAAGGCTAGGTTAAGAGGTGAAAAGTGGTACTTTTTAGTGAATAATAGTTGGTATGTGTGTATTGGTCATATGAATTTAAGGTGCATGAACCTGATGTTGAGGTGCATGTGTTATTATTGCTTTATGGTTAAGGAGTTGTCATTACCAATGTCATGAATTTGATATAATTTAACATTTTTTTTTAGCATGCTAAATTTTTTATGAACAGATGTTGGTAATGGGCATACAATTAGAAGGAGCCAATGCTTATGCACAATGGATAGGTGCATGCCAGTGTACATGCAAAGACCAGAGTGCAAGCGGAGAGAAAGTGTGGGTTTTGTTTTCTCGTGAGGCTAAATGGAGGGAATTACACACTCACGAGCTATAAATGGGTTTTCTCGTAGTGTTCTGAGGGTAGTTTTGTTCCTCGCGAAAGCGTTGCAAGCTAACACTTTGAAGCTTGAACTTCTAATTGCCTCGTGAGGCTTGGATACTCTCAATATATGTTCTTCACAAAGTTTACAGCTAAGCTGCACAAGAGATGAAAACTGCTTCGCGCGCTAAGTCCCAGATTCAGCTCTGTGAAGTAACCTCGCGAGGCACATAAAGACTCTAAACCTGTCCTCGAGAGGCTCAGTTCTTCTTTGCGACAGCACTTCTCACCAGGTTGGATGTTAAGTGTGTGAGAAATCCACCTCGCGAGTGCCTAGAGACAGTCGCGCAAGGCACGATATCAGCCTTATAAACCCTACGATTTTTCCATTTCCTCCATTCTATCTCTTTGCCCTAAGCCTTCACTGAGCAAAAATCGAACTCCCACTTTTCTTCTTTCTTCTTTACAACCTAATCCACTCCACCTAAGCTAATTTTCTCCTACCATTTTACTCCCCATCACCTCTTGATCACTTTGAACTCGATTTGGGGAATTTCAGTCGTGCATCGGTTGGAGTGGAACCCTAGCTTCAATTTGGTAAGATTTCTCACTCTCTCTATTGGGTTGATTGGATATTAATTTGGTGTGAAGTAGAGAGGAATTTAGGTGCTTTTGTATTTGTGAAGAGTGTATTACACAAGCAGAGAGATTAAAGCCCTAATTTTGAAGGATTGAGTAGTAATGGCTAAAAGTTTAAAGTTCTTAGACACATTGATCGCCATGCTGAACCCTCCACCTACTAGCAGCCCTGTGGCCACTCAAAAATTTGCAAGGATTGCAGAGGCCTCTATTATGGAGACCTCTATGGTAACTGCACCCACTGTGGAGCCCCAAATAGAGCAGATTGAGAAGAGGACAGCCCCAATGAAGAAGGGCAAGGTTGTGGCCTCTGATGCCCAAGGCAAAAAAAAAGTTGCTCCTAAAAAGAGGACTAGAGAGCACCTACCTGCCAAAAGCCCTAAAAAATCAAAGAAGAAACAGAAAAAGGGCAAGGAAGTGGCCCAAGAGGTCCCTGAGATTACAGCTGAAGAGAAGGAGGATACTAAATACCTTGGAACCCCCTCTGAATTGGTGGCTGCCATTAAATTGGAGGCAGAGATAATTTTTCATAAAGTTTTCTTTGAAGTGCTACCAGAGACATCTGCCTCCATGGAGTACCAAACCAAGGCAACTCTACTGCCCCAGTTGAGGCTCCCAATGCAGCTAGTCTTCCATAGACTAGTGCAGCTGTTCTACCAAAATATTAGAGTAATGACTGGGGATGATGGAAACCTAGCATTGTTTGTGTTAATAGACAAGTTTGAGATGCTCTTCAACCAGTCTGTAATAGCTGAGATACTGGGAATACTAGCAAAGTACAATCCTGAGTGTGGCTTGGGTCCCCCTTTGTCAGCCACCATCCTAAAAATTACAAAGGAGCTGACTAGAGGGTGAACTGCATCAAGGGTGTCCATCATGAAGAGAGAAATGCACCCCAACCTCAAATTTATGGATGGGTTGCTAAGGAAAAATGTGTATTGCTTTGGCCTTGAGCAGGAGAGGTCTCCCATTGCGGATGCACTTTACTCATTCCACAAGAACCACTACTTGGATGTTGTCAAGTTAATTTTTGAGGGGATGAAGGATATTCATGAAAAGGTGAAGACCAAAGAGATACTCCATTCACTCCCCTACTGTAGGCTTATTACAGCCTTGCTGATGCTAGGAGGCTATCCATTTCAAATGGATGAGGAAACCATCAACCTAAACCCCATAAAATGTGGCAAAAAGCAATAGGGTATCAGTAGCACCATGATTGCCAAGGACAAGAAGAAGGATGTAGCTGCTGCTATTTCTATGGCAACCTCTACAATAGCCCTCACCTCTGCCATTCTTTGACTAACAAGCACGACTCTCAAGCAAAGACACGCTATGCCAGCCATCCCTTCATTTCCCATGCCATCTCTTACCTGAATCCCTACCTCACAACCTTCCATAGTCCCATACCTTTACCCCAGCTTATTTCACCAACTGCCACAGCCACCATACCTACTAAGACCTTACCTATACCTTTGCCCATCACATCAGCCAAAACTAGCCCAACCATACCCACCACACCTTTAACTTTCCCCACACCTGTGACTACCTACCCAGCCCACCCTAGCCCACCTGTTAAAACTCCCTATAAAAAGAAAAAAAAATTAACCAAAGCTCCCCTTGAGCCCCAACCCACCTATATCTCCCAAACCATCCCAATTCCTGAAACCACAACTATCCCAGGCCCAACCATTGGCCTACCACCACCCTCAACAGCCCAAGCCTCTGAACTTCAGCCTCCCATCCTTGATATCCCACACAGCTACCCACTACACCCCCCTCAGCCCATTGAAACCTCCACACCTTTTCCACCTGAGTTCCTTGAACCCTTAGGCTAATCCATCCCTTCTTCCCTTACTCATGACCAAAACCCTTTTCCAGAAGAGGGATACTTTACTATGATGTCCTCTATCATAGGACAGCCACCATACCTCATTTCTGCCACAGCCACCATACCTCATTTCACCCCTCCTCCAAATTCCCCATAGCCCCATCAATTTGCCCCTACACCTGAATCACCATAGCCCACCACCTTCACTCATGCACGCACTTCCCATTTCAACCAATTCCACCCATCACCCCTGATTTCCTATCCCAAATCTTCAACCTCTTACTCTCCCTTCAAGCCCAAGTAATGGCCGATACCTAAACCCAATCATCAATTGCAGCCAATCTGCAATCCATGAACTCCACCCTCCAAAACCATGCCTCTATTCAAGCCAGATTACAAGCCATCCAATCCACATTGTCACTTTTAACCCATCCTTCCCAGCAGCCATTTGCCACCTTACCTAACCATTTACTTACCCCACCCCAATCTCCCCCTCCCTTAACCATAGCAGCAACACCTACTGTTATTGCACCCATTGAACTTGTTTCCATTATCCCCCTAATTACCCTTATAAATGCCTCCACCCAAACTGACCCTGAGGTGATAGAAATCACAATACCCTCTACTCCCACCCCACCCATGCCACCACCCATCCCTTCATCATTGCTGGCTACCCTTCCTTTAGTGTGAGCAGCCCATATTATCGGCCTCTTTCAACCCTAGACATCCATGCTACACCCTCCTTCAAGCCATAAAGAAAAATGCATACATCAAGAGGGATGTGGTTAGAGGAATGGCTGACCTCAGAACATCAGTGAGGTAGCCCCTCCTTGATAAACTCAAATCAGTGCTGCTAGCCCACAAGTTAGAGAAGAAGAGAATCAAGCAGGGTTAGAGGGAGATAATGATCCAATACAATCAAGAAAAGAATAGGGCTGAGGGGATGGAGGATGTCATCAAGAAATTGCATACAAACTTGAGATTAGCAGAGGACAAAGCTTATGACTATTCTATGATTATTGTGGCATTGCAGAAGTCCTTAACTGAAAATAGTGACCATGAGTTAGCAGAAGTTGTTTTCAAATAATTAAACCTTGATGTACCTCAAAAGGAAACATCCCTTAAACCCAAGGAGCCTAGCAAAGTCAAGCCTGAAATTAAAATCTAGGAACCTACTTCAAAGCCAACTCCCACTCCCACAAAGAAAAGCACCTCCAGGCCAAGAAAAACTACTTCCAAAGGGTCACAGTCCACTGTTGCTACTTTGAAAAAGACAAAGGAAAAGGAATTCAAGACCCACGTGATGTAGCAGAGGATTCAAATGATTAGCATGTTATTAGTTAGGATATGTTCGTACAATTTTTGTGTAGTTTTTTCCCTTACATTGTACAAATTTTTATGTATAAATGAAATTTCTCTTTGTTATATTTTGTTTGGTTTACTATCTGTCTTTATATCTGTTAGTTTATTTTAGTTGTTTGTGTGTGCCTTGTTTAATGATTTTACTTACTTTATCTTATGTCTAATTTTACCCTGCTGCACATGCCCTTTATCTTTGAATCAGTGAGGACCTTGCTCCTCATAGGTTTTGGGGTGTGGCAAGGCTTGGCAATGATGTAGTTAACCTAAGTGCAGCAGAATCAAGTGAGATAGATATAGAGCAGTGACCACCTAAGAAATTTTGAAAATGAGGAAATGTAAAACTTTTGCAAACATTTAGGAATTAAAAGTTTTTAAATTTTTGCATTTCCATGAGGTGAACACCAAGAAAACACACTTGTGTTAGTACCTACTAAACCATTAAAGAGAGAAAAAAGTAAGGACAAGCCTAAGAGTTCAATGGAAAACCATACCAAGTGAGATTTGGGCCTACAAATTATTTTTTCTCTTTGAGGAGTGACTGGGGCAATTCTTTTTGCTCTAAGGACTGGCTGAGTTAATGTCCTCACTAGAAGTTAGGCATCTCCAAGTTAAAATAGCTGATAATATCTATGACATTTAGGAAATGATCAAGGCCTTCTCTTAGACAGTTTGAGCTTTAAAATACCAAACCCAGTAAACTGCCCTTGTGCATACACCTTTTGAGCCTTCATTTTCAGTTTTCTTCAAAATACACTTGAGTACTTGTACTTAAACCTATAGACCTGACTCAAACCTACCCCCACTCTGAGAATTTAGAAGGTAAAGGAGAAGGAGTTGAAGATGGATAAGCTAGGGCCATCATTGGGTGAATGGAGAAGAAACACAAAAGGAGGATAGCAGTGTAGCAGCTAAGAAGAGGGTGACATTTCAAAAACACAAAAATAAAAAGAACATAAATATTTATCTAAAAGAAAAATAGAAAAAGAATAATGAAAAGGAAGAGACAGGAGTCCAGAGGAAATTTCATTAGAGAAAGTAAAAACAAGAGCAGAAGCTGGCCACTTCAAGTCTGAAAAATCTCAAAGAAGATGAAATGTGTTGAACTAAAGACGGTGAAGTTATGAATCGCCTCCTTCACCTACTGAATTATCAATTTTGCATCCGTTTTCACCCTTCCATTCTTTACAACCTACACCCATAAGCCACATACAATCCAGTAATAAGACCTTGTGATCCTAAGTTAAATGAGCTGTTATGTGGAGATGAGGAGTTGTCCAATCTATAGTGAGGATTAGCCAATGATGCCATAATTTAGTAGCTTTGCCTATGCTCATGCTTCTAGACTCATTTGGGGACTATAACTGCTCTTGAGCATGTGAAAAAAAATGCCCTCAGTTCTTTATGAGAGATTGCCCTGGTGAGCATTGGGTCTGTTATTGAATGTATTAGGCATTGCCTAAACTTAATTTTTGAATTAATGGTGAGCTCAATACTGACATACACTTGTTGTGTTTCTTGTTGTAAGCTAATTGGAAATGGTGTGCATAATGCAAAAGTTTTAATGATTAAATATCTATGCACATCCTTTGTTTAAATTCCTCATCTTTGAGAAGTTTGTGGGCACCTTCACTGAAAACCCTCAGGAGACTTCACTCCTCCACTAGGGATCACCTAGGGGTTTAAAAGGCTTGATGCATAAGCTAAATGCATCTGTGCTCCCTACGAAAGTGGCATTTACATTCTTAGAGTAGCTGTTTAAATTTTGCTTTGCTCAGGGACTAGCAAAGATTAGGTTTGGGGGTGTGTTATTCACTAAAAAGTACCACTTTTCACCTCTTAACCTAGCCTTTGCTGGACCTTGAAGCTAACTAATAACCCTTATTTAGCTTGTTTTATAGATTAGTAATAACTTGTGCAGCTTAACACAAAGTCCATACCTTTGGTGCCAAGAAGAGAGAATTCAAACCAAGGATGGCATCTAAGTCAGAGATTGATGGAACACCATGGTGGTACACACCATGGTGACTATTTTGCATGTCATGATGGACCAAGGAAGTCTAACAGATTAAAAAAGTATAGATGAGACTAGAGGAAGTTGCAACAAAAGCATGTGCATAGTAGCAGAGGAATAAATGACTTACCTCGCACAGTTGAGATGCTACCTCGCACTTTTCAAATTCACTAGCAAAGTCTTCTCGTGCAAATGTTACATGCAGCACAATAGAGTTCATGTAGCTCAGTGAAGGGATTATAACAGAGTAATCTCTGACACAGTGGCCGGGCACTTCAGCTGTAATCAACACTTAAAAAACTCGTAGAGCTCTCGTGCACTAAGCCTTCAGAAATCCAGCTCGCAAAATTCTCACGAGGATCAAGGCTTATATTAACCGCGTGCACTATCTCATGAAGCCGATTTGCACAAAGAACAATAGCTAAGTCACGAAGTTCTCATGTGGCTCTGGAGGAGAGAGAGCTCCAGAAGATCTCTCACACAGCTCTCGCGTGCTTGGAAGCTCAACCATTTACCGAGCGAGATATGCCATTCAGTTGACCAAAAGCTGAGCGAGATGTAAAGGCATTTGCATAAGTACCTCATGACAAGAAATTCTAAAGCTCTACTGTGCAAGAAGGCCAAGCACTGTAACTCTTCCGCGCGAGTGCATTCAAAGCCAGAGCAATTACGCGATAATGCGAAGTCCACCTGCGTGAGTGAACAAGCCTTCCAAGCTAATTCTCACCTTGCGAGGATTATGCAAGCTGCACGAAGGGAACTAAAGAGCAAAAAGTAACTACACAATAGAATTAATGTGTAGAAGTCAACCTCGCGAAGCTCAGGTTCTCCACTTCTCAGTCTTAACTCTTGGGACCTTTTAAGGATTTCTCCAGGTCTAGGGCATGCGTCTTGAGGCTCAAATATGATGGCACACATCCCAAGGAATCCAAGAGTAATAACAATGCCACATCTGCTAGAAAATTAGGGTTAATCTTCTCTAAGCCAAGACAATAGGGACTGAGTATATAAGTTGCAGTAGTAACTTAGAATTATCATCTCTCCTTCAACATTTGTCTGTGGTGAGCTCGAGCAGGCTAGGGTTAGGGTTTGATCACTTCTTTTTCCCATTTTCTTCACTCTTAGCCAAACACCAACTGCCTAAATCTTTTTAGAAGCAGTTAGGTGTAGTTTTATTTAGTTTTGTAAACTTTGGGACCTTTGGTTAAGCTGTTATGCACAAGGCTGCTGCCATGAGAAATTGCATTGTAGTTAATTTTGAACAATGGAATTTGTACTTTAAATGTTCATTCAATCTGTTATTTTCCTATTTGCCCATAGTTTTTTTCAGGCTATAGCATGCATTTAGGATTTGAGCTAATCGAAAGGCCCATGGAAGTTTAGGCTTGTAGCCCTAAGACCATGGTGGCAGCAACAGTTTACATGTTCTATCTCATCATCTATGGGTAAGGTAGCCTCTGTGGATAGCCTGTGACCATTTGAGTGGATAGACTATAGCCCTAGGGCTGGTCTTGGTCACAGATCTGATAAGGATTCTTTTCCTCTGGACTTGAGCTTGTAGCCTAGTGAGAGATTGTTGCTGGAATAAGCTCCCCTCTGTTTTACTTGACCAATATCAGATATTAGATATGATTTCTCTGTAGTGATTATAGACTTGTGAGCTGAGTCATTGCAAGGCTTTTGTACTAATGACTAGTTGAATCTAAGTCCCCAAATAGCCCTTGAACAACTGGGGTCACCACTGGTTTTTCAAGCACTATTTATTCCTATGAATGCCTGCCAGATCTGTAACAGATCTGGGGCGCTTGTAGCCTGGCAAACATAGGGTCTACAATAGTTTTAATAGCCTGATTTAATTCATTGGTTGGAGGAAATCTATTTAATAGTCAGTGACCATTTATGTGGACAGATTATAGCCTTAAGATTAGTTCACTCCTTTGGATTAGGTTAGTGTTTTGATTTAATCAATGGGATTTGACAAACTCTATTGTATAGTCTGTGACTATTTAAGTGGACAGAGTATAGTCTTAAGGGTAGTATAAATGGCATGGGTTAAGTTGGATTCTTCTTCCTTGTTGAGGTTTTTGATAGCACATCAGCTAGGATTTACTGCAGAGACAGCCCTAAATCTGAGTTACATAACTGAATTAACTTTAGCTTAAACTACTTACTTCCCATCCTTTTATCTTTATTTTTACACAAACCATCACCACCTTCTTCACAACCATTTCTTTAGGATAGGATTGCACTTTATTTCTCTTCTTTTAATTTTAATATAGTGTAGTTGTGACATCTAACTCTCTTTCTTTAGGATTGTCAGATCTGTAGCCAGATCTGGATGCCTACTATTATAGCCCATTTTGGGTTCTAGATCATTATCTCTATGGGACAAACTCTTACTTAAACATGCTCCAATACCCCTATATCTTGCAGGCTGTGTGTAGTTAGGTTGCTATTTTCATAACCATCTTCTTCATCTCACTCTTTTTATTTGATTCTATTTCCACACACATAATAATAATCAACACACCTAGGTAGTAACTAAAAAACACGAAACTTCATAATTTTCAATATGATGTGTCAACAGTGCTAGCGCCAAATTCTTGTTAAGCAGTGAAAAATATCATTTTTCACCTCCTAACCTGACCTTCGGTGGACCCTTGAGCTGACTAATAAAGTGCTTTCAGTGAATTTTATAGATAAGCAATGAATTACAAGCTTAGTGCAAATATTCACTTAAAAGAGCCTAAGAAGCAATTTGTTGCTCAACAAGGAAGGCTTTAGGCTAAGTGCAGTGGCAGAGAATGAAGATTGAATCCACCAAGAGGTTGCTGGATATTGAACAAATGAAGAACAACACAAGTGAGAGGTGTGCCAGCTATGGAAGCATAATGATAAACCTGTCGCGAGGTTGGCCTGAGCTGCCGAGGGGATCTGATGCCCAAATAGCTAAGATTTCGAGAAGATCCAGAAGCTGTCAAGAAGTTCTGAAGGAAAATTATAACTTGTTGGGAGGTCCTGAGGAGAAATACTAAAGTGCTCGAGAGGATGACAGTAGCTGTCGAGAGGTAGTAGTACATCAGAGCTAAGCAGTCGCGAGGTTCTAAAACACTTATCGACAGGTTCTGTAAGCATGCCTATCAAGAGGAATGGAGTTGGAAACAAGAACCTGTTGAGAGGTTCTAGATACTTGTCGTGAGGTTCAACAGAACCTGTCAGGGAATCCAATTAAACCTGTCGACAACTACCTGAAGATATAACTCATTCTCGCAAGGATTGAGACAACCTGTCAAAAGCACAGTGTTAAGTTGTATAACCAATCGACATGATTAGTATAACTTGTTGAGAGGATGAATGAAGAAATGGGTAAAATGATGAAATGACCTTCCAATCCTGTCGATGAGCCATCAATCCTATCAACAAGTTCAAATCAACATCTCGAGACGTTTCTAGATCCTATTGAGAGGCATCCAATCCGATCGAAAGCCACAGAGATCCTGTCAAAATGAAGAGCAAGCACACTCAAAACCTATCGAGAGGTCCCCTAAACCTCTCGACACTCATTTTGGCAACTTCTCAGCATATTCCTTCAGCAGCTGCCAATTTCAGAAGTTTATGCACACATCCTAAAGCACATCAGTGACCCCTGGGGGTAGCTTTGGCATTCAACTATGCGTGATTATATGCACATTTGCCAGATGGGAGCCAATGAGAGAAGAGCTTTAAGAAGAGAAATCGGCCACATCAGTAGCCTAGAATAACATAATTATTCTCTTGCGCTCTGATTGGCATAAACGGATCTGAGGACAGGGGTGGAGAGTATAAAAGCTTGAAGAAATTACATTGAACACATCAAGAATTAGAGAGAACCAGAGCTTAGTGCGAGATCCATTTTCCCTCTAAATTCTCCCTCCTTCCTTCTTCTCCCCTTCTCTCTTTAGCCAATCATGAGTGGCTAAACTATTTTTAGTAGTTAGGTGTTATTCACTGACAAGTACCACTTTTCACCTCTTAACCTAGCCTTTACTGAACCTTGAAGCTCACTAATAATCATGTTTTAAGTTTGTTTTGTGATTACCAATAATCTGTGCAGCTTAATACAGTGTCCATGACTATTGGTCAAAGAAGAGAGTGAATACATGTAGAGATGACAACCGATTCAAAGTCTAATGGAACACCCTGGTAGTGCTCACCATGGTAATTCAATTGCTAGCCATCATTGACCAAAAGCCTAGCAGATGGAAGAAGTTAGTTGAGAATGGAGGAAGCTGCAATAGCAGCAAATGCAATGCATTAGAGTAACAAAAGAATCATCTCGCAGAGTTGAGGATCCCCCTCGTGAAACTAATGATGGAGTGAAAGTTGCCCTCGTGCAGATCGACCACGTAGTTAAGAGAAAAATAGAAAAGATATCACAAAGATCTCGCAGTTCAAAACTCTCAGAATTTGTCCTCCCGAAGTTCTCGGGAAAATCGAGCCCAAAGCAGCTGCGCGTAGAACATAGTGAGTTCATATGTAGAAAGAACAATCTGTCACCTCACAGAGTTCTCGCATAGCCAAAGAAGAGAGAGATGCCCAAAATTTCTCTCACATAGCTCGTGCGCACCCTAAGCCTAATCAGTTACTATGCGACCGCAGGCACCTTACTACGCGAGCACTCAGCGAGAGAGAGCTTTTGAAGCTCTATCTGTGCAAAGAGTCCTTGCACTCCAGATCATCTCTACAATAGCAAGGTAGTGCAAAGGAACTGCGCGATGAACTAAAGGTTGACTGCGCTAGTAAGCACTTCTCACCAGCAAAAGGTAACTTCATGATGGCTCTGCAGTTGCGTGAATGAACTAATGCAGATGCCAGCCCTATGAAGCTCAAGTTCTCCGCTTCTCAGTTTTAACTGAAGGACTTTTTGGAAATTTCCCAAGGCTAGGGAACACTTCCCAAGGCATGAATTTTGAGGCACATATCTCCAGGCACCAAAGGGTTGAAAGAGTGCCACGTCTGTTAAAAAAATTATGGTTAATCTCTTCTGAGCCAAAGCCTTATGGACAAAGTATATAAGTTGTACTTAGAGTTTATTATTTTCATCTTTCCTTCATCCTCTGTCAGCTGAGAACTCCAGCAGGCTAGGGTTAGGGTTTGATCATCTCTTTTTCTTATTTTTCTTCTCTTAGCCTATCACTTGATGGCTAACCCCCCTGTAAGCAGTTAGGTTTAGTTTTATTTTCAGTTTGTAATAGGTTTTTGGTACACATTCGGATTGTGGATGAGCAGTTGTGTACAGGCTGCAGCCTGGAGATAGTTCATTGTAAGTTTTGTGTTCACTAATGAATTGTTGTCTTAATGCTTAATTGAATCTAAAGATCTTATGGTTTCTTTAGATGTCTATAGGATCCATGTATTTGGGACTAGCCCATTCAGTTTCTAGTAGATCTATTATTTACCATCTGATTTCCCTTGGTTTGATAGCCCCATGGAAAGCAATGCGGGATCTGTAGTGAGATCCAGGGAGCTCGGAGGCCTGTGGATCATGGTGTTTGTAGCAGTTTTCATGTTCTTTCTCAGGCCTCTGTGGTATGGACAGACTAATGGGATACCCTATGACCATTCAAGTGGACAGAGTATAGCCCTAAGGTTGTGTCCATTCACATGTTTGAGAAGGATTCTTCTCCCCTGCATATGAGCTTCTAGAGCCTTGTGAGGTGGTTTGTACAGGAACTGGCTTTCCTTTGTTTTACCTAGCTGACATCAGATGTTAGATTTGATCTCTTTGTAGTAGTTGCAGCTTGAAACTGAGTCATTGCAGGCCATTTGTAGCAATGACCAGCTAAATCTAAAGCCTTATTCAACCTATTGCATGGTCCTTTTGCGGGCACTAGTGAGCAGTTGGCCTCAGCAAAGTACTTAGGATCTTCTGGGTTGGAATACCTATCGATGTCAGCCAGGTCTATGCATAGATCTGAGGAGCATTTAGCACTGGCATTACATAGTGGTGTAATAGTATTAATGGCTAGATCTGGCCTAGTGGCTGAGGGAATAATTAGTCCACTCCTCTAGGTTAGATTGGCAATGTCTGTTTTAACCAATGGGATTTGATAGGCTCTATCGGATACTCTGTAACCATTAGAGTGGACAGAGTATAACCCTAAGAGCGCCCCAAATGGCATGGGGTAAATTGGATATTTTTACCTTGTTGAGGCTTTTAATGGCGTCTCAGCAAGGAACACTGTAGAGACAGACTAAATCTGAGTTACATCACTGCTTTAACTCAAGCTTAACCTGCTTACTTCTCATAATTTTTATATTTTATTTTGGCACACTCTACCACCATCTTTCTCTTAACCCTTTCTTTAGGATAGGGCTATATTTTATTTTTCTATTTTTAGGATTAATTTAGAGTAGTCATGACATCCAACTCCCTTTCTTTAGGATTGTAACATCTATAGCCAGATCTGGAGGCCAACTATTATAGCCTATTTTAGGTTCTTGATTAATTTCTCTGTGGGACAAACACTTACTTATCAAAACTTGCTATAATAGACCCTATATCTTACAGGGCTGTGTTTTAGACTTACTATAATGACCCATCTCCACATCTCCACTCTTGATTTATTCTCTCCACGGTTCTTAATAAAATACCAGCAGATTGAGCACAAAAACCAACAAGTTTTTGGCATCGCTGCCGGGGAATATTGATCTTTTTAGTAGACCTGAGTTGTATTATGATTTAGACTAACCAATTCTTTGTAGCTGTGACTAATCTAGAATAAAAGTACTACTAATTCTTTGTGGAATTTTACAGAAGTGGACAACAGAGGAAGGGAAAAGCTAAAGTTGTAGCAGGAGTGTAGCTAGCTCTATTTGCACTTCCTTCCCCCTAAATCTCAATCTATTTATGCTTATTTCCCTGTGTTTGTTTAGTATAAATCGGTGTAGCTGTTGATTTTTGTTTGAAATATTCTTTGTGTGTGCTTGTGAGCATTTTCTATACTTATCGTGGGTGTGTGTATATGCATGGACCTTGAGTTAGAACTTCTAAATCCAGAGGTTGAAAGGATCCTTAGACCTAGACACACACCACAGGGCCCTTCTATTGAAACTGAACCAGCTATCATGGCTGAGAGGCAAAGGACATTAAAAGAATACAATGCACCTGGGGAGTACACCTCCTCCTTCTGCATTCGGTTTCGCTATGTTGAGGGGAACTATGAAATTAAATCCTCCACCATCAATATGCTGCCTTCATTTCATGGGCTGAGAAAAGAAGATCCCTATAAGTATATTAACTAGTTTTTAGCACTTTGCAATACCTTCAACATTGCTGGCTTGGGGCCTGAGGCCACTAAATTGAGGCTTTTTTCTTTCTCACTAAAGGACAAAACCAGCACATGGCTATCAAAGCTCTCAGCCAACAACATATAGTCATGGAGTGACCTTCAAACTAAATTCCTGGCTAAGTTCTTTCCCATGAACAAAATAAGCTAGATGAGGATAAATATTTTATCATTCACTCAGTCCTCAACTGAGAATTTTTCTGAAGCTTGGGAAAGATTCTAGGAGATGTTAAAACAATGCCCCCACTACCAAATCTCAATGTGGCAGCTTGTCCAAGTGTTTTATCAAGGAATTAATTCCAAGAGTAGGGATATGGTGGATGCTTCCTGTGGTGGTAGTTACCTCCACAAGACAATTGAGGAAGTATGGGAGCTGTTTGACATAATAGGGGAAAATTCCATGCAGCTGAAATCTCTGTCATGCAATGACAGTCAGATTCCAGCTAAGATGGTGAAAGAGGCCACCCCTAAAGGTGGAATATATGAAGTAAAGGTGCAAGGTGATCTGGAGCGAAAGGTGGATAACCTAAGCTTGAAGATTGACAAATTGATGAATGTGATGTAGCCCCGGATGGTTGCACAGGTGGAGGAAGCATGTCTAATTTGCCAATCACTCACACATTCTATTCATGATTGTCCATCTGCCAACCAATTTCTTGATTTTGTTATAGGGCATGCCAATACTACTCAAACTTTTGGGTAGTAGCTTGCTGGGTATTCTTGGAGGAACCACCCAAATCTAAGGTGGAGACAAGATTCTTATCCTCAACCCTACAAGCAGCAAATGGTAGCTCCTTACAGACCCCAACACCAGTTTAATTAAGGATACCCACCAAGGCAAAATTTTTTGTTACTTGCCCCATAGTCTCACCAGTTGGCCCTGCCCCCATAGCAGCCCAGATCCTCTTCATTTGAAGAGCAGATGCTGGCTTCAATGAAGAATTTGGGGTGCCTGGAGCAAACTGTCAACTCTCTTGGACAGAGCATCAAGAAGATTAAGGACCAGCTGGGATAGATTTGTAATGCTCTGAATAGGAGGGAAGAAGGAAAATTGCCTAGTCAGCCTTTGATAAATCCGAAAGGTCAGTATATGATTGGTGATGCATCCTCTACTCAGGAGGAAGCTAATGCTCAGTGATCCAAACATTGGTAATAAGTGTACCATATGTATGAAAATTCTATTTTGATTTGTGTTCTATAGAATTCCGTCAGTGGTGTTTTTAGTGTTATAATGATTTGCTTCTCTTACTTTATCTATTTGTTTTTTAATTTTATGTTGAATTTTATGTTAGATATGTGCATTTTTTTCATTGGAATTTACTGTTCATGATTGTGGATGATTGGTTGAGGTGCTCTCTTCATAATTGCATTGAACGTGATCTAAAAAACTATCTTTAGAATCCTACAATGTTGATGAATGTGTTGATTTAAATGGGCATATGTGTTTCATTATTGAAGTGAATTACCTATCTGAGGTTTGGTGCCCATGCACAATGGTAGGGTGCACTAACCAATGTGCTGCACTAAGCTAACAGAGTAAAGATTGAGAAGAAATGTTGTCTCGCTGAGCTGAAGAAAGCTTAAATTTGTTGCGCAAGCCACCACTAGGCTTCCTCACGTGCTAAAGGCATGAGCAAAGGTGGTAAAAAATTACCTTGCGGAGCTGATTTTGCTTCGCGAACCAAATCTATATGTGAAGCATGACTTTAGTGTTGTTCTGCGCGAGAGTTTCACGAGGTAACCTTTCAAAGCAGCATAGAGCCTTGCGCACTAGCACCACTAAGTCAGCTCCGCGATTCTCAATGTGAGGCAGTTTGCCCTTCAGTGCACAGAACGTCTCGCGGACTTAAAAGCCAACTGTGAGGAAATCCTACTTCGCGAGCACCTATTGCCAACTGCGCGAACCGTGGGATTTGCTCTATAAACTCAGTGAAACCCCTCATTTTCTTCATTTCATCTATTTGCACTAGTTTCCGGTGCACTCAGCCAGAGCTCCCAGTTCTTTCTTTCTTATCTACCCCTTAAGCCACTCTACCTTAAGCATTTTCCTCTTACCATTTTGTTCCCCAGCACCTTCTTGTCTCTTTGAACAAGGTTTGAGAGGATTTGAGCCACTGTAAACACGTTGAGGTGGAACCCTAGCTCTCAAATGGTACGATCTCCATTTACTCTTTGTGCTTTGATTGATGTGATTTTCAGAGAAAAGTAGGGCCAAAATTTAGTGCTTCTGTGTGTACTCATTTCCTTCTACATTTTCTGAGATTTGTGAATCCTCATATAAAAAAAAAACAACACAAAATTTTTTTTGAGCACCCATGGCCAAGAGTTTAAAATTCATTGATACATTGGTGGCTATGCTAAACCCTGCTCCTAGTGGCAGCCCTGTGGCCACTAGGAAATCCGTAAGGATTTCATAGGCCTCCACAGTAGAGACCTCTCCGGTGCCATCACCTGGTGTTGAACCCATAATTTTAAAGGAAAAGAAGAAATCTGCCCCAAAGAAGAGGGCCAAAGAGCACCCACTTGCTGAGAGTCCTAAAATTTCAAAGAAGAAACAGATAAAGGGTAAGACTATGGCCCCTGAGGTTGTGGAGGAAGAGAATACTGAATACCTCGAGGTTCCTTCTGAGTTTGTGTCGGCAATTCTTCTGGAGGCTGAAACCATTTTTGATAAAGCCTACTTTGAAGAACTACCAGAGGCCTCTGCCTCTATTGAGTATCCAACCAATGCATCTCTCCTGCCCCTGTTGAGGCCTCCAATGCAGCTGATTTTCCCAAGGATAGTGAGATTATTCTATCAGAATATGAAGTTAAAAATGGGTGATGATGGGAACCCAACACTGTTGGTCTTAATTGATAACTTCGAGATGTTGTTCAACCAGGCAGACATTGCAACAATACTAGGGATACCGACTGGGTATAACCCTGAGTGGAGTTTAGGCCCCCCCTTGATAGCCTCCAGTACTAAAATTGCAAAAGAATTAACTAGAAGAATCACTGCCTCCGGAGACTCAATCAGAGAGAGAAACTTGAATCCCAAACTCAAGCTCATGGATGCAGTGTTGAGGAAAAATGTGTATTGCTCTGGTCATGAGCAGGAGAGGAGGTACCCCATAGCTGATGCCCTTCTCACATTTCACAGAAATCACTACTTGGATGCAGCTAAGTTAATTTTTGAGAGAATTAAAGATTTGTGTGAGAAGGTGAAGATAAAGAAAAAACCTCAAGCCCTCCCCTACTGCAGGTTGATCACTGCCTTGCTGCAGTTTGAAAAGTACCCCTTCAAAATGAAGGAGGAGACAGTGGCCCTAAACCCCAAAAATAGTGGAAAGAAATAATGGGGTATCAATGACACAATGATGGGAAAGAGGAAGAAGAGGAAGGAATTATTTAGAGAAGTAGCCCCTACCATTCAGGAAGTGGCTACTGGTGTTGCTACTATTGAGGCAGCAGCCTCCGTTGGGCCAGCCAGGCCCCCAATCTCATTGCCAGCACATACCCCCTCTCCCTCAACTTTCTCTATGCCCATTGCCCCACCACCTCCACCCTTAATCCAGACATCACAACCTCTCATAAGCACAATACCCTTACCTGAGCCTATCTCCCCAATCACCACAACATTAACCACCCCAATCTTACCACCAACCATGATAACCACTATCCCCCTACCTATTTTTCCAGCCCACCCTAGCCCACCTGTCATGATCCCATACCAGAAGAAAAGGAAAACTTCTAAAACCACTACTGCACCCAAACCCACCTATATAACTCAAACACTTCCACTCCTTGCACCCACTGCCATTCTAGAACTGATACCCACATCTTATGAACTTGAAGCCCACACCTTTGAAACCCCACATTATTTCATGGAGACATCCCCACCTTTTGCACCTATCCCTAGTGAGCTTGTAGACCAATCCATTCCCTTATCCCATGAAAGTGAGTCATTTTCAGGAGAGGAATTTTCCACTATTATGTCTAATATCCTAGGAGACATCAACCTTGAGTATACACCTTTTCCCGACTAACCTCCCCCCCACACTTTACCCTACCACATGAACCACCACAGGCCACTACCTTCACTCATAGACCCACATCTCCCTTCTAACCAGTTTCACCTATCTAACCCACACCCAATACCATACCAGACTTCTTACCCCAAATCCTACACCTCTTACTCTCCCTCCACTCCAAAATGTTGGCCAATACCAAAACCCTCTTTAACGACAAAGCCTTATGGACGAAGTGTATAAGCTATACTTAGAGTTTATTATTTTCATCTTTCCTTCATCCTCTGTCGGCTGAGAACTTTAGTAGGTTAGGGTTAGGGTTTGATCATCTCTTTTTCTTAGTTTTCTTCTCTCTTAGCCCAGCACTTACTGGCTAACCCCTTATAAGCAACTAGGTTTAGTTTTATTTTCAGTTTGTAATATGTTTTTGGTGTATATTGGGATTTTGGATGAGCAGTTGTGTACAGGTTACATCCTGGAGACAGTTCATTGTAAGTTTTGTGTTCACCAATGGATTGTCATTTTAATGCTTAATAGAATCTAAAGATCTTATGGTTTCTTTAGATGTCTATAGGATCCATGTATTTAGGACTAACCCATTCAGTTTCTAGTAGATCTATTATTTACCATCTGATTCCCTTGGTTTGATAGCCCCATGGAAAGTAATGCTGGATCTGTAGTGAGATCCAGGGAGCTCGGAGGCCTGTGGACCATGGTGGTTGCAGCAGTTTTCATGTTCTTTCTCAGGCCTCTGTGGTATGGACAGACTAATGGGATACCCTATGACCATTCTAGTTGACAGAGTATAGCCCTAAGGTTGTGTCCATTCACATGTTCTAGAAGGATTCTTCTCCCCTGCATATGAGCTTCTAGAGCCTTGTGAGGTGGTTTATACAGGAACTTGCTCTCCTCTGTTTTACCTAGCCGACATCAAATGTTAGATCTGATCTCTTTGTAGTAATCATAGCTTGAGCATGAGTCATTATTGGCCGTTTGCAGCAATGATCAATTGAATCTAAAGCCTTATTCAACCTGTTGCATGGTCCTTTTGGTTGGCACTAGTGAGCAGTTGGCCTTAGCAAAGAACTTAGGATCTTCTGGGTTGGAATACCTATCGATGTCAGCCAGGTCTATGCGTAGATCTGGGGAGCTTGTAGCACTGGCATTACATAGTGTTGCAATAGTATTAATGGCTGGATCTGGCCCAGTGGCTAAGGGAATGATCAGTCCACTCCTCTAGGTTAGATTGATAATGTCTGTTTTAACCAATGGGATTTGATGGGCTCTATCGGATACCCTGTGACCATTAGAGTGGACAAAGTATAGCCCTAAGAGCGCCCCAAATGGCATGGGGTAAACTGGATATTTTTACCTTGTTGAGGCTTTTAATAGCGTCTCAGTAAGGAATACTACAGAGACAGACTAAATCTGAGTTGCATCACTGCTTTAACTCTAGCTTAACCTGCTTACTTCTCATAATTTTTGTGTTTTATTTTAGCACACACTACCACCATCTTCCACTTAACCCTTTCTTTAGGGTAGGACTATATTTTATTTCTCTATTTTTAGGATTAATTTAATATAGTCATGACACCCAACTCCCTTTCTTTAGGATTGTCAGATTTGTAGCTAGATCTGGATACCTACTATTATAGCCCATTTTGGGTTCTTGATCAATTTCTCTGTGGGACAAACTCTTATCAAAACTTGCTACAATGGACCCTATATCGTGCAGGACTGTGTGTGTTTTAGACTTGCTGTAATGACCCATCTCCACATCTCCACTCTTGATTTATTCTCTACACTATTTTTAACAAAATAGCAATAGTCTGAGCATGAAAACCAATATTAGGGTGAGGTCTTGAGCTATAAATTGAGAGATTCTGAGGCTTGTAAGAGATTGTATATTACACAGATTGCAAATTTGGGCCCAATGGTATTGTAAGCTTGTAATATAATTGTGGTTTTTAAAGGTGATTCTAATCCACATTTAAGTTCTTCATATTTGATTTCCCTAGATTAGATATTCCTGTGGATGCCTGCCAGAAATAGGGAGCTTGGTAGCCTGGCACCCGCGGCATCTGTAATAGTTTTCCTCTTCTAATTAAGATCAATAGATTAGAGTGATCTCAGCGATGAAATGTATCCAGTAGAAGGGTAGATCATAACCTTAGGACTATATCCAGTAGAAGGGCAGATCCTAACCTCAGGATTACTTTGATCCATTGGTGGAGATTGGATTCTTATACCTCACCTCTGTCGGGGGAACCTGGGTTAATCAATAGGTTGGAGCAATATCGAGGATGAACTATATCTAGTAGAAGGACAGATCATAACCTTAGGACTATCCAGTAGAAGGCAGATCCTAACCTTAGGATTGTTTTGATCCATTGGTAGATTTGGGGGAACCTGGGTAGCTTGAGCCAGAAAAGAGGATTATTGCGAATCAATTCTTTGCACTGCTTTTGATTCTTTTGATTTTCAGTAAGAGACCAAAACCCCTAGCTGCTATTCTCACCCTTTTGAATTTTCATCTTTTCTATATCTCCCCTTATCTCTGTGTTCGATTAGATCTGGATCAATTGCACTTATGTTTTGTAGTTGTAGTAAAAGTGATAAAAACTAAGAACCTCTCATCTTTTCTACTTAGTTTAGTTTAAATTAGGATAGAGTGCCAGATCTACCATAGATCTGGAGATTTACTATAGTTGAACCACAACTCCCTGTGGACATACCCGTACTTACGTCGTAAAACTTGCTACAACAGCCTTGGTTCTTACAGGACTGACAGCTTACCTTAATTCAAACTTGCTATAGTTTGTGTAGTTAATCTGCTATTTTTAATTATATAATAATTGCAAGGTAGGCTGCACAACAAATCTACCGAAAAAGTCATCGAAAAAATTGGAGGAGGAATGATCGTGGTAGTGGCAATGCTCCAGAAGTGGGGCTACCAAAAAGGAAAAGGGTTAAGTCCTCGCCTATAAGGCAGAAGACACAGTCAGAGCCTAGGGTGAATAATGAGTCAAATTCAACTTAGGCTTGAAGCCTACCGAAGAAGTCCAGGAGCCCAAGGAGAAGGACCGAACCATTGCCATGGCCAAATCTAGGGGGATGGACCTGGAAGATGAACCCCGATCATGGCCTCACATCCAAAGCACATTTGTGAGTGCAGGGGTCTTCAAAATTGACCAAAATAGGGCAACATAGTACGTCCTAGACGAACAAGGGGACCATTGTTGGTTTATTTAGTCTTGCTACTTCCTTTACTTTATCTTTATTATAAAGATGATAAAGATAAAGTAAAGGAAGTAAAATTAAAAAAAAAACAAAATGGGGAATGAATACAACACAAAACCAAATCACATACTTGTAAGATATAGGGCTATTATAGCAAGTTTTAAGTTTGTAAGAGTTTGTTCTACAGATAAATTGATCTAGAATCCAAAATGTGCTATAATAGTAGGCCTCCAGATCTGGCTACAGATCTGACAATCTTAAAGAAAGGGATTTGGGCATCACAACTACACTAAATTAACACTAAAAGAGGGGAAATAAAGTGTAGTCTAATCCTAAAGAAAGGGGTATGAAGATGGTGGTGATGGTGTGTATTAAAATAAGGATAAAAGGATGGTAAGTAAGTAGTTTAAGTTAAAGTTACTTCAGTTACGTAACTCGGATTTAGGGCTGTCTCTGGAGAAAATCCTTGTTGGTGTGCTATCAGATACCTCAGCAAGGAAGAAGAATCCAACTTAACCCACGCCATTTGGACAACTCTTAAGGCTATACTCTGTCGACTTAAATGCCCACAAACTATCCAATAGAGTTTGTCAATTCCCATTGATTAAATCAGAAAGCTTTCCTAATTTAAAGGAGTGGACTGATCTTAAGGCTATAATCTGTCCACTTAAATGGTCACATACTATCTAATAGATTTCCTCCAATCAATGAATTAAATCAGGCCATGAATACCATTGCAGACACTATATTTTCCAGGCAACAAGCTCGCTAGATCTGTTACAGATCTGGCAGGCATTCATAGGAGCAAACAGACTTTGAAAACCAGGTGGAGACCACAAGGTATCTCGGGCTAAATGAGGATTTAGATTTAGCTAGTCATTGATACAAAGGGCCTGCAATGACTCAGCTCACAAGTCTGCAATCACTACAGAGAAGTTAGATCTAGCATCTAATATTGGTCAAGTAAAACAGAGGGGAGCCTGTTCCTGCATAATCACTCAGTACGCTACAAGCTCAAGTGCAAAGAAAAAGAATCCATCATAGATCTGTGACCAAGACCTGCCCTAGGGCTATAGTCTGTCCACTCAAATGGTCACAGGCTATCCATAGAGGATTCCTTACCCACAGATGATGAGATAGAATATGTAGACTGCTGCTCCCACCATGGTCCTAGGGCTATAAGCTCAAGCTTCCATGGGCCTTTCAATCAGCTCAAATCCTAAATGCATGCTATAGCCTAAACAAAACTATGGGAAAATAGAAAAATAACATCTTGAATGAGCATTAAAAGTAAAAATTCCATTGATCAAAATTACCTATAATACAATTCCTCAAGGCAGCAGTCTTGTGCATAACAGCTCAACCAAAAATCTCAAAGATTACATGACCCATTACAAAACTAAATAAAACTATATCTAATTACTTACAAAGGATTTAGCCAGCAAGTGTTGGGCTAAGAGAGAAGAAAAATGGGAAAAAGAAGTGATCAAATCCTAACCCTAATCTGCTTGATGTGGCACTGTTATAACCCTTGGTGCCTGGAGATGTGTGCCCTGGACCTGGGGAATTACTTAAAAGGTCACTAGAGTTAATACTGAGAAGTGGATAGCCCGAGCTTCGTGGGGCTAGCTTTGACTCATTAATTCACTCGCGCTGCTTACAGAGTACTCATGAGGTAAAGTTTGGCTTTAACTACTACTTTCTCACACAGAAGGATTTAAGCTTGTCGCGTAGTTGCATTTTGCTCTTTAGTTCCTTCGCGCAGCTTGTAAAGTCCTCACGAGATAAGAATTAGCTTGGAAGGTTTGTTCACCCGCATAGGTGGACTTCGCATTATCACGCAGTTGCACTAGCTTTGAATGCACTCGCCTAGTAGGGCTTCAGCATTTTCTGTCGGGAGGTACTCGCGTAAATGCCTTTACATCTCTCTCGATTTCTTATCAAGTGGGTAGCATATCTCGCTCGATACAGGGATATACTTCTAGGCACGCAAGAGCTGCGCGAGAGAACTTCTGGAGCTCTCTCTCTTCCATAACTATGCGACAATCTCGTGAGTTAGCTATTGTTCTTTGTGAAGGTTGGCCTTGCGAGATAGTGCGCACGGTTGATATAAGCCTTGATCCTTATGAGATCTTTGCAAGCTGGATTTCTGAAGGCTTAGTGCGTGAGAGCTCCGCGAGTTCTTGAAGTGTTGATGGCAGCTGAAGTGTGCGATTGCTACGCGAGAGACTGCTATGTGATAACCCCTTCACTAAGCTGCGTGACTTCTTCACGAGCTTTAGTGTGCAGCATGTAACATCCGCACGAGAAGACATTGCTAGTAAATTTTAACAGCACGAGGTAGCACCTCAACTGTGCGAGATAAGTCATTTGTTCCTCTGCTGCTATGCACATGCTTCTGTTGTAGCTTCCTCCACAGTCATCTATACTTTTTTCAATCTATTAGACTTCCTTTGTCTATCATTACATGCAAAATAATCCTCATGGTGTGTACCACCATGGGGTTCCATCAATCTCTAGCTCAGCTGTCATCCATGGCTTGAATTCTCTCTCTTCTTAACACCAAAGGCATGTACTTTGTGTTAAGCTATAAAATTTATTACTAACTACCAAACACACTTAAACAAAAGTTATCAGTCAGCTTCAAGGTCTCGCAAAGGGTGGGTTAAGAGGTAAAAAGCGGTACTTTTCAATGAATAACACACCTCCAAACCTAATCATTGCTAGTCCTTGAGCAAAGTAAAATTTAAGCAGCTACTCTAAGAATATAAATGCCACTTTCGTAAGGAGCACGGATGCATTTAGCTTATGCATCAAGCCGTTTAAACCCCTAGGTGATCCCTAGTGGAGGAGTGAAGTCTCCTGAGGGTCTTCAGTGAAGGTACCCACAAACTTCTCAATGAAACAGTTAATAAAAGAGAACATTATCAAGTCAGCTGTCAATACACAAAACATCAGTTCACCTTTGATTCAAAATATGAGAAATTTAAACATATGATATGCACAGATATTTAATCATTAAAACTTTTGCATGTATTCACACCATTTCTAATTTGCTTACAATAAGAGAAACGACACATGTATGTCAGTAGTGAGCTCGCCACTAATTCAAAAATTAGGGTTTAGGCAATGCTCAATACATTCAATATCAGACCCAATGCTTACCAAGGAAGTCTCTCAAAAAGAGCTTTGAGGGTTTTCATTTTCTCATAAGCTCAAGTGTAGTTACAAACCCTAAATGGGTCTGCAAGCATGAGCATAGGCAAAGCTCTTAAATCATGGCATCATTGGCTATTTCCCACCATAGATTGAACAACTCCTCATCTCCACATAATAGCTCATTCAACTTAGGATCACAAGGTCTTGTGACTGGGTTGTAATGTGGCTTATGGGTGTAGGTTATAAAGAAAGGAAGGGTGGAAAGGATGTAGAATTGAGAAATCAGTAGGTGAAGGAGGTAATTCATGACTTTACCTTCTTTAGTTCAACACATTTCATCTTCTTTGATATTTTTCAGACTTGAAGTGGCCAGCTTCTCCTCTTATTTTTACTTTTTACAATGAAATTTTCTCTTGACCCCATTCTCTTCCCTTTCATTATTCTTTTTCTATTTTTTTTTCTTTGGGATAAATTTTTCTTTTCTTTTTGTTTTTTTTTTTTTTTTTGCTAAAATGCCAGCCTTTCCCCAACTGCTACACTGATTTCCTTCTTTCGTGTTTCTTCTCCATTCACCCAATGTTGACCCTAGCTTGTCCATCTTGAACTTCTCCTTTAGGTTCTGAATTCTCAGAGTGGGGGTAGGTTTGAATCAGGACCATAGGTTTAGGTAGAAGTACTCAGGTGTATTTTGAAGAAAATAGGAAATCAAGGCTCAAAAGGTATATGCACAAGGGCAGTTTACTAGGTTTGGTCTGTTTAAGCTCAAACTATCCAAGAGAAGGCCTTGATCATTTCTTACATATCATGGATACTGTCAGCTATTTCAACTTGAAGATGCCTAACTTCTAGTGAGGACATTGACTCAGCCAGTCCTTAGAGCAGAAAGAATTTCCTAAGACACTCCTCAAAAAAAAAAAAAAAAAAATTTATAGGCCCAAATCTCACTAGGTATGGTTTTCATTGAACTCTTAGGCATGTCCTCACCTTTTTCTCTCTTTAATAGTTCACTAAGTACTAACACAAGTGATTTTTCTTGGTATTAACCTCATGGAAATGCCAAAATTTTAAAGTTTTAATGCCTAAATGTCTGCAAAAAGTTTTACATTTCGTCATTTTTAATGTTTCTTAGGTGGACATAGCTCTATTTCTATCTTACTCACTTGATTCTGCTGCACTTGGGTTAACTACATCATTGGCAAACCTTGCCACACCAAAAAAGCTAGGAGAAGCAGTGTCCTCACTAATTCAATGATAAAGTGCTTGTACAATAGGTTAGCATACACAAAATCAGGCATAAAAGAAAGCAAGAAGCATAATCAAACAAAACATACACAAATTATTAAAATACACAATTTAACTAACAAAAAGACATAAAGTGAACCACACAAACTAAACGAAAGAAAGATTTCATTAATAAAATAAAAAGTTGTACAATGTAAGGGAATATAACTACACAAAAATTATACAAAAACATCCTAACTAATTACAAGTGCATATCTAAACATCCTAATTATCTGCGGGCTCAGTCTTGACTTGGAGTACTTTTCCTTTTTCGGTCTCTTTAGTAGCAGCAGTGGAATTGGTAGGAGGGGTAGTCTCAGCTGCTTGTGGAGGACCTCTGCCAGTTAATTTAGCAACTCTTCTTTCAAGGATTTCAGCCTTCTTTTCAGCAAGCAACACTGTAGTTTCTTAGAGTTCCCTGGTTGCCTTTGTCACCTCTTTGGAGGCAGTTAATCTTTTCTCTAGGCCATCTACTCTCAGCTTCTCAGTTGCTGCAGTATGTTTTTCAGCTTCACATTGAATGAGGATTCTGCCACCCCTTTGATATACCCAACATTTGAACTCTGTGATCTACTCCATTCGACTGATCTTCTCTTCATAGGGCTACCTGATGGAGGTTCAGATGGTGGTCATGCCTCTAATGACATCCTTTTTCAGGTATGAGTTCTTTTGCATGGCATGAAGGAGAGTGGAGTATGGAGGTATGGAAAAGGATGAGGCAGGTAGGATGAACGGCTCATCACTCGAAGAAGGGTCAGCCAGCAAGGGGGAGGGGATGGATGATGGCAAGGGTGGGGTAGAGGTTGAGGGAATTCAAGTTCAGGTTCTGGGTCTATTTGGGTTGGAATTGAAGAGATTGGGATTAGGTCCTCCACATCTATGATAGCATCAGAGGTAGCCACAACAGGTGAGGTATCAGGTTGGGATTATGTGAGGGTGATTGGCAGAGGTAGGGGAATAATGGGTGGTTAGATAGGGCCAGGTTGGGGTTCTGGTTCAGGTTTAGTTTGAGTGGAGGCATTGGAAAAGGTAATAGCAGGTGTGGTTACAGCTGAGGTTATGGGTTGGGGAGAAGGAGGTGGAGTAGATAAATGGGTGGGTGGAGGGATAGGTGGCTGTTGTAATGTTGGGGTTAAAAGTGGCAAGGTGGCTTGGATGGCTTGTAAGCTGGTTTGGATTGAGGCCTGGTTTTGGAGGGTGGAGGTTATGGCTTTAAGGTTGGCCATAATGGATGATTGGGTTTGGGAGTTGGCCAACACTTGGGCTTGAAGGGTGAGTAATAGGTTGAAGATTTGGAGTAGGAAATTAAGAGTAATGGATGGAATTGGTTGAAATGGGAAAGTGGGTGCATGAGTGAAGGTGGTGGGCTGTTGTGATGGAGGTGTAGGGGCAAATTAATGGGGCTGTGGTGAATCAGTAGGAGGGGGGAAATGGGGAGAGTGAGGATAGTCTGGGAGAGGGACAAACTCATAGTTGATGCCCCCTATGATAGAGGATATCGTGGCTGAGTATCCCTCTTCTAAAGAAGGGATTTGGTCATGGGTAGGTCAGGATGGAATGGATTGGCCTAAGGGTACATGGAACTCAGGTTGAAAAGTTGTGGAGGTTTCAATGGGCTAAGGGGGGTGTAGTACGGAGCTGTGTGGGATTTCAAGGAAGGGAGGCTCAGGTTAAGAGGCTTGGGCTATTGAGGGTGGTGGTAGGCCAATGGTCGGGCCTGGTATGACTGTGGTGTTAGGAATTAGGATGGTTTACGATATATAGGTGGGTTGGGACTTTGTGTGGGCTTTGGTTAATTTTCTTTTCTTTTTATAGGTGGCCTTCATAGGTAGCCTAGGGTGAGCTGGGTAAGTAGGTGAGGGTATAGATATAGGGAAAGTTAAAGGTATGGTGGGTATGGTTGTTGGTGAAATAGGCTGGGGTGAGGTAGCTGGCATGGGCATTGAAGGAATGGTTGGTATATCGGGTGCTGCTTGAGAGTCAGTAGCAGGGCTGGCAGCAACAGAGATAGCAGGATTGGCTGTAGAGGTGAGGGCTACTGGAGCTAACAGATCTGTCTTCTTCTTCTCAATTAGAGTTCCACTAATCCCCCATTGTTTCTTTCCATATTTTCTAGGGGCCAAGGTGATGGTCCTCTCATCCATTTGAAATTGGTACCCCTCAGCTTCAGCAAGGCTGTAATGAGCCTACAGTAGGGAAGTGAGTGGAGTTTCTTCTCGGTCTTCACCTTTTCGTGAATATCTTTTATTCCCACAAAGATCAACTTGGCAGCATCCAACTAGTGATTCATGTGGAATGAGTATAGTGCATCCGCAATGGGAGACCTCTCTTACTCATGTCCAGAGCAATACACATTCTTCCTCAATACCCATCCATAAATCTGAGGTTTGTATGTAGATTCCTCTTCCTGATTGAGACTCTTGAGGCTGTGACCCCTCAAGTCAGCTCCTTGGCAATCTCTGGGATGGTGACTGTTAAAGGGAGATCCAAGCCACACTCAGGGCTATACTTGGTTGGTATTTCAAATATTTCTATAATTGCAGCTTGATTGAAGAGCATTTCAAATTTGTCAATCAACACCAGCAATGTTGGATTCCCATCATCCTCAGTCTTTACTCTGATATTCTGATAAAATAGCTGCACTAGTCTAGGGAAGACTAACTAAAGTGGGGGCCTTAACAAGGGCAATAGAGTTGCCTTGGTCAGGTACTCAATGGAGGCTGATGCCTCTAGCAACTCCTCAAAATAATCTTTGTCAATGGAGGATGATGCCTCCAGCTTAATTGCAGTTACAAATTCAGATGGGACCCTGTTGTCGCTCCAAGTGTGCCATAATTGTGTGCATTATGAATCAAAAATTAAAGAATTAAAGAATGCTAGGTTATATGGATGTTAACTTATGAAAGGGATATCAGCACATTGGGGCTAACACTGGCCTGCAAGATCAGGGCCAATTGTAGCAAGTTTTAAAAGTAAGTATTTCAAGATCGTCCACAGAGAATTTTGTCTAAACTGAGAGATAAACCTCCAGATCTGTGCTACCAGATCTGGCTCTATAATTATCTAAAAAAAAAGAATAGATAAAAGAGAGTGTTGGATTGTGTCACATTTAACTATAAGCAAATAAAGAAAAGAACTAACTACATGATCCAGATCCGAGTTGGGGAGATGTTTAAAATAAGACAAATGCAGAAATAATAGCTTCATGTACTTTAGCCTCGAATTTTAATGGAGAATCAGAGTTCAACAGAAAGCAGATTCAATCTTCATCGGCTACCGACAGATGTAAGAGAAATAAATCCGAATTAAGGAATAGGTTTAGACTTATGGCTATGATCATCCCACTTAAATGGTCACAGATCATCCAATAGTTGTGGCCTATTCTTTAGTTCGTAACATGAACATCATCAGTAAATGCCGCTAGAATTAGGTTACCAACGCTAATTAAAGGGTGATGAATTAAGGAAAGTTGCATGCGGATGAGTGAATCTAAAGAAGTCTAATGCACTAAGGTGAACATTCGAACCCTCGACATGACTCCAATGGAGAAGACACAAATTACAAAGAACCTTTAAAATCCAAAATTACAATTACAGAAAGACGGCTTCTTAGAGAGCCCTCGGACTACGGTCTTGAATCCGAACTTGGAAGTACATATCACTCACAATGGCTCTCAAAGGTAAACTACAAGAAGGGATTACGGGGGGTCGGATATCTGACCGAATGAGAAACAGAGATGAAAACTCTAAAATCTGGATGCCCAATTTGGGCGAATGGCTTCTATTTATACTTTTTCCTCCATCCTGCGCATGGTCGGATTGACCAATCAGAATGCTTTAGATCTGGATTGCCCAATGAGGGTTGAGCACGGGATCCAGATCTGTTTTGGCCAATGGAAATGCTCGATCCGGTTCGGTGCAAAAGCATCAATTACATTATGAGTTTGAAATTGCTTTGAGCTTCCGGAAGTTCCGCGGAGTAATTTAACTTTGGGCGCTCACATGGGTTGGAATATGCCTTGGATCTTGATTGGAACCTTCGGAATGTTCTGGTCTTTTGATTGCATTGGGGCGGCGTGCAAAGTTTCTGAAATACCTTGGACGCCGCAAATCCCGAATGCCATTTCGCATAGTTTAAGGGCTTTTTCAAGAAAGTAGTTTGGCTCGAAGCTCTCTTCGCAAAGCATTTTGGCTTCAGGAGATCTTTTCGTGGGGTTTCAGTTCTTGTTCGAATTGGTCTTCTCTTCTTTTCGCAAAGGTAAATCTTCTATTCGAACAGTTCTGTATCCTTTCGAAAAGCTCATTTGCAGTTTATTCTCTCTTCGCTTAGTCTCAGGTTCTTTGCGAATAGTAGAAGTTCTTTGCGAATTGAACTCTAGGCTCCCATTCTTCTTTGCGAATAGTAGAAGTTCTTTGCGAATTGAACTCTAGGCTCCCATTCTTCTTTGCGAATAGTAGAAGTTCTTTTCGAATTGAACTCTAGGCTCCCATTCTTCTTTGCGAATAGTAGAAGTTCTTTGCAAATTGAACTCTAGGCTCCCATTCTTCTTTGCGAATAGTAGAAGTTCTTTGCGAATTGAACTCTAGGCTCCCATTCTTCTTTGTGAATTGACTTTTAACTTGATTTTTTCTTTGTGAATGGCTCTCTCTCTTGCTTCAGGTCTTTGTCTGCTCTTTTAGACCCTCTTTAGCCATTGCTGAGGCTGTTTCTTCACTCCTTCTTTAAACTTGACATGAGCTGTCAGCTTTTTTGATATTTTTGGGACGCTTTTCGGATTTGGACCTGTCTGATTGGTTAGCTGTAAAATGCACACTAAAGCACTTATTTAGTCTTCTCAAGGGTCTTTCAAGGCTCATGTTTAGGGGTGAAAAATGGTATTTTTCACTACTTAACACACCCCCAAACCTAAGCTTTGCTAGTCCCTGAGCAAAGAAACGTAAAAGCAAAATAAAGAGCCACTTTTGTAGGAAGCACAGGTGCATTTAGCATATGCAACAAGCCTTTTAAACCCTTAGGTGATCCCTAGAGGAGGAGTGAAGTCTCCTGAGGGTTTTCAGTGAAGGTACCCACAAACTTCTCCATGGGACAGTTGGCATTAGTGCACTGTCATCCCATGAGCAATCAAAGATCAAAATTAGTTACTCTTGAATCAATGTTTAAACAGAAATTTAGGTTTATTGTTTGCAAGGGGATTTCAACATTTATAAACCTTATGAATGTTTCACTCTTTCCAATCTGTGAGCAGCCATAGAAATCATGCAAATGTGTCGAGAGTTCATCATTTGAATAAAAATTAGGTTATAAGTCATACTTAATGTGCTCAAGTTCCAACCCAAACACTTACGGTGTACTCTCATCAAGATTTTTGTTGAAGGGTTCATTTTCACTCAAGCTCAAGAGCGCTTACATCTCCCAAATGGATTTGTAAGCATGAGCATAGGCATGATTCTCGTCGGCATCCTTGACATCTCCTCACCATAGATTGGGAAACCGCTTATCTCCACATGACAGTTAACTCAACTTTGGATCACAAGGACTTTTAGGTGGGTTTGTTGTATGGCTCGTGGAGTGAGGTTTTGTGGATAGGAAGGTTGAACAGTGTTTGGATTTTTGAGAAGTCAGGAATTGAAGGAGGTGGTTCATGACTCCACCTTCTTGAGTTTAGCTTCTTTTGAGATTCTCGTGTTCAAAGTACTCAGTTCTTCTTCCTTTGATCTTGAATTTTCAACATAAAGTTCCCCTTTTTGCCTTTTTTTTGCTTGCTTCTTTTTCACATTGTTTTTCTTTTACTTTCTCAGTCACTATACTACCCATTTTTGAGGTATTTCTTCTTCATTTATTTTGATATTTGCCCAGAAATGTTCCATCTTTACTTCTTTCTCCTTTAACTCCTGAATTCTCAAGGTGAGGGAAGGCTGAATTGGTTCCATTGGTTAAGAAAAATGGGTGTTTTGATGAAGCATTGTAGGATTTATAGCTCAATTGGGGTACAAACAAGGGCAGATCTTTCTTGGTTGGTTCTATTAAGCTCAAGCTGTCCAAAGAAGGCCTTGATCTTTTCCTCAGTTTCATGAATGTTGTTGCTTGTTTTGATTTGGAGTTTCCTAATTTCTAGTGGATCTAATGCCTCAGCCAGTCCTTTGAATCGTAAAAGGGTTGCCTCGGTCACTCTTCAACGAGATGTAAAACATATAGGCTCAATTCTCACCGGTTATGGTTTTTCCTTGAGCTTTTAAGTATATCTTTACCTTTTCTCTTCTGTGGACTTGCTATGTGCTAATACAAGTGTATTTAACATCATGGAAATGTGGAATATTGTAGGGTTTAGAATGTCTAAATTCTGCAAAGAAAATTTTAAAATTTCCACATTGTCATGATTCTTAAGTAAATTGATTCATTTCGATTACTTTGGTGATTGTGATGCCTTTATGCTAATTATCCCATCGGCAGACCTATTTGCCATACCCCCAAACCTATGGGGAATGTCCTCCGGTTCAAAGGTGGCATGGTCACATTAAACCTAAAAATTGAAACAAGGCAAGCAAAATCAGAAAGTGTAGTTCGCAAAGAACCGAGCTTGAGATGTCTATTTGAAATGGATTTGGCTCGTAAAGATCTTTTCGCAAAGGACTTCTCCCATTTTCTATTCGAAAAGGAAATTTTAACTATTCGAGCAGAACATGGTTCTTTTCGAGTAGTTCATTACTGACTCGAATCAATTGAATAGAACTTTGAACTTTTGAAAAGTACTTTTTACTTTGCGATTTGAACTTTGAAGTGTATTTACACTATGCATACAAGAAAAATAGAGTAAACAAAGAAAATCGGAAAAACAATGTTGTACAAACATATTATACACTTTTCTACCATCGATTTTTGGAGATTCATGATGATAGGTGGGCAAAGAAGGGCTCTTGGGTGTTTTCAATGCATGGTTTGAGCCTCGACCATTTACCTTGAGTATTCTTCCATCCTTGGGATCTGAAATATCCACAGCTCCCGAGGGGAGGCCTTGATGACGATGTATGGCCCTTCCCATCCGGATCTCAATTTGCCGAGAAAGAATTTAAGTTTAGAGTTGAATAACCATACCTTGGACCCCGGTATGAACTCTTTTCTCATGAGGCTCCTATCATGGAATGATTTAACCTTTTCTTTGTACAATCTGGAGCTAGTGTAGGCATCCATCCTCAGTTCTTCCAGCTCGGTGAGTTGAAGCTTCCTATGGTTACCGCAGCTAGATCCATGTTAAAAGTTTTGATTGCTCACAAGGCCTTATATTCTAATTCTCTTGGTAGATGGCATGCCTTGCCATAAACCGATCTGAAAGGACATCCCTATAGGAGTCTTGTGGCGATTCTGTATGCCCACAAAGCATCATTAAGCTTAAAGGACCAGTCCTTTCTGTCCTTCTTCACAGTTTTTTGCAAAATGTGTTTGATCTCTGTATTTGAAATCTCCACCTGTGCACTGGTTTGTGGATGATAGGGAGTGGCTACCCTGTGAGTGACAGAGTACTTTTTTAATAGAAAGTCAAACCGCACAAAAGTGGCTTCCCCATCACTAATGATGGCTGGGAATCCAAATCTAGAAAAAATGTGGTCTTTGAGGAATCTTAAAACCACTTTGTGATCATTGGATTTGGTAGCTATGGCCTCAATCCACTTGGAGACATAATCCACTACCAAGATGAAATTGTTTCCATTAGAAGGGAAAGGGCCCATAAAATCTATGCCCCAAACATCAAACAACTCAACTACCGAGGATTGGGCAGGGGCATTGAGTTTCTTTTGGAAATACTTGCCATTTTGGCGATTCGCAAGATTTACTGATCTTGTAAGGCATCTTTAAAGATTGTGGGCCAATAGAAACCACTTTGCAGAATTTTTGCTGTTTATTAGAAATGGCCTCCACAGCTGTTCATGACACATTGACAATATGCCGTGGAATTCATGGTCCGAGACACACTTTCGATCACTTGTTCACACAATTCTTGAATAGATAAGGATCTTCCCAAATGAAATGTTTAACTTGTGAGAAGAAAAGATCTTTATCCATTCTATTCCAATGTTGAGGAATCATCCAATAGCCAAGAAGTTGACTATGTTTGCAAACCAAGGATCGTGGGTATTGATGGCAAAAGTTGCTCATCAGAAATGATTCATTAATGGGTAAGCTATCATCCTCGATTGAGAATTCGGATAAGTGATCGCCCACCACATTCTCCACTCCTTTCTTATCCTTAATCAGATCAAACTCCTGTAATAGGAGGATCCACGATTAATCTGGCTTGGTATCCTTCTTAGATGTAAGGTACTTTAGGGCGAGTGGTCGATACCACAATTTGTGAACCTAAAACATAAGGCTGAATTTTTCCAATGCAAACACAATGGCCAGCCTCTTTCTCGGTTGTTGTGTAGTTGAGCTGGGCATCTATCATGGATCTGGGCATAAGCTATGACATGGGAAGCTTATCCTTCTCTGCCCTAGGACAGCTCCTAGGGCATAGTCTGATGCATCACACATCACTCAAAGGGCACCGAATAGTCGGGGGACTGCAAGATGGGAGCTAATCGAGACATTTCTTAAGGACCTCAAAGGCATCATGCATTCATTAGCAAACACAAAGGAACATCTTGACACAATGAAATGACAGAGTGGCTTGGAAATTTTCAAATCTTTGATGAACCTCCTATAAAATCCTGCATGCCCTAAGAAACTTGATTTGCTTAATTACGGGAGGAGGCAAATGTGCAATTAGATCAATTTTGCTTGGTCCACCTCTATGCCTTTATGGGAGACCACATGTCCTAGGACAATGCCTTGGGTGACCATAAAATGACTCTTTTCGACTTAGAACCAAATTGGTTTCTTCACATCTTTGCAACACCAACTTGAGGTGGTGTAAGCATTGGGAAAAAGTCTCCATAAATTGAAAAGTCATCCATGAAGATCTCCATGAATTGATCAATCATGTCGAAAAGATGGCATACATGCATCTTTGAAAAGTAGCAGGGCATTGCAAAGACCAAAGGGCATCCTCCTATAGGCAAAAGTGCCAAAGGCGGTGAAGGTGGTCTTTTCTTGGTCCTGTGGTACACAGGATCCGGTTGTAACCAGAGTACCCATCAAGGAAGCGGAGTAAGCTTTGCTGCAAGCTTATCAAGGATTTGGTCAATGAAGGGGAGGGAAATGGTCTTTCCTTGTCATGGTATTTAATTTTCTGTAGTCTATGCACCCTCCATCCAGCTTGTTTGTCCTGGTGGACATAAGTTTACCAGATTCAAAATGCTACAATGATGCCAGATTTCTTAGGCACCACCTGTGGGTGCTACCCAAGCAGAATCAAATGGGGTAAATGACCCCAAAGATCTTCCTTCATTACCACTTCTTGCATGTGAGGATTCAACCTTCTTTGCATTTCTCTAGAAGGCTTGGCATCCTCTTCCGTGGATCTTATGCATGCATACAAATTGGGTTTATTCCTCCTAAATCAAGAATGGTCCAACCAATTGCTTTCTTGTCTTTTAGAACTACCAATAGCTCCTCTTCTTGCTCCTTTGTAAGGAGGAAGAAATAATCACAGTAGTGTTTGATGATCTCCCAAAACACATATTTCAGATTTTTGGGAGCTGTTTGAGTTCAATTCGTGTGAATTTGAGAAAGAGGGCAAAAGGTACCTTGGTAACTTGTGGAAGAGGGAGAGGAGCAGTCTCCAAGAGAGAGAACTTGATGATCAGCTTGGTGAGTGCCTTGCACAAAGCAGACTCTGCTGAATTTGATCTTCCTTTTCACCTTTCTCTGGATCCCCAATCATTTTAAATTCTGGTGGAGTCTTTACCTTGCGAAATGTTTGTAAAGACTCCTCCACCAATTTCATCAATGATGTCAACATGGAAACATTCCTCAAGAGAATTGAGGTTGAGTATGACATTATACACATTCAATTTAACTTTCATATTTCCAAAAGACACCATGATGCGACTGCATTGAATGCATGCATTAGTCAGAGCTGTGAGAATGGTCTTCCCGTAATGACAGGGATGGCAGTGGTACTTTTGGTTGGTTCCATGTTCAACACCAAAAGTCGCCAGGTAGAAAAACTTGTCTACTCCTACCAAAACATCTTCAATCAACCCCAAAGGTTTCCTTTCGGATCTGTCATTCATGTAACACCACTTGAGTGGGTTTCAATTCTCCCAAACCTAGCTTCTCATAGGCGAATAGGGAAGCGGGTTGACACTAGCACCAGATCTAGCAAGGCTTTCTCAATGGTGTGCTCCCCAATGATGCAGGGATTGTGGGGATTCAGGTCTTGCATCTTAGGTGGTGTTGCAATTGATAGCACTTGGTTGATTTTCTCCACAAAGAAAGGCCTTCTTGGATAAATGTATCCTAGATTGCCTTTTGTGGGTGCACCTCTTTGAGAAATTTTGCATAAGCGAGGACCTGTTGATTGCATCAAGCGGTAGGTAGATTAATTTTAACTTGCTTGAATGTCTCCATCATTTCCTCAATTTTGTGTTTCCTTTGTCAAAAGGAGAAACTTCATTGCATGGGGAAATGGGAGGTGAGGAACAAATTTCTCCTCCTCATCTTTTTCAACAATTTTGTTATTTTCTGCTTTTTCATTTTTTGAATTTTCGATGTAAATCAATGACCATATTGCTATCCAAATTGTTCCCGCACTTGTTCTTCATCTTTTCCTCTTCACTACCTTGTGTTGTTTATTATTCTTCCACTTCTCAAAGTAGTCACGGCTTTGATTTCCTCATGGCCATTTGAGGATTCTCCAACCATGAACCCCTTAGGATTGTTCACAGTTGGTAGGTAGTTTACCCTCTTCTCTCTTAGCCAATGAATTTGAGAGTTGGCCCGGAGTTTCTTCAATTTTTAATGCTCACTGTGAAGGTTCTGATCGAGAAGTTCCAAGATTTTGAAGTGAACTCAAGACCCGCTCTTCAAAGGTCGTGGATCTAGGAGGGGCAGGGGTCTGGTGCATCACGCATGGCTTGTTATTGGTTAGGTCATTAAAATTTGATTTATTATAAAATTCTCTGATATGGTCGAAAGGTGTTTGAAAGGTAATTGATTTTTGGGCTGTCATTGATTAGGATGAGATCTCCATGGGTAGTCATTCGATTGCATCTGTCCATAAGATGAGCCGCATGAGCTTGTTCCATCATGAGTTCGGAAATTGTGATGCGAAGGACATTGATCAATGGAATGAGTGGGGACCGGCATATCACATGCCTCCTCTACTCTTGACCCATTTGGAGCTTTAAATGAGTCCATCGTCTATCAAATTTTGTGGTCAAATTATCCACTTTCCTTTCCGACTCATTGACTTCATAAACTTTCCCTCTTGTGAATTGGGGATTATTCATCCTAGTGGATTCTCGGTGTCCCTTGGCGGAGATTCCCTGGGTTGAATTTTCTCCAATCACCTCAAAGAGGTCCCAAACCTCTTCAACTGCTTTTTCAAGTAGGTACCTCCACAAGGCATCCACCATGTTCTTGCCCTTGATCGGTTCCTTGATAGAAGCTTTGAACCGCCATTTAGGAATTTGATGGTGAGGGCATTGCCTTATGATTCTTTAAACCTTTCCCATGCTTCATGGAAAGTTTATTGAGTTTTGGGAGAAAGAGATGATGCTTTGTCTCAGCCATTGTTAGCATTGGGAAATATTTTGACAAAATTGACATTGCAAATCATTTCATGATGTGATCTTTGTTTGGTGCTAACATAGATAACCATGCTCTAGCTTTGTCCTTTAATGAAAAAGGAAAGAGCTTAAGCTTGGTTGCCTCTGACCCAGTCCAATATGTTAAATGTTGTGCATAAAGCCGAAATTCATCAATGTGTTTGTAAGGGTCTTCCTTACTCAATCCATGGAATGAAGGCAACATTTGGATGGTGGAGGACTTAATTTCATAATTTCCCTCCTGGGAAATTGAATGCAAAATGGGGAATTATAAGCACCAGGCAAAGTAGTCTCTTAACAATCTCTGTTCTTCACCCATTTCAGCAGATGTCCGTGATGTATGTCGGTTTCTTAGGAGTCTTTCAACTTCCGAATTTAACGGAGAATCTCGTGATTGAGGGTTCTCCCGCCAAACATACAACTCGAGAGAGAGTTTGGTACAAAACTGTCTATTTAAGAACTTTCTTTCCTTTTACACACGTCTGCATAAACATAACAACAAAATTAATAAATGACTGATAAATAAATGAAAATAAACATAGGTCTATCTATTTTAGAACAAACTTCCCCGGCAATGGTGCCAAATACTTGTTGTCGCTCCAAGTGTGCCATAATTGTGTGCATTATGAATCAAAAATTAAAGAATTAAAGAATGCTAGGTTATATGGATGTTAACTTATGAAAGGGATATCAAGACATTGGGGCTAACACCGGCTGCAAGATCGTGGCCAATTGTAGCAAGTTTTAAAAGTAAGTATTTCAAGATCGTCCACGAGAATTTTGTCTAAAGCGAGAGATAAACCTCCGGATCTGCTATAATGCTCTATAATTATCTAAAAAAAAAGAATAGATAAAAGAGAGTGTTGGATTGTGTCACATTTAACTATAAGCAAATAAAGAAAAGAACTAACTACATGATCCAGATCCGAGTTGGGGAGATGTTTAAAATAAGACAAATGCGTAAATAATAGCTTCATGTACTTTAGCCTCAATTTTAATGGAGAATCAGAGTTCAACAGCAGATTCAATCTTCATCTGCTACCAAAGACAGATGTAAGAGAAATAAATCCGAATTAAGGAATAGGTTTAGACTTATGGCTATGATCATCCACTTAAATGGTCACAGATCATCCAATAGTTGTGGCCTATTCTTTAGTTCGTAATATGAACATCATCAGAATGTCTGCTAGAATTAGGTTACCAACGCTAATTAAGGGTGATGAATTAAGGAAGTTGCATGCGGATGAGTGAATCTAAAGAAGTCTAATGCACTAAGGTGAACATTCGTAACCTCGACATGACTCCAATGGAGAAGACACAAATTACAGAACCTTTTAAAATCCAAAATTACAATTACGAAAGCACGGCTTCTTAGAGAGCCCTCAGACTTACAGTCTTGAATCCGAACTTGGAAGTACAAATCACTCACAATGGCTCTCAAAGGTAAACTACAAGAAGGGATTACAGGGGGTTCAGATAAGCTATCTGACCGGAATGAGGGAAACAGAGATGAAAACTCTAAAATCTGGATGCCCAATTTGGGCGAATGGCTTCTCTATTTATACTTTTTCCTCCATCCTGCGCATGGCTGGATTGACCAATCAGGAATGCTTTAGATCTGGATTGCCCAATGAGGGTTGAGCACGGGGATCCAGATCTGTTTTGGCCAATGGAAATGCTCTGATCTAGTTCGGCCAATTAGGTGCCAGAAGCATCAATTCTGTTATGAGTTTGAAATTCTGTTTGAGCTTCTGGAAGTTCCCGCCAGGTAATTTAACTTTGGGCCCTCACATGGGTTGGAATATGCCTTCGAATCTTGATTGGAACCTTCCGGAATGTTCCTGGTCTTTTGATTGCATTGGGGCGCGTGCAAAGTTTCCTGAAATACCCTTCGGACGACCTGCAACTCCCCAGAATGCCATTTCGCATAGTTTAAGGGCTTTTTCGCAAAGTAGTTTGGCTCCAGAAGCTCTCTTCGCAAAGCATTTTGGCTTCAGGAGATCTTTTCGTGGGGTTTCAGTTCTTGTTCGAATTGGTCTTCTCTTCTTTTCGCAAAGGTAAATCTTCTATTCGAACAGTTCTGTATCCTTTCGAAAAGCTCATTTGCAGTTTATTCTCTCTTCGCTTAGTCTCAGGTTCTTTGCGAATAGTAGAAGTTCTTTGCGAATTGAACTCTAGGCTCCTATTCTTCTTTGCGAATAGTAGAAGTTCTTTGCGAATTGAACTCTAGGCTCCCATTCTTCTTTGCGAATAGTAGAAGTTCTTTGCGAATTGAACTCTAGGCTCCCATTCTTCTTTGCGAATTGACTTTTAACTTGATTTTTTCTTTGCGAATGGCTCTCTCTCTTGCTTCAGGTCTTTGTCTGCTCTTTTAGACCCTCTTTAGCCATTGCTGAGGCTGTTTCTTCACTCCTTCTTTAAACTTGACATGAGCTGTCAGCTTTTTTGATCTTTTTGGGACGCTTTTCGGATTTGGACCTGTCTGATTGGTTAGCTGTAAAATGCACACTAATGCACTTATTTAGTCTTCTCAAGGGTCTTTCAAGGCTCATGTTTAGGGGTGAAAGATGGTATTTTTCACTACTTAACAGACCCTGAGGTACTCAGTATCTTCTTCCTCATGGGCCACAGTCTTGCCCTTTTTTAGCTTCTTCATTGATTTTTCAAGGTTGTTGGTAGGTGGGTGCCCTCTTCTTTGGAGCGGATTTCTTCTTAGCACCTTAGGCATCAGAGGCCACTCCCTTGCCCTTCTTCATTGGGGCAAATTTCTTCTCAGTTGGTTGCTCCATTTGGGGCTCAGCCATCTAAGTAGGCATCTCAGAGGTCTCCACTATGAAGGCCTCTGCATCCTTACTAATTTTTTAGTTACCCTAGGGCTGCCAGTATTTGGAGGGTTTAGAACGACAGCCAATGCATAAAAGAAATTTTAACTCGTGGCCATGGCTACTCAACTTCTTCAAATTAGGGCTTGCAACTTTCAGCTTATGCAACGCGCACTTCACAAATGATATTGCACCCAAAGTCTTCCCTTCTTTACTCTAAATTACTAATCAATCAAAGCAATAGAGAGAGTGAGAGATCTTACCAACTTGCAGCTAGGGGTTCCACTTTAAAAGTTGCATAAATGTTCAAATCCCCCCAAACCTAGCCCAAAGTGACCAGGAGATGATGGGGATTAAAATGATAGGAGGAAACTATCTGAGGTGGAGTGGGGTAGGTTATAGAGAAGAAAGAAGAAAGCAGGGAGGTTGGTTTTTGCTCAGTGAAGGCTTAGGGCAAAGAGATAGAATGGAGAAAATGGAGAAATCACAGGGTTTATAAGGCTGATCCCGTGCCTCGCGCGGCTATCGCCATGTTCTTGCGCAGTACAATTCTTGTGCACTCAACTTCCAACCTCGTGAGAAGTAATGTTGCGGAGAAGAACAGAGCCTCGCGAGGTCATAAAGTCTCTAAATCTGAGCCTCGCTAGGTCACTTTGCGAAGCTGAATCTGGGCCTTAGTGCGTGAGGCAGTTTTGCATCCCTTGCGCAGCTAGAGTAGCAAGGACTAGCACGACTTAAAATGTGTGAATTCTGTTCTTCATGTAGTTCCATATTGGTACCAAGCTAGAGTCTCATGAGGCTCACTCTCAGGCTTCAGCATGTACCTTTTGCTCGCGAAGCTCTCGCGCGGTACAAAATCTTCATCAGAACTCCACAAAAATGCTTTAAGTAGCTCGCGAGTGTGAAAATGATGCCTTTTAGCCTAGCGAGAAAGCAACTTTTAACCTTTATCACAATGTTACACATTGGCCATTATTAACATCGGTACTCCTTTTTATCATTATAATTGTATGCCCATTATTAACATCGGTACATCAAAAATGTAGAATTCTATAGATAGTCTTTCAGATCAAATTCATGACATTTATTATGAGAGCACCTCAACCATAGCAGCAACAAAGACGGACATCAAATCCAGATGAAAATATGTGCATGTACTCAAAACAGAACAAAACAAAACAGAATGATACAAATAAGCAAATCATCATCACACTAAAAGTAATAAATGAAAAATATCTAAGAACACAAAGTAAGAAGACTCATTAACACATATGGTATACATTTTACAAAGTTGTGAATCGCTGAGTAGTGGGAGGTTCATGTAGGTGAATGCTTTGAAGAGGCACCACTAAATTTCCTACACAAATTTTTAGCCATTGACCATTCACTTTAATGATCCTCCCAGACATGGGATCTAAGATCTCAATAGCACCAGAAGGGGAGGCATGAATGACAGTGTAAGGTCCATCCCATCTGGATTTTAACTTCCCTGAAAAAAAATTTAGTTTAGAGTTGAAAAGCCAAACCTTAATACCAACATTGAAGTCCTTCCTCATTAGCTTCTTGTCAAAGAATGCCTTTGATTTCTCCTTGTATATTTTGGCATTTGAATAGGCTTCCAGTCTCATCTCATCAATATCTGCCAATTGCAATTTCCTATGAGAACCAATAGTAGTTAGATCAAAATTCAGTATTTGGATAGCCCAATAGGCTCTGTGCTCTAACTCCACTAGTAGGTGGTAGGCCTTGCCATAAACTAACCTAAATGGGGACATACCAATAGGGGTCTTATAGGCAGTCCTATAAGCCCACAAAGCATCATTCAGCTTGTGTGCCCAATCCTTTCTATCAATCCTCATAGTCTTCTCCAAGATATGCTTGATCCCCCTATTGGAAATTTCAACTTGCCTATTGGTTTGTGGGTGGTAGGCAGTTGCAATTCTCTGTGTAACAGAATACTTTTTGAGGAGATTCTCAAAAGGCCTGTTATAGGAATTACTCCTCTCATCACTAATAATAGCTCTTGGGGTGCCAAATCTTGAGAAGATATTGTCCTTTAAAAACTTTAGGACAACTGTGTGGTCATTTGTCCTTATGGCAGTGGCTTCCAGCCATTTGGGCACATAGTCCACTGCCACAAGTATGAAGTTAAAACTCGTAGATGGAGGAAAGGGACCCATAAAATCAATGTCCCAAATGTCAAAGAGTTCTACCACAAGGATAGGCTGCAATGGCAGAAAATCCTTCTTGGAAATGCCCCCTAACCTTTGTCATCTCCCACAGGCCTTGCAATGTATATTTGCATCTTTGAATAAAGAAGGCCAATAAAAGCCACATTGCTGCACTTTTGCTACAGTCTTTTTGCCACTAAAGTGACCTCCACAGGCTTGCTCATGGCACATTGAAAGAATGTTGTGGAACTCACTTTCATGCGCACATTTCCTAACAACCTGGTCTGCACAATGCTTGTAAAGGTATGGATCCTCCCACAGAAAATGTTTGACCTGAGAGAAAAATAGGTCTTTGTCCATCTTGGACCAGTGAGGGGGAATCATACCCATAGCAAGAAAATTGATAATGTGTGCAAACCAAGACACACTAGACTACATAGCAAACAGTTGCTCATCAGGGAACAATTTATTTACATGTGTTGCTGCACATTCTTCCAAAATAATTCTAGAGAGGTGGTCAACCACCACATTCTCAACTCCCTTTTTATCTTTGATCTCAAGATCAAACTCCTGTAACAGGAGGATCCATCTTATCAACCTTGGCTTGGCATCCTTCTTAGCCAACAGGTATTTTAGGGCTGAGTGATTAGTAATAACAATAACTTTTGACCCAAGCAAATAGGGTCTAAACTTGTGCACAACAAAGACAACAGCTAGCAGCTCCTTCTCAATAGTGGTGTAGTTGAGCTGAGCTTTAGCTAGTGATTTGCTGACACAATAGATCACTGCATGCAACTTATCTTTCCTCTTTCCTACGACTTCACTTATTGCAATGTCTGATGCATAACACATCAGTTCAAAGGGGAGTGAGTAATCTGGGTCCTTGATTACAGGAGCAGTTGTACGACACTTTTTTAAGACCTCAAAGGCCTCAAGGCAATCAGCAGAGAAGTCAAATGGCACATCCTGACAAAGCAGGTGGCACAATGACTTTGAAATTTTGCTGAAGTCCTTAATGAGCCTCCTATAGAATCCAGCATGTCCTAAGAATGATCTGATTTGCTTGACACTCCTGGGTTGGGGCAAGTGTGAAATTAGATATACTTTAGCCTTGTCAACCTCTATTCCTTTGTGAGAGATCACATGACCCAACACAATTTCTTCTGTTACCATAAAGTGGCTCTTTTCCTAGCTGAAGGCCAAATTGGTCTCCTCACATATTTGTAAAACCAGGTCAAGGAGACTCAAGCAGTGGCTAAAGCTATCCCCAAAAATTTAGAAATCATCCATGAAGAGTTATAGGAATTTGTCAATCATATCAGAAAAAATTGCATACATGCACCTCTGAAATGTGGCTGGGGCATTACACAGTCCAAAAGGAATCCTCCTGTAAGCAAAGGTGGCAAAGGGACATGTGAACGTAGTTTTTTCTTGATCTTGAGGATACACAAAGATTTGGTTATATCCTGAGTATCCATCAAGAAAGCAGTAAAATGCCTTCCCAATCAGCTTATCTAGAATTTGGCCAATAAAAGGGAGGGGGAAATGGTCTTTCCTGGTTTTGGAGTTGAATTTCCTGTAATCCATGCAAACTCTCCAGCCAGTGGTCTCCCTGGGTGGCATCAACTCCCCAGAATCTATAGCAATAACTTTTTAAGTTCCACCTGGATAGGTTACACCCATTCTGAATTTGAAATGGGGTAAATTACCCCTGCATCCAACAGTTTCACTATCTCTTTCAAGACCACCTCTTGCATGTGAGGGTTAAGCTTCCTCTGCATCTCCCTAGAGGGTTTTACACCATCATCCAGGTGAATTTTGTGCATGCAAATGGAGACATCAATGCCTCCGAGATCAGCTAATGCCCACCCTATTGCCTTTTTATGCTTCTTCAAAACACTCAATAATTCATCCTCCTGCTCACTAGTGTGAGAGGAGGAGATAATCACTAGAAGCTTGTTGTTTTGCCCCAAGAAGGCATATTTTAATGTGTCTAGGAGCAGTTTTAGCTCCACCTCAGGGGACTTTTAATGGAAGGCTATAAAGGTGCCTTAGTGGTTTGAGGAAGGGGCAGCAATGTAGGTTTCCAACTGGAATGTTGCACTAGGCCCATATAAGACTCTATTTTTATGATGTCTTCTGTCATGAGAACTTGGGCCTCCTTCTCAACCATACTTCTAATATTTTCAAGGTCATCAGTAGCATTATTCCAATCCAACAGATTGGATAATTCTTCTTCCACTAGGCCATCTAGTACATCTATTGCACAACAGTCCTCAATGTCCATCTGAGGTTGCCTAGCAGAATTATACACATTTAATCGGGCCCTCATGTTCCCAAAGGTCACCTCCTTCACCCCTGACCTTGCATTGTATGCAAGCATTTACAGTGGCCAAGAATAACCTTCCAAGGATGATAGGAATTGGGGTGTTACTTTTGCAAGGGTCCATGCCCAACACAAGGAAATCAGTAGGATAGTAGAACCTATTCACCCCCATCAAAACATCCTTCACCACATCCACAGGTCTCCTCTCAGACCTATCAGCCAGTTGGAGCACTACTGATGTGGATTTCGGCTCCCCCAAATCTAGCTCCTCATACACAGAATATGGGTGTAGATTCACATTGGCCCCTAAGTCCAAGAGGGCTTTAACAATGGTATGGTTTCCAATTATGCAGGGGATAGTAGGTACCCCTGGGTCCCGTAATTTCATAGGTGTAGCAATGGATAGAACTAACCCAATATGCTCTACAGTAAAAGCCTTTTTGAGCAACTACACCCTTGCATTTCTTTTTTATGTGCAGAGGTCCTTCAAGAATTTTGCATAGGTAGGGACCTATTTTATGTTATCCGGCAAGGGCAAATTGATCTAGACCTGCTTGAAGGTTTCCATCATTTCCTCCATTTGAGCATTCCCCTTATCAAAAAGAGATGGACCAGCTAATGCATGAGGAAATGGTAGCTGTGGGACTGCTGGTGCCACTGCTGCATGCCTAACCACATCATGGTCAAATTTTTATTTTTTTCTTTTTTCTTTATTTAATGTTTGTTGTTGGGGCTCAACATCAACCCCTTTATTTTGCCCTTGCTGATCCACAATAGGGGGATGACTTCTTTAGTTCTTCACCACTCACATTTCTTTTATTCTCACTCTCCATGACCTCCTCAATTGCCTTGCCCACTAAATTATCAACCACCCTACCACTCCTTAGGGTGGTGATTGCATTAGCCTCCTCATGGATAGAGGATGTTTCTCCAATCATGTACTGTCCTTTGGGATTGGCCAAGGGTTGACTAGGTAGCCTGCCCTCCTCTCTTTTGTTCTAGGCATTGCAGATTTGACCCAGCTGGTCCTCTATTTTTTTAATGCTTTACCCATGAGAGTTCACAGTTTGGACTAAGTTCCCCAAATTTTGCATAGATGCCAGCATTTACTCTTCAAAGGAAGAGGATCTGGGCTATTGTGGGGGCAAGACCAACTAATTGGGCTGTGGGGCAGGTAACTAAAAATTTTATCTTGGTGGGTATCCTTGGTTAAATTGGTGTTGAGGTCTGTATGGAACGGCCAACTGCTGCTGGGGTTAAGGGTATGTATCTTGTCTCTACCTCAAATTTGGGTGGTTTCTCCATGAGTACCCAGCAGTTTGCTTTCCATATGCTTGGGCATCATTGCCATTCTCCATAACTAAATCAGGGAATTGTTTGGCTGATGGACAATCTTGAAGTGAATGTGTGGGAGATTCACATATTAGACATGCCTCCACCTGTGCAACCATCCTAGGCTACATCACATTCATCAATTTATCAAACTTTAAGTTCAGATTATCCACCTTCCATTCCAACTCACTTTGTACCTTAACTTCATTCATTCCACCTCTAGGGGTGGACTCTTTCACCAATTTAGCTGGGGTCTGGCTACCATTGCGAGACAGTGACTCCTGCTGCATGAAATTTTCCGTTAAGATGTCAAATAGCTCCCAAGCCTCATCAGCTGTCTTGTGGAGGTAACTACCACCACATGCGGCATCCACCATATCCAACTCTTGGGATGAATTCCTTGGTAAAAGACTTGCACCAATTGCCACTATAGAATTTGATGGTGGGGGCATTGTTTTAACATCTCTTGAAATCTCTCTCATGCCTCATAAAAATCCTCAGTTGAGGACTGAGTAAATGACAAAATATTTGTCCTCATCTGGCTGGCTTTATTCATGGGAAAGAATTTAGCCATAAATTAGCTTCGGAGGTCACTCCATGTCTAAATGCTATTCGTTGGGAGCTTAGAGAGCCAACTGCTGGCTTTGTCCTTTAGGGAAAAAAGAAAAAGCCTTAGTTTGGTGGCTTCAAGTCCTAGGTCAGTAATATTAAAAGTGGTGCAAAGTGCCAAAATATGGTCAATATGCTTATAAGGATCTTCCTTAATAAGTCCATGGAAAGATGATAGCATGCTAATGGTGGAGGACTTTATTTCATAGTTTCCCTCAACTGAAGGGAATTGTATGTAAAAGGGAGATGTGTAATCCCCAGGTGCATTGTATTCCTTCAGGGTTCTTTGCCTCTCAGCGATGACAGCTAGCTCAGTAATAAAAGTAGGGCCTTTGTGGTGTTTCATGGACTAAGGACCCTTTCAACCTCAAGATTTGGAGGTTCCAACTCAGGGTTAAGAGACCTTCTTCCAAGCATACACACACAAATTCAGCAGGTAAAGAAAATGCTCACAACACAAAAAAATTCCAAACCAAATTAACAGCTAAACAGATTTACAACTAAACTAATGACAGGGAATTTAACATTAAGTGACTGAGTTTTAGGATAAAAGAAGTGCTAATAGAGCTAGCTAGACTCCAGCTATAGCTCCAGCTTTTCCCTACTGCTGTTGTCCGATTCTACTAAATTCCACAAAAAAAATTAGTAGTACTTTTTATTCTCTTTAAAACATAGTTACAAAGAATTTTCTAGACTAAAATATAGTACAGCTCAGGTCTACTAAAAAGATCAATGTCCCCGGCAACGGCACCAAAAACTTGTTGGTTTATTTAGTCTTGCTGCTTCTTATTATAAAGATGATAAAGATAAAATAAAGGAAGTAAAATAAAATAAAACAAAACAAAATAGAGAATGAATACAACACAAAACCAAATCACAGACCTGCAAGATACAAGGCTATTGTAATAAGTTTTAAGTAAGTAAGAGTTTGTCCCACAAAGAAATTGATCTAGAACCCAAAATGGGCTATAATAGTAGGCCTTCAGATCTAGCTACAGATATGACAATCCTAAAGAAAGGGAGTTGGGTGTCACAACTACACTAAATTAACACTAAAAGAAGGGAAATAAAGTATAGTCCTATCCTAAAGAAAGGGGTATGAAGAAGGTGGTGATGATGTGTATTAAAATAAGGATAAAAGGATGGGAAGTAAGAAGTTTAAGCTAATGTTAATTCAGTTCTGTAACTCAAATTTAGGGCTGTCTCTGTAGAAAATCCATGCTGGTATGCTATCAGAAACCTCATGAAGGAAGAAGAATCCAACTTAATCCATGCCATTTGTACTACTCTTAAGGCTATACTCTGTCCACTTAAATTGTCACAGACTATCCAATAGAGTTTGTCAAATCCCATTGATTAAATCAGAAAGCTAACCAAATTCAAAGGACTGGACTAATCTTAAGGCTATAATCTATCCACTTAAATGGTCACAGACTATCCAATAGATTTCCTCTAACCAATGAATTAAATTAGGCCATGAATACCATTACAGATACTATGTTGGTCAGGCTACAAGCTCCCCAGATCTGCTATAGATCTGGCAGGCATTCATTGGATCAAACAGACTTTGAAAACCAGGTGGAGACCACAAGGTATCTCGGGATGAATAAGGATTTAGATTTAGCTAGTCATTTCTACAAAGGGCCTGCAATGACTTAGCTCACAAGTCTACAATCACTACAGAGAAGATAGATCTAACATCTGATACTGGTCAAGTAAAACAAAGGGGAGCCTGTTCCTGCACAATCTCTCACTAGGCTACAAGCTCAAGTACAAAGAAAAAGAATTCATCTTAGATCTGTGACCAAGACCTGCCTTAAGGCTATAGTCTGTCCACTTAAATGGTCACAGACTATCCTAGAGGCTACCTTACCCAGAGATGATGAGATAGAACAGTAAAATCACTGTTGCCACCATGGTTACAGGGCTACAAGCTCAAGCTTCTATGGGAGCATTAAATCTATAAAATCCAATGTAGAAAACACAGGTCAAAGAACACTATGCTGAACACATAGAAAAACAACAGATTTAATGGAGCATTAAAAATGGCTATTCATTCCATAAAAGAAAACTTATAATGGATGCCCTCAAGGCAACAGTCTGTGCAAACCCCAAAATAGCTCCCTCTATTTAAACAAAACCCATTATAAAAGTAAGCTTAAACCCAACTGCTACAAAGAGCTCAGCCCAGCATGGCTGCTATGCTAATGTAAGAAGAAAATGGAAAATAGAAAAGGAAGCTAAACCCTAAAAAGCTAAAACCTTAAATGTGATCTCAGGCTATTCCTGGATAGTTTACAAAACAATAAATTGTTCTATTTATAAGCAAACCCTAAAACATTTGTGTGCAATATCCAATCCAAAATAAACATGTTGAGAGCTGGTGTCGTGGCTTCATTATGGCCCTTGGATTGCCTCGAGATGTGTGGAACAAATTGGCACCTCGGGAGGTGTGCCCTAGAAGTTGGGAAATGTCCAAACTGTCCCTGAGCAATGAAAACAACAAGCTGAGAAATCTAGACTCGTGGCTCCCGAGGCTGGAGTCACTTCAGGTGTGAATCTCACTACGATCTCATGAGGTTGGATGGTGCTAAAGAAGCTCGTGAGGCTGGATTGGCTTGCATTTGTGTAACTCATTAGGCTCTCATTGGGGTATCACATGGCTTTAATTGCTGGAAAAGAAGCCTCGCAAGGTTCCATTGGTATTGAATAGTACAGCTCGCGTAGTTCTAGTTGTAAGGTGTAGCACAGCTCGCGCTGATGACCTCCATGTGTTTCAGGTCCCATAGATGTTCGTCAGGCTGGAGCGCGCTTCTCACGAGGCTGGCTTTGTTTCTGAAATGTGCTAACACTACACGAGAATATTTCTGAAACTCCTTCTTGAGCTGCGTGAGATGTATGCGAGCTCTTTAGGTGCTGCAAGCTAGAACTTCGCGAGGTCTGTGGGAGGGTTATAATGCCCGGCTCACCATGTTCTAGGAACTGCGTGAGTTCTTAATGTGTTGCGGTTTGAACCTCGCGACATCCTCTGTCTGGGTCCACCTTCCTCTCTTCTGTGGAACTTCTGGGGCCCACTTAGGCATGCAATATGGCATGCATGTGTGATCCACCATAGTGCATCCTCTGATCTTCACTCAGCTCCAACGCTTAGCATGAAATTCAGTCTTCTTAGCTTAAAAAGATGGATTATAGCATGAAGTTCTTATTTCCTATTGTTGGTGTTCTAAGTGTGCTTGATTTATTTGTGTTTTGAAAGCATACTTGCAAATGATGCATTGTACTGAATATTAAAAAGAATAAGAAAATATCAGCACAGAGAAAACATAATTAGCCTGCAAGATCAGGGCCAATTGTAGCAAGTTTTAAATGTGAGTAAAAGATCGTCGACAGGGAATTGATTTAAAATGTAAGATAAACCTTCAAATCTGAGCTACCAGATCTGACCTCTAATCCTATCTAGAAACCACATAAGATGGGAGGTTGAATTTGTCACATTAACTAAATGATAAAAGTAAAAGTTAAACTAAATGATCCAGATCCAAGTTGGGGGAACGTTTGAGGTAAACTTATAAAAAATGGAGAAGTAATATCTAACTTTGATTTGGTCCTTGAAATCTAATGAGAATGACTGCAGCTCAACTGAGAGATGATCCAATCTTCATCTGGCTACAAGCGCAGATGTAAGAGAAATAAATCTAATTTAAGGATTAGGTTTAAGCTTATGGCTATGGTCTGTCCACTTTAATGGCCATAAACCATCCAATAGTCTTTAATCCAAAGCCTTAGTTTAGAACAAGAAGCATCACTACAAATGCCGTGAGAGATTAGGTTACCAACACTAATTCTCATAGGATTAATGAATCAATGGAAATTACATGAAAAATAGTAAATCTAAAGGAGTCTAATGCAATAAGGAGATCAGAGGGAACCCTTAACATGAGTCCAATTGAGAATGTATGATTTACAACAACCTTTTCAAATCCACCATTACAATTACAGAGCACAGCTTAAACAACTCTCAGATTTGTAGTCTTGAATACAATTCTCTTTTGAATTACAGAAATATCTCATAGCTCTCAATTGGAAGTAAAAGTGAAGCTATTACAGGGATTTCAGACAAACTATCTGGTTTGGAAATGTGGTAATAGGAATGAAACTCAAAATCTGGATACCCAAATTGGGCAAATGGTTCATCTAGTTATAGTTTTCCCTAAGTCCAGCTCAGATGTGTATCAACCAATCAGAATTGGATAGATCTGTATCAACCAATAGGAGTCGAGCACAAGGATCCAGATCTATTTTGGCCAATCAGAACTGCTTGATCTGGTTCAGCCAATCAGGTGATAGAAGCATCAATTCTGTTATGTAATTCAAAAATCTGTTTGAGCTTCTAGAAGTTCCCGCCAAGTAATTTCATCTTTGGGTGTTCACATGGGGTGGAATATGCCTTTGGTTCGTGCTCAGAATCTTCCGGAATGTCCCTGGGCTTTTAAATGCATTGGGGCGCGTGCAGAGATTACTGAATTGCCCTTGCAGATGCTGAGAATCTTCAGGATATCATTTCGCACAGTTTGGAGAACTTTTCGCAAGGTACTGTGACTTCTGAAGCTCTTTTCGCACAGATTGGAGACCTTTTCGAAAAGAACTGTAACTTCTGGAGATCTATTCGCAAAGATTGGGGACCTTTTCGAAAAGAACTGTAACTTCTGGAGATCTATTCGCAAAGATTGGAGACCTTTTCGCAAAGATTGGGGACCTTTTCGCAAAGATTGGGGACCTTTACGAATAGCATTCTGTAGTGCATTCTTCTTTTCGAATAGCTCCAAACCTCTTTCCAGGTTGAAACCAGGCCTTTGTCCTCTTTATTTTAGGCATTTTGACAGCCAGTGAGGTTGTCCTTTCTCCTTCTTCCTCCAGATCAAGATGGGTCATCATCTTTTTGGCACTTTTAAGCTACTTTCAAGGTTAAGCCTGCCTTTATTGTTAGCTGTAAAACAAACACTTAAAACACTTATTTAGTTCTCTCAAGGGTCTATCAAGGCCCAGATTAAGGGGTGAAAAATGGTATTTTCCAGTTCTCAACACCTATTTTCTACAGAAACACAATTAAAGATCATTATTAACTAGCTCAAAGGTCTTCTTAAAAGAGGTGAAAAGTGGTACCTTTTAGTTATTAACAAAGGGCTTCTTAAAAGAGGCCATCATTACGAAGCCAGGTAGCCAAAAAGCATCCCTGAATGCTCATACCCTTTGCTACACCCATTGAGCCATTAGCCTTTCTTTCGTAAACCCCTCCCTAGAAAAAGAAGAAATAGTGTATATACCAAACAAAAAAGAAGAAAAAGAGTTACCATCAAAATCCAAAAAAAAAAAAAGGAAAATCCAAAAAGTGGATAAGCAAAAAGAAAAAAGATAGAAAAATCAGGGGGCATGTATAGTAAAAATCCCTCAAGGAAGAAGTGTATTACGGCAGCTGGAACCCAATCAAGAGAAACATTTTAATTCCTTCAAAATTTCTAACCTATCCCTCCTATCATGTGGCCATAATACATCCCTGAAGAAAGCCGTCTTTAAGGTCTACATGCCATCATGATATCCGTTGAGTTAGCACAAGCCAAGCTGAGAGACAAGAAAAGAATTTCATCTAGTCGACTATGATGGAATCAACGTCCATGTTGTGGCCTTTGAAAAAATAAAAGGGAGAAACATAAAATATACATGAGCTCAAAGCAAAATGGACATGGGGAAAACCTGCGAGGGCGCCATGAGTAATAAGAACAAGCTTGTGCGGATAAGGTGAAAATTTGAAAACACGCCTGAGGTAAAAATATAAAAACCCATGGACGTAGTGAAAACCCGAAAGAGTGCTACGGGTAACAAAGAGGATGATAATAAGCATGGTGAAAACCTATCATGGGTGCTGTGAGCAAAAATGTGTCAAAAGAAAAGAAATAGAGAGAAGAAAGAAAAATTATTAGTTACTATGTTGGTTACATTTATAGGCTAGCAGGTCTCTACTCGGGCCACTCATGTTAGCTCAAATTGGGTCATGACCAGGAATATCTTCATATCGCACCATCAAACACATGATCAAAGGTAAAGATAAAAGGCTAACTCAATAAAAAAGGAATGAACTTTCCAACCTTGGGAAAATTTTGGACCTCGGCCCCTACAACATGAACGGTTTCAGCTATTCTCAAAATGGGGCCCGTTACCTCTTCTCCAATTCTCAAGAGGACCCTCGAGAGAAAATCAAGCCACATAGGGGAGGTCTTGTTGTACCAGGCACCGGCTGAACAAAGCAGAATTGGCATAGCACCCAAGACGGGAAATTGTAGGCACTCCCAGTCAGACCTAGAAGGGTGATACCTTCTAGATCTCGGGATCGTACTATCGAGAAGGTCTCGTCAAGCCATGGAAGCCTCCATATAAGTTCTACCTCGATCAAACAAAGACGCATCTCACCTGTATTATTTTGTGGCAACCTAGAACATCAGCCCAAAAGCACGAGCAGCTTCTCCTCAATCCACATAGAAGCAGGGCACGGATCCCAAAATAGAAAGATGCTCCCCAAGCCACAATTGAAGAAGAATAAGGCATCCCCAGAAGCACTCCACCTTGCTTGAGGCAAAGGCATCAAGTCCATAGTAAAGCTCGGCTAACACAAAATACACAATAGAGCGTCCCTTTTCAAGCTCCACCAATACGTCGAAGAGTGTAAGAGAGAAAGGGCAAAAGCATTCACTTTATAAATATTTCTGGTTGGAAATTTTTGCAAACTTTCATCGCCAAAAGTTTCTCTCAGGAATTTCACCGAACACCTGGTCGGCCCGCCGGCAAAGCTCTTCTCATACTCACTTTCCTTCCAGGCTAAAATCGGCTAAACGGTCTTAGCATAGCCCGATTTTGGTACCACCTTAGCAAATCCATGATGTAACCTCAGACCCGACAAAATAGCAAGTTCTTCAAGTGTTGAAGTTAGCTCATGGGCCCTAAAATGGAAGACATGGGTTTCCGCATCGCAACGAGAAACCGCCACATGGGTAAGATCCCAAAATAGAGGAACATTGCGAGCTCGCTCTTGTCCAAGCTATCAAACCAATGTTTTAAAAAGCTAGGCCCTATGCCCAAGGAGGGAATTTTAAAAATCCCAGGCCCCACTGGAGGGGCGAGATCAAGAAGCGAGTCCATGGTCATACAAAGTCATTTAATGAATCCCATTTCGATGTAGGACAATGGACCCACCCATGGGAAAAAAAAAGAAAAAAATCGAAGTAAAATTCGGAGCCCAACTTTAATTTGAAGGAAAAGAATGCATTCTCGGGCCTTATAGGCCCATCAATGACCAAATGTACCTTGCATATGTTTTATATACGCAAGGTCAAAATCCCCCATAAAATGCCTTGTGTATATTTTATATATGCAAGACCACAGAACCCCAGAAAATGTCTTTTGTATATTTTAAAAACAGAAGGCCAAAAATCCCTAGGAAATGCCTTACATATATAATATATATGCAAGAAAAAAAAAACCAAAAAAATATAAGAACTATATGTATATACTGGGTTGTCGGCCCTTGTTGCTTGGACCATTCCCTACATACAATAAACAAAGGTTCCCTTACAGGTGGCACCCCGTGACTACCTAACCTATCTTTTTTATTTTAGGTGCCACCCTGTTGGTAGAGAGGACATAACAGGTTGGTAAACCTCAATCGTACATTGGCTATCAACACGAAAAAGGGGAAGAGAAAGAGAGCAAGTACACCACGTACAGGAAGCTGGAAATAAAATTAGATTGGAAAACCATTCAAGAGTGATCAAATTATAGCCACATAATCATGTTGTCTACATCAGTCTAATCCAATGTTTAAATAAAAAAAGCAAAAAGTGAACCAGTAAAAGCAACCTCCAATCAAGCTCCAGATCCTCAGGTGTCCCTCCGTTGCTGTTAATCAGTGAAAAATACCATTTTTGACCTCCTAACCTGACCTTTGATGGACATTTGAGGTGACTAATAATGTGTCTTGAGTGTGTTTTGTAGTTAAGCAATAAATTACAGTCATAGTGCCGACATCCAGCTAAAAATGCCAAAGAAGAGACTTGTTGCCTCAATATGTACTCATGCAGCCCAAAAGGCCAACCATCAAGCAATTCACAGAGCCTCAGAGCTCTATGGGAATGGCATGTGTCCAACTGGGCACATATGAGAGCAATAGTAGTTGCATTGGATGAAGATTGAACCCCTCAAAAGGTTACTGTGTGCTGGACAGATGAAGGACAACACCCCAAGCTCTGTGCCAGTTGTGGAAGCAAAGAGCAGAAGAATTTAAGAGGTTATTTCATCAATTTGACAGGTCAGGATGCTTGAATATGAAGAAATCGATAGGTTCCCAGAACCTGTCGAGAAGCTAAAACTAAAGAAGGCACCCTATCGAGAGGATCTGAATCCAAATTGTAACCTATCGAGAGGTTTTGATGTGAACAAATAGATAGTTCAGAGGTTCATAGAACCTGTCGATTAGTGTTATGCATCCTGTCGAGAGGTCACCTGTAGATGCAGTGGATCTCGTGAGGTTCCACCTGCATGTCGAGAGGATAGTTGAACCTGTCGAGAAGTGCGTCCAACTTGTCAAACTACATAATGCAACCTATCGAAGAAACATTTGGAGCTGTATAAGAGATGAAGAGGTTGAATTATAACCTATCGAGGGGATGGCTGGAGCTAGGACAACAGTTAGGTATTGATGTCATCCTGTCGAACAGTTTAACAAATCCTGTCGAGAGGTACAGAACCTTTCGAGAGGTCCCTTGAACCTCTTAAAACACAATTTGGGAACTTCTCAGTTCCAACTTAGACTGCAGCTCACTCCGGTACTTTGTGCACATGTGTCCCAAGCCTATTTAACTACTTTGAGGGTATTTTTTGGAATATAAATGGGCACGAATGGGAACCCTCTAACCACCCCATATGGACTTGTCCAATTCGAACTAATTGGGGGGAGTTTCTAGAAGCAAAACCAGCCACATCAGCAGCTCAGAATAACAGAATTATTCTCTTGAGCTTTGATTGGCTGAAATAGATCTGACGACAGAGGGGAAGACTATAAATGGAAGAGAAGTTTCATTGAAGAACCATCCAGAAATTGAGAGAGCTCAGACCAAATTTGAAATTCCCTTTTCCTTCTTTCCCATTCTCTCTTTAGACAAACCATGGTTGGCTAAACACTTTCAGGAGCTAGGGTGAGGTGAGAGCTGTAAATTGAGAGGTTCAGGATTTTGTATGGGGATTAGATATTGCACAGATTGTAGATCTGAGAATAATGTACTGTAAGTTTGTATTGAATCATTAAATTATTGATTGTAAAGATAATTTTGATCTATAGATCTTTTGATTGCCAATTGATTTCCCTAGATTTGATATCCCTGTGGATGCCTGAGCTTGCAGCCTTGCATCCACAACATCTGCAATAATCTAATTGTTCTAATTCAAACCTTAGGATTGGAAGAAATCCCTAGGATGATCTGTGGCCATTAAAGTGGATAGATCATAGCCTTAAGATCAATCCAATTCTCTGGTCTAGATTAGATTATTATACCTTGCATCTGAGCTTGTATCCAGATGAAGGATTATTGCAAATCAATCTCTTGCATTGCCTCTAAACCAATCAATTTTTAGTGAAGACCAAAATCCCCAGCTGCTATTCTCCCTCTTTTGATATCAAATTCCCCAAATCCTTTTCTCCATTTCTTTAAATCTGTGTTTTACTAAGCTCTGGATCATTTACATTTTATGTTATATTTCCGTAGTTTTTAGTAAAGAGACAATCACTAAAACCTCTCCTCTTTCCTTTCTTACTTTAGTTTAAATTAGGATAGAGTGCCAGATCTATTATAGATCTGGAGATTTACTATATTTTAATCCACATTTCCCTGTGGACATACCCCTACTTACCCCATTAAAGCTTGCTGCAATAGCCCTGGTTCTTGCACGCCTAGCTGCTTACCTTGGTTCCATTCATCTGTGATTTACCTGTTAATTTGCTGATTTTAACCTCTTAATAATTACAAGGTAGGAAATACGCCAAGTTTTTAGCGCCACGGTCGGGGATCTGTGTTTTTAGAATTGGTAGATCTAAGTTTTTCTTATTTTAGATTTTTGATTTATACTTGTCTGTTTTTTGTTTGACTAATTGTTGCTGTAGTTTTTTGTACTTTAATTTTGTGCTGCAGATCTGGATTTGTAGTTCTGATTAGGAGCATTGTGATAATTGAAGGAGCAAGCTTTGCTTGAGTTTGCATTTCCTAACTCTTTTATATATTTAAATCTATAAATTTTTAAATCTATAGCAATAGTTGTTTATATTTGTAATTGTTTTATTAAATATGTGCTGTAATTTTGTGTGTTGTATTTTGTTTCTGCTGTGTGTATGCTTGGTAGAAGATCTCTCAATCATGAGAATGTTTCTTTAGATCTTGAAGTTGAGAGGCTTCTCAGACCTAGGCAATCCCTACACACACCTGTGGTTAATTGTAATATTTCTACAATGGGTGAGCAACCTAGGACATTGAATGAATTCAATGCACTGGGGGTATACAATTCTCTCTTCTACATTCAATTCCCTGATGTAAGGAAACTATGAGATTAAATCTTCCACCATACAGATGTTTCCGTCATATCATAGCCTGAGTAATGAAGACCCATACAAACACATTGATGAATCCTTAGGCTTGTGTACTACCTTCAACATTGCTAGTTTGGGGAAGGAAGCAGCTAGGTTGAGGCTCTTCCCTCTTTCACTAAAGGAAGAGCCAGAACTTGGCTTTCTATGCTCCCAACAAATAGTATACAGTCTTGGAATGACCTTCACTATCAATTTTTTGCCAAAATTTTCTCCATGTCCAAAACAAGTCAGCTAAGGAAGAGCGTAATTTCATTTTTTCAGTCCCCAATTGAAGACTTTCACCAAGCGTGGAAAAGATTTAAGGAGCTCTTGAAGCAATGTCCTCATCACCAAATTTCTGAATGGCAATTTGTTCAAAGTTTCTGTCAAGGAATTGATCCCAAGAGTAGGGACATGGTGGATGCCTCATGTGGAGGGACCTACCTCCACAAGACAACTGATGAGGCCTAGAAATTGTTTGATATTATTAGTGAAAATTCCATGCAAAGGGAGACTCTGTCAAGGGACATTGAGACTCCTGTTAGATTGGGGAGAGGGAACACTACAAGAGGGAAAATGTATGAGGTCAATGGTTAAAATGATTTGGAGAGGAAGGTAGATAGCTTAACTCAGAAATTTGATAAGCTCATGGGAGCTATGTAGTCTCCAATGGCTGCAAAAGTGGAAGAGGCATGTGTGATATGCCTGCCAATCTCCCTCTCACTCCCTTGAAGAATGTCCCTCAGCTGCCCAATTTCTAGATCTGGTTATGGAGCATGTGAATGCTGCTCAGTCCTTTGGACAACAACCAGCTGTTAGTTATCATTGGAGAAACCAACCCAACTTGAGGTGGAGGTAAGATAATTTTTCAAACCAGCAATGACAATAGTAAATGCCATATAGAAATATTTAGCTTACCAGTAGAATTACTTTCGAAGGCCCCAATACCAACAGCCTATGGCCCAGCCAATGGCATAACCTGTGCATCAAAGTGCACCAGCCCCAACACCCTCTAGATCCCTCACATTTGACGAGCAAGCTTTGGTTTCATTGTAGAATTAGGACTCTTTGTCTCAAACAGTTAACTTTCATAGCCAAAGTATTAAGAATATAGAGGACCACCTTGGTCAGTTATCCAATACTTTGACTAGGAGAGAAGAGGGAAGATTGCCTAGTCAGCCTATGAATAACCCAAAAGGGCAGTATATGGTGGGTGAGACTTCTTCATATGAAGAAGTTAAATCTGTCACCACTTTGAGAAGTGGAAGGTTGGTTGATAACAAGGTTGGTATTAATCCTGAGAAAAGTGCAGGAAAAGAAAGAGCAGCCCATGATGATATGCAGCAGGAGCATCATATGAGAAATAAGGGGGGTGTTGATGAACCCCAATAGAAAAATGAAAACAAAAATAAGGAAAAAATTGATGAGATTGCTAAGGCAACAAATGGGAGATCAGTCCCCCATTTGCCATTTCCCAATGCACTTTAAGCCCCTTCTCCTTTTGATAAGGAGAATGCTAAAGTTGAGGAAATGATTGAAACATTTAAACATGTAAAGATTAATTTACCTTTACTTGTTGAAATCATGCAAGTGCCAGCCTATGCAAAGTTTTTGAAAGATTGATGGACACACAAAAAATAATCTAGGATACACTTATCCAAGAAGGTTTTTTGTGCTGGGAAAGTGAACCAAGTGTTGTCCACTGCAACCCAAACAAAACTTCAGGACCCTAGACTTCCCACAATCCCTTGCATCATTGAGGATCACACCATTGAAAAAGCTATGTTAGATCTGGGAGCAAGTCTGAACTTACTTCGATATTCAGTTTATGAGAAGTTAGGTTTGGGAGAATTAAAGCCCACACATGTGGTATTACAGCTGGCCGACAGATCTGAAAGAAGGCCTATGGGAATGATAGAAGATGTGTTAGTTGGGGTTGACAAATTCTTTTATCTAGCAGATTTTTTGGTTCTTAACATGGAACCAAGCAAGTGCACTACCTCCACTCCTATAATTTTGGGCAGACCATTCTTGGCCACTGCCAATGCTTATATATAATATAGATTAGGTGTAATGGAGGTATTCTTTGGCAATATGAAAGTGAAATTATATGTCTACAATGCAGCAAGTCAGCCTCACTTGTATAGTGAGAACTGCTTTTTGATTGATGTGTTGGATGAGCTTCTGGAAGAGTCTTTGCCCAAGCTACTACTTGTGAAGACATGAGTAATGTTTTTGAAAATGTTTGGAATGAAATTATGGAAGAAAAAGCCCCAACACCTGTGTTTCAAGAGGTGAAAGCCTTAAATTCTAAAGTGGGGTCAGCAACAAGGTATCCTCCTTGGAAACCAGCTATGTTTCCTCTTCCACCACCTTCAACGGCACCTTTGTTGCCTTCACTCATAAGTCCACCTGATGTGAAATTGAAACAGCTGCCAAAGTCTTTGAAATATATATTTATTGGGAGCAAATCTGAAGTTGTCCGTGATAATTTCTTCTTCCCTCACTAATGAGCAAGAAGAGGAACTATTGTATTTGTTAAAAAGGCATAAGAGAGCAATAGGTTGGAATATTACTGATATTAGAGGAATCAGCCCTATTGTTTGTATGCATAAGATCCACTTGGAAGAGGGTTCCAAACCCTCTAGAGAGATGCAGAGAAAGTTAAATCCCCACATGCAAGAAGTAGTGATGAAGGAGGTGGCTAAATTGTTAGATGCAGGTGTCATCTATCCCATTTCAGATTCTGAATGGGTGGCACCTACTCAAGTGGAACCTAAGAAATCTAGAATCACTGTGGTTAAATCAGATTCTGGTGAGCTAATTCCAACCAGAGAAACCACTAGTTGGAGGGTGTGCATTGATTATCAAAAGCTCAATTCAAAAACTAGAAAAGACCATTTTCCATTGCCCTTCATTGACTAGATTTTGGACAAGTTGGCAGGCAAAACTTTTTATTTCTTTCTTGATAGATATTCTGAGTATAACCAAATCCCTGTGCATCCACACGGTCAAGAGAAAACCACTTTTACATGTCCATTTGGCACCGTTGCCTATAGAAGGATGCCATTTGGATTGTGCAATGCCCTTATAACTTTCCAAAGGTATATGTATGCCATCTTCTTGGATATGATTGATAAGTTTTTAGAGATATTCATGGATAATTTTTCTGTCTTTGGGGACAGTTTTAGCCAGTGTCTACATCATCTCAGCCTAGTGTTGTAAAGATGTGAGGAGACCAACTTAGTTTTGAGTTGGGAAAAGAGTCATTTTATGGTCCATCAAGGCATTATCCTTTGCCATGTTGTTTCCCACAGAGGCATAGAGGTAGACCAGGCTAAAATTGATTTAATTGCACATTTTCCCCCACCTAAAGCTGTCAAACAGGTCAGATCCTTCTTGGGACATGCTTGCTTTTATAAGAGATTCATTAAAGATTTTAGCAAAATCTCAAAACCTCTTTGTCACCTACTGTGCCAAGAGGTTCCTTTTGTATTTAATGATGAATATCTCATTGCTTGTGAATATTTGAAAGGATGTTTGACCTCTGCACCTGTCCTTTAAGCACTTGATTATTCTTTGCCATTTGAGCTGATGTGTGATGCATCAGATTTTACTATTGGTGTTGTTTTGGGCCAAAGGAAGGACAAGTTACCTTGTGTGATTGCTTATGCAAGCAAGACAATGATTGATGCTTAGTTAAACTACATAACAACTAAGAAGGAATTGTTAGCCATTGTCTATGCTCTAGTAAAATTTAGGTCTTATGTGTTAGGATCTAGGATTGTGGTGTTCATAGACCACTCAGCCCTGAAGTACCTTTTGTCTAAAAAGGATGTCAAGCCAAGATTAATCAGATGGATCCTCCTATTACAGGAGTTTCATCTTGAGATTAAAGACAAAAAAGGGGTTGCAAATGTGGTTGCAGACCACCTATTCAGGATCCTACCTACTAAGTTTTATAGGTTGTCTGTCAATGACTCATTTCCTGATGAACAGCTGTTTACTATTAGCATGACTGCACCTTGGTTTGCAAACATAGTAAATTACTTGGCAGTAGGTAGGATTCCCCACATTGCAACAAAATGGATAAGGAGTTGTTCTTCTCTCAGATCAGATATTACATGTGCGAGGATCCATACCTTTTCAAGTACTATGCAGACCAAGTTGTGAGAAGGTGTCCTTGAGAATGAAGTCCACAACATACTAACCATGTGTCATGAACAGGCTTGTGGAAACCATTTCAGTGGAAACAAGACTATTGCAATGATACTTCAAAGTGGATTTTATTGGCCCACTATCTTCAAAGATGCATGGCAGTATTGTAAAGCTTGTGAAAGATTGTTGAAAATGGAAAGTATTTCAAAAAGATATTCCATGCCTTTACAGGGTATACTTGTTGTTGAATTATTTGACATTTGGGGGATTGACTTCATGGGTCCTTTCCCTCCTTCCTATGGATACAATTTTATTTTTGTGGCTATAGACTATGTGTCCAAGTGGGTTGAGGCCATAGCCACAAGAACCAATGACCATAGCGTTGTCATCAATTTCTTGCAGGCAACAATCTCTCTAGGTTTGGTACCGTCAGAGCTATCATTAGTGATGGAGGAAGCCATTTCTACAATAGACAGTTTAAGAACTTGCTTAGAAAGTACACTGTGACACACTGAGTTGCCACCCCATACCACCCACAGACCAGTGTGTAGACACCCCCATTTTACCCTCATAGAATATATTAATTCATTTGGCCAACCATTAACCTTAACCCTGATGTGAGACCATACATTGAAATAATAGTATATTGCTAGACACAGGCTGAAATAATAGCTATGTGGGTCAGGCCCTATACACCCTTACATGAGAACCATGTACTGAAACAATAGTACATGGCTGAACACAAGCTAAAACAATAGCTCTATGGCTCAGATTCTGACGTAGGGAGACTATATACTAAAACAATAGTATATAATCAGAATGCAGACCAAAATAATAGTCTCGCATTTCAGACCCCTAACCCTAATGTGGGACCATATACATAAATAATAGTATATAATTGGACACAAGCTGAAATAATAGCTCTGTGGAACAGGCCCCATACCCCCGACATGGGAACCATGCACTGAAACAATAGTACATGGCTGAACACAGGTTGAGAAAATAGCTCTGTGGCTTAGATCCCAACGTAAGGAGACTATATACTAAAACAATAGTATATAGTCAAAATGCAGGCTAAAATAATAGCTTGGCATTTCAACCCCGACCTGGACCCGGATAACCCTGAATTAAGTGTGTCAAACCAAGTGCTCAATTTGATTGCACGCCAAATCACAAGTGCGCAATCTGTCCCTTCTTAGACCAGACTTCCTTTCCCCAGACCAACTGAAGACTCGATCACGCGTCTATCATGAGACGCACGATCGGATTGTGTTGGTCGGATTTCAGACTGCTGCTATTTTATTAAGAACAGTGGAGAGAATAAATCCAGAGTGGTGATGTGGAGATGGGTCATTAGAGAATGTCCAAAACACACACAGTCCTACAAGATATAGGGTCCATTGTAGCAAGTTTTGATAAGAGTTTGTCCCACAAAGAAATTGATCAAGAACCCAAAATGGGCTGTAATAGTAGACCTCCAGATCTGGCTACAGATCTGACAATCTTTAAGAAAGGAAGTTAGGTGTCACGACTATACTAAATTAATCCTAAAAATAGAGAAATAAAATATAGCCCTATCCTAAAGAAAGGGTTAAGAGGAAGATGGTAGTAGTGTGTGCTAAAATAAAATATAAAAATTATGAGAAGTAAGCAAGTCAAGCTAGAGTAAAAGCAGTGATGTAACTCAGATTTAGTCTGTCTCTGCAGTATTCCTTGTTGAGACGCTATTAAAAGCCTTAACAAGGTAAAAATATCTGGTTTAACCCATGCCATTTGGGGTGCTCTTAGGGCTATACTCTATCCACTCTAATGGTTATAGGGTATCTGATAGAGTCTGTCAAATCCCATTGGTTAAAATAGACATTGCCAATCTAACTCAGGGGAGTGGGGTGATCATTCCCCCAGCCACTGGACCAGATCCAGCCATGAATGCTATTGCAGCACTATGTAATGTAAGTGCTACAAGCTCCCCAGATCTACGTATAGACCTGGCTGACATCCATAGGTATTCCAACCCATAAGATCCTAAGTGCTTTGCTAATACCAACTGCTTACTAGTGCCCACAAAAAGGACCATGCAACAGGTTGAATAAGGCTTTAGATTCAGCTGGTCATTACAACAAACAGCCTGCAATGACTCAACCTCAAGCTACAATTACTATAAAGAGATCATATCTAGCATCTGATGTTGGGTAGGTAAAACAGAGGGGAGCTAGTTCCTGTACAAACCTCCTCATAAGGCTCTAGAAGCTCATGTGCAGGGGAGAAGAATCCTTCTCAAATATGTGAATGGACAAAACCTTAGGGCTATACTCTGTCGACTTGAATGGACATAGGGTATCCCATTGGTCTATCCATCCCACAAAGGCCTGAGAAAGAACATGGAAACTGCAGCAACCACCATGGTTCACAGGCCTCCGATCTCCCTAGATCTCGCTACAGATCCAACATTGCTTTACATGGGGCTATCAAACCAAGGGAAATCAGATGGTAAATAATAGACCTAGTAGGTACTGAATGGATTAGTCCCAAATATATGGATCCTATAGACATCTAAAGAAACCATAAGATCTTTAGATTCAATTAGGCATTAAAACGGTAATTCATTGATGAATATAAAACTTACAATGAATAGTCTCCAGGCTGCAACCTGTACACAACTGCTCATCCAAAAATCCCAATGTATACCAAAAACCTATTACAAATTGAAAATTAAACTAAACCTAGCTGCTTACCGGGGGGTTAGCCAGCAAGTGCAGAGCTAAGAGAGAAGAAAAATAAGAAAAAGAGATGATCAAACCTTAACCCTATCCTACTGGAGTTCTCCGCCTGCAGAGGATGAAGGAAAGATAAAAAATAATAAACTCTAAGTACAGCTTATATACTCTATCAAAATGGCCTTGGCTCTAAAGATATTAACCTTAATTTTTCCAGCAGACGTGGCACTGTTTCAACCCTTGGATGCCTGGATATATGCGCCTCAAAATTTGTGCCTCAGAAAGTGTGCCCTAGCCTTAGGAATTTTCTAAAACGTCCTTCAGTTAAAACTGAGAAGTGGAGAGCTCGAGCATCGCGAGACTGGCATATGTAGTAGTTCATTCGCACAGTTGTAGAGCCATCGTGGAGTTGCCTTTAGCTAGTGAGAAGTGCTTACTCGTGTAGTCACTCTTCAGTTCCTTTGCGCTGTCTTGCTGTCACAAAGATGATCTGAAGCGCTAGGATTTCTCGCTCAGTTGAGCTTTGGAAGCTCTCTCTCGTTAAGTACTCGTGCAGTTATGCTCCTGCACTCGCATAGTCAATGGTAAGGCTTCAGAGTGTGCGAGATCTACGCGAAGGGAATTCTGGGCGTCTCTCTCTTCCAGGGCTATGTGAGAACTCCGCGAGGTGACATTTTGTTCAGTGTACATATGGACTCTCTATGTTCTTCGCGCGGTTGCTTTGAGGCTTGATCTCTATGAGAGCTTCGCGACGACAGATTTTGGGGACTTTATCCTGCGTGATCTTTGCGAGGTCATTTCAGCTATCCTTCTGATTGCACGGCGTATCTGCACGAGGGCCTCTTCCACTGCATCTTTAGTTCGCAAGGAAGCTTCTCAACTTTGCAAGGTCTATCTTTTGCTGCTCTGGTGCATTACACTTGATGTTGTCGTAGTCTCCTCCTTTCTTAGCTAACTTCTTTCATCTGCTAGACTTCGGTCAATGGAGATCCGCAACAATGAGTCACCATGGTGAGCACTACCAAGGTGTTTCATTAGGCTTTGTCTCAGCTGTCATCTTTTCGTGTATTTTCTCTCTTTTGGGCCAAAAAGCAAGGAGTGTGTATTAAGCTGCACATTTTATTACTACCTATAAAACATACTCAACAAATGGTTATTAGTCTGCTTTAAGGTTTAGCAAAGGCTAAGTTTAGAGGTAAAAAGTAATACTTTTCAGTGAATAACACACCCCCAAACCTAATCGTTGCTAGCCTCTGAGCATAGGAGAAATTAAAACAACTACTTTAAGAATTGAAATGCCACTTTCGTAGGGAGCGCGGATACATTTAGCATATGTACCAAGCCTTTTAAACCACTAGGTGATCCCTAGTGGAGGAGTGAAGTCTCCTGAGGGTTTCCAGTGAAGATACCCACAAACTTATCAATGAAACAGTTAACAAAGGTGCAACACTATCAAGTTAGCTGTCAAGAAACAGAGCATTAGTCACCTTTGAAATAATAAAAATGTGAGGAATTTAGACATGAAAAGCACAGACATTTAATCATCACAACCTCTACCTGAGTGCACAACATTTCCAATTAGCTCACAACAAGAGGGACAACACATGTATATCAGCACTAAGGTCATCATTAATTCAAAAATCAGGTTATAGGCCATGCCTAATACATTCAACATCAGACCCAATGCTCACCAGGGCATACTCTCACAAGGGACCTTGAGGGTTTCATTTTCTCTCAAGCTCAAGAGTAGTTACAACCCCCAAATGGGTCTATAAGCATGAGCATAGGAAAAGCACCTAAGTCCTGACATCATTGGCATATCCTCAGCATAGATTGGACAACTCCTTGTCTCTTCATGACAGCACATTTAACTTTGCATCACAAGGTCTTTAACTGGGTTGTAATGTGGCTTAGGAAGTGGGTTATAAAGAATGTAAGGTTGAAAAGGGATTCAAAGTTGAGAAATCAGTAAGTGAAGGAGGTGATTCATGAGTCCACCCATTTTTAGTTCAGTACCTTTTCATTTTCTTTCAAATTTTTCAGACTTGAAGTGGCCAGCTTCTCCTCTTCATTTTGATTTTTTCAATGAACTTTTCCTCTTAACTCCTCTCTCACTCCTCTTCATTATTACTTTTCTTTCTTTTCTTGCATTTTTCTTTCTATTTTTGTTTATATTTTTGTGTTTGTGACTTGCCACCTCTTTCCTCTGCAGCTACACTGATCAACTTTAGGTATCTCTTCTCCCTTCACCCAATGTTGACCCTATCTTATCCATCTTCTGCTCCTTCTCCTTTACCTTCTAAATTCCTAGAGTGAGGGTAGGTTTAAGTCAAGTCCATAGGTTCAAGTGCAAGTACTCAGGTGTATTTTGAAGAAAATTGGAAATTAAGGCTCAACAGGTGTCTGCATAAGGGCAGTTGATTAGGAGTTGGTCTGTTTAAGCTCAAACTATCCAAGAGAAGGCCTTGATCCTTTCCAAGGTTTCATGAGTGCTATAAGTTGTTTCAACTTGGAGGTGCCTAACTTCTAGTGAGGGTATTGCCTCAGCCAGTCCTTTGAGCTAGAAGAATTGCCTCAGTCACTCCTCGACTGAAGGAAAATTTTTTTGTAGGCCCAACTCTCACTGGTTATGGTCTTCCATTGAACTTTTAAGTATGTCCTTACCTTTTTCTCTCTTTAGTGATTCACTCCATACTGATACAAGTGAGTTTACTTGGTGTTCACATCATGGAAAAGTTAAAATTTAAAAGCTTGTAATGCCTAAAAGTCTGCAAAAATTTTAAATTTCTTTAATTTTCATGAGTCTTAGGTGAACATGGCTCCATTCCTATCTTTACTTACTTTACTCTGCTACACTTGAGTTAACTACTTCATTGGCAGAGTCTACCACACCCCCAAACCTATGAGGAGTAGTGTCCCCATTGATTCAAAGGACAATGGTTGTGCAGCAGTGAACAAACAGAGAAATTAACTACCAAAAACTACAAGAGAGAAAAGCAGAACATATAACAAATAAAAAAGAACAAATAAACATAAAAACAAAAAGTGATAGATTGTCGGGAAAAGATATTTTATTATAGATAAAAAAGCAAATAGATTACAAAAAAAAATAGAAATTTATAAACCTAAGAACAATCTAAGAAGAAAATTCTATAAAAAAAAATGGTTCTTCCTCCCGACTTAGGGATATCCTCAACCTACTGTGGAAGAGGAACTGTAAGCCAGGAGGAGAGGGAAGACGAGGATCATGGAGATGGTTGTTGAGTAGGTGGTGGGGTGGTTTGAAGAAGATGGTTGGAGAGATGCAGGTGGTTCAGTTTTTTGCTTCTTCTTTCTCTTCTCCTTTTTCTTCTCCTCCTTGGCCAGGATCCTCTACACCTCCTCATACTCATCCAAGAGGAATTGTAGTGGGTCATACTCCTTAGGCGGTGGCGATTCCAACCCTTGTATTTAAAGTACTTGGGCGGTGGAATATGAATAGGTATATTAAATCTCGCCTCCTTCCATGCTCAAATGCCATAAAGAAATTAAAGGAAGGTAGTCGATAATGAATTGTGATTATTATCGGGAATAGTAAGTCACACAAACCTTTATGGGGAATGAATTTGCACAGTAAACGTTGGTCTATTTTTAGCAATTGGATTTAAGGCAATCTCGTGTTTCGTGTAGTTTCCCATAGGTGTTCATGGAGTAGAGTTCTCGCGCAGAACACATGTATATTAATAAGAAGGGAAATCGCATAGAAGAACATTACACCGCGAGTACAGAATCAGAGCTGTGTATGCCTCATGAAGTTACTTCACGGAGTAGATGTTGGGACCGAGCACGCGAAGTAGTTTCTCATTTTTTGCATGGCCAACTGGTGATCTCTGGAAAGAACACATTTGGAGTTTCAGAGGTCGTGCGCCATAGAATATGTTGAATGCTACTTTTTGCGTCTTCATGACTCCGTAAGAAAGCTTTGAAATGGCTCGCGATTAAGAAAATGAGGCCATTTAACCCCGCGAGAGACCAACACTCAACCTCTTTGCACCATTTGATAATAACCTTCCTAATACTAGCACATGCATAGCAAAAAACTCCAAATGATAAAGCACCTTGCTTAAAATAGATTCTAAACAGTTGCATTGCTAGTACTTCACTCACATAGCAGTAATAATCATATCTCTCTCATGTTAATGACAGGAATGAACAAAGACTCAAAATAGAATAAACAAAGCAAATTAAAACAAAAAAATTTTCCTAATAAAAAATAGTAAATGACAGGTTCCTAATCAAGCAAAAACATACAACAATTTTGTAAACAGATATAGCACATATAATACAAAGTTGTGGATCACTGAGCAGTGGGAGGTTGATGTGGGTGAATGGTCTGAGGAAGGCCACTGGTTGTTCTACACAACCCTTGAGCCTCTGACCATTTACTGTCATGATCTTCCCTAACTTTGGATCCAAGATCTCCACAGCACTAAATGAAGAGGCTTTGATGACAGTGTAAGGTCCATCCCATCGGGATTTCAACTTCCCTTGAAAGAATTTAAGTGTGGAGTTAAAAAGCCAAACCTTGGTGCCAGCAATGAAGTCCTTCCTCAATAATTTCTTGTCAGAGAATATTTTTGATCTCTCCTTCTAAATTCTGGCATTTGCATAAGCTTCTAGCCTCATTTCATCAAGTTCTGCCATTTGCAACTTCCTGTGAGAACCAGCAGAAGTAAGATCTAAATTCATTGCTTTGATAGCCCAATAGGCTCTGTGTTCTAACTCCACAGGTAGGTGGTAGGCCTTCCCATACATCAATCTAAATGGGGACATACCAATAGGGGTCTTGTAGGCAGTCCTATAAGCCCACAAAGCATCATTCAGCTTTGGTGCCCAATCCTTCCTATCAGTCCTCATAGTTTTCTCCAAAATATGCTTAACCTCCCTATTAGAAATTTCAACATGCCCTCTGGTCTGTGGGTGGTAGGGAGTTGTAATTCTGTGTGTAACATAATAACTTTTGAGCGGGTTCTCAAAACGTTTATTACAGAAGTGGCTCCCCCCATCACTGATAATGGCTATGAGGATACCAAATCATGAGAAGATATTGTCCTTCAAGAATTTAAGGACAACTGTGTGGTCATTGGTCTCTGTGGTAATGGCTTCTACCCATTTGGACACATAGTCGACTGCCACAAGTATGAAATTCAATCCCATAGAGGAAGGAAATGGGCCCATAAAATTAGTGCCCTAGATGTCAAAAAGTTCTACAACTAGGATGGGTTGAAATGGCATGAAGTCTCTCTTAGAAATGCCTCCCATCCTTTGACATATCTCACAAGCCTTGCAATGCAAGTTTTCATCTCTGAACAAAGAAGGCTAATACAAACCACATTGGAGCACTTTTGCTGTAGTCTTTTTGCCACTAAAATGACCTCCACAAGCTTGCTCATGGTACATTGAAAGAATGTCGTGGAAGTCATTTTCAGTCACACATCTTCTAATCACCTGGTCTGCATAATGCCTATAAAGGCATGGATCCTCCCACAAAAATTGTCTAACCTGAGAGAAGAACAGGTCTTTGTCCACTTTAGACTAGTGTGGAGTGATCCTACCAGCAGTAAGAAAATTGACAATATATGCAAACCAGGGCACACTAGACTGCACAGTAAAAGGCTGCTTATCAGGGAACAACTCATTAACAGGTGTTGCTGCACATTCATCTAAGATAATCCTAGAGAGGTGGTCAGCCACCACATTCTCAACTCCCTTCTTGTCTTTAATTTCACGATTAAACTCTTGTAAGAGGAGAATATATCTGATCAACCGAGGCTTTGCATCCTTCTTAGCCAATAGGACTAGAATTCTCAACTAAGACCGTCAAAACTTATAATCAAGCGCACATTCCACTATGCAGAATCGTTTCTTCAAACACATTAGCACTAGAATTCTCAACCTAGAGGCTGACTCCAGATGAATCAACCGTATGTGCCACTACGCAAAATTCAATTGAGCACACCTCAATTACCAGCCCAAACTGGCCATTCCATTAGGAAGCCAAATAATGAGTATATTTAATCTAAGAACTTAAAAATGCATACTAGAAAAGGAACGCTTGACGCGCATTGGTGTGAGCAATGACGCGCCCGGTCTGACATGACTTGCAAAAGTCTTCAATATTATATGATACTTCATTTTATTATTATTGGTCCCTGGACCTTGTTTTTGACATTTGATTGACACCCCGATACCTCAATTGCGTAAAATCCTTCTGTTAGCCCATGCCATGCGATGGGATGTGCCATGCACCCACAGACCTGGAATGTGTCCTTCGATAGCTACCATTTGCCCTTGAAAGGATCTATTTTAGCTTGCACTGATAGAAAAGAAAGCCAAGCATGTCATGCCAGCATTTCCTGTTCACATTTGTGATTTCCCAAGAGAAACGAGAAGATACCACGAATGAGGGGTGTCTACTTCTTTGACGCATTATTACTTTACAAGAGTGCGTCAGGCAACTGTATACACTCCCATTTTTCCCACTCAAAATATATGAATTCATTTGGTCAACCTTTGACCTTATCCCTGATGTGGGACCATATACTGAAACAATAGTATATGGCTGGACACAGGCTAAAATAATAGCTCTGTGGCTTAGGCCCCATGCCCCCTAATGTGGGAACCATGCACTGAAACAATAGTACATGGTTGAACACAGGCTGAAACAATAGCTCTGTGGCTCAGATCCCGACGTAGGGAGATTATATATTGAAAAAATAGTATATAGTCGGAATGTAGACTGAAACAATAGTCTCGCATTTCAGAACCCTAATGTGCGACCATATACTGAAATAATAGTATATAGTTGGACATAGGCTGAAATAATTGCTCTGTGGCTCAGGCCCCATAACCCCGACGGGGGAACCATGCACTGAAATAATAGTACATGGCTAAACACAGACTGAAACAATATCTTTATGGCTCAAATCCCAATGTAGGGAGACTATATACTGAAATAATAGTATATAGTCAAAATGCAGGTCAAAATAATAGCTTGGCATTTCATGCTCGGCCCAAACCCGGATAACCCTGAATTAAGCACGTAAAACCAAGCGATCAATTCGATTGCACGTCAAATCACAAGTGCACAATCAGTCCCTTCTCAGACCAAACTTTCTTTCCCTAGACTAACTAGAGAGTCGATCATGTGTCTATCATGAGATGCGCGATCGGATTGAACGCCCCATCATGGCGTGCAATTGGCCTACGCCCGGCCTAGACTCACCGTCCTTGATTCCTAAGTTTCCTCCATTAAACACTTCGAGAGTGGTGCTTAATTGGATTACGCACCCCAAAATGGGTGTCCAATTAGTTCTAACGCTATTAGGACTAGGAAACTCGCTGAGCAAGTCAGCCAGTCGCTCATTGAGTCGGCGACCGACTCAAAGCGATTAAGCACCGAGAGACTAACGCACAATCCAATTAAACGCCTGAAACAGGGCATTTAATTGGAGAAAAAATTATAAAAGATTTTTTTCTAATTCGCCTCGGGAGAGGCTGGGAATTTAGAGACAGAACAAACTTTTTTTGGGATTCCAAAATCAGAGAACTCCGAGAATGAGCACATAGAAAAACCTAACCATTATTTCGAGATTCAAGCTTCGAATCTTTGAGATTTCTCTCCGCTGTCGCGACCCTAGGTAAGGATTTAATTTTTTCAATTCATGATCGTAACTTCTACTCTCTAGATTTAGGAATTCTATTAGTTTTAATTTTCAAACTTAGACCGTAGCACCTTTTCGAACCGTAATTCTCTATATTTGGTTCTAGTCCTTTGTTTCTAGAGCCAGTCCTTAATCCAACGGTCCGACGCACCGATCCTAGGCTTTAATTTCGCTCTAAAATCTTAATCTCCAGTCCTATCATTAATCTCGGGTTCTAGGTCTTAGACTTTAGAACCAGTCCTTAATCATACGGTCTGATTTTCTTATTTTGGACCCGAATTCAGTCCTAAAATTTTAAATTATGGTTTTAATTCCCTATTTTAATATTTCTAAAAATCCTAAACATTAATTTTATTTTCTATAATTCTAGTTTCTCAAATTCACTCATAATTATTACTCTGAAAAATCAAAAAATATTATTTTATTATCATGAATTCAATTTATCTTTAACCTTAGCCACCCGATTTGCCTATGGGAGCTTACGGAGGGTACTCGGGAACGAGGCCAATCCTCCTTAGCATAATGGGCCCAAACCCCTTCTTTTTTGAATTACTTAGTTGCTTTAATTTGGATTATAATATCAGTTCCATAATTTCTTCTTCGGATTTTAGTATAGTCAATTTTCATGCTTTATTTCAATTAAATCCTTAGAATAATTGCTTCGATTAGAACTCCAATAAAATTAGTTCCTTTATCTTAATTAGATAATTCTAGCCTAGTTAATTCCTCACTTTATTAGACCCCAGTTTCAGTAATCAGTCCTTTTATTCCAATTAGAATCTTAGTATAATTAATTCACTGCTGTGATTATAATTCTAGTCTAATCAGTCCTTTATTTTAATTAGAATTTAGTATGATTAATTCATTGCTCTAATCAGAATTTTAATCAAACTAGTATGTTTCTCTCAATTAGATTTTTCTATTTTATTCATATAAAATTAATTCATTGCCTAAATTAATGTTTTAGTGAAACTAGTTCTCAATTCAAATTAGAGTTCTGGTACAACTAGTATACGTGCTTAAGTTAGAATTTCAGTGTAACTAGTATGCTTGGTTTAATTAAAAATAATACACCTGCATTCCTAGTACAATTAGGAGACCGATGTTAATTGGTCTTTTAGTAGTATTAGGACATTATGTTAATTATAATTCTAGTAGTGCTAGGAAACTAAAATTAAATAGACTCCTGATAGGATTAGAATACTAAATGAAATAAACTATACTAAATTCCCACATAACTAAACTCATAGTAGAATTGGGAAGTCTAAACTGATTAAAACCATAGTAATCACAGGGGAAGGGAAGAAAAACTAAACTATCTAAATTATAAGAAATGACATAGTTGCTGACGTTTGCCGGCAGTCGATTCAGTAAAGAAGTAACCCATACCCGCTCCAAAGTGTGATCATTTACGTGTTGCAGCGTCGTTAAATATCTGTAGCTGGCGATCGCAACAAACTAGGAACCTTCCTAGAAAACCCTTTATTTCTAACATTCCAAACACCGCATTGCTAGAGTCCACTTGGACAGAATTGGAGCCACTGATTCAACGGGGACCGAGAGGAACCTAGAAAAAGCGCGCACCAACACAGTGGGTTGGTAGAAATTTCTAATAGAGAAATCAATCACAATTTAGAGAAAACTGTGAGAGGAGATAGGAAGGATTGGTCCCTGAAGTTGACTGATGCTCTTTAGACTTATAAAACTACATATAAGACCCTAATAGGGATGTCTCCCTTTAGATTGGTGCATGGGAAGGCATGCCATTTACCAGTGGAGTTAGAACACAAAGCCTATTAGGCAATTAAATCATTGAATGTTGATCTAACTACTGCTGGTATGCACAGGAGGCCGCAGCTGTCAGAGCTGAAAGAGCTGAGATTGGATGCCTACTCCAATGCAAGGATCTATAAAGAAAAAGCCAAAGTTTTTTATGATAAGCACTTGCTAAGAAAAGAGTTTGTTGCAGGCAACAAGGTATGGCTGTTCAATTCCAAATAAAAATTTTTCGCAGGCAAGTTGAGATCTAGATGGGAGGGACCTTACATTGTAATGCATGTATCCCCATCTGGAGCTGTTGAAATCACGGATCCAACGGATGGTAGGATCATGAAAGTTAATGGTCAAAGGCTCAAAATATTTATTGAAAATGCAGTAGAGCCTGTGGTGACCATTCACGTTCAAGAACCTCCAAAGTGTGACTGATTTTCAACAATGTACACTATGTATCATAACTGTCAGTTCTATCTCTCTGCTGTGTTCAAATATGTCTGTCATTGTATATATGCTACAATTTTGCTTAGTTTTTCATTTTGAGTCATGAGTCATCTGAAATAAGGGTAGGAAGGTCTCCAACGCAAGAGAAATTAAATGGGAACAAAGTAAGATTGATATATCTGTGTGGAAGTTGGACAAGGAACTAATGAGAAATAAGTTTTGACTGAAAAATGACCTGTCGAGAGGTGCTAAATGATTTTCGACAGGTACTAAAGGTTCCACTTGTGATTTTTGACAGGTATGGAGACCTGTCGAGAGGTGTGAAATGATTATTGATAGGTACTGAAGTTGTTGGTTGTGTTTTTGACAGGTTCTGATACCTGTCAAGAGGTTAATTGTTGAGAATTTTAAACCTGTCGAGAGGTTGGATGAACCTCTCGACCTGTAAAATCTGAAGCGTGTCCACCTGTCAATAGGATGTATGAACCTATCGATTTGATTTTTCTAAAGCTTTATACCTATTAAACCTCTTGAGACTTTCAACCTGCCAATCCTATCATTCCAGCTATTTTTAACCGTTCGACAGGTTGATGCAACTTATCAAAGTCTTCTTTTCAACTTATCGAAATCCTGTTTTCGTTGCTTTAAACCATCGACAGGATTATTCCATCCATTCAACACCTTCACAGAGAGCTTTATTCCTCGTTTACTGAATTTCCAATTTCCTTCTTTCTCATCCATCTCACTGGTTCCAGTCCCAATTACCTTGCCATTTGTCTAATTCCATCAGCTTTGCAAGGTCAAAATTTCACACCTGGTTTGAGCTAATTTGAAGACGTGTGCTAGAAGTTCTAAGGAACCCTATGTTTTGTGGATAAGTTCTTCTTCAACCTCCATTCTATGATTTTCCAGCATTGCACTTCCATATTTCAGTGTGTGTGGTTACTTTGATTGAGAAAGGATGATTGCTGTGAGTTGTTGAGAGTTGATTGTGTGGATTGTGTGACCCATGGCTGACCGTGAGGATAGCTTGGCTGATCTTTTCAAATCCCCCTCCAAATCCGCCACAAAATCCATCGGGAAATCTAGTAGGCTAGCCACAAAGCCCAAAGATGACCCACCTACTAAGAGGAAGCTCATTATGAACAAACTTAAGAAAGCCAAGAAAGCCAAATTAGCTGAAGAAATTGCGGAGGATACCCCTGTGCCTGAACCTAACCCTGAGGCTGAAACTAAGATACCAATGAACCTGACAACCCCCAATGAGTTTGTGGATGCCTTAGACCTGATTCCTAAGACAATCTTTGACCTACCTTATTTTTCTAACGTAGAGGAGTGCAAGGAAACCTTAGACTACTTGGTAAAAGCATCCCTGACACCTTTGTTGACCCCATTACAAGAGTAAGTCTATCCAAGACTAGTCAAATTATGGTATCAGAACATTAAAAAAAAGCTAAAGCCAAGGTCAACTGATCCTACCCTTGTGGTTTTGATTGACAATTGGGATCTGGTTGTGGACTACAGTGATATTGGGTTAGCATTAGGGATCCCTTTCATTTTTAATCAAGTTTATGGTTTAGGAGCAGCTTATAATGTGTCCTTTAGAGGAATGGCTAGACATTTGACCCAGGCCATTTTGGGATCCGGGGAGTCATTGATGAGGAGAGATCTAAACCCTAGCCTTATTTTCATAGATTCAATCTTGAGGAAGAGTATTTATGTCTGCGGACATCAGTAGGAGAGAAGAACCCCTATAGTTGATGCCCTTTACTTTTTCGCCAAGGGCCAGTTTTTGAATGCCTCTTAGCTGATATTTGAGGCCATGGTGGATGTAAATGACAAGATAAAAAAGGGACAAATGTTGTCAAGGTTACCCTAGAGCAGACTCATCACTGCTCTACTAAGGAAAGGGAAATATGTGATACAAAAGGATGAGCCAATGGAAAAATTGAATCCAAAAGTGTTTGGGAGAAGAGCTTGGCACACAAGCATGACCTTGATTTGGAAAAGCAAGAAGAAAACAATGGAGAGTCTTGAAAAAGAAGCACTTCAGGTGACTAGCTCAGCAGCTGCACTTGAGACCTACACATTAGCTAGATCAGAGCCTCTGCCTACTTCTGTTGGTACCAGCTCAGTGCCCCCACTTCTAACCTCTGCATCCATACTCCTCCCTTCCACTGCTGTGACCTTGGCTATTGTCAGCTCTGCTATAGTTAGCATCCCTATTCCATCACCTTTCATAGCAGCCATTTCAGTCCCCATACCTTCCAGCAGCTCAACCACCACTTCCACCATCACCACCATCACCCCTGTGTCAGCTCCTCCCACCACAGACCCAATTGTCAGCTTACCTTCACTTCCCATCACAACCACTTCCCATAGAAAATCAAAGCAAGCCACAACCCCTCCAGCTAGCCCATCCATCCCATCTGTAGAACCCTTAAGCCCCGCACCAGCAGCTCTTTCGACATCATATGGGCTAGTCTCCTCTCCACATTCCATACCTTTTGAGACTGACCCCAATACCTCCATGTCACCTACCTAGGATGTGGAACACTTGACCACTGAGGGGTATTCATCCCTAAATGACTCTATTATGGAGGACATTGGGCATGAGTACTCCCCTTTACCTGACTCTCTCCACCCCTATCCCTTTCCACCATGCTTCCACATCCCCTTTCCAGCCCATTATATCCACTCAACCTATTACCCAAGCTCCTACCTTACCTGATGCTTCTGCTCAGATCCTTTCCCTTCTCACCTCCATTCGAGCTCAGTTGCAAACCAACACAGCTAACTAATCTGTGATGGCCACCTGCTTACATGCCATTCAAGCCACCCTACTTCCATCTACTTTAACCATTCAACCTCTTCCAACTCCAACTCCAACTCCAACTCCAACTCCTACACCTACTCCTGTACCTACTCCTACCCCATCTTCTCAGCTATCCCCTATAGTAGTAGCTTCCACTGCTGAGGTGGAAGAACCAATTCCTGCCCCTTCTACCCGAGACTCCTCTACCCAGACTAACTTTGAGGAAGCAACTTTTTCAATCCCTGCTACAACCCCAACTGACCCCTTAGAGGCTGACCTACCCTTTTTACCTTTTACCTACCCCTCCACCCCACCTAAGTAAATTGCTGTGGAAGAGGAGCTACCACTGACCTTCATTTTACTATCACCACCACTTCCAGAGCTGCCCATCACCACTTCCTCCATGGATGACCCTAACCATTGGGCCATTGTCTCATATGGCACCAACTCCTTTTCACCTCTACCATCCCTCACCAAAGCCATTGAGACCAACCCATATGTCAAGGAGGATGTCAGATTCCTAGTGGATGCTGTCATGGTTTTGCTACAGCAAGCCCATGAGGAGGATATTGACCCTATTTTGGAGGCCCAAGGGAATGAGGAATGGAAATTATGGATGACGGTCTTCAATTCCCTCAATCTTTCAAGATGCACAAATAGATATCTGACATGCTAGAGACCCTCTCCCTTTACTCAGCCTTGGGTCCTTTAGAATCCAAAGGCATTTCCATCAAGGAGCCTAGCAAAAAGCCCAAGAAGAAGAAGAACCTAGCTATAATCAAATCCATCCCTGATGCTTCCAGTGTAGAGTCAGCAAAGAAGGATAAAAATCCTTATGAAGAAAAATATGCCTGGGATCCTCCTTCTATTTTAAGTTCAAATTCTGACTCTGATTAGGTGTAGAGTAGTTTGTGTGTTTTGATTTTGTATTCCTAGCTAGTTTGGTTGTATATAGTTTTCATTTTGCATTTTGTCATCTCTGTACTCCTTTTGTATACTGTCTTGTGCAACCGTGGGATTTTTGACGATCCCGTCATGATGATGCACTCACTAATGAAAAATAGAGTCACCACCAGAAGCTTTTGGTGTCCCGATAAACCTAGATTATTTTTATAAGCACCAAAGTGCCACAAATATGACTTGAGATCCGGTCTATGCCAAAGGCTCTTGGGTAGGGGTTTCGGTTATCGATTGGGAAGGTGTTAGGCACCCAATCAACCCGCTTAACAGGGTCTCTACTTATGGCCATAACAAAAATAATATAAAAGAAATGAAAAAGGATTCCACTTACCCAAATGCATCTTAAAATCCTATTTGTGCCCCTCCGTTCCTACCAAAAATTTGGCAGTGTAATGGAACAAATGGGAGGATGGAGGAATAATCGAGAAGGTAGAGGAATAGAGAGGAGAGTCGGAGCTCTCGGGCCCTTATTGCACCACTGTGGAGCCTTGCGTTGGCTTGCTTTAGTGAGCTTTCGAAGGCTTGTATGATGAGAAATGAGGTTCTAACTCCTATGACTTACTAGTTAAGAGGTAGAGGGGGAAGGCTAGGGGGTAACACACCTCTAACCTAGAGCTTATGGATGAAATGCTAAGGTCTAAAGTGTTTTTTTAAGTTCTGGAATTTCTATGGGAATGGTGCACTAGAGGAGAGAGAGAGAGAAGGGATTCCTTAATCTCTTAATTGCAAATTTTTTCAAGTCATTTGCAAGGGGGGGTGCCTCTCTATTTATAGGAAAAAGAGAGGTTAGGAGGGTGCTTATAGGCTAATTGGGATTAGCAATTAGGTAATGGGCCATCTAAGGTTTCTTAGGGGTTTTGGAGCCTTAAAAAATGTGAAGAGGTGCTCTAATGGTGGATGATAGGGTGAGGCTTTAAACCACTTAAGGAGTTGCATATAGATAGTAAATGGGTGCAACAAAACTAGCAAAACACACCCCAAAGGTCAAAATGGTCAACAAGTCAAACCCCAATCATAAAATTCGAGGCAAAAACTCAGAGTTACTGTTCATATACCTGGCGCAACTATTTGTTGTGCCAAGCATATGCACAGTAAAACAATGATGCATAATAGCTTTGGAAAGTTGACTGCCCCAGGGGGGACCCACCTATAATTGGCGCAACAATTAGTTACGCCAAGCCATTTCTGGGGAGACATGGCTTAGTGAAACTATTAGTCGCACCAAATCCACCTATAACTGGCACAACTATTAGTTGCGCCAAATCCCAAAGGGGGTTTGCATGAATTTACCATTCTGCCCTATAGGTTCGGAATGCGATATCATTGCATATACAACTCCAATTGGGGTGATTCTTGGCCTGTTGGAAAGCTGAAGACTTCTAATTTCCAATGGTATGAGATTTCATCATAGTAGAAGGTTACAACTAGTCCCAGTATACCACTCCTCATCCATTGCTTGGAAAAGCTAGGTTTAGGTCTGAAATGGGTTCTAAGGGTCGGGATGGGTTATTAAAGGTTTAGGAAGGTTCCTAAGGGTTCTAAGGTGATTCCTAAGGGTTTCAGATGGCTCTTAAGGCTTCAGAAGGGTTCCTAAGGGTTTCACATATACCATCAGAAGCTCAAAGATGCGCCTCTCTCGAAATGTGTTTCGATCGGGCCTTGGGCCAATTTTTGGTGTCTACAGATGCCCCTCTTTGGTATCCAATCACTAATGATCGAATGCTAAAGAAAAGAGACGTCCGAAGAGGCCCAAGGCATTACTGACGGCTCTACTGCATTCAGAACAAACTTTAAAACATCAGATGAGTAACATGGTGAGAAAATGAAAGCCCTATATGTCAGGAAAAAATGGTCGTTTCTCAAGGTAATCAGTCCCCAAGTGCTTAGCGACATTACTTGGCATGACTGAGGTAGCAAATGAGTTGCAAAAGCCCAATAGCTGCGAAAAATGGTCGCTTCTCAAGATGTTTTGAAGGAGTTTGGTGTTCAAGGTTCATTTTGAAAACAACAGCTTCGTCAGTAAGGAGGGTGGTCGATGTACATTCGAAGATAGGCACAATACAAGTATGCAAAGGCTCCACAGTTTGTGTCCAATCATATGAGGCATTGATCACAAGTGCCCCTGCTTGAAGCAGGGTTTGAGGTCTTTTGGAGAACCCATTGATCCCAAAGTTTATTTAGCACGACTACCCGAGCGGAGTGAATAGAGGTCACAATGCTTTTTAGGAGTGTGTACTATTTTCCCAACACGCCCCTGACCATCATGACCCAGAGTATCTAACCTTTAATAACACAAAACAGATCCAACCAATATTGGGTGTCCACCAAAGGAGACATCCATTCCTGGTCTCTACTGATAATGATCTTACCAATCAATTAACTATGCATAAACATGCACCCATTAGGGGTGATAAGTACTAAAGGCGATGGAAGTCTCGACCTAGATTTTGTTCGGATATAATTTATGAGAACAAACGACCATCCTACGGATACCCAGATGTAAGGCATACACTTTACAGGGATACCATGCCAATACAGGTTTTAAGCCTGTGAAAATAAGGGGAATAAACCCTTCTCCATGCATGTTTACACAGAGTTTGATGACATGTAGTTTCATTTTCAATAGGTTGGTTTCAACCAACGATTGACTTTTTTAATAACGGAGTTACCCGGAGCTCAAACTCTGTAGGGCGCATGCCCAGACAATGTTGACCAAGAGTCAATACCTCTGAAATAGCTCGTGATGAATCTCAAGTTTGACACTCACGTTCATATGAACCCGCCAACTGAGCACTCGTCGCAATGATTTAACAGTAGAGTTGACTCTTTCAAAACATTGACCATTTGACCGAGATTGACACTGTTGCTCCTACTTTAAAGTAGGATCCAGAAATCCAAGGCACACCATTAGACTTAGGAAATTGATATAGCATAGCTGTATTGCCGATAAAATATTGCGCATTAGAACATGTGTGTTCGTCCAATCACAGGAGGCATAAACCACCTCATTTAACTGGCCACTGGTGTCCCTGCTTGAAGTTGGGGTCAAGGTCTTTGGGTGAACCCATTGATCCCAAAGTTTATTTAGCATGACTACCAGAGTTGTGACAGCCCGGATTTTGACACCTCGAAACCCTGTGCCATCGGCACAACCCTTGAGACCGTGCCCCAATGACATATGCAGAACACTTTGTTTATCCAAACAACCATAAAGTAAAGCATATACAAAAGAAATAATATTGAACTAAACCTCAAGTTCTATAATTTAAAGCCAAAACATATAACTCAAAAGATAGTTCTAATCCCATGTCACTGCATGGGCAAAAGAACCAACCCGAACCATTAGTGAAGTAACAATGGTCACCTCAGATGGTTCGACAAAAGAATATCTCACATAATTACATTGTCCTAAAAATAGGCTGGACATAACAATCCGTATAATCTCTCTCTCAATATAACTATCAAAGTACACAGAGGGTCTTTTAAAAGAACTCCTTACGAGGGGGATGAAACTCCTCCATAGGAACGTAATCCGAGTCCTCGGGATCGATGTCTCCAGATGCAGTCACTATTTCAGAACCTGTGACATATAGTAAAAAAGAGTGAGCTACATCCTAGCTCAAAAGGGAAAGATATCTGAACATGTAAAGTTATCTTACTCACACATATTCCATGACATAAGAAAAGCATGATTTCATCAATATAAATAGTTAGAAAATAGTTTGAAATACTGGAAGAATGAACAGAATCTATTTGCTATACTACACATGGTATCTTATGCTCAACTAGTTCTCATTTACAACAAGGCTGGTCTCATGACTTAAATCAGGTAACTTAAATAATCCCCAAGCAATATAGCATCGAGCCTCGATGGAATACCCTCCATTGTTGTCCAATCAGACTATTTTTCATACGACATAAACCAAGTCCCTTTCTCATAGGCGATAGGGTACATAATTCATATAAATCTCTGGGATGTCTACAGGTATACAGATATCTCGCCGTACCAGTCACGGATATCCTGTTGAGTCAGTCGCGGGTATATCACCGTGTCAGTGGGGTATTCTCCAAACCTTAAATCAATTGTGTAATAACATATAGTTATTCACCGTGTAATTGTGCTAAATATTAATAAGTCAAAGCCTGTTCAAATCTCATTTACGCACTTTCACATCACGTAGATATTCACATTAACTATACATCCTTGGGATGTCACACATTCAGATGCATCACTTAGATGCCCAATTCACACATACATCCCTGGGATGTCTCGTTAGTTATGCTTACTAATTTCTCATTTTCGTGTACGCACACACACGTATATCTTAATTTCACATACTTATCTTACCATTTTAAACACAAGCACTTAACTATATTTTAAATGAACATGCATACATAGAACATCACTACATAGATGCTTTCGTAATCAAGTGTACATCTTCAGAATATCCCCTACCTCATACGCAAATGAAATCCACGGATTCCTCAATCTGAGCTAGCCCTTAATCACCCCAAGGTCCGGCTCAACATAGGTATGATCAAAACACATGCAACATATCACAATTGGTGTAAAACATTTGGTTCAGAAGCCTAACCCCAATTTATAAACAGCTCATAAGCAAAACCCAACAAAAACCTAAATAACCCCAAACCGATCGAACAATTTTTAAATCGATCGAATAGTGTGGCAAATTGATTGAATGATTCTAAATCGTTCAAACGATTTCCCAAAATCGATCGAACAATTTTATTTCGTTTGATCAATTTCCTCATAAATCCCTTACACCTACTTTTTCTCTCCAGCAAAACCGATGAAATGATCTTAATTTCGTTCGAACGATTTTCCAAATTGATCAAACAAATTTTAATTTATTCGAACGATTTCTCCTGAACTCTGCATTACTCTTCTTTCTTCTTTGGTAAAATCGATCGAACGGTTACTAATTTCGTTCGATCGGTTTTACCCATTTTCAGAACAGATCGAGTCCTAACCTTTAGAACTCATCTTTTCAACATCCCAACCCTTTCCTTACCCATTTCACACACCTAATCAATTAGATTTATACAATGGAAACCATAACTCATTAAAATAGCCAAGCTTACATTTCTAACTGGTCGGATCTCTTGATCCCACCCTTTCGTTTACCACAAGGGTTTCACAAACTCGAGATCCCTGATCTCACTTTGATGTGAAGCCTTAAATTAGCAAATGCTTCCCGATCCACTCCTAATCATACACATTAAATGTCCATACATAATAACACTCTCACTTTTCTCATTTATTTCCTTCTAAATTTCTCAACCACCCAAGTTAATTGGAAATAAGTTCTCTCCTTCCCTATAACCCCATTCATTAATTTGGTGTAGAGCACACACACTTAACTAGGTATATATGGCCCAACTAATCTCACTCTCACTACACACCCACTCCACATTTCCCATATGACCTTTCCAGCTTAAATTAAACAATTTAAGTCCAAGTAAACATTGACCCGGTTCGACTAGTGACCAGTTGGGCATAGTTCCCGAGGCACACTATTCAAAGTCTAAAATTTTTGGGGCGCTTCAATCTCCCCACATTGGGAATTTTCATCCCAAAAAATTGCACCCAAGGATTCCCCGATCTCATAGGGTTTGTGGGCTTGAAACCGCAACCCTCAAGAGATCAAATAAATCAACTATAACCTGCAACACTTGACAACTCATTTGTGGAGCTGACTTATATGTATGAAAAAACCATCCCTTTAATTTCGATCGAAACACGATTTAAAACCCTGCAAGGCAGATATACCATATAGACAAGAACCAATGAGTTGCGTGCCCACTAAACAATTTTAAACAAATTAAGGGAAACACCCCATTTATGCACCTGCACAACAAAATAGTAACATTCACATCCTGCATAATTTCAACCCATATAACCTGCCAAATTTTATGCACATCCATCAAACTACAGAATAATGTAGTCACAACTACCACAACATAGAATTTCATGTAACCCAAACACATATAAGCCACACATGACAACAACTAGCATGTAGAGAAGCTAATCTAGATAAACCATACCAACATATGGGCATATAAATCCATATGGGAATAATATAACAATACAACCAAAAAGTTAATTACAGATGTTGTGGCAACCATGCCACGATTGTTTGAAAGGACACATTTCCTTGGTACCTGTGTTAAACATTTACAATATTCAAAAATTTACATAAAAGCATTTCCAAAATTTTAACTCCATAAAACATCACTCAAGACGTCGCACCACTGGGCTGATCCCCATCATCACCACGGTCTCCCGCACCCGAACTCGATGCATCCAGGAACCATGCTTGCGCTGCCACCATGCATTGGAGATAGTCGGTGGGGTACATGAAGCGCATCTCCTCGGCATGCAGTGCATCATAATAATCCAAATGACGGTTAATTAGGTGGTTGTTTTCTACCATTTGACGAGTGTTCGCATCCATTAGCGCATAAAGGTTTGCAATGGTCAGCGTAGGAGCGCCCTCAGGTGCTAGTGGTGCATGTGTCTGCGTACGGCGTCGAGCATGCTGCTGAGCGGGAAGGTAGCAGCCGGCTCGTCTAAAATCGGAGCATCATGAGGTGGCTGGTCTTGTGCATGAGGTGCAGGTTGTGGTGGTTCTTCTACAATTGGTTTCTTGGTTAATTTCATAAGTGTACGGTTCCAATCAACCGTAGTGTATGGTTGCACATTACCTGTGAGCTTCGGTTCATTCTTTGAGAGGGTGTACGTCTCATCACCGGCGTAGTCCTAAACCATGAGTGAGATGAGACGTGCATAGGGCATATCCTCAACAAGTTTCTTAGCTCCCTCTAACATTTTCTTTCGTGCGTACTTCATTCGCTCAATAGAGACACATGGCGCGTTAAACCATCGGCCACCGAAAGATGAAAATAGTGCCATTTGGACTTCTCCTACATGTTCTGTTCTATGCCGCAATAGATGCAAGTTGCACTTTATGATAGAATCCAGCATCCATAGCTCGCGCGGTAGGTCAACTCATTTAATCAAGCGACTAGATCCCGTTCTGCCATGAGTAATTTCGGCCGCTACATACTTGTAATCCAAAGGGGATGGAAAAGGCTCGGCCAAAGTGATGTCTTCATGGTTATAGGTATGAAAACATTCCAAGGAATCTACCACGTCATCATAGGAGAACTCATAGTGCCTATTATCAATTTTTATTCTAAGGATGGCCGGGTCAGTAATTATTTCCCTATTCTGGTAAAATAATCTTACAATTCAGGAGTAGAAATTCTCCTTACACGATCGGAGTATCCCAGTTAAACCCGCCGTTGAAAGGTAATTGAAAGCCCAATGTGTTTCCTCATGCTCGCCAAAAATCTTAGGGTCGATGAACCACTCGGGCTCAAAATCCTTATTAACCCACCACTCAGTAGGCTGCTCATGTCGAGGAAGTGGGGGTAGTGCTTGTTGTGGTGGTTGGGCCTGTGTAGGTGGTCTCGATGATGAACCCATCGGTGTCGAGCATTTCTTTGGTGGTGGTTGCGATGAGGAACCCGTCGTGGGTTTCTTTGGTGCGACACTCATCATGGTTTGGTGAGTTTTTAGTACCATCATAAACACACCACAAGAATACAAGGAAGATAGGGTACAAGTTTTGCCCCAATTTCCCAAACCTAGGGTATGGGAGAAATGTGTAATTGAGAACTTGAAGGAGGTTAGTGTTTACCTCTTTGTGCTCCAAGGAGTTGATCATGCAAAGCACCGAGCTCAAATGGTGCCGGAAATCACCAAAGTCAGGTGCCACTATCAAACCCTAGAACCTCCCCAAGAGAAAAGAAAATAAATAAATAAAATTTTTTGTTGGGGAGTGAAGGAAAAAAATTCGCATGCCCTTATATAAGTTGCGAAATCGATCGAACGATTTCCCTACTTCATTTGCCAGCAAATTTTCATCTCACTAGCCCATCAATTTCGTTCGAGCGATTTCTAAAATCGATCGAACGATTTTCTGGCAACCACACAGGTTTCTCCTATTTGAAATTTGATCAAACGATTTTTAAATTCGATCGAACGATTCCCCCCAAAATTGAATTAGGGCAGCATTTGCATGCCTTCACCCTCTATTTACAACAACCTTCAATTGTACCTAAAATTGCAATTATTATTTTTTATTTTTATTTTTATTTTGGACATCATTTTTGTACCTAATACATACAGTAACTTCATATATGAGAAAGCAACATAAATCATCCATCAATCTTCACAACTCATACTCTACCATGTTTAAACAACTTAATCAATAGTTTGTGCATCAAATGTCACAACTATTTATATTTCAATACAGATTAGCTTGGTTTTACATTTAACATTCAAAATTTGAGAGTTCAACATATGGATTACACAAAAATTTTGAATCTTGCTCTATACGTCGCACTTATCATCTACGGTTTCTCAAACAAATGGGGGTATAGTTCCTTGATTTTGACCTCGCGCTCCCAAGTCGCTTCTTCGGTAAGATGATTCCCCCAGTTGACAAGTACTAAAGGGAAAATATTAGTGCGCAGAATTTGTTCTTTTCAATCTAAAATTTGAGTCACCTCTTCAATCATGGTCATGTCTTCATGCATCTCGATTGGCTGATCTCCTAAGACGTGTGTAGGGTCTTTAACATACTTTCGGAGCATGGAGAAGTGGAACACGTTATGTATCCAATCAAACAACGGAGGTAATCCAATGCAATAAGTCAACCTGCCAACTCGACCCAAAACTTCAAAGGGCCCAAGGTAACGGGGACTTAGCTTTTCCCATAACGCCTTTCATGGGCAATATCTTTACGAACACATGATCGCCAACGGTAAAGTTCATGCTCATTCTTTTGATATCAGCATATCTCTTCTGTCTGCTCTGAGCTGATTTAAGTCTCTCTTGTCATAAGAATAATAATGGCGTTATCCACAAGTAACTCCGGACCCAGTATAAACTATTCACCGATTTCTTTCCAATTGATAGGCGATCTACACCGCCTTCCATAGAGACCTTCATACGGCACCATTCCAATGCTTGCTTGAAAACTATTATTGTATGCAAATTCGATCAACGGTAGATGTTGATCCCATGATCCTTATAATTCAAGCATACACGCTTTGAGCATATCTTCTATCACCTAATTTACTCACTCTGTTTGCCCATCGATCTGCGGATGGAAGGCCGAACTAAAGTCCAATCGAGTACCCATGCCTTCTTGAAACTTCTATCAAAATTTTGAAGTATACAATGGGTCAAGATCAGAGACGATGCTACTGGGAATCCCGTGCAAACATACGATCTCCTTCATATATAATTCTGTGAGACTTTCGGCCGTATACATCATGTTCTAGGGCAAAAAGTGAGCTGACTTAGTTAGTCGATCAATGACCACCCAAATTGCATTGTACCTTTTTACTGTGGACGGCAATCCCACGAGGAAATCCATAGAGATTTATTCTCATTTCCACTCCGATATGGGTAGAGGTTGTAATAATCCAGTAGGATGTTTATGGTATATCTTCACCTGTTGACATGTCAAACACTTTGACACATATTCGGCTATGTCTTGCTTCAGACCTCTTGTTAAGCAGTGAAAAATACTATTTTTCACCTCCTAACTTGACCTTTGGTGAACCTTTCAGCTGACTAATAATGTGTTTTAAGTACATTTTGTAGATAAGCAACAAATTGCAAGCTTAATCCAGATATCCACTTAAAGTGGCCCAAGAAGCAGTTTGCTGCTCAACATGTGACAATACAAACCAAAGGCCAGCCAATCACTTGATCCATAAGAGCCCCAGAAGTTCCTGAGAGTGTTTAAGCATAACTGGGAAGGCTTCAGGCTAAGTGCAATTGCAGAAAATGAGGATTGAATCCACCAAGAGGTTGCTGGATGTTGAACAAATGAAGAACAACACAAGTGAGAGGTGTGCCAGCTATGGAAGCATAAGGATAAACCTGTCGAGAGGTTGGCCTGAGCAATCGAGAGGATCTGATGCCCATGTCGCTAAGATTTTGAGATGATCTGAAGGCTATCGAGAACTTTTGAAGGTTAATTTTAGCCTGTCGAGAGGTTCTGATGGGAATCTGTAAAGCTATCGAGAGGATTTTAGTAGCTATCAAAAGGGTGGACGTGCAGTTTGGATCGTATCGACACCTTTCATTAAGGTATAGAAGATATCGCGAGGTTCTAAAATATTTGTCAACAAGTTTCATAAGCAAACCTATCAAGAGGAATGGAGTTGGAAATAGGAACCTATCGAGAGGTTCTAGATACTTGTCACGAGGTTCAGCAGAACCTGTCGAGCAATCCAATTCAACCTGTCGATAACTACCTGAAGCTATAACTCATTCTCACGAGGATTGAGTCAACCTGTCGAGAGCTCAGTGTTAAGTTGTATAACCAGTTGACAAGATTAGTATAATCTGCCAAGAGGATGAATGAAGAAATGGGCAGAATGATGAAATGAGCTTCCAATCCTGTCAATGAGCCATCATTCCTATCAATAAGTTGAAATCAATATCTCCAGATGTTTCTAGATCCTATCGAGAGCTATCCAATCCTATCGAAAGCCACAGAGATCCTGTCGAAATGAAGAGCAAGCATACTCAAAACCTATCGAGAGGTTCCCTAAACCTCTTGACACTCGTTTTAGCAACTTCTCAGCATGCTCTTTCAGTAGCTGCCAATTTCAGAAGCTTGTGCACACATCCTAAAGCATGTCAGTGACCCCTAGGGGTATTTTTGGTATTCAACTGTGCACAATTGGAAACCCTAATGGCCTCACGTGCATTTGCTAATTGTGGACTGATGGGAGAAGAGCTTCTAGAATAGAAATTGGCCACATTAGTAGCCTAGAATAACAGAATTATTCTTTTAGGCTCTGATTAGGTTAAACAAATCTGAGGATAGAGGAGGAGAGTATAAAAGTTTGAAGAAATTACATTGAAGACATCCAGAATTTGAGAGAACCAGAGCTTAAGTCGAGATCCATTTTTCCCTCCAAATTCTCCCTCCTTCTTCCTTCTTCTCCCTTTCTCTCTTTAGTCAATCATGAGTGGCTAAACTCTTTTCAGTAGTTAGGGTGAGGTCTTGAGCTGTAAGTTGAGAGATTTAGAGCCTTATTAGAGATTGTATATTACACAGATTTCAGATTTACACACAATAATATTATAAGCTTCCAATATAATTGTAGTTTTTAAAGGTGATTCTAATAAACATTTTACTTCTTCATATTTGATTTTCCTGGATTGGATATTCCTGTGGATGGCAGCCAAAAATGGGGACCATGGTAGATTAGTGCAATCTCGGGGATGAATTGTATCCAGTAGAAGGGCAAATCATAACCTTAGGACTGTATCTGGTAGAAGGGTAGATCCTAACCTCAGGATTGCTTTGATCCATTGGTGGAGATTGGATTCTTATACCTCACCTTTGCCGGGGGAAATGGGTAGCTTAGAGCCAGAAAAGAGGATTGTTGGAAATCAATCCTCTGCATTACTTTTGATTCCTTTGATTTTCAGTAAGAGACCAAGACCCCTAGTTGATGTTCTCCACCTTTTAAATTTTCGTCTTCTCTATATCTCCCCTAATATCTGTGTTTGATTAGATCAGGATCATTTGCATTTATCTTTTATAGTTTGTAGTGAAAATGAAAAAAACCTAAAACCTCTCCTCTTTCTTGCTTTAGTTTATTTTAAATTAGGATAGAGTGCCAGATCTACCATATATCTGGTGATTTACTATAGTTGAACCACAACTCCTGGTGGACATACCCTTACTTACCTCTTCAAACTTGCTACAACAGCCCTGGTTCTTGCAGGACTGGCAGCTTACCATAGTTCAACCTTGCTATATTTTGTGCAGTTAATCTACTATTTTTAATTATATAATGATTGCAAGGTAGGTTGCACAACAAGTTTTTGGCGCTGCTGTCGGGGAACTATGTTTTTAAGTTGGTAGATCTAAGTTCTCATTTTTAGAATTAGATTTTTAAGTGCCAGATTAGTGTTTGACTAATTGTTGTTATTGTTTTTTATAGTTTAATTGTCTGCTTCAGATCTGGATCTGTGGTGTTGAAGAGAGAATTGTACCAATTGGAGGAGCAAGCTTTGCTTAAGTTTGCATTACCTAACTCCATTTACATTTCTAGATCTGTAACTTTGTAGATCTACAACATTAGTTGTGTATTTTGTGATTGTATTGATTGAATTTTGTGTTATGATATTTTGCTTCGAATTTGGTTTCTACTGTGTATGCTTGGGAGGAGATCTCTTAATCCTATGATTGCTCCCTTATATCTTGAACTTGAAAGACTTCTTACACCTAAGCAAACCATACACACACCTTTAGTTCATTCTGAAATTGCTACAATGGGTGAGCAACCTAGGACTTTAAAGGAATTCAATGCACCAGGGGTTTACAATTCTCCCTTCTGCATTCAATTCCCTGCTGTCCAAGGAAACTATGAGATCAAGTCTTCTATCATACAGATGTTACCCTCATACCATGCCATGGGCAAAGAAGACCCACACAAGCATATTAATGAATTTCAAGGACTGTGCACTACCTTCAATATTATAGGTTTGGGGGAGGAAGCAACCAGGTTGAGACTCTTTCCTTTTTTACTAAAGGATGGGGCCAAAACTTGGTTGTCAATGCTCCCAACCAACCGTATTTAGTCCTGGAATGCCCTTCAATGTCAGTTTTTAGCTAAGTTTTTTCCCATGTCCAAATCAAGTCAGTTGAGGAAGAGCATTATTTCATTTGCTCAAGCCCCAACTGAAGACTTTCACCAAGCTTGGGAGAGTTTTAAAGAACTCTTGAAGCAATGTCCCCATCATCAAATTCCTGTAGGACAAGTTGTCCAAATTTTCTATCAAGGAATTGATCCCAAAAGCAGGGATATTGTTGATGCGTCTTGTGGTGGTACATACCTCCACAAGGCAGTAGATGAGGATTGAGAGTTATTTGATATCATTAGTGAAAACTCCATGCAGAGGGAGACCTGGGCAAGAGATGTTGAGACCCCTAGATTGGTGAGAGAAGATACTACCAGAGGAAAAATATATGAGGAGAGTGGACATAATGAGTTGGAGAGGAAAGTGGACAGCTTGACTCAAAATTTTGATAAGCTCATGGGAGCAATGCAGTCTCCAATGGCTGCAAAATTGGAGGAGGCATGTGTCAAATGCCAGTCACCCACTCACTCCCTTGAGGAATGTCCTTCAGCTGCCTAATTTCCAGACCTTATGATGGAACATGTGAATGCTGCTCAGTCCTATGCACAACAACCTACTTCTGGTTATCATTGGAGAAACCACCCCATTATTTTCCAAGGCCCCAATACCAACAGCCTATGGCCCAACCAATGGTTGAACCTGTGCATCAAAGTGCACCAGCCCCAGCACCCTCTAGGTCCCTCACATTCGAAGAGCATGTTCTAGCTTCACTGTAGAATTTGGACTCTTTATCTCAAATAGTTAACTCCCACAGTCAAAGCATCAAGAAGATAGAGGACAACCTTGGTCCGCTATCTAATTCTTTGGCTAGGAGAGAAGAGGAGAGACTGCCTAGTCAGCCCATGAATAATCTAAAGGGGTAATACATGGTTCATGAGACTCCTTCCCATGAAGAAGTAAAATTTGTCACCACCTTGAGGAGTGGGAAGCTGGTGGATTACCAAGTTTATAGTGAGCCTGATGAGTGAAGTGCAGAAAATGAAGAAACAACCCATGAAAATATGCAGTAGGAGCAGCATATAAAAATTAACGGGGGTGATGTGCCCCAACAGAAAATTGAAAACAAAAATAAAGAAAAATCTGATGAACTTCCTAAGGGTGCAAATGGGAGGACAGTTCCCCATTTACCATTTCCTAATGCATTGAAAGCAGCTTCTCCTTTTGAAAAGAGGAATGCTAAGGTTGAGGAAATAATGAAAACTTTCAAACAAGTAAAGATTAACTTGCCTTTACTTGATGCCATCAAGAAAGTTCCAGCCTATGCCAAATTTTTGAAGGATCTTTGCACCCATAAAAGGCAGTCGAGGATAGATTATCCAAAAAGGTCTTTTCAGCTGAGAAGGTGAACCAAGTGCTAACCATTGCATCCTCAACTAAGCTACAATACCCTGAAGTCCCTACAATCCCCTGCATCATTGGGGATCACACCATTGAAAAAGCTTTACTAGACCTGGGAGCTAGTGTGAATTTACTTCCATAATTAATATATGAGAAGCTGGACGTAGGAGAGTTGAAGCCCAAACATGTGGTTTTGCAACTAGCTAACAGGTCTGAGAGGAAACCAATGGGGATTATAGAGGATGTGTTAGTTGGAGTTCATAAATTCTTTTACCCAGTTGATTTTCTGGTGCTAGATATGAAACCAAGCAAGTGTGCAACCTCCATCCCCGTGATCTTGGGCAGGCCATTTTTGGCCACTACAAATGCATGTATACAATGTATAGATAACTTTTAGCAATATGAAAGTCAAGTTGAATGTGTATGAAGCAGCCCATCCACCTCATTTGAATAATGAGCACTATTTTTCAATTAATGTTTTGGATGAGCTTGTGGAAGAGACTTTTCCCAAGCTGCTGCATTGTAAAGATCTTTGTGATAATTTTGGTTATGATTTTGAAAATGTGTTGGAGCCTGTACTGACCATTTGCTATCAAGAACTTCCATGACATGATAGAGTTTCAACAAATGTATACTATGTATAATAACTTATGTCTTTGGTTATTTATTTTTATAGATTTTTTTAATTTTTATTTTAGTCATGTTCGGCATTGTACATAAATTTTCCATGTGTGTTAGTACCTCAGGTAGGAAAATAAGTCAAAGTTGTGAAGTGAACAGAGTTGGAGTGTCAAATCTATTGGGGAATGGACTGGGAACGGACTACAAGCCTGTTTAAACTGAAATACCACCTGTCGATAGGTTCTATTAACATATAAATAGGTTTTGAGAGTTCCCAACTTATATTTCGACAAGATCTAGAAGCTATCAAGAGGTGTGAATTAATTCTCGACAGGTTTTGAAGCTGTAAAGTTCATTGTCATGAGGATCTGTGATGTTTTCGACAGGTTCTGATGATTTTAGTTGAACTCTTGACAGGTTCAAAATACCTATCGAGAGGTTTATGTGTTGGATTTAAAGTACCTATCTAGAGGTTATGTGAACCTCTCGAAATGATCCCCTTTGCAACCTTGGACCTATCTACAGGATGGAATGAAGCTCTCGAAAAGATTGCTTCTGTCTTCTTGAACTAGTCGACAAGATTGTGTGGACCTCTCGCGAGGATCTATCACTTTACACTTTTCGATAGGATGCATCAACCGGTCGACGACTTGCCCCAAGCAGCCTGCCCAAGTAGCTTAGCCTGCCCTCCAGATTGAAGAGGAGACAACTACCCAGTCTAAAGTGGTAGCTACTACAGAGCAAACCATGTCTGAGAGGAGAGCTGAGTTAAAAGCTTATGCTACTCAACAAGGATTCACTGACATCTTCACCTCTGACTCTAACTCTGACTCTGAGTAGTTTTAGTTTATTTTTAGGATTTTTACCTGGTTTTATTGGCTTTCTATAGTTGCTTAGGTTGGTTTTGTATTTTTCTCCATCTTTTTATACTATTAATAGATTTCTCTTTACTCTATTATACTAGGATTTTCTTGCTTTCTTTCTATGTTATTGTCTGATTTCTTGTCCTCATTTGTGTGTTTTGTTAACTACTATTCCTTACTTTGTTTGTGTATTATTGTTCTTTGTTTAGCTACAGTTTATTTATTTAATTTTCTTTCCTTGCTACTCTATATATGTTTTTATCAGGCTGCACGTCCCTTTATCGTTCAAGCAGTGAGGACACTGCTCCTCATAAGTTTGGGGGTGAGGCAAGGTTTTCCAATGGATAGTTAATGGTAGTGCAGTATGGTTTTAATAGAAATTGAGAAAATAAAATAATTTCACACCTGATATTTTATATATAGAGGAAATGAAAAACTTTTTAAAACTGAAACATGCTATAGCTCTATCACTTTCATGAAGCAAACATCAGGATTTTTCATAAATTAGTGCTTGGTGAACTTGAGAAGAGAGAAAATTGTGAGGATATACCCAATAAGTCTTATGAAAGACCATACCAAGTGAGATTTGGGCCTAAAAAATTCTTCTTTGAAGAATGTTTGGCTATTTCTTCTGCTCTAAGGACTGATTGAATCTACCTTTGCTCACTAGAAGTTAGGCAAATCCAAGTTGAAACAGCTTGACCACACTCATGACATTAAGGACATGAAGTAAGGCAATCCCTTGGATAGGTTGAGCTGAAAATTTCCCACTTTTAAACTGCCCTTGATGCACACCTTTTGAGCCTTAAAATTCTCAATTTTTTTCATTGATGAAAACTAAAAAATTTGAACCCAAAACCTCTTGACCTATTTCAGTTCGCCCTCACTCTGAGATTTCAGAAGGTAAAGGTGAAGGAATTGAAGAGGTAGAGCTGGCTTGATGTTTGGTTAAGGAAGAAGGAAACACATAAAAAGGCATTTGCGTGTCAGAAGTACAGTTGTGGCATTCCAGTGCATAAAAAAAAAAAAAGAGTACAAAAAGCATACAAAAAGAAAAGAAAAATAGAAAAGCAAAATAAAAGAATGAGAAAGAGAAGTCACTTCATTGGATTTTTAAAAGAAAAGAGAAAAAGTTGGCCACTTTGGCTCTAAAAATTCAAATAGAAGATGAAGATGTGCTGAAAGAGAGAAGGATGAGTTACAAATTGCCTCCTTACTTTACTGATTTCTCAATCTTGAATCTTATTCCACCCTTTTATTCTTTGTAAACTTCACCCATAAGCCACATTACAACCTAATAAAAAGTCCTTATTAATCTAAAATTGATTGAGTTGTCATGTGCAGATGAGAACCTGTTTAATCTATGGGGAAAAGAGTTTAAAATTTTCAGAAATTAGAGCAATGCCTATGCTCATGCTTGCAGTCTTATTTGTGGGCTGTAATTGCACTTGAGCTATGTGAATTGATATACCCTTCTATTTTTGTTGAGAGTGACAACCCTGGTAAGCTTTGGGTCTGAAATTAGGGTTTATGGGGGCATTATCAGAACATGATTTTCAATTTGAGGGTAAGCTTTGCATTAATCTTCATACAAAATACCTTGACATGAGCTGATTGATTGTGAAACTATCATGTTTTTGCTAAGAATCCTCTAAAACTGAATGGACAAGGTGGAGAATGAATTTTTATATTGCTTGAATTTTGTTTTAACATGTTGCAATAATATTAACTAAATCATTGGAGAAGTTTATGGGTAACTTCACTGTAAACCCTCAGGAGACTTTACTCCTCCACTAGGGATTACCTAGGGGTTTAAAAGGCTTGATGCATATGCTAAATGCATCTGTGTTCCCTACAAAAGTGGCATGTTTTATTTTCAATACTTGTTTTTATTTTCTCCTTTGCTCAAGGACTAGCAAAGCTTAGGTTTGGCGGTGTATTAAGCAGTGAAAAATACCATTTTTTACCTCCTAACCTGACCTTTTGTGGACCCTTGAGCTAACTAACAATGTATTTTAAGTGCATTTTGTAGATAAGTAACAAAATGAAAGCTTAATGCAGATATCCACTTAAAATGGCCTAAGAAGCAATTTGCTGCTCAACATATGACCTTTTATACCAAAGGCCAGCCAATCAAGCGATCCACAAGAGCCCCAAAAGTTCCTGAGAGTGTTTAAGCTTAACTGAGAAGGGTTGAGGCTAAGTGTAGTTGCAGAGAATGAGGATTGAATCCACCAAAAGGTTGCTAGATGTTGAACAAATGAAGAATAACACAAGTGAGACGCGTGCCAGCGGTGGAAGCATAAGGACAAACCAGTCGAGAAGTTGGCTTGAGCTGCCGAGAGGATCTGATGCCCAAATAGCGAAGATTTTGAGAAGATCCAGAGGCTGTCGAAAAGCTATGAAGGTAAATTTTACCCTGTCGAAAGGTTCTGATGGAAATCTGTAAAGCTATCGAGAGGATGTCAGTAGTTGTCAGAAGGATGGACGTGTAGTGTAGTTCCTATCAACACTTGCATTAAGGTGCAGAAGATGTCGCAAGGTTCTAAAATGCTTGTCAACAGGTTTTGTAAGCAAACTTATCGAGAGGAATGGAGTTGGAAACAGGAACCTGTCGAGAGGTTCCAGATACCTGTCATGAGGTTCAGCAGAACTGTTGCTCTCTAAGTGTGCATGATTTATTTGTGTTTTGAAAACAGATTTGCAAATGATGAATTATACTGAATTTGGAAAACTAAAAAGAATAAAGAAATATCAGCACTGAGAGAAGTAAATTAGCCTGCAAGATCAGGGCCAATTGTAGCAAGTTTTAAATGTGAGTAAAAGATCGTCCACAGGGAATTGATTTAAAATTTAAGATAAACCTTCAGGTCTGAGCTACCAGATCTGACCGCTGATCCTATATACAAGGTACATAAGATGGGAGGTTGAATTTGTCACATTAACTAAATGATAAAAGCAAAAATTAACCTAAATGATCCAGATCTGAGTTGGGGAGATTTTGATGTAAATTAATAAGAATGGAGAAATAATATCTAACTTTGATTTGGTCCTTGATGCAAAATGAGAATAAATGTAGATCAAATGAGATATGATCCAATCTTCAGCTTGCTACAAGCACAGATGCAAGAGAAAGTAATCTAACTAAAGGATTAGAGTTAAACTTATGGTTATGGTCTGTCCACTTCAATGGCCACAGACCATCCAATAGTCTTTAATTTGAACCCTTAATTCTGAACGAGAAACACCACTACAAATGCTGTGAGAGATTAGGTTACAAACACAAATTCTCACAGGGATAATGAATTAAGGGAAATTGCTTAAAAATAGTAGATCTAAAGGAGTCTAGTGCAATAAGGAGATCACAGGGAACCCTCAACACGAATCCAATTGAGAACGTATGGTTCACAGCAACCTTTTCAAATTCACCATTACAATTATAGAGCACCAAACTTAAATTTCTCGGATTTGTAGTCTTGAATACAATTCTCTTTTGAATTACAGAAGTATCTCACAACTCTCAATTACAAATAAAAGCTAGGCTATTATAGGAGTTTCAGACAAGCTATCTGAATTGGAAATGAGGCAATAGAAATGAAACTCGAAATCTGGATGCCCAAATTGGGCAAATAGTTCATCTATTTATAGTTTTCCCCAAGTCTAGCTCAAATGTGTATCAACCAATCAGAATTGGTTAGATCTGTATCAACCAATAGGAATCGAGTACAAGGATCCAGATCTATTTTGGCCAATCAGAACTGCTTGATCTGGTTCAGCCAATCAGATGACAGAAGTATCAATTCTGTTATTTTTTTGAAAAATCTATTAGAGCTTCTAGAAGTTCCCGCCAAGTGATTTCATCTTCGGGTGTTCACATGGGGTGGAATATGCCTTTAGTTCGTGCTCAGAATCTTCTGGAATGTCCCTGGGTTTTTAAATGCATTGGGGTGCATGCAAAGATTGCTGAATTACCCTTGTAGATTCTGAGGGTCTTCAGAATACCATTTTGCATAGTTTGGAGAGCTTCTCGCAAGGTACTGTGACTTCTGAAGCTCTTTTCACACAGTTCAGGTGTTGTTTACTAGGAGTTCTCGTCTTTTCGAATAGGTCAGAAATCTGTTCGAAGAGTTCAGGTGCTCTTCAAAAACTAAGCCTGGAGCTTTGTGTTCTTTTCGCAAAGTTCAAGTTCTTTTCAAAAAGTTCAGATTCTTTTTGAAAAGTTCAGATTCTTTTCGAAAAGCAATTTGTAATGCATTCTTCTGTTCGAATAGCTCCACACCTCTTTCCAGGTTGAAACCAGACCTTTGTCCTCTTTAGTCTAGGCATTTTGACAGTTAGTGAGGTTGTCCCTTCTCCTTCTTCCTTCGGTCAACATGGATTATCATCTTTTTGGCACTTTTAGACTGTTTTCATGGTTAAGCCTGCCTTTATTGTTAGCTGTGAAACAAACACTTAAAACACTTATTTAGTTCTCTCAAAGGTCTATCAAGACCCAGGTTAAAGGGTGGAAAATGGTATTTTCTAGTTCTCAACACACCCTCAAACCTAAGCTTTGCTAATCCCTGAGCAAAGACAATTAAAAACAGAATGAAAAGCCACTTTTGTAGGGAACAAAGTTGCATTTAGCATATGCAACAAGCCTTTTAAACCCCTAGGTGATCCCCAGTGGAGGAGTGAAGTCTCCTGAGGGTTTTCAGTGAAGGTACCCACAAACTTCTCCAATAAATCAGTTAATATCAGTGCAGTTCTGTGAAAGCAGACTTTTATCCAGTCAGGTTATTCACACCTGCATCAGTGAAGCTGTAAAAAGATCTTCAAGAAAACATTAGTTTAAAACTAAAATTCAGCTGTAATTCCTTTTACCATTCACTCAATTGGTGTCAAAAAGTTTTTATAAGAAAAATTAATGAAAAGCTTGCCTTCTATTTGAAAATTCAGTTTTGATGTTACCCCAAATAATTTGATTTCAAACTCAACTCTCACTAGGGTTTTCACTCACCATGCAAATATGAGGGTTGTACTATTTCACACAGCTCAAGAGCAATTACAGTCCTCAAATAGGACTGTAAGCAAGAGCATAGGCATTGCTTTTCAGTTCTGAATTTACTGCTCTTTTCCCCATAGATTACACAAATCCTTATCTCCATGTGACAACTCAATCCATCATTGATCAATAAGGACTTTAACTTGGGTTGTAATGTGGCTTATGGGTGAAATTTATCAAGAATAAAGAGGTGGAATGGAGTTCAAAATTGAGAAGTCAGTCAAGGTCAGGAGGTGGTAGACTCATCTTCTTTATTTCAGCACAATTTCATCTTCTTCTTTGAATTTTCAGAGCCAAAGTGGCCATCTTTTTCTCTTTCTTTTTTTAAATTTCCAATGAAATGACTTTTTCTAACTTTTTTCCTTTTTCAAAGCAACATTGACTGGAGTGCCACATTTCTTTTGTTGATACATCATTGCCTTCAATTATTTTTCTTCTTCTTTTACCAAACTGTTACCCAACTCTCCTTTCTTCAGCGTCCTTTCCTTTACCTTCTGATTTTTCAGAGTGAGGGTTAGGCTCAATGAGGTTGATTAGGTTGGTTGATGAGGTTACAAAGAAATCTTGAATTTATAAAGCTCAACTGGTGTGTATCAAAGGCAGTTTCAAAAGGTGGGGCTTTTTGAAGTTCAAACTGTCCAAAAGGAGGCCTTACATCATGTCTTTAATATCATGATTGTTGTAAAGTTATTTTAATTTGAATATGTGTGACTTCTAGTGATAGTAAGCAGGTTCAAACAGTCCCTAGAGCAAAAAAAATTGCCAATTCATATCTCCAAAGAATACATTTCAGGCCCAAGTCTCACTGGGTGTAGTTTTCTCTCAATATCATCACTGTTTTCTCTCTTTTTAGGTTTACTAAAACATCAATTTTATTTTGAAAATTTTCTGACATTCACTTCATGAAGGTATTGGAATTACTCTAAAAATCAGTTTTTTTTTTTTAAAAATTTTAACTTCCTCATTTTTCAAAACAACAGGTGTGAAATTACTTTATCTTCAAAAATTTTGCTGTGTGATCATAAGCTGCACTGATTTTAACTAACCTACTGGTAATTCTGCTACATCACCCCCAAACCTATGATGAGCAGTGTCCTCACTGGTCTGACGTGCATAAGCAAAGAAAAGAAAACAATCAAACAGAAATTATAATGATAGAGAAGAAAGAAAAGAAATGTACAGTAATTACTAATTAACAAAAGTTAACAGAAAATAGGAATTACATATTACAGATCCACAAAACAAACATGTACAATGTATTCTAATAACTGGGGTCAAAATCAGTATCATAAGTTGGTTCAATGAGATCAGAACTAGAATCACTGTTAGAGTCAGAACTTGAGTCAGTATTGGAGTCTGAACTCGATTTGGCCTTCTCCTGGATTGTGGCTTGCAGCTCGGTGTATTCCTCAGCTTTGATCTTTTTGGTGAGGCCAATATACTTTTCAAGTCTAGTAGTCCTCAATTTTTCCTATTCAAGCTGTGCTTGCAACATGGTAACCTTGTGCTGCTCACTCCTAACCATCTAAAAAGTTTGACCCAGCAGGTCCTTCATCTTTTCTCTCTCAAATTTCATGAACAACTCCAATTTTCGAATCTGGTCTTCATAAGGGGTTCTAATGTAAGCTTACAGATCAGCTAACCCCTTGAGGACATCGCGACAGATATAAGGGTTCTCTTCCATAGCCCTTTTGAGAGTGGAAAATCTGGGAATGGGAATGGAGTGGAAGGGGACCAAAGGTATCCCAACAGTGGGAGAAGAGGAGTCCAAAAGTATGACCTCAGGGTCAGTTTGAGTAGCTTGATCAGAGAAATTGAGGAAAGTTGAAGGGGAATCCAAAAGTACTACCACAGGTTCTGTTTGGGTAACATTGTCAGCAGTGGTGAGGATGGGTGGATCTACAAATACTACCTCGTGGCATTTGGGTAGCATAATCGACCTTGGTGTAGGCTAAGGTGGTTGTGTGGGATGTGGAGGCTAAGGTTTGGAGAAGGGCATTTGTTACAGACTGATTCTCTGTGTTGACTTGTAGTTGTGTTTGGATGGTTTGGAGAAAGGTGAATATTTGGCTAACTGTGTCAGGTGTGGGTGTGGTATGCAAAGTAGGGACTGGTAAAATTTATGTAGATTGTTGAGGGTCAATGGGTGAGATGGTTGTGAAGGGGGAAGTAGCCACATGGGTGAAATGAGAAGGGTCAGGTATAGGTGCAGATTCAAGTCCAATGTTCTCCAAGATAGCTCCCATCAATGATGAATAGGCCTCTGTTGTCAACATCTCAGGTTCAAGGGTATGAGTTATTTCAGGTGTTTGAGTTGAAGCAGCTGGTGAATCAGGGAAGCTTGGGATAAGGGGAGTGCTAGGAGATTGTTCCACAAACTCTGTGGCCATACTTGGGATATTGCTTGGGGAAACTGGTGGTGTAAGAGTGATTGGTGTGGTTGGTGTGGAGGGAGAGTCTGCAATTGGGATTATGGTGGGTATGAGTGATGGAACAGTTGGAATAGGTGAAGGAATGGGGGCTGTGATAGGTGAAGTGGGTAGGATGATGACCCCTTCAATAATGGGTGCAACTGAAGAGCTGGGCACCTCAGGAGGGACAACTTGTTCAATATCAGCTGCAAGGGAAATAGGTGCAGCTAAAGAGCTGGTCACCAGTGGTTTGGTAAAAGGTATTCTTGGGGCATGGCTGGTTCATTTCAATCATTTTATTCAACATGGTTTGGCTTGTGGTCCAAGCCCTCATCCCAAATGCATAAGGAGAAATAATCTCGAATGGCTCTTGCTCATCAATATCAAATTTGGCTCTTAACAAGGCTGTGATTAGCCTTCCAAATGGTATGCCAGCTATTTTCTGTTCCTTTTTCATCTTGGCACTGATGTCAGCCATGGCTTCAAAAATGAGCATAGGGACATTGAAGAATTGCCCCTTAGAGAAATGAAAGAGGGCCTCCAAAATTGGTGTTCTTCTTTCCTGGCTGTGCCCACTGACATAGAAACTCCCTCTCAAAATGGAGTCCATCAGCAAACAGTGGGGTTCTAAGTCTCTCCTCACGATGGACTGTCCACTTCCAACTATGCCTTTTGTTAGATGGGCAGCCATTTCTCTAAAAGAAGTTGTTTCTGGTGCAGCTAATGGACCAGCAGGGTCATATTGAAATGGTATCCCCAAAGCAATTCTAATGTCTTCATAAGTGACAGTTAAATCGCAATCATCAATAAAAATTACAAGAGTAGGGACATCAGCATCTTTCTCTGTCACTTTTACCATGTTTTGGTACCATAATCTCACCATTCGTGGATAAATTTTCTCTGGAAGAGAGGTTAGGATATTGCTCAGAGAAGAATCCCTGATGTATTTCAAGGATAGCTGACATTCAGGTTTGTTTAAGAAAAAAGTTTCATCCACGATAAGCTCTGGGATCAGCTTATGAGCTTCAATGAATGGGTTTGGTAGTACCAAATGCATAGGGAGAGGAGGAAGCTCAGGCACAGGACTAGGGTCAGTTGCTGGGATGGGTTCCTCATGTCTAACCTTCTTCCCCTTCTCAATTCTATCAGCTTTATCCATCGAAAGTTTTCTCTTGGTTGAGGTTTTGGCTTTTCCTTTTGTGGTGGGTTTGCTAATTTTCTTAGCAGAAGATTTAGGGAACATTGCGACGTGATTTTCAGCTTTCCCCATTTCAAAACTTTGTTTGAATCTCCCACAATGAATGCTGATATCAAATTGAACTTTGCAAAACACAAACAGAGGCAATGTGCAGAAAAATACCGAAATCTAGGGTTTTTGTTGAACTAGTTGATCACCTGATGGAATCCACCAGAATCAGAAGCAAAAAGTCCCTCTCTTCAAGCTTAATTCGTGGAACAAATATGAAGAAAATTGGATCTGAACACTAAAAGCACAAGGGGTAGACAGAAAATGGGTTTTCTGTGAAATAGGACACTCTGGGAAGGCTTTCGAATATGAAACCCTTGCTTCTAAAGGGTTTAAATATGCTTAAAAATGATTTTCGCAAAGTATCTTTGAAGTTTTCAAAAAGTTCAAAACAGTCCTTTTTACAAAAGAGAATGGCATCAGTACCATTCGAAAAGCAAATAGCTTCAGAACTAACTATTTGAAAAGCAAATAGCTTCAGAACTAACTATTCAAAAAGCAAATAGCTTCAGAACTAACTATTCGAAAAGCAAATAACTCTTTTCGATCAGTTAGTTACAGGGCCAGATCCTTTTCGAACAGAAAATTGAACTTTTCGAAATGAAATAGTTTTTTTTTTTTTTTGCAAATTCATTTTTCACAAATTATAAACTTCTCGAATTGAGTGTAAACATGACTAAAAACAGAGAGAAGAAACTATGAAAAAAACTACAAAACAAACACAGGTAAAATACATATGATACAGTTGTTTATCATCAGATATGTGGAGGTTCTTGGTGATAGATGGTCAGCACAGGCTCCAGAGTATTTTCAATGCATGGTTTGAGCCTCTGACCATTTACTTTCAAGGTTCTCCCATCACTTGGGTCCAAAATTTCAACAGCCCCAGAAGGAGATGCATGAATGACAGTATATGGCCCTTCCCATCTGGATCTCAGCTTTCCAGGAAAAAACTTAAGTTTTGAGTTAAATAGCCATACCTTAGAGCCAGCTATGAACTCTCTTCTCAGCAGATTTTTGTCATAGAAAGCTTTAACTTTTTCTTTGTAAGATCTTGCATTGGTGTATGCATCCATTCTCAGCTCCTCCAACTCAGCAAGCTGTAGTTTCCTGTGATTACCAGCAGTAGTAATATCCATGTTCAAGGTTTTAATAGCCGAAAAGGCCTAATATTCTAACTCCACTGGTAAATGGCATGCTTTTCCATAGACCAATCTGAATGGGGACATACCAATTGGGGTTTTATAGGCTGTCCTATATGCCCACAATACATCATTCAGCTTAAAGGACCAATCCTTTCTGTCCGTCTTCACAGTCTTTTCCAGTATATGTTTGATTTCTCTATTGGAAATCTCCACATGCCCACTGGTCTGTGGATGATGTGGAGTAGCTACTCTATGAGATACAGAGTACTTTCTCAATAAAGCGTCAAAATGTCTATTACAAAAATGACTTCCCCCATCATTGATAATAGCTCTAGGGGAGCCAAACCTGGAAAAAATGTTGTCCTTTAAAAATTTCAGGACAACTCTATGGTCATTGGTTTTAGTGGTTGTGGCATCAACTCATTTGGATACATAATCCACAGCTACTAAGATGAAATTACAACCATTTGAAGGAGGAAAAGGTCCCATAAAATCTATCCCCCAAATATCAAACAATTCAACTACCAAAATGGGCTGTAAAGGCATTGAGTTTCTCTTGGAAATGCTGCCCAATCTCTGGCAGTTCTGACAAGACTTACAGTGCTGCAGTGCATCTTTGAAAAGTGTAGGCCAATAAAATCCACACTGCAAAACCTTTGCAACAGTTTTGTTTCCACTAAAATGGTCTCCACAGCCCTGTTCATGACACATGGAAAGTATGCTATGAAAGTCTTCTTCAGGGACACATCTTCTAATTATTTGGTCTGCACAAATCTTGAACAGATAAGGATCCTCCCAAATAAAATGTTTAACCTTTGAGAAGAAAAGATCTTTATCCATTTTATTCCAGTGTTGAGGAGTTCTTCCAGTAGCCAAAAAGTTGACTATATTTGCAAACCAAGGGGTGTGTACACTGATAGCAAAAAGTTGCTCATCAGGGAAAGATTCATTGATAGGCAGCCTATCAATCTCAGCAGTTAGAATTCTAGACAGGTGGTCAGCCACCACATTTTCCACACCCTTTTTATCTTTAATCTGCAAATCAAATTCCTGTAATAGGAGGATCCACCTGATTAATCTTGGTTTGGTATCCTTCTTAGACAGAAGGTATTTCAAGGCTGAGTGGTCAGTGAACACCACTATTTGTGAACCCAAAACATATGACCTAAATTTCTCCAAAGCAAAAACAATTGCCAGCAGCTCCTTCTCAGTTGTTGTGTAATTGAGTTGTGCATCAATCATTGATCTACTGGCATAAGCTATGACATGATGCAACTTATCTTTTCTCTGCCCAAGAACAACTCCCAAAGCATATTCTGATGCATCACACATCAGCTCAAAAGGTAGTGAATAGTCTGGAGACTATAGTATTGGAGCTGAAATCAAACAATTTTTTAAGAATTCAAATGTCTTCAAGCATTCATTGTTAAAAACAAAAGGGACATCTTGGCACAATAAATGACAAAGAGGTTTGGATATTTTACTGAAGTCCTTAATGAACCTCCTATAAAATCCAGCATGCCTCAGAAAACTTCTGATTTGTTTAACAGTTTTGGGAGGTGACAAATGTACAATTAATTCAATTTTTGCTCTATCCACCTCAATGCCTTTGTGGGAGACAACATGGCCAAGGACAATGCCTTGGGTGACCATGAAATGGCTCTTCTCCCAGCTCAAAACTAGATTGGTTTCTTCACATCTCTGTAACACCAAGTTGTGATGATGTAAACACTGGGCAAAACTGTCTCCATATATTGAAAAATCATCCATAAAAATCTCCATAAATTGGTCAATCATATCAGAAAAAATGGAGTACATGCATCTTTAAAAGGTAGCAGGAGCATTAAAAAGACCAAAAGGCATTCTCCTATAGGCAAAAGTGCCAAAGGGCCAAGTGAATGTGGTCTTTTCCTGATCTTGTGGATACACAGGAATCTGGTTGTAACCAGAGTAACCATCAAGAAAATAATAATAAGCTTTTCCTACTAGCTTATCTAAAATTTGATCAATGAATGGAAGAGGGAAATTATCTTTTTTGGTCATTGTGTTTACTTTTCTATAATCAATACAGACCCTCCAACCAGTGGTTTGTCTGATTGAAATGAGCTCACCAGAATCTGAGGTTATCACAGTGATCCCAGATTTCTTAGGTACCACCTGTGTAGGTGCCACCCAAGCTGAATTTGAGATGGGGTAAATGACCCCTGCATCCAACAACTTAACAACCTCCTTCATGACCACATCTTGCATATGAGGATTCAGCCTCCTCTGCATTTCCATAGAAGGCTTTGCATCTTCTTCCAAATGAATTTTATGCATGCAAACAGCTGGGCTGATTCCTCCCAAATCAGCAATAGTCCAGCCAATTGCCCTCTTATGTTGTTTCAATACAATCAACAACTCTTCCTCCTGCTCCTCAGTGAGGGAGGAAGAAATAATCACAAGCAATATTTTATGGTCTCCTAAAAACACATATTTCAAATTTTCTGACAATTGTTTCAGCTCTACATCAGGTGGGCTGAGAAAAGAAGGTAACAAAGGTACCTTAGCTGTTTGTGGAAGGGGAAGAATAGCAGGTTTCCATGAAGAGAACCTTGCTGATTGATCATGAGTTCCTTGCCCAGCATTTACTTCCTCAGACTTTGAGGTACAAAATGTTTCTTCCTCAGCATTTCTCCAAGCATCTTTAAAATCTATGGTTAAACCTTCACACTGCAAAAACTGTGGTTAAGTTTTTTCTACCAGTTCATCCAACAAATCAATAAGAAGACATTCCTCGAGGAGGCAGGCAGTAATCAGACAGACATTTAACTTTACCTTCATATTTCCAAAAGACACTTCCATAATACCAGATCTGCATTGAATGCAAGCATTGGCTATAGCCAGGAATGGTCTCCCCAAAATGACAGGGATGGAAGTTTTGCTTTTCGTAGGTTCCATCTCCAATACCAGAAAATCAGCAGGGTAGAAAAACTTATCTACCCCTACCAACACATCCTCAATCACCCCAACTGGCTTTCTTTCAGATTTGTCTGCTAGTAGTAACACAAAATGAGTGGGTTTTAACTCTCCCAAACCTAGTTTCTCATATACAGAATATGGAAGCAGGTTGACACTAGCACCCAAATCTAATAAAGCCTTTTCAATGGTATGTTCCCTAATAATGCAAGAGATTGTGGGGATTCCAGGATCTTGGAGTTTTTGAGGTGTGGTAATGGACAAAACCTGATTAACTCTTTCCACAGCAAAGACCTTCTTGGATAACTGTATCCTAGATTGTCTTTTGTGAGTGCAAATATCTTTAAAAAATTTTGCATATGCTGGGACTTGTTTGATTGCATCAAGCAAAGGTAGATTTATCTTGACTTGCTTGAAAGTCTCCATCATTTCATCTATTTTTATGTTCCCTTTATCAAAAGAGGATGCAGATTTCATGGCATGGGGAAATGGTAAATGAGGAACTAGTCCTTCATTTACAACTTTAGAATCATTATCAGAATCTTTTTAATTTTTTGATTTTTCATTTTTTTTATTTTTCTGAGGTACATCAGCACCCCCAATGCTAACATCATGCTGCTCCTGCTGCATATCTCTAGCAGTTTCCTCAATTTTTTCTTCTTCCTTTTCAGTACCCACATTGTTATTTAAAATTCTTCCACTTCTCAAAGTAGTGACAGCTTTTACTTCTTCATGTGAAACAGAAACCTCTCCAACCATGCACTGTCCTTTGGGATTGTTCAAAGGTTGGCTGGGTAACCTGGCTTCCTCTCTTTCGGCCAAAGTATTTGAAAGTTGACCCAATGTTTCTTCAATCTTCTTTATGCTCTGACTGTGAAAGTTTACAGTCTGAGTTAAAGACCCTAAATTCTGGAGTGAATTTAGAACTTGGTCTTCAAAAGAAGGGGATCTGGAAGGGGTTTGAACTGGAGCAGATTGCTGTACAGGTTGTTGTGGAATGGGCTGCTGAAAATTTGGCTTGGTATAAAAATTCTGCTGATAGGGCTGAGCAGTTTTGAAAGGTACTTGGTTCTTTGGTTGCTGCTGCTGTTGTGATTGATAATTGCCCTGGCTCCACCTTAAATTGGGGTGCCCTCTCCATGCATATTCATTTGACTGCATCTGTCCAAATGATTGGGCAGCATGAGCTTTCTCCACCACTAAATTTGGGAACTGTGGTGCAGCTGGACATTGATCAAGAGGATGATTAGAGGACTGGCATATCAGACATGCCTCCTCTACTCTTGCAACCATTGGATTTTTAAGTGAGTCCATCAATCTATCAAACTTTGTGGTTAAATTATCCATCTTTCTTTCCAACTCATTCACCTCATAAATCTTTCGCTTGGTGGTTTGCTGATTGTTCAACCGAGCAGGATTCTCAATGTCTCTTGAAAAAGATTTCTATTGAGTTGAATTTTCACCAATCACTTCAAATAAATTCCAGACCTCCTCAACTATTTTTTGCAAGTAGGTGCCTCCACAGGAAGCATCTACCATATTCTTGCCCTTTTGATCAATTCCTTGATAGAAGCTTTGAACAAGCTGCCATCGGGGAATTTGATGATGAGGACATTGCCTTAAAAATTCTTTAAACCTTTCCCACGCTTCATGGAAAGTTTCAGTTGAGTGTTGTGGAAAGGAAATAATATTTTGTCTCAACTGGCTGGTCTTAGACATAGGGAAGTATTTGGCTAAAAATTGACACTGCAAATCATTCCAAGAAGTGATACTATTTAGTGCCAACATAGATAGCCATGCTCTAGCTTTGTCCTTTAATGAAAAAGGAAAGAGCCTAAGCTTGGTTGCCTCTGAACCCAGTCCAGCTATGTTGAATGTGGTACAAAGAGACAGAAACTCATCCACATGCTTGTATGGATCTTCCTTACTTAATCCATGGAAGGAAGGAAGCATCTGGATAGTTGATGATTTGATCTCGTAATTTCCTTCAACAGTAGGAAATTGAATGCAAAATGGAGAATTATATGCACCAGGTGCAAAGTAATCCCTCAAAAGTCTAGGTTCTTCACCCATAGTAGTAGTCTCAGCAGAATTCTGTGATGTTTGTCTAGTTCTTAGTAGCCTTTCAACTTCTAAATTCAGAGGGACAATCTCAGGATTGAGAGTCCTCCTACCAAACATACAACACAGAAACAGAGAATCAAATTATGCATAGCAAACCTTCAGTATTCCTTTCAAAATATGTTCCACGCTCAAAGTGTATAGGAATAACTGCACAGATTTAAACAATAGAACAGTTAGCACTGATGTAATAAAAAAAAAAAAAAACGTAGGTCTACCAATTTTAAAATAACTTCCCCGGCAACGGCGCCAAAAACTTGTTGCTTTAAGTGTGCATGATTTATTTGTCTTTTGAAAACAGATTTGCAAATGATGAATTATACTGAATTTGGAAAACTAAAAAGAATAAAGAAATATCAGCACAAAGAGAAGTAAATTAGCCTGCAAGATCAGGGCCAATTATAGCAAGTTTTAAATGTAAGTGAGTCAAAGATCGTCCACAGGGAATTGATTTAAAATTTAAGATAAACCTTCAGATCTGAGCTACCAGATTTGACCGCTGATCCTATATACAAGGTACATAAGATGGCAGGTTGAATTTTTCACGTTAACTAAATGATAAAAGCAAAAATTAACCTAAATGATCCAGATCTGAGTTGGGGAGATTTTGATGTAAATTAATAAGAATGGAGAAATAATATCTAACTTTGATTTGGTCCTTGATGCAAAATGAGAATAAATGTAGATCAAATGAGATATGATCCAATCTTCATCTGACTACAAGCACAGGCGCAAGAGAAAGTAATCTAACTAAAGGATTAGAGTTAAACTTATGGTTATGGTCTGTCCACTTCAATGGCCATAGACCATCCAATAGTCTTTCATCTGAACCCTTAATTCAGAATGAGAAACACCACTACAAATGCTGTGAGAGATTAGGTTATAAACACAAATTCTCATAGGGATAATGAATTAAGGGAAATTGCTTAAAAACAGTAAATCTAAAGGAGTCTAGTGCAATATGGAGACCATAGGGAACCCTCAACACGAATCCAATTGAGAACATATGGTTCACAACAACCTTTTCAAATTCACCATTACAATTACAGAGCACAGCTTAAACAGCTCTCGAATTTATAGTCTTGAATACAATTCTATTTTGAATTACAGAAGTATCTCACAACTCTCAATTACAAATAAAAGCTAGGCTATTATAGGAGTTTCAGACAAGCTATCTGAATTGGAAATGATGCAATAGAAATGAAACTCGAAATCTGGATGGCCAAATTGGGCAAATAGTTCATCTGTTTATAGTTTTCCCCAAGTCTAGCTCAGATGTGTATCAACCAATCAGAATTGGTTAGATCTGTATCAACCAATAGGAATCGAGTACAAGGATCCAGATCTATTTTGGCCAATCAAAACTGCTTGATCTTGTTCAGCCAATCAGATGACAGAAGTATCAATTCTGTTATGTATTTCAAAAATCTGTTAGAGCTTCTAGAAGTTCCCGCCAAGTGATTTCATCTTCGGGTGTTCACATGGGGTGGAATATGCCTTTGGTTCGTGCTTAGAATCTTCTGAAATATCCCTAAGTTTTTAAATGCATTGGGGTGCATACAAAGATTACTGAATTACCCTTACAGATTCTGGGGGTCTTCAGAATACCATTTCGCATAGTTTGGAGAACTTTTCGCAAGGTACTGTGACACCTGAACTTTTCGCACAGTTCAGGTGCTGTTCGCAAGGAGTTCTCGTCTTTTCGAATAGGTCAGAAATCATTTCAAAGTGTTCAGGTGCTCTTCGAAAACTAAGCTTGGAGCTTTGAGTTCTTTTCACAAAGTTCAAGTTCTTTTCAGAAAGTTTAGATTCTTTTTGAAAAGCAATCTGTAATGCATTCTTCTATTCGAATAGCTCCATACCACTTTCCAGGTTGAAACCAGGCCTTTGTCCTCTTTAGTCTAAGCATTTTGACAGTTAGTGAGGTTGTCCCTTCTCCTTCTTCCTTCGGATCAACATGGATTATCATCTTTTTGGCACTTTTAGACTGCTTTCATGGTTAAGCCTGCCTTTATTGTTAGCTGTGAAACAAACACTTAAAACACTTATTTAGTTCTCTCAAAGGTCTATCAAGACCCAGGTTAAAGGGTGGAAAATGGTATTTTCTAGTTCTCAAGAAGAACCTGTCGAGCAATCCAATTCGACCTGTCGATAGCTACCTAAAGCTATAACTCATTCTCACAAGGATTGAGTCAACCTATCGAGACCTCAGTGTTAAGTTGTATAACCAGTCGATAGGATTAGTATAACCTGTCGAGAGGATAAATGAAGAAATGGGTAGAACGATGGAATGAGCTTCCAATCCTGTTGATGACCGATCAATCCTGTCGACAAGTTCAAATCAACATCTCGAGATATTTCCAGATCCTATTGGGAGCTATCCACTCCTATCGAAAGCCACGGAGATCCTATCGAAATGAAGAGCAAGCACACTCAGAACCTCTTGAGAGTTCCCTGAACCTGTTGACACTTGTTTTGCCAACTTCTCAGCAAGCTCTTTCAGCCACTGGCAATTTCAGAAGCTTGTGCACACATCCAAAAGCATGTCAGTGACCCCTGGGGGTATTTTTAGTATTCAACTATGCATGATTGGAAATCCTAACGGCCTCGTGTGCATTTGCTAATTGTGGACCAATGGGAGAAGAGCTTCTAGAAGAGAAATCAGCCAAATATGCAGCCCAGAATAATAGAATTATTCTCTTGGGCTCTAATTGGCTGAAAAAAATCTACGAACAGAGGAGGAGAGTATAAAAGCTTGAAGAAATTATATTAAAGACATCCAGTATTTGAGAGAACCAGAGCTTAGGTCAAGATCTATTTTTCCTTCCAAATTCTCCCTCCTTCTTCCTTCTTCTCCCTTTCTCACTTTAGCCAATCATGAGTGGCTAAACTCTTTTCAGTAGTTAGGTTGAGGTCTTGAGCTATAAATTGAGAGACTCAGAGCCTTGTAAGAGATTGTATATTACACAGATTACAGATCTGGGCACAATAGTATTATAAGCTTGTAATATAATTATGGTTTTTGAAGGTGATTACAATCTACATTTCAATTCTTCATATTTGATTTTCTTAGATTGAATATTCCTATGGATGCCAGCTAGAAATGCAAAGTTTGGTAGCCTGGCACCGGCAGCATTTGCAATAGTTTTCCTGTTCCAGTCAAGATCATTAGATTGGAGCAATCTCGAGGATGAACTGTATCCAGTAGAGGGGCAGATCATAACCTTACAACTGTATCCAGTAGAAGGGTAGATCGTAACCTCAGGATTGCTTTGATCTATTGGTAGAGATTGGATTCTTATACCTCACCTCTGCTGAGGGAACCTGGGTAGCTTGGAGTCTGAAAAGAGGATTGTTGCGAATCAATCCTCTACATTGCTTTTGGTTCCTTTGCTTTTCAGTAAGAGACCAAGACCCCTAGTTGCTGTTCTCCACCTTTTGAATTTTCATCTTCTCTATATCTCCCCTTATCCCTCTGTTTGATTAAATCTGGATCATTTGCATTTATCTTTTATAGCTTGAAGTAAAAGTGATAAAACCTAGAACCTCCCCTCTTTCCTGCTTTAGCTTAGTTTAAATTAGGATAGAGTGCTAGATCTATGATAGATCTGGAGATTTACTATAGTTGAACCACAACTCCCTGTGGACATGCCCTTACTTACCTCTTAAAACTTCCTACAATAGCCCTGGTTCTTGCAGGACTGGCACCTTACCTTAGCTCAACCTTGCTATAGTTTGTGCAGTTAATTTGCTATTTTTAATCATATAATAATTGCAAGGTAGGATGCACAACAAATTTTTAGTGCCGCTGCCGGGGATCTGTGTTTTTAACTTGGTAGATCTAAGTTGTTCTGATTTTTAGAATTAGATTTTTAAGTGCCTGATTAGTGTTTGACTAATTGGTGCTGTAATTTTTTATAGTTTAATTGTCTATTTTAGATCTGGATCTTTGGTGTTGAAGAGAGCATTGTAAGAATTGGATGAGCAAGCTTTGTTTAAGTTTGCATTTCCTAACTCTATTTACATTTCTAGATCTGTAGCATTGTAGATCTGCAACATTAGTTGTGTATTTAGTGATTGTTTTGATTAAATTTTGTGTTGTGATTTTCTACTTCGACTTTGGTTTTTGCTGTTTGTATGCTTGAGAGATCTCTTAATCTTAAGATTTCTCCCTTAGATCTTGAAGTTGAAACACTTCTTAGACCTAAGCAAACCATACACACACCTTTAGTTGATTCTGAAATTGCTACAATGGGTGAGCAACCTAGGACTTTAAAGTAATTTAATGCACTAGGGGTTTACAATTCTCCCTTTTGCATTCAATTCCCTATTGTCCAAGGGAACTATGAGATCAAGTCTTCTATCATACAGATGTTACCCTCATAGCATGGCCTGAGCAATGAAGACCCAGACATGCATATTGATGAATTTCTAGGACTGTGCACTACCTTCAATATTGTAGGTTTGGGGGAGGAAGCAACCATGATGAGACTCTTTCCTTTTTCACTAAAGGATAGAGCTAGAACTTTGTTGTCAATGCTCCCAACCAACAATATTCAGTCTTGGAATGACCTTCAATGTTAGTTTTTGGCCAAGTATTTCCCCATATCCAAAACAAGCCAGTTGAGGAAGAGCATTATTTCATTTTCTCAAGCCCCAACTGAAGACTTTCACCAAGCCTGGGAGAGATTTAAAGAACTCTTGAAGCTATGTCCCCATCACCAAATTCTTGAATGACAACTTGTCCAAAGTTTCTATCAAGGAATTGATCCCAAAAATTGGGATATGGTCGATGCCTCTTGTGGTGATACATACCTCCACAAGTTACCAGATGAGGCTTGGGAGTTATTTGATATCATTAGTGAAACCTCCATGCAAAGGGAGACCTGGGCAAGAGTCGTTCAGACCCCTAGATTGGTGAGAGAAAATACTACTAGAGGAAAAACGTATAGGGTGAGTGGACATAATAAGTTGGAGAGGAAAGTGGACAGCTTGACTCAAAATTTTGATTAGCTCATGGGAGCAATGCAATCTCTAATGATTGTCAAAGTAGAGGTGGCATGTGTCATATGCCAGTCCCCCACTCACTCCCTTGAGGAATGTCCTTTAGCTGCCCAATTTCCTGACTTTGTGTTGGAACATGCGAACGCTGCTCAGTCCTATAGCCAACAACCTACTACTGGTTATCATTGGAGAAACCACTCCAACTTGAGGTGGAGACAAGACAATTTTCAAAATCAGTAGCAGCCACTACGGTCCACGCCCTATAGGAATGCCCAGTCATACCAGCGTAATTATTTTCCAAGGCCCCAATACCAACAGCCTATGGCCCAGCCAATGGTTCAACATGTGCATCAAAGTGCAACAGCCCCAGCACCCTCTGGGTCCCTCACATTCGAAGAGCAAGTTCTAGATTCACTGCAGAATTTGGCCCCTTTATCTCAAACTATTAACTCCCACAGTCAAAGCATCAAGAAGATAGATGACCACCTTGGTCAGCTATCTAATTCTTTGGTTAGGTGAGAAGAGGGGAGACTGCCCAGTCAGCCCATGAATAATCTAAAGGAGCAATACATAGTTGGTGAGACTCCTTCCCATGGAGAAGTAAAATCGATCACCACCTTGAGGAGTGGGAAGTTGGTGGATTAGCAAGCTGGTAGTGAGCCTGATGAGTGAAGTGCAGAAAATGAAGAAACAACCCATGAAAATATGCAGTAGGAGCAGCATATAAAAATTAATGGGGGTGATGTGCCCCAACAGAAAATTGAAAACAAAATTTAAGAAAAATCTGATGAACTTACTAAGGGTGCAAATGGGGGGATAGTTCCCCATTTATCATTTCCTACTGCATTGATAGCAGCTTCTCCTTTTGACAAGGGGAATGCTAAGGTTGAGGAAATGATGGAAACTTTCAAACAAGTAAAGATCAACTTGCCTTTACTTAATGCCATCAAGCAAGATCTAGCCTATGCCAAATTTTTGAAGGATCTTTGCACCCATAAAAGGTAGTCAAGGATACATTTATCCAAGACGATCTTTTCAGCTGAAAATGTGAACCAAGTGCTAACCATTGCAACCCCAACAAAGCTATAAGACCGTGGAGTCCCACCAATCCCCTGCATCATTGGGGATCACACTATTGAAAAAGCTTTACTAGACCTGGGAGCTAGTGTGGATTTGCTTCTATACTCAGTTTATGAGAAGCTGGGTCTAGGAGAGTTGAAGCCCACACATGTGGTCTTGCAACTAGCAGACAAGTCTGAGAGGAAACCAATGGGGATTATAAAGGATGTATTAGTAGGAGTTGATAAATTCTTTTACCCAGCTGATTTTCTGGTGCTAGATATGAAACCAAGCAACTCTGCTACCTCCATCCCCGTGATCTTGGGCAGGCCCTTTTTGGCCACTAGAAATGTATGCATACAATGTAGATCAGGGGAAATGGAGGTAACTGTTGGTAATATGAAAGTCAAGTTGAATGTGTATGATGCAGTCCATCCACCTCATTTGAATAATGAACACTATTTTTCAATTGATGTTTTGGATGAGCTTGTGGAAGAGACTTTTCCCAAGCCGCTGCATTGTAACGATCTTTGTGATGGTTTTGGTGATGTTTTTGAAACTGTGGTGGAGCTTGTATTGACCATCCGCTATCATGAACCTCCATGACATGACTGAGTTTCAACAAATGTATACTATGTATATTAACTTATGTCTTTGGTTATTTATTTTTATTGAATTTTTTTATTTTTATTTCAGTACTGTTTGGCATTGTACATAAATTTTCCATGTGTGTTAGTACCTCAGGTAGGAAAATAAGTCAAAGTTGTGTAGTGAATAGAGTTGAAGTATCAAATCTGTAGGGGAGTGAACGGAGAACTGATTACAAGCCTATTTACACTTAAATGCAACCCGTCGATAGGTTCCATGAACATATCGATAGGTTCTGAGAGTTCCCAACTTACATTTCGACAAGATCTAGAAGCTGTCGAGTGGTAAATTAATTCTCGATAGGTTATGAAGCTATAAAGTTGATTGTTGAGAGGATCTGCGAAGGTTTTGGCAGGTTCTGATGACTTTAGTGGAACTCTCGATAGGTTCAGAATACCTATCAAGAGGTTTATGTGTTAGATTTAAACTACCTGTTGGGAGGTTTTGTGAACCTCTCGAAATGATCCCCTTTGCAACCTCGGACCTATCGACAGGATGGAATGAACCTCTGAAAAAGATTGCTTCTGTCTTCTTGAACTAGTCGACAGGATTGTGTGGACCTCTCGCGAGGATCTGTCACTTTGCACTTTTTGACAGGATGCATCAACCTGTCGATGACTTGTCCCAAGCAGCTGAGCCTGCCCTACAGATTAAATAGGAGACAGGTACCCAGTCTAAGGAGGTAGTTACTACAGAGCAGACCAAGGGTGAGAGGAGAGCTAAGTTAAAAGCTTATGCTACTCAACAAGGATTCGCTGACATCTTCACCTCTTACTCTAACTCTGACTCTAAGAAGTTTTAGTTTGTTTTTAGGATTTTCACCTTGTTTTATAGGCTTTCTACAGTTGCTTAGGTTGCATTTGTATTTTTCTCCATCTCTTTGTATTATCAATAAATTTCTCTTTAGTCAATTTTATTGAGATTTTCTTTCTTTTTATCTGTGTTATTGTCTGATTTCTTGTCCTCACTTGTGTGTTTTGTTTACTACTAGTCCTTATTTTATTTGTGTATTGATGTTCTTTGTTTAGCTGTTGTTTATTTGTTTATTTTTCTTTCCTAGCTACTCTGTATATGGTTTTATCATGCTGCACGTCCCTTATCTTTCAAACAGTGAGCACACTTCTCATAGGTTTGGGGGTGTGGCAAGGTTTGCCAATGGATAGTTAATGGTAGTGCAGCAAGGTTTTAACATAAATTGAGAAAATAAATTAATTTCACACCTGATATTTTATATACAGAGGAAATTAAAACTTTTTAAAACTGAAACATGCTATAGCTCTAACACTTTCATGAAGGAAACATCAGGAATTTTTCAGAAATTAGTGCTTAGTGAACTTGAGAAGGGAGAAAATTGTGAGGATATACCCCAGAAGTCTAATGAAAGACCATACCCAATGAGATTTGGGCCTCAGAAATTCTTCTTTGATGAGTGTTTGGCAATTTCTTCTGCTCTAATGACTGATTGAATCTACCTTTGCTCCCTAGAAGTTAGGAAAATCAAACTTAAAACAGCTTGACAACACTCATAACATTTAGGACATGAAGTAAGGCCATCCCATGGACAGTTTGAGCTTAAAATTTCCCACCTTTCAACTACCCTCGATACACACCTTTTGAGCCTTAAAATTCCCAGTATTTTTCTTTGATGAAAACAAGAAAATTTGAACCCAAAACATCTTGACCTATTTCAGTTCACCCTCACTCTAAGATTTCAGAAGGTAAAGGTGAAGGAAACACATAAAAAGGCAGTTGTGTGTCATAAGTACAGTTGTGGCATTCCAGTGCATAAAAAAAAAAAAAAAGTACAAAAAGCATACAAAAAGAAAAGAAAAATAGAAAAGCAAAATAAAAGAATGAGAAAGAAAGTCACATCATTGGATTTTGAAAAGAAAAGAGAAAAAGCTAGCCACTTTGGCTCTAAAAATTCAAATAGAAGATGAAGATGTGCTGAAAGGGAGAAGGATGAGTTGCAAATCACCTCCTTTCTTTACTGATTTCTCAATCTTGAATCCTATTCCAGCCTTTCATTCTTTGTAAACTTCACCCAAAAGAAACATTACAACCCAATAAAAAGTCCTTACTGATATAAAATTGATTGAGCTGTCATGTGGAGATGAGAATCTATTTAATCTATGGTGAAAAGAGTTAGAAAATTTTAGAAATTGGAGCAATGCCTATGCTCATGCTTGCAGTCCTATTTGAGGGCTGTAACTGCTCTTGAGCTGTGTGAATTGATACACCCTTCTATTTTTGTTGAGAGTGACAACCCTGGTGAGCTTTGGCTCTGAAATTAAGGTTGATGGGGGCATTATCAGAACATGATTCTCAATTTGAGGGTAAACTTTGCATTAATCTTCATACAAAATACCTTGACATGAGCTGATTGATTGTGAAGGAATTACAACAAGATTTTAGTTTTTAAACTGTCATGTTTTTGCTGAGAATCCTCTAAAACTGAATGGACAAGGTGGGGAATGAATTTTTATATTGCTAGAATTTTGTTTTAACATGCTAGACTAATATTAACTGAATCATTGGAGAAGTTTGTGGGTAACTTCACTGTAAACCCTCAGGGGACTTCACTCCTCCACTAGCGATCACCTAGGGGTTTAAAAGGCTTGATGCATATGCTAAATGCATTTGTGTTCCCTACAAAAGTGGCATGCTTTATTTTCAATAATTATTTTTATTTTCTCCTTTGCTCAGGGATTAGCAAAGCCTAGGTTTGGGGGTGTGTTAAGCAGTGAAAATTACCATTTCAACCTCCTAACCTAACCTTTGGTGGATCCTTGAGCTAGCTAATAATGTGTTTTCAGTGTATTTTATAGATAAGCAACAAATTGCAAGCTTAATGTAGATATCCACTTAAAATGGCACAAGAAGCAATTTGCTGGTCAACATGTGACCTTAGAGACCAAAGGCCAGCCAATCAAGCGATCTACATGAGCCCCAGAAGTTCATGAGAGTGTTTAAGCTTAACTGGGAAGGCTTGAGGCTAAGTGCAGTTGTAGAGAATAAGGATTGAATCCACCAAGAGGTTGCTGGATGTTGAACAAATGAAGAACAACACAAGTGAGAGGTGTGCCAGCTGTGGAAGCATAAGGATAAACATGTCGAGAGGTTGGTCTGAGCTGGCGAGAGGATCTGATGCCCAAATAGCTAAGATTTCGAGAAGATCCAGAGGTTGTCGAGAAGTTTTGAAGGTTAATTTTAGCCTGTCGAGAGGTTCTGATGGAAATCTGTAAAGCTATCGAGAGGATGTCAATAGCTGTCGAAAGGATGGACGTGCAGTGTGGATCCTATCGACACCTTGCATTTGGATGCAGAAGATGTCGCGAGGTTATAAAATACTTGTTGACAGGTTTCGTAAGCAAACCTATTGAGAGGAAAGGAGTTGGAAACCGAAACCTGTCGAGTGGTTCCAGATACTTGTCATGAGGTTCAGCTGAACCTGTCGAGCAATCCAATTCAACCTGTCGACGGCTACCTAAAGCTATAACTCATTCTCGCGAGGATTGAGTCAACCTGTCGAGAGCTCAATGTTAAGTTGTATAACTAGTCGACAATATTTGTATAACTTGTCGAGAGGATGAATGAAGAAATGGGCAAAATGATGAAATCAACTTCCAAACCAATCGACGAGCCATCAATCCTATCGACAAGTTCAAATCAACATCCTGAGATGTTTCTAGATCCTATCGAGAGCTATCCAATCCTATCGAAATCCACAGAGATCTTTTCAAAATGAAGAGCAAACACACTCAGAACCTGTCGAGAGGTTCCCAGAACCTCTTGACACTCATTTTGGCAACTTCTCAGCATGCTCTTTCAGCCGCTACCAATTTCAGAAGCTTGTCCACACATCCCAAAGCATGTTAGCGACCCTTGGGAGTATTTTTAATATTCAACTGTGCACCATTGGAAATCCTAACGGCCTCACGTGCATTTGCTAATTGTGGATCAATGGGAGAAGAGATTTTAGAAGAGAAATCGGCCACATTAGCGGCCCAGAATAACTGAATTTTTCCCTTGGGCTCTAATTAGCTGAAACAAATTTGAGGACAGAGGAGGAGAGTATAAAAGCTTAAAGATATTACATTGAAGACATCCATAATTTGAGACTACCAGAGATTAGTGCGAGATCCATTTTTCGCTCCAAATTCTCCCTCCTTCCTTCTTCTCCCTTTCTCTCTTTAGCCAATCATGAGAGGCTAAACTCTTTTCAGTAGTTAGGGTGAGGTCTTGAGTTGTAAATTGAGAGATTCAGAGGCTTGTAAGAAATTATTTATTGCACAAATTACAAATCTGGGTATAATAGTATTGTAAGTTTGCAATATAATTATAGTTTTTAAAGGTGATTCTAATCTACATTTCACTTCTTCATATTTGATTTCCTTTGATTGGATATTCCTGTGGATGCCAGCCAGAAATGGGGAGCTTGGTAGCCTGACACCTGCAGCATCACTAATAGTTTTCCTGTTCCAATCAAGATCAATAGATTGGAGCAATCTCGAGGATAAACTTTTTCTAGTAGAAGGGCAGATCATAACCCCAGGACTGCTTTGATCCATTGGTGGAGATTGGATTCTTATACCTGTTGAGAACTGGAAAATACCATTTTCCACCCCTTAACCTGGGTCGTGATCGACCTTTGAGAGAACTAAATAAGTGGTTTAAGTGTGTTTTTCACAGCTAACAATAAAGGCAGACTTAACCTTGAAAGCAGCCTAAAAGTGCTAAAAAGATAAAGATCCATGTTGATCTAGGAGAAGAAGGAGAAGAGACAACCTCACTAGCTGTCAAAATGCCTAAACTGAAGAGGCAAAGACCTGGTCTCAACCTAGAAAAGAAGTGTGGAGCGATTCGAACAGAAGAAAGCAGTACAGAGAACTTTTCAAAAAGAATCTGAACTTTTCGAAAAGAACCAAAAGCTCCAGGCTTAGCTTTCGAAAAACACCTGAACTCTTCGAAAGGATTTCTGACCTATTCGAAAAGAAGAGAACTCCTAGCGAACAACATCAGAACTGTGCGAAAAGAGATTCAGAAGTCAAAGAACTTTGCGAAAAGTTTCCCAGACTATGAGAAATGATTTTTTGAAGATTCCTAGCATTTGCAAGGGTAATTCAATAATCTTTTGCACGTGCCCCAATGCATTTAAAAAATAGGGACATTCAGGAAGATTTTGAGAACGAACCAAAGGCATATTCCACCCCATGTGAACACCCAAAGAAGAAATCACTTGGCAGGAACTTCTAGAAGCACTAACAGATTTTTGAATTACATAACAGAATTGATGCTTCTGTCATCTGATTGGCTGAACCAAATCAAGCAATTTTGATTGGCCAAAACAGTTCTAGATCCTCATGCTCGACTACCATTGGTTGATACAGATCTGACCAATTCTGATTGGTCGATACACATCTGAGCTAGACCTAGGGGAAACTATAAATAGATGAACCATTTGCCCAATTTGGGTATCCAGATTTTGAGTTTCACTTCTGTTGCTCCATTTCTAATTCAGATAGCTTGTCTGAAACTCTTGTAATACCCTAACTTTTACTTGCAATTATGAGCTGTGAGATACTTCTGGAATTCAAAAGAGAATTGTATTCAAGACTACAAATCCGAGAGCTGTTTAAGTTGTGCTCTATAATTGTAATGGTGAATTTAAAAAGGTTACTGTGAACCGTACGTTCTCGATTGGATTCGTTTTGAGGGTTCCTTGTGATCTCCTTATTGCACTAGACTCCTTTAGATTTACTATTTTTCAAGTAATTTCCCTTGATTCATTATCCCTGTGAGAATTAGTGTTTGTAATCTAATCTTTCACAGCATTTGTAGTGGTGTTTCTTGTTCTGAATTAAGGGTTCAGATTAAAGACTATTGGATGGTCTGTGGCCATTGAAGTGGACAGACCATAGCCATAAGTTTAACTCTAATCCTTGAGTTAGATTACTTTCCCTTGCATCTGGGCTTGTAGCCAGATGAAGATTGGATCATCTCTCATTTGATCTACATTTATTCTCATTTTGCTTCAAGGACCAATTCAAAGTTAGATATTATTTCTCCATTCTTATTAATTTACATAAAAATTAATTGTTGCTTTTATCATTTAGTTTAATTGTTGCTTTTATCATTTAGTTAATGTGACAAATTCAACCACCCATCTTATGTGCTTTGTAGATAGGATAAGAGGCCAGATCTGGTAGCTCAGATCTGGAGGTTTATCTTACATTTTAAGTAAATTCTCTGTGGACGATCTTTTACTCACTTACATTTAAAACTTGCTACAATTGGCCCTAATCTTGCAGGCTAATTAACTTCTCTCTGTGCTGATATTTCTTTATTCTTTTTAGTTCTCCAAATTCAATATAATTCATCATTTACAAATCTGTTTTCAAAACACAAATAAATCATGCACACTTAGAATTTCAACAACAACAAGTTTTTGGCGCCGCTGCCGGGAAATTTATTTTAAAATTGGTAGACTTAAGATTTTTTTTTCTTTTTTTTTTCATTACATCAGTGCTAACTATTCTATTGTTTAAATCTGTGCAGTTATCCATATACATTTTGAGCGTGGAAAGGAATACTGAAGGTTTGCTGTGCATAATTTGATTCTCTGTTTCTGTGTTGTATGTTTGGTAGGAGGACTCTCAATCCTGAGATTGTCCCTCTGAATTTAGAAGTTGAAAGGCTACTAAGAACCAGACAAAGATCACAGAATTTTGCGGAAAAAGCTACTATGGGTGAAGAACCTTGACTTTTGAGGGATTACTTTGCACCTGGTGCCTAGAATTCTCCATTTTGCATTCAATTTCCTACTGTTGAAGGAAATTATGAGATCAAATCATCAACTATCCAGATGCTTCCTTCCTTCCATGGTTTAAGTAAGGAAGATCGATACAAGCATGTGGATGAGTTCCTGTCTCTTTGTACCACATTCAACATAGCTGGACTGGGTCCAGAGGCAACATAGCTTAGGCTTTTTCCTTATTCATTAGACGACAAAGCTAGAGCGTGGTTGTCTATGTTAGCACCAAATAGTATCACTTCTTGGAATGATTTGCAGTGTCAATTTTTAGCCAAGTACTTCCCTATGTCCAAAACCAGCCAGTTGAGACAAAGTATTATTTCCTTCTCACAACATTCAACTGAAACTTTCCATGAAGCATGGGAAAGATTTAAAGAACTTTTAAGGCAATGTCCTCATCATCAAATTCCCCGATGGCAGCTTATTCAAAGCTTCTATCAAGGAATTGATCAAAAGGGCAAGAATATGGTAGATGATTCCTATGGAGGCACCTACTTGCAAAAAATAGTTGAGGAGGTCTGGGATTTATTTGAAGTAATTGGTGAAAATTCAACTCAACAGGAATCTTTGTCAAGAGACATTGAGAATCCTGCTAGGTTGATCAATCAGCAAACCACCAAAGGAAAGATTTATGAGGTGAATGAGTTGGAAAGGAAGATGGACAATTTAACCACAAAGTTGGATAGATTGATGGACTCACTTAAAAATCCAATGGTTGCAAGAGTGGAGGAGGCATGTCTGATATGCCAGTCCCCTACTCATTCACATGATCAATGTCCTGCTGCACCATAGTTCCCAGATCTAGTGGTGGAGCAAGCTCATGCTACTCAATCATTTGGACAGATGCAGTCAAATGAATATGCATGGAGAGGGCACCCCAATTTAAGGTGGAGCCAGGGCAATTATCAATCACAACAGTAGAAGCAACCAAAGAACCAATTACCTTTCAAAACTGCTCAGCCTTATCAGCAAAATTTTTACACCAAGCCAAATTTTTAGCAGCCCATTCCACAACAACCGGTATAGCAATCTGCTCCAGTTCAAGCCCCGTCCAGATCCCCTTCTTTTGAAGATCAAGTTCTAAATTCACTCCAGAATTTAGGGTCTTTAACTCAAACTATGAACTTTCACGGTCAGAGCATAAAGAAGATTGAAGAAACATTGGGTCAACTTTCAAATACTTTGGCTAAAAGAGAGGAAGGCAGGTTACCCAGCCAACCTTTGAATAATCCCAAAGGACAGTTCATGGTTGGAGAGGCTTCTGTTTCTCATGAAGAAGTAAAAACTGTCACTACTTTGAGAAGTAGAAGAATTATAAATAACAATGTGGGTACTAAAAAGGAAGAAGAAAAAATTGAGGAAACTGATAGAGATATGCAGCAGGAGCAGCATGATGTTAGCATTGGGGGTGCTGATGTATCACAGAAAAATCAAAAAAATGAAAAACAGAAAAATCAACAATATTCAAATGATGTTTCTAAAGCTGTAAATGAAGGACTAGTTCCTCATTTACCATTTCCTCATGCCATGAAATCTGCATCCCCTTTTGATAAAGGGAACACAAAAATAGATGAAATGATGGAGACTTTAAAGCAAGTCAAGATAAATCTACCTTTTCTTGATGCAATCAAACAAATCCCAGCATATGCAAAATTTTTGAAAGATATTTGCACTCACAAAAGACAATCTAGGATACAGTTATCCAAGAAGGTCTTTGCTGTGGAAAGAGTTAATCAGGTTTTGTCCATTACCACACCTCCTAAACTTCAAGATACAGGAATCCCCACAATCCCTTGCATTATTAGGGAACATACCATTAAAAAGGCTTTATTAGATTTGGGCGCTAGTGTCAACCTGCTTCCATATTCTGTATATGAGAAACTAAGTTTGGGAGAGTTAAAAACTACTCATGTGGTGTTACAACTAGCAGATAGATATGAAAGAAAGCCAGTTGGGATGATTGAGGATGTGTTGGTAGGAGTAGATAAGTTTTTCTACCCTGCTAATTTTCTGGTATTGGACATGGAACCTAAAAAAAGCAAAACTTCCATCCCTGTCATTTTGGGGAGACCATTCCTAACTACAGCCAATGCTTGCATTAAATGTAGGTCTGGTATTATGGAAGTCTCTTTTGGAAATATGAAGGTGAAGTTAAATATTTATAATGCAGTCACACAGCCTCAATTCAGTTCTGAGGAATGTTTTCTTGTTGATTTGTTGGATGAACTGGTAGAAGAGACTCTACCACAGTTTTTACAGTGTGAAGATTTTACCACAGACTTGAACAATGCTTGGAGAAATGCCATGGAAGAAACAGTTTGTACCTCAAAGTTTGAGGAAGAAAATGTTGTGGAAGGAATTCATTTTCAATCAGCAAGTTTCTCTTCATGGAAACTTGCTATTCTTCCTCTTCCACAAATAGCTAAGGTACCTTTGTTACCTTCTTTTCTCAACCCACCTGATGTAGAGCTGAAGCAGGTGCCAGAAAATTTGAAATATGTGTTTTTAGGAGACCATAAAATATTGCTTGGGATTATTTCTTCCTCCCTCACTAAAGAGAAGGAGGAAGAGTTGTTGATTGTATTGAAACAACATAAGAGGGAAATTGGCTGGACTATTGCTGATTTGGGAGGAATCAGTCCAGCTGTTTGCATGCATAAAATTCATTTGGAAGAAGATGTAAAGCCGTCTAGGGAAATGCAAAGGAGGCTGAATCGTCATATATAAGAAGTGGTCATCAAAGAGGTTGTTAAGCTGTTGGATGCAGGGGTCATTTACCCCATTTCAGATTCAGCTTGGGTGGCACCTACACAGGTGGTACCTAAGAAATCTGGGATCACTATTTTAACCTCAGACTCTTGTGAGCTTATGTCAACCAGACAAACAACTGGTTGGAGGGTCTGTATTGATTACAGAAAACTAAACACAATGACCAGAAAAGACCATTTCCCTCTTCCATTCATTGATCAAATTTTAGATAAGCTAGCAGGAAAAGCTTATTATTGTTTTCTTGATGGTTATTCTAGTTACAACCAGATTCCTGTGTATCCACAAGATCAGGAAAAGACCACATTCACTTGCCGTTTTGGCACTTTTGCCTATAGGAGAATGCCTTTCGGTCTTTGTAATGCTTCTGCTACCTTTCAAAGATGCATGTACTCCATTTTCTCTGATATGATTGACCAATTTATGGAGATTTTTATGGATGATTTTTCAATCTATGGAGACAGTTTTGCCCAGTGTTTACATCATCTCAAATTGGTGTTACAGAGATGCGAAGAAACCAATCTAGTTTTGAGCTGGGAGAAGAGCCACTTCATGGTCACCCAAGGCATTGTCCTTGGCCATGTTGTCTCCCACAAGGGCATTGAGGTGGATAGAGCAAAAATTGATTTAATTGCACATTTGCCACCTCCCAAAACTGTTAAACAAATCATAAGTTTTCTGAGACATGCTGGATTTTACAGAAGGTTCATTAAGGACTTCAGTAAAATATCCAAGCCTCTTTGTCATTTATTGTGCCAAGATGTCCCTTTTGTTTTCAACAATGAATGCTTGAAGGCATTTGAATTCTTAAAAAATTGTTTGATTTCAGCTCCAATACTACAGTCTCCAGACTATTCACTACCTTTTGAACTTATGTGTGATGCATCAAATTATGCTTTGGGAGCTGTTCTTGGGCAGAGAAATGATAAGCTGCCTCATGTCATAGCTTATGCCAGTAGATCAATGATTGATGCATAGCTCAATTACACAACAACTGAGAAGGAGATGCTGGCAATTGTTTTTGCTTTAGATAAATTCAGATCATATATTTTGGGTTCATAAATAGTGGTGTTCACTGACCACTTAGCCCTGAAATACCTTTGCCTAAGAAGAATACCAAACCAAGATTAATCAGGTGGATCCTCCTATTACAGGAGTTTGATTTACAGATCAAAGATAAAAAGGGTGTGGAGAATGTGGTGGCTGATCACCTGTCTAGAATTTTAATTGCTGAGATTGATAGGCTACCTATCAATGAATCTTTCCCTGATGAGCAACTTTTTACTATCAGTGGACACACCCTTTGGTTTGCAAACATAGTCAACTTTTTGGCTACTGGAAGAACTCCTCAACATTGGAATAAAATGGATAATGATCTTTTCTTCTCAAAGGTTAAAGATTTTATTTGGGAGGATCCTTATCTGTTCAAGATTTGTGCAGACCAAATAATAAGAAGATGTGTCCTTGAAGAAGACTTTCATGGCATACTTTCTATGTGTCATAAACAGGCCTGTGGAGGTCATTTTAGTGGAAACAAAACTGCTGCAAAGGTTTTGCAGTGTGGATTTTATTGGCCTACACTTTTCAAAGATGCTCTGCAACACTGTAAGTCTTGTCAGAACTGCCAGAAATTGGGCAGCATTTCTAAGAGAAACTCAATGCCATTACAGCTTATTTTGGTAGTTGAATTGTTTGATATTTGGGGGATAGATTTCATGGGCCCCTTTCCTCCTTCAAATGGTTCTACTTTCATCTTAGTAATTGTGGATTATGTATCCAAATGGGTTGAAGCCACAACCACTAAAACCAATGATCATAGAGTGGTTCTGAAATTTTTAAAGGATAACATCTTTTCTAGGTTTGGTTCCCCCAGAGCTATTATTAGTGATGGGGGAAGCCATTTTTGTAATAAACATTTTGAAGCTTTATTGAAAAAGTACTCTGTGACTCATAGAGTAGCTACTCCATATCATCCCCAAACCAGTGGACAAGTGGAGATTTCCAATAGAGAAATCAAACATATACTGGAAAAGACTGTGAAGAAGGACAGAAAGGTTTGATCCTTTAAGCTGAATGATGCATTGTGGGCATATAGTACAGCCTATAAAACCCCAATTGGCATGTCCCCATTCAGATTGGTCTATGGCAAAGCATGCCATTTACCAGTGGAGTTAGAATATAAGGCCTTTTGGGCTATTAAAACCTTGAATATGGATCTTACTACTACTGGTAATCACAGGAAACTGTAGCTTGCTGAGTTGGAAGAGTTGAGGATGGATGAATACACAAATGCAAGATCTTACAAAGAGAAAGTTAAAGCCTTCTATGACCAAAATTTGCTGAGAAGAGAGTTTATAGCTGGCTCTAAGGTGTGGCTATTTAACTCAAAATTTAAGTTTTTTCTTGGAAAACTAAGATCCAAATAGGAAGGGGCATATACAGTCATTCATGCATCTCCTTCTGGGGCTGTTGAAATTTTGGACTCAAGTGATGGATGAATCTTGAAAGTAAATGGTCAAAGGCTCAAACCATGCATTGAAAATACCCTGGAGCCTGTGCTAACCATCTATCATCAAGATCTGCCCCATATATGAGGATAAACAACTGTATAATATGTATTTTACCAGTGCTTGTTTTGTAGTTTTTGCATAGTTGTTTTCTCTATTTTTAGTCATTTTTATGTTCAATTCGAGAAGTTTAAATATGTGAAAAATTAACTCGCAAAGAAAAAAAAAATTCTTTTCGAAAAGTTTAATTAACTTTTCGAAAAGGAGCTGAACCTGTAACTAACTGCTCGAAAAGAATGATTTGTTGTTCGAATAGTTAGTTCTGAATGATTTGCTTTTCGAAAAGTTAGTTCTAAAGCTCTTTGTTGTTCGAATAGTTATTTCTGAAGCCATGTGCTTTTCGAACGGTACTAATGCCATTCTCTTTTGTAAAAAAGGACTATTTTGAACTTTTCAAAAACTTCAAAGATATTTTGCGAAAATCATTTTGAGCATATTTAAACCCTTTCGAAGTAAGGGTTTCATTTTCAAAAGCCTTCTTAGAACGTCTTGTTTCACAGAAAACCCTTTTTCTTTCCTTCCTTGCGTGTTTTTAGAATTCAGCCACACTTTTCTTCATATTTGTTCGATGGTTTAAGCTTGAAGAGAGGGACTTTTTGCTTCTGGTTCTGGTGGTTTTCATCTATCGATCAACAAGTTCAACCAAAACCCTAGATTTTAGTATTTTTTTGTGCATTTCCTCTGTTTGTATTTTGCAAAGTTTAATCTGGTGTTAGCATTTATTGTGGGAGTTTTAAACAAAGCCTTAGAATGGGGAAAGCTGAAAAATCACTGGCCGAAATATTCCCAAAATCTTCTGCTAAGAAAATTAGCAAACCGTCCAAAAAAGGAAAAGCCAAAGCTTCAGATAAAAGGAAACTTTCAATGGATAAAGCTGATATGATTGAGAAAGGGAAAAAGGTTAGATATGAGGAACCCACCCCAACAGCTGCTACTAGTCCTGAGTCTGAGCTTCCTCCTTTGCCTATTCATTTGGTACTGCCAAACCAATTTATTGAAGCTCAGAAGCTAATTCCAGAGTTTATTGCTGATGAGACCTTTTTCTACAACAAACCTGAATGTCAGTTATCTTTGAAATACATTAGGGATGCCTCACTGAGCAATATCCTAACCCCTCTTCCAGAGAAAATTTATCCGCGAATGGTGAGATTATGGTACCAAAACTGGGTAAAAGTGACAGAGAAGGATGCTGATGTCCCTACTCTTGTTATTTTTATTGATGATTGCGATTTAACTGTCACTTATGAAGACATTGGAAATGCTTTGGGGATACCATTTCAATATGATCCTGCTGGTCCATTGGCCGCACCAGAAACAACCTCTTTTAGAGAAATGGCTGCACATTTAACTCAAGGCATAGTTGGAATTGGACAATTCATCATGAGGAGAGACTTAGCACCTCAATTTTTGCTGATGGATTCCATTTTGAGGGGATGTTTTTATGTCACTGGACACAGCCAGAAAAGAAGGACACCAATTTTAGAGGCTCTCTTTCATTTTTCTAAGGGGCAATTCTTCAATGGCCCTATGTTGATTTTTGAAGCCATGGCTGATATTAGTACCAAGCTGAAAAAGGAGCAGAAATTAGCTAGAATACCATTTGGTAGGCTAATCACAGCCCTACTAAGAGCCAAGTTTGACATAGATGAGCAAGAGCCATTTGAAGTTATATCTCCTCATGCTTTTGGGAAAAAGGCTTGGACTACAAGCCAAGCAATGTTGAATAGAATGAGGGAGGAAGTAGAGCCTGCCCCTGCAGCTGCCCAAGAATCTGCTTTACCAGACCCTGAGGTGACCAGCTCTTTAACTGCACCTGACATTGAACAAGTTGTCCTTCCTGTGGTGACCAGCTCTTCAGTTGCACCCATTCTTGAAGAAGTTGTCATCTTACCCACCTCACCTAGCCCAACTCCTATTCTTTCACCCATTCAAGCAGTCCCATCTCCCATAACCAACATAATCCCAATTGCAGACTCCCCATCTACACCAACTACTCCAGCCATACTCACACCACCAATTTATCTCAACATTGTTCAAGATTTGGCCCCTGATATTGTTGAACAATCTCCTAGTACTCCTCTTCTCCAAAGTTTCTCAGGTTCACCTGCTAATTCAACTAATACACCTGAAGTAACTCATACCACTGAACCTGAGATATTCACTACAGAGGCCTATTCATCATTGATGGGATCTATCTTAGAGAATATTGGGCTTGAATCTGTACCTATACCTGACCCTCCTCATTTCACTCATTTGGCTACTTCACCCTTTACAACCATTTCACCCATTGCACCTCAACCATCTACTCTTTTTGCATACCACGCATACCACACCTGAATCAATTAGCCAAATATTTACCTTTCTCCAATCCATCCAAGCCCAACTACAGATCAACACAGACAATCAGTCTGTGACAAATTCCCTTCTCCAAACCTTAGCCTCCAAATCCCACACAACTACCTTAGCCATTGTACCTGCTGTTGATAACCATGCTACCCAAACAAACCCTAAGGTAGTATTTGTAGATCGACTCATCCTAACCACTGCTGCCCATGCTACCCAAACAGAACCTGAGGTATTACTTTTTGAGTCCCCTTCACCTCCCCTCACTTTTTCTAATCAAGCCACGCAGACCGACCTTGAGGTCATTCTTTTGGACTCCTCTTCTCCCACGCCCACTGCTGGGATACCTTTGGTCCCCTACCACTCCATTCCCATTCCCAGATTTGCCACTCTCAAAAAGGCTATGGAAGAGAATCCATATATCTGTCGAGATGTCCTCAAGGGGTTAGCTGATTTGCAAGCTTACATTAGAACCCCCTTATGGAAACCAGATTCGGAAATTAGAGTTATTCATGAAATTTGAGAGAGAGAAGATGCAGGACTTGTTGGGTCAAACTTTTCAGATGGTTAGGAGTGAGCAGCACAAGGTGACCATCTTACAAGCACAACTTGAACAAGAAAAATTGAGGACTACTAGACTTGAAAAGTATATTAGCCTCACCAAAAAGATCAAAACTGAGGAATACACCGAGCTGAAAAATACAATCCAGGAGAAGGCTAAATCGAGTTCAGACTCCAATTCTGATTCTAGTTCTGACTCTGACAGTGACTTCAGTTCTGATCCCATTGAACCAACTTAGGATACAGATTTTGACCCCAGTTATTAGAATACATTGTACATGTCTGTTTTATGGGTCTGTAATATGTAATTCTGGTCTTCTGTTCACTTTTGTTAATTAGTAACTACTGTGCATTTCTTTTCTTTCTTCTTATCATTATGATTCTGTTTGATTGTTTTCTTTTCTTTACTGATACACTTCGGACCAGTGCCGACCCTACTCATCATAGGTTTGGGGGGTGGCAGAGATGCCAATAATTGAGTTAACATTAATGCAGCTTTTGATCAGCAGAATTTTTGAAAATGAGGTGATTTCACACCTATTTTTTTAAAAATGAGGAAGTTAAAACTTTTTTAAACTGATTTTTAGTGTAATTCCAATACTTTCATGAAGTGAATGTCAGAAAATTTTTCAAAATAAAATTGATGTTTTAGTAAACCTAAAAAGAGAAAACAGTGAGACTTGGGCCTGAAATGTATTTTTGGGAGATATGAATTGACAATTTTTTCTACTCTAGGGACTGTTTGAACCTGCTTACTATCACTAGAAGTTACCCATATTCAAATTGAAATAACTTGACAGCAATCATGATATTAAAGACATGATGTACGGCCTCCTTTTGGACAGTTTGAGCCTCAAAAAGCCCCACCTTTTGAAACTGCCCTTGATACACACCATTTGAGCTTTATAAATCTAAGATTTCTTTGAAACCTCATCAAACAGCTTCATCAACCTCATTTAGCCTAACCCTCACTCTGAGAATTCAGAAGGTAAAGGAAAGGAAGCTGAAGAAAGGAGAGTTGGGTAACAGTTTGGTAAAAGAAGAAGAAAAATAATTGAAGGCAATGATGTATCAACAACAGAAATGTGGCATGTCAGTAAATGTTGCTATATATATATATATATATATAAAAGAAAAAAAAAAGAAAAAGAAAAGGGAGTCATTTCATTGGAAGTTTGAAAAAGAATGAGGAAAAGATGGCCACTTTGGCTCTGAAAATTCAAAGAAGAAAATAAAATTGTGCTGAAATGAAGAAGGTGTGTCTGTCACTTCCTTACCTTGACTGACTTTTAGATTTTGGAATCCATTCCAACCCCTTTATTCTTGATAAATTTCACCCATAAGCCACATTGCAACCCAAGTTAAAGTCCTTACTGATCAATGATGGATTGAGCTGTCACATGGAGATAAGGATTTGTGTAATCTATGGTGAAAAGAGCAGTGAATTCAGAACTAACAAGCAAAGCCTATGCTCCTACTTACAGTCCTATTTGAGGACTGTAATTGCTCTTGAGCTTTGTGAAATAGTACAACCCTCCTTTTTGCATGATGAGTAAAAACCCTGGTGAGAGTTGAGTTTGAAATGAAATTATTTGGGGTAACATCAAAAACTGAATTTTCAAATAGAAGGCAAGCTTTTCATTAATTTTTCTTGTAAAATCTTTTTGACACAAATTGAGTGAATGGTAAAAGGAATTACAGTAGAATTTTAGTTTTAAACTGATGTTTTCTTGAAGATCATTTTACAGCTTGACTGATGCAGGTGTGAACTATCTAAACTGGATAAAAGTCTGCCTTAACAGAACTGCAATGATATTAACTAATTTATTAGAGAAGTTTGTGGGTACCTTCACTGAAAACCCTCAGGAGACTTCACCCCTCCACTAGAGATCACCTAGGGGTTTACAAGGCTTGTTGCATATGCTAAATCCAACTGTGTTCCCTACAAAAGTGGCTTTTCATTCTATTTTTAAATTTTATCTTTGCTCAGGGACTAGCAAAGCCTAGGTTTGGGGGTGTGTTGAGAACTGGAAAATACCAATTTCCACCCCTTAACCTGGGTCTTGATAGACCGTTGAGAGAACTAAATAAGTGGTTTAAGTGTGTTTTTCATAGCTAACAATAAAGGCAGACTTAACCTTGAAAGTAGCCTAAAAGTGCCAAAAAGATAAAGATCCATGTTGATCCGGAGGAAGAAGGAAAAGAGACAACCTCACTTGCTGTCAAAATGCCCAAACTGATGAGGCAAAGACCTGGTCTCAACCTAGAAAAGAAGTGTGGAGCGATTCGAACAGAAGAAAGCAGTACAGAGAACTTTTCTAAAAGAATCTGAACTTTTCGAAAAGAACCAAAAGCTCCAGGCTTAGCTTTCGAAAAGCACCTGAACTCTTCGAAAGGATTTCTGACCTATTCAAAAAGAAGAGAACTCCTAGCGAACAGCATCAGAACTTTCGAAAGGAGCTTCAGAAGTCACAGAACTTTGCAAAAAGTTCCCCAGACTATGCGAAATGATATTTTGAAGATTCTTAGCATCTGCAAGGGTAATTCAGTAATCTTTTACACGTGCCCCAATGCATTTAAAAGTCAGGGACATTCCAGAAGATTCTGAGCACGAACTAAAGGCATATTCCACCTCATGTGAACACCCAAAGAAGAAATCACTTGGGAGGAACTTCTAGAAGCTCTAACAGATTTTTGAATTATATAACAGAATTGATGCTTCTGTCATCTGATTGGCTGAACCAAATCAAGCAATTCTGATTGGCAAAAATAGATCTGGATCCTTGTGCTCGACTACCATTGGTTGATACAGATCTGACCAATTCTGATTGGTCGATACACATCTGAGCTAGACCTGGGGGATAATATAAATAGATGAACCATTTGCCCAATTTGGGTATCCAGATTTTGAGTTTCATTTCTGGTGCTCCATTTCTAATTCAGATAGCTTGCCTGAAACTCTTGTAATAGCCTTACTTTTACTTGCAATTGAGAGTTGTGAGATACTTCTGGAATTCAAAAGAGAATTGTATTCAAGACTACAAATCCGATAGCTGTTTAAGCTGTGCTCTGTAATTGTAATGGTGAATTTAAAAAGGTTGCTGTGAATCCTACATTCTCAATTGGATTCTTGTTGAGGGTTCCCTGTGATCTCCTTATTGCACTAGACTCCTTTAGATTTACTATTTTTCAAGCAATTTCCCTTGATTCATTATCCCTATGAGAATTAGTGTTTGTAACCTAATCTTTCACAGCATTTGTAGTGGTGTTTCTTGTTCTGAATTAAGGGTTCAGATTAAAGACTATCGGATGGTCTGTGGCCGTTGAAGTGGACAGACCATATCCATAAGTTTAACTCTAATCCTTGAGTTAGAATACTTTCTCTTGCATCTGTGCTTGTAGCCAGATGAAGATTGGATCATCTCTCATTTGATATACATTTATTCTCATTTTGCTTCAAGGACCAATTCAAAGTTAGATATTATTTCTCCATTCTTATTAATTTACATCAAAATCTCCCCAACTCAGATCTGGATCATTTAGTTTAATTGTTACTTTTATCATTTAGTTAATGTGACAAATTCAACCTCCCATCTTATGTGCTTCGTAGATAGGAAAAGAGGCCAGATCTGGTAGCTCAGATCTGGAGGTTTATCTTACATTTTAAATCAATTCCCTGTGGACGATCTTTTACTCACTTACATTTAAAACTTGCTACAATTGGCCCTGATCTTGCAGGCTAATTAACTTCTCTCTGTGCTGATATTTCTTTATTCTTTTTAGTTCTCCAAATTCAATATAATTCATCATTTACAAATCTGTTTTCAAAACACAAATAAATCATGCACACTTAGAATTTCAACAACAACAATACCTCACCTCTGTCGGGGGAACCTGGGTAGCTTGGAGCCAAAAAAGAGGATTGTTGCAAATCAATTCTCTGCATTACTTTTGATTCCATTAATTTTCAGTAAGAGACCAAGACCCCTAGCTGCTTTTCTCCACCTTTTGAATTTTCATCTTCTATATATCTCCCCTTATCTCTGTGTTTGATTAGATCTAGATCAATTGTATTTATCTTTTGTAGTTTGTAGTAAAAGTGAAAAAATCCTAAAACCTCTTCTCTTTCCTGCTTTAGTTTAGTTTAAATTAGGATAGAGTGCTAGATCTACCATAGATATGGAGATTTACTATAGTTAAATCACATTTCTCCGTGGACATACCCTTACATAACTCTTAAAACTTGCTACAACGGCCCTGGTTCCTACAAAACTGGCAGCTTACCTTAGTTCAACCTTGTTGTAGTTTGTGCAGTTAATCTGCTATTTTTAATTATATAATATTGCAAGCTAAGATGCACAATACCTCTCCACCAGTAACTCTTCCTCATGTCTTGATACATTTTGGTGCTACCGGGGTGAATTGCATATCTCGATTTATGGGCCTCATTTGAAATGGCTTGTCGTAAATCGACATCAATTGGAATACAAAGTCATCCCCTGAATAGCAAGGAACCATCTTCCATTATAAAGAAATCCAGTCTGGTGCCTTCAATCACACCTTGTCGAATCTTGACTAACTCCGGGTCTTTCGTCTGTAACTCGTAAATATGCTCAAAAATCATCGTTCTCACGGTAATATTGGCTAAGAAAGCCCATGAAGATTGCACTTTGATCTTTGCATCATATAATGACAGATCTTTTAACAATTTCCTCCTATGTATTGCCATCACAAGGCTAGCTAACTGAGCCAAACCCTTACGACTCAAGGCATCGAGTACAACATTAGCCTTGCCTGGGTGATATTGTATGGAGCAATCAGTCCTTGAAAAACTCTATCCACCTTCGCTGCCTCATATTTAATTCCTTCTGTTTGAATAAGTACTTGAGGCTCTTATGGTCGGTGAAGATCCCAAAGGTCTCACCATATAAATAGTGTCTCCAAATCTTCAATGCAAATATGATCGCTCTTAGTTCAAGGGAATGTGTTAGGTAATTTTTCTCGTGATCTTTCAGCTGCCTCGACTCATAAGAAATTACCTTCTTATTCTGGTTGAGCACGATGCCTAAACCACTATGTGAAGCATCGCTGTACACCATAAACCCTCCATTGCTTGAAGGAATTGCTAGCACTGGAACTGAAGTGAGTCTTTTCTTGAGTTCTTGAAAACTCTTTTCGCATGCTTCAGTCCACTCAAATCTCGCATCCTTCCTTGTGAGCCTCGTCAATGGTCTCGATATTTTCGAAAATCCCTCCATAAAACATCGATAGTACCCAGCTAGACCAAGGAAACTACGAATATATGTTATCATCTTTGGTTGTTCACATTGCACCACTGCCTCGATCTTAGCTGGATCTACTGTGACACCCTCCTTTGAGACGACATGTCCCAAAAAGCTAACTTTCTCTAACCAAAACTCGCACTTATTGAGCTTGGCATACAGTTGGTGTTCACACAGAGTCTGTAGAGTGATTTTCAAATATTCTTCACGCTCCTTCTTTGACTTTGAATATATCAGAATGTCGTCGACGAATACTACGACGCAAGTGTCACGATTTGGTTTAAACACCCGATTCATCAAGTCCATAAATGACGTCGGTGCATTCGTCAAACTAAATAGCATCACCAAAAAGTCATAGTGTCCGTACCGCACCCTGAACGCCATCTTCGGAATGTCCTCTGCCTTGACTCTCAGCTGATGGTATCTAGATCTCAGATCGATCTTCGAGAAATATCTCACTCCTTGCAACTGATCAAACAAATCATCAATCCTAGGCAATGGATATCGATTCTTGATGGTTAGTTTATTTAACTAACGATAGTCGATGCATAGCCTCATTGACCCATCCTTCTTCTTGACAAACAAGACTGGTGCTCCCCAAGGAGACATGCTCGGCCTTACAAACCCCTTTTCTAAGAGCTCTTATAACTGCTCTTTCAATTCCTTCAACTCAGCAGGAGCCATTCGATATGGTGTTTTGGAAACTGGCTCGGTTCCAGGTGCTAAGTCGATGGTGAACTCCTCCTCTCGATCATGAGGTAATTGTTGTCATGGTTTTCGAAAGTCATGCTGCTATTTTATTAGGAACAATAGAGATAATAAATCAAGAGTGAGGAATTGGAGATGGGTCAGCACAGTAAGTTTAAAATTCACACTGTCTTGCAAGATACAGGGTCCATTGTAGCAAGTTTTGATAAGTAAGAGTTTGTCCCACAGAGAAATTGATCTTAAACCCAAAATGGGCTATAATAGTAGGCCTCTAGATATGACAATCCTAAAGAAAGGGAGTTGGGTGTCACAACCATACTAAATTAACACTAAAGAAGGGAAATAAAGTACAACCCTATCCTAAAGAAATTTTTAAAAGGAAGATGGTGGTGGTGTATGCCAAAATAAAATACAAAAATTATGAGAAGTAAGCAGGTTGAGCTAGAGCTACTAATGCTATAATATAACTCAGATTTAGTCTGTCTCTATAGTGTTGTTAAGACCTGAAAAGTACCACTTTTCACCCCTTAACTTAACCTTTGAATAGACCCTTAGCCATCGAAAAAGTTCTTGTTAAGTGTTTTATGTAGGTAATAATCAGCAGTGAAACAAGGCCAGGAATCCTGCTAAGGAGCCTATTTTGGCACCAAAAGTCTCTCAGGCGTGACTTTTAAATCCGATTTGAATGCCTCAGACAAATTCTGAGTCAAGATTTGATAATGGTCGCAGATGCAATTATCATAAGAGAACTATAAATTTCGCGGGCCATCCAAGAAGAAAGCATCCTCGCTAAGACTAGCCATCCTCATGGAAGATCAAATAAGTATTACGAAACCTCACGCAGCTCAAACTCATTAAAGGACTATCGAAGGGTCGCGAGATGCAATTATCATAAGAGAACTCCTTGCGCAATTCTCGCGCCATCCAAGAAGAAAGCATCCTCGCGAAGACGGAGCCATCCTCGTGAAGATCAATCAAGACATGAAACCTCACGCAGTTCAAAACTCATTAAAGCCTCACGAGGAAACTCGTGAAGTCCATTGAAGAGAAGTGCTCGCGAAGTTCTCGTGCTATTCAAATCATCCTCCCGAAGAGCAACAGCTACCTCGCGATTGCTTGAACTCCAACCCTGCGACATCTGAGGCTGTGATGTCTACTCAACCTCGCGACTGCCTGAAGAGCCAACCAAGGCAACCTCACGACGGTTGAAGCTTCAATATCAAATCTTCCTCACGAAGAGCAAGAGCTACCACGCGACAAGTCTGGGAAACAATGGCTACCTAGTGAAGCTCTGAACTTCAACTTCCATCTCTTCAGCGGAGGACCTTCTAGGAATTTCCAACGATTAGGGCACACACTCCCATGCTCAAATCTTTGTGCACGTGCCCCAAGACATCCAAGGATCACTATTCGGCCATGTGGCATCGTTAAAAATTAGGGTTTCCTAACCCTAATGCGCCGCCACACCACTGTTATATAAACCCATGCTTAGCTTAGGTTTAAAAAAGCCTGAAATAGTTGGGAACACATCTCATTTCATGGAAACTTGATCTAAGATCATTTTCTCTTTTCTTTTTATAGCTGTAAGTAGTTTTCTTTTTCTGTTTCCTTCTCTCGATAGTCCAGCATTTGCTGGCTATGTCATTGTATGCTTTTTGAACTAGATCAATGGAAGTTCTGTAATAGGATTTTTTACATTATGGGATTTGTGTTTGAATGTGAGATGCTCTGTGCAAGGCTGCTGCCATGTGATCCGCCATTGCATTGGCTGTGATTCAAAGCAATGGAGGATTGATTCTAAGGGCCACTCAGATCCAAGTGACCTATGTGTCTGGGCTATCATGGTCATATACAGCCTTAGCTCCACCACAGGACCCACTAGATCTGAAATCCCCATGGGAGCTTGAGCTGGTAGCCTTGTGACCATGGTGGTGGCAGCGATATTCTTGTTTTGTCTTGGGCTCCGTAGGGAGGATAGCCTCTGGGATAGTCTGTGACCATTCAAGTGGACAGGTTATAGCCTTAGGGTGATTCTAACCCACTGATCTAAGATGGATCCTTCTTCTTTGCACTTGAGCTTGTAGAAGCCTGGTGGGAGATTATACAGAGGCAGACTCCCCTATATTTGTATAGATCCGCTATCAGATGTTAGATCTGATCTGGTTATAGAGATTGTAGGCTTGTGGCTGGACCATTGTATCCTCACTCAAGCAATGGACAACTAGATCAAAGGTTGTACTCAATCTCTTGCTGATTCTGTGTGTTTGGGCTATCGTGGTCCTATACAGCCTTAGCCCCTCACATAGAGCTTTAGAGGTTGAGGTTCCCTATGGATTCTTGAGCTGGTAGCCTGGATGATATAGTGCCTATAATGATTAACTTGTTTTGACCCATCCCTGGATTGTGGTTCCCCTATGGGATAGTCTGTGACCATTTGAGTGGACAGGTTTTAATTTTAAGGGATTGAATCATGGCAGAGAGATGGGTTGGATCCTTTCTCCTTAGTGGTGATAACATAGCCATTGGACAGGATTTCTATAACATCAGATCTGAATCTGAGTGGGAATTGTTTGAGGTGATTAGTGAGAATGCTTTTCAAAAGCCATCCCTGGCAAGAACTAGTCAGTAATCTGAGTCAAAGGTGGGGCCTGCTACTGGATCAAGAGGAAAAGTTTATGAGGTGTCTGGTAACAATGACCTGCAGCTACAGATGGCAAATCTCTCTATGAAGTTTGACAAATTACTGACTGTGATGCAACCCAGAAGGGCTGCTCATGTGGCAGAGGCATGCCTGATATGCCCCCACAAAGACACAAAGGAGGAATGTCCATCAGAGGGCAATTTCGAATTGGTTTTGGAACATGTCATTCTTCTTTGAATCTTATGGCCAAGAACAACTGGGGCTACTACAATGACCCATATGGATACCAGCACCAAAATGTTGGTTACCAATGGAGAGACCATCCAAATCTGAGGTGGAGGCAAGACAACTATATGCAGCCCCAGCAGATGTTGGCCTTACCACAAAGGCCACAACAACAGTTCAATCAAGGGAATGCCCCTAGGTCTAACTTCCAGCACCATCAATAGCCCCATCAGCAACAAAATCAATTGCTCTTACCCCCATCTCAACCCAGAAATACTTCTTTCGAGGACCAGGTCTTGACCTTAATGCAAAACCTGGGTTCCTTGGCTCAGACTATGAATTCTCATGTTCAGAGCATCAAGAAGATGGAAGAGCAGATTGGCCAACTAGCGAATACCTTAGCCAAAAGAGAAGAGGGAAGGTTGCCCAGTCAACCAGTGGTTAATCCCAAGGGCCAATTTTTGATTGGTGAAGGATCCTCAAACCCTGAAGGGGATCTTCCATTGAATTGATGCTAAGAACTATGCACTTTGTATGATATGTACTTTACAGTTTAAAGGAATTTATAATGATCCTGTTGGATTCTGAGTTTAGTGTGTTATGCCTACTTTTATTCCTGTTCCCTTTGTTTGCTAATTTCAAGTGATTGAATGATGATGGTATTATTTGAATGCTTTTCATGATGTGTGAATTTAATGCTTTGAGAGTATGGGAATTTTTGAATATTTTGTAATGCTTATGGGTGTCCCTGGAAGAGAGCCTGTGAGAGAATCCACCCACAAAATAAAGGTCAAAAGGCTGACTAGTGGGTGCGTGAATTCTGATTCTGTTAAGCCATCGCGAGGTTCTGAAAATTTGGTTTGGTCTCCTCTCGCACAGTTCATAAAGAATTACTTTGCCTTGCTGTCGCGAGTTTCAGATATAGTTGTGTGGGCTTCCTCGCGCAATAAATGAACATCCAATCTCATGACCCATTCATGCCTATCCAGCGAGCGGATATCTTTAAAGCGCACCAAGCCTTGCGATATTTAAAATCCCACCCTACGCTGCTTTTCTTTACTGCTTTCTCTTTCCTCTCCTGCCAGCGAAACCCTAGCTCAACTCCTCTCAATCTCTCTCCTCCAGCATCCTCTCTACAGTTCATCACTCACTTTGAAATTGTGGATTTTTGTTCTTAAAGCTTCCATCAATAGTTGCCCCCTGCTAGGAGCTCCTGCGATCTACCGTGCGTCAAATTGAACAGAACCCTAACTTTTAGGGTAAGACTCAGCTCTTGATTTTTTCTTTCAAAATTTCAACTGCATAGTCACCAAGGAGAAATTTAATGGCTCCTAAAAGTGCCCCTGTGAAGAGAGCCAGGGACCAGGCCACCGTGAAGCCTGCCCCTAAGAAAGCCAAGTCCTCTACGACACAACAAAAAGGGAAGAAGGTGGTTCCTGAGGTGGCTGAACAAACACCTGACTACTCTACACCCTCTGAGCTTCTCATTTCCATTCCTTTAGAGCCTGAAGCCATTTTTGATATATCTTTCTTTGAATCTGAGCTGTTGTCAGCACCTGCCATTGAGTTCTTGCGCAAGGCTGGTTTGTTCCCCTTGCTGCAAATGATTCCTGCACTAGCCTATCCTAGGTTAGTACAACTCTTTTACCAGCACCTTAGGGTCAGACCAGACACACATGGGCAGCCAGGCCTCCTTGTGCTAGTTGAAAATTTTGAGATGCTACTCAACCCAGCGTTGATTGCTGCAGTCATGGGCATCCCTGCCATTTTTTATCCCAACTGTGGTTATGGTTCCCCTGTGAGTGCCTCCATTGATACCATTGCACAGACCATTACCAGAGGATTGAAGGCCACAGGGGACTCCATCAGAAGAAGAGATTTGGATCCCAAATTGTTGTTCATTGATCATGTGTTGAGGAAGAATATCTATTGCTCCGGCCATCAGCAAGAGAGGACACCAATTGTTGATGCTCTCTATTCCTTCTCTCTGGGCCATGGATTTAATGCTGCATGGTGGATCTTTGAGGCCATGAAGGATATGATGGTGAAGCTTGGGCTGCAAAAGAAGATCCACACTCTCCCCTATAGAAGACTCATCACCAAATTACTTCTGAGGGGAGGGCTCAAGATACTAGTGGGGGAGTTATCTGCTGACCTCACTCCCACCACTTTTGCCAAAAGATAATGGGGGATCAGCAGAAGTCTGATGGATCCACAGAAGAAGAAGAAGAAGGCTGAAGCTCAAGTTGTTTCTGAGCAAGGAGAGGGAACTGCTGTGGCAAAGGCCACCCCTGCCCCCACAAAGAAGGCTAAAGCCCCTGCTGCAAAGAAGGTGGTGCAAGCATCTGGCACCTCTGCTTCTGCAGCAATACCTCCATGCCATGAGGGACAATGCCTATATCAAGAGGGATGTTCTCAATGGCATGGCCCAACTTCGACAAGCCATCGAGTACCCCTTGCTGCAGAAAATGAGTAACTTGAAGCTTGCTCACAGCGAGAAGCTGCGAGATATTTCCAAGGGGTGGGAGGCAATTTTGGAGACACTCAATGCGAACAAGGCTGCGACAACTTACTATAGAATGACTACAGAGATGGAAAACGCCAATGCAGAAAGGGCGAAAAAGCAAGCCAGGTTGTTAGAAAAGAAACTGAACAATGCTCAGGAGATCAACAAACTCAATAAGGAGCTTTCAGTTACAAATCTCCTGTGGCCTACCAAGAAAATTGAGATTTTGGAACAGAGGGTTGCCTTCCTACTATCCCAACCAATTCAGGCCACCCCTCTCGCCACAGCACCCCCTGAGGCCCCATCTTCTTCCATCCAACCAGGCCCCTCTTCTTCCACTTCCCCTGCCCCTACACCTACACAACTTGTTCCCCCACCTCCTACATCCCCAACTCCGGTACCTCCTCCTGCTCCTACTCAAGTTCCTGCTCTTGCTAAAGCCCCTACTCCAGCTCCTGCTCTTGTCTCTGTGCCTCCCCCTGTTCCATCTCCTGCCCCCAAAAGAAAACGGACTCCTTCCAAGAAACCTCCCACCTCCAAAAGAGCCACTACAGCCCAAAAAAGAAAAAGGCCAGCTCCTCCATCCCCACCTCTAAAGGTCACCAGAGCATCTGCTCAGGATGATCCCCATGGTTGCCTACTTTCCAAAGAGGAAAGCAGACAGGCCGCTGCTGCCCTTGGATTAGATCCCACTGTGCTTTTTCCTTCTGACTCATACTCTGATTCGGCACCACCTATGGATCCCAGTGCTAAGAATCCTGCTGCGGCTCCTTCATCACGCCCTACTGAACAAACTTATCCTTAGTGAAGGAAGGTTACTGCCAAGAGGACTACTCACCCAACTGCCTCTTTGAAAATTGGAAAAGACAAATCTAGCCAGTCTGAGGAGGCACCACCAATGAGCCAGCTAGTGAAGGGGAAGAGCCCTGCCATTCCTGCAACAAAGGAACAAGACAAGTCTTCTGTGGATCCCCCTAAGTTTAGAAAAGGGAAAAGTCCTCTCCTGCCTCAGGTGACAGAAAAAGATAAATCCCTGTTGTCCCTCCTGAGCCAGCACAAGCCCAATCCCCTCTTATTCCCCCTCCGACTCGGCAAGGGCAAGCCTCCAAAGGGACGAGCTCAAAAGGTAAAAGCCCCAAAGGAAAATCTCCCACCAAACCCCCTGAGCCACCCACCAACACAGCTTCCACGATCCCTCCTGAGCCAAAGACCAAAAAAATGAGGGTCCGGGTACCAACCATACCCAAAACGGCGGCCCAACGGAAGGGAGGGAACGAAAGAAAAAGGAGGACGAGGCTTACCTTCAAGAGCATGCCAAGAAGATGGGTTGGGACAAGTTTTAATCTAGACTCTGATTAGATTGTACATAGGATTTTTTCTGTTTCTGCAATCTTTTGATTTTGTTTTCTTTTAGTTTGTACATTTTTTTTTTTAATAGATTTTCTTCTGTTGTCATTTCTATTTTGCTTTGTTTGTTGTGTGTTTTGCTCCATGTTCTTTCCCTTCCTGTTTGCAAATAATGAATCAGCTGCACAGACACCTTTGAACCAGTGAGGACACTGCTCCTCATAGGTTTGGGGGTGTGGCAGGCAGACCATGCCCATGGAATAGTTAACCTAAGTGCAGCAGAGTCATCTGAGTAATATGGAAATGGATCTATGTTCACTTAAGAATCATGACAAACAAATAAGAAATTTAAAATTTTTGCAAACTTTAGACATTATAAACTTTTAATACTTCACATTTCCATGATGATAGCACCAAGGAAACTCACTTGTATAAGCACTTAGTGAATCATTAGAGAGAGAAAAAGGTGAGGACATACTTTAAAGTTCAAAGGAAGACCATAACCAGTGAGAAGTGGGCCTACAAAATTTTTTCTTTGAGGAGTGACTAAGGCAATTTCTTCTAGTTCTAAGGACTGGCTGAGTCACTGTGCTCACTAGAAGTTAGGCAACTCCAAGTTGAAACAACTGACAACACTCATGAGACTTAGGAAAGGATCAAGGCCTTCCCTTGGACAGTTTGAGCCTAAAAAGACCAACCCTAAAGCAACGGCCCTTGTCCATACCCCCTTTGACCTTTAAATCCTAAATTTCTTCAATATGCACCCAAGTACTTGTACCTGAACCTATGAACCTGATTCAGCCTACCCTCACTCTGAGAATTCAGAAGGTAAAGGAGAAAAAGTTGAAGATGGACTAGCTATGGTCAACATTAAGTGAATGGAGAAGAAATACCTCAAATTCTGGCAGTATGGTAACTAAGAACATGGTGGCATTTCAGAAAAGCAAAAACGAAAATAAAAAGAAGAAAATTCCATCAAAAAGAAACAAGAACAACAATGAAGAGGAGCAAGAGAGGAGTCAAAGAAGAACTTTCTTTTGGAAAATCGAAATCAAAAAGAGAAATTGATCACTTCAAATCTGAAAATCTCAAAGAAGAAGAAAGGAGCTGAATTCAAGAAGGTGAAGTCATGAACCACCTCCTTCACTTACTGATTTCTCAATTTTGAACCCCTTTTCAATCTTCCATTCTTTTAACCCCACTCCATAAGCCACATTCCAGCCCACTTAAAAGCCCTAGTGATCCAAAGTTGAGTGAGTTGTCATGTGGAGATAAAGAGTTATCCAATCGATTGTGAGGATGTGTCAATGATGTCAGCACCTAAGAGCTATGCCTATGCTCATGCTTATAGACCCATTTGGGGGATGTAACTGCTCTTGAGCCTAAGAGAAAATGAACCCCTCAACAAGACCCTTATGAGAGTATGCCCTGAAAAGTTTTTGGGTTTGAATTTGAATGCATTATGTATGACCTATAACCTTATTTTTAATCTGATGATGAGCTCAGTGCTGGCACACACTTGTGCAGTTTTCTGTGGTTGTACACTGATTGGAAATGTTGTGCATTCATGAGAAGTTTATGCTATTTAAATTACTGTGCAACCAATGGATTAAATTTCTTTTATGTTTACTGATTCAAGAGTAAACTAAGTCTGCTCCTTGACTGCTCACTTGATGATATTGCATTTTTGTTAACTGTTGCATTGAGAAGTTTGTGGGTGTCTTCACTGAAAACCCTCAGGAGACTTCACTCCTCCACTAGGGATCACCTAGGGGTATAAAATGCTTGGTACATATGTTAAATGTATCCATGCTCCCTACGAATGTGGCATTTAATTTTTGTAGTAAATTTAATGTAGCTTTGCTAAGGGACTAGCAAAGATTAGGTTTGGGGGTGTGTTAAGACCTGAAAAGTACTGCTTTTCACCCTTAACTTAACCTTTGATTAGACCCTTAGCCATCTAATAAGTTCTTGTTAAGTGTTTTATGTAGGTAATAATCAACAGTGAAACAAGGCTAGGAATCCTGCTAAGGAGCCTGTTTGGGCACCAGAAGTCCCTCAGAAGGGTGGACTCTGAATCCAGACCTGGAATGAGCCTCGCGCAGTCCAACTAAGCTTCCCAAGACTTTACAGCAACTACTCGCGCCGCTCTCACGAAGCTCAAGAGTAGAACACATCGCGCACTCTCGCGCAGTTTGAAGCAGACCTCTCTCAACCTCGTGTAGTTTGCTCAGAACGGCTGAGGAGAGAGAGCTTCAGGAGACTCCTCGTGCAGCTGTCACGCAGTGGCCGCAGGATGCAATTATCAGAGGAGAACTCCTCGCACAGTTCTTGTGCCATCCAAGAAGAAAGCATCCTCACGAAGACGGAGCCATCCTTGCGAAGATCAATCAAGACATGAAACCTCACACAGTTCAGAACTTATTAAAGCCTCACGAGGAAACTCGCGAAGTCCATTGAAGAGAAGTGCTTGTGAAGTTCTAGCGCTATTCAAATCATCCTCGCGAAGAGCAATAGCTACCTCGCGACTGCTTGAACTCCAACCTCATGACATCTGAGGTTGTGATGTCTACTCAACCTCGCGACTGCCTGAAGGGCAAACCAAGGCAACCTTGCGACGGTTGAAGCTTCAATATCAAATCATCCTCACGAAGAGTAAGAGCTACCACGCGACAAGTCTGGGAAACAATGGCTACCTAGCGAAGCTCTGAACTTCAACTTCCATCTCTTCAGTAGAGGACATTCTGAGAATTTCCAGCGATTAGGGCACGCACTCCCATGCTCAAATCTCTATGCACGCGGCCCAAGGCATTCAAAGATCACTATTCAGCCATGTGGCATCGTTAGAAATTAGGGTTTCCTAACCCTAATGTGTCGCCACACCCCTGCTATATAAACCCATACTTAGCTTAGGTTTAAAAAAGCCTGGAATAACAGGGAACACATCTCATTTCTTTGAAACTTAATCTAAGATCATTTTTTCTTTTCTTTTTATAACTGTAAGTAGTTTTCTTTTTCTGTTTCCTTCTCTCCATAGTCCAACATTTGCTGGCTATGTCTTTGTTTGCTTTTTGAACTAGATCAATGGAAGTTCTGTAATAGGATTTTTTACATTATGGGATTTGTGTTTGAATGTGAGATGCTCTGTGCAAGGCTGATGCCTTGTGATCCGCCATTGCTTTGGCTGTGATTCAAAGTAATGGAGAACTAATTCTAAGGGCCACTCAGATCCAAGTGACCTGTGTGTCTGGGCTATCATGGTCATATACAGCCTTAGCCCCACCACAGGACCCACTAGAACTGAAATCCCCATGGGAGCTTGAGCTGGTAGCCTTGTGAGCATGGTGGTGGCAGCGATATTCTTGTTTTGTCTTAGGCTCCATGGGGAGGATAGCCTCTGGGATAGTCTGTGACCATTCAAGTGGACAGGTTATAGCCTTAGGGTGATTCTAATCCACCGATCCAAGATGGATCCTTCTTCTTTGCACCTGAGCTTGTAAAAGCCTGGTGGGAGATTGTACAGAGGCAGACTCCCCTATATTTGTATAGATCCGCTATCAGATGTTAGATCTGATATGGTTATAGAGATTGTAGGCTTGTGACTGGACCATTGTAGCCTCACTCAAGCAATGGACAGCTAGATCGAAGGTTGTACTCAATCTCTTGTTCGTTTTATGTCTTTGGGCTGTCATTGTCCTATACAGTCTTAGCCCCACACATAGAGCTTTAGAGGTTGAGGTTCCCTATAGATTCTTGAGCTGGTAGCCTAGATGAATAGTGCCTACAATGATTAACTTGTTTTGACCCATCCCTGGATTGTGGTTCCCCTATGAGATAGTCTGTGACCATTTGAGTGGATAGGTTATAACCTTAAGGGATTGAATCATGGCAGAGACATGGGTTGGATCATTTCTCCTCAATGGTGATAACGTAGCCATTGGACAGGATTTCTATAACATCAGATCTGAATCTGAGTTACAAAGCTCCTCTGATCTAGGCTCAATAACATACTTCTCACCCTTTTATATTTATTTTCCACACTCCATCCATCCTCTCAACCTTTTCTGTAGTTCAGACATTAGGTTACCTTAGAATACCTAGAATAAGTGACCTTAAACTCCCCTCCTTTTTAGGACTACCAGATCTGTAGTCAGATCTGGAGGGACTACTAGAGATGGCTCCCTTGGAGCTGTAGATCACCTTTCCCTGTGGGACCAACTCTTACTTATCAAAACTTGCCACAATGGACCCTGTATCTTGCCGGTCTAGGATTTCTTAGTTGTGCTGATTTCATCCCCTGTTTTATCTTGATTTTAAATTTCTTTTACCACAAACCAATAAAGCAAGCACACACTCAGAATCCGCCAACAAGTGCTCCTTGCTCAGATGCTATTAAAAGCCTCAACACGGTATAAGCTGCCAGTTTAACCCATGCCATTTGTGGCGCTCTTAGGGCTATACTCTGTCCACTATAATGGTCACAAGGTATCTGATAGAGTCTGTTAAGTCCCATTAGTTAAACCAGAAATTCGCTAGTCTAATCTAGAAGAGTGGACTGATCATTTCCCCCAGCCACTGGACCAGCTCTAGCCATGAATACTATTGCAGCACTGTGTAATGCCAGTGCTACAAGCTCCCTATACCAGCGCACAGATCTAGCTAACATCCATAGGTATTCTAACCAACAAGATCCTAAGTGTTTCGCTAAGGCTAATTGCTCACTAGTGCCCACAAAAAGGACCATGCAACAGGTTGAATAAGGCATAGGTTCAGCTGGTCATTGCTTCAAACGGCCTGAAGTGACTTAGCCTCAACCTACAATTACTACAAAGAGACCAGATCTAAAATCTAATGTCGATTAGGTAAGACAGAGGGGAGTCTGTTACTGTACAAACCTCCTCACAAGGATCTAGAAGCTCCTGTGTAGAGGAGAAGAATCTTTCTCAAACATGTGAATGGAGAAAATCTTAGGGCTATACTCTGCCCACTTGAATGGTCACAGGGTATCTCATTGGTTTGTCCATACCACAGAGGCCTAAGAAAGAAAATGAAAATTGCTGCAACCACCATGGTCCACAAGCCTCCGAGCTCCCCAGATCTCACTATAGATACAGCATTGCTTTCTATGTGTCTATCAAACCAAGGGAAATCAGATGGAGAATAATAGATCTACAAGAAACTGAATGGGCTAGTCGCAAATACATGGATCCTATAGGCATCTAAAGAAACCATAAGATCTATGGACTTTATTAAGCATTAAAACAGCAGTTTATTGATAGCAGTAAAACTTATAATGAACTGTCTCCTGGCTGTGACCTATACACAACTGCTCATCCATGATCCCAATGTATACAAAATCTCTTACAGGGGGATTAGCCAGCAAGTGTTGAGGCAAGAGAGAAGAAAAATAGGAAAAAGAGGTGATCAAACCCTAACCCTAGCCTGCTAGAGCTCTCAGTCGACAGAGGATGAAGGAAAGATGAAAATAATAAACTCTAAGTATAGCTTATATACTTTGTTAAAATGGCCTTGGCTTTAAAGAGGTTAACCCTAATTTTTCCAGCAGACGTGGCATTGTTGCAACCCTTGAATGCCTTGAGATGTGGGCTTCAAAATCCATTCCTCCTGAAGTGTGCCCTAGCCTTGGGAAATTCTCAAAAGGTCACTGAGTTAAAACTAAGAAGTGGAGAGCCCACACATCGTGGGGCTGGGAGCTATTTTAGTTTGCTTGCGCAGTTGCTTTGCTTTCACGGAGTTGCCTTTGGCTGATGGGAAGGGCTCATTCATGCAGTAAACCTTTAGTGAGTCACGCAGTTGCCTCTCGTCAAAGTGCCATTGCGGAGATGATCTAGAGAGCCAGGGTGTTTCGTGCAGTAGAGCTTCAAGAGCTCTCTCTCACTAAGTACTCGCACAGGTGGGCTCTTACGCTCACGTAGTAACTTGTAAGGCTCCAGAGTACACGAGATCTGCGCAAGGGGAATTCTAGGCGTCTCTCTCTTCCAGGGTCACGCGAGAACTCCGCAAGGTGACTTTTTATTCTCTATGCATATGGGCTCACTGTGTTCCTTGCACGGCTGCTTTGAGGCTTGATGTCTGTAAGAGCTTCGCTACAACTTCTGAAGGTTTTGCATCGCAAGATCTTCATGATGTCTTTACAACTCTCCTCCTGACTGCGCTGTGTGTCTGTGTAAGGGTCTCTTCCACTGCAACTTTAGCTTCGCAAGGAAGCTCCTTAACTCTGCGAGGTCTATTTCTTAACACTCTGTTGCACTACACTTGCTGCTATTGGGGTGTTTACCCTCCCTTCAAAGAGGGTCTAAAATCACTAATAAAACTAGGCAAAACACACTCACATAGACCTACAAATAATTAGAGTCTGTTGTAACAAGTTTTAAAAAGATGGTGAGCAAGGGAATGTCCACAGGGAGGTTGGTTTAAAAATGTTATAAATCTCCAGATCTCTTAGAGATTTGGCACCCTAACTAATGCTAAGTTAGCTAAAAGACAGGAGAGAGGTTTGAAAGGGATTGTCACTTAAGCTAAGCTAAAATTAAATGAAAACTAACTTGGATCATGTTTGGGAATCTAGATCTCGCATGGGAGTGGAGTAAAAAGTAGAAAATAGAGAAGAGTAGCTTGGAAATTGGTCTCACTGAAATCAGGTTAGATTAATCATGTTGCAGAGGTTCAGGGCACACAATTCCCTCAATTGGCTATAAGCACAGCTGCAGGGTAGAAGACTCCACTCCAAATCACAGGATCTCACTGGTCTTAAGGCCATGATCTGTCCACTTGAATGGTCATAGACCATCCTATAAACTTTATCTAATCCATGAATTTATAGCAGATGAATCCAATTAGAGCCTGAGCTTGGACTAATCTTAAGGCTATGATCTGTCCACTTGAATGGTCACAGACCATCCTAGGGATCTCCTCCAAAGTAAAAGCATCAATTAGAATAATTAAAACCACTACAGATGCTGCAATTCCAAGGTCACAGACTTAGGGAATTACAGGAGTATCAGATCTAGGGAGATCAGATGGTATCCAAGAGTTCTACCAGTTAAGTGAGTGAGCTGATCTATAGACTCCTCTACACAAATCTAATTGGGCACCAAATGAAACCAAAGGAACTTTATATCTAATTACAGCATTAAAAACAATATTTACATTTCAATCAAACTCACTCTATAATGGAAATGCCCTCAGATCTATAGTTTGTGCATCAATGAACCCTCAACAACACTCTCAACCTTACCCAATTACAGATCTAACCTCTCTCCTCGCTACTCCAAGGGAATTAGCTAACCATTGTTGGGCTAAAAGAGGGAAAATAAAATTTCTCTGCAAGCTCTAATCTCCAGAATTTGACTCAGATCTCGATCCCCCTAATTGCAATTGGGGGTCTCTATATATAGCTTTCTCCTCTATTTTTCCCACCAAAAATCCCTTCTAGAAGGTCCTCCGAGTTTTTTAGGGTTATGTTAGAGCACGTGTGTCGGTTAGGGTTTCCTAGGGCATATTCTAGAATTGTCGTGCTGATCACCAAGTGCCTCAGATTGCATGCAATAGGTCACCAAGTCACAACGTGTGTATAGCTGAGTTTCTGAGAAGTTCTGCACCTGATTTCGATAGGTTGGGGAAGCTTCTGACAGGTTCTGGTAAAGCTTTTCAGTCCTTTTGCCAGGTTCCCCAACCCCTTCGATCGGTTTTGACAGGATGAGCATTGAGGCTTCAGCTTCACTGCACTTTATTTGGAGCATTCGACAGGTTGGAGGGGTAGTTCGATAGGTTGGGAGACCATTTCGTCAGGTTGTAGCTTTGCATTCCATCACTTCTATAGGATGGCTCTCACTCCTATCAAAAGGCTTGAATATCCTTCAATAGGTGCTGATCCATCACCTCCATTTCGTTAGGTTCATGCGGTCTTCCGATAGGTTCTGGAGACCTTTCGATAGGTTCAGGAACCCTTCGATAGGTTCCCTTTTCTCCTCTGGTAGATTTTGTCAGGATGAAATCTATCTTTCTCTCAATAGTTCGATAGGTTCTTGGATCCTATCGAATTTCGAAATCCTCACGACTTCTTCTTCTTTATGCCTTTAGATCCTATCGAAAGCTCGCCAATCTGCACGAATTCCTCTAACTCAACTCTCAGCTCCTATCGAAATCTTCAGATGTCCTCTCGATAGGAAGTTTTAGGCCTGTCTTCACTTCCTTCGCCTTGTTCTACTGTAGCCAAGCACTCTAAGGGTCCAGTGATGTGCTACCCTCTAGTGTGCTATTGCTGGGACTGTCCTGTGCTGAGAGATGGCCCCTTTGTGGGCATTCTTGAGTAGTTTTCTATATTAGTGTCATCTTTTATTGCTGTCTATAACATACACTCGGCAGAGGCTTATTAGTGTGCTCACAGGTCTATCAATGGTCAGGTTAAATGGTGAAAAGTGGCATTTTTAACCACTTAACACACCCCAAAACCTAAACTTTGCGAGTCCCTGAGCAAAGGAGAATTAAAAAAATTCCACTTTTGTAGGCAGCACTGATGCATTTAGCATGTGCACCAAGCCTTTTAAACCCCTAGGTGATCCCTAGTCGAGGAGTGAAGTCTCCTGAGGGTTTTCAGTGAAGCTACCCACAAACTTCTCTAATTAAATTTAGTCAATCATAGTGCAACCGGTTAAAGCAGAGTTTGAGTAGATAAAATGGATTCCCACATGCACCTTTAGAGAATTTTCAACAGGGAGAGCATCCCTTTGGATCATGAAAGTCTGCTGCAATTTCTTCCTCATCCCTCAGTTCATGTCAAGGCCTTTTTTTCAAAAAATTGATGCAGAGCTCACCATTTATTTAAGCTTTCTGTGCTGATACTACCCCTGTAAAATTGGATTGCAGGCCCAATTCTCACCAGGGCTGTTCACTCATTAATACAAGGAAGAGGGGTGCATCATATCACTCAGCTCAAGAATAGTTACAGCCCTCAAATAGGACTGCAACTATGAGCATAGGCATTGCTTTGATTTTTGACCTCTCCAGATCCTTGCACCATAAATTAAACAGATCCTTATCTCCATATGACGGCTCAATCCATTTCAGATCAGTAAGGTCCTTTTATTGGGTTGTAATGTGGCTTAGGGCTGAGGTTTGTAAAAGAGTGAAAGGGTAAAAGGGATTCAAATTGAGAAATCAATAATGGTAAGGAGGTGGTCTATAGCTCAACTTTCTTCATTTCAGCACCTCTTCACTTTCTTTTTGGAATTTCAGACTTGAAGTGATTAGCTTCATCAACTTCTTATCTTCTTGTAGATTTTAAAATGAAGTGACTTCTCTTTCGACCAAAAGTCAAACCTTGCTCCTCTAACCTCACTTCTCCTTCTTTTTCCTGATTTCTCAGATCAAGGGTTAACTGAAATAGGCCAAGGGATTTTGGGTTCAAATTTCCTAGTTTTTAGCAAAGAAAATTTAGGATTTTTAGGGCTCAAATGGTGTGTATCAAGGGCAGTTCAAAGGTGGGAGATTTTAAGCTCAAACTGTCCAAGGGATGGCCTTACTTCATGTCCATAATGTGATGAATGTTGTCAAGCTGTTTCAACTTGGATGTGCCTAACTTCTAGTGGTCAAGATTAGGTCCGGTCAGTCCTCAGCGTAGAAAAAATTTGCCACAACACTCTTCAAAGAAAAGTTCTCAGGCCTAAGTCTCACTGGGTATGGCCTTCCATCAAATTTTCTGGGGGGTATCCTCACAGTTTTCTATCCTTTCAGGTTCACTAAACATCAATTTTTATTTTCAAAATTTGTTGACATTCACTTCATGAACAATGTTAAAACTATAGTTTATTTCAAAAAAGTTTTTGAAATTAGGTGAGAGTTCACTTTATTTCCTCAAACTCCTTTTTACACTTGGTTGCACTAAAATTAAATAATTTATTGGCATACATGCCACACTCCCAAACCTAACGTAAACAGTGTCCTCACTGTTTATAACATAGTGGGTGTAGTCGTGCAGGCATCCAGAGAAAAAAATAATCAGATAAGTAGAAGAAAAAAAATGGAATAAACAAAGCATTTTATTAAAAATAAACTAAGCAGACAGGCAGTACAGTGGTCAAGCACAAGGATGCGAAAGGTAAGACATTCATGTGGACAAAATATCCTTGGCAAACTAAAAGCCTTCCCCCTGGCTCAGGGATATCCTTAGCCTTTGTCAGGTGGAAGAGGAACTGCAAACTAGGAGGGGGGGAAGAAAAGGAAAAAGAGCAGGATCAGGAGGCAGGGGGAGGGGTGGCGGAGGGGTGGCGGAGGAGGATAGGGGTGGGGAAGCCGGTGGCTCAGTCTTCTGCCTCTTCTTCTCCCTCTTTTCTTTTTTCTTTTCCTCCTTGGCGAGGATCTGATGTACCTTCTCATATTCATCCCAGAGGAATTGCAACGGGTCTGGTTCCTTGGGCGGTGGTGGCTCCAGCCAGAAGAGGGAGAGTTGAGCAGGAGTGAAGGTGGTCTTGTCATCTGCCATGGTTATGAGGAGGAGTGCAGTGGGTAGAAGGAGAGGAATGGGATGAAGTTGAGCCATCTTCATCTATTTAAGGTGGGTGCATGATGGAATATGAAGCGGCATATTCAATATCGCCGCCGTCGACGAGAGGGAATGAATGGTTAATTCCACCATAGCATGGGGAACGAAATCATGCATTAACTGGTAACCTATATTTAGCGCTGGGAGTTACGGGGTGGTGCAGAAATTAAAGCCCGTGCTGTGCACAGTTGTACACATGGTACATATTGGGTAAAATTCCCGCGCAGCGGAGGTGTATAACAAGCATGGAAGGAGTGAGGGCAATTTTGATAGGATGGGTTTTTAAAATGTCGATAGGTATGGTAGGTGGAAGGGTGGATGAGGGTATTTCAGCAGGGAGAGCTACTACTATTGTCGTGGGTATTTCAACCTCCTCCACTCCAGCTGACTTATTTTTCTGCATCAATGTGAGGCTTGTGGACCATGCCCTCTTTCCAAATACCTTAGGGTCACCTTCTCCACTGGATCATTTTTCTTGATTGCAAATTTCCCAGCCTTTAGCAGACATGTGATGAGTCTACTGAAGGGCAGACCACCTTCCTTTGCAAAAGCTTGCCTTTTCAGCACCTTGTCATTAATGTCCACCATTGCTGTAAAAATCAACTTGGGTGCATTCACAAATTGCCCCTTTGAACAATAGTATAGGGCATCCACTAATGGGGCCCTCCGCTCTTGCAAATGCCTAGTGACATAGACATTTTTTTCTCAAAATGGTGTCCATGAGTCTTAAGGTATGAGGGAGGTCTCTTCTCATCAGAGATTCACCAGAGCCCACAATACCATTTATGAGCTTTTTCGCCATTTCCCTCAAAGAAGCCCAAATAGGTGCTCCGTTAGCTCTGGTGGAGTCAAATTGATATGGGACTCCCAAAGCCATCCCAATATCTTTACAGTTTACAATAGGCTGCCAATCGTCGATCAAAATCTGAAGTGCATCCTCAGTCTCAGGCACCACCTTCTTGGTCAGGTTTTGATACCACAATTTCACCAGCCTAGGATAAACCATTTCCTTCAAAGGTGAAAGCACGGGTAACAAACCTTCTTTCTTCAAATAGTTCAATGTCCCCTGGCACTCCCCAATGCTGGCAAAGTATGCCAGGTTAAAATCTGTCTCAAGATGGGTTTTTAAAATGTCAATAGGTATGGTAGGTGGAAGGGTGGATGAGGGTATTTCAGCAGGGAGAGCTACTACTATTGTCGTGGGTATTTCAACCTCCTCCACTCCAGCTGACTTATTTTTTTGCATCAATGTGAGGCTTGTGGACCATGCCCTCTTTCCAAATACCTTAGGGGTCACCTTCTCCACAGGATCATTTTTCTTGATTGCAAATTTCCCGGCCTTTAGCAGACATGTGATGAGTCTACTGAAGGGCAGACCACCTTCCTTTGCAAAAGCTTGCCTTTTCAGCACCTTGTCATTAATGTCCACCATTGCTGTAAAAATCAACTTGGGTGCATTCACAAATTGCCCCTTTGAACAATAGTATAGGGCATCCACTAATGGGGCCCTCCGCTCTTGCAAATGCCTAGTGACATAGACATTTTTTCTCAAAATGGTGTCCATGAGTCTTATGGTATGAGGGAGGTCTCTTCTCATCAGAGATTCACCAGAGCCCACAATACCATTTATGAGTTGTTTCGCCATTTCCCTCAAAGAAGCCCAAATAGGTGCTCCGTCAGCTCTGGTGGAGTCAAATTGATATGGGACTCCCAAAGCCATCCCAATGTCTTTACAGTTTACAATAAGCTGCCAATCGTCGATCAAAATCTCAAGTGCATCCTCAGTCCCAGGCACCACCTTCTTGGTCAGGTTTTGATACCACAATTTCACCAGCCTAGGATAAACCATTTCCTTCAAAGGTGAAAGCACGGGTAACAAATCTTCTTTCTTCAAATAGTTCAATGTCCCCTGGCACTCCCCAATGCTGGCAAAGTATGCCAAGTTAAAATCTGTCTCAGGGACAAGACTCAAAGTGTCCACAAATTCATTAGGGGTAGTTAACCCAACTGGAAGGGTGGGCAAAGGTATTTCTGCAGCAGGGGCAACTCTCTCTAAAGGTGTTTCTACCACAAGCTCCTGAATTGCAATGGATTTGGCTTTCTTGACTTCATGGGCCTTCTTGGGCGTCTCTTCAGAGAGCTTCCTTTTGGTAGGTGGTTTGGTCGGGGGCTTTGCTTTCTTGGCAAATTTAGGGGTGGAAGTAGTTGGTTGTTGAAACAGGTCAGCTAGGGTTTCTTCAAGATCGACCATTTTTACTTTCGAAAATGGAGCAATATCTAGGGATAACGTGACATGAGTTGCTAGAAAAATGACGGAGGGAAGCAGAAAGACAACTTACCCTAAAATCCTAGGTTTTCTTCCAGATATCGCAATTTACAACACCAATTTCTCTAAAATCCGAGGTAAAATGCTCCCTTTTGCCGACGAAATGGACTGACAAAGTGGTAGACTGAAGAGATGACGATTTCTGTTGTATTTAGCAGACAGAATGGAGAGGCAAAAAATGAGGAGGAGAGCTAGGGTTTTTAGTCGGTACTAATCTAGGGTGAAAATGACTTGTTGATAGGTATTTGAAGGTTGATACACGATTTCGATAGGATGAATAGGCTGGTTTCAATAGGTTGATGCATCCTATTGACAACGTGATAGTCAAAGCTTTTTAAAGTGGATGATTCGATACGTTCACGATAGGTGGAGTCATCTTTCTGATAGGTGTAGGGGTACCTGATTCATCTTTACGATACATTCCCGATAGGTATCCAAAACTTATCAAAATCAATATTTTTCCCTTGCTGACCTATCGAGAAGTCGGTTTTACCTATCGATCATGTTCAGTACCTATCGAAACCCCCAATTATCCTATCGAAGCCATATAGCAACCTAACAAAAAGTGCCATTGACCTATTGACAGCTCCCAAAATCACACAAAACTACAATTCCAGGCAGTCTCAGCTACAGCACTGAGCAGGCTTCCCTGCTATGCTGCTCTACAATTTTTTTCCCTGATGGACAAACTCCCATTATCTTAGGCCAAGTTGAAATGATGATCTGATGTTTGTGATAGCATGTTTATTGCAAAAAAAAAGAGATTTCACTGGAAGCCTAAAATAAATAAAACAATAACAAACTATAATACATATGGTACATACTGGACAGCAGGGGCTAATCCGGAGGATCTGAGAGGTCCACAGTATCTGCATGATTAGTACCTTCCAGGGATTCTTTCCTCAGCCAGTGTCCCTCCCCTGAGTGTATTTTTCCATCTGTGAACCAAGCATTGTCCTGCAACTGCCAATGTGTATTTTCATGCATCACCTTCTTTTGTGCATTAATGGAAAAACAAGCCTCTTCAAGAGAGGGTTGATACCTAGTGCTATACACATTTAGCGTAACCTTCATGTTTCCAAATGAGACTTCCATGATTCTAGACCTACATTGTATGAAACCATTGGCAGTGGCCAAAAAGGGCCTGCCTAGAATCACAGGTATGGAAGTGGCATACTTACTTGGTTCCATATCTAGCACTAAGAAGTCAGCAGGATAGAAAAATTTGTCAACTCCAACCAACACATCTTCAATTATCCGCACAGGTTTCCTTTCAGATCTGTCAGTTAGCTGTAGGGCCACATGTGTGGGCTTTAATTCTCCCAAGCCCAGCTTCTCATATATTGAATATGGAAGCAAATTTACATTGGCTCCCAGATCTAATAAGGCCTTGTCAATGGTGTGATCCCCAATGATGAAGGGGATAGTGGGGATTTCAGGGTCTTGAAGTTTGGGGGGAGTTGCAATAGACAGGATTTGCTTCACTTTTTCTGCTGCAAAGACCTTCTTGGATAGGTGTACCCTAGATTGTCTTTTATGGGTGCACAGGTCTTTCAAAAACCTGGCATAGGCTGGGACTTGTTTAATGGCATCAAGTAAAGGCAAATTTGATTTTTACTTGTTTGAAAGTCTCCATCATTTCATCAATTTTACCTTGCCCTATATCAAAAGGGGAAGGTGCTTGCAGTGCTTTAGGAAATGCCAAATGTGGGATTGATCCCTCATTTGTAGCCTTGGCCAATTGATCATCCTTCTTTTTAATTTTTTTTTTCTTGAGGACCCTCATTATCCTCTTTATTCATAGCTGGTTGTTCCTTTAGGTCCACCACTGGTGGCCTTTGTTGTGTTCTTATAGAAATCACTTCATTTTCTTCCTCCAAGCTCCTCACAAGTGCACAACCCACTTGGTTGTCCACTGGCCTACCACTTCTCAATGTTGTAACAGATATGGCTTCCTCATAGGTGGAGGAAACTTCACCCACTACAAACTATCTTCGTGGGTTGTCCTGTGGTTGGCTAGGCAACCTTCCTCCCTCTCTCCTAGTCAGAACATCAGACAGCTAACCAAGTTGGTCCTCTATCTTTTTTATGCTCTGGTTGTGAGAGTGCATAATTTGGGATAAGGAGTTCAAGTTCTGCAGTGAAGACAGAACTTGTTCTTCAAAGGAAGATGCTCTCGTAGCTAGAGGAGGTTCAGATTGCTACACAGGAGGAGTTATAAGTTGGGCCATGGGTTGCTGATACTAAGGCTTGGGGACATAACCTTCTCGATAAGGCTGAGCATTTCTGTAGGGCATGGGCTGCTGGGGCTGCTGTTGCTGGCTAGGGTATGCATCTTGTCTCCACCTCAGATTGGGGTGGTTCCTCTATTAATACCCAGCAGCAAGCTGTTACCCATAAGACTGAGCTGCAGCCACATGCTCCGTCATAAAATCAGGAAACTGGTCAGCAGATGGGCATTCTTCAAGGGAATGAGCAAGGGACTAGCATATGGCACATGCCTCCTCTACCCTAGCAGCCACAGGTGACAGCATTGCTCCCATCAGCCTATCAAATTTCAGGGCTAGGTTGTCCACTTTCCTTTCCAACTCACTTGGCACACTCACTTCATATATCTTCCCTCTTGAGGTATTCTCCTTCACCAATTTAGGAGGCTCTAGATCTCTTGCTAAGGTGTCCCTTTGCATAGAGTTCTCACTAATAATATCAAAGAGCTCCCATGCCTCCTCAGCAGTTTTATGGAGATAGGTGCCACCACAGGAAGCATCTATCATATCTCTGCTTTTAGCATCAATTCCCTGATAAAAGCTTTGAACCAATTGTCATTCAGGTATTTGATGGTGGGGACATTTCTTTAGGAGTTCCTTAAATCTCTCTCAGGATTGGTGAAAATCTTCAGTTGGATCTTGGGTACAAGAGATGATACCCTTCCTCAACTGGCTAGTTTTTGACATAGGGATGAACTTGGCTAAAAATTGACATTGGAGGTCACTCCAGGACTGAATGCTGTTGGGTGGAAGCATTGACAATCAGGTCCTGGCTCTGACCTTTAATGAAAAAGGAAAGAGTCTCATCCTGGTGGCCTCCTCCCCCAAACCTATGATGTTAAACGTAGTTCACAGTCCCAAGAACTCATCAATATGCTAGTAGGGATCTTCTTTAGTCAGGCCATGAAATGAGGGCAGCATTTGAATTATGGAAGATTTTATCTCATAGTTTCCTTGAGCAGCTAGGAATTGAATGCAGAAGGGGGAATTATAAACCCCTGGTGCATTAAACTCCTTGAGGGGTTCTTGGCTGCTGTTGCTCACCCATTTCTACAGAGTCAATTGCAACAGATGTGGGTGTAGTTGGTCAAGATCTCAGAAGTCTTTCAATCTTTGGATTTAGTGGAATAATCTATGGTTGGAGAGTTCTCCTACCAAACATACAACACTCAAAATCTGAATGCAGAAAAAATCCTCAACACAACAAGTAGAATCAACCACACTTTCTAACTACTCTAAAAATCAATATATCTGAAAAATAAAAGGGGAGTAGAGGGATGCAAACTACAGAGCAGCCTCCAGCACAATTCTCCTCTCACACTACAACCTCAGATCTGATGAAATGCATACAAAATACTAAAAAACAACAAAACTCACAAATGCAGTTAGTAAAATCAAACAAACAACTACAGATATATGATCAAAACTTAGATCTACCAATTTCTAAACACACCTCCCTGGCAGCGGTGCCAAAAACTTGTTGGGGTGTTTACCTTCCCTTCAAAGAGGGTCTAAAATCACTAATAAAACTATGCTGAACACACTCACAAAGACCTGCAAGTAATCAGGGTTTATTGTAGCAAGTTTTAAAAAGATCGTGAGTAAGGGAATGTGCATAGGGAGTTTGGTTTAAAAATGTGATAAATCTCTAGATCTGTAAGAGATCTGGCACCCTAACTAATGCTAAGTTAGCTAAAAGACAGGAGAGAGGTTTGAAACGGATTGTCACTTAAGCTACGCTAAAATTAAACGAAAACTAACCTGGATCAAGTTTGGGAATCTAGATTTCGCAGGGGAAAAGAGTAAAAAGCAGAAAATGGAGAAGAGTAGCTTGGAAATTGGTCTCACTGAAATCAGGTTAGATTAATCATGCTGCAGAGGTTCAGGGCACACAATTCCCTCAACTGGCTATAAGCACAACTTGAGGGTAGAAGACTCCACTCCAAATCATAGGATCTCACTAGTCTTAAGGCTATGATCTGTCCACTTGAATGGTCACAGACCATCCTATAGACTTTATCTGATCCATGGATTTACAGCAGACAAATCCAATTGGTGCTTGAGCTTGGAATAATCTTAAGGCTATGATCTGTCTACTTGAATGGTCATAGACCATCCTAGGGATCTCCTCCAAAGCAAAAGCATTAATCAGAACAATTAAAACCAGTACAGATGCTGCAATTCCAAGGTCACAGACTCAGGGAATTATAGGAGTATCAGATCCAGGGAGATCAGATGGTATCTAAGAGGTCTACCAGTTAAGTGGGTGAGCTGATCTATAGACTCCTCTACACAAATCTGATTGAGCACCAAATGAAACCAAAGGAACTTTAGATCTAATTACAGTGTTAAAAACAACATTTACATTGCAATCAAACTCACTCTATAATGGAAATGCTCTCAGATCTGTAGTTTGTGCATCAATGAACCCTCAACAACACTCTCAACCTTACCTAATTACAGATCAAAGCTCTCTCCTCGTTACTCCAAGGGAATTAGCCAACCATTGTTTAGGCTAAAAGAGGGAAAATAGAATTTCTCTGCAAGTTATAATCACAAGAATTTAGCTCAGATCTCGATCCCCCCTAATTGCAATTGGGGGTCTCTATATATTGTTTTCTCGTTTATTTTTCCCACCAAAAATCCCTTCTAGAAGGTCTTCAGGGTTTTTTAGGATTCTGTTAGAACACATGGGTCGGTTAGGGTTTCCTAGGGCATCTTCTAAAATCTTCGTATCGGTCACCAAGTGCCTCATGTGGCGTGCAGCAAGTCACCAAGTCACAGCATGTGCATAACTGAGTTTCTGATAAGTTCTGCACATGATTTTGACAGGTTGGGTAAGCTTCTGACAGGTTCTAGTAAAGCTTTTTAGTCCTTTCGCAAGGTTCTCCAATCCCTTCGATCGGTTTCGACAAGATGAGCTTTGAGGCTTCAGCTTCACTGCACTTTATCTGGAGCATTTGACAGGTTGGAGGGATAGTTCGATAGGTTGGGAGACTGTTTTGTCAGGTTGTAGCTTTGCATTCCATCAATTCAATAAGATGGCTCTCACTCATATCAAAAGGCTAGAACATCCTTCAATAGGTGCTGATCCAGCACCTCCATTTTGTTAGGTTCAAGCGATCTTCCGATAGGTTCTGGAGACCTTTCGATAGGTTCAGGACCCCTTTGATAGGTTCCCTTTCCTCCTCAAGTAGATTTCATCAGGATGAAATTTGTCTTTCTCTCAATTGTTCGATAGGTTCTTAGATCCTATCGAATTTCACAATCCTCACGACTTCTTCTTCTTTCTGCCTTTAGATCTTATCGAAACCTCGTCAATCTGCACGAATTCCTCTAATTCAACTCTCAGCTCCTATCAAAATCTTCAGATGTCCTCTCGATAGGATGTTTTTGGCCTGTCTTCACTTCCTTTGCCTTGTTCTAGTATAGCCAAGCACTCTAAGAGTCCAGTGATGTGCTACCCTCTGTTGTGCTATTGCTAGGTTTGTCCTATGCTGAGAGATGGCCACTTTATGGGCATTCTTGAGTGGTTTTCTGCATTAGTATCATCTTTTATCCCTGTCTACAACATACACTCGGCATAGGTTTATTAGTGTGCTCCCAGGTATATCAATGGTTAGGTTAAAGGGTGAAAAGTGGCATTTTTCACCACTTAACAGTTGCTGTTGCAGCATCCTTCCTTCTTAGCTGACTTCAGTCATCTGCTAGACTTTAGGTCAATGATGATCTGCAATAGTGAGTCACCATGGTGAGCACTACCAAGGTGTTTCATTAGGCTTTGGTTCAGCTGTCATCTTTGCTTGTATTCTCTCTCTTCCTTGGGCTAAAAAGCTAAGATTTTATATTAAGCTGCACATTTTATTACTAACTGTAAAACATACTTAACAAATGATTATTAGTGGGCTTCAAGGTCCATCAAAGTCTAGGTTAAAAGGTCAAAAGTGGTACTTTTTAGTGCATAACACACCCCCAAACCTATTCTTTACTAGTCCCTGAGCAAATGATAAATTAAAACAACTACTCTAAGAATTGAAATACCACTTTCGTAGGGAGTACGGATACATTTAGCATATGCACCAAGCCTTTAAAACCCCTAGGTGATCCCAAGTGGAGGAGTGAAGTCTCCTGAGGGTTTTCAGTAAAGATACCCACAAACTTCTCAATGCAACAGTTAACAAAGGTGCAACATTATCAAGTCAACTGTCAAGAAACAGAGCATCAGTTCACCTTTGATTCAATAAAAATGTTAGAAATTTGGACATGAAAAGCATAAACATCTAATCATCACAAACTCTACATGAGTGCACAACATTTCAAATTATCTCACAACACATGTATATCAGCGTGAGCTCATCATTAATTCAAAAATTAGGTTATAGGCCATGCCCAATACATTCAACATCAGACCCAATGCTCACGAAGGCATACTCTCACAAGGGACCTTGAGGGTTTCATTTTCTCTTAAGCTCAAGAGCAGTTACGGCCCACAAATGGGTCTATAAGCATTATTGAGAACTGGAAAATACCATTTTCCACCCCTTAACCTGGGCCTTGATAGACCTTTGAGAGAACTAAATAAGTGTTGTAAGTGTTTATTTCATAGCTAACAATAAAGGCAGGCATAACCCTGAAACCAGCTTAAAAGTGCCTAAAAGATGATGACCCATCTTGATCTGAAAGAAGAAGGAAAACGGACAGCCTCACTGGCTGTCAAAATGCCTAAACTAGAAGAGACAAAGGCCTGGTTTCAACTTGGAAATAGATTTGGAGCTATTTGAAAAGAAGAATACACTACAAAATGTTATTCAAAAGGATTCCTGATCTATTCGAAAAGAACCTGAACACTGCGAAAAGAACTAAAGCTCCAGCCTTGGTTTTCGAAAAGCACCTGATCTATTCAAAAGGTACCAAACTTGCTGATGATCTATTCGAAAAGAAAAAAACTCCTTACGAACAGCACCAGTTCTTTCCAAATAGAGCTTTAGAAGTTACTTTTCCTTTTGAAAAGACCTCCAATCTGTGCGAATAGAGCTCCAGAAGTCATTTCTTTTCGAAAAAGCCCCCAATCTGTGCGAAATCGTATTCTAAAGATTCCCAGCATTTGCAAGGGTATTTTAGTAATCTCAGCATGCATCCCAATGCACTTAAAAGCCCAGTAGCATTCTGGAAGATTCTGAGCATGAACCAGAGGCATATTCCACTCCATGTGAACACCCAAATATGAAATTATTTGGCAGGAACTTCTAGAAGCTCAAACAGATTTTTGAATTACCAAACATAATTGATGCCTCTGTCTTCTGATTGGCTAAACCAGATCAAGCAATTCTGATTGGCCAGAACAGATCTGGATCCCTATGCTCGACTCTTATTAGTTGATATAGATCTAACCAATTCTGATTGGTTTATACACATCTGAGTTGGACTTGGGGAAAACTACAAATAGACGAATGATTTGCCCAATTTGGATATCCAAAATTTGAGTTTCATACTTGCTGCCCCATTTCCAATTTAGATCAAGATAACTTGTCTAAATCCTCTGTAATAGCCTCGATTTTGTCTGTAACTGAGAATTGTGAGATAGTTATGTAATTCAAGTCAGAATTGTATTCAAGACTACAAATTCGAGAGCTATTTTAAGCTATGCTCTATAATTATAATGGTGGATTTGAAAAAGTTGCTTTCATCAGTACGTTCTCAATCGGATTCATGTTGAGGGTTCATTATGATCTCCTCATTCATTAGATTCCTTTAGATTTATTATTTTTAAAGCAATTTCCCTTAATTCATTATCCCTGTGAGAATCTGTGTTTGTAACCTGATTCTTACAGCATTTGTAGTGGTGCTTATGTTCTGAACCAAGACTTTGGATTAAAAACTATCGGATGATTTGTGTCCATGACAGTGGACAAATCATAGCCATAAGTTCAACTCAATTCTAATCCTTGAATTGGATTATTTTCTCTTACATCTGAGCTGGTAGCTAGATGAAGATTTGATATTTTCTCAACTGTGCTACACTATTTCTCATTCTGCAATCAATTACTACGCTTAAGTCAACTGTTATTTCTCCATTCTTATTAATTTTGCATCGAATTCCCCCAACTCAGATCTGGATCACTTAGTTTAAATTTTACTTGTAGATAATTTAGTTGATGTGACAAATTCAACCTCTCATCTTACTTGCTTTGTATATAGGATTAGAGGCCAGATCTGGAAGCTCAGATCTGGAGGTTTACCATACATTTTAAATCAATTCCCTATGGACGATCTTTTACTCACATTTAAAACTTGCTTCAATTGGCCCTGATCTTGCAGGACTAATTAATTTCTCTTTGTGCTGATATTTCTTTCTTTTTTTCTAGTTTTCTAATCAAAGTATAATCCATCCTTTGAAAAATCTGTTTTCAAAATACAAATAAATCATGCACACTTAGGGAGACAACAGGTTTTTGGTGCCGTTGCCGGGGAGTAGATTTTAAAATAGGTAGACTTAAGTTTTTTTTTTTTTTTTTTACATCAGTGCTAACTGTTCTGTTGTTTAAATCTGTGCAGTTATTCCTATACAGTTGAGCTTGGAATGTACTCAGTAAGGAGTATTGAAGGTTTGCTTTGCATAATTTTTCTCTCTATTTTTGTGTTGTATGTTTGGTAGGAGGACTCTCAATCCTGAGATTGTACCTCTGAATTTAGAAGTTAAAAGGCTACTAAGAACCAGACAAACATCACAAAGTCTTACTGAGACTGCTACTATGGGTGAGCAACTTAGACTCTTAAGGGATTACTTTGCACCTGGTGCATATAATTTTCCATTTTGCATTCAATTTTCTACTGTTGAAGGAAATTATGAAATCAAATCATCAACTATCCAGATGCTTCCTTCCTTCGATGGTTTGAGTAAGGAGGATCCATACAAGCATGTGGATGAATTCTTGTCTCTTTGTACCACATTCAACATAGTTGGACTGGGTCCAGAGGCAACCAAGCTTAGGCTCTTTCCTTTTTCATTAAAGGACAAAGCTAGAGCATGGCTGTCCATGTTGCCACCAAATAGTATTACTTCTTGGAATGATTTGCAGTGTCAATTTTTAGCCAAATACTTCCCTATGTCTACGACCAGCCAATTGAGACAAATCATTGTTACTTTTTCTCAACACTCAACTAAAACTTTCCATGAAGCATGGGAAAGGTTTAAGGAGCTTTTAAGGCAATGCCCTCATCATCAAGTTTCCCAATGGCAGCTTGTTCAAAGCTTCTATCAGGGAATTGATCAAAAGGGTAAGAATATGGTAGATGCTTCCTGTGGAGGCACCTATTTGCAAAGGACAGTTGAGGATGTTTGGGACCTATTTGAAGTTATTGATGAAAATTCAACCCAACAAGAATCTCTGTCAAGAGACAATGAGAATCCTGCTCGTTTGAATAAAGAGCAGACTACCAAGGGAAATAGTTATGAAGTAAATGAGTTGGAAAGGAAGGTGGACAATTTAACCACCAAGTTTGATAGATTGATGGACTCATTTCAAAATCCAATGGTTGCCAGAGTAGAGGAGGCATGTCTGATATGCCAGTCCCCTACTCATTCCCATTATCAATGTCCAGCTGCACCATAGTTCTCAGATTTAGTGGTGGAGCAAGCTCATGCTGCCCAATCGTTTGGACAGTTACAATCTAATGAATATGCATGGAGAGGGCACCACAATTTAAGGTGGAGTCAGGGCAATTATCAATCACAACAGCAACAACAACCAAAGCACCAAGTACCTTTTAAAACTGTTCAGCCATACCAGCATAATTTCTATACCAAGCCTAATTTTTAGCAGCCCATTCCACAACAGATGGCACAACCTATACATCAATCTGCCCCAGCTCAGCCTCCTTCCAGATCCCCTTCTTTTGAAGACCAAGTTCTAACTTCACTCCATAATTTAGGGTCTTTAACTCAGACTGTAAACTTTCACAGTCAGAATATTAAGAAAATTGAAGATACATTGGGTCAGCTTTTAAATACTTTGGCCAGAAGAGAGGAAGGCAGGTTACCCAGCCAACCCTTGAACAATCTCAAAGGACAGTTCATGGTTGGAGAGGCCTCTTTTTCTCATGAAGAAGTAAAAGCTATCTCCACTTTGAGAAGTGGAAGAGTTCTAAACAACAATGTGGATATAGAAAAAGAAGAAGAAAAAAATGAGAAAATTGCTAGGAACATGCAACAAGAGTAGCATGATGTTAGCATTGAGGGTGCTGATGTACCTCAGAAAAATCAAAAAAATGAAAAACAGAAAAATAACAAAAATTCTAGTGATGATGCTAAGGTTGCAAATGAACGATTAGTTCCTCATTTACCATTTCCCCATGCCATAAAATCTGCATCCCCTTTTGATAAAGGGAATACAAAAATAGATGAAATGATGGAGACTTTCAAGTAAGTCAAGATAAATCTTCCTTTGCTTGATGCAATCAAGCAAGTCCCAACCTATGCAAAGTTTTTGAAGGACATTTACACACACAAAAGACAATCTAGGATCCAGTTATCCAAGAAGGTCTTTGCTATGGAGAAAGTTAAATAGGTTTTGTTGATTGCCACACCTCCTAAACTCCAAGATCCTGGAATCCCCACAATCCCTTACATACCATTGAAAAGGATTTATTAGATTTAGGTGCCAGTGTCAACCTGCTTCCATATTTTGTATATGAGAAACTAGGTTTGGGAGAGTTAAAACCCACTCATGTGTTGTTACAACTAGCAGACAGATCTGAAAGAAAGCTAGTTGGGGTGATTGAGAATGTGTTGGTAGGAGTAGATAAGTTTTTCTACCCTACTGATTTTCTGGTATTGGACATGGAACCTACAAAAAGCAGAACTTCCATCCCTGTCATTTTGGGGAGACAATTCCTGGCTACAGCTAATGCTTGTATTCAATGCAGGTCTGGTATTATGGAAGTGTCCTTCGGAAATATGAAGGTGAAGTTAAATGTTTACAATGCAATTACCCAGCCCCAGTTCAGTTCTGAGGAGTGCTTTCTTGTTGATTTGTTGGATCAACTGGGAGAGAAAACTCTACCTCAGTTCCTACAATGTAAGGATTTAATCACAGATTTTGAAGATGTTTGGAGAAATGTTGTGGAAAAGACAGGTTTTGCCTCAAAGACTGAAGAGTTCAACACTATGCAAGAAACTCCTGTCCAAACAGTAAGGTACCCTTCATGGAAACCTGTTATTTTTCCCCTTCCACAAACAACCAAGGTACCTTTGTTACCTTCTCTTCTCAGCCCACCTGATGTAGAGCAAAAACAGTTGCCAGAAAATTTGAAATATGTGTTTTTAGGAGACCATAAAACTTTGCCTGTGATTATCTCTTCTTCCCTCACTGAGGAGTAGGAGGAAGAGTTGTTGATTATATTGAAGCAACATAAGAGGGTAATTGGCTGGACTATTGCTAATTTGGGAGGAATCAGTCCAGCTGTTGGCATGCATAAAATTCACTTGGAAGAAGGTGCAAAGCCTTCTAGAGAAATGCAGAGGAGGTTGAATCCTCATATGCAAGAAGTTGTCATGAAGGAGGTTGTTAAGTTGTTGGATGCAGGGGTAATTTACCCCACTCAGATTCAGCTTGGGTGGCACCTACACAAGTGGTACCTAACAAATCTGGGATTACTGTTGTAACCTCAGATTCTGGTGAGCTCATTTCAACCAGACAAATAACTGGTTGGAGGGTCTGTATTGATTACCGAAAGCTCAACACAATGATCAGAAAAGACCATTTCCCTCTTTCATTCATTGATCAGATTTTAGATAAGCTAGCAGGAAAAGCTTATTATTGTTTTCTTGATGGTTACTCTGGTTACAACCAGATTCCTGTGTATCCACAAGATCAGGAAAAGACCACATTCACTTGCCCCTTTGGCACTTTTTCTTATAGGAGGATGCCTTTTGGTCTTTGTAATGCCTCTGCTACCTTTTAAAGATGTATGTACTTCATTTTTTTTGATATGATTGACCAATTTATGGAGATTTTTATGGATGACTTTTCAATATATGGAGACAGTTTTGCCCAATGTTTACATCATCTCAGCTTGGTGCTACAGAGATGTGAAGAAACCAATTTAGTTTTGAGTTGGGAGAAGAGTCATTTCATGTTCACCCAAGGCATTGTCCTTGGTCATGTTGTCTCCCATAAGGGCATTGAGGTGGATAGAACAAAAATAGATTTAATTGCACATTTGCCTCCTCCCAAAACTGTTAAGCAAATCAGAAGTTTCTTGGGGCATGCTGGATTTTACAGGAGGTTCATTAAGGACTTCAGTAAAATATCAAAGCCTTTTTAGCGTTTATTATGCCAAGATCTCCTGTTTGTTTTCAATGATGAATGCCTTAGGGCATTTGAATTCTTAAAAACTGTTTGATTTCAGCTCCAATACTTTAGTCTCCAGACTACTCCCTGCTCTTTGAGCTAATGTGTGATGCATTAGATTATGCTTTAGGAGCTATTCTTGGGCAGAGAAAGGATAAACTGTCTCATGTCATAGCTTATGCCAGTAGATCAATGATTGATGCACAGCTCAATTACACAACTGAGAAAGAGTTGCTGGCAGTTGTTTTTGCCTTGGAGAATTTTAGGTCATATGTTTTGGGTTCACAAATTGTGGTGTTCACTGACCACTCAGCCCTGAAATACCTTCTGTCTAAGAAGGATACCAAACCAAGATTAATCAGGTGGATCCTCCTATTGCAGGAGTTTGATTTGCAGATTAAAGACAAAAAGGGTGTGGAGAATGTGGTGGCTGATCACCTGTCTAGAATTTTGACTGCTGAGATTGATAGGTTGCCTATCAATGACTCTTTTCCTAATGAGCAACTTTTTGCTATCAGTGTGCATACCCCTTAGTTTGCAAATATAGTCAATGTTTTGGCTACTCGAAGGACCCCCCAACATTGGAATAAAATGGATAAAGATCTCTTCTTTTCAAAGGTTAAACATTTTATTTGGGAGGATCCTTACCTGTTCAAGATTTGTGCAGACCAAATCATTAGAAGATGTGTCCATGAAGAAGACTTCCACAACATACTTTCCATGTGTCATGAGCTGGCCTGTGGAGGTTATTTTAGTGGAAACAAAACTGTTGCAAAGGTTTTGTAGTGTGGATTTTATTGGCCCACACTCTTCAAGGATGCACTGCAGCACTGTAAGTCCTGTCAGAACTATCAGAGATTAGGCAGCATTTCCAAGAAAAATTTAATGCCTTTACAGACCATTTTGGTAGTTGAATTGTTTGATATTTGGGGGATAGATTTTATGGAACCTTTTCCTCCTTCAAATGGTTTTAATTTCATCTTAGTAGCTGTGGATTATGTATCCAAATGGATTGAAGCCACAGCCACTAAAACCAATGACCACAGAGTTGTCCTTAAATTCTTAAAGGATAACATCTTTTCCAGGTTTGGTTCCCCCAGAGCCATTATCAGTGATGGGGGAAGCCATTTTTGTAACAAGCATTTTGAAGCTCTATTGAAAAAGTACTCTGTGACTCACAGAGTAGCTACTCCATATCATCCATAGACTAGTGGACAAGTGGAGATTTCCTATAGAGAAATCAAACATATACTGGAAAAGATTGTGAGGAAGGACAGAAAGGATTGGTCCTTTAAACTAAATGATGCATTGTGGGCATATAGGATAGCCTATAAGACCCCTATTGGCATGTCCCCATTCAGATTGGTCTATGGTAAAGCATGCCATTTACCAGTGTAGTTAGAATATAAGGCCTTTTGGGCCATTAAAGCTTTAAACATGGATCTCCCAACTGCTGGTAAGCACAGGAAACTGCAGCTCTCTGAGTTGGAAGAGCTGAGGATGGATGCATACACCAATGCAAGATCTTACAAAGAAAAAGTTAAGGCTTTCTATGACAAAAATCTGCTGAGAAAAGAGATCACAGCTGGCACTAAGGTATGGTTATTCAACTCAAAACTCAAGTTTTTTCCTGGAAAGCTGAGATCCAGATGGAAAGGGCCATATACTGTCATTCAAGCATCTCCATCTGGAGCTGTTGAAATTATGGACCCAAGTGATGGGAGAACCTTGAAAGTAAATGGTCAGAGGCTCAAACAATGCATTGAAAATATCTTGGAGCCTGTGATAACCATCTATCATCAAGAGCCTCCACAAATCTAATGTCATACAACTGTATCATATGTATTTTAACTATGTTTGTTTTATGATTTTTTGCATAGTTTTGTATAATTGTTTTCCTCTGTTTTAGTCATGTTTTAGTTAAATTTTCTTTGAGGAATCATTAGTTCTAAAAGCTTTGTGGTTTTAATTGATTGAGATAATAAATTCCAATGATTTTAATGTGGAGATGTTAAAAAAAAAAAAAAAAAAAAAAAAAAAAATTCAGTTATGCACTTCAGAGCATTTGTTCAAAAGTAAAATTCATACTTTTCGAAAAGTTTTACAGTCAATTCAAAAAGTTTTACAGTCAATTCAAAAAGTTTTACAGTCAATGCAAAAAACTCAATTTGCAAAGGAAAATTTAGTTCGAAAAGTATAAACTCCTTTTCGAAAAGGATCTGAACCTGTAACCACAACTGCTCGAAAAGAATGGTAAACTTTAGGAATAGATGTAGATCTTTTTAAACAGATGTTTCTGAAGCCATTTGCTTTGCGAAAGGTACGGATTCCTTTCTCCTTTTCGAAAAGGACTTTTTTGAACTTTTCGAAAGAATTAATGATGCTTTGCAAAATCAATTTAAACATATTTAAAGCCATTCGAATAGAGGTTTTCATATTCGAAAGCATTTCCAGCTTGTCCTGTTTCGCAGAAAACCCATCTTTTTCCATCTCTGCGTTCTTTTGGAATCTAGATCCAATTTCCTTCATTTTTTTTTCGCTGATTAAGCTTGAAGAGAAGGATCTTTTGCCTCTGACTCTGGTGGATTTTATCAAGCGGTCAGAGATTTCGAGCAAACCCTCGGTTTTGGTATTTTTCTCTCCATATCGTCTGTCTGTGCTTTAAAATTTTTTTTTCTGTTTTAGCATACATTGTCTGGGATTAAAGAGAGTTGTCTGTTAATTATTGTGAGAAGGAGGAATTATTTGAACAAGTTTTTAGAAATTTTTTTAAATGGGGAAAGCTGAAAAATCATTGGCTAAGATGTTCCCTAGGCCTTCCGCTAAGAAAGCTAGCAAATCCCCCACCAAAGGAAAAGTTAAAACCTCAGCCAAGAGGAAATTGTCGATGGATAAGGCTGATAGGATTGAGAAGGGAAATAAGGTTAGAATTGAGGAACCCATCCCGGAAGCTGACCTTATTCCTGAAACTGAGCTTCCTCCTCTTCCTAAGCATTTGGTACTTCGAAACCCTTTCATTGAAGCTTAGAAGCTGATTCCAGAGCTTAATGTGGATGAGAATTTTTTCTTGAACAAACCAGATTGTAAGCTATCCCTAAACTACATCAGGGATGCTTCATTGAGTAATATCCTGACCACTCTTCCAGAGAAGATTTATCCTAGAATGGTGCGATTATGGTACCAAAACATGGTGAAAGTGACTGAGAATGATGCCCCAACTCTGGTAATTTTTATTGATGATTGTGATTTAACCATCACTTATGAAAACATTGGAAATGCCTTGGGGATACCATTTTAGTATGATCCTACTGGCCCTTTGGCTGTACCAGAGACAACCTCTTTTAGAGATATGGTTGCCCATCTAACCCAAGGCATAGTTGGAACTGGGTAGTCCATCATGAGGAGAGACTTAGCACCCCAATTTTTGCTGATGGATTCCATTTTGAGAGGGAGATTGTATGTCACTGGGCACAGTCAGAAAAGAAGGACACCCATTTTGGAGGCCATTTTTCACTTTTCTAAAGGGCAATTCTTCAATGCCCCTATGCTGATATTTGAAGCAATGGCTGACATCAGTGCCAAGATGAAGAAAGAACAGAAAGTGGCTGAAATACCATTTGGAAGGTTGATCACAGCCCTACTAAGGGCTAAATTTGACATTGATGAGCAAGAACCTTTTGAGATTGTAACACCTCATGCTTTTGGGAAGAATGCTTGGACTACAAGCCAAACTATGTTGAATAGAATGAGGGAAGAGGCAGAGCCAGTCTAGGAGGCTGCTATACCTGAACCTGAGGTGACCAGCTCTTTAGCTGCACCCATTGCACCTGCAGCTGCCTTTGAACCTACTACCAATGTTGAGGAGCCCATCATCCTGACCACCTCACCCATCACAGGACCTATCCAATCACCTATCCCAGTAGTTCCATCACTCATCACCACCACAATCCCCATTGCAGATTCTCCCACAACACCAACCATTCCAGCCATACTTACACCACCAATTTAACCTAACAATTTCCCTGATATACCCACAGATTTTATTGTAAACTCACCTAGCACTCCTCTCCTACAAAGCTTCTCAGGCTCACCAGCCCATTCAGTTCATACACCTGAAATAACCCATGCTTCTAAACCTTAGATATTCACCACTAAGGGCTATTCATCCTTGATGGGATCCATCTTGAAGAATATTGGGCATGAATATGCCCCAGTACCTGATCCCCTCCAATTCACTCATTTGGCTACTTCCCCCTTTACAGTCATCCCACCTATTACTCTTCAACCACCTACACCAATCACACCACTCACCACTCTGCCTACCCCACACACACCTGACCCAATTAGCCAAATCTTCACCTTCCTCCAATCTATCCAAGCCCAGTTGCAGACCAACACAGACAACCAGTCTGTGACAAATTCCATTCTCCAAACCTTGGTCTCCATAGCCCAACCAACTACCTCAGCCACAGTACCCTCCACTTCTAACCATGCTACCTAAACAGAACCTGAGGTAGTGCTTTTAGAGTCACCTCCCCCTACCCCCACTGCTGGGATACATATGGTCTCCTACCACTCCATTCCTATTTCACGTTTTGCCACTCTTAAAAGGGCTATGGAAGAGAACCCTTACATCTCTTGCGATGTCCTTAAGGGGATTGCAAAATTTCAAGTTTACATTAAGACTCCTTATGAAGACCAGATTCGAAAGTTGGAGATGTTTATGCAATTTGAGAGAGAGAAGAGGCAGGATTTGCTGCACCAAACCTATCAGATGGTTAGGAGTGAGAAGCACAAAGTTGCTATGTTACAAGAGAAGCTTGGACAAGAAAAACTGAGGGCTGATAGACTTGAAAAATATATTGGCCTCACCAAAAAGATCAAGTCTGAGGAGTACACCGAACTTCAAGCCAAAATCCAAGAGAAAGTTAAATCAAGTTCAGAGTCCAATACTGACTGAAGTTCAGACTCCAACACTGACTCCAATTCTGACCCCATTGAACCAACTTATGATACAGATTTTGACCCTAGATATTAGACTACCTTGTAAATTTTTTGTTTTTTGTTGTTTGTGTAATGTTTAATTAATATTTACTGTTTACTTCTGTTGATTTGTCCATTACTGTGCAATTTTTTTCTTTCCTCTCTGTCATTGTGCTTATTTTTTTTTTTCTTTTTGCTTATCCACTTCTGGACCAGTGAGGACACTACTCCTCATAGGTTTGGGGGTGTGACAGAGATGCCAATAATTTAGTTAACACTGATGCAGCTTATGATCAGCAGAATTTTTGAAAATGAAGTGATTTCCCACCTGTCTTTGAAAAATGAGGAAGTTAAAACCTTTTAAAATTGATTTCTAGTGTAATTCTAATACTTTCATGAAGTGAATGTCAAAAAATTCCCAAAAGAAAATTGATGTTTTAGTAAACCTAAAAGAGAGAAAACAGTGATGATATACCTCAGGAATTTGATAGAAAACCACACCCAGTGAGATTTGGGCCTGAAATAAAATCTTTGGAGGTATGAATTGGCAACTTTTTCTGTTCTAGGGAATGTTTGAACCTCCTTATTATCACTAGAAGTTACACATATCCAAATTAAAATAGCTTGACAACAATCATGATATTAAATACATGATGTAAGGCCTCCTTTTGGACAGTTTGAACTTCAAAAAGCCCCACCTTTTGAAACTGCCCTTAATACACACTAGTTGAGCTTTATAAATCCAAGATTTCTTTGAAACCTCATCAACCTCATTTAGCCTAACCCTCACTCTGAGAATTCAGAAGGTAAAGGAAAGAAACCTGAAGAAAGATGAGTTGGGTAACAGTTTGGTAAAAGTAAAAGAAAAATAATTGAAGGCAATGATGTATCAGCAGAAATGTGGCATTCCAGTCAATATTACTTTGTTAAAAAAAAAAAAAAAAAAAAAAAAAGAAAAAAAGGAAAAGTCATTTCATTTGAAGTTTGAAAAAGGAAGAGAAAAAGATGGCCACTTTGGCTCTGAAAATTCAAAGAAGAAGATGAAATTGTGCTGAATTGAAGGTGTATCTATCACCTCCTGACCTTGACAGACTTCTCAATTTTAAACTCTATTCCACCCCTTTATTCTTGATAAATTTCACCCATAAGCCACATTACAACCCAAGTCAAAGTCCTTACAGATCAAAGATAGATTGAGTTGTCACATGGAGATAAGGATTTGTGTAATCTATGGTGAAAAGAGCAGTAAATTCATAACTGAAAAGCAATGCCCATGCTCCTGCTTACAGTCCTATTTGAGGGTTGTAACTGCTCTTGAGCTGTGTGAAATAATACAACCCTCTTACTTGTATGTTGAGTGACAACCCTAGTGAGAGTTGGGTTTGTAATCAACTTATTTGGGGTAACATCATAGCAGGATTCTCAAATAGAAGCCAAGTTTTTCATTAATTTTTCTTTTAAAACTTTTTGACACAAACTGAGTGAATGGTAAAAGAATTACAGTAGAATTTCAATTTTGAACTGATGTTTTCTTGAGAATCCTCTTACAGTTGACTGATGCAGGGGTGAATAATCTATGATTTGATGAAAGTCTGTTGTAACAAAACTGCATTAATATTAACTGATTTGTTGGAGAAGTTTGTGGGTACCTTCACTGAAAACCCTCAGGAGACTTCACTCCTCCACTAGGGGTCACCTAGGGGTTTAAAAGGCTTGTTGCATATGCTAAATTAAACTATGCTCCCTACAAAAGTGACTTTTCATTCTGTTTTTAATTTTGTCTTTGCTCAGGGACTAGCAAAGCTTAGGTTTGGAGGTGTGTTGAGAACTGGAAAATACCATTTTCCACCCCTTAACCTGGGCCTTGATAGACCTTTGAGAGAACTAAATAAGTGTTCTAAGTGTTTATTTTACAGCTAACAATAAAGGTAGGCTTAACCTGAAAGTTGCTTAAAAGTGCCTAAAAGATGATGACCCATCTTGATCTGAAAGAAGAAGGAGAAGGGACAGCCTCACTGGCTATCAAAATGCCTAAACTAGAAGAGACAAAGGCCTGGTTTCAACCTGGAAATAGGTTTGGAGCTATTCAAAAAGAAGAATGCACTATAAAATGCTATTCAAAAGGATTCCTGATCTATTCGAAAAGAACCTGAACACTGTAAAAAGAACTAAAGCTCCAGCCTTGGTTTTCGAAGAGCACCTGATCTATTCGAAAGGTATCAAACTTGCTGATGATCTATTGGAAAAGAAAAAAGATCCTTACGAACAACACAGTTCTTTGCGAATAGAGCTCTAGAAGTTACTTTTCCTTTCAAAATGACATCCAATCTATCCGAATAGAGCTCCAGAAGTCACATTTCTTTTCGAAAAGGCCCCCAATCTGTGCGAAATCATATTCTAAAGATTCCCAGCATCTGTAAGGGTATTTTAGTAATCTCTGCATGTGTCCCAATGTACTTAAAAGCCCAGGAGCATTCTAGAAGATTCTGAGCACAAACCAGAGGCATATTCCACTCCATGTGAACACCCAAAGATGAAATTACTTCGCAGGAACTTCTAGAAGCTCAAACAGATTTTTGAATTACCTAATAGAATTGATGCCTCTCCTGATTATCGAACCGTATCAAGGCTGATTGGCGTAATGATAGATGGATCCCTGTGCTCGACTCCTATTAGTTGATATAAATCTAACCAATTCTAATTGGTTGCTGCACATCTGAGCTGGACTTGGGGAAAACTATAAATAGGCGAATAATTTGCCCAATTTGGATATCTAGAATTTGATTTTCATTCCTGCTGCCCCATTTCCAATTCAGATCAAGATAGCTTGTCTGAATCCTCTGTAATAGCCTAGCTTTTGTCTGTAACTGAGAACTGTGAGATACTTATGTAATTCAAGTGAGAATTGTATTCAAGACTACAAATCCGAGAGTTGTTTTAAGCTGTGCTCTATAATTGTAATGGTGGATTTGAAAAGGTTACTTTCATCAGTACGTTCTCAATCGGATTCATGTTGAGGGTTCAGTATGATCTCCTCATTCGTTAGATTCCTTTAGATTTGCTGTTTTTAAAGCTATTTCCCTTAATTCATTAACCCTGTGAGAATCTGTGTTTGTAACCTGATTCTTGTAGCATTTGTAGTGGTGCTTATACTCTCAATCAAGACTTTGAATTGAAAACTATTGGATGATTTGTGTCCATGACAGTGGACAGATCATGGCCATAAGTTCAACCAAATTCTAATCCTTGAATTGGATTATTTTCTCTTACATCTGAGCTGGTAGCCAGATGAAGATTGATACTTTCTCGACTATGCTACACTATTTCTCATTCTGCAATCAATTACTAATCTTAAGTCAACTATTATTTCTCCATTCTTATTAATTTTGCATCGAATTCCCCCAACTCAGATTTGGATCAGTTAGTTTAAATTTTACTTGTAGATAATTTAGTTAATGTGACAAATTCAACCTCTCATCTTACTTGCTTTGTAGATAGGATTAGAGGCCAGATCTGGTAGTTCAGATCTGGAGGTTTACCATACATTTTAAATCAATTCCCTGTGGACAATCTTTTACTCATTTAGATTTAAAACTTCCTACAATTGGCCCTGATCTTGCAGGATTAATTAATTTCTCTCTGTGCTGATATTTCTTTCTTTTTTTCTACTTTTCTTATCAAAGTATAATCCATCCTTTGAAAAATTTGTTTTCAAAATACAAATAAATCCTGCACACTTAGGGAGACAATAAGCATGAGCATAGGCAAAACACCTAAGTCCCGGCATCATTGGCAGATCCTCACTATAGATTGGAGAACTCCTTGTCTCTACATGACGGCTCATTTAACTTTTGATCAGAAGGTCTTTAGCTGGGTTGTGATGTTACTTATGAAGTGGGTTATAAAGAATGAAAGGTTGAAAAGGGATTCAAGGTTGAGAAATCAGTAAGTGAAGGAGGTGATTCATGACTTCACCTCTTTGTAGTTCAGTCCCTTTCATTTTCTTTCAAATTTTTTAGACTTGAAGTGGCTAGCTTCTCCTCTTCAGTTTGATTTTTCAAATGAACTTTTCCTCTTGTCTCCTCTCTCACTCCTCTTCATTATTGTTTTTCTTTCTTTTCTTACATTTTTCTTTCTATTTTTGTTTTTATTTTTTGTGTTTGTGACTTGCCTCCTCTTTCCTCAGCTGCTACACTACTTAACTTTAGGTATCTCTTCTCCATTCACCCAATGTTGACCCTATCTTGTCCATCTTCAACTCCTTCTCCTTTACCTTCTGAATTCTCAGAGTAAGGGTAAGTTTGAGTCAAGTCTATTAGTTCAGGTGCAAGTACTCAGGTGTATTTTTAAGAAAATTAGAAATTAAGGCTCAACAGGTGTGTGCACAAGGGCAGTTGATTAGGATTTGGTCTGTTTAAACTCAAGCTATCCTAGAGAAGGCCTTGATCCTTTCCTAGGTTTCATGTGTGCTGTCAGTTGTTTCAACTTGGAAGTGCCTAACTTATAGTGAGGGCATTGCCTTAGCCAGTCCTTAGAGCTATAAGAATTGCCTCAATCACTCCTCAAAGGAAGGAAAAAAATATTTTGTAGGCTTAACTCTCAATGGTTATGGTCTTCCATTGAATTTTTAAGTACGTCCTTACCTTTTTCTCTCTTTAATGATTCACTCAGTACTGATACAAGTGAGTTTACTTGGTATTCACATCATGTAAAAGTTGAAATTTAAAAGCTTGTGATACCTAAAGGTCTGCAAAATTTTAAATTTCTCATTTTTCTAATGATCCTTAGGTGAACATGGTTCTGTTTCTGTCTTACTCACTTGAATCTGCTACAATTAGGTTAACAATTTCATTGGCAAAACTTGCCACACCCCCAAACCTATGAGGAGCAGTGCCCTCACTGATTCAAAGCACAATGGGTGTGCAGCAGTGAACAAATAGAGATATATAAAACACTACACTAAAGCAGAGAAAATTAAAAAATGAACACACAACACATTAACAAACACACAAACATACAAACAAAGATGAAACAAAGTAATAGGTTCACAGAAGTAACAAAAAGAAAGTTCATTATATTAGAAAATGTATTTACAACACACTACCCCTAACTCAAAACATGTGCACTATGCTAACCATCTAAGGGTCAGCTGGTTCATTCTTAATTTTAACCCCTTTTCCTTTGTCTTTCTTCTACTGTACAGTTGGTGGTGGGAGTACTCTCCCAGTTGTTACAGCTAGATGCCTCTTAAGGATTTTAGCCTTTTGTTCTGCCAATTCAGCTTGGGCAATAAGGAGTGCCCTGATCTCCTTGGAGGTAGTCAACCTTTTCTCTGATGCATCAGCTCTAAATTTTTATGTTACAGTAACCATTTTCTCTTGTTCAACATTGAGCTTCTCTTTTGTAGCCAAACTCTGTTGGGCTTTGTATAGACACAACATTTGTTTCTAGCCCTTCCCTATGTCCCTGAGCAGTTGTTCGGTATCTCATTTCAGGAGCTGAATCTGTGCTTCATAGGACATTCTAAGAATAGTCAGTCCTTTAATAACATCCCTCTTGATGTAAGGATGGGACTGCATTGCAAGGAGGGTGGAATATGGAGGACTGGGAAAAGAAGAGGCAAGAATTAAGGGGAGGTTCTTACTTGAAGAAGGGCCAACTAAGCATGAATGGTCGGTGGACTGGGGATTGGTGTGTGGAGGCTCAGGGTGGGGTTCCAAATCAGAGTCTGTTTGGATTGACTTGGAAGAGATGGGTATTAGGTCATCCACATTTGTCATAGAATCAGAGGTAGCTACAACAGGTGGGCTCTCTGGAATAGGTTCATCCTCAGTTTCGATAATGGCATCAGTAAAAGTTGAAAGGGGTGGAGTAGGTGAAGGTTGGGAGGTAGGGATAGTTGGTAAATGTGATGGTTGGGGTAAAGTGACTATGGTGGATTGGATGGCTTGTAGGTTGGTTTCTATGGAGGTTTGGTTGTGGAGGGTGGCGGTTATGGAATTAATATTTGTTTCTATGGATGATTGGGTTTGGGTATTGGTTAACATTTGTGATTGGAGGGATAGTTAGAGGTGTAGGATTTGGGGTAAGAGGTCTGGTATGGTATTGGGTGTGGGTTGGATGGGTGAAATTGGTTGGAAGGGAGATATGGGTCTATGAGTGAAGGTAGTGGCCTATAGTGGTGTATAGTGTGGTGGGGTAAAGTGTGGGGGGGAGGTGAGTTGGGGAGAGGTGTATACTCAAGGTTTATGTCTCTTCGGATAGTAGACATCATAGTGGAAAATTCCTCTTCTGAAAATGGCTCACTATCATGGGATAAGGGAATGGATTGGTCTACAGGCTCACTAGGGATAGCTATAAAAGATGGAGAAGTCTCAATGGACTGTTGGGGGATGTCAAAGGTATGGGGTTTTGGTGCATAGGTTGTGGGTATTGGGTCTAGAATGAAGATTGTATCAGAGATTGGAATGGTTTGGAAAATATAGGTGGGATGGGGTGCTATGGGGGCTGTGCTTTTTGTGAGTTTTCTTTTTTTAGTGTAGGCAACTTTTACAGGTGGCCTGGTATGGGATAGAAAAATAGGTAAGGGTGTGGAAATGGGTAAGGTGGCCATGGTGGATGTTGGCTGGGGTGGTTCAGGTAAGGGTACTGTGCCTATGAGGGGTTGTGATGTGTGGATGAAGGGTGGAGGTGGTGGGGAAATGGGTGTAGATAAAGTTATGGGAGAGGAGGTTGGTGCTGGTAATGAGGATGGTGGCCTGGTTGGCCCAACAAAGGTTGCTGCCTCGGCAATGGCAGCAACAGCAACAGCAGCCACTTCCTGAATGGTGGGGGCTGCTTCTCTCAATAATTCCTTCATCTTCTCCCTCTTTCTCATCATTGTGCCACTGATACTCCATTATTTCTTTCTACTATTTTTGGGGATCAGGGCCACTATCTCCTCCTCCCTTTTGAAGGGGTATTTCCCATCTTTCAGCAGTGCAGTAATCAACCTGCAGTAGGGAAGGACATGCAATTTTCTTATTAACCTTCACTTTCTCACACAAGTCCTTAATCCCCTCAAAAATAACTTGGCTCCATCGAACTAGTGGTTTCTGGGAAATGAGAGAAGGGCATCACCTACGGGGTACCTCCTCTCTTGCTCATGACCCGAGCAAAACACATTTTTCCTCAGCACTCCATCCATGAATCTGAGGTTGGGGTACAGATATATCTTCTTGATGGAGTCCCCTGAAGCCATGATTCCTCCAGTTAGTTCCCTAGCTATCTCTGTAATGGTGGCAGTCAGGGGAGGTCCCAAGCCAAACTTAGGATCATACCCAGCTGGTATCCCTAGTACCCTTGCAATGTCAGATTGGTTAAATAGCATTTCAAAATTATCAATTAGTACCAGTAGTGCTGGGATCCCATCATCACCAGTCTTCAACCTCATATTCTAATAAAACAATCTGACTAATCTTCAGAACACCAGCTGCATTGAGCGTCTCAACAGTGGCAGCAGAGTTGCCTTACTCAAATATTCAATGGCGACAGAGGTCTCTGGTAGCTCCTCAAAGTAGGCTTTGTCAAAAATAGTTTCAGCCTCCAGCTGGATTGCTTCTACAAAGTCAGAGGGGACCCTGAGGTATTCATTATTTTCTTCCTCCTCAGCCTCAGGGGCTACAGGGGTCACAACCTTGCCCTTTTTCTACTTCTTTGAAAATTTAGGGCCCTTAGTAGGTGGGTGCTTTCTGGCCCTCTTCTTTGGGGCAGATTTCTTCTTTTCCTTTGAGATTGTGGGTTCAGCACCAGGAGAGGGCACCTGAGAGGTCTCCAATGTGGAGGCCTCTACAATCCTTGCAGATTTTCTAGTGGCCACAGGGTTGCCACTAGGAGCAGGGTCTAACAAAGCCGCCAATGTATCAATAAATTTTATACTTTTGGCCATAGGTGCTCCAAATCTTAAAACAGGACTCACAGATATCAGAGAATGTAGATTAGTCTAAGTAGGCACCAAAAATATCACAATTCATTTTCTCTCTCTAATTTACTAAATCAATCAAAGCTCAGAGGGAGAGTTGCAGAGCTTACCCAATGCAAGCTGGGGTTCCACCTAGAAATGTGCACAGTGGCTTAAATCCCCTCAACCATGCTCAAAGTAACCAGGAATAGCTGGGGAGCAAAATGGTGAGAGGAAAAAGTTTCAGATGGAGTGGCCTAAGCTGTGGAGAGGAAAATAGAGAAAGAGGGGCTTGCTTTTGGGCATAGAGAGCTAGGGCAGAGAGAGAAAATGAAGCAAATGAAGGGTTTCACTGAGTTTATAGAGCAAATCCCAAGGTTCACAGAGTTGGCTTAAGGCTCTCGCAGAGTAGGATTGTCATGCAGATTGCTTTGAAGTCCATGAAAGGTTCTGTCGCACAGCAGAACAAACTGCCTCGCAGTGCCTTTCGCGGAGCTGAGGCCTTGGTTGTTGTGCGCGAGACCTTGATATGCTTCAAGAAATTGCCTCATGCAGTACTTGCGTAGAACACCTAGAAGGCATCCTTTTCACACAAATTAAGCTCGCGGAGTAGAAAGCAACTCTGCGAGACACTTTCACAATCAGTGCTTAGCTGTTCTAGCATGCGAGGAAGCCAAAAGATGGCTCGCACAGTAAATTCAAGCCTTCCAACTCAGCGAGATAGTATTTCTTGCATAGCCTTCACTCTTTTAATCTCAGTGCAACACATTGGTTGGTGCCTCTTGCTGTTGTGCACCCAACCACTGTGCGTGAGCACCAAGCCTCAGACAGGTGCTTCATTTGAATCATGAAAAGCTTACATCCATTTTTAATCAGTTGTTCATCAATATTACAGAATTGTAAAAGTAGTTTTTCAGCTCGATTTCATGCAAATCATGATCAGGGTGTCTCAGCCATTCGTCAACAAACACACAGCGGATTCAGATGATCCAAAGGCACATGCTTTCATTCATAAACAATTAAAACACAGATAAAGTAAAACAATCAAACCAATGTAGCACTAAAATTACAAATGACAGAATTCTAAAGAACACAATTCAACATAAAACTTTCATACATATGATACAATTATTACCAATATTTGGCTCACTGGGCACTAGCTTCCTCCAGAGTAGAGGATACATCACCAATCATAAATTAACCTTTCGGGTTTGTTAAGGGCTGACTAGGAAATTTTCCTTCCTCCCTCCTATTAAGAGCATTGCAGATCTGACCAAGCTAGTCCTCAATCTTTTTTATGATCTGTCCATGAGAATTGACAGTTTACACCAAGTTTCCCAAATTTTACATTGAAGCCGACATCTGCTCTTCAAATGAAGAGGATCTGGGCTGCTGTGGGGGCAGGACCAATTGGTTAGACTGTGGGGCAGGTAATAGGAAATTTTGCCTTGGTGGGTAACCTTGATTAACCTGGTGCTAGGATCTGTAGGGAGCTACCATCTGCTACTGCTGGGGTTGAGGATATGGGTCTTGTCTCCACCTCCAATTTGGGTGGTTCCTCCAAGAATACCCAGTAGGATGCTGCCCAAAAGGTTGAGAAACATTGGCATGCTCCATAATAAAATTTAAAAATTGGTTGGCAGATGGATAATCATGAATAGAATCTGTGGGGGATTGGCATATCACACATGCTTCCTCCACTTGTGCAACCATCTGAGGTTGCATCACATTCATCAATTTACCGAACTTCAAGCTCAGGTTGTCCACCTTCCTCTCTAGATCACCTTGCATCTTTACTTCATATATTCTACCTCTAGGGGTGGCCTCTTTCACCATTTTAGCTGGAATCTGACTGTCATTGCATGACAGAGACTCCTGTTACATGGAATTTTTCCCTATTATGTCAAACAGCTCCTAAGCTTCCTCAGTTGTCTTGTGGAGGTAGCTACCACCACAGGAAGCATCCACCATATCCCTGCTCTTGGCATTAATTCCTTGAAAAAATACTTAAACAAGCTACCCCATTGGGATTTGGTGGTGGGGACATTATTTTAACATCTCCTGGAATCTTTCCCAAGCTTTAGAAAAATTCTCAGTTGAGGACTGAGTGAAGGACATAATATTTGTCCTCATCTGGCTTATTTTGTTCATAGGGAAAAACTTTGTCAGAAATTTGGTTTGAAGGTTACTCCATGACTGTATGTTGTTGACTGGGATCTTTGATAGCCATGTGCTGGCTTTGTCCTTTAATATAAAAGGAAAAATTCTCAATTTAGTGGTCTCGGGCCCCAAGCCAGCAATGTTGAAGGTAGTGAAAAGTGCTAAAACCTGGTCAATATGCTTGTAGGGATCTTCTTTACTCAGCCCATTAAATGATGGCAGCATACTGATGGTGGAGGATTTAATTTCATAGTTCCCCTCAATAGAGGGAAATAAAATATAGAAGGGAGAGGTGTACTCCCCAGGTGCATTGTATTCTTTCAATGTCCTCTGCCTCTCAGCCATGGTAGCTGGTTCGGTCTCAATAGCAGGGCCTGTTGAGATATTTTTAAGTGCTTGTTACTGACTTTATTGAAGATAGTGATAAGAATGAGGTAAATGAAAAATGAGTGAAAGGTAGAGTGACGGTTACGAAGCAGCAAGCCTAAAATATGCATAGTCCTGCAAGATACAGGGCCTGTTGTAGCATGTTTTGATAAGAGTTTGTCCCACAGGAAAGTTGATCTAAAGCTCCAAGGGAGCTATCCTTAGTAGGCTCTCTAGATCTGGCTACAGATCTGGCAATCGTAAGTGAAAGGGGATTTAGGTCACTATAATCTAAATTCTAAGGTATCCTAATGTCTAGATTACAGAAAGGGTTAAGAAGGATGGTGGAGTGAGAAAATAAATATAAAAGGATTAGAAGTAGGTTATTAGGTACAGATCTGATGGGTCTTGTCACTCAGACTCAGATCTGTTACTATAGAAATCCTGTCCAATGGTTACATTATCACCAAAGAGGAGAAAGAATCCAACTCACCCCTGTGCCATGATCCAAGCCCTTAAGGCTATAACCTGTCCACTTAAATGGTCACAAACTATCCAATAGGGGAATCACAATCTAGAGATGGGTCAGAACAAGTTTATCATTGTAGGCACTACTTCATCAAGGCTACAAGCTCAACAATCCATAGGAACCTCATCCTCTAAAGTTTTGTGTGTGGGGCTAGGCCTACAAAGTGCACAAGCCTGGACACACAGGACCAGCAAGAGTTTGAGTACTAGCATTTAAGCATGGTTGTTCACTGCTATAGAAAGACTGCAGTGATCCAGTCACAAGCCTACAATCTCTATGGTCAACTCAGATATGCAATCTGATGGTGGATCTATTCACTATAGGGGAGTCTGCCACTGCACAATCTCTCACAAGGCTACATGCCCAAGTGCAGAGAAGAAGAATCTGTCTTAGTTCCCTGACTTGGCCTCACCCTAGGGCTATAATCTGTCCACTTGAATGGTCACAGACTATCCACAGAGGTTATCCTCCTCACAAATGGCTGAGACAGAACAAGAACATTGCTGCTGCCACCATGTTCACAAGGCTAGAAGCACAAGTTCCCATGGGGATTCAAATTTAGTGGGTCCTGTGGTGGGGGAAGGCCTGCAAAGTGCCTAACCTGGACACATAGGTCACTTAGATCTAAATAATACCTTAGAAGCAGTCCTCCATTGCTTACAAAACAACTTAGCAATGGAGGATCTCAAGGCAGCAGCCTTGTACAGCACAACTCACAACAAAAACAACATCCCATACATGTAACAGATCCTATTACAAAAACTCCATTAAAATCTATACCAGATAATCATACAAAGGCATAGCCAGCAAATGCTGGACTATGGAAATAAAGAAAATGGAAAAATAAGAAAACTCCTAAATCTTAACCTTAACCTACTGTAATTCTATAGTTGGTTTTTGGAGAAGAAGCACAGAAGTTAAGTCCCAAAGGGGGTCGATGCTCAAACCTGAGCTAGGCTTAAGCTTATATAGCAGTCGGCATCCCCTCTAATTAGGGTTAGAAAAACCCTAATTTCTCAATGTAATTGCAGCTTATTCTTGTCCCTTAGATGCATCGAGGCATGTGCACAGAGATTAGAGCATTGGAGTGCCTGCCCTAACTGCTAGAGATTCGCAGATTACCCTTACAGAAGTGGGGAGAAGTTTAGAATTCGATCCTCGCTGGGTAGAAACGATTTTAGAACTTTCTACGGGGTAGAATTGGCATCACGAGGTTGAATTGACTTGAAATTAAAGCAATCACGGGATTGGCATTTTAGTCATCGCGAAATACAAATGGCTATAGCGAGATTACTCTTTCAGCTTTGAATGGCATGGGGATTGTTCGTGCGGTTCATCCCTTGGTGAATCTCGTGAGAGCTCTTCACGAAGAAGAAGTGTTCATGAGTTTCAGGGTTGCACAAACATTTCTCAGAAGATCTATATCTCGCGGCCACTGCGAGATAGCGCGCATAGGAATACTTGATGCTCTCTCTCTTAAGTGAGTTGCGCGAAGCTTTAATGGTTCTTCTTTTGAGCTACGTGAGACTGCGCGAATGCTTTAGACTGAGCCTCGTGAGGACCTCGTGAAGCTTATTTTTCAATTCTTTCTGGCCCTAAATCATGCGAGAACGACGCGCAAACTGCACGAAGGCATTATCTCTGGTTCAATTGAACACTGTGACATTTGCGCGAGGCATCCTTCTTGATGTATTTCTACTTGGATGTGCCTATGCTTCAGCCAACTCTCTGTCTGGGATCATCCTTCATTCTGCTAAGATAGTTCTGGGGCAACAGTGAGCTTCTTGGCATGGTTAGAGGTTTATTGGCAGCTACTGCTTATTACCTACAGAACATGCTTAAAAAACTTTTATTAAATGATTAAGGGTCTAATAGAGATTAAGTTAAGGGGTGGAAAGTGGTACTTTTCAGGTCTTAACACATCCCCAAACCTAATCTTTGCTAGTCCCTTAGCAAAGCTGTAATTAAATGCCACTTTCGTAGGGATCACGGATACATTTAGCATATGTACCAAGCCTTTTAAACCCCTAGGTGATCCCTAGTGGAGGAGTGAAGTCTCTTGAGGGTTTTTAGTGAAGACACCCACAAACTTCACCATTAAAATCAGTTAAGTGTAGTGCAGATAATGACAACACAGATTTAAATATTTAAAGTTTCATTCCACACCCATTTAACACTTAGAGGAAACTACAACAATGTTTGCGGGCCATTTAGAACTTAAAAGTTAACATGTGTTTGCCTGACCACCATTTATTTAACATTAGAATTTCAATGTATGAAAATCAGTACCCAACTTGCCTTTGATTCAAGATCCAGGTTGGATACCACCCTAAAGAGGTAAAAATTCAGACCCAATTCTCACTAGGGCTATTGTTGGTATCTTCTTAGTGTGCTTGATTTATGTGAGTTTTGAAAAACAGATTTATAACTGCTAAATTACAGTGGCTCTAGACTATATAAACAAATAAGGAAATATCAGCACAGTTAGAAGAGAATTAGCCTGCAAGATCAGGGCCAATTGTAGCAAGTTTTAAAAGTAAGTGAGTGAAAGATCGTCCACAGAGAATTTGTTTAAAATGTACGATAAACCTCCAGATCTGAGCTACCAGATCTGGCTTCTTATCCTATCTAGAAAGCAGATAAGATGAGAGGTTTGAATTTGTCACGTTTAACAAACTAAAAACAAAGAAAATTTTAAAGTAAATGATCCAGATCCGAGTTGGGGGAGTGATTGAAACAAAGATGGAGAAGTAATATCTAAATCTGATTTGGTCTTTGAAATCTAATGAGAATAAGCTCATTTCAAGAGGTGTTCCAATCTTCATCTGGCTACAAGTGCAGATGTAAGAGAAATAAATCTAATTTAAGGATTAGTTTTAAGCTTATGGCTATGGTCTGTCCACTTTAATGGCCACAAACCATCCAACAGTCTTTAATCCAAAGCCTTAGTTTAAAACAAGAAGCATCACTACAAATGTCGTGAGAGATTAGGTTACCAACACTAATTCTCACAGGATTAATGAATCAAGGGAAATTGCATGAAAAACAGTAAATCTAAAGGAGTCTAATGCAATAAGGAGATCAGAGGGAACCCTTAACATGAGTCCAATTGAGAAAATACGGTTTACAGCAACCTTTTCAAATCCACCGTTACAATTACAGAGCGCAGCTTAAACAGCTCTCAGATTTGTAGTCTTGAATACAACTCTCTTTTGAATTACAGAAATGTCTCACAGCTCTCAATTACAAGTCAAAGTGAAGCTATTACAGTGATTTCGGACAAACTATCTGGTTTGGAAATGGGGGAATAGGAATGAAACTCAAAATCTGAATGCCCCAATTGGGCAAATGCTTCGTCTATTTATAGCTTTCCCTAGGTCCTGTTCAGATGTGTATCAACCAATCAGAGGTTCTCAGATCTGTATTGACCAATGGTAGTTGAGCACGGGGATCAAGATCTGTTTTGGCCAATCAGAATTCCTCAATCTGTTTCAGCCAATCAGGTGAAAAAGGCATCAATTCTGTTATGCATTTTGAAAGTTTGTTAGAGTTTCTAGAAGTTCTCGCCAAGTTATTCCCTCTCTAGGTGCTCACGTGGGGTGGAATATTCCATTGCTTTATGCTTAGAACCCTCTGGAATGTCCCTAGGTTTTAAAATGCATTGGGACGCATGCAACAGATTACTGAATTGCCCTTGTTAAAAATGCGAATCTCCAGAATACCTTTTCACAGAGCTTAGGGGCCTTTTCGCAAAGTTCTGTGACTTTTGAAGCTCTTTTCGCAATGTTCAATCTCTCTTCGAATTGTGTTTTCTCCTCTTCGCAAAGTTCAATCTTCTCTTCGAATTGTGTTTTCTCCTTTTCCCAAAGTTCAATCTTCTCGTCGAAGAATTCAGATGCTCTTCGAAAACTAAGCCTGGAGTTTTAGTCCTTTTCGCAGAGTTCCAGGTTCTTCTTAAAAGTGCGTGTTCTTTTAAAAGAACTCAGAGTGCATTCCTCCTGCTCAATTGTTCCTCGCTTCTCTTCTGTGTCTTTGCCTCTTCCATTTAGACCTTTCAACAGTTGATGAGGTTGTTTCTTCACTTCCTTCCTTTGGATTGACATGGATTGTCATCTTGTTGGCACTTTTAAGCTGCTTTTATGGTTAAGCCTGTCTTTATTGTTAGCTGCAACATAGGCACTTAAAACACTTATTTAGTCCTCTCAAAGGTCTATCAAGACTTAAGTTTATGGGTGAAAAATGGTATTTTTCACTTGTCAACACACCCTCAAACCTAAGCTTTGCTAGTCCCTGAGCAAAGAAAATAAGAAAAATAATAAAACAAAAAAAACAAAGTAGAGAGCCACTTTTGTAGGGAGCATAGTTGCATTTAGCCTATGCAACAAGCCGTTTAAACCCCTAGGTGATCCCTAGTGGAGGAGTGAAGTCTCCTGAGGGTTTTCGGTGAAGGTACCCACAAACTTCTTCAATAAGTTAGTTAAGATCACTGCAGTTCTGTTACAACCACTTCCCTCAATTGATTATTCACACCTGCATCAATTATTTTGTAAGAAGGTTTTTTCGAGAAAACTATCAGTTTAAAACTAAAATTCTGCAATAATTCTTGTTACTACTCAGTCAATTTATGTCAGGGGCCATTTACAGGGAAAATTCTGACTTAACCTTTAACCTTGATTTAGGAATCTAGCTTTGATGTTGCCCTAATCATTGATTTCAAACCCAATTCTCACCAGATTTTCACTCAAAAACAAATGAGAATGTTATACTATTTCACACAAATTAAGAGCAATTCATACCTCAAATAGGACTCAGAAGGTGAGCATAGTTGCTTTTAGTTAAAATTCACCGCTCCTTTCACCATAGACTACACAAATTCTTATCTCCATGTGATAGCTCAATCCATCAATGATCAATAAGGACTTTTACTTGGGTTTGATTGTGGTGATGGGTGAAATCTCTAAAAGGGTTGGAAAGGTGTTCGATTTGAGAAGTCACCAAGGTCGAGGTTATATGCAAACCCACTTTTCTTCAAAGATAGTTTCATCTTCTTCTTTTGAATTTCCGAGCTAAAGTGGCCATCTTTTCTCTTTCTTTTCAAACTTCCAATGAAAATGCCTTCTTTCTTTTGTTTTGCTCAAATATTTTTCTTTTCTTTTTCGAATTAGCACCGATCGCATGCCATATTCCTCTCATTGCTTCATCATTGCCTTCAACTTTACCCTTCTTTTGCTATTAAATTATTACTCAATTCTCCTTCCCTCACTTTTCTTCCCTTTGTCTTCTCAATTCTCGAGGTAGGGTTAGGCTAAATGAAACCGATGAGGTTTATTGGGTGAGATTTCAAAGGATTCATTGATTTATCTACAAATTAACCGGTGTGTATCAAGGGTAGTTTTAAAAGGTGGGGCTTTGTAAGGTTCAAACTGCTCAAAAGGAGGCCTTACATCATGTCTTTAATATCATGAGTGCTATCAAAATATTTCAATTTGGATATGTGTAACTTCTAGTGTAAGTAAGCGATTCACATAGTCCCTAAAAGCGTAAAAGATTGCCAAAGCATGCCTCCAAAGAATACATTTCAGGCCCAAACCTCACTGGGTGTGGTTTTATATCAACTTCTTGAGGTATATCTTTACTGTTTTCCTTCATTGTAGGTTTACTAAAACATCAATTTTCTTTTGGAAATTTCCTGACATTTACTTCATGAAAGTCTTTAGAATTATAGTAGAAATTCATTTTAAAAAGTTTTAACTTCCTCATTTTTCAAAACAATAGGTGTGAAATGACTTCATTTTCAAAAGTTTCTTGATCATAAGTCATGAGCAAGCATTAACTTACTTATTTTATTGGCATACCTGCCATACCCCCAAACCAAAGGGAAGCAGGGTCCACACTGGTCCAAAACAGAGGAAAAATATAAGAAAGAAAAACAACAAAAGTAATAATGGCAAGAAGACAGACAGAAATGCACAGTAGTATATACAAAACAGAATTTTCTATTACAACTGTTTAACACAAAAAGTACAAGGAGAGCTAATAACTGGGGTTAAAATCTGTATCATAGGTTGGTTCATGTGGCTCCGAACGGGAGTCACTGTCAGAATCAGAGCTAGAGTCAGTGTTGGAGTCTGAACTTGATTGAGCTTTCTCGGGAATGGTGTTTTGTAGCTCAGTATACTCCTCAGATTTGATCTTTCTGATGAGGCCAAGGTGTTTGGTGAGGCTAGTGGTCTTCAATTTTTCTTGATCCAGTTGGGCTTGCAACATGGACACCTTGTGTTGCTCAGTCCTCACCGGCTGAAATTTGACCCAGTAGGTCCCGCATTTTATCTCTTTCAAATTTCATAAAATCTCTAACTTCCCGATTTGGTTTTCATAGGGGTGCGTGCGGATGTAAGCTTGCAAATCAGCTAGCCCTTTTGAACATCTCTCGGATATAAGGGTTATTTTCCATGGCTTTGATGAGGGTGGCATATCGGGGAGGGAATGGAATGGTGGGGACTAAAGGTGGCCCAGTGGTAGGGAGAAGTGGCTAGAAAGGGGACGGCAGTGCATCGAGTGGCGTCTTTCGGAGAAAATGGGGAGTGGTGGAGGGATGGAATCAAAGGAGCTTCAGGTTTGAGTATGTGTCTTTGCTGGGTAGTAGTGGTGGGGTGGGCAGATCAACCAATACTACCTCTGGATCTATTTGGGTGGCACAGGAAGAAAAAATAGATGCAGGGGTAATGGTGGTTGTTTGGGATGTGGAAGCTAAGGTATGGAGTCATGGTTCTGCATCGATTGTCTGTGGTTGGATGGATTGGAGGTAAGGATTTGGGTAATGGATGCAGTGTGGGAGAGGTGGGCATAGTAGAGGGGACAACTGAGGTGGAGGGAGGAGGTGCAATGGCTGTAAAGGGAGAGGTTGGAAAGTGGGTGAAGGGAGGAGGAGCGGGTATAGGGGTGGGGTCTAGTTCCATGGTTTCAAAAATAGAACCCATTAGAGAAGAGTAGGCCTCTGTAGTGAAGGGCTCAGGTTCAGGTGTAGGGGAGGTCTCAGGTGTGTGGGCTGATGGAGCAGGGGAATTTGAGGGGCTTTGGAGCAGAGGAGTGCAGGGGGATGGGGCAATAAAATCTGTAGCTAACTCCTCTAAAGCCTGGGCATTGGAGGGTGAAATTGGTGGTGTTAGAATGGTTGGAGTGGTTGGTGTAGAGTCCACAATTGGAATGATGGAATGAGTGGGAGATGGGACAGCTGGGATAGGTGAAAGTGCATGGGCTTGAGTAGGGGAGTAGGGTGCAAGGGGAACTTCCTCCAAAGTAGGTGCAGCTGAACAGCTGGTCACCAAAGGTACTGGCAGAGATGTTTCAAGGAGTGGGGCAGCTAAAGAGCTGGTCACCACAGGGGTTGGCAGAAATGGATCGGGCAGAGTTGCTTCTGACAAATTTGGATCTGGCAACATGGCAGGGAGCTCAATTGTAAGCTCAAATGCGTGGGTGGCTTGGTGGAGGCTCATCTGCAGATGTGGGTTCTGGCTCACCACAACCTGCAGTTCAAGTGCGATGGAGGGCATGTGCAGTTCACTGCTCTCTCATCCTTCTCAGCATAGCCTGGCTTGTAGTCCAAGCCTTTTTCCCAAAATTGTGAGGGGTAATGACTTCAAATGGCTCCTCACTATCAATGTCAAATTTGGCTCTAAGGAGGGCTGTGATCAATCTGCCAAATGGTAGGCCAGCTATCTTCTGCTCTTTCTTCAGCTTAGTACTTACATCAGCCATAGCTTCAAAAATTAACATAGGGGCATTGAAAAACTGCCCCTTGGAGAAATGAAAGAGGGCCTCTAAAATTGGTGTTCTCCTCTCTTGGTTGTGCCCAGTGACATAAAAGTTGCCCCTTAAAATGGAATCCATTAATAGAAATTGGGGGGCAAGGTCTCCTCTCATGATGGGCTGCCCAGTGCCCACAATACCTTGGGTTAAATGGGCAGCTATCTCTCTAAAAGAGGTCAAGCAGGACCAGAGGGATCAAATTGAAATGGTATCCCTAAAGCGTTCCCTATGTCTTCAAATGTCACAGTAAGATCGCAATCATCAATGAAAATTACAAGGGTAGGGACATCAGCATCTTTTTCCGTGACCTTCACTAGGTTTTGGTACCATAACTTCACCATCCTTGGATAAATTTTCTCTGCCAAGGGGGTAAGGATATTGCTTAGTGAAGCCTCTCTAAGGTATCGTAAGGATGGCAAGCACTCTGGTTTGGTGACGAAAAAAGTTTCGTCTACCATCGACGGTATTAGTTTCGAGCGTCAATGAAGGGATTTGGTAGGACCAAATGAATGGGCAGGAGTAAGCTCGTGCTCGGGGCTAGCAGCAGGGGTGGGTTCCTCATGTCTAATTTTCTTACCTTTCTCCACCCTGTCTTCCTTATCCATTGAAAGTTTCCGTTTAGTTGAAGTTTTGGCTTTTCCTTTTGCTTTTGGGGTCGGTTTGCTCACTTTCTTAGCAGAGGATTTGGAGAACATTGCGGCCAATGATTTCTCTTCTTTTCCCATTCTAGATTGATGTAGAAAAAATGCCCAAAATAGATCTTTACGTAATCAACTTACTAAATGATAACCGGAGAGAATGGGTAGAGAAATACGAGATCTAGGGTTTATGGTTGAACGAGTTGTTTGCTTTGCGAAATCCCCAGATTACAAGCTGAAATCCTTCTCTGAAAATGCAAATGATCTACACAATCAGTTACAAAAGGGTAGTAAACCTGTTAACTCGTGCAAGGAGAGAGCGAAGTAGGGTAGCAGTGAAGAGTCGCTCTGCAAAAAGAGTTTGAAATGAAACCCCGACTTCGAAAGGGGTTTAAATATACTCAAAGTTAATGTCGCAAAGCGCCTTTAAGTTTTCGAAAAGTTCCAAGAGAGACCTTTTTACAATTGCGAATGGCATCAGTACCATTCGACAAGTTAATAGCTTCAGAAACATCATTTCGCAAAGGAATTAGCTTCAGAACTATCTTTTTGAAAAGAAATTAGCTTCAGAACTATCTTTTCGAAAAGAAAATGGCTTCAGCTCTAACTATTCGAAAAGCACATCTTTGCTTTTGAAAGTGAATTATGACTTTGCGACTGAACTTTAAGCATGTTTCAACTATGCGAAAAGAGATAAAAGCAGAAACAGAGAAAATAAGCAAAAACTATGATATATAAACATAATGTACAGTTTTCTACCATCAAATTTTTGGAGATTCGTGATGATACATGGGCAACACAGGCTCCTGGGTATTTTCAATGCATGGTTTGAGCCTCCGACCATTGACCTTTATGATTCTTCCATTACTTGGATCAAGGATGTCAACAGCCTAGGGGTGCGAATGATGTGTATGGCACATCCCATCGGATCTCGCTTTTCCGGGAAAACTTGAGCTTTGAGTTAAATAACCATACCTTAGAACCAGCTGTGAACTCTTTTCTCAATAAATTTTTATTATGAAAAGTTTTGACTTTCTCTTTATATAATCTTGAATTGGTGTATGCATCCATTCGCAGCTCTTCTAACTCAGCAAGTTGCAATTTCCTGTGATTACCAACAGTAGTTAGATCCATGTTCAATGTTTTAATGGCCCAAAAAGCTTTATATTCTAACTCTCATCGGTAAATGGCATGCTTTGCCATTGCATCAACCTAAATGGGGACATACCAATTGGGGTTTTATAGGCTGTCCTATATGTCCACAATGCATCATTCAAACAAGGACCAATCCTTTGTCCTTCTTCACAGATCTTTTCCAAAATATGTTTGATTTCTCTATTGAAATCTCCACTTGTCCTTGGTTTGTGGATGATATCGAGTAGCTACTCTATGAATCACAGAGTATTTCTTCAACAATGTTTCAAAATGTCTATTACAAAAATGGCTTCCCCCATCACTGATAATGGCTCTAGGAAAACCAAACCTGGAAAAAATGTGATCCTTAAGAAATTTCAAGACCACTTTGTGATCATTTGTTTTAGTAGCTGTGGCTTCAATCCATTTGGCTACATAATCCACAGCTACTAAAATGGAGTTATTCCCATTGCAAGGAGGAAAGGGACCCATGAAGTGTATCCCCAAACATCAAACAACTCAACTACCAAAATAAAGGTCAAAGGCATTGAGTTTCTCTTGGAAATCTTGCTAATTTTCGACACTTACGGCGTGATTTACAAGAAAAGTGTAGGCCAATAAAATCCACACTGCAAAACTTTTGCAGCAGTTTTGTTCCCACTAAAATGACCTCCACAGGCCTGTTCATGACACATAGAAAGTATTCTATGAAATTCTTGGTCAGGGACACATTTCCTTATTATTTGATCTACACAACTCTTAAACAGATAAGGATCCTCCCAGCTGAAGTGTTTAACTTTGGAGAAGAAAAGATCTTTATCCATTCTATTCCAATGGTGAGGAATTCTTCCAGTAGCCAAAAAGTTGACTATGTTGGCAAACCAAGGAGTGTGTTCACTAATGGCAAAAAGTTGCTCATCAGGGAAAGATTCATTGACAGGCAACCTATCAATCTTAGCAGTTAAAATTCTGGAGAGGTGATCAGCCACCACATTCTCCACCCCTTTTTTATCTTTAATCTGTAGATTAAATTCCTGTAATTGGAGAATCCACCTGATTAATCTTGGTTTGGTGTCCTTCTTAGACAGAAGGTATTTCAAGGCAGAGTGGTCAGTGAACACCTCTATTTGTGAACCCAAGACATATGACCTGAATTTTTCTAAAGCAAAAACAATTGCCAGTAGCTCCTTCTCAGTTGTTGTGTAATTGAGCTGTGCATCAATCATTGATCTACTGGCATAAGCTATAACATGAGGCAGCTTATCTTTTCTCTGTCTAAGGACAGCTCCCAAAGCATAATCTGATGCATCACACATCAGTTCAAAAGGTAATGAATAATCTGGAGACTGCAATATTGGAGCTGAAATCAGACAGTTTTTTAGGAATTCAAAAGCCTTCATGCATTCATTATTGAAAACAAAAGGGACATCTTGGCACAGCAAATGACAAAGAGGTTTAGTTATTTTACTGAAGTCCTTGATGAACCTTTTGTAAAATCCAGCATGTCCTAAAAAACTTCTGATTTGTTTAACAGTTTTGGGAGGTGGTAAATGTGCAATTAACTCAATTTTTGCTTTGTCCACCTCAATGCCCTTGTGGGAAACATGGCCCAGGACAATGCCCTGGGTGACCATGAATGGCTCTTTTCCCAACTCAAACTAGATTGGTTTCTTCGCATCTTTGTAGTACCAATTTGAGATGGTGTAAACACTGGGAAAAACTATTGCCATAGATTGAGAAATCATCCACAAAAATCTCCATAAATTGGTCAATCATATCAGAAAAAATTGAATACATGCATCTTTGGAAGGTAGCAGGAGCATTACAAAGACCAAAAGGCATTCTCCTATAGGCAAAAGTGCCAAAAGGGCACGTGAATGTGGTCTTTTCCTGATCTTGTGGGTACACAGGAATCTGGTTGTAACCAGAGTAACCATCAAGAAAACAGTAATAAGCTTTTCCTGCTAGCTTATCGAAGATCTTATCAATGAATGGGAGGGGGAAATGGTCTTTTCTGGTCATTGCATTTAATTTTTTGTAATCAATATAGACTCTCCATCCAGTTGTTTGCCTGGTTGACGTAAGCTCACCAGAATCTGAGGTTACAACAGTGATTCCAGATTTCTTAGGTACCACCTGTGTAGGTGCTACCCAAGCTGAATCTGAAATGGGGTAAATGACCCCTGCATCCAACAACTTAACAACCTCTTTCATGACCACTTCTTGCATATGAAGGTTCAACCTTCTTTGCATTTCTCTAGAAGTCTTTGCATCTTCTTCCAAGTGGATTTTGTGCATGCAAACAGTGGGTGATTCCTCTAAATCAGCAATAGTCCAGCCAATTGCCCTTTTATGTTTTTTCAAGACTATCAACAACTCTTCCTCTTGCTCCTTTGTGAGAGAGGAAGAAATAATGGCAGGCAATGATTTATGATTACCTAAGAACACATACTTCAAATTTTTTGGCAGCTGCTTTAGTTCTAAATCAAGTGGGCTGAGAAAAGAAGGTAACAAAGGTACCTTAGATGTTTGTGGAAGGGGGAGAGTAGCAGGTTTCCAAGAAGAGAAACTTGCTAATTGATTAAGAGTTCCTTGCACAACATTTATTTCCTCAGAATTTGAGATACAACTTGCTTTATTTTCAGCATATCCCCAAGCATCTTTAACATTTGTGGTGAAATCTTTACCCTGCAGAAATTGTTGTAAAGTCCCTTCCACAAGTTCATCCAATAGATCAACATGAAAACATTCTTCAGAGCTGAATTGAGGCTGTGTGACTGCATTATAAACATTTAATTTTACCTTCATGTTTCCAAATGAGAGTTCCATAATACCAACCTGCATTGAATGCAAGCATTTGCTGTAGCCAAGAATGGTCTTCCCAAAATTAAAGGGATGGAAGTTTTGCTTTTAGTTGGTTCCATATCCAAAACTAGAAAATCAGCAGGATAGAAGAATTTATCTACTCCCACCAATACATCTTCAATCATCCCTACTGGCTTTCTTTCTGATCTGTCTGCTAGTTGTAACACCACATGAGTGGGTTTTAATTCTCCCAAACCTAGTTTCTCATATACAGAATATGGAAGTAGGTTGACACTAGCACCCAGATCTAATAAAGCATTTTCAATGGTGTGTTCCCCAATAATGCAAGGGATTGTGGGGATTCCAGGATCTTGAAGTTTAGGAGGTGTAGCAATGGATAACACCTGGTTAATTCTTTCCACAACAAAGACCTTTTTGGACAACTGTATCCTAGATTGTCTTTTGTGAGTGCAAACATCTTTCAAAATTTTTGCATATGCTGAAATTTGTTTGATTGCTTCAAGCAAAGGTAAATTTATCTTGACTTGCTTGAAAGTCTCCATCATCTCATCTATTTTTGTGTTCCCTTTATCAAAAGGGGATACAGATTTCATTGCATGAGGAAATGGTAAATGAGGAACTAATCTTTCATCTATAGCTTTAGAAGTGTTTTCAGAAATTTTTTTACTTTTCTATTTTTCATTTTTTTGGTTTTTCTGAGGTACATCAACCCCATCTTGCTATCACTATCTTGCTCTTGCATATCTTTATCCTCTTCCTCATTTCTTTCTTCTTGAACCCACTTTGTTATCTATCATTTTTCCACTTCTCAAGTGGTGATGCTTTTACTTCTTCATGTGAATTAGAAGCTTCTCCAACCATGAATCCTTTGGGATTGTTCAAAGGTTGGCTGGGTAACTTTCCTTCCTCTCTTTTTGCCAAAGGTATTTAAAAAGTCCCAATGTTTCTTCAATCTTCTTTATGCTCTGTGAAAATTCACAATTTGAGTTAAAGATCCTAAATTCTAGAGTGAATTTAGGACTTGATCTTCAAAAGAAAGGGACTGAAGGGTTTTGAATCGCATCCATTTATTTGCAGTTGTTGTGGAATGGGTCTAAAAGTTTGGTTTGACATAAAAATGCTGCCGATGCGGCTGTGCAATTTTGAAAGGCATTTGATTCTTTCGTTCTTGCTGTAGTTGGGATTGGTAATTCCTGGTTCCACCTCAAATTGGGGTGTGCTCTCCATGGATATTCATTTGATCGTGCATCTGTCCAAATGATTGAGACATGAGCTTGTTCCACCATTAAACTGAAACCGTGATGCGCAGACATTGGTCAAGTGAATGAGTAGGGGACTGGCATATCAAACATGCCTCCTCTACTCTTGAAATATTTGGAGTTTTAAGTGAGTCCATCAATCTATCAAACTTTGTGGTTAGATTGTCCATCTTTCTTTCCAACTCATTCACCTCATAGATCTTCCCTTTGATGGGTTGGTGGTTGTTCAACCTAGCAGGATTTTCAATTTCTCTTGTGAGATTCTGTTGAGTGGAGTTTTCACCAATCACTTCAAATAAGTCCCAAACCTCTTCAACTGCTTTTTGCAAGTAAGTGCCTCTCACGGAAGCATCCACCATATTTTTGATCAATTCCTAGATAGAAGCATCGAACGAGCTGCCACCTAGGAATTTGATGATGAGGACATTGCCTTAACAGTTCCTTGAATCTTTCCCATGCTTCATGGAAAGTTTCAGTTGAGTTTTGGGAGAATGAAATGATACTTTGTCTCAATTGGCTTGTTTTAGACATTGGGAAATATTTGGCTAAGAAATGACACTGCAAATCATTCCAAGAAGTGATACTGTTTGGTGCTAACATGGATAACCATGCTCTAGCTTTATCCTTTAATGAAAAAGGAAAGAGCCTCAGCTTGGTTGCTTCTGGACCCAGTCCAGCTATGTTGAATGTGGTGCAAAGAGCCAAGAATTCATCCACATGTTTGTATGGGTCTTCCTTACTCAACCCATGGAAGGAAGGAAGCATTTGGATAGTTGATGACTTGATCTCATAATTTCCTTCAACAGTAGGAAATTGAATGCAAAAGGGGGAATTATAAGCACCAGGTGCAAAGTAATCCCTCAAAAGTCGAGGTTCTTAGTGTGCTTGATTTATGTGAGTTTTGAAAAACAGATTTATAGCTGCTAAATTACAGTGGCTCTAGACTATATAAACAAATAAGGAAATATCAACACAGTTAGAAGAGAATTAGCCTGCAAGATCAGGGCCAATTGTAGCAAGTTTTAAAAGTAAGTGAGTGAAAGATCGTCCACAGAGAATTTGTTTAAAATGTAAGATAAACCTCCAGATCTGAGCTACCAGATCTGGCTTCTTATCCTATCTAGAAAGCTGATAAGATGAGAGGTTTGAATTTGTCACGTTTAACAAACTAAAAACAAAGAAAATTTTAAACTAAATGATCCAGATCCGAGTTGGGGGAGTGATTGAAACAAAGATGGAGAAGTAATATCTAAATCTGATTTGGTCTTTGAAATCTAATGAGAATAACTGTAGTTCAGCAGAGGTGTTCCAATCTTCATCTGGCTATAAGCGCAGATGTAAGAGAAATAAATCTAACTTAAGGATTAGGTTTAAGCTTATGGCTATGGTCTGTCCACTTTAATGGCCACAAACCATCCAACAGTCTTTAATCCAAAGCCTTAGTTTAGAACAAGAAGCATCACTACAAATGCCGTGAGAGATTAGGTTACCAACACTAATTCTCACAGGATTAATGAATCAAGGGAAATTGCATGAAAAATAGTAAATCTAAAGGATTCTAATGCAATAAGGAGATCAAAGGGAACCCTTAACATGAGTCCAATTGAGAAAATACGGTTTACAGCAACCTTTTCAAATCCACCGTTACATAATTATAGTCTTGAATACAACTCTCTTTTGAATTACAGAAATGTCTCACAGCTCTCAATTGCAAGTCAAAGTGAAGCTATTACAGGGATTTTAGACAAACTATCTGGTTTGGAAATGGGGGAATAGGAATGAAATTCAAAATCTGGATGCCCCAATTGGGCAAATGCTTCGTCTATTTATAGCTTTCCCTAGGTCCTGCTCAGATGTGTATCAACCAATCAGAGGTTCTCTGATCTGTATTGACCAATGGTAGTTGAGCACGAGGATCGAGATCTGTTCTGGCCAATCAGAATTCCTTGATCTGTTTTAGCCAATTAGGTGAAAAAGGAATCAATTCTGTTATGCAATTTGAAAGTTTGTTAGAGTTTCTAGAAGTTCCCGCCAAGTTATTCCCTCTTTAGGTGCTCACATGGGGTGGAATATTCCATTGCTTTATGCTTAGAACCCTCTGGAATGTCCCTAGGTTTTAAAACGCATTGGGACACGTGCAACAGATTACTGAATTGCCCTTGTTAAAAATGCGAATCTCCAGAATACCTTTTCGCAGAGCTTAGGGGCCTTTTCGCAAAGTTCTGTGACTTCTGAAGCTCTTTTCGCAATGTTCAGTCTCTCTTCGAATTGTGTTTTCTCCTCTTCGCAAAGTTCAATCTTCTCTTTGAATTGTGTTTTCTCCTTTTCCCAAAGTTTAATCTTCTCTTCGAAGAATTCAGATGCTCTTCGAAAACTAAGCCTGGAGTTTTAGTCCTTTTCGCAGAGTTCCAGGTTCTTTATGAAAAGTGCAGGTTCTTTGCGAAAAGAACTCTGTCGTGCATTCCTCTGTTCGAATTGTTCCCTGCTTCTCTTACAGGTCTTTGCCTCTTCCATTTAGACCTTTCAACAGCTGATGAGGTTGTTTCTTCACTTCCTTCCTTTGGATTGACAGGGATTGTCATCTTATTGGCACTTTTAAGCTGCTTTTATGGTTAAGCCTGTCTTTATTGTTAGCTACAACATAGGCACTTAAAACACTTATTTAGTTCTCTCAAAGGTCTATCAAGACTTAAGTTTAGGGGTGAAAAATGGTATTTTTCACTTGTCAACAGCTATCTCTCAACATTAATAAACTGAGAGTGTTCATAATCTCAACAGCTCAAGGGCAGTTGCGGACCCCACATGGGTTTCCAAGCATGAGCATAGGCCAAGCTTCTAATTTCTGACATCTTCAAGGATTTTCACCATAGATTGGGCGGCTCTTCATCTTCACATGACAATTCATTTGACTTTGGATCCACAATGTCTTTTAGAATGGGTTGTAATGTGGCTTATGGCTGAGGGGTGTAAAGAATAAAAGGGGTAAAAAGGGAATCCAAAATTGAGAAATCAGCAAGGTAAGGAGTGGTTCATAACTTCACAACCTTCATTCAGGTAAAAACTTCATCTTCCTCTTCTATTTCAGAGACAAAGTGGCCAGCTTCTCCTCTTCTAATCAATTTTCAGATGATGATGTTCTCTAGACTTCTCTTTCTTTTTCTCTTTTTATTTGCTTTATTCATTCTTTTGATGAAATGCCACACAATTGCCATTGATACACAGCTGTTCTCAAGTTGCTTTTCTTTACCTTCTACAGAATATTAGACCATTCTCAGTATCTCTACCTCCTTCTCATTTACCTTATGAATTCTCAGAGTGAGGGTAAGGTTGACTCAGGTAATGAGGTTAAGGTGCAAGTTTTCTAGTATTTGTGAAAGAAAAAATATGATTTTAAGGCTCAACTAGTGTATGCAAAAGGGCAGATTTTAAAAGGTTGGACTTTTAGGCTCAAACTGTCCAAATGAGGGCCTTGGATCATTTCCTTAGTCTCATGAGTGCTGTCAATTAGTTTTGATTTGGAGTTGCACAACTTCTAGTGAAAAAGTCTTGATTCACTCAGTCCTTAGAGCAGAAATAATGCCAAAAACACTCTTTAAAGGAAAATGATGGGCCCAAATCTCACTAGGTATGGTCTTTAATTTTAACTCATGAGGTGTATTTTCTTCTGTTTCTCTCCTCTTAGGCTCGCTGAGTACCTAACTCAAAAATATTCTAATATTAGCTTCATGGTGGTGTCATGATCATCTTTTATCTATTTCCAAAAGTCTGCCAAAATTTTTTAATTTTTACATGTTTCCTCATTGTATCAAGTTAGGTAGAAATTAACTTTATTCATCCCAGTTAAACCAGCATTACTGCACTAAAATTAACTATTCTATTAACAGACTGCCACACCCCCAAACCATTCAGAGCAGTGTCCTCACTGGTTCAGAGGTGATAAAAAGTAGTAGAATACAAGCAGACAGACAAAAATAAACACAGAAGAAGATAGAGAAACAGAGAATGCAAACTGCACAGTATGTACTAAAAGAAACTTTCATTAAAATAAAAATAAAATATGACAAAAAGATGGAAAAGGAAAAGACAAAATGGGGGGGGGGTCAATGTGTAGCCGGGGGATGGTTTGAGGAAGATGGAGGGGGAGATGCAGGTGTTGGCATTATTTTCTTCTTCTTCTTTTCTCTCCTCTCTTTTTCTCTTTTTCTTTTCCTCCCTGGAGAGGATCCGCTAGACCTCGTCAAATTCATCCCAGAGAAATTGCAAGGGATCCGGCTCCTTTGGCGGTGGGGGATCTTCCCAGATGGGGTAGAATTTGATTGGGAACCCGAAGGGGGTGTCATCCATAATTTATGTGTGGAGGTATGGACTTCTAGGGGTAGAAGAGGGAAGAGATGAAAAGGGACGAATGGCCAGTTTAAAAGAGAAGGACGAGGGAACATGAATCGGCAGAATTGAAATTGTGTCCCTTTTCAAACATGGAAATAAATGAGTGTTGTGTGGGGAAAGAAGAAACACACAACTGGTTCTTTGGAAAAGAGAAGGAGCATTAACTGATTGTCCAAAGATAGGCATGGTATTTAAAGAGGTAAGTGTATCGCGCGGGAATCCTCGCGAAGAGCAATCAGTGATGAGTAAAGGACATTTCTCGCGCAGCTAAGCTAGGGAGCTTCACGAGCCTAAAATGGCTCATCAATTTGAAGAAGAAGCCATTGAACTCCCTTAGGCCGAGATTTGCACAAATTTATATAACCACCATCTCCATCTGTCCTCCACACAGATTACTATTGCAAAGAAACATAGCCTCCCTCAACTCATCTCCCATGAATGGTAAAAAGAACAAAATCAAAAGTAGTAAACAAATAGAAAGAAGCACACAGAACAGAGCAATAGACAAAAACTAGACATTCTATTATAGTGGAATAAAAATAGTTACAAATGTAATTACAAGAAGAAAAACCTAATATTCAATCTTGAAGCTAGGATCTAATCTGAATCCGAATCTGTAAGGAAATCCTAGCCCATCTTTTTAGCCTGTGCCTTAGGGGCAACTCTATGCTGTTTCTTCTTTTCCTTCCTCTCCTTTTTCTTTTCAGCAGGTGTTTTTACTATAGTTGGAGCTTTAGGTGCCCTCACCCTTACTTTTGGTGGCTTGGGAGCCTTTGGTTCCTTGGGTTCTTGAGGGGCTTTTCCTTTGCGCTTAGCAGGGGGGTGGTAGGGGATTTTTCTTTGCCTTTGCCTTTGGCTTTTACTGCTGCAGTGGGGACCACTGGGGATTTTCCTTTTCCTTTAGCTTTTACTTCCTCAGTGGGGACCACTGGGGATTTCCCTTTGCCAGTGGACTCAGGTTGGGCAGGGGGTTGTGCCTCTTCAGACTGGGCAGCAGGCTCTTTGCCAATTTTTAAAGGGACAGCTTTGGGAGCAGACCTCTTGGCAGTGACTTTCCTCCGTTGAGGATAAGTTTACTTCTGTGGTGGTTCAACAGAGGCCGTGGTAGGGGTAGGTTGCTTAGTATTTGGAGGTTGTGCCGTAGCAGGTGAAGCAGGAGCTTTTCCTTTGTCTTGCTGGGGCTTAGGTGTTGCCTCCTCAGACTGGGCAGGTGGAGCTGGAGTAGTAGTTGGCTCAGGCTCAGGCATGTGAACAGAGATGGGGGTTGGCTAGTAAGGTTCATTTCGGGCAGCAGCCAATGTGAATTCCAATGAGGCTATCTTGATTTGATATTTGAGGATGTCAGTCTCATGGATCTCCTTTTAGATTTCTTAGATTTCCTATGCATTGTTAAGTCAATTTTCAAGCATTCTTGTCCGAGCATTCGCAGCAGCAGCATTGGATTTCTCATACTCCAAATTTATTTGATGATAAATAGTTGTAGCCTTGGCCTTTTGATAGGCGTCCAAAATATTTGTCCACCCCAATGAGATGCCCAGAAGTTTCTGTCGGTGTTCCTCCGTCATTTTATTAATCTACTCCAGCAAGGGGGTCTCAATTGATTGGCGAAGCTTAGCCATGCCCCTCAGGAAATCCTTCCTTAGGTAAGCATTATCTCTCATATGATAGAGGATGGTGAGATAGGGAGGGTTGTAAAAATGATGTTTTGGCGCGATGGGAAGATAGGAGGTGGAAGGAGCAAAGTGTGCTTGGTCCTTGGGGGGAGGAGGGGGAAAGATGGTAGGGAAGTCAAGTTGGGGGGGAATGGGGTTAGGTTCTGGGTCTGTTTGTGTAGATTTGGTAGAGAAGGTTGGAGGGGATAGGATAAGAGGGGAGATGGAGGGAATAGTAGGAAAGGAAAAGGGTGTACGCTCAATAGGAGTTGGGGGTGATGCGGGGTGGAAAGTGGGAATTGTGAAAAGGATTAAAGGAAATGGGTAGGTAAGAGTTAATGGTTATGGTGGGGGGGGGGGTAATGAGTCCGGAGGGAAGTCTGTTTGTGTTTGTCTGTCAGTGGACGGGACCAGGGGGGGTGAAGTGGATGATGGGGGGATGGGTGGAGTGGTTAAGGTGTGTAGGGTGGATTGGATGGAGGTGAGTTCAGCATGCATCTAGTCCTGTTTTTAGGTATTGGTGGATAACTGGGCTTGTATGTCTCGGATAAGGGGTAGGATGAGGGTTAGTGTGTCAAAGCTAGGAGGTTGAGTTTGGGAAGAAGAGGGTACTGGTTGGAAAGGGGAGGAAGGAGCATGATGGAAAGTGGAGGGAGGGGAAGAGTGGGGTTCTGGGGAGTGGTGTTGTGAGGTAGTTGGGGAGTCTGGCAGAGGGGTGTAATAGGCAGGCATTGTTTCAAGGAATGTAGAGATGAAGGCTTGAAAGCCTATGGAGATGTTAAGGGTTAAGTCAATGCTTGGGAGAGGGGATGTAGTAGATATGCCTGGGGTGGTAGTTTCTTCAAGGTGGGGTGGGTCAAGGGAGATAGAGGGGATTGAGGGTGGTATCTGGGAGATGGTTGGGATGGTCTCAGTGGTCTTTCATTTTTTGTAGGAGATGAGTGGGGAGCTGGAAGACCTAGGTGGAGATAAGGGGGGGATTGTGGCTGTGTACTGAGGTAAGGTAGGGGATGGTGAGTCCTCCCATGGACCAAGCACAGGTGAAGGGAGAGTGGGCATGGTGAATGGAAATAGAAGGGGGTGAGAGATGGATGCAAGAGGGGTGGTGGATGCAGGGGTAACAGGTGCTACTGCAGCTATGGAAGTGGTAAGCTCTGGGGGCACCTCCTTTGTAGCAAGGATGGATCCTGATCCGGCTGCCTCTTCTGCTTGCTTGGGTAGAGCCTGAGCCTCAACTTTCTTCTTTTTTTGGCCCCCCATCAAGCGCTTACTGATTCCCCATTGCCTTTTGGCAAAGGTAGTAGGGGTAAGGGTGGTGGTTTGCTCAGTCCTTCCGATCTTGTAGCCCCCCTTGATCAGTTGCAAGGTAATGATTCTTGCATACGGTAGAGTGTGAGGCTTCTTGTTTAACCCTAACTTCTCTACTACATCTTTCATAGCCTCAAAAATTAGCCAGGTTGCATAGAAGCCATGGCCCATGTGGTAGGAGTAGACAGCATCCGCAATGGGGCTTCTCCTCTCTTGCTGATGTCCTGAGCAATATATGTTCTTCTGCAGGACTTGGTCAATGAACAACAGTTCAGGTTTGAGTTCCCTCCTTCTGATTGAGTCCCTGGTGGCTTTTAATCCTCTAGTTAGGGCCAATGCAATTGTATCAATCGATGCACTCAGAGGGGGGCCATATCCACAGCTAGGATTGAATGCTACTGGGATGCCCAACACTTCAGCGATCATCTTGGGGCCCACTAACATATCAAAGTCGTCAATCAACACCAGCAAGCACCCTTGTCCATCATTGTCCTTCTTGACCTTGATGTGCTGATAAAACAGCTGCACTAGCCTGGGGTAGGCTAGTGCTGGAATTCCTCTCATCAATGGCACAGGCCCGCTTTGCTCATAAATTGTACTGCAGGGGCTGAGAGAGGTTCTTTCTCAAAAAATGGTACATTAAAGGCTATTTCAGGCTCTAATGGAATTGATTCCATGAGCTCAGAAGGAGTAGAGAACTTAGTGGTTGGTACCGCCGCCTCCTCAACCACTTCCTTTCCTTTTTTGGGGGACTTTGAAGTCTTGGCCTTTTTAGGGGTGGTCTCGGCAGGGTCCTTGTCCTTCCCTTTTCTCTTCTGTGCAGATTTTGGAGCCATGTCTAACTCTGTCCTAAAGTACGAGAAACGGAGGCTGAAATCTAGGGTTTGGTTTGATTTGATGCACAAGGCACCTCAAGATCTCTGAGCAAAGGGCAATGGATGGGGGTGATGTTAGGAACAACTCTATAGAATTGTGAAGTGAATGATGAGCTGTAGGAGTGATGCTGGAGGGGAGAGGGGAGAGCGCCAGAAGCTAGGGTTTTACCGAGGGAAGAAGGATGAAAATAATGAAAAAGGGATAAAGCGCGGGGTTGAAATACTTATCGTGAAGCTCGACGCGCTTTGGAACATCTGGTCGCAGGTTTGGAAATGAACCTAGCGAAGGTGTTGATTAAAACTGGATTGCACGACAATCTCTCATGTTGTCCTTGGAGCACGCGACAGAGTGAGATAAATTCATGTGAATCGCATGAGCAGCTCCTAGGTTTCTTTTGGATTACACGAAAAGCTCTGAGGTTCATTTTGAATCTCACGACAAACTTATAATCTCGCGATAGTAAATAAAGTATTTCTGTTGAATTGCGCGAGAGTCTCCTAGTTTACCTTGTGAATCTCGCGATAGCCTGATAATCTCGCGATAACTACTGAATAGCTTGATGTGGACTGCGCTAGAGTTTCGTTGGTGTAAAGAAATCGCGCGACGAGTGATGGATGGCCCTATGTGAATCGCGTAAAAAGTTCTCAGGTACGCATGAATCTCGCGACAGCTATTGAATGTTTTCATGTGAACTGCACGAAATTCTTCCAAAATTCCTTTTTAACCTCGCGATAGCTTTTGAATCTCGCGATAGTCTCCCAGACTTTCTTTTGGACCCAGCGACAGTAAGGTAAAAAATAGAGAGCATGTGCTCTCTGTTCTGCCCCTTTGCTTGTTTGCTTGTGGTTGGATCCTGGGCATGACTCTCTCCTATGGCTACCTCTAGACACATGTAAACTAAATCATTCAATCAAAAACGACCTCCCATATTTGGCGTGCAACAGAAGCTATCTATTGAAAAATAGTAAGAATCAAACCATCCATCAAAAGCTTAAAACAGATTGGTCCAGATTCAGATAAGACCATGAACAAATACTAAAGAATAGAATCAAAATAAAGCAAGATAAATCAACCAAAAACAACATACATATGATATAGTAATAACACACCTGTGGATCAATTTGAAGAAGGATCTTCTTGAAGGTGAATGTTGTCCATGGGTTCAATAGGTTTTTCAAAACAAGGCTTAAGCCTCTGACCATTCACATTCAAGGTTCTCCCAGACTTGGTATCCTTGATTTCCATAACACTAGATGGGGAAACATGCATGACAATGTAAGGACCTTCCCATCTGGATTTCAATTTGCCCGAAAAAAACTTAAGTTTGGAGTTAAACACCCAAACCTTATCACCAGCAATGAAACTCTTTGTCAACAGCCCTTTGTCAAAGAAAGTTTTGGACCTTTCCTTATAGATCCTGGCATTGGCATACGCATCCATCCTTAGTTCTTCCAATTTAGACAGCTGCAGTGACCTGTGATGACCAGCAGAAGTTAGATCTAGATTTAAATGTTTGATGGCCCAATAGGCCCTTTGTTCTAACTCCACTGACAGATGACAGGCCTTGCCATAGACCAGTCTGAATGGGGACATACCAATGGGGATCTTATAGGCAGTCCTATAAGTTCACAACGCATCATTAAGCTTGTCAGCCTAATCCTTCCTATCAGTCCTCACAGTCTTCTCAAGGATATCCTTGATCTCCCTATTTGAAATTTCAACTTGCCCACTAGTTTGTGGGTGGTAGGGAGTAGCAATCCTATGGGTGACAGAATATTTCTTGAGCAAGCTCTCAAAATTTCTATTACAGAAATGGCTCCCCCCATCATTGATAATGGCTCTAAGGGTACCAAATATGGAGAAGATATTCTGCTTTATGAACTTGAGGACAACCTGATTATCATTAGTTCTTGTGGCAATGGCTTCTACCCATTTGGAAACATAGCCGATTGCCACTAAGATGAAATGAAAACCATTTGAAGGAGGAAAGGGGCCCATAAAGTCAATACCCCACACATCAAACAATTCTACAACAAGGATGCACTGTAAAGGCATTGAATATCATTTAGACAGCCCTCCTAGTTTCTAACATCTTTCACAGGCCTTGCAGTGTGTATAGGCATCTCTAAAAAGAGAAGGCCAATAAAACCTACACTGCAATACTTTGTCAGCTATTTTTCTCCAACTAAAGTGACCCCCACTGGCATTTTCATGGCACATGGCCAGAATACTGGGGACATCACTTTCGGGGACACATTTTCCAATGATTTGGTCTGTACAGAACTTGTACAAGCAAGGTTCTTCGCAGAAGAAGAATTTGACCTGTGAGAAAAATAAGTCTTTATCTATTTTTGTCCAATGAGAAGGGATCTTGCCTATAACTAGATAATTGACAATATGTGAATACCAGGGAACTAAAGACTAGATGGTAAACAGCTGCTCATTTGGGAAGACATTTATAGCAAGGTCATCAACACTTTTTTCCAACATAATTCTGGACAAGTGGTCAGCCACCACATTTTCTACACCCTTCTTGTCCTTGATTTCACTGTCAAACTCCTGCAATAGGAGTATCCATCTAATCAATCTGGGCTTTGCATCCTTCTTGGACAGTAGGTACTTTAATGCTAAGTGGTTAGTGAAGATGACAATTTTAGACCCAAGTAGGTAAGGTCTAAACTTGTCCACAACAAAAACAACTGCCAGAAGCTCTTTCTCAATGGTTGTATAGTTCAGCTGAGCTTCAGCAAGTGATTTGCTGAGATATGCAATGACCACAAGCAGCTTATCTTTTCTCTGGCCCAGGACAGCACCTATTGCCAAGTCAGATGCATCACACATCAACTCAAAGGGCAAGGTATAGTCAGGTGCTTGGAGTACAGGAGCAGAGGTGAGGCAATTTTTTAACTTTTCAAAAGCCTTGAGACATTCAACAGAAAAATCAAAGGGCACATCCTGGCAGAGCAGGTGGCACAATGGTTTAGCAATCTTGCTGAAGTCTTTGATAAACCTCCTGTAGAATCCAGCATGCCCAAGGAAGGATCTGATTTGCTTGACTGTTCTCGGAGGGGGAAAATTTTTAATGAGGTCAACTTTAGCCTTGTCTACCTCAATTCCATCTTTAGAGACCACATGACCCAACACAATTCCCTATGTCACCATGAAGTGGATCTTCTCCCAACTTAAGACCAAATTGGTCTCCTCACATCTTTGTAAGACCTGATGCAGGTGTTGCAAGCATTGGTCATAGCTATCCCCATAACCCAAAAAATCATCCATGAAAATTTCCAAGAATTTATCAATCATATAAGAAAAGATGGCATACATACACCTCTGAAAGGTGGCTGGGGCATTACACAGTTCAAAAGGCATCCTTCTGTAAGCAAAGGTACCTAAAGGACAAGTAAAATTAGTTTTCTCTTGATCAAGGGGGTGCACAGGGATCTGGTTGTACCCTGAGTACCCATCAAGAAAATAGTAAAAAGCTTTTCCAGCTAACTTATCCAAAATTTGATCAATAAAAGGGAGAGGGAAGTGGTCTTTTTTGGTCTTAGAGTTGAGTTTTCGATAATCGATGCAAACTCTCTAGCCAGTGGTCTCCCTAGCTGGTCTCAACTTTCTAGAGTCAGTTGTGATCACTATTATGCTAGATTTCTTGGGTACCACCTGGATTGGTGTCACCCATTCAGAATCAGAGATGGGGTAAATTACCCCAGCATCCAGCAACTTAATGATTTCTTTCAGAACAACTTCTTGCATGTGAGGATTCAATTTCCTCTGCATTTTCCTGGAGGGTGTTGAGCCCTCCTCTAGATGAATCCTATGCATACAGATTGATACATCAATCCCTCCTAGATCAGCAATGGTCCAGCCAATTGCTTTCTTTTTCTTCCTTAAAACTGTTAGCAATTCCTCCTCTTGCTCACTGGTAAGAGAAGAGGAGATAATTACAGGAAGTTTCTCTTCTTTCTCGAGGAAAGCATATTTCAATGTCTCTGACAGCTTCTTGAGCTCCAGATCAGGGGCGTGTTGGATGGATGGTAGGATTGGTGTATTATTGGTTGGAGGAAGGGGCAGCAATGTAGGTTTCCAATTGGAATGCTACACTAAGCCCACAAAAGACCTCACTAGGGGTATGTCTTCTTGCATTAAAGCTAGGCTTCCTTCCTCCACCATGTTCCAAACTTCAGTTAATCAGTGATAATGTTGCTCCACTCCAGCAGAGTGGGCAGTTCTTCTTCAACAATTTCTTCTAGTACATCCACTACAAAGCATTCCTCATTGTCCAGCTGAGGGTACTTTACACTGTTGTACACATTAAGCTCAACTTTCATATGTCCAAAAGTGACCTCCATGATCCCAGACCTGCATTGAATGCATGCATTGGCAGTGGCCAAAAATGGTCTACCCAGAATAATAGGTATCGGGGATGTACTCTTGTTACAACCCATGTCCAAAACAAGGAAGTTAGCAGGGTAGAAGAACTTGTCTACCCCCACTAGGACATCCTCAACCACTCCCATGGGTTTCCTCTCAGACCTATCAGCCATCAATAGAACAATGGGGGTGAGCTTCAGCTCCCCCAAACCTAACTGCTGATATACACTGTATGGCAGCAGGTTAATACTGGCTCCAAGGTCCAAAAGGGCCCTTCCAATCGTGTGGTCACCAATAATACAAGGAATAGTGGGTATCCCTGGGTCTTGCAACTTCTCAGGTATTGTCATGGTTAATACAGAATTTACTGTATCAGTTACAAAGACCTTTTTGGACAAATGGCCTCTGGCCTCCTTTTCTGAGTACGAAGGTCTTTCAGAAACTTTGCATAGGCTGGGACCTGTCGGATTGCATCAAGCCGGGGTAAATTTATCTTGACCTGCTTAAAGGTCCCCATCATTTCCTCCATCTGTGCGTAACCCTTATCAAAAGGGGCAGGGTCACTCAAAGCTTGAGGAAACGGCAGCTGAGGTACTGCTGGTTCCTCAGCTGCAAGCCTATGATTGAACTTTTATTTTTTTCTTTTTTCTATTTTTATCTCCTGCTGAGGCTCATCTACAACCTCTTTATTTTTTTCTTGTTGAAGGGCAGCAGGCAGTTCTTGACTCTGTGCTCTAACAAAGTCTTTATCATTTTCACTTGACATTTCCTTGGGAATGACCTCTCTTTGTTCTTTTCCCACCTGGTTGTCTACCAGCTTGCCAGACCTTAAGGCTGTGATGGCAGTGGCCCCCTCAAAATTTGAGGAGCCTTCTTAAATGGAATACTGGCCCTTTGGGTTGGCTACTGGTTGGCTTGGCAACCTTCCCTCCTCTCTTTTAGCCAGAGCATTGGCTATTTGGCCAAACTACTCTTCTATTTTCTTAATGCTTTGACTGTGAGAAGTCACAGTCTGATTCAAGGGTCCAAGGCATTGTAATTGGGCCAAAACCTGGTCCTCGAAAGAAGCACTTTGGGGCTGAGGTGGGTGAACTATCAATTGATTTTGTTGTTGGGGTTGCTGTTGCTGCTGGAAATTCGACCTTTGGGCATAACCCTGGTTAAACTGCTATTGTGGCCTTTGAGGTAAGGCCAATATCTGTTGTGGCTGAACATAATTGTCTTGCCTCCACCTCAAATTTGGGTGGTCTCTCCATTGGTAACCACCATTCTGGTGCTAGTATCCATATGGTTGTTTATTGTAGCCACTAGATTGTTGTTGTCCAAAAGATTGGGTAACAGCAGCCTATTCCATTACAAACTCAGCGTATTGCCCTGCAGATGGGCACTCTTCCACTGTGTGCTGTGGAGATTGGCATATCAGACATGCCTCCATCACTTGTGCAGCCATTCTGGGCTGCACCACAGTCAAAAGTTTATCAAATCTTTTAGTAAGATTGGCCATCTGCATTCTGAGGTCATCATTTGCTCCAACTTCATACATCTTTCCTTTAAAAGTTTCAGCCACCCCCAGCTTAGGAGAAGGCTCTTGAACAGTTCTAGATGAGGACATCTTCTGGAAAGCATTTTCACTTATGACCTTGAACAAGTCCCATGCCTCATCAGTTGTTTTATGAATGTATGTTCCACCACAAGAGGCATCTACCATGTCTCTGGTCTTCTCATTTATCCCATTGTAGAAGCTCTGGACAAGCTGCTAGTAAGGGATCTTATGGTGGGGACATTGTTTGAGGATCTCCTTAAATCCGTCTCAGGCTTGATTAAAATCTCCAGTTGGGGACTGGGCCAAAGCAAGTATGCTTTTCCTGAACTGGCTGGTTTTGGTCTCTGGAAAAAATTTACTCATAAATCTTGTCTGGAGGTCTTTCCAAGTAGTGATATTGTTGTTTGGGAGAGTAGATAACCAGGTGTTGGCCCTGTCCTTTAGAGAGAAAGGAAAGAGCCTTAGCCTAGTGGCTTCTGGTCCTAAACCAGCAATGGAAAATGTCGCGCAGAAGGCCAACAACTGGTCAATGTGCTTGAAAGGGTCTTCCTTGCTAAGCCCATGGAAAGAGGGAAGCATTTGGATGATGGAAGTTTTGATTTCGTAGTTTCCTTGAACATCTGGGAATTGAATGCTGAAAGGAGAATTATAATCGTCTGGAGCATTCAATTCCTTCAATGTTCTAGGTTGTTCTTCACCCATGACTACTATGTCAATTTCAATAGGGGGCTCAACTGTGGAGTGCCTGTGCCTTCTCGGTCTTCTACCCCTTTCAATCTCAGGGTTAGCAGGCTCTAATGTAGGACTGAGAGATCTCCTTCCTAACATACACACACACCAATAGCAGGGAAAACTATTCGCAAACACATTGCACTAACAAAAAAAATTACAACTATCCTAATCAATTGCTTATGGAATCTTTAAAGGAGAAATAAACTGAGGTTTTGAAGGTTCGAGAAGCGCAAAGAGAGGTAGCTAGACTCTCAATGCAATTCCAGTCTCCTTCTCTACTACGGTCCAGATCTGCAAGAAAAATTCCAAATGTAAATCAGCAGTATCAATTATTCACAAGTACAGCTACCAAAGAATAAAGAATAAAAAATCTAGAGTCTACTAAAAGATCAGTATCCCCGACAACGGCACCAAAAACTTGTTGAAATATTTTTAAGTGCTTGCTACTGACTTTATTGAAGACAGTGATAAGAATGGGGTAAATAAAAAATGAGTGAAAGGTAGAGTGATGATGATTACAGAGCAGCAAGCCTAAAATATGCACAGTCCTGCAAGATACAGGGCCTGTTGTAGCAAGTTTTGATAAGTAAGAGTTTGTCCCACAGGAAAGTTGATCTAAAGCTCCAAGGGAGCTATCCTTAGTGGGCTCTCCAGATCTGGCTACAGATCTGGCAATCCTAAGTGGAAGGGGATTTAGGGTCACTATAATCTAAATTCTAAGGTATCCTAATGTCTAGATTACAGAAAGGGTTAAGAAGGATGGTGGAGTGAGAAAATAAATATAAAAGGGTGAGAAGTATGTTATTAGGTACTGATCTAATGGGTCTTGTAACTCAGACTCAGATCTGTTGCTATAGAAATCCTGTCCAATGGTTACATTATCACCAAAGAGGAGAAAGAATCCAACTCAACCCTATGCCATGATCCAATCCCTTAAGGCTATAACCATTCCACTTAAATGATCATAGACTATCCAATAGGGGAACCACAATCTAGAGATGGGTCAGAACAAGTTTATCATTGTAGGCACTACTTCATCCAGGCTACAAGCTCAAGAATCCATAGGAACCTCATCCTCTAAAGTTTTGTGTGTGGGACTAGGCCTACAAAGTGCACAAGCCTGGACACACAGGACCAACAAGAGTTTGAGGACTAGCATTTAAGTATGGCTGTTCACTGTTTTAGAAAGACTGCAGTGATCCAGTCACAAGCCTACAATTCTACGGCCAACTCAGATCTACAATCTGATGGTGGATCTATTCACTATAGGGGAGTCTGCCACTGCACAATCTCTCACAAGGCTACAAGCACAAGTGCTGAGAAGAAGAATTTGTCTTAGTTCCATGACCTGGCCTCTCCCTAGGGCTATAATCTGTCCACTTGAATGGTCACAGACTATCCATAGAGGTTATCCTTCTCACAAATGGCTGAGACAGAACAAGAACATTGCTGCCGCCACCATGTTCACTAGGCTACAAGCACAATTTCCCATGGGGATTCAGATTTAGTGGGTCTTGTGGTGGGGGAAGGCCTGCAAAGTGCTAACCTAGACACACAAGTCACTTAGATCTAAATAGTACCTTAGAAGCAGTCCTCCATTGCTTACAAAATAACTTAGCAATGGAGGATCTCAAGGCAGCAGCCTTGTACAACACAACGCACAACAAAAACAACATCCCATACATGTAAAAGATTTTATTACAAAAACTCCATTAAAATCTATACCAGATAATCATACAAAAGGCATAGCCAGCAAATGCTAGACTATGGAGAGAAAGAAAAAGGAAAAATAAGAACTCATAAACCCTAACCTTAACCTGCTGTAATTCTACAGTTGGTTTTTGGAGAAGAAGCACAGAAGTTAAGTCCCAAAGAGGGTCGATCCTCAAATTTAAGCTAGGCTTAAGCTTATATAGCAGTCGGCTTCCCCTCCAATTAGGGTTAGGAAAACCCTAATTTCTCAATATAATTGCGGCTCATTCTTGTCCCTTAGATGCCTCGGGGCATGTGCACGGAGATTAGGGCATTGGAGTGCGTGCCCTAACTACTGGAGATTCCCAGATTGCCCTTGCAGAAGTGGGGAGAAGTTTAGAATTCGATTCTCGCTGGGTAGAAATGATTTCAGATCTTTTCGCATGGTAGAATTGGCATCGCGCGATTAAATTGACTTGAAATTCAAGCAGTCGCGGGATTGGCATTTTAGTCATCGCAAAAAATGAATGCCTATCGCGAGATTGCTCTTTCAACATTGAATGGCGTGGGGATTGCTCGCGCAGTTCGTCCCTTGGTGAATCTCACGAGAGATCCTCGTGAAGAAGCGGTGTTCATGTGTTTCTAGGTTGCGCGAGCATTTCTCAGAAGGTCTGTATCTCACAGCCACTGCGTGACAGCTGTGCACAGGAATACCTGAAGCTCTCTCTCCTGAGTGAGTCTCGCGAAGCTTTAACAGTTCTTCTTTTGAGTTGCGCGAGACTGCGTGAATGCTTTAGACTGAGCCTCGCGAAGCCTATTTTTCAATTCTTTTTTACACCAAACTGCGCGAGAATGGTGCACAAACTGTGTGACCAGTTGTTGTGCTTCCTCCAGGGGCTTGTGACAACTGCGCGAAGGCATTATCTCTGGTTCAATTGAACCCTGCAACATTTGCGTGATGCATTCTTCTTGATGTATTTATGCTTGGATGTGCTTATGCTTCAGCCAACTCTCTGTCTGGGTACATCATTCTGCTGAGGTAGTTCTGGGACAACAGTGAGTTTCTTGGCATGGTTAGGGGTTTATTGGCAGCTACTGCTTATTACCTATAGAACATGCTTAAAACACTTTTATTAAATAATTAAGGGTCTAACAAAGATTAAGTTAATGGGTGGAAAGTGGTACTTTTCAGGTCTTAACAGGGCCCTGTGTGGTGTGTCTAGGTCTAAGGATCCTTTCCACCTCCGGATTTGGGGGTTTCAAGTAAGGGTTTAAGGACCTTCTACCAAGCTTACACTCACCAACAGTAATGAAAATGCTTACAAGCACACAAAAAGAATTTAAAAAAAAATAAAAATAAAAAAATAAAAAAATAAAAAATGATTCAACCTATGCATTAATGGTCCAACCAATGGTTTAACCTGTGCAACAAAGTGCACCAGCCCCAGCACCCTCTAGGTCCCTCACATTCGAAGAGAAAGTTCTGGCTTCACTGTAGAATTTGGGTCCTTTATCTCAAACTGTTAACTCCCACAGTCAAAGCATGAAGAAGATAGAGGACCACTCTTGGTCAGCTATCTAATTCTTTGGTTAGGCAAGAAGAGGGGAGACTGCCCAGTCAACCCATGAATAATCCAAAGGGGCAATACATGGTGGTGAGACTCCTTCCCATGGAGAAGTAAAATCTGTCACCACCTTGAGGAGTGGAAAGTTGGTGGATAACCAAGTTGGTAATGAGCCTGAGGAGTCAAGTGCAGAAAATGATGAAACAACTCATAAAAATATGTAGTAGGAGCAACATATAAAAAATAAGGGGGGTGATGTGCCCCAACAGAAAATTGAAAACAAAAATAAAGAAAAATCTGATGAACTTGCTTAGGCTGCAAATGGGAGGACAGTTCCCCATTTGTCATTTCCTAATGCATTAAAAGTAGCTTCTCCTTTTCACAAGGGGAATGCTAAGGTTGAGGAAATGATGGAAACTTTCAAACAAGTAAAGATCAACTTTCCTTCACTTAATGCCATTAACCAAGTTCCACCCTATGCCAAAATTTTGAAGGATCTTTGCACCCATAAAAGGCAGTCAAGGATACATTTATCCAAGACGGTCTTTTCAGCTGAAAATGTGAACCAAGTGCTAACCATTGCAACCCCAACTAAGCTATAAGACCCTAGAGTCCCTACAATCCCCTGCATCATTGGGGATCACACCGTTGAAAAAGCTTTACTAGACCTGGGAGCTAGTGTGAATTTGCTTCTATACTCAGTTTATGAGAAGCTGGGCCTAGGAGAGTTGAAGCCCACACATGTGGTCTTACAACTAGCTGACAAGTCTGAGAGGAAACGAATGGGGATTATAGAGGATGTATTAGTGGGAGTGGATAAATTCTTTTACCCAACTGATTTTCTGGTGCTAGATATGCAACCAAGCAAGTGTGCTACCTCCATCCCTGTGATCTTGGGCAGGCCATTTTTGGCGCCACTAGAAATGCATCCATGCAATGTAGATCAGGAGAAATGGAGGTAACTTTTGGTAATATGAAAGTCAAGTTGAATGTGTATGATGCAGTCCATCCACCTCATTTGAATAATGAACACTGTTTTTCAATTGATATTTTGGATGAGCTTCTGGAAGAGACTTTTCCCAAGCTGCTGCATCGTAAAAATCATTGTGATGATTTTGGTGATGTTTTTGAAAATGTGGTGGAGCTTGTACTGACCATCCGCTATCATGAACCTCCATGACATGACTAAGTTTCAACAAATGCATACTATGTATAATAACTTATGCCTTTGGTTATTTATTTTTATTAATTTTTTTTATTTTTATTTCAGTCTTCTTTGGCATTGTACATAAATTTTCCATGTGTGTTAGTACCTCAGGTAGGAAAATAAGTCAAAGTTGTGAAGTGAATAGAATTGGAGTATCAAATCTGTTGGGGAATGGACTGAGAATTGATTACAAGCTTGTTTAAACTGAAATGCAACCTGTCGATAGGTTCTATGAACATATCGTCAGGTTCTGAGAGTCCCCAACTTACATTTCGACAAGATCTAGAAGCTGTCAAGAGGTGTGAATTAATTCTCGATAGGTTCTGAAGCTGTAAAGTTGATTGTTGAGAGGATATGCGAAGGTTTTGACAGGTCCTGATGACTTTAGTGGAACTCTTGACAGGTGAAGAATACCTATCGAGAGGTTTATGTGTTACATATAAACTACCTATCGAGAGGTTCTGTGAACCTCTCGAAATGATCCCCTTTGCAACCTCGGACCTATCGACAAGACGGAATGAACCTCTTGAAAAGATTGCTTCTGTCTTCTTGAACTAGTCAACAGGATTGTGTGGACCTCTCGCGAGGATCTTGACAAGATGCATCAACCTGTCAACGACTTGCCCCAACCAGCTGAGCCTGCCCTATAGATTAAAGAGGAGACAGCTACCCAGTCTAAGGAGGTAGCTACTACAGAGTAGACCAAGGCTGAGAGGAGAGTTGAGCTAAAAGCTTATGCTGCTCAACAAGGATTTGATGACATCTTCACCGCTGACTCTGAGAAGTTTTAGTTTGTTTTTAGGATTTTTACCTAGTTTTATAGGCTTTCTACAGCTGCTTAGGTTGCTTTTATATTTTCTCCATCTTTTTGTATTATCAATAGATTTCTCTTTAGTCTATTTTACTGGGATTTTCCTGCTTTCTTTCTGTGTTATTATCTGATTTCTTGTCCGCATTTGTGTGTTTTGTTTACTACTAGTCCTTATTTTGTTTGTTTATTGATGTTCTTTATTTAGCTGCTATTTATTTGTTTATTTTTCTTTCCTTGCTACTCTCTATATGTTTTTATCATGCTACATGTCCCTTTATCTTTCAAGCATTGAGGACATTGCTCCTAATTGGTTTCGGGGTGTGGCAAGGTTTGATAATGGATAGTTAATGGTAGTGCAGCAAGGTTTTAACATAAATTGAGAAAATAAAATAATTTCACACCTGATATTTTATATATAGAGGATATTAAAAACTTTTTATAACTGAAACATGCTATAGCTCTAACACTTTCATGAAGCAGACATCAGAAAATTTTCATAAATTAGTGCTTAGTGAACTTGAGAAGAGAAAAAATTGTGAGGATATAACCCTAGAAGTCTAATGAAAGACCATACCCAGTGAGATTTGGGCCTAAAAAATTCTTCTTTGAAGACTGTTTGGCAATTTCTTCTGCTCTAATGACTGATTGAATCTACCTTTGCTCACTAGAAGTTAGGCAAATCCAAGTTGAAACAGTATGACAACACTCATGGCATTGAGGACATGAAGTAAGGCCATCCCTTGGACAGTTTGAGCTTAAAATTTCCCACCTTTCAACTGCCCTCGATATACACCTTTTGAGCCTTAAAATTTCCAATTTTTTTCTTTGATGAAAACCTGAAAATTTGAACCCAAAACCTCTTGACCTATTTCAGTTCACCCTCACACTGAGATTTTAGAAGGTAATAGTAAAGGAATTGCAGAAGGTAGAGCTGGTTTGATGTTTCGTTAAGGAAGAAGGAAACACATAAAAAGGCAGTTGTGTGTCATAAGTACAGTTGTGGCATTCCAGTGCATAAAAAAAAACAGAGTACAAAAGCATACAAAAAGAAAAGAAAACCAGAAAAGCAAAATAAAAGAATGAGAAAGAGAAGTCACTTCATTGGATTTTGAAAAGAAAAGAGAGAAAGCTGGCCACTTTGGCTCTAAAAATTCAAATAGAAGATGAAGATGTGCTGAAAGGGAGAAGGATGAGTTGCAAATCACCTCCTTACTTTACTGATTTCTCAATCTTTAATTCTATTTCACCCTTTTATTCTTTGTAAACATCACCCATAAGCCACATTACAACCCAATAAAAAGTCCTTACTGATCTAAAATTGATTGAGCTGTCATGTGGAGATGAGAATTAGTTTAATCTACGGTGAAAAGAGTTAGAAAATTTTAGAAATTGGAGCAATGCCTATGTTGATGCTTGCAGTCCTATTTGAGGGCTGTAACTGCTCTTGAGCTGTGTGAATTAATACACCCTTCTATTTTTGTTGAGAGTGACAACCCTGGTGAGCTTTGGGTCTGAAATTAGGGTTGATAGGGGCATTATCAGAACATGATTCTCAATTTAAGGGTAAGCTTTGCATTAATCTTCATACAAAATACCTTGACATGAGCTTATTGATTGTGAAGGAATTACAACAAGATTTTTGTTTTTAAACTGTCATGCTTTTGCTGAGAATCCTCTAAAACTGAATGGACAAGGTGGGGAAAGAATTTTTATATTGTTAGAATTTTGTTTTAACATGCTGCATGCACTAATATTAACTGAATCATTGGAAAAGTTTGTGGGTAACTTCATCGTAAACCCTTAGGAGACCTCATTCCTCCACTAGTGATCACCTAGGGGTTTAAAAGGCTTGATGCATATGCTAAATGCATCTGTGTTCCCAACAAAAGTGGCATGTTTTATTTTCAATAATTATTTTTATTTTCTCCTGTGCTCAGGGACTAGCAAAGCTTAAGTTTTGGGGTGTGTTAAGCAGTGAAAAATACCATTTTTCACCTCCTAACCTGACCTTTGGTGGACCCTTGAGCTAGCTAATAATGTGTTTTAAATGCTGTTGTATGTTATTTCTCCAGTGTGAAAAGAAACAAAGATGGATTCAGCACATCTGAAAGAAATCAAGACCTGGAAGATACAGGGCCTGTTGTAACAAGTTTTAATAAATAAGAGTTTGTTCCATAGGGAATAATGGTCTAAAGCTCCAAGGGAGCCACCCTTAGTAGGCCCTCCAGATCTGACTACAAATCTGGCAATCCTAAATGGAAGGGGATTTAAGGTCACTATTATTTAAATCCTATGGTAACCTAATGCCTCAACTACAGAAATGGTTGAGAAGAATAATGGAGTGTGAGAAAATAAATATAAAAAGGGTGAGAAGTAAGCTATTAAGTACAGATTTGATGGGTTTTATAACTCAGACTCAGATCTGCTGCTATAGAAGTCATGTCCAATGGCTACATTATCACCACAGAGGAGAATGGATCCAACTCACCCCTGTGCCATGGTCCAATCCCTTATGGTTATAACCTGTCCACTCAAATGGTCATAGACTATCCAATAGGGGAACGACAGTCCATAGATGGGTCAGAACATGTTTATCATTGTAGGCACAAATTCATCCAGGCTACCAGCTCAAGAATCCATAGGAACCTCAACCTCTAAAGTTCCGTGTGCGGGGCATAGGCCAACATATGTGCACAAGCCTAGACACACAGGACCAGCAAGAGTTCGAGTACTAGCTTTAGATCTAGTTGTTCACTTCTTTAGAAAGAGACAGCAGTGATCCAGTCACAAGCCTACAATCTCTACAACCAGATCAGATCTGCCATCTGATGGTGGGTCTATACAAATATAGGGGAGTCTATCTCTGCACAATCTCTCACAGGGCTACAAGCACAAGTGCAAAGAAGAAGAATCTATCTTAGATCTATAGATTGGCCTCACCCTAGGGCTATAACCTACCCACTCAAATAGCCACAGACTACCCACAGGGGCTATCGTCCTCATAGAGGTCTGAGACTGAACAAGTAGATTATTGCCACCACCATGCTCACAAGGCTACCAGCTTAAGCTCCCATGGGGATTCAGATGTACTGGATCCTTTGGTGGGGCATAAGCTTGCATATGTGCACTAGCCTGGACACACAGGTCACTTGGATCTGAGTATACCTTTAAAAATAATCCTCCATTGCTTATAATACAACTTAGCAATGGGGGATCTCAAGGCAGCAGCCTTGTACAGAACAACCCTCAAACACCAATCCCATACATGTATAACATCTTATTATAAAAGTTTATTAAAACTGTTCCAAATAGACATACAAAGGCATAGCCAGGAAGTGCTGGGTTATGGAGAGAAGAAAAAGGAAAGAGATGCTGCCTAAACCCTAACCTTTGCCTACTGAAACTCTACAGCCGATTCAAGAAGATCGAAGGAATTCAGCTCTCACCTCCCCCTTTAAACCTAAACTAGGCTTAGGCTTATATAGCAGTTGGCTGTGGCAGCATTAGGGCTAGGAAAACCCTAATTTTATCGATGTAAACATGGCCCATTTCTATTCCTTGGATGCCTCGGGGCGTGTGCACAGAGATTGGAGCATTAGAGTGCGTGCCCTTGTTACTGGAAGTTTCCAGACTGCCCCTACAGAAGTGGGGGAAAGTTAAGATCCCAAGCCTCGCTAGGTAGTAATGGTTTCTAGGTCTTGTCGCATGATAGAGTGGTCGTCGCAGGATTGAATTTACTTGAAGCTCCTGCAGTCGCGGGATAGATAGTTTGGTCATCGCAGGAATGCTATGGTCATCACGGGATTGCGCTTTCTATTTGAGTGGCGCGGGAATCGCGCGCGCAGTTCATTCCTTAGTGAATCTCGTGGGGATCCCCACAAGGAAGCAATTGCATCGACCTCTGGATTACGCGAGCAGTCCCCTAAAGTTCTGCATCCCGCGGCCACTGCGTGACTGCTGCGTGCAGAAGTGCCTGGAGCTCTCTCTCCTCAGCTTGTCTGAGCAAATTATGCGAGGATTAAATGCTCCTCTGTCAAGCTGCGCGAGACTATGCGAGCGCTTACAACTGAGCCTCGCGAGAACTGCGCGATGTCTGCTTCTCAAGTGCTTCTATCATTAATCGGTACGAGAACAGCGCGAGTAATTGGTGTGCTGCCTTGAGAAACTCGCGATAATTGTGTGAAGCATTTTTCTTTGAATCACTTGAACCTTGCGACATCTACGCGAGGCTCATTTCTTGACTTGTTGCTACTGTGCTTTGCCAATGTTGTAGCCAAGTTCTCTGTCTGGGTCCAACTTCCTTTCTTCTGAGGAACTTCTGGGGCCTACTTGGGCATTAAATGTGTACATCCAGGTGTGCTCTACCTTGGTGTTTCTTTCCTCTATGAATGGGTTACCAATTTCTTGAAGTTATGGTGCAAAAGTAGGTTTCTTAGCAGGGTTAGTGCCTTATCTGCAGCTGTTGCTAATTACCTACAAAATGGTCTTAACACACATTTATTAAATGACTAAGGGTCTAATAGAGGTTAAGTTAAGGGGTGAAAGGTGGTCCTTTTCAGGTCTTAACGCACCTCCAAACCTAATCTTTGCTAGTCCCTTAGCAAAGCTTTAACTAAACATCTACACCTTAATTAAATACCACTTTCGTAGGGATCACGGGTACATTTAGCATATGTACCAAACCTTTTAAACTCCTAGGTTATCCCTAGTGGAGGAGTGAAGTCTCCTGAGGGTTTTCAGTGAAGATACCACAAACTTTACTATTAAAATAGTTAAAAGTGGTGCAGTCAATGACAAAATAAATTTTAATGAATAAAGCATCAAGCCACATCTCTTTAGAATTCAGAGGAAATTGCAGCAGTAATGCAGGCCATTTAAAACTCAAAAATTTTTAACATGTGTTTGCATTTCCACTAATCATTTTACATTAGAAATTCAATGTGCACATATCAATATCAAGCTTGCCTTAAATTTGAAAATTAGGTTGGATACAACCCCAATGAAGTTACAAGTCAAACCCAATTCTCACCAGGGCTATCTCTCAACAATGAATATCTCGGGGTGTTCACATTTAAAGCAGCTCAAGAGCAGTTACAGACCCCAAATGGGCCTACAAGCATGAGCATAGGTAAAGCTTCTAATTTCTAACATCCTCATGACTTTTCACCATAGATTAGGCACTTCCTCATCTTCACCTGATAGCTCATTTCACTTAGGAACAACAAGGTCTTTACAAGGGGTTGTAATGAGGCTTATGGGTGAGGTTTACAAACAATGAAAGGGGTAGAAATGGATTCAAAATTTTGAGAAATCAACAAGGTAAGGAGGTGATTCATGACTTCACATCCTTCAATTCAACACTTCATCTTCCATGATATTTTTCAGATTCAAAGTGGCCAACTTCTTCTCTTCTTTGCAATTTTTCATATGAAGGACTTCTTTTGACTTCACTTTCTTTTTCTCTTTATATTATTATTATTTTTTTATTTTTTATTTTTTTTATTTTTTTATGATGAATTGCCACACATATACCACTGCTACACTACTGTTTTCAATTTGCTCTTCCTCTCCTTCAACAAAATGTTGGACTCCTCTCACTACCTTCAACTGCATCTCCTTTACCTTCTGAATTCTCAGAGTGAGGGTCAGGTTGAATCAGGTCATGAGGTTAAGGTGCAAGTAGTCTGATGTTTGTTGAAGAAAAATAGGATTTTCAAGGCTCAAAGAGTGTAAGCAAAAGGGCAGTTTTAATGGGTAGGAAATTTTAAGCTCAAACTGTCCAAATGAAGGCCTTACATCATCTCCTTAGTGTCATCAGTGTTGTCGATCAGTTTTGATTTGGAGGTGCCTAACTTCTAGTGACAAAGTGTTGAGTCAATCAAACCTTAGAGCAGAAAAAATACCAAAAACACTCTTCAACAGAAATTGATGGGCCCAAATCTCACTAGATATGGTCCTCTTTTTAACTCACGGAGTGTATTTTCACCTTTTTCTCTCTTCTTAGGTTTACTAGGTACTGATTTCAAATTTCTGATGTTATCTTCATGGTGGTGCTAAGATTTTAAAATTTTCAATTTTGAAATGTCTGTAAATTTATTTTTTTTTCCAATAATTTTCTCATTGCAGCAAGTTAGGTGGAAATTGACTTTATTCATCCCAATTACACCACCACTACTGTGCTAAAGTTAACAATTCTATTGGCAGACCTACCCTGCTACACCACCAAATCATGAGGAGCAGTGTCCTCACTGGATCAAAGGTCAAAAAGTGCAGGGTAATAGTCATGAAAAAGGATGAAATATACACAGACAATATACACAAAGCAATATAAAAAAAAACATATTCTATTATCTTAGAAAGAAATATACAATTAGAATTACAAGTATAAGAAAAGAAGTGCAAAGGAAAGAAAAGCCTAACTACAATCTAGTTTAAGAGGAGGAGTTGGAATCTGAATGTGTGAATGAGTCCCAGCCCATCTGTTGTGCATGTTTCCTAAGTTCAGCTTCGTTCTCAGAACTGAGCTTGGACTTGGTTCTGTCTGTGGGAGCTTTGTTCTTTTTCTGCTTTGTTTGCTTCCCAGTTGGAGTCTTTTTCTTTGGCTGTCTTGGTTTCTTTGGTTGGGCTGGTGGTTGCTTCATTGTTGGAGCTTTTGGTGCCCTCACCCTCATTTTTCTAGTCTTGGGTTAAGGAGGGATCATAGGGGATTTTCCTTTTTCTTGCTCAAGGGGGACTACAGTGCACTTCCCTTTTTCTGGCTGGCCATGTGGTTGTGCCTCCTCGGACTGGGCAGCCGGCTCTTTGCCAATTTTGATAGAGGATGCTATGGAAGTAGTCCTCTTAGCAGTGACTTTCATCTGTTTAGGATAAGTTTGCTCAGTGGGAGGTGATGCAGGAGGGGCAGAAGGGGTATGGGTAAGTTCAGGCTCAGGTTTGGGAATGAGGGGAGAGAGTGGGGCGGGAGGCTGAGCTGCTCTTCTGGCAATAGCTAATTTAGCTTCTAAAGAGGCTATCTTGATTTGGGCTTGCTGGAGTTTATTTTGGTGGATTTCTTTGTGGATTTGGAGGATTTCCTGGGCATTGTGGAGTCTTTTTTCAAACATTCTGGCTTTCATCCTCTCCACATTTATATTTGCCTTTTCTAGCTCCACATTCATTTGTTGATAAGCTGCCTTCTTTTTCTCCTTCTCAAAGGCATCCAAAATGTTTGTCCGCCTAAGGAAAATATCCAGTAGTTTAGCTTTGTGGGTAAGCTCTAAGTCACTAATCTGCTGCAGCAGAGGGGTCTCGATGGAGTGCCTAAGTTGGACCATGCCTCTCAGGACATCCCTCCTAAGGTAGGTATTGTCTCTCATTGCATGGAGGAGGGTGAGGTACGGAGGGATGTAATAGGAGTGGGTGGGTGCTATAGGAAAAGAAGAAGTCGAAGGAGCAAAACGTGATTAGTCCTGGGGGGTGAAGTGGTGTTTTCATTGGTTAAGTCTAGTTATTGGGGGAGGGCAAAAATTTCTGGGTCTGTTTGGGTAGATTTGTTAGTGAATGTTGGAGGGGGTAGTATAAGAGGTGGGATTGAAGGTAAGGGGGGGAAAGAAAATGAGGTAGGCTCACTAGGAGTAGGTGGTGTTGGGGAAGGGAAAAAGGGAATGGTGAAAGGTATGAAAGGGAATGGATGGGTGGTGGAGTCAGGGCTGGGAGGGGAATGAATCAGTGGGGTTTGATGGGATTGTTGAGGGATGGGTTGGTTTGTCAATGTCTGAAGTGTGGATTTGATGGTTATGATTTTTGTTTGCATCTGGTCCTGTGTTTGTGTTGTTGTGGACAGTTGTGATTTAATGTCTTGGATGATGGAGAGGATATGTGTTAGTGTGTCTGGGTTGGGTGGTTGAGATTGTGTAGAAGATGGAACAGGTTGAAAAGGGAAGGAAGGGGCATGATAGAAAGTGGAAGGAGGAGGAGATTGGGGTTCTGGTGAGTGATGTGGTGACATATTTGGGGATTCTGGGAGGGAGGTGTAGTGGGTGGGCATGGTATCAAGGAAACTAGCCATAAAGGCTTGGAATCCAGTGGTTGTGTTAAGATGGAGGTCTATGTCTGTGAGTGGGGATGTAGTAGGAATGGCTTGAGTGGTGTCTTGGTCAATGTGAGGTGTGTCAGTGGGGATAAAAGGGATTGCGTGTAGGGGTAGGGACATGGTGGAGGTTGTGTCAGTGGTTTTCTTTTTCTTGTATGAGATCAGTGGAGGGCTATCAGGGTTTTGTGAAGATGATGGGGGTATTGGGGCTGTGTATTGAGGTAGGGTAGGGGAAGGTGTGGGGCTAACATGGGGGGTGATGTCCTCCCAGGTACCAATCACAGGAAAAGGGAGTGTGGGCATGGGCAATGAAGACAGAGGAGAGAGATGGAGTAGGGGAAGGGAGATGGGATGCAGTGGAGGAAGGGAGAGATGTTGATGGTGTAATGGGATGGGATGTTGTCAGGATAGGGGATCCTGTAGTAAAAGGTGGGGTGGATGTGGGGGCTGCTGTAGTAGTGGTAGTAACAGGATCTTGAACCACTTCTTTGGTAGCAGGGGTGGGCCTTGTAACAGCTGTGTCGTCTGATTGCTTAGGAGCAGCCTGAGCCTCAGCCTTCTTCTTCTTCTAGGTTTCCATCAGGCTCCTGCTGATTCCCCATTGACTCTTGGCAAAAGTTATATGTGTGAGGGTGGTAGTCTCCTCTCCTATTAGTATCTTGTATCCCCCCTTTAAAAGCAGTTTGTTGATGACTCTGGCATAGGGGAGTGTGTGTGGCTTCTTTTTCTGCCCTAGTTTCTCTACTAAGTCCCTCATTGCTTTAAAAATCAACCAGGCTGCATGGAAGCCATGGCCTAGAGAGAAAGAGTAAACAACATCAGCAATAGGAGTCCTCCTCTCCTGCTGATGGCCTGAGCAGTAGATGTTCTTTCTCAGGACTTGGTCAATGAAAAGGAGTCTAGGCTCCAACTCTCTTCTTCTTATGGAATCCCCTGAGGCATTTAATCCTCTAGTAAGAGCCCTCGCAACGGTATTAATTGAGGCACTCAGGGGAGGGCATATCCACAGCTAGTGTCAAATGCAGCTGGGATGCCCAATACTTTCGCAATCAGCTTGGGGTTAATTAACTAGTTGAAATCATCAATCAGCACAAGGAAGCCTGGTTGTCCATCTTGGTCCGTGGTGACCATGATGTGCTGATAAAAGAGTTGCACTAGCCTAGGGTAGGCTAGTGCTGGAATTCCTTTCATCAAGGGTGTCAGACCAGCCTTGCTCATAAATTCAATGGCAGAGGCAGAGAGAGGTTCCATCTCGAAGAAGGGCAGGTCGAAAGTTATTTCAGGCTCCAAGGGAATTGAAGCCATGAGCTCAGAGGGTGTAGAAAAAGCAGGGGTTGGCTCCTCCACCTCCTCAACCACTTCCTTCCCCTTTTTCGGTGCCTTAGAAGCCTTGACCTTCTTAGGAGTGGGCTCAACAGGGGCCTTATCCCTGGCCCTTTTCTTTGGTGCACTCTTAGGGGCCATTATAAAGTTTCCTTCCTTAGATAGTATTTTTGAAGATGAACAAGGGAGACTAAGATCTGATTGCTTACCCTAAAATCCTAAGGTTCTGTTCGATCTGACATAAAGTGAACCACGAGATCTCCGAGCAGAGGACAATTGATGGGGATGAAGTTAGGAACAAATCTCTAAGATCCTAGTGTCAATAATGGGTTGTAGAATGGACGTTGGAGGAGAGAAGGAGAAGGGAGCCGAAAGCTAGGGTTTCACTGGGTGGAGAAGAGAGAATACTAAAAAAGGATATAATTGTAGGTTTGGAATGCATATCTCTGGGCTTGGCATGCTTTTGTGATATATGGTCATGGGATGGGAAATGGAATCTAGCGACGGTGTAAATTGTAACTTGGATTGCGCGAGAGGCTCTCAGGGTTTACCTTGGAGCTCGCGACAGCTAGTGAAGTATTCCATTTGGATTGCGCGAGAGCCTCCCAGGGTTTACCTTGGAGCTCACGACAGCTAGTGAAGTACTCCATTTGGATTGCGCGAGAGCCTCCCAGGCCTCATTTTTGACCCGCAACGGTAAAGCATTAAACAGAGAGCACGCGCTCTTCATTCTGCCATTTACATTTGTGCTGTGGCTGGATCCTAGGTATAACTCACCACCAGGGACACCCCCAGCCACTTTAAAATGACCTCCCACTTATAGCATCAAACATTCAAGCATAGTCACTAAAATTTTTTATCCAAACAACGTGCATTCAATAAAAAAAAACACCAACTCAAGAAGAGTAATTTTCAAACCAAGCATAAAAAAAATCAGACCAGGCAGATTCAGACTCAAGTGAGGCCACTAAAATTTCCTATAAAATTTGAACAAAAGAAGACAATACAAACCTAACAAAACCAAAGTACATATAATACAACATTGATACATTTGTGGATCAGTTTAACGAAGGGTCCCCTTGAAAGTGAATGGTGTCCATAGGTTCAGCAAATTTTTCTAAACAAGGCTTAAGCCTCTGACCATTCACCTTCAAGGTTTTCCCAGACTTGGGATCCTTGATTTTCACAGCACCAGATGGGGAAACATTCATGACAATATAGGGGCCTTCCCATCTGGAATTCAGTTTGCCAGGAAAAAATTTAAGTTTTGAGTTAAACAATCAAATCTTACCACCAGCCATGAAGCTCTTTCTCAACAAATCCTTGTCAAAGAAAGCCTTAGACCTTTCCTTGTATATCCGAAAATTAGCATATGCGTCCATCCTTAGCTCATCCAGTTCTGACTGCTGCAGCAACCTGTGATGACTAGCAGAAGTTAGGTTTAGATTTAATTTTTTTATGGCCCAATAGGCCTTGTGTTCTAACTTGACTGGGAGATGGCAAGCCTTGCCATAAACCAGTCTGAATGGGGACATCCCAATGGGAGTCTTATAAGCAGTCTTATAAGCCCATAATACATCATTTAGCTTATCAGGCCAGTCCTTTCTGTCAGTCCTCACTGTCTTCTCAAGGATGTGCTTGATCTCCCTATTAGAAATTTCAACTTGCCCACTGGTTTGCGAGTGGTAGGGAGTAGCAATCCTATGGCTGACAGAATATTTCTTGAGCAAGATCTCAAAATTTTTGTTGTAAAAATGGCTACCCCCATCACTGATAATGGCTCTAGGGGTGCCAAATCTTGAGAAGATATTCTGCTTTAAAAATTTTAGGACTACTTGATGATCATTGGTTCTCGTGGCAATAGCTTCTACCCATTTTGAAATATAATCCACTGCCACTAAGATGAAATGATAACCATTTGAAGGAGGAAAGGGGCCCATAAAGTCAATACCACAGACATCAAACAGTTCCACAACAAGGATGGGTTGCAAAGGCATTGAGTTTCTTTTGGATAGCCCTCCTAATTTCTAACATCTCTCACATGTCCTGCAGTGTGTATTAGCATCTCTGAATAAAGAAGGCCAATAGAACCCACACTGCAAGATCTTGTCAGTTATTTTTCTTCCACTAAAGTGGCCCACACAGGCATTTTCATGGCACATGGCCAGATTACTGGGGATAGCACTTTCTGGAACACATTTTCGGATGATTTAGTCTACACAATATTTGTATAAGCAAGGTTCCTCCCAGAAAAAGAATTTGACCTGTGAGAAGAACAAGTCTTTATCTATTTTGGTCCAATGGGCAGAAATCTTGCCTATAACTAAATAATTTACAATGTGTGCATACCAAGAAACCAAGGATTGGATGGCAAACAATTGCTCATCCGGGAAAACATCATTTGTAGGGTCATCAACACATTTTTCCAACACAACTCTAGACAAGTGGTCAGCAACCACATTTTCCACACCCTTTTTGTCCTTGATTTCAATGTCAAACTCCTGCAACAGGAGTATCCATCTAATCAGCCTGGGCTTAGCATCTTTCTTGGATAATAGGTATTTCAATGCTGAGTGGTCTGTGAAGATTACAGTTTTAGACCCAAGTAGGTAAGGTCTAAATTTGTCAACAGCAAAAACCATTACCAGCAGCTCTTTCCCAGTTGTGGTGTAATTCAGCTGAGCTTCAGCAAGTGATTTACTGACATAGGCAATAACCACTGGCAGCTTATCTTTCCTTTGGCCGAAAACAGCACCTATTGCCAAGTCGGATGCATCACACATCAGCTCAAAGGGTAGTGCATAGTCAGGTGTTTGGAGTACAGGGGCAGAGGTGAGGCATATCTTCAAAGTTTCAAAAGCCTCAAGACATTCAACAGAAAAATCAAAGGGCACATCCTGGCAAAGCAAGTGGCACAATAATTTAGTAATTTTGCTGAAGTCTTTAATGAACCTCCTATAGAATCCTGCATGTCCAAGGAAATATCTTATTTGTTTGGCTGTTCTTGGAGGGGGCAAATTTGTAATGAGGACAACTTTGGCCTTATCTACCACGAAGTGGCTCTTTTCCCAACTTAAGACCAGATTGGTCTCCTCACATCTTTGCAAGACCAGGTGGAGGTGCTGTAGGCATTGGCCAAAACTGTCCCCATATACAGAGAAATCATCCATGAAGATTTCCAAGAACTTGTCAATCATATCAGAGAATATGGCATACATACACCTCTAGAAGGTGGCTGGTGCATTACACAGCCCAAAAGGCATCCTTCCATAAGCAAAGGTGCCAAAAGGGCAAGTAAATGTAGTTTTCTCTTGGTCGGGAGGGTGCACTGGGATCTGGTTGTACCCTGAGTACCCATCAAGAAAGCAATAAAAAGCTTTTCCAGCCAACTTATCCAGAATTTAATCTATGAAGGGGAGAGGGAAGTGGTCTTTTCTGGTTTTAGAGTTGAGCTTCCGATAATCTATGCAAACCCTCCAGCCAGTGGTCTCCCTGGCTGGTCTCAGCTCTCCAGACTCAGTTGTAATGACTGTTATGCCAGATTTCCTGGGCACCACTTTGATAGGTGTCACCCATTCAAAATCAGAAATGGGGTAAATTACCCCAGCATCTAGCAATTTAATAATCTCTTTGAGGACCACTTCCTGCATGTGAGGATTCAATTTCCTCTGCCTTTTCCTGGAGGGTACTGAGCCCTCCTCTAAATGGATCCTGTGCATACATATTGATGAATCTATCCTTCCGAGATCCGCAATGGTCCTGCCAATTGCCTTTTTGTGCTTCCTCAAGACTATTAGTAATTCTTCCTCCTGCTCATTGGTAAGAGAGGAGGAGATAATTATAGGAAGTTTTTCACCTTTCTCAAGGAAGGCATATTTCAATGTTTCTGGAAGCTTCTTGAGATCCAGATTAGGGGCTTGTTCGGTGGATGACAAGATTGGTTCTTTATTGGTTTGAGGAAGAGGCAGCAATGTAGGTTTCTAAATGGAATGCTACACTAAGCCAACATAAGACTTCAATGTGGTCATGTCTTCTGTCATAACAGCTGGGCTTTCTTCCTCTACCGTGTCCCAAACTTCAACTGAACTTTTAACAATGTTGCCCCAATCCAGCAGAGTGGGCAAATCTTCTTCAACAACTTCCTCTAGTACATTCACTACAAAGCTTTCCTCATTGTCCAGCTGAGGGTACTTTGCACTGTTGTACACATTCAATTCAACCTTCATGTGTCCGAAAGTTACCTCCATAATCCCTAAGCTACATTGAATGCAGACATTGGCAGTGGCCAAGAATGGCCTGTCCAAAATAACAGGTATAGGGGTTGTACTCTTGTTGCAGCCCATGCCTAAAACTAGGAAGTCTGCAGGGTAAAAGAACTTGTCCACCCCTACTAAGACATCCTCAACCACTCCCATAGGTCTCCTTTCAGACCTATCAGCCATTAACAACACAATGGGTGTGGGTTTTAGCTCCCCCAAACCTAGCAGCTGATACACACTGTATGACAGCAAGTTTACACTGACTCCAAGGTCTAGAAGGGTCCTTCCAATTGTGTCGTCTCCAATTACGCAGGGAATAGTCGGTATCCCTGGGTCTTGCAACTTCTCTTGTATTGTTATGTTTAATACATAATTAGCTGTATCAGTTGCAAAGACCTTTTCTGGACAAATGGCCTCTATCTTTTCTTTTCTGGGTACAAAGGTCTTTCATAAATTTGGCATAGGCTGAAACCTGTCTAATTACTTCAAGCAGGGGCAAATTGATTTTTACCTGCTTAAAGGTCTCCATCATTTCCTCCATTTGTACATTCCCCTTATCAAAAGGGGCAAGGCTACTCAATGCTTGAGGAAATGACAATTGAGGTACTGCTGGTTCCTCAGCTACAAGCCTATGACTAAACTTTTATTTTTTTCTTTTTTCATCTTTTATTTCTTACTGAGGCTCAACTATAGCCTCATTATTTTTCTCTTGTTGTAGGGTAGCAGGCAACTCTTGGCTCTGTGCTCCAACATATTCTTTTTCACATTCATTCGAAAATTCTTTGGAAATGACCTCTCCTTGTTCCTTTCCAATCTGGTTGTCCACCAGCCTGCCAGACCTTAGGGTTGTGATGGCATTAGCTCCCTCAAAACATGAGGAACTTTCTCCAATCAAATATTGGCCCTTAGGGTTGGCCACTGGCTGGCTTAGCAACCTGCCCCCCTCTCTTTTGGCCAAGGCATTGGATATTTGGCCTAGCTGCTCTTCCATTTTCTTTATGCTTTGACTGTGAGAATTCATAGTCTGAGTCAAGGTTCCAAGGTTTTACAATGAGGTCAAAACCTGATTCTTAAAAGAAGCATTTCGGGGCTGAGGTTGGGGAACTACCAACTGATTTTGCTGCTGGGGCAGCTACTGATGCTAAAAATTTGACCTTGGGGCATATCCCTGATTAAATTACTACTGTGGCCTTTGAGGTAAGGCAAACATCTGTTGTGGCTGCATGTAATTATCTTGTCTCCACCTCAAATTTGGGTGATCCCTCCACTTGTAACCAACATTTTGGTGCTGGTATCCAAATGGCTGTTTGTTGTAGCCAACAGATTGTTGCTGGCCAAATGATTGGGCAACAACAACTTGTTCCATCGCATACTCAGGATATTGCTGTTCAAATGGGCACTCTTCCACTGTGTGCTATGGAGATTGGCATATCAGACATGCCTCTATCACTTGTGCAGCCCATCTGGGTTGCACCACAGTCAATAATTTATTAAACTTATCAGAAAGATTGGCCATCTGCAGTTGCAGGTCATTATTCCCAGTTACTTCATACATCTTTCCTTTGGAAATTACAGCTGGTCCCATTTTAGAAGAAGGCTCATGAATAGTTCTTGACAAGGATATCTTTTGGAAAGCATTTTCACTGATGACCTCGAACAACTCCCATGCCTCATCAACTACTTTGTGCATGTAAGTTCCACCACAAGAGGCATCTACCATGTCTCTTCTTTTCTCATCAATCCCATTATAGAAGCTCTGGACAAGCTGCCAGTCAGGGATCTTATGGTGGGGACATTGTTTGAGCATCTCCTTGTATTTGTCCCATGCTTGATTAAAATCTTTAGTTAGGGATTGGGCAAAAGCAAGTATTGCTTTCCTCAACTGGCTGGCTTTTGTGTCTGGGAAGAATTTTGTCAAAAATTTGGTTTGGAGGTCTTTCTATGAACTGATGCTGTTGTTTGGGAGAGTAGCTAACCAAGTGCTGGCCTTGTCCTTTAGGGAGAAAGGAAAGAGCCTTAATCTAGTGGCTTCTGGTCCCAAATCAGTAATGGAAAATGTTGTGCACAGGGCCAAGAATTGGTCAATGTGCTTGTAGGGGTCTTCCTGGCTGAGCCCATGGAAAGAGGGAAGCATTTGGCTGATTGATGTTTTAATCTCATAGTTTCCCTAAACATCTGGGAATTGAATGCTGAATGGGGAATTATAATCATCGGGAGGATTCAATTCCTTCAATGTTCTGGGTTGCTCTTCACCCATGAATGCTATCTCAGTTTCAGTAAGGGGCTCAACTGTGGTGTGTCTGGGCCTTCTTGGACTTCTGGCCTTTTCTATCTCAGGGTTAGGAGGCTCTAATGTGGGACTGAGGGATCTCCTTCCTAACATGCACACACACCAACAGCATGGATGACTACTTGCAGACACATTGTAATTAACTCAAAGAATTATCTAAACAAAATTACGACTATCCTAATCAACTGCTATGGAATTTGCAAAGGAAAATAGACTGAGTTTTGAGGGTTAGAGAAATGCAAACAGAGGTAACTAGACTCCTAGTACAGTTCAACGTTCCTTCTCTGCTACTGTCTAGATTTGTAAAAAAAAAATCCAAATGTAAATCAACAGTATCAATTATTCACAAGCACAACTACCAATGAATAAAAAAAAAACAAAAATCTAGGGTCTACTAATAGATCAAAAGTCCTCGGCAACGGCGCCAAAAACATGATGTATGTTATTTCTCCAGTGTGAAAAGAAACAAAGATGGATTCAGCACATCTGAAAGAAATCAAGACCTACAAGATACAGGGCCTGTTGTAGCAAGTTTTATTAAGTAAGAGTTTATCCCACACGAAAAAATGGTCTAAAGCTCCAAGGGAGCCAACTTTAGTAGGCCCTCCAGATCTGACTACAGATCTGGCAATCCTAAATGGAAGGGGATTTAAGGTCACTATTGTTTAAATCCTATGGTAACCTAATGCCTAAATTACAGAACTAGTTGAGAAGAATGATGCAGTGTGAGAAAATAAATATACAAAGGGTGAGAAGTAAGCTATTAGGTACAGATCTGATGGGTTTTATAACTCAGACTCAGATCTCCTACTATAGATGTCCTATCCAATGGCTACATTATCACCACAGAGGAGAATGGATCCAACTCACCCCTGTGCCATGATCCAATCCCTTGTGGCTATAACCTGTCCACTCAAATTGTCACAGGCTATCCAATAGGGGAACCACAGTCCATAGATGGGTCAGAACATGTTTATCATTTTAGGCACTAATTCATCCAGGCTACCAGCTCAAGTATCCATAGGAACCTCAACCTCTAATGTTCTGTGTGTTGCGCATAAGCCTGCATATGTGCACTAGCCTGGACACACAGGACCAACAAGAGTTTGAGTACTAGCTTTACATCTAACTGTTCACTACTTTAGAGAGAGACAACAGTGATCCAGTCATAATCCTACAATCTCTATAGCCAGATCAGATCTGCCATCTGATGGTGGGTCCATACAAATGTAGGGGAGTCCATCTCTGCACAATCTCTCACAGGGCTACAAGCACAATTACAGAGAAGAAGAATCTGTCTTAGATCTGTGGATTGGCCTCACCCTAGGGCTATAACCAGTCCACTTAAATGGCCATAGACTATCCACAGAGGCTATCCTCCTCACAGAGGTCTGAAACAAAATAAGTAGATTACTGCCACCACCATGTTCATAAGGCTACCAACTCAAGCTCCCATGGGGATTCAGATGTAGTGGATCTTGTGGTGGAGCATAGGCCTACATATGTGCACTAGCCTGGACACACAGGTCACTTGGATCTGAGTATACCTTTAAAAATAATCCTTCATTGCTTACAATACAACTTAGCAATGGGGGATCTCAAGGCAGCAGCCTTGTACAGAACAACCCTCAAACACCAATCCCATACATGTATAACATCCTATTATAAAACTTTATTAAAACTATTCCAAATAGACATACAAAGGCATAGCCAGCAAGTGCTGGGCTATGGAGAGAAGAAAAAGGAAAAAGATGTTGCCTAAACCCGAACCTTAGCCTACTGGAACTCTACAGCCGATTTAAGAAGATATGAGGAATTCAGCTCTCACCTCCCCCTTTAAACCTAAACTAGGCTTAGGCTTATATAGCAGTCGGCTATGGGAGCATTAGGGTTAGAAAAACCCTACATTTATCAATACAAATGTGGCCCATTTCTATTCCTTGGATGCCTCGAAGCATGTGCACGAACATTAGGGCATTGGAGTGTGTGCCTTAGTTGTTGGAAGTTCCCAGACTGTGCCTGTAGAAGAGGGGGAAAGTTAAGATCCCAAGCCTCGCGAGGTAGCAATAGTTTCTAGGTCTTGTCATGTGATAGGGTGGTCGTCGCGGGATTGAATTTACTTAAAGCTCCTGCAATCACGGGATAGATAGTTTGGTCAAAGCGGGATCTCTCTCTCTCTGCTTTAGGTAAGCCTGATTCCATGAGGATTAAGAGCGAGGGTACTTCAACCTCTTCTGAATGGACCGCCTCGATTCCATACACAAGGGAGAATGGTGTTGCCCCTGTAGCGGTGCGGATCGACCTTCGGTAGGCCCACAAAGCAAATGGCAGCATTTCGCTCCAATCTCTATAAGTGAAGACCATTTTCTCAAGGATGCGAATGACTGTCTTGTTCACAGCTTCCACGGCTTCATTAGTTTGAGGCCGATAAGGGGATGTGTTGAGAACTAGAAAATACCATTTTCCACCCTTTAACCTAGGCCTTGATAGACCCTTGAGAGATCTAAATAAGTGTTTTAAGTGCTTGTGTTACAGCTAACAATAAAGACAGGCTTAACCATGAAAGCAGCCTAAAAGTGCCAAAAAGATGATAATCCATGTCGATCGAAAGGAAGAAAGAGAAGGGACAACCTCACTATCTGTCAAAATGCCTGAACTGAAGAAGCAAAGACCTGATCTCAACCCAGAAAAGAAATGTGCAACAATTCAAACAGAAAAATGCACTACAGAGTGCTTTTCGAAAAGAATCTGAACATTTCGAAAAGAACCTGAACTCTGCGAAAAGAACTAAAAGCTCCAGGCTTAGTTTTCGAAGAGCACCTGAACTCTTCGAAAGGATGATTGACCTTTTCGAAAAGAAGAGAACTCCTTGCGAACAGAACCTGAACTTTGTGAAAAGAGCTTCAAGAGTCACAGTACCTTGCGAAAAGTTCCCTAAACTATGCGAAATGGTATTCTGGAGATTCCTAGCTTTTGCAAGGGTAATTCAGTAATCTTTTTCACACGTCCCAATGCAATTAAAAACCTAGGGACATTCCAGAAGATTCTAAGCACGAAGCGAAGGCATATTCCACCCCATGTGAGCACCCGAAGATGAAATCACTTGGCGGGAACTTCTAGAAGCTCTAACAGATTTTCAAATTGCATAACAAAATTGATGCTTATGTCGCCTGATTGGCTGAACCAGATCAAGCAATTCTGATTGGCCAGAACAGATCTGGATCCTTGTGCTCGACTACTATTGGTTGATACAGATCTGAGCACTTCTGATTGGTCGATACACATCTGAGCTAGACCTGGGGAAAACTATAAATAGATGAACCATTTGCCCAATTTGGGCATCCAGATTTTGAGTTTCATTCCTATTACCCCATTTCCAAATCAGCTAGTTTGTCTGAAACCCCTGTAATAGCCTATCTTTTACTTACAATTGAGAGCTGTGAGATACCTCTGTAATTCAAAAGAGAATTGTATTCAAGACTACAAATCTGAGAGCTGTTTAAGTTGTGCTCTGTAATTGTAATGGTGAATCTGAAAAGGTTGCTGTAAACCGTACATTCTCAATTGGATTCGTGTTAAGGGTTCCCTCTGATCTCCTTATTGCACTAGACTCCTTTAGATTTACTGTTTTTCATGTAATTTCCCTTGATTCATTAACCCTGTGGGAATTAGTGTTTGTAACCTAATCACTCACAGCATTTGTAGTGATATTTCTTATTCTAAATTAAGGGTTTAGATTAAAGACTATTGGATGGTCTGTGGCCATTGAAGTGGACAGACCATAGCCATAAGCCTAAATCTAACCCTTGAGTTAGATTTATTTCTCTTACATCTGTGCTTGTAGCCAGATGAAGATTGGATCATCTCTCATTTGATCTGCAGTCATTCTCATTGTGTTTCAAGGACCAAATCAAAGTTAGATATTTTTTCTCCATTTTTATAAGTTTACATCAAAATTCCCCCAACTCAGATCTGGATGATTTAGTTTAACTTTTACTTTTATCATTTAGTTAATGTGACAAATTCAACCTCCCATCTTATGTGCTTTGTAGATAGGATAAGAGGCCAGATCTAGTAGCTCAGATCTGGAGGTTTATCTTGCATTTTAAACAAATTCTCTGTGGACGATTTTTTACTCACTTACATTTAAAACTTGCTACAATTGGCCCTGATCTTACAGGCTAATTCACTTCTCTCTGTGCTGTTATTTCTTTACTCTTTTTAATGTTCCAGATTCATTATAACTTAGCAGTTGCAAATCTGCTTTCAAAACACAAATAAATCATGCACACTTAGAATCACCAACAAGTTTTTGGCGCTGCTGCCGGGAAATTTGTTTTAAAATAGGTAGACCTAAGTTTTCATTTGTTTTTACATCAGTGCTAAACTATTCTATTGTTTATATCTGTGCAGTTATTCATATCCATTTTGAAGAGGGGAATCTACTTTAAAAGGAATTCTGAAGGTTTGCTGTGCATAAATCTGATTCTCTGTTCTGTGTTGTATGTTTGGTAGGACTCTCAGCCCTGAGATTGTCCCTCTAAATTTAGAAGTTGAAAGGCTATTCCGAACTAGACAAACAGCACAGAATTCTACTGAAACAGTTACTATGGTTGAAGAACCTCGACTTTTGAGGGATTACTTTGCACCTGGTGCTTATAATTCTCCCTTTTGCATTCAATTTCCTATTGTTGAAGGAAATTATGAGATCAAATCATCGACTATCCAAATGCTTCCTTCCGTCCATTGGTTGAGTAAGGAAGTTCCATACAAACATGTGGATGAATTCTTGTCTCTTTGCACCACATTCAACATAGCTAGACTTGGTCCAGAGGCAACCGAGATTAGGCTCTTTCCTTTTTCATTAAAGGACAAAGCTAGAGCATGGTTGTCTATGTTAGCACCAAATAGTATCACTTCTTGGAATGATTTACAGTGTCAATTTTTAGCCAAATACTTCCCAATGTCTAAAACAAGCCAATTGAGACAAAGTATTATTTCCTTCTCACAAAACTCAACTGAAACTTTCCGTGAAGCATGGGAAAGGTTTAAGGAACTTTTAAGGCAATGTCCTCATCATCAAATTCCCCGATGGCAGCTTGTTCAAAGCTTCTATAAAGGAATTGATAAAAAAGGCAAGAATATGGTAGATGCTTCCTGTGAAGGCACTTACTTGCAAAAAATAGTTGAGGAGGTTTGGGACTTATTTGAAGTAATTGGTGAAAACTCAACTCAACAGGAATCTTTGTCAAGCGACATTGAGAATCCTGCTAGGTTGAACAATCAGCAAACCACCAAAGGAAAGATTTATGAGGTGAATGAGTTGGAAAGAAAGATGGATAATTTAACCACAAAGTTTGATAGATTGATGGACTCACTTAAAAATCCAATGGTTACAAGAGTAGAGGAGGCATGTCAAATATGCCAGTCCCCTACTCATTCACTTGACCAATGTCCCGCTGCACCACAGTTCCCAGATCTAGTGGTGGAACAAGCTCATGCTGCCGAATCATTTGGACAGATGCAGTCACATGAATATCCATGGAGAGGGCACCCCAATTTGAGGTGGAGCCAGGGGAATTATCGATCACAACAGCAGCAGCAACCAAAGAACCAAATGCCTTTCAAAACTGCTCAGCCTAATCAGCATAATTTTTATGCCAATCCAAATTTTCAACAGCCCATTCCACAACAACCTGTACAGCAATCTGCTCTAGTTCAAATCCCTTCTAGGTCCCCTTCTTTTGAAGATCAAGTCCTAAATTCACTCCAGAATTTAGGATCTTTAACTCAGACTGTGAACTTTCACAGTCAGAGCATAAAGAAGATTGAAGAAACATTGGGTCAACTTTCAAATACTTTGGCCAAAAGAGAGGAATGAAAGTTACTCAGCCAACCTTTGAACAATCCCAAAGGACAGTTCATGGTTGGAGAGGCTTCTATTTCACAAGAAGAAGTAAAAATTGTCACAACTTTGAGAAGTGGAAGAATTATAAATAACAAAGTGGGTACTGAAGAAGAATAAAGTGAGGAAAATGATAAAGTTATGCAGCAGGACCAGCATAATGTTAGCAGTGGGGGTGCTGATGTACCTCAGAAAAATAAAAAAAATCAAAAAGATTCTGATAATGCTTTTAAAGCTGTAGATGAAGGACTAGTTCCTCATTTACCTTTTCCTCATGCCATGAAATCTGTATCCCCTTTCGATAAAGGGAACACAAAAATAGATGAAATGATGGAGACTTTCAAGCAAGTAAAGATAAATCTACCTTTGCTTGATGCAATCAAACAAATTCCAGCATATGCAAAATTTTAGAAAGATATTTGCACTCACAAAAGACAGTCTAGGATACAGTTATCCAAGAAGGTCTTTGCTGTGGAAAGAGTTAATTAGGAGTTGTCTATTACCACACCTGCTAAACTTCAAGATCCTGGAATCCCCACAATCCCTTGCATTATTGGGGAACATACCATTGAAAAGGCTTTAATAGATTTGGGTGTTAGTGTCAACCTGCTTCCATATTCTGTATATGAGAAACTAGGTTTGGGAGAATTAAAACCCACTCATGTGGTGTTACAACTAGCTAACAGATCTGAAAGAAAGCCAGTTGGGATGATTGAGGATCTATTGGTGGGAGTAGATAAATTTTTCTATCCTGCTGATTTTCTAGTTTTGGACATGGAACCTATAAAAAGCAAAACTTCCATCCCTGTCATTTTGGGAAGACCATTCCTGGCTACAGCAAATGCTTGCATTCAATGCAGGTTTGGTATTATGGAAGTCTCTTTTGGAAATATGAAGGTGAAATTAAATGTTTATAATGCAGTCACACAGCCTCAATTCAGCTCTGAGGAATGTTTTCATATTGATCTATTGGATGAACTGGTGGAAGGGACTTCACAACAGTTTTTACAGTTTGAAGATTTAACCACAGATTCTAAATATGCTTGGGGAAATTCCGAGGAAGAAACATTTTGTACCTCAAAGTCTGAGGAAGTAAATGCTGTGTAAGGAACTCATAATCAATCAGCAAGTTTCTCTTCTTGGAAACTTGCTATTCTTCCCCTTCCACAAATAGCTAAGGTACCTTTGCTACCTTCTTTTCTCAACCCACCTGATGTAGAACTGAAGCAGTTGTCAGGAAATTTGAAATATGTGTTTTTAGGAGACCATAAATCATTGCCTGCGATTATTTCTTCCTCCCTCACAAAGGAGCAGGAAGAAGAGCTGTTGATTATTTTGAAACAACATAAAAGGATAATTGGCTGGACTATTGCTGATTTGGGAGGAATCAGTCCAACTGTTTGCATGCATAAAATCCATTTGGAAGAAGATGCAAAGCCTTTTAGGGAAATGCAAAGGAGGTTGAACCCTCATATGCAAGAAGTGGTCATGAAAGAGGTTGTTAAGTTGTTGGATGCAGGGGTCATTTACCCCATTTCAGATTCAGCTTGGGTGGCACCTACACAGGTGCTACCTAAGAAATCTGGGATCACTGTTGTAACCTCAGATTCTGGTGAGCTTATGTCAACCAGACAAACAAATGGGTGGAGGGTCTGTATTGATTACAGAAAATTAAATTCAATGACTAGAAAAGACCATTTCCCTCTCCCATTCATTGATCAGATTTTACATAAGCTAGCAGTAAAAGCTTATTACTATTTTCTTGATGGTTACTCTGGTTACAAACAGATTCCTGTGTACGCACAAGATCCGGAAAAGACCACATTCACTTGCCCTTTTGGCACTTTTGCCTATAGGAGAATGCCTTTTGGTCTTTGTAATGCTCCTGCTACCTTTCAAAGATGCATGTACTTCATTTTCTTTGATATGATTGACCAATTTATGGAGATTTTTATGAATGATTTTTCAATCTATGGAGACAGTTTTGCCCAGTGTTTACATCATCTCAAATTGGTGTTACAGAGATGTGAAGAAACCAATCTAGTTTTGAGCTGGGAGAAGAGCCATTTCATGGTCACCCAGGGCATTGTCCTTGGCCATGTTGTCTCCCACAAGGGCATTGAGGTAGACAGAGCAAAAATTAATTTAATTGCACATTTACCACCTCCCAAAACTGTTAAACAGATCAGAAGTTTTCTGGGACATCTTTGGATTTCTGAAGGTTCGAAGGACTTGATAAAAGTAACCAAGCCTCTTTGTCATTTATTGTTCCAAGATGTCCCTGTTGTTTTCAACAATGAATGCATGAAGGCATTTGAATTCTTAAAAAACTATTTGATTTCAGCTCTAATATTACAGTCTCTAGATTATTCACTACCTTTTAAACTGATGTGTGATGCATCAGATTATGCTTTGGGAGTTGTCCTTGGACAGAGAAAGGATAAGCTGCCTCATGTCATAGCTTATGGCAGTAGATCAATGATTGATGCATAGCTCAATTACACAACAACTGAGAAGGAGATGCTGGCAATTGTTTTTGCTTTAGAGAAATTCAGGTCATATGTCTTGGGTTCACAAATAGTGGTGTTCACTGACCACTCTGCCTTGAAATACCTTCTGTCTAAGAAGGACACCAAACCAACATTAATCTGGTGGATCCTCCTATTATAGGAATTTGATTTATAGATCAAAGATAAAAAGGGTGTGGAGAATGTGGTGGCTGATCACTTGTCTAGAATTTTAACTGCTGAGATTGAGAGGCTGCCTATCAATGAATCTTTCCCTGATGAGCAACTTTTTGCTATTAGTATACACATCCCTTGGTTTGCAAACATAGTCAACTTTTTGGCTACTTGAAGAATTCCTCAATATTGGAATAAAATGGATAAAGATCTTTTCTTCTCAAAGGTTAAACATTTTATTTGGGAAGATCCTTATCTGTTTAAGATTTGTGCAGACCAAATAATAAGAAGATGTGTCCCTGAAGAAGAATTTCATAGCATACTTTCTATGTGTCATGAGCAGGCCTGTGGAGGTCATTTTAGTGGAAACAAAATTGCTGCAAAGGTTTTGCAGTGTGGATTTTATTAGCCTACACTTTTCAAAGACGCTCTGCAGCACTGTAAGTCTTGCCAGAACTGCCAGAAATTGGGCAGCATTTCCAAGAGAAACCCAATGCCTTTACAGCCCATTTTGGTAGTTGAATTGTTTGATATTTGGGGGATAGACTTCATGGGTCCCTTTCCTCCTTCCAATGAGTGTAATTTCATTTTAGTAGCTATGGATTATGTATCCAAATGGGTTGAAGCCACAACCACTAAAACCAATGATCACAGAGTAGTTCTAAAATTTTTAAAAGATAACATTTTTTCCAGGTTTGGTTTGCTAAGAAAATTAGCAAACCAACCCCAAAAGGAAAAACCAAAGCTTTAGCCAAAAGAAAACTATCAATGGATAGAGCTGATAGGATTGAGAAAGGGAAGAAGGTTAGACATGAGGAACCCATCCCAGCAGCTGCTAGTCCTGAGCTTGAGCTTCTTCCTCTGCCTACGCATTTGGTACTGCCAAATCCATTCATTGAAGCTCAGAAGCTGATTCCTGAGCTTATGGTGGATGAAACTTTTTTCGTCAACAAACCGGGCTGTCAGCTATCTTTAAGATACATTAGGGATGCCTCACGGAGCAATATCCTTACCCCTCTGCCAGAGAAAATTTATCCGCGAATGGTGAAATTATGGTACCAAAACCTGGTAAAAGTGACAGAGAAAGATGCTGATGTCCCTACTCTTGTTATTTTCATTGATGATTGTTATTTAATTGTCACATATGAAGACATTGGGAATGCTTTGGGGATACCTTTTCAATATGATCCGGCTGGTCCATTCATTTGCAAGCGACCTCTTCGAAGAAATGGTGCACATTTAACCCAAGGGATCGTTAACAGACAGTCCATAATGAGGAGAGACCTAGCACCTCAATTTTTACTGATGGATTCAATTTTGAGGGGAAGTTTTTATGTCACTGGGCACAGCCAAGAAAGGAGGACACCAATTTTAGAGGCTCTCTTTCATTTTTCTAAGGGGCAATTTTTCAATGCCCCTATGTTAATTTTTGAAGCCATGGCTGATATTAGTGCCAAGTTGAAAATGGAGCAAAAATTTGCAGGAATCCCATTTGGTAGACTGATCACAGCCCTACTAAGAGCTAAGTTTTACATTGATGACCAGGAGCCATTTGAAGTCATAGCTCCTCATACTTTTGGGAAAAATGCTTGGACTACAAGCCAAGCAATGCGGAAAAGAATGAGAGAGGAAGGTGAGCCTGCACCAGCAATTGCTACTGAGCCTACATCTGCAGCTACTAGTGGACCTGCCATACATGAACCTGCCCCAGCAGCTCCCTTAGAACCTGCTTTCGTAGACCATGAGGTGACCAGCTCTTTAGTTGCACCCATTCTTGAAGAAGTTGTCCTTCCTGTGGTGACCAGCTCTTTAGCTGCACCCATTCTTGAAGAAGTTGTCCTTCCTGTGGTGACCAGCTCTTCAGCTGCACCCATTCTTGAAGAAGTTGTCATTTTACCCTCCTCACCTAGTCCAACTCCCGCCACTTCACCTATTCCAGCAGTCCCGTCTCTCATACCCACCATTATCCCAATTGAAGACTCCCCCTCTACACCAACCACTCCAGCCATACTCACACCACCAATTTCTCCCACCAATGCCCAAGACCTGGCCACAGATTTTATTGAACAATCTCCTAGCACTCCTCTTCTCCAAAGCCTCTCAAGTTCACTGGCTCCTTCAGCCCACACACCTGAAGTAACCCATACCCCTGAACCCGAGCCTTTCACTACAGAGGCTTATTCATCATTGATGGGGTCTATTTTTGAAAACGTTGGGCTTGAATCTGTCCCTATACCTGACCCTCCTCATTTCACTCACTTGGCTACTTCTCCCTTTACAGCCATTTCACCCATTGCACCTCCACTATCCACTTCAGTTTTACCAGCCCCTGCTATGCATACCACACCCACACCTGAATCAATTAGCCAAATATTTACCTTTCTCCAATCCATCCAAGCCCAACTACAGATCAAGACAGATAATCAGTCTGTGACCAATGACCTTCTCCAAACCTTAGCCTCCACATCCCACACAACTACCTTAGTCACTGTACCTGCTGTTGATGACCATGCTACCCAAACTGTACCTGAGGTAGCTCTTGTTGGGCCCCCTTCACCTCTCCTCACTTTCTCTGATCAAGCCAATCAGACCGACCCTGAAGTCATCCTTCTAGACCCCTCTTCTCCCACTCCCACAGCTGGGATACCTTTGGTCCCCTACCATTCGAATCCCATTCCCAGATTTGCCGCTCTCAAAAGGGCCATGGAAGAAAATCCATATATCTGTCGAGATGACTTCAAGGGGTTAGCTGATTTGCAAGCTTACATTAGAACCCCTTATGAAAACCAGATTCAGAAATTGGAGTTATTCATGAAATTTGAGAGAGAGAAAATGAAGGACCTGCTGGGTCAAACTTTTCAGATGGTTAGGAGTGAGCAGCACAAGGTGACAATGTTGCAAGCACAGCTTGAATAGGAAAAACTGAGGACTACTAGACTTGGAAAGTACATTGGCCTCACGAAAAAGATCAAATCAGAGGAATACACTAAGTTGCAAAACACAATCCAGGAGAAGGCTAAATCGAGTTCAGACTCCAATACTGAATCTAGTTCTGACTCTGACAGTGACTCCAGTTCTGAACCCATTGAACCAACTTATGATAAAGATTTCAACCCCAGTTATTAGATCACATTGTACTTATCTGTGTTATGAGTTTGTAATATAAAATTCTGGTTTTTCTTGTGTAATTACTGTGCATTTCTGTTCTTTCTTCTTGTCGTTATGATTTCTGCTTGATTGTTTCTTTTCTTTGCTTTGGACCAGTGCGGACCCTGCTCACCATAGGTTTGGGGGTGTGGCAGAAATGTCAATAATTGAGTTAACATCAATGCAGCTTATGATCAGTAGAATTTTTGAAAATGAAGCAATTTCACACCTGTTGTTTTGAAAAACGAGGAAGTTAAAACTTTTTGAAATTAATTTCTAGTGTAATTCTAATAATTTCATGAAGTGAATGTCAGAAAATTTCCAAAAGAAAATTGATGTTTTAGTAAACCTAAAAAGAGAGAAAACAGTGATGATATACCTCAGGAATTTGATAGAAAACCACACCCAGTGAGATTTGGACCTGAAATGTATTCTTCGGAGGTATGAATTGGCAATTTTTACGCTCTAGGAATTTTAAACCTGCTTGTTATCACTAGAAGTTACATATATCCAAGTTAAAATAGTTTGACAGCAATCATGATATTAAAGACATGATGTAAGGCCTCCTTTTAGACAGTTTAAACTTCAAAAAGCCCAACCTTTTGAAACTGCCCTTGATACACACCAATTGAGCTTTATAAATCCAAGATTTCTTTGAAACCTCATCAACCTCATTTAGCCTAACCCTCACTCTGAGAATTCAGAAGGTAAAGGAAAGAAAGCTGAAGAAAGGTGAGTTGGGTAATAGTTTGGTAAAAAAATAATTGAAGGCAATGATATATCAGCAGAAGAAATGTGGCATTCCAGTCAATGTTGCTTTGAAAAAAAAAAAAAAAGAGAAGGCATTTCATTGGAAGTTTGAAAAAGAAAGAGAAAAAGATGGCCACTTTGGCTCTGAAAATTCAAAGAAGAAGATGAAATTGTGCTGAATTAAAGAAGGCGTGTCTATCACCTCCTTACCTTGACTGACTTCTCAATTTTGAACTCCATTCCATCCCTTTATTCTTGATAAATTTCACCCATAAGCCACAGTACAACCCAAGTTAAAGTCCTTACTGATCAATGATGGATTGAGCTGTCACATGGAGATAATGATTTGTGTAATCTATGGTGAAAAGAGCAGTAAATTCAGAACGAAAAAGCAATGCCTATGCTCATGCTTACAGTCCTATTTGTGGGCTGTAAATGCTCTTGAGTCGTGTGAAATAGTACAACCCTCTTACTTACATGTTGAGTGAAAACCTGGTGAGAGTTGGGTTTGAAATCGACTTATTTGGGGTAACATCAAAGCTGGATTCTCAAATAGAAGGCAAGCTGTTCATTACTTTTTCTTGTAAATCACTTTTTGACACAAATTGAGTGAATGGTAAAAGGAATTACAGCAGAATTTTAGTTTTGAACTGATGTTTTCAAGAAAATCTTCTTACAACCTGACTGATGTAGGTGTGACTAATTTGATTGGATGAAAGTTTGCTTTAATAGAACTGCATTGATCTTAACTGATTTGTTGGAGAAGTTTATGGGTACCTTCACTGAAAACCCTCAGGAGACTTCACTCCTCCACTAGGGATCACCTAGGGGTTTAAAAGGCTTGTTGTATATGCTAAATGCAACTATATTCCCTACAAAAGTGGCTTTTTATTCTACTTTTAATTTTGACTTTGATAAGGGACTAGCAAAGCTTAGGTTTGGGGGTGTGTTGAGAACTAGAAAATACCATTTTCCACCCCTTAACCTAGGCGTTGATAGACCCTTGAGAGAACTAAATAAGTGTTTTAAGTGCTTGTGTCACAGCTAACAATAAAGGCAGGCTTAACCATGAAAGCAGCCTAAAAGTGCCAAAAAGATGATAATCCATGTCGATCCAAAGGAAGAAAGAGAAGGGACAACCTCACTAGCTGTCAAAATGCCTGAACTGAAGAGGCAAAGACCTGGTCTCAACCAAGAAAAGAAATGTGGAGCAATTCGAACAGAAAAATGCACTACAGAGTGCATTTCGAAAAGAATCTGAACATTTCAAAAAGAACCTGAACTCTGCGAAAAGAACTAAAAGCTTCAGGCTTAGTTTTCGAAGAGCACCAGAACTCTTCGAAAGGATGATTGACCTATTCGAAAAGAAGAGAACTCCTTGTGAACAGAACCTGAACTTTGCGAAAAGAGCTTCAGGAGTCACAGTACCTTCCGAAAAGTTCCCTAAACTATGCGAAATGGTATTATGGAGATTCCTAGATTTTGCAAGGGTAATTCAGTAATCTTTTTCACGTGTCCCAATGCATTTTAAAACCTAGGGATATTCTAAAAGGTTCTAAGCACAAAGCGATGGCATATTCCACCCCATGTGAGCACCCGAAGATGAAATCACTTGGCGGGAACTTCTAGAGGCTCTAACAGATTTTCAAATTGCATAACAAAATTGATGCTTATGTCACCTGATTGGCTGAACCAGATCGAGCAATTCTGATTGGCCAGAACAGATCTAGATCCTTGTGCTCGATTACCATTGGTTGATACAAATCTGAGCACTTTTGATTGGTCGATACGCATCTGAGCTAGACCTGGGGAAAACTATAAATAGATGAACCATTTGCCCAGTTTGGGCATCCAGATTTTGAGTTTCATTCCTATTCCCCCATTTCCAAATCAACTAGTTTGTCTGAAACCCCTGTAATAGCCTAAATTTTACTTGCAATTGAGAGCTGTGAGATACCTCTGTAATTCAAAAGAGAATTGTATTCAAGACTACAACCGAGAGTCGTTAAGTTGTGCTCTGTAATTGTAATGGTGAATTTGAAAAGGTTGCTGTAAACCGTACATTCTCAATTAGATTCGTGTTAAGGGTTCCCTCTGATCTCCTTATTACACTAGACTCCTTTAGATTTACTGTTTTTCATGCCATTTTCCTTGATTCATTAACCCTGTGGGAATTAGTGTTTGTAACCTAATCTCTCACAGCATTTGTAGTGATATTTCTTGTTCTAAATTAAGGGTTTAGATTAAAGGCTATTGGATGGTTTGTGGCCATTGAAGTGGACAGACCATAGCCATAAGCCTAAATCTAATCCTTGAGTTAGATTTATTTCTCTTACATCTGTGCTTGTAGCCAGATGAAGATTGGATCATCTCTCATTTGATCTGCAGTCATTCTCATTGTGTTTCAAGGACCAAATCAAAGTTAGATATTATTTCTCCATTTTTATAAGTTTACATCAAAATTCCCCCAACTCAGATCTGGATCATTTAGTTTAACTTTTACTTTTATCATTTAGTTAATGTGACAAATTCAACCTCCCATCTTATGTTCTTTGTAGATTGGATAAGAGGCCAGATCTGGTAGCTCAGATCTGGAGGTTTATCTTGCATTTTAAACAAATTCTCTATGGACGATCTTTTACTCAGTTACATTTAAAACTTGCTACAATTGGCCCTGATCTTGCAGGCTAATTCACTTCTCTCTGTGCTGATATTTCTTTACTCTTTTTAATGTTCCAGATTCATTATGACTTAGCAGTTGCAAATCTGTTTTCAAAACACAAATAAATCATGCACACTTAGAATCACCAACAGGATGAGCGATGGTGCTTGATCTTGTATTACTTGCAAAAGTCTCGGATGCGCTTATTCACAAAGTTTATGCCGTTGTTCGTGATGATATCTTTAGGTACTCGAAATCGGCACACAATATTGTGCTTGAGAAACTTCTCAACGTGACTAGCCATGATGTTGGCATATGACGCTGTTTCTACCCATTTTGTGAAGTATTCAATGGCGACGAGGATGAACCGATGTCCATTTGATGCTTTTGGATTAATCATTCCAACAACGTCAAGGTCCCAGGTAGTAAATGGCCAAGGAGTGGTGTTGCAGTGATGATCAATGGCAGGAGCGTGTATCAGACTAGAGTGTTCTTGACACTTGTAGCATTTTTTAACATGTTTGTAGTAATCTGATTCCATGGTGGTCCAAAAGTATCCTTGCTGTAGGATTTTCTTAGCGAGCATGTGACAACTGACATGGGCTCCGCATACTCCGTCATGGAATTCTTTCATAATATTGACCGCTTCACTTTCAGTGAGGCACCTGAGTAAGATGTTATTGTATGATCGCTTGTAGAGGCATTCCCTGGAAATGACGTAACCTGCCGCTAAACGTTGAATAGTTTGTCGGTCTATCATGGATGTACCCTCTGGGAAAGTTAGGGTCTCGAGGAAATTCTTGATATCTGAGAACCAAGGTGGCTCATCATTAGGCTTTGTAGGTTCGTCAATCTGGAGGAAGAAGGCTGGCTCATTCCTCTGCTCGATCACGATTGGCTTCATCTCAATACCATAGGGGATTTCAATAATTGACACCAAAGTTGCTAATGCATCGGCAAAGCGATTCCTTATCCGTTGGATGTATGAGAAAGTCACATCTTAGAAGCAAGCTATCAGATCCTCGAGGTGCTCATGATAGGGAATCAGTTTCTCGTCCTTCGTCTTCCTTTCACCATTCATCTGACATATGATTAACTGTGAATTGCCAAATACTCGAACGTGAGTTACATTCAGATCGAGAGCCGCCTATAGACCAGCGGCGCAAGCCTCGTACTCAGCCATATTGTTAGTTCAAGGGAAGTTGAGTTTGATAGAGACCGGTACATGGGATCCTTTCGGTGAAATTAGGATGGCGCCAACTCCTTAGCCCTCGACATTTGCTACCCCATCAAGGTGCATTACCCATGATTCGTCTGCTTCTTCGGTATCGTCTTCCGTCATGAATAAGATATCTTCATCTAGAAATTTGGTTCTCAAAGGTTCATAATCAGGTAAAGGATTGTCGACAAGATGATCAGCAAGTGCCTACCCCTTGATCGACTTCTGAGTGGCGTACGTAATGTCGAATTCAGATAATAAAAGTTGCCATCATGCAGTGGTCCCAGTGAGACCGGCTTCTCGAATAGGTACTTCAATGGGTCCATTCGAGCCAAAAGCAGAACTGCTTGAGATAGCAAGTAGTGGCAGATCCTTTGAGTAGCCCATACAAGAGCTAGGCATGCTTTCTCCAAATGAGAGTAGCGCGTCTCGTAATCAGTAAACTTCTTGCTCAGATAGTAAATGGCTTGCTCTCTTCTTCCTGTTTCATCGTGCTGTCCCAATACACATCCCATAAAAACTTTCATCGGGGAGAGATACATCAAGAGTGGTCTCCTTGGCTCAGGTGGTACCAAAATAGGTGGATTAAGGAGATAGCTTTTGATTTTTTTAAACGTTGCCTGATAATCGTCATTTCATTCAACGGGTGAATTCTTCCTTAGTAACTTGAAGATTGGAGTACAGATTGGAGAGAGCTATGCAATGAACCGATTGATATACTGTATTCTGCCTAGAAACCCTCTAACCTCCTTCTAGGTAGACGGCGATGGCATTTTAGTGATGGCTTTGACTTTGATTGGGTCGACCTCGATCCCCCTCCTACTGACGATGAACCCTAGAAGTTTCCATGACATAGCACCAAATGCGCACTTCTGTGGATTCAGTCGTAGCCGATACTTCCTCAGCCTTTCAAATAGCTTCTGAAGGTTTACCAGATGGTTGCTTCGCTCTAGTGACTTGGCTATCATGTCGTCAACATACACTTCAATCTCTCGGTGCATCATGTCATGAAATAGTGCAGTCATAGCTCTCTGGTACGTTGCACCGGCATTCTTATGCCCGAATGGCATAACTCGATAGCAAAAGGTTCCCCAGGGGGTAATGAACGTTGTCTTCTTGCAATCAACCTCTGCCATTTTGATCTGATTGTATCCTGAGAATCCATCCATAAAAAAATCATCCCGTGCTTAGCTGTGTTATCAACCAAGATGTAGATGTGTGGTAGTGGGAAATCGTCCTTTGGGCTTGCTCTGTTCAAATTGCGAAAGTCAATGCACATGCGGACCTTTCCATCTTTCTTTGGCACAGGTATGATATTGGCAAGCCATTGCGGGTATTTGGATACTATGAGAAATCCTACGTCATACTGCTTGATGACCTCATCTTTCACTTTCAGCATCCTTTCAGATCGGAGACGTCTCAGCTTCTGCTTGACTGGCTTCATATCAGGGTAGAGGGGCAACTCATGCTCATCCAAATCAGTATCCAGACCAGGCATGTCCTCGTATGACCAGGCAAAAACATCTTGGTATGACCGAAGGAAATCGATCATGCTTTTTCTTTCCTCAGGAGACAATGACATTTCGATCTTGGTTATTCTGGGAACCTCCTCAGTTCCTAGATTGATGTCTTCGGTCTCTTCAATAATGGGGGTAGGGCCATACTCATAGTCGGCAAATCGGTCAAGGAGCTCATTGGGGAGTTCCTTGAAGGGGACATCCTCGACCAGACTCGTGATCCCTACCTCTTTTTGTACTTCTACAGGGAAGGGGTCGATTTCACTTGGGACGGGCATTTTGATTAAGGCATCCTTTTGTGGGACATTTTCTGGAATTTTAAATGATAATATTTTTGGACTTTGGATTTTTCCAATGTTTTTAGGATTTTGTGTTTTTTTCGTGTCTTTGAGATTTTGTATTTTTCTATGTTTTTGAGATTTTTGTTTTCTTCGAAGACGGACCCTTGGCAAGGCGAGTTTGTGTATATACAAGGTATTGCCTGCCAAGGGCTTATCTCACTTTTTATAGGTTGTTTTTTTTTTTTTGGAAACTGATGCCAAATGTTAGGCCACTCCTGGCTTCCAGGGTTTGGGGCAAGGATGCCCAGTTGCGTACCTAAGGGGCCGCTTCTTTACCTGTTGGGATGGAGGGTGCTGACTGATATGGCTCATTGGAGTCTGCCTCCATCATATTGATCCCCATTTTGTCTGAGATCATGTCCTCAAACGATAACTCGATTTTGTGGTGATTCACCACAGGGGGGGTTTCTTCAGGTACCAACCGTCGTTCCTCGAAAAGGGATAACGTGGTCAAATCTATCTCCAGGCTAGGAACGGTAATATGGGGATTGGTGGGGTGAATTGGGGCTATGGGTTTGTGTGGGGTCAAATGGGTTGTCCAATTTCGATCGATCTTTACGACTCCTGCGGTAACAAAGGAATCCCTGATGTGGGGCCTAGGGGAAGGTTTCTCCTCTATGTTAATTCCTCTAGCTCTTGCAGCTGTGGCGACCCTGGCTTTCTCTTTAGCCTCTCGGACCTCATGCTCTGTGGGCTTGTATCTTAGCCTAAATCTTACTTTCTGTCACTTAGCCACAACTGGCTCTCTTCTGCCTTGTAATTTGGGTCCCAAACCCCTTCCTTTTTGTTAGCCCCACTTTTAGAGCGTTACCATTGCCGCTACCATACTGCATCCCGTTTTAGATATGATGCCCTTAAATGGTTCTGGGAGTATAGCTAACACCTCATATTCAAAACTATAGAGGTGGACGTCCTCAGCAATGTGTGGTACATTCAGTATATTGGGTTTTTCAACGCTATTGGTGGCTTTTTCTTTCTCGCTGTGCCCCTCTCCGATGATTGTACTGATCTTATGTCCAGATGCAAATTTGAGTTTTCGGTGCAATGTGGAAGGTATGGCTCCGACTTCATGTAGCCACAGGCGCCCCAATAACAGATTAAATGAGGATTTGACATCCTTGACTTGAAATAAGATGGAAAAGGTTATTAGCCCTATCAGCAGCTCAAGATCAACTTCTCCCATTATTTCTCTCCTGGTATTGTCAAACCCACTAGCACTGGTTCTGGTGGGCCTTAACATGCACGGATCGACCCCGATCTTGGTGGCGGTTCTTAACGGGCATATATTCCATGCAGACCCATTATCAATTAGCACCAAGGGGATAATCATATTTTCAGACTCAACGGTTATATTCAAATATTTTGAGTGGCTAACTCCTTCCTCAGGTAAATCGGCATAAGAAAATGAAATGGCATTTGGAGCCATCACTTGACCAATTATCTGCCCAACTTCTTCTGAGCAAAGCTAGAGCATGGTTTCTATGTTAGCACCAAATAGTATCACTTCTTGGAATGATTTGCAGTGTCAATTTTTAGCCAAATACTTCCCAATGTCTAAAACAAGCCAATTGAGACAAAGTATTATGTCCTTCTCACAAAACTCAACTGAAACTTTCCATGAAGCATGGGAAAGATTTAAGGAACTTTTAAGACAATGTCCTCATCATCAAATTCCCCGATGGTAGCTTGTTCAAAGCTTCTATCAAGGAATTGATCAAAAAGGCAAGAATATGGTAGATGGTTCCTGTGGAGGCACTTACTTGCAAAAAACAGTTGAGGAAGTTTGGGACTTATTTGAAGTAATTGGTGAAAACTCAACTCAACAGGAATCTTTGTCAAGAGATATTGAAAATCCTGCTAGGTTGAACAATCAACAAACCACCAAAGGAAAGATTTATGAGGTGAATGATTTGGAAAGAAAGATGGATAATTTAACCACAAAGTTTGATAAATTGATGGACTCACTTAAAAATCCAATGGTTGCAAGAGTAGAGGAGGCATGTCTGATATGCCAGTCCCCTACTCATTCACTTGACCAATGTCCCGCTGCACCACAGTTCCCGGATCTAGTGGTGGAACAAGCTCATGCTGCCCAATCATTTGGACAAATGCAGTCAAATGAATATCCATGGAGAGGGCACCCCAATTTGAGGTGGAGTCGGGGGAATTATCAATCACAACACCAGCAGCAACCAAAGAACCAAATGCCTTTCAAAACTGCTCAACCTTATCAGCATAATTTTTATGCCAAGCCAAATTTTCAGCAGCCCATTCTGCAACAACCTGTACAACAATCTGCTCCAATTCAAATCCCTCCCAGGTCCCCTTCTTTTGAAGATCAAGTCCTAAATTCACTCAAAAATTTAGGATCTTTAACTCAGACTGTGAACTTTCACAGTCAGAGCATAAAGAAGATTGAAGAAACATTGTGTCAACTTTCAAATACCTTGGCCAAAAGAGAGGAAGGAAAGTTACCCAGCCAACCTTTGAACAATCCCAAAGGACAGTTCATGGTTGGAGAGGCTTCTATTTCACATGAAGAAGTAAAAACTGTCACAACATTAAGAAGTGGAAGAATTATAAATAACAAAGTGGGTACTAAAGAAGAAAAAAGTGAGGAAAATGATAAAGATATGCAGCAGGAGCAGCATAATGTTAGCGTAAAAGTCTTGATGTACCTCGTAAAAAATTAAAAAATGAAAAACAAAAAAATCAAAAAGATTCTGATAATGCTTCTAAAGCTGTAGATGAAGGACTAGTTCCTCATTTACCATTTCCTCATGCCATGAAATCTATATCCCCTTTTGATAAAGGGAACACAAAAGTAGATGAAATGATGGAGACTTTCAAGCAAGTAAAGATAAATCTACCTTTGCTTGATGCAATCAAACAAATTCCAGCATATGCAAAATTTTTGAAAGATAATTGCACTCACAAAAGACAGTCTGGGATACAGTTATCCAAGAAGGTCTTTGCTGTGGAAAGAGTTAATCAGGACTTGTCTATTACCACACCTCCTAAACTTCAAGATCCTGGAATCCCCACAATCCCTTGCATTATTGGGGAACATACCATTGAAAAGGCTTTATTAGATTTGGGTGCTAGTGTCAACCTGCTTCCATATTCTGTATATGAGAAACTAGGTTTGGGAGAATTAAAACCCACTCATGTGGTGTTACAACTAGCAGACAGATCTAAAAGAAAGCCAGTTGGGATGATTGAGGATCTATTGGTGGGAGTAGATAAATTTTTCAATCCTGCTGATTTTCTAGTTTTGGACATGGAACCTACAAAAGGCAAAACTTCCATCCCTGTCATTTTGGGAAGACCATTGCTGACTATAGCAAATGCTTGCATTCAATGCAGGTCTGGTATTATGGAAGTCTCTTTTGAAAATATGAAGGTGATATTAAATGTTTATAATGCAGTCACACAGCCTCAATTCAGCTTAGAGGAATGTTTTCATGTTGATCTATTGGATGAACTGGTGGAAGGGACTTTACAACAGTTTTTGCAGTGTGAAGATTTAACCACAGATTCTAAATATTCTTGGGGAAATTCCGAGGAAGAAACATTTTGTACCTCAAAGTCTGAGGAAGTAAATGCTATGCATGGAACTCATAATCAATCAGCAAGTTTCTCTTCTTGGAAACCTGCTATTCTTCCCCTTCCACAAACAGCTAAGGTACCTTTGCTACCTTCTTTTCTCAGCCCACCTGATGTAGAACTGAAGCAGTTGCCAGAAAATTTGAAATATGTGTTTTTAGGAGACCATAAATCATTGCCTGCAATTATTTCTTCCTCCCTCACAAAGGAGCAAGAGGAAGAGCTGTTGATTATTTTGAAACAACATAAAAGGGAAATTGGCTGGACTATTGCTGATTTGGGAGGAATTAGTCCAGCTGTTTGCATACATAAAATCTATTTGGAAAAAGATGCAAAGCCTTCTAGGGAAATGCAGAGGTTGAACCCTCATATGCAAGAAGTGGTCATGAAAGAGGTTGTTAAGTTGTTGGATGCAGGGGTCATTTACCCCATTTCAGATTCAGCTTGGGTGGCACCTACACAGGTGCTACCTAAGAAATCTGGGATCACTGTTGTAACCTCAGATTCTGGTGAGCTTATGTCAACCAGAAAAACAACTGGGTGGAGGGTCTGTATTGATTACAGAAAATTAAATTCAATGACTAGAAAAGACCATTTCCCTCCCCCATTCATTGATCAGATTTTACATAAGCTAGCAGGAAAAGCTTATTACTATTTTCTTGATGGTTACTCTGGTTACAACCAGATTCCTGTGTACCCACAAGATCAGGAGAAGACCACATTCACTTGCCCCTTTGGCACTTTTGCCGATAGGAGAATGCCTTTTGGTCTTTAAAATGCTCCTGCTACCTTTCAAAGATGCATGTACTCCATTTTCTCTGATATGATTGACCAATTTATGGAGATTTTTATGGATGATTTTTCAATCTATGGAGATAATTTTGCCCAGTGTTTACATCATCTCAAATTGGTGTTACAGAGATGTGAAGAAACCAATCTAGTTTTGAGTTGGGAGAAGAGCCATTTCATGGTCACCAAGGGCATTGTCCTTGGCCATGTTGTCTCCCACAAGGGCATTGAGGTAGACAAAGAAAAAATTGATTTAATTGCACATTTACCACCTCCCAAAACTGTTAAACAGATCAGAAGTTTTTTGAGACACGCTGGATTTTACAGAAGGTTCATTAAGGACTTCAGTAAAATAACCAAGCCTCTTTGTCATTTATTGTGCGAAGATGTCCCTTTTGTTTTCAACATTGAATGCATGAAGGCATTTGAATACTTAAAAATCTGTTTGATTTCAGCTCCAACATTACAGTCTCCAGATTATTCACAACCTTTTGAACTGATGTGTGATGCATCAGATTATGCTTTGGGAGCTGTCCTTGGACAGATAAAGGATAAGCTGCCTCATGTCATAGCTTATGCCAGTAGATCAATGATTGATGCACAACTCAATTACACAACAACTGAGAAAGAGCTGTTGGTAATTGTTTTTGCTTTAGAGAAATTCAGGTCATATGTCTAGGGTTCACTAATAGTGGTGTTCACTGACCACTCTGCCTTGAAATACCTTCTGTCTAAGAAGGACACCAAACCAAGATTAATCAGGTGGATCCTCCTATTACAGGAATTTGATTTACAGATCAAAGAGAAAAAGGGTGTGGAGAATGTGGTGGCTGATCACTTGTCTGGAATTCTAACTGCTGAGATTGATAGGCTGCCTATCAATGAATCTTTCCCTGATGAGCAACTTTTTGCTATTAGTATAGACACCCCTTAGTTTGCAAACATAAGTCAACTTTTTGGCTACTGGAAGAATTCCTCAACATTGGAATAAAATGGATAAAGATCTTTTCTTCTTAAAGGTTAAACATTTCATTTGGGAAGATCCTTATTTTTTTAAGAGTTGTGCAGACCAAATAATAAGAAGATGTGTCCCTGAAGAAGAATTTCATAGAATACTTTCTGTGTCATGAACAGGCCTGTGGAGGTCATTTTAGTAGAAACAAAACTCCTGCAAAGGTTTTGCAGTGTGGATTTTATTGGCCTACACTTTTCAAAGATGCTCTGCAGCACTGTAAGTCTTGCTGTGAATCGCTTAAATTGGGCAGCATTTCCAAGAGAAACTCAATGCCTTTACAGCCCATTTTGGTAGTTGAATTGTTTGATATTTGGGGGATAGACTTCATGGGTCCCTTTCCTCGTTCCAATGGGTGTAATTTCATTTTAGTAGCTGTGGATTATGTATCCAAATGGGTTGAAGCCACAGCCACTAAAACCAATGATCACAGAGTGGTTCTGAAATTTTTAAAGGATCACATTTTTTCCAGGTTTGGTTTTCCCAGAGCTATTATCAATGATGGGGGAAGCCATTTTTGTAATAATCATTTTGAAACTTTATTGAAAAAATACTCTGTGACTCATAGAGTAGCTACTCCATATCATCCACAAACCAGTGGACAAGTGGAGATTTCCAATAGAGAAATCAAACATATACTGGAAAAGACTGTGAAGAAGGACAAAAAGGATTGGTCCTTTAAGCTGAATGATGCACTGTGGGCATATAGGACAGCCTATAAAACCCCAATTGGCATGTCCCCATTCTTGTTGGTCTATGGCAAAGCATGCCATTTACCATGGAGGTAGAATATAAAGCCTTTTGGGCTATTAAAACATTGAACATGGATCTGGCTACTGCTGGTAATCACAGGAAACTCCAACTTGCTGAGTTGGAGGAGCTGAGAATGGATGTATACACCAATTCAAGATCCTACAAAGAGAAAGTCAAAGCCTTCCATGATAAAAATTTGTTGAGAAAAGAGTTCACAGCTGGCTCTAAGGTATGGCTATTTAACTCAAAACTTAAGCTTTTTCCTGCAAAGCTAAGATCCAGATGGGAAGGGCCATATATTGTCATTCATGCAGCTCCTTCTGGGGCTGTTGACATTTTAGACCCAAGTGATGGAAGAATCTTGAAAGTAAATGGTCAGAGGCTCAAACCATGTATTGAAAATACCCAGGAGCCTGTGCTACCCATCTATCATCAAGAACCTCCCCAAATCTGATGGCATACAACTGTACAATATGTTTTTGTTCTGTAGTTTTTGCATAGTTTTCTATTTCTCTGTTTTTAGTCATGTTTGTTCTCTTTTCGAGAAGTTTAAATATGTGAAAAATTAATTCGCAAAGTAAAATTTGTCTTTTCGCAAAGTTCAATTTCCTTTTCGAAAAGGATCTGGATTTGTAACGAACTGCTCGAAAGAAATGATAGCTTTTCGAAAAGTTATTTCTGAAGCCATTTGCTTTTCAAAAAGTTGTATCTGAAGCCATTTGCTTTTCGAAAAGTTGTTTCTGAAGCCATTTGCTTTTCGAATGGTACTGATGCCATTCTCTGTTGTAAAAGGGACTGTTTTGGAACTTTTCGAAAACTTAACAATGACTTTGCCAAAATAACTCTGAGCATATTTAAACCCTTTGGAAGTAAGGGTTTAATATTCGAAAGCTTTCTGAGAACGTCCTGTTTCACAAAAACCCCATTTCTTTCTTTCCTTGCGTGATTTTAGAATTCAGTCATACTTTTCTTCACATTTGTTCGATCATTTGAGCTTGAAGAGAGGGATTTTAGCTTCTGGTCTAGTGGATTTCAGCGAGCAAGCAACATGTTCAATCAAAACCCTAGATTTTGGTATTTTTCTGCGCATTTCCTCTGTTTATCATTTGCAAAGTTTGATTTTGTGTCAGCATTTGTTGTGGGCGTTTTTATACACAACTTTAGAATGGGGAAAGCTGAAAAATCACTGGCTGCCATGTTCCCAAAATCATTGGCTAAGAAAATTAGCAAACCAACCCCAAAAGGAAAAACCAAAACTTCAGCCAAAAGAAAACTATCAATGGATAGAGCTGATAGGATTGAGAAAGGGAAGAAAGTTAGACATGAGGAACCCATCTCTGCAGCTGCTAGTCCTGAGCCTGAGCTTCCTCCTTTGCCTATGCATTTGGTACTGCCAATTCCATTCATTGAAGCTCAGAAGCTGATTCCTGAGCTTATCGTGGATGAAACTTTTTCCGTCAACAAACCAGACTGTCAGCTATCTTTAAGATACATGAGGGATGCCTCACTGAGCAATTTCCTTACCCCTCTGCCAGAGAAAATTTATCCGCGAATGGTGAAATTATGGTACCAAAACCTGGTAAAAGTGACAGAAAAAGATGCTGATTCCCCTGCTCTTGTTACCTTTATTGATGATTGTGATCTAACTGTCACATATGAAGATATTGGGAATGCTTTGGGGATACCTTTTCAATATGATCCTTCTGGTCCATTGGTTGCAGCAGAAGCAGCCTCTTTCAGAGAAATGGCTGCACAATTAACCCAATGGATCGTTGGAAATGGACAGTCCATAATGAGAGACCTAGCACCTCAATTTTTATTGATGGATTCAATTTTGAGGGGAAGCTTTTATGTCACCGGGCACAGCCAAGAAAGGAGGACACCAATTTTAGAGGCTCTCTTTCATTTTTCTAAGGGGTAATTTTTCAAGGCCCCTATGTTAATTTTTGAAGCCATGGCTGATATTAGTGCCAAGTTGAAAAAGGAGCAGAAACTAGCTGCAATCCCATTTGGTAGACTAATCATAGCTCTACTAAGAGCTAAGTTTGACATTGATGACTAGGAGCCATTTGAAATCATAGCTCCTCATACTTTTGGGAAAAAGGCTTGGACTACAAGCCAAGCAATGCTGAAAAGACTGAGAGAGGAAGGTGAGCCTCGCACTGCAATTGCTCGAGCACACTGCACTGGTTAGTGAACTCCGCCATACATGAACACGCCCTAGCCTCCCTTAGAACCTGCTTTGCCAGACCTTGAGCTGACCAACTCTTTAGCTGCACCCATTCTTGAAGAAGCTGTCCTTCCTGTGGTGACCAGCGCTTTAGCTGCACCCATTCTTGAAGAAGTTGGCATTTTACTCTCCTCACCTAGTCTAGCTCCTGCCCCTTCACCTATTCCAGCAGTCCCATCTCCCATACCCACCATTATCCCATTTGCAGACTCCCCCTCTACACCAACCACTCCAGCCATACTCACACCACCAATTTCTCCCACCAATGCCCAAGACTTGGCCACAGATTTTATTGATCAATCTCCTTGCACTCCTCTTCTCCAAAGCCTCTCAAGATCACCTGCTCCTTCAGCCCACACACCTGAAGTATCCCATACCCTTGAACCTGAGCCTTTCACTACAGAGGCTTATTCATCATTGATGGGGTCTATTTTTGAAAACGTTGGGCTTGAACCTGTCCCTATACATGACCCTCCTCATTTCACTCACTTGGCTACTTCTCCTTTTACAGCCATTTCACCCATTGCACCTCCACCATCCACTTCAATTTTACCAGCCCCTGCTATGCATACCACACCCACACCTGAATCAATTAGCCAAATACTTACCTTTCTCAAACTATAGATCAACACAGACAATCAGTCTGTGACCAATGACCTTCTCCAAACCTTAGCCTCCACATCCCACACAACTACTTAAACCACTGTACCTACTGTTGATGACCATGCTACCCAAACTGAAACTGAGGTAGTATTGGCTGATTTGCCCACGCTCACCACTACTGCCCATGCTACCCAAACTAAACCTGAGGTACCTCTGGTTGAGTCCACTTCACCTCTCCTCACTTTCTCTGATCAAGCCATTCAGACCGACCCTGAAGTCATCCTTCTAGATCCCTCTTCTCCCACTCCCACAGCTGGGATACCTTTGGTCCCCTACCATTCCATTCCCATTCCCAGATTTGCCGCTCTCAAAAGGGCCACGGAAGAAAATCCATATATCTGTCGAGATGTCCTCAAGGGGTTAGCCGATTTGAAAGCTTACATTAGAACCCCTTATGAAAACCAGATTCGGAAATTGGAGTTATTCATGAAATTTGAGAGAGAGAAAATGAAGGACCTGCTGGGTCAAACTTTTCAGATGGTTAGGAGTGAGCAGCACAAGGTGACCATGTTGCAAGCACAGCTTGAACAGGAAAAACTGAGGACTACTAGACTTGGAAAGTACATTGGCCTCACCAAAAAGATCAAATCAGAGGAATACACTGAGCTGCAAAACACAATCCAGGAGAAGGCTAAATCGAGTTCGCATCTAATCGATTCTAGTTCTGACTCTGACAGTGACTCCAGTTTTGATCCCATTGAACCAACTTATGATACAGATTTTGACCCCAATTATTAGATCACATTGTACTTATCTGTGTAATTACTGTGCATTTCTGTTCTTTCTTCTTGTCATTATGATTCCTGCTTGATTGTTTCTTTTCTTTGCTTTGAACCAGTGCGGACCCTGCTCACCTTAGGTTTGGGGGTGTGGCAGAAATATCAATAATTGAGTTAACATCAATGCAGCTTACGATCAGTGGAATTTTTGAAAATGAAGTAATTTCACACCTGTTGTTTTGAAAAATGAGGAAGTTAAAAACTTTTTGAAATTAATTTCTAGTGTAATTCTAATACTTTCATGCAGTGAATGTCAGAAAATTTTCAGCTCAGGAATTTGATAGAAAACAGTGATGATATACCTCAGGAATTTGATAGAAAACCTAAAAAGAGAGAAAACAGTGATGATATACCTCAGGAATTTGATAGAAAACCACACCCAGTGAGATTTAGGCCTGAAATGTATTCTTTGGAGGTATGAATTGGCAATTTTTTCTGCTCTAGGGACTGATTGAACCTGCTTACTTTCACTAGAAGTTACACATATCCAAATTGAAATAATTTGACAGCAATCATAATATTAAAGACATGATGTAAGGCCTCCTTTTGAACAGTTTGAACTTCAAAAATCCCCACCTTTAAAACTGCCCTTGATACACACCATTTGAGCTTTATAAATCCAGGATTTCTTTGAAACCTCATCAACCTCATTTAGCCTAACCCTCACTTTGAGAATTCAGAAGGTAAAGGAAAGGAAGCTGAAGAAAGGAGAGTTGGGTATCAGTTTGGTAAAAAGAAAAATTGAAGGCAATGATGTATCAGCAAAAGAAATATGGCATTCCAGTCAATGTTGCTTTGAAAAAAAAAAAAAAAAAAAAAAAAAAAAAAAAAGGAGAAGTCATTTCATTGGAAGTTTGAAAAAGAAAGAGAAAAAGCTGGCCACTTTGGCTCTAAAAATTCAAAGAAGAAGATAAAATTGTGTTGAAATAAAGAAGGTGTCCATACCACCTCCTTACCTTGACTGACTTCTCAATTTTGAACTCTATTCCACCCCTTTATTCATGATAAATTTCACCCATAAGCCACAGTACAACCCAAGTTAAATTCCTTACTGATCAATGATGGATTGAGCTATCACATGGAGATAAGGATTTGTGTAATCTATGGTGAAAGGAGCAGTGAATTCAGGACTAAAAAGAAATGCCTATGCTCATGCTTATAGTCCTATTTGTGGGCTGTAACCGCTCTTGAGCCATGTGAAATAGTACAACCCTCTTACTTACACGTTGAGTGAAAACCTGGTGAGAGTTGGGTTCGAAATCGACTTATCTGGGGTAACATCAAAGCTGGATTCTCAAATAGAAGGCAAGCTGTTCATTAACTTTTCTTGTAAATAACTGTTTGACACAAATTGAGTAAATGGTAAAAAGAATTACAGCAGAATTTTAGTTTTGAACTGATGTTTTCTTGAAAATCTTCTTACAGCCTGACTGATGCAGGTGTGAATAATCTGATTGGATGAAAGTTCGCTTTAACAGAACTGCATTGATCTTAACTGATTTATTGGAGAAGTTTGTGGGTACCTTCATTGAAAACCCTCAGGAGACTTCACTCCTCCACTAGGGATCACCTAGGGGTTTAAAAGGCTTGTTGTATATGCTAAATACAACTTTGTTCCCTACAAAAGTGGCTTTTTATTCTGTTTTTAATTTTGACTTTGCTAAGGGACTAGCAAAGCTTAGGTTTGGGGGTGTGTTGAGAACCAGAAAATACCATTCTCCACCCTTTAACGTAGGCCTTGATAGACCCTTGAGAGAACTAAACAAGTGTTTTAAGTGCTTGTGTTACAGTTGACAATAAAGACAGGCTTAACCATGAAAGTAGCCTAAAAGTGCCAAAAAGATGATAATCCATGTCGATCCAAAGGAAGAAAGAGAAGGGACAACCTCACTAGCTATCAAAATGCCTGAACTGAAGAGGCAAAGACCTGGTCTCAACCCAGAAAAGAAATGTGGAGCAATTCGAACAAAAAAATGCACTACAGAGTGCTTTTCGAAAAGAATCTGAACACTTTGAAAAGAACCTGAACTCTGCGAAAAGAACTAAAAGCTCCAGGGTTAGTTTTCGAAAAGAACCTGAACACTTTGAAAGGATGATTGACCTATTCGAAAGGAAGAGAACTCCTTCAACGTAACTGAACTTTTGCGAAAGAGCTTCGGAGTCACTATGTAAAAGTTCCCTAAACTATGCGAAATGGTATTCTGGAGATTCCTAGGTTTTGCAAGGGTAATTCAGTAATCTTTTTCATGCATCCCAATGCATTTAAAAACCTAGGGACATTCCAGAAGATTCTAAGCATGAAGCGAAGGCATATTCCACCCCATGTGAGCACCCGAAGATGAAATCACTTGGCGGGAACTTCTAGAAGCTCTAACAGATTTTCAAATTACATAACAGAATTGATGCTTATGTCGTCTGATTGGCTGAACTAGATCGAGCAATTCTGATTGGCTAGAACATATCTGGATCCTTGTGCTCAACTACCATTGGTAGTTACAGATCTAAGCACTTCTGATTGGTCGATACACATTTGAGCTAGACCTGGGGAAAACTATAAATAGATGAACCATTTGCCCAATTTGGGCATCCAGATTTTGAGTTTCATTTCTATTCCCCCATTTCCAAATCAGCTAGTTGGTCTAAAACCCCTGTAATAGCCTAACTTTTACTTGCAATTGAGAGCTGTGAGATACCTCTGTGATTCAAAAGAGAATTGTATTCAAGACTACAAATCTGAGAGTTGTTTAAGCTGTGCTCTGTAATTGTAATGGTGAATTTGAAAAGGTTGCTGTAAACCGTACATTCTCAATTGGATTTGTGTTAAGGGTTCCCTCTGATCTCCTTATTGCACTGGACTCCTTTAGATTTACTATTTTTTTTATAATTTCCCTTGATTCATTAACCCTGTGGGAATTAGTGTTTGTAACCTAATCTCTCACAGCATTTGTAGTGATATTTCTTGTTCTGAATTAAGCATTTAGATTAAAGACTATTGGATGGTCTGTGGCCATTGAAGTGGACAGACCATAGCCATAAGCCTAAATCTAATCCTTGAGTTAGATTTATTTATCTTACATCTGTGCTTGTAGCCAGATGAAGATTGGATCATCTCTCATTTGATCTGCAGTCATTCTCATTTTGTTTCAAGGACCAAATCAAAGTTAGATATTATTTTTCCATTTTTTGTAAGTTTACATCAAAATTACCCTAACTCAGATCTGGATCATTTAGTTTAACTTTTACTTTTATCATTTAGTTAATGTGATAAATTCAACCTCCCATCTTATGTGCTTTGTAGATAGGATAAGAGGACAGATCTGGAGGTTTAATTTGCATTTTAAACAAATTCTCTGTGGACGATCTTTTACTCATTTACATTTAAAACTTGCTACAATTGGCCCTGATCTTGCAGGATAATTCACTTCTCTCTATGCTGATATTTCTTTACTCCTTTTAATGTTCCAGATTCAGTATAACTTAGCAGTTGCAAATCTGTTTTCAAAACACAAATAAATCATGCACACTTAGATTAACCAACAGTCGCTAAAGGTCTCGTTCTGATTCTACTTCAAACTGGCCCAGTCGGACTTACGCGGCTCGATGTCTATATTGTAAACATACTGTTCTTGAAAGAGATGCATCAAGTCCCTCCACGTTTTCATCATAGATGGTTCTAATGATGTGAACCATCTTAAAGCTGACCCGGTCAGACTCTTTTGAAAGACTTTTATTAATAGTCTTTCATCCTCCCCGCATTGGCACATGTCCCCGCAGTAGGACTTCAGGTGCGTAATAGGATTGCCCGTGCCATTATATTTCTCAAAGGCTGGCATTTTGAATTTGGGGGGCAAAGGGACCTCGGCGAACAGGCATAAGTCTGTGAAGGTTGGGGCCATGGGAGAATTGGGTTTGGGGGATGACATGGGTTTGACCCAGCTGTGAAGGTTGGGTTAAATGTTGGGGGTATTGTGGAAGGTGTGAGTGTGGGGTTCGAGCTTGGGCCATGAACCCTTGCTCATTCTGGGTCATGATCCATTGATAGGTTTGGGCCATGGACCCTTGGTAGGTTTGGGCCAAGGGCCCTTGATGGGTTTGGGCCATGGGCCCTTGATGAGTCTGGGACATGGGCCCTTGGTGGGTCTGGGCCACGGGCCACTGGTGGGTATGACCCACTGGGCCTTGATGGGTCTGAGCCATGGGCCCTTGGTGGGTTTGGCCCAAAGGGCCTTGATGGGTCTGAGCCATGGGCCCTGGCTAGGTTTTGGTGGCGGGGTATTGGGCCATGGGCCCCTGGGATATGTGAGAAAAGGGGGTTTGGGCCATGGGCCCCTGGGATATGTGAGAAAAGGGGGTTTGGGCCAATGGGCCTTGGGGTAAGTGGGTAATGGGGGTTTGGGTGGTGTGGATTATGGGAGGTTGATGGGGGTCATGGGGGAGTGAGGCATGGAGATTGGCTAGGGTATGGGATGGGTTCATGGGCATGTGGTGTGGAGGAGATGGGGTGTTTTGAGAAGCCTTCCACATGGAATAGGCTTGGAACATCTCCTCCATCATGGTCATGGAGGAAGGGTTGGATGGAGATGGGGGATTTAAGGGGTGATGGGGTATAGATGGGATGGAGGTGGTGGAAAATTTGGGCGTGGCCCCGGTATAATCGGGCATGGCCACTGTAGGTGGGGGTGTATGGGGTGGATGAGGGGATGTATTGGGTATGTTTTGGGATGATGGGGGGCATGATGAGGAGGGATGAGGAATGTTTAGCATGGCCCTGGTAAAAATGGGCATGACCCGGATGGATGGGTGGAAGTGGTGTATGTGAATGTGGGTGGATCGGGTCTATAGGGGGATGATGGGAATTGGGGCATGGATGTGGATTAGGAAAATGGGTTTGGCATGGGCATGGTTAGGGCAAAAGATGGAGAATGGGGGGTATCGGTTGGGAAAATGGGGGCACCAAATGGGTCGGTAAAGGTAAAGGGGGGTTGGGTGAGGGGGATGGTGGAAAACAAAGGTTTGTGAATTTTTTGAAAGAGTTTTGAAAAACAAAGGTTTGGAAAGTCATCTCGGCTATGGATGTGTGGAAAGTCATAGTCTAAGGACAAAATCTCTCCACCAGAGCTTTCACATTAGGCCAATCACCCTTCATGGCAGGACAAGATAGGAAGTCCCCAAAACCAACCTGCGCCAGGAAGAACCTCACAACATGAGGGAGACGGGTGTAGAGGCGCTGAAGGTCAAACCAGCCTCCACGAAACGTAATTGAAGGCAAAGGCTACATATAAAAAGAAAAAATGTCAGATCCTGGGGCAAAAGAGTGCCAACCAAAAAAGGGGGACAACCAGGAAACATTTTTTACCTCGCTAGCAATCCCATAGTTGGAGATATGGGTATGTTGTTGGTGAAGCAACCCACTATGGCCGCCTTGCCCTGCATCTCAAACCAACAGCTTGAGGAGCGTTGCACCCGAATGAGGAACTCGCCCCCGATACCAATGACCTTGTCTGGGCTATCCTCACAGCCCTGGTCATCATCACTCTATTGACTATGTTGCATCCTAAAAAGAGATATATAAACAGCAAGCGTCAGGAGATGATAAACAGAAGGAAATCAATTGCTTTGCACATAAAATGAAAAGAAGGTAAGTATGCTTTAATCCCTTCCAAAACTTTCAAAAGAAAAATAATAATAATATAGAGGAGGGCATGCCCTGTTATTTGATTTCCCAAAATCAATTGAAAAGAGGGGAGAGAAAGAGATGAGTTTGTCATAGGGTACCCATTTCCCCACATGTCACAAAATCCGTAGGCATATATCACTCTGGTTAGATTGGATAGAACGAGATGCCAAACAACAATTTTTAAGAGAAAGTGCCACATTTGTTTTCAAAAAAATGATCATTCAGATTTTCAAAATTTTGGGATAAATGTTAATACAAATCAAGAAGAGCGTTAACAAAAGTTCACAGTCACAATAAATATCATTTTTTTTAGAAATTTTTTGAAAAGGGAGCGAGGGTGCTGAGTTACCAATATAGAAACCCCCACATTTTGAGCCGGGAAGAGTCCCCCTTTTTCTTTCTTTTCAAAATTTTTTCCAATTCCTCCCCCAAGACGGATACATGGATCAAAGGAGAGGGGTTCAGAAGTGCTTTCATTCACAAAAATAGTGTCATTCTATGCTAAAGGGACCTTAGTTACCTTATAAAAACAAAAAAAATCAATCAAAAAAAGGAAAAGAGAAAAAGAAAAGAGAGGTACAATTCATCCATTTTCTTCGCCAAAATCCAATACAAAGATCCGTATACACCAAAAATGGGGTCGAGGATAAACACGTTTGCAAGAAATAACAGTTTCACTAAAGCCCTAAATACCATGATGAATGAAAATCAAGAAGAATCATAAAAAAGGGAAAATCGCTATAATTTTCACCAAAAATACATGCAAAAATACACATAAATCAACCAAATATATCATAAATGTTGGCCTCTACAAAGATTCATCTATGTAGGAATTAAAAAATAAGCAAGACCTAGCCACATTGGCTTAGGAATAAAAAATTTGAAAGAAAAGGGGTTTAAAATGATTACCTTAGTTGAAAAGGTAAACCCTAGATTTGGCGGGAGAATGTGTTTATTCGGCAAGGATCGACGCCGAAGTGATGTTGAAAGATGGAGCAAGAAGAAGAATGCTCAGTTCGGTTGGGGGAGAGGAGGAAAAGAAAGTTGGGAAAATAGCGTTTTTCAAGTCTCTACCCGTGCCCGCTACTTTAAAATATAAAAATGGCATTGCGTATATTTTACATACACATGGCTTAAATTTTGCAGATTTGGCCTTGCGTATACTTTATATACGCAAGACTTATTTTCTCCAAAATTCTCCATGCGTATATTTTATATACGCAAGGCTTCTTCTGCTCCACATGGCTTTGCTAGCCTTTTGGGCAAGTATAAATACCTCACACACATTCCCAAAAAGCGTTGCGACATTAATATTCGCTTTGCTCCGGTAGTCGGGCTCAATAACTTTGCAACCGATGGGTTCGCCCAAAGATCTAGAACCCTACTTTCCGTAGGGGCACCCCTGTCGACCAAAATGGGGCAATCAATGCCTTGTAAGATTGTTACAATTGTTGGATCTTCGCGTCTTCACTGTACGCCAATTTTGAAGTATGGGTCGAATCACCCTCCCGCTCGCGGGGCTGTTCTATTCAAGATGAAACTCGAACATCATGCATCATCAATTACACCATCACGGTCATGCCCAGTAATGTCTCTAAGCGCTTGGGGACCGATAATCTCAAGGAACGAACGTTTTTCCAATGATATGGGCTTCCACTTCTCTCCATATTTTTTTCCTCTTTTTGATGTTCGATGTTCGTTTGAATACAATGGACCCGATAGCGGTGCCTTGGGCCTCTTTTGAAGTCTCTTTATTTGGCATGCGATCATTAGTGATTTGATTCCAAAGAGGGGCATCTGTACACATCCAAATTTGACCCAAAGCCCAATCAATATGTAATTCGAGAAAGGTGTACTTTCAAGCTTCCGAAGGCACCTCCCGAACCTTCGTAGCTTAACCCTAACCTTAAAACCCTTCCCAAACCCTTAGAAGGCCCAAAAAGATCCATAGAACCCATAACTGAACCCTTGGACCCTTAGTAGACCTGCCCCGTGCCCAAATTTGGAAGCTTGTTGTGTCACTACCAAGAATTGGGCCTTGTGTATATTTTATATACGCAAGGCAAAATTCTCCAGAAATAGGCCTTGCGTATATAAAATATATGCAAGGCCTATTTTTGATTCAAGCTTCAGGTGCGGGCTCTGAACTTCTCAGTTTTCCTGAGGAACACTATTCCTAAGCCTAGTGTATACTTTATATATGCAAGGCCTAGGAATAGTGTTTTTTTTGGAAAAAAGTCAGATTTCATATTTGGGGTTTGACCTTTTGACTACACCAAAATTTGTGTGGGTTTCTTTAGGACTGTTGCACCCCCACTAGCTCTCTTTTTAACCCTCTTGCCATTTAGAAGACTACCATCTCATCTACCATTAAACCCAAGTTCCCACCTATACAAACCCTTTTGCCATTTAGATTACCTAATTACTAACCCATTAGCCTTTAAGTACCCCTGTAATCTACTCCAACTCTATAAATAGAGAACCACACCCCCCCCCTCCCCTGATTAGGACCTTGAAAAAATTTCCAGAGAGAGAAAGAGCTTTTGTGACCCCTCTCCTCCTTTTCAAGCATTTATACCTTCAAATTCCATAACTTAGGTTTACCTTTTGAATCCCAACTTCCATCACCAATCCCATAGTTTTAGCAAGAAGTAGGCCTTACATCTTCTACCTTCTACCTCTCAAGCCTTAGAAGCCAAGACTCATTCCTCAAACCCATTTATTAATGGAAGCGCATTGAAAGTGCAACCACACGAAGGTCCACCGCGGTGCTACAAGGGCCCGAGAGCTCCGGCTGTCCCCTCTATTCCTCAACCTTCTTTTGCTTTCCTTCTATCCTAAAATTTGAGCCATTACACCGCCGAAATTCTGGTAATTACAAGGGGGTCAAATAGGATCATAGTGCTTTCTGCAACAAGTGTCGTTCATTTTTTATTTATTAATTTTTTGCCAAAAGTAGTGACCGCTCACGAGCGGGTTGATCGGGTGCCTAACACCATCCCAATCAATAATCGAAGCCCCTACCTAAGAACTTTTGGCCAAGACCAGTAAATCGGTGTAATATTTTTTCACCTTGGTGCTCATATATTGATTTTGAGGTATCCCGAGTCACCAAAAGCTCCGAGTGGCGACTCTATCATTTTTTTAGCGAGAACATCGTTGCGACGGATTAATAAAATTCATGGTTGCACGCCCCTGGTTTGTGCATAATGAGGACATTGTCCTATTTAAGTTTTGGGGGGGTACACACTATCCATATAGTATTTTTGCTTTTTGCGTACAAAAAAAGAATATTTTCTCTAATTCAGTTTTTAGAATTTCTCTTTAGAATAATTTTGTTTTAAATTGTTTAGTTAACCATTACATTGGAATTATGAATAATGAAATTAGATTCCATCTACATAACCATCATCATAGAAGAAGTTCAAACATCAATGATAAAAAGCAATTTAAATTGCAGAATTTAGATAATAGTTTCAAAATCATATACCAAGTGAGCTTTTGAACTAATTTAACCCCTTTTTGAGAGAGAGACTGTTGATATCCAACTATAATTTTTCTTGAACTTCATGACCGTGTTAAATGAAAATCTCAATTGATGTCATTTGAATCAAACTTCTATGATTATGTTGTTAGTTTTCTAGAACTATGTGTCATTCACATCAAAGCAATAAGGCATTTATGCTACCCTGGAAATGATAAAAGGCCATCACTTGATTTGTTTGAGCCAAAAAACGAAAATCCCATAAATGTATCAATCCCTTGAACCCATATTAGAAGCCTAAACTAAATTTCATTGTACCAAAAATTTATAAAGCCTTAACCTTATGTACTGTTCAAGGCTTTCAATCTTTTACCCTTATTATTTTATGAGAATTTAGAACGAAAGGGAGAAGAGAGTGGGAGGAGTAAGCAATAACAAATAAGGGACATGCTAAAAAGGGTATGTCTGAAGAAAGACATAAAAAAAACTTTCTAAAAATATGGGAGAAAAAGCAGAAAGAACGTAAAAACGATTCTACAAAAAGAGAAGCAAGAAGCTTCCAAGAAGAAAAGAAAATCAAGAGGATATCTGAAAATCAAGAAAAATGGATTTACCAAAAAGAAAAAAGAGAAAAAAATACAAGAAAATGGGAAGAAGTTACCCAACTTTTTGGCTACTAACTAAAGTAGGTAACGAAGAAATAGAAGAAGAAGAAAATAGAAGAGAGATGAGCTGAATTCTCAGAACCTTTGAACTCTTTCTACCTTTCTTTAGAACCCTCTCAACCCAAAGCCCCATTATAAGCCAATAAAGACCTTTTTGATCCTTGTTTAGCAATAGCATAAGTCTAGATGAGATGCGCATGATACATAATATGGACACTCTAATAGCATAAGAAATAGAATAGATTAATCCTTTCCATAAGATTCATATTTCTGTCAGATTATTCTTGATATTATTCATTGAAACATCATATTGTGTGAACCAAAAACTCTAATATTCTTTCAGAGAGTATGCCTCAGTGAGAGTTTAGATGAAAAGATTTTCTAAATCTGTAGTTTAGAAAAATATATGATGAATAAACTTGTCATTGATATGAACACAGTCCACACTTTACATGAATTGAAATTATTGAGGATCTTAAACAAGGATAACTGCTATGATGGGAAGTAATGTATGAATGGTATTGAATTTCTGAAAATCATAATAACCATGTGATGACTGACTGATAGATAGTGTAAGACAGTAGTACAAACTTTTAATTTTCATTTGTTTCAGAAATTTTTTAAAAGTCCAAAAATATGTGAAGTTTGTAGGTAACTTCACTGAAAACCTTTAGGACACTATAACTCCTCCACTAGGGATCACCTAGGGGTTTAAAGGCTTGTTGCATCTGCTAAATGCAATCGTGCTCCCTAAAAAAGTTACATTCAAATTTGTAGTTCTAGATTAGTTTATTTTTCCTTATTTGCTAGGGACTAGCAAACCTTAAGTTTGGGGTTCTGATCAGTCACATAATTCACAATTTTATCGCCATTAACTTAGTGATGCTAGACCCCAGTTTGCTACTAATAAGATGTCAATGTGCAGATATTCAGAATAGACAACAGAATAGAGCCAAAGTGAACTTAAAAAGCTGTAAGAAGGATGATCATGCACAGATACAATCCACTTGTACTGAGAACCACTCTTAAAGCTGAGAGAAAGAAGAGATACGATCTAATCGTAATCTAGATAGAATGAAAGAAGAAGGAAAGAAAGCAATCATAATCTACGATTGATTCACAAAGACACTGAGGACTGGGAGACACACAAAGAGAGAATATGATCGTTCAAATAGGAGGAAATCGTACTGAACAAGAGAGCAATCCTAAATTATGATTGGTAAAAAATCATTGATTTCACTGCTGTTGATCATGTGTGACATACGCTGCCATTCCCAGAATTAGAAGATCACATGAATTAGAAGTCTAGCAATCCACAGATCAGAGAAGATTGGCAAAGATATATGGGGAGAATCCAAAAGATCTCTGCTGCTAAAATAAAGGAGGAAAGTACTGCGTGCATCTACTATCCAAAACAAGGAAGATTAGGATTAGATGTTAGAGTTATATTAGGAATATTTTGTTCTTAGTAGCTTTCTTTAATTAGAATTCGAATATTATAAACCGACCCCTTATGATTCATTAATAAGAGGGCCCGGCATAGGAGAAAGTTATCGAAGGAATTCTCAACATCAATTGATGACTGAGGTTGGGTTTTTTTCCGATCTCCTTAGTTTAGAGCAGTTTAGATATCTAAGGTTTCTCGAGAGCAATTGACGACTGCAATTGGGAGCTGGAAGATTAGAGTAGAGCATCCGTAATTTCTCAGAAGCAATTGATGCATGTGACTGAGGGATGAAAGCTCTTTTATTTGCTTTCTAGTTTAGATTTATTTTCATGCACTTTTACTGCTTTGTAAACATCTATGAATTTATATTTTTAATTGACGCCTAAAATTGAGTGTTTGTAGATTAGTGTAACAGTTTGCTTTTCCATCTTTAGTTTTGTTGAGTTTGATTGACGCCCAAATTTTGGGAAGATTGTTGATTAGTATAAATCTGTATTAAGGAATTCTAATTTTTGATTGATGCCCAAATTCAAAAGGACTGAGATATGGTGTAACGGTACTTTATTTTGTAAAGATCCGAGAACTGGAGGATTGTGATTGACGACCATAATCTAGAAGGAGGAAGATTTAGTTTTATTTTATGAAATTAGTTTCAATAACCTATTATTTTATTCATATTTCTCCAGTAGAATAGATCTTTAAAAAAGACGAATATAAGTTTTCATACACAAGAGAATTACCTTCCTCGTGGGAACGATCCTATACTAGTGCTACAATTTTTATTGTGCGCTTACAATAGGTGAAGGCTTAGTCCAATTATAGCTACATCAAAAAGCTAGCCTTAGATCCAACCCCTAGGAAAACCCTGGTAAAATTCTTAGCCTAGATCCAATGAGGTCCACACCACCTATGTTATTTTCAAAACCAACCATAGCCTTTAAGCTGATTTGCCCAAAGGAGCAAGCAGAGGGTTCTCGGAAATACGTTCGATCCTCCTGTGCATAACGAGCCAACACACCCCTTTAGTTAAATTATTTAGGATTAGAGGAAACCCAAATTAGTTAAAACCTTAGACAATCCTAACTGTTAAAGTTGGCAGCCTGGTGTTTAGCATAGGGGTCCAACCCCAATCCCATGCCATATTATAACAGCCCGCTAAATTCTGGTTCGTAACCACACCATGTTCCGACTGATGTGCACCTGATGGACATGACACATCGATTCAAATATTTGAACTGGGCCTCTGTGGTACCGAACTAATTGGTAAATAGATTTGGTGTGTGAGGCCAATAGATAGCACCAAGGCTTAGACCCATTAGTCAATAGTATAAAGTAGAAGCCATTAGTTGAAGGCTGGGTATACAACTCGTTATGTTATAAAGCCCATGGTCTGGACCCAGTAGTGAGGACCTGATGTTAAGACTCATGGGCTGGACCTATTTGGGAGCGGACCATGGCTGGGAGAGAGCCGGATATATGGCCCTTGTGTCAAGCTCATGTATCTAAATGAGTGTATGAGTTCCACACTTGAACCGACCCAAAGCGGGGATCCATTAGTTAAAGACCCAAACATAAGGCCCATTAGAGCATAAAGCCCAAGTTTTGGATTCAGCAAATGAAACCCCATGCTATGACGTTTTTGAACCCCTTTGATAATGGACCCACAACTTTTATGGGGCCAAATCTATGGCCTTTAGTTAAACTTCACATGAGAGCCAACCCACCACATTTAAAACCCATGCACGCTAAGTCTATGCATGTGGATTTAGTGTCAGGTAAGAGCAACGCAGGAGAACTTCTTCTTCTTCTCCTCGTCACCACTTCGGGAAGCCTCCAAACCTATTAATCGAGACAAATCTGACTGATCGAACAAACCATAGAGGCGGGAAGATTATTTCGCAACCACTAACCCTCGATTTCAGAGCTCATTCGGGCAGGGATTGGAGTGATCAAATGGATCCTCTCGGGTGATATCATATGCGAGGCTTAGAAGACCTGCATGCGAGAACTTCATTGAGGTAAGTTCACACTGACCTACTTGTAGATCCTAGTATCTGTAGAGGAATAGAGTCCATGCATGAAGTTGGGGAGAATCGAACACGTGAGGGGCTTTGTACCCAAAATCGTGGAGCCTGATGCCTTAAGCTACGCACACGACTTACCGTGCTAGTGTTCAAAGGATCAATCCGCCTTAGGTTGACCCGACTGGGTCACGTTCTAGCAATGCAAGCCTCGAAATGCCACAAAATCAAATTCATGACCAACTAGAGAGTCAAATCCTTTGATTTCTCGTTGGGTTTCAAATCGTGTCTCATGCAGGTTAAATGTGATCGGAGGCTAGGGATTAGCGAGAATTCATGTTAGGTGATGGGATACATCCTTCAATGAAGAATGTGCATGAACTTTAGGAACCAAGGCTCAAAGGACAAAACACAAGAATGGTGAGTCTGTAATGCTCGTCGCGGCGAAGTGGAACCTCTCCACAGCGAGAATGCACCTGAAGCCCTCGCTGCGATGAGAATACAAGGTAATTTTACCTCTGGAAAAACTCATCGCGGTGAGCTCTTTACGGTAAGTGGCACCTGATCGGCTCGCCACGGCGACCCTTTATCACGCTGTGGTGAGATGCCCTGTTTGCCGAGTTTTGGGATGTGTGATCTAGTGTGCCATGCGAGGCTATGACTTATGACTAGTAGGGTTATGTAAGATTTAAGGATGCATGTGATGTGTATTCTAGGCTATACATGAAGGACATTTAAGATGAGTCTAGCTTTGATCTGTGCATGTATACTCACAAGGTCCGACACTTGAAGTAGGGAAAATACCTTGCCGATTTTATGTTTCTCGAAATCATGTTTATGATGTAGTTATCATGTATATTATGTTTTCTGAGATTTTGCATATATGTATTCTAAAATTCTTGAATGTTAACATGTCATCTCTCGTTTATGCATACACCTTGCATGATTGTTATACGAATACTTTGATTGTCTTATACTCGAGCTGTAGTACTCTCGTGTCTGAAACTTGCTTGATCCATGTGTATTCGATCCATGGTATGTGATGAGCTTCCTGCGAACATGTGCAATGAGGAGTGGAGCCTCCATGAGAGGGGTGGAGTCCCCGGGGTTACTACCCTGTGTCCTAATACAGGCTGCTCAGTTCCCTATACGGGATGCCTTGCCATGTTACTTGCTTTGTGTGAATTAGTTGTGAGGGGAGTGGAGTCTCCAAGAGAGGGTTGGAGTCCCAGGGGTTACGACCTTGTGTCCTAATACGGACTACTTTGTTCCCTACTACGGGATACTTACTCTAATGCCTTGTGATATGATATGTCTCGATTCATGATATGTGACCTGTCCTGTTTATAATTTCGTCCTTATTACATGTGATTATGACTTACTCCATTGATGTCTTTTTATTCATACCCGATTTCGGTGTCGCTCCGCATTGTTTTAGCATGTTGATTCGTTATCATGATTTGACTCGTTTGAGGTTTTGTATGCATGTTTTGACTTTGCTCTCGATATATTTTGATATAATATGATTTTTATATGTTTAATCTATGCATCAATAACATGAATTAGAGTGACAAGGTATGATTTAGCATTGTATTTTCTCTATTGAGCTTGGATGAAAGCTCACTCTTGACTATACATCACAGTTGCAGGACCTGATTGGAGTATGATCCAGAGTGGGAAGAGGACCCGGATTACCACCCAAAAGAAGAGGAGGATCTGCCTGAGGGGCATTTCCCCTAGCTGCTTGTTGGAACACTAGGATAGTTATTTTTGGGTTTTGAGCAAACGGTATATGAACGAGTCATGTAATTAAATATCAAGTATATTTGATCCACTATTTAGATGGAGGTCGGCCTTCATCGGGGGATGTTCGTTAAGTACTAAAAAATACCATTTTTCACCCCTTAACCTAGCCTTTACTATACCTTGGAGCCATCTAATAATTGTGTTTTGAGCATTCTTTTGTAGTTAGAAAATAAATGCTTCTTAGTGCACAGTCCACCCATTTACGGTCAAGAAGAGAGGATTTAAAGCCAAGCTGTGAAGCTCAGTAAAGAACAGATGAAACCCCATGGTGGTACACACCATAGGGACTATTTTAGTTGCCTAAGGGTGCACTAGAAGTCCACCAGAGGAAAGAGGGATGAGCAAAGCAAAGAACACTGCTGCAGCAGCATGTGCACTGTAGCAGAGGAGCTGAAGGCAAGCATCGCACAGTTCAGACATTAGTTCTCGTGCAGTTAGAATCACACATAAGCTGCCTCGTGAGGGTCTTGAAAGGTTAGAACCTGAAGTCCAGAGCATCCTCACAAGGATCTCGCGTAGCTCAGTAAAGTTGAGCTTCAAAAGTTTAAGTCATCCAGACCTCACGAGGATCAAAGCGTCAGGCAACGTACGCGCATAGTTCTCACGAGGGTCATCTACAGATCAGACTTCAGCCACTTGCGCAGCTCTTGCGTAGTCACAACTTCAGAAAATTTCTCATGCAGATCTCACATACTTAAGAGCCAAAGCTAGTCATGCAAGAAGTTCAAAGCATCCTCGCAAGGATTCTCGTGAGATCCAATATGTACTGAAAGCTTATCCTCGTGAGAGCCTTGCAAGCCACAATCCAGCCCAACGACATCCTCGCGACCTAAATTACCTGAAGCACATCCTCGTGAGTTGCAGTACCCTTTGCACCTCATCCTCACAACAACCTTGCGAGCAGTTAACAATGCCACATGAGCTGCCTTTATCAGTAGGCCATCCACGCGACAGCTACACAAACTATAGAAAGCGAGAAAATCTAGCCTCGCAAAGCACGGGCTCCTGCCATCTCAATCTACCTCAGGGACATTTTAGCGATTTCCCCATTTCTAGGGCACACACCCCGAGGCTCTAATCTATTTCTACACATCTCGAGGCATCCAAGGGCTACAAAGGATCCACGACAACAACAACGACTAGTTTTTTTCTCTTCTATTTTCCAATTGGCCAAGGCATTGAGAGAACTTGTATATCAACTATAGTGTTTAGCTGAGATATCTATCTCATCCTTAACCTAATTCGGCTCTATATTCTCTGAGTGCTTAGGTCATTTTAGGGTTAGGGTTAGGTCATCGTTTGGATTTTTTCTTCTCTCCTTAGCTCAGCACTTGCTGGCTAAGTTCTTTGTAGTAAATAGGATTGTGTGTGTACGCTGTAATAAGATTGTGTAAGCCTGTTAAGGCATGGAATCTTGCATTGACTGCAGCTGAGAGAGAGAGCTTCATTGTAAGTAATTTTGTAATCAATGCAAGCTAGCTTTAATGATCCAAGCTTTGTAATAGGATCTTTATTAATTGTATGCTGCTATGGATATATGATCTTGTAGCCTGACATCCATAACAATTGCAACAATTTTCATTGTTCTGATTTCTCCCCTTTGACTGAGCTATATATCTGGGATGTTCTGTGACCACTCAGTGGATAGATCATAGCCTTAGGACTAGTCCATAACTCTGGGTTGGATTGGAATCATATACCTTGCATTTGAGCTTGTAGCCAAACGAAGGATTGATGTGGATCTAGCCTTTTCTTATCCTAAGCAACCCTTGTTTCAGCTCAAAATACAATTCCTATTTTCTTACTTCTCACCATTTTTTCTTTTATTTTACAAAACCATCATCATCGTCTTTAAAACCCTTTCTCATAGCATTAGGACTGCTTTTACTTTTATATTTTCTTTTAGTTCTGTGAGAACAAACTCCCTTTCTTTAGGACTGCCAGATCTGTACTCACATATGGAGATCTACTAAAATAACCCTTGTGGTTCTAGATCAAGTTTCCCTATGGGACAACTCTTTTTTATCAAAACTTGCTACAACAGCCCTGAATCTTGCAGGACTGAGTTTAGAATATTTTTTATGTGTTGATTTCATGTCATTTCACTTCCCCCTTTTTATTTATTTTTCTACCATTGATTTTGCCATCTCACGTTTTAATAAATATTTCAGCACAACATTTTAAGACAACAAGTTTTTGGCGCCACTGTTGGGGATATTTGATCTAATTAGTAGATTTGAGTTTTTAATTTTTATGCTTAAAAATTCTTTGTAGCAGTGCCTCTTTTTGAATAAAAGTACTAGTAATTTTTTTTTAATTTTTACAGATCTGGACAGCAGCAGAAGGGAAAAGCTAGAGTTGTAGCTGGAGTTGTTCTAGCCTTAGTTTGCACCCCCTTTCCCCTTGCTTATGTTTCATTTCTGTTAATACCTTAAATTCAGCAATACTTGTTAGCAGTAATTTTTGTTTATATATTCTTTAAGTTTGTTGTTAGTGTTTCTCTTTACTTGCTGTTGTGTGTGTGCATGCAGGGTAGGAGGTCCCATAACCCAGACTTAGAACCTCCAAATCCTGAGATAGGGAGAGCCCTTAGACTAGAAACACAACACACAACCCTACTGATAATACTGAGCTAGTAGTTTAGATGGGTGAACAACAAAGAACCTTGAAGGAATTTTATGCACCAGGGGTATATACATCCCCTTTTTGCATCCAATTTTCTACTGTTCAAGGAAATTATGAGATCAAGTCACAATCATCCAAATGCTACCTTCATTTCATGGGCTGAGTAAAGAGGACCCTTATAAGCATATTCATAAGTTCCTTGCCTTATGCACCACATTCAATATTACTGGCTTGGGAGAAGAAGCCACCAAACTGAGGCTCTTTCCTTTTTCACTAAGGACAGAGTCAGGACATGGCTCTCCATGCTCCCAGCCAACACCATACAGTCATGGAATGACCTCCAATGCCAATTTTTGGCTAAATTTTTCTTGATGTCTAAAACTAGCTAGTTGAGTAAGAGCATAATTTCCTTTGCTCAATCCCTAACTGAGGATTTCCATCAAGCATGGGAAAGGTTTAAAGAGCTATTAAAGCAATGTCTCCACCACCGAATTCCTGAGTGCCAGCTTGTCAAGAGCTTCTACCAAGGAATTGATTCCATGACCAGGGATATGGTGGATGCCTCATGTGGGGGTACTTATCTCCACAAGACATCTGATGAGGCTTGAGAATTGTTTGATGTTATCAGTGATAATTCCATGCAACAGTAAACTTTGTCCAAAAATAACATGGAAACTCCTACAAAAATGGGGAAAAAAGTCACTTCTGGAGGAAGGATGTATGAAGTCAGTATGCCACCTGAAGAGAAAGGTGGACAATTTAAGCTTGAAATTTGATAAATTGATGGGTGTGATGTAGCCTTGACTAACTGCACAAGTAGAAGAGGCATGCCTGATATGCCAGTCACCCACACACCTACTTGACGACTGTCCATCAGCAGGTCAATACCCTGAATTGGTCATGGAACATGCTACTGCTGCCCAATCATATGGGCAGCAACCTACAGTGTATCAATGGAGAAATCACCCCAATTTAAGGTGGAGACAAGACACATATCAACAATCCCAGCAGCAGCAGTTGGCATTCCCATACAGACCACAACAACAACAACAATATAACTTGGGCTATGCACCAAGACAAACATTCCAGCAATCAGCCCCACAGCCGAACCAATTGGCACTACCACCACCTCAGCCTAGAGCCCCCTCTTTCGAAGAATAAGTTTTGTCATCATTGCAAAACCTGTGGTCCCTATCATAGACTGTGAATTCTCACTGTCAAAGCATAAAGAAAATAGAGGACAAGCTAGGAAAATTTTCTAATGCTTTGGCTAGAAGAGAGGAGCGCAGGTTGTCAAGTCAACCCCTAGCCAACTCTAAGGGTCAATTTATGATTGGCGAAGGCTCCTCAACCCATAAAGAGGCTAAGGCAATCACTACCCTAAGGAGTGGTAGGGTGGTTGATAATCAGGTGGGCAGGGAGACAAAAGAGACAAATGAGCGTGTAAAAGAGAAAAATATGAGTGAAGAGGAAGAAATGAACTCATCCCCTACTGGGGACCAGCTGGAACAAAATAAGGGGGTTGTAGTTGAGCCCCCCAAAAAAAAATGAGCAAAGAAAAAAATAAAAAAAATCTAATGATGTGGCTAGGCATGCAGCTGAGGTACTAGCAGTACCATAACTGCCATTCCCGCATGCACTTAAGGGACCTTCCCCTTTTGAAAAGGGGAGTGCCAAATTGGACAAAATGATAAAGACTTTTATGCCAGATATGATCAATTTACCTCTGCTTGATGCCATAAAACAAGTCCCTGCCTATGCCAAGTTCCTTAAAGACCTGTGCACACAAATGAGAAAAGAAAGAGTCCATCTGTCCAAGGTCTTTTCAACTAAAAATGTGACATTTGTATTGTCTATTGCCACACCAGTAAAATTGCAAGACCCAAGAGTACCTACAATCTCCTATATTATTGGAGACCACACCATTGGCAGGGCACTCTTAGAATTGGGGGCCAGTGTAAACCTGCTGCCATATTCAGTATATGAGCAGCTAGGTTTGGGGGAGCTGAAACCAACTCCAATTGTGCTCCAGCTGGCTGACAGGTCTGAGAGGAGGCCTATGGGTGTGGCTGAGGATGTGCTGGTGGGGTGGACAAGTTCTTTTATCCATCTGATTTTCTTATTTTGAATATGGAACCTTCAAAAAGCAGCCCCTCCATTCCAGTCATTTTGGCAGGCCATTTTTAGTCACAACCAATGCATGTATATAATGCAAATCAAGGATAATGGAGGTGACCTTTGAGAACATGAAGGTTAAACTAAATGTGTAAAATGTTGTAAAGCAACCTCAACCAAAAAATGAGGACTGCTTTACAGTGGATGTACTAGTGAACCTAGTAGAGGAGAATTTATCCATTCTGCTAGATTGAGATAAATTTTTTGATGATTTTGAAAGTGTTTGGACTGAGGTTTAAGAGGAGGCCCAAAATTGCAGTAATGAAGACAACAACACAATAGAGTCTTCATTGGGCATAGTGTAGCATTCCATTTGGAAACCCATATTGCTACCCTACCTCAAACCTCTAAGGCACCTTTGTTGCCTTCTAGAAAGGGTCCACCTGATCTGGAGCTTAAGCAGCTGCCAGAAATATTCAAATATACCTTTTTAGGGCAGGACAATAAATTTCCTGTGATCATCTCTTCCTCTCTTACTAGTGAGCAGGAAGAGGAATTATTGTGAGTGCTCACGAGACATAAGAAAGCAATAGGCTGGACAATAGCAGATTTAGGGGGGACTGATCCATCAGTTTGCATACACTGGATACATCTAGAAGAGGGTTCCAAACCCTCAAGAGAAATGCAAAGGAAACTGAATCCTCATATGTAGGAGGTGGACTTAAAGGTGGTGGTGAAACTGTTAGATGTTGGGGTCATATAACCCATTTCAGATTTAGAATGGGTGTTACCTATTCAGGAGGTGCCTTAACAGTCTGGTATAACAGTTGTCACCTCTGATTCTAGGAGACTGGTTGGAGAGTTTGCATTGATTATAGGAAGCTCAACTCCAAAACTAGAAAAGGACACTTCCTCTCGCCCTTCATTGACAAGATTTTGGATAAATTGGCTGGGAAAGCATACTACTATTTTCTTGATGGATACTCACGTTATAACCAGATATCTGTGTATCCTCAAGACCAGAAAAATACTACATTTACTTGTCCATTTGGCACTTTTTCTTATAGAAGAATGCCATTTGGATTGTGCCATTTGGATTGTGCAATGCCCCAGCCACATTTCGAAGGTGTATGTATGTTATATTTTCGGATATGATTGATAAGTTTTTGAAAATCTTTATGGTTGATTTCTTAGTTTTTGGGGAGAGTTTTAGCCAGTGTTTGCATCACCTCAGCCTAGTTCTTCTATGATGTGAAGAGACCAACCTGGTCTTAAGCTGGGAGAAAAGTCATTTCACGGTCACACAAGGCATTGTGTTAGGCCATGTAGTGTTTCATAAAGGCATTGAGGTTGACAAAGCCAAAGTTGACTTCATCTCACACTTGCCCCCACGAAAAACTTTCAAACAGATATGATCTTTCCTGGGTCATGTAAGATTCTATAGGAGGTTCATCAAAGATTTCAACAGAATTACTAAACCATTATGCCACCTGCTGTGCCAGGATGTGCCATTTGATTTTTTTGTTGAATTCCTTGAGGCATTTGAGGTCTTCAAAAAATGCCTAAACTCTACCCCTGTGATTCAAGCCCCAGACTACTCTCTCCCTTTTGAGCTGATGTGTGATGCATCAGGCCTTGCTGTAGGTGTTGTCCTAGGACAGAGAACGGATAAGCTGCCATGTGTGGTATATTATGCCAGTAAGACATTGGCAGAAGCTCAACTTAATTACACCACAACTGAGAAAGGGCTTCTTGCAGTTGTCTTTATTGTGGACAAATTTAGACCTTACCTACTTGGGTATAAAATTATTGTATTTATAGACCACTCTACCCTCAAGTACCTTTTAGCCAAGAAAGATGCCAAACTTTGGTTGATTAGATGGATCCTCCTACTGTAGGAGTTTGATCCTGAAATCAAAGACAAGAAGGGAGTAGAAAATGTTGTGGCTGATCACCTGTCTAGGATTTTATTGGATGAATGTGCTGCTACACCTATTAGAGATGTTTTTCCTGGTGAGAAACTGTTTGCCATCTAGGCTGTTGTCCCATGGTTTACTAACATAGTCAATTATCTTGCTGAAGGTATGATCCCTTCCCATTGGTCCAAGATAGACAAAGACTTATGCTTCTCACAAGTCAAGTACTTTTTCTGGGAGGATCCTTGCCTATAAAAATATTATGCAAACCAGATCATCGGGAAGTGTGTCCCTGATAGTGACTTCCCCAGTATTCTTAGTATATGCCATCAAAATGCTTGCAGGGGTCACTTCAGTGGGAAAAAGACAGCAGCTAAGGTGCTGAAGTGTGGATTTTATTGGCCTTCCTTGTTCAAGGATGCACATACACACTGTCAGACCTATGTCAGATGTCAAAGGATGGGTGACATTTTCAAGAGAAATTCAATGCCATTGCAGCCCATCCTTGTTGTGGAACTATTTGAAATTTGGAGAATAGACTTTATGGGGCATTTTCCTCCTTCCAATGATTATAATTTCATCCTTGTGGCTATGGATTATGTTTCCAAATGGGTGGAAGCAGCTGCCACAGGGATGAATGACCACAACATAGTCCTAAAATTTATAAAGGAAAATATTTTCTCTAGATTTGGCACCCCTAAAGCCATCATCAGTGATGAGGGCAGCCACTTTTGTAATAAAAACTTTGAGAGATTGCTCAAGAAGTATGCTGTTACTCATAGGATTGCTACTCCATATCACCCACAGACCAGTGAGCGAGTGGAGATTTTCAAACAGAGAAATCAAGCACATTCTGGAGAAGACAGTGAGGATTGACAGAAAGGATTGGGCTGTGAAATTAACTGATGCATTGTAGGCGTGTAGGACTGCCTATAAGACCCCAATGAGAATGTCCCCATTTTCAATAGTCTATGACAAAGCTTGTCATTTGCCAGTAGAGTTAGAGCACAAGGCCTTTTGGGCCATTAAGAGTTTAAACATGGATCTAACATCCGCTAGTGTACACAGGAAGCTGCAGCTGTCTGAGCTGGAGGAGCTAAGATTAGATGCTTATGCCAACTCAAGGATCTATAAGGACAAAGCTAAGGCATTCTTCGACAAGAGCCTTTTAAGAAAAGACTTTGAGGATGGTGCTAAGGTATGGATGTTCAACTCCAAGCTGAAATTTATCCCAGGAAAGTTGAGAACCAGATGGGATGGTCCCTTTACTATTCTTCATGCCTTCCCATCTGGTCCATTGGCACACCCAACTCACTACAGCTAGTTTTACCCGCACTACAATAGCCTGAATTTTCAAGGTGCACTCACTGCAACAAGGTTGCAAGGTCGCTGCAACGAGTTCCTCAAAACTCACAGCCCCTTGGTTCTTTCTTCTACATTCGAAAACCTAATTCTTTGCATAATTGTCCATCCCAAGCATATAATCTAGCCTAATTTCATGCTACAAGATCAAATTGTGAATTTCTACCTTAAATTCTTGTGCATGCAACGTTTGAAATCCTTGGAATCGAAGAAGATCAGCATCTACGCTTCTCACGCGTCTGATCCTCAATAATTTCTTGCATGAATCCCAAAACTGGACAATTAGGTTCTAAATTTCAGAAATCAAAGTTTATAAGATCGTTTTAAGACATTTACCTTCTTAGATTCTTTGCATGTGAGGTCTCTGGTCATCGGTGTCGAGATCTCTTAGCCCAATGGTTCAATCTCCCTCCGCTTCGATCGTGACGATATGGGAATTGAAGTTCTGGTATGATTAGAGCAAACAGATATTATAGTTGAATGTGGAGAAGGATTCAAAATTGATTTAACGGTTGAGATCTCACAATGATTTGAGGAAGATGATGGTTTTTCTCTTCTCTCTTAGATTTTCTCTTTCTGAAATTAACTCTCTCAATAAACGCATGCAACCTTATGTGTGAGATTACTTCATATGTTAAGGGTGTTGATTCGGTGTGCGGCCGACACATCTAATATGGTGTACATGTCTAAAATAGAACAAAACAAAACTAAGGTTCCAATGTACACAGTAGGTCTTGATCTCATGACCTTTTATTTGCTAGTCAAGTTCTTTACCATGAGTGCTCTCAAGGAGCTTCTGTAGTAATTACACAATTTAATGTTTAAGCCTTATTACAAAGGTACCCATTTCGAATTAATGATATGAATTGTTTTAATTATAAGGCATAGATTGCTCCTGATCTAGAGCACGAGTACCTACTTGATGTATTCGGGTTTGAAATGTACGGTGTTACAGGGCCTCAGGGTACCAACCACTTGTCCATTCCAGGTGTTCAGGTTGGGTATTTTGACTCAAGCAAATCCAAACTATGAGTTTAAGGTCCACGGGTCATTTCCTTTGTGTCTTGGGTCTTTACTAGATCCAATTCTAGGTATATGGTCTTTTAATTAGGTCTGGGTATATAAATGGGTGCATTAATTCTTCACGGAGTGCCTTTATTAAGTTCTTTCAAAATATGTTTGGTAGGGTCACAACGTAGAAATTCATCTAAGCCTTACTGGGTCATGGGTTAGGTAGTCGGGTTCTTACAATTTTTAAAAATTCCTAACATTTGGTCTTTTGGGCCATCTAGAGGTCCAGTCCAATACTCAGTTGACCAAGTAGATGATCATTCACATAAATTATCATTTTATCACCCTTAACTTAGTGATCCTAGGACTTAGTTTGCTATTAACAAATTGATAATGTGTAAATATTAAAGATAATCAGTAAAAGAGAACCATAATGTTAATCTTTGTCAAAAGGAACTCAAAAAATAGTAAAATGATGATTAAGCAAAACGAACGTTTCACTGCCTACTACAGAATGAGAAATCGTGATTTACGATTTTACAGACAAATGAGCATTACTGATGAAGAGCTATAGAAAATAAAAATTTATGATTCTCCAAAAAAAACATAAAAGAAAGGCGAAGAATTGTAATCTAAAAAATCGTCCACTACAAGAAATAGAAAATCATGAACTACGATTTTCCAAAAGAAGAGAAGAAAATAGAAAATCGTTATCTAATCACGAATCTGAGAAGATTGATGAAGATTGACACTGAAGGACTCTAATGCTTAAAAAGAGAGAACAATCCAAAAGCACATAAACCGCTGAAAGCAAGGAAAAATAAAATTAGGAATTAGAGTTATATTAGGAATCTTTTATTTTTAGTAGTTTCTTTTGGTAAAATTAGATCTTTGTAAACTGATCCCTTATGATCTATAAATAAGAGGGTTTGGTATAAGAATAGGCATCGAAGAATTTCAGCATCAATTGACGACTGAGGTTGGATTTTCTTCCGATCAGTAGTGTAAAATAGTTTAGATATTAGATGTTTCTCAAAAGCGATTGACGACTGCTATTGGGTGTTGAAGATTAGTATAGATATCTGTAGTTTCTCAGAAGCAATTGACGACTGCGGCTAAGGGGTGAAGGATATATTTACTTTGCTTTCTAGTTTAGATTTTATTTTAGTTTATTTACTGCTTTGTTAAGATCTCCAAGTTTTGATATGAATTGATGACTCGGATTAGAATTTGCAGATTAGTGTAACAATTTTTACTTTTTCATCTTCAGTTTTCTAAGGTTTGATTGATGCCGAGATTTTAGGAAGTTATTGATTAGATGAAATCTATATTGATAGGATTTTAGTATTGATTGACAACCAATACTAGGAAACTTGATATATAGTATAATGGTACTATTTATTTTCATAAATATCTTATAGCAAAAGATTGTGATTGACGACCATAATCTAGAGTTAGAAGATTAGGATTTATTTTTCTGCAACTTAGTTTAATAACAAATTCTTTATTCATATTTCTCCAGTAGTTTAGGATCTTAAAAGATAAGTTTAAGTTTTCATAAAAATTAAATTAATATAATGAAAAATGATCTCTGTGGGAATGATCCTTTGCTAGTACTATGATTTCCATTTTGCACTTGCAATAGGTTAAGACTTAATAAGATATATAAAAGTAATCAAGTCAAGTTTTTGTGTAATTCAAGAAAATAAGTATTTATCTTTCCCTTTTCATATTTCTTTATATTTTTAATTTTTTGTGATCATTTCTTGAATCTTTTGCAGGTTTATTCGGAGCGACAACTTAGAGTGTCAACTTCCCTTGATCAGCGAAGCTCGAAGCTCAGATTTGTTCTCTCCCCCTGCTTTCTAAAATAAAAATTGGATAAAATCTAAATTCAAATAAATATTTATAAAAAATAAAAATATATATATATATATTTTTAGCCACTCTGCTATGACCTCAGTATGGCAGGAAGAGACCTAAGTACAACTAAAACCACGGGAGAATACTATGCATTAACACCTCTTACACCTCTCCCGTGCATTCAAATATACCTTGTACCCGGTAATAGGACCTTTGAAATTACACCCAACACACTTCAATTACTTCCAACTTTTCATGGGATAATGGATGAGGACCCCTATTTGCATCTAAATAAGTTTGTTAAGGCATGTACTATCATTCGAATCAAGAACATAATGGGAGAAGGGAACGAGCACTTGAAATTTTGGACAAGTGTCCTCTCTTTTCTTCCCATAGCCCACGCGCTCTCTCCTCTCTCCTCATTTCCCATATGCAGATGTGGCAGTGAACCCCACTTGGGTTTGCTTCCCACCAATCCTTTAGTTCAATCTTGTCCTTTGTGTATCTTGTGGCCCTCAAGTTTTGTGAATTTCTATTTTTTCAAAACATCTTGTGGTGCATCTGTGAAAGCTCATCTCTCACCCTATATTTCTCCAAAGTTTTTCTATGGTGTAAGATGGGTCAAAGTTGGGTCAATTAGATGAGTGGCTAAGATTTTCTAGATATTAGCAAACACTGCAAAAAAAAAGGTGTTTCAGTGACACTTGCTATTAAGGCAGTTTTTGGAAGCGGAGGGAAAAATAGTGACAGTTTTTTGTAGCGACAAGACTAATGGTAGCAGTTTTTTTTTTTTTTAAAATCTGCCACTAATAGTCTTCTTTTTTGTAGTGAAAAATATAGTTTATAATTGAGAAATTTAGGAAATTTATTTATTAATGCCCTTGGGCTTATTTCAAATTTACAAGAAATGTCATTGCTCCATTCAAGGCACAACTTTAAATATTAGTGCATTTAGTACTTTCAAGTTTATGGGTCTAGCTTTGACCCAAACCATTGACCAATTCCATTATCATTATCAAAAACTAATCCAATGGCGATGATCTCATCATCAATACTAAAGCTCAGTGCCAATTTGGGTCAAACATCGGGTCAAGGTCCATTAGAAATCACTCTGGGCTTCTCATATGGTGTGAGATGTTGTGTGTGTTTTACTAAATTACTAACACACCCATTCAAATAAAATGGGTGCCCAATATGCAATATCTCATCAATCTAAGGTGGGTGCTTCAGAAATTTGTATGGACCTGACCTCAGGCAATCATATGACACAGTCAGGTCTCATCAGGTCTCAACATAGAGTTTAAGGGGTAGGTATTACAGATATCATATGTAAAATCAAACTTGAACCTTCCATGTTTTCAATCACACGTATACTAAGAACTATACCTATAACAACTGCCAAATTTTAAACCAACCATACCCGGTACGGACTCGGGTAGGTCGGGCTTGTGGCTTTAGTGGTCTAGTACAATAAAAGTTTATTTAAAACCTTGGCCCGACCCATACACTCATATAAGTGTATCGGTCTTATACGTGCGATTTGACAGTAACCCGTACACCCACGACTAGGATAGGACGTATACACTTAATCTGGTCCAACTCGTGCAGAAATCCATAACAAAAAAATGAGTATAACACGCCTGAATTGGACTTGACTTTAGTACATCACACTTAAAACTACTCCCGCATACACTAGATGAGTGTAGCAAAACTATATGAGATCCAAGCCTTATAAGGCTTATAAGATTTTTCACGCCTACTGACTCCACGTTGGTGTGAGTCATACTACACCCCATGCACGTCAAGTGCAAAAGCAAATAAAATCCCCCACCAACCCTCTCATTTCCTTCCACTTCAAACTGCAAAACTAGAGAAGGAACCCTCACAAAGAAGAAACCCTCTTCTATCTCTCAGACCAACCTTGCACTCTAATCTTTTCAAACCAGTGAATAATAAGGTGATCGTATGATTCGGTGGAGAGAATTTGCAGAAGGCTACCGGCTAATTGTTTGTCGGTATTTCAGACAACTGCTATTTTATTAAGAACAGTGGAAAAAATATATTCAGAGTGAAGAAATGGAGATGGGTCATTACAGCAAGTCTAAAACACAAATAGTCGTACAAGATACAAGGTCTATTGTAGCAAGTTTTGATAAGTAAGAGTTTGTCCCACAGAGAAATTGACCAAGAACCCAAAATGGGCTATAGTAGTAGACCTCCAGATTTTGCTACAGATCTAACAGTCCTAAAGAAAGGGAGTTAGGTGTCACGACTACACTAAATTAATTCTAAAAATAGAGAAATAAAATGTAGCTCTATCCTAAAGAAAGGGTTAAGAGGAAGATGGTGGTAGTGTGTGCCAAAATAAAATATAAAAATTATGAGAAGTAAGCAAGTTAAGCTAGAGTTAAAGCAGTGATGTAACTCAGATTTAGTCTGTCTCTGTAGTGTTCCTTGCTGAGACGCTATTAAAAGCCTCAACAAGGTAAAAATATCCGATTTAACTCATGTCATTTGGGGCGCTCTTAGGGCTATACTCTGCCCACTATAATGGTCATAAGGAATCCGATAGAGTCTGTCAAATCCCATTGATTACAATAGACATTGCCAATCTAACCCAGAGCACTGGGTTGATCATTCGCCCAGCCACTGGGCCAGATCAAGCCATGAATACTATTGCAGCACTATGTAATGCCAGTGCTACAAGCTCCCCAGATCTACGCACAGACCTGGAAAACATCCATAGGTATTCCAACCCATAAATTCCTAAGTGCTTTGCTAAGGCCAACTGCTCACTAGTGCCCACAAAAAGGACCATGTAACTGGTTGAATAAGGCTTTAGATTTAGCTGATCATTGCTACAAATGGCCTATAATGACTCAGCCTCAAGCTGTAATTACTATAAAGAGATCAGATCTAACATCTGATGTCGGCTAGGTAAAATATAGGGGAGCCAGTTCCTGTATAAACCTCCTCACAAGGCTCTAGAAGCTCATGTGTACGGGAGAAGAATCCTTCTCAAACATGTGAATGGACACAACCTTAGGGCTATACTCTGTCCACTTGAATGGTCACAGGGTATCCCATTCGTCTATCTATACCACAAAGGCCTAAGAAAGAACATGAAAACTGCTACAACCACCATGGTCAACAGGCCTTCGAGCTCCCTGGATCTCACTATAGATCCAACATTATTTTCCATGGGGCTATCAAACCAAGGGAAATCAGATGGTAAATAATAGACCTACTATAAACTGAATGAGCTAGTCCAAAATACATGGATCCTATAGACATCTAAAGAAATCAGAAGATCTTTAGATTCAATTAGACATTAAAATGGCAATCCATTGATGAATACAAAACCTATAATGAACTATCTCCAACCTGCAACCTGTACACAACTGCTCATCTAAAAATCTCAATGTATACCAAAAACCTATTACAAACTGAAAATAAAATTAAACCTAGCTACTTACAGGGGGGTTAGCCAGCAACTGTTGGGCTAAGAGAGAAGAAAAATAAGAAAAAGAGATGATCAAACCCTAACCCTAGCCTACTGGAACTCGCAACCAATAGAGGATGAAGTAAAGATGAAAATAATAAACTCTAAGTATATCTTATATACTCTGTCAAAACGGCCTTGGCTCTAAGGAGATTAACCCTAATTTTTCCAATAGATGTGGCACTTTTTTAACCCTTGGATGCCTGGAGATATGCGTCTCACAATTTGTGCCATAGGAAGTGTGCCCTAGCATTGGGAAATTCCCAAAAGGTCCTTGAGTTAAAACTGAGAAGTGGAGAGCCCGAGTTTCCCGGGGCTGCTATCTGCTTTTAGCTCATTCGCACAGCTGCTTTGTCCTCGTGGAGTAGCCTTTGGCTAGTGGCAAGTGCTTGCTCGCATAGTCACTCTTCAGTTCATCGCGTAGTTCGCTGGTGCTAAAATGCTATCGTGGAGATGATCTAGAATGCCAGGATTTCTCACTCAGTTGAGCTTCAGAAGCTCTCTCTCGCTAAGTACTCGCGCTGTTATGCTCCTACACTCATGTAGTCAATGGTAAGGCTTTAGATTGTTCGAGATCTGTGCGAAGAGAATTCTGGGTGTCTCTCTCTTCCAGGGCTAAGTGAGAACTCCAAGAGGTGACATTTTATTCAGTGTACAGATGGACTCGTTGTGTTCCTCGCATGACTGCTTTGAGGGTTAATCTCTGCGAGAGATTCGCGACCATAGATTTTGGGAACTTTAACCTGTGAGATCTTCGTGAGGTCATTTCAGCTGTCCTTCTGACTGCACAGTGTATCTGTATGAGGACCTCTTCCACAGAATCTTTAGCTTCGCGAGGAAGCTCCTCAACTCTGCGACGTCTATCTTTTGCTGCTCTGGTGCATTGCACTTGCTGCTGTCGCAGTCTCCTCCCTTCTCAGCTAACTTCATTCATCTACTAGACTTTGGTCAATGGTGATCAGTAACAATGAGTCACCATGGTGAGCACTACCAAGGTGTTCCATTAGGCTTTGTCTCAGCTGTAATCTTTGCGTGTATGTTCTCTCTTTCGGGCAAAAAAGCAAGGAGTTTATATTAAGCTACACATTTTATTGCTAGCTACAAAACACACTTAATAAATGGTTATTAGTCTGCTTCAAGGTCCAGCAAAGGCTAAGTTAATAGGTGAAAACTGGTACTTTTAAGTGAATAATACTAATCTATAGAATATCCTCACATCCCTACCTTCCAAATCAATCTCGTGAATCCGACACCGACACTATTGCGATATCATCGCAACTAAAGAATCCACCAAAAAGGTATTCCATAAAATGAACCATATATTCGATTAGTTCTTTTATAATAAATTAAATTATTAGGTTGTTGATGTCGATTCCATGCGATCCGATAAACAATTTAGAGGAATAGGAATTGTGTAACAGTTTCGAAATCAAAATCTTCAATTTCCATGCTCTGAAACCTTACATACCAATTAAATTATGCCAATAAATCATCCGTTAGAATTTTAAACTATAAATAGGGATAAAGACATGAGTGTAGATATAAGTGTGTAGAGTAAAAAGCTCAAGCAATTGGGACTAAACCTAGAGAATAAAGACACGCAGTAAGCCATGTTCATTAGGCTTACCGCGACAAAATCAAGGCTTGCCGCAGCAAGGTTTGATCTGAAGGGCTTGTCGTGGCAACCCTATGTCTGGCCGAGGCAACCGTGGGTATGCTTGTATGCGTGTGCTGTGTTGAACTTTAAGTCTTGTTGATCATATAGTCTATACATGGGGGGTCTGTAGTGATCCAGTGTGTATGCTAAATATACTAAACACAATTATATGTATCTTAGGCTCGCGAGGAGTTTGTTAAAAGGGACATTTGCTTAGATTCATGCACATGAAACACGTAGATTCGATCTCAAGGTAGGGATTTGACCTTGCTTTATTATATGTTGTTTTACCAAATTCATGGCATTGATGTAAATAATAAATGCTCGATCATTTCTAGAACTGCTAAACGAAAAATCTTGACGTGTTGTAAAGAATATAAATTAGATTTTCGTACTTGATTTGTCTATTGTTGTATTAAGCATCTTGCTATGTTATTGCAGATAATTCCGATTAGTATTCAAAATTCCTAGGTTTGAGTTCCAGTTCTTATTTGTTTGATCTATGCATATGCTATGTGATCCACGTCATTGCTTCATGTGTCTCTGTTTGTAAGATCTGGTTCAAGTGACCCTGTTAACTTGCTCAGGAGCTTGATGATTCGTCTCGGGTTACGTGATCCCGCTAACTAGGGAGCTTGACACTCAAGGTTCAAGTGATCCCGCTAACTCGGGAACTTGAGAAGTGATCCCGCTAACTAAGGAGCTTGAAAATCCTGTTTCTTGCACATGTCTATTTTATGTCTGATAGCTTGTTTAAGCTAAATATGTTCAGCATGATTCCTTGTATTTTTTCAGCATGATTTCGTCGCATGATAAAATCATTAGCATGATTAATTGTTATGTATATTGTAATAAGATGTATTTTGGACTATAATTTATGCATCAAGAACATGAATTGACATACTAGCGTATGAGCGAGCATTGTTAGTTCCTTATTGAGCTTTGATGATAGCTCATCCCACGACTCCATGTCAACTGTAGGTGTTGATCAGGACCCTGAGCACGAGGGGGATCCTACATACTATCCCGAGGAAGAGGAGGAAGACGAGGGGGAAGGGGAAGAAGATTCTGCTGAGGACTTCTTTCCTTAAACCTATTAGAGAGAGAGAGAGAGAGAGAGAGAAACTTGTGTAAGAAATAATACAATATTTTTCATACACTTAGTGCTATGCATGTATAGGTTTTCTTTCCATTATTTAGATGACGGACGGCCGTCATCGGTTGAAAGCTATATATTACATATTTTGTTTTTATTTATATATTTTTGTTTCTTTGACTATTTTATATAGAAGAATGAATATCAGTGGCTATCATATTGTCTTCATAATCAGAGTTGTTAAATCGCTTCCGTAAATTAATGCTTTGTATACGATGCACTTGTAAGAAAGGATTATATTAGGTGATCCGACGACACGACCTTTCCCGGATATTATATGGGGAAAAGTCGGGCCGTCACAATTCCTATTTTATACTTGTATTGATGTACTACCTATATATATGTATATGTAATGAGTTTGTATATTTAATTCTATACATCAGGTAAAATAAGAATATGTTTTTAATATTATTTTGTGGCATATTTTATGGATATGATAGACTATGTACGCGAGTGTGTGAGATCATGCCTACACTTTGGTGTGGTAATATACTGAGATGGTATCAAAGCGTAGATCACATTGTATTCACATGTCTTACAACTCATGATGGTATGAGACATCATGACAAGTATGGTGAGTGTGAATTTAGAGTAACCTCATATATGGTGGTATCTACGGCGACCCTATCACCCCTGAGTTTTAATATGATAGATTAAGTTAAGGAGTAAGATACGAAATTCGACCTTGAGGCCTTAGTCATAGTCGGGTACCTTACACAGTCACGTGAAACTCAGAATGTAGGCATATATGTATGGGTGCAACACCTCTACAATAGTATGGACTGCTACACCAAATACATTCATGTTATTATGGAAATCTTCCCTTGGAAAGCATGGTTAGTGTAGCTTATCGCACCATGACTTACTCTAGATTGAGGTTATAGGATTATGATAAGAATGAGTATGTAAGGTAAGATAAAAAATATGAGTATAATAATAAGTAATCGTTGTGTAGGCTAGCATAAGATTAACTAAGTTTTACGGGTCGTTACTTACATAACCATAGTAAGGATCACAACGTCTGCAGTCAAGACGAGTCTCTCAGAAGACAGTACGAGTTTGTAAGAGTATTTTATAAGTTATGTTACGCCCCTGAGACTGGATGGGATATATGAGTACAAGTATGTTATGTTATGGAGGGTGATATGTTACGGTGGTTTACTACTATGGTGACCCTCATATGATAGGCTCGAGCAGTGACTCTAGAACTTATCATATTATGGAATAGAAGTAAGATTGTATGCCCATACAATATACAGACGCATGTGTCGTTGTAATAAGATATGTTACATTTATGTGGTATGGTGAGGTACGTTAGGATTGGAGTACCATCTTGATCATGGTCTAGCATGTATGATATGTTATGATTTTACGATACGTATGTCTTTGTCATTTTTTCCTCTTTTATTTATATTGTTATACTATTATTATTGCTCACGAGATGCACCTACAATGTACCTGAGTAATGTAGGATGGATTGGTGGTGTATCCACTAAGTTACGCACTATTTATCAACTTAGCGCTCATGACATTTATTCTATTCAAGTGATTTTATGATAGGGTGGACACCGATTATCCCTATCCAGCTAACACTTTGTTGATCCCGTGGACACCGAGTACAAGGAGTCTTGGGAGGGCGACGGTACAGGACACTAGGAGGACCTCAATGTCGATTACGATCCTAGTACCGATTATTGATAGCACTAGTTTTGGTATAGAGATTAGGATCATTAGTTTAGATAGTTTATTTTATTATTTTATACAATCATCATTTATCATTAGACACTTATTATTAGCCCCATACTTTTATTTATGTTTGACTTTTATTTTCCCTTGATTAGTAGTTATTTCATTGATTCGTTATCGTTTTTATTCATTATTTATTTTTGCCCTAATTCTCCATCTTTATTATTGGATTTATGAATTTTGTGGAACCATGTTAGGATGAAAACTCTGATTAAGCATATGTCGCTTTGCGTATCTTGGAGGAGTGCGGGTCATAGCACGGAATTCTAGGCTCTCGGGATGGGTAGAATTTCGGGTCATGACAGTTCCACATCGGATTCGAAGTAATTAACAATTTTCAAACGTCGAAGAAGAAACTCTGATTGCAAATAATGGTATCCTTTTAATGGGTTGTCTGGGTCACTATGCTTTAGCAGATGCTAGCTCTATCCCAGAGCAGATTTTAGGTAGATAGTAGAATATGTAAAGAGCTATTTTATCACATGAAAAAACATTTCGTCAAGCAAATAGGATGAAGAGCCATAATCCAAAGTCAGGAGAGTTACCCCAAACATTGTCTAAGAAGAATTCTAATTATGGGTCATCTTGCCTGCCGACAAAAACAAAGGAAGCAAGAAAAAATATAAAAATATATAAAATACACTACAAAAAAAAAGACTATTTGCGACAACCATAAACTTCCACTATTAACAGAAAAATTGTAGTTAATACCCTTGCCGCTAATGGCCTTAATAGTTTTTTGTTAATAGCGGCAGTTTTTTGCCATCAAAAACTGCCGCTAATAGTCTTATTTTTTGTAGTGACAGATGTACTAATTTATTGTAGTTTCTATAAGAATATATTCTTACACGCCTTGGGCTGCTAAAATCACTCCTATTTCCTATACAAAGAAATGAAGGTCCTATAGAAGTAAGTAGTCCATGCCTTAATTGAATGCCCTGTAGAAGTAAGTAGTCCATGCCTTAATTAAATGCCATGTCATAGATCATAATAATAAATAAAATAAGAGCTTATAACAAGTTGAACTAACTGACAGAATAGTAGCCCATAGAGAGTTGGGTATTTGATTCTCCTACTAGTCGTGACTCTTGGAAAAAAACCTGCATCAGCTCAAATCATCAAAACTGGGCACGTGTCGATCTCCACCTGGTGAATCCTCCGGAGCTAGAAAGCTCTTCATAGGTATATGATCACTAATCAATTACGGATAACTTTTTGGCATTTGCCTGACTTGGCACCAAAATATCTGTACAACCCACGCGGGCAGTTTGAGATGAATTCAACTCTACCACTGGGGCTCAGATTGAATCCCTTCTAACTTGTAATCGAGTTTTAAAGATCGATCACATTTTCATGGTACATATCACACACACACACTCTCTCTCTCTCTCTCTCTCTATATATATATATATATATATATATATATATATATATATGGGCCGGGGATATATGCCTGGGCGTAAAGAAATCTCCACATCTATTGATAAGAGCTCGGCACGTAGCACCTCTTTGGCTGATGCAACATTCCCCTATTTTCCTCATTTAACCCCGCTTACTTCAAAAAATAAGACTATTAGCGGCAGTTTTTTTAACAAAAAACTGCTACTATTCGTCATGTCGCTACAAAAAACTGTCGTTATTAGTCCTACCGCTACAAAAAAATGCCTTAATAGCTAGTGCCGCTGAAACCCCTTATTTTTGTAGTGGCTTTAACCATGGTTGCTATTGACAGAATCAGAAAGGCAAGGTGGTCCGAAGCGCTGGGGATATGTTCTTGAAATTTGAAAAGACCATTATTACCACTTAAATCATTTTATATTTTGCACCTAATTCGAAGTGCTTATGCTTCTATAAAGAAGGCGGTTGTGCTTCCTAAGGACTTATGCTTCTATATATAAAGGAGGCAGTTGTGCATCCTAAGCACTAATTCTTCTATGAAGGAGGCGGTTGCGCTTCCTATACGACGTGCTAGCACCTCTATCATGAAGCGTAGCACCTTGGTGAGCACCCAGAAAAAGACACGTAGCACCTATGTTGCATCACCTAACATTTTATTTCTATAAAGTGACGTTTGACATAATATCATTTATTACCATCATCAAAATATTAAATGAGAAGCGACACATGACATTGTCATTTTAGATGACTATCATTACCATTTGAAATAACTATTTTAGGCGCCTCTTGTTGTTGCTCCAAGTGTGCCATAAATGTGTGCATTATGAATCAAAAATTAAAGAATTAAAGAATGCTAGGTTATATGGATGTTAACTTATGAAAAGGATATCAGCACATTGGGGCTAACAATGGCCTGCAAGATCAGGGCCAATTGTAGCAAGTTTTAAAAGTAAGTATTTCAAGATCGTCCACAGAGAAGTTTGTCTAAACTGAGAGATAAACCTCCAGATCTGTGCTACCAGATCTGGCTCTATAATTATCTAAAAAAAAGAATAGATAAAAGAGAGTGTTGGATTGTGTCACATTTAACTATAAGCAAATAAAGAAAAGAACTAACTACATGATCCAGATCCGAGTTGGGGAGATGTTTAAAATAAGACAAATGCAGAAATAATAGCTTCATGTACTTTAGCCTCTGAATTTTAATGGAGAATCTGTAGTTCAACATAGCAGATTCAATCTTCATCTGGCTACCAGCACAGATGTAAGAGAAATAAATCCGAATTAAGGAATAGGTTTAGACTTATGGCTGTCATCTGTCCACTTAAATGGTCACAGATCTGTCACTAGTGGGCCTATTCTTTAGTTAACATGAACATCACTGTAAATGCTGCTAGAATTAGGTTACCAACGCTAATTCGCACAGGGGTGATGAATTAAGGGAAGTTGCATGCGGATGAGTGAATATAAAGAAGTCTAATGCACTAAGGTGAACATTCAGAACCCTCGACATGACTCTAATGGAGAAGACACAAATTACAGCAACCTTTTAAAATCCAAAATTACAATTACAGAGCACGGCTTCTTAGAGAGCCCTCAGACTTCTGATCTGAGCTTCTTAGAAACCCTCGGACTTCTGATCTTGAATCCGAACTTGGAAGTACAAATCACTCACAATGGCTCTCAAAGGTAAACTACAAGAAGGGATTACAGGGGGTTCAGATAAGCTATCTGACCGGAATGAGGGAAACAGACATGAAAACTCTAAAATTTGGATGTCCAAATTGGGCAAATGGTTCGTCTATTTATAGTTTTCCCTAAGCCAGCTCAAATGTGTATCAACCAATCAGAATTGGATAGATCTGTATCAACCAATAGGAGTCGAGCACGGGATCGGATCATTACGCCAATCGAGCTGCTTGATCTGTTCACCAATCGGAAACAGAGGCATCAATTCTGTTATGCATTTTGAAATTCTGTTTGAGCTTCTGGAAGTTCCCGCCAGGTAATTTAACTTTGGGCGCTCACATGGGTTGGAATATGCCTTCGGATCTTGATTGGAACCTTCCGGAATGTTCCTGGTCTTTTGATTGCATTGGGGCGAGTGCAAAGTTTCTTGAAATATCCTTCGGACGAGCTGCAAATCCCCAGAATGCCATTTCGCATAGTTTAAGGGCTTTTTTCGCAAAGTAGTTAGAGTTTCTAGAAGTTCATAAGTTATTCCTCTCTAGGTGCTCACGTGGGGTGGAATATTCCTTCGCTTTATGCTTAGAATCTTCGGAATGTCTGGGCTTTTCAATGCATTGAGCGTCTGTGATTCTTGAATTACCCTTGTTAAAGCTGCGAATCTCTAGAATACCTTTTGCGAGTTGGGGGCCTTTTCGCATAAGTTCAATAACCACGAGCTCTGCAAAGTTCAACCTTCTTTTCGAGGAGTGTTTTCTTCTTTTCCAAAAGTTCAAGTTTCTTTACGAAAAGTGCAAGTTCTTTGCGAATAGTAGAAGTTCTTTGCGAATTGAACTCTAGGCTCCCATTCTTCTTTGTGAATAGTAGAAGTTCTTTGCGAATTGAACTCTAGGCTCCCATTCTTCTTTGCGAATAGTAGAAGTTCTTTGCGAATGGCTCTCTCTCTTGCTTCAGGTCATTGACTGCTCTTTTAGACCCTCTTTAGCCATTCTTGGTTTCTTCACTCCTTTAAACTTGACATGAGCACTTTTTGATCTTTTGGGATGCTTTTCGATTTGGACACATCGATTGGTTAATGTAAAATGCACACTAAAGCACTTATTTAGTCTTCTCAAGGGTCTTTCAAGGCTCATGTTTAGGGGTGAAAATGGTATTTTCACTACTTAACACACCCCAAACCTAAGCTTTGCTAGTCCCCGAGCAAAGAAACGTAAAAGCAAAATAAAGAGCCACTTTTGTAGGAAGCACAGTGCATTTAGCATATGCAACAAGCCTTTTAAACCCCTAGGTGATCCCTAGAGGAGGAGTGAAGTCTCGAGGGTTTTGATGAAGGTACCCACAAACTTCTCCATGGGACAGTTGGCATTAGTGCCTTTGTCATCCCATGAGCAATCAAAGATCAAAATTAGTTACTCTTGAATCAATGTTTAAGAAATTTAGGTTTATTGTTTGCAAGGGATTTCAACATTTATAAACCTTATGAATGTTTCACTCTTTCCAATCTGTGAGCAGCCATAGAAATCATGCAAATGTGTCCAGTAGTTCATCATTTGAATAAAAATTAGGTTATAAGTCATACTTAATGTGCTCAAGTTCCAACCCAAACACTTACTGTGGTGTACTCTCATCAAGATTTTTGTTGAAGGGTTCATTTTCAAGCTCAAGAGCTTACATCTCCCAAATGGATTGGTAAGCATGAGCATAGGCATGATTCTCAGTCTTGGCATCCTTGACATCTCCTCACCATAGATTGGGAAGCTGCTTATCTCCACATGACAGTTCACTCAACTTTGGATCACAAGGACTTTTAGGCTGGGTTTGTTGTATGGCTCATGGAATGAGGTTTGAGGATAGGAAGGTTGAGCAGGTGTTTGGATTTTTGAGAAGTCAGAATTGAAGGAGGTGGTTCATGACTCCACCTTCTTAAGTTTAGCTTCTTTTGAGATTCTCGTGTTCAAAGTACTCTTCTTCCTTTGATCTTGAATTTTCAACATAAAGTTCCCCTTTTTGCCTTTTACGCTTGCTTCTTTTTCACATTGTTTTTCTTTTACTTTCTCACCACCATCGCCCATTTTTGAGGTATTTCTTCTTCATTTATTTTGATATTTGCCCGAAATGTTCCATCTTTACTTCTTTCTCCTTTAACTCCTGAATTCTCAAGGTGAGGAAGGCTAAATTGGTTCCATTGGTTCAAAAAGAAAAATGGGTGTTTTGATGAAGCATTGTAGGATTTGTAGCTCAATTGGGGTACAAACAAGGGCAGAATCTTTCTTGGTTGGTTCATTAAGCTCAACTTTGTCCAAAGAAGGCCTTGATCTTTTCCTCGATTTCATGCATCTTTGTTGCTTGTTTTGATTTGGAGTTTCCTAATTTCTAGTGGATCTAATGCCTCACCAGTCCTTTGAATCGAGAAAAGGGTTGCCTCGGTCACTCTTCAACGAGAGATGTAAAACATATAGGCTCAATTCTCACTTGGTTATGGTTTTTCCTTGAGCTTTTAAGTATATCTTTACCTTTTCTCTTCTGTAGACTTGCTATGTGCTAATACAAGTGTATTTTCCTGGTGTTAACATCATGGAAATGTGGAATATTGTAGGGTTTAGAATGTCTAAATTCTTGCAAAGAAAATTTTAAAATTTCCACATTGTCATGATTCTTAAGTAAATTGATTCATTTCTGATTACTTTGGTGATTGTGATGCCCTTATGCTAATTATCCCATGGGGACCTGTTTGCCATACCCCAAACCTAAGATGAACATTGTCCTCAATGTTCTAGACAATGAGAGACTAGGCGAGGTAAAAGAAGAAAGAAAAACTAAGAACAGAAAAAATTTAAACTATATGCAGCAGAAAATAAAAATGTAAAACTGAAGATATGAGCAAGGAAATGGAAAACAGGATATACAAATGCAAGAAAAATCAACAAAACAATGCTAGAACTGCTAAATAAAATCTAACAAATAGAAGGATTACTATGCAAATGAAAGGAAACTAATGCTAATAAAAGAGAAACAGCCCGGGCTCAACAAGAGCCCTTATTTACTACTGCTGAAAATAATGAGAAACAACTCAGAGATTTTCTATTTGTGTTTTCAGCTTTTTTTTTATTTTGTATTTGGTTTTGTAAAAAAAAAATCAGCAGGCCTAAAAGATAGCAGAAATTATAATCAAAACAAACATTAAACACAGCAGAACTGCTGGTTCTCAAGAATTTAAAAATAGAAAATGAATGCAAAGGAGAAGGGGATGCAAACTCAAGCAGATCTGCTCCAGCTTTGGTCAGAATGCTCCTTGTTGGACTGCTCGGATCTGCAAACATCCAAAAACGCGATCTAGGGGTTTCCTCTGTTTGGGTTTCTTTGCTTTGAACAGATCGCGCAGCTGGGCTCTACCCTTTTGATTTCTGACAAGAGAAAAAGCGCAGAAGATTAGAATAGATGGTGGTTATTCGTGTGGAGCTCGTGAGAGAAGAGGGTGAGCTAGGGTTTTGAAAAGGGGTTTTGCTTGGGAGAGTGTTTGCAGATATCCAGTGACTTTCAAAATGACCTAATATACTAACAAGTAAAATCGCAAAGCACCCTTAAGTGTCTTTCGAAAGGTAAAAAAAATCTTGAGAAAGTGTAGTTCGCAAAGAACTGAGCTTCAGTATGTCTATTCGAAATGGATTTGGCTCCAGAAAGATCTTTTCGCAAAGGACTTCTCCCCAGATTTTCTATTCGAAATGAAATTTTAACTATTCGAGCAGAACATGGTTCTTTCGAGGTAGTTCATTCTGACTCGAATCAATTGAATAGAACTTTGAACTTTTGAAAAGTACTTTTTACTTTGCGATTTGAACTTTGAAGTGTATTTACGATGTCGACAAGAAAAATAGATGTAACAAAGAAAATCGGAAAAACAATGTTGTACAAACATATTATACACTTTTCTACCATCGATTTTTGGAGATTCATGATGATAGGTGGGTAGCAAGGGCTCTGGGTGTTTTCAATGCATGGTTTGAGCCTCGACCATTTACCTTGAGTATTCTTCCATCCTTGGGATCTGAAATATCCATGACTCGAGGGGAGGCCTTGATGACGGTATGGCCCTTCCCATCACGGATCTCAATTTGCCGAGAAAGAATTTAAGTTTAGAGTTGAATAACCATACCTTGGACCCCGGTATGAACTCTTTTCTCATGAGGCTCCTATCATGGAATGATTTAACCTTTTCTTTGTACAACTGGAGCTAGTGTAGGCATCCATCCTCGGTTCTTCGATTCGGTGAGTTGAAGCTTCCGTGGTTACCACAGCAGTTAGATCCATATTAAAAGTTTTGATTGCCCACAAGGCCTTATATTCTAATTCTCTTGGTAGATGGCATGCCTTGCCATAAACGATCACGAAAGGACATCCCTATAGGAGTCTTGTAGGCGTTCACGTATGCCCACAAAGCATCATTAAGCTTAAAGGACGATCCTTTCGTCCTTCTTCGCGCTTTTTTCCAAAATGTGTTTGATCTCTCTATTTGAAATCTCCACCGTCCCACTTTGGTTTGTGGATGATAGGAGTGGCTACTCATGTGAGTGACATGAGTACTTTTTAATAGAGAGTCAAAATGCTGTTGCAAAAGTGGCTTCCCATCACTAATGATGGCTGGGGAATCCAAATCTGAAAAAATGTGGTCTCGAGGAATCTTAAAACCACTTTGTGATCATTGGATTTGGTAGCTATGGCCTCAATCCACTTGGAGACATAATCCACAGCCTACCAAGATGAAATTGTTTCCATTAGAAGGGGAAAGGGCCCATAAAATCTATGCCCCAAACATCAAACAACTCAACTACTGTGATTGGCTAGGGCATTGAGTTTCTTTGGAAATCACCAGCTTTTTGGCGATTCGGCAAGATTCTGATCAGAAGGCATCTTTAAAGATTATGGGCCAATAGAAACCACACTGCAGAATTTTGGTACTGCTTTATTGACACGAAATGGCCTCCACAGTTCGTTCATGACACATTGACAATATGCCGTGGAATTCATGGTCCGGACACACTTTCGATCACTTGGTACGCACAATTCTTGAATAGATAAGGATCTTCCCAAATGAAATGTTTAACTTGTGAGAAGAAAAGATCTTTATCCATTCTATTCCAATGTTGAGGAATCTGTCCACTAGCTAAGAAGTTGACTATGTTTGCAAACCAAGGATCGGGTATTGATGGCAAAAAGTTGCTCATCGTGAAATGATTCATAATGGGTAAGCTATCATCCTCGGTATTGAGAATTACGGATAAGTGATCACCACCACATTCTCCACTCCTTTCTTATCCTTAATCGTAGATCAAACTCCTGTAATAGGAGGATCCACGATTAATCTGGGCTTGGTATCCTTCTTAGGCAGAAGGTACTTTAGGGCGAGTGGTCGATAAACACCACAATTTGTGAACCTAAAACATAAGGCTGAATTTTTCCAATGCAAACACAATGGCTGACTCTTTCTCGATTGTTGTGTAGTTGAGCTGGGCATCTATCATGGATCTGCTTTCGCATAAGCTATGACATGGGGAAGCTTATCCTTTCTACGCCTAGGACAGCTCCTAGGGCATAGTCTGATCATCACATCAGCTCAAAGGGCCTTTGAATAGTCGTGGGGCGCAAGATGGGGTGAAATCGGACATTTCTTAAGGACCTCAAAGGCATCATGCATTCATTAGTAAACACAAAAGGAACATCTTGACACAAGAAATGAAGTGGCTTGGAAATTTTCTTAAATCTTTGATGAACCTCCTATAAAATCCTGCATGCCCTAAGAAACTTGATTTGCTTAGATTGGAGGAGGCAAATGTGTAATTAGATCAATTTTTGCTTGGTCCACCTCTATGCCTTTATGGGAGACCACATGTCCTAGGACAATGCCTTGGGTGACCATAAAATGACTCTTTCGACTTAGAACCAAATTGGTTTCTTCACATCTTTGCAACACCAACTTGAGGTGGTGTAAGCATTGGGAAAAATTTGTCTCCATAAATTGAAAAGTCATCCATGAAGATCTCCATGAATTGATCAATCATGTCGGAAAAGATGGCATACATGCATCTTTAAAAATTAGCAGGGCATTGCAAGACCAAAGGGCATCCTCCTATAGGCAAAAGTGCCAAAGGGGCGGTGAAAGGTGGTCTTTTCTTGGTCCTGTGGGTACACAGGATCTGGTTGTAACGAGTACCCATCAAGGAAGCGATGAGTAAGCTTTGCCAAGCTTATCAAGGATTTAGTCAATGAAGGGGAGGAAATGGTCTTTCCTTGTCATGGTATTTAATTTTCTGTAGTCTATGCAGACCCTCCATCCAGTTGTTTATGCGGTGGACATAAGTTTGATTAATTTGCTACAGTGATGCAGTTTCTTAGGCACCACTGTGTGGATGCTACCCAAGCAGAATCTGAAATGGGGTAAATGACTGACATCTAGCGACTTGACAACTTCCTTCATTACCACTTCTTGCTTTCTTGTGTCTTTTTTAGAACTACCAATGCTCCTCTTCTTGCTCCTTTGTAAGGGAGGAAGAAATAATCACAGTAGTGTTTGATGATCTCCCAAAACACATATTTCAGATTTTTGGGGAGCTGTTTGAGTTCAATTGTGGGAAATGAGAAAAGAGGGCAGCAAAGGTACCTTGGTAACTTGTGGAAGAGGGAGAGGCGCAGTCTCAGAGAGAACTTGATGGTATTGGTGAGTGCCTTGAACAAAGCAGACTCCGTTGAATTTGATCTCCTTTTCCTTCTTTCTCGGATCCCCAATCATTTTAAATTCTGTGGTGGAGTCTTTACCTTGCGAAATGTTTGTAAAGACTCCTCCACCACTCATCAATGATGTCAACATGGAAACATTCCTCGGCGAATTGAGGTTGAGTATGACATTATACACATTCAATTTAACTTTCATATTTCCAAAGACACCTCCATGATGCGGACACATTGAATGCATGCATTATGTAGCCGAATGGTCTTCCCGGAATGGCGGGGATGGCGTGGTACTTTTGGTTGGTTCCATATCCAACACCAAAAAGTCGAGGTAGAAAAACTTGTCTACTCCTACCAAAACATCTTCAATCAACCCCATAGGTTTCCTTCGGATCTGTCACTAGTAACACCACTTGAGTGGGTTTCAATTCTCCCAAACCTAGCTTCTCATAGGCGGAATAGGAAGCGGTTGACACTAGCACCAGATCTAGCAAGGCTTTCTCAATGGTGTGCTCCCCAATGATGCAGAGGATTGTGGGATTCGGTCTTGCATCTTAGGTGGTGTTGCAATTGATAGCGCTTGGTTGATTTTCTCCTGACAAAAGGCCTTCTTGGATAAATGTATCCTAGATTGCCTTTTGTGGGTGCACACCTCTTTGAGAAATTTTGCATAGCGAGGACTGTTTGATTGCATCAAGCGGTAGATTAATTTTAACTTGCTTGAATGTCTCCATCATTTCCTCAATTTTTTGTTTCCTTTGTCAAAGGAGAAACTTCATTGCATGGGGAAATGGGAGGTGAGGAACAAATTTCTTCTCCTCATCTTTTCAACAATTTTGTTATTTTACATTTTTCATTTTTTGAATTTTACGATGTAAATCATGACCATATTGCTATCCATTGTTGTTCTGCACTTGTTCTTCATCTTTCCTCTTCACTACCTTTGTGTTGTTTATTATTCTTCCACTTCTCAAAGTAGTCCACTTTGATTTCCTCATGGCCATTTGAGGATTCTCCAACCATGAAGCTGTCCCTTAGGATTGTTCACGGGTTGGTGGGTAGTTACCCTCTTCTCTCTTAGCCAATGAATTTGAGAGTTGGCCGAGTTTCTTCAATTTTTTAATGCTCATTTGGGAAGGTTCACGATGCAGGCAATTCAAGATTTTGAAGTGAACTCAAGACCTGCTCTTCAAAGGTCGAGGGATCTAGGAGGGGGGTGCACATCTTTGCATGGCTTGTTGTTGGTTAATTCTTTGAAAATTTGATTTATTATAAAAATTCGATATGGGGTGTTTGAAAGGTAATTGATTTTTGAATGCTTCACTTTGTTAATTGGGGCTGGTAATTTCCACGATTCCACGAGATTAGGATGAGATCTCCATGGGTAGTCATTCGATTGCATCATCCATAAGACCGAGCTGCATGAGCTTGTTCCATCATGAGTTCGGAAATTGTGATGCGAAGGACATTGATCAATGGAATGAGTGGGGGCGGCATATCGGACATGCCTCCTCTACTCTTGACCCATTTGGAGCTTTAAATGAGTCCATCAGTCTATCAAATTTTGTGGTCAAATTATCCACTTTCCTTTCCTCATTGACTTCATAAACTTTCCCTCTTGTGAATTGGGGATTATTCATCCTAGGATTCTCGGTGTCCCTTGGCGGAGATTCCTGGGGTTGAATTTTCTCCAATCACCTCAAAGAGGTCCCAAACCTCTTCAATGTTTTGCAAGTAGGTACCTCCACAAGAGGCATCCACCATGTTCTTGCCCTTGATTAGTTCCTTGATAGAAGCTTTGAACCAGTGCCATTTAGGAATTTGATGGTGAGGGCATTGCCTTATGATTCTTTAAACCTTTCCCATGCTTCATGGAAAGTTTGATTGAGTTTTGGGAGAAAGAGATGATGCTTTGTCTCGGTTGGCTGGTTTTAGTCATTGGGAAATATTTTGACAAAATTGACATTGCAAATCATTCCATGATGTGATCTTTGTTTGGTGCTAACATAGATAACCATGCTCTAGCTTTGTCCTTTAATGAAAAGGAAAGAGCCTAAGCTTGGTTGCCTCTGGACCCAGTCCGACTATGTTAAATATTGTGCATAAAGCGAGAAATTCATCAATGTGTTTGTAAGGTCTTCCTTACTCAATCCATGGAATGAAGGCAACATTTGGATGGTGGAGGACTAATTTCATAATTTCCCTCCTTTGTGGGAAATTGAATGCAAAATGGGGAATTATAAGCACCGAGGCAAAGTAGTCTCTTAACAATCTACATGTTCTTCACCCATTTCAGCGGATATGCATGATGTATGTCGGTTTCTTAGGAGTCTTTCAACACGAATTTGACGGAGAATCTCGAGATTGAGGTTCTCTGCCAAACATACAACTCGAGAGAGAGTTTGATGCAACAAACTGTCTATTTAAGAACTTTCCTTTCCTTTTACACAAACATAAAAATACAACAAAATTAATAAATGGCGATAAATAAATGAAAAAAATTCTCTGCGATAAAACAGGTTTCTATACAAAGCTAACATAGACATTTAATCAAGCACTTGGAATGCAAAGTGCAGGTTTAAAGCAAAAATTAAAATAAAAATCAAATCTACAAAATAGAAAAACTTAGGCGTATCTATTTTAGAACAAACTTCCCCGGCAACGGCGCCAAAAACTTGTTGTTGCTCCAAGTGTGCCATAAATGTGTGCATTATGAATAAAAAATTAAAGAATTAAAGAATGCTAGGATATATGGGTGTTAACTTATGAAAGGATATCGACACATTAGGGGCTAACAATGGCACCAAGATCGGGGCCAATTGTAGCAAGTTTTAAAAGTAAGTATTTCAAGATCGTCCACGAAGTTTGTCTAAGCGAGAGATAAACCTCCGATACGTGCTGCTACGGATCGGCTCTATAATATCTAAAAAAGAATAGATAAAGAGAGTGTTGGATTGTGTCACATTTAACTATAAGCAAATAAAGAAAAGAACTAACTACATGATCCGGATCCGAGTTGGGGAGATGTTTAAAATAAGACAAATCGAAATAATAGCTTCATGTACTTTAGCCTCACGAATTTTAATGGAGAATCATAGTTCAAGCAGGCGATTCAATCTTCATCGGCTACCGGCCACGGATGTAAGAGAAATAAATCGAATTAAGGAATAGGTTTAGACTTATGGCTATGATCATCACTTAAATGGTCACGGATCATCCAATAGTTAATGGCCTATTCTTTAGTTGAACATGAACATCCTTTGTAAATCTTGCTAGAATTGGTTACCAACGCTAATTCGCACAGGGGTGATGAATTAAGGGAAGTTGCATGCGGATGAGTGAATCTAAAGAAGTCTAATGCACTAAGGTGAACATTGAACCCTCGACATGACTCCAATGGAGAAGACACAAATTAACCTTTTAAAATCCAAAATTACAATTCTGAGCATGGCTTCTTAGAGAGCCCTCGGACTTTCTGATCTGAGCTTCTAGAAACCCTCGGACTTACGATCTTGAATCCGAACTTGGAAGTACAAATCACTCACAATGGCTCTCAAAGGTAAACTACAAGAAGGATTACAGTTGGATAAGCTATCTGACCGGAATGAGGGAAACAGAGATGAAAACTCTAAAATCTGGATGCCCAAATTGGGCAAATGGTTCGTCTATTTATAGTTTTCCCTAAGCCAGCTCAAATGTGTATCAACCAATCAGAATTGGATAGATCTGTATCAACCAATAGGAGTCGAGCACCAGGATCCAGATCTGTTCTGGCCAATCAGAACTGCTTGATCTGGTTCAGCCAATCAGGAAACAGAGGCATCAATTCTGTTATGCATTTTGAAATTCTGTTTGAGCTTCTGGAAGTTCCCGCCAGGTAATTTAACTTTGGGCGCTCACATGGGTTGGAATATGCCTTCGGATCTTGATTGGAACCTTCCGAAATGTTCCTGGTCTTTTGATTGCATTGGGGCGTGTGCAAAGTTTCCTAAAATACCCTTCGAACGAGCTGCAAATCCCCAGAATGCCATTTCGCATAGTTTAAGGGCTTTTTTCGCAAAGTAGTTAGAGTTTCTAGAAGTTCCCGCCAAGTTATTCCCTCTCTAGGTGCTCACGTGGGGTGGAATATTCCTTCGCTTTATGCTTAGAATCTTCCGGAATGTCTCTGGGCTTTTCAATGCATTGGGGCGCGTGCAGCAGATTACTGAATTGCCCTTGTTAAAGCTGCGAATCTCCAGAATACCTTTTCGCAGAGTTCAGGGGCCTTTTCGCAAAGTTCAATGACTTCTGAAGCTCGTCAGAAAGTTCAATCTTCTTTTCGAGGAGTGTTTTCTTCTTTTCGCAAAGTTCAAGGTTCTTTACGAAAAGTGCAAGTTCTTTGCGAATAGTAGAAGTTCTTTGCGAATAGTAGAAGTTCTTTGCGAATTGAACTCTAGGCTCCCATTCTTCTTTGCGAATAGTAGAAGTTCTTTGCGAATTGAACTCTAGGCTCCCATTCTTCTTTGCGAATAGGAGAAGTTCTTTGCGAATGGCTCTCTCTCTTGCTTCAGGTCTTTATCTACTCTTTTAGACCCTCTTTAGCCATTGCTGAGGCTGTTTCTTCACTCCTTTAAACTTGACATGAGCTGTCAGCTTTTTGATCTTTTTGGGATGCTTTTCGGATTTGGACCTGTCTGATTGGTTAGCTGTAAAATGCACACTAAAGCACTTATTTAGTCTTCTCAAGGGTCTTTCAAGGCTCATGTTTAGGGGTGAAAAATGGTATTTTTCACTACTTAACACCTCTTTGAGGATATCATTCATTGGCTGAATGTTTTGCATTAATGACATCTAGGAAAGAATAGCTAGCGCAACTAGGTCGAAGTGCTAGCGCTCCATCAGAGAATGGAAGATACCTTCCGTATGACATGTAGCCTCTTTAAGTTGACACGTAGCACTTTTTTGTGTGAAATAGCGTCCGACCTTATTTCATTTATTATCATCATCAGAGAATTAAATGCGAAGCGGTGCATGACTATGTTTTCAATGGTAATCATTACCATTTGAAATGATAATTTGAGGCACCCATTCGGGCAGACCATTTATTAGATGAATGCTTAGCATTTATTGTTCGAATGTTTAACATTAATGGCGCTTCTGTCAGAGGATCTTGGCTCTTCGTGCGAAGTGCTAGCACTCCATTAAGAAGCACAAATGCTCTGATGAGTGTGCCCTATCGCGACTATCATGAAGCGCTAGTGCTCCGTCAAAGAAGAGAAGCACCTTATATATGACACAAAGCACCCCAAAATGTTGACACATAGCACTATTTTCTGCTAAGCCACGCCTGACCTTATGTCATTTATCGTCATTGTCAGTACATTAAATGAGAAGTGGGGCAAGGTGGATGGAAATACAGTGCCTGACATCGTGGTTTGCATTAAAGTGGAAAATTTGTGAATTAAAATTTCGGAAACTACTTTTTGTCTTTCTCCTCCTAATTTTCATCTTCTCAGAGCGCAGTAAGAAAAATCAAAGTGGCAAAATCATTTTCGTGCATCTAGTAAGAAGGTGAGTGTACTTTTATTTTCATTCAGGTTCAAATATGTTGCCAAGTAGAGGTGTCATTCATTCCTTGTAATAAGTGTAAGCGCCTCCTTATAGGGGCGTCGATGCCTTCGTGCACCGGGAATGCGAAGTGTCTGCGTGTCTAACTCGAGGCACAGTTGCCTCGAGTTTGATGCAACGATGCTCCTATTTGATTTTTTCTACTTCACTACTTTCTCATTTTTTTGATTCAAAAATTTTTAAGATGGTTCTCAAGACTCCTACCACTAAATGAACCATTGGGAAGTGTCGAGCGATATATAAGGAGACATCTGAAAAGAGGAAAAATCTGCTTTCGCATTGTGTCTTCTGGGCATTCTTTTTTGCACCAAAGGACATGAAAAGTGACAAGGGCCTCCTGAACGTAATCATCAATTTCTGGGCCGAGAAAAACATCTGGAATTTTGTGAAGGCCTCTCTAAAATTTAGGCCCCCTTGATTTTAACTTGATAACTGGTCTTCGAATGACTCCCCCACCTCGTTACTCTCCCTCCAAGCCCCTTTCCAAAGAATAGACCATTAGAGATAGGTTTTTCAGGGGGTTTAACCATATAAAGAGGGGACACATCCTTGCTGTCAAGCTGGATGCTGACAAGGACTTTCTGAAATTGTGTATGTTGTTCGTCCTCACCACCATGGGGCACTGATGCTTACAAACACCTTCTGTAGTTCATGGACAAAGCATAGTGGAATCGGAGAATAGTTGAGAGAACAAAGGTTGTGAAGGAATATAATATTTACGGTTGTAGATACCCAAATTTGGCCTAAGGCCTGATCGAGACACATTTCAAGAGAGGCGCACTTCTAAGCTTTTGATGGCATGTATGGAACCCTTAGAAACCTTTCAGAAACCTTATGAGCCATCCCAAACCTTTAGGAATCACCCTAAATCCCTTAGAAACCCATCCCGACACTTAGAAACCATTTTGAACCTAGACCTAGCTTTGCCAAGCAATAGATAAAGAGTGGTGCACTGAAAGTAGTTGGGACCTTCTACTATAATCAAATCTCATACCATTGGAAAGTAAAGGTTCTCAGCTTTCCAACGAGCCAAGAATCACCCTGTTCCTAGCTCTACATCAAAAGTTACGACAATTCGAAAGTCAAGCACAAAAATGAGCATCAACTGAACCTTGCGAGGCTGGCTTTGAGCCCCGTGAGAAGTGGTGCATGTATTACATGTGCCAAGCCATTTTTGGCGCATCCAATAGTTGCGCCAGTTATAGATGGGTCCCCCCGCAGGCAGCCAATCTCTCATATCCCTATTGCCACTATTTTACTGTACATAAAGCTTGGCGCATCTATTAGTTGCGCCAGGCTTATGAACAGTAACCTTAGGTTTTTACCTCAAAATTTGAGATTGGGTGACTTGTTGACCATCTTGATCCCTGGGGTGTGTTTTTCTTTTTCTGTTGCACTCATTCCCTATCTATTTGCTACCCTTTAAGTGATTTAAAGCTTTAACTTATCATCCGCCATTGGAGTTGCTTTTCACATATTTTAAGGCTCCAAAAACTCTAGGAAATCTTGTAAGGCTAGATTACCTAATTCCTAACCTAGTTTAGCCTCTAAACACCTTCCTAACCTCCCTTTTTTCTATAAATAGAGAGGTACCCCCCCCCTTTAGAGAGGCCTGAAAATTTTCTCACAATAGAGATTAAGAAACCTCTTGCTCTCTCTCATCTAATGCCCTTTTCCATACAAATTCCAAAACCTTCAAACCCTCTTTAGATCTTAGCTTTTCATCTAAAAGCCTTAGTTTAGGTGTGTGCTAACCCCTAGACTTCCCTCTCTACCTCTTAGCTACCAAGCCCTAGGAGCTAGAACACCGATTCTCACCATACAAGCCATTGAAGCTCACCGAAACAAGCCAACGCAAGGCTCCACAGCGGTGCAACAAGGTCCCGAGAGCTCCAGGTCTTCCCTCTTTTCCTCTACCTTCTTTGATTCTTCCTCCATCCTGTCATTTGTACCATTATGCCACCGAATTATTTATAGGAAAGTAGGGGCACAAATACGATTTGAGTGCCATAAAGGCAAGAGGAAGGCTATTTTGTTTCTTTTATATTAATTTTTTTTGGGCCATAAGTAGAGACCGCATTTAGCGGGACCTTCCCAATCGATAACCAAAGCCCCTACCCCAGAACCTTTGGCGTAGTCCGGATTCAGAGTCAATTTTTAGCACTTCGGTGCTCTTTAAATTTGTTTAGGGTTTCCTGGGATACCAAAACCTTCAGGTGGCAACTCTTTAATTTTTATGAGTGCACATCATCGCAATAGGATCGTCTCGATTCCAACAATTGCACAGATGGTCATTCCACTGGGGAGTAGCTAGTAGAGCTTCCCCTTGAATTTTGCTCATTTTCTTTGGATTTACTAACATTTTTTCTATTTTTTTTTACTCACCCCTCTGATTATGTCACTTTCTCACCCCTACTTTTGTGTCATTTATGAGCCTTGGCTGATTGGCGGGCCTACTTGCGCATAGTCTTTAATTTTCTTTACATTTTCATCATTTTAGGCGCCTTAGCCGATTGGCGGGCCTACTTGTGCATTATCTTTTAATTCCTTTACTTTTACGTCATTTAAAGTGCCTTAGCCATTTGGCGGGCCTACATGCACCATTACTTTTTCCGCAAACATATTTCGCCAGTGGATACCGGCCCGTAGAGGCGGCATAGGATCATCACCCCCATCTTAGAACTCTAAGAAAACTCCCTTTAAAATTAAAAATTACAATTGAACCAACAAAGGGGACTTAATCAATTTTTGTGGGGTAGATTTTTACAGGCTAGGTTGTTCTAGGCTGTGTGGTGTTGAAATCCACGCCACAGACTTCTCAGATTTGTGTTTGTTTGCTGAGGTCCCCTTACTTCCAAAATTTAAAATGTCAGTTTTTGACAAATATAACGGCACCGGCAATCCCATAGCACACCTCAAGTCTTATTGTGGGGACATGTGCCAGTATGGAGGAGATGAAAGACTATTAATAAAAGTCTTTCAAAAAAGTTTGACTGGTCCGACCTTGAGGTGGTTCACGTCCTTAGAACCATCTATGATAAAGACTTTGAAGGACTTGACGCATTTATTTCAAGAATAATATGTCTACAATATAGACATTGAACAACGCAAGTTAGACTTGGCCCGATTGAAGTAGAACCTTAATGAAACTTTCAACGATTATTTAGGGCGTTGGAGAGCGTTGGCATCCCGGGTTAGAAACAGGATACCTGATGATGAGCAAACAGAAATGATTTCCAAAATTACTTTGTCAGTGATCTCAAATTTTATAGTTTACCAGCAATAGTCCATCTTTACTGACTAAGTACGAAATGCCAATTGCTGTGAAGATGCTATCAGGGGAGGTCACTTGAGCAAGAACGTGCCTAGTGGAGCCAATGGAGTTAGGAGGTTCTCAGAGCAGAGAAATGAGAAGAGAGCAGGGTCCGATGTCTAGAATATTGCCAACACCAGGCCCAATAATAATATAACCATGTTCTAATTTAAGGTAGCCCAACCAGCTCTACTTATAACCGAGTCGATACAGCGAATAGGGAATGGATAGGGAATGCAGATGAATCTAGAGGAGAGGAGAGCCCACTACGATGGAGTATTTATGCCCTTAGGGAAATCTTTGAATGTACTTTTACCTTTGCTAATAGAAAAAGGACTAGTTACCACCCTCCAATCGCGACCTCCTCCTAATCCAATCCCGAAGAACTATGACGCCAATACTCACTATAATTTTCATCAGGGTCCGGGTCACCCGATTGATTGTTGCTTCCCATTGAAGCACGTGATATAGGATTTAATTGATGGCGAGAAAATAATTTCGCCTGCACCTTCTCAAGTGAGCCAACATGTAAATATGCATCAGGTCCTATTACCCCCACACCTTACCGGAGGAGCAAGTCCCAGACCCATAATCGGGATGATAGAGGAATGTGAGGAAGAGTTTGAAACCCGTCGGACTATATCAGTGACTGAGAAAGTTATGCGGGACCATTACAAAGAAATTATGAAGAAAGTAGTGTTGGGGTGATTGAACCTCTGAATTTGTTAGATTATTTCCCCAGCTCAACATCACAAATTGAACCCTTGAATCTTAGGACTTACTTCCCATCACCTACGCCCATCAACTATGTGCAAATAAATGCATATCAACCATACACTGCCATCCCCATTAATTCCCCAATAGCCCATTAGGTCCCCCATCCCCCACCATTACATATTAACTATCAATGGCCCACTCCTACCCCATTACCCCCGGCGCAACCACTCTCAAACTTCCCCACCCCCACCTAGCCCAATTTTGCCACCCACCCATCTACCACCGAAGTTAAACAAATCTTACCTACCCTTCCTGAGCCATCAGTACAAGTGTATCATATACTGGTAGCTACACCATTTCAGATTTCAAGAACAACCTACAATCCTCATCAGGTCCCGTTGAGTTGTGAGCAAACAGATGCCAATGTCGGCAGCAGTAGTGAAGGGGAAGTAGACCTTGTCACAAGATTCGGAAATATATCTAAGCAGCCGAAAGCACCAGCAGTAGCAGAAGCCCAACCAGAGGGAAAGAAGGGTAGTGTCATTAATCCTTTTAAAAAAATGAGTCGAGAACATTTACTGGAGACTCAGTTGAGAAGGATGCTAGCTCACATCACTGTGTGGGATCTATTAATGACGTCCCCACTCTATTTTCAAGCTTTAATGGGAGCGTTAAAGAATGCACACGTTTCACTTCAGGTGAGCCTAGATGAAGTTGGACAAATAATTGGGCAAGTTATGGCTCCCAATGCCATTTCATTTTCGGATGTTGATTTATCGGAGGAGGGAAATAATCACTCAAAATCCCTTAATATTACTATGGAGTCAGGAAATGTGATAATCCCTTTGGTTTTAATTGATAATGGGTATGCTCTGAATGTGTGCCCGCTAAGAACTACCATGAAGATTGGGGTAGATCCATGTATGTAAAAACCTACGAGAACTAGTGCCCGAGGTTTCGACAACACGAGAAGGGAGATAATGGAAGAAGTTGACCTTGAGCTCATGATTGGGCCAATGACCTTCTCCATTCTCTTCTAAGTAATGGATATTAAGTCCTCATTTAATCTGTTATTGGGGCACCCATGGTTGCATGAAGTCGGAGTGATACGGTCGACGCTTCATCAAAAGCTCAAGTTTGTGTCTGGGCATAAGATTATCACTATCATTGGTGAGGGATATGGTGAGAAGGAAAAAGCCACCAACAATGTTGAGAAGCCAAAAGTGTTGTATGTGTCCCACGCAGCTATGGATGACAGCCTCGACAGTTTTGAGTACAAAGTATAAACATTACTCCCAGAGCCCATTAAGAACATCATTCCAAAAACCGGTGGAGGAATCGAAGCCTCAATGGCCATGCTCTAGAAATGGGGTTATCAAAAAGGAAGAGGACTTGGGCATAGACTGCAAAGCAGAAAAGAGCCGGTCACAACCAAGGGTGGTCGGAAGGTCAGATTTGGGCTAGGTTACAAACCCACTGAGGAAGAGGTTCGGGAGGTTCAGGAGAAAGCCCGAGCCATAGCAGCTACAAGAGCCAGAGGGATACACTTAGAAGAGAAGCCTCGTCTCAGGCCTCACATCAGGGATTCATTCGTAAGTGTCAGGGTCGTGAAAATCGATCAGAACGAGGCTACCCAATTAACCCCACACAAGCCCGCAACACTTGTTCATCCAACCAATCCCTGCATTACCCTTCCCAACCTAGAAGTAGACCTAGCCACGTTGTCCCTCTTTGAGGAACGACGTTCTGTACCTGAACAATCTCCCCTTGTGGTAAATCACCACAAAACTGTGTGGACATTTAAGGACATAACCTCAGACGAACCCGGGATCAACATGATGGAGGCTAACTTCAAAGAGCCGTATCAGTCAGCACCCCCCATCCGAACAGGTATAGGAGCAGCCTCTCAGGTATGCAATTGGGCATCTTTGCCCCAAACTCTAAAAGCGAGGAGTGGCCTAAAATTTGGCACCCATTTCCCATAAAAAATAACCTATAAAAAGTGAGATAAGCCCTTAGCAGGCAATACCGTGTATATATAGGAACCCTCTTTACCAAGGGCCCATTTTTAAAGAAAACAAAAATTCTAAAAACATAGGGAAAATCCAAAATCCAAAAATATTTTCTTTCAAAATTTTAAATAAAATCTCACAAAAAGATGCCTTAATCGAAATGCCCATCCCACGTAAACTCGATCCCTTTCCTGTGGAAATATAAGAAGAGGCAGGAGTTACGAGTCTAGATGAGGATGTCCCTTTTGAGGAGTTCCCCAATGAGCTCCATGACCGGTTTGCCTACTTTGAGCATGGCCCAACCCCTATTGTAGAAGAAATAGAAGACTGAGGAGATTCCCCAGATTACTAAGATCGAAACGTTGCTATCTCCCGAAGAAATAAAAAGCATGATCAATTTCCTTCAGTCATACCAAGATGTTTTTGCCGGGTCATACGAGGACATGCCTAGTCTAGACATCGATTTGGTCGAGCATGAGTTGCCGCTTTACCCTGATATGAAGTCGATCAAGCAGAAGCTGAGACATCTCTGACCAGAGTGGATGTTGAAAGTCAACGACGAAGTCATTAAGAAGTATGACGGGTGGTTTCTCATGGTATCCAAGTACCTGCAGTGGCTAACCAATATTGTGCATGTGCTAAAGAAAGATGGAAAAGTCCGCATGTGTATCAATTTTCGAAACCTGAAAAGGCGAGCTCAAAAGATGATTTTCCATTGCCACACATTGACATCTTGGTCGATAACACTGCTAAGCACGGGATGCTTTCATTTATGGACAAATTCTCGAGATACAATCAAATTAAAATGGCATAAGGAGATCGAGAGAAGACAGTGTTCATCACCCCTTGGGAAACATTCTGCTACTGTGTCGTGTCGTTCGGATTAAAAAATGTTGGGGCAACATACTAGAGAGCTATGACTGCACTATTCCATGACATAACACATCAAGAAATTGAAGTGTATATCGATGACATGATCACCAAGTCACTGGAGTGAAGTGACCATCTGATAAATCTCCAAAAGTTGTTTGAGAGGTTGAGAAAGTACAGGTTATGTCTGAATCCACAAAATTGCGTATTCGACGCTCCGTTCAGAAAATATTAGGATTCATCATCAGCAGGAGAGGTATCGAAGTTGACCCGATCAAAGTTAAAGCTATCATAGAAATGCCACCACTGTCTACGAAGAAAGAAGTTAGAGGGTTCTTAGGCAGGATACAGTATATTAGTCGGTTCATTGCACAATTAATGCCTATCTACACGCCGATCTTTAAGCTACTTCGAAAGAACTCGCCCACTGAGTGGAATGACGATTGTCAGGCAACATTCGACAAAATCAAAGGCTACCTCCTTAACCCACCGGGGTTGGTACCACCCGGACTGGGGAGACCACTATTGATGTATCTTTCCACGATGGAAGTCTCGATGGGATGTGTCTTAAGGCAGCATGATAAGGCGGGAAGAAGAGAGCAGGCCATCTACTATCTAAGCAAGAAGTTTACTGACTACGAGATGTGCTATTCTGATTTGGAGAGAGCATGCCTATCACTTGTATGGGCTACTCAAAGGCTCCGCCATTAGTTGCTATTTCAAGCCGTTCTATGTTGAGAACTAGAAAGTATCATTTTCCACCCTTTAACCTGGGCCTTGATAGACCCTTGAGAGAACTAAATAAGCGTTTTAAGTGCTTGTGTTACAGCTAGCAATAATAGGCTTAACCATGAAAGCAGCCTAAAAGTGCCAAAAAGATGATAATCCATGTCGATCTAAAGGAAGAAAGAGAAGGGACAACCTCAGTAGCTGTCAAAATGCCTGAACTGAAGAGGTAAAGACCTGGTCTTAACCCAGAAAAGAAATGTGGAGCAATTCAAACAGAAAAATGCACTACAGAGTGCTTTTCGAAAAGAATCTGAACATTTCGAAAAGAACCTGAACTCTCCGAAAAGAACTAAAAGCTCCAGGCTTAGTTTTCGAAGAGCACCTGAACTCTTCGAAAGGATGATTGACCTATTCGAAAAGAAGAGAACTCCTTGCGAATAGAACCTGAACTTTGCGAAAAGAGCTTCAGGAGTCACAGTACCTTGCAAAAAGTTCCCTAAACTATGCGAAATGGTATTCTGGAGATTCCTAGCTTCTGTAAGGGTAATTCAGTAATCTTTTTCACACGTCCCAATGCATTTAAAAACCTAGGGACATTCCAGAAGATTCTAAGCACGAAGCGAAGGCGTATTCCACCCCATGTGAGCACCCGAAGATGAAATCACTTGGCGGGAACTTCTAGAAGCTCTAACAGATTTTCAAATTGCATAACAGAATTGATGCTTATGTCGCTTTGATTAATTTGAACGGATCGAGCAATTTCGATTGGCGGAAACAGATCTGGATCCTTGTGCTCGACTACCATTGGTTGATCTGAGATCTGAGCACTTGATTGGTCGACGATCTCGAACTAGACACGGGAAAATATAAATAGATGAACCATTTGCCCAATTTGGGCATCCAGATTTTGAGTTTCATTCCTATTCCCCCATTTCCTGATCAGCTAGCCTGTCTGAAACCTTGTAATAGCATAACTTTTACTTGCAATTGAGAGCTATGAGATATCTCTGTAATTTAAAAGAGGATTGTATTCAAGACTACAAATCTGAGAGCTGCTTAAGCTGTGCTTTGTAATTGTAAATGTGAATTTGAAAAGGTTGTTGAAAACCGTACGTTCTCAATTGGATTCGTGTTAAGGGTTCCCTCTGATCTCCTAATTGCACTAGACTCCTTTAGATTTACTGTTTTTCATGCAATTTCCCTTGATTCATTAACCCTATGGGAATTATTGTTTATAACCTAATCTCTCACAACATATGTAGTGATATTTCTTGTTCTGAATTAATGGTTTAGATTAAAGACTGTTGGATGGTCTGTGGCCATTGAAGTGGACAAACCATAACCATAAGCCCAAATTTAATCCTTGAGTTAGATTTATTTCTCTTGCATTTGTGCTTGTAGCCAGATGAAGATTGGATCATCTCTAATTTGACTTGCAGTCATTCTCACTGTGTTTCAAGGACCAAATCAAAGTTAGATATTATTTCTCCATTTTTATAAATTTACATCAAAATTCCCCCAACTTAGTTTTGGATCATTTAGTTTAACTTTTACCTTTATCATTTAGTTAATGTGACAAATTCAACCTCCCATCTTATGTGCTTTGTAGATAGGATAAGAGGACAGATCTGGTAGCTCAGATCTGGAGGTTTATCTTGCATTTTAAACAAATTCTCTGTGGATGATCTTTTACTCACTTACATTTAAAACTTGATACAATTGGCCCTGATCTTGCAGGCTAATTCACTTCTCTCTGTGCTGATATTTCTTTTTTTTTTTTTCCTAGATTCAGTATAACATAGCATTTGCAAACCTGCTTTCAAAACACAAATAAATCATGCACACTCAGAACACCAACAAGTTTTTGGCGCCGTTGTCGGGGAATTTGTTTTAAAATAGGTAGACCTAAGTTTTCATTTTGATTTTTACATCATTGCTAAACTATTCTATTGTTTATATTTGTGCAGTTATTCATATCCATTTTGAAGAGGGGAATCTACTTTAAAAGGAATTCTTAAGGTTTGTTGTGCATAATCTGATTCTCTGTTCTGTGTTGTATGTTTGGTAGGAGGACTCTCAGCCCTGAGATTGTCCCTCTAAATTTAGAAGTTGAAAGGCTTTTACGGACCAGACAAACAGCACAGAATTCTGCTGAAACAGTTACTATGGGTGAAGAACCTCGACTTTTGAGGGATTACTTTGCACTTGGTGCTTATAATTCTCCCTTTTGCATTCAATTTCCTACTGTTGAAGGAAATTATGAGATTAAATCATTGACTATCCAAATGCTTCCTTCCTTCCATGGGTTGAGTAAGGAAGATCCACACAAACATGTGGATGAATTCTTGTCTCTTTGCACCACATTCAACATAGCTGGACTTGGTCCAGAGGCAACCAAGCTTAGGCTCTTTCCTTTTTCATTAAAGAACAAAGCTAGAGCATGGTTGTCTATGTTAGCACCAAATAGTATCACTTCTTGGAATGATTTGCAGTGTCAATTTTTAGCCAAATACTTCTCTATGTCTAAAACAAGCCAATTGAGACAAAGTATTATTTCCTTCTCACAAAACTCAACTGAAACTTTCCATGAAGCATGGTAAAGGTTTAAGGAACTTTTAAGGCAATGCCCTCATCATCAAATTCCCCGATGGCAGCTTGTTCAAAGCTTCTATCAAGGAATTGATCAAAAAGGCAAGAATATGGTAGATGCTTCCTGTCGAGGCACTTACTTGCAAAAAATAGTTGAGGAGGTTTGGGACTTATTTGAACTAATTGGTGAAAACTCAACTCAACAGGAATCTTTGTCAAGAGATATTGAGAATCCTGCTAGGTTGAACAATCAGCAAACCACCAAAGGAAAGATTTATGAGGTGAATGAGTTGGAAAGAAAGATGGATCATTTAACCACAAAGTTTGATAGATTGATGGACTCACTTAAAAATCCAATGGTTGCAAGAGTAGAGGAGGCATGTCTGATATGCCAGTCCCCTACTCATTCACTTGACCAATGTCCCACTGCACCACAGTTCCCAGGTCTAGTGGTAGAACAAGCTCATGCCGCCCAATCATTTAGACAGATGCAGTCAAATGAATATCCATGGAGAGGGCACCCCAATTTGAGGTGGAGCCAGGGGAATTATCAATCACAACAGCAGCAGCAAACAAAGAACCAAATGCCTTTCAAAACTGCTTAGCCTTATCAGCAGAATTTTTATGCCAAGCCAAATTTTCAGCAGCCCATTCCACAACAACTTGTACGGCAATCTGCTCCAATTCAAGTCCCTTCCAGGTCCCCTTCTTTTGAAGATCAAGTCTTAAATTCACTCCAGAATTTAGGATCTTTAACTCAGACTGTGAACTTTCACAGTCAGAGCATAAAGAAGATTGAAGAAATATTGGGTCAACTTTCAAATACTTTGGCCAAAAGAGAGGAAGGAAAGTTACCCAGCCAACCTTTGAACAATCCCAAAGGACAGTTAATGGTTGGAGAGGCTTCTATTTCACATGAAGAAGTAAAAACTGTCACAACTTTGAGAAGTGGAAGAATTATAAATAACAAAGTGGGTACTGAAGAAGAAAAAAGTGAGGAAAATGATAAAGATATGCAGCAGGAGCAGCATAATGTTAGCAATGGGGGTGCTGATGTACCTCAGAAAAATCAAAAAAATGAAAAACAAGAAAATAAAAAAGATTCTGATAATGCTTCTAAAGTTGTAGATGAAGGACTAGTTCCTCATTTACCATTTCCTCATGCCATGAAATCTACATCCCCTTTTGATAAAGGGAACACAAAAATAGATGAAATGATGGAGACTTTCAAGCAAGTCAAGATAAATCTACCTTTGCTTGATGCAATCAAACAAATTCCAGCATATGCAAAAATTTTGAAAGATATTTGCACTCACAAAAGACAGTCTAGAATACAATTATCTAAGAAGGTCTTTACTGTGGAAAGAGTTAATCAGGTGTTGTCTATTACCACACCTCCGAAACTTCAAGATCCTGGAATCCCCACAATCCATTGCATTATTAGGGAACATATCATTGAAAAGGCTTTATTAGATTTGGGTCCTACTGTCAACCTGCTTCCATATTCTGTATATGAGAAACTAGGTTTGGGAGAATTAAAACCCACTCATGTGGTGTTACAACTAGCAGACAGATCTGAAAGAAAGCCAGTTGGGATGATTGAGGATGTATTGGTAGGAGTAGATAAATTTTTCTATCCTGCTGATTTTCTAGTTTTGGACATGGAACCTACAAAAAGCAAAACTTTCATCCCTGTCATTTTGGGAAGACCATTCCTAGCTACAGCAAATGCTTGCATTCAATGCAGGTCTGGTATTATGGAAGTCTCTTTTGGAAATATGAAGGTGAAATTAAATGTTTATAATGCAGTCACACAGCCTCAATTCAGCTCTGAGGAATGTTTTCATGTTGATCTATTGGATAAACTGGTGGAAGGGACTTTACAACAGTTTTTACAGTGTGAAGATTTAACCACAGATTCTAAAGATGCTTGGGGAAATTCCGAGGAAGAAACATTTTGTACCTCAAAGTCTGAGGAAGTAAATGTTGTGCAAGGAACTCATAATCAATCAGCAAGTTTCTCTTCTTGGAAACCTTCTATTCTTCCCCTTCCACAAACAGCTAAGGTACCTTTGCTACCTTCTTTTCTCAGCCCACCTGATGTAGAACTGAAGCAGTTGCCAAAAAATTTGAAATATGTGTTTTTAGGAGACCATAAATCATTGCCTGTGATTATTTCTTCCTCCCTCACAAAGGAGCAGGAGGAAGAGCTGTTGATTGTTTTGAAACAGCATAAAAGGGCAATTGGCTGGACTATTGCTGATAATCACAGGAAACTGCAACTTGCTGAGTTGGAGGAGCTGAGAATAGATGTATACACCAATTCAAGATCTTACAAAGAGAAAGTCAAAGCCTTCCATGATAAAAATTTGTGGAGAAAAGAGTACATAGCTGGCTCTAAGGTATGGCTATTCAACTCAAAACTTAAGTTTTTTCCTGGAAAGCTAAGATCCAGATGGGAAGGGCCATATACTGTCATTCATACAGCTCCTTCTGGGGCTGTTGAAATTTTGGACCCAAGTGATGGAAGAATCTTGAAAGTAAATGGTCAGAGGCTCAAACCATGCATTGAAAATACACAGGAGCCTGTGCTGACCATCTATCATCAAAAACCTCCCCAAATCTGATGGTATACAACGAGAACGCTGTATGTTATTATATACTGTACTTAACAATTGGTTAAAGCTACTGAATTTGTTAATAACAGCATCATTCATGTGAAACTTTCTAAGTAAGGTAGATACATCATGGATATTCAAAGAGGATAGAAATCCTGGCATGAGATGACCATTTTCAACAAATGCATTCTCATTTTTTAGAATATAATTCAACCAATCACTGTTGATTTTAAAGGGCTGACGCTGCAGCTTGTTCATTAAAGGGGGGGAAAGAGGGGTGGGGCTTTGTTCTGGGGGGGCCACCTTGCGCAGCTTTGGAAAGGATAGAATTTAAGAAAGTAACTCTCGGAAACTCTTATTGGACGAGAGAGAGTCATGATGATATTGGCGTTGGTTCTACCAACGAAACGAAGCACTTTTTTTTCTTTATCATTCGGAGCCCTTTCATCGTAAAAAGATTTATATGAAAGGAGGGTGACCGGCTTGTGCTGTACAATATGCTTTTGTTCTATAGTTTTTGCATAGTTTTCTATTTCTCTATTTTTAGTCATGTTTGTTCTCTTTTCGAGAAGTTTAAATATGTGAAAAATTATTTCGTAAAGTAAAAATTGTCTTTTCATGAAGTTCAATTTGCTTTTCGAAAAGGATCTGGATTTGTAACGAACTTCTTGAAAGCAATGATTTGCTTTTCGAATAGTTGTTTCTGAAGCCATTTACTTTTCGAAAAGTTGTTTCTGAAGCTATTAGCTTTTCGAATGGTACTGATGCCATTCTCTGTTGTAAAAAGGACTATTTTGAACTTTTCAAAAACTTAAAAATTACTTTGCAAAAATAACTTTGAGCATATTTAAACCCTTTCGAAGTAAGGGTTTCATATTTGAAAGCTTTCTGAGAACGTCATGTTTCACAGAAACCCCATTTCTTTCTTTCCTTGCGTGATTTTAGAATTCAGCCACACTTTTCTTCACATTTGTTCGATCATTTAAGCTTGAAGAGAGGGATTTTTGCTTCTGGTTCTGGTGGATTTCAGTGAGCAAGCAACACGTTCAACCAAAACCCTAGATTTCGGTATTTTTCTGTGCATTTCCTCTGTTTATCATTTGTAAAGTTTGATTTGGTGTCAGCATTTGTTGTGGGCATTTTTATACAAACTTTAGAATGGGGAAAGTTGAAAAATCACTGGCTGCTATGTTCCCAAAATCTTCTGCTAAGAAAATTAGCAAACCAACCCCAAAAGGAAAAACCAAAGCTTCAGTCAAAAGAAAACTATCAATGGATAGAGCTGATAGGATTGAGAAAGGGAAGAAGGTTAGACATGAGGAACCCATCCCAGCAGCTGCTAGTCCTGAGCCTGAACTTCCTCCTTTGCCTATGCATTTGGTACTGCCAAATCCATTCATTGAAGCTCAGAAGCTGATTCCTGAGCTTATCATGGATGAAACTTTTTTCGTCAACAAACCGGACTGTCAACTATCTTTAAAATACATTAGGGATGCCTCACTGAGCAATATCCTTACCCCTCTGCCAGAGAAAATTTATCCGTGAATGGTGAAATTATGGTACCAAAACCTGGTAAAAGTGACAGAGAAAGATGCTGATGTCCCTACTCTTGTTATCTTTATTGATGATTGTGATCTAACTGTCACATATGAAGACATTGGGAATGCTTTGGGGATACCTTTTCAATATGATCCTGCTAGTCCATTGGCTGCACCAGAAGCAACCTCTTTCAGAGAAATGGCTGCACATTTAACCCAAGGGATCGTTGAAACTAGACAGTCCATAATGAGGAGAGACCTAGCACCTCAATTTTTACTGATGGATTCAATTTTGAGGGGAAGTTTTTATGTCACTGGGCACAACCAAGAAAGGAGGACACCAATTTTAGAGGCTCTCTTTTATTTTTCTAAGGGGCAATTTTTCAATGCCCCTATGTTAATTTTTGAAGCTATGGCTGATATTAGTGCCAAGTTGAAAAAGGAGTAGAAATTAGCTGGAATTCCATTTGGTAGGCTGATCACAGCCCTACTAAGAGCTAAGTTTGACATTGATGACCAGGAGCCATTTGAAGTTATAGCTCCTCATACTTTTGGGAAAAAAGGACTACAAGCAATCTTTGAACGAATGAGAGAGGAAGGTGAGCCTGCACCTGCAATTGCTACTGAGCCTGCATCTGCAGCTGCTAGTGGACCTGCCATACATGAACCTGCCCCTGCAGCTCCCTTAGAACCTGCTTTGCCAGACCCTGAGGTGACCAGCTCTTTAGCTGCACCCATTCTTGGAGAAGTTGTCCTTCCTGTGGTGACCAGCTCTTCAGCTGCACCCATTCTTGAAGAAGTTGTCATTTTACCCTCCTCACCTAGCCCAGCTCCTGCCACTTCACCCATTCTAGCAGTCCCATCTCCCATAACCACCATTATCCCAATTGCATACTCCCCCTCTACACCAACCACTCCAGCCATACTAACACCACCAATTTCTCCCAACAATGCCCAAGACCTGGCCACAGATTTTATTGAACAATCTCCTAGCACTCCCCTTCTCCAAAGCCTCTCAAGTTCACCTACTCATTCAACCCACACACCTGAAGTAACCCATACCCCTGAACCTGAGATTTTCACTACAGAGGCTTATTCATCATTGATGGGGTCTATTTTTGAAAACATTGGGCTTGAATCTGTCCCTATACCTCACCCTCCTCATTTCACTCACTTGGCTACTTCTCCCTTTACAGCCATTTCACCCATTGCACCTCCACCATCCACTTGAGTTTTACCAGCCCCTACTATGCATACTACACCCACACCTGAATCTATTAGCCAAATATTTACCTTTCTCCAATCCATCCAAGCCCAACTACAGATCAACACAGATAATCAGTATGTGACCAATGACCTTCTCCAAACCTTAGCCTCCACATCCCCACAACTACTTTAGCCATTGTACCTATTTTTGATGACCATGCTACCCAAATAGAACCTGAGGTAGTATTGGTTGATCCGCCCACCCTCACCACTACTGCCCATGCTACCCAAACTGAACCTGAGGTAGCTCTTGTTGAGCCCCCTTCACCTCTCCTCACTTTCTCGGATCAAGCCAATCAGACCGACCCTGAGGTCATTCTTCTGGACCCCTCTTCTCCCACTCCCACAGCTGGGATACCTTTGGTCCCCTACCATTCCATTCCCATTCCCAGATTTGCCGCTGTCAAAAGGGCTATGGAAGAGAATCCATATATCTGTCAAGATGTCCTTAAGGGGTTAGCTGATTTGCAAGCTTACATTAGAACCCCTTATGAAAACCAGATTCGGAAATTGGAGTTATTCATGAAATTTGAGAGAGAGAAAATGAAGGACCTACTGGGTCAAACTTTTCAGATGGTTAGGAGTGAGCAGCACAAGGTGACCATGTTGCAAGCACAGCTTGAACAGGAAAAACTGAGGACTACTAGACATGAAAAGTTCATTGGCCTCAACAAAATGATCAAATCTGAGGAATACACTGAGCTGCAAAACACAATCCAGGAGAAGGCTAAATCGAGTTCAGACTCCAATACTGATTCTAGTTCTGACTCTGACAGTGACTCCAGTTCTAATCCCATTGATCCAACTTATGATACAGATTTTGACCCCAGTTATTAGATCACATTGTACTTATCTGTGTTATGAGTTTGTAATATAAAATTCTGGATTTTCTTGTGTAATTACTGTGCATTTCTGTTCTTTCTTTTTGTCATTATGATTTCTACTTGATTGTTTCTTTTCTTTGCTTTGGACCAGTGCGGACCCTGCTCACCATAGATTTGGGGGTGTGGCAAAAATGTCAATAATTGAGTTAACATCAATGCAGCTTATGATCAGCAGAATTTTATTTTTCGAAAATGAAGTAATTTCACACCTGTTGTTTTGAAAATGAGGAAGTTAAAATTTTGCTTTTAAAATTGATTTTAAAATTGATTTCTAGTGTAATTCTAATACTTTCATGAAGTGAATGTCAGAAAATTTCCAAAAAAAAATAAAATTGATGTTGTAGTGAACCTAAAAATAGAGAGAACAGAGATGATATACTTCAGGAATTTGATAGAAAACCACACCCAGTGAGATTTGGGCCTGCAGCAATCATGATATTAAAGACATGATGTAAGGCCTCCTTTTGGGCAGTTGAACCTTACAAAGCCCCACCTTTTGAAACTGCCCTTGATACACAACATTTGAGCTTTATAAATCTAAGATTTCTTTGAAACCTCATCAACCTCATTTAGCCTAATCCTCACTCTAGAAGTCAGAAGATAAAGGGAAGGAAGCTAAAGAAAGGAGAATTGAGTAACAGTTTGATAAAAGAAGAAGAATCATAATTGAAGGCAATAATGTATCAGCAGAAGAAATGTGGCATTCCAGTTAATGTTACCTTGATAAAAAAATAAAAAAAATAAAAAAAAATAAAAAAAAAGAAGGAGAAGGCATTTCATTGGAAGTTTGAAAAAGAAAGAGAAAAAGATGGCCACTTTGGCTCTGAAAATTCAAATAAGAAGATGAAATTGTGCTGAATTGAAGAAGGTGTGTCTATCACCTCCTTACCTTGACTGACTTCTCAATTTTGAACTCCATTCCACCCCTTTATTCTTGATAAATTTCACCCATAAGACACATTACAACCCAAGAAAAGTCCTTGCTGATCAATGATGGATTGAGCTGTCACACGGAGATAAGGATCTGTGAAATCTATGGTAAAAAGAGCAGTGAATTCAGAACTAAAGAGCAATGCCTATGCTCATGCTTACAGTCCTATTTGAGGGCTGTAATTGCTCTTGAGCTGTGTGAAATGGTACAACCCTCTTATTTGCATGTTGAGTGAAAATCCTAGAGAGAGTTGGGTTTGAAATCAACTCATTGGGGTAATATCAAAACTGAATTCTCAAATAGAAGGCAAGTGTTTCACTAATTTTTCTTTTAGAAACTTTTTGACACAAATCAAGTGAATGGTAAAAGAGTTACAGTAGAATTTCAGTTTTGAACTGATGTTTTCATGAAAATCATCTTATAACTTGACTGATGCAGGTGTGAATAATCTGATTGGATGAAAGTCTGCTTTAACAGAACTGCATTAATATTAACGAATTTATTAGAGAAGTTTGTGGGTACCTTCACTGAAAACCCTCAGGAGACTTCACTCCTCCACTAGGGATCACCTAGGGGTTTAAAAGGCTTGTTGTATATGCTAAATGCAACTGTGTTCCCTACAAAAGTGGCTTTCTATTCTGTTTTTAATTTTCACTTTGCTCAGGGACTAGCAAAGCTTAGGTTTGGGGGTGTGTTGAGAACTAGAAAATACCATTTTCCACCCTTTAACCTGGGCCTTGATAGAGCTTTGAGAGAACTAAATAAGTGTTTTAAGTGCTTGTGTTACAGCTAACAATAAAGATAGGCTTAACCATGAAAGCAGCCTAAAAGTGCCAAAAAGATGATAATCCATGTCGATCCAAAGGAAGAAAGAAAAGGGACAACCTTACTAGCTGTCAAAATGCCTAAACTGAAGAGGCAAAGACCTGGTCTTAACCCAGAAAAGAAATGTGGAGCAATTCGAACAGAAAAATGCACTACAGAGTGCTTTTCGAAAAGAATCTGAACATTTCAAAAAGAACCTGAACTCTACGAAAAGAACTAAAAGCTCCAGGCTTAGTTTTCGAAAAGCACCTGAACTCTTCGAAAGGATGATTGACCTATTCAAAAAGAAGAGAACTCCTTGCGAGCGAACGAACTTTGAAAAGAGCTTGAGTCACGATTACCTTCTGAAAAGTTCCCTAAACTATGCGAAATGGTATTACGGAGATTCCTAACCGCAAGGGTAATTCAGTAATCTTTTTCATGCATCCCAATGCATTTAAAAACCTAGGGACATTCCAGAAGATTCTAAGCATGAAGCGAATGCATATTCCACCCCATGTGAGCACCCAAAGATGAAATCACTTGGCGGGAACTTCTAGAAGCTCTAACAGATTTTCAAATTGCATAACAGAATTGATGCTTATGTCGCCTAATTGGCTGAACCAGATCGAGCAATTCTGATTGGCCAGAACAAATCTGGATCCTTGTGCTCGACTACCATTGGTTGATACAGATCTGAGCACTTCTGATTAGTCGATACACATCTGAGCTAGACCTGGGGAAAACTATAAATAGATGAACCATTTGCCCAATTTGGGCATCTAGATTTTGAGTTTCATTCCTATTCCCCCATTTCCAGATCAGCTAGCCTGTCTGAAACCTTGTAATAGCATAACTTTTACTTGCAATTGAGAGCTGTGAGATATCTCTGTAATTCAAAAGAGGATTGTATTCAAGACTACAAATCTGAGAGCTGTTTAAGCTGTGCTTTGTAATTGTAAATGTGAATTTGAAAAGGTTGTTGTAAATCGTACGTTCTCAATTGGATTCGTGTTAAGGGTTCCCTCTGATCTCCTTATTGCACTAGACTCCTTTAGATTTACTGTTTTTCATGCAATTTCCCTTAATTCATTAACCCTATGGGAATTAGTGTTTGTAACCTAATCTCTCACAGCATTTGTAGTGATATTTCTTGTTCTGAATTAAGGGTTTAGATTAAAGACTATTGGATGGTCTGTGGCCATTGAAGTGGACAGACCATAACCATAAGCCCAAATTTAATCCTTGAGATAGATTTATTTTTCTTGCATCTGTGCTTGTAGCCAAATGAAGATTGGATCATCTCACATTTGACCTGCAGTCATTCTCACTGTGTTTCAAGGACCAAATCAAAGTTAGATATTATTTCCCCATTTTTATAAATTTACATCAAAATTCCCCCAACTCAGATCTGGATCATTTAGTTTAACTTTTACCTTTATCATTTAGTTAATGTGACAAATTTGACCTCCCATCTTATGTGCTCTATAGATAGGATAAGAGGCCAGATCTGGTAGCTCAGATCTAGAGGTTTATCTTGCATTTTAAATAAATTCTCTGTGGACGATCTTTTACTCACTTACATTTAAAACTTGCTACAATTGGCCCTGATCTTGTAGGCTAATTCACTTCTCTCTGTGCTGATATTTCTTTATTTTTTTTCCCAGATTCAGTATAACTTAGCATTTGCAAACCTGTTTCCAAAATACAAATAAATCATGCACACTCAGAACACCAACATTCTACTCCTTGCCCGAATGAACCCATTGAAGTATTTATTTGAGAAGCTGACTCTTACTAGATGAACTGCACGATGGCAGCTTTTATTGTCTGAGTTGGACATCACGTACGTTACTCAGAAGTTGATCAAGGGGTAAGCACTCGCTGATCATCTTGTCGATAATCCTTTGTCAGACTATGCACCCTTGAGAACCGAGTTCCCTAATAAAGAAATCCTATTCATGACGGAAGGTGATACAGAAGAAGTAGAGGAATCATAGGTAATCCAGTTTGACGGGGTAACAAATGTCGAAGGTTAGGGAGTTGACGCCATTCTGATTTCATCGAAATGTTACATGTACTGATTTCCATCAAGCTCAATTTCCCATTGACTAACAACATGGCCGAGTATGAGGCTTGTGCCGCTGGCCTACTGGCAGCTCTCGATCTAAATGTAACTCATCTCTGAGTATTCGACGATTCATAGTTGATCATATGTCTGACAAATAGAGATTGGAAGATGAAAGATGAGAAACTGGCCCCTTACCATGAGCACCTCGAGGATCTGATAGCTTGCTTCAAGGACATGACATTCTCATATGTCCCATAGATAAGGAATCGCCTTGCCGACACACTAGCAACTTTGGCGTCAATGGAAGAAATCGCATTTGCTGTTGAGATGAAGCCGATCATGATCGAGCAAAGAAACAAGCCGGCCTTCTGCCTGCAGATTGAGGAACCACTAAAGCTTGATAATGAGCCACCTTGGTTCTCAGATATCAAGAATTTCCTCTAGACCTGTGCTTTCCCTGAAGACACATCTAAAATAGATCAACAGACCATTCAATGTCTAGCAGCAGGCTACGTCATTTGCGGGGAATGCCTATACAAGCGATCATTCAATAACTTCTTACTCAGGTGCCTTATAAAAGGTGAAGCGATCAACATCATGAAGGAGATCCACGAGGGAGTATGCGGTGCCCACGTCAGTGGTCACATTCTCGCTATGAAAATTCTACGACAGTATGGAATCGAATTGCTGTAAACATGTTCAAAAATACTACAAGTGTCAGGATCACTACAGTCTGATACACACTCCTATCATCGATCTACACTGCATGACCACTCCTTGGCCATTTGCTACCTAGGGCCTTGAAATCATCGGAATGATTAATCTAAAAGCATCAAATAGACATTTGTTCATCCTCATCGCCATTGAGTACTTTACTAAGTGGGTGGAAGCAGTGTCATACGCAAACATCACGCCTGAGCATGTCGAGAAGTTCATCAAAAATAATATTTTGTGCCAATTTGGAGTACCGAAAGATATCATCACGGATAATGGCACAAACTTTGCAAACAAGCACATCCGAGCCTTCTGTGAGCAGTACAAGATCAAGCATCATCGCTCGTCACCTTATTGGCCTCAAACCAATGGAGCCATGGAAGATGCTAACAAGACAGTCATTCGCATCTCCGAGAAAATGGTCGTCACTTACAGGGATTAGAGTGAAATGCTGCCATTTGCTTTATGGGCCTAAAGGATATCAATTTGTACCGCTATAAGGGCAACACCATTCTTCCTTATGTATGGAACGGAGGCCATCCTATCAGTAGAAGTTGAAGTACCCTCACTCCGAATCCTCCTTGAATCTGGTCTACCAGAAGCAGAAAGAGAGAGATCCCATTTTGACCAATTAAACTTACTTGACAAGAAAAGACTCCTTGTCTTGTGTCATACCCAGATTTACCAGGGGTGAATCACACGTGCCTATAATAAATGTATCCATGATCTAGATCTGAAGGTGTGAGACACTGTGATAAAGAAGATCTACCCATCCCTCCACGCCGATCCAAGTGGAATGTTTAAGCCTAATAGGGAGGGATAGTACGTCATCAAGGTAGTACTGTCGGGATATGCCATTCGCCTCACCACCATGGACGGAGATCACTTTCCTGAGCCCATCAATGCTGAATATGTCCGACGGTTCTACTCTTAGTCTCACGGTATGGTAAGTATTGGTGAAACAGATACGTGGCTACTTAAGAACCATACAAAAGAGGCCATCATTCAAAACCCAGTAGCCAAAAAGTGTCCCTAAAATGATGATATCCTTTGCTATCCCATTTGAGCCTTGGCCTTTCTTTCAATAAACCCCTTCCCTGAAAAAGAAAAAGTGTGTACATATACAAAAAAAAAGAGGTAGTAGAATTGCTATAAAAAAAAAGAGAGAAAAAAAGATCAGAAAAGCAAAACATAAAAATGATTGCCTAAAATAAAATAAAAGAATAAAAAAAAATATATATATATATAGAAAGAAAGAAAGAGAATAGAGAAATCATGGGGCATGTACAGTACAAATCCCCCAAGGAAGAAAGTATGTTATGGAAAATTAGAACCGTCTCAAGAAAACCTTTTAGCCCAGCATACCTTCAATCCTAACCTGACCCATGGCCAAGCTACACCATGAAGAAAGCCCTCTTTTTAGGTTCACAAGCAATCATAGTATCTGTTAAGTCAACACAAGCTGAGTTGTGAGTCGACACCAGATACCCATCTAGCCGACTATGACAGAACCGACGTCCATGTCGTGGCTTTCGATAGAAGAATAAAAGAAAAGAAGAAAATAAAATAAAAATATACAAGCTCAAAGCAAGATGAACATGGTGAAAACCTAAAAGGGCACTATGGGTAAAAACAGCGAGCTTGTGCAGACTAGGTGAAAACCCGAAAGGGCACTTGGGGTAAGAGAGCTCAACCCATGGACGTGGAGAAAACCAGAAAGGGCGCCACGGGTAAAAAAGAGGGAAAAAACGGGCACGACGAACCCACCTTGGGCGTTGCGAGCAAAAGAGTTTTAAAAGAAAAAATTAAAGAATAAAGGTTTGAAAAAGATTGATGAGATTGATGTTCGAGGAACCTTTTTACTCTCCCTGTTACCCATTTTCTGACTAGGCCGCTCATGTTAGGTCAAATCAGGCCCCAACAAGAATTGCCTTTGTGAAACTACTTTGTCGAACATATGACCCGAGGTAAGGAGAAGGGTTTAACTCAATCTAAAGGGTTTGATTTTCCGACCTTGGTAAAACTGTTGAAACTCACTCAGATCCGTCCACTTGTAAAGGGATTCGACCATGCTCAAAAGGGAACCCGAGATCTCACCCAGTGATTGAGGCATCAAACAAAACAATAAAAAAGAGAATAAAGGAGAGGGCGGTAAGACCTTTTGTCAAAGATAGTAATTTTCATTTTCCACTTTCATGCCCACACTTTGTGCACCTTAGCGGGAAGACCAGTATTTGCTAAAGATAATGATTTCCCTTTTCCATTTCCATGCCCAGACTGTGCACATTTCATCTCAAAAGGGACCCATTAGCAGAGAAGAACAGAAAGGAAGAGTATTTGTAAATATAATAGATCTCCCTTTTCCGTTTATAACTGTATCGCTTACACCGCATCCTAAAAAATAATCAATGTGATGTCTAGCTTTCATTTCTTTCCTTTATACAAAAAGATAAACAAAAAGTAAAAGAAAACATAAACAAAAATATACCCAAATAATCTGTGTATCTGAATAGGGGTTTCTTACGCCCCTTTCTATGAATCTAAACTATGCAAAAAGATATATGTGTAGGAGGGAAACAATGGCCTAGCTCGCACTTCATGGCAATAATCTCAGCGTGAAAACCATCCTCCTGGACATTTCGCTCAGTCAGCTAGCGACCATGGATACTCCTATACCTCTTCTGAGAAGCGTCGGTAGCCCCAAGAGCAACATTGAAGGCTCCCTCCAGACGAAGGACCTCTCTCTCAGTTGTGCCAGCTCTAGTCTCTACTACCTCTGCTCTAACTTGCTCTTGTGCCAAAAGCTCTTGCAGGACCCTCTTCTCATCGGTCAGCAACTCAATGTAAACTCCAAGCATCGTCTCCTTCTTCGGCCAGGGCCCTCCCATATCAATACTCTCTGCCTGATCTAGATTATCAACAGCAGGTTGCTCAGCCGATAGCCAAGTCTCGTACTCTGGAGAAGATTGAACTGAATTTCCCTACTCCAAATTGCACATTAGCATCGATTGACGCATCTCCCAAAGAGCAGCAATCCGATCCATGTCCCCAAAGGACCCCCTAGAAAAGATCAAATCACGCAAAGGGGGTTTCGCCTCGCATGGCACCAACTGAGAGCAGCCGAACTGATGCAGCACCTAGAATGGGAAGTAGAAGGTACTGCCAATCAATCCTAGGAGGGTGATGCCCTCGTGATCTCAGGAGTGAACTACGAGAAAGGTTCGATCCAACCAAGGGAGTCTCCACACCAGCTCGGCATCAGTCAGCCAAAGCTTCAACTCTAGCAAATCTCCATGTGGAATCATGTGACACCTTCCTAGAAAGCGTCGGACCACCTCACATCGAACGACGTAAAAGTGAGGAATGGATCCCAAGATAGAGAGATGCCCACCTAAGCTAACCAGCTAACTTGGAGCAACAAAGGACATCCTCTGAGGCTCTCCACTTTGCCCAGAGTGAATGTGTCAAGGCATCGGTATAGTTTTGCAAGGACCAGATGCATCACTGATCATCCTTCTTCCAACTCGGTTAAAATGTCGTAGAGAGCCAGAGAGTAGCTCTCTCCCCCAGTGAAGAAGAGGACTTTCGAGATGAGACCGAGCAAAGGCTTTCACATTAAAGATGTTCCTAACTGGCAATTTTCAAAGACTTTCATCATCGAAAAGCTCTTTGAGGAATTTGATCAAACACCTTGTGGGCCCCCCAATGAGACTTTTCTCATATTCAGATTTCTTCAAGCCTAGGGTGAGGTGAACGGCCTTAGCATAGCCCGATTTCGGCATGACTCTACAAGGCCTCTATGGAGATTTAAGCCTGATAGATTGGACAACTCTTCAATAGTAGTAGATAGTTCCCGCTTCCCAAAACAAAATACATGGGCATTCGCATCCCAAAACGAGGTCGCCGCATGAAGAAGGTCCCACCATGGAGGATCCTCAAGAAGGAGGGAAACACAGGATAGTCCAAGCTGCTCTAGATCGACGAGATAGCTCTCATTCAGGCTCCTAAGCCAACTTTTGAGAAAATTGGGCCCCAAGCCCAAAGGAGGAAGTAAATTTGTTTCGGGCCCTCTATGTAAGGGAAGGTTGGAAAGTGGGTCCATGGACATACAAAGATTTTTCAAGAATATAAAATTCAATGTATGACGATGGACCCACCCTTGGGAAAGCAAGGAGTAAAAGAAACAATAGAAAATTCCAAGCCAAAGTGAAAAGAAACGAAAAATGGCCTTTCTAGGGCATATAAAGGGCCCACTACCCCTAGGCTGAACTTGGCCCATGTAATACATGCGCCAGTGTAAATCTCCATGGATTGGCCTGGCGCATGTAATACATGCACCAGACCAATCTAACCCTTTTTCATACAATTTGTGGAGTTTTTAAGGGGGAGATTGTGTCTTTGTTGAACCCCTTAGTCAAATTACCTGATTACCTGTATTTTATACTTTGACTACATTTGAAATGCACCAACATTGAAATCATTTAAATATTTTATAGGAAAAACCCACACTAAGGCGTATAACCTCAAGGACCATTTTTCCAAAGTAATTATCAAAAACATCCTGCAGGCGATCAGATATAACACAAGGGAAATATAACATGCACAGAAAAAGAGAGAGCACTAAAAGAGCTGAAAATCATCCCAATCAAATGAAAATGTGTCATAATCATCTGTTACAAATTGGTCAAATCCCCGAAATGTCATCCCAAAGTATTTGAAAATTTCAGAATGCAGAAATTAGGCCTAGTCCTTGCTGGCACCCTTCGACTGCTTTCGCTGGCTCATGGCGCTTTGATAGGTCTACATATCCCCCACTCGAGACCATGCCTGAGAAAGACGACTAAGTAAAGAGCACGACTCCTTGTTACATGCACCCTGCAAGTCATAGCCTAGGTCATAAATCAGGATCAATTGAAAAATAAGGATGGTAAAGCAGTGAGAAAAATCAAGCAGCGAGATACTCACCACCACCATATCTCGGAGATTAGCGACGTTACGATAAGACGTGGCTTGGTCCATGGCCTACTCAAATCTCTATATTCAGAAGGAGAAAGATGTCAGTTACAAGGGTTATTAACAAACATGGACATTTCTCAAAAGAGTAGAGGATTGATCATGAAAAGTCTTACCCCTAGAACCACCTTAGGAGGAGGAGCCCGAACCGCTTCGGCTGAAAGGTGGGCCTGCCTATCTACATCAGTGCATAGATCTGAAAGAAAGCCATCGTCAAGGTGCCTAAAGGTCTCATGAACCACGACAGGTACACCACCCAAGGCACCTATGCGAGAAGTGACTGAAGGACCAACATCTGAGGGACTTGCCTCTAAAGCATCAGCAGTACCCACCGCCGCTCCACCTTCCTCAACTGAATCACCTCCCTGGACAAACTGTGAAAAAGATTGAGAATCGCTCAGTAGAAATAAAAGTTGAATTAAAGTAGGAAGGGGACCAATTTAAAAGAAAGGAGAACTACCAGTGAGTGCGGGCCATCAAAAGCCAGGAAATTAACTCCAAGGACAAAGCGCAGAAAAATAAACCGATATGGCAAAGACTCGTACCACATCTGATAGTCCCCAGGCATAAGAAGGGCATTGATGGGGATCCCATTTTGAAGGAAGGCCATAGTAAGCTCCTTGGTACTACCCACGAGATCCATGACATCTACGGGAGGATCCGAGGGTATGGCAAGATAGCCCTGGTACTGATGAACTACCTACTCCCCCAGGTAGTAGGCTCTGGCCCATGCCCCATAGAAAAAGTTGATGCGACGGTTGTTGAAGAGGCGAGATGGACCTACAGCATCTCAGTCCCAAAAAAGAGAGCCAATGTATGGGTCATATATGAACTGCCCAAGTCAAGAAGTGGCCAATCAGTCAAGAATGAAGCATAATAACAAAGGAAAATTTTTTAACTGAAATAAACAGAGGAGAAAAGGCCTTACCTGCTCAGGGATCATCAGATCGAATTAGGACCTCAGGCCCATCTCTAGATGCTTCATGCCCACATCTCAGCACCAGTGTTTGTGCCAGTTGTTTAAAAGGGGGTATGCAAATATCTCAGATTGAAGAAGCGGGCATCCGGGTTGAAAATGAAGATACCCCCATACCTGAAGAGAGCAGTGCACAAAAGAGGAGTCAGTAGCATACAATGACTATTGTAAATCAGTGAAAAATACCATTTTTCACCTCCTAACTTGACCTTTGATGGACCTTTGAGTTAACTAATAATGTGTCTTAAGTATGATTTCTAGTTAGCAATAAATTTTAGTCATAGTGCAGACATCCATCTAAAAATGCCAACTAGAGACTTGCTGGAGAATTGCATCAATATAGAAAAGATTCAATACGTTCTCATGCAACCCAAAATGCCAGCAATCAAGCAGATTCAAGGATCCTTAGAACCCTATGGCAATGACTTGTGTCTAACTGTGTACACATGGGAGCAAAAGCAGCTGTAGTGGATGAAGAATGAACCTCTCAAAGGCCACTGAGTGTTGGACAGATGAAAGCCAGTACCCCAAGTTGTGTGCAAGCTATGGAAATAAAAAATAGCAACCTGTCGAGTAGTCATGTGAAGTTGTCGAGAGGTAGGATGCAATTTATGAAGCTATCGAGAGGTTCCTAGAACCTGTTGAGGAGTTAAAACTGATGAAGGCATCCTGTCGAGAGGATCTGAAGCCGAATTAACACCTATCCAGAGGTTCTAATGTGAAGAAATAGACATATCGAGAGGTTGACGAAACCTATCGAATGGTTTAAACTGAGAAAGAAGATCCTGTCAACTAGTACAAATGGTCCTGTCTAGAGGTCTACTGAAGCAGCCATCCTCGCGAAGTGTAGAAGGCTGAAATCAATCCCATCGAGAGGTTCCCTGAACCTATCGAATAGTTAGAGCTAACCTAGCGAGAGGATACTTGAAGCTACAGTGGATCTCGTGAAGTTGCCCTCAACCTGTTGAGAAGTACTTCTAACCTGTCGAACAGAGGGAAGGATCTTGTCGAAGACTTACCTAGAGTTGTAGTGGATCTCGTGAGGTTGCATCAACCTGTTGAGAGGATGTCTAAAGCTAGCATCAACCTATCAAATGGAGTATAAAACACACTCAGAACCTGTCGAAAGGTCCTTTAAACCTCTCGAAGCACGGATTTGAAACTTCTCTGTTCAAACTGAGAATGCAACTAACTTTAGTGCTCTATGAACATGTCCCGAGGCATATTAACAACCCTTGAGGGTAATTTTGGAATGCAAATGGGCACAAATGAGAACCTCTATAACTCCCCCACATGTACATGTCCAATTCGAACCAATTGGGGGAGAGATTCTAGAAGCAAAAATCGGCGACATTAGTAGCTCAAAATAACAGAATTATTCCCTTGAGCTCTGATTGGTTGAAACAGATCTGAGAATGTGGGGACGAGTATAAATAGAAGAGAAGCTTTACAGAAGGAGGATTCAGAAATTAAGGGAGCTCAGAGACCAAATTTGAATTCCTTTTCCCTCAAAAATTTCATCCTTCTTCCCCATTCTCTCTTTAGCCCAACCATGGTTGGCTAAATACTTGTAGTAGCAAGGGTGAGGTAGATCTGTAAACTGAGAGGTTTGGGAGTTTTGTATGAGGATTAGATATTGCACAGACTGAAGATCTGAGAATAATGTGTTGTAAATTATTTTAATTCAATAAATTCTTAGTTGTAAAGTCCATTTGAATCTATAGATATTTTAAGTACCATTTGATTTCCTAGATTTAAAATGCCTATGGATGCCTGAGCTTGTAGCCTTGCATCCACAACATCTATAGAGATGTTATTGTTCTAATTAAAGCCTTTGGATTGGAGGAAATCCCTAGGATGATCTGTGCCCATTGAAGTGGATAGATCATAGCCTTAAAATCAATTCAATCCATTGGTTTAGATTGGATGTTTCTACCTTGCATCTTTGCGTGTAGCCAGATGAAGGATGGCTGCAAATCCATCCTCTGCATTGTTGTTTAACCAATTAATTTTTAGTGTGAACAAAGCCCCAAGCTACTATTCTCCACATTTGATTTTAAATTCCCCAAAACCTTTCCTCTATCTCTCCAAATCTGTTTTCTACTCATCTCTGGATTATCTGCATTTGCATTTAATTTTTTGTAGTTTTAGTAAAGTGACAACCCCTTAAAACCTCTCCTCTTTCCTTTCTTGCTTTATTTTAAATTAGGATAGGATAGAGTGCCAGATTTGTTCTAGATCTAAAGAGTTACTATATTTTGGAACACATTTCCCTGTGGATATACCCCTACTTACTTCTTTAAAGCTTCTTGCAATAGCCCTGATTCTTGCAGGCCTGGTCGCCTTACCTTGGTTTTACTTTACTGTGATTTTTCCTCTAGTTTGCTGTTTTTAACCTTTTAATAATTACAAGGTAGGTAATACAACATATTTTTGGCGCCGCTGTAGGGGAGCTATGTTTTTAGAATTGGTAGATCTAAGTTTATCTTATTTTAGATTTTAGATTGGTAACTGCCTGTTTAGTGTTTGACTAATTGCTTCTGTTAGTTTTTGTAGTTTTCTGAATTGTTGTAGATTTTGAGCTATGACTGAGAAGATAAATTTTGCTAAAAGAGAAGAACAAGTTGTGCTTGAGTTTACATTTCTTTCTTCTTTTATATTTCTAGATCTGTGAATATTTAGATCTGTAGTATTAGTTTCTGTGTTTGTTTGTTTGTTGAAATTTGTGTTGCAATTTTGTGTGCTGTAATTTTGTGTTTCTGTGTGGTGTATGTTTGGAAGAAGAACTCTTAACCCTTAGAATTTACCATTAAATCTTGAAGTTGAGAGGATTCTTAGCTCTAGACAAGTTACACATACACCAGCTGAATCTGAGACTGCTGAAATGGGTGAGCAACCTAGATTGTTGAGAGAATATTTAGCACCTGGTGCATATAATTCTCCTTTTTGTGTACAATTTCCTGCTGTGGAGGGAAATTATGAGATCAAGTCTTCAACAATTTAAATATTACCTTCTTTTCATGGGTTGAGTAAAGAAGACCCATACAAACATGTTGATGAATTTCTTGCTTTGTGTCCTACTTTTAATATTGTTGACTTGGGGCCAAGAGCCCCCAAGCTTAAGGCTATTTCCTTTTTCATTAAAGGACAAAGCTAGGGTTTGGTTGTCTATGCTCCCAACCAATACTATTAACTCTTGGAATGACCTGCAATGTCAATTCCTAGCTAAGTTCTTTCCCATGGCTAGAACAAGTCAGTTGAGAAAAAACATCATATCATTTTCTCAATTCTCAACTAAAAGCTTTTATGAGGCTTGAGAAAGATTCAAAGAGATGTTAAGGCAATGCCCCCATCATCAAATTCCTCAATGGCAACTTGTAGAAAGTTTCTATCAAGGAATTGATTCAAAAAGCATAAATATTTTGGATGCCTCTTGTGGAGGTACATACCTTCATAAATTAGCTGATGAAGCATGGGAATTATTTGAGGTTATTGGAGAGAATTCAATGCAATAGGAGACCTTGTCTAGGGACATTGAGTCTCTGGCTAAATTGATGAAAGAGAACACAAGAAGAGGAAAAATGTATGAGGTCACTGGTTATAATGATCTGGAGAGAAAGGTAGATAGCTTGACTCAGAAGTTTCATAAGCTCATGGGAACAATGCAGTCTCGAATAGTTGCCAAAGTGGAAGAGGCATGTCTGATATGCCAATCTCCCACTCACTCCCTTGAAGAATGTCCCTCTGCTATATAATTTCCAGATCTAGTTATGGAGCATGCTAATGCTGCTCAGTCCTTTGGACAGCAGCCAGCTACTGGTTATGCTTTGAGAAACCACCCAACTTGAGGTGGAGACAAGACAACTTCCAAAACTAGCAACAGTAGCAGCTAATGCCCTATAGAAATGCTCAGTCTTATTAACAGAATTTCTTCCTAAGGCCCCAATATCAGCAGCCTATGGCCCAACCAATAATATAACCTGCGCATCAAAATGCACTAGCCCCAGCACCCTCTACAACTCCCTCATTGGAAGAGCAGGTTCTGGCTTCATTGCAGAATTTAGGCTCTTTGTCTCATACAATTAGCTCTCATAGTCAAAGTATTAAGAAGATAGAGGACACTCTTGGGCAGCTATCTAATACTTTGACTAGGAGAAGGAAGACTGCCTAGTCAGCCTATGAACAACCCAAAAGGGCAGTATATGATAGGTGAGGGTTCTTCCTCACATGAAGAAGCTAAATTTGTCACCACTTTGAGAAGTGGGAGGCTGGCTGACAACAAGGTTGGTGTTGAGCCTTATAAGAGTGCAGAAAAAGAGAGTACAGCCCATGATGATATGCAGCAAGAGCATCATATGAGAAATAAGAGGGGTGTTGATGAACCCCAATAGAAAAATGAAAATAAAAATAAGAAAAAAATTGATGAGATTGCTAAGACAACAAATGAGAGATCAGTCCCTCATTTGCCATTTTTCAATGCACTTGAAGCACCTTCTCCTTTTGAGAAGGGGAATGCTGAAGTTGAGGAAATATTGGAAACTTTTAAACAAGTAAAGATTAACTTGCCTTTACTTGATGCAATCAAGCAAGTGCCAGCCTATGCAAAGTTTTTGAAAGATTTGTACACACATAAAAGATAATATAGGATACACCTATCTAAGAAAGTCTTTTGTGCTGAGAAAGTGAAACAAGTGTTGTCCTTTGCAACCCCAACAAAATTCCAAGACCCTAGAGTTCCCACAATCCCTTGCATCATTGGGCATCACACAATTGAAAAAGCCTTGTTAGATCTGGGGGCCAGTGTGAACCTACTTCAATATTCAGTATATGAGAAGTTAGGTTTCGGAGAATTGAAGCCCACACATGTGGTATTATAGCTGGCTGACAGATCTGATAGGAAACCGGTGGGAATGATAGAAGATGTGTTAGTTGGGGTTGACAAGTTCATTTATCCTGCAGATTTTTTGGTTCTTGACATAAAACCAAGCAAGTGCACCACTTCCATTCCTGTCATTTTGGGCAGGCCATTCTTGGACACTGCCAATGCTTGTATACAATATAGATCAAGTGTAATGGAGGTGTCTTCTAGCAATATGAAAGTAAAATTAAATGTCTACAATGCAGCAAGTCAGCCTCACTTGGATAGTGAGGACTGCTTTATGATTGATGTGTTGGATGAGATTGTGGAAAAAACTTTACCCAAGCTACTACGTTGTAATGACATGTTTGATGTTTTTGAAAAAGTTTGGAGTGAAATTATGGAAGAGAAGGCCCCCACACCTGAGATTCAAGAGGTTAAAACCTTAAATTCTGAAGTAGGGACAACAGTAAAGTAACCTCCTTTGAAATCAGTTGTGTTGCCTCTTGCACCACCTTCTAAGGCACCTTTGTTGACTTCACTCATAAGTTCACCTGATGTGAAATTAAAACAGCTCCCCAAGTCTTTAAAGTATGTATTTTTTAGAGTAAATCAGAAGTTGCCTGTGATAATTTCTTCTCCCCTCACTGATGAGCAGGAGGAAGAGCTGTTGTGTGTGTTGAAAAGGCATAAGAGAGCAATAGGATGGACTATTGCGGATCTGGGAGGAATTAATCTTACTGTTTGTATGCATAAGATCCACCTGAAAGAGGATTCCAAACCCTGAAGGGAGATGCAGAGGAAACTAAACCCTCATATGCAAGAAGTAGTGATGAAGGAAGTGATTAAATTGTTAAATGTAGGAGCCATCTATCCCACTTCAGATTTTGAATGGGCGGCACCTACTCAGGTGGTACCTAAGAAATCTGGAATCACTGTGGTTACATCAGATTCTGGTGAGCTAATTCCAACCAGGGAGACCACTTGTTGGAGGGTGTGCATTGATTATAGAAAGCTCAATTCAAAAACAAGAAAAGACCATTTTCCTTTGTCCTTTATAGACCAGATTTTAGACAAGTTGGCAGGCAAAGCTTTTTATTGCTTTCTTGATGGAGACTCTGGGTATAACCAGATTCCTCTGTATCCACAAGACCAGGAGAAAACAACTTCACATGTCCATTTGGCACCTTTGCTTAGAGGAAGATGCCATTTGGATTGTGCAATGCCCCTGCAACTTTCCAAAGGTATATGTATGCCATCTTCTCGGATATGATTGACCAGTTTCAAGATATATTCATAGATGATTTTTCTATCTTTGGGAATAGTCTTAGCCAGTGCCTACATCACCTCAGCCTAGTGCTACAGAGATGTGAAGAGACCAACCTAGTCTTTAGTTGGGAAAAGAGTCATATTATGGTCAATCAAGGCATTATTCTTGGTCACATTGTTTCCCACCGAGGCATAGAGGTAGATCAGGCTAAAATTGATTTGATTGCACATCTGCCCCCACCCAAGACTGTCAAATAGGTCCAGATATTTTTTGGGGCATGCTAGTTTTTATAGGAGATTCATTAAAGATTTCAGTAAAATTTCAAAACCTCTTTATCACCTGCTGTGCTAAGAGGTTCCTTTTGTATTCAATGATGAATATCTCACTGACTTTAAGTTTTTGAAAGGATGTTTGACCTCTGCAACTGTCCTACAAGCCCTTGATTATTCTTTGCCCTTTGAGCTGATGTGTGATGCATCATATTTTGTAATTTAGTTTTAGGGTAAAAAAAGGACAACGTGCCTTGTCTGATTGCTTATGTAAGCAACACAATGATTAATGCTCAATTAAACTACACCACAACTGAAAAGGAATTGTCAGCCATTGTCTATGCTTTAGAAAAATTTAGGTCTTATGTGTTAGGATCTAGGATTGTGGTGTTCACAGACAATTCAGCCCATAAATACCTTTTGTCTAAAAAGGATGCCAAGCAAAGATTAATTAGATGGATCCTCCTATTACAAGAGTTTGATCTTGAGATTAAAGACAAGAAAGGGGTTGAAAATATAGTTGTAGATCACTTGTCCAGGATCCTAGCTGCTGAGTTTGATGGACTGCTTGTCAATGGCTCATTTCCAGATGAACAGTTGTTTGCTGTCAGCATGTGTGCACCTTGGTTTGAAAACATAGTTAATTATTTGGCAGTGGGTAGGATTCCCCCACATGGAAATAAAATGGATAAGGATCTATTCTTCTCTCAGATAAGATATTACATGTGGGAGGATCCATACCTCTTCAAGAACTGTGTAGACCAAGTTGTGAGAAGGTGTGTACTTGAGAATGAATTCTACAGCATACTAATAATGTGTCATGAACAGGCTTGTAGAGGCCATTCCAGTGGAAACAAGACTGCTGTAAAAGTACTTCAAAGTGGATTCTAATAGCCTTCTTTACTCAAAGATGCATTTCAGCACTGCAGAGCTTGTGAAAGATGCCAGAAAATGGGAAGTATTTTAAAAAGAAATTCATGCCCTTATAGCCCATACTTGAAGTTGAATTATTTAACATTTGGGGGATTGACTTCATGGGTCCTTTCCCTCCTTATGGATATAATTTTATTCTTGTGGCTATGAACTATGTGTTCAAGTGGGTTGAAGCCATAGCCACAAGAACCAATGATCACAAAGTTGTCATCAATTTCTTGAAAGATAATATTTTCTCTAGGTTTGGTACCCCCAGAGCTATCGTTAGTGATGGGGGAAGCCATTTCTGTAATAAACATTTTGAAAATCTACTTAGAATGTACTTTGTGACACAGAGTTGCCACCCCATACCACCCACAGACCAATCGGCTGTGGAAATTTCTAACAGAAAGATCAAACACATTCTAGAGAAAACTGTGAGAGGAGATAGGAAGGATTGGTCCCTAAAGTTTACTGATGCTCTTTGGGCTTATAGAACTGCCTATAAGACCCCAATATGGATGTCTCCCTTTAGGTTGGTGTATGGGAAGGCATGCCATTTACTAGTAGAATTAGAACATAAAGCTTATTAGGCTATTAAGACATTGAATTTTGATCTAACTGCTGCTGGTATGCACAGGAGGCTACAACTATCAGAACTTGAAGAGCTGAGATTGGATGCCTACATCCAATGCAAGGATCTACAAAGAAAAGGCTAAAGCTTTTTATGATAAGCATTTCCTGAGAAAGGAGTTTGCTGCAGGTAACAGCGTATGATTGTTCAACTCAAAGTTGAAATTCCCAGGGAAGTTGAAATCTAGATGGGAGGGGCCTTACATTGTAATGCATGTTTCCTCATCTGGAGCTATTAAAATCATGGATCTCAAGGATGGTAGGATCATGAAAGTCAATGGTCCAGGGCTCAAAATCTGTGTTGAAAATGTAGTAGAGCATGTGGTGACCATTCACCTTCAAGAACCTCCAAAGTGTGATTGATTTTCAAAATTGTCAATTATGTATCATAACTGTTAGTTCTATTGTTGTTGTTGTTTTCAAATATGTTTGTCATTGTATATATGTTGCCAATTTTGCTTAATTTTTCATTTAGAATAATGAGTCAGCTGTGCTCAAGATAGGGAGATCTCTAATGCATGAGAAATAAATGGGAACAGAGGAGGATTGATGAGTGGTTGAATGGAGACAAGTGTACTAATGAGAAATAATGGTTGATTACAAAACAACCTGTTGAGAGGTATTAGGAGAATTTTGATAGATACTGAAGGTGCCCCTTGTGAATTTCGATAGGTACTAATACCTATTGAGAGGATGAAAGAGGAATTCGATAGGTACTGAAGGTGTATGCTGCATTTTTGATAGGTTCTGTGTACCTGTTAAGAGGTTGGGAAACCTCTCGGAACTCTAAATGATAGAAATTTGTAACCTATCGAGAGGATGCACAAACCTCTTGAATTCAAAATTTTGAAGCTCGTATACCTATCGAGAGGTTTGATAAACCTCTCGAAACCTTCATCCTTAGATTCTGTATTTTCAAGTACTTTTAACTGTTCGACAGGTTGGTTCAACCTATTGAAACCTTCTTTCCAACCTATCAAAATCATATTTTGCTTCTTTTTAAACCGATCGATAAGTTACTCCATCCATGCGACACCTTGCGCTGAAAGTTTTATTCTTCCTCTGCCCAAGTTTCCATTTTCTTCTTTCTTCTCCATCTTCCTGGTTCTAGTTTCAAGTACCTTGCCATTGTTCTAGTTGCATTAGCATTGCAAGGGCGACATTTTACACCTAGTCTGTGTCGTTTTTGTTCTATGTGCTGCTACTTCCGAGAAACCCTAGGGTTTTTGAGTAAGTTCTTCAGCCTCATGCTTGTGATTTTTCTACATTTTAGTTCAATTTTTTTGGAGGTTTTCAGTGTGTGTGGTTAATTGAATTGAGAAAGGAAGATTGTTGTTGGTTGTTGAGCAGTGTGATGTGAATTTAGTGTCCCCATGGCTGAACGTGTGGATACCCTGGTTGATTTATTCAAACCCCCTTTCAAATCCGCTCCAAAATCCACCAAGAAATCTAGTAGGATAGCTTCACCTGCCCAAATATGACCCACCTGCTAAGAGGAAGCTAGTCATGGATAAACCCAAGAAGGCCCAGAAAGCTTAGAAAGGCAAAATTATTGAGGAGGCTACTGATGAAATGCCTGAACCTAACCCTGAGGATGAGATACCTGTGGCCCTACCAACTCCTAATGAGTATGTGAACTCTTTACGTCTGATTCTAGAGACAATCTTTGACCTACCTTATTTCACTAAGGTAGAGGAGTGCAAGGAGACCTTGGCCTACTTGGAAAAGGCATCCCTGACACCTCTTATGACTCCAGTACAAGAGAAGGTATACCCAAGGTTAGTCAAATGATGGTATCAGAACATCAGAGAAAAGAAGCTGCTAGAGGAAACTAACCCTATACTTGTGGTTATGGATAACAACTAGGAGGTGGTTATGGATTACAATGATATTGGATTAGTGTTAGGGGTCCCATCCATATATGACTCAGCTTATGGTTTAGGAGCCCCTGATAATGTGTCCTTCCGTGTAATGGCCAGACATCTGACTCAAGGCATAGTTGGATCTGGGGAGTCTTTAATGAGGAGAGATCTTGACCCCAGGTTGTTTTTCATTGATACAATTTTGAGGAAAAATGTGTATGTCAGTGGGCATCAGCAAGAGAGAAGAACCCCCTTAGTGGATGCCCTCTACTTCTTCTCTAAGGGTAAATTCTTTAATGCCCCTCAGCTGATATTTGAGGCCATGGGGGATGTGCATGACAAGATCAAGAAGGGATAGATTGTGCGAGGGCTACCTTATGGCAGACTTATTACTACCCTACTAAAGCAAGGGAAGTATGTAGTGCAAATGGATGAGCCAGTGGAAGAATTGAGTCCAAAAGAGTTTGGGAGAAGAGATTGGTCCAAAAGCATGACTTTGATTGGGAAGAGCAAGAAGAAGCCAATTCAGATTCCTGAAAAGGAAGCATCTCAGGTGACCAGCTCAGCAGCTGCACTTGGGATCTCTACAGCTCCAGCAGGTAGCTTTGTGCCTTTGCCTACCCCTGTTAGTAGTAGTTCAATCACCCCTACTAATGTTATCAGTTCTACTGTTGTCACCCCTACTCCACCTGTGACCTCTACATCCATATCAGTCCCTCCTACTACTGTGACCTTTGCTATTGTCAGTTCAGCTAGCATCCTCCCATCCACCACCATACCTTCCATTTCTGTCCCCATACCCTTCAGCAGCTCAGCCATACCCTCTCCCATCACCACCATCACCCCTATTTCAGCTCCTCCTACAACTGACCCAATATTACTCTTGCCTTCACCACCCATACAAACCACCTACTAGACAAAAACAAACCAAGCCACATCCACAACTCCTCCAGCTAGCCCTTCCATTCGAAGCCTTGAACCCTTAAGCCCTGAACCAGCATCTCCACTCACATCTACATCTTCTGTCCCAGTCTCCTCCTCTCCACTATCCATACCTTTTGAGACTGACCACACTACCTCCATGTCAACTATCCATACCCATCAGCTGGAACACTACACCACTGAGGGGTATTCATCCCTAATAGATTCCATTATTGAAGATATTCGGGATGAGTACTCCTCTTTACCTAATTCTCCATAACCTAGCCACTTCTAGCATGTCTCCACATCACCCTTTCAACCTATTCCATCAACTCCACCTGTTACCTAAGCACAAATCCTACCTTATTCTATTGCTCAAATCCTTTCCCTTCTCACATCCATCCAAGACCAGCTGCAGACCAATACAAACAACTAGTCTGTCATGCCCACTTGCCTTCATGCCATTCAGTCCAATTTAATCCCAGCTACCTCAATCACCCAACCTCTTACCACTACTGCCCTTACCTCTACTCTTCCATCTATTCCTGTATCTCCACCACTTCCTTCTCCTCAATCTTCTCCTAAAGTGGTCACTACCATTGCTGATACTCAGCTAGATTTGGTGTCTAAGGAGTTACTCCCTACCTCTCCTACCTTGCCTTTTACCTCCACACAGCCTGATCCTAGGACAGAGGATTTACCCATTACCTTCACCTCCGCTTCTACCCAAACTGACCCTGTGGAAGAGGATTTACCCATAGACCTTGAGGAGGAGCTGGCACCCACTATCCTACCTTCCCTTTCTATTTCATCATCCTCACCCATGCCATACCATCTTTTTTATGACCCCACTGAGAGGGCCATGGTCCCTGCCTCTTACTACCCTGTGCCCCCATTTTTCACCCTTCATAGAGCAATGGATGAAAATCCCTACATCAGGAGGGATGCCATTAGAGGGATGACTAAGCTAAACACCAGGGTGAAGCTATCATTGGTGGCTGAGATTGACTAGCTGAAGCAGGATCATAGAGTGGAGAAGCTGCAATGGAAGTAATTGTGCAGGCACACCCTCAGTTCATATGAAGAGGGGAAGCAGAAGGCTGAGATGCTGGCCAAGCTGGCAAACGCCCTGCAATCAACCATAGTAGGCCGAAAACCACCCTCTTCAGCTGAGGTGTCCATCAATGATCCCACCATGCACCAGGGCAGCACCAAGCCTCAGAAGCCATCTACCACAAGGATAAATGCTGGTGTTGCCAACACTGAGAAACTAAAGAAGAATGAGAATTTGAAGATGGAATATGACAAAATAGCTGAGAAATATTGATGGAAGCCAATGCCTTTATCAAGCTCAGATAAAGATGAAGATTAGCTCTAGGATTTGCTTCAGTCATTTTATAATTAGATGTTCAGCCTTAGGATTTTGCTGTATATACTTTTTGTTAAATGTAAAATGTACTGCTTCTTTTGTGCTTTGTAATTACTTGTTGTTCAATGAAATTTCTGTTTTGACAGTTATAATTGTTCTTGTTATTTTCCTTTGTGCTTCAATTTGTTCTAAGATATTCTTTATGCTTAAATTTATTAATTTCTTTGTGCCTACCCTACTGTTTCCCATTTGTTATATTTCTGAAATAGTGAGGGCACTGTTCCTCATAGGTTTGGGGGTATAGCAGGGTAATTTTGAAAAATTATGAGGTAGTTAAGCCAAGTGCAATGGTGTTAGTAGGGTCAAAAATAAATTCTGCAGAATTTCAACTTAGTGATTTTCAAAAATGGAAGATTTAAAATATAGGATAGATTGTTTAATGCTAGGATCCTTTAAAAATTCAACATTTCTATGAAAGATATCATCAAGAAATTTTTGTCATAATCAATATGTAGTAAACCGGTAAGGAGTGAAAAAGTAAGAACATGTCTTGAGAATCCAAAGGAAGACCATACCCAGTGAGACTTGGGCTTGTAAAATTCTATTTGAAGAGTGTTTGGCATTTTTTCTGCTCTAAGGACTGTTCGAATTTAATTCTTTTTCACTAGAAGTTATGCACTCCAAATTGAAACAACTTGATAGTACTCATGACATTAAAGACATAATGTAAGGCCATCCCTTGGACAGTTTGAGCTAAAAATCCCTACCCTTTGAACTGCCTTTATATACACCATTTGAACCTGAAAATTCCATTCTTCTTTGACAAGAAAAAAAACCAAAACATTTTTTTTCCTGAACCTCTTGACCTGTTTCAGTTCATCCTCAATCTGATAATTCAGGAAGTGGAGGGAGAAGTGAGGTTGGAGGAGCAAGGTTTGATATTTGATAGAAGGAAGAGGAAGAAAATTTAAGAAAAACAGTGTTCAGTTGTGGAGTTGTGGCATTGTAGCACACATATATAAAAAACAATGAGAAAAATGAAGAAGAAAAGAATATAAAAAAAAAAAAAACACAGAAAAAACAAAACAAAAGAAAATACAAAGAGAAGTCACTTCATTTGGAAATTGGAAGTGAGAAGCTGATCACTTTAAATCTGATACCAATGAAAGATGAAGATGTACGGAGACCTTATCGATCTCAAGTTGATTGAGCTGTCATATGGACATAAGGAGCTGTGTAATCTATGGTGAAGAGAGTTAGAAGATTTTAAAAATTCGAGCGCTGCCTATGCTCATGCTTGCAGTCTTATTGGAGGGCTGTAACTGCTCTTGAGCTATGTGAAATGATACACCTTTGAAATCATTTGTGAGAGTATGCCTGTGAGATAATTGGGTCTGAAATTGAACTTATTTAGCCATTGTTTGAACCCGATTCTTAAATTAATGGTGAAGTATATACTGTTATGCACATACCACTCTCTTGATGATTTCAGATTGGTTATGATGAGTTTGAAAAAGGATTTAGGTATTAAATTATTTACATTTACCGTTTTGAATCTTTTGAATTCAAAAGGGCAAGGTATGGAATGAAGCTAAATTTGTTAGAATTTAACTTGTAACAGTTTGCACTAGATTTATTTATGTTCATATTCAAGTTTGTGTGTAACTTCACTGGAAATCCTCAGGAGACTTCACTCCTCCACTAGGGATCACCTAGGGGTTTAAAAGGATTGATGCATAAACTAAATGCATATGTGCTCCCTACAAAAGTGGCATTCTTTGTTTTCAATATTTATTTTTAATTTCTCCTTTGCTCAGGGACTAGCAAAGCTTAGGTTTAGGGGTATCTTAATCAGTGAAAAATACCATTTTTCACCTTCTAACCTGACCTTTGATGGACCTTTGAGTTGACTAATAATGTATCTTAAGTGTGTTATATAGTTAACAATAAATTGCAGTCATAGTACAGACATCCATCTAAAAATGCCAAGAAGAGACCTGCTGGAGAATTACATCAATACAGAATAGATAAAGCAAGCTCTCATGCAGCCCAAAAGGCTAGCCATCAAGCAGATTCAAGGATCCTCAGAACCCTATGGCAATGACATGCGTCTAACTGTGTACTCATGGGTGCAAAAGCAGCAGTAGTGGATGAGGAATGAACCCCTCAAAGGTCACTGAGTGCTGGATAGATGAAAGCTAGCACCCCAAGTTGTGTGCAAGCTATGGAAATAAAGAACAACAACCTGTCGAGTGGTCATGTGAAGTTGTCGAGAGGTTGGATGCAGTTTATGAAGCGATCGAGAGATTCCTAGAACCTATCGAGGAGTTAAGACTGATGATGGCATCCTGTCGAGAGGATCTGAAGCCGAATTACAACCTATCGAGAGGTTCTGATGTGAAGAAATGGACATATCGAGAGGTTGATAGAACCTATTGAATAGTTTAAACTGAGAAAGAAGATCCTGACGACTAGTACATATGATCCCATCGAGAGGTCTATTGAAGCAGCTATCCTCGCGAAGTGAACAAGGCTAAAATCAATCCCATCGAGAGGTTCCCTGAACCTATCGAACAGTCAGAGCCAACCTACCGAGAGGATACCTGAAGCTGTAGTGGATCTCGCGAGAAGTACTTCTAACTTGTCGAACAGAGGGAAGGATTATGTCAAAGATTTACCTGGAGCTGTAGTGGATCTCGCGAGGTTGCATCAACCTGTCAAGAGGATGTCTGAGGCTAGCATCAACCTGTCGAATGGAGCATAAAACACACTCAGAACCTGTTGAAAGGTCCTCTGAACCTCTTGAAGCACAGACTTGGAACTTCTCAATTCCAACTGGGAATGCAGCTCACTTCAGTGCTCTGTGCACATGTCTCGATGTATGTTAAAAACCCTTGAGGCTATTTTTGGAATGTAAATGGGCAGGAATGAGTACCTCTCTAACTCCCCCACGTGTACATGTCTAATTCGAACCAATTGGGGGGAGATTCTAGAAGCATAAATCAGCCACATCAGTAGCTTAGAATAACATAATTATTCCCTTGAGCTCTGATCGGTTGAAACAGATCAGAGACAGAGGGGAAGAGTATAGATAGAAGAGAAGCTTTATAGAAGGAGGATCCAGAAATTAAGGGAGTTCAGAGACCAAATTTGAATTCCTTTTCCCTCTAAAATTTCATCCTTCTTCCTTCTTTTCCATACTCTCTTTAGCCAAACCATGGTTGGCGAATTACTTGTAGAAGCTAGGGTGAGGTAGATCTGTAAATTGAGAGGTTTAAGAGCTTTGTATGAGGATTAGATGTTGCATAGACTGCAGATATGAGAATAATGTATTGTAAGTTGTTTTGGTTTAATAAATTGTTGGTTGCAAAGTTCATTTGAATATATAAACCTTTTGATTGCCATCTGATTTCTCTAGATTTAATATTGCATGTGGATGCCTGAGCTTGTAGCCTTGCATCCGCAGCATTTGCAGTGACTTTATTATTCTAATTAAAGCATTTGGATTGAAGGAAATCCCTAGGATGATCTGTGACCTTTGAAGTGGACAGATCGTAGCCTTAAGATCAATTCAATCCTCTAGTTTAGATTGGATGTTTCTACCTTCCATCTGTGCTTGTAGCCAGATGAAGGATAGCTGCAAATCAATCCTCTGCATTGTTGTTTAACCAATTAATTTTCAGTGAGACCAAAACCCCAAGCTACTATTCCCCACATTTTATTTTAAATTCCCAAAAACCTTTTCTCTATCTCTTCAAATTTGTTTTCTACTCATCTCTGCATCATCTGCATTTGCCTTTAATTTTCTATAGTTTTAGTAAAGTGACAACCCCTTAAAACCTCTCCTCTTTCCTTTCTTGCTTCATTTTAAATTAGGATTGGATAGAGTGTCAGATTTGTTCTAGATCTGGAGATTTACTATATTTTGAAACACATGTCCCTGTGGACATACCCCTACTTACTTCTTTAAAGCTTGCTGCAACAGCCCTGGTTCTTGTAGGCCTGGTTGCCTTACCTTGGTTCCATTTTATTGTGATTTTTCCTCTAGTTTGTTGTTTTTAACCTCTTAATAATTATAAGGTAGGCAATACAACAACTATCCAAAGAGACTGATAAAAGCAAAAGAGTTGAGAGATTAGCTCCAGAGCAGGCCAAAAGCCAACAACGGACTTTACATCCCCAGTGGAAACTCGGGCTATGCTATACATCAATATGGCATATCCAACCCCGCCCCAGTCATATCTATGAATGTCGAGCCACTGGTCCATGAGGCTCAGCAGGGCCAGGTTGACCCGTCCCCCGCTAGCATTTGTGAAGAGGGTTTTTCTAAACATTATGAGGAGTGTGATGCGGGCCAATATGATCGCTCACTCGGGCTCAATATAAATCTCCACATCTAGCTGCCCCAAGTCTACTAACTCATTCACAACAAAAAGACCTGACAGCCAGGTCATCTTGACCTCAACACCATGCAGACTTGTGGAGGGGGGATAATCCCCTATCAGTAGTCCAATGATCTCATCTTGGCTATGCAATGCATGGTTGGCTATTGGAACACCCCCTATCCGGAGTCCCGTAATCATAGCCCAATCCACGGGCATCAGCGTCATCTCAGCAAAGGCCATGTGAAAGGACATGGACTCGGGGTAGAATCTCTCAACCAGAGCTCTCAAGTAGGCTGCATCGGCCCGCATAGCAGGGCATGATAAAAACTTTCCAAAGCTAGATTGCTCGAGTAAGAACTTTACGACCGGTGGGATATAGTGATAAAATTCCTGAACATCTAACCAGCCCCCTCGGAATACAATATGGGGCAAATCCTGCATCAAAAGAGAAGGATGCATTAGGTCATGGAAATAGAGCAAAACCGCACAAGAAAAAGAACTGAACTTATCCCTTTACCATGCTTTCAATGCCGAAGTTTGAAATGTGCACATACTGTTGATTGGGGAGACTTGCATGGGTGGCCTCTCCCTACATTTCATACCATAAGCCGGCATGGCATTCCACTAAAATGAATCGTTCTCCCCTAGGACCAAAGGTCACTGCTGACTCCTCTTCTTGTTCTTCCTCCGGTATGTATTCCTCGTCGCTTGACATTTTGGGGGAAATACAAGCAATCATGTCAGGGTTGATCTGTGATAAAGAACCATTGTGCTACAGATCATGGGAAGATAAGTATGATCATCCCTTTCTTTTGCTTTAAAAAAAAATCAATCAAAAAAAAAAATGCCTTTCTTTTACCTTCAAAAAAAAAATCAAAAAAAAAAAAAGCCTTTCTTTTACCATCAAAAACAAAATCAAAAACAAAAAAAATGCGTTTCTTTTACCTTTAAAAACAAAAAATACCTTTCTTTTACTTTCAAAAAAAAAAAATGCCTCTCTTTATGTTCATAAAATCAAAAAAATTAAAATAATAAATAAATATTTTTTTTCCTTATCTTTATGAAATCAAAAATACAAAATAAACCCTTTCTTTTATGTTCCAAAATAAGACACAAAAATCTCTACTTTTTTGAAAGTTCAAAAAATAAACCAAAATACCAAAAAATCTTTCCCTTTCCATGTGCAAAATTAAAAACACAAAAAAATAAATTTATGTCTGAATAAAATTCATAGAACAACAAAAATAGGGCATCATTCAATCAATATCATCCAACTCATCACCAATAGGCATGCTTACACGAAGAATAAACCATTTATCATCTAAAAATGCAAGATCATGATCAGATTTTCAAGAAAAATCAAGAAAAATCAAAACAAATGGGTTCTAAATGGTTACCTTTGAAGAAAAATGGGTCTTTGATCTAGCGCGGAGTGGACGATTAATCGGCACAAGAAAATGACCGGCAATGAAGCACGCTTAGAGGCAATGTAAAGGAACCTTAGGAGGAGGTCTACTTTTCAGTTTTGGAAGAGGGGAGAAGAAAATTTTGGAAACCAACCCCTTTTTCCTGAACTCGGGCCTCTTTAAAATGCCCCAATCAATGCTTGGCGCATGTAATACATGCTCCAAGCTATTTTGGGCCTCCAGTTGGCCTGGCTCAACTAATAGTTGTGCCAGGCTACTTTTTGGTAGGATTTTGGCTTGGTGTGGGTCACACACACATAGCTTAGCCCCCCCTTTTCTTTTTTGTATCCCCAGTAGGTGCACATTCTCCCAAGCGACATATCGATCTCCATTAGACTTGCCCGGGAAGTTGTGCTAAAATAAATGGATCGAGATCGATGAGCATGCTCAAACAATCCCAACCATACATATAAAAATCCAAAAAATCACATAAAATGATAAAGAAAATCCCAAAAATAATTCACATGAAGTGATAGAATAAAATAGATTAAAGTGATAGATTAAAATCACATAAAATGATAAACATTAAAAATCCCAAAAATCACATAAAATGATAAACATCGAAAATCCAAAAAAATCACATAAAATGATAACATCAAAAATAAAAGAAAACACATAAAATGACAACTTAAAAAGTCAAAATTCTCACATAAAATAACAAAAAATATGTGTTTTGAAAAGGTGACACATACTCCCAAAAAGCGATGCGACACCTATTCACTCCGCTCGGGTAATCGTGTTGAATAAACTTTGAGATCAATGGACTGGCCCAAAGACCTCGGATCCTGCTTCAAGCAGGGGGACCCGCGACCAGTCAAATGGGGTAATCAATGCCTCATGAGATTGGACGCAAACTATGAAACTTTGTGTATTTTTGCTTTGTGCCTATCTTTAAGTGGGGGTCGATCACCCCCCTTACTTGCGAAGCTATTGTATTCAGAAAGAATCTCGAACTTCAATCACCTTCAAATAATCTCAAGAAGCGAACATTTTTCCTTACTAATGGGCTTTTGCAACTCGAGAAGCGAACGCTTTCCTATCTATTAGGCTTTCGCAACTAATTCCACCTCGATTATGTCCAATAATGTCGCTAAGCGCTTGGGGACTGATTAACTTGAGAAACAGACATTTTTCCCGAAATACAGGGCTTTCTTTTTCTCACCATGTAATGCCTTGGGCCTCTTGAATGTCTCTTTTCTTTGGCATTCGATCATTAGTGATCGGATACCAAAGAGGGGCATCTATAGACACCAAAATTTGGCCCAAGGCCTGATCGAGACACATTTCAAGAGAGGCACACTTTCGAGCTTTTGATGGCATGCATGGAATCCTTAGGAACCTTCCCAAAAACTTAGGAGCCATCCTAAACCCTTAGGAATTACCCCAAATCCCTTAAAAACCCATCCTGACCTTTCGAAACCATTTCGAACCTAGACCTAGCTTTCCCAAGCAATAGATGAAGAGTGGTGCTCTGATACTAGCTGGGACCTTCTACTATAATCAAATCTCATACCATTGGAAAGTGAAGGTTCTTAGCTTTCCAACGAGCCAAGAATTGCCCCAATCTGAGCTGTACATCAAAAGTTACAGCGATTTGAAGGTCAAGCACAAAATGAGCATCAATTGAACCTCGCGAGGCTGGCTTTGAGCCTTGCGAGAACTCTGCGAGAAGTGGCGCATGTATTACATGCGCCAAGCCATTTCTCCCCAGAAATGGCTTGGTGCATCTAATAGTTGCGCTAGTTATAGGTGGGTCCCCTCGCGAACAGCCAACCTCTGACATCCCTGTTTGCCACTATTTTGCTTTACATAAGCTTGGCGCATCTATTAGTTGTGCTAGGCTTATGAATAGTAATCTTCCATTTTTGCCTCAAAAATCAAGATTGGAGTTTGACTTGTTGACCATCTTAATCCTTGGGGTGTGTTTTGCTTGTTCTATTACACCCATTCCCTATCTATTTGCAACCCTTTAAGCGATTTAAAGCTTCAACCTGTCATCCACCATTGGAGTTGCTTTTCATATATTTCAAGGCTCCAAAAACCCTAGAAAACCTTAGATGGCTAGATTACCTAATTCCTAACCTAGTTTAACCTCTAAAATCCCTCCTAACCTCCCTTTTTCCTATAAATAGAGAGGTATCCCGCCCTTTAGAGAGGCTTGAAAAATTTCTCAAAATAGAGATTAAGAAACATCTCTCTCTCTCTCCTCAAATGCACTTTTTCATACAAATTTCAGAACCTTCAAACCCTCTTTAGACCTTAGCTTTTCATCTAAAAGCCTTAGTTTAAGTGTGTGCTACCCCCTCGACTTCCCTCTCCACCTCTTAGCTACGAAGCCCTAGGAGCTAGACCCGATTCTTACCATACAAGCCATTGAAGCTCACTGAAACAAGCCTACGCAAGGCTCCACAGCTGTGCCACAAGGGCTCGAGATCTCCAGCTCTCCCCTCTTTTCGTCTACCTTCTTTTATTCTTCCTCCATCCTCTAATTTGTGCCGATATGTCATCGAATTTTTGGTAGGAACGGAGGGGCACAAATAGGATTTGAGTGCCATAAAGGCAAGAGGAAGGCTTTTTTCTTTTTTTTATGTCATTTTTGTTTTGGCCATAAGTAAAGACCGCATTAAGCGGGTTGATTGGGTGCCTAACACCTTCCCAATTGATAACCAAAGACCCTACCCAACAGCCTTTGGCGTAGTCTGGATTCTGAGTCAATTTTGGCACTTTGGTGCTCTTTAAATTTTATTTTGATTTCTTGGGACACATAAAGCTCCGGGTGGTGACTCTTTAATTTTTATGAGTGTGCATCGTCGCGACGAGATCGTCTAAATTCCCACAGTTGTACAACAGCTGCACAATTTCCCTACAGGTAATATCGTCTCCAGTAATTTCATATTTTATTTCCTATGAAGGCCGCTCATAAAAAAAATTCATCAATGTTTTATTTCCTCATATTTAGGCATACGAGATCAACCCGAGGTGTGCCACACTGAGGGTTCCTGGCCCTGCCCGCTTCCCAAGGCTACTGAAATGGGAAGCGATGAGAGTACGTAAAAGTTCTACATCAGGGACTTCATGAACAAGGTAAATTCTTTATGAGGCGATATTGCTTACAAGTAGAATTGTTGTCGCTTCCATGCGCTTCTTTTTTCAAGTGCAATCGCTTCTATAAGAAGCGATGGCGCCTCTAACATGAAGTGCAATCACTTCCTTCTAAAGCAATTTCTTTTCCTTAATTTTTTTAGAAAACGATGTGGAAAATAATGTGAAAAATCTATCTTCTTGTAGGCCTTCCGAGAACTAGAGTGCATTATCTATGAGCAAGGCCGACCTCTGATAACTAAATTACTGCAATCAGGGCAGAGATCTGCAACAGGGGTTGATGGCCCAGCAGTACCTCCCATTACTTTGCGGAGGAAGAAATTGGAAATTGATGTTATTAACTCGGAGGTAGAGGAAGAGGAAGAGGAAGAGGAAGTGGAAGAAGAAGAAAATCATGAAGAAGAAGAAGAGGAAGATGAAGATGAAGACGAGGAAGAAGAGGCTCCCAAAGCCTGTGAGTCAGTAATATCACAGATTGCTGAAAACTAGATGTAGTCTGCAAATTATGGAATAGCAGACTGTCAAAGGTTAGTCAGAGAGTGAAGCTCGAGCTTCGACAATCTCAGACTAAAGCTTCTCAAGCTGAAACAGGAGAACCAGGTATTGAAGGATTAGAAAGCCAAAATCTTGAAGGTGCATGGTCATATTAACAAGCAGTTAGCCATCATCCAGAAAGATCAGGAGTCTCTGACAGAGAATTTGAGAAAATTAACTGAGGTATGCCTCGAAGCTACGTCACAATGAAGTGTCGATGCTTCGACTATGAAACGATGACGCTTCACATATGACGCATCAACGCTTCCACTATGAAGTGCAGACGGGTCACATATGAAGAATCAACGCATCCCATATGAAGCGCTGAAGCTTTCACTATGAAACCTGATGCTTCTCATATGAAGCGCTGACGCTTCCCATATGAAGGGCTGATGGTTCCTCTATGAAGTGCTGACGTGTCCATGAAAATTCTTGACTAAGCATTAACTCATCTTCTTCTTATATTACAGGCCCACAGTGCACAAGGACAATTGCTGGAGCTCATTGGGGAACATTGAATAGTTGTCCCCTAATAGAAAGGTATGCCTTAAACATGACCCAGCACCAAGCCCAACCTCTGCCCCAACCCCAACTCTAGCACCAGTCCCAACCCCGGCACCATCCCCAGCCCCAGTCCATACCTCGACCCCAGCCCCTATCCCAACCCCAACCCCAACCCCAACCCTTACCCCAACCCCAGCCCCATCCCCAGTCCCAACCCTTGCCCTAACCCCAACCTAACCCTTTCCCCAACCCTAGCCCTAGCCCCTACCCCTGCCAAACCCCATCCTCCTACTCCCTCTAAACCTGAAGCCCAACCTCTACCTCCACCACCACTACCTACTACGTCTCATGACTTGGATCCTAAAATGCCCCTTATGCAGTCATGCACCAAGGAGAGGACTTCGGTGCAAGAAGAAGAGGACGACGAAGATGACCCAATCATCTTCAGGAGAAGCGAGAGAAATCAAGGTGAAGGCCTCGCCGCGATTCCTCCCTTAGAAAAACTCTCCCTATAAGAATGGGAGAGCTGGTCTCCCAGCCCCGTAAAAAGAAGGCCGAAATGGGGGGGTGGCTGCATCAGCCCATGCCTGTATGAAAGCTATTTGGAAAAATCCCAACTGTGAGAACGAGTAAGTATATCCCCTCCTTATAATTTATCATTGTAGACTTTTAAGACCTAATTTGAAGTGCCAATGCCTCATCGTCGATGCATCATCGCCTCTATATCTATGCGCCAACATTCCATATTAGAGTAATTGGGGTGTTTAGCAAGAATTGCTAGTGCCCCTTATTAAAGTTGTTGGCCCATATACAATGGTGCGCCAACGCTCCTTATTGGACTAACATTCCCTTATGTCTTTATTTGAACGTAGGACTTTCATCTCGACTATTGGATTTCAACATATTATCGTCGAGTTGATGCACAACCTACGATCCCCCCAGTAAATAGAAGTCCCAGTAAGTATTAATCTCTATTCAATCATGTCGCTTCCCTAATTCCATATTGATGTTTTTACCTTCATATCCAGATATTGCACGCAGGGTCATGGACAAGTGGGAGGACATGCAACTTGGACAGAATAAGAAAACTTTTCAGATGTCTCCTGTTGCACTAAAATACATGATCTCGAAGTTGAAAGAATTTGAGATGAATAATAATGAGAATGCAGCTTACCTGCCACCTGACATTGCGGGACTAACCACGACTTATGCCAAATTTTTTGAGGCACAGAATGGCATGAAGTCAATGTAGCATTTCATCATCTGTAAGTATCGTGCCTTGTCTGTGATGGATTGTGAGGAAATATTATTCCGATTCACATCGACAAGCCACTCCACTCGGTGCTTGTCGTGGCCTTCCCCTCAACCCGTAATATCAATTTCCTAGACCCGTGCCCGGATCATCCTCTGAAAGCCAAATTTTTCAAATAGATAAAGACCCTGGTAAGATCAAAGACCGTCAGTAGAAGTGCTAGAAGTGCTAGAGCCTTTTAGTCGAAGTGTCCACAGATCTAATCAAAGCGTCGGTGCTTCGATCTCGATGTGTCAGTGCTCTCAGAGTGTCAACGATCTCAGTGCTTCTGTATAGTTGCCTCAACGCCCCTTCTATTTCTTAATGTCAATGTAACTTCTCTTTTTTTTTACAGACACATTATTTACCAGCCCTGTTATATATGCACAGTGAAATCGATGCAATTTCTATGAAATATCCTTAGGATTTTAATGATGTAAGGAACACATTGCACCAGCTAAATGGTTTAGACTGTAGAGTTTTCATGATTAAATATGTGGATTATTTCAGTAGGAACCTCCAGTCAACTTTTACACTGGAGGACATCATTAATTTCAGGGCCGAGGTTAAGCACGTCATCACCACGCACTAGGCAGAGAATTGGGATTCCAGTGACGATGTTGAATTACTTTTTTAAATTTCTTGTTATATATAAATGCACTTTCACATTTGTTGTTATACATAGCATGTATTGGATTGATACAATGTACACAGGATTGATACAATGTAAACTGATAATATTTCAATATATACACATGATTTTTTCACAGGATGTGTTGTTACATAACTCCATTTCGAAGCGTCGAAGCTTTTATAGTGATGTATAGGCACGACTATGATCACGCACCAGCGCTCCTGATTGGACTCGCTAGCGCTGCAATTGTTTTTATAACTCCTTACAAATCGTCTTTAATGATAATCAGCATTCCTTATTGGTATCACTGTATCTTTCCTCATCTTTAAATATAATCATCCAATTCTTTTGATGCAGCCCTTGCCCCAGATCATGTTCCGTGGGGGTTGGTTTCACCTCCAACAGTTCTATGCCTACCTCCCTCATGCTGTGAGGATTTTCCTAGCCTAGGCTGATTTTGGAGACTTCCTATCTTCCCTTGCTTTGTGGGGTGACTCGGCTTACGTGAAAGATTTGGTGGATAGGTTTCATTTAGAGACAATGACATTTCATATGTCTGTAGCCGAGATGACCATTACTCTCGTAGATTGGTCCATGATCACGGGGATTACGATAGGAGGGGTGCCAGTATTCTATCCTCGCGTCCCTGATCGTGAGGAGGTGACTCGATTGATTGGGGCATTCCCTTCCTCCAACAACATGATCGACTCTGAGGTGAAGTTGTCTTGGTTGGAGAGTTCATTTGAGGCTGCCAAGCTGGTTGATCCGCACTAGCCTGACATGGACGTTGTTATCGAGCCTGAACGTGCCATGGTGTTGGCTCATATCTCCCTTCTTTATGTTTTGGGCAACACTATTCTTGCCAATGCCAATGGGGGTTGTGTCACGATGTCCCTTATTTGTCTGATGGAGAATTGGGCAGATGTGCATCGCTTTGATTGGGGCGGCGCCGGGTACGCGGTGCTGATGGATCGCCTGACCAGAGGTTTGGTTGGGGATGTTGCTTTTGTCCTCGGCTTCTAGCCTGCAATTGAGGTAGCCCATTTGGTTTTGCCCTTCTTGGTTCATCATTTTTTACTTTCATTTTCTATTTTTTTATTTGATATGTTCCTTGTTTGTCCATCTTTATAGATTTGGGGGTACTTGCACTACCAACCTGACCGGCCCCTGCTCTATTCTGATAAGTATACGTACCCCCTCATGAGCTACTGGCTCAGGAATCGTCGTCGGGAGTCAGGGATGAAGCACTTAGAACTGGGTCTGAGGTCACAATTTGATGTGATGATCCCTGAGCAGGTTTGACTCTCTCTTTTCTTTATCAGTTAGACTTTTGAGTTATGATTGCATTAATTGACCAACTAGATTCTCCTTTCTTGTGTAGATAGTATTTGACCCATACGTTGGCTCCCCTTTTCTAGATTGCGCCATCGTTGGGTGGTCATGGCTATTCATTGCCCGCCGCATTATTCTTTTCTATAGTGCTTGGGTCCGAGCCTACTTCCTCGGGGACAGGGTCGTGCATCAGTATCAGTATTTCTTTATCGTGCCACTGGGTCTCCCTGAGGATGTTATGGTGCCAGAGGGTACGGTCGAGGAGCTCACCGGGAGACTCATCCATCATGGGATTCCTATTGACGACCTTTTCTAGTATAGGGGGTACCAATAGTGGTATGAGTCTCTCCCTTATCAGGCCCTCCTTCCACGTTTTTTTTCAGGTGCTAACTTTTTGGCTTTTAGAAGGCCATGGAGCCAGGTGCTTTTTCTTACCCTTCCTTTGTTTATCGGTTTATCTATTTGATTCACTAAGGTAGTGCTTTGTTAATCGGTTTTCTTCCTCTCTTTTTCTTTTTCAGTTTGAGGAGGCAACGAGACCCAACGCGGGTGTAGAGGTGGGACCTTCGGAGGAGACAAGTGCAGGACCATCGGGCACCTCCGGTGCAGGGCCTTCAGGGGCATCTGCCACATGGACCCAGGGTGTTTTTAGGCGCATGGATGAAGCATTTCTTTCTGGTCTGTGTATCAACGTTGCTGAGTGTGCCGACATTTCTATTGAGGCAGTTAGAGCACCTCCCCCGAGCTGATCCTAGGGGTGAGTTCCTTTTTTTGTTTTTTTCCTTTTTAGGGGTGTGCATGAGCTCTTCTGTATTTCTGTGCTACAGACATCTCCATTCTTCCCCCTTTGTAGGTTTATGAGTCAGCAGTTCTACAGGTGGATTAGTGTCATCATATCGCTGACCTTCGAGAGGCTGAAGTGGTGAGTATAATGTTTGTTTGTCCCTTCTGCTTTTTGCCAGTTTATGTGTTCCCTTAACTGATTATTCTTGCATGAGGCTTTCATCGTGCTCGGGAGGAGTGGCGTTCACTACTTAGCCGGTTGTCCCAGGCATGGTCTCGTGTGGGAGACACTCGAACGTTTCAAAGGACTAAGCGCTCGTAGAAGGACTCTCAAGGACCTAGAGCATTATTCGAGGCCGCCTCTGCCACTTTTTTTTCTTTTATGAACATTTTATCTTTGAGTACTTTTGAAACAATTTGTAATAGCAATGTGATTGCTTGGTGCATTCTGCATATTTTCTTGAATGGACATCTTTGTTTTTCCTTCTTGATTGTTATTTCCGATTTTGTATGTGACCTGCTCGCCTGAAAAATGACAGAGAGGTTCAATGGCTTGTGAAACTACAATTATGCCTCGTACTCTTCTGCGGGATAGCCGTAAGTTTGGAAAAATAGGGAAATGCCCCCTAATTTATGCATTGGCAGAAATGGCTAGGATCCATGCACTTCTCCTTTGTTTGTTGTGAGCATGGTTCCTATAAATGGAGTGTAAAATAGGTTAAGTGGGAAACCCAGGTGTCCCAGCTCGTGACCTGGGGTGCCATAAAAGAGAAGTTAATTTATTGTATACAGGTGGATTGGTCCTAAGTGATGGGAAGATAGACCTTCCCCTTTCCTTCTTTTCCTTCTTCCTTTCTTTTTTGGTCTAGCATGTGAATTACACACGCTAGGCATTTTTGGACCTTTTTTGGCCTAGCCTGTGTAATATACATGCTAAGCAACTTTTTTTGATTTTTGGGCTTAGTGTGCATAATACACATGCTAGGCAATTTCTAGGAAATTATAAACTACCGTGTATATTACCCACGCTAGGTGCTTTTGGGCATTGGTGAGCCTATAAGGCCCGAGAAAGTATTCTTTTTTCTCTTTTCTAAGTTGGGTATTGGATTTTGCTCCAACATTTTTGTCTTTTCTTCCCGAGGGTGGGTCCATTGTCCTACATTGAATCGTGATTCCTTTAAATGGCTTTGTATGACCATGGACCCGATTTATGACTAGTCGGGCTTATTATATGTTCTAATTAAACTCAAGTTTTAACCTATTGCAAGCGTTCAAAGGAAATCATAGTACTAGCATAGGATCGTTCTCATGAGGAAGTTTGTTTATCTAGTTATTTCTTATTTATATCTTCTATTTAAATCTTTATTTTAAAAACTTCTATTTATCTTTAATATCTAATCTACTGGAGAAATATGTATAAAAGCATGGTTTCTTAATCTAAAGTGAACAAATTAAATCTAAATCCTCCTTCAGATTGAGGTCGTCAATCCCAATCTTCAGCTATCGGATATTTATGAATTTAAATAGTACCGTTACATCGTATTTCTAGTTTTCTAACATTGGTCATCAATCAAGTCTAAGATCCTACCAATACATATTTAATCTAATCAACAACTTCCTAAAATCTGGGCGTCAATCAAACTTTAGAAAATTGAAGATGGAAATGTAAAAACCGTTCAACTAATCTGCAAATTCTAACCTGAGTCGTCAATTCAAATAAAACCTTGGAGATGTTTATAAAGTAGGAAATAAAAGAAAATAAATTTTAAACTAGAAAGCAAAGTAAAATATATCCTTCACCCCTCAGCCGCAGTCGTCAATTGCTCCTTAGAAACTACAGATACCTACACTAATCTTCAGTACTCAATTGCAATCGTCAATTGCTCTTGAGAAACCTCTAATATCTAATCTATTCAAACTATTTTACATTACTGATCAGAAGAAAATATAACCTCAGGCATCAATTGATGCTGAAATTCTTCGATGCTTAGTCCTCTGCCGAGCCCTCTTATTTATAGATCATAAGAGGTCGATTTACAAGTTCTAAATCTAATAAAATAAACTACTAAAGATAATGGTATCCTAATATAACTCTAATTCCTAATTTTATCCTTTCCTTGCTTTCTTTAGTTGATGCGCTTCTGGATTGTTCCCCTTTATTTCAGCAACCGAGATTTCCTAAGATTTTTATCGTCATCAATATTCTTAGATCTGTGGTTCACCAAACATCTAATTTCAGAGATCTTCTAATGCAGTGCATGGTGGTGATAGTTTTCACTCACATGATCAGCAGCAGATGTATCAGCGCAAAAGCTTTACACAATTGTTAATTAAGATTATCTTTCTTTTTATGAAAAATCATAAATTACGATTTTCTCTTCTTTTGTGGTTTCATACTAGACGATTTTCTATTTATGATTCCTTCCCTTTCTCTTCTGCATCGTCTTCATTCTTTTATCGCTTCTGAAGAATCGTCTTTTGAAGAATTGTAAATTATGATTTTTTAGTTGTCACTTTCTTTCTTACTTCAGTTTTAGCGTAAAGTCATCAAATACGATTTCTCAGCTTCCTTGTATTGGTGAATCGTCTTTACATGCTCAATCATCATTCTTGCTACATTTTGATAAATATTAACACTTTGGGACTCTTTTAATATTTATCTTTAATATATGCACATCAGTAACTTATTAATAGCAAACTAAAGCCTAACATCACTATGTTAAGGGTGATAAAATGAAAAATTATGTTACTGATCACACCCCCAAACTTAAGTTTTGTTAGTCCCTAACAAACAAGGAAAATTAAACTATCCTAAAATTAAAAATTTAAACGCCACTTTCGTAGGGAGCACAATTGCATTTAGCGGACGCAATAGTCCTTTAAACCCCTAGGTGATCCCTAGTGGAGGAGTTGAAGTCTCCTGAAGGTTTTCAGTGAAGTTACCTACAAACATATAATAATTTTGGGTTTTTCTCAAAATATTTTTCAAAATTAAAAATTCAAACAAAAAATTATATATATATATATATTAATTATTCAGTCAATCATCAGATGTTCATTATTTTTCAAAAATTTTCAAATCTTTTATCCTTAGCTTTCCATCATCGTAATTATCCTCTATCAGAACTCAAAAAGTTCAATTCGGTATAGCGTGGAGTGTTCAATTCGGTATAGCGTGGAGTGTGCGCATATCAATGAAGAGTTTATTAATCATAAATTTTTCTAAACTACAATTTTTAGAAAATATTTTCATCCAAACTCTCACTTATTGGCGTACTCTAAAAAATAATCGAACTTTTGGGTTCTCACAATATTGTATATATATGCAGTTTTCATCGGATAATTAATTAAGAAGATAAATCTCATAGAAAGGATAATCAGTTATGCAAATCATAAAATGCAAAGGTCTTTCCTTCGACTTGTAATGGGGCTTTGATTTATTTAGGAGGTTTCAAAGAAAAAGGTAATGATGATTCAAAATTTGTAGACACCCAAATTTTGCTCAAGGCCCGATCGAGGCACATTTTGAGAGAGACGCATCTTCGAGCTTTTGATGGCATGTATGGAACCCTTAAGAACCTTTTTAAAACCTTAGGATCCATTCCAAACCCTTAGGAATCACCCTAGATCCCTTAGGAGCCTTTTCGAACCCTTAAAAACCATTCCGGACGTAAACCTAGCTTTCTCGAGCAATGGATGAAGGGTGGTACACCAGGACTAGCTGTGACCTTCTACTATAATCAAATCTTATACCACTGAAAAGTAAAAGTCCTCAGCTTTCCAACAAGTAAAGAATCACCCCAATCAGAGTTGTGTACGAGAAGATATCGCATTTTGAAGCATAAGGGTAAATGGTAAATTTACTGTGACCCTCTTAGGGATTTGGCACAACTAATAGTTGCCCACATATAGGTGGTTCCCCCGCAAGTAGTCAACTTCCCAAAACCATTGTGCATCACTTTATTATTGTACATATGCTTGGCGCAACTATTAGTTGCACCAGGCATATGAACTGTAACTGTGGGTTTCTTCCTTGAAATTTGAGATTAGGGTTTGACTTTTTGACCATCTTAACCTTTGGGGTGTGTTTTGCTAGTTCTGTTACACCCATTTACTCTCTATGTATAACCCCTTAAGTTGTTTACAGCCCCACCTTATCATCCACCATTGGAGCAACTCTTCACACTTTTCAAGGCTCCAAGAATCCTAGGAAACCTTAGATTGCCCATTACCTAATTGCTAACCCTAATTAGCTTTTAAATACCCTCCTAACTCCTCTTTTTCCTATAAATAGAGAGGCACTCCCCCATTAAAAGGGCTTGAAATTTTTTTCAATTAAGAGATTCAGGAATCCCTTCTCTCTCACCTCTAGTACACCATTCTTATACAAACTTCAGAACTTTAAAACCTTCCAAAAAACTTAGCTTTTCACCTAAAAGCTCTAGGTTACATGTGTGCTACCCCCTAGCCTTCTCTCCTACCTCTTAGCTATCAAGCCCTAGGAGTTAGAATCTCCTTCTCACCATACAAGTCTTCAAAAGCTAACCAAAGAAAGCCAACGCAGGGCTCCACAGCGGTGCAACAATGGCCCGAGAGCTCTGGCTCTTACCTCTATTCCTCTACCTTCTCGGGTCTTCCTCCATCCACTCATTTGTGCTGCTACGTCATCGAATTTTCTGTAAGAACGAAGGGGCACAAATAGGATTTTAAGACCCTTTGGGCAAGTGGAAGGCTTCTTCATTTCCTTTCCATTAATTTTGTTTTGGCCATAAGTAGAGACGGAATTAAGCAGGTTGATTGGGTGCCTAACACCTTTCCAATCGATAACCGAAGCCCCCACCTAAGAGCCTTTGGCATAGACTGGATTCACAATCATATTTGTGGCACTTCGGTGCTTATAAAAATAATTTAGGTTTCCCGGGACACCAAAAGCTCCGGGTGGCGACTCTAAACATTTATTCCCGAGGGCATCGTCGTGACAGGATCGTCAAAAATCTCACGGTTGCACAAAATTATTTCTGAGAATTTATCTCTTCCTTCACTTGTTCTATATTTTTCAGCTGTAGTAAGTATCCTTATTTTTTTATAACTTCTTCCCATATCTTTTATAGTATAAATCCCATTTTTCTTTTCAGGTTGGAAGCTTTTTGCTTCTTTTTTTTTTATTCTTATGAAATCGTCTTTTTATGATTTCTTCTATTTCTTTTCTTTTCCCATATTTTCATACAAGTGTATTTCTTCTAAGTTGTACCCTTTTCAGCAAATCCTCTATCTGTTAAGCATATATTCTTTTCACTCCCTCTTCTCCCCTTCTTTTATATTCTAAACACTTAGAAATTATAGGGGTCAAGGATAGAAAGCTTTGGGCAGTATGTACAGTTAAAGGTTTATAAAATTTTGGTACAAAGAAATTCGGTTTTTAGGCTTCTAATATGAGTTCAATGGGTAAAATATTCTAGGATTTTTGGCTTTTTTGCTCTGATTTAACAAAAGATGGCCTTTGGTCATTTTCACAATTTACTAATATGGATGTCTTATTGCTTTGATATATTTAATAGACAGTTCTAAACAAATAAATCATCATATTTATAGAATATCTTAATTCTAAGTTCAACATTATGAGATTTCAGATAGTAGAGAAGTTCAAGGAAAATTTAGCATGAACAAAAACAGTCTCTCTTTCTCAAAATAACAGAGGAAATAGGCTTTATAGCTCACTTGTTATATGATTTTATAATATAAAATATTTACAATTCAGATCAATCGTATAGTTTCAAACATTCATCTAATACAGTGTTCTAGAGATGCTTTACTTTTAATTGTATATCTTTTTATTTTGATTTTTGAACTACTACTATGATGGATTGCTAAGAATTTCATATTTTCATATTTCTTTCTATCATAATTCTCATATGATGAATAACTTTCTTAAAAAAAATTCTAAAGATATAGTAAACTCTAAAAACTATATTGTTTTTAAAATTGATATGATCCCCCCCAAACTTAAATAGGACAATATCTTCATTGTGCAAAACAGGGGACACATCGAAAAAATATTACCTTATTTGTGCTTTTATGTTACTGGGTCTATGATTTGCAAAAAGAATAAAAAATCTTCCTCCAAACTTGGGAGAAAAATACTACCGGTTTTATAAAATCTAAGAAGTTAGATGTTAGTAGTATTGTTAGTAAATTAGTCAAAAAGAAAACTTTATATATGAATTATATATTTACAATAACTAAAAAAAAAATATTCCAAAATTTTCCTTCCTGTGAGGCATAATTGATCTAGATTTTTTTCTGTCACCCACTTGAGGATGAGGGTATGGTACAAGAGTTGTTGTAGGTGGTGCTAGTGCTGGCAAGGATAGCAATGAATAGGAGCTACTTATCAGATATTTGAGAGCCAATTTATGTGCTCTCTCGACGTTGAGTAAAAGTACTCACTACCTCTTCTGTGATTGCTTCTTGTTGGACTAAAGTACCAGTTGAGAGTCTTGTGGTAGGCTCTTCTTGTTCTTCAGGAACTTGGGTGGTCTCTGGTGTAGATGGGATCTCCTCTGTTTGTGCTGAAATGGGAATTTTCTTTTTATTTGCGGCACTTAAAGTTCTCCAATAAGCCTTAGCTGTGAGGCTTTCGCCACTTCTCGGTAGGAATTTTTCTTTTGGATCAATTTTATATCTCATATTCGTCAATAAGTTTGTAATCAAACCTCCAAAGGGAAGACAAAGTTTGTTTGTTTGATACTTTTTTAAACTTAATTTCTCGTTCTTGGTTTTCATTACCTCCAAAAGGTATGACGGAACATCAAACCAGTAGCGATTAGCCATGAGATATAAGGCTTTCATGAAAAGGGCTCTTCGCTAAGTTCTGTGGCCCGTAGGATGGATGGTCTTATGAATTAAAACATCGAGGAAATGAAGGGATAAATTACTTTCTTCCAAATCCTTTCGCACGAAAAGTGATTTATCTTTTGGGGGTTTGCCTAATATTACTGTGGCCATTTGAACAAAATCCGGAAGGGTCTCACGTGGTTCTCTAACTACATTTGCTTTCGGCGTATCAAAGGATACTTTAGGTCTTTCTAAGGGTGCATTCAACACTCCCGCAACCATTGCTTTTGTTATTGAAATTGGGAACCCATCGATTGTTCTGGACAAAATCAGTAGTGGACCCTTGCTGCTATTAACCATATAAGTATAAAACAATTTTACTAGCCTTGGGTATGCTTGTGTGACTCTGGGTTCTAAAAATTAGTGGATTCCTGCATCCCAAAAATATTTGATAGCTCCCATGCTGATATCGAAATGTTCCCAAAAAGCGTCATCTATAGCAACCTCGGATCCCACTAGATGGTGTTTAGTTGAATCTGAGACCCGATCTACTGTTCTTTCAAAGGACATTGACTTTTTGCCTTTATCTATACCCATGTCCTTTTTAGGGGCACTTATCGCTTTAGTTACTTCCCCTTCTTCAGGGGTTTTTCTAATAACCACCCCTGAAGTCTTTGCGTTCTTTTTTTGGTGGGGATGCAGCTTTTGATTTAGCTTTTTGGACAGTAGCCCTCTTTAAAAGTTGTTTAATTGGGGAAGAGTCTAAACTATTACCTTCCTCTTCTCCATCTTCTCTCGCTCATTTTTCAATTGTCTCCGACATTCTGCAATTCTTTTTCTGTAAGTTGTAAAATAAATATTGCTTAGTAAATCACAACATACATGTATAAAATTGAAATAAATTTAAGAGAATCCCCAAAAAAAATTTACCTTGTTGTCGAGTAATTAGTAAACCCTAATTTTCAATTATCGCGTCAAATCAAATAAGGTTCTAAAATCAACCCAAATTTGCAGGAAAATTTTTAGATACTAAAAGCGATTGAGATTTTTATTTTATCAAAGAAAGTTTGAAAATTGGAGGGAACGGATGGAAACAGAAATGGAAAGTTCGATAATGGGGTCAACATATCCTCTCCCGGATATGTAAGCCCTATCTTCATGGTGACCTGTGATGTGAATTTTAATTGTGATGCTTTACTCACAAGCGCACGAATCAGATTGTATATAGTGGGTGCGGAGTACGAGATCATTCCCACGAGGACTATTTTGGAAGATCTAAAAAGACGAGACAATAACTCCAAAAATCTACTGAAATTCAACAGTACCCTACCAATATAACTATTTAAGCGGTTTTATGAGATGGTAATTACTGACTACAAACTAAAATTTAATTGATAATTCAAAAATAAAGGTAAAGATGAAGATACTAAATCCTCCCATCTTTGGTTTGTTCTTCCCGTAATACAAATCTAAGGATTAAACTATGAGATTTACCATTGAAGAAAAACAACTTTTATGAAAGATAAATGGTCAAAACTCGGATAGGTTCTATGTTGCATCCCTGCAATCAGGACTTAATTTCAGAGATGATTTCCATATATAGATCTGGGATCAAGGGCATGGCTCGGCACACTTGATCTCAGATTTTAAATAAAAATCATCCCCAAAGTGGGTAAAAATTCCAACAAGAATACTACCATAGATCTGAGAGCAAGGGCATGGCTCGGCACACTTGATTTCAGATTAGGGAGTAATTAAGATAAAATTACCATTACAGATCCAAGATCCAGGGCATGGCTCAGCACACTCGATCCCGGATCATAATCGTAAGTAGATCCACACGATGAAAGCAAAAAGACCATATAACAATGGTTGGAGTAAAATTACTGTCACAGATTTGAGATTCAGGGCATGGCTCGACACACTCGATCTCAGTTAGTGGCGGCGATTTCATCCGTTTGTGATAACATAACAATCATAAAATAAGATCTCATATTTTAATCCTAGATTTATATTATTAGAAATACATCCCTTGGATGGGAATCATTAGATCCCCATCTCTATGAAATTAGCCACACATGTTATAATTAAATGACATAAACAAATAATAACTGAGAAATAACATTAATCTAATTAATTAAAAATACCTTAACCTTCAATAGAAATTCTTTGATCCAAGCTTAATCCACAAGTACGATGATCTTTAGAAATGAAATTAGAAATGCTCTCTACTAATCTCTAAATTTAAACTAGGAATTGATTGAACAAAAATACATCTTAAAGAAAAGAATGCTAAAAAGGTTAAAGGAACAAAGCTCTCCAAAAAAGAATAAAATTCTCTATCTCCCGTCGCTCTCTAAAAACCTCTTCTAATAATAATGATTATCCCTTCAAAACTCGTAGCTTCCCTTTTATATGGTCGAACAAACCCTAACCCTAATAACCTCAATCAATTGAGAATTAAATCTCAATCGATTGACTTTTAAGTAGGGACAAAGTTGTCTTCTCCTATCAATCGATTGACACTTAGTCCTCAATCAATTGACATCCAAAAGCAATTTCCGTGAACTCCTGCCCAACTTTGCATCAGACACGGCCTCGGTATTTTGGCCATAACATTCTGTCCCAAACTTGGATTGAGGCTATTCATGCGGTGTTGGAAAGAAGATGACGAGCTCTACAACTTTTGTGTTTTAGCAATTTCATGAATCTGACGTCTTGAAGGTCCAAATTGAGCTACAAGGCACACTAAGTTCTCGATGACCCAAAATTGCAGTGTTTTGACATTATTTTCAGAATTCTTAGGCTGTTTTATGCACTTGGATTGTATTTACCTGAAGCACTTCAAATCTAGTAATTCTCATCAGATAGCCTTCATCGGATGGCTAAATGTAGGTATTTAGGGGTGAAATATCATCATATTTCACTACTCATCAACCTGCTGAACCGGTAATCCCTCGCTTTTTAACCTAGAATCGGTGGTCGATTCTAACTTTTCAGCTATGATTTATGAACTTTCTTATTAGTCAAATAGTATTCACTATGATTGGCTGATAAATAATTAAAATGTTCAATCGTATATCCATACGATTTATTCGTAAAAATGGAAAAATCGATATTCATTGCGATCCTTCGTCCTTCAACGATTCAGGATGCAATGTGTTTCTCAAACCAAAAAGTAAAAGAAAAATGATTGTACATATTTTATAAAAGGTGCTACGGATGAGTCGATAGCCTGACAATTCTCAAGAGGATTTCAATTCTGATCGTGGGGAGCAGATGTCTCCTCAAAAAATAGTTGGCCTCTCGGGTTATTAACCAGTTGTGCTGGCAACTGTCCACTCTCTCTCCTTGCCACTTGTGAGGCTAGCTGGCCAATTTGGCTTTCCAACTTCGCAATGGACTGTGTATGTGAATGTAGTGTCTGAGAAATTGAGGAAGCTGGTGTAAATCCTTAGAATGCTGATGTGACTGTTGTTGTAAATCCTGGAGGATTTGAACAACTGTGATATCAGGTGTACTACTTTGTGGGACAAATTGAGGTTATGCAGCTGGCAATTGAGGTCTTTGGTGGAAAGCTTGAGTATGGAGAAATCAGGGTTACTCAACTGTTGGTGTTGGTTGTGCTCTGACAGTGGAACCATAATTCAGTATCGAGTGGTTCCTCCATGACGGATTGTAGGTGTATCTGTAATTTCCCCTCTGAAAAGCCATTACTTGTTCCATTTCTACCATCTCTTGGTATTGTAGCATAGCAGGGTTTTCAGTATATGTGTGAGTTTTGCAATTGGAATGGTTTGTCGTGGGCTTATCCAGAGTGTTTGGGTTAGAATTCATGAGTGTGGCAATTTTCTGCTCAAGGGCTAAAACTTTTGCACTCATGTCGTCCTCAGCTTTTACTGTCCTTATTGATTTCATATACCCCTCCTCTTGTGAGCGGGGCATGATGAGCAATGTCCGGATCGGTCTGCAGCAAAGCCTATTTTTGCTTTAAAGTATTGACCAGTTTCTCAAATAAATTCCAAGTCCGTTGGCCATTTTGAGCCAGAAGGGTCCTCCACTTATGGCATCAACTGTGGACTGGTTAGTCTTAGTCAATCCTTGGTAGAAACTTTTTGTTATAGACCAGTTTGGCTCCTGATGATGAGGGCATTTCCGTAGTAAGTCCTTCATCCGTTGCTAACTCTCATGAAATAATTCTTTGGGCTTTTACCTGAAGCCTTGGATTGCTTGGTGAATTTGGTTTGTTCTACCAATTGGAAAATATTCGCTCAAAAATTTAGACTGTAAATCTTCTGAAGTGGTTATACTTTTGACAGGTAGTGAAACTAACCATGCCTTCGCCCTATCTTTGAGAGAGAAGGGAAATAGATGCAGTCTTATGACTTCCTTATTGGTCCTAGTCTACAGCATTGTGCAAAGTTCTATGAAGTCCCTCATATGTTGATAGGGATCTTCTCTATCAAGACCATGAAAGGTAGGTAGGGTTTGAAGTGTGTGGGGCTTGATTTCATAGTTTTGACTTTCAGTTGTCTCTGGTATAACTATACAAGAGGGCTCAGTCAAGGCCATAGGGCCGAAATGCACTTCAATTGAAGCTCGCCAGCCATGTTTTGAGGATCTCTTGTAGAGTATCAGTTTGATGTGAGTCTACGAAGGAGAGTCTGCTCAATTTCTGGGTCGTATTCAAAATAGTCTAGACTTTTAGTCCGGGTATGATGCATACACCAAAAATTTTTATTTTTTTATTTTATTTTATAACTTTCTTATAATTTTTATTTTAGAAAAGTAGGGAGAGAGAACAAATTAGGCCTCTGGCGTCTCTGATAAGGGGAAGTTGAAACGTTGATTTGCTTATTCCGAATAAACCTGTAAAAGAGTAAGAAGAGTTCAAAGATAAATAAAAAGATAAAGAAATATAAAAAGAGAAAGATAAATATTGGTTTCTAAAAGAATAAAAGTATTAGATAAAAATAGAAATAAAGATAAATTCCGCTTCCCCGGCAGCGGCGCCAAAAACTTGGTCGGGCTTATTATATGTTCTAATTAAACTCAAGACTTAACCTACTGCAAGTGCACAATGAAAATCGTAGTACTAGCATAGGATCGTTCCCACGAGGAATAATTGTTTATCTAATTATTTATGATTTATATCTTCCATTTAAATCCTATTTTAAAAACTTCTATTTATATTTAAGATCTAATCTACTAGAGAAATACAAATAAAAGAATGGTTTCTTAATCTAAAGTGCATAAATTACATCTAAATCTTCCTTCACATTGAGGTCGTCAATCCCAATCATCAACCATAGGATATTTATGAATTTAAACAGAATCGTTACACCATATTTCTAGTTTGCTAGTATTGGTCATCAATCAAGTCTAAGATCCTATTAATACAGATTTAATCTAATCAACAACTTCATAAAATTTGGGCATTAAACTTTAAAAAATTGAAGATGGAAAAGTAAAAACCGTTACACTATTCTACAAATTCTAACCTGAGTCATCAATTCAAATTAAAACTTGGAGATGTTTACAAAGCAACAAATAAAAGAAAATAAAATTTAAACTAGAAAGCAAAGTAAAATATAACCTTCACCCCTCAGCCGCAGTCGTCAATTTCTCCTAAGAAACTACAGTTATCTACACTAATCTTCAGCACTCAATTGCAGTCGTCAATTGCTTTAGAGAAACCTCTAATATCTAATCTATTCTAACTATTTTATACTACTGATTGGAAGAAAGTCCAACCTCAGGCATCAATTGCTGCTGAAATTCTTCGATGCTTAATACTATACCGAGCCCTCTTATTTACAGATCATAAGGGGTCGGTTTACAGGTTCTAAATTTAATAAAAGAAACTACTAAAGATAGAATTATCCTAATATAACTTTAATTCATAATTTTATCTTTTCCTTACTTTCTTTAGTTGATGTGCTTCTGGATTGCTCTCCTTTATTTCAATAATCGAGATTTCCTAAGAGCTTATTGTCATCAATCCTCTCAGATCCGTGGTTCACCAAACTTCTAATTTCAGAGATCTTCTAATGCAGTGTATGGCAGTGATAGTTTTCACTAACGTGATCAGCAATAGATGTATGAGTGGGAAAGCTTTACACAATCGTTAATTACGATTGTGTCCTCTTTTTCTGGAAAATCGTAAATCAGGATTTTCTCTTCTTTCATGACTTTCATACTGGATGATTTTCTATTCACGATTCCTAGCCTTTCTCTTCTTTATCGTCGTCATTCTTTGATCGCTTTTGAAGAATCGTAAATTATGATTTCTTAGTTTTCACTTTCTTTCTTACTTCAGTTTTAGTGCAAAGTCGTCAAATACGATTTCTCAGCTTCCTTGTATTGATGAATTGTCTTTACATCCTCAATCGTCATTCTTACTACTTTTTCAGTTTATTTTGATAAATATTAATAGTTTGGCTCTCTTTTACTGTTTATCTTTAATATCTAAATATCAGTAACTTATTAGTAGCAAACTAAAGCCTAGCATCACTAATTTAAGGGCGATAAAATGGTAAATTATGTGACTGATCAATGACCCCGCCCTACGCATGGGGAGGAACTTTTATACTTCCCTCCTTACGTGTAGGGCCCTGTTTTTTAAAGAAATGGCTTGATAGCATGATTGAGAGTGAACTTGCGGGTTTGGATCAACTCGGGCTGGCCCGTCTCTCGCCTTTCCTTGATGTTCCCCTATTTTGGGACCTCATTCACGCAGTTGTTTCACATTGGGATGTGGGAACCCATCTCTTCCGCTTTGGGACCTGTGAGCTAACACCAACACTTGAAGAGCTCTCTATTTTGTTGGGTTTGAGGCTACAAGGAAGCCTTGTTAAGGTGGTACCAAAATTGGGTTATGCTAAAGTCGTCCACAGGACTTTAGGCTTGAAAAAAGATGGTTATGATAAAAGCCTTACCAGTGGGCCCACCAGGTGTTCGGTGAAATTTTTGAGACGAAAGTTTGCGAAAATTGTTGGTTAAGAATATTCATAACGTGAAAGATTTTGCCCTTTGCCTTCCCTAAGAGGTCCTTTTTTATGTTGGAGGGAGAGCTTCTCTCTTGTGCTCTATGACATACTGGTGGAGCTCGTAGGGGGTCACTTCGTATTACATTTGGTATTGGCTGAGCTTTACTGCTGTCTCTGTGCCTTTGCCTTGAGCAAGGTGGAGTGCTTCCAGGTATGCCTTGTTCTGCTTCGGGTCTAGCTTGGGGAGCATCATACCATCTTTTATGTTGTCCAGGGAGAAGGAGAGGTGGCTCGCTGCTTTTGGGCCGATGATCCAAGTTGCCCTAAGGGAATACACGCGAGCTGCATCTTTGGCTGATTGAAGCTGAGTTGGTATGGAGGCTTCCATGGCTTGACAGGACCGTCCCGACAATTTAATCTAGAGACCATGAGAGTATCACCCTTCTTGGCTTGACTGACTGTACCTATTACTTCACATCAAGGGTGTTAAGCCAGTTTGGTTATACTGAGTAGGGGCCTTGTGCGACAAACCTATGAGCCTTGATTTTCTCTCAAGGGTCTTTTGGAGATTTGGATAGGATAGCCGCCCTTTGGGAAATGCGTCAGTTGATGCGTATGTGCAATTTGGAGCAAGGGAATCTGACTTTAACTTCTTCAGAGTATGAGGCTTGGCCACTATCTGAGAGGCCTTCTGCATGTCGCTTAGACCAGGCGGAGAGCAGTGATGTAGACGGGCCTTGGGTGAGGAAGGAGTCGACGCTTCAGACCCGGATTGAGTTTCTAATAGATGAGAAGTGGTTCTTGCATGAGCGTTTAGAGAAAGAGCAGGTTAGAGCTTATGTTGCAGAAACAAGAGTCGGTGTTGCAGAGTGTGAGGTTTTTCGTTTGAATGGAGCCTTGAGTGATGCTCTAGGTGCTACTGATGCTTCCTAGAAGTAATATAAGGGCCTTCATGGTTGCTGGATGATTGATCGTAATGCTCATGATGATGCTTTAAGTACAGAGATTCATGCTTTGAAGCGCGAGTTGGGTCGTTGACCTGGTCCTGCACATACTTTTTGCATAGATCAAACACCATAGGAAGGGACAAAAGAACCCCTGATAGATATCTTTTTGGTATATATATATTTATTTATTTTTATTTTTTTGATGCCTTGACAATGAGGCGAAGTAACGGGTCCCATTTTGAGCATAGAACCCGTTCATGGTCGGACCTGAGTGAGGTTTAAAACTTTTACCAAGGTTGGAATGTCCATCCCTTTAGATTGAACTAACCTTTTAACCTTACCTCGGGTCATGGGTTTCACGGTGTGGTAAAAAGATCTACCTGATCAAGACCAGATTTGAGTGATCATAAGCAGCCCAGTTGGCAACCAAATAATTGAGCATGTAACCAAGGGAGTAACTAAAGATTTTCTTCTTCTCCTTTTCTTTTTCACTTAATCGTTTTACTCATAGTGCCCAAGATGGGTTTTTACCATGCCCATTATCGCCCCTTTTTTACCCGTAGTGCCCCTTCGGGGGCTTTCACTATGTCCATGGGTATGTATTTTTACCCAAGGCGCCATTTTAGGTTTTCACCTGTTCCACACAAGCTTGCTGTTTTTACCCATGGCGCCCTTTCGGGTTTTCTCCATGTCCAATTTGTTTGAGCTTGTCTTTTTTCTTTTTCTTTTCTTCTTTATTTTCTCAAAGGCCATGACATGGATGTCGACACCGTCACAGCCAGCTGGATGGAGTTCTTTTCTTGTCTCACATCTTGGCATGTGCTGACATAACAGATACTACGACTGCTCGTAGACCTTAAAGAGGGCTTTCTCTTGAGATGAATCGTGGCCACGAGTAAGGTTAAGAGTTTTGAAGGTATTCTGTGGTTAAAAAGGTTTCCTTGATTGAGCTCCAGTTGTCGTAATATACTTCTTCCTTGAGAGATTTTCACTGTACATGCCCCATGATATTTCTATCTCTTTTCTTGTCTATATATATATATATATTTTTTTTTTTTTGTTCTTTTTCTTTTTAGACAATCTCTTTTTAGGAATTTTCTTTTCTAATTTTTTTAAAGTTTTGAGGGTAAATCTTTTCTCTTCCCTCTCTTTTTTGTTTGGTATACACATTTTCACCTCTTTTTTCTTCCTGGGAGGGGTTTATAAAAGAAAGGCTCATGGCTCAATAGGTGTAGCAAAGGGTAGGATTGTTCAAGGATGCTTTTTTTGGCTACTTGGCTTTGAAATGATGGTCGCTTTTATGGGTCCTTAAGCAGTCATGTATCTATTTTATCAATACTTACCTTGCCATAGGAGACATAGGAAAAGAATCGTCGTTTGTATCCAACATTGATGGGATCAGGAAAGTGATCTCCGTCCATGGTGGCAAGGCAGAGTGTGTACCTCGAGAGCACTTCTCGAATGACGTAAGCCCCTCCCAGTTGGGCTTGAATTTTCCTCTCGAATTGACATGGAGAGAAGGGAATATTTTCTTGAGTAAAGTGTCACTGACTTTCAAATCTCGAACGCGAACACGTTTTTTATAAGCGTGTCCGATTTGCCCTTGATAGGCCTAATTATGACACAAAGCCTGAAGTCTTTTTTCATCGATCAGGCTTAGCTGATCAAAGTGGGACCTCTCTTTTAGCTTCTGGTAGGCTAGATTCAATGAGTATGTGGAGGGACGGCACCTCGACCTCAACTGGTAGCACGGCCTTGGTTCCATACACAAGGGAGAATGGTGTTCCCCCTGTAGCGGTACGGATCAATGTTCAGTAGTCCCATAATGCGAATGGTAACATTTTGCTCCAGTCGCGGTATGTGATGATCATTTTTCAAGGATTTGGATGAGTGTCTAGTTGGAAGCTTCGACGGCCCCATTGGTTTGCGGCCTATATGGTGATGAGTGATGATGTTTGATTTTTTACTGCTTGCAAAAGGCTCTATGCACTTGTTCGCAAAGTTGGTACCATTATCTGTGATGATGTCCTTCGGCATGTCGAATCAATAAACAATGTTGTTCTTGATGAACTTCTCAACATGACTGGTCGTAATGTTTATGTAAGATGTTGCTTCTACCCATTTGGTGAAATACTCGATGACAACCAAGATGAACTGATGCCCATTTGAAGCTTTCAGATTGACTTTTTTGATGACGTCAAGGCCCAATGTGGAAAATGGCTAAGGACTTTTCATGCTGTGTAGATCTATGGCTAGAGCATGTATCAGAATGGAGTGTTCTTAGTATTTATAGCACTTCTGAACATGCTTGCAATAGTCAATTTCCATGGTGGTCCAGAACTACCCTTTTCGTAGGATCTTCTTAGTGAGCATGTGCCCATTGACGTGGGCCCCGCATACCCCTTCATAGATCTCTTTCATGATGTTGGTTGCCTTACCTTTAGTTAGGCATCTGAGCAGGATGTTAGGATATGATCGTCTATAGAGGCACTCGCCACAGATGACATAGTTCACCGCTAAATGTTGGATGGCCCGCCTGTCCGTCTTGGACATACCATAAAGGAAAGCTCGAGTTTCAAAGAAATTCTTGATATCTAAGAACAACGGAGGCTCATCTTCTATCTTTTTGGGTCCCTCAATTTGAAGGCAAAAGATTGGCTCATTCCTTAGTTCGATCATGATTGGTTTCATTTCGACAGCTATGAAATTTTGACCATTGATGCCAATGTTGCTTGTGCATCGGCAAAGTAATTTTTTACTCGCAGGACATAGGAGAAGGTAACATCATTGAAGCGCGCGATCATATCTTCGAGGTACTCATGGTATGGGATCAGCTTTTCATCCATTGTCTTCTAGTCTCTATTGGTTTGGTGAATGATCAGCTGTGAGTCACCAAACACATTGAGATGAGTTACATTCAGGTCCAAAGCTGCTTGTAGGCTTGCTACGCCAGCTTTATATTCTATCATGTTGTTAGTACAGGGGAAATTAAGTTTGATGAAGACTAGTATGTGTGACCCTTTTAGTGAGATTAGGATAGCGTTGACCCCTTGACCTTCGGCATTTGCTACCCCGTCAAAGTGCATTACCTAGGACTCTTCGGTCTCCATTGTATCATCCTCTGTCATGAACAAGATGGCCACATATGGGAATTCAGTTTTCATAGGCTCGTAGTCAAGTGAGGGATTCTCGATCAGATGATTAGCTAGTGCTTGCCCCTTGATTAACTTCTGAGTGACATACGTGAGGTTGAATTTAGATAAGAGAAGTTGTCAGGACGCAGTTCAGCTAGTGAGGCTCGACTTTTTGAATAGGTACTTCAACAGATCAATCCGTGCTCGCAGGAGAACGACTTGGGATAGCAAATAATGACGGAGCCTCTGTGTAGATCAAACGAGAGCTAGGCATACTTTCTTCATATGAGAATAGCATGTCTCGTAATTAGTGAATTTCTTGCTCAGGTAGTAGATGACTTACTCTCCTCTTCCTGTCTCATCATGCTGCCCAAGGATGCATCTCATCAAAACTTCTATTATGGAGCGGTACATTAATAGTGGTCTCCCTGATTCGGGTGGTACCAACACTGGCCGGTTGAGAAGGTAGCCCTTGATCTTATTAAATGCTGCTTGACAGTCATCATTCCATTCAATGGGTGATTCTCTTCTTAGTAGCTTAAATATCAACGTACAGATAGGAGTGAGCTGTGTGATGAATCAACTGATGTACTGTATCCTACCTCAGAAGTCTTTGACCTCTCTCTCAAAAGATGGCGGTGGCATTTTGATGATGGCTTTTACCTTGATTTGGTCAACCTCCATGCCTCTTCTGCTAACGAGGAAGCCTAGTAGCTTTCCTAACATGGCACTGAATGCACATTTTTGAGGGTTCAGGTGCAACCAAAATTTTCTCAGCCTCTCAAACAACTTTTAGATGTTTATCAGATGATCACCTCTCTCTAGTGAGTTGGCGATCATGTCATCAACGTACACCTCAATTTTTCAATGTATCATATCATGGAAGAGTGCGGTCATCATCCTTTGGTATGTCACCCCAACATTCTTCAACCCAAATGGCATGACTCGGTAATAGAAAGTTTCCCATGGAATAATGAACGTTGTCTTCTCTCAGTTTGCTTTGGTCATTTTGATCTGATTATACTTGAAGAATCTGTCCATAAATGAGAGCATCACATGCCTGGAAATGTTATCGACAAAGATATTGATGTGTGGCAATGGGAAGTCGTCTTTCCGGCTAGCCTTGTTTAGATTTTTAAAGTCGATACATATGCAGACCATTCCATCTTTCTTTGGTACCGGGACAATGTTAGCTAACCACTGCGGGTATTTGGAGACCATGAGAAATCTCGAATCCTACTACTTGATGACATCATCTTTTACTTTTAACATCCATTCTGGCCTGAGATGCCTTAACTTCTGCTTGACCGACTTCGAATCGGAATATAGTGGCAACTCATGCTCGACCAAATCAGTATCTAAACCAAGCATATCCTCATATGACCATGCGAAGATGTCTTCGTATGACAGAAGGAAATTAATCATGCTTTTTCTTTCTTCGAAAGATAACGAAGTTTTGATCTTGGTGATTCATGGAACCTCCTTTGTACCAAGGTTGATGTCCTCTGTTTCTTCAACGACTGGGGTAAAGGCCATGCTCAAAATCAGCAAATTGGTCAAGGAGCACATTGGGGTGCTCCTCAGTAGGGATTTCCTCATCCAGACTTGTGACTCTTCCCTCTTCTTATATTTCTATAGGAAAGGGGTCGATTTCACGTGGGATAGGTTTTTCAATTAAGGCATCATTTTTTTTATTATTTCAAAATATTTAAAAGACAATTTTTTTAGATTATTTTGTATTTCTTTTATTTTTTTAGATTTTTCTTTTTCTTCGAAGATGGGTGTTAAGTGGTGAAAAATGCCACTTTTCACCCTATAACCTGACCATTGTTAGACCTGTGAGCACAGTAATAAGCTTTTGTCAAATACATTTTATAGACAGTAATAAAAGAAGATACTAATGCAGAAAACCACTCAAGAATGCCTAAAAAGGGGCTATCTCTCGGCACAGGATAAACCCAACAATAGCACACCGGAGGGTAGCACATCACTGGACCATTGGAGCGCGTGGCTACAACAGGGCAAGGCGAAGGAAGTGAGAACAAGCTGAAAATATCCTATCGATTTGTCACCTGAAGACTTCGATAGGAGCTGAAAACAAAGAAAGGGAGAATTTGTGCAGTCGAAGAAGTTTACGATAGGATCTGAAGGCAGAAGAAAGATGAATTCGTGCGGATAGAGCAGTTCAATAGGATCCAAGAACCTATCGAGTAGCTGAAAGGAATGAAGAAACCATCCTATCGAAAGCCTATCTGAGGCGTCAAAGGAACCTATCGAATGGTTTCCTGAACCTATTGAATGGTTTCCTGAACCTATCAAGATGAAGACGCTGGAACAGAACCTATCAAAATGGTTCTCCAACCTATCGAATACTCCAAGCCAAGGGCATATGGAACCTATCGAAGGGATCTGAGAACCTAGCAAAAGGATCAAAATGCTCTATTCTAACCTACCGAAAGCTTTCTAAACCTGTCAAAATCGTGTACAGAACTTCTCAGAAATCCAGCTGTGCACACATTGAGATTCAGTGACCTACTGCACGCAACCTGAGGCACTTATTAACAGACACGATGATTCAAAAAGATGCCCTAGGAAGCCCTAACCGACCCACGTGCTTTAACAGAACTCTAAGAAACTCTGACGACCTTCTAGAAGGGATTTTTGGCGAAAAAAATAGAGGAGAAAGCTATATATAGAGATCCCCAATTGCAATGGAGGGGAATCGAGATCTGAGCTAAATTCTGGAGATTAGAGCTTGCAAAGAAATTCCATTTCCCTCCTTTAGCCCAACCATAGTTGGCCAAATCCCTTGGAGTAGCGAGGAGTGAAGTTTGATCTGCAATTGGGTAAGGTTAAGAGTGCTATTGTAGGTTCCTAGCTGCACAGACTATAGATCTGAGAGTATTTCCATTATAGAGTGACCTTGTTTGCAATGATAATGCTGTTTTTAATGCCTTAATTAGATTTAAAGTTCCTTTGATTCCATTTGGTGATCGATCGGATCTGTGTAGAGGAGTCTGTATATCAGCTCACCCACTTAACTGGTACACCTCTTGGATACCATCTGATCTCCCTGGATCTGATGCTCCAGTGATTCCTTGAGTCTGTGACCTGGAAATTATAGCATTTGTAGTGGTTTTAATTGTTCTAATTGATGCTCTGGCTTTCAAAGAGATCCCTAGGATGGTCTGTGACCATTAAAGTGGACAGATCATAACCTTAAGATGAATCTATGCTCAGGCTCCAATTGGATTCATTTGCTGCAATACATGGATTCGATAAAGTCTATAGGATGTTCTGTGACCATTAAAGTAGATAGATCATAGCTTTAAGACCAGGTGGATCCTGTGATTTGGAGTAGAATTTATACCCTGTAGCTGTGCTTATAGCTAGTTGAGGGAATTGTGTGCTCTGAACCTCTATAGCATGATTAATCGAATCCGAATTCAGTGAAAACCAACCTCCAAGCTACTCTTCTCCATTTTCTACTTTTTACTCTCTTCCCCTACAAGATCTAAGCTCCTAAAGTTGATCCAATTTAGTTTATATTTAATTTCAGCTTAGTTTAAGTGACAATCCAGTTTAAACCTCTCCCCTGTCTTTTAGCTAACTTAGCAATAGTTAAGGTGCCAGATCTGACACAGATCTAGAGATTTATCATATTTCTAACCAACCTCCCTGTGGACATTCCCTTACTCACCATTCTTTTAAAGATCGCTACAACAGATCCTGACTACTTGCAGGTCTGTGTGAGTGTCTCTGCCTAAGTTTATTGATGATTTTAGACCCTCATTTGAGGCACAACAAACACTCCAACAATGGGCCCTTGGCAAAGCGGGTCTTTATATACACATGGTATTGCCTGCCAAGGACTAATCTCACTTTTTGTAGGTTGTTTTTTTGGGAAGCTGGGACGGTATTTACGACCACTTGATGCTTCCAGGGCTAGGGGCATTGACGCCCAATTCCTCACCTGTGGTGTCGTTCCTTTACCTGCTCTGATGGAGGAGGCTGATTGAGATGACTTTTGGGAGTCAGCCTCCATGATGGTTATCATGGGCTCGTCCAGGATCCGATCCTCAAATGTCAACATAAGTTTGTGGTGGTTTATGGCAAGGGGTGCGTTGATGGGGGAACCTCTTCCTCAAAGAGGGACAGGAATGACAGATCTATTTTCATGTCAGGGGGAATGACTTAGGGATTGGTTGGGTGGATAGCGGCTGTAGGCTCACATGGGATCAGTTGTGTTGCCCCATTCTGATCAATTTTTATGACCCCCGCACTCACGAACGTGCTCCGGATGTGAGGCCGCAGTTGACAATGGTTCTGGCCTTCTCCTTACCTTCCTGAACTTCTTCCTTAGTGGGCTTGTAATCTAACCTAAATCTGATATGTTGCCTGCCTCTAGCAGTGACTGGGTTCCTTCTTCCTTGCAAATGAGGGCCTAACCTTTTAGGCAGCCTCATTTCTAGAATATGGTCACTACTGCAGTCATTCCACCTATTATTTTTGTGGTGACTTCTCTGTTAGGTTTCGGTGCTACTATCGACACATCATATTGAAAGCTATGGAAGTCTGTGCCTTCAGCTATTTGTGGTACATCTAGCACTTTGAGGTTTTCGATGTTCTGTGTAACCTTTTCTCCTTCCTCCTATCCCTCGCCTAAAATGGTGATGATCTTCTAATATGAAACAAATCTAAGCTTCTGGTGCAATGTCGAAGGTATTGCTCCCATTTCGTGTAGCCACGGATGACCTAATAACTGATTAAAGGTGGATTTGACATCCATAACTTGGAATGGGATAGAGAAGGTCATTGGCCCAATGATGAGCTTAAGATCGACTTCTCTAATTTTTTCCCTCCTTGTGTTATCAAATCCTCTGGCGCTTGTTCTAGCTAGCATGAACGTGGAGGGATCCAACCTTATCATGCTTACGGTTCTCAGAGGGCACACATTCAAGGCCGATCCATTGTCTATTAGTACTAATGGAATCACCAAGTTCCCTGCTTCTACGATGATTTTGAGGGGTTTGGAATGATTGTTGCCCTCATTCGAAAGATCAACATCCGAAAAATAGACGGTGTTGGGAGCCAACACCTGCCCAAGTATCTGTCCTACTTCATCTGGGGTCACTTGGATGGATGCATGTGCGACTTTCAGTGCTCCCATCAAAGCTTGGAAGTGAAGTGGGGATGTCATTAAGAGGTCCCAGATAGTGATATGAGCTGTGTTAAGCTCTAAAAAATACCACATTTCACCCCTCAACCTAGCCTTTGATGGACCTTTTACAATGTTAATAATGATTTTTAAGTGTGTTTTGTAGATAACAGCAAAATAAGAGCTTAACTGCTAGAATCCATCATTTCAAGCCAAGAAGATTACATTCTATGCCAAGCTGTGGAGCGGATCGGTTTACAAAGAATACACTGTGGTGGTACACACCAGAGTGACCATTTTGGTTGCCTAAGTGGACCCTAGAAGTCCTCCAGATGAAAGGAAGATGAGCCCAGCAGAGAAGACTGCTGCAGCCGTCCATGCACAGCAGTAGAGAGACAAAAATCAGTCCCTCGTGAGGCTCTCGTGCAATTGAAATCCTCAGAAAGCTACCTTGAGAGGCTCTCACAATGTTAGGGTATGTAGTGCATAGTTTGCTTACTTAGATCATGCACAACTCAATGGCGGGAGAGATCCAGAAAACCAGCTCGCGCAGTCTCATGAAGTTCAGAGCGTTAAAAGAACATCCTCACACAATTCCATTTGAACTAAGAGAGTTTCAAAATGCTGAAGAAGTAAACCTCAGGAGCTATTGATCCTGGTGAGCTGTACACATTTGAGCTTCATGAGCAGTCAAAAGAGCCCAACGAGCTACACCACTTGGAGACTGTTCATGTGAGTTCTTTAATCCAGCCACGCAACATCTATGTGAGGTCCATGTGAGAAGCAAAATGCATCCATTCAAACCTCGTGAAGCTTGGGGTCCAGACCTCCCATTCAAACTACAAGGACATTTTGGGGATTTCACACCATCTAGGGCACACCTCCCAAGGTGCCTAATTGTCCGACACATCTTGAGGCAATCCAAGGGCTACTAATGAGCCATGAAATCAACTCCACTCATCTTATTTCTGATTGGCTACTGTAAATTAGGGTTTATGGATTTTATAAAGAGAACAGTTTGCTATTCTGTAAAACAACCGTGAATAGCCTGTGTTCATCTAGGGTTTTAATCCAAGAATAGCCTGAGATCAACCAGGAATATCCAGTGTTCATTTAGGGTTAGGGTTAGGGTTGTAGTTTCCCTTTCTTCTTCCTTTTCTTTTTGCCTTAGCACAACAACAATTTCGAGCTAAGTTTCTTTGTAGAAGCTAGGTTTTATTTCATGTTTTGTAAATGGGTTTTGTATAAGCTTAGAGAGTTGTTTTGGGGATTTGCTAGGGCTACTGCCTTGAGGGAAATCATTGTAAGTTCTTTATGTTCAATGAAAAGCCATTTTTTCAATGCTTCATTTAATCCATATTTTTCTGTATTTTTAATATAAATTAGTAGAGATTTGATGCTCCAATGGTTGCTTGAGCTTGTAGCCTTGTAACCATGGTGACAGTAGTAATATTCATGTTCTGTCCCTATCCTTTGTGATTAGGATAACCATTGGGATGATCTGTGACCATTTTCGTAGACAGATCATAGCCCTAAGGCTGGTCTAAATCATAAGGGTGAGATGGATTCTTCCTCTCTGCACTTGAGCTTGTAGCCTTGTGAGAGATTATTGCAGAGCCTGACTCTCCTCTGTTTTACGTTACCATTTTCAGTATCTAGATATGATATTGTGTAGTTTATGTGTGAATAAATTTCTGCTAATATTTTTGATTTTTACAGGCTTGGAGAAGTTGAAAATAGAGGAGTTTACCAGCAGCTGGAGCATTCTTGTATCAGTTTGCATCTCTATCTCCCCTATTTTTGCTTTATTCGTATAGTCTTTATATTTCAGCAACAGTTAGTTTATAGTTTTCTTTATCTATTTGCTGTAAGCTACCCTTGTTTTTGCTATGTGTGTTGTATGCAAGGCAGAAGGTCTCTCAATCCTGAATTGAAAACCTTAAATCCTTAGATTGAGAGAGTCTTGCGCCCTAGGTCAGCAACACACACACTCGTTAAAAATTTAATGACAACTGAGATGGGTGAGCAGCCTAGACCACTTAGGGAGTACAATGTACCAGGGGCATACTCATCCCCCTTTTGTATTCAGCTCCCTAATGATGTGGGTAGCTATGAGATTAAAGCCTCTACCATCCAAATGTTATCGATTTTCATGGGCTAAGAAGGGACGACACCTATCAGCAAATAGAGTTGTTTCTTGCTCTATGCACCACTTTTCATATTGCTGGGCCTGGGAGAGGAAGCAACAAAGCTGAGGCTTTTTCCTTTTTTATTAAAGGATAAATATTAAAGGATAAAGCCCAAACATGGCTCTCTGTTCTCCCAACCAACATCATAAATTCTTAGAATGATCTTCAATGCCAATTCTTGGCTAAATTTTTCCCAGTAGGTAAAACAAATCAGTTGCAGAAGAGCATGAGGAAATGAGATTATGATTGATGCATATAGTGGTGGCTCTTACCTCAGCAAGACTGATGTGGAAGCATGGGAGTTATTTGATTTGATAAGTGAAACCTCCATTCAGTAGGAGTCTCTATCAAATAATGACATTGTTCCAGGTGTTAGGAGTACAATAGAACCCATGTCTTCTGGGAAAGTGTATGAATTGAATAAATACAATAACCTAGAGAGCAAGGTAGACAATTCGACAAAACAATTCGATAAAGTGTTGACTGTGTTGCAGCCCCACATGGCTGCACAGGTTGCAGAGGTATGTTATATATGTTATTGACCAACACACTCCCATCTTGCATGTCCATCTGCTGGTCCTATCCCTGAATTTTTAAATGAGCCAGTCAATGTTGTCCAATCATATGGACACCAACCTGCTGGGTATCAGTGGAGGAACCACCCAAATTTGAGGTGGAGACAAGCTAATTTACCTCATACCCAGCAACGACGGACCTTGCCTTATAATCCTAACCAGCTGCCCCCTCATGGTTATGCCCAAGACTTCAATTTTCTCATTAGCCCCCCCATCCAGGCCAGCTAGTTGTATCCCCACCCCAACCAAGAGCCCCCTCCTTTGAGGAGTAGGTTTTGACTTCATTGTAAAACCTTGGCTCCGTTACACAAATGGTGGACTCCCACATATAGAGCATCAAAAAAATTGAGGACCAGCTTGGTCATATCTCAAATGCTCTGATGAAAAGGGAGGACGGTTTGCTCCCGAGCCAAACTGAGAACAATCCAAGAGGGGCACATTTGATTGCTGAAGTTTCATTTAAGTCATGAAGAAACTAGAGCTATCAATGCCCCAAGGAATGGGAAAGTGGTGGCTACCCAAGATTGTGTTGATGCCAAGAGGTTGTGCATTTGGCGAGAAGTTGAATAAAAAAAATTAAAAAAAACATAATATAATAAGAAAAATAATAAAATAAAATAAATTCTAAAATAAAAAATAAAAAAATACCATGTTGAGCCCCATTTCCTCAAGCTTTGATGGAGGAAATGAGGGCTGCCTAAGCAGTTGTTGTCCCTGATGTACTTGGGCTGAGGTTTAAGCTGAAATTGTGAAGTGTGGACTTAGGAAGCACCCACCCATGTGTTCCCTCATCCTCCTATTGATTGCCCACCTACTGTAGAGCAGAAGCTGCTCCTTGCATCCATCATGCAACTGTAGACTGCTGAGCTAGAGAACCCCAGGTTTGATACAAATGTAAAGGTATGGCCTTTCATTTTTTTAATATTCAGTTCCTTCCAATTTAGCTGAGTTCCAAATGGGTGACCTAAATTTTTGTCATTCATGCACCCCCATCTGGACTGTTGGGATTAGATTTTGTATGAATCTTGTTTTTAAATGTGTGTTATTCATTCTGATATCTATTTGCCATCAATTTAGATTCATACCCAAATCATGCTAGGTATTTGTGTTTAGGATTTTATTATTTTAGGTAGTTAGTTTAGCGACTATTTTGTATATATTGTTTGTGTTTAGTTTATTTTCTGATTTATAGTTGCTGTTTTTAGGATTTAACGTAGTGGTTTGGATTCCCTAGTAGTCATCTTGTGCATATTCTCTTTTTCTACCTTTTAGTTTAATTTTATGCAATCCTTAAGTTTATTTTTCTCTTGTTTCCTGCTATAGTTTAGTGTGTGTCTGTCCTACGTCCTACTGCCCCTATACATATTACTGGAAACAGTGAGGACACTATTTAACTTAGGTTTGGGGGTGTGGCTGGGTAGTCCTGCCAACAAAATAGTTAATTATAGTGCTGAAAATGGGGGTTTAATTGAGATGAGTAAACTTATTTCTCACCTAATCATGTAGAGAGAGGAAATTTGAGAAAATTTAAAATTTTGCAACATTTTAAAACTGAAAATTTGAAAAATATGTAGCACCATCATGAAGCTAACATCAAGAAAGTATTTTCAGTTAGTACTTAGTGAACCTAAGAGGAGAGAAAAAGGTGAAAATTACCCCATGAGTTAAATTGAAGATGATACCTAGTGAGATTTAGGCCTATCAAATTTTCTTTGAAGAGGGTTTTTGAGAATTTTTTCTCCTTTAAGGACTAATTGAGTCAAAGACCTTTATCACTAGAAGTTAGGCACCTCCAAATTAAAACTAATTGACAGCACTCATGACACTAAGGAAATAACCCAAGGCCTTCATTTGGTCAGTTTGAGCCTGAAATTCCAACCTTTTAAAACTGCCATTTTGCATACACTCTTTGAGCCTTTAAATCAAATTTTATTTGACAAACACCAGAGTACTTGCACCTTAACCTCATGAGCAGATTCAACCTGATCCTCACTCTGAGAATTCATAAGGTAAAGGAGAAGGAGTTGAAGATAGTTGAGAGGGGTTCAACATTTGGTGGAAGAAGAAGAGAAGTAGTGTATAAACAACAGTGTAGCAGTGGTACATGTGTGGCAGCCATAAAATAAAAAAAAAATAAAAAATATATATATAAAATAAAAAGAGAAAAAGAATGAGAAGTCAAGAGAAGAACCTCATCTAGAAATTGAAAAGAAGAGGAGAAGCTAGCCACTTTAAATCTGAAAAATATTAAGGAAGATGAAGTTGTGCTTTAATGAAGTGTGCAACCGTGGGATTTGTGACCATCCCGTCACGGCAATGTGCTCGCTTGCAAAAAATATATAGTCGCCACCCGGAGCTTTCGGTGTCCCGGGAAACCTAGTTCATTTTTGTGAGCACCGAAGTGCTAAAAATATGACTCTGAATCCGGTCCACACCAAAGGTTCTTGGGTAGGGGCTTCGGTTATCGATTGGGAAGGTGTTAGGCACCCAATCAACCCGCTTAACGCGGTCTCCACTAAAGGAAAAAATAAAAATGATGAAAAAGAAAAGAAAATAGCTTTCTTGCCCAAATGGGTCTCAAATTCGATTTGTGCCCCTCCGTTCCTACCAAAAATTCGGCTGCGTAACAGCACAAAAGGATGAGAAGAGCTAAAGAAGAGATAGGAGAAGAAAGGGGAGAGCCGAAGCCCTCGGGCCCTTGTAGCACCGTAGAGGAGCCTTGCGTTGGCTTTTTTTGATGAGCTTTTGAAGCCGTATATGGTATGGAATGGGGTTCTAACTCCTAAGGCTTGAAGCTAAGAGGTAGAGAAGGAAGGCAAAGGGATTACACACACCTAACCTAATGCTTTTAGTGAAATGCTAAGGTCTAAGGGAGCTTTTTGAAATCTAGAATTTGTATGGGAAGTGTGCAACAAAGGGAGAAAGATCTCCTCACATTAAGCTCTTTCTCTCTTAGGCCAAAATTCTCAATCCTTAAACAAAGGGGTGGGGAGCTCTATTTATAGGAAAAAGGTGGGTTAGGAGGCTACTTAAGAGCTAAATGGGTTTAGCAATTAGGTAATCTCACATCTAAGGATTCCTAGGGTTTTTGGAGCCTTGAGATGTGTGGAAGGATCCTCCAATGGTGGATGAGGGGGTGAGGCCATAAGCCACTTGAGGGGTTGCAAATAGGTGGTGAATGGGTGCAACAGAACTAGCAAAACACACCCCAAAGGTCAAGGTGGTCAACAAGTCAAACCCTAATCATGATTTTCGAGGTAAAATCTCAGGGTTACTGTTCATAGGCCTGGCGTAACTATTTAGTTGCGCCAGGAAAATATACAGTAAAATAGTTTTAAACAGTGCCTGGAAGTTGGTTTGTGAGGGTGGGCTCCACAATTAATATTGGTGCAACTATTTGTTGCGCCAGGCTTAAATCCTGGGAGAAGTGGCCTGGCGCAACTAATAGTTATGCCAGGCAAAATTACCACTGGTGTAAGTATCAGTTGCACTAGGCCATTTCTGGGGAGAAATAGCCTGGCGGCGCAACTAATAGTTGCGCCAAATCCCTAGAAGGGCCCACCTGATTTTACTCTTTTGTCCTCCTTTTTCAGACCGCCATATCTTTTGATGTACAGATTCGATTGGGGCGATTCTTAGACTGTTGGTAAGATGACGCCCTCTACTTGTCAATGGTATGAGAATTATTCATAGTAGATGGTCGTAGCTAGTTCCAGTGCACCCCTCCTCATCCATAGCTTAATAGGGTTCGGTTTAGGGTTTGGAATGGGTTCTAAGGGTCGGGATTGGTTTCTAAAGGTTCAGGGTAGGTTCCTAAGGGTTTTGGGTGATTCCTAAGGGTTCTAGGGTGGTTCTTAAGGGTTCCATACATGCCATCAAAATCCCAAAAGTGTGCCTCTCTCGAAAGGTGCTTCGATCAGGCCTTGGGCCAAATTTGGGTGTCTACAGATGCCCCTCTTTGGTATCCGATCACTAATGATCGTATGCCAAAGAAAAGAGATATCTGAAGAGGCCCAAGGTATTACTGATGCGTCTGTCGCATTCAGAACGAACTTCAAACATCGGTTGAGTAACACGATGAGAAAACGAAAGCCCTGGGACGCCAGGCTAAACATTTGTTTCTCGAGGTAATCGGTTCCCAAGAGCTTAGTGACATTATTGGGCATAACCGAGGTAGAATGAGTTGTGAAATCCCAATAGCTGGGTAAAACATTCACTTCTCGAATTACGAAAGCTCGTTAGTCAGGAAAAACATCCACTTCTCAAGATGATTTGAAGGTGATTGATGTTCGAGATTCATTCTGAATATAACAGCTTCATAAGTAAGAGGGGTAATCGACCCACATTCAAAGATAAGTGTAAAGGAAAGATATGCAAGGCTCCATAGTTTCCATCCAATCCTACGAGGCACTTGACGGCCCCATCGGATTATTCATGGGTGCCCCTGTTGAAAGCAGGGTTCGAGGTCTTTGGACGAACCCATCGATCCTAAAAGTTTATTTAGCATGACTGCCCGAGCGAAGTGAATAGATGTCACAATGCTTTTTGGGAGTACATGCCATTTTTGAAAAGATCCAACTAGACATTGGGGTGTCTTCATTGAGGGACATCCAATCCTGGTCTCTGCTGATAATGATCATAAACATCAATTAACTATACATAATCATGCACCCATTAGGGGTAATACGAAACAACAAAGGCGATGGAAGCCTCGACCCGGACCCACCCGGGTATAATTTACGGGGACAAATGACCATCATACGGATAACCAGATGAATGGCGTACAATTTATAGGGATACCACTACCCATACAGGTTTTAAGCCTGCAGAAAATAAAAGGAAAATGAACCCTTCAGAATGCATGGTTGCACATAGTTTGATTGATACGTATTCTCATTCTTAATAGGTCGGTCTCAACCAACGATTGGCCTTTTCCAACGGAGAATCTGAGGCTTTAAGACACTTAAGTGCATATGAGTCCAAAATAGAGTGCTCATTGTAAAGATTTATCAGTGGAGTTGACTCGATCAAAACATTGGCTTTTTGACTGGGACCGACACCGTTGCTCCTTCCTTAAGGCAAGATTCAAAGATCTTAGGCGAACCCTAGAATCGGGACTTTAATATGGCACAGCTATATTGTTGATAAAATATTGACATCTTACGGCATTGAAAACATACAAGTGTGCGTTTCTTTGGGGAATACAAATCTGTTTTTGATTTTTCTATCATTTTATGAGAATTTTTTTGATTTTTTTTTTTCAATTGTTATTTTATGTGATTTTTTTTGGAGTTTATTATTTTATATGATTTTTTTTTTTGGAATTTTGAAGCTATTATTTTATGTAGATTTTTTTTAGAATTTTGAAGCTATTTTTTACATGGATTTTTTTGAATTTTGAAGCTATCGTTTTATGTGATTTTCTCATGAATACTTTCGGCTTCTCTGTGGGGATTTTCCATTGTTGGATTTTCTTTATATTTTTTGTGTAGGACCGGGGTGCTCATTGATATCAGCTTGCCTTTATTATAGCACGACTTTCTTAGCAAATCGAAGGATGATCAAAATGCCGCCTAGGGAGCCCGTGCATCTACCGGGAGCGAAAGGATAAAAGGAGTGGGGGAACCAACCTTCCTGTCTGGCCTGTACCAGGCCCAAAACCCGGCCTAAGTGCCTGGCACAACTATTAGTTGCGTCAGGCCACTAGGGGCCTCAAAATAGCTTGGCGCAACTAATAGTTGTGCCAAGCAAGAGGTGGGCACAATTTTGCCTAGCGCAACGAAACAACCCGAGTTCGGGCTGAGGGCTTCATTTCAAATCTTTCTCCCCCTTACTTTATCTTTGAAACCGAAAACCAACTCCTCCTAGGGTTCCTTTACATTGCCTCCATGCGTGCCCCATTGCCGTTCCTTTGCTTGTGTGGATCAAACATCGGCTCACGCTAGATCAAAGACCCCTTTTCTCTCTAAAGGTGACCATTAAAACTCATTTTCTTTGATTTTTCTTGCTTTTTCTTGTAGATATGATCATGATCTTGTATTCTTTGATGAGTAATGGTTTATGTTTATGGTGTGTATATTTATTGATGAAGTGTGGATTATTCTTTATGAATAATGCCCTATTTTATTATTTCATGTATTTATTGGTGCCTAATATATATTTTTTGTTGTTTTCATTTGTGTATATGGAATGATTTTTTTTGTTGCATTTTGTTTGTGTTTTTTTGTTTTTTTCGTTTTTATTTTGCATATAAAGCAATGGATTTAGGGTTGTTATTTTTGTGAATATTGATTTAGGAAAAAAAGAGGGATTTTTTTTTATTAGAAAAAGGAATGATTTTTGCTTTCTATTTTTTGAAAGTTAGGGAAAATGATGATGATTTTTTGCATATATATTTTTGAAAACCGACTAAGGAAAAAGGCTTTTTTGTTTTGTTTTATTTGGTTTTTTTCTTTTTTTTTATAAAACATAAGGACTTTTTCTCAGTTTTTTTTGCTTTAAAAGAAAGACCTAAAGCAAGACTTCTCTCTTTTTTCTATTTTTATTAGAATAAAGCAAAGGATTATTTTTTTTTTATGATATTTTTTTTTATTTAGCAAAGTAAAGGGTTTTTCAAGTTTTTGTTTTTAATAAAGCAAGGATTTTTTGTTTTTACGATTTTTGTAAGCAAAGTAAAGGTATTTTTTTGCTTCTGTAAGAGAGAAGGGCCCCCCTTTTTTTTATTAGAAACATAAATGATTTCAACTTACTTTATTTTTGAATACCAAAAGGGGAAATTTTATTTATTTTTGTCATTTTATGAAGGAGAGATTTATTTTGCATTTTCAACCTAAAAGGGATCTCTCTTTTTCATTTAGGCATCTGTATCTCTTATTTATGAAAATATATGAAAAGAAAGGGGAAGGGTGAGCATACTTACGTCCCGTTTGCAGCATAGAATATCATGGCTCTTTATCAGTGATATGCTCTGACGTGATTGCTTTTTGTTGCCCCAGAATGTCGGGTGAGGGTGAGCATATTCCCAAGGAGGGTCACGAGGAGGGGCCCGAGATTGCATACGGCCTGTAAGGGGAACAGTTCATTTGGGTAGAGCGGAGGGCGGGCCCATGGCTCGAGATGCAAGGTGAGGCTGCCCGAGTTAGCCTCCTTCACCAACAGCACACCCACATTTCCAATTTCGGGATAGCAGGCAAAGTAAAAGAGAGGTTTAATTTATTTCTTTGTCTTTATGATCTGATGAACATTTTCTTGGGTGCAGGACCTGCCCAACATCATATTCCGTGGCGGGTGGCTCGACTTCCATGAGTTCTATCCCTATGTCCCTCCCGTGGTGAAGGTCTTCCTAGCACAGGTGGGCTTCTGAGAATTTCTATCTTGCCCTGCCATGAGGGCCGACACTACGTACCTGAAAGCCCTGATTGAAAGGATTTGCCCTGAGACAATGACCTTTCACATGCCGTATGCAGAGATGACTTTGTCGCCCATTGATTGGGCCATGATTACCGGCGTCAAGATAGGGGGGATACCGATATCCGATCTCGCGGTGCCAAGTTGAGAGGACATCGTTCGATTGATTGGGGCCTATCCTCCTCGGGGGCAGACCCTTGGCACCGAGGTCAAGATGGCTTGGCTGACCTCACTTTACACCCCTGATGAGTTAGTGGATCTGGGCTTGCCAAATAGGGCGCTCTACATCACGCCAGAGTGGGTGATCGTCCTAATCTGCATCACTCTCCTACTCTTGCTGGGCAAGATCCTTTTTACTAATGCCAGAGGGGGCCGAGTCAGCCTGACATTGCTAAGTGTGATGGATAATTGGGGTGACATCCACATATACGACTAGGGAGGGGTCGGGTACGCATGACTGATGTACAATGTAGCTCCAGTAACCACTGGGGATCCAAGTCTGTTGTCAGTTTTTGGGCCGCCTTAGAGGTAATCCCTCATTGTTTTACTTTTGTTAATTATTTTGATTGATCTTTATATGCTACTTACCTGCCCCTATGTACTGTCTCCTTTTTTAGGTATGGGGATATCATCATTTCCATCCTGGGCACCAGCTTCTTCACTCGGAGGTGCTTACCTATCCTCTCGTCAGTAACTGGAATAAGGCCTAGCGTCGTGACGTGGGCCTAAAGCATTTGGAGATAGGTCTGAGGTCCCAACTTGACTTGATGGTTCCCGAGCAGGTAAAACCCTTTTTCAACCCTTGTTAGTTCTAGCTCATAAATCTTCTTTGAATGATGTGCTACCTGCTTGGACAGATCCTCCCTAACCCGTACCTTGCATCTCCCTTCTGGGATCTGGCAGTTGTAGGCCCCTCTCGCCTGTTCAATAACTGCCGCATCATTTTCTTCTATGGAGCATGGGCCAGATTTTATTATCTGCGAGAGCAGGTGGTGCACCAGTTTTAGGGCTACTACGCCATACCTGTGGACCCTTTGGTGGACATTTGGAATCCCGTTGGCAGTATCGAGGAGCTCATAGCAGCCTTTTTCAACAATGGGCTCCCTATCCATGCTCTCCATGTGCTCGGGGACTATCATCTTTGGTAGGAGTGCCTGCCCATCAGTTCCTCTTGCCGCGCTTTGTACCTAGCATCAATTTTCTTGCATTTGGCAGCCCACTCAGTCAAGTAATTTATTTTGGCATGGATTAGTTCCCTTTATGTTTTTATTCGGCTTTTATCCCTTCTAATCGGATCTTTATTTTGTTCATAGTTTGCTTCAGGGGATGATTCGAATGGTGAAGGCAAGCCAAGTGCGGCTGATATGTCAAGAGTGAATCCCTCTGGTGCTGGTCCTTCTGGTGCGGGCCCCTCAGTTGAGGGCTCTTCAGGTGCTGGTCCGTAGGGGACTTCTCATGCAGGTATCCCTGGTGGCGATCTACTCTTGGTTTAAGGGACCTTTCGATGCCTGGATGATAGTTTCCTTTTTAGCCTTTGCGCTGATGTGGATCGACAGGCGCGACTTTCTACTGAAGCGGCCCATGTTCCTCCTCCTGAGGTGGTTCCAAGGGAAAGTCTTCTGATGACACAATCTCTCTTCATTTTGGTTTCCTTCTATACACACTTTTAAGATTGTCCTGATAGCTGATATTGTATTGTTCTGAACGTAGGACTTCAACTCAGCCATGGAGTATGCGGAGTATCATCGTCACTTGGTGGAGCTTTGGGAGGTGGAGACGGTGAGTGCCTTGCTTTTCTAATCCTCTTCATTTATTCCATTCTCCTTTGTCCCTCAATTGATCCTGACACTTGATTTTGATCATATCTCACGGCATGCCCATGCCAAGGAGTCGCGCTCCTTTCTTAGTACGATCTCGCAGGCATGGTCTAGGGTGGGGGACATGCCGACCTTTTAGAGCTCTTCTTACCGTCACAAGAAATCCAAGGGCGCAAGCAAGGAATAGTCTTCTAGTTTTTTGCTTTGAAAAACTCAGTACTCTTTTGGGATTTGATTTGGATTTGTTTAAACATGTTGGGGATGGTTGATGTGATACTTCAGATTATTACTTTTGGGAAAATATTTCTGCTTTGATTTTATGCCATGATTTCTTTGTATCTGTTTCTCTACAGGATGTGCTTGCCCAAAATGCTCAGAAAGCGACCTTTTGGGTCGTATGCTTTGATGTAGGATCAGTCCTGCACATGAATGAACAAAACAAATGCCCAATTGTTAAATGAAAAGGGGTGTGTTATTAAAGAAAAAAAAGGTTTTTAAGTCCCCACTGCTAGGTCCCAAGATGGCTGAAGAGGGGGGGACTTGTAGTGTGGTGCAACTATTAGTTGCGCCAGGTTGAAATCTCAAGCAATTTGTGCTGGCACAACTAATAGTTGCGCCAGGCAAAATGGGGACCAAAATGCACTGGCGCAACTAATAGTTGCGCCAAGTTTAACCTGAGGGGCAGTGGGTCCATATATACTCGAGTTAGTCCAAAAATCATTTCTTTTTTGGTTGACTTGGCCTCTTTGACTGGTTCCTTTTGCTCTTGACTTTCCAAGGCGGGTCCATCACAATACATCAATTTTTATCTTCTCAAATGATCCCTGTATGTTCATGGAACCTGCTTTCTAACCCTCCCTTACGTGGAGGACCTAGAGCCAATTTACCCCCTTTGTTGGGCTTGGGGCCCAAATATTTAACGGCCTGGTTCGGGAGCTTCAATGAGAGTGAGCTCGCCGACTTGGAGCACCTTGGGCTATCTCGCCTTTCTTCCTTTCCGGAGGATCCTCCACGGTGGGAGCTCCTTTACGCTGCCGCTTCATTTTGGGATGTGAATTTCCATGTATTCCGTTTTGGGAAGTGGGAGCTAACCCCAACCCTGGAGGAGTTGTCCAAACTGTCTGGCTTAAAGCTTCACAGGGGTCTTGTACTAGTCACGCCTCGGCCGGGCTACTCCAAATCCATCCACCTTACTCTCGGTTTGAAGAAACTTGAGTATGAGAAAAGTCTCATTGGGGGGCCACAAGGTGTTCGCTAAAATTCCTCAAAGAACTTTTCGGTGACGAAAGTCTCCGAAAATTGCCGGTTAGGATCATATACAATGTGAAAGCTCTAGCAGTCGGTCTCATCTCTGCAATCCTCTTTTTTACTAGGGGGAGAGCTTCTCATTGGCAATTTGTGATATTTTTACCGAGCTGGAGGCGGGCCAATCCATGATGAACTTGGGCCTTCGAGGGTGCCCTTTGTTGCATCAGGTCTGGTTGGGTGATCACCTTACTGTTCTGGGGCCTGTGCCCCGCTTTTATATTGCCCGAGGTGAGGTGGCTCAGTGCTTTCTGTGTAGGTGCCACTTGCTTCCACAGGGCGATGTGTCTACTATGAAACTTTGTTTGACCGATGCCGAGATGACATGGTGGTTTCCTTGGTTGGACCGGACCTTCCCAATAGTTTATAGTAGAGACCATGAGGGCATTACCCTCCTAGGATTGACTGGCAGCACCTTCTACTTCCCATTTCGGGTACTACATCAATTTGGCTGCCCTCAACAGGTGCCCTGCGAGGCCAAACCCCCTCTATGTGATTTGATCTTTTCTAGGGGGGCCCTCTAGAGACATAGATCGGATTGTTACTCTTTGGGAAATGCGTCAGTCGACGCTAATGTGTGATATTGAGCAAGGATATTTGGTTAGAACTTCTCCTGAGAATGAGGCCTGGCTATTGACTGAGCATCCTACTACCGATGGTCCAGATTCGACAGAGATCGTTAATACTAGAGGCCCCTGTCCAAAGAAGGAGACGGCACTCTGAGCCCGTATCGAGCTTCTTGTGGGCCAGAAGTGGGTCCTGTAAGAGCATTTGGCACAAGAAAAAGTTAGGGCAGACACACCAAAGAGCGAGGTCCTCCTTTCGAAGGGATCACTGAGCATCACTTTTGGAGCCGCCGACTCTTCTCGGAAGAGGTATAAGAGTCTGCATGGTCGCTGGCTGACTGAGCGGGATACCAGGGAAGATGACCTTCATACTGAGATTAGCGCATTGAAGCGCGAGCTGGGTCGCTAACTCCTTCCTGCACACGTAACTTTTTGCACAGATAAGATACACAAAAAAGGGGCATGAAAATCCCTTTACATATGCACACATTTTTTTGGTATACATATATATATTTTTATGTTTTTGTTGTTTTTGTTTATACTTGTAAAAAGGAAAGCACGCTAGTAATCACACCAGCTATTTTTTTAGGATGTGGTGTAAGTGGTGCAAAAGGCAATTTACTATATACATCTACATAGGCTTTTTGGCCTTTTTGCATTGTGCATATATATATATTTTTTTGCATGGCGCCTTTATCACCTTTTGAAACCCTAGGTCCTCTTTTGAGCATGGTCGAACCCCCCTTTTTTTACTGGTTGATTCTGAAAGAGTTTCAACAGTCTTACCAAGGCCGGAATGTTCATCCCCTTGGGATTGAGTTAAACCTTTCTCCTTACCTTGAGCCATACGTTTGACGGTGCGGTTACACAAAGACAATTCTGGTCGAGACCCGATTAGAACAAGCATGAGCAACCTAGTTGGATAAGAGGGTACAGGAAGAGTAACAATAGGGTTCCTCAAACATCAATCTTCTCAATCAGTCCAAACCTTTCCTTTTCAATTTTTTCTCTTTTCTTTTCTTTTTTTTTATTTATTTCTCTCCCTTTTTTTACCCGTGGCGCCCTTTTGGGTTTTCACCACGTCCATGGGTTTAGCTCTCTTACCCCAAGCGCTCTTTCGAGTTTTTACCTGGTCCACACAAAGTCGCTGTTTTTACCCGTAGCGCCCTTTCGGGTTTTCACCACATCCATCTTGCTTTGAGCTTGTATTTTTCTTTAATTTTTATATATATATATTTTTATTTCTTCCTCATTTCTTTTTTCAACAGCCACGACATAGACGTCGATTCCATCAAAGCCGGCTAGATGGGGTTCTGGTGTCGTCTCACAACTCGGCTTGTGTTAACTTAACAGATATTACGACTACTTGTAAACCTAAAAGAGGGCTTTCTTCAGGGTGTAGCTTGGCCATGGGTTAGGTTAGGTTTTGAAGGTATGTTGGGCTAAAAGGGTTTTCTTGATACAACTTCAGTTTTCTCAACATACTTTCTCCCTTGGGGGTTTTTACGATACATGCACCGTGATTCTTCTACACATTTTTTTTTATTCTTTTTCTCTATTTTAGGTAATCTCTTTTTAAGGTTTTGCTTTTTCAATTTTTTTGGATTTTGATGGTAACTGTATTTCTCCTTTTTCTGTATATGTACACACATAATTGTTTTGGGAAAGGGGTTTATTGAAAGAAAGGCCAAGGCTCAAATGGGGTAACAAAGGATATCATCATTTTTAGGGATACTTTTTGGCTACTATGTTTGGATGGATGGCCTCTTTTGAGTGGTTCTTAAGCAGACACGTATTTGTTTTATCAATACTTACCTTATCGTGATAGACTAAGAGTAGAACCGTCGGACGCATCCAGCATTGATGGGCTCAGGAAGATGATCTTTGTCCATGGTGGCAAGGCGGATGGCATATCCTGGTAGCACCTCTCGAACGACATAATGTCCTTCCCAGTTCAGCTTGAACTTGCCTCTCGGTTCGGCATGGAGGGATGGGAAGATCTTCTTCAACACAGTGTCTCCTACCTTTAGTTCTCGACTGTGGACACGTTTGTTGTAAGTGCGTGTGGTTTGCTCCTGCTATACCTGAGTGTGGCACAAGGCTAGGAGTCTCTTCTCGTCTAATAAGTTCAACTGTTCGAAGCGGGATCTCTCTCTCTTTGCTTCGGGTATGCCTGATTCCATGAGAATTTAGAGCGATGGTACTTCAACCTCCACTGGAAGGACAGCCTCAGTTCCATACACAAGGGAAAATGGTATTGCCCTCGTAGTGGTACGAATCGACATTCTGTAGGCCCACAAAGCGAATGGCGGCATTTTGCTCCAATCTCGGTAAGTGATGACCATTTTCTCAAGGATGTGAACGACCATCTTGTTCGCAGCCTCAACGGCTCCATTAGTTTAAGCTCGATAAGGTGACGAGCGATGGTGCTTGATTTTCTATTGCTCGCAAAAGGCTCAAATGCGCTTATTTGCAAAGTTTGTGCCATTGTCCGTGATGATATCTTTTGGCACTCCAAATTGGGACACAATATTACTTTTAAGAAACTTTTCGACTTGACTGGTCGTGATGTTGGCATATGACGCCGCTTCTACCCACTTGGTGAAGTATTCAATGGCGACGAGGATGAATCGATGTCCATTTGATGCCTTTCGATTGATCATTTCGTCGACGTCTAGGCCCCAGGTAGCAAATGGCCAGGGAGTGGTCATGCAATGTAGATCGATGGCCGGTGCATGTATCAGACTGGAGTGTTCCTAACATTTGTAGCATTTCTAAACATGTTTGTAGCAATCCAACTCCATAGTGGTCCAAAAGTATCCTTGCTACAAGATTTTCTTGGTGAGCATATGACCGCTGACGTGGGCTCCGCATACTCCCTTGTGGATCTCCTTCATGTTGGTGGTCGCTTCACCTTCTGTAAGGCACCTTAGCAAAACATTATTGTAGGATCGCTTATATAGGCATTCGCCATAAATGATGTAGCCTTCTACTAAATGTTGAATGGTTCGTCAATCCGTCTTGGATGCTCCCTCAGGGAAAGTTAGGGTCTCAAGGAAATTCTTGATATCTGAGAACCATGGTGGCTCATCATCAGGCTTTATATGTTCGTCAATCTAGAGGCAGAAGGCTAGCTCACTTCTCTGCTCGATCATGATCGGCTTCATCTCAGCACCATACGGGATTTCTATCATCGATATCAACGTCTCTAGTGTGTCGGTGAAGCGATTCCTTATCTGGGGGACATATGAGAATGTCACATCTTGGAAGCAAGCTATTAGATCCTCGAGGTGTTCATGATAGGGGATCAGTTTCTCGTCTTTCATCTTTCAGTCACCATTCATTTGGCATATGATTAACTGTGAATCGCCAAACACTCGAAGGTGAGTTATATTCAGATCGAGAGCCGCCTATAGACCAGCAACACAAGCTTCATATTCAGCCATGTTGTTTGTGCAAGGGAAGTTGAGCTTGATAGAGACGGGTACGTGAGATCCTTTCGGTGAAATCAGGATGGCACCAACTCCTTGGCCCTCGACATTTACAGCCCCATTGAAGTGCATCACCCATGATTCTTTTGCTTCCTCAGTATCGTCTTCTGTCATGAAGAAGATATCTTCATCTTGAAACTCAGTTCTTAAAGGTTCATAATTTGGTAAAGGATTGTCGGTAAGATGATCAGCGAGTGCCTGCCCCTTGATTGACTTCTGAGTAACGTATGTTATGTCAAACTCAGACAATAACAACTGCCATCGTGCAGTCTACCTAGTGAGAGCCAGCTTTTCGAACAAGTATTTCAGCGTATCCATTCAGGCCAGAAGTAAAACGACCTGAGATAGCAAGTAATGGCAGAGCTGCTGAGTAGTTCATACAAAAGCCAGGCATGCTTTCTCTAGATGAGAATAGCATGTCTCATAATCAGTGAATTTCTTACTCAGATAGTAGATGGCCTGCTCTCTTCTTCCTGTCTCGTCATGCTACCCTAAGATGCATCCCATCGAGACTTTCGTCGTGAAGAGGTACATTAAGAGTGGTCTACCTAGCTCGGGTGGTACCAACACAGGCGGATTAAGGAGGTAGCTTTTGATTTTATCAAATGCTGGTTGGCAGCCGTCATTCCATTCAACGAGTGAGTTCTTCCTTAGTAGCTTGAAGATCGACATCCAAATGGGCGTTAGCTGTGTAATGAACCGACTAATTTATTGTATTCTGCCCAGGAACCCTCTGACTTCTTTCTCGATAGATGGTGGTGGCATTTTTGTGATAGCTTTGACTTTGATTGGGTCGACCTCAATCCCTCTCCTACTGACGATAAACCCCAACAACTTTTCGGACATAGCACTAAAAGCGCACTTTTGTGGGTTCTGACGTAGCCGATACTTTCTTAACCTCTCAAACAGTTTCTGAAGGTTTACCAAATGATTGCCTCGGTCCGGTGACTTGGCTCTCATATCATCAACGTACACGTCAATCTCTCAGTGCATCATGTCATGAAATAGTGCAGTCATAGCTCTTTGGTATGTTGCACCGGCATTCTTCAGTCCAAATGGCATGACTTGGTAGCAAAAGGTTCCCCAAGGAGTAATGAATGTAGTCTTCTCCCGATCGGCCTCTGCCATCTTTATCTTGTTGTATCCTGAGAATTCATCCATAAATGAAAGCATCCCATGCTTAGCAATGTTATCGACCAAGATGTCGATTTGCGGCAGTGGAAAATCATCCTTCGAGCTTGCCCTGTTCAAATTGTAGAAATCAATGCACATGCGGACCTTTCCATCTTTCTTTAGCACAGGCACAATATTGGCTAACCACTGTGGGTATTTGGTTACCATGAGAAACCCTGCATCATATTGCTTGATGACCTCATCTTTAACTTTCAGCATCTACTCGGGTCAGAGACGTCTCAGCTTCTGCTTAACCGGCTTCACATCAGGGTAGAGAGGCAACTCATGTTCGACCAAATCGGTGTCCAGACCAGGCATGTCCTTGTATAACCAGGCAAAAATGGCTTGGTATGACTGAAGGAATTCAATCATGCTTTTTCTTTCTTCGAGAGATAGTGACATTCTGATCTTGGTTATTATGGGAATCTCCTCAGTCCCTAGATTTATATCCTCTGTCTCTTCGACAATGGGGGTAGGGTCATGCTCAAGTCGGTGAACCGGTCGAGGAGCTCATTGGGGAGCTCATCCAAAGGACCATCCTCGTCCAAACTCGTAGCACCTACCTCTTCTTGTATTTCTACAGGGAAGGGGTCGACTTTACGTGGGATGGGTATTTCGATTAAGGCATCCCTTTGTGAGACTTTTTTTTAAATTTTAAATGACAATATTTATGGATTTTGGAAATTTTCAATGTTTTTGAGATTTAGTATTTTTTCCATGTTTTTAAGAATTTTATTTTCTTCGGAGATGGACCCTTGGAAAGGCGGGTTGCTATATATACAAGGTATTGCCTGCCAAGGGCTTATCTCACTTTTTATAGGTTGTTGGTTTTTTTTGAGAAATGAGTGCCAAATGTTAGGCCACTCCCTGCGTCCAGAGTTTGGGGTGAAGATACCCAATTGCGTACTTGAGGGGGGCGCTCCTTTACCTGAATGGATGGAGGGTACTGACTGATGTGATTTATTAGAGTCAGCCTCCATCATGTTGATCATAGGTTTGTTTGAAATTTCATCCTCAAACGTCAGCAGAGTCCTACTGTGGTTTACCATAGGAGGAGTTTATTCAGGTCTGGAATGCTGCTTCTCAAATAGGGATAGGGCAGCCAGATCTATTTCGATTTTGGGGAGGGAGATGTTGGGATTGGTGGGATGGACAGGTGCTACTGGTTTGTGAGGGGTTAATCGGGTTTCCCCATTCTGATCGATCCTTATAACTCCCGTGCTGACAAAGGATTCCCTGATGTATGGCCTAGGGCAAGGTTTCTCTTCTATGTTGATTCCTCGAACTCATACTAGTGCAGCGACCCTAGCTTTCTCTTTGGCTAGTCGGACCTCTTCCTCTGTGGGCTTGTACCCCAGCCCAAATCTTACTTTTTGTCCCTTTGCCACAACTGGCTCTCTCCTGACTTGTAATCGAGGCTCGACCCCTCAGCCTTTCTGATAGCCCCACTTTTGGAGCATAGCTACCGTCGCTATCATACCGCCTCCTGTTTTAGGCATCATGCCTTTAATGGGCTCCAGGAGTATCGCTAACACCTCATATTCAAAACTGTGGAGGTCGACATCCTCAGCGGTGTGCGGTATATCCAATACATTAGGTTTTCTGAGGTTATTGGCAGCTTTTTCTTTCTCGTTGTGCCCCTCACCAATGATTACAATAATTTTGTGCCCAGACGCAAACTTGAGTTTCTGGTGCAAAGTGGAAGGTATGGCTCTGACCTCATGCAGCCACGGGTGCCCTAATAATAGATTAAATGAAGATTTGATATCCATGACTTGAAACAAGATGGAAAAGGTCATTGGCCCTATTAGCAGCTCATGATCAACTTCTCCCATTATTTCTCTCCTGGTATTGTCCAACCCTCTTGCACTGGTTCTGGTGGGCCTCAACATGCATGGATCGACCCTGATCTTTGTGGCAGTTCTTAACGGGCATATGATCAATGCAGACCCATTATCAATTAAGACCAGGGGAATGACCATATTTCTCGACTCAACGGTTATATTTAATGACTTGAAGTGGCTACACCCTTCTTTCGGTAAATCAGCATCAGAGAATGAAATAACATTTGGAGCCATCACTTGCCCAATTATCTGCCCGACTTCATATGGGCTAACTTGGAGTGATATATCGCATTTTTTAATGCCCCCATTAATGCTTGGAAATGGAGTGGGGACGTCATCAACAGATCCCAGACGGTTATATGGGCGGGCATTCTTCTCAGTTGAGTCTCTAGTATATATTCTCGACCCATTTTTTTGAAGGGGTTCACAGCGCTATCTTTCTTCCCCTCTGGTTGGGCTTGTGCTGCTACTGGTGCTTCTGGTTATTTCAATATTCTCTCAGCCCGTGAGAGAAAATCCACTACCCCATCTCTGTTGATGTTGCCGGTATTGACATCTGTTTGCTCGTAGCTTAGCGGGACATGATGAGGGTCATCGGTTGGTCGCGAGAGCTAGAAAGGTATGGTTGCCGGTACTTGTATTGCGAGCTCAGGAGGTGTGGGCAACACCTGATATTTCGGTGGTAATGGATTGGGTGAAAAAATTGGGCCAAAGAGGGGTGGTGAAGCTTGAGGGTGGTGGTATTGGGGGGGAAGGAGGAAAAAGTAGGCCACTGATAGCTGGTAGGCGCTGGTGGGGGATCAAGGGTTTGATGGGTTGTTAGGTAATTGACAAGGGTAGTGGAGTCAACTGGTGGTTGAACTTGGGGTGAGGGGATGGGAGCAATCCATTGATAATTGACGGATGCGGGTGTGGGATTGGGGGCCTGATGGTTTATAGGGTAATTAATCAGGGCGGTGGAGTTTGTCGGTAGTTGAAATGGGGTGGGCGCAGGCCATTGATAACTGGTGGGTGTGGCTGTAGGATTGGGGGCCTGTTGGCTCATTGGATAATTGATGGGGGTGGTGGTTTATGGTTGGTATGTATTGATATGCACATAATTGATGGGTGTGGTGGATGGAAAGTATGCCCTAAGATCCAAGGGTTCAAATTGCGTGGTTGGGTTGGGGAAATATTCTAACAAATTCAGGGGTTCAATTACCCTAATATTCTTCTCTTCAATGTTTTTTTATAATGGCGCTACATAACTCTCCTAATCACTTATATAATCGGATGGGTCAAATTCAAAGTCCTCTTCATCTTCTATCATTCTGACGGTGGGTCTGGGACCTGCTCCTCTGGTGGGATGTGGGGGTAGTGGTACTTGGTGAATATTAGCATGCTGAGAAGGTGCAGGGGGAATAATTTTTCTGATATCGATCAAATACTGGATGGCATGTTTCAAGGGGAAGCAACGATCAGTCGAGTGACCCGGTCACTGGTCAAAATTGCAGTGTGTATTTGGGTCATAGTTCTTTGGGATTGGATGGGGAGGAGGTTGCGGTTGATGAATAGTGACTAATCCATTTTCCATTAACAAAGGCAAAAGTACACTCAAAGATTGCCCAGAGGCATAAAAACTCGATCGTAGCGGGCTCTCCTCTGCTCCAGAGTCATTTGCATTCCTTGCCCATTCCTCATTCTTTGCATCTGCTCAGGCCTAACTGGTGCTAGTGGGCTGCCTGAAATTGAAACGGGGTGGTATTGTTATTGGGCTTGGTATTGGCAATGTTCTGGACATCGGCCCCGGTTCTTTTATGGTTTCTTTGCTCTAAAAACCTCCTAACTGCGCCAGGTCCACTTGGCATGTTCTTATTCAGACAGCCATCCCTAATGGCATCCTCACATCGGTTAGCATTTCTCAACAGATCAGCAAAGCTAGACTGCTACTGGAACACCAAGAAGTCCGAGATCACTAGCAAGGTATTCTTGGAGATCATCTCTATCTGTCTATCGTCCGGTATTCTGTTTCGGACCTGAGCTGTCAGTGCTCTCCAATGTCCCAAGTAGTCGCTGAAGGTCTCATTAAGGTTCTATTTTAAGCAGGCCAAGTTTGACTTTCGTGACTCAATGTCTATGTTATAGACATATTATTCTTGAAAGAGGTGCATCAAGTCCTTCCACGTTTTCATCATGGATGGTTCTAAAGATGTGAACCATATCAAAGCCGGCCCGGTCAGACTCTTCTAAAAAACTTTTATTAGTAGTCTTTCGTCCCCTCCGTATTGGCACATGTCCCCACAATAGGACTTCAAGTGCGTAATGCGATTGCCAGTGCCATTATATTTGTCGAAGGCTGACATTTTAAATTTAGGGGGCAGGGGGACCTCAGCGAACAAGCACAAATCTGTGAAGCCTGTGGAGTGGATTCAGCACCACCCATTTTAATCAGCTGCTTCTGTATTTTGTCCAACTGTTCTTTCAACTATTCTAACTCTTTTGATGCAGGGGCCAATTTCTCGGCCATCGGTTGGACTTCACTTTGGGCCACCAAGGGGTGGGCATTTATAAGAGGGTTAAGGCTGGTCAATGCCCCAGCGTAGGCCCTACTATTCCTAATCTTGTCCTCCTCATACTACTGGTCGGCATAATGTGCAGTGAGGGTGGAATTTTCTTGTTATTGTTGCACGGGTTGGATGGGAATGACATGAGTGGCGGTGGGGTGAGCCCATTAGGGGTGAGGAAAGGTTCGTTGGGTGATGGGGATTTGGTTTTGAGGTGGGGCCTAATGGGGCCATGGTGAATGGGGGAAGGCTTGGAGATGACCTTGGGGTGTGGGGCCATGGGAAAATTGGGTTTAGGGTATGGCATGGGTTTGACTTGGCTGTGAAGGTTGGGTGAAATGTGGAAGGTACGAGTGTGGGGTTTGGGTTTGGGTCATGAGGCCTTGGTCATTTTGGACTATGGGCCATTGATGGGTTTGGGCTAGGGGCCCTTGGTAGGGTTTGGGCCATGGGTAGGTTTGGGCTATGGGTAGGTTTGGGCTAATGAGCCTGGGTAGGTTTGGTCCAATGGGCCTTGGTGGGCCTGGGCCATGGGCCCTTAATGGGTTTGACCCAATGGGCCTTGGTGAGAATGGGTCATGGGCCCTTGGTGGGTCTGGGCCATGGGCCCTTAATAGGTTTGACCCAATGGGCCTTGGTGAGTACGGGCCATGAGCCCTTGGTGGGTCTGGGCCATGGGCCCTTGATGGGTTTGGCCCAATTGGCCTTGGTGGGTATAGGCCATGGGCCCTTGGTGGGTTTGGGCCGTGGGCTCTTGATGGGTTGGCCTAAGGGGTCTTGATAGGTCTGGGCCATGGGCCCTGGGTAGGTTTGGGTGGTGGGGTATTGGGTCATGGGGCCCTGGGATATGTGAGACAAGGGTGTTTGGGCCAATGGGCCATGGGGCATGTGGGTAATGGGAGTTTGAATGGTGTGGATTATGGGGGGTTGATGGGGGTCATTGAGGAGTGAGGCATGGAGATTGGCTAGGGTTTGAGATGGGTTTACGGATGTGGGGTGTGGAGGAGGGGAAGTGTTTTGAGAAACCTTTCACATGGAGTAGGCTTGCAACATCTCCTCCATCAAAGTCATGAAAGGAGGATTGGATGTGGGGGGTGGATTGGAGAGTTGAGGTGGGGTAAAGGATGGGGAGGGATTAGGGATGTTTAGGGATGGTTGTTGGTGGGGTGTGGATGTTTGGAAGAAACGGAGCATGGCCCCGGTAAAAATGGGCATGACTCGGGTAGATGGGGGGATTGGATAGGGAGGAATTGGTGTATGTGAATGTGGGTGGATCGGGTCTATAGGGGGAAGATGGGAAATGGGGCATGAATGTGGATGGGGAGAAAGGGTTGGGGTTTTGTATGGATGTGGATGGGAAATGGGTTGGGTTTGGCATGGGTATGGTTCGGGCAAAAGATGGAGAATGGGGGGTTGGACTTTGGATATTTTGGGGGGTATTGATTGGGAAACTGGGGGCGCCAAGCTGGCCGGTAATGGTAAAGGGGGGCTGGGTGTGGGGGATGGTGGAAAAGATTTCTCCTGAATGGGAGTGGGTTGGAGAATGTGGCGGGGATGAGTCGGGATCGGTGTAAGCTGGGTCCACTACCCACGACATTCTTCGGGAGCGGGTCGGGTAAGGGTGACTTGGATAAGGCCCAAAAATCCTCCTTCTTCCCCTACAGGACGGCGGAAGGTAAGATGATGCCATTGTGCCGGCACCACAAGCTATATTTTTTGGGTTTTGATTTATATATATTTTTTGAATTTTTTGAAAAAGTTTTGAAAAACAAAGGTTTCGAGGCCTTGGAATTCCCTTTTCGGGTGGCTCTCGTACCTTAATTCAAGACCCACGGCGATGATTCCGATGCACTTCGGAAGAATCGAAGGAGAACCTTCGATCTATTAAAGGCATGGAAATCGAGGTAAACAACTCGATCCCCCAGAATTGGCTGAAAAGAGGTTGCCCTCTCTTGACCAGCAAGGGCGTATTGGGTGTTGGAGATGGTAGGGCCTAAACAAGGCACTAAGCACACTGATCGAGGGACTCGGGAGGTGAAGAAGGCCACAGATTCAGACTAGTGTGTTGTTAAACAAATCTGGTGCAACTAATACATGCGCCCAGGTAGCAGGGCACCTTTTTTACACTGGCGCAACTATTAGTTGCGCCAGGCAAAAATTGATGCTCCAAAATATATAACAGCAGAGACAGCATCCCAAAATGAGTCTCTTTTTGGGTTTTTATGGAAGCTAGGCTTTCAAGAATTGAGCTATTTTTTTTTTGGTGATCGGTTCTCTCCTCACCACACCTAAAGGGTTTGAGTCCGGTATAACTCGCTAGCGCTCTCGCCAAGGGTTTTAAGCTTTGGAATGGGAACCCACCCGATATACCTCTGGCACAAGCTCCTTCTCAAATACTAGGTGGATTGGGACTTTTCTGGATCATCACCACTAAGGGTTGCCGCCATACTAAGACCCGAGTGGTTGTATGTGTGCCTGAACCCAACCCTTTGAAAATCTTCCCCGTCAAAAACAAATTGATTAAGCTCCCTAACTTGGTTCAATTTTTTTTTTTTCAAAGCTTTTCTCTTTTTTTTGGAAGTTTTTTTTAGTTTAAAGACCGGGGGTGATGATCCCGTGCCACCACTATGGGCTGGCGTCCACTGTTGGTATATGAGTGCGCAAGTAGGCCCGCCAATCGGCTAAGGCACTTTAAATGACAGAAAATTAAATAATTAAAAGACAATGCTCAAGTAGGCCCGCCGATCGGCTAAGGCACCGAAACTGACGGCAATGTAAGGAAAAAATAAAGACAATGCACAAGTAAGCCCGCCGATCGGCTAAGGCATGTAAATGACGAAAAAGTAGGGGTGAGTAAAACAAAAATAAAATAAAATAAACAATAAAAAAAATAGCAAAATGATTAGTAGAATAAAAATAAAAAGGCCAAATTTCAAGGAGAAGCTCTACAAGCCCTCCCCAGCAGAGTCACCATCTGTGCAACCGTGGGATTTGTGACCATCCAGTCACGGCGACGCGCTTGCTTGCAAAAAATATAGAATCGCCACGTAGAACTTTCGGTGTCCCGGGAAACCTAGTTTATTTTTATGAACACTGAAGTACTAAAAATATGACTCTGAATCCGATCCACACCAAAGGTTCTTGGGTTGGAGGTTCGGTTATCGATTGGGAAGGTGTTAGGCACCCAATCAACCCACTTAACGCGGTCTCAACTAAGGGCCAAAATAAAAATGATGTAAAAGAAAAGGAAATGACTTCCTCTTTCTCAAATTGCTCTTAAACACAAATGGGAGGATGAGAAGAGCTAAAGAAGAGATAGGAGAAGAAAGGGGAGAGCCGGAGCCCTCGGGCACTTGTAGCACCGTAGAGGAGGCTTGTGTTGGCTTGCTTTGATGAGCTTTTGAAGCCTTGTACGGTATGGAATGGGGTTCTAACTCCTAAGGCTTGAAGCTAAGAGGTAGAGAAGGAAGGCTAAGGGATTACACACACCTAACCTAAGGCTTTTAGTTAAATGCTAAGGTCTAAGGGAGCTGTTTGAAATCTGAAATTTGTATGGGAAGTGTGCACCAAAGGGAGAAAGATCTCACTTTAAGCTCTTTCTCTCTTAGGCCAAAATTCTCAACTCTTAAACAAAGGGGTGGGGGGCTCTATTTATAGGAAAAGGGTGAGTTAGGAGACTACTTAAGAGTTAAATGGGTTTAGCAATTAGGTAAGGATTCCTAGGGATTTTAGAGCCTTGAGACGTGTGGAAGGATCCTCCAATGGTGGATGATGGGGTGAGGCCTTAAGCCACTTGAGTGGTTGCAAATAGGTAGTGAATGGGTGCAACAAAACTAGCGAAATACACTCCAAAATTAAAGTTGGTCAACAAGTCAAACCCCAATCATAATTTTTGAGGTAAAATCCCAGGGTTACTATTCATATTTTTAGCATAACTAATAGTTGCGCCAAGCAAATGTACAGTAAAACAGTTTTAAACAGTGCCTGAAAGTTGGTTCGCGAGGGTGTGGTCCATAATTAATACTGGCGCAACTATTAGTTACGCCAAGCTTAAATCCTAGGAGAAGTGGCCTGGCACGACTAATAGTTGCGCCAAATCCCCAAGGGGGCCCACCTGATTTTACTCTTTTGTCCTTCGGGTTTGGAACGTCGTATCTTTTGATGTACCAATCCGATTGGGGCGATTCTTAGACCGTTGAAAAGCTGACACCCTCTACTTTTTAATGGTATGAGATTTGTTCATAGTTGACAGCTGTAGCTAGTTCCGGTGCACCCCTCCTCATCCATAGCTTGATAGGGTTCGGTTTAGGGTTCATAATGGGTTCTAAGGGTCAGGATTAGTTTCTAAAGGTTTGAGGTAGGTTCCCAAGGGTTTGGGGTGATTCCTAAGGGTTCTATGATAGTTCCTAAGGGTTTCATACATGCCATCAAAAGCCCAAAAGTGTGCCTCTCTCGAAAGGTGTTTCGATCGGGCCATGGGCAAAATTTGGGTGTCTGCATGAAGGTTGTGAAGTCATGAATCACTCCTTACCTCGCTCATTTCTCGATTTCGATTCATTCTACCCCTTCATTATTTATCCCTCACCCATAAGCCACATTACAACCCATTCAAAAATACCTTTGTGATCCAAAGTGAAATAAGCTATCATGTAGAGAAGAGGAGTTGTCTAATCTATGGTGAAAAGTCATGTGGATGTCAGAACTTAGATGCAATGCCTATGCTCATGCTTGCAGACCCATTTGGGGTCTATAGCTGCTCTTAAGCTGATGAGAATGTAAACACGCTTGAATTTTCGTTGTTGAGAGATAGCCCTGGTAAGGTTTGGGTCTAAATTTTAATTTCATTGGGGTTATATACACACCTGATTTTTGAATCAAAGACAAGCTTTAAACTGATTTGTGCAGATTGAATTCCTGATGTGAACTGATTGGTGGTGATGCAAACACATGTGATTTTAAGTTTTAATTGGCTGCATTACTGCTATAATTTCCTTTGAATTTTAAAGAATAGTTGTGGACTAATGCTTTATCTATCAAAATTTTGTTTTGTCATTAATTGCACTGCACTTAATTATTTTATTGTTGAAGTTTGTGGGTATCTTCATTGAAAACTTTCAGGAGACTTCACTCCTCCACTAGGGATAACCTAGGAGTTTAAAAGGCTTGATACATATGCTAAATGTATCTGTGCTCCCTACAAAGTGGCCTTTTCTATTTGTAATAACTATTTTAATTTTGCCTTTGCTCAAGGACTAGCAAAGAATAGGTTTGAGGGTGTGTTAAGCTCTGAAAAGTACCACTTTTCACCCCTCAACCTAGCCTTTGAGGGACCTTTGAGCATGTTAATAATGATTTTTAAGTGTGTTTGGTAGATAACATTAAAATAAGAGCTTAACTGCTACAATCCATTATTTCAAGCCAAGAAGACTGCATTCTATGTCAAGCTGTGGGGCTGATGGGTTTACAAAGAATACATTGTAGTGGTACACACTAGAGTGACCGTTTTGGTTGCCTATGTGGACCCTAGAAGTCCTCCTGATGAAAGGAAGATGGTCTAAGCAGAGAAGACTGCTGCAGTAGTCCATGCACAGAAGAAGAGAGACATAAATCAGTCCCTTGCGAGGCTCTCATGCAGTTGAAATCCTCAAAAAGCTACCTCGCGAGACTCTCACGATATTAGGGTCTACAGTGCATAATTTTCTCGCTTAGATCTTGGGCAGCTCAATGGCGGGAGAGCACTAGAAAACCAGCTCGCGCAGTCTCGCAAAGTTCAGAGCGTCAAAAGAATATCCTCGCACACTTCCATTTGAACCTAGCGAGTTTCAAAATGTTGAAGAAGTAAACCTTGCGAGCTACTGCTCCTAGCGAGATGTACAAATTTGAGCTTCGCGAGCAGTCAAAAGAGCCTAGCGAGCTACACCACCTGGAGACTGATCCATGCAAGCTACATTATCTTCTACAATCCATCCTTGCGAGTAGTATAAAGACAAGGCAATTGAACCTCGCGAGTTTTTTAATCCAGCCATGCAACATCCACGCTCAGTCCTTGTGAGAAGCAAAATGCATCAATTCCAACCTCGCGAAGCTCGGGGTCCAAACTTCCCATTCGAACTATAGGACTTTTTGAGGATTTCACACTTTCTAGGGCACACCTCCCGAGGTGCCTAGCTGTCCCACACATCCCGAGCCAATCCATGGGCCACGAATGAGTCACAAAATCAACTCCACACATCTTATTTTAGACTGGCTACTGTAAATTAGGGTTTATGGATTGTATAAATAGAATAGTTTGATGTTTTGTAAAACAACCAGGAATAGCCTATGTTCATCTAGGGTTTCAATCCAAGAATAACCTGTGTTCATTTAAGGTTAGGGTTAGGGTTTTAGTTTCCCTTTCTTCTTCCTTTTCTTTTTTCCTTAGCACAACAGCAATGTTGGGCTAAGTTTCTTTGTAGAAGCTAGGTTTTATTTCCTGTTTTGTAAATGAGTTTTATATAAGCTTAGAGTTTTGTTTTGGAGATTTGCAAGGGCTGCTGCCTTGAGGGAAATCATTGTAAGTTCTTTATGTTCAATGAAAAGCCATTTTTTTAACGCTTCATTTAATCCTTATTTTTCTGTATTTTTAACATAAATCAGTAGGGATTTGATGCTCCCATGGTTGCTTGAGCTTGTTGCCTTAAAACCATGGTGACAGCAGCACTATTCATGTTCTATCCCTACCCCCTTTATTATTCGGATAACCTCTGGGATGATCTATGACCATTCTAGTGGACAGATCATGGCCCTAAGGTTGGTCTAAATCACAAGGCTGAAATGGATTCTTCCACTTTGCAGTTGAGCTTGTAGCCTTGTGAGAGATTGTTGCAGAGCCAGACTCTCCTCTGTTTTACATTACCATTTTCAATATCTAGATTTGATATTGTCTAGAGATTGTAGACTTGTGAGTTGGATCATTGCAGGCCTTTTTGTAGCAATGACCAACAAAGTCTAAAATCCCATTCATCCTTAGATCATTCCACCTGATCTTCAAGGAGTGTTTGCTCTTATGAATGCATGAGCTTGGAGCCTCACAAACATAGTGTCTGCAATGGGTTCCATGTTCTGATTTAATCCATTGATTGGATGAAGTCCCGGTGATAGTCTGTGACCATTCTAGTTGACAGATTATAACCCTAAGATCAATCCAGACCTTTGGATTAGGTTAGATACCTTGTAGATGTGCTTGTAGCCATCTAAAGGACTGCTACAGATCCATATCTTGATATGAGTTGCAGAACTGAGTTAACCACAACTCTCTACTTCTCACCCTTTTTACTTTAGTTTATCACACTCCATCATCCTTCTTTTTCCCCTTTCTTTAGATTTAGTTTTATTTCTATTTTTAGTTTAGGTTTGTGACACTTAAACACCCTCTCTTTAGAGCTAGCAGATCTGTAGACAGATCTAGAGATTTACTATGCCCTTCGAGATTTAGATCCATACTCTCCGTGGCACAAACTCTTACTTCATAAAACTTTCTATAATAGGCCTTGGATTCTTGCAGGACTGTGTGTTTGGTTTTGTGCTATTGTTCATCCATTTTTGGTGTCATTTTTTTTTATTTTTTTCATCATTTCATGTGATTCTTTATCATCAGTATATAATAATAAAAAGCCCACATGAACCAACCAACAAGGTTTCGGCGTCACTACCGGCGAGTTTTGATCTAGTATAGCAAATCTGTATTTTTGTTAGCTATATTCGTTGTAGATGTAGTGTTTGAATAAAGTACAGCTGTAATTTCCTGTGATTTTTTGTGTTTTTCTTCTTCATTTTCTGTTTTTAGATCTTTCTGATGTTTTAGGAATGTTTAATAAAGTACAGCTGTAATTTCCTGTGATTTTTTGGGTGTTTCTTCATTTTCTATTTTTAGATTCTTTTGATGTTTTAGGAATGTTTAATAAAGTACAACTATAATCCTTTAGGTTTCCTTTAATTTTCTGTTATTGCATAGTTTATGTGTGAATAAATTCCTGCTGATATTTCAGATTTTTGCAGGTTTGGAGCAGTTGAAAATAGAGGAGTTTAGCTGTAGCTGGAGCATTCTTGCATCAGTTTGCATCTCTATCTCCCCTATTTTTGCTTTATTCCTGCAGTCTTTATATTTTCACAGTAGTTAGTTTGTAGTTTTTTTTATCTATTTGCTGTAAGCTACCCTTGTTTTTGCTGTGTGTTGTATGTAAGGCAGAAGGCCTCTCAATCCTGAATTGGACAGTTTAAATCCTGAGATTTAGTGAGTCCTGAGCCCTAGGTCAGCAACACACACACCCACTGAAAATTTAGTGACAACTGAGATGGGTGAGTAGACTAGACCCCTTAGGGAGTACAATGTACCAAGGGCATACTCATCCCCCTCTTGCATTCAGCTCCCTAATGCTGTGGGTAGCTATGAGACTAAAGCCTCTACCATCCAAATGTTACCGAGTTTCCATGGGCTAAGCAGGGAAGACCCCTATTAGAATATAGAGTTGTTGCTTGCTCTATGCATCACTTTTCATATTGCTAGCCTGAGAGAGGAAGAAACAAAGTTGTGGCTTTTTCTTTTTCATTAGAGGATAAAGCCCGAACTTGGCTCTTCATGCTCCCAGCCAACAGCATAAATTCTTGGAACAATCTTCAAAGCCAATTCTTCGCTAAATTTTTTCCCAGTAGGTAAAACAAATTAGTTGCAAAAGAGCAGAATCTCATTTGCTCAACTCCCAATTGAATCATTTCATGAAGCTTGGGAGAGTTTTCAAGGGTTGCTGAGACAGTGCCCACACCACACCAGGGGATTGATGCTAAAAGTAGATCTATGATTGATGCATCTAGTGGTGGCTCTTACCTCAGCAAGACTGATGTGAAATTATGGGATTTATTTGACTTGATAGGTGAATCCTCTATTCAACAGGAGTCTCTGTCAAATAATGATATTGTGCCAGCCTCTAGGAGTACAATAGAACCCATGTCTTATGGAAAAGTGTATGAATTGAATATATACAATAACCTAGAGAGGAAGGTGGACAATTCGGCAAAACAATTCGATAAAGTGTTGAGTGTGTTGTAGCCCCACATGGCGGCATAGGTTGGAGAGGTATGTTATATATGTCACTCACCAACACACTCCCATCTTGCATGTCCATCTGCTAGTCCTGTCCCTGAATTTTTAAATGAGCAAGCCAATGTTGTCCAATCGTATAGACAACAACCTGTTGGGTATCAGTGGAGGAACCACCAAATTTGATGTGGAGACAAGCTAATTTGCCTCATACCCAGCAGCAGCAGGCCTTGCCTTACAATCCTAACCAGCTGTCCTCTCATGGTTATGCCCCAAGACTACAATTTTCTCATCAGTCCCCCCAGCCAGGCTAGCTAGTTGTAGCCTCACCCCAACCAAGAGCCCCCTCCTTTGAGGAGCAGGTTTTGACTTCATTGTAAAACCTTGGCTCCATTGCACAAATTATGGACTCCCACACACAGAGCATAAGAAAAATTTAGGACCAACTTGGTCATATCTCAAATGCTCTGATGAAAAGGGAAGAGGGTCGGCTCCCAAGCCAAATTGTGAACAATCCAAGAGGGGCATATTTGATTGCTGAAGTTTCTCCAAGTCATGAAAAAACTAGAGTTGTCAATGCCCCAAGTAATGGGAAAGAGGTGGCTACTCAATATTGTGTTGATGCCAAGAGGTTGTGCATTTGGCGAGAAGCTGAATAAAAAAAAATAATAATAAATATATATATATATATATAATATAACATTAAATTAATAATAATAATAGTAATAAATTAAAAAAGAAACAAAAAAAAAAACCCATGTTGAGCCCCATTTCCTTAAGCTTTGATGGAGGAAATGAGGGCTACCTAAGTAGTTGCTATCCCTAATGGACTTTGGCTGAGGTTTAAGCTGAAATTGTGAATTGTGGACTGAGGAAGCACCCACCCATGTGTTCCCTGAACCTCCTATTGATTGCCCACTTACTATGGAGCTGGAGCTGCTCCCTGCATCCATCATGCAACTGTAGATTGCTGAGCTGGAGAACCCCAGGTTTGATGCAAATGCAAAGGTATGACCTTTCATTTTTTAAAATTTTCAGTTCCTTCCAATTCAGCTGAGTTCCAGATGGGTGACCTAAATTTTTGTCATTCATGCACCCCCATCCGGACTGTTGTGATCTAATTTTGTATGAATCCTGTTTTTAAATATGTGTTACTCATGCTAATATCTCTTTGCCATCAATTTAGATTCATACTCAGATCATGTTAGGTATTTGTGTTTAGGATTTTATTATTTTAGGTAGTTAGTTTAGTGACTGTTTTGTATATATTGTCTGTGTTTAGTTTATTTTTTTATTTGTAGTTGTTGTTTTTAGGATTAGTGTTGTGGCTTTGTTTCCTTAGTAGTCATCTTGTGCATATTCTCTTTTTCTCCGTTTAAGTTTAATTTTCAGCAATCCTTTAGTTTATTTTTCTCTTGTTTGCTATTGTAGTTTAGTGTGTGTCTATCCTACACCCTGCTGCCCCTGTACAAATTGCTAAAAACTGTGAGGACACTGTTTAACTTAGGTTTGGGGCTGTGGCAGGGTAGTCCTGCAAATAAAATAGTTATTTTTAGTACAAAAAATGGTTGTTTAATTGAGATGAGTAAAGTTAATTCTCACCTAATCATGTTGAGAGAGGAAATTTGAGAAAATTTAAAATTTTGTAGCATTTTAAAACTGAAAATTTGAAAAAAATTTAGCACCATCATGAAGCTAACATCAAGAAAATATTTTCAGTTAGTACTTAGTGAACCTACGAGGAGGGGAAAAGGTGAAAATTACCCCATGAATTAAATTGAAGACCATACCTAGTGAGATTTGGGCCTATAAAATTTTCTTTGATTGAGGGTTTTTGGTAATTTTTTATGCCTATCAAATTTTCTTTGAAGTGGTGTACATGGGCCAAATGGGAACTACGGGAGTTGTGAATGATTGTATTGGTGGTGATGTGATGGGGCTAGGCCACTAGTAATAATCAGTGTTGGTGGGGGAATCTGCGGAACACTAGTTATCTAGCAATCGGAGGGGGGTGGTGTTGCATATGGTTGATATGGAGATAAGTTGGATTATACGTAATTGACTGGATCTGGTGGTGGAAAATACATCCTCAAACCTAAGGGCTCTACTTGGGGTGTTGGATTGGGGAAGTAATCAGCCAAATTTAAGGGTTCGATTACCCCTATGCTTCTATCCTCCTGATCCCCCAACTTTGGTTCTATAAGTCTTCCCAGATGGTGATATACTCTGAAGGGTCAAATTCCTCTACATCTTCCTCTATCATGTTGACAGGGGGGCATGGGCCCATTCCTCCTGGTGGATGTGGTGGCATCAGGACCTGATGTATGTTGGTGTGTTGACTTGTCTCAGAAAGTTCTTGAGGAATGATTTTGCTGATGTCTATTAGGTCCTATATCGCATGCTTTAAAGGAAGGCATCGATCGATCGAGTGACCTGGTCCTTGGTGGAAATTGCAGTGAGTATTGGGGTCGTAATTTTTGGGGATTCTATTTGTTGATGGGCGTGGTTGGAAAGGTGTAACAAGACCTTTTTCAACTAATAAAGGTAAAAGGATGTTCAAGGATTGCCCCAACGATGTAAAGACTCGGTCGAAATGGGCCCTTCTTTGTTTTGGGGTCATCTATGCCCCTTTCCCATTGCTCATTCTTTGCATTAGGTCGCTTCATGTTGGGGCCGACTGTGCCGCTTTAAACTAGAATGGGGTTATACTGATGTTGGGACGTGTATTTATGACCGTTTGTATATCCTCCCTAATTTTTCTCTCGTTCCTCTATTCAGTTAACTTTTGAACTCCATTGATTACGTTTTTGCTTAACCGTCCTTCTCTGATTGCATCCTCACAACGGTTGGCATTCCTTACTAGGTCATCAAAGCTAGACTATTGTTGGTATACTAGGAAATCTGAGATGATCGGTAGAGTGCTTTTTGAAATCAACTCAATTTGCTCATGATCGAGTATTTTATTCCTCACATGGGCTGTCAATGCTCTCCATTGCCCAAGGTAGTCATCGAATGTTTCGTCAAACTTCTGTTCTAGTCGGGCTAGACCTGACTTGCGGGGTTCAATGTCTATATTGTAGACATACTGCTCTTGGAAAAGGTGGGTCAGATCATTCTAATTTTTAATCATGGATGGTTCAAGGGAAGTGAACCTTCTCAAAGCTCGGCCCATAAGGCTCTTCTGGAACACTTTGATGAGGAGTCGTTCATCTCCGCCATACTGGCTCATGTCCCCGCAGTAGGGCTTGAGGTGTAGAATGGGGTTGCCCGTGCCATTGTATTTGTCAAAGGTTGGCATCTTGAATTTTTAGGGCAAAGGGAATTCTGTAAATAGGCATAAGTCAGAAAAGTTCATGGCATAGATTTCAGCTCCACCCATCTTCATCAATTGTTTATGGATTTTGTCTATTTGTTCTTTCAACAGCTCTGACTCCCTGGACGGTGGGGCTGGCTCCACAGCAGGCTGCCTCCATTCACTTTGGACTACCTATGGGTTCCTCCGAACGAGATGTGGGGGGGTGAATTCGCAAATGCCCCCACATATGCCGCACCATTTTGACCTTCATCCTCCTCATACTTGATTGCTGGTATTAATAATAGTCGAGGGAGGAGTGGGATTGATTGGATTTTTAAAGTTTTAGGTGGGTGCCTGATGAGGCCCTTGTAAGTGGGGGAAGCTTTGCTGAGTGTTTTGTGGGGTAAATGGGTGGGTTAATTAAGGGTTTTCAGTGGGGGCCTGGTGAGGCCATTGTACTTGGGGAGGATTTTAAGGGTTGGGTTGGGAGGTAAGAGGATGGGCAAATTGGGGATGGTTGACGGTATGGGATGGGTCTCCATATTGGGTTGGGTGTGAGAGATGTGGATGCATGGGGCCCATGCCGTGTTGAGAGATTAGATGAGATGGGTGTACTTTTTGAGGGGGAATGGGAGCCTATTGGGTATAGGTGAATGTGGGATATAGGGGGAATGATGGAGGGTTTGCAAATGAGGCTCCCAAGTTTAGACATTGATGGGCTTCGGTATCAGACATTGGGCCTTGATGGGCTTGGGCCTTGATAGGCTTGGGTATAGGGTGTTGGGCCTTGAGGCCTACTTGAATGGTCCCATGGTTTATGGGAGGGGCCTTGTGTGGTGTGAATTTTGGTAGGTTGATTGGGATGGATGAGGACGGTTTTGGGAAGCCTTTCAGGCTGTGTAGGTTTTGACCATGTGCTCCATCATGGCCATTGGATTTGTTATGGGGCTAAATGGGGATGACCCTTCTAATGTGTGGGGAGATGTTGGCATGACATGGGTAAAAGGGTGAGAAAAATTGGGAATGCCCTAGGTAAAACTGAGCATGACCTGGGTAGATGGGGGGATATGTGGTGGATTCAGGTTGGGTGAAAAATGTGGAGTGGATATGGGAAAGTTGGGCATTGCATAGGTGTATGTGGAAAAATGGGGTGGATTTGTGGAAAATAAATGGGGTATGCTTTGTGGGGAGGTGGATGGAAAATGGGATGGATTTTGGGTGGATGGGGGAAATTGGGTATGTTGGAGGTGGAAGGGAAATGGGATATATCTTGGGTGGTGGAAGAATGGGGTAGAAAATGTGGCAGATTTTGAGTTGATATGATAAGGAAAGTGAGGGGAATTTTGGTTTGAGGTGGAGGGGATGATGGGTGCACTAAAAGGTCCGGTGAAGTTGAAACAGGTTTGTGCGGGGGAGTCGGATATGGGTATATCCACTAAATGGGAATGTGTTGGGGGACGGGGTGGGGATGAATTAGGATCGACGTAAGCCGAATCGATCGTCCAATACATGGTTTGGTGGCAGGTCGGGTATGGATTTCTCAGGTGAGGCCCAAATATTTTCTTCCTCCTTCCCCTAAGGGATGATGGAGGGTAAGGCAATGCCGTTGGTCTGGCACCACAGGATCCCTTTTTTGGGTTTTGAATTTTTTTTTCCTTGGTTTTTTTTTATTTTGAATGACAAAATAAAATTCCCTCCCTTGATTAAGGTGATGCTTTATCTGGAGCCCTGGGAACTCCCTTTCGGGCAGCGTTCAAGCCTCTGATACCTCCCACAGTGGGACTCCGATGCTCTTTGGAAGAATCAAAGGGACTCCTTTGATCGATGTGAAGACACGAAAATCTGCACGACGACCTATCCCTCAGAGGAGTCAATAAAAGGGTGACCTCTTTTGACTGTCGAGGGCGTTTTGGGTGTCGAAAGGTGGGGGAACAATCAGGAGTAAGAAAATTGCTAAGAGGCGGCTTGAGAAGGGTGAAAAGGGCCTCTGATTCGGGCTGCTTGAACCAAATTAGTTTAGCGTATGTAATATATACGCTAGGCTAAAATCCTGGAGATTTGGCTTAGCGTGTGTATTATACATGCTAGGCTAAATTTATGAGATTTTGACTTAGCATGTATATTATACACGCTGGGCAAATTCTAGGGGTTTTTGGCTTAGCGTGTATATTACACACGCTAGGAAAAAAGAGTGTATTTGTATATATTTATACAACAACAGCAAACCCGAGTTGGTCTATTTTTTAGGTTTTCTGGAAGAAGTGCTTTCGGGGACTATTTTTTCTTATTATTCCGGGTTCCTCCTCACCGTACCTTGGGTTTCAAGGCTATTCAGGGTATTCTAACCCGCTCCCCAATTATTTGAAGGCTTTTTCTTAAGCTCGGTCACCCACCCGATATACCTCTGGCGCAAGCACCTTCTCAGATACTGGATGGGGTGCTACTTTTTGGGATCATCACCACTAGCGGCAGACGTCGTACTAAGAATCGGGATGTTTGTATCACTTCCTATTCCCCCCTTTTAAAATTTACCAGCGAAAAAATGAATTAAGTCCTTTATTGGTTCAATTTTAAATCCAATTTTTTTTTAAGGGAGTTTTCTTAAGTTCAAAAACGGGTAGTGAGAAACCTGTGCCGCCTCTACGAGCCGGCGTCCACTGGTTGGATATGATTGACCAGAAAATTAAATGCTCGAGTAGGCCCGCCAAATGGCTAAGGCGGTAAAATGCCCAAGTAAACCCGCCAATCAGGTAAGGCATGTAACTGACAAAAATATAAATTCTCATGTAAGCCCGACCAACCAAACGGCTAAGGTGGCAAACGACTAAATCCTAGAGGTGAGTATAAAAAATGACAGAAAAGTAGGGGTAAGTATAAAACAAATTGAATCGTAGGGGTAAGTATGTAAAAAGAGAGGAAAGTTGGCTAAAAGAAAAATAAAAAGCACATGAAAACAAGGGGCCAAAACTTTAAGGTTGAGCTCTACAAGCTATGCCTAGCGGAGTTTCTATCTATGCATTTCATCTATCCTTCGTGACAATGCGCTCTAAATTTGCAGTTGCCACCGAGAGCCTTTGGTGACCCAGGATACCTCAAAATCAATACGTGAGAACCTAAGTGCGAAAATATGACTCTGGTTTACCGGTCTATGCCAAAGGCTCTTGGGTAGAGGCTTCGGTTATCGATCGGGAAGGAGTTAGGCACCTGATCAAACCACTCGTAAGCGATCTCGGCTATGGCTATTTGGATGTGTATTTAAAAAAAATATATATATATAGTTATTTATATATATAAAGGAAAAATGGACAAGATTCCCCCTTGCCTGAAGGCACTCCGATCCTATTGAGCCCTTCGTACCAGGTAAAATTTGAGCGGCGTAACAGCTCAATTAAAAGGATAGAGGGAAAGCAAAGAAGGTAGAGGAATAGAGGGGAGGGCTGGAGCTCTCGGGCCCTTGTAGCACCCTGTAGATCTTCGTGTGAGAGCATCTTTGATGAGCTTTCAAAAGCAAATGGGTTGAAGGATAGGTCTTAAATTCTATGGTTTAGGAGCTGGAGGGAAGGGGAGATGGACTAAGGCTTTGGTCTCACCTAAACTCAAGGATTGATGGTGGAAAAATGGGATCTAAGGAGCAAAAAGGGTAGGGTTTAGTGTTGGAAAATGGAAGGAGGACCTCACTAAAATTCTTCTCTCTTTTGGAAAAATTTTCAAGCCCTTAATTAGGGTGGGGTGGCTTTCTATTTATAAAAGAGGAGATGATTAGTGAAGGGTTAAAGGGCTAATTGGGTTAGCAATTAGGTAATAGGGATCTAAGGTTTCTAGGATTTCTAGGGCTTAGATAGGTGGGAATTTGGTTTCAATGGTAGATGATAGGGTGGGGTCCTAAGTGGAAAAAGGGTTTAAAAGAGGGCTAGTAGGGGTGCAACAGTCCTAACAAAACCAACCCCAATGGATAGGGTGGTCAATAAGTCAAACCCCAACTCAAAATTTGGCCAAATCCCCAAATCACTGTTCCTAAGCCTAGCGTATGTATTAGACACGCTACGTATGGGAACAGTGCTCTTTGAGAATCCTGGAGGTTCAGAACCCACCATGGGGCCGACAAAAGCCAATTTTTGCCTAGCATGTCTATTAGAAATGCTAGGCCAAAATCTATCAAAATTGGCTTAGTATGTGTAATACACACGCTAGGCTAATTTCTGGCTTTTTTGCCCGATTTTCCAATCTCATTGAGGCAATTCTTGGCTTGTTGGAAAGCTGGAAATATCCTCTTTCTGATGGGATAGGTATCAGCTCCAACAAAGGTCTGTGTATAAGCTTTGGCACTCCTCTTTTCAACCACTACTCGAGAGGGTTTAAAAAGGGTTCGGGAGGGGTTCTATAGGTTAGGGTTGATTCCTAAGGGTCGGGGATAGGCTCCTAAGGGTTTAGGTAAAGTTCTAAGTGGTTGGGAAGTGCTCTCAGAAGCTCAAAGGGTAAGCCTTTCTCGACATGTAAGTTAATCGAGCCTTGGGCCAAATTTGGTTGTCTACACAAGCAATATAATAAAAGATCCTAAAAGTTAACCAACAAGGGAAAGGGGGGTGTAGAACCTGCTCTAGAATCATCCAGTCAAAAAAATTGATTCATTTACCCTCCAAAATATCATTGCCAAAAGAAAATCAAAGAAATTTACATGCACATATGAACAAAGGAGGCTAAGGTTTCAGAAGGGCACCCATTGCCGTCCATTTAAAAACAAATTTTAAAAAATCCATGTACATTTGCATTTACATTCAAAAAAAGGAGGGGGGGGGAGTGTCAAATGACAAATTCAGAAAAACCTCTGCATTCTGGTCATGAGAAAGGCATCAATTTTCCAATTTTTTTTATTTTTCTACTAAAAATCCCCACAATGCAGGCATATAGAGATCACGGGTGGGGATAGTGTTAATCAGTGAAAAGTACCACTTTTCACCCTTTAACATGAGCTTTGATAGACCTGTGAGTAGACTAATAAGTGTATGATGAGCATGTTTTACAGATCCAAAAATGCTCCATAAGAAAGTCCATTTCTCACTACGGCTCTGGCCCAACTTTGACACACAAGAAGGTTCCACTCCAATGCCCACTTCTGGCATGTAGCAACAGCAAACCAGCGCTGAAAAAGGAAAAAACAAGCTGAAAAGAACTTGTCGATAGGTTATTGCAACCTATCGATAGGATCTGAAGGTTGAAAAGGAAGAAGTCATGGAGATCAGAGTATTCGATAGGATTTGAAACCTATTGGGCAGTTGAAAGCTAGCAGGATGCATCCTTTCGAAAGGTCCCTTGAAGCTTACAGAGGTCCTGTCAAAAGGATCTTGGAACCTATCGCGCAAATGCCACTTATCGAATGGTTGTTGCAGCTCAGTTGGTGAACCTATCGAAAGCTAATGGAACCAGTCAGCAGGAACTAGAAGCAAAGTTATCGAAACTCATTACGCATAGATCAACCTATCGAAAGGAGCCCCCAACCTGTCGAACACACCAGACGAAGGCTGCGGATGCTGGAGCTTTATTCTCAGCCCAACCTATCGAAACTTATCGAAAGGATCCTGAATCCTAGCGAAAGGAACAGAAGGCCTGCTTGGAACTTGTCGAAAGATTCAGGAACCTATCGAAATCAGCTGAAGTACTTCTCAAAAAATTTGTTGTGCACACACTGCAGGTTGGTGACCTACTGCACGCAATCTGAGGCACTTTGGTGACCGACACGAAGTCTCTAGAAGTACCCTGAGAAGCCCTAACCAACCCATGTGCTCTCCCCCAACTCTAACTAACTAAAAGAGCCTTCTAGAAGGGGAATAAAGGAGGGAATAACAAGATCATTCGGGAAGTTGTAATTGGTAGGAAAAATGGATCTGAGGCAGAGAAGGAGAGATATAAAAGGAAGGGAAGCTGCCAGAAAAAGGGGATCAATTCTGGAGATCAGAGCTTGCATTGAAATTATCTATTCTTCCTTTTAGTCCAACCATGGTTGGTTAATTTCTTCAGAGTAGCAAAGACGGTGGTTTAGTCTGTAATTGGGGAAAGCTGAGAGTGTTATTGAGGGTTGGATGTTGCATAGATTGCAAATCTGAGGGCATTTCATTGTATGGTTAGTTTAATTCAATATAATGTTGGTTTAACTGCTGTAATTTGATCTATGTTCCTCTGGTTTCATTTGGTGCTCAATCGACTTTGTGTAGATGGGAATAGCTCACCCACTTAACTTGTAGACCTCTTGGTTCCCATTTGATCTCCCTAGATCTGATATTCTTATAATTGCCTATATCTGTGGCCTGCCAATTACAACATTTGTAGTGGTTATAATGTTCTGATGGAAGCATGAGAATGGAGTGAATCTATTGGATGATCTGTGACCATTGAAGTGGACAGATCATAGCCTTAAGATCAAGCCAAATCTCTAGCCTAGATCAGATTCGCCTACCTTGCATATGTGCCTATGGCCAGATAAGGGATTAATGCACTCTAAACTCTATAACCCTGGCAGCTCAACCCAATTGCAGTAAGACAAAACTCCAAGCTGCTTCTTCCCATTTTCTATTTTAAATTTCCCTTCACTAGAAGAGTTGTACTCTGGATCCATTTCTACAATTTTAATTGTTTTTAGTAGTTTAGTTTAAAAGTGACAAACCCTTAGACCTCTCCTCTTTCTTTTGCTATTTTAGCATTAGGAATGGTGCCAGATCTGCTTTAGATTTAGAGATTTGCCTAATTTTCAGTCCCAATTCCTTGTGGACATACCCTTACTTATCATCCTTTAAAACTTGTTACAACGGGCCCTGAATACTTGCAGGTCTGTATGTCTACTTGCCTTGGTGTGTGGAACCAATAGATCCTTTAATTGTGTGATTTTAACCCTTTTTGAACACAAGGTAAGTGGCCAAAAAGTTTTTGCCACCACTGCCAGGGATCTGTGTGCTTTAAATTGGTAGATCTAAGTTTATTTTAGTATAGATTATAGATCTCTAATAGACTGTTTAAATTTTCACTAACTGCTTTTGAAAGTTTTTGCTATTTTGTAGTAGTTTTTATTATTTCTTCAGATCAGAAGCTATCGCTAATGAGAAGCATTTTGCTAGAGGTTGTGCTAAAGTTTGAATCCTTCTTCTCCTTTTATTTTTTTGATCTGTGGATTTGTAGATTTATTAGTTAATTGTGTTGCTCCTGATTATTGTGTTAAATTGGCTCTACATTGTGTGCGCATTAAGAATGTGAGTGGTGTATGTTTAGAAGGAGAACTCTTAATCCTCAGATTATTCCATTAAATCTAGAGGTTGAAAGACTCCTTAGGACTAAACAAATCTCACCCACATCTGCTGCATCTGAATGTACTGGAATGGGTGAGCAACAACAACCTAGAACGTTGAAGGAATTCAATGCACTAGGGGTTTACAATTCTCCCTTCTGCATTCAATTCCTAGCTATTCAAGGGAACTATGAGATCAAGTCTTCCATAATCCAAATGTTACCCTCATTCCATGGCCTGACCAAAGAAGACCCATATAGGCACATTGATGAATTTCTAGGACTGTGTACTTCATTCAATATTGCAGGTTTGGGGGAGGAAGCAACTAGGATGAGACTCTTTCCTTTTTCATTAAAGGATAGAGCCAGGACCTAGTTGTCAATGCTTCCACCCAACAGTATTTAGTCCTGGAGTGATCTTCAATGTCAGTTTCTGGCCAAGTTTTTCGCCATGTCTAAGACAAGCTAGTTGAGGAAGGGCATTATCTCATTTGCTCAAGATCCAACTGAGGACTTTCACAAAGCTTGGGAGAGATTCAAAGAACTCCTGAAGAAGTGTCCCCATCCTCAAATCCCTGAATGGCAGCTTGTTCAAAGTTTCTATCAGGGAATTGATTCTAAAACCAAAGATATGGTAGATGCCTCTTATGGTGATACTTACCTCCATAAAACTGCTGACGAGGCTTGGAAGTTGTCTGACATTATCAGTGAGAACTCCATGCAGAGAGAGACATTGTCCAGAGACTTGGACATTCCTAGAATAGTGAAAGAAAATACCACAAGAGGAAAGATGTATGAGGTGAGTGGGCATAATGATTTGGAAAGGAAAGTGGACAGTATAACCCAGAAGTTTGATAAGCTCATGAGAGCAATGCAGTCACCCATGACTGCTAAAGTGGAGGAGGCATGTGTTATATTCTAGTCCCCCACTCACTCCCTTGAGGAATGCCCCTCAGCTGTTCAATTTCAAGATTTAGTGGAGCATGTGGTTGTCACTCAGTCCTTTGGGCAACAGCCTACTGTTGGTTACCGATAGAGAAACCACCCCAACTTGAGGTGGAGACAAGATAGTTTTTCGAACAAGCAGCAACAACCACAACAGCCCATACCTTACAAAAATGCTCAGCCATACCACCAAAATTACTTTCCAAGGCTCCACTACCAACAACCCATGACTCAACCTATGGCTCAGCCAGTGCAGCAAGCTGCACCCCCTCCAACTGCTAGATCACTTTCTTTTGAGGAACAAGTTCTAGCTTCATTACAGAACTTAGGACCATTGTCTCAAACTATGCACTCTCATAGCCAAAGCATTAAAAAGATAGAAGACCATCTTGGTCAGTTGTCTAATGCTTTGACCAAGAGAGAGGAAGGGAGGCTGCCTAGCCAACCCATGGACAACCCAAGGAGAATATGTGGTAGGTGAGGTTTCTTCTTCCCATGAGGAAGCCATATCTATTACTATATTAAGAAGTAGAAGGTTGGTGGACAATCAAGTAGGCTGTGGGCCTTTGAAAAATTTAGAAAAAGAAAAAGAAGTGGTCATGGAGAAGGAACAGCAAGAGCAACCCATGTTGAATAAGAAGGATAATGATGATTCTCAAGAAAAAAATAAAGTCAAAAAAAGAGATGATGAGTTGGCTAAGGCTTCAAATGGGGGAGCAGTCCCACATTTGCCATTTCATAAGGCAATGCAAGCACCTTCCCCTTTTGATAAAGGGCATGCCAAAATAGATGAAATGATGGAAACCTTTAAGCAAGTGAAGATGAACTTGCCTTTGCTTGATGCAATCAAGCAGGTTTCAGCCTATGCTAAGTTTTTAAAAGACCTTTGCACCCACAAAAGACAATCAAAGCTACATCTATCCAAGAAAATCTTTTCAGCAAAAAAAGTATAACAAATACTGACTATTGCAACCCCAATAAAACTCCAAGACCCTGGAGTCCCCAGTATCCCCTACATCATTGGGGATCATACCATTGAAAAAGCCTTGTTAGATCTGGGAGCTAGTGTGAATTTACTTCAATATTCAATATATGAGAAGCTAGGCTTAGGAGAGTTGAAGCTCACACATGTGGTCTTACAACTAGCTAACATATCTGACAGGAAACCTGTGGGGACCATTGAAGATGTTTTAGTTGGAGTTGAGAAATTCTTTTATCCTGCTAATTTTTTGGTGCTGGATATGGATCCGAGCAAGTGTGCTACTTCTATCCCTGTGATCTTAGGTAGGCCCTTTTTGGCCACTGCAAATGGTTTTATATAATATAGATCAGGGGACATGGAGGTATCTTTTGGTAATATGAAAGTCAAGCTGAATGTGTACAATGCAGCTCACCAACCCCACTTAGAAAATGAGGACTGTTTTTCCATTGATGTGTTGGATGAGTTTGTGCAAGAAACTCTACCTCAGCTGTTGCATAGTAATGATTTCTTTAATGTTTTTAAAGAAGTATGGAATAAAATAGTGGAAGAGAAAGCTCCCACATTTGACCTTGAGCAAGTGGAAATGGTAAATTCTGAAGCAGGGCCAGCAAAGTACCACCCATGGACTCCTGCTTTACTACCTCTTTCACCACCTTCTAAGGCACCTCTATTGCCTTCACTCATTAGTCCCCCAGATGTAGAGTTAAAGCAACTCCTAAAATATTTAAAATATACCTTTTTATGAGCCAATCACAAACTGCCAGATGCCTTGTGGGCTTATAGGACTGCCTATAAGACCCCCATAGGGATGTATGGCAAGGCATGTCACTTGCCTGTTGAGTTAGAACATAGAGCATATTGGGCCATTAAAGCATTAAATTCTGACTTAACCTCTACTGGTGTGAACAGAAAAATGCAAATATCTGAGCTTGAAGAGATGAGGATATAAGCATATTCAAATGCCAGGATTTACAAAGAAAAAACCAAGGCCTTTCATGAGAAGTTATAATTTCCCTTTAGAACTTCTCAACAACTTCTGGATCTTCTCGAAATCTTAGCTATTTGGGCATCTGATCCTCTCAGCAGCTCAGGCCAACTTCTCGATAGGTTTATCCTTATGCTTCCATAGCTGGCACACCTCTCACTTATGTTGTTCTTCATTTTTTCAACATCCAGCAACCTCTTGGTGAATTCAATCTTCATTCTCTGCCACTGCACTTAGACCCAAGCCTTCCCAGTTGAGCAGCAAATTGCTTCTTAGGCTCTTTTAAGTGAATATCTGCACTAAGCTTGCAATTCATTGCTTATCTATAAAATTCACTTAAAGCACATTATTAGTCAGCTCAAGGGTCCACCAAAGGTCAGGTTAGGAGGTGAAAAATGGTATTTTTCACTGCTTAACAAGATTTTGGCGCCAACAATGTTGACACATCATATTGAAAATTATGAAACTTTCTGTTTGTTAGTTACTACCTAGGTGTGCTGATTATTATTATGTTTGTGGAAATAGAATCAAATAAAAAGAGTGAGATGAAGAAGATGGTTATGAAAATAGCAACCTAACTACACACAGCCTACAAGATATAGGTCTACTGGAGCAAGTTTAAGTAATAGCTTGTCCTACAGAGATAATGATCTAGAACCCAAAATGGGCTATAATAGTAGGCCTCCAGATCTGGTTACAGATCTGGCAATCCTAAAGAAAGGGAGTTAGGTGTCACAACTACACTATATTAAAACTAAAAGAAGAGAAATAAAGTGCAATCCTATCCTAAAGAAATGGTTATGAAGAAGGTGGTGATGGTTTGTGTAAAAATAAAGATAAAAGGATGGGAAGTAAGTAGTTTAATCAAGTTAATTCAGTTATATAACCAAGATTTAGGGCTATCTCGGCAGTAAATCCTAGCTGATGTGCTATCAAAGACCTCAACAAGGAAGAAGAATCCAACTTAACCCATGCCATTTAGACTGCTCTTAAGACTATACTCTATCCACTTAAATGGTCACAGACTATACAATAGAGTTTGTCAAACCCCATTGATTAAATCCGAAAACTAACCTAATCCAAAGGAGTGAACTGATCTTCAGGCTATAATCTGTCCACTTAAATGGTCACAAACTATTCAATAGATTTCCTCCAACCAATGAATTAAATCAGGCTATTAAAACTATTGCAGACCCTATGTTTGCTAGGCTACAAGCACCCCAGATCTGTTACAGATTTGGCAGGCATTTATAGGAACAAATAGTTCTTAAAAAACCCCAGTTGTTCAAGGGCTATTTGGGGACTTAGATTCAACTGGTCATTACTACAAACGGCCTGCAATGACTCAGCTCACAAGTCTGCAATCACTACAGAGAAATCATATCTAACATCTGATATTGGTCAAGTAAAACAAATGGGAGCTTGTTCCAGCAACAACCTCTCACTAGGCTACAAGCTTAAGTGCAGAGGAAAAGAATCCTTCTCAGATCTGTAGCCAAGACCTGCCCTAGGGCTATAGTCTATCCACTCAAATGGTCACAGGCTATCCACAGAGGCTGCCTTACCCATAGATGATGAGATAGAACATGTAAATTGTTCCTGCCACCATGGTCCTAGGGCTACACGCTCAAACTTCCATGGGCCTTTCGATTAGCTCAAATCCTAAATGCATGCTATAGCCTGAATAAAACTACGAGCAAGTAGGAAAATAACAAATTGAATGAACATTTAAAGTACAAATTCCATTGATCAAAATTAACTACAATGCAATTTCTCAAGGCAGCAGCCTTGTGCACAACAGCTTAACCAAAGGTCCCAAAGTTTACAAAACCCATTACAAAACTAAATAAAACTACACCTAACTGCTTCTAAAAAGATTTAGGCAGTAAGTGTTTGGCTAAGAGTGAAGAAAAATAGGAAAAAGAAGTGATCAAACCCTAACCCTAGCCGGCTTGAGCTCACCACAGATAGATTTTGAAGGAGAGATGATAATTCAAGTTACTACTGCAACTTATATACTCAGTCCCTATTGCCTTGGCTTAGAGAAGATTAACCCTAATTTTCTAGCAGATGTGGCATTGTTCTGACTCCTAGATTCCTTGGGATGTGTGCCTTCAGATTCGAGCCTCGAGACGCATGCCCTGGACCTGGAGAAATCCCCAAAAGGTCCCAAGAGTTAAGACTGAAAAGTGGAGAGCCTGAGCTTCGCGAGGTTGACTTCTACACATTAATTCTATTGTGCAATTACTTTTTGCTCTTTCCCTTCGTGCAGCTTGCACAATCCTCGCAAGGTGAGAATTAGCTTGGAAGGCTTGTTCACTCACGTAGGTGAACTTCGCATTATCGCGTAATTGCTCTGGAATTGAATGCACTCGCGCGGAAGAGTTACAGTGCTTGGCCTGCTCGCACAGTAGAGCTTCAAAATTTCTTATCATGAGGTACTTATGCAAATGCCTTTACATCTTGCTCGGCTTTTGGTCAACTGAATGGCATATCTCGCTCGGTAAAGGGTTGAGCTTCCAAGTGCGCGAGAGATATGTGAGAGAACTTCTGAAGCTCTCTCTCCTCTAGAGCCACGCGAGAACTTCGTGACTTAGCTATTGTTCTTTGTGCAAATTGGCTTCATGAGATAGTGCATGCTGTTAATATAAGCCTTGATCCTCATGAGAACTTTGCGAGCTGGATTTCTGAAGGCTTAGTGCACGAGAGCTCCACGAGTTCTTTAAGTGTTGACTATAGCTGAAGTGCCCAATTGCTGTGTGAGAGATTACTCTGTTATAATCCCTTCACTGAGCTACGTGAGCTCTAGTGTCCTGCATGCAAAATCTGTGCGAGAAGACTTTGCTAGTGAATTTGAAAAGTGCAAGGTAGCATCTCAACTATGCGAGATAAGTCATTTATTTCTCTGCTGCTATTCACATGCTTCTATTGCAGCTTCCTCTACTCTCATCTATACTTCTTGAATCTGTTAGACTTCCTTGGTCCATCATGACATGCAAAATAGTCACCATGGTGTGTACCACCATGGTGTTCCATCAATCTCTGGCTTAGATGTCATCCTTGGTTTGAATTCTCTCTCTTCTTGGCACCAAAGGCATGGACTTTGTGTTAAGCTGCACAAGTTATTACAATCTACAAAACAAGCCAAACAAGAGTTATTAGTCAGCTTCAAGGTCCAGCAAAGGCTAGGTTAAGAGGTGAAAAGTGATACTTTTCAGTGAATAACACACCCCCAAACCTAATCTTTGCTAGTCCTTGAGCAAAGCGAAATTTAAACAGCTACTCGAAGAATGTAAATGCCACTTTCATAGGGAGCACGGATGCATTTAGCTTATGCATCAAACCTTTTAAACCCCTAGGTGATCCCTAGTGGAGGAGTAAAGTCTCCTGAGGGTATTCAGTGTAGGTACTTACAAACTTCTCAGAGAATTAATTAACAAAAATGCAACATTATCAAGTCAGCTATCAATACTCAGAGCATCAGTTCCCCTTTGATTCAAAATACGAGGAATTTAAACAAAGGATGTGCACAGATATTTAATCATTAAAACTTTTGCATGTATGCACACTATTTCCAATTAGCTTACGACAAGAAACACAGCAAGTGTATGTCAGTATTGAGCTCACCATTAATTCAAAATTTAAGTTTAGGCAATGCCTAATACATTCAATAACAGACCTAATGCTCACCAGGGCAATCTCTCATAAAGAACTTTGAGGGTTTTCATTTTTTTCACATGCTCAAGAGCAGTTATAGTCCCCAAATGAGTCTGCAAGCATGAGCATAGGCAAAGCTACTAAATTATGGCATCATTGGCTAATCCTCACTATAGATTAGACAACTCTTCATCTCCACATAACAACTCATTTAACTTAGGATCACAAGGTTTTATGATTGGGTTGGATGTGGCTTATGGGTGTAGGTTGTAAAGAATGGAAGGGTGAAAATGGATGCAAAATTGATAGTTCAGCAGGTGAAGGAGGCGATTCATAACTTCACCATCTTTAGTTTAGCGCATTTCATCTTCTTTGATATTTTTCAGACTTGAAGTGGCCTGCTTCTCCTCTTGTTTTTACTTTCTCTAATGAAATTTCCTCTGGACTCCTGTCTCTTCCTTTTCATTATTCCTTTTCTATTTTTCTTTTGGGTAAATATTTATGTTATTTTTGTTTTCGTATTTTTGAAATGTCACGCTCTTCCCAGCTGCTACACTGCTATCCTCCTTTTGTGTTTCTTCTCCATTCACCCAATGATGACCCTAGCTTATCCATCTTCAACTCCTTCTCCTTTACCTTCTGAATTCTCAGAGTGGGGGTAGGTTTGAGTCAGGTCTATAGGTTTAGGTACAAGTACTCAGGTGTATTTTGAAGAAAACTAAAAATTAAGGCTCAAAAGGTGTATGCAAAAGGGCAGTTTACTGGGTTTGGTATTTTAAAGCTCAAACTGTCTAAGAGAAGGCCTTGATCATTTTTGAAATGTCATAGATACTATCAGCTATCTTAACTTGGAGATGCCTAACTTCTAGTTAGGACATTGACTCAGCCAGTCCTTAGAGTAGAAAGACTTGCCTCAGTCACTCCTCAAAGGGAAAAAAAAATTTGTAGGCCCAATCTCACTAGGTATGGTCTTCCATTGAACTCTTAGGCATGTCCTTACTTTTTTCTCTCTTTAATGGTTTAGTAGATACTGACACAAGTGTGTTTTCTTGGTGTTCACCTCGTGAAATGCTAAAATTTAAAAACTTTTAATGCCTAAATGTCTGCAAAAGTTTTACATTTCCTCATTTTCAAAATTTCTTAGCTGATCAATGCTCTATATCTATCTTACTCACTTGATTCTGCTGCACTTAAGTTAACTACATCATTGGCAAGCCTTGCCACACCCCAAAACATATGAGGAGCAAGGTCCTCATTGATTCAAAGATAAAGGGCATGTGCAGCAGGGTAAAATCAGACATATGATAAAGTAAGTAAAAGCATTAAACAAGGCACACACAAACAACTAAAATAAACTAACAGATATAAAGACAGATGGTAAACCTAACAAAATATAACAAAGAGAAATTTCATTTATACATAAAAATTTATACAATGTAAGGGAAAAAACTACACAAAAATTGTACAAAAATATCCTATCTAATAACATGCTAATCATTTGAATCCTCTGCTACATCACGTGGGTCTTGAATTCCTTTTCCTTTGTCTTTTTCAGAGTAGCAGTAGTGGACTATGACCTTTTGGAAGTAGTTTTTCTTGGCCTGGAGGTGCTTTTCTTTGTGGGAGTGGGCGTTGGCTTTGAAGTAGGTTCATAGATTTTGATTTCAGGCTTGACTTTGCTAGGCTCCTTGGGTTTAGGGGATGTTTCCTTTTGAGGTACATCAACGTTTAATTATTTGAAAACAGCTTCTGCTAACTCCTGGTCACTATTTTCAGTTAAGGTCTTCTGTAATGCCGCAATAGTCACAAAATAGTCATAAGTTGTCCTCTGCTAATCTCAAGTTTGCATGCAATTTCTTGATGACATCCTCCATCCCCTCAGCCCTATTCTTTTCTTGATTGTATTAGATTATTATCTCCCTCTAACCCTGCTTGATTCTCTTCTTCTCTAACTTGTGGGCTAGCAGCACTGATTTGAGTTTATCAAGGAGGGGCTACCTCAGTGATGTTCTGAGGTCAGCCATTCCTCTAACCACATCGCTCTTGATGTATGCAGTTTTCTTTATGGCTTAAAGGAGGGTGTAGTATGGAGGTCTAGGGTTGAAAGAGGCTGGTAATATGGGCTGCTCACACTAAAGGAAGGGCCAACAGGCAATGATGAAGGGATGGGTGGTGGCATGGGTGGGGTGGGAGTAGAGGGTATTGTGAGTTCTATCACCTCAGGGTCAGTTTGGGTGGAGGCATTTATAAGGGTAATTACAGGGATAATGGAAACAAGTTCAATGGGTGCAACAACAGCAGGTGTTGCTGCTATGGTTAAGGGAGGGGGAGATTGGGGTGGGGTAGGTAAATTGGTAGCTAAGGGGACAAATGGCTGCTGGGAAAGATGGGTTAAAAGTGATAATGTGGATTGGATGGCTTGTAATCTGGCTTGAATAGAGGCATGGTTTTGGAGGGTGGAGTTCATGGATTGTAGATTGGCCACAATTGATGATTGGGTTTAGGTATCGACCATCACTTGGGTTTGAAGGGAGAGTAAGAGGTTGAAGATTTAGGGTAGGAAATCAGGGGTGATGGGTGGAATTGGTTGAAATGGGGAAGTGCGTGCATTTGTGAAGGTGGTGGGCTGTGGTGATTCAGGTGTAGGGGCAAATTGATGGGGCTATGGGGAATTTGGAGGAGGGGAGAAATGAGGAGGGTGAGGGGAGTCAGGAAGAGGGGTAAACTCATAATTGATTTTCCCTATGATAGAGGACATCGTAGCTAAGTATCCCTCTTCTGAAAAAGGGTTTTGGTCATGGGTAAGGGAAGAAGGGATGGATTGGCCTAAGGGTTCAAGGAACTCAGGTGGAAAAGGTGTGGAGGTTTCAATGGGCTGAGGGGGGTGTAGTGGGGAGCTGTGTGGGATAACGAGGATGGGAGGCTCAGGTTCAGAGGCTTGGGCTATTGAGGGTTGTTGTAGGCCAATGGTTGGGCCTGGGATAGTTGTGGTTTCAGGAATTGGGATGGTTTGGGAGATATAGGTGGGTTGAGGCTCAATGGGAGCTTTGGTTAATATTTTTTTCTTTTTATAGGGAGTTTTCCCAGGTGGGCTAAGGTGGGCTGGGTAGGTAGTCACAGGTGTGGGGAAAGTTAAAGGTGTGGTGGGTATGGTTGGGCTAGTTGTGGCTGATGTGATGGGCAAAGGTATAGGTAAGGTCTAAGTAGGTATGGTGGCTGTGGTAGTTGGTGAAATAGGCTGGGGTAAAGGTAATGGGACTATGGAAGGTTGTGAGGCTGGGATTCAGGTAAGAGATGGCATGGGAAATGAAGGGATGGCTGGCATAGCAGAGGGTGCTGCTTGAGAGTCAGCAGCAGGGCTAGTAGTAGCAAAGACAACAAAAATGGCAGCAGAGGTGAGGGCTATTGTAGAGGTTGCCACTGAAATAGCAGCAGCTACATCCTTCTTCTTGTCCTTGGCAATCATGGTGCTACTGATACCCTATTGCTTTTTGCCACATTTTATGGGGTTTAGGGCAATGGTTTCCTCATCCATTTGAAATGGATAGCCTCCTAGCTTTAGCAAGGCTGTAATAAGCCTACAGTAGGGGAGTGAATGGAGTATCTTCTTGGTCTTCACCTTTTCTTGAATATCTTTCATCCCCTCAAAAATTAATTTGACAGCGTCCAAGTAGCGGTTCTTGTTGAATGAGTAAAGTGCATCCGCAATGGGAGACCTCCTCTCCTGCTCAAGGCTAAAGCAATACACATTTTTCCTTAGCACCCCATCCATAAATTTGAGGTTGGGGTGCATATCTCTCTTCATGATGGACACCCCTGATGCAGTGACCCCTCAAGTCAGCTCCTTTTTAATTTCTAGGATGGTGGCTGACAAAGGGGGACCCAAGCCACACTCCGGATTGTACTTTGCTAGTATCCCCAGTATCTCAGCTATTACAGTCTGGTTGAAGAGCATCTTAAACTTGTCTATTAACACCAGCAATGCTAGGTTTCCATCATCCCCCATCTTTACTCTAATATTTTGGTAGAACAGCTGCACTAGTCTAGGGAAGACTAGCTGCATTGGGAGCCTCAACAGGGGCAGTAGAGTTGCCTTGGTTAGGTACTCCATGGTTGCAGATGTCTCTGGTAGCTCTTCAAAGAAAACTTTATGAAAAATTATCTCTGCCTCCTGTTTAATGGCAGCTACCCATTCAGAGGGGGTTCTAAGGTATTCAATATCCTCTTTCTCTTCAGCTATAACCTCAGGGACCTCTTGGGCCAATTCCTTGCCCTTTTTATGTCTCTTCTTAGATTTTTTAGTGCTTTTGGTAGGTAGGTGCTCTCTAGTCCTCTTCTTAAGAGCAAATTTTTCTTTTACTTGGGCATCAGAGGCCACGGCCTTGCCCTTCTTCATTGGGGCTGCCCTCTTCTCAGTCTACTCTATTTGGGGCTCGACAATGGGTGCAGTTACCACAAAGGTCTCCATAATAGAGGCCTCTGCAATCCTTGCAAATTTTTGAGTGGCCACAGGGCTGCTAGTAGGTGGAGGGTTCAGCATGGCGGTCAATGTGTCTAAGAACTTAAACTTTTAGCCATTACTACTAAATCCTTCAAAATTAGGAATTTAATCTCTCTGCTTGTGTAATGCACTCTTCACAAATACAAAAGCACCTAAATTCCTCTCTACTTGACACCAAATTAATATCCAATCAACCCAATAGAGAGAGTGAGAAATCTTACCAAATTGAAGCTAGGGTTCCACTCCAACCGATGCACAACTCAAATTCCCCCAAATCGAGTTCAAAGTGATCGAGAGGTGATGGGGAGTAAAATGGTAGGAGAAAATTAGCTTAGGTGGAGTGGATTAGGCTGTAAAGAAGAAAGAAGAAAAGTGGGAGTTTGATTTTTGTTCAGTGCAGGCTTAGGGCAAAGAGATAGAATGGAGGAAATGGAAAAATCGCAGGGTTTATAAGGCTGATATCGTGCCTTGGACGGCTGTGTCTAGGCACTCGTGAGGTAGATTTCTCGTGCACTTAGCATCCCACCTCGCGAGAAGTGTTGTCGCAAAGAAGAACAGAGCTTCACGAGGACAAATTTAGAGACTTTATGTGCCTCTCGAGGTTACTTCACGGAGCTGAATCTGGGACATAGCGCGCGAAGCAGTTTTCATCTCTTGCGTAGCTTAGGTGTAAACTTTGTGAAGAACATATATTGAGAGTATCCAAGCCTCGCGAGGCAATTAGAAGTTCAAGCTTCAAAGTGTTAGCTTGCGAGGCTTTCACGAGGAACAAAACTACCCTCAAAACTCTGCGAGAAAACCCATTTATAGCTCGCGAGTGTGTAATTCCCTCCATTTAGCCTCGCGAGAAAATAAAACCCACACTTTCTCTCCGCTTGCACTCTGGTATTTGCGTGGACACTGGCATGCACCTATCCATTGTGCATAAGCATTGGCTCCTTCAAATAGAATCCATTTCATCATGCTAATTGTATGCCCATTACCAACATTTGTTCATAAAAAATTTAGCATGCTAAAAAAAAATGTTAAATTATATCAAATTCATGACATTGGTAATGACATCTCCTTAACCATAAAGCAGCAATAACACATGCACCTCAACATCAGGTTCATGCACCTTAAATTCATATGACCAGTACGTACATACCAACTATTATTCACTAAAAAGTACCACTATTCACCTCTTAACCTAGCCTTTGTTGGACCTTGAAGTTGACTAATAACTCCTTTTTAGCTTGTTTTATAGTTAGGAATAACTTGTGCAACTTAACATAAAGTCTATGCTTTTGGTACCAAGAGGAGAGAATTCCAACAAAAGATGACAGCTAAACTAGAAAGTGATCGAACACCATGGTGGTATACACCATGGTGACTATTTTGCATGTCATAATGGACCAACAAAGCCCAACAGAGGAAAGAAGTATATGTGAGAGTGGAGGAAGCTGCAACATATGCATGGGCATAGCAGCAGAGGAGCCAATGACCTATCTCACACAGTTGAGATGCTGCCTCGCATTGTTCAATTCACTGGCAAAGCTCCCTCGCGTAGCTAAGACATGTAGCATATTCGAGCTCGCGAAGAAGTCGCGCAATTCAATGAAGGGGTTCTCACAAAGCAACTCTTGCACAACAATTATGCACTTCAGTTGAAATCAACATGTGAAGAAACTCACGGAGCTCTCGCACACTAAGCCTCCAGAAATACAGCTCGTAAAGTTCACACGAGGATCAGGCCTTAATGCAGCCGCACACACTACCCCACGAGACCAATTGGCGCGAACAATAGCAAAGACCTCGTTAAGTTCTCACATGGCTCTAAAAGAGAGAGACACCTAGAAATCCTCTCGCACAGCTCTCTCATTCCTAGAAGCTTAACACTGAACCGAGTGAGATGTAAAGGCATCTGCGCGAGTACCTCACAAAAGAAAACATCTAAAGCTCTATTGCGTGAGCAAGCTAAACACTGAACATCCTGTTGCGTGAGTGCATTCAAAGCTGAAGCAGCTACATGACCATCCACAATCCTGTTGCGCGAGACAACAATATTCAAAGATAAACTCTACCCCGCGAACACTTTGTAGCTATGTGATAGAAGTGATATGCAGAAGCCAGCCTCACAAAGCTCTGGCTCTCCACTTCTCAATCTTAACTCAAAGACCTTTGGGGGATTTCCCTAGGTCTAAGGCACACATCTCGAGGCATAGATTCTGATGCACACATCCCAAGACATCCAAGGGTTATAATAGTGCCACATCTGCTTGAAAAATTAGGGTTTACTCTTCTCTCAACCACGACATTTGAACTAAGTGCATAAGTTGTGCTTGTAACTTAGAAACCATCAATCACTCTTTCCTTCAACCTCTATCGGCTGAGAGCTCAAGCAGATTTGGGTTAGGGTTAGGGTTTCATCACCTCTTTTTCCATTTTTTCTTCTTTCTTAGCCTAGCACTTGCTGGCTAAATATTTGTTAAGCATTATGGCGTAGTTTTATTTAAGTTTTGTAATAGGTCATTTAAACATTGGGATTTTGTATTGAGTTGTTGTGCACAAGGTTGCTGCCTTGAGAGATTTCATTGTTTGTAACATCAGATCGATGGAATTTGTGGTTAAATGCATACTTAATATGTTATTTTCCTATTTGCCTATAGTTTAGTTCAGGCTATAGCAAGCATTTAGGATTTGAGTTTATTGAAAGGCCCATGGAACCTTGAGCCTGTAGCTTTGGGACCATGGTGGCAGCAGCAGTTTACATGTTCTATCTCATCATTTTTGGGCAAGGCAGCCTCTGTGGATAGCCTATGACCATTAGAGTGGGCAAACTATAGCCCTAGGGCAATCTTGGTCACAAATCTGAGATGGATTCTTTTTCTCTGCACTTGAGCTTGTAGCCGGGTGAGAGATTATGAAGGAATAGGCTCCCCTCTGTTTCAGTTGATCACTATCAGATATTAGATCTGGCTTCTCTGTAGTGATTGCAGCTATGAGGATATTTTATTATAAGCTATTTTTAAGCAATAAATTATTGATTTAAATTTTATTTAAATCTATAGATCTTTTGGTTCCATTAGTTTCTTGATTGAACCTTTAGATCTTTTGATTGCCATCTGATCTTCCTAGGTTTAAAACTCCTATGAATGTCAGCCAGATCTGTATGCAGATCTGGGGAGCTGGTAGCCTGGTAAACATAGTGTCTGTAATGGTATTGATTCATTGGATTAGGTTTGATCAACTCACTCCTTTAGATTAAGTTAGGTTTTCTGGCTTAATCAATGAGACTTGACAGACTCTATTAGATAGATTGTGGCCATTTGAGTGGTCAGACTATAGCCTTAATAGCACCCCAAATGGCATGGGTTAAGTTGGATTCTTCTACCTTGCTGAGGTTATTGATAGCACTTCAGTAAGGGCGTGCTACGAAGAGTGCCCTAAATCTGAGTTATATAACTGAATGAACTTTAACCTAGACTACTTACTTCCCATCCTTTTATCTTTATTTTAACACACCATTACCACCTTCTTCATAACCCTTTCTCAGGATAGGACTGCACTTTTTTTTTTCTTTTTTAGTAGGTAATTTAGTGTAGTTGTGACACCCAACTCCCTTTCCTTAGATTGTCAGATCTGTAGCCAGATTTGGAGGCCTACTATTATAGCCCATTTTGGATTCTAGATCAATTTCTCTGTGGGACAAACTCTTACTTATGAAAACTTACTACAATAGCCCTGTATCTTGCAGGCTTAGGGTTATTTTGGTTGTATTGTTTCCATCTTTTATTTTACTTTGATTTTTAATTTGTTCTCACCACACAATAAAGTCACCACACTGTAGTCCAACCACAACAAGTTTTGGCACCGCTGTCAGGGAATATTGATCTTTTTAGTAGACCTGAGTTATATTATATTTTATTTTAGAAAATTCTTTATAGCTGTGCCATAGTAGAATAAAAGTACTACTGATTTTTTTTTAATTTTGCAGAATTGGATAACAGTAGAAGGGAAAAGCTAGAGCTAGAGCTGGAGTCTAGCTAGCTCTATTTGCACTTTTTTTATCCTAAAACTTAGTCCCTTAATGTTGAATTCACTGTAATTAATTTAGTATAAATTTGTTTAGTTGTGATTTTAGTTTAGAAATTCTTTGAGTGCTGTAAGAATTTTCCCTACTTGCTGCATTTATGGATGTATGCTTGGAAGAAGGCCCCTTAACCCTGAGTTGGAACCTTCAAATCCTGAGATTGAAAGGATCCTTAGACCAAGAAGCACCACACAAAGCCCTACTGTTGAAACTGAGCAAGCTAACATGGTTGAGAGGCAAAGAACCTTTAAGGACTACAATGCACCAGGGGATTACACATCTCATTGGAAGAAAACTATGAAATCAAGTCCTCCACCAGCAATATGCGGCCATATTTTCATGGGCTCAGTAAGGAAGATCCTTATAAGCACATTGACTAATTTTTTGCACTTTGCACCACCTTCAATATGTCTAGCTTAGGACTTGAAGCCACCAAACTGAGGCTTTTTCCTTATTCCCTAAAGGTCAAAGTCAGCACATGGCTCTCTAAGCTCCCAGCCAACAGCATACAAACATGGAGTGACCTCCATACCCAATTTCTGGCTAAATTCTTTCCCATGAATAAGACCAACCAGATGAGGACAAGTATTTTTTCATTTACTCAGTCCTCAACTGAGGATTCTTATGATGTATGGGAGAGATTTTAGGAGATGTTAAAATAATGCCCCCACCACCAAATTCCAATGTGGCAACTAAAACAAGTATTTTACCAAAGAATTAATCCCAAGAGTAGGGATATGGTTGATGCCTCATGTGATGGTAGTTACCTCCACAAGACAGCTGATGAGGCTTGGGAGTTGTTTGACATCATAGGGGAAAATTCTATGGAGTTGGAGTCCCTGTGTCGCAATAATAGCCCGACCCTTGCTAAGTTGGTGAAAGAGTTCACTCCTAGAGGTGGAATATATGAGGTTAAGGTGCAAAGTGAGTTGGAGAAGAAGGTGGCTAATTTGAGCTTAAAATTTGGCAAATTGATGAATTTGATGCAACCTAGAATAGTTGGACAAGTGGAGGAGGCATGTCTGATATGCCAATCTCCCATACATTCACTCCAAGATTTTCCATCAGCCAAATAATTCCCTGATTTTATTATGGAGCAAGCCAATGCTGCCCAAGCATTTGAACAGCAACCTGCTAGGTACTCATGGAGGAACCACCCAAATTTGAGGTGGAGACAAGATAATTACCCTCAACCCCAGCAGCAGTTGGTAGCTCCATACAAACCTCAGCACCAATTTAACCAGGGATACCCACCTAGATAGAATATTTAGTAGCCTGCCCCACAACCCTACCTGTTGGCCTTGCCCCCATAAAAGCCCGGATCCTCTTCTTTTGAAGAGCAAATGCTGGCACCCATGCAAAATTTGGGGACCCTAGTCCAAACTATGAACTCTCATGGGCAAAGCATTGAGAAAATAGAGGACCAGTTGGGTCAAATCTGTAATGCTTTGAATAAAAGAGAGGAGGGTAGACTGCCTAGTCATCCCTTAGCCAACCCCAAGGGGCAGTACATGATTGGTGAAGCATCCTCTATCCTTGGGGATGATAATTCAGTAGGACAAGGCAACTAAGGAGGTCATGAAAAGGGAAGGTGAGTGCTGAAGAACCAAAAGAATGTGCGCACCATATGTATTAACTGTGTGTTTTGCTTTCAGTTACTTAGAAAATTTTCATTTACTGCTTTAGAAAAATGATTTGCTTTTGTCTGATTTTGTTTTGTTCATTTTTGTTTTGAGTACATGTGCATATCTGAATTTGCTGTACAAGTTTTTTGATGTATGGTTGAGGTACTCTCATGATAAATGGCATGAATTTGATCTGAAAATATATCTTTAGAATTTTACAATTTTAATGAACAGTTGTTGATAATAGGCACATAATTATGATGGTGAAATGGAGTATTTGTGAAAGGGTTGATGCTAATGCACAATGGATAGGTGCATGACATTATAGAAGCACTGGCCAATGTGCAGCACTAAGAAAATAGTTTAAAATGGGTTCTTGCAATGCAAACAAGCATAAAGTTTAATCTCGTAGAGCTCTGATGATAGTTCGAGCCCCGCGAGGCTCGATCATGGCAGAAATTTGGAACTGCGCGAATAACTGACTCCACGCATTTAACCTCGCGAGGCACTTGATGCTCTACATTTTGAAGTCTTGCAAAGTTAGATAGCGCAGCTGCGCAAAAAAGTAAAAATTCAACTCGCTCACCAAGGATAAGTTTCAGCTCCGCGAACTATATTGAGAAGCGAACTCCTCACGGGACTGAATGTACACTACGTGAGAAATATGCCCCGCGAGCACCTGTTAACAGTTGCGCAAGGCATGGGTTTTCCCTTTAAACCCTTACGAATTTCTTCGAATTCTTCATTTCATATCCCTTCGCCTTAACTCCCATTGCTAATACTAGACCAACATGCACTCTACAAGATCATTTCTTTAATATCATTATAGCAATCAACCTTGGAAGGAGGAGAACATTTAATATGACGATGCATATTCCACCACTCATGCATTTTAAATATAAGGCTAGTTCACCTCCATCACATTCGTTCTCTTTTGACCTCCTCAGTTCGTCCCTACCCATAACTATGGTGGATGACAAACCCATTGATCTGCCAATAAAAATTTTACTCAGTTTGGGAGGACCCACCACCACCAAAAGAACCTGATCCATTACAATTCCTATGGGACGAGTATGAGGAGGTACAAAGGATTTTGGCCAAGTAGGAAACGAAAAAGAATCGGAGAAAGAAAAATAAACAGAAGATAGAACCATCTGCACCCCCCCCCGTTCTGGCTTACAATTCCTCTTCCATGAAGTAGCACGTTTTTGCCACTGTCATGTCTAACTTAGCGTGTGTCTAGATTTATCCAAGGTTTATACTCTTTTTGTATTTAAATGAAATTTTCTTTTGTTTCTATTATGTGATATACTTTCTGTCTTTATATCTAGTTTGTTTGTTCTAGTTGTTTGTGTGTGCTTTCTTTCATGCTTGTATTTGATTTATTTCCTGTCAATTTTGTATATGTTCCCTGCTGCACATGCCCTCTTATCTTTGAATAAGTGAGGACATTGCTCCTCATAATACTAAGTGCAGCAGTCTTAACAAAGTTAGGAATGAATATAATGAACTTCACCTAAGCAACGTTGAAAGTGAGGAAATTTAAGCACCATGCAGACCTTTTTAATACTAAAATCATTGGAAAATCAATACTTCTATGAGGTGAATATCAGGATATTTTTTATACAAATAGTAGTTAGTGAATCAGTAATGAGAGAAACAGGTGAAAGCATACTCCTTTAAGTTCAATTGAAGACCATACCTAGTGAGCTTTGAGCCTATAATTTTTTTTTTTTAGGAGTGTCTATGGCAACTTGTTCCTCTTCTAAGGAGTGACTGAGTCAAGACCTTTTCACTAAAAGTTAAACACCCCAAGTTGAAGTGGTTCGATAGTAATCATGACGCTAAGGAAAGGATAAAGGCCTTCATTTGGACAGTTTGAGCCATAAAGATCAAACCTGTGAAACTACCCTTGTGCATACATTTTTTGAGCCTTAAAGCCCCATTTTTCTTCAACAAACACCAAAGTACTAAACCATAACCTCTTACCCTGATTTGGCCCTACCCTCACTCTAAGAATTCAGAAGGTAAAGAAGAGGTTGTTTAAGATAGGTGAGTAAAGTAAACATTTGGTGAAAGGAGAAGAAGAGAGAAGGAAATCTATAAATAACAGTGTAGCAATTGTAGATGCGTGGTAAACATCATAAAAAATAAATATATATAAATATAAGGAAACAACAAGAAACAGAAAAAAAAAAAAATAAGGAAAAGAAAGAGAAGTCAAAGGGAGAATTCCATTGGAAATGTTGAAAAGAAGAGAAGAAGTTGGCCACTTTTGCTCTAAAATTTTAAAAGAAGATGGAGTTGTGTAGCGTATTCGAGCTTGCAAAGAAGTCGCGTAGTTCAATGAAGGGGTTCTCACAAAGCAGCTCTCACGCAGCAGTCGCGCACTTCAGCTGAAATCAACATGTGAAAAAACTTGCGGAGCTCTTGCACACTAAACCTCCAGAAATATAGCTCGTGAAGTTTTCACGAGGCTCAAGCCTTATTGCAGCCGCACACACTACCCCGCGAAACCAATTAGCGGAAACAATAGCAAAGACCTAGCGAAGTTCTTGAGTTGCTCTAGAAGGGAGAGACGCCTAGAAATCCTCTCACATAGTTCTCGCGTGCCTAGAAGCTTAACACTAAACCGAGCGAGATGCAAAGGCATCTGCACGAGTACCTCATGAAAGAAAATGTCTGAAGCTATACTACAAGAGCAAGCTAAACACTGAACATCCTTCTACGCGAGTGCATTCAAAGTTAAAGCAGCTGTGCAATCATCCATAGTCCTACTATGCGAGACAGCAGTATTAAAAGCCAAACTCTACCCTTTGAACACTCTGTAGCTGCATGACAGAAGTGAAATGCAGAAGCCAGCCTCACGAAGCTTAGGCTCTCCACTTCTCAATCTTAACTCAAGGACCTTTTGGGGATTTCCCTTGGTCTAGGGCACACATGCGAAGGCATAGATTTCGATGCATGCATCCCAAGGCATCTAAGGGTTGTAACAATGCCACATATGCTTGAAAAATTAGGCTTTGCTCTTCTCTCTGCCATGACATTTAGACTAAGTATATAAGTTGTGCTTGTAAATTAGAAACCATCAATCACTCTTTCCTTCAACCTCTATCGGCTGAGAGCTTAAGCAGATTAGGGTTAGGGTTAGGGTTTGATCACCTCTTTTTTCATTTTTTTTTCTTTCTTAGCCCAACACTTGCTGGCTAAATCTTTGGTAAGCATTTAGGTGTAGTTTTATTTAAGTTTCATAATAGGTCATTTAAATATTGGAATTTTGTGTTGAGCTGTTGTGCACAAGGCTACGACCTTGATAGATTTCATTGTTGGTAACATCAGATCAATGGAATTTATGTTTGAATGCTTACTTAATCTGTTATTTTCTTATTTGCTCATAGTTTTCTTCAGGCTATAGCTTGCATTTAGGATTTTAGTTTATTGAAAGGCCCATGGAAGCTTGAGCTTGTAGCCTTGGGACAATGGTGGTAGCAGTAGTTTACAGGTTCTATCTCATCATTTATGGGTAAGGGAGCCTCTGTGGATAGCCTGTGACCATTAGAGTGGACAGACTACAGCCCTAGGATAATCTTGGTCACATATCTGAGATGGATTCTTTTTCTCTGCACTTGGGCGTGTAGCCTGGTGAGAGATTGTGCAGGAACAGGCTCCCCTCTGTTTCACTTTATCACTATTAGATGTTAGATCTAACTTCTCTGTAGTGATTGCAGCTGTGAGGAGATTTTATTGCAACCTATTTTTAAGTAATAAATTGTCGATTTAAAGTCCAGTAAAATCTATAGACCTTTTGGTTCCATTAGTTTCTCGATCGAATTTGTGTATTTGGGAATTGACCATTTAGTTAACCTCTAGATCTTTTGATTGCCATATGATCTTCCTAGGTTTTAAAATCCTATGAATGTCAGCCAGATCTGGGGAGCTTGTAACCTGGCAAACATAGTGTCTGTAATGGTATTCATGGCCTGATTTGATTCATTGGATTAGGTTTGATCAACCCACTCCTTTGGATTAAGTTAGCTTTTTTGGCTTAATCAATGGGATTTGATAGACTCTATTGGATAGACTCTGGCCATTTGAGTGGACAAACATAGCCTTAAGAGCCCCCCAAATGGCATGGGTTAAGTTAGATTCTTCTACCTTGCTGAGGTTATTGATAGAACTTCAATAAGGACATGCTGCAGAGAAAGCCCTAAATCTGAGTTACAGAACTGAATGAACTTTAACCTAGACTGCTTACTTCCCATTCTTTTATCTTTATTTTAACACACTATCAGCACCTTCTTCATAACCCTTTCTTAGGATAGGCCTGCACTTTATTTCTTTTCTTTTTTAGTAGGTAATTTAGTATAGTTGTGACACCCAACTCCCTTTCTTTAAGATTGTCAGATCTGTAGCCAGATCTGGGGGCCTACTATTATAACCCTGTTAAGACCTAAAAAGTACCACTTTTCACCCCTTAACTTAACCTTCGATTAGACCCTTAGCCATCTAATAAGTTCTTGTTAAGTGTTTTATGTAGGTAATAATCAGCAGTGAAATAATGCCAGGAATCCTGCTAAGGAGCCTGTTTTGGCACCAAAAGTCCCTCAGAAGGATGAACTCTGAATCCAGACCTGGAATTGGTCTCGCGCAGCCTAACTAAGCTTCCCCAGACTTTACAACAACTACGCGCGCAGCTCTCATGAAGCTCAAGAGTAGAACACATCGCGCAGTCTCGCGCAGTTCAAAGCAGACCTCTCTCAACCTCGCGCAGTCGCTTAACCCGAGGAGAGAGAGCCAGAGACTCCTCACGCAATTTACGCAGCGCGAGATGCAATTATTAGAAGAGAACTCGCGCAGTTCTCGCACCATTCAAGAAGAAAGCATCCTTGCAAAGACGGAGCCATCCTCGCAAAGATCAGTCAAGACATGAAACCTCGCGCAGTTCAGAACTCATTAAAGCCTCGTGAGGAAACTTGCGAAGTCCATTAAAGAGAAGTGCTCGTGAAGTTCTCACGCTATTCAAATCTGTCCTCACGAAGATCAACCCAGCGAACGCACAACTATCTCGTGACTGCTTGAACTCCAACCCCGCGACATCTGAGGCTTTGATGTCTACTCAACCTCGCGACTGCCTAACGAGCAAACCAAGGCAACCTCGCGACGGTTGAAGCTTTAATGTCAAACCATCCTCGCGAAGAGCAAGAGCTACCACACGACAAGTCTGGGAAACAATGGCTACCTAGCAAAGCTCTGAACTTCAACTTCCATCCCTTCAGCAGAGGACCTTCTGGGAATTTCTAGCGATTAGGGCACGCACTCCCATGGTCAAATCTCTATGCACGTGCCCCAAGGCATCCAAGGATCACTATTCGGCCATGTGGCATCATTAAAATTAGGGTTTCCTAACCCTAATGCGTCGCCACACCACTGCTATATAAACCCATACTTAGTTTAGGTTTAAAAAAAAAAGCCTGGAATAGCTGGGAACAGATCTCATTTCTTGGAGACTCGATCTAAGATCGTTTTTCTTTTCTTTTTATAGTTGTAAATAGTTTTCTTTTTCTTTCTCCTTCTCTCCATAGTCCAGCACTTGCTGGGTATGTCTTTATATGCCTTTTGAACTAGATCAATGAAAGTTTTGTAATAGGATTTGTACTCTGTGGGATTTGTGTTTGAATGTGAGATGCTCTGTGCAAGGCTACTGCCTTGTGATCCGCCATTGCTTTGGCTATGATTCAAAGCAATGGAGGACTGATTCGAAGGGCCACTCAGATCCAAGTGACCTGCGTGTCTGGGCTATCATGGTCATATACAGCCTTAGCCCCACCACAGGACCCACTAGATCAAAAATCCCCATGAGAGCTTGAGCTGGTAGCCTGGTGACCATGGTGGTGGCAGCGATATTCTTATTTTATCTTGGGTTCCGTGAGAGGAGGATAGCCTTTGGGATAGTCTGTGACCATTCAAGTGGACAGGTTATAGCCTTAGGGTGATTCTAATCCACCGATCCAAGATGGATCCTTCTTCTTTGCACCTGAGCTTGTATTAGCCTGGTGGGAGATTGTACAGAGGTAGACTCCCCAATAATTGTATAGATCCGCTATCAGATGTTAGATCTGATCGGGTTATAGAGATTGTAGGCTTGTGACTGGACCATTGTAGCCTCACTCAAGTAATGGACAGCTACATCGAAGGTTGTACTCAATCTCTTGCTGGTTCTATGTGTCTGGGCTATCGTGGCCCTATACAGCCTTAGCCCCACACATAGAGCTTTAGAGGTTGAGGTTCCTTATGGATTCTTGAGCTGGTAGCCTGGATGAAATAGTGTCTATAATGATTAACTTGTCTTGACCCATCCCTGGATTGTGGTTCCGCTATGGGATAGTCTGTGACCATTTGAGTGGATAGGTTATAACTGTTAAGACCTGAAAAGTACCACTTTTCACCCCTTAACTTAACCTTTTATTAGACCCTTAGCCACCTAATAAGTTCTTGTTAAGTGTTTTGTGTAGGTAATAATCAGTAGTGAAATAAGACTAGGAATCCTATTAAGGAGCCTACTTTGGCACCAGAAATCCCTCAGAAGAATGAACTCTGAATCCAGACCTGAAATGAGCCTCGCACAGCTGACCCATGCTTTAGAGGATTCAGGAGAAATATGCCTCGCACAGTTCAACTGAGCTTCCCAAGACTTTACACAAACCTCACGCGTAGATGAGTGACTGAAGAGCTTTAAAAACTCAAAATCGCACAGCTCTCGCGAAGCTCAAGAGTAGAACACATCGCGTAGTGTCACGCAGTTCAAAGCAGACCTCTCTCAATCTCACACAATTTGCTCAGAACGGCTGAGGAGAGAGAGCTTTAGAAGATTCCTCGTGCAGCTGTCGTGCAGTCATTGCGAGATGCAATTATCAGAAGAAGAACTCCTCGCGCAGTTCTCGTGCCATTCAAGAAAGAGAACATCATGGCGAAGGCAAAGCCAACCTCGCGAAGATCAAGTAAGACATAGAACCTCGCACAGTTTAGAACTCAGTAAAGCCTCGCGAGGTAACACACGATGTCCAGTAAGGAGAAGTGCTCACGAAGTTCTCGCGCTGTTCAAATTCACTCTCGCAAAGATCAGCCCAGCGAAGACCGAGCAACCTCCCGACTGCTTGAACTTCAACCCCGCGACACCTAAGACTGTGTTTTCTACTCAACCTCGCAAAACCCAATCCAGATAGAGAGCACAATTCTCTACCGCGCGACTGCCTGAAGAACAAACCAAGGCAACCTCGTGACGACTGAAGCTTTAGTGTCAAATCATCCTAGCGAAGAGCAAAGAGCTACCATGCGACAAGTCTGGGAAACTACAGCTACCTAGAGAAGCTCTAAACCTAAACTTCCATCTCTTCACTAGAGGACCTTTTGGGTATTTCTAGCGATTAGGGCACACACTCCCATGCTCAAATCTCTGTGCATGTACCCTGAGGCATCCAAGGATCACTGTTAGGCCATGTGGCATCGTTAAAATTAGGGTTTCCTAACCCAAAGGCGCCGCCACCCCACTTCTATATAAACCCATACCTAGCTTAGGTTTAGGTATCTAGGAACACATCTCAGATCATTTTTCTTTTCTCTTTCTTTTTAGCTGTAAATAATTTTCTTTTTTTCTTTTCCTTCTCTCCATAGTCCAGCACTTGTTGGCTATGTCTTTGTATGTATTTTGAATTAGATTAATGGAAGTTCTGTAATAGGATCTATACTTTGTGGGATTGGTGTTTATGTGTGAGATGCTCTGTACAAGGCTGCTGCCTTGTGATCCGCCATTGCTTTGGTTGTGTTTCAAAGCAATGGAGGAATGATTCTAAGGGCCATTCAGATCCAAGTGACCTGTGTGTCTGGGCTATCATGGTCCTACAGCCTTAACCCCACCACAGGACCCACTAGATCTGAAATCCCCATGGGAGCTTGAGCTGGTAGCCTTGTGACCATGGTGGTAGCAGCGACATTCTTGTTTTGTCTTGGGCTCCGTGAGGAGGATAACGTCTGAGATAGTCTGTAACCATTTAAGTGGACAGATTATAGCCTTAGGGTGATTCTAATCCACCGATCCAAGATGGATCCTTCTTCTTTACACTTGAGCTTGTAGAAGCCTGGTGAGAGATTGTACAGAGGCAGACTCCCCTATATTTGTATAGATCTGCCATCAGATGTTGGATCTGATCTGGTTATAGAGAATGTAGGCTGGTGACTGGACCGTTGTAGCCTCACTAAAGCAATGGACGGCTAGATCGAAGGTTGTACTCAATCTCTTGCTGGTTCTATCTCTGGGCTATCATGGTCCTATACAACCTTAGCCCCACATATAGAGCTTTAGAGATTGAGGTTCCCTATGGATTCTTGAGCTGGTAGCCTGGATGAAATAGTGCCTGCAATGATTTACTTGTTGTGTTGTGACCCATCCCAGGATAGTGGCTCCCCTATGGGATAATCTGTGACCATTTGAGTGGACATGTTATAGCCTTAAGGGTGGAATCATGGCAGAGTGATGGGTTGGATCCTTTCTCCTCAGTGGTGATAATGTAGCCTCTGGACAGGATTTCTATAACATCATATCTGAATCTGAGTTATAAAACTTCTCTGACCTTGGCTCAGTAACATACTTCTCACCCTTTTTATATTTATTTTCTACACTCCATTCATCCTCTCAACCCTTTCTGTAGTTTAGACATTAGAATACTTTGAATAAGTGACCTTAAACTCCCCTCCTTTTAGGACTGCCAGATCTATAGTCAGATCTGGAGGGACTACTAGAGATGGCTCCCTTGGAGCTGTAGATCACCTTTCCCTGTGGGACAAACTCTTACTTATCAAAACTTGCTACAATGGACCCTGTATCTTGCAGGTCTAGGACTTCTGAGTTGTGCTGAATTCATCCCCTATTTTACTCATTATTTGATTTTTAAATGACTTTCACCACCAACCAATAAAGTAAGCTCTCAGAATCCGCCAACAAGTTTTTGGTGCCACTACCGGGGAAAGATGATCTATTAGTAGACCCTTAGTTTTTGTATTCTGAGTATTCTTTGCACATGTGAATAATTGATATTGCTGACATAATTTTGAACTTTTCTTGCAGATCTAGACAGCAGCAGTGAATGATAGTTGGACTGCAATTGGAGCTTAGCTACCTCTGTCTGCAAACTCTCTGACTTTTAAAACTCTGTCTATCTATCTTAAAAAAATTTCTAGCAGTATCTAGGATAGTTTAAATGTATTCTTTGAATAGCTGTAAACTAGTTAGATAAATTTGTTAGTGTACAATTATTCTTTTGCAATGTGCCTGCAAGAAGTTTTCCTTGCTGTTGGTGTGCTTGTATGCTAGGGAGGATATCCCTTAGCCCTGCTTTAGAGCCTCTTAACCCTGAGTTAGAAAGAGGAAGGAGACTTAGGAGAGACAGGCACACCACAGGAGAGCCCCCAAGTGAATCTGTGACAACAATTATGGGTGAAGAACAACCCAGAACCATCAAGGAGTTGAATGCTTCGGATGACTATAACTCCCCTTTTAGCATTCAATTCCCTAATGTTCAGGGGAAGTATGAGATAAAAACTTCAATCATCCAGATGCTGCCAACTTTCCATGGGCTTAGCAAGGAGGACCCTTACAAGCATATTGACCAGTTCTTGGCCTTGTGCACCACTTTTAATATCATTGGTTTGGGACCTGAGGCTACTAGGCTTAGACTCTTTCCCTTCTCTCTGAAGGATTGGGCCAGTACCTGGCTGACCACTCTTCTCAACAATAACATTGCTTCATGGAAAGATCTGCAGACTAAATTCCTAACCAAGTTCTTCCCTGAGACCAAAACTAGCCAGTTGAGGAAAGAGATTCTTGCATTTGCTCAATCCCCAACTGAGGATTTTAACCAGTCCTGGGATAGGTTTAAAGAGATACTCAAACAATGCCCCCACCACAAGATCCTTGAGTGGCAGCTTGTACAAAGCTTCTATAATGGGATTGATGAGAAAAATAGAGATATGGTCGATGCCTCTTATGGTGGATCGTACATGCACAAGACTGCTGAGGAGGCATGGGAATTGTTTGAGGTGATTAGTGAGAATGCTTTTTAAAAGCCATCCCTAGCAAGAACTAGTTAGGAATCTGAGTCAAAGGTTGGGCCTGCTGCTGGATCAAGAGGAAAAGTTTGAGGTGTCTGGGAACAATGACCTGCAGCTGCAGATGGCAAACCTCTCTATGAAGTTTCATAAATTATTGACTGTGATGCAACCTAGAAGGGCTGCTCATGTGGCGGAGGCATGTCGGATATGCCAGTCCCCACAGCACACAGTGGAGGAATGTCCATCTGCAGGACAATTTCTTGAATTGATTTTGGAACATGCTGCTGCTGCTTAATCTTATGGCCAGCAATAATCTGGGGCTACAATAGGCAGCCATATGGATACCAGCACCAAAATGCGGGTTACCAATGGAGAGACCACCCAAATCTGAGGTGGAAGCAAGACAACTGCATGCAGCCCTAGTAGATGTTGGCCTTACCACAAAAGCCACAGCAGCAGTTCAATCAAGGGAATGCCCCTAGGTCTACCTTCCAGCACCATCAGCAGCCCCATCAGCAGCAAAATCAGTTGGTCTTACCCCCTTCTCAACATAGAAATACTTCTTTTGAGGACCAGGTCTTGACCTCACTGTAAAATCTGGGTTCCTTGGCTTAGATTGTGAACTCTCATGGTAAGAGCGTCAAGAAGATGGAGGAACAGATTGGACAACTAGCGAACACCTTAGCCAAAAGAGAAGAGGGAAGGTTGCCTAGTCAACCAGTGGTTAATCCCAAGGGCCAATTTTTGATTGGTGAAGGATCATCAGACCTTGAAGGGGATCTTTCATTGAATTGATGATAAGAACTATGCACCTTTGTATAATATGTACTTTACAGTTTAGAGGAATTTATAGCAATCTTGTTGGAATCTGAGTTTAGTGCTTTATGCCTACTTTTATTCTTGTTCCCCTTGTTTGCTAATTTCAAGTGATTGAATGATAATGTAATATTTGAATGCTTTTCATGATGTATGAATTTAATGCCTTGAGAGTATGGGAATTTGTAAATGCTTTATAATGCTTGTGGGTGTCACTGAAAGAGAGTTTGTGAGAGAATCCACCCATAAAGTCAGGGTCAAACAGCTGACTCGTGGGTGAGTGAATTCTAACTCGGTTAAGCCATCGCGGGGTTCTGAATAATGGGTTTGATCCCCTCTCGCGCAGTTCATAAAGAACTACTTTGTTTTGCTATCGCGAGTTTCAGATATAACTGGGTGGGCTACTTCGCGCAGTTTAAAAGAACATCTAATCTCACGACCCATTCATTCCCAGCCAGCGAGCGGATATTTTCAAAGTGCACCGAGCCTCGCGATATTTAAATCCCACCCCGCGCTGCTTTTCTTTACTGCTTTCTCTTTCCTCTCCTACCAGTGAAACCCTAGCTCCCACTCCTCTCAACCGCTCTTCTCCAGCTTCCTGTCTACAGTTCATTGTTCACTTTGAAATTCTAGAATTTTGTTCTTAAAGCTTCCATCAATAGTTGCCCCCTGCTAAGAGCTCTTGAGATCCACCGTGCATCCACTTGAATAGACCCCTATATTTTAGGGTAAGACTCAGCTCTTGACCTTTCATTTCAAAATTTCAACTGCGCACTCACCAAGAAGAATCTTGATGGCTCCTAAAAGTGCACCCGTGAAGAGAGCCAGGGACCAGGCCACAGTGGAGCCTGTCCCCAAGAAAGCCAAGTCCTCTATGGCACAATAAAAAGGGAAGGAGGTGATTCCTGAGGTGGCTGCACAAACACCTGATTATTCTACACCCTCTGAGCTCCTCATTTCCATTCCCTTAGAGCCTGAAGCCATTTTTGAAATCTCTTTCTTTGAATCAGAGCCGTTGACAGCACCTGCCATTGAGTTCTTGCGCAAGGCTGGTTTGTTCCCCTTGATGCAAATGATTCCTGCACTAGCCTATCCTAGGTTAGTGCAACTCTTTTACCAACACCTTAGGGTTAGACCAGACACACAGGGGCAGCCAGGCCTCCTTGTGTTAGTTGATAATTTTGATATGCTGCTTAGCCCAGAGTTAATTGCTGAAGTCATGGGCATCCCGACCATTTTTTATCCCAACAGCAGATATGGTGCCCCTGTGACTGCCTCTCTCGATACCATGGCCCAGGCCATTACCAGAGGCTTGAAGGCCACAGGGGACTCCATCAGAAGAAGGGATTTGAATCTCAAGCTGTTGTTCATCGATCAAGTGCTAAGGAAGAATATCTACTACTCTGGCCATCAGCAAGAAAGGAGGACACCAATTGCGAATGCTCTCTACTCCTTCTCTCTCGACCACAGATTTAATGCTGCATGGTTGATTTTTAAAGCCATGAAAGACATGATGGTGAAGCTTGGGCTGCAAAAGAAGGTCCACACTCTCCCCTATGGAAGATTTATCACCAAACTACTTCTGAGGGGAGGGTACAAGATACCAGTGGGGGAGTTATCTGCTGACCTCACTCCCACCACTTTTGCCAAAAGACAATGGGAGATCAGCAGAAGTCTAATGGATCCTCAGAAAAAGAAGAAGAAGGCTGAAGCTCAGAATGTTTTCTAGCAGAGAGAGGGAGTTGTTGTGGCAAAGGCCACCCTTGCCCCCAAAAAGAAGGCTAAAACCCCTGCCCCAAAAAAGGTGGCGTGAGCTTCTGTCACCTCTGCTTCTGCAGCAACTCCTCCATCCACCACACTTACCTCTCCATTATTTTCTTTTCCTATTCCATCTCTCCCTTTCCCTCTTTTATCTCCTTTTTCCATTCCACCTCCCACTATTATCCGTACCTGGGAAGAAAGTGTTGAACCCCTGGACAACACTCCACCTTCACCCACCTTACCTCAATACACAACCCCAGTACCTCCAACTTCCTCTGACGTCAACCCTGACAGCCCTCCCCTGATAACCTACCTTAAAAAGAAACCCTCTCACACAACAGCTACCATATATTTACCCACTTCCACCCCCCCTGTCATTCCCACAGACACACCCCCTATTGACCAACCCTTAGTCCAACCTCTCCATGACCTGGACTTTAACCTAGCCACCACTTCAGGGTATCAGGCCTTCATGACTACCCTGCTTGATACCTTGCTCACCCATGACATCCCTCTCCCTGAGTCCCCTCTCCCTTCACCACATCATTCACCAGACCCTTCACCTTCTCCCCCTACCACTTTCCATCATGCCCCACTTCCCCATTCCAACTTCCTATCCTCATACTTCACCTCAACCAACCTCAGATACCCTTACCCATCCCCTTTCCCTCATACCTGACATCCAAACCCAACTCTCCAACACCACACAGCCCCAAGCCCCCATGCAAACCCTCCTAACCACCACACAATCCACCCTTCAAACATTGACAAACGCACCAATCCCAACACAGCCACCTGCCACCCCATTGACCCAACCCCCTTCCAAGGCTGACTCCACAGTTCCAACAGACCCCACCCACATTGACTTACCTCCACCCTTCCCTCCATGACACCATGACCACTCCTTTCCCTCTCTACCTATCCTACCCCTCTAATACTACCTCCACTTCAATTTACCAACACTTCTACCCAAACCCACCCCATTCCATTCCCATCCACCTTTCCCATTCCACCCCCCTATTTGCACCCCACCCTTCCATTTCAACCCTTCACCATCCCCTTCTTCCCTTACCTTGAACCATCCACATCCGCTGTCCTTCCTTCATTTCACTTTCCACCAATACCTTCCATTCCCCCTCTTCTACCTCAATTCACTGACCATTCAACCCAGACCACCCCAACCATTTCTATAACCCCCACTTTTCTCCCCCAGGATCCATCACCATCTACTTCTTCCACTCCATTTCTATCAATCTTGCCCAGACACTCCTATTACACCCCTCCCTACTTCACCCTCCTCCATGCCCTGAGAGATAATCCCTATATCAAGAGGGATGTTCTCAATGGCATGGCCCAACTCTGCCAAGCCATCGAATACCCCTTGCTGCAGAAACTTAGTGACTTGAAGTTTGCACACCATGAGCAGCTGAGAGATATTTCAAAAGGGTGGGAGGCAATTTTGGAGACCCTAAATGCGAACAAGGCTGCAGCAACGTATTATAGAATGACTATTGAGATTGAAAAGGCCAATGTAGAGAGGGCGAAAAAGCACGACAAGCTATTAGAGAAAAAATTGAATAATGCTCAGGAGATCAATCGACTCAGTAAGGAGCTTGCAGATACCAATCTCCTATGGGCTAACAAGAAAATTTATATCTTGGAACAGAGAGTTCCCTTCCTACTTTCCCAACCCATACAGGCCACCCCTATCGCCACCGCTCCCCCTGAGGCCCCATCTTCTTCCACACAACCAGGCCCATCTTCTTCCACTGCCCCTACCCCAACCCCTACACAATCTGTTCCCCCACCTCCACAGCCCCCACTCCGGTAGCTCCTCCTATTCCTCCTCCAATGCCTACTGCAGTTCCTTCTACAATACCTACACAACCTGCAGCTCCTGCTCCTCTCTCAGTGCCCCCCCTATTCCCTCTCCTGCTCCCAAAAGAAAACGCACCCTTCCAAGAAAAAGCCCACTTCTAAAAGAGCCACTGCAACCCAAAAAGGTAAAAGGTCGGCCCCTCCATCCCCACCTCCAAAGGTCACCAGAGCTTCTGCTCAGGATGATCCCCATGGTCGTCTACTTTCCAAAGAGGAACGCAGACAGGCTGTTGCTGCCCCTGGATTGGATCCCACTGAGCTTTTTCCTTCTGACTCCGACTCTGCTTCTGAACCACCAAAGGATCCCAGTGCCCCCACTACTGCTGTTGCTCCTTCATCCAGCCCTGCTGAACAATCCTATCCTCAGCGAAGGAAGGTTGCTGCCAAGAGGACTACGCCCCCAAGTGGCTCTTTGAAAATTGGTAAAGAAAAATCTGCCCAGTCTGAGGAGGCACCACCACTAAGCCAGACCGTAAAAGGGAAGAGCCCTTCCATTCCTGCGGCCAAAGTACCAGATCCATCTTCTGTGGCTCCCCCTAAACCAGAAAAAGGGAAAAGTCCTCTCCTGCCTCAGGTGCAAGCAAAAGCTAAATCCCCTATTGCCCCTCCTGAGCCAACACCAGCCCAACCACCTCTTATTCCCCCTCTGCCTCAGCAAGGGCAAGCCTCCAAAGGTAAGGGCCCCAAAGGAAAATCTCCCACCAAACCCGCTGAGCCAACCACTGCAAAATCTTCAGGCATCTCTCCTGAACCAAAGAAGAGGAAAATGAGGGTTAGGGATCCAACCATACCCAAAACTCCCGAGCAAAGGGAGAGAGGGAACGGAAGAAGAAAGAAGAAGAGGCTCTCCTGCAAGAGCATGCAAAGAAGATGGGATGGGACAAGTTTTGAGACAGATTCTAACTAGATTGTACCTAGGATTTTCTCTATTTCTTTTACTTTTGTTTTCTTGTATTTTGTACATTTCTAATTTTTCAGACTTTTCCTCTATCTTTACTATCTTGCTTTGCCTGTTGTGTGTTTTGTTCCCTCTTCTTTCCTTTTCTTTTAGCATCATTAGTTCTGCTGCACATTCACTTTGAACCAGTGAGGGCACTGCTCCTCATAGGTATGGGGGTATGGCAGGCAGACCCTGCCAATGGAATAGTTAACATAAGTGCAGCAGACTCATCTGAGCATTATGGAAATGGACCTCTGTTCACTTAAGAATCATGAAATTAAGAAGTTTAAAATTTATGCAAACCTTGGACATTATAAACTTCTAATACTCCACATTTCCATGATAATATCACCAAGGAAACTGACTTGTATCAGCACTCAATGAATCATTAGAGAGAGAAAAAGGTGAGGACATACTTGAAAGTTCAAAGGATGACCATAACCAGTGAGAATTGGGCCTACAAAATTTTTCTATTCTTTGAGGAGTAACTAAGGCATTTCTTTTAGTTCTAAGGACTGGCTAAGTCACTGTGCTCACTAGAAGTTAGGTAACTCCAAGTTGAAACAACTAACAGTACTCATGAGACCTAGGAAAGGATCAAGGCCTTCTCTTGGACAGTTTGAGCCTAAAAAGACCAATCCTAAAGCAACTGCCCTTGTCCATACCCCCTTTGAGCTTTAAATCCTAAATTTCTTCAAAATACACCTAAGTACTTGAACCTGAACCTATGAACCTGATTCAACCTACCCTCACTCTGAGAATTCAAAAGGTAAAGGAGAAAGAGTTGAAGATGGACTAGCTATGGTCAACATTAGGTGAATGGAGAAGAAGGATCTAAAAAATCTGGCAGTATGGTAACTGAGAACATGGTGGCATTTCTGAAAAACAAAACCAAAATAAAAAGAAGGAAACTCCAGTAAAAAGAAACAAAAATAATAATGAAGAGGAATAAGAGAGAAGTCAAGAGGAACTTTCATTGAAAAATCAAAATCAAGAAGAGAAACTGATCACATCAAATCGAAAAATCTCAAAGAAGATGAAGGGAGCTGAATTATGGAAGGTGAAGTCATGAACCACCTCTATGACCTACTGATTTCTCAAATTGGAACCCCTTTTCAACCTTCCATTCCTTTTTACCCTATTCCATAAGCCACATTACAGCCCAGTTAAAAGCCCTTATGATCCAAAGTTGAGTGAGCTGTCATGTGAAGATAAGGAATTATCCAATCTATGGTGAGGAACTGCTAATGATGTCAGCACTTAAGAACTCTGCCTATGCCCATGCTTACAAACCCATTTGGGGGATGTAACTGCTCTTGAGCTTGTGAGAAAATGAACCCCTCAACAAAACCTTTATGAGAGTATGCCTTGCAAAGTTTTTGGGTCTGAACTTGAATGCATTATGTAGGACCTTAACCTAATTTTTGACCTAATGATAAGCTCAGTGCTGGCACACACTAGTGCAGTTTTCTATGATTGTAAACTAAGTGAAAATGTTGTACAATCATGAAGAGTTTATGCTATCTAAGTTACTGTGCAACCAATGAATTAAATTTCTTTTATGTGTACTGATTCAAGAGTAAACTAAATCTGATTTATTGACTGCTCATTAGATGATATTGCACTCTTGTTGGCTGTATCACTGAGAAGTTTGTGGGTGTCTTTACTGAAAACCCTCAGGAGACTTCACTCCTCCACTAGGGATCACCTAGGGGTTTAAAAGGCTTGGTACATATACTAAATGTATCCGTGCTCCCTACGAAAGTGGCAGTTAATTTTTAGAATAGATTTAATGTAGCTTTGCTTAGGGACTAGCAAAGATTAGGTTTGGGGGTGTGTTAAGACCTGAAAAGTACCACTTTTCACCCCTTAATTTAACCTTTGATTAGACCCTTAGCCACCTAATAAGTTCTTGTAAAGTGTTTTGTGTAGGTAATAATCAGTAGTGAAATAAGGCCAGGAATCTTGTTAAGGAGCCTGCTTTGGCACCAGAAATCCCTCAGAAGAATGAACTCTGAATCCAGACCTGAAATGAGCCTCGCGCAGCTGACCCAAGCTTTAGAGGATTTAGGAGAAATATGCCTCGCGTAGTTCAACTGATCTTCCCAAGACTTTACAACAACCTCTCGCGCAGATGAGTGACTGAAGAGCTTTAGAAACTCAAAATTATGCAACTCTCGTGAAGCTCAAGAGTAGAACACATCGCGTAGTGTCGTGCAGTTCAAAGTAGACCTCTCTCAATCTCGTATAGTTCGCTCAGAACGGCTGAGGAGAGAGAGCTTCAGAAGATTCCTCGCGCAGCTGTCGCATAGTCGCCGCGAGATGCAATTATCAGAAGAACTCCTTGCACAGTTCTTGCACCATTCAAGAAAGAAAACATCCTAGCGAAGGTAAAGCTAACCTCGCGAAGATCAAGTAAGACATAAAACCTCACGCAGTTCAGAACTCAGTAAAGCCTCGCGAGGTAACTCGCGAAGTCCAGTAAAGAGAAGTGCTCGTGAAGTTCAAGCGCTGTTCAAATTCACTCTCGCGAAGATCAGCCCAGCGAAGACCGAGCAACCTCGCGACTGCTTGAACTTCAACCTCACGACTCCTGAGACTGTGTTTTCTACTCAACCTCGCGAAGCCCAATCCAGCGAGAGCGCAATTCTCTACCGCGTGACTGCCTGAAGACCAAACCAAGGCAACCTCGCGACGGCTGAAGGTTCAGTGTTAAATAATCTTAGCGAAGAGTAAAGAGCTACCACGTGACAAGTCTGGGAAACTACAGCTACCTAGCGAAGCTCTGAACCTAAACTTCCATCTCTTTAGCAGAGGACCTTCTTGGTATTTCTAGCGATTAGAGCACACACTCCCATGCTCAAATCTCCATGCACGTGCCCCGAGGCATCCAAGGATCACTGTTAGGCCACATGGCATCGTTAAAATTAGGGTTTTTGTTGTCGTTCTAATTGTGCATGATTTATTTGCATTTTGAAAACAAATTTAAAGAATAAGAAAATATCAGCACAGTTAGAACATAATTAGCCTGCAAGATCAGGGCCAATTGTAGCAAGTTTTAAATGTAAGTGAGTAAAAGATCGTCCGCAGGGAATTGATTTAAAATTTAAGATAAACCTCCAGATCTGAGCTACCAGATCTAGCCTCTGATCCTATCTACAAAGCACATAAGATGGGAGGTTGAATTTGTCACATTAACTAAATAATAAAAAGTAAAAATTAAACTAAATGATCCAGATCCGAGTTGGGGAAACGTTTGTGGTAAACTTATACAAAAATTGAAGAAATAATATCTAACTTTGATTTGGTCCTTGAAATCTAATGAGAATAACGCAATGAGAGGTGATTCAATCTTCATCGGCTACAAGCACGAGATGTAAGAGAGATAAATCTAATTCAAGGATTAGGCTTACACTTATGGCTATGGTGCATCCACTTTAATGGCCACAAACCATCCAATAGTCTTTAACCAAATCCTCAATTGATCAGAAACATCACTACAAATGCCGAAGAGATTAGGTTACCAACACTAATTCTGGGATTAATGAATCAAGGAAATTGCATGCAAAACAATGAATCTAAAGGAGTCTAATGTCTTGAGGAGATCGAGGGAACCCTTGACATGAGTCCAATGGAGAATGCATAGTTTACAAGAACCTTTAAAATCCACTTACAATTACAGAGCATGCTTAAATAAATTTCTCTCAATTTTTGCGTCTTGAATACAACTCTCTTTTGAATTACGTAAATGTCTCACGACTCTCAAATGCAAGTACAAAGTAGGATATTAGACAAGGCGTATTTGGGAAATGGGGGATTTAGAAATGAAACTCAAAATCTGGATGCCCAAATTGGGCAGATGGTTCGTCTATTTATAGTTTTCCCTAAGCCAGCTCAGATGTGTATCAACCAATCAGAGGTTCTCAGATCTGTATTGACCAATGGTAGTCGAGCACGGGGATCGAGATCTGTTCTGGCCAATTAGAATTCCTCGATCTGTTTTAGCCAATCAGGTGAAAAAGGCATCAATTTTGTTATGCATTTTGAAAGTTTATTAGAGTTTCTAGAAGTTCCCGCCAAGTTATTCCCTCTCTAGGTGCTCACGTGGGGTGGAATATTCCTTCGCTTTATGCTTAGAACCCTCTGGATTGGGACGCGTGCAACAGATTACTAAATTGCCCTTGTTAAAGCTGCGAATCTCCAGAATACCATTTCGCCGAGCTTAAGGGCCTTTTCGCAAAGTGCAGTGACTTCTGAAGCTCTTTGCGCACAAATTGGAGACCTTTTCGAAAGGAACTGTAACTTCTGGAGATCTATTCACACAGATTGGGGTCCTTTTCGAACAAAACTATAACTTCTGGAGATCTATTCGCACAGATTGGGGTCCTTTTCGAACATAACTGTAACTTCTGGAGATCTATTCGCAGAGCTCCAGGTTCTTTACGAAAAGTGTAGGTTCTTTGCGAAAAGAACTCTATAGTGCATTTCTCTGTTCGAATTGTTCCCTGCTTCTCTTACAGGTCTTTGCCTCTTCTATTTAGACCTTTCCACAGCTGATGAGGTTGTTTCTGCACTTCCTTCCTTTGGACTGACATGGATTGTCATCTTTTTGGCACTTTTAAGCTGCTTTTATGTTTAAGCCTGTCTTTATTGTTAGCTGCAACATAGGCACTTAAAACACTTATTTAGTTCTCTCAAGGGTTTATCAAGGCCCAGATTAAGGGGTGAAAAATGGTATTTTCCAGTTCTCAACAGTTTCCTAACCCTAAGGCGCCGCCACCCCACTACTATATAAACCCATACCTAGCTTAGGTTTTGGTATCTGGGAACACATCTCAGATTGTTTTTCTTTTCTCTTTCATTTTAGCTGTAAGTAATTTTCTTTTTTTCTTTTCCTTCTCTCTATAGTCCAGCACTTGCTGGCTATGTCTTTGTATGTATTTTGAATTAGATTAATGGAAGTTCTGTAATAAGATCTGTACTTTATGGGATTGGTGTTTATGTGTGAGATGCTCTGTACAAGGCTGCTGCCTTGTGATCCGCCATTGCTTTTGCTGTGTTTCAAAGCAATCGAGGACTGATTCTAAGGGCCACTCAGATCCAAGTGACCTGTGTGTCTGGGCTATCATGGTCCTACAGCCTTAGCCCCACCATAGGACTCACTAGATCTAAAATCCCCATGGGAGCTTGAGCTGGTAGCCTTGTGACCATGGTGGTAGCAGCGATATTCTTGTTTTGTCTTGGGCTCCGTGAGGAGGATGACCTCTGGGATAGTCTGTGACCATTTAAGTGGACAGATTATAGCCTTAGGGTGATTCTAATCCATCGATCCAAGATGGATCCTTCTTCTTTACACCTGAGCTTGTAGAAGCCTGGTGAGAGATGGTGAGAGATTGTACAGAGGCAGACTTCCCTATATTTGTATAGATCCGCCATCAGATGTTGGATCTGATCTGGTTATAGAGATTGTAGGCCGATGATTGGACCATTGTAGCCTCACTCAAACAATGGACAGCTAGATCAAATGTTGTACTCAATCTCTTGCTGGTTCTATGTGTCTGGGCTATCATGGTCTTATACAGTCTTAGCCCCACATATAGAGCTTTAGAGATTGAGGTTCCCTATGGATTCTTGAGCTGGTAGCCTGGATGAAATAGTGCCTGCAATAATTTACTTGTTGTGTTTTGACCCATCCCTAGATAGTGGCTCCCCTATGGGATAATCTGTGACCATTTGAGTGGACAGGTTATAGCCTTAAGGGTGGAATCATGGCAGAGTAATGGGTTGGATCCTTTCTCCTCAGTGGTGATAATGTAGCCTCTGGACAGGATTTCTATAACATCAGATCTGAATCTGAGTTACAAAACTTCTCTAACCTTGGCTCAATAACATACTTCTCACCCTTTTTATATTTATTTTCTACACTCCATCCATCCTCTCAACCCTTTCTATAGTTTAGACATTAGAATACTTAGAATAAGTGACCATAAACTCCCCTCCTTTTAGGACTGCCAGATTTGTAGTCAGATCTGGAGGGACTACTAGAGATCGCTCCCTTGGAGCTATAGATCACCTTTCCCTGTGGGACAAACTCTTACTTATCAAAACTTGCTATAATAGACTCTGTATCTTGCAGGTCTAGGACTTCTGGGTTGTGTTGAATTCATCCCCTGTTTTACTCTTTCTTTGATTTCTAAATGACTTTCACCACCAACCAATAAAGTAAGCACTCAGAATCCGCTAACAATAACCTTAAGGGATTGAATCATGGCAGGGAGATGGGTTGGATCCTTTCTCCTCAGTGGTGATAACGTAGCCATTGGACAGGATTTCTATAACATCATATCTGAATCTGAGTTACAAAGCGCCTCTGATCTACGCTCAATAACATACTTCTCAGCCTTTTATATTTATTTTCCACACTCCATCCATCCTCTCAACCCTTTCTATAGTTTAGACATTAGAATACCTAGAATAAGTGACCTTAAACTCTCCTCCTTTTTAGGACTGCCAGATCTGTAGTCAGATGTGGAGGGACTACTAGAGATGACTCCCTTGGAGCTGTAGATCACCCTTCCCTGTAGGACAAACTCTTACTTATCAAAACTTCCCACAATGGACCCTGTATCTTGCAGGTCTAGGATTTCTTAGTTGTGTTGATTACATCCCCTGTTTTATCTTGATTTTAAATTTCTTTTACCACAAACCAATAAAGCAAGCACACACTCAGAGATCCGCCAACAAGTTTTTGGCACCGTTGCCGGGGAAAGATGATCTATTAGTAGACCCTTAGTTTTTGTATTCTTAGTATTCTTTGCAAATGTGAATAATTGATACTGCTGATATAATTTTGAACCTTTCTTACAGATCTAGACAGCAGCAGTGAAGGACAATTGGACTGCAATTGGAGCTTAGCTACCTCTGTTTGCAAACTCTCTAACTTTTAAAACTCTGTTTATGTTTCTTGAAAATTCTCTAGCAGTATCTAGGATAGTTGTAAATGTATTCTTTGAATAGCTGTAATTTAGTTAGATAAATTTGTTAATTGTAAAGTTATTCATTTCCAATGTGCCTGCAAGAAGCTCTCCTTGCTCTTAGTGTGCTTGTATGCTAGGGTGGAGTTCTCTCAGCCCTACTTTAGAGCCTCTTAACCCTGAGTTAGAAAGGGGAAGGAGACTTAGAAGAGACAGGCACACCACAGGAGAGCCCCCAAGTGAACCTGTGACAGCAAATATGGGTGAAGAACAACCCAGAACTCTCAAGGAGTTGAATGCTCCGGATGACTATAACTCCCCTTTTAGCATTCAATTCTGTGATGTTCGGGGGAATTATGAAATAAAAACTTCAATCATCCAGATGCTGCCCTCTTTCCATGGGCTTAGCAAGGAGGACCCTTACAAGCATATTGACCAGTTCTTGGCCTTGTGCACCACTTTTAATATCACTGGTTTAGGACCTGAGGCTACTAGGCTCAGACTCTTTCCCTTCTCTCTGAAGGATAGGGCTAGTACCTGGTTGACCTCTCTTCCCAACAATAGCATTGCTTTATGGAAAGACCTACAGACCAAGTTCCTGACCAAGTTCTTCCCTGAGACCAAAACTAGCCAGTTGAGGAAAGAGATTCTTGCTTTTGCTAAATCCCCAACTGAGGATTTTAACCAGGCCTGGGATAGGTTTAAAGAAATGCTCAAGAAATGCCCCCACCACAAGATCCCAGAGTGGCAGCTTGTACAAGGCTTCTACAATGGGATTGATGAGAAAAATAGAGATATGGTCGATACCTCTTGTGGTGTATCCTACATGCACAAGACTGCCGAGGAGGCATGGGAATTGTTTGAGGTGATTAGTGAGAATATTTTTCAAAAGCCATCCCTGGCAAGAACTAGTAAGGAATCTAAGTCAAAGGTGGGGCCTGCTGCTGGATCATGAGGAAAAGTTTATGAGGTGTCTGGGAACAATGACCTGCAGCTGCAGATGGCAAACCTCTTTATGAAGTTTGACAAATTACTGACTGTGATGCAAGCCAGAAGGGTTGCTCATGTGGCGGAGGCATGCCTGATATGCCAGTCCCCATAGCACACAGGGGAGGAATGTCCATTTGTAGGGAAATTTCCTGAATTAGTTTTAGAACATGCTGTTGCTATTCAATCTTATGGCCAACAACAATCTGGGGGCTACAACAGACAGCCATATGGATACCAGCACCAAAATGCTGGTTACCAATGGAGAGACCACTGAAATCTGAGGTGGAGGCAAGACAACTACATGCAGCCCCAGCAGATGTTGGCCTTACCACAAAGGCCACAGCAGCAGTTCAATCAAGGGAATGCCCCTAGGTCTACCTTCCAGCACCATCAGCAGCCCCATCAGCAATAAAATTAGTTGGTTGTACCCCACTCTCAGCTAAGAAATGTTTCCTTAAAGGACCAGGTCTTGACTTCATTGTAAAACCGGAGATCCTTGGCTCAGACTGTGGACTATCATGGTAGGAGCCTCCAGAAAATGGAAGAACAGATAAGCCAAATTTCAAATGCCTTTGCTAGGAGAGATGAAGGGAGGTTGCCCTGCCAAAAAGTTGCTAACCCTAAGGGTCAATTTTTAATTGAAAAAGCTTCCTCAAGTTTTGAGGGAACCAATGCTGTGACTACCCTAAGGTCTAGCAGGTCGATAGACAACCAGGTGGGTAATAGACCAGCAGAGGTCATGCCCACAGATGATGCAAATGATCAGGATAGAGATGTTGTTGGAACACAAAGCCAAGAATTGCCTGCCACCCTACAGTAAGAGAAAAATAAAGAGGCTGTAGTTGAGCCTCAGCAGGGATAAAAACATGAAAAAAGAAAGAAACAGAAGTTTAGTCATGGGCTAGCAGCTAAGGAACTAGCAGAACCTCAGCTGCCATTTCCTGAAGCTTTAGATAGCCTTGTCCCGTTTGATAAAGGGAATGCCCAGATGGAGGAAATGATGGAGACCTTCAGGCAGGTGAAAATCAATTTGCCCCTACTTGAGGCAATTAAATAGGTCCCAGCCTATCCAAAGTTCTTGAAAGACCTCTGCACCCAAAAGAGAAAAGCTAGAGGCCATGTGTCCAAAAAAGTCTTTGCAACTGATACAGTGAATTCTGTATTTAACATAACAATGCCTGAGAAGTTGCAAGATCCAGGGATACCCTCTATTCCCTGCGTAATTGGAGACCATACAATTGGAAAAGCCCTTTTAGACCTTGGAGCCAGTGTTAACCTGTTGCCATACAGTGTATATCTGCAGCTAGGTTTGGGGAGTAGCTACCCCCATTGTGCTAATGATGGCTGATAGGTCTGAGAGGAGACCTCTGGGAATGGTTGAGGATGTCTTAGTGGGGGTGGATAAGTTTTTCTACCCTGCTGACTTCTTAGTTTTGGACATGGCCTACAGAAATAGCCCAGATCCCATACCTGTTATATTGGGCAGGCCTTTCTTGGCCACTACCAATGCATGCATTCAATGCAAGTCTGGGGTAATGGAGGTAACTTTTGGACATATGAAAGTTGAGCTGAATATGTACAACAGTGCAAAGTACCCTCAGATGGACAATGAGGAGAGCTTTACAGTGGATGTACTAGAGGAAATTGTAGAATAAGAATTGCCCACTCTGCTGGAGTGGGGCAATATTGTCAGGAATTTAGTTAAAATTTGGGACATGGTGGAGGAAGAGAGCCCAGATGTGATACCAAAAGACATGACCACATTGAAATCTTCTGTGGGCTCAGTGCAGCATTCCAGTTGGAAACCTACATTGCTGCCTCTTCCTCCAACCTCCAATGCACCAATTTTGCCATCCACCCTACAAGGCCCCGATCTGGAACTCAAGAAGCTTCCAGAAACATTAAAATATGCCTTCCTTAAGAAAGGTGATAAGCTTCCTGTGATTATCTCTTCCTCTCATACCAGTGAGCAGGAAGAGGAATTAATAACAGTTTTGAGGAAGCACAAGAAGGCAATTGGTTGGACTATTGCCGATCTGGGAGGAATGGATGCATCAATCTGCATGCACAGGATTCAACTTGAGGTGGGAGCACTACCCTCCAGGGAAATGCAGAGGAAGTTAAATCCTCACATGCAAGAAGTGGTCCTCAAGGAGATCATCAAATTGCTAGATGTAGGGGTGATTTACCCCATCTCTGATTCTAAATGGGTGGCACCTATCCAAGTGGTGCCCAAGAAATCTGGCATAATAGTGATCAAAACTGAAACTGGAGAGTTGAGACCAGCCAGGGAGACCACTGGCTAGAGAGTATGCATTGATTATAGGAAGCTCAACTCTAACACCAAAAAGGACCACTTCCGTCTCCCCTTCATTGATTAAATTTTGGACAAATTGGCTGGAAAAGCTTTTTACTATTTTCTTGATGGGTACTCAGGGTACAACCAGATCCCTGTGCATCCTCAAGACTAAGGGAAAACCACCTTCACCTGTCCTTTTGGCACCTTTGCTTATAGAAGGATGCCTTTTGGACTGTGTAATGCACCAACCACTTTTCAGAGGTGTATGTATGCCATATTCTCTGATATGATTGATAAATTTTTGGAGATTTTTATGGATGATTTTTCTATCTATGGAGACAGTTTTGGCCAGTGTCTACAACACCTCAGCCTAGTTTTGTAAAGATGTGAGGAGACCAATCTGGTCTTATGCTAGGGAAAGAGCCACTTCATGGTAACACAAAGCAGAGTGTTGGGCCATGCAGTCTCTAAAGAAGGGCTTGAGGTAGACAAGGCCAAAGTTGACGTCATTGCCAATTTGGCCCCTCCAAAAAAAGTCAAATAAATCAGATCTTTCCTTGGGCATGCAAGATTTTACAGAAGGTTCATTAAGGACTTCAGCAAAATTGCTAAGCCATTATGCCACCTGCTCTGCCAGGATGTGCCCTTTGACTTTTCTGTTGAATGTCTTAAGGCTTTTAAAACATTGAAAATATGCCTCACCTCTGCCCCTGTACTCCAAACACCAGACTATACCCTGCCTTTCGAGCTAATGTGTGATGCATCAGACTTGGCAATAGGTGTTATTTTGGGCCAAAGAAAGGATAAGCTGCCTGTGGTCATTGCTTATGTCAGCAAATCACTTGCTGAAGCTCAGCTGAACTATACCACAACTGAGAAAGAGCTTCTGGCAGTGGTTTATGTTGTTGACAAATTTAGTGCCTATCTACTAGGATCTAAAACTGTAATCTTCACTGACCATTCAACATTGAAGTACCTATTGTCCAAGAGAGATGCTAAGCCTAGGGTGATTAGATGGATACTCCTGCTGCAGGAGTTTGACATCGAAATCAAGGACAAAAAGGGTGTGGAGAATGTGGTGGCTGACCACTTGTCCAGAATTATCTTGGAGAAATGCTTGGATGGTCCTACAAATGATGTCTTCCCGAATGAGCAATTATTTGCCATCCAATCCTTGGTCCCTTCGTTTGCACACATTGTCAATTATCTAGTTATAGGAAAGATTCCTGCCCACTGGACCAAAATGGACAAAGACCTATTTTTCTCAAAGGTCAAATTTTTTTCTGGGAGGAACCTTGCCTATACAAGTATTGTGCAGACCAAATCATCCGAAGATGTGTTCCCGAGAGTGATGTCCCTAGTATTCTGGCCATGTGCCATGAAAATGCTTGTGGAGGCCACTTTAGTGGGAGAAAAATAGCTGATAAGGTCCTGCAGTGTGGGTTTTACTGGCCTTCTTTATTTAAAGATGCATATACACACTGTAAGGTATTTGCGAGATGTCAAAAATTAGGAGGGTTGTCCAGAAGAAATTCCATGCCTTTGCAGCTCCTCCTTGTTGTAGAATAGTTTGATGTATGAGGTATAGACTTCATGGGCCCCTTTCCTCCTTCTAATGGTTATAAGTTCATCTTAGTGGCAGTGGACTATGTTTCCAAATGGGTAGAAGCCATTGCCACTAGAACCAATGACAACCAGGTGGTCCTCAAATTTGTAAGGCAGCACACTTTCTCTAGATTTGGAAACCCTAGAGCTATTATCAGTGATGGGGGTAGCCATTTCTGCAACAGAAATTTCGAGAGCTTGCTCAAGAAATATTCTGTGACCCATAGGATTGCTACTCCCTACCACCCACAGACAAGTGGACAAGTTGAAATTTCCAATAGGGAGATCAAGCACATCCTTCAGAAAACAGTAAGGACTGAAAGGAGAGATTGGGCCGATAAACTGAATGATGCACTGTGGGCTTATAGGACTGCCTATAAGACTCCCATTGGAATGTCCCCATTCAGACTGGTCTATGGCAAAGCTTGCCATCTCCTAGTAGAGTTAGAACACAAGGCCTATTGGGCCATTAAGAATTTAAATATGAACCTAACTTCTGCTGGTCATCACAGGTCATTGCAGCTGTTTGAATTGGATGAGCTAAGGATGGATGCTTACACCAATGCCAGGATCTACAAGGAACGACCCAAAGCTTTCTTTGACAAGGGCTTGCTGAGAAAAAGCCTCATACCTGGTGGTAAGGTTTGGTTATTCAACTCCAAACTAAAATTCTTTCCTGGCAAATTAAAATCCAGATGGGAAGGTCCCTATATTGTCTTAAATGTTTCCCCATCTGGTGCTATGGAAGTCCAGGATCCTAAATCTGGGCGAACCTTCAAAGTGAATGGTCAGAGGCTTAAGCCTTGTATCGAAAAACCTGCTGACCCTATGACCACTATTCATTTTCATGGGACCCCTACCTCTACCTGGCCCACAGTTGTGTCCATGTTGTACTATACTACTTTTATTTCTTCGATAATTTTTAGGAAATTGTAGTGTTTTTGTGGAGTCTGAATATGTTGAGCTTGATAGAGTTTATGTGGGATTGGTATGATTTCTTCTTCTTCTGCTGCGAATTGTTGAGTTTCGAATTGAATGCCTTCTATTTGAATATTTTTTATGAGTATGCTGCACTACCTGTATTGCCCCTGTTTGGTACTAAGCCCTCGTGCATTACAAATGAAGATTTGGGAACCTCTCGTGCACTTCAATCCCCAACATCCATCATCGCGAGATTCAGTTATCTCGTGATCCCCTTACCTAGCTACGCGAGTCAAATGCATGTCATATCCCACGCTGATTGCTGGGACTTGACGTTTCCCAACTCACTCTCAATTAATTGTGGCGACTTGGATGTTATTCCACCATTTCATCTTCCACCATCCTCATCTTTAAATACACAGGGAGCCCCTTTCATATTCATCGCATCCTTTCTCCTCTCACCCTAGCGGTCCCTCTGTACTCCTAACAATGGCAGATGACAAGCCTAATGCGTTGCCTAACAAGTTTTACCCGATGTGGTTGGACCCACCACCACCTAAAGAGCCGGATCCCCTACAACCCCTCTGGAATGAGTACGAGGCGGTTCAGCAGCTCCTGGCTAAGGAGGAGGAGGAAAAGCTCTAGCCACAGCAGAAAAACCAAAAGATAGAACCATCCCCTGCCCTCCACTCCACCCCCTCCCCCACCTTCTCAACACCCTCACCCTTGTGTTGTTGCTCCTAAGTGTGCTTGATTTATGTGTGTTTTGAAAACAGGTTTGAAACTGCTAAATTATAATGAATCTAGAATATTAAAAAGAGTAAAGAAATATCAGCACAGATAGAAGTGAATTAGCCTGCAAGATCAGGGCCAATTGTAGCAAGTTTTAAATGTAAGTGAGTAAAAGATCATCCACAGAGAATTTGTCTAAAATACAAGATAAGCCTCCAGATCTGAGCTACCAGATCTGGCCTCTTATCCTATCTAGTAAGCACGTAAGATGGGGAGGTTGAATTTGTCACATTAACTAAATGATAAAAGTAAAAGTTAAACTAAATGATCCAGATCCGAGTTGGGGGAACGTTTGAGGTAAACTTATAAAAGATGGAGAAGTGATATCAAACGTTGATTTGGTCCTTGAAATCTAATGAGAATGACTGTAGCTCAACTGAGAGATGATCCAATCTTCATCTGGCTACAAGCGTAGATGTAAGAGAAATAAATCTAATTCAAGGATTAGGTTTAAGCATATGGCTATGGTCTGTCCACTTTAATGGCCACAAACCATCCAATAGTCTTGAATCCAAATCCTTAATTTAGAATAAGAAACATCACTACAAATGTCGTGAGAGACTAGGTTACAAACAATAACTCTCACAGGATTAGTGAATCAAGGGAAATTGCATGAAAAACAGTAAATCTAAAGGAGTCTAATGCAATAAGGAGATCAGAAGGAACCCTTAACATGAGTCCAATGGAGAATGCACGGTTTACAGCAACCTTTTCAAATTCACCATTACATTTACAGAGCACAGCTTAAACAGCTCTCAGATTTGTAGTCTTGAATACAACTCTCCTTTGAATTACAGAAGTATCTCACAGCTCTCAATTGCAAGTAAAAGTGAGGCTATTACAGGGATTTCAGACAAACTATCTGATTTGGAAATGGGGGAATAAGAATAAAACTCAAAATCTTGATGCCCAAATTGGGCAAATGGTTCGTCTATTTATAGTTTTCCCTAAGTCTAGCTCAGATGTGTATCAACCAATCAGAAGTGCTCAGATCTGTATCGACCAATGGTAGTTGAGCACGAGGATCCAGATCTATTCCGGCCAATCAGAATTTCTCGATCTGGTTTAGCCAATCAGGTGAAAAAAACATCAATTCTGTTATGCATTTTGAAAGTTTGTTAGAGTTTCTAGAAGTTCCCGCCAAGTTATTTCATGTCTGGGTGCTCACGTGGGGTGGAATATGCCTTCGCTTCATGTTTAGAATCCTCTGGAATGTCCCTAGGTTTTTAAATGCATTGGGACGCATGAAACAGATTACTGAATTGCCCTTGCAAAAGCTGGGAATCTCCAGAATACCTTTTCGCATAGCTTAGGGGACTTTTCGCAAGGTGCTGTAACTCCTAAAGCTCTTTTCGCAATGTTCTGGTTCTGTTCGAATTGAGTTTTCTTCTTTTTGAAAAGGTCAATCATCTCTTCGAAGAGTTCAGAAGCTCTTCGAAAGCTAAGCCTGGAGTTTTAGTTCTTTTCACAGAGTTCAGGTTCTTTGCGAAGAGTTCAAGTTCTTTGCGAAAAGTACTCTGTAGTGCATTTTTCTGTTCGAATTGCTCCATACTTCTTTTCTGGGTTGAGACCAGGTCTTTGCCTCTTCAATTCAGACCTTTCAACAGCTAGTGAGGTTGTTTCTTCTCTTTCTTCGTTTGGATTGACATGGATTGTCATCTTTTTTACACTTTTAAGCTGCTTTTATGGTTAAGCCTGTCTTTATTGTTAGCTGCAACACAAGCACTTAAAACATTTATTTAGTTCTCTCAAAGGTCTATCAAGACTCAAGTTAAGGGGTGAAAAATGGTATTTTTCAGTTCCTAACACACCCCCAAACCTAAGCTTTGCTAGTCCCTGAGCAAAGACAAAATTAAAAAACAAAGTAAAAAGCCACTTTTGTAGGGAACACAGTTGAATTTAGCATATGCAACAAGCCTTTTAAACCCCTAGGTGATCCCTAGTGGAGGAGTGAAGTCTCCTGAGGGTTTTCAGTGAAGGTACCCACAAACTTCTTCAATAAATCAGTTAAGATCACTGCAGTTCTATTACAGCGAACTTTCATCCAATCTGTTTATTCACACCTGCATCAGTCATGTTGTAAGAACATTTTTCAAGAAAAAAACATCAGTTCAAAACTAAAATTCTGATGTAATTCTTGTTACTACTCAGTCAATTTATGTCAAAGGTTATTTGCAAGAAAAATTAATGAACAGCTTGCCTTCGATTTAGGAATCCAGCTTCGATGTTACCCCAATGAGTTGATTTCAAACCCAACTCTCACCAGGATTTTCACTCAACATGCAAGTAAGAGGGTTGTACTATTTCACACGGCTCAAGAGCAGTTACAGCCCTCAAATAGGACTGTAAGCATGAGCATAGGCATTGCTTTTAGTTCAGAATTCCCTGCTCTTTTCACCATAGATTACACAAATTCTCATCTCCATGTGATAGCTCAATCCATCATTGATCAGTAAGGACTTTACTGGGGTTGTAATGTGGCTTATGGGTGAAATTTCTCAAGAATAAAGGGGTGGAATGGTGTTCAAATTTGAGAAGTTAGTCAAGGTAAGGAGGTGATATACAAACCTTCTTTACTTCAGCATATTTTCATTTTCTTCTTTGAATTTCTAGAGCCAAAGTGGCCATCTTTTTCTCTTTCTTTTTCAAACTTCCAATGAAATGCCTTCTCTCTTTTTGTTTTGCTCAAATATTTATTTATTTATTTTTTTTTTAAATTTTTTTTTGTTCAAATTAGCATTGACTGGAATGTCACATTTCCTCTGCTATTACATCATTGCCTTCAACTTGTACCCTTCTTTTGTTATCAAATTGTTACTCAATTCTCCTTTCTTCAGCTTCCTTCTCTTTATCTTCTGACTTCTCGGAGTGAGGGTTAGGCTAAATGAAGTTGATGAGGTTATTGGATGAGGTTTCAAAGGAATCTTAGATTTGTACAGCTCAAATGGTGTGTATCAAGGGCATTTTCAAAAGGTGGGGCTTTGTAAGGTTCAAACTGTCTAAAAGGAGGCCTTACATCATGTCTTTAATATCACGAGTGCTATCAAATTATTTCAACTTGGATATGTGTAACTTCTAGTGCAAGTAAGCAGATTCAATCAGTCCCAAAAGCAGAAAAAATTGCCAATTCATACCTCCAAAGAATACATTTCAGGTCCAAACCTCACTGGGTGTGGTTTTTTTATCAAATTCCTGAGGTGTATCCTCACTGTTTTCCTTCTTTTTAGGTTTAATAAAACATCAATTTTCTTTTGGAAATTTCCTGACATTTACTTCATGAAAGTATTAGAATTACGCTAGAAATTAATTTCAAAAAGTTTTTTTTTTTTAACTTCTTCATTTTTTATTTTTTATTTTTTTTTTCAAAATAGTAGGTGTGAAATTACTTTATTTCCACTGATCATAAGCTGTACCGATGTTAACTCAATTATTGATTATTGACATTTCTGTCACACCCCCAAACCAAAGGGGAGCAGGGTCCACACTGGTCCACAGCAGAGAAAAGATATAAGCAAGAAAAAAAATTATGATGACAAGAGGACAAACAAAAATGCACAGTAATTACACAAGAAAAAACAAAATTTTATATTACAAACTCATAACACAGATAAGTACAATGTGATCTAATAACTGGGGTCAAAATCTGTATCATAAGTTGGTTCAATTGGCTCAGAACTGGAGTCACTGTCAGAATCAGAACTAGAATCAGTATTGGAGTCTGAACTTGATTGAGCTTTCTCCTGGATTGTGTTTTGCAGGTCAGTGTATTCCTCTGATTTGATCTTTTTGGTGAGGCCAATGTACTTGCCAAGTCTAGTGGTCTTCAGTTTTTCCTGGTCAAGCTGTGCTTGCAACATGGTCACCTTGTGCTGCTCACTCCGAACCATCTGAAAGGTTTGACCCAGCAAGTCCTGTTAAGTAGTGAAAAATACCATTTTTCACCCCTAAACATGAGCCTTGAAAGACCCTTGAGAAGACTAAATAAGTGCTTTAGTGTGCATTTTACAGCTAACCAAAAAGACAGGTCCAAATCCGAAAACCATCCTAAAATGATCAAAAAGCTGACAACGCATGTCAAACTCAAAGAGGGAGTGAAGAAATAGCCTCAGCAATGGCTAAAAAGGTCCTAAAAGAGCAAGAAAAGACCTGAAGAAGAAGAAGGATCCATTCGCAAAGAAGAATGGAAGCTAAAAGTCAATTCGCAAAGAACTTCTACTATTCGCAAAGAACCTTGAACTTTGCGAAAAGAAGAAAACACTCCTCGAATAGAAGAATGACCTTTGCGAAAAGAAGAATGACCTTTGCGAAAAGATCTCCTGAAGCCAAAATGCTTTGCGAAAAGATCTTCTGAACCCAAAATGCTTTGCGTAAAGAACTTCTGAAGCCAAAATGCTTTGCTGAAAAGAACTTCGAGCCAAACTACTTTGAAAAAGCCTTAAACTATGCGAAATGGCATTACGGGATTTGCGCGTCCAAGGGTATTTCGAAACTTTTGCACGCCCCCAATGCATTTTAAAACCCAAGGACATTCGGAAGATTCGAGCACAATCCAAAGGCATATTCCGCCCCATGTGAACCCCCAAAGATGAAATTACTTGGGGGGAACTTCTAGAAGCTCAAACAGAATTTTGAATTACATAACGTAATTGATGCCTCTGTTTCTCGATTTTGGTGAACGGATCAAGCATTTCGATTGGCGAACAGATCTGGATCCCGGTGCTCGACTCCTATTGGTTGATCTGAGATCTATCCAATTACGATTGGTTGATACACATCCGAGCCGGCTTAGGGAAAACTATAAATAGAAACCATTTGCCCAATTTGGGTATCCAGATTTTAGAGTTTTCATCTCTGTTTCCCTCATTCCGGTCAGATAGCTTATCCGAACCCCCGTAATCCCTTCTTGTAGTTTACCTTTGAGAGCCATTGTGAGTGATTTGTACTTCCAAGTTCGGATTCAAGGATCAGAAGTCTGAGGGCTCTCTGAAGCTCAGATCGTAAGTCCGAGGGCTCTCTAAAGCCGTGCTCTGTAATTGTAATTTTGGATTTTAAAGGTTCTTGTAATTTGTGTCTTCTCCATTGGAGTCATGTCGAGGGTTCCAATGTTCACCTTAGTGCATTAGACTTCTTTAGATTCACTCATCCGCATGCAACTTCCTTAATTCATCACCCATGCGAATTAGCGTTGGTAACCTAATTCTAGTAGCATTTACAAATGATGTTCATGTTACGAACTAAAGAATAGGCCACTAGACGGATCTGTGACCATTAAAGTGAGATCACATAAGTCTAAACCTATTCCTTAATTCGATTTATTTCTCTTACATCTGTGGTAGCGGATGAAGATTGAATCTGCTCTGAACTGATTCTCCATTAAAATTCGAGGCTAAAGTACATGAAGCTATTATTTCTGCATTTGTCTTATTTTAAACATCTCCCCAACTCGGATCTGGATCATGTAGTTAGTTCTTTTCTTTATTTGCTTATAGTTAAATGTGACACAATCCAACACTCTCTTTTATCTATTCTTTTTTTTAGATAATTATAGAGCCAGATCTGGTAGCACAGATCTGGAGGTTTATCTTAAATTTTAAATCAATTCCCTGTGGACGATCTTGAAATACTTACTTACATTTAAAACTTGCTACAATTGGCCCTGATCTTGCAGGCCAGTGTTAGCCCCAATGTGCTGATATTCCTTTCATAAGTTAACATCCATATAACCTAGCATTCTTTAATTCTTTAATTTTTGATTCATAATGCACACAATTATGGCACACTTGGAGCGACAACAAGTTTTTGGCGCCGTTGCCGGGGAAGTTTGTTCTAATATAGATAAACCTATGTTTATTTTCATTTATTTTAATTTTTGCTTTAAACCTGCACTTTGCATTCCAAGTGCTTGATTAAATGTCTCTGTTGATTTTGTATAGAAAACCATTTGTTTTCTTTAATTTTATTTTTTATTTTTCCGAGTTTTATTCTTTGCCTTCTAGTTATTTGAATAAATCTGCGCCACTCTTTATCTTTTGTCAAATTTGGGCGTGCTTTGAGTTTTCTTTTATTTTGTCAATACTTGAATAAAAGTCTGCTGCTTTTTGGATGTTTGCGGATCTCGAGCAGTCAACAAGGACATCTGGACCAAAGTGGAGCAGATCTGCTTGAGTTTGCATCCTTCTCCTTGGCATTCATTTTCTATTTTAAATTCTTGAGAATGTAGATTCTGCTTTGTGTTTAATGTTTGTTTTGATTATAATTTCTCTTTGTCTTTTAGGCATCTTGATTTTTTTACAAAACCAAATACAAAATAAAAGAAGCTGAAAACACAAATAGAAAATCTCTGAGTTGTTTCTCATTATTTTCAGCAGTAGTAAATAAGGGCTCTTGTTGAGCCCGGGCTGATCCAAAACAAGTAAAAAAAAAAAAAAAAAAAAATTATAATAAAAAATTAGAAAATTATAAAAACAATATAGATATCTTCCGGATGGGCTGTTTTTCTCCATTTGCATCCACTTTTCCCATCTGGACCTGCTGAGATCATTTTTTTTTTTTTTTTTTTTTTTTGGAATCATGTAGGATAATGAGTAGTGAATCATAGGCTGTTTTGAATATTCAATGGACTCACTAATTTTATTTTCCTTCGAGATTTCTTCATCATAAATGGGTCTCAACTGTGTGTGAACCTGCTTCCCTGAGAAAGAAGGAAAAGGGAGATCAAATTCAAAGGGAGTTTGCTTTGTGCAAGGCACTCACCAACAGTCATCAAGTTCTCTCTCTTGGAGACCTGCTCCTCTCCCTCTTCCACAAGTTACCAAGGTACCTTTGCTGCCCTCTTCCCTCAGCACCATCCTCACTCCATTACCTGAGAAAATTTACCCAAGGATGACAAAGCTGTGGTATCAGAACCTCACCCTGGTCACAGAGGAACATGCTGATGTGCCAACCCTAGTTATTTTTATAGACAACTGTGACTTAACTGTGACTGCTGAGGACATTGGACATGCCCTAGGGATACCTTTTCAATTCAATCCTGATGGACCCTTGACTGCTCCTGAAGTTGCCTCTTTCAGAGATATGGCTGCCCATTTGACACAGGGCATGGTGGGTTCTGGGCAATCAATAATGAGAAGAGATCTGCCCCCGCAATATCTACTGATGGATTCCATACTCCGAGGGAGTTTTTATGTTGGGCACACCAAGAGAGGCGAACCCGCATCTTAGAAGTCCGCTTACACAGCGCTAAGGGGCAAACCTCGAATGCCCCCATGCAGATCCTGAAAGCAATGGCTGATGTGAGTGCCAAGGTAAAAAAGGAAGAAGATTGTCTGGCCTCCCTTTGGAAGACTCATTCTGACCCTCTTAAGAGCCAAGTTTGACATTGATAGGAAGAGCCCTTTGAGGTACTCACTCCTCACAACTTTGGCAAGAAAGCTGGACCACAAGTCGTGCCATGTTAAGAAGAATGAGGGAAGTAGGAGAACCAGCCCATGCCCCCGCTGCACCTATTGCTGCCCTGCGAACCCACCTTTTGAGCGAGCTAGTTCTTCACGAGCACGAGAACCAAGCCACGAAAGTGTGGGTGGGCATGCTCTGTGGAAATTGCTGTGGAGCCTCAACCAGCCCCGAGCCTCGGCCCCCCCTACCAGTTTACAAGCCCAACTCCTGTGGTGACCAGCTCTTTAGCTACACCACTTGTCGCATAGTTTTATTTTCTTATTTTCTACTTTTTATTCTATTGCAATTTTTTTTGTTATAAGCTGTACCTAACCAGTCTGTTTTTGTTCTCCCCTACTACAGAAAAAGACAAAAATAAACCCCTCACCCTTACTCCCTTTCCCCCTCTTTTCCTTTTATTTTCTGTAAAATTTCTGGTTCATACAACTTGCTTTCGCAATTCTCCATGCTATTATTTTTCATTGTTTTCCCTAATAATCGTGACTATGCCACCTTTGAACCGAGGACACTTTTGCTCCCCATAGGTTTGGGGGGTGTGGCATGTGTCCCCGCCAAGGAATAGTTAACCTAAGGACAAGAATCACCTAAGTAATCGAAATGAATTATTTTACTTAAGAATCATGACAATTAGGAAATTTAAAATTTCTTTGCAAAATTTAGACATCATAAACCTTTCAATATTCTACATTTCCATGATGCTAGCACCATGAAAACCCTCTGGTATCGACATTTAGCAAGTCAAAGGAAGAAAAAGGTAAAGATATACTTAAAAGCTCAAGGAAAAACCATAACCGGTGAGAATTGAGCCCATATATTTTCCATCTCTGTTGAAGAGTAGGTGAGGCAATTTTTTTCGATTCAAAGGATTGGTGAGGCATTAGATCCACTAGAAGTTAGGAAACTCCAAATTAAAACAAGTAACAAGACTCATGAACCGAGGAAAAGATCAAGGCCTTCTTTGGACTTGAACCTAACAGAACCAACCAAGAAAAATCTGCCTGTTTGTACCCCATTTGAGTCAGAATCCTACAATTCTTCATCAAAATACTCAAAAGTACTTGAACCTATGGAACCAATTCAGCCTTCCCTCACTCGAGAATTCGGGAGGTAAAGGAGAAAAAGAATCAAGATGGACCATTTCGGGCAACATCAAGAAAATGAAGAGAAAATACCTCAAAAGCAGGCAATATGGTGGTGAGAAAAGAAGAGACAAACAATGTGAAAAGTTGCAAGCAAAAAGGCAAAAGGGACCTTATGTTGAAAATGCAAGATCAAAGAAAGAACTGATCACCGTGAATGTGAGAATCTCGAAAAGAAGAAGAAAGAAGCTAAACTCAAAAGGTGGAGTCATGAACCATCTCCGCACTTCACAGGTTCTCAAATTCAAACCTCTTGTCCAAATTGCCTTTCCTTGAAACTTCACTCCATAAGCCATACAAACAAACCTAGATTAAAAGCCCTTGTGATCCAAAGTTGAGTGAGTGTCATGTGGAGATAAGAAGTGACCCAATCTATGGTGAGGAGATGTCAATGATGCCATTGCCTAAGAATCATGCCTATGCTCATGCTTACAGATCCATTTGGGAGATGTAACTGCCCTTGAGCTTGAGTGAAAATGAACCCCTCAACAAAAACACTGATGGGAGTATACCGGTGAGTGTTTGGGTTGGAACTTGAGCACCTTAAGTATGACTTATAACCTAATTTTTATCCATAGGATGAGCTTCTTCTTTGGCACATTTGTATGATTTTCTGATGTTCATCACAGTTGGAAATATTGAAACATTCATGAGGTTTATAAATGTCTAAATTCCTGTGCAAACAATAATCAAATTTCTGTTTCATCATTGATTTAAGAGTAACTAACCCTGATCCTTGATTGCTCATTTGATAATATTGCATGTTAACTATTTCATGGAGAAGTTTGTGGGTACCTTCCTTTGAAAACCCTCGGAGACTTCACTCCTCCTCTAGGGATCACCTAGGGGTTGAAAAGGCTTGTTGCATATGCTAAATGCACTGTGCTTCCTACAAAAGTGGCTCTTTACTTTGTTTTTATGTTTCTTTGCTCGGGGACTAGCAAAGCTTAGGTTTGGGTGTGTTAAGTAGTGAAAATACCATTTTCACCCTAAACATGAGCCTTGAAAGACCCTTGAGAAGACTAAATAAGTGCTTTAGTGTGCATTTACTGACTAACCAAAAGGCAGGTCCAAATCCGAAAACCATCCTAAAATGATCAAAAAGCTGACAACGCATGTCAAACTCAAAGAGGGAGTGAAGAAATAGCCTCAGCAATGGCTAAAAAGGTCCTAAAAGAGCAAGAAAAGACCTGAAGAAGAAGGATCCATTTGCAAAGAAGAATGGAAGCTAAAAGTCAATTCGCAAAGAACTTCTACTATTCGCAAAGAATCTTGAACTTTGCGAAAAGAAGAAAACACTCCTCGAATAGAAGAATGACCTTTGTGAAAAGAAGAATGACCTTTGCGAAAAGATCTCCTGAAGCCAAAATGCTTTGCAAAAAGAACTTCTGAAGCCAAAATGCTTTGCGAAAAGAACTTCTGAAGCCAAAATGCTTTGCGAAAAGAACTTCTGGAGCCAAACTACTTTGTGAAAAAGCCTTAAACTATGCGAAATGGCATTACGGGATTTGACATAAGGGTATTTAATAAAACCCAAGGACATTGGAAGATTCTGAGCACAAACCAAAGGCATATTCCACCCCATGTGAACACCCAAAGATGAAATTACTTGGCGGGAACTTCTAAAAGCTCAAACAAATTTTTAAATTACATAATGTAATTGATGCCTCTGTTTCTCGATTGGTGAACCAGATCAAGCATTTCGATTGGCGAAACAGATCTGGATCCCGGTGCTCGACTCCTATTGGTTGATCAGATCTATCCAATTCGATTGGTTGATACATATCCGAGGCGGCTGAAAACTATAAATAGACGAACCATTTGCCCAATTTGGGTATCCAGATTTTAGAGTTTTCATCTCTGTTTCCCTCATTCGGTCGGATAGCTTATCTGAACCCCTGTAATCCCTTCTTGTAGTTTACCTTTGAGAGCCATTGTGAGTGATTTGTACTTCCAAGTTGGATTCAAGGCGTAAGTCTGAGGGCTCTCTGAGAAGCTCAATTTGTAAGTCGAGGGCTCTCTAAGCCGTGCTCTGTAATTGTAATTTTGGATTTTAAAGGTTCTTTGTAATTTGTGTCTTCTCCATTGGAGTCATGTCGAGGGTTACGAATGTTCACCTTAGTGCATTAGACTTCTTTAGATTCACTCATCCGCATGCAACTTCCTTAATTCATCACCCACTGCGAATTAGCGTTGGTAACCTAATTCTAGTAGCATTCTGATGATGTTCATGTTACGAACTAAAGAATAGGCCACGACTAGTGATGATCTGTGACCATTAAGTGGGGATCCATACCATAAGTCTAAACCTATTCCTTAATTCGGATTTATTTCTCTTACATACATCTTTGGTAGCAGGATGAAGATAGAATGTGCTCTGTTTTACTACAGATTCTCCATTAAAATTCAGACGCTAAAGTACATGAAGCTATTATTTCTGCATTTGTCTTATTTTAAACATCTCCCCAACTCGGATCTGGATCATGTAGTTAGTTCTTTTCTTTATTTGCTTATAGTTAAATGTGACACAATCCAACACTCTCTTTTATCTATTCTTTTTTTTAGATAATTATAGAGCCAGATCTGGTAGCACAGATCTGGAGGTTTATCTTAAATTTTAAATCAATTCCCTGTGGACGATCTTGAAATACTTACTTACATTTAAAACTTGCTACAATTGGCCCTGATCTTGCAGGCTAGTGTTAGCCCCAATGTGCTGATATTCCTTTCATAAGTTAACATCCATATAACCTAGCATTCTTTAATTCTTTAATTTTTGATTCATAATGCACACAATTATGGCACACTTGGAGCGACAACAAGTCCTTAATTTTCTCTCTCAAATTTCATAAATAACTCCAACTTTCGAAATTTGGTTTTCATAAGGGGTTCGAATGTAGGCTTGTAAATCAGCTAAACCCTTTAGAACATCTCTACAGATATAAGGATTTTCTTCCATGGCTCTTCTGAGGGTGGCAAATCTGGGAAGGGGAATGGAATGGTAGGGGACCAAAGGTGTCCCAGCTGTGGGAGGGGGAGAAGAAGTGTCCAAAAGGAGGACTTCAGGGTCAGTCTGAGTGGCTTGCTCAGAGAAAGTGAGGAGTGGTGAAGGGGATGCAACCAGAGGGACCTCTGGTTCAGTTTGGGTAGCATGGGTAGTAGTGGTGGGGGTGGGCAGATCAACCAATACTACCTCTGGTTCAGTTTGGGTAGCATGGGAATCAACAGTAGGTACAAGGGTAATGGTGGTTGTGTGGGATGTGGAGGTTAAGGTTTGGAGAAGGTCATTGGTCACAGACTGGTTTTCTGTGTTGAGTTGTAGTTGGGCTTGGATGGATTGGAGGTAGGCAAGTATTTGGTTAATAGATGCAGGTGGGGGAGAGTTGTGCATAGCAGGGACTGGTACAACTGAAGTGGAGGGTGGAGGTGCAATGGCTGTAAAGGGAGAAGTAGGTAAGTGAGTGAAATGATGAGGGTCAGGTATAGGGATAGGTTCAAACCCCACGGTTTCAAAAATAGATCCCATTAAGGAGGAATATGCCTTTGTAGTGAAAGGCTCAGGTTCAGGTGTATGGGATACTTCAGGTGTGTGGGCTGAATGAGCAGGTGAATTTGAGGGGCTTTGGAGCAGAGGAGTGCAGGGAGATGGGGCAATAAAGTCTGCAGCTAAAACATGGGCATTGGTGGGAGAAATTGGTGGTGTGAGTATGGTTGGAGTGGTTGGTGTAGAGGGGGAATCTATAATTGGAATAATGGAGGGTATGGGAGATGGGACAATGATAGGTGAAGTGGTAGGGCTGGAATAGGGGAGGAGGTGAAAGGCCAACTTCCTCAAGAATTGGTGACCAAGAGCTGGTCACATGGGAAGGATAGTTTCTTCACAAATGGGTGCTAAAGAGCCTGGTCACCACAGGTCTGTGCAAAGGTAGCTTCAAGAAGTGGAGCAGCTAAAGAGATAGTCACCACAGGTTCTGGCAAAATCGGTTCTAAGGGAAATGCAAGGGCAGGTTCATTAACAAAGAGGTGCGTGCAGTGCGGTGTTCATTAACTGCAGCAGTGTAGTTCACCTTCCCTCTCATTCTTCTCAAGATGGCTTGGCTTGTAGTCCAAGCCTTTTCCCAAAATTGTGAGGAGCAATGACTTCAAATGGCTCCTTGTTATCAATGTCAAACTTGGCTCGAGGAGCCAGATCAATCTACCAAATGGGAGGCCATTAATTTCTGCTCCTTTTTCAACTTGGCACTAATATCAGCCATGGCTTCAAAAATTAACATAGGGGCATTGAAAAACTGCCCCTTAGAAAAATGAAAGAGAGCCTCCAGAATTGGTGTTCTCCTCTCTTGGCTGTGCCCGACGACATAAAAACTTCCCCTCAAAATGGAATCCATCAATAGAAATTGGGGGGCTAGGTCTCTCCTCATGATGGACTGTCCAGTGCCCACAATTCCTTGGGTTAAATGTGCAGCCATTTCTCTAAAGGAGGCTGTTTCTGGAGCAGCCAATGGACCAGAAGGATCAAATTGGAAGGGTATCCCCAAAGCATTCCCTATGTCTTCAAATGTGACAGTAAGATTGCAATCATCAATAAAGATAACTAGGGTAGGGACATCAACATCTCTTTCAGTGACCTTGACTAGGTTTTGGTACCATAACTTCACCATTCGTGGGCAAATTTTCTCTGGCAAGGGGGTAAGGATATTGCTTAGTGAGGCATCTCTTATGTATCTTAAAGATAACAAGCAATCCGATTTGTTGACGAAAAAAGTTTCGTCCACAATCAGCTCAGGAATTAGCTTCTGAGCTTCAATGAATGGATTTGGCAGTACCAAATGTATAGGCAGAGGAGGAAGCTCAGGCTCAGGACTAGCAGCAGCAGGGATGGGTTCCTCATGTCTCACTTTCTTCCCTTTCTCCACCCTATCCGCTTTATCCGTTGATAGTTTTCTTTTGGCTGAAGTTTTAGTTTTTCCTTTTGGGGTAGGTTTGCTAACTTTCTTAGCAGAGGATTTTGGGAACATGGCAGCCAACGATTTCTCTGCTTTTCCCATTCTAAATTGATGTATGAAAATGCCCACAACAGATGCTGACACAAAATCAAATTTTCCAAATGATAAACAGAGAGAATGTGCAGAGAAATACTGAGATCTAGGGTTTTTGATTGAACGTGTTGTTTGCTTACAGAAATCCCCCAGACTAGAAGCTAAAATCCTTCTCTGAAAATTCAAATGATCGAACAAAGGTGAAGAAAAATGTAGCAAGATTCTCAAATCGCGCAAGGAAAGAAAGAAATAGGGTTTCTGTGGAACAGGTCGCTCTTCAGAAAGCTTTCGAATATGAAACCCCTACTTCGAAAGGGTTTAAATATACTCAGAGTTAATTTCGCAAAGTTCTTTTTAAGTTTTCGAAAAGTTCCAAAATAGACCTTTTGACAACTGCGAATGGCATCAGTACCATTTGAAAAGTTAATAGCTTCAAAAACATCTTTTCGAAAAGAAACTAGCTTCAGAAATATCTTTTCGAAAAGAAAATAGCTTCAGAACCAACTATTCGAAAAGCAAATCCTTGCTTTCGAGCAGTTCGTTACAAATCTAGAGTCTTTTCGAAAAGTAAATTGAACTTTGCGAAAAGAGAATTATTACTTTGCGACTTAACTTTTCACATATTTAAACCATGCGAAAAGAGACAAATCATGAATAAAAACAGAAACAAAGAAACTAAGCAAAAACTATTAAATAAAAACATAATGTACAGTTATCTACCATCAGATTTTTGGAGGTTGGTGATGACAGATGGGCAACACAGGCTCGTGGGTATTTTCAATGCATGGTTTGAGCCTCTGACCAATTACTTTCAAGATTCTTCCATTACTTGGATCAAGGATGTCAACAGCTCCCGAAGGAGCTGCCTGAATGACAGTGTATGGCCCTTCCCATCTGGATCTCAGCTTTCCTAGAAAAAACTTGAGTTTTGAGTTAAATAACCATACCTTAGAGCCAGCTGTGAACTCTTTTCTCAATAAATTTTTATCATGGAAAGTTTTGACTTTCTCTTTGTAAAATCTTGAATTTGTGTATGCATCCATTCTTAGCTCCTCCAACTCAAAGAAGTTGCGCTTGTGATTACCAGCAGTAGTTAGATCCATGTTCAATGTTTTAATGGCCCAAAAGGCTTTATATTCTAACTCTACTAGTAAATGGCATGCTTTGCCATAGACCAACATGAATGGGGACATGCCAATTGGGGTTTTATAGGCTGTCCTGTATGCCCACAATGCATCATTCAGCTTAAAGGACCAATCCTTTCTGTCCTTTTTCACAGTCTTTTCCAAAATATGTTTGATTTCTCTATTGGAAATCTCCACTTGTCCACTGGTTTGTGGATGATATGGAGTGGCTACTCCATGAGTCACAGAGTATTTTTTTAATAAAGTTTCAAAATATTTATTACAAAAGTGGCTTCCTCCATCACTGATAATGGCTCTGTGAAAACCAAACCTGGAAAAAATGTTATCCTTAAGAAATTTAAGAACCACTTTGTGATCGTTTGTTTTAGTGGCTGTGGCTTCAATCTATTGGGATACATAATCCATAGCTACTAAAATGAAATTATACCCATTGGAAGGAGGAAAGGGACCCATGAAGTCTATCCCCCAACCATCAAACAGCTCAACTACCAAAATAGGTTGTAAAGGCATTGAGTTTCTCTTGGAAATGCTGTCCAATTTCTGACAGTTCTGGCAAGACTTACAGTGCTGCAGGGCATCTTTGAAAAGTGTAGGCCAATAAAATCCACTAAAATGACCTCCACAGGCCTGTTCATGACACATAGAAAGTATTCTATGAAATTCTTGGTCAGGGACACATTTTCTAATTATTTGGTCCGCACAACTCTTAAACAGATAAGGATCTTCCCAGACGAAATGTTTAACCTTTGAGAAGAAAAGATCTTTATCCATTTTATTCCAATGTTGAGGAATTCTTCCAGTAGCCAAAAAGTTGACTATGTTTGCAAACCAAGAAGTGTGTAAACTAATGGCAAAAAGTTGCTCATCAGGGAAAGATTCATTGATAGGCAGCCTATCAATTTCAGCAGTTAAAATTCTAGACAGGTGATCAGCCACCACATTCTCCACCCCCTTTTTATCTTTGATCTATAAATCAAATTCCTGTAATAGGAGAATCCACCTGATTAATCTTGGTTTGGTGTCCTTCTTAGACAGAAGGTATTTCAAAGCAGAGTGGTCAGTGAACACCACTATTTGTGAACCCAAGACATATGACTTGAATTTCTCTAAAGTAAAAATAATTGCCAGTAGCTCTTTCTCAGTTGTTGTGTAATTGAGCTGTGCATCAATCATGCATAAGCTATGACATGAGACAGCTCCCAAAGCATAATCTAATGCATCACACATCAGTTCAAAAGGTAGTGAATAATCTGGAGACTGCAATATTGGAGCTGAAATCAAACAGTTTTTTAAGAATTCAAAAGCCTTCATGCATTCATTATTGAAAATAAAAGGGACATCTTGGCACAACAAATGACAAAGAGGCTTGGTTATTTTACGGAAGTCCTTAATGAACCTTCTGTAAAAATCCAGCATGTCTCAGAAAACTTTTGATTTGTTTAATAGTTTTGGGAGGTGGTAAATGTGCAATTAAATCAATTTTTCCTCTGTCCACCTCAATGCCCTTGTGGGAAACAACATGGCCAAGGACAATGCCTTGGGTGACCATGAAATGGCTCTTTTCCCAGCTCAAAACTAGATTAGTTTCTTCACATCTCTGTAATACCAATTTGAGATGATGTAAACACTGAGAAAAATTGTCTCCGTAGATTGAAAAATCATCCATAAAAATCTCCATAAATTGGTCAATCATATCAGAGAAAATGGAATACATGCATCTTTGAAAGGTAGCAGGGGCATTACAAAGACCAAAAGGCATTATCCTATAGGCAAAAGTGCCAAAAGAGCAAGTGAATGTGGTCTTTTCCTGATCTTGTGGGTACACAGGAATTTGGTTGTAACTAGAGTAACCATCAAGAAAACAGTAATAAGCTTTTCCTGCAAGCTTATCTAAAATCTGATCAATGAATGGGAGGGGGAAATGGTCTTTTCTGGTCATTGCATTTAATTTTCTGTAATCAATACAAACTCTCCACCCAGTTGTTTGTCTGGTTGACATAAGCTCACCAGAATCTGAGGTTACAATAGTGATCCCAGATTTCTTAGGTACCACTTGTGTAGGTGCCACCCAAGCTGAATCTAAAATGGGGTAAATGACCCCAGCATCCAACAACTTAACAACCTCTTTCATGACCACTTCTTGCATATGAGGGTTCAGCCCCCTTTGCATTTCCCTAGAAGGCTTTGCATCTTCTTCCAAATGGATTTTGTGCATGCAAACAGCTGGACTGATTCCTCCCAAATCAGCAATAGTCCAACCAATTGTCCTTCTCTGTTCTTTCAAAACAACCAACAGTTTTTCCTCTTGCTCCTTTGTGAGAGAGGAAGAAATAATTGCAGGCAATGATTTATGATTTCCTAAAAACACATATTTCAAATTTTCTGGCAGCTGCTTTAGTTCTAAATCAGGTGGGCTGAGAAAAGATGGTAACAGAGGTACCTTAGCTGTTTGTGGAAGGGGGAGAGTAGCAGGTTTCCAAGAAGAGAAACTTGCTGATTGATTATGAGTTCCTTGCACAACATTTATTTCCTCAGAATTTGAGATACAAACTGTTTCTTCCTCAGAATTTCCCCAAGCATCTTTAACATCTGTGGTGAAATCTTCACACTGCAGAAACTGTTGTAAAGTCCCTTCTATCAGTTCATCCAATAGATCAACATGAAAACATTCTTCGTGAATTGAATTGAGGTCAGTGACTACATTATAAACATTTAATTTTACCTTCATGTTTCCAAAAGAGACTTCCATAATACCAGACTGCATTGAATGCAAGCATTTGTCATGTGAATGGTCTTCCCAAAATGACAGGGATGGAAGTTTTGCTTTTAGTAGGTTCCATGTCCAAAACTAGAAAATCAGCAAGATAGAAAAATTTATGTACTCCCACCAATACATCTTCAATCATCCCAACTGGCTTCCTTTCAGATCTGTCTGCTAGTTATAACACCACATGAGTGGGTTTTAATTCTCCCAAACCTAGTTTCTCATATGCCGAATATGGAAGTAGGTTGACACTAGCACCCAAATCTAATAAAGCCTTTTCAATGGTAAGTTCCCCAATAATGCAAGGGATTGTGGGGATTCCAGGATCTTGAAGTTTAGGAGGTGTGGCAATGGATAACACCTGATTAATTCTTTCCACAGCAAAGACCTTCTTGGATAACTGTATCCTAGACTGTCTTTTGTGAGTGCAAACATCTTTCAAAAATTTTGCATATGCTGGAATTTGTTTGATTGCCTCAAGCAAAGGTAGATTTATCTTGACTTGCTTGAAAGTCTCCATCATTTCATCTATTTTTGTGTTCCCTTTATCGAAAGGGGATACAAATTTCATTGCATGAGGAAATGGTAAATGAGGAACTAGTCCTTCATCTACAGCTTTGGAAGCATTTTCAGAAACTTTTTGGATTTTTTGTTTTTCATTTGTTTGATTTTTCTGAGGTCCATCAGCACCCCCACTGCTATCATTATGCTGCTCTTGCTGCATATCTTTATCATTTTCCTCATTTTTTTCTTCTTCAGTACCCACTTTGTTATTTATAATTCTTCCACTTCTCAAAGTGGTGACAGTTTTTACTTCTTCATGTGAATTAGAAGCTTCTTCAACCATGAACTGTCCTTTGGGATTGTTCAAAGGTTGGCTAGGTAACTTCCTTCCTCTCTTTTGGCCAAAGTATTTGAAAGCTGTCCCAATATTTCTTCAATCTTCTTTATGCTCCGTCAGAAAATTCACGGAGTTAAAGATCCTAAATTCTGGAGTGAATTTAGGACTTGATCTTCAAAAGAAGGGGACCTGAAAGGGGTTTGAACTGGGGCAGATTGCTGCACAGGTTGGTTTGGCATAAAAATTCTGCTGATAAGGCTGTGCAGTTTTGAAAGGCATTTGGTTCTTTGGTTGTTGCTGCTATTGTGATTGATAATTCCCTTGGTTCCACCTCAAATTAGGGTGCCCTCTCCATGAATATTCGTTTGACTGCATCTGTCCAAATGATTGAGCAGCATGAGCTTGTTCCACCATTAAATTTGGGAACTGTGGTGCAGCAGGACATTGGTCAATTGAATGAGTAGGGGACTGGCATATCAGACATGCCTCCTCTACTCTTGCAACATTTGGATTTTTAAGTGAGTCCATCAATCTATCAAACTTTGTGGTTAAATTGTCCATCTTTCTTTCCAACTCATTCACCTCATAAATCTTCCCTTTGGTGGGTTGCTGATTGTTCAACCTAGCAGGATTTTCAATATCTCTTGACAGAGATTCCTATTGAGTTGAGTTTTCACCACTTACTTCAAATAAGTCCCAAACCTCCTCAACTATTTTTTGCAAGTAAGTGCCTCCACAGGAGGCATCCACCATATTTTTGCCTTTTTGATCAATTCCTTGATAGAAGCTTTGAACCAGCTGCCATCTGGGAATTTGATGATGAGGACATTGCCTTAAAATTTCCTTAAATCGTTCCCATGCTTCATGGAAAGTTTTAGTTGAGTTTTATGAGAAAGAAATGATACTTTATCTCAATTGGCTTGTTTTAGACATTGGGAAATATTTGGCTAAAATTGACACTGCAAATCATTCCAAGAAGTGATACTATTTGGTGCTAACATATATAACCATGCTCTAGCTTTATCCTTTAATGAAAAAGGAAAGAGCCTAAGTTTTGTTGTTTCTGGACCAAGTCCAGCTATGTTGAATGTGGTGCAAAGAGCCAAGAATTCATCCACATGTTTGTATAGAACTTCCTTACTCAACCCATGGAAGGAAGGAAGCATTTGGATAGTCGATGATTTGATCTCATAATTTCCTTCAACAGTAGGAAATTGAATGCAAAAGGGAGAATTATAAGCACCAGGTGCAAAGTAATCCCTCAAAAGTCGAGGTTCTTCACCCATAGTAGCAGAATTCTGTGTTGTTTGTTTGGTTCGTAGTAGCCTTTCAACTTCTAAGTGGGACAATCTCAGGGCTGAGAGTCCTCCTACCAAACATACAACTCAAAACAAAAAATCTGATTATTCACAGCAAACCTTCAGAATTCCTTTTTAAGTAGTTTCCCTTCTTCAAAAATTGGACATGAATAACTGCACAGGTATAAACAATAGAATAGTTTAGTAATGATATAAAAAATAAAAGTGAAAACTTAGGTCTACCTATTTTAGAACAAATTCCCCGGCAGCGGCGCCAAAAACTTGTTGTTGCTCGTAGGTGTGCTTGATTTATGTGTGTTTTGAAAACAGGTTTGAAACTGCTGAATTATAATGAATCTAGAATATTAAAAAGAGTAAAGAAATATCAGCACAGATAGAAGTGAATTAGCCTGCAAGATCAGGGCCAATTGTAGCAAGTTTTAAATGTAAGTGAGTAAAAGATCGTCCACAGAGAATTTGTCTAAAATGCAAGATAAACCTCCAGATCTGAGCTACCAGATCTGGCCTCTTATCCTATCTAGTAAGCACATAAGATGGGGAGGTTGAATTTGTCACATTAACGAAATGATAAAAGTAAAAGTTAAACTAAATGATCCAGATCCGAGTTGGGGGAACGTTTGAGGTAAACTTATAAAAGATGGAGAAGTGATATCTAACTTTGATTTGGTCCTTGAAATCTAATGAGAATGACTGCAACTCAACTGAGAGATGATCCAATCTTCATCTGGCTACAAGCGCAGATGTAAGAGAAATAAATCTAATTCAAGGATTAGGTTTAAGCTTATGGCTATAGTCTGTCCACTTTAATGGCCACAAACCGTCCAATAGTCTTTAATCCAAATCCTTAATTTAGAACAAGAAACATCACTACAAATGCTGTGAGAGACTAGGTTACATACACTAACTCTCACAGGATTAGTGAATCAAGGGAAATTTCATGAAAAATATTAAATCTAAAGGAGTCTAATGCAATAAGGAGATCAGAGGGAACTCTTAACATGAGTCCAATGGAGAATGCATGGTTTACAGCAACCTTTTCAAATTCACCATTACAATTACAGAGCACAGCTTAAACAACTCTCAGATTTGTAGTCTTGAATACAACTCTCCTTTGAATTACAGAAGTATCTCACAGCTCTCAATTGCAAGTAAAAGTGAGGCTATTACAGGGATTTCAGACAAACTATCTGATTTGGAAATGGGGGAATAGGAATGAAACTCAAAATCTGGATGCCCAAATTGGGCAAATGGTTCGTCTATTTATAGTTTTCCCTAAGTCTAGCTCAGATGTGTATCAACCAATCAGAAGTGCTCAGATCTGTATCGACCAATGGTAGTTGAGGATCCAGATCTGTTCTGGCCAATCATAATTTCTCGATCTGGTTCAGCCAATTAGGTGAAAAAAACATCAATTCTGTTATGCATTTTGAAAGTCTGTTAGAGTTTCTAGAAGTTCCCGCCAAGTTATTTCATCTCTGGGTGCTCACGTGGGGTGGAATATGCCCTCGCTTCATGTTTAGAATCCTCTGGAATGTCCCTAGGTTTTTAAATGCATTGGGACGTGTTGTCGCTCCAAGTGTGCCAAAAATGTGTGCAAAAAATTAAAGAATTAAAGAATGCTAAATTATATGGATGTTAACTTATGAAAGGGATATCAGCACATTGGGGCTAACACTGGCCTGCAAGATCAGGGCCAATTGTAGCAGGTTTTAAAAGTAAGTATTTCAAGATCGTCCACAGAGAAGTTTGTCTAAAATGAGAGATAAACCTCCAGATCTGTGCTACCAGATCTGGCTCTATAATTATCTAAAATAAAGAATAGATAAAAGAGAGTGTTGGGTTTTGTCACGTTTAACTAAAAGCAAATAAAGAAAAGAACTAACTACGTGATCCAGATCCGAGTTGTGGAGGTGTTTAAAATAAGACAAATGCAGAAATAATAGCTTCATGTATTTTAGCCTTTGAATTTTAATGGAGAATCTGTAGTTCAACAGAGCAGATTCAATCTTCATCTGGCTACCAGCACAGATGTAAGAGAAATAAATCCGAATTAAGGAATAGGTTTAGACTTATGGCTGTGATTTGTCACGATCATCGCCTAGTCTGTGGCCTATTCTTTATTTGAACATGAACATCATCAGAATGCCGCTTGAATTAGGTTACCAACGCTAATTCGCAGGATGATGAATTAAGGGAAGTTGGATGCGGATGAGTGAATCTAAAGAAGTCTAATGCACTAAGGTGAACATTCGTAACCCTCGACATGACTCCAATGGAGAAGACACAAATTACAAGAACCTTTTAAAATCCAACGTTACAATTACAGAAAGCACGGCTTCTTAGAGAGCCCTCGGACTTACTGAGCTTCTCGAAGAGCCCTCGATTTCTGATCTTGAATCCGAACTTGAAGTACAAATCACCGAATGGCTCTCAAAGGTAAAATACAAGAAGGGATTACAGAATCAGATGAGCTTTCGACCGAATGGGGAAACAGAGATGAAAACTCTAAAATCGGATACCCAAATTGGGCAAATGGTTCGTCTATTTATAGTTTTCCTTAAGCCCATTTCGGATGTGTATCAACCAATCGTAATTGGATAGATCTCAGATCAACCAATAGGAGTCGAGCACCGTGATCCAGATCTGTTCCGCCAATCGTAAATGCTTGATCCGTTGGTTCAATCAGAAAAGGCATCAATTAATTTGCTATGTAATTCAAAAATCTGTTTGAGCTTCTAGAAGTTCCCGCCAAGTAATTTCATCTTTGGGTGTTCACATGGGGTGGAATATGCCTTTGGTTCGTGCTCAGAATCTTCCGGAATGTCCTTGGGTTTTAAAATGCATTGGGGCGCATGCAAAGTTTCTTGAAATACCCTTCGGACGAGCTGCAAATCCCCAGAATGCCATTTCGCATAGTTTAAGGGCTTCTTCGCAAAGCATTTTGGCTCCAGAATCTCTTTTTGCAAAGCATTTTGGCTTCAGGAGATCTTTTCGCAAAGCATTTTGGCTTCAGGAGGTCTTTTCGCAAAGGACTTCTCTTCTTTTCGCAAAGTTCAAAGTTCTTTGCGAATAGTAGATGTTCTTTGCGAATTGAACTTTTAGCTTCCATTCTTCTTTGCGAATGGATCCTTCTTCTTCTTCAGGTCTTTTGTTGCTCTTTTAGGACCTTTTTAGCCATTGCTGAGGCTATTTCTTCACTCCCTCTTTGAGTTTGACATGCGTTGTCAGCTTTTTGATCATTTTAGGATGGTTTTCGGATTTAGACCTGTCTTTTTGGTTAGCTGCAATATGAACACTAAAGCACTTATTTAGTCCTCTCAAGGGTCTTTCAAGGCTCATGTTTAGGGGTGAAAAATGGTATTTTCACTACTTAACAGGACGCGTAAAATAGATTACTGAATTGCCCTTGCAAAAGCTGGGAATCTCCAGAATACCTTTTTGCATAGCTTAGGGGACTTTTCGCAAGGTGTTATAACTCCTGAAGCTCTTTTTGCAATGTTCTGATTCTGTTCGAATTGAGTTTTCTCGTTTTCGAAAAGGTCAATCATCTCTTCGAAGAGTTCAGATGCTCTTTGAAAGCTAAGCCTGGAGTTTTAGTTCTTTTCGCCGAGTTCAGGTTCTTTGCGAACAGTTCAGGTTCTTTGCGAAAAGTACTCTGTAGTGCATTTTTCTGTTCGAATTGCTCCATACTTCTTTTCTGGGTTGAGACCAGGTCTTTGCCTCTTCAATTCAGACCTTTCGACAGCTAGTGAGGTTGTTTCTTCTCTTTCTTCCTTTGGATTGACATGGATTGTCATCTTTTTGACACTTTTAAGCTGCTTTTATGGTTAAGCTTGTCTTTATTGTTAGCTACAACACAAGCACTTAAAACATTTATTTAGTTCTCTCAAAGGTCTATCAAGACTCAAGTTAAGGGGTGAAAAATGGTATTTTTCAGTTCTCAACACCTTGATCCCTTTCTCCCTTCTTCCCCCTTTTTGTAATTTTCTTTCTTCGTTTTAATGAAATTTTCTTTTCCTGTTATTCTATACAGTTCTTTGTTTTTGGTTGCTTTCTTTCTTGTTGTTTCCTTTTATTATGCCCTTAATAAATCTGCTGCACACACCTTTGACTCAGTGAGGACACTGCTACTCATAGGTTTGAGGGTGTGGCAGGCAGACCTTGCCCATGGAATAGTTAACCTAAGTGCAGCAGAGTCATGTGAGTAATATGGAAATGGATCTATGATCACTTAAGAATCATGAAAAATAAGAAATTTAAAATTTCTGCAAACTTTAGACATTATAAACTTTTAATTTTTCACATTTCCATGATGAGATCACCAAGGAAACTCACTTGTATCAACACTAAGTGAATCATTAGAGAGAGAAAAAGGCGAGGACATACTTAAAAGTTCAAAGGAAGACCATAACCAGTGAGAATTGGGCCTATAAAATTTTTTCCATCCTTTGAGGAGTAACTAAGGCAATTTCTTCTAGTTCTAAGGACTGGCTGAATCACTGTGCTCACTAGAAGTTAGGCAACTCCAAGTTGAAACAACTGACAACACTCATGAGACTTAGGAAAGGATCAAGGCCTTCCCTTGGACAGTTTGAGCCTAAAAAGACCAACCCTAAAGCAACGGCCCTTGTCCATACCCCCTTTGACCTTTAAATCCTAAATTTCTTCAAAATACACCTGAGTACGTGTACTTGAACCTATGAACTTGATTCAGTCTACCCTTACTCTGAGAATTCAGAAGGTAAAGGAGAAAGAGTTGAAAATGGACTAGCTATGGTCAACATTAGGTGAATGGAGAAGAAGTATCTCAAAATTTTGGCAGTATGGTAACTGAGAACATGGTGGCATTTCAGAAAAGGAAAAACAAAAATAAAAAGAAGAAAATTCCATAAAAAAGAAACAAAAACAATAATGAAGAGGAGAAAGAGAGGAGTCAAAGAAGAACTTTCATTGGGGAATCAAAATCAAGAAGAGAAACTGATCACTTCAAATCTGAAAATCTCAAAGAAGAAGAAAGGAGCTGAATTCAAGAAGGTGAAGTCATGATACACCTCCTTCACTTACTGATTTCTCAATTTTGAACCCCTTTTCAATCTCCCATTCTTTTAACCCCACTCCATAAGCCACATTCCAGCCCAGTTAAAAGCCCTTGTGATCCAAAGTTGAGTGAGCTGTCATGTGGAGATAAAGAGTCATCCAATCTATGGTGAGGATTTGTCAATGATGTCAGCACCTAAGAGCTATGCCTATGCTCATGCTTACAGACCCATTTGGGGGATGTAACTGCTCTTGAGCCTGAGAGAAAATGAACCCCTCAACAAGACCCTTATGAGAGTATGCCCTGGAAAGTTTTTGGGTCTGAATTTGAATGCATTATATATGACCTATATCCTTATTTTTAATCTGATGATGAGCTCAGTGCTGGCACACACTTGTGCAATTTTCTGTGGTTGTACACTGATTGGAAATGCTATGCATTCATGAGAAGTTTATGATGTTTAAATTACTGTGCAACCAATGGATTAAATTTATTTTATGTTTACTGATTCAACACTAAACTAAGTCTGCTCCTTGACTGCTCACTTGATGATATTGCATTTTTGTTAACTGTTTCATTGAGAAGTTTGTGGGTGTCTTCACTGAAAACCCTCAGGAAACTTCACTCCTCCACTATGGATCACCTAGGGGTTTAAAAGGCTTGGTACATATGCTAAATGTATCTGTGCTCCCTACGAAAGTGACATTTAATTTTTATAGTAAATTTAATGTAGCTTTGCTAAGGGACTATCAAAGATTAGGTTTGGGAGTGTGTTAAGACCTGAAAAGTACCACTTTTCACCCCTTAATTTAACCTCTGATTAGACCCTTAGCCATCTAATAAGCTCTTGTTAAGTGTTTTATGTAGGTAATAATCAGCAGTGAAATAAGGCTTGGAATCCTACTAAGGAGCCTGTTTTGGCACCAGAAGTCCCTCAGAAGGATGAACTCTGAATCCAGACCTGGAATGAGTCTCGCACAGTCCAACTAAGCTTCCCCAGACTTCACAATAACTACTCGCGCAGCTCTCGCAAAGCTCAAGAGTAGAACATATCGCGCAGTCTCGCACAGTTCAAAGCAGACCTCTCTCAACCTCGCGCAGTCGCTCAAAACGGCTGAGGAGAGAGAGCTTTAGGAAACTCCTCATGCAACTGTCGTGCAGTGGCCGCAGGATGCAATTATCAGAAGAGAACTCCTCGCGCAATTCTCGCGCCATTCAAGAAGAAAGCATCCTCGCAAAGACTGAGTGATCCTTGTGAAGATCAGTCAAGACATGAAACCTCATGCAGTTCAAAACTCATTGAAGCCTCGCTAGGAAACTCGTGAAGTCCATTGAAGAGAAGTGCTCGCAAATTTCTCGTGCTATTCAAATCTTTCCTCGCGAAATTCAACCCAGCGAACGCACAGCTACCTCGCGACTGCTTGAACTCCAACCCCGCGACATCTGAGGCTTTGATGTCTACTCAACCTCACGACTGCCTGAAGAGCAAACCAAGGCAACCTCGCGACAGTTGAAGCTTCAATGTCAAACCATCCTCGCGAAGAGCAAGAGCTACCACGCGACAAGTCTGGGAAACAATGGCTACCTAGCGAAGCTCTGAACTTCAACTTCCATCTCTTCAGCAGAGGACCTTCTGGTAATTTCTAGCGATTAGGGCATGCACTCCCATGCTTAAATCTCCGTGCATGCACCCCAAGGCATCCAAGGATCACTATTCAGCCACATGGCATCATTAAAATTAGGGTTTCATAACCCTAATGTGCCACCACAACACTACTATATAAACCCATACTTAGTTTAGGTTTAAAAAAAAAAGCCTGGAATAGCTGGGAACACATCTCATTTCTTGGAGACTTGATCTGAGATCATTTTTCTTTTCTTTTCTTTTTATAGTTGTAAGTAGTTTTCTTTTTCTTTTTCCTTCTCTCCATAGTCCAGCACTTGCTGGCTATGTCTTTGTATGCCTTTTGAACTAGATCAATGGAAGTTTTGTAATAGGATTTGTACTCTGTGGGATTTGTGTTTGAATGTGAGATGCTCTGTGCAAGGCTGTTGCCTTGTGATCCGCCATTGCTTTGGCTGTGATTCAAAGTAATGGAGGACTGATGCTAAGGGCCACTCAGATCCAAGTGACCTGTGTGCCTGGGCTATCATGGTCATATACAGCCTTAGCCCCACCACAGGACCCACTTGATCTGAAATCCCCATGGGAGCTTGAGCTGGTAGCCTGGTGACCATGGTGGCGGCAGCGATATTCTTATTTTGTCCTGGGTTCCGTGAGAGGAGGATAGCCTCTGGGATAGTTTGTGACCATTCATGTGGACAGGTTATAGCCTTAGGGTGATTCTATTCCACCGATCCAAGATGGATCCTTCTTCTTTGCACCTGAGCTTGTATAAGCCTGGTGGGAGATTGTACAGAGGTAGACTACCCTATAATTGTATAGATCCGCTATCAGATGTCAGATCTGATCTAGTTATAGAGATTGTAGGCTTGTGACTGGACCATTGTAGCCTCACTCAAGCAATGGACAGCTAGATCGAAGGTTGTACCCAATCTCTTGTTGGTTCTATGTGTTTGGGCTATCATGGTCCTATACAGCCTTAGCCCCACACATAGAGCTTTAGAGGTTGAGGTTCCCTTTGGATTCTTGAGCTGATAGCCTGGATGAAATAGTGCCTACAATGATTAACTTATTTTGACCCATCCCTGGATTGTGGTTCCCCTATGGGATAGTCTGTGACCATTTGAGTGGACAGGTTATAACCTTGAGGGATTGAATCATGGCAGAGAGATGGTTGTATCCTTTCTCCTTAGTGGTGATAACGTACCCATTGGACAGGATTTCTATAATATCATATCTGAATTTGTGTTACAAAGCTCCTCTGATCTAGGCTCAATAATATAGTTCTCACCCTTTTATATTTATTTTCCACACTCCATCCATCCTCTCAACCCTTTTTGTAGTTTAGATATTAGGTTACCTTAGAATACCTAGAATAAGTGACCTTAAACTCCCCTCCTTTTTAGGATTGCCAGATCTGTAGTCAGATCTGGCGGGACTACTAGAGATGGCTCCCTTGGAGCCGTAGATCACCCTTCCCTGTGGGACAAACTCTTACTTATCAAAACTTGCCACAATGGACCCTGTATCTTGCAGGTCTAGGATTTCTTAGTTGTGCTGATTCCATCCCCTATTTTATCTTGATTTTAAATTTCTTTTACCATAAACCAATAAAGCAAGCACACACTCAGAGATCCGCCAACAAGCTCATTTTGGGTTCTAGATCAAAACTTCCTACAATAGCTATGTATCTTGCAAGCTTAGGATTAATTTTATTATGCTATTTCCTTCTTTTATTTTACTTTGATTTTTAATTTGTTCTCACCACACCATAAAATCCTCACACTGTAGTCCAACAACAACACCAACTTCAACTCACAACTCCAAACAGAATAAAACAAACAATCAAATCATCACAATAAAAACACTACATGTAGTTTTGAAGCTAAACAAAACAAAATACATATTCAACACTTATGGTACACATTTTACAAAGTTGTGAATCACTGAGCAGTGGGAGGTTCATGTAGGTGAATGGTTTGAGGAGGCTCTACTGAATTTTCGACATAAATTTTTAGCCTTTGCCCATTCACTTTTATGATTCTCCCAGACATGGGATCCAAGATCTCCACAGCACTAGATGGGGAGGCATGGATGACAGTGTAAGGTCCATCCCATCTCGATTTTAACTTCCTTAGAAAGAACTTTAATTTGGAGTTGAAAAGCCAACCCTTAGCACCAGCATTGAAGTCCTTCCTTATTAGCTTCTTGTCAAAGAATGTCTTTGCTCTCTCCTTGTAAATTCTGACATTTGCATAGGCTTTTAGTCTCAACTCATCCTTCTCTAACATTTGTAATTTCCTGTGAGAACCAGCAATAGTTAGATCAGAATTCAGTGTTTTTATAGCCCAATAGGCTCGGTGCTCTAACTCTACTGGTAGGTGGCAGGCCTTGTCATAAACCAGCCTAAATGGGGACATGCCAATAGGGGTCTTATAGGCAGTCCTATAAGCTCACAAAGCATCATTCAGCTTCTATGCCCATTCCTTTCTATCTATCCTCATAGTCTTCTCCAAGATATGCTTGATCTCCCTATTAGAAATTTTAACTTGCCCACTAGTCTGTGGGTGGTAGGGAGTTGCAATTTGGTGTGTAACAATAGTTTTTAAGCAGGTTCTCAATAGGTCTATTACAGAAATGACTCTCCCCATCAATAATGATAGCTCTGAGGGTGCCAAATCTTGAGAAGATATTGTCCTTCAAAAATTTAAGGACACTGGGTGGTCATTGGTCCTTGTGGCAATGGCTTCCACCCATTTGGACCCATAGTTCACTGCCACAAGTATAAAATTGAAACCTATAGGAGGAGGAAAAGGGGCAATGGCCGAGATGTCAAAAGTTCTACCACAAGGATGGACTGCAATGGCATTGAATCTTTCTTGGAAATGCCTCCCAACCTTTGATATCTCTCACAGGTTTTGCAATGTATGTTTGCATCTCTGAACAAAGAAGGCACATAAAAGCCACATTGCAACACTTTTGTCGTAGTCTTTTTGCCACTGAACTGACCTCCACAAGCTTGTTCATGGTACATAGAAAGAATGCTGTGGAACTCACTTTCAGGAACACATCTCCTCACCACCTGGTCTGCACAGTGCTTGTAAATGTATGGATCTTCCCATAAAAAATTTATAACCTAAGAGAAAAATAGGTCTTTGTTTGTCTTGGACCAGTGAGGGGGGATCCTACCAACAACAACAAAATTGACAATGTGTGCAAACCAGGGCACACTAGACTGCATAGCAAATAGCCGCTCTTCAGGGAATAATTCATTAATAGGTGCTGCTGCGTATTCTTCCAAAATAATTCTAGAGAGGTGGTCAGCCACCATATTCTCAACTCTCTTTATATCCTTGATCTCAAGATGAAACTCCTGTAACAAGAGGATTCATCTAATCAACCTTGGTTTTGCATCCTCCTTGGCCAATAGGTATTTCAGGGCTGAGTGATCAGTAAACACAATAATTTTAGACCCAAGCAAGTAGGGTCTAAACATGTCCACAACAAACACCGCAGCATGCAGCCCCTTCTCAGTGATGGTATAATTGAGCTGAGCTTCAGCTAGGGTTTTGCTTGCATAATAAATCATTGCAGGCAACTTATCTCTTCTTTGTCCTAAGACAACACCTATGGCCAAGTCTGATGCATTACAAATCGTTCAAAGGGGAGTGAGTAATGGATTACAGGAGTAGTAGTAAGGCACATTTTTAAGACCTCAAAGGCCTCAAGGAACTCAGTAGAAAATTCAAATGGCAAATTCTGACATAGCAGGTGGCAAAATGGCTTTACAATTTTGGTGAAGTCCTTAATGAATCTCATGTAAAATCCAACATGTCCTAAGAAGGATCTGATTTGCTTGACAGTCCTGGGTGGGGGTAGGTGTGAAATCAAGTCCACTTTAGCCTTATCAACGTTGTGAGAGACCACATGGCCTAATACAATTCCTTGTGTCACTATAAAGTCTCTTTTCCTTGCTTAGGACCAAATTGGTCTCCTCACATCTTTGTAAAACCAGGTCAAGGTGACTCAAGCATTGGCTAAAGTTGTGCCCAAAAATTGAGAAATCTTTCATGAAGATTTTCAGGAACTTGTCAATCATATAAAAAAATATAGCATACATGCACCTCTGAAATGTGGTTGGGGCGTTGCGCAGTCCAAAAGGCATCCTCTTGTAAGCAAAAGTGCCAAAGGGACATGTGAAAATAGTTTTTTCCTGATCTTGAGGATACACAGGGATTTGGTTATACCCTGAGTATCCATCAAGAAAGCAGTAAAATGCCTTCCCAGCCATCTTATCTAGAATTTTGTCAATGAAAGGGAGAGGTAAGTGGTCTTTCCTTATTTTGGAGTTGAGTTTCCTGTAATTAATGCAAACACTCCAGCCAGTGGTCTCTCTGGCTGGTATTGACTCCCCAGAATTAGAGGTAACAACTATTATGCCTGACTTTTTAGGTACCACCTGATTGGGTGACACCCACTCTGAATCTGAAATGGGGTAAATCACCCATCCGTTCAACAATTTTACTATCACTTTTAGAACCACCTCTTGCCTGTGAGGATTAAGATTCCTCTGTATCTCTCTAGAGGGTTTTCCACCCTCTTCCAAGTGAATTCTATGCATGCAAACTGAGGCATCAATGCCTTCAAGATCAGCTATTGTCCACCCCATTGCCTTTTTATACTTTTTGAGAACACTCAATAAGTCCTCCTTCGGCTCACTAGTGAGAGAGGAGGAGATAATCACTGGAAGCTTGTTATTTTGCCTTAAGAAGACATATTTTAATGTGTCTGGGAGTTGTTTCAGCTCCAGCTCAGGGGGAATTTCAATGGAAGGCAACAAAGGTACCTTAGTGGTTTGAGGAAGGGGCAGCAATGTAGGTTTCCAGCTGGAATGCTGTACTAGGCCCACAAAAGGCTCAATTTTAGTGTTGTCTTCTGTCATGAGAACATGGGCCTCCTTCTCAACCATACTCTAAATATTTTTTAGGTGTTCAACAATATCATCCTAATCCAGCAGATTGGATAATTCTTCTTCCACAAGGCCATCTAGTACATCTATTGCACAACAGTCCTGAATGTCCATCTAAGGTTGCCTAGCACCATTGTACACATTTAATTGGGCATTCATGTTCCCAAATGTCACCTTCATCACCCCTGACCTGCATTGAATGCAAACATTTACAGTGGTCATGAATGGCCCGCCAAGGATGACTGGAATTGGGGTTTTACTTTTGCAAGGCCATGTCAAATGCAAGGAAATCAACAGGATAGTAGAACTTATCCACCCCCACCAAAACATCCTCTACCACACCCACAGGTCTCGTCTCAGACCTCTCAGCTAGTTGGAGCACAACTAATATATATTTTAGGTCCCCCAAACCTAGCTCCTCTTACACAGAATATGGGAGCAGGTTCGCATTGGCCCCTAAGTCTAAGAGGACCTTACCAATGGTATGGTTTCCAATTATGCTAAGGATAGTAGGTACCCCTGGATCCTGTAATTTCTCAGGTGTGGCAATGGACAAAATTGACTCAACATGCTCAAGTGTAAGAACCTTTTTGGACAACTGCACCCTTGCCTTTCTTTTCTGTGTGTAGAGATCCTTTAAGAATTTTGCATAGGCAGGGACCTATTTTATAGCATCAAGCAAGGAAAAATTGATCCTGACCTGGTTGAAGGTCTCCATCATTTCCTCTATTTTTGCATTTTCCTTATCAAAAGGTGATGGGACAACAAGTGCATGAGAAAATGGCAACTATGGGACTGCTGGTGCCACAGCTGCATGCCTAACAATATCATGGTCAAATTTTTGTTTTTTTCTTTTTTCTTCATTTATTGGTTGTTGTCGGAGCTAAATATCGGTCCCTTTATTTGTCCCTTGCTAATACACAATAGGGAATGACTTATTTGGTTCTTCACCACTCTAATTTCTTTTATTCTCACTCTCCATGACCTCCTCAACTGCTCTGCCCACTAAATTATCAACCACCTTGCCACTCCTTAGGGTAGTGATTGCATTAGTCTCCTCATGGGTAGAGGGTACTTCTCTAATCATGTACTACCCTTTTGGATTAGCCAATGGTTGACTAGACAATTTACTCTCCTCTCTCCTGTTCAAAGCATTACAGATTTGACCCAACTGGTCCTCTATTTTTTTAATGCTTTACCTATGAGAGTTCACAGTTTAGAATAAGTTCCCCAAATTTTGCATAGATGCCAGTATTTGCTCTTCAAAGGAAGAGGATCCGGGCTATTGTGGGGGCAGGACCAACTGATTGGGTTGTGGGGCAGGCAACTGAAAATTCTATCTTGGTGGATAACCTTGGTTAAATTGGTTCTAAGGTCTGTATGGAGTTGCCAACTGCTACTGCTGGGGCTGAGGGTATGTGTTTTGACTCACCTCAAATTTGGGTGGTTTCTCCATGTGTACCCAATAGATTGCTGCCCATAGGCTTGGGAAGTATTGGCATGCTCCATAATTAAATTAGGGAATTGGTTCGCTGATGGACAATCTTGGAGTAAATGTGTGGGAGATTGGCATATCAGACATGCCTCTTCCACTTGTGCAACCATCCTAGGCTGCATCACATTCATCAATTTATAAAAACTTTATACTCAGATTGTCCACCTTTATTTTTAGATCACTTTGCACCTTAACTTCATGCATTCAACCCATAGGGGTGGACTCTTTTACCAACTTAGCTGGGGTCAGGCTATCATTGCGAGAAAGTGACTCCTGTTGCATGGAATTTTCCCCTATGATGTCAAACAACTCCCAAGCCTCATCAGCTGTCTTGTGGAGGTAACTACCACCACATGACGCATCCATGATATGCCTACTCATAGAATTAATTCCTTGGTAAAAGACTTGCACCAATTGCCACTGTGGAATTTGGTGGTGGGGGCTTTTTTTTAAGATCTCTTAAAATCTCTCCCATGCCTCATAAAAGTTCTCAATTGAGGACTGAGTGAATGACAATATGTTTGTCCTCATCTGGCTGGTTTTATTCATGGGAAAGAATTTAGTCAGAAATTGGCTTTGGAGGTCACTCCATGTCTGAATGCTATTAGCTGGCTCTGTAAAGCTTAGAGAGCCAGGTGCTGGCTTTGTCCTTTAGAGAAAAAGGAAAATGCCTTAGTTTAGTGGCTTCAGATCCCAAGCCAGCAATATTAAAAGTGGTGTAAAGTGCTAAAAATTGGTCAATATGCTTGTAAGGATCTTCCTTACTGAGCCCATGAAAAGTTGGCAGCATGTTAATGGTGGAGGAATTGATTTCATAGTTTCCCTCAACTGAAGGGAATTGTATGTAAAAGGAGATGTGTAATCCCCAGGTGCATTATAATCCTTCAGAGATCTTTACCTCGCAGCCATGACAGCTGGCTCAGTTTCAACAGTAGCGCCTTGTTTGGTGTTTCTTAGTCTAAGGACCCTTTCAACCTCAAGATTTGGAGGTTCCAACTCAGCGTTAAGGGACCTTCTTCCAAGCATACACACATAAACTCAACAGGTAAAGAAAATGCTCACAACACACAATTTTCAAACAAAATTAACAACTAAACAGATTCACAGCTCAACTAAAGAGAGGGAACTTAACATAAATGGACTAAGATTTAGGGCAAAAGAAGTGCAAATAGAGCTAGCTAAACTCCAACTATAGCTCTAGCTTTTCCCTGCTGTTGTTGTCTAATTCTACAAAATTCCACAAAAATCAGTAGTACTTTTTATTCTATTTAAGGCACAACTACAAAGAATTGGTAGACTAAATTACAATATAACTCAGGTCTACTAAGAAGATCAATATCCTCGGTAGCGGTGCTAAAAACTTGTTCGTTACTCCCTAGGTGCGCTGATTATTATTATGTGTGTGGAAATAGAATTAAATAAAAAGAGTGAGATGAAGAATGTTACGAAAACAGCAACCTAAGTACACACAACCAACAAGATACAAGGCAGTTGTAGCAAGTTTTAATTAAGAGTTTGTCCCACAGAGATAATGATCTAGAACCCAAAATGGGCTACAATAGTAGGCCTCCAGATCTGACAATCCTAAAGAAAGGGAGTTGGGTGTCACAAGTACACTATATTAACACTAAAAGAAGAGAAATAAAGTGCAGTCCTATCTTAACGAAATGGTTTTGAAGAAAGTGGTGATGGTGTGTGTAAGAATAAAGATAAATGGATGGGAAGTAAGTAGTTTAAGCTAAAGTTAATTCAGTTATGTGACTCAGATTTAGGGCTGTCTCTACAGTAAATCCTTGTTGATGTGTTATCAAAAGCCTCAGTAAGGAAGAAGAATCCAACTTAACCCATGCCATTTAGACTGCTCTTAAGGTCATTAAAGGAGTGGACTGACGTTAAGGCTATAATCTATCCACTTAAATGATCACAGACTATCCAAGAGATTTCCTCCAACCAATGAATTAAATCAGGCCATTAAAACTATTGTAGATAGTATGTTTGCTAGGCTACAAGCTCCCTAGATTTGTTACAGATCTGGCAGGCATTTATAGGAATAAATAGTTCTTGAAAAACTAGTCGAGACCATAGTTGCTCAATGGCTATTTGGGGACATAGATTCAGCTGGTCATTGCTAGAAAATACCTGTAATAACTTAGCTCACAAGTCTGTAATCACTACAGAGAAATTAGGTCTAACATCTTATATTGGTCAAGTAAAAGAGAGGGGAGATTGATCCTGCAACAACCTCTTACTAGGCTACATGCTCAAGTGAAGAGGAGAAGAATCCTTCTCAGATCTATGACCAAGACCTACCCTAGGGCTATAGTCTATCCACTCAAATGGTCACAGGCAGTCCATAAAGGCTGCTTTACCCATAGATGATGAGATAGAATATGTAACTGGGGCTACAAGCTCAAGCTTCCATAGGTCTTTCAATCAGCTCAAATCCTAAATGCATGTTATAGCCTAAACAAAACTATGAGAAAATAGGAATAAACATTTAAAGTACAAATTCCATTGATAAAAATTATCTACAATGCAATTTTTTAAGGCAATAGCCTTATGCACAACAGCTCAACCAAAGATCCCAAAGATTACAAAACCTATTATAAAACTAAATAAAACTACACCTAACTGCTTACAAAAATATTTAGCCAGCAAGTGTTGGGCTAAGAGAGAAGAAAAATGATAAAAAGAATTGATCAAACTCTAACCCTAGCCTACTCGAGCTCACCACAGGTGGAGGTTGAAGGAGAGATGATAATTCTATGTTACAACTACAACATATATACTTAGTACCTATTACCTTTGCTCAGAGATGATTAACCCTAATTTCCTAGTAGATGTGGCACTGTTACAACCCTTGGATGCTTTGGGATGTGTGCCTCAAGATTCAAGCCTCAAGATGAGCCCTAAACTTGGGGAAATCTCTGAAAGGTCCCTAGAGTTTAGACTAAGAAGTGGAGGGCCCGAGCTTTGCGAGGCTGACTTCTGCACATTAATTCTGTCACATAGTTTCTTTTTGGTCTTTACTTCCCTTTGCGCAACTTGAAGAGTCCTCACGAGGTGAGAATTAGCTTTGAAGGTTTGTTCACTCGCGCAGGTGGACTTCACATTATCTCGCAGTTGCTCTGGCTTTGAATGCGCTCGCGCGAAAGTGTTTGTAGTGCTTGGCCTACTCGCGCGGTAGAGCTTCAAAATTTCCTATCACGAGATACTTACACAGATGCCTGTACATCTCTCTTGGATTTTTATCAACTGAATGGAATATCTCGCTCGATAAAGGGTTGAGCTTCCTAGTGCGCGAGAGCTGTGCGAGAGAACTTCTGGAGCTCTCTCTCCTCCAGAGCCATGTTGGAACTTCGCGAGTTGGCTATTGTTCTTTGTGTAAATTGGCATCGCGAGATAGCACGCATGGATAATATAAGCATTGATCCTCATGATAACTTCATGAGCTGGATTTTTGAAGGGTTAGTGTGCGAGTGCTCTGTGAGTTCTTTAGGTGTTGATTGAAGCTGATGTGCTTGACTGCTGCGCAAGAGACTGCTCTGTAATAAACCCTTCACTGTGTTGTACGAATTCTTTGGGAGCTCTAGCGTGCTGCATGTAACATCTACTCGAGAAGTCTTTGCTAGTGAATTTGAACAGTGCGAGACAACATCTTAACTATGCGAGATAAGTCATTTGTTCCTCTGCTGCTATGCACATGCTTTTGTGGCAACTTCCTCCACTCTCATCTATACTTCTTTTATCTATTAGACTTCCTTGGTCCATCATGGCATGCAAAATAGTCACCATGGTGTGTACCACCATGGTGTTCCATCAATCTCTGGCTCAACTGCCATCCTTGGTTTGAATTCTCTCTTTTCTTGGCTCCAATGGCATGGACTTTGTGTTAAGTTGCACAAGTTATTACTAATCTACAAAACAAGCTTAACAAGAGTTATTAGTCAACTTCAAGGTCTAGCAAAGGCTAGGTTAAGAGGTGAAAAGTGGTACTTTTCAGGAAATAACAATGTCCTTAGCTGTGTACGGTACATTCAACATCTTGAGATTTTTGATATTGTGGGCCATTTTTTGTCTTTCTTTTTACCCTTCTCCCATAATTGTTATAACCCTCTGCTGTGATATAAATTTTAGTTCTTAATGTAGGGTGGAGGGTACCACCCCAATTTTGTACAGCCATAGGCGCCCTAGCAGTAGGTTGAAGGACTTAATGTCCGTGACTTGGAATGAGATTGAGATGGTCATTGGCCCAATGGTGAGCTCAAGATCGACTTCTCCTGTCACTTCCCTCATTGTGTTATCAAAACCACGAGTTCCTGTTCTGGCAGGTCGGAACATAGCTGTTTCAACCCAAATCTTGGTCGCAATTCGTAATAGGCACACATTCAATTTCTGAGCCGTTGTCTACTAATATCAACAGGTACCACCATATTCTCGATTTTGACTGTAATTGTAGACACCCAAAATTTTTCCAAGGCTCGATCTACATATACTTTCAGCATGGCATACCCCTGTGTTTTCAAAAGCATCTCCCAAACCCTTAGGAACCTTTTTAAGACCCTTAGGAATCCACCCTAACCCATTAGAAACCTTCCCGAGCTAGGTTCAAACCCTCCTAGCTGTAGATAGAAAGACAAGTGCCAAATTTTGTATAGACCACTTCTAGATCTAAATCTTATACTGTCGGAAAAAAGATTTTCCCATCTTTCCAACAAGCCATGAATCACCTCAATCCGAGTTGTATATCAAAAGTTATGGCGATTTGAAAATTATGTAGAAATGCAAGAAATTACACTAGTGTGTATATTATACACGCTAGGCAAAGTTGAATTTTTTGGGGCTCCAGGATGGGTTCTGAACCTTCGGCTTCTGAACCAGGTCACTATACCTAAGCCTAGCATATACTATATATACGCTAGGTTTAGGAACACTATTTTTTCTGATTTTGTCCAAAAATATCTCTAGGGTTTGATTTTTTACCACCCCAAAGATTGGGGTCGCTTTATTTAGGACTGTTGCACCCCCACTAGCTCCCTTTTTAACCATTTTGTCATTTAATACTCCATGCTATCATCTACCATTAACACCCAATTCCCACCTATCTAAGTCCCAGAACCATAGGAAACCTTAGATTAGGGATTACATAATTGCAAAACCCATTAGGACTTAAACCCTCCCCTAATCCTCTCTTTTTCTATAAATAGAGAGCCACCCCCCTTGCTTAAGGGCTTGAAAAAAATTCTAAAAGAGAGAACCCTTTAGATATTTCGCCCTCCACTTTCATGCTATAATACATAAAATTCTAGAATTGAGTTTCCTTTTTTAAACTCCATTTTCCACCACTAATCCCTTAGCTTTAGCAAGAGAAAGGCCCTAGCTCACCTCTCACATCATCCCTACTTCAAGCCTTAGCTTTGTTAGAACCTTGCCTTAACCCTCTTGTTATCGGAAGCTCATCAGAATCGACATCAATGCGAAGGTCCACAATGGTGTTACAAGGGCTCGAGAGCTCTGTCTCTCCCCTCTATTCCTATACCTTCTTTACTTTTCTTCTATCCTAGAATTGAGCAGTTAAATTACTGAAACTTCGGTAGGCGGGTAGGGCTCAATAGGATCAATGTACCTTCGGGCAAGGGGAAGTGCTGCTCAATTATATATAAATATATATATATATATATATATATATATTTTTTATACACATCCAAGCAGTCAGAGTAGAGACCGCTTATGAGTGGGTTGAACGGGTTCCTAACACCTTCCCACTCGAAAACCGAAGCACTTACTCAGGAGCCTTTCGCAAAGACCGGTAAATTGGAGCCATATTTTTGCACTTCGGTGCTAACATAATAATTTTTCAGGCATCCCGAGACACCAAAAGATTCAGGTTGCTAATCCATCTTTTTTTAGAGAGTATGCATCATAGTGACGGACCCGCAAAGTCCCTTAGGAGCCTTTCTATTTGAAGTTGGTCCCTTTTGCATGTATTTTTCTTCTTTTTACTAACCTTTTTATTTTCTTGCTAACCCCTATGATTCAGTCAGCTTTACTTACCCCTACAATTCTGCATTTTTTTACTTACCCCTACTTTTCCATCATTTACACGCCTTAGCCAATTGGTGAGCCTACTTGATCTCTTTACCACCTTAGCCGATTGGCGAGTGTTGGGGTGTTTGCCTTCCCTCAAATGGGGGTCTAAAATCACTAATAAAACTAGGCAGAACACACTCACACAGACCTATAAGTAATTGTTGATTTCTTCTTAGTGTGCTTGATTTATGTGAGTTTTGAAAAAATAGATTTATAGCTGCTAAATTACTGTGGCTCTAGACTATATAAACAAATAAGGAAATATCAGCACAGTTAGAAGAGAATTAGCCTGCAAGATCAGGGCCAATTGTAGCAAGTTTTAAAAGTAAGTGAGTGAAAGATCGTCCACAAAGAATTTGTTTAAAATGTAAGATAAACCTCCAGATCTGAGCTACCAGATCTGGCTTCTTATCCTATCTAGAAAGCTGATAAGATGAGAGGTTTGAATTTGTCACGTTTAACTAACTAAAAACAAAGAAAAATTTATACTAAATGATCCAGATCCAAGTTGGGGGACTGATTGAAACAAAGATGGAGAAGTAATATCTAAATCTGATTTGGTCTTTGAAATCTAATGAGAAAAACTGCAGCTCAGCAGTGGTGATCCAATCTTCATCTGGCTACAAGCACAGATGTAAGAGAGATAAATCTAATTCAAGGATTAGGCTTACACTTATGGCTATGGTCTGTCCACTTTAATGGCCACAAACCATCCAATACTCTTAAATCCAAATCCTTAGTTTAGAACAAGAAGCATCACTACAAATGCCGTGAGAGATTAGGTTACCAATACTAATTCTCACAGGATTAATGAATCAAGGGAAATTGCATGAAAAACTGTAAATCTAAAGGAGTCTAATGCAATAAGGAGATCAGAGGGAACCCTTAACATGAGTCCAATTGAGAAAATACGGTTTACAGCAACCTTTTCAAATCCACCGTTACAATTACAGAGCACAACTTAAACAGCTCTCAGATTTGTAGTCTTGAATACAACTCTCTTTTGAATTACAGAAATGTCTCACAACTCTCAATTGCAAGTCAAAGTGAAGCTATTATAGGGATTTCAGACAAACTATCTGGTTTGGAAATGGGGGAATAGGAATGAAACTCAAAATCTGGATGTCCAAATTGGGCAAATGGTTCGTCTATTTATAGTTTTCCCCAAGTCCAACTCAGATGTGTTTCAACCAATCAGAGGTGCTCAGAATGTATTGACCAATGGTGGTCGAGCACGAGGATCCAGATCTGTTTTGGCCAATCAGAATTCTTCGATTTGGTTCAGCTAATCAGGTGATAGAAGCATCAATTCTGTTATGTAATTCAAAAATCTGTTTGAGCTTCTAGAAGTTCCCGCCAAGTAATTTCATCTTTGGGTGTTCACATGGGGTGGAATATGCCTTTGGTTCGTGCTCAGAATCTTCCGGAATGTCCTTGGGTTTTAAAAAGCATTGGGACGCATGCAACAGATTACTGAATTGCCCTTGTTAAAGTTGCGAATCTCCAGAATACCTTTTCGCAGAGCTTAAGGGCCTTTTCGCAAAGTGCTGTGGCTTCTGAAGCTCTTTTCGCAATGTTCAATCTCTCTTCGAATTGTGTTTTCTCCTTTTCGCAAAGTTCAATCTTCTTTTCGAATTGTGTTTTCTCCATTTCGCAAAGTTCAATCTTCTTTTCGAAGAGTTCAGATGCTCTTCGAAAACTAAGCCTAAAGGTTTATTCCTTTTTGCAGAGTTCCAGGTTCTTTACTTAAACGCAAGGTGTTCTTTCATGAGAAGAACTCAGATTGCATTTCTCTGTTCGAATTGTTCCTGCTTCTCTTACGGGTCTTTGCCTCTTCCTTTTAGACTTTTCCACGATGAGGTTGTTTCTTCACTTCCTTCCTTTGGTGACATGGATTGTCATCTTTTGACACTTTTGAGCTGCTTTTATGGTTAAGCTTTTCTTTGTTATTGTTAGCAACATAGGCACTTAAAACACTTATTTAGTTCTCTCAAAGGTCTATCAAGACTTAAGTTTAGGGGTGAAAATGGTATTTTCACTTGTCAACACACCCCAAACCTAAGCATTGCTAGTCACGAGCAAAGAAAGAATAATAAAAAACAAAGTAAAGAGCCACTATTGTAGGGAGCACAGTTGCATTTAGTCTATGCAACAAGCCTTTTAAACCCCTAGGTGATCCCTAGTGGAGGAGTGAAGTCTCCTGAGGGTTTTCAGTGAAGGTACCCACAAACTTCTTCAATAAGTTAGTTAAGATCATATTCATTATGACCACTTCCTCAATTGATTATTCACACTGCATCGCTTATTTTGTAAGAAGGTTTTTCGAGAAAACTATCGCTTAAAACTAAAGTTCTGCAGTAATTATTGTTACTACTCAGTCGATTTATGTCTGGGGCCATTTACAGGAAAAATTTACGAACAGTTAGCCTTTGATTTAGGAATCCATCTTGATGTTGCCCTAATCGATTGATTTCAAACCCAATTCTCACCAGATTTTCACTAAAAAAATAAATGAGAAGGTTATACTATTTCACACATTAAGAGCAATTCTACCCTCAAATAGGATGGCAGGTGAGCATAGGCATTGCTTTTAGTTAAAAATTCTCCTTTCACCATAGACTACACAAATTCTTATCTCCATGTGATAGCTCAATCCATCAATGATCAATAAGGACTTTTACTTGGGTTTGATTGTGGTGATGGGTGAAATCTCTAAAGAGGGTTGGAAAGGTGTTCAGATTTGAGAAGTCAGTCAAGGTCAGGAGGTTATATGCAAACCCACTTTTCTTCAGCATAGTTTCATCTTCTTCTTTTGAATTTCCAGAGCCAAAGTGGCCATCTTTTTCTCTTTCTTTTTCAAACTTCCAATGAAAATGCCTTCTTTCTTTTGTTTTGGTCAAGTATTTTCTTTTGTTTTTCAATTAGCACGATCGCATGCCATATTCCTCTATTCATCATTGCCTTCAACTTTTACCCTTCTTTTGCTATTAAATTGTTACTCAATTCTCCTTCCTCATCTTTCTTCCCTTTGTCTTCTCGACTTCTCGTGTAGGGTTAGGCTAAGTGGAACTGGTGAGGTTTATGGGATGAGGGTTCAAAGGATTGATCGGTTTATACAGCGCAACTGGGGTGTATCAAGGGCAGTTTCGAAAGGTGGGGCTTTGTAAGGTTGAAAGTGTTCAAAAGGAGGCCTTACATGATGTCTTTAATATCATGAGTGCTATCAAAATATTTCAATTTGGATATGTGTAACTTCTAGTGTAAGTAAGCGATTCACATAGTCCCTAAAAGCGAAAAAGATTGCCAAAGCATACCTCCAAAGAATACATTTCAGGCCCAAACCTTACTGGGTGTGGTTTTATATCAACTTCATGAGGTATATCTTTACTGTTCTCCTTCATTGTAGGTTTACTAAAACATCAATTTTCTTTTGGAAATTTCCTGACATTTACTTCATGAAAGTCTTTAGAATTACAGAAATTCATTTTAAAGAGTTTTAACTTCCTCATTTTCAAAACAACGGTGTGAAATGACTTCATTTTCAAAAGTTTTATCGATCATAAGCAAACAAGCATTAACTTACTTATTTTATTGGCATACCGCCATACCCCAAACCAAGGAAGCAGGTCCACACCGGTCCAAAAAGAGGAAAAATATAAGAAAGAAAAACAACAAAAGTAATAATGGCAAGAAGGCAGATGAAATGCACATAGTATACACAAAGCAGAATTTTCTATTACAAATTGTAACACAAAAGTACAAGGAGAGCTAATAAGGGTCAAAATCAGATCTTAGGTTGGTTCTGTGGCTCGAACCGGAGTCACCGCTGTAATCGAGCTAGAGTTAGTGTTGGAGTCTCGAACTTGATTGAGCTTTCTCGAATGGTGTTTATAGCTCAAGATACTCCTCGATTTGATCTTTTGGTGAGGGCAAGGTGTTTGGTGAGGCTAGTGGTCTTCAATTTTCTTGATCCGATTGGGCTTGCAACATGGACACCTTGTGTTGCTTTCGATCCTCACCAATGAAATGTTTGACCCAAGAGGTCCCGCATTTTATCTCTTTCAAATTTCATAAAATCTCTAACTTCCTGATTTGGTTTTCATAGGGGGTGCGGATGTAAGCTTGCAAATCAGCTAGCCCCTTTTGAACATCTCTGCGGATATAAGGGTTATTTTCCATAGCTTTGATGAGGGTGGCATATCGGGGGAGGGGAATGGAATGGTAGGGGACTAAAGGTGGCCCACTGTGGTAGGGGAGAAGTAGCTAGAAAGGGGACAGCAGGGTCATGCAGTGGGCGTCTTTCGGAGAAAATGGGGAGTGGTGGAGGGATGGAATCAAAGGAACTTCTGCTTGAGTATGTCTTTGCCTGGTAGTAGTGGTGGGTGGGGTGATCAACCAATATTACCTGGATCCGTTTGGGTGGCCTGGGAAGAAAAATAGGTACAGGGTAATGGTGGTTGTTTGGGATGTGGAAGCTAAGGTATGGAGCAGTTCCATGGTTCTGCATCGATTGTTTGTGTTGATTTGGGCTTGGATGGATTGGAGGTAAGTAAGGATTTGGGTAATGGATGCGGTGTGGGAGAGGTGGGCATAGTAGAGATGGGACAACGAGGTGGAGGGAGGAGGCAATGGGTCAGAAGGGAGAGGTTGGAAAGTAGGTGAAGGGAGGAGGAGCGGGTATAGGGGTGGGGTCTAGTTCCATGGTTTCAAAAATAGAACCCATTAGAGAAGAGTAGGCCTTTGTAGTGAAGGGCTCAAGTTCGTGTAGGGAGGTCTCGGTGTGTGGGTGATGGAGCAGGGAATTTGAGGGGCTTTGGAGCAGAGGAGTGTGGGGATGGAGCAATAATATCTGTAGCTAACTCCTCTAAAGCCTGGGCATTGGAGGGTGAAATTGGTGGTGTTAGAATGGTTGGAGTGGTTGGTGTAGAGGGGGAGTCCACAATTGGAATGATGGAATGAGTGGGCAATGGGACAGCTGGGATAGGTGAAAGTGCATGGGCTTGAGTAGGGGAGTAGGGTGAAAGGGGAACTTCCTCCAAAGTAGGTGCATTTGAACGACTGGTCACCAAAGGTAATCTTGTGCAGAGATGTTTCAAGGAGGGGCAGCTAAAGAGCTGGTCACCACAGGGTTAGCGAAATGGATCGGGCAGAGTTGCTTCCGACAAATTTGGATCCGCAACATGGCGGCAGGCTCAATTGTAAGCTCAAATGCGCAGGGTGGGTTCGGTGGAGGCTCATCTGCAGATGTGGGTTCTGGCTCACTCACAAGCTGAGTTCAAAGCAGCGAGGGCATGTGCGTTCAATCGACCAAATGGTAGGCCAGCTATCTTCGCTCTTTCTTCACTTAGTACTTACATCAGCCATAGCTTCAAAAATTAACATAGGGCATTGAAAAACGCCTTGGAGAAATGAAAGAGGGCCTCTAAAATTGGTGTTCTCCTCTCTTGGGTGCCCGGATGACATAAAAGTTGCCCCTTAAAATGGAATCCATTAATAGAAATTGGGGGCAAGGTCTCTTCTCATGATGGATCGCCAGGTGCCCACAATACCTTGGGTTAAATGGGCAGCCTATCTCTCTAAAAGAGGTGGTTCGGAGCAGCCAAAGGACCAGAGGGATCAAATTGAAATGGTATCCCTAAAGTGTTCCCTATGTCTTCAAATGTCACAAGAAGATCGCAATCATCAATGAAAATTACAAGGGTAGGGACATCAGATCTTTTTGTGACCTTGACTAGGTTTTGGTACCATAACTTCACCATCCTTGGGTAAATTTTCTCGGCAAGGGGTAAGGATATTGCTTAGTGAAGCCTCTCTAAGGTATCGTAAGGATGGCAAGCACTCGGTTTGGTGACGAAAAAGTTTTGTCTACCATCATTTCGGTATTAGTTTCGGCGTCAATGAAGGGATTTGGTAGGACCAAATGAATGGGCGGAGGAGTAAGCTCGAATCGGGGCTAGCGGCTCATGTCTAATTTTCTTACCTTTCTCCACCCTGTCTGCCTTATCCATTGAAAGTTTTCGTTTAGCTGAAGTTTTGGCTTTGCCTTTTGCTTTTGGGGTCGGTTTGCTCACTTTCTTAGCAGAGGATTTGGAGAACATTGCGGCCAATGATTTCTTTGCTTTTCCCATTCTAGATTGATGTAGAAAAAATGCCCAAAATAGATGCTGACACAGAATCAACTTACTAAATGATAACCAGAGAAAATGGGTAGAGAAATACCGAGATCTAGGGTTTATGGTTGTACAAGTTGTTTGCTTTGCAGAAATCCCCCAGATTACAAGCTGAAATCCTTCTCTGAAAATGCAAATGATCTATACAATCGCCATAAAAGGGTAGTAAACTTGTTAACTCGCAAGGAGAGAGCGTAGTAGGGTAGCAGTGAAATGAAACCCCGACTTCGAAAGGGGTTTAAATATACTCAAAGTTAATGTCGCAAAGCGCCTTTAAGTTTTCGAAAAGTTCCAAAAGAGACCTTTTTACAATTGCGAATGGCATCAGTACCATTCGATAAGTTAACAGCTTCAGAAACATCATTTCGCAAAGGAATTAGCTTCAGAACTATCTTTTCGAAAAGAAAATGGCTTCAGCTCTAACTATTCGAGAAGCACATCTTTGCTTTCGAGCAGTTCATTATAGCTCCAGAGTCTATTCGAAAAGTAATTTGGACTTTGCGAAAAGCGAAATATGACTTTGCGACTGAACTTTAAGTATGTTTCAACTATGCGAAAAGAGATAAAAGCATAAACAGAGAAAATAAGCAAAAACTATGATATATAAACATAATGTACAGTTTTCTACCATCAAATTTTTGGAGATTCGTGATGATAGATGGGCAGCAGAGGCTCCTGGGTATTTTCAATGCATGGTTTGAGCCTCTGACCATTGACCTTTATGATTCTTCCATTACTTGGATGAAGGATGTCAACAGCTCCCGAAGGGGCTGCTTGAATGACAGTGTATGGCCCATCCCATCTGGATCTCAGTTTTCTTGGGAAAAACTTGAGCTTTGAGTTAAATAACCATACCTTAGAACCAGCTGTGAACTCTTTTATCAATAAATTTTTATCATGAAAAGTTTTGACTTTCTCTTTATATAATCTTGAATTGGTGTATGCATCCATTCGTAGCTCTTCTAACTTAGCAAGTTGCAATTTCCTGTGATTACCAGCAGTAATTAGATCCATGTTCAATGCTTTAATGGCCCAACAAGCTTTATATTCTAACTCTACTAGTAAATGGCATGCTTTGCCATAGACCAACCTAAATGGGGACATACCAATTGGGGTTTTATAGGTTGTCCTATATGCCCACAATGCATCATTCAGCTTAAAGGACCAATCCTTTCTGTCCTTCTTCAGTCTTTTCCAAAATATGTTTGATTTCTCTATTGGAAATCTCCACTTGTCCACTGGTTTGTGGATGATATGGAGTGGCTACTCTATGAGTCACAGAGTATTTCTTCAACAATGTTTCAAAATGTCTATTACAAAAATGGCTTCCCCCATCACTGATAATGGCTCTGGGAAAACCAAACCTGGAAAAAATGTGATCCTTAACAAATTTTAAAACCACTTTGTGATCATTTGTTTTAGTAGCTGTGGCTTCAATCCATTTGGATACATAATTCACAGCTACTAAAATGAAGTTATTCCCATTGGAAGGAGGAAAGGGACCCATGAAGTCTATTCCCCAAACATCAAACAACTCAACTACCAAAATAGGCTGTAAAGGCATTGAGTTTCCCTTGGAAATGCTGCCTAATTTCTGACAGTTCTGGCAGGATTTACAATGCTGCAAGGCATCCTTGAAAAGTGTAGGCCAATAAAATCCACACTGCAAAACTTTTGCAGCAGTTTTGTTCCCACTAAAAGGACCTCCACAGGCCTGTTCATGACACATAGAAAGTATTCTATGAAATTTTTGGTCAGGGACACATTTCCTTATTATTTGATCTGCACAACTCTTAAACAGATAAGGATCCTCCCAGATGAAGTGTTTAACTTTTGAGAAGAAAAGATCTTTATCCATTCTATTCCAATGGTGAGGAATTCTTCCAATAGCCAAAAAGTTGACTATGTTGGCAAACCAAGGAGTGTGTTCACTAATGGCAAAAAGTTGCTCATCAGGGAAAGATTCATTGATAGGCAACCTATCAATCTCAAGTGATTAAAATTACGGAGAGGTGATCGACCACATTCTCCACCCCTTTTTTATCTTTAATCAGAGGTCAAATTCTGTAATAGGAGAATCCACGATTAATCTTGGTTTGGTGTCCTTCTTAGATGAAGGTATTTCAAGCGAGTGGTATGAACACCACTATTTGTGAACCCAAGACATATGACTGAATTTTCTAAAGCAAAACAATTGCGACTCCTTCTCGGTTGTTGTGTAATTGAGTTGTGCATCAATCATTGATCTCGCATAAGCTATAACATGAGGCTTATCTTTTCTCTGCCCAAGGACAGCTCCCAAAGCATAATCGATGCATCACACATCAGTTCAAAAGGTAATGAATAATCTGAGATAATATTAGAGCTGAAATCGCAGTTTTTAGGAATTCAAAAGCCTTCATGCATACATTATTGAAGATAAAAGGGACATCTTGGCACAGCAAATGACAAAGAGGTTTAGTTATTTTACTGAAGTCCTTGATGAACCTTCCGAAATCCAAAGATGTCCTAAAAACTTGATTTGTTTAAGCTTTGGGAGGAGGTAAATGTGCAATTAACTCAATTTTGCTTTGTCCACCTCAATGCCCTTGTGGGAAACAACATGGCCCAGGACAATGCCGGTGACCATGAAATGGCTCTTTTCCCAACTCAAAACCAGATTGGTTTCTTCATCTTTGTAATACCAATTTGAGATGGTGTAAACACCTGGAAAAACTGCGCCATAGATTGAGAAATCATCCATAAAATCTCTATAAGTTGGTCAATCATATCGGAAAAATTGCATACATGCATCTTTGGAAGGTAGCAGGAGCATTACAAAGACCAAAAGGCATTCTCCTATAGGCAAAAGTGCCAAAAGGGCACGTGAATGTGGTCTTTTCCTGATCTTGTGGGTACACAGGAATCTGGTTGTAACCAGAGTAACCATCAAGAAAATAGTAATAAGCTTTTCCTGCTAGCTTATCTAAGATCTGATCAATGAATGGGAGGGGGAAATGGTCTTTTCTGGTAATTGCATTTAATTTTCTGTAATCAATACAGACTCTCCATCCAGTTGTTTGCCTGGTTGACATAAGCTCACCAGAATCTGAGGTTACAACAGTGATTCCAGATTTCTTAGGTACCACCTGTGTAGGTGCTACCCAAGCTGAATCTGAAATGGGGTAAATGACCCCTGCATCCAACAACTTAACCTCTTTCATGACCACTTCTTGCATATGAGGGTTCAACCTCCTTTGCATTTCTCTAGAAGGCTTTGCATCTTCTTCCAAGTGGATTTTGTGCATGCAAACAAATTGGTGATTCCTCCTAAATCAATAGTTTAGCCAATTGCCCTTTTATGTTCTTTCAAGACTATCAACGCTCTTCCTCTTGCTCCTTTGTGAGAGAGGAAGAAATAATGTGAAATGATTTATGATTACCTAAGAACACATACTTCAAATTTTCCGGCAAATTGCTTTAGTTCTAAATCGTGGGTGAGAAAAGAAGGTAACAAAGGTACCTTAGATGTTTGTGGAAGGGGAGAGCGAGGTTTCCAAGAAGAGAAACTTCGATTGATTAAGAGTTCCTTGCACAACATTTATTTCCTCATAATTTGAGATACAACTTGCTTTATTCTCAGCATATCCCCAAGCATCTTTAACATTTGTGGTGAAATCTTTACCCTGCAGAAATTGTTGTAAAGTCCCTTCCACAAGTTCATCCAATAGATCAACATGAAAACATTCTTTAGAGATGAATTGAGGCTGTGTGACTACATTACAAACATTTAATTTTACCTTCATGTTTTCAAATGAGACTTCCATAATACCAGACCTGCATTGAATGCAAGCATTTGCTGTAGCCAGGAATGGTCTTCCCAAAATGACAGGGATGGAAGTTTTGCTTTTAGTTGGTTCCATATCCAAAACTAGAAAATCAGCAGGATAGAAGAATTTATCTACTCCCACCAATACATCTTCAATCATCCCTACTGGCTTTCTTTCTTATCTGTCTGCTAGTTGTAACACCACATGAGTGGGATTTAATTCTCCCAAACCTAGTTTCTCATATACAGAATATGGAAGTAGGTTGACACTAGCACCCAGATCTAATAAAGCCTTTTCAATGGTGTGTTCCCCAATAATGCAAGGGATTGTGGGGATTCCAGGATCTTGAAGTTTAGGAGGTGTAGCAATGGATAACACCTGGTTAATTCTTTCCACAACAAAGACCTTTTTGGACAACTGTATCCTAGATTGTCTTTTATGAGTGCAAACATCTTTCAAAAATTTTGCATATGCTGGAATTTGTTTGATTGCTTCAAGCAAAGGCAAATTTATCTTGACTTACTTCAAAGTCTCCATCATCTCATCTATTTTTGTGTTCCCTTTATCAAAAGGGGATACAGATTTCATTGCATGAGGAAATGGTAAATGAGGAACTAATCTTTCATCTCTGACTTTAGAAGTGTTTTAAATTTTTTACTTTTTCTTTTCATTTTTTTGGTTTTTACGAGGTACATCAAGAACCTTACTGCTATCACTATCTTGCTCTTCTTTGCATATCTTTATCCTCTTCCTCATTTCTTTCTTCTTCAATACCCACTTTGTTATCTATCATTTTCCACTTCTCAAAGCGGTGATGCTTTTACTTCTTCATGTGAATTAGAAGCTTCTCCAACCATGAACCGCCCTTTGGGATTGTTCAAAGGTTGGTCGGTAACTTTCCTTCCTCTCTTTTTGCCAAGGTATTTGAAAGTTGTCCCAATGTTTCTTCAATCTTCTTTATGCTCGCGTGAAAATTCACAGCTTGAGTTAAAGATCCTAAATTTCGGAGGAATTTAGGACTTGATCTTCAAAAGAAAGGGACTCGAAGGGTTTTGAATCAAAGTGTATTGTCGCATGTGTTGTTGTGGAATGGGTCGAAAGTTTGGTTTGACATAAAAATTTCATTGATACTACGTGCGCTTTGAAAGGCATTTGATTCTTTGGTTGTTGCTGTTGTTGGGATTGGTAATTCCCCAGGTTCCACCTCAAATTGGGGTGTGCTCTCCATGGACATTCATTTGACTGCATCTGTCCAAATGATTGAGCAGCATGAGCCTGTTCCACCATTAAATCTGGGAACTGTGATGCAGCAGGACATTGGTCAAGTGAATGAGTAGGGGACTGGCATATCAAACATGCCCCCTCTACTCTTTAAATATTTGGAGTTTTAAGTGAGTCCATCAATCTATCAAACTTTGTGGTTAGATTGTCCATCTTTCTTTCCAACTCATTCACCTCATAGATCTTCCCTTTGGTGGGTTGGTGGTTGTTCAACCTAGCAGGATTTTCAATTTCTCTTGACAGAGATTCCTGCTGAGTGGAGTTTTCACCAATCACTTCAAATAAGTCCCAAACCTCTTCAACTGTTTTTTGCAAGTAAGTGCCTCCACAGGAAGCATCCACCATATTTTTGCCTTTTTGATCAATTCCTTGATAGAAGCTTTGAACCAGCTGCCACCTAGGAATTTGATGATGAGGACATTGCCTTATGATTCTTAAATCTTTCCCATGCTTCATGGAAAGTTTCATTGAGTTTTGGGAGAATGAAATGATACTTTGTCTCAATTGGCTTGTTTTAGACATTGGGAAATATTTGGCTAAAATTGACACTTGCAAATCATTCCAAGAAGTGATTGTTTGGTGCTAACATGGATAACTATGCTCTAGCTTTATCCTTTAATGAAAAGGAAAGAGCCTCACTTGGTTATACGGACCCAAATCCACTATGTTGAATGTGGTGCAAAGAGCCAAGAATTCATCCACATGTTTGTATGGGTCTTCCTTACTCAACCCATGGAAGGAAGGAAGCATTTGAATAGTTGATGACTTGATCTCATAATTTCCTTCAACAGTAGGAAATTGAATGCAAAAGGGGGAATTATAAGCACCAGGTGCAAAGTAATCCCTCAAAAGTCGAGGTTCTTCACCCATAGTAGCAGAACTCTATGTTGTTTGCTTAGTTCGTAGTAGCCTTTCAACTTCTAAATTTAATGGGAGAATCTCAGGGCTGAGAGTCCTCCTACCAAACATACAACTCAGAACAAAAAAATCTGATTATGCACAGCAAACCTTCAAAATTCCTTTCAGTAATTTCCCTTCTTTAAAAACCAGAATATGAATAACTGCACAAGTATAAACAATAGAATAGTTTAGTACTGATAAAAATTTAAATGAAAAACTTAGGTCTATCTATTTTAGAACAAATTCCCCGGCAACGGCGCCAAAAACTTGTTGATTTCTTCTTAGTGTGCTTGATTTATGTGAGTTTTGAAAAAATAGATTTATAGCTGCTAAATTACAGTGGCTCTAGACTATATAAACAAATAAGGAAATATCATCACAGTTAGAAGAGAATTAGCCTGCAAGATCAGGGCCAATTGTAGCAAGTTTTAAAAGTAAGTGAGTGAAAGATCGTCCACAGAGAATTTGTTTAAAATGTAAGATAAACCTCCAGATCTGAGCTACCAGATCTGGCTTCTTATCCTATCTAAAAAGCTGATATGATGAGAGGTTTGAATTTGTCACGTTTAACTAACTAAAAACAAAGAAAAATTTATACTAAATGATCCAGATCCGAGTTGGGGGAGTGATTGAAACAAAGATGGAGAAGTAATATCTAAATCTGATTTGGTCTTTGAAATCTAATGAGAATACCTGCAGCTCAGCAGAGGTGATCCAATCTTCATCTGGCTACAAGCACAGATGTAAGAGAGATAAATCTAATTCAAGGATTAGGCTTACACTTATGGCTATGGTCTGTCCACTTTAATGGCCACAAACCATCCAATAATCTTTAATCCAAATCCTTAGTTTAGAACAAGTAGCATCACTACAAATGCCGTGAGAGATGAGGTTACCAACACTAATTCTCACAGGATTAATGAATCAAGGGAAATTGCATGAAAAACTGTAAATCTAAAGGAGTCTAATGCAATAAGGAGATCAGAGGGAACCCTTAACATGAGTCCAATTGAGAAAATACGGTTTACAGCAACCTTTTCAAATCCACCATTACAATTACAGAGCGCAGCTTAAATAGCTCTCAGATTTGTAGTCTTGAATACAACTCTCTTTTGAACTACAGAAATGTCTCACAGCTCTCAATTGCAAGTCAAAGTGAAGCTATTACAGGGATTTCAGACAAACTATCTGGTTTGGAAATGGGGGAATAGGAATGAAACTCAAAATCTGGATGTCCAAATTGGGCAAATGGTTCGTCTATTTATAGCTTTCCCCAAGTCCAACTCAGATGTGTTTCAACCAATCAGAGGTGCTCAGAATGTATTGACCAATGGTGGTCGAGCACGAGGATCTAGATCTGTTCTGGCCAATCAGAATTCTTCTATTTGGTTCAGCCAATCAGGTGATAGAAGCATCAATTCTGTTATGTAATTCAAAAATCTGTTTGAGCTTCTAAAAGTTCCCGCAAAGTAATTTCATCTTTGGGTGTTCACATGGGGTGGAATATGCCTTTGGTTCGTGCTCAGAATCTTCCGAAATGTCCTTGGGTTTTAAAACGCATTGGGACGCATGCAACAGATTACTGAATTGCCCTTGTTAAAGCTACGAATCTCCAGAATACCTTTTCGCAGAGCTTAAGGGCCTTTTCGCAAAGTGTTGTGGCTTCTGAAGCTCTTTTCGCAATGTTCAATCTCTCTTCGAATTGTGTTTTCTCCTTTTCGCAAAGTTCAATCTTCTTTTTGAATTGTGTTTTCTCCTTTTCGCAAAGTTCAATCTTCTTTTCGAAGAGTTCAAATGCTCTTCGAAAACTAAGCCTGGAGGTTTATTCCTTTTCGAGTTCCGTGTTCTTCTGAACGCGTTCTTTGCGAAAAGAACTCTGTATTGCATTTCTCTATTCGAATTGTTCCCTGCTTCTCTTACAGGTCTTTGCCTCTTCCTTTTAGACTTTTCCACAGCTGATGAGGTTGTTTCTTCACTTCCTTCCTTTGGACTGACATGGATTGTCATCTTTTTGGCACTTTTGAGCTGCTTTTATGGTTAAGCATGTCTTTATTGTTAGCTGCAACATAGGCACTTAAAACACTTATTTAGTTCTCTCAAAGGTCTATCAAGACTTAAGTTTAGAGGTGAAAAATGGTATTTTTCACTTGTCAACAGTAATCAGGGTCTGTTGTAGCAAGTTTTAAGAAGATAGTGTATAAGGGAATATCCACAGGGAGGTTGGTTTAAAAATATGATAAATCTCCAGATCTGTATGAGATCTGGCACCCTAACTAATGCTAAGTTAGCTAAAAGACAGGGGAGAGGTTTAAAATCAATTGTCACTTAGGCTAAGCTAAAATTAAACATAGACTACCTTAGATTGAGTTTGGGAACTTAGATCTTGCAGGGGAAAAGAGTAAAAAGCAGAACATGGAGAAGAGTTGCTTGGAGATTGGTCTTTACTGAAATCAGATTCAATTAATCATGCTACCGAGGTTCAGAGCACACAATTCCCTCAACTAGCTATAAGCATAGCTGCAGGGTAGAAAGCTCCACTCCAAATCAAAGGATCCACCTGGTCTTAAGGCTATGATCTGTCCACTTTAATGGTCACAGACCATCCTATAGACTTTATCTAATCCATGGATTTGCAATAGACGAATCAAATTGGAGCCTGAGCTTAGACTAACCTTGAAGTTATGATCTGTCCACTTTAATGGTCACAGACCATCCTAGGGATCTCCTCCAAAACTAAAACATCAATTAAAACAATTAAAACCACTATAGATGCTGCAATTCTCAGGTCACAGACTCAAGGAATCACAGGAGTATCAGATCTAGGGAGATCGGGTGGTATCCAAGAGGCCTACCAGTTAAGTCGGTGAGCAGATCTACAGAGGCCTCTACACAAATCCAATCTATCACCAAATGAAACCAAACAAACTTTAGATCTAATTAAAGCATTAAAAATATCATTTACATTGCAATCAAAATCACTCTTTAATGGAAATACTCTCAGATTTGTAGTCTGTGCAGCTGAGAACCCACAATAGCAATCTTAACCTTACCCAATTACAGATCTAACCTCTCTCCTCGCTACTCCAAGGGAATTAGCCAACAATTGTTGGGCTAAAGGAGGGAAAATAGAATTTCTCTACAAGCTCTAATCTCTAAAATTTTACTCAGATCTCGACCTCCCCCCCAATTACAATTGGGGGTCTCTATATAAAACTTTCTCCTCTAATTTTCCCACCAAAGATCCATTCTACAAGGTCCTCAGAGTTTGTTAGGGTTCTGTTAGAGCATGTGGGTCAGTTAGGGTTTCCTAGGGCATCTTTTGGAACCGTCGTGCTAGTCACTAAGTGCCCCGGGTTGCGTGTAGTAGGTCACCAAGTCATAACATGTGCACAGCTAAATTTCTGAAAAGTTTTGCCCACGATTTCTACAGGTTCCAGAAACTTTCGACAAGTTCAAATAGAGCTTTTTGGTCCTTTCGCTAGGGTCTCAGATCTCTTCGATAGGTTCGGATAGGATGAGCCTTCTCTTAAGTTTCAACATTCTCAGCCCTTGGCCTAGATTATTCGACAGGTTGAGGCTGCTCTTCGACAGGTTGGAGCACCATTTTGATAGGTTCCGCTTTGCATGCCACTGTTTCGATAGGGTTGCTTTCACTCCTATCGAAAAGCTCAAGCACCCTTCGATAGGTTCTGTTCCAGCGTCTTCATCTTGATAGGCTAAAGAAACCATTCAAGATGTGCCCTTTACACCTCAGGCAGGTTTTCGATAGGATGGTTTCTTTCTTCCTTTTAGCTACTCGATAGGTTCTTGGATCCTATCGAAACCTTTTCAACTGCACGAATTCCTCCTTTCTTTACTTTCAGCTCCTATCAAAGTCTTCAGGTGACCTCTCGGTAGGATGTTTTCAGCCTATTTTCACTTCCTTCGCCTTGCCCTGCTATAGCCACGCGCTCCAAGGGTCCAGTGATGTGCTACCCTCTGGTGTGCTGTTGTTGGGTTTGTCCTGTGTTGAGAGATGGCCCCTTTTTAGGCATTCTTGAGTGGTTTTTTACATTAGTGTCATCTTTTATTGTTGTCTACAAAATGCACTTGACAGAGACTTATTATTGTGCTCACAGGTCTATCAATGGTCAGGTTAAAGGGTGAAAAGTGGCATTTTTCACCACCTAACACACTCCCAAACCTAAGCTATGCTAGTCCCTGAGCAAAGGAGAATTAAAAGGAAATAAAAATGCCACTTTCGTAGGGAGCACGGATGCATTTAGCATATGCACCAAGCATTTTAAACTCCTAGGTGATCCCTAGTGGAGGAGTGAAGTCTCCTGAGGGTTCTCAGTGAAGGTACCCACAAACTTCTCCAATAAGGTTAGTTAATAGTAGTGCATCCTGCTAAACAGAGTTTCAGTAAAATAGAATAAATTCACACTATGTCTTTTCAATTCATTAGAGGAATTTCCACAAAAAAAGTCAGTTCCAAACTTGAAAGTTTGCTGCAATCTTTCACCATTACTCAGCTCATGTCAAGGCATTGTTCTTAAAAATTAATGCATGGCTCACCTTTTACTTTAAGAATTCTATTTTGATAATGCCCCAAACAAACTAGATTTCAGACCCAAATCTTACCAGGGTTGTTTCTCTCAATAAAATTAGAAGGGTGCATCATTTCACACAGCTCAAGAGCAGTTGCAGCCCTCAAATAGGACTGCAAGCATGAGCATAGGCATTACTCTAGTTTATGAAATTTTCTAACTCTTTTCACCATAGATTAAACAGATCCTTTTCTCCACATGACAGCTCAATCCATTTCAGATCAGTAAGGTTTTTTTATTAGGTTGTAATGTGGCTTAGGGATGAGGTTTGTAAAAAAAATAAAAGGGTGGAATGGAATTCAAAATTGACAAACCAGTAAAGGTAAGGCGGTGATTTGTAACTCAACCTTCTTCATTTAAGCATAAATCCATCTTCTTTTTGAATTTTTAGAGCCAAAGTGGCCATCTTTTTTTCCTCTTTCAAAATATTCAATGAAGTGATTTCTTTTTCTCATTCTTTTATTTTGCTTTTCTGTTTTTCTTTTCTTTTCGTATGCTTTTTGCACTTTTTCGTCAATTTTTTTTAAAATTTTATATATGTAGGCTGGAATGCCACAATACCAGTAAATGTGCTTCCTTCTTTTTCAACCAATCATAGAACCTTGTTCCTCTAACCACACTTCTCCTCCTTTTTCCTGTTTTCTCAGATCTAGAATGAACTGAAATAGGTTAGGGGTTTTTGGTTCAAATTTTCTGATTTTTATCAAAGGAAAGTTGGGATTTTAAAGGCTCAAATGGTGTGTATCAAGGGCAGTTCAGAGGTGGGAAAATTTTAGGCTCAAACTGTCCAAGGGATGGCCTTACTTCATGTCTTCAATGTCATGAATGTTGTCAAGCTATTTCAACTTGGAATTGCCTAACTTCAAGTGATTAAAATTAGATCACATCAGTCCTTAGAGCAGAAAAAATTGCCAAGATACTCTTCAAAGGAAATTTCTCAGGCTTAAATCTCACTGGGTATAGCCTACCATGAAATTTTTCAGGGGTGTATCTTCACAATCTTCTCTCATTTCAGGTTTACTACACATCAAAATTATTTTTCACAAATTGCTGACATTTGCCACATGAAGTCTGTTGGACTACAGCTTATTTCAGTTTCAAACAGTTTTTTAATTTCCTCTTTTTACAAAAATTCAAGTGAGAATTTACTCTAATTAATTCCAAACACTCCTTTTTAGCCTTGCTGCACTAAAATTAACTAATTTATTGGCATACATGCCATACCCTAAAACCCAAAGTAAATAGTGTCCTCACTGTTTACAGTAAGAAATTAGGAGAGAGGCATGGGGGGAAAAGTGAGGAAGAAACTAAAACAACAAACTGCCATGGCTATTTACAGGCATCATCTGGCCACCCATAGAGATCAGCCAGGTTTTTCACTCATCCTTAGATAAACGAGCTTTTCCTTTAGATTTAGCTTTCGGTTGCCGCTTCTTTCCTGCCTCCTCAGACTGGGCAGTGGGTTGTTTTCCTTTGGGATCAACAGCAGTAATAGAATCTGAATGTGAATTAGAAGGAAAAAGGGCAGTGGGGTCCAATCCGAGAGCCGCAACAGCCTTCCTTCTTTCCTCCCTTGACAGTAAGGTGAAGGAGGCATCAGGTCAGGTTGGGGGCTGGGTGGGAGGGGCGTCTTTAGACCGGGCGGCAGGCTTCTTTCCTTTCTTGATAAAAGTACCAGATCATTTGGCAGTAACTTTCTTCTTTGGGGGAGCCCTTGTTGGTTTTGGAGGGGCAGGTTGAGTAGGGGGTGGCTCCTGGGCTGGAGGAGGGTGCACCTCCATAGGAGGGGTGGGAGGAGGTTGAGTTGTAGAAGGGGGATAGGATTGAGTGGAAGGAGGTGCAGGTGGAGGTGCGGTGGCAAGAGGGGTAGGTTGAAATGGCTGAGAGGTAAGGGATGCAACCTTTTTCTCCAATATGTCGATTTGTTTTGCGACATAGAGTAGGTTGGCATCAGAGAGTTCCTTGGTGGCCTTGAGTATCTCATGAGCATTGGCTAATTTTTTCTTAAGAAGATTAGAATTCTTCTTCTCATATATGGCAATGAGACTCTCAGCAGCTGCCAACTGTTTTGCGGACTCATAACGAGTTCGGATTTTAGAGCCATACCTCTCAGGACATCCCTGTGGATGTAAGGGCTGTCCCTCATGGCATATAGAAGGGTGAGGTAAGGGGGGATGTAAATGGTTTGTCTAAGGACAATGGGCAAGGACAGGGGTATAGTGGATGAAGAGGAGGGGGTGGAGAGAACCAGATCCTCCCATGGATCAGTTTGGGTGGAGGCATCCTAGAAAATAGGTGGGGAGTTGGTGAATGGTAGAGGGGATTCAGCTATGGTGGAGGCTAGTAAATCTGGAGATGAGGGTAGAGTGGCCGGTGGTGAGGAAAGTATGGAGAGAGCTGGTGCGACTACTTCCTCACACTGGGCAACTGCAGGGTGTGGGGTAGGTGTGGGTGAAGCAGGAGGGTATATGTGAGGGGGGGGAGGGGTGGAAGAGGGTGGGGTAAGGGTGGATTGAATTGATTGGAGGCATGAGCGCATGAGGGTCTGGTTGTCGGTGTTGATGGTTAATTGGGATTGAATGGCTTTGAGGAGGGATAGAATTTGAGTGAGGGTGTTAGGCATGGTGGGGGTAGAAGGGGCAGGTGTTTGGACATGATGGAAGGGAGAAGAGGGTGCATGGTTAAAATGAGGAGGAGTGGGGCGTGGGGAGTCAGGAAGTGGAGTGTACTCTTGAGCAATATCCTCCACAATTGAGGTCATGAGGGCCGTAAACCTAGTAGTGGTGAACAGGTCCACACCCTATGGATGCAGAGGGGTTTGTGATGGGGTGAAATTAGAAATGGGTGAAGAAGAAATGGTAAGGGTAAGCTCAGAGAATGTGGGAGGTTCAAGGATGTCAGGTTGGAAAACCTAGGAGGTGGGTGGAGGTAAAACAGTTTTAGAGGTGGGTGGAGAGAGGTCTGTTGGAAGAGGGACTGATACAAACAGAAAAAGCAAAGTGGGTGGAGGTGTGGGTAATGAGACAGGTATAGTAGGTGGAGGGGTGGATAAGGGTATCTCTGCTGCCACGGTACTGGGTGCCTTCACAGCCTCCTCCCTTCCAACTGGCTGACTTTTCTTAATCAAGGTGAGGCTGGTTGACCATTCCCGCTTTCCATACAATTTAATGGCCAGCTTCTCCATTGGCTCATTTCGCTTGATCACATACTTTCTAGTCTTGAGCAGACATGTGATGAGTCTGTAGAAAGGCAGACCTCCTCCCTTAGCAAAAGCTTGTCTCTTCAGCACCTTGACATTGATGTCCACCATTGTTTCAAAAATCAGCTTAGGTGCATTCACAAATTGCCCCTTGAACAATAGTATAGGACATCCACTAATGGGGCCCTTCTCTCTTGCAAATGGCTAGAGACAGACATTTTTTCTCAAAATGGTATCAATGAGTCATAGGGTAAGATGGAGGTCTCTTCTCATCAAGGACTCACCAGAGCCCACTATTCCGTTAGTAAGATATTTAGCCATTTCCCTAAATGTTGCCCCTGTGGGTGCTCCCTTAGCTCTGGTGGAGTCAAATTGATATGGGATTCCCAAAGCCATCCCAATGTCTCTTCACCACCTTCTTTGTCAGGTTCTAATACCACAATTTTACCAACCTGGGGTAGACATTTTCCTTCAAGGGTAAAAGCAGGGGCAACAGACCTTCTTTCTTCAAATATTCTAATGTCTCTTGGCACTCCCCAATATTGGCAAAATAAGCTAGATCAAAATCTGTCTCAGGGACAAGACTCAATTTTTCTACAAATTCATTGGGGGTGGTTAACTCAGCTGGCAGCTCTATTGGAGGAGTAGCTCTCGCTAAGGGTTCTTCCACCATAAGCTCCTGAATCTCAACAGCTTTGGCTTTCTTAGCTTTAGGAGCCTTTCTGGGTGTCATCTCAATGAGCTTTCTCTTGACAAGTGGTTTGTCAGCTAGCTTCAACTTCTTGGAGGATTTGGAGGTGGAAGCAGTTGTTCTCCGGCATATGTTTGCTAGAGTTTCCTCTGGCTCATCCATTTTACTCTCAGAAATTAATCACTCACCAACTTCGAGTGGAGCTTGAAGGTTAAAAATTAGAGAAACGACAGATTGATGGTGGGAAGGCAACTGACCACGAAATACCTAGGGTTTAACAGAAATTGCAATGCACAGCTTTAATTTTTCCGAAGTCAGGGGCAAAATGCTCCTCTGTGCAAGATGAATGTACTGACAAAATGGCAAACTGAACAACTGAAGGTTCTATGAGGACTTAGTGGAGAAAGAGGGAGGCGAAAGGGAGGAAAAGAGCTAGGGTTTTGCTGAAGGTATGGAATGACGCATAAATGACCTATCGACAGATATATAAGGGGTGAAATACGATTCCGATAGGATGAACTGGATGGTTTCGATAAGTTCATGTGTCCTGTCGAAAACATAGCAGACAAAACTTTTAAAAGGGGATGATTCGATAGGATCCTAATAGGTGGAACTATCCTTTTGATATGTTTAAATGGTAGATAAGTCATCATTTCGATAGGTTCCCGATTGATATCCAGAACCTATCGAAATCTCTGTTTTGCCATTTTTAACCGATGGAGAAGTTAGTTTCACCTGTCGAGAAGTTCAGTGCCTATCGAAACCATTGAACAGCCTGTTGAAATCACCATGTGACCTAACGAAAGGTGAACTTGACCTGTCGAAAACACCTAAAAACCAAATAAGGCTGCATTGTTGGGCACTGCAGTCTCAGTTCTCAACAGGCTCTGTTGCTGTGGTACCCCATGATTTGATTCTCTTGTGGACAGCTTCTATTACCTCAGGACAACTGGTAATATTGAAATGACAGCCTAGTACTAAGCATGGCAGTTTTGTTTCTCCTTTTTTTTCTTTTATTATTACAGGAAATAAAAAAAATCAATTAACAACTAAGTAAACGCTTAAAATGAACAAAGTATGGTACATATGATGCATACTGACTTCAGGGGCTAATCTGGAGGGTCTGAAAGGTCCATAGTCTTCTCAGGCACATCAAACTTGGCACCTTTCGTGGATCTTTTCTCAGCCAGTGTTCATTCCCTGGGTGCAGTTTTCCATCTGTGAACCAAGCATTGTCCTGCAATAGCCACTGTGTATTTTCATGAATCACTTTCTTTTGGGCATTAATGGAAAAGCAAGCCTGTTCAGGAGAGGGTTGATACCCCGTGCTATACACATTCGGCTTAACCTTCATGTTCCCAAATGATACTTTCATGATTCCATACCTGCACTGTATGTGAACATTGGCAGTGGCCAAAAAGGGCCTACCTAGAATCACAGGTATGGAAGAAGCACATTTGCTTGGTTCAATGTCCAATCCCAAAAAGTCAACAGGATAGAAGAATTTGTCAACTCCAACCAAAACATCCTCAATTATCCCCATAGGTTTCCTTTTAGATCTGTGAACCAGCTGTAAGACCACATGTGTGGGATTTAATTCTCCCAAGCTCAGCTTCACATATAGTGAATATGGAAGCAAATTTACACTGGCTCCCAGATCTAATAAGGCTTTGTCAATAATGTGATCCCCAATGATGCAGGGGATAGTAGGGGTTTCAGGGTCTTGAAATTTGGTTGGGGTTTCAATCAACAAAATTTGTTTCACTTTCTCTGCTGAAAAGACTTTCTTGGATAGGTGTATCCTGGATTGTCTTTTATGGGTGCATAGTTCTTTTAAAAACTTGGCATAGGCTAGGACTTGTTTAATGGCATCAAGGAAGGGCAAATTGATCTTTACTTGCTTGAAAGTCTCCATCATTTCCTCTATTTTTTCTCGCCCTTTATCAAAAGGGGAAGGTTCTTGCAGTGCTTTAGGAAATGGCAAATGTGGGGTTGCTCCCTCATTTGCAGCCTTGGCCAATTGATCATCTTTCTTTTTTATTTTTTTCTTTGCTTGAGGATCCTCATTATCCTCTTTATTCACAGCTGCTTGCTCCTTCAAGTCTACCACTGGTGGCCTTTGTTTTGTATTGGTAGAAATCACTTCATTTTCTTCCTCTAACTTCCTCAAAGGCTCACAGCACACTTGGTTGTCCACTAGCTTACCACTTCTCAAAGTTATAACAGATTTGGCTTCCTCATAGCTGGAGGAGACTTTGCCCACTACAAACTGCCTTCGTGGGTTGTCTGGTGGTTGGCTAGGCAACCTTCCTCCCTCTCTCCTAGTCAGAGCATCAGACAACTGACCAAGTTGGTCTTCAATCTTTTTGATGCTCTGGTTGAGAGAGTTCATAGTTTGGGTTAGGGAGTTAAAATTCTGCAGTGAAGATAGAACTTATTCCTCAAAGGAAGATGCTCTCGCAGTTGGAGGAGGTGCAGCTTGCTGCATAGGAGGGGCTATAGGTTGGGCCATGGGTTGTTGATACTGAGGCCTTGGGACATAACCTTCTCGATAGGATTGAGCATTTCTGTAGGGCATGGAGCTGCTGGGGCTGCTGCTGCTGACTGGGGTATGCATCTTATCTCCACCTCAGATTGGGGTGGTTCCTCCATTGATACCTAGCAGCAGGCTGTTGCCCATAAGACTGAGCTGTAGCCACGTGCTCTGTTATAAAATCAGGAAACTGGTCAGCAGATGGGCATTCTTCAGGGGAGTGAGCAGGGGACTGGCATATGGCACATGCCTCCTCCACCATAGCAGCCACAAGTGACTGCATTGCTCCCATCAGCGTATCATATTTCAGGGCTAAACTGTCCACTTTCTTTTCCAAATCACTTGGCACACTCACTTCATAAATCTTCCCTGTTGAAGTATTCTCCTTCAACTATCTGGGGGGCTCTAGATCTCTAGCTAAGATTTCCCTTTGCGTAGAGTTCTCACTAATAATATCAAAGAGCTCCCATGCCTCCTCAGCAGTTTTATGGAGGTAGGTGCCACCACAGGAGGCATCTATCATATCTCTACTTTTATAATCAATTCCCTTATAAAAGCTTTGAACCAATTACCATTCTGGGATTTGATGGTGGGGGCATTTCTTTAGGAGTTCCTTAAATCTCTCCCAGGATTGATGAAAAACTTCAGTTGGATCTTGGGCAAATGAGATGATGTCCTTCCTCAACGGGCTTGTTTTTGACATAGGGAAGAACTTTGCCAGAAATTGACATTGGAGATCACTCCAGGACTGTATGCTATTGGGTGAAAGCATGGATAACCAGGTCCTGGCTCTGTCCTTTCATGAAAAAGGAAAGAGTCTCATCCAGGTGGCCTCCTCCCCCAAACATGTGACATTAAATGTAGTGCACGGTCCCAAGAACTCATCAATGTGCTTGTAGGGTTCTTCTTTAGTCAGGCCATGAAATGAGGGCAGCATTTGAATTATTGATGATTTTATCTCATAGTTTCCCTGGGCAGCTGGGAATTGAATGCAGAAGGGAGAATTGTAAACCCCTGGTGCATTAAACTCCTTGAGAGTTTTAGGCTGCTATTGCTCACCCATTTCCACATAGTCAATTGCAATAGATGTGGGTGTAGTTGGTCTAGATCTGAGAAGTCTTTCAACCTCTGGATTTAGTGGAATAGTCTGTGGTTGGAGAGTTCTCCTACCAAACATAAAACACTCAAAATCTGAATGCGGAACAGATCCTCAACACAAGTAGAATCAACCAAATTTTCTAACTGCTCTAACAAAAAAAATCAACAGATCTAAAAAATAGCAGGGGAGTAGAGGGATGCAAACTACAGAGCAGTCTCCAGCACAATTCTCCTCTGACTGGTAGCCTTAGATCTAATGAAATGCGCACAAAATACTTAAAAACAACAAAACTTACAAATGCAGTTAGTAAAATTAAATAAACATCTATCAATTTCTATAGATCTATGATCAAAACTTAGATCTATCAATTTCTAAACACACCTCCCGGCAGCGGCGCCAAAAACTTGTTGGGGTGCTTGCCTTCCCTCAAACGGGGGTCTAAAATCACTAATAAAACTAGGTAGAACACACTCACACAGACTTGCAAGTAATCAGGCTCTGTTGTAGCATGTTTTAAGAAGATGGTGAGTAAGGGAATGTCCACAGGGAGGTTGGTTTAAAAATATGATAAATCTCTAGATCTGTATGAGATCTGGCACCCTAACTAATGCTAAGTTAGCTAAAAGACGGGGGAGAGGTTTAAAATGGATTGTCACTTAGGCTAAACTAAAATTTAACATAGACTAACTTGGATCAAGTTTGGGAACTTAGATCTTGTAGGGGAAAAGAGTACAGAGCAGAAAATAGAGAAGTGTAGCTTGGAGATTGGTCTTTACTGAAATCAGATTTAATTAATCATGCTACAGAGGTTTAGAGCAAACAATTCCCTCAACTGGCTATAAACACAGCTGTAGGGTAGAAAGCTCCACTCCAAATCGCAGGATCCACCTGGTCTTAAGGCTATGATCTGTCCACTTTAATGGTCATAGACCATCCTATAAACTTTATCTGATCCATGGATTTGCAACAGACGAATCCAATTGGAGCCTAAGCTTGGACTAATCTTAAGGTTATGATTTGTCCACTTTAATGGTCACAGACCATCCTAGGGATCTCCTCCAAAGCTAAAGCAACAATTAGAATAACTGAAAGCACTACAGATGCTACAATTCCTAGGTCACGGACTCAAGGAATCACAGGAGTATCAGATCAAGGGAGATCGGGTGGTATCCAAGAGGCCTATCAGTTCAGTGGGTGAGCTGATCTACAGACTCCTCAACACAAATCCAATCGATCACCAAATGAAACCCAAGGAACTTTAGATCTAATTAAAGCATTAAAAACCGTATTTACATTGCAATCAAAATCACTCTACAATGCAAGTACTCTCAGATCTCTAGTTTGTGCAGCTGGGAACCCACAATAGCAATCTTAACCTTACCCAATTACTCTCAATGCAAGTACTCTCAGATCTCAACCTCCCCCCCTGTTGTTGACTTCTAGTGTGCTAATTTATTGTGTAATGATAAGAGCAAAAAATCAAAATCAAAATAAAATAGAGGGTGGATTCAACACAACTAAAATAGCCTAGACCTACAAGATACAGGGCCTGTTGTAGCAAGTTTTAATAAGTAAGAGTTTGTCCCACAGGGAAAATGGTCTAAAGCTCCAAGGGAGCCATCTTTAGTAGGTCCTCTAGATCTGACTACAGATCTGACAATCCAAAATGGAAGGGGATTTATGGTCACTATTGTTTAAATCCTATGGTAACCTAATGCCTAAACTATAGAAATGCTTGAGAAGAATGATAGAGTGTGAGAAAATAAATATAAAAAGGGTGAGAAGTAAGCTGTTGGGTATAGATCTAATGGGTTTTATAACTTAGACTCAGATCTGTTGCTATAGAAGTCCTATCCAATGGCTACATTACACCAAAGAGGAGAAAGGATCCAACTCACTCCTGTTCCCTGATCTAATCCCTTATGGCTATAACCTGTCCACTCAAATGGTCACAGATTATCCAATAGCGAAATCACAGTCCATAGATGGGTCAGAACATGTTTATCACTGTAGGCACTACTTCATCTAGTCTACCAGCTCAAGAATCCATAGGAACCTCAACCTCTAAAGTTTTGTGTGTGGGGCATAGGCCTGCATATGTGCACTAGCCTGGACACAGAAGACTAGCAAGAGTTCGAGTACTAGCTTTAGATCTAGCTGTCCACTGCTTTAGAGAGAAAGTAGTGATCCAGTCAGAAGCCTACAATCTCTACAGTCAGATCAGATCTACCATCTGATGGTGGGTCTATACACATACAGGGGAGTCTGTCTTTGCACAATCTCTCACAGGGCTACAAGCACAAGTGCAGAGAAGAAGTATCTATCTTAGATCTGTGGATTGGCCTCACCCTAGGGCTATAACCTGTTCACATAAATGGCCATAAACTATCCACAGAGGCTATCCTCCTCACAGAGGTCTAAGACAGAAAAAGTAGATTACTGCCACCACTATGTTCACAAGGCTACCAGCTCAGGCTCCCATGGGGATTCAGACTTAGTGCATCCTGTGTTGGGGTATAGGCCTGTATATGTGCACTAGCCTGGACACACAGGTCACTTGGATCTAAATAAATCCTTAAAAACTATCTTCCATTGCTTACAATATAACTTAGCAATGGAGGATCTCAAGGCAGCAGCCTTGTACAGAACAACCCTCAAACATCAATCCCATACATGTATAACATCCTATTATAAAACTTCATTAAAACTGTTCCAAATAGACATACAAAAGCATAGCCAGCAAGTGCTGGGCTATGGAGAGAAGAAAAAGGAAAAAGATGATACCTAAACCCTAACCTTAGCCTACTGGAACTCTACAGCCGATTCAAGAAGATCAGAGGAATTCAGTCCTCACCTCCCTCTTTACATATATAGCAGTCAGCTGTAGGAGCATTAGGGTTAGGAAAACCCTAATTTTAATGATGCAAACGTGGCCCATTGCTGTTCCTTAGATGCCTTAGGGCGTGTGCACAGAGATTAGAGCATTAGAGTGCGGGCCCTAGGTGCTGGAAGTTCCCAGACTGCCCCTACAGAAGTGGGGGGAAGTTAAGATCCCGAGCCTCGCTAGGTAGCAAGGGTTTCTAGGTCTTGTTGCGTGATAGAGTTGTCGTCGTGAGATTGAATTGACTTAAAGCTCTTGTAGTCGCGGGATAGATAGTTTGGTCATCGCGGGAATGCTCTGGTCGTCACGGGATTGCGCTTTCCATTTGAGTGGCACGGGAATCGTGCGCGTAGTTCATTCCTTGGTTAATCTCACAGGGATCCTCACGAAGAAGAAATTGCATCATCCTCTGGATTACGCGAGCAGTCCCCTGAAGATCTGCATCCCTCTGCCACTGCGCGATAGTTGCGCGCAGGAGTGCCTGAAGCTCTCTCTCCTCAGTGAATCGTGTGACGATTAAATGCTCCTCTCTTGAGCTACGCGAGACTGCGTTAGTGCTTACAACTGAGCCTTGCGAGAATTACGTGAAGTCTGCTTTTTGAGCCCTTCAGTCATTAATCTACATGAGAATAGCGAGAGCAGTTGGTGTGCTGCCTTGAGAAACCCATGACAACTGCACGAAGCATTTTTCTCTAAATCAATTGAACCTTGCGACATCTGTGCGAGGCTCATTTCTTGACTTGTTGCTGTGCTTTGCCTATGCTGCAGCCAAGTTCTATCTGGATTCAACTTCCATTCTTCTGAGGAACTTCTGGGGCAAAAGTAGGCTTCTTAGCAGGGTTAGGGCCTTATCTACAGCTACTGCTTATTACCTACAAAATGGTCTTAAAATAGATTTATTAAATGACTAAGGGTCTAACAGAGGTTAAGTTAAGGGGTGAAAAGTGGTACTTTTCAGGTCTTAACACCCCCAATTGCAATTGGGAGTCTCTATATATAGCTTTCTCCTCTGTTTTTCCCACCAAAGATCTCTTCTAGAAGGTCCTCAGAGTTTGTTAGGGTTCTGTTAGAGCATGTGGGTCGGTTAGGGTTTCCTAGGGCATCTTATGAAACCATCGTGCCGGTCACTAAGTGCCTCAGGTTGCGTGCAGCAGGTCACCAAGTCACAGCGTGCGCACAGCTAAATTTCTGAGAAGTTTTGCACACGATTTCGACAGGTACAGGAAGCTTTCGACAGGTTCAAATAGAGATTTTTGGTCCGTTCGCTTGGTTCTCAGATCTCTTCGATAGGTTCCGATAGGATGAGCCTTCTTTTAGAGTTTCAGCATTCTCAGCCCTTGGCCTGGAGTATTCGATAGGTTGAGGCTGCTTTTCGACAGGTTGGAGCACCATTTCGATAGGTTTCGCTCTGCATGCCATTGTTTTGATAGGTTGCTTTCACTCCTATCGAAAGGCTCAAGCACCCTTCGATATGTTCTGTTCCAGCGTCTTCATCTCGATAGGTTCAGGAAACCATTCGATAGGTGCCCTTTACACCTCAGGCAAGTTTTCGATAGGATGGTTTCTTCCTTCCTTTCAGTTGCTCGATAGGTTCTTGGATCCTATCGAAACCTTTTCAACTACACGAATTCCTCCTTTCTTTGCTTTCAGCTCCTATTGAAGTCTTCAGGTGACCTCTCGATAGGATGTTTTAAACTTGTTTTCACTTTCTTCGCCTTGCCTTGCTATAGCCATGTGCTCCAAGGGTCCAGTGATGTGCTACCCTCTGGTGTGTTGCTACTGGGTTTGTCTTGTACTGAGAGATGGCCCCTTTTTGGGCATTCTTGAGTGGTTTTCTGCATTAGTAACATCATTCATTGTTGTCTACAAAATGCACTCGAAGGAGGCTTATTAGTGTGCTCACAGGTCTATCAATGGTCAGGTTAAAGGGTGAAAAGGGGCATTTTTCACCACTTAACAGCGGGTTACTTGTTAGTTTAGTTTCATGTTTGTCATTTAAACACCTTAGCCATTTGAGGGGCCTACATGAACACTTATGTTTCATGTCATCATATTCCAACAGTGGACGCCAGCCCGTAGAGGCGGCACCAGATTCTCACCACCCATTTTTTAACTTAAGTAAACTACCTTAAAATTTAACCAAGGGGATTTAAATCATTTTATGTGGGTAGATTTTAAAAAAGGGGGAAATAGGATACGATATACCATCTCGGTTCTCAACAGAGCTGCCACCCTAGTGGTGATGATCTCAAAAGGAACCACCCCATTTAGTATTTGAGAAGGCGATTGCACCGGAGGAATATCGGGTGGGTGACTGAGTTGTTACTAAGCCTTAAAACTCTTCAGAGAACTTTTTAGTCATCCCGAAATGGCCTTGTATCCCTAGGTACGGTAAGGAGGGACCCAAAATAACAGAAAAAAAGTAATCCCCGAAAGCATTGCTTCTAGAAAACCCAAAAAAAATAGAACAACTCGGGTCTGCTGCAACTGTCCAAAAAAAAACTAATATATATATATATATATATATATATATATATATATACATATACACTTTTTAGCATAGCATGTATAATATACCCGCTTAGCCAAAAATGCCCAAATTTTGCCTTGCGTGTATAATATACATGCTAAGCCAAAATTCTAGAGTATTTAGCCTAGTGTGTATAATATACACGCTAAGCCAAATGTTTAGAATTTTAGCCTAGTATATTTAATATATACGCTAGCCTGTTCTGGCTGAGCAGCCCAAATTTGGGGCCTTTTCTTCACAATTCCCAAACCCCCCACTTAGTGGTTTTAATACTCCCGATAACTCCCACAGCTTGGAACCCAAAATGCCCGCGCTGATTGAGAGAGGTCACCCTCTTATCAACTCTTCCGAGGGATCGGGTCATCACATTGATTTCCGTGCCTTCACAAAGATTAAAGGATTTCCTTTTATTCTTCCAAAGCATATCGGGATCCCACTGGGGGAGGCATTGGGGTCATGAACCCGAAAAGGGAGTTTCCAAGGCCCCGAAGAAGCATCATATTGATCCAAGGGAAAGGAAATTTTCATTTGTCATATACAAAATCCAAAAATAATTCAAAAAAACAATCAAATAAAAAACCCAAAAGATAGAGACTTTGTGGTGCCGTAACCACGACATCGCCTTACCCTTCGTCATCCCATAGGGGGAGAAGGAGGAGAGTGTTTGGGCCTCACTCGAGAAACCCACACCCAACCCGCTAACAAACAATGTCTTGGGCGGTTGATCCAACCTACACCGACCCCGATTCATCCCCACCACGTTCCCCAACACATTCCCACATTGTGGAAATCCCTATTTCTGATTCCCCCACCCAATCATGTTTCAACGTCACCAGACCCTTCGGTGCACCAATTTTTCCTTCCACATCAACCCCACCACATACACCCCACTCTCCCACAACTAATCCAAATACCCCCCACTTTTCCACATCCCCCCGGGTCATGCTCAATTTTCCCCCCACCTTCACCCAAACCATTCCTCATTTTCCCTCCACTTCAAATACAAATCCATCCCATTGTCCTCCCACATCCATCCAAAATCCAACCCCATTCCCCTCATTCACCCAACAGCCACCCACTATCCCATTTACCCAACACACACCCACTCTTCTTGCCACCCAGGCCATGCCCAATTTTCTTCACCCATCTACCCAAGTTATAACCAATTTTCCTCCCCAATCCACATCCCCTCCAATGCCCAAATTTCCGAACACATTCACCCAAGGCATGCCCACTCTTCCCCATACATCTCCCCTATGCATCACTAAATTATGCCACTTTCCACCTCTTAACCTAGGCTTTACTAAATCCTAGAACTGTTTAATAATTTCTTTTTAAGTGTGCTTTTGTAGTTAGCAATAATTTGCATAGTGGTGCAAAAGCCCATTCAACAAGTGCCAAAAAGAGAAGAATTAGAGTCAAGCGCTAGAATTGTGAAAAATATGAAGATTGAACCATGGTGGTCCCCACCAAAAGGGTTGTTTAGTATGCCTTGAAGCCCTGCCATGAGAGAAAAGTGAGACCCATGCCTAACGAAAAGCTATAGCAGTCAGACCGCCAGGTCGAGAGGCTGAATTCATCCTCTCGAGCAGTCTCGAGCAAAACAGGCTTTCAGAAGCCATAGTCTCAAGCAAATCAGAAACATTCAGAATCTAGCCTCTTGAGCAGTCTCAAGCAGTGTCGAGCAGAACATGCCTGTAGCATTTCATCTCCTCGAGTAGTCAGAAGCTTGCAGCACTCTATCCTCTCGAACAGCCTCGAGTAGTTCAAAGTTACAGCAGCTCATCTTCTCAGCAGAGCCTAACCGTTTTGATTCATCTTCCCTCTGATTGGCTAGAACATAAAGTTACTTTTTGGATGTGTATATATAGAAAGCAAAGCATATTTGTAAAGGGGGGAACACACCACACTAAGCTTAGTTTTAGGGTTTAAGTCATCTTCCTGTTTTATTTTCTTCTCTCCTTCGCTCAGCATGGCTGGCTAAGCCTTAGTAGCAGTTAGGGCTAATTTGAGTTGTAAATGGCTTTGTAATAGCATTGTGAAGAGACCTAAAGTCTTGTAGAGACTGCAGACTGGAGAGCCATATCATTGTAAGCTTATTTTTGGCAATGAATAGTTGGTTGTAATTTTTTATTTAATTTGTATTATCTTGTGATTTTCATTAGATTTTTATTGATTTTATGCACCTATGAATGCATGTGCTTGTAGCCTTGCGGGCATAGTGTCTGCAGAGGTTTTATTGTTTCAAATTTAACCCCTATGACTAGATTATATCCATGGGATATCCTACGACCATTTGAGTGGATAGGATATGGCCCTATGACTAATCCATATCTCAGGGTTGAGTTAGATTCTTCTTCCTTGCAGCTGTGCTTGTAGCCAAATGGAGGATTGCTGCAGATCCAACTCTTTCTTTGCCATACAATACTTTTTGCAATAAAAATTAGTCCCTAATTGCTTACTTCTCCATTTTTTGTTTATTTTTACCAAACCACTTTCACTCTTCTTTAAACCCCTATTGGAAATATTTTAGGTGCTGTTATTTTTATTATAAGAAAATACAGTGGTAAAAATTAATCAAAGTAAAAAGGGGGATGGAAAGACATGAAAACAGCAATAAAAAAATACTATAGTCCTGCAAGAATCTAGGCTGTTGTAGTAAGTTTTAAAAGTAAGTAAGAATTTGTTCACAGGGAAAAATTAATCTGAAAACCTAAAGCTAAATATTATATCTGTAGATCTAGCTACAAATTTGGCTTCACTAACCTAAACTAGAAGCAAAGGTAAAGGAAGGAAGTTTTTGTGTCACAAAGCTAAACTAAACAAAATAGAAAATTAATAGATTTAAACTACAGAAAGGATTTAGGGAAGATGGAAATGAATCTGGAAAATAAAAGGAAAATGGTGAGAAGTAATGATATTGGGACAGAGATTTGTATTGAAAGATAGGTTGAGCAAGAAAAGAAAACAAACAGATCCACACAATTCCTTCACGTAGCTAAGAGCCAAATGCAAGGATAAAGACTCTAATCCACTTCAACTGATATGGAATAGTCCTAAAGTTGTGATTTGCCCACTGAGTGGCCACAAATCATCCCAGAGATAAATTTCAGTCAAGAGAATTGGGATCAAGATATTAAAACAACTACAGGCACTATGGATGCAAGCCTACAAGCTCAGACATCCACAGGTGCATCAGATCCATAAAAACCAAAGTAATTTATTAGAGAAATTACAGATCTAAGGGAACATTAAACTCATCATTTCATTGATTCGAAAATATACTTAGAATGATCTGCGTCATGCATCCAGCCAATGCAAAACACCAATTGCTCAATTCTCACAGCTTTTCCTGCAGATTACAAACCAGAATTCTTATCTATTATAATAGATCTCAGCCAGCAAGTGCTGAGCTGAGGAGAGGAGGAAAAGGAAAAAGCAAAAATTATAATTAAATCTATAATTCTCCTTCTATTTCTCTCTAATTTTGTATCTTATTTTCTAGCTCTCTCATCACAACTTGTGGGCTTCTAGTTATACATTTTCCTTGACCTGTGTGCCTTTATTCCTAGCCAATCTGTAGACACCCAAATTCGGCCCAAGGCCCGATCAATCTGTACTTCGGGAGAGGTGTACCCCTGTGCTTCTGATGGCACCCCCTGAACCCTTAGAAACCTACCTAGGCCCGTAGGGATCACCCTAAGACCTTTAGAGCCATTTCCCTAATCCTTAGAAGTCACCCCTACACCCTAGAATCCCTTCCCAGACCTAACTTAAACCCTTCTAGTGGTTGATGGGAGGAGAGCTACAGCATTTCACACAAACTATTACTAAGGATGAGCTATATATCATTGGAAAGAGGACTTCGCTAGCTTTCCAACAAGCCAAAGATCACCCAATTTGGAGCTACGGTTCAAATGTTATGGCCCTTTTAAGTTTCACATAAAATCATAGGACTTTTACTCAGGCGTCGATATTTCATATGCCCAGCCATTTTTGCCCCAGATTAGTCAGGCGTATATATTATATACGCTTGCCTATTTTGGGGAAAATTTGGCCGGGCATATATAATATATACGCCCAGTATAGGTGGGACCCACGACGGGCTTCATCTTCTCAAAACTCCCCTGATTTTGGTGAAATTTACTATTCCTAAACTGGGCGTATATAATATATATGCCCAGCTTAGCTATAGTAACTGTCATCAATAGCTCGAATTTCCCCCATCTAGTTTGACCCTTTGACCATCCCCTTGGTTGTGGTGGGTGTCTTGAGATTGGTTGCACCCCTTTTGAGCTTATTGGCAACCCTTAAGTCACCGATGGTCTCACCCCATCATCCGCCATTGAAACTAATTTCCCAAAACCCTAGGACCTTGAAAACCCAAAAAACCTTAGATGGGGGATTACCTAATTGCTAAACCAATTAGCTCTTAAGTAAGCCCCTAACACATCCCTTCTCTATATATAGAGAGGCCCCCCTCTTCCCAAAGGGTTGAAGTTTTGTTGAAGGATTAGAGAGTGCTTAGGAGAGAACCCTAGTGAGAGAAAATGCCAATATTTTCTCAGAATTCCAGTATGCATACCTCACCTATTTCAGTCCATTTCCACCATTAGATCACTCCTTTTAGCTAAAACCTAGCCTCTAGCTTCACTCTACACCCCCTACTTTATTGAATCCTAGCATTAGAACCCATTTTCACACTATTTAAGCCATCGGAAGCACGCCAAAGCGAAGATTTTCCACAATGCAACAAGGGCCCGTGAGCTCCGGCTCACCCCTCTCTTCCTCTACCTTCTTGGTGTCTCCTCAGTCCAAGGATTCAAGCCGTTGCGCCGCCGAAATTTTGGTTTGGCTCAAAGCTTGATAGGATTGTATTGCCTTCGGGCAAGGGGAAACTCTGCCCTTTTTATTTTTATTTTGGCCATAGATAGAGACCGCTACGTGTGGGTTGATCAGGTGCCTAAACCCTTCCCGATCGATAACCGAAGCCCCTACCCTAGAGCCTTTGGCAAACACTGGTAAATCAGAGTCATATTTAGCACTTCGGTGCTCAAAATATCGATTTGAAGGTTCTCCGGGTCACCAAAAGCTCCGGGTGGCGACTCTACATTTTCATTAAAGGCAAGCGCATCGCCGCGACGGGTTTGAGAGGATCCACGGTCGCACAGATGGCGACTCTGCTGGGGATTTCGCCCTAGCGCTTCCCCTCTTGTTGGCCTTTCCTTTTATTTTGTTATTTTACTAACCATGGCTTTTTTTTGTTCAAATTTGCTGCTGTTTTTCGTTATTTTTTGTTATTTTTACTAACGTACTCACCCCTACGATTCAGTCCTTTAAGTGCCTTAGCCGTTTGGTGGGCCTACTTGCACCTTAAATTTCAGCTTTTACGATTCTAGTCATTTAAGCCGCCTTAGCCGTTTGGCGGGCCCGCTCACATTTATTTTCACGTCATTTAAATTTCGGTCATTTACAAGCCTTAGCCGTTTGGCGGGCCTACTTGCGCACTTTATTACGGCCATCATATTTAACCTTTGAACGCCGGCCCGTTGAGGCGGCACGGGTTTGTCATCCCCGACCCGATTTTGGACTTAATCTCACTCCCCTATAAAAATTTGTAATTAAAAGTGAACCAACAATATGGGGACATAATTGAATTAATTTTTGCGTTTTTGGGTAGTTTTCGGGGGGTTTAGGCACAGATACAATTTACCTGGTTCCCAGTAAGGCGGCAGCCCTAGTGGTGATGATCCTGAAAAGAACCACCCCTTCCAATACCTTAGTAGGCGCTTGCGCCGGAGGTATATCGGTTGGGTTGCCAATTCCGATAAAGCTGTAAAACCCGCATTGGTGAGAGTGTAGAAAACCCAGAATTCAGCCGTATACCCCTAGGAAACGGAAAGGAGGGACCCGATAACATACACAGCAGTCCCTGGGAGCATTTCTCCCAAGAAACCAGTTCAAAGACCCACATTCGGGCTTGCCGTCCACTGTCAAAATATAACTGGCAGAACCTTACATTGGTATATAATATATAGACAAAAAGCCAGATTTACACAGCGTATATAATATATCGCCTAGCCAAAATCGATTTAAGCGGTATATAATATATACGCCATAAAATCTGTATACTTTTGGTATGCATAATATATACGCCCAGTATATACTGGGCTGCAGCAACCCGACTTGAGGCCCATTCCACCACCCCAATTCCCCGATTAGAGGTATTAGTGTCCGCGGTAGCCTCCCACATTCTCTAACACCCAATATGCCCTCGCCCAGTCAAAAGAAGGCGACTTCTTATTGATTTGCTCCGGGGGATCGGGTCATTTGCGTAGATTCCCTCACCTTCAATAGAACGAAAGGGTTCCCTTTCGCTTCTTCCGAAGTATGTCGGATCCCGCCGTGGGACCAACTAAAGGTACATATATCACCCGAAACGGGAGTTGACCCTGGGCACCAGGTCATCATTCATCTAAGTAGAGGGGAGTTAAATGCAATTTGAAAAAAAGAAAGAAAATCCTCATCTTCAAAAAAATCCACCTTGAAAAAAAAAAAAAAAAATCAATCAAAATCAAAAAAAAAAAATAACAACAAAAAAATTCACTTTTCAAAAACAAAAAAATCAAATCAGCATCATTTTCCAAAACCCAAAAAAAAAACACAAAGAAAAACAATAAAAAATATACCTTGGTGTGACCGTCACTACGGCGACCTCAAACCCGGCCCGTAGGAGAAGAACCAGGAAGGTATTCGGCCCTTATCCGCGACATCAATACAACACTCGTTAGTGGATCATGTCAAGAGCCGATACATCCCCACCGTCATCCCCTTCCCATTCCCATATAGGAGAAGTCCCGATCTCCGACACCTTCACCCAAACCAGGTTCAATATCACGGGCCCATTTGGGGCGCTCGTGTTCACCTCCACCTCATCCCCTTCCCTTACATTCTCCCAACATACCCCTTTTTCATCCCCTACTGAAACCCCTCATTTCCCAACCGATCCTTACATCCCCATCTCCCATCCAAACACCATTACCGCATCCCCATACTTCCAAAGACCTGGGGAGTCCCATCCCCCACCTACTTCCCATGTTCCATCCCTCTCATCACCCATGCCCCCAACATCCTACATCCCATCCACCCCATCTCACATAGCATTCCCACCACATGGCCCATCCACATCCCAACATACCCCCCCATTTACCCGGATCATGCCCAATTCCTCCCAACCACCTCCATCGGTAAGTGAGCCATCACCCCCCAATCTCACACCTGAATCCATGCCCTCGATGGAGGACATGAGAATGATGTATGCCCTGTGGGCTGCTTCTCGCAACCCTACCTCTCAAACCCCGCATCCAAATTTCTGAAACCTCCATACCCCATTCCCTCCTAACCATGCCCAACCACCCATCGTCCATACCTCCCAAAATCCCCCACCTCAATTCCAGACCCAAACCCACACAAATCCATGGGCCCTAGCTCAAACACCTCTACAGACATGGGCCCAGGCCCAAAACCCTCAAAACCCATGGGCTCAAGCCCAAACCCACCAAACCCAGGCCCCAGCCCAAACACCTCCAAACCCATGGTCTCAAGCCCAAACCCACCAAACCCAGGCCCCAGCCCAAACACCTCCAAACCCATGGGCTCAAGCCCAAACCCACCAAACCCAGGCCCGGACCCAAGACCCTCAAAACCCATGGACCCAAGCCCAAGCCCATCAGACCCAGGCCCAGGCCCAAGGCCACCAGACCCAGACCCAAGTCCAAGCCCCCCAGGGCCCATGGACCCAAACCCAGCCCCCTCATGCCCCAGTAGCCCAAACTCAATAAGGCCCATTGGCCCAAAGTCATATTAATCCCTACACCCAGTCCCAGGGCCCGTCGATTCGAGCCTTCCAAAACCATCAAACCCAAATCCCTCAAACCCAAGGCCCATCCGCCCCCACTCATCAAGGCCCATTCACTAACCCCATACCCCCCCACCAATACCCTTCATTCACCTATACCCCTTACGCCTCCATCCCACCTCCAATGGGAAATCCAATCCATCCCATTCCTCAAAATCATAACACCCCACCACCTCAATCACACCCCCATCACCCCCAGAACGTGCACCCAACTCAGCACATCACTTACCCACAAAACGCTCACCCATTTATCCCTTCTCATCCCCTACAAGCCATATGGCCCCACCAAGTCATCCAACCCATCACCCCCCAAGTCCAAATAGCAGAACTCGCCCCTCACCAATACCATGACCAACAGTACGAGGAGGATAAGATTCGCAACAGTGGAGGAACTGCCAGTTTTAACCCTCCCGAGCCCACCATCATCACACCTAGGGTCGAACCAAATCAAGGGGAAGCAGTCCCCGCCACAGCCTCAAAGGAACCAGAGCAGGTGAAAGAACAGATAGACAGAATACAGAAGTAGCTGATGAAGATGGGAGGAATGGAACTACACTCAAAGGACGTTTCAGACTTATGTCTGTTCTCTGACGTCCCCTTGCCACCGAAATTCAAGATGCCATCATTTGATAAGTATAATAGCACTGGCAATCCCATCGCCCACTTGAAATCTTACTACGGGGATATGTGCCAGTATGGCGGAGATGAATGACTCCTCATCAAAGTGTTCAAGAAGAGTTTGACAGGCCCAGCACTGAGATGGTTCACATCCCTGGAACCATCCATGATAAAAAATTGAAAAGATCTGACACGCTTATTTCAAGAACAATATGTCTATAACATGGACATAGAACCAAGGAAGTCGGACTTATCCCTATTAAAGCAATGACATGATGAAACATTCAGTGCTTACTTAGGGAGGTGGAGGGCCTTAGCCGCTCAGGTAACTCATCGGATTCCCGATGATGAGCAGATTGAATTGATAACCAAGGGAGCCCTGCCAGTCATCACAGATTTTTTAGTATATCAGCAGCAATCAAGTTTTGCTGATCTAGTTTGAATTGCCAATCGTTGCAAAGACGCCATTAGAGAGGGCAGGTTAGGAAGGAATGTGGCCAACAGGGCCACCGGGGTTCGAAAAGCCGCCGAACCAAGAATTGGAAGAAGACCAGGGACAGAGGTACAGAACATTGTTTACCCTGTGCCAATACCAACAGCGCCCGATACAACTCCAGGTTACACAACCACCCCCAACCCGTTTCGAGCAAGTATCAAGGCCAAACAACGGACCAAGAGCCCCATTTACCCCAAAACAGATGAAAGCACATTTTGAACGAGTATTCACCCCGTTGGGGCAATCCTTGAGTGTCTTACTATCGGTGTTACTACAGAAAGGCCTGGTCAATTTACTCCAACCTTGTCTGCCACCCCACCCAATACCAAGGAATTATGATCTAAATCTGCATTACAATTTCCACCAGGGACCGGGTCACCCTATGGACCAGTGCTTCCCGTTAAAGCACGTGGTCTAAGATCTGATAGAGGCAGGAAAGATCATACCTCAGCCACTTCCCCAAGGGCAGAACCAGAATATCCATCAAGCCCCTCTACCACCGCACCCAGGAGGCCCCAGGCTTAACATACATTGGATAGAGGAAGAAGAAGAAGAGTTTGACCCTTCAGATTATATTAGCAATCAGGAAGAATTTTCACTCCCCAAGCGAAACGAAGATGAACTATTTGTTGGGGTGATCGAGCCACTGTATCTTGCCGATTATTTTCCCACACCGGCTTGCCAAGAGGAGCCCTTATATTTAGGGCAGTATTTTTCCACCCTCGTTCTCGCCTATCAAATCCAAACGGGCACAGCCCCGCCGTAATCATACGCGTATCCACCCCACGCCCAATTTACCTCGCACACCCCTCCGTCACACATAAATCATCATGCTCCTTACGCAATTCCGCCATCCCCATATTATCCTACCCCATACACACCCTCAAGTCCCTCGACCCAATACATTAATCCACCATCCCCAAGTTACCCCATTCCATACACACCTTCAAATCCCACCACCCAATTAACACCATACACCCCTCCATCGCCCCCGAATTACCCCACTCCATGCACAACTCCATCATCCCCAATCTATCCCATTTCATCTACTAACCCCTCATCATCCCACCGTGCCACAAACCCTTTATACACCCCCATTGTGCCCACTATCCCACCATATCCAAACCATCCCGCTCAATGCACAACTCCATTGTCCTCAATTTACCCCACTTCATCCACAAACCCATCACCATCCCATCAGACCTCCCCATATACAAACCCTTCATATCCCTGTCACCCCATGCCCACTACACCTCAAATGTCTCCCCATCCCTCCAGCCCAGTCACACTCCCGCCATCCCTTCACTATTTTGGCCCTAACCCAACTCCACCGCCACCCGGGCAAGCAACCCCTCACCCAATCCCCTCATCACCCAATCACCACTGGTCCTACCATGCCCAGGTAACACCAGTACAAGCCCCTCCGTGCCCATAACTCCAATTCTGTCAATTCCCCCCACTACCATTCCACCCCCCATTGGAGTTAACCTGGTCGGACCTGAGAAACCAGTATATCCGGCCCAATCCTCCCTGGAATCCTCACGGACTCCATTTCTCATCCCAAAACCTGCTTATGACCCGCATCAAGTAGCATTGAGCTATGAACAGACGGACATGAATGTCGGGTGCAACCAAGAAGAGACTGTTGAATTTGTTACCCAATCGGGCCAGATTTTTGCCCAACCAGAAGCATCAGGGGCAGTCAGAGGAGAGGAAAAGAAGAAAGAACAGGCCACAGGAAATCCCTTTGAAAAAATGGCCAGGGAACATATAATGGAGACATAACTCAAGAGAACACCCGCGCATATTACTGTGTGGGATTTGTTAATTACGTCTCCACTCCACTTTTAAGCCCTAATGGGAGCACTCAAGGACACGCATGTCTCCACCCATGTAACTCCGGATGAAGTAGGGGGAATAATAGGGCACGTGTTGGCCCCAAACGCCATCTCTTTCACCGATGCAGACCTACCGATCGAGGGGAATGACCATTCTAAACCCCTGAATATAACAGTGGAAGTAGGGAATTTGGTGGTACCGTTGGTCCTAATCGACAACCGGGTCGGCGCTAAGTGTATGCCCTCTATGGATGGCAATCAAAATTGGGGCGAACCTCGACACCTTCCGGCCATCCATATCAAGCGCACTAGGATTCGATAACACTAGAATGGAAATCATAAGAGAAGTAAACCTTGACCTGATCCTAAGACTGCAAACCTTCACCACCCCCTTCCAAGTAATGGACATCAAGTCTACCTTCAATCTGCTATTGGGCCGGCCGTGGATACATAAGCTCGAGGCAATACCATCTACCCCGCACCAAAAGCTCTGATTCATCTCAGAAGGAAAAATTGTCACCATCATAGGTGAGAGCAGAGAGGACATGGGAAAGAGTGCTCTGCACATTGAGAATCTGAAAGTGCTAAACATACAGCACACAGCTGAGGACGCCGATCTCCATCAATTTGATGTAGTTGTGTTCATGCTCCACAGATGGGGCCATCAAAAAGGGAAAGGACTGGGCCCACGCCCTCAAGGAAGAAGAGACCCCGTCAAGGCCAAGGGGCAGCAAACTAAATTTGGCTTAGGCTACAGGCCCAGAGAAGAGGAAGTCAGAGAAGCCAAGGAAAAGATGAGAGCCGCAGCAGCCGCCAAGGCCAGAGGAATCATCTTGGAAGAGGAACCTCACGCTCGCCCCCACATCCATGAAACCTTTGTGAGCGCCGGGGTAGTAAAAATTGATCTGAATGGGGAGACGAGGGTAACCCCACATAAGCCTACTTCAATCCACCCCACCAATCCCTACATCACCCCCCTAGACTTCGAAATGGACTTAGCCGCCCTTTCCTTGTTTGAGGAAGAAGTTCCCCGATCCACCCCTCACTCCAGCACCAACCACTCGGGCCCCTCCTAACCGTAGAGGACAAGGTCCCGGAGGACCCCTCTGTAAATATGTTGAGGGAAGAAATGCAAGAGCATACCGATGCCGCTCCGATCAAAGAGGTAAAGGCCAAGCCTCGCAGGTGAGTAACTGGGCTTCCTTGCCCCAACTCTTGAGAGCCGCCAAATGCCATGAAAATGGCACCGACTCTCAAAAAAAAAACAACCTGTAAAAAGTGAGGTTAGCCTCTAGACCACTCTACCTTGTATATATAGAGATCCACCTCGCGAAGGGCTGACCTCCGAAAAAATACAAAAGATCATAAAAATAGAAAAAATACGAATTCCAAAAAAATTATCTTTTAAAATTCCCAATAAAATTAAAATCAATGTCGTGATACCCGTCCCATGTGAAGCCAACCCCTTCCTTGTAGAAATACAAGAAGAGGTAGGAGTCACGAGTCTGGACGAGGAAGGCCAAACCGACGAGCTCCCCAATGAGCTCCTCAAACAATTTGCCGATTTTGAGCATGGCCCTATCCCGATCGTCAAAGAGACAGAGGATGTCAATTTGGGCACCACAAAGGCCCCTAGAATCACCAAAATTGGAACGTCGTTGTCCCCTACGGAGAGGGAAGGTATGATATGCTTCCTTCGGTCATACCAAGATGTCTTCGCATGGTCGTATGAGGATATGCCTGGTTTGGATACCGATCTGGTTGAGCATGAGTTGCCACTCTACCCCGATGTTAAGCCAGTGAAACAGAAGCTGAGACGACTCTGACCCGAATGGATGTTGAAGGTGAAGGATGAGGTCATTAAATAGTATGACGCATGTTTCCTCATGGTATCCAAGTACCCGCAGTGGCTAGCCAATATCGTCCCCGTACCAAAGAAGGATGGAAAGGTTCGAATGTGTATCGACTTCTGAAATCTCAACAGGGCGAGCCCTAAGGACGATTTCCCACTGCCACACATCGATATCTTGGTTGATAACACTGCAAAGCATGGAATGCTCTCATTTATGGATGGATTCTCAGGATACAATCAGATAAAGATGGCAGAGGTTGATCGCGAGAAGATGACATTCATTACCCCCTAGGGAACCTTCAGCTACAAAGTAATGCCATTCGGGCTGATGAATGCTGGGGCAACCTATCAAAGAGCAATGACGGCCCTGTTCCACGACATGATGCACCGAGAGATCGAAGTATACGTCGATGACATGATTGCCAAATCACCAAAAAGGGAGGACCACTTGATAAACCTTCAGAAGCTATTCGAGAGGTTGAGAAAATACAGATTGCGGTTGAATCCCTAGAAATGCGTGTTTGGTGCTATGTCCAGAAAGCTATTGGGCTTTATTGTCAGTAGGAGAGGGATCGAGGTCGATCAGACCAAGATCAAGGCCATCACTGAAATGCCACCACCATCTTCAGAGAAGGAAGTCAGAGGCTTTTTAGGCAGGATCCAGTACATCAGCCGATTCATCACACAGTTAACTCTGATATGTGCACCAATCTTCAAGCTACTGAGAAAGGACTCACCAGTTGAGTGGAATGATGACTTTCAGGCTGCATTCGACAAGATTAAAGGTTATCTCCTAAAACCTCCGGTATTGGTACCGCTCGTACCTGATAGACCCCTGATAATGTACTTGTCCACGACTGAGTTTTCCATGGACTGTGTGTTAGGACAGCATGATGGGATGGGAAGAAGAGAGCCGGCCATCTATTACCTAAGCAAGAAATTCACTGATTATGAGACGCGCTATTCTCATCTGGAGAAAGCATGCCTGGTGCTCGTTTGGACTACTCAGAGACTTCGACACTACCTGTTATCCCAGGCTGTTCTACTTCTAGCACGGATGGATCCGTTGAAGTACCTATTCAAGAAACCTGCTCTCACTGGCCGAACCGCACATTGGCAACTACTCCTATCCGAGTTTGACATTACTTATGTCACTCAGAAGTCGATTAAGGGGCAAGCACTCGCCGATCATCTTGCAGAGAACCCTCTGCCGAACTATGAGCCTCTAAGGACCGAATTCCCCGATGAAGACATTTTGTTCATGACCAACGAGGATACAGAGGAAACGGAGGAGCCCTGGGTAATGCACTTCGATGGGGCATCGCATGTTGAGGGCCAAGGAGGTGGCGCCATTCTTATCTCGCCAAAAGGATCCCATATACCCATCTCAATCAAATTGAACTTCCCTTGCACCAATAATATGGCCGAGTATGAGGCCTGTACAGCTGGTTTACAGCCAGCTCTTGATCTAAATATAACTCACCTTAGGGTCTTTGGAGATTCACAGTTAATTATATACCAAACCAACGAGGATTGGAAGACCAAGGATGAGAAACTGATCCCATACCATGAACATCTAAAGGATCTGATAACCTGCTTTGAGGAGGTCACCTTCTCCTACATGCCGCGAGCAAGAAATCGGTTTGCTGACGCCCTGGCTACCCTAGCCTCTATGGTCGAGATTCCATATGGAGTGGTGATGAAGCCGATCATGATAGAGCAGAGGAACGAACTGGCTTTCTGTCACCTGATCGAAGGACTTACGGAGATAGAGGACCAACCACCCTGGTTCTTAGACATCAAGAATTTCCTCGAGACCCGAACTGTCCCAGAAGCAACATCAAAGGTAGACAAATGCACCATCTAACAATTGGCAACAAACTATGTCATCTGCGGTGATCTCCTGTATAGACGGTCTCACAACAGTGTTCTGCTCCGATGCCTAACCCAGAAAGAAGCGATTGAGATCATGAAGGAGATTCATGAAGGGGTCTGTAGAGCCCACGTCAGTGGTCACATGCTTGCTAAGGAAATTCTAAGGCAAGGATACTTTTGGACCACTTTGGAGACTGATTGCTACAAGCATGTACAGAAGTGCTACAAATGTCAAGAGCACTCCAGCTTAATACACGCTCCGGCCATTGACTTGCACAGCATGGCCACTCCTTGGCTGTTCGCCACCTGGGGTCTCGACGTCATCAGCAAGATCCATCCTAAGGCTTCCAATGGACATCAATTCATCCTCGTCGCTGTGGAATACTTCACAAAATGGGTAGAGGCGGCCTCCTTTACAAGCATTAAGGCTAGCCATGTTGAGAAGTTCATCAAGAACAACATCATTTGCAGATTCGGCGTACCCAAAGACATCATCACTGATAATGGCACTAATTTCGCTAATAGGCGCATCCGGGCCTTGTGTGAGCGGTTCAAGATCATGCATCATCGTTCATCCCAGTACAGGCCTCAGACGAATGGAGCTGTGGCGGCAGCCAACAAAACTCTGATCCGCATCCTGGAGAAGATGGTAGTTACTTACAAAGATTGGAGTGAGCAGTTACCCTTCACACTGTGGGCCTATAGAACGTCTATCTGCACCGCAACAGGGGCAACACCATTCTCCCTTGTGTATGGGACCAAGGCCGTGCTACCCGTTGAGGTCGAGGTACCGTCGCTCCGTATCCTTTTAGAATCCCATCTACCTGAAGCTGAGAGGGAAAGAGCCCATTTAGAACAGCTAGACTTGATTGACGAGAAAAGACTCCTAGCCTTATGCCACACTCAGGTCTATCAGAGGAGAATTGCACATGCTTACAATAAGCACGTCCGCGGTCGAGATCTGAAGGTAGGAGACACTGTACTGAAGGAAAATTTTCCGTCTCTCCACGTCGATCTGAGAGGGAAGTTTAGGCCAAATTGGGAAGGACCCTACGTCGTCCGAGAGGTTCTACCAGGATAAGCCGTTCGCCTCGCCACCATGGACGGAGACCACTTTCCTGAGCCCATCAACGCTTGATACCTCCGTAAGTTCTACTCATAGGTCTTGGGACAAGGTGAGTTTTGATAAAAGTAAATGCGTGACCGCTTAAGGGCTCCATAAAAGAGGCCATCATTTCAAAGTCAAGTGGCCCAAAAGAATATTCCCTAAAAACCTTCACCCCTTTTTGCTACACACCTCGGGCCAACAACCATTTCTTTCATATACCCCACCCAAAATTCCAAAAAAAAAGAAGAAAGAAGAAAAGGGAGGAAAAATCCAAACCAAAAGAAGAAGAAGAAGAAGGTGTCCCCGAAAAAAAAAAACAACAAAGAAAAAGAGGGGTACCCCAAAAAAAAAAAAAAAAAAAACACCCCAAAAAAAATGAATGATGACTAGGGCATAAAAAGCCTTTGGGAAGAAAAAGGAGTCCCCGAATCTAGAAATCACCCCAAACTTAGATCCAAATCCCCAGAAAAACCCAACCTGTTTGAACCCCAACCACATTACAACCCGGAAGAAAGCCCTCTTTAAGGTCCACAAGCGGTTATAACATCTACTGCATCAGAACAAGCCGAGTTAACAAACCACACAAAACTTTATTCAGTCGGCTATGACAGAATCGACGCCCATGTCGTGGCTTTCTGATTCTTAAAGAAAATAAAAAAGAAAAAAAGAAAAAAATTAATTTGAGTTCAAAGCAAGACGGATGTGGTGAAAACCCGAAAGGGCGCCGCGGGTAAAAACAGCAAACTCACGCGGACCAGGTGAAAACCTGAAAGGGCACCTTGGGTAAGAGAGCTAACCCATGGACATGGTGAAAACCCGAAAGGGCGCTACGGGTAAAAACAGGGACGACAGGCATGGCGAAAACCCGTCTTGGGCGCTATGAGCAAAAATGTCAAGAAAAGAGAGATTAGGAGAAGATCTGTCCTAGCCCGCCTATTTCAGTTTGGACCCCTTAAGCCTCTTCTCCCCTTTGATGGGCCACTCATGTTGGAAATTGGATCGGATCCTAATCAAGTATGTCGCCTCTACCGCAGCGTCTGACGCATGACCAAAGGGAAAGACAGAGGATTGAACCAATCCCAGGGGAGCTGACCTTCCCATGTTTAAAGGAAAAAACCTGTGCCTGACCAACAGGGCTCGACCATGCTCAAAATAGGACCCTTGGTTTGGCAGAATCTGAAACATCACAAAGAGAAGGGGAAGAAAATTCTAAAAAAGATAATAGATTTCCCTTTCCCATAAAAAGCCTCACACTGTGGGGAAGAAAATTCCAAAAAAGATAATAGATTTCCCTTTCCCATAAAAAGCCTCACACTGTGGGGAAGAAAATTCCAAAAAAGATAATAGATTTCCCTTTCCCATAAAAAGCCTCACACTGTGGGGAAGAAAATTCCAAAAAAGATAATAGATTTCCCTTTCCCATAAAAAGCCTCACACTGTGGAGAAGAAAATTCCAAAAAAGATAATAGATTTCCCTTTCCCATAAAAAGCCTCACATTGTGAGAAGAAAATTCCAAAAAAGATAATAGATTTTCCTTTCCCATAAAAAGCCTCACACTGTAGGGAAGAAAATTCCAAAAAAGATAATAGATTTCCCTTTCCCATAAAAACCCCACACTATGGGGAAGAAAATTCCAAAAAAGATAATAGATTTCCCTTTCCCATAAAAAGCCTCACAATGTGAAGGAGAAAATTCCAAAAAAGATAATAGATTTCCCTTTCCCATAAAAAGCCTCACACTGTGAAGGAGAAAATTCCAAAAACAAAAAAAAAGAAGAAAATAGATTTCCCTTTTCCATATAAAAAAAAAGAACCCCACTAGGTGAAAGAGAAAATCCCCATAAAAAGTCTTACATTGTAGAATTACAAAAAGAAAAATAAGAGCGCATGTATAGATTTCATTCCCTTTCTTTACAAGTGTTGCCTGCTGAGTGTCACGTCCCAAAAAGATAACGACATGACACGCTTTCTATTTTGCTTCTTCCTTTACAACAAAAAACAAAACCCAAAATGTATATAGCTGTGTACATATGAAAAAAAAAGAAAAGAACAGAAAAAGATAACCCAAAAAGAGATCTCTGTTAGGGGGCTTTCCCCCCCGTGTATATGATCTATGATATGTGCAGGAACAGGTCAAGGGCGGGGAGCACGCTTCAAAGCGCTAATCTCTACAAGCAGGGAGTCCTCGCGGGCATTTTGATCAGACATCCACCTACCATGAAGCTTATTCTGACTGCGAGACTCAGTCAAAAGACCAGTCAACCGAAGAACCTCGCTCTTGGCTGTAGCGGCTCTCACCTCCGCGATATCAGCTCTGACCCTTTCTTTCTCCAAAGCCTCGATTAAAACCAGCCTCTCTACGGAAAGGGACTCGATCCGGGTCCGAAGCATTGCTTCCTTACATTGCCAGGGCCCTGTCTCCACCACATCTATTGAAGCTGGGCTAGGAGTAGGTAATTCCTCAGATACCAGCCAACCCTTATAACCCGGAGAGACGACGCCCCCCTGAACCAAGCTACACATATGCGCCGATTGGCGGGTTTCCCAGAGGGCCGCTATGCGATCAAGATCACTAAGAGAACCTCAAGAGAATATCAAAGAGCACATGGGTGGCCTCGCGGTACACGGCACATGCTGAGTATACCCGAATTGACGGAGCACCCGAGATGGGAAGTAGTATGTGATACCGGTCAGCCCCAAAAGTGTGATGCCCTCACAATCCCGAGAGCGGACAATCGAAAAGGTGCTGTCCATCCAAGGAAGTTGCCAGGTCAGCTCTGCATCAGATAGCCACAGGCTCAGTTCCTCGACGTTCCCGTAAGGCAGTCTCGAACTCTGAATCAGAAAACCCCGAGCCACATCCCCTCTAATCAAGCAGAATCTCGGCACAAACCCCATGATAGCCAAATGCTCTCCTAACCAGATCTGAACAAGGAGCGGGCTCCCACTGAGAATCCCAACCCGGCCCGAGGCCGCAGCATCCAGGCCTCGATACATCTCCGCCAAGACCAGGTGTACCAATGAGCGACCTCCCTCCAATTCGGTCAAAACATCACATAGTCCAAGGGAAAAGCTCTAACCCACAGTGAAGAAGAGAACTTCCGATAGCAAGTAAAGGGCAATGGCCTTCACATTGAAGGGATCTCGAATAGGCAACTTTCGAAGGCTCAAGTCACCGAAAAGTTCTCTCAGGAATTTCACCGAACACCTGGTGGGCCCTCCGGCGAAACATTTCTCGTATTCACCCTTTTTCAAGCCAAGGACCGCGTAGACCGCCATTGCATACCCCAGTTTGGGCACTACTTTGGCAAGGCCTCGATGCATCTTCAAGCCAGTGATGGAGGCCAGCTCTTCCAAAGTTGGGGTCAGCTCCCTAGACCCGAATTTAAAGACATGGGCCCTATGGTCCCATGATGCCAAAGCCGCCTGTAGTAGGTTGGGCAACAGAGGAACAACGAGGAGAGAGGAAAGGCGGGACAACCCGAGGCCATTCAGAATAGCAAGCTTGCTCTCAGCCAAACTATCATGCCATTTTTGTAAAAAGTTGGGCCCCGGGTCAAAACAGGGAAGCATACCGGCCCCCGTATAAAAGCTTGGGCCCCCTTTTGAAGGCAGATCCATCGGCGTACACAGATCTTCTTTGTGAAATCGGTCAATATATGACGATGGGCCCGCTAGAAAAAGAGGGGAAAGAAAGAAAATAAAAGGAGGGGCAAAACAGCCAAACCAAAGTAGAAGAGGAGACAAGGGGGGACCAGGCTCGGGTTATAAGGAGCCCGCTGAGGTCAATCTATAGCAGGCGTATATATTATATACGCCAAGGCAAATTTTGAACAATTTTTGCCCGGCGTATATAATATACACGCTCGGCCATTTTTACTGAGGATTGGGCAGGCGTATATAATATATACGCCCGGCTATTGATTGCTGAATGTTGGCCTGGCGTATATAATATATATGCCGATTTAAGCGAGAAGACAAGCCCCCCTCACATTGGCCCATTTTTGTGCCCAAGGAGGAACATGTTTCTGCTTGGCCCACTTCTTCATCTCAGGGCAGCTCACAGGCGCACATAATCACATACCCATGGGAAGCCCCCAGATGACGCACTGCCAGTAGGTTATATACGGGGAACCATCTGCATGGTCAACCCCATCATTGGAGGGGCGCCGACTCATTTCAAGCCAAGGAAGAGGAAATCGTAAAGGCAAAAGTGAAGAAATACCTAAATAAAACATTCATATAAACCATAAAAATTATAAACCATCCAAACAAAAAACTAAATAAAAATTGTTGTTATTACATATCCCCAAATAAAGCCATGTCTAAACTATTTCATTATGTCAAATTTGCAGAAAATAAACTAGTCCTGGGCAGCCCCCTTCGACTTCTTCCGGCGCTGGCTCACACTTTGAAAGGTACGGGTCTTCCCCACCCGAGTCCACGCCTGAGAGATGCGGCTAAGCAAGGAGCGCGACTCCTTCTCACGAGCACGCTATAGAGGCACGCCAAAGGCCATCAGATTGAGAAACAGGCAAAAAGTAAACTAGGAAAATGACTAGGTTGGGCCAGCATTCACTCACCACTTAGGTCTCCCTAAGCCCAACGAGGTTACGGTAGTATTCGGCCTGACTCACTACCGACTCATAATCCTGGCCAGTAAGAAAAAGGAGGTGTTAGTCACACAGGCCATCAGCATAATTCAAAAGGGAAAGAGAACAGAGCAACAAGATAGAGATTATCCGAGGAATCAGCTTAGGAGGTGGGACCTGGATAGCTTCAGCAGAAATTCATGCCTTTTCAGCCACGTCGGCACACACACGTGACAAAAAGGCATCATCCAAGTGCTTGAAGGTCCCCTGGACCTCGACGGGCGAGCTACCAGAAGCACCGGCACCAGAAGGGTCAGAGGGTCCAGCACCTGAAGCCGCGCCAGAAGCACCAGCCCCGGAAGGATCGGAGGGTCCAGCACCTATTGCATCATAGGGAATGACCTCCTCTTCCCCCTCATCTGAGTCGCTGCCCTGCTCAAACTGTAGAGAGAAACATTTTATTATTAAGGGCGACAGGTCAATCAAAGTAACCACATGAAAGCTACTAAATGAAAGGAGAAAAGGGGCATTACCTGAGATCACGACCCACCAAAAGCTAAAAAGTTAGGACCAGGCACGAAGCGGGGTAGCAAGAAATGATAGGGCAGGGAGTCGTACCACGACTGATACCCCCCTGGGCAGGAGAAGGTCATCAATAGGCACCAGAAGTCCCTCAGAAGGATGAAGTCTGAATCCAGACCTGAAAATGAGCCTCGCGCAGTCCAGCTAAACTTCCTAAAACTCTATAACAACTTCTCGTGTAGATGACTGACTGAAGAGCTTCAGAAACATAAACTCGCACAGCTCTCGCGAAGCTCAAGAATAGAACACCTCACACAGTCTCGTGCAGTTCAAAGCACACTTCTCTCAACCGCGCGTAGTTCACTCAGAACGACTAAGAAGAGAGAGCTTCAGAAGACTCCTCGCGTAGCTGTCGTGCAGTCATTGCGGGATGCAACTATTAGAAGAGAACTCCTCGCGCAGTTCTCGCGCCATCCAAGAAGAAAGCATGCTTGCGAAGGCAAAGCCACCCTTGTGAAGATCAGTTAAGACATGGAATCTCGCACAGTTCAGAACTCATCAAAGCCTTGCGAGGAAACTCGCGAAGCCCAATGAAGATAAGTGCTCGCAAAGTTCTCGCGCTATTCAAATCTATCCTCGCGAAGATCAATCTCACGACTGCTTAAGCTCCAACCCCGTGACATCTGAGGCTCTGATGTCCACTCAACCTCGCGACTGCCTGAAGAGCATACCAAGCCAACCTCGCGAAGGTGGAAGCTTCAATTTCAAATCATCCTAGTGAAGAACAAAAGCTACCACACGACAAGTCTGGGATACAATGGCTACCTAGCAAAGCTCTGAACCTCAAACTTCCATCTCTTCAGCTGAGGACTTTCTGGGAATTTCCAGCGATTAGGGCACACACTCCCATGCTCAAATCTCTATTCCCCAAGGCATCAAAGGATCACTATTCGGCCATGTGGCATCGTTAAAATTAGGATTTCCTAACCCTAATGCGCTACCACACCACTGCTATAAATACCCACACTTAGCTTAGGTTTAGGGGAGCTTAGACTTTCTTTCCTTTCTATATCCTGGAATAGCTAGGAACCCATCTCATTTCTGGGAGACCTGATCTAAGATCGTGTAGTTTTTCTTTTTATAGTTATAAGTAGTTTTCTTTTTCTTTTTCCTTCTCTCCATAGTCCAGCACTTGCTGGTTATGTCTTTGTGTGTATTTTGAACTAAATTAATGGAAGTTTTGTAATAGGATCTGTATTTTATAGGATTTGTGTTTGAATGTGAGATGCTCTGTGCATGGCTACTACCTTGTGATCTGCCATTACTTTGGCTATGTTTCAAAGCAATGGAGGACTGATTGTAAGGGCCATTCAGATCCAAGTGACCTATGTGTCTTGGCTATCATGGTCCTATACAGCCTTAGCCCCACCACAGGACCCACTAGATCTGAAATCCCCATGGGAGCTTGAGCTGGTAGCCTTGTGACCATGGTGGTAGCAGTGATATTCTTGTTTTGTCTTGGGCTCTGTGAGGAGGATAGCCTCTGGGATAGTCTGTGACCATTTGAGTGGACATATTATAGCCTTAGGGTGATTCTAATCCACCGATCCAAGATGGATCCTTCTTCTTTACACCTGAGCTTGTAGAAGCCTGGTGGGAGATTGTACAGAGGCAGACTCTCCTATATTTGTATAGATCTGCCATCAGATGTTGGATCTAATCTGGTTATAGAGATTGTAGGCTGGTGACTGGACCATTGTTGCCTCACTCAAGCAATGGACAGCTAGATCGAAGGTTGTACTCAATCTCTTCCTGGTTCTATGTGTCTGGGCTATCATGGTCCTATACAGCCTTAGCCCCACATATAGAGCTTTAGAGGTTGAGGTTCCCTATGGATTCTTGAGCTGGTAACCTGGATGAAATAGTGCCTGCAATGATTTATTTGTTATGTTTTGACCCATCCCTGGATAGTGGCTCCCCTATGGGATAATCTGTGACCATTTGAGTGGATAGGTTATTGCCTTAAGGGTGGAATCATGGCAGAGTGATGGGTTGAATCTTTTCTCCTCAGTGGTGATAATGTAGCTCCTGGACAGGATTTCTATAGCATCAGATCTGAATCTGAGTTACAAAACTCCTCTGATTTGGGCTCAATAACATACTTCTCACCCTTTTATATTTATTTTCCACACTTCATCCATCCTCTCAACCCTTTCTGTAGTTTAGACATTAGAATACTTAGAATAAGTCACCTTAAGCTCCCCTCCTTTTAGGACTACCAGATCTATAGTCAGATCTGGAGGGACTACTACTAGATATGGCTCTTTTGGAGCTATAGATCACCTTTCCCTGTGGGACAAACTCTTAGTTATCAAAACTTGCCACAATGGACCCTGTATCTTGCAGGTCTAGGATTTCTTAGTTGTGCTGATTCCATCCCTTGTTTTACTTTTTCTTTAATTTTTAAATGACTTTCACTACCAACCAATAAAGTAAGCACACACTCAGAAATCCGCCAACACCAGCTCACCCTAGCCCACCTGTAAAAAGTACCTATAAAAAGAGAAGGAACTAATCCAAAACCCCCATTGAGCCACAACCCACCTACATATCCCAAACTATCCCAATTCTTAAAACCACACCCATCCCAGACCCAACCATTTTCCAGCCACCATCCTCACCTCAGCCCACTGAACCTCCTACCATAATTGACACCTCTATATATTTTACACCTGATACACTTGACCCTTTGAGCCAGCCATTCCTTTCTCTCCTACCCATGACCAAGACCCCTTTTCAGGAGAGGGATACGCAGCCATGATGACCTCTATCGTAGGAGCAATTAACTTTGAATTCACTTCTCTCCCAGACTCACCTCACCCTTACCACAATACATTATCCCTACAACCAAATCACCCACAATCATATCCATTAGCTCAGCCATCTCTACATCACCTGTACCCTTACCCATACTTGTACCCTTGCCTACTTACCCAGCTCACCCTAGCCCACCTGTGAAGACTACCTACTATTATTAACTAAAAAGTATCACTTTTAACCTCTTAATCTAGCCTTTACTAGAACTTAAAGCTGACTAATAACTCCTTTTTAGCATATTTTGTAGTTAGTAATAAATTATGCAGCTTAACACAAAGTCCTTACCTTTGGTGCCAAGAAGAGAGAGAATTCAACCAAAAGATAACAACTGTACTAGAAAGTGATGAAACACAATGGTGACTATTTTGCATGTTACAATGAACTAAGAAAGTCCAGCAGATGAAAGAAGTATAGGTGATAGTGGAGGAAGTTGTAACAGAAGCATGTGCATAGTAGCAGAGGAATAAATGACCTATCTCGCACAGTTGAAATGCTGCCTCGCGCTATTCAATTCACTTGTAAAGCTCCCTTGCGCAGCTAAGACATGCAGCATATTCGAGCTCGCGAAGATATCTTGTAGATCAATGATGGGTTATCATAAAGCAGCCTCTCATGCAGTAGTCGTGCACTTCAGCTGCAATCAACATGTGAAGAAACTCACGGAGCTCTCGTGCACTAAGCCTCTAGAAATATAGCTCGCAAAGTTCTCATGAGGATCAAGCCATAATGCAGCCGTGCACACTACCTCACGAGACCAATTTGTGCGAACAATAGTAAAGACCTCGCAAAGTTCTTGCATGGCTCTGGAAGAGAGAGATGCTCAGAACTCTCACGCAGCTCTCGCATGCCTAGAAGCTTAACCCTGAACCAAGCGAGATGCAAAGGCATTTGCATCAGTACCTCACAAAAGAAAACTTCTGAAGCTCTACTGTGCGAGTGCATTCAAATCTAAAGCAACTGCATGATCATCCAAAGTTCTACTACGTGAGACAGTAATATTCAAAGCCAAACTCTACCCTGCGAACACTCTGTAGCTACGCGACAGAAGTGATATGCTAGAGCCAGCCTCGCGAAGCTCGAGCTCTCCACTTCTCAATCATAACTCAAGGACCTTTTAGGGATTTTCATATTTCTAGGGCACGCACCCTGAGGCATAGATTTCGATGCCCACATCCCAAGGCATCTAAGAGTTATAACAGTGCCACATCTACTTGAAAAATTAGGGTTTACTCTTGTCTCAGCCACACCATTTAGACTAAGTATATAAGCTATGCTTGTAACTTAGAAATCATTAATCACTCTTTTTTCTTCAACCTCTGTCGGCTGAGAGCTCAAGCATATTAGGGTTAGGGTTAGGGTTTGATCACTTCTTTTTCTATTTTTTCTCCTCTCTTAGCCCAGCACTTGCTGGCTAAATCTTTGGTAAGAATTTGGGTGTAGTTTCATCTAAGTTTTATAATAGGTCATTTAAACATTACAATTTTGTAATGAGCTATTGTGCACAAGGCTGTTGTCTTGGAAAATTTCATTGTTGGTAACATAGATCAATGGAATTTATGTTTGAATGCTTATTTAATCTGTCTTTCTACTGCATCTTAATTTTTATTTGAATGCTTACTTCAATCCCTAGCCAAAGAGCTGACTGGAGGGGTCACTGCATTAGGAGCGTCAATCAGGAAGAGAGATCTGCACTCCTTCCATAAGAACCATTACTTGGATGCTGCCAAGTTAATTTTTGAGGGGATGACTGACATTGTGGAGAAGGTGAAAACCAAGAAGAAACCCCATTCCCTTTCCTACTGTAGGCTTATTACAACCTTGCTGAAGTTTGGAGGATATCAATTTCAAATGAATGAAGAAACCATTGCCCTGACCCCAGAAATTATGGAAAGAATCAATGGGGGATCAGTGGTACTCTCATTGAGAAGAAGAAGAAAAAGGTAGATGTACCAGCAACCTTTGATGTTACTGTTGTTGCTGCCTCTGTGGCTCCACCCTCTATTGCCATCTCTCTAGCAGCCCTTTCACTTGTGCCAGCCAGCACCACACCCACATATGAAGCTATTATCTTACCAGCTACCCCTTCACCTTCCATGCCCGCCACTACCCTATCAACCCAATTCTCACAACCTTCAATAGTCCTTTTACCCATATCTGTACCCTTGCCTACCAACCCAACTCACCCCAGCCCACCTGTGAAGGCCACCTATACAAAGATAAGAAAATTATCAAAAGGCCACACAGAGCCCCAACCCACTTATATATCCAAAACCATCCCTATTCCTGAAACCACAATAATACCAGACCCAACCATTGACCTACCACCTACCTCACCAGCCCAAGCCTTTGAGCCTGAGCCTTCCACCCTTGAAATCCTGCATAACTCCCCACTACACTCCCAGCCTATTGACACCACTACACCTTGTCCACCTCAGTTCCTTCAACCTTTAAGCCAATTCATTCCATCTTTACCTACCCATGACCAAATCCCTCTTTCAGATGAGGGATACTTAACCATAATATCGTCTATCACAGGGGACATGAACTATGAGTTTATTCCTCTCCCCGACTCCCCTCCTCAGTCTCATTTCACCCCACCACCACCATCTCCCCAGGTCATCACTGTCACTCATTCACCCACCTCCCCATTTCAACCAATTCCACCCCCACTCCTGATTTCCTATCCCACATCTTTAACCTATTACTCTCCATTCATGCCCAAGTGTTGGCTAACTCCCAAACACAATCATCCATTGATGCCAGCCTGTATGCCATGAACTCCAACCTCTCAGACCAAACCTCAATCCACACCAACTTAGAAGCCATCCAAGCCTCCTTGTCACTTTTCACCCCATCACCACAATAGCCACTTATCCCTACAACCACCCATTTACCTACTCCACCTCCTTCTCCCCAACCCCTAACCTCAGCTGTCACCACACCTGCTATTACACCCATGGCACTTGTTCTCATTACCCCTCCAACTACCTTTACCAATGCCTCCAGACAAACTAACTTTGAACAAGAACCTGAACCTACCCCTATCTAGTTGCCCATTGTTTCCCTACCTGATCCCCCACCTGTTGTAGCAACCTTTACTGCTGCAACAAATGTGAAAGACCTCATCACAACCACCTCAATTCCTACCCAAACAGACCTTGAGCTTGAACCTGCAGTCCATCACCCTTTACTCTCAATATTCACCTCATCCATCCCCTCCCTTTTGCTAGCTGGCCCTTCTTAAAGTGATTAGTAGCACATCCTACTTGCCTCATCCTTCTCCCTACCTCCATAATCCACTCTCCTCAAGGCCATGCAAGAGAACCCATACCTGAAGAATGATGTCATTACGGGCATGCTACCATCAGAACTTCCTCAGATAACCCTATGAAGAGAAAATCAGTCGGATGGAGTTTGATCACAGAGTTCAACTACTGGGTATACCTAAGGGATGGAGTAGAATTTTGATCCAGTATGTAGTTGAAAGGAATATTATAACAACAGAGAAGATGATAGTTGATGGCCTAAAACAAAGATTAGTTATCTCAAAAGATGTCGCAAAGGCCACTAGGGAGCTCTATGAAATGAGAACTCTATATGCTGAAAAGAAGGCAAAAATCCTTGAAAGGAAGCTTGCTGAACTAACTGGCACAAATTCTCCACAAGCAGCTGAGCTTGTCCCTCCTGCTACTTCCCCTGTTGTCACCAAAGAAAAAGGCAAAGGACCGAAAGTCAAGACTGAGCCAACAGATAATTAGGATGATTAGATTTGCAACTGGACTTAGTTAGGATATATTTTTTGTAGATCACTTTTCCCTTGCATTTTACACATGTTTATCTTAGCAATGAAATTTATTTTTAGTTTAGCTTTGTTTGGTTTCATTTCTGCTTCATATCTAGTTTGTTTTCTTTTCGTTGTTTGTGTGTGATTTCTTTCATGCTATCATTTCCTTTATTTCCTGTCAGTTTTGTATATGTTCCCTGCTACACATGCTCTCTTATCTTTGAATCAATGAGGACACTGTTCCTCATAGGTTTGGAGGTGTGGTAAGGATTACCAATGATATAGTTAAACTAAGTGCAGCAGTCTTAACTAAGTGAGGAATAAATATAATGAACTTCACCTAAGCAATGTTGAAAGTGAGGAAATGTAAATACTGTGCAAACTTGTTTAATACTAAAATCATTTAATAACCAGTACTTCCATGAGGTGAACATCAAGAAATTTTCTATAAACAGTAGTTAGTGAACTAGTAAGGAGAGAAACAGGTGAAAGCATACCCCTTTAAGCCCAATTGAAGACCATACCTAGTGTGCTTTGAGCCTATAAATTTTTTTTTTAGGAGTGTCTTTGGCAACTTTTTCTATTCTAAGGACTGACTGAGTCAAGCCCTTTTCACTAGGAGATAAACACCCCAAGTTGAAGTTGTTTGATAGTAATCATGACACTAAGGAAAGGATCAAGGCCTTCATTTGGATAGTTTGAACCTAAAAGATCAAACCTGTCAAACTACCTTTGTGCATACACTTTTGGAGCCTTAAAGTCCCATTTTTTCTTCAAAAAACACCAAAGTACTTGAACCTGAACCTCTTAACCTGATTCAGCCCTACCGTACCCTCTAAGAATTCAAAAGGTAAATGAGAGGATGTTGAAGATAAGTGAGCAAAGTTTAACATTTGGTGAAAGGGGAAAAAGAGAGAAGGAGATCTGTAAATAATAGTATAGCAGTTGTAGATGTATGGCAACCATCATAAAAAAAATATAAATACAATAAACAAAAAAGGAAGAAAAAAAAAATTAAACAAAAAAAAAATAGAGAGAAGTCAAAAGAAGAATTCCATTGAAAATGTTGAGAAGAAGAGAAGAAGTTGGCCACTTTACCTCTGAAATTTAAAAAGAAGATGAAGTTGTGCTGAAATGAAGAAGGTGAAGTCATAAATCATCTCCTACCTGTGCTGATTTCTCAATTTTTAACCCCTCTTTACTCCTTTTATTCTTTACAACCCTCACCAATAAGCCACATTACAACCCATGAAAAGCCCTTGTTGATCCAAAGTCAAATGAACTGTCATGTGAAGATAAAGGAATGTCTAATCTATGGTGAGAGTACTTTATGATGTCAAAAATTAGAAGCAATGCCAATGCTCATGCTTGCAAACCCATATGGGGTATATAACTGTTCTTGAGCTTCTGTGAAATGATATGCCCTTAAATTCATTTATGAGAGACAACCCTAGTAAGCATTGCGTCTAAGATTGAAATCATTGGGGCATTGCTTGAATCTGAATTTTGAGGTACTGATAACCTTAGTACTGTTTTACACATATTGTTTTCTTGGTGTCAGCTGATTGGATGTGTTGATCATGCATGCATGACTGAGGTGTTAAATTATTTGCATAACTGCTTTGGAACTCCTTTAATTTTGATAGAGCAAGGGTGAGATGAACTGTGTTTATTTCAAACTAATTAGCCACTGTGTGCACTTTTCTTAACTATTTCATTGAGAAGTTTGTGGGTACCTTCCTTGAAAACCCTCAGGAGACTTCACTCCTCCACTAGGGATCACCTAGGGGTTTAAAAGGCTTGATGCATAAGCTAAATGCATCTGTGCTCCCAATGAAAGTGGCACTTACATTCTTATAGTAGTTGTTTAAATTTTGCTTTGCTCAAGGACTAGCAAAGATTAGGTTTGGGGGTGTGTTATTCACTAAAAAGTACTACTTTTCACCTCTTAACCTAGCCTTTGCTGGACCTTGAAGCTGACTAATAACTCATTTTTAGCTTATTTTATACTTAGTAATAAATTATACAGCTTAACACAAAGTCCTTACCTTTGGTCCTAAGAAGAGAGAGAATAAGCAAAAGTTGACAGATGAACTAGTAAGTGATGGAACACCATGGTGGTACACACCATGGTGACTATTTTATATCTCACAATGGACTAAAAAAGTCCAGCAGATAAAAGAAGTATAGGTGAGAGTGGAGGAAGCTGTAACAAAAGCATGTGCATAGTAGCAGAGGAACAAATGACCTATCTCGTACAATTGAGGTGCTGCCTCGCGTTCAATTCACAGGCAAAGCTCCTTCGTGCAGCTAAGCATGTAGTATATTCGAGCTTGGGAAGAAGTCAGACAACGTAATGAAGGGGTTATCACAAAGCAGCCTCTCGTGCAACAGTCGCACACTTCAACTACAATCAACTTGTGAAGAAACTCGTGGAGCTCTCGCGCATTAAGCTTCCAGAAATACAGCTCGCAAAGTTCTCTTAAGGATCAAGCCTTAATGCAGCAGCACGTACTTCCTCATGAGACTAATTGGTGTGAACAACAGCAAAGACCTCGAAAAGTTCTCACATGGCTCTGGAAGAGAGAGACACCCAGAAGTCCTCTCGCGTGACTCTCGTACACCTAGAAGCTTAACCCTAAACTGAGCATGATGGAAAGGCATCTGTGCGAGTACCTCACAAAAGAAAAATTTTGAAGCTCTACTGTGTAAGTGATTTCAAAGCTAAAGCAATTGCGCGATCATCCAAAGTCCCACTGCGCAAGACAGTAATATTCAAAGCCAAACTCTACCCCGCGAACACTCTGCAGTTGCGTGACATAAGTGATATGCCGGAGCCAGCCTCAAGAAGCTCAAGCTCTCCACTTCTAAATCTTAAATCAAGGACCCTTTAGGGATTTCCCCAAGTCTAGGGCACGCACCTCGAGACATGAATTCTGATGCATGTATCCCAAGACATCCAAGGGTTGTAACAGTGCCACATCTACTTGAAAAATTAGGGTTTACTCTTCTCTCAGCCACAACATTTGGACTAAGCATATAAGCTGTGCTTGTAACTTAGAAATCGTCAATCACTCTTTCCTTCAACCTCTGCTAGCTGAGAGCACAAGCAGATTAGGCTTAGGGTTACTTCTTTTTCTATTTTTTCTTCTCTCTTAACCCCGCACTTACTGGCTAAATCTTTGGTAAGCATTTGGGTGTAGTTTCATTTAAGTTTTGTAATAGGTCATTTAAATATTGGGATTTTGTGAAGAGCTGTTGTGCACAGGGCTGCTGCCTTGGGAAATTTCATTGTTGGTAACATAGATCAACAGAATTTATGTTTGAATGGTTACTTAATCTGTTATTTTCCTATTTGCCCGTAGTTTTATTCAGGCTATATCATGCATTTAGTATTTGAGCTTATTGAAAGGCCCATGGAAGCTTGAGCTTGTAGCCCTGGGACCATGGTGACAGCAACAGTTTACATGTCCTATCTCATCATTTGTGGGTAAGGGAGCCTCTGTGGATAGCCTGTGACCATTAGAGTGGATAGATGATAGCCCTAGGGAAATCTTGGTCATAGATCTGAGATGGATTCTTTTTCTCTACACTTGAGCCTGTAGCCTGGTGGGAGATTGTGCAGGAACATGCTCCCCTCTGTCTTACTTAACCACTATCAAATATTAGATCTGGCTTCTTTGTAATGATTGAAGACTTGGGGGGCTGGGTCATTATAGGCCTTTTGTAGTAATGATCAGTTGTGTCTAAGTCTTTATTCAACCTGTTGCTTTTCCTATGTGTTGGCATCATTGTGCTGATGGCCTTTAACAACACACATAGGATTTTATGGGTTGGAACGCCTATGAATGTCTACCAGATATGTACGCTTATATGGGGAGACTGTAACCTGGTAAACATAGTGTCTGTAATGGTATTCATGGTCTAATTTGATTCATTGGATTAGGATTGATCAACCCACTCCTTTGGATTAGGTTAGCTTTTCTGACTCAATCAATGGGATTTCACAGACTTTATTAGATAGACTGTGGCAATTTGAGTGGACAGACTATAGCCTTAAGAGCACCCCAAATGGCAAGGGTTAAGTTGGATTCTTCTACCTTATAGAGGACATTGATAGCACTTCAGTAAGGATTTGCTGTAGAGAGAGCCCTAAATCTGACTTACATAACTGAATGAACTTTTACCTAAACTGCTTACTTTCTATCCTTTTATCTTTATTTTAACACACCATCACCACCTTCTTCATAACCCTTTTTTAGGATAGGACTGCACTTTATTTCTTTCCTTTTAGTAAGTAATTTAGTGTAGTTGTGATACCCAACTCTCTTTCTTTAGGATTGTCAGATCTGTAGCTAGATCTGGAGTCCTACTATTATAGTCCATTTTGGGTTCAAGATTAATTTCTCTATGGGAGAAACTCTTATTTATTAAAACTTGCTACAATAGCCATGCATCTTACAGCTATGTATTACTTTAGGTTGCTAATTTCATAGCCATTTCACTCCACATTTGTGTTCTGATTTTTACCATCTCATCATTTTAAATAACTTCAACAGTCTAGGGAAATCAGACAACTCCTAGAAAAAGAAAAGGAAGCAATCCAAAACACACATTGAGCCTCAACCAACCTACATATCCCAAACTATCCCAATTCTCAAAACTACACCCATCCCAAACCCAACCATTTGCCAGCCACCACCCTCTCCTCAGCCCACTGAACGTCCTACCACAATTGACACCTCTACACATTTTGCACCTGATACACTTGACCCTTTCGGCCAATCCATTCCTTTCTCTCTTACCAATGACCAAGACCCCTTTTTAGGAGAGGGATACTCAGCCATGATGACCTCCATCATAAGGGAAATCAACTATGAATTCACCCCTCTCCCAAACTCATCTCACCCTCCCTATTTCACCCCTCCACCAAATTCACCCTTACCACAATACATTACCCCTATGCCTACTTCCTGTTAAGGCCTGAAAAGTACCACTTTTCTTCTCGTAACTCAACCTCTGTTAGACCCTTAGTCATTTAATAAATGTGTGTTAAGACCATTTTATAGGTAATAAGCAGCAGCTACAGATAAGGCCTTAACCACGCTAAGAAGCCTACTTTTACACCAGAACTCCAAGCAACTGGTAACCCATTCACAGAGAAAAGAAACACCAAGGTAGAACACACTTGGATGTACACATTGAATGCCTAAGTGGGCCCCAAAAGTTCCTCAGAAGAAAGGAAGTTGGACCTAGACAGAGCACTTGGCTACAACATAGGCAAAGCACAGCAGCAACAAGTCAAGAAATGAGCCTCGCACAGATGTCGCAAGGTTCAAGTGATTCAGAGCAAAATACTTTGCGCAGTTGTCACGAGTTTCTCAAGGTAGCACACCAATTGCTCGTGTTGTTCTCGCGTAGATTAATGACAGAAGGGCTCAAGAAGCAAACTTCGCGCAGTTCTCACGACGCTCAGTTGTAAGTGCTCATGCAATCTCGCACAACTTAATAGAGGAGCATTTAATCCTTGCGCGTTTCGCTCAGACAAGCTGAGGAGAGAGAGCTCCAGGAACTTTTACGCGCAGTGGCTGTGGGATGCAGATCTTCAGGGGACTGCTCACGCAATCCAGAGGCCGATGTAATGGCTTCTTCGTGGGGATCCCTGCAAGATTCACTAAGGAACGAACTGCGCGCATGATTCCCACGCCACTCAAATGGAAAGCACAATCCCGCGATGACCAAACTATCTATCCTGCGACTGTAGGAGCTTTAAGTCAATTTAATCCCGCGATGATCACTCTATCATGCAACAAGACCTAGAAACTATTGCTACCTACGAGGCTTGGGATCTTAACTTTCCCCCACTTCTATAGGGGCAGTCTGGGAACTTTCAGGAAGTAGGGCACGCACTCTAATACTCCAATCTCCATGCACACGCCCCGAGGCATTCAAGGAACATAAATGGGCCACATTTGTATCGTTAAAATTAAGGTTTTCCTAACCCTAATGCTCCCACAACCGACTGCTATATAATCCTAAGACTAGTTTAGGTTTAATGAGGAGGTGGGGGCTGAATTCCTTTGATCTTCTTGAATCGGGTGTAGAGTTCCAGTAGGCTAAGGTTAGGGTTTAGGCAGGATCTTTTTCTTTTTTTCTTCTCTCCATAGTTCAGCACTTGCTGGCTATGCCTTTGTAAGTCTATTTGGAATAGTTTTAATGAAGTTTTATAATAGGATGTTATACATGTATGGGATTGGTGTTTGAGGATTGTTCTGTGCAAGGCTGCTACCTTGAGATCCTCCATTGCTTAGTTATATTGTAAGTAATGGAGGATTATTTTTAAGGGTTTACTCAGATCCAAGTGACTTGTGTGTCTAGGCTAGTGCACATATGCAGGCCTATGCCCCAGCACAGGATCTACTAAATCTGAATCCCCATGGGAGCCTGAGTTGGTAGCCTTGTGAACATGGAGGTGACAGTAATTTACTTGTTGTCTTAGACCTCTATGAGGAGGATATGCTCTGTTGATAGTCTGTGGCCATTTAAGTGGACAGGTTATAGCCCTAGGGTGAGGCCAATCCATAGATATAAGATATATTCTTATTCTCTACACTCGTGCTTGTAGCCCTGTGAGAGATTGTATAGAGACAGCCTCCCCTGTATTTGTGTAGACCCACCATCAAATGGCATATCTGATCTGGCTGTAGAGATTGTAGGGTTGTGACTGGATCACTGCTGTCTCTCTAAAGCAGTGAATAGCTAGATCTAAAGTTAGTACTCGAACTCTTGTTGGTCCTGTGTGTCCAGGCTAGTGCACATATGCAGGCCTATGCCCCACACACAAAACTTTAGAGGTTGAGGTTCCTATGGATTCTTGAGCTGGTAGCCTGGATGAAGTAGTGCGTACAATGATAAACATGTTCTGACCCATCTATGGACTGTGGTTCCCCTATTGGATAGTCTGTGACCATTTGAGTGGACATGTTATAGCCATATGGGATTGGATCATGGCACAGGGGTGAGTTGGATCCTTTCTCCTCTGTGGTGATAATGTAGCCATTGGACAGGACTGCTATAGCAGCAGATCTGAGTCTCAGTTATAAAACCCATCAGATTTGTACCTAATAGCTTACTTCTCACCCTTTTTATATTTATTTTCTCACACTCCATCATTCTTCTCAACCATTTCTGTAGTTTATGCATTAGGTTACCATAGGATTTAAATAATTGTGACCTTAAATCCCCTTCCATTTAGGATTGCCAGATCTGTAGTAAGATCTGGAGGGCCTACTAAAGATGGCTCCCTTGGAGCTTTAGACCATTTTTTCCCTGTGGGAAAAACTCTTACTTATTAAAACTTGCTACAACAGGCCCTGTATCTTGCAGGTCTTGATTTCTTTCAGATGTGCTGAATCCATCTTAGTTTCTTTTCACACTTGAGAAATAGCAAACAACAAGTTTTTGGCACCGCTGTCGGGGATTTTTGATCTATTAGTAGACCCTAAATTTTTGTTATTTTTTTATTCTTTGGTAATTGTGCTTGTGAATAACAGATACTGTTGATTTACATTTGGCTTTTTTATTTTTGCAAATTTGGATAGTAGCAGAGAAGGAAAGTTGAACTGCACTAGGAGTTTAGCTACCTCTGCTTGCATTTCTCTAACCCTAAAAACTCAGTCTATTTTCCTTTGCAAATTCCATAGCAGTTGATTAGGATAGTCATAATTTTGTTAAGATAATTCTTTGAGTTAATTGCAATGTGCCTGCAAGTAGTCTTCCCTGTTGTTGGTGTGTGTGCATGTTAGGAAGGAGATCCCACAGTCCCACATTAGAGCCTCCTAACCCTGAGACAGAGAAGGCCAGAAGACCAAGAAGGCCCAGACACACCACAGTTGAGTCCCTTACTGAAATCGAGACAGCATTCATGGGTGAAGAGCAACCCAGAACATTGAAGGAATTGAATGCTCCTGATTATCAAATTCCCCATTCAGCATTCAATTCCCAGATGTTCAGGGAAACTATGAGATTAAAACCTCAATCATCCAAATGCTTCCCTCTTTCCATGGGCTCAGCAAGGAAGACCCCTACAAGCACATTGACCAATTCTTGGCCTTATGGACAATATTTTCCTTTACTAGTTTAGGACCAGAAGCCACTAGATTAAGGCTCTTTCCTTTCTCCCTAAAGGATAGGGCCAACACCTGGTTTGCTACTCTCCCAAACAACAACATCAGTTCTTAGAAAGACCTCCAGACCAAATTTTTGACAAAATTCTTCTCAGAGACAAAAACTAGCCAGTTGAGGAAAGCAATACTTACTTTTGCCCAATCCCCAACTGAAGATTTTAATCAAGCATGGGAGAGATTCAAGGAGATGCTCAAACAATGTCCCCACCACAAGATCCCTGACTGGCAACTTGTCCAGAGCTTTTATAATGGGATTGATGAGAAAAGCAGAGACATGGTAGATGCCTCTTGTGGTGGAACTTAATGCACAAACTAGCTGATGAGGATGGGAGTTGTTCGAGGTCATCTGCGAAAATGCTTTCCAAAAGATATCCTTGTCAAGAACTGTTCATGAGCCTTCTTCTAAAATGGGACTAGCTGCAATTTCCAAAGGAAAGATGTATGAAGTAACTGGGAATAATGACCTGCTATGCAGATGGCCAATCTTTCTGATAGGTTTAATAAACTCTTGATTGTGGTGCAACCCAGATGGACTACAAAGGTGATGGAGGCATGTCTGATATGCCAATCTCCACAACACATAGTAGAAGAGTGCGCATCTGTAGGGCAATACCCTGAGTATGCGATGGAACAAGTTGCGGTTGCTCAATCATTTAGCCAGCAATAATCTGTTGGCTACAACAAGCAACCATTTGGATATCAGCACCAAAATGTTGGTTACCAGTGGAGGGATCACCCAAATTTGAGGTGGAGACAAGATAATTACATGCAGCCACAACAGATGTTGGCCTTACCTCAAAGGCCACCACAGTAATTTAACCAGGGATATGCCCCATGGTAGTTCCCCCACCTCAGCCTAGAAATATTTCTTTTGAGGATCAGGTTTTGACCTCATTGTAAAACCTTGGAACCTTGACTCAGACTGTGAATTCTCACAATCAAAGCATAAAGAAAATGGAAGAGTAGCTTGGCCAAATATCCAATGCCTTGGCCAAAAGAGAGGAGGGGAGGTTGCCAAGCCAACCAGTGGCCAACCCTAAGGGCCAATATTTGATTGGAGAAGGTTCCTCAAGTTTTGAGGGAGCTAATGCCATCACAACCCTAAGGTCTGACAGGCTGGTGGACAACCAGGTTGGAAATGAACAAGGAGAGGTCATTTCTAAAGAATTTTTGAATGAATGTGAAAAAGAATATGTTAGAGCACAGAGCCAAGAGTTTCCTGCTATCCTGCAACAAGAGAAAAATAATTAGGCTATAGTTGAGCCTCAGCAGAAAATAAAAGATGAAAAAAGAAAAAAACAAAAGTTTAGTCATAGGCTTGCAGCTGTGGAACCAGCAGTACCTCAGTTGCCATTTCCTTAAGCTTTGAGTGGCCCTGCCCCTTTTGATAAGGGGAATGCATAGATGGAGGAAATGATGGAGACCTTTAAGCACGTAAAAATTAATTTGCCCCTGACAGGTCCCAGCCTATGCTAAATTTATGAAAGACCTTTATACCCAGAAAAGAAAAGCTAGAGGTCATTTGCCCAGAAATGTCTTTGCAACTGATACAGTTAATTATGTATTAAACATAACAATACCAGAGAAATTGCAAGACCCAGGGATACCTACTATTCCCTGCATAATTGGAGACCACACAATTGGAAGGGCCCTTCGATAAACCTTTGCCATACTGTGTATCGGCTGACTAGGTTTGGGGGAGATAAAACCCACCCCCATTGTGCTGTTAATGGCTGATAGGTCTGAAAGGAGACCTATGAGAGTGGTTGAGGATGTCTTAGTAAGGGTGGACAAGTTCTTTTACCCTGCAGACTTTCTGATTTTGGACATGGGCTGTAACAAGAGTATAACCACTATACCTGTTATTTTGGGCAGGCCATTCTTGGCCACTGCCAATGGCTGCATTCAATGCAGGTAAGGGATTATGGAGGTAACTTTCGAACACATGAAGGTTGAACTGAATGTGTATAACAGTGCAATGTACCCTCAGCTGGACAATGAGGAAAGATTTGCTGTGGATGTACTAGAGGAAGTTGTTGAAGAAGAATTGCCCACTCTGCTAGATTGGGGCAACATTGTCAAAAGTTTAGTTGAAGTTTAGGACATGGTAGAGGAAGAAAGCCCAGCTGTTATGACAGAAGACATGACCACATTGAAGTCTTCTATGGCTTAGTGCAGCATTCTATTTAGAAACCTACATTGCTACCTCTTCCTCAAACCAACAAAGAACCAATCTTGCCATCCACCCGACAAGCCCCTGATTTGGATCTCAAGAAGCTTCCAAAAAACATTGAAATATGTCTTCCTTGAGAAAGGTGAAAAACATCCTGTAATTATCTCCTCCTCTCTTACCAATGAGCAGGAGGAAGAATTACTAACAGTCTTGAGAAAGCATAAAAAGGCAATTGGCTGGACCATTGCGGATATCGGGGGAATAGATGCATCAATATGTATGTATAGGATCCATTTAGAGGAGGGCTCAGTACCCTCCAAGGAAATACAGAAGAAATTAAATCTTTACATGAAGGAAGTGGTCCTCAAAGAGATTATTAAATTGCTAGATGCTGGGGTAATTTACCCCATTTCTGATTCTGAATGGGTGGCGCCTATCCAAGTGGTGCCCAAGAAATCTGGCATAACAGTCATTACAACTGAGTCTGGAGAGCTGAGACCAGCCAGGGAGACCACTGGCTGGAAGGTTTGCATAGATTATCGGAAGCTCAACTCTAAACCACAAAAAGACCACTTCCCTCTCCCCAAGATCAAATTCTAGATAAGTTGGCTGGAAAAGCTTTTTATTGCTTTCTTGATGGGTACTCAGGGTACAATCAGATCCCAGTGTACCCTCACGATCAAGAGAAAACTACATTTACTTGCCCTTTTGGCACCTTTGCTTACTGAAGGATGCCTTTTGGATTGTGTAATGCACTAGCCACCTTTCAGAGGTGTATGTATGCCATATTCTCTAATATGATTGACAAGTTCTTGAAAATCTTTATGGATGATTTCTCTGTATATGGGGACAGTTTTGGCCAATGCCTGCAACACCTCCACCTGGTCTTGCAAAGATGTGAGGAGACCAATCTGGTCTTAAGTTGAGAAAAGAGCCACTTCATGGTAACAAAAGGTATTGTGTTGGGCCATGTAGTCTCTAGAGAAGGGATTGAGGTAGATAAGGCCAAAGTTGACCTCATTACAAATTTGCTCCCTCTAAGAACAGCGAAACAAATCAAATCTTTCCTTGGACATACAGGATTCTACAGGAGGTTCATTAAAGACTTCAACAAAATTCCTAAACCATTGTGTCACCTGCATTGCCAGGATGTGCCCTTTGATTTTTCTGCTGAATATCTTGAGGCTTTTGAAACTTTGAAGATATGCCTCACCTCTACCCCTGTACTCTAAACACCTGACTATGCACTACCCTTTGAGCTGATGTGTGATGCATCCAACTTGACAATAGGTGCTGTTATGGGCCAAAGTTAAGATAAGCTGCCAGTGGTCATTGCCTATGTCAGCAAATCACTTGCTGAAGCTCAGCGGAATTACACAACAGCTGAGAAAGAGCTTCTGGCAGTGGTTTTTACTGTTGCCAAAAATTTAGACCTTACTTACTTGGGTCTAAAATTATAATCTTCACAAACCACTCAGCATTGAAATACCTATTGTCCATGAAAGATGCTAAGCCCAGGCTGATTAGATGGATACTCCTGTTATAGGAGTTTGACATTAAAATCAAGGACAAAAAGGGTGTGGAAAATGTGGTGGCTAACCACTTGTCTAGAATTGTGTTGGAAAAATGTGTTAATGACCTTGCAAATAATGTTTTCCCGGATGAGCAATTGTTTGCCATCCAATCCTTGGTTCCTTGGTATGCACACATTGTAAATTATTTAGTTATAGGCAAGATTCCTACCCATTCGACCAAAATGGGCAAAGACCTGTTCTTCTCATAGGTCAAATTCTTTTTTTGGGAGGAACCGTGCTTATACAAATATTGTGCAGACCAAATCATCCGAAAATGTGTTCCAGAAAGTTTTGTCCCTAGTATTCTGGCCATGTGCCATGAAAATGCCTGTGGGGGCCACTTTAGTGGAAGAAAAACACTGACAAGATCTTGCAGTGTGGGTTCTATTGGCCTTCTTTATTCAGAGATGCCAATACACACTGCAGGACATGTGAGAGATGTAAGAAATTAGGAGGGTTGTCCAAAAGAAACTCAATGCCTTTACAGCCCATCCTTGTTGTGGAACTGTTTGATGTCTGGGGTATTGACTTTATGGGTTCCTTTTCTCCTTCAAATGGTTATCATTTCATCTTAGTGGCAGTGGATTATGTTTCAAAATGGGTAGAAGCTATTGCGACAAGAGCCAATGATCATCAACTAGTCCTAAAATTTGTAAAGCAGAATATCTTCTCAAGATTTGGCACCCCTAGAGCCATTATCAGTGATGGGGGTAGCCATTTCTACAACAAAAATTTTGAGAGCTTGCTCAAGAAATATTCTGTCACCCATAGGATTGTTACTCCCTACCACTCGTAAACCAGTGGGCTTTGAAATTTCTAATAGGGAGATCAAGCACATCCTTGAGAAGACAGTGAGGACTGACAAAAAGGACTGGGTTGATAAGCTAAATGATGCATTATGGCCTTATAGGATTGCTTATAAGACTCCCATTGGGATGTCCCCATTTAGACTGGTTTATGGCAAGGCTTGCCATCTCCCAGTAGAGTTAGAAAACAGGGCCTATTGGGCCATAAAAAAATTAAATCTAAATCTGACTTCTGCTGGTCATCACAGGTCGTTGCAGCTATAAGAACTAGATGAGCTGAGGATGGATGCATATGCCAATGCCCGAATATATAAGGAAAGGTCCAAGGCTTTTTTTGACAAGGGTTTGTTGAGAAAGAGCTTCATGGCTGGTGGTAAGGTTTGGTTGTTTAACTCCAAACTTAAATTTTTCTGACAACCGAAATCAATGGAAGGCCCTATATTGTCATGAATGTTTCCCCATCTGGTACTGTGGAAATCAAGGATCCCAAGTCAGCGAAAACATTAAAGGTGAATGGTCAGAGGCTTAAGCCTTGTTTCGAAAAACCTATTGAACCTATGGACACCATTCACTTTCAAGGGGACCCTTCATTAAACTGATCCACTGACGTGTCAATATTGTATTATATGTACTTTAGTTTTGTTAAATTTGTACTGACTTCTTTTGTTCAAATTTTATAGGAAATTTTAGTGGCCTTACTTGCGTCTGAAGCTGTCTAGTCTGATTTTTTTTTATGCTTGGTTTGATAATTACTCCTCTTGACTTGGTGGTTTTTGATTGCATGAATGCTGTTTGGATAATGATTTTTGATGACTATGCTTAAACGTTTGATGCTATAAGTGGGAGGTCATTTTAATGTGTCTGGGGGTGCCCCTAGTGGTGAGTTATACCTAGGATCCAGCCACAACACAAATGTAAATGGCAGAATGAAGAGCGCATGCTCTCTGTTTAATGCTTTCCTGTCACGGGGTCCAAAATGAGGCCTAGGAGTCTCTCGCGCAATCCAAATGGAATACTTCACTAGCTGTCGCGAGCTCCAAGGTAAACCCTGGGAGCCTCTCACGCAATCCAAGTTGCAATTTACACCGTCACTAGATTCCATTTCCCATCGCGTGACCATATATCTCCAAAGCGCACCAAGCCTAGAGATAAGCATTCCAAACCCGCGATTATCTCTTTTTCATTATTCTCTCTTCTCCAGCCAGTGAAACCCTAGCTTTTGGCACTCTTCTCCCTCTCTCCTCCAGCGTCCATTCTACAACCCATTATTCACACAAGGATCTTAGGGATTTGTTCCTAACGTCATCCCCATCAGTTGCCCTCTGCTTGGAGATCTCGTGGTTCACTTTGTGTCAGATCGAATAGAACCCTACGATTTTAGGGTAAGCAATCAGATCTCAGTCTCCCTTTTTCATCTTCAAAAGTACTATCTCAGAAAGGACACTTTATAATGGCCCCTAAGAGTGCACCAAAGGAAAGGGCCAGGGATAAGGCCCTTGTTGAGCCCACTCCTAAGAAGGTCAAGGCTTCTAAGGCACCGAAGAAGGGGAAGGAAGTGGTTGAGGAGGTGGAGGAGCCAACTCCTAATTTTTTTATACCTTCTGAGCTCATGGCTTCAATCCCCTTGGAGCCTGAAATAGCTTTCGACATGCCCTTCTTCGAGATGGAGCCTCTCTCTGCCTCTGTCATTGAATTTATGAGCAAGGCTGGTCTGACACCCTCGATGAAAGGAATTCCAGCACTAGCCTACCCTAGGCTAGTGCAGCTCTTTTATCAGCACATCAGGGTCACCAAGGACCAAGATGGATAACCAGGCTTCGTCGTGCTAATTGATGATTTCGAGATGTTAATTAACCCCAAGCTGATTGCAGAAGTATTAGGCATCCCAGCTGCATTTGACACTAGCTGTGGATATGGCCCTCCCCTGAGTGTCTCAATTGATACCATTGTGAGGGCTCTTACTAAAGGATTAAAGGCCTCAGGGGATTCCATAAGAAGAAGAGAGTTAGAGCCTAGACTCCTTTTCATTGACCAGGTCCTGAGAAAGAACATCTACTGCTCAGGCCATTAGCAGGAGAGGACTCCTATTGCTGATGTTGTTTACTCTTTCTCTCTGGGCCATGGCTTCCATGCATCCTGATTGATTTTTGAAGCAATGAAGGACTTAATGGAGAAACTAGGGTAGAAAAAGAAGTCAGACACACTCCCCTATGCTAGAGTCATCACCAAATTGCTTTTGAGGGGGGGGGGTACAAGATACCAATAGGAGAGGAGACTACCACCCTCATCCCTACAACGTTTGCCAAGAGGCAATGGGGAATCAACAGGAGCCTGATGGAAACCCAAAAGGAGAAGAAGGTTGTGGCTCAGGCTGCTCCCAAGCAATCAGACGAGGCAGCTATTACAAGACCCACCCCTGCTACCAAAGAGGTGGTTCAAGATCCTGTTACTATCACTACTACAGCAGCCCCCACATCCACCCAACCTTTTACTGCATGATCCCCTATCCTTACAACATCCCATCCCATTACACCATCTACATCTCTTCCTTCCTCCACTACATCTCATTTCCCCTCCCCTACTCCATCTCACTCTCCTCTGTCTTTATTGTCTATGTCCACACTCCCTTTTCCTGTGATTAGTACCTGGGAGGACATCACCCCCCATGTCAGCCCCACACCTTCCCCTACCCTACCACAATACACAGCCCCAATACCCCCATCATCTTCAAAAAACCCTGAGAGCCCTCCACTAATTTCATGCAAGAAAAAGAAAACCACTAACACACCCTCCACCATGTCCCTACCCCCACACACAATCCCTTTTATCCCCACTGACACACCTCACATTGACCAAGACACCACTCAAGCCATTCCTACTAGATCCCCACTCACAGACATAGACCTCCATCTTAACACAACCACCGGATTTCAAGCCTTTATGGCTACTTTCCTTAATACCATGCCCACCCACTACACCCCCCTACCAGATTCTCCAAATATGTCACTGCATCACTCACCAGAACCCCAATCTCCTCCTCCTTCCACTTTCCATCATGCCCCTTCCTCCCCTTTTCAACCTATTCCATCTTCTACACAATCTCCACCACCCAACCCAAACACACTAACACATATCCTCTCCTTCATCTAAGACATTCAATCAGAATTGTCCATAACAACACAAACACAGGACCAGATGCAAACAGAAATCACAACCATCAAATCCACACTTCAGGCATTGATAAACCAACCCATCCCTCAATAATCCCATCGAACTCCACTTATCCTTTCCCCTTCCAGCCCTAACTCCACAACCCAATCATTCCCTTTCATACCTTTCCCCATTCCCTTTTTCCCTTCCCTAGCACCACCTACTCCTAGTAAGCCTACCTCACTTTCTTTCCCCCCCCTTGCCTTCAATCCTACCTCTTATACTATCCCGTCCAGCATTCACTTACAAATCCACCCAAACAGACCCAGAAATTTTTGCCCTCTCCCAGTAACTAGACTTAATCAGTGAAAACACCACTTCACCCCCCAGGACCAATCACATTTTGCTCCTTCAGCTTCTTCTTTTCCTATAGCACCCACCCACTCCTATTACATCCCTCCCTACCTCACCCTCCTCCATGCAATGAGAGACAATCCCTACCTTAGGAGGGATGTCCTGAGAGGCATGGCCCAACTTAGGCAATTCATAGAGACCCCTCTGCTGCAGCAGATTAGTGAATTAGACATTGCCCACAAAGCTAAATTTTTGGGTATTTCACTTGGGTGGGCAAACATTTTGGATGCCTTTGAGAAGGAGAAAAAGAAGGCAGCTTGGCAAGAACTGAATGTGGAGCTGAAAAAGACAAATACAAATGTGGAGAGGATGAAAGCCAGAATGTTCGAAAAAAGACTCCACAATACCCAGGAAATCCTCCAAATCCACACGGAAATCCACCAAAATGACCTCCAGCAAGCCCAAATCAAGATAGCCTCTTTTGAAGCTGAATTGGCTGCTGCCAAGTCTTGACTCGACCTCCGCCTCTCTCCCCTCATTCCCAAACCTGAGCCTGAACTTACCCATACCCCTGCTGCCCCTCCTTCATCACCTCCTACTGAGCAAACTTATCCTAAACAGAGGAAAGTCAATGCTAAGAGGACTACTTCCACAACATCCTCTATCAAAATTGGCAAAGAGCCAGCTGCCCAGTCTAAGGAGGGACAACCACATGGCCTGCTAGAAAAAGGGAAGTGCCCTGTAGTCCTCCCTGAGCAAGAAAAAGGAAAATCCCCTATGATTCCTCTTGAACCTAAGACTAGAAAAATGAAGGTGAGGGCACCAAAAGCTCCATCCATGAAGAAACCACCAGCCCAACTAAAGAAACCAAGGCAGCCAAAGAAAAAGGGTCCAACTGGAAAGCAACCAAAGCAGAAAAAGAACACAGCTCCCACAAACAAAACTAAGTCCAAGCTCAGTTCTGAGAACAAAACTGAACTTAGAAAACATGCACAACAGATGGGCTAGGACTAGCTCACTTCTTTTCTTGTACTTGTACTTCCAAGTGTACATTTCTTTCTAAGATAATAGATTAATTTTTTTTATATTGCTTTGTGTATATTGTCTGTGTATATTTAATCCTTGTTCATGACTATTACCCTGCACATTCTGACCTTTGAACCAGTGAGGACACTGCTCCTCATGGTTTGGGGGTGTGGCAGGGTAGGTCTGCCAATAGAATAGTTAACTTTAGTGCAGTAGTGGTGGTGTAATTGGGATGAATAGAGTTAATTTCCACCTAACTTGCTGCAATGAGCAAATTTGTGGGAAATTAAAAGTTTGTGCAGACATTTCAAAAATGAAAAGTTTAAAATCTTAGCACCACCATGAAGATAATATCAGAAATTTTAAATTAGTACCTATTAAACCTAAGAGGAGAGAAAAAGGTGAAAATACACTCCATGAGATAAAAAGAGGACCATATCTAGTGAGATTTGGGCCCATCAATTTCTGTTGAAGAGTGTTTTTGGTATTTTTTCTGCTCTAAGGTTTGATTGACTCAGCACTCCTTACTAGAAGTTAGGCACCTCCAAATCAAAACTGGTTGACAACACTCATGACACTAAGGAAATGATTCAAGGCCCTCATTTGGATAGTTTGAGCCTAAAAACCCAACCTTTTAAAACTGCCCTTTTGTGTACACTCTTTGAGCCTCAAAAAGTCCTATGTTTCTTTAACAAACACTGGAGTACTTGCACCTTAACCTCATGACCTGATTCAACCTTACCCTCACTCTGAGAATTCAGAAGGTAAAGGAGGAGTTGAAGGTAGTGAGAGTAGTCCAACATTTGGTGGAAGGAGAAGAAAAGTAACCTATGAACAACAGTGTGTTGGTGGTATTTGTGTGGTAGTTCATTATAAAAAAATAAAATAAAATAATAATAATAATATTGAAAAGAAGAAAAGAAGTTGGCCACTTTGAATCCGAAAAATGTCAAGGAAGATGAAGTAGTGCTGAAATGAAGGTTTTGAAGTCATGACTCACCTCCTATCCTACTGATTTCTCAATTTTGATCCATTCTATCCTTTTATTCTTTACAAACCTCACCCATAAACCACATTACAGCGCATCAAAAGACCTTGTTGATCCTAAGAGAAATGAGGTATCAGGTGGAGATGAGGGAGTGCCTAATCTATGGTGAAAAGTCATGAGGATGTCAGAAATTAGAAGTTTTACTTATGCTCATGCTTGCAGGCCCATTTGTGGTCTATAACCACTTTTGAGATGCTTTAAATGTGAACACTGCTAGATATTCATTGTTGAGAGATAGCCCTGGTGAGAATTGGGTTTGACTTGTAACTTCGTTGGGGTTGTATCCAACCTGATTTTCGAATTTAAGGCAAGCTTGGTACTGATATGTGCACATTGAATTTCTAATGTAAAATGATTAGTAGAAATACAAACACATGCTAAAAATTTTGAGTTTTAAATGGCCTGCATTACTGCTACAATTTCCTCTGAATTCTAAAGAGATGTGGATTGATGCTTTATTCATTGAAATTTGTTTTGTCATTGACTGCACCACTTTTAACTATTTTAATAGTGAACTTTGTGGGTATCTTCACTGAAAACCCTCAGGAGACTTCACGCCTCCACTAGGGATCACCTAGGATTTTAAAAGGCTTGGTACATATGCTAAATGTACCCGTGATCCCTATGAAAGTGGCATTTAATTAAGGTGTAGATGTTTAGTTAAAACTTTGCTAAGGGACTAGCAAAGATTAGCTTGGGGGATGTGTTAAAAACTGAAAAGTACCACTTTTCACCCCTTAACTTAACCTTTGTTAGACCCTTAGTTATTTAATAAATGTGTGTTAAGACCATTTTGTAGGTAATAAGCAGCAGCTGCAGATAAGGCCCTAACCATGCTAAGAAGGCTACTTTTGCACTAGAACTCCAAGCAACTGGTAACCCATTCACAGAGGAAAGAAACACCAAGGTAGAACACACCTGGATGTACACATTGAATGCCCCAAGTGGGCTCCAAAAGTTCCTCAGAAGAAAGGAAGTTGGACCCAGACAGAGAACTTGGCTGCAGCATAGGCAAAGCACAGTAGCAACAAGTCAAGAAAGGAGCCTCGCACAGATGTCGCAAGGTTCAAGTGATTAAGAGAAAAATGCTACGCGCAGTTGTCACAGGTTTCTCAAGGCAGCACACCAATTGCTCGCACTGTTCTCACACAGATTAATGATAGAAGCGCACGAGAAGTAGACTTTTCACAGTTCCAGCGAAGCTCAGCTATACGCGCTCGCACAGTCTTGCACAACTAAAGAGAGGAGCATTTAATCATCTCACAATTTTCTCAGACAAGCTGAGGAGAGAGAGCTATAGGTACTTCTACACACAGTGGCTGCAGGATGCAGATCTTCAGGGGACTGCTCGTGTGAGGCCGATGCAATTGCTTCTTCGCGGGGATCCCTGTGAGACTCACTAAGGAACGAACTACGCACGCGATTCTCGTGCCACTCAAATGGAAAGCGCAATCCTGCGACGTCTAGAGCATTATCGCGATGACCAAACTATCTATCCTGCGACTGCAGGAGCTTCATGTCAATCCAATCCCATAACGACCATTCTATCACGCGACAAGATTTGGAAACCGTTGCTACCTAGCGAGGCTTGGGATCTTAACTTTCCCCCACTTTTGCAAGGGCAGTCTAGGGACTTCCAGCAACTAGGGCAAGCACTCCAATGCTTCAATCTCCATGCACAAGCCCTGAGGCATCCAAGGAACATAAATGGGCTATATTTACATCATTAAAATTAGGGTTTTCCTAACCCTAATGCTTCCATAGCCGACTGCTATATAAGCCTAAGTCTAGTTTAGGTTTAATGAGGAAGTGGGGGCTGAATTCCTCCGATCTTCTTGAATCGGGTGTAGAGTTCCAGTAGGCTACGGTTAGGGTTTAGGCAGCATCTTTTTCTTTTTTTTCATCTCTCCATGGCCCAACACTTGCTGGCTATGCCTTTGTATGTCTATTTCGAACAGTTTTAATGAAGGTTTATAATAGGATGCTATGCATGTATGGGATTGGTGTTTGAGGGTTATTCTGTACAAGGCTGCTACCTTGAGATCCTTCATTGCTAAGTTGTATTGTAAGCAAAGGAGGATTTTTTTAAGGGTTTAGTCACATCTAAGTGACTTGTTTCCAGGGTAGTGCACATATGCAGGCCTATGGCCCACCATAGGATCCACCAAATCTGAATCCCCATGGGAGCCTGAGCTGGTAGCCTTGTGAACATGGTGGTGGCAATAATCTACTTGTTCTATCTCAGACCTCTGTGAGGACGATAGCCTCTGTGGATAGTTTGTGGCCATTTAAGTGGATAGGTTATAACTCTAAGGTGAGGCCAATCCATAGATATAAGATAGATTCTTCTTCTCTGCACTCGTGCTTGTAGCCCTATGAGAGATTGTGCAGAGACAAACTCCCCTGTATTTGTATAGACCCACCATCAAATGGTAGATCTGATCTGGCTATAGAGGTTGTAGGCTTGTGACTGGATCACTACTGTCTCTCTAAAGCAGTGAACAACTAGATCTAAAGCTAGTACTCAAACTCTTGTTGGTCCTATGTGTCTAGGCTAGTGCACATATGCAGGTCTATGTCCCACACACAGAACTTTAGAGGTTGAGGTTTCGTATGGATTCTTGAGCTGGTAGCCTGGATGAAGTAGTGCCTACAATGATAAATATGTTCTACCCATCTATAGACTGTGGTTCCCCTATTGGATAGTCTGTAACCATTTGAGTGGATAGGTTATAGCCATAAGGGATTGGATCATGGCACAGGGGTGAGTTGGATCCTTTCTCCTCTGTGGTGATAATGTAGCCATTGGACAGGACTTCTATAGCAACAAATCTGAGTCATAGTTATAAAACCCATCAGATCTGTACCTAATAGCTTACTTCTCACCCTTTTTATATTTATTTTCTCACACTCCATCATTCTTCTCAACCATTTTTGTAGTTTAGGCATTAGGTTACCATAGGATTTAAACAATAGTGACCTTAAATCCCCTTCCATTTAGGATTGTCAGATCTATAGTTAGATCTGGAGGGCCTACTAAAGATGGCTCCCTTGGAGCTTTAGACCATTTTTCCTTGTGGGACAAACTCTTACTTATTAAAACATACTACAACAGGCCCTGTATCTTGTAGGTCTTGATTTCTTTCAGATGTGTTGAATCCATCTTTGTTTCTTTTCACACTGGAGAAATAACAAACAACACTTCCCCATAGCCAACAAACTTTCACCATGCACCCACCTCCCCATTTTAATCAATCCCAACAATCCAAACCACAATACCTATCACCCCTAACCTCTTACTCTAAATCCTCAACCTATTGCTCCCCCTTCAATCCCAAGTGTAGTCCAACTCCAAAACCCAATCATCCATTGAGGCTAACCTTCAAGCCATGACCTCCACCTCCAAAACCATGCCTTAATCCAAACCAGCTTACAAGCCATCCAATCCATATTTTCACTTTTAACCCAACCATCACAATAACCAACTAACCATACACTTCTCTTAGACGTGGGTGATTGCTTTAGAATAGGGTCCTTCATTTTTAGTCCAGGTTTGACGGGGCTAGGACTCGTGGCATCCGGATCGGATTGTTGAAGTGGGACATTAGGGTTGAGTTCTTTAAAAAGAGCCTCAGCCATCTCTCGATCAGTTTGTGTATTTATCCTTTTCTCTAAGGCTGCAATAGTCACCCCATAATCATAACCTCTCTCCTCAGTCAGCCGAAGTCTCTCTTTTAGTTCTTTGATAACATCTTCTTGACTCTCCACCCTTTTCATCTCCTGGTTGTATTGGACCATAATATCTCTCCATCTATCCTTGATTTTCTTTTTCTCAATCTTGTGGGCAAGCATTAGGAGTTGAATTTTACCCAGGAGGGATTGCCACACTGCTGCTTTCAAGTCAGCCATGCCTTGAATTACATCCCTTTTTATGTAGGCATTTGCTTGCATGGCTCTGAGTAGGGTGGGATACGATGGCATGGGAATAGCAGAATCAGGTAAGAAGGTCAGATCAGTAATGGAAAGCCCAGCCATGGAAGTAGAGGGGGTGGGTGTAGGCAAAGGTGGGGAGGATAATATAGTTGGATGTATGTCAAGGGTAGGTTCAGGGTGTGACTAAGGTTCGGGGTCAGGTTGGGTGAAAGCATATTTAGAGGGAATGGGAGAAGCTTCTAGGATAGGGATAATGGGTGTGGGAGTAGGTGAAGGATGACGGATTGATGGGGAAACAGGTGACTAATGGGAAGTTTGGGTTAGAGTGGATAGAGTTGTGTGGATGGATTGTAAAATGGTGGGGATGGAGGTAGGGTCTGGTAGGATGGAGTGAATAGAGTGGAGATGGGCTTCGAGGGTTGATTAGCTTTGGCTATTGGTTAAAATTTGTGATTGGAGGGACAGTAGGAGGTGTAGGAGGTCTATTGGGTGTGGGTTGGTTGGGTGAAAATGGCTGGAAGGGAGATGTGGGTCTATGAGTGAAGTTAGTGGCCTATGGTGGTGTAAAGTGTGGTGTGGTAAAGTATTGGGGGGGAGGTGAGTCGAGGAGAGGTGTATACTCAAGGTTGATGTCTCCTAGGATATTAGATATCGTAGTGGAAAATTTCTCTCCTGAAAATGGCTCACTATCATGAGATAAGGGAACGGATTGGTCTACATGCTCACTAGGGAAAGGTACAAAAGGTGCGGAAGTCTCAATGGGCTGCTTGAGGGTGTCAAAGGTATGGGGTTCTGGTGCATAGGTTGCGAGTATTGGGTATGGAATGAAGGTGGTATTAGGGATTGGAATGGTTTTGAAAATGTAGGTGGGATGGGGTGCTATGGGGGCTATGCCTTTTGTGAGTTTTCTTTTCTTAGTGTAGGCAACTTTTACAGGTGGGCTGGTATGGTCTAGAAAAATAGGTAAGCATGTGGAAATGGGTAAGGTGGCCATCGTGGATGTGGGTTGGGGCTGCTAAGGTAAGGGAACTGTGCCTATGAGGGGTTGTGATGTGTGGATGAAGGGTGGAGGTGGTGGGGCAATGGGTGTAGATAAAGTTGAGGGAGAGGGGGTTGGTGCTGGCAATGAGGTTAGGGGCCTGGCTGGCCCAAGGCTTGGCTCATGATGCTCTGATGGCCTTCCTGAATGGTGGGGGCTGCTTCTCTCAATAATTCCTTCCTCTTCTCCCTCTTTCTCATCATTGTGCCACTGATAGCCCATTATTTCTTTCCACTATTTTTGGGGTTCAGGGCCATTGTCTCCTCCTCCCTTATGAAGGGGTATTTCCCATCTTTCAACAGTGCAGTAATCAACCTGCAGTAGGGAAGGGCATGGAGTTTCTTGTTAACCTTCACTTTCTCACACAAGTCCTTAATCCCTTCAACAACTAACTTGGTTGCATCCAAGTAGTGGTTTCTATGAAATGAAAGAAGGGGATCAGTTGTGGGGTACCTCCCCTCTTGCTCATGACCCGAGCAAAACAAAATTTTCTCCAACACCCCATCCATGAATCTGAGGTTGGGGTGCAGATCTCTCTTCCCGATAGAGTCCCCTGAAGCCATGATTCTTTCAGTTAGTTCCCTGGCTATCTTTGTAATGGTGGTAGTCAGGGGACGTCCCAAGACAAACTTAGGATCATACCCAGCTGGTATCCCTAGTACCTTTGCAATGTCAGACTGGTTAAACAGCATTTCAAAATTATCAATCAGTACCAGCAGTATTGGGTTCCCGTCATCACCAGTCTTCAACCTCATATTATGATAAAGTAATCTGACAAATCTTGGGAATTTCAGTTGCATTGAGGGTCTCAACAGTGGTAGCAGAGTTGCCTTACTCAGATATTCAATGGCGGTAGAGATCTTTGGTAGCTCCTAAGAGTAGGCTTTGTCAAAAATAGTTTCAGCTTCCAGCTGGATTGCTTCTATAAAGTCCGAGGGGACCCTAAGGTATTCATTATTTTCTTCCTCCTCAACATCAGGGGCCATAGGGGTCATAACCTTGCCCTTTCTTTGCTTCTTCTTTGAAAATTTAAGGCCCTCAGCAGGTGGGTGCTCTCTGGCCCACTTCATTGAGGCAGATTTCTTTTTTTCTTTTGAGATTGTGGGTTCAGCAACAAGAAAGGGCACCTCAGAGGTCTATAATATGGAGGACTCTACAATCCTTATGAATTTCCTAGTGGCCACAGGGCTGCCACTAGGAGCAGGGTCTAACATAGCCGCCAATGTATCAATGAATTTTGAACTTTTGGCCATAGGTGCTCCAAATCTCAAAACAGGGCTCACAAATCTCAGAGAATGTAGATTACTCTAAGTAGGCACCAAAAATATCACAATTCATCTTCTCTCTCTCTAATATACTAAACTAATCAAAGCACAGAGGAAGAGTTGCATAGCATATCGAATGTGAGCTAGGGTTCCACCTAGAAATGTGCACAGTGGCTTAAATCCCCCTCAACCATGCTCAAAGTAACCAGGAATAGCTGGGGAGCAAAATGGTGAGAGGAAAAAGCTTCAGATGGAGTGGCTCAAGTTGTGGAGAGGAAAACAGAGAAAGAGGGACTCGCTTGTGGGCAGAGAGAGCTAGGGCAGAGAGAAAATGAAGCAAATGAGGGGTTTTACTAAGTTTATAGAGCAAATCCCGTGGTTCGCGGAGTTGGCTTAAGGCTCTTGCGGAGTAGGATTGTCACATAGATGGCTTTTAAGTCTGTGAAAGTTTCTGTCACACAGCAGAACAAACTGCCTCATAGTGCCTTTTATGCGGAGCTGAGGCCTTGGCTGTAGTGTGTGAGACCTTGATATGCTTCAGGAAATTACCTCGCATAGTACTCGCACAAAACACCTAGAAGGCATCCTTTTCATACAAATTAAGCTCGCAAAATAGAAAGCAACTTCGCGAGAAACTTTCACAGTCAGTGCTTAGCTGTTCTAGCGTGAGAGGAAGCCAAAAGATGACTCACGCAGTAAATTTAAGCCTTCCAACTCAGTGAGATAGTATTTCTTGCATAGCCTTCACTCTTTTAATCTCAGTGCAGCACATTGGTTGGTGCCTCATGCTGTTGTGCACCCACCAGTGTGCATGAGCACCAAACCTCAATCAGGTGCTTCATTTCACTCATGAAAAGCTTATATCCTTTTTTTAATCAGTTGTTCATCAACATTACAGAATTATAAAAGTAATTTTTCAACTCGATTTCATGCAAATCATGATCAGGGTATCTCAGCCATTCATCAATAAACACACAGCTGATTCAGATGATACAAACAACGAAAATACAGACAGAGTAAAAACAATCAAACCAACATAACACATAAAACACAAATGACAGAATTCCAAAGAACACAATTCAACACAAAAATTTCATACATATGATACAATTATTACCAATATTTGGCTCACTAGGCACTAGCTTCCTCCTGAGTAGAGGATGCATCATCAATCATAAACTGACCTTTCGGGTTTGTCAGAGCTTGTTAAGACCTGAAAAGTACCACTTTTCACCCCTTAATTTAATCTCTGTTAGACCCTTAATCATTTAATCAATGTGTTTTAAGTCTATTCTATAGGTAATAAGTAGCAGCTGTAAATAAACCCCTAACCATGCCAAGAAGCTCACTGCTGCCCCAGAACTACCTCAACAGAATCAAAGATGAACCCAGACAGAGAGTTGGCTACAGCATAGGCACAGCAAAGCAGAAATAAACTAGAAGAATGCCTCGCGCAGATGTCACAGGGTTCAATTGAACCAGAGAGAATGCCTTCGCCCAGTTATTGTGGGCTTCTAAAGACAACACACAAACTTGTCGCGCAATCTTTGCACCATTCTCGAGCGTTTTAGTGCTAGAAAGAATTGAAAAGCAAACTTTACAAGGTCCTCACGAGGCTCAGTCTTGAGCGCTTGCGATCTTGCTGTGACTCATGAAAGAGTCTTCAATCGTCCGCGATTCCGAAGAGAGCTCCATGCACTCCAGCGCCTGGTTATGTAGCATAGTACAAACCCACCGATAAACTGAAACCTTCAAGGAAATGCTCGCGCAATCCATAGGCTCATGAACGCTGCTTCTTCATGAGTATCTGTCACAAGATTCACCAAGGGATGAACCGCGCGAGCAATTCCCGCGCCATTCAAAGCTGAAAGAGCAATCTCGCGACAACCATTAGTATCCTGCGATGACTAATATGTCAATCCCGCGACTACATGAGTTTCAAGTTAATTCAACCTCACAACGCCAATTCTACCATGCGGAAAGATCTGCAAATATCTCTACTCAGCAAGGATCGGGTTCTTAACTTCTCCCCACTTTTGCAGGGTAATCTAGGAACTCCCAGTAACTAGGGCACCCACTCCAATGCTCCAATCTTCGTGCACACGCCTCGAGGCATCCAAGGGACAAGAATGGGCTACAAGTGAAAAGATGAAATTAGGGTTTTCATAACCCTAATTCACACACAGTCGAATGCTATATCAGCCTAAGCCTAGCTTAGGTTTGAGGACCTTTTGACGGACTTTAGACTTAGACTTTTGTAGACTTCGTCTTCTCGATTAAGATGTAAATTTTAGTAGGCTAAGGTTAGGTTCTAGGTAGTTTCTTTTTCTTTTTTTCTTTCTCTCCATAGTCCAATACTTTCTTGCTATGCCTATTGTATGATTATATGGTATAGTTTTTAATGGAGTTCTATAATAGTATTTATTACATGTATGGGATGATGTTTTTGTTGAGAGTTGTTCTGTACAAGGTTGCTGCCTTGAGATCCCCCATTGCTAAGTTGTATTGTAAACAATGGAGGATTGTTTTTAAAATTTAATTTTGAGTCAAGTGACCTGTGTGTCCAGGTTAGGCACATTGTAGGCCTTCCCCCACCACAGGATCCATTAAATCTGAATCCCCATGGGAGCTTGAGTTGGTGCCTACAAAGTGCACGAGCCTGGACACATAGGACCAGCAAGAGTTTGAGTACTAGCTTTCAAGCATGGTTGTTCACTGCTTTAGAAAGACTGCAGTGACCCAGTCACAAGCCTACAATCTCTGAAAGCATATCAGATCTGCAATATGATGGTGGATCTATACAAATATAGGGGAGTCTGTCTCTGTACAATCTCTCCCAAAGCTATAAGCACAAGTGTAGAGAAGAAGAATCTGTCTTAGACCTCTGTGAGGAGGATAGCCTCTGTGGATAGTCTGTGACCATTCAAGTGGACAAGTTATAGCCCTAGGGTGAAGCCAATCCATAGATCTAAGACAAATTCTTCTTCTCTGCACTGCTCTTATAACTTTGAGTTGTATTGAGGTTCCTATGGATTCTTGAGCTTGTAGCCTAGATTAAGTAGTGCCTACAATGATAAACTTGTTCTGACCCATATCTAGATTATGGTTCCCCTATTGGATAGTCTGTGACCATTTAAGTGGACAGGTTATAACCGTAAGGGATTGGATCATGGCACAGGGGTGAGTTGGATTCTTTCTCCTCTTTGGTGATAATGTAGCCATTGGACAGGATTTCTAGAGCAACAGATCTGAGTCTGAGTTACAAGACCCATTAGATCTATACCTAATAACATACTTCTCACCCTTTTATATTTATTTTCTCACTCCACTCTTCTTCTTAACCCTTTCTATAATTTAGACATTACGTTACCTTAGGATTTAGACTTTAGTGACCATAAATCCCCTTCCATTTAGGACTGTCAGATCTGTAGCTAGATCTAGAGTGCCTACGAAAGATGGCTCCCTTGGAGCTTTAGATCAACTTCCCTGTGGGACAAACTCTTACTTATTAAAACTTTCTACAACAAGGCCTTGTATCTTACAGGACTGTGCATATTTTCGGTTTGCTGCTCTGTAATCCACCTGTGACTTTTACTAATCCCATTCTTATCACCACCTCCAATAAAGTCAGTAGCAAGCACTAAAAATAGCCTAACAAATTTTTGGCGCCGTTGTCGGGGATATTGATCTATTAGTAGACCCTAGATTTTTTCATTCTTTATTCTTTGGTAGTTGTACTTGTTAATAATTGATACTGCTGATTTACATTTAGAATTTTTCTTACAGATCTGGATAGTAGCAGAGAAGGAGAGTAGAATTGCACTGGGAGTCTAGCTACTCTGTTTGCATTTCTCTAACCTTAAAAACCTCAGTTTATTTCTCCTTTGAAGATTCCATAGCAGTTGATTAGGATAGTTGTAATTTTTGTTAAGTGCAATGTGCCTGCGAATAGTCTTCCCTGTTGTTGGTGTGTGTGCATGTTAGGAAGGAGATCCCTCAATCCTACATTAGTGCCAGCTAACCCTTAGATAGAAAGGGGTAGAAGACTAAGAAGGCACAGACACACCACAATCGAGCCCCATGTTGAAATTGAGACAGCATTTATGGGTGAAGAACAACTTAGAACATTGAAGGAATTGAATGCTCCGGATGATTATAATTCTCCATTCAACATTCAATTCCCAGATGTTCAGGGAAACTACAAAATCAAAACTTCCATCATCCAAATTCTTCCCTCTTTCCATGGGCTTAGCAAAGAAGAACCTTACAAGCACATTGACTAGTTCTTGGCCCTGTGCATGACATTCTCCATTATTGGTTTGGGACCAGAAGCCACTAGGTTAAGGATCTTTCCTTTTTCCCTAAAGGATAGGGCCATGACCTTGTTATCTACTCTCCCAAACAATAACATCACTTCCTGGAAAGACCTCCAGACAAGATTTCTGTCTAAATTTTTCCCAGAGACCAAAACCAACCATTTGAGGAAAGGCATACTTGCTTTTGCCCAATCCCCAACTAATGATTTTAACCAAGCCTGGGATAGATTTAAAGAGATGCTCAAACAATGCCCCCACCACAGGATCCTTGACTGACAGCTTGTCCAGAGCTTCTACAATGGGATTGATGAGAAGAGTAGAGACATGGTAGATGCCTCTTGTGGTGGAACGTACATGCATAAAACAGCAGATGTGGCATGGGACTTGTTCAAGGTCATAAGTGAAAATACTTTCCAGAAGATGTCCTCATCTAGAACTGTTCAAGAGCCTTCTCCTAAGCTGGGGCTTGCTGAGACTTCTAATGGAATGATGTATGAAGTTAGGAGAAATGATGACCTGAGAATGCAGATGGCCAATCTTAATGAAAGATTTGATAAACTTTTGACTGTGGTGCAGCCCAGAATGGCTACACAAGTGATGGAGGCATGTCTGATATGCCAATCTCCACAACACACAGTAGAAGAGTGCCCATCTGCGGGGTAATACTCAGAGTATGTAATGGAACAGGCTACTGCTGCCCAATCTTTCGGACAGCAACAATCTGGTGGCTATAATAAACGACCATATGGATACCAGCACCAAAATGCTGGTTACCAATGGAGAGACCACCCAAATTTGAGGTGGAGGCAAGACAACTATATGCAGCCACAATAGATGTTGGCCTTACCTCAAAGGCCACAACAGCAGTTTAATCAGGGTTATGCCCCAAGGTCGAATTTCCAGCAGCAACAGCAGCCCCAGCAACAGAATCAATTGGTAGTTTCCCCACCTCAGCCCCAAAGTGCTTCTTTTGAGGACCAGGTTTTGGCCTAATTGCAAAGCCTTGGACCCTTGAATCAGACTGTAACTTCTCACAGTCAAAGCATAAAGAAGATAGAAGAGCAATTAGGCCAAATAGCCAATTCCTTGGCTAAAAGAGAAGAGGGCAGGTTGCCAAGCCAGCCAGTAGCCAACCCTAAGGGCCAATATTCGATTGGAGAAGACTCCTTAAATTTTGAGGGGGCTAATGCCATCACAGCCGTAAGGTCTGGCAGGTTGGAAGACAACCAGGTGAGAAAGGAACAAGGAGAGGTCATTCCCAAAGAAATGTTGAGTGAAAGTGATAAGGACTTTGTCAGAGCACAAAGTCAAGAATTGCCTGCTACCCTTCAACAAGGGAAAAATAAAGAGGTTGTAGTTGAGCCGCAGCAGGAGCTAAAAATAGAACAAAGAAAAAAATGAAAGTTTAGTCATAGGCTTGCAGCTGAGGAACCAACAGTACCTCGGCTGGCATTTCCTCAAGCTTTGGGTGGCCCTGCCCCTTTTGATAAGGGGCAAGCACAGATCGAGGAAATGATGGAGACCATTAAGCAGGTCAAGATAAATTTACCCCTGCTTGATGCAATCCGACAGGTCCCAGCCTATGCAAAGTTTTTGAAAGACCTTTGTACTCAGAAAAGGAAGGCTAGAGGCCATTTGTCCAAGAAGGTCTTTGCGACTGATACAGTTAATTCTGTATTAACCATGACAATGCCTGAGAAGTTGCAAGACACAGGGATACCCACTATTCCCTGTATTATTGGAGACCACACAATTGGAAGGGCCCTTTTGGACCTTGGCGCCAGTGTTAACCTGCTGCCATACAGTGTGTATCAGTAGCTAGCTTTGGGGGAGCTGTAGCCCACCCCCATTGTTCTATTGATGGCTGATAGGTCTGAGAGGAAACCCATGGGAGTGGTGGAGGATGTCCTAGTGGGGGTAGACAAGTTCTTCTATCCTACAGACTTCCTTGTTTTGGATATGGGCTGCAATAAGAGTACATCCCCGATACCTGTTATTCTGGGCAGACCATTCTTGGCCACTGCCAATGCATGCGTTCAATGCAGGACTGAGATTATGGAGGTCACTTTTGGACATATGAAAGTTGATCTTAATGTGTACAACAGTGCAAAGTACCCTCAGCTAGATAATGATGAATGCTTTGTAGTGGATGTACTAGAAGAAATTGTTGAAAAAGAACTGCCCACTCTGCTGGAGTGGGGCAACATTGTCACTGATTTAACTGAAGTTTGGAACATGGTGGAAGAAGGAAGTCTAGCTTTAATGCCAGAAGACATGTCCCTATTAAGGTCTACTGTGGGCTTAGTGCAGCATTCCAATTGGAAACCTACATTGTTGTCCCTTCCTCCAACCAACAATACACCAATCTTGCCATCCATCCAACAAGCCCCTGATCTAGAGCTTAAGAAGCTTCCAGAGACATTGAAATATGCTTTCCTCGAGAAAGACGAGAAACTTCCTGTAATTATCTCCTCTTCTCTTACCAGTGAGCAAGAGGAGGAATTGCTAACAGTTTTGAGGAAGCACAAGAAAGCAATTAGCTGGACCATTGCTGATTTAGGAGGGATTGATGCATTGATCTGTATGCATAGGATTCATCTAGAGGAGAGCTCAACACCCTCCAAGGAAATGCAGAGGAAACTGAATCCTCACATGCAGGAAGTGGTCCTGAAAGAAATCATTAAATTACTGGATGCTGGGGTAATTTACCCCATCTCTGATTCTGAATGGGTGGCACCAATCCAGGTGGTACCCAAGAAATCTGGTATAACAGTGATCACAACCGAGTCTAGAGAGTTGAGACCAGCCAGGGAGACCACTGGCTGGAGAGTTTGCATCGATTATCGAAAACTCAACTCCAAGACAAGAAAAGACCACTTCCCTCTCCCCTTTATTTATCCAATTTTGGACAAGTTGGTTGGGAAAGCATTTTACTATTTTCTTGATGGGTACTCAGGGTACAACCAGATCCCTGTGCACCCTCTTGATCAAGAGAAAACTACTTTTACTTGTCCTTTTGGCACCTTTGCTTACAGAAGGATGCCTTTTGGACTGTGTAATGCCTCAGCCACTTTTCAGAGGTGTATGTATGCCATCTTTTCTGATATGATTGACAAATTTTTAGAAATTTTTATGGATGATTTTTTGGTTTATGGGGATAGCTTTGACCAATGTCTACAACACCTCCATCAGGTCTTACAAAGCTGTGAGGAGAGCAATTTCGTCTTAAGTTGGGAAAAGAGCCACTTCATGGTAACACAAGGAATTGTGTTGGGCCATGTAGTCTCTAAAGATGGAATTGAGATAGACAAGGCCAAAGTTGACCTCATTGTAAATTTTCCCCCTCCAAGAACAGTCAAACAAATCAGATCTTTCCTTGGACATGCTGAATTCTACAGGAGGTTTATCAAAAACTTCAGCGAAATTGCTAAACCATTGTGCCACCTGCTCTATCAGGATGTGCCCTTTGACTTTTCTGTTGAATGTCTTGAGGGTTTTAAAAATTTAAAAATCTGCTTCACCTCTGCCCCTGTACTCCAAACACCTGACTATACCCTGCTCTTTGAGTTGATGTGTGATGCATCAGACTTGGCAATAGGTGCTATCCTGGGCAAGAGAAAAGATAAGCTGCCTATGATCATTGCATATCTCAGCAAATCACTTGCTGAAGCTCAGCTGAACTATACAACAATTGAGAAAGAGCTTTTTGCAGTGATTTTTGCTGTGGAAAAGTTTAGACCTTACCTACAGGGGTCTAAAACTGTCATCTTCACTGACCACTCAGCATTAAAGTACCTACTATCCAAGAAGGATGCAAAGCCCAGATTGATTAGATGGATACTCCTATTGCAGGAGTTTGACATCGAAATCAAGGACAAGAAGAGTGTAGAAAATGTGGTGGTTGACCACTTGTCCAGAATCATGTTGGAGAAAGGTGGTGATGACCTTGCTACAAATGACGTCTTCTCGGATGAGCAACTGTTTGCCATCCAATCTTTAGTTCTTTGGTATGCACGTGATTCTAAGGCTGTCACGTGATTCAAAATGAACCTCAGAGCTTTTCGTGCAATCCAAAAAGATCCTAGGAGCTGCTCGCACAATTCACATGAATTCATCTCACACTGTTGCGTGCTCCAAGGTCAACATGGGAGATTGTCGCGCAATCCAGATTGAATTAACACCTTCGCTAGGTTCATTTCCAACCCCGCGACCAGATGTTCCAAAGCGTGCCGAGCTTCATGATAAGTGCGCTTGGTTCCTTTTCCATTATCTTCTTCCTTCTTCCCTCTATGAAACCCTAGCTTCTGGCGCTCTCCCCCCTCTCTCCTCTAGCATCAATCCTACAGCTCATCATTCACTCCATAAATCTATAGAGTTGTTCCTAGCACCACCCCCATCCATTGTCCTCTACTCAGTGCGTCAGATCAAACATAACCCTAGTATTTTAGGGTAAGCACCTAGATCTCTCTCTCCATTCCTCACATTAGAAGATAAAGTTTGAAATGGCTCCCAAGAGTGCACAGAAGAGAAAGGGAAAGGATAAAGACCCTGTAGAGACCACCCCTAAAAAGGCCAAGACTTCAAAGTCACCCAAAAAAGGAAAGGAAGTGGTTGAGGAGGCGGCGGAACCAACCCCTAAGTTCTCTGCTCCTTCTAAGCTCATGGTGTCAATTCCATTGGAGCCTGAGACAGCCTTTGATCTAGCAGTTTTTGAGAAGGAACCTCTCTCTGCCCCTACAGTACAGTTTATGAGCAAAGCGGGCCTGATGCCATTGATGAGAGGAATTCCAGCACAATCCTACCCTAGGATAGTGCAACTGTTCTATTAGCACATCAGGGTCAAGAAGGACAAAGATGGACAAGTGTGCTTGTTGGTGCAGATTGACGACTTTGATATTTTAGTGAGCCCCAAGGTAATTGCTGATGTTTTGGGCATCCCAGCCGCATTTGACCCTAGCTGTGGATATGGTCCCCCTCTGAGTGCATCGATTGATACAATTGCATGGGCCTTAACTAGAGGATTAAAGGCCACAGGAGATTCGATCTGAAGGAGAGAATTGGAACCTGAACTCTTGTTCATTGACCAAGTCCTGCGAAAGAACATATACTACTAGGACATCAGCAGGAGAGGAGAACCCCCATTGCGGATGCTGTCTACTCCTTCCACTTGGGCCATGGCTTCCATGCAGCTTGGCTAATTTTTGAAGTAATAAAAAACATAGTGGAGAAGATAGGGACAAACAAGAAGCCTCACGCACTCCCTTAGGCCAGGATCATCACTTTGCTGCTACTCAAGGGGGGATACAAGATAGGAAAAACAGAGCAGACCACCACCCTTGCCCCTACTACCTTTGCCAAGAGGCAATGGGGAATCAGCAGGAGTCTGATGGAGGCCCGAAGAAAAAGAAAGTTGAGGCGCAGGCCCTTCCCAAACAAGGTAAGAGGCACTGAACAAGGTCTACCTCGCTACCAAGGGTGCTCCGAGCATGTTGCCCATCACCGCAGCAGCCCCCATTTCCCCTCCACCTTTTACTCCTGCATCCACCACCCCTCTTCCATCTATCTCTCACCTTCCTCTGTTTAAATCATCCATGCCCACTCCCCCTTCATCTGTGATTGGTACCTGGGAGGACTCCCCATCCCCTACCTTACCTCAGTACATAGCCACAATTCCCCCATCAGCTACACATAAACCTGCCAGCCCTGCCCTCATTTCCTACAAAAAATGCAAAATCACTGACAAAATCTCCACCATCTCCCAGACACTACCCACAGTCCCTTCTATCACCATTGACACACCACACCTTGAACAAGACACCACCCCAGCCATACCTACTACTTCCCCCTCACAGACATTGACTTAACCCTTAACACATCCATAGGCTTCCAAGCCTTTCTGTCTACCTTCCTTGAAACAATGCCTACCTACTACACCCCTCTCCCAGACTCCCCAACTACATCACACCATCACTCCCCAAAACCCCACTCTTCCCCCCTTCCACTTTCCACCACGCACCTTCCTCACCTTTCCAACCAGTACCCTCTTCTTCACCAACCCAACCTCCCAGCCCTGACACATTGACCCTTATCCTATCTCTTATCCAAGACATCCAAGCCCATTTATCCACCACTACCCAAAAATAGGACCAGATGCAAACTAAAATCACCTCCATCCAATCCACCCTACACACCTTAACCAACCCACCCATTCCTCAACCACCCACTACAACCCCCCTGATCCTGTCCATTGATAAAGAAACCCAAATCACTTCCTCCCGACTCACAACCCCCCACCATCAACATTACCTTTACCATTCCCTTTCATACCTTTCACCATTCCCATTTTCTCCCCATCACCCCCCCGCTCATCTGAGCCTACCCCATTCTCATTTCCCCTATACCCTCCATCCCACCTCTTATCCTACCACCTCCAACTTACACCGACAAAAGACACAGACTAACCAGACGTTATCCCCCTCCCCCCACAACTAGACTTACCCCTTGTTACCCCCCCTTCTCCCCCCTAGGACTAATCACAGTTTGCTCCTTCCACTTCCTATCTGCCCATCGCACCAACACATCATTTTTATAGCCCTCTCTACCTCATCATCCTCCATCACATGAGAGATAATGCTTACCTTAGGAAGGATGTCCTGAGGGGTATGGCTAAACTTCGCCAATCCATTGAGACCTCCTGCTGGAGCAGATTGATGACATGAAGGAGGCCCACAAAAAATAACTACTGGCCATCTCCTTGGGGTGGAAAAATATCCTGGAGGACTATCAGAAGACCAAGGCTACAGCTGAGTACAATGCGCTGAATTTGGAGTTGGAGAAAGCAAATGCTGCTACAGAGAAGGCGCGGGCCAGAATGTTCGAAAAGAGGCTCAAAAATGCCCAAGAGATCTTCAGCATCCAAAAAGATATCCATGAGACTGACCTCCTAAAACACCAAACTCAGATTGCCTCATTGGAATCTGCATTGGCTACTGTCAGAAATGTTCCTCTGCAGCCTACCCCAATCTCTGTTCAAATGCCCGATCTAGAGCCTAAAGCTACTCCATCTATAGTTATCCAGTCTGAGGAGGCACAACCAAAGACCTAGCAAGCGAAAGGAAAGGCCCCAACTGCCCCTCCTCCATCACCTCCTCCAGAGCAGCCTCCACCTACCAAGGCATCTGCTGCACCACAACAAGAGCAAACTTATCCTAAGCAGAGGAAAGTCACTGCTAAGAGGACTGCTCCCAAAGCTGCCCCTTTAAAAATTGGTAAAGAGCCTGCTGCTCAGTCTTAGGAGGCACATTTCCCTGGCCAGCCTGAGTCCCAAGACAAAGGGAAATCTCCAGTGGTCCCCACTGAGGAAGCCAAAGGCAAAGAAAAAGGTAAATCCCCTGCCACCCCCCCCAACAAAGTGCAAAGGAAAAGCCCCTCAAGAACCCAAGGAACCAAAAGTACCCAAGCAACCAAAAGTTAGGGTGAGGGCCCCTAAAGCTCCATCTGCCAAGAAAACCCTAGCCGAAGCAAAAAAGGAAATGGAGGCAAAGAAGAAACTGGACAAAGCTGCCCTTAGGGCACATGCTAAAAAGATGGGCTGGGATTTCTTTACCGATTCAGATTCAGATGATTCCTCTTAGAGTAGCTTAGGTTATATTTAGATTGTAATTACCAGTGTACATGTTTTTATAGTTAATATAATTTTTTATTTCTTATCTATTGATCTATTCTGTGTGGTTGTTTAAGTTTTTATTTTTGTGCCATTTTGTCATGGGAGATGTATTTAGAGTGGTTATGATCATTTCCAATAGAAATCAATGTGCTAGTTGCTTCAATCATAAGATTAAAGTGGTTTCCTTTTCGTACTTGTGGGCCCTGTCTGAACTCCTCACAAGCAAAACTCCACGCCTTCCTCTGTGCAGCTGCGCGACCCATAGGATCCCCTTAATTTCACAGGTTAAATCTCGCCACTCATTTACTACTCATTCTCTTTTCCCAAAATCAGTTGTGTTTCTTCATTCCCCACACAATGATCATTTATTGCCTAGCTTGGAAAAGGGCACAACTTTAAATCTGCCGATTCATGTTCCACCGTCCAACTCTTTTAAATCATCCCTCAGTTCCTCTTCATCTCATCCCTCCTACTCTAACCCTAGCAGTCCATACCTCCTCACACCCATGGTGGATGACAAACCCTTCTGGTTCCCCATCAAATTCTACCCCATCTGGGAGGATCCCCCACCGCCTAAGAAGTCGAACCCCTTGCAATTTCTATGGGATGAGTTTGACGAGGTCCAGCGGATCCTAACCTAGGAAGAAAAGAAAAAGCAGAAGGAGGAGAGGAAAACGAAGAGATAGAAAAAAGAAAAAAAAAATTGATCCACTTGCATCTCCCACACCACCTTCATCACACTTTCCCCCACCGCCTCTCCCTTGATCCCTCTCCCCCCCCCATTTTTTCTTTTCTTTTAACCTCTTTTTGTACCATTTTCTTTTTCTTTTAATGATAGTTTCTTTTCATTCTATACTATTCAGTAGCATTATTTTTTCTGTTTCTCTATCTTCTGCTATATTTATTTTTGTCTGTCTGATTGGAATCTACTGCCTTTTATCACCTTTGAACCAGTAAGGACACTGCTCCGAATGGTTTGGGGGTGTCGTAGTTTTCCAATAGAATAGTTAATTTTAGTGCAATAATGGTGTTATAACTGGGATGAATAAAGTTAATTTCCACTTAACTTGATACAATGAGGAAACATGTAAAAATTTAAATATTTTTTGCAGACCTTTCGAAGCAGAAAAAGTTAAAAAAATCCTGACACCACCATGAAGCTAATATTAGAAAATTTTTTAAGTTAAGTACTCAGTGAACCTAAGAGGAGAGAAACAGATGAAAATACACCCCATGGGTTAAATTTGATTACCATACCTAGTGAGATTTAGGCCCAGCATTTTCTTTTGAAGAGTATTTTTGGCATTATTTATGCTCTAAGGATTGATAGAATAAAGACTTTTTCACTAGAAGTTGTGCAACTCCAAATCAAAACTAATTGACAACACTCATGAGACTAAGGAAATGATCCAAGGCCCTCATTTGGATAGTTTGAGCCTGAAAATCCAACCTTTTAAAATCTGCCCTTTTACATACACTAGTTGAGCCTTAAAATCATAATTTTCCTTCACAAACACCAGAACACTTGCACCTTAACCTCATGACCTGAGTCAACCCTACCCTCACTCTGAGAATTCAGAAGGTAAAGGAGAAGGAGGAAAAGATACTGAGAATGGACCAATATTCTGTGGAAGGTGAAGAAAAGAAACTTGTGAACAGCTGTGTATCAATGGCAGTTGTGTGGCATTTCATCAAAAGAATGAATAAAGAAATAAAAAGAGAAAAAGAAAGAGAAGTCTAGAGGACAACATCATCTGAAAATTGAAAAGAAGAGGAGAAGCTGGCCACTTTGAATCTGAAATATAAAAAGAAAGATGAAGTTTTGGCTGAAATGAAGGTTGTGAAGTCATGAATCACCCCTTACTTTGCTGATTTCTTAATTTGGACTCCCTTTTTACCCCTTTATCCTTTACATCCCTCAGCCATAAGCCACACTACAACCCATTCCAAAAGACCTTGTGGATCCAAAGTTAAATAAGTTGTCATGTGGAGATGAGGAGTTGTCCAATCTATGGTAAAAATTCTTGAAGATGTCAGAAATCAGAAGCTTTGCCTCTGCTCATGCTTGCAGGCCCATTTGGGGTCTGCAACTGCTCTGGAGTTGTTGAGAATGTGAACACCCTCAGTTTATTAATGTTGAGAGATAGCCCTAGTGAGAATTGGGTCTGAATTTTAACCTCATTGGGGTTGCATCCAACCTGAATTTTGAATTAAAGGCAAGCTGGGTACTGATTTTAATACATTAAAATTCTAATGATAAATGAATGGTGGTAAGGCAAACACATGTTAACTTTTAAGTTTTAAATGGCCTGCAACATTGCTATAGTTTCCTCTAAGTGTAAAATTTTTTTGGTGTGGAATGAAGCTTTAAACATCGAAATCTGTGTTGTCATTATCTGCACTATACTTAACTATTTTAATGTTGAAGTTTGTGGGTGTCTTCACTGAAAACCCTCAGGAGACTTCACTCCTCCACTAGGGATCACCTAGGGGTTTAAAAGGCTTGGTACATATGCTAAATGTACCCGTGATCCCTACATAAGTGGCATTTAATTATAGCTTTACTAAGGGACTAGCAAAGATTAGGTTTGGGGGTGTGTTAAGACCTAAAAAGTACCACTTTTCACCCCTTAACTTAATCTCTGTTAGACCCTTAATTATTTAATAAATGTGTTTGAAGTCTATTCTGTAGGTAATAAGCAGCAGCTGCAAATAAACCCCTAACCATGCCAAGAAGCTCACTATTGCCCCAGAACTACCTCAGCAGAATGAAAGATGAACCCAGACAGAGAGTTGGCTGCAGCATAGGCACAGCAAGGCAGAAACAAACCAGAAGAATGCCTCGCGGAGATGTCGCAGGGTTCAATTGAACTAGAGATAATGCCTTCATACAGTTGTCGCGGGCTTCTGAAGAAAGCACACAAACTAGTCGCGCCGTTCTCGCGTGGTTTGGTGCCAGAAAGAATTGAAAAGCAGACTTCGCGAGGTCCTCACGATGCTCAGTCTTGAGGGCCCGCGCAGCTCAAGAAAGGAGTCTTCAATCCTCGCGCGATTCACTAAAGAGAGACAGAGAGCTCTAGGCACTCCCGAGCGCAGTTGTCGCGTAGTGACCGTGGGATACAAACTTTCAAGGAAATGCTCGCGCGATCCATAGGCTCATGAACACTGCTTCTTTGCGAGGATCCGTCACAAGATTCACCAAGCGACGAACCGTGTGAGTAGTTCCCGCGCCATTCAAAGTTGAAAGACCAATCCCGCGACCAAAGTATCCCGCGATGACCAAAAGTACCAATCCATTGTTGCATGAGCTTCAAGTCAATTCAACCGACACCAATTCTACCATCGGAAAGATCTACAAATCTTTTCTACCAGGTGAGGATCGGGTTCTAAACTTCTCCCCATACGTAAGGGCAATCTAGGAACTTCAATTAGGGCATGCACTCCAATGCTCCAATCTCTATGCACACCAAGGCATCAAGGGACAGAATAGCAAGTGAAAAGATGAAATTAGGGTTTTCCTAACCCTAATTCACACACAGCCGACTGCTATATAAGCCTAAGCCTAGCATAGGTTTGAGGACCTTTTGACGGACTATAGACTTAGACTTTTTCAGACTTCGTCTTCTCGATTAAGCTGTAAATTTTAGTAGGCTAAGGTTAGGTTCTAGGTAGTTTCTTTTTCCTTTTTCTTTCTCTCCATAGTCTAATACTTGCTAGCTATGCCTTATGTATGATTATATGGTATAGTTTTTAATGGAGTTCTATAATAGGATTTATTGCATGTATGGGATGATGTTTTTGTTGAGAGTTGTTCTGTACAAGGCTGCTGCCTTGAGATCACCAATTGCTAAGTTGTATTGTAAACAATGGAGGATTATTTTTAAGATTTTATTTAGATCCAAGTGACCTGTGTGTCCAGATTAGGCACATTGCAAGCCTTCCCCCACCACAGGATGCACTAAATCTGAATCCCCATGGGAGCTTGAGCTGGTAGCCTTGTGAACATGGTGGTAGCAGCAATGTCCTCGTTCTGTCTTAGACCTCTGTGAGGAGGATAGCCTCTGTGGATAGTCTGTGACCATTCAAGTGGGCAGGTTATAGCCCTAGGGTGAAGCCAATCCATAAATCTAAGACAGATTCTTCTTCTCTGTCCTTGTGCTTGTAGCTTTGTGAGAGAATGTGCACAGACAGACTCCCCTATATTTGTATAGATCCACCATCAGATTGCAGATCTAATATGGTTGTAGAGATTGTGGGCTTGTGACTAGGTCACTGCAGTCTTTCAAAAGCAGTGAACAACCATGCTTAAAAGCTAGTACTCAAACTCTTGTTGGTCCTGTGTGTCCAGGCTCGTGCATTTTGAAGGCCTAGCCCCATACACAGAATTTTAGAGGTTGAGGTTCCTACGGATTCTTGAGCTTGTAGCCTGGATGAAGTAGTACCTACAATGATAAACTTGTTTTGACCCATCTCTGGATTATGGTTCCCCTATTGGATAGTCTGTGACCATTTAAGTGGACAGGTTATAGCCATAAGGGATTGGATCATGGCACATGGGTGAGTTGGATTCTTTCTCCTCTTTGGTGATAAAGTAGCCATTGGACAAGATTTCTATAGCAACAGATCTGAGTCTAAGTTACAAGACCCATCAGATCTGTACCTAATATCATACTTCTCACTCTTTTATATTTATTTTCACACTCCACCCTTCTTCTTAACCCTTTCTGTAATTTAGACATTACGTTACCTTAGGATTTAGACTATAGTGACCATGTGCGACCATGGATCCTCTTGAACTCATCGCGGTGATGCTCCCGCAAAGGGTGAAAATGTAGAGTCGCCACCCGGAGCTTTTGGTGACCTAGGAAACCTTCAACTCGATATTTTGAGCACCGAAGTGCTAAATATGACTTGGATTTACCGGTCTTTGCCAAAGACTCTAGGGTAGGGGCTTCAGTTATCAATCGGGAAGGGTTTAGGCACCCGATCAACCTGCACGTAGCGGTCTCTATCTATGGCCAAAATAAAAAATAAATAGGTGGAGTTTCCCCTTGCCCGAAGGCAATACGGTCCTATCAATCTTTGAGCCAAACTGAAATTTCGGCGGCATAACGGCTTGAATCCTTTGACGGGGAAAACACCAAGAAGGTAAAGGAAGAGAGGGGTGAGCCGGAGCTCACGGGCCGTTGTTGCACCGTGGAAGTCCTTCGCTTTGGCGTGCTTCCGATGGCTTAAATGGAGTGAAAATGGGTTCTAATGCTAGGGTTCAATAAAATAGGAAGTGTAGGGTGAGGCCAAAGGCTAGACTTTATCTAAAGGGAGTGATCTAATGGTAGAAATGTGGTGGAATAGGTGATCTAAGCTTGCTGGAATTCTGAAAAATAAATGGCATTTTCTCTCACTAGGGCTCTCTCTCTTAAACTCTCTAATCTTTCAACCAAATTTTCAACCCTTTGGGAAGAGGGGGGCCTCTCTATTTATAGAGAAGAGGTTGGTTAGGGGCTTACTTAAGAGCTAATTAGTTTAGCAATTAGGTAATCCCCTATCTAAGGTTTTCTAGGTTTTCAAGGTCCTAGGGTTTTGGGAAACTGATTTTAATGGCGGATGATGGGGTGGGACTATGGGTGACTTAAGGGTTGCCAATAAGCTCAAAGGGGGTGCAACCAACCTCAAGACACCCACTTCAATCAAGGGGAGGGTCAAAGGGTCAAAGTAGATGAACGAAATTCGAGCAATTGATGACAGTTACTGTAGCTAAGCTGGGTGTATTATATCGCCCGGTATTATGCATAATGATTTCTGGAAGATGAATCCCTGGTGGGTCTCACCTATACCGGGCGATATATATATATACGGCCGCCAAAGTTGGTCTAAAATATCAGCGATATAATATATAATACCGACCAAACTGGGCAAATTTGTATGTAATATACACGTCAGAGAAAAAGGTTGTCATTTTATGTGGAACTTCAATCGGTCATAACATTTGAACCGTAGCTCCAAATTGGGTGATCTTTTGCTTGTTGGAAAGTTGGAGAAGTCCTCTTTCCAATGGTATTTAGCTCATCTATGGCAAGGGTCTGTGTAAAATGTTATAGCTCTCCTCCCATCAACTGCTCAGAAGGGTTCAAGTTGGGTCTGGGAAGGGAATCTAGGGTTTAGGGGTGATCTCTAAGGGTTGGGGAATGGTTCTAAAGGGTTCAGGGATGCCATCGGAAGCAAGGGGTACAACTCTCTCGGAGTACAGATTGATTGGGCCTTGGGCTGAATTTTGGTGTCTACAGATGCCCCTCTTTGGTATTCGATCACTAATGATCGGATGCCAAAGATAAGAGACATCCGAAGAGGTCCAACGCATGTTTGATGGGTCCGCCTGGTTCAACTTAATTCTCAAGCATCCATGGTGATGGTGAGTGTACGTAGGCCCTCTCATTTAGGGATATCATCCGTACCTCAAAGCTAATAGTTCCCAAGCACATTGCAACATTATTGGGCATAACTGTGATGATCACAAAAAGTGTAAGCCCGCTAGCCGGGATATCGTCCACTTCCTGAGGGAAATTATAGATTTGTGATGTTGAGTATTAATCCAAACCAGACAACTCCATGAAACGGGATGATCAATCTATGCTTCGAAATTGATGCGAAGCACGCAAAGCGAAGGCCTAAACAATGTGTCCAATCCTATGGGGTATTGACAACTCCATTGGATTGGCCACTGGTGCCCTTACCTAGGTAAGGCTCAAAGTTTCTAGGCGAACCCATCAACCTCGAGGTTGCTTTAGCATGATTTACCTGAGTGGAGCGAATATTGATGTCGCAACACTTCTTGGGAATGCATGCCCATTTTACGAGTAATTTTTTTTTTTTTTTGAATTTTCTTTTATTTCGAGGCCTCTAAGCGAAGCTTAAAGACCTCTGGCAATTTTATTCTTGTAGAACTCTTTAAGCAGATCAAATGTCAATTGATATGCTTTAAGAATACGTGCGCGCTGCCGGGGATGGGTACACCATGAGGATGTGCTCGTTCTGGTGGTGAGGTGCTCCTGATTCACATGAACCGGAGTGCCTTAACTCGAGACAAAGCTAAAAAGGATCAGGCTAGAACTAAACATCCATCGAAAGAAATGGTCAATTCTAGGCTCCATCCCTAATGAAATCACAGCTTACTAACTATGCACAGACAGACACCCATCAGGGGCGATAAGCAGCAAATAGGCGCGAATGGAAGCCTCGACCCTAAGGTACAATTTACGAGGACAAACGACCATCCTGCGGATACCCAGACGCAAGTGCATACATTCAATAGGGACACCATTCTTATACAGGTTTTAAGCCTGTGTAAAAGGAAATACAAGGGAATGAGCCCTTCGGTCTGTATGTTTGCACATAGTTTGGTTGGTTGTAATTTCATTTTTGACGTGTCAGTTTCAACTGACAATAGACTTTTCGAATGGTCTAAAGTTGGGTGCACTCTTGGTCAATCATAGATCAGAAGGTGGATGATCAGAGCCAAAGCTTGGAAGGTGGGGTCAACCTACTCAGGATTTTTACTTCATAACCAAAGGTTGTTTTTTCTTCCCTTTTTTTCCTTTTCTTTTTTTTTTCTTTTTCTTTCTTCTTCTTCTTCTTTTTTTTCATGTCAGTTTGAGACTCTAAGCATGCTCAAACTGCTTTTATTTCTGCACGTATCCTTAGGCGAATCAACTTGCCATATTGATATACCTTAAGGACGTGTGCATTCCGGTGATGGGTCCTTGGTTTGCCTGTCGGATCAGGCCTCGACTTCTGCTGGGGAAGATTTGGGCCTATGTGTATGTTCCTAAGAGTGACAGGTGATGGATAAGTTTATTTGCCCGCCGGATCAGGTGTGGGGTGTCCCTACGTAAAATGGGGTTCGAGAACTTTCGGGTGGACCCGATCATTCCGAATTGATTTAACACGGTTCTCGGAGCGGCGCTAATGTTCATTGCGACGCTCTTTTGAGAACTAGTGTCATTTTCAGCAATTCTCTTTCTTCTCTTTTTTTTTTTCTTTTTTCCTTTTTTGTTTTGGATCTTATGATTTTACGGAGCACTTAGCGGGTACTTACAGATCTAGATCCGTTTATTGTGGCACGGTCCCTTTGGGCCAGTCGAAGAGAGCTCGAAGGGCCGTTTGGGGATGCGTCCACCATCGCTTGACGGTACACGGAATTCTAAGGGGGACCGGGCCGTGATTCATAGCATGCAAGGGGGGTCCATCGGGGCTCAAAGTCGAAAAATGGTCGGGCAGTTTTAAAAATTGCCATTTCTGGTCGGGCGTATATAATATATACGCCTGACCAAAATGCAGCGAAAATGGTCAGGCGTATGTAGTTTTTTAAACTGTCCGAGCCCGAGCACAAAAGGGGCCCCCCTTTTTCAAATTTTATCTTCCTCCCTCCTTCCTCTTTGAGTTCGGGACAGCCCTCTAGGGTTTTTGCATTCGATTCTGCTTGAGTTCAACCGCCGGGGGTCGCACGTGTCGATCAAGAGTGCTCATTCTGCGTCAATATTTGTTTTTCTCTTCCATTGAAGGTAATCATTACCCCTCCTTCATTTTTCCTTTGAATTTTGATATTATTGTTGCTTGATGCTCTTTTTTCTTTGTGGTGAAATGCTTTTTGATTTTCTTTTAAGCATATATGATGCCTATATTCCTTTTCTCTTCTCTTTTTTTTTTCTTTTTGAAATGCTTGATTCCATAGGCTTATTTTCTATCCATCATTCATTCATTTTATTTTATTTCTTCTTTTTTTTGTTTTTGATGGATTAGTGCATTTTATTGGTGCATTTTTTTTTTATGGGTGCATATATATATTTTTTTGGTTTAGTGCATCTCTTTTTTTTTGGTTTTATGCATTCTCTCTCCCCCCACTTTTTTGGATGGATTAGCGCACACATTTTTTGTTGATGGATTAGTACACACATTTTTTTTGGTCTTATTCCCTCCTTTTTTGTTGTTTTCTCCCCTCTCTTTTTTTGATTTTTGATGGATTAGTACATACGCACATACACACATAGTTTTTTTTAGAGAGATTTTTTTTTATTAGTGCATATTTTTCTCTTTTTTTTTTTTTTGGCACCCTTTTCATATGCCGATGCGTCTCATATTTTCAAGATGTCTGGCGACGAAGGACATGATCAATAAGAAGGGTCGGAGATGGCCTATGGTCCCCATGGGGAACAGTTCATCGTGTCTCAGCGCTCCTCCCAGCCTTGGTATGAAATGCAAGGCGAGGCTGCCCGTATCGGCCTCCACTACTGCCAGCACACCCACATGTCCAACTTTGGGATTGCCGGTTAGGTAAACAGATGAGCCCCCCCTTTTTCGCTTTTGTTTTCCTTTGATGCCTTCATTATACCACCTTGCCCCTATTTGACTGATGCCTTCTCTTTGCAGCCCCTACCACACATTATGTTCCGAGGTGGCTGGTTTGACCTCCAACGTCTCGTGCTTTACCTTCCACCAGCGGTGAAGGACCTACTCACCAATGCCGGTTTCAGGGATTTCATTTTGTGTCCCGCCGTGAGGGCCGATACGGCCTATTTGAAGGCCCTGATAGAGCGTTTTCACCCCGAGACCATGACATTTCACATGGCCGTGGCAAAGATGGCCTTTACACATGCAGACTGGTCTATGATTACTGAGGTCCGTATTGGAGGGGTGCCCGTGGTACCTACCCGTACACCGGATAAGGAGGAGGTGATTCGACTGATAGGGGCCTACCCGACCTCTGGGAATATTCGAGGCTCTGAGGTCAGGCTATCCTGGCTGGTTGATTAGTATGAGCCTCATGAGTTAGTGGACCAGGGCCAGCCCGACATGGCCATTTACCTTGAGCCCGCATGCGCACATATGGTGGCCTGCATTTCTCTGTTGTTTCTCCTGGGCAAGACTCTCTTCTCAAACACCAGCGGAGGGCGAGTCTCGTTGTCCCTACTCAGCCAGATGGTGAACTGGGACAATGTGCATCAATTCGATTGATGGCGGTGTCATGTCCAGTCTAGCTCCATTATGGGTTTCTGGCCTGCAATTTAGGTATTTTATCCTTTGGTTTTAGTTTATCTAATTTTTCTTTTATGGCATACCTATTTTTATCTGCTTGCTTATTTTTATCTGCTTGCTTTCTCAGGTTTGGGGGTATCTCCATTTCCAACCGGGTCGCCCTCTGCTTCAGTCTGAAGTTGCTATGTTCCCCCTCATGAGTTACTGGCATGTGAGCCGACGTCGGGACGTAGGTATGAAGCATTTGGAGTTAGGGCTGCACTCTCAATTCGACCTGCTGATCCCAGAGCAGGTGTAACCACTCCCCCCTTTTTTTTATAAATTTGACAGCTCTTTTGTGCTATGGATTTTTACCAACTGTATGTATCCCTCCTCTATGTTCTCTTCTTTTTTACAGATCGTCCTCGACCCCTACATTGGATCTCCCTTGGAACACGGCTTGATGGGTCCTTCTCTCTTCTTCTTTGGACTGCGCATCATCTTCCTCTACGGGACCTGGACTAGGGCCTACTATTTAGGAGAGAGAGTGGTTCATCAGTATCGTCCTCTCTTTGCCATGCCCCAAGCTCCTCCAGCTGACGTGTTTGCTCCGGAAGGCTCCATTGATGAGCTTACTGCTCACTTTCTTCACCATGGGGTTCCTATTGATGGCCTCTTTTACCTGGGGGGTATCAGATGTGGTACGATTCTCTGCCTTATCATTTCCTGCTGCCCCGCTTCGTGCTTGGTGCTAACTTTTTAGCATTTGACGGACCGCGATCTCAGGTGGTGCCCTTTCCTCTTTTTATTTGGCAGCCTCCTTGTGATTACTTTGATTGACCTACCATCTTAAATGGCAAAATGTTTCTCTCTGCAGTTTGAGCAGGGCGGCGGCTCAGATGAGGGGGATGAGGCGGCTACTCCCTATGATGCTACAGGTGTTGGACCTTCCGACCCTTCCAGTGCTGGTGCTTCTGGTGCGGCTTCAGTCTTGGACCATCCTTGTCAGGACCTTCAAGTGTTTGGATGATGCTTTTTTATCGCGCGTGTGTGCCGACGTGGCGGAGAAGGCACGTATCTCTGCTAAAGCTATCCAGGTCCCACCTCCTGAGCTGATCCCCGGGGTAATCTCTACCTTGTGGCTTTACTCTCTTTCCCTTTGAATTATGATGACGGCTTCTGTGACTGACACCTCTTTTTCTTACTGGCCAGGATTATGAGTCGGTAGTGAGTCAAGCCGAATATTATCGTAACATTTTTGGGCTTAGGGAGACCGAGGTGGTGAGTGAATACTGACCCAACCTAATCATTTTCTTATTTACTTTCTGCCTGTTTCTCTACCTGATGGCTTTTGGTGTGCTCCTGCAGCGTTCTCGTGAGAAGGAGTCGCGTTCTCTACTCAGCCGTATTTCTCAGGCGTGGACTCGGGTGGGGGAGACTCGTACTTTCCAAAGCGCGAGCCAGCTCCAGAAGAAGTCGAAGGGGGCTGCCCAGGACTAGTTCATTTTCTAAAAATTTGACACAAAGAAACAATTTAGACTTTTGGATTATTTGGGGGATATGTAATAAATTATTATTAGTTTTTTTTTTAAAACAACACATTTTTTTTTGGATGGTTTTATAAATTTCATGTTTTATGTAAATGTTCTATTTGATTATCTCTTTGCTTTGTTGTTTCCTTTCCTTGGCCTGAAATGAGTTGGCACCCCTCCAATAATGGGGTAGATCTTGCAGGTGATTCTCCGTATATAACCTACAGATAGTGAGTCATCCGAGGGCTTCCCATGGGTGTGTAAGCATGCGTGCCTGTGGGCTGCTCTGAGATGAAAAAGTAGGCAGAAGAAAAAACATTCCTCCTTGGAAAAAATGAACCAAAGTGGGGGAAGCCTTAACTTTCCTGCACTCTTAGTTGGGCGTATATAATACATACGCCTGGCAAATGTTCAGCAACAAAAGGCCGGGCGTATATATTATATACGCCTGGCCAATACATAGTAAAAATGTCCGAGCGTATATATTATATACGCCGAGCCAAATGGTTTAAATTTTTACCCTGGCGTATATAATATATACGCCTGCTACAATGTGGGCTTAGCAGGTTCTTTATAACCCAAACCTGGCCCCCTGTTTCTTCTTCCTTCATCTCGTCTTGGCCTTCTTTGCCCTTCTTTTTCTTTTCCTTCCCCTCTACTTTTTCTAGGGGGTACATCGCCATACATTGATTGATTTTTATAAAGAACGTCTTTGTACGCCCATGGACCTGCCTTCGAAAAGGGGCCCAAGTTCTCATACGGGGCTAGGGCTAGTATACTTCCCTGTTTGGGCCTTTTTGTAAAAATTGCATGATAGCTTGGCTGAGAGCGAGCTCGCGGTTTTGAGTAGCCTCGAGTTGTCCCGCCTTTCCTCCCTCCTTGCTATTCCTCTGTTGCCCAACCTGCTGCAGGCGACTTTGGCATCGTGGGACCATAGGGCCCATGTCTTTAGATTTGGGTCCAGGGAGCTGACCCCAACCTTGGAAGAGCTAGCCTCTATTATTGGCTTGAAGATGCATCGAGGCCTTGCAAAAGTAGTGCCCAAATCAGGGTATGCAAGGGCTGTCTACGCGGTTCTCGATTTAAAAAAGGGGGGGTATGAGAAATGTTTCACCGGAGGGCCCACTAGGTGTTCGGTGAAATTCCTGAGAGAACTTTTCGGTGACTCGAGTCTTTAAAAGTTGCCTATTCGAGATCCCTTCAATGTAAAGGCCTTTACCCTTTATTTGCTATCAAAAGTTCTCTTCTTTACCGGGGGCGAGACCTTTTACCTTGGGCTATGCGATGTCTTGGCTGAATTGGAGGGAGGTCATTCATTAGTACACCGGGTTCTTGCTGAGATTTATCGGGGCTTGGATGCCTTGGCCTCGAGCCGGGTTGGGATTCTCAGCGGGAGCCCGCTCCTTGTTCAGATCTGGCTAGGAGAGCATTTGGCTATCATGGGGCCTGTGCCGAGATTGTGCTTGATAAGAGGGGATGTGGCTCGAGGCTTTCTTATCCGGTGCTTGAGATTTCCTCATGGGAGCGCCGAGGAGCTGAGCACGTGGCTATTAGATGCGGTATTGATCTGGCAACTTCCCTGGTCGGATGGCACCTTTCCGATTGCCCGCTCTCGGGATTATGAGGGTATCACGCTTCTGGGCTTGACTAGTAGCACATTCTATTTCCCATCTCGGATGCTTCATCAATCCGGATACGACCAACATGTGCCATGTACCGTAATGCCACCTTTGTGCTCTCTAATATTCTCTCGGGGTTCTCTTGGTGATCTTGACCGCATAGCCACCCTCTGGGAGACCCGCCAATTGGTGCACATGTGTAGCTTAGTTTAGGGGGGCGTCGTCTCTCCTGATTACGAGGTTTGGCAGGCATCTGAGGAATTACCTGCCACTAGCCACATTTCGGTAGACGTGAGAGAGATGGGGCCTTGGCCATATAAGGAATTACCTGCCACTAGGATTGAGTCTCTTTCTGTAGAGAGGCTGGCTTTGATCGAGGCTTTGGAGAAAGAAAGGGTCAGAGCTGAGATTGCAGAGCAGAGTTGCCTTTGAGAGTGAGATTCTCGCTTGGATCAAGCTTTTGATCGAGTCTTCATGGTAGGTGGATGTCTCATCGAAATGCTCGTGAGGACTCTCTTCTTAGAGAGATCAGTGCTTTGAAGCGTGGCCCCTGCCCATGATCTATTCCTGCACATATCATAGATCATATACACGGAGGGGGGGGGAATGCCCCATAACAGAGATCTCCTTCTTTTTTGGGATTGTTTCCTTTTTGTTTGTTTTATACTTGTACAGAAGGCGGAAAGTAGAAAATGTGTCATGCTGTTATCTTTTTGGGACGTGACACTTCATACGTGATGCTTGTAAGGAAAGAAATGAAATCTGCTATATATACATATATACATTTTTTTTGGTATTCGAATTTCCTTCCATACATCTTGCAACGTAAGGTTATATATATTTTTTCTTTTCAAAAATTTTCCTCTACACAGGGTGAGGCTTTTTATGGGAAAGGAAAATCTATTATCTTTTTTGAAATTTTCTCCCTCACAGTGTGAGGTTTTTTATGGGAAAGGAAAATCTATTATCTTTTTTGAAATTTTCTCCTTTTTGTGACGTCGGTAATTACAAGGCCAAACCAGTAGGTCCTTTTTCAAGCATGGTCAAACACTGTTCATGAGGTACAGGCTTTTCCTTTAAACATGGGAAGGTCAACTTCCTTGGGATTGGTCTAGTCTTCTATCTTTCCCTTCGATCATGCGTCAGATGCCGCGGTAGAGACGACATAGTTGATCGGGATCCGATCCAATTTCAACATGAGTGGCCCATCAAAGGAGGGAAAGGGGCTCAAGGGGTTCAAACTAAAATGGGCGGGCCAGAACAAGTCTTCTCCTAATCTCTCTCTTCTTGACATTTTTGCTCGTAGCGCCCAAGACGGGTTTTCGCTATGCCCGTCATCCTTGTTTTTACCTGTAGCGCCCTTTCAGGTTTTCACTACGTCCATGGGTTCGCTCTCTTACCCTAGGTGCCCTTTCAAGTTTTCACCTGGTCCACGTGAGTTCGCTGTTTTTACCCGTGGTGCCATTGCGGGTTTTCACCACGTCCATCTTGCTTTAAACTCAAATTAACTTTTTTTTTTCTTTTTCTTTTTTTTTTTAGAACCAGAAGGCCATGACATGGACGTCGATTCTGTCATAGCCGGCTGAATGAAGTTCTATGTGGTTTGTTAACTCAGCTTGTTCTGATGCAGTAGATGCTATGACCGCTTGTGGACCTTAAAAAGGGCTTTCTTCGGGGTTGTAATGTGGTCGGGGTTCAAACGGGTTGGGTTTTTCTGGGGATTTGGATCTAAGTTTTGAGTGAATTCTAGATTCGGTGATTCCGCTTTCTTTCCATAGGGTTTTTATGGTACATGACCCAGTCACTTCTCTTTTTTTTTTAATCTTGGTCCCCCCCTTATCTTTTAGGGTTTTGCTTTCTTCTTCTTCTCTCTTTTTTTTTGGTTTGAATTTTTCCTCTCTTCTCTTTCCTCTTTTTTTGGAATTTTGGGAGAGGTATATGAAAAAAATGGTTATTGGTCCGACGTGTGTAGCAAAAAGGGTGAAGGTTTTCAGGGAATATTTCTTTTAGGCTACTTATCTTAAAAATGATGACCTCTTCTATGGGTCCTTAAGCGGTCACGCATCTACTTTTATCAAAACTTACCTTGTCTCAAGACCTATGAATAGAACTTACGGAGGTATCCAGCGTTGATGGGCTCAAGAAAGTGGTCTCCATCCATGGTGGCAAGGCGAACGACGTATCCTGGCAAGACCTCTCGGACGACGTAGGGTCCTTCCCAATTTGGCTTAAACTTCCCTCTTGGATCGGTGTGGAGAGACTGGAAAATTTTCTTCAGCACAGTGTCTCCTACCTTCAGATCTAGACTGCGGACACGCTCATTGTAAGCACGTACAATTCTCCTCTGATAGATCTGGGTGTGGCACAAGACTAGGAGTCTTTTCTCGTCAAGTAAATCCAACTGCTCAAAATGGGCTCTTTTCCTCTCAGCTTCAGGTAGATGGGATTCCAAAAGGATACGGAGTGACGGTACTTCGACCTCAACGGGTAGCACGGCCTTGGTTCCCTACAGAAGGGAGAATGGCATTGCCCCTGTAGATGTACGGATAGACGTTTTATAGGCCCAAAGTGCAAAGGGTAACTGCTCACTCCAATCTCTGTAAGTGACAACCATCTTCTCTAGGATGTGGATCAGAGTTTTATTGGCTGCTTCCACAGCTCCGTTTGTCTGCGGCCTGTATGGGGATGATCGATGATGCTTGATCTGGAATTGCTCACACAAGGCCTAGATGCGCCTATTGGCGAAATTAGTGCCATTATCAGTGACGATATCTTTGCGTACGCCGAATCTGCAAATGATGTTGTTCTTGATGAACTTCTCAACATGACTAGCCTTAATGCTCGTGTAAGGGGTAGCCTCTACCGCGATGAGGATGAACTGATATCCGTTGGAAGCCTTAGGATTGATTTTATCGATGACGTCGAGACCCCAGGTGGTGAACGGCCAAGGAGTGGCCATGCTGTGCAAATCAATGGCCAGAGCATGTATTAGACTAGAGTGCTCTTAGTATTTGTAGTACTTCTGCACGTGTTTGCAGCAATCGGTCTCCATTGTGGTCCAAAAGTATCCTTGCCTTAGAATTTTCTTAGCAAGCATGTGTCCACTGACGTGTGCCCCACAGACTCCTTCATGGATCTCCTTCATGATCTCATCCGCTTCTTTCCGGGATAGGCATCGTAGCAGCATATTGTCGTGAGACCGTCTGGACAGGAGATCACCGCAGATAATGTAGTTTGTTGCCAATCGCTGGATGGTGCGTCTGTCTTCCTTTGATGTTCCTTCTGGGATAGTTCGGATCTCGAGGAAATTCTTGATGTCCGAGAACCAAGGTGGTTCATTATCTACCTCTATAGGTCCCTCAATTAGGTGACAGAAAGCCGGTTCGTTCCTCTGTTCTATCATGATCGGCTTCATCACAACTCCGTATGGATCAGTTTCTCATCCTCGGTCTTCCAATCTCAGTTGGTCTGGCATATAATTAACTGTGAATCTCCAAAGACCCTAAGGTGAGTTATATTCATATCAAGAGCCGCCTGTAAACCAGCTGCACAGGCCTCATACTCGGCCATATTGATGGTGCATGGGAAGTTCAATTTGATTGAGATGGGTACATATGATCCTCTTGGCGAGATGAGAATGGCGCAAACTCCTTGGCCTTCAACATGCGATGGTCCATCAAAGTGCATTACCCAGGACTCCTTTATTTCCTCTGTATCCTCGTCAGTCATGAACAGAATGTCCTCATCAGGGAATTCGGTCCTTAGAGGCTCATAGTCCGGTAGAGGGTTCTCAGCAAGATGATCAGCGAGTACCTGCCCTTTAATCGACTTCTGGGTGACATAGGTAATGTCAAATTCTGATAGGAGTAGCTGCCATCATGTAGTTCGACCAGTGAGAGCAGGTTTCTTGAATAGGTACTTCAACGGATCCATCCCTGCTAGAAGTAGAACGGCTTGGGATAACAGGTAGTGCTGAAGTCTTTGAGTAGCCCATACGAGTGCCAAGCATGCTTTCTCCAGATGAGAATAGCGCGTCTCGTAATCAGTGAACTTCTTACTTAGGTAATAGACGGCCTACTCTCTTCTTCCTGTCTCATCATGCTGTCATAACACACAGCCCATAGAAAACTCTGTTCCGGATAGGTACATTTTCAGGGGTCTATCAGGTATAGGTGGTACCAATATCGGAGGATTTAGGAGGTAACCTTTAATCTTGTCAAATGTAGCTTGGCAGTCACCATTCCACTCAACTGGTGAGTCCTTTCTCAGTAGCTTGAAGATCGGTGCTCATATCGGAGTTAATTGTGCAATGAAATGGCTGATATACTGGATTCTACCTAAGAAGCCTCTGACTTCCTTCTCTGTAGACGGTGATGGCATTTGCGATGGTTTTGATCTTGGTCGGTCGACTCATGCCTCTCCTCACGATTTATAAAACCTAATAGCTTTCCTGACATAGCACCGAACGCGCACTTCTGGGAATTCAACCGCAACCTGTACTTTCTCAACCTCGCGAATAGCTTTTGAAGATTTATCAAGTGGTCCTCCCTTTTTGGTGATTTGGCAATCATGTCGTCGACATACACTTCAATCTCTCGGTGCATCATGTCGTGGAACAAGGCCGTCATTGCTCGTTGATAGGTTGCATCATGTCCATCTTGCTTTAAACTCAAATTAACTTTTTTTTTTCTTTTTCTTTTTTTTTTTAGAACTAGAAGGCCATGACATGGACAACGATTCCGTCATAGTCGGCTGAATGAAGTTCTATGTGGTTTGTTAACTCAGCTTGTTCTGATGCAGTAGATGCTATGACCGCTTGTGGACCTTAAAAAGGGCTTTCTTCGGGGTTGTAATGTGGTCGGGGTTCAAACGGGTTGGATTTTTCTGGGGATTTGGATCTAAGTTTTGAGTGAATTCTAGATTCGGTGATTCCTCTTTCTTTCCACTGGGTTTTTATGGTACATGCCCCAGTCACTTCTCTTTTTTTTTTAATCTTGGTCCCCCCCCTTTTCTTTTAGGGTTTTGCTTTCTTCTTCTTCTCTCTTTTTTTTTGGTTTGAATTTTTCCTCTCTTCTCTTTCCTCTTTTTTTGGAATTTTGGGAGGGGTATATGAAAGAAATGGTTATGGGCCCGACGTGTGTAGCAAAAAGGGTGATGGTTTTCAGGGAATATTTCTTTTAGGCTACTTGTCTTTAAAATGATGACCTCTTCTATGGGGTCCTTAAGCGGTCACGCATATACTTTTATCAAAACTTACCTTATCTCAAGACCTATGAGTAGAACTTACGGAGGTATCCAGCGTTGATGGGCTCAGGAAAGTGGTCTCCGTCCATGGTGGCAAGGCGAACGACGTATCCTGGCAAGACCTCTCGGACGACGTAGGGTCCTTCCCAATTTGGCTTAAACTTCCCTCTTGGATCGGCGTGGAGAGACTGGAAAATTTTCTTCAGCACAGTGTCTCCTACCTTCAGATCTAGATTGCGGACACGCTCATTGTAAGCCCGTGCAATTCTCCTCTGATAGATCAGGGGGTGGCACAAGACTAGGAGTCTTTTCTCGTCAAGTAAATCCAACTGCTCAAAATGGGCTCTTTTCCTCTCAGCTTCAGGTAGATGGGATTCCAAATGGATACGGAGTGACGGTACTTCGACCTCAACGGGTAGCACGGCCTCGGTTCCGTACACAAGGGAGAATGGCATTGCCCCTGTAGCGGTACGGATAGACGTTTTATAGGCCCAAAGTGCGAAGGGTAACTGCTCACTCCAATCTCTGTAAGTGACTACCATCTTCTCTAGGATGTGGATAAGAGTTTTATTGGCTGCTTCCACAGCTCCGTTTGTCTGCGGCCTGTATGGGGATGATCGATGATGCTTGATCTGGAATTGCTCACACAAGGCCCAGATGCGCCTATTGGCAAAATTAGTGCCATTATCAGTGACGATATCTTTGCGTACGCCGAATCTGCAAATGATGTTGTTCTTGATGAAGTTCTCAACATGAATAGCCTTAATGCTCGTGTAGGAGGTTGCCTCTACCGCGATGAGGATGAACTGATATCCGTTGGAAGCCTTAGGATTGATTTTACCGATGACGTCGAGACCCCAGGTGGTGAACGGCCAAGGAGTGGCCACGCTGTGCAAATCAATGGCCGGAGCATGTATTAGACTAGAGTGCTCTTGGCATTTGTAGCACTTCTGCACGTGTTTGCAGCAATCGGTCTCCATTGTGGTCCAAAAGTATCCTTGCCTTAGAATTTTCTTAGCAAGCATGTGTCCACTGACGTGTGCCCCACAGACTCCTTCATGGATCTCCTTCATGATCTCATCCGCTTCTTTCCGGGATAGGCATCGTAGCAGCATATTGTCGTGAGACCGTCTGGACAGGAGATCACCGCAGATAACGTAGTCTGTTGCCAATCGCTGGATGGTGCAGCTGTCTACCTTTGATGTTCCTTCTGGGATAGTTCAGATCTCGAGGAAATTCTTGATGTCCGAGAACCAAGGTGGTTCATTATCTACTTCTATAGGTCCCTCAATTAGGTGACAGAAAGCCGGTTCATTCCTCTATTCTATCATGATCGGCTTCATCACAACTCCGTATGGATCAGTTTCTCATCCTCGGTCTTCCAATCTCTGTTGGTCTGGCATATAATTAACTGTGAATCTCCAAAGACCCTAAGGTGAGTTATATTCAGATCAAGAGCCGCCTGTAAACCAGCTGTACAGGCCTCATACTCGGCCATATTGATGGTGCATGGGAAGTTCAATTTGATTGAGATGGTACATGTGATCCTCTTGGCGAGATGAGAATGGCACAAACTCCTTGGCCTTCAACATGCGATGGTCCATCAAAGTGCATTACCCAGGACTCCTTTATTTCCTCCGTATCCTCGTCAGTCATGAACAGAATGTCCTCATCAGGGAATTCGGTCCTTAGAGGCTCATAGTCCGGCAGAGGGTTCTCAGCAAGATGATTAGCGAGTACCTGCCCTTTAATCGACTTCTGGGTGACATAGGTAATGTCAAATTCTGATAGGAGTAGCTGCCATCATGTAGTTCGACCAGTGAGAGTAGGTTTCTCGAATAGGTACTTCAACGGATCCATCCCTGCTAGAAGTAGAATGGCTTGGGATAACAGGTAGTGCCGAAGTCTTTGAGTAGCCCATACGAGTGCCAAGCATGCTTTCTCCAGATGAGAATAGCGCGTCTCGTAATCAGTGAACTTCTTACTTAGGTAATAGACGGCCTACTCTCTTCTTCCTGTCTCATCATGCTGTCATAACACACAGCCCATAGAAAACTCTGTTTCGGATAGGTACATTTTCAGGGGTCTATCAGGTACAGGTGGTACCAATATCGGAGGATTTAGGAGGTAACCTTTAATCTTGTCAAATGTAGCTTGGCAGTCACCATTCCACTCAACTGGTGAGTCCTTTCTCAGTAGCTTGAAGATCGGTGCTCATATCGGAGTTAATTGTGCAATGAAATGGCTGATATACTGGATTCTACCTAAGAAGCCTGTGACTTCCTTCTCTGTAGACGGTGATGGCATTTCTGTGATGGCCTTGATCTTGGTCAGGTCGACCTCGATGCCTCTCCTACTGACGATAAAACCTAATAGCCTTCCTGACATAGCACCGAACGCGCACTTCTGGGAATTCAACCGCAACCTGTACTTTCTCAACCTCTCGAATAGCTTTTGAAGATTTATCAAGTGGTCCTCCCTTTTTGGTGATTTGGCAATCATGTCGTCGACATACACTTCAATCTCTCGGTGCATCATGTCGTGGAACAAGGCCGTCATTGCTCTTTGATAGGTTGCATCATGTCCATCTTGCTTTAAACTCAAATTAACTTTTTTTTTTCTTTTTCTTTTTTTTTTTAGAACTAGAAGGCCATGACATGGACAACGATTCCGTCATAGTCGGCTGAATGAAGTTCTATGTGGTTTGTTAACTCAGCTTGTTCTGATGCAGTAGATGCTATGACCGCTTGTGGACCTTAAAAAGGGCTTTCTTCGGGGTTGTAATGTGGTCGGGGTTCAAACGGGTTGGATTTTTCTGGGGATTTGGATCTAAGTTTTGAGTGAATTCTAGATTCGGTGATTCCTCTTTCTTTCCACAGGGTTTTTATGGTACTTGCCCCAGTCACTTCTCTTTTTTTTTTAATCTTGGTCCCCCCCCTTTTCTTTTAGGGTTTTGCTTTCTTCTTCTTCTCTCTTTTTTTTTGGTTTGAATTTTTCCTCTCTTCTCTTTCCTCTTTTTTTGGAATTTTGGGAGGGGTATATGAAAGAAATGGTTATGGGCCCGACGTGTGTAGCAAAAAGGGTGATGGTTTTCAGGGAATATTTCTTTTAGGCTACTTGTCTTTAAAATGATGACCTCTTCTATGGGGTCCTTAAGCGGTCACGCATATACTTTTATCAAAACTTACCTTATCTCAAGACCTATGAGTAGAACTTACGGAGGTATCCAGCGTTGATGGGCTCAGGAAAGTGGTCTCCGTCCATGGTGGCAAGGCGAACGACGTATCCTGGCAAGACCTCTCGGACGACGTAGGGTCCTTCCCAATTTGGCTTAAACTTCCCTCTTATATCGGCGTGGAGAGACTGGAAAATTTTCTTCAGCACAGTGTCTCCTACCTTCAGATCTAGATTGCGGACACGCTCATTGTAAGCCCGTGCAATTCTCCTCTGATAGATCAGGGGGTGGCACAAGACTAGGAGTCTTTTCTCATCAAGTAAATCCAACTGCTCAAAATGGGCTCTTTTCCTCTCAGCTTCAGGTAGATGGGATTCCAAAAGGATACGGGGTGACGGTACTTCGACCTCAACGGGTAGCACGGCCTCGGTTCCGTACACAAGGGAGAATGGCATTGCCCCTGTAGCGGTACGGATAGACGTTTTATAGGCCCAAAGTGCGAAGGGTAACTGCTCACTCCAATCTCTGTAAGTGACTACCATCTTCTCTAGGATGTGGATAAGAGTTTTATTGGCTGCTTCCACAGCTCCGTTTGTCTGCGGCCTGTATGGGGATGATCGATGATGCTTGATCTGGAATTGCTCACACAAGGCCCAGATGCGCCTATTGGCAAAATTAGTGCCATTATCAGTGACGATATCTTTGCGTACGCCGAATCTGCAAATGATATTGTTCTTGATGAAGTTCTCAACATGAATAGCCTTAATGCTCGTGTAGGAGGTTGCCTCTACCGCGATGAGGATGAACTGATATCCGTTGGAAGCCTTAGGATTGATTTTACCGATGACGTCGAGACCCCAGGTGGTGAACGGCTAAGGAGTGGCCACGCTGTGCAAATCAATGGCCGGAGCATGTATTAGACTAGAGTGCTCTTGGCATTTGTAGCACTTCTGCACGTGTTTGCAGCAATCGGTCTCCATTGGGGTCCAAAAGTATCCTTGCCTTAGAATTTTCTTAGCAAGCATGTGTCCACTGACGTGTGCCCCACAGACTCCTTCATGGATCTCCTTCATGATCTCATCCGCTTCTTTCCGGGATAGGCATCGTAGCAGCATATTGTCGTGAGACCGTCTGGACAGGAGATCACCGCAGATAACGTAGTCTGTTGCCAATCGCTGGATGGTGCATCTGTCTACCTTTGATGTTCCTTCTGGGATAGTTCAGATCTCGAGGAAATTCTTGATGTCCGAGAACCAAGGTGGTTCATTATCTACTTCTATAGGTCCCTCAATTAGGTGACAGAAAGCCGGTTCATTCCTCTATTCTATCATGATCGGCTTCATCACAACTCCGTATGGATCAGTTTCTCATCCTCGGTCTTCCAATCTCTGTTGGTCTGGCATATAATTAACTGTGAATCTCCAAAGACCCTAAGGTGAGTTATATTCAGATCAAGAGCCGCCTGTAAACCAGCTGTACAGGCCTCATACTCGGCCATATTGATGGTGCATGGGAAGTTCAATTTGATTGAGATGGTACATGTGATCCTCTTGGCGAGATGAGAATGGCACAAACTCCTTGGCCTTCAACATGCGATGGTCCATCAAAGTGCATTACCCAGGACTCCTTTATTTCCTCCGTATCCTCGTCAGTCATGAACAGAATGTCCTCATCAGGGAATTCGGTCCTTAGAGGCTCATAGTCCGGCAGAGGGTTCTCAGCAAGATGATTAGCGAGTACCTGCCCTTTAATCGACTTCTGGGTGACATAGGTAATGTCAAATTCTGATAGGAGTAGCTGCCATCATGTAGTTCGACCAGTGAGAGTAGGTTTCTCGAATAGGTACTTCAACGGATCCATCCCTGCTAGAAGTAGAACGGCTTGGGATAACAGGTAGTGCCGAAGTCTTTGAGTAGCCCATACGAGTGCCAAGCATGCTTTCTCCAGATGAGAATAGCGCATCTCGTAATCAGTGAACTTCTTACTTAGGTAATAGTTGGCCTACTCTCTTCTTCCTGTCTCATCATGATGTCGTAACACAGCCCATAGAAAACTCTGTTCTGGATAGGTACATTATCAGGGGTCTATCAGGTATAGGCGGTACCAATATCGAAGGATTTAGGAGGTAACCTTTAATCTTGTCAAATGTAGCTTGGCAGTCACCATTCCACTCAACTGGTGAGTCCTTTCTCAGTAGCTTGAAGATCGGTGCTCATATCGGAGTTAACTGTGCAATGAAATGGCTGATATACTGGATTCTACCTAAGAAGCCTCTGACTTCCTTCTCTGTAGACGGTGATGGCATTTCTGTGATGGCCTTGATCTTGGTCAGGTCGACCTCAATGCCTCTCCTACTTACGATAAAACCCAATAGCTTTCCTGACATAGCACCAAACGCGCACTTCTGTGAGTTCAACCGCAACCTGTACTTTCTCAACCTCGCGAATAGCTTTTGAAGATTTATGAAGTGGTCCTCCCTTTTTGGTGATTTGGCAATCATGTCGTCGACATACACTTCAATCTCTCGGTGCATCATGTCGTGGAACAAGGCCGTCATTGCTCTTTGATAGGTTGCATCATGTCCATCTTGCTTTAAACTCAAATTAACTTTTTTTTTTCTTTTTCTTTTTTTTTTTAGAACCAGAAGGCCATGACATGGACATCGATTCCGTCATAGCCGGCTGAATGAAGTTCTATGTGGTTTGTTAACTCAGCTTGTTCTGATGCAGTAGATGCTATGACAGCTTGTGGACCTTAAAAAGGGCTTTCTTCGGGGTTGTAATGGTGTCGGGGTTCAAATGGGTTGGGTTTTTCTGGGGATTTGGATCTAAGTTTTGAGTGAATTCTAGATTTGATGATTCCTCTTTCTTTCCACAGGGTTTTTATGGTACATGCCCCAGTCACTTCTCTTTTTTTTTTAATCTTGGTCCCCCCCCTTTTCTTTTAGGGTTTTGCTTTCTTTTTCTTCTCTCTTTTTTTTGGTTTGAATTTTTCCTCTCTTCTCTTTCCTATTTTTTTGGAATTTTGGGAGGGGTATATGAAAGAAATGGTTATTGGCCCGACGTGTGTAGCAAAAAGGGTGAAGGTTTTCAGGGAATATTCCTTTTAGGCTACCTGTCTTTAAAATGATGACCTCTTCTATGGGTCCTTAAGCGTTCACGCATCTACTTTTATCAAAACTTACCTTGTCTCAAGACCTATGAGTAGAACTTACGGAGGTATCCAGCATTGATGGGCTCAGGAAAGTGGTCTCCGTCCATGGTGGCAAGGCGAACGACGTATCCTGGCAAGACCTCTCGGACGACGTAGGGTCCTTCCCAATTTGGCTTAAACTTCCCTCTTGGATCGGCGTGGAGAGACTGGAAAATTTTCTTCAGCACAGTGTCTCCTACCTTCAGATCTAGACTGCGGACACGCTCATTGTAAGCGCGTGCAATTCTCCTCTGATAGATCTGGGTGTGGCACAAGACTAGGAGTCTTTTCTCGTCAAGTAAATCCAACTGCTCAAAATGGGCTCTTTTCCTCTCAGCTTCAGGTAGATGGGATTCCAAAAGGATACAGAGTGACGGTACTTCGACCTCAACGGGTAGCACGGTCTCGGTTCCGTACACAAGGGAGAATGGCATTTCCCCTGCAGCGGTACGGATAAACATTTTATAGGCCCAAAGTGCGAAGGGTAACTGCTCACACCAATCTCTGTAAGTGACTACCATCTTCTCTACGATGTGGATCAGAGTTTTATTGGCTGCTTCCACAGCTCCATTTGTCTGCGGCCTGTATGGGGATGATCGATGATGCTTGATCTGGAATTGCTCACACAAGGCCCAGATGCGCCTATTGGCGATATTAGTGCCATTATCGCGATTTATATTTCATGACGCCGAATCTGCAAATGATGTTGTTCTTGATGAACTTCTCAACATGACTAGCCTTAATGCTCGTGTAGGAGGTTGCCTCTACCGTGATGAGGATGAACTGATATCTGTTGGAAGCCTTAGGATTGATTTTACCGATGACGTCGAGACCCCAGGTGGTGAACGGCCAAGGAGTGGCCATGCTGTGCAAATCAATGGTCGGAGCATGTATTAGACTAGAGTGCTCTTGGCATTTGTAGCACTTCTGCACGTGTTTGCAGCAATCGGTCTCCATTGTGGTCCAAAAGTATCCTTGCCTTAGAATTTTCTTAGCAAGCATGTGTCCACTGACGTGTGCCCCACAGACTCCTTCATGGATCTCCTTCATGATCTTATCCGCTTCTTTCCGGGATAGGCATCGTAGCAGCATATTGTCGTGAGACCGTCTGGACAGGAGATCACCGCAGATAACGTAGTTTGTTGCCAATCGCTGGATGGTGCGTCTGCCTACCTTTGATGTTCCTTCTGGGATAGTTTAGATCTCGAGGAAATTCTTGATGTCCGAGAACCAAGGTGGTTCATTATCTACCTCTATAGGTCCCTCAATTAGGTGATAGAAAGCCGGTTCATTCCTCTGTTCTATCATGATCGGCTTCATCACAACTCCGTATGGATCAGTTTCTCATCCTCGGTCTACCAATCTCTGTTGGTCTGACATATAATTAACTGTGAATCTCCAAAGACCCTAAGGTGAGTTATATTCAGATCAAGAGCCGCCTGTAAACCAGCTGTACAGGCCTCATACTCGGCCATATTGATGGTGCATGGGAAGTTCAATTTGATTGAGATGGGTACATGTGATCCTCTTGGCGAGATGAGAATGGCATAAACTCCTTGGCCTTCAACATGCGATGGTCCATCAAAGTGCATTACACAGGACTCCTTTATTTCCTCCGTATCCTCGTCAGTCATGAACAAAATGTCCTCATCAGGGAATTCGGTCCTTAGAGGCTCATAGTTTGGCAGAGGGTTCTCAGCAAGATGATTAGCGAGTACCTGCCCTTTTAATCGACTTCTGGGTGACATAGGTAATGTCAAATTCTGATAGGAGTAGCTGCCATCATGTAGTTCGACTAGTGAGAGCAGGTTTCTCGAATAGGTACTTCAACAGATCCATCCCTGCTAGAAGTAGAACGGCTTGGGATAACAGGTAGTGCCGAAGTCTTTGAGTAGCCCATACGAGTGCCAAGCATGCTTTCTCCAGATGGGAATTGTGCGTCTCGTAATCAGTGAAATTCTTACTTAGGTAATAGATGGCCTACTCTCTTCTTCCTGTCTCATCATGTTGTCGTAACACACAGCCCATAGAAAACTCTATTCCGGATAGGTACATTATCAGGGGTCTATCAGGTACAGGCGGTACCAATATCGGAGGATTTAGGAGGTAACCTTTAATCTTGTCAAATGTAGCTTAGCAGTCACCATTCCACTCAACTGGTGAGTCCTTTCTCAGTAGCTTGAAGATCGATGCTCATATCGGAGTTAACTGTGCAATGAAATGGTTGATATACTGGATTCTACCTAAGAAGCCTCGGAGTTCCTTCTCTGTAGACGGTGATGGCATTTCTGTGATGGCCTTCATCTTGGTCAGGTCGACCTCGATGCCTCTCCTATTGACGATAAAACCCAATAGCTTTACTGACATAGCACCGAATGCGCACTTCGGGGAGTTCAGCCGCAACCTGTACTTTCTCAACCTCTCTTATAGCTTTTGAAGATTTATCAAGTGGTCCTCCCTTTTTGGGGATTTGGCAATCATGTCGTCGACATACACTTCAATCTCTCGGTGCATCATGTCGTGGAACAAGGCCGTCATTGCTCTTTGATAGGTTGCCCCAGCATTCTTGAGCCTGAACGACATTACTTTGTAGCAGAAGGTACCCCAGGGGGTGATGAACGCCATCTTTTCTCTGTCGGCCTCCACCATCTTAATCTGATTATAGCCTGAGAATCCATGATTGAATGAGAGCATCCCGTGCTTTCTAGTGCTATCGACCAAGATATCGATGTGTGGTAGCGGAAAGTCATCATTAGGGCTTGCCCTGTTGAGATTTTTGAAATCAATGCACATTCGAACCTTTCCATCCTTCTTCGATACGGGGACGATATTGGCTAGCCACCAGGGGTACTTGGATACCATGAGGAAACCTGCGTCATACTGCTTAATGACCTCGTCCTTCACCTTCAATATCCACTTTGGTCGGAGACGGCTCAGCTTCTGTTTAACCAGCTTGCAATCAGGGTAGAGTGGCAATTCATGCTCAACCAGATCGGTATCCAAACAAGGCATGTCTTCATACGACCATGCGAAGACGTCCTGGTATGACCGAAGGAAGTCTATCATACCTTTCCTCTCCGCAGGGGATAGCGATGTTCTGATTTTGGTGATTCTAGGGGCCTCTCTGGTGTCCAAATTAACATCCTCCGTCTCTTCGACGATCGAGGTAAGGCCATGCTAAAAATTGGCAAATTGTTTGAGGAGCTCATTGGGGAGCTCACTGGTTTGACCTTCCTCGTCCAGACTCGTGACTCCTACCTCTTATTATATTTCTATAGGAATGGGGTCGGCTTCATGTGGGACGGGTATCATGACATCAATTTTAATTTTATTGGGAACTTTAACGGACAATATTTTTGGAATTGGTATTTTTTCTATTTTTATGGCTTTTTACATTTTTTTAGAGGTCATCCCCTGGCGAGGTGGATCTCTATATAACAGGGTAGAGCGATCCAGAGGCTAACCTCATTTTTTACAGGTTGTTTTTTCTTGGAGAGTCGGTACCATTTTCACGGTATTTGGTGGCTCCTAGGAGTTGGGGCAAGGATGCCCAGTTACTCACCTGCGAGGCTTGGCCTTTACCTCTTTGGTTGGCAGCGACATCTGTAGGCTCTTGTAGTTCCTCCCTTAGCATATTTACAGAGGGATCCTCTGGGACCCTGTCCTCCATGGTTAGGATGGGCCCAGAGTGGTTGGTGCTGGAGTGATGGGTGGACCGGGGGACTTCATCCTCAAATAAGGAAAGGGCGGCTAAGTCCATCTCGAAGTCTGGGGGAATGATGTAGGGATTGGTGGGATGGATTGGAGTAGGCTTATGTGGGGTTACCCTCATCTCCCCATTCAGATCAATTTTCACTACCTCGACGCTCACAAAGGTTTCGCGGATGTGGGGTCGGGCGGGAGGCTCTTCTTCCAGGTCGATTCCCCTGGCCCTGGCGACTGCTGCAGCCCTTATCTTCTCTTTGGCCTCTCTGACTTCTTCTTCATCGGGCCTGTAGCCTAGGCCAAATTTGGTTTACAGCCCCTTGGCCTTGACGGTGTCTCTTCTTCCTTGAAGGAGCAGGCCCAGCCCCTTTCCTTTCTGGTGGCCCCATTTGTGGAGCATGAACGCAGCTGCATCCATTCCTCTTCCAATTTTGTCATGAGTTTCCCAATTGGCCCGAGTGTAACGGCCGAGAAGTCATACTCGAATCGGTGGAGATCGACATCATCTGCTGTGTGCGGTATATTTAGCACTTTCAGACTTTCAATATGCAGAGTGATTCTTTCCCTGTCTTCTCTGCTCTCACCCAAGATGGTGACGATCTTTCCCTCTTAAATAAATCAGAGCTTTTGGTGTAGAGTCGATGGTATTGCTCCGAGCTTATGTTCCATGGCTGACCCAACAGCAGATTGAACGTAGACTTAATGTCCATCACCTGAAAGGGGGTGGTGAAGGTTTGCGGCTTGAGGATCAGGTCGAGATCTACTTCTCCTATGATTCTCTTTTGGTGTTGTCGAATCCCCTGGCGCTTGATATGGATGACCGGAAGGTGTCGGGGTTCGCACTAATTTTGATTGCCGTCCTTAGAGGGCACACGTTCAGTGCCGACCTGTTGTCTATTAAGACCAACGGCACCACCAGGTTTCCTCCTTTCACTGTTATATTCAGGGGCTTAGAGTGGTCATTCCCCTCGATCGGTAGGATTGCATCAGTGAATGAGATGGCATTTGGGGCCATCACTGGCCCTATTATTTCTCCTACTTCATTTGGAGTTACGTGGGTGGAGACGTGTGCGTCCTTCAGTGCTCCCATTAAGGCTTGGAAGTGGAGCAGGGATGTGATCAACAAATCCCACACAGTAATATGTGCGAGTGTTCTCTTGAGCTGTGTCTCTAGTATGTGTTCTCTAGACATTTTTTCAAAGGGATTTCCTGTGGCCTGTTCTTTCTTCTTCTCTTCTCCTCTGACGGCCCCTGATGCTTCCGACTGTGTGGAAATCTAGCATGACCTGGTAATAAATTCAACAGCCTCCTCTTGGTTGCAACCAACATTCATGTCCGTTTATTCATAGCTTAATGGCACCTGATGCGAGTCATAGGTAGGTTTTGGGATGAGGAAAGGAGGGTATGGTGATTCTAGGGAGGATTGGGTTGGACACGCCAGTTTCTCGGGTCCAACCAGGTTGACTCCAATAGGGGGCAGAATGGTAGTGGCGGGGATTGGCGAGGTTGGATTTATGGGTGAGGAGGGGGCTTGTACAAGTATTATCTGGGCTTGGTAAGATCAGTGGTGATTGGGAGCGGGTGATAAGAGGATTGGGTGAAGGGTTGCTTGCTTGGGCGGCGGTGGAGTTAGATTGGGGCTAAAATAACGAAGGGATGGCAGGAGTGTGACTGGGATGGAGGGATGGGGAGACGTCTGAGGTGCGGGTGGAGCGGGGTGATAGGGATATGAAGGGTTTGTATAGGGGGTGGCATGGTAGGGTGATGATGGGTTTGCGGATGAAATGGGGTAGATTGGGGATGATGGAGTTGTGCATGGAGTGGGGTGATTTGAGGATGGTGGAGTAGAGTATTGGGTGGAGATATTTGGCGGTGTGTATGGGGTAGGATAATATGGGGATGGCGGAGTTATGTATGGTATGGGGTGATTTGGGTATGACAGGGAGGTGTATGGGGTAAATTGGGCATGGGATGGATATGTGTATGACTGCGGCGGGGTTGTGCCCGTTTCGATTTGATAGGTGGGAGCGGGAGTAGAAAAATATTACCCTAAATCTAAGGGCTCTTCTTGGTATCCCGGCACAGGGAAATAATCAGCCAAATACAATGGCTCGATAACCCCAACGAATGGTTCTCCTTCATTCATCCTGGGGAATGAAAACTCCTCCTAATTACTAATATAATCTGAGGGATCAAACTCTTCTTCCTCCTCCTCTATCCAATGGATGTTAGGCCTGGGGCCTCCTGGGTGCGGTGGTAGAGGGGCTTGATGGATGTTCTGGTTCTGCCCTTGAGGAAGCGGCTGGGGAATAATTTTTCCTGCCTCTATTAAATCTTGGATCGCGTACTTCAGGGGGAAGCATCGGTCCATAGGGTGACCCGAGCCCTAGTGGAAATTACAATGCAGATTCGGTTCATAGTTTCTAGGGATGGGATGGGGTGGTGGGCGAGGCTGGAGCAGATTGACCAGACCTTTCTGTAGCAATACTGGCAGTAAGACACTTAAGGATTGCCCCAATGGTGTGAACACTCTTTCAAATCGTTCTTTCATCTACTCCTGGGTAAACGGGGCTCTTAGTCCGTTGTTTAGTCTTGGTGCTTGCGCGAAACGGGCTGGGGGTGGTTGTGTGACCTGGAGTTATATCGGGGGGCATTGGTATTGGCCTCGGGGTAAACAATGTTCTGTACCTCTGTCCCTGGTCTTCTTTCAATTCTTGGTTCGACAGCTTTTCGAACCCCGGTGGCCCCACTGGCCATGTTTCTCCCTTGCCTGCCTTCTCTATTGGCATCTTCGCAACGGTTGGCATTTCCGACCAAATCAGTAAAACTAGACTGCTGCTGATATACTAAAAAATCTGCGATGATCGGGAGGGCTCCCTTGGTTATCAATTCAATCTATTCATCATCGGGAATCCGGTGAGTTACCTGAGCGGCCAATGCCCTCCACCTTCCCAAGTAAGCACTGAAAGCTTCATCATGTCTTTGCTTTAAACGGGCCAAATCTGACTTCCTTGGCTCTATGTCCATGTTATAGACATATTGTTCTTGAAATAAGCGTGTCAGATCTTTCCAATTTTTTATCATGGACGGTTTCAGGGATGTGAACCACCTTAGAGCTGGGCCCGTTAGACTCTTTTGGAACACTTTGATGAGGAGTCGTTCATCTCTGCCATACTGGCACATATCCCCACAGTAAGATTTTAAGTGGGCGATGGGGTTGCCAGTGCCATTATACTTATCAAATGATGGCATCTTGAATTTCTATGGGGATCATCAAAGAATGTATATAAGTCCGAAAAAGTCTGCTGAATGCATTTCTACCCTCCCATCTTCATCAACCGCTCAGATTCGCCTATTTGTTCTTTCAACTGCTCGTTCTCTTGAGGTCAGAAGTGGACCGCTTCCGATTTTGTTCGACCCTAGGTGTGATGATGGTGGGCCCGAGAGGGTTGAAGTTGGCAACTCCTCCACTGTTGCGGATCTCATCCTCCTTGTACTGTTGGTCATGGTATTGGTGAGGGGCGAGGTCTGCTATTTGGACTTGGGGGCCAAGGGGTTGGATGACCTAGTGGGGCCATGCGATTTGTAGGGGATGAGAAGGGATAAATGGATGAGCGGTCTGTGGATAAATGATGTGCTGAGCTGGGTGCACATTCTGGTGGTGATGGGGGTGTAGTTGATGTGGCGGGATGTTGTGGGTTTGAGGAATGGGATGGATTGGATTTTTTGTTGGAGGCGGGATGGGGGCGTAAGAGGTATAAGTGAATGAAGGGTACTGGTGGGGGTATGGGGTTAGTAAATGGGCCTTGATGAGCGCGGGTGGATGGGCCTTGGGCTTGATGGTTTTGGAAGACTTGAGTTGATGGGCCTTGAGCCTGGGTGTGGGGGTTAGTATGACTTGGAGCCAATGGGCCATGTTGGGTTTGGGCTAATGGGCCATGAGGGAGTTGGGTTTGGGTCCATGGGCCCTAGGCTTGGGCTTGATAGGTTTGGGTCTAAGGGCCCTGGGGGGCTTGGACTTGGGCCTGGGTCTGATGGGTTTGGGCTTGAGCCCATGGGCTTTGAGGGTTTTAGGTCTGAACCTGAGCTTGATGGGATTGGGTCCATGGGCCTTGAGGATTTTGGGCCTGGGCCTGGGTCAGATGGGCTTGGGCTTGGGCCCATGGGTTTTGAGGGTCTTGGGCCTGGGTCTAATGGGCTTGGTCTTGGGCCCACGAGTTTTGAGGGTTTTGGGCCTGGGCTTGGGCCTGGGTCTGATGGGTTTGGGCATGGGCCCATGGGCTCTGAGGGTTTTGGGCCTGAGCCTGCGCATAGGTCCATGGGCTTTGAGAATTTCTGGCCTAGGCCTGGGTCTGATGGGCTTGGGCTTGGGCCCATGGCTCTTGAGGTGTTTGGGCTTGGGCCCATGGATTTGTGTGGGTTTGGGCCTAGAATTGAGGTGGGGGATTTTGGGAGGTATGGACTATGGGAGATTGGGCAGGGTTAGGAGGGAATGGGGTATGGAGGTTTTGGAGATTTGGATGCGGGGTTTGAGATGTAGGGTTCCGAGAAGTAGCCCACAGGGCTACATCATTCTCATGTCCTCGATTGAGGGCATGAGATTGGGGGTGATGGCTCACTTAAGGATGGAGGGGCTTGGGAGAAATTGGGCATGACCCGGGTATGGGGGGTATGGGTGATTGTGCTTGGGGGGTACGGATGTATGGCTATGGAAGGTGGTGGGTTATTGGTCATACCTTGGGAAAAGTTGGGCATGACCTGGGCAAATGGGGGGCTATGTTGGGATGTGAATGGGACATGTGGAGGGAATGGTATGTGAGATGGGGTAGAAGGGATGTGGGATGTAGGGGTCATGGATGATGAGATGGATGGGACGTGGGAAGTAGGCGGGGGATGGGGCTCCCTATGGGGTCTTTGGGAGAATGGGGGTGCGGTAAGGGTGTATGGATGGGAGATGGGGATGTATGGGTCCGTTGGGAAATGAGGGGTTTCATTAGGGGATGAAAAGGGGGTATGTTGGGAGAATGTGAGGGAGGGGGTGGGGTGGATGTGAACACGGGCGCCCCAAATGGACCCGTGATATCGAACCTGGTTTGGGTGAAGGTGTCGGAGATCGGGTCTTCTCCGATATGAGAATGGGATGGGGATGATGGCGGGGATGCATCGGCTCTTGACATGATGCGCTGACGAGTGTTGTATCGATGTCTTGGATAAGGGCCGAATACCTTCCTGGTTCTCCTCCTACGGGCCGAGTTTGAGGTTGTCGTAGTGACGGCCACACCAAAATATATTTTGTTTGATTTTTTCCTTGGGTTTTTTTTTGTTTTTGGAAAACAATTTTTTTTTTGGTTTTTGAAGATGATTTTTTTTGTTATTGTTTTTTTTTTTTTTTTTTTTTGTTGTTTTTTTTTTTTTTTAAGGTGGGTTTTTTTTTTTAAGGTGAGGATTTTTTTCTTTTCCTTTTTTTTCAAATGGAAATTAACTCCCCTCTACCTAGATGAATGATGATCTGGTGCCCAGGGTCAACTCCTGTTTCGGGCGATATATGTACCTTTAGTAGGTCCCACGGTGGGTTCTGACACACTTCGGAAGAGGCGAAAGGGAACCCTGTCATTCTATTGAAGGTGAGGGAATCCACGCAAACGACCCAATCCCCCGGAGCAAATCAATGAGAAGTCGCCTTCTTTTGATTGGGCGGGGGCATGTTGGGTGTTATAGAATGCGGGAAGCTACTGCGGGCACTAATACCGCTAATCGGGGAATTGGGGGGGGTGGATTGGGCCTCAGATCGGGTTTCTGTGACCCAGTATACACTGGGCGTATATATTATGCACGCCCGACCAAAAAAATACAGATTTTGGCTGGGCGTATATATTATATACGCTTGAGTAAAACTGGGATTTTTTTGCTGGGCGTATATATTATATACGCCTGGCAAAGATAGTTCTATCAGTGAAGTTTGACAGTGAACAGAAAGCCCGAATGGGGGTCTTTGAACTGGTTTCCTGGGAGGGATGCTCCCGGGGAATGCTGTGTGTGTTATCGGGTCACTCCTTTCCGCTTCCTAGGGATACATGGCTGAATTTGGGCTATCTACGCTCTCACAATTGCGAGTTTTATGGCTTGATCGGAATTGGCAACCCAACCGGTATACCTCCGGCGCAAGCGCCTTCTCAAGTACTGAAAGGGGTGGTTCTTTTCAGGATCATCACCACTAGGGCTGCCGCCTTACTAGGAACCGGGTAAAATATATCTGTGCCTAAACCCCCCGAAAACTACCCAAACACGCAAAAATAAGTTCAATTATGTCCCCACACTATTGGTTCACTTTTAATTACAGATTTTTATAGGGGAGTGAAATTAAGTCCAAAATCGGGTCGGGGATGACAAGCCCGTGCCGCCTCAACGGGTCGGCTTTCAACGGTGATATATGATGATTGAAATGAAAAGCGCACGTAGGCCCGCCAAGCGACTAAGGCTCGTAAATGACGTGAAAAGTAAGTGCGAGCGAGCTCGCCAAAGGGCTAAGGCGGCTTAAATGACAAGAATAAAAAAAACAGAAATTTAAAGGCGCAAGTAGGCCCGCCAATCGGCTAAGGCACGTAAAGGACTGAATCGTAGGGGTGAGTACGTCAGTAAAAATAATAAAAATATAGAAAAAAAATAGAAGAAAATTTGAAGAAAACAGCAATGGTTAGTGACAAAAAAAGCAAGGCCAACAAGAGGGGAAGCGCTAGGGTGATGTCCCCAGCAGAGTCGCCATCTATGCGACCATGGATCCTCTCGAACCCGTCGCGGCGATGTGCCCGCAAAGGGTGAAAATGTAGAGTCACCACCCGGAGCTTTTGGTGACCTGGGAAACCTTCAAATCGATATTTTGAGTACCGAAGTGCTAAATATGACTCTGATTTACCGATCTTTGCCAAAGACTCTAGGGTAGGGGCTTCGGTTATCGATCGGGAAGGGTTTAGGCACCCGATCAACCCGCACGTAGCGGTCTCTATCTATGGCGAAAGTAAAAAATAAATGGGCGGAGTTCCCCTTGCTCGAAGGCAATACGGTCCTATCAAGCTTTGAGCCAAACTGAAATTTCGGCGGCGTAACGGCTTGAATCCTTGGACAGGGAAAACACCAAGAAGGTAGAGGAAGAGAGGGGTGAGCCGGAGCTCACGAGCCCTTGTCGCACAGTGAAAGTCCTTCACTTTGGCGTGCTTCCAATGGCTTAAATGGAGTGAAAATCAGTTCTAATGCTAGGATTCAATAAAATAGGAAGTGTAGGGTGAGGCCAAAGGCTAGACTTTAGCTAAAGGGAGTGATCTAATGGTAGAAATGGGGTGGAATAGGTGATCTAAGCTTGCTGGAATTCTGGAAAATAAATGACATTTTCTCTCACTAGGGCTCTCTCTCTTAAGCTCTCTAATCTTTCAACCAAATTTTCAACACTTTGGGAATAGGGGGGCCTCTCTATTTATAGAGAAGAGGTGGGTTAGGGGCTTACTTAAGAGCTAATTGGTTTAGCAATTAGGTAATCCCCTATCTAAGGTTTTCTATGTTTTCAAGGTCCTAGGGTTTTGGGAAACTGATTTTAATGGCAGATGATGGGGTGAGACCATGGGTGACTTAAGGGTTGCCAATAAGCTCAAAGGGGGTGCAACCAACCTCAAGACACCCACTTCAACCAAGGGGAGGGTCAAAGGGTCAAACCAAATGAAGGAAATTAGAGTAACTGATGACAGTTACTATAACTAAGCTGGGCGTATATATTACATACACCCAGTTTATGTACAGTGATTTCTATGAAAAACAGAGGAGATTTGGGAAGATGAAGCCTGTGCTGAGTCCCACCTATACTGGGCGTATATATTATATATGCCTGTCCAAAGTTAGCCCAAAAATGGTAGGCGTATATAATATATACGCCTGACTAAACTGGGGCCAAATTGGCTGGGCGTATGTAATATATACGCCAGAGCAAAAGGTTGTCATTTTATGTGGAATTTCAATCGGTCATAACATTTGAACCGTAGCTCCAAATTGGGTGATCTTTGGCTTGTCGGAAAGTTGGAGAAGTCCTCCTTCCAATGGTATATGGCTCATCCATGGTAGGGGTCTATGTAAAATGTTATAGCTCTCCTCCCATCAACTTCTTAGAAGGGTTCAAGTTGGGTATGGGAAGGGAATCTAGGATTTAGGGTGATCTCTAAGGGTTGGGGAATGGTTCTAAAGGGTTCAGGGGTGCCATCGAAAGCACAGGGGTATATCTCTCTTGGAGTACAGATTGATCGGGCCTTGGGCCGAATTTGGGTGTCTACAGACCATAAATCCCCTTCCATTTAGGACTGCTAGATTTGTAGCTAGATCTGGAGGGCCAACTAATGATGGCTCCCTTGGAGCTTTAGATCAACTTCCCTGTGGGACAAACTCTTACTTATTAAAACTTACTACAACATGGCCCTGTATCTTGCAGGACTATGCATATTTTAGGCTTGTTGCTCTGTAATCCACCTGTTACTTTTACTAACCCCATTCTTATCACCACCTCTAATAAAGTCAGTAGCAAGCACTAAAAATAGCTTAACAAGTTTTTGGCTTTACCCTAGGGCTATAACCTGTCCACTTGAATGGTCACAGACTATCCACAGAGGCTATCCTCCTCACAGAGGTCTAAGATAGATTCTTCTTCTCTGCACTTGTGCTTGTAGCTTTGTGAGAGATTGTGAAGAGACAGGCTCCCCTATATTTGTATAGATCCACCATCAAATTGTAGATCTAATATGGTTCCAGAGATTGTAGGCTTGTGACTGCATCACTGCAGTCTTTCTAAAGTAGTGAACAACCATTCTTAAAAGCTAGTACTCAAACTCTTGCTGGTCCTGTGTGTCCAGGCTTGTGCACTTTGTAGGCCTAGCCCCACACACAGAATTTTAGAGGTTGAGGTTCCTATGAACTCTTGAGCTTGTAGCCTGGATGAAGTAGTACCTACAATGATAAACTTGTTCTGACCCATCTCTGGATTGTGGTTCTCCTATTGGATAGTCTGTGACCATTTAAGTGGACAGGTTATAGCCATAAGGGATTGGATCATGGCACAGGGGTGAGTTGGATTCCTTCTCCTCTTTGGTAATAATGTAGCCATTGGATAGAATTTCTATAGCAACAGATCGAAGTCTGAGTTACAAGACTCATCAGATCTGTACCTAATAACATACTTCTCACCCTTTTATATTTATTTTCTCACTCCACCCTTTTTCTTAACCCTTTCTGTAATTTAGACATTACATTACCTTAGGATTTAGACTATAGTGACCATAAATCCCCTTCCATTTAGGACTTCCAGATCTGTAGCCAGATCTGGAGGGCCTACTAAAGATGGCTCCCTTGGAGCTTTAGATCAACGTCCCTGTGGGACAAACTCTTACTTATTAAAACTTGCTACAACAAGGCCCTGTATCTTGAAGGACTGTGCATATTTTAGGCTTGCTGCTCTGTAATCCACCTGTGACTTTTACTAACCCCATTCTTATCACGACCTCCAATAAAGTCAGTAGCAAGCACTAAAAATAGCATCACAGGAGCTGACTAGGCAATTTTCCTTCCTCCTTCCTATTCAGAGCATTACAGATCTGACAAAGTTGGTCCCCAATCTTTTTGATGCTCTGTCCATGAGAATTGACAGTCTGCACCAAGCTCCCTAAATTCTGCATTGAAGTCATCATGTGCTCTTTAAGTGAAGAGGATCTGGACTATTGAGGGGGCAGAGCCAACTGGCTAGACTGTGGGGCAGGTAATAGGAAATTTTGCCTTGGTGGGTAACCTTGATTAACCTGGTACTGGGTTCTATAGGGAGCTACCATCTGCTACTGTTGGGGTTGAGGATATGAGTCTTGTCTCCACCTCAGATTTGGGTGTTTCCTCCAAGAATACCCAGCAGGCTGCTGCCCAAAAGTTTGAGCAACATTGGCATGCTCCATAACAAAATCCAAAAATTGGTTGATAGATGAACAATCATGAATAGAATGTGAGGGGGATTGGCATATCAGACATGCCTCCTCCACCAATGTAACCATCCGAGGCTGCATCACATTCATCAATTTGTCAAACTTCAAGCTCAAGTTGTCCACCTTCCTCTCAAGATCACCCTGTATCTTCACTTCATATATTCCACCTCTAGGGGTGGCCTCTTTCAGCATCTTAGCTGGAATCTGACTGTCATTGGGTGACAGAGACTCCTACTGCATGGAATTTTCCCTTATTATGTCAAGCAACTCCCAAGCTTCCTCAGCTGTCTTGTGGAGGTAGCTACCACCACAGAAAGCATCCACCATATCTCTGCTCTTGGCATTAATTCCTTGATAAAATACTTGAACAAGCAGTCACATTGGGATTTGGTGGTGGGGACATTGTTTTAACATCTCCTGGAATCTTTCCCCAGCTTCATTAAAATTCTCAGTTGAGGACTGAGTGAAAGATAGAATTTTTGTCCTCAGCTGGTTTGTTTTGTTCATAGGGAAAAACTTTTCCAGGATTTTGGTTTGAAGGTCACTCCATGACTGTATGTTGTTGACTGGGAGCTTTGATAGCCATGTATTGCCTTTGTCCTTTAATGAAAAAGGAAAAAGCCACAATTTAGTGGCCTCAGGCCTCAAGCCAGAAATGGTGAAGGTAGTGCAAAGTGCTAAAAACTGGTCAATATGCATGTAGGGATCTTCTTTACTCAGCCTATGAAATGAATGCAGCATACTGATGGTGGAGGATTTAATTTCATAGTTTCCCTCAACAGAGGGAAACTGAATACAGAAGGGAGAGGTGTACTCCCCAGGTGCACTGTATTCTTTCAATGTCCTCTGCCTCTCAGCCTGGTTCAGTCTCAATAGCAGGGTCCTGTGTGGTGTGTCTAGGTCTAAGGATCCTTTTAACCTTCAGATTTGAGGGTTTCAAGTCAGGTTTAAGGACCTTCTACCAAGTATACACTCACCAACAGTAATGAAAATGCTTACAAGCACATAAAAAGAATTTTAAATAAAAAAAGTAATAACTACAGAGATTGACACTAAACAAAATAACATGGGATTCAACATAAATGGCATGATATTTAGGGGAAAGAAAGTGCAAACAGAGCAAGCTACACTCCACTTGCAGCTCTAGCTTTTTCCTTCTTCTGCTGTCCATTTCCATAAAATTCCACAAAGAATCAGTAGTACTTTAATTCTAGATTAAACACAACAACAAAGAATTTGCTAGTGTAAGTTATAGTACAACTTAGGTCTACTAAAATGATCAATATCCCTGGAAGCGGCACCAAAAACTTATTGGTCGATTTACTTCGAGACTCTTGCTGCTATTTTATTAAGAACAGCGGAAAGAATAAATCAAGAGTGGGGAAATGGAGATGGGTCAGTAGAACAAGTCTGAAATAAACATAGTCCTGCAAGATACAGGGTCCATTATAGCATGTTTTGATAAGTAAGAGTTTGTCCCATAGGGAAATTGATCTGGAACTCAAGATGGGCTATAATAATAGGCCTCCAGATCTGGCTACAGATCTGACAATCCTAAAGAAAGGGAGTTGGGTGTCATGACTACACTAAATCCTAAAAACAGAGAAATAAAATATAGCCCAATCCTAAAGAAAGGGTTAAGAAGATGGTGGTAGTGTGTGCCCAAATAAAATACAAAAATTATGAGAAGTAAGCAGGTTGAGCTAAAGTTAATGATACAGTAATGTAACTCAGATTTAGTCTGTCTCTGCAGTGCCGATTGTGAAGATGCTATTAATAGCCTCAACAAGGTATAAGCTCCCAGTTTAACCCATGCCATTTGGGGCTCTCTTAGGGCTATACTCTGTCCACTATAATGGTCACAGGGTATCCGATAGAGTCTGTCAAATCCCATAAGTTAAACTAGAAATTTGCTAGTCTAATTCAAAAGAGTGGACTGATCATTTCCACAACCACTAGACCAGCTCTAGCCATGAATACTATTGCAGCACTTTGTAATGCCAGTGCTACAAGCTCCCCAGATCTGTGCACACCTGGCTGACATCCATAGGTATTCCAACCCATAAGATCCTAACTGCTTTGGTAAGGCTAACTGCTTTGGTAAGGCTAACTGCTCACTAGTGCCCATAAAAAGGACCATGCAATAGGTTGAATAAGGATTTAGATTCAGCTGGTCATTACTACAAATGGCCTGCAATGACTTAGCCTCAAGCTGTAATTACTACAAAGATATCAGATCTAACATCTGATGTCGATTAGGTAGAACAGAGGGGAGCTAGTTACTGTACAAATTTCCTCACAAAGCTCTAGAAGCTTATGTGTAGGGGAGAAGAATCCTTCTCAAACATGTGGATGGACACAACCTTAGGGCTATACTCTGTCCACTTGAACGGTCATAGGGTATCCCATTGGTCTGTCCATCCCACAGAGGCCTAAGAAAGAACATGAAAATTGTTGAAACCACCATGGTCCATAGGCCTCCGAGCTCCCTGGATCTCACTACAGATCCACTATTACTTTCCATGTGTCTATCAAATCAAGGGAAATCAAATGGTAAATAATAGATCTACTAGAAACTGAATGGGCTAGTCCCAAATACATGGATCCTATAGACATCTTAAAAAACCATAAGATCTATAAATTTGGTTAAGCATTAAAATAGCAGTTCATTAAAAACAAACAAAACATATAATGAATTGTCTCCTGGCTGCAGCCTATACACAACTGCTCATCCACAATCCTAATGTATACAAAAATCTATTACAAGACTGAAACAAAACAAAACTTAGCTGCTTACAGGGGGATTAGCCAGCAAGTGCTGAGCTAAGAGAGAAGAAAAATAGGAAAAATAGGAAAAATAGGTGATCAAACCCTAACCCTAGCCTGCCAGAGCTCTCAATCGATAGAGGATGAAGGAAAGATGAAAATAATAAACTCTAAGTACAATTTATATACTCTGTCAAAATAGCCTTGGCTTTAAAGAGGTTAACCCTAATTTTTTTAGAGATGTGGCACTGTTACAACCCTTGAGTGCCTCAAGATGTGTGCTTCAAAATATATGCCTCGAGAAGTGTGCCCTAGCCTTATGAAATTCCCAAAAGGTCCCTCAGTTAAACTGAGAAGTGGAGAGCCCACGCTTCGCGAGGCTAGCAGCTGTTTTAGTTTACTCATGCAGTTGCTTTGCTTTCATAGAGCTGCCTTTGGCAGATGGGAAGGGCTCATTCGCATAGTAAACCTTTAGTGAATCACGTAGTTGTTTCGCGTCATAGTGCTGTCGCGGAGAGAATCTAGAGAGCTATGGTGTTTCGCGCAATAGAGCTTTAAGAGCTCTCTCCCTCGCTAAGTACTCGTACAGGTTGGCTCCTGCGCTCACATAGTAACTTGTAAGGCTCCAGAGTGTGCGAGATCTGTACGAGGGAAATTGTGGATGTCTCTCTCTTCTAGGGCCACGTGAGAACTCCGCGAGGTGAATTTTTGTTCTCTATGCATATGGACTCGCTAGGTTCTTCGCGCGGTTGTTTTGAGGCTTGATCTTCACGAGAGCTTCGCGACCATGAATTTTGAAGGTTTTACACTACGAGATCTTTACAATGTCTTTACATCTCTCCTCTTGACTGCACGGCCTATCTGCACGAGAGCTTCTTCTAATACATCTTTAGCTTCGTGAGGAGGCTCCTCAACTCTACGAGGTCTATTTCTTGACACTCTGATGCACTACACTTGCTGCTATTACAGCATCCTTCCTTCTCAGCTGACTTTAGGTTAATAATTATCAGCAACAGTAAGTCACCCTGGTGAGCACTACCATGGTGTTCCATTAGGCTTTGGCTCAGCTATCGTCATTGCTTGTATTCTCTCTCTCTTTAGGCCAAAAGGCCAGGATTTTGTATTGAGCTGTACATTTATTACTAACTGCAAAACATACTTAACAAATGATTATTAGTGGGCTTCAAGGTCCATCAAAGGCTAGGTTAAGAGGTGAAAAGTGGTATTTTTTAGTGAATAACAACTACCACCACAGGAAGCATCCACCATATCCCTACTCTTGGAATTAATTTGTTGATAAAATACTTGGAAAAGTTGCCACATTCGGATTTGGTGGTGGGGGCATTGTTTTAACAAAATCTTTCCCAAGCTTCATAAAAATATTAGTTGGGGACTGAGTGAATGACAAAATATTTGTCCTCATTTGGCTGGTTTTGTTCATGGGAAAGAATTTGGCCAAGATTTTGGTTTGGTTTGAAGGTCACTTCCTGACTGTATGTTGTTGGCTGAGAGCTTTGATAGCCTTGTGTTGGATTTGTCCTTTAGTGAGAAAGGAAAAAGCCTCATTTTGGTGGCCTCAAGTCCCAAGCCAACAATATTGAAGGTAGTGCAAAGTGCTAAAAATTGGTATATATTCTTGTAGGGATCTTCTTTACTAAGCCCATGAAATGAAGGCAACATATTGATGGTAGAGGATTTAATCTCATAATTCCCTTCAATAGAGGGGAATTTAATGCAGAAGGGAGAGGTGTACTCCCCAGGTGCATTGTACTCTTTTAATGTTCTTTGCCTCTCAGCCATGATAGCTGGTTCAGTTTCAATAGCAGGGCCCTATGGGATGCGTCTAGGTCTAAGGATTCTTTCAACCTCTAGATTTTGAAGTTCTAGCTCAGGATTTAAAGTCCTTCTACCATGCATATACTCACATGCATAGTAAGTAAAGAAGATGATCACAAGCACACACAAAGAATATTGTAAACAGAAATTAATAACTACACATATTTACACTAAACAAAGAACAGGGAAGCAAACATAAATGGACTGAGATTTAGGGGAAAGTAAGTGTAAACAAAGATAGCTTCACCCTAACGACAGCTCTAACTTTTCCCTTCTTCTGCTGTCTATTTCTGCAAAATTTCATAAAGAATCAGTAGTACTTTTATTCTAGTTTGGGTACGGCTATAAAAAATTTTGGAACTCTAAATTGTAGTACAACTCAGGTTTACTAAAAAGATCAATCTCCCCAGCAGCGGCGCCAAAAACTTATTGTCGGACTACTGGTGATATTTATTATGTTGTGGTGGAAACAAATTTAAAGACAAAGTAAAACAAAAGAGTGGATTCAGCACAACTAAAGTAATCCTAGACCTGCAAGATACAAGGCCTATTGTAGTAAGTTTTGAAAAGTAAGAGTTTGTCCCACAGAGAAATTGATCTAAACCCCAAAATGGGCTATAATAGTAGGCCTCCAGATCTAGCTACAGATCTGACAATCTTAAAGAAAGGGAGCTGGGTGTCACGACTACTCTAAATTAATCCTAACAACAGAGAAATAAAATGTAGCCCTATCCTAAAGAAAGGGTTATGAAGAAGATGTTGATGGTGTGTTCGAAAATAAAATAAAAAAAAAGGTGAGAAGTAAGCAGGTTATGTTTAGAGTTAAACCAGTAATGTAACTCAGACTTAGTCTATCTTTGCAGTGCTCCTTGCTGAGACACTATTAAAAGCCTCAACAAGGTAGAAGTGTCCAACTTAACCCATTCCATTTGGGGTGCTCTTAAGGCTATAGGCTGTCCACTCAAATGGTCACAACCTATCTTATAGAGTCTATCAAATCCCATTGATCAAGCCAGAAGTTGCTAATCAAATTCAGAGGAGTGGACGATCATTTCCCCAACGATTGGACCAAATTAGGCCATGAAAACTATTGCAGCACTATGTAATGCCACTACTACAAGCTCCCCAGATCTATGCACATATCTGGCTAACATCCATAGGTATTCCAACCCATAAAATCCTAAGTGCTTTGCCAAGGCCAACAGCTCACTGGTGCCCACAAAAAGGACCATGTAACAGGTTGAATAAGGCTCTAAATCTAGCTAGTCATTGCTACAAAAGGCCTGTAATGACTCAGCCTCAAGCTGAAACTACTACAGATATATCAGATCTAACATCTGATATCGGTTAGGTAAAACAGAGGGGAACCTGTTCCTATACAAACCTCCTCACAAGGCTTTAGAAGCTCATGTGTAGGGGAGAAAAATCATTCCCAAACATGTGGCTAGACACCACCTTAGAGCTAGACTCTGTCCACTCAAATGGTCACAGGGTATCTGTTGAGAACTGAAAAATACCATTTTTCACCCCTTAACTTGAGTCTTGATAGACCTTTGAGAGAACTAAATAAGTATTTTAAGTACTTGTGTTGCAGCTAACAATAAAGACAGGCTTAACCATAAAAGCAGCTTAAAAGTGCCAAAAAGATGACAATCCATGTCAATCCAAAGGAAGAAAGAGAAGAGACAACCTCACTAGCTGTTAAAAGGTCTGAATTGAAGAGACAAAGACCTATTCTCAACCCAGAAAAGAAGTATGGAGCAATTCGAACAGAAATATGCACTACAGAGTACTTTTTGCAAAGAACCTGAACTGTGCGAAAAGAACTAAAACTCCAGGCTTAGCTTTCGAAGAGCACCTGAACTCTTCGTAGAGATGATTGACCTTTTCGAAAAGAAGAAAACTCAATTCGAACAGAACCAGAACATTGCAAAAAGAGCTTTAGGAGTTACAACATCTTGCGAAAAGTCTCCTAAGCTATGCGAAAAGGTATTCTGGAGATTCCCAGCTTTTGCAAGGGCAATTCAGTTATTTGTTTCACGCGTCCCAATGCATTTAAAACCTAGGGACATTCCAGAGGATTCTAAGCATGAAGCGAAGGCATATTCCACCCCACGTGAGCACCCAGAGATGAAATAACTTGGCGGGAACTTCTAAAAACTCTAACAAACTTTCAAAATGCATAACAGAATTGATGTTTTTTTTTACCTGATTGGCTGAACCAAATCGAGGAATTCTGATTGGCCATAACAAATCTGGATCCTCGTGCTCGACTACCATTGGTCAATACAGATCTGAGCACTTCTGATTGGTTGATACACATCTGAGCTGGACTTAGGGAAAACTATATATAGACGAACCATTTGCCCAATTTCGGCATCCAGATTTTGAGTTTCATTTCTATTCCCCCATTTCCAAACCAGATAGTTTGTTCGAAATCCCTGTAATAGCTTCACTTTTACTTGCAATTGAGAGCTGTGAGATATTTTTGTAATTCAAAAGAGAGTTGTATTTAAGACTACAAATTTGAGAACTGTTTAAGCTGTGCTCTGTAATTGTAATGGTGGATTTGAAAAGGTTGTTGTAAACCGTACATTCTCAATTGGAATCATGTTAAGGGTTCCCTCTGATCTCCTTATTGCATTAGACTCCTTTAGATTTTCTATTTTTCATGCAATTTCCCTTGATTCATTAATCCTGTGAGAATTAGTGTTTACAACCTAATCTCTCACGGCATTTGTAGTGATGCTTCTTGTTCTAAACTAAGGCTTTGGATTAAAGACTATTGGATGGTCTGTGGCCATTAAAGTGGACAGACCATAGCCATAAGCCTAAGTGTAATCCTTGAGTTAGATTTATTTCTCTTACATCTGTGCTTGTAGCCAGATGAAGACTGAATCATTTCTCTATTGATCGGCAGTGATTCTCATTGTGTTTCAAGGACCAAATCAAAGTTAGATATTACTTCTCCATTTTTTTTACAACTTTACCTCAAACGTTCCCCCAACTCGGATCTGGATCATTTAGTTTAACTTTTACTTTTATCATTTAGTTAATGTGACAAATTCAACCTCCCATCTTATGTGCTTTCTAGATAAGATAAGAGGCCAGATCTGGTAGCTCAGATCTGGAGGTTTATCTTGCATTTTAGACAAATTCTCTGTGGACGATCTTTTACTCACTTACATTTAAAACTTGCTACAATTGGCCCTGATCTTGCAGGCTAATTCACTTCTATTTGTGCTGATATTTCTTGACTTTTTTTATATATTTTAAATTCATTATAACTTAGCAGTTGCAAACCTGTTTTCAAAACACAAATAAATCAAGCACACTCAGAAGCAACAACAAGTTTTTGGTGCCGTTGCCGGGGAATTTGTTCTAAAATAGGTAGACCTAAGTTTTTACTTTTATTTTTTTATATCATTACTAAACTATTCTATTGTTTATACCTGTGCAGTTATTCATGTCCAATTTTTGAAGAAGGGAAACTACTTAAAAAGAAATTCTGAAGGTTTGCTGTGAATAATCAGATTTTTTATTCTGAGTTGTATGTTTGGTAGGAGGACTCTCAGCCCTGAGATTGTCCCACTGAATTTAGAAGTTGAAAGGCTACTACGAACCAAACAAACAACACAGAATTCTGCTACTATGGGTGAAGAACCTCGACTTTTGAGGGATTACTTTGCACCTGGTGCTTATAATTCTCCCTTCTGCATTCAATTTCCTACTGTTGAAGGAAATTATGAGATCAAATCATCGACTATCCAAATGCTTCCTTCCTTCCATGGGTTGAGTAAGGAAGATCCATACAAACATGTGGATGAATTCTTGGCTCTTTGCACCACATTCAACATAGTCGACTTGGTCCGTATAACCAAGCTTAGGCTCTTTCCTTTTTCATTAAAGGATAAAGCTAGAGCATGGTTATCTATGTTAGCACCAAATAGTATCACTTCTTGGAATGATTTGCAGTGTCAATTTTTAGCCAAATATTTCCCAATGTCTAAAACAAGTCAATTGAGACAAAGTATCATTTCTTTCTCACAAAACTCAACTGAAACTTTCCACGAAGCATGGGAACGATTTAAGGAACTTTTAAGGCAATGTCCTCATCATCAAATTCCCAGATGACAGCTGGTTCAAAGTTTCTATCAAGGAATTGATCAAAAAGGCAAAAATATGGTGGATGCCTCCTGTGGAGGCACTTACTTGCAAAAAACAGTTGAGGAGGTTTGGGACTTATTTGAAGTAATTGGTGAAAACTCAACTCAACAGGAATCTCTGTCAAGAGATATTGAAAATCCTGCTAGGTTGAACAATCAGCAACCCACCAAAGGGAAGATTTATGAGGTGAATGAGTTGGAAAGAAAGATGGACAATTTAACCCAAAGTTTGATAGATTGATGGACTCACTTAAAAATCCAAATGTTGCAAGAGTAGAGGAGGCATGCCTGATATGCCAGTCCCCTACTCATTCAATTGACCAATGTCCTCGCCGCACAGTTCCCAGATTTAATGGTGGAACAAGCTCTTGCTGCTCAATCATTTGGACAAATGCAGTCAAATGAATATCCATGGAGAGGACACCCCAATTTGAGGTGGAAGCAAGGGAATTATCAATCACAACAGTAGTAACAACCAAAGAACCAAATGCCTTTCAAAACTGCACAACCTTATCAGCAGAATTTTTATGCCAAACAAAATTTTCAGCAGCCCATTCCACAACAACATGCGACAATCGCCCAGTTCAAACCCCTTCCAGGTCCCCTTCTTTTGAAGATCAAGTCCTAAATTCACTCCAGAATTTAGAATCTTTAACTCAGACTGTGAATTTTCACAACCAGAGCATAAAGAAGATTGAAGAAACATTGGGACAGCTTTCAAATACTTTGGCCAAAAGAGAGGAAGGAAAGTTACCTAGCCAACCTTTGAACAATCCCAAAGAACAGTTCATGGTTGGAGAAGCTTCTAATTCACATGAAGAAGTAAAAACTGTCACCACTTTGAGAAGTGGAAGAATTATAAATAACAAAGTGGGTACTGAAGAAGAAAAAAATGAGGAAAATGATAAAGATATGCAGCAAGAGCAGCATAATGATAGCAGTGGGGGTGATTATGGACCTCAGAAAAATCAAACAAATGAAAAACAAAAAATCCAAAAATTTTCTGAAAATGCTTCCAAAGCTGTAGATGGACTAGTTCCTCATTTACCATTTCCTCATAAAATTAAATCTGTATCCCCTTTTGATAAAGGGAACACAAAAATAGATGAAATGATAGAGACTTTCAAGCAAGTCAAGATAAATCTACCTTTGCTTGAGGCAATCAAACAAATTCCAGCATATGCAAAATTTCTGAAAGATGTTTGCACTCACAAAAGACAGTCTAGGATACAGTTATCAAAGAAGGTCTTTGCTGTGGAATGAATCAATCAGGTGTTATCCATTGCCACACCTCCTAAACTTCAAGATCCTGGAATCCCCACAATCCCTTGCATTATTGGGGAACATACCATTGAAAAGGCTTTATTAGATTTGGGTGCTAGTGTCAACCTACTTCCATATTCTGTATATGAGAAACTAGGTTTGGGAAAATTAAAACCCACTCATGTGGTGTTACAACTAGCAGGCAGATCTGAAAGGAAGCCAGTTGGGATGATTGAAGATGTATTGGTGGGAGTAGATAAATTTTTCTATCCTGCTGATTTTCTAGTTTTGGACATGGAACCTACCAAAAGCAAAACTTCCATCCCTGTCATTTTGGGAAGACCATTCCTGGCTACAACAAATGCTTACATTCAATGCAGGTCTGGTATTATGGAAGTCTCTTTTGGAAACATGAAGGTAAAATTAACTGTTTATAATGCAGTCACACAGCCTCAGTTCAACTCTGAAGAATGTTTTCATGTTGATCTATTGGATGAATAGAAGGTTTACTGGTGTGAAGATTTCACCACAGATGTTAAAAATGCTTGGGGAAATTCTGAGGAAGAAATAGTTTGTATCTCAAATTCTGAGGAAATAAATGTTGTGTAAGGAACTCATAATCAATCAGGAAGTTTCTCTTCTTGGAAACCTGCTACTCTCCCCCTTCCACAAACAGCTAAGGTACCTTTGTTACCTTCTTTTCTCAGCCCACCTGATGTAGAACTAAAATAGCTGCCAGAAAATTTGAAATATGTGTTTTTAGGAAATCATAAATCATTGCCTGCAATTATTTCTTCCTCCCTCACAAAGGAGCAAGAGGAAGAACTGTTGGTTGTTTTGAAAGAACATAGAAGGGCAATTGGTTGGACTATTGCTAATTTGGGAGGAATCAGTCCAGCTGTTTGCATGCACAAAATCCATTTGGAAGAAGATGCAAAGCCTTCTAGGGAAATGCAAAGGAGGCTGAACCCACATATGCAAGAAGTGGTCATGAAAGAGGTTGTTAAGTTGTTGGATGCAGGGGTCATTTACCCCATTTCAGATTTAGCTTGGGTGGCACCTACACAGGTGGTACCTAAGAAATCTGGGATCACTGTTGTAACCTCAGACTCTGGTGAGCTTATGCCAACCAAACAAACAACTGGGTGGAGAGTCTGTATTGATTACAGAAAATTAAATGCAATAACCAGAAAAGACCATTTCCCCCTCCCATTCATTGATCAGATTTTAGATAAGCTAGCAGGAAAAGCTTATTACTATTTTCTTGATGGTTACTCTGGTTACAATCAGATTCCTGTGTACCCACATGATCAGGAAAAGACCACATTCACTTGCCCTTTTGGCACTTTTGCCTATAGGAGAATGCCTTTTGGTCTTTGTAATGCTCCTGCTACCTTTCAAGATGCATGTATTCCATTTTCTCTGATATGATTGGCCAATTTATGGAGATTTTTATGGATGATTTTTCAATCTATGGAGATAGTTTTTCCCAGTGTTTACATCATCTCAAATTTGTATTACAGAGATGTGAAGAAACCAATCTAGTTTTGAGCTGGGAAAAGAGCCATTTCATGGTCACCCAAGGCATTGTCCTTGGTAATGTTGTTTCCCACAAGGGCATTGAGGTGGACAGAGCAAAAATTGATTTAATTGCACATTTACCACCTCCCAAAACCGTTAAACAAATCAGAAGTTTTCTGGGACATGCTGGATTTTACAGAAGGTTCATTATGGACTTCAGTAAAATAACCAAACCTCTTTGTCATTTGTTGTGCCAAGATGTCCCTTTTGCTTTCAATAATGAATGCATGAAGGCTTTTGAATTTTTAAAAAATTGTTTGATTTCAGCTCCAATATTGCAGTCTCCAGATTATTCACTACCTTTTGAACTGATGTGTGATGCATCAGATTATGCTTTGGGAGATGTCCTTGGACAGAGAAAGGAAAAGCTGCCTCATGTCATAGCTTATGCCAGTAGATCAATGATTGATGCTCAGCTCAATTACACAACAACTGAGAAAGAGCTGCTGGCAATTGTTTTTGCTTTAGAGAAATTCAGGTCATATGCCTTGGGTTCACAAATAGTGGTGTTCACTGACCACTCTGCTTTGAAATACCTTCTGTCTAAGAAGGACACCAAACCAAGATTAATCAGGTGGATTCTCCTATTACAAGAATTTGATTTAAAGATCAAAGATAAAAAGGGGGTGGAGAATGTGGTGGCTGATCATCTAGAATTTTGAGATTGATAGGCTGCCTATCAATGAATCTTTCCCTGATGAGCAACTTTTTGCCATTAGTGTACACACTCATTGGTTTGCAAACATAGTCAACTTTTTGGCTACTGGAAGAATTCCTCAACATTGGAATAAAATGGATAAAGATCTTTTCTTCGCAAAGGTTAAACATTTCATCTGGGAAGATCCTCATCTGTTTAAGAGTTGTGCAGACCAAATAATAAGAAAATGTGTCCCTGACCAAGAATTTCATAGAATACTTTCTATGAACTGTGGAGGTCATTTTAGTGAAACAAAACTGCTGCAAAGGTTTTGCGGTGATTTTATTGGCCGACACTTTTCAAAGATGCTCGCAAAGATTGTAAGTTTTGCCAAAACTGCGGAAATTAGGCAAGACATTTCCAAGAGAAACTCAATGCCTTTACAGCCTATTTTGGTAGTTGAGTTGTTTGATGTTTGAGGGATAGACTTCATGGGTCCCTTTTCTCCTTCCAATGGGAATAATTTCATTTTAGTAGCTGTGGATTATGTATCCAAATGGATTGATGTCACAGCCACTAAAACAAACGATCACAAAGTGGTTCTTAAATTTCTTAAGGATCACATTTTTTCCAGGTTTGGTTTTCCCAGAGCCATTATCAGTGATGGGGGAAGCCATTTTTGTAATAAACATTTTGAAACTTTATTGAAAAAATACTCTGGGACTCATAGAGTAGCCACTCCATATCATCCACAAACCAGTGGACAAGTGGAGATTTCCAATAGAGAAATCAAACATATTCTAGAAAAGACTGTGAAGAAGGACAGAAAGGATTGGTCCTTTAAGCTGAATGATGCATTGTGGGCATACAGGACAGCCTATAAAACCCCAATTGGCATGTCCCCATTCAGGTTGGTCTATGGCAAAGCATGCCATTTACCAGTAGAGTTAGAATATAAAGCCTTTTGGGCCATTAAAACATTGAACATGCTACGGTGATCACGAGAGCGCAACTTGCTGAGTTGGAGGAGCTGAGAATGGATGCATACACAAATTCAAGATTTTACAAAGAAAAAGTCAAAACTTTCCATGATAAAAATTTATTGAGAAAAGGGTTCACAGCTGGCTCTAAGGTATGGTTATTTAACTCAAAACTCAATTTTTTTCCAGGAAAGCTGAGATCCAGATGGGAAGGGCCGTACACTGTCATTCAGGCAGCTCCTTCGGGAGCTATTGACATCCTTGATCCAAGTAATGGAAGAATCTTGAAAGTAAATGGTCAGAGGCTCAAACCATGCATTGAAAATACCCAGGAGCCTATGCTGCCCATCTGTCATCACAAACCTCCAAAAATCTGATGATAGATAACTGTACATTATGTTTTGATTTCATAGTTTTTGCTTAGTTTCTTTGTTTCTGTTTTTATTCATGATTTGTCTCTTTTCGCATGGTTTAAATATGCTCCAAGTTAAGTCGCAAAGTAATAATTATCTTTTCGCAAAGTTCAATTTACTTTTCGAAAACACTCTGGATTTGTAACGAACTGCTCGAAAGCAAGGATTTGCTTTTCGAATAGTTGGTTCTGAAGCTATTTTCTTTTCAAAAAGATATTTCTGAAGCTAGTTTCTTTTCGAAAAGATGTTTCTGAAGCTATTAACTTTTCGAATGGTGCTGATGCTATTCGCAGTTGTCAAAAGGTCTATTTTGGAACTTTTCGAAAACTTAAAAAGGACTTTGCGAAATTAACTCTGAGTATATTTAAACCCTTTCGAAGTAAGGGTTTCATATTCGAAAGCTTTCTGAAGAGCGACCTGTTCCACAGAAACCCTATTTCTTTCTTTCCTTGCGCGATTTGAGAATCTTGCTACACTTTTCTTCACCTTTGTTTGATCATTTGAGTACATTGGCCTCACCAAAAAGATCAAATCCGAGGAATACACTGAGCTGCACAACACAATCCAGGAGAAAGCTCAATAAAGTTCAGACTCCAATATTGATTCTAGTTCTGATTCTGATAGTGACTCCAGTTCTGAGCCAATTGAACCAACTTATGACACAGATTTTGACCCCAGTTATTAAAGCACTTTGTACTTATCTGTGGTATAAGTTTGTAATATAAATTCTGGTTTTTCTTGTGAAATTAATGTGCATTTCTGTCTGTCCTCTTGTCATCATGATTTTTTTCTTGCTTATATCTCTTCTCTGCTTTGGACCAGTGTGAAAATAAAGTAATTTCACAGCTGCTGTTTTGAAAAAAAAAAAGAAAAATATGAAGAAGTTGAAAACCTTTTGAAATTAATTTCTAGTGTAATTCTAATACATTCATGAAGTGAATGTCAGGAAATTTCCAAAAGAAAATTGATGTTTTAGTAAACCTAAAAAGAAGGAAAACAGTGAGGATACACCTCAGGAATTTGATAAAAAAACCACACCCAGTGAGGTTTGGGCCTGAAATGTATTCTTTGGAGGTATGAATTGGCAATTTTTTCTGCTTTTAGGATTGATTGAATCTGCTTACTTGCACTAGAAGTTACACATATCCAAATTGAAATAATTTGATAGCACTCGTGATATTAAAGACATGATGTAAGGCCTCCTTTTGGACAGTTTGAACCTTACAAAGCCCCACCTGTTGAAACTGCCCTTGATACACACCATTTGAGCTGTACAAATCTAAGATTCCTTTGAAGCCTCATCCAATAACCTCATCAACTTCATTTAGCCTAACCCTCACTCCGAGAAGTCAGAAGATAAAGGGAAGGAAGCTGAAGAAAGGAGAATTGAGTAACAATTTGATAACAAAAGAAGGATACAAGTTGAAGGCAATGATGTAATAGCAGAGGAAATGTGGCATTCCAGTCAATGCTAATTTGAAAAAAAAAAAAAATATTTGAGCAAAACAAAAAGAGAGAAGGCATTTCATTGGAAGTTTGAATAAGAAAGAGAAAAAGATGGCCACTTTGGCTCTGGATATTCAAAGAAGAAAATGAAAATATGCTGATGTAAAGAAGGTTTGTATATCACCTCCTTACCTTGACTGACTTCTCAAATTTGAACACCATTCCACCCCTTTATTCTTGAGAAATTTCACCCATAAGCCACATTACAACCCTAGTAAAGTCCTTACTGATCAATGATGGATTGAGCTATCACATGGGGATAAGAATTTGTGTAATCTATGGTGAAAAGAGCAGTGAATTCCGAACTAAAAGCAATGCCTATGCTCATGCTTATAGTCCTATTTGAGGGCTGTAACTGCTCTTGAGCCGTGTGAAATAGTACAACCCTCTTCCTTGCATATGAGTGAAAATCCTGGTGAGAGTTGGGTTTGAAATCAACTCATTGGGGTAACATCGAAGCTAGATTCCTAAATAGAAGGGAAGCTGTTCATTAATTTTTCTAGTAAATAACCTTTGACATAAATTGACTGAGTAGTAACAAGAATTACAGCAGAATTTTAGTTTTGAACTGATGTTTTTCTTGAAAATCTTCTTACAACATAGTGATGCGGTGTGAATAATCGATTGGAGGAAAGTTTGTAACAAAGCTGTGATCTTAACTGATTTATTGAAGAAGTTTGTGGGTACCTTCACTGAAAACCCTCAGGAGACTTCACTCCTCCACTAGGGATCACCTAGGGGTTTAAAAGGCTTGTTGCATATGCTAAATGCAACTGTGCTCCCTACAAAAGTGGCTTCTTACTTTGTTTTTAATTTTGTCTTTGCTCAGGGACTAGCAAAGCTTAGGTTTGGGGGTGTGTTGAGAACTAAAAAATACCATTTTTCACCCCTTAACTTGAGTCTTGATAGACCTTTGAGAGAACTAAATAAGTGTTTTAAGTGCTTGTGTTACAGCTAACAATAAAGACAGGCTTAACCATAAAAGCAGCTTAAAAGTGCTAAAAAGATGACAATCTATGTCAATCCAAAGGAAGAAAGAGAAGAGACAACCTCACTAGTTGTTAAAAGGTCTGAATTGAAGAGACAAAGACTTGGTCTCAACCCAAAAAGGAAGTATGGAGCAATTCGAACAGAAAAATGCACTATAGAGTACTTTTCGCAAAGAACCTGAACTGTTCGCAAATAACCTGAACTCTGCGAAAAGAACTAAAACTGCAGGCTTAGCTTTCGAAGAGCACCTGAACTCTTCGAAGAGATGATTAACCTTTTCGAAAAGAAGAAAACTCAATTCGAACAGAACCAGAACATTGTGAAAAGAGCTTCAGGAATTACAACACCTTGCAAAAAGTCCTCTAAGCTATGCGAAAAGGTATTCTGGAGATTCCCAGCTTTTGCAAGGGCAATTCAGTAATCTGTTTCACGCGTCCCAATGCATTTAGAACCTAGGGACATTCCAGAGGATTCTAAGCATGAAGCGAAGGCATATTCCACCCCACGTGAGCACCTAGAGATGAAATAACTTGGCGGGAACTTCTAGAAACTCTAACAGACTTTCAAAATGCATAACATAATTGATGTTTTTTTTTACCTGATTGGCTGAACCAGATCGAGGAATTCTGATTGGCCAGAATAGATCTGGATCCTCGTGCTCTACTACCATTGGTCAATACAGATCTGAGCACTTCTGATTGGTTGATACACATATGAGTTGGACTTAGGGAAAACTATAAATAGACGAACCATTTGCCCAATTTCGGCATCCAGATTTTGAGTTTCATTTCTATTCCCCCATTTCCAAACCAGATAGTTTGTCTAAAATCCCTGTAATAGCTTCACTTTTACTTGCAATTAAGAGCTGTGAGATATTTCTGTAATTCAAAAGAGAGTTGTATTCAAGACTACAAATCTGAGAGCTGTTTAAGCTGTGCTCTGTAATTGTAATGGTGGATTTGAAAAGGTTGTTGTAAACCGGACATTCTCAATTGGACTCATGTTAAGGGTTCCCTCTGATCTCCTTATTGCATTAGACTCCTTTAGATTTACTATTTTTCATGCAATTTCCCTTGATTCATTAATCCTGTGAAAATTAGTGTTTGTAACCTAATCTCTCACAACATTTGTAGTGATGCTTCTTGTTCTAAACTAAGGCTTTGGATTAAAGACTATTGGATGGTCTGTGGCCATTAAAGTGGACAGACCATAGCCATAAGCCTAAGTCTAATCCTTGAGTTAGATTTATTTATCTTACATTTGTGCTTGTAGCCAGATGAAGATTGAATCATTTCTCTGTTGATCGGCAGTCATTCTCATTGTGTTTCAAGGACCAAATCAAAGTTAGATATTACTTCTCCATTTTTTTTACAAGTTTACCTCAAACGTTCCCCCAACTCAGATCTGGATCATTTAGTTTAACTTTTATTTTTATCATTTAGTTAATGTGGCAAATTCAACCTCCCATCTTATGTGCTTTCTAGATAGGATAAGAGGCCAGATCTGGTAGCTCAGATCTGGAGGTTTATCTTGCATTTTAGACAAATTCTCTGTGGATGATCTTTTACTCACTTACATTTAAAACTTGCTACAATTGGCCCTGATCTTACAAGCTAATTCACTTCTATTTGTGCTGATATTTCTTGACTTTTTTTATATATTTTAAATTCATTATAACTTAGCAGTTGCAAACCTGTTTTCAAAACACAAATAAATCAAGCACACTCAGAAGCAACAACAGTATCCCTTTGGTCTGTCCATATCACAATGGTCTGAGAAAGAGCATGAAAACTACTACAACCACGATGGTCCATAGGCCTCCGAGCTCCCTAGATCTCATTACAGATCCAGCATTGCTTTTTATTGGGCTATCAAACCAAGGAAAATCAGATGGTAAACAATAGATCTACTGAAAACTGAATGGGCTCACCCCAAATACATGGATCCTATAGACATCTAAAGAAACCATATGATCTTTAGATTTAATTAATCATTTAAACAATAATTCATTAATAACAACGAAACTTATAATGAACTGCCTCCAGGCTGCAGCCTGTACACAACTGCTCATCAAAAATCCCAATGTATAAAAAACCTATTACAAACTGAAATAAACTAAACCTAACTACTTACATAGGGATTAGCCAGTAAGTGCAGGGCTAAGAGAGAAAAAAAATGCGAAAAAGAGGTGATCAAATAGCTTGCTAGAGCTCTCAGCCGATAGAGGATGAAAAGAAGGGTCGATCCTCAAACTAAACTCTAAGTGAGACATGTGCCTTGAAATTCATGCCTCAGGAGGTGTGCCCTAGCCTTGGGAAATTCCCAAAAGGTCCTTCAGTTAAAACTAAGAAGTGGGGAGCCCGTGCTTCACTGGGCTGGCATATGCATTCATTCATTCGCGTAGCTGCAGAGCCTTCACAGACTAGCTTTTGGTCTGTGGGAAGTGCTCACTCACACAGTGAATCTTCAGTTAATCGTGCAGTTCCTTTGGGCTGCAATGCTATCACGGAGATGATCTGGAGTGCCTAGATTTCTCCCATAGTAGAGCTTCAGAAGCTCTCTGTCATTGGGTACTCACACAGGTATGCTCCTATGCTCACACAGTAATTGGTAAGGCTTCAGAGTGCATGAGATCTGTGCGAGGAGATTTTTGGGCGTCTCTCACTTCCAGGGCCACGCACGAACTCCGCAAGGTGGAATTTTATTCAGTCACACATGGAATCGCTATGTTCTTCGCGCGGCTGCTTTAAGGCTTTATCTCTGCGAGAGATTCACGACTACAAATTCTAAGGATTTTAATCTGCGAGATCTTCACAATGTCTTTATAGCTCTCCTCTTGATTGCACCTCCTATCTATGCGAGGGCATCCTCCACAGCATCCTTAGATTTGCGAGGGAGCTTCTCAACTCTGCGAGATCTGTCTTTCTATGCTTTGATGCATTGCACTTGCTGCTATTGCAGTTTCTCCATTCTCAACCAACTTCATCCATCTGCTAGGCTTTTTGTCAATGATGACCAACAAATGAGTCACCATGGTGAGAAGTACCAAGGTGTTCCATTCGGCTTTGGCTCAGCTGTCATCTTTGCATACCTTCTTCCTCTTCTTTGGGCCAATAAGGATGGATTTTGTATTAAGCTGCAAAGATTATTACTAACTATAAAATACACTTAACAAATGATTATTAGTCTGCTTCAAGGTCCATCCAAGGCTAGGTTAAGAGGTAAAAAGTAATACTTTTCAATGAATAACAGAAGGTTCTAGAATTTATGTGTAAAGAGTGCACTAGGGGAGAGAAAGAGGGGATTCCTTAATCTCTTACTTTGCAAATTTTTTCAAGGCTTTGTAAAGAGGGGTGCCTCTTTATTTATAGGAAAAAGGGAGGTTAGGAGGGTGTTTAGGGGCTAACTTGGATTAGCAACTAGGTAATCTAGCCATCTAAAGTTTCCTCAAGTTTTTGAAGCCTTGAAAAGTATGAAGGGATGCTCCAATGGTGGATGATAAGGTGAGGCTTTAAACTACTTAAGGGGTTGTAAATACGTAGTGAATGGGTGCAACAGAACTAGCAAAACACACCCAATGGTCAAGTTGGTCAACAAGTTAAACCCTAATCTCAATTCTCAAGGTAAAAACCCTGGGTTACTGTTCATAAGCCTGGTGTAACTAATATGTGCGCTAGGCATATGTATAGTAAAACAGTGCTACACAGTGGCCTGGGAAGTTGCAAGCCTGCGAGGGGACCCACATATACCTGGCACAACTATTAGTTATGCCAAGCCATTTCTGGGGAGAAATGGCTTCACACAAGTAATACTTGTGCCAAATAAGCTCAGATTCTCATGAGATTCTCACGAGGTTCAATGTAAATCTCACGAGGTTCCCTTGACGCTTACTTTTAAGTTCAAACTTCAAATCGCCGTAACTTCTGATGTACAGATCGGATCGAGGTGATACTTGGCTCATTGGAAAGCTGAGGACTTCTACTTTTAATGGTATAAGTTTTGATCATAGTAGAAGGTCTCAACTAGTCTCAGTGCACAATTCTTCATCCATTACCCGGGAAAGCTAGGTTTAGATTCGGAATGGTTTCTAAGGGTTGGGATGGATTTCTACGGTTTTGAGAAGGCTTCTAAGGGATCTAGGGTGATTCCTAAGGGTTTGGAATGGCTCCTAAGGTTTCAAAAAGGTTCCTAAGGTACCATACATGCCATCGAAAGCTCGAAAGTGCACCTCTCTCGAAATGTGTCTCGATCGGGCCTTGGGCTAAATTTGGGGGTCTACAAATGCCCTGCTTTGGTATCCGATCACTAATAATTGAATGCCAAAGAAAAGAGACATCTGAAGAGGCCCAAGGTTGTTACTGATAGGTCCTCCACATTCAGAACAAACTTCAAACATCAGATGAGTAACATGATGAGAAAAAGAAAGCCCTGTATGTCAAGAAAATGGTCGTTTCTTAAGAAAATCAGTCCCCAAGCGCTTAGCGACATTACTGGGCATACTCGAGGTGCAATTAGTTGTGAAAATCCAATAGCTGGGAAAAATGTTCACTTCTTGAGATGCGAAAGACCGTTAGTTAGGAAAAATGGTAGCTTCTCGATATGAATTGAAGGAGTTTGATGTTCAAGATTCATTCTAAATACAATAGCTTCATAAGGGAGGTGATCGACCCACATTCAAAGATAGTCAACAGTTCTGTCTAATCATACGAGGCATTGACTGCCTCATCTGACTGGTAATGGTGCCCCTGCATGAAGCAAAGTTTGAGGACTTTGGGCGAACCCATCGATCTTGAAGTTTATTTAGCACGACTACCCGAGCGAAGCGAATAGATGTCACAACTCTTTTTTGGAGTATGTGCCTGTAGACACCCAAATTCGGCCCAAGGCCCAATCCGTATGTACCCCAAGAGAGATGTACCCCTGTGCTTCCGATGGCACCCTTGAACCCTTAGGAACTAACCCAGACCTTTAGGAATCAACCTAAACTCAATAGAACCATTCCCCTAATCCTTAGAGATCACCCCTAAACCCTAGGATCCCTTCTCGGACTCGGTTGAAACCCTTCTGAGTAATTGATGGGAGGAGAGCTACAATTTTTTAAATAGACCATTGCTAAGGAGGAGACCCATATCATTGGAAGGAGGAATTCTCCAGCTTTCCAGCAAGCCCAAGATCACCCAATTTGAAGTTGTGGTTTGAAAGTTATGGCCGATTATAGTTTCACATAAAATCATAACTTTTGCTCAAGCGTATGTATTACATACGCCCAGCAAATTTGGCCCCATTTTGGTCAGGCGTATATATTATACACGCTTGGCATTTGTGGGCTAAATTTAGCCGAGCGTATATAATACATACACCCACCATACATAGGGCCCACCACGGACACTCACCTTCTTAGATCTCCTCTGGTTTTCATGAAATTCACTGTGCATAAATTGGGCATATGTAGTATATACGCCCAGCTTAGCTACAGTAACTGTCATCAAATGCTCGAATTTCCTCCATCTGGTTTGACCTTTTGACCATCCCCTTGGTTGAGGTGGGTGTCTTAAGGTAGGTTGCACCCCTTTTGAGTTTATTGGCAACTCTCAAGTCACCCATGGTCTCACCCCATCATCAGCCATTGAAACCAGTGTCCCAAACCCCTAGGACCCTAAAAGCCTAGCAAACCTTAGATGGAGGATTACCTAATTGCTAAACCAATTAGCTCTTAAGTAACCTGCTAATCCACCTCTTCTCTATAAATAGAGAAACCCCCCTCTTCCTAAAGGGGTTGAAAAATTAAGGTTGAGAGTTAAGCTTAAGAGAGAGAGCCCTAGTGAGAGAAAAATATATATTATTTTGCATTCTTCAACCAGAATTCCAGCATGCTTAGTTCATCCTTTGCAACCCTTTTCGACCATTAGATCACCCCTCTTTAGTCAAGCTTAGTCCCTAGCTCCATCCTACCCTTCCTATCTACCGATTCCTAGCATTAGAACATGTTCCTCTACCGTTTAAGCCATTTAAAGCCATCAGGAGCACGCCGAAGTCAAGGTCTTCCATGGTGCAATAAGGGCCCATGAGCTCCGGCTCACCCCTCTCTTCCTGTACCTTCTTGGTGTTTCCTTCATCTAAGGATTCAATCAGTTACGCTGCCAAAATTTTGGTTTTGCTCAAAGCTTGATAAGACCGTATTGCCTTCGGGCAAGGGGAAGCTCCTCCCATTTGCTTTTATTTTAGCCATAGATAGAGATCGCTACGTGCAGGTAGATCGGGTGCCTAAACCCTTCCCGATCGATAACCGAAGCCCCTACCGTAGAGCCTTTGGCAAAGACCAGTAAATCTGAGTCATATTTAACACTTCGGTGCTTAAAATATTGATTTAAAGGTTTTCTGGGTCACCAAAAGCTCTGAGTGGCGACTCTATATTTTTATCCCATCGTGTGTGCATCGCCGCGATGGGTTCGAGAGAATCCATGAACGCACAGATGGCGACTCTGCTGGGGATATCACCCTAACGCTTCCCCTCTTGTTGGCTTTTTTTCTATCTTTACTAACCATTGCTGTTTTTTCTAATCTTCTGCTATTTTTCCTTCATTTTTATTATTTTTACTAACATACTTACCCCTACGTTTCAACTTTAAATTTCAGTATTTTTGCCTAGTCACTTGACTGGAACCCTTTTTAACTTACCCCTACATTTTGGCTTTAAATTTCAGCAATTTTTGCCTAGTCACTTGACTGGCACCTTTTTTACTTACCCCTACGTTTTGTCTTTAAATTTCAGTAATTTTTGCGTAGTCACTTGACTGGCACCTTTTTTTACTCACCCCTACATTTCGGTTCTAAATTTCAGCAATTTGCGCCTAGTCACTTGACTGACACCTTTCTTACTTACCTTTACGATTCAGTTTTAATTTTCAGCACTTTATATTTTCTATCTAGTCGCTTGACTGGCCCCATCTTTTTTCTTACTTCCTGTCATATCCTAACAGTGGACGCCGGCCCGTTGAGGCGGCACGAGTTTGTCATCCCCTACCCGATTTTGGACTTAAATTCACTCCCCTTTAAAATCTGTAATTAAAAGTGAACCAACAGTGTGGGAGCATAATCAAATCTATTTTTGCGTGTTTTGGGTAATTTTTGGGGGGTTTAGGCACAGATATAACTTACCCAGTTCCTGGTAAGGCGGCAGCTCTAGTGGTGATGATCCTGAAAAGACCCACCCCTTCCAGTACCTGAGAAGGGGCTTGCGCCAGAGGTATATCGGTTGGGTTGCCAATTCCGATCAAGCCGTAAAACCCGCAATGGTGAGAGCGTAGACAGCCCGAATTCAGCCGTGTATCCCTAGGAAGCGGAAAGGAGTGACCCGATAACACACACAGCAGTCCCCGAGAGCATCCTTCCCAGGAAACTAGTTTAAACGACTCCCAAGAAACCAGTTTAAGCCAGGCGTATATAATATATACGCCCAGCCAAATCTGCTTATTTTTGGTCAGGCGTATATAATACAGACGCCCAGTATATACTGAGTTCAAGCAGCCCGATCTGAGGCCCAATCCACCACCCAAGTTCCCCGATTAGCGGTATTAGTGCCCACAGTAGCCTCCCGCATTCTGTAACGCCCAATATGCCCCCGCCCAGTCAAAAGAAGGCGACTTCTCATTGATTTGCTTCGGGGGATCGGGTTGTTTGTGTGGATTCCCTCACCTTCAATAGAACGAAAGGGTTCCCTTTCGCCTCTTCGGAAGTGTGTCAGATGCCGCCGTGGGACCTACTAAAGGTGCATATATCACCTGAGATGAGAATTTTTCTAAGGCACCAGATCATCATTCATTTAAATAGGGGAGATAATTTTCATTTAAAAAATCTAAAAAAATAAATATATAAAAAAATCAAAAATCCGTATATACGTGCACTTTCGGTGCGACTGTCACTACGACGACCTCAAACCCAACCCATAGAAAAAGAATTAGGAAAGTGTTTGGCCCTTACCCAAGGCATCGATACAGCACTCGTCAGCAGATCATGTCGAGCACCGATACATCCCCACCATCATCCCCATCCCATTCCCATATAGGAGAAGACCCAATCTCCAACACCTTCACCCAAACCCGGTTCGATGTCACGGGTCCATTTGGGGCACCCGTGTTCGCATCCACCCCATCCCCCGCCCTTACATTTTCTCAACATACCCCCATCTCATCCTCTACTGAAACACTTCATTTCCCAACCGACCCATACATCCCCATTTCCCATCTGTACACCCTTACCGTACCCCCCTACTCCCAAAGACCCCATCGAGAGCCCCATCCCTCACCGACCTGCCACATCCCATCCACCTCATCATCCATGCCTCCTACATCCTATATCCCATTTACCTCATCTCACATGCCTTCCACATCACATAGCCCATCCACATCCCAACATACCCCCCTATTTACCCAGGTCATGCCCAACTTTTCCCATGGTGTGACCAGTAACCCACCATCTTCCATAGCCATACATCCACACCCTCTAAGCACAATCATTCATACCCCCCATACCCGGGTCATGCCCAATTTCACCCAACCCCCTCCGTCCTTGAATGGGCCATCACCCTCCAATCTCACACCTGAATCCATGCCCTCAATGGAGGACATGAGAATGATGTATGCCCTACCTCTCGAAGTCCTACATTCCAAACCCCACATCTAGGTCTCCAAAACCTCCATACCCCATTCCCCCATGACCATGCCCAACCACCCATACCATCCAAGATCCCCCACCTCAGGTCTAAGCCCAACAGGCCCAAGCCCACTCATCTCAGGCCCAAACCCACACAGATCCATGGGCCCAAGCCCAAATATCTTTAGAACCATGGGCTCAAGCCCACTACCAGACCTAAGCCCACTCATCCCAGGCCCAAGCCCACCAAACCCACCAGACCCAGGCCCAAGCCCACTCAACTCAGCCCCAAACCCACTCAAATCCATGGGCCCAAACCCAGCTATCTTTAGAACCATGGGCCTAAGCCCACTCCCAGACCTAAGCCCACTCATCTAAGGCCCTAGCCCACCAAACCCACCAAACCTAGAATCCTCAAGGCCATCGGCCCAAGCCCAAACCCATCATACCTAGGTTAAAACCTTCAAGGCCCATGGGCCCCAGCCCAAACCCACCAGACTCAGGCCCAAGCCCATCAAACCAAGGCCTAGTTCCAAGCCCCCCAGGGCCCTTGGACCCAGACCTATCAAACCCAAGCCCACGGCCTATCATCCCACACCCAATACCCACATGGCCCATTAGCCCAAACCCAACAGGGCCCATTGGCCCAAAATCTTACCAACACCCACACCCAAGCCCCAGGCCCCAGGCCCATCAACCCAAGCTTTCCAAAACCATTCAGCCCAAACCCAAGGCCCATCCACCCACACTCATCAAGGACCATTCACAAACCCCTTACCCCTTCTCCAGTACCCTTCATTCACCTATACCCCTTATGCCCCCATCCTGCCTCCAACGGAATATCTGATCCACCCCATTCCTCAAAACCACGCCTACAGCATTTCGCCACATTAACTACAACCCCATCATCCCCAGAATGTGCACCCAGCTCAGCACATCATTCATCCACAAACCACTCATCCATTCACTCCTTCCCATTCCCTACAAGCCTTGTGGCCCCACCAGGTCATCCAACCCATCACCGCCCAAGTCCAAATAGTGGACCTCGCCCCTCACCAGTACAATGACAAACAGTATGAGGAGGACGAGATCCGCAATAGTTGAGGAGCTGCTAGCTTTTGCCCCCTCAGGCCCATCATCATCACACCCAGGGCCAAACAAAATTAGGGAGAGGTAGTCCCAGCTACAGCCTCAAAAGAATCAGAGCAGCTAAAAGAACATATAGACAAAATACAGAAGCAGCTGACGAAGATGGGAGGGCTAGATTTGCATTCGACAGACTTTTCAGACTTATGTCTATTCTCGAATATCCCCCTACCACAAAAATTTAAGATGCCATCATTCGATAAATATAATGGCACTGGCAACCCCATTGCCCACTTAAAATCTTATTGTGGGAATATGTGCCAGTACGGCGGGGATGAACAACTCCTCATCAAAGTGTTCCAAAAGAGTCTAACGGGCAAAGCATTGAGATGGCTCACGTCCCTAGAACCATCCATGTTAAAAGCTTGGAAAGATCTGACACACTTATTCCAAGAACAGTATGTCTATAACATGGACATAGAGCCAAGGAAGTCGGATCTGCCCCGTTTGAAGCAAAGGCATGATGAAACTTTCAGTGCCTACTTCGGAAGGTGGAGGGCATTGGCTACCCAGGTGACCCATCGGATTCCTGATGATGAGCAGATTGAATTGATAACCAAGGGAGCTCGCCCAGTCATCATGGATTTTTTGGTTTATCAGCAACAGTCCAGTTTTGCTGATTTGGTCCGAAATGCCAACCGTTGCGAAGACGTCGTTAGAGAGGGCAGGTTGGGAAAGAGCGTGGCCAATGAGGCCACTAGGATTTTGAAAGGCGGCCAAACCAAGAATCGAAAGAAAACCAGGGGTCGAGGTACAGAAGATTGTTTACCCCCAAGCCAACCCCAATCCCCGACATGACTCCAGCCACAACCACCCGCGCTTTCGAGCAAGCACCAAGGCCAAACAATGGACCGAGAGCCCCATTTACCCAGGAACAGATGAGAGCATGATTCAAACGGGTGTTCACATCGTTAGGATAATCTTTAAGTGTCTTATTGCCAGTGTTGCTATAAAAGGGTTTGATTAATTTACTCCAGCCTCGCCCACCACCCAATCCAATCCCGAGAAACTATGACTCGAACATGCATTGTAACTTTCACCAGGGGTCAAGTCACCCTACGGATCAATGCTTTCCACTAAAGCACATGGTCCAAGATCTAATAGAGGCAGGAAAAATTATTCCCCCACCACTTCCTCAAGGACAGAACCAGAACATCCATCAAGCCCCTCTACCCCCGCACCCAGGAGGCCCCAGGCCTATCATCCATTGGGTAGAAGATGAAGAAGAAGAGTTTGGCCCCTCGGATTACATTAGTAATCAAGAGGAGTTCTCATTTCCCAGGATAAATAAGGACAAACCATTTGGGGGTGATCGAGCCGTTGTACTTAGCCGATTACTTCCCCACCCTGGTATACCAGGAGGAGCCCTTAGATTTAGGGCAGTATTTTTCCACTCCCGCTCCTGCCTATCAAATCCAAACGGGCAGAGCCCTGCCACAATCATACACATATCCGCCTCACTCCTAATTCACCCCATATTCCTATTCGTCACACCCAAAGCACCACACGCCATACATAACTCCACCATCCCCATACTATCCTACCCCATACACAATCCCAAATTCCGACACCCAGTATACCACCCCGCCATCCCCAAATCATCTGGCCCAATATACAACTCCACCATCCCCAAATTCCCCCACTCCATGCACAACTCCAACATCCCCAATCTATCCTGTTTCATCCATGAACCCATCATCGCCCCACCATGCCACCCAATATACAAACCCTTCATACCCATACCCCCCTACTCCATCCACTACCCCGTCGTATCCCAGTCACCCCGCCCCATGCACAACTCCATCATCCCCGATTTACCCCATTTCATCCACGATAATCGCCCCACCATGCCACCCAAGTTACAAACCCTTCATATCAGTACCCCCCTGCTCCATCCGCTACCCCGTCATACCCCCCTATCACCTCTCACACCACCTCCAAGCGTTTCCTAGTCACCCCATCCAGTCCACACCCCACAATCCCTTCGCCATTTCCCCCCCAATCTAACTCCACCCCCACCCAAACAAGCAACCCCTCACCCAATCCCCTTATCACCCGCTCCCAATCACCACTAGTCTTAACACGCCCCGGTAACGCCTGCACAAACCCACATTGCACCCTCAAATCCAACTTTGCTAATTCCCGCCAATACCATTCCACCCCTATTGAGTCAACTTTGGTTGGGCAGAATCGACATACCACCCAATCCGCCAGAATCACCATGTTCTCCTTCCTCATCCGAAACCAACCTATGACCGCATCAAGTCATTAAATTCTATGAAGCGGATATCAATCTTTGGTCACAACCGAGAAGAGACGGTCAAATTTATCACCCGGTTGCAGCTGATTTCTACAGAAGCATCGGGGCCGTTAGAGGAAGAGAAGAAGAAGAAGAATACAGGGGAACCCCTTTGAGAAAATGGCCAGAGAGCATGTGTTGGAGACACAGCTTAAGAGGACACCCGCACATATTACTGTCTAGGATTTGTTAATCACGTCCCTGCTCCACTTTTAAGCCTTAATGGGAGCACTCAAAGACGCAGATGTTTCCGACCACGTAACCCCAGACGAGGTGGGAGAAATAATTGGGCAAGTATTGGCCCCAAATGCCATCTCACTCACTGATGCGGATCTGCCACTCGAGGGGAACAACCACTCTAAGCCCCTGAATATAACAATGGAAGTAGGGGACCTGGTGGTGCAGTTGGTCTTAATAGACAATGGGTCGGCATTGAACGTATGCCCTCTAAGGACAGCAATCAAAATCGGTGCGAACCCCAACACCGTACGATAATCAATAACAAGCACCAGGGGATTCGACAACACCCGGAGAGAAATCATAGGAGAAGTGGACCTCGACCTGATCATCGGGCCGCAAACCTTCACTGTCCCCTTCAAGGTGATGGACATCAAGTCTACACCAAAAACTCTACACCAAAAACTCTTATTCATCTCAGGCGAAAGAATCATCACCATCGTAGGTGAGAGCGGGGAAGATAGGGAGCGGAGCACTCTGCATATCGAGAATCCAAAAGTGCTTGACAAGCCGCATACATCAGATGACACCGATCTCCATCGATTTTAGTATGACTTTTCAGTCGTTACCCTCGAGTCACCTGAAAAAACCCCAGCCAAAACTAGGGTAGGAATGGATGCAGCAGTGTTCATGCTCCCTAAATGGGGCCACCAAAAAGGGAAAGGGTTGGGCCCATGCTTCCAAGGAAGAAGAGACCCCGTCAGGGCTAAGGGGTAGCAAACTAAATTTGGCCTGGGCTATAGGCCCCTTGAAGAAGAAGTCAGAAAGGCCAAGGAAAAGATAAGAACCACAGCAGCCGCCAGGGCCAGAGGAATCAACCAGGAAGTAGACACTCCCGCCCGACCCCACATCGGTCAAACCTTTGTGAGCGCTGGGGTGATAAAGATTGGTCTGAATGGGGAGACAAGGGTAACCCCGCACAAGCCTATTTCTGCCCATCCTACCAACCCTTACATCACTCCCCATACCTCGAGGTGGACTTAGCCGCCCTCTCCTTATTTGAGGAAGAAGTCCCTCGGTCCACCTGTCACTCTAGCACCGGCCACTTTGGGCCCATCCTAGCCATAGAGGACAGGGTCCCAGAGGATCCCTCCATAAACATGCTGAGGGGGGAACTGCATGAGCCTACCGATGTCATTTCCAATTAAAAGGGTAAAGGCCAAGCCTCGCAGGTAAGTAACTGGGCATCTTTGCCCCAACTCCTGGGAACCACCAAATGCTGTGAATACAGCACCGGCTCTTAAAAAAAAAACAACCTATAAGAAGTGAGGTTAGCCTCTGGGACACTCTACCCTGTATATATAGAGATCCACCTCACCAGTGGCTAACCTCTGAAAAATTGCAAAAAACCATAAAAATAGAAAAAATACCAATTATAAAAATATTGTCCTTTAAAATTCCCAATAAAATTGAAAATGATGTCGTGATACCTGTCCCACGTGAAGTCGACCCCTTCCCTATAGAAATATGAGAAGAGGTAAGAGTCACGAGTCTGGACCAGGAAGGTAAGTCGATGAGCTCCCCAATGAGCTCCTCAAGCAATTTGCCAATTTTGAGCATGGCCCTACCCCGATCGTCGAAGAGATAGAGGACGTCAATTTAGGCACCGAAGAGGTCGCTAGAATCACCAAAATCGGAACATCGCTGTCCCCTACGAAGAGAAAGGGTATGATAGACTTCCTCCGGTCATACCAAGATGTCTTCCCATGGTCGTATGAAGACATGCCTGGTCTGGATACTGATCTGGTTGAGCATGACTTGCCACTCTACCCTGATTGTAAGTCGATTAAACAGAAGCTGAGACGTCTCCGACCTGAGTGGATGTTGAAAGTCAAAGATGAGGTCATCAAGCAGTATGATGTGGGTTTTGTCATGGTTTCCAAGTACCCGCAGTGGCTAGCCAATATCATCCCCGTACCAAAGAAAGATGGAAAGGTTCGAATGTGCATTGATTTTTGAAACCTCAACAAGGCAAGCCCTAAGGATAACTTTTCATTACCCCACATCGATATCCTGGTCGATAACACTGCTAAGCATAGAATGCTCTCATTCATGGATGGGTTCTCGAGCTACAATCAGATTAAGATGGCAGAGGTCGACCGAGAGAAGATCGCATTCATCAGTCCCTGGGGAACCTTATGCTACATGGTGATGCCATTCGGGCTCAAGAATGCTGGGGCAACCTACCAGAGAGAAATGACGGCCCTATTCCATGACATGATGCATCGAGAGATCAAAGTGTATGTCGATGATATGATTGCCAAATCACTAGAAAGGGACGACCACTTGGTAAACCTTTAGAAGTTGTATGAGAGGTTGATAAAGTACAGGTTGCGGTTGAATCCCCAAAAGTGCGCATTCGGCGCTATGTCAGGAAAACCATTAGGTTTTATTGTCAGTAGGAGAGGCATCGAGGTCGATCCGACCAAGATCAAGGCCATCACTGAAATGCCACAACCGTCTATAGAGAAAGAGGTCAATGGTTTTTTAGGTAGAATTCAATACATCAGTCAGTTCATCACATAGTTAACTCCGATATCTGCACTGATCTTCAAACTACTAAGAAAGGATTCACCAGTTGAGTGGAATGATGACAACCAAGCTGCATTTGACAAGATCAAGGGTTACCTCCTAAATCCTCGAGTATTAGTACCACCTGTACCTGGTAGACCCCTGATAATGTACCTGTCCATGACAGAGTTTTCCATGGGCTATGTGTTAGGGCAACACGATGAGACAGGAAGAAGAGAGCAAGCCATCTACTCCTGAGCAAGAAGTTCACTGATTATGAGACGCACTACTCTCATCTGGAGAAGCCGTGCCTAGCGCTAGTGTGGGCTACTCAAAGGCTTTGACATTACCTCTTATCCCAAGGCATTCTACTTCTAGCACGAATGGATCCGTTGAAGTACCTATTCGAGAAACCTGCTCTCACTGGCCGAACTGCACGATGGCAGCTTTTATTATCTGAATTCGACATCACGTACGTCACTCAAAAATCGGTCAAGGGGCAGGCGCTCGCCGATCATCTTGCTGAGAACCCTCTGCCTGACTACGAGCCTCTAAGGACTGAATTCCCTGATGAGGACATCCTGTTCGTGACAGAAGATGATACAGAAGAAGCAAAAGAATCAAAGGTAATGTACTTTGACGAAGCATCACATGTCGAAGGCCAAGGAGTTGGTGCTATCCTAATTTTACCAAAAGGATCCCATGTACCGATCTCTATCAAGCTCAGCTTCCCCTACACTAATAATATGGCTGAGTATGAAGCTTGCACTACCGGTCTACAGGCAGCTCTCGATCTGAATGTAACTCACCTTCGAGTTTTTGGTGATTCACAGTTAATCATATGTCAGATGAATGGTGACTGGAAGATGAAAGATGAGAAATCGATCCCCTATCATGAACACCTCGAGGATCTAATAGCTTGCTTCCAAGATGTGACTTTCTCATACGTCCCCCAGATAAGGAATCACTTTGCCGACGCATTAGCAACTTTGGCGTCAATGATTGAAATCCCCTATGGTGTTGGGATGAAGCTGATCATGATCGAGCAGAGGAATGAGCTGGCCTTCTTGCCTCCAGATTGAGGAACCTACAAAGCCTGATGATGAGCCACCTTGGTTTTCAGATATCAAGAATTTCCTCGAGACCCTAACTTTCCCAGAGGGTACATCCAAGACAGACCGACTAACCATTCAACATTTAGCGACAGGTTACGTCATTTGCGGGGATTGCCTCTACAAGCGATCATACAATAACATCTTACTCAGGTGCCTCACTAAAACTGAAGCAGTCAGTATTATGAAAGAAATCCACAAGGGAGTATGCGGAGCCCACGTCAGCGGTCATATGCTCGCTAAAAAAATCCTATGGCAGGAATACTTTTGGACCACCATGGAATCAGATTGTTGCAAACATGTTCAAAAATGCTACAGGTGTAAAGAACACTCTAGTCTGATACACGCTCCTGCCATTGATCTTCACTGCATGACCACTCCTTGGCCATTTGCTACCTGGGGCCTTGACGTTGTCGGAATGATTAATCCAAAAGCTTCAAACGAACATCGATTCATCCTCGTCACCATTGAATACTTCACCAAGTGGGTAGAAGCGACATCCTATGCCAATATCACAGCCAGTCACATGGAGAAGTTTCTCAAAAACAATATCGTGTGCCGATTTGGAGTACCCAAAGACATCATCACGGACAATGGCACAAACTTTGCGAATAAGCGCATCCGAGACTTTTGCGAGCAGTACAAGATTAAGCACCATCACTCATCCCCTTATCGGCCTCACACTAATGGAGCCATGGAAGCCGTGAACAAGACAGTGGTCCGCATCCTTGAGAAAATGGTCGTCACTTATCAAGATTGGAGCGAGCAATTACCCTTCATGCTTAGGGCCTACAGAACGTCGATCCATACCGCTATAGGGGCAACATCATTCTCCCTTGTGTATGGAACCGAGGCCGTCCTCCCGGTGGAGGTTGAAGTACCCTCGCTCCGAATCCTCATGGAATCAGGTTTACCCGAAGCAGAGAGAGAGAGATCCCGCTTTGAATAACTAAACTTATTGGACGAGAAGAGACTCCTAGCCTTATGTCACACTCAAGTTTACCAGGGGAGAATCGCACGCGCTTATAATAAACATGTCTGCGGTCGAGATCTAAAGGTAGGAGACATTGTGCTAAAGAAGATCTTCCCTTCCCTCCATGCCGATCCAAGAGGAAAGTTTAAGCCAAACTGGGAAGGACCTTACGTCATTTGAGAGGTGCTGCTGGGATATGCCATCTGCCTCGCCACCATGGACGAAAATCATCTCCCTGATCCCATCAACACTGGATACATCCGATGGTTCTACTCATAGTCTATCATGATAAGGTAAGTATTGATGAAACAGATACGTGACTGCTTAAGAATCATCCAAAAGAGGCCATCATTCCAAGCACAGTAGCCCAAAAGCATCCCTAAAAATGATGATATCCTTTGCTACCCCATTTGAGCCTGGGCCTTTCTTTCAATAAACCCTTTCCCCAAAAAAAATAAAAATAAAAATATATATATACGTGTACATATACCAAAAAATGAGGGAGAGAGGAAAAATACATGAGTATAGAGTTACTATCAAATCTTAAAAAATCTAGAAAAGCAAAACCTCAAAAAGAAATTGTCTTAAATGGAGGAAAAAGAATAACAAAAAATATGTATGTAGAAGAATCTCGGGGCATGTATAGTAGAAACCCCCAAGGAAGAAAGTATTTTGGGAAAACTGAAGCCATATCAAGGAAACCCTTTTAACCCAGCATACCTTCAAATCCTAACCCTACCCATGGCCAAGCTACACCCTGAAGAAAGCCCTCTTTGTAGGTTTGTAAGCAGTCATATTATCTGTTAAGTAAACATGAGCCGAGTCGTGAGACGACACCAGAACCCCATCCAACCGATTATGACGGAATCTTTGTCCATGTCGTGGCTTTCTGGTTCCAAAAAAAAGAAAGAAAAAAAAAAAGAGAAAAGAAAAGAAGAAAGAAAGAAAATTAATTTGAGTTCAAAGCAAGATAGACGTGGTGAAAACCCATAAGGGCACCGCGGGTAAAAACAACGAACTCACGCGGAACAGGTAAAAACCTGAAAAGGCACTTGGGGTAAGAGAGTGGACCCATGGATGTAGTGAAAACTCGGAAGGGCACTACGGGTAAAAACAGGGATGACAGGCATGGCGAAAACCCATCTTGGGCGCTGTGAGCAAAAATGTCAAGAAAGAGAGATTAGGAGAGGATCTATAATGGCTCACCAATTTTAGTCTGGACCCCTTCAGCCTCTTCTCCCCTTTGCTGGGCCGCTCAGGTCAAATTTTGGATCGGATCCAGATCAAGTATGTCGTCCCTATCGCATCGTCTGAAACATGACCAAAGGTAAAGGCAGAAGACTAATCAATCTCGGAGAAGCTGACCCATCCATGTTTAAAAAGAAAAAACTGGAGCCTCATAAACAGGGTTCGACCATGCTCAAAAAAGGACCCACCAGTTGGCCTTCAAAATACCGACATCACAAAAAGGAGAAAAATTTTAAAAAAGATAATAGATTTTCCTTTCCCATAAAAAGCCTCACACTGTGAAGGAGAAAAATTTCAAAAAAGATAATAGATTTTCCTTTCCCATAAAAAGCCTCACACTGTGAAGGAGAAAATTTTAAAAAAAGATAATAGATTTTCCTTTCTCATAAAAAGCCTCATACTGTTAAGGAGAAAAATTTTGAAAAAGATAATAGATTTTCCTTTCCCATAAAAAGCCTCACACTGTGAAGGAGAAAATTTTCAAAAAAAGATAATAGATTTTTCTTTCCCATAAAAAGCCTTGCACTGTGTAGAAGAAAATTTCAAAAAAGATAATAGATTTTCCTTTCCCATAAAAAGCCTCACACTGTGTAGAAGAAAATTTCTAAAAAGATAATAGATTTTCCTTTCCCATAAAAAGTCTCATCCTGTGTAGGGGAAAAATTTGAAAAAAAGATAATAGATTTTCCTTTTTTCATAAAAAACCTTACGTTGCGAGACGTATGGAAGAAAATTCGAACACCAAAAAAAATATGTATATGTGTATATAGTAGATTTCATTTCTTTTCTTACAAGCATCACGTATGAAGTGTCACGTCCCAAAAAGACAATAACATGACACGCTTTCTATCTTTTGCCTTCTGTACAATTATAAAAAAAAAAACAAATTAAAAAAAAGAACCCAAAAAAAAAGAGAGAAGAGGGGGGTGATCTCTGTTAAGGGGCATCAGCCCCCCCTCTGTGTATATGATCTATGTATGTGCAGGAACAGGTCAGGGGTAGGAACCATGCTTCAAAGCACTGATCCTTGTGAGAAGAGAGTCCTCACGGGCATTTCGATCAGTTAACCTCCTACCATGAAGACTCTTCTGCTGCCTCCGTGAAGCGTCAACTGCACTACGAGACTCAATCAAAAGCTCAGTCGACCGAAGAACCTCACTCTCGGCCGTAGCAGCCCTCACCTCCGCCATCTCGGCTCTGGCCCTCTCCTTCCCCAAAGCCTCAGTCAAAGCCAGCTTCTCTATAGAAAGAGACTCAATCCTAGTCCGGAGCATCGTTTCTTTGTATGGCCAGGGTCTCGTCTCTATCGCATCTACCGAAACCGGGTTAGGGTTAGGTATGCCCTCAGATGCCAGCCAAACCTCGTAATCAGAAGAGAAGACGCCCTCCTGAACCAAGCTACACATGTGCGCCGATTGGCGGATCTCCCAGAGGGCTGCTATGCGATCTAGGTCACTGAGAGAACCCTGAGAGAATATCAGAGAGCACAAGGGCAGCCTCACAGTGCACGACACGTGTTGGGTATATCCGAATTGATGGAGCACCCGAGATGGGAAATAGTAGGTGCTACCAGTCAACCCCATGAGTGTGATACCCTCACAATCCTGAGAGCGGACAATCGGAAAGGTGTCGTCCAGCCAGGGAAGTTGCCAGATCAACTCTGCATCAGATAGCCACAGGCTCAGTTCCTCGATGCTCCAATGGGGCAGTCTCGAGCACCCGATCAGAAACCCCAAGCCACATCCCCTCTTACCAAGCAAAATCTCGGCACAGGCCCCATGACAGCCAAATGCTCTCCTAGCCAAATCTGAATATGGAGTGGACTCCCTCTAAGGATCCCAACCTGGCCCGAGGCTGAGGCATCCAGGCCCTGATACATCTCAGCCAGGACTAGGTGCACCAGTGAACGACCTCCCTCCATCCAATTCCGTCAAGACATCGCACAGTCCGAGGGAAAATGAATTGCCCCCAGTAAAGAAGAGAACTTTCGATACAAATAAAGGGCAAAGGCCTTTACATTGAAAGGATCTCGGGTAGGCAACTTTTGGAGACTCGAGTCGTTAAAAAGTTCTCTCAGGAATTTCACCGAGCACCTGGTGGGCCCCCCAGTGAAGCCCTTCTCATAGTCACCCCTTTTCAAACCAAGAACCTCGTGGACCGCCTTTGCATACCCTGATTTGGGTACCACTTTGGCAAGTCCCCGATGCATCCTCAGGCCAGTAATAGAGGCTAGCTCTTCCAAGAATGGGGTAAGCTCCCTAGACCCAAATTTGAAGACGTGGGCCCTATGGTCCAACAATGCCAAAGCCCCTTGCAAGAGATTGGGCAATAGAGGAATAACAAGGAGGGAGGAAAGGCGGGATAACCTGAGGCGATCTAGAACAGTGAGCTCACCCTCAGCCAAGCTATCACACCATTTCTGTAAAAAATTATGCCCCGGGTCCAAACAGGGTAGTATACTAACCCCAGCCTCCGTATGAGAATTTGGGCCTTTCTTGGGAAGCGGGTCCATGGACTTACAGAGTTGGTCTTTATGGAAATAAGCCCATGTAGGGAGACAGACCCGCTCGAAAAAAAAAGGGAGAGAGAAAAGAAGGAAAAAAGAGGGGCAAAAAGGCCAAGCCCGGGTGAAAAGGGGAGCAAAGAGGGCCAGGATCGGGTTATAAAGAACCTGTCGAGCCCAGTTATATGAGGCATATATAATATATACGCCAAGGAAAAATTTTAAAATATTTTGCCAGGCATATATATTATATACGCCAAAGCAATAGAACAGATGTTTTTGCCAGGCGTATATATTATATACGCCAAGGCAAAATTTTTGAATTTTTGCTAGGCATATATAATATTTACGCCCAGTTAAAAAGGGCAGGGAAATGTGGCTCCCCTCACATTAGCCCATTCTTTCCTATTTCCCCAAGGGAGGTACGTATTTCGCTTAGCCTACTTTCTCTCCTGGGGCAGCCCACAGTCGGGCACGCTCATGCACCCATGGGAAACCCTCGGATGACGCGGTATCCGTGGGTCATATGCGGGTAATCACATGCGAGCTCAACCCCATCATTGCAGGGGCTCTGGCCCGCTTCATGCAAAAAAAAAGACATAAAGGCAGAGAGATAACCAAACGAAGCATTCATATAAACCATAAAAACTATAAAACCATCCAAAAAGTGTTGATTCAAAAAATATTACATATCCCCTAATAAATCAAAGTCTAAACTGTTTCACTGTTTCAAATTTTCAGAAAAAAAAACTAGTCCTGGGTAGGCCCCTTTGACTTCTTTCGGTGACGGGTCGCGCTCTGAAAAGTACGGGTCTCCCCCACCCGAGTCCATGCCTAAGAGATGCGGCCGAGCAGAGAACGAGACTCCTTTTCACGAGCACGCTGCATAAGCACCGAAGGGCCATCAGTTAGGGAAACAAGCAGAAAGTAAATAAGAAGATGATTAGATATGGTCAATATTCACTCACCACCTCAGCCTCCCTAAGTCCGACAATGTTGCGGTAGTATTTAGCTTGGTTTATGGCCGACTTATAATCCAGCAGTAAAAAAAATAAAGAGAGAGGTATCAGTCACACAGGCCATCAGCATGATCCAAGAAAATGGAAGAGCAAGGTAACAAGAGAGAGATTACCCTAGGGATAAGCTCAGGGGGTGGGACCCGAATAGCTTCAGCGGATATGCATGCCTTCTCAGCCACATCGGCACACATATGCGATAGAAAGGCATCATCCAAGTGCTTAAAAGTCCCTTCGACCACAGTTGACGAACTGCCGAAAGCGCCAGAACTGGAAGGGTCGGAAGATCCAACACCGGTAGCCTCATCCCCCTCATCTGAATCATCATCCTGTCCAAACTATAGAGAGAAACAGTCTTTGTTCAAATAGCTGGGCAATTAAGGAAATCATTTGAAAGGCTGCTAATAGAAAGAGGAAAGAACATTACCTGAGATCACTGACCACCAAAAGCCAAAAAGTTGGCACCAGGCATGAATCGAGGCAGCAGAGAATGTAGGGCAGAGTCTCATACCACATCTGATATCCCCTAGGAAAGAGAAGGTCATCAATGTGGACCCCGTGGTGGAGAAAGCGAGCAGTAAGCACTTCGGTAGAACCTCCGGGAGCCAATACATTAGCTGGAGGAGCTTGGGACACAGAAAAAAGAGGACAATACTGATGAACCACCCTCTCTCCAAAGTAATAGGCCCTAGCCCAGGACCCATAGAAGAAAATAATGTGTCAATCTAACAAAAGGCAAGAAGGGCCCACTGCAGCCAGGTTCCATAAGGGGGATCCGACGTAGGGATCAAGGATGACCTGCTTAACAAAAAGGAGGAGGGATTTATACATTTGGTCAGAACCCACAACATAAAAGTGCTATCAAATTTGCAAAGAGAGAAATTGTTATACTTGCTCAGGGATCAGCAGATCAAACTGAGAGCGCAGCCCTAACTCCAGGTGCTTCATACCTATGTCCCGGCGGCAGTTTGCATGCCAATTGCTCATAAGGGGGAACGTAGGAACTTTGGACAGAAGCAGAGGGCGACCAAGTTGGAAATGCAGATACCCCTAAACCTAAGAAAGCAAGCAGATAAAAATAGATATGCCACAAAAAAAAGGGGAGACGAAAGGATAAAATACCTCAAGTGCGGGCCAGAAGCCCACAACGGAGCTGGAATCCCCAAGAATGGCTCGCACCAGGCTAAACATGAGCACCGTGTAACTAGCACCTCCCCAATCAAACCGATGTATAGTGTCCCAGTTCACCATAAGACTGAGAAGGGACATTGAGACCCGCCCTCCGCTGGTATTTGAAAGGAGAGTCTAGCCCAGGAGGAACAACAGAAAAATACGGGCCAGCATCAGTGCACGCTCTGGCTCGAGATAGATGGCCACATCAAGTTGGCCCAGATCCACTAACTCATGAGGCTCGAACAAACCAATTAGCCTGGATAGCATGACTTCGGAACAGCGAACGTTCCCAGAGGTTGGGAAGGCCCCTATCAGCCGAGTCACCTCCTCCCTATCAGGCATGCGAGTAGGTGTCACTGGCACCCCTCTAATGTGAACCCTAGTAATCATGGACCAGTCTGTGGGCATAAGGGTCATCTCAGCCATGGCCATATGAAACGTCATAGTCTCAGAACGAAAGCGCTCTATCAGGGCCTTCAGATAGGCCGTATCGGCCCTTACGACGGGGCATGAAATGAAATCCCCAAAACCAGCTTGGGCAAGCAGGTCCTTCACCACCTGGGGGAGTTAAAGTACGAGGCGCTAGAGGTCGAACAAGCCACCCCAGAACATGATGTGTGGCAAAGGCTGCAAACAAAAGGCATCGGTCCAATAGGAGCAAAGTGGTATAATGAAGGCATCAAAGGAAAATAAAAAGGGCTCATCTGTTTACCTTGCCAGCGATCCCAAAGTTGGAAATATGGGTATGCTGAGAATGAAGGAGGCCAGTACGGGCGGCTTCACCTTGCATTTCATACCAAGGTTGAGAGGAGCGCTGTGAAATGATGAACTGCTCCCCATGAGGACCATAGGCCATCTCTGGCCCCTCCTGTGGATCCTGCCCTTCGTCGCTAGACATCTGAAAATATGGGACACATCGGTATAAGAAAGGGCTGCTAAAAAAAAAAGAAAAAAAAAGAGAATAACAAAGATGAAAAAAATGCACTAATCCGTCAAAAAAATGAATGAAAAATGAATGGTGATGAATAATGATGAAAATGAATAAAATATAGGAGCATAGGCCTAAGGAATCACATATACCTAAAAAAAAAATGCACTACAAAAAGGAAGAACATCAAACATTTCAAACCAAAAGAAAGAGAGAAAGAGAGGTAACAAAAAATGCAAAAAAGATATATGTGCACTAATCCATCATAAAAAAAATATATATATATATAACAACAAAACAAACAAAAACAACAAACAAAGAAGAATAAAGATGATGAACGGTGATGATATATAACAATAATATGATGAATGATGAATGATGACAAAAAAAAGGGGGGAAAAAGGATGATGATGAATGAAAAAAAAAAAAAAGGAAAGAGAAGAGCATGAGCATAAGGAATCACATATACTTGAAAAAAAAAAATGCATTAATTTGTCACCACAAAAAGGAGGAACATCAAGCATTATCAAAATTTAAAAAGGAGATGAAAGTGGGGTTGATGATTACCTTCAAGGGGAGAAGAAATAGATCCAAAAACTGATGGAGGACGAACGTTTCTGATCCACACACACGAACCCCGGTGATAGAACTTAAGAAAAATCTAATGCAAAAACCCTAGGGGTATGTCCCAGACTTGAGAAGGAAGGAGGGAAGAAGATAGAGTTGGAAAGAGAGGGCCCCTTTTGTACTCGGGCTCGGGTAGTTTTAAAACTGCTAGATTTTAGTCAGGCGTATATAATATATACGCCCGGCCATTTTTTCCGCAGATTTGGTGGGCGTATATAATATATACGCCCGACCATTTTTGCTGCAAAAATTGGCCAGGCGTATATATTATATACGCCTAGCCAATTTTTGGCTTTGATGGCCCGACAGTCCCTCTGTATGCTCTAGATCAAGGCTCGGTCCCTCTTAGAAGCCCAGGTACCATCGGGCGATGGTGCATGCATCCCCAAATGGCCCTTCGAGCTCCCTTCAATTGGCCCAAAGGGACCGTGCTACAATAAGTGGATCTGGATCTGTAAGCGCCCGCCAAGTGCTCCCATAAAATCATAAAATGATGAAAAAAATTTTTGCACAAAAAAAGAAAAAAAAGATTCACATAAAATACGAAAAAAGAGAAAAAGGAAAAATATTGAAAGATGACCCTAGTTCTCAAAACAGTGTCGCAATGCCAGTTTGCGCCACTCCGAGAATCGTGTTAAATTAATTAAGAATGATCGGGTTCACCTGAAAATTCTCGAACCCTGTTTTATACAGGGACACCCCATACCTGATTCGACAGGCAAATAATTTTACCACGTCCTCAGGGCGTATCAACATGACAAGTTGATCCGCCTAAAGATATATGCACATATAAAAATAGTTTGAGCATGCTTAAAGTCTCGAACTGACACAAAAAAAGAACAAAAAAGAAGAGGAAGAAGAAAAAAAGAAAAAGAAAAAAAAAAGGGAGAAGGTTCGGGATAACAACCTTTTATTATGAAGTAAAAATCCTGAGTAGGATGACCCCACCTTCCAAGCGTTGGCTCTGACCATCCACCTTCGGATCTATGTTGACCAAGAGTGTACTCGACTTCAAACCATTCGAAAAGTCTACTGCAGTCGAAACTGACCCGTCAAAAATGAAATTACAACCAACCAAACTATGTGCAAATATACAGACCAAAGGCTCATTCCCTTTCATTTCCTTTTACACAGGCTTAAAACCTGTATAGGCATGGTGTCCCTGCTGAATATACGCACTTGCATCTGGGTATTCGCAGGATGGTCGTTTGTCCTCGTAAATTGTACCTTAGGGTCAAGGCTTCCGTTCGCACCTATTTGCTGCTTATCGTCCCTGATGGGTGTCTGTCTGTGCATAGTTAGTAAGATGTGATTTCATTGGGGATAGAGGCTAGAATTAACCATCTCTTCCGATGGATGTTTGGTCCTAGCCCGATCTTTTTTACCTTTGTCTCAAGTTAAGGCACTCCGGTTCGTGTGAATCATAAATACCTCACCACTAAAACGTACACATCCCCAAGGTGTACCTATCCCCGACAAAGCCCACGCACTCTTAAAGCGTATCAACTGTCTTTTGATCCACTTAAAGAGTTGTGCAAGAATAAAATTGCCAGAGGTCCTAGAGCTTTGCTTAGAGGCCTCGAGACAAATGAAAATTCAAAAAATAACACACAAATTCACTTTAAAAATTGGCATGCATTCCCAAGAAGTGTTGCGACATCAATATTCGCTTCACTCGGGTAAATCATGCTAAAGCAACCTCGAGATTGATGGGTTTGCCCAAATATTCCAAGTCTTACCTAGGTAAAGGCACCCATGGCCAATCCAATGGAGTTGTCGATACCCCATAGGATTGGACACAATTTGTAGGCCTTCGCTTTCTGTACTTCACGTCGATTCCGAAGCATAGATCGATCACCCCGTTTCATGGAGCTGTCTAGTTAAGATGAATACTCAACATCACCAATCTATAATTTCCCTCTAGAAGTGGATGATATCCCAGCTAGCGGGCTTATACTTTTTATGATCATCACAGTTATGCTCAGTAATGTCGCAATGCGCTTAGGGACTGTTAGCTTTGAGGTACGGACGATATCCCAAAATGAGAGGGCATACGTACACTCACCATCACCTTCGATGTTTGAGGATTGAGTTGAACCAGGCGGACCCATCAAATGTCCCTTGGACCTCTTAGATGTCTCTTGTCTTTGACGTCCGATCATTAGTGATCTAATACCAAAGAGGGGCATCTGTAGACACCCAAATTCGGCCCAAGGCCCAATCCATCTGTACTCTGAGAGAGATGTACCCCTGTGCTTTCGGTGGCACCCTTGAACCCTTAGGAACCAACCCATACCTTTAGGAATCAACCTGAACTCATTAGAACCATTCCCCTAACCCTTAGAGATCGCCCCTAAACCTTAGGATCCCTTCTCGAACTCGGCTGAAACCCTTCTGAGCAATTGATGGGAGGAGAGCTACAATATTTTAAATAGACAATTGCTAAGGAGTAGCCCCATATCATTGGAAGGAGGACTTCTCCAGCATTCCAGCAAACCCAAGATCACCCAATTTGGAGCTGTGGTTCGAAAGTTATGGCCGATTGTAGTTTCACATAAAATCATAACTTTTGCTCAAGCGTATGTATTACATACGCCCAGGAAATTTGGCCCCATTTTGCTCAGGCGTATATATTATACACGCTTGGCATTTATGGGCCAAATTTAGCCGAGTGTATATAATCCATACGCCCACCATACATAGGGCCCACCACGGACACTCACCTTCTTAGATCTCCTCTGGTTTTCATGAAATTCACTGTGCATAAACTGGGCATATGTAGTATATATGCCCAACTTAGCTACAGTAATTGTCATCAAATACTCGAATTTCCTCCATCTGGTTTGACCTTTTGACCATCCCCTTGGTTGAGGTGGGTGTCTTAAGGTTTGTTGCACCCCTTTTGAGTTTATTGGCAACTCTTAAGTCACCCATGGTCTCACCCCATCATCTGCCATTGAAACCAGTGTCCCAAACCTCTAGGACACTAAAAACCTAGAAAACCTTAGATGGAGGATTACCTAATTGCTAAACCAATTAACTCTTATGTAACCCTCTAATCCACCTCTTCTCTATAAATAGAGAGACCCCCCTATTCCCAAAGGGGTTGAAAAATTAAGGTTGAGAGTTAAGCTTAAGAGAGAGAGCCCTAGTGAGGGAAAAATATATATTATTTTACATTCTTCAACCAGAATTCCAGCATGCTTAGTTCATCCTTTGCAACCCTTTTCAAACATTATATCACCCCTCTTTAGTCAACCTTAGTCCCTAGCTCCATCCTACCCTTCCTATCTATAGAATCCTAGCATTAGAACCTATTCCTCTACCGTTTAAGTCATTTAAAGCCATCGGGTGCACTCCGAAGCGAAGGTCTTCCACGGTGCAACAAGGGCCCGTGAGCTCCGTCTCACCCCTCTCTTCCTCTACCTTCTTGGGGTTTCCTCCATCCAAGGATTCAAGTCATTACGCCGCGGAAATTTCGGTTTGGCTCAAAACTTGATAGGACCGTATTGCCTTCGGGCAAGGGGAAGCTCCGCCCATTTGCTTTTATTTTGGCCATAGATAGAGACCGCTACGTGCGGGTTGATCGGGTGCCTAGACCCTTCCTGATCGATAATCGAAGCCCCTACCCTAGAGCCTTTGGCAAAGACCGATAAATCAGAGTCATATTTAGCACTTCGGTGCTCAAAATATTAATTTGAAGGTTTCCCGGGTCACCAAAAGCTCCGGGTGGTGACTGTACATTTTTATCCCATCGCGTGTGCATCGCCGTGACGGGTTCGAGAGAATCCATGCACGCACGGTGCCATCTTTTCAAAACACACATTTTTTGTTATTTTATGTGGGAAATTTTTGACTTTTTTATGTGTATCATTTTATGTGATTTTTTGGATTTTGGGTTATCATTTTATGTGATTTGTTTGGATTTAAGTTTATCATTTTATGTGATTTTTTTGGATTGAAGTTTATCATTTTATGTGACTTTTAATCTATCACTTCATTCTATTTTATTCTATCACTTTAAGTGACTTTATTCCATTATTTTTTTAGAATTTTCTTTATCATTTTATGTTGAGTTCTTGTTTTTCAAAGCTATCATTTTATGAAATTTTTTGTGGTTTTTCAAAGTTCTCATTTTATGTGAATTATTCTATCATTTTATGTGAATTATTTTTGGCTTTTTATGTGGGCTTTTTCATCTTTTTTTTGGACTTTTTCACGTTTTCCATTGTAGGATCGGGATGCTTATTGATCTCGATCCATTTTATTCTAGCACGGCTTCCCGGGCAAGCCCAATGATGGTCGACAAACCATTTGGGAGTACATGCATTTGTGGAGGACAACAAAATAAAGAGGAGGGATACCGGGCTGTGTATGTGACCCGCACCAGGCCCAAAATCCAGCCCATAAGTGACCTGGCGCAACTAATAGTTGCGCCAAGCCAACAGGGGGCCCAAAATTGCCTAGCACATGTAATACATGCACCAAGGATGGCTGGGGATCAAATTTAAAGAGCCCAAGCTCGGGCAGTAGGGGTGTGTTTTCAAAAATCGAAACAAAAGACCTCCCCTAGGGTTCCTTTACATCGCCTCTACGCGTGCCTCATTGTCGGCATTTGCTTGCATCGATAGATCGTTCGCTCCGCACTAGATCAAAGACCCCCTTTTCTTCAAAGATAACCATTTTAAACCTATTTTATTTGATTTTTCTTGCAAATGTGATCATAATTTTGCATTTTTAGATGATAAATGGTTTATTTTCATTATAAGCATGTTTATTGATGATGTGGTGATGATATTTCATGAATGATGCCCTATTTTTGTTGTTTTATGGGTTTTATCTATGTATATTTTTTGTTGTTTTTATTTGTGCATATAGAAAGGGCTTCATTTTTTGTTTTTGTTTTTTGAAAATGAAGAGAGGATTTTTTTTTGTTCTTTATTTATTTTTTTTGAAGACTAAGGGAAAGGATTATATATTTTTTTTTTGTTTCTATTAATTAAGAAAAAGGATTTTGATGATTTTTAGTTTTTGTTTTTATTTTGAAAACTAACTAAGAAATTTATTTTATATGTTTTTTGGGTTATTGGTTTTGATTTTATGGACATAAGAGAAAGGGATTTTTTGTTCAGGGGTGGATTTTATAAACATAAAGGAAGGATTTTTTTGTTTGATTTTGATTATGGAAGCATAAAGAAAAGACATTTTTTCTGTTTTTAACTTGCTTTATTTTTAAAGATAGAAAGGGAAAATTTCATTTTATTTTTTATTTTATTTTTGAAGACCAAAGAAGGGGATTTTTTTTGCATTTCTTTCATTTTTGAAAGCAAAGGAAAGGGGCCCTCTTTTTCTTGGATTTTGTTTTTTGGCAAACATAAAGAAAGGCATTTTTTTGTTTGTTTTTGTGACCATGAAAGAAACAACAGTTTTTGTTGATTTTTTGTTTTGTTTTTGTGAACATAAAGAAAAAACATTTTTTGTTGTTTTTTTTGTTTTTGTTTTTTTTTAAAAACAAAAGAAAAGGGAGGAGCATTCTTACCTACCCTCGACCTGTAGCAAAAATGTTTTTCTTTTCATTGATCCGCCCTGATATGACTACTTGCTTTTGCCTCAGAATGTCTGGGGATGAGGAATACGTGCTAGAGGAAGAACAGGAGGAGGGGCCTGACGTGGTCAATGGTCCTCGTGGAGAACAATTCTTTATAGTAGAGTCCTAGGCAAGTCCCGAGTAAGAGATATGCTGACCATCCAAAGCTCCTTGCGCCAACGAAAGAAATCTAAGGGCGCCAACAAGGACTAGACCTAGTTTCAGCATTTTGAACATTTTAAACACTTTGAGATGATTTTTATTGGGATTTGAACAATTTGTAATGGATAATCATGGCACTTTCTGGATAATTTTCTGCTTGGAAATGTTTAGTGCTCTTTCTTTGATTTCATGTTATGTTTCCCTTGCATTATCTCTGTTTGCATGCAGGATAGTTTTGACGACTGCTTGTAAAAATGATCCTTGAGGTCGTATGCCTCAGTGTGGGTTTTCCCTGCACACTAGTTAAATGATTTCAATGTTAGGTGCCCTTTGATTTTTATGTTTGCGAATGTCTTGTAACACATAAAACAAGTGAATAGGCTAACTGGCTAAGGGGGCCAGTAAAGACACAACCCCCCCCCCCCAAAAAAAAAGCTCCAAAATTTGCATGAACAAGGCCAGATTGGTCTTGCGCATGTAATACACTGGGTGGATTTAGACTGGCGCATGTATTACATGTGCCAGGTATAGCGTAGGGGGCAGTGGGTCCTTTATATGCCCGAGACAGACCACTTTCTCTCTCTTTTCTCTTTGACTTGGCTTTTTCAGCTAATTTTTCCTCTCCTTGCTTTCCCAAGGGTGGGTCCATCAACATATATTGAATTTTATATTTTTGAAAGATCTTTGTACATCCATGGACCCGCTTTCCAACACTCCCTTACATGGAGGGCCCGAAACCAATTTACTCCTTTCTTTGGACTTGGGGCCCAATTTTCTAAAAAGTTAGCTTGGGAGCCTAAATGAGAGCGAGCTCGTTGATCTAGAGAAACTTGGACTATCCCGTCTTCCCTTCTTTCTTGAGGTTTCTCCATGGTGGGACCTACTTCATGCGGCAACCTCGTTTTGGGATGCAAATGCCCACGTGTTCCGTTTTGAGAAGCGGGAGATAACTCCCACTCTTGAAGAGTTATCTAATTTTTTCGACCTGAAGCCCCACAAGGGCCTCACAAAAGTGATGCTGAGGTCAGGTTATTCTAAGGCCGTTCACCATACCCTAGGTTTGAAGAAATTTGAGTATGAGAAAAGTCTCATTGGGGGGCCCACAAGGTGTTCGATCAAATTCCTCAAAGAACTTTTCGGTGATGAAAGTCTTAAAATATTGCCAGTTCGGAATATCTTCAATGTGAAAGCCTTTGCTTTCAGTCTCATCTCGGAAGTCCTTTTCTTCACTAGGAGAGAGAGCTTCTCTCTGGCTCTCTATGACATTTTGACCGAGTTGGTAAAGGGTCGATCTGTGATGCACCTGATCCTTGCTGAACTATACCGATGCCTTGATGCATTTGCTCTGGGCAAGGTGGAGAGCCTCAGGGGATGTCCTTTGCTACTACAGGTCTAGTTAGGTGAGCACCTCACTATCTTGGGACCCATGCCCCGCTTTTACATTGATCGAGGTGAGGCGATTCTATGCTTTCTGGGCAGGTGTCACTTGATTTCGTAGGGAGATTTGTCAGCTTTGAAGATTTGGTTGACCGATGCAGAGCTGATCTGGAGACTTCCATGGTTGGATCGGACCTTCCCAGTAGTTCGTTCCAGAGACCATGAGGGCATCACCCTCCTAGGATTGACCGGCAACACCTTCTACTTCCCATTCTGAGTGTTACATCAGTTCGGCTGCTCTCAACAGGTTCCTTAGGAGGTGAAACCCCCTCTATGTTATTTGATCTTTTCTAGGGGGTCCTCTGGGGACATGGATCAGATCGCTACTCTTTGAGAGACGCATCAGTCAACGCTGATGTGTGATATGGAACAAGGAGATTTAGTTCAATCTTACCCTAAGAAAGAGGCTTGGCTATCGGTTGAGCGGCCTGCCGTTGATCATTTGGATCAGGTAGAGAGCAGTGCTATGGGAGGGCCCTGGCCGAAGAAGGAGATAGCCATTTGAGTCTACATTGAGCTGCTGACTGACGAGAAGAGGGTCCTGTAAGAACCTTTTGCATAAGAGAAATTTAGAGCAGAGGTAGCTTAGACCAGAGCTAGCACAGCTGAGAGCGAGGTCCTTCGTTTGAAAGGATCCTTGAATGTTGCTCTTGGTGCTACTGATGCTTCTCGAAAGAGGAATAAGAGCTTGCATGGTCGTTGGTTGATCAAGCAGAATGTCTGGGAGGATGGTTTTTGGGCTAAGATTAGTCCCTTGAAGCGCGAGTTGGGCTGTTGATTCCCTTCTACACATATATCTTTTTGCACATATCAGATTCACAGAAAAAGGACGTAAGAAACCCCTTTATAGATACACATTTTTTGGTATACATATTTTCTTTATGTTTTTGTTTTTTCTGCTTTTGTAAAAATAGAAAGAAAGAAAGCTAGGCATCACACCGACTATTTTTTGGGACATGGTGTAAGCGATACAGTTATAAATGGAAAAGGAAAATCTATTATATTTACAAAAACTTCTCTTTTTTGTTTTTTGTTTTTGGTGTGGTGCCTTAATCACCGAGTGAGATCTCGAGTTCCGTTTGAAGCATGGTCGAACCCCCTTGAAACAGTTGGATCTTGGGTGAGTTTCAGAAGTTTTACCAAGGCTAGAACATTAATCCCTTTTGATTGAGTCAAACCTTTCTCCTTACCTTGAGTCATATGTTTGACAAAGTAGTTTTACAAAGACAATTCTAGTCGGGACACGATTTGAACTAACATGAGCAGCCCAGTCGGAAAAAAAGGGTACTAGGGAGATTAACCGAAAGGGTTCCTCAATCATCAATCTTATTAATCAGTTCAAAACCTTTGTTTTTCAATTCTTTCTTTTTAATCCCTTTTTACTCACAACGCCCAAGGTGGGTTCGTCGTGCCCATTTTTGCCCTCTTTTTACCTATGGCTCCCTTTCGAGTTTTCACCACGTCCATGGGTTTTGCTCTCTTACCTCAAGCGCCATTCAGGTTTTCACCTAGTCCACACAAACTCGCTCTTTTTACCGGTAGTGCCCTTGTGAGTTTTCACCACGTCCATTTTGCTTTGAGCTTGTTTATTTTCTTTTCTTTTCTTTTTTCTTTTATTTTCTTTATTCAAAAGCCACGACATAGACGTCGATTCCATCATAGCTGGCTAGATGGGGTTCTGGTGTCGTCTCACAACTCGACTCATGTTGACTTAACAGATACTATGACTGCTTATAAACCTAAAAGAGGGCTTTCCTCGGGGTGTAGCTTGGCCATGGGTTAGGTTAAGATTTGAAGGTATGCTGGGCTGAAAAAGGTTTCCTTGATACGGTTTCAATTTTTCACAACATACTTTCTTCCTTGGGGGATTTTACTGTACATGCCCCATGATTCTTCTATTTTTCTTTTTCCTTTGTTTTATTTCAGGCAATCCTTTTTTGAGATTTTGATTTTCTAATTTTTTTATTTTTTTTATAGCAATTCTACTTCATCACTTTTTTTTATATATGTACACACTTTTTCTTTTTCAAGGAGGGGGGTTTATTGAAAGAAAGGCCAAGACTCAAATGGGGTAGTAAAGGATATCATCATTTTTAGGGATGCTTGTTCTCTAATGGGTTTTGAATGATGGCCTCTTTTGGGTGATTCTTAGGTTGTCACGTATCTGTTTCACCAATACTTTCCTTGTCGTGATAGACCTATGAGTAGAACCGTCGGACAAGTCCTTCCCACTTCGGCTTGAATTTTCCTCATGGATCGGCATGGAGGGATGGGAAGATCTTCTTCAGCACCGTGTCTCCTACCTTCAAATCTCGACCGCGAACACATTTATTATAAGCGTGTGTGATTAGCCCGTGGTAAACTTGAGTATGGCACAAGGCTAGGAGTCTTTTCTCATCCAGTAGATTTAATTGTTTAGAGCTGGATTTTTCTCTCTGCTTTTAGTATACCTGATTCAAGGAGGATTCAGAGTGAGGGTACTTCGACCTCTACCAGTAGGATGACCTCGGTTCTATACATAAGGGAGAAGGGTGTTGCCCCTGTGGCAGTATGGATCGATGTTTTGTAGGCCCATAAAGCAAATGGCAGCATTTTGCTCCAATCGCGGTAGGTAACGACCATCATTTCTAGGATATGGATGATTGTCATGTTTGCAGCTTCTATGACTCCATTGGTTTGAGGTCGATAAGGTGACGAGAGATGGTGCTTGATCTTGTATTGCTCGCAAAAGGCCTAAATGAGCTTATTCACAAAGTTTATACCGTTGTTCGTGATGATATCCTTGGGTACTCAAAATCGGCATATAATATTGTTCTTGATGAACTTCTCGATGTGACAGGCCATGATGTTGGCATATGACACTGCTTTTAGCAACTTAGTAAAGTATTCGATAGCGACAAGGATGAATCAATGTTCATTTGTTGCTTTCGGATTAATCATTCCAATGGCATCAAGGCCCCAAGTAGCAAATGGCCAAGGAGTGGTCAGGCAGTGTAGATCGATGGCAAGAGTGTGTATCAGATTAGAGTGTTCCTGACACTTGTAGCATTTTTGAACATATTTATAGCAATTTGATTCCATAGTGGTCCAAAAGTATCCCTGCCGCAAGAATTTTCCTAGCGAGCATTTGACTGCTGACGTGGGCACCGCAAACTCCCTCGTGGATCTCCTTCATAATATTGATCTCATCACCCTCAGTAAGGCATCAGAGTAAGATGTTATTGTAGGACCTCTTCTAAAGGCATTCCTCACAAATAACGTAGCCTGCTGATAGACAATGAATGGTCTGTTAATCCGTCTTGGACGTACCCTCGGGGAAAGTTAGTGTCTCGAGGAAATTCTTGATATCTGAGAACCAAGGTGGCTCATCATCGGGCTTTGTAGGCTCCTCAATGTTGAGGCAGAAGGCTGGCTCATTCCTCTACTCGATCATGATCGACTTCATCTCAGCACCATACGAGATTTCTACCATGGATGCCAAAGTTGCTAGTGCATTGGCAAAGTAATTCCTTATCCGCGGGACATATGTAAATGTCACGTCCTTGAAACAAGTTATCAGATCCTTGAGGTGCTCATGGTAAGGGATCAGTTTTTCATCTTTCATATTCCAATCTCCATTTGTCTGGCATATGATCAATTGCAAATCGCCGAATACTCTGAGGTGAGTTATGTTTAGATCGATTGCTGCTTGTAGTCCTGCTGCACAAGCTTCGTACTCGGCCATGTTATTTGTGCAAGGGAAGTTGAGCTTGATGGAAGCTGCTAAATGTAATCCTTTTGACAAAATCAGAATGGCTCCAATTCCCTGACCTTCGGCATTTGCTGCCCCATCAAAGTGCATTACCCATGCTTCTTCTGTATCATCTTCCATCATGAATAGGATGTCCTCATCAGGAAACTCGATTCTCAAGGGTTCATAATCTGGCAAAGGATTGTCGACAAGATGATCGGTGAGTGCCTGCCCCTTGATCGACTTCTGAGTAACATAAGTGATGTCAAACTCAGACAATAAGAGCTACCAACATGCAGTCTGCCCAGTGAGAGCTGACTTCTCAAACAGGTACTTCAATGGGTCCATTCGGGCTAGGAGTAGAACAACCTGGGATAGCAAGTAATGGTGGAGCCTCTCGATGGCCCATAGAAGAGCTAGGCATGCTTTCTCTAGACGAGAATAGCGTGTCTCGTAATCAGTGAACTTCTTGCTTAGATAGTAGATGGCCTGCTCTCTTCTTCTCATCTCGTCATGCTGCCTTAAGACACATCCCATCGAGACTTTCGCCGTGGAGAGATACATCAAGAGTGGTCCCCCTGGCTAGGGTGGTACCAACACAGGTGGGTTAAGGAGTTAGCTTTTGATTTTGTCGAATGCTGCCTGACAATCGTCGTTCTACTCAACGGGCGAGTTCTTCCTTAGTAGCTTGAAGATTGGTGTGCAGATAGGCGTGAGTTGTGCATTGAACCGACTAATATACTGCATCTTGCCCATGAACCCTCTAACTTCTTTCTCTATAGAAGGCGGTATTTCCGTGATAGCCTTAACTTTGATTGGGTCAACCTCGATGCCTCTCCTACTAACAATGAATCCTAACAATTTTTCGGACATAGCGCCAAGTGATCACTTTTGTGGATTCAGGCATAACCAAGTGTTCTCTTTGCTTCGGTGACTTGGCTATCATGTCATCAACATACACCTCAATTTCTCGATGCATCATGTTGTGAAATAGTGCAGTCATAGCTCTCTGGTACGTTGTCCCGACATTCTTCAGCCCGAATGGCATGACACAATAGCAAAAGGTTCCCCACAGAGTAATAAATGCTATCTTCTCTAGATCCGCCTCTGCCATCTTTATTTAGTTAAATATGAAGAATCCATCCATAAAAGAAAGCATCCCATGCTTTGCAATATTATCGACCAAGATGTCGATGTGTGGTAAAGGGAAATCGTCCTTAGGGCTCGCCTTGTTCAAGTTTCTGAAATCTATGCACATGTGGACCTTTCCATCTTTCTTCGGTACCAGCACAATATTGGCTAGCCACTGTGGGTATTTGCATACCATGAGAAACCCCACCTCATACTGCTTAATGACCTCATCTTTAACTTTCAGCATCCACTTGGGTCGGAGACGTCTTAGCTTCTGCTTAACCGGCTTCATATAAGGGTAGAGAGGCAACTCATGCTCGATCAAATCGGTGTCTAGACTAGGCATGTCCTCATAAGACCAAGCAAAAATATCTTGGTATGACCGAAGGAAACCAATCATGCATTTTCTTTCATCGGGAGACAGTGACGTTACGATTTTGGTAATTCAGGGAATTTCCTTAGTCCCTAGATTGATGTCTTCTGTTTCTTCGACAATGGGGGTAGGGCCATGCTCAAAGTTGGCAAACCGGTCAAGGAGCTCCTCAAAAGGGACATCCTCGTCCAGACTCGTAACTCTTACCTCTTGTATTTCTACAAGGAAGGGGTCAATTTTACGTGGGACAAGCATTTCGATTAAAGCATCTTTTTGTGGGATTTTATTTGGAATTTTAAATGACAATATTTTTGGATTTTATATTTTCTCAATGTTTTTGGAATTTTTATTTTCTTTGGAGACGGAACCTTGGCAGCACGAATCAGTGTATATACAACGTATTGCTTGCCAAGGGCTTATCTCACTTTTTACAGGTTATTTTTTTTTTGGAAACGGGTTCTGAAGTTTAGGCCACTCCTCGCTTCCAGAGTTTGGGGCACAAGCACCCAATTATGTACCTGAGGGGCTGCTCCTTTACCTGTTTGAACGAAGAGTGCTAACTGATATGGCTCAGTGGAGTCAGTTTCCATCATTTTAATCCTGGATTCATCTGAGATTATGTTCACAAACGTTAATATCATTTTGTGGTGATTTACCATAGGGGGAGATTGTTTAGGTATGGAGTGTCGTTCCTCAAAGAGGGATAATGCTCGCAGGTCTATTTCCAGGTTGGGAAGGGTGATGTGGGAATTCGTGGGGTGAACCTGTGTTGTAGGCTTCTTTGGGGTTAATTGGGTTACCCCATTTCGGTCGATCTTCACAACCTCGGTGCTTATGAATGAATCTCTGATGTGAGGCCTGGGATGGGTTTTTTCCTCTATGTGTATCCCCCTGGCTCTTGTAGCTGCCATTGCGTGGGCTTTTTCCTTAGCCTCTCGCACCTCTTCTTCCCTGAGCTTGTAACCTAGCCCAAATCTAACTTTCTAACCCTTGGCTGTCATGGGCTCTCTTCTTCCTTGTAACCGGGGTCCCAACCCCTTTCCTATTTTGTATCACCACTTATGGAGCATGGCCACTACCGCTACCATTCCACCTCCAGTTTTTAAGATGATGCCCTCGATGGGCTCCGAGAGTACTGTTGATACTTTGTACTCAAAACTGTGGAGGTTGACATCCTCAGTTGTGTGTGGCACATCCAACACTTTTGACTGCTCAAAGCTATTGGTGGCTTTTCCTTCTCACCGTGCCCTTCACCAATGAGGGTGATAATCTTATATCCAGACGCAAACTTGAGCTTTGGATGCAGCGTTGATGGTATCGCTCCGACTTCATGCAGCCATGGGCGTCCCAATAATAGACTAAATGAGGATTTAATATCCATTACTTGGAATAATATGGAGAAGGTCATTGGCCCAATCAATAGCTCAAGGTCAACTTCTCCCAATATCTCTCTTCTGGTATTGTCAAAACCTCGGGCACTAGTTCCTATGGGTCTCAACATACATGGGTCTACCCCAATATTTGTGGCAGTTCTTAGCAGGCATATATTCAGAGCTGACCCATTTTCAATTAATACCAGAGGGATTATCATATTTTCAGATTCCACAGTAATATTGAGGGATTTAGAGTGACTACTTCCTCATCTGATAAATTGACATCCGAAAATGAAATGGCATTTGGAGCCATAGCTTGACAAATTATTTGTCCAACTTCGTCCGGGCTCACCTGAAGTGAAACATGGGCATTCTTTAATGCCCCCATTAATGCTTGAAAATAGAGTGGGGACGTCATTAATAGATCCCATACGGTGATGTGAGTTGGCATCCTTCTTAACTGAGTCTCCAATATATGTTCTCGACTCATTTCTTCAAAAGGATTAATGGCACTATCTTTCTTTCCCTCTGGATGAGCTTATACTGCTGTTGGTGCTTCCGACTACTTAGATATCTTCTCGAATCTTCTGACAAAGTCTATTACCCCCTCTCTGAAATGGTGTATCTATCGGCATCTAATTCACTTGTATTGTTAGCTCAAAGAAGGTGGGTAATACTTGGCTCACTTTTGCGATAGATGTTTTGGTGGCAAAATTGGGCCAGGTTGGGCCGATGAGGTTTGCGGGTGGTTGCACTGGAGGTAATGGGGTAGGAGTGGGCCATCGATAGTTGATAGGTGATGGAGGGGGGTGGGGGACCTGATGGGCTATCGGATAATTGATTGGGGTGAGAGTATATGGTTGATATGCATTAATGTGCACATAATTGACGAGTGTGGGCATGGGAAATAGGCCTTAAGATCTAAAGGTTTAACTGGTGGTGTTGGGTTGGGGAAATAGTCTGATAAGTTTTAGCATTCAATCACCCCAATACTGCTCTCTTCGCAATCTCTTTGCAAGGGTGTAACATAACTCTCCCGGTCATTGATGTAATCCGACAGATCAAATTCAAATTTTTCCTCACACCTCTATCATCCCGATGGTGGGTCTTACATCTGCTCCTCCGATAGGGTGTGGAGTAATGGGACCTAGTGAATATTTGCGTGATGGTTCACTTGAGAAGGTGCAGGTGGAATAATTTTTACAGCATCAATTAAATCTTGTATTGTGTGCTTCAATGGGAAGCAGTGATCAGTCGGGTGACCCGGACCCTGATGAAAATTACAGTGAGTGTTAGGGTCATAATTCTTTGGGATTGGATTAGGAGGAGGTCGCGATTGGAGGGCGGTAACTAGTCCCTTTTCTATTAGCAAAGGTAAAAGTACAGTGAATGATTGCCCTAGGGGTTTAAAAAATCAATCGTAGCGTGCTCTTCTCTCCTTCAAAGTCATCTGCATTCTTTGTTCATTCCATGTTCTCTTGATCTACTCATTTTTGACTAGTGCTGGTTGGGCTGTCTGAAATTAGAATGGGGTTATATTATTATTGGGCCTGATGTTGGCAATATTCTGAACATCAGCCCCTGCTCTCTTTTCATTCCTCTGCTCTGAGAACCTTCTAACTCCACTGGCTCCACTAGATACATTTTTTCTCAAGCGACCTTCCATGATAGTGTCTTTACAGCAATTTGCGTTCCTTACGAGATCGGTAATGTTGAACTACTGCTGGTATAATAGAAAGTTCGAGATCACTGGCAATGTATTTTTAGAAGTCATTTATATTTACTCATCATCAGGTATCCTATTTCTAACCTGAGCTACCAGTGCTCTCCAACGCCTCAAATAATCACTAAAGGTACCATTTTGATTCTGCTTCAAACGGGCCATGTCTAACTTGTGCGGCTCAATGTCTATATTGCAGACATATTATTCTTAGAACAAATGTGTCAAGTCCTTAAAGATCTTTGTCATAGATGGTTCTGTTGTTTAGGGTCTGTTAGAGGATGTGCTGATTTATTATGTGGTGTTGGAAGAAAATTAAAATCAAAGTAAAATAGAGGAGAAAAGTGATAGGGTGAAAACAACAATCCTAAAACATCCTAGACCTGCAAGATACATGGCCTATTGTAGCATGTTTTGATAAGTAAGAGTTTGCCCCACAGAGAAATTAATCTAGAACCCAAAATGGGCTATAATAGTAGAACTCCAGATCTGGCTATAGATCTGCAATCCTAAAAAAAGGGAGTTGGGTGTCACGACTACACTAAATTAACCCTAGCAAAAGAGAAATAAAGTGCAGCCCTATCCTAAAGAAAGGGTTAAGAAGAAGATGATGATGGTGTGTGCCAAAATAAAATTTAAAAATGATGGGAAGTAAGCAGGTTAAGCTAGAGTTAATACAGTAATGTAACTCAAATTTAGATTGTCTCTGCAGTGGTCCTTGCTGGGATGCTATCAATAACCTCAATAAGGTAGAAGAATCCAATTTAACCCATGCCATTTGAGGTGCTCTTAGGGCTATACTCTGTCCAGTCAAATGGTCACAGAATATCCGATAGTCTATCAAATCCCATTAATTAAATCAGAAATGCTAACCTAATCCAAAGGAGTGGACTGATCATTTCCCCAACAAATGGACCTGATCAGGCTATGAATATTATTGTAGACACTATGTAATGCCAGTGCTACAAGCTCCCAAGATCTATGCATAGATCTTGCTGACATCCATAAGTATTCAAACCCATAAAATCCTATGTGCTTTACAAAGGCCAACGACTGAATGTGTCCACATAAAGGACCAGCAACAGGTTGAATAAGGATTTAGATTCAGCTGCTCATTGCTACAAAAGGCCTACAATGAGTCAGCCTCAAGCTGCAATTACTATAGAGAAATTAGATCTAACATTTAATATCGGTCAAGTAAAATAGAGGGAAGCCAGTTCTGTACAAACCCCCTCACAAGGCTTTAGAAGCTCATGTGCAGAGGAGAAGAATCCTTCTCAGACATGTGGGTAGACACCACCTTAGGGTTATACTCTATCCACTAAACTGGTCACAGGGTATCCCAGGGCTATGAGCTCTCCAGATCTGGCTACAGATTCGGCTTGCTATCCATGGGTCTATTAAACCAAGGGAAATTGGATGGTAAATAATTGATCTACTAGAAACTGAATGGGCTAGACCCTAAAACATGGATCCTATAGACATCTAAGGAAACCATAAGATCTATAAATTTAATTAGTCATTAAAAAAACAATCCATTGATAAAACCAAAACATATAATGAACTGTCCCAAGGCTGCAACCTATACACAACTGTATACAAAGCCTATTACAAAACTAAAATAAAACTATACCTAGCTGCTTACAAAAGGATTAGTTAGCCAATGTTGGGCTAAGAGAGAGGAGAAATAAGATAAAGAGATGATTAAACCCTAACTCTAGCCTGCTGGAGCTCTCAGCCGACAGAGGATGAAGGAAAGATGAAATACAAAACTCTAAATACAGCTTATATACTCTATCCATAAGGCCTTAGCTCAAAAGAGATTAACCCTAATTTTTCCAGTAGACGTGGCACTGTTATGACCCTTGAATACCTTGAGATGTGCACCTCAAAATCCATGCCTCGAGAAGTGTGCCCTAACCTTGGGAAATTCCTAAAAGGTCCTTGAGTTAAAACTGAGAAGTGGAGAGCCTGAGCTTCACGAGGCTAGCATCTGCATTAGTTCACTCACGTAGTGGCAGAGCCTTCGCGGAGGAGCATTTATCTTAGGAGGATTGTTCACTCGCGCGATAGATTTTCTATTGATCGCGCAGTTGCTTTGCACTGTAATGCTGTAGCGGAGGTGATTGAAACGCCTAGATTTCTAGTGTAGTAGAGCTTCAGAAGTTCTCTCCCACTGGATGAGCTGGTTAGGCTTCAGACTATGTGAGAGCTACGCGAGGAAAATTCTAGGCATCTCTCTCTTCCAGGGCTTCACAAGAACTCCGTGAGGTGACAAATTGTTCTTTATGGATATGGATTCCCTATGTTCTATGCGCGGCTACTTTAAGGCTCGATCTTCATGAGATCTTCGCGAGCACAAATTTTGAGGGTTTAAGACATGAGATCTTCACAATTTCTTTGATGCTCTCCTCTTTACTACGCGCCCTATCTGCATGAGGGCAGCTTCCACTGCATCCTTAGCTCCGCGAGGGAGCTCCTCACCTCTGCGAGGTGAGTCTTTTGATCCTCTGATGCATTGCACTTGCTGCTATTGGGGCTTCCTCTATTCTGAGCTAACTTCTTTCATCTGCTAGACTTTTGGTCCATGCTGACCATCAAATGATTCACCATGGTGAGCATACCAGGGTGTTCCATTAGGCTTTGGCTCAGCTATCATCTTTGCATATTTTATTTCTCTTCTTTGGACCAATAAGAAGGGATTTTGTATTAAGCTGCACAGTTTATTGCTAACTACAAAATACACCTAACAAATGATTATTAGTCTGCTTCAAGGTCCATCAAAGGCTAGGCTAAGAGGTGAAAACTGATACTTTTCAGTGAATAACACACCCCCAAACCTAATCTTTTCTAGTCCCTGAGCAAAGGAAAATTTAAAACAACTTCTAAGAATTTAAATGCCACTTTTGTAGGGAGTACGGATACATTTAGCAAATGTATCAAGCCTTTTAAATCCCTAGGCGATCCCTAGTAAAGGATGAAGTCTCCTGAAGGTTTTTAGTGAAGATACCCACAAACTTGTCAATAGAACCGTTAACAGAAGTTCAAAATTATCAAGTTAGCTGTCAAGAAACAGAGTATTAGTTCACCTTTGATTCAACAAAAATGTAAGGGTATGTGCAGCAGGGCAAAAATAGAGATAAAATAGAAAATTAATTACTACAAGAAAATGAAACACACAACACAAAAAAAAACAACAAATAAACAAATAATACAGATGAAGAAAAACAATGAACTAATCAACACGTAATAAAAGGAAATTTAAGTATAACAGCAAAATTAGGTACAAAGTAAGGGAAAGTAAACTACAAAATTACACACTACTTCCTAACTAACTACATGTGCAAAAATTAAATCATCTAATTATCTGTTGGTTCATTCTTAATTTTTATTCCTTTTACTTTATCGTTCTTCATAGTAGTAGCTTCTTGAGCAGGTCCAGCTGTATTGGAAATTACTCCCCCAGTTAATAGAGTAAGTTGCCTTTCCAGAATTTCAGTCTTTTGTTCAGCTAATTCATATCTGATAGCAAAGAGCTCCCTGATCTCCTTTGATGCAGCCAACCTTTTCTCTAATCCATCAGGCCTTAGCTTTTCTGTTGCATCAGCTATTTTCTCTTATTTAGCATTTAGCTTCACTTGTGCAGTCATACGCTCTTGGGCTTCATATAGATGCAACATTCATTTCCAACCCTTTGCTATGTTCTTCAGTTGTATTTTGGTAACAAATTTCATGAGATGGAACCTTGCTTCATAGGATATCCTGATTGTCGTTCTAATAGCTGCCATCCCTCGAATTACATCCTTTTTTAGGTAAGGATTGGATTTCATTGCAGGAAGGACGGTGGAGTATGGGGGGATGGAAAAAGAAGAGGCATGAGTCAAGGGTTGTTCCTCACTTGAAGAAGGGCCAGCCAAGAATGAAAAGGGGATGGGCTGTGAAATTGCGGATAGAGGCTCAGGTTGGGGCTCCAATTCAGGTTCTATTTTGATTGACTTGGAAGAGGTGGGTATTAACTCGTCCATGTTTGTCACAATATCAGAGGTAGCTAAATAGGTGGGATTGCTGGGATAGGTTTAGCTTTAGTTTGTGCAATGGCTTCAGTGAAAGTGGGAAGAGGTGTGGTGAAAGCTAAGGATACAGATTGAGGGAAAAGGGGTGGAGTAGGTAAAGGTGGGGAGGTAGGGATAGTTGTTGAATGCAATGGTTGGGGTAAAGTGGCTAAGGTTGTTTGAATGGATTGTAGGCTAGTCTCTAGGTATGTCTGGTTTTGGAGAGTGGAGGTTATGGAAAGAATATATGTCTTAATAGAGGCTTGGGTTTTGGTATTGGCCAATATTTGGGAATAAAGGGAGTGTAAGAGGTGCAGGATTTGGGATAATAGGTCAGGTATGGTAGTGGTTGTGGGTTGGATAGGTGAAACTGGTTGAAAGGGGGAAGTGGGTCTATGAGTGAAGGTAGTGGCCTGTGGTGGTGCCTGATGTGGAGGGGTGAAGTGTGGAGGGTGAGGTGAGTCTGAGAGAGGGGTATACTCAAGATTGATGTCTCCTAGGATAGTGGACATCACATTGGAAATTTCTCTCCTATAAATGGGATAATGGAATGGATTGGTCTAGGGGTTCACATGTGATAAGTACAAAGGGTGGGGAACTCTCAGTGGAATAATGTGGGGTTTCAAAGGTATGAGTTTCAAAGATTGGAATTGTTTAGGAGATATAGGTGGGATAGGGTTCTTTGGGGGCTTTGCCTTTGGTTAATTTTCTCTTCTTTATGTAGGTAATTTTACAGGTGGGTTGGTATGGGCTGGAAAAATAGGTAAGGGCGCAAAAATGGGTATGGTGTCAGTGGCTATGGCGGTTGGTGGTGAGATTGAGGTGGCTATGGCTGTGGTGATTAGTGATATAGGCTCAGGTAAGGGTAGTGAACTTGTGTGGGGCTGTGGGGTCTGGGTTGAGGGTTGAGGTGGTGTGGCAATGAGTGTAGGTAAAGGTGGTGTTAAGGGAGTTGGGGCTTGCATGGAGGTAGAGGGAATGACTGTGGAGGTAATGGTGGTGTTGGGTGGCACATATGAGGTGGAGGATGCAACAACATCTGCAGTAGCAACAGTAATAGCAGTTGCAGCAGCTACTTCATGAATGGTGGGGGTTGCTTCTCTCAGTAACTCTTCCCTCTACTTTTTCTTCTTCTCCATCATTGTGTCACTGATTCCCCCACTATTTCCTTCCACTCTTTTTGGGGTTCAGGGTCACTGTCTCCTTCTCCCTTTGAAAGGAGTATTTTCCAAACTTCAGTAATGCAGTAATAAACCTGCAGTAGGGAAGGACATGAGGGTTCTTCTTGATTTTCACCTTTTCCCATAGGTCCTTAATCCCCTCAAAAATCAACTTGGCTACATCCAAGTAATGATTCCAGTGAAATGAGAAGAGGGCATCGGCTATGGAGGGCCTCGTCTCTTTCTCATGACCAGAGCAATAAACATTTTTCCTTAACACCCCATCCATGAATCTGAGGTTGGGGTGCAGGTTCCTCTTCCTGATTGAGTCACCTGAGGTAGTGATTCCTCCAGTTAACTCTTTTGCTATCTTAGTGATGGTGGCAGCCAAAGGAGGATCCAAGCCCCATTCAAGGCTATACGTGGTTGGTATCCCCAATAGTCTTACAATGTCAGACTAGTTGAACAACATCTCAAAGTCATCAATTAATACCATCAGTGTTGGGTTCCCATCATCACTAGTTTTCAACCTCATATTCTGATAAAACAGTCTCACTAGTTTTGAGAAAATCAGCTGCATCGGGGGCCACAACAGGGGCAACAGAGATGCCTTGGTCAGATACACAATAGAGGAAGAGGTCTCTGGTAGCTCCTCAAAATAGACATTGCAAAAATAGTTTCAGCCTCTAGCTAGATTGCTTACACAAATTCAGAAGGGACCCTGAGGTATTAAGTAGTCTCTTCCTCCTCAACCTCCGGGACCTCAGGGGCCTCAACTTTTCCCTTTTTTTATTTCTTCTTTGATTTTTCAGGGCTCTTGGGTGCTCTCTGGTCCTCTTCTTTGGGACTGATTTCTTCTTTTCTTTTAGGATTGGGGGCTCAACAATAGGTGGAGGAACCTTAGAGGTCTCCAATGTGGAGGCCTTTGTAATCCTTGCAGATTTTTTAGTGGCCATAGCGCTGCCACTAGCAGCAGGATTCAGCATGGCAGTTAAGGTATCTGTGAATTTTGAACCAGTGGCCATAGGTGGTCAAATTATAAAAATTAGGGCTCCCAAATCTTAGAAAACATAGAACATACTTAATACGCATAGAAGCACCAAAATTTTCCCTTTGTTCTCTCTAATTTACTAAACCAATCAAAGCACAGAGCGAGAGTTGGAGAGCTTACCAATTGAGAACTAGGGTTCCACCTAAAAACTTGCACAGTGGTTCAAATCCTCCCAAACCTTGTTTTAAGTGACCAGGAGTAGTTGGGGAACAAAATGGTGAGAGGAAAATGCTTTAGGTGGAGTGGCTTAAGTTTTAGAGAAGAAAGTAAAGAAAGGGGATTTCGATTGTGGTGCAGAGAAGCTAGGGCAGAAATATGTAATGAAGAAAATGAAGGGTTTTGCAGAGTTTATAGAGCTAAACCTGTGGTTAGCGGAGTTAGAAATAAGTGCTCGCGAGGTAGATTTCTCGCGCAGTTAGCATTTAATCTCGTGAGAAGTTATGTCGTGCAGAAGAAAACTGCCTTTCAATACATTTCGTGGAGCTGAAGCTTTGCCTTGGTGCATGAGAGCTATTTCGCCTTTCAGAATTTTACCCCGTGATGTTCTCGCGAAGAACAACACATATGATAATCCTTCCATGCGAATTGGGCTCACAGAGCAAAAGTAACTCTGTGAGGTTCTATTGCAGCCATTGTTCAGGTGTTGTAGCATGCGAGAGAGCTAAAAATGGGCTCGCATAGCTGATTGAAGCCTTTAAGGCCCGCGAGAAAGCAATATTTTCAACCTTTAATCTTTTAACTCAGTGCTGCACATTGGTTAGTGCATCCATGTTGTTGTGCACCTAACCACAGAGTATCAGTATCATACCTCTCACATGTACTTCAGTTCAACATGATAATTAAGTGCCCCTTAACAATATCAATTCATCAAAATTGTAGAATCTTAAAGATAGTTTTTCAGATCAAGTTCATGGCAATTATGAAGAGAGTTCCTCAACTATTCATCAACAAACATACACAACAAATTCAAATGACAAAAAAGCACTAGTATTCAACACGAAATTCAATACAAAATTCAAACATCGATAAAGCAACAAAAACAAAATAATATCACACTGACAACAGAAATTGACAAATTTCAAAACAACACATATCAGAACAAACTTTTCATACATATGGTACACTTATTACCAATCTTTGGATCACTGAGCACTAGCTTCCTCATGAGTGGAGGATACATCTCCAATCATATATCGCCCTTTTGGATTTGTAGGCAATTTTCGTTCCTCCCTTCTGTTCAAAGCATTACAAATTTGACCTAACTGGTCCTCAATCTTCTTAATGCTCTGTCCATGAGAATTGATAGTCTGTATCAAGTTCCCAAAATTTTACAATGAAGCCAGCATTTGCTCTTCAAATTAAGAGGATTTGGACTGTTGTGGTGGCAGGTAGCAGAAAATTTTGCCTTGGTTGGTACCCTTGATTAAACTGGTGCTGGGGTCTGTAAGGGGCCACCACTTGCTGCTGCTAAGGTTGAGGATATGAATCTTGTCTCCACCTCAGGTTTGGGTGGTTCCTCTAAGAATACCCAGCAGGTTGTTGCCCATAATTTTGTACAACATTGGCATGCTCCATAACAAAATCATGAAACTGGTTGGCAGATGGACAATCATGAATAGAATGTGTAGGAGATTGGCATATCAGACATGCTTCCTCCACCTGTGCAACCATCTGGGGCTGAATCACATTCATTAATTTGTCAAATTTTAAGGACAAATTGTTTACCTTCCTCTCCAAATCATCATGCACCTTAACTTCATATATTTCACCTCTAGAGTTGGCCTCTTTCACCATCTTAGCTGGGGTCTGGCTGTCATTGCATGATAGAGACTCCTGCTGCATGGAATTTTCCCTTATTATGTCAAATAGCTCCCAAACTTCTTCAATAGTCTTGTGGAGGTAGCTACCACCACAAGAAGCATCCACCATATCTCTGCTCTTGGGATTAATTCCTTGGTAGAATATTTGCACTAGTTGCCACATTGGAATTTGGTGGTGGGCGCATTATTTTAATATCTCCTGAAATCTTTCCCAAGCTTTATAAAAATCCTCAGTTGAGGACTGAGTAAATGATAAAATATTTATCCTCATCTGGTTGGCTTTGTTCATAAGAAAGAATTTTGCTAGAAATTTGATTTGAAGGTCACTCCATGACTGTATGCTATTGGCTGGGAGCTTTGATAGCCATGTGTTGGCTTTTTCCTTTAGTGAAAAAGGAAAAAGCCTCAGTTTGGTAGCCTCAGGTCCCAAGCCAGCAATATTGAAAGTAGTGCAAAGTGCAAAAAATTGGTTGATATGCTTGTAGGGATCTTCTTTATTAAGCCTATGAAACGAAGGCAACATATTAATGGTGGAGGATTAAATTTCATAATTCCCCTAAACAGAGAGGAATTCAATGCAGAAGGGAGAGGTGTACTCCCCAAGTGCATTGTACTCCTTTAATGTTCTCTGCCTCTCAGTCATGATAGCTGGTTCAATTTCAACAACAGGGCCTTGTGTGGTGTGTCTAGGTCTAAAGATCCTTTCAACCTCTGGATTTGGAGGTTCCAACTCAAGGTTTAAGGACCTTCTACCAAGCATATACTCATAACTACAGTAAGTAAAGAGAATGCTCACAAGCACACACAAAAAATTTCAAACAAAAATTAACAACTACATAGATTTACACTAAACAAATAACAGAAAATTAAACATAAATTAACTGAGATTTAGGGAAAAGGAAGTGCAAACAGAGCTAGCTACACTCCTGTTGTAACCCTACCTTTTCCCTTCTTCTGCTGTCCGTTTCTGCAAAATTCTAAAAAATATCAGTAGTACTTTATTCTAGTTTAGGCACAACTACAAAGAATTTAGAAGTCTAAAGTATAGAACAACTTAGGTCAACTAAAAAGATCAATATTCCACGACAACGATGCCAAAAATATGTTGTTTCGGGTCTATCAGAGGATGTGTTGATTTATTAAAGTGGTGTTGGAAGGAAATTAAAATCAAAGTAAAACATAGGAAAAAAGTGATATGGTGAAAACAACAATCCTAAAACATCCTACACCTATAAGATATACGGCCTATTGTAGTAAGTTTTGATAAGTAAGAGTTTGTCCCACAGAAAAATTAATCTAGAACTCAAAATGGACTATAATAGTAGGCCTCCAGATCTGGCTATAAATATGACAATCCTAAAGAAAGGGAGTTGGGTGTCACGACTACAGTAAATTAACCCTAACAAAAGAGAAATAAAGTGCAGCCCTATCCTAAAGAAAGGGTTAAGAAGAAGATGGTGATAGTGTGTGCCAAAATAAAATTTAAAAATGATGGGAAGTAAGCAGGTAAAGCTAGAGTTAATGCAGTAATGTAGCTCAGATTTAGACTGTCTCTGTGGTGGTCTTTGCTGAGATGTTATCAATAACCTCAACAAGGTAGAAGAATCTAATTTAAGCCATGCCATTTGGGGTGCTCTTAGGGCTATACTCTGTCCTCTCAAATGTTAATAGAGTATCTGATAGAGTCTGTCAAATCTCATTGATTAAACCAGAAATGTTAACCTAATCCAAAGGAGTGGACAGATCATTTCCCCAACCAATGGACCAGATCAGGCCAAGAATATTATTACAGACACTATGTAATACCAGTGCTACAAGCTCCCCAAATCTGCACACAGATCTTGCTGACATCCATAGGTATTCCAACCCATAAAATCCTATGTGCTTTGCAAAGGCCAACGGCTCAATGTGCCCACACAAGGGACCAGTAACAGGTTGAATAAGGATTTAGATTCAGCTGGTCATTGCTACAAAAGGCCTATAATGACTCAATCTCAAGTTGTAATTACTACAAAAAAATTAGATCTAACATCTGATATCGATCAAGTAAAATACAGGGGAGCCAGTCTCTGCACAAACCTCCTCACAAGGCTTTAAAAGCTCATGTGCACAGGAGAAGAATCCTTCTCAGACATGTGGCTGGACACCACCTTAGGGTTATACTCTGTCCACTCAAATGGTCACTAGGTATCCGTTAGGTCTATCCATACCACAGGGATCTGAGAAAGAACATGTAAACTACTGTTGCCACCATGGAGTCCCAGGGCTACGAGCTCTCCAGATTTGGCTACAGATCCAGCTTGCTATCCATGGGTCTATTAAACCAAGAGAAATCAGATCATAAATAATAGATCTACTAGAAACTGAATGGGCTAGTCCCAAAAATATGGATCCTATAGACATCTAAGGAAACCATAAGATCTGTAGATTTAATTAGTCATTAAAACAACAATCCATTGATAAAAGTAAAACTTATAATAAACTGTCTCAAGGCTGCAGCCTATATACAATTGCTCATCCAAAAGATCCCAATGTATACAAAGCCTATTACAAAACTAAAATAAAAGTAAGCCTATCTACTTATAAAAGGATTGGCCAGCCAATGTTGGGCTAAGAGAGAATAAAAGTATGAAAAAGTGATGATTAAACCCTAACCCTAGCCTATTGGAGTTCTCAACCAATAGAGGATAAAGGAAAGATGGAAATACTAAACTTGAAGTACAACTTATATACTCTGTGCATAAGGCCTTGGCTCAAAAGAGATTAACCCTAATTTTTCTAGCAGATGTGGTACTGTTACAACCCATGAATGCCTTGAGATGTGTGCCTTAAAATTCGTGCCTCGAAAAGTGTGCCCTAACCTTGGGAAATTCCTAAAAGGTCCTTGAGTTAAAATTGAGAAGTGGAGAGCCCGAGCTTCGCGGGGTTGGCATCTGCATTAGTTCACTCGCGCAGTGATAAAGCCTTCGCGGAGGAGCATTTGGCTTAGGAGGATTGTTCACTCACACAGTACATTCTTAGTTGATCGCGAAGCTACTTTACACAGCAATGTTGTCACAGAGGTGATTAGAATGCCTAGATTTCTTGCGTAGTAGAGCTTCAGAAGTTCTCTCTCACTGGATAAGCTGGTTAGGCTTCAGAGTGCGTGAGAGCTGTGAGAGGAAAATTATGGGCGTCTCTCTCTTCCAAGGCTTCACGAGAACTCTGCAAGGTTACAAATTATTCCTTTATGCATATGGATTCGCTATGTTCTATGCGCAGCTACTTTAAGGCTCGATCTTCGTGAAAGTTTTGCTAGCATAAATTTTGAGAGCTTTAAGACATGAGATCTTCATGATTTCTTTATTGCTCTCCTCTTGACTGCGCATCCTATCTGTGCGAGGGCAGCTTCCACTTCATCCTTAGCTCTACGAGGGAGCTCCTCAACTCTGCGAGATGAGTCTTTTGATCCTCTGATGCATTGAACTTATTGTTGTTGCAGCTTCGTCCATTCTTAGTTAAATTCTCTCATCTGCTAGACTTTTCATCAATGATGACCAGTAAATGAGTCACCATGGTGAGTATACCAAGGTGTTCCATTAGGCTTTGGCTCAGCTGTCATCTTTGCATATTTTCTTTCTCTTCTTTGGACCAATAAGTAGGGATTTTGTATTAAGTTGCATAATTTATTGCTAACTATAAAACACACCTAACAAATGATTATTAGTTTACTTCAAGGTCCATCAAAGGCTAGGTTAAGAGGTTAATAGTGGTACTTTTCAGTGAATAACAGGTTCCAAAGACATGAACCATCTCAAGGCCGGACCAGTCAAACTTTTATGAAAGGCCTTTATTAATAGTCTTTCATCCCCTCCATACTAGCACATGTCCCCACAAGAGGACATGAGGTGTTCTATAGGATTACCGGCGCCTTTATACTTGTCAAAAGCCAGCATTTTAAATTTTGGAGGCCAGGGAACTAGAGCAAACAAACATAAATCTGAGAAGTCAGTGGCGTGGATTTCAGCACCACCCATCTTCAACAATTACTTCTAAATTTTGTCTAACTGCTCTTTCAACTGCTCTGATTCTTTGGATATGGGGCCACTTTCTCAGTAGTCGATTGGGCTTCACTCTGGGCTACCAGGGAGTGGGGCATTATAGGAGGAGGGTTAAGGCTGGTCAATGTCCCAACATAAGTACCACTATTCCTAATCTCGTCCTCTTCATACTACTGATCTACATAAGGTGTAGTGAAGGCGGGATTCTCTTGTTGCTGCTGTATGGATTGGATGAGAAATGTCTGTATGGGGGGTGGGTGAGTCCATTGCATGTGAGGAAAGGTTTGTTGGGTGACGGGATGAGTGGAAGTCAGATTTTGGGGTGGGGTCTGATGAGGCCATTGGGCATGGGGGAAGGTTTGGAACTAACTTTGGGATGCTAGGATATGGGTGAATTGGGGTTGATGTAAGGCATGGGTTAGAGCTGGGTATGAGTGTTGTGGGTGAGTGAAATTTTGGTGGAATTGTGAAGGGGGTGTGAGGCTCTAAAGTTAGGGCCTTGCTAGGCTTGGGTTTAGGCCATGAAGCCTTGGGAGGGTTGGTCTATGAAGGTCTGGCCCATGGGTCCTTGGGGAGGTTAGACCTTAAAGCCTTGGTCATGATAGGCCTGGCCCAGTGGGCCTTGGTTGGTCAATGTCGTGGGCCATTGATGGGTCTGGGTCATGCACCCTCTGTTGGTCTACTCCATGGGCCCTTGATGGGTCTGGGTCATGGGCCCTTGGCGGGTCTGGGTCGTGGGCCCTTGGTAGGTATGGCCTGTGGGCCCTTACTGGTTCTAGACTATGGGCCCTTTGTGGGTCTGGGTCATGGGCCCTTGGTGGGTCTGGGCCGTTGCCTTTGATGGGCCTGAGCCATGGGGCCTTGATGGGTATGGGTTTGGGTCATGGGGTTTTGGGCCATTGGGCCTTGGGGTATGTGGGTAATGGGGGTTTGGGCCATTAGGCCTTGGGGTATGTGGGTAGTCGGGGCTTGGATGGTGTGGATGACGGGGGGTTGATTAGGGTCATGGGGGAATGAGTCATGAAGGCTTGGTAGCGTATGGGATGAATCCACGGATGTGTGGTATGGATGAGAGGGGATGTGTTAGGAAGCTTTCCACCTATTGTAAGTGTGGAACATCTCCTCTATCATGGCCATGGAAGGGGGATCAGATGGAGATGGGGTATTTAAGGGTTGGAGGGGCATGGATGGGTTGGATGAAGAGGGAAAATTAGGCATGGCCCCGATAAAATCGGGCATGACCTGGATAGGTGGTGGGATATGAGGTGGGTTGGAGAAATGAGGTGGGTCATTGGTGAATGCGGATGGATTGGGCATGTGTGGGGAGGATGTATGGGGCATGGATGTGGATGATGAGAGAGGAAAGCTGGTCATGCCTCGGTAAAAATGGGTCTGACCTGGGTAGATGGAGGGATATATGGGGGATCGGGTGTGACATGGATAGATGTGGGTAGATTGGGTATGCGTCGGGCGGATGAGAAATTGGGATATTAGTGAAGGTGGAAGATGGAGCCTGGATATGAATGGGTGTGGATGGGAGGTGAGATGGATTTGGAATGGCCATGGATGAAGGCATGACTTGTAAAAATGGGGAATGGGAAGTTGGATTTGGATATTTTGGGAATTGGTGGAAGGAAAAATAGGGGCACCGAATCAGCCGGTGATGGTGAGGGTTGATTGGGTGAGGGAGATAGAAGTAAAAGCCTCTTCGATATGGGAATGGGTTGGAGAATGTGGTGGGGAAGAGTTAGGATCGACGTAAGCCAGGTCCACAACCCACGACATAGCTCGATATCGGGTCGGGTACGGGTGCCTCAGGTGGGGCTAGTAAAGCTTCCACCTTCCCCTATGGGATGATGGAGGGTACGATGATGCCGTTGTGTCAGCACCAATCAAGACTCTATTTTTGGGTTTTTGATTTATTTGCTTTTTTGCATTTTTATAAGTGAAAGGAATTAAGGATTTCAGGGCCTTTTGAATTCCCTTTTCGGGTGGCTCTCGTGCCCTAAATAGGTTCCGCGACAAAGGCTCCGAAGCACTTCAGAAGATTCAAAGAAAAGCCTCTAGATCTATGAAAGGCACAAAAACTGATGTGAACAACCCGAACCCTCAAAACATGTCAAGAAGAAGTCACCTTCTCTTGACCGGCGAGGGTGTATTGGGTGTTGGAGATTGCGGGGCCTAAACAAAAGCACTAAAGACATTGATCGGGGAGTCCGAGTGTGAAACAGGCCTCAGATTTAGGCTGTTGCTGCTTGAAACCAACCTGGCGCAACTAATTGATGTGCCAGAGTAAAATTTCCTAGAATAAAGCTGGCGCAACTAATAGTTGCGCCAGTGTTTTTTTGGGGGAATTTTGCATTAGCGCAACTAATAGTGGTGCCAGACAAAGATGGGTCTCCAGATTTTTTTATCACAACAAATTCAGCCCTAAATGGGTCTCCAAATTAGTTTCAAGTGCCTTAGCCATTTGGCGAAAGTAGCCCGCCAAATGGCTAAGGCACTTGAAATGATGAAAATGTAAGGAAATTAAATGGCAATGCACAAGTAGACCCGCCGATCGGCTAAGGTGATTAAAATGACGGAAACGTAAAGAAATTGAATGACGGTGCACAAGTAGGCCAGCCAATCGGCTAAGGCTCGTAAAAGTAGGGGTAAGTAAATGACGTAAGCGGAGGGGTGAGTAAAACAACAACAATAAAATTTAGTAAAAATAAAAAATAAAAGGCGAAATTCAAGGGGAAGCTCTAGTAGCTACTCCCTAGCAGAGTCGCCATCTGTACAACCGTGGATTTTGAATGATCCCGTCACGACAATGCGCTTGTTATAAATATTTAGAATCACCACCTAGAGTTTTTGGTGTCTCGGGAAACCTAGATCAACTTTATAAGCACAAAGTGTCACAAAAGAATTAAGGATTCTGGGGCCTTTTGAATTCCCTTTTGGGGTGGCTCTCGTATCCTAAATAGGTCCCGCGGCAAAGGCTTCGAAGTGCTTTGGAAGATTCAAACGGAAACCCCTTGATCTATTGAAGGCACAAAAACGAATGCAAACAACCTAATCCCTCAAAACGAGTAAAAAAAAATTCACCTTCTCTTGACTAGTGAGGGCATATTGGGTGTCGGAGATTGCAGGGCCTAAACAGAAGCACTAATGACACTAATTAGGGAGTCCGAGGTGCGAAGCAGGCCTCAAATTCGGGCTGATACTGCCTAAAACAAAGTTGGCGCACCTAATTGGTGCGCCAGACTAAAATTACCCAGGTGTGCCAGACTAAAATTACCCAGGATTAAGCTGGCACGACTAATACATGTGCCAGTGTATTTCTAGGGAATTTTGCATTGGCGCATTGAAGACACCCCCATTTTGCCCTCTCAGAATATACAAACCCGTTCGGTCAACCATTGACCTCCTAACCCTGATATGGGACCATATGTTAAAACAATAGTATATGGCTGAACACAAGCTGAAATAATAGTTCTGTGGCTCAAGCCCCATACCCCAGATGTGGGAACCATGCACTAAAACAATAATATATAGTCAGAATGCAGAGTGAAATAATACTCTGGCATTTCAGACCCCTAACCCTAATGTGGGACCATATGCTGAAATAATATTATATGGTTGGACGCAGGCTGAAACAATAGTTCTATGGCTCAGACCTCATACCCCCATGTTAAGTGGTGAAAAATGCCACTTTTCACCCTTTAACCTGACCATTGATAGACCTGTCAGCACACTAATAAACCTCTGTCAAGTGCATTTTGTAGATAACAATAAAAGAGGACACTAATGCAGAAAAACACTCAAGAATGCCCGGAAAGGGGCCATCTCTCAACACAGGACAAACTCAGCAACAACACACCAGTGGGTAACACATCACTGGACCCTTGGAGCATGTGGCTACAGCAGGGTAAGGTGAAGGAAGTGAAAACAGGCTGAAAACATCCTATCGAATGGTCACCTAAAGACTTCGATAGGAGCTGAAAGCAGAGAAAGGAGGCATTCATGCCGTTGAGAAGGTTTCGATAGGATCTGAAGGCAGAAAAAGGATGGATTCGTGTGGATTGAGGAGTTTGATAGGATCCAAGAACCTATCGAGCAGCTGAAAGGAAGGAAGAAATCATCCTATCGAAAACCTGCCTGAGGTGTAAAGGGAACCTATCGAATGGTTTCCTGAACCTATCGAGATGAAGACACTGGAATAGAACCTATCGATGGGTGCTTGATCCTTTCAATAGGAGTGAAAGCAACCCTATCGAAAACAATTGCATGCAGAGAAGAACCTATCGAAATGATGCTCCAGGCCATGGGCTGAGAATGCTGAAACTCTAAAAGAAGGCTCATCCTATCGGAACCTATTGAAGAGATTTGAGAACCTAGCGAAAGGACCAAAAAGCTCTATTTAAACCTATCAAAAGCTTCTTGAACCTGTCAAAATCATGTGCAAAACTTCTCAGAAATTTAACTGTGCACACACTTTGACTTGGTGACCTGTTGCACGTAACTCGAGGCACTTAGTGACCGGCATGACGGTTCCAGAAGATGCCCTAGGAAACCCTAACCGACCCACGTGCTCTAAAAGAATCCTAACAAACTCTGAGGACCTTCTAGAAGGGATTTTTGGCGGGAAAAATAGAGGAGAAAGCTATATATAGAGACCCCCAATTGCCATTAGGGGGGGGGAGATCGAGATCGGAGCCAAATTGTGGAGATTAGAGCTTGCAGTGAAATTGTATTTTCCCTCCTTAAGCCCAACAATGGTTGGCTAATTCCCTTGGAGTAGTGAGGAGAGTGGTTAGATCTGTAATTGGGTAAGGTTAAGATTGCTATTATGGGTTCCCAGCTGCACAAACTATAGATCTGAGAGTATTTCCATTGTAGAGTGATTCTTGATTACAATGTAAATACTATTTATAATGCTTTAATTAGATATAAAGTTCCTTTGGTTTCATTTGGTGATCGATCGAATTTGCGTAGAGGAGCCTGTAGATCAGCTCACCCACTTAACTGGTAGGCATGTTGGATACCACCCGATCTCCCTAGATCTGATACTCCTGTGATTCCTTGAGTCTGTGACATGGGAATTGCATCATATGTAGTGGTTTTAATTGTTCTAATTGATGCTTTAGCTTTCGAAGAGATCCCTAAGATGGTCTGTGACCATTAAAGTTGACAGATCATAACCTTAAGATTAGTCCAAGCTCAGGCCCAATTGGATTCATCTGCTGTAAATCCATGGATCCGATAAAGTTTATAGGATGGTCTGTGACCATTAAAGTGGATAGATCATAGCATTAAAACCAGGTGGACCCTGCGATTTGGAGTGGAGCTTTCTACCCTGCAGCTGTGCTTATAGCTAGTTGAGGGAATGGTGTACTTTGAACCTCTGTAGTTTCCCAGATCATAGTTTTATTGGTGATTTTAGACCCTCATTTGAGGGAAGGCAAACACCCCAACAAGTTTTTGACGCCGCTATCGGGGAGGTGTGTTTAAAAATTGATAGATCTATGTTTTAATCATAGATCTATAGTTTTGTTTAATTTTACTAACTGCATTTGTAAGTTTTATTATTTTTTGGTATTTTGTGTGCATTTCATCAGATCTAAGGTTGCCAGTGAGAGGAGAATTGTGCTGGAGACTGCTCTGTAGTTTGCATCCCTCTACTCCTCTGTTATTTTTAAGATATGTTGATATTTTTGTTAGAGTAGTTAGAAAATTTTGTTGATTCTACTTGTTGTGTTGAGAATCTGTTCTGCATTCAAAATTTGAGTGTTGTATGTTTGGTACGAGAACTCCCCAACCTCAGATTATTCCACTAAATCCAAAGGTTGGAAGACTCCTCAGATCCAGACCAACTACACCCACATCTGTTGCAATTGACTCTGTAGAAATGGGTGAGCAACAACAGCCTAGAACTCTTAACGAATTTAATGCACCAGGGGTTTACAATTCCCCCTTCGGCATTCAATTCCCAGCTGCTCAGGGAAACTATGAGATAAAATCATTCATAATTCAAATGCTGCCCTCATTTCCTGGCCTGACTAAAGACGACCCCTACAAGCACATTGATGAGTTCTTGTGACTGTGCACTACATTTAATATCACAGGTTTGGGCGAGGAGGCCACTAGGATGAGACTCTTTCCTTTTTCATTAAAGGACAGAGCCAGGACCTGGTTGTCCATGCTTCCACCCAACAACATTCAGTCCTGGAGTGACCTCCAATGTCAATTTCTGGCCAAGTTCTTCCCTATGTCAAAAACAAGTTAGTTGAGGAAGGGCATCATCTAATTTACCTAGGATCCAACTAAGGATTTTCACCAAGCTTGGGAGAGATTCAAGGAACTCCTAAAGAAATGCCCCCACCATCAAATCCCTGAATGGCAAATGGTTCAGAGCTTTTATTGGGGAATTGATTCTAAGAGCAGGGACATGGTTGATGCTTTCGGTGGTGGCACCTACCTCCATAAAACTGCTGAGGAGGCATGGGAGCTCATTGATATTATTAGCGAGAACTCTATGCAAAGGAAAACCTTAGCTAGAGATCTAGAGCCTCCCAGATTGTTGAAGGAGAATACTTCAAGAGGGAAGATATATGAAGTGAGTGTGCCAAGTGATTTGGAAGGGAAAGTGGCCAGTTTAGCCCTGAAATTTGATAGGCTGATGGGAGCAATGCAGTCACCTGTGGCTGCTTGGGTGGAGGAGGCATGTACCATATGCCAGTCCCCTGCTCACTCCCCTGAAGAATGCTCATCTGCTGACCAGTTTCTTGATTTTATAACAAAGCATGTGGCTACAACTCAGCCTTATGGGCAGCAACCTACTGCTGGGTATCAATGGAGGAACCACCCCAATCTGAGGTGGAGACATGATGCATACCCCAGTCAGCAGCAGCAACCTCAGCAGCCCATGCCCTACAGAAATGCTCAACCCTATCGAGAAGGATATGTCCAAAGGCCTCAGTATCAGCAACCCATGGCCTAAACTGTAGCTCCTCTTGTGCAGCAAGCTGTACCTCCTCCAACTGCTAGAGCATCTTCCTTTGAGGAACAAGTTCTGTCTTCACTGCAGAATTTGAACTCCCTAATCCAAGCTGTGCACTCTCACAACCAGAGCATAAAAAAGATAAAGGACCAACTTGGTCAGCTGTCTGATGCTCTGACTAGGAGAGAGGGAGGAAGGTTGCCTAGCCAACCACAAGAAAACTCATGAAGACAGTTTGTAGTGGGTGAAGTGTCCTCCACCTATGAGGAAGCCAAATCTGTTACAACTTCGAGAAGTGGTAAGCTAGTGGACAACCAAGTGGGTTGTGAGCTTGTGAGGAACTTGGAGGAAGAAAATGAAATAATTTCTACTAGAATACAACAAAGGCCACCAGTGGTGGACCTGAAGGAGCAACCAGCTATGAATAAAGAGCATAATGAGGATCCTCAAGAAAAGAAAAAATTAAAAAGAAAGAGGCCCCATTGGCTAAGGCTGCAAGTGAGGGAGCAATCCCACATTTGCCATTTCCTAAATCACTGCAAGCACCTTCCCCTTTTGATAAAGGGTAAGGTAAAATAGAGGAAATGATGGAGACTTTCAAGCAAGTAAAGATGAATTTGCCTTTACTTGATGCCATTAAACAAGCCCCAGCCTATGCCATGTTTTTAAAAGACCTGTACACCCATAAAAGACAGTCTAGGATACACCTATCCAAGAAGGTCTTTTCTGTAGAAAAAGTTAAGCAAGTCCTGTCTATTGCAACTCCCTCCAAACTTTAAGACCCTGACCTCTCCACTATCCCCTGCATCATTGAGGATCATACCATTGACAAAGCCTTAATAGATCTGGGAGCTAGTGTAAATTTGCTTCCATATTCAGTATATGAGAAGTTGGGCTTAGGAAAATTAAAGCCCACACATGTGGTCCTGCAGCTAGCTGACAGATATGAAAGGAAACCTGTGGAGATAATTGAGGATGTTTTGGTTGGAGTTGACAAATTCTTCTATCCTGCTGACTTTTTGGTATTGGACATGAAACCAACCAAATGTGCTTTTTCCATACCTGTGATTCTAGGCAGGCCCTTTTTGGCCACTGCCAATGCTCACATACAATGCAGGTATGGAATCATGGAAGTGTCATTCGGAAACATGAAGGTTAAGCTGAATGTGTATCACACTGGCTATCAACCCTCTCCTAAAGAAGCTTGCTTTTCCATTAATACCCAAAAGAAAGTGATTCATGAAAATACACATTGGCTGTTGCAAGACAATGCTTGGTTCACAGATGGAAAACTGCACCCAGTGAATGGACACTAGCTGAGGAAAAGATCCATGAAAGGTGCCAAGTTTGATGAGCCTGAAGAGACTATGGACCTTCCAGACCCTCATGATTATCCCCTGAAGTCAGTATGTATCATATGTACCATACTTTGTTGCCTTTTAGGTGTTTACTTAATTGTAATTGATTTTTTTTTTATTTCCTGCAATAATAAAAAAAAAAAGAGAGAAATAAAACTGCCATGCTTAGTACTAGGCCATCATTTTATATTACCAGTTGTCCTAAGGTAATGGGAGCTGTCCACAAGAGAATCAAATCATGGGGCACCATAGCAACAGAGCCTGCTGAGAACTGAGATTGTGAGTGCCCAAAATGCAGCCTTATTTGGTTTTTAGGAGTTTTCGACAGGTCAAGTTCACCTTTCGTTAGGTCGCATAGTGATTTTGGCAGGATGTTCGATGGTTTCGATAGGCACTGAACTTCTCGACAGGTGAAACTAACTTCTTGATCAGTTAAAAAGGGAAAAACGGAGAGTTCGATATACCAATCGGGAACCCATCGAAATGATGACTCATCTGCTATTTAAACTTATCGGAAGGATAGTTCCACCTATCGGGATCCTATCGAGTCATCCCCTTTTAAAACTTTGTCTACCATGTTTTTGACAGGACGCATGAACCTATCGAAACCATCCAGTTCATCCTATCGGAATCGTATTTCACCCCTTATATATCTATCGATAGGTCATTTGTGCCTCATTCCATATCTTCTCCAAAACCCTAGCTCTTTCCCTCTCTCGTTCGCCTCCCTCTTTCTCTACTAAATCCTCACAGAACCTTCAGTTGTTCAGTTTGCCATTTTATCAGTACATTTAGCTTACACAGAGGAGCATTTTGCCCCTGACTTTGGAAAAATTAAAGCTGTGCATTGCGGTTTCTGTTAAACCCTAGGAATTTCGAGGTCAATTGCCTTCCCACCATCAATCTGTCATTTCTCTAATTTTTAACCTTCAAGTTCCACTCCAAGTTGGTGAGTGATTAATTTCTGAGAGTAAAATGGATGAGCCAGAGGAAACTCTAGCAAACATACGCCGGAGAATAACTGCTTCCATCCCCAAATCTTCCAAGAAGTTAAAGCTAGCTGACAAACCACCTGTCAAGAGAAAGCTCACTGAGATGACACCCAAAAAGGCTCCTAAAGCTAAGAAAGCCAAAGCTATTAAGATTCAGGAGCCTGTGGTGGAAGAACCCTTAGCGAGAGCTACTCCTCCAGTGGAGCTACCAAGAGACATTGGAATATTTGAAGAAAAATTGAGTCTTGTCCCTGAGACAGATTTTGATCTGGCTTATTTTGCCAACATTGGGGAGTGCCAAGAGACATTAGAATATTTGAAGAAAGAAGGTCTGTTGCCCCTGCTTTCACCCTTGAAGGAAAATGTCTACCCCAGGTTGGTGAAATTGTGGTACTAGAACCTGACAAAGAAGGTGGTGCCTGGGGCCGAGGATATACTGGAAATCTTGATTGATGACTGGCAGCTGAGTGTCGATTGTAGAGACATTGGGATGGCTTTGGGAGTCCCATTTCAATTTGACTCCACCAGAGCTGAGGGAGCAGCCACAGGGGCTACATTTAGGGAAATGGCTAAACAGCTTACTAATGGAATAGTGGGCTCTGGTGAATCATTGATGAGAAGAGACCTCCATCCTACCCTAAGACTCATTGATACCATTTTGAGGAAAAATGACTATGTCTCTGACCATTTGTAGGAGGGAAGGGCCCCATTAGTGGATGCCCTATACTTATGTTCAAAGGGGTAATTTGTGAATGCACCTAAGATGATTTTTGAAACAATGGTGGACATCAATGACAAGGTGCTGAAGAGACAAGCGTTTGCTAAGGGAGGAGGTCTGCCTTTCTGCAGACTCATCATATCTCTGCTCAAGACTGGAAAGTATGTGATCAAGCAAAATGAGCCAATGGACAAGCTGACCATTAAATTGTATGGAAAGATGGGAATGGTCAACCAACCTCACCTTGATTAAGAAGAGTCAGCCAGTTGGAAGGGAGGAGGCTGAGAAGGCACCCACTACCGTGGTAGCAGAGACTACTACAGAGATACCCTTATCCACCCCTCCACCTACCATACCTGTCCCATTACCCACACCTCCACCAACTTTACTTTTTCCATTTGTATCAGTCCCTCTTCCATCAACCCTCTCTCCACCCACCTCTAAACATTTTTTACCTTCACCCACCTCCCAAGTTTTCCAACCTGACATCCTTGAACCTCCCACATTCTCCTAGCTTACCCCTACCATTTACCCCATTTCTAATTTCCCCCCTTCACAAACCCCTCTGCATCCACAGGGTGTGGACCTGTTCACCACTACTGGGTTCACGGCCCTCATGACCTCAATTGTGGAGGATGTGGCTCATGAGTACACTCCACTTCCTGACTCCCCACGCCCCACTCCTCCTCATTTTAACCATTCACCCTCTTCTCCCTTCCATCATGTCCAAACACCTGCCCCTTCTACCCCCACCATGCCTGGCACCCTCACTCAAATTCTATCCCTCCTCCAATCCGTTCAATCCCAATTAACCATTGTTAAGTAGTGAAAAATACCATTTTTCACCCCTAAACATGAGCCTTGAAAGACCCTTGAGAAGACTAAATAAGTGCTTTAGTGTGCATTTTACAGCTAACCAATCAGACAGGTCCAAATCCGAAAAGCATCCCAAAAAGATCAAAAAGCCGACAGCTCATGTCAAGTTTAAAGAAGGAGTGAAGAAACAGCCTCAGCAATGGCTAAAGAGGGTCTAAAAGACCAGACAAAGACTTGAAGCAAGAGAGAGAGCCATTCGCAAAGAAAAAATCAAGTTAAAAGTCAATTCGCAAAGAAGAATGGGAGCCTAGAGTTCAATTCGCAAAGAACTTCTACTATTCGCAAAGAAGAATGGGAGCCTAGAGTTCAATTTGCAAAGAACTTCTACTATTCGCAAAGAAGAATGGGAGCCTAGAGTTCAATTCGCAAAGAACTTCTACTATTCGCAAAGAACCTTGAACTTTGCGAAAAGAAGAAAACACTCCTCGAAAAGAAGATTGAACTTTGCGAACAGAGCTTTAGAAGTCATTAAACTTTACGAAAAGGCCCCTGAACTCTGCGAAAAGGTATTCTAGAGATTCGCAGCTTTAACAAGGGCAATTCAGTAATCTGTTGCACGCGCCCCAATGCATTGAAAAGCCCAGAGACATTCTGGAAGATTCTAAAGCATAAAGCGAAGGAATATTCCATCCCACGTGAGCACCTAGAGAGGGAATAACTTGGCGGGAACTTTTAGAAACTCTAGCAAACTTTCAAAATGCATAACAGAATTGATGCCTTTTTCACCTGATTGGCTGAACCAGATCAAGCAGTTCTGATTGGCCAAAATAGATCTGGATCCTTGTGCTCGACTCCTATTGGTTGATACAGATCTATCCAATTCTGATTGGTTGATACACATCTGAGCTGGACTTAGGGAAAACTATAAATAGACGAACCATTTGCCCAATTTGGGCATCCAGATTTTAGAGTTTTCATCTCTGTTTCCCTCATTCCGGTCAGATAGCTTATCTGAACCCCCTGTAATCCCTTCTTGTAGTTTACCTTTGAGAGCCATTGTGAGTGATTTGTACTTCCAAGTTCGGATTCAAGACTGTAAGTCTGAGGGCTCTCTAAGAAGCCGTGCTCTGTAATTGTAATTTTGGATTTTAAAAGGTTGCTGTAATTTGTGTCTTCTCCATTGGAGTCATGTCGAGGGTTCTGAATGTTCACCTTAGTGCATTAGACTTCTTTAGATTCACTCATCCGCATGCAACTTCCCTTAATTCATCACCCCTGTGCGAATTAGCGTTGGTAACCTAATTCTAGCAGCATTTACAGTGATGTTCATGTTCTGAACTAAAGAATAGGCCACAACTATTGGATGATCTGTGACAAATCATAGCCATAAGTCTAAACCTATTCCTTAATTCGGATTTATTTCTCTTACATCTGTGCTGGTAGCCAGATGAAGATTGAATCTGCTCTGTTGAACTACAGATTCTCCATTAAAATTCAGAGGCTAAAGTACATGAAGCTATTATTTCTGCATTTGTCTTATTTTAAACATCTCCCCAACTCGGATCTGGATCATGTAGTTAGTTCTTTTCTTTATTTGCTTATAGTTAAATGTGACACAATCCAACACTCTCTTTTATCTATTCTTTTTTTTAGATAATTATAGAGCCAGATCTGGTAGCACAGATCTGGAGGTTTATCTCTCAGTTTAGACAAAATTCCCTGTGGACGATCTTGAAATACTTACTTTTAAAACTTGCTACAATTGGCCCTGATCTTGCAGGCCAGTGTTAGCCCCAATGTGCTGATATCCCTTTCATAAGTTAACATCCATATAACCTAGCATTCTTTAATTCTTTAATTTTTGATTCATAATGCACACAATTATGGCACACTTGGAGCGACAACAAGTTTTTGGCGCCGTTGCCGGGGAAGTTTGTTCTAAAATAGATAGACCTATGTTTATTTTCATTTATTTATCAGTCATTTATTAATTTTCATTTTAATTTTTGCTTTAAAACTGCACTTTGCATTCCAAGTGCTTGATTAAATGTCTACTGCAGTTTTGTATAGGAACACATTTTTTCTTTGAGAATTTTTCTATTTTTCGAGTTTTATTCTTTTGCCTTCTAGTTATTTGAATAAATCTTTGCGCCACTCTTTTGTCTTTATGAGTGGTGGAGGAGTCATTTATTAATTTTTTGTTGTTATTTTTATCGTCTGGTATGTAAAAGGAAAGGAAAGTTCTTAAATAGAGCAGGTTCTTTTGCAAACTCTCTACGGTTGTATGTTTGGCGGAGAACCCTCAATCCACGAGATTCTCCCGTTAAATTCAGAAGTTGAAAGACTCCTAAGAAACCGACATACATCACAGACATCTGCTGAAATGGGTGAAGATCAGAGATTGTTAAGAGACTACTTTGCCCCTGGTGCTTATAATTCCCCATTTTGCATTCAATTTCCCACAGTGGAGGGAAATTATGAAATTAAGTCCTCCACCATCCAAATGTTGCCTTCATTCCATGGATTGAGTAAGGAAGACCCTTACAAACACATTGATGAATTTCTGGCTTTATGCACAACATTTAACATAAGGGATCGGTCTGGTCCAGTGGCAACCAAGCTTAGGCCCTTTACTTTTTCATTAAAGGACAAAGCTAGAGCATGGTTATCTATGTTAGCACCACACAGCATCACATCATGGAATGATTTGCAATGTCAATTTTGTCAAAATATTTCCCAATGACTAAAACCAATAACCGAGACAAAGCATCATCTCTTTCTCCCAAAACTCAATTGAAACTTTCCATGAAGCATGGGAAAGGTTTAAAGAATCATATAAGGCAATGCCCTCACCATCAAATTCCTAAATGGCATTTGGTTCAAAGCTTCTATCAAGGAACCGATCGTAAAGGCAAGAACATGGTGGATGCCTCTTGTGGAGGTACCTACTTGCGTAAAATAGCTTGAAGAGGTTTGGGACCTCTTTGAGGTGATTGGAGAAAATTCAACCCAAGCAGAATCTCGCCAAGGACACCGAGAATCCAAACTAGGATGAATAATCCCCAATTCACAAGAGGGAAAGTTTATGAAGTCAATGAGTGGAAAGGAAAGTGGATAATTTGACCACAAAATTTGATAGATGATGGACTCATTTAAAGCTCCAAATGGGTCAAGAGTAGAGGAGGCATGTCCGATATGCGGTCCCCACTCATTCCATTGATCAATGTCCTTCGCATCACAATTTCCAGAACTCATGATGGAACAAGCTCATGCAAATCTTATGGGAGATGCAATCGAATGACTACCCATGGAGATCTCATCCTAATCTCGTGGAATCAGGAAATTACTACCCAACAGCAGAAGCAGCCAAAAATCAATTACCTTTCAAACTCGCTTCACCATATCGAGAATTTTTATAATAAATCAAATTTTCAAAGATTAACCAACAACAAGCCATGCAAAGAATGCACTCAGCCCTCGCCTCCTAGATCCCCCTTTGAAGAGCAGGTCTTGAGTTCACTTCAAAATCTTGGAACTTCGCCTGCATCAGTGAACCTTCACAATGAGCATTAAAAAATTGAAGAAACTATGGGCCAACTCTCAAATTCATTGGCTAAGAGAGAAGAGGGTAACTACCTACCAACCCCGTGAACAATCCTAAGGGACATTCATGGTTGGAGAATCCTCAAATGGCCATGAGGAAATCAAAGTCGTGACTACTTTGAGAAGTGGAAGAATAATAAACAACACAAAGGTAGTGAAGAGGAAAAGATGAAGAACAAGTGCAGAACAACAATTTGGATAGCAATATGGTCATTGATTTACATCGAAAAATTCAAAAATGAAAACAGAAAAATAACAAAATTATTGAAAAAGATGAGGAGAAGAAATTTGTTCCTCACCTCCCATTTCCCCATGCAATGAAGTCGGCTTCCTTTTGACAAAGGAAACACAAAAATTGAGGAAATGATGGAGACATTCAAGCAAGTTAAAATTAATCTACCTCCGCTTGATGCAATCAAAGTCCTCGCTATGCAAAATTTCTCAAAGAGGTGTGCACCCACAAAAGGCAATCTAGGATACATTTATCCAAGAAGGCCTTTGTCAGGAGAAAATCAACCAAGTGCTAACAATTGCAACACCACCTAAGATGCAAGACCTCGAATCCCCACAATCCCCATCATTGGGGAGCACACCATTGAGAAAGCCTTGCTAGATCTGGTGCTAGTGTCAACCGCTTCCCTATTCGCCTATGAGAAGCTAGGTTTGGGAGAATTGAAACCCACTCAAGTGGTGTTACAAATTCTGACAGATCCGAAAGGAAACCTATGGGGTTGATTGAAGATGTTTTGGTAGGAGTAGACAAGTTTTCTACCTCGACTTTTTGGTGTTGGACATGGAACCAACCAAAAGTACCACCGCCATCCCTGTCATTCGGGAAGACCATTCTGCCACATGACTAATGCATGCATTCAATGCAGTGTCCGGCATCATGGAGGTGTCTTTTGGAAATATGAAAGTTAAATTGAATGTGTATAATCATACTCAACCTCAATTCTCTGAGGAATGTTTCCATGTTGACATCATTGATGAAAGGTGGAGGAGTCTTTACAAACATTTCGCAAGGCAAAGACTCCACCACAATTTAAAATGATTGGGGATCCAGAAAGAAGGAAAAGGGAGATCAAATTCAACGGAGTCTGCTTTGTGCAAGGCACTCATCATCAAGTTCTCTCTCTTGGAGGCCTGCTCCTCTCCCTCTTCCACAAGTTACCAAGGTACCTTTGCTGCCCTCTTTTCTCAGCCCACCTCAATTGGAACTCAAACAGCTCCCCAAAAACCTGAAATATGTGTTTTGGGAGATCATCAAACACTACCGTGATTATTTCTTCCTCCCTTACAAAGGTGCAAGAAGAGGAGTCATGGTAGTTCTAAAATAGCACAAGAAAGCAATTGGTGGACCATTGCTGATTTAGGAGGAATAAATCCAGCTGTATGCATGCATAAGATCCACCTGGAAGAGGTTGCCAAGCCTTCTAGAGAAATGCAAAGAAGGTTGAATCCTCACATGCAAGGAGTGGTAATGAAGGAAGGTGTCAAGCTAGATGTCAGTCATTTACCCCATTTCAGATTCTCGGTAGCACCCACAGTGGTGCCTAAGAAATCTGCATCATCATGCTAGAAAATTAATGGTGAACTTATGTCCACCGACAAACAACTGGATGGAGGGTCTAGACTACAGAAAATTAAATACCATGACAAGGAAAGACCATTTCCCCTCCCTTCATTGACCAAATCCGTGATGAGCTGGCAGGGAAAGCTTACTGGTGCTTCCTTGATGGGTAGTCTGGGTACAACCAGATCCCTGTGTACCCGCAGGACCAAGAAGAGACCACCTTCACACCGCCTTTGGCACTTTTGCCTATAGGAGGATGCCCTTTGGTCTTTGCAATGCCCTGCTACTTTTCAAAGATGCATGTATGCCATCTTTTTCCATGATTGGTCAATTCATGGAGATCTTCATGGATGACTTTTCAATTTATGGATACAGCTTTTCCCAATGCTTACACCACCTCTAGTTGTTGTTGCAAAGATGTCAAGAAACCAATTTGGTTCTAAGTCGAAAGAGTCATTTTATGGTCACCAAGGCATTGTCCTAGGACATGTGGTCTCCCATAAAGGCATAGAGGTGGACCAAGCAAAATTGATCTAATTGCACATTTGCCTCCTCCCGTAATCATAAGCAAATCAAGTTTCTTAGGGCATGCAGTGATTTTATAGGAGGTTCATCAAAGATTTCAATAAAATTTCCAAGCCACTCATCATTTCATCGTGTCAAGATGTTCCTTTTGTGTTTACTAATGAATGCATGACCTTTGAGGTCCTTAAGAAATGTCTCGATTTCAGCTCCCATCTTGCGCCCCCGACTATTCAAGGTCTTTGAGCTGATGTGTGTGATGATCAGACTATGCCCTAGGAGCTGTCTAGGGCGAGAAAGGATAAGCTTCCCCATGTCATAGCTTATGCCAAAGATCCATGATAGATGCCCAGCTCAACTACACAACAACCGAGAAAGAGTCATTGCATTGGAAAAATTCAGGCCTTATGTTTTAGGTTCACAAATTATGGTGTTCTTGACCACTCGCCCTAAAGTACCTTTGTCTAAGAAGGATACAAGCCAGATTAATCGTGGATCCTCCTATTACAGGAGTTTGATCTACTGATTAAGGATAAGAAAGGAGTGGAGAATGTGGTGGTGATCACTTATCCCAATTCTCAATCGAGGATGATAGCTTACCCCTTAATGAATCATTTCCGATGAGCAACTTTTTGCCATCAATACCCATAAACATAGTCAACTTCTTGGCTATTATTGATTCCTCAACATTGGAATAGAATGGATAAAGATCTTTTCTTCTCACAAGTTAAACATTTCATTTGGGAAGATCCTTATCTATTCAAGAATTGTGCACTAAGTGATCGTAAAGTGTGTCCCGGACCATGAATTCCACTGCATATTGTCAATGTGTCATGAACAGCTCTGTGGAGGCCATTTCATAATAAAATGCAAAAAATTCTGCAGTGGTTTCTATTGGCCCACAATCTTTAAAGATGCCTTACAAAGATCAGAATCTTGCCGGAATCGCCAAAAATCAAGCAAGATTTCCAAAGAAACTCAATGCCCTCGCAGCCAATCTCGTAGTTGAGTTGTTTGATGTTTGGGGCATAGATTTTATGGGCCCTTTCCCTTCTAATGGAAACAATTTCATCTTGGTAGGTGGATTATGTCTCCAAGTGGATTGAGGCCATAGCTACCAAATCCAATGATCACAAAGTGGTTTTAAGATTCCTCAAAGACCACATTTTTTCCAGATTTGGATTCCCCCAGAGCCATCATTAGTGATGGGGAAGCCACTTTGCAACATGCGCTTTGACTCTCTATTAAAAAGTACTCTGTCACTCGGAGTAGCCACTCCCTATCATCCACAAACCAAAGGGACAGTGGAGATTTCAAATAGAGATCAAACACATTTTGGAAAAAGCTGTGAAGAAGGACAAAGGACTGTCCTTTAAGCTTAATGATGCTTTGTGGGCATACTGAATCGCCTACAAGACTCCTATAGGATGTCCCTTTCAGATGGTTTATGGCAAGGCATGCCATCTACCAAGAGAATTAGAATATAAGGCCTTGTGGGCAATCAAAACTTTTAACATGGATCTAATCATTGCGTAACCACGGAAGCTTTAACTCACCGAATCTGGAAGAACCGAGGATGGATGCCTACACTAGCTCCAGTTGTACAAAGAAAAGGTTAAATCATTCCATGATAGGAGCCTCATGAGAAAAGAGTTCATACCGGGTCCAAGGTATGGTTATTCAACTCTAAACTTAAATTCTTTCACGGCAAATTGAGATCCGTATGGGAAGGGCCATACATCATCAAGGCCTCCCTCAGAGCTGTGGATATTTCAGATCCCAAGGATGGAAGAATACTCAAGGTAAATGGTCGAGGCTCAAACCATGCATTGAAAACACCCAGAGCCCTTGTGCCCACCTATCATCATGAATCTCCAAAAATCGATGGTAGAAAAGTGTATAATATGTTTGTACAACATTGTTTTCTTATTTTTCTTTGTTTTACATCTGTGCATAGTGTAAATACACTTCAAAGTTCAAATCAGCAAAAGTAAAAATCTTTATTCGAAAGTTCAAAGTTCTATTCGAATCGATTCGAGTCGTAATGAACTACCGAAAAGAACCATGTTCTGCTCGAATAGTTAAAATTTCCTTTTCGAATAGAAAATCGGGAGAAGTCCTTTGAAAAGATCTTTGGAGCCAAATCCATTTCGAATAGACATCATCAACAAAGGGTCAATCTTATGAATCTTGCTTTTCCTTTTGTATTCACACTAATCATTTTTATAATCACTTAGATTCATAAGTATCTCAGCTTTTGGGTTTGTTTCTTTGGGCTTAGGATACATCATTTGGCATTAGATTTTCTGCTTTAGGAATTTTAGTTTCAAATTCTATTTTTAGATCACGATTTTTTTCTTTCTTAGGTTAATGTGTCCTCGTTTCTTGATTTTTAGTCATTTTTTACGTGAGTATAGTTAGTTTATAACTTTGTTTTCCTATTTTGCATTCACAAATTCAGTTTTGTATCAACACTTTTCTTTTTCTTTTTAACTTTGTATTCAAATTCCTTACCTTGCTTTTACTATTTCTCTGTTATTAGCATTAGTTTCCTTTCATTTGCCTAGTAATCCTTCTATTTGTTAGATTTTATTTAGCAGTTCTAGCATTGTTTTGTTGATTTTTCTTGCATTTGTATATCCTGTTTTCCATTTCCTTGCTCATATCTTCAGTTTTACATTTTTATTTTCTGCTGCATATAGTTTAGATTTTTTCTGTTCTTAGTTTTTCTTTCTTCTTTTACCCTGCTGCCCCTAGTCTCTCATTGTCTAGAACATTGAGGACAATGTTCATCTTAGGTTTGGGGGTATGGCAAACAGGTCCTGCCCATGGGATAATTAGCATAAGGGCATCACAATCACCAAAGTAATCAGGAAATGAATCAATTTACTTAAGAATCATGACAATGTGGAAATTTTAAAATTTTCTTTGCAAGAATTTAGACATTCTAAACCCTACAATATTCCACATTTCCATGATGTTAACACCAGGAAAATACACTTGTATTAGCACATAGCAAGTCCACAGGAAGAGAAAAAGGTAAAGATATACTTAAAAGCTCAAGGAAAAACCATAACCAGTGAGAATTGAGCCTATATGTTTTACATCTCTGTTAAAGAGTGACTGAGGCAACCCTTTTCTGATTCAAAGGACTGGCTGAGGCATTAGATCCACTAGAAATTAGGAAACTCCAAATCAAAACAAGCAACAAAGATTCATGAAATCGAGGAAAGATCAAGGCCTTCTTTGACAATTTCACAATGTAACCAACCAAGAAAGATCGCCCTTGTTTGTACCCCAATTGAGCTATAAATCCTACAATGCTTCATCAAAACACCCATTTTTCTTGCACCAACCAATGGAACCAATTCACCTTCCTCACCTTGAGAATTCAGGAGTTAAAGGAGAAAGAAGTAAAGATGGAACATTTCTGGGCAAATATCAAAATAAATGAAGAAGAAATACCTCAAAAATGGGCAGTATGGTGACTGAGAAAGTAAAAGAAAAACAATGTGAAAAAAGAAGCAAGCAAAAAAAAAATAAATAAATAAAAAAGGCAAAAAGGGGAACTTTATGTTGAAAATTCAAGATCAAAAGAAGAAGAACTGAGTACTTTGAACACGAGAATCTCAAAAGAAGCTAAACTCAAGAAGGTGGAGTCATGAACCACCTCCTTCAATTCCTGACTTCTCAAAAATCCAAACACCTGTTCAACCTTCCTATCCCTGAAACCTCACTCCACGAGCCATACAACAAACCCAGCCTAAAAGTCCTTGTGATCCAAAGTTGAGTGAACTGTCATGTGGAGATAAGCAGTTTCCCAATCTATGGTGAGGAGATGTCAAGGATGCCAGCACCTGAGAATCATGCCTATGCTCATGCTTACAAATCCATTTGGGAGATGTAACTGCTCTTGAGCTTGAGTGAAAATGAACCCTTCAACAAAAAAAATCTTGATGAGAGTACACCCTGGTAAGTGTTTGGGGTTGGAACTAGAGCACATTAAGTATGACTTATAACCTAATTTTTATTCAAATGATGAACTACTGCTGACACATTTGCATGATTTCTATGGCTGCTCACAGATTGGAAAGAGTGAAACATTCATAAGGTTTATAAATGTTGAAATCCCCTTGCAAACAATAAACCTAAATTTCTGTTTAAACATTGATTCAAGAGTAACTAATTTTGATCTTTGATTGCTCATGGGATGACAGTGCACTAATGCCAACTGTCCCATGGAGAAGTTTGTGGGTACCTTCACTGAAAACCCTCAGGAGACTTCACTCCTCCTCTAGGGATCACCTAGGGGTTTAAAAGGCTTGTTGCATATGCTAAATGCACCTGTGCTTCCTACAAAAGTGGCTCTTTATTTTGCTTTTACGTTTCTTTGCTCAGGGACTAGCAAAGCTTAGGTTTTGTGTTAAGTAGTGAAAATACCATTTTCACCCCTAAACATGAGCCTTGAAAGACCCTTGAGAAGACTAAATAAGTGCTTTAGTGTGCATTTTGACTAACCAATCAGACAGGTCCAAATCCGAAAAGCATCCCAAAAGATCAAAAGTCGATGACTCATGTCAAGGTTAAAGAAGGAGTGAAGAAACAGCCTCAAAGAATGGCTAAAGAGGGTCTAAAAGAGCATAAAGACCTGAAGCAAGAGAGAGAGCCATTCGCAAAGAAAAAATCAAGTTAAAAGTCAATTCACAAAGAAGAATGGGAGCCTAGAGTTCAATTCGCAAAGAACTTCTACTATTCGCAAAGAAGAATGGGAGCCTAGAGTTCAATTCGCAAAGAACTTCTACTATTCGCAAAGAAGAATGGGAGCCTAGAGTTCAATTCGCAAAGAACTTCTACTATTCGCAAAGAACCTTGAACTTTGCGAAAAGAAGAAAACACTCCTCGAAAAGAAGATTGAACTTTGCGAACAGAGCTTCAGAAGTCATTGAACTTTACGAAAAGGCCCCTGAACTCTGCGAAAAGGTATTCTGGAGATTCGCAGCTTTAACAAGGGCAATTCAGTAATCTGCTGCACGCGCCCCAATGCATTGAAAAGCCCAGAGACATTCCGAAAGATTCTAAAGCATAAAGCGAAGGAATATTCCACCCCACGTGAGCACCTAGAGAGGGAATAACTTGGCGGGAACTTCTAGAAACTCTAGCAAACTTTCAAAATGCATAACAGAATTGATGCCTTTTTCACCTGATTGGCTGAACCAGATCAAGCAGTTCTGATTGGCCAAAATAGATCTGGATCCTTGTGCTCGACTCCTATTGGTTGATACAGATCTATCCAATTCTGATTGGTTGATACACATCTGAGCTGGACTTAGGGAAAACTATAAATAGACGAACCATTTGCCCAGTTTGGGTGTCCAGAGTTTAGAGTTTTCATCTCTGTTTCTCATTCGGTCAGATAGCTTATCCGAACCCCGTAATCCCTTCTTGTAGTTTACCTTTGAGAGCCATTGTGAGTGATTTATACTTCCAAGTTCGATTCAAGATCAGTAAGTCCGAGGGCTCTCTAAGAAGCCGTGCAGAATTGTAATTTTGGATTTTAAAAGGTTCAATTTGTGTCTTCTCCATTGGAGTCATGTCGAGGGTTCCGAATGTTCACCTTAGTGCATTAGACTTCTTTAGATTCACTCATCCGCATGCAACTTCCCTTAATTCATCACCCCTGTGCGAATTAGCGTTGGTAACCTAATTCTAGCAGCATTTACAGTGATGCTCATGTTCTGAACTAAAGAATAGGCCACAACTATTGGATGATCTGTGACAAATCATAGCCATAAGTCTAAACCTATTCCTTAATTCGGATTTATTTCTCTTACATCTGTGCTGGTAGCCAGATGAAGATTGAATCTGATCTGTTGAACTACAGATTCTCCATTAAAATTCAGAGGCTAAAGTACATGAAGCTATTATTTCTGCATTTGTCTTATTTTAAACATTTCCCCTACTCGGATCTGGATCATGTAGTTAGTTCTTTTCTTTATTTGCTTATAGTTAAATGTGACACAATCCAACACTCTCTTTTATCTATTCTTTTTTTTAGATAATTATAGAGCCAGATCTGGTAGCACAGATCTGGAAGTTTATCTCTCAGTTTAGACAAACTTCTCTGTGGACGATCTTGAAATACTTACTTTTAAAACTTGCTACAATTGGCCCTGATCTTGCAGGCCAGTGTTAGCCCCAATGTGCTGATATCCCTTTCATAAGTTAACATCCATATAACTTAGCATTGTTTAATTCTTTAATTTTTGATTCATAATGCACACAATTATGGCACACTTGGAGCGACAACAACCATCAACACTGACAACAAGACCCTCATGAGCTCATGCCTCCAATCAATTCAATCCACCCTTACCCCACCCTCTTCCACCCCTCAACCCCCTCACATATCCCCTCTTGCTTCACCCATACCTACCCCATACCCTGTGGCTGTCCAGCCTGAGGATGTAGCCGCACCAGCTGTCCCCATACTTTCCTCACCACTGGCCACTTTACCCTCATCACCAAATTTACTGGCCTCCGCAATAGCTGAATCCCCTCTACCCTTCACCACCTCCCCACCTATTTTCCAGGATGCCACCACCCAAACTGATCCATGGGAGGATCTGGTTCCCTCCACCCCCTCCTCGTCATCCACTACACCCCTGTCCTTTCCCATTATCCTTAGACAAACCATGTACATCCCCCCTTACCTCACCCTGCTGTATGCCATGAGGGACAATCCTTACATCCACAGGGATGTCCTGAGAGGTATGGCTGCACTCCGTGCTTCAGTTGCGGCCCCTTATGAGGTGAGGATTGCCAACATAGAATTGGCACAGAATTAACCTCCGAGATATCTCTCAAGGGTGGTTTGAAATCCTGACTCGTTATGAGTCTGTAAAATAGTTGGCAGCTGCTGAGAGTCTCATTGCCAAATATGAGAAGAAGAATTTTGAGCTTCTCAAGAAAAAATTAGCCAATTCTCAGGAGATACTCAAGGCCACCAAGGAACTCTCTGATGCCAACCTGCTCTATGCCGCAAAACAAATTGACATATTAGAGAAAAAGGTTGCTTCCCTTACCTCTCAGCCATTGCAACCTACCCCTCTCACCACCGCACCTCCTCCTGCACCTCCTCCCACTCACTCCTGTCCCCCTTCTACAACTCAGCCTCCTTCCCCCCCTGTGGATGTGCACCTGCACCCTCCTCCAGCCCAGGAACCCCCCTACTCAATCTACCCCTCCTAAACCTAAAAGGGCTCCCCCAAGAAGAAAGTAACTGTAAAACGATCTGCTCCCTATGCTGCTTCTGTCATGAAAGGAAAACAACCGAATGCCCAGTCTAAGGAGGCAGCAAAGAAGCTGCAACCGAAAGCTAAATCTAAAGGAAAAGCTCCTTTATCTAAGGATGAGCTGGAAAACCTGGCTGACCTCTATGATTTGCCAGATGAAGCCTATAAATAGCTATGGCAGTTTTTTATTTTAGTTTCTACCCCACTTGTCTCATGTATATATTTGGCATTTTAATACAATTTGTCTTCATGTAGTTTTGTTTTTTTTTCTTCTGTTTCGCTCTTTTCCCCCATGCCTCTCTCCTCATAGTGTAAAACAGTGAGGACACTGTTTACTTTAGGTTTGGGGGTATGGCATGTATGCCAATAAATTAGTTAATTTCAGTGCAGCTAGGCTAAAAAAGAGTGTTTGGAATTAATTAGAGTAAATTCTCATTTGAATTTTTGTAAAAAGAGGAAATTAAAAACTGTTTCAACCTGAAATAAGTTGTAGTCCAACAAACTTCATGAGGCAAATGTCAACAAGTTGTGAAAAATAATTTTGATGTGTAGTAAACCTGAAATGAGAGAAGATTGTGAAGATACACCCCTGAAAAATTTGATGGAAGGCCATACCCAGTGAGATTTGAGCCTGAAAAATTTCCTTTGAAGAGTGTCTTGGCAATTTTTTCTGCTCTAAGGACTGAAGGGATCTAATTTTAATCACTAGAAGATAGGCAATTCCAAGTTGAAACAGCTTGACAGCACTCATGACATTGAAGACATGAAGTAAGGCCATCCCTTGGATAGTTTGAGCCTAAAATTTTCCCACCTTTGAACTGCCCTTGATACACACCATTTGAGCCTTTAAAATCCTAGCTTTTCTTTGATAAAAATCAGATAATTTGAACCCAAAACCCCTGACCTATTTCAGTTCACTCTTGATCTAAGAAATCAGGAAAAAGGAGAACTGTGGTAGGAGGAGCAAGATTCGATGAATGGTTGAAAAAGAAGGAAGCACATTTGGTGGTATTGTGGCATTCCAGCCCATATATATATAAAAAAAAAAAATGGTGAAAAAGTGCAAAAAGCATACAAAAAGAAAAGAAAAATAGAAAAGCAAAACAAAAGAATGAGAAAGAGAAGTCACTTCATTGGATATTTTGAAAGAGGAGAAAAAGCTGGCCACTTTGGCTCTAAAAATTCAAAAAGATGGATCTGTCTTTGATGCAATAGGCTTATGATCCTATTTTAAATCACCTTGAATCCTTTGATTTAATTTTATTGAGTGAAGACCGGTGAGACTTTGCAGAAATCCAAATTTGTGGAGTAGTATCAAAATAGAATTCTGAAGTGAAATGAGCCATGCCTTAATTCTTTTTTAGATGCTTGACATGGTAGTGATAGTGAAAGATTCTTGTGGAAAGAAACGAGAGCAATGCCTATGCTCATGCTTGCAGTCCTATTTGGGGGCTACAACTGCTCTTGACCTGTGTGAAATGATGCACCCTTCCAATTTTATTGAGAGTGACAACCCCGGTGAGACTTGGGTCTGAAATCCAAATTTAGTGGGGGTAGTATCAAAATAGAATTCACAAGTGAAAGTTGAGCCATGCCTTAATTCTTTTGAGCAATGCCTTGACATGAGCTGAGTGATGGTGAAAGATTGCAGCAGACTTTCTAGCTTGGAACTGACTTTTTCTGTAGAAATTCCTCTAATGAATTGAAAAGACAGTGTGAATTTATTCTATTTTACTAAAACTCTGTTTAGCAGGTTGCACTACGATTAACTAACCTTATTGGAGAAGTTTGTGCGTACCTTCACTGAAAACCCTCAGGAGACTTCACTTCTCCACTAAGGATCACCTAGGGGTTTAAAAGGCCTGGTGCATATGCTAAATGCATCTGTGCTCCCTACGAAAGTGGCATTTAAATTTTTATTTTTTTTATTCTCCTTTGCTCAGGGACTAGCAAAGCTTAGGTTTGGGGGTGTGTTAAGTGGTGAAAAATGCCACTTTTCACCGTTTAACCTGACCATTGATAGACCTATGAGCACACTAATAAGCTTCTGTCGAGTGCATTTTGTAGACAGCAATAAAAGAGGACACTAATGCAGAAAATCACTCAAGAATCCCTAGAAAGGGGCCATCACTCAGCACAAGACAAACCCAGCAACAGCACACCAAAGGGTAGAACATCACTGAACCCTTGGAGCGCGTGGCTACAGCAGGGCAAGGCGAAGGAAGTGAAAACAGGCTAAAAACATCCTATCGATAGGAGATGAAAGTAAAGAAAGGAGGAATTCGTGCAGTTGAGAAGGTTTCGATAGGATCTGAAGGCAGAAGAAGGATGGATTCGTGCAGATTGAGGAGGTCGATAGGATCCAAGAACCTATCGAGTAGCTGAAAGGAAGGAAGAAATCATCCTATCGAAAACCTGCCTGAGGTGTAAAGGGAACCTATCGAATGGTTTCCTGAACCTATCGAGATAAAGACGCTAGAACAAAACCTATCAAAGGGTGCTTGAGCCTTTCGATAGGAGTGAAAGCAACCCTATCGAAAACAATTGCATGCGGAGCAGAACCTATCGAATGCTGCTCCAACCTGCCGAAAAGCTCCCCCAACCTGTCGAATACTCCAGGCCAAGGGTTGAGAATGCTGAGACTCTAAGAGAAGGCTCATCCTATCGGAACCTATAGAAGAGATCTGAGAACCTAGCGAAAGGACCTAAAAGCTCTATTTGAACCTGTCGAAAGCTTCCTGAACCTGTCGAAATCGTGCGCAAAACATCTCAGAAATTTAGCTGTGCCCACACTATGACTTGGTGACCTGCTGCATGCAACCTGAGGCACTTAAGGACCGGCACGATGATTCTAGAAGGGATTTTTCGTAGATAAAATAGAGGAGAAAGCTATATATAGAGACCCCCAATTGCCATGGGGGGAGATCGAGATCTGAGCCAAATTTTGGAGATTAGAGCTTAAAGAGAAATTCTATTTTCCCTCCATTACTCCAACAATGGTTGGCTAATTCCCATGGAGTAGCAAGGACAGGGGTGTTGCATTTTTCCCAGATGGCTTACTTTATTTGTTGGTGGTAAAAGCAATTGAAAATCAATGTAAAATAGGGGATGAAATCAGCACAACTGAGAAATCCTAGACCTGCAAGATACAGGGTCCATTTGTAGCAAGTTTTGATAAGTAAGAGTTTGTCCCATAGGAAAAAGTGATCTACGGCTCCAAGGGAGCCATCTCTAGTAGTCCCTCAAGATCTGACTACAGATCTGGCAGTCCTAAAAGGAGGGGAGTTTAGGGTCACTTATTCTAAGTATCCTAAGGTAGCTTAATGAATTAACTACAGAAAGAGTGGAGGAGATGGATGGAGTGGGGGAAAATAAATATAAAAGGGTGAGAAGTATGCTATTGGGTTTAGATCTATTGGGATTTATGACTCAGATCCAGGTCTGCTGGTATAGAAATCCTGTCCAATGGCTACATTATCACCAAAGAGGAGAGAGAATCCAACTCATCTCTGTGCCATGATCCAATCCCTTAAGGTTATAACCTGTCCACTTAAATGGTCACAGACTATCCCATAAGGGAACCACAATCCAGAAATGGGTCAAAACAAGTTAATCATTGTAGGCACTACTTCATCAAGGCTACAAGCTCAGGAATCCAAAGGGAACCTCAACCTCTAAAGCTCTATGTGTGGGGCTAAGGCTGTAAAGGACCATGATAGCCCAGACACATAGAACCTGCAAGAGATTGAGTACCACCTTCGATCTAGCTGTCCATTGCTTGAGTGGGACTACAATGGTCTAGTCACAAGCCTACAATCTCCATGCCCAGATCAGATCTGCCATCTGATGGCAGGTCTATACTAATATAGGGGAGTCTGTCTCTGTACAATCACCTACCAGGCTATAATCTCAGGCTCGAAGAAGAAGGATTCATTTTGGATCAGCGGATTGGATTCACCCTAAGGCTATAACCTGTCCACTTGAATGGTCACAGACTATCCCAGAGGCTATCCTCCTCACGGAGCCCAAAACAAAATAAGAATATTACTACCACCACCATGGTCATAAGGCTACCAGCTCAGGCTTCCATGGGGATATCAGATCTAGTGGGTGCTGTGGTGGGGCTAAGGCTGTATCAGACCATGATAGCCCAGACACACAGGTCACTTGCATCTGAATGGGTCCTTAGAATCAGTCCTCCATTGCTTTGAATCACAGCCAAAGCAATGGCGAATCACAAGGCAGCAACCTTGCATAGAACAGCTCACAAACAAACGAATCCCATAAAAGTACAACACCCAATCATAAATTCCATTAATCTAATCTCAATAGACATACATAGGCATGGCCAGCAAGTGGTGGGCCATGAAGAGAAGAAAAAGAAAAATGGAAAACTACTTACAACTAGAATAGAAAAGAAGAAGATCTCAGATCTCGTATCAGTGATACAGTCTGAGCTTCCGCTGGTGTCTAAGTCTAAGAACTCTAAAATGTCTCAAAAGAAGCCCTTCAAAAGTTCCCTAAACCTAAACCTGGCTTAGGTTTATATAGCAGTGGGTGTGGTGGTGCATTAGGGTTAGGAAACCCTAATTTTAGCGATGCCACGTGGCCCATTAATGATCCTTGGATGCCTCGGGGCACGTGCACAGAGATTTGAGTGTGGAAGTGCATGCCCTAATCACTAGAAATCTCCAGAATGTCCTCTACAGAATGATGGAAGTTGGAGTTCAGAGCTTCGCTAAGTTGCAGTTGATTCCCAGACTTGTCGTGTAGTAGCACTAACTTCGCGAGGATGAGTTTGCATTAAAACTTTAGACGTTGCAGGGTTGCAGCTTCTTGATGCTTTGAGCAGTCGCGAGGTAGATAGTTAAACTCTCACTGATTGGGCTTCGTGCGGTTGGATTGCTACTTGTGAATAGCACGAGAACTGTGTGAGCATTCCATTTCACAATAGATCTTTGCGATGCTTACTTTGGTCTTCGCGAGGCTGCTTTCTTCCTGAACAGCGCGAGAACTGCGCGAGACATTCACTTCTTAATGGAAATTCATGAGGATCCTCGCGAGGCTTTGAGGCTTTTCTGGACTGCGCGATAGGTTTTCTTGACATTTACATCCCGCGGCTACTGCGTGACAGGTACTCTTGAACTGCGCAACCTTTAACTTCTGAACTTCGTGAGAGCTGCGCGACTCAAGGCTTCTGAAGCTAATCTGTCACTCCACTGTGCGAGAATTTATTGTGAAGTCTTGGGACTTCGCGAGGACTGCACAAAGCATATTTTTCTGAATCCTCTGGAGCTTTGCCAGCTGCGAGAGGCTTGCCTCAAGTCTGGATTCATGGCTCATTCTTCTGAGGGACTTCTGGTGCCAATACAAGCTCCTTAACATGATTTATGGCCTTATTGCTCTGCTGTTTATTATCTATAGAAAACACTTAACAAACCTTTATTAGATGGCTAAGGGTTTAATCAAAGGCTAAGTTAAGGGGTGAAAAGTGGTACTTTTTAGGTCTCAACACATCCCCAAACCTAATCTTTGCTAGTCCCTTAGCAAAGCTACACTAAAATAACTACAGAAATTAAATGTCACTTTCGTAGGGAGCACGGATACATTTAGCATATGTACCAAGCCTTTTAAACCCCTAGGTGATCCCTAGTGGAGGAGTGAAGTCTCCTGAGGGTTTTCAGTGAAGACACCCACAAACTTCTCAATGAGACAGTTAACAAAAGTGCATTATTATCAAGTGAGCAGTCAAGAAACAGAGTTAGGTCACCCTTGAATCAGTAAAAATATAAGAGATTCAAACACATTGGCTGCACAGAAATTTAAACAGTATAAGCTTCTCATGAATGCACAGCATTTCCAAGCAGTTACACCAAAGAATAATTCACATGTGTGTCAGCACTGAGCTCATCACTGGATCAAAAATTAGGTTATAGGTCACACCTAATGCATTCAAGATCAGACCCAAAACTCTCCAGGGCATACTCTCATAAAGAATTGTTGAGGGTTTCATTTTCTCTCAAGCTCAAGAGCAGTTACTTCCCCCAAATGGGTCTGTAAGCATGAGCATAGGCATAGCTCTTAAGTGTTGGCATCATTGACAGATCCTCACCATAGATTGGATAACTCTTTATCTCCACATGACAGCTCACTCAACTTTGGATCACAAGGGCTTTAACTGGGATGTAATGTGGCTTATGGAGTGGGGTTAAAAATAGAATAGAAGGTTGAAAAGGGGTTCAAAATTGAGAAATCAATAGGTGAAGGATGTGATTCATGACTTCACCTTATTTGGTTTAGCTCCTTTCATCTTCTTTGAGGTTTTCAGATTTGAAGTGATCAGTTTCTCTTCTTGATTTCAATTTTTCCAATGAAAGTTCCCTCTTGACTCCTCTGTTACTCCTCTTCATTATTGTTTTTGTTTCTTTTTTATGCATTTTTCTTCTTTTTATTTTGTTTTTGCTTTTCTGAAATGCCACCATTTTCTCAGTTACCATACTGCCAGAATCTGAGGTACTTCTTCTTTATTCACCTAATGTTGACCATAGCTAGTCCATCTTCAACTCTTGTTCCTTTACCTTCTGAATTCTCAGAGTGAGGGTAAGGTTAAATCAGATACATAGGTTCAAGTGCAAGTACTCCGGTGCATTTTGAAGAAATTTAGGATTTAAAACTCAAAGGGGGTATGGACTAGGGCAGTTGCTTAAGGTTTGTCTGTTTAGGCTCAAACTGTCCAAAAGAAGGCCTTGATCCTTTCCTAAGTCTCATGAGCACTGTCAGTTGTTTCAATTTGGAGTTTCCTAACTTCTAGTGAGCACAGTGACTCAGCCAATCCTTAGAGCTAGAAGAAATTGCCTTAGTCACTCCTCAAGGAAAATTTTTTTGTATAGGCCCAAATCTCTCTGGTTATGGTCTTCCTTTGAATTCTTACGTATGTCCTTACCTTTTTCTCTCTCTAATGCTTCACTAAGTGCTGATACAAGTGAGTTTCCTTGGTGATCTCATCATGGAAATGTGAAATTTTAAAAGTTTATACTGTCTAAAGTCTGAAAAAAAAAATTTAATTCCTTATTTTTCATGATTCTTAGATGAACATGGTTCCATTTCCATATTACTCACAAGATTCTGCTGCACTTAGGTTAACTATTCCATTATTCGGTCACACACCCCTAAACCTATGAGGAGCAGTGTCCTCACTGGTTCAAAGGTGGGTGTGCAGCGGATTTATGGTCAGAGAAAAGAAAACAGCAAGAATGAAAACAACAAAAAATAGAGCACTTTACAGAATAACAAGAAAGGAAATTTTCATTAAGACTAAAGAAAAAAATATATTACAAAAAGAAAATCCTAAGAAGAAGGGAGAGAGGGGTCAAGAATGTGGGGGCTGAGGAGGTGGGGGAAGGGGTTGAGTGCAGGGGGTAGGGGATGGGGATGGTTCTATCTTTTGCTTTTTCTTCTTTGGCTGGTGCTTCTCCTTCTCCTCCTTAACCAGGATCTGCTGAGCCTCCTCGTATTCATCCCAGAGGGATTGTAGGGGATCCGACTCTTTAGGTGGGGGCAGTTCTAAGCACATCAGATAAAACTTGTTAGGCAGAGCATTAGGCTTGTCATCTGTCATTGTTAGGACGAGGGAAGGACCGCTAGGGTGAGAGGAGAAAGGATGAGATGAATATGAAAGGGACTCCCGGTGTATTTAAAGACGAGGATGGTGGAAGATGAATCGGTGTAATAACATCCAAGTTGCTGCAATTAATTGAGAGTGAGTTGGGAAGTGAAAAGTTACAGCAATCAGCGTGGGAAATGACAAATGCATGCAACTCGCACAGCTGGTCAAGGGGATCGCGAGATAGGAACGGAATCTCACGATGATGGATGTTGCAGCTTGCAGTGCGCGAGAGGCCCTGCAGCATTTGTTGAAGCTCGCGACAGCATAGTAATAAGCTATGTGAATTGCGCGAGAGCTTCCAAAATCTCAATTTGGAATGCGCGAGGGCGTAGTACCAAACAGGGAGCAATTCATGCAGTGCAGCATACTCATCAAAAATATTCAAAAAGTATGCATTCAATTTAAAAATCAGCAAATCGCAGAAGAAGAAGTAATCATACCAACCCCACATAAACTCTATCAAACCCAACAGACTCAGACCCCATCGAGACACTACAATTTTCTAAAAACTATTGAAGAAACAAAAGTAGTAAAGTACAACAAGGACACAACTGTGGGTCATGTAGATTAAGGGGTCCTTGGAAAATGAATAGTGTTCATATGGTTGGCCGATTTTGCGAGACAAGGCTTAAGCCTCTGACCATTCACTTTCAAGGTCCTCCCAGATTTGGGATCCGTGACTTCAACAGCGCCAGATGGGGGCACACTTAAGACAATATAGGGACCTTCCCATTGGGATTTTAGTTTGCCAGGAAAGAATTTTAGTTTAGAGTTAAATAACCAAACCTTGCTACCAAGTACGAAGCTTTTTCTCAGTAAGCCCTTATCAAAGAAAGCTTTGGACCGTTCCATGTAGATCCTGGCATTGGCGTAGGCATCCATCCTCAGCTCGTCCAATTCAGACAGCTGCAGGGACCTGTGATGCCCAGCAGAAGTTAGGTTCATATTTAAGTTTTTAATGGCCCAATAGGCCTTGTGTTCTAACTCTACTGGGAGATGGCAAGCCTTGCCATAGACCAGTCTGAATGGGGACATTCCAATGGGAGTCTTATGGGCAGTCCTATAAGCCCACAGTGCATCAATGAGCTTATCAGCCCAATCTCTCCTGTCAGTCCTTACTGTTTTCTCAAGGATGTGCTTGATCTCCCTATTGGAAATTTCAACTTACCCACTTGCAGAAATGGCTACCCCCATCACTGATAATAGCTCTAGGGGTTCCAAATCATGAGAAAATGTTCTGCCTTATAAATTTCAGGACCACCTGGTTGTCATTGGTTCTTGTGACAATGGCTTCTACCCATTTGGAAACATAATCCACTGCCACTAAGATGAAATGGTAAGCATTAGAAGGAGGAAAAGGGCCCATGAAGTCTATACCCCATACATTAAACAGTTCTACAACAAGGTGTTGTCGCCCCAAGTGTGCCATAATTGTGTGCATTATGAATCAAAAATTAAGGAATTAAAGAATGCTAGGTTATATGGATGTTAACTTATGAAAGGGATATCAGCACATTGGGGCTAACACTGGCCTGCAAGATCAGGGCCAATTGTAGCAAGTTTTTAAAAGTAAGTATTTCAAGATCGTCCACAGAGAATTTTGTCTAAACTGAGAGATAAACCTCCAGATCTGTGCTACCAGATCTGGCTCTATAATTATCTAAAAAAGAGAATAGATAAAAGAGAGTGTTGGATTGTGTCACATTTAACTATAAGCAAATAAAGAAAAGAACTAACTACATGATCCAGATCCGAGTTGGGGAGATGTTTAAAATAAGACAAATGCAGAAATAATAGCTTCATGTACTTTAGCCTCTAAATTTTAATGGAGAATCTGTAGTTCAACAGAGCAGATTCAATCTTCATCTGGCTACCAGCACAGATGTAAGAGAAATAAATCCGAATTAAGGAATAGGTTTAGACTTATGGCTATGATCTGTCCAATGGTCACAGATCATCCAATAGTTGTGGCCTATTCTTTAGTTCAGAACATGAACATCACTGTAAATGCTGCTAGAATTAGGTTACCAACGCTAATTCGCACAGGGGTGATGAATTAAGGGAAGTTGCATGCGGATGAGTGAATCTAAAGAAGTCTAATGCACTAAGGTGAACATTCAGAACCCTCGACATGACTCCAATGGAGAAGACACAAATTACAAAGAACCTTTAAAATCCAAAATTACAATTACAGAGCACGGCTTCTTAGAGAGCCCTCGGACTTCATCGAAGCTTCTTAGAGAGCCCTCGGACTTCGATCTTGAATCCGAACTTGGAAGTACAAATCACTCACAATGGCTCTCAAAGGTAAACTACAAGAAGGGATTACAGGGGGTTCAGATGAGCTTTCTGACCGGAATGAGGGAAACAGAGATGAAAACTCTAAAATCTGGATACCCAATTTGGGCGAATGGCTTCTCTATTTATACTTTTTCCTCCATCCTGCGCATGGCTGGATTGACCAATCAGGAATGCTTTAGATCTGGATTGCCCAATGAGGGTTGAGCATGGGGATCCAGATCTGTTTTGGCCAATGGAAATGCTCTGATCTAGTTCGGCCAATCAGGTGCCAGAAGCATCAATTCTGTTATGAGTTTGAAATTCTGTTTGAGCTTCTGGAAGTTCCCGCCAGGTAATTTAACTTTGGGCGCTCACATGGGTTGGAATATGCCTTCGGATCTTGATTGGAATCTTCCGAAATGTATCTGGGCTTTTCAATGCATTGGGGCACGTGCAGCAGATTACTGAATTGCCCTTGTTAAAGCTGCGAATCTCCAGAATACCTTTTCGCAGAGTTCAGGGGCCTTTTCGCAAAGTTCAATGACTTACGAGCTCTGAAAGTTCAATCTTCTTTCGAGGAGTGTTTTCTTCTTTTCGCAAAGTTCAAGGTTCTTCTGAAAAGTGCAAGTTCTTTGCGAATAGTAGAAGTTCTTTGCGAATTGAACTCTAGGCTCCCATTCTTCTTTGCGAATAGTAGAAGTTCTTTGCGAATTGAACTCTAGGCTCCCATTCTTCTTTGCGAATAGTAGAAGTTCTTTGCGAATTGAATTCTAGGCTCCCATTCTTCTTTGCGAATAGTAGAAGTTCTTTGCGAATGGCTCTCTCTCTTGCTTGAGTCTTTATCCGCTCTTTTAGACCCTCTTTAGCTTTTCTTCACTCCTTCTTTAAACTTGACATGAGTCATCGACTTTTGATCTTTTGGGATGCTTTTGGATTTGGACACATTCGATTGGTTAGCTGTAAACTGCACACTAAAGCACGTATTTAGTCTTCTCAAGGGTCTTTCAAGGCACATGTTTAGGGGTGAAAAATGGTATTTTTCACTACTTAACACACCCCCAAACCTAAGCTTTGCTAGCCCCTGAGCAAAGAAACGTAAAAGCAAAATAAAGAGCCACTTTTGTAGGAAGCACAGTGCATTTAGCATATGCAACAAGCCTTTTAACCCCTAGGTGATCCCTAGAGGAGGAGGGAAGTATCCTGAGGGTTTTCAGTGAAGGTACCCACAAACTTCTCCATGGGACAGTTGGCATTAGTGCACTGTCATCCCATGAGCAATCAAAGATCAAAATTAGTTACTCTTGAATCAATGTTTAAATGTAAATTTAGGTTTATTGTTTGCAAGGGATTTCCATTTATAAACCTTATGAATGTTTCACTCTTTCCAATCTGTGAGCAGCCATAGAAATCATGCAAATGTGTCGCAGAGTTCATCATTTGAATAAAAATTAGGTTATAAGTCATACTTAATGTGCTCAAGTTCCAACCCAAACACTTACCAAGGTGTACTCTCATCAAGATTTTTGTTCAAGGGTTCATTTTCACTCAAGCTCAAGAGCGTTACATCTCCCAAATGGATTTGTAAGCATGAGCATAGGCATGATTCTCGGTCTTGGCATCCTTGACATCTCCTCACCATAGATTGGGAAGCGCTTATCTCCACATGATAGTTCACTCAACTTTGGATCACAAGGACTTTTAAATTTGGGTTTGTTGTATGGCTCGTGGAGTGAGGTTTGTGGATAGGAAGGTTGAGTGTGTTTGGATATTTGAGAAGTCAGAATTGAAGGAGGTGGTTCATGACTCCACCTTCTTGAGTTTAGCTTCTTTGAGATTCTCGTGTTCAAAGTACTCAGTTCTTCTTCCTTTGATCTTGAATTTTCAACATAAAGTTCCCCTTTTTGCCCTTTTTTTTTTTTTTGCTTCTTTTTCACATTGTTTTTCTTTTACTTTCTCAGTCACCATACTGCCCATTTTTGAGGTATTTCTTCTTCATTTATTTTGATATTTGCCCAGAAATGTTCCATCTTTACTTCTTTCTCCTTTAACTCACGAATTCTCAAGGTGAGGAAGGCTGAATTGGTTCCATTGGTTCAAAGAAGAAAAATGGGTGTTTTGATGAAGTATTGTAGGATTTATAGCTCAATTGGGGTACAAACAAGGGCAGATCTTTCTTGGTTGGTTACATAAGCTCAAGTTGTCCAAAGAAGGCCTTGATCTTTCCTCGGTTTCATGAATCTTTGTTGCTTGTTTTGATTTGGAGTTTCCTAATTACTAGTGGATCTAATGCCCCAGCCAGTCCTTTCCATCAGAAAAGGGTTGCCTCAGTCACTCTCCAACAGAGATGTAAAACATATAGGCTCAACTCTCACTGGTTATGGTTTTCCCTTGACCTTTTAAGTATATCTTTACCTTTTTCTCTTCCTGTGGACTTGCTATGTGCTAATACAAGTGTATTTTCCTAGTGTTAACATCATGGAAATGTGGAATATTGTAGGGTTTAGAATGTCTAAATTCTTGCAAAGAAAATTTTAAAATTTCCACATTGTCATGATTCTTAAGTAAATTGATTCATTTCCTGATTACTTTAGTGATTGTGATGCCCTTATGCTAATTATCCCATGGGCAGGACCTGTTTGCCATACCCCCAAACCTAAGATGAACATTGTCCTCAATGTTCTAGACAATGAGAGACTAGGGGCGTAGGTAAAAGAAGAAAGAAAAACTAAGAATGAAAAATCTAAACTATATGCAAGAAAATAAAAATGTAAAACGAAGATATGAGCAAGGAAATGGAAAACATGATATACAAATGCAAGAAAAATCAACAAAACAATGCTAGAACTGCTAAATAAAATCTAACAAATAGAAGGATTACTATGCAAATGAAAGGAAACTAATGCTAATAACAGAGAAACAGTAAAAGCAAGGTAAGGGACTGAATACAAAGTTAAAAAAGAAAAAGAAAAGTGTTGATACAAAAACTGAATTTGTGAATGCAAAATAGGAAAACAAAGTTATAAACTAACTATACTCACAGAAAAAATGACGAAAATCAGTAAAACGAGGACACATTAACCTAAGAAAGAAAAAAAATCAGCGAGCTAAAAGCGAATTTGAAACTAAAATTCCTAAAGAAAAAATCTAATGCCAAATGATGTATCCTAAGCCCAAAGAAACAAACCCAAAAGCCTGAGATACTTATGAATCTAAGTGATTATAAAAATGATTAGCAGGAATACAGTGAAAAGCAAGATTCATAAGATTGACCCCTTTGTTGATGATGTCTATTCGAAATGGATTTGGCTCCAGAAAGATCTTTTCGCAAAGGACTTCTCCCCAGATTTTCTATTCGAAAAGGAAATTTTAACTATTGAGCGAGAACATGGTTCTTTTCGAGTAGTTCATTCTGACTCGAATCGGGTTGGAATAGAACTTTGAACTTTTCGAACAGTACTTTTTACTTTGCGATTTGAACTTTGAAGTGTATTTACACTATGCGTACAAGAAAAATAGACAGAAACAGCAAAAATCAGAAAAACAATGTTGTACAAACATATTATACACTTTTCTACCATCAGATTTTTGGAGATTCATGATGATAGGTGGGCGACAAGGGCTCTGGGTGTTTTCAATGCATGGTTTGAGCCTCGACCATTTACCTTGAGTATTCTTCCATCCTTGGGATCTGAAATATCCTGACTCTGAGGGGAGGCCTTGATGCGATGTATGGCCCTTCCCATCCGGATCTCAATTTACCGTGAAAGAATTTAAGTTTAGAGTTGAATAACCATACCTTGGACCCCGATATGAACTCTTTTCTCATGAGGCTCCTATCATGGAATGATTTAACCTTTTCTTTGTACAACTGGAGCTAGTGTAGGCATCCATCCTCAGTTCTTCGATTCGGTGAGTTGAAGCTTCTGTGGTTACCGCAGCAGTTAGATCCATGTTAAAGTTTTGATTGCCCACAAGGCCTTATATTCTAATTCTCTTGGTAGATGGCATGCCTTGCCATAAACCGATCTGAAAGGGACATCCCTATAGGAGTCTTGTAGGCGATTCTGTATGCCCACAAAGCATCATTAAGCTTAAAGGACCAGTCCTTCTGTCCTTCTTCAAAGTTTTTTCCAAAATGTGTTTGATCTCTAAGTTTGAAATATCCACACATCCCACCGGTTTGTGGATGATAGGAGTGGCTACTCTGTGAGTGTGAGTACTTTTTAATAGAGAGTCAAACTGTTGCAAAAAAGTGGCTTCCCCATCACTAATGATGGCTGGGGAATCCAAATCTGGAAAAAATGTGATATTTGAGGAATCTTAAAACCAATTTGGGGTCATTGCATTTGGTAGCTATGTCCTCAATCCACTTGGAGACAGAATGCAGAGCTACCAAGATGACATTGTTTCCTTTAGAAGGGAAAGGGCCCATAAAATCTATGCCCCAAACATCAAACAACTCAACTACTGTGATTGGCTGCAGGGCATTGAGTTTCTTGGAAATCTTGCCCGATTTTTGGCGATTACGGCAAGATTTACAGCTTTGTAAAGGCATCTTTAAAGATTGTGGGCCAATAGAAACCACACTGCAGAATTTTTGCAGCTATTTTATTGCCATGAAATGGCCTCCACAGCTGTTCATGACACATTGACAATATGCCGAGAATTCATGGTCCGGGACACACTTTACGATCACTTGGTTCGCACAATTCTTGAATAGATAAGGATCTTCCCAAATGAAATGTTTAACTTGTGAGAAGAAAAGATCTTTATCCATTCTATTCCAATGTTGAGGAATCATCCAATAGCCAAGAAGTTGATTATGTTTGCAAACCAAGGATCGTGGGTATTGATGGCAAAAAGTTGCTCATCGGAAATGATTCATTAATGGGTAAGCTATCATCCTCAAGATTGAGAATTCGGGATAAGTGATCACCACCACATTCTCCACTCCTTTCTTATCCTTAATCAGAGATCAAATTCATAGAATAGGAGGATCCACGATTAATCTGGGCTTGGTATCCTTCTTAGATGAAGGTACTTTAGGCGAGTGGTCGAAACACCACAATTTGTGAACCTAAAACATAAGGCTGAATTTTTCCAATGCAAACACAATGGCCAGGCTCTTTCTCGGTTGTTGTGTAGTTGAGCTGGGCATCTATCATGGATCTGGCATAAGCTATGACATGGGAAGCTTATCCTTTCCCTGCGCCTAGGACAGACTCCTAGGGCATAGTCCGATGCATCACACATCAGCTCAAAGGGCCTTGAATAGTCGGGGGGACTGCAAGATGGGAGCTGAAATCGAGACATTTCTTAAGGACCTCAAAGGTTGTCATGCATTCATTAGTAAACACAAAAGGAACATCTTGACACGATGAAATGACAGAGTGGCTTGGAAATTTTTGAAATCTTTGATGAACCTCCTATAAAATCCTGCATGCCCTAAGAAACTTCGATTTGCTTAATGATTGGAGGAGGCAAATGTGCAATTAGATCAATTTTTGCTTGGTCCACCTCTATGCCTTTATGGAGACCACATGTCCTAGGACAATGCCTTGGTGACCATAAAATGACTTTTTCGACTTAGAACCAAATTGGTTTCTTCACATCTTTGCAACACCAACTTGAGGTGGTGTAAGCATTGGGAAAAGCTCTCCATAAATTGAAAAGTCATCCATGAAGATCTCCATGAATTGATCAATCATGTAAAAGATGGCATACATGCATCTTTGAAAAATGCTTGAGGGCATTACAAAGACCAAAGGGCATCCTCCTATAGGCAAAAGTGCCAAAGGGTGAAGGTGGTCTTTTCTTGGTCACAATGGTACCTGAGGATCTGGTTGTAACAGAGTACCCATCAAGGAAGCGTAGTAAGCTTTGCCTGCAAGCTTATCAAGGATTTGGTCAATGAAGGGAGGGGAAATGGTCTTTCCTTGTCATGGTATTTAATTTTCTGTAGTCTATGTAGACCCTCCATCCAGCTTGTTTGTCCGGGTGGACATAAGTTTACCATTGATTCACCGCTACAGATGATGCCAGATTTCTTAGGCACCACTGTGGGTGCTACCTGAGAATCTGAAATGGGGTAAATGACCCCAGATCTAGCACTTGACAACTTCCTTCATTACCACTTCTTGCATGTGAGGATTCAACCTTCTTTGCATTTCTCTAGAAGGCTTGGCATCCTCTTCCGTGGATCTTATGCATGCATACTGGTGGGTTTATTCCTCCTAAATCAAAGCAATGGTCCATAATTGCTTTCTTGTCTTTTTAGAACTACCAATAGCTCCTCTTCTTGCTCCTTTGTAAGGGAGGAAGATATAATCATGAGTGTTTGATGATCTCCCAAAACACATATTTCAGATTTTTGGGGAGCTGTTTGAGTTCCAATTGTGAAATTTGAGAAAGAGGGCAGCAAAGGTACCTTGGTAACTTGTGGAAGAGGGAGAGGCAGGTCTCAAGAGAGAGAACTTGATTGTTGGTGAGTGCCTTGCACAGCAGACTCCTTTGAATTTGATCTCCCTTTTCCTTCTTTCTCGGTGGATCCCCAATCATTTTTAAATTCTGTGGTGGAGTCTTTACCTTGCGAAATGTTTGTAAAGACTCCTCCACTCATCAATGATGTCAACATGGAAACATTCCTCGTGAGAATTGAGGTTGAGTAACTTGACATTATACACATTCAATTTAACTTTCATATTTCCAAAAGACACCTCCATGATGCCGGACACTGCATTGAATGCATGCATTAGTCAGAATCAGAATGGTCTTCCTAATGATGGGGATGGCGGTGGTACTTTTGGTTGGTTCCATGTCCAACACCAAAAGTCGAGGTAGAAAAACTTGTCTACTCCTACAAAAACATCTTCAATCAACCCCATAGGTTTCCTTTCGGATCTGTCACTACCAGTAGCACCACTTGAGTGGGTTTCAATTCTCCCAAACCTAGCTTCTCATAGGCAATAGGGAAGCGGTTGACACTAGCACCAGGATCTAGCAAGGCTTTCTCAATGGTGTGCTCCCCAATGATCACGAGGGATTGTGGGGATTCGGTCTTGCATCTTAGGTGGTGTTGCAATTGATAGCACTTGGTTGATTTTCTCCTGAAAGAAAGGCCTTCTTGGATAAATGTATCCTAGATTGCCTTTTGTGGGTGCACACCTCTTTGAGAAATTTTGCATAGCGAGGACTGTTTGATTGCATCAAGCGTAGGTAGATTAATTTTAACTTGCTTGAATGTCTCCATCATTTCCTCAATTTTTGTGTTTCCTTTGTCAAAAGGAGAAACGACTTCATTGCATTGGGAAATGGGAGGTGAGGAACAAATTTCTCCTCCTCATCTTTTCAACAATTTTGTTATTTTTACATTTTTTGTTTTTGAATTTTACGATGTAAATCATGACCATATTGCTATCCGGCTATTGTTCTGCACTTGTTCTTCATCTTTTCCTCTTCACTACCTTTGTGTTGTTTATTATTCTTCCACTTCTAAGTAGTCACTTTTGATTTCCTCATGGCCATTTGAGGATTCTCCAACCATGAAGCCCCTTAGGATTGTTCATTGTTGGGGTAGTTACCCTCTTCTCTCTTAGCCAATGAATTTGAGAGTTGGCCTGAGTTTCTTCAATTTTTTAATGCTCGACTGTGAAGGTTCTACCGAGCAGTAGTTCCAAGATTTTGAAGTGAACTCAAGACCCGCTCTTCAAAGGTCGTGGATCTAGGAGGGCAGTGGTGCTGATCACGCATGGCTTGTTGTTGGTTAGGCTGAAAATTTGATTTATTATAAAAATTCTGCCGATATGGTGAAAGGTGTTTGAAAGGTAATTGATTTTGAATGGCTGTTGGGGCTAGTAATTTCCGATTCCACGAGATTAGGATGAGATCTCCATGGGTAGTCATTCGATTGCATCATCCCATAAGACTGAGTAGCATGAGCTTGTTCCATCATGAGTTGAAATTGTGATGCGAAGGACATTGATCAATGGAATGAGTGGGGACTGGCATATCGGACATGCCTCCTCTACTCTTGACCCATTTGGAGCTTTAAATGAGTCCATCGATCTATCAAATTTTGTGGTCAAATTATCCACTTTCCTTTCCGACTCATTGACTTCATAAACTTTCCCTCTTGTGAATTGGGGATTATTCATCCTAGCTGGATTCTCGGTGTCCCTTGGCAGAGATTCTGCTGGGTTGAATTTTCTCAATCACCTCAAAGAGGTCCCAAACCTCTTCAACTATTTTCTAAGTAGGTACCTCCACAAGAGGCATCCACCATGTTCTTGCCCTTACGATCGGTTCCTTGATAGAAGCTTTGAACCACCGGCCATTTAGGAATTTGATGGTGAGGCATTGCCTTAATGATTCTTTAAACCTTTCCCATGCTTCATGGAAAGTTTGATTGAGTTTTGGGAGAAAGAGATGATGCTTTGTCTCGTTGGCTGGTTTTAGTCATTGGGAAATATTTTGACAAAATTGGCATTGCAAATCATTCCATAATGTGATCTGTTTGGTGCTAACATAGATAACCATGCTCTAGCTTTGTCCTTTAATGAAAAAGGAAAGAGCCTAAGCTTGGTTGCCTCAGACCATCCGGCTATGTTAAATGTTGTGCATAAAGCCGTAAATTCATCAATGTGTTTGTAAGGGTCTTCCTTACTCAATCCATGGAATGAAGGCTACATTTGCATGGTGGAGGACTTAATTTCATAATTTCCCTCCACTGTGGGAAATTGTATGCAAAATGGGGTATTATAAGCACCTGGGGCATAGTTGTCTCTTAACAATCTCTGATCTTCACCCATTTCAGCAGATATGTCCGGATGTATGGGTTTCTTAGAGTCTTTCAACCACGAATTTAACGGAGAATCTCAGATTGAGGGTTCTCCGCCAAACATACAACTCGAGAGAGCTTGGTACAGAAACTTGTCTATTTAAGAACTTTCCTTTCCTTTTACGGTACTGTGCATAAAAATAACAACAAAATTAATAAATGATAAATAAATGAAAATAAACATAGGTCTATCTATTTTAGAACAAACTTCCCGAACGCGCCAAAAACTTGTTGTCGCTCCAAGTGTGCCATAATTGTGTGCATTATGAATCAAAAATTAAGGAATTAAAGAATGCTAGGTTATATGGATGTTAACTTATGAAAGGGATATCAGCACATTGGGGCTAACACTGGCCTGCAAGATCAGGGCCAATTGTAGCAAGTTTTTAAAAGTAAGTATTTCAAGATCGTCCACAGAGAAGTTTGTCTAAAATGAGAGATAAACCTCCAGATCTGTGCTACCAGATCTGGCTCTATAATTATCTAAAATAAAGAATAGATAAAAGAGAGTGTTAGATTGTGTCACATTTAACTATAAGCAAATAAAGAAAAGAACTAACTACATGATCCAGATCCGAGTTGGGGAGATGTTTAAAATAAGACAAATGCAGAAATAATAGCTTCATGTACTTTAGCCTCTAAATTTTAATGGAGAATCTGTAGTTCAACAGGGATTCAATCTTCATCGCTACGACAGATGTAAGAGAATTAAATCCGAATTAGGGAATAGGTTTAGACTTACGGCTACGATCTGTCCACTTAAATGGTCACAGATCATCCAATAGTTGTAGCCTACTCTTTAGGTCTGATCATGAACATCACTGTAAATCCAGCTAGAAATAGGTTACCAACGCTAATTCGCACAGGGGTGATGAATTAAGGGAAGTTGCATGCGGATGAGTGAATCTAAAGAAGTCTAATGCACTAAGGTGACCATTCAGAACCCTCGTCATGACACCAATGGAGAAGACACAAATTACAAAGAACCTTTAAAATCCAAAATTACAATTACGAGCACGGCTTCTTAGAGAGCCCTCGGACTTCGGTCTGAGCTTCTTAGAAAAGCCCTCGGACTACAGATCTTGAATCCGAACTTGGAAGTACAAATCACTCACAATGGCTCTCAAAGGTAAACTACAAGAAGGGATTACAGGGGTTCGGATGAGCTTCGCGGAATGAGAAGCAGAGATGATGAAAACTCTAAAATCTGGATACCCAATTTGGGCGAATGGCTTCTCTATTTATACTTTTTCCTCCATCCTGCGCATGGCTGGATTGACCAATCAGGAATGCTTTAGATCTGGATTGCCCAATGAGGGTTGAGCACGGGGATTCAGATCTGTTTTGGCCAATGGAAATGCTCTGATCTGGTTCGGCCAATCAGGTGCCGGAAGCATCAATTCTGTTATGAGTTTGAAATTCTGTTTGAGCTTCTGGAAGTTCCCGCCAGGTAATTTAACTTTGGGCGCTCACATGGGTTGGGATATGCCTTCGGATCCTGATTGGAATCTTCCGAAATGTCTCTGGGCTTTTCAATGCATTGGGGCACGTGCAGCAGATTACTGAATTGCCCTTGTTAAAGCTGCGAATCTCCAGAATACCTTTTCGCAGAGTTCAGGGGCCTTTTCGCAAAGTTCAATGACTTCTGAAGCTCTGTTCGCAAAGTTCAATCTTCTTTTCGAGGAGTGTTTTCTTCTTTTCGCAAAGTTCAAGGTTCTTTACGAAAAGTGCAAGTTCTTTGCGAATAGTAGAAGTTCTTTGCGAATTGAACTCTAGGCTCCCATTCTTCTTTGCGAATAGTAGAAGTTCTTTGCGAATGGCTCTCTCTCTTGCTTCAGGTCTTTGTCTGCTCTTTTAGACCCTCTTTAGCCATTGCTGAGGCTGTTTCTTCACTCCTTCTTTAAACTTGACATGAGCTGTCAGCTTTTTGATCTTTTTGGGATGCTTTTCGGATTTGGACCTGTCTGATTGGTTAGCTGTAAAATGCACACTAAAGCACTTATTTAGTCTTCTCAAAGGTCTTTCAAGGCTCATGTTTAGGGGTGAAAAATGGTATTTTTCACTACTTAACACAAGGATGGGCTGCAAAGGCATTGAATTTATTTTGGACAATCCTCCTAATTTTTGACATCTCTCACATGCCTTGCAGTGTGTATATGCATCTTTGAATAGAGAAGGCCAATAAAATGCACACTACAGGACCTTCTCAGCTATTTTCCTTCCACTAAAGTGGCCTCCACAGGCATTTTCATGGCACATGACCAGAATACTAGGGACATCACTTTAAGGAATACATCTTCGGATGATTTGGTCTGCATAGTACTTGTATAGGCAAGGTTCCTCCCAAAAAATATATTTGACATGTGAGAAAAATAGGTCTTTGTCCATTTTGGTCCAGTGGGCAGGGATCTTTCCCATAACAGGATAATTCACAATGTGTGCAAACCAGGAGACCAAGGATTGGATTGCAAATAATTGCTCATCCGGGAAGGCATCATTTGTAGGACCATCAAGACACTTCTCCAACACAATTTTGGACAAGTGGTCAGCCACCACATTCTCTACGCCCTTTTTGTCCTTGATTTCGATGTCAAACTCCTGCAGTAGGAGTATCTATCTAATCAGCTTGGGCTTAGCATCTTTCTTGGACAATAGGTACTTTAATGCTGAGTGGTCAGTGAAGATTACAGTTTTAGATCCCAGCAGGTAGGATCTAAACTTATCAACAGCATACACCACTGCCAGAAGCTCTTTCTCAGTTGTAGTATAATTCAGCTGAGCTTCAGCAAGTGACTTGCTCACATAAGCAATGAGCACAGGCAGCTTATCCTTTCTTTGGACCAAGATAACACCTATTGCCAAATCTGATGCATCACACATTAATTCAAAGGGTAGGGTATAGTCTAGTGTCTGGAGTACAGGGGCAGAGGTAAGTCAGACTTTCAAGGTCTCAAAAGCCTTTAGACATTCAACCGAGAAGTTGAAAGGCACATCCTGGCAGAGCAGGTGGCACAATGGCTTAGCAATTTTGCTGAAGTCCTTAATGAACCTCCTGTAGAATCCTGCATGCCCAAGGTAAGATCTGATTTGTTTGACTGCTTTTAGAGGGGGCAGATTGGCAATGAGGTCAACTTTGGGCTTGTCTACCTCAAGCCCTTCTTTAGAGACTACATGTCCCAACACAATGCCTTGTGTTACCATGAAGTGGCTCTTTTCCCCGCTTTAGACTAGATTGGTCTCCTCACATCTTTGTAAAACTAGGTTGAGGTGTTGTAGACACTGGCCAAAACTTTCCCCATAGACATAAAAATCATCCATAAAAATCTCCCAAAACTTGTCAATCATATCACAGAATATGGCATACATACACCTCTGAAAAGTGGCTGGCGCATTACACAGCCCAAAAGGCATCCTTCTGTAAGCAAAGGTGCCAAAAGGACAGTAAAGGTGGTTTTCTCTTGGTCTTGAGGATGCACAAGGATCTAGTTGTACCCTAAGTACCCATCAAGAAAATAGTAAAAAGCTTTTCCAGCCAATTTGTCCAAAATTTGATCAATGAAGGGGAGAGGGAAGTGGTCCTTTATGGTCTTAGAGTTGAGCTTGCTATAATCAATGCAAACTCTCCAGCCAGTGGTCTCCCTGGCTGGTCTCAACTCTCCAGATTCGATTTTAATAACTATTATGCCAGATTTCTTGGGAACCACTTGGATAGGTGCCACCCAGTTAGCATCAGAGATGGGGTAAATCACCCCTGCATCTAGCAATTTAATGATCTCCTTGAGGACCACTTCCTGCATGTGAGGATTTAACTTCCTCTACATTTCCCTGGAGGGTAGTGATCCCTCCTCAAGATGAATCCTGTGCATGCAGATTGATGCATCTATTCCTCCCAGATCTGCAATGGTCCAACCAATTGACTTTTGTGCTTCCTCAAAACTGTGAGTAATTCCTCTTCCTGCTCATTGGTAAGAGAGGAGGAGATAATCACAGGAAGCTTATCACCTTTCTCAAGGAAGGCATATTTTAATGTTTCTAGAAACTTCTTGAGTTTCAGATCAAGGGCTTGTTGGGTGGATGGCAAAATTGGTGCATTGGTGGTTGGAGGAAGAGGCAGCAATGTAGGTTTCCAAATGGAATGCTGCACTGAGCCTACAGAAGACTTCAATGTGGTCATGTCTTTTGTTATCACAGTTGGGCTTTCTTCCTCCACCATATCCTAGACTTTAACTAAATTTTTGACAGTGTTGCTCCACTCCAGCAGAGTGGGCAATTCTTCATCCACAATTTCTTCTAGTACATCCACTACAAAGCTCTCCTCATTGTCCTCTTGAGGGTACTTTGCGCTGTTGTACACATTCAGCTCAACTTTCATATGTCCGAAAGTTACCTCCATGACTCAAGACCTGCACTGAATGCATGCATTGGCAGTGGCCAAGAATGGCCTTGAAGATACGGTATGGGATTAGTACTTTTGCTGCAGCCCATGTCCAAAACTAGGAAGTCAGCAGGGTAAAAGAATTTCTCTACCCCTACCAAGAGATCCTCAATCATTCCCATAGGCCTCCTCTCAGATCTATCAGCCATCATTAGCACAATGGGGGTAGGTTTTAGCTCCCTCAAACCTAGCTGCAGATATACACTGTATGGCAGCAGGTTAACACTAGCTCCAAGGTCTAAAAGGGCCTTCCCGATTGTATTGTCTCCAATTATGCAGGGAATAGTGGGTATCCCTGGATCTTGCAACTTCTCAGGCATTGATATGTTAAATACAGAATTCACTGCATCAGTTGAAAAGACTCTTTTGGACACATGGCCTCGAGCTTTTCTCTTTTGGGTACAGAGGTCTTTCAGGAACTTTGCATAGGCTGGGACCTGTTTAATTGCCTCAAGTAGGGGCAAATTGATTTTCACCTGCCGGAAGGTCTCCATCATTTCCTCCATCTGGGCATCCCCTTTGTCAGAAGGGACAAGACCACCCAAAGCTTGAGGAAATGGCAGCTGAGGTACTGCTAGTTCCTCAGCTGCTAGCCCATGACTAAACTTCTATTTTTTTCTTTTTTCTTGTCTTTCGTCCTGCTGAGGCTCAACTACAGCCTCTTTATTTTTCTCCTGCTGCAGGGTGGCAGGCAATTCTTGGCTCTGTGTTCCAACAACATCCCCATCACACTCATTCGAATAATCTATGGAAATGACCTCTGCTAGTCTGTTACCCACCTGGTTGTCTATCAGCCTGCCAGAGCTTAGGGTAGTGACAGCATTGGTTCCCTCAAAACTTGAGGAAGCTTCTTCAATTAAAAACTGACCCTAAGGGTTAGCAACCAGCTGGCAGGGCAACCTCCCCTCATCTCTCCTAACCAAGGCATTTGAAATTTTGCTTATCTGCTCTTCCATTTCGTGGATGCTCTGACCCTGAGAATTCACAGTCTGAGCCAGGGACCCCAGGTTTTGCAATGAAGTCAAGACCTGGTCCTCAAAGGAAGCATTTCTTGGCTGAGGTTGGGGTAAGACCAATTGACTTTGTTGCTGATGGGGTTGCTGCTGGTGTTGGAAATTAGACCTAGGGGCATATCCCTGATTGAACTACTGCTGTGGCCTTTGGGTAAGGCCAACATTTGCTGGGGCTGCATATAATTTTCTTGCCTCCACCTCAGATTGGGGTGGTCTCTCCATTGGTAACCAGTATTTTGGTGCTGGTATCCATATGGCTGTCTGTTGTATATGATTGTTCTTGTAAAAGATTGTGACGCATGTTCTAATACCAATTCAGGATATTGCCCTGTCGATGGACATTCCTCTACTGTGTGCTGTGGGGACTGGCATATCAGACATGCCTCCACCACTTGTGCATCCCTTCTGGGTTGCATCACAGTCAGTAATTTGTCAAACTTAAAAGAGAGGTTTGCCATCTGTAGCTACAGATCATTGTTCCCAGACACCTCATAAACTTTTCCTCTTGTCAATGCAGCAGGCTCCACTTTTGACACAGACTCCTGACTAGTTCTTGCCAGGGATAGTTTTTGAAAAGCATTTTCACTAATTACTTCCAACAATTCCCATGCCTCATCAGCAGTCTTCTGCATGTAGGTTCCACCACAAGAGGCATCAACCATATCTCTATTTTTCTCATCAATCCCATTGTAGAAGCTTTATACAAGTTGCCAGTCTGGGATCTTGTGGTGGGGGCATTATTTGAGCATTTCCTTAAACCTATCCCAGGCTTGATTAAAATCCTCAGTTGGGGCTTGGGCAAAAGCAAGAATTTCCTTCTTCAACTGGCTAGTTTTGGTCTCTGGGAAGAACTTTGTCAGGAATTTGGTCTGTAGGTCTTTCCAAGATGCAATGCTATTGTTGGGAAGAGTGGCTAGCCAGGTACTAGCCCTATCCTTCAGAGAGAAGGGAAAGAGCCTGAGCCTAGTAGCCTCAGGTCCCAAACCAGTGATATTGAATGTGGTGCAGAAGGCCAAAAATTGGTCAATATGCTTGTAAGGGTCCTCCTTGCTAAGCCCATGGAAAGAGGGCAGCATCTGGATGATGGAAGTTTTAAATAATTCCCTTGAACATCAGGGAATTGAATGCTAAAGGGAGAGTTATAGTCATCCGGAGCATTCAACTCCTTGAGAGTTCTGGGTTGTTCTTCACCCATTGCTACTGTCTCAGATCCAATTTGGGGCTCAACTGTGGTGTGGCTGTTCCTTCTAAGTCTTCTACCCCTTTCTAGCTTAGGGTTGAAAGGCTCTAAAGTAGGACTAAGAGATCTCCTACCTAGCATACAAACACACCACCAGCTGGGACAACTCCTTGCAGGCACATTGCACTTGACTCAAAGAATTTATCTAACAAATTTACAGCTATTTAAGTAAACATAATTTTACAACTATCCAAAATACTGCTATGGAAATTGTAAGAGAAATAGACAGAGTTTTAAAGGTTAGAGAATTTGTAAATAGAGGTAGCTAATGTCCAAATGCGGTCCACTGTCCTTCTCTGCTGCTATCTAGATCTACAAGAAAGATTCAAATTTCATAAGCAGTATAAATTATTCACAGCTACAGAGAATACTAAAAATACAAAAATCCTAGGGGCTACTAATAGATCATCTCATCCCCGACAGCGGCGCCAAAAACTTGTTGCATATTTCCCAGATGGCTTACTTTATTTGTTGGTGGTAAAAGCAATTTAAAATCAAAGTAAAATAGGGGATAAAATTAGCACAACTGAGAAATCCTAGACCTGCAAGATATAGGGTCCATTTGTAGCAAGTTTTGATAAGTAAGAGTTTGTCCCACAGGGAAAAGTGATCTATGGTTCCAAGGGAGCCATCACTAGTAGTCCCTCCAGATCTGACTATAGATCTGGCAGTCCTAAAAGGAGGGGAGTTTAGGGTCACTTATTCTAAGTATCCTAAGGTAGCTTAATGAATTAACTACAGAAAGGGTTGAGAAGATGGATGGAGTGGGGGAAAATAAATATAAAAGGGTGAGAAGTATGCTATTGGGTTCAGATCTGCTAGGATTTTTGACTCAGATCCAAGTCTGCTGGTATAGAAATCTTGTCCAATGGCTACATTATCACCAAAGAGGAGAGAGAATCCAACTCATCTCTGTGCCATGATCCAATCCCTTAAGGTTATAACCTGTCCACTTAAATGGTCACAGACCATCCCATAAGGGAATCACAATCCAGAAATGGGTCAAAACAAGTTAATCATTGTAGGTACTACTTCATCCAGGCTACAAGCTCAAGAATCCATAGGGAACCTCAACCTCTAAAGCTCTATGTGTGGGGCTAAGGCTGTAAAGGACCATGATAGCCCAGACACATAGAACCAGCAAGAGATTGAGTACGACCTTAGATCTAGCTTTCCATTGCTTGAGTGGGACTACAATGGTCCAGTCACAAGCCTACAATCTCCATACCCATATCAGATCTGCCATCTGATGGCGGGTCTATACTAATATAGGGGAGTTTGTCTCTGTACAATCTCCTACTAGGCTACAATCTCAGGCTCGGAGAAGAAGGATCCATTTTGGATCGATGGATTGGATTCACCCTAAAGCTATAACCTGTCCACTTGAATGGTCACAGACTATCCCAGAGGCTATCCTCCTCATGGAGCCCAAAACAAAACAAGAATATTACTGCCACCACCATGGTCACAAGGCTACCAGCTCAGGCTTCCATGGGGATTTCAGATCTAGTGGGTCCTGTGGTGGGGCTAAGGCTGTATCAGACCATGATAGTCCAGACACAGAGGTCACTTGGATCTAAATGGGTCCTTAGAATCAGTCCTCCATTGTTTTGAATCACAGCCGAAGAAATGGCGGATCACAAGGCAGGAACCTTACACAGAACAGCTCACAAACACACGAAACCCATAAATGTACAACCAATCATAAATTCCATTAATTTAATCTCAATAGACATACATAGGCATGGCCAACAAGTGCTGGACCATGGAGAGAAGAAAAATGGAAAACGGAAAACTACTTACAAGTAGAACAGAAAAGAAGAAGATCTCAGATCTCGTATCAGTGATACAGTCTAAGCTTCCGTTGGTGTCTAAGTCTAAGAACTCTAAAAAGTCTCAAAAGAAGCCCCCTAAAAGTTTCCTAAACCTAAACCAGGCTTAGGTTTATATAGCAGTCGGTGTGGCGGCGCATTAGGGTTAGAAAACCCTAATTTTAGCGATGCCACATGGCCCATTAATGATCCTTGGATGCCTCGGGCGAGTGCACGGAGATTTGAGTGTGGAAGTGCGTGCCCTAATCGCTGGAAATCCCTAGAATGTCCTCTACAGAATGATGAAAGTTGGAGTTCAGAGCTTCGCCAGGTTGCAGTTGATTCCCAGACTTGTCGCGTAGTAGCACTGAATTCATGAGGATGAGTTTGCATTAAAACTTCAGACGTCGCGGGGTTGCAGCTTCTTGATGCTTTGAGCAGTCACGAGGTAGATAGTTAAACTCTTGCTGGATTGGGCTTCGCGCGGTTGGATTGCTACTTATGAATAGTGCGGGAACTGCGCGAGCATTCCATTTCACAATAGATCTTCGCGAGGCTGCTTTCTTCCTGAACAGCGCGAGAACTGTGCGAGACGTTCACTTCTTAATGGAACTTCGTGAGGATCCTCACGAGGCTTTGAGGCTTTTATGGACTGCGCGACAGGTTCTCTTAAACTGTGCAAGACTGCACGACCTTTAACTTCTGAACTTCGCAAGAGCTGCGCGACTCAAGGCTTCTGAAGCTCTTCTGTCCCTCCATTGCACGAGAAGTTGTTGTGAAGTCTTGGGACTTCACGAGGACTGTGCGAAGCATATTTTTCTGAATCCTCTAGAGCTTTGTCAACTTGCCGAGGCTTGCCTCAGGTCTGGATTCATGGCTCATTCTTCTGAGGGACTTCTGGTGCCAATACAGGCTCCTTAACATGATTTATGGCCTTATTGCTCTGCTATTTATTATCTACAGAAAACAATTAACAAACCTTTATTAGATGGCTAAGGGTCTAATCAAAGGCTAAGTTAAGGAGTGAAAAGTGGTACTTTTCAGGTCTCAACAAGAGGTTAGATCTGTAATTGGGTAAGGTTAAGATTGCTATTATGGGTTCCCAGCTGCACAAACTATAGATTTAAGAGTATTTCCATTGTAGAGTGATTCTTGATTGCAATGTAAATGTTGTTTCTAGTGCTTTAATTAGATATAAAGTTCCTTTGGCTTCATTTGGTGATCGATCGGATTTGTGCAGAGGAGCCTGTAGATCAGCTCAACCACTTAACTAGTAGGCCTCTTGGATACCACCCGATCTCCCTAGATCTGATACTCCTATGATTCCTTGAGTCTGTGACCTAGGAATTGTAGCATCTGTAGTAGTTTTAATTGTTCTAATTGATGCTTTAGCTTTGGAGGAGATCCCTACGATGGTCTGTGACCATTAAAGTGGACAGATCATAACCTTAAGATTAGTCCAAGCTCTACCCCCAATTGGATTCGTCTGTTGCAAATCCATGGATCCGATAGAGTCTATAGGATGCTCTATGACCATTAAAGGTGACAGAACATAGCCTTATGACAAGGTGGACCTTGCGATTTGCAGTGGAGCTTTCTACCCTGCAGCTGTGCTTATAGCCACTTGAGGGAATTGTGTGCTCTGAACCTCTGTAGCATGATTAATTGAATATGATTTCAGTGAAAACCAATCTCCAAGCTACTCTTCTCCATTTTTTTCTTTCTTACTCCTTTCCCCTGCAAGATCTAAGTTCCCAAACTCAATCCAAGTTAATTTTGTTTAATTTAGGTTAGCTTAAGTGACAATCAATTTTAAACCTCTCCCCTGTCTTTTAGCTAACATAACATTAGTTAGGGTGCCAAATCTACTCCAGATCTGGAGATTTATCACATTTTTAAACCAGCCTCCCTGTGGACAATCCCTTACTCACCATCTTTTTAATGCATGCTACAACAGATCTTGATTACTTGCAGGTCTGTGTGGGTGTGTTCTGCCTAGTTTTATTGCTAATTTTAGACCCTCATTTGAGGGAAGGCAAGCACCCCAACACCGCGACATGGGAACCATGCATTGAAATAATAGTACATGGCTAAACACAGGCTAAAATAATAGCTCTAGGGGTTAGATCCCAACGTAGGGAGACTAAATACTGAAACAATAGTATATAGTTGAAATGCCGGCTAAAATAATAGTCTGGCATTTCAAGCATGACCTGGAAAATCTCGAATTAAGCACCTAAAACCATGCGCGTAATTCGATTGCACGCCAAATCACAAGCGTGCAATCACTCCCTTCTAAGACCAGACATCCTTACCCTAGACCAACATGAGACTCGATCATGCGTCCATCATGAGACGAGCGATCGGATTGAGCACCACATCACTGACGCGTAATTAGCCTACGCCCGACCTAGTCTTATCAGCCTTTATCCCTAAGTTTCCTCGAATAAACGCTTCGAGAGTGGCGCTTAATTAGATTACGCACCCCAAAATGGGGGCACAATTAGTTCTAACGCTATTAGGACTAGGAAACTCGCTGAGCAAGTCACCCGGTCACTCACTGAGTCAGCGACTGACTCGAAGCTATTAAGCACCGGGAGATTGGTGCGCTATTTGATTAAACGCCTGAAACTGGGTGTTTAATTGGAGAAAAACCTATAAAAGATTTTTTTCTAATTCGCCCCGAGAGAAGCTGGAAATTTTTGAGAGAGAACAATTTTTTTTTAGATTCCGACACTAAAGAACTCTGAGGACCAACCCATAGAGCAACCTAGTCATGATTTCGAGATTCGAGCTTCGAATCTTCAAGATTTCTCTCCGCAGCCCCAGTCTTAGGTAAAAAATCCTAGTTTTAGACTTAGGATATTTCTCTTAGTTTTAATTATAGGTTTTAATTTTCAGTCCTAGACTGTAGCACCCCTTTTTTTAGATCATGATTTTTAAATCTAGCTCTAGTTCTCTGAATTTAGAACTCGTCCTTAATCCGCCGGTCTAATTTACAGACCCTAGGCTTTAATTCCGTTCTAAAATCTCAATTTCCAGTCCTATCATTAATCTCTGGTTCTAGGTCTTAGACTTTAGAACCATACCTTAATCATACGGTTTGATTTTCTGATTTCGGACCCGAATTCTATCCTAAAATGTTAAATTATGGTCTTAATTCCCGATTTTAATACCTCCAAAAATTTTAAATATTAATTTTAGTTTCTCAATTTAATTCATAATTATTACTTCGAAATTGACTCTAAAATATCTAAAAATACTATTTTATCATCATAAATCAAATTTATCTTTAATCTCAACCACCCGATTTGCCCAAGGGAGCATACAAAGGGTACTTGGGAACGAGGCCAATCCTCCTTAGCATAGCGGGCCCAAACTCCATTTTTTCTCAGAATTACTTAGTTGCTTTAATTAGGATTATAATATCAGTTTCGTAATTTCTTCTTCTGATTTTAGTATAGTCAATTTACATGCTTTATTTCAATTAAATCCTTAAAATAATTGCTTCGATTAGAACTCCAAAAAAATTAGTTCATTTATTTTAAATAGATTATTCTAGCATAGTTAATTCCTCGCTTTATTAGATCTCAGTATCAGTAATCAGTCCTTTTATTTTAATTAGAATCTTAGTATAATTAATTTATTGCTTTGACCATAATTCTAGTCAAATCAGTTCCTTTATTTTTAATGGGGATTTAGTATAGTTAATTCATTGCTTTAATAAGAATTTTAGCAAAATTAGTTTATTTGCTTTAATTAAAATTTTAAGAAAATTAATTCATTGCTTTAATAAGAATTTTAGCAAAATTAGTTTATTTGCTTTAATTAAAATTTTAAGAAAATTAATTCATTCCTTAAATTAGAGTTTTAGTGAAATCAGTCTTCTATTTCAATTAGAATTCCGATAGAACTAGTATACGTGCTTTACTTAGAATTTCAGTATTACTAGCATGCTTGGTTTAATTAAAGTTTCATTAAAATTAATACACCTACATTCCAAATACAATTAGGAGACCAAAGTTAATTGGACTTTTAGTAGTATTAGGACACTATATCAATTAGAATTCCAGTAGTGCTAGGAAACTAAAATTAATTAGACTCGTGATAGAATTAGATTACTAGATTAAATAAACAATAATAAATTCCCACGTGATTAAACTCATAGCAGAATTGGGAAGTCTAAACTGATCAGAACTATAACAATAACAGGGGAAGGGAAGAGAAATTAAACTATCTAAATTATAAGTAAAGTCATAGTTGCTGACGTTCGTAGGCGAACGATTCAATAAAGAAGTTACAATACTCGCTCCAAAGCATGATCATTGATGTGTTGCAGCATCGTTAAATATCTGCAGCTGGTGATCGCAACAAACTAGGAACCATCCTAGAAAATGTTTTATTTTTAACATTCCAAGCACCGCATCGCTAGAGTAGTTGGACAGAATTGGAGCCACTAATTCAATGGGAACTGAGAGGAACCTAGAAAAAGCACACACCAACAGACTGGCGATCGCGATGAGACACTTTTGCAAACTCTTTTTCTAGATAGTTAGTTTTTATCTTATCTCCCTATTTTTTTCTTCCCGTCCTGTCATTTAGCTTCCCGTTTATATATATATATGAGTCTTCGTCAAAGACTCGAGATGTCTGGTATAAGACGAGTGAGTTTAGGAGACCCACCATTGGGGGAAATCATAACAACCCCACATACGAAGAAGAACCGTTTTGCAGTTCTGGCACATGACAACCTGAGATTAATATGGCCGGTGAGCAAGACAATCCCTTCTCCACCCCACACACCGGTAACAATTATAATAGGAGAGATGGTAACATCTGACGAAACCTCACCGCTCAACAGATCGTAGAACCCAGTATTCAAAGAATACAAAGAGGAGATGTCGACTCCTAGGAATTTCTTCGAGGGTTGGCCGCCGCATATGAAACCATTAGGTCACGACAATTTTTAGAAGAACAACAGTGACAAGAGAGGCCACCTCCTACCCCGAGCACGGTGTCAGCCCGCGCCATACCATTGAGACAACCTGCCCACACATTCTTCAACGATGACTCTTTAGACAAAGTTTGCTCACGGGTCGCTCCAAAAGACGACACCATTAAAATCAAAGATCTCCTTAAAATGCTCGATGAGTACATGGCCAAGAGAGAGCACCCTGGTCACTCATTCGGATTCAAAAAATTTTGCTTGGACGTCAAGTTTAATTTACCAATAGAATTTAAGCCATTAAAATTTACCAAATACAATGACATGGGAAATCCGAATCATCACTTGGCCCTCTTTTGTAATGATTTCTGACTCGTACGTGATAATCAAGGACTTCTCATTCACTATTTCTAATGCTCATTAGAAGGAGAAGCTTTAGATTGGTTTGCGGGACTCCCGCTTTATAAGATAGAAACCTTTGATGAATTAGTCGATAAATTCCTAGGCCAATACAAACACTTGATCCAAGAGACAGTCAGTCTCAGCGATCTAATGGCAGCCAAGCAAGGACTTGATGAAGAATTTACCGACTCCGTCGTCAGATGGAGAAAACTCACTCATAGGACTGACACTTCAATGAAAGAGAAGGATTCAGTGGACATTATCATCGATAACACTAGAGAACTGTTAAAGAGCACACTTGTCATAAATGATTGCCCGACTTCACTGCACTCCACTGCCGGGCATCCTGACTAGTGTGACACAGTAAACGCGGAGACCTTTCTCTATCCATAGTCACATCAAAAGTGGGCTCTTCCAGCAAATCAAAATCGAAAAACAATAAGAAAGCCTTAGAAATAAAACAGGTCAGCACCGTTGTTAATCAGGACAAAACTCTAGGAACAGAAATTTTCACTCACAAAACATCGGGCAAAATCAAAATCAGCAACAATACAGGAACCAAAACCAAAGCCAGAACTAGAATCAGGGCCAGTATTAGAATAGAAATCAATATCTTAATACCTACCAGAATTAGAATGCGACGTAGAATCGACCGTCCCACGAGCCGAATTATAATAGTGTGCCCCCACCGCAGAACTTTAACCTAGCCAGAGGTCCCTACCAGCCAAGGCAGGAACACTATCCCCCTTTATCTGATACAATTACCAACATCTTTCGTCTCCTTATCACTCAGAATCTCCTCTGATTCTCGTAAGAAAGACCTCACCCATGGCAGACAAATCTAGACTATAGTAAATACTGTGCCTTCCATCGATACGCAAGACACAACCTAGAAGACTACTGGGTCCTCAGGGACGTAATCTATGACATAAATGACCGAAGTTAGATCGATTGGGAAGCACTTAGGAATCCTAACCCTAATAATAACCAACCCCAATAAAATTTAGGGATCGTTAATAACCCCATGCCCAACCACAACCAAGCAACACCTGCTTAGGTCACCACCGTAGATCTCTCCGGTCAATCCCCCTTCCAACCTTCCACCATAATCACTCGTATTCAACCCTCTACTACTTTTTCCCCACCAGTGAGAGCTCCTTCACCCCCTAATCCCTCAGCCCTAATCACTCGCATCGCCCTGTCTAATCCACCTCCTTATCTAAAATTCACTCAGTTACGAGTCCATTCCTTTGGGTCTAGGAGACCACTCCCCCGTAGTCACCCGCCAAAACCTCCAACCCCTCCGGATCTCGAACCAACACCATTACCGCTCCCTTTGTTTGATTCTAAACCTGAGTATGGAGGTCACGTTCTCCAAACTGTAGCCCAAATTGTTGCATGGGTATATGTTGGGGAATTTCAGTGTGCTGATTTATTGTGTAATGATAAAGATAAAATAAAATTAAGGTAAAATAGGGGATGGATTTAGCACAATAAAAATATCCTAGACCTGCAAGATACAGGGTCCTTTTGTAGCAAGTTTTAGTAGAAAAGTAAGGGAGTGTCCACAAGGAGGTGAGTTCAAAATATGGTAAATCTCTAGATCTGTAAGAGATCTGACACCCTAACTAATGCTAAGTTAGCCAAAAGAAAGGGGAAGGTTAAAAGGGTTGTCACTTGAACTAAACTACACTTGAAATGCAAACTAATTGAGATCGAGTCCAGAGATCTAGATTTTGCAAGTGGAAGGGTTTAAAAAACAGAAAATAGAGAAGAGCAACTTGGAGATTGGTCTCACTGCAATCAAGTTGAGCGATCATGTTACAGAGGTTCAGAGCACAGAAATCCCTCAGGTGGCTACAAGAACAGCTGTAGGGTAGAAGGCTCCACTCTAAACCAAAAGATTTAACTGATCTTAAGGCTATGGTCTGTCCACTTTAATGGTCACAAACCATCCTATAAACTTCATTCGATCTGAAGGTTTATGGTAGAAGAATCTAATTGAAACCAGAGATTGGACTGCACTTAAGGCTACGATCTGTCCACTTTAATGGTCACAGATCATCCTAGGGAATTCCTCCAAACCAAAGGTTTCAACCAGAGCATGAAAACCACTGTAGATGCTATAATTTTTAGGTCACAGACATAAGAAATTATAGGGATATCAGATCTAGGGAAACAGATAGTATCCAAGAGGTCTACCAGTTAAGTGGGTGAGCTGATCAATAGACTCCTCTACACAAATCCGATCAAGAACCAAATGAAACCAAAGGAACTATAGATCTAATTAAATCAATAAAAACAACATTTACATTGCAATAAAACTTGCTCTACAATGAAATGCTCTCAGATTTGTAGTCTGTGTAGCAATTAACCCATAATAGCAGTCTCACCTTTACCCAATTACAGATCTAACCTCTCTCCTCACTGCTCCTAGGGAATTAGCCAACCATAGTTGGGCTAAAAGAGGAAAAGTAGAATTTCGCTACAAGCTCTGATCTCCAAAATTTGATCCAAATCTCAATCTCCCCCAATTGCAATTAGGGATCTCAATATATAGCTTGCTCTCTTGTTTTTCCCGCTAATCTTCCCTTCGAGAAGGTCCTCAAAGTTTGTTAGAGTTCTATTAGAGCACGTGGGTTGGTTAGGATTTCCTAGGGCATCATTTAGATCATCGTGTCAGTCACCAACATGGCTCAGTTTGCGTGTAGCAGGTCACCAAGTTGCAGCGTGTGCATAGCTGATTTTCTGAGAAGTTCTTCACACGATTTTGATAGGTTCAAGAAGCTTTTGACAGGTTCAAATGGAGCTTTGTAGCCCCTTTCGATAGGTTTCGGTAGGATGATTCTTCTCTTAAAGCTTTAGCATTCTCAGCCCTTTGTTTGGAGCATTCGATAGGTTGGAGAAGCTTTTTGACAGGTTAGAGGACCATTTCGATAGGCTCGGCTCTGTATGCCATCATTCCGATAGGATTGCTCTCACTCCTATCGAAAGGCTCAAGCACCATTCGGTAGGTTCTGTTCCAGCGTCTCCATCTTGATAGGTCAAGGCCATCATCCGACAGGTTCAAGAAACCATTCGATAGGTTCCCCTTACACCTCAGGCAGGCTTTCGATAGGATGGTTTCTTCCTTTTTTTCAGTTGTTCGATAGGTTCTTGGATCCTATCGAACTCCTCAATCAACACGAATCCGTCCTTTCTCTGCCTTCAGATCTTATCGAAACCTTTCCAACTGCACAAATTCCTCCATTTTTGGCTCTCAGCTCCTATTAAAGTCTTCAAATAACCTCTCGATAGGATGTTTTCATCCTGTTTTCACTTCCTTCGCCTTGCCCTGCTATTACCACACGCCCCAAGGGTCCAATGGTGTGCTATTGCTGGGTCTGTACTGTGCTGAGAGATAAACTTCCTTGTTTGGCATTCTTGAATGGTTTTTTGCATTTTTCCTATCTTTTATTGCTATCTACAAAACAAACTCAATAGAGGTTTATTAATGTGCTCACAGGTCCTGCAAAAGTCAGGTTAAGGGGTGACAACTGGCATTTTTCACTACTTAACACATCCCAAAACCTAAGCTTTGCTAGTCCCTGAGCAAAGGAAAATTTTAAAAAATTAAAATGCCACTTTCGTAGGGATCACGGATACATTTAGCATATGCATCAATCCTTTTAAACCCTTAGGTGATCCCTAGTGGAGGAGTGAAGCCTCCTGAGGGTTTTCAATGATGGTACCCACAAACTTCTCCAATAAAGTTAGTTAATATTAGTTCATCCTGCTAAAACAGAGTTTAAGTATATAAAATAAATTCACACCATATCCATTCAATTCATTAGAGGAATTTCAACATAAGAAGCATATGTTCAAAACTTGAAAGTCTGTTGTACTCCTTCACCATCACTCAACTCATGTCAAGGCATTTCTCCTAAAAATTAATGCATGGCTCACCTTTCACTTGAGAATTCTATTTTGATACTACCCCTATCAAATTGGATTTTAGACTCAAGTCTCATCAGGGTTGTTCACTCACAATAAAAAATGAACGGTGTAGAATTTCACATAGCTCAAGAGCAGTTACAACCCTCAAATAGGACTGCAAGCATGAGCATAGGCATTTCTCTAATTCCTAAATTTTTTTAACTCTTTTCACCATAGATTAAACAACTCCTTATCTCCACATGATAGCTCAATTCATTCTAGATCAATAAGGTCTTTTATTGGGTGGTAATGTGGCTTAGGGCTGAGGTTTATAAAAGATTGAAAGGGTAAAAGGGATTCAAATTTTAGAAGACAGTAAAGGTAAGGAGGTGATTTACCACTCAACCTTCTTTATTTCAGCACCTCTTCACTTTCTTTTTAAATTTTTAGACTTGAAGTGATCAGCTTCATCAACTTCTTATCTTCTTGTAGAGTTTCAAATGAAGTGACTTCTCTTTCTCATCCTTTTACTCTATTTTTTTTTTTTTTTAAATTATATTTTTCTCTATTTTTTTTCTTTTTATGGATTGGAATGCCACAATACCACCAACTGTGCTTTCTTCTTTTTCAACCAACCATCAAACCAGCTCTACCTTCTAAAATCTCAGAGTAAGGATTAGGCTGTATCAGGTCACTGAGGTTTTGGGTTCAAATTTTCTGATTTTTTTTATCAAAGAAAACTGGGACTTTTAAGGCTCAAGTGATGTGTATTAAGGGCAGTTCAAAGGTAGGACATTTTAGGCTCAAACTATCCAAGGGATGGCCTTACTTCATGTCCTCCATGTCATGAGTGCTGTCGAGCTGTTTCAACTTGGATTTGCCTAACATCTAGTGAGCAAAATTGAGTTCAATCAGTCCTTAGAGCAGAAGAATTTGCCAAAACACTCTTCAAAGAAGAATTCTCAGTCCCAAATCTCACTGGTTATGGCCTTCCATCGAATTTTTAGGGGTGTATCTTCACAATCTTCTCTCATTTCAGGTTTACTACACATAAAAAATTTTTACTTTTTTTTTTTATAATTGTTGACATTTGCTTCATGAAAAATGTTGAACTACAGCTTATTCAGTTTCAAACAGTTTTTTAATTTCCTCCTTTCCAAAAAATCAAGTGAGAATTTACTCTAATTTCGAACACTCCTTTTTAGCCTAGCTGCACTATCATTAACTCATTTCATTGGCATACCTGCCATACCCCCAAACCTAAACTAAATAGTGTCCTCACTGTTTTACATTATGAAATCAGTAGAGAGGCATGGTAAGAAAATATTGACACAGTAAAAAAAAAAACAAAAATTCATGAAGACAAAATTGTATTAATATGTCAAATATATACATGAGACAAGTGAAAAAGAAACTAAAATAACAAACTGCCATAGCTATTTACAGGCATCATCTGGCCAACCATAGAGGCCTGCCATGTTTTTTAGCTCGTCCTTAGATAAAGGAGCTTTTCCTTTTGATTTTGATTTCTGTTGTGGGTTCTTTGCGGCCTCCTCAGACTGGGCAACAAGTTGTTTTCCTTTTGGATTAATAGCAACAACAGAATTTGAATCTAAATCAGAAGGAAAAATGGCAGTGGGGTCAAATCCTAGAGCCGCAGAAGTCTTCCTTCTTTCCTCCCTAGAGAGTAGGGTGAAAGATGTGTCAGGTTGGTTTGGGGGCTTGATGGGGTGAGCTTCTATAGACTGGGCAAAAGGCTTCTTTCCTTTCTTGACAGAAGCAGCAGAGGGAGCAGATCTTTTGGTAGTAACTTTCTTCTTAGTGGGAGCCCTTTTAGATTTTGGAGGGGTCGGTTGAGTAGGGGGAGGTTCCTGGGCTTGCAGGTGGGGTAGGAGAAGGTTGAGTTGTAGAAGGGGGACCGGTTTGAGTGGAGGGAGGCTCAGTAGGAGGTACGGTAGCTGAAGCTTCTGTGAGGATTTAGTTGAGAAAGAGGGAGGCAAGAGAGAGAGAGGACGAGAGCTAGGGTTTTGGAGTGGGTAGGGAATGAGGCACAAATGACCTATCGACTGGTATAAAAGGGGGTGAAATACGATTTCGATAGGATGAATTGGATGGTTTTGATAGGCTCATGTGTTATGTCGAAAGCTTAGCTGATAAAGCTTTCAAAAAGGATGATTCAATAGGATCCCGATAGGTGGAATCATTCTTCCGATAGGCCTTAGTGCCTATCAAAACCATCAAATATCCTGTCGAAATCACCATGAGACCTAACAAAAGGTGAACTTGACCTATCGAAAGCTCCCAACACCCAAATAGGGCTGCATTTCTGGGCACTCTCAGCCTTAGCACTCAGCAGGCTCTTCTGCTATGCTGCTCTATAGTTTGTTGCCTTAGTGGAAAAGCTCCCATTATCTCAGGACAGCTGGTAATATTGACATGATGGCCTAGTATTTAGCATGGTAGTTTTTTTTATTGCAGAAAAAAAAAAGTCAATCAACAACAATGTAAACACCTAAAAGAAAAGCAAAATATGGTACATATGATACATATTGAACTTCAGGAGCTAATCTGGAGGATCTGAAAGGTCTAAGGTCTCCTCAGGCTCATCAAACTTGGCAACTTTCGTGGATCTTGTCTGCAGCAAATGTCCATTCCCTGGGTGCTATTTTGTATTTGTGAACCAAACATTGCCCTTGATCAGCTGATGTGAATTTTCATGCACAACCTCCTTTAGTACATCAATGGGAAAAAAGGCCTCATCTAGAGGGGGTTAATGAGTTGTGTTGTACACATTTAGCTTTACTTTCATGTTGCCAAAGGAGACTTCCATGACTCCTGACCTGCATTTTATACAGGCACTAGCAGTGGGCAAAAGGGGTTTGCCTAGAATCACAGGTATGGAAGAAACACATTTTCTTGGCTCCATGTCTAGCACCAAAAAGTCAGTAGGGTAAAAGAACTTGTCAACTCCCACCAGGAGATCTTTAATGACCCCCATAGGCTTCCTTTCAAATCTGTCAGCCAATTGCAAGACCACATGTGTGGGCTTCAACTCTCCTAAGCCCAGTTTCTCATATACTGTATATGGTAGTAAATTCATACTGGCTCCCAGATCTAATAAGGCTTTCTCAATTTTTTGATCTCCAATGATGAAGGGGATAGTGGGCACTCCAGGGTCTTGAAGTTTTGTGGGGGTAGCAATAGACAGAATCTGCTTTACCTTTTCTGCTGAAAAGACCTTCTTGGATAAGTGTATCCTAGATTGTCTTTTATGGGTGCATAACTCCTTTAGAAACTTGGCATAGGCTGGAACTTGTTTAATTGCATCAAGTAAAGGCAAGTTGATCTTTACTTGCTGAAAATTTTCCATCATTTCCTCTATTTTACCTTGCCCTTTGTCAAAAGGGGAAGGTGCTTGCAGTGCCTTGGGAAATGGCAAAGGTGGGACTACTCCCTCATTTGCAGCCTTAGCCAACTGATCATCTTTCTTTTTAAATTTTTTTATTTTCTTGAGAGTCCTCATTCTCCTGCTTATTCAAACTTGGTTATTGCTGGTTGTCCACAATTGGTGGCTCCTATTCTGTCCTTTCAAAAATGACCTCTTTGCCTTTTTCAAAATTTCTCAAAGTCTCACAGCCAACTTGGTTATCAACCAGCCTTCCACTAATTAATGTAGTAATGGATTTGGCTTCCACATAGGTGGAGGAAACTTCACCAACTACATATTGTCTCCTTGGGTTATCCAGTGGTTGGCTAGGCAGCCTCCCTTCCTTTCTCTTAGTCAAAGCATTAGACAGCTGACCAAGATGGTCTTCTATCTTTTTAATGCTTTGGCTGTGAGAGTGCACAGTTTGAGTTAAGGGACCCAAATTTTGTAGTGAGGCCATAACTTGTTCCTCGAAAGAAGGTGATCTCACAGCTGGAGGGGGTGCAGATTGCTGCACAGGCTGGCCCACAGGGTCATGGGCTGCTAGTAATGAGGCTTGGGAACATAACTTTTGTGGTAAGAAATGGGCTGTTGTGGCTGCTGCTGCTGGTTTGGGTATGCATCTTCTCTCCATCTCAAGTTGGGGTAGTTCCTCCATTGGTACCCAGCAGTAGGCTGTTGCCCATAGGACTGAGTGGCAACAACATGCTCCATAACAAAATTTGGAAATTAGACAGCTGATGGGAATTCTTCAAGGGAGTGAGCAGGGGACTGGCAGATAGCACATCCCTCCTCCACCCTAGCAGCCATCGGCGACTTCATTGCTCCCATGAGCTTATCAACTTTTAGTGTCAGGCTGTCCACTTTCCTCTCCAAATCACTTTGCACATTTATCTCTAACATCTTCCGTCTGGTGGTATTCTCTTTCACTAATCTAGGAGGATCTAAGTCCCTAGACAAGGTCTCCCTCTGCATGGAGTTCTCACTAATGATATCAAACAACTCCCAAGCCTCCTCAATAGTTTTGTGGAGGTAGGTGCCACCACAAGAAGCATATCCCATGTGTCTGCTTTTTGAATCAATCCCTTGATAAAAACTTTAAACCAATTGCCATTCAAGGATTTTATGGTGGGGGCATTTCTTTAGGAGTTCCTTGAATCTCTCCCAAGCTTGGTGAAAATCCTCAATTGGATCTTGAGCAAATGAGATGATGCCCTTCCTCAATTGGCTTGTTTTAGACATGGGAAGAATTTGGCCAAAAACTGACATTGAAGATCACTCTGAGACTGAATACTGTTGGGGGGAAGCCTGGATAACCAGGTCCTGGCACTATCCTTCAATGAAAAAGGAAAGAGTCTCATCCTGGTTGCCTCCTCCCCCAAACCTATGATATTGAAAGTGGTGCACAGTCCTAAGAATTCATCAATGTGCTTATAAGGATCCTCTTTGGTCAGGCCATGAACTGAGGGTAGCATCTGGATTATGGAAGACTTTATTTCATAACTTCCTTGAGCAACTAGGAACTAAATGCAGAAGGGGTAATTGTAAACCCCTGGTGCATTAAATTCCTTAAGAGTTCTAGGCTGCTGTTGCTCACCCATTTTAAGAAATTCAGCTGCAACAGATGTGAGTGGAGTTTGTCTAGATCTGAGAAGCCTTTCAATGTGCTGATTTATTGTGTAATGATAAAGACAAAATAAAATCAGGGTAAAACAGGGGATGGATTCAGCATGAAAAAAATATCCTAGACTTGTAAGATACAGGGTCCTTTTGTAGCAAGTTTTGAAAGAAAAGTAAGGGAATGTCCACAGGGAGGTGAGTTCAAAATATGGTAAATCTCCAGATTTGTAAGAGATCTAACACCCTAACTAATGCTAAGTCAGCCAAAAGAAAAGGGAGAGGTTAAAAGGGTTATCACTTGAACTAAACTACACTTGAAATGCAAACTAACTTAGATCGAGTCCAGAGATCTAGATCTTGCAAGTGGAAGGGTTTAAGAAATAAAAAATGGAGAAGAGCCGGTTGGAGATTGGTCTCAGTGCAAAAAGGTTGAGCTGATCATGTTACAGGGGTTTAGAGCACACAAATCCCTCAGCTGGCTACAAGCACATCTGCAGGGTAGAAGGCTCCACTCTAAACCAAAGGATTTAACTGATCTTAAGGCAATGGTCTGTCCACTTCAATAGTGACAAACCATCCTATAGACTTCATCCGATCTGAAGGTTTATGGTAGAAGAATCCAATTGAAACCAGAAATTGGACTGCTCTTAAGGCTATGATCTGTCAACTTTAATGGTCACAGATCATCCTAGGGAATTCCCCCAAACCAAAGGTTTCAACCAGAGCATTAAAACCATTACAGATGCTACAATTTCTAGGTCACAGACATAAGAATTTGCAGGGATATCAGATCTAGGGAAATCATATGGTATCCAAGAGGTCTACCAGTTAAGTGGGTGAGCTGATCAATAGACTCCTCTACACAAATTCGATCGAGCAACAAATGAAACCAAAGGAACTATAAATCTAATTAAATTAATAAAAACAACATTTACATTGTAATAAAACTCTCTCTACAATGAATTGCACTCAGATATGTAGTTTGTGCAACAATTAACCCACAATAATACTCTCAACCTTACCCAATTACAGATCTAACCTCTCTCCTCACTGCTCCTAGGGAATTAGCCAACCATAGTTGGGCTAAAAGAGGAAAAATAGAATTTCATTGCAAGCTCTGATCTTCAGAATTTGATCCAAATCTCGATCTCCCCCAATTGTAATTGGGGATATTAATATATAGCTTTCTCTATTGTTTGTCCCACCGATCTTTCTTTCTAGAAGGTCCTCAGAGTCTGTTAAAGTTTTGTTAGAGCATGTGGGTTGGTTAGGATTTCCTAGGGCATCTTCTGGATCGTCGTGCTGATCACCAACGTGCCTTGGTTTGCATGCAACAGGTCACCATGTTGCAGCGTGTTCATAGCTGATTTTCTGAGAAGTTCTTCACACGATTTCGATAGGTTAAGGAAGCTTCCGACAGGTTCAAATGTAGCTTTGTGGCCCCTTTTGATAGGTTCTCAGGTCTCTTCAATAGGTTTGATAGGATGATTCTTCTCTTAAAGCATCAGGATTCTCAGCCCTTTGTCTGGAGCATTCGACAGGTTGGAGAAGCTTTTCGACAGGTTGGAGGACCATTTTGATAGGTTCGGCTCTATATGCCATCGTTCCGATAGGAGTGCTCTCACTCCTACCGAAAAGCTCAAGCACGTTCTGTTCCAGCGTCACCATCTCGATAGGTCCAGGCCACCATCCGACAGGTTCAGGAAACCATTCGATAGGTTCCCCTTACACCGCAGGCAGGCTTTCGAGAGGATGGTTTCTTCCTTTCTTACAATTACTCAATAAGTTCTTGGATCCTATCGAACTCCTCAATCCACACAAATTAGTCCTTTCTCTACCTTCAGATCCTATCAAAACTTTTCCAACTGCACGAATTCCTCCATTTTTGGCTCTCAGCTCCTATCAAAGTCTTTAGATAACCTCTCGATAGGATGTTTTCACTTCCTTCACCATGCCTTGCTGCTGCCACACGCCCCAAGAGTCCAATGGTGTGCTATTGCTGGGTCTGTACTATGCTTTGAGATAAACTTCTGTGGGTGGCATTCTTGAATGGTTTTCTGCATTTTTCCTTTTGCTATCTACAAAATAGACTCAACAGAGGTTTATTAATGTGCTCACAGGTCCTGCAAAGGTCAGGTTAAGGGGTGAAAACTGACATTTTTCACTACTTAACAGTAGAAAGTGTCACAAGAAAGACCTCAAGCCAAGACAATGAAATAATTACCGAGTATTTGTTGAATCAAAAGGAAAGCGAGCCAGAAGAACATCCTGACCCGTGCAAAAACCTGGTCTCTGCTTTCCTAGAAGAGGAAGATTACACATAGTACCTCCTACCTTGAAGCGGCACCATTCAGGTATGCCTTCAAACCTTGAATTTCAAGTATTTTACAAAGACATCTGCATCAAGCCGCGCCAGGTTCAGTCAACAATCGGCTTGCTGTTGTTTCTTCTTAGTGTGCTTGATTTATGTGAGTTTTAAAAATAGAGTTATAGCTGCTAAATTATAGTGGCTCTAGACTATATAAACAAATAAAAAAATATCAGCACAGTTAGAAGAGAATTAGCCTGCAAGATCAGGGCCAATTGTAGCAAGTTTTAAAAGTAAGGGAGTGAAAGATCGTCCACAGAGAATTTGTCTAAAATGTAAGATAAACCTCCAGATCTGAGCTACCAGATCTGGCTTCTTATCCTATCTAGAAAACTAATAAGATGAGAGGTTTGAATTTGTCACGTTTAACAAACTAAAAACAAAGAAAAATTTAAACTAAATGATCCAGATCCGAGTTGGGGAGTGATTGAAACAAAGATGGAGAAGTAATATCTAAATCTGATTTGGTATTTGAAATCTAATGAGAATAACTGCAACTCAACAGAGGTGATCCAATCTTCATCTGGCTTCAAGCACAGATGTAAGAGAGATAAATCTAATTCAAGGAATAGGCTTACGCTTATGGCTATGGTCTGTCCACTTTAATGGCCACAAACCATCCAATAGTCTTTAATCCAAATCCTCAATTCAGAACAATAAACATCACTACAAATGTCAGAAGAGACTAGGTTACCAACACTAATTCTTACAGGATTAATGAATCAAGGGAAATTGCATGCACAACAATGAATCTAAAGGAGTCTAATGTACTGAGGAGATCAGAGGGAACCCTTGACATGAGTCCAATGGAGAATGCATAGTTTACAGCAACCTTTTAAAATTCATCCTTACAATTTAACAGCCTCTGATTTGGCAAATGTGATGCAAACTCTCCTTTGAGTTACAGTAGTATCTCACAGCTCTCAAATGCAAGTACAAAGTAGGCTATTACAAGGATTGCAGACAAGCTGTCTGGCTGGGAAATGAGGGATTAGAAATGAAACTCAAAATTTGGATGCCCCAATTGGGCAAATGCTTCGTCAATTTATAGCTTTCCCTAGGTCCAGCTCAGATGTGTATCAACCAATCAGAGGTTCTCAGATCTGTATTGACCAATGGTAGTCGAGCACGGGGATCGAGATCTTTCGCCAATCGAATTCCTCGATCTGTTTGACCAATCGGTGAAAAGGCATCAATTCTGTTATGCATTTTGAAAGTTTGTTAGAGTTTCTAGAAGTTCCCGCCAAGTTATTCACTCTCTAGGTGCTCACGTGGGGTGGAATATTCCTTCGCTTTATGCTTAGAACCCTCTTGAATGTCCCTAGGTTTTAAAATGCATTGGGACGCATGCAACAGATTACTGAATTGCCCTTGTTAAAGCTGTAAATCTCCAGAATACCTTTTCGCTGAGCTTAGGGGCCTTTTCACAAAGTGCTGTGACTTCTGAAGCTCTTTTCGCAATGTTCAATCTCTCTTCAAATTGTGTTTTCTCCTTTTCGCAAAGTTCAATCTTCTCTTCGAAGTGTGTTTTCTCTTTAGCAAAGGTCAATCTTCTCTTCGAGGAGTTCAGATGCTCTTCGAAAGCTACGCCTGGAGTTTTATTCCTTTTCGCAGAGTTCAAGGTTCTTTACGAAAAGTGCAGGTTCTTTGCGAAAAGAACTCTGTAGTGCATTTCTTTGTTCGAATTGTTCCCTGCTTCGCTTACAGGTCTTTGCCTCTTTACTTTAGACCTTTCAACAGCTGATGAGGTTGTTTCTTCACTTCCTTTCTTTGGACTGACATGGATTGTCATCTTTTTGGCACTTTTAAGCTGCTTTTATGGTTAAGCCTATCTTTATTGTTAGCTGCAACATAGGCACTTAAAACACTTATTTAGTTCTCTCAAAGGTCTATCAAGACTTAAGTTTAGGGGTAAAAAATGGTATTTTTCACTTGTCAACACACCCCCAAACCTAAGCTTTGCTAGTCCCTGAGCAAAGAAAAGAATAATAATAAAAAAAACAAAGTAAAGAGCCAATTTTATAGGGAGCACAGTTGCATTTAGCATATGCAACAAGCCTTTTAAACCCCTAGGTTATCCCTATTGGAGGAGTGAAGTCTCCTGAGGGTTTTCAGTGAAGGTACCCACAAACTTCTTCAATAAGTTAGCTCAAGCCCACTTTCGTCAATTGATTATTCGCACTTGCATCAGTTATTTTGTAAGAAGGTTTTTCAAGAAAGCTATCAGTTTAAAACTAAAATTTTGCAGAATTCTTGTTACTACTCGATTTATGTCGAGGCCATTTAGGAAAATTCTAACGCTAGCCTTTGATTTAGGAATCCAGCATCGATGTTGCCCTAATCAGTTGATTTTAAACCCAATTCTCACCAGGATTTTCACTCAATAAGCAAATGAGAGGGTTGTACTATTTCACATTAAGAGCGATTCACATCCTCAAATAGACAGAAGGCGAGCATAGGCATTGCTTTTAGTTATAAATTCTGCTCCTTTCACCATAGATTACACAAATTCTTATCTCCATGTGATAGCTCCATCCATCAATGATCAAGAAGGACTTTTACTTGGGTTTGATTGTACGATAGGTGGAATCTCTAAAAGGGTTGGAAAGGTGTTCATATTTGAGAAGTCAAGGTCAAGGTCGAGGTTATATGCAAACCCACTTTTCTTCAAAGATAGTTTCATCTTCTTCTTTTGAATTTCGAGCCAAAGTGGCCATCTTTTTCTTTTCTTTTCAAACTTCCAATGAAAATGCCTTCTTTCTTTTGTTTTGCTCAAATATTTTCTTTTTGAATTAGCACTAATTGCATGCCACATTCCTCTATTGTTTCATCATTGCCTTCAACTTTCACCTACTTTTTGCTATTAAATTGTTACTCAATTCGCCTTCCCTCCTTTCTTCCCTTTCTCTCGACTTCTCGTATGGGGGTTAGGCTAACTGAAATTGACGAGGTTTATTGGATGAGATTTCAAAGGATTCATCGATTTATACAGCTCAACTGGTGTGTATCAAGGGCAGTTTTAAAAGGTGGGGCTTTGTAAGGTTCAAACTGTTCAAAAGGAGGCCTTACATCATGTCTTTAATATCATGAGTGCTATCAAAATATTTCAATTTGGATATGTGTAACTTCTAGTGTAAGTAAGCAGATTCACATAGTCCCTAAGCGTAAAAGATTGCCAAAGCATACCTCCAAAGAATACATTTCAGGCCCAAACCTCACTGGGTGTGGTTTTATATCAACTTCTTGAGGTATATCTTCACTGTTTTCCTTCATTTTAGGTTTACTAAAACATCAATTTTCTTTTGGAAATTTCCTGACATTTACTTCATGAAAGTCTTTAGAATTATAGTAGAAATTCATTTTAAAAATGTTTTAACTTTCTCATTTTTCAAAACAACAGGTGTGAAATGACTTCATTTTCTCAAAAGTTTCTTGATCATAAGCTGACAAGCCTTAACTTACTTATTCTATTGGCATACCGCCATACCCCCAAACAAAGGGGAGCGGGGTCCACATCGGTCCAAAACAGGAGGAAAATATAAGAAAGAAAACAACAAAAGTAATGATGGCAAGAAGAGTGAAAATGCATGTAGTATACACAAAACAGAATTTTCTATTACAACTTTATAACACAAAAGTACAAGGAGAGCTAATAACTGGGGTCAAAATCAGATCATAGGTTGGTTCAGTGGTCAACTGGAGTCACTATCGTAATCGAGCTAGAGTCGTTGTTGAGTCTCGAACTTGATTGAGCTTTCTCCTAATGGTGTTTTGTAGCTTAGTATACTCCTCATTTGATCTTTCTAATGAGGCCAAGGGTTTGGTGAGGCTAGTGGTCTTCAATTTTCTTGATCCAGCTTGGGCTTGCAACATGGACACCTTGGGTTGCTGTCCTCACCAGGTGAAATGTTTGACCCAACAGGTCCCGTGATTTTATCTCTTTCAAATTTCATAAAATCTCTAACTTCTGATTTGGTTTTCATAGGGGAGTGCGGATGTAAGCTTGCAAATCCTAGCCCCTTTGAACATCTCTGCGGATATAAGGGTTATTTTCCATGGCTTTGATGAGGGTGGCATATCGGGGAGGGAATGGAATGGTAGGGGACTAAAGGTGGCCCAACTGTGGTAGGGGGAGAAGTGGCTAGAAAGGGAGCAGGTCTGTCTGAGTGGCTTGTTCAGAGAAATGGGGAGGCCGGAGGGATGGAATCAAAGGAGCTTGGTTTGAGTATGTCGCTGGTAGTAGTGGTGGGGTGGGCAGAGCAACCAATATTACCTCCGGATCCGTTTGGGTGGCCTGGGAAGAAAAAATAGGTACAGCGGTAATGGTGGTTGTTTGGGATGTGGAAGGTAAGGAATGGAGGAGTTCCATGGTTCTGGTGATTGTCTGTGTTGATCTGAAGTTGGGCTTCGATGGATTGGAGGTAGGTAAGGATTTGGGTAATGGATGCAGGTGTGGGAGAGGTGGGCATAGTAAAGACTGGGACAACTAAGGTGGAGGGAGGAGGTGCAATGGCTGTAAAGGGAGAGGTTGGAAAGTGGGAGGAGGAGCAGGTATAGGGGTGGGGTCTAGTTCCATGGTTTCAAAAATAGAACCCATTAGAGAAGAGTAGGCCTCAGAGTGAAGGGCCTGTGTTCGTGTAGGGGAGGTCTCAGGTGTGTGGGCTGATGGAGCAGGGGAATTTGAGGGGCTTTGGAGCAGAGGAGTGCAGGGGGATGGGGCAATAAAATCTGAAGGTAACTCCACTAAAGCCTGGGCATTGGAGGGTGAAATTGGTGGTGTGAGAATTGTTGGAGTGGTTGGTGTAGAGGGGGAGTCCACAATTGGAATGATGGAATGTGTGGGAGATGGGACAGCTGGGATAGGTGAAAGTGGGGCTTGAGGGAGTAGGGTGCAAGGGCAACTTCCTCCAAAGTAGGTGCAAAGCTGGTCACCAAAGGTCTTGGCAGAGATGTTTCAAGAAGTGGGCAGCTAAAGAGCTGGTCACCACAGGAGTTGGTGAATGGATCGGGCAAAGTTGATTCAAAAATTTGGATCTGCAACATGGCAGGAGGCTCAATTGTAGGCTCAAATGCAATGCAGGGTGGCTTGTGTGGAGGCTCATCTGCAGATGTGGGTTGGCTCACTCACAACTCAGTTCAGTGCAAGAGGGGCATGTGAGGTTCACCGCCTCTCTCATCCTTCTCAAGATAGCCGGCTTGTAGTCCAAGCCTTTTTCCCAAAATTGTGAGGGGTAATGACTTCAAATGGCTCCTCACTATCAATGTCAATTTGGCTCGAGGAGGGTCAGGATCAATCGCCAAATGGTAGGCCAAATATCTTATCGCTTTTTCTTCATTTTTGGTAATCGACATCACCATAGCTTCAAATTAACATAGGGCATTGAAAACCCGCCTTGGAGAAATGAAAGAGGGCTTCTAAAATTGGTGTTCTCCTCTCTTGGTCATGCCTAGTGACATAAAACCTGCCTCAAAATGGAATCCATTAATAGAAATTGGGGGCAAGGTCTCTTCTCATGATGGATCGCAAAGGCCCATAATACCTTGGGTTAAATGGGCTACTATCTCTAAAAGAGGTCGTTCGAGCGACCAAAGGACCGAGGGATCAAATTGAATGGTATCCCTAAAGCGTTCCCTATGTCTTCAAATGTCACAAGAAGATCGCAATCATCAATGAAAATTACAAGGGTAGGGACATCATCTTTTCAAAGTTGACCTTGACTAGGTTTTGGTACCATAACTTCACCATCCTTGGGTAAATTTTCCGCAAGGGGTAAGGATATTGCTTAGTGAGGCCTCTCTAAGGTATCTTAAGGATGGCAAGCACTCTGGTTTGGTGACGAAAAAAGTTTCGTCTACCATCAGCTCGGGTATTAGCTTCTGAGAGTCAATGAAGGGATTTGGTAGGACCAAATGAATGGGCAGAGGAGTAAGCTCAGGCTCAGGGCTAGCAGCAGCAGGGGTGGGTTCCTCATGTCTAATTTTCTTACCTTTCTCCACCCTGTCTGCCTTATCCATTGAAAGTTTCTGTTTAGTTGATGTTTTAGATTTTCCTTTTGCTTTTGGGGTCGGTTTGCTCACTTTCTTAGCAGAGGATTTGGAGAACATTGCGGCCAATGATTTCTCTACTTTTCCCATTCTAGATTGATTTAAAAAAAATGCCCAAAATAGATGCTGACATAGAATCAACTTACTAATGATAACCAGAGAGAATGGGTAGAGAAACACCGAGATCTAGGGTTTATGTTTGAACGAGTTGCTTGCTTTGCAGAAATCCCCCAGATTACAAGCTGAAATCCTTCTCTGAAAATGCAAATGATCTACACAATCAGTTACAAAAGGGTAGTAAACTTGTTAACTCATGCAAGGAGAGAGCGAAGTAGGGTAGCAGTGAAGAGTCGCCCTGCAGAAAGAGTTTGAAATGAAACCCGACTTGAAGGGGTTTAAATATACTCAAAGTTAATATCATGCAAAGCGCCTTTAAGTTTTGAAAAGTTTCAAAGAGACCTTCAAGTTAATAGCTTCAGAAACATCATTTCGCAGAGGAATTAGCTTCAGAACTATCTTTTCGAAAAGAAAATGGCTTCAGCACCAACTATTCGAAAAGCACATCTTTGCTTTCGAGCAGTTCATTACAGCTCCAGAGTCTATTCGAAAAGCAATTTGGACTTTGTGAAAAGTGAATTATGACTTTGCGACTGAACTTTAAGCATATTTAAACTATGCGAAAAGAGATAAAAGCAGAAACAGAGAAAATAAGCAAAAACTATGATATACAAACATAATGTACAATTTTCTACCATCAAATATTTGGAGATTCGTGATGATAGATGGGCAGCACAGGCTCCTAGGTATTTTCAATGCATGGTTTGAGCCTCTGACTATTGACCTTTATGATTCTTCCATTACTTGGATCATTCCTCAAGGCTCGCTTGAATGACAGTGTATGGCCCTTCCCATCTGGATCTCAGTTTTCTTGGGAAAAACTTGAGCTTTGAGTTAAATAACCATACCTTAGAACTAGCTGTGAACTCTTTTCTCAATAAATTTTTATCATGAAAAGTTTTGGCTTTCTCTTTATACAATCTTGAATTGGTGTATGCATCCATTCTCTGCTCTTCTAACTCAGCAAGTTGCAATTTCCTGTGATTACCAGCAGTAGTTAGATCCATGTTCAATGTTTTAATGGCCCAAAAAGCTTTATATTCTAACCCTACTGGTAAATGGCATGCTTTGCCATAGACCAACCTAAATGGGGACATACCAATTGGGGTTTTATAGGTTGTCCTAAATGTCCACAATGCATCATTCAGCTTAAAGGACCAATCCTTTCTATCCTTCTTCACAGTCTTTTCCAAAATATGTTTGATTTCTCTATTGGAAATCTCCACTTGTCCACTGGTTTGTGGATGATATGGAGTGGCTACTCTATGAGTCACAGAGTATTTCTTCAACAATGTTTCAAAATGTCTATTACAAAAATGGCTTCCCCCATCACTGATAATGGCTCTGGGAAAACCAAACCTGGAAAAAATGTGATCCTTAAGAAATTTCAAAACCACTTTGTGATCATTTGTTTTAGTAGCTGTGGCTTCAATCCATTTGGATACATAATCCACAGCTACTAAAATGAAGTTATTCCCATTGGAAGGAGGAAAGGGACCCATGAAGTCTATCCCCCAAACATCAAACAACTCAACTACCAAAATAGGCTGTAAAAGCATTGAGTTTCTCTTGGAAATGCTGCCTAATTTCTGACAGTTCTGGCAGGACTTACAATCCTGCAGGGCATCCTTGAAAAGTGTAGGCCAATAAAATCCACACTGCAAAACTTTTGCAGCAGTTTTGTTCCCACTAAAATGACCTCCACTGGCCTGTTCATGACACATAGAAAGTATTCTATGAAATTCTTGGTCAGGGACACATTTCCTTATTATTTGATCTGCACAACTCTTAAATAGATAAGGATCCTCCCAGATGAAGTGTTTAACCTTTGAGAAGAAAAGATCTTTATCCATTCTATTCCAATGTTGAGGAATTGTTCTAGTAGCCAAAAAGTTGACTATGTTGGCAAACCAAGGAGTGTGTTCACTAATGGCAAAAAGTTGCTCATCAGGGAAAGATTCATTGATAGGCAACCTATCAATCTCTTAAAATTGGAGAGGTGATCACCACCACATTCTCCACCCCTTTTTATCTTTAATCAGAGATCAAATTCGTAATAGGAGAATCCACCGATTAATCTTGGTTTGGTGTCCTTCTTAGATAAGGTATTTCAAGGCAGAGTGGTCGTTGAACATCACTATTTGTGAACCCAAGACATATGACTGAATTTTTCAAGCAAAATAATTGCCAGTGACTCCTTCTCATTGTTGTGTAATTGAGCTGCATCAATCATTGATCTCGACATAAGTTATAACATGAGGACTTTTATCTTTTCTCCGCCCAAGGACAACTCCAAAGCATAACTGATCACACATTAATTCAAAAGGTAATGAATAATCTGAGACGCAATATTGGAGCTGAAATCGCATGTTTTTAGGAATTCAAAAGCCTTCATGCATTCATTATTGAAAACAAAAGGGACATCTTGGCATAGCAAATGACAAAGAGGTTTAGTTATTTTATCAAGTCCTTGATGAACCTTCAGAAAATCCAAAGATGTCTAAAAACTTGATTTGTTTAATAGCTTTTGAGAGGTGGTAAATGTGCAATTAACTCAACTTTTGCTTTGTCCACCTCAATGCCCTTGTGGAAACAACATGGCCAAGGACAATGCCTGGTGACCATGAAATGGCTCTTTTCCCACTCAAAACCAGATTGGTTTCTTCGCATCTTTGTAGTACCAATTTGAGATGGTGTAAACACTGGAAAACTGCTACATAGATTGAGAAATCATCCATAAAATCTCCATAAATTGGTCAATCATATCGAAAAATTGCATACATGCATCTTTGGAAGGTAGCAGGAGCATTACAAAGACCAAAAGGCATTCTCCTGTAGGCAAAAGTGCCAAAAGGGCACGAGAATGTGGTCTTTTCCTGATCTTGCCGGTACACAGGAATCTGGTTGTAACCAGAGTAACCATCAAGAAAACAGTAATAAGCTTTTCTTGCTAGCTTATCTAAGATCTGATCAATGAATGGGAGGGGGAAATGGTCTTTTCTGGTCATTGCATTTAATTTTCTGTAATCAATACAGACTCTCCATCCAGTTATTTGCCTGGTTGACATAAGCTCACCAGAATCTGAGGTTACAACAGTGATTCCAGATTTCTTAGGTACCACCTGTGTAGGTGCTACCCAAGCTGAATCTGAAATGGGGTAAATGACCCCTGCATCCAACAACTTAACAACCTCTTTCATGACCACTTCTTGCATATGAGGGTTCAACCTTCTTTGCATTTCTCTAGAAGGCTTTGCATCTTCTTCCAAGTGGATTTTGTGCATGTAAACAGCTGGACTAATTCCTCCTAAATTAGCAATAGTCCAGCCAATTGCCCTTTTATGTTCTTTCAAGACTATCAACAACTCCTCCTCTTGCTCCTTTGTGAGAGAGGAAGAAATAATGGCAGGCAATGATTTATGATTACCTAAGAACACATACTTCAAATTTTCTGGCAGCTGCTTTAGTTCTAAATCAGGTGGGCTAAGAAAAGAAGGTAACAAAGGTACCTTAGATGTTTGTGGAAGGGGGAGAGTAGCAGGTTTCCAAGAAGAGAAACTTGCTGATTGATTAAGAGTTCCTTGCACAACATTTATTTCCTCAGAATTTGAGATACAACTTGCTTTATTTTTAGCATATCCCCAAGCATCTTTAACATCTATGGTGAAGTCTTCACCCTGCAGAAATTGTTGTAAAGTCCCTTCCACAAGTTCATTCAATAGATCAACATGAAAACATTCTTCAGAGCTGAATTGAGGCTGTGTGACTGCATTATAAATATTTAATTTTACCTTCATGATTCCAAATGAGACTTCCATAATACCAGACCTGCATTGAATGCAAGCATTTGCTGTAGCCAGGAATGGTCTTCCTAAAATGATAGGGATGGAAGTTTTACTTTTGGTTGGTTCCATATCCAAAACTAGAAAATCAGCAGGATAGAAGAATTTATCTACTCCCACCAATACATCTTCAATCATCCCAACTGGCTTTCTTTCAGATTTGTCTGCTAGTTGTAACACCACATGAGTGGGTTTTAATTCTCCCAAACCTAGTTTCTCATATACAGAATATGGAAGTAGGTTGACACTAGCACCCAGATCTAATAAAGCCTTTTCAATGGTGTGTTCCCCAATAATGCAAGGGATTGTGGGGATTCCAGGATCTTGAAGTTTAGGAGGTGTAGCAATGGATAACACCTAATTAATTCTTTCCACAGCAAAGACCTTTTTGGACAAGTGTATCCTAGACTGTCTTTTGTGAGTGCAAACATCTTTCAAAAATTTTGCATATGCTGGAATTTGTTTGATTGCCTCAAGCAAAGGTAAATTTATCTTGACTTGCTTGAAAGTCTCCATCATCTCATCTATTTTTGTGTTCCCTTTATCAAAAGGGGATACAGATTTCATTGCATGAGAAAATGGTAAATGAGGAACTAATCTTTGATCTACAGCTTTAGAAGTGTTTTCAGAAATTTTTTTACTTTTCTGTTTTTCATTTTTTTGGTTTTTCTGAGGTACATCAGCAACCCCACTGCTATCACTATGCTGCTCTTGCTGCATATCTTTATCCTCTTCCTCATTTCTTTCTTCTTCAGTACCCACTTTGTTATCTATCATTTTTCCACTTCTCAAAGTGGTGACAGTTTTTACTTCTTCATGTGAATTAGAAGCTTCTCCAACCATGAACTATCCTTTGGGATTGTTCAAAGGTTGGTTGGGTAACTTTCCTTCCTCTCTTTTTGCCAAGGTATTTGAAAGCTGTCCTAATGTTTCTTCAATCTCCTTTATGCTCTGGCGGTGAAAATTCACAATTTGAGTTAAAGATCCTAAATTCTGAAGTGAATTTAGGACTTGATCTTCAAAAGAAAGGGACCTGGAAGGGTTTTGAATCATGCATCGCAGTTGTTGTGGAATGGGTCATCAAAGTTTGGTTTGACATAAAATTTCAACATTTACCGTGCGCTTTTGAAAGGCATTTGATTCTTTGGTTGTTGTTGTTGTTGGGATTGGTAATTCCTTGTTCCACCTCAAATTGGGGTGTGCCTCCATGGATATTCATTTGATCGTGATCGTCAAATTGATTGAGCAAAGATGAGCTTGTTCCACCATTAAATCTGGGAACCGTGATGCAAGCAGACATTGGTCAAGTGAATGAGTAGGACCTGCATATCGTATATGCCTCCTCTACTCTTGAAATATTTGGAGTTTTAAGTGAGTCCATCAATCTATCAAACTTTGTGGTTAGATTGTCCATCTTTCTTTCCAACTCATTCACCTCATAGATCTTCCCTTTGGTGGGTTGCTAGTTGTTCAACCTAACAGGATTTTCAATTTCTCTTAACAGAGATTCCTGCTGAGTTGAGTTTTCACCAATCACTTCAAATAAGTCCCAAACCTCTTCAACTGTTTTGTGCAAGTAAGTGCCTCCACAGGAGGCATCCACCATATTTTTGCCTTTCTTATCAATTCCTTGATAGAAGCTTTGAACCAGCTGCCACCTAGGAATTTGATGATGAGGACATTGCCTTAACAGTTCCTTAAATCTTTCCCATGCTTCATGAAAAGTTTCAGTTGAGTTTTGGGAGAATGAAATGATACTTTGTCTCAATTGGCTTGTTTTAGACATTGGGAAATATTTGGCTAAGAATTGACACTGCAAATCATTCCAAGAAGTGATACTGTTTGGTGCTAACATGGATAACCATGCTCTAGCTTTATCCTTTAATGAAAAAGGAAAGAGCCTAAGCTTGGTTGCTTCTAGACCCAGTCCAGCTATGTTGAATGTGGTGCCAAGAGCCAAGAATTCATCCACATGTTTGTATGGGTCTTCCTTACTCAACCCATGGAAGGAAGGAAGCATTTGGATAGTTGATGACTTTATCTCATAATTTCCTTCAACAGTAGGAAATGGAATGCAAAAGGGGGGAATTATAAGCACCAGGTGCAAAGTAATCCCTCAAAAGTCGAGGTTCTTCACCCATAGTAGCCAAATTCTGTGTTGTTTGTTTGGTTCGTAGTAGCCTTTCAACTTCTAAATTCAATGGGAGAATCTCAGGGCTGAGAGTCCTCCTACCAAACATACAACTCAGAACAAAAAAAAATCTGATTATGCACAGCAAACCTTCAGAATTCCTTTCAGTAATTTCCCTTCTTTAAAAACCTGAATATGAATAACTGCACAAGTATAAACAATAGAATAGTTTAGTACTGATAAAAATTAAAATGAAAACTTAGGTCTATCTATTTTAGAACAAATTCCCCGACAACGGCGTCAAAAACTTGTTGTTTCTTCTTAGTGTTCTTGATTTATGTGAGTTTTGAAAACATATTTATAGCTGCTAAATTACAGTGGCTCTAGACTATATAAACAAATAAAGAAATATCAACACAGTTAGAAGAGAATTAGCCTGCAAGATCAGGGCCAATTGTAGCAAGTTTTAAAAGTAAGTGACTGAAAGATCGTCCACAGAGAATATGTCTAAAATGTAAGATAAACCTCCAGATCTGAGCTACCAGATCTGGCTTCTTATCCTATCTAGAAAACTGATAAGATGAGAGGTTTGAATTTGTCACGTTTAACAAACTAAAAACAAAGAAAAATTTAAACTAAATAATCCAGATCCGAGTTGGGGGAGTGATTGAAACAAAGATGGAGAAGTAATATCTAAATCTGATTTGGTCTTTTAAATCTAATGAGAATAACTGCAGCTCAACAGAGGTGATCCAATCTTCATCTGGCTACAAGCACAGATGTAAGAGAGATAAATCTAATTCAAGGATTAGGCTTATGCTTATGGCTATGGTCTGTCCACTTTAATGGCCACAAACCATCCAATAGTCTTTAATCCAAATCAATTCGTCAAAGAAACATCACTACAAATGTCAGAAGAGACAAGGTTACCAACACTAATTCTTACAGGATTAATGAATCAAGGAAATTGCATGCACAACAATGAATCTAAAGGAGTCTAATGTCGAGGAGATTAGAGGAACCCTTGACATGAGTCCAATGGAGAATGCATAGTTTACAAAGAACCTTTTAAAATTCATCCTAAATCGGATTTGTAGGTCTCGGATACAAACTCTCCTTTGAGTTACAGTAGTATCTCACAGCTCTCAAATGCAAGTACAAAGTAGGCTATTACAAGGATTGCAGACAACCTGTCTGGCTGGGAAATGAGGGATTAGAAATGAAACTCAAAATCTGGATGCCCCAATTGGGCAAATTCTTCGTCAATTTATAGCTTTCCCCAAGTCCAGCTCAGATGTGTATCAACCAATCAGAGGTTCTCAGATCTGTATTGACTAATGGTAGTCAAGCACGGGGATCGAGATCTGTTCTGGCCAATCAGAACTCCTCGATCTGTTTCAGCCAATCAGGTGAAAAAGGCATCAATTCTATTATGCATTTTGAAAGTTTGTTAGAGTTTCTAGAAGTTCTCGCCAAGTTATTCACTCTTTAGGTGCTCACGTGGGGTGGAATATTCCTTCGCTTTATGCTTAGAACCCTCTGGAATGTCCCTAGGTTTTAAAATGCAGACATCGAATTGCCCTTATTAAAGCTACGAATCTCCGTAATACCTTTTCGCAGAGCTTAGGGCCTTTTTCGCAAAAAGTGATGTGACTTCAAGCTCTTTTCGCAATGTTCAATCTCTCTTCAATTGTGTTTTCTCCTTTCGCAAACTTCAATCTTCTCTTCAAGTGTGTTTCTCCTTTCAGAAGTTCAATCTTCTCTCGAGGAGTTCAGATGTCTTCAAAGCTACTGAGTTTTAGTCCTTTTCGCAGAGTTCAAGGTTCTTTTAAAAGTGCGTTCTTGCTAAAAGAACTCAGAGTGCATTTCTTCTGCTCAATTGTTCCTGCTTCACTTACAGGTCTTTGCCTCTTTACTTTAGACCTTTCAACAGCTGATGAGGTTGTTTCTTCACTTCCTTTCTTTGGACTGACATGGATTGTCATCTTTTTGGCACTTTTAAGCTGCTTTTATGCTTAAGCCTGTCTTTATTGTTAGCTACAACATAGGCACTTAAAACACTTATTTAGTTCTCTCAAAGGTCTATCAAGACTTAAGTTTAGGGGTAAAAAATGGTATTTTTCACTTGTCAACACTTGCCCGATTCTCAAATCCAGAACCAATTACCTACCTATGCCTTTCCCTCGAAATAAGGATTTTATGAACGCACAACCACCAAAGGGGAATGCGAGAAAAAGAGAAGTTAACTTGCCTCCCCCACCTCACATCATCCCTCCACCAATTCCTGCACCTCAACCATTCCAAGCACCTGCACCTAGGGCCCATCAGCCAGGCAAAGATATTGCGCTCGAGCCAGGGCAAGAATAAGACCTTCTGTGGCATCTCCAAAAGATCCCGACCCAGATATCTATACTAGAACTCATCAAGAAATTGCTTGATCACCAGTTGTTGATAAGGACACTTGAAGAAATGTAAGTTGATGAGGATACGACCCTTGATTAGCTTCATCAAATCACTTCGGTCATGGTGCAACCTCCAACACTCACTTTTATAGACGCGGACATGCCTAAAGAGTCACTCCGCAAGAGTGCGGCCCCCATATATCTTATAGTCATAATTAGAGGATTCTCTGTGCCACACGCACTCGTAGACACAGGAGTAGGACTTAACATCTGCCCTCTCACCACGTTAAAAATGGTTGAATACAAGGAGCAGGATGTCAGGCCTCCACACTATCACTCATAGCTTATGATGGGTCATGTCGCTTTGTCAAAGGATCTATCAAACTACAGGTTCTCCTCGGACCTGTAACAAAAGACGTTACCTTCCATATTTCTGATTCTTCTAGTACATATAATATTATTTTAGGAAGAAAATGGTTGTAGTCAATGAGGGCCATCACATCCACATATCATCAATGCGTCAAATTCACATATGAGGACTCCATTATTCGTATATACATTGATGCACCCCTCCAGGAGATGGATACTGATTACGCGATGAGCATACCAACCACTCACGATTATGCATTGAACATGGGCCATATTCAAGAGACTCGAATCCTTGGTGAGACAACCATTGCGGAAGTCCATCCCCCTACCCCTTCTAGTTCTCCCCTAACACATCAACAAAAATTAGTGAGAAGAGAGGTTGGCCCAGACCTCTCCAAAGTCTATGTCATTAACCCTACCGCAGTAAAAGGGTGGGACCTTATGTACCAACTTGGATACGTTCACCACACCAGACTCGATAAAAATAAGCAAGGTCGCGTAAGACCCACTGTCCCAATGCAAATACGTAAGTACATAGGGTTAGGTTACCAATCAGACGGCCCACAAGCCGACTTGTCCCCTACCTTACCAAAATAGTCTCTATATGACCACTTCGCCTATGGGACCACTGAGAAGTAGTAGATGTGCCAAAGCATAAGGAAGTGTCTTTCACTAGATCCCAAGAAGTGGAAATTGAGCGAATGACTAAAGCGTTTAATGATTTAACCAATTTAAATGATGATATTCATAAATCGCTCGAAGGAGTCAAGCCCATGTTTGACACTAAGGAATTTGTAGAAGGGAGGAGAGAAGAATGTCCAGAACCAGATCCATGAGTAGAAGATTGGGAATCCACTGACGACGAAGATTTTCACATAGCAACCTTGCAAGATAGTGAAGAGTACTTACGCTTAACCACGAGATAGAATGACCACCACCCTAAGATAAACCTCATATACAACTGACTAAATCAAAGAGACCTCCCTGGTTTGATGGCAATACCGATCATCTTTTCTTCAAAACTAACTCACCAAATACCCATGATTGCTTATAAACTTAAAGTGCTCATCTTCAAACCTAGAAAATCCCAATTGCATCTTGATGCTGGGGCATTTTTTTTTGGATTAGAAAAATAATCATATCAAAAGTGCCAGCTTGTCCACAAAGAAGATGAAGAACGACGAAGTTACCATCCGAAAAGTGCTATCGAAGATACCATACTGCCAATCCTACCACGCTCCTACACTGGGGCATTTTTATTATTTATTATAATTTTTATCTTAGCTATTTGTTGTCCCTATTACATTATTTTCATTTCAAAAAAAAGAAAGAAAAAAAAGAAGAGCACATATCCATCTTTTACTACCAGACTCCAGTCTGAGACACTTACCCCCCTTGACAACTAGCAAGGAGGAGAACCAAAACTACTGACAACATTACTCTCACATGGGCAGATATGAAACAACCTTCAATCACCACCAGGCTAGCTCAAGAAGCATCCAAGTCCCAATGACGGTCAATGGCGCTAAAGAAACTAAAAAGCAAAAGTAGACGCAAGAGGTAACCAAAAGAAAAGGACCCAATCAGGTACATCTAAACCAAAAACCTCTCCATATATATATGTCAAAATCTTTTCATTTCTCTTTACACTTGTCACCGAAGGCATCCCCCCTGTATATACAACACACACATACAATGAATACAAAAAGCATTCACACATCCCTACCCCCTACGTTGTTGCTGGGATGGCCGATCACCGCTGTCCCCAGTATCATCAGCTCAGAGGTTCATAGACTGGTCCTCTGAAAGTAAAATCATAGCACTCGGAGTCCTCAAAACCTCTAAACGACAAGGCCCTGCTACAGAACCCCCGTCACTCGTTTGGCTAACAGACCACCTTGATCGAGAACAAGGAGGATACCTCGCAAGAATATCGTGACCAGTCGAATCCCTACCAGCGTCATCCCTGATGCGGTCATGTGATGTGCAACGAGACTGCCAAGCCGAGGAACCCGTAGCCCTCGACTCTTAGCCATCAAGTTGACTAACCAACCTACGCACCCCTCGCTCACTCCTCATCAGACGATACTTTAATCCATCCAGGGACACCTACATCTCCGCCTGCATCGTCTGACGTGTCACCTCTAATGCCTCGGTCTGAATCCTCTATGTGACAATCATCTAAATGACCAGGCCCTCATGACTCTATGTCTCCCCTAGGATCCATCTCGCCTCATGAGTGGCACGCGCTCGTGCCGCCTCTAGGCGCACCTCCTCAAGCTGATAGACCTGCATAACCACATCAAGTCAAAAGAAAACTAATATATACATGAACAAAATGAGAGGCTTTAAAAAGGAAAGGATTATACCAGATCTAGCCTCTCCTCCAGAAGTCGCTCGACCGTCTCCATGGTCACGGGATCAGCAAGCGGCACCCGAGGGACAGCCAAAGTAGGTGGCTACAACAAAAATGAACAAATACATTAGATAAATACTATAATGACAAATAAGCCACGAACTCAATAACTAAAATATACTTGAGTAGGGATAGGAGCAGACTCCTGAGGGGGAGCCTCGGGAGCAGAGTCTGGAACAGCCTGCATAAAGAACCTAACAAACAAACACAAGACATGCCAGAACAAAATAAAGATGAAAGAACCAAAATAGAATTACGCTAAAAAAAACTACTATACCTGACTCTCCGGACATAGAGAGGCAGCAGTCGCCTCCCTTGCCTAAAGATCCTCGAAAACCCGACGCTGAAATACCACATAATATTAGTAAGCTACGTAGAAAGCAAAACAATGACATCCAACAAACTAATGCAATGACACAAACAAGATAAAAGATTGAATTGAACTTACCCGATGATCCAGCTCAACCTGAAGCTGAGCCATCACTGGATCCTCCTGACTAGAGCAAGCAACTGAAGATGGATCAAATGCCCGAATGGGACCTCCAGCAGTGAGCTCAGCTCTCTACGAATAACCATAAACTCATCAGTTGGCAAGCTCACAATGCTAACAATTAACAAAACCATATTTGTAAAGACACTTACCAATCGATCGATCTCAGAATATAGACGAGCCGCTGCCTCTCTGTCAGCCTGCTATTGACTACGATAGACATCCAATGGGGCCGCCTGACTAGCTACCTCACTCTCCCTCTCAGACTGTCCAAAGCAAAATAAAAACAAGATACCACAACCATGTCAAAATGACCAAAAGACCGAATCCACATAATAAAAAAAAAAACATAAATTAACTCACCAGGAGCCGTCGAGTCTCCGCTAGCCGAGCCCTTAACTCATCCTCCGTCGTAGCCTGAGCAACCGAGGAGGCTAAAGAGTGTAGCATCTCCTCATCCAGACGAGGAGCACACCCCATCTGCTCCATAACCCTATGGAGGGTGTCTATTGCCCCCTGCATGCTCACAGTGAGATGACCCTGCTCCAATGTAGCCAACCTCTCCCTCAAAGCTGACGCCGACTCTGGCCCACCAATCGCGAAAGAGCCACTCCCGTGGAAGGGTTGTGTGAAGTGGCACCCGCCACCCAATGCACTAAACTACCGCACATACTCTCGGGCATCTACCTCGTCACGTTCCCCTATAACCCTGGTCCCCTTAGCTCTAAAATCCACTATCTGAAGCACCATCTGCTCCCTAAAATTCCTGCCAAGAGGGTCGATCATCCTCTTCGCCACTCTGTAGCGAATCTCTGGAGGGACTCCTCGAGTGAGCCCCGGCTGTTGTACAATTCGAGATGTGTGAATCCTCACCCTCTTAAAACAATGGACCCATATGTCTACATCAAAGAAGGGACGGCCAGTCTGAATCACTGACACGCTCGCATCCTCCTCATTCGCATACGGCCTCCAAATCACCTACAACCAAGCAAACGAGCCAACCCCGGCTGCCACTATCACACAACGCACCTCATAAGACTCTTTCACCTCTGTATGGTGCCTCAGGGCGACGAAGCCACTCATAAATGTATCGAAGAACTAGGTGACTCAAACTACACCTCGCCCCGATCCGCTCGACCTATATGGCACACTCAAAATCTCCTCACACACCTCCAAATAATATCCTGCCATCCATCCTATGATCAGCTCACCCTCAAAATGAAGGCCGATAATTCAGACCCAGTCCTCTAGAGTCAACAACATTACCATCTGGAAAGAGAAGCACCTGATGCATCTCCCTCCATCTCTCCATGATCACCGTGATCAGGCCATGATCGACCTAAAAGGGCTTCAGCGCTAGGATTGGCCTGAAATTGAAAGACACCAGTCGTGCCCACTGAATCTCTGGTAAGGCACGGTACCAAGTATGACACTTGATCCATATCGAGCTGATAGCCAGCTTCGGGGGGTCCTATTGAATGAAACACATAATAACAATAAGACTACCACATACCCATGAAGAAAGACAAATGAATTTAGAACTAAAAGAAAATCAAATATGCCCCAAGCACAATAACAATTTACAACAAATACACAAAATGTGATAAGGGCAACTGAATAAAAACATGACCTATGTCTAAACGTCGTCATGATGCATGAGTGAGCAGACAACCAAGGATCAATGCAGGTTTGATATAAATTAGAAGGGTTTCTAGAGCCTAATAAGCCTATGTCATAACCTAAATGGCTAAGAAAATGAAAGAACTTTTGCTCATGGGTGCTTACCTGGCCTCCAGCGAAGAAATCCTCTAGTGGGAAGTGTCTGTGATCTTGATGCTCCTCAACCGTACCCTCAGTTATCTCACCCTTAGGTATCTCACCCTCAACCCTCTCACCCTTATCCTCAGCAACCCCCTACTCACTCTCAAGCACCTCCTACCTGACCCCCGACTGGTCCACCTTCAGTACCTCCTCTCTAACCACCTCCCCAACATCCACCTCCCCAACATCCACCTCCCCAACAACATCGGTCCGAGCCTCAAAAGTCTCACCTATCTCCTCCCCTAACATCCTCTCTAACTCAGAAATAGTAAGATCGTGCCCACCAATACCCTCACCCTCCATCCTAGAACAAAGAGCTAAAAAAACTAAAGATAACAAAGGAAATGACGCCCAAAACGGATGGTCGGATAATAAAATATTGCAAAAACACGAAAATTGGAGCACAAAGAAATAAGGAAACAGAGAATCAAAGACTACAGCGGATCGCGCAACAAAAATGAAAAGTTTTGAACTATTTATAGGACACGCCAGAATTATGCACATAAATTCATGCGCTCAACCCAATCACGCACCACTGTCACCGCGCTTAATTTGGATCACACGACCGGTCTTGAGCACATAACCTAATCGTTGCCCGCTCAAACTAACCTGACCATCTAGTTGGGCGCTGCCTACTAAGCGCATAATCGCTTCAAGTATCCACACAGTGGCACGCGAATGCTAATAGTCACCCGCCCTAGGACCAGCCACTACCCTAATTACGTGCCCGGTACCATGCGTTTAACATGGTCAAATGACTGAAAAATTGTGCTTAAAGACGTTTTGACGCTCTGAACGCGCATTCACCCTCTGGCGTGAAATTAATTTATGCGCTCTGAGTGAAGCACGTAATTCCCCAGAAACCCAAAGAAGAAAAAGTGCCCAGGACAACACATTCACATGCCTAAATTGGGTGATTTTCGACACTAATTATTAGCCTAAACCACGCCCTTGTTAAGCCTGATCCAAAACATTCCAGACTTAAATAAATATGCACCCCGATAACTAAAAGAAGATCCTCTAGAATAAGACAAAACCAAAAAAAATGCCCCAACACCATTTACACACTCCAACCAAAACTAAACGAAAAAACTTGCCCCAACTAAGGCGAAACTAAACAAGAAAGATATCCCCATTGTTCATGCCCTCCAACTAAGCTCAAACTAAGTCAAAACAAAAAAAAACTCCTAACATGCCCCGACCCAAAATAAATAAATTAAATAAGTAAACTTTGCACTCAAAACAAATCAAATAAGGTACAAAATAACTAAACCTGAAGTTATAAATGAAATTAAAAAAACACAATCTATTCATAAATCAAAAAAATAATTACAAAATACATCGAGGGCATACCCTCTGAATATACAACTTAAAACAAGAAACTTAAAATCCGCATGTTCAGGCAATCCCTGAATCCAGATTTATTCAAGAAAGCAAAAATCCCATCCTCCCCTCTTCCCTTAGTATGGCAGCAATTCAATTGCTACCTTGCATTCCCAATCCCATCCATTCTCAATAATCCATGCAATAAATACAACTCTTTGGGTCCAACCCCCGGGATACAAAAAAGAAAGGAAGAAAAGACATTAATGAATAAGAAAATGGCCAAAACATAAAATGCCCCAAAACTTTTAATCCCAAACATAGAATAAGATTCAAAACAATAAGAACCCAAAACTTTTAGCTCACACATTTATAAACTATACCTCCTGAATTACCAACTGACAAGTGTCACAACTTTAAACCCTTCCAATCTAATTAAATCTAAACCAAACACATACCCCCTTTGAAAGACCACAATCCATGACAAAACTAGATGAACCAATAATCACAGAACACTTACCCCTTCAAGGAAACACAAATCTCTAAGCAAAGTAAACAAGCCGATAAGATTTGAACACTTAACACCCATCCAAAACTTTTGAAAACTCACACCTTTTAACAAGTGCCACCTCAAGTCAAGCAAAATACCTTAAACCTTAAATTCAAAATAAAAGAAACTCTCTAAAAATGAAACCCTAAATTGTTTGGGACCCCGCTAAGAAAAATGCCCTAACCAAACCCACCGAAACCAAGTAAACCCTCTAAATAAACCCCATAAATCAAACTGAACTTCAAGCTAAACTAAATCCTAAAATAAGTCAAACAAACTAGATAAACCTAGCTAATCCGCTAATAAGTTTAAACTAATAAACAAGCACGACAAAATTAAAAAAAAAATCCCTCTCTATAATTTAAAATTTTATAAGTATCACCGAAGGCATACCTCCTGAATTTACAACCCAAAACGAAAACCTAAAACTTTAACCTACAACTCAAAATGAAGACTGGGTTCAAAACTGAGACGAAGCGAGGAGCAGATTCTGCTCGGAGCATCCAATCAGAGACTTCAGGGAGAATTGGTTGGGACACACATCCCTCCACTTTTTACTCCTTCTCTTTCACTATCTTTATCTCCTCAATCGCCGCCTCCTTAACGCTGCCTTCACTGCTCCCTAAAAAGGACCGATGTGAAGATTGGCGCTCTCATTCCCATACTACCCACTCTCAGAGCATTACCATCCCCGAGCATCACGTCGGGACGAAGATCATGTGAAATAACGAATATAGGAAGAAATGACATCCCAATCAAATAGTAAGATCACCAGATATCACTAAAACACAAATTTTAGAACACAAGATACCCAAAAAAAAGGTCAAAACTTGAGACTAAACCAGAGAATGAAAAACAAATGAAAGCTCACTCGCTTATATAGAGTACGGACTCAATCACTCGCCAAGAAACATGCATTTAATTTGATCATGTACCACGCACGATGCGCACAATCCAAAACGCGACCCCTAACCCAACTGCTCAATGAAACTGTCGCCCGCGCCAAAAGCACGATGCTCCGATCGCGTGCACTCCATGGACTGTGCAAATTTATCAAACAACACACTGCTGCTACGCGACCTGAATGGTCACCCGTATACTGACCTGGTGACGTCTCGATCACGCGCTACGGTTATAACATGTAATATAATCACACGCACACTTACATGGTGTAAATAGCACCTGAAGCCTGTGATCACACGCCTAAAAATAGGCACACAATCGTATTGAGCTACCTAAAATAGGCACGCAATACTAGACCTTGGATCAAATCTATACCCTCACACCTTTTTATCATATCGTGAGCAAAATTCTTTTATCCCATCGCGTAGCCTCACAGGCTGTTCTAACAGAAAAGAAAGACCTACTCACCCATCCTATCGCATACCCTTGCATGAGATGGAAGCATCGATAGCACCCGTTCCCATCATGATAACGTGTACACATGTGATATCACCTCAATATCTAATCCCATAATAATAAATTAACCATACCCTCATGACCCATCACGAGAAGTTGAAAGAAAATCTCCCAAAAATGCGGGCACACTACCCAAAAACTAAGCAAATCACGATGTAACCACAAAATGATTCTTTCATAACCCAAGATCTGCCAAAGAAACAAATAAGGCACACCCATCGCGTAAATATCCCACCAGCACGCCACTGCTAACTACGTTCAGTCGACATCCCATCGTGAACATCACTACCTGAAAAAAAAAAGAAGTTTAGACAACACATGCCACACTGTATGACAAAGAGAGGGAAAGCTTAAGCATTTCCTATCGCAAAGGCAAAGGGCTCTCTCTCCCAAATTGATCCCCACGTCCCACCAAGATTCACCCAGCACATAGCCAAAGAAAGGGAGAACCCCCAGGTCCTATCGCGACATCATTCCTCCAAGACATTTTATCACGCTGGTGACTGCCAACCCTTGCCACAACGAACCCGAAGAGAAGAAAAATCCAAAGTCCCATCGCGGTACCACCCCCAACAACCCACCAGTCCCATCGCAAACCACACAAGCTACACACAACACAGGTAAGTAGCACCCCCACGTAAGTACTACCCACTTTTTATTTTACTCGATATTCCCCATAAATATATGGTTAGCTATGATTAAGTCAAAATATTTTTAAAACCCGTCTCTCTCGACTCGGGAATCACTGTAGTCCTCCCATAAGAGACAATCATCAGAACTCACCGAGAAAGTTAGACGAAGTATCCGGCATGCCAAGCGTCATCTTTACAACCGCAATAATGGTAGAGTCCACAAATCTCGTATCGGTGGATCTGTTTAGCAACGTCTCAGAAGCCACATTTTTCACTATTTTACCATCGAATTGATCTTAAGTTAAAATCCCTAAAATTTCAAAATTTTAAAACCCTCAAATTTTCAAAATCCCCTTACTAAACAAAAAAAAACAAAAGCAAAAAAAATAGAGAAGAAAAGAAGGACAAAACAACAAGATAAATAGACCAAACTCACCTTTCTTTAAATAAAAAAAAAAAACTGATTAAGCGCCCCATCACGCGTGCATAATAAATTACACTTAAACCTGACCTTTAACTCGTAAGGCCCTTGAACTCGCAATTAAGTGCATATCCCACTGCACAGAATTGGATCAAGCACATATGCCACTGCGCAGGATCATTTGTTCGGATACATTAGGACTAGAACTCCCAACTAAGACCGTCTAAACTTACAATCAAACACACACTCTACTGCGCAGAATCATTTGTTTAGACACATTAGCACTAGAATTCCCAACTAAAGGCCGACTCCAGGTAAATCAAGCGCACGCGCCACTGCACAGAATTCAATTGAGCACACCTCTTAAGACCCCACTTCAATTACCAGCCCAAACCGGCCATTCCCTTGGGAAACTGAACATTGAGTATTTTTAATCTAAGAACTTATAAATGCCTATTGGAAAAGGAACACCTGATGCACATTGGTGTAAGCAATGACGAGTCGAGTCTGACATGTCCAGTCTGACATGACATGCAAAAGGCTTCGATATTACATGATACTTCACTTTATTTTTATCGGTCCCTGGACATTGTTTTGGACATTTGAATGACACTCCGATACCTCAATTATGTAAAATCCCTCTCTTAGCTCACGCCATGCGGTGGGATGCACCATGCACCCACAGACCTGGAATGTACCCTTCGACAGCTAGCATTTGCCCTCTGAATGCTCCATTTTAGCTTGTGTTGATAGATAAGAAAGCCAAACATGTCACGTCAGCATCCCCAATTCACATTTGTAATTTCCTTAGAGAAGCGAGAAGACACCTCGAATGAGGGGTGTCTAATTCTTCGACGCGTTCTTACTTCGCAAGAGCCTACCGAAGAGGGGCATCTGTAAACACCCCCATTTTGCCCTCTCAGAATATATACATTTGTTCGGTTAACCTCTGACCTCATAACCCTGATATGGGACCATATGCTGAAACAATAGTAAATGGCTGAATACAAGCAGAAATAATACTTCTATGGCTAAGGCCCCATACCCCCAATGTGGGAACCATGCACTAAAATAATAGTACATAGCTGAACACAGGCTAAAACAATAGCTCTGTGGCTTAGATCCCAATGTAGGGAGACTATATACTGAAACAATAGTATATAATCGAAATATAGACTAAAACAATAGTCTCACATTTAAGACTCCTAATCCTAATGTGGGATCATATGCTAAAACAATAGTATATGGCTAGACATAGGCTGAAATAATAGTTCAGTGGCTCAGGCCCCAGACCCCTGATGTGGGAACCATGCACTGAAACAATAGTACATGGCTGAACACAGGTTGTAATAATAGCTCTGTGGCACAAATCCAAATGTAGGGAGACTATATAATGAAACAATAGTATATAGTCAAAATGCATGCTGAAACAATAGTCTGGCATTTCAAGTCCGACCCGGACAACCCCGAATTAAGCGGCTACAATCACGTGCATAATTCGATTGCACGCCAAATCACAAGCACACAATTAGTCTCTTCTCAGACAAGACTTCCTTTCCCCAGACCAACGCGAGACTCGATCATGCGTCCATCATGAGATGCGTGATTGGATTGAACGCGACATCACATGACACGCAATTGGCCTACGCCCGACCTAGGCTTATTGTCCTTGACCCCTAAGTTTCCTCGATTAAACGATTCGAGAGTGGCACTTAATTAGAATACACAACCCAAAATGGGCGTGCAATTAGTTCTAATACTATTAGGACCAGGAAACTCTCTAAGTCAATGGGTCGCTCAATTTGAGCTCATGACTCAAAGCGATTATTAAGCAAACACCAAACAAGGAATTTAATTGAAGAAAAACCTATAAAAGATTCTTTTCTAATTCACCCTGAGAGAGACTGGTTATTTTCGAGAGAATTTTTTGGGATTCCGAAATCAGAGAACTCTGAGGACCAACCCATAGAGCAACCTAGTCATGATTTTGAGATTCAAGCTTCGAATCTTCGAGATTTCTCTCCGCAGCCCTGGTCCTAGCTAAAAAATCTTAGTTTTAGACTTATGATATTTCTCTTAGTTTTAATTATAGGTTTTAATTTTTTGTCCTAGACCGTAGCTCCCCTCTTTTTAGACTGTGATTTTTATATCTGGCTCTAGTTCTGCGAATTTAGAGCCAGTCCTTAAGCCGACGGTCTAATTTACCGACCCTAGGCTTTAATTCTGTTCTAAAATCTCAATTTCCAGTCCTATCATTAATCTATGGTTCTAGGTCTTAGACTCTTGGCCCAGTCCTTAATCATACGGTCTAATTTTCTGATTTCGGACCCGAATTAAGTCCTAAAATGTTAAATTATGGTCTTAATTCCCTATTTTAATACCTCCAAAAATCCTAAATATTAATTTTAGTTTTTATAATTTTAGTTTCTCAATTTAATTTATAATTATCACTCCGAAATCGACTCTAAAAAATCCAAAAATACTATTTTATCAACATAAATTCAATTTTTCTTTAATCTCAGCCACCTGATTTGCCCAAATGAGCTTATGGAGGGTACTCGGGAATAGGGCCAATCCTCCTTAGCATAGTGGGCCTAAACCCCCCTTTTTTTAAGAATTACTTTTTTGCTTTAATTAGGATTATAATATCAGTTTCATAATTTCTTCTTTCGATTTTAGTATAGTCAATTTACATGCTTTATTTCAATTAAATCCTTAAAATAATTGCTTCGATTAGAACTCCAATAAAATTAGTTCCTTTATTTTAATTAGATAATTCAAGCATAGTTAATTCCTCGCTTTATTAGAACCCAGTATATGTAATCAGTCCTTTTATTTTAATTAGAATCTTAGTATAATTAATTTACTGCTCTTACCATAATTCTAGTCAAATCAGTTCCTTTATTTTTAATCAGAATTTAATATAGTTAATTCATTGCTTTAATAAGAATTTTAGCAAAATTAGTTTATTTGCTTTAATTAGAATTTTAATAAATTAATTCATTGCTTAAATTAGAGTTTTAGTAAAACCAGTCTTCTATTTCAATTAGAATTCCGATAGAACTAGTATACGTGCTTTACTTTCAGTATAACTAGCATGCTTGGTTTAATTAAAGTTTCATTAAAATTATTACTCCTACATTCCTAGTACAATTAGGAGACTGATGTTAATTGGACTTTTAGTAGTATTAGGACACTATATCAATTAGAATTCCAGTAGTGTTAGGAAACTAAAATTAATTAGACTCATGATAGAATTAGAATACTAGATTAAAAAAACTATAATAAATTCCCACGTGACTAAACTCATAGCAGAATTGGGAAGTTTAAACTGATCAAAACTATAATAATAAGAGAGGAAGGGAAAAAAAATTAAATTATCTAAATTATAAGAAAAGACATAGCTGCTGATATTCGTAGGCGGACGATTCAGTAAGGATGTTACCCATACCCGGTCCAAAGCGTGATCATTGACATGTTGCAAAGTCGTTAAATATCTACAGCTGGCAATCGCAACAAACTAGGAACCTTCCTAGAAAACCCTTTATTTCTAACATTCCAAACACTGCATCGCTAGAGTCCACTTGGACAAAATTAGAGCCACTGATTCTACTGGAACCAAGAGGAACCCACAAAAAGTGCGCACCAACAAGCATGTAATAGTTGCGCCAGACAAAGAGGGGTCTCCAGATAGTTTGACAGCAGCAGTTTCAGCCCAAAATTGGTCTTCTAACTGGTTTTTACTGGAAGCTAGGCTTCTGGGGACTGGCTATTTATATGAATTGGCTCTCTTCCTCACCGAACCTAGGGATACAAGGTCGATTCGGGTTAACTAATGCTCACTTTTTCCCTTGGTTTTAAGCTTGGTAATGAGAAGGTTACCTATTATTCTCTGAAAAGTACCACTTTTCACCTCTAAACCTAGCCTTTGTTGGACCTTGAAGCTCACCAATAATTATTTTTTAAGTTTGTTTTATAGTTAGCAATAATCTGTGTAGCTTAATACAAAATCCATGCTTATTAGTCAAAAGAAGAGAGGGAATACATGTAAAGATGACAGCCGAGCCAAAGTCTAATGGAACACCCTGATAGTGCTCACCATGGTGATTCAATTGCTGGTCATCATCGACCAAAAGCCTAGCAGATGGAAGAAGATAGCTGAGAATGGAGGAAGCTACAATAACAGCAAATGCAATGCATCAGAGTGACAAAAGAATCAACTTACAGAGTTGAGGATCCCCCTCATGAAGCTAATGATGCAGTGAAAGTTGCCCTCATGCAGATCGATCGTGCAGTCATGAGGAGAACAAAAAAGACATCGCAAAGAACTCGCGATTTAAAACTCTCAGAATTTGTACTTATGAAGCTCTCGTGAAGATCGAGCCCAAAGCAGCTACGCACAGAACATAGCGAGTTCATATGCATAAAGAATAATCTATCACCTCGCGGAGTTCTCACGTAACCAAAGAAGAGAGAGATGCCCAAAATTTCTCGCACAGCTCTTGCGCACCCTGAGCCTAATTAGTTACTACGTGAGCGCAGGAGCCTTACTGCACAAGCAATCCGCAAGAGAGAGAGCTTCTGAAGCTCTATCTGTGCGAAGAGTCCTGGCGCTCCAAATCATCTCTGTGACAGCAAGGTAGTGCATATGAACTACGCGATGAACCAAAGATTGACTGTGTGAGTAAGCACTTCTCCCCAACAAAAGGCTACTCCGCGATGGCTCTGTAACTGCCCAAATGAACTAATGCAGATGCCAGCCCTGTGAAGCTTGGGCTCTCCACTTCTCAATTTTAACTAAAGGACTTTTTAGGAATTTCCCAAGCCTAGCGCACACTTACCAAGACCTAAATTTTGAGGCACGTATCTCCAAGTATCCAAGGGTTGATATAGTGTCATGTCTGCTGGAAAAATTAGGGTTAATCTCTTCAAAGCCAAAGCCTTATGGACAGAGTATATAAGCTATACTTAGAGTTTATTATTTTCAACATTCCTTCATCCTCTGTCGACTGAGAACTCCAACAGGCTTGGGTTAGGGTTTGATCATCTCTTTTTCTTATTTTTATTCTCTCTTACCCTAGCACTTGCTAGCTAACCCCCTATAAGCAGCTAGGTTTAGTTTTATTTCAGTTTGTAATAAGTTTTTGGTATACATTGGTATTATGGATGAGTAGTTGTGTACAGGCTGCAGCCTGGAGACAGTTCATTGTAAGTTTTGTGTTCATCAATGGATTGCCATTTTAATGCCTAATTGAATCTAAAGATCTTATGGTTTCTTTAGATGTCTATAGGATCCATGTATTTGGGACTAGCCCATTTAGTTTCTAGTAGATCTATTGTTTACCATCTGATTTCCCTTAGTTTGATAGCCCCATCGAAAGCAATGCTAGATCTATAGTGAGATCTAGGGAGTTCGAAGGCCTGTGGACCATGGTGGTTGCAACAGTTTTCATGTTCTTTCTTAGGCCTCTGTGGCATGGATAGACCAATGGGATACCCTATGACCATTCAAGTAGACAAAGTATAGTCCTAAGGTTGTGTCCATTCGCATATTTGAGAAGGATTCTTCTCCCTTGCACATGAGATTCTAGAGCCTTGTGAGGAGGTTTGTACAGGAACTGGCTCCCCTCTGTTTTACCTAGCCAACATCAGATGTTAGATCTGATCTCCTTGTAGTAATTGCAGTTTGAGGCTGAGTCATTGCAGGCCATTTGTAGCAATGACCAACTGAATCTAAAGCCTTATTAAACCTGTTGCATGGTCCTTTTTGTGCATACTAGTGAGCAGCTAGCCTTAGCAAAGCACTTAGGATCTTATGGGTTGGAATACCTATGGATGTCAGCCAGGTCAGTGTGCAGATCGGGGCAGCTTGTAGTACTGGCATTACATAGTGTTGCAATAGTATTCATGGCTGGGGAAATAATCAATCCACTCCTCTGGGTTAGATTGGCAATGTCTGTTTTAACCAATGGGATTTGACATACTCTATCAAATACCCTACGACCATCAAAGTGGACAGAGTATAGCCCTAAGAGCGCTCCAAATGGCATGGGTTAAAACAATTTTTCCTTTTTGAGGCTTTTAACAGTATCTCAGCATGGAACACATCAGAGACAGACTAAATCAGAGTTACAATACTGTTTTAACTCTAGCTTAACCTACTTCTCATAATTTTTGTATTTTATTGTGGCATACACTACCACCATCTTCCTCTTAACCTTTTCTCTAGGATAGGGCTACATTTTATTTCTCTGCTTTTAGGATTAATTTAGTGTAGTCGTGACACCCAACTCCGTTTCTTTTAGATTGTAAGATCTGTAGCCAGATCTGGAGGCCTACTATTATAGCCCATTTTGGGTTCTTGATCAATTTCTCTATGGGACAAATTCTTACTGATCAAAACATGCTACAATGGACCCTGTATCTTATAGGACTATGTGTGTTTCAGACTTGCTGTAATAGCAGCAAGTCTTCACATCTCCACTCTTGATTTATTCTCTCCACTGATTTCTAATAAAATAGCAGCAGCAGTTCGAACGCGACCAACAAGTTTTTGGCGTCGCTACCGGGGAGATTGATCTTTTGAGTAGACTTGAGTTATATTATAATTTAGACTAACCAATTCTTTATAGTTGTGACTAATCTAGAATAAAAGTACTACTGATTCTTTGTGGAATTTTGCAGAAATGGATAGTAGAAGAAGGGAGAAGCTAAAGTTACAGCTGGCGTGTAGCTATCTCTATTTGCACTTCCTTCCCCCTAAATCTCAGTCTATTTATGCTTCCCTGTGTTTGTTTAGTGTAAATCTGAGTAACCATTGATTTTTGTTTAAAATATTCTATGTGTGAGCTTATGAGCATTTTCTGTACTTACTGTGGGAGTGAGTATATGCATGGTAGAAGGTCTTTAAACCCTGAGCTAGAACTTCAAAATCTAGAGGTTAAAAGGATCCTTAGACCTAGACACACACCACAGGGGCCTTCTATTGAAACTGAACCAGCTATCATGACTGAGAGGTAGAGGACATTAAAAGAATACAATGCACCTGGGGAGTACACCTCCCCCTTCTACATTCAGTTTCCCTCTATTGAGGGGAACTATGGAATTAAATCCTCCACCATCAGTATACTACCTTCATTTCATGGTCTAAGTAAAGAAGATCCCTACAAGCATATCGACCAATTTTTAGCACTTTGCACTACTTTCAACATTGCGGGCTTTGGGCCTGAGGCCACTAAATTGAGGCTTTTTCCTTTCTCACTAAAGGACAAAGCCAGCACATGGCTATCAAAGCTCCCAGCCAACAGCATAAAGTCATGGAGTAACCTTCAAACCAAATTCTTGGCTAAGTTCTTTCCCATGAACAAAATAAGCAAAATGAGGACAAATATTTTATCATTCACTCTGTCATCAACTGAGAATTTTTCTAAAGCTTGAGAAAGATTCCAGGAAATGTTAAAACAATGCCCCCACCACCAAATCCTAATGTGATAGTTTGTCCATGTGTTTTATCGAGGAATTAATGTCAAGAGCAGGGATATGGTGTATGCTTCCTGTGGTGGTCGCTACCTCCACAAGACAGCTAAGGAAGCATGGGAGCTGTATGACATATTAGGAAAAAATTCAATGCTGCAGGAATCTCTTTCATGTAATGACAGTCAGTTTCCAACTAAGATGGTGAAAGAGGCCACCCCTAGAGGTGGAATTTATGAAGTAAAGATGCAAGGTGATCTGGAGAGAAAGTTGGACAACATGAGCTTGAAGTTTGACAAATTGATGAATGTGATGCAGCCTCGGAAGGTTGCATAGGTGGAGGAGGCATGTTTGATATGCCAATCTCCCATACATTCTATTCATGATTGTCCATCTGCTAACCAATTTCCTTATTTTGTTATGGAGCATGCCAATGCTGCGCAAACGTTTGGGCAACAGCCTGCTGAAAATTGTTGGAGGAACCACCCAAATCTGAGGTGGTGACAAGATTCTTATTCTCAACCCCAGCAACAGCAAATGGTAGCTCCTTACAGACCCCAACACCAATTCAATCAAGGTTACCCACCAAGGCAAAAAAATTTATTACCTGCCCCACAGTCTAACCAATTGGGCCTGCCCCCACTGTAGCCCAGATCCTCTTCATTTGAAGAATAGATGCTGGCTTCAATGCCGAATTTGGGGAGCTTGGTGCAAATTGCCAATTCTCATGGACAGAGCATCAAGAAGATTTAGGACTAGCTGGGTCAGATTTGTAATGCGATGAATAGGAGGGAGGAAGGAAAATTGCCTAGTCAGCCCCTAACAAACCCGAAAGGTCAATAGATGATTAGTGATGCATCCTCTACTCAGGAGGAGGCAAGTGTCCAGTCATCCAAATATTGGCAATAAGTGTACCATATGTATGAAAATTCTATTTTGATTTGTGTTCTATAGAATTTCTTCAGTGGTGTTGTTAGTGTTACGATGATTTGCTTGTCTTACTTTATCTGTTTATTTCTAAATTTTGTGTTGGATACATGTGCATTTTTGTCATTGGAATTTGTAGTTCATGATTGTGGATGATTGATTGAGGTGCTCTCATCATAATTGCATTGAACTTAATCGGAAAAACTATCTTTAGAATCTTGCAATGTTGATGAATTTGTTGATTTATATGGGCATATGTGTTTCATGATTAAAATGAATTACCTATCTAAGGTTTGGTGCCCATGCACAATGGTTGGGTGCACAACAGCATGGATGCACTGGCCATTGTGCTGCACTGAGCTGAGTAAAGGTTGAGAAGTTATGCTGTCTCACTGAGCTGAAGAAAGCTTAAATTTGTTGTGCGAGCCTCCACTGGGCTTCCTCGCATGCTAAAAGCATGAGCAAAGGCTGGAATTCTTGAGAGGCAACTAGCTATAGCAACTGGAAGAGTACCCCCACAAGCATTGGAGAAAGAGCGAAAGGAAAATGAGTTATTATTAAGGATGTACCAGCTGACCCTTAAATGCTTAATCAATTTTGCACTTGTATTTAGTTAGGATGTAGTGTGTCATTTTTTGTGTAGTTGACTTCTTCATAGTTTGTACATATTTTAGCTGTATAATAACACTGCTCTTTATTTTGGTTTATTTTGTTTCCAATCTGTCTTTATTTATGTTTGTTTGTTTTTAAGTTATTTGTTATGTGTGTTGTTTTTCTCTCTTGTAGCTTTTGGTAGTTAATCTCTACGTTTTATACCTGCTGCACATCTCACCTTTGAATCAGTGAGGACACATCTCCTCATAGGTTTGGGGGTGTGGTAGGTTCTACCAATGAAGTAGTGGACCCAAGTGCAGTAAAGTCAAGTAAGTAAAGATAGGAATGGAGCCATCTTCACCTAAGAATCATGAAAGTTAATGAAATTTAAAAATTTTGCAGACCTTTAGGCATTACAAACTGATTTAATTTTAACCTTTCATTGAGGTGAGCACTAGGAAAACTCACTTGCATCAGCACTTAGTAAATCACTAAAGAGAGAAAAAGATAGGGACATGCCTAAGAACTCAATAGAAGACCATAACTAGTGAGTTTTGGGCCTACACAAAATTATCTTCCTTTCTTTGAGGAGTGACTGAGGCAATTCTTCCAGCCCTAAGGACTGGCTGAGGTAAGCCCTCATTAGAAGTTAGGCATCTCTAAGTTGAAACAATTGACAACACTCATGATTCTTAGGAAAGGAACAAGGCCTTTTCTTGGACAGTTTGAGCCTAAACAGGCCAAACCCTAATCAACTGCCCTTGTGCATGCACCCTTCAAGCCTTAAATTCTAATTTTCTTTCAAAATACACCTGAATACTTGTACCTGAACCTACAGACATGATTCAAACTTACCCTCACTCTGAGGAATCAGAAGGTAAAGGAAAAGGAGATGAAGATGGACAAGATAAGGTCAATATTGGGTGAATGGAGAAGAGAAACATAAGAGCTTAGCAGTGTGGTAGTTGAGGAAGGAAGTGGCAGGTCCGAGAAATAAAGATCTGATGGTCTAATTGAATATAAAAATAAAAAATAAAAATAAAATTAAAATTAAAATAAATTTATTTTGAAGAGGCATAAGAGAGGGGTAAAAGAGGAAAATTTTATTTGAAAATTCAAAAATAGGAGGAGAAGCTGGCCACTTCAACTCTGGAGAATTTTAAAGAAAATGAAATATGTTGAATTAAAGAAGGTGAAGTCATGAATTACCTCCTTCACCTACTGCTTTCTCAATTTTGAATCCCATCTTAACCTTTCATTCCTTACAACCCATACCATAAGCCATATTACAACCCACTCAAAAGACTTTGTGATGCATAGTTGAATGAGTTATCAGGCAGAGATGAGGAGTTATCGAATCTATACTGAGGACTAGCTAATGATATCAGCACTTAGATGCTTTGCCGATGCTCATGCTTACAGACCCATTTGGGGGCAGTAACTGCTCTTGAGCTTGAGAGAAATTGTAAACCCTCAAGGTTCATTGTGAGAGTATGCCTTGGAGAGCATTGGGTCAGTCATTGAACGTATTAGGCATGACCTAACCTAATTTTTAGAATTCATGATGAGCTCAGTGCTGACATATAGGTGTTGTCCCCTTTGTTGTGAACTAACTAGAAATATTATGCATTCATGAGAAGTTTGTGATGATTAAATGTTTGTGCATACCATGTATTTAAATTTCTCACATTTGTATTAATTCAAAGGTGAACAGATGCTCCATTTCTTGACAGCTAACTTGATGATCTTGCACTTTTGTTAACTGTTTCATTGAGAAGTTTGTGGGTATCTTCACTGAAGACCCTCAGGAGACTTCACTCCTTTACTAGGGATCACCGAGGGGTTTAAAAGGTTTGGTACATATGCTAAATGTATCTGTGCTCCCTACGAAAGTGGCATTTAAATTCTTAAAGTAGTTGTTTAAATTTTTCTTTGCTTAGGGACTAGCAAAGATTAGGTTTGGGGATGTGTTATTCATTAAAAGGTACCACTTTTCACCTCTTAACCTAGCCTTCGCTGGACCTTGAAGCTCACAAATAATTATGTTTTAAGTTTGTTTTGTAGTTAGTAATAATCTGTGCAGCATAATACAAAATCTATGCTTATTGGCCCAATGAAGAGAGGGAATAAATGTAAAGATGACAGCTGAGCCAAAGTCTATTGGAACACCCTGGTAGTGCTCACCATGGTGATTCAATTGCTGGTCATCATCGACCAAAAGCCTAGTAGATGGAAGAAGATAGCTGAGAAGAGGAAGCTGCAACAGCAACAAATGCAATGCATCAGAGTGACAAAAGAATCATCTCGCAGAGCGGAGGATCCCCCTCACTAAGCTAATGATGCAGTGGAAGTTGCCCTCTTACAAATTGGCCGCGCAGTCAAGAAGAGAACTGAAAAGATATCGCAAAGATCTCGCGATTTAAAACTCTCAGAATTTATCCTCGCGAAGCCCTAGTGAAGATCAAGCCCAAAGTAGCTGCGTGTAAAATATAGCGAGTTCATATGCACAGAGAACAATCTGTCACCTCGTAGAGTTCTCGCATAGCTAAAGAAGAGAGACACCCAAAATTTCTCTCGCACAGCTCTCGCGCACCCTGAGCCTAATCAATTACTATATGAGTGCAAGTGCCTTACTACGCGAGCACTCAGCGAGAGAGAGAGCTTCTGATGCTCTATCTGTGCAAAGAGTCCTGGCGCTCTAGATCATCTCTGTGACAACAAGGCAACACAAATGAATAGTGCGATGAACCAAAGATTGACTGCGTGAGTAAGCACTTCTCACCAGCTAAAGGCTACTCCGCGATGGCTCTATAATTGTGCGAATGAACTAATGCAGATGCCAACCTTGCAAAGCTCAGACTCTCCACTTCTCAGTTTTAACTAATGGTTTTTTTGAGAATTTCCTAAGCCTAGGGCACACTTCCTGAGGTGCGGATTTTGAGGCACGTATCTCCAGGCATTCAAGGGTTGAAACAGTGCCATGTCTGCTAGAAAAATTAGGGTTAAGCTCTTCAGAGCCAAGGCCTTATGGACAAAGTATATAAATTGTACTTAGAGTTTATTATTTTCATCTTTCCTTCATCCTCTGTCGGCTGAGAACTCCAGCAGGCTAGGGTAAGGGTTTGATCATCTCTTTTTCTTATTTTTCTTCTCTCTTAGTTCAGCACTTGCTGGCTAGCCCCCCTATAAGCAACTAGGTTTAGTTTTATTTCAATTTGTAATAGGTTTTTGGTATACATTGGGATTGTGGATGAGTAGTTGTGTATAGGCAGCAGCCTGATGACAGTTCATTGTAAGTTTTATGTTCATCAATGGATTGTCATTTTAATGCCTAATTGAATTTAAGGATCTTATAGTTTCTTTAGATGTCTATAGGATCCATATATTTGGGACTAGCACATTTAGTTTCTAGTAGATCTATTGTTTACCATCTGATTTCTCTTGGTTTGATAGCCCCATGGAAAGCAATGCTGGATCTGTATTGAGATCTAGGGACTTCGGAGGCCTGTGGACCATGGTGGTTGCAACAGTTTTCATATTCTTTCTCAGGCCTCTGTGGTATGGACAGACCAATGGGATACTCTATGACCATTTAAGTGGACAGAGTATAGCCCTAAGGTTGTATCAATTCATATGCTTGAGAAGGATTCATCTCCCTTGCACATGAGCTTCTAGAGCCTTGTGAGAAAGTTTGTACAAGAACTGGCTCCGCTCTGTTTTTCCTAGCCGACATCAGATGTTAGATCTGATCTCTTTGTAGTAATTGCAGCTGAGGCTGAGTCATTGCAGGCCGTTTGTAGCAATTTACCAATTGAATCTAAAGCCTTATTCCACCTATTGCATGGTCCTTTTTGTGTGCACTAGTGAGCAGTTAGCCTTAGTAAAGCACTTAAGATCTTATGAGTTGGAATATCTATAGATGTCAGTCAGGTCTATGCATAGACTGCGGTAGCTTGTAGCACTGGCATTACATAGTGCTGCAATAGTATTCATAGCTGGATCTGGCCCAGTGGTTGGGGAAATGATCAGTCCACTCCTCTGGGTTAGATTGGCAATTTCTATTTTAACCAATGGGATTTGACAGACTCTATCGGATACCCTGTGACCATTAATGTGGACAGAGTATAGCCCTAAGAGCGTCCCAAATGGCATGGGTTAAACTGAATATTTTTACCTTGATGAGGCTTTTAATAGTGTCTCAGCAAGGAACACTGCTGAGATAGACTAAATCTGAGTTACAACACTGCTTTAACTCTAGCTTAACCTGCGTACTTCTCATAATTTTTGTGTTTTATTTTGGCACACACTACCGCCATATTCCTCTTAACCCTTTCTTTAGGATAGGCTTATATTTTATTTCTTTGCTTTTAGGATTAATTAAGTGCAGTTGTGACACCCAACTCTCTTTCTTTAGGATTGTCAGATCTGTAGCCAGATCTTGAGGCCTACTATTATAGCCCATTTTGGATTCTTGATCAATTCTCTGTGGGACAAACTCTTACTTATCAAAACTTCCTATAAGAGATCCTGTATCTTGCAGGACTGTGTGTGTTTCAGTCTTGCTGTAATGACCCATCTCCACATCTCTACGCTTGATTTATTCTCTCCACTGATTTCTAATAAAATAGCAGCAGCAGTCCAAACACGATCAACAAGTTTTTGGCACCGCTGCCAGGGAGATTGATCTTTTTAGTAGACATGAGTTATATTATAATTTAGACTAACACATTCTTTGTAGCTGTGACTAATCTAGAATAAAAGTACTACTGATTCCTTATGGAATTTTACAGAAATGGACAGCAGAAGAAGGGAGCAGCTAAAGTTGCAGCTGGAGTGTAGCTAGCTCTATTTGCACTTCCTTCCCCTTAAATCTCAGTCTATTTATGCTTACTTCCCTGCGTTTATTTAGTATAAATCTGAGTAGCAGTTTATGTTTGTTTGAAATATTCTTTGTCTGTGCTTGTGAGCATTTTCTGTACTTACTGTGGGTGTGAGTATATGCATGGTAGAAGGTCTTTAAACCCTGAGCTAAAACTTTCAAACCCAGAGGTTGAAAAGATCCTTTGACCTAGACACACACCACAGGGCCCTGCTATTGAAACTGAACCAACTATCATGGCTGAGAGGCAGAGGATATTAAAAGAATACAATGCACCCAGGGAGTACACCTCCCCCTTCTGCATTTAGTTTCCCTATGTTGAGGGGAACTATGAAATTAAATCGTCCACCGTCAGTATGCTGCCTTCATTTTATGGGATGAGTAAAGAAGATCCCTACAGGCATATCGACCAATATTTAGCACTTTATACTATCTTTAACATTGCTGGCTTGGGGCCTGAGACCACTAAATTAAGGCTTTTTCCTTTCTCACTAAAGGACAAAGCCAGCACATGGAAATCAAAGCTCCCAACCAACAGCATAAAGCCATGGAGTAACCTTCAAACCAATTTCCTGGCTAAGTTCTTTCCCATGAACAAAATAAGCCAAATGAGGACAAATATTTTATCATTCACTATGTCATCAACTAAGAATTTTTCTAAAGCTTGGGAAAGATTCCAGGAAATGTTAAAACAATGCCCCCACCACCAAATCCCAATATTGCAGCTTGTCTAAGTGTTTTATCAAGGAATTAATGGCAAGAGCAGGGATATGGTGAATGCTTCTTGTGGTGGTAGTTACCTCCACAAGACAGTTGAGGAAGCATGGGAGTTATTTGACATAATAGGGAAAAATTCTATGCAGCAGGAATCTCTATCACGCAATGATAATCAGATTCCAGCTAAGATGGTAGAATATATGAAGTAAAGGTACAAGGTGATCTGGAGAGAAAGGTGGACAACCAGAGCTTGAAGTTTGACAAATTGATGAATGTGATGCAACCCTGGATGGTTGCACAGGTGGAGGAGACATGTCTGATATGCCATTCTCCCATATATTCTATTCATGATTGTCCATCTGCCAACCAATTTCCTGATTTTGTTGTGGAGAATGCCAATGCTACTCAAACTTTTCGGCAATAGCCTACTTGGTATTCTTGGAGGAACCTAAATCTGAGGTGGAGTCAAGATTCTTATCCTGAACCCCAGCAGTAGCAAATGGTAGCTCCTTACAGACCCTAGCACTAGTTTAATCAAGGTTATCCACCATGGCAAAATTTTTACATTAATCGCCTTACAGTCTAACGCTTGGCCCCCTTACAGAGCCAGATCCTCTTCATTTGAAGAGCAGATGCTGGCTTCAATGCAGAATTTGGGGAGCTTGGTGCACGCTCTCAACTCTCATGGACAGAGCATCAAGAAGATTGAGGACCAGCTGAGACAGATTTGTAATGCTATGAATAGGAGGGAGGAAGGAAAATTGCCTAGTCAGCCCCTAACAAACCTGAAAGGTCAATTTATGATTGGTGATGCATCCTCTACTCAGGAGGAGGCAAGTGCCCAGTGATCCAAATATTGGCCATAAGTGTACCATATGTATGAAAATTCTGTTTTGATTTGTGTTCTATAGAATTTTTTCAGTGGTGCTTTTAGTGTTATGATGATTTTCTTTTCTTACTTTATCTTATTGTTTTTAAATTTTGTGTTGAATTTTGTGTTGGATACATGTGCATTCTGGTCATTGGAATTTGTTGTTCATGATTGTGGATGATTGGTTGAGGTGCTCTCATCATAATTGCATTGAACTTGATCTGAAAAACTATCTTTAGAATCCTGCAATGTTGATGAATTTGTTGATTTAAATGGGCATATGTGTTTCATGATTAAAATGAATTACCTATCTAAAGTTTGGTGACCATGCACAATGGTTGGGTGCACAACTGCATGGATGCATTGACCATTGTGCTGCACTGAGTTGAGTAAAGGTTGAGAAGTTATGCAATCTCACTTAGTTGAAGAAAGCTTAAATTTGCTGCGCGAGCCACCACTAGGCTTCCTCGCGTGCTAAAAGCATGAGAAAAGGCTTGAATCATTGAGAGGCAACTAGCTGTAGCAACTTGAAGAGTACCCCCACCAGCTGTTGGGGAAAGACCAAAAGGAAAAGGAGTTATCATTAAGGATGAACCAGCTGACCCTTAAATGCTTAATCAATTTTGCACTTGTATTTAGTAAGGAAGTAGTGTGCCATTTTTTGTGTAGTTTACTTCTTCCTACTTTGTACATACTTTAGCTGTATAATAACACTGCTGTTTATTTTGTTTTGTTTTCCAATCTGTCTTTCTTTATTTCTATTTGTTTGTTTTTATATTATTTATTAAAACTGCTCCTCATAGGTTTGGGGGTGTGGCAGGTTCTGCCAATGAAGTAGTTAACCCAAGTGCAGCAGAGTCAAGTAAGTAAAGATAGGAATGGAGCCATGTTCACCTAAGAATCATGGAAATTAATGAAATTTAAAATTTTTGGAGACCTTTAGGCATTACAAACTGATTAAATTTCAACCTTTCCATGAGGTGGACACGAGGAAAAATCACTTGCATCAGCACTTAGTAAATCACTAAAGAGAGAAAAAGATAAGGACATGCCTAAAAACTCAATAGAAGACCGTAACTAGTGAGTTTTGGGCCTACACAAAATTTTGTTCCTTTCTCTGAGGAGTGACAGGCAATTCTTCCAGCCCTAAGGACTGGTTGAGGTATGCCCTCATTAGAAGTTAGGCATCTCTAAGTTGAAACAATTGACAACACTCATGATAATTAGGAAATGATCAAGGTCTTCTCTTAGACAGTTTGAGCCTAAACAGACCAAACCCTAATCAACTGCCCCTTTTGTATACACCCTTCGAGCCTTAAATTCCAATTTCTTTCAAAATATACCTAAATACTTGTACCTGAACCTATGGACCTGATTCAAACTTACCCTCACTCTAAGGAATCAGAAGGTAAAGCAAAAGGAGATGAAGATGGAAAAGGTAAGGTCAACATTGGGTGAATGGAGAAGAGAAACCTAAGAGCTTAGCAGTGTAGCAACTGAGGAAGGAAGTAGTAGGTCAGAGAAATAAAGATCTGATGGTCTAATTGAATCTAAAATTAAAAAATATAAAAAAAGAAAAAAACACTTTTGAAGAGGAATAAGAGAGGAGTCAAAGAGGAAAATTTCATTTGAAAAATCAAAAATAGGAGGAGAAGCTGGCCACTTCAAGTCTAGAGAATTTTAAAGAAAATGAAATGTGATGAATTAAAGAAGGTGAAGTCATGAATCACCTCCTTCATCTACTGCCTTCTCAATTTTGAATCCCTTCTTAACCTTCCATTCTTTATAACCCATACCATAAGCCACATCACAACCCAGTCAAAAGACCTTGTGTTTCACAGTTCAATGAGTTGTCTTATAGAGATGAGGAGTTCCCCAATCTATGGTGAGGACTAGGCAATGATATCAGTACTTAGATGCTTTGCCAATGCTCATGCTTATAGAGCCATTTGGGGGCTATAACTACTCTTGAGCTTGAGAGAAAATGTAAACCCTCAAGGTTCATTGTGAGAGTATGCCCTGGAGAGCATTGGGTCTGACATTGAATCTATTGGGCATGACCTAACCTCATTTTTGGAATTAATGATGAGCTCAGTGATGACATACAGGTGTTGTCCCCCTTGTTGTGAACTAATTGGAAATGTTATGCATTCTTGAGAAGTTTGTGATGATTAAATGTTTGTGCATACCATGTATTTAAATTGCTCACATTTGTATTGATTCAAAGGTGAATGGATGCTCTGTTTCTTGACAGCTAACTTGATGATCTTGCACTTTTGCTAACTGTTTCATTGAGAAGTTTGTGAGTATCTTTACTAAAAACCCTCAGGACACTTCACTCCTCCACTAGGGATCACCTAGGGGTTTAAAAGGCTTGGTACATATGCTAAATGTATCTGTGCTTCCTACGAAAGTGGCATTTAAATTCTTAGAGTAGTTGTTTAAATTTTTCTTTGCTTAGGGACTAGCAAAGATTAGGTTTGGGGGTGTGTTATTCACTGAAAAGTATCACTTTTCACCTCTTAACCTAGCCTTTGTTGAACCTTACAGCTCACTAATAATCATGTTTTATGTTTGTTTTGTAGTTAACAATAATCTGTGTAGCTTAATGCAAAATCCATGCTTATTGGTCCGAAGAAGAGAGGGAATACATGTAAAGATGATAGACGAGTCAATGTCTAATGGAACACCCTGGTAGTGCTCACCATGGTGATTCAATTGCTGGTCATCATCGACCAAAAGCATAGCAGATGGAAGAAGATAGCTGAGAATGGAGGAAGCTACAATAGCAGAAAATGCAATGCATCAGAGTGACAAAAGAATCACCTGGCAGAGTTGAGGATCCCCCTCGCGAAGCTAATGATGCAGTGAAAGCACTTTCTAAGGTACTAGGTGGGCTGGGATTTTTTCGGATAATCACCACTAGGGGCTGTCGCCGTACAAAGACCCGGGAATTTGTATGTGTGCCTAAATAACCCAACCTATAAAAATCTATCCCGCAAAATGCAATTTAAATCTCCTTTGTTGGTTCAATTTTACTTTTCACTTTTACGAAAGTTTTCTTAAGTTCAAAGACCAGGGGTGAGGATCCCATGCCACCTCTACGGGGCGGCGTCCACTCTTTGTAATATAATTTTAAAATTAATGGTGCAAGTAGGCACGCCAAACAACTAAGACACTTAAAATGACGTAAAAGTAAAAAAAATTAAATGACAATGCACAAGTAGACCCGCCGATCGGCTAAGGTACTTAAAATGGTGGAAATGTAAAGAAATTGAATTCGGTGCACAAGTAGGCCCACCAATCGGCTAAGGCTCATAAATGACGTAAAAGTAGGTGTAAGCAAAATGACATAATCGGAGGGGTGAGTGAAAAAATAGTAAAAAAATAGCAATAAATAGTTAGTAAATAAAAAATAAAGAGGCCAAATTCAAGGGAAAGATCTACTAGCTACTCCCCAGCAGAGTCGCCATCTATGCAACCGTGGATTTTTAACGATCCCGCCACATGACGCGCACTCGAAATAAAAATTTAGAGTCTCCACCCGGAGCTTTTGGTGTCCCAGGAAACCCAAATAAAATTTAAAGAGCACCGAAGTGTCACAAATTAACTCTAAATCCAGACTACGCCAAACTCTCTTGGGTAGGGACTTTGGTTATCGATTGGGAAGGTGTTAGGCACCCAATCAACCCGCTTAACGCGGTCTCTACTTATGGCCAAGGCAAAAAAGAAGTGAAAAATGCATATAGGTCTTCCTCTTACTTGAGGAGCATTAAAATTCTATTTGTGCCCCTTCGTTCCTACCAAAAATTCAGCGGCATAACAGCACAATTATGTGGATGAAGGAAGAACCGAGAAGGTAGGAGAGTAGAGGGGAGAGCCAAAGCTCTCGGGCCCTTGTTGCACTGCTGTGGAGCCTTACGTTGGCTTGCTTCGGTGAGCTTTTGATGCCTTATATAGCTTGATGATGGATTCTAACTCCTAGGGTGCATAGCAAAGAGGGGAGGCTAGGGGGTAGCACACACCTAAACTAATGCTATTACGTGAAAGGCTAAGGTTTTTAGAAGGTTCTGAAATTTGGGTGTAAAGAGTGCACTAGAGGAGAGAGAAGGAATTCCTTAATCTCTTACTTTGCAAATTTTTTCAAGCCTTTCTAATGGGGGCGGCCTCTCTATTTATAGGAAAAAGAGAGGTTAGGAGGGTGTTTAAGGGCTAACTTGGATTAACAATTAGGTAATCTAGCCATCTAAGGTTTCCTAGGATTTTTGGAGCCTTGAAAAGTGTGATGGGATGTTCCAATGGTGGATGATAGGGTGAGGCTTTAAACCACTTAAGGGGTTGCAAATAGGTAGTGAATGGGTGCAACAGAACTAGCAAAATACACTCCAAAGGTCAAGATGGTCAGCAAATCTTGATTTTTGAGGCAAAAACCCAGGGTTACTGTTCATAAGCCTGGCACAACAAATAGGTGCGCTAGGCATATGTACAATAAAATAGTGCCACACAATTGCCTGGGAAGTTGCAAGCCTGCGGGGGGACCCACATATACCTAGCGCAACTATTAGTTGTGCGAAGCCATTTCTTGCGAGATTCACTTGATGTTTACTTTCAAGTCCGAACTTCGAATCGCTATAACTTTTGATGTACAACTCGGATCGGGGCGATTCTTGGGTCGTTGGAAAGCTAAGAACTTCCACTTATCAATGATATGAGATTTGATTATAGTAGAAGGTGCCAACTAGTCTCAATGCACCATTCTTCATCAATTGCCTGGGAAAGCTAGGTTTAGGTCCGGAATGGTTTCTAAGGGTTGGGATGGGTTTCTAAGGTTTCAGGAAGGCTTCTAAGGGGTCTAGGGTGATTCCTAAGGCTTTAGAATGACTCCTAAGATTTTTGAAAGGTTTCTAAGGGTACCATACATGCCATCAAAATCTCTGAAGTGCGCCTCTCTAGAAATGTGTCTCGATCGGGCCTTGGGCCAAATTTGGGTGTCTATAATATCCCCAGATGAAGTGGGGAAAATGATCGGGCATGTATTGGCTCCTAACACCATCTCTTTCTCAGACGTCGATCTTTCAAGTGAAGGAAGGAATTATTCTAAACCCCTTAATATCACAATGGAAATGGCAAAATTGGTGATCCCTTTGGTGCTCGTAGACAACAGATTGACACTGAATGTATGCCCCCTCAGAACTGCAACCAAGATAGGGGTTGGTCCGTCCACATTCAGGCCAACCAGAATAAGTGAAAGAGGATTTGATAATACCAGGAGAGAGGTGATAGGAGAAGTCAATCTTGAGCTCACCATTGGGCCAATGACCTTCCCAATCCCATTCCAAGTCATGGACATCAAGTCCTCTTTCAACCTACTGCTAGGGCGCCCATGGCTGCACGAAATCAAGGTGGTGCCCTCCAATCTACACCAACAACTATAATTTATCTTCGAAGAGAAAGTTATTACCACCAGAGGAGAGGGAAGGGAGGAAAGAGAGAAGATGGCCTACAATATCAAAAATCTCAAGGTGCTGTATGTACCCAATACAGTTGAGGACACGGACCTTCATAGTTTTCAATACGATATATCAACAGTAGCATCAGAACCTCCCAAAAAAGTCATTGAAAAACTAGAGGAGGAATGATTACAGCGGTTGGAATGCTCCAAAAGTTGGGTTATTAGAGAGGTAAAGGGTTAGGCCCTCGCTTCTAAGGCATGAGAGACCAAGTCCGAGCAAAAGGCAATCAACATGTTAGATTCATCTTAGGCTACAAGCCTACCGAAGAAGAAATTGAAGAGGCCAAGGAAAAGGCCCAAACCATTGCTGTAACCAAAGCCAGGGGGATAGATCTGAAGGATGAAACCCCTCCCAAGACCTCACATCAGAAGCACATTCGTGAGCACAGGGGCCATCAAAATTGACAAAAATGGGGCAATGTAGTTGACCCCATATAAGCAGGTGGCCATCCACCAAACGAATCCCCAAATCATCCTTCCGGAAATTGAAATAGACCTCGCCTCATTATCACTTTTGGAGGAGATACCCATGCCTATACATCCACTCATCCTGAACCATTCCCAACCCGCGTTAACCTTTGAGGATGAGGTTCAAGATGAACCAATGATAAATATGATGGAGGTTGATGTTGATAGATTTTTTATTCATTGTTTCCAAATTAAAGAGAGAAGCTGATTTTATTGTGTGGTAAGAACAAATTAAAAATCAAAATAAAATAAAGGATGGAAACATCACAACTGGAATAATCCTAAGCCTGCAAGATACAAGGCTATTGTAGCAAGTTTTGATAAGAGTTTGTCCCACTGAGAAATTGATCTAGATCCCAAAATGGGCTATAATAGTAGGCCTCCGGATCTGACTACAAATCTGGCAATCCTAAAGAAAGGGAGTTGGGTGTCAAACCTACACTAAATTACCTAAAGAAAGAAATAAAGTGCAGTTCTATCCTAAGAAAGGGTTATAAAGAAGGGGATGATGGTGTGTTAAAATAAGGAAAAAAGGGTGAGAAGTAAGCAACTTAGGTTAAAGGTTCATTTAGTTATGCAATTCAGATTTAGGGCTCTCTCTGCAGCAAGTCCTTGCTGAAGTGCTATTACTAACCTCAAAAAGGTGGAAATATCCAACTTAACTTATGCCATTTGGGGTACTATTAAGGCTATAGTCTGTCCACTGAAAGGGCCACAGTCTATCTTATAGAGTCTGTGAAATCCCATTGATCAAGCCAGAAATTGCTAATCTAATTCAAAGGAGTAAACTAATCAAACCTCATCTAATGAATCAAATCAGGCCATGAATATCATTGCAGACACAATGTTTGCCAGACTACAAGCTCCTCAGTTCTGTGCACATATCTGACTGGTATTCATAGGAGATCCAAACCATAAAGCCCTATGTGTATTGTCAAGGCCAGCGGCACATTGAGGATTGAAGCACAACTGGTCAATGCTACAACAGGCCTATAATGACTCAGCCTCCCAGCCTGCAATCACTACAGAGAAGCCAAATCTAACATTTGATGGTGGTCAAGTAAGACAGAGGGGAGTCTTTTCCTGCACAATCTCTCACTAAGCCACAAGTCCAAGTGCAGAGAAGAATAATCCATCTCATATATGTGACCAAGTTTACCCTAGGGCTACTCAAATGGTCACAGGCTATCCATAGAGGCTCCCTTACCCACAAATACTAAAAGTAGAACATAAAAACTGCTGACGTCCACCATGGTACCAAGGCATCATGCTCAAGCTTCCATGGGCTTTTTAATAAGCTCAAAACCTAAATGTATGCTATAGCCTGAACAGAACTATGGACAAATAAGAGAATAACAGATTGAGTAAGTATTTAAATAAAGATTCCATTGATCTGGTGTTATTAACAATGAAATCCCTCAAGGCATCAGCCTTGTGCACAACTGCTCAGCACCAAATCCCTAAAAATCCTATTGTGCCACAATACAAAGAGATGGTGAAAATGGAACACGTAATGGCTTTTCAGAGGGGAGATTACGGGAATACCTACAATCCGTCATGGAGAAATCATCCAGGATTTAACTATGGTTCCACTGTGGGATCACAACTAACACCACCAATTTTGCAACCCCAATTTTCCCAGACCCAAGTTTTCAACCAGAGACCCCAAATACAGGTGGCAAAACCCCAGATTGGACCACAGAGCAATATGTCTGATGCTATGATTGTTCAAATCCTTCAAGATTTGCAACAACAGTTGCATCAGCATTCATAAGATTTACACCAACTTGCTCAATTCTCTTAGACCCTTCATTCACATACTTAATCCATCACAAAGGTGGAAAGTCAGATTAGACAACTAGATTCATAGGTGGTAAGGAGAGAAAGTGGCCAATTACCTATGCAGCCAGTAAATAATCCTAGGGGCCAAGCTTTCCTGGGGGAGATAGCTGCTCTCCATAATACAAATTAAAAGACCCTCATGGATCGTCGAGCTACCGACTCATCCGTAGCCCCTTTTGTAAAATGTGTATAATCATTTTTTTTTCTTTTCAGTTTGAGAAACACATTGCGACCCAAATCGCTGAGAAACGAAAGATTGTAATGTATGTCCTCTTTTCCATTTTTACGAACAAAATGTATGGATATATGATTGAACATTTTTATTATTATTTATCAGGCAATCGTACTGATTACGACTTGACTGAAAGGAGAATTCATAAATTGTAGCTGAAAAGTTAGAATCAACCGCCGATTTTAGGTTAAAAACTGAGGGATGACCAGTTCAGTGGGTCCCCACGAAGATAGGGCCTACATATCTGGGAGAGGATACGTCAACCCCATTATCAAACTTTCCATTTCTATTTCTGTCCTTTCCCTCCAGTTTTTAAAAACTCAATCATTTTTATTTCTTAAAAATCCCTTATATTTTCGGGTCGATTTGAGAAACCTATTCGAGTTTTGACGAGATAACTAACAATTAGGGTTTAGTAATTACTCGACAACAAGGTAATTTTTTGGGGATTCTCTAAAATTTACTTCAATTTTATACATGTAAGTTATGATTTACTAAGCATTATTTATTTTACAACTTACATAAATGGAATTGCAGAATGCCGGAGACAACCGACAAACTTGCGAGAGGAGATGGAGAAGAGGAAGGTAATAATTCGAACTCTTCCCCAATTCAAGAGGGCTGTTGCTCAAAAAGCTAAATCAAAAGTAGCAGCCCCACCAAAAAAGAAGGCAAAGACTTCAGGGGTAGTTATTAGAGAAACCCCTGAAGAAGTGGAAGTAACTAAAATGATAGCTACCCCTAAAAAGGGCATAGGTATTGATAAAGGCAAAAAGCCAATGTCCTCTGAAAGAACATTGGATCGGGTCCTAGATTCAACTAAATACCATCTGGTGGGATCCGAGGTTGCTGTAGATGTCGCTTTTTGGGAACATTTTGATATCAACATAGGAGCTATCAAATATTTTCAGGATGCAGGACTCCATTACTTTTTAGAGCCCAAAGTCACACAAGTCTACCCAAGGCTCGCAAAATTGTTTTATACTAATATGGTTAATAGCAGCAGGAGTCCACTACCAATTTTTTCCACAACCATTGATAGGTTTCCAATTTTAATAACAAAAGAAATGGTTCCAAGAGTGTTGAATGCACCTTAGAAAAACCTGAAGTATCCTTTGACATGCTAGAAGCAAATGTACTTTAGAGAATCACTCGAGACCCTTCCAGATTTCGTTCAAATGACCACAGTAATATTAGGCAAACCCCAAAAAGATAAATCATTTTTCGTGTGAAAGGATTTGGAAGAATGTAATTTATCCCTTCATTTCCTTGATGTTTTAATTCATAAGACCATCCATCCTACGGGCCACGGAACTCAAAGAAGAGCCCTTTTTATGAAAGCCATATATCTTATAACTAATCGCTACTGGTTTGACATTCTGTCATACCTTCTGGAGGTAATGAACACCGAGAGAGAGAAATTAAGTTTAAAAAGTATCAAACAAACAAACTCTGTCTTCCCTTTGGAGGTTTGATTACAAATTTATTTATGAATATGGGATATAAAATTGTTTAAAAGAGAAATCCCTACCGAGAAGTGACGAAAGCCTCACAGCAAAGGCTTATCGGAGAACTTTATGTGTCTCAAATAAAAAGAAAATTCCCATTTCAGTACAAATAGTGGAAGTCCCATCTGCACCGAAGACCACCCAAGTTCCGGAGGAAGAAGAAGAGCCCACCACAAGGCTTTTAACAAGTGTTTTAGTCCAACAAGAAGCAACTACAGAAGAGGTAGTGACTACTTTTACTCAACCTCATGAGGGCATAGAAATTGGCTTTCAAGTATCAGAGAAGGCAGTTGAGCAAGAACTTTCGATAGCGCCAGAACCTGTAAAAAATCAAGCTAGTCTATATGACTGAACTCTGGATTCACCAATAGGGCCTGCTATGCCCCATGAAATTGAACCAACTTCTACCGAAGCAGAATTAGTGAATCTAATCAGCAAAGTAGCAGAGGAAAATCTTGCACCAGTAGAACAACAGAATGTTGAAATGGATACTTCTAGCGAAGTCCCTATCAGTCTTCAACTGATCGCCCCATCAGAAATATTATCAATTCAACTTCCTCTATCTCAAGCAATAGGAGCAAGCCAAGGAGCTAAAGTCCCACTCCATGTTGCCCCTACAACCAACATCATGGTACCTACAATTCCAGTACCAGAGCATACTCAGAGATCCCAAACTACAGATTCAAGATTGCATCTCGAAGCTACAAGGGAGAGCTTCAGTGCGTTATTACACAGGAACTGACTCCACCTGCCCTTACTTCAACTGTTCCAATGATTCAACAATCTTATCTAGATAGAAGATTAAAAGTAGAGCAATGGCAAATTAATAATACCCAATTGCCAAGTGCTGTGAGAAGGATGATAGAGGAAATTCAGATATTGAAAAATAGAGTCCGAGATATTATGCCTAATACACAAGAACGCCAGGAGTTGATAGCAAATCTAAAATGAAAGGCCGCAAAAGAATATCATGCACAATAAGAAAGTCCAAGAGGCTACTACGGCACTCCAAGACCAAGTGATGCAACTCCAAGAAGAGAATAGGAGGCATAGAGAATACCAACAAATATGGGAAGGAGAAAAGGAGTATGAAGATAAAATTAGTGAGATGACTGAACAATATGGAGAATTCATAGCAGATCTAGATTTTTGAGAAACAGCAAGGGAAAAAGCCCATAAGGAATATGAACAGACCCTGAATAAATTATTGAGTGAAAAGACTTAAGAACTTACAAGAGAAAAAGGGAAATTAGTTAAACTACAAGAAGAAAAAGAATCCCTGATTCTTATTTGTGCATAATGGAAGGAAAAGATTGAGTCCATCATAGAGAATTTATGGGTCACAGTAACAACAGAGAAAGTTATTTCTGATAAACTAAGGGATGAAAATGACATTAAGTAGCCTCTGGACACGTGTAGCAAAGTATAAGATTATTTGCACTTTTCATCCGACTGATAGAAGTTTAGAATCCGTGTCTTAAGAGGTTCAGAGAAACATTCGATTGGTTCTTATTGCAGTTTTAGTTCATTCGATAGGTTCTACACTCCAATTTGACAAGATGAATTCAACTGCTCGACTGCTCTACATGCTTTAGCTATCCTCTCGATAGGTTCAGGCAACCTCTCGAGATTCAGTGCAATTCCAGGTGTATGTTCGACAGGTTGGAGGTACTTCTCGACAGGATCTTCATGTAGTGGACACAATAAGTTCACTGCATCTTTCATCTGCTCGATAGGTTCAGGGAACCTCTCGACAGGATCTAACTCAGCCTCAGATCCTCTCGACATGTTCTAATATACTGCTCGATAGGTCTTTTCTTCAGTCCCAAGCACTCGACAGGTTGTGGGAATTGTTAAGCAGTGAAAAATATCATTTTTCACCTCCTAACCTGACCTTTGACGGACCTTTGAGCTGACTAATAATATGTTTTGAGTGTATTTTATAGATAAGTAATAAATTGTAGTCTTAGTGCAGACATCCACCTAAAATTGCAAAAGAAGTAGTCTACTGCTCAACATGTGCTCAAACAGTAAAATGCCAGCCAAGCAACCCACAAAGCCTTAGAAGTTCATGAGAATGCCTTAGGCCCAACTGGGTATGCTTGGGACTAAGTACAGCTGGAAGGAATGAGAACCATCCGTGCTGAGTATTGAACAAATGAAGAATAACACACTAAAGATGTGTGGTAGCTGTGGAAGCACAAAAGCCAACATATCGAGAGGTTCCATGAAGCTCTTGGTGGAACCTCTTGTGAGGTTCTAGAAGCATAGGCCAACTTGTCGAGAGGCATTGAGTTAAAAATATGAAGATCGTGCGAGGTTCTAGTATCGATCGAGAGGTTGGAGGTATAGTTGTGGATCCTATCGAGAGGATACCTAGAGGTGCAAGGGAAGTCGAGAGGTTCCAGATACTTATCACGAGGATCAACTGAACCAGTAGAGCAATGCGTGACAACCTGTCGACAACTTACCTGAAGCTACGCCCATTCTCATGAGGATTGAAGCAACCTGTCGAGCACTTAAATGGAACTGTATAACTACTCGACAGGATGCTTTATAACCTGTCGAGAGAATAAATGCAGTTAGGACAGCAGATAAGATTTTGGCTGTCAATCCTATCGACGAGTTCGCCAGAACCTGTCAAGAAGTCAAGCAAGTTATCGAGAGCCTTTAGCAACCTATCAACCAGTTCAATGAACCTGTCGACATCTCTCCAAACCTATCGAAAGCCACTTCAACCTATCAATGAAAACACTAAGCAAACTTAGAACCTATCGAGAGGTTCCCTGAACCACTCGACACTCTAATTAGGAACTTCTCAGTTCCTTTCACAGCAGCTGTCAACATTAGAATTTTGTGCATAAGTTCCAAGGCTTGTTAATAACCCCTGGGGGTATTTTTAGAACACCACTAAGCACAAATGGGAATCCTAACCGCATCACATGGGCCTACCTATTTTGGACCAATGGGAAAAGAACATCTAGAAGATAAGTCAGCCACATCAGCAGCTCAGAATAACAGAATTATTCTCTTGAGCTTTGATTGGCTAAAAGAGATTTGAGAAGAGAGGAGAAGCGTATAAAAGCTTGAAGAATTTACAGAGCTAGCATCCAGAAATTGAGAGAACCAGAGCCAAATTTGATTTCCCTCCAAAAATTTCCTCTCTCTGTTCCTTCTTCCCTCATTCTCCTCTTAGCCAATTATGGTTGGCTAAACCTCTTTAGTAGCTAGGGTGAGGTTGAGAGCTATAAATTGAGAGGTTTAAAGCTTTGTAGGAGGATTAGGTGTTACACAAATTACAGATCTGAGAATAATTGACTGTAAGTAGTATTGAATCAGTAATTGTTGAATGTAAAATTAATTTGGATTTATAAATCTTTTGATTGCCATTTGATTTCCCTAGATCTAATATCCCTGTGGATGCTTGAGCTTTTAGCCTTGCATCCACAACATCTGCAATAGTTTAATTATTCTAATTTAGATCCCTGAATTGGAACAATCTCTGGGATGATCTGTGACCATTCAAGTGGATAGATCATAGCCTTAGGATTGCTTCAATTCTCTGGTTGAGAGTAGATTCTTATACCTTGCATCTGAGCTTGTAGCCAGATGAAGGATTATTGCAAACCAGTTCCCTGCATTGCCTTTAAACCAAACAATTTTCAGTAAAGACAAAAATCCCTAACTGCTATTCTCGACCTCTTGATTTTAATCTTTTCTCCATTTTCCTTTAACTCTGTATTTAATCAAATCTGGATCATTTGCATTTGATTTTTTTGTAATTTTTAGTAAAGTGACAAATCCTATAAACCTCTCCTCTTTCCTGTTTTGATTTAGTTGAATTTAGGATAGAGTGCCAGATCTGCTGCAGATTTGGAGATTTATCATAGTTTAAATCACATTTCCCTGTGGACATACCCTGACTTACCCATTAAAACTTGCTGCAACAGCCCTGGTTCTTGCAGGACTACTTGCTTACCTTGATTCCTCATCTTTGTGATTTTACCTTTTAATTGGCTATTTTAACCATTTAAAAATTGTAAGGTGAGCAAGACAACAAGTTTTTGGCACCGCTGTTGGGGAGTTTTGATCTAGTTAGTAGACTTGAGTTTTTCAATTTTGTAGATCTAATTTTTGTTAGCTTTTATTGTTGTTTTGTTTTTAAAATTTAGAGTGCATTCCACCTGTTTGATTTAATGTTTGCTGCAGTTTTTGTATAGTAAACCTGTTTTAAACTGTAGTAATTCTGAATTTTCTAAGTTTTTATTCTTTGCCTTCTAGCTATTTGAATAAATGCTATTGTAACCTTTTGCATTTTTTACAGAAATGAAGCTCTGGCTTCAGTTTTTCGTTTTGTTTTTGTCAATATGCTTGAATAAGGTACTGCTGCAGTTTTTGAATTTTTGCAGATCTGGAGCAGCTGCCAAACAAGGAGCAAATAGATTGCAGTAGGAGCTGATCTACCTGAGTTTGCATCCCCTTCTCCTTAACATTTATTTTTCAACAGTTTTGTTGTGTTCGATGTTTGTTTTGATTATAATTTTTGCAGTCTTTTAGGCAGGCAGATTTTTTTATTTTTCCTTTTTTTCTATTTATTTACAAAACCATATAAACAAAATAAAAGAAAATGTAAACACAAATAGAAAATTTCTTATTTGTTTCTTATTATTTTGCAGCATTAGTAAATAAGGATTCTTGAGAGCCCAACTGATAATAAAAAAACAAATAAAAATAAATAAATTAATTATAAAACACATAAATTTTTTTCCAAATGGGATGCTTTTCTTTGCTTTCATTCCTGAATCTCCATTTGACCCTGCTGAGATCAGGGCCCTTCATTTTGAGGAATCATGAAGGTTAATGATCAATGGATCATATACTGTTTTGCAAATTCAATGGAGCCATTGATTGTATTTTCCTTCAAGATTTCTTGACCATTAATAGATCTCAACTGTGTATGAATCCTTTTTTTATCTGTGTACATCCATGCCTCATCATTTTAAAATTCATATTGATTCATACACATTCTCAGCAATTTCTCAATGACACATAGGGGAACTTACCACACACAGAGGATTTTTCTTTTGCCTTGGGGACCTTACCTTAACATTGATGATTCATGATTTTGTCTTAAGATTTTTCTGTTTTAGGAATTTTAGTTTAAATTCTATTTTTAGATTGCTGATTTTTTTCTTTCTTAGGGTAATATGTGTCTTAGTTTTATTGATTTTCTGCATTTTTGTAGTTTTGTATTCAGTTCCTTACTTTAGTTTTGTTGTTGTTCCTATTAGTGACAGTAGTTTCCTTTCATTTGTATAGCAGTTCTTTTATTTTTCTGTTCATATATTCAGTTTTTAGCTTGTTCTAGCTTTGTTTTGTTGTTTTTCTATTTGAACAGTAATTTTCTTGCATTTGTATACCATTTTTTCTATCTTCAGTTTTGCCTTTTTTTTAGCTACATATAGCTCTGATTTTCCGGCTTGTTTTTCTCTCTTTTACCCTGCTACCCCTGGTTACTCAGTGTGTAAACATTGAGGACAATGTTCATCATAAGTTTGGGGGTATGGCAGGTGTGCCAATGAAATAAGTTAATGCTAGTGTAGCTATGTTGAAATTTTTTGAAAATAAAATGATTTCCCACCTGATTTTTTTTTACAAAGAGGAAATTAAAAACTTTTTAAAACTGAAATGTGATGTGGTTCTAAAATTTTTCATGAAGAAAATGTCAAGAATTTTCAAAAATTGATGCTTAGTGAACTTCAAAAGAGAGAAAATTGTGAGGATGTACCTCAAGAATTTGATAGAAGGCCATAACCAGTGAGATTTGGGCCTGAAAAACTTCCTTTGAAGAGTGTCTTGCCAATTTTTCTACTCTAAGGACTGATTGGATCTAGTTTTGCTCACTAGAAGTTAGACAAATCTAAATTGAAACAGCTTGACAGCATTCATGACATTGAGGACCTGAAGTAAGGCCATCCCTTGGACAGGTTGAGCTTAAAATATCCTTACCCTTTGAACTGCCCTTGATAGACACCATTTGAGCCTTAAAAATCCTAGTTATTCTTTGATAAAAACCAGAAAAATTGAACCCAAAACCTCAGTGACCTGATGCATCCTAACACCATCCTGAGATTTCAGAAGGTGAAGGTGAAAGAGTTGAAGAAGGTAGAGCTGGGCTGATATTTGGTTGAAAGAGAAGGAAACATAGTTGTGGCATTCTAGCCCATAAAAATACAAAAATATTGGGAAAAATACAAAAGAAAGGCATACAAAAAGAAAGAAAAACAGAAAAGCAAAACAAAGAAATATGAGAGAGAAGTCATTTCATTTAATATTTTGAAAAAGAAGAGAAGAAGCTGGCCACTTTGGCTCTGAAAATTCAAAAGAAAGATGGAACTATACGGAAATGAATGATGTGAAGTTGCAAATCACCTCCTTACCTTACTGATTTCTCAAATTTGAATCATTTTATTGCCTTTTATTCTTTATAAACTTCACCCATAAGCCACATTACAACCCAATAAAAAGTCCTTATTGATCTGAAATGGATCGAGCTGCCATGTGGAAATGAGGATTTGTGTAATTTATGGTGAAAAGAGTAAGAAAATTTTATAAATTAGAGCAATGCCTATGCTCATGCTTGTAGTCCTATTAGAGGGCTGTAACTGCTCTTGAGCTATGTAAAATGATCCACCCTTCTATTTTTACTTTGAGTGACAGCCCTGGTAAGACTTGGGTCTGAAATTGAATTTGTTGGGGGCATTATTAAAACAGAATTCTCGAATTAAAGGTAAGCTTTGCATTAATTTTCACACCCAATGCCTTGACATGAGCTAATTGACGATGAAGGAATTACAACAGAATTTCAGTTTAAAATTGATGTTTTTCTATTGAGAATCCTCTAAAATTGAATGAACAAGGTGTGGAATGGATTTTATTTTATTTGAACTCTATTTAACATGTTGCACCGATATTAACTAATTTTATTGGAGAAGTTTGTGGGTACCTTCACTAAAAACCCTCAGGAGACTCCACTCCTCCATTAGGGATCACCTAGGGGTTTAAAAAGCTTGGTGCATGTGCCAAATGCACCTGTGTTTCTTACGAAAGTGGCATTTAGTTTTGTAGGTTAGTTGTTTTAAATTTCACTTTGCTCGAGGACTAGCAAAGGTTAGGTTTGGGGGTGTGTTAGTCAATGATTTTAACCATATTTTACCCCTTAAACCTGGCTTTTGCTAAGCCTCAAAGTATATAATAATTACATTTTAGTATTGATTTGCAGTTTAGGAATAAATCTTTAGCTATCCATGTTTATGTGCTAAGATGAGGAGATTAGAGTTGTCATGGGGTTCACATTCAGCAGCTGCACATAAAATAATTGTGTGCATACTAGCTGCAGGAATATAGGGTTCAATTGCAAAGCAACATGTGACTCATCATCTTCAGCAACTACAAATCATGCAGCTAACCATCTTAAACAACTGCATGTAAACGGGAGCTCATAGGTGCAACACTTTCTACAGTATGCACAACAAATGGGTGCACATCAAAGCAACAGACCTTCAAGCTACATGATGGAGCAGCAGTGTTGCTATGCATTAAAGCCTCTCAAAGTATTGTCACGCACACAAATGATCAGCTGAAATTAATAACGAATGATGTTGAATGGTGCAGCAGCATAGACATGGATGTAGCAGCCACCACATGAATCCGTTCGAGTTGTGTACGGCACAGAGAGGAGTTTTGAGTAGTTGAGGGCTATAAGGTTGAACCTGTGGAGTGTTGAAGCAGAAACTGAGGATTAATTTGTCAAATGATAAAGCTGCTGAAATGCATCCTAAACAAGTGGAAAATGATCTTGTGCAATGATAATGAGCCAGCTGGAACTAAACTAGAGAAGTATATTTGCTGCAGCAAAGAACACTATGAGTGTTTTGAAGCTGTTGACTGGTTCAGTACTACAATGAGAAAGAAAACCAACCTGTCGACCAACAAAGCTTCCACACCTTCAATCCTCTCAACCTCTACATACAACTACTTCAGAACCTGTCGACTGCAATCTTGCTGACTAACTCCCAAACCTGTCGATTGGTTCAGCTCCTTATGCATCTATCCTCTTGAGCACTCAATGTACCCAGCAATCCTCTCGAACAAATGAGCTTTAATCCTCTCGAATGCAAACTCCCCAGCCCTCTATAGAACATCCTATCGAGCTCTTTAAACTTGTAGCACAAGCAACCTCTGAAAATGAAGTGCTCACACAAACCTATCGACAGGATTCAACACCAAGTCTGCAACCTCTCAGAGTGAAGATCTCTTTTGCAGCCTTCAAACCAACCCAACCTATCGACCATTTATAACTGAACCTGTCGAGAACTGCAAGCCACAACTCGAGCGTCCTCCCATTGTACCTATAGACATTTATATTACATCTTCTTCAACATCCTCTCGACCAGCTCTTTCACCTTCATCAAAGCTGTCGAGCCTTTTAAACTTGCATAAATCAAAGCTTTCGACATCTCAGCCAGCCCTGCACTTCAATCCTCTCGAGAACTCCCTTGCTTGCTCCTTCAAAACCTCACGAAAAGGACATTTCCCAAGCTCCCATCCTCTCGACTTGCAGCAGTTCCCTTTACCCTCCAACCTGTTGACAACAATCTTTATATGCAGCTTCAACCTATCGATCCCTACACTCAATCCTCTCGACATCTCGGCCAGCCCTGCACTGCAAACCTCTCGAAATACGTTGCACCAACCATCCTATCGAAAGGGTTCCTCACAGCTTCAAAGAACCTGTCGAGTTGAGCTTCACAAACCTGCTGTGAACCTATCGACAACAATCTTTATGTGTAGCCTAAACCTTTCGACTAGAAGCAGTGCAGCTTTAGATCCTGTCGAACTCCACCTCCCAACCTCATGACAAGATAGCTGAAGCTGCTGCCCTTTTTACTCTTCAACATATTATCATCTCGACCTTCATCTTCTCCACCTCAGTGCTAAAACTGCAGAGTTTAATAAAGCTGCAAATCCAAGCCCTCATCAGCCCATATCTTTTCAAGCTAATCCAACTTGGGCCCCATTGAGTCCCAACCATCAAAACTGTTGTGCAGCCATGGCATTGAATACTGTCCATCTGAGGGATGTTTGGAAATAATAGTAGCAGGGGTATTTTTGGCAGCCAATAGGATGGTGAGATTAATTTATAAATATTCTCAGCAGTTTGGGTGTAATTAATTGAGGTGTGCAGCTGGAAATAATAATGGACAACAGGGGTAATAACAGCAGCCTGGGTTCATTTTGTTAAAAAGAAGTGCAGCTGGGTATTTCTTGGTTGACAAGGGAAATTTTGGAACTTCACAGCAGGGATAGGTGCCCACATGTGCAAACTGTTTTGGGAGAAAATATTTGGCGGGAAGCTTCAGCTAAGCACAATAGAATTCAATCCCTTTCTTCTCTCTGATTGGTTGAAATGCTAAGCACATGGATTAGCATGAAATTCTCTCCTCTGATTGGCTGCAATCCAAAGCACATAGATCACTGCATTTGTATAAATAAGCCCCCTTACTGCTGTAATTTCTCAGCAAGGAATTCATAGAATAGCTTTGGTTCTCCTTAGCTTATTTAGGTTTAGTTTTAGGTTTTATTTCTCCTTTTTCTCTTCTCCCTTCTCTCCCTAATCCTGCTTGTTGGATTAGATCTAAGTAGTAGTTCAGATCTGGTTTTCAATTGTAATTTGGCATGAAGGGCTTGTGGATTGATGCACAGACTACAAATCTAAGAACAAGGGTATTGTAAGTAATTTTGATTCAATAAATTATTGATTTTAATGTCCAATTAAATCTAAAGATCTTGTAGTTTCATTAGATGTCTATAGGATCCATGTATTTGGGAATAGCCCATTCAGTTTCTAGTAGATATATTGTTTACCATATGATTTCCCTTGATCTAATATCCCTGTAGATGCCTGAGCTTGTAGCCTTGCATCCACAACATTTGTAGTGATTTTACTGTTTCAATCTGAACCATTGAATCAGATGAAGTCTATAGGATGATCTGTGACCATTCAAGTGGACAGCACATACCCTTAAGATCAGTCTAAGCCTTTGGTTTGGTTTGAATTCCTCTACCTTGTACTTGAGCTTGTAGCTAAGTGAAGGAAAGCGGCATATCCACATACCTTTATCTGTTTTGCAAAAGAAAACCAGGCCCTAGCTGTCAATTTGCCCCTATTTTCTATTTTATTTCACCATCCATCTTCTTCAATCTTTTAGTTTAGTTTTATATTTCAGTTGTATAAATTAGATCTAGTGACACCCGAAAATCTCTCTTTCTTTCTTAGAATTAGGCTAGAATTGCCAGATCTGTAGCCAGATCTGGAGGTCTTCTATACACCTCTTAGGTTTTAGATCACTACTCCTTGTGGGATAAACTCTTACTTATTAAAACTTACTACAAATGGACTCTGTATCTTGCAGGTCTAAGAAAATTTTAGTATGTTGATCCCATCCTCTTTTTACTTTGATTTTATTTTCCTTTACAATAAATCAGCACCTGAAAATTCCACGACAGGAACCTCTCGACAACTTCACTTCCCCAAATCAGAACCTCTCAATAGGTTTAAATAACCACTCGACAGGATCGTTTCTTTGCTTCCACAGCTTGTGCATAACTTGGGGTGTTGGAATTCAGTTGTCTAGTCCTCAATACCCTCTGGAGGGGTTCATTCTCCATCAAATGCAGCTACTGCTATTCAAAGTATTGCTCTGGGGTGCACACAACTGAATAATGTGCAGCTGTTATAATGGCAGGTTTAAATGCACACAGATGAAGGTATTGTTGCAACTCTCCAATGATTTGTTTGTGATTCTTCTCTGCAGATATCTCTCTTGGCATTTTTGGATGGATTTATGCACTATGACTGTAATTTGTTGCTAACTACAAAACAACACTCAAAATACATTATTAATCCACTCAAAGATCCATCGAAGGTTAGGTTAGGAGGTGAAAAATAATATTTTTCACTGATTAACACACTCCCAAACCTAAGCTTTGCTAGTCCCTGAGCAAAGGCAAAATTAAAAACAATTATTAAAAATAGAAAATGCTACTTTTGTAGGAAGCACATATGTATTTAGCATATGCATCGAGCCTTTTAAACCCCTAGGTGATCCCTAGTGGAGTGAAGTCTCCTGAGGGTTTCCAGTGAAGTTACCCACGAACTTTGTTATGAACATAGTTCCATCAAGTGCAAACAGTGATAAGTTAAATTTCAACAAATTCAGCTTCATTCCATACCTTGCCCTTTCAAATTCAGAAGTTTTAAAACAGTAATTATAAACAATTTAATACCTAAATCCTTGTTTAAACTCATAACAACCAATCTAAAATCATCAGGAGAGTAGTATATGCAAAACAGTATATAGCTCATCATTAATTTGAGAAGCAGGTTCAAATAATGCCCCAATAAATCTAATTTTAGACTCAATTCTCTCACAGGCTTACTTTCACAAATAAATTCAAAGGTGTTCAATTTCACTCAAAGTCAAGAGCAGTTACAAATCTCAAATAGGCCTGCAGGCATGAGCATAGGCAGTTGCTCTAATTTCTGAAATCCTCTAGAAGTTTCATCATAGATTAGATAGCTCTTCGTCTCTACATAATAGCTCAATCAACTTCAGATCAGTTAGGTAATTTTATTGGGTTGTAATGTGGCTTATGGGTGAGGTTTATAAAGAATAAAAGGTAATAAAGGGATTCAAATTTGAGAAATCAACAAGGTAAGGAGGTGATTTGTAACTTCACACTCTTCTTCTTAGGACAACTTTATCTTCTTTGATACTTTGAGATTCAAAGTGATTAGCTTTTATCTTCTTCCAATTTTCACATGAAGTGATTTCTCTTTTCTTTTTCTTCTTTTTGTTTTTCTATTTTTTTTTTTTATATGGGCTAGAAAGAATGCCACAGCTACACCATTGTCAAATGCCCTTTCTTCTTCTACCAACTTTTAACCATTTCCATCCTCTTCAACTCCTTCTCCTTTACCTTCTGAGATCTCAAAATGAGGGATAGGCTGAATTAGGCCACTGAGGTTTGGTTCAAATTTTCTGGTTTTTACCAAAGAAAGCTTGGATTTCTAACACTCAAATGATGTGTATCATGGGCAGTTCAAAGAGTATGGATTTTTAGCTCAAACTGTCCAAGGGATGGCCTTACATCATTTCTTCAGTGTCATGAGTCTTGTAAAACTGTTTTAACTTGGAGTGAATAACCTCTAGTGAGAAGAACTAAATATAGTCAGTCCTTAGAGCAGAAAAAAAATACTTGCGAAAACACTCTTCAAAAGAAAAAAAAATTTATAGGCCCAAATCTCACTGGATATGGTCTTCCTTTGGAGTCATAAGACATGTTCTTACCTTTTTCTCTTTCCTGATTATGATAAACATTTCCTGATGATCTCTTTCGGGGAAGTGCTGAATTTTTAAAAGGTCCTAGCATTAAACAGTCTACCATACATTTCTAAATCTTCCTTTTTCAATATTACTTAGTTTGACTTTCTACTGTATTTGTTTCAATCCTACTAACACTACTGCACTTACCTTGACTATCTCATAACTTTACCCTGCCATACCCCTAAACCTATGAGGAACAGTGTCCTCACTGTTTCAGAGATATAACATGAAAGAACAGCAGGGTACTAAAGATCCACCAACAAGTAACAACAAAAATAAGAGAAAGTACAGTTATATCCAAAAGAATCAGCAAAAATCAGCAAATTGGCACACCAAAAGCAAATTGCATTATGTAGAAATATATACAAAGTGAGAAATAACAGGGAAAATTACAGAGTTACAAATAAAACAGAAAGAAAACTATATAAACTACCTAAAATAAAAGAAATGACAGACACACACATCCATGCCCTCAAATATCAGCTTAGGGGCATTGAAGAATTAGCCCTTGGAGAAAAAATAAAGGGCATCCACAATGGGGTGCCTTCTTTCTTGTTGATGCCCACTCACAAAGGCACTCTTCCTCAAAATGGTATCCATGAAGAACAACCTTGGGTCCAAATCCCTCCTCATCAAAGACTCTCCAGGGGCAACTATTTCTTGAGTCAAATGTTTGGCCATGACCCGAAATGATAAACTGTCAGGAGCTCCCAAATTACTAGCTGCATCATATATGAATGGAACCGCCAACACCAATCCAATGTCTTTATAATCTATAACTACCTCCCAATTATCAATTAGAACCACAAGTGTAGGGCCAGTTGCCCCTGGATTCAACTTCTTCTTTATGTTCTAAAACCACAATTTAACCAACCTGGGATATAACTTTTCTTTCAATGGGGTCAACAGAGGTAGTAAAGAAGCTTTTGTCAAATAAGCCAAGGTCTCATTGCACTCCTCTACCTTAGTAAAATAAGGTAAATCAAAGGTTGTCTTAGGTATGAGACTCAATTTTTCTACATATTCGTGAGGGGTAGTGAGGGGATCAAATTCAAGTTCAAGCTCAGGGATAGGGATTTCCTTAGTCACCTCCTCACTGGTTTTGGCTTTCTTAGATTTCTTGGATTTCTTTGGTTTGCCCATATTCAGCTTCCTTATTGCAGGTGGATCAACTTGAGACTGTGAAGCAGCTAATCTACTGGATTTCCTAGTGGATTGGGGAGGAGATTGAAGTAAATCAGATAGGGTGCCCTCAAATTGCTCAGGGTCGGCCATTGAAACATCAAAACCTAAAAAAATAATTTTGCACACCATAATTCAAAAACACAGAACTTTATCACTCCCCACATTCTACTTCACTTAAATCACACCTTTCACACCACAAATTACCCAAAAAATGAGATCATCGACTTAAAAGATTCAAAAACTCAGAGACTTTGAAGACTTACCCAAAATCTCGGGCTTCTCAGAAAATGGAACACACAGAATCAAAACAACAAAAACCAGGTGCAAAATGTTGACTTTTCAAAGCTGGTCCAACTGGAACAAGGGCAGAATACTTGAGGATGCAAACAATGAGTTTGGAGAAGAAAGAAGAAAATGGAAACCCATGCAAACAGAAAGCAGAGGTTTAGCGCAAGGTATCGAATGTTCAAATGATCCTATCGAAGGGTTTTAAAAGTGGAAGATACAATTTCGTCAAGATGAAAAGATGCCTTCGATAGGTTGGATCAACCTATCGAACAATTGAAAGCACAAAAATCTAGACTGAAGGTTTCGAGAGGTACTTCAAACCTTTTTTTTTTTTGGAAGACAAAATCCGAGAGGTTACTCAACCTCTCGACAAGTACACATAACCTATCGAAAACTTAGCTCAACCCATCGACAGGTCTCAGTACCTATCGAATTCACCTCACATACCTTCAGAACATGTCGAAACTCACTACCAACCTCTCGGCAAGTCTCAGTTCTTTACTAAAGCTTATTCCACATCAATGTGCTGTCCACATTTAACATAAACAATCACTCCTCCTCAGCTCCCTTGAATTTCTCAATTATCCATGTATTAAGCACCTCACCACAACTGAGTTATTACACAAAATGAAAAACTAAACAAAAATTGCAGATCTAAACATAGTAACAGACAAAATTAAAACAGTCAAAACACACTAAATGACTGTTATGTTACGTACTTTACAATGTTGAAACTCATTCAAAATTTTGAGGTTCTTGAAGGTTAATGGTCTCCACAAGCTCCACAATTTTTTCAACATAAATTTTTAACCATTGACCATTGACTTTCATGATTCTTCCATCCTTGGGATCCATGATTTCAACAGCTCTAGATGAGGATACATGCATCACAATGTAAGGCCCATCCCATCTGGATTTCAATTTCCCTAGAAAGAACTTCAATTTTAAATTAAAGAGCCATACCTTGTTACCTGCAGCAAATTCCTTCCTCAGAAAATGTTAGTCATAGAAAGCTTTGGCCTTTTCTTTGTAGATCCTTACATTGGAGTAAGCATTCAATTTGAGTTCTTCTAGTTCTGACAGCTGCAACTTCCTGTGCATACAAGTAGCAGTTAGATCAATATTCAATGCCTTAATGGCCCAGTAGGCCTTATGTTCTAATTCTACTAGCAAATGGTAAGCTTTTCCATATACTAACCTGAAAGGAGACATTCCTATTGGGGTCCTGCAGCTTCAAGGACCAGTCCTTCCTATCAGTTCTCACAGTTTTCTCTAAAATAAGCTTGGCTTCTGTGTTATAAATTTTTACTTGCCCACTGGCCTGTGGGTGATATGGAGTAGCAATTCTGTATGTAACAGAGTATTTTTTCATTAGGCTTTCAAAATTCCTATTGCAAAATTAGCTCCCCCCATCAATAATAACAGCTTTGGGGGTACCAAACCTAGAGAAAATATTGTCCTTTAAGAATTTAAGAACAACTCAGTGATCATTGGTTTCTATGGCTATGACTTCAACCCACTTGGACACATAGTCCACAGCCACAAGAACAAAGTTAAACCCATAGGGAGGGAATGGGCCCATAAAGTCTATGCCCCAAATGTTAAATAACTCTATCACAAGTATGAGCTATAAAGGCATGGAATCTCTCTTGGAAATACTTCCCATTTTCTGGATTCTTTCACAGGCTTTGTAGTGTTCCACTACATCCTTGAATAAGGAGGGCCAGTAGAATCCACATTGGAGCACCTTTGCAACAGTTTTCTTTTAACAGAAATGACCTCCACAGGCCTGTTCATGACACATAAAATGTTGTGGAACTCATTTTTAGGCACACACCTTCTCACAACCTGGTCTGGATAGCTCTTGTAGAGGTATGGATCCTCCCATAAAAAATACTTGATCTGAGAGAAAAACATATCTTTATCCATTTTAGTCCAATGTGGGGGAATCCTACTCACTGCCAAATAGTTCACTATGTTAACAAACAATGGTGCACTCATGTTGACAACAAAAAGTTGCTCATCCAGAAAAGAATCATTCACAAGCAAATCAGAAAACTCAACAGTTAAGATACTAGACAAGTGGTCTGCAACCACATTTTCCGCACCCTTTTTGTCTTTAATCTAAAGATCAAACTCCTGTAGCAGGAGGATCCATCTAATTAATCTAGGTTTGGATTCTTTTTTAGACAACAAGTACTTCAAGGCTGAATGGTTAGTGAAAACAATTATTTTAGACCCTAAAAGGTAAGGTCTAAATCTTTCTAAGGCAAACACAACTGCCAATAGCTATTTCTCAGTAGTAGTGTAGTTAAATTAGGCATCAATCAATGACTTGCTGGCATAATAAACTACACTAGGTAGTTTATCTTTCCTCTACCCCATAACTTCACCAATTGCAAAGTCTGATGCATCACACATCAACTCAAAGGGCAGGGAATAATCAGGAGGTTGTATGATGGGTGCAGAAGTCAAACACTTTTTCAACACCTAAAAAGCAATGAGACATTCATCATTGAACACAAAAGGAACCTCTTGACACAACAGGTGATAGAGAGGCTTAGAAATTTTACTGAAATCCTTGATGAATCTCCTATAGAAACCAGCATGCCCCAAAAAGGATCGAACTTGCTTGACAGTTTTAGGTGGGGGCAGATGTGTAATCAAATTAATTTTAGCCTGATCAACTTCTATGCCTCTTTGAGAAATAACATTGCCAAGGACAATGCCTTGGTTGACCATGAAGTGACTCTTTTCCCAGCATAAAACTAAGTTGGTCTTTTCACATCTCTGCAGCACTAGGCTAAGATGATGTAGGCAATGGCTAAAATTATCCCCAAAGATAGAGAAATAATCCATGAATATCTCTACAAACTGGTCAATCATATTCGAGAATATAGCATATATACACCTTTGAAATGTTGCAGGAGCATTGCAAAGTCCAAATGACATCCTTCTATAAGCAAAGGTGCTAAATAGACATGTAAAAATTGTTTTTTCCTGGTCTTGTGGATACATAGGGATCTAGTTGTAATCAGAGTATCCATAAAGAAAACAGTAAAAGGCTTTTCCTGCCAACTTGTCCAAAATCTGGTCTATGAAGGGCAGTGGAAGGTAGTCATTTCTGATTTTATAATTGAGCTTTCTATAATCAATACAAACTCTCGAACCAGTGATCTTCTTGGTTGGAATCAGCTCACCAGAATTAGATTTAACAATAGTTATTCCAAACCTTTTAGGTACCACCTGAGTAGGTGCCACCCATTCAGAATCTGAAATGGGATAGATGACTTCAGCATCTAACAATTTAACCACCTCTTTCATCACTACTTCTTGTATGTGAGGATTTAACTTGCTCTGCATCTCTCTAGAGAGTTTGGAACCTCTTCCAAGTGAATCTTATGTATACAAATAGTAGGGTTAATCCCCCCCAATTCAGTAATGGTCCAACCAATTGCTTTCTTATGCCTCTTGAGCACACAAAGTAATTTTTCTTCCTGCTCCTCACAGAGGGAAGATGAAATGATCACACGCAATTTTTTGTTTTGCCCCAAAAATGCATACTTGAGATTACTGGGAAGTTGTTTCAGTTACACATCAGCTAGACTGATGAGTGAAGGCAGCAAAGGTGCCTTGGAAGGTGCAGGGAGAGGTAGCACAGCAAGTTTCCATTGGGAATGCTTCGCTGGCCCCACTGAAGAATTCAAAGTTTTCATTTCTTCAGTCAGACGTGTGGGGACCTCCCCTTCAACCGTTTCAGCCTAAACTTCTTCAAACACATCATCATAATTCAATAGCTTGGGCATGGTCTCCTCAACAAGCTCATCAAGCAAATCAATCATGAAATAGTCCTTACTATCCAACTGAGGTTGACTTGCTGCATTGTAGACATTGAGTTTCACTTTCATATTACCAAAAGATATCTCCATTACCCCTGATCTACATTATATACAACTGTTGGCAGTGGCTAAGAATGGCCTGCCCAAAATAACAGGGATGGAGGTAGTGCACTTGCTTAGTTCCATGTCTAGAACCAGGAAATCTGCTCGATAAAAGAACTTATCAACCCCAACTAGCACATCTTCTATAATTCCCACAGGTCTCCTTTCAGATCTGTCAGTCAGTTGTAAGACAACATGTGTGGGCTTCAATTCCCCCAAACCTAACTTCTCATATACAAAATATGGAATTAGATTAACACTGGCCCGCAAATCTAATAAGGCCTTTTCAATGGTATGTTCCCCAATGATGCAGGGAATTGTGGAAACTCTAGGATCTTGGAGTTTAGTAGGGGTTGCAATAGACAAAACTTGATTCACTTTCTTAGCAGAAAAGACTTTCTTAGATAAATGAATCCTAGACTGTCTTTTATGGGTGCACAAATCTTTCCGAACTTTTGCATAGGCTGGAACTTCTTTTATGGCATTAAGTAAAGGCTAATTGATCTTTACTTGTTTAAAGGTTTCCATCATTTCCTCAACTTTAGCATTCCCCTTTTCAAAAGGGGAAGGTACTTGATGAGCATTAGAAAATGGCAACTGAGGGATTGGTCTCTCATCTACAATCTTAGCATTTTCATCAGTTTTTTCCTTGTTTTTATTTTTATTTTCCTGGTGGGACTCATCCACACCCCCTTTATTTGTCACATGCTGCTCCTGCTACATATTTTCATGGGCTGGTTTCTCATTTCTTGCACTCCTATCAGGCTCAACATCAACCTTGTTATCTTCAAGCCTACCACTTCTCAAAGTAGTGATGACTTTAGCTTCTTCATGATATGAAGAAGACACCCACCATGTACTGCCCTTTTTGATTGTTCATTAGCTGACTTGGTGGTATACCCTCTTCTCTCCTAGTCAAGGTATTAGACAACTGACCAAGCTGATCCTCTGTCTTTTTAATACCTTGGTTATGGGATTTGAAAGTTTGGGATAAAGAGCTCAGGTTTTGTAATGATACAAAAACTTGCTCCTCAAATGAAGTTGCTCTAGCAGGTGGTGGTGCTGGTGTATTTTGATGACTAGGCTGGGCCATTGCCTGTTGATATTGTGGCTTTGAAAAATAATTCAGCTGGTAAGGTTGGGCAAGTCTATATGGCATTGGCTGCTGCTGGGTTTTAAAATTATCTTACCTCCACCTCAGATTGGGGTGGTTTCTCCATGAATAAGCAGCAACTTGCTACTGTCCAAAAGACTGAGCAGCATTAGCATGCTCCATGACCAAATCAGGGAATTGTGCAACAGAGGGATAGTCCTCAAGTGAATGAGTGGGAGACTGGCATATCAGACATGCCTCTTCTACTGTGGTCGCCATTGGAGACTGCATGACCCCCATCAATTCATCAAATTTCTAGGTCAAACTATCTATCTTCCTTTCCAAATCATTATATTTACTGACCTCATACATTCTTCCTCTTGTTGTGTTTTCTTTCATCAATTTAGCGGGAGTCTCAATGTCCCCACAAGAGGCATCCACCATATTTATGCTTTTTGGATCAATTCCTTGATAGAAACTTTCCACAAGTTGCCATTAAGGAATTTGATGATGTGGGCATTGCCTTAACAGCTCCTTGAACCTTTCTCAAGCCTCATGGAAGCTTTCAGTTGAGAATTGAGAAAAAGATATGATGCTTTTTCTCAACTGACATGTTCTAGAAATTGGAAAGAACTTTGCTAGGAATTGACACTAAGATCATTCCACGAGGTAGTACTATTGGCTGGAAGCATGGACAGCCAGGCCCTGGCTTTGTCTTTTAGTGAAAAAGTAAAGAGTCTAAGCATGGTGGCTTCTTCCCCCAAACCAATATATTAAAAGTAGTAAACAAAGCAAGGAATTCATCAATATGCTTTTATGTGTCCACTTTACTCAACCCATGGAAAGAAGGCAACATTTGAATTATTGAAGACTTAATTTCATAATTTCCCTCCATAGCAAGAAAAAGCTATACATAAAAGAGAATTATATGCACCAGGTGCATAATATTATCTCAACAATCTAGGCTGCTCACCCATTTCAGCAATCTCACTTTCAGCAGGTGTTTGTGTAATTTGTCTAGATCTAAGAATCCTCTCAACATCAAGATTTAAAGGCAAAATCTCAGGGTGAAGAGTTCTTCATCCAAACATACAACACATAAAAACAAGGTGCAACACACAATTATAACATAGATAACAGCAAACAAATACAAACACAAAACTACTGCTGTAGATCTAAAAATTAAGTGTACGGTCCCCAGTACAAGGCTACAGCTTTGGGTTTTAAATCGTGGGCCAAGTTACAATTGGGTCTGGTTTCTCGGGCTTTAGACTAACGGTTTGATTTGAGTCCTATTACTATTAGGTCACAAGAGTTAGGTTGTTGACTAATGGGCCCAATTTGGGTCACAAAAGCTGAGGATGTTCCTAAAACAGCCTTCCGAATGAGGTATGGTCATTACGAGTTCTTCGTAATGCCATTTAACTTGATAAATACACCGACATCATTCATGGACCTCATCAATCGTGTATTTAAGCCCTACTTGGATCATTGCGTAGTCATCTTCATTGATGACATCCACATTTACTCTAAGTCACGGGAAGAACATAAATAACATTTGCGTCTAGCTCAACAAATGTGAGTTTTGGCTAGAGCAAGTAAGCTTTTTGGGGCATATTATTTCAGAATCAGCTGTAGTGGTAGATCCATCAAAGATAAAGGCCATCGTAAAATGGGAACAACCCAGAATGGTTACTGACATTCATAGTTTTCTGAGATTCACCGCCTACTATCGTAGGTTTGTGGAAGGTTTCTCAAAGATCGCTGAACCGCTTAGACATCTCACTCGGAAGAACGCCAGATTTTAGTGGACTGAAGCATGTGAGAAGAACTTTCAAGAACTCAAGAAAAGATTGACCTCAGCACCTGCACTTATCATACAATCTAACAATGAAGGGTTTATAGTATTCATCGATCTATCTCACATTGGTCTAGGTTGCGTGTTGAACCAGCATGAATGAGTTGTGGTTTACAGTTCAAGACACCATGAGAAAAACTACCCCACGCATGACCTCGAATTAGTTGTGGTCATATTCGCATTGAAAATCTGGAGGCACTACCTCTATGGTGAGACTTTTAAAATTTTCATTGACCATAAAAGCCTCAAATACCTATTTACACAGAAATATCTAAATCTGAGGAAGAGGATGTGGATAGAGTTTTTGAAAGACTACGACTGTGTCATCTAGTACCACCCAAGGAAAGTAAACATGGTTGCTAACACTCTCAGTCCAAAATCATCTGCTCAGCTATCAAATCTCGTTGCCAGAATACATAGATGGAAGCTGCTTGAGAACCTAACCTCGGCCAACACACAGTTTGAAATGAAGAGAGTTGGAGCACTCTTATCAAACATTAAGATCAAATCAATCCTCTTCGAAAGGATCAGAGAAAGCCAATTGAAAGACCCATAACTTATGACCATCAGGTAGAATGTAAATAATGGAAATCTCCATGACTTCTCAGTGAATAGCGATGGTTCCCTATTATGTAGAGGTCGACTTTGTGTACCAACTGATATCGGGTTACGGTAGGAGATATTGGACGAAGCTCATAGGTCTGCATATACCATCCATCTAGACAGCACCAAAATGTACCACGACATGAAGAAAAAATTGGTGGAATGGAATGAAAAGAGATGTTACGGAGTATGTAGCCAAGTGTTTAATCTGTCAACAAGTTAAGGTGGACCACAAACACCCTGCGGGAAATGGGAGGACATTTCAATGGACTACATCCTCGATTTGCCGAGAACTCAGAAGGGGCATAACGCTATTTGGGTGGTTATTGATCGACTAACCAAGTCAGCACATTTCCTCCCATATAGCACATCTCAGTTTGTGAACCCATCCTAGTTTAGAACCCATCCTCTTGAAAATGTTACACTGCAAGGAAACTTGTTGAATTGTATTTGAAGGAGATGGTAAAGCTGCATGGCATACCTTCAAGCATCGTGTCAGATCAGGACCCACTCTACACATCTCTATTTTGGCAACATTTTTAAGAGTTCTAAACTAGAATTCAGCTCAGCTTTTCACCGCCAAACTGATAGACAAACTGAAAGGGTGAATAAAGTGATAGAGGACATGCTCAGGGCCTTTATGTTGGACTTTCAAGGATCATGGGACAAACATCTACCCTTGATCAAGTTTTCATACAATAATAGTTATCAGGCGAGTATCGGCATGGTGCCTTTTGAAGCATTATATGGCCGACGATGTATATCTTCACTCAATTGGGAAGGAATCAGAGAGCGAATACTATTGGGCTTGGAACTCATAGAGAGTACAAATAAGATCGTCCGTCTCATCCGTGAGCGTCTGAGAGTAGCTCAAATCCGTCAGACGAGTTATACTGATCTTAAAAGATCAAGTGTTGAATTTCAGGAAACTCATGCACACGCTTGCCATTGTACATTTCAATGTAACTTGCATAAAGCTAACAACCATGTTTCCTTGTTAGGTTGGAGATCATATATTTGCGAAGATCTCACCGACTAAAGGAGGGATGAGATTTGGCCAGCGAGGGACGCTCAACCCTCGATATATTAGCCCTTTTGAAATATTGGGTTGTGTTGGCGAAGTAGCTTACCGCATCGCCTTACCGCCAAAATTGTCAAGCATTCACAACGTCTTCCACATGTCGATGCTGAGAAAATATGTGAGGGATGTGTTGCATGTATTGGACTACCAACAAATTGAAGTCCAAGAAAACTTAACGCTGATAGAAGGACCAATCAAATCTTGGACCGCAAGAAGCAGATTTTGAGAACAAAATGAATTCCTTTGTTTTTGGTCCAGTGGCACGATCACTCCACCAATGAGGCAATGTGGGAATGAGAGGCAAAAATCAGAGAGCAATTCCTGAGACTATTTCAATGAGACCACTCACTTCGGTATGCCATAGTGGTAAAATATAAATGAGTCCATGCACGTGTAGGCAATGACAATTCGTAGTGAGCTCAGTACTAGACAGTACATGTCACGATCACATATGTGTATCTTACAAATTCAGCATATGTATGTAAATTGTGTCTGATGTATTATAGTGCCCATGGAATAGGAAGAATGAAACCTGTTTGAGATAATTCAAATTCTTGCCAAGTTTAGTAGAACAATAGTCAAATAACTCGCAGAGCATATAGAAACTACTCTCGCATCACCCTGTTAATGACTAAACATTGGTCTGGACCACAACAAATCAGTTAAATCAATGTTGCGAGCCTAAAATAAGCACAAAACAGAAACATTGTTTATGTAATGCTCGCCACAGCGAGATGGGAGCTCGTTGCGACGAGATTTTCTGAAGCTAGCTCATCGCGGTGAGAACTTAAAGTCATCGCGATGACTAATAAATGTTTAAAGGGGCCCGAGAACCCTTGTTCAGTCATTTTTGGACTTCCTAGAACCTTGGCCTCTCTCTCGTTACCTCTCCCACCTGAACCAAGGCTTTTTATATTCGAATCGTTTGACCTTTCACGCCGAAACCTTCCAAATTTGAAGATCGACATGCTTGGGATTTGCCAAGTCTAAATTTCTATCAATTTAACCCATCTTGTGAGGTAAACTACACGAAACCCTCTTATTCCTTTCTATTTCCTTTCGTATGGCATCCAGGAAGAAGGTCGCGACAAAAATCCTAGTATCTAGACCCAAGTTATCTGCTAACACCAAGGGCAAAGCCCCTGCCAGTTTTGAACCTCCGCCACCGCCTAGAGAGCAGCCCGCGGCTTGGTGGTCGAAGAAGACCTTCAAACCTGGTGGATATTCGACCCAGAGATGTTTAATGACAACATGATCGTCTGGTCCATAGATTGCCTCAAACGTACCAACCTTGAACCCCTACTCAGACCCGTCCAGACCCATTATCACCCATGTCTGGTTAAGCTATTTTACCAGAATTTTAAGGACGGTGACACATACGGGCACTTTACCACTGAAATTGATGGGCGAAGTTCTACGTGGACGTTTACAATATTGCGACAATCATGCGCTATAGCACGAAGATCGAAACCCACCTCGGCTTACATGCTCCTCAGCCCAAGGAGCCCAAATTTCACCAAATCATAGCAGGGATGACCGGTGGTCTTCATGCATCCGGTCAATCTGTGACCCGACCGAATGTGGTTTTTGGACGTCGTCTTTTGAAGCAATTTATACCCCTGCAACATGAGAGAGAGAGACAGGACTCATTACTCCAAGCATTATTAACCATACATGAAGATAGATGGTTTTCTATGCCTCGAGTAGTGTATGAGGGCATCAAATATGCAAACAAGGAGGCATTGAGCATGGTCAACAAACCCTTGACTGCCCTACCCTATGCCCAAATTATATCTCGACTCCTTGATGGGCATGAAGATGGTGACAATGAAGAACCATATGAAATACCAGAGGAAGAGGAAGCTAAGAAGGACAATGTGGAGAAATTTTCATGGAAACAGTGGAACATGATTTTGAAGAGATGTCGTCTTAATGTGAGAAATAGAGCATTGAGACAACCGGTTGGGGTGCGCAACAAGAACAACCCAAGAAAGCAGCCCTCATAGTAAAACAAGGCGTCCCCAGACCAGAACAACAAATGCCTGCCCAGCTCACGCACCCACAGATGCCACAGGGTGAATTCTTATCACTGTCAGAGTTCACTCAATAGATGGAATTGCAGCAATTCAAAACCCTCCATCAAAGGCTTTATTTCCATGGTGAGATCCTACAACAATTTGTAGCAAAGGCATACCCGACCGCTCATACGCCATTCGTAGACCTAGCACGCCAGTTCGTCTTAGACTACACAGAGAATTCAGCTCGTTCAAGAGTTGCCCCCCCCCTCTAAGACTGGAACCCGGCACCGTGAGAAGAAATCGGTAGAGCCTACTAGTGAGCTCTTTAACTCTTGACGTGTTACTTGCTTTTTTGCAGTAAATTGTGTGCATGACTCGAATGCCTGAAGTTTTTATGTTGTTCGTTCCTTACAATATATATATTATGTTACATATTTGCCTTCGATATAATCTTGTTTCACATGTTGGATATTGATAGAACCGATGGATCACTATACTTTTGTTGCTAGTTAGAATCAAGAAAGACTTAAACTCCTCACAAAGGTTAAATCACTATTCGAATAACCCCAAAATTTTTGCATAGCATAGAAACTATTGGTCATTAGTGTGAAACCTACTATAACCACATACCAAATTATTTCTTGTTGACACCTTCTAGTGAAACGACGTACGTCGTCGTTAATAACACAATTCGGATGCATCTTTCAAATCCTCACTGATTTCATCAATTTTTTAGGACAAAAATTTATTTAAGGGGGGAGGATGTAACACTAGCCCATTTTCAGGTTTTAACCGCGCTATAGGTCTGACTGGTAAGACACCTGTTAAAACAAGATTGGGCAATTCATTTTTATGGACATAGTTTCTTTGGAACTAGACCTAATTAGACTTCCAGTGTGCGGCCCATTTGTTAAAGCCAAGGTGGGGTCCAATAACCAACAATACAAAGTAGGGATCCATTAGTTAAATGACCTAGGCATAAGACCCATTATATCATAAACCCATGGCTTGAACCCATTAGTGATGACCCTATGCTATGACCCATTTGGACCGATTAGAAATCAAACCCGTGACTTAAGGGGGTCCCAGATCTAGGGTCTTTAAGACCTTTTGTACACCAATGTGGGTGTAGCAACCTCACATGGGAACCAACCCTCGACCTATTTAGCTCCCATGCACGCTTAAGCTATGCATGAGAATTGAGTGTCGAGCAAGAGAAATGAAAAGAGAGCTCCCTTTTCTTGTCATCGCCTTCATCTTGCAGAAGAACTCCCCCACCGTCCAATCTCTCCAACTCCAACAACTCGAACATTGCGGTGGCGAGTTTGTCTCCACACAAATCATCAAGACATACCCTTAAAACCGCAAACCCCTATAAGCGAGAATCAAAATGATAAAGTGCATTCTCAAGAGAGAAAATGTGCGCGAAAGCTCGAAAGCGTTGCATGCAAGGATCTCGTTAAGGTAACCTTGCGATCTATATTTCGTAAGCTTGTTCGTTTAGTCATAGAATCAGGAGTGTAGAAATCAGACATGCAAGTGGCATTATAACCAAATTCTTGTGGTCCGATGCCTCAACTTTTGTGCATGCAGTAGCGCACGAGTGTCCGGATACTTGATTTATGTAAATCAAACTTGAGTGAGTTGCGTTCTGGCATCGCATGCTTTGAAGCTACAAAAATCAAGCGTAAGAATGACTTAGCACCGATTCAACCAGTTTCTGAAGCCTTGAACCATAGCTCGAATAGTCTAGGTGTCTAGTTCGAGCAATAACATATGCTATATGTCTTTGTCCCTTGCCCAAATGGGGAAAAATTTAGCATCAAAATGAGTTTTGTAATTGGAAGGAACTAATGTAAAAGTGGCGAGCTGCAGAGGTTCATTGCGATGACTTGAAGGCTCGTCACGGTGAGAAACCACCTGAAGCACTCACCGTGGTGAGTGCTATGTGATTTCCACGGCCAATTCGGCGCAGGTAAATCTTGTCACAGCGAGATGGCCTAATCCATGTGCCACCTAAAGAGGTCACCGCGGCGACATGTGAACTCGCCGTTGTGAGGTGTACTCTATTGTGCACTTGAGAATTGTGAGTGTGTTCTATTCCTTGAGAGGTCCTGATTAGGTCACGTGTGCCTCGTTAACCACTAGGTGGTATACTATGCATGATCTAGGGTGTATGCGAGGACCCATGTGCTAAAGGATTGGCCTTGATTTACGTGCTTTAACTTGCACAAATTCAACACTTGAGGTAGGGAAGAACTTCGTGCCTGATTAATCTTTTTTCTCGAATTCTCGTCATTGATGCACATAGTATATACTTGATATTTTTCTCAAATTGATATAAGAAAACTATTGGCATGTTTTGAAGTATTGAGAATTTGTTTTGTACATGTTTTTGCATGCTTTTTTATACATAGCATCTTGTTGTGGTTAATCTATGTGATTCCGTAAATTGCGAGTTTTGACATCTAGTTTTGTATCATTGCCTTCTGTCTCGCTTAAGTGTTTGACCTTGTAACCCCATTGTGTCTCGGATCAAGTGACCTTATTAACATAGCTCAGGCGCTTGACGGTCTCAGTTCAAGTGACCCTATTAACTTAGCTAAGGGGCTTGACGTTTCGGGTCAAGTGACCTTGTTAACATAGCTCAAGGGCTTGACTTCTGGGTATCAAGTGACTGCTAATATAGCTCAGGGGCTTTACCCGTCTCGTGTTGAGTGACCCTATTAACGTAGCTCAGGGGCTTGACAGCTTGCTATGTAACTTTGTTTATAACTCCTTGCTACACGTTCTAACAGGATACTTGTGATTTGCGTCCATGTTTCTGACACGTATCGTTTGTTCCTATATGCATCATGTTGAATACTTGATTTCCTGCATACATGAAAGAATAAGTTTGATTTTTGCAAAAGAATTTCTAGCTTGACTCTATTTTATTTATGCATCAAGATCAATGAATGAGAAGAATAAATTGTAGTTAGCATTGTTACTCCCTATTAAGCTTGGATGAAGCTCACCCCTCGACTATACGTCACAGCTGTAGGAATTCATTTGGAGTGTGATCTTGAACAAGAAGAGGAACCAGACTACAACGCTGCTAAGGAGGAGGATTTACCTAAGGAGCATTTACCTTAGTTGCTTTGGTGGATCTTTGATATTTTTATGGTTTTGAGCAAATGGTAACAAGTTTGTAATTAAATACAAAGTATATTTTGATCCACTATTTAGATGGAGGTCCACCTTCATTGGTGGATGATAGTTCTTTTGAGGTTTTGTACATATGATAGCTAGATCGGTGGGTTTATGTTTCCATTCCGTTATTGAAGTTGCTCTGTATTTGTTTCCGTTTTGCACACTTTCTTGCCTGATTTTGTAAGCTTACCATTATGAGATAGCCTAATCCTTCCTATTGTTTGAATGTGAGGAAAGATCAAGCTGTCACGTAGTGATACTTACATTCGATACCATAGCATACCTATAACTCGAATCTTCCACGTGATCCAACGGCACAGGTTTTGGGGCAAGGAAAACCGGGCTGACACACTTTCTCTCAAAATCAAATTTTCTTTTCTTTTCCCTTTTCACCTAACTTTTAACATAAATAGAATACATTTAGGGCATTAATTACCCTTATTTATGACCATTAATCCCTAACAAATCTACCTAAATCACAAGATCTTACCTCATTTATTTGGCATGGATTTGTGGTTGAATGAATGCATCCTTTGATGCATTCGGAATGGTTTTGCGGTCCACTCTCCCGTGAACTCTCAACGATTTCCTTGCGGTATTCCAAGTTCAAACAAAAGGATTGAGAGGGACATCAACAATCCAAGTTTGATGAATGTTCTTCTCCTCCAGTTCTCACTCTCTCTCTAAAGATAGCCCGCCAAACTTCCACACAACATCTCGCGTCAATTAACACAATGCAGAACCACCTTGCATCGTAGATCGGCCACAATCTCGATCTCAAGCCTCCGATTCTCACAATCTCTCTTCTTCTCTCTCTCTCAAGCTCACTCTCTCTCTTTAGAATTTCAAAGGCAAAAACAAGAAAAGAGTTTTACCCTTATCTTATAACCAAAATGGCTTCCTTGTGAAGCACAAACACCCACACTTGGGTGTTTCACATCCATAGTGGTTCACTTGTGAACCCGATACACACAACTCATACGTTCATTCATTCTTACTCATGCTAAGTGATATTTTAAAATTAGAAATGACAAGATGCGCCACACCAACAAGTGTACCAAGCTGGCCTACACAGTTTCACATTTTGGGGCTGTTACACTAAGAATACAATTGTAGGTGCCCTTATCGTAGTTGTAAATATAAGTTCAACCTAATATAATATTGTTGTAGTAAAGAGAAGCTAGGATAATTTACAACCCCCTTTTTAACATGTATAGCTAATGGAATAGTTACACGAACTTCTTACTAATATTGTTTTATGGGCTGATCTAATTTTTTGAATGACTCTTTAAAATTCTATCTTTTATTAGGCATGCAAGTGCATTTCTAGGTTGCACTATTACTCCTACGATCACATATCTACAAAAGTTCACATTCCTTTGGAATCATGCACCATGTTGTCCGAGCTAAATTAAATTAGCTGAAAGATTATGAGTGAACGCAAGTTGTTTAGCTGCTAGAAGGGGAGTTTGAGAATCAACTTACTGCCAAAACATTTGCTGGTGGTACTATTCTTCACCTAAGGTTTCTCTAACTAAGGTGAATTGACTCTCCTCCTTATAGGGAATGTGCAGTGGGCAACACCGAAGCTGTCTAGAAGAAATACATATATAATACGGAACAAGCATAGCTATTGATATAGTACATTTAATGCAATGTCAGAGTTTCTTAGATATATAAGAAGAAGAAAATAATGTATAAGAGTTCATAAAATTTTAAAGGAAGATAGACCGAGCTGTTGTCATGTCACAACAGTTTATACATTATTTTCTTCTTCTTTTGGTTGTTTCTAACTCATTCACAAACATACACAAAAATTGGGTACTCTCTAAATTGTGATTAGAACAGGGGAGGCATGCCGAAGTTTTTAAATCCCCTTAGTTCTGAAAACTTAAACACTAGTTGAAGTTTTATAATCCTTCCGGTAAGATACCCAATGTCACATGGAATTCCAAATACCCAAAGTCATGTGGAATTCCAAATTGGAGACTAATTTGGCTACCTAGAATCTGAATACTTGATTTATAACAAAAATTTGAGAGTTCGTGAACCTGGTTGATCTGAAACATGTAGGCACCTAAGGACATTGATGAGTGAGTAAAAAAATATTATCAAAGGTAAGAAACCTTTTAGATTTGACAACTTTTGTGACCTGTGGTTTCTATAATTAAAAGGACTAACAAAACACAGAACACTTCATGTACCTACATATCTACCTTTTTTTTCTAACTTATGCCACCTTTGTCCTCTCCATGTTGATGATCTAGCTTTTGTAAATATTGATATTTGTTCAGGCCTTTGCATTGGAAAGTCTTAAAAAGCAAGTACCCAGCACAGTGAAAGATACAAAATTATTACAAGCTGATCCAAGAATGAAAGGTATGGAGAAAAATGGGAATGTGTATCAAAAACTTTCTGCACTAGTATATTCCCTCAAATATATTCTATTTTTGTTAGGTTCACACATATGAGAGGGTAGACATTTTTTATGAGAATCTCAATATCAATTTTATAAAAGAACCCAGATCACAAAAAAGATAATTCAACAAAGAGCCTAGAAAATTGATGAAGGAATAAAAAATTGAAAAAATAAGTTGTGGTTCGATTACCCAAATTTGCATCCTTACCCATGATAGCGAATTGAACCACAAATCAGGTAACTATAAACAAAAAAAGAATCTAAATAATAAAATTCCCCAAACGACCAAAACTATAATCCATAAAACCCAATTAACTCACTCACATTTTGCCAACAATACTGCCATATGGTATGAGACCATAGCATTAAAATCTTGGAAAGTACCCTTCCCTCCAAGTCCCCTTCTTCCAATTGGCTGGTCCTAGTTTATCAGTTTCCTGAATTACTACGGTGCTTAAGTACTAAGCCATCACTTTCGGCCGTCATTTTGTTTACGACCGCTTTTATCAGTAATTCTTTTCATACTACTACTATTTGCTTTTTTTTGCTTTTTTTTTTTCTCTTTATCTTCTTCACGTAGTGGATGGTCTCCAAGTTGTATCACTTACATTGATGAAAGATGTGTGCCACATGGGACAAATTTGTGTTGTCGTAGCCCTGGAGACTGAAGTGTAGTATGAGATCAAAACGACTATTAGAGATTAGGCTTCTATTATTTATAAGATATTATTCATAGTATATGATCTTTCAAACACATTACCACAAGCAACTCATATGCCAATAAATGTTTATAAAATACATATGTATTTTAATAGGTTCTCTTCTTGTGAAGTTATCGCATATTACTAGTATGTTGCTTTCATGATTTAAAATGACTGTCTAGCTTATTGTTGCGTCTTTCTTTAATTGAATTTTCTTGGATAATAAACTGAACTACTAAAATTCTTTTTCACTAATCTTTAGCTATATTATTATTATTTTTATTTATTTTTTGGTTCATTTAGTTTTGTAGAATATGTCTTCAACAATCCCAAGTAAAGAGTGCAAGTATTACGAAAAACAACAAATCGATGATGCAAGTTTGTGATTCTTATGAGTGATAGATTAGTAGTATATACAGATTTTGTTGCTAACTGGGGAGATTTTCCTTTTCTCAGGTTTCGAATTTTCTGACAAGCCTCAACGAAGATATGGTTTTGACTTCACTTTTGATGGTAAATTAATGTAGAAGCCTGAAGAGGGGGAAAAAATGAATAGATTTTCACTTCCATAACAAAAGGTCATATGCCTTTGTCTTGACGGCTCTAAGTTCTTTGGAAAAATTGGACACTAAGGCAATATGCCTTTGCATTTATTTCATTTCAAATGACATTAACATGTGTAATTGCTTGTCTCTAGAATGTTATGAATCGTGCAAGGTTATGTGGAATATAGAAGCTTATATAACACACAACCAGGTTTTGTATATAATAGGGGATCCGGTTGCCTTGGGCTACTGGGAGCTAGATATGGCAATTCTCCTGTGCCCTTCTACAGAAAATTCTAACTTGTGGAAGACAAAAATAAAGGTTGGTCATTGTAATTTTTAATATAAATATATGATTTTTTTTTCTTGGAGCATACTCGTATCCTTTATCAATTAACAACTAGCTACATGCCTCTTTATGTTCTGAAACTATATCCTTTCAACTTGATCATTAACCTACCTTCTGTTGGCAGCTACCCTGCAAGACGAATTTCAAATACAATTACTTCATAAAATGAGATAAATGGACCTTTTGTGATCTTATTTGGAGGCTAGGGCCTGATTTTTCCCTTTCCCTTCTTTTGCCTTGCAAAAAAATTGAAAAGATCATGGTGAGGGATTCCTGGATGAAAACCAAAATTGAGAGGTCTCTAATTCCTTCATGGGGCTCATCGCTAGAGGAAATACACCCTCCTATTAAGTAGTGAAAAATACCATTTTTCACCTCCTAATCTGACCTTTGATGGACCCTTGATCTGACTAATAAGGTGTTTTAAGTCTGTTTTGTAGATAAGCAATAAATTGCAGCCTAGAGTAGACATCCATCTAAAAAGGCCAAAGAGGCAACCTACTACTCTACATGTGCTCAAACAACCCAAAGGCCCATTAATTAAATAGTCCATGGAGCTTGAGAAGTTCATGAGAAGGTCATGGGCCCAACTGGGTGTGCTTGGGACCAATTGCAGTTGTAAGGAATGAAGAGTGAACCCACCAGGAGGCTGCTAAGGGTTGAACAAATGAAGAACAACAAACCAAAGATGGGTAGCAACTGTGGAAGCACAAAGCAGAACCTGTCGAGAGGTTCTGTTCCTCTAAAGACAAGATATCGAGAAGTTCCATTAAGCTGTCGAGAGCTTCTCGAGACCTATCAAGAGGTTGGAAGTACAACAGTGGATCCTGTCGTGGGGATACCTGGAGGGGATGAAGATGCCAAGAGGTTGGGTGTTATATATGAACCTATCGAGAGGATGGGAGAGTGTGCTCCAACCTGTCGAGGAGTTAGAAGGTAAAGAAGCTAAGCTGTCTAGAGGTTCTGGAAATAAAAGTAAAGATCTTGTTGAGAGGTTGGAGGTGCATCAGAAGAGAACCTATTGAAGTCTTACCTGGAAATGAAGAGGAGCTCGTGAGGATCCAGTAACCAGTCGACAGGATTTTGTATAAGATGTCGTGAGGATTGAAGTAGCTCAGGCAGAAGTTAAAATTTCTCTCTCAATCCTGTCGACTACTCCAAGCCAATCTTGTCGAGATTCCAACCTCCCTTGCAACCTGTCGACATGTGCAGCTTCCAACCTGTCGACCATTTGAGTCTTGAACCTATTGATAATGTACCTGAAGCCACGCTCATCGTCACAAGGTTCAAGCAACCAATCGAAAGCTCAATGGGAGCTTTACAAAGATGTCGACAGGATTTTCTATAACCAGTTGAGTGGATGAATGGAGAACTAGATAGAAGATAGAAATGTACTCCAATCCTATCGACTAGTCCGCCGAACTTCTCGAGATGCCTCCAAACCTGTCGAAGGCCACTTCAACCTGTCGATGAGAACACCAAGTTGAAATAAGAACCTGTCGAGAGGTTACCTAAACCTCTCAACAATCGAAATAAGAACTCCTTAGTTCCTTTAACAGTAGCTGCCAACTTCAAAATTCTTTGCATGAGTTCCAAGGTGTGTTAATGACCCTTGGGGGTATTTTTGGAACACCACAGAGCATGAATGGGAACCCTAATCGCATCACATGGGCCTACCTATTTTAGACCAAAGGGGAAAGAGCATCTAGAAGAGAAATCAGTCACATCAGCAGTGCCGAATAATAAAATTATTCTCTTGGGCTCTGATTGGCTAAAATAGATCTGAGAAGAGAGGAGAAGAGTATAAAAGCTTGAAGAATTTACAGAGCTAGCATCCAGAAATTGGGAGAACCAGAGCCAAATTCTATTTCCCTCCAAAAATTCCCTCTCTCTTCCTTCTTCCTCCATTCTCTTTTCAGCCAATCATTGTTTGCTAAAACCCTTCAGTAGCTAGGGTGAGGTTGAGAGCTGTAAATCGAGAGTTTTAGAGGCTGTGTAGATGGATTGAATGTTATATAGATTGTAGATCTTAGCACAATAGGATTGTAAGTTGCATTATTGTAATGTAATTATGGTTTTTTAAGGTGGTTCTGATCTATATTTCACTTTTCATATTTGATTTCCTTGGATTAGATATTTCTGTGGATGCTTGAGCTTGTAGCCTGGCACCCACAACTTCTGCAATAGCTTACTTGTTCTAATCAAGATCATTGGATTGAAACAATCTCTAGGATAAACTATGGCCACTACAAATGGATAGATCCTATCCTCAGGATTGCTTCAACACTTTGGTTGAGATTAGATTCTGATACCTTGCATCTGAGCTTGTAGCCAGATGAAGGATTGTAGCTAATATGCCCTATACATTGCCTTTGATTTAATTGATTTTTAGTAAAGACCAAAATCCCTAGCTGCTACTCTCCACCTTTTGACTTTAATCTTTTCCATTCTCTTTAACTCTGTGTTTAATCAAATCTGGATCAATTGTATTTAATTTTGTAGTCTTTTAGTAAAGTGACAAATCTTTGAAACCTCTCCTCTTTCCTGTTTTGATTTAGTTTCAATTAGGATAGAGTGCCAGATCTATCATAGATCTAGAGATTAAACATAGTTTAATCACATTTCCCTGTGGACATACCCTAACTTGCCTATTAAAACATGCTACAACAACCCTGGTTCTTGCAGGACTGCTTGCTTGCCTTAAGCCCACTCTACTATAGTTTGTTCATTTAATTTGTAGTTTTAACTATTTAATAATTTTAAGGCAAGCAAGGCAACATGTTTTTGGCGTTGCTGTCGAGGAACTGTGTTTTTAAGAGTGGTAGATCTAAGTTTTTCTCCTTTTAGATTTAGATTTTTATTGCCTATTTTGTGTTTGACTAATTGCTACTATAGTTTTGTGCAGTTTAATTTTGTGATTGCAGATCTGGATTTGTTGTGTTGAAAGGATCATTGTGCCAATTTAAGGAGCAAGTTGTGCTTAAGTTTGCATTTCTTAACTCTATTTACATTTCTAGATCTGTAGTTTTTAGATCTGTAGCATTAGTTGTGTTTGTGAATTTGCTTTGCTTAATTCTGTGCTGTCATTCTGTGTTTTGTCATGTATTTTTGTTGTGTGAATGCTTGGGAGGAGATCTCTTAATCCTGAGATTGCTCCCTTGGATCTTGAAGTTAAGAGACTTCTCATACCTAAGCAACCCATACACACACCTGTGGTTGATTCTAACAACTCTACAATGGGTGAGCAACCTATAACATTGAAGGAATTCAATGCACCAGGGGTTTACAATTCCCCCTTCTGCATTCAATTTCCTACTGTTCAAGGGAACTATGAGATCAAATCCTCCATCATACAAATGCTACCCTCATACCATTGCCTGAGTAAAGAAGATCCATATAAGCACATTGATAAATTTCTAGGACTGTGTACTACCTTCAACATTGTAGGTTTGGGGGAGGAAGCAACCAAGTTGTGACTCTTTCCTTTTTCATTAAAGGATAGAGCCAGAACTTGGTTTTCAATGCTCACAACCAATAGTATTTAGTCTTGGAATGACCTTCAATTTCAGTTCTTGGCCAAGTTTTTCTCCATGTCTAAAAGAAGTCAGCTGAAGAAGGGCATTATTTCATTTGCTCAAACCCCAACTAAAAACTTTCACCAAGCACGGGAGAGATTTAAATAACTCTTGAAGCAATGTCTCCATCACCAAATTCCTGAATGGAAACTTGTCTAAAGTTTCTATTAAGGAATTAATCCTAAGAGTAGGGATATGGTTGATGCCTGATGTGGTGGTACATACCTCCACAAGATAGCTGATGAGGCTTGGAAATTGTTTGATATCATTAGTGAAAACTCTATGCAAAGGGAGACCTTGTCAAGAGACCTTGAGACCCTTGCTAGATTGGTGAGAGAGACCACTACAAGAGGGAAAATGTATGAGGTGAGTGGATACAATGATTTGGAAAGAAAAGTGGATAGCTTGACTCAAAAGTTTGATAAGCTCATGGGAGCAATGCAGTCTCCAATGGTTGCCCAAGTGGAGGAGGCATGTGTGATCTGCCAATCCCCCACTTACTCCCTTGAGGAATTCCCCTCTGCTGCCCAATTTCCAGACTTTGTGATGTAACATATGAATGTTGCTCAGTCCTATGGACAACAACCTACTACTAGTTATCAATGGAGAAACCACCCCGATTTGAGGTGGAGACAAGATACCTTCCCAAACTAGCAGCAACAGTCACAACAATATTTGATGCCTTATAGGAATGCCCAACCCTACCAGCAGAACTACTTTCCAAGGTCCCATTACTAGCAGCCTATGGCCCAACCAATGGCTTAACCTGTGTAACAAAGTTCACCAGCCCTAGCACCCTCTAGATCCCTCACTTTTGAAGAGCAAGTTCTGGCTTCACTGTAGAATTTAGGTTCTTTGTCACAAACTGTCAACTCCCACAGCCAAAGTATCAAGATAGAGGACCACCTTAATAAGCTATCTAATACTTTGACTAGGAGAGAGGAGGGAAGACTGCCTAGTCAGTTTATGAACAATCCAAAGGGGCAATACATGGTGGGTGTAACTTCTGCCCATGAAGAAGCAAAATCTGTCACCACCTTGAGGAGTGGAAGGCTGGTTGATAATCAAGTAGGTGTTAAGCCTGATGAGGTAAGTGCAAAAAATGAAGGGTCAACCCATGATGATATGCAGAAGAAGCATCATATAAAAAATAAGGGGGCTGTTGATGCACCCTAAGAAAAAACTGAAAACAAAAATAAAGAACAATCTGATGAGCTTGCTAAGGTAGCAAATGAGAGATCAGTCTCCCATTTGTCATTTCCCAATGCACTTCAAGCACCTTCTCCTTTTGACAAGGGGAATGCTAAAGTGGAGGAGATGATGGAACATTCAAACAAGTAAAGATCAACTTTCCTTTACTTGATGCTATCAAGCAAGTTCGAGCCTATGTAAAGTTCTTGAAAGAATTGTGCACCCACAAAAGATAGTCTAGGATACACCTATCCAAGGTCTTTTGTGCTGAGAAAAGAAACCATGTGTTGTCCATTATAACCCCAACCAAGCTGCAAGACCCTGGAGTTCCCACAATCCCCTGCATCATTAGGGATCATACCATTGAGAAGGCCTTGTTAGATCTGGGAGCTAGTGTAAACCTACTTCCATATTCAGTTTATGAGAAGTTAGGCTTGGGAGAATTGAAGCCCACACATGTGGTGCTACAACTAGCTGACAGATCTAAGAGGAGGCATGTGGGAATGATAGAGGATGTATTAGTTGGGGTTGATAAGTTCTTCTACTTAGCAGATTTTCTGGTGCTTGATATGGAGCCAAGCAAGTGCACCACCTCTATTCCTGTGATTTGGGGCAGGCTATTCTTGGCCACTACCAATGCTTGTATTCAGTGTATATCAGGAGTAATGGAGGTGTCATTTGGCAGCATGCAAGTAAAATTAAATGTTTACAATGCAACTAATCAGCCTCACTTGGATAGTGAGGATTGTTTTTTAATTGATATTTTTGATCAGCTTGTGGAAGAGTCTTTGCCCAAGCTGCTACATGGTGATAATTTTTGTGATGTTTTTGAGAATGTATGGAGAGAGATTGTGAAAGAGAAGGCCCCCACACTCATTGTTGAAGAGGTGAAAACCTTACTTTAAGATATGGGGCTAGCAACAAGGTATCCTCCTTGGATACCTTGTTGCCTTCTCTCATATGTCCACTATATATAGAGTTGAAACAGCTACCTAAGAGCTTGAAATATATTTTTTTTGAGGAAAATCATAAATTCCCAGTGATCATTTCTTCCTCTCTCACTGATGAGCAAGAGGAAGAATTGTTGTGTGTTTTAAAGAAACATAAGAGAGCAATAGGCTGGACTACTGCTAACCTTGGGGGTATTAGCCCTGTTCTGTACATGTATAAAGTCCACCTAGAAGAGGGTTCCACCCTCTAGAGAAATGTAGAGAAAATTGAACCCACACATGCAAGAAGTGGTAATGAAAGAAGTGGTCAAATTGCTAGATGTTGAAGTCATCTACCCAATTTCAGATTTCGAATGGGTGGTCCCTAAGAAATCTAAAATTACTATGATTAAAACTGATTCTGGTGAGCCTGTTCTAACTAGGGAAACCATAGGTTGGAAGGTGTGTATAAACTATCAAAAGCTCAATTTGAAAACCAGAAAAGACCACTTCCCTTTGCCCTTCATTGACCAAATTTTGGATAAGTTGGCAGGCAAGGCTTTCTATTGTTTTCTTCATAGATATTCTGGGTATAGCCAAATCCCTGTTTATCCACAAGATCAAGAAAAGATAACTTTTACATGCCCATTTGGCACCTTTGCCTATAGAAGGATGCCATTTGGACTGTGCAATGCCCCTACAACTTTTCAAAGGTGCATGTATACTATATTTTCTGACATGATTGATCAATTTTAGGAGATATTCATGGATGATTTCTCTATTTTTGGGGACAGCTTTAGCCAATGTCTACACCATCTCAGCCTTGTGTTGTAGAGATGTGAGGAAATCAACTTGGTATTAAGTTGGGAAAAGAGCCATTTCATGGTCAATCAAGGCATTGTCCTTGGCCACGTGGTTTTCCAAAGAGGCATTGAGGTAGACAAGGTCAATCAAGGCATTGTCCTTGGGTCATGAACAAGCTTGTGGAGGTCATTTCAGTGGCAACAAGACTGCTGCGAAGGTGCTCCAAAGTGGATTTTATTGGCCCACTCTCTTTAAGGATGCATGGCATCACTGTAAGCTTGTGAAAGATGTAAAAAGATGGGAAGTATCTCCAAACGAAACTTCATTCCTTTATAGCCTATACTTCTGGTTTAACTTTTTGATATTCGGGGAATAAATTTTATGGGCCCTTTTCCTTCTTCATATGGGTATTGTTTTATCCTTGTGGTAATGGACTATGTGTCTAAATAGGTTGAAGCCATTGCCATTAGGACTAATGACCATAAGGCTATCTTAAAATTTATCAAAGAAAATATCTTCTCAAGATTTGGCACCCCTAGAGCCTTTATCAGTGATGGGGCAACCATTTCTGTAACAAAAATTTTGAGAGCTTACTCAAAAAATATTATGTTAGACATAGGATTGCAATACCCTACCACCCCCAGACTAATGGGCAACTTGAAATCTCAAATAGGGAGATAAAGCACATCCTAGAGAAGACAGTTAGGGTAGATAGGAAGGACTGGGCCATGAGGCCTAATGATGCACTGTGGGCTTATAGGAATGCTTATAAGATCCCAATCGACATGCCCCCTTTCAGATTGGTGTATGGCAAGGCATGTCACTTGCCAGTAGAGTTAGAACATAGAGCATATTGTTGATTTGTTTTAAGTGCTTACTACTGACTTTATTGGAAACAGTGATAAGAATGGGGTTAGTGAAAATGAATCAAAGGTGGATTGAAAACTACAGAGTAGCAAGCCCAAAAATACACAGTCCTGCAAGATACAGGGCCGTTTGTAGCAAGTTTTGATAAGTAAGAGTTTGTCCCATAGGAAAAGTTGCTCTAAAGCTCCAAGGGAGCTATCTTTAGTAGGCTCTCCAGATCTGGCTATAGATCTGGCAATCCTAAATGGAAGGGGATTGAAGGTCACTATAGTCTAAATCCTAAGGTAACTTAATGTCTAAACTACAGAAAAGGTTAAGAAAGAGGATGGAGCATGAGAAAATAAATATAAAAGGGTGAGAAGTATGCTATTAGGTACAGATCTGATGGGTCTTATAACTCAGACTCAGATCTGCTGCTATAGAAATCCTGTCCAATGGCTACATTATCACCAAAGAGGAGAAAGGATCCAACTCACCCCTGTGCCATGATCCAATCCCTTATGGCTATAACCTGTCCACTTAAATAGTCACAGACTATCCAATGGGGGAACCACAATCCAGAGATGGGTCAAAATAAGTTTATCATTGTAGGCACTACTTCATCCAGGCTACCAACTCAAGAATCCATAGGAACCTCAACCTCTATAGTTCTGTGTGTGGGCTAGGCCTACAACGTGCACTAGCCTGGACACACAGAACCAGTAAGAGTTTGAGTACTAGCTTTTAAGCTTAGCTGTTCACTGCTTTAGAAAAATAGCAGTGATCCAGTCACAAGCCTACAATCTCAACAGCCAGACCAGATCTGCCATCTGATGGTGGGTCTATACAAATACAGGGGAGTCTGTCTCTGCACAATCTCTCACAAGGCTACAAGCACAAGTGTAGAGAAGAAGAATCTGTCTTAGATCTGTGGATTGGCCTCATCCTAGGGCTATAATCTGTCCACTTGAATGGTCACAGACTATCCACAGAGGCTATCCTCCTCACAGTGGTCTAAGACAAAACAAGAACATTGCTGCCGCCACCATGTTCACAAGGCTACTAGCTCAAGCTCCCATTGGGATTCAGATTTAGTGGGTCCTGTGGTGAGGCTAGGCCTGCAATGTGCCTAACCTGGACACACAGGTCACTTAGATCTAAGTAAAACCTTAAAGACAATCTTCCATTGCTTACAATACAGCTTATCAATGGAGGGTCTCAAGGCAGCAGCCTTATACAGAACAACTCACAAAACACCAATCCCATACATGCAATAGATCCTATTAAAAAACTCCATTAAAACTATACCAAATAATCATAGAAAGGCATAGCTAGCAAGGGCTAAACTATGGGGAGAAGGAAAAAGGAAAAAGAAAACTCCTAAACCCTAACCTTAGCCTCCTGTAATTCTACAGTCGGTTTTAAAAAGGAGTATAGAAGTCAAGTCCTTTAAACCTAAGATAGGCTTAGGCTTATATAGCAGTCGGCTCTCTGTGAATAGGGTTAGGAAAACCCTAATTTATCAATGCTATCATGGCCCATTTTTGTTCCTTGGATGCCTCAAGACGCGTGCACAAAGATTAGAGCATTAGAGTGCGTGCCCCAATTGCTAGAAGTTCCTAGATTACCCCTGTAGAAGTGGGGAGAAGATAAGAACCCGAGCCTCGCTAGGTAGAAAGGCTTTCCAGGTCTTATCGCATGACAGAATTGGCATCGTGGGGATGCTTTGACTTGAAGCTCTTACAGTCGCGGGATTGATATTTTGGTTGTCGCGGGAATGCTCTGTCCATTTGAATGGCGTGGGAATTACGCACGCAGTTCCTTCCTTGATGAATCCTGCGGTGATCCTCGCGAAGAAAATAATGTACATGGGCTTCTGGATCACGCGAGCAGTTCCTTGAAAGTTTGTATCCCTCGGCCACTGCACGACAGCCGTGTGCAGGAATGCCTAGAGCTCTCTCTATTTAGTGAATCGTGCGAAGGTTGAAGACTCATTTCTTGAGCTGCGCGAGCGCTTATGACTGAGACTCGCGAGAACTGCGCTAAGTCTGCTTTTCAATTCCTTTTGTCATCAAACCGCGCGAGAATGGTGCGAAGACTGTGCGACCAGTTGGTGTGCTACCTTTAAAAGCCCGCGAAAACTGTGCGGGAGCATTCTTCTTGATATTGTTTCTGCTTTGTTGTGCCTATGTTGCAGCCAATTCTCTGTCTGGGTTCAACCTTCTTTCTTCTTAGGAACTTCTGGGGCAATAGTAGGCTTCTTGGCATGGTTAGGGGCTTATTTACAGCTTCTGCTTATTACCTACAGGATAGACTTAAAACATATTTATTAAATGATTCAGGGTCTAACAGATATTTAGTTAAGGGGTGAAAAGTGGTAGTTTTCAGGTCTTAACACACCCCCAAACCTAATCTTTGCTAGTCCCTTAGCAAAGCTATAACTAATTAAATGCCACTTTCGTAGGGATCACGGATACATTTAGCATATGTACCAAGCCTTTTCAACCCCTAGGTGATCCCTAGTGGAGGAGTGAAGTCTCCTGAGGGTTTCAGTGAAGACACCCACAAACTTCACCATTAGAACAGTTAAGTATAGTGCAGTTAATGACAACACAGATTTCAATGTACAAAGCTTCATTCCACACCCATTCTTTAACACTTAGAGGAAATTGCAGCAGTGTTGCAGGCCATTTAAAACTTAAAAGTTAACATGTGTTTGCATCACCACCATTCATTTTACATTAGAAATTGAATGTGTATAAATAAGTATCCAGCTTGCCTTAAATTCAAAATTCAGGTTGGATACAACCCCAATGAGGTTAAAATATAGACCCAATTCTCACCAGGGCTATCTCTCAATATTGACAATCTGAGGGTGTTCACCTTCAAAACAGCTCATGAGAAGTTACAGACCCCAAATGGGCCTGCAAGCATGAGCATAGGCAAAGTTTCTAATTTCTGACATCCTCATGGCTTTTCACCGTAGATTGGACAACTCCTCATATCCACATGACAACTCATTTTACTTTGGATCTACAAGGTCTTTTTAAATGGGTTGTAATGTGGCTTATGGGTGAGGGATATAAAGAATCAAGGGGTAAAAAGGGAATTAAAAATGAAGAAATCAGCAAGGTAAGGAGTGATTCAGGACTTCACAACCTTCATTTTAGCAAAACTTCATCTTTCTTGATACATTTCAGAATCAAAATGGTCAACTTCTCCTCTCCTTTTCAATTTTCAGATGATGTTCTTCTCTAGACTTGTCTTTCTTTTCTCTTTTTATTTTTATTCAATCTTTTTATGATTATTTTTTTTTATGATGAATTGCCACACAAATACCATTGATACACTGCTGTTCATAAGTTGCTTTTCTTCACCTTCTACAGAATGTTGTACCATTCTCACTATCTTTAACTCCTTCTTCTTTACCTTATGAGTTCTCAGAGTGAGGGTGAGGTTGAATCAGGTCAGGAGGTTAAGGTGTAAGTATTCTGGTGTTTGTCAAAGAAAAGTATGATTTTTAAGGCTCAACTAGTGTATGCAAAAGGGTAGATTTTAAAAGGTTGGATTTTCAGGCTCAAACTATCCAAATGGAGGCCTTGGATCATTTCCTTAGTATCATGAGTGCTGTCAATTAGTTTTGATTTAGAGGTGCCCAACTTCTAGTGAAAAAGTCTTGATTCAATCTATCCTCAGAGCAGAAATAATGCCAAAACCACTCTTCATAAGAAAATGATGGGCCCAAATCTCACTAGGTATGGTCCTCAAATTAACCCATGGGGTGTAGTTTTACCTGTTTCTCTCCTCTTAGGTTAACTGAGTACTAACTAAAAAAATTTTCTGATGTTAGCTTCATGGGGGTGTCAAGATTTTAACATTTTCAGTTTCAAAAAGTTTGCAAAAATATTTTAATTTTTTCACAAATTTCCTCATTGTATCAAGTTAGGTGGAATGTGACTTTATGCATCCCAGTTATACCACCATTATTGCACTAAAATTAACTATTCTATTGGCAGACCTATCCTGCCACACCGCCAAACCATGAGGAGCAGTGTCCTCACTGGTTCAAAGGCTAGACTGGATGTGCAGGAGATTGAATACGAAACAAAGAAACACAGAAGAAGACAGAGAAATAGAAACAAGCAAAAATGCTAAACGAAACATTATAGAACCAAAAGAAAATTTCATTATAATATAAAGAAAATATTATATGAAGAGTGACAAAAAGAGAAAAAATAAAAGCCTAAAATAGACAAAATAGGAGGAGTGAGAACAGGGATCAAGGGGGAGTCGGTGGTGGAGGGTTTGAGGAAGATGGTGGGGGAGATGCAGGTGGTTCAATTTTTTTCTTCTTCTCTCTCTTCTCCTTTTTCTTCTCCTCTTTGGCCAGGATCCGCTAAACTTCTTCATACTCATCCCAAAGAAATTGTAACGGGTCCGACTCCTTAGGCAGTGGGGGTCCAACCACATAGGGTAGAATTTGTTAGGGAACTCGTTGGGTTTGTCATTCGCCATGGTTATGAGGAGGGCCGGACTGCTAGGGTTAGAAGAGGAAGGATGAGATGAAGAGGAACTAATGGCCTATTTAAAATACTTGGACGGTGGAAAATGAATCAGCATAATAAAGTTGTTTCCCTTTCCAAGCTTAGCAATAAGTTATGATTGTGTGGGGAATGATAAAGCGCACAACTGATTATGGGAAAAGAGAGCTAACAGTAAATTATGGGCTAAATTTAGGCTTTGTATTTCAGGTGATCCAGTGTATCGCGCAGCTGCACATTGGAAGATGTGTAATTCTGCTTTGTGCGCGCTCAGGACCCCGCGAGCAAGCTTTGATATGGCCCACGATTATGAAAATGTGTCCATTTTAATCCCTTGATCGAGATCAACACTCAACCTCTGTGCACCATTTGTGCTGAGGTGTGTATTTGCACAAGGCCATCCAGCCACTCAGTTACCATCTACATCTACCCTTCACATGGATTCTTATTACAAATGAGAATAGCCTCCCTAAATTCATCTCCCATGGTATTGACAAAATTGAACAATATGAAGACTAAAATAAAAAAAATAAAAAAATAAAAAAACTTAAACAAGCACACAGAACAGATCAATATAAAAAAAAATGAAAAATTCTATTAACTGGAAAAACATGTACAATTGTAATTACAAGAACCAGAAAAGAAGTGCAAAGGCACGAAAAACCTAATCTACAATCTAGGTTCTAAGAGGAGGAGTCTGAATATGAATATGTAAACCAATCCCAGCCCATCTTTTGAGCATGTTTCCTAAGGGTAGCTTTGTCCTCCTTTTTTCGTGCTTGCTTCTCAGTTGGACTCTTTTTCTTGTTAGCTTTACTCTCAGTTGGAGTCTTTTTCCTAGGCTGCCTAGGTTTCTTTGGCTGGGCTGGTGGTTTCTTGGCGATAGGAACTTTTGGTGCCCTCACCCTCATCTTTCTGATTTTGGGTTCAGGAGGGACCATAGGAGATTTTCCTTTGTCTTCCTCAGTGGGGGCCACTGGCGACTTCCCTTTTGCTTTGGGTTTAGGCTGGACAGGGGGTTTTGCCTCCTCAGACTGGGCACTTTGCCAATTTTTATAGAGGTTGTTGTGGAAGTAGTCCTCTTAACAGTGACTTTCCTCTATTTAGGATAAGTTTGCTCTTTTAGAGGTGCAGCAGAGGCCTTGGTAGATGGAGGATGCTCTGTAGGAGGTGATGAAGGAGGGGCAGCAGGGGCCTTCCCTTTCTCTGACTGGATCTTTAGTTGTGCCTCCTCAGACTAGGCAACTGGCTCTGGAGTAGCTTTAAGCTCAGGGTCTGGCATGCGGACAAAGAGTGGGGTGGGCTGCTGAGCTGCATTTCTGGCAGCAACCAATGTTGCTTCCAATGAGGCTATCTGGATTTTGTGTTTGAGGAGGTCAGTCTCATGGATTTCATTTTGGAGTCTAAAGATCTCCTAGGCATTGTTGAGCCTCTTTTCGAAAAGTCTGGCTTTCATCTTCTCTGCAGCAGTGTTTGCTTTCCCCAGCTCCAAATTTAACTAATTATAAGCAGCAATAGATTTGGCCTTCTGATAGGCCTCCAAGATATTAGTCCGCCCCAAGGAGATTCCCAGTAGTTGCTTTCTGTGGGCTTCCTTAATTTCATCAATCTACTGCAGCAGGGGGGTCTCAATGGACTGTTGAAGTTGGGCCATGCCCCTCAGGACATCCTTCCTAAGATATGGATTGTCCCTCATGGCATGGAGGATGGTGAGGTACGGAGGATGTAAAAAAAATGTTTGGGTGTAATAGGTAGAGAGGAAGTGGAGGGAGTAAACTGTGATTGGTCCTGGGTGGGGCTAGGTGGGTGAACAGTGATTAAGTCTAGTTGTGGGGGGAGGGGAACCGGTTCTGGGTCTGTTTGGATCTGTTTGTCAGTGAATGTTGGAGGGGGAAGGATAAGAGGTGGGATGGAGGGTATAGGGGGGAAAGAAAATGAAGTAGGCTCCCTAGGGGTAGGTGGTGGTGGGGGAGAAAAAAGGGAAATGGTGAAAGGGATGAAAGGGAATGGGGGGGTTGGGGGGATAAAAGGGATTATGGGTGTTGGACGGGGTTGGGAGTCAGAGATGGATTCAGTTTGGGTCTGTTTGTTAGTGGAAAGGACCTGGGGGGATGGAGTGGATTGATGAGGGATGGGTGGGTTGGTTAATGTATGTAGGGTGGATTGGATGGATGTGAGTTAAGTCTGCATCTGGTCCTGGGTTTTTGAAGTGGTGGATAATTGGGATTGGATGTCTTGGTTGAGGGAGAGGATGAGTGTCAGTGTGTCTGGGCTGGGAGGCTGAGTTTTTGTAGAGGATGGCACAGGTTAAAAAGGTGAGGAAGGGGCATGATGGAAAGTGGAGGGAGGGGGCGAGTGGGGTTCTGGTGAGTGAGGTTGTGAAGTAATTGGGGAGTCCGGGAGGGGGGTGTATTGGCTGGGCATGGTGTCAAAGAAACTAGCCATAAAGGCTTGGAATCCTGTGATTGTGTTAAGGTTTAAGTCAATGTCTGGGAATGGGGATGTGGTAGGCATGGCAGGGGTGGTGTCTTCTTCAAGGTGAGGTGTGTCAGTGGGGATAAAAGGGATTGTGGGTGGTGTCTGGGAGATGGTGGGGGTTGTATCAATGGTTTTCATTTTCTTGTAGGAAATGAGGGGAGGGCTGTCAGGTTTATGTGAGGATGATGGGGGTATTGGGGCTGTGTATTGAGGTAAGGTAGGGGATGGTGAGGGGCTGACATGGGGGGTGGTCTCCTCCCAGGTACCAATCACAGGGGGTGTGGAGATGGATACTGAAAACAGAGGAGGGTGAGAGATAGATGGAATAGGGGTAGTGGATGCTTGAGTAAAAGGTGGAGGGGCTGAGGTGGTTGCTGCAGCAGTGGTGGTAACAGGCCCTGGAATGTCCTTTGTAGTGACAGGGGTAGGCCTTGTGACATCTGCCTCTTCAGCTTGCTGGGTGGGGGCCTGAGTCTCAGCCTTCTTATACTTCTGTGCTTCCATCAAACTTCTGCTGATTCCCCATTGCCTCTTGGCAAAAGTAGTAGGGGCAAGGGTGGTAGTCCCCTCAATTTTTGCTATCTTGTATCCCCCCTTTCAGTAGCAGCTTGGTGATGACTCTGGCGTAGGGGAGTGTGTGTGGCTTCTTATTCTACCCTAATTTCTCCACCAGGTCTTTCATTGCCTCAAAGATTAGCCAGGCTGCATGGAAGCCATGGCCCAGGTACAAGGAGTACACTGCATCAGCAATAGGGGATCTCCTCTCCTGCTGATGGCCTGAGCAATATATGTTCTTTCTTAGGACCTGGTCAATGAAAAGGAGTCCAGGCTCAAATTCTCTTCTTCTGATTGAATCCCCTGAGGCCTTTAATCCTCTAGTCAAAGCTCTTGCAATTGTATCAATTGAGGCACTAAGGGGGGGGCATATCCATAGCTAGGGTCGAATGCGGCTGGGATGCCCAATACTTTTGCAATCACTTTAGGGCTTACTAACATCTCAAAATCATCAATCAGCACTAGCAAGCATACTTGTCCATCCTTGTCTTTTTTGACCCTGATGTGTTGGTAAAAGAGTTGCACTAGCCTAGGGTAGGCTAGTGCTGGGATTCCTCTCATCAAGGGTGTCAGGCCCGCTTTGCTCATGAACTGCACGGCAGGGGCAGAGAGAGGCTCCTTCTCAATGAATGGCAGGTCAAAAGCTATTTCAGGCTCGAAGGGGATTGAAGCCATGGGCTCTGAAGGAGTAGAAAACTCAATGATTGGCTCCTCCACCTCCTCAACCACTTCCTTCCCTTTTTTAGCTGCCTTTGCAGTCTTGGCCTTCTTAGGGGTGGTCTCAACAGGGGCCTTATCCTTGCTCTTTCTCTTTAGTGCACTCTTGGGGGCCATTCCAAACTCTACCTTCGAATATGAGAAATGGAGACTGAGATCTAAGTGCTTACCCTAAAATCCTAGGGTTTGGTTTGATCTGACGCACAGGGCATCACAAGATCTCTGATCAGATGGCAATAGATGGGGATGATGCTAGGAACAAATCTGTAGATTCCTGGAGTGAATGATGGGCTGTAGGATTGACGCTGGAGGAGAGAGGGGGAAGAGCGCCAGAAGCTAAGGTTTAACAGAGTGAAGAAGGAAGAGAATACTGGAAAGGGAGACAAGCGCGGGGTTAAAATACTTATCAGGAAGCTTGGCACGCTTTGAAAAAATCTGGTCGCGCGATTGGAAATGAACCTAGCAAAGGTGCTATTAAACTTGTATTGCGCGACAATCTCCCAGGTTGACCTTAGAGCGCGCAAAAATATGTGAAGAATTCATGTGAATTACATGAGAGGTTCCTAGGTCTCCTTTTGAACCTCACGACAGCCTTAGAATCTCACGGCGACTGATGAAGTATGCTCTTTGTATTGCGCGAGAGTCTCTCAGGCTTCCTTTTTGACCCAGCGACAGCAAAGTATAAGACAGAAAGCATGTACTCTCTATTCTGCCCTTTCCATATGTGCTGTGGTTGGATCCTAGGCATGACTCTCACCACCAGGGGGTACTCCAGATACATTAAAATCAACCATTCAAGCAAAGACAATAAAAATCAACCTCCCACATTATGCATTCAAGCAAAAACTATCAATCCAAGAGCAGTAATCATCAAACCACGGATAAAAAATTCAAACTAAATAGGTTCAAATTCAAGTGGGGCCACTAAAATTTCTTAGAAAATTTGAATCGAAAGAAAGCAAGACAAATCTAACAAAACCAAAGTACATATGATACAGTATTGACACACCTGTGGATCAGTTTAATGAAGGATCCCTTGAAAGTGAATGGTGTCCATGGGTTCAGCAGGTTTTTCAAAACAAGGCATAAGCCTCTAACCATTAAACTTTAAGGTTTTCCCATACTTGGGATCCTTGATTTCCACAGCACCAGATGGGGAAAGACTCATGACAATGTAGGGACCTTCCCATCTAGATTTCAATTTGTCAAGAAAAAATTTAAGTTTGGAGTTAAACAACCAAACCTTGTCACCAGCTATGAAGCTCTTTCTCAACAGACCCTTGTCAAAGAAGGCTTTGGACCTTTCCTTGTAGATCCAGGCATTGGCATATGCATCCATCCATAGCTCATCCAATTCTGACAGCTGCGGCAACCTGTGATGACCAACAGAAGTTAGGTCTAGATTTAAATGTTTAATGGCCCAATAGGCCCTGTGTTCTAACTCCATTGGGAGATGACAAGCCTTGCCACAAAGCAGTCTGAATGGGGACATACAAATAGGAGTCTTATAGGCAGTCCTAGAAGCCCACAGTGCATCATTAAGCTTTTCAGCCTAGTCCTTCCTATCAGTCCTCACAGTCTTCTCAAGGATGTGCTTGATCTCCCTATTTGAAATTTCAACTTGCCCACTATTTGTGGGTGGTAGGGAGTAGCACTCCTATGGGTGACAAATATTTCTTGAGCAAGCTCTCGAAATTTCTGTTATAGAAATGGCTACCCCCATCACTGATAAAGGCTCTAGGGGTGCCAATTCTTGAGAAGTATTATGCTTTATAAACTTGAGGACAACCTGATTATCATTTGTTCTTGTGGCAATGGCTTCTACCCATTTGGAAATGTAATCCACTGCCACTAAGATGACATGAAAACCATTTGAAGGAGGAAAGAGGCCCATGAAATCAATACCCCAAACATCAAACAGTTCCACAATAAGGATGGGGTGCAAAGGCATTGAGTTTCTTTTAGACAGCCCTCCTAATTTTTGACATCTTTCACAGGTCCTGTAGTGTTTGTTGGCATCTCTGAAAAGAGAAGGCCAATAGAACCCACACTGTAAGATTTTATCAGCTATTTTTTCTTCCCCTAAAGTGGCCTCCATAGGCATTTTCATGGAACATGGCCAGAATACTGGGGACATCACTCTCGAGAAAACATTTTCGGATGATTTGGTCTGCACAATACTTGTATAAGCAAGGTTCCTCCCAGAAAAAGAATTTGACCTGTGAGAAAAACAGGTCTTTGTCCACTTTGGTCCAATGGGCAGGAATCTTACCTATAACTAGATAATTGACAATGTGTGCATACCAAGGAACCAAGGATTGGATGACAAACAATTGCTCATCTGGGGAAACATCATTTGTAGCAAGGTCAACAACACCTTTTTCCAACACAATTCTAGACAAGTGGTCAGCCACCCTTTTTGTCCTTGATTTCAATGTCAAACTCCTACAACAGGAGTATCCATCTAATCAACTTGGGCTTAGCTTCCTTCTTGGACAGTAAGTACTTCAATGCCGAGTGGTCTGTGAAAATTATAGTTTTTGACCCAAGTAGGTAAGGTCTAAATTTGTCCACAGTAAAAACCACTGCCAGAAGCTCTTTCTCAATTGTGGTATAATTCAGCTGAGCTTCAGCAAGTGATTTGCTGAGATAGGTAATGACCACAGGCAGCTTATCTTTTCTCTGGCCCAAAACAGCACCTATTACCAGGTCATATGCATCACACATCAACTCAAAGGGCAGTGTATAGTCAGGTGTTTGGAGTACAGGGGCAGAGGTGAGGCAAATCTTTAAAGTTTTAAAAGCCTCAAGACATTCAGCAGAAAAGTCAAAGGGGACATCCTGGCACAACAGGTGGCACAATGGTTTAGCAATTTTGCTAAAGTCTTTGATGAACCTCCTATAGAATCCAGCTTGTCCAAGGAAAGATCTGATTTGTTTGACTGTTCTTGGAGGGGGCAAATTTGCAATGAGGTCAACTTTGGCCTTGTCTACCTCAATTCCATCTTTAGAGACTACATGGCCCAACACAATACCTTGTATTATCATGAAGTGGCTCTTTTCCCAACTTAAGACCAAATTCGTCTCCTGACATCTTTGCAAGACCAGGTGGAGGTGTTGCAGACATTGGCCAAAATTGTCCCCATACACAGAAAAATCATTCATAAAAATTTCCAAGGTATCCTTCTGTAAGCAAAGGTGCCAAAAGGACATTTAAATGTAGTTTTCTCTTGATCAAGAGGGTGCACAGGGATCTGGTTGTACCCTGAGTACCCATCAAGAAAATAGTAAAAAGCTTTCCCAACCAACTTATCAAAAATTTGATCAATAAAGGGGAGAGGAAAGTGGTCTTTTCTGGTCTTGGAGTTGAGCTTTCGATAATCGATGCAAACTCTCCAGCCAGTGGTCTCCCTGGCTGGTCTCAGCTCTTCAGACTCAGTTGTGATAACTGTTATGCAAAATTTCTTGGGCACCACTTGGATAGGTGCCACCCATTCAGAATCAGAAATGGGGTAAATTACCCCGGCATCCAGCAATTTAATGATTTCTTTTAGGACCACTTCCTGCATGTGAGGATTCAATTTCCTCTGTATTTCCCTGGAGGGTGTTGAGCCCTCCTCCAAATGGATCCTATGCATACAGATTGATGCATCTATCCCTCCTAGCTCACCAATGGACCAGCCACTTGCCTTCTTGTGCTTCCTCAAAACTATTATTAATTCTTCCTCTTGCTCATTGGTAAGAGAAGAGGAGATAATTATAGGAAGTTTTTCATCTTTCTCAAGGAAAGCATATTTCAATGTCTCTGGAAGCTTCTTGAGTTCCAGATCAGGGGCTTGTTGGATGGATGGCAGGATTGGTGGTTTGTTGGTTTGAAGAAGAGGCAGCAATGTAGGTTTCCAAATGGAATGTTGCACTAAGCCCACAGAAGACTTCATTGTGGTCATGTCTTCTGGCATTAAAGCTGGGCTTCCTTCCTCTACCATGTTCCAAACTTCAGTTAAACTTGTGACAATGTTGCTCCACTCCAGCAGAGTGGGCAGTTCTTCTTCAACAACTTCTTCTAGTACATCCACTATAAAGCATTCCTCATTGTCCTGCTAAGGGTACTTTGCACTGTTGTACACATTAAGCTCAACTTTCATGTGTCCGAAAGTTACCTCCATGATCCCAGACCTACATTAAATGCATGCATTGGCAGTGGCCAAGAATGGTCTGCCCAAAATAACGGGTATCGGGGATATACTCTTGTTACAGCCCATGTCCAAAACAAGGAAGTCTGCAGGGTAAAAGAACTTGTCCACCCCTACCAAGACATCCTCAACTACTCCCATGGGTCTCCTTTCAAACCTGTCAGCCATTAACAACATAATGGGGGTGGGTTTCAGCTCCCCTAAACCTAGCTGTTGATACACTCTGTATGGCAGCATGTTAACATTGGCTCTAAGGTCTAGAAGGGCCCTTCCAATTGTGTGGTCTCCAATTATGCAGGGAATAGTGGGTATCCCTGGGTCTTGCAACTTCTCAGGCATTGTCACGTTTAATACAAAATTAATTGTATCAGTTGCAAAAACCTTTTTGGACAAATGGCCTCTGGCCTTCCTTTTCTGAGTACAAAGGTCTTTCAGAAATTTTGCATAGGCTGGGACCTGTCGGATTGCATCAAGCAGGGGAAAATTGATTTTTACCTGCTTGAAGGTCTCCATCATTTCCTCTATTTGTGCCTTCCCTTTATTAAAAGGGGCAGGGCCACACAAAGCTTGAGGAAACGACAGCTGAGGTACTGCTGGTTCCTCAGCTGCAAGCCTATGACTAAACTTTTATTTCCTATTGAGGCTCAACAACAGCCTCTTTATTTTTCCATTGTTGCAGGGTAGCAGGCAATTCTTGACTCTGTGCTCTAACAAAGTCCCTATCACTTTCACTTGAAAGTTCTTTAAGAATGACCTCTCCTTGTTCCTTTTCAACCTGACTGTCTACCAGCCTGCCAGACCTTAGGGCTGTGATGGCATTAGCCCCCTCAAAATTTGAGGAGCCTTCTCCAACCGAATATTGGCCCTTAGGGTTGGCTACTGGCTGGCTTGGCAACCTACCCTCTTCTCTTTTGGCCAAGGCATTGGCTATTTGGCCTAGCTGCTCTTCAATTTTCTTTATGCTTTGACTGTGAGAAGTCATAGTCTGAGTCAAGGGTCCAAGGCTTTCCAATTGGGCCAAAACTTGATCCTCGAAAGAAGCACTTCGGGGCTGAGGTGGAGGAACTACCAACTGATGTTGCTGATGCTGGAAATTTGACCTTGGGGCGTAACCCTGGTTAAACTGCTGCTGTGGCCTTTGAGGTAAGTCCAACATCTGTTGTGGCTGCATATAATTGTCTTGCCCCCACCTCAAATTTGGGTGGTCTCTCTATTGGTAACCAGCATTTTGGTGCTGGTATCCATATGGCTATTTGTTGTAGCCACCAGATTATTGCTGGCCAAATGATTGGGCAGCAGTAGCCTGTTCCATCACATACTCAGGGTATTGCCCTGTAGATGGGCACTCTTCCACTGTGTGTTGTAGAGATTGGCATATCAGACATGCCTCCATCACTTATGCAGCCAATTTGGGCTACACCACAGTTAAAAGTTTATCAAACTTATCAGAGAGATTGGCCATCTGCATTCTCAGGTCATCATTTCCCCTAACTTCATACATCTTTCCTTTAGAAGGTTCAGCAAGCCCCAGCTTAGGAGAAGGCTTTTGAACAGTTCTAGATAAGGACATCTTCTGGAAAGCATTTTCACTGATGACCTCGAACAAGTCCCATACCTCATCAACTGTTTTATGCATGTAAGTTCCACCACAAGAGGCATCTACCATGTCTCTACTTTTCTCATCGATCCCATTATAGAAGCTCTGGACAAGCTGCCAATCAGGGATCTTGTGGTGGGGACATTGTTTAAGCATCTCCTTAAATTTGTCCAAAGATTGATTAAAATCCTCAATTGGGGATTGGGCAAAAGTAAGTATTGCTTTCCTCAATTGGCTGGTTTTGGTCTCTGGGAAGATTTTCGTCAAAAATCTTGTCTGGGGGCCTTTCCAAGAAGTGATGCTATTGTTTGGGAGAGTAGCTAACCAGGTGTTGGCTCTATCCTTTAGAGAGAAAGGAAAGAGCCTTAATCTGGTGGCTTCTGGTCCCAAACTAGCAATGGAGAATGTAGTGCACAGGGCCAAGAATTGGTCAATGTGCTTGTAAGGGTCTTCCTTGCTAAGCCCATGGAAAGATGGAAGCATTTGGATGATGGAGGTTTTAATCTCATAGTTTCCCTGAGCATCTGGGAATTGAATGCTGAATGGAGAATTATAATCATCAGGAGCATTCAATTCCTTCAATGTTCTGGGTTGCTCTTCATCCATGACTGTTGTCTTAATTTCAATAGGGGGCTCGACTGTGGTGTGTCTGTGCCTTCTCGGTCTTCTAACCCTTTCTATCTCAGGGTTAAGAGGCTCTAATGTAGGATTGAGGGATATCCTTCCTAACATGCACACACACCAACAACAGGGAAGACTACTCGCAGATACATTGCACTTAATAAAATTACAACTATCCTAATCAATTGCTATGGAATTTTCAAAGGAGAAATAAACTGAGGTTTTTAGGGTTAGAGAAGTGCAAACAGAGGTAGCTAGACTCCCAGTGCAATTCTACTCTCCTTCTCTGCTACTGTCCAAATCTATAATAAAATTTCCAAATGTAAATCAGCAGTATCAATTATTCACAAGCACAGCTACCGAAGAATAAAGAATACAAAAATCTAGGGTCTACTAATAGATCAAGAGTCTCCGGCAGCGGCGCTAAAAACTTTTTGATTTGTTTTTAGTGCTTGCTACTGACTTTATTGGAGACTGTGATAAGAATGGGGTTAGTGAAAATGAATCAAAGGTGGATTGAAAACTACAGAGCAACAAGCCCAGAAATACACAGTCCTGCAAGATACAGGGCCGGTTGTAGCAAGTTTTGATAAGTAAGAGTTTGTCCCACAGGGAAAGTTGATCTAAAGCTCCAAGGGAGCTATCTTTAGTAGGCTCCCCAGATCTGACTACAAATCTGGCAATCCTAAATGAAAGGGGATTTAAGGTCACCATAGTCTAAATCCTAAGGTAACTTAATGTCTAAACTACAGAAAAGGTTAAGAAAGAGGATGGAGTGTGAGAAAATAAATATAAAAGGGTGAGAAGTATGCTATTAGGTACAGATCTGATGGGTCTTATAACTCAGACTCGGATCTGCTGCTATAGAAATCCTGTCCAATGGCTACATTATCACCAAAGAGGAGAAAGGATCCAACTCACCCCTGTGCCATGATCTAATCCCTTATGGCTATAACCTGTCCACTTAAATGGTCATAGACTATCCAATAGGGGAACCACAATTTAGAGATGGGTCAGAACAAGTTTATCATTGTAGGCACTACTTCATCCAGGCTACCAGCTCAAGAATCCATAGGAACCTCAACCTCTAAAGTTCTGTGTGTGGGGCTAGGCCTACAACGTGCACTAGCCTGGACACAGAACCAGCAAGAGTTTGAGTACAAGCTTTTAAGCTTAGTTGTTCACTGCTTTAGAAACACAGCAGTGATCCGATCCTAAACCTACAATCTCTCTGACCGGATCGGATCGCCATCGATGGTGGGTCTATACAAATCTGAGAGTCTGTCTGCACAATCTCTCACAAGGCTACAAGCGCAAGTGCAGAGAAGAAGAGTCTATCTTAGATCTGTGGATTGGCCTCACCCTAGGGCTATAATTTATCCACTTGAATGGTCACAGACTATCCACAGAGGCTATCCTCCTCACAGAGGTCTAAGACAAAATAAGAACATTGCTGCCGCCACCATGTTCATAAGGCTACCAGCTCAAACTCCCATGGGGATTCAGATTTAGTGGGTCCTGTGGTGGGGCTAGGCCTGCAATGTGCCTAACCTGGACACACATGTCACTTGGATCTAAGTAAAACCTTAAAGATAATCCTCCATTGCTTACAATACAACTTAGCAATGGAGGGTCTCAAGGCAACAGGCTTGTACAAAACAACTCACAAAACACCAATCTCATACATGCAATAGATCCAATTACAAAACTCCATTTAAGCTATACCAAATAATCATACAAAGGCATAGCCAGCAAGTGTTGGACTATGGAGAGAAAGAAAAAGGAGAAAAAAACCTCCTAAACCCTAACCTTAGCCTTCTGTAATTCTACAGTCGATTTCAAGGAGTACAGAATCCTTTAAACCTAAGCTAGGCTTAGGCTTATATAGTAATTGGCTCTCTGTGAATTAGGGTTAGGAAAACCCTAATTTATCAATGCTATCATGACCCATTTCTATTCCTTGGATTCCTCGAGGGGCGTGCACAGAGATTAGAGCATTAGAGTGCGTACCCTAATTGTGGAACTTCCCAGATTACCCCTACAGAAGTGGGGAGAAGTTAAGAACCCGAGCCTCGTTAGATAGAAAGGCTTTCCAGGTCTTATCGCATGATAGAATTGGCGTCGCGGGGTTGCTTTAACTTGAAGCTCTTACAGTCGCGGGATTGATATTTTGATTATCGCGGGAATGCTCTTTCCATTTGAATGGCGCGGGAATTGCGCACGCAGTTCCTTCCTTGATGAATCCCGTGGCGATCCTCGTGAAGAAAACAATGTACATGGGCTTCTGGATCGCGTGAGCAATTCCTTGAAAGTTTGTATCCTACTGCCACTGCGTGACAGCCGCGCGCAGGAATGCCTGTAGCTCTCTCTATTCAGTGAATCGCGCAAAGGTTAAAGACTCATTTCTTGAGCTGCGCTAGTGCTGCATGAGCGCTTATGACTGAGACTCACGAGAATTGCACAAAGTCTACTTTTCAATTCCTTCTATCATCAAACCGCACGAGAACGGTGCAAAGACTGCGCGACCAATTGGTGTGCTGCATTCAGAAGCCCACGAAAACTGTGCGGAGCATTCTTCTTGATATTGTTTCTACTTTGTTGTGCCTATGCTGCAGCCAATTCTCTGTCTGCGTTCAACCTTCTTTCTTCTGAGGAACTTCTGGGGCAACAGTAGGCTTCTTGGCATGGTTAGGGGCTTATTTGTAGCTTCTACTTATTACCTATAGGATAGACTTAAAATACATTTATTAAATGATTCTGGGGCTAACAGAGATTAAGTTAAGGGGTGAAAAGTGATACTTTTCAGGTCTTAACACATATTGGGTTGTTAAAGCATTGAACATTGATCTAACTTCTGTTGGCATGCACAGGAGGCTCCAGCTGTCAGAGCTGGAAGAGCTAAGATTGGAAGCATACTCTAATGCTAGGATCTACAAAGAGAGAACCAAAGCCTTCTATGATAAGAATTTGCTAAGGAAAGAGTTCACAGCTGGTAGCAAGGTATGGTTGTTCAACTCTAAATTGAAATTTTTCCTAGGTAAGTTGAGATCCAGATGGGAGGGACCTTACATGGTAGAGCATGTATCTCCATCTGGAGCTGCTGAAATCAAGGATCTCAAAGATGGTAGGATAATGAAGGTGAATGGTCAAAGGCTCAAACTTTTTATTGATAATGTGGTGGAGCCTATGGTGACCATCCACCTCTCAGAACCAACCAAATGTGATTGATTCGCAACAATGTATACTACGTATCACAGCTGCAGTTTTTGTCAGAGTTTGATGCTATTTATATTTTTATTTATTACTGTTTGGCATTGTAAATATGATTGTCAATCTTGCTTAATGTGTGCATGTATAAATCATGAATCTGTCATAAGTTGGTTAGAGGCATGAACTGTTTGAATTGAGTTGGGAATTATTAAATCTAGGGGTAGAATGGATTTGGAACTGATAAAACTCTGTTTGAATTGAGATACAATCTGTCGAGAGGAGTGGAGAGCATTTCGATAGGTTATGAAGGTTCCCTGCATGCATTTCGACAAGACCTAGGACCTGTCGAGAGGTTTGAGTAAATTCTTGACAGGTTCTGAAGCTGTAAATGTGACTGTCGATTGGATCTGTAAGCTTGTCGATAGGTTCTGAAGGTGCACAAATGGTTTTCGACAGGATTTTTAAACCTATCGAGATGTTGGAAAAAGCTATCGAGAAGTTCTGAAGGTGTAGGCTTTGTTTCGACAGGTTTTGGAACCTGTCGAGAGGATTAAACGTTGAGTTCTATAAACCTCTCAAAATGAATTGCGCTGAAGTCTTGAACCCGTCGACAGGATTGAGTGAACCTCTTGAGGGGTTGAGCTGCTTTTCACTCTTCGACAAGTTGCATCAAGCTATCGGCAACTTTCTCCCAATCCTGTCGAAGCTCATTTTTCATCCTTTGAAACCTATCGACAACTCAATCTAGCCATTCGACATCTTAAATCTGAGCTTCATTTTCTCTCTGCCGATTTCTATTTTCTATCTTCTTCCTCTCCCTCACTGGTTTCTACTCTAAGCACCTTGCCATTGTTCCAAATACTCCAATTCCTCCAGGGATACACTTTGCACCTAGTCTGAGCTGATTTGGTGTCGTGCACAATGAGATCTGAGAAACCCTAAGTTTCTGTGGATAAGTTTTCTTCCATCTCCACTCTGTGATTTTCCAGTATTTTAATTCCTAGTTTTAGTGGTCACTTTCATTGAGCTAAGAGGTCTGTTATAATTGTTGAGAGCTAATTTTGAGTGAATTACTTGTCCAATGGCTGATCAAGAGGATACCCTAGCTACCCTGTTCATAGCCCCTTCCACTAGGAAATCTAGTAGGCTAACCAAACAGCCCAAGGAGACCCCATCTGTAAAAAGAGGCCTGGTCATGGATCAAGCTAAGAAATCTATCAATCCCAAGAAAGCTACGAAATCCAAGAAGGCCCAAATCAGTGAAGAAATTGTTGAGGAGGCCCCTGAGACAGATCCTAATCCTATACCTAAGCCCAACCTTATGCCTGACATTCCTGAGCATGTGCCTAACCCTGAGGAGGAACTTGAGGTCAATGTACACCTATCCACTCCCAATGAATTTGTGGATAAGTTAGGCCTAATCCCAGAGATAATTTTTCACCTCCCCTATTTTTCTAAGCAAGAGGAGCGCAAGGATACTTTGGATTACATGGTGAAAGCAGGCCTGTCACCCTTATTGACCCCTTTGCAAGTGAAATCCTACCCTAGGCTGGTCAAATTGTGGTACCAGAACCTGAGAAAGAAGACCAAGCCAGGTTTAACTGAGCCTTGCCTTGTGATTTTGATTAATAACAGGGAGCTCTTGGTAGATTGCAATGACATTGGGTTGACATTAGGGGTCCTTCTATTTTTGATACATCCTATGGTCTGCCAGAACCTGAAAATGTACATAACAAAGCAATGGCCAGGCACCTCACTCAAGGCATTGTGGGGTCTGGGGAGTCATTAATGAGAAGAGATCTACATCCCAGCATGTTGTTCATTGATTCAATTTTAACAAAGAATATTTATGTCAGCGGACATCAGCAAGAGAGTAGAACCCCCATAGTGGATGCCCTGTATGTTTTCTCCAAGGGCCAATTTATTAATGCCTCTAAGCTGGTATTTGATGCAATGGTGGATGTCAATGAAAAAATTTGGACAGTGCAAGGCTTACTTGGCCTAGCTTATAGTAGGCTCATCACTGCCTTGCTCAAGAGAGGAAAATTTGCTTTCCCAAATGATGAGCCAGTGGTGAAGGTGGCTCCAAAAGTATTTGGGAAGAGGGCTTGGTCTGCCAGTAGGACACTAATTGGGAAGAGTAAGAACAAATCTGTAGAGTCCTGAAAGAGAAGCCCCTCAGGCAGCCACATCATTAGCTGCACCTGCCAAATCTGTTGGTCCAGCCCATTCTTCCAACTCAGCAGCTGCAACTGAGTCCTCTTGATATGTTAGTCCTAGCTTAGTGCTTCCATTTGCACCCTTTGCACCCATAGTCATCCCCTCCATCGATTTGATTTTGCCTATGATCAGCTCCTCTGATGCCAGCCTCACCATTCCCCCCTCTGTCATACCATCCACCTCAGTTTCTTTACCTTCCATTCCAATTTTCATTCCCCCTAGTAGCTCAACTACCCTTTCAACCATCACCACATCCACACCCCAGTCAGTTACTCCTCTTACAACAAACCCCATCCTTACCTCACCTTCATCACCCAGGCCATCCATCCCAGCTGTTGAACACTTGAGCCCTACACCATCTTCATCGCTGACCTAGCCACTTCCTCCCCTCCACCCATAACCTTTGACACTAACCTCACCTTCACCATATCACCTGCTCACACCCAAGACCAGATAACCACTGAGGGATATTCATCCCTAATTAAATCCATTGTGGAGTACATTGGATATGAATATACCCCCCTACCTAACTCTCCACAAGCTAGTCATTTACAGACCACACCCACCCCACCTTTTCACCATGCCCACACTTCCCCATTTCAACCTATCCCACCAATCCAACCCATAACCCCTATCATACTTGATCCCCTACCCCACATACTCAACCTTCTCCTCTCCCTTCCATCCCAAGTAATGGCCAATACCCATACCCATTCATCCATTGAACCCACCCTCCTATCCATGAACTCCACCCTCCAAAACTAGGCCTCCATGCAAACTAACCTCCAAGCCATCCAATCCACCTTGTCCCTTTTAACCCAACCATCACAACAGCCAGCTATCCATACTCTAACCCATTTACCTACTGCACCACCTTCTCCCCAACCCATTCCCTTAGGTGTACCCTCCCCTGTTCTTGCAGCCATTGTACCTATCCCAGATACCCCTCCTCCTACCTTTACCAATGCTGCCACGGATGTGGATGACTTAATTCCCACCTCCTCAGTCCTAACCCAAACAAACTCTGAACCTAAGCCTGACCATGCAATCCATCACACTTTACCCTTAATCTCCACCCCACCCATGCCATCATCCATCCCCTCTTCGTTCCTAGCTGGCCCTTCTTCAAGTGCTGACCAGCCCATACTCCTTGCCTCTTCCTTTCCCATACCTCCTCCATACTCTACCCTCCTCCATGTCATGCACCAGAACCCTTACCTTAAAAGGGACGTTGTTCGAGGAATGGCTGCCCTCCGCAAATCAATCGAGATGCCTTATGAAGTAAAGATAAATCAAATGACAATGGATTAGCACTTTGAGATGCTGAATATATCAAAGGGTTGGCAATGAATTTTGATTCAATTTGAAGCTCAAAAGCTAGAGGTAGCAACAGCGACATTGAGAGAAGATGAACTTGAGAAAAAGCTAGTTGCCTCCAGAAAGGTCACTAAGGCCACCCGGGAACTCTATGACAGTAGAGTTCTGCTTGTTGAAATGAAGGCCGAAATCCTTGAAAGTAGAGTTGCTTAACTGACTTGCACAGAAACTGCACAAGCCACTGCCCCTCCAGCCAGTTCAACTGTTGTGCTAATAAGGATGGGAGAGGAAAAGGAGTCCCAGTCAAGGATGAGCCAACAACCAATTGAGATGATTAGACTTGCACATGTCGTTAGTTAGGATGTTTTTGTATAATTTTTTGTAGTTATTTCCCTTGCATTGTACAACCTTTTTGTGTTATAAATGAAATTTCTCTTTAGTATATTTTTTGTGATTTGCTTTATGTCTTTATGTTTGTTTGTTTGTGTGTTTTAATTGATCATTTGTACCCTGTTTGATGCTGCTTCTTACTTTGTTTTGTTTTGTTTTGTGTCTGCTTTTAGCCTGTTGCACATGCACTCTCTTTTTAAATCAATGAGGACACTGCTCCTCATAGGTTTGGGTGTGTGGCAGGGTATGCCAATGGGTAGTTAATGTTAATGCAGCCATGTTAAACAAAATTTGTGAAAATAAAGTGAAGTCCCACTTGATTTTTGAAATAGAGGATATTTAAAAACTTTTTAAAACTAAATAGTGCTGCAACTCTAACATTGTCATGAAACAAATGTCAGAAATTTTCAAAAATTAATACTGAGTGAACTTGAAAAGAGAGAAAACTGTGAGGATACACCCCGAAAATTTGATGAAAGACCATACCCAGTGAGATTTGGGCCTGAATAAAATTTCTTTGAGGAATGTTTTGGTAATTTTTTCTGCTTTAAGGACTGATTGGATCTTGTTTTGCTCACTAGAAGTTAGGCATATCCAAGTTGAAATAGCTTAACAGCATTCATGACATTGAGGACATGAACTAAGGCCATCCCTTAGACAGTTTGAGCTTAAAATGTCCCACCTTTGAACTGCCCTTAATACACACCATTTGAGCCTTAAAAATCTCAATTTCTCTTTGATAAAAACTCAGAAAAGTTGAACCCAAAACCCCTTGACCTATTTCAGTTCACCCTTAATCTGAGAAATCAAGAAATGGAAGGAGAAGTGAGGTTAGAGGAGCAAGGTTTGATGTTTGGTTGAAAGAGAAGGAAACACAGTTGGTGGCAGTTGTGGCATTTCAGCCCATAAAAATAAAAATAAAAATATTGGGAAAAATACAAAAAAGAAAAACAGAAAAGCAAAACAAAAATGAGAGAGAAGTCACTTCATTGGAAACATTGAAATAAGGATTGGAAATTGATCTCTTCAAATCTGCAAATTCAAAGAAGATGAAGCTTGTGCTGAATTGAAGAAGGTGTACATGTCACCTCCTTACCTTACTGATTTCTCAATTTTGAAGCTTTCCTTACCCTTTATTCTTCATAAACCTCACCCACAAGCCACATTACAACCCATTTTTAATAAAACGTCCTTACTGATCTGAAATTGATTGAGCTGTCATGTGGAGATGAGGATTTGTATAATCTATGGGGAAAAGAGTTAGAAATTTCATAAACTAGAGCATTGCATATGCTCATGCTTGCAGTCCTATTTGAGGGCTGTAACTGCTCTTGAGCTGTGTGAAATGATACACTGAGAGACAACCCTGGTGAGACTTGGGTTTGACATTGAGTTTGTTGGGGGCATTATCAAAACATAATTCTCAATTTGATGGTAAGCTCTGCATTAATTTTCATGTAAAATTTCTTGGCATGAGTTGATTGATTATGAAGGAATTACAACAGAGTTCAGTTTTAAACTGCTGATTTTCTGCTAAGAATCCTCTAAGATTGAATGAACAAGGAGTGGAAGAAATTTGATTTTGCTTGAATTTTTTTTTCAATATGCTGCATTTATATTAACTGATCCATTGGAGAAGTTTGTGGGTACCTTCACTGAAAACCCTCAGGAGACTTCACTCCTCCATTAGAGAACACCTAGGGGCTTAAAAGGCTTGATGCATATGCTAAATGCATCTGTACTCCCTACAAAAGTGGCATTTTTCATTTTCAATAATTATTTTTACTTTCTCCTTTGCTCAGGGACTAGCATAGCTTAGGTTTGGGAGTGTGTTAAGTAGTGAAAAATATTATTTTTCACCTCCTAACTTGACCTTTGATGGACCCTTGAGCTGACTAATAAGGTGTTTTAAGTCTGTTTTGTAGATAAGCAATAAATTGTAGCCTTAGTATAGATATCCATCTAAAAAGGCCAAAGAGGCAACCTACTGCTCAACATGTGCTCAAACAACCCAAAGGCCAGCCAATTAAATAGTGCATAGAGCTTTAGAAGTTCATGAGAAGGTCATGGGCCCAACTGGGTGTGCTTGGGACCAATTGCAGTTACAAGGAATGAAGAGTGAACCCACCAGGAAGCTACTGAGGGTTGAACAAATGAAGAACAACACACCAAAGATGGGTACCAGCTGTGGAAACACAGAGCAGAACCTGTCGAGAGGTTCTGATGCTCAAAAGCCAAGATATCGAGAGGTTCCATTAAGCTGTCGAGAGCTTCCCAGTACTATTGAGAGGTTTGAAGTACAACAGTGGATCCTGTGAAGGGGATACCTAAAGGGGATGAAGCTGTCGAGAGGTTGGGTGCTATTTATGAACCTATCGAGAGGATTAGAGAGTGTGCTCCAACCTGTCCAGGAGTTAGAAGGTAAAGAAGCTAAGCTGTTGAGAGGTTCTGGAAACAAAAGTAAGATCCTATCGAGAGGTTGGAGGTGCATCAGAAGAGATCCTATCGAAGTCTTACCTGGAAATGCAGAGGAGCTCATGGGGTTCTAGCAACCAGTCGATAGGATTTTGTATAAGATGTCGAGAGGATTGAAGTAGCTCAGGCAGAAGTTAAGATTTCTCTGTCAATCCTATCGACTACTCCAAACCAATCCTGTCAAGATTCTAAACCCACTTCTGCAAACCTCCCATGCAACCTGTCGATAGGTGCAGCTTCCAACCTGTCGACCATTTGAGTCATGAACCTATCGACAGCTTACCTGAAGCCACGCTCATCCTCACGAGGTTTAAGCAACCTGTCGAAAGCTCAACAAGAGCTTTACAAAGATGTTGATAGGATTTTCTATAACCTGTCGAGAGGATGAATGGAGAATTGGATAGAAGATAGAAATGTACTCCAATCCTATCAACTAGTCACCTGAACTTCTCGAGAAGCCTTGAAACTTGTCGAAGGCCACTTTAACTTGTCGATGAGAACACCAAGCTAAACTCAAAACCTATCAAGAGGTTCCCTGAATTCTTTGCACGAGTTCCAAGGCATGTTAATGACCTTTGGGGGTATTTTTAGAACACCACTGAGCACAAATGGAAACCCTAACCACATCACATGACCCTACCTATTTTGGGTCAATGGGGAAAGACCTTTTAGTAGAGAAATCAGCCACATCAGCAGCCTAGAATAACAAAATTATTCTCTTGGGCTCTGATGGGCTGAAACAGATCTGAGAAGAGAGGAGAAGAGTATAAAAGCATGAAGAATTTATAGAGCTAACATCCAAAAATTGGGAGAACCAGAGTTAAATTTGATTTCCCTCCAAAAATTCCCTCTCTATTCCTTCTTCCGTCATTCTCTTTTCAGCCAATCATGGTTAGCTAAACCCCTTCAGTAACTAGGGAGAGGTTGAGAGCTATAAATTAAGAGTTTCAGAGGTTGTGTAGATAGATTGTATGTTGCACAGATTGTAGATCTGAGCACAATAGGATTGTAAGTTATGTTATTGCAATGTAATTGTGGTTTTTAAAGGTGATTCTGATATATATTTCACTTTTTCGTATTTGATTTCCCTGGATTAGATATTCCTGTGGGTGCTTGAGCTTGTAGCCTGGCACCCACGGCTTCTGCAATAGCTTACATGTTCTTATCAAGATCATTGGATTGAAACAATCTCTTGGATAACCTGTGGCCACTACAAATGGATAGATCCTATCCTCAGGATTGCTTCAACACTTTGGTTTAGATTAGATTCTTATACCTTGCATCTGAGCATGTAGCCAGATGAAGGATTGTAGCAAATATGTCCTATACACTTCCTTTGTTTTAATTGATTTTCAGTAAAGACCAAAATCCCTAGCTGCAGCTCTCCACAGTTTGACTTTAATCTTTTCCATTCTCTTTAACTCTGTGATTAACCAAATCTGGATCAATTGCATTTAATTTTGTAGTCTTTTAGTAAAGTGATAAATTTTTGAAACCTCTCCTCTTTCCTATTTGGATTTAGTTTCAATTAGGATAGAGTGTCAGATCTGTCATAGATCTGGAGATTTACCATAGTTTAATCGCATTTCCTTGTGGACATACCCTGACTTACCTATTAAAACTTGTTACAACTGCCCTAGTTTTTGCAGGACTGCTTGCTTGCCTTAAGCCCACTCTACTGTAGTTTGTTTATTTAATTTGTTGCTTTAACCATTTAATAATTGTAAGGTAAGCAAGACAACACCTCCTGTTGTTGTTGGCTTTTTGATTTTGGTTATCTTCTTTTTTTATTACAAAAAAATGGTCAAAACATGATAGAAATGAAGGAGGGCAAAAATAAAATAAAAGGAAAAAAGAAGATGGAATAGAACACAATCTAAAACAACCACAGTCCTACAAGATCTAGGGTTGTTGCAGCAAGTTTTGATAAGTAAGAGTTTGTCCCACCGGGATTAATGATCTAAAAGTAAAAGTAGATCACTCGATCTGCTACAGATCTAGCAACTCTAAATGATTAGTCACATAATTTATCATTTTATCACGCTTAACTTAATGATGCTAGGCTTTAGTTTGCTACTAATAAGTTACTGATATGTAGATATTAAAGCTAGATGTAAAAGAGAGCCTAAGTGTTAATCTTAGTCAAAATGAACTCAAAGTGCAGTAAAAAAAGACGATTGAGCGTAAAAAGACAAATCTTAGCCTAAAAAGAAATGAAGAATCGTGTTTTACGATTGTGCAGAATAATATACTAGCAAAAGAGAAAATCGTAATTTACAATTCTTTAAAGAAAAGTCATATTAAGTAAAGACGATACAAGAGAAAGCGGAGAATCGAAATAAAGAATCGTTAGCTGAAAGCCTACTGAAAATAGAAAATCGTGATTTATGATTTTCCAGAAAGAATAAAAATAAATTGTTATTTTCGATTTCCTAAAAATTGAAGCTTTCCACTACTGCGAAACGTGAGATCTATCACCGCCATGCATATTTTCAGAAGTCTTCTACAATTAGAAGACTGACCAACCACGGATCAGAGAAGATTGATGAAGATGAACTCCGAAGGACTGCTTCTATTAATTAAAGAATACTCTAAAAGTGCATCAACTAAAGAATGTAAGGAAGAATAAAATTAGGAATTAGAGTTATATTAGGATACTTTTATTTTAGTAGTTTCTCTGTAAACTGACTCCTTATGATCTATAAATAAGAGAATTCGGTATAGGAATAATCATCGAAGAATTTTAGCATCAATTGATGCATAAAGTTAGATTTTCTTCTGATCAAAGTAGTGTAAAATAGTTAGAATTAATTAGATATAAGAGGTTTCTCAAGAGCAATTGACGAATGTAATTGAGTGTCGAAGATTAGTGTTGATATCTGTAGTTTCTTAGGACCAATTGATGACTGCAGCTGAAGGGTTAAGGATATATTTTACTTTGCTTTGTAGTCTAGATTTATTTGCTTTCTAAGCATATCCGTATTTTTATTTTAATTGATGACTCGGGATAGAATTTACAGATTAGTGTAACGGTTTTACTTCTCCAACTTCAATTTTCTAAGGTTTGATTGACGCCCAAATTTTAGGAAGTTGTTGATTAGATTAAATCTGTATTGATAGGATCTTAGACTTGATTGATGCCCAATGCTAAGAGACTAGAAATATAGTGTAACGGTACTGTTTAAATTTATAAATATCTGAAAGCTGAAGATTAAGATTGATGGCCTTAATTTAAAGGAGGATTAGGATTTATTTTATGAACTTTAAATTAAGAAACCATTCTTTTATTCATATTTCTCCAGAAGAGTAAATCTTAAAGATAAATAGAAGTTTTTAAATATAAGGATTTAAATTGAAGATAAAAATAAAGAGTTACTAAGATAATAAACTTCCTCGTGGGAACGATCCTAGGCTAGTACTATAATTTCTATTGTGCGTTTGCAATAGGTTAAGACTTGAATTTAACATAAAATATATACATCATAATCGACAAGTCCAGTTTTTAGCGCCGCTGTCGGGGAAGCGGAAATTATCTAATTCTTTCAAGTTTTTATCTAATATTTTTATTCTTTTATAAACTAATATTTTTCTTTCTCTTTTTATATTTTTTTATATTTTTATTTTTTTTTGATCACTTCTTAATCTTTTGCAGGTTTATTCAGTTTAGGTAAATCAAGGTTCCAACTTCTCCTGATCACAGAAGCCAGAGGCCTAGATTTGTTCTCTCTCCCTGCTCTTCTAAAATAAAAATTATATAAATTTTATATATACAAAAAAAGGGAGATTTATTTTCTGGTGTATGCAAGAGTATCTCAACCTAAACTCTTTCGAATATGACCCAGAAATTGAGTGGACTCTCCTGCGCAGAGTCATGTTAAACCGATCCTCTGCAAGAGTATCTCAACCTATGGCTAACGAACTTTCAATCGAAGGACATTTCAGTCTAATAGCTTTGACCGAGACGTCTTGTACAGCAATATCAGAGGTAACTGAAGGTCAAAGCTATGACATCAAGCCCCACACAGTTGAAACTCTACCAACTTTTCATGGGCTTGATAGAGAAGATCTGTGACAGCCTGAATTTTGGCACCCCAAAACTCGTGCCATCAATACAACCCTCAAGGCCATACCTCTTATACAAATAGAACACTTGGTACATCCACACACAAAGCGGAACAAAGCATAAAGCTAATAAAGCAGATAGAGACATCATACTAAAGAAATCTCTACTTCTATACAATAACCAAACTAACAGATAACTCAAAATACGGTTCTAATCCCATGCAAACTATGATGGTTCGCCAAAATGAATACAATATCTCATAATTACATCATTTCTTAGTTAGAATGGCCGGACGTACCAAGCCTTACAAAACAAATCTCCAAATAGCATAGTAAAGTTCACTCAAAGTAATACTTTGGAGGGGGTTCTGTCTCCTCTCCAACAATGTACTCAGAATCCTCTAGGTCTAGATCCCCTGTACTCGCTGCATCCTCAGAACCTGTGATGTATAGTCGAAGGGTGAGCTACATCATAGCTCAATAGGGAAAAACTAATATAAAGTGCATATTTCTAACATCACACATATCTTTTATGACATAACTCATCTCATAGTTTTCTCAGATGAAAAACACAAGTTAAAAGCATTTAAATTAACTGAAATGGATAACTGATGCATATTTTAAAAGTCACACTTATCATAACTCAAAAGTCCTTTTCTTACCTCACAAAACTTAAATCAATCACCTAAATAGTTCCTCGAGCAAATATAGCATCGAGCCCCCGATGGAATACCCACCATCGTCGTTCAATTGAACCCGTTGCAAAAATTATACAAGCCCCCTCAATGGAGGTGACTTGCCGAATGAATATTACCGCAGAATGGTAATTAAAGAGTGGATATCCTGCCGCACTAGAGTACAAGTTGTACGGATATCCTGTCGTACCGATCACGAATATCCCGCCGTGTCGGTCACGGATATCCCATCGTATCGGTTAGGTATTTACACATGAACCTTAAATGAAAGTGCTAAATCTATATATAGTTATTCACCATGAGTTTGTGGTAATTATTATAGGTTTTGAGTTCAAAGTTCATACACATATTCACATCCTTCTAATGTCACACACACATATTTCTGATTTTGTGTTGAAAACACGCACATACATATCGTATTTCACACACACATGTTTTCTCTTAGTTATCACACATACTAAACATGCACATTCAAAAGTATGATGAATACATGCTATGTCAAAGCATATCGTAAAACACACATTCACATCATATCACTATGCACATGCCTGCTGAAATCATATACACATGCTAAAGAGTTTTTCCCTACCTCACACGAAGTTGCACACAATGTCCCTTAGCTCAACATTATTTTTCTCAACCCATAGTCCAAGCTCACACCTATCATACATGAATTTATAATAAAGCGTCTACGGAAATATGAAGTCTCCCTAAATCCCCAAGTGAAACAAAAAAAAACCTCAAAACTGTCAAAAATCGACTGGTTGATTCCCAAATCGACCGATCGGTTTTCAAAATTGACCACTCGAATCAAATTCTACCGCTCGATTTTCCTTTAGAAAACCATACCTTATTTACACCAAAATCGACCAGTCGATCTCAAATTGACCGGTCGGTTTTCTAAAATCGACCGGTCAGTTTCTCAAAAACTAACTTTACACGCTCACTGTTTTCCTAAATCGATCGGTCAATGCTACTTTCGACCGATCGATTTTCAAAATCGACTGATCAGTTTTTACTCGATCGATCGAAATTGCGTAAGGCCTTCAAATCTCACAACTTACCAAAAGTCGACCGGTCGGTTTTGTAATTCGACCGGTCGGTTTTTCACAGACTTCACCCAGTTCGGGTTTGTACTTCTCAAATCCTTTTTCCTTTACTTTTCTCTCTTTCTTCTTTCAATTCTTTACCCGATATCATAACTAAGCTATCAACTTAGTCCATACAAAATTTACACAAATCTTACCCTCTTAAATCGATCGATTCCTCGATCTGAGCTTCAAAACATGGCTTCGTAGCTTGAAGCTTTCACAGATTCCACACAATCAACTCTGAAATTTAATACGCCATCATAACTCTTCGTACACACTCTCACACGATCGTATTGATTGTTCTTTCCTCTTCTCTCTCTCTTAATAAATACTCTTTAAGTTTATAACATTTATTATGACCTAGACTTAGGTGTTAGGCACGTACACCCATACTATTCATTCGAACTCACACAAGGGTCTTTACATAATATTTATATTCATTCTCAGTTTCACTTAACCCATAACCTAATCATGACTTATCCATTACATTCACAAGGTTAGGCACTTGACCTAACGGGCACCCACACTGAGGTGTACTGTTGAAAGATCAAAATTATTTGAGACATTATATTCTCCCTACCTTAGGAATTTTCGTCCGTGAAAATGGACTAAGGTGCTTTGTTTGGTAGGGGTTCCCCACACCCTACAGTGTCAATCACACATACAAAAGTTGTATTAATTACAAAAGTTGCCCAAAAAGAAGAACCACAAAACACCCCAGCATGTCAAAAAATACCCCCAAAAGCATACAGCTCTGCTCAAGTCCTTGCACCTCCCGGCGGCACATCTGTGGGTCCAGCATCCTCCTCAACTGCTACATCGTTGCCTTTTACACCGCTAGACGAAGACGCTCCAGTGGAACAGTACCATGGATCCTATACATATGGCCAAGCATCCGCAAGGTGAGTCATGTAATCTTCAGGGTATGTATGTTGCATCCATTGGTTTTGAACATACTCATAACTATCCAACCAACGATGCAATAATCGATTACTCTCCTTGAGTTGAGTCATGCGAGCGAGAACATTGTCAATAGTAGCTGAAGCAGGCTGTGGTGGAGGTATGTCAAACTGAGCTTGTTGTTGGGCTGGGGGTTCTTGAATTGGTGGTTCTTAGGCTGCTAGTTCTGACTGTACTTGTTCTTGAGCTTGTTGTTCTGGTTGTTGTTGTTGGTCTTGCTGGGCCTTAGGTGCAAGAGGAGGTACTCGTCCACCATCAGGAGGCAAACCTTCTTCAACTAGTTATAAGTCCAGTTCCAATTTGCGAAGGTATAGAGTAGACGCGGTCAGTCCTTTGTGGTTCATCGCCAAAAATTTGGTATGCATCCACATCTGAATACTCATCAAACATTACTGATATTAGCCAAGCGTATGGAATCTTATCCTTTGGTTTCGCTCCTCCTTCCATCAACTTATCCCGTACATATCTCATTCCCTCAAAAATCATCTTGGTCGCACTAAACCATCAACCCCTAAATTCTGCATACAAAGCCCCCTGAACCTCTCCTACCCTTTCGGTGTTGTGGCATAAAGGGTAAAGGTTGCATTTGATAATTGTGTCTAACATCCATAGATAAGGAGGCAAATCAATCCTCCTAATTGCCGTACCGAACCCAAGTCGTCCCTGGGTCATCTGCTCTCTAATCTCCAAATAATCTACGGGTGTCAGGAATGGGGGTAACAACTATAGATTATGCCCATATTTGTCATAACATTCAAGGGCACTTGCGGCATGCTCGAGAGTGAACCTATACTCGTGACCATTCACTTTCGTCACAATCGTATCATCAGAACCTCCCAACCGCATATGTTGGTAGAACGATCGCACCAATCACGGATAATAATACTCATTCAACGGCTTTAAAATATTCTCTAAACCAGTCCCTAGTGAGATAGTCTCTGCACCAAATTGTGTTTCCTTGAACATCCGGGTCTTGAAACGGGGCCTCATCGATTACATACTCATCTTCGAAGGACTTACTTGCCCACCACTCATTGGGCTGTTCCAAATGTGGTGATGGTGGTGGCAAAGAGTGTCGCGAAGACAACTCGGATGACAAAGAAGGAGATGAAGAAGAAGACTATGGTGATGATGGTGGCGATGGTGATCACGGAGGTGATGGAGGTGGTGGTGGTCTAGATGCACTAGGGCGTCGAAATGATAATTTCGAAGCCGAAGCCTTCGATGCTTGATGAGTTTTAGGTGGCATTCCTAGGTTTCTTCAAGAAAGAAAATAGAACTAGGGCTCCAAAATAAAAATGCAATGTCAAATACCAAAGGTTTAGAAACTAGGTCTCACCTTTTGGATTTGATTTCTGATTCAATCCCACGGAAATTTCGAGCTCAAAACCCTCGAAAACCTTTCTTCTTCTTCTCTCAAGAACACTAAGGAAAACCCTAAATCCAAAGCCTAAATTTTGAATTTTCGAATCCACAAATAAATAAAACAACTTATAGGCATTTGTCAAAATTCGACCGGTCGAACTCAAAAATCAACCGATCGGCTTTTCACTTAAAACCCCAGCTTCAAGATTTAGACTGGTCGAACTAATTTCGACCGGTCGGTTTGGGTTTCGACCAGTCGATTTTAACCTATTTTGGCACAGTTCGAAATCTGCTCTCCGTTTTCTCAAATTCAACCGGTCAATGCCACTTTCGCCTGATCGAATTTAAAATCGACCGATCGGTTTGATTTTTGATCGGTCAATTTTGAATAGAAAACTCCAATTTTGTACTTTATCTTCTATCTCTTAGCAGCTTATTGCTTTCATTGTACTTGACTCCTTAAGACTTTGGTCATGTTACACCTAGGCACTGAATCACATTCCTTTATAACTCAAACTTAGTTCATTTATAATTCATACACTAGTTCATTAATGAACTTTTACAAGAAAAATTCAACATTACAAGTACAACTTTTGCTCAACTCTCTACAAACAATTGGGTGTATTGTTCTTTTACCTCAGCCTCATGCTCCCAAGTAGCCTTTTTAGCTGGATGATTTCCCCATTTGACAAGTACTAAAGGGATAATCTTTATACGTAAAATTTACTTTTTTCTATCGAGAATTTGGACCGGTTCTTCTATCACTATCATATCTTCATACATCTCGATTGGTAGATCGTCCAAGATATGTGTAGGATCTTTAACATATTTCCTGAGCGTGGATACATGAAGCATACTATGTACTTGGTCAAATAAAGGAGGTAATCCAATTCTATAGGCAACCTCACCAACTCGACTCAAAACCTCAAAGGGCCCAAAATAATGAGGGCTTGACTTTCTCCTCTTTCCAAATCTCATGACACCCTTCATGGGTGATATCTTAATGAATACATGATCGCCAACCTCAAAATCTACACTTGTTCTCTTGATATTGGCATAACTCTTCTGCTTGCTCTGAACTGACTTAATTCTTTCTCTAATCACACAAACAATAGTGGCATTGTCTTCAAGTATTTTCGGACCCAATATGAACTTTTTGCTGGTCTCTCCCCAATTGCTCGGTCATCTACATCGTTGTCCATAGAGTGCTTCATTAGGTGTCATACCGATTCTCATTTGAAAACTGTTATTGTATGCGAACTCGATCAACGATAAGTGTTAATCCCATGAGCCCTGAAAATCAAGCATACGTTCTCTGAGCATATCTTCTATAATCTGTTTTACCCGCTCTGTTTGTCCATCCGTCTGCGGGTGGAATGCCGAACTGAAATCCAATCGTGTACCCATACCCTCTTAAAACTTTTGCCAAAACTTCGAAGTGTACAAAGGGTCATGATCTGAAATAGTGCTAACTGGAATACCGTGTAATCAGACAATTTTCTTCATATACAACTCCGTAAGTCTCCCTGCCGTATATGAAGTATTGTATGGCAAAAAGTGGGCCGACTTCGTTAATCGATCAACGACCACCCAAATGGCATTCTGTCGCTTCGCTGTTCATAGTAATTTTACAATAAAGTCCATTGAAATCAACTCCCATTTCCACTCTGGTATAGGCAAAGGTTGCAATTACCATGCAAGATGTCTATGACCTACTTTCACCTACTGACATATTATACACTTCAAGACATACTCAACAACATCCTATTTTAAACCTCTCTACCAGTAGTTCTTTCTCATATCCTGATACATCTTAGTGCTACCAGGGTGAATAACATACTTAGACTTATGAGCTTCATCTAGAATGGTTTGCCGCAGATCGGCATCAATTGGTATACATAGACGTCCTCTGAATAATAAGGAATCATCTTCCTTAACTGAGAAATTGGGTCTACTACCGTTAATTACACCCTGTTTGATCTTTACTAACTCTGGGTCTTTCATCTGTAATTCCTGAATGTGCTCAAAGATTGTCGATCTAACTGTAATGTTGGCAAACAAGGCCTCTGAAGCTTGCACTTCGATCTTTGCATCATACAAAGAATGATCCTCTAGTAATTTCCATCTATGAATTCTCACAACAAAGCTAGACAATAAAGCCAAACTCTTTCTACTCAAGGCATCTGCTACAACATTAGCCTTGCCTGGGTGGTACTGAATGGAACAATCATAGTCCTTGAGAAATTCCATCCATCTGTGTTGCCTCATGTTCAGTTCTTTCCATATAAACAAATATATGAGGCTTTTATGATCAGTGAATATCTCAAAGGTCTCACCGTAGAAGTAGTGCCCCCATATCTTTAGTGCAAATATAACTGCTGCTAGCTCCAAATCGTGAGTTGGCTAATTCTTCTCATGATCTTTCAGTTGTCTCGACCCATATTCAATCACTTTTTTATTTTGGTTGACTACACAACCTAACCCATTGTGTGAGGAGTCACTGCAAACAGTCAACCCTCCACTGCCTAAAGGAATAGCTAATACTGGAGCTGAAGTCAGTCTCTTCTTGAGTTCTTGAAAACTCTTCTCACATTCTCCAGTCCATTTAAATCTCACATCCTTCCTAGAAAGTCTAGTAAATGGTCTAGAGAGTTTTGAAATCTCTCTACAAACCGCCTGCAATATCCAGCCAGACCAAGGAAACTTTGAGTCTCTACTATCATCTTCGATTGTTCCCATTCTACCACTACCTCGATCTTTGTTGGATCCACTGTAACACCGTATTTCAAGACATGTCCCAAGAAACTCACTTTTTCTAATCAAAACTCACACTTACCGAGATTTGCATATAGCTGATGTTCACGTAAGATCTATAGAGCAATCCTTAGATGTTCTTCATTCTCTTTCTTGGTCTAAGCAAATACTGGAGCTAAAGTCAGTCTTTTCTTGAGTTCTTGAAAATTCTTCTCACATTCTACAGTCCATTCAAATCTTACATCCTTCCTGGTAAGTCTAGTAAGTGGTCTAGAGAGTTTTGAAAATCCCTCTACAAACTACCTGTAATATCTAGCCAGACCAAGGAAAATTTGAATCCATATTACCGTCTTTGATTGTTCCCATTCTACCACTGCCTCGATCTTTGCTAGATCCACGGTAACACCGTCTTTAGAGACAAAATGTCCCAAGAAACTTACTTTTTCCAACCAAAACTCACACTTACCAAGCTTTGCATATAGCTGATGTTCACACAAGATTTATAGAGCAATCCTCAAATGTTTTTCATGCTCTTTCTTGGTCTAAGAGTAGATGAGGATGTCATCTACAAACACTACTACACAAGTATCTAGGTGTCGTTTAAACACATTATTCATTAAGTCCATGAATGATGCTACTGCATTTGTCAATCCAAATGGCATCACCAAAAACTCATAGTGTTCATATCTCATTCTGAATGTTGTCTTTGATATATTGTCTGCCTTAACTCTCAACTGATGGTATCCAAATCTCAGATCAATCTTGGAAATGATTCTTACGCCTTTTAGCTGATCAAACAGATCATCAATCCTCGGCAAAGGGTGTCTATTCTTAATAGTTAACTTGTTCAGCTGACGGTAGTCGATGCACAATCTCATTGACTCGTCCTTCTTCACAAACAAGACCGGTGCTCCCCAAGGAGACACACTAGGTCTTACAAATCCTTTATCTAGGAGTTCTTGTAATTGGTTTTTCAACTCCTTCAACTCAGCAGGAGCCATTCGATATGGTGCTTTAGACACAGGCTTCATACCCGGTGCTAAGTCAATGGTGAACTCTACTTCTCGTTCCGGTGGTAAACCTGGCAACTCATCTGAAAAAATCTCTTCGAACTCGCGTGCAATTGGAATCTTGGTTATGACATTCTTTGTTTCCTTATCCTCCTTTAGGAACGCTAGGTAACCACTGCATCCCTTCTTTATCAAACGCTCAGCTCTGATTGCGGAGATCAATGGTAAGAAGGTCAATCGCATTCCAAGGAATCTGAATGATCTTGTCGTATTCTGTCTAAAGGTAACCACCTTTCTCTAATAATCAACACTTGCATGGTGCTTGGATAATCAGTCCATGCCAAGGATTACATCAAATCCCTACATATCCAAAATGATCAAGTCCGCCACCAATTCATGATCATCATAATCTCTTATGGCAACTATCACAGACCAACAAACCATATCGGTACTGACCGAATTCCCTGTTAGGACTGACACCGCCAAAATAAAGTCTAAGGCCTTGGGAATGACCTTTATTTTCTTCACAAACTGCGGCATGATAAACTAGTGGGTAGAGCCTGGGTCTATCAACACCCTTGCTTCCCAAAAAAAGAACTCACGCTTACTATACATTTGCAAAGTACATATATAACACATGCATCTTAGCAATCTACTTGCGCATCAAGTTAAAACATATAAAGAACTAGATTAAACTATTTCCTATATTGATACACCTTCTCTATCTAAAATTTAAATCAATAAATTAATTTAATTTAAAATAAAATTTCACCTTGTATGATGTCATTACTATTCTAGGCATCCTGAGCTGTTACTACATATCTCCGTCCTTAAACAATCGACTTCTTTGCTTGTATTTGTTTAGCCATAGGAGCTAAAGCCGTCCTTTCTTTTCTTAACTATGGGCAATCTCTAATTATATGCCCCATCTTCCCACAATTAAAGCAATCGGTTGTAACCCGCCTACTGTCGAAAGTCTTGTGAGACTTGCCACATCTAGCATACGTCTCAACCGGGATAGATGATGCTGCCCTAGAGAAACCTTAAGCAACTGATACTCCGATGGTGGTAGCAGGGTTCTCATATTGGATCGGTCTTGCCATCGATGTAGACATAGGTGGCCTAGGATAACTGATCTGAGGTGGTCTAGAGTAGTGGCTTTGTGTAAATTGTCTCTGACTAGGCGCTATAAAATGCTGCTTTTTATTCACCGGTTCATAGTTTCCACTCTACTTTGATCTATTTGTCCCTTTCCTTATTGCTCACGCTTCTTGTACATTTCATTAAGCAAGCTCTCCACCACTAGCGCCTTTCCCATGACCGCTATATAAGTCTCCAATTCAAATGTCGCAACCCTATCAAGTAGGATCGGCCTCAACCCATTTTCAAATTTGTTGGCCTTCATAATTTCTGTGGCCACATAATCAGGAGCAAATCTTGACAATCGTATAAATTTCGTGCCATACTCTCTCACGGTCATTGCTCCCTGTTCCAAGGACATGAATCTTGCAACCATCTGATTCCTTAACTGCTTTGGAAAGTATTCCTTATTGAACACTTCAACAAATTCTTCCCACGTCCACAAACCTCCTAGGTGCTCTTGTTCTCTTTTTAATAATACCAACTTCCACCACGGGTCAGCATCTCCTTCCAATTGACACGAAGCCCAACTGACTTTCTCTGTATCCGTGCGTGGCATTCTCTCCAATAGGTTCTTGGTTTGATTCAACCACTTTTTTGCCTCCAATGGGTTAGTCTGACTGTAAAAGATTGGAGGTCTCAACTTCCTAAACTCAATTAATCCACAGTTATATGAATTTGTAGTTGCAATAGGAGGTGGAGGTGGTGTATGTTGTTGATTATTATTAACAATCAACAATGCTGCTTGCTGCTCCATAGTACTTGCCATAGCCTCCATGGTCTGCATCATTCTCTACCTTTCCTCTCTCTCTTCATTTCTCTCTTAGTCTCTTTCTTGATTCCTATTTTCCGAGTTACTCGTCTCCTGAACAACCCTCTCCCTCAACGGCACCCTATTGGAACTGGTGAGAATCTCATCCCCACTTCTTAAGTTTCAACTATGGACACCTCTTGGTTGGCCCCTTCCTCTAGTAGACATGACGCTCTGCAATATGAAACAAAAGCTTCATTAGCAGAAGGTCCTTATACTCTGACAAAAGCAAAGACTTGTCAGAAATCTTATAGAAAAAGCTTTGATGCCAACTATGACAGCTCGAATTTTGGCACCCCGAAACACGTGCCATCGATACGACCCTCAAAGCCATACCCCTTATACAAATGAAACACTTGGTACCTCCACACACAGAGTGGAATAAAGCATAAAGCTTATAAAGCAGATAGAGACATCGTACTAAAGAAATCTCCACTTCTATATAATAACCAAACAAGCAGATAACTCAAAAGACGATTCTGATCCCATGCCAAGCGCACGAGCAAAAGAATCAAACCGAACCATCAGTGATAACCAAAAGTCACCCTATGATGGTTTGCCAAAGTGAATATAATATCTCATAATTATATCATTTCTTAGTTAGACTGGCCGGACGTACCAAGCCTTACAAAACAAATCTCAAAATAGCGTAGCAAAGTCTACTAGAAGAAATCCTCTGGAGGGGGCTTTGTCACCTCTTCAGTAATGTACTAAGAATCCTCTATAGGAAAAAACTAATATATCATGCATATTTCTAACATCACACATATCTTTCTAACATCACACATATCTTTCATGACATAACTCATCTCATAGTTTTCTTAGATGAAAAACACAAGTTAAAAGCATTTAAATTAACTGAAATGGATAACTGATGCATATTTCAAAAGTCACACTTATCATAACTCAAAAGTTCTTTTCTTACTTCACAAAACTTAATTCAATCACTTAAATAGTTCCCCGAGCAGATATAGCATTGAGCCCCTGATGGAATACCCACCATCGTCGTTCAATTGAACCCTTTACACAAATTACAAAAGCCCCCTCAATGGAGGTGACTTGCCAAACGTATATTATCGTAGAATGGTAATCAAAGAGCAGATATCCTACTGCACTAGAGCACAAGTTGTACGGATATCCCACTGTACTGGTCACAGATATCCCGCCGCGTCGGTCACAGATATCCCGCCGTGTCGGTTGGGTATTCACACATAAACCTTAAATCAAAGTGTTAAATCTACATATAGTTATTCACCGTGAGTTTGTCGTAATTATTATATGTTTTGACTTTAGAGTTCACACATATATTCACATCCTTCTGATGTCTCACACATGTATTTCTGATTTCTTGCTGAAAGCACACACATACATATCGTATTTCACCCACATTCACACACACACACATGTTTTCTCTTAGTGATCACACATACTAAACTTGCACATTCAAAAGTATGATGAATCCATGCTATGGAAAAAGCATATCATATAACACACATTCACATCATATCACTATGGACATGCCTGCTGAAATCATATATGCATGCTAAAGTGTTTTCCTTACCTCACATGAAGTTGCACACAATATCCCTCAGCTCAACCTTGGTTTTCTCAACCCATAGTCCATGCTCACACCTATCATATATGAATTTATGCTAAAATGTCACAAATGACATAAAATAGGGAAATATGAAGTCTCCCTAAATCCACAAGTGAAACAAAACAAAACCTCAAAACTGTCAAAAATTGATATCGACCAGTTAGTTTTAAAAATCGATCGGTCAAATCAAATTTGATCAGTCAGTTTTCCTTCAGAAAACCAGACCTTATTCACACCAAAATCGACCAGTTGATCAAAAATCGACCGGTCGATTTTTCAAAAACCAACTTTACACGCTCACTATTTTCCTAAATCGACCGGTCAATGCTACTTTCGACTGGTCAATTTTCCAAATTGACTGGTCGGTTTTTACTCGACTAGTCGGAATCGCGTAAGGCCTTCAGATCTCCCAACTTACCAAAGATTTACAGGTCAGTTTCGTAATTCGACCGGTCGGTTTTTCACAGACTTCACCCAGTTCAGGTTTGCACTTCTCCAATCCATTTTCCTTTACTTTTTCTCCCTTTCTTCTTTAAATTCTCTACCCAATGTCATAACTAAGCTATCAACTTAGTCCATACAAAATTTACCCACATCTTACATTCTTAAATCGATCAATTCCTTGATTCGATCTTCAAAACTTGGCTTCGTAGCTTGAAGCTTTCACAGATTCCACACAATCAACTCTCAAATTTAATACGCCATCATAACTCTTCGTACACACTCTCACACGACCGTATTGATTGTTCTTCCCTCTTCTCTCTCTCTTAATAACTCTGTCAACAATAATTTCACAAGAGAAATAAATTCTCTTTCAGTTTAACACATTTATTATGACCTAGAGTTAGGTATGAAGCACATACACCCATACTAGGTATATTCGAACTCACACAAGGGTCTTTACATAATATTTATATTCATTCTCATTTCGACTTTACCCAAAACCTAATCATGACTTATCCATTACATTCACAAGGTCAGGCACTTGACCTAACGGGCAAGCACATCGAGGTGTACTATTGAAAGATCAAAATTTTTCTAGACGTTACAAGATCCCTACTAGCACTTGAGGGACTTCATTGAAATCTACACAATGCTACAAACCACGTCAAGTAAAGAAGCTCTAAGACTGCGTCTGTTTCCTTTCTCTCTTAAAGATAGGGCGAAGGCATGGTTAGTCTCACTACCTGCCCGTAGTATAACCACTTAGGAAGGTTTATAGTCCAAATCTGTGGGTGAATACTTTCCAATTGGTAGAATAAACCAAATTCTCCAAGCAATTCAAGGCTTCAAGCAAAAACTTGGAGAATTATTTCATGAGTTGGCAATGGATGAAGGATTTGCTACAAAAGTGCCCTCATCACGAGGTGTCGAATTGGTCTATAGCACAAAGCTTTTACCTGGGACTGACTGAGACTAACCAGTCCACAATCCTTGTCGTAAGCGGAGGAGCCTTCATGGCTCAAAATGGCCAGTAGAGCTGGAATTATTTTTAAAAATTAGCCAACACTTCAAAGTAAAAATAGGTTTTACTGCAGACTGATCCAGAGATTGCTCGCCATACCCCGCTAGAATGAGGAGGGGTTTATGAGATCAATAAAGAAAAAGTGAAAACTAAGGATGACATGAGTGCAAAAGTTTTAGCTCTTCAGTAGAAAATTGCCACACTCATGAATTCTAATCCTAACACTCTGGATAGGTCCACGGAAAACCATTCTAATTGCTAGAATCACACATATACTGAAAACTCTGCTGCGCCACAATACCAAGAGGTGGTGGAAACTAAACAAGCAATAGCTTTTCAGAGGGGATATTATGAGAATTCCTACAACCCGTTGTGGAGAAATCATCCAGGATTTAACTATGGTTCTACGGTGGGAGCACAACTAGCACCAACAATTGTGCAACCTCGATTTCCCGAAACCCAAGTTTCCACCAAAGACCCCAAATTAGACCACAGAGCAATATGTTTGATGCTACGATTGTTCAAATCCTCCAGGATTTGCAATAACAGTCACACCAATATTCAAGGGATTTGCACCAACTTGCTCAACTTCACTCACATACTCAGTCCATCACTAAGCTAGAAAGCCAAATAGGTCAACTAGCTTCGCAAGTGGCAAGGACAGAAAGTAGACAATTACCCACATAGCCTGTAAACAATCTTAGAGGCCAAGCTTTCCTGGGAGAGACAGTTGCTCCCCATAATACAAATTAAAACCCTCTTGGATCGTCGAGCTACCAACTCATCCGTAGCACCAAATGTAAATTATGTATTTGTATTTCATTTTATTTTATTTTATTTTATTTTCTTTTATTTCATTTTATTTATTTATTTTTAAGTATTACATTACAACCTAAGTCATTGACAAGACGATTGATTGTAATTTTTACTTACTAAGTATAACGAACAATCGTATGAATTTACGATTGATCGTGATTGTGTTTAAACAGAAGTGCAGCCATTACAATTCTTAACTCAATGAAAGCTAGAATCAACTTCTGATTCTAGGTGAAGTGAGTAATGACCAATTTATAAGGTCATCGCTAAAAACACGACCCCTATATTGTAAAAAGGAGGGTATGTCGGTCCTATTTTCAAAATCATTTAGTTTTATCTTTTTCCTCTCCTAGCTTCCCTCTCTTTTTCAAATCCCCTGTAATCTTAACTATTCTGCTACCTAATCAAACCATACATTCTCATAAAAATTCCTTATTCCTCCCATTTTATTTTGGGAAACCTTATGAGCATTTCACCGCGTAAAAATGAAATTAGGGTTTCAATTATCGATAGGGTAAGGGAATAATTTTTAAATAAAAGAATGTGTTGCATGGATTGTTTAGTCAATACTTGGTTTTTAAGTTTGATTAACTTTTGCAAAAAAGAGAAATGACGAACGAGCAGGAAAAACGACGAAGGGAAGAATGGGAAGAAGACGAAGGTAGCAATTCTGATAACACCCCAATTATTCACTATTTTGCACGATCTGTTGCCATAAAAGCTAAATCCGAAGCAACAGACCATCCCAAGAAGAAAACCAGATCCTAAGGGGCAGTTTTCAGAGAAGGTCCCACAGACACAACTGAAAAAGACTCTATGTCCGCCCTAAAAAGGGGACCCAAATTAGATAAAGGCAAGAAGCTAGCATCCTCTGAAACCTCAAGAGATAAATTCCCTACTTCAATAAAATAGCACATCGTGGGAGCCGAGGTTGCAATTGATGCTGATGCCTTGGAAAAATTGGAGATGGGAGGAGAGGCCATTAAATACTTTAAGGATGCTAGGCTCTAATAATTTCAAGAGCCTGGTGTTACCCAAGTCTACCCTCGATTGGTAAGACTATTTTATGTGAATATGGCCAATAGCAGCAAAGGACTAATCCCCATCCTATCACCAACCATTAATGGATTCCCAATTTTGATTATAAAAGCAATGGTTGTTGGGGTGATGAATGCACCATTGGAAAGACCAGGGCTGACCACTGGCACTCCAAAAGCCAATATACTTAGGCCTTCAACCGAAACTCTACCAGATTTCATTCAAATGGCTTGAATGGCCAAAGATTTGTTAGGAAAGCCACCTAATGATAAGTCCTTCTTTTTGCATAAAGATTTAGAGGAACGAAACTATCCCTTCACTTCTTTGATGTTCTAATTCATAAAACTATCCACCCAACGGGACATGGAACCCAACGAAGAGCCCTCTTTGTAAAAGCTTTATACCTAATGACACACCACTATTGGTTTGATATCCTTCTTACCTTTTGGAAGTAATGAACACAGTAAGGGCGAAGTTACCACAAAAGAAGTACCAAACAAGTAAATTATATCTACCCTTTGGTGGGCTAATCACAAATTTGTTGGTAAATGTGGGATACAATATTGATCCCAAGGAAAAAGTAATGTCCCGTAGCAATGAGAGGCTAACACCTTAAACCTATTAGAGAACTTTAAGTCCCACAAACAAAAAGAAAATTCCTATCTCGGCACAACCAAAAGATGTCTTATCTACATTAGAAACAACCCCAAAATAGATGGAGGTTGCCGTAGAGCAGGAGACAGGAACTAAAGCCACTGAAATAGTAAAAGGTGTGAGCACTTTAATTCCACCCCTTGAAAGGGCAAGAAGCAGTTCCTCAGAAACAGAGAGAGTACCTGAGGAGAGAATACCAGTTGAACATCAAGCCAGTCTATATGACTCAGCTCTGGATTCACCAATAGGGCCTACTATGCCCCATGAAATTGAACCAACTCCTACCGAAGCAGAACCGGTGAATCCACTCAGAGAAGTAGCAGAAGAAACTTCGGCACCAGTTGAATAATAGAATGTTGAAGTGGCTATTGCTAGCCAAGCCCTTGTCACTCTTCAACCAATTGCCCCATTAGAAGCATTATTAGCTCCACCTCCTACATCTCAAACAGAAGAAGTAAACTAGGAAATTGAAGTCCCATCCCTTGCTGACTCTATAGCCACCACCACAGTACCTACATCTCAAGCTGCAGAACTAAGGCTACATATTGAAGCCCCATGAGAGAGTTTCAGCACACTCTTACATCAGGAAATGTTTGCTCCAACTACTACTTCAACAGATCCAATGATTGAACAAATTGATCAGGAAAGAAGACTAAAAGAAGTAGAGTAATTGCAAATTTCCAATGCTTAATTGCCAGGTGTTGTACGGAGAATGATGGATGAAATGCATATGTTAAGAAATAGACAACGAGCCAATATGCCTACTGTTAATCTCTTAAAAGTACCACTTTTCACCACTTAACAAGAGCTTTGATAGACCTATGAGTCGACTAATAAATGTTTGTTGAGTATGTCTTGTAGATAGCAGTAAAGGGTAGTCATAATGTAGAAATCCATCTCTCAATGCAGTTCAGACCCAACAATGGCCCACTTAAGGCATGTAACAACAGTAGAGCAGCTTTGAAGGAGTGGAAACAGGCTAAAAATAACCTGTCAAGAGGTTACTAAAACTTGTCGATAGGATCTGAAGGCTGAAAAGAAGGAAGAAGTCGTGAGGATGGGAGTATTCGATAGGATCCAGAACCTATTGCACAGTCGGAATAAAGAGGGAGCATCCTATCGAATGGTTGCCTGAGCTCGAAGAGAACTTATCGAGAAGTCTGAAACCTGTCGATAGGAGCTAGAAGCAAACCTATCGAAATTTATTGCGCAGAGATCAACCTATCGAAAGGATTCCCCAACCTGTCGAACACACCAAATGAAGGCTGTGGATACTGGAGCTCTATTCTCATGAGCAACCTATTGGAGCCTATCAAAAGGATCCTAAATCCTAGTGCAAGGAACAAAAGGCCTGTTTGGAAATTGACAAAAGCCTTAAGAACCTATCGAAATTGACTGAAGGACTTCTCAGAAAAGCTGTTGTGCACACGCTGCAAGTTGGTGATCAATTGCACGCAATTTGAGGCACTCTGGTGACCCGCTCAAAGTTTCTAGAAGTACCCTAGTGTTGGTGTTATGAGTGTGCATGATTTATTTGTGTTTTGAAAATAGGTTTGCAAATGCTAAGTTATACTGAATCTGGGAAAAAAATAAAGAAATATCAGCACAGAGAGAAGTGAATTAGCCTGCAAGATCAAGGCCAATTGTAGCAAAGTTTAAATGTAAGTGAGTAAAAGATCGTCCACAGAGAATTTGTTTAAAATGCAAGATAAACCTCCAGATCTGAGCTACCAGATCTAGCCTCTTATCCTATCTACAGAGCACATAAGATGGGAGGTTGAATTTGCCACATTAACTAAATGATAAAGGTAAAAGTTAAACTAAATGATCCAGATCTGAGTTGGGGGAATTTTGTTGTAAATTTATAAAAATGGAGAAATAATATCTAACTTTGATTTGGTCTTTGAAACATAGTGAGAATGACTACAGGTCAAATGAGAGATGATCCAATCTTCATCTGGCTACCAGCACAGATGCAAGAGAAATAAATCTAACTCAAGGATTAAATTTGGGCTTATGGTTATGGTCTGTCCACTTCAATGGCCACAGACAATCCAATAGTCTTTAATCTAAACCCTTAATTCAGAACAAGAAATATCACTACAAATGCTGTGAGAGATTAGGCTACAAACACTAATTCCCACAGGGTTAATGAATCAAGGGAAATTGCATGAAAAATAGAAATCTAAAGGAGTCTAGTGCAATACAAGGAGACTGAGGAACCCTTAATACCTAATCCAATTGAGAACGACGGCTTACGCTAACCTTTATTTACAATTACAAAGCACAGCTTAAACAGCTCTCAGATTTGTAGTCTTGAATACAATCCTCTTTTGAATTACAGAGAAATCTCACAGCTCTCAATTGCAAGTAAAAGGTATGCTATTACAAGGTTTCAGACAGGCTAGCTGATCTGGAAATGGGGGAATAGGAATGAAACTCAAAATCTGGATGCCCAAATTGGGCAAATGGTTCATCTATTTATAGTTTTTCCTAGGTCTAGCTCAGATGCGTATCGACCAATCAGAAGTGCTCAGATCTGTATCAACCAATGGTAGTCGAGCACAAGGATTCAGATCTATTCTGGCCAATCAGAATTGCTCAATTTGGTTCAGCTAATCAGGCGACATAAGCATCAATTCTGTTATGCAATTTGAAAATCTGTTAGAGCTTTTAAAAGTTTTCGCCAAGTGATTTCATCTTCAGGTGCTCACATGGGGTGGAATATGCCTTCGCTTCATGGTTAGAATCTTCTAGAATGTCTCTAGGTTTTTAAATGCATTGGGACGCGTGAAAAAGATTACTGAATTACCCTTGCAGAAGCTAGGAATCTCCAGAATACCATTTCGCATAGTTTAGGGAACTTTTCGCAAGGTACTATGACTCCTGAAGCTCTTTTCGTAAAGTTCTGGTTTTGTTCGCAAGGACTTCTCTTCTTTTCGAATAGGTCAATCATCCTTTCGAAGAGTTCAGGTGCTCTTCGAAAACTAAGCCTAGAGCTTTTAGTTCTTTTCACAGAGTTCAGGTTCTTTTCGAAAAGCACTCTGTAGTGCATTTTTCTGTTCGAATTGCTCCACATTTCTTTTCTGGGTTGAGACCAGGTCTTTACCTCTTCAGTTCAGACATTTTGACAGCTAGTGAGGTTGTCCCTTCTCTTTCTTCCTTTGGATCGACATGGATTATCATCTTTTTGGCACTTTTAGGCTGCTTTCATGGTTAAGCCTATCTTTATTGTTAGTTGTAACACAAGCACTTAAGACACTTATTTAGTTCTCTCAAGGGTCTATCAAGGCCCAGGTTAAAGGGTGGAAAATGGTATTTTCTAGTTCTCAACACACCCCCAAACCTATGCTTTGCTAGTCCCTGAGCAAAGTCAAAATTAAAAACAGAATAGAAAGCCACATTTGTAGGGAACACAGTTGCATTTAGCATATACAACAAGCCTTTTAAACCCCTAGGTTATCCCTAGTGGAGGAGTGAAGTCTCCGGGGGGTTTTCAATGAAGGTACCCACAAACTTCTCTAATAAATCCGTTAATATTAATGCAGTTCTGTTAAAGCAGACTTTCATCCAATCAGATTATTCACACCTGCATCAGTCAAGTTATAAGATGATTTTCACAAAAACATCAGTTCAAAACTGAAATTCTGCTGTAACTCTTTTACCATTCACTTGATTTGTGTCAAAAAGTTTCTAAAAGAAAAATTAGTGAAAAGCTTGCCTTCTATTTGAGAATTCAGTTTTGATGTTACCCCAATGAGTTGATTTCAAACCCAACTCTCTCCAGGATTTTCCCTCAACATGCAAATAAGAGGGTTGTACCATTTCACATGGCTTAAGAGCAATTACAACCCTCAAATTGGACTGTAAGCATATGCATAGGCATTGCTCTTTAGTTCTGAATTCACTGCTCTTTTTACCATAGATTACACACATCCTTATATCCATGTGACAACTCAATCCATCATTGATCAGCAAGGACTTTTCTTGGGTTGTAATGTAGCTTATGGGTGAAATTTATCAAGAATAAAGGGGTGGAATGGAGTTCAAAATTGAGAAGTCAGTCAAGGTAAGGAGGTGATAGACACACCTTCTTCAATTTAGCACAATTTCATCTTCTTCTTTGAATTTTCAGAGCCAATGTGGCCATCTTTTTCTCTTTCTTTTTCAAACTTCCAATGAAATGCCTTCTCCTTCTTTTTTTTTTTTTTTTTTTTTTTTTTTTAATCAAGGTAACATTGACTGGAATGCCACATTTCTTCTGCTGATACATTATTGTCTTCAATTATGATTCTTCTTCTTTTATCAAACTGTTACTCAATTCTCCTTTCTTCAGCTTCCTTCCCTTTATCTTCTGACTTCTCAGAGTGAGGATTAGGCTAAATGAGGTTTCAAAGAAATCTTAGATTTATAATGCTCAAATGGTGTGTATCAAGGGCAGTTTCAAAAGGTGGGGCTTTGTAAGGTTCAACTGTCCAAAAGGAGGCCTTACATCATGTCTTTAATATCATGATTGCTGTCAAGTTATTTCAATTTGAAAATGTGTAACTTCTAGTGAAAAGAAGCAAGTTCAAAGCAAATTCCCAAGAGCGAAAAATTGCCAATTCATACCTCCAAAGAATACATTTCTGCAGGCCCAAATCTCACTGGGTGTGATTTTCTATCAAATTCCTGAAGTATATCATCACTGTTTTCTCTCTTTTTAGGTTCACTACAACATCAATTTTTATTTTTTCTTGGAAATTTTCTGACATTCACTTCATGAAAGTATTAGAATTACAGTAGAAATCAATTTTAAATCAATTTTAAAAGCAAAATTTTAACTTCCTCATTTTCAAAACAACAGGTGTGAAATTACTTCATTTTCAAAAAATAAAATTCTCTTGATCATAAGCTGCATTGATGTTAACTCAATTATTGACATTTCCGCCATACCCCCAAACCTATGGTGAGCAGTGTCCGCACTGGTCCAAAGCAAAGAAAAAAAACAATCAAGCAGAAATCATAATGACAAGAAGAAAGAACAGAAATGCACAGTAAAAAACTAGAATTTTATATTACAAACTCATAACACAGATAAGTACAATGTGATCTAATAACTGGGGTCAAAATCTGTATCATAAGTTGGTTCAATGGGATCGAATCGAGTCAGCTGAAGTCGAATCGAATCGATTTAGCCTTCTCCTGGATTGTGTTTTGTAGCTCAGTGTATTCCTCAGATTTGATCTTTTTGGTGAGGCCAATGTACTTTCCAAGTCTAGTAGTCCTCAGTTTTTCCTGTTCAAGCTGTGCTTGCAACATGGTCACCTTGTGCTGCTCACTCCTAACCATCTGAAAAGTTTGACCCAGTAGGTCCTTCATTTTCTCTCTCTCAAATTTCATGAATAACTCCAATTTCCGAATCTAGTTTTAATGAGGGGTTCTAATGTAAGCTCGCAAATCACCTAACCCCTTGAGGACATCTCGACAGATATATGGATTCTCAACCATAGCCCTTTTGAGAGCGGCAAATCTGGGAATGGGAATGGAATGGTAGGGGACCAAAGGTATCCCAGCTGTGGGAGTGGGAGAAGAGGGGTCCAGAAGAATGACCTCAGGGTCGATCTGATTGGCTTGATCCGAGAAAGTGAGGAGAGGTGAAGGGGGCTCAACAAGAGCTACCTCAGGTTCAGTTTGGGTAGCATGGGCAGTAGTGGTGAGGGTGGGTGTATCAACCAATACTACCTCAGGTTCTGTTTGGGCAGCATGGTCATCAACAGCAGGTACAGTGGCTAAAGTAGTTGTGTGGGATGTGGAGGCTAAGGTTTGGAGAAGGTCATTGGTCACAGACTGATTATCTGTGTTGATCTGTAGTTGGGCTTGGATGGATTGGAGAAAGGTAAATATTTGGCTAATAGATTCAGGTGTGGGTGTAGTATGCATAGTAAGGGCTGGTAAAATTGAAGTGGATGGTGGAGGTGCAATGGGTGACATGGCTGTAAAGGGAGAAGTAGCCAAGTGAGTGAGATGAGGAGGGTCAGGTATAGGGACAGATTCAAGCCCAACGTTTTCAAAAATAGACCCCATCAATGATGAATAAGCCTCTGTAGTGAAAATCATAGGTTCAAGGGTGTGGGTTACTTCAGGTGTGTGGGCTGAATGAGCAGGTGAACTTGAGAGGCTTTGGAGAATGGGAGTGCTAGGAGATTGTTCAATAAAATCTGTGGCCAGGTCTTGGGCATTGTTGGGAGAAATTGGTGGTGTTAGTATGGCTGGAGTGGTTGGTGTAGAGGGGGAGTCTGCAATTGGGATAATGGTGGTTATGGGAGATGGGACTGCTGGAATGGGTGAAGTGGCAGGAGCTGGGCTAGGTGAGGAGGGTAAAATGACAACTTCTTCAAGAATGGGTGCAGCTGAAGAGTTGGTCACCACAGGAAGGACAACTTCTCCAAGAATGGGTGCAGCTAAAGAGCTGGTCACCTCAGGGTTTGGCAAAGCAGGTTCTAAGGGAGCTGCAGGGGCAGGTTCATGTATAGCAGGTCCACTAGCAGCTGTAGATGCAAGCTCAGTAGCAATTGCAGGTGCAGACTCACCTTCCTCTCTCATTCTGTTTAACATTGCTTGGCTTGTAGTCCAAGCCTTTTTCCCAAAAGTATGAGGAACTATAACTTCAAATGGCTCCTGGTCATCAATGTCAAACTTAGCTCTTAGTAGGGCTGTGATCTACCTACCAAATGGAATTCCAGCTAATTTCTGCTCCTTTTTCAACTTGCCACTAATATCAGCCATGGCTTCAAAAATTAACATAGGGGCATTGAAAAATTGCCCCTTAGAAAAATGAAAGAGAGCCTCTAAAATTGGTGTCCGCCTTTCTTGGCTGTGCCCAGTGACGTAAAAACTTCCCCTCAAAATTGAATCGAATCCATCTGTAAATATTGAGGTGCTAGGTCTCTCCTCATTATGGACTGTCCAGTTCCAACGATCCCTTGGGTTAAATGTACCATTTCTCGAAAGAAATTCGCTTAGTGCAGCCAATGGACCAGCAGGATCATATTGAAAAGGTATCCCCAAAGCATTTCCAATGTCTTCATATGTGACAGTTAGATCACAATCATCAATAAAGATAACAAGAGTTGGGACATCAGCATCTTTCTCTGTCACTTTTACCAGGTTTTGGTACCATAGTTTCACCATTCGCGAATAAATTTTCTCTGGCAGAGGGATAAGGATATTGCTCAGTGAGGCATCCCTAATGTATTTTAAAGATTGCTGACAGTCCGGTTTGTTGACGAAAAAAGTTTCATCCACGATAAGCTCAGGAATCAGCTTCTGAGCTTCAATGAATGGATTTGGCAGTACCAAATGCATAGGCAGAGGAGGAAGCTCAGGCTCAGGACTAGCAGCTGCTGGGATGGGTTCCTCATGTCTAACCTTCTTCCCTTTCTCAATCCTATCAGCTCTATCCATTGATAGTTTTCTTTTGGCTGAAGCTTTGGTTTTTCCTTTTGGGGTTGGTTTGGTAATTTTCTTAGCAAAAGATTTTGGGAACATGGCAGCCAGTGATTTTTCAGCTTTCCCCATTCTAAAGTTTGTATAAAAATGCCCACAACAAATGCTGACACCAAATCAAACTTTGCAAATGATAAACAGAGGAAATGCACAGAAAAATATCGAAATCTAGGGTTTTGGTTGAACGTGTTGCTTGCTCGCCGAAATCCACCAGAACCAGAAGCTAAAATCCCTCTCTTCAAGCTTAAATGATCGAACAAATGTGAAGAAAAGTGTGAGTGAATTCTAAAAATAAGCAAGGAAAGAAAGAAATGGGGTTTCTGTGAAACAGGAAGTTCTCAGAAAGCTTTCGAATATGAAACCCTTACTTCGAAAGGGTTTAAATATGCTCAAAGTTATTTTCGCAAAGTAATTTTTAAGTTTTCAAAAAGTTCAAAATAGTCCTTTTTACAACAGAGAACGGCATCAGTACCATTCGAAAAGCTAATAGCTTCATAAACAACTTTTCGAAAAGAAAACGGCTTCAGAAACAACTATTCGAATAGCAAATGGCTTCAGAAACAACTATTCGAAAAGCAAATCATTGCTTTCGAGCAGTTCGTTACAAATGCAGATCCTTTTCGAAAAGCAAATTGAACTTTACGAAAAGACAATTTTTACTTTGTGAATTAATTTTTCACATATTTAAACTTCTCGAAAAGAGAACAAACATGACTAAAAATAGAGAAATAGAAAACTATGCAAAAACTACAGAACAAAAGCATATTGTACAGTTGTATACCATCAGATTTGGGGAGGTTTTTGATGATAGATGGTCAGCACAGGCTCCTGTGTATTTTCAATGCTTGGTTTGAGCCTCTGACCATTTACTTTCAAGATTATTCCATCACTTGGGTCCAAAATTTCAACAGCCCCAGAAGGAGCTGTATGAATGACAGTATATGGCCCTTCCCATCTGGATCTCAGCTTTCTAGGAAAAAACTTAAGTTTTGAGTTGAATAGTCATACCTTAGAGCCAGCTATGAACTCTTTTCTCCACAAATTTTTATCATGGAAGGCTTTGACTTTCTCTTTGTAAGATCTTGAATTGGTGTATGCATCCATTCTCAGCTCCTCCAACTCAGCAAGTTGCAGTTTCCTGTGATTACCAGCAGTAGTCAGATCCATGTTCAATGTTTTAATGGCCCACAAGGCTTTATATTCTAACTCCACTGGTAAATGGCATGCTTTGCCATAGACCAATCTGAATGGGGACATGCCAATTGGGGTTTTATAGGCTGTCCAATATGCCCACAATGCATCATTCAACTTAAAGGACCAATCCTTTTTGTCCTTCTTCACAGTCTTTTCCAGTATATGTTTGATTTCTCTATTGGAAATCTTCACTTGTCCACTGGTTTGTGGATGATATGGAGTAGCTACTCTATGAGTCACAGAGTATTTTTTCAATAAAGCTTCAAAATGTTTATTACAAAAATTACTTCCCCCATCACTGATAATAGCTCTGGGAAAACCAAACCTGGAAAAAATGTTATCCTTTAAAATTTTCAGAACTACTCTGTGATCATTAATTTTAGTGGCTGTGGCTTCAATCCATTTGGATACATAATCCACAGCTACTAAAATGAAATTATACCCATTGGAAGGAGGAAAGGGACCCATGAAGTCTATCCCCCAAATATCAAACAATTCAACTACCAAAATGGGCTGTAAAGGCATTGAGTTTCTCTTGGAAATGTTGCCCAATTTCTGGTAGTTCTGGCAAGACTTACAGTGCTGCAGAGCATCTTTGAAAAGTGTAGGCTAATAAAATCCACACTACAAAACCTTTGCAGCAGTTTTGTTTGCACTAAAATGACCTCCCCAGGCCTGTTCATGACACATAGAAAGTATGCTATGAAATTCTTCTTCAGGGACACATCTTCTTATTATTTGGTCTGCACAAATCTTAAACAGATAAGGATCTTCCCAAATAAAATGTTTAACCTTTGAGAAGAAAAGATCTTTATCCATTTTATTCCAATGTTGAGGAATTCTTCCAGTAGCCAAAAAGTTGACTATGTTTGCAAACCAAGGGGTGTGTATACTAATAGCAAAAAGTTGCTCATCAGGGAAAGATTCATTGATAGGCAGCCTATCAATCTCAGCAGTTAAAATTCTTGACAGGTGATCAGCCACCACATTCTCCACACCCTTTTTATCTTTGATCTGTAAATCAAATTCCTGTAATAGGAGGATCCACCTGATTAATCTTGGTTTGGTGTCCTTCTTAGACAGAAGGTATTTCAAGGCAGAGTGGTCAGTGAACACCACTATTTGTGAACCCAAGACATATGACCTGAATTTCTCTAAAGAAAAAACAATTGCCAGTAGCTCCTTCGCAGTTGTTGTGTAATTGAGTTGTGCATCAATCATTGATCTACTGGCATAAGCTATGACATGAGGCAGCTTATCCTTTCTCTGTCCAAGGACAGCTCCCAAAGCATAATCTGATGCATCACACATCAGTTCAAAAGGCAGTGAATAATCTGGAGACTGTAATATTGGAGCTGAAATCAAACAATTTTTTAAGAATTCAAATGCCTTCATGCATTCATTGTTGAAAACAAAAGGGACATCTTGGCACAATAAATGACAAAGAGGCTTGGTTATTTTACTGAAGTCCTTAATGAACCTTCTGTAAAATCCAGCATGTCCCAGAAAACTTCTGATCTGTTTAACAGTTTTGGGAGGTGGTAAATGTGCAATTAAATCAATTTTTGCTTTGTCTACCTCAATGCCCTTGTGGGAGACAACATGGCCAAGGACAATGCCCTGGGTGACCATGAAATGGCTCTTCTCCCAACTCAAAACTAGATTGCTTTCTTCACATCTCTGTAACACCAATTTGAGATGATGTAAACACTGGGCAAAACTGTCTCCATAGATTGAAAAATCATCCATAAAAATCTCCATAAATTGGTCAATCATATCAGAGAAAATGGAGTGCATGCATCTTTGAAAGGTAGCAGGAGCATTACAAAGACCAAAAGGGCAAGTGAATGTGGTCTTTTCCTGATCTTGTGGGTACACAGGAATCTGGTTGTAACCAGAGTAACCATCAAGAAAACAGTAATAAGCTTTTCCTGCTAGCTTATCTAAAATTTGATCAATGAATGGGAGAGGGAAATGGTCTTTTCTGGTCATTGAATTTAATTTTCTGTAATCAATACAGACCCTCTAACCAGTTGTTTGTCTGGTTGACATCAGCTCACTAGAATCTGAGGTTACAATAGTGATCCCAGATTTCTTAGGTACCACCTGTGTAGGTGCCACCCAAGCTGAATCTGAAATGGGGTAAATTACCCCTGCATCCAACAACTTAACAACCTCTTTCATGACCACTTCTTATATATGAGGGTTCAACCTCCTTTGCATTTTCCTAGAAGGCTTTGCATCTTCTTCCAAATGGATTTTATGCATGCAAACAACTGGACTGATTCCTCCCAAATCAGCAATAGTCCAACCAATTGCCCTTTTATGCTGTTTCAACACAATCAACAACTCTTCCTCCTACTCCTCTGTGAGGGAGGAAGAAATAATCACAGGCAATGATTTATGGTCTCCTAAAAACACATATTTCAAAGATTTTGGCAACTACTTCAGTTCTACATCAGGTGGGCTGAGAAAAGAAGGTAGCAAAGGTACCTTAGCTGTTTGTGGAAGGGGAAGAATAGCAGGTTTCCAAGAAGAGAAACTTGCTGATTGATTATGAGTTCCTTGCACAGCATTTACTTCCTCAGACTTTGAGGTACAAAATGTTTCTTCCTCGAAATTTCCCCAAGCATCTTTAGAATCTGTGATTAAATCTTCACACTGTAAAAACTGTTGCAAAGTCCCTTCCACCAGTTCATCCAATAGATCAACATGAAAGCATTCCTCAGAGCTGAATTGAGGCTGTGTGACTGCATTATAAACATTTAATTTCACCTTCATATTTCTAAAAGAGACTTCCATAATACCAGACCTGCATTGAATGGAAGCATTTGCTGTAGCCAGGAATGGTCTCCCCAAAATGATAAGGATGGATGTCTTGCTTTTTGTAGGTTCCATGTCTAAAACCAGAAAATCAGCAGGATAGAAAAATTTATCTACTCCTACCAATACATCCTCAATCATCCCAACTGGCTTTCTTTCAGATCTGTCTGCTAGTTGTAACACCACATGAGTGGGTTTTAATTCTCCCAAACCTAGTTTCTCATATACAGAATATGGAAGCAGGTTGACACTAGCACCCAAATCTAATAAAGCCATTTCAATGGTATGTTCCCCAATAATGCAAGAGATTGTGGGGATTCCAGGATCTTGAAGTTTAGGAGGTGTGGTAATAGAAAACACCTAATTAACTCTTTCCACAAGAAAAACCTTCTTGAATAACTGTATCCTAGACTGTCTTTTGTGAGTGCAAATATCTTTCAAAAATTTTGCATATGCTGGAATTTGTTTGATTGCATCAAGCAAAGGTAGATTTATCTTGACTTACTTGAAAGTCTCCATCATTTCATCTATTTTTGTGTTCCCTTTATCAAAAGGGGATGCAGATTTCATGGCGTGAGGAAATGGTAAATGAGGAACTAGTCCTTCATCTACAGCTTTAGAAGCATTATCAGAATCTTTTTGATTTTTTAGTTTTTCATTTTTTTTATTTTTCTGAGGTACATCAGCACCCCCATTGCTAACATTATACTACTCCTGCTGCATATCTTTATCATTTTCCTCACTTTTTTCTTCTTCAGTACCCACTTTGTTATTTATAATTCTTCCACTTCTCAAAGTTGTGACAGTTTTTACTTCTTCATGTGAAATAGAAGCCTCTCCAACCATGAACTGTCCTTTGCGATTGTTCAAAGGTTGGCTGGGTAACTTTCCTTCCTCTCTTTTGGCCAAAGTATTCGAAAGTTGACCCAATGTTTCTTCAATCTTCTTTATGCTCTGACTGTGAAAGTTCACAGTCTAAGTTAAAGATCCTAAATTCTGGAGTGAATTTAGGACTTGATCTTCAAAAGAAGGGGACCTGGAAGGGACTTGAACTGGAGCAGATTGCTGTACAGGTTGTTGTGGAATGGGCTGCTGAAAATTTGGCTTGGCATAAAAATTCTACTGATAAGGTTGAGCAGTTTTGAAAGGCATTTGGTTCTTTGTTTGTTGCTGCTGTTGTGATTGATAATTCCCTTGGCTCCACCTCAAATTGGGGTGCCCACTCCATGGATATTCATTTGACTGCATCTGTCCAAATGATTGGGTAGCATGAGCTTGTTCCACCACTAGATCTGGGAACTGTGGTGCAGCGGGACATTGGTCAAGTGAATGAGTAGGGGACTGGCATGTCAGACATGCCTCCTCTACTCTTGCAACCATTGGATTTTTAAGTGAGTCCATCAATCTATCAAACTTTGTGGTTAAATTATCCATCTTTCTTTCCATCTCATTCACCTCATAAATTTTTCCTTTGGTGGTTTGCTGATTGTTCAACCTAGCAGGATTCTCAATATCTCTTGACAAAGATTCCTGTTGAGTTGAGTTTTCACCAATTACTTCAAATAAGTCCCAAACCTCCTCAACTATTTTTTGCAAGTAAGTGCCTCCACAGGAAGCATCTACCATATTCTTGCCTTTTTGATCAATTCCTTGATAGAAGCTTTGAACAGGCTGCCATCGGGGAATTTGATGATGAGGACATTGCCTTAAAAGTTCCTTAAACCTTTTCCATGCTTCATGGAAAGTTTTAGTTGAGTTTTGTGAGAAGGAAATAATACTTTATCTCAATTGGCTTGTTTTAGGCATAGGGAAGTATTTGGCTAAAAATTGACACTGCAAATCATTCCAAGAAGTGATACTATTTGGTGCTAACATAGACAACCATGCTCTAGCTTTGTCCTTTAATGAAAAAGGAAAGAGCCTAAGCTTGGTTGCCTCTGGACCAAGTCCAGCTATGTTGAATGTGGTGCAAAGAGACAAGAATTCATCCACATGTTTGTATGGATCTTCCTTACTCAACCCATGGAAGGAAGGAAGCATTTGGGTAGTTGATGATTTGATCTCATAATTTCCTTCAACAGTAGGAAATTGAATGCAAAAGGGAGAATTATAAGCACCAGGTGCAAAGTAATCCCTCAAAAGTCGAGGTTCTTCACCCATAGTAACTGTTTCAGCAGAATTCTGTGTTGTTTGTCTTGTCCGTAAAAGCCTTTCAACTTCTAAATTTAGAGGGACAATCTCAGGGCTGAGAGTCCTCCTACCAAACATACAACACAGAACAGAGAATCAGATTATGCAAAGCAAACCTTCAGAATTCCTTTTAAAGTAGATTCCCCTCTTCAAAATGGATATGAATAACTGCACAGATATAAACAATAGAATAATTTAGCACTGATGTAAAAATAAAAATGAAAACTTAGGTCTACCTATTTTAAAATAAATTCCCCGGCAACGGCGCCAGAAACTTGTTGGTGTTCTGAGTGTGCATGATTTATTTATGTTTTGAAAACAGGTTTGCAAATGCTAAGTTATACTGAATCTGGGAAAAAAATAAAGAAATATTAGCACAGAGAGAAGTGAATTAGCCTGCAAGATCAGGGCCAATTGTAGCAAGTTTCAAATGTAAGTGAGTAAAAGATCGTCCACAGAGAATTTGTTTAAAATGCAAGATAAACCTTCAGATCTGAGCTACCAGATCTAGCCTCTTATCCTATCTACAAAGCACATAAGATGGGAGGTTGAATTTGCCACATTAACTAAATGATAAAGGTAAAAGTTAAACTAAATGATCCAGATCTGAGTTGGGGGAATTTTGATGTAAATTTATAAAAATGGAGAAATAATATCTAACTTTGATTTGGTCCTTGAAACACAGTGAGAATGACTGCAGGTCAAATGAGAGATGATCCAATCTTCATCTGGCTACCAGCATAGATGCAAGAGAAATAAATCTAACTCAAGGATTAAATTTGGGCTTATGGTTATGGTTTGTCCACTTCAATGGCCACAAACCATCCAATAGTCTTTAATCTAAACCCTTAATTCAGAACAAGAAATATCACTACAAATGCAGTGAGAGATTAGGTTACAAACACTAATTCCCATAGGGTTAATGAATCAAGGGAAATTGCATGAAAAATAGTAAATCTAAAGGAGTCTAGTGCAATAAGGAGATCAGAGGGAACCCTTAACACGAATGCAATTGAGAACGTACGGTTTACAGCAACCTTTTCAAATTCACATTTACAATTACAAAGCACAGCTTAAACAGCTCTCAGATTTGTAGTCTTGAATACAATCCTCTTTTGAATTACAGAGATATCTCACAGCTCTCAATTGCAAGTAAAAGTTATGCTATTACAAGGTTTCAGACAGGCTAGCTGATCTGGAAATGGGGGAATAGGAATGAAACTCAAAATCTGGATGCCCAAATTGGGCAAATGGTTCATCTATTTATAGTTTTCCCCAGGTCTAGCTCAGATGCGTATCGACCAATCAGAAGTGCTCAGATCTGTATCAACCAATGGTAGTCGAGCACAAGGATCCAGATCTGTTCTGGCCAATCAGAATTGCTCGATCTGGTTCAGCCAATCAGGCGACATAAGCATCAATTCTGTTATGCAATTTGAAAATCTGTTAGAGCTTCTAGAAGTTCCCGCCAAGTGATTTCATCTTTGGGTGCTCACATGGGGTGGAATATGCGTTCGCTTCATGCTTAGAATCTTCTAGAATGTCTCTAGGTTTTTAAATGCATTGGGACACATGAAAAAGATTACTGAATTACCCTTGCAGAAGCTAGGAATCTCCAGAATACCATTTCGCATAGTTTAGGGAACTTTTCACAAGGTACTGTGACTCCTGAAGCTCTTTTCGCAAAGTTAAGGTTCTGTTCGCAAGGACTTCTCTTCTTTTCGAATAGGTCAATCATCCTTTCGAAGAGTTTAGGTGCTCTTCGAAAACTAAGCCTGGAGCTTTTAGTTCTTTTCACAGAGTTCAGGTTCTTTTTTAAATGTTCAAATTCTTTTCGAAAAGCACTCTGTAGTGCATTTTTCTGTTCGAATTGCTCCACATTTCTTTTCTGGGTTGAGACCAGGTCTTTGCCTCTTCAGTTCAGGCATTTTGACAGCTAGTGAGGTTGTCCCTTCTCTTTCTTCCTTTGGATCGACATGGATTATCATCTTTTTGGCACTTTTAGGTTGCTTTCATGGTTAAGCCTGTCTTTATTGTTAGCTGTAACACAAGCACTTAAAACACTTATTTAGTTCTCTCAAAGGTCTATCAAGGCCCATTTTAAAGGGTGGAAAATGGTATTTTCTAGTTCTCAACACCTAGGAAACCCTAACCAACCCATGTGCTCTCTCCCAACTCTAACTAACTGAGAGAGACTTCTAGAAGGGGAATAACAGAATTATTCTAGTCAAGCTGTGATTGGCGGGAAAAATAGATCTGAGGCTGAAGGGGAGAGCTAAATAAGGAGGGAAGCTACCAGAAAAAGTAGGGATCAATTCTTAAGATCAGAGCTTGCATCAAAATTCTCTATTCTTCCTTTTTGCCCAACTATGGTCGGCTAATTTCTGTGGAGCAGCAAGGAGTGAGGTTGGATCAGTAATTAGGGAGAGTTGAGAGTGTTATTGAGGGTCATATGATGCATAAACTACAAATCTGAGAGAATTTTGTTATATAGTGAGTTTGTTTCAATGCAATGCTGGTCTTATTATTTTAATTAGATCCATAGTTCATTTGGTTTCATTTGGAGCTTGATCAGATTTGTGTAGAAGCGAATAGCTCACCCACTTAACTGGTAGACCACTTAAATACCATTTGATCTCCCTAGATCTGATGTTCCTGCAATTGCCTGTGTCTGTGGTCTGGCAGTTGTAGCATTTGTAGTGATTATAATATTCTGATGGAAACCTGAGAATAGGGTGAATCTATTGGATGATCTGTGAACATTGAAGTGGACAGATCATAGCCTTAAGATCAATCTAAATCTCTGGCTTAGATCAGATCCTTTTACCCTGCAGCTGTGTTGGTAGCCAGATGACGGATTGATGCACTCTGAATTCTTTGTGACACTGTCAACTCAATCTAATTGCAGTAAGACCAAACTCCAAGTTGTTTCTCTCCATTTTTTGTTTCCAATTTCACCAAATATTCCCCTCACTTGTACGATCTGAACTCTGGATTTAATCTCAATTCATTTATGCATTTAATTGTGTTTCTATAGTTTAGTTTAATGTGACAACCCCCTAAAACCTCTCCTCTCTCTTTTGCTATTTTAGTATTAGGTAGGGTGCCAGATCTGCCTTAGATCTGGAGATTTACTTAATTTTTAGCTCACATTTTCCTATGGACATACCCTTACTTACCCTTTAAAACTTGCTACAATAGGCCCTGAATACTTGCCGGTCTATTGTCTGCTTGCCTTGGTGTGTGCAACCAATAGATCCTTTAATTGTGTGATTTTAAACCTCTTTTTGAACACAAGGTAAGTAGCCAACAAGTTTCTGGCACCGCTGTCGGGGATCTGTGTGTTTAAAATTGGTAGATCTAAGTTTATTTTAATATAGATTGTAGATCTGTAATAGACTGTTTAGTTTTTCACTAACTGCTTTTGAAAGTTTTGCTGTTTTGGAGTAGTTTTTATTATTTTTAACAGATTGGAAGTTGTGTCTAAGGAGGAGCATTGTGCTAGAGGCTGTACTAAAGTTTACATCCCTCTACTCTTATTTTTCTGATCTGTGGATTTGTAGATTATTAGTTAATTGTGTTATTTCTGATTGTTGTGGCTCTGCATTGTGTGTGCATTAAGATTATAAGTGGTGCATATTTGGAAGGAGAACTCTCAATCCTCAGATTATTCCATTAAATCCAAAGGTTGAAAGAATTCTTAGGTCTAAACAAATCTCGCCCACATCTATTGTATCTGAATCTGCTGAAATGGGTGAGCAACCTAGAACCTTGAGGGAATTCAATGCACCAGGGGTTTGCAATTTCCCCTTCTGCATTCAATTCCCTACTGTTCAAGGGAACTATAAAATCAAGTCTTCCATAATCCAAATGCTACCCTCATTCCATGGCCTGACCAAAGAAGACCCATATAAGCATATTGATAAATTTCTAGGACTGTGCACTACATTCAATATAACAGGTTTGGGGGAGGAAGCAACCAGGATGAGACTCTTTCCTTTTTCATTAAAGGATAGAGCCAGGACTTGGTTGTCAATGCTCCCACCCAACAGTATTCAGTCCTGGAGTGATCTTCAATGTCAGTTTTTGGCCAAAATTTTCCCCATGTCCAAGACAAGCCAATTGAAGAAGGGCATTATCTCATTTGCTCAAGACCCAACTAAGGACTTTCACCAAGCATGGAGAGATTCAAAGAACTCCTGAAGAAATGTCCCCATCATCAAATCCCTGAATGGCAATTTTTTCAAAGTTTCTATCAAGGAATTGATTATAAAAGCAGAGATATGGTAGATGCCTCTTGTGGTGATACTTACCTTTACAAAACTGCTGAGGAGGCTAGGGAGTTGTTCGACATCCTCAGTGAGAACTCCATGCAGAGAGGGACATTGTCCAGGGACTTGGACATCCCTAGAATGGTGAAAGAAAATACCACAAGAGGAAAGATGTATGAGGTGAGTGGGCACAATAATTTAGAAAGGAAAGTGGACAGTTTGACCCAGAAGTTTGATAAGCTCATGGGAGCAATGCAGCCACCCATGGCTGTTAAAGTGGAGGAGGCATGTGTTATATGCCAGTCCCCCACTCACTCCCTTGAGGAATGCCCTTCAACAGTTCAATTTCCAAATTTAGTGATGGAGCATGTGCCTTCCACTCAGTCTTTTAGGCAACAACTTACTGCTGGTTACCAATGGAGAAACCACCCCAACTTGTGGTGGAGATAAGATACTTTTTCAAACCAGTAGCAGCAGCCACAACTATCCATGCCTTATAAAAATGCTCAGCCATACCGCCAGAATTACTTTCCAAGGCCCCACTATCAACAACCCATGACTCAGCCTGTATAACAAGCTGCACCCCCTCCAGCTGCTAGGTCACTTTCTTTTGAGGAACAAGTTCAGGCCTCATTGTAGAACTTAGGATCCTTGTCTCAAACTATACACTCACATAGCCAAAGCATTAAAAATATAGAAGACCATCTTGGTCAGTTGTCTAATGCTTTGACCAAGAGAGAAGAAGGGAGGTTGCCTAGCCAACCCATGGACAACCCAAGCAGATAATATGTGGTAGGTGAGGTTTCTTCTTCCCATGAGGAAGCCAAATCTGTCACCACATTAAGAAGTGGAAGGTTGGTGGACAATCAAGTAGGTTGTGGGCCTTCGAAAAATTCAGAAAAAGAAAAAGAGAAGGTACGACATGAGTAACCCATGTTGAATAAGATGGATAATGATGATCTACAAGAAAAAAATAAAATCAAAAAAAGAGATGATGAGTTGGCTAAGGCTGCAAATGGGGGAGCAGTCCCACATTTTCCATTTCCTAAGGTAATACAAGCACCTTCCCCTTTTGATAAAGGGCATGCCAAAATAGAGGAAATGGTGGAAACTTTTAAACAAGTGAAGATCAACTTGCCTCTACTTGATGCAATCAAGCAGGTTCCAGCCTATGCCAAGTTTTTAAAAAATCTTTGCACCCATAAAAGACAATCAAGGATACATCTGTCTAAGAAAGTCTTTTCAGCAGAAAAAGTAAAACAAATACTGACTATTGCAACTCCAACAAAACTCCAAGACCCTGGAGTCCCCACTATCCCTTGCATCATTGGAGATCATACCATTGAAAAAGCCTTGTTAGATTTGGGAGCTACTGTGAACTTGCTTTCATATTTAGTATAAAAGAAGCTGAACTTACAAGAGTTGAAGCCCACACATGTGGTCTTACAACTAGCTGACAGATCTAAAAGGAAGCTTGTGGGGATCATTGAAGATGTCTTGGTTGGGGTTGACAAATTCGTTTATCCTGCTAATTTTCTTGTGTTAGACATGGAGCCGAGCAAGTGTGCTACTTCTATCCCTTTGATCTTAGGCAGACCCTTTTTGGCCACTGCAAATGCTTGTATACAATGTAGATCAGGGGTCATGGAAGTATCTTTTGGTAATATGAAAGTCAAGCTGAATGTGTACAATGCACCCCATCAACCCACTTAGAAAATGAGGACTGTTTTTCCATTGATGTGTTGGATGAGTTTGTGCAAGAAAATCTACCTCAGCTGTTGCATAGTAATGATTTGTATAATGTTTTTGAAGAAGTATGGAATGAAACAGTGGAAGAGAAAGCTTACACATCTGAGCTTGAGCAAGTGAAAAGTATAAATTCTTAAGCAGGGTCAGCAAAGCATCACCCATGGACTCCTGCTTTATTACCTCTTCCACCACCTTCTAAGGCACCCCTATTGCCTTCACTCATTAGTCCCCCAGATGTGGAATTAAAGCAACTCCTAAATTCTTTAAAATATACCTTTTTAGGAGCCAATCACAAACTGTCAGTGATAATCTCTTTCTCCCTCACTCTAGAGCAAGAAGAAGAATTGCTTTGTGTGCTAAAAAGGCATTAGAGAGAAATAGGGTGGACTATTGCAAATTTGGGGGGGATAAATCTAGCTGTGTGCATGCACAAAATTCATCTTGAAGAGGGTTCTAAACCTTCTAGAGAGATGCAAAGGAAGCTCAACCCACACATGCAGGAACTTGCTATGAAGGAAGTAGTCAAACTTCTTAATGCTAGGGTCATTTACCCTATCTCAAATTCCCAATGGGTGGCACCTACCCAGGTGGTGTCCAAGAAATTTGGGATCATAGTAGTTGAAGTAGACTTAGGTGAGCTGATTCCAACTAGACAGACAACTAGTTGGAGGGTACACATAGACTATCGCAAGCTCAATGAGAAAACTAGCAAAGATCACTTCCCATTGCCTTTTATAGATAAGTTGGCAGGTAAGGCTTTTTACTATTTTGTTGATGGTTATTCAGGATACTACCAGATTCCTGTTTACCCTCAAGATCAAGAAAAAACTACGTTCACTTGTCCATTTGAAACCTTTGTATACAGAAGGATATCATTTGGGCTATGTAATGCACCTGCCACTTTTCAAAGATGTATGTATGCTATTTTTTCTGACATGATTGACAAGTTTCTAGAGATTTTTATGGATGATTTCTCTATCTATGGGGATGATTTTAGCCAATGCCTGCACCATCTCAGCCTTGTGCTGCAAAGTTGTGAGGAGGCCAACCTAATTTTGAGTTGGGAAAAGAGTAATTTCATGGTGACTCAAGGTATTGTCCTAGGACATGTTGTTTCCCAAAGAGGAATAGAGGTTGATCAAGCTAAAATTGATTTAATAGCACATTTTCCCCCTCCTAAAATTGTCAAACAAGTTAGGTCATTCTTGGGCCATGCTGGTTTCTATAAGAGGTTCATCAAAGACTTTAGCAAAATTTCCAAGCCTCTTTGCCACATGCTATGCAAAGAGGTTCCATTTGTGTTCAATGATGAATGCCTAACTGCTTTTGAACTTCGGAAGACCTGTTTGACTACTGCTCCTATATTGCAAGGTCCTAATTTTTCTCTGCCATTTGAGCTGATGTGTGATGCATCAGACTTTGCCATTGGTACAGTACTGGGACAAAGGAAAGACAAAGCGCCATGTGTGGTGGCATATGCTAGTAAATCAATGGTTGATGCTCAATTAAATTACACCACAACTGAAATGGAGTTGCTAGCCATTGTATTTGCTTTGAAAAAGTTTAGATCATATGTGTTGGGATCTAAGATCACTGTGTTTACTGACCATTCAGCCTTGAAATACCTCTTGTCTAAGAAGGAGGCTAAAGCTAGAATAATTAGATAGATTCTTCTTCTGCAAGAATTCAACTTGGAAATCAAAGACAAGAAGGGGGTTGAAAATGTGGTTGCAGACTACTTATCAAGGATTCTAGATGCTGAAATAAAGAGCTTGCCCATCAATGATTCTTTCCCAGATGAGCAGCTTTTTGCTGTAGAGATAAGTATGGCCTGGTTTGCAAACATAGTAAACTATCTTGTTGTGGGAAGGATACCCCCACATTGGAGTAAGGATGATAGGAATTTATTCTTCTCACAAATTTGATATTACATGTGAGAGGATCCACACCTCTTTAAGTATTGTGCAGACCAGGTGATAAGATGTGTTCTTGAAACTGAGTTTGGAAACATTCTAACTATGTATCATGAACAGGCTTGTGGGGGCTATTTCAGTGGCAATAAGACTGCTGCAAAGGTGCTTCAAAGTGGTTTCTATTGGCCCACTCTTTTCAAGGATGCCATACAGCATTGCAAAGCTTGTTCTAGATGCAGCAAATGGAAAGTATTACAAAAAGAAACTCCATGCCCTTGCAACCTGTGCTTGTTGTTGAACTATTTGACACATGGGGAATTAATTTTATGGGACCTTTTCCCCCTCCTATGGATATAATTTCATCCTTGTAGTTGTCGACTATGTGTCCAAATGGGTAGAGGCCATAGCTATAAGAACAAATGATCATAAGATTGTCATTAAGTTCTTAAAGGACAACATCTTCTCTAGGTTTAGCACCCCCAAAGCTATTATTAGTGATGGAGGAAGTCATTTTTGCAACAAACCTTTTGAAAAACTGTTGAAAAAATACTCTGTGACCTACAGAGTTGCTACTCTCTACCACCCACAAACCAATGGGCAAGTAGAGATTTCCAACAGGGAAATCAAACACATCTTAGAGAAAATTGTGCGAGCTGATAGGAGAGATTAGTCTCCATAGGGATGTCCCCATTCAGGCTAGTATATGGCAAGGCATGTCACTTGCCTGTTGAGTTAGAACATAGAGCATATTGGGCCATTAAAGCATTAAATTCTGACTTAACTTCTACTGGTGTGAATAGGAAACTGTAATTATCTGAGCTTGATGAGTTAAGGATGGAAGCATATTCAAATGCCCGGATCTACAAGGAAAAAACAAAAGCCTTTCATGACAGGAACTTACTGCAGAAAGAATTCAAATTAGGTGATAAGGTATGGTTGTTCAATTCAAGATTAACATTCTTTCCAGGAAAATTGCAGTGCAGATGGGATGGGTCTTACACAATTTTACATGTTTCCCCATCTGGGGCTGTAGAAATCATGGATCCCAAAGATGGTAGAGTCATGAAAGTCAATGGGTAGAGGATAAAGATTTGTGTTAAAAAAATTTGTGAGCCTGAGGAGACCATTGATTTTCAGGACCCTCCAATTTTTATATGATTTCAGTGTGCATCATATGTACTATATTTTGATGTTTTGTTCATTTTCAATAAATTTGCCATGCTAGCATTAGGTCATCATATCAATCTTGCCAAGCAGTCCAGGGACCATGGGAGTATGTCAATAATGAAAACAACATAAATGGAAGCACAACAAAGGAGTTTGCTGGGTGCTGAGGCTGAACACAGCACAAAAATAAAGTTTCTATGAGCATATGGAACCTTTCGATAGGTAATTTGAGGATTTCGGTAAGCACTAAGAATTGTCGATAGGTGAAAATAACTCTTCGATAGGTTCAAAAGGTCGGAAAGAAGTTTTCGATAGGTTCTGGATACCTATCAAGAACCTATCGAGAGGATGAATCATGTACTACATGAACCTATCAATAGGAAGGATTTGACCTATCGAAGCCTCTCATCTGCACGTTGTATTCTTTATAGTGTTCGATAGGACGCCTTGACCTATCAAAATCACTCAGCTCATCCTATCGAAATCGATTTTCACTCCTTATACACTTGTTGTTAGGTCATTTTTTCTCATTCAACACCTCCTGGGAAACCCTAGATCTCTCTTCCTCATTTGTCGCTGCTCTCTTTCCGCCAAATACTCTAAGGACTATTCACCACTCAGTTTGCCATTCTTCAAGTTCATTCAGCCCACACAAAGGAGCATTTTACACCTGATTTTTAGGAAATTGGAGTTGTGCATCACGATTTTTGCAAAACCCTAGGAGTTTTGGGTAAGCTGTATCTCTGCTTCACTCTGTTGTTTTCCTAGTTGTTTACTTCAGAATTTTAATTCCAATTGGTGAGTGAGCTTTAAAAGATCAATTTCTAAGAGCATAATTGTCGATTCTGGAGAAAGGACTAATGATGCTTGTAAATAAATGTAGACTATTTTTGTTTATTTACCCTTAATAATTTAGACCATGTACATATGTTAGCTGTTCATCATAGTTTCTTTTCGGTACTCTATCTTTTTTTGTGCTTATTGTGCATCTGTTTCTTCATCTACCCTTTTCATGGTTACCGTGCTCTCTGAATAGTGAGGACACTGCTTAATTTAGGTTTGGGGGTATGGCAGGTGTGCTAATGAAATGAGTTAATGCTAGTACAGCAATGTTGAAAAAAAAAATTTGAAAACAAAGTGATTTCCCACTTGATTTTTGAAAAAAAAAAGGAAATTAAAAACTTTTTAAAACTGAAATGAGTTATAGTTTTAGAATTTTTCATGAAGCAAATGTCAAGAATTTTCAAAAAGTGATGTTTAGTGAACCTGAAAGGAGAGAAAACTATGAGGTTACACCCCAAAAATATGATGGAAGGCCATACCTAGTGAGATTTGGGCCTGAAAAAAAAAAATTCTTTGAAGAGTGTATTAGCAATTTTTCTGCTCTAAAGAGTGATTGGATCAAGTTTTTATCACTAGAAGTTAGGCAAATCTAAATTAAAATAGCTTGACAGCATTCATGACATTGAAGACATGAATTAAGGCCATCCCTTGGACAGTTCGAGCTTAAAATGTCCCACCTTTGAACTGCCCTTGATACACACCATTTAAGCCTTAAAATTCCCAATTTTCTTTGATAAAAACTAGAAAATTTGAACCCAAAACCTCAGTGACCTGATACAGCCTGACCCTCACTCTGAGATTTCAGAAGGTAGAGCTGGTTTGATGGTCGGTTGAGAAAGAGGAAAGCACATTTGGTGGTGTTGTGGCATTCCAACCCATAAAATAAAAAATGGAAAAAAAATACAAAAAGAAAAACATACAAAAAGAAAAGGAAAAATAGAAAAGCAAAATAAAAAGAATGAGAAAGAAAAGTCATTTCATTAAAAGACTAAAAAGAGGATTAGCAACTGATCACTTCAAATCTGAAAATTCAAGAAGTAGATGGAATTGTGCTGAATTGAAGAAGGTGTTGTCTAGACCATCTCCTTCCTGTTACTGATTTGTCAATTTGAATCCTTTTTACCCCATTATTCTTTTACAAATTTCATCCATAAGCCACATTACAACCCAATAAAAATGACCCTACTGATCTAAAATCGATTGAGCTGTCATGTGGAGATGAGGATTTGTTTAATCTATGGTGAAAAGAGTTAAAAATTTTCAGAAGTTAGAGCAATGCCTATGCTCATGCATGCAATCCTATTTGAGGGCTGCAACTGTTCTTAAGCTGCGTGAGAAATGATGCACCCTTCTACTTTTGTTGTGAGTGAACAACCCTGGTAAGATTTGGATCTGAAATCAAAGTTGTTTGGGGTATTATCAAAACAGAATTCTTAAATTAAAGGTGAGCTCTGCATCAATTTTCAGGCACAGTGTCTTGACATGAACTGATTGATGATGAACAAATTACAGCAGAATTTCAGGTTTTAAACTGATGATTTTTCTACTGAAAATCCTTAAAAATTGAAGGGACATGGTGTGGAATTTATTTCATTACACTTAAACTCTATTTTAACATGTTGCATAAGTATTAACTGATTTTATTGGAGAAGTTTGTGGGTACCTTCACTGAAAACCCTCAGGAGACTTCACTCCACTTTTCACCCCTTAACAAGAGCTTTGATAGACCTATGAGTCGACTAATAAATGCTTGTTGAGTATGTCTTGTAGATAGCAGTAAAAGCCAGTCATAGTGCAGAAATCCATCTCTCAGTACAGTTCAGACCCAATAATGGCCCACTTAGGGCATGCAGCAACAGCAAAGCAGCAACAACAAAGCTGCTTTGAAGGAGTGAAAACAGGCTGAAAATAACTTGTCGAGAGGTTACTGAAACCTGTCGATAGGATCTGAAGGCTGAAAAAAAGAAAGCAGTCTTGAGGATGGGAGTATTCGATAGGATTCAGAACCTATCGTGCAGTCATAAACAAAAAAGGGAGCATCCTATCGAATGGTTGCCTGAGCTCGAAGAAAAACTATCGAGAAGTCTGGAACCTGTCGATAGGAGCTAGAAGCAAACCTATCAAAATTTATTGTGCAGAGATCAACCTATCGAAAGGATTCGCCAACCTATCGAACACACCAAATGAAGGTTGTGGATGCTAGAGCTCTATTCTCAGGAGCAACCTATCGGGACCTATCGAAACGATCCTGAATCCTAGCGAAAGGAACAAAAGGCATGTTTAGAACTTGTCGAAAGCTTCAAGAACCTATCGAAATCGACTGAAGGAATTCTCAGAAAAGCTGCAGTGCACACGCTGCAAGTTGGTGAACTACTGCATGCAATCCAAGGCACTCTGGTCATCGGCACAAAGTTTCTAGAAGTACCCTAGGAAACCCTAATCGACTCACGTGCTCTCCCCTAACTCTAACTAACTAAGAGAGCCTTCTAGAAGGGGAATAAAAGAGGGAATAACAGAATTATTCTAGTCGAGTTGTGATTGGTGGGAAAAATAAATCTGAGGCTGAAGGAGAGAGCTATATAAGGAGGGAAGCTGTCAAAAAAAGCGGGGATGAATTCTCGAGATCAGAGTTTACATCAAAATGCTCTATTCTTCCTTTTTGTCCAACTATGGTTGGCTAATTTCTTTGGAGCAGCAAGGAGTGAGGTTGGATCTGTAATTGGAGAGAGTTGAGAGTGTTATTGAGGGTTAGATGATGCACATACTATAAATCTGGGAGCATTCTATTGTATAGTGAGTTTATTTCAATGCAATACTGGTTTAATTGTTTTAATTAGATCCATAGTTCATCTGGTTTTATTTGGCGCTCGATCGGATTTGTGTAGATGGGAATAGCTCACCCACTTAACTGGTAGACCTCTTGGATACCATTTGATCTCCCTAGATCTGATGTTCCTGCAATTGCCTGTGTTTGTGGCCTGGCAGTTGCAGCATTTGTAGTGATTATAATGTTCTGATGGAAACCTAAGAATGTGGTGAATCTATTGGATGATCTGTGACCATTGAAGTGGACAGATCATAGCCTTAAGATCAATCCAAATCTCTGGCTTAGATCAGATCCTTTTACCCTGCAGCTGTGCTGATAGCCAGATGAGGGATTGATGCACTCTGAATTCTTTGTGACACTGTCAGCTCAATCTAATTGCCGTAAGACCAAACTCCAAGCTGTTTCTCTCCATTTTTTGTTTCCAATTTCACCAAATATTCCCCTCACTTACAGGATCTGAATTCTGGATTTAATCTCAATTCCTTTATGCATTTAATTGTGTTTATGTAGTTTAGTTTAAAGTGACAACCCCCTAACACGTTTCCTCTCGTTTTTGCTATTTTAGTATTAGGTAGGGTGCCAGATCTGCCTTAGATCTAGAGATTTACTAAATTTTCAGCTCACATTTCCTTGTGGACATACCCTTACTTATCCTTTAAAACTTGCTACAACCGGCCCTGAATACTTGCAGGTCTGTGTGTCTGCTTGCCTTGGTGTGTACAACCAATAGATCCTTTAATTGTGTGATTTTAAACCTCTTTTTGAACACAAGGTAAGTAGCCAACACCTACTACACAGGAAAAGTAAGAAATGATTAAGAACATAAAATAGAAGGCAATAAAAGAATATCGTGTGCATTGGGTAGCTGACAAACAAGAAAATCCAAGAGGAAACTGCAACCCTTAGAAATCAAGTTGCACAGGTACAAGAAGAGAACAAGATTCTGTAGGAAAACTATAAGAGATGGAAAAGACCAAAAAAAGAATATGAGGATAAAATAGCACAGCTTATCGAGCAATTGACAGAGTTCCTTAACAAGCCAGATGCTTGGGAAACAACAAGAGAAAGAACCCCATCAGGATTATGAACAGATTCTAAACAAATTACGGAAAGAGAAGACTCAAGAACTCACAATAGCTCAAGGGAAATTAGTTAAACTATAAGAGGAAAAGGAGTCCCTAATGCTTAGTTGTGCTGAGAAAAAGGAAAAGATTGAGTCCCTCATCAAGAAAGTTTGTGCCACAGTAAGAAAAGAGAAGGCTATTTCTGATTAGCTGAGGGTGGAAAATGATGCTAAGTATGTTGTAATTCGCTAATTAGAAAATAGACAGGCCATGCTGGAAGCAGAACTATCGGCATTAAAAGCAAAATATGAGCCAGAAATAATAGGAAAAATGAAAAACATAGGAACACCCCGTAGAAGTACCATCAGAGGAGGAAGTGGAGTTTGAACGAGAAAATGTTTCTGATTGCGGCACTGAAGAAATCTCTTACTTCGACGAGGACAGCATTAACAACCTGGTTGCTATACCAACTCCACCACATGTACCTTCAACATCAATTGTCCCATATCCAGCATCTCCTAGTGATTAAAATCTCGATAAAACACAAGCCTCACAGGTAGGAAAATTTTGATAATTTTGGAATATTTTTATTGTATATATTTAATTAATATATAAAGTTTTCTTTTGACTAATTTTTTTTTACTAACATCTAGTATTGTCATTCCATAGAAACGAAAGTATTTTTCTCTCAAGTTTGGGGGGAAGATTTTTTATTTTATTACAGATTATAAACCCGACAGTAAAATAAGGTAATAATTTTCTGTATGTCCCCAATTTTGCACAATGAGGGCATTATCCTATTTATGTTTTGGGGGGATATATTACATAGGATATATTAGGTAGTTTTTATTTATTTTCTTAATAATAATAGGTTTTTTACTTTTTCATAAAATTTTACTTAATCATTATATGCAAATTATGATAGAAAATATGAAAATCCGAAATACTTAGCAATCCACCATAGTAGTAGTTCAAAAATCTAAATAAAAATAGTTACAATTCACGTAAAGCATCTCTAGAAACATTATATCAATTGAATGTTTGAAACTATACGATTGATTTGAACTATAATATTTTAGATTATAGTTTCAAAATTATATAAATAGTGAGCTACAAAGCCTATTTCCTCTTCTATTCTGAGAAAGAGAGACTGTTTTTATTCATGCTAAATTTTTCCGTGAACTTCTCTACTATCTGTAATCTCATATTGCTGAACTTACAATTAATATATTCTATAAATATGATGGTTTGTTTGTTTAAAATTGTCTATTAAATATATCAAAGTAATAAGACATCCATATTAGTAAATCATGAAAATGACCAAAGGCCATCTTTTGTTAAATCAGAGCCAAAAAGCCAAAATCCCAGAAAATTATACCCTTTGAACCCATATTACAAGCCTAAAACCGAATTTCTTTGTACCAAAATTTTATAACCCTTTAACCATATGTACTGATCAAAGCTTTCTATCTTTGACCCTTATAAATTCTGAGAGTTTAGAATATAAAAGAAGGGGAGAATAGGGACTGAAAGGGGTATATGCTTAAAAGATAAAGGATCTGCTGAAAAAGGTACAACTGAAAAAGAAATACAATTGTATGAAAAAATGGGAAAAAGGAAAGAAAAAGAAGAAATCGTAAAATATGATTCTGTGAAAATGAAATTTACAATAGAAAACAGAAAAGAAAAATGGGAAGAAGTTATCCAAAATAACAATACTTACTGAAGCTAAAAAAATATATAGAAGAAGAAGAGAAGGAAGAGCTAAATTCTCATAAATAATTTTGAATTCTCTTTACCTTTATCTTTGAAACCTTATGAAAACCCAAAGCCTCATTATAAGTCAAAGGAAAGACCTTTGTGATTTGTGATTTACAAAAAAATATGAGTCTAGTAGAGATATATAAAATAGATACTATGAATAAATAAAGAAGTTATATGAACCAAATTGATTATCCTTTTCATGAGATCTATTTTCTTAGTAAATATCAGATTTTTATATATATACTATGAGAACCAAAAGTTCGATTATTTTTTAGAGTATGCCAATAAGTAAGAGTTTGGATGAAAATTTTTTCTAAAAATTGCAGTTTACAAAAATCTATGATGAATAAATTCTTTACTGATATACACACACTCCACACTACACCGAATTGAACTTATGGAGTTCTGATAAAGGATAATTACGATGTTGGGAAGCTAACGATAAAATATTTGAAATTTTTTGAAATAATAATAAACAATAATGATTGACCGAGTATTTAGTATATATTTTGAATTTTTTTCAGTTATGAAAAATATTTTGAAAAACCCAAAAATATTTGAAAGTTTGTGGGCAACTTCACTGAAAACCTTCAAGAGACTACAACCCCTCTACTAGGGATCACCTAGGGGTTTAAAGGTTTGTAGCATCGCTAAATGCAATCGTGCTTCCTACGAAAGTGGCATTTAAATTCATAGTTTAGATATTTTATGTTTCTTTGTTTGCTAGGGACTAGCAAAACTTAAGTTTGGGGGTGTGATTAGTCACATAATTTACCATTTTATCACCCTTAACTTAAGGATGCTAGACTTTACTTTGCTACTAATAAGTTACTGATGTGCAGATATTAAAGCTAGACAGTAAAAGAGAGTCTAAGTGTTAATCTTAGTCAAATTGAACTCAAAGAGCAGTAAAAAAAGACGATTGAGCATAAAAAGATAAATCTTCGCCTAAAAACAAATGAAGAATCATGTTTTACGATTGTGCAGAAGAATATACTGAGAAGAGAGAAAATCATAATTTACGATTCTCTAAAGAAAAGCCGTATTAAGTAAAGATGATATAATAGAAAGCGAAGAATCAAAATGAATAATCGTTAGCTGAAAGCCTACTAATAATAGAAAATCGTGATTTATGATTTTCCAGAAAGAATAAAAATAAATTATTATTTATGATTTCCTAAAAATAGAAGGTTTTCACTGCTGTGAAATGTGAGATTTATCACCGCCATGCATATTTTCAGAAGTCTTCTACAATTAGAAGGCTGACCAACCACGGATCTGAGAAGATTGATGAAGATGAACTCCGAAGGACTCTGCTGCTGTTAATTAAAGAATACTCTAGAAGCACATTAACTAAAGAAAGCAAGGAAGAATAAAATTTGGAATTAGAGTTATATTAGGATACTTTTCTTTTAGTAGTTTCTCTATAAAGCAACTCCTTATGATCAATAAATAAGAGAGCTCAGTATAGGAATAATTATCGAAGAATTTCAACATCAATTGATGCCTGAGATTGGATTTTCTTCTAATCAAATTAGTGTAAAATAGTTAGAATAGATTAGATATCAGTGGTTTCTCAAGAGCAATTGACGACTGCAATTAACTGCTGAAGATTAGCTTAGATATCTGTAGTTTCTCAGGAGCAATTGCTGACTGCGACTAAGGGGTGAAGGATATATTTTACTTTCCTTTTTAGTTTAGATTTATTTGCTTTGTAAACTTCTCTAAGGTTTGATTTGAATTGATGACTCAGGTTAGAATCAGCAGATTCGTGTAACGGTTTTACTTTTCCATCTTTAATTTCCTAAGGTTTTATTGGCACCCATATATTAGGAAGTTGTTGATTAGATTAAATCTGTATTGATAGGTTCTTAGACTTGATTGACACCCAATGCTAGGAGATTAGAAATATAACATAACGGTACTATTTAAATTTATAAATATCCGAAAGTTGAAGATTAAGATTGACGACCTTAATCTGAAGAAGGAGGATTATGATTTATTTTATGCACTTTAGATTAAGAAACTATTCTTTTATTCATATTTCTCCAGTAGAGTAGATTTTAAAGATAAATAGAAGTTTTTAAAGATAAGGATTTAAATAGAAGAAAAAAATAAAGAAATACTAAGATAATAAACTTCCTCGTGGGAATGATCCTATGCTAGTACTATAATTTCCATTGTGCGCTTGCAATAGGTTAAGAGTTAAATTTAACATAAACTATATACATCATAATCGACAAGTCACTAAGCCTAAACTAGAAAAGTAAGGTAAAGAGAGGGTATTTTTGGGGTTGTCCCAACTAACTATAAACAGAAATAAAACTACAAATAAAAATTACAATAAAAGAGAGGGGGTTTAGAGAAGGATGGAAATGGTTTGATAAAATAAACTGAAAATGTGGGAAGTATATAGATAGGGATTGATTTTTACTGAAAAAGATATGGCAAGATAGAGCAAGAGCTGGAACTGTAGCTGTCCTTTATTTGGTTACAAGCACAAATGTAAGGAAGAAGAATCCAACCCAACCCTGAGATATGAGCTAGTCCTAGAGCTATATCCTGTCCACTTGAATGGTCAAAGGATATCCCATGAATATACTCTAATCATGGGGATTAAAAAGTTAGAACAAGAAAATAACTGCAACCACTATGTTTGCAAGTGTGCAACCGTGGTATTTTTGACAATCCTGCCATGACGATGCGCTCGCTAACAAAAATATAGAGTCGCCACCCGAAGCTTTTGGTGTCCCGAGAAACCAAGTTCATTTTTATGAGCACCGAAGTGCTAAAAATATGACTTTTAATCCGGTCCACACCAAAGGCTCTTGGGTAGGGGCTTCGATTATTGATCGGGAAGGATTTAGGCACCCGATCAACCCACTTAACGTTGTCTCTACTAATGGCCAAAACTAAAATGGAATAAAAGAAAAGAAAATGGTCCCCTCTTGCCCAAATGGGCCTTAAATCCTATTTGTGTCCCTCCGTTCCTACCAAAAATTCAACGGCGTAACGACACAAATGGGAGGATAGGAAATGCTAAAAAGAGATAGGAGAAGGAAGGGGAGAGCCGGAGCCCTCGGGCCCTTGTAGCACCGTAGGAGAGCCTTACGTGGCATGCTTTGATGAGCTCTTGAAGGCTTTGTATGGTATGAAATAGGGTTTTAACTCCTAAGACTTAAAGCTAAGAGGTAGAGAAGGGAGGCTAGGGGATCACACACACCTAGGCTAAAGGTTTTGGATGCAAGAAAAAGCTTAAAATGAGGTTGGGAGATTTTGGAATTTGGGTGAAAATGGTGCACAAAAGGGAGGAAGAACTTCTCACTTTGAGCTCTTTCTCTCTTAAGCAAATTTCTCAACCTTTAAACCAAGGGGTAGGGGTCTCTATTTATAGGAAATGGGTGGATTAGGAGAGTGTTTAGATGTTAATCAAGGTTAGAAATTAGGTAATCTAGCATCTACGGTTTCCTAGGGTTTCAAGGGTTTTGAGAAGTGTGAAGATGGGCATCAATGGTGGATGATGGGTTAATGATTTAGATCACTTATGGGTTACAAATAGGTGTTAAAAGGGTGCAACAAAGTTATCAAAACACACCCCAAGGACTGAGGTGGTCAACAAGTCAAACCCTAGCTTCAAAATTCGAGACAAAAATCAAAAGTCACTGTTCATATGCCTGACGCAACTATTAGTTGCGCCAGGCAAATGTACAGTTGGCTCCGCGAGGGGTGGGGGAACCCATTTATACCTGGTGCAACTATTACTTATGCCAGGCCATTTCTAGGGGAAAATGGCCTGGCACAACTATTAGTTGCGGCAGGCAAATTCTGGGGGAAAATGGTTTGGCGCAACTAATAGTTGCGCCAGGCCAAAATTCTACCAAAATGACCTGATTTTCAAATGGTCATAACTTTTGATATATAACTTCGATTGAGGTGATTGTTGGCTTGTTAGAAAGTAGGAGAAGTCCCCTTTCTAATGGTATATAGCTTAACTCCTGAAGTGGTCTATCTAGATTTTAGCACTCCCCTTTCCAACTACTACTTGAGAGGGTTTGACACTAGTCCAAGAAAGGGCTCTAATGAGTTTGGGAAGGTTAGGGTTGTTTCCCTAGGGTTTGAGAAGGTTCCTAAGGGTTTGGAATGGTTTTTAAGGGTTTAGGAAGGTTTTTAAGGGTTTCATACATGTCATCAAAAGCTCAGAAGTGCACCTCTCTCGAAATGTGTTTCGATCAGGCCTTGGGCCAACTTTGGGTGTCTACAGATGCCCCTCTTTGATATCCGATCACTAATGATCAAATGCCAAAGAAAACAGAAATCCGAAGAGGCCCAAGGTATTACTGATGAGTCTGTTGCATTCAGAACAAACTTTAAATATTAGATGAGTAACATGGTGAGAAAATTAAAGCCCTGGATGCCAGGCTAAACATTCGTTTCTTAAGGTAATCGGTCCCCAAGTGCTTAGTTACATTACTGGGCATAATCGAGGTGGAACGAGTTGCGAAAGCACTGTATGCCAGGACAAACATTCGCTTCTCGAGATGATTTGAAGGTATTTGATGTTTAAGATTTATTCTGAATGCAACAACTTCCAACGTAAGAGGGGTGATCGACCCACATTCAAAGATAGGCACTAAGCAAAACTACGCAAGGCTCCACAGTTTGCATCCAATCCTATAAGGCATTTGATTGCCCCATTTGACTGGTCTAGGGTACCCTGCTTGAAGCAGGGTTTAAAATCTCTGTGTGAACTCAATGATCCTGAAGTTTATTTAGCATGACTACCAAAGCGGAGCGAATAGAAGTCGCAACGCTTTTTGGGAGGACGTGCCATTTTCAAAAATGTGCCCCGAATAAACATGACCTAGAGCACCCAGCTTCAAGTATCGCTAAACAGATCAAACCAATCATTGGGTGTCTCCCAAAAAGGGGCATCCAATCCTGGCTTCTGTCGACAATGATTATAAACATCAATTAACTATGCATAAACATGCACCTATCAGGGGTGATAAGCAACAACAAAGGCGATGGAAGCACCGACTCGGACCTGCCCGGGTATAATTTACAGGAATAAACGACCATCATACGGATACCCAGACGCATGGCATATACTGTATAGGGATATCGCTGCCCATACAGGTTTTAAGCCTGCAACAAAATAAAAGGGAAATGAACCCTTCTGAATACATGGTTGCACATAGGTTGATTGATAGTTATTCTCATTCTCAACAGGTTGGTCTCAACCAACGATTGATCTTTTCCAACGGATAATCTGAAGCTTAAGACACTTAAGTTCATATGAATCCAAAACAGAGCACTCACTGCAAAGATTTAGTAGTGGAGTCGACTCGATCGAAACATTGACTGTTTGACCGGGACTTACACCGTTGCTCCTTCCTTGAAGTAGGATCCAGAATCCAAGGCGTGCCTTAGACTGAGGACGTTACTATAGCACAGTTGTGTTGCTAATAAAATATCGACATTTTATCACATCAGAACACGCATGTGCGTAGCTCTGTGGGGAAGCACAGATTTATTCTTTATTTTTCAAAATAATATTCTCTCCTTTTCTTGAATAGACCTGACATCAATGGTGAGATGCTTCATCTGATTTGTCCATCGCTGAGAAGTTGGCCACTTCGAGGCTTTGGACCGTCTGATGCTCATGCATATTCTCGAGAAAAGGTCAGTCCCTTTTTTGTTTATACGTATAAAAAAAATGAATCCTAAACAACAAAAGGAAAAGTAGATTTCTACCTACATTTTTTTATTTTCAAGATATTTTTTTAGATTTTTATTTTCGGAGATTTTTTGTTATTTTTCTCCATTTTTGAGATTGAAATATGATGCTAGAAATAAGAGTGGAAATATATGCAAATTTTTTGGTATTTGGATTTTTCTTGATTTTTTGTTTTTGGCTTTCTCTCTTTCCTTTTTTTTTTATGCCTTGACAGTGAGACGGAGTAACGAGTCCCATTTTGAGCATAGTCGAACTCTTTCATGCAGTCGAACCTGAGTGAGCTTTTAGATTTTACTAAGGCCAGAATGTTGATCCCTTTTGATTGAGTTAAACCTTTCTCCTTGCCTCGGGCATATGTTTGACGGTGCGATTTCACAAAGACAATTCTGGTTGGGACCCGATTCGAACTAGCATGAGTGGCCCAATCAGACAAGAGGGTACAGGAAGAGTAACAAAAGGGTTCCTCAAACATCAATCTTCTCAATCAGTCCAAACCTTTCTTTTCTAGTTTTTTCTCTTTTCTTTTTTTTTTTAATTATTTATCTCCTTTTTTTACCCGTGGCACCCTTTTGGGTTTCACCACGCCCATCTTGCTTTGAGCTTATATTTTTATTTTATTTTTTTATTCTTTTTATTTCTTTCAGCATTATTTTTTTCAACAGCCACGTCATAGACATCGATTTCATTATAGCCGGCTGAACAGGATTCTGGTGTTGTCTCACAACTCGGCTTGTGTTGACTTAACAGATATTATGACTGCTTGTGAACCTAAAAGAGGGCTTTCTTCAGGGTGTAGCTTGGCCATGGGTTAGGTTAGGATTTGAAGGTATGCTAGGCTAAAAGGGTTTCCTTGATATGGCTCAGTTTTCTCAACATACTTTATTCCTTGGGGGTTTTACTATACATGTCCCGTGATTCTTCTACATTTTTTTTTCTTTTGGATCCATTTCAGGCAATCTCTTTTTGAGGTTTTGCTTTTCCAATTTTTTTGGATTTTAATGGTAACTTTACTTCCTCTTCTTTGTATATGTACGCACACACATTTTTTGGGGGGGAGGGTTTTTTTTTTTTTAAATAAAGGCCCAGCCTCAAATGGGGTAGCAAGGGATATCATCATTTTTAGGGATGCTTTTTGGCTACTGTGTTTGGAATGATGGCCTCTTTTGGGTGGTTCTTAAGCAGTCACATATCCATTTCACCAATACTCACCTTGTCATGATAGACTAAGAGTAGAACCATCAGACGTATCCAGCATTGATGGGCTCAAGAAGATGATCTCCGTCAATGGTGGCGAGGCAGATGGCACATTCCGATAGCACCTCTCGAACGACGTAAGGTCCTTCCTAGTTTGGCTTAAACTTTCCTCTCAGATCGGTGTGGAGGGATGGGAAGATCTTCTTCAACACAGTGTCTCCTACCTTCAAATCTTGACCGCAAGCACTTTTATTGTAAGCGCATGCGATTTACCCCTGGTATACTTGAGTATGACACAAGGCTAGGAGTCTCTTCTCATCCAATAAGTTCAATTGTTCGAAGCAAGATCTCTCTCTCTCTACTTCGGGTAAGCCAGATTCCATGAGAATTCGGAGCGAGGGTATTTCAACCTCAACCTGTAGGACGACCTTGATTCCATACACAAGGGAGAATGGTGTTGCCCCTGTAGTAGTATGGATCAATGTTCTGTAGGCTCACAAAGAAAACGGTAGCATTTCACTCTAATCTAGGTAAGTGACTACCATCTTCTCAAGGATGCGGACGACCGTCTTCTTCGCAACTTCTACGGCTCCTTTAGTTTGAGGCCGATAAGGTGACGAGCGATGGTGCTTGATCTTTTATTGCTCGCAGAAGGCTCGGATGCGCTTATTCGTAAAATTGGTCCCATTGTCTGTGATGAAATCTTTGGGTACTCCAAATCGACACACAATATTACTCTTAAGGAACTTCTCAATGTGATTGGTCGTGATGTTGGCATATGACGCCGCTTCTACCCACTTGGTAAAGTATTCAATGGCGATGAGGATTAATCGATGTCCATTTGATGCTTTCAGATTAATCATTCCGACGACGTCAAGGCCCCAGGTAGTAAATGGTCAAGGAGTGGCCATGCAGCGAAGATCGATGGCAGGAGCGTATATCAGACTGGAGTGTTCCTGACACTTGTAGCATTTCTGGACATGTTTACAGCAATCTGATTCCATAGTGGTCCAAAGGTATCCTTGTCGCAGAATTTTCTTGGCGAGCATGTGACCGCTGATGTGGGCTCCGCATACTCCCTCATGGATCTCCTTCATGATATTGGTTGTTTCACTTTCTGTAAGGCACCTGAGTAAGATGTTATTGTGGGATCGCTTATAAAGGCATTCTCCGCAAATGAGATAGCCTGTCGCTAAACATTGGATGGTTCACCGATCAATCTTGGATGTGCCCTCAGGGAAAGTTAGTGTCTCGAGGAATTTCTTGATATCTGAGAACCAAGCTCGCTCATCATCAGGCCTTGTACGTTCGTCAATCTGTAAGCAGAAAGTCGGCTCATTCCTCTACTCGATCATGATTGGCTTCATCTGAGCACCATACGGGATTTCTATCTTTGATGCCAAAGCGGCTAATGCATCGGCAAAGCGATTCCTTATCCAAGGGACATATGAGAATGTCACGTCTTGGAAGCAAGCTATCAGATCCTCGAGGTGCTCATGGTAAGGGATCGGTTTCTCATCATTCATCTTCAAGTCACTATTCATCTGGCATATAATTAACTGTGAGTCATCGAACACCTAGAGGTGAGTAACATTCAGATCTAGAGCCGCTTAAAGACCAGTGGCACAAGCTTCGTACTCAGCCATGTTGTTAGTGCAAGAGAAGTTGAGCTTGATAGAGAGGAGTATGTGGGATCCTTTCGATGAAATCAGAATGATGCCAACTCCCTGACATTCGGCATTAGCTGCCCCGTCAAAGTGCATTACCCATGATTCTTCTACTTCTTCTACATCATCTTTCGTCATGAACAGGATGTCCTCATCGAGGAACTCAGTTCTCAAAGGCTCATAATTTGGCAAAGGATTGTAGGCAAGATGATCGATGAGTGCCTGCCCCTTAATCGACTTCTGAGTGGCGTACGTGATTTCGAACTCAGATAATAAGAGCTGCCAGCGTGTAGTCTGCCCAATGAGAGCGGGCTTCTCAAACAGGTATTTCAATGGGTCCATTGGGCTAAAAGTAGAACAGCTTCGGATAACAAGTAATGGCAGAGCCTCTGAGTAGCCCATACAAGAGCCAGGCATGATTTCTCCAGATGAGAATAGCATGTTTCATAATCAGTAAACTTCTTGCTCAGATAGTAAATAGCTTGCTCTCTTCTTCCCGTCTCGTAGTGCTGCCCTAAGAGACATCCCATCGAAACCTTCGTCGAGGAGAGGTACATTAAGAGTGGTCTCCCCAGCTCGGGTTGTACCAAAATAGGTGGATTGAGGAGGAAGCTTTTGATTTTATCGAATGCTGCTTGGCAGTCTTCATTCCATTCAATGGGCGAGTTCTTCCTTAGTAGCTTAAAGATCGGCGTGCAGATTGGAGTTAGTTATGCAATGAATCGACCACTATACTGTATTCTGCCCAAGAACCCTCTAACCCCTTTCTCAGTAGACGGTGGTGGCATCTCTATGATAGCTTCGACTTTGATTGGGTCGACCTCGATCCCTCTCCTGCTGACGATGAATCCTAACAATTTTCTAGATATAGCACCAAAAGCACACTTTTATGGATTTAGACGTAACCTGTACTTTCTCAGCCTCTCAAATAGCTTCTGAAGGTTTACCAAGTGATCGCTTCGCTCCAGTGACTTGGCTATCATATCATCGACATATACTTCAATTTCTCGATGCATCATGTCATGAAACAGCGCAGTCATAGATCTTTAGTATGTTGCACCGACATTCTTTAGCCCAAATGGCATGACTTTGTTGCAGAAGGTTCCCCAAGGAGTGATAAACGTCGTCTTCTCTCGATCCGCCTCTGCCATCTTAATCTGATTGTATCCTGAGAATTTGTCCATAAAAGAAAGCATCCCGTGCTTAGCAGTATTATCGACCAAGATGTCAATGTGCGGCAATGGGAAATCATCCTTCGGGCTCACTTTGTTCAAATTTTGAAAATCGATACACATGCGTACCTTTCCGTCATTCTTCAGCACAGACACAATATTAGCTAGCCACTATGGGTATTTGGATACCATGAGAAACCCTGCATCTTACTGCTTGATGACCTCATCCTTGACTTTTAGCATCCACTCAAGTCAGAGATGTCTCAGCTTCTGTTTAACCAGCTTCATATCAGGGTAGAGAGGCAACTCATGCTCTACCAAATTGGTGTCCAGACCAGGCATGTCCAATATGATCAGGCAAAACTGTCTTGGTATGACCGAAGGAAGTTGATCATGCTTTTTCTTTCTTTAGGAGATAGCGACATTTCAATCTTGGTAATGCGGGGAATCTACTCAGTCCCTAGATTAACGTCCTCAGTTTCCTCTACAATGGGGGTAGGGCCATGCTCAAAGTCAGCAAATCGGTCAAGGAGCTCATTGGGGAGCTCCTCCAAGGGGAGATCCTCGTCCAGACTCGTAACTCCTCCCTCTTCTTATATTTCTACAGGAAAGGGGTAGATTTTACGTGGGACGGATATTTTGATTAAGGCATCTTTTTATAGAATTTTATCTGGAATTTTAAATGACAATATTTTTGGACTTTGTATTTTTTTGATGTTTTTGGAATTTTGTATTTTTTCAATGTTTTTGAGATTTTTGTTTTCTTCGGAGATGGACCCTTAGCAGTGCGAGTCTGTGTATATACAAGTTATTGCCTGCCAAGGTCTTATCTCACTTTTTATAGGTTGTTTTTTTTAGGAAACGGGTGCCAAATGTTAGGCCACTCCCCGCTTCCAGGGTTTGGGGCAAAGATGCCTAGTTGCGTACCTAAGGGGTCGCTCCTTTACCTGATTGGATGGAGGGGGCTGACTGGTATGGCTCATTGGAGTCAGCTTCCATCATGTTGATACCCATTTCGTCTTAGATTTCATCCTCAAATGTCAGTAGAGTCCTGTGGTGGTTTACTACAGGAAGAGTTTGTTCAGGTATGGAATGCTACTCCTCAACTAGGGATAGGGCAGTCATATCTATTTCGAGGTTGGAAGGGAGATGTTGGGATTGGTGGGATGGACAGGGGCTATTGGTTTGTGTGGGGTCAAATGGGTTACCCCATTTCGATCGATCTTTACGACCTTCAACTCTAACAAAGGTTTCCCTGATGTGCGGCCTAGGGCGAGGTTTCTCTTTTATGTTGATTCATCGAGCTCTTGCAGCTACAGCGACCCTGGTTTTCTCTTTAGCCTCTCGAACCTCTTCCTCCGTGGGCTTGTAACCTAACCCAAATCGGACCTTCTGTCCTTTGGCGATAACTGGCTCTTTCTTACCTTGCAGTCTATGCCTGAGCCCTCTGCCTTTCTGATAGCCCCATTTTTGGAGCATGGCCACCGCTGCTTCCATTCCGCCACCAATTGTGGAAGTGATGTTTCTCGGGGATTCTGGGCCTTATGTTGATACCTCATACTCGAAATTGTGGAGGTCGGTGTCTTCCTCAGTATGTGGCACATCCATTACTTTAGGATTTTCAATGCTATGAGTGGTCTCATCTTTCTCATTATGCCCTTCACCAATGGTGGTGATCACCTTCTATCCGGATCTGAATTTTATCTTTTGATGGAGGGTAGAAGGTATCGGCCCGACCTCATGCAACCACGGGCGTCCTATTAATAAATTAAAAGAAGATTTGATATCCATCACTTGAAAAGGTATAGAGAAGGTCATGGGCCCAATTACTAATTCCAGATCGACCTATCCCATTATTTCTCTTCTTGTATTATCAAATCCCCGAGTGCTAGTCCTTGTCGGCCTTAGTATACAGGGGTCCACGCCGATCTTGGTGGTAGTCCTCAACAGGCACACATTCAGAGCTGACCCGTTATCAATTAGAACCAAGGGATCATGTTCTCAGATTTGATAGTAATATTGAGGGATTTAGCATGACTGTTTCCCTCCTCCGACATATTTGCATCCGAAAATGAAATGGCATTGGGTGCCATCACTTTTCCAATTATTTGCCCAACCTCGTCTGGGCTCACCTGTTGGGACACATGCGCATTCTTTAACGCCCCCATTAATGCTTGGAAATAGTGTGGGGACGTGATCAACAGATCCCATACAGTTATATGGGCAGGCATTCTTCTCAGCTGAGTCTCTAGTATATGCTCTTGACTCATTTTCTCGAATGGGTTCCCTGTACTATCCTTCTTTCCCTCTGGTCATGCTGGTGCTGGTGTTGTTGCTATTGTTGTTGTAGTTATTGCTACAGTTGCCTCAGGCTTTCCAAGATTCTTCTTAATCTGGTAACGAAGTTGACTGCCCCCTCCCTGCTGCTGCTGTCGGCATTAGCATTGTTTTGCTCATAGCTCAGCGAGACCTGATGTGGATCATAGGTTGGTCCTGAGAGCTGGAATGGTATGGCTGCTGACACCTGAAGTGCATGTGTTGATGGCTCTAGGAGGGTAGGTAAGACTTGGCTTATCTCAGTTATGGATGGGTGGGTGGTAAAATTAGGCCAAATGGGAGTGGTGAAGCTTGGAGATGGTGACACTGGGGGAAGGGGGTAAAAGTAGGCCATTGATATCTCATAGGTGCTGGCGGGGGATCGGGGGTTTGATGGGCCATCAGGTGATTGGCAGGGGTGGTGGAGTTTAAAGGTGGTTGAATCAGGGGTAATGGAGTGAGTGCAGACCATTGGTAGTTTATTGACAGTGGAGGATTGGGGGCCAGTTGGTTCATTGGATAGTTGATGGGGGTGGTGGTGTATGGTTGATATACATTTATGTGCACATAATTGATTGGCGTGGGTGATGGAAAGTATTCCCTAAGATCCAAGGGCTCGACTTGTGGTGCTGGGCTGGGAAACTAATCAAATAAATTCAGGGGTTCGATCTCCCCAATGGACTTTTCTTCCTCCTTCTTTGGTAATGGCGTCTCTCTCAATCACTGATGTAATCGGATGGGTCAAATTCAAACTCCTCTTCACAATCTACCATTCCGACGGTGGGTCTGGGACCAGCTCCTCCGGTAGGATGTGGGGGTAGTGGCACTTGGTGAATATTCTCATGCTGGGAAGGTGCAGGGGGGATGATTTTTTTGACGTCGATCAAATCTTGGATTGTGTGTTTCAATGGGAAGCAGCGATCAGTCGGGTGACCCCGGCCCTGATGAAAATTATAGTGGGTATTTGGGTCATAGTTCCTGGGGATCGAATGAGGAGGAGGTTGTAGTTGACGAATAGAGACTAATCCCTTTTCCACTAACAAAGGTAAAAGTACACTCAGAGATTTCCCCAGAGGCATAAAAACTCGATCATAGTGGGCTCTCCGATGCTCCAGATTCATTTGCATTGCTTGCCCATTCCTTATTCTATGCATCTGCTCAGTTATAACTGGTGCTAGTGGGGCTGCCTGACATTGAAACGGGATTGTATTATTATTGGGCCTACTATGTGCAATGTTTTGAACATCGATCCCTATCCTCTTCTCAGTTATTTGCTCTAAAAATCTCCTAGCCCCACTAGATCCACTTGGCACGTTCTTATTCAGACGACCCTCCCTGATGGCGTCCTCACATCGGTTAGCATTTCTCACCAAATCAACGAAGTTGGACTGCTGCTAGTACACCAAAAAGTTTGAGATCAGTGGCAGAGTATTCTTTGAACCATCTCTATTTGCTCATCATCAGGTATCCTATTTCTGACTTGAGCTGCCGTGCTCTCCAGCGTCCCAAATAGTTATTGTAGGTCTCATTTGGGTTCTGCCTCAGACGGGCTAAGTCTGACTTACACGGCTCATTGTCTATATTGTAGACATATTGTTGTTGAAAGAGGTGCATCAAGTCCTTCCACATTTTCATCATGGAGGGTTCTAAGGATGTGAACCACCTCAGGGCTAGACCTGTCAGACTCTTTTGGAAGACTTTTATTATTAGTATCTCGTCCCCCCGTATTGGCACATGTCCCCACAATAGGACTTGAGGTGTGCATGGGGTTGTCGGTGTCGTTATATTTGTCAAAGGCTGGCATTTTGAATTTGGGGGGTAAGGGGACCTCAGCAAATAGACATAGATCTGTGAAGTCCGTGGCGTGGATCTCAGCACCACCCATTTTCATCAGCTGCTTCTGTATCTTATCAAACTATTTTTTCAACTGCTTTGACTCTTTCGATACAGGGGTTGCATTCTCGGCCATTGGTTGGACTTCACTCTGGGCTACCAAGGGGTTGGCAATTATTGGAGGAGGGTTAAGGCTGGTCAATGCCCCGGCATATGCCCCGCTATTCCTAATCTCATCCTCCTCATACTGCTGGTCGGCATAATATGCAGCGAGGGCAGGATTCTCTTGTTGGTGTTGCATTGGGGGTGAGGAATGGTTTATTGGGTGATGGGATAAATGGAAGTTTAGTTTTGGGGTGGGACCTGATGGGGCCATTGGATATGGGGGCAAGTTTGGAGATGGCCTTGGGGTGTGGGGCCATGGGAAAATTGGGTTTAGGGTATGGCATGGGTTTGACCCAGTTGTGAAGGTTGGGTGAAATGTTGGGGGTATTGTGGAAGGTACGAGTGTGGAGTTTGGGCTTGGGCCATGAAGCCTTGGTCATTTTGAGACATGGGCCATTGATGGGTTTGGGCCATGGGCCCTTGGAAGGTTTATGCCCTTGGTGGGTCTGGGACATGGGTCCTTGGTTGGTCTGGGCCATGGGCCCTTGGTGGATCTGGGCCATGGGCCCTTGTTGGGTATGGACCATGGGCCCTTCGTGCCTGGGCCATGAGCTCTTGGTGGGTCTAGGATATGGGCCCTTGATGGGTCTGGGCCATGGACCCTTGATGGGTCTGGGCCATGGGCCCAGGGTAGGTTTTTGTGGTAGGGTATTGGGCCATTAGGCCCTGCAAAAAGGGGGTTTGGACCAATGGGAATTGGGGCATGTGGGAGGTTGGAGATTTGCCCATTAGGCCTTGGGGTCTATGCGCAGTGGGAGGTCGGGCCATGGGGCCTTGGGGCAAGTGGGTAGTGAGGGTTTTGATGGTGTGAATTATGAGAGGTTGATGGGGGTCATGGGGGAGTGGAGCATGGAGGTTGGATAAGGTATGGGATGGGTTCATGGATGTGGGATGTGTAGGAGAGGTATTTTGGGAAGCCTTCCATGAGGAGTAGGCTTAAAGCATCTCCTCCATCATGGTCATGGAAGGAGGATCGGATGTGGGTGGTGGATTTATGGGATGATTGGGTATGGATGGATGGATGTGGAAGGAAAATTGGGCATGGCCCTTGTATAATTGGGCATGACCATGGTATGTGAGAGGGTATGAGGTGGATTAGGGATGTTTAGGGATGATGATTGGTGGGGTGTGGATGTTTGGGAAAAATCAGGCATGGCCCCGGTAGAAATGGGCATGACCCGGGTAGATGGGGGGATTTGTGGGGGGTTGGATAGGGCGGAAGTGGTGTATGTGAATGTGGGTGGATCGGGCCTATAGGGGGAAGATGGGAAATGGGGCATGGATGTGGATTGGGGAATGGTTTTGGGTTTGTCATGGATATGGGTGGGAAATGTGATGGATTTGGTATGGACATGGTTTGGACAAAAGATGGGGAGTTGGGGGTTAGACTTTGGATATTTTAGGAGGTAGTGGTGGGGAAAATTGGGGCGCCAAACGGACCGGTAACGGCAAAGGGTGATTGGGTGAGGGGGATGGTGGAAAAAACTTCTCCCGAATGGGAGTGGGTTAGAGAATGTGGCGGGGATGAGTCGGGATCGGCGTAAGCCGTGTCCACTACCCATGACAATCTATGGGAACGGGTTGGGTAAGGGTGCCTTGGATAAGGCCCAAAAATCCTCCTCCTTCTTCCCCTATGGGTTGATGGAGGGCAAGATGATGTCGCTGTGCTGGCACCATCAACTATATATTTTTTTGTTATGATTTGATTTTTAGTTTTTTTTTTTTTTATTTGTTTTGAGAAAATTTGAAAAACAAAGGTTCCGAGGCCTTAGAATTCCCTTCTCGGGTGGCCTTCGTACCCGGATTTGAGACCCGCAACGACGATTCTAACGCACTTTAGAACAATCGAAGGAGGACCTTCAATCTATTAAAAGAATGAAAATCGAGGCGAACAACCCAATCCCCTGAAATGAGCCAAAAAGAAGTTGCCTTCTTTTGACCGGCCGGGGCGTATTGGGTGTCGGAGATAGTGGGACCCAAACAAAGGCACTAAGCACACTGATCGGGGGACTTGGGAGGTGAAAAGAGCATCAAATTTCAGGCTGCTGCTGTCCGGGCAGACTTGGCGCAACTAATACCTATGCCAAGGTAAAAATGGGGGATTTTAAAGCTGGCGCAACTATTAGTTATGCCAATTATAAATTCCCAATTTTTGCACTGGCACAACTAATACTTGTGCCAGGCAAAAATGGTGCTCCATATTCTAAAACAGCAGGGAACAACAGCCTGAAGATGGGTCTGTTCTGGGTTTCTGTGGAAGTTGGGCTATCGGGAACTGCTTGACTTTATATGATCGATTCTCTCCTCACAAAAACCTAAAGGTTTGAGTCTGGTATAACTCGCTAGCGCACTCCCCAAGGGTTTTAAGCTTTGGAATGGGAACCCACTCGATATACCTCCGGCGCAAGCGCCTTCTCAGATACTGGGTGGGTTAGGACTTTTCTAGATCATCACCACTAGGGGCTTCTGCAATACTAAGACCCGGGTGGTTGTATGTGTGCCTAAACCCAACCCTTTTAAAATCTGCCCCATAAAAGTAAATTAATTAAGCTCCCTAAATGGTTCAATTTTATTTTTCTTTCAAAACATTTTTTTTATGAAAGTTTTTTTAGTTCAAAGACCGAGGGTGATGAGCCCATGACGCCACTACGGGTCGGCGTCCACTGTTAGGATATGAGTGCACAAGTAGGCCCGCCAATCCGCTAAGGCACTTTAAATGACGGAAATCTAAAGGGAATTGAAAGATAATGCACAAGTGGGTCCGCCAATCAGCTAAGGCACCTAAAATGATAGAAAAGTAAAGAAAATTAAGGGACATTACACATATAGGCTCACCAATCGGCTAAGGAACGTAAATGAAGAAAAAGTTGGGGTGAGTAAAATAAAAAATAATACACAAAAAAATAGCAAAAATGTTAGTAAAATAAAAAATAAATAGCCATATTTCAAGGGGAAGTTCGACAAGCTATCCCCAGCAAAGTCGCCATCTATGCAATCGTGGGATTTTTGACGATCCCGCCGTGACAATGCGCTCACTAACAAAAATATAGAGTCACCACTTAGAGCTTTTGGTGTCTCAGAATACCTACTTCATTTTTATGAGCACCGAAGTGTTAAAAATATGACTCTTAATCCGGTCCACACCAAAGGCTCTTGGGTAGGGGCTTCGGTTATCGATCGGGAAGGTGTTAGGCGCCCGATCAACCCGCTTAACATGGTCTCAACTAATGGCCAAAACTAAAATGAAATAAAAGAAAAGAAAATGGTCCCCTCTTTCCCAAATGGGCCTTAAATCCAATTTGTGCCCCTCCGTTCCAACCAAAAATTCAGAGGCGTAACGGCACAAATGGGAGGATAGGAAATGCTAAAAAGAGATAGGAGTAGGAAGGGGAGAGCCGGAGTCCTTGGGCCCTTGTAGCACCATAGGAGAGCTTTACGTGCCTTGCTTTGACGAGCTCTTGAAGGCTTTGTTTGGTATGGAATAGGGTTTTAACTCCTAAGACTTGAAGCTAAGAGGTAGAGAAGGGAGGCTAGGGGATCACACACACCTAGGCTAAGGGTTTTGAATGCAAGAACAAGTTTGAAATGAGGTTGGTAGATTCTAGAATTTGGGTGAAAATGGTGCACAAAAGGTAGGAAGAACTTCTCACTTTGAGCTCTTTCTCTCTTAAGCAAATTTCTCAACCTTTAAACCAAGGGGTGGGGGACTCTATTTATAGGAAATGAGTGGATTAGGAGAGTGTTTAGATGCTAATCAAGGTTAGAAATTAGGTAATCTAGCATCTAAGGTTTCCTATGGTTTCAAGGGTTTAGAGAAGTGTGAAGATGGGCTTGAATGGTGGATGATGGGTTAATGGTTTAGATCGCTTATGGGTTACAAATAGGTGTTTAAAGGGTGCAACAAAGTTATCAAAACACACCCCAAGGACTAAGGTGGTCAACAAGTCAAACCCTAACTTCGAAATTCAAGGCAAAAACCAAAAGTCACTGTTCATATGCCTGGCACAACTAATAGTTGCCTGTAAATGTCTGATTAATGCCTGTGAGCTTTGGAAGTTGGCTCATGAGTGGGGGACCCATTTATACCTGGTACAACTATTAGTTGTGCTAGGCCATTTCCAGGGGAAATAGGCCTGGCGGAATTATCAGTTGCGCCAGGCAAATTATGGGGGAAAATGGCTTGGTGCAACTATTAGTTGGGCCAGGCAAAAATTCCTCCAAAATGACTCAATGTTTAAATGGTTATAACTTTTGATATATAACTGGCTTGTTAGAAAGCTGGAGAAGTCCACTTTCCAATGGTATATAACATAGCTCCTAAAGAGGTCTGTGTAAATTTTGGCACTCCTCTTTCCAGCCACTACTCGAGAGGGTTTAACACTGATCCAGGAAAGGGTTCTAATGGGTTTGGGAAGGTTAGGGTTGATTTCTAAGGGTTTGGGAAGGTTCCTAAGGGTTTGGGAAGTTCCTAAGGGTTTGGAAAGGTTCCTGAGAGTTTCATACATGCCATCCAAAGCTCGAAAGTGCACCTCTCTCGAAATGTGTACCGATCGGGCCTTGGGCCAAATTTCGGTGTCTACAGATGCCCCTCTTTGGTATCCGATCACTAATGATCGAATGCCAAAGAAAAGAGACATTCGAAGAGGCCCAAGGCATTACTGATGGGTTCGCTACATTTAGAATGAACTTCAAACATCAGATGAGTAACATAGTCAGAAAATGAAAGCCCTAGATGTCAGGCTAAACATTCGTTTCTCAAGGTAATCGGTCCCCAAGTGTTTAGCGACATTACTGGGCATAACTGAGGTGAAACGAGTTGCAAAAGCCCTATATGCCAGGCCAAACACTCGTTTCTCGAGATGATTTGAAGGTATTTGATGTTTAAGATTCATTCTGAATGCAACAACTTCATAAGTAAGACGAGTGATCGACCCACATTCAAAGATAGGCGCTAAGCAAAACTATGCAAGGGTCCACAGTATGCATCCAATCCTATAAGGCATTTAATTGCCCCATTTGACTGGTCGCGGGTGCCCCTGCCTAAAGCAGGGTTCAAAATCTTTGAGTGAACCCAACGATCCTAAAGTTTATTTAGCATGACTACCCGAGTAGAGCGAATAGAAGTCGCAACGCTTTTTAGGAGGACGTGCCATTTTCGAAAATGTGCCCCGGATAAATATGACCTAGAGCATCCAGCTTCAAGTACCGCTAAATAGATCAAACCAATCATTGGGTGTCTCCCAAAAAGGGGCATCCAATCCTGGCTTTCATGGACAATGATCATAAACATCAATTAACTATGCATAAACATGCACCCATCGGGGGCGATAAGCAACAACAAAGGTGATGGAAGCCCCAACCTGGACCTGCCCAGGTATAATTTAAGGGAACAAACGACCATCATAAGGATACCCAGATGCATGACGAATACTTTACAGGGATACCGCTGCCCATACAAGTTTTAAGCCTGTAGAAAAATAAAAGGGAAATTAACACTTCTGAATGTTGGTTGCACATAGTTTGATTGATACGTAATCTCATTCTCAGCAGGTTAGTCTCAACCAATGAATGACCTTTTTGTTGGGTTGTCTGCCTTGCCTTCAAAAAGGGTTTAAATTTACTCAAATCAAGGTAAATCACACAGAAGACCTACAAGTAGTCAGGTCCTGTTGTAGCAAGTTTCAAAAGAAAGGTAAGTAACGGAATGTCCACAGGGAGGTGAGTTCAAACTATGGTAAATCTCCATATCTGAAAGAGATCTGGCACCCTACCTAATACTAGGTTAGTAAAAGAAAGGGGAGAGGTTTTAAAGGGTTGTCACTTAAACTAAACTACACATGAAATGCAAAGTAACTGAGATCGAGTCCAAAGATCTAGATCTCACAAGTGGAAGGGTTTAAAAATAAAAAATGGAGAAGAGCTGCTTGGAGATTGGTCTTACTGCAATCAGGTTGACCTGATCATGTTACAGGGGTTCAAAGCACACAAATTCCTCAGCTGGCTATAAGCACAGTTGCAGGGTAGAAGACTCCACTCTAAACCAAAGGATTTAATTGTTCTTAAGGCTATGGTCTGTCTACTTCAATGGTCACAAACCATCCTATAGATTTCATCTGATCCATAGGTTTATGGTAGAAGAATCCAATTGAAACCAGAGATTGGACTGATCTTAAGGCTATGATCTGTCCACTTCAATGGTCACAGATCATCCTAGGGAATTCCTCCAAACCAAAGGTTTCAACTAGAGCATTAAAACCACTATAGATGCTGCAATTTCTAGGCCACAAATACAAGAAATTGCAGGGATATCAGATCTAGGGAGATCAGATGGTATCCAAGAGGTCTACCAGTTAAGTGGGTAAGCTGATCAACAGACTCCTCTACACAAATCTAATCAAACACCAAATGAAACCAAAGGAACTATAGATCTAATTAAAACAATAAAAACAACATTTACATTGCAATGAAACTCACTCTACTCTGAAATGCTCTCAGATCTGTAGTCTACGCAGCAATTAACCCATAATAACACTCTCAACCTTACCCAATTACAGATCTAACCTCTCTCCTCGCTACTCCTTAGGGAATTAGCCAACCATAGTTGAGCTAAAAGAGGGAAAATGGAATTTTGCTGCAAGCTTTGATCTCTAGAATTTAATCCAAATCTCAATCCCCCTAATTACAATTGGGGATCTCATTATATAGCTTTTCCCTCTCATTTCTCCAGCCAATATTCCCTTCTAGAAGGTCCTCAGAGTTCGTTAGAGTTATGTTAGAGCACGTGGGGTTGGTTAGGGTTTCCTAGGGTATCTTCAAGAACATCATGCCGGTCACCAAAGTGCCTCAGGTTGTGTACAACAGGTCACCCAGTTGCAGCATGTGAACAACCTATTTTCTGAGAAGTTGTTCACACGATTTCGACAGGTTGGGGAAGCTTCCGACAGGTTCAAATGGAGCTTTTTGGTCCTTTCGCTAGGTTCTCAGAACTCTTCGATAGGTTTCGATAGGATGAGCCTTCTCTTGAAGCTTCAGCGTTCTCTACCCCTTTTGTCTGGAGCATTCGACAGGTTGGGAAAGCTTTTCTATAGGTTCAGCTCTACATGCTAGCATTTTGATAGGATTGCTCCAACTCCTGTCGAAATGTTCAAGTACCTTTCGATAGGTCTGAGCTCCAGCTTCTCCATCTCGATAGGTTCAGGCAACCATCCTATAGGTTCCCTTTACACCTCAGGCGGGCTTTCGATAGGATGATTTCTTTCTTGCTTTCAGTTGCTCGATAGGTTCTTGGATCCTATCAAACTTCTCAATCCTCACGAATTTTCCTTTCTCTGTCTTCAGATCCTATCGAAACCCTTCCATCTTCATGAATTCCTCCATTTTTAGCTCTCAGTTCCTATCGAAGTCTTTAGGTAACCTCTCACTAGGATGTTTTCAGCTTATTTTCACTTCCTTCACCTTGCCCTGCTATTGCCATGCGCCCCAAGGGCCCAATGGTGTGCAGCCCTCTGTGTGCCATTGCTGGGTCGGCACTGTGCTGAGAGATGGACTTCTCTGTGTAGCATTTTTGAGTGATTTTTTGCACTATTCCTGTCTTTTATTACTATCTACAAAACAGACTCAACAGGTGTTTATTAGTGTGCTCACAGGTCCATCAAAGGTCAGGTTAAGGGGTGAAAACTGGCATTTTTCACTGCTTAACATTTTTCCAACGGAGAATTTGAAGCTTAAGACACTTAAGTTCATATGAATCCAAAACAGAGCGCTCATCGCAAGGATTTAGCAGTGGAGTCGACTCGATCGAAACATTGACTGTTTGACCGGAACTGACACCGTTTCTCCTTCCTTGAAGTAGGATCCAGAATCCAAGGCGTGCCTTAGACTTTGGACATTACTATAGCACAGTGGTGTTGCTGATAAAATATCGACATTTTATCGCATCAGAACACACATGTGTGTAGCTCTGTGGGGAAGCACAAATTTATTCTTTCTTTTTCAAAATAATTTTCTCACTTGTTTTTTAATAGACCTGACATCAGTGGCGAGATGCTTCGTCTGATTTGTCCATCACTCAGAAGTTTCCCGCTTCGAGGCTTTGGACCGTGTGATGTTCCAACATATTCTCAAGAAAAGGTCAGTCCCATTTTTGTTTACACATAGAAAGAAAATTTATCCTAAACAACAGAAGGAAAAGTAGATTTCTACCTACATTTTTTCATTTTCAAGATATTTTTTTAGATTTTTGTTTTCCTAGATTTTTTGTTATTTTTCTTCATTTTTGAGATCGAAATATGATGCTAGAAATATGAGTAGAAATATATGCACATTTTTTGGTATTTGGATTTTTCTTGATTTTTTTTTTTTGGTTTTCTCTCTTTCTTTTTTTTTTATGCCTTGACAGTGAGACCGAGTAACGGGTCCCATTTTGAGCATAGTCGAACTCTTTCATGCAGTCGAACCTGAGTGAGTTTTCAGATTTTACCAAGGCCGGAACGTTGATCCCTTTGAATTGAGTTAAACCTTTCTCCTTGCCTTGGGTCATACGTTTGGCGGTGCAATTTCATAAAGACAATTATGGTCGAGAGCCGATTAGAACTAGCATGAGCGGCCTAGTTGGACAATAGGGTACAGGAAGAGTAACAAAAGGGTTCCTCAAACATCAATCTTCTCAATTAGTCCAAACCATTCTTTTTCAATTTTTTCTCTTTTATTTATTTATTTATTTATCGCCTTTTTTTACCCGTGGTGCCCTTTCGGGTTTTCACCACGTCCATAAGTTTAGCTCTCATACCCCAAGCGCCCTTTCGGGTTTTCACCTGGTCCGCACAAGCTCGCTGTCTTTACCCGTAATGCCCTTTCGAGTTTTCACCATGTCCATCTTGCTTTGAGCTTGTATTTTTATTTTATTTTTTTATTCATTTTTATTCTTTTTATTTCTTTCATCAACATATCATAACTGGTCGAGGGTTCTATTCGTCTCAACTGTTGTGTTGATTTAACAGATATTATGACTACTTGTGAACCTAAAAGAGGGCTTTCTTCAGGGTGTAGCTTGGCCATGGGTTAGGTTAGGATTTGAAGGTATGCTGGGCTAAAAGGGTTTCCTTGATACAGCTCAATTTTCTCAACATACTTTCTTCCTTGGGGGTTTTACTATACATGCCCTGTGATTCTCCTATATTTTTTTTTCTTTTTGCTCCATTTCAAGCAATCCCTTTTTGAGGTTTTGCTTTTTCGATTTTTTTGGATTTTAATGGTAACTTTACTTCCTCTTTTTTGTATATGTAAACACACATTTTTTGGGGAGGAGGGGTTTTTTTTTCTAAAGAAAGGCCCAGGCTCAAATGGGGTAGCAAGGGATATCATCATTTTTAGGGATGCTTTCTGGCTACTATGTTTGGAATGATGGCCTCTTTTGGGTGGTTCTTAAGCAGTCACGTATCCGTTTCACCAATACTCACCTTGTAATGATAGACTAAGAGTAGAACCGTCGAACGTATCCAACATTGATGGGCTCAGGAAGATGATCTCCGTCCATGGTTGCAAGGCGGAGGGCGTATCCCGATAGCACCTCTAGAACAACATAAGGTCCTTCCTAGTTTGGCTTGAACTTTCCTCTCAGATCGGTGTGGAGGGATGGGAACATCTTCTTCAATAGAGTGTCTCCTACCTTCAAATTTTTACTGTAGAAGCATTTATTATAAGTGCGTGCGATTCGCCCCTGGTAAACCAAAGTATGACATAAGGATAGGAGTCTCGTCTCGTCTAATAAGTTTAATTGTTCATAGCGGAATCTCTCTCTCTCTGCTTCGGGTAAGCCTGATTCCATGAGAATTTGGAGCGAGGGTACTTCAACCTCAATCGGTAGGACGGCCTCAGTTCCATACACAAGGGAGGTACGGATCGATGTTCTGTAGGCCCACAAAGAAAATGATAGCATTTCTCTCCAATCTTGGTAAGTCACAACCATCTTCTCAAGGATGCGGAGACCGATAAGGTGACGAGCGATGGTGTTTGATTTTGTATTGCTCGCAGAAGGCTCAGATGCGCTTATTCGCAAAATTAGTGTTGTTGTCTGTGATGATATCTTTGGGTACTCCAAATCGGCACACAATATTACTCTTGAGGAACTTCTTGATGTGACTGGTCGTGATGTTATCATATGATGGCGCTTCTACCCACTTGTTAAAGTATTCAATGGCGACGAGGATGAATCGATGTCCGTTTGATGCTTTCGGATTAATCATTCCGACGATGTCAAGGCCTAGGTAGTAAATGGTTAACTAGTGGTCATGCAGTGAAGATTGATGGCAGGAGCGTGTATCAGACTGGAGTGTTCCTGACACTTGTAGCATTTCTGGGCATGTTTGCAGCAATCTGATTCCATAGTGGTCCAAAAGTATCCTTGTCACAGAATTTTCTTGGCGAGCATGTGACAGCTGACGTGGGCTCCGCATACTCCCTAGTGGATCTCCTTCATGACATTGGTTGCTTCACTTCCTATAAGGCATCTGAGTAAGATGTTATTGTGGGATCGCTTGTAAAGGCATTTCCCGCAAGTGACATAGCCTGTCGCTTAACATTGGATGGTTTGCAGGTCCATCTTGGATGTGCCCTCAGGGAAAGTTAGTGTCTTGAGGAATTTCTTGATATCTGAGAACCAAGGTGGCTCATCATCAGGCCTTATAGGTTCCTCATTCTGTAAGCAGAAGGCCAGCTCATTCCTCTACTCGATCATGATCGGCTTCATCTCAGCACCATACGAGATTTCTATCATTGATGCCAAAGTGGCTAATGCGTCGGCAAAGTGATTCCTTATCCGGGAGACATATGAGAATGTCACATCTTAGAAGCAAGCTATCAGATCCTCGAGGTGCTTGTCGTAAGGGATCAGTTTCTCATCTTTCATCTTTCAGTCACCATTCGTCTGACATATAATTAACTGCGAATCGCCGAACACCCGGAGGTGAGTTACATTCAGATCGAGAGCCACCTGTAGACCAGCGGCACAAGCTTCGTAATCAGCCATGTTGTTAGTGCAAGGGAAGTTGAGCTTGATAGAGACAAGTACGTGGGATCCTTTCGGTGAAATCAGAATGGCGCCAACTCCCTGACCTTCGCCATTAGCTGCCTCGTCAAAGTGCATTACCCATGATTCTTCTGCTTCTTCTACATCGGCTTCCATTATGAATAGGATGTCCTCATCGGGGAACTCAGTTCTTAAAGGCTCATAATTTAGCAAAAGATTGTCGGCAAGATGATCGACGAGTGCCTGCCCCTTAAGCGACTTCTGAGTGACGTACGTGATGTCAAACTCAGATAATAAGAGCTAGCAGCGTGTAGTCCGTCCAGTGAGAGCGGGCTTCTCAAGCAGGTATTTCAATGGGTCCATTCGAGCTAAAAGTAGAACAACTTGGGATAATAAGTAATGGCAGAGCCTCTGAGTAGCCCATACAAGAGCCAGGCATGCTTTCTCGAGATGAGAATAGCGTGTTTCATAATCAGTAAACTTCTTGCTCATATAGTAAATGGCTTGCTCTCTTCTTCCCATCTCGTCATGCAGCCTTAAGACACATCCCATCGAAACCTCCATCGTGGAGAGGTACATTAAGAGTTGTCTCCACGGCTCGAGTGGTACCAAAATAGGTGGATTGAGGAGGTAGCTTTTGATTTTATTGAATGTTGGATGGTAGTTGTCATTCCATTCAACAGGCGAGTTCTTCCATAGTAGCTTAAAGATCAGCGTGCAGATTAGAGTTAGATTGGATCAACCTCTATCCCTCTTCTGCTGACGATGAATCCTAACAATTTTCCAGACATAACACCAAAACCACACTTCTGTGGATTCAGACATAACCTCTACTTTCTCAGACTCTCGAACAGCTTCTGAAGGTTTACCAAGTGATCGCTTTGCTCCAGTTACTTTGCTATCATATCATTGACATATACTTCAATTTCTTGATGCATCATGTCGTGAAACAGCACAGTCATAGCTCTTTGGCATGTTGCACCGACATTCTTTAGCCCAAACGACATGACTTTATAGCAAAAAGTTCCCCAAGGAGTGATAAACATCGTCTTCTCTTGATATGCCTCTGCCATCTTAATCTGATTGTATCCTGAGAATCCGTCCATAAAAGAAAGTATCTCATGCTTAGCAGTGTTATCGACCAAGATGTTGATGTGCAACAATGGGAAATCATCCTTCGAGCTCACTTTGTTTAAATTTTGAAAAAACAATACACATGTGTACCTTTCTGTCCTTCTTCGGCACAGGCATAATATTTGCTAGCCACTGCAGGTATTTGGATACCATGAGAAACCCTGCATCATATTGCTTGATGACCTCATCCTTAACTTTTAGCATCCACTCGAGTCGGAGATGTCTTAGCTTCTATTAAACCAGCTTCATATCAGGGTAGAGAGGCAACTCATGTTCGACCAAATCAATGTCCAGACTAGGCATGTCCTCATATGACCAGGCAAAAATGTCTTGGTATGACCGAAGGAAGTCGATCATGCTTTTTCTATCTTAGAGAGATAGTGATGTTTTGATCTTGATAATGCGGGGAATCTCCTCAGTCCCTAGATTAATGTCCTCAGTTTCGTTGATAATGGGGGTAGGGCCATGCTCAAAGTCGGCAAACCAGTCAAGGAGCTCATTAGGGAGCTCCTCCAAGGAGAGATCCTCATCCAGACTCGTAACTCCTCCCTCTTCTTGTATTTCTACAGGAAAGGGGCCAATTTTACCTAGGGCAGATATTTTGATTAAGGAATCTTTTTGTAGAATTTTATCTTGAATTTTAAATAACAATATTTTTGGACTTGGTATTTTTTCGATGTTTTTGGAATTTTGTATTTTTTCAATATTTTTGAGATTTTTATTTTCTTCAGAGACGGACCCTTGGCAGTGCCAGTCTGTGTATATACAAGTTGTTGCCTGCCAAGGGCTTATCTCACTTTTTATAGGTTGGTTTTTTTTATGAAATAGCTGTCAAATGTTAGGCCACTCCCCGCTTCCATGGTTTGGGGCAAAGATGCCCAATTGCGTACCTAAGGGGTCGCTCCTTTACGTGATTGGATGGAGGGGCTAACTGGTATGGCTCATTGAAGTCAGCTTCCATCATGTTGATCCCCATTTCATCTGAGATTTAATCCTCAAATGTCAGCAGAGTCCTGTGGTGGTTTACCATAGGAGGAGTTTGTTCAGGTATGGAATGTTGCTCCTCAAATAGGGATAGGGTAGACAGATCTATTTCGAGGTTGGGACGGGAGATGTTGGGATTGGTGGGATGGATAGGGGCTGTGGATTTGTGTGGGGTCAAATGGGTTACCCCATTTCGATCGATCTTTACGACTCCAACGCTGACAAAGGATTCCCTGATGTGCGGCCTAGGGCGAGGTTTCTCTTTTATGTTGATTCCTCGAGCTCTTACAGCTGCAACAACCCTGGCTTTCTCTTTAGCCTCTCAGACCTCTTCCTTGGTGAGCTTGTAACCTAACCCAAATTGGACCTTCTACCCTTTGGCGATAACTGGCTCTTTCCTACCTTGCAGTCTTGGCCCGAGCCCTCTGCCTTTCTGATAGCCCCATTTTTGGAGCATGGCCACCGATGCTTCCATTCGGCTGCCGATTGTAGAAGTGATGTTTCTCGGGGTTCTGGGCCTTATGCCCATACCTCATACTCGAAATTGTGGAGGTTGGTGTCTTCCTCAGTATGTGGCACATCCATTACTTTAGGATTTTCAGTGCTGTGAGTGGCCTTGTCTTTCTCATTATGCCCTTCACCAATGATGGTGATCACCTTCTGTCCAGATATGAATTTTATCTTTTGATGGAGGGTAGAAGATATCGCCCTGACCTCATGTAACCACGGGCGTCCTAGTAGTAATTTAACAGAAGATTTGATATCCATCACATGAAAAGGTATAAAGAAGGTCATGGGCCCAATTACTAATTCCAGATCGACCTCTCCCATTATTTCTCTTCTTGTATTATCAAATCGCTGAGTGATAGTCCTTGTCTGCCTTAGTATACAGGGGTTCATGCCAATCTTGGTGGCAGTCCTCAACAGGCACACATTCAGAGCCGACCCGTTATCAATTAGAACCAAGGGAATTATCATGTTCTTTGATTCGATAGTAATGTTGAGGGATTTAGCATGACTGTTTCCCACCTCTGGTAAATTTACGTCCGAAAATGAAATGGCATTGGGTGCCATCACTTGTCCAATTATTTGCCCAACCTCGTCTGGGCTCACCTGTTGGGACACATGTGCATTCTTTAACGCCCCCATTAATGCTAGGAAATAGAGTGGGGATGTCATCAACAGATCTCATACAGTTATATGGGCAGGCATTCTTCTCAGCTGAGTCTCTAGTATATGCTCTCGACTCATATTCTCGAATGGGTTCCCTACACTGTCCTTCTTTCCCTCTGGCCATGTTGGTGTTGGTGCTGTTGCTGTTGTTGTTGCAGTGGTTACTGTTGTTGCCTCAGGCTGTTTTGAGATTCTTCTCAATCCGGTAATGATGTCCAGTGCCCCTCCCTGCTACTACTATCGGCATTAGCATTGGGTTGCTCATAACTCAGCGGGACCTGATGTGAATCATAGGTTAGTCCTGAGAGCTGGAATGGTATAGCTACAGACACTTAAAGTGCATGTACTGATGGCTCTGGGAGGGAAGGTAAGACCCGGCTTATCTCAATGATGGATGGGTGGGTGGTAAAATTAGGCCAAATGGGGGTGGTGAAGCTTGAGGATGGTGGTACTGGGAGAAAGGGGGTAAAAGTAGGCCATTGATAACTCATAGGTGCTAGCGAGGGATCGGGGGTTTGATGGGCCATCAGGTGATTGACAGGGGTGGTGGAGTTTGCAGGTGGTTGAATCAGGAGTAATGGAGTGGGTGCAGGCCATTGGTAGATTATTGGCAGCAGAGGATTGGGGGCCTATTGGTTCATTGGATAGTTGATGGGGGTGGTGGTGTATGGTTGATATGAATTTATGTGCACATAATTGATGGGTGTGGGTGACGGAAAGTATGCCCTGAGATCCAAGGGCTTGACTTTTGGTGCGGGGCTGGGAAAATAATCTAGATAAATTCATCACCCCATTGCTCTTTTCTTCCTCCTTCCATGGTAATGGCGTCACATAACTCTCCCGATCACTGATGTAATTAGATGGGTCAAATTCAAACTCCTCTTCACTATCTACCATTTCGACGGTGGGTCTGGGACCTACTCCTCCGATAGGATGTGGGGGTAGTGGCACCTGGTGAATATTCGCATGCTTGAAGGTGCAGGGGAAATGATTTTTTCGGCATCGATCAAATCTTGGATTGCATGTTTCAATGGGAAGCAGCGATCGGTCAGGTGACCCGGACCTTGATGAAAATTGTAGTGGGTATTTGGGTCATAGTTCCTGGGGATCGAATGAGGAGGAGGTTGTGGTTGACGAATAGAGACTAATCCCTTTTCCACTAGCAAAGGTAAAAGTACACTCAGAGATTGCCCCAGAGGCATAAAAACTCGATCATATCGGGCTCTCCTATGCTCTGGAGTCATTTACATTCCATGCCCATTTCCTATTCTCTGCATCTGCTCAGTTCTAACTGGTGCTAGTGGGGCTGCCTGAAATTGGAACGGGGTTGTATTATTATTGGGCCTGGTATTGGCAATGTTTTGATTATCGGCCCCTATCCTCTTCTCAGTTCTTTGCTCTAAAAATCTCCTAGCCCCATAGGATCCACTTGGCATATTCTTATTCAGACGGCCCTCCCTGATGGCGTCCTCCCATCGGTTAGCATTTCTCACCAGATCAACGAAGCTAGATTGCTGCTGGTACACCAAAAAGTTCGAGATCACTGGTAGAGTATTCTTTAAAACCATCTCTATTTGCTCATCATCAGGTATCCAGTTTCTGACTTGAGCTGCCTGTGCTTTCCAGCGTCCCAAATAGTCGCTGAAGGTCTCATCTGGGTTCTACCTCAGATGGGCTAAGTCTGACTTACGCGGCTCAATGTCTATATTGAGGACATATTGTTCTTGAAAGAGGTGCATCAAGTCCTTCCATGTTTTCATCATGGAGGGTTCTAGGATATGAACCACCTCAGGGTCGGACCTATCAGACTCTTTTGGAAGACTTTTATTAGTAGTCTCTCGTCCCCCCTGTATTGGCACATGTCCCCACAATAGAACTTGAGGTGTGCGATCGAGTTGTCGGCGCCATTATATTTGTTGAAGGCTAGAATTTTGAATTTCTGGGGCAAGGGGTCCTCAGCAAATAGACATAGATTTGTGAAGTCTGTGGAGTGAATCTAAGCACCACCCATTTTCATCAGCTGCTTTTGTATCTTGTCCAACTGTTCTTTCTGCTGCTCTGACTCTTTCGATACAGGGGCTGCTTTCTCGGCCGTTGGTTGGACTTCACTCTGGGATGCCAAGGGGTGGGCAATTATGGGTTAAGGCTGGTCAATGCCCCAGCATATGCCCCGCTATTCCTAATCTTGTCCTCCTCATACTGCTGGTCGGCATAATGTGCAGCAAGGGAGGGATTCTCTTATTACTGTTGCATTGGTTTGATGGGAATGACATGAGTGGGGTTTGGGTGAGCCCATTAGGGGTGAGGAAAGGTTTGTTGGGTGATGGGATAAATGGAAGTTTGGTTTTGGGGTGGGGCCTGATGGGGCCATTGGATATGTGGGAAGGTTTGGAGATGGCCTTGGGGTGTGGGGCCATGGAAAAATTGGGTTTGGGGTATGGCATGGGTTTGACCCGGCTGTGAAGGTTGGGTGAAATGTTGGGGGTATTGTGGAAGGTATGAGTGTGGGGTTTGGGCTTGGGCCATGAAGCCTTGGTCATTTTGGGCCATGGGCCATTGATGGGTTTGGGCCATCGACCCTTGATGGGTTTGGGTCGTCGGCCCTTGATAGGTTTGGCCCAGTGGGCCTTGGTGGGTCTGAGCCATGGGCCCTTGGTGCGTCTGGGCCATGTGACCTTGGTGGATATGGGCCATGGGCCCTTGATGGGTCTGGCCCATGGGCCCATGGTGGGGTTGGGCAATGGGCCCTTGGGGGGTCTAGGTCATGGGCCCTTGATGGGTCTGGGCTATCAACCCTTGATGGGTCTGGGCCATGGGCACAGGGTAGGCTTCGGTGGTAGGGTATTGGGCCATTAGTCCCTGGAAAAAGGGGGCTTGGGCCAATGGGCCTTGGGGTATGTGGGAGGTTGGAGATTGGGCCATTGGGCCTTAGGGTGTATGTGCAATGGGAGGTCGGGCCATGGGGACTTGGGGCAAGTGGGTAGTGGGGGTTTGGATGGTGTGAATTATGGGAGGTTGATGGGCATCATGGGGGAGTGAAGCATGGAGGTTGGATAAGGTATGGGATGGGTTCATGGATGTGGGATGTGTAGGAGAGGTATTTTGGGAAGCCTTCCATGAGGAGTAGGCTTGAAACATCTCCTCCATCCTGGTCATGGAAGGAGGATCGGATGTGGGTGGTGGATTTAAGGGATGATTGGGTATGGATGGATGGATGTGGAAGGAAAATTAGGGGCATGACCATGCTATGTGAGGGGGTATGAGGTGGATTAGGGATGTTTAGGAATGATGATTGGTGGGGTGTGGATGTTTGGGAAAAATCGGGCATGGCCGCGATAAAAATGGGCATGGCCTGGGTAGATGGGGGGATTTGTGGGGGGTTGGGAAGGGCGGAGGTGGTGTATGTGAATGTGGGTGGATCGGGCCTCTAGGGGGAAGATGGGAAATGGGGCATGGATGTGGATTAGGAGAATGGGTTTGGGTTTGTCATAGATATGGGTGGAAAATGTGATGGATTTGGTATGGACATGGTTTGGGCAAAAGATGGGGAGTTGGGGGTTGGACTTTGGATGTTGTGGGAGGTAGTGGTTGGGAAAATGGGGGCGTCAAATGGGCAGGCAACGACAAAGGGTGATTGGGTGAGGGGGATGGTCGAAAAAACTTCTCCCGAATGGGAGTAGGTTGGAGAATGTGGCGGGGATAAGTTGGGATCGGCGTGAGCCAGGTCCACTATCCATGACATTCTACGGGAACGGGTTGGGTAAGGGTACCTTGGATAAGGCCCAAAAATCCTCCTCCTTCATCCCCTACGAGATGATGGAGGGTAAGATGATGCCATTGTGCCGACACCATGAACTATATATATTTTGGTTTTGATTTGATCTTTAGTTTTTTTTTTGTTTTAATTTTTTTTTAGAAAATTTTGAAAAAGAAAAGTTCCAAGGCCTTAGAATTTCCTTCTCAGGTGGCCTTCGTACCCTGATTTGAGACCCGTGACGACGATTCTGACGCACTTCGAAAGAATCGAAGGAGGGCCTTCGATCTATTGAAGGAACGGAAATCAAGGCGAACAATCCGATCCACCAGAATGAACCAAAAAGAAGTTGCCTTTTTTTGACCGACGAGGGCGTATTGGGTGTCGGAGATAGCGGGGCCCAAACAAAGGCACTAAGCACACTAATTGGGGGACTTGGGAGGCGAAAAGGGCCTAAGATTTTGGGCTGCTGCTATCTAGGCAGACTTGGCGCAACTAATACCTGTGCCAAGGTTGCAGGGGCCCTTTTTTACACTAGAGCAACTATTAGTTGCGCCAAGGTAAAAATTGAGGATTTTAAAGCTGGTGCAACTATTAGTTGTGCCAGTTATAAATTCCCAATTTTTGCATTGGCGCAACTAATACTTGCACCAGGCAAAAATGGAGCTAGATTCTAAAATAGTAGGGAACAACCGCCTGAAGATGGGTCTGTTTTGGGTTTCTATGGAAGTTGGGCTTCCGAGAACTGCATGACTTTATATGATCGATTCTCTCCTGATCGAAACTTAAAGGTTTAAGTCCGGTATAACTTGCTAGCACGCTCCTCAGGGGTTTTAAGCTTTTGGAATGGGAACCCACCAGATATACCTCCGGCACAAGTGCCTTCTCAAATACTAGGTGGGCTAGGACTTTTCTGGATCATCACCACTAGGGGTCGCCGCCATACTAAGACCCGGGTGGTTGTATGTGTGCCTAAACCCAACCCTTTTAAAATCTACCCCATAAAAGCAAATTAATTAAGCTCCCTTGGTTCAATTTTAATTTTCTTTCAAAACATTTTTTTTATGAAAGTTTTTTTAGTTCAAAGACCGGGGGTGATGACCCCGTGCAGCCACTACGAGCCGGCGTCCACTGTTGGGATATGAGTGCGCAAGTAGGCCCACCAATAAGCTAAGGCACTTTAAATGACAAAAATTTAAAGGGAATTGATAGACAATGCACAAATAGGCCCGCTAATCGGCTAAGGTAGCTAAAATGACAGAAAAGTAAAGAAAATTAAGAGACAATGCGCATGTAGGCCCTCCAATCGGCTAAGGCACGTAAATGACGAAAAAGTAGGGGTGAGTAAAATAAAAAATAATACACAAAAAAACAGCAAAAATGTTAGTAAAATAAAAAATAAATAGCCAAACTTCAAGTGGAAACTCTACAAGTTATCCCCAGCAGAGTCGCCATCTGTGCAACCGTGGGATTATTGACGATCCCGCTGCGACGATGCACTCGCTAACAAAAATATAGAGTCGCCACTCAGAGATTTTGGTGTCCCGAGAAACCTAGTTCATTTTTATGAGCACCGAAGTGCTAAAAATATGACTCTGAATCAGGTCCACACCAAAAGCTCTTGGGTAGGGGCTTCAGTTATCGATCGGGATAATGTTAGGCACCCGATCAACTCGCTTAACGTGGTCTCTACTAATGGTCAAAACTAAAATAAAATAAAAGAAAAGAAAATGGTTCTCTCTTGTCAAAATGGGCCTTAAATCCTATTTGTGCCCCTCAATTCCTACCAAAAATTCGGAGGCGTAACGGGATAAATGGGAGGATAGGAAATGCTAAAAAGAGATAGGAGAAGGAAGTGGAAAGCCAAAGCCCTCAGGCCCTTATAGCACAGTAGGAGAGCCTTGCATGGCTTGCTTTGATGAGCTCTTAAAGGCTTTGTATGGTATGGAATAGGGTTTTAACTCCTAAGACTTGAAGCTAAGAGGTAGAGAAGGGACGCTATAGGGGATCACACACACCTAGGCTATGTGTTTTGGATGCAAGATTAAGCTTGAAATTAGGTTGGGAGATTCTTGAATTTGGGTGAAGATGGTGCACAAAAGGGAGGAAGAACTTCTCACTTTGAGATCTTTCTCTCTTAAACAAATTCCTCAACCTTTAAACCAAGGGATGGGGGTCTCTATTTATAGGAAATGGGTGGATTAGGAGAGTGTTTAGATGCTAATAAGGTTAGAAATTTGGTAATCTAGCATCTAATGTTTCCTAGGGTTTCAAGGGTTTAGAGAAGTGTGAAGATGGGCTTTAATGGTGGATGATGGGCTAATGATTTAAATCACTTATGGGTTGTAAATAGGTGTTAAAAGGGTGCAACGAAGTTATCAAAACATACCCCAAGGACTGAGGTGGTCAACTAGTCAAACCCTAGCTTTAAAATTTGAGGCAAAAATCAAAAGTCACTAAACTATTAGTTGTGCCGAGCAAATGTCTGATAAGATTAATGTCAGACAAAGAACGGAAGTTGGATCCGCGAGGGGTGAGGGGACCCATTTATACCTAGCACAACTGTTAATTACGCCAGGTCATTTCTAGGGTAAAAAGGCCTAGCACAACTATTAGTTGCGCCATGCAAATTCTGGGGGAAAATGGTTTGGTGGAACTATTACTTGCGCCAGGCAAAAATTCTTCCAAAAAGACCCTATGTTAAAGTTATCATACCTTTTTATATATAACTTTGATTGAGGTGATTCTTAACTTGTTAGCAAGCTGGAGAAGACTTCTTTCCAATGATATATAACTCATCTCCTGAAGAGGTCTGTATAAATTTTGGCACTCCTCTTTCCAACCACTACTCGATAGGGTTTGACACTAGTCAAGGAAAGGGTTCTAATGGGTTTGGGAAGGTTAGGGTTAATTCTTAAGGGTTTGGGAAGGTTCCTAAGGGTTTGGGAAGGTTCCTAAGGGGTTTTAAACATGCCCTCAAAAACTCAGAAGTGCACCTCTCTCGAAATGTATTCCCATCGAGCCTTGGGCCAAATTTTGGTGTCTACAGGAAGGCTACAAGCTCATGCATTCATAGGTACAGAGAATCTATAAAGATCTAAATGCAAAACACAAGAACTTATAGATTTAATGAAACTGTAAAAACATCTTTTCATTGCTTAAAAGGTACTTGCAATGGATTAGCCCTCAAGGCTGCAGTCTCTACAGACCTGTAGAGCCTTTACAATGTTCTTGCACAACCCTTTTACAACTTAACATAATCCTATCTATTACAGAGGCTTAGCCAGACATGCTAAGCTAAGGAAGGAAGAAAAATAAAAAGATGACCTAACCCTAAAAATGACCTAAGGCAAGAATATCCTCATGGATCCCTTGCTTCAGATACCCCCCTTTTTCTACATACTTTACATCCTATGTATACAATCCATAAAGTAGTTTTTTACCTTGGCCAATCAGAGAAGAGGAGAATTAAATTAGTTATGATTCTGCTGATGTGGCTCATTTGCAGCCAAGTATTCCCCTTTTATAGTTAGGAAAAGCACAACACATTAGAAAATGTACCCCAAGGGTTATAGAAGTTCCACAAATGCCCTTGAGGTCTGTAAATAGCAGCTGGAACCCAAGCTTTGACAAGATGGAGCTTCAGGCTATAAAACTCGAGCAGATCTCGAGTGCTTAAAGTGCTCTTGAATGGTTCTCGAATGGCTGGGGCTCTTTTTGACGGATTCTCGACAGGTTCAAGGTCTGAAGTAAGATCTGCTCGAGTGTGCTCAACAACTGCTCGATTGGGAAGTTTGAAGGTCTTGTATGCTCGACAGGTTCTAAACTGTTTGAGTATATGGTATGTTCAGCATTGATGTGCTCGAGTATTGCTTGAGCTAGAATTTTTGAAGATGCATCTATTCAAGACAACTCGATTGGATGCTACAGTAGTCCTCTAAACTGCTCGAGGTAGCTTCAAAGCTACTCGATCTCAAGGTTCTGCTTCTTTGTCGGTATGCACAGTTTTGTTGCAGCACTCCACTAGGTGTGAGCCCCACTTCTCTTTCACTGCAAGACTCCTAGGGGTCTAGGGCATGCTAAATTGCTCTGATGGTGGGGACCACCATGCTTCAGTCACTGTCTTTCCATTAGCTTCAATGTTGGACTCTCATTTCTCTCTTCATGGCATTTATTAGATGGATTGCTGTACTAAGCTGCAGATTATCGCTAACTACACAAACACACTTAAAAAATTAGTTATTAAATATCTCAAAGGTTATTAAAGGCTAGGTTAGGAGGTGGAAAGTGGCATAATTCAGAGATTAACACCTACACAACTCATCAAGCTTCAATCTCAATCTGCAGGTAATTTTTCTGATGATTTCCATCCATATGTATCATAGATCTTCTTATGGTGCTGAACACTTAAATTATTCCAGTGGGTTAGTGTTTGGAATGAGGTCCAAAATTGCATAGATCCCCATATAAATGGCAATCAATTGTAATGATACGTCTAGGGAAGTAGGTGATTTTGAATTATAACTCTATTTTCCTTGCATCTGATTGGAGATCCCCTATCGCAGATGCATAGAAGCGTGAAAATAAATTAGAATCAATGCATGACCCAGATATACACCGTTTTCCTGTGTGTTTACGTAGAGGCACAAGAGAGCATCACATATATATTAAAATAATATGTATAGGTGATAAAATGTAGCTCAAATGATCAAATTTGACCAATCAAAAGTGCATTAAGAATTAGGAGAGTTTGTGATCTCCCTTTGTGAAGAAGTTCAAAACCATCATACATCTTAGAGAGGTGTTTTATTTTTATGATATTTTCTGTTTACTGCTGCACCCATTGATAAAAATATCAAGGATTTACTTTGAACTCTGCCTAGTGAACTCATTTTGGTATCAAATTCAAAACCTGATTTTATATAAATTGTATGGAATGCTCATTAGTCTAGTCAACTCTACTTTTTATGATATTAATGCAGGTTCCTTTGACTTACGAACTTGAACTAGAAACCAATGATGATGTTATTTTTTTTTTATCTTGGAGAGTTACGAAGTTGCATTTTCATTATATTTTCAGTTTAATGTTGCTCCCAATGATAAAATAATTGAGGTTTAGCTTAGAATTCTACCTAGTCAACTAGTTTTGGAGGGGTTGCAAATATCAAATAAAAAATCTGACCTACAAAAATCATCTGAGTTGTTCAGCATACTTTTCCGCTCATTTTCATGAAATTGATATGTTTATCCTTGACTTAGCTAGTGGAAATAAAAAACTGAAGTACTGAGGATTGAGAGTTGTTTTCTTTTCTTTTAGTTTCCCCTTCATATTGTTCTACATAATGGGGAATTCTGCTTGCAATATTCTCTGAAATGTTATTGTTGTTTTAGCTTAGTGAAACATTCTTTAGCAATTGCATCGATTTTATTTAACTGGAATGACTGGGCATAATTGATGATTTTGACTGGATATATATTATTTAGATAAACTAATATTGTGTATCATTATTTACGGATCATAAATTGAGTTTTATTTTTTTTATAAATTTTTTTTTTTTAAAAATGATCTACACCGGCGGCTAAAGCACCAGCCATCGGAGTAGATAAAAAAGAAGAAAAAAAAAACTTACGCCGACAGCTGTAGCCGTTGGCGTTGGGTGTCAGACTTACACCGACGGCTAAAGCCGTCGGCGTATATATTCATCGACAGACTCATCGCCGATAGTTGCCAGCCGTTGGCAAAGGGTTACCTAGCCATTGACATATGTATTCACCGACAGACTCATTGTCGACCATAGCCAGCCATCGGCAAAGGGTTACCCAACAATCGATGTAGGGTCATTTTTCTGTAGTGCTAACTTGTGCATCTTTGGAGTTTTAACTAGTTTTAGTGCAAGAGACAGACCCGTACTCATGGTTTTAAATATCCACCCATAGATATTGGCCGATACATATTACGTGAGCCCTCCTAAAAAATAGTATACATCCCTAATTTAATATAAGCTCAAATATTGATTCAAACTTGTCAAATATTGGTCGATATCGAGTCATGTCAGCCCTTATCAGGTCATATTGGCCAATACGTACACCATAAATGGGACGTAATTATAACAAAAAATGTTTTTTGGCCAAATTTTTAATTATTATTTATATATTTAACATTTTAACGATAAAAAGAAGGTACTTCCATATGAGCTGGCTTGGTTTGGCATTAACAGTGACAGTCCAGATTTCGGCACCACGAAACTCGCGCCATTAGCATGACCCTCGAGGCCGTGCCCCATATCCATGCACGAAATATTTGGTATATCCACACAACTACAAACCAAAACATGTATTAAAGAGCTAATACAAAATTAAAACTCCAATTCTATAAGTTAAAGCCAATGACATATAGCCTAAAAGATAGTTCTGATCTCATGCCACTGCATGACCAAAAGAACCAACCCGAACCATCGGTGACAAAACAACCGTCACCCCAGATGGTTCGCCAAAAGAATGTCTCACTAAAATTACATTGTCTTAGACAAAGAGGTTGGATATACCAAGCCGTACAATCTCTCTCACAAAATAACCAAAGTACGTAGAGGGTCATCTAGAAGAAATCCTCAAGAGGGGGCTCTGACTCCTCCCCAGGCACGTAATCTAAATCCTTCGGATATACATCTCTGGAAGCAGCGGCAGTAGCTAACACTGGACCAATGACGTATAGTCTAAAAGGGTGAGCTACATCCTAGCTCAATAGGGAAGATATATGAACATGTAAATCCATCTTACTCACATACATTTCATGACATAATGGATACATGCTTGAATTAATATAGAATATTTAGGAAACAGTTTGAGATATTAAAAGACTAAACAAAAATGCAATTGCTACACTACACACGTCATCTCATGCTCAACTGGTTCTCATATTACAACTAGGGTGGTCTCATGACTTAAATCAATTAACTTAAATAATCCCCGACTAATATAGCATCAAGCCCCAATGGAATAACCTCCATCGTCGTCCAATCAGACTATTTTTCTTGTGATCTAGCTCAAATCTCTTTCACATAGGCGACTAGCACGTAACTCATATACATCCCTGGGATGTCTTACAGGTGTACGGATTGGCCGATGTACCGGTCACGGACATCCTGCTGAGTCAGTCACGGGTATACCACCGTGTCGGTGGGGTATTCTACAAACCTTAAATCAATTGCGCACTACCTATAGTTATTCACCGTGTAATTGTGCTAATTATTAGTAGTTCAAGCCCATTCACATGTTTTCCTTCAAATGTACATTCATTTTAACTATCCATCCCTGGGATGTCACGCATTTAAATGCATCACACAGATGCCTAGTTCTCATACACATCCCTGGGATGTCTCATGACTTTTACTAATGACTTTCTCATTTCAGTGTATGCACACACCTTAAGTTTCACACACTTTTCTTAGCATTTTAAACCCAAGCACTTATCTATGCTATAAACGAACATGCATACATAGAATATCACTACATACATGCTTTCATAATTAAGTATACAAGTTCAGAATATTCCCTACCTCAAAGCAAAGCCATCACTCAATCATATCAATATCACATAAGGGTCAAGTGTAACAACTATACGCCGAACCTATATTACATGAATAAAAAATACTCTTAGAAACACTCACAAGGATCTAGGGAAACATAACTCTAAAGAACTAATTAAAATAAAATAAACATCTATGCTTGACCTCGCGCAAGCGTGTACTTGTCCTCGCACGAGCCATCACTCACCCACGCTCGAGCGATTATAACTCGCACGAGCAACAACTTGTCCTGGCGCGAACGAGCACTCACCCTCGCTCGAGCAATTATAATGAAGGTCACCTGAAACTCATGTGAACCCTCACACGAGCGAGCTTCCCTTTACAAAACTGCCTCGCGCGAGTGAGAATAGAGCTTATTTTCTCTCTATATTTGTCTCCTCCTCGCGCGAGCGAGCTATTATAATCATGTGAGCGAGGAATAGCTACCTCTACAGCTCAAGCTTCTCGAGAACTCTAATCTTATCCTATTTAAAATCACATTTAATACACCAACAACCCATCATAAATGCATCAATTAATGATAATAATCAACTAAATACATACCTTAAATACTAGATCTCCCATGGATTTGGTCCATGATCTTCTCAACAAAAGAGGGTTTCAAAACCCTTTTCTCCAACTCCTCTCTTGATCAATCCCAAGCTCAAAACCCTTAGATCTTCCTCAAAAGTTTAACCACAACTTTCTCATCTCATAAGTTTAGCATCCTTAAGGTAGATCTTATCTTTGGATCAAAAGAAAATCCCTATCTCTAAATCTCTCTCTTTATAAATCCCCAACTAATGACAAAAACCCAAGAGAAATAACTTCTCTTTGCTTTTAACTTATTTAACCCCTTCCATACAATTGGTGTAAAGCACATACGCCTTCAACAGGTGTACATGACCTTATAACAAGACTCACACCACACACCTAGGTGTACATTTCACCACAAGCCTAGTCTAGCCTAAATCATCAAGTTGACTTCCACTTGGTCAAACTTATGACCAAACTGGCACGCACCCCAAGGATACTATTCAAAGCCTAAATTTTAGGGATGTTACATTCTCCCCACCTTGGGATTTTCATCCTCAAAAATGAACCCAAGGGGGTCCCCTTCGTGGAAGACCCATACACATTTATACAGGGCGATGTATATAACCGTAATTCACAACAAATCCTTCATAAAACTCAATGATTTCTATCTTTCATAGCAATGACCACCCGTCATCCATCAAAAGAAAATTTAAACAATTTACATATTTCTACAGAATCACCACGAATCCTGTAGAAAAACAAAAATCATAGGCATAATTCTAATCAATGCCCACACAGTCTCGGAGTACACGAATTCATTTGGTCAGCCCTTGACCTTTTTAACCCTCGACATGGGACCATGCAACTGTACATGGCTGAAGACAAGCTTAAATAATAGCTTTGTGGCTCAAATCCCAACGTAGGGAGTCTATATACTAAGCAATAGTATATAGTTGGAATACATACTGAAACAATAGTCCTGCATTCCATTCTTAACACCATACCCGGACAACCCTGAATTAAGCGCCTGAAAACCCGCACGTAATTCGATTACGCATAGAACCACAAGCGCACGATCAGTCCCGTTTCAGACCAACCTTCCTTTCATAGACCATTTTGAGACTCGATTTCGCGATTGGAAATAGACGCACGATCGGATTCAGCGCTACACCACTAGTGCGCAATTGGCCTTTGCCCGACCTAGTCTCCTACCCTTGAGTCCTACGTTTCCTCTATTAAGTGCTTCAGGTAACACGCTTAATCAGATTACACATGCCCCACCACCCACGTAATTAGTCTTGATTTCGTTAGGACTAGAAAACCCGCTATGTAATTCAGCCCGTTGCTCACTGAGTCGGTGACCGACTCAAAGCGAATAAGCGCCAAAAAATTGGCGCGTAATTCAGTTAAACATCCAAAAACAGGCGCATAATTGAATAAAAACCTATAAATGCTTTTTTTCTCGAAGAAAGAGGAAGAGGTTGCAAATTTTAAGAAACGAGAGCATAAATTCTAAAACCAGAGAGCTCCGAGAACGGATCCCTAGAGCAAATTTTTAGACTGTAGCATCCTCTTCGAACACACAACACAAGAGGCAATGAAATTCAGAGAGGTTGCAAATTTTGAGAAACGAGAACGTAAATTCTGAAACCAGAGAGCTCCGAGAATAGATCCCTAGAGCAAATTAGCCATGATTTTAATATTCGAACTCTGAGATTTCTCACAGTAGCCCCGATTCTAATTTTTAGACCGTAGCATCCTCTTCGAACACACAACACGGGAGGCTTGCGAAATTTAAAAGAGGAGAGACCGTAAATCAAAAACTAGAGAGCTCTAAAAACGGATCCCTAGAGCAAATTAGCCATGATTTTAATATTCGAACTTCAAGATTTCTCAATGCAGCCCCAAACCTAGGTACGAATTTACTTTTATTTTAGACTTAGGATTTCCCTTAGTTTAATTCATCAATTCTATTTCCAATTTTTTGACCGTAGCACCCTATTCGAACCAAAATTCTCTATATCTGGTTCTAGTTTCTGATTTCCAGAACCCGTCCTTAATTTAATGGTCCAATCCACCGACTTTATACTTTGATTCTACTCCAAAATCTTAATCTACAATCCTATCATTAATTTCTGGTTCTGACACTCTGAGTTCAGAACCAGTCGTTAATCATACGACTTGATTTTTTCTTATTTCGGACCCGAATTTAGTCCTAAATTTTAATCTATAATTTAATTCTATATTTTCATACCATCAAAAAAATCCAAAACTATAAATTTCAGTTCATAACTTTAGTCTCTTAATTTAATTTCCTATTATAATCTCAAATTCCATTCTAAAAATACCTTTTTTTTATTATTCAAATACCAATCTATCTTTTATCTCAGTCATCTGATTTACCCACGGGAGCTTATGGAGGGTACCCGGGAATGAGGCCAATCCTCATTAGCATAGCGGGCCCAACCCCCCTTTTTTAGATTGCTTAGGATTACTTAGTTAATTTTAATTACTTTTTATTACAGTATAATCGATTAATTGCATCTAGTAGGCCTCTATATCATTATTTGCTTTGATTCAATTTAGTATTCCAGTTTAGTTAGTCTATTATCTTAAATCAGAATTTAGGAAAGTTAATTTACTTATTATTTGTTAGATTCTTGCTATAACCAATCCACAGATTATGATTCAAAAATTAAAAAAATTAATATTATCGCATCAATTATTTACTTATATTTTAGTAAGTTAATTTATTACTTTAATCAGAGTTGTAGTAAAATTATTTTTTTGTGTCTTCTTTAATTAGAATTTTCATAGGACTACTTAAATTGCTTTAGTTATAATTGCAATACAATTAGTATCCTTGCTTCATATAGAATTGCAATACAATTGGACTCTTTTATTTAATTGCAATATTATTGGAATTGATGCATATGCACTCCTAGTACCAGTAGGAGACTGGAATTGATTGGACTCTTAGTAGAACCAGGACTTTGATATTAATTAGACTCCTAATAATATCGAGAAACTGAAAAATGATTGGACTCCTGATAGCATCAGGACACTAAAATAACTTGTCATAATAAGCTCACCTAATCATAATTCACAACAAAAAAAAGGAATCTAAACCGACCATAATAGTAACAAGGGAAACTAAAAAGAAAGCTAAAACTATCTAATTAAAAAAGGACACTACTGCTGACGCTGACGATTCAGTATAGAAGTAACCCACACCCTCTTAAACGCGTGATCATTGACGTTTTGCAGCGTCGATAAATATCTGCAGCTGGCGATCGCAAATCAACTAGGAATCATCCTAGGAAATTCCTCTTATTACTATTTATCCCCACCTTATCACATACACCGCATCGCTAGAGTCCAACAGGACAGAATTGGAAGCCACTTATTCAACGGGAACCGAGAGGAACCCAGAAAAAGCGTGCACCAATAAGGGCATGCCCTGTGTGAGCCATTTTAAGTTTAGGTTCCTTTGGCCTTGTCAAAGTTAGTTTGTTCTTCTTTTTAACTTTCAAAGCAATTTCATCCTTAAATAGCAATACCCCACCACCAAATATAATGAATTATATATATTACATGATATTTGATAACACATCCATTATTAGAAGAATTTATATATATATATATATATATATATATAATAGAACACAAAAAGTAAGGAGGAGCATGCAATTTACATGTGAGAGGGATCTATTATGAGATTGTTCTCGTGTCTTCACCTCAAATCTCCTCACCACAAAATTCTGTGAAAAAATTCTGTGAAAACATGTGAGAGGGATCTATTATGAGATTGCATCTATTCTCACCACAAAATTCTGTGAAAAACCATTTCCGAAAAAATATAAGAAAGCTCATCTCATTTATGAAATATCAACATTTATTAATCAATAGAAGAATACCACTTACAGGGTCAAGATTAAGAAAAAGAACCTGCAAAATTTAATGAACCAAAGAAGTACTAGCAAAACTACTATTTGTATAGATTATCGCCTTTCTTGGAGATCTTCGTGAAGTGCAGTGAATCTAGCAACCATTACCTCCATAGGATGACCTGATAATAGCTGGATGATGTGTAGCTTCAGAGAAGTGGTAGTAATTACAGAGGAGAAGAGCGTCTTGATTAGTGCATCTTATTGTCTTGAGGACGTGGCAACGGTGAAGAGGAGCTCGCTGCATGATATGATGAAGAGACCAGTTGTGAAAGAGCTGGTATGACACCACCTGCAGAACCCAAGCAAATTTCTAATAATTCCTACGGGGAATTTTGTAATAGGACTTCGAAAAAGGCATGAGATTACTATACAGTAAAAATATTTGAAACCCAACATCAAGCAGTATAATAACATGGCGGCATTGGGTGCTAGACCATGGAAATGAGTTAACAAATTAGGGCATATATCCAAATATTATTAAGGGAAAATGAAAATTAGCAACAGGCAGAGACCAAGCGTATGCCGATCTTGCCCAGTTCACCCCAAATGGTTAAAATTTTCTTTCAACTAACAACCCTTAGAACTATGTTTCATATAGCGACACTATTTTGCTGCTACCTTAGACATCTAAATTGAGCCGCGGATAGTAGTGCAGTTGTCTACAACTATTTTTGACAAAACAACCTCTATATCACAGTTGCAAAAAGAATAGTGTGGCTCTGAAACAAAAGCAGTTTCTTAAATGAAAAAAAGATTTGGAAAAAATGCTGGAAATGCTAGTGGGCGTAGTGTTAGTTGGGAGAAAATTTTCACCCTCTGGATTTAAACTAAACCTCCTAACTAGTAAGGGGTTTGATAAATGCCCTTTATTAATTAGTGGTTTTTATGGTATTTTCCTTAGTATTATCAAAGCACAAAGAAACCAAGTTTTTACTAATATAAAGGCATCTATAGTATCTTCAAATTTCAAAGCAACAACAAAAAGAGTTGTCTCTAATTTGTGGGAAAGAGAGTCTGATCAAGGTATGAGATGCAGAAGGAGGTTCAATAGCTCATCGCACTGGGTACTTCTGCAATTTAAATGTCTCTTACTTTTTCACTTATTATGTTTTAGTAACATCTGGGCACCCACTTGGAACGGGAACCTGAAATGAAGGATAATGAGAAACCTTAATAAACTAGAATGAAAAGTAGTCTATTTGTAGAAAAGCAGTCTATTTTTGACATCATCAATGGATAAGTTCCAAAGAATGTTCTCAGCCTCACTCTGCTACATATCTGGTACTAGGCCTAATGCCTAGTACCAAATCTTTAGAATGGAAAGGAGTGAAGAAACAAAGGATAAAAATATGGGTAGAAAGATCACTAGCTTTCAAGGAAAAATCAGAGATGCAGTTTCCATGGCCCGCAATTTACCTTGGTCAAAGTAGTTCTGCCCTACCTTTTCTGAAAAAGTCCTCCATAAGTGGAATCCTTAGGTCTTAGTTTTGGATCATCCTTAGTCATTTCACATCACTCAAATATGTGACCAATCATTTTCTTCCATTCTCATGGGAAAAAAACTCAGACTTCAACGTACAAACTAAAGAACTCTACTTTTTCCCTCTCTTTTGTACAAGCTAGAGAACTCCACTTTTTGCCACTCTTTTGTACAAGCCGAAGAACACTACTTTTTGACTGCCTTTTTTTCTTCTCTACAAGAACATGCCTTTCACCTCTTCTTTATATTTTTCACCCATAAAAGCACCCTCAATCCAACCCATCTCTGCCTCTTGAATGAAAAACTCCCCCTTGAATGAAAAAAAGAGGCAAAGGAATTTTTTTTTTTTTAAAATCCTCTGACTACATATAAAAAGAATTACAGTTAAATGAAATTTCTAGTTTTGAAAATTTTATGATGCTATAGATTCCAGTTTCCACTAATATATGGACCTAACCATAGTGACAGTTTGTTTTGACTTCAATTTATCTCATAACTTAGCTTTTTTGTAGCCAAATAAAAAATATAAAAAAATGCCTCTTTTTTTTTTTTTTTTTTTTGTTATTTAGTATTTAAGCATGTTCTCGAGAAACAATAAAGGATAGGCTCCTAAGAGCAAAGATAGCCTGGACCTAAGGACCAGGTAACTTACCTAGTTTCACATTAGTTTCCTTACAAGAGGCACCATATCGCACGATCAAGCGCCACATGAAGGAGCGGTTCACTGAACATAACCATTGTGAAAATCATAATAATAACAGTAATATATATATATATATATAATTGCTTGATCAATGATCTGTGTAGTTTACTCTGTTCAATGCATGGTTTTGGATAACTGTACTTATTAAGGCTACAACAACATTAAGAATATATTATATTGGAATGTATATTAATATTTTGGGGTTGAGTGATATTTTTGTTCTTTGATCAAGTGATGATCATATTATTGATGCTTACAAGAATATAAGTACATAGTGGACATGATAAACAGTAAATTCCAATACATGCCTAGACGTCTTATAAGTGAACCAAATCTCAGAAGCGAATACAGAACGCTATCGAGGGAAAAAATATCCCTAAAAACTAGTACCAGAAATACAATGAATAATTCTTGCAGTAATGATGTAACTTGAGATGTGCTAGCTGAAGCACCCTCAGTGTTTAGTTTGTTTGCTTGTCATTTCCCTTCTTGAATAATATGGAAAATGAGACTGCAGTCAATCCACCCAGAATATCTCCCAACCTTGTCCTGAATCTCTAAGGTAGGAGACTACAGTCAAATAGCAGCCTCTAAGAGCTGGTAAACGAACATTTGTACTGCATATGAGCACTAGTCCATATTTACTATGAAAAAGTGCATTGATCAAATGGTTAAGATTGCTGGACGGATGCAGGTTTGGGATGGGTCTGTCGACAATCTAGAACAATGTACATTAATGAAGGTGCAGTGCTTAGTCAACAAAATTCTATACACGTGGAACACTTTTTCATTTCGACTCCATAACATGTGCTAGCTACACAGCCATAGTTTAGAGTCCGACCAAAGATTGTGTTATTAAACAATTTCTACCATGTAATCAAGAGCCTATAAAAGTCTTCAAATGGACAGCTACCATCATATGAGAAACGGTCGACATTGGGGAACAATAATATTTTGTATTGAATGGTTAGAACCTTTGATAAGCATGAATTTTAGACTGACTCCCATCTCCAAGCTGGACATTTCAACTAAGAGAGGTGATCATTACCCATGTATATATATGCAATAATTCAACATAAGAAACATTATCTGATATATATTTATAGTTGTTGGGATGACGGGCCTAACCATGTAAATGTTTCTCCAAAGATCCCAATGGCATAAACTCATAAACAAGGAGAACCCCTGCCTAAGCTTATCCATCAAAGGATTCGAATCATTCAATTCAAGCACTTTTAAATGGACGATCATTCTTGTTACACAAATGGATTCTTAACGCATGAATTGGTTTAAGTGTAGGTTTGGTAATGCAGAAAATGTAAAATGCGAAAAATCATGCAAGATTTTATATGGACTTAATAATAAATGCAGAAAATCGTGCAAGGTTTCAAGGTTTTCTTGAAAAAGAAGACATTAAAAACATAAATTTTGCCTTAAAACAATAGCACTTATAAAATCTGTACTCTATTGTCGATGCAATGAACTCTAAACCACATACATGGATCACGGTCTTTAGGATTCCAATTGGCAAAGGCCCCTAAGGATCCGATACCACTTTGTCCTGGAATTCCAACAAAGCATGCCCTGCATTTCAAGAAAAAAATATATAAAAAAAAATGATCTCCAATCACATGATATATATGAGGTTTTCTATGCAATTCTCGGGCCTTACCCTTCCATCAATGACCTGTTAACAATTGATACTGAGTTGGCCTCCACCGACTAGAGTTCTGGGCCCAAAGATTGACCAATGGTGCAGCCATCTATATAAGAGATGTTGATGTGGTAGGACAGAGAGTTGGCATTGTTGGAGTTGGCATTGTTGGACAATGTTGACCATCTGATCAAGAAGAGGTATCAAGGTTGCAACTGGATGGTAAATAGTCTAAATCAAATACATAAATATGCTTTTGATCAGATGGTTAGAATTCTCTGCTCTAGACATTTTGGATAAGTGGCGGGCCATTTGCAACGTGTTAATAGATTCTCCTAATAAAGGTATTAAACTGTGCCTCCTAGCGAAAAAAAGGAAAGAATAATTATAGGTAGAATTTAAAGATCGTACCTGTTTTTTCCAATGGTATTTAATTATTGGCAGGTGGTAAAATGGGAATGCTGTCCAAAGGCCTCTAGCATCCTGCATGCTACTTCATGCAACTTGCCTGTTGCAAGTGTAGAGTAATAAATAAGTAAATAAATCCCAAATTTCCATAAATTTAGAAGCATAAAAACAAAGGAATATTATGTAAATTTTCACAACCGTTCAATATATATGGGAAAGATACTTTTCCCAGAATATCCCCCAACTTATCAACAGTTGTCGCCTTTAGTCACCACCGATGGGTTTTAACCCAAAATTTAAGTAATCGGTTTTAGCACTAAGCATTAATTTGAAGCTAGTGATGAAGAATCAGTATTAGTTAAGGTGCCAGATGACATGGTACTGGAACTTTTTTAAGACGTATGCCGCATCATCATATGTGTCCTCTCTCATAGATAAATAGGTGCATAAAGATCTAAAAGATCTTTGGTGCAAAAGATTGAGACGAAACAGGATCTCTATCATTCGAGTCTAATCGATAAAACTTAATCTACCATGTAAATCAATCATAATCCTTTGGCTGATGTTAAAGTTCATCGTTCGGATGGTAATATCCACTTATAAGCATATCATAGATGTGTGCCACATGGCACAATGATAAATCACACTCCAATGGTGTGAGATAAATAGTAACATTTTAGGAAGATCATTACACACCATTTGGTGGAGCTACTATCCCTTTTCAGAAATGGCTAAAACACGCTAAAAACCTATGAAAATACCAAAGCTAAAGCAGCCAAATAATTTGAAAAAAGTAGTAGGTATCATGTAATTTTCCTTATAAATAAAAACCCTCACACACACACATCCCATCCCAGTTTCTAATCTCGTCACGGACATACAGAAATAAAATAAAAGGGGGAAAAAAAAGACAAAAATGTAAAAAGAAAATAAGTAGTAATAAGTAATAACTACGACCCACCGACATGAAGAAAAAAAAAAGGGAAGAAGAAGAAGAAGAAACAACCCGAATCTCTGTTCCAGTGGCTCAAAACCTCTTATAGTCTTATTGAACCACACACATTTCAGTCCCCAACAACAATCTATGTTGAATGTAATCCATTAACAGTAATAACTATAAGTCATAGTTCCTAGTTTTTTTATTTTAAAGAAAGAAAATTGATAAAAATTCAAAACATACACGAAAAAAAGGATCAAAATGTAGAAAATTCAGTAACACATGGGAAAAAAATTAACAAAAACAAAACCCTACTATAATAACAGCAAAATTGAGAGAAATTTTTTTTTTTTTAAATATTGAAAATAGTAAAATAGGATGAGCAGTTGTTTTGGATTTATTCGTAACCAATAGTAAAAAAAGGGAGAGCATTGTCCATTTGTTTACTGCAAAAACATTACGTACCAGATGACACGAAGCATTTCAGAGTTGAGACGATATAAACAAGAAAAAAATAAAGAAAAAAAATAGAAACTAACCTCTCCTGGGCTTGGTCACGGCCGTGGACTCCACCACTTTCTTCTCAGCCACCGACACTTCCTTAGGAGGGAACAAAACTGCATCAATTCCCTGAAGCGATATCCTACCGTCGGTATAAATATCCAATTTGAATCTAAGCAGAACCACATTTATCCAATTGCTTACTACTTTCAATTCACATTATAACTCAACCCAAATCATATTTATTTTAAGCCAATTGCCTACCACTTCTAGTTCACACACAACTGGTTATACATACCCATAAAGCTTAATTATATTTGATTACACAAGAACTAAGCATTCACTCCAATAAAAATAAAATAAACCAAACTACACAAAGAGTGAAGACTCAAATTAATACAATAACCACCGGTTAGGGATGTATCCAAAAATGAAAGGTTGCCTTTCGTTAACACATCAAAAGGGCAGCTTTACAGGTGTAAAAGGTTGCCTTTTGTTAACACATCAAAAGGGAAACTTTACAGGTGTAAATTAAATCTCAGAAAATCACTGCGTCCTCAAAAAGCCGTAACTGTCAAAAGAAAAACTCTGAATTTTTTCCCATATTTACTAGCTTTGCAAGGATGTAATTGGGACACAAAAGAGTGTGAAACTTGGGGCATGGCATCTCCGCTAACCGAAGTGACCATCGATCAGGTTGCTCAAATCACCAGATTACACTCCCATCTGGATATGTTGTTACAGATTAGACCCTAAAAATGATCCGCATATTTCTAAAAGTAATTGTAGAGTGTAGATGTCAGCTACTGGCATATAATTTGAAGCGATGCTATATTGAAGAAAAACTAACCAAGTAACTACACAAAGAGTTGTTCATGAGAAACAGATAGCACCAGAATTAACATAAACCGTTCATCATTTCTCCTCAAGTAATCAAAACAAACTATGTTAGATGTAAGACACCTATATCTATGGTGGCACACTATTTACAACAAGTTCAGATGTCCTGAAACGCATGGACAATAACCCCCACAAAAAGTTGTTCAATATAGACACCACCACCATAGCATAAAAAGAGAGTAGTACCTCAGCAAAAGAACATGGAACTGCACTCATTTTCGTGCAGCTTAGGCAGTTCTGGCACTGGGATGCTACCCACATTTGATACCCCACCATGACCCAACGATGTCTCGGACATCTCACCAAACTTGATAAACTGACCAATCTAGCTGGCTGTGCGAACAAGACTATGACACTTATTGCAGCCTTGGCGGTGTCGAGTGCTACAGAGTTGGTGGCTTCCTCTAGTCACGATAAGTTTGTCAAATTTTGGAAATGGTCACTGCTGCTTCTTCCATTTTTTATTTCTTTGGGGGGTGGGGTTGGTATACGTAGCTACTTTTCAGCAGATCTAATCTCTCACGATCATTTTTAATTGCCGTGTCTAGCGATTAAAAAGTTGCTAGGCCTCCTATATACTTTTTACAACAGAAAAATCCTTTGCTGTAACCTATACTAACAATGATGTTTCAGTCAGTTGTTAATCCCTCTCATAGTAAATCCATCAAGTAGGGCCTTTTTGTTGACATGGGTCGAGTCTTATGAAAAACTTACAGTTCATACCTGTGGGAGTAAGGTGGGAAAAGAACTTATAAGTTTTGTTTTGTTCAGGTTGAGAAAATCAAGGGTTGCTTCTACGACAATAGGGTCTACAAACTCTCTGCAAATACCATATAAAAGAGATCAACATTTATATACCACTACAATAAATAAAAATGGTAACATAAACCAAAGCTTCCCTAAACATCCTCATTTCCACTTAAGGGCCCTAAAGGCAAAATTCACTCATCATAAAATCATTGACAAGAAGCTAACAAAATAGTCAAAAAAGAGGCATGATTAACTTGTGATGATCATTTTGTCTCGTCTATTTGGGATCGCCTAACAAGCAGGATTAATTAACACTGTGAAAAGCCAATACACAAAGATGCACAGGGAAAGACCATACACATCAATTTATAGAGAGTTTAGCACAGACTGACATAGTTCGTTGGTTCGCTCAGTTCACATTTGGGTTTGTGGTTCGCAATGTCCCACTATCAAAAAAACCCGATTCGCTAGGGGTAGGATGATTTTGAAAAGTATATATCATGTCCACTTGGTTAGTTATAAAACTTAAAAATTAGGAGGTCTTAGGTTCAAATCCACTCCAAATAAAAAATTAGCATTAATTAGTTGATTTGATTCCCATACTGAATCAGTCTTAGGTTCAAAAATGCCACATAGTACCATCGGAAGGACGTTTCCGAGTACAAGGGGCTTGGAAAGGTGCATCTACCATTGCTCCAACCACGTCTTCCCTCACAAAATTGGAAATATTATCATCTTCCCAGCCAGAGAAAGAGAGAGCAGGGGTTCAAAAATATTATCATCTTTTCTTTGTTTAAGTATTCATCCTTGATAAATTAACTTCTAAATTATATTAAATCATTCCTAAGACTAGATTCATCATTAAAAAGCCCAATTGGCTATGGGGACCAAAAGAAGAGGTTCACCCCTTGTAAGCTAGTCAAACACAATCCACTTCAAGTTTGAAAAAGAAATAAAATAAGAACATGAAACATTTGTTTGAACCATGGTACACCTCATAATAAAAATTAAGGACTCTAATTAAGGACTTCAACCAAAAGACGAGGTTGCATTTTGTCACTTTGATCTCAAAACCAAAACTTTTAGTGATCCATAGTCCACCTCATCCCATCCCATCTCAAAATAAAAATAAAATTAAATAAAAATTAAGAACTTTAATTAATATTGATATAACATAATCAAACTCTCTGCTTTCTCACCACATAAAATTAGCAGATGTAAACACAGTCCTAGCATACATCAAGAGGAGAATAAATAAATAGCCTCGTCTGAGGTCGCGATTTAAACCTAAAATTGATTGCAGAACCCTAAAATGACAACAAAATCTCACAAAATCAACTTGAGTGGAGTTTTCTTGGTTACCTCCAGGAGAAATACGAGAGAGCAACAGACTCTAAATTTTTCTCTTTTTCTCCATTAATGCTAACGAATCAAATAAAGCTATAAGATATGCTATAAACAATAACAAAAAAAAAAAACTAAATACAACGCCATCTAGATCCCAAAAACAAGCAAACGATGCATTGAGAGATTTCACAACCAAAATTAGAAGAAATTGAGAAATTTCTTGCTTTCATTGCGAATCCAGTAGCTTTTGGGCACATTAGCAAAATCCTGCACGTTAGCAAAATCAAAATCCAAAACGCATGCATTTTACATAGAATGACTGCATGATCTACAACCCAAGTACATCGCCCAAAGTGCATCTAACGATCCTATCAAGCGCACGCTAGGAAAATCAAAATCCAAAAGGCATACGTTTAACAAGGGAAAAAAACCTTACGGCCCAAATACATCATCTAACCTATGCCTCCTAACGATCTCTGAACTAATGGATCACAGACAAAGAGATCATGATTTATCCAGTTCTTCGTCGCTTTTCTAGTGAATCCAATGCCTCCAATCATCTAGATATGGCGCACGTTAGCAAAATCAAAATCCCAAGGCATGCATTTCATAAGAGAAAACCTGATACTCTATAGCCCCAAATACATCATCTAACAAGCGCTTAACTACCTTTCAATCATGATTTATCTACTTCGCGATCACTTTCTCAGTGAATCCAGCAGCTCCAATCGTCTAAAAATCCAGCGCACGTTAGCAAAGAGAAAATGAAATAAAAAAAAAAATCACCAGATGGAAATGACGACCAAATTTCCCTATTTCAAGATTAGGAATCTCTAATGTGTGAAGAGCAGCTAGGGTTTTGGAGAGAGATCTATGTCAGGGTGATTGCAGAGATTTCAAGGAGAAGAAGAAGGAGAAAGTGGTGCGAGCTAGGGTTCCTGTCGAAAGAATGGAACGGATCAAAAAGGTAATTGTATTTATAGCTTGTAAAATATCTATTTTACCCTTTTAAAATAAGTGCCTTAAGATGTTGTTTCTTATTAAACAACAGCTATTCGTTTATTACAGCTTTCAGTAGTCGTTTACCATTTAGTTATGAAGTCGTTTTTTGCCCTTTTTGACGTAGTGTCTTATCTTTAATCTCAAGATCAAACTCCTGTAATAGGAGGATCCATCTGATTAATCTTGACTTGGCATCCTTTTTAGACAAAAGGTACTTCAAGGCTGAATGGTTTGTGAACACCACAATCCTAGATCCTAACACATAAGATCTGATGTTTTTCAAAGCATAGACAATGACCAACAATTCCTTCTCAGTTGTGGTGTAGTTTAACTAAGCAACAATTATTATCTTGCTTGCATAAGCAATCACATCAGGTAACTTGTCCTTTCTTTGCCCCAAAACTGTACTAACAGCAAAATCTGATGCATCACACATCAGCTCAAATGGCAAAGAATAATCAGGTGCTTGAAGGACAGGTGCAGAGGTCAAACAGCCTTTCAAAAGCTCAAAAGCAATGAGACATTCATCATTAAATTCAAAAGGAACCTCTTGGCATAACAGGTGGCAAAGAGGTTTTGAGATTTTACTGAAATCTTTGATGAATCTCCTATAAAAGCCAACATGCCCTAAGAAAGATCAGACTTGTTTGATAGTTTTAGGTTGGGGCAAATGTGCAATCAAATCAATTTAAGCCTGGTCTACCTCTATGCCTCTATGGGAAATAATATGGTCAAGGACAATGCCTTGATTTACCATAAAATGACTCTTTTCCTAGCTCAAAACCCAGTTGGTTTCCTCACATCTCTGCATCACTAGGCTGAGATGGTGTAGACATTGGCTAAAACTATCCCCACAGATAGAGAATCATCCATGAATATCTCTAAAAACTGATCAATCATGTCAAAAAAGATAGCATACATACACCTTTAGAAAGTTGCAGGAGCATTGCACAATCCAAATGGTATCCTTCTATAGGCGAAGGTGCCAAATGGACATGTGGAAGTTGTCTTTTCCTGGTCTTGTGGATACACAGGGATTTGGTTATACCCAGAATATCCTCAAGAAAGCAATAAAAAGTTTTGCCTGCAAACTTATCCAAAATCTGGTATATGAAGGGCAAAGGAAAATATTTCTGGTTTTTAAATTGAGCTTTCGATAATCAATGCACACTCTCCAACCTGTGATTTTCCTAGTTAGAATTAGCTCACCATAATCAGATTTAACCATAGTGATACCAAATTTCTTAGGTACCACCTGAGTAGGTGCCACCCATTCCGAATCTGAAATGGGATAGATGACTCCAGTATCTAATAATTTGACCACCTCCTTTATCACTACCTCTTGCATGTGGGGGTTTAACTTTCTCTGCATCTCTCTAGAGGGTTTGAAACCCTCTTCCAAGTGGATCTTATGCAAACAAACAGCAGGGTTGATGCCTCCAAGATCAGCAATAGTCCAACCTATTGCTCTTTTATGCTTTTTTAAAACACATAACAGCTCTTCCTCTTGCTCATCAGTGAGAGAGGAAGAAATGATCATAGGCAACTTCGGATTAGCTCCCAAAAATGTATATTTCAAAGACTTCGCCAGCTGTTTCAACTCCACATCAAGTGAACTTATGAGTGAAGGCAATAAAGGTGCCTTTGAAGGTGGTGGAAGAGGCAACATAGCTGGTTTCCAAGGAGGATACCTTGTTACTGGCCCCACGTCAGAATTTAAGGCTTTCACCTCTTGAATCACAGGTGTGGGGGACCTTTTCTTCAACAATTTCACTCCACACATTTTTAAAAAATCACACAAATAATCACAATGCAGCAGCTTTGGAAAAGTCTCTTCCATAAGCTCATCAAGCACATTAATTAAAAAGCAATCCTCACTATCCAAGTGAGGTTGACTTGCTGCATTGTAAATATTTAGTTTTACTTTCATATTGCCAAAAGATACCTCTATTATACCTGACTTATATTATATATAAGCATTGGCAGTGGCAAAGAAAGGCCTGCCAAAAATTACTGGAATGGAGGTAGTGCACTTGCTTGGTTCCATGTCAAGAATCAGAAAATCTTCTGGATAGAAAAACTTGTCAACCCTAACTAACACATCTTCTATCATTCCCAAAAGCCTCCTTTATGATCTGTCAGCCAGTTGTAATACTGCATGTGTGGGTTTTAATTCTCCCAAACCCTAACTTCTCATAAACTGAATATGGAAGTAGGTTCACACTGGCTCCCAGAATTAACAAGGCTTTTTTAATGGTGTGATCCCCAATGATGCAAGGGATTGTGAGAACTCCTGGGTCTTGGAGCTTTGTTAGGATTGCAATGGACAACACTTGGTTCACTTGTTTAGCATAAAAGACCTTCTTGGATAGGTGTATCCTTGATTTTCTTTTGTGTGTGCACAAATCTTTCAAAAACTTTACATAGGCTGGCACTTGCTTGATTGCATCAAGTAAAGGCAAGTTGATCTTCACTTGTTTAAATGTCTCCATCATTTCCTCAATTTTAACATTCCTCTTATCAGAAGGAGAAGATGCTTGAAGTGTAGCATCCCAAACATTTTAAAACCTTGATCTGCATGCCTCAATACGTGTGTCCGACGGTCCGCACGTCGGGGACGGTATCGATAGTCGATGTAATGTCTATAGATCAAATCCAACGGATGGGATTTGACATATGTAGGTTAGGTTGAGGGTTAGTGCCCTCTCGTACACCCAACATTAGTGCAGCTATTTTACGCCTAAGCCTAGGACTCAAGTATAAGAGGAATTAAATGCCTCATTTAGGTTTTACATTCAACACCTTAGTAATTGCTTATCATAGGGAGTTAAGAGGAAAGAGAGAGAGATTTGAGATTTAAATGCTAATTGCATGCGAGAACAATCTGTTCTCGAAGCTTGTGGTTACGTAATTAGAGCGACGAAGGAGCCGCTGTTCTTTTGGTGAACCCGAGTCAGATCTAGAGGCTAGGATTAGAGATTCGGAGGAAATTGAGGTATGAAAATTTGGTCGAGATCTTGAAATTATGTCGTTAACTATTTTTACGTAATTTTAGATCACAGGAGCGTAAGAAAGTGAGTTTAACTTGATGTAGAGGGGGAAAACCCTTAAAAGGGTGAAATATGTTCATTTTGATCGATCAAAATTGAGTTCGATCGATCGAAATGGACTTAAAATGTGAAAACTTCAAAGTATGAGGAAATTCGTTCGATCAAAGTCAAATTTGATCAAAAGAAATGGGTGCAATCGATCGAATCTCACACTCGATCGATCGAAACGTATATAAACAGGAACATGGAAAAACCCTCTATGAGAACTCGATCGATCAAAATATATTTGATCGATCGAATTAGAGTTTTCGACCTATCGAAGTATAATTTCATTCGATCGAACTGTGTGATAGCTAAATTGCTTTTGAAAGATTCGACCGATCGAAATATTTTCGATCGATTGAATTATATGTTTTCGATCGACCGAAAAGGGATTCGTTTGCTCGAACTATGTTTGATTTTTTGGCTTCTGTGGGAGCTCGACCGATCGAATTGAGTTTGATCAATCGAAATGTGATTTCCATCGATCGAAATTCGGATTCGATCGATTGAAATTCCTAGATTTAAAATTTTGGTAAGTTTTGACTGCGAGATTTTGAGGAGAGCTATCCTAACATGTTTTGCATTGTTCTAATGAGTGAATATTAGATTTTATATTTTATGTGACTTAGTATTGTATGATGAGGGGGGGGCTAAACCAAACGGCGGTGTGAGCTAGTGTAGGTTAAGATCTCGAGGTAAGGAACACTTGACACCATGTGCATTATTACGTTAACATGTGTGTGTTATGACGTGATGTTTCTTTGAATTGATTATATGTGTGGTTACGAATTCAATTTGGAAGGGCATGTGCATCCGTATGTTTTTGATTCAATCTAATGTGTTGTGGAATCTTTTGAGATTCAATCTAATGTGTTGTGCAAGTATCTTCACACTTCTTTCGGGCCTTTGATCTAAATTATAATTATCACTTTAAATGGCAATGAGTTATATGTACACACTTCGATTTAAGGTTTTATGTGAATACCCAATTGGTACAATGGCTAATCCGTACACCTTTGTGCTATGTATTTTTTTGCTCCTACTGCATGACGGTAAATATGTTCGGCCAAGCATCCAACTTTATGGGACCTTGGATATATGTGAAAATGGTTCATATGAGTGACAATGGTGGGTATTCCATCGGGGGCTTGAGGCTATAGCTCCTCATTCTATTACTTTAAGCATACCACATCGAACAAGCTTTGTACCTATGTTCCATGTCATGACCATACACTGTGCACACATCCCAATTACTTTGTTTCATTATGCCATAAGATCTATGTTGCCGTTATAATAAGCATGTTATAAGTTTTTCCTTACTGAACTTGGATGAAGCTCATTCCTCGACTACATGTCATAGGTTCAGGTGAAGACGTTGATACCAGGATTTCCAAGAGGGAGGTTTCGGAGCTAGCTTCGGGGGAGGACTTGGAGGAGATTCAACCTGAGAGCTGTTTTCTTTGTACTAGGCCAGAGTAGGTCCGACCCTAGGATTCAGGATGTGCTGGTTTATCTTTGGTTGTAAAGGATATAAATTTTGAAAATGATTATACTTCTTTTTGGTGAACCATATTTCGGTAAGGTACGGCCCTTACCTGTGGTTCTTGTCGGTTCTTTTTCCATAAGGAATCATATGGAATTAGAACCGTCATTTTGAGCTTTTGATGAATAGTACTAGTTCTCTTTTTTTTTGCTATGATGATTCATTGGATATGGTTCTACTTTATTTTCCAATGTGCAACTATACGTTACGTGCTTCGTTCGGGGGCTTGGCCTTGGCGCCAGCCCACTGACGGCACGGGCTTCGGGGTGCCGAAACCCGGGCTGTCATATGAATTGCATTGGGAAATGGCAAATGGAGGACTGATCTCCCATTTACTGCCTTAGCAATCTCATCAATTTTTTCTTATTTTTGTTTTCATTTTTCTATTGGGGCTCATCAACACTCCCCTTATTTCTCATATGCTGCTCTGGTTGCATATCATCATGAGCAGTTCATTCATTTCCTACACTTTTATCATCAAGCTCAACAGCAACTTTGTTATCAACTAGCCTTCCACTTCTCAAAGTCGTAACAGATTTGGCTTCTTCATGTGAAGAAATCTCACCCACCATATACTATCCTTTTGGGTTATTCATAGGCTAACTAGGCAGTCATCCCTCTTCTCTCTTAGTGAAAGTATTGGATAGCTGACTAAGGTGGTCTTCTATCTTCTTAATACTTTGGCTATGGGAGTTAACAGTTTGAGATAAAGAGCCTAAATTCTATAATGAAGCCAGAACTTGCTCTTTAAATGTGAGGGATCTAGAGGGTGCTGAGGCTGGTGCACTTTGATGCACAGGTTGTGCCATTGGTTGGGCCATGGTCTGCTGGTATTGGGGAATTGGTAAGTAGTTTTGCTGGTAGGGTTGAGCATTTCTATAGGGCATAGACTGCTGTTGTGGCTGCTGGTTTTGGAAGGTATCTTGTCTCCACCTCAAGTTAGGGTGGTTTCTCCAATGATAAGCAGCAGTTGGCTATTGTCCAAAGGACTGAGCAGCATTCACATATTTCATAACAAGGTCTAGAAATTGGGCAACAGAAGGACATTCTTCAAGAGAGTGAGTGGGGGACTGGCATATCACACATGCCACCTCCACTTTGGCAGCCCTTGGTGACTACATTGCTCCCATGAGCTTATCAAATTTCTGAGTTAAGCTATCCACCATCCTTTCCAAATTATTGTAACCACTGACCTCATACATTTTCCCTCTTATAGTATTCTCTCTCACCAATCTAACAGGAGTCTCAATATCCCTTGACAAAGTCTCCCTTTGTATGGAATTTTCACTAATGATATCAAACAACTCTCAAGCCTCATCAGCTGTCTTTTGGAGGTAGGTACCACCCATAAGGAATCAACCATGTCCCTGCTCTTGGGATCAATTCCTTGATAGAAACTTTAAACAAGTTGCAATTTAGAAATTTGGTGATGGGGACATTGCTTCAAGAGCTCCTTAAATCTCTCCCATGCTTGGTGAAACTCTTCAGTTGGGGACTGAGCAAAGGAGATTATGCTCTTCCTCAGCTGACTTATTTTGGACATGGGGAAAACCTTGGCCAGAAATTGATATCGAAGGTCATTCCAAGACTGAATACTATTGGTTGGGAGCATGGACAGCCAAGTTCTGGCTCTGTCCTTTAAGGAAAAAGAAAAGAGCCTCAACGTAGTTGCTTCCTCCCCCAAACCTGCAATGTTGAAAGTAGTGCACAGTCCTAGAAATTAATCAATGTGTTTGTATGGGTCTTCCTTAGTTAGGCCATGATATGAGGGCAACATTTGTATGATGGAAGATTTAATCTCATAGTTCCCTTGGACAGAAGGGAATTGAATGCAGAAGGGAGAGTTGTACACCCCTGGTGCATTAAATTCTTTTACTGTCCTTGGTTGCTCACCCATTGTAGAAACTTCACAATTAACCACAGGTGTGTGTAAAGACTGCTTAAGTCTGAGAAGTCTCTTAACTTCAAGATCTAAAGGAATAATCTCAGGATTGAGAGATCTTCTACCAAGCATACACACAGCAGAAATATAAAATTACAGCACATATTTTAGCAAAGCAATTACAACAACAGAACTATTGTTGCAGATATAAAAATGTAAAAGAGTTCAGAAATACAAACTTTAGCACAGCTTGCTCCTCCAATTAGCACAATGCTCCTCTCAAATTAACAAATCCAGATCTGCAACATAAAATTAAACTATAAAAAGCCACAGTAGTAATTAGTCAAACACAAAATAGGCAATTATAAATATATATCTAAAATAAGAAAAACTTTGATCTACCAATTTAAAATCACAGATTCCCCGACAGCGGCACCAAAAACATGTTATATTACTTACCTTGTAATTATTAAAGGGTTAAAATCTGCAAACTAAAAGGAAAAATCATAGAGAAATGGGATCAAGGTAAGCAATCAAGCCTACAAGAACCAAGGCTGTTGCAGCAAGCTTTAAGGGGTAAGTTGTTATTCACTAAAAAGTACCACTTTTCACCTCTTAACCTAGCGTTTACTACACCTTGAAGCTGTCTAATAACTCTATATTTAGTTTGTTTTGTAGTTAGTAATAATTGTGCAGCTTAATACAAAGTCCATGCTTTGGGTGCCAACAAGAGAAAAAATTAAAGCCAAAGGTGACTATTGAGCCAAAGACTGATGGAACACCATGGTGATTATTTTGCATGTCATGATGGACCAAGGGAGTCCAACAGATGAGAGAAGTATGGATGTGAGTGAAGAATGCTGCAACAGCAACATATGCATTACAGCAGAGGAGTAGAATTATTATCTCATGCAGTCAGAAGTCTGCCTCGCATTGTTTAAGTCTGCAACAAAGCCTCCTCGCATAGCTGATACCTGCAGCACAAGTTAACCCACAAAGAACTCGCACACTCAGTGAGGGAATTAACCTCAGGGAACTAGCTTGCGCAACAATCGTGCACTAAAGCCTTTAGAAGTCTAGCTCACAAAGCACTCGCAAGGAACAAATCTCATATGAGCCACACGCACAATCTCGCGAGGCCAATTTGCATTAAAGAACTCAAGTAAGCTCGCGAAGTTCTCATGTAGCTCAAGAGGAGAGAGAGCTCCAGAAATTCTCTCGCACAGATCTCGCGCGTGTAAATGCTTAACCGTCTACCTAGCGAGTTGTGCTATGCAATGCACAAGGAGCTAAGTGAAAGGTAACTTCGTCTGCGCGAGACCCTCATGACAGAAAATTTTGAAGCTCCATTGCACGAGCACAAACAAAGTGTGCAAATTCTTCCTCACGACAACATTGTAGGGCAAAGTAGCTGCGCGACAAGTTAAAAGCCTTCAGCGCGAGGAAAGGGTTCAAGCCAAATCTACCCTCACGAGCACTCTATAACTGCGTGAATGAATTAAAGAGTAAAAGCCAGCCCCGCAAAGCTTGGGCTCTCCACTTCTCACTATTTACTTAGGGACCTTTTAGGGATTTCCTCAGGTCCAAGGGACAAATCTCGAGGCCCTGATCTCGATGCATACATCCCAAGGCATCTTTAACCAAGCCACATCTGCTAAAAAATTAGGGTTTAATCTTCCCTTGGCCAAGGCATTAGTGACTGAGTATATAAGTTATAAATTAAAATTAGAAAAAACATTTCTCCTTCAACCTCAGTCAGCTATGAGCTCGAGCAGATTAGGGTTAGAGTTTGATCATATCTTTTTCCATTTTTTTCTTCTTCCTTAGTCTAGCAATTGCTAGCTATGACCTCTATAAGCAATTAGGCTTCGTTTTATTCAGTTTTTGTAATAGGTCTTGTGAACATTGGGATTTGTTGAGAGCTGTTATGTATAAGGTTGCTGCCTTGAAGACATATCATTGTAAGTATTAGTTTAATCAATGAATGTATATTTTAATGCTTATTCAATCTGTTATTTTCCTATTTATCCATAGTTTTATTCAATCTATGTCATACATTTAGGACTTGAGCTGATTTGAAAACCCCATGGAAGATTGAGCTTGTAGCCCTGTAACCATAGTGGCAACAGTAATTTTCATGTTCCACCTCAGTCCCCTCTGGTGTGGATAACCTCTGTGGATAGCCTGTGACTATTTCAATGGAGAGACTATAGCCCTAGGGTGATTCTAAGCCACAGATCTGAGAGGGATTATTTTTCTCTGCATTTAAGCTTGTAGCCTTGTGAGAGGTTATTGCAGGAATAAGCTCCCCTCTGTTTTATTTTACCAACATCCAATGTTAGATCTGATTTCTATGTAGAGATTGCAGACTTGTGAGCTCAGTAATTGCAAGCCTTTAGTAGTAATGATTAGCTGCATTTAAAGTCTCCAAATACCCTTTCAACAACTATGGTTTCCACTAGTTTTTCAAGAGCTATTTACACCCATGGATGGCTGTGCTTGTAGCCTGACAAACATGGTGTCTGTAATGATGTTAATGTTCTGATTTGGTCCATTGGTTGGAGGACATCAATTGGATAATCTGTGACCATTTAAGTGGATAGGTTATAGCCTTAAGATCAGTCCATTCCCTTGGATCAGATTGACTTTCTGCTTTAATTCATGTGGTGTTTTCCCCTCCATTGGATTGCTTATGACCATTGAAGTGTTCAGGTTATAGCCTTAAGAGACCAGGTCAAACCATAAGAGTTGAGTTAGATACCTCCTCCTTGCAGATGTACTTATAGCCATCTGAAGGATTGCTGAAGAGATAGCCCTAAGTCTGAGTTACAAAGCTGAAAGAACTTAGCTTAATTGCCTACTTCCCATCATTTTTATCTTTATTGTAACACACACCATCACCACCTTCTTCATAACCCTTTCTTTAGGATAGAACTGCACTTTGTTTCTCTTATTTTAATGTTAGTTTAGTGTAGTTGTGACACCCAACTCCCTTTCTCTAGGATTGTCAGATCTATAGCCAAATCTGAAGGCCTACTATTACAACCCATTTTGGGTTCTAGATCAATTTCTCTATGGGACAAACACTTACTCAAAACTTGTTACAATATCCCTATATCTTACAGGCTATATATTTCAGATTATTGTTTTAACCAATCTTTATTTCATCACCTTTCGATTTATTTTTCTTTACCACTATTTTCTCACCAATAGCAAGACAGCATCCGAAAGTGACCAACAAGATTTTGGCGCCGCTGCAGGGGACATTGATCTTTTTAGTAGACATGAGTTGTATTGTAATTTAGTTTAGAAAATTCTTTATAGTTGTGCCTTAAATAGAATAAAATGTACTACTGATTTTTGTAGGATTTTTACAGAATTGGACAGCAGCAGCAGGGAAAAACTAGAGCTGCAATTGGAGTTTAGCTAGCTTTGTTTGCACTTCTTTTGCCCTAAAACTCAGCCCATTTGTTTTGAATTCTTTGTGTTTAGTTTTGCTGTAATTTTGTTGCAAATTCTTTAAGTGTGCTGTGAGTATTTTCTTTACCTGTGGATTCTGTGAGTGTATGCTTGGTAGAAGGTCCCTGAACCATAAGTTGGAACCTCCAAATCCTGAGATTGAAAGGGTCCTTAGACTGAGAATCAACACATCAGCCCCTATTGTTAAAACTGAGCCAGTTGTGATGGCTGAGAGGCAAAGAACTCTGAAGGAATACAATGCACCTGGGGATTACGCATCTTCCTGTTGCATACAATTTCCTTCAGTTGAAGGAAACTATGAAATTAAGTCCTCCACCATTAACATGTTGCCATCTTTTTATGGGCTCAGTAAGGAAGATCCTTACAAGCACATTGATCAATTCTTAGCACTTTGCACTATATTTAACATTGCTGGCCTATGACCTAAAGCCACCAAACTTAGGTTTTTTCCTTTTTCCCTAAAGGAGAAAGTCAGCACCTAGCTCTCTAAGCTCCCAACCAATAACATCTAAACATGGAGTGACCTCCAAAGCCAATTTCTGGTAAAATACTTTCCCATGAATAAAACTAGTCAGATGAGGACATGCATACTATCATTTAATCAATCTTCAACTTATGATTTTTATGAAGCATGGGAGAGGTTTCAAGAAATGTTAAAACAATGTACCCACCACCAAATTCAATAGTGGCAACTTGTGCAAGTCTTTTAGCAAGGAATTGATCTCAAAAGTAGGGACATGGTGGATGCCTCATGTGGGGGTAGTTACCTCTACAAAATAGTTGATGAGGCATGGGAGTTGTTTGATATTATAGGTGAGAATTCCATGCAGCAGGAGTCACTGTCTCGCAATGACAGCCAGACCCCAGCTAAATTGGTGAAAGAATCCACCCCTAGAGGTGACATATATGAGGTCAAGGTGTTGAGTGAATTAGAAAGGAAGGTGGACAATCTGAGTTTAATGTCTGATAAATTGATGAATGTGATGCAGCCTAGGATGGTTGCACAAGTGGAAGAGGCATGTCTAATATGCCAATCTCCCACACATTCACTTCAAGAATGTCCATTAGCTAACCAGTTTCCTGAATTAGTTATGGAACATGCCAATGCTGCCCAAGCATATGGGCAGCAACCTACTAGATACATATGGAGAAACCACCCTAATTTGAGGTGGAGAAACACACATACCAATAGCCCCAGCAGCAGTACTTGGCATCTCCATACAAACCGCAGCCTCATTTGAACCAGGGATATGCACCAAGGCAGAATTTTTAGTTGCCTACCCCACAACCAAATCAGTTGGTTGTGCCCCCACCACAGGCCAGATCCTCTTTCTTTAAAGAGAAAATATTGACATCAATACAAAATCTTAAAAATTTAGTACAAACTGTGAACTCTCATGGGAAAAGCATTAAAAAAAATAGAAGGCCAGTTGTGTCAAATCTGCAATGCTTTGAACAAGAGAGAGGAGGGCAGATTGCCTAGTCAACCCTTGGCCAATCCTAAAGAGCAGTATATGATTGGAGAAGGCTCCTCTACCCATGAGGAGGCTAATGTAATCACTACCCTAAGGAGTGGAAGGGTGGTTGACAATTTAGTGGGTAGGGCAGCTGAGGGGGTCATGAAAAGTGAAAAAGAAAAAAATTTGAGTGTTGAAGAACCAGTGAATTTATCCCCTACTGTGAAGTAGTAAGGGAAAAATAAAGGTGCTGATTTTGAGCCCCAATAATAAGCAATAAATGAAGAAAAAAGAAAAAAAGAAAAATTTGACCATGATGTTGTTAGGCATGCAGCTGTGGCACCAGCAGTCCCATAGCTGCCATTTCCTCATGCACTTGCTAGTCTATCCCCTTTTTATAAGGAGAATGCTCAGATGGAAGAAATGATGAAGACCTTTAAGCAGGTCAAGATCAATTTTCCCCTGCTTGATGCTATAAAATAGGTCTCTGCCTATGCCAAATTCTTGAAGGGCCTCTGCACACAAAAGAGAAAAGCAAGGGTGCAACTGTCCAAAAAAGTTTTTGATGTTAAACATGTTGAATCAGTGCTTTTCATAGCCACACCTGAGAAATTGTAGGACCCAGGGGTACCTACTATCCCCTGCATAATTGGAAACCATACCATTGTGTTGTTGCCTAACATGTGCCTGATTTATGTGTGTTTTGAATGACGAATTAATGAATATTAAGTTACATAATTTTAAATTATGAAAGAGATATCAGCACATTGAGGGCTAACAATAGCCTGCAAGATCAGGGCCAATTGTAGCAAGTTTTAAAAGTAAGTATATTAAAGATCGTCCACAGAGAATTTGTCTGAAATATGAGATAGACCTCCAGATCCGTATACGGATTCGGCTCTATAATTATCTAGAAAGCGTATAAAAGAGAGTGTTGGGTTTTGTCACGCTTAACTAAAAGCAAATAAAGAAAAGAACTAACTAACTGATCCAGATCCAAGTTGGGGAAGTGATTAAAATAAATCAAATGGAGAAATAATAACTTTCCGTGATTTCGCTTTGAATTTTAATGGAGAATCTGCAATCAAACAGAGTTGATTCAATCTTCATCCTGCTACCAAAGACAGATGTAAGAGAAATAAATCAATTAAGGAAGGGTTTAGATTATGGTTATGATCCGTCCACTTAAATGGTCACAGATCATCCAATAGTTGTTGACCTATCCTCAATTCGTAACATGAACATCATCGCAAGTGCCGCCGTAACTAGGTTACCAACGCTAATTCAGACAGAGTAATGAATCAAGGAAATTGCATGCAAAGTAGTGAATCTAAAGGAGTCTAATGCACTAAGGTGATCAATAAGAACCCTTGACATGAATCCAATGGAGAAAACACATTACAAGAACCTTTTAAATTCAATCTTACAATTACTGAAAGCACGGCTTAGATGCCCTCGACTTGCGCCTTGAATCCAATCTCCTTGGAGTTACAAATAGCTCTAAACTCTCAAAAGCAAATACAAAAGAAGCTATTGCAAAAGTTTATCCGACCGAAAGCGGGAAATAGAAATGAACTCAAACTGGATGCCACAATTGGGCAAATGTCTTCTATTTATAGCTTTCCTTGATCCTCGCATGTGAATTGACCAATCAAGTGTTCAGATCCGATTGCCCAATGGCGCTTGAGCACGGGATCCAGATCTGCTCGCCAATGAAAATGCTCGATCCGTTCACCAATCAGCGCTAGAAGCATCAATTTCGTTATGGAATTCAAAATCTGTTTGAGTTTAAGTTCACGCCAAGTGATTTCATCTTTGAGCGCCACATGGGTTGGAATATGCTTTTGATCTTGATTGGAATCTTCCAAATGTCCTCGGCCGTTATATGCATTGGGGCGCGGGCAGAGATTACTGAAATGCCCTTGAAACAAGTCAGAATTCCCGTAATGTCCTTTCAGAGAGTTTAAGTGCCTTTTCGCAAAGTGTTTTGGCTCCGTAAGTTCTTTTCGCAGCAATTTGGCTTCGTAAAGTCTTTTCGCAGCGACTTCTCCCGCATCTTCTATTCGAAAAGGAAATTTCAACTATTCGAATGTAACATGGTTCTTTCGAGTAGTTCATTACGCCTCCGTAATCAATTCAATAGAACTTTGACCTTTTCAAAAGTACTTTTACTTTATGCGATTTGAACTTTTAACTTGATTTCTTCTTTCGAATGGATCCTTCTTCTTCTTGGTCTTTTCTTGCTCTTTTAGGACCTTTTTAGCCATTCTTTGAGGCTATTTCTTCTGTGCCTCTTTGAGCGTGACATGAGTTTTCAGGTTATTGATCATTTTACGTTCCTTTTCGGACTTGCACCTGACTAATTGGTTAGCTGTAAAACGCACACTAAAGCACTTAGTTAGTCGTCACAAGGGTCTTACAAAGCTCATGTTTAGGGGTGACAAATGGTATTTTTCATTACTTAACACACCCCAAACCTAAGCTTTGCTAGTCCCCGAGCAAAGAAACATAAAAACAAAGTAAAGAGCCACTTTTGTAGGAAGCACAGTGCATTTAGCATATGCAACAAGCCTTTTCAACCCCTAGGTGGTCCCTAGAGGAGGAGTGAAGTCTCCTGAGGGTTTTCATGAAGGTACCCACAAACTTCTCCATGAAACAGCTTAACATCAGCAAAATTATCAAATGAGCAATCAAGGAGCAGGATTAGTTACTCTTGAATCAATGATGAAACAGAAAATTTGATTATTGTTTGCACAGAATTTAAACATTTTAAGAACCTCATGAATGTTTCAATATTTCCAATCCGTGAGCAGCCATAGAAAATTGTACAAATGTGCCGCCAAGTGAGCTCATCATCCTAATAAAAATTAGGTTGTAAGTCATACTTATTATGCTCAAGTTCCAACCCAAACACTCACCGTGGTATACTCTCAATCGTGTTTTTGTTGAGGGGTTCATTTTCACTCAAGCTCAAGAGCGCTTACATCTCCCAAATGGATCTAAGCATGAGCATAGGCATGATTCTTAGGCAATGGCATCATTGACATCTCCTCACCATAGATTGGGTCACTTCTTATCTCCACATGAGACTCACTCAACTTTGGATCACAAGGGCTTTTAATCTAGGTTTGTTTGTATGGCTTATGGAGTGAAGTTTCAAGGAAAGCGCTTGAGCAGGGTTTGAATTTGAGAACTCGTGAAGTGCGGAGATGGTTCATGACTCCACCTTTTGAGTTTAGCTTCTTTCTTTTCGAGATTCTCACATTCACAAAGTGATCAGCTTCTTTCTTTGATCTTGCATTTTTTCATCATAAGGTCCCTTTTTGCCTTTTTGCTTGCAACTTTTTCACATTGTTTGTCTCTTCCTTTCTCGGTCACCATATTGCCTGCTTTTTGAGGTATTTTCTCTTCATTTTCTTGATGTTGCCAAATGGTCCATCTTCATTCTTTCTCCTTTACCTCCTGAATTCTCGAGTGAGGGAAGGCTGAATTGGTTCCATAGGTTCAGTGCAAGTACTTTTGGGTATTTTTGATGAAGAATTGTAGGATTTCAACCAAATGGGGTACAAAACAGAATTTTCTTGGTTGGTTCTTAGGTTCAAGTCATTTGATCTTTTCCTCGCTTCATGAGTGTCATACTTGTTTTAATTTGGAGTTTCCTAACTTCTAGTGGATCTAATGCCTCACCAATCCTTTGAATCAAAAAATTGCCTCACCACTCTTCAATGAGATGGAAAATATATGGGCTCAATTCTCCGGTTATGGTTTTCCTTGAGCTTTTAAGTATGTCTTTACCTTTTCTCTTTCCCATGACTTGCTAAATGTCGATACCAAGAGGTTTTCATGGTGCTAACATCATGGAAATGTAGAATATTGAAAGGTTTATGATGTCTAAATTTTGCAAAGAAATTTTAAACTTCCTAATTGTCATGATTCTTAAGTAAAATAATTCATTTCCGACATTTAGGTGATTCTCGTTGTCCTTAGGTTAACTATTCCTTGGCAGACTGCTCACACACCCCCAAACCTATGAGGAGCAAAGGTCCTCAATCGGTTCAAAGGTGGTGGCATAGTCACGCTTATTAGGGGAAAACAAAAAAAATAATAGCAAGGAATTGCGTAGAAATTGCATGAACCAAATTTGACAGAAAATAAAAGGAAAAGAGGGAGGAAAGGGAGTAAGGGTGAGGGTTTATTTTTGTCTTTTTCTCAAGTAGGGGACTAAAGTGGGTACTGGGAGGGGAGGGTAAGAGAGGGTCAGCTTTGGGTAGCTATCTCAAAGGGGAGGTAAGGCCTGTGTCTGTGTGTGGTTTGGGTAGCCTGGTGGTAGTGGAGGGAAGCACTAGGACTGGTCTGCTGGGTTGCTTGTGAGGCAACATGGAGGGCGTGGGTACTGGGGTGGGTGGTAAGGTGTGCTTAGGGCTTGGATGAGCTCCAATGTGGAAGGGTGTGGGGTGGAAGGGTGTGGGGAATAGGGTACTGTGTAGTGGCCGTAGAATGGTGCAGGCAATGGTGCACTAGAGAGCCGGGTCACCACAGAAATGGTTCTGTAAATGGCATGGGCCGAGGTGAGGTGCGTGGTGGAGGCTCCATAGCGCTTCAAACCTGCAGGGTATCTCTTGGACTCTGCTAGTTCACTCACGTGTTCATGTACTGAGGGGGTCCATAGGTGGTTGTTCAGCCCACCCACACTTGCAGGCTAGGTTCCTGTCAGCTTAGCGCCAGGAACTGCTCTCGCTCGTGCTCTGGCAGAATGGGTTCAGAATGTGCAGGGCAAGAGCAGGGGCATGCCGGATCTCCGCCGCTCTCATTCTCTCTCAACATAGCTCGACTTGTGGTCCAAAGCTTTCTTGCCAAAGTTATGGGGGTGAGGACTTCAAAGGGCTCTTCCCTATCTATGTCAAACTTGGCTCTTAGGAGGGTCAGAATTAGTCTTCCAAAGGGAGGCCAGCAATTTTCTGCTTCTTCTTTATCTTGGCACTCACATCAGCCATTGCTTCCGTGGATGAGCATGGGGCATTGAAAAATTGCCCTTTAGAAAAGTGGCGACTAAGGATTTCTCGGCCTTTCCCATATTTAAAATGGAGGAAAACAAAAGCCCACACACCGCTAACACAGATTTAGATTTTTCTAAAAGATTGAGCGAGAATGGATAGAAAAATACCACGATCTAAGGTTTGTGCTTGAACTGAGTCGCTTTGTTTGTAAAGATCGCCTAACCGATACCGACTGTGATCTCCAAAATGGAAACGCCAAACAATTAGGAACAAACGGTGATATCTTTGTGGAGCTCGTGTGAGAAGAGAGTGAGCTATGGTTTTAGTGGAGGCGTCACAGAGAGTGTTTGCAAATACAAAGCTAACTTCAAAACGACTAAATATACTTGAAGCTAAAATCGCAGCACCTTTAAGTTTTCAAATATTCCAAAGAGCCCTTTTTTTCTATTTCAATGGCAAAAGTGCCTTTCGACAAGTAGATAGCTTCGTAAAGTTTATTTCGCAAGGGACTTAGCATCGCACCTTCTATTCAAAAGGAATCTAACATAATTAACTATTCGAAAAGAAAATCTTTCTTTTCGAAAGCGCTCATTGCAGCCTCGTAATCTATTCGAATAGAACTTTGGGCTTTTCAAAAGTAGTTTTTGCTTTGAGATTTGAACTTTTAAGTGTATTTAAACTATGCTAACAAGAAAAGAAATAGAAACAGAGAAATTCAAGAAAACTATGTTGTACAAACATAATATACAATTTTCTACCATCGATTGTTGGAGATTCGTGATGAGATGGGCACAGTTCTCGAGTGTTGTCAATGCATGGCTTGAGCCTCGACCATTTACCTTAAGGATTCTTCCATCCTTGGGATCTGAAATATCCACAGCCTCCCGAGGGGAGGCCTTGATGACAAAGTATGGCCCTTCCCATCTGGATCTCAATTTGCCCTTAAAGAATTTAAGTTTAGAGTTGAATAACCATACCTTGGACCCGGTATGAACTCTTTTCTCATTAAACTCCTATCATGAAATGATTTGACTTTCTCCTTATACAACTGGAGCTTGTATAAGCATCCATCCGCAGCTCTTCCAATTCAGAGTTGAAGTTTCACCTTGATTACCAGAAGTTAGATCCATATTAAATGTTTTAATAGCCCGTAAAGCTTTGTATTCTAACTCTACCGCAAATGACATGCTTTGCCATAGACCAGTCTAAAAGGGACATTCCAATTGGAGTTTTGTAGGCGCCTGTATGCCCACAAAGCATCATTAAGCTTAAAGGACCACCTTTTCGTCCTTCTTCTTTTTTTTTTCCAAATGTGTTTGATTTCTCTATTGAAAATTCCACTTGTCCACCGGTTTGTGGATGATAGGAGTGGCTACTCTATGAGTGATGAGTACTTTTCAATAGAGCTTCAAACTGCTTGTTACAAAATGGCTTCCCCATCACCGATGATGGCTGGGAAAACCAAACTGAAAAAATGTGGTCCTTGAGAAATTTCAAAACCACTTTGTGATCATTTGATTTAGTAGCTATGGCTTCAATCCACTTGGAGACATAGTCCACGCTACTAAAATGAAGTTATTTCCATTAGAAGGAGGAAAGGGGCCCATAAAATCTATTCCCCATACATCAAACAAATTTCAACCACCGTATTAGGTCGTAGAGGCATTGAGTTTCTTTTGGAAATGTGCAATTTTTGGCGATTCCGCAGGATTTACAAAGGTCGAAGGCATCTTTAAAGATTGTGGGCCAATAAAAACCACACCGCAGAATTTTGCATTGTTTTGTTACCAATCGAAATGACCTCCACAGCTGTTCATGACACATTGACAATATGCCGTAGAATTCATGGTCGTGACACATCTTCCATCACTTGGTCTGCATAATTCTTGAATAGATAAGGATCTTCCCAAATGAAATGTTTAACTCGTGAGAAGAAAAGATCTTTATCCATTCGATTCCAATGTTGAGGAATCATCCAGAGCTAAGAAGTTGACTATGTTTGCAAACCAAGGATGGGTATTGATGGCAAAAGTTGCTCATCGTGAAATGATTCATTAATGGGTAAGCTATCATCCTCAAGATTGAGAATTCGGATAGGTGATCACCACCACATTTTCCACTCCTTTCTTATCCTTAATCAGAGATCAAACTCCTGTAATAGGAGGATCCACCGATTAATCTGGCTTGGTATCCTTCTTAGATGTAAGGTATTTTAGGGCGAGTGGTCAAGAACACCACAATTTGTGAACCTAAAACATAAGACCGAATTTTCCAATGCAAACACAATGGCGAGCAGCTCTTTCTCGCTTGTTGTGTAGTTGAGCTGGGCATCTATCATGGATCTCACGCATAAGCTATGACATGGGGAAGCTTATCCTTTCTCCGCCTCTAGGACAGCTCCTAGGGCATAGTCTCGATGCATCACACATCACCAAAGGGCACCTCAATAGTCAGGATCGTGCAAGATGGGAGTCAAATCGACATTTCTTAAGGACCTCAAAGGCATCATGCATTCATTAGTAAACACAAAGGAACATCTTGACACAAAATGATGAGTGGCTTGGAAATTTTATCGAAATCTTTGATGAACCTCCTATAAAATCGCATGCCCTAAGAAACTTCGATTTGCTTAAGCCTGGAGGAGGCAAATGTGCAATTAGATCAATTTTGCTTGGTCCACCTCTATGCCTTTATGGGAGACCACATGTCCTAGGACAATGCCTTGGGTGACCATAAAATGACTCTTTCCCAAATTTTAGAACCAAATTGGTTTCTTCACATCTTTGCAACACCAACTTGAGGTGGTGTAAGCATTGGGAAAAAGTCTCCATAAATTGAAAAGTCATCCATGAAGATCTCCATGAATTGATCAATCATGTCGGAAAAGATGGCATACATGCATCTTTGAAAAGTAGCAGGGCATTGCAAAGACCAAAGGGCATCCTCCTATAGGCAAAAGTGCCAAAGGCGGTGAAGGTGGTCTTTTCTTGGTCCTTGGGTACACAGGATCCGTTGTAACCAGAGTACCCATCAAGGAAGCGAGTAAGCTTTACCCGCAAGCTTATCAAGGATTTGGTCAATGAAGGGAGGAAATGGTCTTTCCTTGTCATGGTATTTAATTTTCTGTAGTCTATGCACCTCCATCCAGCTTGTTTGTCCGGTGGACATAAGTTCACTGATTCACCGCTACCACGTTGATGCCAGATTTCTTAGGCACCACCGTGGGTGCTACCCAAGGAATCAAATGGGGTAAATGACCCCAAAGATCTAGCAATTGACAACTTCCTTCATTACCACTTTCTTGCATGTGAGGATTCAACCTTCTTTGCATTTCTCTAGAAGGCTTGGCATCCTCTTCCGTGGATCTTATGCATGCATACATGGGTTTATTCCTCCTAAATCAGAATGGTCCGACCAATTGCTTTCTTGTGTTTAGAACTACCAACAGCTCCTCTTCTTGCTCCTTTGTAAGGGAGGAAGAAATAATCATGTAGTGTTTGATGATCTCCCAAAACACATATTTCAGATTTTTGGGGAGCCGTTGAGTTCCAATTCAGTGGGCCGAGAAAAGAGGGCAAGCAAAGGTACCTTGGTAATTTGTGGAAGAGGGAGAGGAGCAGTCTCCAAGAGGGAGAACTTGAGGATTGTTTGTGAGTGCCTTGCACAAAGCAGACTCCCTTTGAATTTGATCTCCTTTTCCTTCTTTCTCAGTGGATTCCCAATCATTTTTTAGTTCTGGTGGAGTCTTCACCCGCAGAAATTTTGCAAAGACTCCTCCACAAGTTCATCCATGATGTCAACATGAAAGCACTCTTCAGAGAAAATTGAGGTTGGTTAACATTATAAACATTCAATTTGACTTTCATATTACCAAAAGAAACTTCCATGATACTGCATCGACATTGAATACAAGCATTTGTCAGAGCTGTGAATGGTCTCCCTAAAATGACAGATGGAAGTGTCGCTTTTGGTTGGTTCCATGTCCAACACCGTAAAATCGCCAGGATAGAAGAATTTATCTACTCCTACTAGCACATCTTCAATCAATCCCATAGGTTTTCTCTCGATCTGTCACTAGTTGCAACACCACTTGAGTGGGTTTTAATTCTCCCAAACCTAGCTTCTCATATACGTATAATAAGGAAGCAAAGTTGACACTAGCTCCAGATCTAGCGTAGCTTTCGATGGTATGCTCCCCAATGATGCAGGGATTGTGGGGATTCCAGATCTTGCATTTTAGGGGTGTTGCAATGGATAGTACTTGGTTGATTTTCTCCACAAAGAAAGGCCTTCTTAGATAAATGTATCCTAGATTGCCTTTTGTGGGTGCACACATCCTTCTAAATTTAGCATATGCAGGGACCTGCTTGATTGCATCAAGCAGGTAGATTAATTTTAACTTGCTTGAATGTCTCCATCATTTCCTCAATTTTTGTGTTTCCTTTGTCAAAAGGAGAAACTGACTTCATTGCATGAGGGAATGGGAGGTGGGGAACAAATCTCTCCTCCTCATCTTTTCAACAATTTTTTATTTTTTTTTTCATTTTTTGGGTTTTCGAGGTAAATCAACAACCTCATTGTTTTCATCATCTGTGCTTCCCTGCATCTTGTTCTTCTTCTTTTCCTCTTCACTACCCGTGTTTTTATTACTCTTCCACTTCTCAAAGTGGTCACAGCCTTTAATCTCCTCATGGCCATTTGAGGATTCTCCAACCATGAACTGCCCCTTAGGATTGTTCAAAGGTCGGTTGGGTAGTCTGCCTCTCCTCTCTTAGCTAATGAATTAGAGCCGCCCAAAGTTTCTTCAATTTTTAATGCTCTCACCGTGAAGGTTCACACCGAGATAGAGTTCCTAAATTCTCAAGTGAACTTAAGACCTCGCTTCTTCAAATGACAGGACCTAGGAGGGCGGCTGTGTAGAATGCCGATGGGTTGTCGTGGGTTAGGTTCGAAAATTTTGTTTATTGTAAAAATTCTCACCGATATGGTCGAAAGGTGTTTGAAAGGTATTTGATTTTTGGGTCCTTGCGATTCCACGAGATTAGGATGAGATCTCCATGGGTAGTCATTGGATTGCATCTGTCCATAAGATCGAAAGCTGCATGAGCTTGTTCCATCATGAGTTCGGAAATTGTGATGCGTATGACATTGATCAATTGAATGAGTAGGGACCGCATATCGTACATGCCTCCTACTCTTGACCCATTTGGAGCTTTAAATGAGTCCATCACTATCAAATTTTGTGGTCAAATTATCCACTTTCCTTTCCACTCATTGACTTCATAAACTTTCCTCTTGTGAATTGGGGATTATTCACCCTAGCTGGATTCTCGGTGTCTCTGACAGGATTCTGTTGAATTTCTCCAATCACCTCAAAGAGGTCCCAAACCTCTTCAAACTGTCTTTTGTAAGTAGGTACCTCCACGTGAGGCATCCACCATGTTCTTGCCCTTGATCAATTCCTTGATAGAAGCTTTGAACAAGCGCCATTTAGGAATTTGATGGTGAGGGCATTGTCTTATGATTCTTTGAATCTTTCCCATGCCTCATGGAAAGTTTCATTGAGTTTTGGGAGAAAGAGATGATGCTTTGTCTTAGTTGGCTGGTTTTAGTCATTGGGAAATATTTTGACAAAATTGACATTGCAAATCATTCCATGATGTGATGTCGTTTGGTGCTAACATAGATAACCATGCTCTAGCTTTGTCCTTTAATGAAAAGGAAAGAGCCTCACTTGGTTGCCTCTCGACCAAGTCCTATGTTAAATGTTGTGCACAAAGCCGGAAATTCATCAATGTGCTTGTAAGGATCTTCTTTACTTAATCCATGAAATGAAGGCAGCATTTGGATGGTTGATGATTTGATCTCATAATTTCCCTCCACGTGGGAAATTGAATGCGTAAAGGGGAATTATAGGCACCGTGAGCAAAGTAGTCTCTTAACAATCTAGGTTCGTCACCCATTGTAGCGTAACTCGTGGTGTATGTCTGCTTCTTAGGAGTCTTTCAACTTCAATTAAAAGGAGAATCTCGGGTTGAGAGTTCTCCTACCAAACACACAACGCAGAGAGAATTTGGTACCGCAAACCCGTAATTAGGTGCTTTCCTTTCCTTTACGCAATGTATTTGTAACTGCATGTAGATAACAACAGAAAAAAATGAATTAATAAATAATAAATAAAGAGAATAAAACATAGGTCTATCTATTTTAGAACAAATTCCCCAAGAACGCGCCAAAAACTTGTTGTTGCCTAACATGTGCCGATTTATGTGTGTTTTGAATGACGAATTAATGAATATTAAGTTACATAATTTTAAATTATGAAAGAGATATCGACACATTGAGGGCTAACAATAGCCTGCAAGATCGGGGCCAATTGTAGCAAGTTTTAAAAGTAAGTATATTAAAGATCGTCCACGGAGAATTTGTCCAAATATGAGATAGACCTCCGGATCTGCTGCTACCGGATCGCTCTATAATTATCTAGAAAGCGAGATAAAAAGAGAGAGTGTTGGGTTTTGTCACGTTTAACTAAAAGCAAATAAAGAAAAGAACTAACTAAGCAGATCCGGATCCAAGTTGGGGAAGTGATTAAAATAAATCAAATGGAGAAATAATAACTTTACGTGATTTAGCCTTTGAATTTTAATGGAGAATCTGCAACTAAGCGAGTTGATTCAATCTTCATCGGCTACCAGCAGATGTAAGAGAAATAAATCTGAATTAAGGAAGGGTTTAGACTTATGGTTATGATCATCACTTAAATGGTCACGGATCATCCAATAGTTATTGACCTATCCTCAATTGAACATGAACATCCTTTGCAAGTCTTTGTCGAACTAGGTTACCAAGCTAATTAATTCGAGGAGTAATGAATCAAGGAAATTGCATGCAAAGTAGTGAATCTAAAGGAGTCTAATGCACTAAGGTGATCAATAAGAACCCTTGACATGAATCCAATGGAGAAAACACGATTTGACAACCTTTTAAATTCAATCTTTACAATTGAGGCACGGCTAGGCATTTTCTCGACTTGCAGTCTTGAATCCAATCTCCTTGGAGTTACAAATAGCTCTAAACTCTCAAAAGCAAATACAAAAGAAGCTATTACAGAAGGGTACATGCTATCCACCGGAAAGCGGGAAATAGAAATGAACTCAAAACTGGATGCCACAATTGGGCAAATGTCTTCTATTTATAGCTTTCCTTGATCCCCTTGACAGTATTGAATTGACCAATCGAAGTGTTCAGATCTGGATTGCCCAATGGCGTTGAGCACGGGGATCCAGATCTGTTTCGCCAATGAAAATGCTCGATCCGTTCACCAATCAGCGCTAGAAGCATCAATTGCTATGGAATTCAAAATCTGTTTGAGTTTAGAAGTTCACGCCAAGTGATTTCATCTTTGAGCGCTCACATGGGTTGGAATATGCTTTTGGATCTTGATTGGAATCTTCCAAATGTCCTCGTGTTAAATGCATTGGGGCTGTAGAGATTCTTGAAATGCCCTTTAAACAAGCTGTAATTTCCCAGAATGTCCTTTCGTAGAGTTTAAGTGCCTTTTCGCAAAGTGTTTTGGCTCCAGAAGTTCTTTTCGCAAAGCAATTTGGCTTCAGAAAGTCTTTTCGCAAAGGACTTCTCCGCAGATCTTCTATTCGAAAAGGAAATTTCAACTATTCGAACAGAACATGGTTCTTTTCGAGTAGTTCATTACAGCTCCAGAATCAATTCGAACAGAACTTTGACCTTTTCGAAAAGTACTTTTTACTTTGCGATTTGAACTTTTAACTTGATTTCTTCTTTGCGAATGGATCCTTCTTCTTCTTCAGGTCTTTTCTTGCTCTTTTAGGACCTTTTTAGCCATTGCTGAGGCTATTTCTTCACTCCCTCTTTGAGCTTGACATGAGTTGTCAGCTTTTTGATCATTTTAGGATGCTTTTCGGACTTGGACCTGTCTAATTGGTTAGCTGTAAAATGCACACTAAAGCACTTATTTAGTCTTCTCAAGGGTCTTTCAAAGCTCATGTTTAGGGGTGAAAAATGGTATTTTTCACTACTTAACACATTGGTAGAGCCCTCTTGGACTTAGGGGCTAGTGTGAACCTGCTCCCATATTCTGTGTATGAGGAACTGGGTTTGGGGGAGCTAAAATCCACATCAGTTGTGCTTCAGCTGGCTGATAGGTCTGAGAGGAGACCTGTAGGTGTTGTGGAGGATGTTTTAGTAGGTGTGGACAAGTTCTACTATCCTATTGATTTTCTAATTTTGGACATGGACCCTTGCAAAAGTAAAACCCCAATACCTGTCATCCTTGGTAGGCCATTCATGGCCACTGCCAATGCTTACATTTAATACAGGTCAGGGGTGATAGAGGTGACCTTTGGGAACATGAAGGCCCAATTAAATGTATACAATATTGCTAGGCAGTCTTAGATGGACATTGAGGACTGTTGTGCAATAGATGTACTAGATGGCCTTGTGAAAGGAGAATTATCCAATCTGCTGAATTGGGATAATGTTACTGAAAACTTGAAAAATATTTGGAGTATGGTTGAGGAGGCCCAAGCTCTTATGATAGAAGATAACACCAACATAGAGTCTTCTATGGGCCTAGTGTAGTATTTCAGCTAGAAACCTACATTGATTCCCCTTCCTAAACCCACCACGGCACCTTTATTGCCTTTTATTGAAAGTCCCCCTGAGCTGGAGCTGAAATAGTGCCTAGACACAGTAAAGTATGCCTTTTTGGGGCAAAACAAAAAACTTTCAGTGATTATCTCTTCCTCTCTCACTAGTGAGCAGGAGGAGGAATTATTGAGTGTTCTCAAGAAGTACACAAAGGCAATGGAGTGGACAATTGCTGATCTAGGGGACATTGATGCCTTAGTTTGTATGCACAAAATTTACCTAGAAGAGGGTGCAAAACCCTCTAGGGAGATGCAAAGGAAGCTTAATCCTCACATGTAGGAAGTGGTCTTGAAGGAGATAGTAAAACTGTTGGATGCAAGGTGATTTACCCCATTTCAGATTTAGAGTGGGTATCACCTATTCAGGTGGTACCCAAAAAGTCAAGGATAACAGTTATTACTTCTGATTTTGGGGAGTTGATGCCAGCCAGGGAGACCACTAGCTGGAGAGTTTGCATAGATTATAGAAAACTCAACTCCAAGACTAAGAAAGATCACTTCCCTCTCCCATTCATTGACCAAATTCTAGATAAATTGGCTGGGAAGGCATTTTATTACTTTCTTAATGGATATTTAGGGTATAACCAAATCCATGTGTATCCTCAAGATCAAGAGAAGACCACCTTTACATGTCCCTTTGGCACTTTTGCCTACAGGAGAATGTCTTTTGGTCTATGCAATGCCCAGCCACATTTCAGAGGTTTATGTATGCAATCTTAACTTATATGATTGACAAGTTCTTTAAGATCTTCATGGATAATTTCTCTGTTTATGGGGACAGTTTTAGTAAGTGCTTGAGTCACCTTGACCTAGTTTTGTAATGGTGTGAAGAGACCAATTTAGTCTTAAGCTGGGAGAAGGGACACTTCATGGTAACACAGGGAATTGTGTTAGGCCAGTGGTCTCCCATAGAGGTATAGAGGTAGTTAAAGCCAAGATTGACTTGATTTCACACCTGCCCCCACCCAGGACTGTCAAGCAAATCAGATCCTTTTTAGGACATTCTGGATTCTACAGGAGGTTCTTTAGGGACTTCAGCAAAATTGTAAAGCCACTGTGCCAACTGCTGTGTCAGGATGTATAGTTTGAATTTTCTACTGAGTGCCTTAAGGCCTTTGAGGTCTTAAAAAAGTGCCTTACCACTGCCCCTATAATTCAGGCCCCAGATTACGTACTCCCCTTTGAACTGGTTTCCCTACATTATGAATTTTCTTGTTGTTGGTAGGATCCCCCCTCATTGGTCCAAGATGGACAAAGACCTATTTTTCTTTCAGGTCAAATATTTTATGTGGGAGGACCCATACCTTTGCAAGCATTTTGCATATCAAACTATGAGGAGATGTGTTCCTGAAAGTGAATTCCATAGCATTCTTTCTATGTGCCATGAGCAGGCCTGTGGAGGTCACTTTAGTGGCAAAAGGACAACTATAAAAGTATTACAATGTGGGTTTTATTGGCCCTCTTCATTCAAAGATGCACACATACATTGCGAAGCCTGTGCAAGATGTCAAAGGTTGGGAGGCATTTTCAAGAAAGATTCAATGCCATTGCAGCCCATCCTTATAGTAGAACTGTTTGACATCTGGGGGATTTATTTTATGGGCCCCTTTCCTCCTTCTATGAGTTTCAATTTTATCCTTGTCACAGTGGACTATGTGTCCATGTGGGTGGAAGCCATTGCCACAAGGACAAATGACCACACTGTTGTCCTCAAATTTCTAAAGGACAACATCTTCTCTAGATTTGGCACCCCTAGACTTATCATTAGTGATGGAAGGAGTCATTTCTGTAACAAGCCTTTTGAGAATCTGCCCAAAAGGTATTCTATTACACACAGGACTGCAACTCCCTACCACCCACAGACCAGTGGGCAAGTTGAAATTTCTAATAGGGAAATTAAGCACATCTTGGAGAAGACTATGAGGGCAGATAGGAAGGACTGGGTACAGAAACTAAATGATGCATTGTGGACTGATAGGACTGCTTATATATTGGTATGTCCCCTTTTAGGCTAGTCTTTGGCAAGGCATGTCATCTACCAGTGAAGTTAGAATGCAGAGCCTAATGGGCTATTAAACACTAAATTTTGATCTAACTACTGTTGGTTCTCACAGAAAATTGCAAATGTTAGAGCTTGATGAGCTGAGACTGGAGGCCTATACAAATGCAAGAATTTACAAGGAATGATTCAAGGAATTTTTTGACAAGAAACTCATGAGGAAGGACTTCAATGCAGGTACCAAGGTTTGGCTGTTTAACTCTAAATTAAAATTCTTTCTAGGAAAGTTAAAATTCAAATGGGATGGACCTTATACTGTCATCCATGCCTCCCCATCTGGTGCTGTGGACATCTTGGATCCCATTTCTGGGAAGATCATGAAAGTGAATGGTCAAAGGTTAAAAATTTGTGTAGAAAATTTTGTGGAGCCTCCTCAAACCATTCACCCACATGAACCTCCCACTGATTAGTGATCCACAGCTCTGTACACTGTGTACCATATTTGTTGAATTTTTATGTTGTTTTATTTAAAAATCCGTCATGTGTTGTCTTTGCTTTGTTGTTGATATGCATGTTTTATTCTGTGTTGAATTCTTGTAATGTTGATGTGCATGTTTTGTCATCTCAATCTCAGGAGCATGTTACCTTCTGTAAGTGAAATGTGCATGGACCTACTCTCATGTATATTTTCATGAATCTGCTATAATTGAAAACCATTTGCATTCTTAATTTTTACTTTGTGAATATGTGGTAATGGGCAATGAGATTATCATGGTGAGTTAGAGGAATAATAAAGAGATGAGGTGTTAATACATAAGGGCATAGTGCATGCCAGTGTTGGTGCATAGGCCAATGTGTAGCACTGAGAAAGAGTGAATACTGCTTTGTCGTGAGGTTCAATAGACTCAATTTCACACTCGCGAGCCATTTTTGAGATTTCTTGTGGAGCTCTGTAATGAACTGTGTTGCTTCGCAAGAGCCTCGTGAGCGATATGCCTAAAGAAAGCTTGAGATTGATCCTCGCGAGCCTATTTTTCTCCGCGACATTGAGTTACGCGACAATTGGAAGTCATGTATTTTGTTCCTCGTGAATGCCTCGTGAGCTAAAATTCTAAAGCCTGCAATATTAACTGCCTCGCGAGGCCGTTGATGCTGTGCGAGGGATTCAAAATTGCTTCGCACGACATGACCCAACTTTACCTCCGTGAGTGACCTTGCGAGACTCATAGGTCTTTTAAAGTACATTCCTCACGTGGCATCTTTCTTCTTCACGATTGCATTTTGCACGAGATCTCACCATTGCTCGCGAGAAGATTTTTTGCCCCGCGAGTACCTAACGAGAACCGCGGGAGGCACTGGGTCACACTCTTGTACTCTGTGATTTTTTTACTTTTTCATTTCTTCTCTTCTTTACCCTAGTTCCCACTGAGCAGCTCTGAGCTCCCTTCTCCATCCTCTCTCCTCTACGACCTAAACCACTCCTACTCAGCCACTTTTCTCCCGCCATTGTCTTCCACAATAGCTCCCGGTCATTTTGAACTTGGTTTCGGGAGATTTGATCCATTGAGCCACAATTAGACTGAAACCTAGCAATTTGGTGGAAAGATTTCTTACTCTTTCATTTGGTTTGATGGGATACTATTTTAGTGTTAAGTAGGGAAGAAGTTGTGTGCAATATTGTCCTTGGAGTGTGCACTACCCAAACTTTGAGTTTAAAGACCTAATTTGAGAAGTTGGTGTAGCCATGGCCACGAGTTCTAATTTTTTGATACTTTGGTTGTCATGCTGAACCCTTCCCTTACTGGCAGCCCTGTGGCCACACGAAAATCTATAAGGATTGCAGAGGCCTCTACTGTGGAGACCTCTGAGGTACCTACACAAACTATTAAGCCCCAAGCAGAACAAACTAAAATGAGGGTTGCCCCTATGAAAAAGGCCAAGGTTGTGGCCTTTGATGCCCCTATTACCAAGAAGGAGTCAGCCCCTAAAAGGAGGGCCAGAGACCACCCACCTGCTAAGAGCCCTAAGAAACCAAAGAAAAAATAAAAGAAGTGCAAGGAAGTGGCCCCTGAGGTTGTCCCTAAGGTTGCCTAAGAGGAAGAGGATGAGTCCCTCAAAACCCCCTCTGAGTTTGTGGGTGCAATCAAGCTTGAAGCTGAAACTGCCTTTGATAAGGCATTCTTTGAGGAAGAACCAGAGACAGCTGCTTCAATTGAATACCTAACCAAGGCCTCACTGCTACCCCTTCTTAGGCCCCCACTGTAGCTAGTCTTCCCTAGACTAGTGCAGTTATTTTACCAAAACATCAGGGTGAAGACTGGGGATGATGGAAACCCTACATTGCTTGTGCTGATTGATGACTTTGAGATACTGTTTAACCAAGCAGCCATTGCTGAAATTCTTGGGATACTAACCAAATACAGTTTAGAGTGTGGCTTGGGTGCTCCTTTGACAGCCACCATCCCTGAAATTATACAAGAGCTCATTGGAGGGATCACAACCTCAGGGGTATCAATTAGGAAGCGACACCTGCATCCAGGCCTGAGATTTATGGATAGGGTTCTAAGAAAGAGTGTTTATTGCTCTGGGGACCAAGAAGAGAGGAGGTCCCTAGTTGTTGATGCCCTTTATTCCTTCTCCCTGAATCACTATATTGATGCTACAAAGCTCATTTTTGAAGGAATGAAAGATATACATGATTAGGTGAAGAGGGAGCAGAAGCCCCATTCCTTGCCCTATTGTAGACTCATTATAGCCCTGCTACAGTTAGGGGGCTACCACTTTCAGATGAATGAGGAGACCCTCAACTTGGCCCCAAGCAAGTGTGAAAAGAAGCAGTGGGGGATTAGTGGAACTTTGATTGAGAAAAAGAAGAAGAAGAAGAAGGAGGAGCTGCTAGCTCAAGCAGCCCCCATAATCCAAGAAGGAGCTACTGCTACCTCTACAGTTGCCACCTCTGCAACTGTATCACCTGCCAGCTCTACTGCTATTTCTCAATCAGCCACCTTTATTGCTCCAGTTATCCCCACCATCCCATTCCCATCACAACCCATTCTACCATCATCAGATGCACAAACACCTTCCACACTCACTTCCATTCCCATGCCAGTTATTGTGCCAGCCAGCACTACCTTTCCCACCACCACACCAACCTCACAGCCTTCCATAGTTACATCACCTACCCCTGAGCCAATCATATCCATTACCTCTACCACCATTACATCACCAACATCAACCATCCCTGAGCCAATTCTACACATTTTCCCTGCACACCCCAACCCACCTATCAAAGTCACATACACCAAAAAGAAAACCTCCAGACTATCAAAGTCCCCCACTCAACCTCCCCAGCCCATTACCTTACAAGCCCCTACCCCATTACCTCAGTCCATTCAACTTCAAGAGCCCCCAACCACCACTTTCACTACCATGCCAAATCCTATGCCCATTGATCTACCATCACCATCACCTCCATCTCCATTCCACTATGATGAGAGTGAGCCTTAGCTCACTGACATCCCACACAGTTCCTCTGCAACCACAACCCATCCCACTAAACCCCCTCCCATACTCGAATCCATTGACCAATCTATTCCATTTTTCCCTTCCCATGACGAAGACCTCTTCTCATCAGAGGGATACTCATCCATGATGGACTCTATTATAGGGGACATCAATTATGAGTTCACCCCTCTCCCAAATTCACCACAGCCCCGTCACATTACTCCTACCCCTACTTTACCATAGCCAACTAACTTTCATCATGCACCCAGTTCACCATTTCAACCAATTCCAACCACCCAACCCACAACACCTATCATACCTGATCTCCTATCCAAATCCTTAACCTCCTCATTTCCCTTCAAACCCAAATGATGGCCAATACCTAAACACAAACATCCATAGAGGCCAACCTTCAAGCCATGCACTCCACCCTCTTAAACCAGGCCACCATTCAATCTAGTTTACAACCCATCCAGTCAACATTATTAACCTTAACCCCACCTTCCCAACAACCATTTATCCCTACACCCACCCATATACCAACACCACCCCCAACTAGTTCAAGAAGCCCCTCCACTCACATTCACCACTGCCTCAACCCTAACTGATTCGGAGGTAGTGGATCTTACCATACTTGAGCCTATACAGCCACCCATTATTTCCCTATCTCTGGCACTTACCCAACTTGCAACCCCACCTGCAGTTGCAACATATGACGCAGCCACTGATGTGGATAATCTCTTCTCAACTTCCTCCATTGCCTCCCAAACTGACCCAGAGGTAATATACCTTACAGGACCTAAACCTGAAGTCCCCCAACCAAACTTTACCTCCACCCTACCCATTCCGTCAGCCATCCCTTCATTGTCATCCACACCTCCCCAACTTTTGGCTGGCCCTTCTTCCATTGCTAAGCAACCCATCCAACCTGCCTCTTTGAACCCCATGCCTCCATTCTCCACCCTCCTTAGAGCCATGAAGGAAATTGCCTACATCAAGAGGGATGTCATTAGAGGCATGGTTGACCTCAGAACTTCTGTCAAGCAGCCTCTCCTCTATCAAATTAAGTTTTTAAAGCTAACTCACAAGATGGAGAGAAAGAGAATCAAGCATGGTTGGAGGGAGATATTACTAAAGTATAATGAAGAGAAAAATAAAGTTGATGGGATGGAGGATGTGACCAAGAACTTGTAGGAGGCACTTAGAAGGGTGGAGGAGAGAGGAAATGATTATGCAAGGACTGCTACAGCATTACAATAGACCTTATTTGAGATTGGTGACAAAAATTTAGCAGAAGCAGCTGCCAAACTCTTCATTGATGTAGCTCCCCTCTTGGTAACTGCTCTTAAACCCAAAGAGCCAAGAAAGTTGAAACCTGGCATCAAAATCAGTGAACTGCTATCCAAGCCTGAACCCACTCCCAAAAAGAGAAGCACATCTAGGCAAAGAAAAACTACCTCCAAAAGATCCCAGTCCACTGCTGCCGCTCTCAAGAAAGAGAAAGGAAAAGGTGTCCAAGAATAGGCTGATAAAAATTCAGATGATTTGACTTTGTACATGTAATTAGTTTAGATGCTTTTGTTAAAATCTTTTGTAATTATTTTCTTTAACACTGTACAAATTCATGTTTTAGTTTAGATGCTTTTGTAAAAATCTTTTGTAGTTATTTTCTTTAACATTGTACAAATTCATGTTTTATTAATGAAAGTTCTTTTTTGTAGTTTTTGTATGACTTTGTTTGGTCTACTTTATTTCTGCTGTTTACTTATTTGTTTCAGTTGTTTGTGGGAGTTTTGTTTGTTACTGTTACTTGCTTTGCTTTATGTCTTAGTTTTATCATAATACCCTGTTGCACATGTCCCTTGTCTCTCGAGTGAACACTGTTCCTCATAGGTTTGGGAGTGTGGCAAGGTATGCCAATGATATAGTTAACGTAAATGCAGCAGAACCAAGTGAGTGAGATATAAAGAGAGCTATGTTCACCTAAGAAACTTTTAAAATGAGGAGAGTTAAAAAATTTGCAGACCTTTAGGCATTAAAAGCTTTTAAAAGTTAACATTTTCATGAGGTGAACACCAAGAAAACTCATTTGTGTCAACACTTAGTGAACCATTAAAGAGAGAAAAAGGTAAAGGCATGCCTATGAGTTCAATGGAAGACTATACCAAGTGAGATTTGGGCCTACAAATTTTATTTATTTTTATCTTTGAGGAGTGTCTTAGGCAATTCTTTTTGCTCTAAGGGCAAGCTAAGTCTTTTCATCACTAGAAGTTAGGCATCTCCAAGTTAAAACAGCGGACAATACCCATGACATTTATGAAAGGATCAAGGCCTTCTCTTGGACTGTTTAAGCCTAAAAGTACAAAACCTAGTAAACTGCCCTAGTGCATATACCTTTTGAGCCTTAATTTCTAGTTTTCTTCAAAACACACCTGAGTGTTTGCACCTAAACCTGTGGACCTAATTCAACCCTACCCCCACTCTGAGAATTCAGAAGGTAAAGGAGAAGGAGTTGAAGATGGAGAAGTTATGGAAACATTGGGTGAATGGGAAAGAAATGCAAATAGAGGACAACAGTGTAGCAGCTGGGTAAAGGGTGGCATTTCAGAAAAATAAAAATAAAAAGAAAAAGAAAATATATCTAAAAGAAAAATAGAAAAAGAAAAAATTTATGAGAAGGGAGAGAGAGGAGTCAAGAGGAAATTTCATTGGAAAAAGTAAAAATAAGAGGAGAAGCTGGCCACTTCAAGTCTAAAAAACATTAAAGAAGATGGAATATTCTGAATAAATGAAGGTGAAGTCATGAATCACCTCCTTCACCTGCTGATTTCTCAATTTTTCATCCTTTTCACCCCTTCCATTCTTAGTAACCTACACCCATAAGCCACATTACAACCCAGTCATAAGACCTTGTGATTCTAATTAGAGTGAGTTGTTATGTGGAGATGAGGAGTGTCCAATCTATGGAAAGAAGTAGTCAATGATGCCAGAATTTATGAGCCTTGCCTATGCTCATGCTTGCAGTCCCATTTAGGGCTATAACTGCTCTTGAGCTTGTGAGAAAATGAAAACCCTCAAAGTTATTTATGAGAGACTGCCCTAGTAAGCATTGGGTCTGACATAGAATGTATTGGGCATTGTCTAAACCTAATTTTTAAATTGTTAGTGAGCTCAGTACTGTCATATACTTGTTGTTTTTCTTATTGTGAGTAGAATGAAAATGATGTGCATTCATGTAAGAGTTTTTCATGTTAATTGGTCTGTGCATTCATATGTTTAAAGTCTGCACATTTTGAAAAGAATCAAGGGTGGACTGATGCTCTATTTATTGAAAACTTATTTAATAATGTCTACACTTTAGTTAACTGTTTTATTGAGAAGTTTGTGGGTACCTTCACTGAAAACCCTCAGGACACTTCACTCCACTAAGAATCAACTAGGGGTTTAAAAGGCTTGATGCATAACCTAAATGCATATGTGCTCCCTACGAAAGTGGCATTTACATTCCTAGAGTAGTTATTTAAATTTTAATTTGTTCAAGGACTAGCAAAGATTAGGTTTAGGGGTGTGTTATTCACTAAAAAGTACTACTTTTCACCTCTGAACCTAGCCTTTACTACACCTTAAAGTTGTCTAATAACTCTGCGTTTAGTTTGATTTATAATTAGTAATAATTGTGCAGCTTAATACAAAGTCCATACTTTTGGTACAAAAAAGAGAAAGAATTCAAGCCAAAGATGACTGCTGAGCGAAAGGCAGATGGAACACCATGGTGGTACACACCATGGTGACTATTTTGCATGTCATGATGGACCAAGAGAGTCCAGCAGATGAGAGAAGTATGGATGCCAGTGGAGAATGTTGTAATAGCAACATATGCATTGCAGCAAAGGAGTAGAATTACTGTCTCACGTAGTTAAGAGTCTGCCTCACGCTGTTAAAGTCTGCAGCAAAGCCTCCTCACGCAGCTGATACCTACAGCACAAGTTAACTCACGAAGAACTCACGCACTCAGTGAGGGAATTAAACTCAGGGAGCTGCCTCGTGCAGCAGTCGGGCACTAAAGCCTTCAAAAGTCCAACTCATAAAGCTCTCGCGAGGAACAAATCTCATATTAGCCACGGCACAATCTCGCGAGGCCAATTTGCATTAAAGAACTCAACTAAGCTCGCAAAGTTCTCGCGTAACTCAAGAGGAGAGAGAACTCTAAAAATTCTCGTGCGCAGTTATTGCGCACGTAAAGTCTTAACCCTCTACCTAGCGAGTTGTGCTATGCAATGCACAAGGAGCCAATCGAAAGGTAACTTCTTCTACGTGAGACCCTCGCAACAGAAAATTCTGAAGCTCCACTGTGCGAGCACAACCAAAGCATGCAAATTCTTCCTCATTATAGCATTGCAAGGCAAAGTAGCTATGCAACAAGTTAAAAGCCTTCTGCGTGAGCAAAGGGTTTTCCAAGCCAAATCTACCCTCGCAAGCACTCTATAACTACGTGAATGAATTAAAGAGTAAAAGCCAGCCCCACGAAGCTCGGGCTCTCCACTTCTCACTCTTTACTCAAGGACCTTTTGGGGATTTCCCTAGGTCCAGGGCACACATCCCAAGGCCCTGATCTCGATGCACACATCCTAAGGCATCCAAGGGTTGTAACCAAGCCACATTTTCTAGAAAATTAGGGTTTAATCTTCTCTTTGCCAAGGCATTAGTGACCGAGTAGATAAGCTATAATTAAACTTAGAATACACATCTCTCCTTCAACCTCAGTCAGCTGTGAGCTTGAGCAGATTAGGGTTAGGGTTTGATCATGTCTTGTTCTATTTTTTTCTTCTTCCTTAGCCCAGCACTTGCTGGCTATGACCTCTGTAAGCAATTAGGCTTAGTTTTATTCAGTTTTTGTAATAGGTCTTGTGAACATTGGGATTTGTTGAGAGCTGTTATGCACAAGGTTGTTGCCTTGAGTATATCTCATTGTAAGTATTAGTTTAATCAATTAATGTCTATTTTAATGCTTATTCAATCTGTTATTTTCCTATTTGTCTATAGTTTTGTTCAATCTATGTCATACATTTAAGACTTGAATTGATTTGAAAACCCCATGGAAGCTTGAGCTTGTAGCCCTGTAACCATGGTGGCAACAGCAATTTTCATGTTCCACCTCAGTCCCCTGTGGTGTGGATAGCCTGTGACCATTTAAGTGGACAGACTATAGCCCTAGGGTGATTCCCAACCATAGATCTGAGAGGGATTATTTTCCTCTGCACTTGAGCTTGTAGCCTTGTGAGAGGTTGTTGTAGGAACAAGCTCCCCTCTGTTTTATTTGACCAACATTAGATGGTAGATCTCATTTCTATGTAGAGATTGCAGACTTGTGAGCTGAGTCATTGCAAGCCTTTAGTAACAATGATCAGCTACATTTAAAGTCTCCAAATAGATTTTGAACAACCATGGTTTCCACTGGTTTTTCAAGAGCTATTTGCTCCCATGGATGTATGTGCTTGTAGCTTGGCAAACATGGTGTTTGCAATGATGTTAATATTCTGATTTGATCCATTGGTTGGAGGACATCTATTGGATAATATGTGACCATTTAAGTGGATAGGTTATAACCTTAAGATCAGTCCATTCCCTTGAATCAGATTGGTTTTCTGCTTTAATTCATGTGGAGTGATCCTCTCCATTCTATAGCCTGTGACCATTGAAGTGGACAGTTTATAGCCTTAAGAGACTAGGTCAAACCAGAAGAGTTGAGTTAGATACCTCCTCCTTGTAGATGTGCTTGTAGCCATCTGAAGGATTGCTGTAGAGACAGCCCTAAGTCTGAGTTACAAAGCTGAAAGAACCTTAGCTTAATTGCCTACTTCTCATCATTTTTATCTTTATTTTAACACACAGCATCACCACCTTCTTCATAACCCTTTCTTTAGGATAGGACTGCACTTTCTTTCTCTTATTTTAGTGTTAGTTTAGTGTAATTATAACACCCAGCTCCCTTTTTCTAGGATTGTCAGATCTTTCGCCAGATCTGGAGGCCTTCTATTACAACCCATTTTGAGTTCTAGATCAATTTCTCTGCGGGATAAACTCTTACTTAGTCAAAACTTACTACAACAGCCCTGTATCTTGCAGGCTGTGTATTTCAGTTTTGTTGTTTTAACCAATCTTTATTTCATCACCTTTTGATTTATTTTTCTTTACCACTATTTTCTCACCAATAACAAGACAACATCTGAAAGTGACCAACATGAGTAAGGGTATTTCCTTAGGGAAATGTTCTCTAAAATGTAGTAAATCTCCATATCTGTGACAGATCTAGGACTCTAGCCTATCCTAATTTAAAACAAAGCAAGAAAGGAAACAGGAGAGGTTTTTGAGGGTTGTCACTTTACTAAAACTATAGGAAATTAAAGATAAAAGCAAATGATCCAGAACTAATTAAAACACAGATTTAAGGAAATGGAGAAAGGGATTAAAATCAAAAGGAGAGTAGCAGCTAGAGATTTTGGTCTTTTACTAAAAATTGATTGGTTCATAGGTAGTTCAGGGAACTGATTTACAACAATCCTTCATTTGGCTACAATCTCAGATGTAAGGCATAAGAATCCAACCTAGACCAGAGGATTGGAGTGATCCTAAGGCTATGATCTATCCACTTTAATGGTCATAGATTATCCTAGAGATTCCTCTAATTCAAGGGTCTTAATTGGAATAAATAAACCATTGCGAATGCTATAGATGCAAGGCTACAAGCTCAGGCATCCACAGGGATATTCGATCTAGGGAAATAAAACGGCAATCAAGAGATTTATGGATCCAAATTAACTTTACATTCAATAATTACTGAATCAATACCACATACAGTCCAAATATTCTCTGATTTGTAATCTGTGTAACATCTAATCCTCCTACAAAGCTTTGAACCTGTCAATTACAGCTCTCAACCTCAACCTAGCTACTAAAAGGGTTTCGCCAACCATGGTTGGTCTAAAGAGTGAATGGGGAAGAAGGAAGAGGGAAGGAATTTTTGAACTTTGGTATGAGCTCTCAATTTCTGGATGGTTCATCTGTGCAATTTCTCTTGCGTTTATATTCTTCTCTTCCGTCCTCAGATCTGTTTCAACCAATCAGAGCTCAAGGGAATAAATTAGTGATTCTGGGCTGCTGATGTGGCTGATTTTACTTCTAGAAACTTTCCACCAATTAGTCCAAACTAGGCAAGTACATGTGAGGAGGTTAGAGGATTCCCATTTGCGCCCGTTCCAAAAATATCCCCAAGGGTTGTTAAAGTGACTAGGAATGTGTGCACAGAGCACATAAGGGAGCAATAGTCTCAGCTAGAACTAAGAAGTTCCTAAATCGAGCTTCGATAGGTTCAGGGAACTTCTCGACAGGTTCTGAGTTCCATTGGTGCTCCATTGAACAAGTTGGAGTGAGCTTTCGACGGGATCTTTCTTCTGTTTTACAGGTTGACAACAGTTCTTGACAGGTTGACATTAATTCTTAACTTTTGTCTGAGCTCCATCTATCCTCTCGATAGGTTATAAAACAACCTGTTGATTCCTTATACAATTCTAGTTAAATCTTTGACAGGTTGGAAGTCGTGCTCGACAGGTTGACTCAACCTCACGAAAAATGGATGCTGCTTCAGGTAAGTCCTCGACAGGTTCGTGTTGACTGCTCGCTAGGTTCTAGGGAACCTCTCGACATGTAGGTTGAACCTTGCGAGATCCCTTGCATCTCTAGGTAAATCCTTGATAGGTATTTCTGCTGTAGTTCTAACCTTTCGACAAGTTTTGTCAACCCCTCAAAATCTTCACTTTTCCACCTCAGTACCTCTCCACAGGTTGAAACACAGCTTTAGAACCTCTCGACAGGTTACCTTCTTCAGCTTTAACTCCTCGACTTGTTCTTGTATACCTTCAGATCCTCTCGATAGGCTGATGGAACCTCTCGACAGCTTCATATCTAAGCATGTAAACTTGTCGATAGGTTGAATTAACCTCTCGATAAGTTCTATCCTTTGCTTCCACAGCTGGCACACAGTTATGGGGTGTTGTTCTTCATCTGTCCAGCACTCAGCACAACCTTCATTCACTGTAGCTGCTCTTGCTCCCATATGTGCCCATGTGGACCCATGTCACTACGACAGGGTTTTGAGGCTCTGTGACTGCTTGATGGTTGGCCTTTTGGGCTGCATGAGTACATGTTGAGCAACAGGTCTCTTCTTTGGCATTTTTAGATGGATGTCTGTTGAGAACTGAAAAATACCATTTTTCACCCCTTAACTTGAGTCTTGATAGACCTTTGAGAGAACTAAATAAGTGTTTTAAGTGCTTGTGTTGCAGCTAACAATAAAGACAGGCTTAACCATAAAAGCAGCTTAAAAGTACAAAAAGATGACAATCCATGTCAATCCAAAGGAAGAAAGAGAAGAAACAACCTCACTAGCTGTTGAAAGGTCTGAATTGAAGAGGCAAAGACCTGGTCTCAACCCAGAAAAGAAGTATGGAGCAATTCGAACAGAAAAATGCACTACAAAGTACTTTTCGCAAAGAACCTGAACTGTTCGCAAAGAACCTGAACTCTGCGACAAGAACTAAAACTCCAGGCTAAGCTTTCGAAGAGCATCTGAACTCTTCGAAGAGATGATTGACCTTTTCGAAAAGAAGAAAACTCAATTTGAACAGAACCAGAACATTGCGAAAAGAGCTTCAGGAGTTACAACACCTTGCGAAAAGTCCCCTAAGCTATGCGAAAAGGTATTCTGGAGATTCCCAGCTTTTGCAAGGGCAATTCAGTAATCTGTTTCATGTGTCCCAATGCATTTAAAAACCTAGGGACATTCCAGAGGATTCTAAGCATGAAGCGAAGGCATATTCCACCCCCCGTGAGCACCCAGAGATGAAATAACCTGGCGGGAACTTCTAGAAACTCTAACAGACTTTCAAAATGCATAACAGAATTGATGCTTTTTCACTGATTAACCAGATCAAGGAATTCTGATTGGCCAGAACAGATCTGGATCCTCGTGCTCGACTACCATTGGTCAATACAGATTTGAGCACTTCTGATTGGTTGATACACATCTGAGCTGGACTTAGGGAAAACTATAAATAGACGAACCATTTGCCCAAGTGGGGCATCCAGATTTTGAGTTTCATTCCTATTCCCCCATTTCCAAATCAGATAGTTTGTCTGAAATCCCTGTAATAGCCTCACTTTTTACTTGCAATTGAGAGTTGTGAGATACTGTAATTCAAAGGAGAGTTGTATTCAAGACTACAACTGAGAGTCATTTAAGGCGGCTTTGTAATTGTAATGGTGAATTTGAAAAGGTTGTCAGAACTGTGCATTCTCCATTGGACTCATGTTAAGGGTTCCTCCGATCTCCTTATTGCATTAGACTCCTTCAGATTCACTATTTTTCTTGCAATTTCCCTTGATTCATTAATCCTGTGAGAGTTAGTGTTTGTAACCTAGTCTCTCATGGCATTTGTAGTGATGTTTCTTGTTCTAAATTACGGATTTGGATTAAAGACTATTGGATGGTTTGTGGCCATTAAAGTGGACAGACCATAGCCATAAGCGTAAGCCTAATCCTTGAATTAGATTTATTTCTCTTACATCTCAAGGCTGACCAGATGAAGATTGGATCACCTCTCGCTTGAGTCATAGCATTCTCATTAGATTTCAAGGACCAAATCAAAGTTAGATATTACTTCTCCATCTTTTATAAGTTTACCTCAAACGTTCCCCCAACTCGGATCTGGATCATTTAGTTTAACTTCTACATTTATCATTTAGTTAATATGGCAAATTCAACCTCCCCATCTTATGTGCGTTCTAGATAGGATAAGAGGCCAGATCTAGTAGCTCAGATCTGGAGGTTTATCTTGCATTTTAGACAAATTCTCTGTGGACGATCTTTTACTCACTTACATTTAAAACTTGCTACAATTGGCCCTGATCTTGCAGGCTAATTCACTTCTACCTGTGCTGATATTTCTTTACTCTTTTTAATATTCTAGATTCATTATAAGTTAGCAGTTGCAAACCTGTTTACAAAACACACATAAATCAAGCACACTTAGAAGCAACAACAATGTCTGCACTATGACTGTATTTTATTGCTTAACTACAAAATATACTCAAAACATAATATTAGTCAACTCAAAGGTCCATCAAAGGTCAAGTTAGGTGGTGAAAAATGGTATTTTTCACTGCTCAACACCTTTTCAACTCCCATGGATGCATAAACTGTGCATGGATTTTGTGTGTCAAGTAAGGAAATAAAAAGGAGAGCTTCCTTTTTTTCTCATCGCCTCCATCTTGAAGAACTCCCCCACCGTCCGATCTCTCCAACTCTGATAAATCGAACATCACAATGGCAAGTTTGTCTTAGCACAAATCGTCAAGACTTACCTTTAAAAACTGCAAATCCCTATAAGTGAAAATCAAAATGCTTTAGCGCATTCTGATGAGTGATAACGTGTGCGAAAGCTCGAAAGCATCGCGTGCGACGATTTTGTTAAGGTAACCTCACGATCTCTATTTTGTAAACCCGTTCTCTTAGTCTTAGAATCGGGAGTTTAGGAATCAGACATGCAAGTGGCATTGCAACCAAATTCTTGTTGTCTGATTCCTCGACTTTCGTGCATGTATTATGACTGGCTTACTATTGTTGTCGCTCCACATGTGCCTTTTTTTATGTGTATTTTGAGAACGAATTAATGAATAATAAGTTACATAATTTTAAATTATGAAAGAGATATCAGCACATTGAGGGCTAACAATAGCCTGCAAGATCAGGGCCAATTGTAGTAAGTTTTAAAAGTGAGTATATTAAAGATCGTCCACAGAGAATTTGTCTGAAATATGAGATAGACCTCCAGATCTGTGCTACCAGATCTGGCTCTATAATTATCTAGAAAGCAGATAAAAAGAGAGTGTTGGGTTTTATCACGTTTAACTAAAAGCAAATAAAGAAAAGAACTAACTAACTGATCTAGATTCAAGTTGGGGAAGTGATTAAAATAAATCAAATGGAGAAATAATAACTTTCTGTGATTTCGCCTTTGAATTTTAATGGAGAATCTGCAACTAAACAGAGTTGATTCAATCTTCATCCGCTACCAACACAGATGTAAGAGAAATAAATCAATTAAGGAAGGGTTTAGACTTATGGTTATGATCGTCCACTTAAATGGTCACAGATCATCCAATAGTTGTTGACCTATCCTCAATTCGTAACATGAACATCATCGCAAGTCTCACGTAACTAGGTTACCAACGCTAATTCGCATGCAGGTAATGAATCAAGGGAAATTGCATGCAAAGTAGTGAATCTAAAGGAGTCTAATGCACTAAGGTGATCAATAAGAACCCTTGACATGAATCCAATGGAGAAAACACGTTACAAGAACCTTTAAATTCAATCTTACAATTACTGAGCACGGCTTTAGAAAGCCCTCGGACTAGCGCCTTGAATCCGATCTCTTTGGAGTTACAAAAGCACTCTGAACTCTCAAAAGCAAAACAGAGGAAGAAATTACAAGGTACAGGATAGACTATCTCGACCGAAGGAGGGAAACAGAGATGAAAACTCAAAACTGGATACCCCAATTGGGCAAATGTCTTCTCAATTTATAGCTTTCCTCTATCCTCGCACAAGGTCGAATTGACCAATCGGAAGTGCTCAGATCTGGAGTGCCCAATGGTCGTTGAGCACGGGGATCCAGTTCTGTTTCGCCAATGAAAATGCTCGATCGTTCAAATCAGCGTTAGAAGCATCAATTCATTATGGGAATTCAAAAGTTTGTTTGAGCTTCTAGAAGTTCCCGCCAAGTGATTTCATCTTTGGGTTTTCACGCATGAATATGCCTTTGGTTTGTGCTTGGAATCTTCCAGAATGTCTCTGGGCTTTTAATTACATTGGGGCGCATGCAGAGTTTACTGAAATGCCCTTCAAAGTGGCTGTAAATCCCCAGTATGCCATTTCGCAGAGTTTAAGGGTCTTTTCGCAAAGTAGTTTGGCTCCAGAAGTTCTTTTTGCAAAGCATTTTGGCTTCAGAAGTTCTTTTCGCAAAGCATCTTGGCTTCAGAAGTTCTTTTCGCAAAGCATCTTGGCTCCAGAAGTTCTTTTCGCAAAGGTCATTCTTCTATTCGCAAAGGTCATTCTTCTATTCACAAAGGTCATTCTTCTTTTCGCAAAGTTCAAGGTTCTTTGCGAATAGTAGAAGTTCTTTGCGAATTGAACTCTAGCTTCCATTCTTCTTCTTCAGGTCTTTTCTTGCTCTTTTAGGACCTTTTTAGCCATTGCTGAGGCTATTTCTTCACTCCCTCTTTGAGCTTGACATGCGTTGTCAGCGTTTTGATCATTTTAGGATGGTTTTCGGATTTGGACCTGTCTTTTTGGTTAGTTGCAATATGAACACTAAAGCACTTATTTAGTCCTCTCAAGGGTCTTTCAAGGCTCATGTTTAGGGGTGAAAAATGGTATTTTTCACTACTTAACAACTATGTATGTATCTAATTAAGTCTTAACCTATTGCAAGCACACAATGAAATTTGTAGATCTAGTATAGGATCGTTCCCACGAAGAAGTTTTATCTTATTTCTATTTCTATTTTAAAGTTTATATTTATCTTTTTAAGGTTATAAACTACTTGAAAAATATGAAAAAAAAAATGGTTTCTTAATCTAAAATGCATAAAATAAATCCTAGTCCTCCTTTAGATTGAGGTCGTCAATCCCAATCTTCAGGCATCGAATATTTATAAAAATAAATAGTACCGTTACACTGTATTGCAGGCTTCTAGAATTTCGGCATCAATCAAAAACTAAAATTCCTTAACACAGATTTAATCTAATCACTAATTTCTTAAAATCTAGGCGTCAATCAAATTCGAGAAAATTGAAGATGGAAAAGTACAAATCGTTACACTAATCTACAAATTCCAACCTGAGTCGTCAATTCAAATTAAAACTTGAAGATGTTTACAAAGCAGTAAATAAAGCAAATAAAATCTAATCTAGAAAGTAAAGTAAATATATCTTTCACCCCTCAGCCGCAGTCATCAATTGCTTCTGAGAAACTAGGATATCTACACTAATCTTCAGCACCCAATAGCAGTCATCAATTGATCTTGAGAGGCCTCTGATATCTAATCTACTCTAACTCTACCTATTTTATACTACTGATCAGAAGAAAATCTAACCTCAGTCGTCAATTGATGCTGAAATTCTTCGATTCCTTATTCCTACACCGGGCTCTCTTACTGATCAAAGATCTTCTAATTCAGTGCATGGTGGTGATAGTTTTCACTCACGTGATCAACAACAGTAGATGTAGCAGCGGGAAAGCTTTACGCAATCATAAATTATGATTGTCTCTTCTTTTTCTAGGGAATCGTAGATTACGATTTCTCATTTCACATAACTTCCTTACTAGACGATTTCCTATTTCGAACGATCACTTTGCTTTTATCGCTTTTTACTCCTTTGTCTCTTTCTGAAGAATCATCTTTTGAAGAATTGTAAATTATGATTTCTTAGTTTTCTCTTTCTTCCATTTTCAGCTTTAGCGCACAATTGTAAAGTACGATTTCTTGACTTTCAGCAGCGGCAAATCGTCTTCTTGTCGCTCAATCATCTTTTTACTACTTTTTGAGTTCATTTTGATGAATATTAACAGTTTGGTTCTCTGTTACTATTTTTTCTTAATATCTGCATATCGTTAACTTCTTAGTAGCAAGCTAAGTCCTAGCATTACTAAGTTAAGGGTGATAAAATAGTAAATTATGTGACTGATCACACTCCCAAACTTAAGCTTAGCTAGTTGTGGACACCCAAATTTGGCCCAAGGCTTGATCGAACCATATTTTAAGAGAGGCACATTTTCAAGCTTTTGATGGCATGAATGGAACCCTTAGGAATCGCTCCCACCACCCTAGAACCCTTAGAAACTAGTACTAACCCTTAAACCTGTTCCAAACCTAGACCTAACCCTTCCGAGCCTTGGGTGAGGAGTGGTGCACCATGACTGGCTATGGCCTTCTACTGTGATTGAATCGCATACCATTAAAAAGTAAAAGTCGTCAGCTTTCCAACTGTCCAAGAATCGCCCCAATCAGAGTTGTACATCAAAAGATTTGGCGGTCTAAACTCGGAGGACAAAAGTGTAATGTCAATTGGCCCCCTAGGGATTTGGCGCAACTAATAGTTGCGCCAGTTATAATTTAGTCTTGTGCAACTATTAGTTGCTCCAAGCCGCTTTCCCAGGATTTAAGCCTGACGCAACTAATAGTTGCGCCAGTATTAAAGTGGACCCCACCCCTCGCGAAGCCAACTTCCAGGCTACTGTACAAAACTGTTTTACTATACATTTTCCTGGCGCAACTAATAGTTGCGCCAGGCATATGAACAGTGACCCCTAGGTTTTTGCCTTGAAATTTGTGAGTGGGGTTTGACTTGTTGACCACTTGGGTCTTTGGGGTGTAATTTGTTAGTTCTGTTGCACCCCTTTCCACCCTATTTGCAACCCCTTAAGTGACTTAGTGCCCCACCCTATCATCCACGATTAGAACCACCTTCACACCTTTCCAAGCTCTTAAAATCCTAGGAAACCTTAGATTATAGATTACCTAATTGCTAAACCCAAGCAGCCTCCTAATCCACCCATTTCCTATAAATAGAGTCCCCCCTCCCCTTGGATTAAGGGTTGAGAAATTTACTTAAGAGAGAAAGTGCTCAAAGTAAGAAGTTCTTCCTCTCTTTTGTGCACCAGTTTCACATAAATTCTAGAATCTCCCAACCTCATTTCAAGCTTACTATTGCCTCCAAAACCCTTAGTCTAGGTGAGTACTCCCCCCTAGACCCCTCACTCTACCTCTTAGCTTTAAGCCATAGGAGTTAGAACCCTAATCTCTACCATTCAAGCCTTCAAAAGCTCATCAAAGCAAGCCAATGCAAGGCTCCTCTATGGTGCTACAAGGGCCCAAGGGCTCAGGCTCTCCCCTTTCTTCTCCTATATCTTCTTTAGCTCTTCCCATCCTCCCATTTGTGCCGTTATGCCGCTGAATTTCCGGTAGGAACGGGCACAAATAGGATTTAAGGCCCATTTGGGCAAGAGGGAGCCCTTTTCTTCTCTTTTACTTTATTTTTGTGTTGGCCATTAGTAGAGACCGCGTTAAGCAGGTTGATCAGGTGCCTAACACCTTCCCCATCGATAACCGAAGCCCCTACCCATGAGCCTTTGGTATGGACCAGATTCAGAGTCATATTTTTAGCACTTCGGTGGTTATAAAAATGATATAGGTTTCCCGGGACACCAAAAGCTCCGGGTGGCAACTCTATGTTTTTGTTAGAGAGTGCATCGCCGTGATGGGATCGTCACAAATCCCACGGTTGCACAGATGGTGACTCTGCTGGGGATAGCTTTTAGAGCTTCTCCTTGAAATTTGGCCATTTCTTTTTTATTTTGCTAACCTCTTTGTTATTTTTTTTATTGTTTTTTTATTTTCTCACCCCTACTTTTCCGTCATTTACATGCCCTAGCCAATCGGCGGGCTTTCTTGCTCATTATCTTTATTTTTTCCTTACATTCTCATCATTTTAGGTGCCTTAGCCAATTGGCTGGCCTACTTGATTATTGTCTTTATATTTCTTTAATTTTCCATCATTTAAGGTGCCTTAGCCAATTGGCGGGCTTACTTGTGCAAACATATTCCGACAGTCGGCGCCGACCAGTAGTGGCGACACGGGGTCATCACCGTCGTCTTTTGGACTAAAGAAAACTTCCATAAAAAATGTTTTGAAAAAAAAGAAGTTAAAATTGAATCAAGAATAGGGAGCTTAATTAACTTGTTTTTACAGGGTAGATTCTCAAAGGGTTGGGTTTAGGCACACATATAATCACTCGGGTCTTAGTATGGCAGAAGCCCCTAGTGGTGATGATCCAGAAAAGTCCCAGCCCACCTAGTATCTGAGAAGGCGCTTGCGCCGGAGGTATATCGGGTGGGTTCCCATTCCAAGCTTAAAACCCTTGGGGAGCGTGCTAGCGAGTTATACCGGACTCATCCTTTAGGTGCGGTAAGGAGAGAACCGATTACAAAAAAAAATAGCTCAGTTCATGAAAGCCTAGCTTCCACAAAACCCAAAAAAAGACCCATTTTAGGTTGTTGTTCCCTACTGTTATAAGTTATGGAGCCCCATTTTTACCTGGTGCAACTATTAGTTGTGCCAGTGTAAAAATCCCAGATTTATAACTGGCACAACTAATAGTTGCGCCAGCTTTAAATCCACCATTTTTACCTTGGCGCAACTATTAGTTGTGCCAGTGTAAAAAATGGGCCCTGCTACCTTGGCGTATGTATTAGTTACACCAGGCTTACCTGGACATTAGGAACCCGAAATCTAATGCTTTCTCACCTCCCGAGTCCCCTGATTAGTGTGTTTAGTACCTCTGTTTGGGCCCCGCCATCTCCGACACACCCAATACGCCCCTGCCGGTCAAAGGAAGGCAACTTCTTTTTGGCTCATTCCGAGGGATCGGGTTGTTCACCTCAATTTCCGTACCTTCAATAGATCAAAGATCTTCCTTTGAATCTTTCGAAGTGCGTCGAAGTCGTCACCGCGGGTCTCAAGTTAGGGTACGAAAGCCACCCGAGAAGGGAATTCCAAGGCCTTGGAACCTTTGTTTTTTAAAAAAAATTCTCTAAAAAAATTTAATTAAAAATAAAAAAACCTAAGAATAGAATCTTTGTGGTTCCGACACAACGGCATCATCTTGCCCTCCGTCATTCCGTAGGGGAAGAATGAGGAGGATTTTTGGGCCTTATCCAAGGCACCCTTACCCAACCCGTTCCCATAGAATGTCATGGGTAGTGGACCCGGCATACGCCGATCCCGACTCATCCTCACCACATTCTTCAACCCATTCCCATTCGGGGGAAGTCTTTTCCTCCATCCCCCTAACCCAATCACCCTTTACCGTTACCCGCCCATTTGGCCCCCCCATTTTCCCAACCGCTACCACCCAAAACGTTCAAAGTCCAAGCCCCAACTACTCATCTTTTGCCCAAATCATGCCCATGCCAAATCCAACACATTTTCCATCCACTTCCATGCAAAATCCTATGCATTTCCCATCCCCATCCATTCCCCATTTCCCATCTTCCCCCTATAGGCCCGATCCACCCACATTCACATATACCACTTCCACCTTATCCAACACCCCACAAATCCCCCCATCTATCCGGGTCATGCCCATTTTTATCCGAGCCACACCCGATTTTTCTCACCCCTCCACACCATACCCCCCATCACCCCAAAACATACCCAATACATCCCCTCATCCCTCCATTCCACCCCATATTCCAGCACTTACTCGGGTCATGCTCAATTTTATCGAAGTCATACCCAATTTATCCTCCACATCCATCCCGTCTATACCCGATCACCCCTTAACTCCGCCATCTTCATCAAACCCTCCTTCCATAACCATGATGGAGGAGATGTTCGAAGCCTACTCCATGTGGAAGGTTTCCCAAAATGCCTCCTCTCCTCCACACTCCATGTCCATGAACTCATCTCATACCCTAGCCAATCTCCATGCCTCACTCCCCCATGACCCCCATCAACCCCCCATAATTTATACCATCCTTACCCCCATGTCTCATATGCCCCAAGGCCCAATGGCCCAAACCCCCATCTCCCACATGCCCTAAGGCCCATTGGCCTAAAACCCCACCATTCCCTAAGGCCCATTGGGCCAAAACCCCACCACCCATGATCTCCAAGGCCCAATGGCCCCACACCCCATCACCCATACTCAAGAGCCCATGGCCCAAACTCATCAAGGGCCCATTGCCCAAACCCATACCCAAGGGCCCATGGCCCAAGCCCACACCCTCCAAGGGCCCATACCCACCAATGGCCCATGGCCCATACCCATCAAGGACCCATGGTTCCGACCCATCCAGGGTCACATGGACTAGACCCACCAAGATTTAATCGATGCTGAGAAGATCATTCCCCCTACACCCACCCCAGCAAACCAGCATGTGAATATCCACCAGGTGCCTTTGCCACCACATCCTACCGGAGGAGCAGGTCTCAGATCCACCATCAGAATGATAGAGGAATATGAGGTGGAATTTGAGTTTGACATGTCCAATTACATCAATGAGCGGGAGAGCTATCTAGCGCCATTACCGAGAAATGTTGAAGAAAGGAATATCGGGGTGATTGAACCCCTGAATTTGTCAGATTATTTCCCCAACCCAACTCCACAAATTGAACCCTTGGATTTCAGGGCATACTTTCCATCACCCACACCCGTCAATTATGTGTACATAAATACATATCAACCATACACCACCACCCCCATCAATTACCCAATGAACCAACAAGCCCCCAATCCTCCACCGCCAATAAACTACCAATGGCCTGCGCCCACCCCATTACCCCCAGTTCAACCACCTATAAACTCCGCCACCCCCGTCAATTACCTAATGGCCAATCAAACCCCCGATCCCCCACCAGCACCTATCAGCTACCAATGGCCTACTTTTACCCCTTTTCCCCCAGTATCACCACCCTCAAGCTTCATCACCCCCATTTGGCCCAATTTGGCCACTTAATCAGCTACCACCGAAATAAACCAAGTGTTCCCCACACCTCCTGAGCCATCTGTACATGCACCTCAAGTATCGACAGCCATACCCTTTCAGCTCTCAGGACCAACCTATGACCCTCATCAGGTCCCACTGGGATACGAGCAAACCAATGCTAAAGCCGACAGCAGCAGCAGAGAGGAAGCCATGGATTTTGTTACCAGGATAGGGAAGATCTCAAAATAGCCAGAAGCACCGACGATAGTACAAGCCCAGCCAGAGGGGAAGAAAGATAGCGCATTGAACCCATTTGAGAAAATGAGTCAAGAGCACATACTAGAGACTTAGTTGAGAAGAATGTCTACCCATATAACTATATGGGATCTGTTGATGACATCCCCACTCCATTTCCAAGCATTAATGGGGGCATTAAAGAATGCGCATGTGTCACTTCAAGTTAACCTAGATGAGGTCAGGTAGATAATTGGTCAAGTAATGGCTCTGAATTCCATTTCATTTTCTGGTGCTGACTTACCAAAGGAAGGAGGTAGCCACTCGAAGTCTTTGAATATAACAGTCGAGTCTGGAAACATGGTAATCCCCTTAGTTCTAATCGATAATGGGTCTGCATTGAATATATGCCCATTAAGAACCGCCACCAAGATCGATGTTGATCCATGCATGTTGAGGCCCACAAGAACCAGCGCTAGAGGTTTTGACAATACTAGGAGAGAAATAATGGGAGAAGTTGATCTTGAGATGCTAATTGGGCCAATGACCTTTTCCATTTTGTTTCAAGTAATGGACATTAAATCCTCATTTAATCTATTGTTGGGGCACCCGTGGCTATACAAAGTTGAAGCCATACCTTCCATGTTACACCAAAAACTCAAATTTGCATCTAGGCATAAGATTATTACAATCATAGGAGAGGGGCACAGTGAGAAAGAAAAGGCCACCAATAGCATTGAGAAACCCAATATACTTGTTTTACCACACACCGCTGAGGATGTCGACCTCCACAATTTCGAATATGAAGTATCGGCAATACTCCCAAAGCCCATTGAGGGCATCGTTCCTAAAACTGGAGGCGAAATGGTAGCAGTGGTGGCTATGTTCCAAAAGTGGGGCTATCAGAAAGGAAGGGGTCTGGGGCCTAGATTACAAGGAAGGAAAGAGCTAGTTATTGCCAAAGGGCCGAAGGTCCGATTCAGGTTAGGTTACAAGCCCACGGAGGCCGAGAGGCTAAAGAGAAAGCCAGGGTCACTGTAGCTGCAAGAGCTCGAGGAATCAACATAGAAGAGAAACCTTGCCCTAGGCCACACATCAGGGAATCCTTTATCAACGCTGGGGTCATAAAGATCGATCGAAATGGGGTAACCCATTTGACCCCACACAAACCCATATCCCCTGTCCATCCCACCAATCCCCACATTACCCTTCCTAGCTTAGAGATAGATTTGGCCGCATTATCCCTTTTTAAAGAACGACGGCCAGTACCTGAACAAACTCTCCCTGTGGTAAATCACCACAAAATAGTATTGACATTTGAGGGCATCATCTCAGACGAAATGGGGATCAACATGATGGAGGCTGACTCCAAAGAGCCATATTAGTCAGCACCCTCCATCCAAACAGGTAAAGGAGCGGCCTCTCAGGTACACAATTAGGTATCTTTACCCCAAACCCTAGAAGCGGGGAGTGTCCTAACATTTAGCACCATTTCTCAAAAAAGAAAATAACCTATAAAAAGTGAGATAACCCCTTGGCAGGCAATACCTTGTATATATAGCAACCTGCTTAGCCAAGGGTCTGTCTCCAAAGAAAACAAGAATCTCAAAAACATTGAAAAAATGCAAAACCTAAAAAAATTGTCTTTTAAGATTCCAGATAAAATTCCATAAAAAGATGCCTTAATTGAAATACCAGTCCCATGTAAAATCAACCCCTTTCCTATAGAAATACAAGAGGTAGGAGTTACGAGTCTGGATGAGGATAATCCTTTGGAGGAGCTCCCCAATGAGCTCCTTGACCGGTTTGCCAACTTTTAGCATGGCCCTACCCCCATTATCGAGGAAACTGAGGACGTTAATCTAGGGACTGAGGAGATTCCCCGCATTATCAAGATAGAAATGTCGCTATCTCCCAAAGAAAGAAAAAGCATGATCCACTTCCTTCAATCATACCAAGATGTTTTTGCCTAGTCATACGAGGACATGCCTGGTCTGGACACCGATTTGGTCGAGCATGAGTTACCTCTCTACCCTAATATGGAGCTGGTTAAGCAGAAGCTGAGACGTCTCTAACCCGAGTGGATGTTGAAAGTCAAAGATGAGGTCATCAAGCAATATGATACGGGGTTTCTCATGGTATCCAAGTACCCGCAGTGGCTAGCCAATATCATACCTATCCCAAAAAAGGATGGAAAGGTCTGCATGCGTATCAACTTCTGCAATCTGAACAAGGCATGCCTGAAGGACGATTTCCCACTGCCACACATCGACATCTTGGTTGATAACACTGTTAAGCATGGGATGCTTTCTTTTATGGACAGATTCTTTGGATACAATAAGATAAAGATAGCAGAGGCAGATCAAGAGAAGACTGCGTTCATTACCCCCTGGGGAACCTTTTACTATCGAGTCATGCCATTTGGGCTGAAGAATGCTGGTGCAACGTACCAGAGAGCTATGACTGTGTTGTTTCACAACATGATGCACCGAGAGATTGAAGTGTATGATGATGATATGATAGCTAAGTCACTGGAGAGAGGCAACCACTTGGTAAACCTCTAAAAACTGTTTGAGAGACTAAGGAAGTACAGATTACGCCTAAATCTATAAAAGTGTGTGTTTGGAGCTATGTTCGGAAAGCTATTAGGTTTCATCATCAGCAGGAGAGGGATCAAGGTCGACCCAGTCAAAGTCAAAGCTATCACTAAAATGCCACCACCATCTACTGAGAAAATGGTTAGAGGGTTCTTGGGCAGAATACAATATATCAGTCGGTTCATTGCACAACTAACTCCAATCTGCACGCCGATCTTCAACCTACTAAGGAAGAGCTCGCCCATTGAATGGAATGACGATTGTCTAGTAGCGTTCGATAAAATCAAAAGCTACCTCCTTAATCCACCTATTTTGGTACCATCCGAGCTGGGGAGACCACTATTGATGTATCTCTCCATGATAAAAGTTTTGATGGGATATGTCTTAGGACAGCATGACGAGACAGGCCATCTACTATCTGAGCAAGAAGTTTACTGATTATGAGATGTGCTATTCTCATATGGGGAAAGAATGGCTAGCTCTTGTATGGGCCACTTAGAGGCTCTGCCATTACTTGCTATGTCAAGCCATTTTACTTTTATCCCGAATGGATCCGCTGAAATACTTGTTCGAAAAGCCAACCCTCATTGGGCAGACTACACGATGGCAGCTTTTGTTATCTGAGTTGACATCACCTATGTCACTCAGAAGTTGATCAAGGGGCAGGCACTTGCTGATCATCTTGTCGACAATCCTTTACCAGATCATGAACCTTTGAGAACAGAGTTCCTCGATAAAGACATTCTGTTCATGACGGAAGACGATACTGAGGAAGCAGAAGAATCATAGGTAATGCACTTTGACGGGGCATAAAATGCTGAAGGTCAGGGAGTCGGTGCTATTCTGATTTTGCTAAAAGGATCCCACGTACCTGTCTCTATCAAGCTCAACTTCCCTTGCACTAACAATATAGCTGAATACGAAGCTTGTGTCGCTGGTCTGCAAGCGACTCTCAATCTGAATATAACTCACCTTCGAGTGTTTGGTGATTCACAATTAATTATATGTCAGACAAATGGTGACTGGAAGATGAAAGATGAGAAATTGATCCCTTACCATGAGCACCTCGAGGATCTGATAGCTTGCTTTTAACACGTGACATTCTCATATGTCCCTCAGATAAGGAATCGCTTTGCCGATGCACTAGCTACATAGGCATTAATGATTGAAATCTCGTATGGTTTTGAGATGAAGCTGATCATGATCGAACAGAGGAATGAGCTGACCTTCTGCCTCTAGATTGAGGAACCTACAAAGCCTAATGATGAGCCACCTTGGTTCTTAGATATCAAGAATTTCCTTGAGACGCTAACTTTCCCTAAACGTACATCCAAGATGGATCGACGAACCATCCAACGTTTAGCTGCGGGCTATGTCATTTGTGGGGAATGCCTTTACAAACAATCGTACAATAACATCTTACTCAAGTGCCTTACGAGCGATCTCCAATGTGCTTACTGTATTTGTTGGTGGTAAAAGCAATTTAAAATCAAAGTAAAATAGGGGATGGAATCAGCACAACTGAGAAATCTAGACCTGTAAGATACAGGGTCCATTTGTAGCAAGTTTTGATAAGTAAGAGTTTGTCCCATAGGGAAAGGTGATCTACAGCTCCAAGGGAGCCATCTCTAGTAGTCCCTCCAGATCTGACTACAGATCTGGCAGTCCTAAAAGGAGGGGAGTTTAAGGTCACTTATTCTAAGTATCCTAAGGTAGCTTAATGAACTAACTACAGAAAAGGGTTGAGAAGATGGATGGAGTGAGGGAAAATAAATATAAAAAGGGTGAGAAGTATGCTATTGGGTTCAGATCTGTTGGAATTTATGACTCAGATCTAGATCTGCTGGTATAGAAATCCTGTCCAATGGCTACATTATCACCAAAGAGGAGAAAGAATTTAACTCATCCCTGTGCCATGATCCAATCCCTTAAGGTTATAACCTGTCCACTTAAATGGTCACAGACTATCCCATAGGGGAACCACAATCCAGAGATGGGTCAAAACAAGTTTATCATTATAGGCACTACTTCATCCAGGCTATAAGCTTAGGAATCCATAGGGAACCTCAACCTCTAAAGCTCTATGTGTGGGGCTAAGGCTGTAAAGGACCATGATAGCCCAGACACATAGGACCATTAAGAGATTGAGTACCACCTTAGATCTAGTTGTCCATTGCTTGAGTGGGACTACAATGGTCCAGTCACAAGCCTACAATCTCCATACCCAGATTAGATCTAACATCTGATGGCGGGTCTATACTAATATAGGGGAGTCTGCCTCTATACAATCTCCTACCAGGCTATAAGCTCAGGCTCAGAGAAGAAGGATCCATTTTGGATCGGCGGATTGGATTCACCCTAAGGCTATAACCTGTCCACTTAAATGGTCACAGACTATCCCAGAGGCTATCCTCCTCACAGAGCCCAACACAAAATACGAATATTGCTACCACCACCATGGTCACAAGGCTACCAGCTCAGGCTTCCATGGGGATTTCAGATCTAGTGGGTCTTGTGGTGGGGCTAAGGCTGTATAGGGCCATGATAGCCCAAACACACAGGTCACTTGGATCTGAATGGGACCTTAGAATCAGTCCTCCATTGCTTTAAATCACAGCCAAAGCAATGGCGGATCACAAGGCAGCAGCCTTGGACAGAGCAGCTCACAAACACATGAATCCCATAAAAGTGCAACACCCAATCACAAATTCCATTAATCTAAACTTAATAAACATACAAAGGCATGGCTAGAAAATGCTAGGCCATGGAGAGAAGAAAAAGGAAAAGGAAAACTACTTACAGCTACAGAAAAACAAGACTACAATGCTAAAAACAAAACAAAGCAAAAATTGAACTCTTCCGGCCTCCTAAACCAAAACCAGGCTTAGGTTTATATAGCAGTGAGTGTGGCGGTGCATTAGGGTTAGGAAACCCTAATTTTAGCGATGCCACGTGGCCTATTAATGATCCTTGGATACCTCAAGGCGCGTGCACAGAGATTTAGCATAGATTTGTGTGCCCTAGTCGTTGGAAATCCCCAAAATGTCCTCTACAGAATGATGGAAGTTGGAGTTCAGAGCTTCACCAGGTTGCAGTCGAATCCCAGACTTGTCGCATGGTAGCTCTATTCTTTGCGTGGTTGAGTTTAACATTAAAACTTCAGACGTCACGGGGTTGCAGCTTCTTAATGCTTTGAGCAGTCGCGAGGTAGATAGTTAAGCTCTCGCTGGATTGGGCTTCACGCGATCGGATTGTTACTTGTGAAAAGCGCGAGAACTACGCGAGCATTCCATTTCACTTCATGGGGCTAACTCTGGCTTCACGAGGCTGCTTTCTTCTTGAACTATGTGACAACTTCTTTTCTTGATAGATCTTCGCGAGGATCCTCGCAATAGCTTTGAGGCTTTTCTGAATTGCAGGACAGGTTCTCATGACATTTGCATCCCGCGGCCACTGAGCAATAGCTGCGCGAGGCAGGATTCTGAAGCTCTCTCTCCTCAGCTGTTCTGAGCGAACTATGCGAGGTTGATTTCAGGTCCTCTTGAACTACGTGAGACTGCGCGACCATTTACTCCTGAACTTCGTGAGAGCTGCGTGAGGTTGTGCTTCTGAAGCTCTTCTGTTCCTCAACTGTGCGTGCACTTGTTGTGAAGTCTTGGGAAGCTTGCGAGGACTACGCGAAGCATAGTTTTTTGAATCCTTTGAAGCTTTGTGGAAGCTGCGCGAGGCTTGTCTCAGGTCTAGATTCATGGCTCATTCTTCTGAGGGACTTCTAGTGCCAATCATGGGCTCCTTAACAGGATTTATGGCCTTATTGCACTGCTATTTATTATCTATAGAAAATACTTAACAAACCTTTATTAGATGGTTAAGGGCCTAATCAAAGGCTATGTTAAGGGGTGAAAAGAGGTACTTTTCAGGTCTTAACACACTCCCAAACCTAATCTTTGCTAGTCCCTTAGCAAAGCTACATTAAATCAACTACAAAAATTAAATGCCACTTTCATATGGAGCACGGATACATTTAGCATATGTACCAAGCCTTTTAAACCGCTAGGTGATCCCTAGTGGAGGAGTGAAGTCTCCTAAGGGTTTTCAGTGAAGACACCCACATACTTCTCAATGAGACAGTTAACTAAAGTGCATCATTATCAAGTGAGAAGTCAAGAAACAGAGTGAGTTCACCCTTGAATCAGTAAAAATATAAGAAATTCAAACACATTGGCTGCACAGAAATTTAAACAGTATAAGCTTCTCATGAAAGCACATCATTTCCAATCAATTTACATGTGTGTTAGCACTGAGCTCATCACTGGATCAAAAAATTAGGTTGTAGATCATACTTAATGCATTCAAGATCAGACCCAAAACTCTCAAGGGCATACTCTCATAAAGAACTGTTGAGGGTTTCATTTTCTCTCAAGCTCAAGAGCAGTTACATCCTCCAAATGGGTCTGTAAGCATGAGCATAGGCATAGCTCTGAAGTTCTAGCATCATTGACAGATCCTCACCATAGATTGGATAACTCTTTATCTCCACATGACAGCTCACTCAACTTTGGATCACAAGGGCTTTAACTGGGTTGTAATGTGGCTTATGGAGTGGGGTAAAAAAAAATAATGGAAGGTTGAAAAGGGGTTCAAAATTGAGAAATCAATAGGTGAAGGAGGTGGTTCATGACTTCACCTTCTTTAATTCATCTCCTTTCATCTTCTTTGAGGTTTTCATATTTGAAGTGATCAGTTTCTCTTCTTGATTTTGATTTTTCCAATGAAAGTTCCCTCTTAACTCCTCTCTTACTCCTCTTCATTATTATTTTTGTTTCTTTTTTATGCATTTTTCTTCTTTTTATTTTGTTTTTGCTTTTCTGAAATGCCACCATTTTCTCAGTTACCATACTACCAGAATTTGAGGTACTTCTTCTTTCTTCACCTAATGTTGACCATAGCTAGTCCATCTTCAACTCTTGTTCCTTTACCTTCTAAATTCTCAGAGTGAGGGTAAGGTTAAATCAGATACATAGGTTCAGGTGCAAGTACTTAGGTGTATTTTTGAAGAAATTTGGATTTAAAGCTCAAAGGGTGTATAGACAAGGGCAGTTTCTTTAAGGTTTGTCTGTTTAGGGTCAAACTGTCCAAGAGAAGGCCTTGATCCTTTCCTAAGTCTCATGAGTGCTGTCAGTTGTTTCAACTTGCCTAACTTCTAGTGGGCACAGTGACTCAGCCAGTCCTTAGAGCTAGAAGAAATTGCCTTAGCTACTCCTCAAAGAAGAAAATTTTGTATAGGCCCAAATCTCACTGGTTATGTTCTTCCTTTGAATTCCTAAGTATGTCCTTACCTTTTTCTCTCTCTAGTGATTCACTAAGTGCTGATACAAGTGAGGTTCCTTGGTGATCTCATCATGGAAATGTGAAATTTTAAAAGTTTATACTGTCTAAAGTTTGGAAAAAATTTTAAATTTCATTATTATTCTGATTCTTCAGTGAACATGGTTCCATTTCCATCTTACTCACAAGGTTCTGCTGCACTTAGGTTAACTATTCCATTGGCAAGATCTGCCTGCCACACCCCCAAACCTATGAGGAGCAGTGTCCTCACTGGTTCAAAGGTGAGTATGCAGCAAATTTATTAAGGGCATAATAAAAAGACATAACATGGAACAAATAGACAAGAGACAAGGGAAAATAGTAATGACAAAAGGAGAAGATCAATTATACGAGAGAAAGGTACAAAATGAAAGATAAAAGGAGAAAAAGAAAATGCAGAAACACCAAAAATCCTAGGTACAAGCTAATCGGAGCCTGAATCAAAACCGGTCCCAACCCATCCTCTTGGCATGCTCTTGAAGGAGAGCCTCATCCTCTTTCTTCTTTTGTGCCCACTCTTCCTTCCGTTGGGCATCAGTTTTGGGCATGGTTGGTGCCCTGACCCTCATTTTTTGGGTCTTTGGTGCAGGAGGGATCACTGAAGACCTGTCTGTGGTTTACTTCGGGGGGTTTGATAGGTCTTTTACCTTTGGGACTCTTCCCTTTTGAGGCTGGCCCTTGCTGAGTCTGAGGGGGAATAAGAGGAGATTTAGCTTTTTCTAGCTCAGGAGGGACAAGCGGGCTCTTACCTTTATCTTTCAGTGGTGGGGCCTCCTCAGACTGGGCAGATTGTTTTTTTCCAATTTTGATAGAGGCAGCTGTGTGAGTAGTCCTCTGAGCTGTAACTTTCCTTCGCTGAGGATAAGTTTGCTCAGCAGGGTCAGAAGGAGGAGCAACAGGAGATTTAGCACTTGGAGGCACAGGTGGGGCAGAGTCAGAATCTGAATCAGAGGGAAAGAGAACAGTGGGGTCCAATCCACAGGCTGCAGCAGCCTATCTGTGTTCATCTTTTGAAAGCAACTGACCATGGGGTCATCCTGAGCAGAAGCTCTGGTGGCCTTTGGGGGTGGGGATGGTGGTGCAGGCTTTTTTCCTTTTTAGGCAACGGTGGCTCTTTTGGAGGGAGAAGGTTTCTTGGGAGGAGCTCGTTTTCTCTTGGGTGCAGGAGATTTGGCAGGGGGAGGCACTGGAGCAGGAGGTCGTGGAGGTTCTTGAGTAGGAGGTGGAGATGTAGATGGAGGGGGTGTGTGGAAGGTGGGGCCTCAGGGGGTGCTGTAGCAAGAGGGGTGGCTTCAATTGGTTGGCTTGTCAGAGATGCAATCCTGTTTTGCAAAATTTCAATATGTTTTTCAGCATAAAGGAGGTTGGCACCAGAAAGCTCCTTAGTGAGCCTGTGGATCTCCTCAGCATTGTTCAGCCTCTTTTCAAACATCTGGGCTCTCTTGTGCTCCAGCTCGGCATTGGCTTTCTCCATCTCTTCCTGCAGTTTATAGTAAGTTGCATCAACCTTTATCGCAGTGAGGGTCTCCAAAATTGACTCCCACCCCTTTGAAATATCTCTTAGCTTCTGCCTGTGAGCAAGCTTTAGGTCACTCATCTTCTGCAGCAACGGGTACTCAATGGATTGTCTGAGTTGGGCCATTCCCCGGAGAACATCCCTCTTGATGTAGGCATTGTCCCTCATGACATGGAGGAGGGTGAAGTAAGGAGGAGTGTAGTAGGAATGTCGTGGTAAGATTGGTAGAAATGGAGTGGAAGAAGTCGAAGGTGATTGGTCCTATGGGGGTAAAGTGGAGGCTGCAGTGATGAGGTCTAGTTGAGGGGGAGGGGTAGAAGGTTCTGGGTCAGTTTGTGCTGAGTGGTCAGTGAATTGAGGAGGGGGTAGGATAGGTAGGGTGGGGAAGGAGTGGTGGGGTATGGTATCTTGGAGGGTGAGGGTTATAGTTAAGTTAATGGGGGGAAATCTAGTTCCACTGTGGAGTCAGAGGTGGAAGGGGACTGGATGTGAGGTGTAGGAGGTGTTTGGGCAGAGATAAGTGGTTTTGTCAATGTTTGAAGGGTGGATTTGATGGTGGGGATGTCAGTCTGCATTTGGTCTTGGGTGAGTGTTGTGGTTGACAGTTGGGTTTGAATGTCATGTATTAAGGAAAGGATATGGGTAAGTGTGTCTGAGTGGGGTTGGGGTGGAGTATGAGAAGAAGAGGGAATAGGTTGGAAAGGGAAAGTAGGGGCATGATGGAAGGTTGTAGGAGGAGGAGATGGAGGTTCTGGTGAGTGATGTGGGGAAGGAAGTGGGGAATCTGGGAGAGGGATATCATGGGTTGGCATGGTGTCAAGCAAGGTAGTCATGAAGGCCTGATATCCAGAAGTAGTGGCGAGGTTAAAGTCAAGGTCTGGGAGTGGAGGTGAAGCCTGATGGCTGGGATGGTGGCTGGGTCAATGTGTGGGGTTTCTGTGGGAATGATAAGGGTGGTTGGTGTAGGTAAGGATATGGCAGGGGTGGTGTGAGAGGTTTTCTTTTTAATATAGGTGATCAGGGGAGGGCTGTCAGGGTTCAGTTCAAATGATGGGCGAATTGGGGGTGTGTACTGAGGTAATGTAGGTGAAGGTAAAGGGCTGTCATGGGGGTCAACACTTTCCTCCCAGGAACGAATCATAAGGAAATCTGGAGTGGGTATGGAAAATGGAGATAAAAGAGGAAAAGGGAAAGATGGAATAGGCAAAGAAACTGATGGATGGGCAGGTGTGGTGGATGGAGGTCTTGCTACAGAATCAATAGCGACAGGAGCTTGCACCACCTTCTTGGGAGCAGGAGCTTTAACCACCTTTTTGGGAGCAGGGGTGGCCTTTACAACAGCAGTCCCCTCTCCTTTCCCAGAAGCAATTTGAGCCTTCTTTTTCTTATTGGGATCCCTCAGACTCTTGCTAATTCCCCATTGTCTCTTTGCGAAAGTAGTAGGGGGGAGGTCAATAGTTAACTCCCCCGCTGGTATCTTGTATCCTCCCCTCAAGAGTAGTCTTGTGATTAGCTTTGCATAGGGGAGAGTGTGGAGCTTCTTTTTGTGCCCTAGCTTCACCATAATATTCTTCATGGCCTCAAACATCAATCTGGCAGCATGGAAACTGTGGCCCAGAGAAAAGGAATAAACAGCATCAGCAATTGGGGTCCTCCTCTCCTGCTGATGGCCGGCACAATAAATGTTCTTTCGTAAAACTTGATCGATGAACAGAAGTTTAGGGTCCAGGTCTCTTCTCCTAATGGAATCCCCGGTGGCCTTCAATCCTCTGGTAAGAGCCTGTGCAATTGTATCAATGGGGGCACACACAGGGGAGCCATATCCACAGTTGGGGTCAAAGATAGCAGGGATGCCCATCACTTCAGCAATCAGCTTAGGGCTGAGTAACATTTCAAAATTGTCAACTAACACAAGGAGGCCTGGCTGCCCACAGTGGTTTGGTCTAGCCCTAATGTGCTGGTAAAAGAGTTGCACTATTCTAGGGTAGGCTAGTGCAGGGATAACTTACAGCAGGGGGGTCAAACCAGCTTTGGGCAGGAACTCAATGGCAGGGGCTGACAGAGGTTCCGTCTCAAAGAAAGATAGGTCAAAAACAGCTTCAGGCTCCAAGGGAAGGGGAGTCAGGAGCTCAGAGGGTGTAAAGTAATCAGGTGTTAGTTCGGCCCCTTTCTGAACCACTTCTTTCCCTTTTTGCGGCGCCGTTGAGGACTTGGCCTACTTGGGAGTGGGCTCCATGGGAGCCTTATCCCTTGCTCTTTTCACAGGTGTGCTCTTAGGGGCCATGGAACTTCTCCTCTGTGAATGTGTAGTTTGAAAAATGAAAAGCAAAGGATGAGAGTTGAGTCTTACCCTAAAACTTAGGGTTCTGTTCAATCGGATGCACGAAAGACCGCGAGAGTTCCAATCAGAGGGCAACTGGTGGAGGAGGCTTTAGGAGCAAATCCCTAAAATTTGAAGGTGAATGATGGACTGTAGAAAGGATGCTGGAGGAGAGAGATTAATGGGAGTCAGAGCTAGGGTTTCGCTGGCTAGAGAAGAAAGAGAAAACAAAAAGGAAAGCAGCGCGGGGTTGGATTATATAAATCGTGGGGCTCGGCGCGCTTTGAAAATATCAGCTCGCTAGATAGAAATGAGTGGGTCACGAGATTGGACTTTCATTGGGATTACGCGAGAGAGTCTACACAATTGTATTGAATCTCGCGACAGCTTAGCAGGCTAACATTTTATGAACTGCGCGAGAAGAAACCATGCCTATTTTTCAGAACCTCGCGACAGCTAAAACAGTGACAAGGATCACACACCCATTTGTCTATCCTTTTCCTTTGTTTTGTGGGTGGATTCTCTCACATTCTCTTTTACAGGGACACCCACAGTCATTCTAAAAGGGATTCCCATAGGCGTTCCCAACATTTAAGCATGTAAGTACTCCAAACGCATTTAATCAAAACATCATATTCAAACAGCATTCTTATTATCAAAACAGTACAATCATCATTCATTTACTCAAAATCATCAATTCAAAGGGAATAAGAACCAAAGCAGGCAGAATATTTCTCAGGTCATATACATTTAGACTCTGACGAGATCATTAGAAATTCCTATAAACAGAAAAAAAATGAACCATACTAAAATACATAACATACACAATGCACAATTCTGTGAATCAAGTCAATGAAAGATCCCCTTGCCCCTCAAGGTTTGAGGATCCTTCACCAATCAAAAATTGGCCCTTGGGATTAACCACTGGTTGACTGGGCAACCTCCCCTCCTCTCTTTTAGCTAAGGCATTCGCTAGTTGGCCAATCTGCTCTTCCATCTTCTTTATACTCTAACCATGAGAATTTACAGTCTGAGCCACGAACCCCAGGTTTTGCAGTGAGGTCAGGACCTGGTCCTCGAAAGAAGCATTTTTTGGCTGAGATGGGGGTAAGACCAATTGATTTTGCTGCTGCTGGGGCTGCTGCTGGTGTTGGAAATTAGACCTAGGGGCATATCCTTGGTTGAACTGCTGCTGTGGCCTTTGGGGTAAAGCCAACATTTGTTGGGGCTGCATATAATTGTCTTGCCTCTACCTCAGATTTGGGTGGTCTCTCCATTGATAACCAGCATTTTGGTGTTGGTATCCATATGGCTGTCTATTGTAGCCACAGTTATTCTTGGCCAAAAGATTACAGCAAAGAAAGATGTTCCAATACCAATTCAGGATATTGCCCTGCAGATGGACATTCCTCTACTGTGTGTTGTGGGGACTGGCATATCAGACATGCCTCCACCACTTGAGCAGCCCTTCTGGGTTGCATCACAGTCAGTAATTTGTCAAACTTCAAAGAGAGGTTTTCTATTTGCAGCTGCAGATCATTGTTCCCTGACACCTCATAAACTTTTCCTCTTGTCAATGCAGCAGGCTCCACTTTTGACAAAGACCCCTGACCAATTCTTGCCAGGGATAGCTTTTGAAAAGCATTTTGACTGATTACTTCAAACAATTCCCATGCCTCATCAGTAGTCTTGTGCATGTAGGTTCCACCACAAGAAGCATCAGCCATATCTCTATTTTTCTCATCAATCCCATTGTAGAAGCTTTGTACAAGCTGCCAGTCTGGGATCTTGTGGTGGGGGCATTGTTTGAGCATTTCCTTAAACCTATCCCAGGCTTGATTAAAATTCTCAGTTGGGGATTGGGCAAAAGCAAGAATTTCCTTCCTCAACTGGCTTGTTTTGGTCTCAGGGAAGAACTTTGTTAGGTACTTGGTCTGTAGGTCTTTCCAAGATGCAATGCTATTGTTGGGAAGAGTAGCCAACGAGGTACTAGCCCTATCCTTCAGAGAGAAGGGAAAGAGCCTGAGCCTAGTAGCCTCAGGTCCCAAACCAGCAATATTGAATGTGGTGCACAAGGCCAAAAATTGGTCAATATGCTTGTAAGGGTTCTCCTTGCTAAGCCCATGGAAAGAGAGCAGCATCTAGATGATAGAGATTTTAATTTCATAATTCCCCTGAACATCAGGGAATTGAATGCTAAATGGAGAGTTATAGTCATCCGGAGCATTCAACTCCTTGAGAGTTCTAGGTTATTCTTCACCCATGAGTACTGTCTCAGATTCAATTGGGGGCTCTACTATGGTGTGTCTGTTTCTTCTAAGTCTTCTACCCCTTTCTAGCTCAGGGTTGAAAGGCTCTAAAGTAGGACTAAGAGATCTCCTACCTAGCATACAAACACACCACCAGCAGGGACAACTCCTTGCAGGCACATTGTACTTGACTCAAAGAATTTATCTAACAAATTTATAGCTATTTTAAGAAAACATAAATTTACAACTATCCTAAATACTGCTATGGAAATTGTAAGAGAAATAGACAGAGTTTTAAAGGTTAGAGAATTTGCAAATAGAGGTAGCTACTTTCCAAATGCAGTCCACTGTCCTTCTCTGCTGCTGTCCAGATCTGCAAGAAAGATTCAAAATTACATCAGCAGTATCAATTATTCAGAGCTACAAAGAATACTAAAAATACAAAAACTAAGGGTCTACTAATAGATCATCTTTCCCCGGCAACGGCACCAAAAACTTGTTGCGATCTCCAATGTGCTTACTTTATTTATTGGCGGTAAAAGCAATTTAAAATCAAAGTAAAATAGGGGATGGAATCAGCACAACTGAAAAATCCTAGACCTGCAAGATACAGGGTCCATTTGTAGCAAGTTTTGATAAGTAAGAGTTTGTCCCATAGGGAAAGGTGATCTACAACTCCAAGGGAGCCATCTCTAGTAGTCCCTCCAGATCTGACTATAGATCTGGCAGTCCTAAAAGGAGGGGAGTTTAAGGTCACTTATTCTAAGTGTCCTAAGGTAGCCTAATGAACTAACTATAGAAAAGGGTTGAGAAGGTGGATGGAGTGAGGGAAAATAAATATAAAAAGGGTGAGAAGTATGCTATTGGGTTCAGATCTGCTAGAATTTATGACTCAGATCCAAATCTGCTGGTATAGAAATCCTGTCCAATGGCTACATTATCACCAAAGAGGAGAAAGAATTCAACTCATCCCTGTGCCATAATCCAATCCCTTAAGGTTATAACCTGTCCACTTAAATGGTCACAGACTATCCCATAGGGGGACCACAATCCAGAGATGGGTCAAAATAAGTTAATCATTGTAGGCACTACTTCATCCAGGCTACAAGCTCAGGAATCCATAGGGAACCTCAACCTCTAAAGCTTTATGTGTGAGGCTAAGGCTGTAAAGGACCATGATAGCCTAGACACATAGAACCAGCAAGAGATTGAGTACCACCTTAGATCTAGCTGTCCATTGCTTGAGTGGGACTACAATGGTCCAGTCACAAGCCTACAATCTCCATACCCAGATCAGATCTAACATCTGATGGCGGGTCTATACTAATATAGGGGAGTCTGCCTCTGTACAATCTCCTACCAGGCTACAAGCTCAGGCTCGGAGAAGAAGGATCCATTTTGGATCGGTGGATTGGATTCACCCTAAGGCTATAACCTATCCACTTAAATGGTCACAGACTATCCCAGAGGCTATCCTTCTCACGGAGCCCAAAACAAAACAAGAATATTACAACCACCACCATGGTCACAAGGCTACCATCTCAGGCTTCTATGGGGCTTTCAGATCTAGTGGGTCCTGTGGTGGGGCTAAGGCTGTAAAGGATCATGATAGCCCAAACACACAAGTCACTTGGATCTGAATGGGACCTTAGAATCAGTCCTCCATTGCTTTGAATCACAGCCAAAGTAATGGCGGATCACCAGGCAGTAGCCTTGCACAGAGCAACTCATAAACACATGAATCCCATAAAAGTGCAACACCCAATCACAAATTCCATTAATCTAAACTTAACAAACATACAAAGGCATGGCCAGCAAATGCTGGGCCATGGAGAGAAGAAAAAGGAAAAGGAAAACTACTTACAGCTACAGAAAAACAAGACTACAATGTTAAAAACAAAACAGAGCAAAAACTGAACTCTTCCGGCCTCCTAAACCTAAACTAGGCTTAGGTATATATAGCAGTGGGTGTGGCAGCGCATTAGGGTTAGGAAACCCTAATTTTAGCGATGCCACGTGGCCTATTAATGATCCTTGGATGCCTCGAGGCACGTGCATAGAGATTTAAGCATGGGAGTGTGTGCCCTAGTCGCTGGAAATCCCCAGAATGTCCTCTATAGAATGATGGAAGTTGGAGTTCAAAGCTTCGCCAGGTTGCAGTCGATTCCTAGACTTGTCACGTGGTAGCACTGTTCTTCGCGTGGTTGAGTTTAATATTAGAACTTCAAACATCACAGGGTTGCAGCTTCTTAATGCTTTGAGCAGTCGTGAGGTAGATAGTTAAGCTCTCGCTGGATTGGGCTTCGTGCGGTCGAATTGTTACTTGTGAAAAGCACGAGAACTGCGCGAGCATTCCATTTCACTTCGCGGGGCTAACTCTGGCTTCGTGAGGCTGCTTTCTTCCTGAACTGTGCGACAACTTCTTTTCTTGATAGATCTTCACGAGGATCCTAGCGATAGCTTTGAGGCTTTTCTGAACTGTGCGACAGGTTCTCTTGACATTTGCATCCTGCGGCCACTGCGCGACAGCTGCGCGAGGCAGGATTCTGAAGCTCTCTCTCCTCAGCTATTCTAAGTGAACTGCACGAGGTTGATTTCAGGTCATCTTGAACTGTGCGAGACTATGCGACCATTTACTCTTGAACTTCGCGAGAGCTGCACGAGGTTGTGCTTCTGAAGCTCTTCTGTTACTCAACTACGCGAGCACTTGTTGTGAAGTCTTGGGAAGCTCGCAAGGACTATGTGAAGCATAGTTTTCTAAATCCTTTCAAGATTTGTAGAAGCTGCGCGAGGCTTATGTTAGGTCTGGATACATGGCTCATTCTTCTGAGGGACTTCTGGTGCCAATCATGGGCTCCTTAATAGGATTTATGGCCTTATTGCTTATTGCACTGCTGTTTATTATCTACAGAAAATACTTAACAAACCTTTGTTAGATGGCTAAGGGCCTAATCAAAGGCTAAGTTAAGGGGTGAAAAGAGGTACTTTTCAAGTCTTAACACTTACAGAAAGTGAAGCGGTTAATATTATGAAGGAGATCCACCAGGGAGTATGCGGAGCCCACGTCAGCGATCACATGCTCGCCAAGAAAATTTTACGACAGGGATACTTTTAGACCACTATGGAATTAGATTGTTGTAAACATGTTCAAAAATGTTACAATTGTCAGGAACACTCCAGTCTAATACACGCTCCTACCATCGATCTTCACTGCATGACCACTCCTTGGCCATTTGCTACTTGGGGCCTTAACGTCGTCGGAATGATTAATCCTAAAGCATCAAACAGGCATCGATTCATCCTCGTCGCCATTGAATACTTTACCAAATGGGTAGGAGTGGCATCATATGCCAACATCACGGCCAGTCACGTCGAGAAGTTCCTCAAGAGTATTATTGTGTGCCGATTTGGAGTACCCAAAGATATCATCAGAGATAATGGCACCAATTTTGTGAATAAGTGCATTCGAGCCTTCTGCGAGCAATACAAAATCAACCACCATCGCTTGTCACCTTATCGGACTCAAACTAATGGAGTCGTGGAAGCTGCAAACAAGACGGTCATCTGCATCCTGGAGAAAATGGTCATCACCTACCGAGATTAGAGTGAGATGTTGCCATTTACTTTGTGGGCCTATAGAATATCGATGTGTATCGCTACAGGGGCAACACTATTCTCCCTTATGTATGGAACTGAGGCCGTCCTACTGGTAAAAATTGAAGTGCCATCACTCCAGATCCTCCTGAAATCAGGCTTACCCGAAGCAGAAAGAGAGAGATTCAGCTTTAACCAGCTGAACTTTCTAGACGAGAAAAGACTCCTCGCCTTATGTCATACTCAGGTTTACCAGGGGTGAATCACACGTGCTTACAATAAACGTGTCTGCGGTCGAGATCTGAAGGTAGGAGACACTGTATTGAAGAAAATCCTCCCATCCCTCAACACTGATCCAAGAGGGAAGTTCAAGCCGAACTGGGAAGGACCTTACGCCGTCCAAGAAATGCTATCATGACACGTCATCCTCCTTGCCACCTTGGACGGAGATCATCTTCCTGAGCCCATCAATGTTGGATAAGTTCGACGATTCTACTCTTAGTCTATCGCGATGAGGTAAGTATTGGTGAAACAGATACAGGACTGCTTATGAACCACCCAAAAGAGGTCATCATTCCAAGCATAGTAGCCAAAAAGCATCCCTAAAAATGATGATATCCTTTGCTACCCCATTTGAGCCTGGACCTTTCTTTCAATAACCCCCTTCCCCAAAAAATGTGTATGTACATATACAAAAAAGGGAAGTAAAGTTACTATCAAAATCCAAAAAAATTGAAAAAGCAAAACCTCAAAAAGAGATTGCTTGAAACGGAGTAAAAAGAATAAAAAAAACGTAGAAAAATCAAGAAGCATGTACAGTAAAAACCCCCAAGGAAGAAAGTATGTTGAGAAAATTGAAGTCGTATCAAGGAAACCCTTTTAGCCTAGCATACCTTCAAATTCTAACCTAACCCATGGCCAAGCTACACCCTGAAGAAAGCCCTCTTTTAGGCTTACAAGCAGTCATAATATATGTTAAGTCAATACAAGCCGAGTTGTGAGACGACACCAGAACCCCATCCAGCCAGCTATGATGGAATCGACGTCTATGTTGTGGCTGTTGAAAAAAGAAATGAAAAAAATGAAATAATAAAATAATAAAATAAAACTACAAGCTCAAAGCAAGATGGACGAGGTGAAAACCAAAAAGGGTGCTTGGGGTAAGAGAGCTAAACCCATGGACATGGTGAAAACCCGAAAGGGTGCCACGGGTAAAAAAGGAGATAAATAAAAAAAGAAAAAAAAAAAGAAAAGAAAGGTTTGCATTGAGTGAGAAGATTGATGCTTGAGGAGCCCTCTTGGTTACTCTCTTTGATACCCTTCTTTCGGCTGGGCCGCTCATGTTAGTTCAGGACGGGTCCCGACCAGAATTGCTTTTCTGAAATCGCTTTGTCAAATGTATGACTCAAGGTAAGGAGAAAGGTTTGACCCAATCCGAAGGGATTGACGTTCCAGTATTGGTAAAGCCATTGAAACCCTCTCGAACTCAACCAGTTGAGGGAGGGTTCGACCATGCTCAAAAGAGGGCCCAAGGTTTCACCCAGTGATTAAGGCACCCCACCCAAAAAAAAAAAGGCACAAAACAAAAAGAACAAAAAGTCTATATAAAAACTTGCCCTTCTTCTACAAAATGCACCGCTTACACCACATCCCAAAAAATAGCCGGTGTGATGACTAGCTTTCTTTCTTTCTTTTATTTTTACAAATAGTAAAATAATAATAATAATAATAAAAACATAAAGAAAATATATATACCAAAAAATGTGTGTATCTATAAAGGGGTTTCTTACGCCCCTTTTCTGTGTATATAATCTGTGTAAAAAGTTATGTGCGCAAGAAGGAATCAGCGGCCAAGCTCGTGCTTCAAGGCACTAATCTCAGCACGAAAATCATCATCCCGGGCATTCCACTCAGTCAACCAATAACCATGCAGGCTCTTATACTTCTTCTGAGAAGTATCAGCGGCTCTAAGGGCAATGCTTAAGGATCCTTTCAAACGAAGGACCTCTCCCTCTGTATTCTCTGCTCTGACCTTTTCCTGCATTAAAAGTTCATGTAGGGCCCTCTTCTCATCCACTAGCAGTTCAATGCGGGCTCGGAGTGCCACCTCTTTCTTTAGCCAGGGGCCTCCAGTGTCAATACTCTCCGCTGAATCCAGACGATGAGCAACAGGCTGCTCAGTTAGTAGTTAGGCCTCATACTCAGGAGAAGACTGAGCCAAATTTCCCTGCTCCATATCGCACATCAACATCAACTAACATGTCTCCCAAAGAGCGGCGATCTGGTCTATGTCCCCAGAGGACCCTCTAGAAAATATCAAGTCATACAGAGGCACCTGCTGAGTGCAGCCGAACTAATGCAACACCCGAAATGGGAAGTGGAAGGTGTTGCCGGTCAATCCCAGAAGGGTGATGCCCTCGTGGTCTCTGGAACGAATCACAGGGAAGGTCCGCTCTAGCCAAGGAAGTCTCCATATAAGATTCGCACCAATTAGCCAAAGCTTCAATTCTAACAAATCTCCCTAGGGAATCATATGGCACCTGCCCAAAAAGCATCAAACCACCTCTCCTCGAGCAAGATAAAAGCGAGGCACTAGTCCCAAAATGGCAAGATGCTCTCCCAGCCAAACCTAAAGCAAAAGTGGGAAACCTCTAAGATTTCTGGTCTTCCCAAGGGAAAATGCATCAAGGCACCGAAAATGTTTCATGAACACCAAATGCATCATAGATTGGCCCGCCTCCAACTCGGTCAAAATATTGTAAACTGCCAAAGAGAAACTCTCTCCCCCGATAAAGAAAAGGATTTCTGAGATAAGGCCAAGAGAGAATGCTTTCACGTTGAAGATGTTCCGAGTCAGCAATTTTCGAAGACTTTCGTCACCAAAAAGTTCTTTCAGGAATTTCATCTAACACCTAGTGGGCCCCCCAATGAGACTTTTCTCATATGCATTTTTCTTCAAGTCCAGGGTAAGGTGAACGGTTTTGCCATAACCTGGCTTTGGTACAATTCTGGCAAGGCCCCTGTGAAGCCTTAAACCAGACAAGTTGGACAATTCCTCAAGAGTAGGAGTTACCTCCCGATTCCCAAATCGGAACACATGGCCACTCGGGTTCCAATAATATGTGGCGGCATGAAGAAGGTCCCATCATGGGGAAACCTCAAGAAAGGAAGGAAGGCGAGATAGCCCAAGGCGCTCCAAGTCAGCGAGCTCACTCTCATTCAAGCTCTCAACCCAACTTGTTGGAAATTTGGGCCCCATGCTGAAGGAAGGGGATAAATTGGTTCTAGGCCCTCCACGTAAGGGAGGGTTGGAAAGCGGGTCCATAGACGTATAAAGATCTTTCAAGAAAATAAAAATCGATGTATGGTGATGGACTCGCCTTTGAAAAGCAAGAACAAAAAGAATTAGTCAAAAGGGCCAAGTCAAACAGAAAAGAAAGAGTTTTTGGACTGACTCAAGTATATAAAGACCCACTGCTCCCCAGACTAAGGCTAGAGCAACTATTAGTTGTGCCAGTGCATTTTGTCCCAAACTTTAGTTTGGCACAACTAATAGTTGCGCCAGTACAACTTTCCCATCCTTTAGTCTGGCGCAACTAATAGTTGCACCAGTATAATTTTCCCATGGGTTTAGCCTGGCACAACTATTAGTTGCACCAGACTAAAGCTCCCTCCTCCTAAGCCATTTTGGGGCTTGATTGGGGGCAGTTTAGTTTGTTTTCAGCCCTTTAAAAAATCGATCAAAACTGTTGGTAGTCATAAGCAACGTTCACAAATCATTAAATGCCACTAACAGTTTAGAAACTACTTTGTTTCTTTATGTGCAGGATAGATCCTACATCAAAGCATGCAACCCAAAAGGTCACTTTCTGAGAGCGCTTGGCAGACACATCCTGTAGAAAAACAGATACGGTGCAAGGAAACCATGGCATGCAATCATGACAAAAGCACTAAAATATTTCCAAAATAAAAAATCATCCACAAAGTGCCACATCGTCCATCCCAAGTTGTCTAAAATTTCAAATCATCAATCCCAAGAGTACCAATGTTTCAAAAAAAAAAGAACAAAACAGAAATTAAGGCTTATTCCTTGTCCACGCCCTTTGATTTCTTCCGACGACGAGCGGAGCCCTGGTAAGTCCGCATAACCCCCACCCGGGGCCAGGCTTGAGAAATCCGGCTAAGCAAAGATCACGACTCTTTGGCGCGTGCACGCTGCAAGTCATGGCCAAAAGCAAAGATCAGGACCAATAAGGGGACACAAATAAAAAGGGGGAAGAGTTGAAACCCATAGGGAGAGTAGAGCAGCAAAATACTCATCGTCTCCACATCCCAAAGCTCCGCGAGGTTACGATGATACGCCGCATACTCCATAGTCGAGTCAAAGTCCTACATTCATAAAGATACAATGTCAGCTATCAAGACAATCATAAAAACATGTGAAAAAGGAGGCCAGAATCAGAAAGAGATGGGTCGTCAGAAGACTTACCCCAAGGATCACATCAAGAGGAGGGACACGGGCCACTTCAGCAGAGAGACATGCCTGCCTATCCACGATGGCACATAGACCTGAGAGGAAACTGTCATCAAGGCATCAAAAGGTCTCAATAGACCACGGTCTGGTCGTTCCCAGGGGCACCAGCCTGAGAAATACCCGACAGACTAACATCGAAAGAACCCTCGCCGGAAGGACCCACACCAGAAGGGTCAATGCCAGAAGGACCTGCCCCTTAAGTATAAGATGAACCCGCCGCCATCCCGCCTTCATCATCAGAGCCGTCCCCTGGAGCAAATTGTAAACAAAATAAAATCAGTTCAGAAAGAACAGAAGCTGAGATAGAACAAAAGAGACTAATCTGAAAAGGAAAAGGTAATTACCTACCTACGCGGGCCGCCAACTGCAAGGAAATTGACTCTAGGTACAAAACATGGTAGGATAAATTGATATGGCAGGCGCTCGTACCAAGTGTGATAGTCTCCGGGCACATGAAGAGAATGGATAGGGAGCCCATTGTTGAGAAGGGCTGCCATGAGTTCCTAAACGCTGCCAAAAGGATCCCAAACATCCGAAGGAGGGTCCACGGGAATGGCATAGTAGCCCTGGTGCTGGTGCACCACCCGCTCTCCCAAATAGTCAGCCTTGGCCCACGCCGCATAAAAGAAAATGATGCGGCGGTTGTTAAACAGACGAGAGGGGCCTACGACTGCTCGATCTCAAAAGGGGGACGCGAGATACGGGTCATGGAGGATTTGTCCAAGTCCAAAAGTGGTTAGTCAATTAAACAGGCAGCATACTAATTAAGAAGGATTTCCAAGCATGGGTAAACCAAGTTGTTAAGAGGGGATTTACCTGCTCAGGAACCATCAGGTCAAGTTGGGACCTTAAACCCATCTCCAGGTGCTTCATGCCCACATCACGGCGTCGGCTTGGTTCCACTTGCTAAGAAGAGGGTAAGTAAGTTCCTCGGAGTTGAGAAGCGGGCGCCCAAGGTGAAAATGATGGTATCCCCATACCTGAAAAGAGTAGTACACAAGAGCAGGTCAGTAGCATATAAAGATCATTCAAGGAAAATGGCAAAAGAGAAAGAATGAGGGATTACCTCCAAGGCAGCCTAAAAACTAACAACGGATTTGGAATCCCTAATCGTAACCCAAGCTAAGTTATACATCAGCCATGCATACCCAGCCTCGCCCCAATCATACCTATGGACGTCACCCCAATTGTCCGTGACACTCAACAATGCTAGGCTGACTCGGCCACCACTCACATTGGTAAAAACGGTCTTACCCAGCAGGATCAGAAGAGTAATGTGGGCCAAGACGATTGCCCGCTAGGGCGTAATATAGGCACCCTATCTGGCTGCCCTAGATCCACCAACTCATCAGTCGTGTAATGCGTGGTTATCCAAGTCATCTTGACCTTAGTACCATGTGTCTGCCCGTGAGGGGGATAGGCCCCTATCAGTCGGATGACGTCCTCCCTACTCGGTACCCAGAAGCCGGCTATCAGTATCCCTCCCATCCTATACCCGTAATCATTGCCCAATCAACAAGCGTGAGGGTCATCTCGGCATACGGCATATGGAAGGTCATTGTCTCGGGGTGAAACCGTTCGATCAAGGCCTTCAGATAGGCAGCATCAGCCCTCATAGCAGGGCATGTCAAAAACTCCCCAAAGCCTACCTGCGCCAGTAGGAACTTCACTACGGGGGGGACATAGAGGTAGAAGTTTTGGAAATCAAGCCACTCCCCGCGGAATACAATAGAGGGCAAGTCCTGCGTAAGAAGAGAAAAGTGCATTAGATCATGGAAAGGAAGAAAAGTTGCACAAAAGAAAGAAATTTGAACAGTCTTTTACCTGGCCCGCTATGCCGAAATTCGAAATATGAGTACACTGTTGATGTAGAAGGCCTACTCGGGCAGCCTTGCCTTGCATTTCGAGCCATGGGCCCGCTTTCCACTCTACCCAAAGGAACACCTCCCCTTGTGGACCATGTACTATCTCGGGCCCCTCCTCCTGGCCCTCCGCAGGAACATGCTCATCGTCACCCGACATTCTAGGGCAACATAAAGTAATCACATCAAAGCAGATCAATGATAAAGAACCACGATGTACTATGCTACGAAGGAAGGTAAGTATGCTCAACCTTTCTTTTTTTACTAATTTTCATAAATAAGTGATACATATGCACAAACAAAAAAGAGATCCCTTTTAGATTGAAAATGCAAAACAATAATCTTTTCTTCAAACAAAATAATAATAAAATTTCCCCTTCCTATCTTTGAAGATAAATCAAGTTAGAATCAAATAAAGTCATTCCTTTTAGTTTCAAAAAAAAAAAAATGAAGTAAGCGAAAAGCCCTTCTCTTACATTTAGAAAAACAAAAAAAATCCTTTACTTTATTTATAAAATAAAAAACAAAAAAAAAAAAAATCCTTTACTTTATTTGCAAAAATAGAAAAAGCAAAAATAAAAAAAAATCCCTTTACTTTATTTACAAAATAAAAAAAAAATGAAAATAAAAAAAAATCCTTTACTTTATTTACAAATAAAAAACAAAAATGAAAAAAATCCTTTACTTTATTTGCAAAATAAAAAACAAAAACAAAAAAAATCCTTTACTTTATTTGCAAAGTAAAAAACAAAAAAAAAATCCATTTACTTTATTTACAAAATAAAAAAATAAAAAAATAAAAAAATAAAAAATAAAAAATAAAAAAATCCCTTTACATTATTTACAAAATATAAAAAATATAAAAAAAAAAAAACAAAAAAAAATTCCTTTACTTTATTTACAAAATAAAAAATAAAAACAAAAAAAATCCTTTACTTTATTTGCAAAAATAAAAATAAAAATAGAAATAAAAATAAAAAAACAAAAAATTCCCTTTACTTTATTTGCAAAAAATAAAAACAAAAAATCCCTTTCAATATGCACACATAAAAACATGTATATATGTTATGCAAAACCCAAAAAATAACAAAAATAGGGCATCATTCATCAGAAACCATCCACACACCATCAATAAACATACATACCATGAACGTAAACCATTACTCATCAAAGCATGCAAGATTATAATCATATTTGCAAGAAAAAACAAGGAAAATCAAGAAAAAGAGTTTTTAATGGTTACCTTGTGAAGATGATGAGGTCTTTGATCTAGCGCAGGCCAGTGATCGATCGGCACAAGTAAGCAACGACGATGAGGCACGTGTAGAGGCAATATAAAAGAACCCTAAGAAGGTAGTTTTTCGATTTTAAGGAGAAGGGGGGAGGAAATTTTTGAAAATAATACCCCACAGCTTTAACCTGGGCTATTTAAATTGCTCCCCAGCCAATCTTGGCACAAATAATAGTTGCGCCAGGCAGTTTTAAGCCCTCTTTTGGCATGGCACAACTATTAGTTGCACCAGGAAATTTTAAGGCCCCTGTTGGCCTGGAGCAACTAATAGTTGCGCCAGCCGCATAGGTTGGGTTTTTGGGCCCGGTGCGGATCAGATGTATAACCCGATTTCCCCCTCTTCATGTTGTTTACTCACGGCTGATGCACGTGCTCCCAAGTGAGGTGTCGATCCTCCTTCGACCTATCCAGGGAGCCATGCTAAGAATAAAGTAGATCAAGAGTAATAGGCGTCTCGATCCTACATAGAAAAACATAAAAAGCCCAAAAAAAAAATTGATGAAAATAAAATCCCCACAGAAAAGCCAAAAAGATAACTCGCATAAAATGTCAGAGTAATTCGCATAAAATAAAAACTCAAAAAGAAGAAGAAGAAGAAGAAGAAAAATGATAACTTAAAAAAAAACCACATAAAATAATAACTTTGAAAATCCAAAAAAATTACATAAAATGACTGAAAAATCACAAAGATAAAATAAAAACCTATTTGTGTTTCCCACAGATTACGCACATGCATAATGTGGTAAAATGTCAATGTTTTATTAGCAGTGCAGTTGTGCCATATTAAAGTCCCGAGTCTAGGGTTCGCCTTGGGTCTTTGGATCCTACGTGAAAGTAGGAGCAATGGCATCAATCCCGACCAAACAGTCAATGTTTTGATCAAGTTGATTCCACTGATAAATCTTCGAGTTAAGCACTCAATTTTTGGATTCATATAAACTTAAGTGTCTTAAGCTTCAGATTCCTCAGAGAGAGGTCAATCGTTGGTTGAAACCAACCTGTTAAGAATGAAACTACATATCAATCAAACTATATGCAACCATGCATCCAGAAGGGTTCATTTTTCCTTTATTTTCTGCAGGCTTAAAACTTGTATTGACAACGGTATCCCTATAAAGTGTACACCATGCATCTAGGTATCCGTATGATGGTCATTTGTTCCCGTAAATTATACCCGGGCAGGTCCGAGTCAGGGCTTTCATCGCCTTTGTTGCTTATCACCCCAATGGGTTCATGATTATGCATAGTTAAATAATGTATATGATCATTGTTGGCAGAAATCAGGATTGGATGTCCCTTTTGAGAGATGTCCAATATTTTGTTGGATCTGTTCAAGATATTTGAAGCTGGATGCTCTAGGTCATGTTGATCCGGGGCACATCTTCAAAAATTGGACGTCCTCCCAAAAAGTGTTGTGATATCTATTCACTTTGCTCGGGCGATCATGCTAAATAAAGTTCAGGATCGATGGTTCGCCCAAAGACCTCGAACCCTGCTTTCAGCAGGGGCACCCGCAAATAGTCAGATGGGGCAATCAAATGCCTCGTAGGATTGGATGCAAATTGTGGAGCCTTGCGTATGTTTATTTCGCACCTATCTTTGAATGTGAGTCGATCACCCCTCTTATTTACAAAGTTGTTGCATTCAGAATGAATCTTAAACATCAAATACCTTCAAATCATCTCGCGAAGCGAATGTTTGGCCTAGCATACAGGGCTTTCGCAACTCGTTCCACCTCGGTTATGCCCATTAATGTCATTAAGCGCTTGGGGACCGATTCCCTTGAGAAACTGATATTTGGCCTAGCATTCAGAGCTTTTTTTTCTCACCATGTTACTCATCTAATGTTTGAAGTTCGTTCTAAATATAGTGGACCTGTCAATAATGCCTTGGGCCTCTTCGAATGTCTGTTTTCTTTGACATTCGATCATTAGTGATCAGATACCAAAGAGGGGCATCTGTAGACACCCAAATGTGGCCTATGGCTTGATCGAAACACATCTCGAGAGAGGCGCATTTTTGAGCTTTTGATGGCATGAATGGAACCCTTAGGAATCACCCCAACCACCCTAGAACTCTTAGAGACTAGTACTAACCCTTAAAACCCATTTCGAACCCTTAAAACCCGTTGTGCTAAGCTACTTTTTAAGGAATTAAGCCTGGCACAACTAACAGTTACGCCAGTACTAAAGTGGACCCCACCCCACGTGAAGCCCACTTCTAGGCTACTGTACAGAACTATTTTACTGTACATTTGCCTGGCGCAACTAATAGTTGCGCCAGGCATATGAACAGTGACCTTGAGTTTTTACTCCGAAATTTATGAGTGGGGTTTGACTTGTTGACCACCTGGGTCTTTGGGGTGTGTTTTGTTAGTTCTGCTGCGCCCCTTTGCACCCTATTTGCAATCACTTAAGTGACTTAATGCCCCACCCTATCATCCACCATTAGAACCACCTTCACACCTTTTCAAGCTCTTAAAATCCTAGAAAACCTTAGATTAGAGATTACCTAATTGCTAAACCCAATTAGCATCTAAGTAGCCTCCTAATCCACCCATTTCCTATAAATAGAGCCCCACTCCCCTTGGATTAAGGGTTGAGAAATTTACTTAAGAGAGAAAGAGCTCAAAGTGAGAAGTTCTTGTTCCCTTTTGTGCACCATTTTCACATAAATTTAAAAATCTCTCAACCTCATTTCATGCTTACTATTGCCTCCAAAACCCTTAGTCTAGGTGTGTGCTCCCCCCTAAACCCCTCACCTACCTCTTAGCTTTAAGCCTTAGGAGTTAGAACCCCATTCTCTACCATTCAAGCCTTCAAAAGCTCATCAAAGCAAGCCAACGCAAGGCTCCTCTACGGTGCTACAAGGGCCCGAGGGCTCCGGCTCTCTCCTTTCTTCTCCTATCTCTTTTTCAGCTCTTCCCATCCTCCCATTTGTGCCGTTACGCCGCTAAATTTTCGGTAGGAACGGAGGGGCACAAATAGGATTTAAGGTCTATTTGGGCAAGAGGGAGCCATTTTCTTCTATTTTATTTTATTTTTGTGTTGGCCATTAGTAGAGACCGCGTTAAGCGGGTTGATCGGGTGCTTAAAACCATCCCGATCGATAATCGAAGCCCCTACCCAAGAGCCTTTGGTATGGATCGGATTTAGAGTCATATTTTTAGCACTTCAGTGCTTATAAAAATGATATAGGTTTCTCGGGACACCAAAAGCTCCGGGTGGCAACTCTATATTTTTGTTAGAGAGCACATTGCAGCAATGGGATCGTCACAAATCCCACAGTTGCACACTAGTCCCTAGCAAACAAGGAAACATAAAATATCTAAAACTATGAATTTAAATGCTACTTTCGTAGAGAGCACGATTGCATTTAGCAGATGCAACAAGCCTTTAAACCCCTAAGTGATCCCTAGAGGAGGAGTTATAATCTCTTGAAGGTTTTCAATGAAGTTACCTACAAACTTCAAATATTTTTGGATTTTTCAAAATATATTTCAGAAATAAAATCTATACTACTAATTAAATTAATCATCATATGTCTAGTATGATTTTCAAAAATTTAAAATCTTTCACCTTTACTCTTCATCACAGTAATATTCCTTGATTAGAACTCAACAATTTCCATTCTATACAGCGTGGAGTGTGTGCATATCAGTGAAAAGTTTATTCATCATAGATTTTTCTAAACTGCAGATTTAGAAAATATCTTCATCCAAACTCTCACTATTGGCATACTCTAAAAACGATATCAAAATTTTTGGTTCTCACACTATGATATGCATGATAAATTTCAAAGGACAATCAACTAAGAAGGTAAATCTCATGGAATAGATAATCAATTTTGATCATATGACTTTTTCATTCATTCATAGTATCTATTTCATACATCTCTATGAGACTCATACGTTTGCAAATCATAAATCACAAAGGTCTTTTCTTCGGCTTGTAATGGGGCTTTAGGTTTAAAAGGTTTCAAAAAAAAGGCAGATAGGGTTCGAAAGTTTCTAAGAATTTAGTTCTTCCTTCTCTATCTTTCTTTCCTTCTTTTCTATTTCAGTATGTATCCAAACAGTTGGATGACTTCTTCCCATTTTTCTTTTCTGTTTTGTTGTAAATCCCAGAATTTTATTTTATGATTTCTTCTAAATTTTTCTAAATCGTAATATTTTTTTTCTACGATTTTTCTTTTCTTTTCCCATATATGTTTTTTTTCTTGTATTCCTTTTCAGTTGTACCCCTTTTCAACAGATCCCTTATCTATTCTTATTCATACTCCTTTCACTCCCTCTTCTTCCCTTTTTTTTTTACATTCTAAACTTTCAGAAATTATAAGGATTAAAGGTAGAAAGCTTTGGGTAGTACATATGGTTAAAAGTTTATAAAATATTAGTACAAAGAAATTCGGTTTTAAGCTTCTAATATGGGTTCAAAGGATAAATTTTTCTTGGGATTTTGGCTGTTTGGCTCTAGTTTAAACAAAAGTTAGCCTTTGATCATTTTCACGATTTACTAGTATGGATGTCTTGTTGCTTTAATATATTTAACAGATAGTTTTAAAGAAACAAATCATCATTATCACAGAATATCTTGATTCTAAATTCATCAATATGAGATTTTTCAGTTAAAGTTCAAGAAAATTTTAAGCTTGGAAAAAAAAAATAGTCTATCTCAGAATATATAGAGGATATATTAGCTCATGATCTCACTGATTTTATAATTTTGAAACTATAATCTAAATTTTGTAATTTAAATTAATCATATAGTTTCAAGCATTCATCTGATACAGTGTTCAAAGGTACTATACATGAATTGCAACTGTTTTATTTTAATTGTTGAACTTTTCCTGTGATGGATTGTAAAGTTTTCAAGAGAAATTTTTCTATCATAATTTTCATATAATGATTAACTTTAGACTAAATTGCTAAATTTCCTAACGAAAAACAGAGAAACTAAAAAAAAAAAAAATTATTTTCTTCAAATTTTCAAATTTCAAAATAAAAGCAAATAAAACCTGTTACCTACTAATATATACAGATTTGTATATCCCCCCAAACTTAAATAGGACAATGCCCTCATTGTGCAAAATAGGGGACACAACAAAAATCTATTACCTTAATGGTGCGTTTTACCTAGTCTATGATCTGCATTAGGATTCAATAATGATCCCCAAACTTGGAAGAAACTGCTTTCGACATAAGCAAAAAAAATTTGAACTATAAAGAAATAGTTAGAAACAATAAAATTGGGTAAAAGAAATTATCATATATATTAAACAAAATATTTACATGAAATAAAGGGAAAATTGCATAAAGGAATAAACCTAGGAAAACTCTAGACACACACTAACTAAGATACTGGCAGGAACGTCCGAAAAGGAATCTTCGGTAAAGATCGGTCCTCGTCTTCTGTTGTCGCCCATATAAAAAAATACCGTCCGGCGGAGGGTGCATCTAATTGGAAGGGGAAAAGGGTGGTTTAAGAGGATGAAGGAGGTGGCGGTGGGGAATGAGGTGGGCTAGGTGAAGATGAAATGGGGGATGAAGGTGGTGTTTCCGCCGTTTGCTTGGAATAGGGAGGGAGGAGAAGATGAGAGGTGTGCCAGAAGAGGCAGGTGGTTCCATCTTCCTATTTTTCTTTTTCTTCTTTTTGTTCTTTTTCTTTTCTTCCTTCACCAAAATCATCTGAACTTTCTCGTACTCGTCCCACAGGAACTGCAGAGGGTCTGGCTCTTGTTGTGACAACCCGGGTACCCCGAAGCACGGGCCGTCAGTGGGCTGGCGCCAAGGCCGAGCCCCCGAACGAAGCAGGTAACGTATAGCTGCATAGTGGAAAATAAAGCAGAACCATGTCCAATGAATCATCATAGCAAAAAGAGAACTAGTACTATTCTTCAAAAGCTCAAAATGACGGTTCTAATTTCATATGATTCCTTATGAAAAACAACCGACAAGAACCACTGATAAGGGCCGAACCTTACCGAAACATGGTTCACCAAAAGAAGTACAATCATTTGTAAAATTTATATCCTTTACAACCAAAGTTAAACCAACACATCCGGAATCCTAGGGCCGGACCTACTCTGGCCTAGTACAAAGAAAGCAGCTCTCAGGGTGAATCTCCTCCAAGTCCTCTCTCGAAGCTAGCTCGAAAACCTCCCTCTCGAAAATCCTGGTATTAACGCCTTCACCTGAACCTGTGACATTTAGTCGAGGAATGAGCTTCATCCAAGCTCAGTAAGGAAAAACTCATAGCATGCTTATTGTAACGGCAACATAGATCTTCTGACATAATGAAACAGAATAATTGGGATGTATACATAGTGTATGGTCATGGCATGAAACAGAGGTACAAAGCTTGTTCGAAATTTCAAAAGAGATAGGTCCACATCTTCTTCCAATACAAAACAAGAAAACCTTAAAGTGGTATGCTTAAAGTAATAGAATGAGGAGCTATAGCCTCAAGCCCCCGATGGAATACCGACCATCGTCGCTCATATGAATCATTTTCATATATATCCAAGGTCCCAGAAAGTTGGATACTTGGCCGAACATATTTACCGTCATGCGGTAGGAGTCACAAAACACAGCACAATGGTGTACGGATTAGCCACCGTACCGGTCGAGTACTCACATAAAACCTTAAATCAAAGTGTGTACATATAGCCCATCATCGTGTAAAGTGATAATTATAATTTAGATCAAAGGTCGAAAAGAAGTGTGAAGATACTTGCACAACACATTAGATTGAATCTCGAAAGATTCCACAACTCATGCATGAATCGAAAATGTACTAATGCACATGTCCTTCCAAATTGAATTCGTAACCACACATATAATCAATTCAAAGAAACATCACATCATAACATACACATGTTAACGTAACAATGCACATGGTGTCAAGTGTTCCTTACCTCGAGCTCTTAATCCGCACTAGCTCACACCGCCGTTTGGGTTAGCCCCCCCTCATCATACAATACTAAGTCACCTAAAATATAAAATCCAATGTTCACTCATTAGAACAATGCAAAACATGTTAGGATAACTCCCCTCAAAATCTCACAGTCAAAATTTACCAAAATTCTAAATCTGGGAATTTCGATCGATCGAATCCCAATTTCGACCGATTGAAATCACATTTCGATTGATCGAACTAAATTCGATCGGTCGAGCTCTCACAGAAGCGAAAAAATTCAAACATGGTTGATCGAAAATATTTTGATCGGTTAAATCTTCCAAAAGCGATTTAGCTATCACACAGTTCGATCGAACGAATCCTACTTCGATCGGTCGAAAACTCAAATTTGATCGATCAAATGTAGTTCGATCGATCGAGTTCTCACAGAGGGTTTTTTCCACGTTCCTATTTATATATGTTTCGATCGATCGAGTGTGAGATTCAATCGATCAAACCCATTTCGTTCGATTGAATTTGACTTCGATCGAACAAATTTCCTCAAACTTCAAAGTTTTCACATTTTAAGTCCATTTCGATCGATCAAACACAATTTTGATCGGTCAAAATGAACAGATTTGACCCGTTTAAGGGTTTTTCCTCTCTACATCAACTTAAACTTGATTTCTTACGCTCCCGTGATCTAAGTTTATGTAAAAATAATTAACAACATAATTTTAAGATCTCGACCAAAATTTCGTACCTTGATTTCCTTCGAATCTCTAATCCTAGCCTCTAGATCTAACTCGGGTTCACCAGAAGAACAGCGGCTCGTTCGTCGCTCTAATTACATAACCACAAGCTTTGAGAACGAATTGTTCTCGCATGCAATCAGCATTTAAATCTCGAATCTCTCCCACTTTCCTTTTAACTCCCTATGATCAGCAATTACTAAGGTGTTGAATGCAAAACCTAAATGAGGCATCTAATTCCTCTTATATTTGAGTCCTAAGCTTAGGCATAAAATAGTTGCACTAATGTTGGGTGTACGAGAGTGCACTAACCCTCAACCTAGCCTACATATGTCAAATCCCATCCATTGGATTTGATCTATAGACATTACATCGACTATTGATACCGTCCCTGATGTGCGGACCATCGGGCACACTACCGATGCATGCAGATCAAGGTTTTAAAAATATTGGGGTGTTACATCCTCCCCACCTTAGGAATTTTTATCCTCGAAAATTGTCCTACTTCGCGGGATGACACAGGAAGGGTTACCTCGTAAGGTACCACACATGGCTAAACAGTCCATGTCGCTATAAGATCTCATCACACACAGACAGACGCACAGTCTCCACACAATAAATTCTAATAGATTAAATTCAGGCACATCATCAATGAAAGGTGACCATGATTATGTAAAAAGATCATCGTGGCAGCCATGCCACCATAGTTCTAACCAGTAAAAACAAAAGTGGCAACCATGCCACAATAGAAAAAAATTTATACACATTGCCCAAAAATTGAAATTTTCAAAAAGAAACACTCTCAAGCTCTTGATCCCTCAACAGTAGCTCCTCTAGCCGCTCCAGTAGGTCCGTCGGACTAGTAGGATCTGCCATATCCTCCGGCTCCTCTTCGATGTGATCCCCACTGGCCGCCTCATCAGGCCATGGATACTCAGCAGCAACGTCTACCGTAGAAGCACCGAATACCCGTGCACGCATGGCCGCCATCCTCTGGGTGTAGTCGGTAGAGTACATGGCGTGCAACACGTCCTCCACGAGCAGCTCGTAGTAATCAAGGTGCTAATTGAGCTGGCAATTGCTCTCTTGGATGAGAGCACCCAACGTCTCATTGCCTATCGGAGCTGCTTGATGGACTAGCGGCATCAGTATGTCGGCAGGTTGCTGAACTGGAGGGATAACCTCAGGCTGATCGGGGACAGGAGCCTCAGGAGCAGGTTGGTCAGATAGTGGTGCGTCCTGAGCAGGTGCATCTTGTGGTTGAGGAGGGATAGGAGGTGCTTGAGGGGCTGGCTGTAGATGTTATTTTAGCCAGTTATAAGTCTTCCTCCAATGCTTAAAGGTGTAGAACACCACATTGTCGGAGGACCTAGGCTCCCTGGAGATCTTGTACACGGAGGTCGCGGCGTACTCATCAAACATGGCCAAGACCAAACTACCATACAGTATATACTCCTCAGGCTTTTATGCCCCTGCCAATAGCTTCTTCCTCCCATGCTTGATTCCCTCAAAAACCACTGTAGCAGCATCAAACCATTTACCCTGAAAAGCCGCAAATAGGGCTTCTATCAACACCCCTAATCTCTCAGTCTTGTAGCAGATCGGGTAGAGATTGCACTTGAGGATTGTGTCAAGCATCAACATATAGCTTGGCAAATGGGCTAGCCTAATGGCTCAACCCAGTGTAACTCGTCCTCCTGTCATCCGCTTGGCGACAAAAGTATGGGTCAAATTTAGGGGATTTGGGGGTAACAAGTTAATCCCCTCGCCATACCCGTCAAAACATTCCAATGCTCTACAAGCCATTGCATGGGTAATAACATACATCTTCCCATCGACTTTGGCGCAAATGGTATTAGTGTCAGGGCCATCAAACATCTTTTGGTAAAACAAGCACATGAGGCGTGGGTAATAGTATTGATGAATGGGTTTTAGAAGATTATCTAATCTCGCCTTGCTTAAATAGTCAAGTGCCCAAGCGTCAACGCCAGGTACATTGGGCGTTTCGAATAAGGCTGGATCGATGGTGTACTCATGGGCAAAACCCTTGTTAGCCCACCATTTGCTTAGTTGGTCTCGCTGGGGAGTTTGCAAAGCAATGGGTTGCCCGGCAGGTGGTTGCAGTGGTGGAATAGGTGGCTGTGGCAGAGGTTTTGGTGGTTGCGAAGGACCCGGAGTGATCTTGGGTCGCTTCGATGTAGGGGTTTTGGAAGTGGCAGCCTTCTTCTTAGGTGCCATAGTCTATGAAAACCAAAACTAGGGTTTTAATCAAATAAGAAAATTTTCAACCCAAGGTAAGAAATCAAGAATCGAAGTTTACAGGTTTACCGCTTTGAGGTGATTTGGATTCGATTCATCGAAGGATCTAGCGCAATTGATCATTCAGTTGATCGTCCAATGTAAAAACCTTCAAAAACCCTAACGAAAACCCCAAAACTTTGAAAAAAAATAAACTTCAAAATGTGGTTTATATATATATACGCAAAATTCGTTCGATCGAATTTATGTTGATCGATAGAAATCCCACTTATACAGAATTCGCTTCGATTTCAATTGATCGAAACTCATTTCGATCGATCGAAAATAGCTTTAGGGAAACTGGGCCTCACATTTCGATCGGACGAATTTTAATTCAATTGGTCGAAACGCTCAAATTCAATTGAACGAATATTTTCTGATCAATCAAGTTTGTTAGGCCTACAAAAATTTCTAATCGAACGAATTAAATTCGATCGGTCGATTTACACCTCGATTGATTGAAATCATATTCGATCGAACTAAAATGAACTTCTATCAATCGAATTAGCAGAAAAATAGAATTTTTTTGTGTTTTGGAATTTTCTTTCTTGTTCTCATGCTTCAACATCCATTTCATCCCTGCCATTGATCATTCAAAGTATTTACATATAATTTGATCACAAAGGACCATTACAAAATTCTTTCTCCTTCTCATGATTACTCAAACAATGAAGGATGTTGGGCGCGAATCTCGGCTTCACGTTCCGACGTTGCTTCCTCTCTTGTGTGATTTTTCCATTAGACTAACACCAAAGGAATCCATTTTATGCACAATAGTTGCTCGGTTCGGTCTAAAATTTGCATTGGTTCTTCAATGACTGGCAAATCGCTATAGACCTCCACAGGTGGTGCATCGAGGATATGAGTTGGGTCTGGCATGTATTTCTGTAACATATAAATGTGAAATACGTCGTGCACTCTATCAAGTTGCGGGGGTAATGAGACCCTATATGCAACTTCACCCACTCTCCCAATACCTCGAATGGTCCAATAAAGCGAGGACTCAACTTTCTGCGCTTTCCAAAGCGCATCACACCCTTCATTGGGGATATCTTTACAAACATGTGATCTCCCACTTGAAAGTTCATGCTTGAGCTCTTAATATCCGCGTAGCTCTTCTGGCGACTATGCGTCGTCCTGATTCTTTCTCGTATAATACAAACGGTCTCAGCATTTTTCCTGATGACTTTCAGTCCCAACACAATTTTGTCACCCGTTTCCTCCCAATTAATCAGAGACCTGCATCTCCGTCCATATAGAGCCTCATATGGAGCCATCCCAATGCTCTGCTGAAAGCTATTGTTATACGTGAATTCTATCATTGGAAGGTGATGATCCCATGATCCCTGAAAATCAATCATGCATGTTTACAACATATCTTTAATAATCTGATTTACTCTCTCTGTCTGACCATCAGTCTATGGATGAAATGCGGAACTAAAGTCCAATCTCATGCCCATACCTTCTTGGAATCTTTGCCAGAATACTGATGTGTACAACTGATCATGATCGGACACAATGCTCGTAGGAATACCGTGGAGTCGCACAATTTCTTTCATATATAACTCTGCCAACTTGCTTGTAGTGTATGTCATATTGTAGGGTAGGAAGTGAGCCGACTTCGTCAATCGATCCACTACCACCCATATTGCATTGTGGCGTCTCATCGTCCTTGGTAATTCCACAATGAAGTCCACAGAAATGGACTCCCACTTCTACTCTAGTATTGGTAGAGGTTGTAATAGACATGCTAGGTGTCTATGATCCACCTTTACTTATTGACACATAAGACACTTTGACACATATTCCGCGATATCTTTCTTCAATCCTCTCCACCAATAACACTTCTGCAAATCCTGGTACATCTTAGTACCGCCCGGATGAATGGCATACTTAGACTTATGTGCTTCATCCAATATGGTCTGCCTCAGCTCGGCATCCACAGGTAGGCACAAGCGGCTATAGAATAGTAATGATCCATCTTCTTTGACCGAAAAATGCCCCCTTTCATCTGCAATCACCTTTTGACGTATCGTCACTAGCTCCGGGTCTTTTATCTAGAGTTCATAAATGCGATCAAAAATAGTTGGTCTGATCATGAGATTTGCCAACAGTACCCCGGTATCCTTGACTTCAATGTTCTTATCATACAACGAAATGTCTTCCAATAATTTCCATCGTCGAAGTCCCGTAATGAGACTAGCCAACTGAGCTGTATTCTTCCTACTCAACGCGTCAGCCATGATGTTAGCTTTCCCTGGGTGATATTGTATAGTGCAGTCGTAGTCCTTGAGAAACTCAATCCACCGCCGTTGCCTCATATTCAATTATTTCGGTGTAAATAAATACTTGAGGCTTTTGTAGTTCGTGAAGATCTCAAAGGTCTCACCATATAGGTAATGCCTCCAAATGTTGAGCACAAATATCACTACGGCTAACTCTAGATTGTGCGTCGGGTAGTTTTTCTCATACTCTTTCAACTATCTTGATCCATAGGTTATGACCTTACTGCTTTGATTCAGTACACAGCCCAAACCACCATATGACACATAACTATAAACAACAAATCCCCCACTGTCTGACGGAATAGCCAAAACTGGAGCAGAGGTAATCCGTTTCTTGAGTTCATGAAAGCTCTCTTCACATTCCTTGGTCCACTCTAATTTTGCATTCTTCCATGTAAGTCGGGTGAGTTGTCCTCAAATTTTGGAGAAACCTTCCACAAAGCGTCGGAAATACCCAGCTAGACCGAGGACACTACGAATCTTCATCACGGTCTTGGGTTGTTCCCAATCTAACACTGCCTCAATCTTGGTCGGATCAACAGTCACGCCTGCTTCTGATACTACGTGACCGAGAAAACTCACTTGTTCTAGCCAGAATTCACATTTGCTGAGTTTGGCATACAGCTGGTGTTCACATAGGGTCTGTAAGGCAATGCACAAATGATGTTCATGTTCTTCTCTGGTCTTTGAATAAATAAGAATGTCGTCCATAAACCCCACTACGCATGTATCAAGGTGTTGTTGAAAGACTAGATTCATGAGGTCCATAAACGAGGCTGGTGCATTCTTCAAGCCGAAAGACATCACTAAGAATTCATAATGCCTATATCTAGTCCTGAATGTTGTCTTCTGCACATCTTCGGCATTCACCTTTAGTTGCTGATACCCGGATCTCAAGTCGATCTTTGTAAAGAACTTTGCCCCTTGCAATTGGTCAAATAGATTGTTTATCCTGGGCAAAGGGTTCCTGTTCATGATCGTGAGCTTGTTCAACTGACGGTAGTCAATGCAAAGTCTCTTTGACCCGTCTTTGTTCTTAACGAATAAGACTAACGCTCCCCAAGGGAACACACTTGGCCTTATCAAGCCCTTATCTAATAGTTCCTATAATTGCTCCTTCAACTCCTTCAGTTCAGTTTGAGCCATTTGGTATGGAGCTTTGGAAACTGGTTCAGTGCCTGGAGCTAAGTCAATAGCAAATTCGATCTCCCGATCAGGTTGCAAGCCTGGTAACTCATCAGGAAATACGTCTTCAAACTCACATGCAATTGTGATATATAAAATAACATTCTTTGCTTCCTTTTTCTCTTGGAGGAATGCTAGATATTCAATGCATACATTCTTCATCATTCGCTCAGCTCGTACTGTTGAGAACCAGAAAATACCATTCTCCACCCTTTAACATAGGCCTTGATAGACCCTTGAGAGAACTAAATAAGTGTTTTAAGTGCTTGTGTTACAGCTAACAATAAAGACAGGCTTAACCATGAAAGTAGCCTAAAAGTGCCAAAAAGATGATAATCCATGTCGATCCAAAGGAAGAAAGAGAAGGGACAACCTCACTAGCTGTCAAAATGCCTGAACTGAAGAGGCAAAGACCTGGTCTCAACCCAGAAAAGAAATGTGGAGCAATTCGAACAAAAAAATGCACTACAGAGTGCTTTTCGAAAAGAATCTGAACACTTCGAAAAGAACCTGAACTCTACGAAAAGAACTAAAAGCTCCAGGCTTAGTTTTCGAAAAGAACCTGAACACTTCGAAAGGATGATTGACCTATTCGAAAAGAAGAGAACTCCTTGCGAACAGAACCTGAACTTTGCGAAAAGAGCTTCAGGAGTCACAGTACCTTGCAAAAAGTTCCCTAAACTATGCGAAATGGTATTCTGGAGATTCCTAGCTTTTGCAAGGGTAATTCAATAATCTTTTTCATGCGTCCCAATGCATTTAAAAACCTAGGGACATTCCAGAAGATTCTAAGCACGAAGCGAAGGCATATTCCACCCCATGTGAGCACCCGAAGATGAAATCACTTGGCAGGAACTTCTAGAAGCTCTAACAAATTTTCAAATTACATAACAGAATTTATGATGATGTCGTCTGGTTGGCTGAACTAGATCGACCAATTCTGATTGGCCAGAACAGATCTGGGTCCTTGTGCTCAACTACCATTGGTTGTTACAGATCTGAGCACTTCTGATTGGTCGATACACATCTGAGCTAGACCTGGGGAAAACTATAAATAGATGAACCATTTGCCCAATTTGGACATCCAGATTTTGAGTTTCATTCCTATTCCCCCATTTCCAAATCAGCTAGTTTGTCTGAAACCCCTGTAATAGCCTAACTTTTACTTGAAATTGAGAGTCGAGATACCTGTGATTCAAAAGAGAATTGTATTCAAGACTACAAATTTGAGAGTCATGGTTGTGCTCTGTAATTGTAATGGTGAATTTGAAAAGGTTGCTGTAAACCGTACATTCTCAATTGGATTCGTGTTAAGGGTTCCCTCTGATCTCCTTATTGCACTAGACTCCTTTAGATTTACTGTTTTTTATGCAATTTCCCTTGATTCATCAACTCTGTGGGAATTAGTGTTTGTAACCTAATCTCTCATAGCATTTGTAGTGATATTTCTTGTTCTGAATTAAGCGTTTAGATTAAAGACTATTGGATGGTCTGTGGCCATTGAAGTGGACAGACCATAGCCATAAGCCTAAATCTAATCCTTGAGTTAGATTTATTTCTCTTACATCTGTGCTTGTAGCCAGATGAAGATTGGATCATCTCTCATTTGATCTGCAGTCATTCTCATTTTGTTTCAAGGACCAAATCAAAGTTAGATATTATTTCTCCATTTTTTGTAAGTTTACATCAAAATTCCCCCAACTCAGATTTGGATCATTTAGTTTAACTTTTACTTTTATCATTTAGTTAATGTGACAAATTCAACCTCCCATCTTATGTGCTTTGTAGATAGGATAAGAGGCCAGATCTGGTAGCTCAGATCTGGAGGTTTATTTTGCATTTTAAACAAATTCTCTGTGGACAATCTTTTACTCATTTACATTTAAAACTTGCTACAATTGGCCCTGATCTTGCAGGCTAATTCACTTCTCTCTGTGCTAATATTTCTTTACTCTTTTTAATGTTCCAGATTCAGTATAACTTAGCAGTTGCAAATTTGTTTTCAAAACACAAATAAATCATGCACACTTAGATTAACCAACAAGTTTTTTGGTGCCGTTGCCGGGGAATTTGTTTAAAATAGGTAGACCTAAGTTTTCATTTTTATTTTTACATCAGTACTAAACTATTCTATTGTTTATATTTGTGCAGTTATTCATATCCATTTTGAAGAAGGGAATCTACTTCAAAGGGAATTATAAAGGTTTGCTGTGAATAATCTGATAATCTGTTCTGTGTTGTATGCTTGGTAGGAGGACTCTCAGCCCTGAGATTGTCCCTCTGAATTTAGAAGTTGAAAGGCTATTACGAACCAGACAAACAAATTTGTGAAGAACCTCGACTTTTGAGGGATTACTTTGCACCTGGTGCCTATAATTCTCCCTTTTGCATTCAATTTCCTACTGTTGAAGGAAATAATGAGATCAAATCATCGACTATCCAAATGCTTCCTTCCTTCCATGGGTTGAGTAAGGAAGATCCATACAAATATGTGGATGAATTCTTGTCTCTTTGCACCACATTCAACATAGCTGGACTTGGTCCAGAGGCAACCAAGCTTAGGCTCTTTCCTTTTTCATTAAAGGACAAAGCTAGAGCATGGTTGTCTATGTTAGCACCAAATAGTATCACTTCTTGGAATGATTTGCAGTGTCAATTTTTAGCCAAATACTTCCCATTGTCTAAAACAAGCCAATTGAGACAAAGTATTATTTCCTTCTCACAAAACTCAACTGAAACTTTTCATGAAGCATGGGAAAGATTTAAGGAACTTTTAAGACAATGTCCTCATCATCAAATTCCCCGATGGTAGCTTGTTCAAAGCTTCTATCAAGGAATTGATCAAAAAGGCAAGAATATGGTAGATGCTTCCTGTGGAAGCACTTACTTGCAAAAAATAGTTGAGGAGGTTTGGGAGTTATTTGAAGTAATTGGTGAAAACTCAACTCAACAGGAATCTTTGTCAAGAGATATTGAAAATCCTGCTAAGTTGAACAATCAGCAAACCACCAAAGGAAAGATTTATGAGGTGAATGAGTTGGAAAGAAAGATGGATAATTTAATTACAAAGTTTGATAAATTGATGGACTCACTTAAAAATCTAATGGTTGCAAGAGTAGAGGAGGCATGTCTGATATCCCAGTCCCCTACTCATTCACTTGACCAATGTCCCGCTGCACCACAGTTCCCAGATCTAGTGGTGGAACAAGCTCATGCTGCCCAATCATTTGGACAAATGCAGTCAAATGAATATCTACGGAGAGGGCACCCCAATTTGAGGTCGAGCCAGGGGAATTATCAATCACAACAGCAGCAGCAACCAAAGAACCAAATGCCTTTCTAAACTGCTCAGCCTTATCAGCAAAATTTTTATGCCAAGCTAAATTTTCAGCAGCCCATTCCACAACAACCTGTACAGCAATCAGCTCCAGTTCAAATCCCTTCCAGGTCCCCTTCGTTTGAAGATCAAGTCCTAAATTCACTCCAGAATTTAGGATCTTTAACTCAGACTGCGAACTTTCACAGTCAGAGCATAAAGAAGATTGAAGAAACATTGGGTCAACTTTCAAATACTTTGGCCAAAAGAGAGGAAGAAAAGTTACCCAGCCAACCTTTGAACCATCCCAAAGGACAGTTCATGGTTGGAGAGACTTCTATTTCACATGAAGAAGTAAAAATTGACACAACTTTGAGAAGTGGAAGAATTATAAATAACAAAGTGGGTATTGAAGAAGAAAAAAGTGAGGAAAATGATAAAGATATGCAGCAGGAGCAGCATAATGTTAGCAGTGGGGGTGCTGATGTACCTCAGAAAAATCAAAAAAATGAAAAACAAAAAAATCAAAAAGATTCTGATAATGCTTCTAAAGTTGTAGATGAAGGACTAGTTCCTCATTTACCATATCCTCATGCCATGAAATCTGTATCCCCTTTTGATAAAGGGAACATAAAAATAGATGAAATGATGGAGACTTTCAAGCAAGTCAAGATAAATCTACCTTTGCTTGATGCAATCAAACAAATTCCAGCATATGCAAAATTTTTGAAAGATGTTTGCACTCACAAAAGACAGTCTAGGATACAGTTATCCAAGAAGGTCTTTGCTGTGGAAAGAGTTAATCAGGTGTTGTCTATTACCACACCTCTTAAACTTCAAGATCCTGTAATCCCCACAATCCCTTGCATTATTGGGGAACATACCATTGAAAAGGCTTTATTAGATTTGGGTGCTAGTGTCAACCTGCTTCCATATTCTGTATATGAGAAACTAGGTTTGGGAGAATTAAAACCCACTCATGTGATGTTACAACTAGCAGACAGATCTGAAAGAAAGCCAGTCGGGATGATTGAGGATGTATTGGTGGGAGTAGATAAATTTTTCTATCCTGCTGATTTTCTAGTTTTGGACATGGAACCTACAAAAAGCAAAACTTCCATCCCTGTCATTTTGGGAAGACCATTCACAGCTCTGACAAATGCTTGCATTCAATGCAGTGTCCAGTATTATGGAAGTCTCTTTTGGAAATATGAAGGTGAAATTAAATGTTTAAAATGCATCCTGACCTCAATTCACTCGAGGAATGCTTTCATGTTGATCTATTGGATGAGCGGTGGAAGGACTTTACAGCATTTTTTTGGAAGATTTAACCACAGATTCTAAAGATGCTTGGGGAATTTCTGAGGAAGAAACATTTTGTACCTCAAAGTCTAAGGAAGTAAATGCTGTGCAAGGAACTCATAATCAATCAACAAGTTTCTCTTCTTGGAAACCTGCTATTCTTCCCCTTCCACAAACAGCTAAGGTACCTTTGCTACCTTCTTTTCTCACACGATGTAGAATTTGAAATATATGTTTTTAGGAGACCATAAATCATTGTCTGCGATTATTTCTTCCTCCCTCACAAAGGAGCAGGAGGAAGAGTTGTTGATTGTTTTGAAACAACATAAAAGGGCAATTGGTTGGACTATTGCTGATTTGGGAGGAATCAATCCAGCTGTTTGCATGCATAAAATCCAATTGGAAGAAGATGCAAATCCTTCTAGGGAAATGCAAAGGAGGTTGAACCCTCATATGCAAGAAGTGGTCATGAAAGAGGTTGTTAAGTTGTTGGATGCAGGGGTCATTTACCCCATTTCAGATTCAGCTTGGGTGGCACCTACACAGGTGGTACCTAAGAAATCTGGGATCACTGTTGTATCCTCAGATTCTGGTGACCTTATGTCAACTAGACAAACAACTTGGTGGAGGGTCTGTATTGATTACAGAAAATTAAATTCAATGACTAGAAAAGACCATTTCCCTCTCCCATTCATTGATCAGATTTTAGATAAGCTAGCAGGAAAAGCTTATTACTATTTTCTTGATGGTTACTCTGGTTACAACCAGATTCCTGTGTACCCACAAGATCAGGAAAAGACCATATTCACTTGCCCTTTTGACACTTTTGCCTATAGGAGAATGCATTTTGGTCTTTGTAATGCTCCTACTACCTTTCAAAGATGCATGTACTCCATTTTCTCTGATATGATTGGCCAATTTATGGAGATTTTTATGGATGATTTTTCAATCGATGGAGACAATTTTGCCCAGTGTTTACATCATCTCAAATTGGTGTTATAGAGATGTGAAGAAACCAATCTAGTTTTGAGCTGGGGAAGAGCCATTTCATGGTCACCCAGGGCATTGTCCTTGGCCATGTTGTCTCCCACAAGGGCATTGAGGTAGACAGAGCAAAAATTGATTTAATTGCACATTTACCACCTCCCAAAACTGTTAAACAGATTAGAAGTTTTCTGGGACATGCTGGATTTTACAGAAGGTTCATTAAGGACTTCAGTAAAATAACCAAGCCTCTTTGTCATTTATTGTGCCAAGATGTCCCTTTTGTTTTCAACAATGAATGCATGAAGGCATTTGAATTCTTAAAAAACTGTTTGATTTCAGCTCCAATATTACAGTCTCAGTTATTCATCGCCTTTTGAACTGATGTGTGATGCATCAGATTATGCTTTGGGAGCTGTCCTTGGACAGAGAAAGGATAAGCTGCCTCATGTCATAGCTTATGCCAGTAGATCAATGATTGATGCACAACTCAATTACACAACTGAGAAGGAGCTGCTGGCAATTGTTTCTGCTTTAGAGAAATTCAGGTCATATGTCTTGGGTTCACAAATAGTGGTGTTCACTGACCACTCTGCCTTGAAATACCTTCCGTCTAAGAAGGACACCAAACTAAGATTAATCAGGTGGATCCTCCTATTACAGGAATTTGATTTACAAATCAAAGATAAAAAGGGTGTGGAGAATGTGGTGGCTGATCACCTGTCTAGAATTCTAACTGCTGAGATTGATAGGCTTCCTATCAATGAATCTTTCCCTGATGAGCAACTTTTTGCTATTAGTATACACACCCCTTGGTTTGAAAACATAGTCAACTTTTTGGCTACTGGAAGAATTCCTCAACATTGGAATAAAATGGATAAAGATCTTTTCTTCTCAAAGGTTAAACATTTCATTTGGGAAGATCCTTATTTGTTTAAGAGTTGTGCAGACCAAATAATAAGAAGATGTGTCCCTGAAGAAGAATTTCATAGAATACTTTCTATGTGTCATGAACAGGCCTGTGGAGGTCATTTTAGTGGAAACAAAACAGTTGCAAAGGTTTTGCAGTGTGGATTTTATTGGCCTACACATTTCAAAGATGCTCTGCTGTAACCTTTGTAAATCTTGTCGATCTTGCCGAGAAATTTCAATGCCTTTATAGCCCATTTTGGTAGTTGAATTGTTTGATATTTGGGGGGTAGACTTCATGGGTCCCTTTCCTCCTTCCAATGGGTGTAATTTCATTTTAGTACCTGTGGATTATGTATCCAAATGGGTTGAAGCCACAACCACTAAAACCAATGATCACAGAGTGGTTCTGAAAATTTTAAAGGATCACATTTTTTCCAGGTTTGGTTTTCCCAGAGCTATTATCAGTGATGGGGGAAGCCATTTTTGTAATAAACATTTTGAAATTTTATTGAAAAAATACTCTGTGACTCATAGAGTAGCTACTCCATATCATCCACAAACCAGTGGACAAGTGGAGATTTCCAATAGAGAAATCAAACATATCTTTGGAAAAAGAGTGAAGAAGATGAAAGGATTGGTCCTTTAAGCTGAATGATGCATTGTGGGCATATAGGACAGCCTATAAAACCCCAATTGGCATGTCCCCATTCAGGTTGGTCTATGGCAAAGCATGCCATTTACCAGTGGAGTTAGAATATAAAGCCTTTTGGGTTATTAAAACATTGAACATGGATCTGACTACTGCTGGTAATCACCGGAAACTGCAACTTGCTGAGTTGGAGGAGCTGAGAATGGATGCATACACCAATTCAAGATCTTACAAAGAGAAAGTCAAAGCCTTCCATGATAAAAATTTGTTGAGAAAAGAGTTCACAGCTGGCTCTAAGGTATGGCTACTTAACTCAAAACTTAAGTTTTTTCCTAGAAAGCTGAGATCCAGATGGGCAGGGCCATATATTGTCATTCATGCAGCTCCTTCTGGGGCTGTTGACATTTTAGACCCAAGTGATGGAAGAATCTTGAAAGTAAATGGTCAGAGGCTGAAACCATGCATTGAAAATACCCAGGAGCCTGTGCTACCCATCTATCATTAAGAACCTCCCCAAATCTGATGGCATACAACTGTACAATATGTTTTTGTTCTGTATTTTTTGCATAGTTTTCTATTTCTCTGTTTTTAGTCATGTTTGTTCTCTTTTCGAGAAGTTTAAATATGTGAAAAATTAATTCGCAAAGTAAAAATTGTCTTTTCGCAAAGTTCAATTTGCTTTTTGAAAAGGATCTGGATTTGTAACGAACTGCTCGAAAGCAATGATTAACCTTTTGAATAGTTGTTTCTGAAGCCATTTACTTTTCGAAAAGTTCTTTCTGAAGCTATTAGCTTTTCGAACGGTACTGATGCCATTCTCTGTTGTAAAAGGGACTATTTTGGAACTTTTCGAGTACTTAACAATGACTTTGCGAAAATAACTCTGAGCATATTTAAACCCTTTCGAAGTAAGGGTTTCATATTAGCTTTACGAGCGTCTGTTTCACAAAAACCCCATTTCTTTCTTTCCTTGCGTGATTTTAGAATTCAGCCACACTTTTCTTCACATTTGTTCGATCATTTGAGCTTGAAGAGAGGGATTTTAGCTTAGTGCGGTGGATTTCAAAAGCAAGCAACACGTTCAACCAAAACCCTAGATTTCGGTATTATTCTGCGCATTTCCTCTGTTTATCATTTGCAAAGTTTGATTTTGTGTCAGCATTTGTTGTGGGCGTTTTTATACGCTACTTTAGAATGGGGAAAGCTGAAAAATCACTGGCTGCCATGTTCCACAAATCTTCTGCTAAGAAAATTAGCAAACCAACCCCAAAAGGAAAAACCAAAACTTCAGCCAAAAGAAAACTATCAATGGATAGAGCTGATAGGATTGAGAAAGGGAAGAAAGTTAGACATGAGGAACCCATCCCTGCAATTTGCTAGTCCAGCACGAGCTTCCTCCTCTGCCTATGCATTTGGTACTGCCAAATCCATTCATTGAAGCTCAGAAGCTGATTCCTAAGCTTATCGTGGATGAAACTTTTTTCGTCAACAAACCGGATTGTCAGCTATCTTTAAGATACATGAGGGATGCCTCACTGAGCAATATCCTTACCCCTCTGCTAGAGAAAATTTATTCGCGAATGGTGAAATTATGGTACCAAAACCTGGTAAAAGTGACAGAAAAAGATGTTGATGTCCCTACTCTTGTTATCTTTATTGATGATTGTGATCTAACTGTCACATATGAAGACATTGGGAATGCTTTGGGGATACCTTTTCAATATGATCCTTCTGGTCCATTGGCTACACGAGCGACCTCTTTCAGAGAAATGGATTTAACCCAAGGATCGTTGGGCGGACGGTCCATAATGAGGAGAGACGTAGCACCTCAATTTTTATTGATGGATTCAATTTTGAGGGGAATCTTTTATGTCACCGGGCACAGCCAAGAAAGGAGGACACCAATTTTAGAGGCTCTCTTTCATTTTTCTAAGGGGAAATTTTTCAATGCCCCTATGTTAATTTTTGAAGCCATGGCTGATATTAGTGCCAAGTTGAAAAAGGAGGCGAGAAACTATGGAATCCCATTTGGTAGACTGATCACAGCCCTACTACGAGCTAAGTTTGACATTGATGACCAGGAGCCATTTGAAGTCATAGCTCCTCATACTTTTGGGAAAAAGGCTTGGACTACAAGCCAAGCAATGCTAAAAAGACTGAGAGAGGAAGGTGAGCATGCACCTGCAATTGGTACTGAGCCTGCATCTGCAGCTGTTAGTGGACCTGCCATACATGAACCTGCCCCTGCAGCTCCCTTAGAACCTGCTTTGCCAGACCCTGAGGTGACCAGCTCTTTAGCTGCACCCATTCTTGAAGAAGTTGTCCTTCCTGTGGTGACCAGCTCTTTAGCTGCACCCATTCTTGAAGAAGTTGGCATTTTACCCTCCTCACCTAGTCCAGCTCCTGCCACTTCACCTATTCCAGCAGTCCCATCTCCCATACCCACCATTATCCCAATTGCAGACTCCCCCTCTACACCAACCACTCCAGCCATACTCACACCACCAATTTCTCCCACCAATGCCCAAGACCTGGCCACAGATTTTATTGAACAATCTCCTTGCACTCCTCTTCTCCAAAGCCTCTCAAGTTCACCTGCTCCTTCAGCCCACACACCTGAAGTTTCCCATACCCCTGAACTTGAGCCTTTCACTACAAAGGCTTATTCATCATTGATGGGGTCTATTTTTGAAAACGTTGGGCTTGAACTTGTCCTTATACCTGACCCTCCTCATTTCCCTCACTTGGCTACTTCTCCCTTTACAACCATTTCACCCATTGCACCTCCACCATCCACTTCAGTTTTACCAGCCCCTGCTATGCATACCTCACCCACACCTGAATCAATTAGCCAAATACTTACCTTTCTCCAATCCATCCAAGCCCAACTACAGATCAACACAGATAATCAGTCTGTGACCAATGACCTTCTCCAAACCTTAGCCTCCACATCCCACACAACTACCTTAACCACTGTACCTGCTGTTGATGACCATGCTACCCAAAGCCCGAACAGGTAATATTGGTTGATCTGCCCACCCTCACCACTACTGCCCATGCTACCCAAACTGAACCTGAGGTACCTCTGGTTGAGTCCCCTTCACCTCTCCTCACTTTCTCTGATCAAGCCAATCAGACCGACCCTGAAGTCATCCTTCTGGACCCCTCTTCTCCCACTCCCACAGCTGGGATACCTTTGGTCCCCTACCATTCCATTCCCATTCCCAGATTTGCCGCTCTCAAAAGGGCCATGGAAGAAAATCCATATATCTATCGAGATGTCCTCAAGGGGTTAGCCGATTTGAAAGCTTACATTAGAACCCCTTATGAAAACCAGATTCAGAAATTGGAGTTATTCATGAAATTTGAGAGAGAGAAAATGAAGGACCTGTTGGGTCAAACTTTTCAGATGGTTAGGTGTGAGCAGCACAAGGTGACCATGTTGCAAGCACAGCTTGAACAGGAAAAACTGAGGACTACTAGACTTAGAAAGTACATTGGCCTCACCAAAAAGATCAAATCAGAGGAATACACTGAGCTGCAAAACACAATCCAGGAGAAGGCTAAATCGAGTTCAGACTCCAATACTGATTCTAGTTCTGACTCTGACAGTGACTCCAGTTCTGATCCCATTGAACCAACTTATGATACAGATTTTGACCCCAGTTATTAGATCACATTGTACTTATCTGTGTTATGAGTTTGTAATATAAAATTCTGGTTTTTCTTGTGTAATTACTGTGCATTTCTGTTCTTTCTTCTTGTCATTATGATTCCTGCTTAATTGTTTCTTTTCTTTGCTTTGGACCAGTGCGGACCCTGCTCACCTTAGGTTTGGGGGTGTGGCAGAAATGTCAATAATTGAGTTAACATCAATGCAGCTTATGATCAGTGGAATTTTTGAAAATGAAGTAATTTCACACCTGTTGTTTTGAAAAATTAGGAAGTTAAAAACTTTTTGAAATTAATTTCTAGTGTAATTCTAATACTTTCATGAAGTGAATGTTAGAAAATTTCCAAAAGAAAATTGATGTTTTAGTAAACCTAAAAAGAGAGAAAACAGTGATGATATACCTCAGGAATTTGATAGAAAACCACACCTAGTGAGATTTGGGCCTGAAATGTATTCTTTGGAGGTATGAATTGGCAATTTTTTCTGTTCTAGGGACTGATTGAACCTGCTTACTTTCATCAGAAGTTACACATATCCAAATTGAAATAATTTGACAGCAATCATGATATTAAAGACATGATGTAAGGCCTCCTTTTGAACAGTTTGAACTTCAAAAATCCCCACCTTTTAAAACTACCCTTGATACACACCATTTGAGCTTTATAAATCCAGGATTTCTTTGAAACCTCATCAACCTCATTTAGCCTAACCCTCACTTTGAGAATTCAGAAGGTAAAGGAAAGGAAGCTGAAGAAAGGAGAGTTGGGTATCAGTTTGGTAAAAAGAAAAATTGAAGGCAATGATGTATCAGCAAAAGAAATATGGCATTCCAGTCAATGTTGCTTTGAAAAAAAAAAAAAAAGGAGAAGTCATTTCATTGGAAGTTTGAAAAAGAAAGAGAAAAAGCTGGCCACTTTGGCTCTGAAAATTCAAAGAAGAAGATGAAATTGTGCTGAAATAAAGAAGGTGTCCATACCAACTCCTTACCTTGACTGACTTCTCAATTTTGAACTCCATTCCACCCCTTTATTCGTGATAAATTTCACCCATAAGCCACAGTATAACCCAAGTTAAAGTCCTTACTGATCAATGATGGATTGAGCTGTCACATAGAGATAAGGATTTGTGTAATCTATGGTGAAAGGAGCAATGAATTCAGGACTAAAAAGCAATGACTATGCTCATGCTTACAGTCCTATTTGTGGGCTGTAACTGCTCTTGAGCCGTGTGAAATAGTACAACCCTCTTACTTACACGTTGAGTGAAAACCTGGTGAGACTTGGGTTTGAAATCGACTTATCTGGGGTAACATCAAAGTTGGATTCTCAAATAGAAGGCAAGTTGTTCATTAATTTTTCTTGTAAATAATTGTTTGACACAAATTGAGTGAATGGTAAAAAGAATTACAGCAGAATTTTAGTTTTGAACCGATGTTTTCTTGAAAATCTTCTTACAGCCTGACTGATGCAGGTGTGAATAATCTGATTGGATGAAAGTTTGCTTTATGAAGCATTGATCTTAACTGATTTATTGGAGAAGTTTGTGGGTACCTTCACTGAAAACCCTCAGGAGACTTCACTCCTCCACTAGGGATCACCTAGGGGTTTAAAAGGCTTGTTTTATATGCTAAATACAACTGTGTTCCCTACAAAAGTGGCTTTTTATTCTGTTTTTAATTTTGACTTTGCTAAGGGACTAGCAAAGTTTAGGTTTGGGGGTGTGTTGAGAACCAGAAAATACCATTCTCCACCCTTTAACATAGGCCTTGATAGACCCTTGAGAGAACTAAATAAGTGTTTTAAGTGCTTGTGTTACAGCTAACAATAAAGACAGGCTTAACCATGAAAGTAGCCTAAAAGTGCCAAAAAGATGATAATCCATGTCGATCCAAAGGAAGAAAGAGAAGGGACAACCTCACTAGCTGTCAAAATGCAGGCGAAGAGGCAAAGACCTGGTCTCAACCCAGAAAAGAAATGTGGAGCAATTCGAACAAAAAAATGCACTACAGAGTGCTTTTCGAAAAGAATCTGAACACTTCGAAAAGAACTTGAAGTCTGCGAAAAGAACTAAAAGCTCCAGGCTTAGTTTTCGAAAAGAACCTGAACACTTCGAAAGGATGATTGACCTATTCGAAAAGAAGAGAACTCCTTGCGAACAGAACCTGAACTTTGCGAAAAGAGCTTCAGGAGTCACAGTACCTTGCAAAACGTTCCCTAAACTATGCGAAATGGTATTCTGGAGATTCCTAGCTTTTGCAAGGGTAATTCAGTAATCTTTTTCACACGTCCCAATGCATTTAAAAACCTAGGGACATTCCAGAAGATTCTAAGCACGAAGCGAAGGCATATTCCACCTCATGTGAGCACCCGAAGATGAAATCACTTGGCAGGAACTTCTAGAAGCTCTAACAAATTTTCAAATTACATAACAGAATTTATGCTTATGTCGTCTGATTGGCTGAACCAAATCGACCAATTCTGATTGGCCAGAACAGATCTGGGTCCTTGTGCTCAACTACCATTGGTTGTTACAGATCTGAGCACTTCTGATTGGTCGATACACATCTGAGCTAGACCTGGGGAAAACTATAAATAGATGAACCATTTGCCCAATTTGGGCATCCAGATTTTGAGTTTCATTCCTATTCCCCCATTTCCAAATCAGCTAGTTTGTCTAAAACCCCTGTAATAGCCTAACTTTTACTTGAAATTGAGAGCTGTGAGATACCTCTGTGATTCAAAAGAGAATTGTATTCAAGACTACAAATCTGAGAGCTGTTTAAGCTGTGCTCTGTAATTGTAATGGTGAATTTGAAAAGGTTGCTGTAAACCGTACATTCTCAATTGGATTCGTGTTAAGGGTTCCCTCTGATCTCCTTATTGCACTAGACTCCTTTAGATTTACTGTTTTTTATGCAATTTCCCTTGATTCATCAACTCTGTGGGAATTAGTGTTTGTAACCTAATCTCTCACAGCATTTGTAGTGATATTTCTTGTTCTGAATTAAGCGTTTAGATTAAAGACTATTGGATGGTCTGTGGCCATTGAAGTGGACAGACCATAGCCATAAGCCTAAATCTAATCCTTGAGTTAGATTTATTTCTCTTACATCTGTGCTTGTAGCCAGATGAAGATTGGATCATCTCTCATTTGATCTGCAGTCATTCTCATTTTGTTTCAAGGACCAAATCAAAGTTAGATATTATTTCTCCATTTTTTGTAAGTTTACATCAAAATTCCCCCAACTCAGATCTGGATCATTTAGTTTAACTTTTACTTTTATCATTTAGTTAATGTGACAAATTCAACCTCCCATCTTATGTGCTTTGTAGATAGGATAAGAGGCCAGATCTGGTAGCTCAGATCTGGAGGTTTATTTTGCATTTTAAACAAATTCTCTATGGACGATCTTTTACTCATTTACATTTAAAACTTGCTACAATTGGCCCTGATCTTGCAGGCTAATTCACTTCTCTCTGTGCTGATATTTCTTTAATCTTTTAATGTTCTAGATTCAGTATAACTTAGCAGTTGCAAATCTTTTTTCAAAACACAAATAAATCATGCACACTTAGATTAACCAACACGTACTGCAGAGATGATCGGTGCTACCTTCCCTTTCTCGCCAATGAACCGAAAAGATTTCTATCTGGGTGGACGGAATGTGACTACTTTCCTTAGACAATCTACGTTGGCATGATATGCACATAGCCAATTCATGCCAAGTAGTACATCAAGTCCTTGCATGTTCAACAAGATAACATCTGTGATAGTCTCTTGATCCTCCACTTGCATGATGACTAATTGGCAACATGTGTCTGCAGTCACTGTACTTCCCATAGGAACGGAAACATCCAAAATAAAATCCAACTCCTCGGGAACAATCTTTAATTTCCTTGCAAATTCTGGAGTTATATATGAGTGGGTAGACCCTGGGCCTATCAGAACTCGTACCACACAATGATCGTCGTCGTTTTCTCGGTAAAGTTGTAGCGTACCTATATATTATTTAATATGTACACTACGTTCAGATACGCATGTAATGACCACACAAAAATGCACTTAGAAATTTTCCTATCAATGTACTTTCTTCATCTAGAAGACAAATAAATAAGTTCAAACATAATAATAAGGTCGTACCTTAGATTACATCATTGCTTATCCGGGCATTTTCTGCTGTCACAGCAAAGGCACGACCTTGAACAACAGGTCTCATGGATTCTGTAGGTCTCGATGCGGTAGCAGTTGAGACGGTGCCCTCCTTTCTCATCTCGGGGCAGTCTCATATCATATGGCCTACTTTCCCACATTTAAAACATCCGCCCGTGTCCCATCTACAGTCTAAAGTTTTATGCGGTTTGCCGCAACGGACACATTTTAGTTGTGAACTCGTAGATGCCGCTCTAGAAGGTCCTTGTGCGACAGATGCCCCAGACGTCTAAGTCTGAGTAGGGCCCTCTCTGCAAAACGGTCTCATAGAAGTGAAAGTATATGACCTCGGATATATTGCACAGGCTGGTCTTGAAACTGGAGCAGGTGCTGACAACCTCACCTTTTTATTCCCCGAGTCATAGTCACTCACCCCCCCCGAACTTAGCTTGTTCTTCCACTCACGTCTTTTGTTGATGTCCCTTTCTGCAACGATGGCCTTTCCCATCACATCGGCATATGCTTCGAATTCAAATATGGACACTCTCTCTTGTATATTCGGTCTCAGGCCTTCTTGGAATCAGCTGGCCTTCATTTCTTCAGTAGCTACAAATTCTGGTGCAAATCTTGATAACCTCACAAACACGCTGCCGTACTCCCATACGGTCATGCTCCCCTGTACAAGATTTGTAAAGTCCTTCTTCAACTGATTTCGGACTTGGATAGGAATGTACTCCTTATTAAATGTCATTACAAAGTCCGCCCACATCCATGGGTTGTATGGACCCTCAACTTCCCTTTTCCTCAACACCGACTTCCACCAAGCGTCAGCGTTGCCTTCTAGTTGGAAAGAAGCCCAACCAACTTTCTCATACTCAGGGCTTTGCAGTCTCTCCAACAATTTCTCCATTTGTTTCAACCACCTCTTCGCTTCTAGCGGATCAGTCTGCCCGTGGAACACAGGAGGTCTCAATCTCCTGAAATCCACAAATGAGGTTTGCAAAAAAGCAGGAGGTGGTAGTGGTGGCGGTTGCTGCTGATGGCGGACGTTGTTTGCGGCTAACAACGTCGTCGGCGCAGTCAGAAGTGTAGTATGATGGGTCTGCTGAGCCATAGCAAAGGCTATAGCCTTCATAGCCCTGGCCATCCTATCAGAAGACTCATCTCGGTGACCTCTCTACACCTCAGGGGGTGGTCTCTACTCTCCTCCGACACCTGAAGGAATATCCTCCATACGCCTTTCACCTCTTCTGCGACTTCCCCTAGGTCTACCTCTTCCTCATTGATCCATTAGAATCTGTTACAATGAAACAAAAGTCTCATTAACAGGCAGTCCCTAGTATCCAAAAAAATCTTAATCTTGAAATAGTTTAAAATTTGTCAGATGCCTCTAAGATCATGCTCTGATACCAACTGTGATAGCCCGGGTTTTGGCACCTCGAAGCCCGTGTCGTCAGTGGCCTGGCCCCAAGGCCGAGCCCCTGAACAAAGCACGTAACATACAGTTGCATAGCAAAAAATAAAGCAGAACCATGTCCAATGAATCATCATAGCAAAAAGAGAACTAGTACTATTCTTCAAAAGCTCAAAATGACGGTTCTCATTCCATATGATTCCTTATAGAAAAAGAACCGACAAGAACCACCGGTAAGGGTCGTACCTTACTGAAACATGGTTCACCAAAAGAAATACAATCATTTGCAAAATTTACATCATTTACAACCAAAGTTAAACCAACACATCCTGAATCCTAGGGCCGAACCTACCCTGGCCCAGTACAAAGAAAGCAGCTCTCAGGGTGAATCTCCTCCAAGTCCTCCCCCGAAGCTATCTCAGAAACCTCCCTCTCAGAAATCCTGGTATCAACGTCTTCACCTGAACCTGTGACATATAGTCGAGGAATAAGCTTCTTCCAAGCTCAGTAAGGAAAAACTCATAGCATGCTTATTGTAACGGCAACATAGATCTTATGGCATAATGAAACAGAATAATTGGGACGTATACACAGTGTATGGTCATGGCATGAAACATAGGTACAAAGCTTGTTCAAAATTTCAAAAGAAATAGGCCCACATCTTCTTCCGACACAAGAAAAGAGAAACTTAAAGTGGTATACATAAAGTAATAGAATGAGGAGCTATAGCATCAAGCCCCCGATAGAATACCCACCATCGTCGCTCATATAAACCATTTTTACATATATCCAAGGTCCCATAAAGTTGGACCCTTGGCCGAACATATTTACCGTCATGCGGTAGGAGTCACAAAACACATAGCATAAAGGTGTACGGATTAGCCGCCGTACCAGTCGAGTATTCACATAAAACCTTAAACCAAAGTGCGTACATATAGCTCATTGCCGTGTAAAGTGATAATTATAATTTAGATCAAACGTCGGAAAGAAGTGTGAAGATACTTGCACAACACATTAGATTGAATCTCGAAAGATTCCACAACTCATGCATGAATCAAAAAAGTACTGATGCACATGTCCTTCCAAATTGAATTCGTAACCACCCATATAATCAATTAAAAGAAACATCACGTCATAACACACACATGTTAACGTAACGATGCACATAGTGTCAAGTGTTCCTTATCTCGAGCTCTTAATCCGTAATAGCTCACACCGCCATTTGGGTTAGCCCCCCCTCATCATACAATACTAAGTCACCTAAAATATAAAATCCAATGTTCACTCATTAGAACAGTGCAAAACATGTTAGGATCACTCCCCTCAAAATCTCACAGTCAAAATTTACCAAAATTCTGAATCTGGAAATTTTGATCGATCGAATCCTAATTTCGATCGATTGAAATCACATTTCAATCGATCGAAATCACGTTTTAATCGATCGAACAAAATTTGATCGGTCGAGCACTCACAGAAGCTAAAAAAATTAAACATGGTTCGATCGAACGAATCCCCTTTCAGACGATCAAAAACTTGTAATTTGATTGATCGAAAATATTTTGATTGGTCGAATCTTCCAAAAGCGATTTAGCTATCACACAGTTTGATCGAACAAATCCTACTACGATCGGTCGAAAAGTCAAATTTGATCGATCGAATATGGTTCGATCGATCAAGTTCTCACAGATGGTTTTTTCCACGTTCCTGTTTATATATGTTTTGATCGATCGAGTGTGGGATTCGATCAATCGAACCCATTTCGTTCGATCAAATTTGACTTCGATCGAACAAATTTCCTCAAACTTTAAAGTTTTCACATTTTAAGTGCATTTCGATCGATCGAACTCAATTTCGATCGGTCAAAATGAACAGATCTCACCCGTTTAAGGGTTTTCCCCCTCTACATCAAGTTAAACTCGATTTCTTATGCTCCCGTGATCTAAATTTATGTAAAAATAGTTAACGACATAATTTTAAGATCTCGACCAAACTTTCATACCTTGATTTCCTCCGAATCTCTAACCCTAGCCTCTAGATCTGACTCGGGTTCACCAGAAGAACAGCGGCTCGTTCGTCGCTCTAATTACGTAACCACAAACTTCGAGAACGGATTGTTCTCGTATGCCATCAGCATTTAAATCTCGAATCCCTCCCTCTTTCCTCTTAACTCCCTATGATCAACAATTACTACGGTGTTGAATGCAAAACCTAAATGAGGCCTTTAATTCCTCTTATACTTGAGTCCTAGGCTTAGGTGTAAAACAACTCCACTAACGTTGGGTGTACGAGAGTGCACTAACCCTCAACTTAGCCTACATATGTCAAATCCCATCCGTTGGATTTGATCTATAGACATTACATCGACTATCGATACCGTCCCCGACGTGCGAACCGTCAGGCACACATACTGAGGCATGCAGATCAAGGTTTTAAAAATGTTGGGATGTTACATCCTCCCCACCTTAGGAATTTTCGTCCTCAAAAATTGTCCTAGTGCGCGGGACGACACAAGAAGAGTTACCTCGTAAGGAACCACACATGGCTAAACAATTCATGTCGCTATAAGATCGCATCACACACAGACAGATGCACAGCCTCCACACAATAAATTCTAATAGATTAAATTCAAGCACATCATCAATGAAAGGTGAGCATGATTATGTAAAAAGATCATCGTGGCAGCCATGCCACCATAGTTGTAACAAGTAAAAACAAAAGTGGCAACCATGGCACAAGAGTAAAAAATTTATACACATTGCCCAAAAATTGAAATTTTTAAAAAGAAACACTCTCAAGCTCCTGGTCCCTCAACAGTAGCTCCTCCTGCCGCTCTAGCAAGATCCGTCAGACTAGTAGGATCCACCACATCCTCCGGCTCCTCATCGGCGTGATCCCCACTGGCCGCCTCATCAGGCCATGGATCCTCAGCAGCAACGTCTGCCATAGAAGCGCCGAATACCCACGAACGCATGGCCGCCATCCTCTGGGCATTGTCGGTAGGGTACATGGCGTGCAACACGTCCTCCACGAGCAGCTTGTAGTTATCAAGGAGCTGATTGAGCTGGCAATTGCTATCTTGGATGAGAGCACCCAACGTCGCATTGCCTATCGGAGCTGCTTGATGGACTGGCGGCATCGATATGTCGCAGGTTGGTGAACTGGAGGGATAACCTCAGGCTGCTTTGGGACAGAAGCCTCAGGAGCAGGTTGGTTAGATAGTGGTGCGTCCTAAGCAGGTGCATCTTGTGGTTGAGGAGGGATAGGAGGCGCTTGAGGGGCTGGCTGTAGATGTGGTTTTAGCTAGTTATAAGTCTTCCTCCAATGCTTAAAGGTGTAGAACACCACATTGTCGGAGGACCTAGGCTCCCTGGAGGAGATCTTGCACACGGAGGTCACGGCGTACTCATCAAACATAGCCGAGACCAAACTGGCATACGGTATATACTCCTCGGGCTTTTCTGCCCTGCCAATAGCTTCTTCCTCCCATGCTTGATTCCCTCAAAAACCACTACGGTAGCATCAAACCATTTACCCTGAAAAGCCACGAATAGGGCTTCTATCAACACCCCTAATCTCTCAGTCTTGTAGCGGATCGGGTAGAGATTGCACTTGAAGATTGTGTCGAGCATCCACATATAACTTGGTAAATGGGCTAGCCTAATGGCTCAACCTGGTACAACTCATCCTCCTGTCATCCGCTCGGCGACAAAAGTATGGGTCAAATTTGGGGGATTTAGGGGTAACAAGTTAATCCCCTCGGCATACCCGCCAAAACATTCCAACGCTCTACAAGCCATTGCGTGGGTAAAAACCTACGTCTTCCCATTGACTTTGGTGCAAATGGTATTAGGGTCAGGGCCATCAAACATCTTTTGGTAAAATAAGCGCACAAGGCGCGGGTAATAGTACTAATGAATGGGTTTTAGAAGATTATCTAATCTCGCCTTGCTTAAATAGTCAATTGCCCAAGCGTCAACGCTCGACACATTGGGCATTTCGAATAAGGCTGGATCGATGGTGTACTCATGGGCAAAGCCCATGTGGTCCCACCATTCGCTTGGTTGGTCGCACTAGGGAGTTTACGAAGCAACGGGTTGCTCGGCAGGTGGTTGCGGTGGTGGAATAGGTGGTTGTGGCGGAGGTTTTGGTGGTTGAGAAGGACCCAGAGTGATCTTGGGTCGCTTCGATGTAGGGGTTTTGGAAGTGGCAGCCTTCTTCGTAGGTGCCGTAGTCTATGAAAACCAAAACTAGGGTTTTAATCAAATAAGAAAATTTTCAACCCAAGGCAAGAAATCAAGAATCGAAATTTAAAGATTTACCGCTTTGAGGAGATTTGGATTCGATTCCTTGAAGTATCTAGTGCAATTGATCGTTCGGTTGATCCTCCAATGTAAAAACCTTCGAAAACCCTAACGAAAACCCAAAACTTTGAAAAAAAATGAACTTCAAAATGCGGTTTATATATATATATACGTGAAATTTGATCGATCAAATTTATTTCTATCGATCGAAATCTGACTTATACAAAATTCGCTTCGATTTCGATCGATCGAAAATAGCTTTTGGGAAACTGGGCCTCACATTTCAATCGAATCAATTTTAATTCGATCGGTCGAAATGCTCAAATTCTATCGAACGAATATTTTTTGATCGATCGAGCTTGTCAGGCTTACAAAAATTTCTGATCGAACGAAATTTTTTTATCCGATAGAAAATAAATTTGATCGATCGAATTAAATTCGATGGAACGAATTCAATAAACTTTAAAATACAAGGAAAAATCCACTTTCTGCCAAGGTATTTCGATCGGTCAATTTACATCTCGAACGATCGAAATCATATTCGATCGAGTGAAAATGAAGTTTGATCGATCAAATTAGCAGAACAACAGAATTTTTTTGTGTTTTTGAATTTTCTTTCTTGTTCTCATGCTTCAACATCCAATTCATCCCTGTCATTGATCATTCAAAGTATTTACATATAATTTGATCACAAAGGACCATTATAAAATTCTTTCTCCTTCTCATGATTACTCAAACAATGAAGGATGTTGAGCGCGAATCTCTGCTTCGCGTTCCCATGTTGCTTCCTCTCTCGTACAGTCATGCTCCCCTGTACAAGATTCGTAAAGTCCTTCGTCAACTGATTCCGGACTTGCTTAGGAAAGTACTCCTTGTTAAATGTCATTACAAAGTCCGGCCACGTCCATGGGTTGTACGGACCCTAAACTTCCCTTTTCCTCAACACTGACTTCCACCAATCGTTAGCGTCGCCTTCTAGTTGGAAAGATCCCAACCAAATTTCTCATGCTTAGGGCTTTGCAGTCTCTCCAACAATTTCTCCATCTGTTTCAACCACTTCTCTGCTTAAAGCAGATCAGTCTGCCCGTGGAACATAGGAGGTCTCAACGTCTTGAAATCCACAAATGAAGATGGCAACAAAGCAGGAGGTGGTGGTGGCGGTGGTTGATGCTAATGGCTGACATTGTTTGCGGTTAACAATGTCGTCAGCTCAGTCAGAAGTGTAGTATGATGGGTCTGCTGAGCCATAGCAGCGGCAATAGCCTCTATAGCCCTGGCCATCCTATCAGAAGACTCATCTCGGTGACCTATCTCCGCGTCAGGAGGTGGTCTCTCCTCTCCTCCAGAACCCGAAGGAATATCCTCCATACGCCTTTCTCCTCTTTGGCGACTTCCCCTATGTCTACCTGTTCCTCGCTGATCCATTGGAATCTGTTACAATGAAACAAAAGTCTCATTAACAGACAATCCTTAGTATCCAACAAAATCTCAATCTCAAAGTAGTTTAAGATTTGTCAGACGCCTCTAAGACCATGCTCTGATACCAACTGTGACAGCTCGAGTTTCGACACCCCGAAGCCCGCGCCGTCAGTGGGCTGGCGCCAAGGCTGAGCCCCCGAATGAAGCACGTAACGTATAGTTGCACAGTGGAAAACAGTGCAGAACCATGTCCAATGAATCATCATAGCAAAAAGAGAACTAGTACTATTCTTCAAAAGCTCAAAATGATGGTTCTAATTCCATATTATTCATTATGGAAAAAGAACCAACAAGAACCATCGGTAAGGGTCGTACCTTACTAAAACATGGTTCACCAAAAGAAGTACAATCATTTGTAAAATTTACATCCTTTACAACCAAAGTTAAACCAACACATCCTGAATCCTAGGGCCGGACCTACTCTAGCCTAGTATAAAGAAAGCAGCTCTCAAGGTGAATCTCCTCCAAGTCCTCCCCTAAAGCTAGCTCAGAAACCTCCCTCTCGGAAATCCTGCTTTCAACGTCTTCACCAGACCCTGTGACATATAGTCAAGGAATGAGCTTCATCCAAGCTTAGTAAGGAAAAACTCATAGCATGCTTATTGTAACGACAACATAGATCTTATGGCATAATGAAATAGAATAATCGGGACGTCTACATAGTGTATGGTCATGGCATGAAACATAGGTACAAAGCTGGTTTGAAATTTCAAAAGAGATAGATCCACATCTTCTTCCAACACAAGAAAAGAAAAACTTAAAGTGGTATGCTTAAAGTCATATAATGAAGAGCTATAGCCTCAAGCCCCCGATGGAATACCCACCATCGTCGCTCATATACACCATTTTAACATATATCCAAGGTCCTATAAAGTTGGACGCTTGGCCGAACATATTTTCCATCATGTGGTAGGAGTCACAAAACACATAGCACAAAGGTGGATGGATTAGCTACCGTACCGGTCGGGTATTCACATAAAACCTTAAATCAAAGTGCGTACATATAGCTCATCGCCGTGTAAAGTGATAATTATAATTTAGATCAAAGGTCGGAAACAAGTGTGAAGATACTTGCACAACACATTAGATTGAATCTCGAAAGATTCCACAACTCATGCATGAATCGAAAACGTACTGATGCACATGTCCTTCCAAATTGAATTTGTAACCACCCATATAATCAATCCAAAGAAACATCATGCCATAACACACACATGTTAACGTAATGATGCACATGGTGTCAAGTGTTCCTTACCTCGAGCTCTTAACCCGCACTAGCTCACACTGCCATTTGGGTTAGCCCCCCCCTCATCATACAATACTAAGTCACCTAAAATATAAAAGCCAATGTGCACTCATTAGAACAGTGCAAAACATGTTAGGATAACTCCCCTCAAAATCTCACAGTCAAAATTCACCAAAATTCCAAATCTGGGAATTTCGATCAATCGAATCCCAATTTTGATCGATTGAAATCACATTTCGATCGATCGAACTAAATTCGATCGGTCGAGCTCTCACAGTAGCTAAAAAAATCAAACATGGTTCGATCGAATGAATCCCCTTTCGATCGATCGAAAACTTGTAATTCGATTGATCGAATATATTTCGATCGGTCGAATCTTCCAAAAGCGATTTTGCTATCACACTGTTTGATTGAATGAATCCTACTTCGATCGGTCAAAAACTCAAATTTGATTGATCAAATATAGTTCGATCGATCGAGTTCTTACAAAGGGTTTTTTCCACACTCCTGTTTATATACATTTTGATCGATTTAGTGTGAGATTCGATCATTCGAACCCATTTCGTTTGATCGAATTTGACTTCGATCAAACGAATTTCCTCAAATTTTGAAGTTTTAACATTTTAAGTCCATTTCGATCGATCGAACTCAATTTCGATCGGTCGAAATGAATAGGTTTCACCCATTTAAGGGTTTTCCCCCTCTACATCAAGTTAAACTCGATTTCTTACGCTCCCGTGATCTCAATTTATGTAAAAATAATTAACGACATAATTTTAAGATCTTGACCAAACTTTCGTACCTTGATTTCTTCTGAATCTCTAACCCTAGCCTCTAGATCTGACTCGGGTTCACCAGAAGAACAACGGCTCATTCGTCGCTCTAATTTCATAACCACTAGCTTCGAGAACGGATTGTTCTCGCATGTAATCAGTGTTTAAATATCAAATCTCTCCCGCTTTCCTCTTAACTCCCTATGTCAGCAATCACTAAGGTGTTGAATGCAAAACCTAAATGAGGCATTTAATTACTCTTATACTTGAGTCCTAGGCTTAGGCGTAAAACAACTACACTAACGTTGGGTGTACGAGAGTGCACTAACCCTCAACCTAGTCTACATATGTCAAATCCCATCCATTGGATTTCATCTATAGACATTACATCGACTATCGATACCGTCCCCGATGAGCAGACCGTCGGGCACACATACCGAGGCATGCAGATCAAGGTTTTAAAAATGTTGGGACGTTACATCCTCCCCACATTAGAAATTTTCATCCTCGAAAATTGTCCTAGTGTGCGGGACGACACCGAATTGGTTATCTCGTAAGGTACCACACATGGCTAAACGGTCCATGTCGCTATAAGATAGCATCACACACAGGCAGACGCACAGTCTCCACACAATAAATTCTAATAGATCAAATTCAGGCACATCATCAATGAAAGGTGAGCATGATTATGTAAAAAGATCATCATGGTAGCCATGTCTTCGTAGTTCTAATAAGTAAAAATAAAAGTTGCAACCATGCCACAATAGTAAAAATTTATACACATTGCCCAAAAATTGAAATTTTCAAAAAGAAACACTCTCAAGCTCCTGATCCCTCAACAGTAGCTCCTCCAACTGCTGCAGCAGGATCCGTCAGACTAGTAGGATCTGCCACATCCTCTAGATCCTCATCGGCGTGATCCCCACTGGCCGCCTCATCAGGCCATGGATCCTCAGTAGCAGCGTCTGCCATAGAAGAACCGAATACTAGCGCATGCATGGCCGCAATCCTCTTGGCGTAGTCAGTAGGGTACATGGCGTGGAACATGTCCTCCACGAGTAGCTCGTAGTAATCAAGGCGCTGATTGAGCTGGTGATTATTCTCTTGGATGAGAGCAGCCAACGTCTCATTGCTTATCAGAGCTTCTTGATGGACTGGAGGCATCGATATGTCGGCTGGTTGGTGAACTGGAGGGATAACCTCAGGCTGATCGGGGACAGGAGCCTCAGGAGCAGGTTGGTAAGGTAGTGGTGTATCCTGAGCAGGTGCATCTTGTGGTTGAGGAGGGACAGGAGGCGCTTGAGGGGCTGGCTGTAGATGTGGTTTCAGCCGATTATAAGTCTTCCTCCAATGCTTAATGGTGTAGAACACCAAGACCTAGGCTCCCTAGAGGAGATCTTGTGCACGGAGGTCGTGGCATACTCATCAAACATAGTCGAGACCAAACTAGCATACAGTATATACTCCTCCGGCTTTTCTGCCCCTGCCAATAGCTTCTTCCTTCCATGCTTGATTCCCTTGAAAACCACTGTGACGGCATCAAACCATTTACCCTAGGAAGCCACGAATAGGGCTTCCATCAACATCCCTAATCTCTCAGTCTTGTGGCGGATCGGGTAGAGTTACACTTGAAGATTCTGTCGAGCATCCAAATATAGCTCGGCAAATGGGCTCGCCTAATGGCTCGACCCAAAGCAACTCGTCCTCCAGTCATCTGCTCGACGACAAAAGTATGGGTCAAATTTGGGGGATTTGGGGGTAACAAGTTAATCCCCTCACCATACCCGTCAAAACATTCCAACGCTCTACAAGCCATTGTGTGGATAAAAACATACATCTTCCCATCGACTTTGGTGCAAATGGTATTAGGGTCAGGGCCATCAAACATCTTTTGGTAAAAACAGTGCACGAGGCACGAGTAATAATACTGATGAATGGGTTTTAGAAGATTATCTAATCCCGCCTTGCTTCAATTGTCAAGTGCCCAAGCGTCATCGCCGGGCACATTGGGCATTTCGAATAAGGCTGGATCGATGGTGTACTCATGGGCAAAACCCTTGTTGGCCCACCATTCGCTTGGTTTGTCACGCTGGGGAGTGTGTGGAGCAACGGGCTGCTCGGTAAGTGGTTGCGGTGGTGGAACAGGTGGCTGTGGCAGAGGTTTTGGTGGTTGCGAAGGACCCGGAGTGATCTTAGGTCGCTTCGATGCAGGGGTTTTGGAAGTGGCAGCCTTCTTCTTAGGTGCCATAGTCTTTGAAAACCAAAACTAGGGTTTTAATCAAATAAGAAAATTTTCAACCCAAGGCAAGAAATTAAGAATTGAAGTTTAAAGGTTTACCGCTTTGAGGCGATTTGGATTCGATTCCTCGAAGGATCTAGTGCAATTGATCATTCTATTGATCCTCCAATGTCAAAATCTTTGAAAACCCTAATGGAAACCGCAAAACTTTGAAAAAAAATGAACTTCAAAATGCGGTTTATATTTATATACGCAAAATTTGATCGATCGAATTTATTTCGATCGGTCAAAATCTGACTTATACAAAATTTGATTCAATTTCGATCGACCAAAACTCATTTTGATCGGTCGAAAATAGCTTTAGGGAAACTCGGCCTCACATTTCAATCGAACGAATTTTAATTTGATCGGTTAAAACGCTAAAATTCGATCGAACGAATAATTTTTGATCGATCGAGCTTGTCAGGCTTGCAAAAATTTCTGATCAAACAAAATTTTTTCGTCCGGTATAAAAGAAATTCAATCGATCAAAATTAAATTCGATCGAACGAATCCAATAAAATTTAAAATTCAAGGAAAAAATTGACTTTCTGCCAAGGTATTTCAATCTGTTGATTTACACCTCAATTGATCGAAGTCATATTCGATGGAACAAAAATGAACTTTGATCGATCGATTAGCAGAACAACAGAATTTTTTTGTGTTTTTGAATTTTCTTTTTCGTTCTCATGCTTCAACATCCAATTCATCCCTGTCATTGGTCATTCAAAGTATTTACATATAATTTGATCACAAAGGACCATTACAAAATTCTTTCTCCTTCTCATGATTACTCAAACAATGAAGGATGTTGGGCGCGAATCTCGGCTTCGCGTTCCCACGTTGCTTCCTCTCTAGAGTGATTTTTCCATTCGACTAACACCAAAGGAATCTATTTTGTGCACAACACTTGCTCGGTTCGATCTAAAATTTGCATTGGTTCTTCAATGACCGTCAGATCCCTATAGACCTCCGCAGGTGGTGCATCGAGGATATGAGTTAAGTCTAGCACGCATTTTTGCAACATATAATCATGAAATACGTTGTGCACTCTATCAAGTTGTGGGGGTAATGAGCCCCTATATTCAACTTCAACCACTCTCCCCAATACCTTGAATAGTCCAATAAAGCGAGGACTCAACTTTCCACGCTTTCCAAAGCGCATCACACCTTCCATTGGGGATATCTTTACAAACACGTGATCTCCCACTTGAAAGTCCATGCTTGAGCGCTTAATATCCGCGTAGCTCTTCTGGCGACTCTGCACCATCTTGATTCTTTCTCGTATAATACAGACGATCTCAGCATTTTTCCTGATGACTTTTGGTCCCAACATAATTCTGTCACCTGTTTCCTCCCAATTAATCGGAGACCCGCATCTCCATCCCTATAGAGCCTTATATGGAGCCATCCCAATGCTCTGCTGAAAGCTATTGTTATACGCGGATTCTATCATCGGCAGGTGCTGATCCCATGATCCCTAAAAATCAATCATGCATGCTCGCAACATATCTTCAATTATCTGATTGACTCTCTCTGTCTGACCATCGGTCTGTGGATGAAATGCGAAACTAAAGTTCAATCTTGTACCCATACCTTCTTGGAATCATTGCCAGAATACTGATGTGTACAATGGATCACGATCGGACACAATGCTCCTAGGAATACCTTGGAGTCACACAATTTCTTTCAAATATAACTCTGCCAACTTGCTTGTAGTGTATGTCATATTGTAGGGTAGGAATTGAGCCGACTTCGTCAGTCGATCCACTACCACCCATATTGCATTATGGCGTCTCATCGTCCTTGGTAATCCCACAATGAAGTCCATAGAAATGGACTCCCACTTCCACTCTGGTATTGGTAGAGGTTGTAATAGACCTGCTGGGTGTCTATGATCCACCTTTACTTGTTGACACACCAGACACTTTGACACATGTTTCGTGATATCTTTCTTCAATCCTCTCCACCAATAATACTTCCATAAATCCTGGTACATCTTTGTACCGCCCGAATGAATGGCATACTTGAACTTATGAGCTTCGTCCAATATGGTTTGCCTCAACTCGGCGTCCACAGGTATGCACAAGCAGCCATAGAATAGTAATGATCCATCTCCTTTGACCGAAAAATGCCCCCTTTCATCTGCAGTCACCTTTTGACGTATCATCTCTAGCTCTTGGTCTTTCATCTGGAGTTCATAAATGCGATAAAAAATAGTTGGTCTGATCATGAGATTTGCCAACAGTACCCCAGTATCCTTGACTTCAATGTTCTTATCATACAACAAAATGTCTTCCAATAATTTCTATCGTCAAAGTCCCACAATGAGACTAGCCAACTGAGTTGTATTCTTCCTACTCAATGCATGAGCCACGAAGTTAGCTTTACTTGGGTGATATTGTATAGTGCAGTCGTAGTCCTTGAAAAACTCAATCCACCGTTGTTGCCTCATATTCAATTCTTTCTGCGTAAACAAATACTTGAGGCTTTTATGGTCCATGAGTATCTCAAAGGTCTCACCATACAGGTAATGCCTCCAAATTTTGAGGCATTACTGCTTTGATTCAGTACAAAGCCCAAAATTTTGAGTGCAAATATCATTGCGGCTAACTCTAGATCGTGTGTCGGGTAGTTCTTCTCGTGCTCTTTCAACTGTCTTGACCCATAGGCTATGACCTTACTGCTTTGATTCAGTACACAGCCCAAACCACCATATGAAACATCACTGTAAACATCATATCCCCCAGTACCTGACGGAATAGCCAAAACTGGAGCAGAGGTAAGCCATTTCTTGAGTTCTTGGAAGCTCTCTTCACAATCCTTTGTCTACTCAAATTTTGCACTCTTCCTTGTAAGTCGGGTGAGTGGTCCTGAAATCTTGGAGAAACCTTCCACAAAGCGTCGGTAATACCAAGCTATACCGAGGAAAATATGAATCTCCGTCATGGTCTTGGGTTGTTCCCAATCAAACACTGCCTTAATCTTGACCGGATCGACAGTCACGCCTGCTTCTGATACTACGTGATCGAGAAAACTCACTTATTCTAGCTAGATTTCACATTTGTTGAGTTTGGCATACAGCTGGTGTTCACGTAGGGTCTGTAAGGCAATGCGCAAATGATGTTCATGTTCTTCTCTGGTCTTTGAATAAATACGAATGTCGTCCACAAACACCACTACGCATGTGTCATGGTATTGTTTAAAGACCCGATTCATGAGGTCCATAAACGAGGCTGTTGCATTCGTCAAGCCGAAAGGCATTGTCGGTATTCTACTTGTGCATGATTTATTTGTGTTTTGAAAACAGGTTTACAAATGCTAAGTTACACTGAATCAGGGAAAAAAAATAAAGAAATATCAGCACAGAGAGAAGTGAATTAGCCTGCAAGATCAGGGCCAATTGTAGCAAGTTTTAAATGTAAGTGAGTAAAAGATCATCCACAGGGAATTTGTTTAAAATGCAATAAAAACCTCCAGATCTTAGCTACCAGATCTGGCCTCTTATCCTATCTACAGAGCACATAAGATGGGAGGTTGAATTTTTCACGTTAACTAAATGATAAAAGTAAAAGTTAAACTAAATGATCCAGATCTGAGTTGGGGGAATTTTGATGTAAACTTATAAAAATGGAGAAATAATATCTAACTTTGATTTGGTCCTTGAAACACAATGAGAATGACTGCAGATCAAATGAGAGATGATCCAATCTTCATCTGGCTACAAGCACAGATGTAAGAGAAATAAATCTAACTCAAGGAATAGATTTAGGCTTATGGCTATGGTCTGTCCACTTCAATGGCCATAGACCAATCAATAGTCTTTAATCTAAACCCTTAATTCAGAACAAGAAATATCACTATAAATGCTGTGAGAGATTAGGTTACAAACACTAATTCCCACAGGGTTAATGAATCAAGGGAAATTGCATGAAAAACAGTAAATCTAAAGGAGTCTAGTGCAATAAGGAGATCAGAGGGAACCCTTAACACAAATCCAATTGAGAATGTACGGTTTACAGCAACCTTTTCAAATTCACCATTACAATTACAGAGCATAGCTTAAACAGCTCTCAGATTTGTAGTCTTGAATACAATTCTCTTTTAAATTACAGAGGTATCTCACAGCTCTCAATTGCAAGTAAAAGTTAGGCTATTACAGGGGTTTTAGACAAATTATCTAAATTGGAAATGGGGCAATAGAAATGAAACTCAAAATCTGGATGCCCGAATTGGGCAAATGGTTCATCTATTTATAGTTTTCCCCAGGTCTAGCTCAGATGCGTATCGACCAATCAGAAGTGCTCAGATCTGTATCAACCAATGGTAGTCGAGCACAAGGATCCAGATCTGTTCTGGCCAATCAAAATTGCTCGATCTGGTTCAGCCAATCAGGCGACATAAGCATCAATTTTGAAAATCTGTTAGAGCTTCTAGAAGTTCCCGCCAAGTGATTTCATCTTCGGGTGCTCACATGGGGTGGAATATGCCTTCGCTTCGTGCTTAGAATCTTCTGAAATGTCCCTTGGTTTTTAAATGCATTGGGACACGTGAAAAAGATTACTGAATTACCCTTGCAAAAGCTAGGAATCTCTAGAATACCATTTCGCGTACTTTAGGAAACTTTTCGCAAGGTACTGTGACTCCTGAAGCTCTTTTCGCAAAGTTTAGGTTCTGTTCGTAAGGAGTTCTCTTCTTTTCGAAAAGGTCAATCATCCTTTCGAAGAGTTCAGGTGCTCTTCGAAAACTAAGCTTGGAGCTTTTAGTTCTTTTCGCAGAGTTTAGGTTCTTTTCGAAATGTTCAGATTCTTTTCGAAAAGCACTCTGTAGTGCATTTTTCTGTTCGAATTGCTCCACATTTCTTTTCTGGGTTGAGACCAGGTCTTTGCCTCTTCAGTTCAGGCATTTTGACAGCTAGTGAGGTTGCCCCTTCTCTTTCTTCCTTTGGATCGACATGGATTATCATCTTTTTGGCACTTTAGGCTTTTTTCATGGTTAAGCCTGTCTTTATTGTTAGCTGTAACACAAGCACTAAAAACACTTATTTAGTTCTCTCAAGGGTCTATCAAGGCCTAGGTTAAAGGGTGGAAAATGCTATTTTCTAGTTCTCAACACACCCCAAAACCTAAGCTTTGCTAGTCCCTTAGCAAAGTCAAAATTAAAAACAGAATAAAAAGCCACTTTTGTAGGGAACACAGTTGCATTTAGCATATACAACAAGCCTTTTAAACCCCTAGGGGATCCCTAGTGGAGGAGTGAAGTCTCCTGAGGATTTTCAGTGAAGGTACCCACAAACTTCTCCAATAAATCAGTTAAGATCAATGCAGTTCTGTTAAAGCAAACTTTCATCCAATCAGATTATTCACACCTGCATCAGTTAGGCTGTAAGAAGATTTTCAAGAAAACATCATTTCAAAACTAAAATTCTGCTGTAATTCCTTTTACCATTCACTCAATTTGTGTCAAAAAGTTATTTACAAGAAAAATTAATGAACAGCTTGCCTTCTATTTGAGAATCCAGCTTTGATGTTACCCCAAATAAGTCGATTTCAAACCAACTCTCTCCAAGATTTTCACTCAATATGCAAATAAGAGGGTTGTACCATTTCACACGGCTCAAGAGCAGTTACAGCCCACAAATAGGACTGTAAGCATGAGCATAGGCATTGCTTTTTAGTTCTGAATTCAATGCTCTTTTCACCATAGATTACACAAATCCTTATCTCCATGTGACAGCTCAATCCATCATTGATCAGTAAGGACTTTAACTTGGGTTGTAATGTGGCTTATGGGTGAAATTTATCAAGAATAAAGGGGTGGAATGGAGTTCAAAATTGAGAAGTCAATCAAGGTAAGGAGGTGATAGACACACCTTCTTCAATTCAGCATAATTTCATCTTCTTCTTTGAATTTTTAGAGCCAAAGTGGCCATCTTTTTCTCTTTCTTTTTCAAACTTCCAATGAAATGCCTTCTCCTTCTCTTTTGTTTTCTTTTTTTTATGTATTTATTATTATTATTATTTTATCAAGGTAACATTGACTGGAATGCAACATTTCTTCTACTAATACATTATTGCCTTCAATTATGATTCTTCTTCTTTTATCAAACTGTTATTCAATTCTCCTTTCTTCAGCTTCCTTCCCTTTATCTTCTGACTTTTCAGAGTGAGGATTAGGCTAAATGAGGTTGATGAGGTTTCAAAGAAATCTTAGATTTATAAAGCTCAAATGGTGTGTATCAAGGGCAGTTTCAAAAGGTGGGGCTTTGTAAGGTTCAAACTGTCCAAAAGGAGGCCTTACATCATGTCTTTAATATCATGATTGCTGTCAAGTTATTTCAATTTGAATATGTGTAACTTCTAGTGAAAAGAAGCAGGTTCAAACAGTCCCAAGAGCAGAAAAAATTGCCAATTCATACCTCCAAAGAATACAGTTCAGGTCCAAATCTCACTGGGTGTGGTTTTCTATCAAATTGCTGAGGTATATCATCACTGTTTTCTCTCTTTTTAGGTTTACTAAAACATCAATTTTCTTTTGGAAATTTTCTGACATTCACTTCATGAAAGTATTAGAATTACACTAGAAATCAATTTTAAAATCAATTTTAAAAGCAAAATTTTAACTTCCTCATTTTCAAAACAACAGGTGTGAAATTACTTCATTTTCAAGAAATTCTGCCGATCATAAGCTGCATTGATGTTAACTCAATTATTGACATTTCTGCCACACCCCTAAACCTATGGTGAGCAGGGTCCGCACTGGTCTAAAGCAAAGAAAGGAAACAATCAAGCAAAAATCATAATGACAAGAAGAAAGAACAGAAATGCACAGTAATTACACAAGAAAAACTAGAATTTTATATTACAAACTCATGACACAGATAAGTACAATGTGATCTAATAACTGGGGTCAAAATCTGTATCATAAGTAGGTTCAATGGGATCGGAACTGGAGTCACTGTCAGAGTCAGAACTAGAATCAGTATTGGAGTCTGAACTCGGTTTAGCCTTCTCCTGGATTGTGTTTTGCAGCTCAGTGTATTCCTCTGATTTGATCTTTTTGGTGAGGCCAATGTACTTTCCAAGTCTAGTAGTCCTCAATTTTTCCTGTTCAAGTTGTGCTTGCAATATGGTCACCTTGTGCTGCTCACTCCTAACCATCTGAAAAGTTTGACCCAGCAGGTCCTTCATTTTCTCTCTCTCAAATTTCATGAATAACTCCAATTTCCTAATCTGGTTTTCATAAGGGGTTCTAATGTAAGCTTGCAAATCAGCTAACCCCTTGAGGACATCTCGACAGATATATGGATTCTCTTCCATAGCCCTTTTGAGAGCGGCAAATCTGGGAATGGGAATGGAATGGTAGGGGACCAAAGGTATCCCAGCTGTGGGAGTGGGAGAAGAGGGGTCTAGAGGGATGACTTCAGGGTCGGTCTGATTGGCTTGATCCGTGAAAGTGAGGAGAGGTGAAGGGGGCACAACAAGAGCTACCTCAGGTTCAGTTTGGGTAGCATAGGCAGTAGTGGTGAGGGTGGGTGGTTCAACCAATACTACCTCAGGTTCAGTTTGGGTAGCATAGGCAGTAGTGGTGAGGGTGGGTGGTTCAACCAATACTACCTCAGGTTCAGTTTGGGTCGCATGGTCATCAACAGTAGGTACAGTGGCTAAGGTAGTTGTGTGGGATGTGGAGGTTAAGGTTTGGAGAAGGTCATTGCTCACAGACTGATTATTTGTGTTGATCTGTAGTTGGGCTTGGATGGATTGGAGAAAGGTAAATATTTGGCTAATTGATTCAGGTGTGGGTGTGGTATGCATAGTGGTGTAAAATCAAGTGGATGGTGGAGGTGCAATGGGTGAAATGGTCAGAAGGAGACCAAGTGAGTGAAATGAGGAGGGTCGGTATAGGGATGATTCAAGCCCAACGTTTTCAAAAATAGACCCCATCAATGATGAATAAGCCTTTGTAGTGAAAAGCTCAGGCTCAGGGGTATGGGTTACTTCAGGTGTGTGGGCTGAAGGAGCAGGTGAACTTGAGGGGCTTTGGAGAAGAGGAGTGCTAGGAGATTGTTCAATAAAATCTGTGGCCAGGTCTTGGGCATTGGTGGGAGAAATTGGTGGTGTGAGTATGGCTGGAGTGGTTGGTTTAGAGGGGGAGTCTGCAATTGGGATAATGGTGAGTATGGGAGATGGGACTGCTGGAATAGGTGAAGTGGCAGGAGCTGGACTAGGTGAGGAGGGTAAAATGACAACTTCTTCAAGAATGGGTGTAGCTGAAGAGCTGGTCACCACAGGAAGGACAGCTTCTTCAAAAAGTATTAGAATTACACTAGAAATTAATTTCAAAAAGTTTTTAACTTCCTAATTTTTCAAAACAACAGGTGTGAAATTACTTCATTTTCAAAAATTCCACAGATCATAAGCTGCATTGATGTTAACTCAATTATTGACATTTCTGCCACACCCCCAAACCTAAGGTGAGCAGGGTCCGCACTGGTCCAAAGCAAAGAAAAGAAACAATTAAGCAGGAATCATAATGACAAGAAGAAAGAACAGAAATGCACAGTAATTACACAAGAAAAAACAGAATTTTATATTACAAACTCATAGCACAGATAAGTACAATGTGATCTAATAACTGGGGTCAAAATCTGTATCATAAGTTGGTTCAATGGGATCAGAACTGGAGTCACTGTCAGAGTCAGAACTAGAATCAGTATTGGAGTCTGAACTCGATTTAGCCTTCTCCTGGATTGTGTTTTGCAGCTCAGTGTATTCCTCTAATTTGATCTTTTTGGTGAGGCCAATGTACTTTCTAAGTCTAGTAGTCCTCAGTTTTTCCTGTTCAAGCTGTGCTTGCAACATGGTCACCTTGTGCTGCTCACACCTAACCATCTGAAAAGTTTGACCCAACAGGTCCTTCATTTTCTCTCTCTCAAATTTCATGAATAACTCCAATTTCTGAATCTGGTTTTCATAAGGGGTTCTAATGTAAGCTTTCAAATCGGCTAACCCCTTGAGGACATCTCGATAGATATATGGATTTTCTTCCATGGCCCTTTTGAGAGCGACAAATCTGGGAATGGGAATGGAATGGTAGGGGACCAAAGGTATCCCAGCTGTGGGAGTGGGAGAAGAGGGGTCTAGAAGGATGACTTGAGGGTCGGTCTGAATGGCTTGATCAGAGAAAGTGAGGAGAGGTGAAGGGGACTCAACCAGAGGTACCTCAGGTTCAGTTTGGGTAGCATGGGCAGTAGTGGTGAGGGTGGGCAGATCAACCAATACTACCTCTGGTTCAGTTTGGGTAGCATGGTAATGAACAACAGGTACAGTGGTTAAGGTAGTTGTGTGGGATGTGGAGGCTAAGGTTTGGAGAAGGTCATTGGTCATAGACTGATTATCTGTGTTGATCTGTAGTTGGGCTTGGATGGATTGGAGAAAGGTAAGTATTTGGCTAATTGATTCAGGTGTGGGTGAGGTATGCATAGCAGGGGCTGGTAAAACTGAAGTGGATGGTGGAGGTGCAATGGGTGAAATGGCTGTAAAGGGAGAAGTAGCCAAGTGAGGGAAATGAGGAGGGTCAGGTATAAGGACAAGTTCAAGCCCAACGTTTTCAAAAATAGACCCCATCAATGATGAATAAGCCTTTGTAGTGAAAGGCTCAAGTTCAGGGGTATGGGAAACTTCAGGTGTGTGGGCTGAAGGAGCAGGTGAACTTGAGAGGCTTTGGAGAAGGGGAGTGCAAGGAGATTGTTCAATAAAATCTGTGGCCAGGTCTTGGGCATTGGTGGGAGAAATTGGTGGTGTGAGTATGGCTGGAGTGGTTGGTGTAGAGGGGGAGTCTGCAATTGGGATAATGGTGGGTATGGGAGATGGGACTGCTGGAATAGGTGAAGTGGCAGGAGCTGGACTAGGTGAGGAGGGTAAAATGACAACTTCTTCAAGAATGGGTGTAGCTGAAGAGCTGGTCACCACAGGAAGGACAGCTTCTTCAAGAATGGGTGCAAAATTTAGAGAGCCGGTCACCTCGTGGTCTGCAAAGCAGTTCTAAGGAGCCTGGAGGGGGGTTCATGTATGGCAGTCCACTAGCAATTGCAGATGCGAGCTCAAGAGCAATTGCAGTGTGCACCTCACCTTCTCTCATTCTTTTCAAAGATTGCTTGGCTTCTAGTCCAAGCCTTTTTCCCAAAAGTATGAGGAGCTATGACTTCAAATGGCTCCCGGTCATCAATGTCAAACTTAGCTCTTAGTAGGGTCATGATCATCTACCAAATGGGATTCCAAATTTTGCTCCTTTTCAACTTGGCACTAATATCACCATGGCTTCAAAATTAACATAGGGGCATTGAAAATTGCCCCTAGAAAAATGAAAGAGAGCCTCTAAAATTGGTGTCCTCCTTTCTTGGTCGTGCTCATGACATAAAACTTCCCTCAAAATTGAATCCATCAAGAAAATTGAGGTGCTAGGTCTCTCCTCATTATGGGTATCCGTTCCAACGATCCCTTGGGTTAAATGTGCAGCCATTTCTCTGAAAGAGGCTGCTTCTGGTGCAGCCAATGGACCAACAGGATCATATTGAAAAGGTATCCCCAAAGCATTCCCAATATTTTCATATGTGAAGTTAGATCACAATCATCAATAAAGATGACAAGAGTAGGGACATCAGCATCTTTCTCTGTCACTTTTACCAGGTTTTGGTACCATAATTTCACCATTCACGGATAAATTTTCTCTGGCAGAGGGGTAAGGATATTGCTCAGTGAGGCATCCCTAATGTATCTTAAAGGTAGATGACAGTCCGGTTTGTTGACGAAAAAAGTTTCATCCACGATAAGCTCAGGAATCAGCTTCTGAGCTTCAATGAATGGATTTGGCAGTACCAAATGCATAGGCAGAGGAGGAAGCTCAGGCTCAGGACTAGCAGCTGCTGGGATGGGTTCCTCATGTCTAACCTTCTTCCCTTTCTCAATCCTATCAGCTCCATCCATTGATAGTTTTCTTTTGGCTGAAGCTTTGGTTTTTCCTTTTGGGGTTGGTTTGCTAATTTTCTTAGCAGAAGATTTTGGGAACATGGCAGCCAGTGATTTTTCAGCTTTCCCCATTCTAAAATTCTGTATAAAAACGGCCACAACAAATGCTGACACAAAATCAAACTTTGCTAATGATAAACAGAGGAAATGCACAGAAAAATACCGAAATCTAGGGTTTTGGTTGAACGTGTTGCTTGCTCGCTGAAATCCACCAGAACCAGAAGCTAAAATCCCTCTCTTCAAGCTTAAATGATCGAGCAAATGTGAAGAAAAGTGTGGCTGAATTCTAAAATCACGTAAGGAAAGAAAGAAATGGGGTTTCTGTGGAACAGGACGTTCTCAGAAAGCTTTCGAATATGAAACCCTTACTTCGAAAGGGTTTAAATATGCTCAAAGTTATTTTCGCAAAGTCATTTTTAAGTTTTCGAAAAGTTCCAAAACAGTCCTTTTTACAACAGAGAATGGCATCAGTACCATTCGAAAAGCTAATTGCTTCAGAAACAACTTTTCGAAAAGCAAATGGCTTCAGAAACAACTATTCGAAAAGCAAATGGCTTCAGAAACAACTATTCGATAAGCAAATCATTGCTTTCAAGCAGTTTGTTATAAATCTAGATCCTTTTCGAAAAGCAAATTGAACTTTGCGAAAAGACAATTTTTACTTCGCGAATTAATTTTTCACATATTTGAACTTCTCGAAAAGAGAACAAACATGACTAAAAATAGAGAAATAGAAAATAATGCAAAAACTACAGAACAAAAACATATTGTACAGTTGTATACCATCAGATTTGGGGAGGTTCTTGATGATAGATGGTCAGCACAGGCTCCTAGGTATTTTCAATGCATGGTTTGAGCCTCTGACCATTTACTTTCAAGATTCTTCCATCATTTGGGTCTAAAATTTCAATGAGAAGGGCGCATGAATGACAGTATATGGCCCTTCCCATCTGGATCTCAGCTTTCCAGGAAAAAACTTAAGTTTTGAGTTAAATAGCCATACCTTAGAGCCAGCTGTGAACTCTTTTCTCAATAAATTTTTATCATGGAAGGCTTTGACTTTCTCTTTGTAAGATCTTGAATTGGTGTATGCATCCATTCTCAGCTCCTCTAACTCAGCAAGTTGTTGTTTCCTATGATTACCAGCAATAGTAGATCCATGTTCAATGTTTTAATAGCCCAAAAGGCTTTATATTCTAACTCCACTGGTAAATGGCATACTTTGCCATAGACCAATCTGAATGGGGCCATGCCAATTGGGGTTTTATAGGCTATCCTATATGCCCACAATGCATCATTCAGCTTAAAGGACAAATCCTTTCTGTCCTTCTTCACAGTCTTTTCCAGTATATGTTTGATTTCTCTATTGGAAATCTCCACTTGTCCACTGGTTTGTGGATGATATGGAGTAGCTACTCTATGAGTCACAGAGTATTTTTTCAATAAAGCTTCAAAATGTTTATTAAAAAAATGGCTTCCCCCGTCACTGATAATAGCTCTGGGAAAACCAAACCTGGAAAAAATGTGATCCTTTAAAAATTTCAGAACCACTCTGTGATCATTGGTTTTAGTGGCTGTGGCTTCAACCCATTTGGAGACATAATCCACAGCTACTAAAATGAAATTACACCCATTGAAAGGGACCCATGAAGTCTATCCCCCAAATATCAAACAATTCAACTACCAAAATGGGCTATAAAGGCATTGAGTTTCTCTTGGAAATGCTGCCCAATTTCTGGCAGTTCTGGCAAGACTTACAGTGCTGCAGAGCATCTTTGAAAAGTGTAGGCCAATAGAATCCACACTGCAAAACCTTTACAGCAGTTTTGTTTCCACTAAAATGACCTCCACAGGCCTGTTCATGGCACATAGAAAGTATGCTATGAAATTCTTCTTCAGGGACACATCTTCTTATTATTTGGTCTGCACAAATCTTAAACAGATAAGGATCTTCCCAAATAAAATGTTTAACCTTTGAGAAGAAAAGATCTTTATCCATTTTATTCCAATGTTGAGGAATTCTTCCAGTAGCCAAAAAGTTGACTATGTTTGCAAATCAAGGGGTGTGTATACTAATAGCAAAAAGTTGCTCATCAGGGAAAGATTCATTGATAGGCAGCCTATCAATCTCGTGATTAAAATTCTAGGCAATTGATCACCACATTCCACACCCTTTTTATCTTTGATCTGTAAATCAAATTCCTGTAATAGGAGGATCCACCTGATTATTCTTGGTTTGGTGTCCTTCTTAGACAGAAGGTATTTCAAGGCAGAGTGGTCAGTGAACACCACTATTTGTGAACCCAAGACATATGACCTGAATTTCTCCAAAGCAAAAACAATTACCAGCAGCACCTTCTCAGTTGTTATGTAATTGAGCTGTGCATCAATCATTAATCTACTGGCATAAGCTATGACATGAGGCAGCTTATCCTTTCTCTATCCAAGGACAGCTCCCAAAGCATAATCTGATGCATCACACATCAGTTCAAAAGGCAATGAATAATCTGGAGACTGTAATATTGGAGCTGAAATCAAACAGTTTTTCAAGAATTCAAATGCCTTCATGCATTCATTGTTGAAAACAAAAGGGACATCTTGGCATAATAAATGACAAAGGGGCTTGGTTATTTTACTGAAGTCCTTAATGAACCTTCTATAAAATCCAGAATGTCCCAGAAAACTTCTGATCTGTTTAACAGTTTTGGGAGGTGGTAAATGTGCAATTAAATCAATTTTTGCTCTGTCTACCTCAATGCCCTTGTGGGAGACAACATGGCCAAGGACAATGCCCTGGGTGACCATGAAATGGCTCTTCTCCCAGCTCAAAACTAGATTGGTTTCTTCACATCTCTGTAACACCAATTTGAGATGATGTACACACTGGGCAAAATTGTCTCCATAGATTGAAAAATCATCCATAAAAATCTCCATAAATTGGTCAATCATATCAGAGAAAATGGAGTACATGCATCTTTGAAAGGTAGCAGGAGCATTACAAAGACCAAAAGGCTTTCTCCTATAGGAAAAAGTGCCAAAAGGGCTAGTGGATGTTGTCTTTTCTTGATCTTGTGGGTACACAGGAATCTGGTTGTAACCAGAGTAACCATCAAGAAAACAGTAATAAGCTTTTCCTGCTAGCTTATCTAAAATTTGATCAATGAATGGGAGAGGAAAATGGTCTTTTCTGGTCATTGAATTTAATTTTTTGTAATCAATACAGACCCTCCAACCAGTTGTTTGTCTGGTTGACATAAGCTCACCAGAATTTGAGGTTACAATAGTGATCCCAGATTTCTTAGGTACCACCTGTGTAGGTGCCACCCAAGCTGAATCTGAAATGGGGTAAATGACCCCTGCATCTAACAACTTAACAATCTCTTTCATGACCACTTCTTGCATATGAGGGTTCAACCTCCTTTGCATTTCCCTAGAAGGCTTTGCATCTTCTTCCAAATGGATTTTATGCATGCAAACAGCTGGACTGATTCCTCCCAAATCAGCAATAGTCCAGCCAATTGTCCTTTTATGTTGTTTCAAAACAATCAACAGCTCTTCCTCCTGCTCCTTTGTGAGGGAGGAAGAAATAATCGCAGGCAATGATTTATGGTCTCCTAAAAACACATATTTAAAATTTTCTGGCAACTGCTTCAGTTCTACATTAGGTGGGCTGAGAAAAGAAGGTAGCAAAGGTACCTTAGTTGTTTGTGGAAGGGGAAGAATAGCAGGTTTCCAAGAAGAGAAACTTGCTGATTGATTATGAGTTCCTTGCACAACATTTACTTCCTCAGACTTTGAGGTACAAAATGTTTCTTCCTCGAAATTTCCCCAAGCATCTTTAGAATCTGTGGTTAAATCTTCACACTGCAAAAACTGTTGTAAAGTCCCTTCCACCAGTTCATCCAATAGATCAACATGAAAACATTCCTCAGAGCTGAATTGAGGCTATGTGACTGCGTTATAAATATTTAATTTCACCTTCATATTTCCAAAAGAGACTTCCATAATACCAGACCTGCATTGAATGCAAGCATTTGCTGTAGCCAGGAATGGTCTTCCCAAAATGACAGGGATGGAAGTTTTGCTTTTTGTAGGTTCCATGTCCAAAACTAGAAAATCAGCAGGATAGAAAAATTTATCTACTCCCACCAATACATCCTCAATCATCCCAATTGGCTTTCTTTCAGATCTGTCTGCTAGTTGTAACACCACATGAGTGGGTTTTAATTCTCCCAAACCTAGTTTCTCATATACAGAATATGGAAGCAGGTTGACACTAGCACCCAAATCTAATAAAGCCTTTTCAATGGTATGTTCCACAATAATGCAAGGGATTGTGGGGATTCCAGGATCTTGAAGTTTAGGAGGTGTGGTAATAGACAACACCTAATTAACTCTTTCCACAGCAAAGACCTTCTTGGATAACTGTATCCTAGACTGTCTTTTGTGAGTGAAAATATCTTTCAAAAATTTTGCATATGCTGGAATTTGTTTGATTGCATCAAGGTGATACAGATTTCATGGCATGAGGAAATGGTAAATGAGGAACTAGTCCTTCATCTACAGCTTTAGAAGCATTATCAGAATCTTTTTGATTTTTTTGTTTTTCATTTTTTTGATTTTTCGGAGGTACATCAGCACCCCCACTGCTAACATTATGCTGCTCCTGCTGCATATCTTTATCATTTTCCTCACTTTTTTCTTCTTCAGTACCCACTTTGTTATTTATAATTCTTCCGCTTCTCAAAGTTGTGACAGTTTTTACTTCTTCATGTGAAATAGAAGCCTCTCCAACCATGAACTGTCCTTTGGGATTGTTCAAAGGTTGGCTGGGTAACTTTCCTTCCTCTCTTTTGGCCAAAGTATTTAAAAGTTGACCCAATATTTCTTCAATCTTCTTTATGCTCTGACTGTTAAAGTTCACAGTCTGAGTTAAAGATCCTAAATTTTGGAGTGAATTTAGGACTTGATCTTCAAAAGAAGGGGACATGGAAGGGATTTGAACTGGAGTAGATTACTGTACAGGTTATTGTGGAATGGGCTGCTGAAAATTTGGCTTGGCATAAAAATTCTCGATGATAAAGGTGAAAGGCATTTGGTTCTTTGGTTGTTGCTGCTGTTGTGATTGATAATTCCCCTGGCTCCACCTCAAATTGGGGTGCCCTCTCCATGGATATTCATTTGACTGCATCTGTCCAAATGATTGGGCAGCATGAGCTTGTTCCACCACTAGTTCTGGAACCGTGCAGCAAATGACATTGGTCAAGTGAATGAGTAGGGGACTGGCATATTAGACATGCCTCCTCTACTCTTGCAGCCATTGGATTTTTAAGTGAGTTTATCAATCTATCAAACTTTGTGGTTAAATTATCCATCTTTCTTTCCAACTCATTCACCTCATAAATCTTTCCTTTGGTGGTTTGCTGATTGTTCAACCTAGCAGGATTCTCAATATCTCTTGACAAAGATTCCTGTTGAGTTGAGTTTTCACCAATTACTTCAAATAAGTCCCAAACCTCCTCAACTATTTTTTGCAGGTAAGTGCCTCCACAGGAAGCATCTACCATATTCTTACCTCTTTAATCAATTCCTTGATAGAAGCTTTGAACAAGCTGCCATCGGGGAATTTGATGATGAAGACATTGCCTTAAAAGTTCCTTAAACCTTTCCCATGCTTCATGGAAAGTTTCAGTTGAGTTTTGTGAGAAGGAAATAATACTTTGTCTCAATTGGCTTGTTTTAGACATAGGAAAGTATTTGGCTAAAAATTGACACTGCAAATCATTCCAAGTAGTGATACTATTTGGTGCTAACATAGACAATCATGCTCTAGTTTTGTCCTTTAATGAAAAAGGAAAGAGCCTAAGCTTGGTTGCCTCTGGACCAAATCCAGCTATGTTGAATGTGGTGCAAAGAGACAAGAATTCATCCCCATGTTTGTATGGATCTTCCTTACTCAACCCATGGAAGGAAGGAAGCATTTGGATAGTCGATGATTTGATCTCATAATTTCCTTCAACAGTAGGAAATTGAATGCAAAAGGGAGAATTATAAGCACCAGGTGCAAAGTAATCCCTCAAAAGTCTAGGCTCTTCACCCATAGTAATGCTTTGTTTCATGAGTGCTGTCTTTGTTTTATGCTCAACTTCTAAATTTAGAGGGACAATCTCAGGGCTGAGAGTCCTCCTACCAAACATACAACACAGAACAGAGAATCAGATTATGCACAGCAAACCTTCAGAATTCCTTTTAAAGTAGATTCCCCTCTTCAAAATAGATATGAATAACTCCACAGATATAAACAATAGAATAGTTTAGCACTGATGTAAAAAAAAAAAAATGAAAACATAGGTCTACCTATTTTAAAACAAATTCCCCGACAACGGTGCCAAAAACTTGTTGGTATTCTACGTGTGCATGATTTATTTGTGTTTTGAAAACAGGTTTACAAATGCTAAGTTATACTAAATCTGGGAAAAAGAATAAAGAAATATCAGCACAGAGAGAAGTGAAATAGCCTGCAAGATCAGGGCCAATTGTACCAAGTTTTAAATGTAAGTGAGTAAAAGATCGTCCACAGGGAATTTGTTTAAAATGCAAGATAAACCTCCAGATCTGAGCTACCAGATCTGACCTCTTATCCTATCTACAGAGCACATAAGATGGGAGGTTGAATTTGTCACGTTAACTAAATGATATAAGTAAAAGTTAAACTAAATGATCCAGATCTGAGTTGGGGGAATTTTGATATAAACTTATAAAAATAGAGAAATAATATCTAACTTTGATTTGGTCCTTGAAACACAATGAGAATGACTGCAGATCAAATGAGAGATGATCCAATCTTCATCTGGCTACAAGCACATATGTAAGAGAAATAAATCTAACTCAAGGATTAGATTTAGGCTTATGGCTATGGTCTATTTACTTCAATGGCCACAGACCATCCAATAGTCTTTAATCTAAACACTTAATTTAGAACAAGAAATATCACTACAAATGCTGTGAGAGATTAGGTTACAAACACTAATTCCCACAGGGTTAATGAATCAAGGGAAATTGCATAAAAAACAGTAAATCTAAAGGAGTCTAGTGCAATAAGGAGATCAGAGGGAACCCTTAACATGAATCCAATTGAGAATGTACAGTTTATAACAACCTTTTCAAATTCACCATTACAATTACAGAGCACAGCTTAAACAACTCTCAGATTTGTAGTCTTGAATACAATTCTCTTTTGAATTACAGAGGTATCTCACAGCTCTCAATTACAAGTAAAAGTTAGGCTATTACAGGGGTTTCAGACAAATTATCTGAATTGGAAATGGGGCAATAGAAATGAAACTCAAAATATGGATGCCCAAATTGGGCAAATGGTTCATCTATTTATAGTTTTCCCCAGGTCTAGCTCAGATGCGTATCGACCAATCAGAAGTGCTCAGATCTGTATCAACCAATGGTAGTCGAGCACAAGGATCCAGATCTGTTCTGGCCAATCAGAATTGCTCGATCTGGTTCAGCCAATCAGGCGACATAAGCATCAATTCTGTTATGCAATTTGAAAATCTGTTAGAGCTTCAAGAAGTTCCCGCCAAGTGATTTCATCTTTGGGTGCTCACATGGGGTGGAATATGCCTTCGCTTCATGCTTAGAATCTTCTAAAATGTCCCTAGGTTTTTAAATGCATTGGGACGCGTGAAAAAGATTACTGAATTACCCTTGTAAAAGCTAGGAATCTCTAAAATACCATTTCGCATAGTTTAGGGAACTTTTCGCAAGGTACTGTGACTCCTGAAACTCTTTTCGCAAAGTTCAGGTTCTGTTCGCAAGGAGTTCTCTTCTTTTCAAAAAGGTCAATCATCCTTTCTAAGAGTTCAGGTGCTCTTTGGAAACTAAGCCTGGAGCTTTTAGTTCTTTTCGCAGAGTTCAGGTTCTTTTCGAAATGTTCAGATTCTTTTCGAAAAGCACTCTGTAGTGCATTTTTCTGTTCGAATTGCTCCACATTTCTTTTTTGGGTTGAGACCAGGTCTTTGCCTCTTCAGTTCAGGCATTTTCGCAGCTAGTGAGGTTGCCCCTTCTCTCTCTTCCTTTGGATCGACATGGATTATCATCTTTTTGGCACTTTTAAGCTTCTTTCATGGTTAAGCCTATCTTTATTGTTAGCTGTAACACAAGCACTTAAAACACTTATTTAGTTGTCTCAAGGGTCTATCAAGGCCCAGGTTAAAGGGTGGAAAATGGTATTTTCTAGTTCTCAACAGGCATCACTAAGAATTTGTAATGCCCATATCTAGTCCTGAATGTTGTCTTCTGCACATCTTCGGCCTTAACTTTTAGCTGATGATACCCAGATCTCAAGTCGATCTTTGTAAAGAACTTTGCCCCATGCAATTGGTCAAATAGATCGTCGATCTTGGGTAAAGGGTACTTTTTCTTGATTGTGAGCTTCTTCAACTGACAGTAGTCAATGCAAAGTCTCATCGACCTGTCTCTCTTCTTAACGAACAAGACCGGCACTCCCCAAGGGGACACACTTGGCCTTATAAAGCCCTTATCTAACAGTTCCTGTAATTGCTCCTTCAACTCCTTCAGTTCAACTAGAGCCATTTGGTATGGAGCTTTGGAAATTGGTTCAGTGCCTGGAGCTATGTCAATAGCAAATTTGATCTCCCAATCAGATGGCAAACTTGGTTACTCATTAGGAAATACGTCCTCAAACTCACAGGCAATTGGGATATCAAAAATAACGTTCTTGGCTTCCTTTTTCTCTTGTAGGAATGCTATATATCCCTCGCATCCATTCTTCATCATCCGCTCAGCTCGTACTGCGGAGATGATCGGCGCTATCTTCCCTTTCTCGCCAATGAACCAGAAAGATTTATGTATGGGTGGATGGAAGGTGACTACTTTTCGTAGACAATCTACGCTGGCATGATATGCACATAGCCAATTCATGCCAAGAAGTACATCAAGTCCTTGCATGTTCAACAAGATAACATCCGCGATAGTTTCTTGATCCTCCACTTGCACGCTGACTGATTGGCAACATGTGTCTACAGTCACTGTACTTCCCGTAGGAACGGAAACATCCAAAATAAATTCCAACTCCTCGGGAACAATTTTTAATTTCCTCGCAATTTCTGGAGTTATATATGAGTGGGTAGACCCTAGGTCTATCAGAACTCGTACCACACAACGATCGTCGTCGTTTTCTTGGTAAAGCTGTAGCGTACCTATATATCATTTAATATATACACTATGTTCAAATATGCATGTCATGACCACACAAAAATGCATTTAGAAGTTTTCCTATCAATGTACTTTCTTCATCTAGAAGACAAATAAATAAGTTCAAACATAACAAGAAGGTTATACCTTAGATTACATCATTGCTTGTCCGGGCATTTTCTACTGTCACGGCAAAGGCACGACCTTGAACAACAGGTCTCATGGATTGTGTAGGTCTCGATGCGGTAGCAGTTGAGATGGTGCCCTCCTTTCTCATCTCAGGGCAGTCTCGTATCATATGGCCTACTTTCCCACATTTAAAACACCCGCCCGTGTCTCATCTACAGTCTAAAGTTTTATGCGGTTTGTCGTAAAGGGCATATTTTAGTTGTGGGCTCGTAGATGCCGCTCTAGAAGGTCCTTGTGTGACAGATGCCCCAGACGTCTGAGTCTGAGTAGGACCCTCTCTGCGAAACAGTCTCGTAGAAGTGAAAGTATAAGACCTTGGATAATTTGCACAGGCTAGTCTTGAAAGTAGAGCAGCTGCTGACAACCTCCGCTTTTTATTCCCTGAGTTATAGTCACTCACCCCCCCCCGGACTTGGCTTGTTCTTCCACTCACGTCTTTTGTTGATGTCCCTTTCTGTAATGATGGCCTTTCCAATCAAATCGGCATATGCTTCCAATTCAAATATGGACACTCTCTCTTGTATATTCAGTATCAGGCCTTCTTGGAATCTGTTGGCCTTCATTTCTTCAGTAGCTACCAATTCTGGTGCAAATCTTGATAACCTCACTAACTCGTTGTCGTACTCCCATATGGTCATGCTCCCCTGTACAAGATTTGTAAAGTGCTTCTTCAAATGATTCCAGACTTGCTTAGGAAAGTACTCCTTATTAAATGTCATTGCAAAGTCCGCCCACGTCCATGGGTTGTACGGACCCTCAACTTTCCTTTTCCTTAACACCGACTTCCTCCAAGCATCAGCCTCGCCTTCTAGTTGGAAGGAAGCCCAACCAACTTTCTCATGCCCAAGGCTTTGCAGTCTCTCCAACAATTTCTCCATGTTTCAACCACTTCTCCGCTTCAAGCGGATCAGTCTGCCCGTGGAACATAGGAGGTCTCAATCTTCTTAAATCCACAAATGAGGATGGAAACAAAGCAGGAGGTGGTGGTGGTGGGGGTTGCTATTGATGGCTGACGTTGTTTGCGGCTAACAACGTCGTCTGCTCAGTCAGAAGTGTAGTCTAATGGGCCTGTTGAGCCATAGCAGTTGCTATAGCCTCCATAGCCCTCGCCATCCTATCTGAAGACTCATCTCGGTGACCTCTCTCTTCCTCAAGGGGTGGTCTTTGCTCTCCTCTGGAACCCGAAGGAATATCCTCCATACGCCTTTCACTTCTTTGGCGACTTCCCCTAGGTCTACCTCTTCCTCACTGATCCATTGGAATTTGTTACAATGAAACAAAAGTCTCATTAACAAATAGTCCCTAGTATCTAACAAAATCTCAATCTCGAAATAGTTTAAGATTTGTCAGACACCTCTATGAGCATGCTCTGATACCAACAGTAACAGCCCGGGTTTCGGCATCTCGAAGCCCGCGCTGTCAGTGGGCTAGCGCCAAGGCCGAGCCCCCGAAGAAGCACGTAACGTACAGTTGCACAACGAAAAATAAAGCAGAACCATGTCCAATGAATCATCATAGTAAAAAGAGAACTAGTACTATTCTTCAAAAGCTCAAAATAACGGTTCTAATTTCACATGATTCCTTATGAAAAAAGAACTGACAAGAACCACCGGTAAGGGCTGTACCTTACTAAAATATGGTTCACCAAAAGAAGTACAATCATTTGCAAAATTTACATCCTTTATAACCAAAGTTAAACCAACACATCCTGAATCCTAGGGCTGGACCTACTCTGGCCTAGTACAAAGAAAGCAGCTCTCAGGGTGAATCTCCTCCAAGTCCTCCCCCGAAGCTAGCTCAGAAACCTCCCTCTCAGAAATTCTAGTATCAACGTCTTCACCTGAACCTGTGACATTTAGTCGAGGAATGAGCTTCATCCAAGCTCAATCAGGAAAAACTCATAGCATGCTTATTTTAACGACAACATAGATCTTATGGCATAATGAAACATAGGTACAAAGCTTGTTTGAAATTTCAAAAGAGATTGGTCCACATCTTCTTCCAACGCATGAAAAGAAAAACTTAAAGTGGTATGCTTAAAGTAATAGGATGAAGAGCTATAGCCTCAAGCCCCCGATGGAATACCCACCATCGTCGCTCATATGAACCATTTTCACATATATCCAAGGTCCCATAAAGGACGCCTGGCCAAACATATTTACTGTCATGCGACAGGAGTCACAAAAAACATAGCACAAAGGTGTATAGATTAGTCGCCGTATTGGTCGGGTATTCGCATAAAGCCTTAAATCGAAGTGCGTACATCTAGCTCATCGCCGTGTAAAGTGATAATTATAATTTAGATCAAAGGTCGGAAAGAAGTGTGAAGATACTTACACAACACATTAGATTGAATCTCGAAAGATTCTGCAACTCATGCATGAATCGAAAATGTACTGATGCACATGTCCTTCCAAATTGATTTCATAACCACACATATAATCAATTCAAAGAAACATCACGTCATAACACACACATGTTAACGTAACAATGCACATGGTGTCAAGTGTTCCTTACCTCGAGCTCTTAACCCACACTAGCTCACACCACCGTTTGGGTTAGCCCCCCCCTCAAAACATAAAATATAAAATCACCTAAAATATAAAATCAAATGTTCACTCATTAGAACAGTGCAAAACATGTTACGATAACTCCCCTCAAAATCTCATAGTCAATATTTACCAAAATTTAAAATCTAGGAATTTCGATTGATCGAATCCTAATTTCGATCAATCGAAATCACATTTTGATTGATCGAACTAAATTCGATCGGTCGAGCTCTCACAGAAGCCAAAAAACTCAAAGGTGGCTTGATTGAACGAATCCCCTTTCGGTCGATCGAAAACTTGTAATTCGATTGATCGAAAATATTTCGATCGATCAAATCTTTCAAAAGCAATTTTGCTATCACACAGTTTGATCGAACGAATCCTACTTCGATCGGTCGAAAACTCTAATTTGAATGATCAAATATAGTTCGATCGATTGAGTTCTCAGAAAGGGTTTTTTCCATGTTCCTATTTATATACGTTTCGATCGATCGAGTGTGAGATTCGATCGATCGAACCCATTTTGTTCTATCGAATTTGACTTCGATCAAACGAATTTCCTCAAACTTCGAAGTTTTCATATTTTAAGTCCATTTCGATCGATCAAACTCAATTTTGATCGGTCAAAATGAACAAATTTCACCTGTTTAAGGGTTTTCCCCCTCTACATCAAGTTAAACTCGATTTCTTACGCTCTCGTGATCTAAATTTATGTAAAAATAGTTAACAACATAATTTCAAGATCTCGACCAAACTTTCGTACCTTGATTTCCTCCGAATCTGTAATCCTAGCCTCTAGATCTGACTCGGGTTCACCAAAAGAATAGCGGCTCGTTCATCGCTCTAATTACGTAACCACAAGCTTCGAGAACGGATTGTTCTCACATGCAATCAGTGTTTTAATCTTGAATCTCTCCTTCTTTCCTCTTAACTCTCTATGATCAGAAATTACTAAGGTGTTGAATGTAAAACCTAAATGAGGCATTTAATTCCTCTTATACTTGAGTCCTAGTCTTAAGCGTAAACCAGTTGCACTAACGTTGAGTGTACGAGAGTGCACTAACCTTCAACCTACCCTACATATGTCAAATCCCATCCGTTGGATTTGATCTATAGACATTACATCGACTATCGATACCATCCCTGATGTGCGGACCGTCGGGCACACGTACCGAGGCTTGCAGATCAAGGTTTTTAAAATGTTAGGATGTTACACTTGTGGTGGTGGTGGGTCCTCCCATACTGGAAAGAACTTTATTGGGTTATAGTTAATTTTATTGTCTATCATGGGTAAGGGTTGGATGGTAGGGACGAGAGGGAATGATTTCACTACAGACGGACTAATCCTATATTTAAAGTGCTTGGATGGTGGAATACGAGCCGTTGTATTAAAATTCTTCATCCTTCTGAGCTTAATTGCCATAATAATTTTACAGAGACTTGGGTGGCAATAAATTATACGTCGGCTAGGTTAAATATAAAACGTCGTATGATTTATTATGGCTAATGATACTGCCAAGGACATATGATGGGTAAAATTGTTTTCCTGCGGTAACAACATGCTTGTCCAGTAGTGTAAGAATTACACATGTACAAGATTGTAGGATGAACTTGAGTGTAGTTTCCTTACCAACAACCTTCTTATTTTTGTGTTTTTAACCTTATACATTTTTTTCTTTTATAGAAGGCAGGGAGAAACAAATCTGAGCCTCTAGTTTTTATGGCCAGCAGAAGTGTTGAAGTTCTTAATTCGCTACTTTGAATAAACCTGCAAAAGCTTTAAGAAGTGATCAAAGAAAGTTGAAAATATAAAGAAATATAAAAAGAGAAAGATAAATATTTATTTTTAAAATGGGAATATAAATAAAAAGATAAATACTTCCCCGACAGCGGCACCAAAAACTTGGTCGGCTTACTATGTATGTATCTAATTAAGTCTTAACATATTGCAAGCGCACAATGAAAATTGTAGAGCTAGTATAGAATCGTTCCCACGAAAAAGTTTTATCTTATTTTTATTTCTATTTTAAAGTTTATATTTATCTTTTAACATTCTAAACTACTTGAGAAATATGAATAAAAGAATGGTTTCTTAATCTAAAGTGCATAAAATAAATCCTAATCCTCCTTCAGATTGAGGTCGTCAATCCCAATCTTCAACCATCGGATATTTATAAAAATAAATAGTACCGTTACATCATATTGCAGTCTTCTAGAATTTGGGCGTCAATCAAAAACTAAAATTTCTTAACACAGATTTAATCTAATCAATAATTTCCTAAAATTTGGGCGTCAATCAAATTCGAGAAAATTGAAGATGGAAAAGAAAAAATCGTTACACTAATCTGCAAATTCCAACCTGAGTCGTCAATTTAAATTAAAACTTGAAGATGTTTATAAAGCACTAATAAAACAAATAAAATCTAATCTAGAAAGCAAAGTAAATATATCTTTCACCCCTCAGCCGCAATCGTCAATTGCTTCTGAGAAACTAGGATATCTACACTAATCTTCAGCACCCAATAGCAGTCATCAATTGCTCTTGAGAGACCTCTGATATCTAATCTACTCTAACTATTTTACACTACTGATCGAAAGAAAATCCAACCTCAGTCGTCAATTGATGCTGAAATTTTTCGATCCCTTATTCCTACACTGGGATCTCTTATTTATAGATCATAAGGAGTCGGTTTACAAGGATTTCTAATTCTAATAAAAGAAACTACTAAAAATAAAAGATTTCTAATATAACTCTAAGTCCTAAATTTATTCTTCCTTACTTTCAACTGTAGATGTGCTTCTGGATTGTTCTCCTTTATTTCAGCAACGAAGATTTCCTCAGAGCTTATCTTCATCAATATTTTTAGATCTATGATTCACCAAACTTCTATTTTCATAAAACTTCTAATTCAGTGCATGGCGGTGATAGTTTTCACTCACGTGATCAGCAGCAGCGGGAAAGCTTTACCCAATCGAAAATTATAATTGTCTCTTCTTTTTCTAGAGAACCGTAAAGCACAATTTTTCATTTTCACATAGCTTCCTTACTAGATGATTTCTTATTTCAAACAATCGCTTTTATCACTTTTTATTCCTTTGTCACTTTCTGAAGAATCGTAAATTACGATTTCTTAATTTTCTCTTTCTTTCATTTTCAGCTTTAGCGCACAATCATAAAGTATGATTTCTTGACTTTCAGCAGCAGCGAATCATCTTCTTATCGCTCAATCATCTCTTTATTACTTTTTGAGTTCATTTTGATGAATATTAACTTTTTAGCTCTCTTTTACTATTTTCCTTAATATCTGCACATCGTTAACTTGTTAGTAGATAACTAAGTCTTAGCATCACTAAGTTAAGGGTGATAAAATGGTAAATTATGTGACTGATCACATTAGCATGTGAGTGTCCGGAGACTCAAGTACGTAAATCATACCCGAGTAAGTTGTGTTCTAGCATTGCATGCTTCGAGACTATGAAAATTGGGCGTAGGAATGACTTAGCACCGATTTAACTAACTTTCAAAGCCTTGAATCATAGCTCGTGTAGCCTGAGTAGGCTAGGTGTCTAGTTTGGGCAATGGCATATGCTATACGTCTTTATCCTTGCCCAAATGGGGGAAATGTTAGCATAAAAATGAGTTTTGGACCCAAAAGGAATAAATGAAAAAGTGGCGAGCTGCAGAGATTGGTCGTGGTGACTTGAAGGCTCTTCACGGCGAGAAACCTCCTGAAGCACTCGCTGTGGCGAGTCCTACGTGATTTCCACGACCATTTCAGCACAGGCCAATCTCACCACGGCGAGATGGGCTAATTCATGTGACACCTAATGAGGTCTCCACGACAACATGTGAACTCACCGCCGCGAGGTGTACTCTGTTGTGCACCTTGAGAGTTGTGCGTTTTATGCCTTAAGGGGTCTTGATTCGGTCACGTGCGTCTCGTAACCATTAGCTTGCATACTATGCATGATTTAGGGTGTATGAGAGGACCCATTTGCTAAAGGAGTGGCCTTGATTTACGTGCTTTTACTCAAATGAAATTCGACAGTTGAGGTAGGGAAGAACACCTCGCTGAATCCATTTTTTTCTTGAAATTCATGTTATTAATGCAAGTATTAAAATGATATTTTCCATAAATGTTAAACAAGAATATTGACATGTTTTGAATAATATAATTCATGAATTTATGCACTTGTTTTGCATGCTTTTGTACACGCATCTCTATATGATATTGCATCCCTTCGATACGCATTCTAGATTCTATGTGTGACTTATATTGTTGTCGGCTTGTTTATCTTATCTTGGTTATATATATCGCATGTTCGTCCTGATCAGTTCAACACTCGTTTGTTTAAATCGTGTATATGCTATGTGATTTGTGTCATGATTTCGTTGTCACTGTGATTGTAAGATCCTATTCAAGTGACCCTGCTAACTTGCTCAGGGGCTGGGTAATGGCTCAAGTGACCCCGCTAACTTGCTCAGGGGCTTGGCAATCAGGCTTAAGTGACCTTGTTAACTTGTTCAGGGGCTTGGCAATCCATCTCGACGCAAGTGACCCTGTTAAACTAGCTTAGGGGCTTGGCCTCCTTGAATTGAACGACCTTGTTAACGTAGCTCAAGGGCTCGATCTCTTGGTTTAGTGGCTTGACAGCTTTATACTTGAATCTTGTTTGTAAATTATGCTTCATGTTCTAGTGATGTTCTCGTTTGATATGCTTCCATGCGTCTAATATGCTCTCTTGATCTTATATTCATTAATTTGAAACTTGATTACTTGCATTCATGAGAGCTTGATTAATTTTAGTTAAAGAAGTCCTTGCTTGACTGTATGATTTTTAATTATGCATCAAGATCCGTAAATGAGAATGATAAATTAAAATTCAGCATTTGAAATTCCCTATTTAGCTTGGATGAAAGCTCACTCCTTTACTACATCACAGCTACAGGAGCTGCTATCGAACGTGATCCAAAGTGGGAGGACAATTCGGATTACAACTCGGAGGACCTGCGTGAGGGGCATTTCCCCTAGCTGCTTAGAGTGGAACTTGGATAGTTCTTTTTGGGTTTTTGATAAACGGTAAATGGGATGTGTAATCAAATATAACGAAATCTTCTGATCCAATGTTTAGATGGAGGTCGGCCTTCATCGGTGGGTATGTAGTTCTTTTGGACTTGTGCATATGGTAGATAATTCTGTGGGTTGATTTTGTCAATTTGTTATTGCAATAGCTCTGTATGTTTTCCGCTTTGCACACTTTACTTCCGCTTTTGTAAGCTTACCATTTTGTGATGACCTGATCCGTCCTATTGCTTATTTTGAGGAAGGATTGAGCTGTTAGAAAGTGATGCTATAGGGAACTAATTTATGGGATACCCTGGGAAAATTATTTGTTTTACTAATCCCATTAATGCATTCTTCTAGATTGTATGTTGGATTTTCAGTGTAAATTGATAATTTTGGTAAAAAATCCTCATAACAATGAGCTAAATTACAATTATCCATTAAGATTTGTTTGATCTTAATTTCATGATCTTCGATTTGTGTCATCAGTGGGTTGCGGATATCACTAGGTAAAACATGCTTAATTTTCTCAAATAAACAAATTCTTTTTAGTTTATGAAAAATTGGATTTGGATAATTTGAATCTAAAAGATCTGCTAATTCAAGAAAATGATCAATTTTTTCAATTGTGAAATTTTCTGAATCCCATGACAAAGTTTTTACAAGTGCATCAGAACTATCTTGTAATTTTTCTAATTTCTTTTCTTTTTCTGTGATTTTACGGGCTAAAGAGCTCATATTCCAACGGAATTATTTTTTATCATTTAGGAGTTGGCTTTTCCCAGCTCCATTCAGGTCATGATACAAATCTACACTCATTCCTGGATTGTAAAAATCAGGAACGTTATTAATGCTATTTTGTTCTAGCAATAATTGTGATTGATATACAGTGAAAGTTGTTTTGGCTTCACTTAAGGAATTATGGATTTGGTAACAAGCATTTGGAAAGTTGTCAATTTATTTTTGACATGCTAACCAGGAGGTGTATATTCCAAGTTGGTAACCTTTCAAAACTATATAAGTTTTTCTTATGTATTGAGATGAGGGAGTTGAGGAAGATCCTTCTTCAGCCATTTTTGCCTTTTTAGCAATAGTAAGCCACTGGTTTGGTTGTAACATAAGTCTTCTTTCTGTATAATATAAATCTACTTTTGGTTAGTGGTTTAGACTTGGATCTCTGCTTAAAAAATCAGCCAAAAAGTTAGTATTTCTATTTATATGTTCTACTTCAAAAGAATAAAGAGCAATTTGATTATACCACTTTAATCTTCTTCCGTCTATTATGTCTTGCTTATTTATTAAGAAATCTCGAACTGCTTGATTGTCAGTTCATACTATGAATATTTCAAGAGCTAAATATATATGGAATCTTTTAATAGCAAGTTTTATAGCTAATAATTCTTTTTCAAAAATAATATAATTTTATTCATTTGGTTTGAACTTACAGGAATTATAACCACACAATTTTTTCTTACTTTGTATCTTTTTTGTTAATGGAGTTTTTCTGGCTTTTATTCTAAGGTATGGACAAGAGATTTTTTCTTCCCATTCTTAGGCAGGAGTTGCTTTCAACACACATCTACAATATTCTTGAAACTGACAAATATTGCATAATTCTATTTTTGATAGAATATAAATAGCATATTCTTGTAGGTTTTATTCACCCGTATATCCACAAAGATGTTCTTTAAGGATTATAGTAAAATGTTTTTAAATGTCATCAAGATTTAAAAATTCTCCTAATAATTTAGTTTTTTGTATTTTTCCTTCATTTGATTTTTTCCATTATTTTAACCATTGCAGGACATCACCTTGAAGTGTTGCTGCAATATAATCAAGGAATCTTCCTTTTGACCATGATGAATTTTTGTTTGTAATGACTATGGACATGGATTGTGCCCAATCGTCAATGACCTTTTCTTGATCTTTAAAGGGCACATTTGTTAAATCAAGATATGTTCCTCCCTAAGCTACGTTTTGTTTATTCAAATCATCTCTTCTATTATTTTAAGGATTTGGGTTTTCCTCATCTAACACCTAATGTCGAACTACCATCATTCATATGAATATGATGTTTTCAATATTCTTCTTGTTCTTCAAGAGTAAGGGTTTGTAAATATTTTTCAAAATTTTCAAACTCTTCTAAAGATTCCTCAGCTTTTAGTTTTAAAGGAGTCAAAGGGGTTTGTGACTCACTAAGGATTGAAGAAGTTTATGATTCAGATTAATAAGAATTCATATTTAACATATCAAATTCAGATGATTGATCATCTAATTCCTGATTTTGGAAATACGTTAAAAGAGGTTCATATTTTAATGAAACTTCTTTTATTTAAAATAAGATATGATTTCTATCTTCTATTGGAAGGGTTTCATCCAAATATAGATTTTTCCAATACTTAATAATTTCTTTTATATTTAAATATTCTTGATAATTATAGGTATTATCATTTAAATCACATATATCTTACGTATTTAATTCTGCTATCATATTTCCATAGAATAATCTTGAGTTAGAATATTCATCGATTTTTTCTAACTTTAGTTGATCTAGTCGTGTTATTTGATCTTCTATTTTTAATTTGATTTCTTCTTTTAGATCCAAATTTATTAAATTTCCTAAAAGAGAAATTTGTTCTTTATGATTTAATACTTCGGAATGGATAGCATTTATTTGCACTTCCATATCATCTTGGTTTTTATAAATTTTCTTAAGCCATGTACCGGTTATATCTAATAAAACATTTATACATCCACTTATCATATGTATATTATTTTTCAAATGTTTATCTATATAAAAAATATGTCTAAAGCCTTCTTGATTTTTATGCATCTAAGAACTAATACAATATATAGGTATTTCTGAGCGATATTTTTTTTTTTAACTAAATGGGAAAACCTGGACCGTCGGATCGTAGATCACGCTCCATACAGATATGGCACATCAAACAAGCATACAAACTAAAATATTTATGCAGCAGAAATGGCAGAACAAAAATCCCAAGTTTATACATGTAATAAACAAAAGAACCACCGATGACAGCCAACTGCCACCTAAACAGTTGTGAATACAACACATATCCAAAATCTGATTTACAAGCTTATTACATGTACAGACTCTCAAGCTTAACGATACCCAAAAGTAATTCCTGACCACCGATTAAAAACTTCTCGGATAGAAGGTCTGCAGCACAGAAGGATCCGCCAAAGACTCCAAATCCCGCTCACAGCTTGTACTTGTGACGTATAGTCGAGGGATGGGCTTCATCAGAGCCCAGTAGAGAAAAACAATACATATATACATCTTTTCAGACAAAAACACAGAACTGACAAATCCAATTCAAGCAAAACCTTATCATGTACTTAAAAACCAAAGTCCGAGCAAAACATTATCATGTATTTCAAAATCAAAGTGTACAAGCAGAGTTCTCAAATTCTAAATCACCTGAGCATTGATTCGGTCAGTATTCATTCTATTTCCATTTCAGCCAGTATCTTTCGTATGTAATGCAACGTGACGTGTCGGTCTAATGTCTGATGTATGCGGTGCATGTATGTATGGTTTAACAGTCGTATTGATCCGATGTCTGATGTCACGTGTCTAGTACGTAGTGGAGTGTATGCAGATTTAACCCTGCACCGGCATATAATGTAGTATGCGTATCTTTGTCACGTGTATTGATTAATTAACCCGTACCGGTCGATCTTTGCGATATAGTGTCCGATGCGATGCGGTATGTATGATTTAACCCGTACTAGTCGATGCAATATACTCAGATATGCGGTATGCTCGATGTCCGATATTCGAGGTCCATTATACGGTATTCAACATTAAGATTCTGTTCATATGATTCATGTTTCAGTCTAGATTCACGTACTTATTGACAGTTCGAATTTCTATTCACGTTCAAGGCTTGAGGTTTCAAATACACAAAACATGCTTCGGATTTCAAGTTCAATTTCGGAGTCTTAATTAGATCTTCGAGTTCAAATGTCACGTTTCGATTCAGATTCTTATATGGACTTACGCTCTCGGATTCTTATTTAAAATCAATTTCAAGACAAGATTCACTTCTAGTTTCCAAACAAAATCATATTTCATATACAAAATTCAAATCCCGAAATTCAAATCAAGGGATGTTTCAAAAATCAAATACTAATCTAACAATTCGAATCATCAAGGTAAAAATATATGATTTCAACTACTTCAAGATATTCAGGTTCAAAAACATACTCATCAGGTTCAAATATCATATTCCAACTAAAATTCATAAACATATGCAGATTTTAAAATCGCTTTTCATATACGTAGTTCAATCATGACATGGAAATCATATGCTAACATGAAACAAAACAAAATACAAAGTTCACTTCATTCAAACACAAATCGAGATTTCGAGCATTTCAAAGCTATCAAATGTTCAAGTATAAAAGTCCATGACTCACCATCAAGACGAACTTGTGTGTTGAATTTCCCTACCTCAGTTGCAAAATCACGCAAAGTCATGCAAAATGGTGCAAAAATCCTCACGGACATTCCCAAACCTTAACCTACATACGAAGCATTTGTATACTTACATGTTAATGATTAAATATCACACATGACAAAGTTCATAAAGTTCTCTCAAAGCTAGGGTCAAAAGGGCAAGTTCATGATAACTTTGGATCATGTCAAACTTGAACCTTCTTTCCACAAAAGTTTGACCTTTAAAAATTTTGATTCATGAATTTCTTAATTCATAAATGTTATTGGCCTCGTTGTCCCCTTTCCAACACATCACGAATCATGTCAATCAGAGTTCGAGGTCAAAAGTTATGACCGAAATACCAAACAGGTGTTGGCTGAGTTAAACAGTATCTCGCCACGATGAGAATGTAGCTCACTGCGGTGAGGCCTTCAGACACCCATAGCTCGCCGCGGCGAGAAAGAACAATGTCATTTTTTCCTTATTTTTCCATGTAGCACTCACCGCGATGAGTGCTTTAGGAGGGGTCTCGCCGCAGCAAGGTTTCCACTCGCCGCTGCGACTGTGAGTGACCATTTTGGGTTCGAAAACTTCCAAAAATTAAAGGTATGTGCATCTAGATTCATACAAAGTCATGGCTAAAACTATTCTACATGATTTTAATTGGAAATCTATCTCCTAATCTCGCACATGCATGGATTCGGATGATCGAATCAAGGGGTTTCGATAGCAATGCCTCTCACGCTTCTGATCTATGGGAACTTCCATCGGAACACAAAAATCTGACAAAACATAATCTAATTTTCAAAATTGAAGGCACACGATACGGATTAAGACACTTACCTTCATGGATCTATTGCATACGGGGTCTGAAATGGTCACGATTGATTGCGACGAAAGATTTGGTGCGTAGCTTCACGCTTAACTCGAATGCTTCGAGCTATCTCTTGGATCGCGACAACATCGATGATCGGTGTGACCGATTCTCTGCATGCGGAGTTCTCGATCGTCTTTTACAAGAATCCAATCTTGCTTGTGATCGTGGTCATTTAATTATGCAATCGTAGATCTTCAAAGGTCGGAAGGCTCTAGGAATGGAGTTTCCCAGGCTAATGGTGAGTCCAAAGGGCTGGGATTGGTGATCTCACGGTTTAGAATTCCATTAAGAAGAAGAGGTGCGGTTTAGAATTCCATCAAGAAGAAGAAGTGTTCACACGGCTCCAATCTCTCCCGTTTCATTTTGGTGTTCTCAGCTCATGCATGGTACTATAGTGTGAACCATGGGTTTTAAACTCTAAGAGAGTGGGGTTTGTGTAAAGCCTATACACAAGCTTGGGTATTATATCCAGCTATGATTTGGTATATAACCTAGGCACCAACTCAGGTGTGCAAGCTTCTAACTTATTTGCATCAACTTATTTAGACTGTGCTTCAGTGTATAGTCCATACACCATCTCTAGTATATATGTTTCACGAGTTGGACATACACCATCGGGTCTAATGATCCGTGCAGGTAGCTCTCAGTGTTGCACCCACGCTTAACACATAAATTGTGTATGGATGCATCTAGCACCACACATACCTATATCCTATAGTTTATATATTATATATATTTAAAATGGTCCAAAAATGTCTTGGGTTCAGGTTTGGAGCCGCCCATGTTCGATCTCGAGTTTGGTTAGATCTGAGTAAGATAAAGGGCTCGGGTTTTGGTACGGGCTCGAGTTCGGTTTGTGCTCGAGGTTCGAGTTGTGTACAATAATTATTTATATATCCCACATAGGGTTTGAATTTTTGGTGTACATTCCCAGATAAGACGGGTGGATGAAGACTGCGTCTCGGGCATCAAGTGTTTGACCAAAGTCAAACTGGTCTAAACACTCGTATCATCGTTGAAGGTCAATGATTCAACGTTAGCAAAGAATAAGGGGTGTTACAAGTTTTCTCCTTTTTTAGTTCTTTGATTAGGTTAACCTAATTGCTGTAAAATTCCAGTGGAGGAGCGATCAAAGTATTGGACAACAGTCGTGCAGGTCAAAGCTTTCTGATCCACCAAGCAGACGTGATGGAGAGGACATCGTGTGGAGTTTCAAATTTCTCCACACAATTTAGAGCAGAAGCGATGAAGAGTGATTGGAGAAGAGGAGGAAATGTCTATCGTGAGACTATTAGAGCGATTGGGGAAGAAGAGGAAACCTTGTTAGAATATTAGAGTAGAGGCAATGGAGATCTCACATGGAGATTCAAATTTCTCCACACGATGGATAAAGATTGGAGAAGAAAGCGGGGAAGAAGAGGAAACATTAGTGAGAGTATTTAGGGCACTTACCTAAAAGAGGATTCATGTTATAAAAGTTTGGCACTATTATACTACTTCAAAAACTTTTGCATAATCAGGACTACACGGATTTTTGGGGTTCAAAATTTTGAGTATTCACGAATTTCAAACTGGTATTCACGGATTTCAAGGACATTGAAATAGGGTGCTTCCTGATTATGCAAAACTTTTTTATTTTGGTATATTACTGTAAAACTTTATATTCCCAATCCTGTTTTGATAAATATGTTGATTATTAACTAGGTTAGGTAATCTATGTTTAGAAGTACCTATTTGTACGCACTCTTCATGGATTCCTTTCGGTCCCCGAAAGAGTGGCCCAATTCAGTCGAAGTGGACTTTGGCAAAGGCGATGATGGAGTAATAAATTAAGAACTATTAAATTACTAAAATTAAAGAGGCAAATTCTAAATGAAGAATACCTGAGAAGATGCGATCGCCAGCTGCAAATATTTATCGACACTGCAACACGTCATTGATCACGCTTTAAGGGGAGCAGGGGCTTGCAGGTCGAACTCCTTTACTGAATTGTCGGTTGGCCGACGTCAGCAGCTGTGGACTGCTTTTTGTCTAGTTTCCTAATCTTACTGGGAGTCTGATTAAAAAAGGTCTCCTACTTCTACTAGGACTCTAATTAAAAAAGGATCTCCTACTTCTACTAGGAGTCTAATTAAAAAAGGGTCTCCTAATTCTACTAGGAGTCTAATTTTAAAAAAGGTCTCCTACTTATACTAGGAGTCTAATTTTAAAAGGTCTCCTACTTCTACTAGGAGTCTAATTAAAATAGGTCTCCTACTTCTACTAGGAGTCTAATTTAAAAAAAGGTCTCCTACCTCTACTAGGAGTCTAATTAATTTAAATATCCTAATTTTAATTAGAAAAAAGGGGTTTGGGCCTGTTATGCTAAGGAGAATTAGCCCCGTTTCCGAGTACCCTCCGTATGCCACCTTAGGCAAATCGGGAGGCTAAGGATTGAAAAACTGATTTTAAATTTAGGAATTATAGATTTAAAGATCAAAATCATAAATTTTAAAGGATTAGAAATTGTGAATTAAGGATTACAGATTAAAAAAAATCTGGAATTAAGAATCTATGATTTTAGGACTGAAACTGAAACTAAGATCTAGAACCTAGAAATTAAGATTGAAAAAACCTAAGTTTTAGAAATTAACAAGAAAATTAAGATCAAAAATATGAATTAAAATCTAAGATCTTAAAGAGAAATCAAAAAGCTAAAGCTAAGGACTGATTCTAGTAATTAAGAACTAGAACTAGTGATTTAAAGGTAAAAAATAAGAATTGAAAGAAATCTATAATCTAGAACTAGAACCTAAGATCTAGAACTAAGAACTAGAAACTAAAAGGTTACCTAAAGTCGGACACCGAAGAGAGAATCTCAAAATCTCTAAGCTTGGAAGAGAAGAAAAAATTCTATCCTTAGGGTCGAGGTAGGGTCAAGGTAAAAGGTTCTATTTATAGTTGTTTTGCTAATTACGCGCCCTGTGGAGTGCGCTTAATTAGCAAGTCAATTTCAATTACACGCCTTAATCTAGGCATTTAATTGAATTGTGCATCGGATTACAGGCGCTTAAACGCTTTGTGTCAGTTACGGACTCAGTGAGCGATCGGTTGACTAGCTCAGCCGAGTTTCCTAGTTCTAATCACGTTAGGACAAATTGCGTGCCTCATTTGGCGTACGCAGTCTGATTAAGTGTTTCAAACCTAACACTTAATCATGGAATTTTGGCGGTCAAGGGTTGGGAGACTAGGTCTGTGATAGACTAATTGCGCGTCGGTGATATGACCCTTAATCCGATTGCACATTCCGTGTGGAGCGCGCGATCGAGTCTCGAGGCGATCTAAAGAAAGGGAATTTGGTCTGGAAGGGACTTATTACGCACCGGTGATGTGGCATGTAATAGGATTGGGCGCAATTCAGGGTATGTCTGGGGTCCGAGTCGAGTCTAAAATACAAGACTATTGTTTCAATCTGTATTTCTACTATATACTATTATTTCAGTATATAGTCTCTCTACGTTGAGATCTGAGCCACAGAGCTATTATTTCAGCCTATGTTTAGCCATGTACTATTATTTCAGTACATGGTCCCCGCATTAGGGTTAGGGGGTCTAAGCCACAGAGCTATTGTTTCAGCATGTGTTTAGCCATGTACTACTGTTTCAGTATATGGATCTCACATTAGGGTTAAGGAGTCTGAGACACAGAGTTGTTGTTTCAGCCTGTGTTCAACCATATACTACTATTTCAGTGCATGGTCCCCACATTAGGGTTATGGGGGTCTGGGCCACAGAGCTATTGTTTCAACCTGTGTTCAATCATGTACTATTATTTCAGTGCATGATCCCCAGAGAAGGTAAGTCCTTTCCAAAAAGTCATGGGCAAGGTCAAAGGTTGATCGAACAATTTTATATATTCCGAGAGGGCAAAATGGGGGTGTCTACAGATGCCCCTCTTCGGCGCACTCTTGCGAAGTAAGAACGCGTCGTAAGAACGCGTCGAAAAAGTAGACACTCCTCATTCGAGGTGTCTTCTAGTTTCTCTTAGGAAATCACAAATATGAACTAGGGATGCTGACATGACATGCTTGGCTTTCTTATCTATCAGCGCAAGCTAAAATGGAGCATTCGAGGGCCCAATTGTAGCTGTTGAAAGGCGTATTCCATGCCTTGGATGCAAGTGATCCTATCGCATATCGCGACCCGCTATCATAGACAGTCGATGAGGGAAGTCAGCGTATCCTAATCCATAAGTGCAAGGGGCGCGACCTGTTGCGAGTGATAGTCAAACGGAAAGGACATTCACCATATCCTAGTCTGTGGGTGCAAGGGGCATCTCGCCGCATGTCGCGACCTACTGCAAGGGGAAGTCAAATAGAGGGATATGACGTAGTCGAGGTACCAGGGGGAGTCATACAAATGTCCATAAATAAGGTCCAGAGACTGATAATAAAATCATATGATGCCGAAGGCTTTCGCAAGTCATGTCAAACCGAGCACGTCATTGCTTGCACCAATGTGTGTCAGGCGCTCCTTTTCCAATAGGCATTTATGAGTTCTTAGATTAAATATACTCATTCTTAGATTTCCCAGGGGAATGGTTGACTTGGGTAAGTGGTGAATGAGATGAATTTTGGTAGGTAAGAGGTCTCTTTGATTATTATTATTTTGGTTTCTTTTTTTTATTGTTTTGTTTTGTTTTGGTTTTGGAAGTAAGGGTTTTAAAAATTTGAGATTTTTAACTTAAGATCAATTCGTTGGTAAATCTTCAGAAAATGTGGGTTCCGAGACATCGCTAAGCAGATCCACTGGTATGGGATTTGTGGACCTGACCATTTATGTGGTTGTCAAGACAACACTTGGTATGCCTGATGCTCCATCAAACCTTCTCTATGATTACTGATGATTGTCTCTTATGGGAGGACTACAGCTATTCGTGTGTCGAGAGAGATGGGTTTTGAAAACATTTTAACTTAATCATAGCTAACTATATATATCGAAAGTAATATCGAGTAAAAGAGAGGGTGATACTTACCTGAAGCGGTGATGCTTACCTGTGTAGCCCGCGATGGGACTGATCGGTTATCGTGGTGTCGTGATGGGACGTTTGGAGGCTTTTCTTTCTTTTCTTCATTTCTGCTGTAGCAGGGATTTTATGGCCATTATTGTGATGTAGTGTCTTGGGGAAGTGAGGTTTGTGATGGGACATGGTGGTCTTTCCTGTTACGGTTGCATGCTAGGATGAGTCCTGGTGGTTGTAGGCTGAGATGGGACACGAGAAAGTCTTTTCTCTTCCTTCCTGTCATAATAGATCATAGATGTGATGGGACATTGAGGGTCTACATTAAGATGTTGGGGGATTACTAGTCGTAGGTCTGATAGGGGCATTTGGATCCTGGTGAGATTTTTTGTGTTTGAGATGCGATGGGACATGGGAGGAGTTCATCTTCTTTTGTTGGAGTCTAGCAACTGCTACATAGCTAGGGATTTGGGAGGTAGGCTCTCTACTTCCGTGATGGGACATTGGTTGAGCATAGTTAGCGATGGAACTTTTAGAAGGTGTGACTCTATCCAAGGTTTCATGATGAGGATTTCGGGGAGGTGTGATTGGTGTCAGGGCTGTAAGACAAGATGAAGTTGTGTCGCGATGGGACATGTTCGTGACGAGATAGAGTCGTAGTTGCATCGCAAGGGGACATATTCATGAACGTGTGATGGGGTTGTGTCTAGATGTTTCGAGTAGTGATGTTTGCGATGGGACATTGATGGGATATTTGTGCGATAGGTGCGTCATATTTCTTTCTTTGGCTGATCTTGGGTTATATGAGATCACATTGTGGTTGCGTCGTGGTGAGATTCGTCTTTGACTTTGGTCGTGTGTCCAGGGTTTTGGGAGGCTTGCTTTTGGTTTTTTACTACGGGATGTGTGATGAGGTTATACGATGGGACGTGGGAGAAGGATCGTGATGGGATAAGTAGCATGCTCTTTTCCTTAACTATGTCGCGATTGGGTATGTTAATTTGTGTTGCTGATATGTGTGTCCTGTCGAGATGGGGGCAAAGGGTGTGGTAACGCATGAAGTTGGGTATTGCGCGCCTGTTTTAGGGCGTTTATTCAAATTGTGTGCGTGTGTGATGGCATGTGATTGGGGGTTTAGAGAAGCTGATTACGCGTTAGAGTTTGTGCGTGTTTTTTAGAATTATTTTGTTTCTTTAATTAGGATTAGAAAATCAGATCCACAACCTTTTCTTAGATTTTTAGTATGATTAATTTACATGCTTTATTTTAATTTAGATCCTTAGAATAATCGCCTTGATTAAAATTCTAATAAAATTAGTTCATTTATTTTAATTAGATAATTCTAGCATAGTTAAGTCCTCACTTTATTAGATTTCAGTATAGTTAATCCTTTTTTTTTATTATTAGAATTTTAGTATAATTAACTCATTGCCTTGATTACAATTCTAGGAAAAATCAGTTCCTTTATTTTAATTGGATTTTAGCATAGATAATTCAATGCTTTAATTAGAATTTTAGGATAATCAATTTCTCGCTCTGATCAGAATTCTAGTAAAATTAGTTTCTTTATTTTTAATTAGAATTTTAGTAAAATTAGTACTCCATTCTAATTAGAATTCTAGTAGAACTATTATAATTGCTCTAATTAGAATTTCACTCAAATTATTATATTTGTTCTAGTTAGAATTTCAATACAATTACCATATTTGCTTCACTTAAAAATTTCGGTAGAATTAGCATGCATGACTTAATTAGAGTTTCGTTAAAATTAATATATTTGCATTCCTAGTATAATTAGGAGACTGATATTAATTGGATTCTGGCAGCATTAGGAAATTAAAATTAAGAAGAGTAAAATATTAAAATTAATTAGACTCCTAGTAGGATTAGGAGACTAAATTAATTAGACTCTTAATAGAATTATAATATTATAATAGATCCACTCACTCTAATAAATTCACAGCTAAACTCACAATAGACTCAGGAAACTCAAACCGATCAGAATTACAGCAATAACAGGAAAAGAAAAGGAAAACTAAGCTATCTAAACTATAAGGAAGAGCCATAGCTGTTGACGTTCACAGGCAAACAATTAAGTAAAGAAGTAACCCACACCCGCTCTAAAGCGTGATCATTGACGTATTGTAGCGTCGTTAAATATCTGCAGCTGGCGATCGCAACAACTAGGAATTGTTGAGAACTAGAAAATACCATTTTCCACCCTTTAACCTGGGCCTTGATAGACCCTTGAGAGAACTAAATAAGTGTTTTAAGTGCTTGTGTTACAGCTAACAATAAAGACAGGCTTAACCATGAAAGCAGCCTAAAAGTGCCAAAAAGATGATAATCCATGTCGATCCAAAGGAAGAAAGAGAAGGGACAACCTCACTAGCTGTCAAAATGCCTGAACTGAAGAGGCAAAGACCTGGTCTCAACCCAGAAAAGAAATGTGGAGCAATTGAGCGGAAAAATGCACTGAGTGCTTTTGAAAAGAATCGAACATTTGAAAGAACTGAACTTCTGCGAAAAGAACTAAAAGCTCTAGGCTTAGTTTTCGAAGAGCACCCGAACTCTTCGAAAGGATGATTGACCTATTCCAAAAAAAGAGAACTCCTTCGAGCAGAACACGAACTTTCTGAAAAGAGCTTGAGGAGTCACAAAGCCTTAAAGTTCCCTAAACTATGCGAAATGGTATTCCGGAGATTCCTAGCTTCTGCAAGGGTAATTCAGTAATCTTTTTCATGCGTCCCAATGCATTTAAAAACCTAGGGACATTCCAGAAGATTCTAAGCATGAAGCGAAGGCATATTCCACCCCATGTGAGCACCCGAAGATGAAATCACTTGGCGGGAACTTCTAGAAGCTCTAACAGATTTTCAAATTGCATAACAGAATTGATGCTTATGTCGCCTGATTGGCTGAACCAGGTCGAGCAATTTTGATTGGCCAGAACAGATCTGGATCCTTGTGCTCGACTACCATTGGTTGATACAGATCTGAGCACTTATGATTGGTCAATATGCATCTGAGCTAGACCTGGGGAAAACTATAAATAGATGAACCATTTGCCCAATTTGGGCATCCAGATTTTGAGTTTTATTCCTATTCCCCCATTTTCAGATCAGCTAGCCTATCTGAAACCTTGTAATAGCATAACTTTTACTTGCAATTGAGAGCTGTGAGATATCTCTGTAATTCAAAAGAGGATTGTATTTAAGACTACAAATCTGAGAGCTGTTTAAGCTGTACTTTGTAATTATAAATGTGAATTTGAAAAGGTTGCTGTAAACCGTACGTTCTCAATTGGATTCGTGTCAAGGGTTCCCTCTGATCTCCTTATTGCACTAGACTCCTTTAGATTTACTATTTTTCATGTAATTTCCCTTGATTCATTAACCCTGTGGGATTTAGTGTTTGTAACCTAATCTCTCACAGCATTTGTAGTGATATTTCTTGTTCTGAATTAAGGGTTTAGATTAAAGACTATTGGATGGTCTGTGGCCATTGGAGTGGATAGACCATTACCATAAGCCCAAATTTAATCCTTGAGTTAGATTTATTTCTCTTGCATCTGTGCTTGTAGCCAATTGAAGATTGGATCATCTCTCATTTGACCTGCAGTCATTCTCACTGTGTTTCAAGGACCAAATCAAAGTTAGATATTATTTCTCCATTTTTATAAATTTACATCAAAATTCCCCCAACTCAGATCTGGATCATTTAGTTTAACTTTTACCTTTATCATTTAGTTAATGTGACAAATTCAACCTCCCATCTTATGTGCTCTGTACATAGGATAAGAGGCCAGATCTGGTAGCTCAGATTTGGAGGTTTATCTTACATTTTAAACAAATTCTCTGTGGACGAGCTTTTACTCACTTACATTTAAAACTTGCTACAATTGGCCCTGATCTTGCAGGCTAATTCACTTCTCTCTGTGCTGATATTTCTTTATTTTTTTCCCAGATTCAGTATAACTTAGCATTTGCAAACCTGTTTTCAAAACACAAATAAATCATGCACACTCAGAACACCAACAGGAATCTTCCTAGAAAACCCCTTTTTTTATTTTACCTCCACTATTCCAAACACTGCATCGCTGGAGTCCACTTGGACAGAATTGGGCCACTAATTCAATGGGGACTGAGAGGAACCCAGAAAAAGCACACACTAAAAGTCCCATTGAATAATAAAATATAAACAAACACAATAAATAAAACACCTTTTATTCACTTAATATACTTTTTTACACAATATCACCAAAGGCATACTTCCTGAATTTACAACCCGAAACGAAAACCTAAAACTCTAACCTACAATCCAAAACGAAGATCGAATCCACAATGGAGACAAAGCAAGGAGTAGATCCCAGCTTGAAGCATCCAATCGGAGGCTTCAGGGAGGATTGGTTGGGGAATACCACTTGTAACTCCAACTCTTCCACCATCTTCACCTCTTCCATCGTCGCCTGCTCAACACTGCCTTCACTTCTCCCTAAAAGGGATCGATGTGAAGACCGGCCTCCTCTTTCCCAACACTACCCATTCCCAGAGTTATGACATCACCCAGCATCGCCTCAGGATGAAGGAAATAAACAACACCGAGAGAAACCACATCACGATCAGATGACTAGATCACACGATATCGCATGAACATGGGTATCTGAATACCAGAAACCAGGAAAAGTTAATAAAACTGAAGGCATGAGGAGAATAAGAACTTTCTCCCCCTTTTATAGAGCACGGCCTAATCACGTGCCCCAAAGCCGGCATGCAATTCAATCACGCGCTACCCTACACGCGCGTAAGACCAATCGCGCGTGACAGACCGAACATGCAATCAAACTTTCACCCGCTGAACAGGTACAACACTCCAAACCCGCACCTAGATGAGAGCGTGTAATACGAAAGGTCACCCACACAGTGACTTAGTGATGCTTTAATCACGTCGTAAGCTCCCTTGGGAAAATCGGGTGGTTGAGATTAAAGATAAATTGGATTTTGGATTATAATATTGTATTTTTAGATTTTCAGAGTCGATTTCGAGATTATAATTTGAATTAAATTAAGAAACTAGAGTTTTAGAAAACTAACTGAATATTTGAGATTTTAGAAGTATTGAATTATGAAATTAAAACTAAAATTTGAAATTCTAGGACTGAATTCAGGTCCGAAATCAGAAAATCAGACCGTATGATTAAGGATTGGTTCTAGAACCTAAGAACTAGAACCAGAGATTAATGATAGGACTAGAGATTAAGATTTTAGAATGGAGTTGAGTCTAGGGTTGGTGAATTAGGCCGTTAGATTAAGGACTGGTTCTAGAAACGGAGAACTAGAACCAGATATTAAAAATTACGGTCTAGAAAAAAGGGTGCTACAGTCTAAAACTGAAAATTCAATATTAATTATTAAAACTAAGAGAAGTCCTAAGTCTAATAACTAAGATTTAAACTAAGGGGTCGAGGCTAAAGGTTGAATTTTTACCTACGTCCGGGGCTGCGGAGAGAAATCTCAAAGATTCGAAGCTTGAATCTCAAAATCATTACTATGTTCCTCTATGTGTTCTTTCTCGAAGTTCCCTAGTTTCGAAATCCCAAAAAAATATTTTCTCTCAAAATTTCTAGCCTTTGGGGTGATTTAGAAAAAAATCTTTTATAAGTTTTTCTCCAATTAAACGCCCTATTTCAGGCGTTTAACTGGATTGTGCGCCGGTCTCTTAGTGCATAATCACTTTGGGCCGATCACTGACTCAATGAGCAACTGGCTGACTTGCTCAATGAGTTTCCTAGTTCTAACAATGTTAGGACTAATTGTGTGCCAATTATGGGGTGCGCAATCCGATTAAGCGACTCTTTCAAAGCGTTTACTCGAGAAAGCTTGGGGATCAAGGACTGTAAGACTAGGTCGGGCATAGGTCGATTGTACGTCAGTGGTGGGGCACTCAATCAGATCGCGCGTGCCATGGTGCACGAGTGATTGAGTCTCTAGGTGGTCTGGGGAAAGGGAGTCTGGTCTGAGAGGAAACTGATTGCATGTTTGTGGTTTTGTGTGCAATCAAATTACGCACATGATTTTGGGCACGTAATTCGGGGCTGTCTAGGTCTGGGTTGGGTCTGAAATGCCAAACTATTATTTCAGCCTATATTCCAACAATATACTATTATTTCAATATATAGTCTCCCTACGTTGGGATCTGAGCCACAGAGCTATTGTTTCAGCCTGCGTTCAATCATGTACTATTATTTTAGCGCATGGTCCTTGAGTTAGGGTCATGGGGCCTGAGCCATAGAGCTATTGTTTCAGCCTATGTCCAGCCATATACTATTGTTTCAGCATATGGTCCCTCATATTAGGGTAAAGGGTCTGAAATGTAAGACTATTATTTTAGTTTGCATTCTGACTATATACTATTGTTTTAGTATATAGTCTCCCTACATTGGGATCTGAGCCACAGAGCTATTGTTTCAGCCTATGTTCAGTCATGTACTATTATTTCAATGCATGATTCCTAATTTAGGGTCATGGGGCCTGAGCCACAAAGCTATTGTTTCAGCATGTTTCAAGCCATATACTATTGTTTTAGCATATGATCCTAATTAGGGTTACGAGGTCAAATGTTGACCAATTAGATTTATATATTCTGAGAGGGCGAAATGGGGGTGTCTACAGATGCCCCTCTTCAACGCACTCTTGCAAATTAAGAATGCGTCAAAGAAGTAGACACCCCTTATTCGAGGTGTCCTCTCATTTCTCTTAGGAAATCATAAATGTGAACTGGGGATGCTGACATGACATGCTTGGCTTTCTCATCTATCAGTGCAAGCTAAAATGGGGCATTCGAGGGTCCAGTGGTAGCTATCAAAAGGTGTGTTCCATGCCGTGGATGCCCCAGAGCGATCCCGTCGCTTATCGCGACCCACTGTCATAGATAGTCGATGGGGGAAGTCAGTGCATCCTATTTCGCAGGTGCAAGGGGCATCCCGTCGGGTGGTGTGACCTATTACGAGTGATAGTCAAACAAAAAGGTGAATCACCATATCCTAGTCTGTGGGTGCAAGAGGCATCCTACCGCATGTCGTGACCTACTGCAAGGGATAGTCAAATAGAGGGATATGATGCAGTCAAGGTACCGGGGGGCGTCATAAAAATGTCCATAAATAGGTCCAAGGACCAATAATAATATAATGCAAAATAATGTCGAAGGATTTTGCAAGTCATGTCAGACTGGGTGTGTCATTGCTCACACCAATGCACGTCAGGCGTTCCTTTTCCAATAAGTGTTTGTAAGTTCTTAGATTAAATATATTCATGGTTTGGCTTCTCAGGGGAATGGCCAGTTTGAGCAGGTAATTAGGCTTGTATTTGGAGTGAAATTTGGGAGGTGATTCTCTTTGTTCATTTTCTTCTTTGGTTTCTTTCTGTTTTTGTTATTTTTGGAGTAAAAGATTTTTGGTTTTGGAATAAGATTTTTGGTTTTAAGAGTAAGTGGTAAGAGTTTTATTTTTGTGTGTTGTTTCTTCTTTTTTTTTGGAAGTAAAAGATTTTTGTTCGGGAGTAAGGGTTTTTGAAAATTTAAAATTTTAGGGAATTTAACTTAAGATTAATTCAGTGGTAAATCGACGAAAAAAGTGGCTTCCGAGACGTCGCTGAGCATATCCATCGGTAGGGGATTTGTGAACCCGACTGTTGATGTGGTTGTCAAGATAACACTTAGCATGTCGGATGCTCTGTCTAACCTTCCCAATGAATACTAATGATTGTCTCTTATGGGAGGACTACAGTGATTCGTGAGTCGAGAGAGACGGATTTTGAAAACATATGACTTAATCATAGCTAACTATATTTTACAAGCAATATTGAGTAATTGAAAAGTGGGTAGTACTTACCTGGGAATGATACTTACCTGTGTTGTGCGTAGCTTGTGTAGTCCGTGATGGGACTTGGGGATTGTTGGGGTGATGCTACGATGGGACTTGGGGATTCTTCTCTTTTTCTCGTGTCCGCTGTGGCAAAGCTTGGAGAGTCCTAGTGGGACGTAATGTCTTGGAGAAGTGATATCGCGATGGGACTTGGCATTGGTCGAATGCGAGAGGACATGGGAGGAGTCCCAAATCTTTATGCATTTCTGCTATGACAGTGGTGTCTGGTGACTATTACATAGCGAGCAATTCGGGAGGAGAGCTCTTTGCTTTAGCGATAGGACATGATCGAGCTTTCTCTCTTTTTCATATGGCGTGGCAAGTGTTGTTTGAGCTTTTCGGGTAGTGATATTTGTGATGGGACATTGGCTGAGCATAGTTAGCGACAGAACATTGATAGAATATTTGTGCGATAGATATGTCATGTTTCTTTCTTTGGCAGATCTTGAGTTATGTAGGATCATGTTGTGGTTGTGCCGTGATTAGCTTCATTTTTTTTTGGCTTGTCACGAGAGGGTGTTGTGGTGGCATGATTGATTTATCATGATGGGACTGGATATTGAGGTGGTGTCATGTGTATGCATCTTATCGTGATGGGACATGTGTGACAGGGTTATGCGATGGGATAGGAGTAAGTGGTCGTGTCATTCTTTCTGAACAACATGTGGGGCCATGTGATGGGATAGGAGAATTTCGATCAAGATGGGGTGAAAAGGTATGAGGGTGGATTAATTTGGGTATTACGCGCTTGGTACTTGCCGCTCAATATGATTGCGCGCTAGTTTCCAGGAGTGCGATCACAAGTTTGACGGGCTGTTTATGTGTGTCTAAATTTGCGTGTGATTGTATTATGCGCTCTAATCGAGGTGTCACTAGGTCACTGTGTAGGCGACCTTTTGTATTTTGCGGCGTGGGAGTCACTTAATAGGGTTGCGCGTCTTTCAATAGGCGTGTGATTGGAGTGTCGCGCCGTTTGCGCGAGTGATGGTTCAGTTGCGCGCTAGGGTCGAAGTGCGTGTTTTGGATTGTGCGCATCATGTGATGCGCGTGACCGAGTTAAGCTCGCATGTCGAGGCACGTAATTAAGTTTGTATTCTATATAAGTGAGGGAGCATTCATTTGTTTCTTATTCTCTCGTTTAGTCTTGAGTTTTACTTTTTTTAGATATTTTGTGTTCTAAAATTCATGTTTTAGCGATATCGGGCAATCTAATTGTTCGATTGGGATGTCATTTCTTCTTATGTTCATTACTTCGCGTGATCTTTGCCCTGAGGTGATGCTCGGGGACGGCATTATTTTAGGAATAGACGGTATTGTGAATGAGGGCGTTTGTCTTCACATCGATCCCATTTAAGGAGCAGTGAAGGCAGCATTGAGGAGACGGCGGCGGAGGAGGTGAAGATGGCAAAAGAGGAGTAACAAGTAGAGGGATGTGTTCCCAAACTAATCCTCCCTGAAGCCTCCAATTGGACTCTCCGAACGGAATCTGCTCCTCACTCTATCTCAGTTTTGAACCCAGTCTTCGTTTTGGGTTGTGAGTTAAAGTTTTAGGTTTTCGTTTGGGGTTGTAATTTCAGGAGGTATGCCTCCGGTGATATTGTATAAATTTTTTAGTTATAAATAAAAGAGTATTATTTTTGTTTATTGTGATTAGTACTTGTTTAATGGATTAGTCATGCATATTTGATTTGATTTAGTTTAGGATTTAATTTAGCTTAGAGTTTATCCTAAGATTAGTTTTGTTTAGAGGATTTACTTGATTCTAATGGGTTTGTTGGGGGCATTTATTTTTCTGGGGTTCCCAAACAAGTTAGGGTCTCATTTTGGAAGGCCATTTTTTGTCGCTTGTTTGGTTTAAGGTTTGATTTGACTTGGGTTTTGGTCTTTTGTTTGATTCAACATGATACTTATTAAAGGGTGTGAGTTTTCAAAGGTTCTAGATGGGTGTTAAGTGTTTAAATCCTATTGACTTGTTTACTTTGCTTTGGATTTGTGTTTCCTTGAAAGGATAAGTGTTGCATGATTATTTGTTTATTAGGTTGGTCATGGATTGTGGTTTTTTTTTTTTTAAATTTTAAAGCAGTATGTGTTTGGTTTGGATTTAATTAGATTGGAAGGGTTCAAAGGTGTGACACTTGTCATTTAATAATTTAGGAGGTATAGTTTATAAATGTTTGAGCTAAAAGCTTTAAGTTCTTGTTGTTTTGGATTTTATTTCAAGTTTAGAATTAGAAGTCATGGGGCATTTTTTTTTATTGTTAATGTCTTTTCTTCCTTTCTCTTTCGTATCCAGGGTACTGAACCCGAAGAGTTGTGTTATTACGAGGGTTATTAAGAATGGTCGGGAGTTGGAATACAAGGATGCAGTCGAATTGCTACCGTGCTATGGGAAGAGGTGGAGGAGAAAAAGGTGGTAGAAAGGAAACTCAAGGATAAGGCATGGTCAGAGTTCAAATGACCGATGCCTATATTTCCTCGGTAGGCTCTGCGGAGTTAGCGTTAGTTGCTCCTCCTTGTTATGCTTTCTAAGGTGAGCCTCCAAAGGTAGATCCCACAGATCCTAGGTGTCTTTCTGTGAGCCACTCTTTCTTTTCCGCTGGTTCGGGGCAAGGGGAAGAGGCTGTCATCGTTAGAATTCGTTCAAGGTGCATTCTTCCTCCAGACTTTTTCGAGATCTTTAGTCTCCCAAATAAATCTTGATTCGGGCATTGCCTGGACGAGCTGATTTTAAGTTTCTTCTTTAAGTTGTATATTCAAAGGGTATATGCCCTTGGTGTGTTTTCTAATTATTTTATTCATTTCTGAAGTAATTATGCTTTTATTTTCTTTGTGATTATTTCTATGTAGTAAGTTTTGGTTTGGTTTATTTGGTAGCTTGCTTCGAGTTGTTTTGAGTGTGATGTTTTTCTTATTTAATATATCTTCGAGCTTGGTTCGATTGGGTCTATTTTATTTTGAATCTGAGGTATGTTGGGAGCATTTTTAGTTTAGTTTATTTAGTCTAAGATCAGGTGTGTAAGTGATGGGGGGCATTTTTTTGGTTTTATTTTTGTTTTTTTGTTTAGTTTGGTCTTGGTTGTACTGCATGTGTGTGTAAGTGACGGGGGCATTTTGTTGGTTTTTTTTTTTTTTTTGTTTAGTTTTGTCTTGGTTGTACTGTGTGTGTAAGTGATGGGGGCATTTCTTCATTTTTGTTCTGTTTGGTCTTGGTTGTACTGTGTACGTGATGTTGGGGGGGGGGGGGGGATTTTTTTCATTTTGACTAAAGGTGTGTATGTCCTAAGTCAGAAGTGTTTTTGGATTGGCTCTAAAAAGGGCGTAGTTTAGGTTGGCAGTCAGTGTCGGAAGTCTCCTAATTTGGTCCTGTGAACCTGCTGTTCTGAGCACATATTTTGTATTTCTGGGAAATTGCGTGCTTCACTCCGAGCACATAAACTAATTGCACGTCAGAATGGGAGCGCGCGTTTCGAAGAGTTATGTTTTCGGAGGACCAGTCGACGGACCTCCGAACTGATGGTACTGGGGACAGCGATGCTCGTCCATCCCAGCGGCAACGTAGGGAGTAGGGTGTGTGTGTGCTTTTTTTTTGTCCATTGTGTGTGTGCGTTGTATATATAGGGGGGATGCGCCTAGTGACAAATGTAAAAAGAAAAGAAAACTTTGATATATATATATATATAGAAAAGAAAACTTTGGTTTAGATGTCCCTGATTGGCTTCTTTTAGTTACCTCTTGCATCTACTTTTACTTTTTAGTTTCTTTAGCGCCGCCGATCATCATTGGGACTTGGATGCTTCCTGAGCTGGCTCGATGGTGGTTGGAGGTTGCTTCATATCTGCACATGTAAAGGTAACGCTATCAGTAATTTCTGTTCTCCCCCTTGCTAGTAGTCAAGGGGGTGTATCTCAGACCGGGGTCTGGTAATAAGGGTGGATATGTGCTGTATTTTTTTTTTTCCTTTTTTTTTTTTTTTTTGAAATGAAAATAATGCAATAGGAAAAGAAAATAACTGAGACAAAAATAATAAAAATAATTAAATAAAAATGCCTTAGTGTAGGAGCATGGTAGTTATAGCATTCTCCGGATGATAATTTCGTTATTGCTCATCTTCTCCGTGGATGAGTCGGCTCTTCTAATGTGATTCTCCTTCTAATATAAAAAATGCCCCAATGTGTGGATGCAATGGAGCTTTTCTGGGCTATTGGTGAGCATTTTGGATCTATAAGCAGTCATGGGTATTTGGTGAGTTAGTTTTGAAGAAAAGTTCATCAGTACTGTCATCGAATCGGGGGGAGGTCGTTTTGATTAGGTCAGTCGTATACGGGGGTCTATCTTAGGGTGGTGGTAATCCTATCCTGTGGTTATTAGGGAGAAGTACGGTAGGTATAGTACAAAAACTTGTTGGCCACTTACCTTGTGTTCAAAAAGGGTTTAAAATCACACAATTAAAGGATCTATTGGTTGCACACACCAAGGTAAGCAAACATATAGACCTGAAAGTATTCAGGGCCTGTTGTAGCAAGTTTTAAAGAAGGGTAAGTAAGGGTATGTTCACAGGGAAATGTGGCTGAAAATTAGGCACATCTCCATATCTAAAATAGATATGGCACCCTTCCTAATGCTAAAACAGCAAAAGAAAGAGGAGAGGTCTAAGGGTTTGTCACTTTTAAACTAAACTATAAAAAATAATTAAAATTGCATAAATGGATCCAGAGTACAACTCTTGTAGTGAAGGGAAATTCAAAACAGAAAATGGGAAGAAGCAGCTTGGAGTTTGGTCTTACTGCAATTGGGTTGAGCCACCAGGGTTACAGAGAGTTTAAAGTGCATTAATCCCTTATCTGGCCATAGGCACATCTGCAAGGTAGAAGAATCTGATCTAGGCTAGAGATTTGGCTTGATCTTAAGGCTATGATATGTCCACTTCAATGGTCATAGATCATCCAATAGATTCACTCCATTCTCATGCTTCCATCAGAACATTATAACCACTACAAATGCTGCAATCGCCAGGCCACAGACACAGGCAATTACAGGAACATCAGATTTAGGAAGATCAAATGGCATCCAAGAGGTCTACTAGTTAAGTGGGTGAGCTATTCTCATCTACACAAAGTTGATCAAACACCAAATGAAACCAGAGGAACTATAGATCTAATTACAGCAATTAAACCAACATTACATTGAATTAAACTAACCATACAATGAAATACCCTCAGATTTGCAGTCTATGCAACATCCAACCCTCAATAGCACTCTCAGCTTTTCCCAATTATAGAATAAACCTCCCTCTTTGTTGCTCCCAAGAAATTAGCCAACCATGGTTGGGCTAAAAGGAAGAATAGAGAATTTTGATGCAAGCTCTGATCTCCGAAATTGATCCCCTTTTTCTGGCGGCTTCCCTTCCTTTTATAGCTTTCCTCCTCTACCTCAGATCCATTTTTTCCCGCCAATTATAGCTTCCAAAATAATCCTCTTATTCCCTTCTTTATTCTCCTTCTAAAAGGCTCTTTCAGTTAGTTAGAGTTGGGGGAGAGCACGTGGGTCGGTTACGATTTCCCAAGGCATTTCTAGAGAGTTATGCCGGTCACCAGAGTGCCTCGGATTGCTTGCAACAGGTCACCAACTTGCAGTGTGTGCACATCAGCTTTTCTGAGAAGTCCTTCAATCGATTTCAATAGGTTCTAGAGGCTTTCGACAGGTTCCAAACAGACCTTCTGTTCCTTTCGCTAGGATTCAGGATCCTTTCGATAGGTTCCGATAGGTTAGGCTGAGAATAAAGCTCCAGCATCCGTAGCCTTCATCTAGTGTGTTTGACAGGTTGGGGGCTCCTTTCGATAGGTTTGGCTTCTGCTCACTTCATTTCGACAGGTTGATCTATGCGCAATAAGTTTCGATAGGTTTTCTTCTAGTCCTGTCTATAGGTTCCATCAGCTTTCTATAGGTTCACCAACTGAGCTGAAACAACCCTTTGATAAGTGGCATTTGCACGATAGGTTCCAGGATCCTTTTGACGGGATCTCTTTAAGCTCCAGGGGTCCTTTCAATAGGATGCTTCTTGCTTGCTTTCAACTGCCCGATAGGTTCCAGATCCTATCGAATACTCTGATCTCCATGACTTCTTCCTTTTCAGCCTTCAGATCCTATCGATAGGTTGCAATAACCTATCGACAGGTTATTTTCAGCTTATTTTTCCTTCTTCAGCGCTACTTTGCTGTTGCTGCATGTCCCAAGTGGGCATTGGTGTGGAGCCTTTTTGTGTGTCATAGTTGGGCCAATGCTATAGTGAGAAATGGACTTTCATATGGAGCATTTTTGGGTGGATTTTTATACTATGACTGTTTTTTATTGCTATCTGCAAAACATGCTTATTATACACTTATTAGTCTACTCACAGGTCTATCAAAGCTCATGTTAAAGGGTAAAAAGTGGTACTTTTCACTGATTAACACACCTCCAAACCTAAGCTTTGCTAGTCCCTGAGCAAAGGAAAAATAAAGAAAAATAAATTGCCACTTTTGTAGGGAGCACAGATGCATTTAGCATATGCATCAAGCCTTTTAAACCCCTAGGTGATTCCTAGTAGAGGAGTGAAGTCTTCTGAGGGTTTTCAGTGAAGGTACCCACAAACTTGTCCAATCAAATCAGTTAGTCCTAGTGCAACATGCTAAAACAGAGTTTAAATTCAAATAAAATAAATTCCACACCATGTGCATTTAAGTCTAGAGGATTTTCAGAAAATAAATCATCAGTTTAAAACCTGAAATTCTGCTGTAATTCCTTCATTATCAATCAGTCCATGTCGAGGCATTGTGTTTGAGAATTGATGCAGAGTTCACCTTTAATTTAAGAATTCTGTTTTTGATAATCCCTCAAACAACTAGATTTTAGACCCAAGTCTTACCAGGGCTGTTCACTCACAACAAAATTAAAGGGTGCATCATTTCACACAGCTCAAGAGAAGTTACAGCCCTCAAATAGGATTGTAAGCATGAGCATAGGCATTGCTCTAATTCCTGAAATTTTCTAACTCTTTTCACCATAGATTAAAGAAATCCTCATCTCCACAACACAGCTCAATCAAATTTTATATCAGTAAGGACTCTTTATTGGGTTGTAATGTGGCTTATGGTGAAATTTGTAAAAGAATAATGGTATAATAGGATTCAAAATTGAGAAATCAGTAAAAGTGACGAGGTTGTTCAAACAACACCTTCTTCATTTCAGCACAATTCCATCTACTTCTTGAATTTTTAGATTTAAAGCGATCAATTTCTAATCCTTATTTCAATCTTTCAATGAAATGACTTCTCTTTCTCATTCTTTTTCTTTGATTTTTTTTTTTTTTTTATAGGTTGGAATGCCACAATACAATCAAATGTGCTTCCTTCTCTTTCAAATAAATTTTAAACCTTGCTCCTCTAACCTCACTTCTCCTCCTACTTCCTGATTTTTCAAATTGAGGGTGAGCTGAAATAGGTCAGAAGGTTTTGGGGTTTCCATTCTTCTAGTTTTCATGAAGGAAAACTGGGATTTTTAGGCTTAAAAAGGTGTGCATCGAGGGCAGTTCAAAGGTGGGGCATTTTAGCTCAAACTGTCCAATCCTTACTTTATGTCCTCAATGTCATGAATGCTGTCAAGCTATTTTAACTTGGATGTGCCTAACTTCTAGTGAGCAGAACTAGATCCAATCAGTCCATAGAGCAGAAAAATTTTCAAGACACTCTTCAAAGAAAATTTTTCAGGCCCAAATCTCACTGGGTATGGCCTTCCATGGTATCCTCACAGTTTTCTCTCACTTCAGGTTCACTTAACATCAATTTCTAAAAATTCTTGACAATGCTTCATGAGAAATGTCAAAACTACAGCTCATTTCAATTTTAAAAAGTTTTTAATTTCCTTTCTTTTTTTTTCAAAAATCAAGTGGGAAGTTACTTTATTTTCACAAATTTTTTTTTTATTCTTTTTTTTTTTTTTTTCAACATTGTTGCACTATCATTAACTCATTTTATTGACACACCTGCCACACCCCTAAACCTAAACTAAACAGTGTCCTCACTGTTGAGAGGGGATGGCAGCAATGTGTTGTAAGACATAATATTAGAAAGCAAAGAGAAACAGAAATTGAAAGCACACAATCACAGATGACATCAAAAAGGCATTCCATTAAAAATAAAGCTCCACTATAGATCTGAGAATAAACTCTACATATTAACAAAATACGTTGTCAACAACAAAAGTCTTCTTCCCCCTGGCGCAGGGATATCCTCACCCTGCTTCAGGTGGAAGAGGAACTACAAGCGAGGGTGGGTGGGAAAATGAAAGATCAGGGAGATGGAAGCTGAGCAGGTGGGGGGGGGGTTGAAGAGGATGGGGGTTGGAGGTGGTTCAGTCTTTTAATTCTTCTTTCTCTTTTCCTTTTTCTTTTCCTCCTTGGCTAGGATTCTCCACACCTCTTCGTATTCTTCCCAAAGAAATTGGAGAGGATCTGGCTCTTTAGGCGGCGTCGGTTTCGACCACATGGGGTCGAATTTGATTGGGAAGTTGGTAGGTTTGTCATCCACCCTGGTTATGAGTCGGGGGGAACTGTTGAGGATAGAGGAGGGTGAATGAAATGAAGACGGGCAATTCTTGCATATAAAGTGGATGGATGCTAGAATATGAATCGGCATATTAAATTTTTGCCTCCTTCCAAGGTTAGGAATAAATGATCCTTTGCATAGGGCATGGTTAAGTGCACAATTCATTATGGGGAACGAGAGAGCACAATAAATGGCGGTTTAATTATAGCGTCGAGAGTTGGGTGGCGAAAAGTCCATAGAGGATTTAGCGGAAAATGAGGGTAGGGAGAAATGAGGAAGAGAGAGCTAGGGTTAGCAGCAAGTGTCGAATGACCTAACGATAGGTTTATAAAGAGGGAAAATTAATTTCGATAGGATGAATTGAATGAATTTGATAGGTCAAAGCGTCCTATCGAATGCTATAAAAGTACAGTGTGTGGATGAAATGCTTCGATAGGTCAAACCCTTCCTATCAATAGGTTCATGTAGCACATGATTTATCCTTTCGATAGGTTCCCGATAAGTATCCAGAACCTATCGAAAACTTCTTTTCGACCTTTAGAACCTATCGAAAAGTTGTTTTCACCTATTAACATGTCTCAGCGCCTATCGAAATCCTCTAATGACCTATCGAAATCGTCAAATGACCTATCGAAAGGTCTCATATGCTGATAGAAACAACATTTTTGTGTTGTAGTCAGCCTCAGCACCTAGCAAACTCTTTTGTTGTGCTTCCATTCAACCTGTTCTCATTATGTACACACTCCCATGGTCCCTGGATTGCTAGCATGATTGAAATGATGAATAAAGCAGAACAAAATAGAACAACACAGAACAAGATCAAACTATAGTACATATGATACACACTGAAATCATGTATACTTTGGAGGGTTCTGAAGATCAATGGTCTCCTCAAGTTCACAAATTTTTTCAACACAAATTTTTAACCTTTGCCCATTGACTTTCATAACCCTACCATCCTTAGGGTCCCTGATTTCTACAGCTCCAGATGGGGAAACATGTAAAACTGTGTAAGGCCCATCCCATCTGGACTACAATTTGCCTGGAAAGAGTTTCAATCTTGAATTGAATAACCATACCTTGGCACCTGTTTTGAATTCTTTCAGCAGCAGGTGCTTGTCATGAAAGGCCTTGGTTTTGTCTTTATAAATCCTGCCATTTGAATATGCTTCCATCCTCATCTCATTAAGCTCAGATATTTGCAATTTTCTGTTCACACCATCAGAGGTTAAGTCAGAATTTAATGCTTTAATGACCCAATATGCTCTATGTTCCAACTCAACAAGCAAATGACATGCCTTGCCATATACTAACCTGAATGGGGGCATCCCTATGGGGGTCTTATAGGCAGTCCTATAAGCCCACAGGCATCTGACAGTTTTATAAACCAATCCCTCCTATCAGCTCGCACAGTCTTCTCTAGGATATGTTTGGTTTCCCTATTGGAAATCTCTACTTGCCCACTGGTTTGTGGGTGGTAGGGAGTAGTAACTCTGTGGGTCATAGAGTATTTTTTTAACAGTTTTTCAGAAGGTTTATTGCAAAAGTGGCTATCTCCATCACTAATAATAGCTTTAGGGGTGCCAAACCTAGAGAAGATGTTTTCTTTTAAGAACTTAAAGACAACCTTGGGGTCATTTGTTCTTGTAGCTATTGACTCTACCCATTTGGACACATAGTCCACAGCTACAAGGATGAAATTATATCCATAGGAGGGGGGAAAAGGTCCCATAAAATCAATTCCCCATATGTCAAATAGTTCAACAACAAGCACAAGTTGCAAGGGCATAGAGTTTCTTTTTGTAATACTTCCCATTTGCTGGCATCTAGAACAAGCTTTGAAATGTTGTATGGCATCCTTGAACAGAGTGGGCTATTAGAAACCACTTTGGAGCACCTTTGCAGCAGTCTTGTTGCCACTGAAATGGGCCCCACATGCCTGTTCATGGCACATGGTTAGAATGTTCTCAAACTCAGTTTCAGGTACACATCTTCTTATCACCTGGTCTGCATAATACTTAAAAAGGTAAGGATCCTCCCAAAAGTAATATCGAATGTATGAGAAGAACAAATTCCTGTCATCCTTACTCCAATGCGGGGTACCTTCTTCACAGCCAGATAGTTTACTATGTTGGCAAACCAGGGCATACTTATCTCCATAGCAAAAAGTTTCTCATCTGGGAAGAATCATTGATGGGCAAATTCTCTATATCAGCATCTGAAATCCTTGACAAGTGGTCAGTAACCACATTTTTAACCCCTTTCTTATCTTTGATTTCCATGTTGAATTCCTGCAAAAGAAGAATCCATCTAATTAGTCTGGCTTTAGCCTCCTTCTTAGACAAGAGGTATTTTAGGGCTGAATGGTCAGTAAACACAGTGATCTTGGATCCCAACACATGATCTGAACTTCTCCAAAGCAAATACAATGGCTAGCAGCTCCTTTTCAATTATAGTGTAATTCAATTAAGCATCAACCATTGATTTACTAGCATATGGCACCACACATGGTGCTTTATTTTTCCTTTGTCGCAGCACTGCACCAATGGCAAAATTTGATGCATCACACATCAGCTCAAATGGAAGAGAAAAATCAGGTGCTTGCAATATAGGAGTTGTGGTCAAACAAGCTTTCAGAAGTTCAAAAGCAGCTAGGCATTCATCATTGAACATAAATGGGACCTCTTGGCGCAGCAAGTGGGACAGAGGCTTGGAAATTTTGCTAAAGTCTTTGATGGACCTCTTGTAGAAACTAGCATGGCCCAAGAATGACCTGACTTGTTTGACAATTTTGGAAGGGGCAAATGTGTAATTAAATCAATTTTAGCTTGATTAACCTCTATTACTTTCTGGGAAACAACATGCCCTAGGACATTACCTTCAGTCACCATGAAATGACTCTTTTCCCAACTCAAAACTAGGTTGGTCTCCTCACACCTTTGCAGCACAAGGTTGTGATGGTGCAGGCATTGGCTAAAATCATCCCCAAAAATAGAGAAATCATCCATAAAAATCTCTAAAAACTTGTCAATCATGTCAGAAAAGATAGAATACATGCATCTTTGAAAAGTGGCAGGTGCATTACATAGTCCAAATGGCATCCTTCTGTATGCAAAGGTTCCAAATGGACAAGTGAATGTGGTTTTTTCTTGATCTTGAGGGTAAACAAGAATTTGGTTATATCCTAAATAACCATCAAAAAAATAGTAAAAAGTCTTACCTACTAACTTATCTAAGATCTGATCTATAAAGGGCAATGAAAAGTGTTCTTTGCTGGTTTTCTCATTGAGCTTGCAATAATCTATGCACACTCTCCAACCAGTGGTCTGCCTGGTTGGAATCAGCTCACCTGAGTCTACTTGCACTACTGTGTTCCCAGATTTCTTGGGCACCACCTAGGTGGGTGCCACCCATTGAGAATCTGAGATAGGGTAAATGACCCCAGCATCAAGAAGTTTGACTACTTCCTTCATACAACTTCCTGCATGTGTGGGTTGAGCTTTCTTTGCATCTCTCTAGAAGGTTTAGAGCCCTCTTCAAGATGAATTTTGTGCATGCACACAGCTGGATTTATCCCCCCAAATCTGCAATAGTCCACCCTATTTCTCTCTTATGTCTTTTTAGCATACAAAGCAACTCTTCTTCCTACTCAAGGGTAGGGAAGAAGAAATTATCACTGGCAGTTTGTGATTTGCTCCTAAAAAGGCATATTTTAGAACTTTTGGGAGTTGCTTTAACTCCAGATCTGGGGGACTAATGAGTAAAGGCAATAGAGGTGCCTTAGAAGGTGGTGGAAGAGGTAGTAAAGCAGGAGTCCATGGGTGATGATTTGTTGGCCCTACTTCAGAATTTACCATTTTCACTTGCTCAAGCTCAGATGTGGAAGCTTTCTCTTCCACTGTTTCATTCCATATTTCTTCAAAAACATTAAAGAAATTATTACCATGCAGTAGCTAAGGCAGAGTTTCTTGCACAAACTCATCCAGCACATCAATGGAAAAATAGTCCTCATTCTCTAAGTGGGGTTGATGAGCTGCATTGTAGACATTCAACTTGACTTTCATGTTACCAAAAGATACTTTCATGACCCCTGATCTACATTGGATGCAAGCATTTGCAGTGGCCAAAAAGGGTCTACCTAGGATCACCGGGATAGAAGTAGCACACTTGCTCGGCTCCATATCCAGCACAAAAAAATTAGCAGGATAAAAGAATTTATCAACTCCAACCAAAACATCTTCAATGATCCCCACAGGCCTCCTTTCAGATCTGTCAGCTAGTTGTAAAACTACATGTGTGGGCTTCAACTCTCCTAAGCCCAGCTTCTCATATACTGAATATGGAAGCAAATTCACACTAGCTCCCAGATCTAACAAGGCTTTTTCAATAGTATAATCCCCAATGATGCAGGGGATAGTGGGGAATCCAGAGTCTTGGAGTTTTATTGGGGTTGCAATAGTCAGTATTTGTTGCACTTTTTCTACTGAAAAGACTTTCTTGGATAGATGTATCCTTGATTATCTTTTATGGGTGCAAAGGTCTTTCAAAAACTTAGCATAGGCTGGGACCTGCTTGATTGCATCTAGTAGAGGCAGATTGATCTTCACTTGCTTAAAGGTTTCCATCATTTCCTCTATTTTTACATGCCCTTTATCAAAAGGGGAAGGTGCTTGCATTGCCTTAGGAAATGGCAAATGTGGGACTACTCCCCCATTTGTAGCCTTAGCCAACTCATCATCTCTTTTTTTAATTTTATTTTTTTCTTGAGGATCATCATTATCCTTCTTATTCAACATGGGTTGCTCCTGTTGTTCCTTCTCCATGACCACTTCTTTTTCTTTTTTTGAATTTTTCAAAGGCCCACAGCCTACTTGATTGTCCACCAACCTTTCACTTCTTAATGTAGTAATAGATTTGGCTTCCTCATGGGAAGAAGAAACTTCACCTATCATATATTATCTCCTTGGGTTGTCCATGGGTTGGCTAGGCAGCCTCCCTTCCTCTCTTTTGGTCAGCATTGGACAGCTGACCAAGATGATCTTCTATCTTTTTAATGCTTTGGCTATGAGAGTGCAGGGTTTGAGACAAGGGTCCTAAGTTCTATAATAAAGCCAAAACTTGTTCCTCAAAAGAAAGTGATCTAGTAGCTGGAGGGGGGCCTTGGAAAGTATTTTTGGTGGTATGGCTGAGCATTTTTGTAAGGCATGGGCTGCTGTGGCTGCTACTGCCGGTTTAGAAAAGTATCTTGTCTCCACCTCAAGTTGGGGTGGTTTCTCCATTGGTAACTAGCAGTAGGTTGTTGCCCAAAGGACTGAGTGGCAGCCACATGCTCCATCACTAAATCTAAAAATTGAACAGCTGAGGGGCATTCCTCAAAGGAGTGAGTGGGGGACTGGCATGTAACACATGCCTCCACTTTAGCAGCCATGGGTGACTGTATTGCTCCCATGAGCATATCAAACTTTTGAGTCAAACTGTCTACTTTCCTTTCCAAATCATTGTGCCCATTCACCTCATATATCTTTCCTCTTTTGGTATTTTCTCTCACCATTCTAGGAATGTCCAAGTCTCTAGACAATGTCTCTCTTTGCATGGAGTTCTCACTGATAATGTCAAACAACTCCCAAGCCTCCTCAACAGTTTTGTGGAGGTAAGTACCACCACAAGAGGCATCTAGCATATCTCTGCTTTTAGAATCAATTCCTTGATAGAAACTTTATATAAGTTGTCATTCAGGGATTTGATGTTGGGGACACTTCTTCAGGAGTTCTTTGAATCTCTCCCAAGCTTGGTGAAAGTCCTTAGTTGGATCTTGAGCAAATGAGATAATGCCCTTCCTCAACTAGCTTGTCTTGGACATGGGGAAAAACTTGGCCAAAAACGGACATTGAAGATCACTCCAGGACTGAATACTGTTGGGAGGAAGCATTGACAACAAGGCCTTGGCTCTATCCTTTAATGAAAAAAGAAAGAGTCTCATCCTGGTTTCTTCCTCCCCCAAACCTGCAATATTGAATGTAGTGCACAGTCCTAAAAATTCATCAATGTGTTTATATGGGTCTTCTTTGGTCAGGCAATGGAATGAGGATAACATTTGGATTATGGAAGACTTGATCTCATAGTTCCCTTGAACAGCAGAGAATTGAATGCAGAAGGGAGAATTGTAAACCCCTGGTGCATTGAATTCCTTCAAGGTTCTAGGTTGCTGTTGCTCACCCATTTCAGTAAATTCAGATGTAGCAGATGTGGGTGAGATTTGTTTAGTCCTAAGGAATCTTTCAATCTCTGGATTTAATGGAACAATCTGAGGGTTGAGAGTTTTCCTTCCAAACATACACCATTCACACTCTTAATGCACACACAATGCAGAGCCAATTTAACACAACAATCAGGAACAAGCACAATTAACTAATAAATCTACAACTCCACAGATCAGAAAATGAAAGGAGTAGAGGGATGCAAACTTTAGCACAACCTTTAGCAAAATGCTTCTCGTTAGCAACAACTTCTGATATGAAGAAATAACAAAAGCTACTACAAAACAGTAAAAACTTTCAAAAGTAGTTACTGAAAATTTAAATAGTCTATTAAAGATCTAGAATCTACACTACAACAAACTTAGATCTACCAATTTTAAGCACACAGATCCCCGGTAGCGGTGCCAAAAACTTGTTGGCTCATACCTTGTGTTTAAAAAGGGGTTTAAAACCACATAATTAAAGGATCTATTGGTTGGACACACCAAGGTAAGCAGACATACCGACCTGTAAGTATTCAGGGCTTGTTATAGTAAGTTTTAAAGAAGGGTATGTAAGGGTATGTCCACAAGGAAATGTGGTTGAAAATTAGGCACATCTCCAGATCTAAAATAGATCTGACACCCTTCCTAATGCTAAAACAACAAAAGAAAGAGGAGAGGTCTAAGGGTTTGTCACTTTTAAACTAAACTACAAAAAATAATTAAAATTGCAGAAATGGATCCAGAGTACAACTCCTGTAGTGAAGGGAAATTTAAAACAAAAAATGGGAAGAAGCAGCTTGGAGTTTGGTCTTACTGCAATTGGGTTGTGCCAACAGGGTTACAGCGAGTTTAGAGTGCATTAATCCCTCATCTGGCCATAGGCATAGTTGCCGGATAGAAGAATCTGATCTAGGCTAGAGATTTGGCTTTATCTTAAGGCTATGATATGTCCACTTCAATGGTCACAGATCATCCAATAGATTCACTCCATTTTCATGCTTCCATCAGAACATTATAACCACTACAAATGATGCAATCACCAGGCCACAGACACAGGCAATTATAGGAATATTAGATCTTGGGAGATCAAATGGCATCCAAGAGGTCTACCAGTTAAGTGGTGAGCTATTCTCATCTACATAAAGTCGATTAGACACCAAATAAAACCAGAGGAACTATAGATCTAATTATAACAGTTAAACCAACATTACATTGAATTAAACTAACCATACAATAAAATGCCCTCAGATTTGTAGTCTATGCAACATCCAACCCTCAATAGCACTCTCAACTTTCCCCAATTACAGACTAAACCTCCCTCTTTGCTACTCTCAAGAAATTAGCCAACCATGGTTGGGCTTCCCTTCCTTTTATAACTTTCCTCCTCTGCCTCATATCCATTTTTTCCCGCCAATTACAACTTCCAGAATAATCCTCTTATTCCCTCCTTTATTCCCCTTCTAGAAGGCTCTTTCAGTTAGTTAGAGTTAGGGGAGAGCACCTGGGTCGGTTAGGGTTTCCCAGGGCACTTCTAGAGACTTTCTGTCGGTCACCAAAGTACCTCGAATTATGTGCAGCATGTCACCAACTTATAGCGTGTGCACATCAGCTTTTCTAAGAAGTCCTTCAGTCAATTTTGATTGGTTCCAGAGGCTTTCGACAGGTTTCATACAGGCCTTCTATTCCTTTCGCTAGGATTCAGGATCCTTTCGATAGGTTCCAATAGGTTGGGCTAAGAATAAAGCTCCAGCATCCGCAGCCTTCATCTAGTGTGTTTGACAGGTTGGGGGCTCCTTTTGATAGGTTTGGGTTCTGCTCACTTCATTTCAATAGGTTGATCTATGCGCAATGAGTTTCGATAGGTTTGCTTCTAGTTCCTGTTGATAAGTTCCATCAGCTTTCGATAGGTTCACCAACTGAGCTGAAACAACCCTTCGATAAGTGGCATTTGCGCAATAGGTTCTAGGATCCTTTTAACAAGATCTCTTTAAGCTCCAGGGGACCTTTTGATAGGATGCTTCCTTCTTACTTTCAATTGCCCGATAGATTCCAAATCCTATCGAATACTCTGATCTCTATGGCTTCTTCCATTTTAGCCTTTAGATCCTATCGATAGGTTGTAATAACCTATCGACAGGTTATTTTCAGTCTATTTTCCCTTCTTCAGCACTGCTTTGCTATTCCTGCATGTCCCAAGTGGGCATTGGTGTGGAGCCTTCTTGTGTGCCATAGTTAGGTCAGAGCTGTAGTGAGAAATAGACTTTCTTATGTAGCATTTTTGGGTGGATATTTGCACTATGACTGCTTTTTATTGCTATCTACAGAACATGCTCATTATGCACTTATTAGTCTACTCACAGGTCTATCAAAGCTCATGTTAAAGGGTGAAAAGTGGTACTTTTCACTAATTAACAGTACGGTAGGTATAGTAGGTGATTGCATCAATCATCATTCAATTTGTTTTCAGTTTCATTCCTAGGAGTATCCTATAAGGGTTCTAATTTATCGTCCAAAATAAAAATAGAAGAGGGGGGTAAGGCTCAGTGATATGGGGAATAGTTTGTATCTAATATTTTCCAAAAGGGATGAGTAACAATTTTTTTCTCAGAGGGATACGAGATATCATGATCGAGCTCTTCGTCATATTTTATTACCATCAATATCTCACATTCTATGGTTAGCAGGAGTGTGTCCTCCACCCGTCACCTTACGACGACATCTAGTAGTATGGAGACATCAGGGATGCCCTCGTAGCTTGCTTATACACTTCCAATAAAGTTACCAGAGATGTCCTCACGGTCTACTTATGCTCCCCTGAGCTCATTAACTTGTTCATTCGTTGTAATTCTCTCACTCAAAATTTTGATATATGTATTCTTCGAAAGCATCTTGCTAGCGCAAGAATAGTGAGTTTTGATTGAACCTGACGTTTCCATTTTTTTTACTCTAATATCTCCTCCAATGGTGAGGGAAGGGAAATGAGGATCAGGTGTTACTTATGCTTTTGAAAGAGGTTAGGTAGGTCACTAGTCCTTCAATCAAATTGCCCGAGTGAGAAAAAATGGGCGATAAATTAATGGTCTGAAGGAAATTCTGAGAATTGATGGCGTACGATCAATGAATTGGTCGTGAGGACTATGAGGGTGATAGATATAAGTATTTAACAATGAGATTTGATGATCACAGGGTTAAGGATAGTATTTTCTAAGGTACATGGCGTTCCAAGGGCTAGGGAATTCTTCCCCGTCTTGGTTCGTCAGTTTGTATGCATTTTCAGGGTATGCGGTTGTTATAACATAAGGGCCTTCCCAGTTCGGTTTCAGTTTTCCTTCCGGATGGGCGTGCTTGGAAGGCATGATTTTCTTCAAGACTAATTCTCTAATATTGAATGTTTGTTTGATTTTTTATCATAAGTCCTAACTACTCTCCTCTGATATACCTGAGTGTGACCAGCTGCCCTTAGACGTATTTCATCAAGCTACTCTAGCTGCGTGAGTAGGGCAATTCTCCTCTTGTCTAAAGATAGCTCATCATCAAATTGAATCCGTAAGGATGGTGCTTGTATCTCATATGGTAGGACTACCTCCATCCCGTAGGTAAGGAGGTAGGGAGTTTGGCCAGTGGTCGTACGAATAGAGGTCCTATAGGCTCAAAGTGCTTCTGGTAGTCATTCAGGCTAGTCAGCTCCATTGCTTGTTTCTACTATGCATTTCAGGATTCAAATCAGCATTTTATTTATAGCTTCTGCTTGTCCATTTCCTTGAAGGTAGAACGGTGATCGATGCTGAATTTATTGCATAACTTCTTCGTCTTTTCTGCGATGAACTGTGGTCCGTTGTCGGTGACAAACATCCTGGGTACTCCAAACCTGGCGATGATATTTCGAACAATAAATCTCACGAGTGTTGAAGCGGTGATTCTGACATAGGACTCAGCTTCTGCCCATTTCGTGTAGTATTCGATTGTTGTAAGTATGAACACATGCTTGTGAGTGTTTTCAACTATGTCTGTGAAAGGTTCGAGGACATCAAAAATGGCCATGGCGAGGTCATAGTGTTCAATGCAACTGCTAGAGCTTTAATGAGTGCATCATGTTCTTGGCATTGTTTGTAGGATTGGACGTAGAGTTGGCAATCTCTTATCATCATCGGCCAGAAGTAGCCCTGTCGTATAACTTGATCGATGAGCGTCTGTCTATCAGAGTGGATGCTGCAGGCACTCGCGTGTGCTTCTCGGATGACGTATTATCCTTCGGCAGTTGTGACGCATCGTAGTAGTACTCCTTTGGTGAAGGCTTCTTTATATAACATGTCACCGAGTATGCAGAATCGGGCACATCGATTCCTTATAGTCTTTCGTTCGATCTTCGTGGCATATGGTGGGACGTGTTGGTGCTTTAAGAAGTTTCAGATGTCGAAATACCATGACTGTCCATCGTTGGTTGGTGATTTTTCAAATTTGAACATAGCAACGTTGGTTTCTACCTTGACGTGCTTTTCTGGAGTGATTGCTTTATTTAGTCTTGTGCTTGTGGGGAGGATTGGTAATTCTTTCTTAATGGTCCATGCTACCTCGTGGGCAGGTACTGCCAGCTTTTCAATGAAGAAGGTCTTGGTACTTTGGTCGATGGGTATCTGGATGACCGAGGCTAACATGGCTAAAGAATCCGCGAGCTCATTTTCTTGTCTAGGGATGTGCGTGAAAGAGATTCTTATAAATTTCTTTACCAAATATTGAGCGGTTTCTAGGTATGCCATTAGTCTCCTTTCCTTAGTTTTCTATTCTCCTATAATTTGCAAGATTACGAGCTTGGAATCACCAATAGTTTTCAACTGTTTAACGCCTAATTATAGTGTTGCTCGTAGTCCAACTATAAAAGCTTCATATTCTGTGACGTTATTAGTGACAGGGAAATCTAGTTGAAAAGCCTTAGGTATAAGAACTCCTTCGGGGCTTACGAGGACTATCCTGATGTCTTTTCCTTTGTGGTTTAGAGCACCATCGAAATAGAGGGTCCATGACGTCTTATCAAGCTCTTCGTTATGAATCGTGGGTAGGTCTTCATCGAAGAAATTTGTGTGTATGGGCTCATTGCTCGGGAGTGGGAGATCTGTGAGGTAATCGGCGATTGCTTATTCTTTGATCGACTTATGTGTGACATAAGTGATATCGAATTCTTGCAAGAGTAAATGCCAGCTAGCGATCTTTCCTGAGGTTGCGGGCTTTTCGAATATATAGTTCAGAGGGTCCATTCAGGCTAGTACTAGTATCTTATGTGCTTCAAAGTAGTGCCATAATTTGGTTGAGACCCACACCAATGTGAGGTAGGTCTTCTCCATCAAAGTGTATTTTCGTTCGTACTCGACCATCGTCCTACTGAGGTAGTAGATAGCCTTTTCTCTTACCGTCTTCTTCATATTGTCCCAGAATCACTCCCATTGCTTTATTATTCACTGAGAGGTATAGGATAAGAGGTCTTCTGGGAACTGGTGGCGATAGTATTGGCGAGTTAAGGAGGTACTTCTTGATATTGTCGAAGGCTTGCTAACACTGGTCATGCCATTTGTACTCAGACCCTCCTTTAAGTAGTCTGTAGAAAGGATCACATCTATCTGAATGATGGGAGATAAATCTCCTGATGAATTGCAATCTTCCTATCATACCTCATAATTCTTTGATATTACTGGGAGGTGGCATCTCAAGGATGGCTCTGACTTTTGCAAGGTCGACTTTGATCCCTCGCTTGCTGACTATGAAACCGAGTAATTTTCCAAAGGTGGCCCCGAAGACACTTCGTTGGGTTTATTTTCAGCTGATACTTCTTGGTTCTTTGTAGTACCAGTCGGAGAGCTTTAGTATGTCCTACTCGCGTTTGGAACCTCACTAATATATCATCGACATAAACTTCTACACATTTATGTATCATGTCATAAAAAATAGGCACATAGGTATGTTGGTACGTGACTCCTGCGTTCTTGAGCCTAAAAGGCATGACAACGTAGTAGTAAGTTCCCCATGGTGTGGTGAAAGAAGTCTTCTCTTGGTCAGACTCTGCTAATTTGATCTAATTATATCCAGAGAAACCGTCCATAAAGGATAGCATCTCATATCCAGCGATGTTGTCGACTAGAGTGTCAATGTGCAAAAGTGGGAAGTCATCTTTTGGGCATGCCTGGTTGAGATTTCGGAAGTCAATGCAAACTTGTACTCTGTCGTCTTTCTTTGCGACAAGAAGTATGTTGGCGACCCACTTGGGGTAGAGGACCACTCGGATGAATTTGGCTTTATGCAACTTGTCAACTTACTCTTTAACTTGAAGGGCGGTTTGTAGGTGCATCCTACAGAGTTTTTGCTTAACAAGCTTCGTATCGGGTTCTAAGACAAGGAAATGCTCTACTAAACTTGGGTCTAAACCAGGCATGTCCTCATAGGACAATGAAAAGGAGTCGAGGTGCTCTTGTAAGACCTATGCAATTTATTGACGTTCCTTAGAATTAAGCGTTATGCTAATTAGTAGCTTCTTGGGTTTCTCTTCAGTGCCAAAGTTAATTTCTTCTGTAGGTTCTGCAATAGCTTACTTGTCAAAATGCTTAATAACCTGTTGGAAGTTTGGTGCCTCTTTGGCGACCGGTGTACCTTCTTCATCTTCGGTAAGCTCAGATACTGCAAAATTACTACACTGAGGATTCGATTTTGTGAAAGGTAACCCTTCATTGGTACATTTTATGACTTAGAGATCTGTTGTAAGATGAAAGTCAAGGCTATTGATCCTTTTCTCAAAGTCATGAAGTATCTCATCTGGTATGATCACTGACTTATTATTTAGCCTGGATGCCTTGCAACCTCGTACGGGATATGGGATAGCAGTCTTAGGAGGAAAGTCTCCTTGTTGGTCACAAACTCGATTCAGAACGAAGGGTTACCTTTCCTTTCTAGGGTTTTTTTATTTTTTCAGATTTTATATTTTTAGATTTTTAAGGTTTTCTTCTTTTTCTATTTTTTTTATTTTCAATAGTAGATATGGTACAGGGTCGATTGCCTCAAAAGGCGTCAGGAGATTTGCTTTCTCTAATTGAGGGAGCGAGACGACTGCTAGAGCCGTTTGAGTGATTCTTCGAGAAATGTGGATTTGTTCTGAAATTGACATTTTTATTTGGAGTCCTCAGCTGATGAGGTTTTTTGAAGTGGCAGTCGTATCGACGTTCAGATTGCCTCATCTTGGAAGAAGCTCTGGAGATCCTAATTAGTCGAACTATCATCCTCTGAGTTATAATGCAGTTGCTCTTCCTATTGAGGGTGACCTCCTAAGGGATCCTCAGGTGTAGCGAGCTCTTTCCCTTGAACTTCATAGTATGTTAGGATGAGCACACATGCTCGGCAGTGAGGCTAGTAATGATGAGAAATGCAGGGAGATCCCTAAGGGCATTCCCATCCTTGTGGGTTGGAGTCAAGGCTGGTATTAACCTCCTCTTCTTGATCTGACAGTGCTTGAAGTCCTAGGTTATCCTGCTCTGCCAAATCGAGTGCAAGGAGGTCTATCCAGTAATCCTCGTCATCGCTCAGAGCTGGTTGCCACTCTTCCTCGAGGAATTTCTAGAATATTTAGAGTTGTGGCCGGTCTGGGGATAGTGGAGTGTCTAGTTCAAATTCCTCTTCAAACTCAACAAGGGTGATGGGGGTGTTTCCCCCTGGGTCAACTAGATGACTGTTGAGATTTTCTGCTTCTTGTGCTGGTAGCTGAGTCAGTGGGTCGTTACTTGCTTCCGTTGTTATGAGGTTGGAGTCGTTCGATTCTAGCATTGTAGAATGTCAAACCCAGCTAGCAAAATATTCGAATATACTAGTGCAAACCTTACAACAAGGTTGGTATGGATGAGCAATACACGAGGAGTCCCATAGGTATTCCCATCCTCCAAGGCCAAGGCCGAGGCAGATGCTATGCGAGTTATGATTTTCTTGTGAGGTGTCATCTTCTTCCTATGTTAAGCGTAAGTGCTCTTCACTCTCTTGCAAGGTGGCTATGTGGAAATCTTCGTCGTTGGTTGATTCCCATTCTTCTGCTTGCGGCTCGAGTTTGGGAGGTTCTCCCTTTCTCTCTTCTGTAAGCTTCTTAGTGTCAAACAAAGGTTTGACTCCTTCGAGCGGCTTATCAATATCATTGTTCAAATTGGTTAAATTATTGAATGTTTTAGCCATTCGTTTGATTTTTGCTTCTTGGTATCTAGTGAAGGACACTTCCTTCTGCCTTGGTACATCTGCTTTCTCAGTGGTCCCATAGACAAAGTGGCCATATAGAGACCATTTGGGTGAGGTAGGGAACAAGTCGACTTGTGGGGTGTCCGATTGATAACCTAACCCTATGTATTTACGTGTTTTCATTGGGATGATAGGTCCTACATGACCTTGCTTATTTTTGTCGAGTCCGATGTGGGGGACGTATCCGAGTTGGTATATGAGGTCCCACCCTTTTATCATGGTGGGGTTGATGTCATAAAGTTTGGCGAGGTCTGGGCTAACCTCTCTCATTAATTTTTATTGACGCGTCAGGAGAGAACTAGGAGGGGTAGGGGGACGGACGTCCACAACGGTTGTCTCATCAGGGATTCGAGTCTTTTGAATATGGCCCATGTTCAATACGGAATCATGGGCTATCGTAATACTTGTCGCGTGATCAGTATCCATCTCCTGGAGGGGCGCTTCAGCATATATATGGATGATGGAATCCTCATATGGGAATTTGACGCATTGATGGTATGTGGATGCGACGGCCTTCATTGACTCTAGCCATTTTCTTCATAAGATAAGATTGTACGTACTAGCAGAATCAAAAACGCTGGAAGGTAATGTCTTTCGTTATAAGTCCAAGGTGAACCTAGAGTTTAATAGTTCCTTTGACAAAGCTATGTGAGCCATCATAAGCTACGAGTGACAGTGTCGAGGGCCTGACATCCTGCTCCTTGTATTCGAGCATCTTTAACGTTGTGAGAGGGTAAATATTGAGTCCTGCTCCTGTGTCAACCAATGCATAGGGTACGGAGAATCCTCTAATTATGACTATAAAGTATATAGGAGCCGCACTCCCGTGGAGTGACTCTTTAGGCATCTCTGTGTCTATGAAAGTGAGCACTGGAGGTTGCGTTATGACTGAGGCAATTTGATGTAGCTCATCCAATATGGTGTCCTCATCCACTTGTGTGTCTTCAAGTATCCTTATCAACAATTGGTGATGGTTGTTGGCAGATTTCTGAGTGTGTGCTTACTTTATTGTTTGGTGGTGAAAGTCATTTAAAAATCAAAGAAAGAGTAAAATAGGGGATGGAATCAGCACAACTAAGAAATCCTAGACCTGTAAGATATAGGGTCCATTGTAGTAAGTTTTGATAAGTAAGAGTTTGTCCCACAGGGAAAGGTGATCTATAGCTCCAAAGGAGCCATCTCTAGTAGTCCCTCCAGATCTGATTACAGATCTGACAGTGCTAAAAGGAGGGGAGTTTAAGGTCACTTATTCTAAGTATTCTAATATCAAAACTACAGAAAGGGTTGAGAGGATGGATGGAGTGTGGAAAATAAATATAAAAGGGTGAGAAGTATGTTATTGAGCCCAGATCAGAGGAGGTTTGTAACTCATATTCAGATCTGATGTTATAGAAATCCTGTCCACTCAAATGGTCACAGATTATCCCATAGGGTAACCACTATTCAGGGATGGGTCAAAACATAACCAGTAAATCATTGCAAGCACTATTTCATCCAGGCTACCAGCTCAAGAATCCATAGGGAACCTCAACCTCTAAAGCTCTATATGTGGGGTTAAGGTTGTATAGGACCATGACAGCCTAGACACATAGAACCAGCAAGAGATTAAGTATAATCTTCGATCTAGCTGTCCATTGCTTGAGTGAGGCTATAATGGTCCAGTCACCAGCCTACAATCTCTATAAACATATCAGATCCAACATCTGATGGCGGATCTATACAAGTATAAGGGAGTCTGCCTTTGTGCAATCTCCCACCAAGCTTCTACAAGCTCAGGAGTAAAGAAGAAAGATCCATCTTGGATCGATGAACTGGAATCACCCTAAGGCTATAATCTGTCCACTTAAATGGTCACAGACTACCCCAGAGGCTATCCTCCTCACGGAGCCCAAGACAAAATAAGAATATCGCTGCTACCACCATGGTCACAAGGCTACTAGCTTAAGCTCCCATGGGGATTTCAGATCTAGTGGGTCTTGTGGTGGGGCTAAGGCTGTATAGGGCCATGATAGCCCAGACACACAGGTCACTTAGATCTGAGTGGCCCTTAGAATCAGTCCTCCATTGCTTTGAAACACAGCCAAAGCAATGGCGGATCACAAGGCAGCAGCCTTGCACAGAGCTTCTCACACACACACACAAATCCCACAAAGTACAGATCCTATTACAGAACTTCCATTAATCTAGTTCAAAATACATACAAAGACATAGCCAGCAAGTGCTGGACTATGGAGAGAAGGAAAAAGAAAAAGAAAGCTACTTACAACTACAAAAAGAAAAACTAAATGATCTCAGATCAGGTCTCCCATAAATGAGATGGGTTCCTAGCTATTCCAGGATGTAGAAAGAAAAGAAAGTCTAAGCTCCCCTAAACCTAAGCTAAGTGTGGGTATTTATAGCAGTGGTGTGGCGGCGCATTAGGGTTGGGAAACCCTAATTTTAACGATGCCATGTGGTAGAATAGTGATCCTTCGATGCCTTGGGGCACGTGCACAGAGATTTAAGCATGGGTGTGCATGCCCTAATCGCTAGAAATTCCTAGAAAGTCCTCTGCTGAAGAGATGGAAGTTTGAGGTTCAGAGCTTTGCTAGGTAGCCATTGTTTCCCAGACTTGTTGCATGGTAGCTTTTGTTCTTCGCTAGGATGATTTGAAATTGAAGCTTCCGCCTTCGCGAGGTTGGCTTGGTTTGCTCTTCAGGCAGTCGCGAGGTTGAGTGGACATCAGAGCCTCAGATGTTGCGGGGTTGATCTTCGCGAGGATAGATTTGAATAGCGTGAGAACTTCGCGAGCACTTTTCTTCACTAGGCTTCACGAGTTACCTCGCGAGGCTTTGATGAGTTCTGAACTGCACGAGGTTCCATGTCTTAACTGATCTTCGTGAGGGTGGCTTTGCTTTCGCAAGGATGCTTTCTTCTTTCAAGAACTGCGCGAGGAGTTCTCTTCTGATAATTGCATCCCGCGGCGACTGCACGACAGCTGTGCAAGGAGTCTTCTAAAGCTCTCTCTTCTCAGCCGTTTTGAGCGAACTGCGCGCGATTGAGAGAAGTTTACTATGAACTACATGAGACTATGCGAGGTGTTCTATTCTTGAGCTTCGCGAGAGCTGTGCGAGTTTATGTTTCTGAAGCTCTTCAGTCAATCATCTGCACGAGAAGTTGTCGTAGAGTCTTGGGAAGCTCAGCTGGACTGTGCGAGGCTCATTTTCAGGTATGGATTCAGACTTCATTCTTCTAAGGGACTTTTGGTGCCAAAATAGGCTTTTTAACAGGATTCCTGGCCTTATTTCACTGCTGGGTACTACCTACATAAAACACTTAACAAGGACTTATTAGGTGGCTATGGTCTAATCAAAGGTTAAGTTAAGGGATGAAAAGTGGTACTTTTCAGGTCTTAACACACCCCCAAACCTAATCTTTGCTAGTCCCTTAGCAAAGCTACATTAAACCTAATATAAAAATTAAATGCCACTTTCGTAGGGAGCACGAATACATTTAGCGTATGTACCAAGCCTTTTAAATCCCTAGGTGATCCCTAGTGGAGGAGTGAAGTCTCCTGAGGGTTTTCAGTGAAGACGCCCACAAACTTCTTCAATGAAACAGTTAACAAAAGTGTAATATCATCCAATGAGCAATCAAGGGGTAGACTTAGTTTACTCTTGCCTCATTAAGCATAAAAGAAATTTAATTTATTGGTTGCACAGTAACTTAAACAGCATAAACTCTTCATGATTGCACAACATTTCCAATTAGTTTACAATCACAGAAAACTGCACAAGTGTGTGCCAGCACTGAGCTTATCCTTAGGTCAAAAATTAGGTTAAGGTCATACATAATGCATTCAAGTTCAGACCCAAAAACTTTGCAGTGCATACTCTCATAAGGGTTTTGTTGAGGGGTTCATTCTCTCACAGGCTCAAGAGCAGTTACATCCCCCAAATGGGTCTGTAAGCATGAGCATAGGCAGAGTTCTTAAGTGTTGACATCATTGGCAGTTCCTCACCATAGATTGGATACTCTTTATCTTCACATGACAACTCACTCAACTTTTGGATCACAGGGACTTTTAACTGGGTTGTAATGTGGCTTATGGAGTGGGGTTGAAAGAATGGAGGGTTGAGAAGGGGTTCAAAATTGAGAAATCAGTAGGTGATAGAGCTGATTCATGACTTCGCCTTCTTGAATTTAGCTCCTTTCATCTTCTTTGAGATTTTCAGATTTGAAGTGATCAGTTTCTCTTCTTGGTTTTGATTTTCCAATGAAAGTTCCTCTTGACTCCTCCCTTACTTCTCTTCATTGTTATTTTTGTTTCCTTCTTGTGGAATTTTCTGATTTTTATTTTATTTTATTTTTTTTACTTTTCAGAAATGCCACCATGCTCCCAATTATCATACTGCCAGATTTGAGGTATTTATTTTCCATTCACCTACTGTTGACCATAGCTAGTCCATCTTCAACTTTTGTTTTTCCTTTACCTTCTGAATTCTCAGAGTGAGGGTAGGCTGAAGCAGGTTCATAGGTTCAGGTTCAAGTACTCAAGTGTTTTTTGAAGAAATTTAGGATTTAAAGCTCAAAGGGGGTATGGACAAGGGCAGTTACTTAAGGGTTGGTCTTATTAGGCTCAAATTGTCCAAGAGAAGGCGTTGATCCTTTCGTCAGTCTCATGAGTACTGTCACTTGTTTCAACTTGGAACTACCTAACTACTGGTGAGTACAGTGACTCAACCAGTTCTTAGAACTAGAAGGGATTGCCTTGGTTACTCCTCAAAAGATGGAAAAAAAAATTTATATAAGCCCAATTCTCACTGGTTATGGTCTTCCTTTGAACTTTTAAGTATGTCCTCACCTTTTTCTCTCTCTACTGATTCACTGAGTGCTGATACAAGTGAGTTTCCTTGGTGATATTATCATGGAAATGTGGAGTATTAGAAGTTTATAATGTCAAAAGTTTGCAAAAATTTTAAACTTCTTATTTTCATGATTCTTAAGTGAACAGAGGTCCATTTCCATATTGCTCAGATGAGTCAGCTGCACTTATGTTAGCTATTCCATTGGCAGGGTCTGCCTGGCACACCCCCAAACCTATGAGAGGCAGTGTCCTCACTGGTTCAAAGGTGTCTGTGCAGCAGAGTTATTACAACATAAAAGACTAGAACAAGAAATAAAGTAAACAAGAATAGAAAACTGTACAGCATATCAGAAAAGGAAATTTTCATTAAGATTAAAAGAAAATTACAAAAATGGAGGAGGAAAGGAGAGAGGGATCAGGGGTGAGGGGGTGGAGTGGAGGGGGCAGGGGATGGCTCTGTCTTTTGCTTCTTCTTCTGCGGCTGAAGCTCTTCCTCCTCCTCCTTGGCAAGGACTTGCAGAACCTCCTCGTATTCATCCCAGAGGGGCTGGAGGGGATCCGGCTCTTTAGGTGGCGGCGGGTCCAACCACATCGGATAAAACTTGTTAGGCAGCGCATTTGGCTTGTCATCTGCCATGATTAGGATTAGGGAAGGACCACTAGGGTGAGAGGAGATAGGATGCGATGAAGATGAACAGGGCCTCCCTGTGTATTTAAAGGCGAGGATGGTGGAAGATGAAATGGTTGAATAACATCCAAGTCGCCATAATTAATTGAGAGTGAGTTAGGAAACGTCAAGTCCCAGCAGTCAGTGTGGGAAATGACAAATGCATTAGACTCGCGCAGCTGGGTACGGGGATCACGAGATATCAGAATCGCGCGATTATGGGAGTTAGAGCTGGAAGTGCGTGAGAGATTCTGCAGCATTGAAACTCGCAACAGTGAAAGAAATGGCCTATGCGAATTGCACGAGTCTTCCCAAATCACAATTTGGAATGTGCGAGGGCCTAGTGCAAACAGGGGCACTATAGTTAGTGCAGCCTACTCATCAAAAATATTCACATAATATGCATTCAAATTCGAAAATTAGCAATTCACAGAAGAAGAAGAATAAATCATCCCAATCCCACAAACTCTATCAAGCTCAACAATATCAAAGTCCACATATCCCCTAAAATTTCCTAGAACTTAAGGTAGAAACAAAAGTAGTATAGCACAACATAGACATAACTGTGGGTCAGGTAGATGTAGGGGTCCCATGAAAATGAATACTGCTCATAGGATCAGCAGGTTGTTCAATGCAAGGCTTAAGCCTCTGACAATTCACTTTAAAGGTCCTCCCAGATTTGGGATCCTTGACTTCCGCAGCACCAGATGGGGAAACATTCAAGACAACATAGGGACCTTCCCATCTGGATTTTAATTTGCCAGGAAAGAATTTTAGTTTGGAGTTGAATAACCAAACCTTACCACCCGGTTCGAGGCTTTCTTAAGCCCTTGTCAAAAGAAAGCTTTAGCTTCCTTGTAGATCCACGGCATTGGTGTAAGCATCCATCCTCGGCTCATCCAATTAAATTGCTTTGTAATGACCTGTGATGACCAGCAAAAGTTAGGTCCATGTTCAAATTCTTAATGGCCCAATAGGCCTTGTGTTCTAACTCTACTGGGAGGTGGCAGGCCTTGCTATAGACCAGTCGGAATGGGGACATTCCAATGGGGGTCTTATAGGCAGTCCTATAGGCCCACAAAGGCATCATCCAGCTTTCACCCCAATCTTTCCTATCAGATGTGCTTGATCTCCGTATTGAAATTTCAACTTGCCCACTTGTTTGTGGGTGGTAGAATGTAATCCTATGGGTCACGAATATTTCTTGAGCAAGCTCTCGAAATTCTCACATTGAAATGGCTACCCCCATCACTGATAATAGCTCTAGGGGTTCCAAATCTTGAGAAAATGTTGTGCTTTACAAATTTGAGGACCACCTGGTTATCATTGGTTCTTGTCGCAATGGCTTCTACCCATTTGGAAACATAGTCCACTGCCACTAAGATGAAGTGGTAACCATTAGAGGGAGGAAAGGGGCCCATGAAGTCTATTCCCCATACATCAAACAGTTCTACAATAAGGATGGGCTATAAAGGCATTGAATTTATTTTGGATAGCCCTCCTAATTTCTGACATCTCTCATATGCCTTGCAGTGTGTGTATGCATCCTTGAATAAGGATGGCCAGTAAAAACCACACTGCAGGACCTTGTCAGCTATTTTTCTCCCACTAAAGTGGCCGCCACAGGCCTTTTCATGGCACATGGCCAGAATACTGGGGATATCACTTTCGGGAACACATCTTCGGATGATCTGGTCAGCACAGTACTTGTATAAGCAAGGTTCCTCCCAGAAAAAAATACTTGACCCTTGACAAGAACAGGTCTTTATCCATTTTGGTGCAGTGGGGAGGAATCTTTCCTATAACTAGATAATTGACAATGTGTGAAAACCAAGGGACTAAGGATTGGATGGCAAATAATTGCTCATCAGGGAAGGCATCATTTGTAGGGCCATCCAGGCATTTCTCCAAGATAATTCTGGACAAGTGGTCAGCCACCACATTCTCCACACCCTTTTTGTCCTTGATTTCGATGTCAAACTCCTGTAGCAGGAGTATCCATCTAATCAGCCTAGGCTTAGCATCTCTCTTGGACAGTAGGTACTTCAATGCCGAATGGTCAGTGAAGATTACAGTTTTAGATCCTAGTAGGTAGGCTCTAAATTTGTCAACAACAAAAACCACTGCTAGAACCTCTTTCTCAGTTGTGGTATAGTTCAGCTGAGCTTCAGCAAGTGATTTGCTGATATAAGCAATGACCACAGGTAGTTTATCTTTTCTTTGGCCCAAAACAGCACCTATTACCAAGTCTGATGCATCACACATCAGCTCAAAAGGTAGGGTATAGTCTGGTGTTTGGAGTACAGGAGCAGAGGTGAGGCAGATTTTCAATGTTTCAAAAGCCTTAAGACAGTCAACAGAAAAGTCAAAGGGCACATCCTGGCAGAGCAGGTGGCACAATGGCTTAGTAATGTTGCTGAAGTCCTTAATGAACCTCCTATAAAATCCTGCATGCCCTAGGAAAGATCTGATTTGCTTGACTGTTTTTGGAGGGGGCAAATTGGCAATGAGGTCCACTTTGGCCTTGTCTACCTCAAGCCCTTCTTTAGAGACTACATGGCCCAACACAATGCCTTGTGTTACCATGAAGTGGCTCTTTTCCCAGCTTAAAACCAAATTGGTTTCCTCACATCTTTGCAAAACTAGGCTGAGGTGTTGTAGACATCGCCAAAGTCATTCCCCATAGACAAAAATCATCCATAAAAATCTCTAAAACTTGTCAATCATATCGAGAATATGGCATACATACACCTCTGTAAAAGTGGTCATGACATTACAAAGTCAAAAAGACATCCTTCTGTAAGCAAAGGTGCCAAAAGGACAGGTAAAGGTGGTTTTCTCTTGGTCTTGAGGATGCACAGGGATTTGGTTGTACCCTGAGTACCCATCAAGAAAACAGTAAAAAGCTTTTCCAGCCAATTTGTCCATAATTTGATCAATGAAGGGGAGTGGGAAATGGTCCTTTCTAGTTTTAGAGTTGAGCTTCCTATAATCAATGCACACTCTCCAGCCAGTGGCTGCCCTAGCTAGCCTCAACTCTCCAGTTTCAGTCTTAATCATTGTTACGCCAAATTTCTTAGGCACCACCTGGATAGGTGCCACCCAATGAGAATCAGAGATGGGGTAAATCACCCTTGCATCTAGCAATTTAATGATTTCCTTGAGGACCACTTCCTGCTTGTGAGGATTTAACTTCCTCTACATTTCCCTGGAGGGTAGTGCTCCCTCCTGAAGATGAATCCTATGCATGCAGATTGATGCATCGATTCCTCCCAGATCGGCAATGGTCCAACCAATTGCCTTCTTGTGCTTCCTCAAAACTGTTAGTAATTCCTCTTCCTGCTCATTGGTAAGGGAGGAAGAGATAATCACAGGAAGCTTATCACCTTGGTCAAGGAAGGCATATTTTAATGTTTCTGGAAGCTTCTTGAGTTCCAGATCAGGGGCTTGTTGGGCGGATGGAAAAATTGGTGCATTGGAGGTTGGAGGAAGAGGTAGCAATGTAGGTTTCCAACTTGAATGCTGCACTAAGCCCACAGAAGACTTCGATATGGTCATGTCTTTTGATCCCCCATCTAGGCTCTCTTCCTCCACCATGTCCCAAATTTTAACTAAATTCCTGACAATGTTTCCCCACTCCAACAGAGTGGACAATTCCTCTTCCATAATTTCCTCTAGTACATCCATTGCAAAGCTCTCCTCATTGTCCATTTGAGGGTACTTTGCACTGTTGTACACATTCAACTCAACTTTCATATGTCCAAAAGTTACCTCCATTACTCCAGACCTGCATTGGATGCAGGCATTGGCAGTGGCCAAGAAAGGCCTGCCCAATATAACAGGTATGGGATTTTGGCTATTGCTGCACCCCATGTCCAAAACTAAGAAATCGACAGGGTAGAAAAACTTATCCACTCCCACCAAGACATCCTCAACCATTCCCAGAGGTTTCCTCTTAGATCTATCAGCCATCATCAGCACAATGGGGGTAGCTTTCAGCTCCCCCAAACCTAGTTGAAAATATACACTGTATGGCAACAGGTTAACACTGGCTCGAAGGTCTAAAAGGGCTTTTCCAATTGTATGGTCTCCAATTATGCAGGGAATAGTGGGTATCCCTGGATCTTGCAACTTCTCAGGCATTGATATGTTAAATACATAATTCATTGTATCAGTTGCAAAGACCTTCTTGGACACATGGCCTCTAGCCTTTCTCTTTTGGGTGCAGAGGTCTTTCAGGAACTTTGCATAGGCTGGGACTTGTTTAATTGCCTTAAGCAGGGGTAAATTGATTTTCACCTGCCTGAAGGTCTCCATCATTTCCTCCATCTGGGCATTCCCTTTATCAAAAGGGATAGGACCATCCAAAGCCTGAGGAAATGGCAGCTGAGGTTCTGCTGGTTCCTCAGCTGCTAGCCCATGACTGAACTTATGTTTCTTTCTTTTTTCATGTTTTCCTCTCTGCTACGGCTCAACTACAGCCTTATTATTTTTCTCCTGCTGCAAGGTGGCAACCACTTCTTGGCTTTGTGGTCCAACAACTTCTCTATCATGATCATTTGCATCATCTGTGGAAATTACCTCTCTGATGCATTACCCACCAGTTGTCTACCTGCCCAGGACCTTAGTTGGTGTCCTCAAACTTTGAGGAAGCTTCCTCAATTAAAAACTGACCCTTGGGGTTAGCAATTGGCTGGCGGGGCAACCTGCCTTCATCTCTCCTAGCCAAGGCTTTTGACATTTGGCTCATCTGCTCTTCCATTTTTTGGAGTCTCTGACTATGAGAGTCCACAGTCTGAGCCAAGGAACCCAAGTTTTGCAATGAAGTCAAGACTTGGTCCTCAAAAGAAACATTTCTTGGCTGGGAGTGGGGTAAGACCAACTGATGTTACTGCTGATGGGGCTGCTGATGGTGCTGGAAGGTAGACCAAGGGGCATTCCCTTAATTGAACTGCTGTTGTGGCCTTCGTGGTAAGGCCAACATCTGTTGGGGCTGCATGTAGTTGTCTTGCCTCCACCTCAGATTTGGGTGGTCTCTCCATTGGTAACCAGCACTTTGGTGCTAGTATCCATATGGCTGCCTATTGTAGCCCCCAGATTGTTGTTGGCCATAAGATTGAGCAGCAGCAGTATGTTCCAAAACCAATTCAGGAAATTGCCCTGCAGATGGACATTCCTCCACTATGTGCTGTGGGGACTGGCATATCAGACATGCCTCCCCCACATGAGCAGCTCTTCTGTGTTGCATCACAGTCAATAATTTGTCAAACTTCATAGAGAGGTTTGCCATCTGCAGCTGCAGGTCATTGTTCCCAAACACCTCATAAACTTTTCCTCCTGATCCAGCAGCAGGCCCCACCTTTGACTCAGATTCCTGACTAGTTCTTGCCTGGGATGGCTTTTGAAAAGCATTCTCACTAATCACGTCAAACAATTCCCATGCCTCCTCAGCAATCTTGTGCATATAGGACCCACCACAAGAGGCATCGACCATATCTCTATTTTTCTCGTCAATCCCATTGTAGAAGCTTTGTACAAGCTGCCACTCTGGGATCTTGTGGTGGGGGCATTATTTGAGCATCTCTTTAAACCTATCCCAGGACTGGTTAAAATCCTCAGTTGGGGATTGAGCAAACGTAAGAATCTCTTTCCTCAACTGGCTAGTTTTTGTCTCAGGGAAGAACTTGGTCAGAAACTTGGTCTGCAGGTCTTTCCATGAAGTAATGCTATTGTTGGGAAGAGTGATCAGCCAGGTACTGGCCCTATCCTTCAGAGAGAAGGGAAAGAGTCTGAGCCTAGTAGCCTCAGGTCCCAAACCAGTGATATTAAAAGTGGTGCACAAGGCAAAGAACTGGTCAATATGCTTGTAAGGGTCCTCTTTGCTAAGCCCATGGAAAGCTAGCAGCATCTGGATGATTGAAGTTTTTATTTCATAGTTCCCCTGAACATCAGGGAATTGAATGCTAAAAGGGGAGTTATAGTCATCCGGAGCATTCAACTCCTTGAGGGTTCTGGGTTGTTCTTCACCCATAATTACTGTCATAGATTCACTTGGGAGCTCTCCTGTGGTGTGCCTGTCTCTTCTAAGTCTCCTTCCCCTTTCTTACTCAGGGTTAAGAGGCTCTAAAGCAGGGCTGAGGGACCTCCTCCCTAGCATACAAGCACACCAACAGCAAGGAAAGCTTCTTACAGGCACATTGCAAAAGAATAATTGTACAACTAACAAATTTATCTAACTAGTTTACAGCTATTCAAAGAATACATTTAAAACTATCCTAGATAGTGCTAGAAAATTTTTTAAGAAAGATAGACAGAGCTTTAAAAGTCAGACAGTTCACAAACAGAGGTAGCTAAGCTCCAATTACAGTCCAACTATCCTTCACTGTTGCTGTCTAGATCTGCAAGAAAGATTCAAAATTATGTCAGCAGTATCAATTATTCACATGTGCAAAGAATACTAAGAATACAAAAACTAAGGGTCTACTAATAGTTCATCTTTCCCCGGCAACGGCGCCAAAAACTTGTTGGCAGATTTCTGAGTGTGTGCTTACTTTATTGGTTGGTGGTGAAAGTCATTTAAAAATCAAAGAAATAGTAAAACAGGGGATGGAATCAGCACAACTAAGAAATCATAGACCTGCAAGATACAGGGTCCATTGTAGCAAGTGTTGATAAGTAAGAGTTTATCCCACAGGGAAAGGTGATCTATAGCTCCAAAGGAGCCATCTCTAGTAGTCCCTCCAGATCTGACTCAGATCTGGCAGTCCTAAAAGGAGGGGAGTTTAAGGTCACTTATTCTAACTATTCTAATGTCTAAACTACAGAAAGGGTTGAGAGGATGGATGGAGTGTGGAAAATAAATATAAAAGGGTGAGAAGTATGTTATTGAGCCCAGATCAGACGAGTTGTGTAACTCAGATTCAGATCTGATGTTATAGAAATCTTGTCTAGTGGCTACATTATCACCACTGAGGAGAAAGGATCCAACCCATCACTCTGCCATGATTCCTCCCTTAAGGCTATAACCTATCCACTCAAATGGTCACAAATTATCCCATAGGGGAACCACTATCCAGGGATGGGTCAAAACATAACCAGTAAATCATTGCAGGCACTATTTCATCTAGGCTACCAGCTCAAGAATCCATAGGGAACCTCAACCTCTAAAGCTCTATATGTGGGGCTAAGGCTGTATAGGACCATGATAGCCTAGACACATAGAACCAGCAAGAGATTGAGTACAACTTTTGATCTAGCTGTCCATTGCTTGAGTGAGGCTACAATGGTCCAATCACCAGCCTACAATCTCTATAACCATATCAGATCCAACATCTGATGGTGGATCTATACAAGTATAGGGAAGTCTGCCTCTGTGCAATCTCCCACCAGGCTTCTACAAGCTCAGGTGTAAAGAAGAAAGATCCATCTTGGATCGGTGAACTAGAATCACCCTAAGGCTATAATCTGTCCACTTAAATGGTCACAGACTATCCCAGAGGCTATCCTCCTCACGGAGCCCAAGACAAAACAAAAATATCGCTGCTACCACCATGGTCACAAGGCTACTAGCTCAAGCTCCCACGGGAATTTCAGATCTAGTGGGTCCTGTGGTTGGGCTAAGGCTGTATAGGACCATGATAGCCGAGACACACAAGTCACATGGATCTAAGTGGCCCTTAGAATCAGTCCTCCATTGCTTTGAAACACAGCCAAAGCAATGGCGGATCACAAGGCAGCAGCCTTGCACAGAGCTTCTCACACACAAACACAAATCCCACAAAGTACAGATCCTATTACAGAACTTCCATTAATCTAGTTCAAAATACATACAAAGACATAGCCAGCAAGTGCTGGACTATGGAGAGAAGGAAAAAGAAAAAGAAACCTACTTATAACTATAAAAAGAAAAACTAAATGTTCTCAGATCAGGTCTCCCAGAAATGAGATGGGTTCCTAGCTATTCCAGGATGTTGAAAGAAAAGAAAGTCTAAGCTCCCCTAAACCTAAGCTAAGTGTGGGTATTTATTGCAGTGGTGTGGCGGCGCATTAGGGTTGGGAAACCCTAATTTTAACAATGCCACGTGGCTGAATAGTGATCCTTTGATGCCTTGGGGCACGTGCACGGAGATTTGAGCATGCGGGTGCATGCCCTAATCGCTGGAAATTCCCAGAAAGTCCTCTACTGAAGAGATGGAAGTTTGAGGTTTAGAGCTTCGCTAGGTAGCCATTGTTTCCCAGACTTATCGCGTGGTAGCTTTTATTCTTCGCTAGGATGATTTAAAATTGAAGCTTCCACCTTCGCGAGGTTGGCTTGGTTTGCTCTTTAGGCAGTCGCGAGGTTGAGTGGACATCAGAGCCTCAGATGTCGCAGGGTTGATCTTCGCGAGGATAGACTTGAATAGTGTGAGAACTTCATGAGCACTTATCTTCACTGGGCTTCGCGAGTTACCTCGTGAGGCTTTAATGAGTTCTGAACTATGCGAGGTTCCATGTCTTAACTGATCTTTGCAAGGCTGGCTTTGCCTTTGCAAGGACGCTTTCTTCTTGAATGGCGCGAGAATTGCGCGAGGAGTTCTCTTCTGATAATTACATCCCGCGGCGACTACACGACAGCTGTGCGAGGAGTCTTTTGAAGCTCTCTCTTCTCAGCCGTTCTGAGTGAACTGTGTGCGGTTGAGAGAAGTTTGCTTTGAACTGCGCAAGACTGCGCGAGGTGTTCTATTCTTTAGCTTCGCGAGAGCTGCGTGAGTTTATGTTTCTAAAGCTCTTCAGTCAATCATCTGGGCAAGAAGTTGTTGTAGAGTCTTGGGAAGCTCAGCTGGACTGTGCGAGGCTCATTTTCAGGTCTGGATTCAGACTTCATTCTTCTGAGGGACTTCTGGTGCCAAAACTAGCTTTTTAGGAGGATTCTTGGCCTTATTTCATTGCTGGGAACTACCTACATAAAACACTTAATAAGGACTTATTAGGTGGCTATGGGTCTAATCAAAGGTTAAGTTAAGGGGTGAAAAGTGGTTCTTTTCAGGTCTTAACAATGGTCAGGTAATTTCTTTATGAGCTCTAGTATAGATAACTGGGCTAGAATCTTTTGGAGATGCCGCAGAAGGTTATATTCTTTCCCTGTCTCCACTGTCATTTCTTTGCCTAGCCAATGAGCCTTGGGTGCAGGTGGTTGGAGTGATTGAGGTGCAGGGATTGGTGGAGGGATAATGTGAGGCGGGGGCTGCAAGTTAGCTTCTCTTTCTCTCACATTCCCCTCTGATGGTTGTGCATTCGTGAAATTCTTATTCCGAGGGAAAGGCAGAGGTAGGTAATTGGTTCCTGACTTAAGAATTGGGCAAGTCGGTTGTTGGCTGAACCTAGTGTTACTCGAAGCTAATGTATTTGTGAAGTGAGTGAAATTGGAGGTTAGAGCGCGTGCCTGCACGGTGTCGCTCCAAGGTGGGAGGTACTGTGTGTAATCCTCCTCTTCTAGGAAAGCAGAGACCAGCATCTCGCATAGGTCGAGATATTCTTCTCGCTCATTTTCTTCTATGTTTAGTAAACACTCAGTCATTGTTTAATTCTTTCGACTTGGAGTTTTTCGGGTGACACATTCTACCCATGCGACAATTTGGGCTACAGTTTGAAGATAATGGTCTCCATACTCGGGCTCAAAATTGGATGAAGGGAGTGGCAATGGTGTTGGTTCAAGATTTGGAGGGCTTAAATGTTCTGGTGGGTGACTATGGAGGAATGGTCTCTTGGCCCTAAAGGAGTGGACTCGTATCTGAGTGAATTTTGGATAAGGAGGCGAGCTCGACGGGGCGATACGAGTGAACTAGGCCGAGGGGTGCGGGGGTGAATGTTGAGAACTAGAAAATACCATTTTCCACCCTTTAACCTGGGCCTTGATAGACCCCTGAGAGAACTAAATAAGTATTTTAAGTGCTTGTGTTACAACTAACAATAAAGGCAGGCTTAACCATGAAAGAAGCCTAAAAGTGCCAAAAAAATGATAATCCATGTCGATCCAAAGGAAGAAAGAGAAGGGGCAACCTCACTAGCTGTCAAAATGCCTGAACTGAAGAGGCAAAGACCTGGTCTCAACCCAGAAAAGAAATGTGGAGCAGTTCGAACAGAAAAATGCACTACAGAGTGCTTTTCGAAAAGAATCTGAACATTTCGAAAAGAACCTGAACTCTGCGAAAAGAACTAAAAGCTCCAGGCTTAGTTTTTGAAGAGCACCTGAACTCTTCGAAAGGATGATTGACCTTTTCGAAAAGAAGAGAACTTCTTGTGAACAGAACCTGAACTTTGCGAAAAGAGCTTCAGGAGTCACAGTACCTTGCGAAAAGTTCCCTAAACTATGCGAAATGGTATTCTGGAGATTCCTAGCTTTTGCAAGGATAATTCAGTAATCTTTTTCACTCGTCCCAATGCATTTAAAAACCTAGGGACATTCCAGAAGATTCTAAACACGAAGCAAAGGCATATTCCACCCCATGTGACCACCCGCAGATGAAATCACTTGGCGGGAACTTCTAGAAGCTCTAACAGATTTTCAAATTGCATAACAGAATTGATGCTTATGTCGCCTGATTGGCTAAACCAGATCGAGCAATTCTAATTGGCCAGAACAGATCTGGATCCTTGTGCTCGACTACCATTGGTTGATACAGATCTGAGCACTTCTGATTGGTCGATACACATCTGAGCTAGACTTGGGGAAAACTATAAATAGATGAACCATTTGCCCAATTTGGGCATCCAGATTTTGAGTTTCATTTCTATTGCCCCATTTCCAATTCAGATAATTTGTCTGAAACCCCTATAATAGCCTAACTTTTACTTGCAATTGAGAGCTGTGAGATACCTCTGTAATTCAAAAGAGAATTGTATTCAAGACTACAAATCTGAGAGCTGTTTAAGCTGTGCTTTGTAATTGTAATGGTGAATTTGAAAAGGTTGCTGTAAATCGTACATTCTCAATTGGATTGTGTTAAGGGTTCCCTCTGATCTCCTTATTGCACTAGACTCCTTTAGATTTACTGTTTTTCATGCAATTTCCCTTGATTCATTAACCCTGTGGGAATTAGTGTTTGTAACCTAATCTCTCACAGCATTTGCAGTGATATTTCTTGTTCTAAATTAAGGGTTTAGATTAAAGACTATTGGATGGTCTGTGGCCATTGAAGTGGACAGACCATAGCCATAAGCCTAAATCTAATCCTTGAGTTAGATTTATTTCTCTTACATCTGTGCTTGTTGCCAGATGAAGATCGGATCATCTCTCATTTGATCTGTGGTCATTCTCATTATGTTTCAAGGACCAAATCAAAGTTAGATATTATTTCTCCATTTTTATAAGTTTACATCAAAATTCCCCCAACTTAGATCTGGATCATTTAGTTTAACTTTTACTTTTATCATTTAGTTAACGTGACAAATTCAACCTCCCATCTTATGTGCTCTGTAGATAGGATAAGAGGCCAGATCTGGTAGCTCAGATCTGGAGGTTTATCTTGCATTTTAAACAAATTCCCTGTGGATGATCTTTTAGTCACTTACATTTAAAACTTGCTACAATTGGCCCTGATCTTGCAGGCTAATTCACTTCTCTCTGTGCTGATATTTCTTTATTCTTTTTCTCAGATTCAGTATAACTTAGCATTTGTAAACCTGTTTTCAAAACACAAATAAATCATGCACACGTAGAATACCAACAAGTTTTTGGCGCCGTTGCCGGGGAATTTGTTTTAAAATAGGTAGACCTAAGTTTTCATTTTTTTTTTTTACATCAGTGCTAAACTATTCTATTGTTTATATCTGTGCAATTATTCATATCCATTTTGAAGAGGGGAATCTACTTTAAAAGGAATTTTGAAGGTTTGCTATGCATTATCTGATTCTCTATTCTGTGTTGTATGTTTGGTAGGAGGACTCTCAGCCATGAGATTGTCCCTCTAAATTTAGAAGTTGAAAGGCTATTACGAACCAGACAAACAGCACAGAATTCTGCTGAAACAGTTACTATGGGTGAAGAACCTCGACTTTTGAGGGATTACTTTGCACCTGGTGCTTATAATTATCCCTTTTGCATTCAATTTCCTACTGTTGAAGGAAATTATGAGATCAAATCATCGACTATCCAAATGCTTCCTTCCTTCCATGGGTTGAGTAAGGAAGATCCATACAAACATGTGGATGAATTCTTGTCTCTTTGCACCACATTCAACATAGTTGGACTTGGTCCAGAGGCAACCAAGCTTAGGCTCTTTCCTTTTTCATTAAAGGACAAAGCTAGAGCATGGTTGTCTATATTAGCACCAGATAGTGTCACTTCTTGGAATGATTTGCAGTGTCAATTTTTGGCCAAATACTTCCCTATGTCTAAAACAAGCCAATTGAGACAAAGTATTATTTCCTTCTCACAAAACTCAACTGAAATTTTCCATGAAACATGGGAAAGGTTTAAGGAACTTTTAAGGCAATGTCGTCATCATCAAATTCCCCAATGGCAGCTTGTTCAAAGCTTCTATCAAGGAATTGATCAAAAAGGCAAGAATATGGTAGATGCTTCCTGTGGAGGCACTTACTTGCAAAAAATAGTTGAGGAGGTTTTGGACTTATTTGAAGTAATTGGTGAAAACTCAACTCAACAGGAATCTTTGTTAAGAGATATTGAGAATCCTGCTAGGTTGAACAATCAGCAAACCACCAAAGGAAAGATTTATGAGGTGAATGAGTTGGAAAGAAAGATGGATAATTTAACCACAAAGTTTGATAAATTGATGGACTCACTTAAAAATCCAATGGTTGCAAGAGTAGAGGAGGCATGTCTGATATGCCAGTCCCCTACTCATTCACTTGACCAATGTCCCGCTGCACCACAGTTCCCAGATCTAGTGACGGAACATGCTCATGCTGCCCAATCATTTGGACAGATGCAGTCAAATGAATATCCATGGAGAGGGCACCCCAATTTGAGGTGGAGCCAGGGGAATTATCAATCACAACAGCAGTAGCAACCAAAGAACCAAATGCCTTTCAAAACTGCTCAGCCTTATCAGCAGAATTTTTATGCCAAGCCAAATTTTTTGCAGCCCATTCCACAACAACCTGTACAGCAATCTGCTCCAGTTCAAATCCCTTTCAGGTCCCCTTCTTTTGAAGATCAAGTCCTAAATTTACTCTAGAATTTAGGATCTTTAACTCAAACTGTGAACTTTCACAGTCAGAGCATAAAGAAGATTGAAGAAACATTGGGTCAACTTTCAAATACTTTGGCCAAAAGAGAGGAAGGAAAGTTACCCAGCCAACCTTTGAACAATCCCAAAGGACAGTTCATGGTTGGAGAGGCTTCCATTTCACATGAAGAAGTAAAAACTGTCACAACTTTGAGAAGTGGAAGAATTATAAAGAACAAAGTGGGTACTGAAGAAGAAAAAAGTGAGGAAAATGATAAAGATATGCATTTGAGCGGACATAATGTTAGCGATGAAGTCTTGATGTACCTCAGAAAAATCAAAAAAAATGAAAAACAAAAAAATAAAAGAGATTCTGATAATGATTCTAAAGCTGTAGATGAAGGACTAGTTCCTCATTTACCATTTCCTCATGCCATGAAATCTGTATCCCCTTTTGATAAAGGGAACACAAAAATAGATGAAATGATGGAGACTTTCAAGCAAGTCAAGATAAATCTACCTTTGCTTGATGCAATCAAACAAATTCCAGCATATGCAAAATTTTTGAAAGATATTTGCACTCACAAAAGACAGTCTAGGATACAGTTATCGAAGAAGGTCTTTGCTGTGGAAAGAGTTAATCAGGTGTTGTCTATTACCACACCTCCTAAACTTTAAGATCCTGGAATCCCCACAATCTCTTGCATTATTGGGGAACATACCATTGAAAAGGCTTTATTAGATTTGGGTGCTAGTGTCAACCTGCTTCCGTATTTTGTATATGAGAAACTAGGTTTGGGAGAATTAAAACCCACTCATGTGGTGTTACAACTAGCAGACAGATCTGAAAGAAAGCCAGTTGGGATGATTGAGGATGTATTGGTGGGAGTAGATAAATTTTTCTATCCTATTTTCTAGTTTTGGACATGGAACCTACAAAAGCAAAACTTCCATCCACTGTCATTTTGGGAAGACCATTCACAGCTCTGACAAATGCTTGCATTCAATGCAGGTCTGGTATTATGGAAGTCTCTTTTGGAAATATGAAGGTGAAATTAAATATTTATAATGCAGTCACACAGCCTCAATTAAGCTCTGAGGAATGTTTTCATGTTGATCTATTGGATAAACTGGTGGAAGGGACTTTACAACAGTTGTTGCAGTGTGAAGATTTAACCACAGATTCTAAAGATGCTTGGGGAAATTTTGAGGAAGAAACATTTTGTACCTCAAAGTCTGAGGAAGTAAATGCTGTGCAAGGAACTCAAAATCAATCAGCAAGTTTCTCTTCTTGGAAACCTGCTATTCCTCCCCTTCCACAAACAGCTAAGGTACCTTTGCTACCTTCTTTTATCAGCCCACCTGATGTAGAACTAAAGCAGTTGCCAGAAAATTTAAAATATGTGTTTTTAGGAGACCATAAATCATTGCCTGTGATTATTTCTTCCTCCCTCATAAAGGAGCAGGAGGAAGAGCTGTTAATTGTTTTGAAACAACACAAAAGGGCAATTGGTTGGACTATTGCTGATTTGGGAGGAATCAGTCCAGCTGTTTGCATGCATAAAATCCATTTGGAAGAAGATGCAAAGCCTTCTAGGGAAATGCAAAGGAGGTTAAACCCTCATATGCAAGAAGTGGTCATGAAAGAGGTTGTTAAGTTGTTAGATGCAGGGGTCATTTACCCCATTTCAGATTCAGCTTGGGTGGCACCTACACAGGTGGTACCTAAGTAATCTGAGATCACTGTTGTAACCTCAGATTCTGGTGAGCTTATGTCAACCAGACAAACAACTAGTTGGAGGGTCTGTATTGATTACAGAAAATGAAATTCAATGACCAGAAAAGACCATTTCCCTCTACCATTCATTGATCAAATTTTAGACAAGCTAGCAGGAAAAGCTTATTACTGTTTTCTTGATGGTTACTCTGGTTACAACCAGATTCCTGTGTACCCACAAGATCAGGAAAAGACCACATTCACTTGCCCTTTTGGCACTTTTGCCTATAGGAGAATGCCTTTTGGTCTTTGTAATGCTCCTGCTACCTTTCAAAGATGCATGTACTCCATTTTCTCTGATATGATTGACCAATTTATGGAGATTTTTATGGATGATTTTTCAATCTATGGAGACAGTTTTACCCAGTGTTTACATCATCTAAAATTGGTGTTACAGAGATGTGAAGAAACCAATCTAGTTTTGAGCTGGGAGAAGAGCCATTTCATGGTCACCCAAGGCATTGTCCTTGGCCATGTTGTCTCCCACAAGGGCATTGAGGTAGACAGAGCAAAAATTGATTTAATTTACCACCTCCCAAAAGCTTAAATAGATCGAAGTTTTTGGGACATCTTTGGATTTTCTGAAGGTTCATTAAGGACTTGATAAAATAACCAAGCCTCTTTGTCATTTATTTGCCAAGATGTCCCTTTTGTTTTCAATAATGAATGCATGAAGGCATTTGAATTCTTGAAAAAAGCTTTGATTTCAGCTCCAATATTACAGTCTCCAGTTATTCACGCCTTTTGAGCGATGTGTGATGCATCAGTTATGCTTTGGGAGCTATCCTTGGGCGGAGAAAGGATAAGCTGCCTCATGTCATAGCTTATGCCGGTAGATCAATGATTGATGCACTCAATTACACAACAAGCGAGAAGGAGGCTCTGGCAATTGTTTTTTTGCTTTAGAAATTCGGGTCATATGTCTTGGGTTCACAAATAGTGGTGTTCACGACCACTCTACCTTGAAATACCTATACATCTAAGAAGGACACCAAACCAAGATTAATCGGTGGATCCTCCTATTACAGAATTTGATTCTAGATCAAAGATAAAAAGGGTGTGGAGAATGTGGTGGTGATCACTGTCTAGAATTTTAAGCTTCTTTGAGATTGATAGGGCCTATCAATGAATCTTTCCACGATGAGCAACTTTTTGCTATTAGTGTACACACCCTTGGTTTGCAAACATAGTCAACTTTTGGCTCTTTGGAAGAATTCCTCAGCATTGGAATAAAATGGATAAAGATCTTTTCTTCTCAAAGGTTAAACATTTTATTTGGGAAGATCCTTGTCTGTTTAAGATTTATGCAGATCAAATAATAAGAAGATGTGTCACGAAGAAGAAGACTTTCATAGAATACTTTCTATGTGTCATGAAACGAGCTTTATGGAGGTCATTTTAGTGGAAACAAAACTGCTGCAAAGGTTTTACAGTGTGGATTCTATGGGCCTACACTTTTCAAAGATGCTCTGCAGCACTGTAAGTCTTGCCAGTACTGCCAGAAATTGGGCAGCATTTCCAAGAGAAACTCAATGCCTTTACAACCCATTTTGGTAGTTGAATTGTTTGATATTTGGGGGATAGACTTCATGGGTCCCTTTCCTCCTTCCAATGGGTGTAATTTCATTTTAGTAGCTGTGGATTATGTCTCCAAATGGGTTGAAGCCACAGCCACTAAAACCAATGATCACAGAGTGGTTCTAAAATTTTTAAAGGATCACATTTTTTCCAGGTTTGGTTTTCCCAGAGCTATTATCAGTGATGGGGGAAGCCATTTTTGTAATAAACATTTTGAAGCTTTATTGAAAAAATACTCTGTGACTCATAGAGTGGCTACTCCATATCATCCACAAACCAGTGGATAAGTGGAGATTTCCAATAGAGAAATCAAACATATACTAGAAAAGACTGTGAAGAAGGACCAAAAGGATTGGTCCTTTAAGCTGAATGATGCATTGTGGGCATATAGGATAGCCTATAAAACCCCAATTGGCATGTCCTCATTCAGATTGGTCTATGGCAAAGCATGCCATTTACCAGTGGAGTTAGAATATAAAGTCTTTTGGGCTATTAAAACATTGAACATGGATCTGACTACTGCTGGTAATCACAGGAAACTGCAACTTGCTGAGTTAGAGGAGCCGAGAATGGATGCATACACCAATTCAAGATCTTACATAGAGAAAGTCAAAGCCTTCCATGGTAAAAATTTGTTGAGAAAAGAGTTCACAGCTGGCTCTAAGGTATGGCTATTTAACCCAAAACTTAAGTTTTTTCCTAGAAAGTTGAGATCCAGACGGGAAGGGCAATATACTGTCATCCATGCAGCTCCTTCTGGGGCTGTTAAAATTTTAGACCCAAATGATGGAAGAATCTTGAAAGTAAATGGTCAGAGGCTCAAACCATGCATTGAAAATACCCAGGAGCCTGTGTTGACCATCTATCATCAAGAACCTCCCCAAATCTGATGGTATACAACTGTACAATATGTTTTTGTTCTGTAGTTTTTGCATAGTTTTCTATTTCTCTATTTTTAGTCATGTTTGTTCTCTTTTCGAGAAGTTCAAATATGTGAAAAATTAATTCGCAAAGTAAAAATTGTCTTTTCGCAAAGTTCAATTTGCTTTTCGAAAAGGATCTGGATTTATAACGAACTGCTCGAAAGCAATGATTTGCTTTTCGAATAGTTGTTTCTGAAGCCATTTGTTTTTCGAATAGTTGTTTCTGAAGCCATTTGCTTTTCGAATAGTTGTTTCTGAAGCCATTTGCTTTTCGAAAAGTTATTTCTGAAGCTATTAGCTTTTCGAATAGTACTGATGCCATTCTCTGTTGTAAAAAGGACTGTTTTAGAACTTTTCGAAATCTTAAAAATGACTTTGCGAAAATAACTTTGAGCATATTTAAACCCTTTCGATGTAAGGGTTTCATATTCAAAAGCTTTCTGAGAACGTCCTGTTCCACAAAAACCCCATTTCTTTCTTTCCTCGCATGATTTTAGAATTCAGCCACACTTTTCTTCACATTTGGTCGATCATTTAAGCTTGAAGAGAGGGATTTTAGCTTCTGGTTCTAGTGGATTTCAGCGAGCAAGCAACACATTCAACCAAAACCCTAGATTTCGGTATTTTTCTGTGCATTTCCTCTGTTTATCATTTGCAAAGTTTGATTTTGTGTCAGTATTTGTTATGGCCGTTTTTATACACAATTTTAGAATGGGGAAAGCTGAAAAATCACTGGCTGCCATGTTCCCAAAATCTTCTGCTAAGAAAATTAGCAAACCAACCCCAAAAGGAAAAAACCAAAGCTTCAGCCAAAAGAAAACTATTAATGGATAGAGCTGATAGGATTGAGAAAGGGAAGAAGGTTAGACATGAGGAACCCATCGGTGACACTAGTCCACGAGTGAGCTTCCTCCTCTGCCTATGCATTTGGTACTGCCAAATCCATTCATTGAAGCTCAGAAGCTGATTCCTGAGCTTATCGTGGATGAAACTTTTTTCGCCAACAAACCGGACTGTCAGCTACCTTTAAGATACATTAGGGATGCCTCACTGAGCAATATCCTTACCCCTCTGCCAGAGAAAATTTATCCGCGAATGGTGAAATTATGGTACCAAAACCTGGTAAAAGTGACAGAGAAAGATGCCGATGTCCCTACTCTTATCATCTTTATTGATGATTGTGATCTAACTGTCACATATGAAAATATTGAGAATGCTTTGGGGATACCTTTTCAATATGATCCTACTGGTCCATTGGCTGCATCAGAAGCAGCCTCTTTCAGAGAAATGGCTGCACATTTAACCCAAGGGATCGTTGGAACTGGACAGTCCATAATGAGGAGAGACCTAGCACCTCAATTTTTACTAATGGATTCAATTTTGAGGGGAAGTTTTTATGTCACTGGGCACAGCCAAGAAAGGAGGACACTAATTTTAGAGGCTCTCTTTCATTTTTCTAAGGGGCAATTTTTTAATGCCCCTATGTTAATTTTTGAAGTCATGGCTGATATTAGTGCCAAGTTGAAAAAGGAGCAGATATTAGCTGGAATCCCATTTGGTAGACTGATCACAGCCCTACTAAGAGCTAAGTTTGACATTGATGACCAAGAGCCATTTGAAGTCATAGCTCCTCATACTTTTGGGAAAAAGGCTTAGACTACAAGCCAAGCAATGCTGAAAAGAATGAGAGAGGAAGGTGAGCCTGCACCTGCAATTGCTACTGAGCATGCATCTGCCGCTGCTAGTGGACCTGCCATACATTAACCTGCCCTTCCAGCTCCCTTAGAACCTGCTTTGCCAGACCTTGAGGTGACCAGTTCTCTAGCTGCACCCATTCTTGAAGAAGCTGTCCTTCCTGTGGTGACCAGTTCTCTAGCTGCACCCATTCTTGAAGAAGTTGTCCTTCCTGTGGTGACCAGCTCTTCAGCTGCACCCATTCTTGAAAAAGTTGTCATTTTACCCTCCTCACCTAGTCCAGCTCCTGCCACTTCACCTATTCCAGCAGTCCCATCTCCCATACCCACCATTATCCTAATTCCAGACTCCCCCTCTACACCAACCACTCCAGCCATACTCACACCACCAATTTCTCCCACCAATGCCCAAGACCTGGCCACAGATTTTATTGAACAATCTCCTAGCACTCCTCTTCTCCAAAGCCCCTCAAGTTCACCTGCTCCTTCAGCCCACACACCTGAAGTAACCCATACCCCTGAACCTGAGCTTTTCACTACAAAGGCTTATTCATCATTGATGGGGTCTATTTTTGAAAACGTTGGGCTTGAATTTGTCCCTATACCTGACCCTCCTCATTTCACTCACTTGGCTACTTCTCCCTTTACAGCCATTTCACCCATTGCACCTCCACCATCCACTTCAGTTTTACCAGCCCCTGCTATGCATACCACACCCACACCTGAATCAATTAGCCAAATATTTACCTTTCTCCAATCCATCCAAGCCCAACTACAGATCAACACAAATAATCAGTCTGTGACCAATGACCTTCTCCAAACCTTAGCCTCCACATCCCACACAACTACCTTAGCCACTGTACCTGCTGTTGATGACCATGCTACCCAAACTGAACCTGAGGTAGTATTGGTTGAACCACCCACCCTCACCACTACTGCCCATGCTACCTAAACTGAACCTGAGGTAGCTCTTGTTGAGCCCCCTTCACCTCTCCTCACTTTCTCGGATCAAGCCAATCAGACCGACCCTGAAGTCATCCCTCTAGACCCCTCTTCTCCCAAGCCCACAGCTGGGATACCTTTGGTCCCCTACCATTCCATTCCCATTCCCAGATTTGCCGCTCTCAAAAGGGCTATGGAAGAGAATCCATATATCTGTCGAGATGTCCTCAAGGGGTTAGCTGATTTGCAAGCTTACATTAGAACCCCTTATGAAAACAAGATTAGGAAATTGGAGTTATTCATGAAATTTGAGAGAGAGAAAATGAAGGACCTGATGGGTCAAACTTTTCAGATGGTTAGGAGTGAACAGCACAAGGTGACCATGTTGCAAGCACAGCTTGAACAGGAAAAACTGAGGACTACTAGACTTGGAAAGTAATTGGCCTCACCAAAAAGATCAAATCAGAGGAATACACTGAGCTGCAAAACACAATCCAGGAGAAGGCTAAATCGAGTTCAGACTCCAATACTGATTCTAGTTCTGACACTGATAGTGACTCCAGTTCCGATCCCATTGAACCTACTTATGATACAGATTTTGACCTCAGTTATTAGATAACATAGTACTTATCTGTGTTATGAGTTTGTAATATAAAATTCTGGTTTTTCTTGTGTAATTACTGTGCATTTCTGTTCTTTCTTCTTGTCATTATGATTTCTGCTTGATTGTTTCCTTTCTTTGCTTTAGACCAGTGCGGACCCTGCTCACCATAGGTTTGGGGGTGTGGCAGAAATGTCAATAATTGAGTTAACATCAATGCAGCTTATGATCAGCAAAATTTCTTGAAAATGAAGTAATTTCACACCTATTGTTTTGAAAATGAGGAAGTTAAAATTTTGCTTTTAAAATTGATTTCTAGTGTAATTCTAATACTTTCATGAAGTGAATGTCAGAAAATTTCCAAAAGAAAATTGATGTTTTAGTAAACCTAAAAAGAGAGAAAACAGTGATGATATACCTCAGGAATTTGATAGAAAACCACACCCAGTGAGATTTGGACCAGAACTGTATTCTTTGGAGGTATGAATTGGCAATTTTTTCTGCTCTTGGGACTGTTTGAACCTACTTCTTTTCACTAGAAGTTACACATATTCAAATTGAAATAACTTGACAGCAATCATGATATTAAAGACATGATGTAAGGCCTCCTTTTGGACAGTTTGAACCTTACAAAGCCCCACCTTTTGAAACTGCCCTTGATACACACCATTTGAGCTTTATAAATCTAAGATTTCTTTGAAACCTCATCAACCTCATTTAGCCTAATCCTCACTCTGAGAAGTCAGAAGATAAAGGGAAGGAAGCTGAAGAAAGGAGAATTGAATAACAGTTTGATAAAAGAAGAAGAATCATAATTGAAGGCAATAATGTATCAGCAGAAGAAATGTGGCATTCCAGTCAATCTTACCTTGATAAAAAAAAAAAGTAGGAGAAGGCATTTCATTGGAAATTTGAAAAAGAAAGAGAAAAAGATGGCCACTTTGGCTCTGAAAATTCAAAGAAGAAGATGAAATTATGCTTAATTGAAGAAGGTGTGTCTATCACCTCCTTACCTTAACTGACTTCTCAATTTTGAACTCCATTCCACCCCTTTATTCTTGATAAATTTCACCCATAAGCCACATTACAATCCAAGTTAAAGTCCTTACTGATCAATGACGGATTGAGCTGTCACATGGAGATAAGGATTTGTGTAATCTATGGTGAAAAGAGCAGTGAATTCAGAACCAAAAAGCAATGCCTATGCGTATGCTTATAGTCCTATTTGTGGGCTGTAACTGCTCTTGAGCCGTGTGAAATGGTACAACCCTCTTATTTGCATATTGAGTGAAAATCCTGGAGAGAGTTGGGTTTGAAATCGACTTATTTGGGGTAACATCAAAGCTGGATTCTCAAATAGAAGGCAAGCTGTTCATTAATTTTTCTTGTAAATAACTTTTTGACACAAATTGAGTGAATGGTAAAAGGAATTACAGCAGAATTTTAGTTTTGAACTGATGTTTTCTTGAAAATTTTCTTACAGCCTGACTGATGCAGGTGTGAATAATCTAATTGGATGAAAGTTTGCTTTAACAGAACTGCATTGATCTTAACTGATTTATTGGAGAAGTTTGTGGGTACCTTCACTGAAAACCCTCAGGAGACTTCACTCCTCCACTAGGGATCACCTAGGGGTTTAAAAGGCTTGTTGTATATGCTAAATGTAACTGTGTTCCCTACAAAAGTGGCTTTTTATTCTGTTTTTAATTTTGACTTTGCTAAGGGACTAGCAAAGCTTAGGTTTGGGGGTGTGTTGAGAACTAGAAAATACCATTTTCCACCGTTTAACCTGTGCCTTGATAGACCCTTGAGAGAACTAAATAAGTGTTTTAAGTGCTTGTGTTACAGCTAACAATAAAGGCAGGCTTAACCATGAAAGAAGCCTAAAAGTGCAAAAAAAATGATAATCCATGTCGATCCAAAGGAAGAAAGAGAAGGGGCAACCTCACTAGCTGTCAAAATGCCTGAACTGAAGAGGCAAAGACCTGGTCTCAACCCAGAAAAGAAATGTGGAGCAGTTCGAACAGAAAAATGCACTACAGAGTGCTTTTCGAAAAGAATCTGAACATTTCGAAAAGAACATGAACTCTGTGAAAAGAACTAAAAGCTCCAGGCTTAGTTTTCGAAGAGCACCTGAACTCTTCGAAAGGATGATTGACCTTTTTGAAAAGAAGAGTACTCCTTGCGAACAGAACCTGAACTTTGCGAAAAGAGCTTCAGGAGTCACAGTACCTTGCGAAAAGTTCCCTAAACTATGCGAAATGGTATTCTGGAGATTCCTAGCTTTTGCAAGGGTAATTCAGTAATCTTTTTCACGCGTCCCAATGCATTTAAAAACCTAGGGACATTCCAGAAGATTCTAAGCACGAAGTGAAGGCATATTCCACCCCATGTGAGCACCCGAAGATGAAATCACTTGGCGAGAACTTCTAGAAGCTCTAACAGATTTTCAAATTGCATAACAGAATTGATGCTTATGTCGCCTGATTGGCTAAACCAGATCGAGCAATTCTGATTGGCCAGAACAGATCTGGATCTTTGTGCTCGACTACCATTGGTTGATACAGATCTGAGCACTTCTGATTGGTCGATACGCATCTGAGCTAGACCTGGGGAAAACTATAAATAGATGAACCATTTGCCCAATTTGGGCATCCAGATTTTGAGTTTCATTTCTTTTGCCCCATTTCCAATTCAGATAATTTGTCTGAAACCCCTGTAATAGCCTAACTTTTACTTGCAATTGAGAGCTGTGAGATACCTCTGTAATTCAAAAGAGAATTGTATTCAAGACTACAAATCTGAGAGCTGTTTAAGTTGTGCTCTGTAATTGTAATGGTGAATTTGAAAAGGTTGCTGTAAACCGTACATTCTCAATTGGATTCGTGTTAAGGGTTCCCTCTGATCTCCTTATTGTACTAGACTCCTTTAGATTTACTATTTTTCATGCAATTTCCCTTGATTCATTAACCCTGTGGGAATTAGTGTTTGTAACCTAATCTCTCACAGCATTTGTAGTGATATTTCTTGTTCTAAATTAAGGGTTTAGATTAAAGACTATTGGATGGTCTGTGACCATTGAAGTGGACAGACCATAGCCATAAGCCTAAATCTAATCCTTGAGTTAGATTTATTTCTCTTACATCTGTGCTTGTTGCCAGATGAAGATTGGATCATCTCTCATTTGATCTGCAGTCATTCTCATTGTGTTTCAAGGACCAAATCAAAGTTAGATATTATTTCTCCATTTTTATAAGTTTACATCAAAATTCCCCCAACTCAGATCTGGATCATTTAGTTTAACTTTTACTTTTATCATTTAGTTAACGTGACAAATTCAACCTCCCATCTTATGTCCTCTATAGATAGGATAAGAGGCCAGATCTGGTAGCTCAGATCTGGAGGTTTATCTTGCATTTTAAACAAATTCCCTGTGGATGATCTTTTACTCACTTACATTTAAAACTTGCTAAATTGGCCCTGATCTTGCAGGCTAATTCACTTCTCTCTGTGTTGATATTTCTTTATTCTTTTTCCCTGATTCAGTATAACTTAGCATTTGTAAACCTGTTTTCAAAACACAAATTAATCATGCACACGTAGAATACCAACAGTGAAGGAACTCTTGTAAGTGTGGCAGAGGTATTAGAGGGTTCGATGCGAGTGATTAAGGTGGAGGGCTGGAAGGAGGATCGACCGAAAAGATCTACGGTGGTGACCTGAGCTGGTTGCTTGGTTGTGGTTAGGCATGGGGTTATTAATGATCCCTAAATTTTGTTAGTGTTGGTTATTATTTGGGTAAGGATTTCTAAGCGCCTCCCAATCGATTTGATTTCTGCCATTCATGTCATAGATTACATCCCGGAGGACTCAGCAGTCTTCTAGGTTGTGTCCCGCGTATCGATGGAACGCATAGTATTTGCTACAGTCTAGATATGTCGGCCATGGGCAAGGTCTTTCTTACAGGTATCAGAGGAGATTCTAAGTGTTGAGGAGATAAAAGATGTTGGGAATCATGTCAGGTAAAGGGAGATAGTGTTCCCGCCTCGGCAGGTAGGGGCCTCTAGCTGGGCTGAAGTTTTGCGGTAGGGGTACATTATTATAGTTCGGCCCGTGGGCCGGTCGGTTCTATGTCATATTTTGGTTCTAGTAGGTGTTGGGATATTGATTTCTATTATTATACTGGCCCTGATTCTGGCCTTGGTTATGGTTTACATATCTTTATTGATTAGCACCTTGGTTTTGGTTGGTGTACCGTTGTTGATTTTGATTTTGCTCGAAGTTTCGCGGTTGGAAATTTTTGTTCCCGGAGTTTTATCCTTGGTTGACAACTGTATTGACCTGTTCAGTTCTTGAGGCTTTCTTATTATTTTTTTATGTTGATTCACCGGAAGAGCCTACTTTCGACATGACTATAGATAGAGTGAGGTCTCCGCCTTTAATGTGTCGTGCTAGTCGGGATGACCGGGAGTGGAGTGTAGTAAAGTCGAGGCAATCACTTATGACAAGTACACTTTTTAGTGGTTCTCTAGTACTGTCGATGATAATGTCCACCGAGTCCTTCTCTTTCATTGAAGTGCCAGTCCTGTCAGCGAGTTTTCTCCATCTGGCGATGAAGTCAGTAAATTCTTCATCGGGACCTTACTTGGCCACCATCAAATAGCTGAGACTGACTGTCTCCTCGATCAAGTGTTTGTATTGGTCTAAGAATTGACCGACCAGATCGTCAAAGGTTTCTATCTTATAAAGCGGGAGTCTCACAAACCAATCTAAAGCTTTTCCTTCTAATGAGCGTTGAAAATAGTGAATGAGAAGTCCTTGATTATCATGTATGCGTCGACAATCATTACAAAAGAGGGCCAAGCGATGGTTCGGGTTTCCCATGCCATTATATTTGATAAATTTTGGCAGTTTAAATCCTATTGGTTCGTTAAATTCGACATCCCGATAGAATTTGTCGAATCTGAATAAGCGACCAGGGCGTTAACTCTTGGCCATGTATTCATCGAGCATTTTAAGGAGATTTTTAATTTTGATAGTGCTGTCTTTTTGAGTGGCCCGTGAGCAAACCTTGTCTAGAGAGTCATCGTTGAAGAATGTGTGAGCAGGTTGTCTCAATGGTGTGGCGCGGGCTGACACCGTGCTCAGGGTAGGCGGTGGCCTTTCCTGTTGCTCTTGATCTTCTAAAAATTGTAGTGACCTGATGGTTTCATATGCAGTGGCCAATCCTCGAAGTAATTCCTCGGAGTCATCATCTCCTCTTTGTATTCTTTGAATATTGAGCTCTACGATTTGTTGAGCAGAAAGGTTTTGTCAAGTGTTATCATCTCTCCCATTATGATTATTACCGGTGTGTGGGACAGAGGAGGAATTTTCTTATTCGCCAACCATGTTAATCTCAGGTTGTCGTAGGCTGGGATTGTAAGGTGGTTCTTCTTCGTACATGGGCTTGTTATGATATCCCCACAATGGTGGGTCTCCTAAACTCACTCTTCATATACCAGACATCTCGAGTCTTTGATGAAGACTCATTCGAAATAGTGCAAGGAAAATAGAAAAAAAATAGGAAAATAAAATGGAAACTAACTATCTAAGAAAGAAAGAGTTTGCAAAAGTGTCCCATCGCGATCGCCAGTATGTTGGTGCATGCTTTTTTTGGGTTCCTCTCAGTCCCCATTGAATCAGTGGCCCAATTATGTCCAAGTGGACTCTAGCGATGCGGTATTTGGAATAGTGGAGGTAAAATAAAAAAAGGGATTTTCTAGGAAGATTCCTAGTTATTGCGATCGCCAGCTGTAGATATTTAACGACACTGCAACACGTCAATGATCACGCTTTAGAGCGGGTGTGGGTTACTTCTTTATTGAATCATCCGCCTGCGAACGTCAGCAGCTATGGCTCTTCCTTATAGTTTAGATAGCTTAGTTTTCCTTTTCTTTTCCTGTCATTGCTATAATTCTAATCGGTTTGAGTTTCCTTAGTCTATTGTGAGTTTAGTTGTGAATTTATTAGAGTGAGTGGATCTATTCTAATATTATAATTCTATTAGGAGTCTAATTAATTTTAATATTCTACTCTTATTAAAAGTCTAACTAATTTAATTTCCTAATGCTATCAGAAGTCGAACTAATATCAGTCTCTTAATTATACTAGGAATGCCAATATATTAAGTTTAACGAAACTCTAATTAAGTCAAGCATGCTAATTATATCAAAATTTTTAAGTGAAGCAAATATGATAATTGTATTGAAATTCTAACTGGAACAAATATAATAATTTGAGTGAAATTCTAATTAGAGCAATTATAATAGTCCTACTAGAATTCTAATTAGAATGGAGGACTGATTTTACTAAAATTCTGATTAAAAATAAAGAAACGAATTTTACTTGAATTCTGATCAGAGCGAGAAATTGATTATCCTAAAATTCTAACTAAAGCAATGAATTATCTACGCTAAAATCCAATTAAAATAAAGGAACTAATTTTTCCTAGAATTGTAATCAAGGCAATGAGTTAATTATACTAAAATTCTAATAAATAAATAAAAGGATTAACTATACTGAAATCTAATAAAGCGAGGAATTAACTATGCTAGAATTATCTAATTAAAATAAAGGAACTAAATTTATTAGAATTTTAATCAAGGGGATTATTCTAATGATCTAAATTAAAATAAAGCATGTAAATTAATCATACTAAAAATCTAAGAAAAGGTTGTGGAACTGATTTTCTAATCCTAATTAAAGCAACAAAATAATTCTAAAAAAAAAGGGTTTTGAGCCCTCAATGCTAAGGAGGATTAGCCTCGTTCCCGAGTACCGTCCGTAAGCTCCCTTGGGCAAATCCGGTGGCTGAGATTAAAGATAAATTGGATTTCGGATTATAATATTGGTATTTTTAGATTTTCAGAGTCGATTTCAGGATTATAATTATGAATTAATTTAAGAAACTAGAGTTTTAAAAAACTAACTGAATATTTGGGATTTTAGAAGTATTGAATTAAGATATTAAAAATAAAATTTGAAATTCTAAGACTGAATTCGGGTCCGAAATCAGAAAATCAGACCGTATGATTAAGGACTGATTCTAGAACCTAAAAACTAGAACCAGAGATTAATGAGAGGACTGGAGATTAAGATTTTAGAATAGAGTTGAGTCTAGGGTCGGTGAATTAGGCCGTCAGATTAAGGACTGGTTCTAAAAATGGAGAACTAGAACCAGATATTAAAAATTACGGTCTAAAAAAAAAAGGTGCTACGGTCTAAAACTGAAAACTCAATGTTAATTATTAAAACTAAGAGAAGTCCTAAGTCTAAGAACTAAGATTAAACTAAGGGGTCGAGGCTAAAGGTTGAATCTTTACCTAGGTTCGGGGCTGCGAAGAGAAATCTCGAAGATTCGAAGCTTGAATCTCAAAATCATGACTATTTTCCTCTATGTGTTCGTTCTCGGAGTTCTCTGGTTTCGAAATCTCAAAAAAATCCATTCTCTCAAAATTGCCATCTTCTGGGGCGAATTAAAAACAAATCTTTTATAGGTTTTTCTCCAATTAAATGCCTTGTTTCAGGCATTTAATTGGATTGTGCACCAGTCTCTCAGTGCTTAATCACTTTATGTCGGCCACCGACTCAGTGAGCGACTGACTGACTTGCTCAATAAGTTTCCTAGTTCTAACAACGTTAGGACTAATTGTGCACCAATTATAGGGTGCACAATCCGATTAAGCGCCTCTTTCGATGTGTTTAATCGAGAAAGCTTGGGGGTCAAGGACTGTAAGACTAGGTCAGGTGTATGCCGATTGCGCGCTGGTGGTGGGGTGCTCAATCTGATCGTGCATGCCATGGTGCGCACGTGATCGAGTCTCGAAGTGGTCTGGGGAAAGGGAGTCTGGTCTGAGATGGGACTGATTGCACGTTTGTGGTTTTGGGTGCAATCAAACTACGCGCATGATTTTAGGCACGTAATTCGGGGCTATCTGGGTTCGAGTCGGGTCTGAAATGCCAGACTATTATTTCAACCTGCATTTCAACTATATACTATTATTTCAGTATATAGTCTCCCTACCTTGAGATCTGAGCCATAGAGCTATTGTTTTAGCCTGTGTTCAGCCATGTACTATTGTTTCAGTGCATGGTCCCCGCGTTAGGGTCATGGGGCCTGAGCCACAAAGCTATTGTTTCAGCCTGTGTCCAATCATATACTATTGTTTCAGCATATGGTCCCACATATTAGGGTAAAGGTTCTTAAATATAAGGCTATTGTCTCAGTTCATATTTTGACTATATACTATTATTTCAGTATATAGTCTCCCTACGTTGGGATCTAAGCCACAAAGCTATTGTTTCAGCCTGTGTTCAGCCATGTACTATTATTTCAGTACATAGTTCCCAATTTAGGGTCATGGGGCTTAAGCCACAGAGCTATTATTTCAGCCTATGTCTAGCCATATACTATTGTTTCAGTATATGGTCCCAATTAGGGTTATGAGATCAAAGGTTGACCGAACAGATTTGTATATTCCGAGAGGGCAAAATGGGGGTGTCTATTGGGACCTGTGCAGACATTCAAAATTTTTTATTTTGAATTACTTAATTTGTCAGGATTCTATTTATTTAGGTATTAATTTGGAATGCTAGAATTTATTTTTGAGAATTGATTCATAGTTCTACTAGGATTTTTCTTGGTATATTGAGTTTTATTTAAGATTCCACTTGGTTTTATTGAGTTTGTTGGGACATTTATTTTATTAGATTTTTCTTGAGATGATCTCATGGTCCAGATGAGTTAGGGTTTCATTTTAGGGAGTTTCAAGGGGTTTTTATGTTTGTTTTGTTTAAGGTGGTGGGGAAATCCCATTTTTAAAATTTAAGGTATTTTGTTTTGAGGTGACACTTGTTAGAAATGCGTGAATTTAAGGTTTAATTTAAAATTTCTACATGGGTGTTTAGTGTTTTAATTCTATTAGTTCATTTATTCTGTGGTGGATTTGTGTTTCTTTGGGGGGTAATTGTGATAGCCCTGATTTTGACACCCCGAAACCCGTGCCATCAGCACAACCCTCAAGGTCATGCCCCATAATCCTGCACGGAACATTAGTATAACCAAGATACAATGAAGTAAAATAAAGCATAAGAACTGAATCGAACTAAATCTCCATGCATTAATGATATATTATAGTTAAAGCTCAAAAGACAATTCTAATCCCATGCCACTACATGAGCAGAAGAACCAGCCCGAACCATCGGTGATAAAACGAGGTCACCCCAGATGGTTCGCCAAAAGAATATTTATCATAGCTTAATTATATTTTTCTCAAAAGGGCTTGACATACCAAGCCGTACAATCATGCTCTCAAAATGAATCAAAGTACTCAGGGGTCTCTAGAAGAAGTCCTCAAGAGGGGGCTCCAAATCCTCTCCAGGTACGTAATCCGACTCCTCCGGATCTACGCATCCAGAAGCAGTAGCAGCCACAATCACGAGATCTGTGACGTATAGTCTAAAGGGTGAGCTACATCCTAGCTTAATAGGGAAACGACTGAATGAACATATAATTTAATCTCTCATATATATTCTATGATATTTAACAGCATGATGTATCAATGAATTTACTAGAAAAGCAGTTTAAATGAGTGAAAAGAAGTACTGTAGGTTACTATTACTTTACAAGTTTTATTTATTCTTATTCTATTCATATAAGAAAATGATTCAGCCTAAAGACTTAAATCATAACTTAAATATTCTCCAACTTACTATAGAGTCGGGCGCTCAATGGAATACCCTCCATCATCGTCTAATCAGACCATTTTCATATCCTTTTTTATTCATTCAATATTATCAAGGTCCCTTTTTTTAGGCGACGGGGTCTATTCTCAACATAACTACATCCCTGAGATGTCCAACTGGTGTACGGATTGGCCGCCATACTGGTCACGGATATCCTATCGAGTCAGTCGTGGGTATCTCGTCACGTCGGTGGGGTATTCTCCAAACTTTAAATATCATAGTGCACTACATATAGTTATATACCGTATGATTGTGGTAATTATAGTAGATTAGGCCTCATCAATCTCATTCACTTTGCTTTACATTTTCACATACATCCCTGGGATGTTCAACTATGCATCACACAAATGCCTTTATCGCATTCACATCCCCTGGGGACGTCACATGCTCATTTTACTTTACCTTCTATTCACACACACACACACTTAGTATTCACATTTTAGATGCACAATTACTCATTTCTATATCACTACATACATGCTCTTGATATTAAAATACATGTTCAAGTTGTTCCCTACCTCACATGTTTAAATCTGTCCAATGCGGTTTCCCATGCTTGCACTTACTCGTGCAACCTATGGTACACCATAGCATAAGCAAAGCATCAAGAACGATGTAACAAAGAAGGTACAAGGCCCTCCTTGAACCTCAAGGTAAAAAATAACAGCCAACAGAAACTGTCCAAATCGATTGATCTATCAATCAAAATCCCAAAATCGATTAATCGAAATTCCAAAATCGATCAATCAGTTTTCCCAAGCTCTAATTTTCCAGCCACTAGGAGTGCTCAGACAATTAATCGATTTCAAATTGATTAATGGAAATTCACAAATTGATTGATCGATTTTAAATCGATCAATCGGTTTCGAGCATCCTTGCCTAGCTAACTTCCAAGCCAAAATCGATTGATCGATTTTTCAAATCGATCAATCGATTTGGTAAAAAATGCAGCCCTTTGCGGGCATTTCATCCAGCTTTCTTCCTTAATATTTTTCCATTCTTTTCCTACTTCTTTAACTCATCATTTTAACAATCTAACCATAACCTTATGCTCATTGAAATTCTAAAAGAATTCATTCCTTAAATCAATCGTTTGATTGATTCTATGGCTTGGTTCAAATCTAGGGCTCCTAGCTCCGACTCCAATGAACTTCTACGCATCGGATCTAGAGTAATTGCTCAACCCTTCTTCAATTCTCAATCCACACAACCCCTTTTACATTTACTCCACCTCTTACTCTTTCTCTCTCTCTCTCTCTTCTTAACTCTCTACCAACTAAACTAAAAGAGAAATAATTTTTCTTTAGCTAATTGCCTCCTTAACTCTCCTTTAGCTTTGGTGTAAAGCACATACACCAAGGATAGGTGTATGTGATCCCCAAACACATTTAACATCACGCACACATGTTCACTCACATCAAGATTACTTTAACCATAGTCATCGTGTTGACTATCACTTGATCAAACCTATGACCAGTCGGGCACGCATCTCGAGGTCACTTTTCAAAGTTAAAATTCGGGGACGTTATATTCTCCCCACCTTAGGAATTTTTATCCTCAAAAATATATCCAAAGGCTTTCTTGTGGAATACCCACACACATAGACAGTTGTAGTTCATTCATTAACAAGCATAGCACATCCAGTATGACTATCCATGACATTTAGTAGCTATTGGAGTAAATAAGCACAAATCACAAAATTTACCAAATGGAAATTTGATGTGCATTCTATACAGCAATTTCCCGCACTAAAATAATTACAAACACAAAAAGTAATGGCATCCATGCCAGATAGCTTCATACATAGTTGTTTTCCAAAAAAATTATAATTTCTCAAAGGAAATTACAATGTCAAAAAGAAATGTCTCATGCTAACAATCAGGCAGTCCCATCCACTGGCTGGTCCTCTCCGTCAGGAGCGCTCGTACCCGAAGCTGATGCATCCTGAGTCCATGTCCTCACCGTCGTGATGCGCTGCTGGTAATCAGTTGGATACATGTATTGCATCGTCTGGTAGAGTAAGGCCTCGTGGAAGTCTAGTTTGTGGTCCATGCGAGTGCTGGTCGCCTCCATACAGTGCTGGTACTCCAGCATCTGACTATTGTTCTCAGCCATGAGGGCGAGAACGTCGTCAATGGTACTCATCACGGGAGCTTGAGATGCCCGCCTCCAGTGTGAGCATATCAGAGCTGTAGGTGTGGACTGCGAAGGACCAGTAGGTGACACTAATGGATGCTCCTAGGGTAGTACTGAACGAGGCTGCTCTCCATTGGTGTGGTCCTGTGGAGGCACAACAGGCTGCTCCCCCTCTACTGGTGGGTCCTGCTGTGGTGGTGGTGGTACATCGCTAGCCTGGGCAGGTGCTGGCCCCTCAACTGGTAGAGTCTTTGCTAACATCTGATAACTACGGCCCCATGAAGTGATGGAGTAATGCTTCACGTGGTCGGTGGCCTTCCGCTCAGCAGGAGAAATGACATACTCTGGAGCGACAGAGTAGCATTCTAACATGCTTGAAATCAGCCGAGCATAAGGCATGCGCTTCTTAGGTCTCAAAGGCCCTTTCATCATTTTGCCTTTGATATAAACCATACCCTCTATGACTAGTTTGGTAGCGTCAAACCATACCCTCTATGACTAGTTTGGTAGCGTCAAACCAACTCTACACGCTCGGTACCATGGCGCATAGGGTAAAGATTACACTTGATTATTGAATCAAGCATCCTCATGTAAGGAGGTAATTCTACCCTCCGTATAGACTGGCCGGATCCCTTGTTTCCCCTTGTCAGTTCAGTCATAATTTCTTCAAAAGCAACTTCCTCATTGAATGGTGGGAAAAGGGTGGTCTCGGGTACGTGGTTGAGATAACACTCTAAAGATTCATGGACATGGCGTCGGGTGAACAGGTAGTGACGACCATCAATCTCGGTCGTGACGGTGTCTTCCACTCGACCCGCCTTTAGGTTTTGATAAAATAACCTCATGAGTCGAAGATAAAAATACTTGTGTAAGGGTTTTTAAAGGTTTTTAAGACCCGCTTTGAGAAGGTATTGCAGGGCCCATTGGGTTTCACCCTCGACATCGGTATCGGTAAACAATGCCGAGTCGATAATATACTCACTTTCAAATTCTTTTGCCACCAACCAATCATTTAGTTGAAGCAAATTTTTGGGTGGTGGGGGTGGTGGTGACACTTCGCGTGATGACGCACCAGTCGAGTAAGAAGCATCTGATCCGGATGGTGATGATGATGGTGAAGGTGTAGGAGGTGGTGGCGTGGCGTTCTTACGCTGAACCTGTAGTTTGGAGGTAGCTTTCTAAGAAGTTAACCTAGTTTTGGGTGGCATTATGGGTTTAACTAAGAAAATCCAAAATCTAGGGCCGTGATAACTCAAATTGAAAGGAAAAATGAAGAACTAGGGTTTATCGTGCACATTCGATCCAAATAGCTAGGGTATTGATCCAAAATCAAGCCACAAAAGCTTCAAATCGTAGCTGTTATGGGAGCAAAATGAGGGAAAACAAATGCCGCCCAAAGGAAAAATCAAACTGAAATTCGAATGGAAAGAAAAAAATCCCAAAACTGTCATATATAGGCAAAAATCGATTGATTGATTTTACAAATTAATATCAGTCTCGCAAAATCGATTGATCGATTTCAAAAATTGATTAATCGATTTTCAAAATCGATTAATCGAATTGGACTCAATTAATCGAAATTCATGGTTATTAATTCTCCAGGTTTGTCATCTCACTGGTGTGTGCCAGTCGTTCAATCGAATGAAATCGATTGATCGATTTCCAAAATCGATTAATCGATTTGGAAATCGATTAATCAATTTTGACAGCAAACTCAAAAAAAAATTCTGCTTGTCATTTCCCTTTTCTTTTTCCTGTTTCCTTGTCAGTGTGCTTTTGACCATGTGGAGCATACATTGATCATTATTTCTATGATACGATCATCATTAAGCCACACATTTCAATCACACAACGGTGCATACAGTGATCATTATTTTTATGGTGTTAAGCACATACACCCAAGATAAGTGTATGTGATCTCTAATCTAGCTCTAGCGCTACACTTATGTGTTCATTCGTTTGTTAAATAAGTTGGCACAAATGCTCAACTTTTGATTACATTAATGATTCAAATTCAAAAACATACATGCAAAGATACAATCAAGTTCTCAACTCTCGATAAATAAATCATGGTATTGCTCTCTCACATCCGCTTCTCGTTCTCACATAGCTTCTTCGGCTGGATGATTCTTCCATCGAACAAGCACTAAAGGAATCACTTTCATGCGTAACCCTTTCTCCTTGTGATCCAATATATCCATCGGTTCCTCTATCATGCTCATATCTTTATGCATTTTTATTCGTTGACCTCCTAAGATATGGGAAGGGTCATTCACATATTTCCTGAGATAGATACGTGGAAAACATTGTGTACCCGATCAAATCATGGTGGTAATCTAACGCGATATGCTACCTCACCTACACGATTCAAAGGGTCCAAGGTAACGGGGACTCAACTTGCCTCTCTTTCCAAATCTCATAATGCCTTTCATAGGCGATACTTTTACAAACACATGCCCGCCAACGGTGTAGTTTACACTCATTTTCTTGATATCGGCGTAGCTTTTCTGCCTGCTCTAGGCTTACTTAAGTCTTTCTCTGATCATACGGACAACGATCGCGTTATCTTCTAGCAACTCTGTTCCCAAAATAAACTTTTCACTGATTTCTTCCCAATTGATAGGCGACCTACATCGCCTTCCATAAAGAGCTTCGTACAGTGTCATCCTAATGCTCGCTTGAAAGCTATTATTGTATGCAAATTCGATCAATGGTAGGTGTTGATCCCATGATCCCTGTAGTTCAAGCATACATGCTCTGAGCATGTCTTCTATCACTTGGTTTACCTATTCTGTTTGCCCATCGGTCTACGGATGAAAAGTAGAACTAAAGTTTAATCTCGTACCCATGCCTTCCTGAAACTTTTTCCAAAACTTTGAAGTGTATAACGGGTCACGATTAGAGACAATGCTACTAGAAATCTCATGCAGACATATGATCTCCTTCATATACAACTCCGCAAGTCTTCCTGCTGTGTACATTATTTTATAAGGCAAGAAGTGTGCTGACTTGGTTAGTCGGTCTACGACTACCCAAATGGCAATATATCTCTTTGCTGTACGTGGTAGTCCAACAATGAAGTCCATGGAGATTGACTCCCATTTCCACTCTGGTATGAGTAGAGGCTATAATAACCCAGCAAGATGTTTATGATCGACTTTCACTTGCTGACACGTCAAACACCGTGACACGTACTTGGCCACGTCTTGCTTCAAACCTCTCCACCAGTAATTCTTCCTCAAGTCTTGATATATTTTAGTACTACTGGGGTGGATAGCATACTTCGACTTGCGTGCTTCATCAAGGATAGTTTATCGTAGATCGACAGCATCTAGAATACAAAGACGGCCCTTGAACACTAAGGAACCATCTTCTTTCACTGAAAACTCTGGTTTGATGCCTTCAATCACATCATGACGAATCTTGGTTAACTATGGGTCTCTCATCTGTAGCTCGTGGATATGCTCAAAGATTATAGGTCTCACAAATATGTTAGCCAAAAAGGCTCCTGTAGCTTATACCTCAATATTTGTATCATATAATGAAAAATCTTCAAATAGTTTCCATCTATGCATCCCCATGATCAGATTAGTCAACTGAGTTGAACCCTTCCAACTCAAGGCATCAACTACCACATTAGCCTTACCTGGATGATACTGTATGGAGCAATTATAGTCCTTGAGAAACTTCATCCATCTGCGCTGCCTCATATTCAACTCTTTCTGTGTAAACAGGTACCTGAGGCTTTTATGGTCGGTGAAAATTTTAAAGGTCTCACTATACAGATAGTGTCTCTATATCTTCAACGCGAATATGACCGCTGCTAATTCCAGGTCATGTGTCGGATAGTTCTTCTCATGCTCTTTCAACTATCTTGACCCGTAAGCTATCACCTTCTTGTGTTGGTTGAGCACGCAGCCCAAACCATTATATGAAGCATCACTGTATACCGCGAACCCTCCACTGCCTGAAGGAATTACTGACACTGGAGCTTAAGTGAGTCTTGTATTATGTTCTTGAAAACTCTTTTTGCACGCTTCACTCCATTCAAATCTTGCATCCTTCTGTGTAAGTCTCGTAAGAGGTCCCGATATCTTAGAAAATCCCTCTACAAAATGTCGATAGTAGCCAACTAGACCAAAGAAACTACGGACGTCGGTTACCGTCTTTGGTTGCTCTCAGTTTACCACTACTTCAATCTTCGTCGAGTCTACTGTGACACCTTCCTTTGAGACCAAATGTCCCAAAAAGCTAACTTTTTCCAACCAAAACTCATACTTATTGAGTTTGACATATAATTGGTGTTCACGTAGAGTTTGTAGAGCGACTCTCAAGTGCTCTTCATACTCCTTCGATTTAGAATATATCAGAATGTCGTCAACAAATACTACGACGCAAGAGTCCAGGTATGGTTTAAACACCCGATTCATCAAATCCATGAACGACGCCGGTGCATTTGTCAAACCAAACGGTATCACTAAAAACTCATAGTGTCAGTACCGTGTCATAAATGTCGTCTTCTAGATATCCTCTGCCTTGACTCTCAGCTAATGGTATCCAGATCTTAGATCGATCTTAGAAAAATACCTTGCTCCTTGTAGTTGATCGAATAAGTCATCAATTCTAGGCAACGGATATCGATTCTTGATAGTTAGTTTATTTCACTGGCGATAGTCAATGCACAGTCGTGTTGACCCATCCTTCTTTACAAACAAGATAGGTGCTCCCCATGGAGACACGCTCGGCCTCACAAACCTCTTATCCATCAATTCTTGCAATTGCACCTTCAATTCCTTCAACTCAGCAGGAGTCATCCTATATGGTGCTTTAGAAATAGACTCCATTCCAGGTGCCAAGTTGATAGCAAACTCCACCTCTCTATCTGGAGGTAATCCTGGTAATTCCTCCAGAAATATATCTTCAAATTCCTGTACAACTACTATCTCTGAGGTGATGTTCTTCCCTTCCTTATCTTCCTCTAAGAATGCCAAGTAACCACTACACCCCTTTCTGATTAAAAGCTCGGCCTTGACTGCAGAGATAAGTGACATAAACGTTGATCTCTTTCATCGAAATCGGAATGATCTCCTCATATTAGGTCAGAATATGACAACCTTGTTCTTACAATCTACCATCGCACAATGTTGTGACAACCAATCCATGCCAAGGATCACGTCGAATCCTTTCATGTATAACAAAATCAAATTCGCCGGTAGTTCAAAGTCATCTCCATCCCTAATGGTCACTATCACTGATTTACAAACCCTTTCCGTATCGACCGATTTCTCAGTTGAAATCGATACTGCTAAGGCAAAATCCAACGTCTCCGGGTTGACCTTCATCTTCTTTGCGAAACGGGGAGTAGTAAATGAGTGGGTAAACCCCGAGTCCACCAACACTCTAGCCTCATAAGCTATATGACTTTCCCTTTCGTATAATTGTAAGGTACCTATATCATACATTTACATATATATATATCAAAATTTATGGAAGAAAATCAATCTATTCTACTTCTTACATGAATGCATCTTCTCTATCTAAAACTTTTAAGAATTGAAATTCTTTATTTAAAAGAAATCTCACCTTGAATCACGTCAGTGGTATTGAGTACTTCCTGAGTCGTAATTGTGTAGGCTCTTCCCTGTACGATCGATTTCCTCGCTTGTAGCTGTCATGGCATTGAAACAGAAGTCATCCTCTCCTTAGCCATCTCAGGGCAATCTCAGATGATGTGGCCCACCTTTCCACATTTATAGCAACCTCGCATACCTCTCCTGCAATCTGCCGTCTTATGAGACTTGCCACACTTGGCACAAGTCTCCGCTGTAGTCGATGCTGCTCGTGAGAAACCCTGTGTAACTACTACTCCTGTGGTGATAGCAGGGCTCTTATATCTGATTGGCCTCCCCGATGCAAGCACGGGTAATATCTGATAGTTTGTCTGCCACATACCCTGTTTGGAATGGTTGCCTCCGAATAGGCGCTACGAATCTTGGCTTTTTGTTCACCGGCTCGTAGTTCCCAACCGTATTCTGATTTATTCTCCCTCTCCCTTGCTGATCTCTCCTTCTATATTTATCATCATTGTCTTCCTCGATGACCAAGGCTTTGCTCATGACCTCTCCATAGGTCTTCAACTCAAATGCCGCTACTCCTCCTCTAATGTCCGGCCTCAAGCCGCATTGAAATCTCTTTGCTTTCATCAAGTCAGTAATCACATAATCGAGAGCAAAATGAGCAAGCCTCATAAACTCCACTCTGTATTCCATTACCGGCATCCTTCCCTGTACGAGTTGAAGAAATTTTACTTCCATCTGATTTCGTATAACTTCAGGGAAGTATTATTTGTTGAATTCTTCCACAAACTCGTCCCATGTCCAGGGCAATCCTGGGGTCTCTTGAGCCCTAGTCCTAGAAATGGACTTCCACCAAGGGCCCGCCTCCCCATCAAGCACGTAAGTTGCCCATCTGACGCTCTCATCCTCTGTGCATGTGAGCACGCTAAAAACCTTTTCCATCTCACTCAGCCAATTCTCTGTAGCTATTGGCTCAGCTTACCCTGAAAATTTAGGAGGACGCATCCTCCTAAACTCCATAAATGCGTGGGGGACCCTCGGAAGTGTAGGTGGTCGTCTGCTTTCGGGGTGTTGTGAGTTGCCAAGGATGTTATTTGCTGAGCCATGGTGGCTGTCATGGTTTCCATAGTGTGTATCATCCACTGACGCTCTTCTCTCTCCTCATTTCTTTCTCTTGCTCTTTCTTGTTCTCTCTCCTCTCTATCCTGGCAGTCTCTTTCTCGGCTCTCATCCTGATCTTGGCTCTCTTGGCCACTACTTCTTGAAGCCCCTCTGCTTCCCATAGGCACTCTATTCGTAGCCGAGATATAATTATCTCTACTACGTAAGTTTCTATCATGACCACCCTTGGGTCGGCCTCTTCCCCTAGAGGACATAACGGTCTACACATGAAACCAAAGTTTTATTAACAGAAGTCCCTATACTCTAATAAAACAAGAATTGTAAAATTTTCTAAAAGAAATAGCTTTGATATCAACTGTGACAACTCGAATTTTGACATCTCGAAACCCGCGCCATCAGCACGACCCTCAAGGTCATGCCTCATAATCCTGCACGTAACATTGGTATAACCAAGCAACAACGAAGCAAAATAAAGCATGAGAACTGAACCTAACTAAATCTCCATGCATTAATGATATATTATAGTAAAAGCTCAAAAGACAGTTCTAATCCCATGCCACTGCATGAGCAAAAGAACCAGCCCGAACCATCGGTGATAAAATAAGGTCATCCCAGATGGTTCGCTAAAAGAATATTTATCATAGCTTAATTACATTTTTCTCAAAAGGTCTTGACATACCAAGCCGTACAATCACGCTCTCAAAATAAATCAAAGTACGCAGGGGTCTTTAGAAGAAGTCCACAGGAGGGGAACTCCAAATCTTCTTCAGGTACGTAATCCGAATCCTTCGGATCTACGCCTCCATAAGCAGTAGCAGCCGCAAGCACGGGACCTGTGACGTATAATCTAAAGGGTGAGCTACATCCTAGCTCAATAGGGAAACGACTGAATGAACATATAAGTTAATCTCTCACATATATTCTATGATATTTAACAGCATGATGTATCAATGAATTTACTAAAAAAGCAATTTAAATGACTGAAAAGAAGCACTGTAGGTTACTGTTACTTTACATGTTTCATTTATTCTCATTCTGCTCATATAAGACAATGATTCGGCCTAAAGACTTAAATCATAACTTAAATATTCTTCAACTTACTATAGAGTCGGGTGCTCAATGGAATACCCTCCATCGTCGTCTAATCAGACCATTTTCATATTCTTTTTCATTTATTCAATACTATCCAGGTTCCTTTCTCATAGGCAATGGGGTATATTCTCAACATAACTACATCCCTGGGATGTCCAACTGGTGTATGGATTGGCCGCCATACCGGTCACGGATATCCTGTTGAGTAAGTCGTGGGTATCCCACCACGTCGGTGGCGTATTCTCTAAACCTTAAATATTATAGTGTACTACATATAGTTATTCACCGTGTGATTGTGCGCATTGTAGTAGATTAGGCCTCATCAATCTCATTCACTTTGCTTTACATTTTCATATACATCCCTGGGATGTTCAACTCAATGCATCACACAAATGCCTTTATCACATTCACATCCCTTGGGGACATCACATGCTCATTTTACTTTACCTTGTGTTCACACATACACACACTTAGTATTCACATTTTAGATGCACAATTACTCATTTCTATATCACTACATACATGCTCTTGGTATTAAAATACATGTTCAAGGTGTTCCCCACCTGACGTGTTTAAATCTCCAATCATCAAGGTCCAATACGGTTCCCCATGCTTGCACTCGTGCAACCTATGGTACACCATAGCATAAGTAAAGCATCAAGAACGATACAACAAAGAAGGTACAAGGCCCTCCTGGAACCTCAAGGTCAATAATAAAAACCAACAGAAACTATCCAAATCGATTGATCGATCTTCAAAATCGATCAATGGAAATCTCAAAATCGATTAATCGATCCTAAATTGATTAATCGAAATTCTAAAATTGATTGATCGATTTCTCAAATCGATCAATCGGTTTTCCCAAGCTCTAATTTTCTAGCCACTAGGAGTGCTCAGACGATTAATCGATTAATCGAAATTCACAAATTGATTGATCGATTTCAAATCGATCAATCGGTTTTGGGCATCCTTGCCCAGGTAACTTCCAGGCCAAAATTGATTGATCAATTTTTCAAATCGATCAATCGATTTGGTCAGAAATGCAGCCCTTTGCAGGCATTTCTTCCAGCTTTCTTCCTTAATATTTTTCCATTCTTTTTCTACTTCTTTAACTCATCATTTTAACAATCTAACCATAACCTTATACTCATTGAAATTCTAAAAGAATTCATACCTTAAATCAATCTTTTGATTGATTATATGGCTTGGTTCAAATCTAGGGCTCCTAGCTCCGACTCCAATGAACTTCTACGCATCAGATCTGGATTTATTTCTCAACCTTTCTTCAATTCTCAATCCACACAACTCCTTTTGCATTTACCCCACGTCTTACTCTCTACCAAGCAAACTAAAAGAGAAATAACTTCTCTTTAGCTAATTGCCTCCTTTAACTCTCCTTTAGCTTTAGTGTAAAACACATACACCCAGGAGAGGTGTATGTGATGCCCAAACACATCTAACACCATGCACACATGTTCACTCACATCAAGATTACTTTAATCATAATCATTGTATTGAGTATCACTTGGTCAAACCTACGACCAGTCGGGCATGCATCCCGAGGTCACTGTTCAAAGTCAAAATTTAAGGATTTTACAGTAAGTGTTGTGGGATTGTTAGGTCATTATGAAAGGAAAATTGGTAGTATTAGAGTATGACATTTATTTTTCGAGTGTATCTCTGTTGTTCTATTTCAGGTGCTCGTTTTGGGGGTCCCATTGCGAAAAAGTAAGAACTAAACAAAAAAAAGCTCTTATTTCGGGTGTTCGAGGTGGAAAAGCAAGAACTGAATTTAAAAAAAAAAAAAATGCCCCAGTTTGGGGTATTCAAAGTGGGGAAGCAGGATCTAAATTGAAAAAAATTAAAAAAAATGTCGTAGTTTGGGGTATCGGTCTTATGACCTCAGTATCGCTACCAAGGTGCTATTGTTTAAAAATAAATGCCCCAGTGTCAAATGATGGTAGAACTTTTATCTGCCTCATAGATATCCTAGAGTGTATTGGTAATGATCCCATGTCGGGAAGTAGCTCGATTATTTCGGTCACATGCCGGGCTTAATTTTGTAAGTGTTGAACGATCATCATATATCGTAGCTTTCAACAAGAATTGAGGTGAATGGTAGGTAATAAGTGATCGCATCACTTATCATTCGAGAGTTTTTTATTTTATTCCGAAGAGATTTTGAAAATCAACTGACTCATTTTCTGAAAAGGAAATAAAGGGTTAAGAGGAGGTAAGGTTTATTGGTCTAAGTGTTGCTTCTTATTTAACCAATTTTGAAATAGTAGTCAACTAGTTTCTTCTCGTACGATTAATGCGATGCCATAATTGAGCTCTCCGTCATGGTCTAGCACCATCAAATCATCAATTTCTATGGTTAGCAAGAGTTTTGTCCTCCTCTCGCCACCGTCTGACAAAATCTAGTAATGTAAAGATGTCAGGGATTCCCTTGCGGTTTACTTATGCTTTCCTAATAAGATTATCAGGAATGCCCTCACAATTTGCTTATGCTTTTTTGAATTCATTGGCTGTTCATTCGTCGTATTGCTCTCGCTCGATTATGCTTCTTTTCTGTATATATATTTTTTGAAACAACCTGCTAATGCAAGAATTATGAGGTTTGATGGAACCTTATATTTTCATTTTTTGTGCTCTAACATAAACTCCAATGGCTAGAAGGGTGTATGAGAATCCAAAGTTTTCTATATTTCAGAAAGAGAGTTTTATGATTCACTAGTCCTTTGGATCAACTTGCCCGAATAGGAGAGTGGTCAATGAGTCAGATGATACCCAAAATAGTTTTGAAAATAATGGGCTACGGCTGGTGAATGCCTTGTGATGACTACGAAGATGATATGTATATAAGTATGTTTGTTTTGGCTACGAGATATGATGGTCATTGAGTTATGATTTCAAGGGTCAGAAAGTCCTTCTCCTGTGGCTGTTTCTTGGGCATGTTGCCAAAATAATATAAGTACTTCCCATATGGTTTTGATTTCCTCCAGGTGAGGTGGTTGTGCAAGCACTTTTTTTATTAACAGTAGCTCCCCAACTTCGAGTTCTCGGTCAGGTAAGAGTTATAAGTTAGAGATATTGTTGGGCAGATGACATATGTATATATATATTTTTATTTTGTATATATTTTTTATTTTTTTTGTATTTTTGTGTTATGGTACAACATCAGTTCATTAAGCGGAGACTATCTCAAAAGGTTGGATGGGCAAAGTGACAGTTGGATAGTTTGTTTCAGGGTCCTCGATCTCTCTCAATTTGGTCAATCTGGGATGAGAGAGAGAGGTCATGTTTAGGTTTGTATTTTGGATTATATGAAATTTGTCAAAGTAGGTGTGGTGTCTTTTAACTTTTCCTTTTGATGAGTTTTTTCTCGTTGGAAGCTGCTTGTCAGGAGGGTTCTTCTTTAGTTTCTCGATGTGGTGAGGCAACTCGTAGAGTTGGGGCGTAGAGTTGTTAGAGAGTTCTTCAGGATCATTTGCGGGTAGTTGGAAAGTTGTTTACAAGTGAAGTTGGAGTAGAAGCCGTTGAGAGGGATGGTAGTGTGGCAAAGATAGTGAGAGGATAAGGCAAAGGTAAAGTAGGAGGAGGAGATGCAAAGGTGTACATTTCCTTCGGGTGGGGCGGTATGGTTTTGTTCGATTATGCTTGTTTTGTTTGATTCATACTTTTGGTTTACCACGAGGTTATTTTAGAGTTTTGTTTATAATTGTGTTGGGAGTTCGATGTGGTGACTTTATTGTTGGTTGAACTTTCACGGGGGTTTTAATCATAAAATCTATAGAAATTTGGACTCAGGAGTCGAAAGTAACCTTAGTTATGATGTTAATTTTATGTTGTGGTAAAATTTGAGGATTTGGTGATATGTTGATTTGGATATTAGTCGGGGTCGTAAGATTTAAGCTTGGTTTAGTTTTGAGAGTGGGAGGAGTGATAGATTTTTGGATTGGTTCATCGATAGGCTTAAGGGTTGATGTTGTAGAGGTAGATTCGATGATAGGTGCGGGTTTGATGAGTTCCAGTTTGGCGACAAGTTCAGGTTTAGGTTTGATAGGTTCATGTTCGATAATAGGTTCATGTTTGGGTTCGAAGCTAGGTTCAAGCTTGATGATAGGTTTTGGTTTGACAATGGGTTCGGGTTCGATGGCGGGTTCACCTTTGATGGTGGGTTCGAGCTCGTGGATGGGTGTAGGGTCGATGATAGGTTCGGGTGTAGGTTCGACGATTGGCTTAAGTTCAATGATAGGTTTGGTTTCGTGTTCGATGACAGATTCAAGTTCGATCATGGGTTTAGGCCTTGTGATAAGTTCATGTCCAAGGATAGGTTTAGATTTGATAATAGGTTTAGATTCGATAATAGGTTTAATTTTGATAGTAGGTTTAGGTTTTATAATAGGTTTAGTTTTGATAGTAGGTTTAGGTTTGATGATAAGTTTAGGTTTTATAATAGGTTTAGGTTTTGTGATAAGTTTAGGTTTTATAATAGGTTTTATAATAGGTTTAGGTTTGGTGATAAGTTTAGATTTTATAATAGGTTTGAGTTTGGGGTTCAATTTCATGGTTGTTGAGGTGATAAGTCTGATGGTGAGTTCAGGTTTTGAGGTGGGTGTAGAGACTGATTTGTGAGTTAGTTTTGAGATCGATTCACTAGTTGATTCTGAAGTGAGTGAAATGGGTGGTTCGGAGGTATGTTTGGTAACATATTCGGGTTCGAGAGTTGATTCTGAGGTTAGTGGGGTGAAGTGTTTGTTATTGAGCTCAAGTTTTAAGTAGGTGTAGGGATTGATTCAGGGATTGGTTTTGAGGTTGGTGGGACAATGTCTTTGATTTCGAGGATTTGTTTTGTAGTTGATTTCGAAGCGAGAGGGCTAGTGATTTCGGGGGTACATTGGATTACGTGTTTGGGTTAAGAGTTTAGTTTTGTGATTGGTTTAAGTATGAATGGCGTCGTATAATATCAATTGATTGGTTCAAAAATTACTTCTAGAATCGGCACGTGCACCTTTTCGGGGGTAGTTTACGTCATTGGTTTGGGCACTAATTCAGGAGGTGTGGAGCTTGATTTGTTTGCTGGTAGGTTATTGGATTAAAGGATAGGCTGAGTTGGTTTGGATATAAGTGCGTTGGGCTTGGCGATGAGTTTGGTGATGGGTTGAGTTAGTTTAGGGGAGGATTCGGTGATAGTTAGGATTTTATTGTTCTTGGTGACTGGTTCAGGACGAAAGGTAACTTTGTGTTTATAGGTACGTGGGATAGGGTTGGTTGGTTGTGAGTTCAATTCTACGAATTAGGCTAGCTGGGTGGAATGGGACAAAGGTGAATGAGTGTACGATCTAGTATGCACGTTGAGTTTGATCGAACAATGGGTTGTAATAGGTGATGTTAGTTTGCATATCGTTAGGGCACTGGTTTTGGTCATAGTACGGGTTTGTGTATTGGTTGGTGTTTAGTGTTCGATTTTGGTCAGGGTATAGGTTTGTGTATAGATCTTGAGCTTGGTTATATGGGTGGCATGGTTGAAGGTTTATTTGGTCTTGTCCTTCGTTTGTGTTAATTTGTTTGGGGCTTAGAGTCTCGTTTAGGGTGTTTGTCTCGGAGTCATTGGAGGAGGGTTCGTTGAATGTTTGTGTAGAGAGGTTAAGATCTCCGTTCTATGCGTGAGGCCCATTCACGGAGGCTAGAGAAATTGGGGTAGTCGCCTAGGATGAGAACGCTCTGAAGAGGCTCTCGGGTATTGTTAATCACGATTTTCATTGCATCGCTTTCTTTTATTTGATTCTCCGTTCAGGACGCGAGCCTTCTCCAACAGTTGGCAAATGTCGTTAAGTCTTTGTTGTCCTCTTCTCTTGTGTGTATCAAGTCAGCGAGACTGATCTCTTCGTGAGTCAAGTGCTATTATTGGTCTAGAAATCTGTCGGCTAAGTCTTCGAATGTTTCGATTTCGGTTAAAGGTAAGGCCGCGAACCAGTCAAGGGCTTCTCCTTCTAGTGATCTCAGAAAGTAATGGATTAGGAGTCTATGATTGGTGCGAATTAGTCGACAGTCATTGAAGAATAAGGCCTAGTGGGGCTTTGGGTTTCCCGTACCGTTATATTTATTGAATTTGGGTGGTTTAAACCCGATAGGTACAGTGAAATTGATGTCTCGGTAAAATTTGTCAAACGCTCAAAATTACTTATAGCGTTCTTTCTTAGCCATGTAGTCATCTAGAAGTTGAGGGAAGTCATTTATGTTTATGGTGGTATCGTCTTTTGAGGTCTCGGGGTAGGGTCCACTACAAAAAATAAGACTATTAGCGGCTGTTTTTTTTAATAAAAACCTGCCGCTATTAGTCCCGTCGCTATAAAAAACTGCCACTATAGTTTTTTTAGCGGCAGTTTTTTGTAGCGACAAGACTAATAGTGGCAGTTTTTTATTAAAAAAAACTGCCGCTATTAGTCTTATTTTTTGTAGTGGTCGCCTTTGGTGGTAGTTGTTATAGGGGATGTGAGGGGTGTGCGTGTTATGTGTCAGAGGAGTTGGAGTACGTGGAGGAATTAGCGTCCTTTCCTCTTGTCAAGTTCTCGAGGTAACTCGTCGTTCATCCCTCAGCCTCTAGTCTACTATAGCTTGACATGAACGGGCGAAGGCCTGTAGTAGGGCATCGGCTTCTTTTCCTTGTTTTGTAAGTACACTGGCAGTGTGATCTATAACTTGGCTACTGTGGTAGCTTCGCTCAGTACCACTTTCTCCGTTGCTGTCACTGTGATTTGATTTTCGTGGAGCGAAGGGGTACTATTCGCTCTCACTGATCATATTTACTCAGGCACGACGCTGGGCTGTCCATGGAGACGGCCTAATGTTATACTCGGGGTCACTATGGGAGCCCTGTAGGGGTGAGTCAATAGCATTAAAATTTATTTTTTTTATGCCAGTCATTCTAAAAATTTTTATTTTTTTATTTTTTTTATTTTTGTTTTTTTTATATTTTTGAAAAAAAAATTATCCACGTGCAAGTGTGTGTAGAAAAGTGATAAAGCGGAATAAAATTGAAAATAAAATAAAATAAAAAGAGAAAAAATATAAAACCCAAATTAAATAAAGCAACGAAAATAGAGAACCAAATTAATTAAACTGGGCAACCTTAGCGAAAAAGAGTCTCATCACAATCGACAGTCTGTTGGTATGCGCTTTTCCTAGATTCCTTTCAGTCCCCGGAAAGAGTGGCCCAATTTGGTCCAAATGGACTTTGGCAAAGGCGATGATGGAGTAATAAATTATGAAATATTAAATTGCTAAAATTAAAGAGGTGAATTTTAAATGAAGAATACCAGAGAAGATGCAATCACTAGCTATAGATATTTATCGATGATGCAACATGTCACTGATCACGCTTTAAGGGAAGCGGGGGCTTGCAGGTCGAACTCCTTTACTGAGTCGTCGGCCGGCCGACGTCAGCAGCTGTGAGTTGCATTTAGTGTAACTAGTTTGATTTTCCTATTCCTGTTGAGATTTTAATTAACTTGGTCTCCTAATCCTACTAGGAGTCTAGTTTCCTAATCTTATTGGGAGTCTGATTATAAAAGGTCTCCTACTTCTACTAGGACTCTAATTAAAAAAGGATCTTCTACTTCTACTAGGAGTCTAATTAAAAAAGGGTCTTCTACTTATACTAGGAGTCTAATTAAAAAAGGTCTCTTACTTCTACTAGGAGTCTAATTAAAAAAGGTCTCCTACTTCTACTAGGAGTCTAATTTTAAAAAGGTCTCCTACTTCTACTAAGAGTCTAATTAATTTAAATATCCTAATTTTAATTAGAAATCAAATTAATTAGAAAAATGGGGTTTGGGCCCGTTATTCTAAGGAGGATTGGCCCGTTCTCGGGTACCCTCCGTAAGCTCTCTTGTGAAATCGGGTGGCTAAGGATTGAAAAACTAATTTTAAATTTAGGAATTATAGATTTAAATATCAAAATCATAAATTTTAAAGGATTAGAAATTGGATATTAAGGATTACAGATTTAAAAAAATCTGGAATTAAGAATCTATGATTTTAGGACTGAAACTGAAACTACGATCTAGAACTTAAATATTAAGATTGAAAAAACCTAAGTTTTAGAAATTAAGAAGAAAATTAAGATCAAAACTATGAATTAAAATCTAAGATCTGAAAGAAAAATTAAAAAGCTAAAGCTAAGGATTGGTTCTAATAATTAAGAGCTAGAACTAGCGATTCGAAGGTAAAAATTAAGAATTGAAAGAAATCTATAATCTAGAACTGGAACCTAAGATCTAGAACTAAGAACTAGAAACTAAAAGGTTACCTAAAGTCGGACGCCAAAGAGAGAATCTCGAAATCCTTAAGCTTGGAAGAGAAGAAAAAATTCTGTCTTTAGGGCCGAGGTAAAAGGTTTTATTTATAGGTGTTTTGCTAATTACGTGTCCTGCGGAGTGCACTTAATTAGCATGTCAATTTCAATTACGCGCCTCAATCTAGGCGTTTAGTTGAATTGCGTGCCGAATTTCAGGCCCTTAATCACTTTGAGTCGGTCACGGACTCAGTGAGCGACCGGCTGACTGGTTTAGCCAAGTTTTCTAGTTCTAATTACGTTAGGACTAATTGCGCGCCTTGTTTAGCATACGCAATCCGATTAATTGTTTCAAACCTAACGCTTAATCATGAAATTTTGGTGGTCAAGGGTTGGGAGAATAGGCCGGGGACAGACCAATTGCGCGCCGGTGATATGACGCTTAATTCGATTGCGCGTTCTGTGTGAAGCGCGCGATCGAGTCTCGAGGAGGTCTAAAGAAATGGAATTTGGTTTGGAAGGGACTTATTGCGCGTCGGTGATGTAGCGTATAATAGGATTGCGCACCTGATTTAAGGCGCCTAATTCGGGGTATGTCCTGGGTCCGGGTCGGGTCTGAAATGCAAAACTATTGTTTTAGTCTGTATTTCAACTATATACTATTGTTTTAGTATATAGTCTCTCCACGTTGGGATCTGAGCTACAGAGCTATTATTTCAGCCTGTGTTCAGTCATGCACTATTGTTTCAGTATATGGTCCTCGCATTAGAGACACATAGCTATTGTTTCAGCCTGTATTCAGCCATATACTATTGTTTCAGTATATGATTCTCACATTAGGGTTAAGGGGGTCTGAGCCATAGAGCTATTATTTCAGCCTGTGTTCAGTCATGTATTATTATTTCAGTGCATGGTCCCCACATTAGGGTTAAGGGGGTCTGAGCCACAGAGCTATTGTTTCAGCCTGTGCTCAATCATGTATTATTGTTTTAGTGCATGATCCTCACATTAGGGTTATGAAACTTTTTAAAAAAGTAAGTCCTTTCCGAAAAGTCACGGGCAAAGTCAAAATTTGACTGAACGATTTTATATATTTCGAGAGGAAAAAATGGTAGTGTCTACGATACCTTATGCTATTTTGCATAAAAATATAAGTTAAAAATTATATAGGACATAAAAGGTATTTAATTAGCTAGATATTTAATATGCGCCACATAGATTTTTGGCTTTGTCGGCTTAAATTGATTTGCAGCTAAATAGTAAAAGTCCCCATTTTTCAGTGGAGAGAGAGAGAGAGAGAGAGAGAGAGAGAGAGAGACCACGTTTACTTCTTACATTAGATGGAATTAATCATACAGAAAACACAAACAGGCTTATCTTAGAACAACATGAAATAGATATACAGAGATGACAGTGCCACTGGCAGTGGTGGTGTTAAACTGGAAAAGTCAACGTCTTCTGGCAGCAGTTTCTCTCTGAGCATTGAAGAAAACGGCAGCAACCGGAAGGCCGAGGTCATTGTCAGCCGCAAAGCGACGAGTAGTGAAGTGGTATCTTGAAGTAGGTGGAGTCACTGTGTTCCTTCGGTTCTGCTTGAAAAGAACAAATACAAACCTGTGTATTCCTATGTTTGGCTTCGGCATCTCGTAGCTTATAACTTCCCTACCTGTATTATCAACATAAATAACCCACGGGTCGTCATCTCCGTTTCTCTCTCTCTCTCTCTCTCTCTCTCTCTCTCTCTCTCTCTCTCTCTCTTGCACACGCACAAAAAAGAAAGAAAAGGACCTACCAAATGTAGCATCTGTTGTGCCCGGTATGTCTGTCACTATCCTGCAACAAGGTCGACATAAGTTGAATGAAATTTTTGCTGTTCTAAATAAAATACGCCCAAAAGTAATTTTAACATGAAATTTTTGCTGCACAAGGCCATATATACATGTTGGGTATTTGTAGCTAGGCTCAGGCAGTAGATATTCTGAAAGCAGGGTTTTATTATTGTTCAACTACTGCATCCATTTCAGTGAAGCGTGACCGATAAAAGAAATCTTGGAGGATCGGCGAAGAAAATATTAGTTTGTGAATACCAGCCTAACTCTCTAGCGTTCTTAATGGATTTGGAGACTAGAAATCTATCTAATCTTGAGAGGATTAAGATTCCAGTAAAACATCAAGTTGTGTGTTTGGATATTTATTTATTTATTTTAATTTTTTTTTTGAACTTCTAGCAAGTAAAAATTAGTTATTTTGGATCTAATCTTCATCCTCGATTTGGGCTTACGCCAACATATCAAGCATGCATTTATAGATGTATGCAGACACATGCTTTCATTTATGTGAGGCCTAACAGTTCAACCATAGGTGTTTTTTTATTATTATTTGGGCCCATTACTGAGTTTTAAAGGAATTTTAAAAAAAAAAAATTTGGTGGGTTAGAAGAGTGTACCAGTGCAGGTGCTCTCTCAGATATGGATCGCTAGGCCCAGGGACATCTGGGTCTGTCATAACCTGCAACCAGAAAGGTGGAAAAAGAAACAAGTAACAAAAGAAAATACTAGGAAAAAAAAGTGTGGTAACCAATACCGATACGGTATTGATTCGGGCAAATGAGAAAATAAGTCTATGCAAACTTGTCTCAGCCGCCCCAAACCCTGATCTGATATTTGTAGAATACTAAGTATACGTAGCAAAAATGAGGGATACAAATATATATATACCAGTGTAAAGAAAGTCCTTAAATCACCGCCATTAACCTCAACTTTGGGTTTAGAGGTTACAGAAGAAGGGAAAAGCTCATGGCCATTGAAGACGTGCTTGTTGGAGTTGTAAGTGACAATCATCTTTACACTTGGCGTGAATGAGTCTAGAATCTCTCCGATCACTCTCCCTACTATGAGCGGGTCTAGCACTCTAGCCATGATAAAATTACAGAGGAAAATTAGACGGGCCTAGAGGATTGTATACGGCTACGATTTTTGTGTGTGAAGAGAAGAAAGCTCCTCATTGGGTAATTGCAGTAGGAACCGTCAATCCTAATATATAGTGTTAAAAAGGAGCACTTCGTAAGTACTTTGAGGACTGTGGATGTTTGAGAAGACAGGTTAAAATCCCCACGGGCCACTAGGTGCAACACGAGAAAAAGGTAGTGGGCATATCTTCAATTTCTCAAACTTGAAGGAAAAAAAAAAAGTCAATGCTTATTTGCCATTGGCCGATTCCATGGAAAAGCAGACTTTCGTTGATCTCAAGAGTGATCATCTATTTGGTACACCGTTGAGACCTGTGAAAGTCAACATTTTGAGAATTCTGTGATCTTGTGTGGACTACATATCTAAATGGGTGGTGTACAACTTTAACATCGCGCTACATATACCTTTTAACTTTTAAAGAGAAAAATGAAAATTTTATATGGGTGTTGGAACCTTCCCTATCTACGATGAGACCGCAGGAATTACCAGTTATGGAGATATTATTTAAGCCTGAAACGTAGAAACGGCAAAAAGGAGACCAAATGGTACAGTACGTGTCAGTGCTGAGAGGTCTTTTCAGATGGGAAGAAAGATTCATTCAATGCTCCCTGATATACTAAAGGAAAGATTTTAGTTTCCATAACTGGGAAAGATGAGCTATCTGTTTCTTTTTTACACGCCCCCTTTCTTTGACCAATAGGCGCTTAAGACGGCCAATTTTCCGCTTTTGCGTATTTCGGGAAGTGCAGTTGTATATATCTCCGAACCCAAACAACAGACCATTCAAGGACCACGTACTCGGCTTAATGCAAGCGCACTGCGTCAGTGTCACGACCCAGAATCCTTACCCGACCTCAAGGGCCTAGAATTCCGTGTTATGATACCGCACGCTTGTTAAGGCGATAAGCGGACATACATATAATTCTTATACCGATTTAGCATATGGATCAAGGCATTTAATGACATCATTTAAAAATAAATTATTCAAACAAACAACAGCGGAAAACATAGATGACGTTAATTAAGTGATAAATCCTAACCATGCATCTATAATTGAAAGCAAGCAGAGGTTTTACGTGGAATAAAACAGTCCCAACGCAAACCCATAATTGGTGCTGAAAAATAAAAGTATCTAATAACAAATCTCCCCTGAAAATAATAAAACTATGACTAAAAATCTCTCAATGCTCAAAGTAATCCGCCGGATCTATTCCCTCGTCCAGATGGTAGCCGACGTCTTCACGCTCTTGAGCCGCATCAGGAACAGCAGCATCCCCATCCTCAGTGATGGAAAAATCAGAGTTCTCACCTGCAACTGTTAGTTTTGGGGAGGGGGTGAGTTTACTCAGTCACGTAAACTCAGCAGGTTGCACAATCGATCCACCATAAAATACTCAGGTGATCGTGTGTGCAATCGCTTGAGTTGTGGTACATTTGAAATAAATCAAACAACCATAAATGATTACAAAAACATCTACGATCTCATATCCATCATAACAAAACTGAAAAATATAGCATAAAAAGAACAAGAAGTAACATAAAATGAAAAGACCTGACATAACATGAAATATATATGATGCATCAAGTTCTGATCTCCTTTTGTGTCTGCTTTGTCGACTTTTCCTATGTGGCATATCTTAAGACTTAATATTGCTCCATACGCCTACACAACGTACTTCACATCTTACCTTATTTTCAGATATCGACTGCGTGTAGCCGAGCCTATCACGCGAGGTCCACGTGTAGATAACCACCTAACCTCCATATCATATCATATACCATCATCCGATGTGGTTGCATTTAAATCGTTGTCCCCTTACATTCGGACACTCGTCAGATCATATTGTCCTTAAGACCCGTCTTGATCGCAGACGTTAGATCTTGCGGTAACGCAAGACATGGCACGGTAGAAACTTAGTTCAGATTTTGGTCAGCCTTCACAACGAACTTATCCGTATTCAGATCTTACCTTATCTTACATATAATTCCTTATCATTTGCTTAAAACTAATTTAAAGTGAGCCACTGCGATAAGATTCACAAAATCACGCTTCCCAAGGGACGGGTTCAGTAGTAACTCGGATATACTTCGTGTGGCGCACCATACTCCCATAGAGGTGTTGCATCCGCATATGGATGCCTACATTCCAAGTTCCACGTGACCGCGATTTTGAATCCCACCATGACGAAGGCTTAAAAGTCGGGTGACATAGCTTATTTCTTTTTAATTGTGCGTATGCCCTATCGTGATTTTTCTATGTGGTGCATGCCATATGATGAAAGGACTAACTTGGCCAAAAGAAAGTATTTCATACATCTTACATACTTGTGAATATAAAATAATAATTAATATTTGAAAACGGATATTTCATACAAAATTTTTGGAGAAACCTTCTATGGGCGCCGATTCTTGATCGAGCCTTCTATTTTAAAGTTTCCTAATATTTGTGCATCTCAGACGACACTTTTACTAATTTGACAGAGTGGGTCAATGTGGCGATCAAATGATCCACTTAGCCTAGTTATATAAGGGTTAATATCCCTCACTAAATTTTCCAATTTGTGAGCCTCAAAGCGCCTAGAAATTTTAGTGACACTTTCCGATCCATTAGATTACCTTGAGTTACTATTGAGATCATTTTGATGGGCCACTTGCGCCTTAATTCTCAAAAATTAAGGGTCAAAGGTAACCCATGTATTATTCCATGTGGCACCTAAGGCTAAAATAAGAAGGCACGAACTTTGAGTCATTTATCCTCTAATCTGAACCATTTGATGGTTAGACAATAAAATTTTACCTAAGGTTGATTCTTTTGTCCCGATCCCGATTCGATCTCTAGCACACTAGATCTTCCACCAACGCTTTACAAGATCTAGCAATAAGTGCACACTTAGTGTACCTACCATGTGGCGATCAGATTGAACAGATCTGAACCATCAGATATTTAAGAAAAATGATTCTAAGGTATTAGGTCGTTGGGCCCAATTTATTTTGACCTCTAAGGTCTCAAATCTAAGGGTCAAATCCTTCATGTTCACTGATATCTAAATAGCCTTTTACTTTTTCTTGATTTGTGGGCTAAGTTCTAGTTACGAACCATTAGATGTCTCGAGGATTTCAATTTGTGGAGATGGTCCATCTCGTTTCTATTTTTGGTTGGGCCCATAAGGTCCAACTTGAATCTATTTCATTTGAAATCAATGGTGCTAGAAGGATGGTTGCACCAAAATATTCATATCGTGTAAAATTTTTCAAAGTGCCCAACTAGGCATTGTCGGCGTTTAGTTGGGCGATCCTAAATATATCTTATCTTCACTGACGAAATTGTGGAGAAGAAGAGCTCTCTCTCTCTCTCTCTACTGTAAACACCTATATAAGCAATACAAAACCCTATATATATTCATTATATATCTATATATATTAAGGGCAACTATTATATGTCCATGTATAGGATTTATGCTATTATACACACCGAAATACATGTATATATATATAACTTTTGAATACCTAAATAAGATAAATAGATATTCATTTAATATATATATATATATATATATATATTTATTCTTATTATTATTAAAATAAAAAGTTGAATATTTTAAGATCGATCGAGGGGCACCCACCTCTTGAAGCGTGCTCGGCGAATCGATGGCGGTTAGGGCGATAGAGATCGGCGTCCACACGATGGGCCGTCCACGATTACGCTGTCTTCACCTCGATTTGACGATAGAAAAATACTATAGTGGTTCTTGTGGAAGAACACATAAGAGATTTAAAAGAGATTAGGATGTTTTTAGAAAAAGGTGGCTATAGAAGAAGATGGAGTGACGGCTAGGATTTTTAAGAAGAATTCTTATAATAATGGTTTAGGGTTCTCCGTAGCTTTCTTATTTATAATATATGGGCATTAATTCGGTGTTAAGCGGTCGCACTAAATAAGGGTGTATAGGCTTTTATTTCAAGGTTTAAAATAGAGGTTTAAACTCACGTAGTAAGATTTGATCCTTAGACCTCTTGTTTATAACCAAAGTCTTTCAACCACTAGGCCACCACACAACTTGTGTCAAATAAGGATAATTTTAAATATAAAACCTTTTTGAAAAACCAAAATGTGTACTTTTTCAACTAGGATAGGTTCCGGTATGGAGCACTAACACCACGCTCTGTGCAAAATGAATCTAACACCACAAATTCAGTTTTAAATTTTTAGGGTCGTTACAGTCAGCCACTTGCACTTGCATCGCACCGCAGAAGCAGTCCATTGTTGGTCTGTTGTTTATGGTCTGCTCATTATAATTTTCTGTTTAGAAATAAAAAAAGCAAAAAGTTCTTTGCATCAAGATGGACCATTATAATTTGACCTTTTTCAAAGATGGACTATCGTACACTACAAAATTTTAGACTTTTCTCGACAAGCCTTTCCTGGCTACTTAATAAAGCCGCCCACATAAGCCAAATTTCACTAACCTTTCGAAATTGCATTCGCGCACCTATCAAATTGCAAAAGGGCCCCAGCGGTTTCCATTTTTATTTCATTATTTGTACTTCTATTATAAAACTCTTATTTTCCTTTTTATCTAAACCTCTCCTTCACATTGCTTCGGCTCCTTCATATCTCCCTCACGGTATAAGCCCCAAATGCTTAGAGCTCGAAACTTCTCTTTGGTTGATTAAGGCAACATCTTCTTTTCTCTATGGATTATCAAACGAGCGAAAAGCCCTCCGCTTGTTCACTAGGGCAGCGCAAATATCTTTTATCAATATTCTTGCAAATCACTTCATCTATTTCTGTTTTCTCAAGGTGAGTTTATTTGTTGTTGCTTGCTATTATTATTACTATGAACAACACCCATACTAGAAATCCATCCACTGGAAATTCTGTTGTGATTAGGTTAACCTAATTAATCGAAGAGCGAAGGAGAAAACTCGCAGTCGAGGTAATGAATTTGTGCTCTTTAGTTAGAATTTTGATTTTAATCTTTTAATTCTTTGATTTGTTGTTTTAAATTTGATGTGATACAAATTAGGGGCTTGTAAGATCTGCTCCTAAGCCTACTGTGCATGCATTTTCGTACAATCATTTCTAGTTATCAGAGGAGCTTTCTGAAAAAGGCTTGCAAAAGAAAATTTTAGGGGTTTTGTTTGGTTGGTCATAGTTTATGGAGATGTTTTATGCTTCTGGTTATGATTTTGTTTGGTTGGCAATGTTATTATGCTTCTCATCATCTCTGCATTTGTAAATTTCATGGGTCAGTTTTGTGGGGGTTGAGAATTTTGATGGGTTTTGGCTTAGTGGTTTTCAGGTTTTCAGACTTGATGGTTATGAAGGGTTTTCAGGTTTTCTCTTGTTTAAGGTTGATTCATTATATTTTGTCGAGTCCATTGTAGATGGGAAGATCTAATGATGGTTCCGTTATGAATTTTCACATATGGGATGGTTTTTCACTAATACTGTGGCACTAACCTTTCACTGATTTGGCTATTAAAAATATGAGCACACTTAGGTTACCAACTTGAACTTGAAGTTCATTAAATTTATGATGTACACTATTTTTTCGTAAGCAGTAACCCCATTCCATGTAAACTAGATAAATTCATTTACAAAGATATAAAGCTTAACTGTAACTTGTGACAAAATGGTCCCTTGATAGAGTTTTTCTAATGAGATCTGCAACTTGATATGTGGACTGGACATAGAGATAAGAAACACATTTCAAATAAATAGCGTAAAAGGATAAGTACACTTATCATTATTAGTACACACCCAGCTTGAGATTTTATGGCAGTTTATGAGATACTTAGCGAAAGTGTGCACAATTCTTAAAGATTCCATAAACCATAAATATACACCGATTATTTTGATGTGTGAGTAAGAAATCAACTTAGAGGATAAAACTGAAAATAAAAAAATACAATCATTTTAAAAAAAAAAAAGTCTAATTTTCTAAAATATCTTTCAAGTTGCGTAATAACTTCTTAGTGGATAGAAAACATCATATTATTCTATCTATTGAGGATATTGATTGGGCAGCTGTAGGTGTCATTGAAAGATCTTTATTTCTATTTAGACAATAAAGAGAATAATAGTAGTTTGAAAGGAATTTCATCATGCATCATAGTAATACCATAGATACAACATTCAACATTTTAGCTAGTTCTTCAAAGGCAAGAAGAAAATCCGAGATATACTATCATGCCATTTTCCATTTTATTTTAGCATCAACATAGTAGTACTATAGATACACATGTCTCATGTGCACTCAGTTTCCTAATTCCAATAAATAAAAAAATACTCTCTTAATATAATCTAAACCTCAAATAAAGGTGTTGAAGAGTTCATCAAGCTAGCCAAAGCCCATGGAGCAACATCTAGGGTCTCTTCCTGAAATGCAGCATCTGAGCCTCGAGGTCCGGTTTCTGAAATTTAAATAGCAACAGAGTGAGATAAACTCAACAAGTATCCCCCAATAAATAATATAATTCTTGCTACAATTTTTATCAGTTTCAAATTGAGAATTTCATATCAAATAAGAAATACCATCTAATGAATCAATATAAAGAAAAAGAATAAAAATAACTTAGTTTACAATTGTACTATATATATTGTACAATTGTTAAATAATGATTCAATATATATTGTATAATTGTTAAATAATAGCATCGATCTAAGTGTAGTCGCATTCATATCATCATTCATCATGGATACCAGTCACAAAGGAGGGTTCCATATTTTCATTAATCACATTATCAATCGTGCCGATCTAATTTGACGGGTTTACTTTCCATTATGAAAGTACACAAATAGACCCGTTCGTCCAATACTACCATGCGGCCCCATGGGGATCTTAATCAAATATCATATCATAGATATTCATAATTTCTAAAGCCCTTTATATCAATTTCATTTGGAAAAACTTATCCAAGATGCTTTATTAATTCTCATTCTAAAACAGTATGATATTTCAATGTAATGAGATCATATGAAATTCAAATAGAGTAAACAAAGCTATGACATTTCTAATTTGCTGACAATAACATGATTCAAAATGACATAATCATCATTAGGCAAGACAAGTCTAAAATTATCCATACTATCATAACTATTCAAACATCTACTTATAATGTCTAACTACCTTGTGCTTCAAAAGGAGATTAAAATCAGAAAATTAAATGTCCATGAACTGCACACCAAGGTAAGCCTACACAATGCCTGCAAGTAAACAGGGCTGTTGTAGCAAGTTTTAAAAGGTAAGTAAGGGTATGTCCATAGGAAAATATATTCTAAAGGGTGATAAATCTCCATATCCAGAGTGGATCTGGCACTCTATCCTAATCTAGACTAACTAAAGCAGGAAAGAGGAGAGGCTTTGTGGTTTTGTCACTTTAACTACAGACTACAACATTAAATGCCATTGATCTAGATTTAGTTCAACACAGAGAATAAAGAAGATATAGAAGAGGTGAAAAATTCAAAAGGTGAGAACAACAGCTAGGGGTATTGGTCTCTCACTGAAAATCAAAGGAATCAAAGAACTTGCATATATCTGATTTGCTACAATCCTCTTTTCTGGCTCCAAGCTTCTCAGGTTACCCCGGTAGAGGTGAGGTATAAGAATCTAATCTTAACCAGAGAATTGAAGCAATCCTAAGGCTATGATCTATCTACTTTAATGGTCACAGACCATCCTAAAGATTGTTCCAATCCTTTGATCTTAATTAGAACAGGAAAACTATGACAGATGGTGTAGATGCCAGACTACCAGCTCCCTGTTTCCGGCTGGCATCCACAGGAGTATCCAATCCAGGGAAATCAAATAAGAAAAAATGAAATTTAGATTAAAATAACTTTTAAATTTTATAATTATATTGCAAGCTTATAATGCTATTGCGCCCAGATATATAATCTGTGCAATATACAGTCTATTACAAGCCTCTGAATCTCTAAATTTACAGTTTAAGACCTCACCCTAACTACTGAGAAGAGTTTATTCACTCATGATTGGCTAAAGAGAGAATGGGAGAAGAAGGAACAAGGAGGGAGACTTTGGAGGGAAAAATGGATCTCACTCTAGGCTCTGGTTCTCTCAAATTCTGGATGTTTGGTTTGTATTTTCTTCAAGCTTTTATACTCTCCTCCTCTGTCCTTAGATCCGTTTTAGCCAATCAGAGCTCAAGGGAATAATTATGTTATTCTGGGCTGCTGATGTGGCTGATTTCTCTTCTAGAAGTTCTCTTCCTATTGGCTCTCAACTGGCGAGTACACATGAAGTAGTTAGGGTTTCTATGCGTGCCCAAAGATGTACCAAAAATATCCCTAGGGGTCTCTGAAGTGCTTTGAAACTCGTGCACAAAAATCTAGAATTGGCAGCTGCTGAAGGAAGACGCTGAGAAGTTGCCAAAACGAGTGTTAAGAGAGGTTGAGGGGATCCTCTCGACAGGTTCTGAATCTGCATTATATTCATGTCGACAGGTTGCATTGGCTTCGGACAGCTTTGCCAACTTCTCGACAGGTTTGAAGTACTAGTCGACAGGTTTGGAATGACTCTTGATAGGTTTGAACACATCTTGATAGGTTGATGGAGATCCTGTCGACAACTTGAGAGAACGTCTCGAGAGGTTGGTTTGAACTTGTTGAAAGGATTGCAGGCTTATTTCTTCGTTCTGCTTAGTTCCACACTCATCCTCTCGATAGGTTATAGACAATCTTGTCGACGGTTTATACAATCTTTAGTGAAGTGCTCGACAGGTTGGCTCAATCCTCGCGAGACTGAACACTACTTCAGGTAAGTTACCGACAGGTTGCTTTGTACTACTCAATAGGTTCAGTTGAACCTCGTGATAAGTGACTGGAACCTCTCGACTTCATCTGCTCCTTGAAGTATCCTCTCAACAGGATCCACGTCTATACTTCTAACCTCTCGGTAGGTGCTGGAACCTCTCAAGATCTTTATCTTTTCAACTCAGTACCTCTCAACAACTTCTTTTACCCATGTTCAACCTCTCGACTACTTCACTCCTTGCTCTCAGAACTTCTCGACAGGTGCTGGGAAGCTCTCGATAACTTCAAGGAACCTCTCGATAGCTTATTTTCAGTGTTTCCACAGCTGGCACACATCTAGGTGTGCTGTTCTTCCATTGTTCAGCACTCAGTAACCCCTTAATAGGTTTAAACTTTATTTCTTACAACTGGACTTGGTCTCTGGCCTTTCCAATTAGGTAGCACAGTGCTTCTTGAGCTCTTTTAAGTGAAAATCTGTATTAAGCTTGTAATTTATTGCTTAACTATAAAACATACTTAAAACACATTATTAGTCACCTCAAAGGTTCAACAAAGTTCAGGTTAAGAGGTAAAAAATGATATTTTTCACTACTTAACACACCCCCAAACCTAAGCTTTGCTAGTCCCTGAGCAAAGGAGAAAGTAAAAATAATTAACCTACAAAATTAAATGTCACTTTTGTAGGGAACACGGGTGCATTTGCCACATGCACCAAGCCTTTTAAACCCCTAGGTGATCCCTAGTGGAGGAGTGAAGTCTCCTGAGGGTTTACAGTGAAGTTACCCACAAACTTTTCCAATAAAGTCAGTTAATAACAGTGCAGCATGTTGAAACAAAATTCTAGCAATATAAAATTCATTCCACACCTTGTCCAATTAGTTTAAGAGGATTCTTAGCAAAAATAAGATAGTTTTAAAACTAGAATTTTGCTGTAGTTCCTTCACAATCAATCAGCTCATGTCAAGGTATTTTATATGAAAATTAATGCAAAGTTTACCCTCAAATTGAGGATTTTGTTTTTGGATATTACCTCCATCCATCCTAATTTCAGACCCAAAACTCACCAGGGCTCTCTCTTTCAATACAAGTAGAAGGGTGTATCAATTCACACAGCTCAAGAGTAGTTACAGCCCTCAAATAGGACTGTAAGCATGAGCCTAGGCATTGCTCTAATTATTAAAATTTTTAACTCTTTTCACCATAGATTAAACAAATTATTATCTTCACATGACAACTCAATCAATTTTAGATTAGTAATGACTTTTTATTGGGTTGTAATGTGGCTTATGGGTGAAGTTTTATAAAGAATAAACAGGGTGGAAAGGGATTCAAAATTGAGAAATCAGTAAAGTAAGGAGATGATCATGACACCTTCTTCATTTCAGCACATCTTCATTTTCTTTGAACTTTCAGATTTCAAGTGATCAATTTCCAATCTTCTTTTCAAATTTTTTTTTTCAATGAAATGACTTTTTCTTATTTTTGTATTGCTTTTTTTTTTTTTTTTTTTCTTTTCTTTTCTTTTTTATTTTATGGGCTGGCATGCCACAATTATACATCATACTTGTCTTCACATGTATTTTCTTCTTCTTTTACCAAACTTTCAAACCTTGCTCCTCTAACCTCACTTCTCCTCATATTTCCTAATTTCTCAGATTGAGGGTGAGCTAAAACAGGTCAAGAAGTTTTGAGGTTCAAATTCTCTGGTTGTTGTCAAAGAAAACTGGGATTTTAAGGCTCAAAAGGTGTGTATCAAGGGCAGTTCAAAGGGTAAGGATATTTTTGAGCTCAAACTGTCCAAAGGATGGCCTTACTTCATGTCCTCAATGTCATGAATGCTGTCACGTTGTTTCAATTCCGATTTGTCTAACTTCTAGTGAGCAGAGCTAGGTCCAATCAGTCCTTAGAGCAGAAGAAATTGCCAAGACACTCTTCAAGAAAAAAAATTTCTCAAGCCCAAATCTCACTGGATATGGTCTTTCATTGGAATTCTGGGGTATATCCTCTCAATTTCCTCTCATTTTAGGTTCACTAAGCATTCCTTTTTTTTTTGAAAATTCTTAACATTTGCTTCATGAAGATGTTAGAACTATAACATGTTCTAGTTTTTAAAAAAAATTTAATTTCCTCTCTTTCAAACAAAAATCATGTGTGAAACTATTTCATTTCCTCAATTTCTATTAAAAACCTTGCTGCACTACCATTAACTATCCATTGGCAAACTGCCACACCACCAAACCTATGAGGAGCAGCGTCCTCACTGCTTGGAAGATAGGGAAATGTGCAGCAAGAGCAAAAATAGAAATGAACCAAGTAAAGAAAATAGTAAATAAAATGCTAATAATTCAACCAAACAGCAATGAAGACAGAACGTAAACTATTGAATCACATAAAGTTATACAATGGAACAATGACACACAAAATCCGAACACAAAATATCCCGTCAGAAACAAAATGGTTGGTCCTCCTGGCTCTTGGATATCCTCAACCTGCTACCTCTGGAAGAGGAATTGCAAGCCAGGGGGAAAACAAGGAATTAAGGAGAGGGCTGCTGAGCAGGTGGTGGATGGAGTGAGGAGGAGGGGGAAGGGGATGCAGGTGGGTCTTTCTTCTATTTCTTCTTCTTCCTCTTATTCTTTCTCTTTTCCTCCCTAGCCAAAATCCTTTACACCTCTTCATACTCGTCCCACAGGAATTATAATGGATCAGGCTCCGGTGGTGGTAGCGGATCTTCCCATATAGGGTCGAATTTGATTGGCAAATCAATGGGTTTGTCATCCGCCATGATTATGAATTGATGAACGACAACAATGGAGGGGGAAAGGCATGATATTTAAAATGTGTGGGTGGTGGAATATGAATCGTCATAATAAATTTTTGCATCCTTCCAAGCTTAACTGCTAAAGTGATATGTTGGTTTCGATACGTATGGACTGTCGTGTAATTTAATATTGGGAATGATACCGCAATGTGCATGTAGGTCTATATTTAGCAAGCGGCGTCAAGGCAAGGAGAAACGAGCTATTAAGGTTCAGACAAACGATTGGGGGCAAGGAGGAAAAACGAGCTTCGACAGGATTAGGGACAAGGTGTCGACAGGTTAGGACAACTTGTCGAGGAGTTAAAAACTGCTGAACCTCCCGAGAGGTTCATGCAATCCTGTCGACGGGTTGAAGGTTTTAAACGAATACATTTCGAGAGGTTCACAGAACCTCTCAACAGGTACTTTTGGGCTCATCAGTCAATCCTCTCGATACGTTCCTTCTTCCAGAAGAATCACTTCGGGAGGTTCATAGAACCTCTCGATAGGTACTTTGAACCTGTCGAGAAATCAACCAAAGCCTCCAGATCCTGTCAAAAAGTAAACTAGGCACTCTAAGGACCTGTCGAGATGTTCATAGGACTTGTCGACAGGCTATTTTTTTTTTTTCAGTTAAACAGTCTTTCACTCAGTCCCCGGTTCCTTTTTTCAACAGCTTTGACTCTCCATGGCAAACAGAAATGAATTAAAGACAAAAATAGTAGCAAAAATAATCAAAATCAGTAACTAGTATACATAGTGTACATTGTTGAAACTTAACTATGCTATGGAGGTTCATGATAGTGGGTGATCATTGCAAGCTCCACCACATTTTCAATAACAAGTTTGAGCCTTTGACCATTTACTTTCATGGCCCTTCCATCTGTTGGTTCCTTGATTTCAGCTACTCTAGATGGGGAGACATGTAGAACTGTATAGGGCCCATCCCGTCGGGACTTTAATTTTTCTGGAAAGAATTTCAACCTAGAGTTGAACAGGCATACCTTATCACCTGTTGGGAATTCTTTCCTCAGCAAGTTTCTATCATGAAAGGCTTTAGCTTTCTCTTTATAAATTCAGGCATTTGAGTATGCTTCCAGCCTCAACTCCTCAAGCTCAGATAACTATAGCTTCCTATGCAAACCAGCAGAAGTTTGGTCACAATTTAATGCCTTAATGGCCCAGTAAGCCTTGTGCTCTAACTCCACAGGTAAGTGACATTCCTTGCCATATACTAGCTTGAATGGGGATGTCCCTATTGGGGTCTTATAGGCAGTCCTATAAGCCCACAGGGCGTCCAACAATTTTATGGACTAATCTTTCCTATCAGTACGCATAGTCTTCTCTAAAATGTGTTTGATTTTCCTGTTGAAAATCTCTACCTGCCCACTGGTTTGTGGGTGGTATGGAGTTGCAACTCTGTGGGTCACAGAGTACTTTGGCAACAGTTTGTCAAAATATTTATTGCAAAAGTGGCTTCCTCCATCAGTGATAATAGCTCTGGGGATGCCAAACCTAAAGAAGATGTTGTCTTTTAAAAATTTAATGACAACTCTGTGATCATTTGCTCTTGTAGTTATGGCCTCAACCCATTTGGATGTCGAATAATTCAATCACAAGTATGGGCTGTAAAGGCATGAAATTTATTTTGGAGATACTTACCTTCTTTTGGCATCTTTCACACAATTTACAATGGCGCTAAACATCCTTGAAGAGAGTGGGCCAATAGAAGCCACTTTGCAGCACCTTTGTAGAAGTTTTGTTGCCACTAAAATGGCCCCCATTAGCCTGTTCATGGCACATAGTTAGAATGTTTTCAAATTCAGTTTCAGGCACACATCTTCTTATCACTTGGTCTGCACAAGTTTTAAAGAGGTAAGGATCCTCCCACATGTAATGTCGAATCTATGAGAAAAATAGATTCCTATCATCCTTATTCCAATGTGGGGGTATCCTTCTCGCAGCTAGGTAGTTTACTATGTTGGCAAACCAGGGTACACTCATCTTCACAGTAAAAAGTTGTTCATCTGGAAAGGACTCATTGATGGGCAAGCTTTCTATATCAGTAGTTGAGATCCTTGATAGGTGGTCTACAACCACATTTTCAGCCCCCTTCTTGTCTTTGATTTCGAGGTCAAATTCCTACAACAGAAGAATCCATCTAATTAGTCTAGCTTTGGCCACTTTCTTAGACACAAGGTACTTTAAGGCTGAATGGTCAGTAAACACAGTGATTTTGAATCCCAATATATATGGTCAAAATTTCTCTAAGGTAAATACAATGGCCAACAGCTCCTTTTCAGTTGTAGTGTAGTTCAGTTGAGCATCAACCATTGATTTACTAGCATATGCCACAACACATGATGCCTTTTCTTTCCTTTGTCCTAATACTGCACCAATAGCGAAGTCTGAGGCATCACACATCAGCTCAAATGGCATGGAGAAATCAGGAGCCTGCAGTATTGGAGTAGTAGTCAAGCAGGACTTCAAAAGGACAAAAGCAGCTAGGCATTCATCATTGAACTTAAATGGAACCTCTTGGCACAACAAGTGGCAAAGAGGCTTGGAGATTTTGCTAAAGTCTTTAATGAACCTCCTATAAAAACCAGCATGTCCCAAGAATGATTTGACTTGTTTGACAATTTTGGGTGGAGGCAGATGTGCTATCAATTCAACTTTAGCACGATCAACCTCGATCCCTCTTTGGGAAACAACATGTCCTAAGATAGTGCCTTGAGTCACCATAAAATGACTCTTTTCCCAGCTCAAGACAAGGTTGGTCTCCTCACACCTTTGCAACACCAGGCTGAGATGGTGTAGGCATTGGCTAAAATCATCTCCAAAAATAGAGAAATCATCCATGAAGATCTCTAGAAACTGATCAATCATGTCAGAAAAGATTGCATACATACATCTTTGAAAGGTGACAGGTGCATTACATAAACCAAAAGACATCCTTCTATATGTAAAAGTTTCAAATGGACAAGTAAATGTGGTTTTTTCATGGTCTTATGGGTATACAGGGATTTGGTTGTATCCCGAATAACTATCAAGAAAACAATAAAAAGCCTTACCTACCAGCTTATCTAAGATCTGATCTATGAATGGCAATGGGAAATGATCCTTGCTGGTTTTCTCATTGAGCTTTATATAATTGATACATACCCTCCAACCAGTGGTGTGCCTGATTGGAATCAGCTCACCTGAGTCTGCTTGAACTATTGTGATCCCTGATTTCTTGGGCACCACCTGGGTAGGTGATAAGTAGTGAAAAATACCATTTTTCACCCCTAAACACGAGCCTTGAAAGACCCTTGAGAGGACTAAAAAAGTGCTTTAGTGTTCATATTGCAGCTAAACCAAAAAGACAGGTCCAAATCCGAAAACCATCCTAAAATGATCAAAAAGCTGACAACGCATGTCAAACTCAAAGAGGGAGTGAAGAAATAGCCTCAGCAATGGCTAAAAAGGTCCTAAAAGAGCAAGAAAAGACCTGAAGAAGAAGAAGGATCCATTCGCAAAGAAGAATGGAAGCTAAAGCTCAATTCGCAAAGAATCTCTTCAATTCGCAAAGAACCTGAAACTTTGCGAAGAAGGAATAAACCTCAAACAAGGTTTACGAAAGGTAGCAGAACTGTTCGAATAGAAGAATGACCTCTGCGAAAAGAAGAAAACACTCTGCAAAAAGAAGAGAAGTCCTTTGCGAAAAGATCTCCTGAAGCCAAAATGCTTTGCGAAGAGAGCTTCAGGAGCCAAATTACTTTGCGAAAAGACCCTTAAACTCTGCGAAATGGCATACTGGGGATTTACAGCCACTTTGAAGGGCATTTCAGTAAACTCTGCACGCACCCCAATGTAATTAAAAGCCCAGAGACATTCCGGAAGATTCCAAGCACAAACCAAAGGCATATTCCGCCCCACGTGAAAACCCAAAGATGAAATCACTTGGCGGGAACTTCTAGAAGCTCAAACAGACTTTTGAATTCCCATAACAGAATTGATGCTTCTAACGCCTGATTGAACGGATCGAGCATTTTCATTGGCGAAGATCTGGATCCCGTGCTCAACGGCCATTGGGCAATCGGATCCGAGCACTTCGATTGGTCAATTCAAATTTTGTGCGGGATAGAGGAAAGCTATAAATTGAGAAGACATTTGCCCAATTGGAGCACCCAGATTTTAGAGTTTTCATCTCTGTTTCCCTCATTCCGGTCAGATAGCTTATCTGAACCCCCTGTAATCGCTTCTTGTAGTTTACCTTTGAGAGCCATTGTGAGTGATTTGTACTTCCAAGTTCGGATTCAAGATCAGAATGAGGGCTCTTCGAGAAGCTCAGATCAGAAGTCCGAGGGCTCTCTAAGAAGCCGTGCTCAGAATTGTAACGTTGGATTTTAAAAGGTTCTTTGTGTCTTCTCCATTGGAGTCATGTCGAGGGTTCCGAATGTTCACCTTAGTGCATTAGACTTCTTTAGATTCACTCATCCGCATCCAACTTCCTTAATTCATCATCCTGTGCGAATTAGCGTTGGTAACCTAATTCAAGCAACATTTACGATGATGTTCATGTTCGAACTAAAGAATAGGCCATGACTAGTGATGATCTGTGACCATTTAAGTGGACAGATCATAGCCATAAGTCTAAACCTATTCCTTAATTCGGATTTATTTCTCTTACATCTGTGCTGGTAGCCAGATGAAGATTGAATCTGCTCTGTGGAAATACAGATTCTCCATTAAAATTCAGAGGCTAAAGTACATGAAGCTATTATTTCTGTATTTGTCTTATTTTAAACATCTCCCCAACTCGGATCTGGATCATGTAGTTAGTTCTTTTCTTTATTTGCTTATAGTTAAATGTGACACAATCCAACACTCTCTTTTATCTATTCTTTATTTTAGATAATTATAGAGCCAGATCTGGTAGCACAGATCTGGAGGTTTATCTCTCATTTTAGACAAACTTCTCTGTGGACGATCTTGAAATACTTACTTTAAAACTTGCTACAATTGGCCCTGATCTTGAAGGCCAGTGTTAGCCCCAATGTGCTGATATCCCTTTCATAAGTTAACATCCATATAACCTAGCATTCTTTAATTCTCTAATTTTTGATTCATAATGCACACAATTATGGCACACTTTGGGCAACAACAAGTTTTTGGCGCCGTTGCCGAGGAAGTTTGTTCTAAAATAGATAGACCTATGTTTATTTTCATTTATTTATCAGTCATTTATTAATTTTGTTGTTATTTTTATGCAGCGTACAGCTGTGTAAAAGGAAAGAAAAGTTCTTAAATAGACAGGTTTGCTGTACCAAACTCTCTCTGAGTTGTATGTTTGGCAGGAGAACCCTCAATCCTGAGATTCTCCCGTTAAATTCAGAAGTTGAAAGACTCCTAAGAAACTGACATACATCACAGACATCTGCTGAAATGGGCGAAGACCAGAGATTGTTAAGAGACTACTTTGCCCCTGGTGCTTATAATTCCCCATTTTGCATACAATTTCCCACGGAGGGAAATTATGAAATTAAGTCCTCCACCATCCAAATGTTGCCTTCATTCCATGGATTGAGTAAGGAAGACCCTTACAAACACATTGATGAATTTACGGCTTTATGCACAACATTTAACATAGTCGATCTGGTCAGAGGCAACCAAGCTTAGGCTCTTTCCTTTTCATTAAAGGACAAAGCTAGAGCATGGTTATCTATGTTAGCACCAAACAAAGATCACATCATGGAATGATTTGCAATGTCAATTTTGTCAAAATATTTCCCAATGACTAAAACCAGCGAGACAAAGCATCATCTCTTTCTCCCAAAACTCAACGAAACTTTCCATGAAGCATGGGAAAGGTTTAAAGAATCATAAGGCAATGCCCTCACCATCAAATTCCTAAATGGCTGGTTCAAAGCTTCTATCAAGGAACCGATCAAGGGCAAGAACATGGTGGATGCCTCTTGTGGAGGTACCTACTTGCGAAAAGCAGTTGAAGAGGTTTGGGACCTCTTTGAGGTGATTGGAGAAAATTCAACCCAAGAGGAATCTCCGCTCAAGGGACACCGAGAATCCAATAGGATGAATAATCCCCAATTCACAAGAGGAAAGTTTATGAAGTCAATGATTTGGAAAGGAAAGTGGATAATTTGACCACAAAATTTGATAGTGATGGACTCATTTAAAGCTCCAAATGGGTCAAGAGTAGAGGAGGCATGTCGATATGCCATTCCCCACTCATTCCATTGATCAATGTCCTTCCGCATCACAATACCCGAACTCATGATGGAACAAGCTCATGCAAATTTCGATCTTATGGGATGATGCAATCGAATGACTACCCATGGAGATCTCATCCTAATCTAAGGTGGAATCAGGAAATTACACAACAGCAAGCGACAAAATCAATTACCTTTCAAACCCCTTTCACCATATCAAGAATTTTATAATAAATCAAATTTTGACCTAACCAACAACAAGCCATGCGGCCGATGCGCACGCCCTCCTAGATCCACGACCTTTGAAGAACAGGTCTTGAGTTCACTTCAAAATCTTGGAACTACTCTCGGACTATGAACCTTCACAGTCGAGCATTAAAAAATTGAAGAAACTGGGCCAACTCTCAAATTCATTGGCTAAGAGAGAAGAGGGTAACTACCCAACCAACTGAACAATCCTAAGGGTTCATGGTTGGAGAATCCTCAAATGGCCATGAGGAAATCAAAATGACTACTTTGAGAAGTGGAAGAATAATAAACAACACGATGGGTAGTGAAGAGGAAAAGATGAAGAACAAGTGCAGGAACAACAAATGGATAGCAATATGGTCGTTGATTTACATCGTAAAATTCAAAAAATGAAAAATGTAAAAAATAACAAAATTGTTGAAAAGATGAGGAGGAGAAATTTGTTCCTCACCTCCCATTTTCCCATGCAATGAAGTCGTTTCTCCTTTTGACAAAGGAAACACAAAAATTGAGGAAATGATGGAGACATTCAAGCAAGTTAAAATTAATCTACCTACGCTTGATGCAATCAACAGGTCCTCGCTATGCAAAATTTCTCAAAGAGGTGTGCACTCACAAAAGGCAATCTAGGATACATTTATCCAAGAAGGCCTTTTTTGTGGAGAAAATCAACCAAGTGCTATCAATTGCAACACCACCTAAGATGCAAGACCACCGGAATCCCCACAATCCCTGCATCATTGGGGAGCACACCATTGAGAAAGCCTTGCTAGATCTGGGTGCTAGTGTCAACTCGCTTCCCTATTCGCCTATGAGAAGCTAGGTTTGGGAGAATTGAAACCCACTCAAGTGGTGTTACAAATTAGGACAGATCCGAAAGGAAACCTATGGGGTTGATTGAAGATGTTTTGGTAGGAGTAGACAAGTTTTTCTACCTACTTTTGACTGTTTTGGTGTTGGACATGGAACCAACCAAAAGTACCACTTGCCATCCACATCATTCAGGAAGACCATTCGCTACTGACTAATGCATGCATTCAATGCAGTCGGCATCATGGAGGTGTCTTTTGGAAATATGAAAGTTAAATTGAATGTGTATAATGTTACTCAACCTCAATTCTCTCTGAGGAATGTTTCCATGTTGACATCATTGATGAGCTGGTGGAGGAGTCTTTACAAACATTTCGCAAGGTAAAGACTCCACCAGAATTTAAAATGATTGGGGATCCCAGAAAGAAGGAAAAGGAGATCAAATTCAAAGGAGTCGCTTTGTGCAAGGCACTCACCAACAAATCATCAAGTTCTCTCTCTTGGAGACTGCTCCTCTCCCTCTTCCACAAGTTACCAAGGTACCTTTGCTGCCCTCTTTTCTCACCCACAATTGGAACTCAAACAGCTCCCAAAAATCTGAAATATGCGTTTTGGGAGATCATCAAACACTACACTGTGATTATTTCTTCCTCCCTTACAAAGGAGCAAGAAGAGGAGTCACAGTAGTTCTAAACAGCCCAAGAAAGCAATTGGTCGGACCATTCGATTTAGGAGGAATAAACCCAAATTGTATGCATGCATAAGATCCACTGGAAGAGGATGCCAAGCCTTCTAGAGAAATGCAAAGAAGGTTGAATCCTCACATGCAAGAAGTGGTAATGAAGGAAGTTGTCAAGTCGCTAGATGTCAGTCATTTACCCCATTTCAGATTCTCGCTTGGTAGCACCCTACACAGTGGTGCCTAAGAAATCTGGCATCATCCTGTAGCAATTGAATCGTAAACTTATGTCCACCGACAAACAACTGGATGGAGGGTCCATAGACTACATGAAAATTAAATACCATGACAAGGAAAGACCATTTCCCCTCCCTTCATTGACCAAATCCTTGATAAGCTTGCAGCAAAGCTTACTCGCTTCCTTGATGGGTACTGCAGTTACAACGATCCTCTGTGTACCCACAGGACCAAGAAAAGACCACCTTCACCGCCCCTTTGGCACTTTTGCCTATAGGAGGATGCCCTTTGGTCTTTGCAATGCCCTGCTACTTTTCAAAGATGCATGTATGCCATCTTTTCGACATGATTGATCAATTCATGGAGATCTTCATGGATGACTTTTCAATTTATGGAGACATTTTCCCAATGCTTACACCACCTCAAGTTGGTGTTGCAAAGATGTGAAGAAACCAATTTGGTTCTAATTTGGGAAAGAGTCATTTATGGTCACCAAGGCATTGTCCTAGGACATGTGGTCTCCCATAAAGGCATAGAGGTGGACCAAGCAAAATTGATCTAATTGCACATTTGCCTCCTCCCAGGCTGTTAAGCAAATCAAGTTTCTTAGGGCATGCAGATTTTATAGGAGGTTCATCAAAGATTTCGATAAAATTTCCAAGCCACTCTGTCATTTATGTGTGAAGATGTTCCTTTTGTGTTTACTAATGAATGCATGACCTTTGAGGTCCTTAAGAAATGTCGATTTACTCCCATCTTCAGTCCCCCGACTATTGGTGCCCTTTGAGCTGATGTGGATGCATCATATGCCTAGGAGCTGTCCTAGGGCGGAGAAAGATAAGCTTCCCCATGTCATAGCTTATGCCAAGCGATCCATGATAGATGCCACTCAACTACACAACAACTCGAGAAAGAAATGCTGGCCATTGTGTTTGCATTGGAAAAATTCAGCCTTATGTTTTAGGTTCACAAATTGTGGTGTTCTTGACCACTCGCCCTAAAGTACCTTCGTCAAGAAGGATACCAAGCCCAGATTAATCGGGTGGATCCTCCTATTACGGGAGTTTGATCTACTGATTAAGGATAAGAAAGGAGTGGAGAATGTGGTGGTGATCACTTATCCGAATTCTCAATCATCGAGGATGATAGCTTACCCATTAATGAATCATTTCACGATGAGCAACTTTTTGCCATCAATACCCATCCTTGGTTTGCAAACATAGTCAACTTCTTGGCTATTGGATAGATTCCTCAACATTGGAATCGAATGGATAAAGATCTTTTCTTCTCACAAGTTAAACATTTCATTTGGGAAGATCCTTATCTATTCAAGAATTGTGCGTACCAAGTGATCGTAAAGTGTGTCCCGGACCATGAATTCCACGGCATATTGTCAATGTGTCATGAATAGCTGTGGAGGCCATTTCGTAATAAACAATAGCAAAAATTCTGATGGTTTCTATTGGCCCACAATCTTTAAAGATGCCTTCTACACACTTTAAATCTTGCACGAATCGCCAAAATCGGGCAAGTATTTCCAAAAGAAACTCAATGCCCCCTGACCAATCCCGGTAGTTGAGTTGTTTGATGTTTGGGGCATAGATTTTATGGGCCCTTTCCCCCTTCTAATGGAAACAATTTCATCTTGGTAGGCTGGATTATGTCTCCAAGTGGATTGAGGCCATAGCTACCAAATCAATGATCACAAAGTGGTTTTAAGATTCCTCAAAGACCACATTTTTCCAGATTTGGATTCCCAGCCATCATTAGTGATGGGGAAGCCACTTTACCTTGATTTGACTCTCTATTAAAAAGTACTCTGTCACTCACAGAGTAGCCACTCCTATCATCCACAAACCCGGATGGTGGAGATTTCAAATAGAGATCAAACACATTTTGGAAAAAAGCGTGAAGAAGGATAGAAAGGACTGGTCCTTTAAGCTTAATGATGCTTTGTGGGCATACTGAGCGCCTACAAGACTCCTATAGGATGTCCCCTTTTATGGCAAGGCATGCCATCTACGAGAATTAGAATATAAGGCCTTGTGGGCAATCAAAACTTTTAATATGGATCTCACTGCTGCTTTGGTAACCACGGAAGCTTCAACTCATTGAAGGAAGAATCGAGGATGGATGCCTACACTAGCTCCAGTTGTACAAAGAAAAGGTTAAATCATTCCATGATAGGAGCCTCATGAGAAAGAGTTCATCTGGGGTCCAAGGTATGGTTATTCAACTCTAAACTTAAATTCTTTCTGGCAAATTGAGATCCGGATGGGAAGGGCCATACTGCTTGTCATCAACCTCCCTCTCAGAGTCAGTGGATATTTCAGATCCCAAGGATGGAAGAATACTCAAGGTAAATGGTCGAGGCTCAAACCATGCATTGAAAACACCCAGAGCCCTTGCTGCCCACCTATCATCATGAATCTCCAAAAATCTGATGGTAGAAAAGTGTATAATATGTTTGTACAACATTGTTTTTCTGATTTTTGCTGTTTCTGTCTATTTTTCTTGTTCGCATAGTGTAAATACACTTAAAAGTTCAAATCGCAAAGTAAAAAGTACTTTTCGAAAAGTTCAAAGTTCTATTCGAATTGATTACGAGTCAGAATGAACTACTCGAAAAGAACCATGTTCTGCTCAATAGTTAAAATTTCCTTTTCGAATAGAAAATCTGGGGAGAAGTCCTTTGCGAAAAGATCTTTCTGGAGCCAAATCCATTTCGAATAGACATACTGAAGCTCAGTTCTTTGCGAACTGCACTTTCTGAAGAATTTTTACCTTTCGAGAGACACTTTTGCTATTCGAAATAGAGAAAAGGACTCTTTTGGAACTTTTCGAACACTTAAGGGTGCTTTGCGATTTTACTTGTTAGTATATTAGGTCATTTTGAAAGTCACTGGATATCTGCAAACACTCTCCCAAGCAAAACCCCTTTTTAAAACCCTAGCTCACCCTCTTCTGAACTCCACGATTATCCACCATCTATTCTAATCTTCTGCGCCTTTTCTCTTGTCGAAATCAAAGGTGTAGATCACCTGCGATCTTTTGAAGCAAAGAAACTCACACAGAGGAAACCCTCGGATCAGCGTAATTGCTTCTACTCTTATTTTTTCTGTGATTGCTGGTACTTAAGCTACATTTGAGGCCATTTTAAATATGGGAAAAACCGAGAAATCTCTTGCTGCCATGTTCCCTAAATCTTCAGCCAAGAAGTCTGCAAAGAGAAAACTTTCAATGGACAAAGCAGATAGGGTTGAAAAAGAAAAAAAAATACGCCATGAGGAGTCCACCCCTGCTGCCTCGAGCCCAGAGTCTGTCCCCATTACCCATTCATTTGGTTTTGCCTAACCCATTCATTGATGCCGAAGCTCATACAGCTATTGGTGGATGAAACTTTTTCTCCTCCAAACTGATTGCGTGCTAGCTTTAAGATATCTCGGCTTCCTCAACACCATCCTCACTCCATTACACGAGAAAATTTACCCAAGGATGACAAAGCTGTGGTATCGAACCTCACCACAGTCAGAGAGGAACATCGATGTGCCAACCCTAGTTATTTTATAGACAAGCTGTGACATAATCAGGTCACGAGGACATTGGACATGCCCTAGGGATACCTTTTCAATTCAATCTGATGGACCCTTGATCGCCTCAAGTTGCCTCTTTCGGAGATATGGCTGCCCATTTGACACGAGGGCATGGTGGGTTGGGCAATCAATAATGAGAAGAGATCTGCCGCAATATCTCTTGATGGATTCCATACTCCGAGGGAGTTTTATGTTATTCTTGGGCACACCCAAGAGGCGAACCCCATCATAGAAGCCCTCTTTCACTTCTCTAAGGGCAATTCTTCAATGCCCCCATGTCGATCCTAAAAGCAATGGTGTGAGTGCCAAGGTAAAAAGGACAGAAGATTGCTTGGCCTCCCCTTTGGAAGACTCATTCTGACCCTCTTAAGAGCCAAGTTTGACATTGATAGGAAGAGCCCTTTGAGGTACTCACCTCACAACTTTGGCAAGAAAGCACGGACCACAAGTCGTGCCATGTTAAGAAGAATGAGGGAAGTAGGAGAACCAGCCCATGCCCTCGCCCGAACCCATAGCACCTGAGCCAGAGCTAGTTCTTGCTGCTGAGCATGACAGAGAACCAAGCCCTGAAAGTGTGGGTGGGCATGCTGCAGAAGTGGAAATTGCTGTGGAGCCTCAACCAGCCCCTGAGCCTCAGCCAGCCCCTACCAGTTTACAAGCCCAACTCCCTGTGGTGACCAGCTCTTTAGCTGCACCACTTGCTGCACTTAGTCCACACAGTCCTGAGGTAGCCAGCTCTTCAGCTGCACCTCCTACAGCCATATATGGCCTGGTTCCTTATTCCTCCACACCCTCCCCCATCCCAGCTGGCTCATCATCCACACCTTCCATCATTCCCATTCTAGATACCCCTACCACACCCACCACCCCTATTATTCAAACCCCACCCATCTCACCCAACCTTGCCTTACTCCTAGCAGACTTGCCCATTCCCAGCCCAGAGGAGGTAGCCACCCCCATACTAGCCCCTTCCCCTTCCACCCCTCTGCTCATAAGCCCCCCCCAATCCCCCACTCCTGAAATTTCAGCTCATACACCTGATTTTCCCCACACTTCTGAATCTCACCCACTTCCCACAGAGGCAACACCCCCCCTCTATGAGCCTATGGAGATAGCTCCCACACCCCCCTCAGCCCCTACTCCTTTCACCCATTTCCCCACCTCCCCTTTCACACCCATTACCCCCCAACCCTCCACTTCCCAAATCCCAGCCCCCACCACACAAATCTCTTCCACACCTGCCCCAATACACCAAATACTCACCTATCTCCAAAACATTCAAACTCAGCTCCAAACCAACACAGACAACCACCCCACCTTGAGCTGATCCAAACCCTAACTACCCCTAGTGCCCCTACCTTCCATGTTGCCTCCCATGCAACCCAAAGCAACCAAGTCCTTCTACTTCCACTCTCCACCACCACCCAAGCTACCCAAACCTCCCCCGCCCCTGTGGCCTTACCCCCACCTCCCCCAGCTACACCACCTTTAGTTCCCTACCACTCCATTCCCCTCCAGAGATACCCCACCCTTACCAAGGCCATGCAAGACAACCCTTACATCCGTAAAGATGTCCTCAAGGGGCTGGCTGACTTGGAGGCTTACATCAAACCTCCCTATGAAGCTAAAATTGCAAAATTGGAACACTTCATGCAATTTGAAAGAGACAAAATGGGGAATCTGGTCTCACAAATCTACCAATTAGTCAAGGCTGAAAAACATAAGGTAGCCATGCTATAAGCCCAATTAGTTCAAGAAACAGACCAAATTGGTTCAGAACAAAGAGATCACCATAACCAAACATTTAGGCCTCAGAAAAATCAAGACAGAAGAGTACACTGAGCTCCAAACCTCTATTGCTGAAAAATCCTCAGCAAAATCTGAGTCTACTTCTGAATCCAGTTCAGACAGTGACTCTAGCTCAGACCCCATAGAACCCACTTATGATAGTGACTTTGATCCCAGTTACTCAAACTCATGTGCATGTCTTGTTTTAATTCAATATATATATCTTTTATTTTGTCTAATTACATGCAATTACATCAATTGTCTTTTTCTTATTTTCTTATTTTCTGCTTTTTATTCTAGTGCAGTTTTTCATTATAAGTTTACCAAATTGCTGTTTTGCTCTCCCTATTTAAAAACTTACAACCCCTCCCCTACTCCCTTTTCCCTTTTTTCCTTTTCTTTTCTATCCAAATTTCGATGTGCTTCTTTGAATCGGATTATTGTTGTTTCTCTTTGTCTTCCCTAATAATTGTCCACCACCTTTGAACCAGTGAGGACACCGCTCCTCATAGGTTTGGGGGTGTCAAGTCTGCCTAGGAATAGTTAACATAAGGCAGAATCACCTAAGTAATTAGGAAATGTATTAATTTACTTAAGAATCATGACAACTAGAAAATTTAAAATTCCTTTGCCAAATTTAGACATTCTAAACCTTGCGATATTCTACATTTCCATGATGATTACACCATAAAAACATACTTGGTATCGTACGTAGTAAGTCAAAAGGAAGAGAAAAGGTAAAGATATACTTAAAAGCTCAAGGAAAAACCATAAGTGAAAATTGAGCCCATATATTTTCCATCTCTGTTGAAGAGTGACTGGTAGGCAATTTTTTCCGATTCAAAGGATTGGTGAGGCATTAGATCCACTAGAAGTTAGGAAACTCCAAATTAAAACAAGTAATGTGACACTCATGAAAGCGAGGAAAAGATCAAGGCCTTCTTTGGACTTGAACCTAATGTAACCAACCAAGAAAAATCTGCTGTTTGTACCCCATTTGCGCTGTAAATCCTACAATTCTTCATCAAAAATACTCAAAAGTACTTGCACCTGAACCTATGGAACCAATTCAGCCTTCCCTCACTCTGAGAATTCAGGAGGTAAAGGAGAAAGAACTGAAGATGGACCATTTCTCGGCAACATCAAGAAAATGAAGAGAAAATACCTCACACACAGGCAATATGGTGACTGAGAACAGAAGCGACAAACAATGTGAAAAGTCGCAAGCAAAAGGGCAAAAAGGGGACCTTATGTCGCAAGATGCAAGACCAAAGAAAGAACTGAACACTGTGAATGTGAGAATCTCGAAAAGAAGAAGAAAGAAGCTAAACTCAAAAAGGTGGAGTCATGAACCATCTCCTGCACTTCCTGAGTTCTCAAATTCAAACCTCTGTTCAAACTGCCTTTCCTTGAAACTTCACTCCATAAGCCATACAAACAAACCTAGATTAAAAGCCCTTGTGATCCAAAGTTGAGTGAGCTGTCATGTGGAGATAAGAAGTGACCCAATCTATGGTGAAGAGATGTCAATGATGCCATTGCCTAAGAATCATGCCTATGCTCATGCTTACAGATCCATTTGGGAGATGTAACTGCTCTTGAGCTTGAGTAAAAATGAACCCCTCAACAAAAACACTGATGAGAGTATACCCTGAGTGTTTGGGTTGGAACTTGAGCACCTTAAGTATGACTTATAACCTAATTTTTATCCATAGGATGAGCTTCTTGGCACATTTATATGATTTTCTATGACTGTTCACAGTTGGAAATATTGAAACATTCATGAGGTTTATAAATGTTTAAATTCCTGCAAACAATAATCAAATTTTCATCATTGATTCAAGAGTAACTAACCCTGCTCCTTGATTGCTCATTTGATAATATTGCACTGATGTTAACTGTTTCATGGAGAAGTTTGTGGGTACCTTCACTAAAAACCCTCAGGAGACTTCACTCCTCCTCTAGGGATCACCTAGGGGTTGAAAAGGCTTGTTGCATATGCTAAATGCACCCGTGCTTCCTACAAAAGTGGCTCTTTACTTTATTTTTTATGTTTCTTTGCTCAGGGACTAGCAAAGCTTAGGTTTGGGGGTGTGATAAGTAGTGAAAAATACCATTTTTCACCCCTAAACACGAGCCTTGAAAGACCCTTGAGAGGACTAAAAAAGTGCTTTAGTGTTCATATTGCAGCTAAACCAAAAAGACAGGTCCAAATCCGAAAACCATCCTAAAATGATCAAAAAGCTGACAACGCATGTCAAACTCAAAGAGGGAGTGAAGAAATAGCCTCAGCAATGGCTAAAAAGGTCCTAAAAGAGCAAGAAAAGACCTGAAGAAGAAGAAGGATCCATTCGCAAAGAAGAATGGAAGCTAAAGCTCAATTCGCAAAGAATCTCTTCAATTCGCAAAGAACCTGAAACTTTGCGAAGAAGGAATAAACCTCAAACAAGGTTTACGAAAGGTAGCAGAACTGTTCGAATAGAAGAATGACCTCTGCGAAAAGAAGAAAACACTCTGCAAAAAGAAGAGAAGTCCTTTGCGAAAAGATCTCCTGAAGCCAAAATGCTTTGCGAAGAGAGCTTCAGGAGCCAAATTACTTTGCGAAAAGACCCTTAAACTCTGTGAAATGGCATCTTTGAGGATTCTGACCACTTTGAAGGGCATTTCTAAACTACTGCGCAATGTAATTAAAAGCCCGGAGACATTAGGAAGATTCCAAGCACAAACCAAAGGCATATTCCATACGTGAAAACCCAAAGATGAAATCACTTGGCGGGAACTTCTAGAAGCTCAAGCAGACTTTTGAATTCCCATAACAATTGATGCTTCTAACGCTGATTGGTGAACCGGATCGAGCATTTTCATTGGCGAAACAGTCTGGATCCCGTGCTCAACGGCCATTGGGCAATCGGATCGAGCACTTCGATTGGTCAATTCACCTTGTGCGAGGATAGAGGAAAGCTATAAATTGAGAAGACATTTGCCCAATTGGAGCATCCAGTTAGAGTTTTCATCTCTGTTTCCCTCATTCGGCTACGATAGCTTATCCGAACCCTGTAATCCCTTCTTGTAGTTTACCTTTGAGAGCCATTGTGAGTGATTTGTACTTCCAAGTTCGGATTCAAGATCAGAATCGAGGGCTCTCGAGAAGCTCGGATGTAAGTCGAGGGCTCTCTAAAGCCGTGCTCTGTAATTGTAACGTTGGATTTTAAAAGGTTCTTTTGTGTCTTCTCCATTGGAGTCATGTCGAGGGTTCGAATGTTCACCTTAGTGCATTAGACTTCTTTAGATTCACTCATCCACATCCAACTTCCCTTAATTCATCATCCTGCGAATTAGCGTTGGTAACCTAATTCAAGCAGATTTACAAGTGATGTTCATGTTCTAAACTAAAGAATAGGTGACTATACGATGATCTGTGACCATTTAAGTGGACGGATCACATAACCATAAGTCTAAACCTATTCCTTAATTCGATTTATTTCTCTTACATCTGTCTTTGGTAGCAGGATGAAGATTGAATCTGCTTTCTGTGGAAATCTGATTCTCCATTAAAATTCAGAGGCTAAAGTACATGAAGCTATTATTTCTGCATTTGTCTTATTTTAAACATCTCCCCAACTCGGATCTGGATCATGTAGTTAGTTCTTTTCTTTATTTGCTTATAGTTAAATGTGACACAATCCAACACTCTCTTTTATCTATTCTTTATTTTAGATAATTATAGAGCCAGATCTGGTAGCACAGATCTGGAGGTTTATCTCTCATTTTAGACAAACTTCTCTGTGGACGATCTTGAAATACTTACTTTTAAAACTTGCTACAACTGGCCTTGATCTTGCAGGCCAGTGTTAGCCCCAATGTGCTGATATCCCTTTCATAAGTTAACATCCATATAATTTAGCATTCTTTAATTCTTTAATTTTTGATTCATAATGCACATAATTATGGCACACTTTGGGCAACAACAGTAGGGGCCACCCATTTAGAATCCGAGATAGGGTAAATGACCACAGCATCAAGAAGTTTGACTACTTCCTTCATGACCACTTCCTGCATGTGTGGGTTAAGTTTCCTCTGCATCTCTCTAGAGGGTTTAGAGCCCCCTTCAAGATTAATTTTGTGCATGCACACAACAGGATTTATCCCTCCCAAATCAGCAATAGTCCATCCTATTGCTCTTCTATGCCTTCTTAGTACACAAAGCAATTCTTCTTCTTGTTCAAAAGTGAGGGAAGAAGAAATTATAACTGGCAATTTTTTATTGGCTCCTAAGAAGGCATACTTCAAAGACTTTGGGAGCTATTTTAGCTCCACATCTGGAGGACTGATGAGTGAAGGAAAAAGAGGTGCCTTAGAGGGTGGTGGAAGAGGTAGCAAGGCTGGTTTCCATGGGTGTTGCTTTGCTGGCCCCACCTCTGAAATTAAAGTTTTGACTTGCTCAAGCTCAGGTGTAAGGGCCTTCTCTTCCATTGTTTCATTCCACACTTCTTCAAGAACATCAAACAGTTCATCACCAGTCAGCAGCTAGGGAAAGGTTCTTCCCCAAACTTATCCAGCACGTCAATGAAAAAAAAATCCTCATCATTCAAGTGAGGTTGATGGGCTGCATTATACACATTTAACCTGACCTTCATATTTCCAAAAGTTACCTCCATCACCCCTGATCTACATTGCATACATGCATTTGCAGTGGCCAAAAATTACCTACCCAAGATTACGGGGATGGAGGTAGCACACTTGCTTGGTTCCATGTCCAACATCAGAAAATCAGCTGGGTAAAAGAATTTGTCAACTCCAACTAACACATTCTCTATAATCCCCACTGGCTTCCTCTCATACCTATCAACTAGTTGTAAGATCACATGTGTGGGCTTCAACTTTCCTAGGCCCAGCTTCTCATAAACTGAGTATGGAAGAAGATTCACACTAGCTCCCAGGTCTAGTAAAGACTTTTCAATGGTGTGAACCCCAATGATGCAGGGGATTGTAGGGACTCCAGGGTCTCATAGCTTCTGTGGGGTTGTAATGGTCAACACTTGGTTCACTTTGTCAGCTGAAAAGACCTTCTTGGATAAATGTATCCTTGACTGCCTTTTATGATGTGCAACCGTGGGATTTTTTATGATCCCGTCGCGGTGATGTGCTTGCTTGTAAAAAATATAGAGTCGCCACCTAGAGCTTTTGGTGTCCCGAGAAACCTAGTTCATTTTTATGAGCACCGAAGTGCTAAAAATATGACTCTGAATCCGTTTCACACCAAAGGCTCTTTGGTAGGGGCTTCGGTTATCGATCGAAAAGGTGTTAGGCACCCGATCAACCCGCTTAACGTGGTCTCTACTAATAGTCTACACAAAAATAAAGGAAAAGAAAATGATTTTCTCTTGCCCAAATGGGCCTTAAATCCTATTTGTACCCCTCCGTTCCTACCGGAAATTTAGCGGCGTAATGGCACAAATGGGATGATGGGAAGAGCTAGATAAGAGAGAGGAGAAGAAAGGGGAGAGCCGGAGCCCTCCGGCCCTTGTAGCACCGTAGGAGAGCCTTGTGTTGGCTTGCTTTGATGAGCTTTTGAAGGCTTATATGGTGGAAATAGGAGTTGTAAGCTCTAAGAATTGCTAGCTAAGAGGTAGAGAGGGAAGGAAAATGGATAGCATACACTTAAACTAGGGGATCTAAGGTGAAAAGTATCACTCAATGGAGGTTTTGGAATTCTAGAATTTGTATGGACAATGGTGCACGAAAGGGAGAAAGATCTTCTCAACCCTAACCAAGGGGTGGGGGTCTCTATTTATAGAAAATGGGTGGGTTAGGAGAGTGTTTAGATGCTAATCAAGATTAGAAATTAGGTAATCTAACATCTAAGGTTTCCTAGGATTTTTGGAGCCTTGAAATGTGAGAGAAGGTCCTCCAATGGTGGATGATAGGGTGAGGTTTTAGGCCACTTAATGGGTTACAAATATGGTGTAGAAGGTTGCAACAGAACTATCAAAACATACCCCAAAGGTCAAAGTGGTCAACAAGTCAAACCCTAATCACAAATTTCAGGGCAAAAAGATAGGGTTACTATTCATATGCCTGGCATAACTAATAGTTGTGCCATGCAAATGTACTGTAGAACAGTGCCTTCGAAGTTTCCTCATGAGGGTGGAGTCTACTTTAATACTGACGCAACTATTTGTTACACCAGGCTGAAATTCTCAGAAAATGGTCTGACGCAACTAATAGTTATGCTAGGCAAAAGTATAACTGGCACAACTAATAGTTGCGCCAAATCCCAAAGGGGGTCCCACTTGAAGTTACTCCTTTGCCCTCCGGGTTCGGACCGCCATATCTTTTGATGTATAACTACGATTGGGGTGATTCTTAGACCGTTGGAAAGCAGATGACTTTTACTTTTCAATGGAATAAGATTCAATCATAGTAGAAGGCTATAGCTAGTTCTGGTGTACCACTCCATTTTCAAGGCTCAGAAGGTTAGGTTTAGGTTCAGAACGGGTTCAAAGGGTTAAGATTGATTTTTAAAAGTTCAGGGCAGGTTCCTAGGGGATCTAGGGTGATTCTTAAAGGTTTGAGGTGATTCCTAAGGGTTCCATACATGCCATCAAAGGCTCGGGAATGCGCCTCTCTTCAAATGTGCTTCGATCAGGCCTTGTGCCAAATTTGGGTGTCTACAGATGCCCCTCTTTGGTATCCAATTACTAATGATCAAATGCCAAAGAAAAGTGATATCCAAAGAGGCCTAAGGCATTACTGACGGGTCCGCTGCATTCAAAACGAACTTCAAACATCAGGTGAGTAACATGGTGAGAAAACAAAAGCCCTGTATGTCAGGAAAAATGTTCGTCTCTTAAGGTAATCGGTTCCCAAGCGCTTAGCGATATTATTGGGCATAACCGAGGTGGAATGAGTTGCGCAAGCCCAATAGCTAGGAAAAATGTTCACTTCTTGAGTTGCAAAAGCCCGTTAGTCGGGAAAAATATTCGCTTCTCGAGATAATTTAAAGGTATTTGATGTTTAAGATTCATTTTGAATGTAACAGCTTAGTAAGTAAGAGGGTGATCGACCCACATTCAAAGATAGGTGCGAAGAAAAAACACAAGGCTCCACAGTTTGCGTCCAATCCTACGAGGCATTTGATTGCCCCATTGGACTATTTGCGGGTGCCCCTGCTGAAAGCAGGATTCGAGGTCTTTAGGAGAATCCATTGATCCCAAAGTTTATTTAGCATGACTGCCCAAGCAAAGTGAATAGATGTCACAACACTTTTTGGGAGGATGTGCAATTATCGAAGATGTGCCCCGGATTGACATGGCCTAGAGCATCTAGCTTCAACTACCTTGATTAGGTTCAGCCAAACATTGGGTATCCCCCTAAAGGGAAATCCAATCCTGGTTTCTGCCAACAATGATCATAAGCCTCAATCAACTATGCATAATCATGCACCCATAAGGGGCAATAAGCAGCAACAAAGGTGATGGAAGCCCCGACCCAGACCTGCCTGGGTACAATTTATAGGAATAAACGACCGTCATACGGATACCTAGACGTATGGCGTACACTTTACAGGGATACCGCTGCCAATATAGATTTTAAGCCTGCAAAAAATAAAGGGAAAATGAACCCTTCCTGATACATGGTTGCACATAGTCTGATTGGTACATGATCTCATTCTCAACAGGTTGGTCTCTACCAACAATTGACCTTTTCCAACGAATCTGAAGCTAAAGACACTATAGTTCACATGAATCCAAAATAGAGCGCTTAGCTCGAAGATTTAGCAGTGGAGTCAACCTGATCAAAACATTGACCGTTTGATCAGGATTGAAGTCGTCGCTCCTACTTTGAAGTAGGATTCAAAGATCCAAGGCGAACCCAAGACTTGGGACCTTAATATGGCCCAGCTACATTGCTGATAGAACATTGACATTTTAATGCATTGAAAACATGCAAGTGCGCTGCTCTACGAGGGAATACAAATTTGTGTTTATTTTCGTGGTTTTTCTATTATTTATTTTTTGAATTTTAAAGCTGTTATTTTATGTGATTTTTTTGGATTTTTCAAACTATCATTTTATGTGATTTTTTGGATTTTGAAGCTATTATTTTATGTGATTTTTTTTTGGATTTTTCAAACTATCATTTTACATGATTTTTTTGGATTTTTCAAACTATCATTTTACGTGATTTTCAATGCGAATTATTCTAGCTTTTTTGTGGGGACTTATTTTTTTCCTTTTTTGGATTTTTTTTTTGTGTAGGACTAAGATGCCTATTGATCTTGTTCTGCTTTTATTCTAGCACGGCTTCCCGTGCAAGTCGAAGGAGGATCGAAATGCCATTTGATAGTACATGCATCTGCCGGGAGTGACAAAATAAAAACAAAAAAAGAGGGGGGACCGACTTTCCTATTTGGCCCGTACTCGGCCCGAGACCCGACCTAAGTGCCTAGCTCAACTATTAGTTGCGCCAGGCCAATAGGAGCCTCAAAATAGCCTGGCGCAACTATTAGTTGTGCCAAGCTAGCAATGGGAACAATTTGGCCTGACGCAACTAATAGTTGCACCAGGCTTGGCTGGAGACAAATTTAAACAACCCGGGCTCGAGCTGTGGGGTTTCATTTCGAAAATTTCTCCCCCCTTTCTCTTAAAATCGACAACCGACCGCTTTTAGGGTTCCTTTACATTGCATCTACGCGTGCTTCATCGCCATTATTCATTCGCGTTAATCGATCGCCGTCTTGCGCTAGATCAAAGACCCCATTTCTTTCAAAAGGTAACCATCAAAACTCTCTTTTTTTATTTTTATTTTTCTCACTTTTCCTTGCAAATACAATCATGATCTTGTATTATTTGCCTAATGGTTAATTTTTAGTTGCAAATGTATTTATTAATGGTGTGTGGATGATCTCTTATGATTAATGCTCCCTTTTTTAGTTATTTTATGGATTTATTGGTGCCTATATGTTTTGTTTGTTGTTTTTTTTGTTTTTGTTGGTTTTCATTAAGGAATGGATGCATATTTTTTGTTGGTTTTCTTTATTTTATGGGCATACAAGAAAGGACTCTTTGTTATTTTATGAAAGAAAGTTTTTTTTGCCTTTTGATTTTTGGAGCATAAAGAAAGGACTCTTTGTTTGTTGTTCTTTTTTGTAAACATAAAAGAGGGATTTTTTTTTTTGGGTTTTGATTGATGATTTTTTCGAAGCATAAGTACCCCCTCTCTTTTTTTTCTTTAATTATTTTTTTGTTTTTGTAAACAAAGTAAAAGGATTTTTTTTGGTATTGCTTTTTTGTAAACAAAGTAAAAGGATTTTTTTTGGCTTTGATTTTTTGATGAGGATGATTTTTTTTATTTTTCTTATTTTTAAAGGAAATTTTTGTTGCATGTGTATCTTTATTTCCGAAAATAAATGGGGAAATGGTGAGCATTCTTACCTCCCCTTGACGCATAGTGTATCATGGTCCTTTGTCATTGACCTGACTGGATATGATTGTCTTTTGTTGCCCCAGCATGTTGGGCGATGATGAGCATATTCCTGAGGAGGGCCCGAGATAGTATACGGTCCGCGGGGGGAGCAGTTCCTTTGGGTGGAGCGGAGAGCGGGCCCATAGAGCGAGGCTGCCCGAGTCGGCCTCCTACATCAGCAGCACGCCCATATTTCAAATTTTGGAATAGACGCACACCCATATGTGCGGCTTTGCTTTGCTTTCGTGATCTGGTGCACATTTCTTTGGATGCAGGACCTGCCCAACATTGTATTCCGTAGAGGGTGGTTCGATTTTCAAGATTTCTACCTCTACGCCCCTCCTGTAGTGAAGCTCCTATTGGCACAGGTGGGCTATGGGGAGTTTCTATCCTGCCCCACTATGAGGGCGATGCTGCCTACCTGAAGGCCTTGATCGAACTGTTTTGCCCTGAGATGATGACCTTCCACATGCCACACATAGAGTTGGCCTTGACGCCTGTTGATTGGCCAATGATTACGGGCATTAGGATGGGAGGGATACCGATAGCTGACCTCGCGATGCCGAGTAGGGAGGACATCATTTGACTGATTGGGGCCTATCCCCCTCGCGAATAGACGCATGGTACCGAGGTCAAGATGACCTGGCTGACCTCCCTTTATATGCCTGACGAGTTAGTGGATCTGGGTCAGCCAGACAGGGTGCTCTATATCACGCCTAAGGGAGCAATCGTCCTAGCTCACATCACTCTCCTACTTCTGCTGGGCAAAACCATTTTTACCAATGCGAGCGGGGGCCGAGTCAGCCTAGCATTGCTGAGCGTGATGGACAACTGGGGTGACATCCATAGGTATGACTGGGGCGGAGTCGGTACGCATGGCTGATGTATAATATGGCTCGGGTCACGACCGGGGATTCTAAGTCCGATGTCGGCTTTTGGGTGGCCTTGGAGGTAATCCCTAGCTCTTCCTGTTCTCATTATTTTTACTCGGATGGTCTCTAATGCTACTAACTTGCTGCTCCTTTTTGTTGTATAATGCTCTTCTCAGGTATGGGGGTACCATCATTTCCACCCCGAGCGCTCTCTTCTCCATTCAGATGTGCTCACCTATCCTCTCCTTAGCAACTGGAATCAGGCCCAGTGCCGTGACGTAGGCCTGAGCACTTGGAGATGGGCTTGAGGTCTCAACTCGACTTGATGGTTCCTGAGCAGGTAAAACCCCTTTTCTACCTTATTTGCTTGGGCTCAGAAACACTCTTCTATTGATGCGCTACATGTTTGGCTGCCTTCCGACTTGGACAGATTCTCCATGACCCATACCTTGCATCCCCCTTTTGGGATGGGGCAGTCGTGGGCCCCTCTCCCTTATTTAACAACCACCACATCATTTTTTTTCATGGGGCATGGGCCATGTTTTACTATTTGGGAGAGCCGGTCGTGCACCAGTACCAGGGCTACTATGCCATACCTGTGGACCCTCCGGCAGATGTTTGGAATCCTGTTGGCAGCATCGAGGAGCTCATGACGACATTTCTCAACAATGGGCTCCCTATCCATGCTCTCCATGTGCTCGGGGACTATCATGTTTGGTACGAGTGCCTGCCATATCAGTTTATCTTGCCACGCTTTGTACCTTGTGCCAATTTCCTTGCATTTGGTGGCCTACTCGGTCAAGTAATTCTTCTCAGCTTGGATTAGTTCCCCTTATGTTTTAATTCAGCCTTTGTTTTTTTTTTCTAAGTGGATCCTTATTTTGTTCATAGTTTTCTCAGAGAGATGACTCGGATGGAGAAGGCGCGACAAGTGCAGCTGACACGTCAGGGGAAATCCTTCTGGTGCCGGCCCCTCTGGTGCGGGTCCCTCGGGCGAGGGTTCTTCTGGTGTTGGACCGTCGGGTACCTCTCAGGCTGGTGCTCTGGGGGGTGACCCGACCGTGGTCTATAGGACCTTTCCGTGCCTAGATGATAGCTACCTTTTGGGCCTTTACGCTAATGTGGATAGACAAGCGTGACTCTCCGCTAAAGTGACCCGTGTCCCTACTCTTGAGGTTGTCCCAGGGGTAAGTCATATGACAACCCATTTCTTTCTAGTTTCGGTCTCCCTTTGCACATGTTTTATGATTGCCCTGATAGCTGATATCATATCTTTCTAAACGTAGGAGTTTAACTCATCCATGGAGTATGCAGCATATTATCGCCACATTGTGGAGCTCGGGGAGGTGGAGACGGTGAGTACCTTGCTGCTCTGCTTCTCCCGCTTGTTTTATTTATCATTTGTCCCTCTATTGGTCCTGATTTCTGATTTTGACTGCTCATTGCAGCATGCACGTGCCAAGGAGTCACGCTACTTGCTTAGTAGGATTTCACAGGCGTGGTCTTGGGTGGGGGTATGCGGACTTTCCAGAGCTCCTCTCGTCATCGAAAGAAGTCCAAAGGCGCGGGCAAGGAATAGGCTTTAGTTTCTGCTTTAAAACTCAGTACTCTTGGGATTGGATTTTGATTTTTTAGACAATTTGGGATGGATGATGTGACACTTTGGATATATTTTTTCAAAAATATTTTTAGTGCTTTTATCTTGATTGTATGCCATGGCTTCCTTGTCTCATATCTATTTTTCTGCAGGACTTGTTTGCCAAATGCTCTCAGAAAGTAACTTTTTGGGTCACATGCTTTGATGTAGGATCAATCCTGCACATAAGCAAAGTAATTTCCAAACCGTTAGTGATCAGATGTGTATATAAAAAAAACAAAAGGGGTGAAATTCCCCCCCAATTAGGTCCCGAGATAGCTGACGAGGGGGGATCTTTAGTCTGGAGCAACTATTAGTTGCGCCAGGCTAAAATCCCAGGGAATTTGTACTAGCACAACTAATAGTTATGCCAGGCAAAAACGGGGACAAAATGCACTGTCGCAACTAATAGTTGCTCCAGGCTTAACCTGGGGAGCTGTGGGTCCTTATATACCCGAGTCAGCCAAAAAATCCTCCCTTTTCTATTTGACTTGTCCCCTCTGACCGATTCTTTTTGCTCTTGCTTTTCCAAGGTGGGTCCATCACCATATATCGATTTTTATCCTCTCAAAAGATCTTTGTACGTCTATGGACTTGCTTTCCAACCCTCCCTTACGTGGATGGCCTGAAGCCAATTTACCCCCTTTCTTGGGCTTAGGGCCCAAATTTCTAACAACTTGGTTTGGGAGTTTGAATGAGAGTGAGCTCGCTGACTTGGAGCGCCTTGGGCTATCTCGCCTTCCTTCCTTTCTTGAGGTTCCTCCACGGTGGGACCTTCTTTATGCTGCCACTTCATTTTGGGATGTAAATTTCCATGTATTCTGTTTTGGGAAGCGAGAGCTAACACCAACCCTTGAGGAGCTATCCAATCTGTCCGGCATGAAGCTTCAAAAGGGCCTTGTAAAAGTCACGCCCCGGTCGGGCTACTCCAAATCCATTCACCTTACTCTTGGTTTGAAGAAACTCGAGTATGAGAAAAGTCTCATTGGGGGGACCCACAAGGTGTTTGCTAAAATTCCTGAAAGAACTTTTCAGTGATGAAGGTCTCCGAAAATTGCCTCTTAGGAACATTTTCAATGCAAAAGCTTTAACTCTCGGTCTCATTTCAGAAATACTCTTCTTTACGGGGGGGAGAGCTTCTCCTTGGCAATTTGCAATATTCTGACCGAGTTGGAAGCGGGCCGATCTATGATGCATTTGGTGATTGCCGAGCTATATCGATGCCTTGATGCATTTGCTTTGGGCAAGGTGGAGGGTCTTCAGGGTTGTCCCTTGATGCTTCAAGTTTGGTTGTGCGAGCACCTCACTATCTTGGGGTCCTGTGCCTCTCTTTTATAATACCTGAGGTGAGGCGGCCCAGTGCTTTTTGGGTAGGTGCCACCTACTTCCGCGGGGTGATTTGTCAGTTCTGAGGCTTTGGTTGACCGATGCTGAGCTGATATGGAGGCTTCCTTGGTTGGATCGGACCTTCCCAGTAGTTCGCTCTAGAGACTATGAGGGCATCACTCTCCTAGGAATGACTGGTAGCACCTTCTACTTCCCATTCCGCGTGTTGCGTCAGTTTGGATACTCTCAGTAGGTGCCTTGCGAGGTCAAACCCTCTTTATGTGATTTGGTCTTTTCTAGGGGGTCCTCTGGAGACATAGATCAGATTGTTGCTCCTTGAGAGATGCGTCAGTCGACGCTGATGTGCGACATGGAGCAAGGAGATTTAGTTCAGTCCTCTCCCGAGTACGAGGCTTGGCTATTGACTGAGCAGCCTATTGCTGATGGTCCAGATTCAACAGAGATCATTGACTTTGGTGGCCCCTGGCCAAAGAAAGGGACGGTACTCCGAGCCCGCATCAAGCTACTGGTGGACGAGAAGAGGGTCCTGCAAGAACTTTTGTCACAAGAAAACGTTAGGGCTGAGATAGCGGAGAGCGAGGTCCTTTGTCTGAAGGGATCATTGAATGTTGCCCTTGGAGCTGCTGATTCTTCTCGGAAGAGGTACAAAAGCTTGCATGGTCACTTGTTGACCGAGCGGAATGTCCAGGAAGATGACTTTCATGCTGATATTAATACATTGAAGCGCGAGTTGGGCCGCTAATTCCTTCCTGCACACATAACTTTTTGCACAGATCAAATACATAGAAAAAGGGGCGTAAAAACTCCTTTACAGATACACCCATTTTTTGGTATACATATTTTCTTTATGTTTTTATTTTTTTACTATTTTTGTAAATAAAGAAAGAAAGGAAGCTAGTCATCACACCAATTATTTTTTAGGATGTCGTGTAAATGAAAGTCAGTTTATTATATACATCTGCATAGAATTTTCTATCTTTTTGTTTTATGCATTTTTCCCTCTCTTGTTTTGGGTGTGGTGCCTTAATCACTGGGTGAAGCCTTGCTTTTTTGAGCATGGTCGAACCCCTCTTCGAATGGTTGACTCTGAGAGAGTTTCAACAGTTTTACCAAGGTCGGAACGTCAATCCCTTTAGATTGAGTCAAACCCTTCTCCTTACCTTGAGTCATATGTTTGACAACGCAGTTTTACAAAAACAATTCTGGTTGGGACTCGATTTGAACTAGCATGAGTGGCCCAGAAAAGGGGGCAGGGAGAGTAAACAAGAGGGCTCGTAAAACATTAATCCTCTCAATCAGTGCAAACTTTTCTTTTTCTTCCCCTTTTTTTTTATTCTCTTTTTTTTATTTATATCCTTTTTTACCCGTGGCGCCCTTTTAGGTTTTCATCACGTCCATGGGTTTAGCTTTCTTACCCCAAGCGCCCTTTCGAGTTTTCACTTGGTCCGCACAAAATCTTTGTTTTTACCCGTAGCGCCCTCTCGGGTATTCACCACGTCCATCTTGCTTTGAGCTTGTATTTTTATTTTATTTTTTTCTTCCTCTTTTTTTTTTTTTTAAATTCAAAAGCCACGACATAGACGTCGATTCCATCATAGTCGGCTGGATGGGGTTCTGGTGTCGTCTCACAACTCGGCTTGTGTTGACTTAATAGATATTATGACTGTTTGTGAACCTAAAAAGAGGGCTTTCTTCAGGGTGTAGCGTGGCCATGGGTTAGGTTAGGATTTGAAGGTATGCTGGGCTAAAAGGGTTTCCTTGATACGACTTCAGTTTTCTCAACATACTTCCTTCCTTGGGGGTTTTACTGTACATGCCCCGTGATTCTTTTATTTTTTCCTTTTTTCTTTATCATATTTCAGGCAAACTCTTTTTTGAGGTTTTGCTTTTCTAACTTTTTAAGATTTTGATGGTAACTTTACTTCCTTTTTTTTGTATATATACACAATTTTTTTAGGAAAGGGGTTTACTTTGAAAGAAAGGCCCAAGCTCAAATGGGGTAGCAAAGGATATCATAATTTTTAGGGATGCTTTTTGGTATTGTACTTAAAATGATCACCTCTTTTATGTGGTTCTTAAGCAGTCATACATCTGTTTCACCAATACTTACCTTATCACAATAGACTATGAGTAGAACTGTTGGACGTATCCAGCGTTGATGGGCTCTGGAAGATGATCTCCATCCATGGTGGCGAGGCGAATGGCGTATGCCGATAGTACTTCTCGAACGACGTAAGGTCCTTCCCAGATCGGCTTGAACTTGCCTCTTGGATCAGCATGGAGGGATGGGAGGATCTTCTTTAACATAGTGTCTCCTACCTTTAGACCTCGACCGCAGACACGTTTATTGTAAGCGCTTACGATTCGCCCCTGGTAAACTTGAGTGTGACACAAGGCTAGGAGTCTCTTCTCGTCCAATAAGTTCAATTGTTCGAAGTGGGATCTGTCTCTCTTTGCTTCGAGTAAGCCAGATTTCATGAGGATTCGGAGAGAGGGTACTTGAACCTCAACTAGTAGGACAACCTCGGTTCCATATACAAGGGAGAATGGTGCTGCCCCTGTAGCGAAACAGATCGATATTCTGTAGGCTCACAAAGCAAACGGCAGCATTTCGCTCCAATCTCGGTAGGTGACAACCATTTTCTCTAGGATGCGAATGACCGTCTTATTCGCAGCTTCCACGACTCCATTAGTTTGAGGCCGATAAGGTGACGAGCGATGGTGCTTGATTTTGTATTGCTCGCAGAAGGCTAGGATATACTTATTCACAAAATTGGTGGCATTGCCTATGATGATATCTTTGGGTACTCCAAATCGGCACAAAATATTACTCTTGAGAAACTTCTCGACGTGATTGGTCGTGATGTTGGCATATGACGCCACTTCTACTCATTTGGTGAAGTATTCAATGGCGACGAGGATGAACAGATGTCTGTTGGATGCTTTCGGATTAATTATTTCGACGACGTCAAGGCCCCAAGTAGCAAATGGCCAAGGAGTGGTCATGCAGTGTAGATCGATGGTAGGAGCATATATCAGACTGGAGTACTCTTGACCTTGTAGCATTTTGAACATGATTGCAGCAATCTGATTCCATAGTGATCCAAAAGTATCCTTGTCATAGAATTTTCTTGGCAAGCATGTGACCACAGACGTGGGCTCCGCATACTCCCTTGTGGATCTCCTTCATAATATTGATCACTTCACCTTCTGTAAGGCACCTGAGTAAAATATTGTTGTATGATCGCTAGTAAAGGTATTCCCCACAAATGACGTAGCCTGGTGCTAGACGTTGAATGGTTCATTGATTTGTCTTAGACGTACCCTCAGGGAAAGTTAGTGTCTCGAGGAAATTCTTGATATTTGAGAACCAAGGTGGCTCATCATCAGGATTTGTAGGTTCCTCAATCTGTAGGCAGAAGGTTGGCTCACTTCACTGCTCGATCATGATCGACTTCATCTCAGCACCATACGGGATTTCTATCATTGACGCCAAAGTGGCTAATACGTCGGCAAAACGATTCCTTATCCGGGGGACATACGAGAATGTCATGTCTTGGAAGCAAGCTATCAGATCCTCGAGGTGTTCATGATAGGGGATCAGTTTCTCGTCTTTCGTCTTCCAGTCACCATTCATCTAGCATATGATTAATTGTGAATCACCAAACACTCGGAGGTGAGTTGCATTCAGATCGAGAGCCGCCTCCAGACCAGCAGCACAAGCCTCTTATTCAGCCATATTATTAGTGCAAGGGAAATCGAGCTTGATAAAGACTGGTACATGAGACCCTTTCGGTGAAATTAGAATGGTGCCAACTCCCTGACCTTCTGCATTAGCTGCCCCATCAAAGTGCATTACCCATGATTCTTCTGCTTCTTCTGTATCATCCTCTGTCATGAACAGGATGTCCTCATTGAGAAACTCTGTTCTCAAAGGCTCATAATCTGGTAAAGGATTATTGGCAAGATGATTGGCGAGTGCCTACCCCTTGATCAACTTCTAAGTGACGTACATGATGTCAAACTCAGATAATAAAAGCTACCATCACGCGATTCGTCGAGTGAGAGCCGGTTTCTTGAATAAATATTTCAACAGGTCCATTTGGACCAAAAGTAGAACGACTTGAGATAGCAAGTAATGGTGGAGACTCTGAGTGGCCCATACAAGATCTAGGCATGCTTTCTCCAGATGAGAATAATGCATCTCGTAATCAGTAAACTTCTTGCTGAGATAGTAAATGGCCTGCTCTCTTCTTCCTGTCTCGTCATGCTGACCTAAGACACATCCCATCGAAACTTTCATCGCGGAAAGGTACATCAAGAGTGGTCCCCTGGCTCGGGTGGTACCAAAATAGGTCGATTAAGGAGGTAGTTTTTGATTTTATTGAATGCTGCCTGGCAGTCGTTGTTCCATTCAATGGGTGAGTTCTTCCTTAATAGCTTGAAGATCGACGTGCAGATTGGAGTTAGCTACGCAATGAACCGACTGATATATTATATTCTGCCTAAGAACCCTCTAACCTTTTTCTCAGTAGATGGTGGCGGTATTTCTGTGATAGCTTTAACTTTGACTGGGTCGACCTCGATCCCTCTCCTGCTGACGGTGAATCCTAGCAATTTTCCAGACATAGCGTAAAAACGCACTTCTGTGGATTCAAACATAACCTGTACTTTCTCAGCCTCTCAAATAGTTTCTGGAGGTTTACCAAGTGATCACCTCGCTCTGGAGACTTAGCTATCATATCATCGACATATATCTCAATTTCTCGATACATCATGTCGTGAAACAACACAGTCATGGCTCTCTGGTATGTTGCCCCGATATTCTGTAGCCCAAACGGCATGACTTTTTAGTAAAAGGTTCCCCACGGAGTGATAAATGTCGTCTTCTCTCGATCCGCCACTGCCATTTTAATCTGATTGTATCCTAAGAATCCGTCCATAAAAGAAAGCATCTCGTGCTTAGCAGTGTTATCGACCAAGATGTTGATGTGCGGCAATGGGAAATCGTCCTTCGGGCTCGCTTTATTCAAATTTTAGAAATTGATGCACATGCTGACCTTTCCATCTTTCTTTGGCATAGGCACAATATTGGTTAGCCACTGCGGGTATTTGGATATAATGAGAAACCCCGCATCATACTGTTTGATGACCTTGTCTCTGACTTTCAACATCAACTCAGGTCGGAGACGTCTCAACTTCTGCTTAACTGGTTTCACATCAGGGTAGAGAGGCAACTCATGCTCGACCAAATCGATGTCTAGACCAGGCATGTCCTCATATGACCAGGAAAAAATGTCTTGATATGATCGAAGGAAGTCGATTATACTTTTTCTTTCTTTGGGAGATAGCGATGTTCTGACCTTGGTAATGCGAGGAATCTCCTCAATCCCTAGATTAACATCCTCAGTTTCCTCAACAATGGGGGTAGGGCCATGCTCAAACTCGGCAAACCGGCCAAGGAACTCATTGGGGAGCTCCTCTAAAGGGACATCCTCGTCTAGACTCGTAATTCCTACCTCTTCTTATATTTCTACAGGAAAGGGGTCGATTTCATGTGGGAGGAATATTTCGATTAAGGCATCTTTTTGTGGGACTTTTTCTAAAATTTTGAATGATAATATTTTTAGACTTTGGATTTTTTCAATGTTTTTGAGATTTTTTATTTTTTCAATATTTTTGAGGTTTTTTATTTCTTCAGGGATGAACTTTTGGCAGCACGAGTCTGTATATATACAAGGTATTGCCTGCCAAGGGCTTATCTCACTTTTTATAGGTTGTTTTTTTTTAGAAAACAAGTGCCAAATTGTAGGCCACTCCCTGCTTCTAAAGTTTGGGGCAAAGATACCCAATCGCATACTTGACTTGCCGCTTCTTTACCTGTTTGGACGGAGGGTGCTGAGTGATATGGCTCTTTGGAGTTAGCCTCCATCATGCTGATCCCCCTTTTGTCTGAGATCATATCCTCAAACATTAACACAATTTTGTGGTGATTTAACACAGGGGGAGTTTATTCAGGTATTGGTCGTCATTCTTCGAAAAGGGACAATGCGGCCAAATCTATCTCCAAGCTAGGAAGGGTAATGTGGGGATTGGTGGGATGGACTGGGGCTATGGGTTTGTATGGGGTCATATGGGTTACCCCATTTCGATCAATCTTTACGACCCCAGCGCTGACAAAGGATTCCCTTATGTGTTGCCTAGGGCGAGGTTTCTCTTCTATGTTGATTCCTCGAGCTCTTACAGCTGCAGCGACCCTGGCTTTCTCTTTAGCCTCTTGGACCTCTTCCTCCGTGGGCTTGTAACCTAACCTGAATCGGACCTTCTGCTCCTTGGCAATGACTAGCTCTTTCCTTATAATCTGGGCCCCAGACCCCTTCCTCTCTGATAGCCCCATTTTTGGAGCATAGCCACCGTTGCCACCATTCTGCCTCCAATTTTAAGAATGATGCCCTCAATAGGTTCTGGGAGTATTGCCGACACCCCATATTCAAAATTATGGAGGTCGACATCCTCAGTGGTGTGCGGCAATCTAGCATATTGAGTTTTTCGACGCTATTAGCGGCCTTCTCTTTCTCATTGTGCCCTTCACCAATGATGGTAATAATCTTGTGCCTAGATACAAACTTGAGTTTCTTGTGTAATGTGAAAGGTATGGCTCTGACTTCGTGCAGCCACGGGCGCCCCAACAACAGATTAAATGAGGATTTGATGTCCATTACTTGAAACAAGATGGAAAAGGTCACTGGCCTAATCAACAACACAAGATCAACTTCTCTCATTATTTCTCTCCTGGTATTGTCAAAACCTCTGACGCTGGTTCTCGTGGGCATCAACATGCATGGATCGACCCCGATCTTGGTGGCAGTTCTTAAAAGGCATATATTCAATGCAGACCAATTATCAATTAGAACTAAGGGGATAATCATATTTCCTAACTCAATGGTTATATTCAAGGATTTCGAGTGGCTACCTCCTTCCTCTGATAAGTCAGCATCAGAAAATGAAATGGCATTAGGAGCCATCACTTGACCAATTATCTACCCTAATTCGTCTGGGCTAACTTGGAGCAACACATGAGCATTTTTCAATGTCCCCATTAATGCTTGGAAATAGAGTAGGGACGTCATTAACAAATCCCACATAGTGATATGGGCGGACATTCTCCTTAGCTGAGTCTCTAGTATATGTTCCCGACTCATTTTTTCGAAGGGGTTCACTGTGCTATCCTTCTTCCCCTCTGATTTGGCTTGTGCTGCTACTAGTGCTTCTGGTTGCTTTGATATCCTCCCAAACTGCGTGACGAAGTCCACTGCCCCCTCTCTACTGCTATCGCTGACATTGACATCTGTTTCCTCATAGCTTAGCTGGACCTGATGAGGATCATAGGTTGGTCTCGAGAGCTGGAAAGGTATGGCTGTCGGTACTTGAGGGGCATGTATAGGTGGCTCCAAAGGTGTGGGAAACACTTGGTGTATTTCGGTTGTGGCGGGTTGGGTGGCTAGATTGGGCTAGAGGAAAAGCGATAAAGCTAGGCCATTGGTAGTTGATGGGTGGTGGAGGATTAGGGGTTTGGTGGGCCATGGGGTAATTGATGGGAGTGGCAGATCATGCAGGTGGTTGAACTGGGGGTAATGGGGTGGGCACAAGCCATTGATAATTTATTGGTAGTGGAAGATTGGGGGCATGCTAGTTCATTGGATAGTTGATGGGGGCGGTGGTGTATGGTTGATATGCATTTATGTGTACATAATTGACGGGTGTGGGTGATGGAAAGTATGCCCTGAGATCCAAGGGCTCGACTTATGGTGCGGGCTGGGAAAATGATCAGATAAATTCAGGGGTTCAATCACCCCAACATTCCTTTCTTCATTATTCCTTGGCAATGGTGCCACATAACTCTCTCGATCATTGATGTAATCGGATGGATCAAATTCAAATTCTTCCTCACTTTCTATCACCCCGATGGTGAGTCTGGGACCTGCTCCTTCAATAGGATGTGTGGGTAATGGCACTTGATGGATGTTTGCGTACTGGTTTGCTTGAGAAGGTGCTGGTGGAATTATTTTCCCGACGTCAATCAAATCTTGGATTGCGTGCTTCAATGGGAAGCAGCAATCAGTCGGGTGACCTGGACCCTGATGGAAATTGCAGTGGGTACTTGGGTCATAGTTCCTTGAGATCGGATGAGGAGGTTGTGGCTGACGAATAGTGACTAATCCCTTTTCTACTAACAAGGGCAAAAGTACACTCAAAGATTGCCCTAGAGGCATAAAAACTAGATCATAGCAGGCTCTCCTCTGCTCCAGAGTCATTTGCATTCCCTACCCATTCCCTATTCTCTGCATCTGCTCAGTTATAACTGGTGCTAGCGGGGTTGCCTAAAATTGAAACAAGGTGGTATTACTATTGGGCCTGTTATTGGCAATGTTCTGAGTATTGGCCCCTGTTCTCTTCTCATTCCTTTGTTCTGAAAACCTTCTAACCCCACTGGCTCCACTTGGCACGTTCTTATTCAGACGACCTTCCCTGATGGCATCCTCACATCGACTAGCATTTTTTCCCAGATCAGCAAAGCTGGACTGCTACTGGTACACCAAAAAGTCCGATATCACTGGCAGAGTATTTTTTAAGATCATCTTTATCTGCTCATCATCAAGTATTCTATTTCTGACTTGAGCTGCCAGTGCTCTCTAGCGTCCCAGAAAGTCACTGAAGGTCTCATTCGGGTTCTGCCTCAAGCGAGCCAAGTCTGACTTACGCGGCTCAATGTCTACATTATAGGCATATTATTCTTGAAAGACGTGCATCAAGTCCTTCTATATTTTCATCATGGATGGTTTCAAAGATGTGAACCATCTCAAAGCTGGACTGGTCAGGCTCTTCTGCAAGACTTTTATTAGTAGTCTTTTGTCCCCTCCGTATTTGCATATGTCCCCACAGTAGGACTTCAGGTGTGGAATAGAATTGCCGACGTCGTTATATTTGTCAAAGTTCGGCATTCTAAATTTAGGGGGCAAGGTGTTAAGACCTGAAAAGTACCACTTTTCACCCTTTAACTTAATCTCTGTTAGACCCTTAATCATTTAATAAATGTGTTTTAAGTCGATTCTATAGGTAATAAGCAGCAGCTACAAATAAACCCCTAACCATGCCAAGAAGCCTACTGCTGACCCAGAAGCCCCTCAGAAGTGTGACGGTTAAACCCAGACAGAGAATTGGCTGCAGCAGAGGCACAGCAAAGCAGGAACAAATCAAGGAGAATGCCTCGCGTAGATGTCGCAGGGCTTAATCAAATCAGAAAGAATACATCGCGCAGTTGTCGCGGGCTTCTGAAGGGAGCACCCCAACTGGTCGCATAGTCTTCGCACCGTTCGCGCATAGATGGATGTCAGCAGGGAGTAAAAAGTATACTTCACAAGGTTCTCGCGAGGCTCAGTCTTAAGCACTCGTGAAGCACTCGCGCAGCTCAAGAGATGAGTTTTCAACCTTCGTGCGATTCACTGAATAGAGAGAGCTCCAGGCATTCTAACGCGTGGCTGTTGCGCAGTGGCCGCGGGACACACACTTTCAGGGAACTACTCGCGTGATCCAGAAGCCTATGTACATTGTTCTCTTCACGAGGATCACCGCGAGATTCATCAAGGAACGAACTGCGCGCGCCATTCTCCTGCCATTCAAATGCAAAGACCAATCCCGTGACGACCAAAGCATTATCGCGATGATCAAAGTACCAACCCCGTGACTGCAAGAGCTTCAAGTCAAAGCAACCACGTGATGCCAATTCTACCACATGGGAGGGCCTGCAAACCTTTTCTACCTAGCGAGGATCGGGTTCTAAACTTCTCCCCATTTCAGTAAGGGCAATCTAGGAATATCCAACAATTAGGGCACGCACTCTAATGCTCCAATCTCTGTGCACACGCCCCAAGGCATCCAAGGGACAAGAATGGGCCGTAATTGCATTAATAAAATTAGGGTTTTCCTAACCCTAATTCAGAGAGAACTGACTTCTATATAAGCCTAAGCCTAGTTTAGGTTTAGGGGACTTTTGTTCTTGACTTCTGTGCTTCTTCTTGAAACCGACTGTAGAATTATAGTAGGCTAAGGTTATGGTTTAGGAGTTTTTCTTTTTCTTTTTTTTTTTCCTTCTCCCTCTAGTCCAGCACTTGTTGGCTATGCCTTTTGTATGATTATATGGTATAGTTTTTAATGGAGTTTTATAATAGGATCTATTGCATGTATGGGATGGTGTTTTTGTTGTGAGTTGTTCTGTACAAGGCTGTTGCTTTAAGATCCTCCATTGCTAAGTTGTATTGTAAGCAATGGAGGATTACTTTTAAGGTTTTATTTAGATCCAAGTGACCTGTGTGTCTAGGTTAGGCACATTGCAGGCCTTCCCCCCACCACAGGATCCACTAAATCTGAATCCCCATGAGAGCTGGAGCTGGTAGCCCTGTGAACATGGTGGCGGCAGCAATGTTCTTGTTCAGTCTTAGACCTCTATGAGGAGGATAGCCTATGTGGATAGTCTATGACCATTCAAGTGGACAAATTATAGCCCTAGGGTGAGGCCAATCCATAAATCTAAGAAAGATTCTTCTTCTCTGCACTTGTGCTTGTAGCCTTGTGAGAGATTGTACAGAGATAGACTCCCCTATATTTGTATAGACCTATCATCAGATTGCAGATCTGAGTTGGCTGTAGAGATTGTAGGCTTGTGACTGGATCACTGCTGTCTGTCTAAAGCAGTGAATAGCCAAGCTTAAAAGCTAGTACTCAAACTCTAACTGGTCCTGTGTGTCCAGGCTCGTACACTTTGTAGGCCTAGCCCCAGACACAGAACTTTAGAGGTTGAGGTTCCTATAGATTTTTGAGCTTGTAGCTTGGATGAAGTAGTGCCTACAATGATAATCTTGTTCTGACCCATCTCTGGATTGTGGTTCTCCTATTGGATAGTCTGTGACCATTTAACTGGACAGGTTATAGCCATAAGGGATTGGATCATGGCACAGGGGTGAGTTGGATCCTTTCTCCTCTTTGGTGATAATGTAGCCATTAGACATGATTTCTATAGCAGCAGATCTAAGTTTGAGTTATAAGACCCATCAGATCTGTACCTAATAACATACTTCTCACCCATTTATATTTATTTTCTCACCCTCCACCCTCTTCCTTAACCCTTTATGTAGTTTAGACATTATGTTACCCTAGGATTTAGATTATAGTGACCTTAAATCCCCTTCCATTTAGGATTGCCAGATCTGTAGTCAAATCTAGAGAGCCTACTAAAGATAGCTCCCTTGGAGCTTTAGATCAACTTTCCCTGTGGGATAAACTCTTACTTATTAAAACATGCTACAACAGGCCCTGTATCTTGCAGGACTGTGTATTTTTAGGCTTGCTGCTATGTAGTTTTCACTCTATCTTTCATTCATTTTCATTCACCTCATTCTTATCACTGTCTCCAATAAAGTCAGTAGCAAGCACCTAAAATAGCCTAACAAGTTTTTTACGCACGCCGGGAACCTTGATCTAATAGTAAACTCTAGATTTTTGTATTCTTTATTCTTTGGTAGCTCTACTTACGAATAATTGATACTGCTGATTTACATTTGGAATTTTTCTTGCAGATCTGGACTGTAGCAGAGAAGGAGAGTAGAATTGCACTGGGAGTCTAGCTACTTCTGTTTGCACTTCTCTAACCTTCAAAACCTTAGTTTATTTCTCCTTTGAAGATTCCATAGCAGTTGATTAGGATAGTTGCAAATTTTGTTAAGTGCAATGTGCCTGCGAATAGTCTTCCCTGCTGTTGGTGTGTGTGCATGTTAGGAAGGAGATCCCTCAGTCCTACATTAGAGTCTTCTAACCCTGAGATAGAAAGGGGTAGAAGACCGAGAAGGCTACAGACACACACAGTGAGCCCCTATTGAAATTGAGACAACAGTTATGGGTGAAGAGCAACCTAGAACATTGAAGGAATTGAATGCTCTGGATGATTACAATTCTCCATTCTGCATTCAATTTCCAGATGTTCAGGGGAACTATGAGATCAAAACTTCCATCATCCAAATGCTTCCCTCTTTCCATGGGCTTAGCAAGGAAGACCCTGACAAGCACATTGACCAGTTCTTGGCTTGTGCACGACATTCTTCATTGCTGGTTTGGGACCAGAAGCCACTAGGTTAAGGCTCTTTCCTTTCTCCCTAAAGGACAGGGCCATGACCTGGTTTTCTACTCTCCTAAACAACAGCATCACTTCTTGGAAAGACCTCCAGACAAGATTTCTGTCTAAATTTTTCCTAAAGACCAAAACCAGCCAGTTGAGGAAAGACATACTTGCTTTTGCCCAATCCCCAACTGAAGATTTTAACCAAGCCTGGGACAGATTTAAGGAGATGCTCAAAAAATGTCCCCACCACAAGATCCCTGACTGGCAGCTTGTCCAGAGCTTCTACAATGAGATTGATGAGAAGAGCAAAGACATGGTAGATACCTCTTGTGGTGGAACGTACATGCATAAAACAACTGATGAGGCATAGGACTTGTTTGAGGTCATTAGTGAAAATGCTTTCTAGAAGATGTCCTCATCTAGAACTGTTCAAGAGCCTTCTCCTAAGCTGGGGTTGGCTGAAACTTCTAAAGGCAAGATATATGAAGTTAGGGGAAACGATAACCTGAGAATGCAGATGGCCAATCTTTCAGATAAATTTGATAAACTTTTAACTGTGGTGCAGCCCAGAATGGCTGCACAAGTGATGGAGGCATGTTTGATATGCCAATTTTCACAACACACAGTGGAAGAGTGCCCATCTGCGGGGCAATACCCTAAGTATGTAATGGAACAGGCTGCTGCTGCTCAATCTTTTGGACAACAACAATCTGGTGGCTACAATAAATAACCATATGGATACCAGCACCAAAATGCTGGTTACTGTTGGGCTATTTTTTATGCTTGCTGCTGACTTTATTGGAGGCAGTGATAAGAATGGGGTGAATGAAAATGAATGAAAGGTGGATTGAAAATGACAGAGCAGCAAGCCTAAAATATGCACAGTCCTGCAAGATACAGGGCCTGTTGTAGCAAGTTTTTATAAGTAAATGTTTTTCCCATAGGGAAAGTTGATCTAAAGCTCCAAGGGAGCCATCAATAGTAGGCTCTCCAGATCTGACTATAGATCTGGCAGTCCTAAATGGAAGGTGATTTAAGGTCACTTATTTCTACATTCTCTGGTAATCTAATGATTTAACTACAGAAAGGGTTGAGAAGAAGGATGGGGTATGAGAAAATAAATATAAAAGAGTGAGAAGTATGCTATTAGGTTCAGATCTGATGGGTTTCATGACTCAAATTTAGATCTACTGCTATAGAACTCCTGTCCAATGGCTACATTATCACCAATGAGGAGAAAGAATCCAACTCATCTCTGTGCCATGATCCAATCCCTTTATGGCTATAACCTGTCCACTTAAATGGTCACAGACTATCCAATTGGGGAACCACAGTCCAGAGATGCGTCAGAACAAGTCTATCATTGTAAGCACTACTTCATCCAGGCTACAAGCACAAGAATCCATAGGGAACCTCAACCTCTAAAGTGCTATGTGTGGGGCTAGGCTCAGATGGGAGCATGTTAGCCTGCACATAGAACCAAAGAAGAGTTTGAGTATAGTCTTAGGTCTAGCTGCCCACTAGAAAGACCTGCAGTGATCCGATCCAAGCCTATAATCTATAGAACCAAACCAGATCGCCATCCATGATGGCGGGTCTATACAAATATAGGGAGTTTGACTGCACAATCTCTCACAGGGCTACAAGCACAAGTGCAGAGAAGAAGAATCTGTTTTGGATCTGTGGATTGGCCTCACCCTAAGGCTATAACCTGCCCACTTAAATGGTCACAGACTATCCCAGAGGCTATTCTCCTCACAGAGGACAAAAACAGAACAAGAACACTGCTGTCACCACCATGTTCACAAGGCTACAAGCACAAGATCCAATGGGGATTTCAGATCTAGTGGATCCTGTGATGGGGCTAGGCTTGTATGGGAGCATGTTCGCCCAGACACATAGGACACTTGGATCTAAATAGGTCTCTAAAAATAGTCCTCCATTGCTCATAATACAACCTATCAATGGAGGATCTCAAGGCAGCAGCCTTATACAGAACAACTCAATCTCAAACTTCAATCCCATACATGTAAAATACCCAATCATGAAATTCCATTAATTCTAAAACAAATAAGCATACAGAGGCATAGCCAGCAAGTGTTGGGCTATGGAGAGAAGAAAAAGTAAAAAGAAATCTACCGAAACCTTACTAGAGATCTACAACTACTACAAGAAAATGATAGACAAAATTCTATTCTAAGAGAGGTCCCTAAACCTAAACCAAGCTTAGGTTTTATATAGCAGTCAGTTTGGCCGTGCATTAGGGTTAGGAAACCCTAATTTTAACGATGCCATGTGGCCTAATACTATTCCTTGGATGCCTCGAGGCACATGCATGGAAATTGGAGCATTAGAGTGCGTGCCCTAATTGCTGAAAGTTCCTAGAATGTCCTCTACAGAAGTGAGGGAGGGTTAGAGTTCAGAGCCTCACCAGGTAGCACTGGTTTCCAAGACTATCGCATGGTAGCATGGTCTTCACGAGATTGGATTAACTTGAAATTCTAGCTGTCACGAGGTTGTCTTAGTTTGCAGCTTAAGCAGTCGCGCGATAGAGCATTGAATCCTCGCTGGATTGCTCTAGTCTTCGCGTGATTGCACTTTCCTTCTGAATGGCACGGGAATGGCGCGAGCAGTTTATTCCTCAATGGATCTTCGCGAGGATCCTTGCGAGGGCATGATGTGCATTGGTCTCTGAACTGCGCGATAAGTATTTCTGTAGTTTTGTATCCCGCAGTCACTGCGCGATAGCTGCGTGCAGAAATACCTGGAGCTCTCTCTTTCCTCAACTGATTTGAGTGAACTGTGTGAGGTTTTGAGTGCTACTTTCTTGAGCTGTGTGAGTCATGATTCTGAAGCCCTTCTGTCACTAAACTGCGTGAGAACAGTGCGAACACTTGGTATGAAGTCTTGGGAAACTCGTGAGGACTACGCGAGGCTTACTTTCTGAATCCTTTGAACCTTGCGACAACTACACGAGGCTCATTTCTTGCTCTGTTGCTGCTGTGCTTTACCTTCATGCAGTCAAGTTCTAGTCTGGATCCAACTTCCCCTTCTTTTGAGAGGCTTTTGGGGTAAAAATGGGGTCCTTAGCAAGATTAAGGCCTTATTGCAGCTGTTGTTCATTACCTACAGAACAGGCTTAAAACACTTTTATTAAATGATTAAGGGTCCAATAGAGATTAAGTTAAGGGGTGAAAAGTGGTACTTTTCAGGTCTTAGCAGTTACCAATGGAGAGACCACCCAATTTGTAGTGGAGGCAAGACAATTATATGCAGCCACAACAGATGTTGGCCTTACCTCAAAGGCCACAACAGCAGTTTAACATGGGTTATGCCCCAAGGTCAAATATCCAGCAGCAACAGCAACCCCAGCAACAAAATCAATTGGTAGTTCCCCCACCTCAGCCCCGAAGTGCTTCTTTCGAGGACTAGGTTTTGGCCCAATTACAAAGCCTTCGACCCTTGAATCATACTGTGACTTCTCACAGTCAAAGCATAAAGAAGATAGAAGAGCAATTAGGCCAAATAGCCAATTCCTTGGCTAAAAGAGAAAAGGCGAGTTTCAAGCCGACGTAGCCAACCCTAAGGGCGATGTTCGATTGGAGAAGGCTCCTCAAATTTTGAGGGGCTAATGCCATCACTGACCCTAAGGTGCAGCGGTTGGTAGACAACCAGGTGGGAAAGGAACAAGGAGAGGTCATTCCCAAGGAACTGTCGAGTGAAAGTGAAAGAGACTTTGTTGGAGCAAAGAGTCAAGAACTGCCTGCTACCCTTCAATAAGGGAAAAATAAAGAGGCTGTAGTTGAGCCTCAGCAGGAGATAAAAGTAGAAAAAAGAAAGAAACAAAAGTTCAGTCATAGGCTTGCAGCTGAGGAACCAGCAGTACCTCAGCTACCATTTCCTCAAGCTTAGAGTGGCCTTGCCCCTTTTGATAAGGGGCAGGCACAGATCGAGGAAATGATGGAGAACTTTAAGCAGGTCAAGATAAATTTACCCCTGCTTGATGCAATCCGACAGGTCCCAACCTATGCAAAGTTTCTGAAAGACCTTTGTACTCAGAAAAGGAAGGCCAGAGGCCATTTGTCCAAAAAGGTCTTTGCAACTGATACAATTATTTCTGTATTAACCATGACAATGCCTAAGAAGTTGCAAGACCCAAGGATACCCACTATTCCCTGTATTATTGGAGACCACACGATTAGAAGGGCCCTTTTAGACCTTGGAACCAGTGTTAACTTGCTGCCATACAATGTGTATCAGCAGCTAGGATTGGGGGTCCTAAAGCCCACCCCCATTGTTCTATTGATGGCTGATAGGTCTGAGAGGAAACCCATGGGAGTGGTTGAGGATGTCTTAGTGGGGGTAGACAAGTTCTTCTACCTTGTAGACTTCCTTATTTTGGACATGGGCTGCAACAAGAGTACATCCCCGATACCTGTTATTCTGGGCAGACCATTCTTGGCCACTGCCAATGCATGCATTCAATGTAGGTCTGAGATCATGGAGGTCACTTTCGGACATATGAAAGTTGAGCTTAATGTGTACAACAGTGCAAAGTATCCTCAGCTGGACAATGAGGATTGCTTTGCAGTGGATGTACTAGAAGAAATTGTTGAAGAAGAACTGCTCACTCTGCTGGAGTGGGGCAACATTGCCACTAATTTAATTGATGTTTGGAACATGGTGGAGGAAGGAAGCCTAGCTTTAATGCCAGAAGACATGTCCCTATTGAGGTCTTCTGTGGGCTTAGTGCCGCATTCCAAGTGGAAATCTACATTGCTGCCCCTTCCTCCAACCAACAATGCACCAATCCTGCCATCCATCCAACAAGTCCCTGATCTGGAACTCAAGAAGTTTTCAGAGACATTGAAATATGCTTTTCTCGAGAAAGATGAATAACTTCCTGTAATTATCTCCTCCTCTTACCAATGAGCAAGAGGAGGAATTGCTAACAGTTTTGAGGAAGCATGAGAAAGCAATTGGCTGGACCATTGCTGATCTAGGAGGGATTGATGCATCAATCTGTATGCATAAGATTCATCTAGAGGAGGGCTCAACACCCTCTAGGGAAATGCAGAGGCAACTAAATCCTCACATACAGGAAGTGGTCCTGAAAGAAATCATTAAATTGCTAGATGCTGGGGTAATTTATCCCATTTCTGATTCTGAATGGGTGGCACCAATCCAAGTGGTGCCGAAGGAAGCTGAGACCAGCAGGAGACCCTTGGGCAGAGTTTGCATCGATTATCGAAAACTCAACTCCAAGACCAGAAAGGACCACTTCTCCCTCCCCTTTATTGATCAAATTTTGGATAAGTTGGCTGGGAAAGCTTTTTACTGTTTTCTTGATGGGTACTTAGGGTACAACCAGATCCCTATGCACCCTCTTGATCAAGAGAAAACCACTTTTACTTGTCCTTTTGGTACCTTTGCTTACAGAAGGATGCCTTTTGGACTGTGTAATGCCCCAGCCACCTTTCAGAGGTGTATGTATGCCATCCTTTCTGATATGATTGACAAATTCTTAGAAATTTTTATGGATGATTTTTTAGTTTATGGGGATAGCTTTGACCAATGTCTGCAACACCTACACAAGGTCTTACAAAGATGTGAGGAGACCAATTTGGTCTTAAGTTGGGAAAAGAGTCACTTCATGGTAACACAAGGAATTGTGTTGGGCCATGTAGTCTCTAAAGATGGACTTGAGGTAGACAAGGCCAAAGTTGACCTCATTACAAATTTGCCCCCTCCAAGAACAGTCAAACAAATAAGATCTTTCCTTGGGCATGCTAGATTCTACAGGAGGTTCATCAAAGACTTCAACAAAATTGCTAAACCATTGTGCCACCTGCTCTGCCAGGATGTGCCCTTTGACTTTTTTGCTGAATGTCTTGAGGCTTTTGAAACTTAAAAAATTTACCTCACCTCTGCCCCCTGTACTCCAAAAACCTGACTATACCCTGCCCTTTGAGTTGATGTGTGATGCATCTGACTTGGCAATAGGTGCTGTCTTGGGCCAGAGAAAAGATAAGCTGCCTGTGGTCATTACATATCTCAGCAAATCACTTGCTGAAGCTCAGCTGAACTACACAATAACTAAGAAAGAGCTTCTGGCAGTGGTTTTTGCTGTGGACAAGTTTAGACCTTACCTACTTGGGTCTAAAACTGTCATCTTCACTGACCACTCAGCATTAAAGTACCTACTGTCCAAGAAGGATGCAAAGCCCAGGTTGATTCGATGGATACTCTTGTTACAGGAGTTTGACATCGAAATCAAGGAAAAAAAGGGTGTAGAAAATGTGGTGGCTGACCACTTGTCCAGAATTATGTTGGAGAAAGGTGTTGATGACCTTGCTACAAATGATGTCTTCCCGGATGAGCAACTATTTGCCATCCAATCTTTAGTTCCTTGGTATGCACATATTGTCAATTATGTAGTTATAGGCAAGATTCCTGCCCATTGGATAAAAATGGACAAAGACCTATTTTTCTCACATGTCAAATTCTTTTTATGGGAGGAACCTTGCTTGTACAAGTATTGTGCAGACCAAATCATTCATAAATTGTTCCCGAAAGTGATGCCCCCAGTATCCTGGCCATGTGCCATGAAAATGCCTGTGGGGGTCATTTTAGTGGGAGAAAAATAGCTGACAAAGTGTTGCAGTGTGAGTTCTATTGGCCTTCTCTTTTCAGAGATGCCAATACACACTTCAAGACTTGTGAAAGATGTCAGAAATTAGGAGGGCTGTCCAAACGAAACTCAATGCCTTTATAGCCCATCCTTGTTGTAGAACTGTTTGATGTGTGGGGTATTGACTTTATGGGCCCCTTTCCTTCTTCAAATGGTTTTTATTTCATCTTAGTGGCAGTGGAATATGTTTCGAAATGGGTAGAAGCCATTGCCACAAGAACTAATGATCATCAGGTTATCCTCAAGTTTATAAAGCAGAATATCTTCTCGAGATTTGGCACCCCTAGAGCCATTATCAGTGATGGGGGTAGCCATTTCTGCAACAAAAATTTTGAGAGCTTGCTCAAGAAATATTATGTCACCCGTAGGATTGCTACTCCCTACCACCCACAAACCAGTGGGCAAGTTGAAATTTCAAATAGAGAGATCAAGCACATCATAGAGAAGATTGTGAGGACTGATAGGAAAGATTGGGCTGACAAGCTTAATGATGCACTGTGGGCTTATAGGACTGCCTATAAGACTCCCATTGGTATGTCTCCATTCAGACTAATTTATGGCAAGGCCTGTCATCTCCCAGTGGAGTTAGAACACAGGGCCTATTGGGTCATCAAATATTTAAATCTTGACCTAACTTTTATTGGTCATCATAGGTTGCTGCAGCTGTCAGAATTGGAAGAGCTAAGGATGGATGCGTATGCTAATGCCAGGATCTACAAGGAAAGGTCCAAAGCTTTCCTTGACAAAGGGCTGTTGAGAAAGAGTTTCATAGCTGGTGATAAGGTTTGGTTGTTTAACTCGAAACTTAAATTTTTTCCTGGCAAATTGAAATCCAGATGGGAAGGTCCCTACACTGTCTTGCATGTTTCCCCATCTGGTGTTGTGGAAATCAAGGATCCTAAGCTTGGGAGAACCTTGAAGGTGAATGGTCAGAGGCTTAAGCCTTATTTTGAAAAACCTGCCAAACCCATGGACACCATTCACTTTCAAGGGGATCCTTCTTCAAACTGATCCACAGGTGTGTCATTACTGTATCATATGTACTTTGGTTTTGGGAGATTTATCTTATTTTCTTTTATTACAATTCTCTAGGAATTGTTAGTGGTCCCATATGATTCTGGACCTGTTAGGTTTAAACTTTTGATGCTTGGTTTGATTCATACTGCTCTTTAATTGATAGTTTTTGTTGAATGCATAATGTGGGAGGTTGATTTTCGTTGTCCTTGCTTGAATGATTGAGTTTTCATGTGTCTAGAGGTGCCCATGGTGAGAGTCATGCCCAGGATTCAACCACAACACTTATGCAAAAGGGCATAACAGAGAGCACATGCTCTCTGTTTTATACTTTGCTGTCACTGGGTCCAAAAAGAAGCCTGAGAGACTCTCACGCACTATAAATAGCATACTTCATCAGCTTTCACGAGATTCTAAGGCTGTCGCGAGGTTAAAAAGGAAGCCTGGGAGAATCTCGCATAGTTCACATGAAAACATTCAATTGTTGTCATGAGATTCATGTGCACCTGAGAACCTCTCGCGCGATCCACATAGAGCTATTCATTAGTTATTGCGAGATTCCAAGGCCGTTGCAAGGTTCAGAAGGTAAACTGGGAGACTCTTGCGCAATTCCATAGAAATACTTCATTTGTTGTCGCGAGATTCTATGGCTGTCGCGAGATTCAAAGTGAACCTCAGAGCTTTTCGCATAATCCAAATGGAGACCTAGGAGTTGCTCGCACAATTCACATGAATTCTTCACATACTGTCGCGCGCTCCAAGGTCAGCCTGAGAGATTGTCGCGCAATCCAAATTGAATAAACACATTCACTAGGTTCATTTCCAATCCTGCGACCAGATGTTCCAAAGCGTGCCAAGCTTTGCGATATGTATTTTAACCCTGCGCTTGTCTCCTTTTCTAGTATTCTCTTCCTTCTTTCCTCTGAGAAACCCTAGCTTCTGGCACTCTCTCCCCTCTCTCCTCCAACATCAATCCTACAGCTCATCATTCACTCCACAAATCTACAGAGTTGTTCCTAGCATCACCCCCATCTATTGCCCTTTGATCAGAGATCTCGCGGTGCCCTGTGCGTCAGATCAAACCTAACCCTAGGATTTTATTGTAAGCACTTAGATCTCCATCTCCATTCTTCATATTCGAAGATAGAGTTTGAAATGGCTCCCAAGGGTGCACAGAAGAGAAAGGGGAAAGATAAGGCCCCTACTGAGACCACCCCTAAGAAGGCCAAGACTTCAAAGTCACCCGAAAAAGGGAAGGAAGTGGTTGAGGAGGCGGAGGAACCAACTCCAAAGTTTTCTATTCCTTCTGAGCTCATGGCTTCGATCCCATTGGAGCTTGAGACAGCTTTTGACCTACCATTTTTTGAGAAGGAACCTCTCTCTGCCCCTGCCGTGCAATTTATGAGCAAAGCGGGCCTGATACCCTTGATGAGAGGAATTCCAGCACTAGCCTACCCTAGGCTAGTGCAACTATTTTATCAACACATCAGCGTCAAGAAGGACAAAGATGGACAAGTGTGCTTGCTAGTGCTGATTGACGATTTTGAGATGCTAGTGAGCCCCAAGGTGATTACTGAAGTTTTGGGCATCCCAGTCGCATTCGATCCTAGCTGTGGATATGCCCCCCCTGAGTTCATCAATTGATACAATTGCACGGGCTTTAACTAGAGGTTTAAAGGCCACAGGGGATTCAATCAGAAGGAGAGAATTAGAGTCAAAACTCCTCTTCATTGACCAAGTCCTACGAAAGAACATATACTGCTCAGGACATCAGTAGGAGAGGAGAACTCCCATTACCGATGTTGTTTATTCGTTCTCTCTTGGTCATGGCTTCCATGCAGCCTGGCTCATCTTCGAGGCAATGAAAGACATAGTGGAGAAGATAGGGTAGAAAAAGAAGCCTCACACACTCCCTTATGCCAGGGTCATTACCTTGCTGCTACTCAAGGGGGGATACAAGATAGCAAAAAATGAGCAGACTACCACCCTTGCCCCTACTACTTTTGCCAAGAGGCAATGGGGAATCAGCAGGAGCTTGATGGAGGCCCAGAAGAAGAAGAAAGCTGAGGCTCAAGCCCTTCCCAAACAATTATAAGAGGCAGCTGGAATAAGGTCTACCCCTGCTACCAAGGAGGTGCTCACAGAGCCTGTTACCACCACTGCTGCAGCAGCCCCCATTTCCCCTCCACCTTCTCGTCCTGCATCCACTACCCCTCTTCCTTCTCTCTCTCACCATCCTCTGTCCTCATCATCTACGCCCACTCCCCCTTCACCTGTGATTGGTACCTGGGAGGACTCCCCACCCCCTACCCTACCTCAGTACACAATCATAATTCCCCCATCAGCTACACATAAATCTGACAGCCCTCCACTCATTTCCTACAAAAAATGAAAGACCACTGAGATAATCCCCACCATCTCCCAGACACCACCCTTAATCCCTTCTATCCCCATTGACACAACCCACCTTGATGCAGCCACCACCCCAGCCATACCTACTTCATCCCCACTCCCAGACATTGACTTAAGCCTTAACACATCCATAGGCTTCCAAGCCTTTCTGGCTACCTTCCTTGACACAATGCCTACCCACTACACCCCCCTCCCGGACTCCCCAACTACCTAATACCATCACTCACCAGAGCCCCACTCTTCCCCTCCTTCCACTTCCACCATGCACCTTCCTCACCTTTCCAACCAGTGCCCTCTTCTTCACAAACTCAACCTCCCAGCCCTGACACACTGACACTTATCCTATCCCTTATCCAAGACATCCAATCCCAATTATCCACCACTACCCAAAGACAGGACCAAATATGGACTGAACTCACCTCCATCCAATCCACCCTTCAGACATTAACCAACTCACCCACCCCTCAACAATTCCCTACAACCCCACTGGTCCTTTCCGCTGACAAAGAGACCCAGACAGACTTCAGCCCTGACTCACAACCCCCCCACCACCAGCACTCCCTTTCATCCCCACAACCCCACCATTCTCTTTCATCCCTCTCACAATTCCCATTTCCCCTCCTCCATCCCTCCCTGCTCCTACTGAGCCTCCTCCATTTTTCGTTCCCCTATACCCTCCATCCCCTCTTATCTTACCCCTCCCACATTCAACGACAAATCTACACAACAGACCGTAACTTATCCCTCCCCCACAACTAGACTTACCCATGTTACCCCCCCTTCCCCCCTAGGACCAATCACAGTTTGCCCCTTCCACTTCCTATCTGTCCATCACACCCAAACATTTTTTTTACGGCCTTCCCTACCTCACCATCCTCCATCACATGAGGGATAATCCTTACCTTAGGAAGGATGTCTTGAGGGGCATGGCCAAACTGTGAAAGTCCATTGAGACCCCCCTGCTGCAGCAGATTGATACAATGAAGGAGGCCCACAGAAAGCAACTACTGGGCATCTCCTTGGGGTGGACAAATATCTTGGAGGCCTATCAAAAGGCCAAAGCTTCAGCTACTTATAATGAGTTGAATTTGGAGCTGGAAAAAGCCAACACTGCTGCAGAGAAGTCTAAAGTAAGACTTTTTTAGAAGAGGCTCAACAATGTACAGGAGATCTTCAGAATCTAAAAGGAAATCCATGAGACTGACCTCCTCAAAAACAAAATCCAAATAGCCTCTTTGGAATCTGCATTGCCTGCTGCCAGAAATGCTCCTCTATAGCCCACCCCACTCTCTGTTCATATGCCAGACCCAGAGCCTCAAGCTTCTCTAGCTCCAGCTGCCCAGTCTGAGGAGGCACAACCTAAGACCCAGTAAGAAAAAGGGAAGGCCCCAGCTGCCCCTCCTCCATCACCTCCTACAGAGCAGCCTCCACCTACCAAAGCCTTTGTTGCGCCTCTGCAAGAGCAAACTTATCCTAAGTAGAGGAAAGTCATTGCTAAGAGGTCTGCTCCCAAAGCTACCTCTATCAAAATTGGCAAAGAGCCCGCTACCCAGTCTGAAGAGGCAAAACTCCCTGGCCAGCTTGAGCCCAAAGGAAAAGGCAAGTCCCCTGTGGTCTCCATTCAGGAAGGAAAAGGCAAATCCCCTGCAACCCCCCCTACAAAGAGGAAAGAAAAAGCCCCTCAAGAACCCAAGGAACCAAAAATGCCCAAACAACCAAAAGTAAGGGTGAAGGTACAAAAGGCTCTTACTGCCAAGAAAACACCAGCCGAAGCAAAGAGGGCACGGGAAGAAAAGAAGAAACAGGACAAAGCTGCCCTTAAGGAACATGCTAAAAAGATGGGCTGGATGAAAGTACAGGATTCAAATGTTTTCATGTGACCGTGTGCAAAGCAACCCAATTCCACACCTTCCACTGTGCAGCTGCGCGATACACAGGATCCCCTTATATTCCAAGCTTAGTTTTAAAACCTTCATTTATTATGCGTTCTCTTTTCCCATAATCGGTTGTGCGTTTCTTCATTCCCCACACAATAATCATTTATTGCCAAGCTTCGCAAGGGACACAACTTTAAATAGGTCGATTTAGTTTCCACCGTCCAACTCTTTTAAAAAAGCCTTTCGTTCCTCTCCATCTCATCCTTCATCTGCTAACCCTAGCCGTCCGGCTCTCCTCACAACCATGGCGGATGACAAACCCTTCGAGTTCCCCATCAAATTCTACCCCATCTGGGAGGATCCCCACCGCCTCCGGAACCGGACCCGTTACAATTTCTTTGGGATGAGTATGAAAAGGTCCAGTGAATCCTAGCAAAGGAGGAGAAGAAAAAGGAGAAGAGAGCGAAGAAGCGAAAGATTGACCCCCCTGCTTCTCCCCCACCATCTTCCCCCAACCCCCCCACACCGACTCCCCTATGATCCCTGTTCTTCCACTCTCTTCTTTTTCGTTCTTTCTGTAATAATTTTTCTTTTATAATGAACATTTTCTTTTTGCTCTAGATTGTTCAGTGTAGCATTTTTTGTAGTATTTCAATTTCTCTGTTTTCTTCTCTGTTTCTTTCTTCTCTGTAGTAGCTACTGCACTTTCTCACCTTTGAACAAATGTGGACACTGCTCCTCATAGGTTTGGGGGTGTGGCAGTATAGGTCTGCCAATAGAACAGTTAATTTTAGTGCAGTAATGGTGGTAAAAATGGGATGAATAAAGTTAATTTCTACTTAACTTGATACAATGAGAAAAATTGTAAAAATTTCAATATTTTTGCAGACTTTTCAAAACAGAAAAAGTTAAAAATCTTGACACCACCATGAAGCTAATATTAGAAAATTTTGTCAGTTAGTACTCAGTGAACCTAAGAGGAGAGAAACAGATGAAAATGCACCCCATGGGATAAATTTGATGACCATACCTAGTGAGATTTGGGCCCAGCATTTGCTTTTGAAGAGTATTTTTGGCATTATTTCTGCTCTAAGGACTGATTGAATCAACACTTTTTCACTAGAAGTTGTGCACCTCCAAATCAAAACTAATTGACAGCACTCATGATACTAAGGAAATGATCCAAGGCCCTCATTTGGACAGTTTGAGCCTAAAAATCCAACCTTTTAAAATCTGCCCTTTTGCATACACTAGTTGAGCCTTAAAATCGTACTTTTCTTGCACAAACAGCAGAACACTTGCACCTTAACCTCATGACCTGAGTCAACCTTACCCTCACTCTGAGAATTCAGAAGGTAAAGGAGGAGTTAAAGATACTGAGAATGGTTCAACATTTTGTGGAAGATGAAGAAAAGCAACTTGTGAACAGCCGTGTATCAATGCTAGTTATGTGGCAGTTCATCATAAAAAAAAAAAAGAGAAAAAAATTATAAAACAAAAGAATGAATAAAACAAAAAGAGAAAAAGAAAGAGAAGTCTAGAGAACAACATCATCTGGAAATTGAAAAGAAAGGAGAAGCAGGCCACTTTGAGTCTGAAATATAAAAAGAAAGATGAAGTTTTTGCTGAAATGAAGGTTGTGAAGTCATGAATCACTCCTTACCTTGCTGATTTCTTAATTTGGATTCCCTTTTTACCCCTTTATTCTTTACATCCCTCAACCATAAGCCACATTACAACCTATTCAAAAAGACCTTGTGGATCCAAAGTTAAATGAGCTGTCATGTGGAGATGAGGAGTTGTCCAATCTATGGTGAAAATTCTTGAAGATGTCAGAAATTAGAAGCTTTGCCTATGCTCATGCTTGCAGGTCCACTTGGGGTCTGTAACTGCTCTTGAGCTATTTTGAATGTGAACACCCTCAGGTTGTTAATGTTGAGAGATAGCCCTAGTGAGAATTGGGTCTGAATTTAAACCTCATTGGGGTTGTATCCAACCTGAAATTTAAATTAAAGGCAAGTTGGGTACTGATATTTTTTTATACATTGAAATTCTAATGATAAATGAATGGTGGTAAGGTAAACACATGTTAACTTTTAAGTTTTAAATAGCCTGCGACATTGCTGTAGTTTCCTCTAAGTGTTAAAAAAAAATTGGGTGTGGAATGAAGCTTTAAACATCGAAATCTGTGTTTTCATTATCTGCACTATACTTAACTGATTTTAATGGTAAAGTTTATGGGTGTCTTCACTAAAAACCCTCAGGAGAGTTCACTCCTCCACTAGGGATCACCTAGGGGTTTAAAAGGCTTGGTACATATGCTAAATGTACTCGTGATCCCTACGAAAGTGGCATTTAATTACAGCTTTGCTAAAGGACTAGCAAAGATTAGGTTTGGGGGTGTGTTAAGACCTGAAAAGTACCACTTTTTACCCCTTAACTTAATTTCTGTTAGACTTTTAATCATTTAATAAATGTGTTTTAAGTCGATTCTATAGGTAATAAGCAGTAGCTATAAATAAACCCCTAACCATGCCAAGAAGCCTACTGCTGACCCAGAAGCCCCTCAGAAGTGTGAAGGTTAAACCCAGGTAGAGAATTGGCTACAGCAGAGGCACAGTAAAGCAGAAACAAATCAAGGAGAATGCCTCACACAGATGTCGTAGGGCTCAATCAAATCAGAAAGAATAGATCACGCAGTTGTCGCGGGCTTCTGAAGGGAGCACCCCAACATGTTGCGCAGTCTTTGCGCCGTTCAAGCGTAGATGGATGTCAGTAGGGAGTAAAAAGTATACTTCGCGAGGCTCAGTCTTAAGCGCTCGCGAAGCACTCACACAGTCTTGCGCAGCTAAAGAGATGAGTTTTCAACCTTCACGTGATTCACTGAATAGAGAGCTCCAGGCATTCCAGCACGAGGCTGTCGTGTAGTGGCCGCGGGACACACACTTTCAAGGAACTGCTCGTGCGATCCAAAAGCCTATGTACATTGTTCTCTTCGTGAGGATCACCGTGGGATTCATCAAGGAACGAACTACACGCGCCATTCTTGCGCCATTCAAATGCAAAGACCAATCCCGTGATGACCAAAGCATTCCCGCGATGATCAAAGTACCAACCCCGCGACTGTAAGAGCTTCAAGTCAAAGTAACCCCGCGTCGCCAATTCCACCACACGGCAAGACCTACAAACCTTTTCTACCCACTGAGGATCGGGTTCTAAACTTCTCCCCACTTCAGCAAGGGTAATCTTGGAATCTCCAGCAATTAGGGCACGCACTCTAATGCTCCAATCTTTGTGCACACGCCCCGAGGCATCCAAGGGACAAGAATGGGCTGCAATTGCATCGATAAAATTAGAGTTTTCCTAACCCTAATTTAGAGAGAACCGACGGCTATATAAGCCTAAGCCTAGTTTAGGTTTAGGAGACTTTTGTTCTTGACTTCTATGCTTCTTCTTGAAATTGACTGTAGAATTACAGTAGGCTAAGGTTAGGGTTTAGGAGTTTTTCTTTTTCCTTTTTTTTTCCTTCTCTCCATAGTCCAGCACTGGTTGGCTATGCCTTTTGTATGATTATATGGTATAGTTTTTAATGAAGTTTTGTAATAGGATCTATTGCATGTATTGGATGATGTTTTTGTTGTGAGTTATTCTGTACAAGGCTGCTGCCTTGATATCCTCTATTTCTAAGTTGTATTGTAAGCAATGGAGGATTGCTTTTAAGGTTTTATTTAGATCCAAGTGACCTAGGTGTCTAGGTTAGGCACATTGCAGGCCTTCCCCCCACCACAAGATCCATGAAATCTGAATCCCCATGAGAGCTGGAGCTGGTAGCCCTGTGAACATGGTGGTGGCAGCAATGTTCTTGTTCTGTCTTAGACCTCTGTGAGGAGGATAGCCTCTGTGGATAGTCTATGACCATTCAAGTGGACAGATTATAGCCCTAGGGTGAGGCCAATCCACAAATCTAAGACAAATTCTTCTTCTCTGCACTTGTGTTTGTAGCCTTGTGAGAGATTGTGCAGAGACAGACTCCCCTATATTTGTATAGACCCACCATCAGATTACAGATCTGAGTTGGCTGTAGAGATTGTAGGCTTGTGATTGGATCACTGCTGTCTGTCTAAAGCAGTGAACAGCCAAGCTTAAAAGCTAGTACTCAAACTTTTACTGGTCCTGTGTGTCCAGGCTCGTGCACTTTGTAGGCCTAGCACCACACACAGAACTTTAGAGGTTGAGGCTCCTATGGATTCTTGAGCTTGTAGCCTGGATGAAGTAGTGCCTACAATGATAATCTTATTCTAACCCATCTCTGGATTGTGGTTCCCCTATTGGATAGTCTGTGACCATTTAAGTGGATAGGTTATAGCCATAAGGGATTGGATAATGGCACAGGGGTGTGTTGGATCCTTTCTCCTGTTTGGTGATAATGTAGCCATTGGACAGGATTTCTATAGCAGCAGATCTGAGTCTGAGTTATAAAACCCATCAGATCTGTACCTAATAACATACTTCTCACCCTTTTATATTTATTTTCTCACCCTCCACCCTCTTCCTTAACCCTTTTTGTAGTGTAGACACTAAGTTACCCTAGGATTTAGATTATAGTGACCTTAAATCCCCTTCCATTTAGGATTGCTAGATCTGTAGTCCGATCTGGAGAGCCTACTAAAGATAGCTCCCTTGGAGCTTTAGATCAACTTTCCCTGTGGGACAAACTCTTACTTATCAAAACTTGCTACAACAGGTCCTGGATCTTGCAGGACTGTGTATTTTTAGGCTTGCTGCTCTGTAGTTTTCACTCCATCTTTCATTCATTTTTATTCACCTCATTCTTATCACTGTCTCGAATAAAGTTAGTTGCAAGCACCTAAAATAGCCTAACACAAGGGGACCTCAGCGAATAAACATAAATCTGTGAAGTCTGTGGTGTGGATTTCGACACCACCCATTTTCATTAGCTGCTTCTGAATTTTATCCAACTATTCTTTCAGCTGCTTTGACTCTTTCGATACAGGGGCTGCTTTCTCGGCCGTTGGATGGACTTCACTCTGGGCCACCAAGGGATGGGAAATTATGGGAGGAGGGTTAAGGCTGGTGAATGCCCCAGCATAGGCTCCACTATTCCTAATCTTGTCCTCTTCATATTACTGATCGACATAGTGTGCAGCGAGGGCAGGATTCTCTTATTGGTGTTGCATTGGTTGGATGGGAATGACATGAGTGGGAGTTGGGTGAGCCCATTGGGGGTGAGGGAAAGTTTGTTGGACGATGGGATGAGTGGAAGTTTGGTTTTGGGGTGGCGCCTGATGGGGCCATTGGGCATGGGGAATGGTTTGGAGATGCTCTTGGGGTATGGGGCCATGGGAAAATTGGGTTTCGGGTATGACATGGGTTTGATCCGGATGTGAAGGTTGGGTGAAGTGTTGGGGGTATTGTGGAAGATATGAGTGTGGGGTTTGGGCTTGGGCCATGAAGCCTTGGTCATGAGAAGCTTGGGTCACGGGCCATTGGTGAGTCCGAGCCATGGACCCTTGATAGGTTTGGCCCAGTGGGCCTTGATGTGTTTGGGCCATGGGCCCTGGGTAGGTTTGGGCCATTAGGCCTTGGTGGGTTTGGGCCATGGGTCCTTGATGGGTTTGGGCTATGGGCCAATGGGTAAGGGTTTGGGCAATGGGCCCTTGGGGTATGTGGGCCTAGCCCACTGGGTTTTGGGGGGTATGGGCCATGGGCCATTGGTGGGTTTTGGCCATGATCCCTTGATGGGTTTGGGCCATGGGCCCTTGGGTATGGGTGATGGGGTGTTGGGCCATGGTGATTATGAGTGGTCGGATTTTGGGCCAATGGGCCTTCGAGATCATGGGTGGTGGGGTTTTTGGCAAATGGGCCTTAGAGATCATGGGTGGTGGGGGTTTGGATGGTGTGGATTATGGGGTGCTGATGGGGATAATGGGAGAGTGAAGCATGGAGATTGGCTAGGGTATGGGATGGGTCCATGGATGTGGGGTGTGGATGATGGGGGGTATTTTGGGAAGCCTACCATAAGGAGTAGGCTTGGAACATCTCCTCCATCATGGTGATGGAAGGAGGATCGGATGCGGGTGGTGGATTTAAGGGATGATTGGGTATGGATGGGATGGATGTGGAAGGAAAATTGGGCATGGCCCTGGTATAATTGGGCATGACCATGGTATGTGAGGGGGTATGAGGTGGATTGGAGAGTTGAGGTGGGGATAAGGATGGGGAAGGATTAGGGATGTTTAGGGATGATGATTGGTGGGGTGTGGATGTTTGGGAAAAACCAGGCATGACCCCGATAAAAATGGGCATGACTCGGGTAGATGGGGGGATTTGTGGGGGGTTGGATAGGGCGGAAGTGGTCTATGTGAATGTGGGCGGATCGGGCCTATAGGGGGGAGATGGGAAATGGGGCATTGATGTGGATTAGGAGAATGGGCTTGGAATTGTCATCGATATGGGTGGGAAATGCGATGGATTGGTATGGACATGGTTTGGGCAAAAGATGGGGAGTTGGGGGTTAGACTTTGGATGTTTTGGGAGGTAGTGGTGGGGAAAATGGGGGCGCAAACGGGTCGGTAACGGCAAAGGGTGATTGGGTGAGGGGGATGGTGGAAAAAACTTCTCCCGAATTGGAGTGGGTTGGAGAATGTGGCAGGGATGAGTCGGGATAGGCGTAAGCCGGGTCCACTACCCACGACATTCTACGGGAATGGGTTGGGTAAGGGTGCCTTGGATAAGGCTCAAAAGTCCTCCTTCCCCTACGGGATTATGGAGGGCAAGATGATGCCGTCGTGCTGGTACCAAAAGAACTCTATTTTTTAGGTTTTTTAATTTTTAATTAATTAATTTTTTTTAGAAAGACCTTTTTCGTAAAATAAAGGTTCTGAGGCCTTGGAATTCCCTTCTCGGGTGGCGTTTGTACCCTGATTTGAGACCCACAGTGACGATTCCAATGCACTTCGAAAGAATCGAAGGAGGACCTTCGATCTATTAAAGGCACAAAAATCGAGGTAAATAACCCGATCTCCCGAAATGTGCAAAAAAGAAGTTGCCTTCTTTTGATTGGCAGGGGCATATTAGGTGTTGGAGATAGCGGGGCCCAAATAAAGGCACTAAGCACACTGATCGGGGGACTCGAGAGATGAAAAGAGCCTCAGATTTCAAGCTGCTGCTGTCCAGGTAGACTTGGCGCAACTAATACATGTGCCAAGGTTGCAGGGGCCGATTTTTACACTGGCGTAATTATTAGTTGCGCCAAGGTCAAAGTGAGGGATTTTAAAGGTAGCGCAACTATTAGTTGCGCCAGTTATAAATTCCTAATTTTTACAATAGCACAACTAATACTTGCGCCAGACAAAAATGGTGCTCCAAATTCTAAAACAGCAGGGAACATCAGCTTGAAGATGGGTTTGTTTTGGGTATTTGTGGAAGTTGGGCTTCCAGGAAGTGCTTGACTTTATGTGATCGATTCTCTCATCGAATCCTAAAGGTTTAAGTCTGATATAACTCGCTTGCGTGCTCCCCAAGGGTTTTAAGCTTTGGAATGGGAACCCACCTGATATACCTCCGGCGCAAGCGCCTTCTTAGATACTAGGTGGGCTGGGACTTTTATGGATCATCACCACTAGTGGCTGCCGCCAAACTAAAAACTGGGTGGTTGTATGTGTGCCTATCCCAACCCTTTTAAAATCTACCCCGTAAAAGCAAATTAATTCAGCTCCCTAACTTGGTTCAATTTTAATTTTCTTTCAAAACATTTTTTTTATGAAAGTTTTCTTTAGTTCAAAGACCGGGGGTGATGACCCCGTGTTGCCACTACGGGTCGGCGTCCACTGTTGGGATATGAGTGCGCAAGTAGGCCCACCAATCGGCAAAGGCACCCTAAATGACAGAAATTAAAAGGGAATTGAAAGACAATGCACAAGTTGGCCCGCCAATCGGCTAAGGCACCTAAAATGACGGAAAAGTAAAAAAAATTAAAGGACAATGCGCATGTAGGCGCGCCAATCGACTAAGGCACGCAAACGATAAAAAAGTAGGGGTGAGTAAAATAAAAAATAATACCTAAAAAAATAGCAAAAATGTTAGTAAAATCAACAATAAATAGCCAAATTTCAAGGGAAAGCTCTACAAGATATCCCCAATAGAGTCACCATTTGTGCAACTGTGAATTTTTGACAATCTCATCGCGGCGATGCGCTCGCTTGCAAAAAATATAGAGTCGCCACCTGAAGCTTTTGGTGTCCCGGGAAACCTAGTTCATTTTTATGAGTACCGAAGTGCTAAAAATAAGACTCTGAATCCGGTCCACACCAAAGGCTCTTGGGTAGGGGCTTCGATTATTGATCGGGAAGGTATTACCACCCGATCAACCCGCTTAACGCGGTCTATACTAATGGCCAACACAAAAATAAAGTAAAGGAAAAGAAAATAGTTTTCTCTTACCCAAATGGGCCTTAAATCCTATTTGTGCCCCTCCGTTCCTACCAAAAATTCTGTGGCATAACCGCACAAATGGGAGGGTGGGAAGGGCTAGATAAGAGAGAGGAGAAAAAAGGAGAGAGCTGGAGCCCTCGGGCCCTTGTAGCACCATAGGAGAGTCTTGCGTTGGCTTGCTTTGATGAGGTTTTGAAGGCTTGTATGGTGGAAATAGGAGGTCTAAGCTTTAAGACTTGCTAGCTAAGAGGTAGAGAGGGAAGGTAAATGGGTAGCATACACCTAAACTAGGAGATCTAAGGTGGAAAATATCACTCAAAGGAGGTTTTAGAATTCTAGAATTTGTATGGGCAATGGTGCACCAAAGGGAGAAAGATCTTCTCACTTTAAGCTCTTTCTCTCTTAGGTAAAAATTCTCAACCCCTAAACCAAGGGGTGGGGGTCTCTATTTATAGGAAATTGATCGGTTAGGAGGGTGTTTAGATGCTAATCAAGATTAAAAATTAGGTAATCTAACATCTAAGGTTTCCTAGTGTTTTTGGAGCCTTGAAATGTGAGAGAAGGTCCTCCAATGGTGGATGATAGGGTGAGGCTTTAGGCCACTTAATGGGATGCAAATAGGGTATAGAAGGGTGCAACAGAACTATCAAAACACACCCCAAAGGTCAAGGTGGTCAACAAGTTAAACCCCAATCATGAATTTCAGAGAAAAAAGATAGGGTTACTATTCATATGATTGGCTCAACTAATAGTTATGCCAGGCAAATGTATAGTAGAACAGTGCTGAAAAATGCCTTGGAAGCTGCCTCGTGAGGGTGGGGTCTACTTTAATACTGGTGCAACTATTAGTTGCGCCAGGCTTAAATTCTGGGAATATGGCCTAGTGCAACTAATAGTTGTGCCAGGTAAAAGTATAAGTGGCACAACTAGTAGTTGCACCAAGCCATTTATGGGGAGAAATGGCCTGGCGCAACTATTAGTTGCGCCAAATCCCAAAGGAGGGCCCACTTGAAGTTACTCCTTTGCCCTACGAGTTCGAACTGTCATATCTTTCGATGTGTAACTCTGATTAGGGCGATTCTTGGACTGTTGGAAAGCTGACGACTTCTACTTTTCAATGGTATAAGATTCAATCATAGTAGAAGGCTGTAGCTAGTTCCAGTGTACCACTCCATTTCCAAGGCTCGGAAGGTTAGGTTTAGGTTCAGAACGGGTGCTAAGGGTTAGGATTGATTTCTAAAAGTTCAGGGCAGGTTCCTAGGGGATCTAAGGTGATTCTTAAAGGTTTGGGGTGATTCCTAAGGGTTCCATACATGCCATCAAAAGCTCGGGAATGCGCCTCTCTTGAAATGTGCTTCGATAAGGCCTTTGGCCAAATTTGGGTGTCTACATAAAGGTGCAAAGATCCTTCAAAAATTTGGCATTGGCTGGCACTTACTTGATTGCATCAAGTAAAGGCAAGTTGATCTTCCACCATAGGGATGGTAGAGGAAATTGAGGAAGAGTATGAATTTGACCCCTCTGATTACATCAGTAATAGAGAAAATTTTGTGATCCCAAGGCAGCAAGACCGAGAAGAAAGAACCATTGGGGTGATTGAACCCCTGAATCTGGTGGATTAGTTTCCCACTCCTACACCACAAGCCGAACCCCTAGATCTTAGGGCCTATTTTCCACCATCCACTCCCATAAATTACGTACAAATAAATGCGTATCAACCATACTCTACCAACCCCTTGAATTATCCAATAAGCCATCCGACCCCCAATTCTCCACCTGCACCCATCAATTACCAGTGGCCTACACCCACCCCATTATCCCTATTTCAACCACCCACAAACTCTACCACCCCCGTCAATTCCCTAGTGGCCCATCAAACCCCCAATCCTCCTCCCGCACCCATCAACTACCAATGGCCTACGCCCGTCCCACTACCCCTGGTGCAACCACTGGTAAACTTAACCACCCCTACCTAGCCCAATTTTTCCACCCACCCATCCATCACTGAGGTAAGCCAGGTCTTACCTACCCTCTCAGAGCCATCAATACATGCACTTTAGGTGCTGGTAGCAGCAACAGGGAGGGGGTAGTAGACTTTGTTACTAGATCAGGAAGAATCTTGAAATAGCCTGAGGCAATAATAGCAGCAACAACAATAGCAGTAGCACAAACCTAACCCGAAGGAAAGAAAGGCAGCGCAGTGAATCCCTTCAAGAAGATGAGTCGAGAACATATACTGGAGACTCAGCTGAGAAGAATGCGTGCCCATATTATTGTATGAGATCTATTGATGACGTCCCCACTCCATTTTTAAGCATTAATGGGGGCATTAAAGAATGCACATGTGTCACTCCAAGTTAGCTCAGACAAAGTCGGGCAAATAATCAGACAGGTAATGGCACCCAATGCCATTTCATTTTCAGACGCAGATCTACCAGAGGAGGGAAACAGTCATGCTAAATCCCTCAATATTACTGTCGAATCTGGGAATATGATAATTCCCTTGGTTCTAATTGATAACGGGTCGACTTTGAATGTGTGCCCATTGAGAACTGCCACCAAAATTGGTGTGGACCCCTGTATGTTGAGGCCAACAAGAACGAGTGCTCGGGGTTTTGATAACACGAGGTGGGAGATCATGGGAAAAGTTTACCTTGAGCTCGTAATTGGGCCAATGACCTTCTCTATACTCTTACAGGTAATGGACATAAAATCCTTGTTCAATCTACTATTAGGGTGACCATGGTTACACGAGGTTAGGGCGATACCTTCCACCCTCCATCAAAAAATGAAATTCATAGCCGGGCAGAAGGTGATTACCATAATCAGTGAGGGGCATGATGAGAAAGAGAAAGCTACCCACAACATTGAGAACCCTCAGATATTGAATGTGCCACACACTGAGGAAGACACCGACCTCCACAGCTTTGGATATGAGGTGTCGGCTATCATCGTAGAACCCCCAAAAACAATCATTTCCAAATCGGAGGTAGGATGGAGGCTGCAGTAGCCATGCTCCAGAAATAGGGCTATCAGAAGGGAAGAGGACTCGGGCCTAGGCTGCAAGGCAGAAGAGAGCCGATAGTTGCCAAGGGACAAAAAGTTCAATTCAGATTAGGTTATAGGCCCACAGAGGAAGAGGTCCGAGAGGCTAAGGAGAAAGTTCGTACGACAGCAGTTGCAAAAGCTAGGGGATCCACATAGAAGAAAAACCCCGTCCCAGGCCTCACATATGAAATTCATTCATAAGTGTCGAGGTTGTAAAAATTGACTAGAATGGGGAAACTCGATTAACCCCGCACAAACCTATAGCACCAGTTCACCCCACCAATCCCTACATCACCCTTCCAAGCCTAGAGATAGACTTGGCCTCATTATCCCTCTTCAAGGAACGAGGGCCAGTACCTGAACAAACTCCCCCTGTGGTGAATCACCATAAAACTATGTTAATGTTTGAGGATATCATCTCAGACAAAATGGGGATCAATATGATGGAGGATGACTCTAATAAGCCATATCAGTCAACACCCTCGATCCAATTAGGTAAAGGAGCGACCCCTTAGGTACACAATTGGGCATCTTTGCCCCAAACTCTGGAAGCGGGGAGTGGCCTAAAGTTTGGCACCTGTTTCCTAAAAAAAAAAATAACCTATAAAAAGTGAGATAAGTCCTTGGTAGGCAATACCTTGTATATACTCAAACTCGTGCTGCCAAGGGGGCTGTCTCCGAAGAAAACAAAAATCTCAAAATCAATGGAAAATACAAAATCTTAAAAACATTGGAAAAATACAGAACCCCAAAAGCATAGAAAAAATACAAAACCCAAAAAAATTTTCATTTAAAATTCCAGATAAAGTCCCACAAAATGATGCCTTAATTGAAATACCCGTCCCACATAAAATCAACTCCTTTCCTGTAGAAATATAAGAAGAGGTAGGGGTTACGAGTCTGGATGAGGATAATCCTTTAGAAGAGCTCCCCAATGAGCTCCTTGACTAGTTTGCCGACTTTGAGCATGGCCCTACCCCCATTGTCAAGGAAATTGAAGACATCAATTTAGGGACCGAGGATATTCCCCGAATTACCTAGATCAAAATGTCACTATCTCTCGAAGAAAGGAAAAGCATGATCAACTTCCTTCGGTCATACCAACATGTTTTCGCCTAGTCATATGAGGACATGCAAGGTCTGGACACCGATTTGGTCGAGCATGAGTTGCCTCTCTACCCCGATATGAAGCCGGTTAAGCAGAAGCTGAGATGTCTCTGACCCGAGTGGATGTTAAAAGTCAAAGATGAGGTCATCAAGTAGTATGATGCAGGGTTTCTCATGGTATCTAAGTACTTGCAGTGGCTAGCCAATATCGTGCTTGTGCCAAAGAAGGATGGAATGGTCAGCATGTGTATCGACTTTCACAATCTGAATAAGGAGAGCCCGAAGGATGATTTCCCATTGCCACACATCGACATCTTGGTCGATAACACTGGTAAGCATGGGATGCTTTCTTTTATGGATGGATTCTCCAGATACAATCAGATAAAGATGGCAGAGGTAGATCGAGAGAAGATTGGGTTCATCACCCCCTGAGGAACCTTCTGCTATAGAGTTATGCCATTTGGGCTAAAGAATGTTAGTGCAACGTACCAGAGAGCCATGATTGTGCAATTTCACGACATGATGTATTGAGAAATTGAAGTTTATGTCGATGACATGATAGCCAAGTCACTGGAGCAAGGCGACCACTTAGTAAACCTTCAGAAGCTATTTGAAAGACTAAAGAGGTATCGATTATGTCTAAACCCATAGAAGTGCGCTTTTCGTGTTTTGTTCGATAAATTGTTAGGATTCATCATCAGCAGGAGAGGGATCGAGGTTGACCCAGTCAAAACTATCACTAAAATGCTTCCACCGTCTACTGAGAAAGAGTTTAGAGGGTTCTTAGCAGAATACAATATATCAGTCGGTTCATTACACAGCTAACGCCTATCTGCACACCGATCTTCAAGCTACTAAGGAAGAACTCGCCCGTGGAATGGAACGACGATTGTCAGGCAGCGTTCGATAAAGTCAAAGGCTACCTCCTTAACCCACCTAAGTTGATACCACCCGAGCCAGGGAGACCACTCTTGATGTATCTCTCCAAGATGGAAGTTTCGATGGGATATGTCTTAGGTCAGCATGATGAGACAGGAAGAAGAGAACATGCCATTTACTATCTGAGCAAGAAGTTTACTGATTATGAAATGCGCTATTCTCATCTGGAGAAAGCATGCCTGGCTCTTGTATGGGCTACTTAGAGGCTCCACCATTACTTGCTATCTCAAGCCGTTCTACTTTTAGCTCGAATGGACTCGTTGAAATACTTGTTCGAAAAGCTAGCCCTCACTAGATGAACTACACGATGGCAGCTTTTGTTATCCAAGTTTAACATCACGTACGTCACTCAAAAGTCAATTAAGGGGCAGGCACTCGCCAATCATCTTGCCGACAATCCTTTGCTAGATTACAAACCTTTGAGAATTAAGTTCCCTAATGAGGACATCCTTTTCATGACGGAAGACGATACTGAAGAAGCAGAAGAATCATGGGTAATGCACTTTGACGAGGCAGCTAATGTAGAAGGTCAGGGAGTTGGCACCATTTTGATTTCGCCGAAAGGATCTCATGTACCCGTCTCTATCAAGCTCAACTTCCCTTGCACTAATAACATGGCTGAATATGAAGCTTATGCCACTAGTCTGCAGGCGGCTCTCAATGTAAATATAATTCACCTTCGAGTGTTTGGCGATTCACAGTTAATTATATGCCTGACGAATGGTGACTGGAAGACAAAAGATGAGAAACTGATCCCTTACCATGAGCACAAAATGTGACATTCCCATATGTCCCCTGAATAAGGAATCGCTTCGCCGATGCACTAGCGACGTTAGAATCAATGATAGAAATCTCGTATGGTGCTGAGATGAAGCCGATCATGATCAAACAGAGGAATGACCCGACCTTCTGCCTCCCGATTGAGGAACCTAAAAACCCTAATGATGAGCCACCTTGGTTCTCAGATATCTTGAGACGCTAACTTTCCCTAAGGGTACGTCGAAGACGGATCGATGAACCATCCAACATCTAGCAGCAGGCTATGTCATTTGTGGGGTGTGCCTTTATAAGTGATCCTACAATAACATCTTACTCAGGTACCTTACAGAAAGTGAAGCAACCAATATCATGAAGGAGACCACGAAGGAGTATGCGGAGCCCACGTCAGCAGTGACATGCTTGCTAAGAAAATTCTACGACAGGGATACTTTTAGGCCACTATGAAATCAGATTGCTGCAAACATATTCAGAAATGCTATAAATGTCAGGATCACTCTAGTCTGATTCACGCTCCTACCATCGATCTACACTGCATGGCCACTCCTTGGCCATTTGCTACCTGGGGACTTGACGTCGTCGGAATGATTAATCCAAAAGCATCAAATGGACATCGGTTCATCCTCATCGCCATTGAATACTTCACCAAGTGGGTTAAAGCGGCGTCATATGCCAACATTACGGCTAGTCATGTCGAGAAGTTTCTCAAAAATAATATTGTGTGCCGATTTGGAGTACCCAAGGATATCATCACAGATAACGGCACAAAATTTACAGATAAGTGCATCCATCGCTCGTCACCTTATCAGCTTCAAACTAATGGAGCCATGGAAGCTGTAAACAAAACGATTGTCCGCATCCTTGAGAAGATGGTCGTCACTTATCGGGATTGGATTGAAATGCTATCATTTGGTTTGTGGGCCTATAGAACATCGATCCATACCGCTGTAGGGGCAACATCATTCTCCCTTGTGTATGGAACTGAGGTCGTCCTACCAGTTGAGGTTGAAGTACCCTCGCTTCAAATCCTTATGGAATCAGGCTTACCCGAAGCAGAGAGAGAGATCCCGCTTCGAACATTTGAACTTATTGGACAAGAAGAGACTCCTAGCCTTGTGTTACACTCAAGTTTACCAGGGGTGAATCGCACGTGGTTACAATAAACGTGTCTGCGGTCGACATCTAAAGGTAGGACACATTGTGTTGAAGAAAATCTTCCCATCCCTCCATGCCGATCTACGAGGGAAGTTCAAGCCGAACTAGGAAGGACCTTACGTCGTTCGGGAGGTGCTACCGAGATATGCCATCTGCCTCACCACCATGGATTGAGATCATCTTCCTAAGCCCATCAACGTTGGATACGTCCGGTGGTTCTACTCTTAGTCTATTGCGATAAAGTAAGTATTGGTGAAATAGATGCGTGACTGTTTAAGAATCACTCAAAAGAGGCCATCATTCCAAGTACAGTAACCAAAAAGCATCCCTAAAAATGATGATATCCTTTGCTACCCCATTTGAGCCTGGGCCTTTATTTCAATAAACTCCTTTCCCAAAAAAAGTGTGTACATATATAAAAAAAGGGAAAGTAAAGTTACTATCAAAATCCAAAAAATTGAAAAAGTAAAACCTAAAAAAGAGATTGCCTGAAATGGAGCAAAAAGAACAAAAAATAGAAGAATCATGGGGCATGTATAGTAAAACCCCATAAGGAAGAAAGTATGTCGAGAAAACTGAAGTCGTATCAAGGAAACCCTTTCAGCCCAGCATACCTTCAAATCCTAACCTAACTCATGACCAAGCTACACCCTGAAGAAAGCCCTCTTTGTAGGTTCAAAAGCAGTCATAATTTCTATTAAGTCAACACAAGTCGAGTTGTGAGACGACACTAGAACCCCATCAAGCCGGCTATGATGGAATCGACGTCTATGTCGTGGCTATTGAAAAAAGAAGTGAAAAAAATAAAAAAAGAAAAAAGAAAATAAAAATACAAGCTCAAAGAAAGATGAACATGGTGAAAATCTGAAAGGGTGCTATGAGTAAAAACAGCGAGCTTGTGCGGACCAGGTGAAAACCTGAAAGGGCGCTTGAGATAAGAGAGCTAAACCCATAGACGTGGTGAAAACCTGAAAGGGCGCCACGGGTAAAAAAGGTGATAAATAAAAAAGAAAAAAAAAAAGAAGAAGAAAGGTTTGCACTGATTGAGAAGATTGATGCTTGAGGAGCCCTCTTGGTTACTCTCTTTGATACCCTTTTTTCGGCTGGGCCGCTCATGTTAGTTCAAGACGGGCCCTGACCAGAATTGTCTTTGTGAAATTGCTTTGTCAAACGTATGACTCAAGGTAAGGAGAAAGGTTTGACTCAATATAAAGGGATTAACATTCCAACCTTCGTAAAATCCAAAAACTCACTTAGGTTCGACTGCATAAAAGAGTTCGACTACCGTTACTCTGTCTCACTGTCAAGGCATAAAAAAAAAAAACTAAAAAAGCTAAAAACAAAAAAATCAAGAAAAATCCAAATACCAAAAAATGTGCATATATTTCTACTCATTTCCATGTACATATTTCCAGTATTATATTTCAATCTCAAAAATGAAGAAAAATAATAAAAAATCTCTGAAATCGAAAATCCAAAAAATATCTTGAAATTTAAAAAGTATAGGAAAAAATTTACTTCTCCCTCTGTTATTTAGGATGCATTTTCTTTATATATGTACAAACAAAAAAAAAGAGACTGACGTTTTCTTAAGAATGTGCAGGAACATCAAAATGGTCCGAAGCCTTGAAGCCAACAACCTCTCTGCAATGGATAAATCAGATGAAGCACCTCACCATTGACGTCAGGTTTATTAAAAAAAAAGGGAAAGAACAAAGAAAATCATTGTGAAAAAAATAAAATAATAAAATAATAAATAAAATTATAAATCTGTGAACTTTTTACGCACAATTACGCACTTGCATATTTTCGATGTGGTAAAATGTCAATATTTTACTGCCAATGCAGCTGTGCAAAATTAATGTCCTAGGTCTAAGTTCGCCTTGGATCCATGGATCCTATTTCAAAGTAAGAGCGACGGTGTCAATTTCAGTCAAACAGTCAATGCTTGGATCGGATTGATTCCACTGCTAGATCTTCGCCCTGATCGCTCCATATTTTGGTTTCAGGTGAACTTGAGTGCCTTGTACTTCAAGTTCGTCACGTGATATTTTTGGAGGTGTAGACTCTTGGTCTGCACTGTTCGGGTGAGTGCCCTACGGGGTTTGAGGTCCGGATAACTCCGTCCTCTAAAAGATCCATTGTTAGATTGATTCCAACCTGTCAGATACGAAATTACGTCAGACAACTATGTGCCAACATGTATGCAAAAGGGCTCATTTCCTTTATTTTTCTGCAGGCTTAAAACCTGTATTGGAAGTGGTATCCTTGTAAAGTGTACGCCATATGTCTGGGTATCCATATGATGGTCGTTTGTTCCTGTAAATTGTACTAGGGCAGGTCCGGGTCGAGGATTCCATCACCTTTGCTGCTTATCGCCCCTAATGGGTGCATGTTTATGCATAGTTGTTCATTTGTAACTTCATTGATGATGGAGGCGAAGATTGAGTATCCTTCAGTGGACACCCAATTCTGACCCGATCTTTTTGATATCACATGAACTTGAGTACGTTGGCTTCAGTTTCGTCGCAAACTATTGTGGAGGCATGGGCTCTTGGTATGCGTTGTCTGGGCGTACGCCTCCCGTGGTTCGAGGTCCAGATAATTCTTGTTTTAAAAAAAAAATGGAAAAAGTAATCTTTGAAAAAAGAAAAAAGAGAAGAAGAATAAATCTGAGTTTCCCCACAGAGCTACGCACATGCGTGTTTTCAATGTGATAAAATGTCAATATTTTATCGGCAACACAGCTATGCAAAACTAATGTCCTAGATCTAAGATTCGCCTTGGATCCATGGATCCTACTTCCAAGTAGGAGCAACGGGGTCAATCATGATTAGACGGTCAATGTTTCGATCAAGATGACTCCACTGCTAAATCTTTGTGATGATCCATGGATTCATAATAACTAAAGTGTCTTAAGCTTCAGATACTCCGTTGGAAAAGGTCAATTGTTGGTTGAGACCAACTTGCTGAGAATGAGATTACGTATCAATCAAACTATGTGTAACCATGCATCTTGAAGGGTTCATTTCCCCTTTATTTTCTACAGGCTTAAAACCTGTATGGGCAGCGGTATCCTTGTAAAGTGTATGCTATATGTTTGGGTATCCGTATGATGGTCATTTGTTCTCATAAATTGTACTCGGGCAGGTCCGAGTCAGGGCTTCCATCCCCGTTGTTGCTTATCACCCCTAATGGGTGCATGTTTATGCATAGTTAAATGATGTTTATGATCATTATTGGCAGAAACCAGGATTGGATGTCCCTTTTGAGAGATGCCTAATGTTTGGTTGGATCTGTTCAAGGTAGTTGAAGCTGGATACTCCAGGTCATGTCGATCTGAGGCACATCCTTCAAAAAAGCGTTGTGACATCTATTCACTTTACTCGGGTAGTCATGCTAAATACACTTCGAGATCGATAGGTTCGCCCAAAGACCTCTAACCCTGCTTTCAGTAGGGGCACCAGTGAATATTTAGATGAGGCAATCAAATACCTTATAGGATTGGGCGCAAACTAAGGAGCCTTGCGTATGTTTAATTCGCACCTATCTTTGAATATGGGTCGATCACCCCTCTTACTTAAGAAGTTGTTGCATTCAAAATAAATCTTAAACATCAAATACCTTTAAATCATCTCGAGAAGCGAATGTTTGGCCTGGCATACAACGCTTTCACAACTCGTTCCACCTTGGTTATGCCCAGTAATGTCGCTAAGCGCTTGGGGACCGATTACCTTGAGAAACAATTGTTTAGCCTGACATCCAGGGCGTTCATTTTCACACCATGTTACTCATTTGATATTTGAAGTTCGTTCTAAATGCAGCAGACCCGTCAGTAATGCCTTAGGCCTCTTCAGATGTCTCTTTTCTTTGGCATTCGATCATTAGTGATCAGATACCAAAGAGGGGCATCTGTAAATACCCAAATTTGGCCTAAGGCCTGATCAAAACACATTTTGAGAGAGGCGCGTGTCTGAGCTTTTGATGGAATGTATGGAACCCTTAAGAATCACCCCAAACCCTTAGAAATCACCCTAGATCCCTTAGGAACCTATCCCGAACCTTTAGAAACTAATCCCGACCCTTAGAACCCATTTAGAACCCTAACCTAACCTTCCCGAGCAATGGATGAAGAGTGGTGTACCAGGACTAGCTGAGGTCTTCTATTAACATCAAATCATATACTTTTGATATACTATTAGCTGAGGTCTTCCAGCTTTCCAACGAGTCAAGAACTGCCTCAATCGGAGTTATATATCAAAAGTTACGGCATTTCAAAAATCAGGTAGAAATTCAGTTTTTTTACTTGGCGCAACTAAAGCCATTTTGTGCCCAAAAATGCCTTGGCGCAACTAATAGTTGTGCCAGTTTTAAAGTAGACCCCCCCCCCCTCACGAAGCCAACTTCCAGGCTATTGTACAGAACTTTTTTATTGTATATTTGCCTGACGTAACTAATAGTTGCGGCAAGCATATGAATAGAGACCTCTAGTTTTTGCCTCAAAAATCAAGATTAGGGTTTGACTTGTTGACCACCTTGATCTTTGGAGTGTGTTTTGCTAGTTCTGTTGCACCCTTTTAGTGCCTATTTGAAACCCTTAAGTGATTTGAAACACTAACCTATCATCCACCATTAGAACTACCTTCACACCTTTCCAAGCTCTCAAAATCCTAGAAAACCTTAGATTAGAGATTACCTAATGGCTAAACCCAATTAGCATCTAAGTAGCCTCCTAATTCACCCATTTCCTATAAATAGAGTCCTCCTCCCCTTGGATTAAAGGTTGAGAAATTTGCTTAAGAGAGAAAGAGCTCAAAGTGAGAAGTTCTTCCTCTCTTTTGTGCCCCATATTCACGTAAATTCCAAAATCTCCCAACCTCTTTTCAGGCTTATTCTTGCATCCAAAACCCTTAGCCTAGGTGTGTGCTACCCCCTAGACCTCTCACTCTACCTCTTAGCTTTAAGCCTTAGGAGTTAGAATCCCATTCCCTACCATACAAGGCCTTCAAACGCTTATCAAAGCAAGCAACGCAAGGCTCTCCTACGGTGCTACAAGGGCCCGAGGGCTCCGGCTCTCCCCTTCCCTCTCCTATCTCTTTTTAGCATTTCCCATCCTCCCATTTGTGTCATTATGCTGCTGAATTTTCGAGATGAACGGAGGGGCACAAATAGGATTTAAGGCCCATTTGGGTAAGAGGAAACCATTTTCTTTTCTTTTACTTTATTTTTGTTTTGGCCATTAGTAGAGACCACGATAAGCGGGTTGATCGAGTGCCTAACACCTTCTCGATCGATAACTGAAGCCCCTACCCAAGAGCCTTTGGTGTGGACCGGATTCAGAGTCATATTTGTGGCACTTTGGTGCTTATAAAAATGATATAGGTATCCCAGAACACCAAAAGCTCCGGGTGGCGACTCTATATTTTTGTTAGCGAGCGCATCGTCGCGACGGGATAGTGAAAAATCCCATAGTTGCACAAACCTTTATTGAGAAGTCTTCTTACCTTGATGGCAAAAATTGTAGGAAACATGGAATTCATAACTTTCCCTTGGAAAGAGAATATTGGTTGACCCTTAATATGAAAACTGACTCGTTTTCTAAAGCAATTGATATTAGCATGATAAGCAGAGAGCCAATCCATACCCAAGATAGCATCAAAGTCAGACATATCAAGCAAAATTAAGTCGACTGGTAGGTTTTTACCCATTACGTTAACTGTACACTCCCTATATATAGTGCTGGTAACTAACAAATCCCCAAGTGGTGTAAATACAGAGAGTGAAAAATCTAAATATTGTGGCACAGGTTTTAAGTATTTAGCAAATGCCGGTGAAGTAAAAGAATGATTTGAACTAGAATCAATTAAAATTTTAATAGCTTTCTAGGAAATGGATAAGGTACCTTGAACAACGTTCTCCGAGTTTTCTGCATCCTTTTGAGTTAAGGAGAATACTTGTCATCGAACGTTTTGTCATCCCTGCTGAGTGGACTGTTGATTGCCTTGACACAGTTGGTACTGGACCAGTTGTCGCTGTTGTTGCTGCAGTTGTTGTTGTTGTTGTGGGTATTGTTGCTGCTGCGAGTGCTGTTGCCAAATCAATTGAGTGCTCCTCATCACCCCACAATATTTCAAAATATGCTCTATTTTTTCGCAACCATTGCAAGTCTTCTCCAGTTTTGAACATGTTTGAGACGCATGCCCAAATTCTCCACAATTAAAGCAAGTCGCATTCATCATTTTGTAGGGTATGGTACCATGCTGCCTTCCACAAATTGTGTGTGAGGGACTAGGAAGAGTAACGGCCTATGAACCTTTGAAATGGGGTCATTTAAAGTTATTGTTTGGCAAACTGGTGCCTTACCATTAGTGCCTGATGACTCCCTCTTCTTCATGTGGAATTCATGGAGTTTCTGGCAATCTTCTTCTGCCATTAGGTCTCGTCGAACTGATAAGGCATAATCCTCTGAAAAGAATATGGAAATACGCGTACGAATATTTGGCCTAAGACCCTTATCAAACTTTTTTGCTCGCTCAACATCTAATAGAGGGTGCCGATAAAATCATTCTAAGTCAACAAACTTAGCTTCATAATCTGCGAAACTTAGATTCTCCTGCTTCAGCGTAAGGAACTCACTTTCCTTCTTTTGTTGAATGTGCTTCGGAAAGTACTTCTCGAAAAATAACTTGGAAAACTTCTCCCACACTATCACCTCTTCATTCTCTACCTGAGATCTCAACATCATTTTCCACCACCACTTGACTTCTCCTGCCAATAAGAAAACAACATAGGTGGCCTTCATCTCTTCTGTACACTGCATCGCCAAGAAGATGTTTTCAATATATTCAATCCATTGTTCGCCTTCTAGCGGATTGGTCAATCCTCTAAAGATCGGAGGATTCTTCTTCTTCAGTCTTTCAAGTCCTGCTCTAATGCCATGGTAAGTGGAGTTAGAGGATGTGGAATTTGTTCCTTTTTGGACCATGATTGCCAGAATTGCTGGCATTCCCTTTAATTCCTTCTCGACATTCGTCGAGTCAGTGGCAGGTGTAGTAATATTCTCTTCAGCCATCTAGTATTGATAAAATGGTACAGTAAATCTTAATTGCGATCAAAAGTTGTAAAAATACTTCATAAATTTTTTTACTCAATTTATTAAATTACAAGTAGTTGACATATAACATAGGAGTTGACATATAACATGGTTTATTGAAAACAAATTACATCTTAAAACTTTAACTTAATTTATTCTACGTGTTACTAATCTATTCATCATCTGAGATATCTGTTATCTCAGCCTCGACTAGGTCATAATTCTCTATTTCCTCAGGTTCGTAATTCAAAGAGGCATCGACTTCTTTTAGTTCTTCGTCCTCAAACGAAGTAAAATTTTCTTTCAGATCATAATCAAATGCTTCATCATCATTAGATAATATGATACACTCAGACGGTGTGTAAACCAGTTCTATTTCGACGTCTTCATCGTCAGAGATTTCTATCACTTCTACAGGTCCTGGTGTATAGTAAGGCTCATTAGAGGACTTAGACGAAGATGGGTAACTAACATGTCTTCCATACTTACTAGACTCATTCCATTCTTGGGGTGGCGTACGTGGACGCCTAACTTAGTTTCTTCATTTGTACTTTCTGTAAAGAAATATGTTCTTCTCAATTATATATGTCATTGTAACTCTTTCAAAATTAAACATAGGAAATTATCAATATAATGACTATTAATTTATGCTACTTACATCATGCCTATTCGAATCGAGTTATTAAGCTCGCAGGAGTATTTTATACTCAATGCCCTAGGCCAACTGGATTGGGAGTCATTAGCCTAACATTCGTTACATGGGTCAAATAGAAAGCACGTAAGCTTAAGCATTTTTGTCTTTATTACATTTGACTTACTCAACCTTGTAGCCTTTTTTACTTGAGCAAGTAAAACTGTAGGGATGTTTGAACATCTAATGCCTTAAACTATCTAGTTGGGAGTCATTGTACTAAAGCTCGATACATGAGTCAACTAGAAAGCTTAATAAATTTTGAGTCTTACCCTTGTCAAGTTGCGAATGTCTTAAAAGACTATTTACATACCTTAGCAAGTGAATTTCTTGATAAAATTTTTTGACCCCGTTTCCAATGACAAATTTATCATCATTTTCATACATATTTCTTTTTTCAGATTACATGTCTGTGTAATGAGCAAACAACGATTAAATTTTGTTTTGTGAAATTTTGATTGTCTCTATCATATCAAATGAAATTTCATGTTATAGGATCATTATTCTTTTCATTAGTGAATTCATGTTGTTGATAACAGAATTTATGGAATATATCATGTGAGATTGATTGATTATTTGTATAAATAGCATTTACGTACTCTTGATGTTTCTTAAATCTTATTAAAATTAATTCATGAGGATAGTTGAATTTTTTATCAGATCTCTGTGTTATTTATCAGATTTTTTATGAGTTGTGCACACTACTTATTTCGGATATCCGTTCAATTTCATGGATATCCATTTAATTTTAGTCTCATTCTGTTATCGTGTACTAAAAAAATTCACGGATGTCCGTCGAATTTTCACGGACGTCTGAAATTTTATGCTCTTACTGGTTCAGTATACAAGAATTTGCATGGACGTTCGTGGAGCATTACGGGTGTCTGCATTTTAACAACCTCACTGTTTTCAATTTCACGAACGTCCGCAGCACACTGTGGATGACTATGGCCTGACAATTCAATTGCCACCAGCGTGCATTAATTGCATTTATTGTTCGTAAACCGTCTATTATGGACGTCCGTGAGACCAAGATGGACATTCGTCATCTAAAAACAGATGACCACCATTCAACTGTGTTTTCTTTAAATGACTAAGATTGACGTTTGACACGGATTCTCATTTTGACGGACATCCATGGTTAAACTGACGGACGTCCGTGACCATTTTCGAAAATCGTCCGATTTGTCTTTTGTAAGCATTTTATACCGGAATTTATATCTTTTTCACTAGATTTTCTCTTTTTTCATCCATTTTCACTAGAATCACTTTTAAAAATGCCTCTACAACGAAAAAAATTGAGAAAAAATTTGGGTACCGCATCTACGTGTGGATCAGCACCATCATCTATTGTGCAACACTTCTCTTCTCCGACTCACGAAGATTGTTTTAACCGACTCTTCGCTACGCATTTCTTAATTGTTGAACGTGTAATTCTTGAACAATTTTTACATGATCATGATCTTTTCACCATGTTCGAAAGTCGAGACTAGCTTTCTTTTTCTACTCATTCTGGTCTAGCATACACCAATGTAGTTCAATGCTTCTATGCTAACTTAATCAAAAGAAAAATCATTGAGGATAGAAGAGTAAGTCATGTCATTTCCTACCTTTTCGGTAAAAAGATCCGACTCTCCCCACTCATTATTTCTGAAGTCATTAATATTCCTTTAAATTTGGATGGTTATATGTATCCAGTAGAAGCAAGTAATATTTATACTCTTTTTCAACTATCTATGATTTATGACTTCGTGTGTGAACTTCCTAATCATCCTATTGGGGCGGCTCCACACTACACATCCCTCAAAACGCGCTTCCAGTGGCTTCGACATATACTATTTGTTGCACTTACACCACGAGCTAGAAATAAAGATTAGGTTCATTGGGAAATGATTTATCTGATGTTTCTACTTTAAAGGGGACGTCCACTATGTATTTTCACCATTATTTTTTAGATGATCGCTCGTCGAATGCATGACGAGACTTCAAAAATGTCTCTACCCTTTCCTATCATTATCGACCAGGTAATAGCTTCCCAAATGACTCTACCACCGCATTTAGTGACCACACGAGCAATGGCTCCACTTGGGAAACTGACCAGAATAGGGAAAAGAGTATGGCTTAATCTTGATGATGTCGAGTTTATTGATGAAAGTAGTCACGATGAGGATCCTGGACTGGAAGCCCAGGGAGATGTTGGTGTTGGTGATATTTCAGTTCCTTCTCCATTTTAGGGACCCGAGGCTCAGTATTGCGATCCACAGATTGATCGTAGTGATTCAGACATCCACAACCTCGCAAATCGGGTAGAAACGAGATTTACTTTGTATGGGGAGAAGTTGTCTTCCCTCTAGATGACTATGGCATATGGGTTTGCTGCGATGATGCATCGCTTTGATAGTGTCTTCCCTCTGCCTTTATCTCAATTTCCTCCTTCTGATGCTGAGTTTCCACCGCAGTGATTATGGTGTTGTTGAGTGGTTTTAGTGCTTGTTTGATGTTTGTTTAATTTAAATGATTGTTTGATGTCTACTTTTAGTTCCTATATCTAGATGTCAGTTCAAGAACTTTTTATACATGGTTATATGTGTTTAACTTTGTTTTGTTGATGGTTGATTTATGGATAATTCAAAAGGTGTTTAAATGTGTTTCAATGTGTTTAATTATGTTATGAATGTGTTTTAAATGTGTTCTTTTGAATGTCAACTTTTTAGTCTTATTGTCACATTATGACAAAAAGGGGGAGAACATATCTATTGATTGATTAAATTTTTTTATTTTTTTCCCTATTACACTTGATCTTATGTGTTATTGTTTCAAGTAACAGGTAAAAGTACTAATGTGAAGACATTAATAAAAAGATAGTCTTTAGGTTATTTATTTTAGTTGGCAAATATTTTAAGGGGAGCAAATAGATTTGTAATTTGTACATTGCATGCTAGATTGATGTATATGACTTTGAAGAGAGATAATATGATGTAATTTTTATTTTGTTGAGTTCTTGTAAGCTAGGTTTTGTCATGATTGTGACAAAGGGGGAGATTGTAAGTTATTTTATCAAAATCATGGCCTAACTTAGTAATGCTCCCAAAATAAGTTTGAATGCCAAGTAAAATAGATGTGATAGATCTGCTGTCACTGTAAGATGTACGGACATCCGTGACTGACCTCCCAGACATCCATGGACGGACATCCGTGAGTGATTCACAGACATCTGTGCCTCGACATTATAAAATGGGATTTTAGCTTCAAGAAGTTATAACTTCTGGGAAAAAAATTTCTATCTCGAAAAATTTCTTCTAATTTCCCTTTTCCCTCTCTGAGATAAATTTGTTTTACTCATATTTGACATGATTCTCAAAAAATTCTCTTCCTCTACGATCTGAGGTTAAGAGTGTTGGCTTGTGTGAAATGAGTGGATCATCGTGAGTGACGATGATTGAAGGCGATAGCTTCACTATGGAAGAAACGATTGTGAGATGCAATTATTGTTGGTGAGAAGAGTGATAGGACATTTCATTCTTAAAGCACTGTAATAAACTTATTTTTTCATAGTTGATTGTTTTCCTTGGATCTGAGATAGATCCCATGGTTTTAACTCGTGATAGGGTTTCCCACGTAAAAAATTGTTTGTCTTTATTTTGTGGTTGTGATTATTTCTATTTATTATTCACATTTTGCATTGTTTGTAAGATCATCGATTAACCCGAAATTTCAATTTCCCTTTTCATGTAATTTGTCATATATTTTTTTTTTTATAAAAATATTGCGAAAATTGCTTTAATTACGAAAACAATCAAATTACATTTATCAAAGTAGTTGCGAAAACTTTATTTAAACACTATCGGTTTAATTTCTCATTTTCGTTAACCTGATCGGGCATATTCGGGCTTACTACTTGATCGTAGCAATTTCAAATGTGAACAGACATATAACTAAAAAGACTTTTCTTAAATAAAACATTAAAAGGTCGATTTCATTTAACTTTCAATACAAATATACATTATCATTTTTCAAAAATACTAAACTTGAAATAAAACCAAGGTGAAGGAAAAATCCTATTAAAATAAGTGTAGGTGCTGGTAGCTCCATGAACCAAATAAGCTGAACATTAACTCGTCGACAGCGTCAGATTCCTTCCTTTTCCAGCTCCTCTATTTCTGACTAGATGGTTGTTGACTGGTCTCTGAAATTTTTGGGTCATGAAATGACCGTAAGCGATGAAGCTCAATAAAGTCTTATTTAACATTGTCATAGGTTTCTAGTACAAGTTGTATATAGATATTGCATAAGTGCAAGTGGGGTTTCCATTGGTTGTGATATTATGACTAAGCATTAGACAAAAGTTCTACATACAACAAACTTAGCTAGACACAAAGATTTACAATCATGACATTAACAATCACAAAGTTACAAGTATTCGTTGATGAATTATTTATATCTTTTAATTAATTCGGTGTTGATACAAAACACCAATGATGGTCCAGATTTAGAATTCAGATGCCAATGTTGTGCAGACAAAGGCCGACACTCTCCGCCTTTTAGCCAATCAAGGCATGGATCTGTTAGTCTAACTAGACCCAATCCTCAGCTAATATTTCAATAACCCTATATATACGAGGCACCCATCATATGCGAGGTGCTCATATGAGCCTATTCATGAGAAAAACGATCAGCTATATGAGGCCAGAACATATCAGAATGGTATCGTTTTTTCACTTTTCAGTTTTCATTTTCAGAATGGTATCGTCTTTTCACTTTTCAGCTATATGAGGCTAGAACCCCAAAATTTTCAATTTTCGTTGTCACGTAATTAATATTAAAAATTTAATACCTTCAGGATTTTCAAACTCAATATTCAAGTATACTTTCAGATCTCCATTTTGGGTTCAGATTCAAGCATTCAAATATTCATTTCAGATTTAGAGTTTCAGTATTCAAACATACCCATTTTAGGTTTAGATTCAACTATTCAAATGCCCATTTCGGGTCCAGAGTTTCAAATATTTAAATTCCCATTTTGGGTTTCAGAGATTCAAATTCCCATTTCGGAATCAGAGTTTCAGATATTCAAATTTTCATTTCGGGTTCAGAGTTTCAGAGATTCAAATTCCCATTTCGGGTTCAGATTTTAATATTTAAATACCCATTTTGGGTTCAGAGTTTCAGAGATTCAAATTCCCATTTCGAATTCAGATTCAAATATTTAAATACCCATTTCGGGTCCAAAGTTTTAGAGATTCAAATTCCCTTTTCGGGTTAAGATTCAAAATTTAAATATCTTTCTGTATTCACGTACATTTCTTGTATTCATATATATTTCTATATTCTTTTTTCGTGTTCAGGATTTTGTATCCTATCTATCTTGCGTTGTGTTCTAAACAGTCCCAAGAATCCATTTCATATGTTCAAACATGTCCCTGTCATATATTTCTTTTGAAGCATTTCAACCTTCTATCATATTACTATCATATCATATCATATATGGTCATATCAGATCATATCATATACTATCATATCATATCATATCATATCATATATTGTCATATCAGATCACATCATATCATATACTGTCATATCAGATCACATCATATCATCTATTATTATATCAGATCATATCATATCATATACTGTCATATCAAACCATATCAAACATTCAATATTCTATCATATTACTATCATGTCTTATCATATTACTGTCATTTCATATTACTATCAGGCATGTCAGTATTCTATCAATCCTATACATTTCACTCCCTATCTATCAGTCATCTACATTTCAATCATGTCACTATCTATCAATCCTTTACATTTCACTATCATGTTAAAGCATTTCACTATCTATAAATCAAACATTTCTATATTCTATCATGTCACTATCAAACATTTTTGTATTTTATAATGTTCAATCATGTCACTTTCTATCATACATTTTAGTATTCTATCATATCCAATCATGTCACTATCTATCATATTCTATCATGTCCAATCATGTTCAAACAGAAGTAAGGTCCAAGTTTCAGATGACTTGATCCTAAGGGAGGATTTCACCGGCTTACACTTAGATCAAGTGTTACCCTCGTTTAAAGCCCAAAGGGGGACTTATGTTTATCACCATAGATGAAAACTCAATCATCTCTAACAGTTTTTAAAGCATTGAGATGCCTGTTTCTAGAACTCTTATCTATTCAAGTTAACTCAACTACCTGATTATTCAACAAGGGTTAGTCAATTTACTTATCCTATAATTTTGGGTTTGGGTCGTGGGTCCAACAAGTTATGAGTCCAAAGGGTATAACGGGACCAATACCATATGGGTCTAATGGATTTTTGGTCCAAAGGGTCCAACATGTCTAATACATTATGGGTCCAATGGATATTAGGTCCAAAGGGTCCAATACAATATGGGTCCAATGGGTCATTCCCTAAGTGATTCAGGCCTTTCCTAGATCTAACTGTAGTGGTACGGGCCTTTCTATGGTCTGGTCCATGTAAATGTTAATCTTAATCTTTCTGGGCCTTAATCAACATATCTTATGTCGGGTTCGTATCTTAGAAACTAATTTAGATTAGTCAAGCCATGGGTCGGGTCATTAAACTAAGCTCTTTAGGATTTTGGGCCCTGTTGGGTGGTCAAAGACTTGATCGGGTCTTTGACTTGGTTGTCCAAAATCACATGGGTCTTATCATATGTTTGCCTCATGGGTCCATGTGATTGGGCCTATTGTGAATAGCCACTGGTCTCGGGTCACTATCTAAGTGCTGGGCCTTTAAAAATCAGATTTCTAAAAGAATGGCGGATAACCTACGGTAAATCATTCGCCATTTTCGATTTTGATCGAATTTTTGAGTGCTTCCAAAAATCAGGGTAAGAGCATTGATAAGAGAATATTCCCTAGATGGTAGAATCCAAAATTCTGATAAGGGCTGATCATGGTACATAGATCACCAGGATTTGTTCTATTTTATCAGGGTTTTGGGGCAGATTTATTGGGCCTCAGTGTCGAGTCTGTAACTTTTAGTGTCGATATGGGAAATAAGCATTCAGTGGCCCTTTGGAAATATCCGCATGTTACACAGATTTTTCATTTATATTTTATGGGTCAAAAGTTAAGGTATCATGGCGTAATGGAGTGCATCCGATCGAAGGTTGGGACTGTTTTCTGGCTGGGTGCTATTTGCCAACTTTCTAGGCTGCCATTTAGCCAATTTTCTCGTCGTGAATTCTAATCGAATCGAGGTGTGGAATTGTTATCAGGCCTTAAGGACATAATAAGGTCTACATTCAATTAATTCAAGATTTTTCCAGTAAGTATTCGAGCATGGTAATCATGGTCTACTGCCGCTCTATTTTCAAGTGCAACATGCCAGCTTCGACACATCGTGTTCTGAGTGCCGTAACTTTCAAACCGTAAGGGTTTCAGGTCTGAAATTTTAACTGGGTATCGGGAACCCATTAAAGCATGTTTCTGAAATTTTCAAAATTTTTCTAGAATTTAATTCTAATTAATCTATTCGATGTTCTAGTACAGATTTCTGTGAGCTGCAAGGTCCACAGTTTTGGGCCTCTGATGGGGTCCACCTAGTCATCCATCCAATCTCAGACTTATCGGGTCTCGGTCCGGGACATTTCTAAGTTAATCCCATGTCCATAAAGATTAATTTTTGGACTTAACTTATCTATTAAATGGCGCTAATCGTTGCCGGTACTTTCCTAGTGACCAGTGTCAATTTTCTTCAAGCTATCGGGTTGGGCTTTAGGAGCCATCTGATTGAGTCTAAGGTATCGGACGGATTTATACTTTCAAAATTTATTTTATTTTTAAAAGTCCTTTATATAAAAGCCCCTCTAAAGTCATTATTCAATTCTATTTTAAATCCTCTTTCTTATTTATCACAAGTTTGACTTATCCATTCATCTAATCCTATCCAAGCATCAAATACCATTGAAATGCCCATGATCAAAGTCAAGGGTCAAACATTGAAAATTTCAAAAATTACAATCTTGTATAAACTTACTAAGATATCACGATCCTACAGGCAAAATAAGCAAGTTCTAGGCATCTATTTTAAGAACCTTAGCAAATCAAGCGAGTTTTCAAAACGAGCAATCGGGACCATCCGATTGGATGCTCATCATGATCAATAAATGAGCCACATTTTTTTGAGATATAACCATATGAGTGTCACTACTTTCCAGCTACTTAATCATATTAAAAACCTATTTTTGATCCATAGAAATAGGGCAACATTCTATACTAGATCACATATAGCTTATTCTAAAATTTAAGTGACCTAGAGCCACACCTTTTAAGCACGATCACAACAATTCATGATGAAAAAAAATATGGCATCTCACGTGGATATGCTACCAAAATAAATCATATATCAAATCATAACTCCTATGATTAATCTAGGCAAAAAAAGCAACATATATCAATATTATACTAGGCATAGTATAGAAATGCATCTTTGACTACTATTTGACCTAGAAATATGTAAACATAATAGTGAATCAAGGAGATGAAAAACTCATAAACCTAACATACTATGACTATATCATCCATCTATAAGAATTATCTTTCTAAAAATGCATAGCATGATTAAGAAAATCCAAAAATACACGTCTTTTCTACACTTTGGGCATAGTGGTCAAAGTTGAGCACATCATAGCCATAGGATGGACTTGTATGATCACCCAGATCACAAGATGAACATCCCAGGTCACTGGTTCATTCTGTGATAAGAACTTTTGGAGTTCTAAATTTAAAAAATCATTTAGTGTCTAAAATTACAAATAAATAAATAAAAACCTAATTTCTCAAGATTTGACTTTCTTGATCAATTTAAGCCACTAGATGACCTTGCATGTGTACCAAGATCATATGCATGACATATTTTTCTCAGATTCATATCTTATTACATAATTTTCAAAAGATTCATATCAAAATTTTATTTTATTTTGCCAAAAATACATAATTTATAAGTTTAGAAACCCAAATCTGGCCCAAGGCACGATTTACACATACTTCGAGAAAGGTATACTCCCGAGCTTCTGAAAGCACCTCCCATATCCTTCTCAAACCCTTAAAACTTAATCTAAATCCTTATAACCTTTCCCAGTCCCTTAGCAATCAATCCAAACCCTTAGAAAGCCCAACTGACCCATAAAACCCGATTTGAACCAAGCCAAAGCAGCGAATGAAAAGAGGAGTGCCAAAGTTTGTATAGATATCTATAAGATCTGAGGCCTATACCATTGAAAATTATAGGTTCTGAAATTTTCAATGAGCCAAGAATCGCCTAATTCTGATTTGTACATCAAAAGTTATGGTGAAATGAAGAATGCACAGAAATACATGAATTCACTACAATCATAAATACTATTATAAATAGGAGTGCCAAAGCAGCTGATGAAAAGAGGAGTGCCAAAGTTTTCATAGATATCTATAGGACCTAACGCTAATACCATTGGAAAGTAAAGGTTTTCAGCTTTCCAACGAGCTAAAAATTGCCTAATTCCGAGTTGTACATCAAAAGTTATGACGAAATAAAAAATGCACAGAAATGCTGGACTTCAGTACGAACGATTATAAATGCGATTGTAAACAGGATTCAGAATGAAAAATCGTATTTAGAATGCAATCATAAATAAGGTTTAGAATGCATGAACGATCATAAATATGATTGCAAACAGGATTTAGAATTCAAAATCTTATTCAAAATGCAATCGTAAACAGGATTTAGAATGCACTGACGATCGTAAGTACAATTGTAAACAGGATTCAAAATGCAAAATCGTGTTAAGAATGCAATCGTAAACAGGGTTCAGAATACACATACGATCATAAGCAGGATTTAGAATGCAAAATCATGTTCAGAATGTAATCATAAATAGGATTCAGGATTCAATCGGGGCTATCCTCATCATCCACCGTTAAAACCCTTTTTCACCTTTTCCAAGCCCTAGAAAACCAGAGATTGCCCATTACCTAATTTCTTACCCAATTATTGAGTTAACCACTCACTAATCACCCCCAACTCTATAAATAGAGGGCCCCACCCTTCACTTTGAGATGGAGAAAAATTTTAGTCCAAGAGAAAAATTTCAGACCTAGAAAAATTTTCAGAGAAAGAAAAAAAGACGATCGACCTAGAGCAGAGAAAAATTTCTAAAAAAAGACAAAGCAGAGAAAAATTTCTAAAAGCTCAAACCTTCTAGGTTTTGAAACCCAAGTTTATCCCCTACCTCCATACTTCCCCCAATACCATTTCCCAGTCTTAGCCAGTTAGGAAATCTCAGTGCATCCCTCATACCCTCCAACTTTCAAGCCATAGCAGGCAAAAGTCCATCTCTAACCCATTTACCTTCGAAAGCTCACCGGAGTTAACATCAAAGTGAAGATCTAGTGGCGGTGCTACAAGGGCCCGAGAGCTTCAGTTCTCCCCTTCTATTCTCCTACCTTCTTTTACTTTTCCTCTATCCTAGAATTTGAGCCGTTACGCTGCCAAAATTTCGTTGATTGCAGGGAGCCCAAATAGGATTGAAGTGCCTACGGGCAAGAGAAACTATTGTTCATTTTTTCTTTATTTTTAAACTTGGCCATAGTAGAGACCACTTATGAGCGGGCTAACCGGATGCCTCACACCTTCCTGATTAGTAACCGAAGTCCCTGCCTAGAGGCTTTGGCATAGACCAGATTCAGAGTCACATTTCCTACTTTGGTGCTTATAATATTGATTTTGGGTATCCCGGGACACCAAAAGCTTTGGGTGGCGACTCCTTTTTTTCTTGTGAGTGCATCGTCGCGACGAGCTCGTAAGGTCTATGGTTGCACTGATGGCGACTCCATAGAGATATTTTTAGACCTTCTTCTTGAAGTTTTGGCCCCATTCCCTGTATTTTTTGTTTTCTGATTTTACTTCTTTTGGTTCTATTGGCCTAGCCCTTGGATTAGCACCATGTCTTCTCTATTTTTTGTTTTGCTTAACCCTCCAATTCCGCATCTGTTCTTTTTCTTTTTTTACTTACCCCTATAATTCCATCTCTTTTGGCCTAGTCATTTGAGTGACACCCTATTAATGTTTGCTTGCTTACTTATCCTTACAATTCCTTGCGTTTTACTCTATTTTTTGTGCTACGTACTCCTATGATTCTGCATTTTTTACTTACCCCTACGATTCTGTCTTTTACCACCTTAGCCGGTTGGCGGTGGATTAATTGATAAATTAGGTTTAAATTTAGCCATTTACCACCTTAGTCGTTTGGCGGGTTACTTGATAATTTAGCTTAAATTTTTGTCATTTATATTTCTTTACATTTTCCGCCTAGTCACTTGACTGGCCTTGTCTTTTTCTTAGTACTTGTCATATTTCATCGGTGGACGTCGGGCCGTAGTGGTGGCACGGGAAAATATAGCCTGATTTTGTGAATGGTGGTAAAAGCCCCAAACTTTGACTTAATCATAACTTCTCGAAGCTGAAATTAAAAAAAAAATGATGAACTGAGGGACATAACAATTCGTTTTGCGCGGGTAGCTTTTTCAAAAGGGGGGAAAATTAGGCAATGACACATCCAACCCGGTTCCCAGTAGAGCGACAGCCCCTAGTGGTGATGATCTCGAAAAGGACCACCCCATCAAGTACCTGAGAAGGCGCTTGCGCCGGAGATATATCAAGTGGGTGACCGAACTTGTTACTAAGCCTAAAACCCTGGGGGAGTGCCAGCGGAATAAAAAAATCATTGTATCGTCTACGCAAGGAAAGGAGGGACCTGAAAAGTGAAGATAAAGTCCCAAGGCCCCCCGCGTACATTGGATTTGAGATTCCCAATATTTCCTACACTCTAAGGTGCCCAAACACTCTCGCCGGTCAAAAGAGGTCTCCCTCTTATTGGCTCTTCCGAGAGCTCAGGATATCGAGTGGAATTTGTGCCCTTAAAGATCAAGAGATTTTTTCTCTTTGATTCTTAAGAGGGCATCCGGGTCCTGCCGTAGGAAGTTTTTGGGAGTTCTAAAAGTCAGCCGAAAAGGGAGTTATCATCATCATCATTCAAAAAACACCAAACAAAAAAGTCACAAAAGTGAAAAAAAACCAAAAAAAAAACGAGTTGTAGTGCCGTAACAAGGGCATCACCAAACCCACCCTCATCATGTAGGGGAAGAAGAAATAAATCTTTCGGGAAACACTCGAGAAATCCATATCCCACCCGCTATCAAGCCATGTCTTGGGCGGTTGTTCCGGCCAACTTTGACCCGGATTCATCCGCACCACATTTCCCATCACATTCCCACATGGAGGAGATACCCATCTCCGATCCCCCAACCCAATCCCCATTCAATGTCACCGAACCATTCGGTGTGCCCATTTTTCCTTCCACATCAAACCAAAATGCATCCACTTTCCCATCTACATTCACTCAAAATACACCCCTTTTTCCCACCACCCAACATACACCCAATTCTCTACCCAACTTTCTCCTTACGTCAACCCAACATACACCCAAATTTCTATCCGATTTTCCCTCTACATCCACCAAAATATATGCCCATTTTTTCCACCTCCACCCAACATGGACCCCATTTTCCCTCCACATCCAATCAAAATACACTCAATTTTCCCCACACATCTACCCAAGTCATGCCCAATTTTCCCCATACACCCCACTCATCAGAAGGGCCATCCACCTCCACTACCCCATGGCCATGATGGATGAAATGGTGAGGGCATATACAGCTTGGAAGGCCACCTAAAGCCTTCCTCATCTACCCCACATACCAACAAATCTCGAACAAAGCCTCCAAAATCTCCACACCCCATTCCCCCAAAATCCCAATCAACGACCCATAATATATACAACCTAAGGCACCCAATATCAACTATGGGGCCATCCAAGTGGGCCTCAAAGGCCAAATATCCAACACCAAGCCCATTTAGGCCCAAACCCGAGGGTGACATTTTCATACACTCTGTCATTCCCCCAATTTCCCGCCCTCACATACACCCGACAAGCCCCCATTCCCCCTCCAATGGAAAATCTACTCTACCCAATTCAACAACCCGGCATGAGCCCCGTTCATCCACATTCCTCACACCCGATCCAACATGAGAGTTCATCCCATACCATCAACCATCCCCAATTTATCCATCCACTCACTCCCCAACAGAATCCTTAAAATATCCATCCGATGTAATGGCCTCATCAGGTATCCACCCAAAATCCATAATTCACCCATCCCCTTATCCCACAAGCCACTCACCAAAGATTTCCTCACTCACAATGGCTTAACCAGGCACCCGTCCAACCTGTACTGAATTAGCAAGATAACCTCATTCCTCCCCCATTCATTGATGTGGTTAACCAATATGAAGAGGATGAGGCCCGAAATAGTGGCTACATATGGGCATTCGCTAATTTTACCCCCTCACAGCCTACCTTTACCAATCCATAGGCCATTCAAAATGAAGGGAGAAAGCCCATTGGGGGACTAGCCCCAGCATTATCCTCAAGAGAGTCAGGACACTTGAAAGAACATATGGATAAAATCTAGAAGTAGTTGATGAAGCTAGAGGGGACCGAGATCCATGCCACAGATTTTTTAGATTTTTGCCTTTTTGTCGAACCTAAATTTAAAGTGTCGTCCTTCAATAAAGACAACGGCACCGACAACCCTATTGGCCACTTGAAATCATACTGTAGAGACAGGTGCCAATACGGCAGAGATGAACGACTCCTCATCAAAGTATTTCAGAAAAGTCTCACTTGCCCGACTTTGAGGTAGTTTACTTCTCTAGAGCCGTCCATGATAAAAACATGGAAGGACCTCACCCACATATTTCAGGAACAATATGTCTACAACATTGATATCTAGCTACGAAAATCTGATTTGGCTCGACTGAAGCAAAAACCTGATAAGACATTTAATGAATCCCTCGGAAGGTGGAGGGCCCTAGCAGCCCAAGTAAGAACCCGTATATCGGATGATGAGCAAATTTAGATGATCTAAAAATTGCCCTGCCAGTCATCTCAGACTTTTTAGTATATCAATAGTAAGCCAGTTTTGCTGACTTAGTGAGAAATGCTAACCGCTGCGAGCATACAATAAGAGAATGTGCAGGGAATATGCATTAGAAACACAAATTAAAAGAACGCCAACCCACATCATCATCTGGGATCTACTAATGACGTCTCCACTCCACTTCCAAGCTCTAATGGGGGCATTAAAAGATGCCCATGTATCAAACAAGGTCTCCCCAGATGAAGTGGGACAGATGATTAGACAGGTATTGGCTCCAAATACCATCTCATTTTCAGACGCCGATCTTCCAGCTGAAGGAGGTAAGGTAATCATTCCTGATCCCTCAACATTACTATGCAATCGTAGACTTTACGGGTCCGTCTCGACGATGCACACTCTCTAAAAAATGATGGAGTCACCACCCAAAGCTTTTGGTGACCCGAAATACCTCAAAAATCAATATATAAGTACCGAAGTGTAAAAGTATGACTCTGATTTATTGGTCTATGCCAAAGGCTCTTGGGTAGGTGCTTCGGTTATTGATCGGGAAGGTGTTAGGCACCCGATCAACTTGCTCATAAGCGATCTCTACTATGGCTGATTGGATGTGTATATAAAATGTATATATAAAAAAAATGAAAATGAGCAGCACTTCCCCTTGCCCGAAGGCACACCGATCCTATTGAGCCCATCCCACTTACCAAAATTTGGGCAACGTAATGGCTCAATTCTAGGATAGCGAAAAAGCAAAAAAGGTAGAGAAATAGAGGGGAGAGCCGGAGCTCTCGGGCTCTTGTAGCAGTGCTGTGGACGTTCGCGTTGATGCCGATTCCAATGAGCTTCCAATAGCAAAAGGGTTAAGGCAAGGTTCTAACAAAGCTAAGTCTTGGAGGAGGAATGATGAGAGAGGTGAGCTAGGGCCTTTCTCTTGCTAAAGTTAAGGGATTGGTGATGGAAAATGGAGTTTAAAAAAGGAAACCCAGTTATTTAATTTTATGGATTATAGCTTGAAAGTGGAGGGAGAAGCCTCTAAAGGGTTCTCTCTTTTAGAATTTTTTTCAAGCCCTTAAGCAAAGGGGGCGGCTCTCTATTTATAGAAAATAAGAGTATTAGGGGAGGGTGTAAGTCCTAATGGGTTTAGCAATTAGGTAATCCCTAATCTAAGGTTTCCTAGGGTTTTGGGAGCTTAGATAGGTGGGAAATGGGTTTCAATGGTAGATGATAGGGTGGGGTAATAAATGGAAAAAGGGCTAAAAGAGAGCTAGTGGGGTGCAATAATCCTAAAGAAACCCACCTCAAACTTTGGGGTGGTCAAAAAGTTAAACCCCGGAGAAGATTTTTGGACAAAATAAAAAAAAAATATTGTTCCTAAGCCTAGTGATTTGGTTCAGAAGCTGGAGGTCCAGAACCTATCCTGGAGCCCAAAAAAAACCAATTTTGCCTAGCGTGTATAATATATAGGCTAGTGTAATTTCCCGTATTTCTGCACAATTTTCAAACCGCCATAACTTTTGATATACAACTTGAATTGAGGCGATTCTTAGCTCGTTGGAAATATGGAAACATCCTCTTTTTAATGGTATATGACTTAGCTCTCGCAGAGGTCTATGAAAACTTTGGCTCTTCTCTTTCTATCCATGGCTTAGGAGAGTTTGAACCGAGCCTAGGAAAGTTTCTAATGGGTTAGGGTTGACTCCTAAGGGCGGTCTGGGAAAGGTTCCTAAGGGTCTTGGCATGATTCTTAAGGGTTTGGGAGATGCTTTTAGAAATCAAGGGGTACACCTTGCTCAAAGTATGTGTCGATCGAGCCTTGGGCCAAATTTGGATGTCTACAGATGCCCCTCTTTGGTATCTGGTCATTAGTGATCGCATGCCAAAGAAAGAGACATTCAAAGAGGCCCAAGGCAACGCTCATGGGGCCACTATGTTCATAGCGGACGTCAAACATCAAGAAAATAATAGAAAGACAACTAAATGGAGAGTGACATAAGCTAAACATTTGAGAAAACGTGCGTCACTCGAGAGTAGTGGAAGCCCAACATTTGGGAAAATGTCTGTTCCTCAAGGCTACCTGCCCCCATGCGCTTAGCGACATTACTGAGAGAAACTGCGATGGTGTATTTGAAAATGCACGATGTTTGAGATTCATTTCGAAGAAGAATGCCCTGAGAATGGGAGGGTGATCGACCCATACTTAATGATTAGCGTAATGTAAGGACGCAAAGATTCACAGTTTGTGCCCAATCTCATGAGGCATTGATTGCCCCATTTGATTGGCCACGGGTGCCCCTATATGAAGTAGGGTTTGAGGTCTTTAAGCAAACTGATCGATCCTAAAGATAATTTAGCACAATTACCCAAGCAGAGCAAATATTGATGTCACAACGCTTTTTTGGAGTGTGTGCCACTTTTAATAATATGCCCTAGATCAACATAACCTAGAGTACCCAACTTCAAATAATACTGAACAAATCTGGCTAAAATGGGGTGCCTACCGAAGGAGGCACTCTATCTTGGTCCTGTCAATGATGATCCTACAAACGAACAATTATGCAAAAACATGCATACATCGGGGGTAAATAAGACCAAAGGAAAATGGAAGTCCCACCCGTAACCTATTCGGGTACTATTTATGGGAATAAATGACCATCCAACGGATACCCAGACGAATGGTGTACACTTTACAGGGATATCGTACAAAATGCAGGCTTCAAGGCTTGCACCCTAGAATGAGCCCTTTTGAATACATATTTGAACATAGTCGTTCAATAGGTAATTTCCTTTTTGACAGGCTGGTCTAAACCAACGATTGACCTTTTTAAAAAAAAATTTAAAGCTTAAGACACTTAAGTTCACTTGAATCCAAAAATAGAGCGCTCATCGCAAAGTTTTAGCAATGGAGTCAACCCGATCGAAACATTGACCGTTTGACCGAGATTGACACCGTTGCTCCAACTTTAAAGTAGGATCCAAAGATCTAAGGCGAACCTTAGATTTAGGATATTAATTTAGCACAGCTGCTTTGTCGATAAAATATTGATATTTTACCGCATTGAAGCACACATGTGTGTAGCTATGCGTCAAAAAGTACAACGAAAATACAAATATCTTTTTCTTTTCAAAATTGATTCTCTTTCTTTTTTTTTTCTTTTTTGAATAGACCGGACGTCGGTGGTGAGATGCTTCCTCTACTCTGCCCCTCGTAGAGGGGTTGCCTACCCTGGCTTCGGGCCATTTGATGTTTCTGCACATTCTTAAAAAAATGTCAGTCCCTTTTTTGTTTATACAGATAAAAAAAATGTGCATCCTAAGAAACAGAAGAAGTAAACTCTTAACTACACAATTTTTTATATTTGTTTTCTTCAAAACCTATATTTTTGGATTTTCTTTTTTTCTCTCTCCTCTTTGAGATGAAAATATAATGATGTAAATATGTACATGGACATAAAAGGAGTACATATTTTTGGATTTTTATCTTTCTTTATTTTTTTTTTCCCTTTTTTATGTTTGATGCCTTAATCAATGAGGCGAAGTAACGGGTCCCATTTTGAGCATAGTCAAACCCGTTCACGTGGTTGAACTTGAGTGAGGTTTAGAATTTTCCAAGGTCGAAGCGTCCATCCCTTTGGATTGAATCAACCTTTGATCCTTACTTCGAGTCATACATTTGACGGTGTGGTTAAGAAGATATTCCTCATAAGGACCTGATTTAAGCTAACATGAGTGGCCCAGTTGGCAGCCAAAAAACTCGAAAATGTAAATAAAGGAGTAGCTGAATGAATTTTCATTTCTTTTCCTTATCTTTTAAAATATTTTTACTCACAGTGCCCAAGATGAGTATTCGCCATAGCCGTTGTTGCCCTCTTTTTTACCCATAGTGCCTTTTGGGTTTTCACTATGTCCACGGGTTTTATTATTTTTACTCCAGGCGCCTTTTCAGGTTTTCACCTGGTTTGTATAATCTCGCTCTATTTACCCATAGCGCCCTTTTTGGTTTTCGCCACGTTCATTTTTCTTTGAGCTTGTATATTTTCCTTTTATTTTTCTTTTTCAAATTCAAAGACCCCGACATCGACATCGATCCAGTCTGAGCTGGCTAGATGGATCTCTTTTGTCTCTCACCTTGGCTCGTGCTGACTCGACGGATACCATGGCTACTCATAGACCTTAAAGAGGGCTTTCTTCAGAGATGTACTGTGGCCATGGATTTAGAAGGGATAGGTTAGGAATTTTGAAGGTATTCTTAGGTTTAAAGGTCTCCTCGATAAGGTTCCAGTTGTCATAATATATTTCTTCCTTGGGAGATTTTGACAATAAATTCCCCATGATTTTTGAGACAGCCCGACCTTCCTTACCACAAAACTCGGGCCGTTAGATCACACGTGTGATCTGAATTATAGTCATAACCTAGTAATGAAGTACTTACTTCCCTTCACAACAACTCAATCTTCCCATACCTTATATACTAGGAGAGATTAAGTCATCCCTTATTGGTAGGCATACATGAATGAGAAAACGAAGTACACAAGCAGATAGCAGAGCGAATGCATGAAAAACAAACTATATATATACAAGGCTAACCACCATCCATATCCAAAATCAATACAAAAATATCCACCCACCGATGAAGGCTGACGTTCATCTAAACAGTGGAGCCAAAAATTTACACAAGGTATTTAGTTTTGTCAAAGTACTATACCATATATCTAAAAAACACCAAGGGCTCAACTTATCAACTCAACACCGTAAATGGTAGAACTCTTTAGGCAATTCCTCCTCGTCCTCAGGCATGTGATGCGGATCTTCTTCCCGCTCTGGATCCTTTTCAGGGTCTGCTCCTGCAGCTATGACGTATAGTCGGGGAATGAGCTACAGTTCAAGCTCAATAGGGAAAAACAAAGCTAAATACTTGTTTTATCTTACTCATTCATAGATCTCGATGCATAATAGAGCAATGTGAAAGAGTGAAAACAACTATAAATTAAGACATCAAGACATTTCATTTCATGCGTGCAAATAGTCATGTTCAAACTAATGCATATGGGATCAACAAAGCGTATACAAGCAAAGGAACATATTGGGAGAACACATCACAAGACATAACCAAGAATCATATCAAGATAAAATATCAAGATGTCAAGCCCCTGAGCTATGTTAATAGGGTCACCTGAACGAAGACGTCAAGACCCTGAGTTATGTTAACAGGGTAACTTGAACCACGAAGCCAAGCCCCTAAGCTACGTTAATAGGGTCAGTTGGAACAAGACGGATTGCCAAGCCCTTGAGCAAGTTAACAGGGTCACTTGAGCCAGATTGGTAAGCCCCAGAGCAAGTTAGCATGGTCACTTGAGCCATTACCAAGCCTTTGAGGAAGTTAATAGGGTCACTTGAACCGGATCTCACAATCACTGAGACATGAGCGATGACATGATCCACAAAGTATATACACGATTCAACAAACAAGGACTGACACATATCGAGTCGAGTACAACGATGTATCAAATTCAAGGTACACATACTGATAGCAATGCCATGAATCACATACAAAATTTTAGGGTTTATCGAGATCATATGCAATAACATATCAAGATGCGAGTACTAAAACATGAAAAATACATGCATAAATCCAAATTCATATTCTTCAAAACATGGCAATATTCTTATATAAAAATTTTAGCTAACATCATTATTTAATACTTGCATCAATAACATGAATTCAAGAAAAACAAAGTTTCAGCAAAGTGTTCTTCCCTACGTAAAAGTCAGAATCTCACGCGTAAATTCACACAAATCAAGGCTAATTTCCCCCTAGATCATTCCTCGCTTTCACCCTAAATCATGCATTGTATGTATGCTAATGGTCAATGAACCATACATGGTCAAAACAAGGACACACATAGCTTAAAAAGCTTAAATCTCAAAGCTCACAAATAGGGGACATCTCACTGCAGCGGGCTTACATGTCGCCGCAGTTAGCTTTTCAGGTGCCACATGACTAAGGCATCTAACCATGGTGAGAATCTCCAGAGCTGACTTGGAGTTGGTTTCAAGGTAGCACTCTCGCACGACAAGTGCTTCAGATTCACTCTTCGCCACTATGAGCTTACAAGTTGTCGCAACGAGCCAGAATAGCTCGCCACCTTTTTGGTTCTTGCTTCTCACTTCGAACGTTCCCCTTTTCATGCCGAATCTGCATCCTATAGTTGTAATAGGGTCACGCAAAATATGGTTTTTCCACATTTACCCTTCCATCCTATTTGATCATAGGATTTACAATTCGAAACCTTGAAATTGGGGAATTCGGTCTCTAGGTTCTTCATGCACCCGATTCTCAATGTTTCAAGGCAAGCATTCCCATAATTCGACTACATAGGATCTGATTTTGGGAAAAATTGACATCTCATTGTCTTTGCTGATAATGCATGCAAGAACTATAGAGCATTGGACCTCAAAAGTTGGGCTATGAAACCACCAGCACGTCCGATGCTTGAATTCCATTGCATGGGGTTCTACAAATTACGTGAATCGATCCTTAGTCTAGGAAACAAGATTTACAAGGATGGTATCAGAGGTTTATCGTAGTGAGTTCTTCGCATGCGGAGCTTCCGAGCTTTCGCATATACTTTCCCCCGTTAGATACGCGTCAAGCCATCCAAATTCTCGCTCGTAGGCTCTTGGGGTTAGAGAATGAGTTGCGACGGTTGGGATCGTGATGATTTTCTATCGCGATGTCGAGTGGTTTGGAGAAATCAAGTGGCCAGAAGGTTTCTCAAGGTGGGAGATGAGAAGAGAGAATAAGGCTCTCGTTCACCCCTTTATATCAAGTTGCATGCATTCCATGCTTGCAAAATTGGGTTGTATAATTAGGGTTTCAAATTCGGTGTGAAACCAGCACACATCGCTGGGTGTATGGGTGTGTCATCGGCCACACATTAATGGGTCTTAGGACATGGGTCAGATTACGAATGGGTTTGGGTTATTGGACTTTAAACGATCGGGTATAAACCTTGGCCTATAATGCAGGACCCAAGTTAGTTGGTTGACTAACAAATGGTTCTTACTCAAATGCCTTGACTAGCTATTGAGTCTGATTCACAAGGTTATTAACTAATGGTCCGCTTCTTGGCTGTTGACTACGGTAAAAAATTTTGGCCTGATGATCTAATGGGTTTTACTCCATAGACACATAGTGCTATAATGATAGGCTTGGCCACCATGGTTATCAGGCTCACATCAGCTCGATCTTTAGTACCAGCATCAGCACTGTGCACACAAACTCAAAAAAATTCAGGGTGTTATGTCCTCCCCCCATAAATAAATTTTCGTCCCTGGAAATTGACGACTGTAGTGGGGATCTGGAAGATGCATCAAGACTGTGTTTATAATAACAAAGTATGCCATGTCGTTAAGGGACATCGACATAGTGGGTCGCGGAGTTTTGTTTAATCAGTTCTAGTTTAGCCTAAAATCTGAAAGTATCATTAGTGTGACCCCACTTGCAATTGACAAACTTCCATTGTTGTTGTAATCTAGTACTGTCACCTATATTTAAGGTGCACAATTAGGTAGCGATATAGGAGTTTCATGATCGGATGTCGATTATCTATAAACAAGCAACAATCAAAGTGACAGTTGGTTATGCTGATTTTGCATAAGTTCTAAGCTATGCTAAAAATTTCCAGAGTTATTCTGACACTGACCTCACTCATAGTAGGAATTTTCAAATTTTGCTTCTAAACTAGCAACAAAACTATTTTGATTGCTCAGTCTTAGATATGTCTACAATGTGGAATAGAATACATATAGCAACTATGATAATCATGCATAATTTACTTGATAGTAAGCAACATACTAAGTAAACATTTAGTTAAGGAAAATATTGACTTCCAAGTGCAAGTAGCATATCAGAGTTTTGAGGGCTAACCAGGCTGCTCTGCTTGTTGTTTTCCTCGATTACGGGCCTCAGCATAAGAGGACCAGCCCCTAGACCAAAAGCATTCCTAGTGAACTCCAAAGTATATTCTCGTGCCCTTACGATTCGTTGAGGGGCATCATCGAGGAAACAAAAGTGCATGACCTCCATGAACATTTCTTCCTAAAAATCATCATCCTCACGATCTCTATTTGAGTGGCAGGGTTGTTGGAGAAGGTGGCTGACGGTTGCAGTAAATCTCGCACCTTTCTATTCAACTTTTTTTGGCTCAGTATCCATTCCTTGATTCCAAAATGTTCTATGTTGTCAGTCCAACGTACTTCATCCGTTCGTATTGTATAGTTACCCACCTCATGTTGGTAGTGCTCTATAAGTCGTGATATGAGGTGTGTGTATGGCATGGTGTTTGATGGCTTCTTTCTCATATCTGACATCCGGTTGTGGGCATGGATCAGGCCATCGGGGACTATTTCTATCGCATCAAACCATTTGTCCTCAAACACTGTGAATAGAGCTTGCAGTAGTACTCCCACCCTTACTTCTTCCTTCCTTATAGGATAGAGATTACATCGGAAGACAATGTCAATCCACCACACCTCAGATGGTAACTGTGATCTCTTCACAGATTGACTCGGCCCGTGTTATCCTCGGGGTCATATCTGCGACTATTTGGGGAAAGGGCACTTTCTCTAGCTTTGGTGGTTGTAGTCCCCAATTTTCCCTATACATTAACGGGGCATTCATGGCTACGGCTATGTGATCATGATCGAACTTAAACACTCAATTTTCTATGGTGGTACTGAGTCTCCCATCCCATTTGACATTGAGAATCTGGTAAAAGAGTTTGACAATTCGCAGATAATAGTGTTCGTAGAATGGCTTGAGTAAGGTCCTTAGGTTAGCCCTTTCTAGATAATTGATCGACCAATGAAGTGCCTCTTCGCTTTCGAAATACTGCTGACGAAAATATCATTATGAATCGAAGGTTTTGGCATCCCTCCACGGGTTGGGTTGTTCTCGTAACGATGGAGGGGTGGAACATGAAGGGTGTTGCCCTTAGATCTTGCAGATGGTGTCGGCTTATAAGCCATAGAATGATGAATCGAAAATGAAAGGAAGGAAATTAGGGTTTTGGCTGTGTTACCTAACAAACTAGTTTAAGTCGAGAAGAATCGGATCCAACGAAGCTTTGGGCATGTTGAGTTTTGAGAGTTTTAGCATGAGAGCACGTCGATCCTCGAGTTTTGATAGTTTTGGCGCGAGAATACACCCCCTTTCAAAGGGAAATAAGCTTGATTCCACGGGGGAGATGAGAATAGCAAGGGTCCCACACTTCAAAAACTTTAAAAATGACAAATTGGGGTTCTCGGGTCCCACTTACTCTGTCACAGTCGTCGTGGCGACTTTAAGTTCTCATCGTGGTGAACCCAAAATCTGAAGATCTCGCCGCGGCGAGCTCCAATCTCGTTGTGGCGAGGGGCACAAGAAACAGAATTTTCCTATTTTGTGTTTGTTTTGGCTCGCAATGCTGGGGAGATTTGGGTGGCTGTACTCCAGACCTGTAGTGGACATTAACGGTGTGTGTTAAGGCTAGTATGTACAAAAGTTTGGGGTCATTTCATATATGCGTTATGAGATTATGTAAGAGTTTGGGCATCGTTCGAATATTGTGCATTATATGTAATAGATGGGCGCTAAACACACATATTAGACGTAATTGTTTAATCAACTGATCAGTATACATGCAATTGACTGTTATATAAATGCAATAGTGATGACTTAGTTCCTGGCTTATTACAAAATTTTCATTGACTATACATGTGCAAAAAATTTTATTCGATTTTCAAGACGCTAGCTTATTGTCAAGTGACTCATCTAAGTTAAATAGCGATGGGTATTGCTCTTTGATTTCCGCCTCCCATTCCCATGTCGCTTCGATGGTGGAGTGATTTCACCATTTAACTAAGACTAATGGAATTTGCTTCGTTCTCAAAATTTGTTACTTTCGGTCTAAAATCTTCATCGACTCTTCAACCAGCATCAAGTCTTCTTGGACTTCGATTGGCTGGTAGTCCAGTACATGTGCGCATCTCTCACATACTTTCTGAGCATCGACACGTGGAAGACGTTGTGGATGGTAGACAGTTGTGGCGGCAAGGCAACATGATAGGCTACTTTACTGACACGACCTAAAATTTTAAAGGGCCGATATATCGATGGCTGAGCTTTCCTCGTCGGCCAAATCGCATTACGCCTGTGGTCAGTGAGATCTTCATGAATAAATGATCTTCAACCTGAAATTCAACACTGGATCTTTTAAGATCAGCATAACTCTTCTGCCGGCTCTAAGCTACTTTTAGTCGTTCACGTATGAGTCGGACAGTTTTATTGGTGCTCTTTATGAGTTTTGGGCCCAATAGTACATGCTCTCTAACCTCTTCCCACTTAAGTGGGGACTTACATTAGCGTCCATACATTGCATCAAAAGGAGCCATCTCGATGCTCGATTGGTAACTATTATTGTACGCAAATTCGACCTAGGGCAAGTGTTTCTCCAATGATCCTTGGAAGTCCAACATATTGGCCCATAACATATCCTCAATAACCTGATTTACCTTTTCTATTTTTCCATCAATTTGAGGGTTAAAAGCTAAGCTAAATTCCAATTCTGGAACCCATCCCCTCTTGAAATCGCTACAAAAATTGAGATGTGTAATGGGGGTCCCAATTGGATACAATGCTTGTGGGTATGCCATGCAATATCACTATCTCCTTCAGATATAATTCAGCTAGCTTGCAGGTTGTGTAGCGTGTACTGTAAGGGAGAAAGTGCGCTGACTTGGTCAATCGGTCGACCACTACCCAAATTGCATTATATCCCTTCTGAGTTCTCGGCAACCTATTAGGTTATTTTAAGTACTTGCTGCTAACTTTATTGGGAATGGTGATAAGAATGGGGTTCATGAAAATCAAAGGTGGATTACAGAGCAGCAAGCCTAAAAATACACAGACCTGCAAGATACAGCGCCTGTTGTAACAAGTTTTAATAAGAGTTTGTCCTACAGGGAAAGTTGATCTAAAGCTCCAAGGGAGCTATCTTTAGTAGGCCCTCCAGATCTGGCTACAGATCTGGCAATCCTAAATGGAAGGGGATTTAAGGTCACTAATGTTTAAATCCTAAGGTAACCTAATGCCTAAACTATAGAAATGGTGGAGAAGAATGATGGAGTGTGAGAAAATAAATATAAAAGGGTGAGAAGTAAGCTATTAGGTACAGATCTGATGGGTCTTATAACTCAGACTCAGATCTGCTGCTATAGAAATCTTGTCCAATGGCTACATTATCACCAAAGAGGAGAAATGATCTAACTCACCCCTGTGCCATGATCCAATCCCTTATGGCTATAACTTGTCCACTTGAATGGTCACAGACTATCTAATAGCGGAACCACAAACCAGAGATGGGTCAGAACAAGTTTATCATTGTAGGCACTACTTCATCCAGGCTACCAGCTCAAGATTCTATAGGAACCTCAACCTCTAAAGTTTTGTGTGTGGGGCTAGGCCTGCAATGTGCACTAGCCTGGACACACAGGACCAACTAGAGTTTGAATATTAGCTTTTAACCCTAGCTATTCACTACCTTAGAAAGACAGCAGTAATCCAGTCACAAGCCTACAATCTCTACAGCCAGATCAGATCTGCCATCTGATGGTGGGTCCATACAAATACAGGGGAGTCTGTCTCTGTAGAATCTCTCACAAGGCTACAAGCACAGGTGCAGAGAAGAAGGATCTGTCTTAGATCTGTGGATTGACCTCACCCTAGGGCTATAATTTGTCCACTTGAATGCTCACAGACTATCCACAGAGGCTATCCTCGTCACAGAGGTCTAAGACAGAATAAGAAAATTGCTACCACCACCATGTTCACAAGGCTACCAGCTCAAGCTCCCATGGGGATTCAGATTTAGTGGATCCTGTGGTGGGGCATAAGCTTGCAATGTGCTTAACCTGGACACACAGGTCACTTGGATCTAAATAAAACCTTAAAAATAATCCACCATTGCTTACAATATAACTTAGCAATGGAGAATCTCAAGGCAGCAACCTTGTACAAAACAACTCACAAAACACCAATCCCATACATGCATAAAATTCTATTATAAAAATCCATTAAAACTATTCCAAATAGACATACAAAGGCATAGCCAGCAAGTGCTGGACTATGGAGAGAAGAAAAAGGGAAAAAGAAACTACCTAAACCCTAACCTTAGCCTCCTGCAATTCTACAGTTGGTTCAAGAAGGAGTACAGAAGTCCCTTAAACATAAACTAGGCTTAGGCTTATATAGCAGTCAACTTTATGTGAATTAGGGTTAGGAAAACCCTAATTTATCAATGCTATCATGGCCCATTTCTGTTCCTTGGATGCCTCAAGGCGTGTGGACGGAGATTGGAGCATTGGAGTGCGTGCCCTAGTTGCTGAAAGTTCCCAGATTGCCCCTACAGAAGGGAGAAGTTAAGATCCCGAGCCTCGCTAGGTAGAAATGAGTTCCAAGTCTTGTCGTGTGATAGAATTGGCATCACGGGATTAGATTAACTTGAAGCTTTTACAGTCGCGGGATTGGTACTTTGGTCATCGCGGGGATTGCTCTTTCCATTTGAATGGCGTGGGAATTGTGCGTGCAGTTCATTCCTTGGTGAATCCCACGGGGATCCTCACGAAGAAGGAAGGTGCATGGGCTTCTAGATCGTGCGAGCAGTTCCCTGAAGGTTTGTATCCCATGGCCACTACGCAACAGCTGCGCGTAGGAATGCCTGGGGCTCTCTCTCCTCAGTGAATCGCGCGAAGATTAAAGGGGCCTTTCTTGAGCTGCGCGAGACTTCACGAGAGCTTATGACTGAGCCACATGAGAACTGTGCGAAGTATGCTTTTTACTCCCTGTTGTCATCAATTTACGTGAGAACGGCGCGACCCGTTGGTGTGCTACCTTCAGAAGCCCGCGACAATTGCGCCAAATATTGTTTTTGGTTCAATTGAGCCCTGTGACATCTGCGCGAGGCTCACTTCTTGACTTGTCTCTGCTTTGCTGTGCCTAAGCTGCAACCAGTTCTATTTGGGTCTAACTTTCTTTCTCTTGAGGCACTTCTGAGGCAAACATGTAAGCTTCCTGGCATGGTTAGGGTCTTATTTGTAGCTGCTGCTTATTACCTACAAAATGAGCTTAGTACACATTTATTAAATAACTAAGGGTCTAACAGAGATTAAATTAAGGGGTGAAAAGTGGTACTTTTGAGGTCTTAACACACCCCCAAACCAAATCTTTGCTAGTCCCTTAGCAAAGCTTTAACTAATTAAATGCCACTTTCGTAGGGATCACGGGTACATTTAGCATATGTACCAAGCCTTTTAAACCCCTAGGTGATCCCTAGAGGAGGAGTGAAGTTTCCTGAGCGTTTTCAGTGAAGATACCCACAAACTTCACCATTAGAACAGTTAAGTATAGTGCAGTTAATGACAACACAAATTTCAATGTATACAGCTTTATTCCACACCCATTCTTTAACAATTAGAGGAAACTGCAGTAGTAATGCAGGCCATTTAAAACTCAAAATTTAGCATGTGCTTGCACCACCACCATTCATTTTACATTAGAAATTCAATGTGTAAAAGTCAATACCCAGCTTGCCTTAAATTCAAAATTCAGGTTGGATACAACCCCAATGAGGTTTAAATTCAGACCCAATTCTCACCAGGGCTATCTCTCAAAATTGACAATCTGAGGGTGTTCACATTCAAAATAGCTCAAGAGCAGTTACACCAAGGCACATGGCCAGAATACTGGGACATCACTTTTGGGGACACATTTCTGAATAATTTGGTCTGCACAATACTTGTACAAGCAAGGTTCCTCCAAGAAAAAGAATTTGACCTGTGAGAAAAACAGGTCCTTATCCATTTTTGTCCAATGGGAAGGGATCTTGCCTATAACTAGATAGTTGACAATATGTGCAAACCAGGGAACTAAAGATTGGATGGTAAACAATTGCTCATCCGGGAAGACATCATTTATAGGAAGGTCCTCAACACCTTTTTCCAACATAATTTTGGACAAGTGGTCAGCCACCACATTTTCTACACCTTTCTTGTCCTTGATTTCGATGCCAAACTCTTGCAACAGGAGTATCCATCTAATCAATCTGGGCTTTGCATCCTTTTTGGACAGTAGGTACTTTAATGCTGAGTGGTCAGTGACGATGATAGTTTTAGACCCAAGTAAGTAAGGTTAAAACTTGTCCACAACAAAAACCACTGCCAGAAGCTCTTTCTCAGTGGTTGTGTAGTTCAGTTGAGCTTCAGCAAGTGATTTGCTAAGATTGCAATGACCACAGGCAGCTTATCCTTTCTCTGGCCCAAGACAGCACCTATTGCCAAGTCAGATGCATCCCAAATCAATTCAAAGGGCAGGGTATAGTCAGGTGTTTGGAGTATAGGGGCAGAGGTGACGCAAATTTTTAAAATTTCAAAGGCCTCCAAACATTCAGCAGAGAAGTCAAAGGGCACATCTTGACAGAGCAGGTGACACAATTGCTTAGCAATTTTGCTGAAGTCCTTGATAAACCTCCTGTAAAATCTAGCATGGCCAAGGAAGGATCTGATTTGCTTGACTGTTCTTGGATGGGGCAGATTTTTAATGAGGTCAACTTTGGCCTTGTCTACCTCAATTCCATCTTTAGAGACTACATGGCCCAACACAATTCCCTGTGTTACCATGAAGTGGCTCTTTTCCCAACTTGAGACCAAATTGGTCTCTTCACATCTTTGTAGCACTTGATGGAGGTGTTGTAGACATTGTTCAAAGCTATCCCCATAGACTGAAAAGTCATCCATGAAAATTTCCAAGAATTTGTCAATCATGTCAGAAAAAATGGCATACATACACCTTTGAAAGGTGGCTGGGGCATTACACAATCCAAAAGGCATCCTTCTCTAAGCAAAGGTGCCAAAAGGACAAGTAAATGTAGTTTTCTCTTGATCAAGGGGGTGCATAGGGATCTGATTGTACCCTGAGTACCCATCAAGAAAATAGTAAAAAGCCTTCCCAACCAACTTGTCCAAGATTTGATCAATAAAAGGGAGAGGAAAGTGGTCTTTTCTGGTCTTGGAGTTGAGTTTTCTATAATCGATGCAAACTCTCCAGCCAGTGGTTTCCCTGGCTGGTCTCAACGCTCCAGATTTACTTGTGATTACTATTATGCAAGATTTCTTAGGTACCACCTGGATTGGTGCCACCCATTCAGAATCAGAGATGGGGTAAATGACCCCAGCATCCAGCAATTTAATGATTTCTTTCAGAACCACCTCCTGCATGTGAGGATTAAGTTTCCTATGCATTTCCCTGGAGGGTGTTGAGCCTTCCTCTAGGTGAATCCTATGCATACAGATTAATGCATCAATCCCTCCCAGATGAGCAATGGTCCAGCCAATTGCTTTCTTATGCTTCCTCAGAACTGTTAGCAATTCCTCCTCTTGCTCACTGGTTAGAGAAGAGGAGATAATTACAGGAAGTTTCTCTTCGTTCTCGAGGAAAGCATACTTTAATGTCTCTGGCAGCTTCTTGAGCTCCATATCAGGGGCTTGTTGTATGGATGGCAGGATTGGTGTATTGCTGGTTGGAGGAAGGGGCAGCAATTTTGGTTTCCAATTGGAGTGCTGCACTAAGCCTACAGAAGATCTCACTAAGGGTAGGTCTTCTGGCATTAAAGCAAGGCTTCCTTCTTCCACCAAGTTCTAAACTTTAGTTAAATTAGTGGCAATGTTGCTCCACCCTAGCAGAGTGGGCAGCTCTTCTTCAACAATTTCTTCTAGTACTTCCACTACAAAGTATTCCTCATTGTCCAGTTGAGGGTACTTTGCATTGTTGTACACATTAAGCTCAACTTTCATATGTCCGAAAGTGACCTCCATGATTTTGGACCTGCACTGAATGCATGCATTGGCAGTGGCCAAAAATGGTCTGCCCAGAATAACGGGTATTGGAGATGTACTTTCTTTGCAGCCCATGTCCAAGACAAGGAAGTCTGCAGGGTAGAAGAACTTGTCTACCCCCACTAGGATATCCTCAACCACTCCCATGGGTTTCCTCTCGGACCTATCAGCCATCAATAGAATAATAGGGGTGGGCTTGAGCTCCCCTAAACCTAGCTGCTGATACACACTGTATGGCAGCAGGTTAACACTGGCTCCAAGGTCCAAAAGTGCCCTCCCAATCGTGTGGTCTCTAGTGATACAGGGAATAGTGGTATCCCTAGGTCTTGCAACTTCTCAGGCATTGTCATGGTTAATACAGAGTTAACTGTATCAGTTGCAAAGACCTTCTTGGACAAATGGCCTCTGGCCTTCCTTTTCTGAGTACAAAGGTCCTTTAGAAACTTTGAATAGACTGGGACCTGTCGGATTGCATCAAGCAGGGGTAAATTTATCTGGACTTGCTTAAAGGTCTCCATCATTTCCTCGATCTGTGCCTGACCCTTATCAGAAGGGGCAGGGCCACTCAAAGCTTGAGGAAATGGCAGCTGAGGTACTGCTGGTTCCTCAGCTACCAGCCTATGGCTCAACTTTTGTTTTTTTGTTTTTTTTATTTTTATCTCCTATTGAGGTTCAACTACAACCTCCTTATTTTTCCCTTGTGGAAGGGTAGCAGGCAATTCCTTACTCTGTGCCATGACAAAATCCTTATCACTTTCATTTGACATATCCTTGGGGTAGACCTCTCCTAGTTCATTTCCCACCTGGTTGTCTACCAGCTTGCCAAACCTCAAGGTTGTGATGGCATTGGCCCCCTTAAAATTTGAGGAGCTTTCTCCAATGGAATACTGGCCCTTAGGGTTGGCAATTGGTTCGCTAGGCAACCTGCCCTCCTCTCTTTTAGCCAGAGCATTGGCTATCTGGCCAAGTTGCTCTTCTATTTTCTTAATGCTTTGACTGTGAGAGGTCAGAGTCTAAGTCAAAGGTCCAAGGCTTTGCATTTGGGCCAAAACTTGGTCCTCAAAAGAAGCACTACGAGGCTGAGATGGTGGGACTACCATTTGATGCATATAATTGTCTTGCCTCCACCTCAAATTTGGGTGGTCTCTCCATTGGTAACCAACATTTTGGTGCTGGTATCCATATGGTTGCTTATTGTAGCCACCAGATTGTTGCTGTCCAAAAGATTAGGCAGCAGCAGCCTGTTCCATTACAAACTCAAGGTATTGCCCCGCAGATGGACACTGTTCTATTGTGTGCTGTGGGGATTGGCATATCAGGCATGCCTCCATAACTTGTGCAGCCATTCTGGGCTACACCACAGTCAAAAGTTTATCAAATCTTTCAGTAAGATTGGCCATCTGCACCCTCAGATCATCATTTCCCCTAACTTCATACATTCTTCCTTTAGAAGCCTCAGCAATCCCCAGCTTAGGAGAAGGCTCAGGAACAGTTCTAGATGAGGACATCTTCTGCAAAGCATTTTCACTTATGACCTTGAACAAGTCCCATGCCTCATCAGTTGTTTTATGCATGTACGTTCCACCACAATAGGCATCTACCATGTCTCTGCTCTTCTCATCAATCCCATTGTAGAAACTCTGGACAAGCTGCCAGTCAAGGATCTTGTGGTAGGGACATTGTTTGAGCATCTCCTTAAATCTATCCCAGCATTGGTTAAAATCTTCAGTTGGAGACTGGGCAAAAGAAAGTATGCCCTTCCTCAACTGGCTGGTTTTGGTCTCTGGAAAAAATTTAGACAGAAATCTTGTCTGGAGGTCTTTCCAGGAGGTGATGCTGTTGTTTGGGAGAGTAGATAGCCAGGTCATGGCCCTGTCCTTTAGGGAAAAAGGAAAGAGCCTTAACCTAGTGGCTTTTGGTCCCAAACCAGCAATGGAGAATGTCGTGCACAGGGCCAAGAACTGGTCAATGTGCTTGTAAGGGTCTTCCTTGCTAAGCCCATGGAAAGAGGGAAGCATTTGGATGATGGAAGTTTTTATTTCATAATTTCCTTGAACATCAGGGAATTGGATGCTGAATGGAGAGTTGTAATCATCCGGAGTATTCAATTCCTTCAATGTTCTAAGCTGTTCTTTACCCATACCTGTTGTCTCAATTTCAATAGGGGACTCAATTATGGTGTGTCAATGCCTTCTCGGTCTTCTACCCCTTTCTATCTCAGGGTTAGGAGGCTCTAATGTAGGACTGAGGGAACTCCTTCCTAATATGCACGCACACCAATAGCAGGGGAGACTATTTGCAGGCACATTGCACTTAATAAAAATTATAACTATCATAATCAACTGCTATGGACTCTTTAATTGAGAAATAGACTGAGTTTTGAGGGTTAAAGAAGTGCAAACAGAGGTAGCTAGATTCCCAGTGCACTTCTACTCTCCTTCTCTGCTATGGTCCAGATCTACAAAAAGAATTACACATAAATTAGCAGTATCAATTATTAACAAGTATAGTTACTAAAGAATAAAGAATAAAAAAAATCTAGGGTCTACTAAAAGATCAATCTCCCTGGCAGCGGCGCCAAAAACTTGTGGGTCCGTTTTCAAGTGCTTGCTACTGACTTTATTAAAGACAGTTATAAGAATGGGAAGAATAAAAGAGATGAGTGAAAGAGTGAGAGTCATGGAGCAGCACGCCTAAACATACACAATCCTGCAAGATACAGGGTCTTTCGTAGCAAGTTTTAATAAGTAAGAGTTTGTCCCACAGGAAAGTTGATCTTAAGCTCCAAGGGAGCCATCTTTAGTAGGCCCTCCAGATTTGGCTATAGATCTAGCAATCCTAAACGAAAGGGGATTTAGTGTCACTAGAATCTAAATTCGAAGGTATCCTAATGTCTAAACTATAGAAAGGGTTAAGAGAGAGGGTGGAGTGAGAAAATAAATAAAAAATGGGTGAGAAGTATGTTATGCGATTCAGATCTGGTGAATTTCATAACTCAGATTCAGATCTGCTGCTATAGAAATCCCGTCCAATGGCTACGTTGTCACCACTGAGGAGAAAGAATCAGACTCATCTCTGTGCTATGATCCAATCCCTTTATGGCTATAACCTGTCCACTTTATTGGTCACAGACTATCCAATTGGGGAACCACAGTCCAGAGATGGGTTAGAACAAGTTTATCATTGTAGGCACTACTTCATCCAGGCTACAAGCTCAAGAGTCCGTAGGGAACCTCAACCTCTCAAGTGCTATGTGTGGGGCTATGCTTGTATGGGAGCATGTTAGCCCAGACACATAGAACCATCAAGAGTTCGACTACAGCCTTAGATCCAGCTGTCCACTGCTAGAGACACTGCAGTGATCCAGTCGCAAGCCTACAATCTCAATAACCAAACCAGATCTGCCATCTAATGGCGGGTCTTCACAGATACAGGGGAGTCTGTCTCTGCACAATCCCTCACAGGGCTACAAGCACAAGTGCAGAGAAAGACAATCCGTCTTGAGTCTGTGGATTGGCTTCACCCTAAGGCTATAGCTTGTCCACTTAAATGGTCACAGACTATCCCAGAGGCTATCCTCCTCACAGGCTCAAGATAGAACAAGAAACATTGCTGCCACCACCATGTTCACAAGGCTACAAAAGCTCATTGTTCCCATGGGGATTTCAGATCTAGTGGGTCCTGTGGTGGGGCTAGGCTTGTATGGGAGCATGTTAGCCCAGACACATAGGTCACTTAGATCTGAGTGAACTACAGTCTCAGTCCTCCATTGCTTACAATACATCCTGGCAGTGGAGGATCTCAAGGTAGCAGCCTTGCACAGACCAACTCAAAAACCAAAATCCCATAAATGTAAAACACCCTATTGTAAAATTCCATTAATCTATCCCAAATAACCATACATAGGCATAGCCAGAAAATGCTGGACTATGGAGAGAAGAAAAAGATAAAAAGAAACTACCAAAACCTAATCTACACTTACTGGTAATCTACAGCCGATCCCAGAAGAAGAAAACTAAATTCTATCTAAGATGAGAAAAAACCCAAGCCCCCTTAAACCTAAACCAAGCTTAGGTTTATATAACAGTCAGCTTGGCAGTGTATCAGGGTTAGGAATCCATAATTTTAATGATGCCACATGGCCTGATACTGTTCCTTGGATGCCTCAGGGCGTGCACGGGAATTGGAGCATTGGAATGCGTGCCCTAATTGTTGGAAGTTCCCAGAATGTCCTCTGCAGAAGTGAGGGAGAGTTAGAGTTCAGAGCCTCGCTAGGTAGCATTGGCTTTCAAGATTGTCGTGTGATAGAATGGTCTTCACGAGATTGGATCAGCTTGAAATTCTAGCCGTCGCGGGATTGTCTTAATTATAGTTGAAACAGTCGCGTGGTAGAGCATTGAATTCTTGCTAGATTGCTCTGGTCTTCGCGAGGTTGAATTTTCCTTATGAATGGCACCGGAACTGCGCGAGCATTTCATTTCCCAGTGGATCTTTGCGAGGATCCTCGCGAGGCGGTGATGTGCATTAGTTTCTGAACTACGTGAGAAGTTTTTCTGAAGTTTTGTATCCTGCGACTATTGCGCGATAGCTTCTCGCAGAGACACCTGGAGCTCTCTCTCCTCAGCTGATCTGATTGAACCGCACGAGGTATGAGAGCTGCTTTTCTTGAGCTGTGTGAGCATTTATGTTTGAGCTTCGTGAGAGCTGCACGAAGTATAACTCTGAACCCCAACTTCGCGAGAACAGCGCGAATACTTGGAAATGAATGCTTGGGAAGCTCGTGAGGACTGCGCGAGGCTTAACTTCTGAATCTTCTGAAGCCTAAGAAAACTATGCAAGATTCAAATCTTTGTCTGGATTCAGCTTTCACCCTTCTAAGGGGGTTCTGGGTAAAAAGTGGGCCCCTTAACAGGGTTCAGGCTTTACTGTAGCTGTTGTTTATTACCTACAGAAATGACTTAACATAAATTTATTAGATGGCTAAGGGTCTAACGACGGCTAAGTTAAGGGGTGAAAAGTGGTACTTTTCAAGTATTAACACCAGGCACTTAGGCCGAGTTTTAGGCCTGGTACAGGCCAGACAGGAAGGCTGGTTCCCCCACTCCTTTTATCTTGTCTCTCCCGATAGATTCACGAGCTCCCTAGGCGGCATTTTGATCATCCTTCGACTTGCTAAGAAAGTCGTGCTAGAATAATGGCAGACTGAGATCAATGAGCCCCCCGGTCCTACACAAAAAATATAAAGAAAATCCAACAATGGAAAATCCCCACAGAGAAGCCGAAAGTATTCATGAGAAAATCACATAAAATGATAGCTTCAAAATTCAAAAAAATCCACGTAAAAAATAGCTTCAAAATTCTAAAAAAAATCCACATAAAATAATGACTTCAAAATTCCAAAAAAAAAATCATATAAAATAATATACTCTAAAAAAAAATCACATAAAATAATAATTGAAAAAAAAATTCAAAAAAATTCTCATAAAATGATAGAAAAATCAAAAACAGATTTGTATTCCCCAAAGAAATGCACACGTGTATGTTTTCAATGTGGTAAGATGTCAATATTTTATCAGCAATATAGTTGTGCCATATTAAAGTCCTGATTCTAGGGTTCACCTAAGATTTTTGAATCTTGCCTGAAGGAAGGAGCAACGGTGTCGGTCCCAGTAAAAAAGCCAATGTTTTGATCGAGTCAACTCCACTGCTAAATCTTTACAATGAGCACTCTATTTTGGACTCATATGCACTTAAGTGTCTTAAAGCTTTAGATTCTCCGTTGGAAAAGGTCAATCGTTGGTTGAGACCGACCTGTTGAGAATGAGAAAACGTATCAATCAAACTATGTGCAGCCATGTATTCGGAAGGGTTCATTTCCCTTTTATTTTTTGCAGGCTTAAAACCTGTATGGGCAACTGTATCCCTATAAATTATACGCCATGTGTCTGGGTATCCGTATGACGGTCGTTTGTCCCCGTAAATTGTACTCGGGTGGGTCTGGGTCCGGGTCGGGGATTCCATCACCTTTATTGTTGCTTATTGCCCCTGATGGGTGCATGATTATGTATAGTTAATTAATGTTTATGATCATTATCAGCAGAGACCAGGATTGGATGTCCCTGAATGAAGACACCCCAATGTCTGGTTGGATCTATTCAAGGTAGTTGAAGCTGGATGTTTTGGGTCATGTGGATCTGAGGAACGTTTTCAAAAACGGCATGTACTCCCAAAAAGCGTTGTGACATCTATTCACTTCGCTCGGGCAGTCATGCTAAATAAACTTTTAGGATCGATGGGTTCGCCCAAAGACCTCGAACCCTGCTTTCAGTAGGGGCACCCGCGAATAGTCCGATGGGGCCGTCAAGTGCCTCGTAGGATTGGATGCAAACTATGGAGCCTTGCATATCTTTCCTTTACACTTATCTTTGAATGTGGGTCGATTACCCCTCTTACTTACGAAGCTGTTGTATTCAGAATGAATCTCGAACATCAATCACCTTCAAATCATCTTGAGAAGCGGATGTTTTTCCTGACTAACGGGCTTTCGTAATTCGAGAAGTGAATGTTTTTCCCAGCTATTGGGATTTCACAACTCATTCTACCTCGGTTATGCCCAGTAATGTCGCTAAGCGCTTGGGAATCGATTACCTTGAGAAACAAATATTTAGCCTGGCATCCCAGGGCTTTGATTTTCTCACCGTGTTACTCACCCGATATTTGAAGTTTGTTCTGAATGTGGCGGACCCGTCAATAATACTTTGGGCCTCTTCAGATGTCTCTTTTCTTTGGCATACGATCATTAGTGATCGGATACCAAAGAGGGGCATTTGTAGACAACCAAATTTGGCCCAAGGCCCGATCGGAACACCTATTTTTGTACACACAAAAATAGGGAAAGAAAGTTAGAAAATCAGTAAAACTAGGACATACAACCCAGAAAATCAGAAAAACTGAGTATGTAAGCAAAAAAATGGAAAAGAATAGTATACAGGTGCAGAAAAATAACTGCAATAATAGAAAAAAAAATAGCAAAGCAAAGATAAAAAACTGAAAACAAATCTACAAAAAGTGAAGAAAAACAATAAAACTAGGACACCTATTAACCTAAGAAAAGAAAAATCAGTAATCTAAAAAAAAACAGAATTGAAACTAAAATTCCTAAAATAGAAAATCCTAAAAGAAAAACATGTGCTAAGAGAAAACCTATTGTGATGTGTTTCTGTTTGCTGTGTGATTGTTGTGTGTTTGTTGTGTGTTTGTTGTGTGTTCGCTCTGTGTGTGTATGAATCAATAAGTGTAGACACCCAAATTCGGCCCAAGGCCCGATCAATCTGTACGTCGGGAGAGATGTACCCCTGTGCTTCCGATGGCACCCCCCCTGAACCCTTAGGAACCTACCTAGACTAGTAGGAATCACCCTAAGACCTTTAGAGCCATTCCCCTAATCCTTAGAAGTCACCCCTACACCCTAGAATCCCTTTCCAGACCTAACTTAAACCCTTCTAGTGGTTGATGGGAGGAGAGCTACAGAATTTCACACAGACTTGTACCATGGATGAGCCATATACCATTAGAAAGAGGACTTCTCTAGCTTTCCAACAAGCCAAAGATCACCCAATTTGGAGCTACGGTTCAAAAGTTATGGTCGTTTTAAGTTTCACATAAAATCATGAATTTTACACAGGCGTAGATATTACATACGCCCAGCCATTTTTACCCCAGATTACTCAGGCGTATATATTATATACGCCTGCCTATTTTGGGTAAAATTTGGTCAGGCGTATATATATTATATACGCCCAGTATAGGTGGGACCCACCACAGGTTTCATCTTTTCAAAACTCCCCTGATTTTGGTGAAAATTACTGTTCCTAAACTGGGCGTATATAATATATAAGCCCAGCTTAGCTACAGTAACTGCCATCAGTAGCTCGAATTTCCTCCATCTAGTTTGACCCTTTGACCATTCCCTGGGTTGAGGTGTGTGTCTTGAGATTGGTTGCACCCCCTTTGAGCTTATTGGCAACCCTTAAGTCACCCATGGTCTCACCCCATCATCCGCCATTGAAACCAGTTTCCCAAAACCCTAGGACCTTGAAAACCCAAAAAACCTTAGATGGGGGATTACCTAATTGCTAAACCAATTAGCTCTTAAGTAAGCCCCTAACCTATCCCTTCTCTATAAATAGAGAGGCCCCCCTCTTCCTTAAGGGTTGAAGTTTTGTTGAAGGATTTGAGAAGTGCTTAAGAGAGAACCCTAGTGAGAGAAAATGCCAATATTTTCCAGAATTCCAGCATGCATACTTCACCTATTTCAACCCATTTCCACCATTAGATCACTCCCTTTTGCTAAAGTCTAGCCTCTAGCTTCACTCTACACCCCTTACTTTATTGAATCCTAGCATTAGAAGCACGCCAAAGCAAAGATCTTCCACGGGGCGACAAGGGCCCGTGAGCTCCGGCTCACCCCTCTCTTCCTCTACCTTCTTGGTGTCTCCTCCGTCCAAGGATTCAAGCCGTTACGCTGCCAAAATTTCGGTTTGGCTCAAAGCTTGATAGGACCGTATTGCCTTCGGGCAAGGGAAACTCCGCCCTTTTTTATTTTTATTTTGGCCATAGATAGAGACCGCTACGTGCGGGTTGATCGGGTGCCTAAACCCTTCCCGATTGATAACTGAAGCCCCTACCCTAGAGCCTTTGGCAAGGACCGGTAAATCAGAGTCATATTTAGCACTTCAGTGCTCAAAATATCGATTTGAAGGTTTCCCGGGTCATCAAAAGCTCCGGGTGGTGACTCTACATTTTATTGAAGGCGAGCGTCAGACGTTCGAGAGGATCCACCGCACGATGATGCATCTTGGGATTTCACCCTAGCGCTTCCCCTCTTGTTGGCCTTTCCTTTTATTTTGTTATTTTACTAACCATGGCTGTTTTTTGTTCTAATTTGCTGCTGTTTTTTGCTATTTTTTGTTGTTTTTACTAATGTACTCACCCCTACGATTCAGTCCTTTAAGTGCTTTAGCCGTTTGGCGGGCCTACTTGCGCCTTAAATTTCAGCTTTTACGATTCTAGTCATTTAAGCCGCCTTAGCTGCTTACGGGCCCGCTTCGCATTTATTTTCACGTCATTTAAATTTCGGTCATTTACAAGCCTTAGCCGTTTGGCGGGCCTACTTGCGCACTTTATTTCGGTCATCATATTTCACCTTTGAACGTCGGCCCGTTGAGGCGGCACGGGTTTGTCATCCTCGACCCAACTTTGGACTTAATTTCACTCCCCTATAAAAATTTGTAATTAAAAGTGAACCAACAGTATGGAGACATAATTGAATTTACTTTTGCGTTTTTGGATAGTTTTCGGGGGGTTTAGGCACAGATACAATTTACCCGGTTCCCAGTAAGGCGGCAGCCCTAGTGGTGATGATCCCGAAAAGAACCACCCCTTCCAAGATTCGAGAAGGCGCTACGGAGGTATATCGTTGGTTGCAATTCGATCAAGTCAGAAACCCGCATTGGTGAGAGCATAGAAAGCCCGAAATTCAGCCGTGTATCCCTAGGAAATTGAAAGGAGGGACCCGATAACAAACACAGCAGTCCCCGGGAGCATTTCTCCCAAGAAACCAGTCCAAAGACCCACATTTGGGCTTGCTGTCCACTGTCAAACAGAACCTTTTGCCCGGCGTATATAATATATACGCCCAGCCAAAATCCCCAGATTTAAGCTAGGCGTATATAATATATACGCCCAGCCAAATCTGTACTTTTTTGGTCGGGCGTGCATAATATATATGCCCAGTATATACTGGGCTGCAGCAACCCGACCTGAGGCCCAATCCACCACCCCAATTCCCCGATTAGCGGTATTAGTGTCTGCGGTAGCCTCCCACATTCTCTAACACCCAATAAGCCCCCGCCCAGTCAAAAGAAGGTGACTTCTTATTGATTTGCTCCGGGGGATCGGGTCATTTGCGTGGATTCCCTCGCCTTCAATAGAATGAAGGCGTTCCTTTTCGCTTCTTCCGAAGTGTGTCGGATCCGGCCGTGGGACCTACTAAAGGTGCATATATCGTCGGAAACTGGAGTTGACCCTGGGCACCAGGTCATCAGTCATCTAAGTAGAGGGGAGTTAATTGCAAAAAAAAAAGAAAGAAAATCCTCATCTTCAAAAAAAAATCCACCTTCAAAAAATAAAGGGAAAAATCAATCAAAATCACAAAATTCACTTGGAGTGACCGGCACTACGGCGACCTCAAACCCGGCCCGTAGGAGAAGAACCAGGAAGGTATTCGGCCCTTATCCGCGACATCAATACAACACTCGTCGACGGATCATGTCAAGAGCCGATACATCCCCACCGTCATCCCCTTCCCATTCCCGTATAGGAGAAGACCCGATCTCCGACACCTTCACCCAAGCCAGGTTCGATATCACAGGCCCATTTGGAGCACCCGTGTTCACTTCCACCTCATCCCCTTCCCTTACATTTCCCCAACATATCCCTTTCTCGTCCCCTACTGAAACCCCTCATTTCCCAGCCGATCCTTACATCCCCATCTCCCATCAAAACACCATTACCGCATCCCCATACTTCCAAAGACCCCTGTGGAGTCCCATCCCCGCCTACTTCCCACATTCCATCCCTCTCATCACCCATGCCCCCAACATCCTACATCCCACCCACCCCATCTCACATACCATTCCCACCACATGGCCCATCCACATCCCAACATACCCCCCCGTTTACCCAGGTCATGCCCAATTTCTCACAACCACCTCCATCCTTAAGTAATCCATCACCCCCCAATCTCACACCTGAGTCCATGCCCGCGATGGAGGACATGAGAACGAGATGCCCTGTGGCCGCCGCAACCCTACCTCTCAAACCCCGCATCCAAATTTCCAAAACCTCCATACCCCATTCCCTCCTAACCATGCCCAACCACCCATCGTCCATACCTCCCAAAATCCCCCACCTCAATTCCAGACCCAAACACACACAAATCCATGGGCCCCAGCCCAAACACCACTAGAGACATGGGCTTAGGCCCAAAACCCTCAAAACCCATGGGCTCAAGCCCAAACCCACCAAGCCCAGACCCCAGCCCAAACACCTCCAAACCCATGGGCTCGAGCCCAAACCCACCAAGCCCAGGCCCTAGCCCAAACACTTCCAGACCCATGGGCCCAAGCCCAAACCCACCAAGCCCAGGCCCCAACCCAAGACCCTCAAAACCCATGGCCCAAGCCCAAGCCCATCAGACCCAGGTCCAGGGCCTTTGGACCCAAACCTATCAAACCCAAGCCCAGGGCCCATGGACACAAGCTCAACCCCCTCATGGCCCAGTAACCCAAACGCAACAAGGGCCATTGGCCCAAAGTCATATTAAGCCCCACCCCCAGGCCCAAGGCCCGTCAGTCCAAGCCTTCCAAAACCATCAAGCCCAAATCCCTCAAACCCAAGGCCCATCCGCCCACGCTCATCAAAGCCCATTCACTAACCCCATACCCCCTCACCAATACCCTTCATTCACCTATACCCCTTACGCCCCCATCCCACCTCCAACGGGAAATCCAATCAATCCCATTCCTCAAAACCACAACATCCCGCCATCTCAATCACACCCCCATCACCCCCAGAATGTGCCACCAACTCAGCACATCACTTACCCACAAAACACTCACCCATTTATCCCTTCTCATCCCCTACAAACCATGTGGCCCCACCAAGTCATCCAACCCATCACCCTCCAAGTCCAAATAGCAGAGCTCACCCCTCACCAATACCACAACCAACAGTACGAGGAGGATGAGATTCGCAACAGTGGAGGAACTGCCAGTTTTAACCCTCCCAGACCCACCATAATCACGCCTAGGGTCAAACCGAATCAGGGGGAAGCGGTCCCCGCCACAGCCTCAAAGGAACCCGAGCAGCAGAAAGAATAGATAGACAGAATACAGAAGCAGCTGATGAAGATGGGAGGAATGGAACTACACTCAACGGACTTTTCAGACTTATGTCTGTTCTCTGATGTCCCCCTGCCACAGAAATTTAAGATGCCATCATTTGATAAGTATAATGGCACTGACAACCCCATCGCCCACTTGAAATCTTACTGCGGGGATATGTGCCAGTATGGCAGAGATGAATGACTCCTCATCAAAGTGTTCCAGAAGAGTTTGACGGGCCCAGCACTGAGATGGTTCACATCCCTGGTACCATCCATGATAAAAAATTAGAAAGATCTGACACGCTTATTTCAAGAACAAGATGTCTATAACATGGACATAGAACCAAGGAAGTCGGACTTGGCCCGGTTAAAGCAAAGACATGATGAAACATTCAGTGCTTACTTAGGGAGGTGGAGGGCCTTAGCCGCTCAGGTAACTCATCGAATTCTCGATGATGAGCAGATTGAATTGATAACCAAGGGAGCCCTCCCAGTCATCGCAAATTTTTTAGTATATCAGCAAAGTTTTTCGATCCGTCCGAAATGCCAACTGCTAGAAGACGCCATTAGAGGGTAGGTTAGGAAGGAATGCGCCAATCAGGGCCACTGGGGTTCAAAAGTCAGAGCCAAGAATTGAAAGAAGACCAGGATGAGGTACGTAACATTGTTTACCCCTGTGCCAATACCAAGGCCCCGACATACAACCTGTGTTACACAACCGCCCGCCACCCGTTTCGAGCAAGTACCAAGGCCAGGCAACGGACCAAGAGCCCCGTTTACCCTGGAACAGATGAAAGTGTGTTTCAAATGAGTATTCACCCCGTTGGGGCAATCCTTGAGTGTCTTACTACCGGTGTTACTACAGAAAGGCCTGGTCAATTTACTCCAACCTCGCCCCCCACCCCACCCAATACCAAGGAATTATGATCCGAATCTGCATTATAATTTCCACCAGGGACTGGGTCACCCTATAGACCGGTGCTTCCCATTAAAGCACGCGGTCCAAGATCTGATAGAGGTTGGAAAGATCATACCCCCGCCACTTCCTCAAGGGCAGAACTAGAATATCCATCAAGCCCCTCTACCACCGCACCCAGGAGGCCCCAGGCCAAACATACATTGGATAGAGGAAGAAGAAGAAGAGTTTGACCCTTCAGTTTATATTAGCAATCAGGAGGAATTTTCATTCCCCAGGCCAAACGAAGATGAACTATTTGTTGGGGTGATCGAGCCACTGTATCTTGCCGATTATTTTCCCACACCAGCTTGCCAAGAAGAGACCTTAGATTTAGGGCAGTATTTTTCCACCCCCGCTCCCGCCTATCAAATCCAAATGGGCACAGCCCCGCCGCAATCATACGCATATCCGCCCCACGCCCAATTTACCCCATACACACCTCCGTCACACATAAATCATCCTGTTCCTTACGCAATTCCGCCATCCCCATATTATCCTACCCCATGCACACCCTCAAGTCCCTCCACCCAATACAATGCTCTGCCATCCTCAAGTTACCCTATGCCATACACGCCTTCAAGTCCCGCCACCCAATTTACCCCATACACCCCTCCATCACCCCCGAATTACCCCACTCCATGCACAACTCCATCATCCTCAATCTATCCCATTTCATCTACCAACCCATCATCACCCCACCATGCCATAAACCCTTTATATCACCCCATTCCATCCACTACCCCGCCATGTCCCGGTCATCCCGCTCAATGCACAACCCATCATCCCCCAATTTATCCCACTTCATCCACAAACCCGCACCATCCCATCATACCTCCCCATATACAAATCCTTCATACCCCCATCCCCCACACCTCAAACGTCTCCCCATCCCTCCAGCCCAGTCACACTCCCGCCATCCCTTTTGGCCCTAATCCAACTACACCACCACCCAGACAAGCAACCCCTCACCCAATCCCCTCATCACCCAATCACCACTGGTCCTACCATGCCAAGGTAATGCCAGTACAAGCCCCCTCCGTGCCCATAACTCCAATTATGTCAATTCCCCCCACTACCCTTCCACCCCCCATTGGAGTTAACCTGGTCGGACCCGAGAAACCAGTATATCTGGCCCAATCCTCCCCGGAATCCTCACGCACCCCATTTCTCATTCCAAAACCTGCTTATGACCCGCATCAGGTACTTTTGAGCTATGAACAGACGGACATGAATGCCGGATGCAACCAAGAAGAGGTTTTTGAATTTGTTACTTGATCGGGCCAGATTACCACTGTAAGCCTGGGAGCAGAGGAGAAGAAAAGAAGAAAGAACAGGCCACAGGAAATCCCTTTGAAAAAATGGCCAGGGAACATATACTGGAGACACAACTCAAGAGAACACCCGCACATATGACTGTGTGGGATTTATTGATCACGTCTCCACTCCACTTTCAAACCCTAATGGGAGCGCTCAAGGACGTGCATGTCTCCACCCATGTAACTCCAGATGAAGTAGGGGAAATAATAGGGCAAGTGTTGGCCCCAAATGCCATCTCCTTCACCGATGCGGACCTACCGATCGAGGGGAATGACCATTCTAAACCCCTAAATATAACAGTGGAAGTAGGGAACTTGGTGGTGCCGTTGGTCCTGATTGACAACGGGTCGGCGCTGAATGTATGCCCTCTAAGGACGGCAATCAAAATTGGGGCGAACCCCGACACCTTCCGGCCATCCATATCAAGTGCACGGGGATTCGACAACACTAGAAGGGAAATCATAAGAGAAGTAGACCTTGATCTGATCCTCAGACCGCAAACCTTCACCACCCCCTTTCAAGTGATGGACATCAAGTCTACCTTCAATCTGCTATTGGGCCGGCCATGGATACATAAGCTCGGAGAAATACCATCTACTCTACACAAAAAGCTTCGATTTATCTCAGAAGGAAAAATTATCACCATCCTAGGTGAGAGCAGAGAAGACATGGGGAAGAGCGCTCCGCACATTGAGAATCTGAAAGTGCTGAACATACCGCACACAGCTGAGGACGCCGATCTCCATCGATTTGAGTACGACTTCTCGAATGTTACCCTCAAACCAACTGAAAAGACCCCGGATAAAACTAGAGGAGGAATGGATGCAGCTGTGTTCATGCTCCACAGATGGGGCCATCAAAAATGGAAAGGACTGGGCCCGCGCCTTCAAGGAAGAAGAGACCCCGTCAAGGCGAAGGAGCAACAAACTAAATTCGGCTTAGGCTACAGGCCCAGAGAAGAGGAAGTCAGAGAAGCCAAGGAGAAGATGAGAGCTGCAGCAGCTGCCAAGACCAGAGGAATCATCTTGGAAGAGGAACCTCACGCTCGCACCCACATCCGCGAATCCTTTGTGAGCGCCGGGGTAGTAAAAATTGATCTGAATGGGGAGACGAGGGTAACCCCACATAAGCCTACTTCAATCCACCCCACCAATCCCTACATCATCCCCCCAGACTTTGAAATGGACTTAGCCGCCCTTTCCTTATTTGAGGAAGAAGTGCCCTGATCCACCCCTCACTTCAGCACCAACCACTCTGGGCCCCTCCTAACCGTAGAGGATAAGGTCCCGGAGGATCCCTCTATAAATATGTTGAGGGAAGAAATGTAAGAGCCTACTGATGCCGCTCCCGATCAAAGAGGTAAAGGCCAAGCCTCGCAGGTGAGTAACTAGGCATCCTTGCCCCAACTCTTGAGAGCCACCAAATGCCATGAAAATGGCACCGACTCTCCAAAAAAAACAACTCAGAAAAGTGAGGTTAGCCTCTGGACCACTCTACCTTGTATATATAGAGATCCACCTCGCCAGGGGCTGACCTCCGAAAAAATACAAAAGATCATAAAAATAGAAAAAATACCAATTCCAAAAACATTATCCTTTAAAATTCCCAATAAAATTAAAATCAATGTCATGATACCCGTCCCACGTGAAGCCAACCCCTTCCCTGTAGAAATACAAGAAGAGGTAGGAGTCACGAGCCTGGACGAGGAAGGCCAACCCGACGAGCTCCCCAATGAGCTCCTCAAACAATTTGCCGATTTTGAGCATGGCCCTACCCCGATCGTCGAAGAGACAGAGGACGTCAATTTGGGCACCACAGAGGCCCCCAGAATCACCAAAATCGGAACGTCGCTATCCCCTGAGGAGAGGAAAGGTATGATAGACTTCCTTCGGTCATACCAAGATGTCTTCGCATGGTCGTATGAAGACATGCCTGGTTTGGATATCGATCTAGTTGAACATGAGTTGCCACTCTACCCCGATGTTAAGCCGGTGAAATAGAAGCTGAGACAACTCTGAACCGAATGGATGTTGAAGGTGAAGGATGAGGTCATTAAGCAGTATGACGCAGGTTTCCTCATGGTATCCAAGTACCCGCAGTGGCTAGACAATATCGTCCCCGTACCTAAGAAGGATGGAAAGGTTTGAATGTGTATCGACTTCCGAAATCTCAACAAGGCGAGCCCTAAGGATTTATTTCCATTACCCCACATCGACATCTTGGTCGATAACATCGCAAAGCCTGGATGCTCTTTATGGATGGATTCTCGTGATACAATCGAGATAAAGATGGCAGAGGTTGATCGCGAGAAGACAGTGTTCATTACCCCTGGGAACCTTCTCACAAAGTAATGCCATTCAGTCAAGAATGTCACGACCTATCAAAGAGCAATGACGGCCCTGTTCCACGACATGATGCACCGAGAGATCGAAGTATACATCGACGACATGATTGCCAAATCGCCAGAAAGGGAGGACCACTTGATAAACCTGCAGAAGCTATTTGAGAGGCTGAGAAAATACAGATTGCGGTTGAATCCCCATAAATGTGCGTTTGGCGCTATGCCCAGAAAGCTACTGGGCTTTATTGTCAGTAGGAGAGGGATCGAGGTCGATCCGACAAAGATCAAGGCCATCACTGAGATGCCACCACCATCTACGAAGAAGGAAGTCAGAGGCTTCTTAGGCAGGATCTAATACATCAGCTGATTCATCACATAGTTAACTTTGATATGCGCACCAATCTTCAAGCTGCTGAGAAAGGACTCACCAGTTGAGTGGAATGATGACTGCCAGGCTGCATTTGACAAGATTAAAGATTATCTCCTAAAACCTTTGGTATTGGTACCACCCATACCCGATAGACCCCTGATAATGTACTTATCCACGACTGAGTTTTCCATGGGCTGTGTGTTAGGACAGCATGATAAGACGGGAAGAAGAGAGCAGGCCATCTATTACTTAAGCAAGAAATTCACTGATTACGAGATGCACTATTCTCATCTGGAGAAAGCATGCCTGGCGCTCATTTGGACTACTCAGAGACTTCGACACTACCTGTTATCCCAGGCCGTTCTACTTCTAGCACGGATGGATCTGTTGAAGTACCTATTCGAGAAACCTGCTCTCACTGGCCGAACCACACGTTGGCAACTACTCCTATCCGAGTTTAACATTACTTATGTCACCCAGAAGTCGATCAAGGGGCAGGCACTCGCCGATCATTTTACTGAGAACCCTCTGCCAAACTATGAGCCTCTAAGGACCGAATTCCCCGATGAAGACATTTTGTTCATGACCGACGAGGATACAGAGGAAACGGAGGAGCCCTGGGTAATGCACTTCGATGGGGCATCGCATGTTGAGGGCCAGGGAGTTGGCGCCATTCTTATCTCACCAAAAGGATCCCATATACCCATCTCAATCAAATTGAACTTCCCATGCACCAACAATATGGCCGAGTATGAGGCCTGTACAGCTGGTTTACAAGCGGCTCTTGATCTAAATATAACTCACCTTAGGGCCTTTGGAGATTCACAGCTAATTATATGCCAAACCAACGGGGATTGGAAGACCAAGGATGAGAAACTGATCCCATACCATGAACATTTGAAGGATCTAATAACTTGCTTTGAGGAAGTCACCTTCTCTTATGTGCCACGAGCAAGAAATCGGTTTGCTGACGCCCTGGCTACCCTGGCCTCTATGGTTGAGATTTCATATGGAGTGGTGATGAAGCCGATCATGATAGAGCGGAGGAACGAACCGGCTTTCTGTCACCTGATCGAAGGACCTACGGAGATAGAGGATGAACCACCCTGCTTCTCAGACATCAACAACTTCCTCGGGACCTAAACTGTCTCAGAAGGAACATCAAAGGTAGACAAATGCACCATCCAGTGATTGGCAACAAACTACGTCATCTGCGACGATCTCCTGTATAGACGGTCTCATGACAATATTCAGCTCCGATGCTTAACCCAGAAAGAAGCGGTTGAGATCATGAAGGAGATTCATGAGGGGGTCTACGGAGCCCACGTCAGCGGTCAAATGCTTGCTAAGAAAATTCTAAGGCAAGGATACTTTTGGACTACTTTGGAGACTTGCACGTAAGCACGCATGTGCTACAAATGCCAAGAGCACTCACCTAATACACGCTTACCATTGACTTGCAAACATGGCCACCCTTGGCCGTTCGCCAATTGGGTCTCAACGTCACAAGAAGGTCAATCCTAAGGCTTCCAATGGACATCAATTCATCCTAGTCGCTGTGGAATACTTTACAAAATGGGTAGAGGCGGCCTCCTATACGAGCATTAAAGCTAGCCATGTTGAGAAGTTCATCAAGAACAACATCATTTGCAGATTCGGCGTACCCAAAGATATCATCACTGATAATGGCACTAATTTCGCTAATAGGCGCATCCGGGCCTTGTGTGAGCGGTTCAAGATCAAGCATCATCGTTCATCCCCGTACAGGCCTTAGACGAATGGAGCAGTAGAGGCAGCCAACAAAACTCTTATCAGCATCCTGGAGAAGATGGTAGTTACTTACAGAGATTGGAGTGAGCAGTTACCCTTCGCACTTTGGGCCTATAGAATGCCTATCCGCACCGCAACAGGGGCAACCCCATTCTCCCTTGTGTATGGGACCGAGGCCGTGCTACCCATTGAAGTCGAGGTACCGTCGCTTCGTACTATTTTGGAATCCCATCTACCTGAAGCTGAGAGGGAAAGAGCCCGTTTTGAATAGCTAGACTTGATTGACGAGAAAAGACTCCTAGCCTTATGCCACACTCAGGTCTATCAGAGGAGAATTACATGTGCATACAATAAGCGCGTCTGCAGTCGAGACCTGAAGATAGGAGACACTGTACTGAAGAAAATTTTTTCGTCTCTCCACACCGACCCGAGAGGGATGATTAGGCCAAATTGGAAAGGACCCTACGTCATCCGAGAGGTTCTGCCAGGATACGCCGTTCGCCTCGCCACCATGGACGGAGACCACTTTCCTGAGCCCATCAACGCTGGATACCTCTGTAAGTTCTACTCATAGGTCTTTGGACAAGGTAAGTTTTGATAAAAGTAGATGCGTGACCGCTTAAGGGCCCCATAAAAGAGGCCGTCATTTCAAAGTCAAGTGGCCCAAAAGAATATTCCCTGAAAACCTTCACCCCTTTTTTGCTACACACTTCGGGCCAACAACCGTTTCTTTCATATACCCCACCCAAAATTCCAAAAAAAAGAAGAAAGGAGGGAGGAAAAATCCAAACCAAAAGAAGAAGAAGAAGGCGCCCCCCCCTAAAAAAAAAAAAAAAAAAACAACAAAGAAAAAGAGGGGTACCCCAAAAAACAAAAAACAAAAACTCCAAAAAAATGAATGATGACTGGGGCATAAAAAGCCCCCGAAAAGAAAAAAGGAGTCCCCGAATCTAGAAATCACCCCAAACTTAGATCCAAATCCCCAGAAAAGCCCAACCTGTTTGAACCCCAACCACATTACAACCCAGAAGAAAGCCCTCTTTAAGGTCCACAAGCGGTTATAACATCTACTGCATCAGAACCAGCCTAGTTAACAAACCACACAGAACTTCATTCAGCCGGCTATGATGGAATCGACGCCCATGTCGTGGCTTTCTGGTTCTTGAGAAAAAAAGAAAAAGAAGAAAAAAAAAGAAAAAAAAGAAGAAAAAAAAAATGATTTGAGTTCAAAGCAAGACGGACGTGGTGAAAACCAGAAAGGGCACCACAAGTAAAAACAGCGAACTCACGCGGACCAGGTGAAAACCTGAAAGGGCACCTGGGGTAAGAGAGCGAACCCATGGACGTGGTGAAAACCCAAAAGGGAGCTACAGGTAAAAACAGGGATGACAGGCATGGCGAAAACCCTTCTTGGGCGCTATTAGCAAAAAAATGTCAAGAAAAGAGAGATTAGGAGAAGATCTGTCCTAGCCCGCCTATTTCAGTTTGGATCCCTTAAGCCTCCTCTCCCCTTTGATGGGCCGCTCATGTTGGAAATTGGATCGGATCCCAATCAAGTATGTCGTTCACCGCAAAGATCTCGACGATGATGACCAAAGGGAAAGACAGAGGACTAAACCAATCCAGATGATACCTGACCTTCCCATGTTTAACGGAAAAACCATGCCTCACCAATGTGGTTCACCATGCTCAAAATAGGACCCACTGGTTTGGCTTCATAAAAAAAAAAACCTCACCCTGTGAGGAAGAAAATTCCAAAAAAGATAATAGATTTCCCTTTCCCATAAAAAAAAAAACCTCACCCTGTGAGGAAGAAAATTTCAAAAAAGATAATAGATTTTCCTTTCCCATAAAAAACCTCACCCTGTGAGGAAGAAAATTCCAAAAAAGATAATAGATTTCCCTTTCCCATAAAAAAACCTCACCCTGTGAGGAAGAAAATTCCAAAAAAGATAATAGATTTTCCTTTCCCATAAAAAACCTCACCCTGTGAGGAAGAAAATTCCAAAAAAGATAATAGATTTCCCTTTCCCATAAAAAACCTCACCCTGTGAGGAAGAAAATTCCAAAAAAGATAATAGATTTCCCTTTCCCATAAAAAACCTCACCCTGTGAGGAAGAAAATTCCAAAAAGAAAATAGATTTCCCTTTCTCATAAAAAAACCTCACCCTGTGAGGAAGGAAATTCCAAAAAGAAAATAGATTTCTTTCCCATAAAAAAACCTCACCCTGTGAGGAAGAAAATTCCATAAAAAGAAAATAGATTTCCCTTTTCCATAAAAAGCCTCACACTGTGGAGGAGAAAATTCCAAAAACAAAAAAAAGAGAAGAGGAAAATAGATTCCCCTTGTCCATAAAAAAAAAAGAGAGAAACCCCACTAGGTGAAAAAAAAAAAAAGAAGAGAGAAAAAAATCCCCATAAAAAGTCTTATATTGCGGAATTACAAAAAGAAAAAACAAGAGCGCATGTATAGATTTCATTCCCTTTCTTTACAAGTATTGCCCGCTGAGTGTCGCGTCCCAAAAAGATAACGACATGACACATTCGCTATTTTGCTGCTTTCTTTACAACAAAAAAAAAACTAAACCCAAAATGTATATAGTTGTGTATATATGAAAAAAAGAAGAAGAAAAGAACAGAAAAAGATAACCTAAAAAGAGATCTCTGTTAGGGGCTTTCCCCCCCGTGTATATGATCTATGATATGTGCAGGAATAGGTCAAGGGCCGGGAGCACGTTTCAAAGCGCTAATCTCTCGCAAGGTGGAGTCCTCGGCATTTCGATCGACATCCACCTACCATGAAGACTCTTCGCCTCTCGTGAAGCTTCAAGGGGACTCAACAAAAGACACCAATCAAGAACCTCGCCTCGGTCAGAGCGCTCTCACCTCCGCAATATCAGCTCTGACCCTTTCTTTCTCCAAAGTCTCGATCAAAGCCCTCTACGAAAAGGGACTCGATCCGGTCCAAGCATCGCTTCCTTACATGGCCGGCCTGCCTCTACCACATCTACCAAAGCTGGGCTAGAGTAGGTAATTCCTCGATACTAGCCAACCCTCAGAATCTGAGAGACGACGCCCAACCAAGCTACACATATGCGACATGGGTTTCCCAGAGGGCAGCTATGCAATCAAGATCACTAAGAGAACCGCGAGAGAATATCAGAGAGCACAGGGGTGGCCTCGCGGTACACAGCACATGTTGAGTATACTCGAATTGGCGGAGCACCCGAGATGGGAAATAGTATGTGCTGTAAAAGTGTGATGCCCTCACAATCCCGAGAGCGGACAATCGAAAAGGTGTCGTCCATCCAGGGAAGTTGCCAGTCATCTCTCGATCGATAGCCACAGTGCTCGGGCCTCGACGCCTCCCACTGTGCAGCTCGAACTCGGATCATAAAACTCGAGCCACATCCCTCTAATCAAGCAAAATCTCAAAGACAGCCCCATGATAGCCAAATGCTCTCCTAACCAGATCTGAACAAGAAGTGGCTCGCCGAGAATCCCAACCGCCCGAGGCCGCGGCATCAAGCCTCGATACATCTCCTCCAGACCAGTGTGTACCAATGAGCGACTCTCCTCCAGCTTCTCAAAACATCACATAGCCCGAGGGAAAAGCTCTCACCCCCAGTGAAGAAGAGAACCTCCGACAACAAATAAAGGGCAAAGGGCTTCACATTGAAGGGATCTCGAATAGGCAACTTTCGAAGGCTCGAGTCACCAAAAAGTTCTCTCAGGAATTTCACCGAACACCTGGTGGGCCCTCCGGCGAAACATTTCTCATATCCACCCTTCTTCAAGCCAAGGACCGCATGGACCGCCTTTGCATACCCCGGTTTGGGCACTACTTTGGCAAGGCCACGATGCATCTTCAAGCCAGTGAGGGAGGCTAACTCTTCCAAAGTTGGGGTCAGCTCCCTAGACCCAAATTTAAAAACATGGGCCTTATGGTCCCATGATGCCAAAGCCGCCTGTAGTAGCTTGGGCAACAGAGGAACAGCAAGGAGAGAAGAAAGACGGGACAACTCGAGGCCATTCAGAATAGCAAGCTCGCTCTCGGCCAAACTATCATGCCATTTTTGCAAAAAGCTGGGCCCGGGGTCCAAACAGGGAAGTATATCAGACCCCGTATAAAAGCTTGGGCCCCCTTTCGAAGGCAGGTCCATCGGCGTACAAAGAGGTTCTTTATTGGTCAATATATGGCGATGGGCCTGCTAGAAAAAGAGGGGAGAGAAAAAAATAAAAGGAGGGGCAAAACAGCCAAACCAAAGTAAAAGAAGAGACAAGGAGGGAACCAGGCGCGGGTTATAAGGAGCCCGCTGAGTACAACCTATAGCATGCGCATATATTATATACGCCAAGGCAAAATTTGAACAATTTTTGCTTGGCGTATATAATATATATGCCCGACCATTTTTGCTGGGGATTGGTCAGGCGTATATAATATATACGCCCGGCTATTGATTGCTGAATGTTGGCCTGGCATATATAATATATATGCCCGGTTTAAGCCGAGGCTGGTAAGGCCCCCCTCCTCACTGGTCTATTTCTTTTCCCAAGGAGGGACGTAGTTATTTTGGCCCACCTTTTCGTCGCAAGAGCGCACATGGGCGGCCATGCCACACCCATGAGAAACACCCGTGTGGCGCACCTCCCGTAGGTCACATACGAAGATTCACCTGCATGATCAACCTCATCATTGGAGAGGTGCCAGTCCATTCCAAGCAAGGAAAAGAGAAAGGAAACCACCAAAGCAAAGGAATACCCAAATAAAACATTCATATAAACCATAAAAATTATAAACCATCCAAACAAAAAACTAAACAAAAAAAATTGTTGTTATTACATATCCCCAAATAAAGCCAAGTCTAAACTATTTTATTATGTCAAATTTGCAGGAAATAAACTAGTCCTGGGCAGCCCCCTTCGACTTCTTCCGGCGCCGGCTCGCACTTTGAAAGGTACGGGTCTCCCCCACCCGAGTCCATGCCTGAGAGATACGGCTAAGCAAGGAGCGCGACTCCTTTTCACGAGCACGCTGCAAAGGCACACCAAAAGCCATCAGATAGAGAAACAAGCAGAAAGTAAACTAGGAAAACGACTAGGATAGGCCAGCATTCACTCACCACTTCGGTCTCCCTAAGCCCAATGAGGTTACGGTAGTATTCGGCCTGACTCACTGCCGACTCATAATCCTGGCCAGTAAGAAAAAGGAGGTGTTAGTCACACAGGCCATCAGCATAATTCAAAGGGAAAGAGAACAGAGCAACAAGATAGAGATTACCCCAGGAATCAGCTCGGGAGGTGGGACCTGGATAGCTTCAGCAGAAATCCGTGCCTTTTCGGCCACGTCGGCACACACGCGTGATAAAAAGGCATCATCCAGCGCAGAAGGTCCCCGGACCTCGACGGCGAAACTACGAACCGCACCAGAAGGGTCAGAGGGTCCAGCACTTGAAGCCACGCCAGAGACACCAGCCCCGGAAGGATCGGAAGGTCCAACACCTGTTGCATCATAGGGAACGGCCTCCTCTTCCCCCTCATCTGAGTCGCCGCCTTGCTCAAACTGTAGAGAGAAATATTTTATCATTAAGGGCGACAGGTCAATCAAGGTAACCACACGAAAGATGAAAAGGGGCATTACCTGAGATCGTGACCCGCCAAAAGCTAAAAAGTTAGCACCATGCACGAAGCGAGGCAGCAAGAAATGATAGGGTAGGGAGTCGTACCAAGACTGATACCCCCCGGGTAGGAGAAGGTCATCGATAGGAACCCCATGATGAAGAAAGTGAGCAGTGAGCTCATCAATGGAGCCCTCTGGGGCCAGCACATCGGCGGGAGGAGCTTGGGGCACGACAAAGAGAGGGCGATACTGATGAACCGCTCTCTCCCTTAAATAGTAGGCCCTAGTCCAGGACCCGCAGAGAAAGATGATACGACGGTCCAGCAAAAAGGCAGAGGGGCCCGCGAGGCCAAATTCCAAAAGGGGATCCTATGTAAGGTCGAGGATGACACAAAGAGGAGAAAATCATAAGGGATGCACACATTTGATCGTAACCCCTAGCACCCGAAGTATCAAATTTACAAACAGGGAATCGCTTTACCTGCTCTGGGATCAACAGGTCGAACTAAGAGCGCAGTCCTAACTCCAAATGCTTCATACCTAAGTCCCGATCGGCGACCCACGTGCCAGTTACTCATGAAGGAACGAGCAATCTCGATCAAGCGAGGCGACCTGTTGAAAGTGAAGGTATCCCGGACACGAAGCGGCGGATGAGGACAGGTATGCTATAAAAGAAAATTGAGTAAACTAAAAAAAAAAGATAAAATACCTCGATGGCAGGCCAGAAACCCACAATGGAGCTAGATTCCCCAAGAATGGCCTGCTTTAGGCTGGACATGAGTACGGCATAGCCGGCGCCGCCCCAATCGAATCGATGCACGGTCTCCCAGTTCATCATCAGGCTGAGCAGGGACAAAGAGACTCGCCCTCCACTGGTGTTGGAGAGGAGAGTCTTGCCCAGGAGGAACAGTAAGGAGATGCGGGCCAGCATAAGTGCGCGCCCAGGGTCAATGTAAATGTCCATGTCAGGCTGCCCCTGGTCCACCAACTCATTAGGCCCAAACTGATCAACCAACCAGGATAGCTTGACCTCCGAGCCCCGAACGTTCCCTGAGGACGGATAGGCCCCTAGCAGCTGAATCACCTCCTCCCTACCCGGAGTGCGGGTAGGTACCACGGGCACTCCTCCGATATGGATCCCAGTGATCATAGACTAGTCCGCCGGTGTGAAGGCCATCTCTGCCACGGCCATGTGGAATGTCATCGTCTCGGGGCGAAAATGCTCTATCAGTGCCTTTAAATAGGCCGTCACTCTTCTGATGAGCACGAAATGAAGTCCCCAAAACCGGCAGCAGTGAGTAGGTCCTTCACCACTGGGGGAAGGTAAAGCACAAGACGCTGGAGGTCAAACCAACCGCCTCGGAACATAATGTGTGGCAGGGACTGCAAGCAAAAGGCATCAATCAGATGGGGGCAGGGAGATATAACGAGGGCATCAAAGGAAAACAAAAGCGGAAAGGTGGAGGGGGTCCATCTGTTTACCTGACCAACGATCCCGAAGTTGGACATATGGGTGTGCTGGCAGTAGAGGAGGCCGGTGTGGGCGGCCTCGCCTTGCATCTCATACCAAGGTTGGGAGGAGCGCTGAGACACAATGAACTGTTCCCCACGGGGGCCGTAGGCCATTTCCGACCCTTCTTGCTGATCATGCCCCTCGTCCCCAGACATCCTGAAAATATAAGACGCATCGGCATATGAGGGGATTGCCAACAAAAAAATGTATATATATATATATGCACTAATCCAAAAAAAATGAACCATGTGTAGGCACTAAAAAAAAAAAAGAAGCAAAAAAAAAAAAGAAGAAGAATGTGTGTACTAAAAAACAAAAAAATCATGAGTGTGTGGGTACTGACCCAAGAAAAAAAGAGATGTGTGTGTATACAAAAAAAAAATGAAAACGAAAAAAAAAAACCATGTCCGAGTATACTAATCCAAAAAAAAAAATAATAATGTGTGTATGTGTACTAAAAAAATAAAAAAGAAGATGCGTGTACCAATCGAAAAGGAAAACAAAAAATGTGTGTGTGCTAACCCATTGACAAAAAAAATGTGTGTGTGCGTATTAATCCCAAAACCAAAAAAAGTGTGCGTATAAATATAGGCATCTTTTTTTTTCTTTTGCATGTTAAATCCAAACCAAAAAATGTGTGAATAAATATAGGCGTCTCTTTTCCTTTGGGTTAGTAATAAAAAAAAAAGAAGCAAAAAGAAAAAAAAACAACTAAAACAACCAAAAAAAAAAGAAAGAAGAAGCAAAAAAAAAAAAGAGAGAAAAGGAGAAAAAGAAAATATAGGCATCACAAAGCATTTCATCAAAAAGAAAAGAAAGAGGCAATAGCATCAAAAATTCGAAAGAAAAATAAGGGAAGGTAATGGATACCTTCAATGGGAGAGAAAAATGAGTAGTGGCGGAGGATAAGCGCCTTTCGATCCACACCCGCGGCCGCCGGTAATAGAACTCAAGCCAAATCAAATGAAAAAACCCTAAGGGGTTATCCCGGACTCAAGAGGAAAGGAGGGAGGAAGAGAGAATTTGAAAAGGAGGGCCCCTTTTGTTCTCGGGGCTCAAAGGTTTCAGAATGTGAGATTTTAGGCAGGCGTATATAATATATACGCCGACCAAAATAATGATTTTAAAGCCTCGACCTCTTTTTTTCGATTTTAAGGCCCAACGGCCCCCTTGTATGCTATGGACCTCGATCCGGATCCCCTTTCAGGCCCACGTGTCGTCGGCTATGGTGCACGCATCCCCAAATGACCATTCGAGTTTCCTTCGATTGGCCCAGAGGGACCGCGCTACAATAAACGGATCTAGATCCTTAGGCGCCCACCTAATGCGCCCACAAAATCAAAAAAGAAAAGAGAATAAAAAAAAATAATGAACAAAAAAATTAAAAATAAAAATACAACGCTAGTTCTCAAAAGAGCGTCACAACGTCTGTTTGCCCCACCCCGAGAGCCGTGTTAAATCAATTAGGAATGATCGGGTTCACCCGAAAGTATCGAACCCCGTTTCATGCAGGGACACTTTGTACCTGATTCGGTAGGCAAATGAATTTCATTCATCACCGATTAGATCACGATCCGGCGAAGGCCCCAAGAACCCATCACGTATATCGACATGGCGAGTTGATTCGCCTAAGGATACGTGCAAAAATAAAGGCAGCTTGAGCATGCCCGGAGTCTCAATCAAAACAAAAAAAAAAAGAAAAAAAAAGGAAGAAAGAAAAGGAGAAGAAATAACAACTTGTTGCTGCTTAGTGAAAACCCTGAGTGGGTTGACCCCACCTTCCGGCATTCACTCTGGTCATCCGCCTTCGGATTGGTATTGACCAAGAGTGCCCCCGACTTCAGACCATTTGAAAAAGTCTATTGTCAGTCAAAACTGACCCGTCAAAAATGAAATTACAAACCAACCAAACTATGTGCGAACATACAGACCAAAGGGCTCTTTTCCCTTTTTATTTCCTTTTACACAGGCTTAAAACCTGTATAGGCATGGTGTCCCTGTTGAATGTACGCACTTGCGTCTGGGTATCCGCAGGATGGTCGTTGTCCTCGTAAATTGTACCTTAGGGTCGAGGCTTCTGTTCGCGCCTATTTGCTGCTTATCGCCCCTGATGGGTGTCTGTCTGTGCATAGTTAGTAGGATGTGATTTCATTAGGGATGGAGGCTGGAAATTAGCCATCTCTTTCGAGGGATGTCTGGTTCTAGCTCGATCTTTTCAGCTTTGTTTCGAGTTAAGGCATTCCGGTTCATGTGAATCAGGGGCACCTCACCACTGGAACGAGCACATCCCCTAGGTGCACCTATCCCTGGCAGAGCGCACGCATTCTTAAAGCGTATCAATTGACATTTGATCCACTTAAAGAGTTGTGCAAAAATAAAGTTGTCAGAGGTCATCGAGCTCTGCTTAGAGGCCTCGAAACAAAAGAAAATTCAGAAAATGACAAAAAAAAAATTATTATTATTATTAGGAAAATGGGCATGCATTCCCAAGAGGTGTTGCGACATCAATATTCGCTCCACTCGGGTCAATCATGCTAAAGCAACCTCGAGGTTGATGGGTTCACCCAGAAACTTTGAGCCTTACCTAGGTAAGGGCACCCGTGCCCAATCCAATGGAGCTGCCGATATTCCCTAGGATTGGACACAATTTGAAGGCCTTCGCTTTGTATACTTCGCATCAATTCCGAAGCATAGATCGATCATCCTGTTTCATGGAGCTGTCTGGTTCAGATTAATACTCAAACATCACAAATATGTAATTTCCCTTAGGAAATGGATGATATCTCGGCTATCGGGCTTACACGTTTTGTGATCATCGTAGTTATGCCCAGTCTTGTCGCAATGCGCTTGGGGACTGCTAGCTTTGAGGTACGGATGATATCCTGAAATGAGAGGGCTTACGTACACTCACAATCACCATGAATGTTTGAGAATTGAGTTGAACCAGGCGGACCCATCAAACGTGCCTTGGACCTCTTCGGATGTCTCTTATCTTTGGCATCGGATCATTAGTGATCGAATACCAAAGAGGGGCATCTGTAGACACCCAAATTCGGCCCAAGGCCCAATCAATCTGTACTTCGGGAGAGATGTACCCCTGTGCTTCCGATGGCACCCCTCCTGAACTCTTAGGAACCTACCTAGACCAATAGGAATCACCCTAAGACCTTTAGAGCCATTCCCCTAATCCTTAGAAGTCACCCCAGAATCCCTTCCCAGACCTAACTTAAACCCTTCTGGCGGTTGATGGGAGGAGAGCTACAGAATTTCACATAGACTAGTACCATGGATGACCCATATACCATTAGAAAGAGGACTTCTCCAGCTTTCCAACAAGCCAAATATCACCCAATTTGGAGCTACGGTTTAAAAGTTATGGCCATTTTAAGTTTCACATAAAATCATGAATTTTACACAGGCGTAGATATTACATACGCCCAGCCATTTTTATCCCAGATTACTCAGGCGTATATATTATATACGCCTGCCTATTTTGGGGAAAAATTGGCTGGGCGTATATAATATATATGCCCAGTATAGGTGGGACCCACCACGGGTTTCATCTTCTCAAAACTCCCCTGATTTTGGTGAAAATTACTGTTCCTAAACTGGGTGTATATAATATATACGCCCAGCTTAGCTACAGTAACTGTCATCAGTAGCTCAAATTTTCTCCATCTAGTTTGACCCTTTGACCATCCCCTAGGTTGAGGTGGGTGTCTTGAGATTGGTTGCACCCCCTTTGAGCTTATTGGCAACCCTTAAGTCACCCATGGTCTCACCCCATAATCCGCCACTGAAACCAGTTTCCCAAAACCCTAGGACCTTGAAAACCCAAAAAACCTTAGATGGGGGATTACCTAATTGCTAAACCAATTAGCTCTTAAATAAGCCCCTAACCCATCCCTTCTCTATAAATAGAGAGGCCCCCCTCTTCCTTAAGGGTTGAAGTTTTGTTGAAGGATTAGAGAAGTGCTTAAGAGAGAACCCTAGTGAGAGAAAATGCTAATATTTTCCAGAATTCCAGCATGCATACTTCACCTATTTCAACCCATTTCCACCATTAGATCACTCCCTTTTGCTAAAGTCTAGCCTCTAGCTTCACTCTACACCCCTTACATTATTGAATCCTAGCATTAGAACCCATTTTCACACCATTTAAGCCATCGGAAGCACGACAAAGCGAAGATCTTCCACGGTGCAACAAGGGCCCGTGAGCTCCAGCTCACCCCTCTCTTCCTCTACCTTCTTGGTGTCTCCTCCGTCCAAGGATTCAAGTCGTTATACCGCCGAAATTTCGGTTTGGCTCAAAGCTTGATAGGACCGTATTGCCTTCGGGCAAGGGGAAACTCCGCCCTTTTTTATTTTTATTTTGGCCATAGATAGAGACCGCTATGTGCAGGTTGATTGGGTAACTAAACCCTTCCCGATCGATAACCGAAGCCCCTACCCTAGAGCCTTTGGCAAGGACCGGTAAATCAGAGTCATATTTAGCACTTCGGTGCTCAAAATATCGATTTGAAGGTTTCCTGGGCCACCAAAAGCTCCGGGTGGCGACTCTACATTTTATTCAAGGCGAGCGCTTCACCTCGACGGGTTCGAGAGGATCCACGGTCGCACAATAAGACTTTCAAAGTGATGTAAGAATCGATGCACACAGTTAGAAGCAGGATTCATACACGGCTGAGACCTTTTTATGGTGAAAATAAAATCTTGAAGGAAAATAAAATCAGTGGTTCCATTGGATTTGTAAAACAACCTATGATCCAATGCTCATTAACCTTCATGATTTCTCATAATGAAGGGCCATGATCTCAACAGTTCCAGATGGGGGCAAATGAATAAAGGCAAAGGAAAACAGCCCATCTGGAGAATTTTTATGTTTTTATATTTTTTACTTTTTTATGTGTTTTGATCAGCCTGGGCTTCACAAGAGCCCTTATGTACGATTGCTGAAAAATAATAAGAAGCTTTTAATTTGTGTTTACATTTTCTTCTATTTTTTTATTATTTTGTTTTGTTGATTTACAAAAATCAAAATGACGGCAGAAATTAAAACCAAGACAAATAATAAACACAACAAAACTGCTGGTTTTAAAGAATTCAGAAATTGAAAAATAAATGCAAAGGAGAAGGGGATGCAAACTCAGGCAGATCTGCTCCTGCTGCAATCCATTTGCTCCTCTTGTGGCCACTGCTCCAGATTTGCAAAAAACCAATAACTACAGCAGTACCTTATTCAAGTATATTGAATATAATAAACAAAACAAAAGAAAGAAAAACTCAAGCCACAACCACATTTTTGCAAAAAGGCAAATAAGTGACAACAACATTTATTCAAACATCTAGAAGGCACAAAATAAAAACTCAGAAAAATAAGAAATACTGTTGCACTAAAACAAGTTTTCTATACAAAAACTGCAGCATACATTGAATCAAATAGGTTGAATGTAATATAAAAATCTAAAACAAATCAGGAATAAAAACTAAAAAAAAATTAGGTCTACAAAATAAAAATTAGATCTATAAAAAATGAAAAACTCAAATCTACTATCTAGATCAAAACTCCCCGGCAGCAGTGCCAAAAACTTTTTACAGGATTTCTAGTGTGCCGATTATTGTGTAATGATAAAAACAAAATAAAAATAAGGTAAAACAGAGATGGATTCAACACAACTAAAATATCCTAGACCTATAAGATATAGGGTCAATTTGTAGCAAATTTTAATAAGTAAGAGTTGGTCCCACAGGGAGTAGTGATCTAAACCTAGAAGGTGTATAGTAGACCTCCAGATCTAGGTATAGATCTGGTAATTCTAAGGAGAAAGAGAGCTTTTTGGGTGTCAGTAGATCTAATTAATCTATAAAATAAAAATATAAAATTAAGTCTAAAAGATGGAGGAAGATGGATGGTAAAATAAAGATCAAATGGTGAGAAATAGGTAGCCAGGGATTGGTTCTCATTGTAAATTAATTGAATCAAAGGCATTGTGTAGATCTGATTTACTATAATCCTCCATCTGGCTACTAGCTCCCCAGGTTTCCCCGACAGATGCAAGGTATAAGAATTCGATCTTAACCAGAGAATTGAAGCAATCCTAAGGCTATGATCTGTCCACTCGAATGGTCACAGACCATTCCAGAGATTGTTCCAATCCATTGATCTCAATTAGAACAGGTTAACCATTGTAGATGCTGCAGATGCCAGGCTACCAGCTCCCTATTTCTTGCTAGCACCCATATGAATATCCAATCCAGAGAAATCAAATACGAAAAGTGAAATATAGATTAGAATCATCTTTAAAATCCACAATTACTGTAATCTTACAGCTCTTGAGCTCAGATCTGTGATCTAGTGTAATACCAATCTATTAACAAATTCTTTGAAGCTTTTAAAATATAATTACAAAACAGATCTGGACTGCTTATTTAGACCTAATCCAACATGGTGGATTAGGGAGAGAAGGGGGAAGAGAAAAAGGAGAAATAAAACTAAAAACTAAACCTAAATGAGCTAAGGAAAACCATAGCTATTCTATGGATTCCTTGCTGAGAAATTATAGCAGCGAGGAGTTCTATATATACAATTATAGTGATCCGTATGCTTTGGATTACAGCCAATCGGAGGAGAGGATTTGATGCTTTGGAGTTTCCAACTCTGCCATTTTTTAACCAAGAATACCCAACTGCGTTAATCACTAATTCCTGCAAATAGCTTGCCCATGTGTAGACCTCTTCCATGCCTTGGATTTCCAAGTTTTCCCTTGCCAACCATAACATACCTGCTGCTCCTCTTTGTACTTACTGTCAACAAAATGAACCCATGCTGCCATTTTTACCCCTACTATAGATTATTATTTCTAGTTGCTCACCTCAAGTAATTGCATCCATTTGGTGATATTTAATCACATGGCTGCAGCTCAATGTAGATGGGGAAGATTAAGTTCGAGAGGACTGCTGCTGAAGCCAAGTGCTCTTCGAGAGGATAAAAATTACAGAAGGGATATCTGCCGACAGGTTTGGTGTAGCTTCAATGTCGACAAGTTCAAGGAGATTTCTGCATGCAAAGGTGTCGAGCAGAATGGGCTGTTGTGCTACAAGTTAAATGGTCGAGAGGTTCAAGGCTACACCTGTCGACAGGTCACTAAAGCCTTGAAGACCCACTCGAGAGGATGGAAGTGGTGCAACTCGAGAGGTTGGCTGATGGGGAGTGTAATAGGTAGAGCATGTATATATATATATATATATATATATATATATACTGCAGCTACAAATGGTCGATGGGAGGGTGGATGAGAGGTGTGTGAAAAGCTAGAAGGTCGAGAGGTTGGAGGGGCTGGGTTGAAGATCTGCTTGTCAACATGTTTGGAGAATGGGGAGTCTCAAGTTGAGAGGATGATGGGAGGAAGGCTAAACTGTTGAGAGGTTTAATGGGAAGATGGGAGTTGAAGCTTAACAACTCGAGAAGTTGAAGTGCTCAAGTGGTCGACAGGTTTGAACTGAGGAAGGCTGGAGCTGAAGCTATCGTGAGGATTAGCTGCAACTGAGGGAGCTTGCTGGTCCACAAGATTAGAGATTGGAAACTCAAGAGCTGCTGATGGCTAAGTGCTCGACAGGATTGAGGGCTCTGGTAGTCGACAAGTTTGAAGTGAGGTTTAGGGAGCTGGAGAGCTATTGCTATCGACAAGTTGGTTGCATGTGTATTAATGCTTTCGAGAGGATTCAAGTTTGCACATCAAACTAGCTATCGATAGGGTCAGAAGGGGATATTTGTTGCAGCTGTAAATGCAAGGTGTCGATAGGTTTAAAGGCATCTGCATGGCATTGCACTTTGACAGGATTGGGGGCTGCAATTGTTGTTGTCGACATGTATGAAGGGGCTGTTGTTGTTATTAGTTCGATAGGTTTAGGAGGTGGCTTGCTCAGTTGGTCAAGAAGTTGAAGGGTTCAACTGCAAAGGTGTTGAAGCTATCGACTGGATTCTCTTCCAACATCAGTTTTGCTTGATAGGTTATGGAGATCCACTTTAACATGTTGACAGGTTTGTAGCAGCTGGTTTTTAGGCTTTGCATTTTGATAAGAGCTGGAGTGCAGGTTGGTAGATCTCGGTAGGTATTAAATCTGTTGGAAGTAGCTTGATAGGTAGGCTGATGTATGGACAGTAGCATGCTAATGCTCTTGAAGTTAGAGCTATAAAACTTGACTGGTTTAAGTCTTAGGAAGCTGCTTATGCATCTGCCAATTGATAGGCTGGTTAAGTGCATTGGTGTAGTTTATTTATAGGAGCACGAGCAGTTGGCTACAGTAGACATGTTGGATGGTGGCCTCCTGTTTCTGCACCCATTGGCAAAGTTCAAGCTGCTACATTTATCAGCTTCAGAACATGCTGCTATATGGAATTAAATGCAAGCTAGTATGCAGCTGCTGGGTGCTGAGCTCCTCAGCTATTGATTGGCTCGAAACTCCTCTAAATGGCACTTTTTAATGGAAAACTGCACTAAGGAAGTAAATACCTCCTTGCTGTAAAACATCACTAAAAGGTAGTTATTAACTACTAAGAGGCTTAGTAAAAGCCAGGTTTAAGGGGTAAAATGTTGTATAAATTAGTGCTCAACACACTAGTCGGGGCGCTTGAACATGTCCTACTTGAGTTTGGGACTTCACTAATATGTCATCGATATAGACTTCTACACACTTATGCATCATGTCATGAAAGATAGCCATCATGGCATGTTGATACATGGCGCCTGCGTTCTTGAGCCTAAAAGTCAGAACGACATAACGGTATGTCCCCCATGGTGTGGTGAAGGAAGTCTTCTCTTGGTTGGACTCTGCCAATTTGATCTTATTATATCCAGAGAAACCGTCCATAAAGGATAGCATCTCATGTCCAGCTGTGTCAAAGGAAAGTGTCGATGTGTAGGAGTGGGAAGTCATCTTTTGGGCATGCCTGGTTGAAGTTTCAAAAATCAATGCAAACCCATACTCTACCGTCTTTCTTGACGACTGGTACTATGTTGGGGACCCACTTGGGGTAGTGGACGACTCAGATGAATTTAGATTTGTGTAATTTGTCAACTTTCTCTTTAACTTAGAGGGCGGTTTGTGGGTACATCCTACGGAGTTTCTGCTTAACAGGCTTTGCATTGGGTTCTAAGACGAGGTGATGTTCTACTAAACTTGGGTATAAACCGGGCATGTCCTCGTAGGACCATACGAAGGAATCGACTTGCAGGACTGGTGCAATTTGTTGGCGTTCCTTGGAGTTGAGCGTTGCGCTAATTAGTAGCTTCTTGGGTTTCTCTTCAGTGCCAAAGTTAAGTTCTTCGGTGGGTTTCGCGATAGCTTAAGTTTGGTCATCGAAACGCTTGATAACCCGTTGGAAGTCCAGTGCCTCCTCGGCAACTGGTTTTCTTTCTTCATCCTTAGTAAGTTCGTATACTGTGAAATTGCTACATTGAGGATCTGAGTTTGTGAATGGTAACTCTTCATCGGCACAATCTATGACTGAGAGATCTTTGGTAAGGTGAAGGTCAAGACTACTAATCCTTCTTCAAAGTCACGAAGTATCTCGTCCAGTATGATCACTGGCTTGTTGTTTAGCTAAGATGCTTTACATCCTTGTGTGAGGAATGAGATAGAAACCTTAGGAGAGAAGTATCCTTGTTGGCCACAAATTTGGTTCGGGATGAAGAGTTCCCTTTCTTTTCTGGGGTTTTCAGATTTTTTTGGGTTTTGTATTTCTGAATTTTTAAGGTTTTCTATTTTTTCTATTTTTTTTATTTTTGATAATAAATATGGTACAGGGTCAGTCACCTCAAGGGGTGTCATGAGAATTTCTTCCTCTAGTTGGGAGAGCAAGACGGCTATTGGAGCCGTTCGGGGGATTCTTCGAGAAATGTGGACTTATTGTGAATTTGGCAATTTTTTTTTTTGAGTCCTCATCTGATGAGATTTTTTGAATGAGTGACAATGTTGACAGCGGCACTAACGCTTGGACTTCTCCTACCACATTGATCGCCTCTTCTTCAAAGAAGCTCTGAAGATCGTAGTCAATTGAACTATCATCCTCTGGGTTGTAATAATGTTGTTCTTCCCACCGGGGGGATCTCCCAAAGGATCCTTAGGGGTAGCGAGTTCTTTTCCTTAATCTTCATTATATGTTAGGATGAATGTGCATGCTCGACAGTGAGGTTGATAATGGTGAAGAATGTAGGGGGATCCCCAAGGACATTCCCATCCTTCTAGGTTAGAGTCGAAAATTGTATCGAATTCATCTTCTTGATCTGATAGTGCTTAAAGTCCTAGATTGGCTCACTCCACTAACTCGAGTGTCGGGAGGTCTATCCGGTAGTCCTCGTCATAACTCAAGGGAGGTTGCCACTCTTCCTTTAGAGATTTCTAAAATATTTGGAGTTAAGGCAAATTTGGGGATGTTGAAGTGTCTAGTTCAAGTTCCTCTTCAAATTCTATAAGGGCGATGCGAGTGTTTCCCCCTAGGTCAACCGAATGACCGTTGGGATTTTTTGCTTCTTGTGTCAGAAGCTGAGCTGCTAGGTCATTACTTGTGTTGGTGGTCACGAGGTTGGAGTGATTCGATTCTTCTATTGTAGAGCGTCGAGTCCAACGAGTGGAGCACTCTAATATGCTAGTGCATGCCCTACAGCGGGGTTGGTATGGGTAAGCTATACAAGGGGAGTCCCAAGGGCATTCCCATCCCTCAAGGCCAAGGCCGAGGTGGATGCTATACGAGTTAGTATTTTCTTGTGGAGTGTCATCATTTTCCCATGTTAAGTATAAGTGCTCTTCACTATCTTGTAAGGCTGCTATGTGAAAATCTTTGTCGTCAGTGGACTCCCAATCTTCTACTAGTGGGTCAAGTTCTGGAGGTTCTTCTCTCCTCTCTTCTATAAATTCCTTAGTGTCAAACATGGGCTAAACTCCTTCGAGCGATTTATCAATATCGTCATTTAAATTGGTTAAATCATTGAACGCTTTAGTCATTCGTACAATTTCCACTTCTTGGGATCTAGTAAAGGACACTTCCTTATGCTTTGGCACATCTGCTTTCTCAGTGGTCCATAGGTGAAGTGGTCATATAGAGACCATTTTGGTGAGGTAAGGGACAAGTCGGCTTGTGGGCCGTCCGATTGGTAACCTAACCCTATGGTGTTAATATGTGGTTACGTATTTGCATTGGGACAATGGGTCCTACACGACCTTGCTTATTTTACCAAGTCCGGTGTGAGGAACATATCCAAGTTGGTATATAAGGTCCCACCCTTTTATCGCGGCAGGGTTAATGGCATAGAGTTTACCGAGGTCTGGGCCAACCACTCTTCTCATTAATTTTTGTTGACGCGTTGGGGGAAAACTAGGAGGGGTAGGGGGACAGACTTCTGTAATGATCGTCTCATCAGGGATTCGAGTCTTTTGAATGTGACCCGTGTTCAACACATAATCGTGACCGGTTGGTATGCTCGCCGCATAATCAGTATCCATCTCATGGAGGGGTGCATCAGCGTATATACGGACGATGGAGTCCTCGTATGGCAATTTGATGCATTGATGGTATGTGGATGCAACGGCCTTCATTGACTCCAACCATTTTCTTCCTAAAATGAGATTGTACTTACTAGTAGAATCAAAAACATGGAAGGTAACATCTTTCATTTCAGGTCCGAGGTGAACCGATAGCTTGATAGTTCCTTTGACAAAGCGAGGCAACCCATCATAAGCTTTGAGTGAAAGTGCGGAGGGCCTGACATCCTGCTATGTGTATTCAAGCAGTTTTAACGTGGCGAGAGGGCAGATGTTAAGCCCTGCTCCCGTGTCAATGAGTACGTGTCGTATGGAGAATCCTCTAATTATGATCGTAAGATATATGGGGGCTGCACTATAGTGGAGTGACTCATTAGGCATGTCTGCGTCTATAAAAGTCAGTGCCGAAGGTTGCACCATGACTAAATTGATTTGATGAAGCTCATCTAGGGCCGTATCCTCAACCACTTGTGTGTCTTCAAGTGTCCATGTCAACAACTGGTGATGGTCACACAATTTCTTGATGAGGTCTAGTATAGATATCTGGGCTGGGATCTTTTGTAGATGCCACAGAAGATCGTATTCTTGCCTTGGCTCGAGCACAGTTTCTTTGACTGGCCGATGGGCCTTAGGTGTGGGTGGTTGGAATGGTTGAGGTGTGGGAATTGGTGGAGGGATGATGTGAGTTGGGGGAGGCAAGTTAACTTCTCTTTCTCTCACATTCCCCTCTGGTGGTTGTGCATTCGAGAAATCCTTATTTTGAGAGAAAGGCAGAGGTGGATAAGTGGTTCCTGATTTGAGAATTAGGTAAGTCGATTGTTGACTGAATTTGGTACGGTTTGACGCAGATGTATTTATAAAATCAGTGAAATTCGAGGTTGGAACGCATGCCTGAATGGTGCCGCTCTAAGGTGTGTGTAATCTTCCTCTTCTAGGAAAGCAGAGACCAACGTCTCGCATGAGTCAGGATGTTCTTCTGGCTCACTTTCTTTTAGATTCAACGAACGCTCAGTGGTTATTTCATTGTCTTGGGTTGGATGTTTTTGGGTGACACTTTCTACCCATGCAGCAATTTGGGATACAGTTTAGAGAATGTGATCTCCATACTTCGATTCAGAATTGGACAAAGGGAGAGATAATAGCATTAGTTCGAGAGTTGGAGAGGTTGGAGGCTCTGGTGGGTGACTACGGAGTAGTCTGCTAGCCATAAAGGAATGGACTCGTATCTGAGTGAATTTTGGATAAGGAGGTGGATTTGGCAGGGTGATGCGAGTGATTAGGGCCGAGGGATGCGGGAGTGAAGGAGCTCTCACTGGGTTGGTGGAAGTAGCAGAGGGTTGAATGCGAGTGATTAAGGTGGAAGGTTGGAAGGGGGATCGACCGGAGAGATCTACGGTGGTGACCTGAACCGGTGTTGCTTGGTTGTGGTTGGGCATGGGGTTATTAACAATCCCTAAATTTTGTTGGGTTTGGTTATTATTAGGGTTAGGATTCCTAAGCGCTTCCCAATTAATCTGACTTCAGTCATTCATGTCATAGATTACATCCCTGAGCACCCAACAGTCCTCTAGGTTGTGTCCCACGTATCGATGGAACGGACATTATTTACTATAGTCTAGATTTATCGACCATGGGTGTTGAGGTATTTTAGGTGCTTGCTACTAACTTTATTGGAGATGGTGATAAGAATTGGGTTAGTAAAAATCAAAGATGGATTGAAGAGCAGCAAGCCTAAAAATACACAGTCCTGCAAGATACAGGGCCCGTTGTAGCAAGTTTTGATAAGTAAGAGTTTGTCCCACAGAGAAAGTTGATCTAAAGCTCCAAGGGAACTATCTTTAGTAGGCCCTTCAGATCCGGCTACAGATCTGGCAATCCTAAAGGGAAGGGGATTTATGGTCACTATAGTCTAAATCCTAAGGTAACTTAATGCCTAAACTACAGAAAGGGTTGAGAAGAGTGATGGAGTGTGAGAAAATAAATATAAAAGGTTGAGAAGTATGCTATTAGGTACAGATCTGATGGGTCCTATAACTCAGACTCAGATCTGCTGCTATAGAAATCCTGTCCAATGGCTACATTATCACCAAAGAGGAGAAAGGATCCAACTCACTCCTGTGCCATGATCAAATCCCTTACGGCTATAACCTGTCCACTTGAATGGTCAGAGACTATCCAATAGGGGAACCACAATCCAGAGATGGGTCAGAATAAGGTTATCATTGTAGGCACTACTTCATCTAGGCTACAAGCTCAAGAATCCATAGGAACCTCAACCACTAAAGCTCTGTGTGTGGGGCTTGGCCTACAACGTGCACTAGCCTGGACACACATAACCAACAAGAGTTTGAGTACTAGCTTTTAAGCTTAGTTGTTCATTTCTTTCGAAAGATAGCAGTGATCCAGTCACAAGCCTACAATCTCTACAGCCAGATCAGATCTGTCATCTGATGGTGGGTCTATACAAATACAGGGGAGTCTATCTCTGCACAATCTCTCACAAGGCTACAAGCATAAGTGCAGAGAAGCAGAATCTGTCTTAGATCTATGGATTGGCCTCACCCTAGGGCTATAATCTGTCCACTTGAATGGTCACAGACTATCCACAGAGGCTATCCTCCTCATAGAGGTCTAAGGTAGAACAAGAACATTGGTGTCGCAACTATGTTCACAAGGCTACCAGCTCAAGCTCCCATGGGGATTCAGATTTAATGGGTCTTGTGGTGGGGCTAGGCCTGTAATGTGCCTAACCTGGACACACAGGTCACTTGGATCTAAGTAACGCCTTAAAGACAATCCTCCATTGCTTACAATACAACTCATCAATGGAGGATCTCAAGGCAGCAGCCTTGCACAGAACAACTCATAAAACACCAATCCCATACATGTAATAGATCCTATTACAAAACTCCATTAAAACTATACCAAATAATCATACAAAAGCATAGGCAGCAAGTGCTGAACTATAGAGAGAAGGAAAAAGGAAAAAGAAAAATCCTAAATCTAACCTTAGCCTACTGTAATTCTACAGTTAGTTTCAAGGAGTACAAAAGTAAAGTGCCAAAAGGTCCTCAGTCTCCTAAACCTAAGCTAGGCTTAGGCTTATATAGCAGTCGGCTCTCTCTGAATTAGGGTTAGGAAAACCCTAATTTATAAATGCTATCATGGCCCAATTCTATTCCTTAGATGCCTCGGGGCGTCTGCACGGAGATTGGAGCATTGGAGTGCATGCCCTAATAGCTGGAAGTTCCCAGATTGCCCTTACAGAAGTGGGGAGAAGTTTAGAAGCCGATCCTCGCTGGGTAGAAAAGATTTCCAGATCTTGCCGCATGGTAGAATTAGCGTTGCGGGGTTGAAATAACTTGAAGCTCATGCAGTTGCGGGATTGACACTTTGGTCATCGCGGGATACTTTTGGCTGTCGCGAGATTGCTCTTTCCTTTTGAATGGTGCGAGAATTGTGCGCGTGGTTCATCCCTTGGTGAATCTCATGGGGATCCTCACGAAGTAGCAGTGTTCATAGGGTTATGGATCACGCGAGCATTTCCTTGAAGGTTTGTATCCCGTGGCCACTGCGTGACAGCTGCGCGCAGGAGTGCCTGGAGCTCTCTCTCTTCAGTGAATCACGCGACGATTAAAGACTCCTTTCTTGAGCTGCGCGAGACTGTGCAAGCGCTGATGACTGAAACTCGTGAGAACCTCGTGAAGTCTACTTTTTAATTCTTTCTGTCATTAGACCACGTGAGAACAGCGCGAAGACATCCTGACCAGTTGTTGTGTTGTCTTCAGAAGCCCGCGACAACTGTGCGAAGGAATTCTCTCTGGTTTAATTAAACCCTGTGACATTTGCATGAGGCATTCTTCTTGGTTTGGTTCTACTTTACTATGCCTATGGTGCAACCAATTCTCTGTCTGGGTTCAACCTTCATTCTTCTGAGGGGCTTCTAGGACAATACTAGGCTTCTTGGCATGGTTAGGGGTTTATTTACAGCTGCTGCTTATTACCTACAGAATAGACTTAAAACACATTTATTAAATGATTAAGGGTCTAACAAAGATTAAGTTAAGGGGTAAAAAGTGGTACTTTTAAGGTCTTAACACACCCCCAAACCTAATCTTTGCTAGTCCCTTATCAAAGCTGTAACTAATTAAATGCAACTTTCGTAGGGATCACGGGTACATTTAGCATATGTACCAAGCCTTTTAAACCCCTAGGTGATCCCTAGTGGAGGAGTGAAGTCTCCTGAGGATTTTCAATGAAGACACCAACAAACTTCACCATTAGAACAACTAATTATAGTGCAGTTAATGACAACACAGATTTAAATGTACAAAGCTTCATTCCACACCCATTCTTTAACACTTAGAGGAAAATGCAGCAATGTTGCAGGCCATTTAAAATTTAAAATTTAACATGTGTTTGCATCACCACCATTCATCTAACATTAAAATTCATTTTGTAAAAATCAGTACCTAGCTTGCCTTAAATTCAAAATTCAGGTTGGACACAATCCCAATGAAGTAAAAATTTAGACCCAATTCTCACTAGCGCTATCTCTCAACATTAATAATTTGAGGGTGATCACATTCAAAACAGCTCAAGAGCAGTTACAAACCCCAAATGGGCCTGCAAGCTTCTAATTTCTGACATATTCATGAATTTTCACCATAGATTGGACAACTCCTCATCTCCACATGACAACTCATTTTACTTTGGATCTACAAGGTCTTTTTAAAAGGGTTGTAATGTGGCTTATGGGTGAGGGATATAAAAAATCAAGGGGTAAAAAGGGAATCAAAATTAAGAAATCAGGAAGGTAGGGAGTGATTCATGACTTCACAACCTTCATTTCAGCAAAAACTTCATCCTTCTTTTTATATTCCAGACTCAAAGTGGCCAGCTTCTCCTCTTCTATTCAATTTTCAGATGATGTTCTTCTCTAGACTTCTCTTTCTTTTTCTCTTTTTATTTTTATTCATTCTTTTTTTTTATGATTTTTTTTTATGATGAACTGCCACACAACTACCATTGATACACTGCTGTTCACAAGTTACTTTTCTTCACCTTCCACAGAATGTTGGACCATTCTCAGTATGTTTAACTCCTTCTCCTTTATCTTCTGAATTCTCAGAGTGAGGGTGAGCTTGAATCAGGTCATGAGGTTAAGGTGCAAGTATTCTGGTATTTGTGAAAGAAAAGTATGATTTTAAGGCTCAACTAGTGTATGCAAAAGGGCAGATTTTAAAAGGTTAGATTTTCAGGCTCAAACTATCCAAATGAGGGCCTTGGATCATTTCCTTAGTATCATGAGTGCTGTCAATTAGTTTTGATTTGGAGGTGCACAACTTTTAGTGAAAAAGTCTTTATTCAATCAGTCCTCAGAACAGAAATAATGCCAAAAACACTCTTCAAAAGAAAATGATGGGCCCAAATCTCACTAGGTATGGTCATCAAATTTAACCCATGGGGTGTATTTTCATCTGTTTCTCTCATCTTAGGTTCACTGAGTATTAACTGAAAAATTTTCTGATATTAGGTTCATGGTGGTGTCAAGATTTTAACTTTTTCAGTTTCGAAAAGTCTGCAAAAAGTATTTTAATTTTTTACAAGTTTCCTCATTGTATCAAGTTAAGTGGAAATTGACTTTATTCATCCCAGTTATACCACCATTGCTGCACTAAAATTAACTATTCTATTGGTAGACCTATCCTGCCACACCCCCAAACCCTGAGGAGCAGTGTCCTCACTAGTTTAAAGGCTAGATTGGATAATCACCGAAGAAACACAGAAGAAGACAGAGAAAATAATCACAATTGGTAAGCAGAACAGTATAGAACGAAAAGAAACAATCATTAAAATAAAAAGAAAAAATTACAAAAAGATGTAAAAAGAAAAGACAAAATAGGGATGGGGAAGAACAGGGATCATGGGGGAGTCGGTGGGGGAGGGTTGGGGGAAGATGCGGGTGGGTCAATCTTTCTCTTCTTTTTCTCTCTCTTCTCCTTTTTCTTCTCCTCCTTTACCAGGATCCGCTGGACTTCTTCATACTCATCCCACAGAAATTGTAACAGGTCCGGGTCCTTAGGCGGAGGGGGGTCCAACCACATAGGGTAAAATTTCTTAGGGCACTCGTTGGGTTTGTCATCCGCCATGGTTATGAGGAGGGCCGGACTACTAGGATTAGAAGAGGAAGGATGAGATGAAGAAGAACTAATGGCCTATTTTAAAGAGTTGGATGGTGGAAAATGAATCGGCATAATAAAGCTTTGTCCCTTTCCAAGGTTGGCAATAAATTAGAATTGTGTGGGGAATGAAGAATCTCACAACTGATTATGGGAAAAGAGAGCGCACAATAAATGAAGGTCTAAAGATAGGCTTGGTATTCAAGGGGATCCTGTGTATCGCGCAGCCGCACACTGGAAGGTGTGGAAATTTGCTTTGCGCGCAGTAAGAACTCCGCCAGGAGCATAGACAGGGCCACAAATATGAAAAGGAAACCATTTGAATCCTATGATTGAAGTCAACAGTCACAAGGATTCCTATTTGAAATGATCATAGCCACCCTAAATACATCTCCCATGACAAAAGAGAGCAAAATGAAGACCAAAATAGAAAAAGCTTTAACAAGCACACAGAACAGATCAATATACAAAAAAAATGAAAAATTATATTAACTGGAAAACATGTACAATTGTAATTACAAGTAGAAGATTGGAAGGGAACAAAAAGAAAAACCAAAGTACAGTCTAATCTAATCTAAGAGGAAGAAGAATCTGAATCGGAATCTATTAGAAAATCCTAGCCCATCTTTTTAGCATGGTCTCTAAGGGCAGCTTTGTCCTTTTTCTTCTTTCCTTGCTTTGACTTTTTCGCTTGGGCTGGTGTTTTTCTCGTGGTCGGAGCTTTTTGTGCCCTCACCCTTACTTTTGGTTGCTTTGGTATTTTTATTTTTTTGGGTTCTTGAGGGGCTTTTCCTTCTCTTTTCGCATAGGGGATTATAGGGGATTTGCCTTTGCCTTCCTCAGTGGGGACCACTGGGGATTTCCCTTTTGCTTTGGACTCCGGTTGGCCAGGGGGTTGTGCCTCCTGAGACTGGGCAGCTGGCTCTTTGCCAATTTTTATAGAGGCTGCTGTGGAAGTAGTCCTCTTAGTAGTGACTTTCTTCTGTTTAGGATAAGTTTCCTCTTTTGGAGGTGCAGTAGAGGCCTTGGTAGCTGAAGGCTGCTCTGTAGGAGGTGAGGCAGGAGTGGCAGCAGGGGCCTTCCCTTTTTCTTGCTGGATCTTTGGTTGTGCCGCCTCAGACTGGGCAGTTGGGTCTGGATTAGATTTAGGCTCAGGGTCTGACATGCGAACAGAGAGTGGGGTGGGCTGCAGAGGAGCATTTCTGGCAGCAACCAATGCGGATTCTAATGAGGCTATCTGGATTTTGTGTTTGAGGAGGTCAGTCTTATGGATTTTCTTTTGGATTTTGAAGATTTCCTAGGCATTGTTAAGCCTCTTTTCAAACAGTCTGGCCCGCGCCTTCTCTATAGCAGCATTTGCTTTCTCCAGCTCCAAATTCAGCTTGTTATAAGTAGTTGTAGATTTGGCCTTCTGATAGGCCTCCAGGATATTAGTCCACCCCAAGGAGATGCCCAGTAGTTGTTTTTTGTGGGCTTCCTTCAACTCATCAATCTGCTGCAACAGGGGGGTCTCAATGGACGGCAAAGTTTGGCCATGCCCCTCAGGACATCCTTCCTAAGATAGGGATTGTCCCTTATGGCATGGAGGATGGTGAGGCAGGGAGGGATGTAAAAGAAATGTTTGGGTGCGATGGATAGTGATGAAGTGGAAGGAGCAAACTGTGATTAGTCCTGGGGGAGGAGGGAGGGATAACAGTGGGTAAGCCTAGTTGTGGGGGGAGGGGGATAGGTTCTGGGTCTATTTGTATATGTTTGTCAGTGAATGTTGGAGGGGGTAGGATAAGAGGGGATGGAGGTATAGGGGAAAGGAAAATGTTATAGGCTCAGTAGGAGTAGGGGGTGATGGGGGTGGAAAGATGGGAATGGTGAAAGGTATGAAAGGGAATGGGGGGGTTGGGGGGATAAAAGGGATTATGGGTGTTGGATGGGGTTGGGAGTCAGGGATGGATTCAGTTTGGGTATGTTTGTCAGTGTAAAGGACCAGGGGGTTGTAGGGGATTATTGAGAGATGGGTGGATTGGTTAATGTCTGTAAGGTGGATTGGATGGATGTGAGTTCAGTTTGTATATGGTCCTGGGTGTGGGTAGTGGTGGATAATTGGAATTGGATGTCTTGGATAAGGGATAGGATGAGTGTCAGTGTGTCGACGCTGGGAGGTTGGGGTTGTGTAGATGATGGCACTAGTTGAAAAGGTGAGGAAGGGGCATGATGGAAAGTGGAAAGAGGGGGGGAATGAGGTTCTGGGGAGTGATGGTGTGATGTAGTTGGGGAGTCCTGGGGGGGGGGGTATTGGGTAGGCATTGTGTCAAGGAAGCTAGCCATAAAGGCTTGGAATCCTGAGGTTATGTTAAGGGTTAAGTCAATGTCTGTCAGTGGGGATGTAGTAGGTATGGCTAGGGTGGTGGTTTCTTCAAGGTGAGGTGTGTCAGTGTGGATGCAAGGGATTGAGGGTGGTGTCTGGGAGATGGTGGGGGTTGTCTAAGTGGTTTTTCATTTTTTATAGGAGATGAGTGGGGGTATTGGGGTTGTCAGGTTTATGGGAAACTGATGGGGGTATTGGGGTTGTGTATTGAGGTAAGGTAGGGGATGGGGAGTCCTCCCAGGTACCAATCATAGGTGTAGGGGGAGTGGGCATGGATAATGGAAATAGAGGAGGCTGAGAGATAGATGGAAGAGGGGTAGTGGATGCAAGAGTAAAAGGTGGGGGGGAAATTGTGGCTACTGCAGCAGTGGTGGTAACAGGCTCTGTGAGCACCTCCTTGGTAGTAGGGGTAGACCTTGTTCTAGCTGCCTCTTTTGCTTGTTTGGGAAGGGCCTGAGCCTTAACTTTCTTCTTCTTCTAGGCCTCCATTAGGCTCTTGCTGACTCCCCATTGCCTCTTGGCAAAAGTAGTAGGGGCAAGGGTGGTGGTCTGCTCAATTTTTACTATCTTATACCCCCCCTTGATTAGCAGCAAGGTAATGACTCTGGCATAGGGGAGTGTGTGAGGCTTCTTGTTCGTCCCTAACTTCTCCACCGGATCCTTCATTGCCTCAAAGATTAGCCAGGTTGCATGGAAGCCATGGCCCAGGTAGAAGGAGTAGACTGCATCAGCAATAGGGGATCTCCTCTCTAGCTAATGGCCTAAGCAATATATGTTCTTTCTCAGGACCAGGTCCATGAAAAGGAGTCCAGGCTCCAACTCTCTTCTTCTGATCGAATCCCCTGAGGCCTTTAATCCTCTGGTGAAAGCCCTTGCAATTGTATCAATGGAGGCGCTCAAGGGGGGTCCATATCCATAGCTAGGGTCGAATGTGGCTGGGATGCCTAAAACTTTAGCGATCACCTTGGGGCTCACTAGCATCTCAAAATCGTCCATCAGCACCAGCAAGCATACTTGTCCATCCTTGTCCTTCTGAACCCTGATGTACTAATAAAATAGTTGCACTAGCCTAGGGTAGGCTACTGCTGGAATTCCTCTCATCAAGGGTATCAGTCCCGCTTTGCTCATAAACTGCACGACAGGGGTAGAGAGAGGTTCCTTCTCAAAAAATGATAGGTCAAAAGCTATCTCAAGTTGCAATGGGATTGAAACCATAAGCTCTGAAGGAGTAGAAAACTTAGGGGTTGGCTCCTCTGCCTCCTCAACCACTTCCTTCCCTTTTTTAGGTGCCTTTGAAGTCTTGGCCTTCTTAGGGGTGGTCTCAGCAGGGGCCTTATCCTTGCTCCTCTTCTTTGGTGCACTCTTGGGGGCCATTACAACTTCTACCTTTGAATATGAGAGACGGAGACTGAGATCTAAGTGCTTACCCTAAAAACCTAGGGCTTGGTTTTATCTGACGCACAGGGCACCGCGAGATCTCTGAGCAGAGGGTAATAGATGGGGGTGATGCTAGGAACAACTCTGTAGATTAGTGGAGTGAGTGATGAGTTGTAGGATTGATGCTGGAGGAGAGAGGGGGAAGAGTGCCAAAAGCTAGTGTTTCGCAGAGGGAAGAAGGAAGAGAATACTGGAAAGGGAGACAAGTGCGGGGTTAAAATACTTATCGCGAAGCTCGGCGCGCTTTGGAACATCTGGTCGCAGGATTGGAAATAAACCTAGCGAAGGTGTTATTCAATTTGGATTGCGTGACAATCTCCTAGGTTAACCTTGGAGCACGCGACAGTATGTGATGAATTCATGTGAATTGCGCGAGCGGCTCCCAGGTCTCCATTTGGATTGCGCGAAAAGCTTTGAGGTTCACTTTAAATCTCGCGATAGCCTTAGAATCTCATGATAGCTAATGAAGTATTCCTGTCGAATTGTGCGAGAGTCTCCCAGGTGTCCTGCTGAACCTCGCGATAGCATTTGAATCTCACGATAACTAATGAATAGCTCTATGTGGATCGCGCGAGAGGTTCTTAGGTGCACTGGAATCTCGTGACAGCTATTGAATGTTTCCATGTGAAATGCGCGAGAGTCTCTTAGGCTTCCTTTTTAACCTCACGACAGCCTTAGAATCTCGTGGCTGCTGATGCAGTATGCTGTTTGTAGTGCGCGAGAGTCTCCCAAGCTTCCCTTTGGACCCAACGACAGTAAAGTATTAAACAGAGAGCATGTGCTCTCTGTTTTGCCATTTCCAGTGTGCTGTGGTTGGATCATAGGCATGACTCTCACCATGGGTACCTCTAGACACTTTAAAAATCAACCATTCAAGCAAGGACAACAAAAATCAACCTCCTACATTATGCATTAAAAAATTATCAATTAAAGAGCAGTACGCATCAAACCAAGCATAAAAAGTTCAAACCAGATAGGTCCAGATTCAGATGGGACCACTAACAATTCTTAGAGAATTTAAACAAAAGAAAGCAAGATAAATCTATCAAAACCAAAGTACATATGATACAATAATGACACACCTGTGGATCAGTTTGAAGAAGGATCCCCTTGAAAGTGAATGGTGTCCATGGGTTCGGAAGGTTTTTCAAAACAAGGCTTAAGCCTCTGACCATTTTACCTTCAAGGTTCTCCCAGACTTGGGGTCCTTGATTTCCACAGCACCAGATGGGGAAACACACATGACAATGTAGGGACCTTCTCATCTGGATTTCAATTTGCCAGGAAAGAATTTATGTTTGGAGTTAAACAACTAAACCTTGTTGCTAGCTATAAAACTCTTTCTCAACAGCCCCTTGTCAAAGAAAGCTTTGGACCTTTCCTTATAGATCCTGGCATTGGCATACGCATCCATCTTTAGTTCTTCCAATTCTGATAGCTGTAGCAACCTGTGATGACCAACAAAAGTTAGTTCTAGATTTAAATGTTTAATGGCTCAATAGGCCCTGTGTTCTAACTCCACTGGGAGATGACAGGCCTTGCCATAATCCAGCCTGAATGGGGACATACCAATGGGAGTCTTATAGGCAGTCCTATAAGCCCACAGTGCATCATTAAGCTTGTCAGCCCAATCTTTCCTATCAGTCCTCACAGTCTTCTCAAGGATGTGCTTGATCTCCCTATTTGAAATTTCAACTTGCCCACTGGTTTGAGGGTGGTAGGGAGTAGCAATCCTATGGGTGACAAAATATTTCTTGAGCAAGCTCTCGAAATTTTTGTTGCAGAAATGGCTACTCCCATCACTGATAATGGCTCTAGGGGTGCTAAATCTCGAGAAGATATTCTGCTTTATAAACTTGAGGACAACCTGATTATCATTAGTTCTTGTGGCAATGGCTTCTACCCATTTAGAAACGTAATCCACTGCCACTAAGATGAAATGAAAACCATTTGAAGGAGGAAAGGGGCCCATAAAATCAATAACCCACACATCAAACAGTTCCACAACAAGGATGGGCTGTAAAGGCAATGAGTTTCTTTTAGACAGCCCTCCTAATTTCTAACATCTTTCAACTATTTTTCTTCCACTAAAGTGGCCTCCACAGGCATTTTCATGGCACATGGCCAGAATACTGGGGACATCACTCTCGGGAACACATTTTTGGATGATCTGGTCCGCACAATACTTGTATAAGCAAGGTTCTTCCCAGAAAAAGAATTTAACCTGTGAGAAAAATAGGTCTTTGTCCATTTTTATCCAATGGGCAGGAATCTTGCCTATAACTAGATAATTGAAAATATGTGCATACCAAGGAACTAAGGACTGGATGGCAAACAGTTGCTCATCCGAGAAGACATCATTTCTAGCAAGGTCATCAACTCCTTTTTCCAAAACAATTTTGGACAAGTGGTCAGCCACCACATTTTCTACACCCTTTTTGTCCTTGATTTCGATGTCAAACTCCTGCAACAGGAGTATCCATCTAATCAACCTGGGCTTGGCATCCTTCTTAGACAATAGGTACTTCAATGCTAAGTGGTCAGTGAAGATTACAGTTTTAGACCCAAGTAGGTAAGGTCTAAACTTGTCCACAGTAAAAACCACTGCCAGAAGCTCTTTCTCAGTTGTATAATTCAGCTAAGCTTCAGGAAGTGATTTGCTGAGATAGGCAATGACCATAGGCAGCTTATCTTTTCTCTAGCCGAAAATAGCACCTATTGCCAGGTCGGATACATCACACATCAACTCAAAGGGTAGGGTATAGTCAGGTGTTTGGAGTACAGGGGCAGAGGTGAGGCAAATTTTTAAAGTTTCAAAAGCCTCAAGACATCCCAGACCTGCATTGAATGCATGCATTGGCAGTGGCCAAGAATGGTTTGCCCAAAATAACAAGTATCGGGGATGTACTCTTGTTGCAGCCCATGTTAAAAACAAGGAAGTCTGCAGGGTAGAAGAACTTGTCTACCCCTACTAAGACATCCTTGACAACTCCCATGGATCTCCTCTCAGACCTATCAGCCATCAATAGAACAATGGGGGTGGGTTTAAGCTCCCCCAAACCTAGCTACAGATACAGACTGTATGGCAGCAGGTTAACACTGGCACCAAGGTCTAGAAGGGCCCTTCCGATTGTGTGGTCTCCAATTATACAGGGAATAGTGGGTATCCCTGGGTCTTGCAACTTCTCTGGCATTGTCATGCTTAATACAGAATTAACTGTATCAGTTGCAAAGACCTTTTTTGATAAATGGCCTCTAGCTTTCCTTTTCTGAGTACAAAGGTCTTTCAAAAAATTTTCATAGGCTGGGACCTGTCGGATAACATCAAGTAGGGGCAAATTGATTTTTACTTGCTTAAAGATCTCCATCATTTCCTCTATCTGTGCATTCCCCTTATCAAAAGGGGCAGGGCCACTCAAAGCTTGAGGAAATGGCAGCTGAGGGACTGCTGGTTCCTCAGCTGCAACCCTATGACTAAACTTTTGTTTTTTTCTTTTTTCTTCTTTGATTTCCTACTGAGGCTCAACTACAACCTCTTTATTTTTCCCTTGATGAAGGGTAGCAGGCAACTCCTGGCTCTGTACTCTAACAAAGTCTCTTTCACTTTCACTCGACAGTTCTTTGGAAATGACCTCTCCTTGTTCCCTTCCCACCTGGTTGTCTACCAACCTGCCAGACCTTAGGGCTATGATGGCATTAGACCCCTCAAAATTTGAGGAGCCTTCTCCAATCGAATATTGGCCCTTAGGGTTGGCTACTGGCTGGCTTGGCAACCTGCCCTCTTCTCTTTTGGCCAAGGCATTGGCTATTTGGTGAAGCTACTCTTCTATTTTCTTTGTGCTTTGACTGTGAGAAGTCACAGTTTGATTCAAGGGTCTAAGGCTTTACAATTGGGTCAAAACCTGATCCTCTAAAGAAGCACTTCGAGGCTGAGGTGGGGGAGCTACCAACTGATTTTGCTGTTGGGGCTGCTGCTGATGTTGGAAATTTGACCTTGGGGCATATCCCTGGTTAAACTCCTGCTGTGGCCTTTGAGGTAATGCGAACATCTATTGTGGCTGCATATAATTGTCTTACCTCCACCTCAAATTTAGGTGGTCTCTCCATTGGTAGCCAACATTTTAGTGCTGGTATCCATATGGTTGTTTGTTGTAACCACCAAATTGTTGTTGTCTAAATGATTGGGTAGCAGCAGCTTGTTCCATCACGTACTCAGGGTATTGCCCTGCAGATGGGCACTCTTCCACTCTATGATGTGGAGATTGGCATATCAGACATGCCTCCATCACTTGTGCAGCCATTCGGGGCTGCACCATAGTTAAAAGTTTATCAAACTTATCCGAAAGATTGGCCATCTGCATTCTTAGGTCATCATTTCCCCTAACTTCATACATCTTTCCTTTAGAGGTTTTCGCAAGCCCCAGCTTAGGAGAAGGCTCTTGGACAGTTCTAGATGAGGACTTCTTCTGAAAAGCATTTTCAATGATGACCTTGAACAAGTCTCATGCCTCATCAGCTGTTTTATGCATGTACGTTCCACCACAAGAGGCATCTACCATGTCTCTGCTTTTCTCATCAATCCTATTATAGAAGCTCTGGACAAGCTGCTAGTCAGGGATCTTGTGGTGGGGACATTGTTTGAGCATCTCCTTAAATCTATCCCATGATTGGTTAAAATCCTCAGTTGGGGATTGGGCAAAAGCAAGTATGCCTTTGCTCAACTGGCTGGTTTTGGTCTCTGGGAAAAATTTGCTCTGAAATCTTGTCTGGAGGTCTTTCCAAGTAGTGATACTGTTGTTTGGGAGAGTAGACAACCAGGTGTTGGCCCTACCCTTTAGGGAGAAAGGAAAGAGCCTTAGCCTAGTGGCTTCTGGTCCCAAACCAGCAATGGAGAATGTGGTGCACAGGGCCAAGAATTGGTCAATGTACTTGTAAGGGTATTCCTTGCTAAGCCCATGGAAAGAGGGAAGCATTTGGATGATGGAGGTTTTAATCTCGTAGTTTACATGAACATCTGGGAATTGAATGCTGAATGGAGAATTATAATCATCAGGAGCATTCAATTCCTTTAATGTTCTGGGTTGCTCTTCACCCATAACTGCTGTCTCAATTTCGATAGGGGGCTCGACTGTGGTGTGTTTGTGCCTTCTCGGTCTTCTACCCCTTTCTATCTCAGGGTTAGGAGGCTCTAATGTAGGACTGAGGGATCTCCTTCCTAACATGCACACACACCAACTGCAGGGAAGACTTCTCACAGACACATTGCACTTAACAAAATTACAACTATCTTAATCAACTGCTATGGAACTTTCAAAGGAGAAATAAACTAAAGTTTTGAGGGTTAGAGAAGTGCAAATAGAGGTAGCTAGACTCCCAACGTAATTCTACTCTCCTTCTCTGCTACTGTCCAGATCTGTAAGAAAAATTCAAAATGTAAATCTGCAGTATCAATTATTCACAAGTACACTTACCAAAGAATAAAGAATATAAAAATCTAGGGTCTACTAATAGATTAAGGTTCCCCGGCAGCGGCGCCAAAAACTTGTTGAGGTATTTTAGGTGCTTGCTACAAGTTTATTGGAGATGGTGATAAGAATTGGGTTAGTAAAAATCAAAGATGGATTGAAGAGCAGCAAGCCTAAAAATTCACAGTCCTGCAAGATACAGGTCTTGTTGTAATAGGTTTTGATAAGTAAGAGTTTGTCCCACAGAGAAAGTTAATCTAAAGCTCCAAGGGAGCTATCTTTAGTAGGTCCTCTAGATCCGGCTATAGATCTGGCAATCCTAAAGGGAAGGGGATTTATGGTCACTATAGTCTAAATCCTAAGGTAACTTAATGCCTAAACTACAGAAAGGGTTGAGAAGAGTGATGGAGTGTGAGAAAATAAATATAAAAGGGTGAGAAGTATGCTATTAGGTACAGATCTGATGGGTCTTATAACTCAGACTCAGATCTGCTGCTATAGAAATCCAGTCCAATGGTTACATTATCACCAAAGAGGAGAAAGGATCCAACTCACTCCTATGCCATGATCCAATCCCTTATGACTATAACCTGTCCACTTGAATGGTCACAGACTATCCAATAGGGGAACCACAATCTAGAGATGGGTCAAAACAACGTTATCATTGTAGGCACTACTTCATCCAGGCTACAAGCTCAAAAATCCATAGGAACCTCAACCTCTAAAGCTCTGTGTGTGGGGCTAGGCCTACAACGTGCACTAGCCTAGACACACAGGTCACTTGAATCTAAGTAAAGCCTCAAAGATAATCCTCCATTTCTTACAATACAACCTAGCAATGGAGGATCTCAAGGGAGCAGCCTTGCACAGAACAACTCATAAAACACCAATCTCATACTTGCAATAGATCCTATTACAAAACTCTACTAAAACTATACTAAATAATCATACAAAGACATAGCCAGCAAGTGCTAGACTATGGAGAGAAGGAAAAAGGAAAAAGAAAACTCCTAAACCTTAACCTTAGCCTACTGTAATTCTACAGTCGGTTTTAAGAAGGAGTGCAGAAGTCAAGTGCCAAAAGGTCCTCAGTCTCCTAAACCTAAGCTAGGCTTAGGCTTATATAACAGTCGGCTCTCTCTGAATTAGGGTTAGGAAAACCCTAATTTATAAATGCTATCGTGGCCCAATTCTGTTCCTTAGATTCCACGGGGCGTGTGCACGGAGATTGGAGCATTAGAGTGCGTGCCCTAATAGCTGGAAGTTCCCAGATTTCCCTTACAAAAGTGGGGAGATGTTTAGAACCCGATCCTCGCTGGGTAGAAAAGATTTCCAGATCTTGTCGTGTGGTAGAATTGGGATCGCGGGATTGAATTGACTTGAAGCTCATACAGTCGCAGGATTGATACTTTGGTCATCGTGGGATACTTCTGGCTGTCGCGAGATTGCTCTTTCATTTTTGAATGGCGTGGGAATTGCGTGCGCGGTTCATCCCTTAGTGAATCTTGCAAGGATCCTTGTGAAGAAGCAGTGTTCATAGGGCTATGGATCGTGCGAGCATTTCCTTGAAGGTTTATATCCCGCGGCCACTGCGCGACAGCTACGCGCAGGAGTGCCTGGAGCTCTCTCTCTTCAGTGAATCGTGCGACGATTGAAGACTCCTTTCTTGAGCTACGCGAGACTGCGCGAGTGCTGCGTGAGTGCTGATGACTGAAACTTGTGAGAACCTTGCAAAGTCTGCTTTTCAATTCTTTCTGTGATCGTAATCGAGCAGCGCTAGAGCACGTGAAAAGCGACGATTGTTGTCTTTGTCTTGAAGCCGACAAGCGAAGGAATTCTCTCTGGTTGAATTAAACCCTGAGACATCTACGCGAGTCATTCTTCTTGGTTTGGTTCTGCTTTGCTGTGCCTATACTGCAGCCAATTCTCTGTCTGGGTTCAACCTTCATTCTTCTAAGGGGCTTCTGGGGCAACAATAGTCTTCTTGGCATGGTTAGGGGTTTATTTGCAGCTGCTGCTTATTACCTATATAATAGACTTAAAACACATTTATTAAATGATTAAGGGTCTAATAGAGATTAAGTTAAGGGGTGAATAGTGATAGTTTTCAGGTCTTAACAATGGGCGGGATCTTTCATACCGAAATCGGAGGAGATTCTGAGTGTTAAGGTGATGAAAGATGTTGGGAATCTTGTCCGGTAAGGGGGAATAGTGTTCTCGTTTCGGCTGTTAGGGGCCTCTGGCTGGGTTAAAGTTCTTCGGTGGGGGAACACTACTGTTAGGGGCCTCTGGCTGGTCGATTTTGCATCGTATTCTAATTCTGGTAGGTATTGGGATATTGATTTCTATTCGGAAACTGGGCCTGACTCTAGTTCTGGCTTTGGTTTTGGTTTACATATCTTTGCTGATTAATGCCTTCGTTTTGGTTCGTGTATCGTTGCTAATTTTGATTTTGCCCGAAGTTTCTTAGGTAAAAATTTCCGTTCTCAGAGTTTTATCCTTGATTAACAACGGTGTTGACCTATTCGATTCCCAAGGCTTTCTTATTATTTTTTTATTTTGATTCACTGGAAGAGCCCACTTTCGATGTGACTATGGATAGAACAAGGTCTCCGCCTTTAATGTGTAGCGCTAATCGGGATGCCCGGGAGTGGAGTGCAGTGAAGTTGGGGTAATCACTTATGACTAGTGCGCTCTTTAATGGTTCTCTAGTATTATCGATGATAATGTCCACCAAATCCTTCTCTTTCATTGAGGTGCCAGTCCTAGCAGCGAGTTTTCTCCATCTGGTGACGAAGTCGGTAAATTCTTCATCAGGTCCTTGGATCAAGTGTTTGTATTGGTCTAGGAATTGACCGACTAATTCATCGAAGGTTTCTATCTTATAAAGTGCGAGTCCCGCAAACCAATCTAAAGCTTCTCCTTCTAATGAGCATTGGAAATAGTGAATGAGAAGTCCTTGATTATAACGTATGGGTCGGCAATCATTATAAAAGAGGTCCAAGTGATGATTAAGATTCCCGTGCCATTATATTAGATAAATTTTGATGGCTTAAATCCTATTGGTAAATTAAACTTGACGTCCTGACAAAATTTGTCGAATCCGAATGAGTGGCCGGGGTGCTCTCTCTTGTTCATGTACTCATCGAGCATTTTAGGGAGATCTTCTATTTTAATGGTGCTATCTTTTGGAGTGACCAGTGAGCAAACCTTTTCTAAAGAGTCATCGTTGAAGAATGTGTGGGCAGGTTGTCTCAATGGTGTGGTGCGAGCTGACACCGTGCTCGGGGTAGGAGGTGGCCTCTCTTGTCACTCTTGTTATTCTAAAAATTATTGTGATCTAATGGTTTCGTATGCGGTGGCCAACCCTCGAAGCAATTCCTTGGAGTTGTCATCTCCTCTTTGTATTCTTTGAATACTGAGTTCTACGATCTGTTGAGCGGTGAGATTTTGTCTGGTGTTATCATCTCTCCCATTATGATTATTACCGATGTGTGCGGTGGAGAAGGGATTTTCTTGCTCGCCAGCCATGTTAATCTCAGGTTGTCGTGGGCTGGAATTATGAAATGGTTCTTCATCCTATGTGGGGTTATGATATCCCCAAAATGGTGGGTCTCCTAAACTCACTCTTCGTATACCAGACATCTCGAATCTTTGACGAAGGCTCATATATCTAAAGGGCTTCGAAATGATGCGAAAGAAAGAAAGGCAGGGAAATAAGATAAAAACTAACTATCTAGGAAAAAGTTTGCAAAAGTGTCCCATCGAGATCGCCAATCTGTTGGTGCACGCTTTTTATGGGTTCCTCTAGGTCCCCGTTGAATCAGTGGCTCCAATTCTGTCTAATTAGACTCTAGCGATGCGGCGTTGGAGTGTTTGAAATAAAGGATTTTCTAGGAAGGTTCCTGGTTTGTGGCGATCGCTAGCTGCAGATATTTAATGACGCTGCAACACATCAATGCTTACGCTTTAGAGCAGGTGTGGGTTACTTCTTTACTGAATCGTCCGCTTGCAAACGTCAGCAGCTATGTCTTTTCTTATAATTTAGATAGTTTAATTTTTCTTCCCTTCCCCTGTTATTATTGTAGTTCTAATCAGTTTAGACTTCCCAATTCTCTAGTGAGTTTAGTGATGTGGGAATTTATTATGGTTTATTTAATTTAGTATTCTAATTCTCTCAGGACTAATTAATTTTAGTTTCCTATTACTACTAGAATTCTAATTAATATAGTGTCCTAATACTAATAAAAGTCCAATTAACATCGGTCTCCTAATTGTACTAGGAATGCAAGTGTATTAATTTTAATGAAACTTTAATTAAACCAAGCATGCTAGTTATACTGAAATTCCAAGTAAAACACGTATACTAGTTGTACCAGAATTTTGATTGAAATAGAGAACTAGTTTTACTAAAATTCTAATTTAAGCAATGAATTAATTTTTATATGAATAAAATAGAAAAATCTAATTGAGGGAAACAAACTAATTTGATTAAAATTCTAATTATAGCAATGAATTAACTGTACTTGAAACCTAATTAAAGTAATAAATTAATCATACTAAATTCTAATTAAAATAAAGGACTAATTTGACTAGAATTATAATCAAAGCAATGAATTAATTATACTAAGATTCTAATTGAAATAAAGGGCTGATTATTGATACTGGAGTCTAATAAAGCAAGGAATTAACTATACTAGAATTATCTAATTAAAATAAAGGAACTAATTTTATTGGATTTCTAATTGAAGCAATTAATTCAAAGAATTTAATTAAAATAAAGCATATAAATTGACAATACTAAAATTCTAAGAAGAAATTATGGAACTGATATTACAAGCCTAATTAAAGAAATTAAGTAATTCTAAAAAAAGGGGGTTTGGGTCCGCTATACTAAGGAGGATTGGCCTCGTTCCCGAGTATCCTTTGTAAGCTCCCTTAGGCAAATCGGATGGCTGAGATTAAAGATAAATTAGATTTAGGATTATAAAATAGTATTTTGAGATTTTTCAGAGTCAATTTCGGAGTAATAATTATAAACAAAATTGAGAAATTTGAATTATAGAAACTAAAATTAATATTTTGGATTTTTAGAACTATTAAACTAAGAAATTAAAATTAAAATTAAAATTTCTAGGACTGAATTAGGGTTCGAAATCAGAAAATCAAACCATATGATTAAGGACTGGTTCTAGAACCAGAAATTAATGATAGGACTGGAGATTAAGATTTTATAACAGAATTAAAGCCTAGGGTCGGTAAATTAGACCGTCAGATTAAGGACTGGTTCTAAATTTGGAGAACTAGAACCAGATATAAAAAATTTGCGGTCTAAAAAAGGTTGCTACGGTCTCAGACTGAAAATTAAAACCTATAATTAAAACTAAGAGAAAGATCCTAAGTCTAAAAGTAAGATTTTTACCTAAGACCAAGGCTGCGGAGAGAAACCTCGAAGATTCTACACTTGAATTTCGAAATCATGGTTAGGTTGCTCTATGTGCTTATTCTCGGAGTTCTCTACTTTTGGAATAAAAAAAAGTCCGTTCTCTCTCACTCTCTTCCCCTCTTATTCGTTCGGGTCGAAATTTAAAAAAAAATTTATAGGTTTTTCTTCAATTAAACGCCCCGATTCATGCGTTTAATAAAATTGCATGTCGGTCTCCCGATGCTTAATCGCTTTGAGTTGGTGAACGACTCAGTGAGTGACCGGCTAACTTATTCAGCGAGTTTCCTAGTCCTAATAGTGTTAGAACTAATTGCGCGCCCATTTGGAGGTGCATAATCCAATTAAGTGCCACTATCAAAACATTTAATCGAGGAAACTTAGGGATCAAGGACGGTGAGGCAAGGCCGGGCATAGGCCAATTGCATGCCTGTGATGAGGCGCTCAATTTGATTGCGCATCTCATGATAGACGCGTGATCAAGTCTCTAGTTGGTCTAGGAAAAGGAAGTCTGGTCTGAGAAGGGACCGATTGCACGCTTGTGATTTGGCATGAAATCGAATTGAGCGCTTGGTTTTAGGTGCTTAATTCGGGGTTGTCGGAGTCCGGGTCGGGCTTGAAATGCCCGGCTATTATTTCAACCTGCATTTTGATTATATACTATTATTTCAGTATATAGTCTCCATCCGTTGGGATCTGAGCTATAGAGATATTGTTTCAGCCTGTGTTCAGCCATGTACTATTGCTTTAGTGTATGGTTCCAACGTCGGGGGTATGGGGCTTGAGCCACAGAACTATTATTTAAGCCTATGTTCAGCCATATACTATTGTTTTAGCATATGGCCTCATATCAAGGTTATAAGGTCAAAGGTTGACCGAACAAATTTGTATATTTTGAGAGGGTAGAATGGGGGTGTCTACACTATGGACTATCTGTATACTACTTATACTAGAATTCTAAGACAATGCTAACTAAGATTTTATTGAGCTTCATCGCTTACGGTCATTGCATGACCCAAAATATTTAGAGGCCAACCAGCAGCCACCCAGCCAAGATTAGAGAAGCTGGATGCGGAAGGATCTAGGAACGACAACTGAGCTAATAGTTTAAAGCTCCTTTTGTCTAGTAGAGCTACCAACACTTGGACTTAGTTTTGAAAGCATCTTTTCTACTTGTTTTGGCTTTTGTTTAAGTCCATTACTTTTGAAATTCGGGTTATAATTTTGTAATATGGCTTGTATGAATAATTTAACTTTTACGGTTTTATTTTGATGGAAAAAGGTTTTAAAAGTTGTCTTCATTATATTTTTTTACTCAGTGAAAATCGTTTACGATCAAATCATAATTCTGAATATGCCGTCAGGTTAACAAAATTGGGAGGTTAAACCGATAGTGTTTAACTCAAGTTTCTATGCATACTTTGATAAATTAATGACTATTTTAATAAATAAAATTTAATCATTTCCGCAATTAATTAATTTTTTGCAAAGTTTTAGAAAAAAATAAAATATGTGGTAAGTTACCTGAAGAAGAGATACGAGTTAAGAAGTTAAACCCGAAAGATAAGAATATGAATATGAATATGCTCGTGATCAGACGATTCGCCGATGGACCGTCGAGGCAGGCGAGCGACATGACACATAGTGAAAAAGGTTACTTTTTACTCTAATCTCGATAAGTGACGACTATCTTTTCAAGGATACGGATAATTATTTTGTTAGCTGCTTTGAAAACTCCATTGGTTTGCGGTCGCTATGGTGATGAGTGGTAATATTTGATCTTATACTGCTTGCATAAGGCTCGAATGCGCTTGTTCACAAAGTTAGGGCCATTATCAGTGATAATGTCCTTAGGCATGCCGAATCGACATATAATGTTCTTGATAAACTTCTCGACATGACTGGCCGTAATGTTTGTGTATGACGCTGCCTCTACCCATTTAGTGAAGTATTCAATGGCGACGAGGATGAACTGATGCCCTTTAGAATATTTCGGATTAACTTTTCTGATGACATCAAGGCCCCATGAGGCAAATGGTCATGGAGTGGTCATGCTGTGTAGATCTATGGTTGGAGCATGTATCAGACTAGAGTGTTCTTGACATTTATAGCACTTTTGAATGTGCTTGCAATAGTCAGTTTCCATTGTGGTCCAGAAATACCCTTGCCATAGGATCATCTTAGCGAGCATGTGCCCATTGACATGAGCCCTGCATACTCCGTTGTGGATCTCTTTCATGATGTTGGCTGCCTCGCTTTCAGTTAGGTGTCTGAGAAAGATATTGTTATATGATCATTTGTAGAGGCACTCGCCGTAGATGACATAATTCGTAGCTAGACATTGGATGGTCCGCCTGTCTATCATGGACGTGCCTTCAGGGAAAGCTTGCGTTTTGAGGAAGTTTTTGATATCTGAGAACCATGGTGGCTCATCATCTGACTTTGTGGATCCCTCAATTTGGCGGCGAAAGGCCGGCTAATTCCTCTATCCAATCATGATCGGTATTATTTCGACGCCATAGGGGATTTCGACCATTGATGCGAAAGTTGCCAGTGCATCGGCAAAGCGATTTCTTGCTCGTGGGACATAGGAGAACTTGATATCATCAAAACATGCAATCATATCTTCTAGGTGCTCGTGGTATGGGATCAACTTCTCATCCTTATTCTTCCAGTCACCATTGGTTTGACATATGATTAGCTAAAAATCTCCAAACAACCTGAGATGAGTTATGTTCAGGTCCAGAGGAACTTGTAAGCCAACTAAGCAGGCCTCATATTCGGCCATGTTATTGGTGCATGGGAAGTAAGTTTGATGGAAACTGGCATGTGGGATCCCTTTGGAGAGATTAGAATAGCGTCAACTCATTGACCTTCGATATTTGCTATTTCGTCAAAGTGCATTACCAAAGACTCCTCAGTTTCCTCTGTATCATCCTCTGTCATGAACAAGGTATTCTCATCGGGGAATTCAGTTCTTAGGGGTTCATAATCAGGTAAGGGATTCTCAGCAAGATGATCAGCAAGTAATTGCCCCTTAATTGAATTGTTAGTGACATATGTGATGCCAAATTTAGATAGAAGCAGCTGCTAACATGCAGTTTGGTTAGTAGGAGCCGACTTTTCGAACAAGTACTTCAAGGGATCCATTCTCGCTAGAAGGAGAACCGCCTGAGATAACAAGTAGTGTCGACGCCACAGTATAGTTGATCAGTCACATAATATACCATTTTACCACCCTTAACTTAATGATGCTAGGACTTAGTTTGCTACTAATAAGTTACTGATGTACAGATATTAAAGAAAAACAACAAAATAGAGTCAAAGTGTTAATATTCATCAAAGTGAACTTATAAAGCAATAAAAAGACGATTGAATGTGAAAGACAAATCATCGCCTACTGAAAGATGAAAAATCATGTTTTACAATTTTGCGGAATGATGTAAAAGGATGAAGTAGAAATCATAATTTATGATTCTTCAAAGAAAGCCATTCAAAAGAGTGAAGTATGATACAACTGAGAAAGAGATGAATCGAAAATAGAGAATCGTTCTATAGGAAGCTGTGTTAAGAATAGAAAGTCGTGATTTATGATTTTACAAAAAGACACTTTTGAAGTTGCAGATCACGTGGGAAGTTACACTGCCATGCAATAAATTGAAGAATTCTTAACTTAGAAGTCTGGCCAATCACTGATCTGAGAAGATTGACAAAGAAGACTCTTAAAGGACTCTGCTGCTGAAATAAAGGAGGAAATCCAAAATTACATCAATTGATTGAAATCAAAGAAAGATAGAATTAGAAGTAGAGTTATAATAGGATATTTAAATTTTAGTAGTTTCTTTTAGTAAAATTAAGAGTTTTGTAAACCGACCCCTTATGATCTATAAATAAGAGGTCTTGGTATAGGAATAAATCATTATAGAAATTTTTAGCATCAATTGACATTTGAGGTTAGGTTTTCTTCTGATCATTAGAGTAGTTTAGAATAGATATCAAAGGTTCCTTGATCACAATTGATGACTGGAATTGAGATCTGAAAGATTATCATAGATATCTGCAGTTTTTCAGAAGCAATTGACGATTGTGGCTGAGGGGTGAAAGATATACTTTTATTGCTTTCTTGTTTAGATTTATTTTTATGCAATTTACTGCTTTGTAAACTTCTTCAAATTTTAATTCGAATTGATGACTCAGGTTGAGATTTACAGTTTAGTGTAATGGTTTTTATTTTCCATCTTTGATTCTCTGGAGTTTGACTGGCGCCCAAATTTTTTGTAGATTAAAGATTAGTATAAATCTATATTGAATGATGCTAGTTTTTGATTGACACCCAAATTCTAGAAGACTAAGATATAGTGTAACAGTATTTTAAAATTGTAAACATCCGATAGCTAAAGATTGTGATTGACAACTATAATCTGAAGAAGGAGGATTTAAGATTTATTTTTCTACAATTTAAATTAAGAAACCATTCTTTATTCATATTTCTCAAGTAGTTTAGGAACTTAAAAGATAGATATAAGTTTTCATAAATTAATATATATATATACAAGATAAAACATATCCTCGTGGAAACGATCTTATGCTATGCTATAATCTCCATTGTGCTCTTGCAATAGGTTAAGACTTAATTAATTAGATATACATAAGTAATCAGCGATCAAGTATTTGGCGCCGCTGTCGAGGATAGCATTTTTATTTTTATCTTTATATTAATTTTAGAAAACAAGTATTCATCTTTCTCTTTTTTTTATATTTCTGTATATTTTTAATTTTCTTTGATCACTTTTTAAGCATTTGCAGGTTTACTCGGAGCAGCGAATCAAAGGTTTCAACACTTCTTCTGGCCATAGAAACTAGAGGCTCAGATTTGTCTCTCTCCTTGCGTTCTAGATTCCATTATATATATATATATATATATATATATATATATATATATATATAATAGTCCATTCAAGATGCAAGGCCGTGATTCAACATGACTCATTCCCTAATGGAATTCCCAACTACTTCCTGGTATCCAGCCATGTTGGAGACAGAGCAAGTCTTTGCCTCTCAGTGGGGTAGTGTTGAGAATTTTTATAATTTTCAGTGGGATAATCCTTATGGCTTCCCAAGGGTAACTCAACAAGAATTGTCTTATACTTACCGACAACATTCTCTTAATTCCCAACAATCATATGGCCCATACCAATCTTTTGTGCAATATCCATATCCTTTAAATGGAAATGATGGTGCTACTATACTCCAAATCCTCCAGAAGTTGTAACAACATGCGCACCATCGCTCTAGGGAATTAACCCAGTTGTCTCATATCTCCCAAAACTTACACTCATGTATTAAGTCCATTACAAATCTTGAAACCCAAATCGGGCAACTAACTTCGTAGTGGGAGGGAAGAGAGAGTAATCAAGCGATCTCATAGACACTAATTCCCACAGTTCAAGTTGTTCAAACCTTAAGGAGTAGCTGGACTGTCGACAATAGAGTAGAGATGCCTACCCCAGTAATTGTCCCTACGGCCATAGACAAAGAGAATGAAGCCAAAGAAGAGACTCTCCCACCAGAAATACCGAAAAAATTAACAAATTAAAAATAAAAATAAGTAGAAAATAAAGAGGATGGTACACCTAAGGTACCCTATTTACCAAAGTTACCATTTCCAAATTCTTTTAGTGCACCATTCGCTTTTGATAAAAATCTAAAAAAATTAGAAGAAATTATTGAGATTTTCAAAGAAGTGAAGATCAATTTACCCCTCTTGGAGGCAATTAAAAAAGTCCCAGCCTATGCACGATTCCTAAAAGGGATGTGTACGCAGAAACGAAAACGGCGAAACGATGTCTCGCAAAAAATTTTCTTGAAGGAGCAAGTAAGCTCAGTCTTGCAAGCTAGAACTCCGCTCAAGCTTAAGGATCCTGGGGTGCCTATAATTTCATGTATCATAGGCAATCATGCAATAAATAAAGTACTTCTGGATTTGGGAGCCAACGTAAATCTTCTACTACACTCTGTTTACAAAAAACTAGGGCTAGGAGATATGAGGCCTACTTTAGTGACTCAGTTAGCCGATAGATCAGAAATAAAGCCTGTAGGAATTATTGAAGATGTAATGGTTGGGGTCGATAAATTTTCTTTTCTTGTCGGTTTCTTGGTGTTAGACATGGAATCAAGTTTGAAATCTCCAATGAAAATTTTCGTTATACTCGGTAGACCATTCTTGGCTACGGCCAATGCTTGTATAAGCTGTAAAATCGGGATAATGGAAGTTTCTTTTCAATTAAATGTGTTCACTGTAGCAAACCAAATTGCTTCAATAGACAACGAGGAATGCTTCGACATAGATGAAATTGAAGATTTAATAGAGGAAGCATTACCTCCAGTCTTATCATAGGATGCACTTCAGACTGTATATGGACTTGGAAGAACCAGACCACCAATTGAAGGAGGTGATTTATTCGACGGACACCTCTATCGTGAACTCCAATCCAAAACATGGAAGCCAAAGGTAGAACCTCTGCCCGTTATTTCCAATGAACCATTGCAACCATCTACTCAAAAAGCATCATCCTTGGATTTGAAACTACTTCCTGATACCCTTAAATATGGTTTTCTTGGGCCTAACGAAACTCTCCTAGTAATTATTTCATCTGCTCTTAATAAGGAACAAGAGAGTAGGTTATTGGCCACACTCATAAAGTATAAGCGTACAATAGGATGGACTATCGCCGACCTTAAAGGGCTTGAACCAGCGATATGTATACATCGATTCATTTGGAGGACAATACCAAAACTTCATGAGAAAGCTAGTGATTGTTAAATCCAAATATGAGGGAAGTTGTTCAAAAGAAAATCGTGAAACTACTAGATGCAAGTATTATTTGCCTAATTTTCGACAGTGAGTGGGTGAGTTGGTGCCATTAAGCGAAACCACAACGTGGCATGTATGCATTGACTATTAGAAGCTCAACTCAATGACTTGCAAGGATCATTTTCCATTGCCCTGCATCAACCAATTTTAGAAAAATGTGCGGGTCAGGAGTATTTTTACTTTCTAGACGGATATTCAGGGTATAATCAAGTTTCAATCTACTCGAAAGACCAAGAGAAGACTACCTTCACGTGCCCTTTGGGAACGTTTGCTTATCGTCCCATGTCCTTTGGGTTATGCAATGCCCCTGCAACATTCCAAAGATGCATGATGGCAATCTTTTCTTACATGATAGACAAATTTCTTAGATATTCATGGATAACTTTTCGGTATTTGGCTGAACTTTTGATTCTTTTCTTGATCATCATGCCCTTGTTTTAGAAATATGAGGAGAAACAAATTTAGTGCTAAGTTGGGAGAAGAGCCATTTTATGGTTCAAGAAGACATAGTCTTAGGGCATATTGTCTTCAAAAGAGGAATCAAAGTTGATAGGGCTAAAATCGATGTAATAGTAAATCTACTACCACCAAATTCGGTACGACAGATTCGATCTTTCCTTGGCCATGTTGGCTTCTATCGCCACTTTATCAAAGATTTTTCTAAAATCTCGAGACCACTATGCCACCTATTAGCAAATGATGTACCCTTTAACATCGACGATGCCTGTATTGACGTATTTAACAAGCTAAAAGTACTTTAATCTGCACCAATTATTCAACCACCCGACTACTCCCTACCTTTTGAAGTAATGTGCGATGCTTCTGATTACGCAATAGGTGTCTTCTTAGGACAGCGGAGAGACAAGGTCCCTCATGTAATTTATTATGGAAGTTGAACCTTAATTGAAGCATAGGTTAACTATACGACCACTAAGAAGGAGCTTCTCGTTGTAGTCTTTGCTGTGGACAAATTTTGACCGTACGTAATGGGATCTAAGATCGTTATCTTCTCTAATCATTCTGCATTAAAATACCTGCAATCTAAAAAGGATGCCAAGCCGAGAATAATCAGGTGTATCCTTCTTTTGCAAGAGTTCAACTTCGAGATTAAGGATGAGAAGGGAGTTAAAAAAGTGGTGGCTGATCATCTATCCAGAATCGAACAGCCTGAAACTATCAGTAAAGAATCTCTGCACGATACCTTTCCAAATGAGCAACTTTTCATCATCCAAGCAAGAGTACCATGGTATGCCAATATCGTGAATTATTTGGCAACAGGTAAGATTCCCCCAATCTGGTCCAATCAGGACAGGTATATTTTCTTTGCTAACGTAAAATATTATATTTGGGAGGACCCTGACCTAATTAACATATGCCCAGAACAAATAATTAGGAAATGTATACCCGATAGTGACACCCACAATATTCTACAATTTTTTCACACAAATGTGTGCAATCGTGAGATTTTTTACAAACCCGTCGCAATGATGCTCACTCATTAAAAAATATAGAGTCGCCTCCCAGAGGTTTTGGTATCCCGAGAAACCGAAATCAATATTAAATGCATCGAAGTGCCAAATATGACTCTGATTCACCGGCCTACACCAAAGTCTCTTGGATAGGGGCTTCGGTTATTGATTGGGAAGGTGTTAGGCACCCGATCAACCAGCTCGTAAGCAGTCTCTACTTGTGGCCAAAATAAATTTAAAAAATAAGAAAAAAAAGAGTACTTCCTCTTGCCCTAAGGTACTTAGATCCTATTTGTGCCCCTCTACCACTATCTAAATTTTGATGGCATAACGGCACAAATTCAAGGGTTGAGCAAAAGCTAAGAAGGTAGAGGAATAGAGGGGAGAACTGGAGCTCTCGGGCCCTTGTAGCATGCGTATAGACCTTTGTGTAGGTGCACTTGACAAGCTTCTGATAGCTTGGATGGTTGAATGGAGGGTTCTAGCTCCCAGGGCTTGATGGCTAAGAGATAGAGGAAGAAGACTAAGGGATAGTGCTCTCACAAACTCAAGGGTTTTGATGGAGGATTGGGATTCTAGGATGATTTAGGATTTGGGAATTTGTATACCCCACTTTAGTATCCGATCACTAATGATCGAATGCCAAAGACAAGAAACATCCGAAGAGGCCCAAGGCAACACTGATGGGTCCGCTGTATTTAGAATGAACCTCAAACATCAGGTGGGTAACATGATGAGTAAACGAAACCCCTGTATGTTGGGAAAAATATCTGTTCCTCAAGGTCATCGGCCCCCAAGCACTTAACGATATTACTAGGCATAACCGAGATGGAACGAGTTACAAAAGCTCAATATGCTGAGAAAAACATCCGCTTCTCGAGATGATCGAAGATGTTTGATGTTCAGGTTTTATTTTGAATAAAATAGCTCCGTAAGTGAGGTGGTGATCGACCCATACTTAGAGATAGGCGCGTAGCAAATACACGAAGATCCACAGTTTGTGTCCAATCATGTGAGGCCTTGATTGCCCCATTTGACTGGCCACGGGTGCCCCTGCATGAAGTAGGAGATCTTTGGGTGAACCCAATGGTCCCGAAGTTAATTTAGCATGACTACTCGAGCGGAGCGAATTGATATCGCAACACTTTTTGGGAGTACATATCGCTTTTTGATAATGTTCCCTGGATCAATATGACCTAGAGTACCCAACTTAAAATAACACTGAACAGATTCGGCCAAAATTGGGTGTCTACCAAAAGAGACATCCAATCTTGTTCTCTGTCGTCAATGACCTTAAAAATCTTTTAACTATGCATAAACATGCACCCATTAGGAGAGATAAGCAATAAAGGTGATGGAAGTGCCGACCTAGATCCCGTCTAGGTATTATTTATGGGAATAAATGACCATCAACGAATACCCAGACGCATGGCGTACACTATACAAGGATACCGTACAAATGTAGGTTTTAAGCCTGTACCCTAAAATGAGCCCTACGGAATACATATTTGAACATAATCATTCGATAAGTAATTACTTTTTTAATAGGTTGGTCTCAACCAACATTTGATTTCTTTTGTAATGGTGTTACCCGGACCTCAAACCCCGTAGGGCGCACCCCCAGACAGCACAGAGCAAGAGTCCACACCTCTAAAATAGCTCGTGATGAACCTGAAGTAAGACACTCAAGTTCTTATGAATCCACAAATAGGGTGATCAACACAAAGAATTTAGCGGTGGAATCATCATGATCGAAAACATTGACTGTGTGATCGGGGTTGACACCGTTGCTCCTACTTTAAAGTAGGATCCAACCTTAGACTTAGGACATTAATCTACCATAGCTGTGTTGCCGATAAAATATTGACATTTTACCGCATTTGAGCACGCATGTGCATGCATAGATATCTTTTTTCCCTTTTTCAAATGATTTAGTTTTACATTTTTTTTAATTGACCGACATGAGCACATAGATGCTTCCTTTGCTTTGCCCATTGTCGAGAGGTTGCCAGCTTTGAGACTTTGGGCCATTTGATATTCCTTCACATTCTCAAGAAAATGTCAATCCCCTTTTTTCGTTTATTTAGGTAACTAACATGCATCCAAAATAACAGAAGGAGAAGCAAACTTTTACCTACACTTTCTCAAAGTTTTATATATATTTTTGGATTTTTATTTTTAGAAATTTTTTATTTATTTTCTTTATTTTTGAGATGGAACTACAATGCTGTAAATATGTGCATGGACATATAAAAGGAGTATATATTTTTTAGAGTTTTTTGGATTTGTCTCTCTTTTTTTTCGTTCTTTTTCTTTATTTTGAGATGGAAGTATGATGTTGTACACATGTACATGGAAAAGAGTAGAAATATATACATTTTTTTTGTATTTAGATTTTTCTTAATTGTTTTTTGTTCTTTTTTTGTCTTATTTTTTTCGTGTTTGATGCCTTAACAGTAAGACGAAGTAACGGGTCCCTTTTTAAGCATAGCTGAACCCATTCATTTGGTCGGACCAGAGTGAGGTTCAAAATTTTTACCAAGGTCAGAACGTCCATCCCTTTGGACTGAATTAACCCTTTTATCCTTACCTCGGGTCATACGTTTGACGGTGTGGTCCAAAAATATACCCGATCAGGACCTAATTTGAGCTAACACGAGAGGCCCGATTGGTGACCAGATAATTTAGAATTGTAACCAAGGGAGCAACCAATGACCTTTTTTTTTTTGTCTCTTTTACAATATTTTTACTCATAGCACCCAAGAAGGGTTTTTGTCGTGTCCGTTGTTTCCCTCTTTTTTACCCATAGCGCCCTTTCAAGTTTTCACTACGCCCATGGGTATGCATTTTTACCCCAAGTGCCTTTTCAGGTTTTCACCAGGTCTGCACAAGCTCGCTGTTTTTACCCGTGGTGCCCTTGTGAGTTTTCACCACGTCCATTTTACTTTGAGCTTGTATATATATATATATTTTTTCTCTCTTTTTTTTTCAAAGGCCACGACATGGATGTCGATGCCATTATAGTCGGCTGGATGAAATTCTTTTGTCGTCTCACAACTTGGCTCATGTTGACTCAATGGATACTGTGATTGCTTGTAGACCTTAAAGAGGGCTTCTTCTCAGAATATATCGTAGGCATGGGATAAGTAAGGAATTTTGAAGATATTCTAGGTTTTAAAAGGTTTCCTTGATTGGGTTACAGCTGCCATAATAAACTTCTTCCTTGGGAGATTTTGACTGTACATGACTCACTTTTTCTTTTCTATATTTTTTTTATCCTTTTTTGCATTTTTTCAGACATCCTCTTTTTGGGATTTTGCTTTTCTAATTTTTTTGGATTTGATGGTAACTCTTTTTCTCTCCCCCTTTTTTTTTTGGTATATACACTTTTTCCGTCTTCTTTTATGGGGAAGGGTTTATGAAAGAAAGGCCAATGGCTCAACGGGTGTAGCAGAGGGTATGATTATTTAGGGACACGTTTGGGCTACTTGGCTTCTAAATGATAGCCTCTTTTTTAAAGTATCCTTATGCAGTCACGCATCTATTTTATCAATACTACCTTGCTTCAAGAAACTTAGGAATAGAATTGTCAGACGAATCTAGTGTTAATTGGCTTCGAAAAGTGATCTCCGCCATGGTGGCAAGGCGGAGCGCATATCTAGGCAATACGTCTCGGATGACATAAGGTCCTTCCAAATTGGGCTTGAATTTCCCTCTCGAATCAGTGTGCCATCATCGCCCTTTGGTATGTTGCCCCAGCATTCTTCAACCCAAATAGCATGATTCAGTAATAGAAAGTTTATCATGGAGTAATGAACGTTGTTTTCTCTCGATCTACTTTGACCATCTTGAATTGATTGTATGCAAAAAATCCATCTGTGAATGACAACATCCCCTGCCAAGCAGTGTTATCGACCAAGATGTCGATGTGTGGCAATGGGAGGTTATCCTTTGAGCTCGCCTTGTTTAGATTTTTGAAGTCAATGCATATGTGAACCTTTCTATCTTTCTTTGGTACTGAGACGATGTTGGCTAACTAATGAGGGTACTTTGAGACTATGAGGATCCTACATCGTACTATTTGATGACCTCGTCTTTCATTTTCAACCTCCATTCTAGCCTTAGGAGTCTCAACTTCTGCTTGACCGACTTAATATCTGGATATAGTGACAGCTCATGCTCAACCAAATTGGTGTCTAAACCAGGCATATCCTCATATGACCATGTGAAAACATCTTGGTATCACCGAAGGAAATCAATCACGCTTTTTCTTTCCTTGGGGGACAACAACGTTCTGATCTTAGTGATTCTAGGAAACTCCTCATTACCCAGATTGGCATTTTCAGTCTTTTCAACGATTGGCATAAGGCCATGCTCAAAATTGGCGTACCATTCAAGGAGATCATTGGGAAGCTCCTCAACGGGAATTCCCTTATCCAGACTCGTGACTCTTACCTCTTCTTGTATTTCTACAGGAAAGGGGTCGATTTCACGTGGGACGAGATTTTCAATTAAGCCATCATTTTTCTTAATTTTTATCGAAAATTTTGAAAGACAATTTTTTTGAATTATTTTATATTTCTTTTATTTTTTAGATTTTTTTTTCTTCAGAGATGGGCTCTTGGCAAAGTGGGTCTTTATATACACATATGGTATGCTTGCAAAGGCTAACCTCGCTATTTAAAGGTTGTTTCTTTTTAGGAAGCCGACACCGTATTTACAACCACTCGATGCTTCCAGCGTTTGGGGCAGTGATGCCCAATTCTTCACCTGTGGTGCCATACCTTTACCTTCTCTGTTGAAGGAGGTTGATTGAGATGACTACTGGGAGTCAGCCTCCAGCATGTTTATCATGGGCTCGTCTGGGACCCTGTCCTCGAACGTCAGCAAGGGTTTGTGGTAGTTTACGATGGGCTGCTAGATTGGTAAGGGTTCCTCCTCAAAAAGTAATAGGGATGCCAAATCTCTTTCCACATCGAGGGGAATGACTTGGGGATTAATGGGGTGGATAGCGACTACCGAGTTGTGTGTGGTTAGCTGTGTTGCCCCATTCTGATTAATTTTTACAACCCCCACACTGACGAATGTATTATGGATGTGAGGTCTCAGATGGGGTTCATCTTCCAGGACTACCGGCCTGGCTTTCCCATTGGCTATGGTTCTGGCCTTCTCTTTGGCTTCCTGAACCTCTTCCTCAGTGGGCTTGTAACTTAACCCCAAATCTGAAATGTTGGCCGCCTTTCGCTCTGACCGGGTCTCTCCTACCTTACAAACAGAGACTCAAAGCTTTTCCTTTTTGATAACCCCACTTTTGGAGCATGGCTACTACTGCAGTCATTCCACCTCCAATTTTTGTGGTGACTCCTCTGATAGGTTTTGGCCTCAATGTTGACACATCATACTAAAAGCTATGAAGATCTGTGTCTTTAGCTATATGGGGAATATCAAGCGCCTTGTGATTTTCGATGCTGTGAACCATTTTCTCTCTTACTTTTCGTCCTTCTCCCATGATTGTTACGACCCTCTGCTCTGATATGAATTTGAGCTGTTGGTGTAGAGTGGAGCGCAACACCTGATTTCATTTAGCCACGGGCATCCTAGTAGCAGGTTGAAAGAGGACTTGATGCCCATGACTTGGAATGGGATTGAGAAGGTTATTGGCCCAATAGTGAGCTCAAGATCGACTTCTCCTATCACCTCCCTCCTGGTATTATCAAACCCTCTTGTACATGTTCTGGCTGGCTTGAATGTGGAGGGATCAACCCATATTTTAGTTGCAGTTCTAAGGGGGCATACATTCAATGTCAAACCATTGTCTATCACCACCAAAGGGATTATTAATTCCTTTGATTCCACCATGATGGTGAGGGGTTTAGAATGGTTGCTTCCTTCACTTGGCAGGTGTTAAGACTTGAAAAAGTACCACTTTTCGCCCTTTAACTTAATCTCTGTTGGACCCTTAATCATTTAATAAAAGTGTTTTAAGCCTGTTCTATAGGTAATGAACAGCATCTACAATAAGGCTTTAATCCTGCTAAGGAGCCCACTTTTGCCCCAGAAGTCTATTAGAAGAAGGGAAGATGGATCCAGACGAGAACTTGACTGCATGAAAGCAAAGCACAGCAGCAACAGAGCAAGAAATGAGCCTCACACAGTTGCCATAAGGCTTAAAGGATTCAAAAAGTAAGCCTTGCGCAGTCCTCGCGAGTTTCCCAAGACTTCATACCAAGTGTCCGCACTATTCTCACACAGTTTAGTGGCAAAAGGGCTTCAGAATCATGACTCGCATAGCTCAAGAAAGCAGCACTAAAAACCTCCCACAGTTCACTCAAATCAGCTGAGGAGAGAGAGAGCTCTAGGTATTTTTGCACGCAGCTATCGCGCAGTGGCCGCGGGATGCAAAACTACAGAAAAACTTCTCACGCAGTTTAGAGACCAATGCACATCATGCCCTCGCGAGGATCCTCGTGAAGATCCATTGAGGAACAAGATGCTCGCGCGATTCCCACGCCATTCTGAAGGAAAGTGCAATCCCGCGAAGACAAGAGCAACCCAGCGAGGATTCAATGCTCTATCGCGCGACTGCTTAAGCTGTAAGCTAAGACAACCCTGCGACAGCTAGAGTTTCAAGTTAATCCAATCTCATGAAGACCGTGTTACCACGCGACAGTCTTAGAAACTAGTGCTACTTGGCGAGGCTCTGGACTATAACACTCCCTCACTTCTGCAGAGGACATTCTGAGAACTTTCAGCAAGTAGGGCATGCACTCCAATGCTCCAATTTCTGTGCATGCGCCTCGAGGCATCCAAGGAACAGTATCAGGCCATGTGGTATCGTTAAAATTAGGGTTTCCTAACCTTAATACACTGCCAAACTGACTGCTATAAAAACCTAAGCCTGGTTTAGGCTTAGGGGACTTTTTCTTCTTAGAATAGAACTTAGTTTTTTCTTCTTCTGAAATCGGCTGTAGATTTCCAGTAAGTTTAGGTTAGGTTTAGGTTGTTTCTTTTTATCTTTTTCTTCTCTCCATAGTCCAGAATTTGCTAGCTATGCCTTTGTATGATTATTTGGAATAGATTAATTGAGTTTTATAATAGGGTAATTTACATTTATGGGATTTTTGTTTGTGAGTTGTTTTGTACAAGGCTGCTACCTTGATATCCTCCATTGCTAGGATGTATTGCAAGCAATGGGGGACTGATTTTATGGTTTACTTAGATCCAAGTGACCTGTGTCTGGGCTAACATGCTCCCATACAGGCCTAGCCCCACCACAGGACCCAGTAGATCTAAAATCCCCTTGGGAGCAATGAGCTTTACAGCCTTGTGAACATGGTGGTGGCAGCAATGTTTCTTGTTCTATCTTCAGCTTCGTGAGGAGGATAGCCTCTGGGATAGTCTGTGACCATTCAAGTGGACATGTTATAGCCTTAGGGTGAAGCCAATCCACAGACTCAAAACAGATATTTCTTCTCTGCACTCGTGCTTGAAGCCCTGTGAGAGGTTGTGCAGAGACAGGCCCTGTATCTGTATAGACCCGCCATCAGATGGTAGATCTGATCTGGCTATAGAGATTGTAAGCTTGCAACTGGATCACTGCAGTCTCTCTAAAGCAGTGGACAACCAATTCAAATGCTTGTACTCAAACTCTTGCTGGTTCTATGTGTCTGGGCTAACATGCTCCCATACAGGCCTAGCCCCACACGTAGAGCTTTAGAGGATGAGGGTCCCTATGGATTCCTGAGCTTATATTAGCCTGGAATGAAATAGTGCCTATAATGTTAAACATGTTTTGACCCATCTATGGATTGTGGTTCCCCTATGGGATAGTCTATGAAAATTTAAGTGGACAGGTTATAGCCTTAAGGGATTGGATCATGGCACAGAGATGAGTTGGGATCCTTTCTCCTCAGTGAGGATAATGTAGCCATTGGACAGGATTTCTATGGCAGCAGACCTGAATTTGAGTTACAAAACTCCTTAGATCAAAATCCAATAGCATACTTCTCACCCTTTTATATTTATTTTCTCACACTCCATCCTTCTTCTCCACCCTTTCTGTAGTTAAATCATTAGATTACCAGAGAATGTAGAAATAAGTGACCTTAAATCACCTTCCATTTAAGACTGCCAGATCTGTAGTCAGATCTGGAGAGCCTACTACTGATGGCTACCTTGGAGCTTTAGTCAACTTTTCCTATGGGACAAACTCTTACTTATAAAAACTTGCTACAGCAGGCCCTATATCTTGCAGGACTGTGCATATTTCAGGCTTACTGCTCTATCATTTTCAATCCACCTTTCATTCAATTTCATTCACCCCATTCTTATCACTGCCTCCAATAAAGTCAGTATCAAACATTGAAAAAATATCCCAACAAATTTTTGGCGCCGCTGCCGGGGATTTTTGATCTAATAGTAGACTCTAGAATTTTGTATTCTTTGTTCTTTGGTAGTTGTACTTGTGAATAATTGATACTGTTGATTTACATTTGGAATTTTTATTACAGATCTGGACCGTAGCAGAGAAGGAGACTGGAATTGCATTGAGAGTCTAGCTACCTCTGTTTGCACTTCTCTAATGTTCCAAACCTCAGTTTATTTCTCCTTTGAAGATTCCATATGCAGTTGATTTGGATAGTTGTAATTTTTTTAGTATAATATGCTTGCGAATAGTTGTCCCTTCTGTTGGTGTGTGTGTGCATGTTAGGAAGGAGATCTCTCAGTCCTACTTTAGAGCCTGCTAACATTGAGATTGAAAGGGGTAGAAGACCGAGAAGGCATAGACACACCACAGTCGAGGCCCCTATTGAAATAGAGACAACAGTTATGGGTGAAGAGCAACCTAGAACATTGAAGGAATTGAATGCTTCGGATGATTACAATTCTCCATTCAGGGTAATTATGAGATAAAAACTTCCATCATCCAAATGCTTCCCTCTTTCCATGGGCTTAGCAAGGAAGACCCTTACAAGCACATTGACCAGTTCTTGGCCCTATGTACGACATTCTCCATTGCTGGTTTGGGACCAGAAGCCACTAGGTTAAGGCTTTCTCCTTTCTCCTTAAAGGACAGGGCCATGACCTGGTTATCTACTCTCCCAAACAATAGCATCACTTCCTGGAAAGACCTCCAAACAAGATTTTTGTCTAAATTTTTCCCAGAGATCAAAACTAGCCAATTGAGGAAGGGCATACTTTCTTTTGCCCAATCCCCAACTGAAGATTTTAACCAATGCTAGGATAGATTTAAGGAGATGCTCAAACAATGTCCCCACCACAAGATCCCTGACTGGCAGCTTGTCCAGAGCTTCTACAATGGGATTGATGAGAAGAGCAGAGACATGGTAGATACCTCTTGTGGTGGAACATACATGCATAAAATAGTTGATGAGCCATGGGACTTATTCGAGGTCATAAGTGAAAATGCTTTCTAGAAGATGTCCTCATCTAGAACTATTCAAGAGCCTTCTCCTAAGCTGGGGGTGGCTGAAACTTATAAAGGAAATATGTATGAAGTTAGAGGAAACGATGACCTAAGAATGCAGATGGCCAATCTTATTGAAAGATTTGATAAACTTTTGACTGAGGTACAGCCTAGAATGGCTACACAAGTGATGGAGGCATGTTTGATATGCCGATCTCCACAGCATATAGTGGAAGAATGCCCATCTGTACGGCAATAGCCTGAGTTTGTAATGGAACAGGCTGCTGCTGCCCAATCTTTTGGACAGCAACAATCTGGTGGCTACAATAAACAACCATATGGATACCAGCACCAAAATACTGGTTACCAATGGAGAGACCACCCTAATTTGAGGTGGTGGCAAGACAATTATATGCAGCCACAGCAGATGTTGGCCTTACCTCAAAGGCCACAGCAGTAGTTTAACTAGGGTTATGCCCAAAGGTCGGATTTCCAATAACAGTAGCCCCAACAATAAAATCAATTGGTAGTTCCCCCACCTCAGCCCCGAAGTGCCTCTTTCAAGGACCAGGTTTTACCCCAATTGCAAAGCCTTGGACCCTTAAATCAGACTGTGACTTCTCATAGTCAAAGCATTAAGAAAATAGAAAAGCAGCTTGGCCAAATAGCCAATACTCTGGAAAAGAGAGAGGAGGGCAAGTTGCCAAGCCAACCTGTAGCCAACCCCAAGGGCCAGTATTCCATCAGAGAAGGCTCCTCAAATTTTGAGGGGGCCAATGCCATCACAACCTTAAGGTCTGACAAGCTGGTAGGCAACCAGGTGAGAAAAGAACAAGGAGAGGTCTATCCTAAGGAAATATCAAGTGAGAATGATAAGGACTTTGTTAGAACACAGAGTCAAGAACTGCCTGCTACCCTTCAACAAGGGAAAAATAAAGAGGTTGTAGTCGAGCCTCAACAAGATATAAAAATAGATAAAAGAAAAAAATAAAAGTTCAGCCAGAGGCTTGTAGCTGATGAACCAGCAATACCTCAGCTGCCATTTCCTCAAGCTTTAAGTGGCCCTGCCCTTTTTGATCAGGGTCAGGCACAAATCGAGGAAATGATGAAGACCTTTAAGCAGGTCAAAATAAATTTACCCCTGCTTGATGCAATCCGACAGGTCCCAGCCTATGCAAAGTTTCTGAAGGACCTCTGTACTCAGAAAAGGAAGGCCAGAGGCCATTTGTCCAAAAAGGTCGTTGCAACTGATATAGTTAATTCTATATTAGCTATGATAATACCTGAGAAGTTGCAAGACCCAGGGATACCCACTATTTCCTATATTATTAGAGACCACACGATTAGAAGGGCCCTTTTAGACCTTGGAGCCAGTGTTAACCTGCTGCCATACAGTGTATACCTGCATCTAGGATTGGGGGAGCTGAAGCCCACCCCCATTGTTCTATTGATGGCTGATAGGTCTGAGAGGAAGCCCATGGGAGTGGTTTAGGATGTCCTAGTAGGGGTAGAGAAGTTCTTCTACCCTGTAGACTTCTTTGTTTTAGACATGGGATGTAATAAAAGTACATCTCCGATACCTGTTATCCTGGGCAGACCATTTTTGGCCACTGCTAATGCATGCATTCAATGCAGGTTTGGAATCATGGAGGTCACTTTCGGACATATGAAAGTTGAGCTTAATGTGTACAACACTGCAAAGTACCCTCATCTGGACAATGAGGAATGCTTTGTAGTGGATGTACTAGAAGAAATTGTTGAAGAAGAATTGCCCACTCTGCTGGAGTGGAGCAACATTGTCACTGATTTAACTAAAGTTTGGAACTTGGTGGAGGAAGGAAGCCTAGCTTTAATGCCAGAAGACATGCCCCTAGTGAGGTCTTCTGTGGGCTTAGTGCAGCATTCCAATTGGAAACCTACATTGCTGCCCCTTCCTCCAACCAACAATACACCAATCCTGCCATCCATATAACAAGCCCCTGATCAGGAGCTCAAGAAGCTGCCAGAGACATTAAAATATGCTTTCCTCGAGAAAGAAGAGAAACTTCCTGTAATTATCTCCTCTTCCCTAACCTGTGAGCAAGAGGAAGAATTGCTAACAGTTCTGAGGAAGCACAAGAAAGCAATTAGCTGAACCATTATTGATCTGGGAGGGATTGATGCATCAATCTGTATGCATAGGATCCATTTAGAAGAGGGCTCAACACCCTCCAGGGAAATGCAGAGGAAATTGAATCCTCACATGCAGGAAGTGGTTCTGAAAGAAATCATTAAGTTGCTGGATGCTGGGGTAATTTACCCCATCTCTGATTCTGAATGGGTGGCCCCAATCTAGGTGGTACCCAAGAAGTCTAGCATCACAGTGATCACAACCAACTCTGGAGAGTTGAGACCAGCCAGAGAAACCACTGGCTGGAGGGTTTGCATCGATTATAGAAAACTCAACTCCAGAACCAGAAAAGACCACTTCCCTCTCCCTTTTATTGATCAAATTTTGGATAAGTTGGTTGGAAAAGCTTTTTACTGTTTTCTTGATGGGTATTCAGGGTACAACCAGATCCCTGTGCACCCTTTGGATCAAGAGAAAACTACTTTTACTTGTCCTTTTGGCACCTTTGCTTATGTAAGATGCCTTTGACTGTAATGCCCCAGCCACCTTTCAGAGGTGTATGTATGCCATCATTTCTGATATGATTGATAAATTCTTGAAAATTTTCATGGATGATTTCTCAGTTTATGGGGATAGCTTTGATCAATGTCTATAACACCTCCATCAAGTCTTACAAAGATGTGAAGAGACCAATTTGGTCTTAAGTTGGGAAAAGAGCCACTTCATGGTAACACAAGGAATTGTGTTGGGCCATGTGGTCTCTAAAGATGGAATTGAGGTAGACAAGGCCAAAGTTGACCTCATTGCAAATTTGCCCCTCCAAGAATAGTCAAGCAAATCAGATCCTTCCTTGGGCATGCTGGATTCTACAGGAGGTTTATCAAAGACTTCAGTAAAATTGCTAAACCATTGTGCCACCTGCTCTGCCAGGATTAGCCCTTTGATTTTTCTGCTGAATGTCTTGAGGCTTTTGAAAAGTTAAAAGTCTGCCTCACCTCTACTCCTTTACTCCAAACACCTGACTATACCTTGCCCTTCGAGTTGATGTGTGATGCATCTGACTTGGCAATAGGTGTTGTCTTGGGCCAGAGAAAAGATAAGTTGCCAGTGGTCATTGCATATCTCAGTAAATCACTTACTGAAGCTCAGCTGAACTACACAACCACTGAGAAAGAGCTTCTGGCAGTGGTTTTTGTTGTGGATAAGTTTAGACCTTACCTACTTGGGTCTAAAACTGTCATCTTCACTGACCAGTCAGCTTTAAAGTACCTAATGTCCAAGAAGGATGCAAAGCCTAGATTGATTAGATGGATACTCCTGTTACAGGAGTTTGACATCGAAATCAAGGACAAGAAGGGTGTAGAAAATGTGGTGGCTGACCACTTGTCCAGAATTATGTTGGGAAAAGGTGATGATGACCTTGCTACAAATGACGTCTTCTCGATTGAGCAACTATTTGCCATCCACTCTTTAATTCCCTGGTATGCACATATTGTCAATTATCTAGTTATAGGCAAGACCCCTTCCCATTGGACAAAAATGGATAAAGACCTATTTTTCTCACAGGTCAAATTCTTTTTCTGGGAAGAACCTTGCTTGTACAAGTATTGTGCAGACCAAATCATTCAAAAATGTATCCCCGAAAGTGATGTCCCCAATATTTTGGCCATGTACCATGAAAATGCCTGTGGGGGTCACTTTAGTGGGAGAAAAATAGCTGACAAAGTGCTACAGTGTGGGTTCTATTGGCCTTCTCTTTTTAGAGATGCCAATACACACTGCATGACCTGTGAAAGATGTCAGAAACTAGGAGGGCTATCTAAACAAAATTCAATGCCTTTACAGCCCATCCTTATTATAGAACTGATTGATGTGTGGGATATTGCTTTTATGGGCCCCTTTCCTCCTTCATATGGTTTTCATTTTATCTTAGTGGTAGTGGACTATGTTTCCAAATGGGTAGAAGCCATTTCCACAAGAACTAATGATAATCAGGTGGTCCTCAAGTTCATAAAGCAGAATATCTTCTCCAGATTTGGTACCCCTAGAGCCATTATCAGTGATGGCGGGAGCCATTTCTGTAACATAAATTTTGAGAGATTGCTCAAGAAATATTCTATCACCCATAGGATTGCTACTCCCTACCACCCACAAATCAGTGGGCAAGTTGAAATTTCAAATAGGGAGATCAAGCATATCCTTGAGAAGACTGTGAGGATAGATAGGAAGGATTGAGCTGACAAGCTTAATGATGCACTGTGGGCTTATAGGACTGCCTATAAGACCCCTATTGGTATGTCCCCATTCAGACTGGTCTATGGCAAGGCTTGTCATCTCCCAGTGGAGTTAGAGCACAGGGCATATTGGGCCATCAAACATTTAAATCTAGATCTAACTTCAGCTGGTCATCACAAGTTGCTGCAGCTATCGGAATTGGAAGAACTAAGGATGGATGAATATGCCAATGCCAAGACCTACAAGGAAAGGTCCAAAGCATTCTTTGACAAAGGGCTGTTGAGAAAGAGATTCATTGCTGGTGATAAGGTTTGGTTGTTTAACTCCAAACTTAAACTTTTTCCAGGTAAATTGAAATCCAGATGGGAAGGTCCTTACATTGTCATGCATGTTTCCCAATCTGGTGCTGTGGAAATCAAGGATCCTAAGTCCGGGAGACTCTTGAAGGTGAATGGTCAGAGGTTTAAGCCTTGTTTTGAAAAACCTACCGACCTTTTGGACACCATTCACTGTCCACGGGATCCTTCTTCAAACTGATTCCATAGGTGTGTCATTACTGTATCATATGTACTTCATTTTTGGTTGATTTATCTTGTTGTCTTTAGTTTCTATTCTCTAGGATTTGCTAGTGGCCTTATCTGAATTTTTCCCTATTTGTTTTGAACTTTTGTTGCTTGCCTTGATTCTTACTGCTTTTGAATTGATAGCTTCTGTTGAATGCCTAAGGTGGGAGGTCATTTTTGTTGTCCTTAAGCGTATGATTGAAATTACATGTGTCTAAAGACAGTCGTAGGAGAGGGTAATGCCTAGGATTCAACCACAGCAAGCATGCAAAGGGGCAGAACAGAGAGCACATGCTTTCTATTTTATACCTTACTGTCGCGAGGTTAAAGAGGAAGCCTGGGAAACTATCATGAGATTTGAAAGCTCTCGCGAGGTTAAAAAGGAAGTCTGGGAGAAGTTCACGTAGTTCACCTGGACACATTCTATTTACTATCGTGAGATTCATGTGTATCTGAAAACTTGTCGCGCGATTCATGTACTCTAGTGAACCTCTCGCGCCATCTCCATAGAGATTCAAAGGTTGTCGCAAGATTTAAAATGAACCCAGGAGATGCTTGCGCAATCCACATGTATTCATCTTAAACTGTCGCGCGCTCCAAAATCCACCTGGGAGATTGTTGCGCAATCCAGATTGATTAAAAACCTTCACTAAGTTCATTCCCAACCCCGCGACTAGAGGGCCCAAAGTGCGTCGAGCTTCGTGATAGGTATTTCAACCCCACATTTTGCTCCTTTCCCAGTACTCTTTCCTTTCTTCCCTCTACGAAACCCTAGCTCCTGTCACTCTCCCACTTCTCTCCTCCAGCATCACTCCTACAGCTCATCATTCACTCCACAAATCTATACAAGTGTTCCTAGCATCACCCTCATCTATTGCCCTCTGCTAAGAGATTTTGAGGTGCCCTGTGCTTCCAATTAAACCAAACCCTAGATCTCAGTCTCCATTGCTCATAGTAGAAGACAGAGTTCAAAATGGCTCCCAAAATTGCACAAAAGAGAAAGGGGAAGAGCAAGGACCCAGTAGAGACCACCCCTAAAAAGGCCAAGACTTCAAAGTCTCCCAAAAAGGGAAAGGAAGTTGAGGAGGCGACAGTACCAACCACTAAGTTCTCTACTCCTTCTGAACTCCTGGAGTCAATTCCATTGGAGCCTGAATCAGCTTTTAATGTACCATTTTTTGATAACCAACCTCTGTTTGCCCCTACAGTATAGTTTATGAGTAAAGCGGCTTGATGCCATTGAGGAGAGCAATTTCAGCACTAGCCTACCCCAGGCTAGTGCAGCTGTTTTATCAGCACATCAAGGTCAAGAAGGACAATGATGGACAAGGGTGCTTGCTGGTAATGATTGACGACTTAGACATGTTAGTGGGCCCTAAGATGATCGCTGAAGTGTTGGGCATCCCAGCGGCATTCAATCCTAGCTGTGGATATGGCCCCCCTCTGCGTGCATCAATTGACACAATTGCAAGGGCCCTAACAAGAGGACTAAAAACCACAAGGGACTCAATCAGAAGGAGGGAACTTGAGCCTGAGCTACTGTTCATTGACCAAGTCCTGCGAAAGAACATATATTGCTCAGGACATCAGTAGGAGAGAAGAACTCCCATTGCGGATGCTGTCTATTCCTACCACATGGGCCATGGCTTCCATGCAGCCTGGCTGATTTTTGAAGCTATGAAAGACACAGTGGCAAAATTAGGGTCAAACAAAAAGCCTCACACCCTGCCCTATGCAAGAATTATCACCTTGCTGCTGATCAAGGGGGGCTACAAGATAGTAAGAACCGAGCAAACGACCACCCTTACCCCTACTACCTTTGCTAAGAGGTAATGGGGAATCAGCAGGAGCTTGATGGAGACCTAGAAGAAAAACAAAGCTGAGGCTCAGGCTCTGCCTAAGCAAGCAGAAGAGGGAGCCGGATTAGGGTCCATCCCTGCTACAAAGGAAGTGCCCCCAGAGCCTGTCAGTACCATCACTGCAGCAGAACCCATTCCCCCTCCCCCTTTTACTTCTGCATCCACTACCCCTCTTGCATCCATCTCTCACTCCCCTCTGTTTCCATTCTCCATTCCCACTCCCCCTTCACCTGTGCTTGGTTCCTGGGAGGACTCACCATCCCCTACCTTACCTCAGTACATAGCCACAATTCCCTCCTCATTTCCACCTAAGCCTGTTAGGCCCCCACTCATCTCATACAAAAAATGAAAAACTATTGAGACCATTCCAACCATCTCCCAGACACCACCCTCAATCCCTTCTATCCCTATAAACCTTGAAGAAACCATCACCCCAGCCATATCAACTACATTCCCTCTCCCAGACATTGACTTAACCCTTAACACATCCATAGGCTTCCAAGCCTTCATCTCCACCTTCCTTGAAACCATGCCTACCTACTACACCCCTCTGTCAGACTCCCTAACTACCTCACATCACCATTCCCCAGAACCCCACTCTTCCCCTCCCTCTACTTTCCATCATGCTCCCTCCTCCCCCTTCCAACCAGTACCCTCTTCTTCCCAAACCCAACCTCCTAACTTTGACACACTAACCCTCATCCTACCCCTTATCCAAGACATACAGGCCCAATTATCCACCAATACCCAAAAACAGGACCTAATGCATGTGAACTCACTTCCATCCAATCCACCCTACACACTTTAACCACTCCACCCATCCCTCCACCACCCACCTCATCGACAAAACCACCCAAACATAATTCCCTCTAATAATTACTCCCCCACCATCACCATTACCTCTTCCCCACCCATTTCCTTTACTCCTTTCACCATTCTAATTTTCCATCCCCATCACCCCCAACTCTTGTTGAGCCTACACCTTCACCTTTCCCCTATACCCTCCATCCCACCTCTTATCCTACCCCCTCCCACCTTCTCTGCCAAGTCTACACAAATAGACCAAGAACCTGACCCCATTCCCTCACCACTCGACTTTCCTACTATCATCCCCCCTCCTCCCCTCCATCACCAAGCACAATCTGCTCCTTCCACCTCTTATCTTCCCATTGCCCCAAAACATCATTTTTATAGCCCCCCTACCTCACCATCCTCCACCATATGAGAGATAATACATACCTGAGGAAGGATGTCTTGAGGGGCATGGCCAAGCTATGCTAATCAATTGAGACCCCCCTACTGGAGAAGATTGATGAGATGACGGAGGTCCACAGAAAATAAATACTGGGCATCTCCTTGGGGTGGCAAAATATCCTGGAGGAATTTCAGAAGGCTAAGGCTACAACTACTTATCATCAGATAAATTGGGAGTATGAGAAATCCAATGTTGCTGTAGTGACTGCCCAGGTGAGAATGGTTGAAAAAAGAGTTAACAATGCCCAGGAAATCCAAAAAATTCAAAAGGAGATCCATGAGACTGACGCCCTCAAATTTCAAATCAAGATAGCCTCATTGGAATCTGCATTGGCTGCCCGAAATGAACCATACCACCCAACCCCATCTGTTCACATGCCTCTGCTTGTGCAACTACTACTCCGCTCCACACCGCCTCGAGGAGGCACCACCTCAGCCCCAGAAAGCCAAAGGAAAAGCTCCTGCTTCACCTCCTAAGGAGTAGCCTCCAGCTACAGAGCAGCCTCCACCTCCCAATGCCTCTGCTGCACCTCCACAAGAGCAAACTTATCCTCAAAGGAGGAAAGTCACAGTCAAGAGGTCTGTTCCCAAAGTTGTCCCTTTAAAAATTGGCAAAGAGCATGCTTCCCAGTCTGAAGAGGCATAGTCCCCTGCTAGACCTGAGTCCACTGGAAAAGGAAAGTCACCAGTGGTCCCCACTGTGAAACCCAAAGCTAAAGGAAAAGAGAAATCCCCAGTGGTCCCCCCAGTAGAAGCTAAAGCCAAAAGCAAAGGCAAAAGAAAATCCCCTGCCACTCCCCCTACTAAGCGCAAAGGAAAAGCCCCTCAAGAACCCAAGGAACCAAAGGCTCCCAAGGCACCAAAAGTAAGGGTGAGGGCACCTAAAGCTCCATCTGTAGCAAAAACACCAGCCGCAAAGAAAAAGGAGAGGGAGGAAAAGAAGAAACAAGACAGAGCTACCCTTAAGGAACAGGCTAAAAAGATGGGCTGGGATTTCCTTACAGATTCTGATTGATATTAGATCCTAGCTTCTAGATTGTATCTTAGGTTTTTCTTCTTCTAATTCCACTTGTAACTATTTTTATTACACTTTAATAGAAATTCTAGTGTTATCTATTGCTCTGTTCTGTGTGTTTCTTTCTGATTGTTTGGTACTTTTGATTTTGTTCTTTTTGCCATTCATGGGAGAAGAGTTTTTAGGAGGATATTTTTCGTTAAACCAGTAATCCATGTAGCAGATAGATGTCGTTGGTGGCTGAATAAAATTTGTGCAATACCTGCCTCAGGAATTTCAATGGCTTCCTCTTCAAATTGATGTGCCCTGTTTAGTGTACATCGCGAAGATCCCCAGCTCAGCTGCGCAAGACATGTCCTTCACTCATCACTGATTGCTCTTCACGAGGATCACCGAGCAATACACTTACCTCTTTAAATACCATGCCTCTCTTTGGACATTCATTTAATGCTACTTCTCTTTTCCAACGAGCCAGTTGGGTATTTTCTTCTTTTCCCACACAACACTCATTTTTTGCCAAGTGTGAAAAGGGGCGCAATTTCAATTCCGTCGATTCATGTTCCCTCATCCCTCTCTTTTAAACCGGCCCTCAGTCCCTTTTCATCTCATCCCTCCTCTTCTACCCCGAGAAGTCCATACCTCCTCCCACAAATGGCGGATGACAACCCCTTCGGGTTCCTAATCAAATTTTACCCCATCTAGGAATATCCCCCACCGCCAAAGGAGTCGGACCCCTTGCAATTTCTCTAGGATGAGTATGAAAAAGTCCAGCGGATCCTGGCCAAGGAGGAAAAGAAAAAGAAAAAAAGAGAGAAGCAAGAGAAAAAGAAGAAGGAAAAAATTGCACCACCTACATCTCCCCCTCCATCTTCCTCAAACCCTCCCCCGGCTACACATTGACCCCCCCCATTTTCTCTTTTCTTTTTCCATCTTTTTGTCATATTTCCTTTTTATTTCAATGAAAGTTTCTTTTACTTCTATACTGTGCAGTTTGCATTCTCTGTTTCTCTATCTTCCTCTGTGTTTATTTTTGTCATGCGCTTGATTCTATCGCTTTTATCACCTCCGAACCAAAGGAGGACACCGCCCAAATGGTTTGGGGGTGTGGTAGTTTGCCAATAGAATAGTTAATTTTAGTGCAATAATGGTGGCATAACTGAGATGAATAAAGCTAATTTCCACTAAACTTGATACAATGAGGAAACAAGTACAAAATTTAAACATTTTTGCAGACTTTTGGAAAAAAAAAAAAAGTTGAATTTTGACACCACCATGAAGCTAATATTAGAAAATTTTTGAGTTAAGTACTCAGTGAGCCTAAGAGGAGAGAAACAGATGAAAATACAACCCATGAGTTAAATTTGAAGACCATACCTAGTGAGATTTGGGCTCAAAATTTTCTTTTGAAGAGTGTTTTTAGCATTATTTCTGCTCTAAGGACTGATTGAATCAAGACTTTGTCACTAGAAGTTGTGCAACTCCAAATCAAAACTAACTAACAACACTCATGAGACTAAGGAAATGATCCAAGGCCCTTATTTGGACAGTTTGAGCCTAAAAATCTAACCTTTTAAAATCTACCCTTTTGCATGTACCAGTTGAGCCTTAAAATCATACTCTTCTTTCACAAGCACTAGAACACTTGCACCTTAACCTCATTACCTGAGTTTACCTTACCCTCACTTTGAGAATTTAGAAGGTAAAGGAGAAGGAAGAAAAGATACTGAGAATGGTCCAATATTCTGTGGAAGGTGAAGAAAAGCATCTTGTGAACAGCTGTGTATCAATGGCAGTTGAGCGGCATTTCATCAAAAGAATGAATAAAGAAAATAAAAAGAGGAAAAGAAAGAGAAGTCTAGAGAACATCATCATCTGAAAAGTGAAAAGAAGAGGTGAAGCTAGCCACTTTGTCTCTGAAATAGAAAAGAAAGATGAAGTTTTTATTGGAATGAAGGTTGTGAAGTCATGAACCACTCCTGACCTTGCTGATTTCTCAATTTGGATTCCCTTTTTACCCCTTTTATTCTGTACACCCCTCAGCCATAAGCCACATTACAACCCATTCTAAAAAGACCTGGTGGATCCAAAGTCAAATGAGCTGTCAGAAATTAGAAGCTTGGCCTATGCTCATGCTTGCAAACCCATTTGGGGTCTGCAACTACTCTTGAGCTGTTAAGAATGTGAACACCCTCAGGATATTAATGTTGAGAGATAGCCCAAGTGAGAATTGGGTCTGAATTTTAACCCCATTGGGATTGTATCCAACCTAAATTTTGAATCAAAGGCAAGCTGGGTACTAATTTTTAAACATTGAAATTCTAATGTTAAATGAATGATGGTCAGGCAAACACATGTTAACTTTTAAGTTTTAAATGGCCTACAACATCGCTGCAATTTCTGCTAAGTGTTAAATAAATTTACTGTGGAATGAAACTTTAAACATTCGATTTTGTGTTGTCATTGTCTGCACTATACTTAACTGACTCTAATGGTGAAGTTTGTGGGTGTCTTCACTGAAAACCCTCAGGAGACTTTACACCTCCACTATGGATCACCTAGGGGCTTAAAAGGCTTGGTACATATGCTAAATGTATCTGTGATCCCTATGAAAGTGGCGTTTACAACTTTGCTATGGGACTAGCAAAGATTAGGTTTGGGGGTGTGTTAAGACCTGAAAAGTACCACTTTTCGCCCCTTAACTTAATTAATCTCTATTGGACCCTTAATCATTTAATAAAAGTGTTTTATGCCTGTTCTATAGGTAATGAACAACAGCTGTAATAAGGCCTTAATCCTTCTAAGGAGCCCACTTTTGCCCCAGACGTCTCTCAGAAGAAGGGAAGCTGGATCTAGATGAGAACTTGACTGCATGAAGGCAAACCACAGCAGCAACAGAGTAAGAAATGAGCCTCACGCAGTTGCCGCAAGGCTCAAAGGATTCAAAAAGTAAGCCTCGCACAGTCCTCGCAAGTTTCCCAAGACTTCATACCAAGTGTCCTCACTGTTCTCGCGCAGTTTAGTGACAGAAGGGCTTCAGAATCATGACTCGCGTAGCTCAAGAAAGCAACACTCAAAACCTCGCACAGTTCACTCAATTCAACTGAGGAAAGAGAGAGCTCCAGGTATTTCTATGTGCAGCTATCACGTAATGGCCGTGAGATACAAAGCTGCAGAAAACCTTCTCGCGCAGTTCAGAGACCAATGCACATCATGCCCTCGCGAGGATCCTCGCGAAGATCAATTGAGGAACAAGCTACTCGCGCCATTCAGAACGAAAGTGCAATCTCGCAAAGACCAGAGCAATCCAGCGAGGATTCAATGCTCTATCGCGCGACTGCTTAAGCTGCAAACTAAGACAACCCCGCGACGGCTAGAGTTTCAAGTTAATCTAATCTCGTGAAGACCGTGCTACCATGCGACAGTCTCATAAACCAGTGCTACCTTGCGAGGCTCTGGACTCTAACCCTCCCTCACTTCTACAGAGGACATTCTGGGAACTTTCAACAAGTAGGGTGATCAATTTTAAATAAACCCTTGCAAGTGTACAAGATCTGTTCTAGTAAGGCAAGAACAAGGGTGTCGAACCCACAGGGAAATCTGAAATTTTATTCAATTCTTCCTAGAGATTTAGAAAATATCCCCGAGGAAGTACCAAGGGGCAGATTTAATTTTTACCAAGAATTAACACTTTTTCTAATTGCAAGAAAGAAAATAAATTTATCTAAAAATTATGTAATGAGAAATCTAAGAACAGATTTTAAACACAAGATCAAGGAATTTGCTACCCCAGATTTATACCCTTTTCTATTTTTAAACCCACAATTTTATTAACATCAACACATCATCATTCTAAGAGAAACATGACTAGTAATTAAGCGTGATCATTAACCCGACATACCCTATCTAAAAACAATGACTCAGCCTTATCGCGGTATGAATCATGTGAAAAGCATAGCGTATCTCATGGTATTTTAGATCAAAACACTAAAAGCAGAATCACTACCCTTTGAGAAAAACGATTTGATGATGAAAATTATCAAACTATGGCATTAAACATAAAATATAGGTACTTATCTGGGGATCGCATCCTCCTTGACCTACAGCCTTTAGCCTCTCATTCTTGTTGCAAGATCTTCAATTGTATTCAAAATCATTCCCAATGTAAAGAGCAAAGAAGGTGTAAAAGAAGAACACAATTTTACTACTCTAAAACTCTCTTACAAAAGTCTCTAGTTATTACACAAATTTCTCTAAGAAAATAAAAACTCTCTAAGAAATAAAACTCTCTATTCAAAAGCTCTCTCTAAAACAAAACAACTCTCCCCTTTTTCAAAGCCGTAAGCCTCTTATTTATAATATTCGATTGAAACTAACACTAATTGCCTCAATCGATTGAGACAGAAGTCTCAATCGATTGACTTAGAGTTCGAATTCCCTTAGGACACTTCTGCCTTCATGTCTCAATCGATTGAATTTTATGTCTCAATCGATTGACTTTCTAGGGTTGAGTTTTCTCCATCATCAATCGATTGACCATAATGCCTCAATCGATTGACTCTTCAATGCAAAGTCTCCCTTTCTTGATGGAGGTTGATTCTCTTCATGGCTTTCAATGCTTCTTTGGACCTTTTGTCCATATCTCTTTTAGCTGTAATTTCCTTCTTTTATGCACTTGAACGATCTAGCAAACACCGTAAACATCAAAACCTCACAACAACCATCGATGCTTTCATGCCTAAATGTAGGATTTAAAGTGTGAATTATAGTCATATTTCAGACCGATCACCCCCAAACCTACACTTTGCTAGTCCTCGAGCAAAGAGAATGATAAATATAAAAATAAACTAACATCCTAAAATTTAAATGCCACTTTCGTAGGGAACACGATTGCACTTAGCATGTGCAACAAGCCTTTAAACCCCTAGGTGATCCCTAGTGGAGGAGTTGTGTCTCCTGAAGGTTTTCAGATGAAGGTACCTACAAACTTCAAGGCTATCAGGATTGATTAATCATGTCCTTAAGCAATTAGACGCTCCTGAAAAATCTTTTTAGAATACATCTAACCACGTTCATTCCATTTATGCCACATTGATTCTGCCAGACCGTTGTCTTCTAATGATCATAATTCATGCCTCAATGTCATGAGATCATCACTGCCCAAAGTTCTTATGTCAGAGGAAAAAGCTTAAACTGGAACTTTTAGATCACATGTCTAGACTCCAATCCTCACCATGGGTATACACTCAGAATGAAATCACCTCCGATGAATGAGATGGAATTGTAACACAATTAGAAGAAAATCTCACAAGTTTAAAGATATACGGTGTATCAAAGAATTATAAGGGAAATCTCATTAAGAAAGATATCTGTATTTTAAGCATGCATATATCAAGCACCATAGACAATTGTGTACTTACTCTCCACAAGGCATTTCATCACTCATGATTGGATCAAAAAGGTCTTTTCTAAGGTTGTAATGGGGCTCGGGTTAAGGTTAAGAGAAGAAAGGAAGGATGGATTCAAAAGTTTCTGAGAAATTGGAAAAGAAACAACTACTGATTTTTTTATTCTTTTTCTTTTCTAGTCTCTCACCATTCTTCTCAATATATTTTTCATTGTTTTTACAATTTCCTTTTCTTCCCCTTTTTTTTTTTTTTTTTTTTTCAGTACACACTATAACACATATAATCCCCACTTACTCTTGTTTCACTCATTTTCATCCCTTGTTCCTAATTTCTCAGAAATAAGTAAGGGCAAGCTGAATTTTCAGAAGCGGTAAGGGGTTAAAGGTTATTGCAGCTTATCAAAGAATGTATAAAGGTAAATTTCCAATAAGCTCAAAGGTGTACTAGAAGGATAAATTTGTGAGGTGGGGCATTTTAAGCACAAACGAACCAATGATGGCCTTAGATCATTTCCTTTCATGATGGTAAAATATGCCTATTTGCCTTAAGTTCGTACACAATGATTTCTAGTGTAATGTTATAACACACATAAAATTACAAATCAAAGTAATCGGAATGAGATTTAACAATTGGAACAAGGATTTCAAGAATACTCCGAATTTATTTCAGCATTCATCAAGAACGAGGACAAGTGTTTCAAAAAACTTTCAAGGTTTTAGTCTTTCTTTGTAATCTTAAGGATTCCATGTTACATACTTAATCCTCCGATTTTGAGATTGAAAGCGAGTGATGAAAACAATTGTTTTTAAGCATGATTCATGATCATTAATGTTCAATATCTACACCTTATGGGCACTCATAAAATAACCATGGTATGATAGCATTGATTAAAGAAATTCAGGAAGAATTTTTCATGCTCACAAATATGAATAATCAATTAAATTACAGCTTTTGCCAACCATCAGTTAATCGATTGAGACCAAATTCTCAATCGATTGACTGATTGGACTCAATCGATTGACTGAGTGGACTCAATCGATTGACTGAGCCACAAATTCTTATATCCTTTAATGTTTATCAGTTGATCGATTGAGACAGTATGCTCAATCGATTGACTGATAAACATTCAAAAATCCGAGAATAGCTAAAAGGTTGTTTTTCTCTTTTTTTTTTTTTTTTTTTTTTTAACTAAAAAGAAGAACAATTACCCCCCCAAACCTGAACGGGCCAATGTCCTCATTGGTGATGATGTGGAGAAAGGGAAGAAGGCCTCCCCCAAACCTGCTCTATGCAATCAAAGGACAAAACAACCGAGCAAGAGAAAGAGAGAAAACACAAATACGAAACTATATTGTTATTAAAAAGAAAATTATGACAAAGTAAAGCAAAATCTAACGTGATGCAACACGAAACAAACGAATCCCAAAATGAAAACAAACCGAACTGAAACAACAAAAACAGAAAAAATAACCCTACCCTAAAGACATGTAAAATTAGACCTTAAAAACCGAAAACAAATCCTCTAGTCCGCCATGGTAGAGATTCCGCCCCGTGGCGTTGGAAAAGCGTAGCGCCACATTTCTTCAGAAATTCCAACCGCGCCGACGGGTGGGATTTGTACCCGAGGTGGCGATAAGGGTGGGGGAGGGGTGGTGATGACAGGTGATGAAACAGATTCGTCATCAAGGTGGATGATGGCATGGGTGGACCAATCGATGGGTGGTGGAGCGGTGTATCGGGCACGTTTGCGTGCGGGCTCCATTAACTTTTGGACTGCGGCGGGCGTACGAGGACGGATGGAAGACATGGCGACAAGGCGGGGACGGAAACTGCAAATATGGACAAAAAGGAGGACCCGGCAAGTGCCATAAATAGCTGAGAATTTCCTAAAAGAGGGACACTTTAAAAGAAAAAAATTCGGAAGTCGGTGCATGGAGAAATATTTAGAAAGGAGTCTCAGTCAATCGATTGACATGTTTGTGTCAATCGATTGACAAGAGAGGGCAAAGATGGTAAATCCGAGCTCCACATCAAATATTTGGAGAAACTCCCCTATTCCAGCAGGGGTTGACTGGCTGACCAAGTAAGTGTCAATCGATTGGCACCTACATGTCAATCGATTGATGAACCATGCTAAAAATAGAGACCAAAACCAGGAATGTCCAAATTTAGGTGCATCAGTCAATCGATTGAGACAGAAGGCTCAATCGATTGACGGAGGAAAATTTAGGAGGGCATGAAGTAGCTCAATCGATTGAGAGGGAGATCTCAATCGATTGACTGAGAGCCATAGACCAAACAAAATATATGCCCAAAACAAAGCAAACATTATCATTTAAAACTTGTAGCCACCGATCCGATACATCAACAACAAAAAAAAAAAAAAAAAAAAACACCAAACAGAGAAAAGAAAAACTTCACAACAAAACAAGACAATCACACATCATCATCATCATCTTCATCTTTCATTGCCGCGCCTTCATTGCGCTCGATGAAATGGTTGGCACGACCCGGGAATGACTCACGAGCCATCAGCATAAGGAGAGCGGTTTGAAACCGGGACCGCCTATCCACACCACCAAGCCTTGCATTCAGCCCGTCCATCCGCACCTCAAGGCGAGCAACAGCCGCCTCGGCATCAAAATCGGGGACCTCTTCGGGACGAGGTCGCCTAACACCGCCACGTGGTATGTGCGGGTTTGACGGGAGGAGGAGGAGCACCCTCAACCGGGGCCGATTGCACGCGGATGATCGCCTTGATACTCTTGACCCACACATTCACACCATATTGATAGAATTGCATGTCGCCCATCTCCTTATCGTCATAGATGGGGCAGCCAAGGTGGTCCAGAAGGTGCATCACATAGTGTGGGAAGTGGAGGAGAATCTACACGGCGCATGGCGATATCACTATGGCAGCGGTACATCTCATGAAAGCATCAACTCAAAGCATCAAACCAAGTATTGGTGTGTCTGCGAGAGCCTTACCCGACCCAAAGTCCGCTCGGTCTTGGTGCCATGTGGCAAAAGGTTATTGGCCATAACGATATCCCAAAAGAGGATATCCATGGGCAACACAGCGCGCTTGGTGGCCTGACCGGTCCCACGTCGACCACCACACATATTGTTGATCACATCATCTTGGCTACGCTCGATAGCCGGAGAGAAGGTGGTGGTTGACGGACGAGCCTCAGAGAAATTGAAAGCAGGCGAGATCAGCGGCATGGAGGTTATATTGCCGATTATCGATCTCAATGGTGATGAACGGCAGGTTGGGGAGAGGGACTCGCACACCACACCATCTTTTGATAGAATAGCCAATGATGCGCGGGCGACATCGATGGGTGGTGGGGTCGAGCATTTCCAAACGCGAGGGCCTCGATGAATTCGACGACCGCGCATTCCGCGATGTTCCGATATTTCACCAAGTTGAAAAATTCTCCGCTTGGAATTGGCGATCGATATAATGCTCGTTAGGGATGCGATCGGATCATGGGCCGCGCGGTGGTCGGATAAGGGCAGCCATTGGATCAAAACAAGGAGGAGATAAAGATCGTGGCTTGAAAATTAGGTCGGAATTGAATGAGGACTCCACGGTGGGGAGGACCATATATAGGTGAGCCTCAATCGATTGAGGCTTACTGCTCAATCGATTGAGGATGCATGGACTTCCCACGTCGCGAGGTGGGAGCGGCAACGTGGCACTGCTTGGGAGAAGGGACTCTTGCCATTACTCTCCTATTGAATGTCAATCGATTGACACTAAGGTGTCAATCGATTGAGGATTGATAGCGCCGATTGGTGTCCTTGGAAACGGAAGGGCATTAAAGGGCCACGAAAAACCAACCCGAGACGGCAGCTGCCATGACAAGAGTTGTCGGGTGGCGGGTCAACTTCCAACACAAATGCACAAACTCTTAAGATGTCAATCGATTGAGGCCAAATTCTCAATCGATTGAGATAAAAGAAAAAAAAAAAAAAAAAAAAAAAAAAAAATGATGATGAAGCTCAATCGATTGACACAGACCCTTCAATCGATTGAGGAATCTCAGTCAATTGATTGTCACAGACCCTTCAATCGATTGAGGAATCACATTCAATCGATTGACTGTGGACTATATATTTTTTTTATTTTTTTTTATTTTTTACAACAACAACCGGGTGCCTCGAGAAGCCGAGTTTACATGTCGACAACCGACCTTTCGGATCGGGTCGGGATCACGGAGGTGCATCGCCTCAATCAGAATCGCGATCGGTCAAACATTGGTTTGAGTCTTTGCCCATTAACTTTACAAATGCGATTGTCAACAAGGCTCCGAATTTCAATGGCACCATGCGCACTAATGGACACTACCTGAAATGGGCCTTCCCATCGAGATTTTAATTTTCCCGGGTGGAGCTTCAGTCGGGAATTGAATAACCAAACTTTTTGGCCAACGTGAAATTCTTTTTGAGAAATGGATGCATCATGCAGCTTTTTATACCTTTCCTTGTACATTTTCGAATTCTCATACGCTTCGTAGCGTAATTCCTCCAATTCATTCAATTGCAATGATGATGCGACCTTGCATGTCAGAATTAAATCTTTTTATCGCCCAGAATGCTTTATGCTCCAATTCGACAGGAAGATGGCAAGCTTTCCTGTAAACAATTCGAAACGGAGACATTCCAATCGGAGTCTTAAATGCAGTCCGATAGGCCCACAGAGCCTCTGAGAGCCGGTTTGACCAATCTTTTCTATTCGGTTGGACCGTTTTTTCTAGAATTCGTTTAATTTCCCGATTAGACACTTCCACCTGACCGCTAGTCTGTGGATGGTACGGCGTAGCAACTTTGTGCATGACGCCGTACTTCTTTATTAAGGTGGCAAAATGGCTATTACAAAAATGCAAACCGCCATCGCTGATGATTGCTCTTGGAATCCCGAATCGGGTAAACACATTTTCTCTAAGGAATTTGACCACAACCTTATGATCATTCGACCGGGTTGCCACAGCTTCTATCCATTTCGAGACATAATCAACAGCCACTAGAATATATGAAAACCCAAAGGATGGGGGAAAGGGACCCATAAAGTCAATCCCCCAAACATCAAAAATTTCAACAATCAGAATTGGATTAAGGGGCATCATATTCCGTTTTGAAATATTGCCAAGCTGTTGACATCGTCGACATTCCTTGCAAAATTGAGCTCACGAAGATGGAGGGCCAGAGAATCCGCTTTGAAGGATTTTTGGCGGTCTTTCTCTCCTCGAAATGGCCGCCACAGGCCCCAGCATGACACAAGTGTAGGACGCTCATTTGCTCCTCTTCGGGTACACATCTCCTGATGATCTGATCTGAGCAGAATTTGAACAGACATGGTTCATCCCAAAAATAGTATTTTATTTGGGAGAAAAAGAGATTCTTATCATTCTTACCCCACTCAGTGGGGATTCTGCCAGTAACCAGATAATTCACAATGTTCGCAAACCATGGAACCTTTGCATAAGCTACATCAATTGCTAGCAAATGTTCATCCGGAAACGTGTCACGGATGATCTCAGGTATTGCAGATTCTTCAGGTAGAATTCTCGACAAATGATCAGCCACCACGTTCTCAACACCCTTCTTATCCTTAATCTCGAAATTGAACTCTTGGAGCAGAAGAATCCAACGGATTAATCTCGGTTTAGTATCCTTCTTTGCTAGAAGATATTTCAGCGGAATGATCCGAAAAGACCACTATTTTTATCCCCAAATAGGAACGAAACTTGTCTAGAGCATACACCACTAATAATTCTTTCTTGGTGGTGTAATTGAGTTGGGCATCAATTAATGGCATGCTAGCGTAATAAATTACGTGAGGTGATTTATTCACCCTTTGTCCTAGGACAGCTGCAATTGCGTAAACAGATGCATCACACATGAGTTCGAATGGGAGAGAATAATCCGGTGGCTGGATGATTGGTGCATTGGATAAGAGCTCGCAATTTCAAAAATGCTTGCATGCCCTCGATAAATTCAAAAGGAACATCTTTGCCAAGCAAGGTGCACAATGGTTTAGCCACCTTGTCAAATCCTTAATAAACCTTCGATAAAATCCTCGCATGACCCAAAAATGACCGAATTTGTCGAACACTTTGGGTGGTGGTGGCAAGTTAGCAATTAGATCAACTTTTGCTCTATCCACCTCGATTCCTTTTTCGTGAGACAATGTGCCCGAACAATCCCTTGTTTAACCATAAAATGGCTCTTCTCCCCTAAGAACAAGTTTGGAGTCAACACAACGTTCTTGACACTTGTGAAAGATGATTCAAACAAGAATCAAAGGTTCTCCCAAAAACCGAAAAGTCGTCCATGAATACTTCAATGAATTTGTCGATCATATCTGAAAATATGGCCAACATACACCGTTGAAATGTGGCCGGGGCATTACATAGCCCGAATGGCATCCTGCGGTATGCAAACGTACCATAAGGGCATGTGAACGTTGTCTTTTCTTGATCAGCTGGGTAGACAGGCACCTGATTGTATCCCGAATACCCATCAAGAAAACAGTAAAACTCTTGCCCAGCTAACTTTTCAAGGATTTGATCAATGAACGGAAGGGGAAAATGATCCTTTCTGGTGGCGTTTAATTTCCAAAGTCAATGCGTCCGCCATCCAAAGAGTTTCTCGAGTGGGGACCAATTCTCCTTCGCCAGCTTCCTTCACAAAGTGATTCCGACTTTTTAACAATTTGACCGACTAACCCATTCACTATCGTAAATCGGATAGATGATTCCATCAAGGAGTTTAATGACTTCTTTTAGACTTCTTGCATGTTTGGATTAAGTCGCCTCTGGTTCCCTTGAAGGTTTACTCTCATCTTCCAAATGTATTTTATGCATACATACCGATGGGTCAATCCCTTTGAGATCAGTGAGAGTCCAACCGATAGCTTCCTTGTGCTCTTTCAGCACCTTCAACAACTCTTTTTCTTGTTCTGCCGACAACGTGGATGAGATTATTACTGGCAGTGTTTCATGAGGTCCCAGAAAAGCATACTTGAGGGACTCTGGCAATTGTTTCAATTCCACAAGTGGTGGTTGCTCAAGTGATGGAGGCAACACGTCCTTCACCTCAACAGGTAATGATTCTATCTCAGGCACACTCGCATCTAAGTGATCATCCTGGCATGATGAGCTAGACTCTCTCTTGTCGGACTGCTTCTCTTCCGATCCTTTCTCTTCATAGATGGCCAACAAAGCATTTTCAAATTCCTCTTTGGTAAGCATTGAAGGTATTGCCTCATCCACCACTTCATCTATCTGATCGATGTAAAAACATTCGACCTCATCCTCGTTTGGGAAATGGTTCATCGCATGGAAGATATTCAATCGAACCTTCATGTTTCCAAAAGAAATGTCCATGACTCCTCTGTTGAATTAATGCACGCGTTGGCGTGGCGAAAGCAGACGTCCAAGGATGATGGGGACTTGATTAAGTAACTTAACAGTGTGTCCATGTCCAAAACAACAAAATCCCGAAAGACAAACTTATCTATTCCAACCAAGACATCCTCAATAACGCCCTCGCGTCTTTCTCGATCTATCTCGCCAGATTGCAGACCGTTGTGGGTCTCAATTCACCCAAATTGAAGTTTCGTACAATGAATATGGGATTAAATTAACACTCCAAAATCCAATAACGCTTTCCCAACTGGTTGCCCACCAATGACACATGGAACAGTAGGAACTCCAGGGTCTTTTAGTTTTCGTGGGGTTTCCAATTGCAATATAGAACTGACTTGATTAGTCAAGAACACTTTCCGCGAAACATGATTACGTGCCTTTCTCTTCCGAGTGCATAAATCTTTGAAAAACTTTGCATACTCAGGCACTTGCTTGATCGTTTCAAGCAATGGAAGGTTTATCTTTACTTGCTTAAATGTTTCGAAAATATCTTCCATTTTTGTTGGTCCCTTTCCCATTCTTGATGGAGGAGTTAGGCATTGAGGAAATGGTGCCTTTGGGACAAAAGGTGCGGGTTCCCCTTCTGAATCTTCGTCTTGTCCTTGTTGGACAGTTGAGGGAGACTCATCCTCTATCACCTTTTCTTTTCCTTTCTCTCTTCTTTTCTCTTCCTCCTTCTCTTTTCTTTTCTCTATCTCTTTCTCTTTTCTTCTCTCTTTCTCCGCTATTCTCTCTGACTCTTTCTCTTTATCTGCTTCCTGCTCTTTGTCTGCTTCACTTTCTTCCTCTGCTTCCACAGGCAATTCCACTTGATTATGAACTTCCCGTCCACTTCGCAACACAGTAACAGCTTTCAACTGTTGACTATTTAATGGTCCTTCATCAGATGATGCTTGGCCGCGAGGATTGTTGATGGGTTGGCTGGGAAGCTTACCCTCCTCTCGTCGACTCAGTTGATTTGCCAATTGACTGACTTGGTCGATTATCATCTGTTGAAAAGATTGCATACTGCGCATTACCTTTTCTTCCAGATCAGAATCCTTTGAAGTGCTTGTATGAGATTGATTAGGATTCTGATTGAAATTCTGATTTTTTCGGAAATCAGAATTTGGATGAGAATATGGAGCATTCTGCTGAAAGTTAGAATTCTGGTGAAAATTAGAATTCTGCTGAAAATTCTGTTGTGGACGGAAATTTTGCTGAAAATTTTGTGGAAAAACTTGTTGTCCATTCGTAGGATTGGCTCGGTATTGCTGGTTGACCTGACCAGTTTGGTTTGATCCACTCCATCCTAAGTTGGGGTGATTTTTCCACTCTGGGTTGTAGGTATTTGAGTACACGTTTCTACCTTGCCGCTGATAAGATTGAGTGACATTTATCTGCTCTGGAAGAGTAGATTCATCAGGAAGGAATGTCAAGGTAGTTGGGCACTCATTAGCCATATGACCTGGGTGTTCACAAATTGAGCATACAGTGGGGGTGACAGGAACTTTAGCTTGCTTGGTTGCAGCTATCAACATGTTCATCTGTTTGGACAGCATATCAACCTTGGTTGATAGATCAGAGTTATTATTGTTGACCTCATACAATCCGTCTTTGGTCAACACATGAGATTTAGGTGCTAAGTCCAAAGTGGTTCGCCCCAGTGTCGCACTTTGTATCGAGGTTTGATACAATTTCTCAAACAATGCCCACAACTCATCGGCCTCTTTCGTGGCACAAGATCCACCGCAAGATGCATCAACCATGCGTCTTTCTTCAGGAATCAGTCCATTGTAGAAACTTTGGACTTGTTGCCACCTTGGAATTTGATGGTTAGGGCAACTTCTGATTAACTCCTTAAAACGTTCCCAACATTCATGGAATGTCTCTGTAAGTTGTTGGGAAAAGAAAAGGATCTTTTGACGCATCTCTATGGCTTTAGTCATAGGAAAATACTTTTTGAGGAACCCAGCGATGTGTAGCTCGCCCAACTCGAATAGATTGCGGTTCTAAAGAATAGAACCACGTTTTGCCTTGTCTCTTAAAGAGAAGCGGAAAGAGTCAGACTTTGCTATCTCATCAAGTAACATTGTGGACTCTGAACATTTTGCATACCCGGTGAACTTCGTTCGAGATGAGCGTCAGGATTTTCATTTGCCAAACCATGGAATATTGGTAGCATTTGAATCATCGCTGATTTGAATTCATAATGATTCCCTGGAATGGGAGCATGCATGATACACTCCTGATCCTCGTAAAAACCAGGATCATTATAGTATTCAAGTGTTCTAGGTCCCCCATAGTAATTATTGTTCCCATTATTTCCATTATTCACATTGTTGCCATTCTGATTGTTGTTTTCATTCATTTCTTGCTCTTGATTAGCCATGGTATCAGTAGGATGATACTGATTCCTTTGGATTCTTAGATTGTCTCGCAAAGATCGTTCGATCTCCGGATTAAACGGTAGCAAATGTGGGTGATGAGAACGAGTAAAGCTCATACACCACACCAACAATCAAAGGTTTGAAGAACCCAAAATAAGTCCTCAAGCAGACTCAATCGATTGAGACTGTGGTCTCAATAGATTGACAGAAGCACATAAAATTTCACACAAATGATTTGTCAGTCAATCGATTGAGGGTATACTCTCAATCGATTGAGGTTCCAAGAGTCAGAAAGCACACAGAATATCAGAAAAAGATTTTATCAGTCAATCGATTGAGAGACTTATCCCAATCGATTGAGGTTCAAAGATTAAAAACACTCAAGAATTCTGTCAATTGATTGACATAGGAATGTCAATCGATTGAGAGAAAAGTAGAGAGCCCACAGAAAGTGGCTCAGTATCAATCGATTGAGAAAGTAGCTTCAATCGATTGAATGCTGCTATCAACAGAGAGCAAAGTAAAAAGGAAAAGGAAAGAAGACCACTAAATTTTTTTTATTTTTATTTTTATTTTATTTTATTTTATTTTTTATTTATTTATTTTTTAAATTAAAATTCAGAAAAATAAAAAAAATAAAATAATAAAATCTAAATTCGAAAATTAGAAATTAGAAATTAAAAACCTAGAAAATCTTTCCTAAAAGAAAATTTCTAAACTAAGAATATAAACTTCCTGAAATAAAAACTTCCTAAAATAAAATAAAAAAAATAAAAAAAATAAACTTCCTAAAAATAAAAACTTCCTAAAAGAAGATCACAAAATCTAATCTAAGAAAGAAAATTAGGGAAAGAATATTTTTTTTTTTTTTATATTTTTTTTTTCAGCTTTCAATCTATTGACAGAGTTGTGTCAATAGATTGAGACACAATTATTGCTAAAAACACACACAATCAATCGATTGAGAACAAGGCTCAATCGATTAACTGACAAGCAAACACACACACACAAAATAGAGTCAATCGATTGAGGGGTTATTCTCAATCGGTTGACTGCTATATAAAAAAAAAAAAAATCTCTAATCGGAATTAACCAAAATTTCGCCGATTTCCCCGACAGCGGCGCCAAAAACTTGATCAATTTTAAATAAACCCTTGCAAGTGTACAAGATCTGTTCTAGTAAGGCAAGAACAAGGGTGTCGAACCCACAGGGAAATCTGAAATTTTATTCAATTCTTCCTAGAGATTTAGAAAATATCCCCGAGGAAGTACCAAGGGGCAGATTTAATTTTTACCAAGAATTAACACTTTTTCTAATTGCAAGAAAGAAAATAAATTTATCTAAAAATTATGTAATGAGAAATCTAAGAACAGATTTTAAACACAAGATCAAGGAATTTGCTACCCCAGATTTATACCCTTTTCTATTTTTAAACCCACAATTTTATTAACATCAACACATCATCATTCTAAGAGAAACATGACTAGTAATTAAGCGTGATCATTAACCCGACATACCCTATCTAAAAACAATGACTCAGCCTAATCGCGGTATGAATCATGTGAAAAGCATAGCGTATCTCATGGTATTTTAGATCAAAACACTAAAAGCAGAATCACTACCCTTTGAGAAAAACGATTTGATGATGAAAATTATCAAACTATGGCATTAAACATAAAATATAGGTACTTATCTGGGGATCGCATCCTCCTTGACCTACAGCCTTTAGCCTCTCATTCTTGTTGCAAGATCTTCAATTGTATTCAAAATCATTCCCAATGTAAAGAGCAAAGAAGGTGTAAAAAGAAGAACACAATTTTACTACTCTCCGAAAACTCTCTTACAAAAGTCTCTAGTTATTACACAAATTTCTCTAAGAAAAATAAAAACTCTCTAAGAAATAAAAACTCTCTATTCAAAAAGCTCTCTCTCTAAAACAAAAACAACTCTCCCCCTTTTTCAAAGCCGTAAGCCTCTTATTTATAATATTCGATTGAAACTAACCCTAATTGCCTCAATCGATTGAGACAGAAGTCTCAATCGATTGACTTAGAGTTCGAATTCCCTTAGGACACTTCTGCCTTCATGTCTCAATCGATTGAATTTTATGTCTCAATCGATTGACTTTCTAGGGTTGAGTTTTTCTCCATCTGTCAATCGATTGACCATAATGCCTCAATCGATTGACTCTTCAATGCAAAGTCTCCCCTTTCTTGATGGAGGTTGATTCTCTTCATGGCTTTCAATGCTTCTTTGGACCTTTTTGTCCATATCTCTTTTTTTAGCCTGTAATTTCCTTCTTTTATGCACTTGAACGATCTAGCTGTCAGAAACACCTGTAAACATCAAAACCTCACAACAACCATCAGATGCTTTCATTGAACAGCTAAATGTAGGATTTAAAGTATGAATTATAGTCATATTTCAGCACCGATCATAGGGCACGCACTCCAATGCTCCAATTTCTGTGCATGCGCCTCGAGGAATCCAAGGAACAGTATCAAGCCACGTGGTATCGTTAAAATTAGGGTTTCCTAACCTTAATGCACAGCCAAGCTGACTGCTATAAAAACCTAAGCCTGGTTTAGGCTTAGGGGACTTTTTCTTCTTAGAATAGAACTTAGTTTTTTCTTCTTCTGGAATCGGCAGTAGATTTTCAGTAAGTTTAGGTTAGGTTTAGGTAGTTTCTTTTTTCCTTTTTCTTCTCTCCATAGTCCAGCATTTGCTGGCTATGCCTTTGTATGATTATTTGGAATAGATTAATGGAGTTTTATAATAGGGTGTTTTACATTTATGGGATTTCTGTTTGTGAGTTATTTTGTACAAGGTTGCTACCTTGAGATCCTCCATTTCTAGGATGTATTGCAAGCAATGGGGGGCTGATTTTATGGTTTACTTAGATCTAAGTGACCTGTGTGTCTGGGCTAACATGCTCCCATACAGGCCTAGCCCCACCACAGGACCCACTAGATTAGAAATCCCCTTGGGAGCAATGAGCTTTTACAGCCTTGTGAACATGGTGGTGGCAGCAATGTTTCTTGTTCTATCTTGAGCTTCGTGAGGAGGATAGCCTCTGGGATAATCCGGGACCATTCAAGTGGACAGGTTATAGCCTTAGGGTAAAGCCAATCAACAGACTCAAGACGGATTATTCTTCTCTGCACTCGTGCTTGTAGCCCTGTGAGAGATTGTGCAGAGACAGGCTCCCCTGTATCTGTATAGACCCACCATCAGATGGTAGATCTGATCTGGATAGTCTGTGACCATTTAAGTGGACAGGTTATAGCCTTAAGGGATTGGATCATGGCACAGAGATGAGTTGGATCCTTTCTCCTCAGTGGTGATACTGTAGCCATTGGAAAGGATTTCTATGGCAGCAGACCTGAATTTGAGTTACAAAACTCCTCAGATCTAGATCCAATAGCAAACTTCTCACCCTTTTATATTTATTTTCTCACACTTCATCCTTCTTCTCAACCCTTTCTGTAGTTAAATCATTAGATTACTAGAGAATGTAGAAATAAGTGACCTTAAATCACCTTCCATTTAGGACTGTAAGATCTGTAGTCAGATCTGGAGAGCCTACTACTGATCGCTCGCTTAGAGCTTTAGATCAACTTTCCCTGTGGGACAAACTCAGTGTTTGACATTGCACTGGGTCTTTAATAAAGTTCTCAAAGAGTTCCCATGCAGTCTCAACAGACAAAGTATGGAACATCCCCCCACATGCAACATCAACTATGTGCCGGGTTTTCTCATTCAGACCTTAATTGAAAGTGAGGACTGTTTGCCAACAGGGGACTTCAAGATGAGGACACCTATATAAGAGATCATTGAGGTGCATCCACCCCTCTTGAAGAGATTTATCCGGAGATTGATGCAAAGTTCTAATAAGATACCGGATTTGATTCGTTGTGTGTATTGGAAAGTATTTCATGAGAAATCCTCACTCCAAGTCCTCCAAATTGGCGAACAAATTATGAGGCAAAAAATGTATCCACTGCTTTGACTCATCTCTAAGAGAATATGAAAATAGCCTTAGATGAAGAGATGTTTCTGGCAAAATGTTGGATTCGGATAAGGTTGCACACTTCTATAAATTGTCTCAAATGTGAATAAGGATCTTCATCCCTTAGCCCATGAAATATTGGAAGTATTTAAAATATTTTGGGCATAATTTTAAAAATCACGTTACCGGTCATAGGGGTTAATTGTATACATGGGGGAGGTACATAGTAGTCCCCCATCATTTTACCCATAGGTCACTTTACTCCTGCCATATTCGTCTAGAATTTATTATGGGGCATGTTGCCTAAAACTAAGTTCTTCTAGTTTTGTTTTTAATTTATGTAATTTTTATTTTAGAAAGCAGGGAGAGAAACAACTCTGAATTTCTAATTCATGGGGCCCGCAGAAGTGTTGAAAGTCTAATCCATTACTTAGAATAAACCTACAAAAAATTAAGAAGCAATCAAAGAAAAATAAAAATATAAAGAAATATAAAAAGTGAATGATAAATATTAGTTTCTACAAGAATAAAAGTATTAGATAAAAATAGAAATAAAGATAAATTCCGCTTCCCCGGCAGCGGCACCAAAAACTTGATCGGCTTTTTATATGTATTAAATTCAAGTCTTAACCAATTGCAAGCACACAATGGAAATCATAGTACTAGCATAGGATCATTCCCATGAGGAAGTTTGTTTATCTATTATTTCTTATTTATATCTTCTATTTAAATTCTTATTTAAAAACTTCTATTTATCTTTAAGATCTACTCTACTGGAGAAATATGAATAAAAGAATTGTTTCTTAATCTAAAGTGCATAAAATAAATCTAAATCCTCCTTCTGATTGAGGTCGTCAATCCCAATCTTCAGCTATCAGATATTTATGATTTTAAATAGTACTGTTACACCATATATCAAGTTTCTTAGCATTGGTCGTCAATCAAGTTTAAGATCCTATCAATACAAATTTAATCTAATCAACAACTTCCTAAAATCTAGGCGTCAATCAAACTTTAGAAAACTGAAGATGGAAAAGTAAAAACCGTTACACTAATCTGGAAATTCTAACCTGAGTCATCAATTAAAATTAAAACTTGGAGATGTTTACAAAGCAGGAAATAAAAGAAAATAAAATCTAAACTTGAAAGCAAAGTAAAATATACCCTTCACCCCTCAACCGCAGTTGTCAATTGCTCCTTAGAAACTATAGAGATCTACACTTATCCTCAGAACTCAATTGCAGTCGTTAATTGCTCTTGAGAAACCTTTGATATCTAATCTATTTTAACTATTTTACACTATTGATTGGAAGAAAATCCAACCTCAGGCGTCAATTGATGCTGAAATTCTTCAATGGTTATTCCTATGCTGAGCCCTCTTATTTATAGATCATAAGAGGTCAGTTTACAAAGACTTCTAATTCTAATAAAAGAAACTACTAAAGATAAAAGTATCATAATATAACTCTAATTCCTAATTTTATTCTTTTCCTTGCTTTCTTTAGTTGATGCGCTTCTAGAAGATTCTTTAGTATCCAGTAGCAGAGTCCTTCAGAGTATACCTTCATTAATCTTCTCAGATCCGTGGTTTACCAGACTTCTAATTTAAGAAATCTTCTAATTCAATACATGGTGATGATAGTCTTCACTCATGTGATCAACAACAGATATAGTAACGGGAAAGCTTTACACAATCGTAAATTATGATTGTCTCTTCTTTTTATAGAAAATCATAAATCACGATTTTCTCTTCTTTCATGGCTTTCATATTGGACGATTTTCTATTCACGATTCATCACCATTCTCTTCTGTATCGTCTTTACTCTTTTGTCACTTCTAAAGAATCGTCTCTTTAAAGAATAGTAAAATTATGATTTCTTATTTCTCTCTTTCTTCTTTTTACTTTAGTAGTTGCGCAAAATCATCCAGTACGCTTTCTCAGCTTCCTTGTATTAGTCAATCATCCTTATATGCTCAATCGTCATTCTTACTGCTATTAGATTTAAATTTTATGAATATTAACACTTTGGCTCTCCTTTACTATTTATCTTTAATATCTACACATCAGTAAGTTATTAATAGCATACTAAACACTAGCTTCACTAAGTTAAGGGTGATTAAATGGTTAATTATGTGACTGATCACTTGGCCATAAAAACTTTGCAGTCTCAGTATTCGGTAGTCTTGAAAACCAGATGGCTGCCTTCTCTCAGCCATAATTGCCATGGTATTCACCATGGTTTCAAGTAGTTGTTGGTTATTCCCCGTGTTATTCCCAGCATGATTTTCTCCTCCTAAGGCATTGCCTAAATGGTTACCAGCTCCAGTCATGTTGTTGTTGTCATTGACTAGGACTGTATTGGCTCCCGAGACGAATCATTCTTTGTTTGAGTCATCACCTATGTTCACAGTCCTTGGTCTACCTCGTCGAGGGGGCATTTTAACCTACCATGAAAAATCACTCAAAGTTAGATCGAGTCTGATAACTAAACCTAATGGCATTATTTCAAGCCTATGTCATAGCTCTGTATGCCCATAAGACGTAAAGGTTGTGCTTTGATACCACCTGTGATAGCTCGGGTTTTCCTTTCCCCAAAACTTGTGCCGTTGGACCACGTAGAAGATCCGGGTTATAGTGATGCTATGGTATCGAATGTAAGCACCACAACCTGACAACTCGATCTTTCCTCGCATTTAAACAATAGGAAGGATTAGGCTATCTCATAATGGTAAGCTTACAAAAGCGGGAAATAAAGTGTGCAAAATAGAAACAAATACAGAGCTACATCAATAACGGAATGGCAACATAAACCCACCGATCTAGCTATCATATGTACAAAACCTCAAAAGAACTATCATCCATCGATGAAGGCCCACCTCCATCTAAACAGTGGATAAGAATATACTTTGTATTTAATTACAAACTTGTTCATATACATTTTACTCAAAACCATAAAATATCCTAGATCCACCCAAGCAACTAAGAGAAATGCTCCTCAGGCAAATCCTCCTCCTCAGTAGGGTTGTAGTTCAGATCCTCTTCTTACTCAAGATCATGCTCCAAATGAATTCCTACAGTTGTGACGTATATTCGAGGGGTGAGCATCATCCAAGCTCAATAGGGAATAATAGTGCTAACTACAATTTATTCTTCCCATTCATGGATCTTGATGCATAAATAAAATAGAGTCAAGCTAGATGTTCTTTAGCAAAAATCAAACTTATTCTTTTATGTATGCAGGAAATCAAGTATTCAATATGATGCATATACGATCAAATGATACATGCCAGAAAAATGGAAACAAATCACAAGTATCCTGTTAGAACATGTAGCAAGGAGTTACAAACAAAGTTACATAGCAAGCTGTCAAGCCTCTGAGATACGTTAATAGGGTCACTCAAGATGAGACGGGTCAAGCCCTTGAGCTATGTTAACAGGTCACTTGATACCCATAAGTCAAGCCCTTGAACTACGTTAATAAGGTCACTTGACCCGAAACGTTAGGCCCCTGAGCTAAGTTAATAGGGTCACTTGAACTGAGACCATCAAGCCCCTGAGCTACGTTAACTGAGACCATCAAGCCCCTGATCTGAGAGACAACGGGATTACAAGGTCAAACACTTATGCGAGATAGAAGGTAATGATACAAAACCAGATGTCAAAACTTGCAATTTACGAAATCACATAGAATAACCATAACAAGATGTTATGTATCAAAAAGCATGCAAAAACGTGTACAAAGCCAATTCTCAATACTTCAAAACATGCCAATAGTTTTCTTATATCAATTCTACAAAAATATCAAGTATATACTATGTGCATCAATGATGAGAATTCAAGAAAAATGAGTAATCAGGCACGAAGTTCTTACCTACCTCAAGTGTTGAATTTGTGCGACTTAAAACACGTAAATCAAGGTCAGTCCTTTAGCACATGGGTCCTTGCATACACCCTAGATCATGCATAGTATACCAACTAATGGTTAACGAGGCACACGAGACCTAATCAGAGCCTCTCAAGGCATAAAACACGCTCACAACTCTCAAGTGCACAACAGAGTACACCTCATCGCGGCGAGTTCACATGTAGTCATGGTGACCTCTTCAGGTGCCACATGGATTAGGCCATCTCATCGCGGCGAGATTTACCTGAGCTAAATTGGCTATGGAAATCACGTAGAACTCGCCACGGTGAGTGCTTTAGGTGGTTTCTCGCTATGACGAGCCTTCAAGTCGCCACGGTGAACCTCTACATCTCGCCACTTTTACATTTGTTCCTTTCGGGTCCATTTGGGCAAGGGACAAAGTCATATAGCATATGTTATTGCCCGAACTAGACACCTAGCCTATTCAGGCTACACGAGCTATGTTTCAAGGCTCTAGAAATTGGTTAAATCAGTGCTAAGTTATTCTTACGCTCGATTTTCGTAGCTTCGAAGCATGCAATGCCAGAACACAACTCACTCAGGTCAGATTTACATAAATCGAGTATCCAGACACTCACGCGCTACTACATGCACAAAATTTGAGGCATCTGACCTCAAGAATATGGTTATAATGCCACTTGCATGTAAGATTTCTACACACTTGATTCTAAGACTAAAAGAACGAGCTTACAAAATAGAGATCGTGAGGTTACCTTAACGAGATCCCTACACGCAAGGCTTCTGAGCTTCCGCGCGTGTTTTCTCTCGTGAGAATGCACTTAATCATTTTAATTCTCGCTTATAGGGGTTTGCAGTTTTAAGGATAACTCTTGACAATTTGTGCTGGGATAAACTCGCCGTCACGATGTTCAAGTTGTCAAAGTTGGAGAGATCGGATGGTCGGGGAGTTCGTCTACAAGAGGAAGGCGAAGAGAAGAAATGGGAGCTCTCTTTTCTTTTCTCTAGCTCGACACTCAATTACCATGCATAGCTTATGCGTGCATGGGAACTAAATAGGTTGAAGGTTGGTTCCCATGTGAGGTTGCTACACTCACTTTGGTGTACAAAATGTCTTAAAGACCCTAGATCAGGGACCCCCTTAAGTCATGGGTTTGATTTCTAATGGATCCAAACGGGTCTTAGCGTAGGGTCATCACTAATGGGCCAAAACCATGGCTTTATTATATAATGGGTCTTATGCCTGGGTCATTCAACTAATGGATCCCTACTTTTGATTGTTGGCTATTAGGCCCCACCTTGGCTCTAACTAATGGGCCGCACTCAAGAAGTCTAATTACACCCAATGGGTCTAGTTCTAAAGAACCCAGTCCATATAAATGAATTGCCCAATCTTGTTTTATCAGGTGTCTTACCAGTTAGACCTATAGCGCGGTTATAACCTGGAAATGGGCAAGGCAAGTGTGACAGAAAACCCTAAAATCCCAAAAGTCGCTCGTGTGACTTTGAGCCTCGCTCGCGCGACTTAGATTTGCTCGCGCAAGAGGAGCTTCAGAATAGCCCTGAAATTCACTTTGAACAGTCACTCGCGTGACTGAGTATGTACATGTGAAGTCACTCACACAATAGTGGAACTCGCACACGCGACTGTCTGAGCCTGTGAACATAAGAGAAATAAGAGAGCACAATCGCTCGAGCAAGCTCGCGTGACTGTGAGGTTCCATATGACTCGCTCGCGCGACCTTGGGACTCGTGCGCATGATTGAGAAAGTTTAGGCAAATTGGGATTTTTCTTTGAGAACTCTCAAAATCTTTGAGGTGTATGGTATTTTAGGCATTAGTTAATGACCTTTGAATACCTTGGAATGTAGGTTCTGATACAGAGTTTGCCTAAAGGTCTTCGCTTCGTCTTTACGTGATTTGGAGTGTACTGCGTAAGAGGTAGGGGAAATTTATTAACGTGACTTTCAATATGAAATGTTTAAATTATGTGAGCAAGATAAGCATGTGTGCATGTGTGTAATAATCATGGGTGCGTGTGTGAACAAGATAAGTATACGTGAACATGACAAGCATGATAAGTAAGCATGTATGAATGTGTAAGAAGTATGATAAGTAAGTCGTGATAACAACCATATGTTAATGAGATAAGTGTGAAACAGGTGTGTATGTGTACATGAATGTGACAATTATGAACGTGAAATACTACACCTAGCTATAAATTAATCAAACTGATTAACTACACGGTGATGAACTATAATTTAGCATTCACACAATGATTGAAGGTTCATGTGAAATGAGTCCCCATCGTGTATCCAGTATGTGGCACAAGTGACCTTGCTAACTAAGCTCAAGGGCTTGTGTTATTCACTGAAGAGTACCACTTTTCACCTCTTAACCTAGCCTTTACTACACCTTGGAGCTGACTAATAACCCTTTGTTTAGCATGTTGTGTAGTTAGTAATAACAGGTGTAACTTAGTATAAAGTCCATGCTTTTAGTGCCAAAAAGAGAAAGAATTCAAGCCAAGGATGATTATTGAACCAAAGACTTATGGAACACCATGGTAACTAGTTTGCATGTCAAGGTGAACCAAGGAAGTCCAGTAGATGAGAGAAGAATGGACATGAGTGAAGAAAGCTGCAACAGCAGCATATGCATTACAGCAGGAAAGTAGAAGTGTTGTCTCGCACGGTCAGGAGTGTTGCCTCGCGTTGTTTAAGTCTGTAGTAGCCTCTTTGAGAATTTAAACTCTACAGTGTAAAGTGAACTCGCGAAGAACTCATGCAACTCAGTGAAGGATTAATCTCAGAGAATTACTTCGCACAGTAGTCACACACTTCAGTTGCTATCAGCACTCAAAGCCCTTGTGAAGCTCTCGCCGAGATCAATTCTCAAATTAGTCCCACGCACAGTCTTGTGAGACTAAGTTATATAAAATAACTCAAGCCAGCTCATGCAACTCTCACGTAGCTCAAGAAGAGAGAGAGCTCTAGAAATTCTCTCGCGCAGCTCTCGTGCACGTAAAAGCCCAAACCTCTACCTAGCGAGCTGTGCTATGCACTACACACAGAGCCTGGCGAGATCTAAACTCTTCCATGCAATACCCTCATGACAGAAATTTTTGAAGCTCCACTGTGCGAGCAAAGCCAAAGCATTACAAATTCTACCTCGCGAGAACATTTCAGGGCAGAGCAGCAGCATGACAAGTCATAGCCTTCTGCGCGAGCAAGGAGCTAACAAAGCCAAATATGACCTCGTGAACACTCTGTAAACTATGCGACCAAATTAAGTAATCAAGCCAGCCCCGCGAAGCTCAGGCCCTCCACTTCTCATTCCATACTCAGGGACCTTTTAGGGATTTCCCCAGGTCTAAGGCACACATCTTGAGGCCCTAATCTCCATGCACACATCTCGAGATATCCAATGGTTGTAATCAAGCCACGTCTATCATAAAATTAGGGTTTAATCTCCTTTTGGCCAAGGCATTAGTGACTGAGTATCTAAGCTATAATTAAACTTAGAGAAATATCTTTCCTTCAACCTAAGTTAGTTGTGAGCTCTAAAAAATTAGGGTTAGGGTTAGATCACCATCTTTTTCTATTTTTTTTCTTCCTTAGCCCAGCACTTTCTGGCCATGATCTCTATAATCAATTAGGCATAGTTTAAATCAGTTCTTGTAATGGGTCTTGTATACATTGGGATTAGTTGAGAGCTATTATGCACAAGGCTGTTGCCTTGAGAAATTTTATTGTAAGTATTGTTTAATTAATGAAATTTGTATTTTAATGCTTATTCAATCTGTTATTCTACTATTTGTCCATAGTATTCTTTCATCTATGTAATGCATTTAGGACTTTAGCTGATTTGAAATACCCATACAAGCTTGAGCTTGTAGCCCTGGGACCATGGTGGTAGCAGCAATTTTCATGTTCCATCTTAGTCCTCTGTGGTTTGGATAACCTCTATGAATAGTGTGTGACCATTTAAGTGGATAGACTATAGCCCTAGGGTGATTCCAAGCCACAGATTTGAGAATGATTCTTTTCCTCTGCACTTGAGCTTGTAGCCTTGTGAGAGGTTGTAGCAGGAACAAGCTCCCCTCCGTTTTACATGACCATCATCAGATGTTAGATCTAATTTCTCTGTAGAGATTGTAGACTTGTGGCTGAGTTATTGCAACCCTTTTGTAGCAATGACCAGCTGCATTTATGTTCCCAAAACAGCCTTTGAACAACTATGGTTTCCACTGGTTTTTTAAGAGCTAATTGCTCCCATGGATGCCTGAGCTTGTAGCCTGGCAAACATAGTGTCTGCAATGATTTTAATGTTTTGATTTGATCCATTGGGTGGAGGGCATCTATTGGATAATCTATGACCATTTAAGTGGACAGGTTATAGCCTTAAGATCAGTCCATTCCCTTGGATCAGATTGGTTTTTTGATTTAATTCATGTGGTTTGATCCTCTCTATTCGATAGCTTGTGATCATTGAAGTGGATAAGTTATAGCCTTAAGAGATAAGATCAACCCATAAGAGTTGAGTTGGATTCTCCCTGCTTGTAGATGTGCTTGTAGCCATCTGAAGGATTGCTGCAGAGAAATCTATAAGTCTAAGTTACATAGCGAAATTAACCTTAGCTTAGTTGATTACTTCCCATCATTTTTATCTTCATTTTAACACACATCATTACCACCTTCTTCTTAAACCCTTTCTTTAGGATAGGATCGCACTTTCTTTCTCCTCTTGTAGTGATAGTGTAGTTGTGACACCCAACTCCCTTTCTCTAGGATTGCCAGATCTGTAGCTAGATTTAGAGGCCTACTAATATAACTCATTTTGGATTCTAGATCAATTTCTCTATGGGACAAACTCTTACTTACTCAAAATTTGCTACAACAGCCCTTTATCTTACAAGTTGTGTATTTTAGACTTACTGTTTTAACCAATTCCCATCTCTTTAATTTTTTATTTATTTTTCTTCACCACTGTTTTCTCACCAATAACAAACAGCTACCTGAGAGAAAAAACTAGTTTTTGGCGTCGCTGTCGGGGATATTGATCCTTTTAGTAGACCTGAGTTGTATTGTATTTTTGTATAGAAAATTCTTTATAACTGTGCCTTTAATAGAATAAAAAGTACTACTGATTTTTGTTAGAATTTTTATAGATTTGGACAACAACAGTAGGGAAAAGCTAAAGCTATAGCTGGAGTTTAGCTAACTCTGTTTGCACTTCTTTTGTCCTAAAACTCAGTCTATTTGTACTGAATTCCCTATCAATAGTTTACTTGTAAATCTATTTAGCTGTAATTTTGGTTGCAAATTCTTTACTGTGCTGTGAGTATTTTCTTTACCTGCTAATTTTGAGTGTGTACGCTTAGTAGAAGGTCCCTTTACCCTGCTTTAAAACCTCCAAATCCTTAAGTTGAAAGGGTCCTTAGACTAAGAAACACCATACCAGCCCCTGTTGTTGAAACTGAGCCAACTGTGATGGCTGAGAGGCAAAGGACAAAGGACTCTGAAGGAATATAATGCACATGGGGATTACCCATCTCCTGCTGCATTCAATTTCCTTCAGTTGAAGGAAATTATGAAATTAAGTCCTCCACCATTAACACGTTGTCATTTTTTCATGGGCTCAGTAAGGAAGATACTTACAAGCACATTAATCAATTCTTGGCACTTTGCACCACATTTGACATTGCTGGCTTGGGACCTGAAGCTACGAAACTGAGGCATTTTCCTTTTTCTGTAAAGGACAAAGCCAGAACTTGGCTCTCTAAACTCCCAGCCAATAGCATCCAGACATGGAATGACCTCCAAAGTCAATTTTTGGTAAAATTCTTCCCCATGAATAAAACTAGTCAGATGAGGACAAACATACTTTCATTTACTCAATCCTCAATTGAAGATTTTTATGAGGCATGGGAGAGGTTTCAAAAAATGTTAAAACAATGTCTCCACCCCCAAATTCTACAGTGACAACTTGTGCAAGTCTTTTACTAAGGAATTAATCTGAAAAGTAGGGATATGGTGGATGCCTCATGTGGGGATAGTTACCTCCATAAGACAGTTGAAGAGGCATGGGAGTTGCTTGACATTATAGGTGAGAATTCCATGCAGCAGGAGTCACTGTCTCGCAATGAAAGATAGACCCCAGCTAAATTGTTGAAAGAATCCACCCCTAGAGGTGGCATGAATGAGATCAAGGTGCATAGTGAATTAGAAAGGAAGGTGGACAATCTGAGTTTAAAATTTGATAAATTGATGAATGTGATGTAGCCTAGGATGGCTACATAAGTTGAAGAGGCATGTCTGATATGCCAATCTCCCACACATTTTCTTCAAGAATGTCCATCAGCCAACCAATTTCCTAAATTAGTTATGGAACATGCTAATGCTGCCCAAGCATATGGGCAGTAACCTATTGGGTACACATGGAGAAACCACCCTAATTTGAGGTGGAGACAAGACACATGCCAACAGCCCCAGTAGTAGTAGTTGGCAGCTCCATACAGACCCCAACAACAATTCAACCAAGGATATGCACCTAGGCAAAATTTTCAGTTGCCTGCCTCACAGCCAAATTATTTGGTCTTGCCCCCACCACAACCCAGATCCTCTTCCTTTGAAGAGCAAATGCTGGCATCAATGTAAAATATGAGAAACTTGGCACAAACTGTGAACTCTCATGGGCAAAGCATTAAAAAAATAGAAGAACAGTTGGGTCAAATCTGTAATGCTTTGAACAAGAGAGAGGAGGGCAGGTTGCCTAGTCAACTCTTGGCCAAGTCTAAAGGGCAATACATTATTGGAGAAGGCTCTTCTGCCCATGAGGAAGCTAATGCAATCACTACCCTAAGGAGTGGTAGGGTGGTTGACAATTTACTGGGCAGGGCAGCTGAGGAGGCCATGGAGATTGAAAAAGAAAATAATGTGAGTGTTGAAGAACCATTGAAGTCATCCTTTGCTATGGAACAACAAGGACAAAATAAGGGGGCTAATGTTGAGCCCCAACAATAAGCAATAAATGAAGAAAAAAGGAAAAAATAAAAATTTGATCATGATGTTGCTAGGTAAGCAGCTGTCGCACTAGCAGTCCCACAGCTGTCATTTCCTCATGCACTTGCTGACCCATCTCTTTTTGATAAGGGGAATGCTCAGATGGAGGAAATGATAGAGACCTTCAAGCAGGTCAAGATAAATTTTCCCTTGCTTAATACTATCAAACACGTCCTTACCTATGCCAAATTCTTGAAAGATCTTTGTACACAAAAGAGAAAAGCAAGGGTGCAATTGTCCAAAAAAGTTATTGCTATGGAACATGTAGAATCAGTTTTTTCCATAGCCACACTTGAGAAATTGCAGGATTCAGGGGTACCTACCATCCCCAGCATAATTGGAAACCACACCATTGGTAGAGCCCTCTTGGACTTAGGGGCCAGTGTGAACCTGCTCCCATATTTTATATATGAGGAGTTGGGTTTGGGGGAGCTAAAATCTACATCAGTTGTGCTCCAGCTGATAGATAGGTCTGAGAGAAGACCAGTGGGTGTGGTGGAGGATGTTTTTGTGGGGGTGGATAAGTTCTACTATCCTGCTGATTTCCTAATTTTGGACTTGGATCCTTGCAAAAGTAAAACCCCAATTTCTGTCATTCTTGGAAGGCCATTCTTGGCCACGGCTAATGCTTGCATTCAATACAAGTCAGAGGTGATGGAGGTGACCTTTGGGAATATAAAGGCCCAATTAAATATGTACAATACTGCTTGGAAACCTCAGATGGACATTGAGGATTGTTGTGCAATAGATGTACTATATGGCCTTATAGAAGGAGAATTATCCAATCTGCTAAATTAGGATAATATGGTTGAGAACCTGGAAATATTTGGGATAAGGTTGAGGGGGAGGGCCAAGCTCTCATGATAAAAGAAAACACCAAAATAAATTCTTCTGTGGGCCTAGTGCAGCATTCGAGCTGGAAACCTACATTGCTGCCCCTTCCTCAAAGCACCGAGGCACCTTTGTTGCCTTCCATTGAAAGTCTCCCTGAGCTGGAGATAAAACAGCTCCCAGAAACATTAAAGTATGCCTTCTTGGGGCAAAATAAAAAGCTTCTAGTGATTATCTCTTCCTCTCTCACTAATGAGTAGGAGGAAGAAGTATTGAGTGTTTTCGAGAACCAAAAAAAGTCAATGGGGTGGACACTTGCTGACCTTGGGGGCATTGATGCCATAGTTTACATGCATAAAATTTATCTAAAAGAGAGTACAAAACCCTCTAGGGAGATGAAGAGGAAGCTTAATCCTCACATGCAAGAGGTGGTCTTGAAAGAGATAGTAAAACCGTTGGATGCAGGGGTGATTTACCCCATTTCAGATTCAGAGTGGGTGTCCCCTATTCAGGTGGTAACCAAAAAGTCAAGCATAACAATTATTACTTCTTATTTTGGGGAGTTGATGCCAGCCAGGGAGACCACTGGCTAGAGAGTTTGCATAGATTACAGAAAACTCAACTCTAAGACCAGGAAAGACCACTTCCCTTTCCCTTTCATTAACCAAATTCTAAAAAAATTGCCTAGGAAGGCATTTTATTGCTTTCTTGATGGATACTCAGGGTATAACCAAATCCATGTGTATCCTCAAGATCAAGAAAAAACTACTTTCATATGTCCCTTTGGCACCTTTGCTTATAGGACGATGCCTTTTGGATTATAGAATGTCCCAGCCACATTTCAGAGGTGCATGTATGCCATTTTATCTTATATGATTAACAAGTTTCTAGAAATCTTTATAAATGATTTTTTAGTCTATTGGGACAGCTTTAGCTAGTGGTTGAGTCCACTTGACCTGGTTTTGCAAAGGTGTGAAGAGACCAATTTGGTCTTAAGCTAGGAAAAGAGCCACTTTATAGTAACACAAGAAATTATGTTAGGTCATGTGGTCTCCCACAGTAGTATAGAGGTTGATAAAGCTATAGTGGACCTGATCTCACACCTGCCCCCACCCAGAACTGTCAAACAAATCGAATCCTTTTTAAGATATGCTGGATTCTACAGACGTTCATTAAGGACTTTAGCAGAATTGCAAAGCCACTATGACACCTGCTGTGTCAGGATGTGCAATTTGAATTTTCTGTTGAGTGCCTTGAGGCCTTTGAGTTCTTAAAAAAATGCCTCTCCACTGCTCCTATCATCCAGGCCTCAGATTACTCACTCCTCTTTGAACTGATGTGTGATGCATCAGACTTGGCAATAGGTATTGTCCTAGGACAGAGGAAGGATAAGCTGCTTGCAGTGATTTATTATACAAGGAAAACATTAGCAGAGGCTCAGCTCAATTATACCACAACTGAGAAGGAGCTGCTAGCTATTGTGTTTGATGTACACATGTTAGACCCTACTTGCTGGGGTAAAAAATTGTTGTATTTATTGATCACTCAGCCCTGAAATACCTATTGTCCAAAAAGGATGCTAAACCAAGGCTGATCAGATGGATCCTCCTACTGCAGGAGTTTGATCTTGAGATCAAGGATAAGAAAGGAGTGGAGAATGTGTTGGCTTACCACCTCTCTAGAATTTTATTAGATGAATGTGCAACTGCACCAGTCAATGAATTGTTCCCTGATGAGCAGCTATTTACTATTCAGTCTAATGTGCCCTGATTTGCACACATTGTAAATATTCTTGCTATTGGTAGGATCATCCCTCATTGGTCCAAGATGGACAAAGACCTATTTTTCTCTCAAGTCAAATATTTTTGTGGGAGGACCCTTACCTATACAAGCATTGTGTAAATCAGATTGTTAGGAGATATGTGTCCGAAAGTGAGTTCCACAATATTCTTTCTATGCGCCATGAGCAGGCTAATGGAGGTCACTTTAGTGGCAAAAGACAGCAACAAAAGTATTGCAATGTGGGTTCTACTGGCCCTCTTCGTTCAGTGATGCTGACAAACATTGCAAAGCCTGTGCAAGATGTCAAAGGTTGGGGGGCATTTCCAAGAAAGATTCAATGCCATTGCAACCCATCCTTGTGGTAGAACTATTTGACATCTGGAGTATTTATTTTATGGGCCCCTTTCCTCCTTCTATGGGTTTCAATTTTATCCTTGTGGCAGTGGACTATGTGTCCAAATGGGTTGAAGCCATTACTACAAGGACAAATGACCACACAGTTGTCTTTAAATTTTTAAAGGATGATATTTTCTCTAGATTTGGCACCCCCAAAGCTATCATTAGTGATTAGGGGAGTCATTTCTATAACAGGCCTTTTTAGAATCTGCATAAAAGTTATACTATTACACACAGAATTACAACTCCCTACCACCCACAGACCAGTGGGCAAGTTAAAATTTCTGATAGGGAGATTAAGCACTTCTTGGAGAAGACTGTGAGGACAGATAGGAAGGATTGGGCACAGAAGATTAATGATGCACTATGGGCTTATAGACTGCCTATAAGACCCCTATTGGCATATCCCCTTTTAAAGTAATTTATGGCAAGGCATGTCATCTACCAGTGGAGTTAGAGCATAGACCTATTGGGCTATTAAAACACTAAATTTTGATCTAACTACTGCTAGTTCACACAGGAAATTACAACTGTCAGAGCTTGATGTGTTGAGATTGGAGGCCTATACAAATGTAAGAATTTACAAGGAGAGGTCCAAAGCATTTTCTGATAAGAGACTGATGAGGAATGAGTTGAAAGCTGGTACCAAAGTTTAGTTCTTTAACTCCAAATTAAAATTCATTCCAGGGAAGTTAAAATCAAGGTGGGATGGACCTTATACTGTCACCCATGCCTCCCCATCTGGTGCTATGGAGATCTTGGTTCCCATTTCTAGGAAGATCATGAAAGTGAATGGTCAAAGGCTGAAGGTTTATGTAGAAAACTCTGTGGAGCCTCCTCAGACCATCCACCTTCATGAACCTCCCACTGCTTAGTGATCTACAGCTGTGTAAAATGTGTACCATACTTGTTGAATTTGTGTGTTTGCTTTTACAAATATGTCTGCACTGTTTTTGCTTATTTTTAATGTGTGTGCTATTTTGATTATTATCATTTACTTTGTGTTTCATTTGATTTTAGTGTGCTATTTTAGTTGAGTTTGTTGAGCGTGTTTAAAAGTTAGAATCTACTCTGATGTGTTTGCTTTTGAGTGTGAAATGTGCATGAACCTGCTGTAATTTAAAATCATTTGGATTATGAAATCTTACTCTGTGAATATGGTTGCAATGGGCATGAAATTATTAGAGGCGAAATGGATGAAATGTGAAGAAAGTTGGAGCTGATGCACAAGGGCAAGGTGCATGACAGTGTACATGCATAGGTCAGTGTGCAGGCACTGAGAAAGTTTGAATTTTGCTTTGTCACAAGGCTCAATGGCCTCCATTTCACACTCGCGAGCTATTTTTGGGCTTCTCGCGGGGCTCTTAGATGAAAATTGGAGCTTTGTGAGAACCTCGCGAGCTGAAGACCTGAAGAAAACTTGAAAATGAGCATCGCGAGGCTTTTCTTCTCTGTGAGATTAAGCTACGTGACAAATGAATGGCATGCATTTTGTTCCTTGCGAGAGACTCACAAGCAAATTTCTAAAGCTTGCACTATTAACTACCTCGCGAGAACCTTTGTGCTCTGAATATATTCTTCTCGCGAGGACCTTTGCTTCAGCTGTGCGAGGGATACACATGTCCTCTCACGCGACTCAAATTCAAATCAGCTCCATAATCACCTTGCGAGGCTTTGTTCTTCTCTGCAAAGGCATTTCTCGTGAGATCTCACTTCACTACGTGAGAAAAATTTGCCCCGCGAGAACCGCGCGAAGCACGGGGTCACCCACTAATACCCAACAAAAATCTTCATTTCTTCATTCATTTTCTTCTTTGCCCTAGCTTCCATTGCAACCTCTGTCTTTTCCTCTCCCTTCTTTCTCCTTAACTGCCCATACCACTCTAGCTTAGCCACTCTTCTCCCACCAATGTGTTCCACAACAACTCCCGGTCATTTTGCACTTAGTTTAGGGAGATTTGATCCACTGGGCAGCATTTGGACTGGAACCCTAGCTATTTCTTGGTAAGTGTTCTCAGTACCTACTTTAGTTTGATTGTTCTGCTATTGTTGTGTTGAGTAGAGATGATTTAGTGGGTAAAACCTTCCTTAGAGTGTACACAAACTAGCCTACGTGTTTAAAGACCAATTTTTGAGAATTTGTGTAGCCATAGCCATAGGTTTAAAGTTCATTGATAGCTTGGCTGCCATACTGAACCCTTCCCCTACTGGAAGCCCTGTGGCCACAAGAAAATCTGTGAGGATTGCAGAGGTCTCCACTGTGGAGACCTCTGATGTGCCTACAGCACCTGTTGAGCCCTAAGTGGAACAGACTAAAAAGAGGGCTGCCCCTGTGAAGAAGGCCAAGTCTTTGGCCTCTGATGCCCTATTCTCAAGAAGAAAGCATCACCTAAAAAGAGGGTCAGAGACCACCCCCTGCTACTAAGAGCCCTGAAAAATCTAAGAAAAAGCATAAAAAGGGCGAGGAAGTGGTCCTTGAGGTTTCCCCTGAGGAAGACCACGAGGATTAGCCACTTAGAACTCCTTCTGAGTTTGTGATTTCCATTAAGTTAGAGGTTGAGATTGCCTTTGATAAGGCTTTCTTTGAGGATGAGCATGAAACTGCAGCATCAATTGAATACCTCGCCAAGGCCTCTCTACTACCCCTACTAAGGCCCCCACTGCAGCTAGTCTTCCGTAGGCTAGTGTAATTGTTTTACCAGAACATCAGGGTGAAGACAGGGGATGATAGAAACCTTGCATTGTTGGTGTTGATAGATGGCTTTGAGATGTTGTTCAACCAAGTAGCAATTGCTGAAATTCTTGGGATACCAGCCACATACAACCCAGAGTGTGGCTTGGGTGCAGCTTTGACTGCAACCATCCCTGAAATTACTAAAGAAATTACTGGAGGGATCCCAACATCTGGGGTGTCAATTAGGAAGAGAGACTTGCCTCCAAGACTGAGATTTATGGATGGGGTCTTAAGGAAAAATGTATATTGCTCTGGGCACCAGTAAGAGAGTAGGTCCCCAATTGCTGATGCCCTCTACTCCTCCCTGAACACTATGATACTGCTAAGCTCATTTTTGAAGGGATGAAAGACAACCATGAGAAGGTTAAGAGGGAGCAGAAGCTCCATGCCTTGCCCTACAGCAGGCTCATCACAACTCTACTGCAGCTGGGGGGCTACCATTTTCATATGAATGAGGAGACTCTTAGCTTGGCCCCAAGTAAATGTGGAAAGAAGCAATGGGGGATCAGTGGCACAATGATGAGAAAAATAAGAAGAAGGATGAGTTACTAGCTCAAGCAGCCCCCACAATCCAAGAGGGAGCTGCCACCACCTCTGTAGTAGTCACCACTAATGACTCTGCTGTAGCCACTTCTGCTCCTGCGGCTGTCAGCTCAGCTATCCCCACCATCCCATTCCCATCACAACCCATTCCACCATATCATCTACACACACACCTTGCACACTCACCTCCATTCCCATGCCAGCTACTACCATAACCCCAGCCCCACAACCCCCCTCCATAGTTACATCATCTCTACCTCAGCCAATTTTACCCATCACCTCAGAAACCACTACCGTACCTACACCCACCATACCTGCTGTGACTTTACCATTACCTCCACCCACTCAGCCTATGCCTACTTACCCAGCCCATCCCAGCTCACCTGCCAAAGTAACCTATAGAAAAAGAGAGCCCCTAATACCCCCACTGAGCCTCAACCCACCTATATCTCTCAACCTATTCCTCTCCCTAAAACAACAACCATACCAGACCTAACCACTGGTATACAACCTTCATCACCAACACCATCCTCTTCAATTCACCAGGATGAGAGTGAGCCTCAGCTCCCTGACATCCCACGCAGCTCCCCTACAACCTCACCTCATCCAACTGAAGCCTCTGCCCACATTGAACCTGCCATACTTGAACCCATGGGCCAATCCATTATATTTTCCCCTTCCCATGACCAAGACCCCTTCTCCGCAGAGGGGTCAGCAATGATGGACTCTATTATAGGGGACATCAATTATGAGTTCACCCCTCTTTCAGAATCACCACAGCCCCATCATTTTTACCCATACTTCCCCACCACCTACCAATTTCCATCATGCACCCACTTCCCCCTTTCAACCAATTCAGATCACCCAACCCACATAACCTATCACACCCGATCCCCTACTCCAAATCTTCAACCTCCTCCTTTCCCTTCAAACCCAAATGATGGGCAACAACCAAACCCAAACATCCATCGAGGCCAACCTTTAAGCCATACACTCAACCCTCCAAAACCAGGCCACCATTCAAACCAATTTATAAGCCATCAACTCCACCTTGCAATCCTTAACCCCGCCTTCCCAACAGCCATTTATCCCTCCACCTACCCATATACCTACACCACTCCCATCTCCCCAACCCTTAACCTTAGCAGCAACACCAGATGTTGCTACCCACATTGAACCTATTCATGAAGCCCCTCAAATTATATTTACCACTGCCTCAACCCAAACTGACCCTATACAGCCACCCTTATTGACCCACAGCCCCAACCTATAATAGAGGACTTGCAAGTCCTACTCCCTATCCCACCTATAGTAGCAACAACTGATGCTACCACAGATGTGGATGACCTACTACTTACTTCCTCAAAAGCCTCCCAAACAGACCCTGAGGTGATTGACCTTACACAACTTGAACCTGAAGTCCCCTAACCAATACCCTCTACGTCCACCCTACCCATTCCATCATCCATCCCTTCATCTTCATCCACACCACCCCATTTACTGACTGGCCCTTCTTCCCCTGCTGAGAATTCAATCCTACCTGCGTCTTCCAACCCCATGCCTCCATTCTCCACACTGTATAGATCCATGAAAGAAAATCCCTACATCAAGAGCGATGTCATAGGCTGACCTCAGAACTACAGTCAAGCAACCCTTCTTCTATCAAATCAAAATTTTGAAATTAACTCACAAGATAGAGAGAAAAAGGATCGAGCATAGTTGGAGGGAGACACTACTACGATACTAGCAGGAGAAACATGGAGCTGAGGGACTTGAAGATGTTGTCAAGAACTTGCAGTTGCCCTTGAGACTAGTTGAGGAAAAGGCTTATGATTATTCTAGGACTGCTGCAGCATTGCAGCAGACCTTATCTGAAATTGGTGACGGAGATTTAGCAGTTGTTGCTGCCTCTCTTCACTGCTGCAGCACCTCCAATGGCAACTGCTCCTAAACCTCAAGAGCCCTAAAAGTTAACACCTGGCATCAAGATCAAGGGGCCTGAGCCCACTCCTAAAAAGAGAAGCAACACCAAGTAGAGAAAGACTACTTCTAAGAGATACAAGTCCACTGTTGCTACTCTAAAGAAAGAGAAAGGAAAAAGTGTCCAAGAACCTGCAGATGAAAATTCAAATGATTAAACTGTAAAATGTAATTAGTTAGATTGTTTTTGTAGAATCTTTTGTGGTTATTTTCATTAAGATTGCACATATTACTATTTATTAATGAAAGTTCTGTTTGGTACCTTTTGTGTGAGTTTTGTTTGGTTTACTTTTCTTATGTTGTTTATAAATTTTACTTGTCTTGTTTTGTGTGTTATTTTTATAAATGTACACTGCTGCACATGTTATGCATCTTTGAATTAGTGAGGACACTGTTCCTCATAGGTTTGGGGGTATGGCAAGGTATGCCAATTATGTAGTTAACCTAAGTGCAGCATAACCAATTGAGTAAGATAGAGATAGAGGAAAGTTCTCCTAAGAGACTTTGAAAATGAGGAAATTTAAAATTTTGCAGACCTTTTGGCATTAAAATCATTTAAAATTTAACATTTTCATGAGGTGAACACTAAGAAAACTCATTTGGGTCAGCACTTAATAAACCATTGAGGAGAGAAAAAGGTGAGAACATACCCATGAGTTCAATGGAAGACCATACCTAGTGAGATTTGGGCCTACAAATTAATTTATTTTCTCTTTGAGGAGTGTCTAGGCAATTCTTCTTGCTCTAAGGACTGGCTAAGTTATTTCCTCACTAGAAGTTAGGCATCTCCAAGTTGACACAGTTTATAGTACCCATGACATTTAGGAAAGGATCTAGGACGCCTCTTAGACAGTTTGAACTTAAAGATATCAAACCTACTAAACTACCCTTGTGCATACACCTTTGAGCCTTAATTTCCAGTTTTCTTCAAAATACGCCTGAGTATTTGCACCTAAACCTATGGACCTAATTCAACCCTACCACCACTCTGAGAATTCAGAAGGTAAAAGAGAAGGAGTGAAGATGGACAAGCAAGGGTCAACATTTGGTGAATAGAGAAGAAACACAAAAGGAGGACAATAGTGTAGAAGTTGGGTAGAAGGTGGCATTTCAGAAAATTAAAAATAAAAAGAAAAGAAAAATGTATCCAAAAGAAAAAAAAAAAAAACAAAAAATTAAATATAATGAAAAGGATGAGAGAGGAGACAAGATGAAATTTCATTGGAAAAAGTGAAAATAAGAAGAGAACCTGGACACTTCAAGTCTGAAAACATCAAAGAAGATGAAATATGCTGAATTCAAGAAGGTGAAGTCATGAATCACCTCCTTCACCTGCTGATTTCTCAATTTTGCAACCTTTTCACCCTTTCATTCTTTGTAATATTCACCCATAAGCCACATTATAATCCAGTCATAAGACCTTGTGATCCTAATTGAAATGAGTTGTTATGTGGAGATAAGAAGTTGTCCAATCTATGGTGAGAAATAGTCAATGATGCCATAATTTAGGAGCCTTGCCTATGCTCATGCTTGCAAACCCATTTAGGAGCTGTAACTGCTCTTGAGCTTGTGTGAAAATGAAAACCCTCAAACTCAATTGTGAGAGACTGCCCTGGTAAGCATTGGGTCTGACATTAAATGTATTGGGCATTGTCTAAACCTAATTTTTGAATTGATGGTGAGCTCAGTACTAACATACACTTGTTGTTTTTCTTGTTGTAAGCTGATTGGAAATGATGTGCACACAGGTAAGAGTTTTTCTTGTTAAATGGTCTGTGCTTTTCATATGTTCAAACTCCTCACAGTTTGAAAAGAATTAAGGGTGGATTGATGCACTATTTGCTGAAAACTGATTTGATAATGTGTGCACTTTTGTTAACTGTTTCATTGAGAAGTTTGTAGGTATCTTCACTGAAAACCCTCAGGAGACCTCACTCCTCCACTAGGGATCACCTAGGGGTTTAAAAGGCTTCATGCATAAGCTAAATGCATCTGTGCTCCCTACAAAAGTGGCATTTACATTCTTAGAGTAGTTGTTTAAATATTTCTTTGCTTGAGGACTATCAAAGATTAGGTTTGGGGGTATGTTATTCACTGAAAAGTACCACTTTTCTCCTCTTAACCTAGCCTTTCCTACACCTTGGAGTTGACTAATAACCCTTTGTTTAGCATGTTGTGTAGTTAGTAATAATAGGTGTAGCTTAGTACAAAGTCTATGCTTTTGCTGCCAAAAAGAGATAATTCAAGCCAACGATGACTGCTGAGCCAAAGATTGATGAAACACCATGGTGGTACACACCATGGTGACACGTTTGAATGTCAAGGTGGACCAAGGAAGTCCAGCAGATGAGAGAAGAATGGACATGAGTGGAGAAAGCTGCAATAGCAGCATTTGCATTGCAGCAGAAGAGCAGAAGTGTTGTCTCACGCAGTCTAGAGTGCTGCCTCATGCTGTTTAAGTCTGCAGCAGCCACCTCATGAAGTCAATATATATAGTGTAAAGTGAACTCACAAAGAACTCGCGCAACTTAGTGAAGGATTAATCTCAGAGAATTACTTCACGCAGCAGTCACACGCTTCAGCTGCTATCAGCACTCAAAGCCCTCGCGAAGCTCTCGTAGGGATCAATTATCAAATTAGCTACACACGCAGTGTCGCAAGACCAAGTTATGTAAAAGAACTCAAGCTAGCTCGCGTAGCTCAAGAGGAGAGAGAGCACAAAAAATTCTCTCGCACAGCTCTCGCACGCGTAAAAGCCTAAATCTCTACCTAGCGAGATGTCCTATGCGCTACACACAGAGCTTGGTGAGATCCAAACTCTTCCATGCAAGACCCTCGCAACAAAAATTTTTAAAGCTCCATTGCACGAGCAAAGCCAAAAAATTGCAAATTCTACCTAACGAGAGCATTTCAGAGTAGAGCAATTGCACAACAAGTCACAGCCTTCTGTGCGAGCAAGGAGTTTTCCAAGCCAAATCTGACCTTCTGAACACTTTGCAAACTATGCGACTGAATTATGTAATCAAGCCAGCTCGGGCACTCCATTTCTCATTCCATACTCAGGGAACTTTTGGGGGTTTCTCCAGGTATAGGGCACCCATCCTGAGGCCCTGATCTCCATGCACACATCTCGAGGCTGCCAAGGGTTGTAACCAAGCCATGTCTACCATAAAATTAGGGTTTAATCTCCATTTTTCCAAGGCATCAGTGACTGCGTATATAAGCTGTAATTTAAACTTAGAAAAATATATTTCCTTCAACCTGAGTCAGCTGTGAGCTCTAGCAAATTATGGTTAGGGTTAGATCACCATCTTTTTCTATTTTTTTTCTTCCTTATCCCAGCACGTTCTGGTTATGATATCTGTAATCAATTAGGTATAGTTTAAATCAGTTCTTATAATGGGTCTTGTATACATTGGGATTAGTTGAGAGCTGTTATGCACATGGCTGCTACCTTGAAAATTTTCATTGTAAGTATTGTTTAGTCAATGAAATTTGTATTTTAATGCTTATTTAATCTATTGTTTTCCTATTTGTCCATAGTATTCTTTGTTCTATGCCATGCATTTAGGACTTTAGCTGATTTGAAATGCCCATGGAAGCTTGAGCTTGTAGCCCTAGGACCATGGTGGTAGCAGCAATTTTCATGTTCTATCTCAGTCCTCTGTGGTTTAGATAACCTTTGTGTATAGCCTGTGAGCATTTAAGTGGACAGACTATAGCCCTAGGGTGATTCCAAGCCACAAATATGAGAAAGATTCTTTTCCTCTGCACTTGAGCTTGTAGCCTTGTGAGAGGTTGTAGCTGGAACAAGCTCCCCTCCGTTTTACATGACCATCATCATATGTTAGATCTGATTTCTCTGTAGAGATTATAGACTTGTGGCTGAGTCATTACAAGCCTTTTGTAGCAATGACCAGCTGCATTTAAGTTCCCAAAATAGCCTTTGAACAACTATGGTTTCCACTAGTTTTTCAAGAGCTAATTGCTCCCATGGATGCCTGAGCTTGTAGCCTGGCAAACATGGTGTCTGTAATGATTTTAATATTCTGATTTGATCCATTGGGTGGGGGACATCTATTGGATAATCTGTGACCATTTAAGTGGACAGGTTAGAGCCTTAAGATCAGTCAATTCCCTTGGATCAGATTGGTTTTCTTATTTAATTCTTGTGGTTTGATCCTCTCTATTGGATAGCCTGTGACCATTGAAGTGGACAGGTTATAGCCTTAAGAGATAAGGTCAATCAATAAGAGTTGAGTTGGATTCTCCCTCCTTGCAGATGTGCTTGTAGCCATATGAAGGATTGTTGTAGAGATGTCTCTAAGTTTGAGTTACATTGCTGAATTAACCTTAGCTTATTTGATTACTTCCCATCATTTTTATCTTTATCTTAACACACATCATCACCACCTTCTTCTTAAACCCTTTCTTTAGGATATGACTACACTTTCTTTCTCTTCTTTTAGTGTTAGTTAGTATAGTTGTGACACCCAACTCCCTTTCTTTAGGGTTGTCAGATCTATAGTAAGATCTGGAGGCCTACTAATATAACCCATTTTGGGTTCTAGATCAATTTCTCTGTGGGATAAACTCTTACTTACTCAAAACTTGCTACAACAGCCCTGTATCTTGCAGGTTGTGTATTTTAGACTTCCTGCTTTAACTAATTCCCATCTCTTCACTTTTTGATTTATTTTTCTTCACCACTATTTTCTCACCAATAACAAACAACAATCTGACAGAAACAATAGCTTTGCATCTATGTGAAATTTTTCATTGAACAACGATGGTTCGGGGTTTCCCATCGGTAATTATGTGGCTCCTAATGCGATTTACAATTAGTAGATTATTTAAGTTAAGATTTAAGTCATTTAAAGTTCAAGAAGCATGTAAAAATAAGTTAAGCTAAAACATGGGAAATAAGAAACAATACATGTGTGTGTACACTTTGAAGTTAGTTACTTTGATTCAAGAATCTAAAAGTTAAGCTCTGTAAAATGTGCTTTAAATTTAGTTCCAGATCTATGCTTTAAATTATGTTATGCATGCTAGTGACATTCCCCTATTGAGCGTAGACTATTAGCTCACCCTCTTTTACGATACGTCACAAGTATAGATGTGGATTTAGGCATTGAGAATTCTGGTCGTGAAGAAGATCCATATTGCATTTCAGAGGGGGAATCTGATCTTTTGTCAGAGGATTATTTCCCTTTAGGGACTTTGAAAGAGGAATTGAGGATTTCTGTGTAAGGCTTGGTATGTCCAGCCTTTGTATTAGTTTAGAACAATGGCTTCATGAAAAGTAAATTGTTATGTTGAATCACTGTCTGGGTGATGATTGGTCCTCACCGGTGGTTCATTTCGGTTTTGTCGGGCCTATGGTTTACATAAGGACAAAATCTTTATTTTGTCTTTTCATCATTTTATCTTATTTAAATAGAATTATGTTATCTTTTTTCATATATATATATGATGACTCTATCTGCCGATTTAGAGAGATCAGCTTAGTTCTGCTGTGTGAGTTGACTTCTTATGTGTTCAGTTCAGGGATCATCAGAAATGACAATCTGATGGAACGGGTTTCAAGGTAGGAAATCCAGGCTGTCATAATTAGTATCAATGCATATGGCTTTAGAAAATTTTGACAAGACCTAGACTTAGATTCTTAGTTTAAGATTATATCAGAGTATAGGGACCTTCTATTAATGAAACTTTTGTTTCATTTTAACAAATTGAGATGTCAGATAGGGGTCGACCAAGAGGTTGTCGTACTAAAAATACTAGGATTGGTGAAGGGATTACCACTGGATCGAATCATATTCCAATTAGTGACAGAGGTCCTCTAGAGGAGGAAAATCAAGAAAGAAATGAAAGAGAGAGAATGGCCCAGGCCATGGAGACTGTTGCAAATGCCATGGAACAGTAGACATAACTGATGGCTGCTAACAATGCCAATCAGTATCAGCCTCCACCAACACACTCAGCATTTATACAATTTTAGAAAATACATCCTCCAAATTTCTCAGGACAAGCAGATCCAATGGAAGCTGAGAATTGGCTCAGTTAGATGGAAAAGATATTCATTGTACTTGCATGCACTTAAGATGAGAGAGTCAGATGGGCTACATTCAAGTTAGATGGGGAAGCAGTCCCATGGTGGAAGTCTGTCAAGGAAAAGGGAGCAGGTAACTCTAGGTATGTTGTAGACGTGGGAAGAGTTTATTGAGGAGTTCAACAAACAATATTTTCCTAAGGTAGTATGAAACTAGATGGATGTGAAATTTCTTCAATTGGAACAAGGGAAGATGTCTATAAGAGAGATTGGACTAGAGTTCATGAGACTATCAAGGTTTGCTCCAGAGCATGTGCCCCAGATCTGATGAAGGCCAAGAAGTTTCAACATGGCTTAAGGTCAAATATCAAAGATAGAATTTTAGTATTGGAATTGGAAACTTATGGAGAGGTAATGAGTAAAGCGTTGGTCGCCGAGGAAGACATAAAAGATTTGTACAAGAGACGGGACTGGCAGAATAATGGAAAGGCAAATACTGGGAGGTTTGGTAACTATGAATCGGTGAATAAAAATCCGAGCTTCGTAGTGCCAACTCAAAGACAACCTACCCAAACTGTTTATCCTAGGCTACTTATGCCTACACAAATTAGATCTTTCTACCCGTTTGGCCCTACTACTACAGGAGTATCAGCTACTCATGGAATTGCAAGGGCATGTACACATTGTGGGAAGTCACACAAGACGTCGGAGTGTCGGCATGGTACGAGAGCATTTTTTAAGTGTGGCAAGATGGAGCATATAATCAGAGATTTCCCTTAACTAAGAAGAGAAGGAGAATAATCAACTGCTACACCTAGACCTACACGATCCATGAGGCCTATAGTTTAAGGCCGTGCCTTTGCCGTTAATGTTGTGGATGCCAAGACATCTAATGACGTCATCCAAGGTATAACTCAATTCAGATATTCAATTATCATCTAAAATTTTTGTTAACAATTATCATCTTTGGAAATTAAGAATCCGTACAATTCATGAAAGTTACAGCACACACTGTATACACTCTTAGTAAGACTTTATGTTGACACTTAGGTACTCTATTTATGCATCAACATGATGACACTAGTAAGCACAGAGCACGGGTGTTAATGGACCCAGGTTCGAGGCACTCCTTCGTGACTTCACAATTTGTGATAGAGTTGGTAGTTACTCTGGAACCGTTAGATTTTATTTTGGCTGTGTCAGTTCCTACGGGTAGTTCGGTCAGCATGGATATGTTTTACCGATCAATTATTGTTTTGGTTGAAGATCAGTGATCAGTCACATAATTTACCATTTTATCACCCTTAACTTAATGATGCTAGGACTTAGTTTGCTGCTAACAAGTTAACGATGTGCAGATATTAAGGAAAAATAGTAAAAGGGAGCCAAAGTGTTAATATTCATCAAAATGAACTCAAAAAGTAGTAAAACGATGATTGAGTGACAAGAAGACGATTCGTCATTGCTTAAAGTTAAGAAATCGTACTTTACGATTGTGCGCTAAAGCTGAAAATGAATGAATGAGAAAACTAAGAAATCGTAAAAGACAATTCTTTAAAAGACGATTCTTCAGAAAGCGACAAAGGAGTAAAAAGTGAGTAAAGAAGAGCAATCATTCGAAATAGGAATTCATCCAATAAGAAAGCTATGTGAAAATGAGAAATCATGACTTATGATTTTCTAGAAAAAGAAGAGACAATCGTAATTTATGATTGTGTAAAGCTTTCCCACTACTACATCTGTTGTTGTTGATCACGTGAGTGAAAACTATCACCGCTATGAACTGAATTAGAAGATCTCTGAAAATAGAAGTTTGGTAACCATGGATCTGAAACGATTGATGAAGATAAGCTCTCAGGAAAGGAAAACAATCCAGAAGCACATCTATAGTTGAAAGCAAGGAAGAATAAAATTAGGAATTAAAGTTATATTAGGAATCTTTTATTTTTAATTGATTCTTTTATTAGAATTAGAAGTCTTTATAAACCGACTCCTTATGATCTATAAAAAAGAGAGCCCGGTGTAGGAATAAGGGATCGAAGAATTTCAGCATCAATTGATGACTGAGGTTAAATTTTCTTCCGATTAGTAGTATAAAATAGTTAATGTAGATTAGATATCAGAGGTCTCTCAAGAGAAATTGCCCACTGTTATTGGGTGCTGAAGATTAGTGTAGATATCCTAGTTTCTCATAAGCAATTGACGACTGTGGCTAAGGGGTGAAAGATAAATTTACTTTGCTTTCTATATTAGATTTTATTTGCTTTATTTACTGCTTTATAAACATCTTCAAGTATTAATTTAAATTGATGACTTAGGTTGGAATTTGCAGATTAGTGTATTCATTTTTACTTTTCCATCTTCAATTTTCTCGAATTTGAATGACGCCCAGATTTTAGGAAATTGTTGATTAGATTAAATCTGTGTTAAGGAATTTTAGTTTTTGATTGACGCCCAAATTCTAGAAGATTGCAATATGGTGTAATGGTACTATTTATTTTTATAAATATCCGATGGTTGAAGATTGAGATTGACGACCTCAATCTGAAGGAGGATTAGGATTTATTTTATGCACTTTAGATTAAGAAACCACTCTTTTATTCATATTTCTCAAGTAGTTTAGAACCTTAAAAGATAAATATAAACTTTAAAATAGAAATATAAATAAGATAAAACTTCTTTGTGGGAACAATCCTATACTACCTCTACAATTTTCATTATGCACTTGCAATAGGTTAAGACTTACTTAGATACATACATAGTAAGCTGATCAAGTTTTTGGCGCTATTGTCGGGGAAGAATTTATCTTTTTGTTTATATTTCTATTTTAAAAATAAATATTTATCTTTCTTTTTTTATATTTCTTTATATGTTCAACTTTCTTTGATCACTTCTTAATCCTTTACAGGTTTATTCAAAGCAGTGAATTAAAAGTTTCCGACTTCTGTCAGCCACGGAATTTAAAAGCGTAGATTTGTTTCTTCCCTGCTTGCTAAAATAAAAAATAGAAAATATTGAAAACAAAAATAAATACAATAACTATTCTAACCAAACTGTCATGTTATTAAAATCATTCATTATGACAGGCAGCGATCAGAACATGACTAAGACCATGGGGGAATATTATACATTGACACCTCTTACACTACCCTCATATATACAAACTCTCCGATTATCAGTTATGATGCTTTCGAAATCATGCCAAATATACTTCAAATATTTCCTACTTTTTGCGGGCTGATTGAGGAAGACCCCCAATGGCATTTAAATAATTTTATAGAAGTGTGTAACATTATTCGAATTAACGAACTAACAGGAGTATCCATTTGTTTGAGGCTATTTTCATACTCTTAGAGACGAGGCAAAGCAGTGGTTACACTCTTTACCCCGAGATTCGATCGCTGATTGGGAGGGATTGAAACACAAATTTCTTATGTAGTACTTCCCAATGTGCAAAACGAATAGAATCTGGCACCTTATTTTAACATTCCATCAATTTTTGGATGAACCTCTTCAAGAGAGTTGGAGTCTGTTGTGGAATTCTAGTGTGCTAATTTATGGTGTAAAAATAAAGAGAAAACAGAGATGGATTCAGCACAGCTAAAATATCCTAGGCCTGCAAGATACAGGGTCCTTTGTTGCAAGCTTTAAGAGAATGGTGAGTAAGGGAATGTCCACAGGGCGGTTGTTTAGAAATAGGATAAATCTTCAGATCTATAAGAGATCTGACACCCTAACTATCTCTACTTTAGTTAAAAGACAGGGGAGAGTTTTTTAAATGAGTTGTCACTTAAACTAAACTACAAATAAAATGCAGAATTTTCTGGATCGAATCTGGAGCTTTAGATCTTGTAGAGGGAAGGTTTAAAAACTCAGAAAATGGAGAAGAACAGCTTGGAGATTGTTTTCACTATAATCAGGTTGAGCTAAGCATGTCACAGGGGTTCAAAAGCACATAAGTCCCTCAGCTGGCCACAAGCACTGTCCGCAAACACAGCGGCAGGACAAAAAGTCCACTCTAAATCACAAGATCCACTTGGCCTTAAGGCTATGATCTCTCCACTTTAATGGTCACAGACCATCCTAGAGGCTTTACCGAATCCATGGATTGCAGTAGATAAATCCAATTAAGGCCTGAGCTCAAATTTACCTTAAGGTTATGATCTGTCCACTTTAATGGTCACAGACCATCCTAGAGAGCCAAGGCCTCAATTAGAACAATTAAAACCACTACAGATGCTCCAATTTCCAGGTCACAGACACAGGAAATTATAGGGATATCAGATCCATGGAATTCAGATGATATCCAAGAGGTCTACCAGTTAAGTGGGTGAGCTGATCAAGCCACTCCTCTATACAAATCCAATCGAGCACCAAGAGGAATCAAAAGAGTTGTGGATCTAATTTAAACATTAAAAACAACATTTACATTGCAAACTAGGTCACTCCTATAATAAAATGCTCTCAGATCTGTAGTCTATGCAACAATTAACCCCAGCAACACTCTTAACCTTACCCAATTACAGATCTAACTCACTCCTCGCTGCTCCAAGGGGTTTAGCCAACCATGGTTGAGCTAAAGGAGGGAAAAGGGAATCTCGCTGCAAGCTCTGGTCTCTTGAAAATTACTTAGAAATTCGATCCCCCAATGGCAATTGGAGGTTCCAATATATAGCTTTCCTTCTCTATTTTTTCTCGCCAAAGATCCCTTCTAGAAGGTTGTCAGAATTTGTTAGAGCTCTGTCACAGCACGTGGGTCGGTTAGGGTTTCCTAGGGCATCTTCTAGAATGTCATGCCGGTCACCAAAGTGCCTCGATTTGTGTGCAATAGGTCACCAAGTCTCAGCTTGTGCATAGCATTGTTTCTGAGAAGTTCAGCACACGATTTCGACAGGATGAAGAGGCTTCCAACAAGTTGAAAGTAAGCTTGTAATTCCTTTCGATAGGTTTCGATAGGTTGGGTTTAGCTTCACTGCACTTGATCTGGGGCTTTCGACAGGTTGGAAGAGTGATTCAACAGGTTGAATATTTACATTCTATCGCTTCGATCGGATGACCTTCGTTCTTATCGAAAGGTTCAGATCATTCTGCGATGGGTGCTCTCTCAACATTTCTATTTCAATAGGTTGAGTGAACCATTTGATAGGTTCAATGAACCTTCCGATAGGTCTCCTCTTTCCCTCAGCTAGATTTTGATAAGTTGAATTCTCTTTCTCTTTCAACTGCTCGATAGGGTCTTTGATCTTTTCGAACTCTTCACTTCTGCATGAATTCTTCATTTTGCTGCTCTCTAATCCTATCGAAACCTTCAGGTGACTAATCGATAGGACGTTATCAACCTATTCTTGCTTCCTTCACCTTATTCTGTTGCTGGGTCTACATGACGCTGAGAGCTGACTTCTTTGTGGGCATTTTTAAGTGGTTTGCTGCATTATTACCAGATTTTCTTGCTAGCTACAAAATGCACTCAACAGAGGCTTATTAGTGTGCTTGCAGGTCCAGGAAAGGTCAGGTTAAAGGGTACAAAGTGGCATTTTTCACCACTTAACACACCCCCACACCTAAGTTTTGCTAGTCCTTGAGCAAAGGAGAATTCAAAAGAAAAATAAAATGCCACTTTCGTAGGGAGCATGGATGCATTTAGCACATGCACCAAGCCTTTTAAACCCCTAGGTGATCCCTAGTGGAGGAGTGAAACCTCCTGAGTGTTTTCAGTGAAGGTACCAACAAACTTCTCCAATATAACTTAGTTAATAGTAGTGCAGCGTGTTAAAGCAGAATTGAAGCAAATCAAATAAATTCAAATCATTTCCATTCATGAAGGGAATTTCATATTTCCATTTGGGCATGTGAAAGTCTACTGAAATCTCTCCATTATCACTTAGTTTGTATCCAAGAACTTCTTCTGGAATTTCATGCATAACTCACCATCAATTTGAGGATCCTACTTAGATACTTCCCCCATCAACTGGATTTCAGACTCAAATCTCACCAGGGTTGTTCACTCATTAGTACAGAGAAGAGGGGTAAACCACATCACTCAGCTCAAGAGCAGTTACATCCCCCAAATAGGACTACAAGCAAGAGCATAGGCATTGCTCTAATTTATGATGTTTTCTGACTCTTTGCACCATAGATCAAACAAATCCTCATCTCCACATGATAGCTCAATCCATTTCAGATCAGTAAGGACTTTTTATTGGGTTGTAATGTGGCTTATGGGTGAGGTTTATAAAGAATAAGAAGGGTTGAATGGGATTCAAATTTTGAGAAATCAGTAAAAAGTAAAGAGGTGATTTGCAATTCAACCTTTTTCATGTCAGCACAATTTCATATACTTGAATTTTCAGAGCTAAAGTAGCTAGCTTTTTCTCTTTCTTTCAATCTTTCAATGAAATGACTTCTCTTTCTCCTTCCTTTATATTTTTATTTTTTATTTTTTTATTTTTTATTTATTTATTATGGGCTGGAATGCCACAACACCATCGACTGTATTTCTTCCTTTTCAACCAAACATCGAACCTTACTCCTCTAACCTCACTTCTCCCTTTTTTTCTTGATTTCTCAGATTGAGGGTGAACTAAAACAGGTCAAGGGGTTCTGGGTTTGAGTTTTTTGGTTTTCATCAAAGAAAATTGGAATTTTCAGGGCTCAAATGGTGTGTATCAAGGGCAGTTTACAGGTGGGGAAATTTTTGGCTCAACCTGTCCAAGGGATGGCCTTACTTCATGTCCTCAATGTCATGAATGCTGTCAAGTTGTTTCAACTTAGATTTGCCTAACTTCTAGTGATTAAAGATAGATCCCATCAGTCCTTAGAGTAGAAAAAATTGCCAAGACACCTCAAAGAAAAATTTTCAGGGCCAATTCTCACAGGGTATGGCCTTCCATCCAATTTCTGGAGAGTATCTTCATAGTCTCTTCTCGTTGCTGGTTTATCACACATTACAGGCTTCCTGCAAAAATTCTTGACATATTCTTCATGAAGAATGTTAAAACTTTAGCTTGTTTCAGATGCAAATGGTTTTGTAGGTTTCCTTAAGAACAACTAGGAGATGAATTCATTCTTGTTCTGATTATTCCTTTTTAACTTGGCTGCACTACAATTAACTAGTTTATTGGCATACATGCCACACCCCCAAACCTAAACTCAACAGTGTCCTCACTGTTGGGTGCAAAATGAGTTTAGTTGTGCAAACATTCCATAAAAATTAATTGAAGCAAGAAATAAATTGAGAAATAGGAAGTAAAATGAAGAAGGAATTTATTATAAATATTCGGAGAACTGAAATGTGGACAACATCTGATTTAGGAACAGAAAATTGCGCCCCTAGCGCAGGGATATTCTCCACCGAGGTCGGGTGGAAGAGGTACTGCAACCGAGGGGGGGGGGAAGAAAAGGAAAAAGACAGGGGTCAGGGGGCAGGGGGTGGGGGGTGGGGTGGTGGATGATGATGACGATGACGGAGGGGAGGCAGTTGGTGACGTGGTCCTCTGCTTCTTCTTCTCCCTCTTGAGGTTTTTCTTTTTCTCCTTGGCGAGGATCCACTGGACCTCGTCATATTCATCCAAGAGAAATTGAAGAGGATCAGGCTCGACTGGTGGTGGTGGTGGTGGCCAAACTGGGAAGAATTTGATAGGCAACGCTAGAGGTTTTTTGTCGGCCATGAATGAGGGCTGGAAGAGTTAGGTAGGTTGGGCTGGGAGGGATGTGGGAGGACCGGATAATGTGAATATTTAAGGTGCATGGGTGCTGGAAGATGAAGCGATGTAATAAAAGCAGCGCAGTCGTCGAGGTGTGGGAATTGAAAGTGAAGGGTGGGAGTTGGACTGCGTGAAAGACTAAATTTAGGAGGAACAATTAAATTAGGGCGGCATGCGCCATAAATGCTGAAACACTGCACCATTAAACAAGAGAATCAATATCGATATGATGGCGTGAATGGTGGCGATAGGTGACTGTATCCTATCGAAGGCGTGGAAGTCCATACTTACAAACGGTACAATTCGATAGGAACTTTGACAAGTGAGACCTTCCTTTTGATAGGTTGGAGTTTGAAGTAATTTGTTATTACGATAGGTTCTGTTAGGTGCCCAGAACCTATCGAAAAGTGGCAGTTGGAAAATTTAACCTATCGAGGGGTTGTTTTACCTATCGTCAAGGCCTAGTGCCCTTTGAAAATGTTCAACATCCTATCGAAATCATTCGGTGTCTTAACGAAAGGCTCTAAAAGCCAAGAGTGAGTGTAGTGCTCAGTTTCAGCACACTAAAAACTTTCCTGCGAAACCAGCCGTCTATTGTTGATACAAATAAATCACATACTTTACATATGATACAAGCCAATCATCAGCTATCAACCTGGAGGGTCTTGAAGATCAATGCTTTCCTCAGGCTCACAAATCTTGTTCATACACAGTTTGAGCCTCTGGCCATTGACTTTCATGACTCTACCATTTGTAGGGTCTCTGACTTCAATAGCTCCAGATGAGAAAACATGTACAACTATGAAGGGTCCATCCCATCTGGACTGCAACTTACCTGGAAAGAATTTTAATCTAGAATTGAACAACCACACCTTGTAATTGGGTTTGAATTCTTTCCATAGTAGGTGTCTATCGTGGAAGGCTTTGGTTTTTTCTTTGTAGATCTGAGCATTGGTGTATGCTTCCAATCTGAGCTCCTCTAGCTCCGCCATCTGCAATTTCTTGTGTATACCAGCAGAGTTGAAATCAGAATTTATTGCTTTAATAGCCCAGTACGATTTGCGTTCCAATTCAACAGGCAAATGGCATGCCTTGCCATAAACTAGTCTGAATGGGGACATACCTATGGGGGTCTTATAGGAAGTTCTATAAGCCTATAGGGCATCTGTCAATTTCATGGACCAATCCCTCCTATCACTTCTCACGGTCTTCTCTGAAATGTGTTTGATTTCTCTGTTGGAAATCTCTACCTGTCCACTGGTTTGTGGGTGGCAGGGGGTGGCTACCCTATGGGTCACAGAGTACTTTTCCAACAGCTTATCAAAGGGTTTATTACAGAAATGACTTCCCCTGTCGCTGATGATGGCTTTGGGGATGCCAAACCTGGAGAAGATGTTGTCTTTGAGGAATTTAATGACAACTTTGTGGTCGTTTGTCCTTGTAGTTCTGGCTTCTACCCATTTGGACACGTAGTCCACCGCTACAAGGATGAAGTTATATCCACAGGAAGGGGGAAATGGTCCCATAAAATCAATGCCCCAGACATCAAACAATTCAACCACCAGTATGGGTTGTAAAGGCATTGAATTCCTCTTAGTAATACTTCCCATCTACTGGCATCGAGGGCAGGCTTTGCAATATTGTCGGGCATCTCTGAACAGAGTAGGCCAATAGAAACCACTCTGTAGCACCTTCGCAACAGTCTTGTTACCGCTGAAGTGGACCCCGCAAGCCTGTTCATGACTCATGGTTAAAATGTGGTGGAACTCTGTCTCTAGTACACACCGTCGAATGACTTGGTCTGAACAATGCTTAAAAAGGTAAGGGTCCTCCCATATATAGTGCTTGATCTGAGAGAAAAAGAGATTTCTATCATTATGGTTCCAATGTGGAGGGATCCTTTTCACAGCAAGGTAGTTCACTCTATTAGCAAACCAAGGTGTATTGATCTCTACGAGAAACAGCTGCTCATCTGGAAAAGAATCATTGATGGGTAGGCTCTCTGTTTCTGCAACTTGGATCCTTGATAGATGATCAACAACCACATTCTCCACCCCCTTCTTGTCTTTAATATCCAAATGGAATTCCTGCAAAAGGAGAATCCATCTGATTAGTCTTGCATTGGTGTCCCTCTTAGACAAGAGGTATTTCAAGGCTGAGTGGTCAGTGAACACAGTGATTTTTGAGCCTAACACATACGATCGGAATTTTTCTAAGGCAAAGACAATGGCTAACAGCTCCTTCTCAATCGTGGTGTAATTCAATTGAGCATCAACCATTGATTTACTAGCATATGCCACCACACATGGTGCCTTTTCTCTTCTTTGTCCCAAAACAGCCCCCATAGCAAAGTCTGCTGCATCACACATCAGCTCAAATGGTAAGGAGAAATTGGGGGCTTGTAGGATAGGGGCTGTAGTCAAGCAAGTTTTTAGCTGCTCAAAAGTAGCCAGGCAGTCATCATTGAACTCAAAGGGTACCTCTTGACACAACAGGTGGCACAGGGGTTTGGTGATTTTGCTAAAGTCCTTAATGGATCGCCTATAAAACCCAGCATGGCCCTGAAAAGACTTGACTTGTTTGATAGTTTTGGGAGGCGGCAGATGGGAAATAAAGTCAATCTTAGCCTGATCAACCTCTATTCCCTTGTGGGAGACCACATGTCCAAGGACAGTACCCTGAGTCACCATAAAGTGACTCTTTTCCCAACTTAGGACCAGCTTGGTCTCTTCACACCTTTGTAACACAGAATCGAGATGGTGCAGGCATTGGCCAAAATCATCTCCATAAATGGAGAAATCATCCATGAAGATCTCCAAAAATTTGTCAATCATGTTAGAAAAAATGGCATACATCCATCGTTGGAAAGTGGCAGGTGCATTACACAGTCCAAATGACATCCTCCTGTATGCAAAGGTCCAAAATGGGCAAGTGAATGTAGTTTTTTCTTGATGTTGGGGGTAGATAGGAATCTGATTGTACCCTAAATATTTGTCAAGAAAACAATAATATGCCTTACCTGCCAACTTGTCCAAGATTTGGTCTATAAATGGCAGTGGGAAGTGGTCCTTGCTAGTTTTTTCATTTAGCTTTCTGTAATCAATGCATACTCTCAAACCAGTGGTCTGTCTGGTTATAATCAGCTCTCCTGAATCTGCTTCTACAACCGTGATGCCAGGTTTCTTGGGTACAACCTGGGTAGGTGCCACCCATTGGGAATCCGAGATAGGGTATATGATGCCAACATCAAGGATTTTAGCCACCTCCTTCATCACAACTTCCTGCATGTGAGGATTAAGTTTCCTCTGCATCTCTCGAGAAGGTTTTGCACCTTCCTTGAGATGAATCTTATGCATGCACACAACAGGATTAATCCCCCCTAAGTCTGCAATGGTCCATCCTATTGCCCTCCTATGCCTTTTGAGCACAACAAGTAACTCTCTTTCCTGCTCAATGGTGATGGAAGAAGAGATTATCACAGGTAATTTGTTGTTGTCTCCTAAAAGGGCATATTTCAAAGTTTGTGGGAGTTGCTTTAACTCCACCTCTGGGGGGCTGATGAGGGAGGGCAATAGGGGTGTCTTGGAGGGAGGTGGAAGGGGCAACAAAATAGGCCTCCATGGATGGAGCTTTGCTGGTTCTGCTCCAGAGGAGACAAATTGAACATGCTCAGTTTTGGGGGTGAAAAATGTTACTTCTTTTGGTTCCTTCCATGCTGCCGCGAGCTCATTAGACAATTCCTTACCATGCAGTATTAGATTCACATTTTCTTGCACCACTTCATCTATTATATCTAGAGAAAAACAATCCTCATCAGGATGAGGTTGGGTGGCTGCATTGTATACGTTCAATTTGACCTTCATGTTCCCGAATGACACCTCCATTATCCTGGACCTACATTGGATACATGCGTTAGCTTTGGCCAAAAAGGGTCTGCGTAGGATAACAGGGATGTAAATAGCATTCCTGCCGGGTTCCATATCCAGCACTAACAAATCAGCAGGAAAAAAGAATTTGTTAACTCCAACCAAAACATCCTCGATAACCCCCACAGGTCTCCTTTCAGATCTGTCGGCCAGTTGTAGAACAACATGTGTGGGCTTTAGTTTGCCTAAACTCAGCTTCTCATAAACTGAATATGGAACCAAATTTACACTGGCTCTTAGATCTAATAGGGCTTTGTTAATGGTATGATCCCCAATGATGCAAGGGATGGTGGGGAGTCCAGGGTCTTGGAGTTTGGGAGGAGTTGCAATGGACAGTACATGCTTGACTTTTTCTGCTGAAAAGACTTTCTTGGATAGGTGCATCCTGGATTGTTTTTTATGGGTGCATAGGTCTTTTAAGAATTTGGCGTAGGCTAGGACTTCTTTAATGGCATCCAATAAAGGCAGATTAATCTTTACTTGCTTGAAAATCTCCATCATTTCCTCAATTTTTCCCTGCCCTTTGTCAAAAGGGGAGGGTCCTTGCAATGGCTTGGAAAATGGTAAGTGTGGGGTTGCTCCTTCACTTGCAGCCTTAGCCAATGGGGCTTCTTTTTTTCTGATTTTTTCTTTTTCTTGAGGATCCATGTCATCCTCTTTATTGACACTGGGTTGTTCCTGCAGGTCCACCACTGGTGACCTCTGTTGTGTTCTCGGAAAATTCCTTCCATTATCTTCCTTTAGACTTTTCACAGGCTCACAGCCCACTTGATTATCTACTAGCCTACCACTTCTCAAAGTTATAACAGATTTGGCTTCCTCATATGTGGAGGAAACTTCACCCACTATAAACTGTCTTCGTGGATTATCTTGTGGCTGGCTAGGTAACCTTCCTCCTTCTCTCCTAGTCAGAGCATCAGACAGCTGACCAAGCTGGTCCTCTATCTTTTTGATGCTCTGGTTATGGGAGTGCACAGTTTGGGTCAAGGTGTTCAAGTTCTGTAATGAAGATAGAACTTGTTCCTCAAAAGATGGTGTTCTCACAGCTAAAGTAGGTGCAGCTTGCTGCACAGGAGGAGCTACAGGTTGGGCCATAGCTTGCAGATATTGAGGTCTTGGGACATAACCATCTCGATAGGGCTGAGCATTTCTGTAGGGCACGGGCTGCTGCTGCTGTTGACTGCGGTATCCATCTTGTCTCCACATCAAATTGGGGTGGTTTCTCCATTGATACCCAGCAGCAGGCTGCTGCCCATAGGTTTGAGTTGTAGCCACTTGCTCTGTTATGAACTCAGGAAATTAGGCAGTTGAGGGGCATTCATCTAGGGAGTGAGAAGGAGACTGGCATATAGCACATGCATCCTCTATTCTAGCAGCCACAGGTGGCTGCATTGCTCCCATGAGCCTGTCAAACTTCAGTGTTAAGCTGTCCACTTTCCTTTCCAACTCACATGGCGCATTCACTTAATATATCTTTCCCCTTGAGGTGTTCTCTTTCATCAGTTTAGATGGTTCTAAATCTCTTGCCAAGGTTTCCCTTTGCATAGAGTTCTCACTGATGATGTCAAAGAGCTCCCATGCCTCCTCAACAGTTTCATGAAGATAAGTGCCTCCACAAGAACCATCTGTCATGTCCCTGCTCTTTGAATCAATTCCCTGGTAAAAGATTTAAACCAGCTGCCATTTAAGGATTTGATGGTGGGGGCATTTCTTGAGGAGTTCTTTGAATCTCTCCCAGGACTGATGAAAATCTTCAGTTGGATCTTGGGTAAAAGAAATAATATCCTTCCTCAACTGACTGGTCTTTGACATAGGAAAGAATTTGGCCAAAAACTAACATTGGAGATCACTCCAGGACTGTATGTTGTTAGGGGGAAGCAGAGATAACCAAGTTCTGGCTCTGTCCTTTAATGAAAAAGGAAAGAGTCTCATCTCGGTGGCCTCCTCCCCAAAACCTGTGATGTTGAAGGCGGTGCACAGTCCTAAGAATTCATCTATATGCTTATAGGGATCCTCCTTGGTCAGGCCATGAAATGAAGGCAACATTTGAATGATGGACGATTTAATCTCATAATTTCCTAGAGCAGCAGGGAACTGAATGCAGAAGGGGGAATTGTAGACCATGGTGCATTGAATTCCTTGAGAGTTCGAATCACGTCATTCACCCATTTCATGACTTCAAATTCGAGTGTGGATGTAGTTTGTCTGGTTCTGAGAAGTCTTTCAACCTCTGGATTTAGTGGAATAATCTCTGGTTGAAGAGTTCTCCTACCAAACATACAACTCCCACAGCTGAAATCAGAGTAAAACTTCACACAACAAATAGGAACACACAATTGATTAACTAATCTAAAAAAAAATAAAAAAATCAACAGATCTGAAAATAAACAGGGGAGAAGAGATGTAAACTATAGAGTATCCTTCAGCACAGCTCTCCTCTCATTCTGTACTTAGATCTGCTAAAATGGACAGAAAGAATACTGGAAAACAGCAAAACTCCAAATGCAGTTAGTAAATTCAGATAAAAACTACAAAACTGTGATAAAAACATAGATCTATCAATTTCTAATCTACCTCCCCAGCAACGGTGCCAAAAACATGTTGTGGAATTCTAGTGTGATGATTTACGGTGTAAAAATCAAGAGAAAACAGAGATGGATTCAGCACAGCTAAAATATCCTAGGCCTGCAAGATACAGGGTCCTTTGTAGCAAGCTTTAAGAGAATGTTGAGTAAGGGAATGTCCACAGGGAGGTTGTTAAGAAATAGGATAAATCTTCAGATCTATAAGAGATCTGACACCCTAACTATCTCTACTTTAGTTAAAAGACAGGGGAGAGTTTTTTAAATGAGTTGTCACTTAAACTAAACTACAAATAAAATGCAGATTGTTCTGGATCGAATATGGAGCTTCAAATCTTGCTGAGGGAAGGTTTAAAAACTCAAAAAATGGAGAAGAACAACTTGGAAATTGTTTTCACTATAATCAGGTTGAGCTAAGCATGTCACAGGGGTTCAAAAGCACATAAGTCCCTCAGTTGGCCACAAGCACTATCTAAAAACACAGCTGCAGGGCAAAACTTCCACTCCAAATCACAAGATCCACCTGGCCTTAAGGTTATGATCTCTCCACTTTAATGGTCACAGACCATCCTAGAGGCTTTATCGAATCCATGGATTAAAGTAGATAAATCCAATTGAGGCCTGAGCTCAAATTTACCTTAAGGTTATGATCTGTTCACTTTAATGGTCATAGACCATCCTAGAGATTTCCTACAGAGCCAGGGCCTCAATTAGAACAATTAAAACCACTACAGATGCTACAATTTCTAGGTCACAGACACAGGAAATTACAGGGATATCAGATCCAGGGAATTCAAATGATATCCAAGAGGTCTACTAGTTAAGTGGGTGAGCTGATCAAGCAACTCCTCTACCCAAATCTGATCGAGCACCAAGAGGAATCAAAAGAGCTTTAGATCTAAGTAAAGCATTAAAAACAACATTTACATTGCAAACTAGGTCACTCTTACAATGAAATGCTCTCAGATCTGTAGTCTATGCAACAATTAACCCTAGCAACACTCTTAACCTTACCCAATTACAGATCTAACTCACTCCTCGTTGCTCCAAGGGGTTTAGCCAACCATGGTTGGGCTAAAGGAGAGAAAAGGGAATTTCGCTGCAAGCTCTAGTCTCTAGAAAATTGCTCAGAAATTCGATCCCCCCCAATGGCAATTGGAGGTTCTAATATATAGCTTTCCTTGTCTGTTTTTTCCCGCCAAAGATCCCTTCTAGAAGGTTGTCAGAATTTGTTAGAGTTCTGTCACAGCACGTGGGTCGGTTAGGGTTTCCTAAGGCATCTTCTAGAATGGCGCGCCGATCACTAAAGTGCCTCAATTTGCGTGCAATAGGTCACCAAGTCTCAGCGTGTGCATAGCATGGTTTCTGAGAAGTTCGGAACACGATTTCAATAGGTTGAAGAGGCTTCCGACAGGTTGAAAGTAAGCTTGTAATTCCTTTCGATAGGTTCCCTGGTCTCTTCGATAGGTTCCGATAGGTTGGGTTTAGCTTCACTGCACTTGATCTGGGGCTTTCGACAGGTTGGAAGAGTGATTCGAGAGGTTGAATATTTACATTTTGTTGCTTTGATCGGATGACCTTTGTTCCTATCGAAAGGTTCAGATCATTCTACGATAGGTGCTATCTCAGCATTTCTATTCCGATAGGTTGAGTGAACCATTCGATAGGTTCAATGAACCTTCCGATAGGTCTACTCTTTCCCTTAGCTAGCTTTGGATAGGTTGAATTCTCTTTCTCTTTCAACTGCTCGATAGGGTCTTGGATCCTGTCGAACTCTTCACTTCTGCACGAATTCTTCCTTTTGCTGCTCTCTGATCCTATCGAACCCTTCAGGTGACTAATCGATAGGACGTTATCAACCTATTCTCGCTTCCTTCACCTTATTCTGTTGCTGGGTCTGCATGATGAGAGCTGACTTCTTTGTGAGCATTTTTAAGTGGTTTGTTGCATTATTATCAAATTTTCCTGCTAGCTACAAAATGCACTCAACAGAGGCTTATTAGTGTGCTTGCAGGACCAGGAAAGGTCAGGTTAAATGGTGCAAAGTGACATTTTTCACCACTTAATAGAGTCGCCTCGAGGATCTTCTCTATATGTGCCCTCATCACAGGGTTGTAAAATGATAAATAGTGCTCACTTTCTATGAAGGATTAAATGACCAAACTATGCATATGGTTGATGTTGCCTGTGGTGGTATATTTCATAATTTAACAGCAGTGGATGCTTGGGAACTATTTTAGACCCTTAGCAAGGAACCGGTGCAACACCAAGCATCGGGTGAGATTGATTCGGAGACCGTAATGACTATGCCCCTTAAGAAAGGAGTATTATATAACTTAAAGTCAATGATGAAAGATCTTTCGAAGCTAAAGATTTGAAAGGGAAAAATTCAATCTCTGGAGGGTATAAAATCGCACCCAACATCTGGATAAGGTGAAGCTTGTGGTCCTAACCATAACCCAACTCAAATAGCTCCAAAGTGTCCTACCGCTCCTTTCTAGCCCACAAAGGCCCAAGACCATACTGACTCTGAGGAGGCTAAGATGCAGATTGCCGAAAGCTGGCTACAGCATGGCCGGATTCAAACATAGTTACTCAATAATCTCCTATTATCAATTACACGGTTAGAAGCTCAGGTCGAGCAATTAACCATTTTAGCTAACTCGAGAGGCAGTAACTATTTGTTCTCACCATCAGTTGGCACTCCAGGAGGAAATACGTTCACTGGCGGTGCATCAAATCCCCTTGGTTACTTTTGAATTCCTCATGGACCCATCGAGCTATCGACTCACCCGTAGCAAAATCTTATAACATATGTATATCATTATTATCAGTATTATTTTTGTTTCTTTTCAAAAATCTCATACGATTTACAATGTGAACAATACATCCAATCGTATGGATATCTCTCTTTAATCATGTTTAAATGTATGGATTTACGAGCAACCATGCTGAATCGTAGCGAATACGATTCAACAGGTGAAGAGTCTTTTCAATAGTTCATTCTTAACTAGAATTGTAAACAACAATTCTAGGGTACAGGTGATTCTAGTGGTTTGTGTTATTGGTTACATTGGAATTCAGACCCATTAAATTCATAAGGGAAATAAACAAACTTCGCATTCAAGACCAGCACTTCCCAACTACCCTAACCTAGAAACCTACTCATCGACATTTACTTAAAAGTGACTGTTCAAAGCCGAGCCTCTTCCCTATAAATCCATACCCATCCATAAACCATCTCATCTCTTTCGTCTTCCATCTTTCATACCTAAAACCCCATGACCAAAGAGTAAAACCAGAGCGATTTTAGTAAGCAACTTGATAGAATTCTTGAAATACATAGTGCTGAGCTCCTGGCTACAAAAGAAAGAGTAGAAAATCTGAAGCGCCAACGACCTACTCGAGATGCTGAATCGTCCACTGAAACTACCCTTGACCCTAAACCTAACCCAAATCCGAAACCATATACCAAGAACCCATCTTCCCCCACTTCCTAACCTCTACACCATCACAACCCACCCCGAATGCAAATTCCCATGTGATGATTGTGGGTTGAGCCATCCCTCGCCACCCCTCTCCATTGCTTATCTTCTCCCTTCGCTTGCGCTGCATTCCCTTCACATAGCGTCACAAGGGAGCAGTATAGGATGATGGGTGATCTGGAGATGTGCTCACTTCCTCACCCTTCAAAGCACTCCCCGTATGGCACTACATTTTTTCTAAGGAAGACCTGTTATGTGCTAAGTTTGAGGGATGCAAGATAAAGATGGGCAAAGAGGGAAGTGTTTTAACATGGTGACCTACCAAGGTGTGGATGCTCCTTTGGTAGACAGGGATGAGAAACTCTGATTGAAGATGGTTAGAAGTTGAGTGTTGGTGCACGCTTTTTCTGGGTTCCTTTCGGTCACCGGAATCAGTGGCCCAATTCGGTCCAAGTGGACTCTGGTGAAGGCGATGATGGAGTAATAAATTAGGAATTATTAAATGCTAAAATTAAAGAGGCAAATTCTAAATGAAGAATACCAGAGAAGATGTGATCGCCAGTTGCAGATATTTATCGACGCTGCAACACATAACTGAATCATCCGCTGGCAAACTTCAGTAGCTGTGGGTTGCCTTTAGTCTAATTAGTTTAGTTTTCCTATTCCTGATAGGATTCTGATTTAAATTGGTCTCCTAATCCTACCGGGAGTCTAATTGATTTCGATATCTTAATCCTATTAGAAATCTAATTAATTAAGTCTCCTAATCCTACAAGAAGTTGGATTACTTTAAATATCCTAATTTTAATTAGAAATTGAATTAAAAAAAAGGGTTTTGGGCCCACTATGCTAAGGAGGATTAGCCCCATTCCCAGGTACCCTCCGTAAGCTCCCTTGGGCAAATCAGTTGGCTGAGATTGAAGCAAATTGAATTTTGGATTATAAAATAGTATTTTTGAAATTTTAGAGTCATTTTCGGGATTATAATGATGAATTAAATTATGAAACTAGAAGTTTAGAAAGCGAAATTATTATTTGGGGTTTTAGAAATATTAAACTAAGGAATTAAAATTGGAATTTTAAAATTGAATGACTGAATTCGGGTCCGAAATCTGAAAATCAGGTCGCATGATTAAGGACTAATTCTAGAAACTAAGAACTAGAACCAGAGATTAATGATAGAACAAAAAATTAGGATTTTAGAATAAAATTGAAGTCTATAGTCGGTGAATAAGGCCGTTAGATTAAGGACTGGTTCTAAATTCGGAGAACTAGAACTCGGTATTAAAATTATGATCTAAAAAGAAGGGGTTTACAGTCTAAAACTGAAAATTCAATATTAATAATTGAAACTAAGAGAAAATCATAAATCTAAAACTAATATTTTTACCTAAGACCGGGGTTGCGGAGAGGAATCTCAAAAATTCGAAGCTTGAATCTCGATATCATGACTAGGTTCCTCTATGTGTTCGTTCTCGGACTCCTTTGGTTTCAGAATCCCAAAAAAATCTATTCCCTCTCGTGTTGTGTGCCCGACCTCTAGGGCAAATGAGAAAAAAATCTTTTATAGAATTTTCTCCAATTAAACGCCCTGTTTCGGGCATTTTATTGGATTGCGTGCTAGTATCTCGGTGCTTAATCGCTTTGGGCCAGTCACCGACTCAATGAGCAACCGGCTGACTTGCTCATCGAGTTTCTTAGTTCTAACAATGTTAGGACTAATTGCATGCTTAATGTAAAATGCGCAACCTGATTAAGCATCTCTTTAGAAGCGCTTGATATAGGAAGCTTGGGGGTCAAGGACTGTAAGACTAGGTCAGGCGTAGGCCAATTGCGCACCGGTGGTCGGGCGCTCAATCCGATCGCGCGTCTCGTGTGAGGCATGTGATCGAGTCTCAAAAAGGTCTGGGAAAGGAAGTTTGGTCTGAAAGGGGGACTTATTGCACACATGTGGTTTGGCGTGCAATCGAATTGAGCGTGTGGTTTTAGGCGCGTAATTTGGGATTGTCCGGGTTCGAGTCGGGTCTGAAATGCCAGACTATTGTTTTAGCCTACATTCTGACTATATACTATTATTTCAGTATGTAGTCTCCCTACATTGGGATATGAGCCACAAAGCTATTATTTCAGTCTGTGTTCAACCACATACTATTGCTTCAATATATAGTCCCTATATTAGGGTCATGGGGCCTGAACCATAGGGCTATTATTTCAGCCTGTGTCCAGCCAAATACTATTATTTCAGTATATGGTCCCACATTAGGGTAAAGGGGTCTGAAATGCAAGACTATTATTTCAATCTGCATTCCGACTATATGCTATTGTTTCAGTATATAGTCTCCCTACATTGGGATCTGAGCCACAGAGTTATTGTTTCAGCCTGTGCTCAGCCATGTACTATTATTTCGCTATATGGTCCCTACGTTAGGGTCATGGGGCCTGAGTCAGAGAGCTATTATTTCAGCCTGTGTCCAGTCATATACTATTATTTCAATATATGGTCCCACATTAGGGCAAAGGGGTCTGAAATGCAAGACTATTGTTTCAGTCTGCATTCCGACTATATACTATTATTTCAGTATATAGTCTCCCTACATTAGTATCTTAGCCATAGAGCTATTATTTTAGCCTATGTTCAGCTATGTACTATTGTTTTAGTGAATAGTCCCAACGTTAGGGTCATGGGGCCTGAGCCACAGAGCTATTGTTTCAGCCTGTATCCAGCCATATACTATTGTTTTAGTATATAGTCCCACATTAGGGTTGAGAGGTCAAAGGAGGTGGACTTGACAGCTTTGTATATTCCGAGAGGGAAAAATGGGGGTGTCTACACCGAGGACAGATCTTTATCTAAGATTTCTTTTCAGACGTTACTACCAGTGTCTTAGTTTAGTGTGTCTAGATTTTTCCTAGGTTAATTCCTTTATGTAATCTTCTCTTTACTTCATGTAAATATTTTGTTTAATATATATGTTAATTTCTTTTAACCATTTTTATTGTCTCAAACTATTTCGTTATAGTGTAAAAAATTTTTGTTTATATCAGAAGTAGTTTCTCCCAAGTTTGGGGGATCATTGTTGAATTCAAATGTAGATCATAGACCCGGAAACTTAAAAAGCACCATTATGGTAATAGATTTTCGTTGTGTCCCCTATTTTGCACAATGAGGACATTGTCCTATTTAAATTTGGGGGGATATCCAAATCTGTATATATTAGTATGTAACAATTTTTATTTGCTTTTATTTTGAAATTTGAAATTTTGATGAAAATTAATTATTTTTTTGTTTCTCTATTTTTAGTTAGCAAATATAGCAATTTAGTCAAGAGTTAATTATTATATGTAAATTATGATAGAAAATTTTCTCTTGAAAACTTTACAATCCATCATAGCAAAAGTTCAACAATCAAAATAAAATAGTTGCAATTCATGTATAACACTTTTGAACACTGTATCAGATGAATGTTTGAAACTATACGATTAATTTAAACTGCGAAATTTAGATCATAGTTTCAAAATTATAAACCAGTGAGATCTTGAGCTAATATATCCTCTTCATATTCTGAGAGAGATTGTTTTATTTGAAGTTTAAAATTTTCATAAACTTCTTTATAACTGAAAAATCTCATATTGCTGAATTTAGAATCAAGATATTCTGTGATTATGATGATTTGTTTCTTTAGAACTGTCTATTAAATATATCAAAGCAATTAGACATCCATGCTAGTAAATCGTGAAAATGACCAAAGGCCATCTTTTATTTAAACTAGAGCCAAACAGCAAATATCTCAAGAAAAATTTATCCTTTGAACCGATATTAGAAGCTTAAAATCAAATTTCTTTGTAGCAATATTTTATAAACCTTTAACCATATGTACTACCCAAAGCTTTCTACATTTAACCCTTATAATTTCTGAGAGTTTAAAATGTAAAAAAAAGAGAAGAAGAGGGACTGAAAGGAGTGTGAACAAGAATAGATAAGGGATCTGCTGAAAAGGAATACAGCTGAGAAGAATTACAAGAAAAAAAATATATATGGGAAAAGAAAAGAAAATTCATAGAAAAAAATAAATACGATTTAGAAAAATTTAGAAGAAATCATAAAATACGATTCTATAATTCTGGGATTTACAAGCAAACATAAAAGAAAAATGGGAAGAAGTCATCCAACTTTTTGGATACTTACTGAAATAGAAAAGAAGGAAAGAAAGATAGAGAAAGAAGAACTAAATTCTCAGAAACTTTTGAACCCTATCTACCTTTCTTTGAAACCTTTTAACCCAAAGCCCCATTACAAGTCGAAGGAAAGAAATTTGTGATTTACGATTTGTAAAAGTATGAGTCTAGTAGAGATGTATGAAATAAATACTATGAATGAACGCAAAAGTCATATGATCAGAATTGATTATCCATTCCATGAGATTTACCTTCTTAGTTGATTGTCCTTTGAAATTTATCATACATATCATAGTGAGAGAACAAAAAATTTTGATATCCTTTTTAGAGTATGCCAATAGTAAGAGTTTGGATGAAAATATTTTTTAAATCTGCAGTTTAGAAAAATGTATGATGAATATACTTTTCACTGATATGCACACACTCCACACTGTATAGAATTGAAATTGCTTTGTTCTGATCAAGGATAATTACCTTCTTAGTTGATTGTCCTTTGAAATTTATCATACATATGATAGTGAGAGAACAAAAAATTTTGATATCTTTTTAGAGTATGCCAATAGTGAGAGTTTGGATGAAAATATTTTCTAAATCTGTAGTTTAGAAAAATGTATGATGAATATACTTTTCACTGATATGCACACACTCCACACAGTATAGAATTGAAATTGCTTAGTTCGGATCAAGGATAATTACCTTCTTAGTTGATTGTCCTTTGAAATTTATCATACATATGATAGTGAGAGAACAAAAAATTTTGATATCTTTTTTAGAATAAGCCAATAGTGAGAGTTTGGACGAAAATATTTTCTAAATCTCCAGTTTAGAAAAATGTATGATGAATATACTTTTCACTGATATACACACACTCCACGCTCTATAGAATTGAAATTGTTGAGTTCTGATCAAGGATAATTACCGTGATGAAGAGTAAAGGTGAAAGATTTGGAATTTTTAAAAATCATACCAAACATATGATGATTAATTTAATTAGTAGTGTAGATTTTATTTCTGAAATATTGTAGAGACCCAAATTTAGCCCAAGGCCTGATCGAAACATACTTTGAGAAGGGCGCACCCTGAGAGAGGACTGAGAAGGGCGCACCCCTGAGAGAGGACTGAGAGAGGAGCAGGGGCAGAGGTATAAAATATAATGAACACATAGCCCAACACCACCATGGTCCCCTTTTGGTTAGCGGCAGCACAACTAGCCCCAACAAATCAGGCTCCAAGACAGAACAATGTCCCGTGGGGGCAAATCACCCCTGAGCAGAGAAGGGCCTGATATGACTGATTATTCACTCGCTTGGGACAATCCCTAAATGCCCTCTTACCATTGCTAATCGAGAAGGGTTGTTGTTACTTCTAAGTGTGCGTGATTTATGTGTGTTTTGAAAATAGGTTTGTAACTGCTAAATTATACTGAATCTAGAATATTAAAAAGAGTAAAGAAATAACAACACAGGTAGAAGTGAATTAGCCTGCCAGATCAGGGCCAATTGTAGCAAGTTTTAAATGTAAGTGAGTGAAAGATCGTCCACAGAGAATTAGTCTAAAATGCAAGATAAACCTCCAGATCTGAGCTACCAGATCTGACCTCTGATCCTATCTACAAAGCACATAAGATGGGAGGTTGAATTTGTCACATTAACTAAATGATAAAAGTAAAGATTAAACTAAGTGATCCAGATCCGAGTTGGGGAAACGTTTGAGGTAAACTTACACAAAAATTGGAGAAGTAATATCTAACTTTGATTTGGTCCTTGAAAACTAATGAGAATGACTGCAGCTCAACTGAGAGATGATCCAATCTTCATCTGGCTACAAGCTAAGAAATAAATCTAATTTAAGGATTAGGTTTAAGCTTATGGCTATGGTCTGTCCACTTTAATGGCCACAAACCATCCAATAGTCTTTAATCCAAAGCCTTAGTTTAGAACAAGAAACACCACTACAAATGCCGTGAGAGATTAGGTTACCAACACTAATTCTCACAGGATTAATAAATCAAGGGAAATTGCATGAAAAACAGTAAATCTAAAGGAGTCTAATGCAATAAGGAGATCAGAGGGATCCCTCAACATGAGTCCAATTGAGAATATACGGTTGACAGTAACCTTTTCAAATCCACCATTACAATTACAGAGCACAGCTTAAACAACTCTCAGATTTGTAGTCTTGAATACAACTCTCTTTTGAATTACAGAAAGGTCTCACAGCTCTCAATTGCAAGTCAAAGTGAAGCAATTACAGGGATTTCAGACAAACTATCTGGTTTGGAAATGGGGGAATATGAATGAAACTCAAAATCTGGATGCCCAAATTGGGCAAATGGTTCGTCTATTTATAGTTTTCCCCAAGTCCAGCTTAGATGTGTATCAACCAATCAGAGGTGCTCAGATCTGTATTGACCAATGGTGGTCGAGCACGAGGATCCAGATCTGTTCTGGCCAATCAGAATTTCTCGATCTGGTTCAGCCAATCAGGTGAAAAAGGCATCAATTCTGTTATGCATTTTGCAAATCTGTTAGAGTTTCTAGAAGTTCCCGTCAAGTTATTTCATCTCTGGGTGCTCACGTGGGGTGGAATATGCCTTCGCTTCATGCTTAGAATCCTCTGGAACGTCCCTAGGTTTTTAAATGCATTGGGACGCGTGAAACAAATTACTGAATTGCCCTTGCAAAAGCTGAGAACCTCCAGAATACCGTTTCACAAAGTTTAGGGGGCTTTTCGCAAGGTGTTGTAACTCCTGAAGCTCTTTTCGCAAGGTTCTGGTTCATTTCGAATTGAGTTTTCTCCTTTTCGAAAAGGTAAATCATCTCTTCAAAGAGTTCAGATGCTCTTCGAAAGCTAAGTCTGGAGTTTTTGTTCTTTTTTCAGAGTTTCAGGTTCTTTGCGAACAGTTCAGGTTCTTTGCGAAAAGTACTCTGTAGTGTATTTTTCTGTTCGAATTGCTCCCTACTTCTTCTCTGGGTTGAGACCAGGTCTTTACCTCTTCAATTCAGACCTTCCAGTAGCTAGTGAGGTTGTTTCTTCTCTTTCTTTCTTTGGATTGACATGGGTTGTCATCTTTTTGGCACTTTTACGCTGCTTTTATGGTTAAGCCTGTCTTTATTGTTAGCTGCAACACAAGCACTTAAAACACTTATTTAGTTCTCTCAAAGGTCTACCAAGACTCAAGTTAAGGGGTGAAAAATGGTAATTTTCAGTTCTCAACACACCCCCAAACCTAAACTTTGCTAGTCCCTGAGCAAAGACAAAATTAAAAATAAAGTAAAAAGCCACTTTTGTAGGGAGCACAGTTGCATTTAGCATATGCAACAAGACTTTTAAACCCCTAGGTGATCCCTAGTGGAGGAGTGAAGTCTCCTGAGGGTTTTCAGTGAAGGTACTCACAAACTTCTTCATTAAATCAGTTAAGATCAATGCAGTTCTGTTATAGCAAACTTTCATCCAATTAGATTATTCACACCTGCATCAGTCAGGCTGTAAGAAGATTTTCAAGAAAACATCAGTTCAAAACTAAAATTCTGTTGTAATTCCTTTTACCATTCACTCAATTTGTGTCAAAAAGTTATTTACATGAAAAATTAATGAACAGCTTGCCTTCTATTTGAGAATCCAGCTTTGATGTTACTCCAAATAAGTCGATTTCAAACCCAACTCTCACCAGGTTTTCACTCAACATGCAAGTATGAGGGTTGTAGTATTTCACACAGCTCAAGAGCAGTTACAGCCCTCAAATAGGACTGTAAGCAGGAGCATAGGCATTGCTTTTTAGTTCTGAATTCACTGCTCTTTTCACCATAGATTACACAAATCCTTATCTCCATGTGACATCTCAATCCATCTTTGATCGAGGACTTTAACTTGGGTTGTAATGTGGCTTATGGGTGAAATTTATCAAGAATAAAAGGGTTGGAGTGGAGTTCAAAATTTTAGAAGTCAGTCAAGGTAAGGAGGTGGTATGGACACCTTCTTTATTTCAGCACAATTTCATCTTCTTCTTTGAATTTTCAGAGCCAAAGTGGCCATCTTTTTTCTCTTTCTTTTTCAAACTTCCAATGAAATAACTTTTCCCAATTTTCTCAAATCAACATTGACTGGAATGCCCCATTTCTTCTGCTGAGACATCGTTGCCTTCAATTATTTTTCTTTTTCTTTTACCAAACTATTACCCAACTCACCTTTCTTCAGCTTTCTTTCCTTTACCTTCTGAATTCTCAGAGTGAGGGTTAGGCTAAATGAGGTTGATGAGGTTTCAAAGGAATCTTTGATTTATAAAGCTCAAATGGTGTGTATCAAGGGCAGTTTTTAAAAGGTGGGGCTTTTTGAAGTTCAAACTGTCCAAAAGAAGGCCCTACATCATGTCTTTAATATCATGATTGCTGTCAAACAATTTCAACTTGGATATATGTAACTTCTAGTGATAACAAGCATGTTAAAACAGTCCCTAGAGCAGAAAAAATTGCCAATTCATACCTCCAAAGAATACATTTCCGGTCCAAATCTCACTAGGTGTGGTTTTCTATCAAATTCCTGAGGTATATCATCACAGTTTTCTCTCTTTTTTTAGGTTTACTGAAACATCAATTTTCCTTTGGAAATTTTCTAACATTCATTTCGTGAAAGTATTAGATTTACAGTAGAAATTAATTTTAAAAAGTTTTAACTTCCTCATTTTTCAAAACAACAGGTGTGAAATGACTTCATTTTCAAAAGTTCTACTGATCATAAGCTGCACCAAGCATTAACTTACTTATTTTATTGGCATACCTGCCATACCCCAAACCAAAGGAGAGCAGGGTCCACACTGGTCCACAGTAGAGAAATGATAGAAGCAAGAAAGAAAAACAAAACATTATGATGCCAAGAAGACAGACAGAAATGCACAGAAATTACACAAGAAGAAACAGAATGTTATATTACAAACTCATAACACAGAAAAGTACAATGTGATCTAATAACTGGGGTCAAAATCTGTATCATAAGTTGGTTCAATTGGCTCGTAACTTGAGTCCTTTGTCGAATCGAACTAGAATCGATTGGAGTCCAGAACTTGATGGAGCTTTCTCCTGGATAGTGTTTTGCAGCTCAGTGTATTCTTCTGATTTTATCTTTTTGGTGAGGCCAATGTACTTGCCAAGTCTAATGGTCTTTAGTTTTTCCTGGTCAAGCTGTCCTTGTAACATGGTCACCTTGTGCTGCTCACTCCTAACCATCTGAAAGGTTTGACCCAGCAAGTCCTTCATTTTCTCTCTCTCAAATTTCATAAATAACTCCAACTTCTGAATCTGGTTTTCATAAGGAGTTCGAATGTAGGCTTGTAAATCAGCTAACCCTTTTAGAACATCTCTGCAGATATAGGGATTATCTTCCATGGCTCGTCTGAGGGAGGCAAATTGAGGAAGGGTAATGGAATGGTAGGGGACCAAAGGTATCCCAGCTGTGGGAGGGGGGGAAGAAGTGTCCAAAAGGAGGACTTCAAGGTCGGTCTGAGTGGCATGCTCAGAGAAAGTGGGGAGTGGTGAAGGGGATGCAACCAGAGGGACTTCAGGTTCAGTTTGGGTTGCATGTGTAGTAGTGGTGGGGGTGGGCAGATCAAGCAATACTACCTCTGGTTCAGTTTGGGTAGCATGGGAATCAACAGTAGGTAAAGGGGTAAAGGTGGTTGTGTGTGATGTGAAGGCTAAGGTTTGGAGCAGGTCATTGGTCACCGACTGGTTTTCTGTGTTGATTTGGAGTTGGGCTTGGATGGATTGAGGTAGGCAAGTATTTGGGTACTAGAGGCGTGTGGGGAGAGGTGGACATGGCGGGGATTGGTACAACTGAAGTGGAGGGTGGGGGTGCAATGGCTGTAAAGGGAGAGGTAGGTAAGTGAGTGAAATGATGAGGGTCAGGTATAGGGATAGGTTCAAGCCCCATGGTTTCAAAAATAGATCCCATTAAGGAAGAATAAGCCTCTGTAGTTAAAGGCTCGTGGTGTATGGGATGCTTGGTGTGTGAATGAATGAGCAGTGAATTTGAGGGCTTTGGAGCAGAGAGATGCAGGGAGATGGGGCGATCTGATCTGTAAAACATGGTCATTGGTGGGAGAGATTGGGGGGGTGAGTATGATTGGAGTGGTTGGTGTAGAGGGGGAATCTATAATTGGAATAATGGAGGGTATGGGGGAAGGGACAGCTGGGATAGGTGAAGTGGCAGGGGCTGGAATAGGGGAGGAGGGTGAAAGGCCAACTTCCTCAAAAATTGGTGCAGCTGAAGAGCTGGTCACCATGGGAAGGAAAGTTTCTTCAGCAATGGGTGCATCTAAAGAGCTGGTCACCACAGGGTCTGGCAGAGCTACTTCGAGAAGTGGTGCATCTAAAGAGCTGGTCACCACAGGTTCTCAGGTTCTAAAGGCTGAGGGCAAGTTCAGAAATAGGCTGTGAGTGCGTTCATTCACATGCAGTGGGTCTTGAGTTCACCTTCCTCTCTTAATCTTCTTAGCATGGCTTGGCTTGTAGTCCATGCCTTTTTCCCAAAAGTGTGAGGAGCAATGACTTCAAATGGTTCCTCATTATTAATGTCAAACTTGGCTCTGAGGAGGGCTGTGATCAATCTACCAAATGGGAGGCCAGCTAATTTCTGCTCCTTTTTCAACTTAGCACTAATGTCAGCCATGGCTTTAAAAATTAACATAGGAGCATTGAAAAACTGCCCCTTAGAAAAGTGAAAGAGCGCCTCCAAAATTGGTGTTCTCCTCTCTTGGCTGTGCCCGGTGACATAAAAACTTCCCCTTAAAATGGAGTCCATCAATAGAAATTGGGGGGGTAGGTCTCTCCTCATGATGGACTGCCTAGTGCCCACAATTCCTTGGGTTAAATGTGCAGCCATTTCTCTAAAGGAGGCTATTTCTGGAGCAGCCAATGGACCAACAGGATCAAATTGGAAGGGTATCCCCAAAGCATTCCCTATGTCTTCAAATGTGACCGTAAGATTGCAATCATCAATAAAGATAACCAGGGTAGGGACATCAGCATCTCTTTCAGTGACCTTGATTAGGTTTTGGTACCATAACTTCACCATTCATGGGTAAATTTTCTCTGGCAAAGGGGTAAGGATATTGCTTAGTGCGGCATCCCTTATGTATCTTAAAGATAACAGGCACTCCGGTTTGTTGACGAAAAAAGTTTCGTCCACAATCAGCTCAGGAATTAACTTCTGAGCTTCAATGAATGGATTTGGCAGTACCAAATGTATAGGCAGAGGAGGAAGCTCAGGCTCAGGACTAGCAGCAGTAGAGATGGGTTCCTCATGTCTCACTTTCTTCCCTTTCTCCACCCTATCCGCTTTATCCATAGATAGTTTTCTTTTGGCTGAAGTTTTGGCTTTTCCCTTTGGGGTAGGTTTGCTAACTTTCTTAGCAGAGGATTTTGGGAACATGGCAGCCAACGATTTCTCTGCTTTTCCCATTCGAAATTGATGTATGAAAATGCCCACAACAGATGCTGACACAAATTGAAAATTTTCAAATGATAAACAGAGAGAATGTGCAGAGAAATACTGAGATCTAGGGTTTTTAATTGAACGAGTTGTTTGCTTGCAGAAATCCCCCAGACTAGAAGCTAAAATCCTTCTCTGAAAATCCAAATGATCGAACAAAGGTGAGGAAAAATGTAGCAAGCTTCTCAAATTGCACAAGGAAAGAACGAAGTAGGGTTTCCGTGGAATAGGTCGCTCTTCAGAAAGCCTTTAAATATGAAACCCCTACTTCGAAAGGGTTTAAATATACTCAGAGTTAATTTCGCAAAGTTCTTTCTAAGTTTTCGAAAAGTTCCAAAATAGACGTTTTGACAACTGCGAATGGCATCAGTACCATTCAAAAAGTTAAGAGCTTCAGAAACATCTTTTCAAAAAGAAATTAGCTTCAGAACTATCTTTTCGAAAAGAAAATAGCTTCAGACCAACTATTCGAAAAGCAAATCTTTGCTTTCGAGCAGTTCGTTACATATCCAGAGTCTTTTCGAAAAGTAAATTGAACTTTGCGAAACGAGAATTATTACTTTGTGACTTATCTTGGAGCATATTTAAACCATGCGAAAAGAGACAAATCATGAATAAAAACAGAAACAAAGAAACTAAGCAAAAACTATGAAATAAAAAATATAATGTACAGTTATCCACCATCAGATTTTTGGAGGTTCGTGATGACAGATGGGCAGCACAGGCTCCTGGGTATTTTCAATGCATGGTTTGACCCTCTGACCATTTACTTTCAGGATTCTTCCATTACCTGGATCAAGGATGTCAACGACTCAGGGCTATGCGAATAACGATGTATGGCCCTTCCCATCTGGATCTCAGCTTTCCTGGGAAAAACTTGAGTTTTGAGTTAAATAACCATACCTTAGAGCCAGCTGTGAACTCTTTTCTCAATAAATTTTTATCATGGAAAGTTTTGACTTTCTCTTTGTACAATCTTGAATTTGTGTATGCATCCATTCTCAGCTCCTCCAACTCAGCAAGTTGCAGTTTCCTGTCATTACCAGCAGTAGTTAGATCCATGTTCAATGTTTTAATGGCCCAAAAAGCTTTATATTCTAACTCTACTGGTAAATGGCATGCTTTGCCATAGACCAACCTGAATGGGGACATACCAATTGGGGTTTTATAAGCTGTCCTGTATGCCCATAATGCATCATTCAGCTTAAAGGATCAATCCTTTCTGTCCTTCTTCACAGTCTTTTCCAAAATATGTTTGTTTTCTCTATTGGAAATCTCCAATTGTCCACTGGTTTGTGGATGATATGGAGTGGCTACTCTATGAGTCACAGAGTATTTTTTCAATAAAGTTTCAAAATATTTATTACAAAAATGGCTATCCCCATCACTTGTAATGGCAGGAAAACCAAACTGGAAAAATGTGATCCTTAAGAAATTTAAGAACCACTTTGTGATCATTTGTTTTAGTGGTTGTGGCTTCAATCCATTTGGATACATAATCCACAGCTACTAAAATGAAATTATTCCCATTGGAAGGAGGAAAAGGACCCATGAAGTATATCCCCCAAACATCAAACAACTCAACTACCAAAATAGGTTGTAAAGGCATTGAGTTTCTCTTGGAAATGCTGCCCAATTTTTGACAGTTTTGGCAAGACTTACAATGTCTTTGCGAGCATCTTTGAAAAGTGTAGGCCAATAAAATCCGCACTGCAAAACCTTTTCAGCAGTTTTGTTTCCACTAAAATGACCTCCACAAGCCTGTTCATGGCACATAGAAAGTATTCTATGAAATTCTTAGTCAGGGACACATTTTCTTATTATTTGGTCTGCACAACTCTTGAACAGATGAGGATCTTCCCAGATGAAATGTTTAACCTTTGCGAAGAAAAGATCTTTATCCATTTTATTCCAATGTTGAGGAATTCTTCCAGTAGCCAAAAAGTTGACTATGTTTGCAAACCAAGGAGTGTGTATACTAATGGCAAAAAGTTACTCATCAGGGAAAGATTCATTGATAGGCAGCCTATCAATATCAGCAGTTAAAATTCTAGCGGTGATCACCACCACTTTCTCCACCCCCTTTTTATCTTTGATCTGTAAATCAAATTCCTGTAATAGGAGAATCCACCTGATTAATCTTGGTTTGGTGTCCTTCTTAAACAGAAGGTATTTCAAAGCAGAGTGGTCAGTGAACACCACTATTTGTGAACCCAAGACATATGACCTGAATTTTTCTAAAGTAAAAACAATTGCGGCGGCTCCTTCTCGGTTGTTGTGCAATTGATGTACATCAATCATTGATCTCTTGGCATAAGCTATGACATGAGGCTTTTCTTTTCTCTGTCAAAGGCTCCCAAAGCATAATCGATGCATCACACATCGATTCAAAAGGTAATGAATAATACGCAATATTGGAGCTGAAATCAAACAGTTTTTTAGGAATTCAAAAGCCTTCATGCATTCATTATTGAAAACAAAAGGGGCATCTTGACACAGCAAATGACAAAGAGGTTTGGTTATTTTACTGAAGTCCTTGATGAACCTTCTGTAAAATCCAGCATGTCCCAGAAAACTTCTGATTTGCTTAACAGTTTTGGGAGGAGGTAAATGTGCAATTAGATCAATTTTTGCTCTGTCCACCTTAATTCCCTTGTGAGAAACAACATGGCCAAGGACAATGCCTTGGGTGACCATGAAATGGCTCTTTTCCCAGCTCAGAACTAGGTTGGTTTCTTCACATCTCTGTAATACCAATTTGAGATGATGTAAACACTGGGAAAAACTGTCTCCATAGATTAAAAAATCATCCATAAAAATCTCCATAAATTGGTCAATCATATCAGAAAAAATGGAATACATGCATCTTTGAAAGGTAGTAGGAGCATTACAAAGACCAAAAGGGCAAGTGAATGTGGTCTTTTCCTGATCTTGTGGGTACACAGAAATCTGATTGTACCCAGAGTAACCATCAAGAAAATAGTAATAAGCTTTTCCTGCTAGCTTATCTAAAATTTGATCAATGAATGGGAGGGGGAAATGGTCTTTTCTGGTCATTGCATTTAATTTTCTGTAATCAATACAAACCCTCCATCCAGTTGTTTGTCTAGTTGACATAAGCTCACCAGAATCTGAGGTTACAACAGTGATCCCAGATTTCTTAGGTACCACCTGTGTAGGTGCCACCCAAGCTGAATCTGAAATGGGGTAAATGACCCCTGCATCCAACAACTTAACAACCTCTTTCATGACCACTTCTTGCATATGAGGGTTCAGCCTCCTTTGCATTTCCCTAGAAGGCTTTGCATCTTCTTCCAAATGGATTTTGTGCATGCAAACAGCTGGACTGATTCCTCCCAAATCAGCAATAGTCCAGCCAATTGCCCTTCTATGTTCTTTCAAAACAACCAACAGCTCTTCCTCTTGCTCCTTTGTGAGGGAGGAAGAAATAATTGCAGGCAATGATTTATGATTTCCTAAAAACACATATTTCAAATTTTCTGGCAGCTGCTTTAGTTCTAAATCAGGTGGGCTGAGAAAAGAAGGTAACAAAGGTACCTTAGCTGTTTGTGGAAGGGGAAGAGTAGCAGGTTTCCAAGAAGAGAAACTTGCTGATTGATTATGCGTTTCTTGCACAACATTTATTTCCTCAGAACTTGAGATACAAACAGTTTTTTCTTCAGAATTTCCCCAAGCATCTTTAACATCTGTGGTGAAATCTTCACACCGCTAAAGTCCCTTCTACAAGTTCATCCAATCGATCAACATGAAAACATTCTTGAGGCTGAATTGAAATTTGTGTCGCATTATAAACATTTAATTTTACCTTCATGTTTCCAAAAGAGACTTCCATAATACCAGACCTGCATTGGATACAAGCATTTGCTGTAACCAGAAATGGTCTTCCCAAAATGACAGGGATGGATGTTTTGCTTTTGGTTGGTTCCATGTCCAAAACTAGAAAATCAGCAGGATAGAAAAATTTATCTACTCCTACTAATACATCTTCAATCATTCCAACTGGCTTCCTTTCAGATCTGTCTGCTAATTGTAACACCACATGACTGGGTTTTAATTCTCCCAAACCTAGTTTCTCATATACAGAATATGGAAGTAGGTTGACACTAGCACCCAGATCTAATAAAGCCTTTTCAATGGTATGTTCCCCAATAATGCAAGGGATTGTGGGGATTCTAGGATCTTGAAGTTTAGGAGGTGTGGCAATGGATAACACCTGATTAATTCTTTCCACAGCAAAGACCTTCTTGGACAAATGTATCCTAGACTGTCTTTTGTGAGTGCAAACATCTTTCAAAAATTTTGCATATGCTGGAATTTGTTTGATTGCCGCAAGCAAAGGTAGATTTATCTTGACTTGCTTGAAAGTCTCCATCATTTCATCTATTTTTGTGTTCCCTTTATCAAAAGGTGATACGGATTTCATTGCATGAGGAAATGGTAAATGAGGAACTAGTCCTTCATCTACAGATTTGGAAGCATTTTCAGAAACTTTTTGGATTTTTTATTTTTCATTTTTTGGACTTTTCTGAGGTCCATCAAGACTTACTTGCTATCACTATCTTGCTCTTCTTTGCATATCTTTATCATTTTCCTCATTTTTTTCTTCTTCAGTACCCACTTTGTTATTTATGATTCTTCCACTTCTCAAAGTGGTAACAGTTTTTACTTCTTCATGGGAATTAGAAGCTTCTCCAACCATGAACTGTCCTTTGGGATTGTTCAAAGGTTGGCTGGGTAACTTTCCTTCCTCTCTTTTTGCCAAAGTATTTGAAAGCTGTCCCAATGTTTCTTCAATCTTCTTTATGCCCTGGCTGTGAAAATTCACAGTCTGAGTTAAAGATCCTAAATTCTGGAGTGAATTTAGGACTTGATCTTCAAAAGAAGGGGACCTAGAAGGGGTTTGAATTGGGGCAGACTGCTGCACAGGTTGTTGTGGAATGGGTTGCTGAAAATTTGGTTTGGCATAAAAATTCTGCTGATAAGGTTGTGCAGTTTTGAAAGGCATTTGGTTCTTTGGTTGTTGCTGCTGTTGGGATTGATAATTCCCTTGGTTCCACCTCAAATTGGGGTGTCCTCTCCATGGATATTCATTTGACTGCATCTATCCAAATGATTGAGCAGCATGAGCTTGTTCCACCATCAAATCTGGGAACTATGGAGCAGTAGGACATTGGTCAATTGAATGAGTAGGGGGCTGGCATATCAGACATGCCTCCTCTACTCTTGCAACATTTGGATTTTTAAGTGAGTCCATCAATCTATCAAACTTTGTGATTAAATTGTCCATCTTTCTTTCCAACTCATTCACCTCATAAATCTTCCCTTTGGTGGGTTGGTGATTGTTCAACCAAGCAGGATTTTCAATATCTCTTAACAGAGATTCATGTTGAGTTGAGTTTTCACCAATTACTTCAAACAAGTCCCAAACCTCCTCAACCGTTTTCTGCAAGTAAGTGCCTCCACAGGAGGCATCCACCATATTTTTGCCTTTTTGATCAATTCCTTGATAGAAGCTTTGAACCAGCTGCCATCTGGGAATTTGATGATGAGGACATTGCCTTAAAAGTTCCTTAAATCGTTCCCATGCTTCATGGAAAGTTTCAGTTGAGTTTTGTGAGAAGGAAATGATACTTTGTCTCAATTGACTTGTTTTAGACATTGGGCAATATTTGGCTAAAAATTGACATTGCAAATCATTCCAAGAAGTGATACTATTTGGTGCTAATATAGATAACCATGCTCTAGCTTTATCCTTTAATGAAAAAGGAAAGAGCCTAAGCTTGGTTGCTTCTGGACCAAGTCCAGCTATGTTGAATGTGGTGCAAAGAGCCAAGAATTCATCCACATGTTTGTATGGATCTTCCTTACTCAACCCATGGAAGGAAGGAAGCATTTGGATAGTTGATGATTTGATCTCATAATTTCCTTCAACAGTAGGAAATTGAATGCAAAAGGGAGAGTTATAAGCACCAGGTGCAAAGTAATCCCTCAAAAGTTGAGGTTCTTCACCCATAGTAGCAGAATTCTGTGTTGTTTGTTTGGTTCGTAGTAGCCTTTCAACTTCTAAATTCAGTGGGACAATCTCAGGGCTGAGAGTCCTCCTACCAAACATACAACTCAGAACAAAAAAATCTGATTATTCACAGCAAACCTTCAGAATTTCTTTTTAAATAGTTTCCCTTCTTCAAAAATTGGACATGAATAACTGCACAGGTATAAACAATTGAATAGTTTAGTAATGATATAAAAAATAAAGGTAAAAACTTAGGTCTACCTATTTTAGAACAAATTCCCCGGCAACGGCGCCAAAAACTTGTTGTTACTTCTAAGTGTGCGTGATTTATGTGTGTTTTGAAAACAGGTTTGCAACTGCTAAATTATACTGAATCTAGAATATTAAAAAGAGTAAAGAAATATCAACACAGGTAGAAGTGAATTAGCCTGCAAGATCAGGGCCAATTGTAGCAAGTTTTAAATGTAAGTGAGTGAAAGATCGTCCACAGATAATTTGTCTAAAATGCAAGATAAACCTCCAGATCTGAGCTACCAGATCTGACCTCTGATCCTATCTACAAAGCACATAAGATGGGAGGTTGAATTTGTCACATTAACTAAATGATAAAAGTAAAGATTAAACTAAGTGATCCAGATCCGAGTTGGGGAAACGTTTGAGGTAAACTTATACAAAAATTGGAGAAGTAATATCTAACTTTGATTTGGTCCTTGAAAACTAATGAGAATGACTGCAGCTCAACTGAGAGATGATCCAATCTTCATCTGGCTACAAGCACAAATGTAAGAGAAATAAATCTAATTTAAGGATTAGGTTTAAGCTTATGGCTATGGTCTGTCCACTTTAATGGCCACAAACCATCCAATAGTCTTTAATCCAAAGCCTTAGTTTAGAACAAGAAACACCACTACAAATACCGTGAGAGATTAGGTTACCAACACTAATTCTCACAGGATTAATGAATCAAGGGAAATTGCTTGAAAAATAGTAAATCTAAAGGAGTCTAATGCAATAAGGAGATCAGAGGGATCCCTCAACATGAGTCCAATTGAGAATATACGGTTTACAACAATCTTTTCAAATCCACCATTACAATTACAGAGCACAGCTTAAATAGCTCTCAGATTTGTAGTCTTGAATACAACTCTCTTTTGAATTACAGAAATGTCTCACAGCTCTCAATTGCAAGTCAAAGTGAAGCTATTACAGGGATTTCAGACAAACTATCTGGTTTGGAAATGGGGGATAGGAATGAAACTCAAAATCTGGATGCCCAAATTGGGCAAATGGTTCGTCTATTTATAGTTTTCCCCAAGTCCAGCTTAGATGTGTATCAACCAATCAGAGGTGCTCAGATCTGTATTGACCAATGGTGGTCGAGCACGAGGATCCAGATCTGTTCTGGCCGATCAGAATTCCTCGATCTGGTTCAGCCAATCAGGTGAAAAAGGCATCAATTCTGTTATGCATTTTGCAAATCTGTTAGAGTTTCTAAAAGTTCCCGCCAAGTTATTTCATCTCTGGGTGCTCATGTGGGGTGGAATATGCCTTCGCTTCATGCTTAGAATCCTCTGAAACGTCCCTAGGTTTTTAAATGCATTGGGACACGTGAAACAGATTATTGAATTTCCCTTGCAAAAGCTGAGAACCTCCAGAATACCTTTTATAAAGTTTAGGGCTTTTTAAGAAGGTGTTGTAACTCCTGAAGCTCTTTTCGCAAGGTTCTGGTTCTGTTCGAATTGAGTTTTCTCCTTTTCGAAAAGGTAAATCATCTCTTCGAAGAGTTCAGATGCTCTTCGAAAGCTAAGTCTGGAGTTTTTGTTCTTTTCGCCGAGTTTTAGGTTCTTTGCGAACAGTTCAGGTTCTTTGCGAAAAGTACTCTGTAGTGCATTTTTCTGTTCGAATTGCTCCCTACTTCTTCTCTGGGTTGAGACCAGGTCTTTGCCTCTTTAATTCAGACCTTCCAGCAGCTACTGAGGTTGTTTCTTCTCTTTCTTTCTTTGGATTGACATGGGTTGTCATCTTTTTGGCACTTTTACGTTGCTTTTATGGTTAAGCCTGTCTTTATTGTTAGCTGCAACAGAAGCACTTAAAACACTTATTTAGTTCTCTCAATGGTCTATCAAGACTCAAGTTAAGGGGTGAAAAATGGTAATTTTCAGTTCTCAACAAGGGTTTGGTTACTTAGCTTCAACCAAGACCCCCACAAAATCCAATCCCAAAGAATTCTGATCCCAACACACATTGTAATTTCCATCAAAAGCCGGGACATCCAACTGATTGGTGCTTTCCTTTGAAGTACGCGATAGATGATTTGATAGAGACAGGGAAACTCATACCCCTAGCACCCCCCTAAGCAAGCATACACACCAATATCATGCAGGCACCATTACCACAACAACGTTACCACTGCACCCGTAGGGAGGAATGGGCCCAAGGGCAACCATTAATATGTTGGAGGAAGGGATAAGAGAATTTGATCCCTCAGAATCCATCACTGAAAAAGAGAGTTTCATGCCACCAGGGCAACAGGGTCATAAGAATGAGATCATAGGGATTATCGAACCATTAAATTTAGCCGATTATTTCCCAAACCCTACACCGTAAGTAGCAACCCTAGATTTGAGGATGTATTTCCTTACACTCACACTTGTCAACCATGTGTAGCCCAATTTTTACCCACCCCAAATATATCAGCCATTCCCAACACCAATAACCGATCACTATGTGTCACCCAATCCATCGTCAGCACCAATCCAATGCAGTTGGCCCAATTTTGCAACACCCCCAATCAATCCACTTCTAGTACCACTCCATTACAATGGGCCTAATTTTTCCATACCCCCACCAGTTTATTTTTCTCCCACACCAGTCAACCATATGTGGCCCATTTCTGTCTTGCCATTAATTCAGGCATCTCAGATACCCTCACCCACCCCATTTCAAATCCCAGGGTCGACCTACGATCCCCACCAAGTCCCACTCAGTTATGAACAGACGGGCATCAATGCAGGCAGTGGTAGAGAAGGGGCTATTGATTTCATTACTTGATCAAGAAGAATCATTAAACAACCTGAAGTATTGGTACCAGCCCAGCCAGAAGAGAAGGCCCGAACCATTTCCACAGCCAAAGCTAGGGGGATAGACCTTGAGGATGAATCGCGACCGCGGCCTCACATCCAGAGCATGATCGTAAGCACAGGGGTCATAAAAATTTATTAGAATGGGGTAACACAACTAACCCCACACAAGCCGGTAGCTGCTATTCACCCAACCAATCCCCCCGATATGGAAATAGACCTGGTATCCTTGTCCCTCTTCGAGGAGGAAATTCCCCCGTTGTTGTGGAATTCTAGTGTGATGATTTATGATGTAAAAATTAAGAGAAAACAGAGATGGATTCAGCACATCTGAGATATCCTAGACCTGCATGATACAGGGTCCTTTGTAGCAAGCTTTAAAAGAATGGTAAGTAAGGGAATGTCCACAGGGAGGCTGGTTAGAAATATGATAAATCTCTAGATTTGTGAGAGATCTGGCACCCTATCTATCTCTACTTTAGTTAAAAGACAGGGGAGAGTTTTGAAATGAGTTGTCACTTAAACTAAACTACAAATAAAATGCAGATTGTTTTGGATTGAATTTGGAGCCTCAGATCTTACAGATGGATGGTTTAAAAACTTAGAAAATGGAGAAGAGCAGCTTGGAGATTGTATTCATTGCAATCAGGTTGAGCTAAGCATATTACAGGGGTTCGAAAGCACACAAGTCCCTCAGCTGGCCACAAGCACTATCCGCAAGCACTGCTACAGGGTATAAATTCCACTTCAAATCATAGGATCAACCTGGCCTTAAGGCTATGATCTATCCACTTTAATGGTCACAGACCATCCTATAGGCTTTATCGAATCCATGGATTGCAGCAGATAAATCCAATTAAGGCCTGAGATCAGATTCACCTTATGGTTATGATCTGTCCACTTTAATGGTCACAGACCATCCTAGAGATCTCCTACAAAGCCAAAGCCTTAATTAGAACAATTAAAACCACTACAGATGCTGCAATTTTCAGGTCACAGATGCAGGAAATTACAGGGATATCAGATCCAGGGAATTCAAATGACATCCAAGAGGTCTACTAGTTAAGTGGGTGAGCTGATCAAGCAACTCCTCAACACAAATCTGATTGACCACCAAAAAGCATCAGAAGAGGTTTAGATCTAATTAAAACATTGAAAATAACATTTACATTGCAAACGAGGTCACTCTTACAATAGAATGCTCTCAAATCTGTAGTCTGTGCAGCAATTAATCTAAGCAACACTCTTAACCTTACCCAATTACAGATCTAACTCACTCCTTGCTGCTCCTAGGGATTTAGCCAATCATAGTTTGGCTAAAGGAGGGAAATGGAATCTCGCTGCAAGCTCTGATCTCTGGAAAATTGCTCAGAATTTCAATCCCCCCCAATGGTAATTGGGGGTCTCAATATATAGCTTACTCCTCTATTTTTCCTGCCAAAAATCCCTTCTAGAAGGTTGTCAGAGTTTGTTAGAGTTCTGTTAAAGCACATGGGCCGGTTAGGGCTTCCTAAGGCATCTTCTAGAACATCGCGCCGGTCACCAAAGTGCCTCGGTTTGCATGCGACAAGTCACCAAGTCTCAGCGTGTGCATAGCATAGTTTCTGAGAAGTTCAGCAGACGATTTCGACAGGTTGGAGATGCTTCCGACAGGTTCAAAGTGAGCTTGTAGTTCCTTTCAATAGGTTCCCTGGTCTCTTCGATAGGTACCGATAGGATGAGTTCTCTCTTTGAAGCTTCAGGGTTCTCAGCCCAATATCTGGAGTATTCAATAGGTTGGCTGAGTAGTTCGATAGGTCCAGTGGTCCTCTTCGACAAGTTCAACTCTGTGTGCCGTCATCCCGATAGGTTGGCTCCCATTCCTATCGAAAGGCTTAAGCATCCTTCGATAGGTTCAATTTCAACATCTTCATTTCGATAAGTTCAGGGAGCCTTCGACAGGTTGGAATCAATCATTCTAGTCCTTTCGCTAGGTTCTCAGATCCGTTCGATAGGTTCCTTTGACACTTCAGGCAAATTTTTGATAGGATAGTTTCTTCTTTCCTTTTTTTGCTCGATAGGTTCTGAAATCCTATCGAACTCCACAATCCATGCGACTTCATCCTTCTTCTGCCTTTGGATCCTACTGAACCCTTCTCCAACTACACGAATTCTTTCCTTTTACTCCTCAGCTCTTATCAAAGTCTTCAGACATCCTCTCGATAGGGTGTTTTGGACCTATCTTAAGTTCTTTCTCCTTGATCTGTTGTTGGGTCTGCATGGTGCTGAGAGATGACTTCTTTGTGGGCATTTTTAATTGGTTTGCTGCATTATTACCATATTTTCCTACTATCTACAAAATACACTCAACAGAGGCTTATTACTGTGCTTGCAAGTTCAAGAAAGGTCAGGTTAAAGGGTGCAAAGTGGCATTTTTCACCACTTAACACACCCCCAAACCTAAAATTTGCTAGTCCCTGAGCAAAGGATAATTCAAAGAAAAATAAAATGGCACTTTCGTAGGGAGCACGAGTTCATTTAGCACATGCACCGAGCCTTTTAAACCCCTAGGTGATCCCTAGTGGAGGAGTGGAGTCTCCTAAGGATTTTCAGTGAAGGAACCCACAAACTTCTCCAATAAACTTAGTTAATACTAGTGCGACCTGTTAAAGCAGCATTTAAGTAAATCAAATAAATTCAAATCATGCCCATTCATTAAGGGAAATTCAACAAAAAAAACATCCATTGGGAAACATGAAAGTTTGTTGAAATCTCTCCATCATCACTCAGTTTATGTCCAGGCATTACTTCTGAAGTTTTATGCATAACTCACCATCAATTTGAGGATCTTGCTTAGATACTTCCCCCTTCAATCTGGATTTCAGGCCCAAGTCTCATCAAGGCTGTTCACTCATCAATATAGAGAAGAGGGGTAAATCATATCACTCAGCTTAAGAGCAGTTACAACCCTCAAATAGGACTGCAAGCAGGAGCATAGGCATTGCCAAAATTTCTGACTTTTCCAGCTCTTTTTTACCATAGATTAAGCAGATTCTCATCTCCACATGACAGCTCAATCCACTTTCAGATCAGTAAGGTCTTTTAATTGGGTTGTATTGTGGCTTAGGGATGAAGTGTGTGGAGGAATAAGAAGGGATAACAGAGTTCGAAATTGAGAAATCAGTAGAGGCTAGGAGGTGACTTTGACTTCACCTTTTATTCAACACAATTCCATCTACTTTTTAAATTTTCAGAGCCAAAGTGGCTAGCTTCTTCTCTTTTTTTCAGTTTTTTAAAATTTTTTTTTTTTATATATATGTAGTGCCACAACTACCACCAACTGCATTTTTTCTTTCTTTCAACCTGATTTAGGAGCTTGCTCCTCTAACCTTTCTCCCCCTTCCTCTTCTTGATTTCTCAGATTGAGGGTGAAATGAAATAGGTCAAGAGGTTTTGGGTTTAGAATTTATGTTTTTCATCAAAGAAAATTAGGGCTTTTAAGGCTCAAGTGGTGTGTATAAAGGGCAGTTCAATGATGGGGAATTTTAGGCCCAAACTGTCCAAGAGATGGCCTTACTTCATGTCTTCCATGTTCTGAGTGCTGTCAAGTTGTTTCAACTCGGATTTGCCTAACTTCTAGTGATCCAGATCAGGTCCAGTCAGTCCTCAAGGCAGAATGAATTGCCAAGACACTCTTCAAAGAAGTTTTTTATTTATTTTTATTTTTTTTAGGCCCAATTCTCACTGGGTATGGCCTTCCATCCAATTGTTTGGAGTGTATCTTCACAGTCTCTTCTCGTTGCTGGTTTATCACACATCGAAAACTTCCTGCAAATATTCTTGACATTTTCTTTATGAAAAATGTTAAAACTTCAGCTCACTTCAGTTGCAAATGCTTATTTAAAATTTTCTTAATCAACAATTATGAGGTGAATTCATTCTCTTTTTGATTATTCCTTTTTAACTTGGCTGCACTAAAATTGACTAGTTTATTAGCATACATGTCACACCCCCAAACCTAAACTAAATAGTGTCCCCACTATTATTGTTGATTCTAAGTGTGCATGATTTATTTGTATTTTGAAAACTGATTTGCAAATGATGAATTATACTGAATTTGGAAAACTAAAAAGAATAAAGAAATATCAGCACAGAGAGAAGTTAATTAGCCTGCAAGATCAAGGCCAATTGTAGCAAGTTTTAAATGTAAGTGAGTAAAAGATCGTCCACAGGGAATTGATTTAAAATGTAAGATAAACCTCCAGATCTGAGCTACCAGATCTGACCTCTGATCCTATCTATAAAGCAAATAAGATGGGAGTTTGAATTATAAGATGGGAGTTTGAATTTGTCACATTAACTAACTTATCTACAAGTAAAATTTCAACTAAGTGATCCAGATCTGAGTGGGGGAATTGGATGCAAAATTAATAAGAATAGAGAACTAACAGCTAACTCAAGCTTAGTAATTGATTATATGATGAGAAATAGTGTAACTCTATTGAAAAAGTATCAAATCTTCATTTGACTACCAGCTCAGATGTAAGAGAAAATCATCCAATTCAAGGCTTAGGATTGAGTTGAACTTATGGCTATGATCTGTCCACTGTCATGGACACAGATCATCCAATAGTTTTCTTCTTCAATTCAAAGTCTTGATTCAGAACAAAGGCACCACTACAAATGCTGTAAGAACCAGGTTACAACACAGATTCCCACAGGGATAGTGAATTAAGGGAAATTACTTAAAAACAACCAATCTAAAGGAGTCTAATGAGTGAGGAGATCACAATAAACCCTCAACATGAATCCGATTGAGAACGTACTGATGAAAGTAACCTTTTCAAATCCACCATTACAATTACTGAAGCATACCACTTACAATTTGTAGTCTTGAATACAATTCTCACTTGAATTTACACAAGTATCTCACAGTTCTCAGTTACAGACAAAAGCTAGGCTATTACAGAGGTTTCAGACAAGCTATCTTGATTTGAATTGGAAATGGGGCAGCAGGAATGAAACTCAAATTCTAGATCCCCAAATTGGGCAAATAGTTCGTCTATTTATAGTTTTCCCCAAGGCCATTTCAGATGTGCATTAACCAATTAGAATTGGTTAGATCCATATCAGCCAATTGGAGTCGAGCACAAGGATCCAGATCTGTTCTGGCCAATCAGAACTGCTTGATCTGGTTCAGCCAATCAGGAGACAGAGGCATCAATTCTGTTATGTAATTTAAAAATCTGTTTGAGCTTCTAGAAGTTCCCGCCAAGTAATTTCATCTTTGGGTGCTCACATGGGTTGGAATATGCCTCTGGTTCGTGCTTCAAATCTTCCAGAATGCCCCTGGGTTTTTAAATGCATTGGGGCACGTGTAGAGATTACTAAATTGCCCTTGCGGCTGTTGGGAATCTTCAGAGTACCATTTCGCATAGTTTGGAGACCTTTTCGAGAGGTACTGTAATTTCTAAAGCTCTATTCGCACATTTTGGAGAACGTTTCGAAGGGAAAAATGACTTCTGGAGCTCTATTCACATAGATCTGGTGCAGTTCGCAAGTAGTTTCCTTCTTTTCGAATAGATCAGGTGCTCTTCGAGAACCAAACCTGGAGCTTTAGTTTTAATCGCAATGTTCAGGTTCTTTTGGAATAGATAAGGGATCGTTTCGAATAGTTCAATAATCCTTTCGAAAAGCATTCTTCTTTTCAAGTAGCTCCAAACTTATTTCCAGTTTGAAACCAGGATTTTATCCTCTTTAGTCTAGGCATTTTGATAGCGAATGAGGTTGTCCTTTCTCCTTCTTCCTCTAGATTAAAATAGGTCATCCTCTTTTTAGCACTTTTAAGCTGCTTTCAGGGTTAAGCCTGCCTTTGTTGTTAGCTGTAAAACAAACACTAAAAACACTTATTTAGTTCTCTCAGGGGTCTATCAACGCCTAGATTAAGGGGTGGAAAATGGTGTTTTCCAGTTCGCAACAACTATTTCGAGCAGAATGGTGTAGTTGTGCAGACATCCAGAGAGAAATAAATTGAACAAGAAATAAATTGGGAAACAATAAGTGAATTGCACAAACAATTTTATTATAAATAATCATAAAACAGACATGTGGACAATCATATCCTATGGACAAGAAAAAAAAAACATCCCTCTAGGCTTAGGGATATCCTCAGCCTGTGTCAGGTGGAAGAGGAAGTGCAAGCCAGGGGGGGGAAGAAAAGGAAAAAGAGTGGGATCAGGGGGCTGGTGTTGGAATGGTGGATGAGGATGAGGATGACGAGGGGAAGCAGCCGATGCCTCGGTCTTCTGCCTCTTCTTCTCCCTCTTTAGGTTTTTCTTTTTCTCCTTGGCGAGGATTCTCTGGATTTCGTCATATTCATCCTAGAGAAATTGAAGAGGATCAGGCTCGACCGGTGGAGGTGGTGGTGGCCAGACTAGGAAGAACTTGATAGGCAACTCTGGAGGTTTGTCGTCGGCCATGAGTGGGGGGGTTGGAAGAGTTGGGCAGGTTAGGGTGGAATGGATGGGAAAGAAATGGATGAAGTGATTATTTAAGGTGCATGGGTATTGGAATATGAAACGATGCAATAAAAGTGTCGCAGTCATCGAGGCATGGGAAATAAAAAAATGAAAAGCGGGAATACAGGGAGTGGCAGTCGTTGGGTGGGAAATGGAGCGTGGACTGCGTGATGTACCAAATTTAGGAGGGAAGATTAAGTTAAGGCGGCATGCGCCATAAATGGTAAAGCACGGGGAGGGGGTTAGGAATTTGGGAGGTGCACAGGACAAGATTACTTTATCGATAAGGGTATGTGAACTATGATTTCGATAGGAAGACGAGAATGGTGGCGATAGGTCGATGTGTCCTATGAAGGCTTGGCAATCAAAGCTTACAAAAGGTATCATTCGATAGGTTCTCGACAGGTGGAAACTTCCTTTCGATAGGTTGGAATTTGATGTGATTCATCATTTTGATAGGTTCCGATAGGTAACCAGAATCTATCGAAAATTGTCTGTTGTCATTTTTTAACCTATCAAGGGGTTGGTTTCACCTATCGTCAAGGCTAAGTGCGCTTTGAACATGTCTAGAATCCTATCGTAATCATCAGCCATCTTATCGAAAGGGTTCTACAAGCCGAAAGTTAGATAAATGAGTGTAGGGCTCAGTTCAGCACCTTAAAAATTTTCCTGCTAAGCCATCCATCACTTTGTTGATACAAATAAATCACATATATTACATATGATACAAGCCAAAGACAGCTATCAACCTGGAGGCTCTTGAAGATCAATGCTCTCCTCGGGCTCACAAATATTGTCCACACAGTTTGAGCCTTTGGCCATTGACCTTCATGACTCTACCATCTGTAGGGTCCCTAACTTCAACAACTCCAGAAGGGGAAACATGTACGACTATGAAGGGTCCATCCCATCTGGACTGCAACTTACCTGGAAAGAATTTTAATCTTGAATTGAACATCCACACCTTATCATTGGGTTTGAATTCTTTCCATAGAAAATGTCTATAGTGGAAGGCTTTGGTCTTCTCTTTGTAGATTTGAGCATTGGCGTATGCTTCCAATTTGAGCTCCTCCAGCTCAGCTATCTGCAATTTCCTATGTATACCAGCAGAGTTGAAATCAGAGGCTTATTAGTGTGCTTGCAGGTCCATGAAAGGTCAGGTTTAAGGGTGCAAAGTGGCATTCTTCACCACTTAACACCCGTCAATGTACCCCCTACCATAAACCACAACAAACCCATACTGACGTTTGAGGACAACGTCCCGAACGAGCCCTGGATAAACATGATGGAGGCTGACTCCCAAAAGCCATCTCAATCAGCCTCCTCCATCAAACAGGTCAAGCAGCAACACCACAGGTACGAAATTGGGTGACTAGGCCCTTAACTCTGTAAGCAGTAATTGGCCTAAAAATTAGCACCCGCTTCCCAAAAAAATAAAAAATAAATACCTATAAAAACTGAGGTGAGCCCTCGGCAGGCAACACCATGTGAATATAGAGCCCCGCCTTGCCAAGGACACATTTTTGAAGAAAAGGAAAAATCTAAAAAATAAAAGAAATTATAAAATCTAAAAATATTGCCTTTCAAAATTCTTAATAAAATCAAAGAAAATGATGCCTTAATAAATAAATAAATAAATAACCGTCTCACGTGAAATCGACCCCTTTCTTATAAAAATACGAGAGGTAGGAATCACGAGTCTGGACGAGAAGATCCCCTCTGAGGAGTGTCCTAGTGAGCTCCTTAACCAATTTGTTGATTTTAAGCATGGCCCTACTCGATTGTTGGATAGACTAAAGATGCCAATAGAATCACCAAGATCAGAACATCGTTGTCTCCTGAGGAAAGAAAAGCATGATTGATTTCCTTTGGTCATACCAAGATGTCTTCGCATGGTCAAATGAGGATATGCCTAGTTTGAACACTGATTTGGTCGAGCATGAGCTGCCACTAGATCAAGATATTCGGTCGGTCAAGCAAAAGTTGAGACTCCTTAGGCCAAAATGGAGGCTAAAAATGAAAGACGAGGCCATCAAATAGTACGACAAATGGTTTCTAATAGTCTCCAAGTATCCTCATTAGTAAGCCAACATCGTCTGGTATCGAAGGAAGATAGAAAAGTTCATATATGCATTAACTTCATAAATCTGAATAAGGCGAGCCCAAAGGATGACTTTCCATTGTCGCTCATCGACATATTGGTCGATAACACTACTAGGCATGAGATGCTGTCATTCATGGTCGGATTTTTTGGCTACAATCAGATCAAGATGGCCAAAGCAGACCGAGAGAAGACATCGTTCATTACTCCATGATAAACTTTCTGTTACCGAGTCAGGCCATTTGGGTTGGATAATGCTAGGGTGACATACGAAAGGGCGATGAAGGTACGCTGATCCGAGAGGAAAATTCAAGCTCAACTGGAAGAAGGGACCTTACGTCATCCAAGAGGTTCTGCCTGGATACACGCCCTGCCTTGCCACCCTAGACGGAGATCACTTTTCGGAGTCAATCAACAATGGATACATCCGACGATTCTATTCCTAAGTCTCCCGCGGCAAGGTAAGTATTGATAAAATGGATGCGTGACTGCTTAAGGATACTTAAAAAAAAAAAAAAAGAGGCCATCATTTTAAAGCCAAGTAGGCCAAAAGTATCCCTGAATGATCATACCCTTTGCTACACCAGTTGAGCCATTGACCTTTATTTCATAAACCCCTCCCAAGAAAAGAAGATGGAAAAAGTATATATACCAAACAAAAAGAAAGACTGAGAGAAAAAGAGTTACCATCAAATCCTAAAAAATCAGAAAAGCAAAATCCCAAAAAGAGGATGTCTAAAAAAATATAAAAAGGAAAAAAATAGAAAAGAAAAAGTGGGGCATGTACAGTTAAAATCCCCCAAGGAAGAAGTGTATTATGGCAACTGGAACCCTATCAGGAAATCCTTTTAAACCCAGAATACCTTCAAAATATCCTAAACTTACATATGGCCAAGATACATCCCTGAAGAAAGCCCTCTTTAAGGTATACGAGCAGTCATCGTATCCATAGAGTCAACACGAGCCAAGCTGAAAGGCAACAAAAGAATTCAATCTAGTCGAGTATGATGGAATCAACGTCCATGTCAAGGTGTTTGAAAAAGAAAGAAAAAATAATAATAAAAAATACAAGCTCAAAGCAAAATGGGCATGCTGAAAACCTGAAAGGGTGCCACGAGTAAAAACAACAAGCTTGTGCGGACCAGGTGAAAACCTAAAAAGGTGCCTGGGTTTAAAATGCAAACCCATGGACATAGAGAAAACTCGAAAGGGCACTACGGGTAAAAAAGTGGGCGATAACGGGCACGGAGAAAACCCATCTTGGGCGCTGTGAGTAAAAGTTAAGAGAAAAAGAAAAGGAGAAGAAGAAACCTTCAGGCACTCCCTTGGTTACAATTCTGAATTATCTGCTCGCCATTCGGGCTGCTCATGTTCTCTCAAATCAGGTCCTGATCAGGTATATTTTTAGACCACACCATCAAACATATGACCCGAAGCAAGGAAAAACTATCGATTCAATCCAAAGGGATGGGTGTTCCAACCTTGGAAAATTCTAGACCGCCCTCAGGTCCGACCACATGAAAGGGTTCAACTATGCTCAAAATGGGACCCGCTACTTCGCCTCATTATTAAGGCATCAAAAAAAAGAAGAAAAGACAACAAAAATTAGAAATATGAAAAAATCCAAAAAATATATACTCCTTCCATGTACAAATTTACAACATCCTACTTCCATAATAAGGAAAAAGAAAAAAATATAGGGAAAAAAAATAGATAAGCCTTGAAAAAATATAGGTAAAGGTTTGTTTCTCCTTCTGTTAATTAGGATGCATATTGTTACCTATATAAACAAAATAAAGGGAGCTGACACTTTCTTGAGAATATGCAAGAACATCAAATGGTCCAAGGCCTCGAAGCAGGCAACCTCATAGCGATGGACAAATCAGATGAAGCATCTCACCACCGACGTCCAGTCTATTAAAAAAAAAATGAAAGAAAGATGGAAAAAGCAATCATTTGAGAAAGAAAAAAGATTACTGAGTTTTCGTGATACTTTTTGTTAGACACAGCTATGCACATGCGTATTTCAATGCGATTAAATGCCAATATTTTATCGGCAACACAGTTGTGCCAAATTAATGTCCTAAGTCTCCTAAGTCTAAGGTTCTCCTTGGATCTTTGGATCGTAGTTTAAAGTAGGAGCAACGGCATCAATCCCGATCAAGTTGTTAATGTTTCAATCAGGTTGATTCCACTGCTAAATCTTCGAGCTAAGCGCTCTATCTTTGGATTCATATGAACATGAGTGTCTGAGCTTCAAATTTTTCATGAACTTTTCGGAGGTGTGGACTCTTGGTCTGCACAGTCTGGGTGAGCACCCTATGGGATTTGAGGTCCGGGTAACTCCATTAAAAAGATTAATCGTTGGTTGAAACCAACCTGTTAGAAATGAAAGTACATATCCATCAACTATGTACAAACATACATGCAAAAGGGTCCTTTCCCTCTATTTTCGAAGGCTTAAAACCTGCATTGCATGGTATCCCTTAGATAGGTGTTATACATCAGGGTATTCGTAGGATGGTCATTTATTCCCATAAATGGTACCCAGACAGGTTTTGGGTCAGGACATCCATCGCCTTTGTTGGTTATCGCCCCTAATGGATGCATGCTTATGCATAGTTAAATGATTTGTAAGATCATTATTGGCAGAGACCAGGATTAGGTGTCTCCTTTGATAGGCACCCAATTTTGGACGAATCTGTTCAATGGTCTTTGACGTTGGGTAATCTAGGTCATGTTGATTAAGGGCACATTATAAAAAAGGGCACGCACTCCCAAAAAGCATTGTAACGTCTATTTGCTCTGCTCGGGAAGTCGTGCTAAATTAACTTCGGGATTATTAGGTTCACCCAAAGACCTCGAACCCTACTTTATGCAGGGTCACCTATGTCTAGTCAAATGGGGCAATCAATGCCTCAGGTGAGTGGACACAAACTATGGATCTTCCCGTATTTGCTTTGCACTTATCTTTGAGTATGGGTCGATTAAGCTCTTACTTGCGAAGATGTTGTATTCATAATGAATCTCGAACATTAAATATATTTGATCATCTCAAGAAGCAGATGTTTTTCCTAACATATTAGGCTTTTGTAACTCGCTCCATCTCGATTATGCCCAGTAATGTCGCTAAAGCGCTTGGGGACCGATAGCCTTGAGGAATAATTGTTTTCCCGATATACAGGGGGATTTCGTTCACTCAGCTGAAGAGCAGTTACAACCCTCAAATAGGACTGCAAGCAGGAGCATAGGCATTGCCTGAATTTTTGACTTTTTCAGCTCTTTTTTATCATAGATTAAGCAGATTCTCATCTCCACATGACAGCTCAATCCACTTTCAGATCAGTAAGGTCTTTTTATTGGGTTGTACTGTTGCTTAGGGATGAAGTTTGTGGAGGAATAAGAAGGGATAACAGGGTTCGAAATTGAGAAATCAGTAGAGGCTAGGAGGTGATTTTGACTTCACCTTTTATTCAGCACAATTCCTTCTACTTTTTGAATTTTCAGAGCCAAAGTAGCTAGCTTCTTCTATTTTTTTCAATTTTTTTTTTTTTTTATATATTTGTAGTGCCACAACTACCACCAACTGTGTTTTTTCTTTCTTTCAACCTGATTTAGGACCTTGCTCCTCTAACCTTTCTCCCCCTTCCTCTTCCTGATTTCTCAGATTGAGGGTGAAATGAAATATGTCAAGAGGTTTTGGGTTTAGAATTTATGGTTTTCATCAAAGAAAATTAGTACTTTTAAGGCTCAAGTGGTGTGTATCAAGGGCAGTTCAATGGTGGGGAATTTTAGGCCCAAACTGTCCAAGGGATGGCCTTACTTCATGTCTTCCATGTTCTGAGTGCTGTCAAGTTGTTTCAACTCGGATTTGCCTAACTTCTAGTGATCCAGATTAGGTCCAGTCAGTCCTCAGGGCAGAATGAATTGCCAAGACACTCTTCAAAGAATTTTTATTTTTTTTAGGCCCAATTCTCACTGGGTATGGCCTTCCATCCAATTGTTTGGAGTGTATCTTCACAGTCTCTTCTCGTTGCTGGTTTATCACACATCGAAAACTTCCTGCAAAAATTCTTGACATTTTCTTTATGAAAAATGTTAAAACTTCAGCTCACTTCAGTTGCAAATGCTTATTTAAAATTTTCTTAATCAACAATTATGAGGTGAATTCATTCTCTTTTTGATTATTCCTTTTTAACTTGGCTGCACTAAAATTGACTAGTTTATTGGCATACATGTCACACCCCCAAACCTAAACTAAATAGTGTCCCCACTATTATTGTTGATTCTAAGTGTGCATGATTTATTTGTATTTTGAAAACTGATTTGCAAATGATGAATTATACTGAATTTGGAAAACTAAAAAGAATAAAGAAATATCAGCACAGAGAGAAGTTAATTAGCCTGCAAGATCAAGGCCAATTGTAGCAAGTTTTAAATGTAAGTGAGTAAAAGATCGTCCACAGGGAATTGATTTAAAATGTAAGATAAACCTCCAGATCTGAGCTACCAGATCTGACCTCTGATCCTATCTATAAAGCAAATAAGATGGGAGTATGAATTATAAGATGGGAGTTTGAATTTGTCACATTAACTAACTTATCTACAAGTAAAATTTCAACTAAGTGATCCAGATCTGAGTGGGGGAATTGGATGCAAAATTAATAAGAATAGAGAACTAACAGCTAACTCAAGCTTAGTAATTGATTATATGATGAGAAATAGTGTAACTCTGTTGAAAAAGTATCAAATCTTCATTTGACTACCAGCTCAGATGTAAGAGAAAATCATCCAATTCAAGGCTTAGGATTGAGTTGAACTTATGGCTATGATCTGTCCACTGTCATGGACACAGATCATCCAATAGTTTTCTTCTTCAATTCAAAGTCTTGATTCAGAACAAAGGCACCACTACAAATGCTGTAAGAACCAGGTTACAACACAGATTCCCACAGGGATAGTGAATTAAGGGAAATTACTTAAAAACAACCAATCTAAAGGAGTCTAATGAGTGAGGAGATCACAATAAACCCTCAACATGAATCCGATTGAGAACGTACTGATGAAAGTAACCTTTTCAAATCCACCATTACAATTACAGAGCACAGCTTACAACAGCTCTTAGATTTGTAGTCTTGAATACAATTCTCACTTGAATTTACACAAGTATCTCACAGTTCTCAGTTACAGACAAAAGCTAGGCTATTACAGAGGTTTCAGACAAGCTATCTTGATTTGAATTGGAAATGGGGCAGCAGGAATGAAACTCAAATTCTAGATCCCCAAATTGGGCAAATAGTTCGTCTATTTATAGTTTTCCCCAAGGCCATTTCAGATGTGCATTAACCAATTAGAATTGGTTAGATCCATATCAGCCAATTGGAGTCGAGCACAAGGATCAGACCGTTTCGCCAATCGAATCGCTTGATCCTTTCACCAATCAGAGGCAGAGGCATCAATTACTATGTAATTTAAAAATCTGTTTGAGCTTCTAGAAGTTCCGCCAAGTAATTTCATCTTTGGGTGCTCACATGGGTTGGAATATGCCTCGTTCGTGCTTGAATCTTCCGTAATGCCCTGGGTTTTTAAATGCATTGGGGCACGTGTAGAGATTACTAAATTGCCCTTGCGGCTGTTGGGAATCTTCAGAGTACCATTTCGCATAGTTTGGAGACCTTTTCGAGAGGTACTGTAATTTCTAAAGCTCTATTCGCACATTTTGGAGAACGTTTCGAAGGGAAAAATGACTTCTGGAGCTCTATTCACATAGATCTGGTGCAGTTCGCAAGTAGTTTCCTTCTTTTCGAATAGATCAGGTGCTCTTCGGGAACCAAACCTGGAGCTATAGTTTTAATCGCAATGTTCAGGTTCTTTTGGAATAGATAAGGGATCGTTTCGAATAGTTCAATAATCCTTTCGAAAAGCATTCTTCTTTTCAAGTAGCTCCAAACTTATTTCCAGTTTGAAACCAGGCTTTTATCCTCTTTAGTCTAGGCATTTTGATAGCGAATGAGGTTGTCCTTTCTCCTTCTTCCTCTAGATTAAAATAGGTCATCCTCTTTTTAGCACTTTTAAGTCGCTGTGGTTAAGCCCGCTTTGTTGTTAGCTGTAAAACAAACACTAAAAACACTTATTTAGTTCTCTCAGGGGTCTATCAACGCCTAGATTAAGGGGTGGGAAATGGTGCTTTCGATTAACAACTATTTCGAGCAGAATGGTGTAGTTGTGCAGACATCCAGAGAGAAATAAATTGAACAAGAAATAAATTGGGAAACAATAAGTGAATTGCACAAACAATTTTATTATAAATAATCATAAAACAGACATGTGGACAATCATATCCTATGGACAAGAAAAAAAAAACATCCCTCTAGGCTTAGGGATATCCTCAGCCTGTGTCAGGTGGAAGAGGAAGTGCAAGCCAGGGGGGGGAAGAAAAGGAAAAAGAGTGGGATCAGGGGGCTGGTGGTGGAATGGTGGATGAGGATGAGGATGACGAGGGGAAGCAGCCGGTGCCTCGGTCTTCTGCCTCTTCTTCTCCCTCTTTAGGTTTTTCTTTTTCTCCTTGGCGAGGATTCTCTGGATTTCGTCATATTCATCCTAGAGAAATTGAAGAGGATCAGGCTCGACCGGTGGAGGTGGTGGTGGCCAGACTGGGAAGAACTTGATAGGCAACTCTGGAGGTTTGTCGTCGGCCATGAGTGGGGGGGTTGGAAGAGTTGGGCAGGTTAGGGTGGAATGGATGGGAAAGAAATGGATGAAGTGATTATTTAAGGTGCATGGGTATTGGAATATGAAACGATGCAATAAAAGTGTCGCAGTCATCGAGGCATGGGAAATAAAAAAATGAAAAGCGGGAATACAGGGAGTGGCAGTCGTTGGGTGGGAAATGGAGCGTGGACTGCGTGATGTACCAAATTTAGGAGGAAGATTAAGTTAAGGCATGCGCCATAAATGGTAAAGCACGGGGAGGGGGTTAGGAATTTGGGAGGTGCACAGGACAAGATTACTTTATCGATAAGGGTATGTGAACTATGATTTCGATAGGAAGACGAGAATGGTGGCGATAGGTCGATGTGTCCTATGAAGGCTTGGCAATCAAAGCTTACAAAAGGTATCATTCGATAGGTTCTCGACAGGTGGAAACTTCCTTTCGATAGGTTGGAATTTGATGTGATTCATCATTTTGATAGGTTCCGATAGGTAACCAGAATCTATCGAAAATTGTCTGTTGTCATTTTTTAACCTATCAAGGGGTTGGTTTCACCTATCGTCAAGGCTAAGTGCGCTTTGAACATGTCTAGAATCCTATCGTAATCATCAGCCATCTTATCGAAAGGGTTCTACAAGCCGAAAGTTAGATAAATGAGTGTAGGGCTCAGTTCAGCACCTTAAAAATTTTCCTGCTAAGCCATCCATCACTTTGTTGATACAAATAAATCACATATATTACATATGATACAAGCCAAAGACAGCTATCAACCTGGAGGCTCTTGAAGATCAATGCTCCTCGGGCTCACAAATATTGTCCACACAGTTTGAGCCTTTGGCCATTGACCTTCATGACTCTACCATCTGTAGGGTCCCTAACTTCAACAACTCCAGAAGGGGAAACATGTACGACTATGAAGGGTCCATCCCATCTGGACTGCAACTTACCTGGAAAGAATTTTAATCTTGAATTGAACATCCACACCTTATCATTGGGTTTGAATTCTTTCCATAGAAAATGTCTATAGTGGAAGGCTTTGGTCTTCTCTTTGTAGATTTGAGCATTGGCGTATGCTTCCAATTTGAGCTCCTCCAGCTCAGCTATCTGCAATTTCCTATGTATACCAGCAGAGTTGAAATCAGAGGCTTATTAGTGTGCTTGCAGGTCCATGAAAGGTCAGGTTTAAGGGTGCAAAGTGGCATTCTTCACCACTTAACACCCGTCATGTACCCCCCTACCATAAACCACAACAAACCCATACTGACGTTTGAGGACAACGTCCCGAACGAGCCCTGGATAAACATGATGGAGGCTGACTCCCAAAAGCCATCTCAATCAGCCTCCTCCATCAAACAGGTCAAGCAGCAACACCACAGGTACGAAATTGGGTGACTAGGCCCTTAACTCTGTAAGCAGTAATTGGCCTAAAAATTAGCACCCGCTTCCCAAAAAAATAAAAAATAAAAACCTATAAAAACTGAGGTGAGCCCTCGGCAGGCAACACCATGTGAATATAGAGCCCCGCCTTGCCAAGGACACATTTTTGAAGAAAAGGAAAAATCTAAAAAATAAAAGAAATTATAAAATCTAAAAATATTGCCTTTCAAAATTCTTAATAAAATCAAAGAAAATGATGCCTTAATAAATAAATAAATAAATAACCGTCTCACGTGAAATCGACCCCTTTCTTATAAAAATACGAGAGGTAGGAATCACGAGTCTGGACGAGAAGATCCCCTCTGAGGAGTGTCCTAGTGAGCTCCTTAACCAATTTGTTGATTTTAAGCATGGCCCTACTCGATTGTTGGATAGACTAAAGATGCCAATAGAATCACCAAGATCAGAACATCGTTGTCTCCTGAGGAAAGAAAAGCATGATTGATTTCCTTTGGTCATACCAAGATGTCTTCGCATGGTCAAATGAGGATATGCCTAGTTTGAACACTGATTTGGTCGAGCATGAGCTGCCACTAGATCAAGATATTCGGTCGGTCAAGCAAAAGTTGAGACTCCTTAGGCCAAAATGGAGGCTAAAAATGAAAGACGAGGCCATCAAATAGTACGACAAATGGTTTCTAATAGTCTCCAAGTATCCTCATTAGTAAGCCAACATCGTCTGGTATCGAAGGAAGATAGAAAAGTTCATATATGCATTAACTTCATAAATCTGAATAAGGCGAGCCCAAAGGATGACTTTCCATTGTCGCTCATCGACATATTGGTCGATAACACTACTAGGCATGAGATGCTGTCATTCATGGTCGGATTTTTTGGCTACAATCAGATCAAGATGGCCAAAGCAGACCGAGAGAAGACATCGTTCATTACTCCATGATAAACTTTCTGTTACCGAGTCAGGCCATTTGGGTTGGATAATGCTAGGGTGACATACGAAAGGGCGATGAAGGTACGCTGATCCGAGAGGAAAATTCAAGCTCAACTGGAAGGGACCTTACGTCATCCAAGAGGTTCTGCCTGGATACACGCCCTGCCTTGCCACCCTAGACGGAGATCACTTTTCGGAGTCAATCAACAATGGATACATCCGACGATTCTATTCCTAAGTCTCCCGCGGCAAGGTAAGTATTGATAAAATGGATGCGTGACTGCTTAAGGATACTAAAAAAAAAAAAAAAAGAGGCCATCATTTTAAAGCCAAGTAGGCCAAAAGTATCCCTGAATGATCATACCCTTTGCTACACCAGTTGAGCCATTGACCTTTATTTCATAAACCCCTCCCAAGAAAAGAAGATGGAAAAAGTATATATACCAAACAAAAAGAAAGACTGAGAGAAAAAGAGTTACCATCAAATCCTAAAAAATCAGAAAAGCAAAATCCCAAAAAGAGGATGTCTAAAAAAATATAAAAAGGAAAAAAATAGAAAAGAAAAAGTGGGGCATGTACAGTTAAAATCCCCCAAGGAAGAAGTGTATTATGGCAACTGGAACCCTATCAGGAAATCCTTTTAAACCCAGAATACCTTCAAAATATCCTAAACTTACATATGGCCAAGATACATCCCTGAAGAAAGCCCTCTTTAAGGTATACGAGCAGTCATCGTATCCATAGAGTCAACACGAGCCAAGCTGAAAGGCAACAAAAGAATTCAATCTAGTCGGGTATGATGGAATCAACGTCCATGTCAAGGTGTTTGAAAAAGAAAGAAAAAATAATAATAAAAAATACAAGCTCAAAGCAAAATGGGCATGCTGAAAACCTGAAAGGGTGCCACGAGTAAAAACAACAAGCTTGTGCGGACCAGGTGAAAACCTAAAAAGGTGCCTGGGTTTAAAATGCAAACCCATGGACATAGAGAAAACTCGAAAGGGCCTTATGACAAAGGGGAGTATGTTTTCCTTTTTATCCACTCATCATTAGTGCCTTATGACAAAGGGGAGTATGTTTTCCCCTTTATCCACTCATCATTAGTGCCTTATGACAAAGGGGAGTATGTTTTCCTTTTTATCTCTTATTTTATCTTTGGCCATGAGTAGAGACCGCATTAAGTGGGTTGATTGGGTGCCTAACCCGATTGATAACCGAAGCCCCTACCCAAGAACCTTTGGCATGAATTAGTAAATTAGAGTCATATTTGTGGCACTTCGGTGCTTATAAAATTGATTTGGGTTTCCTGGGATACCAAAAGTTTCGGGTGACGACTCTAAATTTTTCACGAGTGTGCATTGTCGCGACGGGTTTGATAAAAATTCATGGTTGCATAGATGGCAACTCTACTGGGGAATAGCTAGTAGAGCTTTCCCTTGAATTTTGGCCTTTTTATTTCATTTAACTAACCTTATTGCTATTTTTTTATATTTTTTTCACTCACCCCTACGATTCCATCAATTTTCTCCCCCCCACTTTTACGTCATTTATGTGCCTTAGCCGATTGGCAGGCCTACCTGCGCATTGTCCTTAAAATTCTTACTTTTTTCGTCATTTACGTACCTTAGTGGATTGGCAGGCCTACTTGTGCTTTGTCTTTACATTTCTTTAATTTTTCCCTCATTTACCCTCCTTAGCCGATTGGTAGGCCTACGTGTGCATTTACTTTCTCGTGATCATATACTATCGGTGGACGTCGGCCCAAAGAGGCGGCACGGGACCATCACCACCCATTTTGGGGCTTTAAAGAAAATTCTCTTAAAAAAAAATTAAAATTAAACCAACAAGGGGGACTTAACTGAATTTTACAGGGGTAGATTTTTAAAGGGTTGGGATTTTCTAGGCAAAGATACAAACTCCCAGTTCTTAGTACGGTGGCAGCCCCTAGTGGTGATGATCTGGAAAAGTACCACCCCACCTAGTATTTGAGAAAGAGCTCGCACTGGAGGTATTTCGGGTGGGTAACCTATCCTGTTATGAAGCCTTAAACCCTTGGGGAAGAGCGTTAGTGATCCCAAATCGGCCTTGTATCCCTTAGGTTCGGTGAGGAGAGACGCGGTTGTTATTCACTGAAAAATACCACTTTTCACCTCTTAACCTAGCCTTCACTACACCTTGAAGCTGACTAATAACTCTTTGTTTAGCTTGTTTTGTAGTTAGTAATAATTTGTGCAGCTTAATACAAAGTCCATGCCTTTGGTGCCAAAAAGAGAGAATTCAAGTCAAGAATGACTGCTGAGCTAATGAATGATGGAACACCATGGTGACTATTTTACATGTCATGATGGACCAAGGAAGTCTAGCAAATGAGAGAAGTATGGATGTGAGTGGAGAAAGCTGGAACAGCAGCATATGCATTACAGAAGATGAGCAGAGGTGTTATCTTGCACAGTAGAAATGCTACCTCGCACTATTCAAATCTACAGCAAAGCCAACTCACGTCACTCAGTGAAGAGGAGCTTTAGAAACCCTCCTTGCAAAGTTCTCATGAAGTCAGGGCAATTCACTCTCAATTCATGTTGCAAGGCTCTCGCGAAGTCCATGGTAGAAAAGCATAAGAACTGGCGCGCAAAGAGTTCTCGCACAACTCATTTAGATATAAGGCTCCAGCCGCTCGCACAGCTTTCACATAGCTCTGGAGGAGAGAGATGCCCAGAAAAGCTCTCGCACAGCTCTCATGCACTGCAATGTGAAAGCCAGCCACGTGAAGCGACAAATCCGTCCTAGTGAACAACCGCGCGGGAACTCAGGGCTTATCCACATGAGGTGCAGAATTCAGTGATGCATCAGCGCGGCACCGACGCAAGCGATATACCTGAAGCTCATCTGCACGACATGGAAAATCATTATGAGCGAGCAATAAACCTTCCAAGCCAACTCTCACCTCACGAGCACTCTACAATTTCATGACTGAATTAAAAGAACAAAGCTAGCCCTGCGAAGCTCGAGCTCTCCACTTCTCATTCTTTACTCAAGGACCTTTTGGGAATTTCCCCAGATCTAGGGCACACATCTCGAGGCTCTGATCTTGAGGCACACATCCCAAAGCATCCAAGGGTTGTAATCAAGCCACATCTACTGGAAAATTAGGGTTTAATCTTCTCTTGGCCAAGGGATTAGTGACTGAATATATAAGCTATAAATTAAACTTTGAAAAATATCTCTCCTTCAACCTCAGTCAGCTGTGAGCTCGAGCAGATTAGGGTTAGGGTTTCATCACCTCTTTTTCCATTTTTTTTCTTCTTCCTTAGCCCAACACTTGCTGGCTATGTTCTCTGTAATCAATTAGGCTTAGTTTTATTAGTTTTTGTAATGGGTCTTGTGAACATTGGGATTTGTTAATGAACAGTTATGCACAAGGCTGCTGCCTTGAGGACTCTTATTATAAGTATTTGTTTAATCAATGAATGCCTATTTTAATGCTTAATCAATATGTTATTTTTCTATTTTCCCATAGTTTTGTTCAATCTATGCCATGAATTTAAGATTTGAGCTGATTTGAAATACCCATGGAAGCTTGAGCTTGTAGCCTTGGGACCATGGTGGTAACAACAATTTTCATATTTCATCTCAGTCCTCTGTGGTGTGGATAACCTCTGGGGATAGCCTTTGACCATTCAAGTAGATAGACTATAGCCCTAGGGTGATTCCAAGCCATAGATCTGAGAGGGATTCTTTTCCTCTGCACTTGAGCTTATAGCCTTGTGAGAGGTTGTTGCAGGAATAAGCTCCCCTCTATTTTACTTTACCAAAATCTTATGTTAGATCTGATTTCTCTATAGAGATTGCAGATTTGAGAACTGAGTCATTGCAAGCCTTTAGTAGCAATGATCAGTTGCATTTAAAGTCTCCAAATAGCCTTTGAACAACTGTGATTTCTCCTGGTTTTTCAAGAGTTATTTGCCCCCATGGATGCTTGTGGTTGTAGCCTGGCAAACATGGTGTCTGCAATGATTTTAATGATCTGATTTGACCCATTGAGTGGAGGACATCTATTGGATAATCTGTAACCATTTAAGTTGACTGGTTATAGCCTTAAGATCAGTCTATTCCATTGGAACAGATTAGTTTTCTGATTTAATTCATGTGGTTTGATCCTCTCTATTGAATAGCCTGTGACCATTGAAGTTGATAGGTTATAGCCTTAAGAGACTAGGTCAAACCATAAGAGTTGAGTTAGATACCTCTTCTTTGCAGATGTGCTTGAAGCCATCTGCGGGACTACTGCAGAGATAGCCCTAAGTCTGTGTTACATAGCTGAATTAACCTTAGCTTAATTGCCTACTTTCCATCATTTTTATCTTTATTTTAACACACACCATCACCACCTTCTTCATAACTCTTTCTTTTGGATAGGACTGCACTTTATTCTCTTATTTTAGTGATAATTTAGTGTAGTTGTGACACCCAACTCCCTTTCTCTAGGATTGTCAGATCTTTAGCCAGATCTGGAGGCCTACTAATATAACCCATTTTGGGTTTTAGATCAATTTTTCTGTGGGACAATTTCTTACTTACTCAAAAGTTCCTACAACAGCCCTGTATCTTGCAGGCTGTGTATTTCAGACTTGCTGTTTTAACCAATTTTCATCTCTTCACTTCACGATTTAATTTTCTTCACCACTATTTTCTCACCAATAACATAACAGCATTTGAGAAAAACCAACACCGGTGCAACTAAGAATTCTGTCCCCGAAAGCATTGCTTCCAAAAAAAGCAGAAAAATGAGACCAATTTCGGGTTGTTGTTATGCTGTCAAAACACATTTGACCCCACTGTTATACCTGGAGCAACTAATAAACGGGCCAAACAAAAAATACTCAAATTTTGCCTAGCGCATGTAATACTTGCGCCAAGCATAAAATCTGGCCAGTTTAGCCTGGTGCATATAATACTTGCGCCAAGTCTGTTTTGAGTAGAGCAGCCCAAATCTGAGGCCTATCTTACCATCGCGGATTCACCGATTAGTGGATTAGCACCTCTTATTAGGTCCCGCATTATCCGACACCCAATACGCCCCCGCTAGTCAAAAGAAGGTGACTTCTTATTGACCCGCTCTAGGGGATTGAGTTGTTTAAGTTGATTTTCATGCCTTCAATAGATCAAAGGGTTTCCCTTTTATTCTTCTGAAGTGCGTCGAGGTCTCGCCACAGAATTATTTAGGGTACAAAAGCCACCCGAAACTAGAATTCAAAGGCCCTAGAGTTGTTCATCATAAAAATTCATTTACAAAATTTTAAAAAAAAGTTACTAAATAAACCAAAAACCTGGAAAAAGAGGTGGATTTGTGGTGCCGGCACAACGGCATCGCCTTACCCTCCATCATCCCGTAAGGGAAAGAGGAGGAAACTTTACGGGCCCCATCCGAGGAACCCATACCCTACCTATCAATGAGCCATGTCATGGGCAGTGGATCCAGCATAAGCCGATCCTGACTCATCCCCGCTACATTCCCCCACTCACTCCCATGCGAAGGAAATATTCCCGTCCATCTCCCTCACCCAATCCTCTTTTCCCATCACCGGCCCATTCGGTGCCCCCATTTTCCCACCCAACACCTCTCAAAACACCCAAAATCCAACTCCCCATTTCCCATCATTTACCTAACCAGTCCCCTATCCATGGCCATTCCCAACCCATCTCACCCTCCATCCACACCCATTCAAAACCCGACCCAATTTCCCACCTTCACTACCATGCCTCATTTTTTCACTCGATCCACCCACACTTACCCATGCCACATCCAAAGTTTCAAATCCCCCATACATCCCTCCATCTACCCAGGTCATGCACGTTTTTTCTAGGGCCATGCTCGGTTTTTCTCATACACCCCCTACATCCATAGTCCATCCCTCATCATCCCAATATATACCCGATCCACCCACATTCACCAATGCCCCACCTAATTTCTCCAACCCACCCTATGTCCCACCATTTACCCAAGTCATGCCTAATTTTATCGGGGCCATATCCAATTTCCCCACCACTTCCATCCCATCCATACCCCATCATCCCTTAGATGCACCATCTCCATCAAATCCCTCTCCAATGGCCATGATGGAGGAGATGGTCCAGGCCTACGCTAGTTGGAAAGCCTCCCAAGACAACCCCTCTCATCCACACCACACATCCTTAAATCCACCCCAACACTTTGTTGGTTAAGTTTCTGCTACTTGTTTTTATTGGAAAAATAATAAAGACAAAATAAAGGAAGCAAAACAAAATAAAACAAAATGGGGAATGAATATAGCACAAAACCAAATCACTGACCTGCAAGATACAGGGCTATTGTAACAATTTTTAAGTAAGTAAGAGTTTGACTCAGAGAAATTTATCTAGAACCCAAAATGGGATATAATAGTAGGCCTCCAGATTTGGGTACAGATCTGACAATCCTAAAGAAAGGGAGTTGGGTGTCACAACTACACTAAATTAATACTAAAAGAAGAGAAATAAAGTGCAATCCTACCCTAAAGAAAGGGTTATGAAGAAGGTGGTGATTGTGTGTATAAAAATAAAGATAAAATGATGGGAAGTAAGTAGTTAAGCTAGGGTTACATCAGCAATGTAACTCAGACTGAGGTCTGTCTCTGCAGCAATCCCTCAGATGGCTACAAGCACATATGTAAGGAAGATGTATCCAACTCAACTCCTATGGTTTGACCTGGTCTCTTAAGGTTATAACCTGTCCACTTAAATGGTCATAGACTATCCAATAGAGAGGATCAAGCCCCATGGACTAAGTCAGAAAACCAATCTGATCCAAAGGAGTAGACTGATCTTAAGGCTGTAACCTGTCCACCTAAACGGTCAAAGACTATCCAATAGATGTCCTCCACCCAATGAATCAAATCAGATTATTAATATCATTGGCAGGAAGATGTATCCAACTCAACCCTTATGGTTCGACCTGATCTCTTAAGGCTATAACCTGTCCACTTAAATGATCACAGACTATCCAATAGAGAGGATCAACCCACATGGATTAAATCAGAAAACCAACTTGATCCAGAGGAGTAGACTGATCTTAAGGCTATAACCTCTCCACTTAAATTGTCATAGACTATCCAATAGATGTCATCCACCCAATGGCCCAAATTAGATCATTAATACCATTGCAGACACCATGTTTGTCAGGCTACAAGCTCAAGAATCCACGGGAGCAAATAGTTCTTTAAAAACTAGTGAAGACCACAGTTGTTCAAGGGCTATTTGGGGACATAAATGCAGCTGGTCATTGCTTCAAAGGACCTGCAATGACTTAGCTCACAAGTCTGTAATCACTATAGAGAAATCAGATCTAACATCTGATATTGGTCAAGTAAAATAGTGGAGAGCCTATTCCTGCAACAACCTCTCTCACAAGGCTACAAGCTTAAGTGCAGAGGAGAAGAATCCTTCTCAGATCTATGACTTGGAATCACCCTAGGTCTATAGTCTATCCACTTAAATGGTCACAGGCTAGCCACAGAGGTTATCCACACTACAGAGGTTTGAGAAGGAATATGTAAATTGCTGCTGCCACCATAGTCCCAAGGCTATAAGCTCAAGTTTCCATGGGCCTTTCAATTCAGCTCAAATCCTAAATGCATGCTTAGCCTGAATAAAACTATGGACAAATTGAAAAATAACAGATTGAATCAATAATTAAAGTACAAATTTCATTGATAAAAAATACTTACAATGAGATTTCTCAAGGCAGCAGCCTTGTGCACAACAGCTCTTCACAAAATCCCAAAGGTTACATGACCCATTACAAAACTAACAAAACTAGACCTAACTATTTACAAAGGATTTAGCAAGCAAGTGTTGGGCTAAGAGAGAAGAGAAATGAGAAAAAGAGGTGATCAAACTCTAACCCTAGTCTGCTCGAGCTCACCACAGACAGAGGTTGAAGGAGAGATGATAATTCTAAGTTATATTTACAGCTTAAATACTCAGTCCTATGCCTTTGCCAACAGAGGATTGAACCCTAATTTTTAGGTTAGATGTGGCACTATTACAACCCTTGGATGCCTTGGGATGTGTGCCTCGAGATCAAGGCCTCGGGATGTGTGCCCTAGACCTTAGGAAATTCCTAAAAGGTCCTTGAGTTAAGACTGAGAATTGGAGAGCCTGAGCTTCGCGGGGTTGGCTCCGATTCATTAATCCATTCATGCGGTTTGCAGAGTCCTCACAAGGTAAGAATTTGTCTTGGAAAGTTGTTCACTCGCACAGGTGGACTTTGTATTATCACACAGCTGCTTTGACTTTAAATGCACTCGCACAGAAGAATTTGTAGTGCTTGGCTTGCTCACACGACAGAGCTTCAAAATTTTCTCTCGCGAGGGTGTCGCTAGGATGCCTTTAAATCTCGCTCAGCTTCTTGTTGAAGGAATAACAAATCTCGCTCAGTAGAGGGTTGAGCTACTAAATGCGCGAGAAATGCATGAGGACATTTCTGAAGCTCTCTCTCCTCTTGAACCAGGGGAGGACTTCATGAGTTTTTTATTATTCTTTGTGCAGATCAACTTCACGAGATAGTGTGCGCAGATGACATGAAACTTGTTCCTCGCGAGAGCTTCGCGAGCTGGATTTCTGAAGAGTTAGTGCGCGAGAGCTTCGCGAGTTCACTGGGTGTTGGTTGCAACTAAAGTGTGCAATTGTTGTGCGAGAGACTGCTTTGGGGCAGTTCCTTCACTAAGCTGCATGAATTCCTCATGAGTTCCCTTATGCTACATGTAAAATCTGCACGAGGTAACTCTATTGCAGGCTTTGCCACGCGAGGCAGCATCTCTACTATGCGAGATAACACATTTGCTCCCCTGCCGCTGTTGCAGGCCTCTCCACTCACATCTATGCTTCTCACATCTGCTAGACTTTCCAGGTCCATTATGACATCCAAATAGTCACCATAGTGTGTACCACCATGGTGTTCCATCAGTCCTTGGCTCAACTGTCATCTCTTGCTTGGATTCTCTCTCTTCTTGGCTTCAAAGGCATGGACTTTGTGTTAAGCTGCATAAGTTATTACTAACTATCAAACAAGCTAAACAAGAGTTATTAGTCAGCTTCAAGGTCCAGCAAAGGCTAGGTTAAGAGGTGAAAAGTTATACTTTTCAGTAAATAACACACCCCCAAACCTAATCTTTGCTAGTCCCTAAGCAAAGGAAAAATTAAAACAACTATCCTAAAAATTTTAATGTCACTTTCGTAGGGAGCACGGATGTATTTAGCTCATGCATCAGGCCTTTTAAACCCCTAGGTGATCCCTAGTGGAGGAGTGAAGTCTCCTGAGGGTTTTCAGTGAAGGTACCCACAAACTTCTCAATGAAACAGTTACCAAAAGTGCAACATTACCAAATCAATATTCAAAAATCAGAGCATCAGCCCACCTTTGATTCTTTTCAAAATGTGAGGAACTTAAACAAATGATATGAAAAGACCATTAACTCATTAAAAACTCTTACATGTATGCATACTATTTCCAATCAGCTTACAACAAGTGAAACAAAAAGTTTATGTCAATACTAACCTCACTATTAAATCAAAAATTAGGTTTAGGCAATGCCCAATACATTCAATATCAGACCCAATGCTTACCAGGATAATCTCTCACAAAGAACTTTGAGGGTTTTCATTTTCTCATAAGCTCAAGTGCAGTTACAATCCCCAAATGGGTCTGTAAGCATGAGCATAGGCAAAGCTCATAAATTTTGGCATCATTGGCTATTTCTCACCATAGATTGGGCAACTCCTAATCTCCGCATAACAACTCATTCAACTTAGGATGACAAGTTCTTAGACTAGGTTGTAATGTGACTTATCGGTGTAGGTTATAAAGAATGGAAGGGTGAAAATGATGCAAAATTGAGAAATCAGCAGGTGAAGGAGGTGATTCATGACTTCACCTTCTTTAGATCAACACATTTCATCTTCTTTGACATTTTTTAGACTTGAAGTATCCAGCTTCTCCTCTTATTTTTACTTTTTCCAGTAAAATTCTCTCTTGACTCCTCTCTATCCCTTTTTATTATATATATTTTTTATTTTTTATTTTTTTTACTTTTGGATAAATTTTTCTTTTCTTTTTGTTTTTATTTTTCTAAAATGCCACCCTCTCCCCAGCTGCTACACTGCTATCCTCATTTTGTGTTTCTTCTTCATTCACCAAATGTTGATCCTAGCTTTTCCATCTTCAACTCCTTCTCCTTTACCTTCTGAATTCTCAAAGTGGGGGTAGGTTTGAATCAGGTCCACAGGTTTAGGTGTAAGTACTCAGGTGTATTTTGAAGAAAATTGGGAATTATGGCTCAAAAGGTGTATGCACAAGGGCAGTTTACAAGGTTTGGTATTTTAAAGCTCAAACCATCCAAGAGACGACCTTGATCCTTTCCTAAATGTCATGGATGTTGTCAACTATTTCAACTTGGAGATGCCTAACTTCTTGTGAGGACATTGACTCAGCCAATCTTTAGAGCAAAAAGAATTGCCTAAGACACTCAAAGAGAAAAATTTTTTGTAGGCCCAAATATCACTAGGTATGGTCTTTCATTAATCTCATAGGCATGCCCTTACCTTTTTCTCTCTTTAATGGTTTATCACGTGCTGACACAAGTGAGTTTTCTTGGTGTTCACCTCATGGAAATGTTAAAATTTGAAGGTGTTTAATGCCTAAAGGTCTGCAAAAATAAAATTTCCACATTTTCAAAGTTCCTTAGGTGGACAAAGCTCTATTTCTATCTTACTTCCTTGGTTCTGCTGCACTTAGGTTAACTACATCATTGGCAAACCTTGCCACACCCTCAAACCTATGCGGAGTAGTGTCCTCATTTATTGAAAGATAAAGTGCAAGTGCAGTAGGGTATTTTTGGGACAATAAAACACAAAATAAAGCAAGTACAGCAGGAAACAAAACACACACAAACAGTTAAAACAAAATAAACAAACATAAATGAAAACAAACAAAATCAGCCAAAGAGGATTTCCATTTATAACACAAGAATTTATACAATGGAAGGGAAAATAACTATAAAAAGATCATACAAAAACATCCTAACTAACTACATGTGTGTAGACACCCAAATTCGGCCCAAGGCCCGATCAATCTATACGTCAGGAGAGATGTACCCCTGTGCTTCCGATGGCACCCCAGAACCCTTAGCAATCACCCTGAACCCTTAGGGATCTACCCAAACCTTTAGGAATCACCCTAAACCTATTAGAACCATTCCCCGACCCTTAGAGATCACCTCTAAACCCTAGAATCCCTTCCTAGACCCAACTTGAACCCTTCTGAGCAGTTGATGGGATGAGAGCCACCAAAATTTCACACAGATCATTACCATGGATGAGCTATACACCATTGGAAAGATGACTTCTCCAGCTTTCCAACAAGCCAAAGATCACCCAATTTGGAGCTACGGTTCAAACGTTATGGCCGTTTTAAGTTTCACATAAAATCATGGATTTTAGGTAGGCGTGTATATATTACATACGCCCAGCCAATTTGGCCCCAGATTGGTCAGGCGTATATAGTATATACGCCTGCCTTTTTTTGGGGGAAATTTGGCCGGGCGTATATAATATATACACCCAGCATAGGTGGGACCCACCACGGGCTTCATCTTCTCAGAACTCTCCTGATTTTGGTGAAAATTACTGTTCCTAAACTGGGCGTATATAATATATACTCCCAGCTTAACTACAGTAACTGTCACCAGTAGCTCAAATTTCCTCCATCTAGTTTGACCCTTTGACCATCCCCTTGGTTGAGCTGCGTGTCTTGAGATTGGTTGCACCCCCTTTGAGCTTATTGGCAACCCTTAAGTCACCCATGGTCTCACCCCATCATCCGCCATTGAAACCAGTTTCCCAAAACCCTAGGACCTTGAAAACCTAAAAAACCTTAGATAGGGGATTACCTAATTGCTAAACCAATTATCTCTTAAGTGAGCCCCTAACCCATCCCTTCTCTATAAATAGAGAGGCCTCCCTCTTCCTTAAGGGTTGGAAAAATTGGAGGTTAAGGATTTGGAGCTTAAGAGAGAACCCTAGTGAGAGAAAATGCACACATTTTTTCCAGAATTCCAGCATGCTTAGTTCATCCCCTTCAACCCATTTCCACCATTAGATCACTCCCTTTTGCTAAAGTCTAGCCTCTAGCTTCACTCCACACCCCCTACTTTATTGAATCCTAGCATCAGAACCCATTTTCACACCATTTAAGCCATCGGAAGCACGCCAAAGCGAAGATCTTCCACGGTGCAACAAGGGCCCGTGAGCTCCGGCTCACCCCTCTCTTCCTCTACCTTCTTGGTGTCTCCTCCGTCCAAGGATTCAAGCCGTTACGCCGCCGAAATTCCGGTGTGGCTCAAAGCTTGATAAGACCGTATTGTCTTCGGGCAAGGGGAAACTCCGCCCTTTTTATTTTTATTTTTTGCCATAGATAGAGACCGCTACGTGCGGGTTGATCGGGTGCCTAAACCCTTCCCAATCGATAACCGAAGCCCCTACCGTAGAGCCTTTGGCATAGACCGGTAAATCAGAGTCATATTTAGCACTTCGGTGCTAAAAATATCGATTTGAAGTTTTCCCGGGTCACCAAAAGCTTCGGGTGGCGACTCTATAATTTTCATTTTTAAGGCGAGCGCATCGCCGCGACGGGTTCGAGAGGATCCACGGTCGCACAGATGGCGACTCTACTGGGGATTTCACCCTAGCGCTTCCCCTCTTGTTGTCCTTTCCTTTTATTTTGTTATTTTACTAACCATGGCTGTTTTTTATTCTAATTTGCTGCTATTTTTCATTATTTTTTGTTGTTTTTACTAACGTACTCACCCCTACGATTCAGTCCTTTAAGTGCCTTAGCCGTTTGGCGGGCCTACTTGCGCCTTAAATTTCAGCTTTTACGATTCTAGTCATTTAAGCCGCCTTAGCCGTTTCATCATTTAAATTTCGGTCATTTACAAGCCTTAGCCGTTTGGCGAGCCTACTTGCGCACTTTATTTCGGTCATCATATTTCACCTTTGAACGCCGGCCCGTTGAGGCGGCACGGGTTTGTCATCCCCGACCCGATTTTGGACTTAATTTCACTCCCTTATAAAAATTTGTAATTAAAAGTGAACCAACAGTATGGGGACATAATTGAATTTATTTTTTGCGTTTTTGGGTAGTTTTCGGGGGGTTTAAAGCAGATACAATTTACGGTTCCCGATGGCGGCAGCCCTAGTGGTGATGATCCTGAAAAGAACCACCCCTTCCAAGATTCAGAAAGCGCCATACGAGGTATATCGGTTGGGTTGCCAATTCCGATCAAGCTGTAAAACCTGCATTAGTGAGAGCGTAGAAAATCCAAAATTCAGCCGTGTATCCCTAGGAAACGGAAAGGAGGGACCCGATAACAAACATAGCAGTCCCCTGGAGCATTTCTCCCAAGAAACCAGTTCAAAGACCCACATTCGGGCTTGCTGTCCACTATCAAACAGAACCTTTTGCCTGGCGTATAATATATCGCCCTTGAAAAATCTTCCCAATTTTCACGGTATATAATATATCGCCAAATCCTAGATTTAAGCTAGGCGTATATAATATATATACCCAGCCAAATCTGTACTTTTTTGGTCGGGCGTGCATAATATATCGCCCGATATATCTTGGAAAGCAACCCGACCTGAGGCCCAATCCACCACCCCAATTCCCCGATTAGCGGTATTAGTGTCCGCGGTAGCCTCTCACATTCTCTAACACCCAATATGCCCCCGCCCAGTCAAAAGAAGGCGACTTCTTATTGATTTGCTCCGGGGGATCGGGTCATTTGCGTGGATTCCCTCGCCTTCAATAGAATGAAAGGGTTCCCTTTCGCTTCTTCCGAAGTGTGTCGGATCCCGCCATGGGACCTACTAAAGGTACATATATCGCCCAAAACGGGAGTTGACCCTGGGCACCAGGTCATCATTCATCTAAGTAGAGGGGAGTTAATTGCAATTTGAAAAAAAAAAAGAGAAAGAAAATCCTCATCTTCAAAAAAATCCACCTTAAAAAAAAAAAAGGAAAAATCAATCAAAATCAAAAATCAAAAATCACAAAATTCACTTTTGAAAAACAAAAAAATAAAGTCATCATCATTTCCAAAACCCCAAAAAAACACACAAATAAATACAATCAAAAATATACCCTGGGTGTGACCGTCACTACGGCGACCTCACACCCGGCCCGTAGGAGAAGAACCAGGAAGGTATTCGGCGCTTATCAGCGACATCAATACAACATTCGTCAGTGGATCATGTCAAGAGCCGATACATCCCCACCGTCATCCCCTTCCCATTCCCGTATAGGAGAAGACCCGATCTCCGACACCTTCACCCAAACCAGGTTCGATATCACGGGCCCATTTGGAGCGCCCGTGTTCACCTCCACCTCATCCCCTTCCCTTACATTCCCCCAACATACCCCTTTTTCATCCCCTACTGAAACCCCTCATTTCCCAACTGATCCTTACATCCCCATCTCCCATCCAAACACCATTACCGCATCCCCATACTTCCAAAGACCCCCCAGGGAGTCCCATCCCCCGCCTACTTCCCACATTCCATCCCTCTCATCACCCATGCCCCAACATCCTACATCCCATCCACCCCATCTCACATACCATTCCCACCACATGGCCCATCCACATCCCAACATACCCCCCCATTTACCTAGGTCATGCCCAATTTCTCCTAACCACCTCCATCCTTAAGTGATCCATCACCCCCCAATCTCACACCTGAGTCCATGCCCTCGATGGAGGACATGAGGACGATGTATGCCCTGTGGTCTGCTTCTCGCAACCCTACCCCTCAAACCCTGCATCCAAATTTTCAAAACCTCCATACTCCATTCCCTCCTAACCATGCCCAACCACCCATCGTCCATACCTTCCAAAATCCCCCACCTCAATTTCAGACCCAAACCCACACAAATCCATGGGCCCCAGCCCAAATACCTCTAGAGACATGGGCCTAGGCCCAAAACCCTCAAAACCTATGGGCCCAAGCCCAAGCTTATCAAGCCCAGGCCATAGCCCAAACACCTCCAAACCCATGGGCTCAAGCCCAAGCCCATCAGACACAGGCCCAAACCCAAGACCCTCAAAACCCACGGGCCCAAGCCCATCAGACCCAGGCCCAGGCCCAAAACCCTCAAAACCCATGGGCCCAAGGCCAAGCCCACCAGACCCAGGCCCAAGTCCAAGCCCCCCAGGGCCCATGGATCCAAACCTACCAAATTCAAACCCAGGGCCCATGGACCCAAACCCAGCCCCCTCATGCCCCAGTAGCCCAAACTCAACAAGGCCCATTGGCCCAAAGTCACATTAATCCCCACACCCAGGCCCAGGGCCCGTCGATTCGAGCCTTCCAAAACCATCAAACCCAAATCCCTCAAACCCAAGGCCCATCCGCCCATGCTCATCAAGGCCTATTCACTAACCCCATACCCCCCCACCAATACCCTTCATTCACCTATACCCCTTACACCTCCATCCCACCTCCAATGGGAAATCCAATCCATCCCATTCCTCAAATACCCAACATCCAGCCACCTCAATCACACCCCATCACCCCAGGCGTGCACCCAACTCAGCACATCACTTACCCACAAAACACTAACCCATTTATCCCTTCTCATCCCCTACAAACCATATGGCCCCACCAAGTCATCCAACCCATCACCCCCCAAGTCCAAATAGCTGAGCTCACCCCTCACCAATACCACGACCAACAGTATGAGGAGGATGAGATTCACAACAGTGGAGGAACTGCCAGTTTTAACCCTCCCGGGCCCACCATCATCACGCCTAGGGTCGAACCAAATCAGGGGGAAGCGGTCCCCGCCACAGTCTCAAAGGAACCAGAGCAGCTGAAAGAACAGCAGATAGCAGAATCTGAAAGTAGGCGTGAAGATGGGAGGAATGGAACTACACTCAACGGACTTTTAGGACTTATATACATTCTCAGCGTCCCCCGCCTTGAAATTCAAGATGCCATCATTTGATAAGTATAATGGCACTGACAACCCCATCGCCCACTTGAAATCTTATTGCAGGGATATGTGCTAGTATGGCGGAGATGAACGACTCCTCATCAAAGTGTTCCAGAAGAGTTTGACGGGCCCAGCACTGAGATGGTTCACATCCCTAGAACCATCCATGATAAAAAATTGGAAAGATCTGACACGATTATTTCAAGAACAATATGTCTATAACATGGACATAGAACCAAGAAAGTCAGATTTGGCCCGATTAAAGCAAAGACATGATGAAACATTCAGTGCTTTCTTAGGAAGGTGGAGGGCCTTAGCCGGTCACGTAACTCATCGGATTCTCGATGATGAGCAGATCGAATTGATAACCAAGGGAGCCCTCCCAGTCATCGCAGATTTTTTAGTATATCAGCAGCAGTCAAGTTTTACTGATCTAGTCCGAAATGCCAATTGTTGCGAAGACGCCATTAGAGAGGGCAGGTTAGGAAAGAATGTGGCCAATGGGGCCAACGAGGTTCGAAAAGCCGCCGAGCTAAGAATTGAAAGAAGACCAGGGACAGAGGTACAGAACATTGTTTACCCCCAGGCCAATACCAACGCCCCCCCCGATACAACTCCAGGTTACACAACCACCCCCAACCCGTTTCGAGCAAGTACCAAGGCCAAGCAATGGACCAAGAGCCACATTTACCCCAGAACAGATGAAAGCACGTTTTGAATGAGTATTCACCCCGTTGGGGCAATCCTTGAGTGTCTTACTGCCGGTGTTACTACAGAAAGGCCTGGTCAATTTACTCCAACCTCGCCCGCCGCCCCACCCAATACCGAGGAATTACGATCCGAATCTGCATTGCAATTTCCACTAGGGACCGGGTCACCCTATAGATCGGTGCTTCCCGTTAAAGCATGCGGTCCAAGATCTGATAGAGGCGGGAAAGATCATACCCCCACCACCTCTCCAAGGGCAAAACCAAAATATCCATCAAGCCCCTCTACCACCGCACCTAGGAGGCCCCAGGCCTAACATACATTGGATAGAGGAAGAAGAAGAAGAGTTTGACCCTTCAGATTATATTAGCAATCAGGAGGAATTTTCACTCCGTAGGCTGAACGAAGATGAACTATTTGTTGGGGTGATCGAGCCACTGTATCTTGCCGATTATTTTCCGACACCAGCTTGCCAAGAGGAGCCCTTAGATTTAGGACAGTATTTTTCCACCCCCGCTCCCGCCTATCAAATCCAAACGCATGCCCACGCAATCATCCGCATATCCACCCCACGCCCAATTTACCCCATACACCCCTCCGTCACACATAAATCATCCTGTTCCTTACGCAATTCTGCCATCCCCATATTATCCTACCCCATACACACCCTCAAGTCCCTCCACCAAATACATTACTCCGCCATCCCCAAGTTACCCCATTCCATACGAACCTTCAAATCCCACCACCCAATTTACCCCATACACCCCTCCATCGCCCCCGAATTACCCCACTCCATGCATAACTCCATCATCCCCAATCTATCCCATTTCATCTACTAACCCCTCATCATCCCACCGTGCCACAAACCATTTATACCCCCCCATTCCACCCTCTACCCCGCCATATCCACACCATCCCACTCGATGCACAACTCCATCGTCCTCAATTTACCCCACTTCATCCACAAACCCATCACCATCCCATCAGACCTCCCCATATATAAACCCTTCATATCCCTATCACCCCGCGCCCACCACACCTCAAATGTCTCCCCATCCCTCTAGCCCAGTCACACTCCCGCCATCCCTTCGCTATTTTGGCCCTAACCCAACTCCACTGCCACCCGGACAAGCAACCCCTCACCCAATCCCCTCATCACCCAATCACCACTGGTCCTACCATGCCCAGGTAACACCAGTACAAGCCCCCTCCGTGCCCATAACTCCAATTCTGTCAAGTCCCCCCACTACCATTCCACCCCCCATTGGAGTTAACCTGGTCGGACCCGAGAAACCAGTATATCCGGCCCAATCCTCCCTGGAATCCTCACGCACTCCATTTCTCATCCCAAAACTTGCTTATGACCCGCATCAGGTACCATTGAGCTATGAACAGACGGACATGAATGCCGGGTGCAACCAAGAAGAGGTTGTTGAATTCGTTACCCAATCGGGCTGAATTTTTGCCCAACCAGAAGCATCAGGGGTAGTCAGAGGAGAGGAAAAGAAGAAAGAACAGGCCACAAGAAATCCCTTTGAAAAAATGGCCAGGGAGCATATACTGGAGACACAGCTCAAGAGAACACCCGCGCATATTACTGTGTGGGATTTATTAATCACGTCTCCACTCCACTTTCAAGTCCTAATGGGAGCGCTCAAGGGCGCGCATTTCTCCACCCATGTAACTTCGGATGAAGTAGGGGAAATAATAGGGCAGGTGTTGGCCCCAAACGCCATCTCTTTCACCGATGCAGACCTACCAATCGAGGGGAATGACCATTCTAAACCCCTGAATATAACAGTGGAAGTAGGGAACTTGGCGGTGCCATTGGTCCTGATCGACAACGGGTCGACGCTAAATGTATGCCCTCTAAGGACGGCAATCAAAATTGGGGTGAACCCCGACACCTTCCGGCCATCCATATCAAGTGCACGGCGATTCGATAACACTAGAAGGGAAATCATAGAAGTAGACCTTGACCTGATCCTCGGACCGCAAACCTTCACCGCCCCCTTTCAAGTAATGGACATCAAGTCTACCTTCAATCTGCTGTTGGGCCATCCGTGGATACATCAGCTCGGAGCAATACCATCTACCCTGCACCAAAAGCTCCTATTCATCTCAGAAGGAAAAATTATCACCATCATAGGTGAGAGCAGAGAGGATATGGGGAAGAGCGCTCTGCACATTGAGAATCCGAAAGTGTTGAACATACAACACATAGCTGAGGATGTCGATCTCCATCGATTTGAGTATGACTTCTCAAATGTTACCCTCGAACCAACTGAAAAGACCCCAAATAAAACTGGAAGAGGAATGGACGCAGCTGTGCTCATGCTCCACAGATGGGGCCATAAAAAAGGGAAAGGACTGGGCCCACACCTTCAAGGAAGAAGAGACCCCGTCAAGGACAAGGGGCAACAAACTAAATTCGGCTTAGGCTACAGGCCCAGAGAAGAGGAAGTCAGAGAAGCCAAGGAAAAGATGAGAGCCGCAGCAGCCGCCAAGGCCAGAGGAATCATCTTGGAAGAGGAACCTCACACTCGCCCCCACATTCGTGAAACCTTTGTGAGCGTCGGGGTAGTAAAGATTGATCTGAATGGGGAGACGAGGGTAACCCCACATAAGCCTACTTCAATCCACCCCACCAATCCCTACATCATCCCCCCAGACTTCAAAATGGACTTAGCCGTCCTTTCCTTGTTTGAGGAAGAAGTTCCCCGATCCACCCCTCACTCCAGCACCAACCACTATGGGCCCCTCCTAACCGTAGAGGACAAGGTCCCAGAGGATACCTCTGTAAATATGTTGAGGGAAGAAATGCAAGAGCCTACCGATGCCGCTATCGACCGAAGAGGAAAAGGCCAGGCCTCGCAGGTGAGTAACTGGGCATCCTTGCCCCAACTCTTGAGAGCCGCCAAATGCCATGAAAATGGCACCGACTCTCCAAAAAAAAACAACCTATAAAAAGTGAGGTTAGCCTCTGGACCACCCTACCTTGTATATATAGAGATCCACCTCGCCAGGGGCTGACCTCCGAAAAAATACAAAAGATCATAAAAATAGAAAAAATACCAATTTCAAAAATATTATCCTTTAAAATTCCCAATAAAATTAAAATCAATGTCGTGATACCCGTCCTATGTGAAGCCAACCAATTCCCTGTAGAAATACAAGGAGAGGTAGGAGTCACGAATCTGGACGAGGAAGGCCAAACCGACGAGCTCCCTAATGAGCTCCTCAAACAATTCACTGATTTTGAGCATGGCCCTACCCTGATCGTCGAAGAGACAGAGGATGTCAATTTGGGCACCACAGAGGCCCCCAGAATCACTAAAATCGAAACCTCGTTGTCTCGTGTGGAGAGGAAAGGTATGATAGACTTCCTTCGGTCATACCAAGACGTCTTCGCATGGTCGTATGAGGACATGCCTGGTTTGGATAGCAATCTGGTTGAGCATGAGTTGCCGCTCTACCCCGATGTTAAGCCGGTGAAACAGAAGCTAAGACGACTCCGACCCGAATGGATGTTGAAAGTAAAGGATGAGGTCATTAAACAATATGACGCAGGTTTCCTCATGGTATCCAAGTACCCACAGTGGCTGGCCAATATCATCCCCGTACCAAAGAAGGATGGAAAGGTTCGAATGTGTATCGACTTCCGAAATCTCAATAAGGCGAGCCCTAAGGATGATTTCCCACTATCACACATCGATATCTTGGTCGATAACACAGCTAAGCACGAGATGCTCTCATTTATGGATGGATTCTTAGGATACAATCAGATAAGGATGGCAGAGGTTGATCACGAGAAGACAGCGTTCATTACCCCCTGGGGAACCTTCTGCTATAAGGTAATGACATTGGGGCTGAAGAATGTTGGGGCAACCTATCAAAGAGCAATGACAGCCCTGTTCCATGACATGATGCATCGAGAGATCGAAGTATACGTCGACGACATGATTTCAAAATTGCCAGAAAGGGAGGACCACTTGATAAACCTGCAGAAGCTATTCGAGAGGTTGAGAAAATACAGATTGCGGTTGAATCCCTAGAAATGCGTGTTTAGCGCTATGTCCAGAAAGCTACTGGGCTTTATTGTCAGTAGAGAGAGGGATCGAGGTCGATCCGACCAAGATCAAGGCCATCACTGAGATGCTACCACCATCTATAGAGAAGGAAGTCAGAGGCTTTTTAGGCAGGATCCAGTACATCAGCCGATTCATCGCACAGTTAACTCCGATATGCACACCAATCTTCAAGCTGCTGAGAAAGGACTCACCAGTTGAGTGGAATGATGACTGCCAGGCTGCATTCAACAAGACTAAAGGTTATCTCCAGAAACCTCCAGTATTGGTACCACCCGTACCCGATAGACCCCTGATAATGTACTTGTCCACGGTAGTGTTCTATCGTGTTAGGGTGACATGATGATGAGACAGGAAGAAGAGAGCAGACCATCTATTACCTAAGCAAAAAATTCACTGATTATGAGACGCGCTATTCTCATCTGGAGAAAGCATGCCTGGCGCTCGTTTGGGCTACTCAGAGACTTCGACACTAGCTGTTATCCCAGGCCGTTCTAGTTCTAGCATGGATGGATCTGTTGAAGTACCTATTCGAGAAACCTGCTCTCACTAGCAGAACCGCACGTTGGCAACTACTCCTATCCGAGTTTGACATTACTTATGTCACCCAGAAGTCGATTAAGGGGCAAGCACTCACCGATCATCTTGCTGAGAACCCTCTGCCGAACTATGAGCCTCTAAGGACCGAATTCCCCGATGAAGAAATTTTGTTCATGACCGACGAGGATACAGAGGAAACGGAGGAGCCCTGGGTAATGCATTTAGATGGGGCATCGCATGTTGAGGGCCAAGGAGTTGGCGCCATTCTTATCTCACCAAAAGGATCCCATATACCCATCTCCATCAAATTGAACTTCCCATGCACCAATAATATGGCCGAGTATGAGGCCTGTACAACTGGTTTACAGGCGGCTCTTGATCTAAATATAACTCACCTTAGGGTCTTTGGAGATTCATAGTTAATTATATGCCAAACCAACGGGGATTGGAAGACCAAGGATGAGAAACTGATCCCATACCATGAACATCTGGAGGATCCGATAACTTGCTTTGAGGAAGTCACCTTCTCTTATGTGCCACGAGCAAGAAATTGGTTTGCTGATGCCCTGGCTACCCTGACCTCTATGGTTGAGATTCCATATGGAGTGGTGATGAAGCTGATCGTGATAGAGCAGAGGAACGAACCGGCTTTCTGTCACCTGATCAAAGGACCTACGAAGATAGAGGATGAACCACCCTGGTTCTCAGACATCAAGAATTTCCTCGAGACCCGAACCGTCCCGGAAGGAACATCAAAGGTAGATAAACGCACCATCCAGTGATTGGCAACAAACTACGTCATCTGTGGCGATCTCCTGTATAGACGGTCTCACGACAATATTCTACTCCGACGCCTAACCCAGAGAGAAGCGATTGAGATCATGAAGGAGATTCATGAGGGGGTCTGCGGAGCCCACGTCAGCGGTCACATGCTTGCTAAGAAAATTCTAAGGCAAGGTTACTTTTGGACTACTTTAGAGACTGATTGCTGCAAGCATGTACAGAAGTGCTACAAATGCCAAGAGCACTCCAGCCTAACACACGCTCCGGCCATTGACTTACACAGCATGGCCACTCCTTGGCCGTTCGCCACCTGGGGTCTCGACGTCATCGGCAAGATCAATCCTAAGGCTTCCAATGGAAATCAATTCATCCTCGTCGCTATGGAATACTTTACGAAATGGGTAGAGGCGGCCTCCTATACGAGCATTAAGGCTAGCCATGTTGAGAAGTTCATCAAGAACAACATCATTTACAGATTCGGCGTACCCAAAGATATTATCACTGATAATGTCACTAATTTCGCTAATAGGCACATCCGGGCCTTGTGTGAGCAGTTCAAGATCAAGCATCATCGTTCATCCCCATATAGGCCTCAGACGAATGGAGCAATAGAGGCAGCCAACAAAACTTTTATTCGCATCCTGGAGAAGATGGTAGTTACTTACAGAGATTGGAGTGAGCAGTTACCCCTCGCACTATGGGCCTATAGAACGTCTATCCGCACCACAACAGGGGCAACACCATTCTCCCTTGTGTATGGGACCGAGGTCGTGCTACCTGTTGAAGTCGAGGTACTGTCGCTACGTATCCTTTTGGAATCCCATCTACCTGAAGCTGAGAGGGAAAGCGCCCATTTTAAACAGCTAGACTTGATTGACGAGAAAAGACTCCTAGCCTTATGCCCAGCTCAGGTCTATCAGAGGAGAATTGCACGTGCTTACAATAAGCACGTCCGCGGGCGAGATCTGAAGGTAGGAGACACTGTACTGAAGAAAATTTTTCCATCTCTCCACGCCGATCCGAGAGAGAAGTTTAGGCCAAATTGGGAAGGACCCTACGTCGTCCGAGAGGTTTTGCCAGGATACGCCGTTCGCCTCGCCACCATGGACGGAGACCACTTTCCTGAGCCTATCAACGCTGGATACCTCCGTAAGTTCTACTCATAGGTCTTGGGACAAGGTAAGTTTCGATAAAAGTAGATGCGTGATCGCTTAAGGGCTCAATAAAAGAGGCCATCATTTCAAAGTCAAGTAGCCCAAAAGAAATATTCCCTAAAAAACCTTCACCCTTTTTTGCTACATACTTCAGGCCAACAACCATTTCTTTCATATACCCCACCCAAAATTCCCAGAAAGAAAAAAAGAGAAGAGAAAAAAAAAAAAAGTGAAAAATCCAAACCAAAGAAGAAGAAAAAAGCAAAACCCCAAAAAAATAACAAAAAAAAGAGAGAGAGAGAGAAAGAAAGAGGGTGACCAAGAGAAAAAAAAATGACTGGGGCATAAAAAGCCTTTGGAAAGAAAAAGGAGTCCCCGAATCTAGAAATCACCCAAAACTTAGGTCCAAATTTCTCAGAAAAACCCAACCTGTTTGAACCCTGGCCACATTACAACCCAGAAGAAAGCCCTCTTTAAGGTCCACAAGCAGTCATAACATCTACTGCATCAAAACAAGCTGAGTTAACAAACCACACAGAACTTCATTCAGCTGGCTATGATGGAATCGACGCCCATGTCGTGGCTTTTTGGTTCCTGATAAAAAAAAGAAAAAAATTAATTTGAGTTCAAAGCAAGAGGGACGTGGTGAAAACCCGAAAGGGTGCCACAGGCAAAACCAGCGAACTCACGCGGACTAGGTGAAAACCTGAAAGGGCACCTGGGGTAAGAGAGCGAACCCATGGACGTGGTGAAAACCCGAAAGGGTGCTACGGGTAAAAATAGGGGTGACAGGCATGGCAAAAACCCGTCTTGGGCGCTATGAGCAAAAAATGTCAAGAAAAGAGAGATTAGGAAAAGACCCGTTCTGGCTCGCCTATTTCAGTTTGGACCCCTTAAGCCTCTTCTCCCCTTTGATGGGCCACTCATGTAGGAAATTGGATCGGATCCCAATCAAGTATGTCGTCTCTACCGCAGCATCTGACGCATGACCAAAGGGAAAGACAGAGGACTGAACCAATCCTAGGGCAGCTGACCCTCCCATGTTTAAAGGGAAAAACCTGCATCTCACGAATAGGGTTCAGCCATGCTCAAAAAAAGGGACCCGCTGGTTTGGCCTTGTGGTTACCGGCATCACAAAAGAAAAGAAAATTCCAAAAAAGAAAATAGATTTCCCTTTCCCATAAAAAGCCCCACACTGTGGAGGAGAAAATTCTAAAAAAGAAAATAGATTTTCCTTTTCCATAAAAAGCCTCACACTGTGCAGGAGGAAATTCCAAAAAAGATAATAGATTTTCCTTTCTCATAAAAAGCCTCACACTGTGGAGGAGAAAATTCCAAAAAAAAAAAAAAAAGAAAATCCCGACTTGGTGAAAGAGAAAATCCCCATAAAAAGTCTTACATTGCAGAATTACAAAAAGAAAAACAAGAGCGCATGTATAGAATTCATTCCATTTCTTTACAAGTGTTGCCTGCAGAGTGTCACGTCCCAAAAAGATAACGACATGACACACTTTCTATTTTGTTGCTTCCTTCACAAAAATAAAAATAAAAATAAAACCCAAAATGTATATAGCTGTGTATATATGAAAAAAAGAAGAGAAAAAGATAACCCAAAAAGAGATCTCTGTTAGGGGGCTTTCCCCCCGTGTATATGATCTATGATATGTGCAGGAACAGGTCAAGGGTGGGGAGCACGCTTCAAAGCGCTAATCTCTGCAAGCAGGGAGTCCTCGCGGGCATTTCGATCAGACATCCACCTACCATGAAGACTCTTCTGCCGTCTCCGTGAAGTTTCCGCTGCGCTGCGGGACTCAGTCAAAAGACCAGTTAACCGAAGAACCTCACTCTCAGCCGTAGCAGCTCTCACCTTCGCAATCTCGGCTTTGGCCCTGTGTATGCCCCATATCAAGGCTGGGACCATCGGTTAAGCCCACGTGTCATCGGCCATGGTGCACGCGTCCCCAAATGACCCTTCGAGTTTCCTTCGATTGGCCCAAAGGGACCATGCTACAACAAACGGATCTAGATCCGTAGGCGCCCACCTAATGCGCCCACAAAATAAAAAAAAGAGAATAAAAAAAAATAATGAAAAGAAAAAAATATAATATATACAACGTTGGTTCTCAAAAGAGCGTCGCAACGCTTGTTTGCCCCACTCCGAGAGCCGTGTTAAATCAATTCGGAATGATCAGGTTCACCCGAAAGCTCTCGAACCCCGTTTCAGGCAGGGACATTTTGTACCTGACCCGACAGGTAGGTAATTTTACCCATCTCCAGTCACTATTCCCTATAGAGTCCCCCAGCAAGAGTCAAGGCCTGATCCGGTAGGCAAACCAAGAACCCATCACCAGAATGCACACATCCCTAAGGTGTATCGACATGGCAAGTTGATTCGCCTAAGGATATGTGCAGAAATAAAGGCAGCTTGAGCATGCTCAGAGTCTTAATCAAAACAAAAAAGGGAGAAAAGAGGAAAAGAGAGCAAAAAAAAAGGGGGAGAGGAAATAACAACCAGTTGCTGCTTAGTAAAAATCCTGAGTAGGTTGACCCCACCTTCCAAGCATTCACTCTGGTCCCCCCCTTCGGATCTATGTTGACCAAGAGTGCCCCCAACTTCAGACCATTCGAAAAGTCTATTGTCAGTTGAAACTGACCCGTCAAAAATGAAATTACAACCAACCAAACTATGTGTGAACATACAGACCAAAGGCTTATTTTCCCTTTTTATTTCCTTTTACACAGGCTTAAAACCTGTATAGGCACGGTGTCCCTGTTGAATGTACGCACTTGTGTCTGGGTATCCGCAGGATGGTCATTGTCCTCGTAAATTGTACCTTAGGGTCGAGGCTTCTGTTCGCGCCTATTTGTTGCTTATCGCCCCTGATGGGTGTCTGTTTGTGCATAGTTAGTAAGATGTGATTTTATTAGGGACGGAGGCTAGAATTGGCCATCTCTTTCGAGGGATGTTTGGTTCTAGCCCGATCTCTAGCTTTGTCTTGAGTTAAGGCACTCTGATTCATATGAATCAGGAGCTCCTCACCACTAGAACGCACACATCCCCCAAGGTATTCCTATCCCCAGCATGGCGCACACACTCTTAAAGGCGTATCAACTGGCATTTGATCCACTTAAAGAGTTGTGCGAGAATAAAATTGCCAGAGGTCCTTGAGCTTTGCTCAGAAGCCTCGAAGCAAAAGAAAATTCAGAAAATGACAAAAAAAATTATTCAGAAAATGGGCATGCATTCCCAAGAGGTGTTGCGACATCAACATTCGCTCCACTCGGGTAAATCATGCTAAAGCAACCTCGAGGTTGATGGGTTTAAAGACTCGAGACTTACCTGAGTAAGGCACAATGGCCAAAGGAGCTATCAATATCCCACGATTTGAGCACGAGTTTGAAAACCTCGCTTTGTGTGCTTCGCATCAATTCCAAAGCATAGATCGATCATCCCGTTTCATGGAGCTGTCTGGTTCAGGTTAATACTCAACATCACAAATCTATAATTTCCCTCAGGAAGTGGACGATATCCCGGCTAGCGGGCTTACACTTTTTATGATCATCGCAGTTATGCCCAGTAATGTCGCAATGCGCTTGGGGACTGTTAGCTCTGAGGTATGGACGATATCCCGAAATGAGAGGGCTTACGTACACTCACCATCACCATGGATGTTTGAGAATTGAGTTGAACAGAGGCGAACCCATCAAACGCGCCTTGGACCTCTTCGAATGTCTCTTGTCTTTGGCATCCGATCATTAGTGATTGAATACCAAAGAGGGGCATCTGTATACACCCAAATTCGGCCCAAGGCCCGATCAATCTGTACGTCAGGAGAGATGTACCCCTGTGCTTTCGATGGCACCCCAGAACCCTTAGGAATCACCCTGAACCCTTAGGGATCTACCCAAACCTTTAGGAATCACCCTAAACCTGTTAGAACCATTCCCCAACCCTTAGAGATCACCTCTAAACCCTAGAATCCCTTCCTAGACCCAACTTGACCCTTCTGAGTAGTTGATGGGATGAGAGCCACAAAATTTCACACAGACCATTAACATGGATTAGCTATATACCATTGGAAAGAAGACTTCTCCAGCTTTCCAACAAGCCAAAGATCACCTAATTTGGAGCTACGGTTCAAAAGTTATGGCCGTTTTAAGTTTCACATAAAATCATGGATTTTAGGCAGGCGTATATATTACATACGCCCAGCCAATTTGGCTCCAGATTGGTCAGGCGTATATAGTATATACGCCTACCTTTTTTTGGGGGAAATTTGGTCGGGCGTATATAATATATACGCCCAGCATAGGTGGGACCCACTACGGGCTTCATCTTCTCAAAACTCCCCTGATTTTGGTGAAAATTACTGTTCCTAAACTGGGCGTATATAATATATACGCCCAGCTACAGTAACTGTCACCAGTAGCTCGAATTTCCTCCATCTAGTTTGATCCTTTGACCATCCCCTTGGTTGAGGTGGGTGTCTTGAGATTGGTTGCACCTCCTTTAAGCTTATTGGCAACCCTTAAGTCACCCATGGTCTCACCCCATCATCCGCCATTGAAACCAATTTCCCAAAAACCTAGGACCTTGAAAACCTAAAAAACCTTAGATAGGGGATTACCTAATTGCTAAACCAATTAGCTCTTAAGTAAGCCCCTAACCCATCCCTTCTCTATAAATAGAGAGGCCTCCCTCTGTTGGTCATTCTAAGTGTGCATGATTTATTTGTGTTTTGAAAACAGATTTGCAACTGCTAAGTTATAATGAATCTGGAACATTAAAAAGAGTAAAGAAATATCAGCACAGAGAGAAGTGAATTAGCCTGCCAGATCAGGGCCAATTGTAGCAAGTTTTAAATGTAAGTGATTAAAAGATCGTCCACAGAGAATTTATTTAAAATGCAAGATAAACCTCCAGATCTGAGCTACCAGATCTGGCCTCTTATCCTATCTACAAAGCACATAAGATGGGAGGTTGAATTTGTCGCATTAACTAAATGATAAAAGTTAAAGTTAAACTAAATGATCCAAATCTGAGTTGGGGGAATTTTGATGTAAGCTTATAAAAAGGGGGAAATAATATCTAACTTTGATTTGGTCCTTGAAACACAATGAGAATGACTGCAGATCAAATGAGAAATGATCCAATCTTCATCTGGCTACAAGCACAGATGTAAAAGAAATAAATCTAACTCAAGGATTAGATTTAGGCTTATGGCTATGGATACATCACTTCAATGGCCACAGATCATCCAATAGTCTTTAATCTAAACCCTTAATTTAGAACAAGAAATATCACTACAAATGCTGTGAGAGATTAGGTTACAAACACTAATTCCCATAGGGTTAATGAATCAAGGGAAATTGCATGAAAAACAGTAAATCTAAAGGAGTCTAGTGCAATAAGGAGATCAGAGGAAACCCTTAACACGAATCCAATTGAGAATGTACGGTTTACACAACCTTTTCAAATTCACCATTACAATTACAAAGCACAGCTTAAACTCTCAGATTTGTAGTCTTGAATACAATTCTCTTTTGAATTATAGAGGTATCTCACAGCTCTCAATTGCAAATAATAGTTAGGCTATTACAGGGGTTTCAGACAAACTAGCTGATTTGGAAATGGGGGAATAGGAATGAAACTCAAAATTTGGATGCCCAAATTGGGCAAATGGTTCATCTATTTATAGTTTTCCCCAGGCCTAGCTCAGATGCGTATCGACCAATAAGAAGTGCTCAGATCTGTATCAACCAATGGTAGTCGAGCACAAGGATCCAGATCTGTTATGGCCAATCAGAATTGCTCGATCTGGTTCAGCCAATCAGGCGACATAAGCATCAATTCTGTTATGCAATTTGAAAATCTGTTAGAGCTTCTAGAAGTTCCCGCCAAGTGATTTCATCTTCGGGTGCTCACATGGGGTGGAATATGCCTTCGCTTCGTGCTTAGAATCTTCTAGAATGTCCCTAGGTTTTTAAATGCATTGGGATGCATGAAAAAGATTACTAAATTACCCTTGCAAAAGCTAGGAATCTCCAGAATACCATTTTGCATAGTTTAGGGAACTTTTCGCAAGGTACTGTGACTCCTGAAGCTCTTTTTGCAAAGTTTAGGTTCTGTTCGCAAGGAGTTCTCTTCTTTTCGAATAGGTCAATCATCCTTTCGAAGAGTTCAGGTGCTCTTCGAAAACTAAGCCTGGAGCTTTTAGTTCTTTTCGCAGAGTTCAGGTTCTTTTCGAAATGTTCAGATTCTTTTCGAAAAGTACTCTGTAGTGCATTTTTCTGTTTGAATTGCTCCACATTTCTTTTCTGGGTTGAGACCAGGTCTTTGCCTCTTCAGTTCAGGCATTTTGACCGCTAGTGAGGTTGTCCCTTCTCTTTCTTCCTTTAGATCGACATGGATTATCATCTTTTTGGCACTTTTAGGCTACTTTCATGGTTAAGCCTGTCTTTATTGTTAGCTGTAACACAAGCACTTAAAACACTTATTTAGTTCTCTCAAGGGTCTATCAAGGCCTAGGTTAAAGGGTGGAAAATGGTATTTTCTAGTTCTCAACACCCTCTTCCTTAAGAGTTGGAAAAATTGGAGGTTAAGGATTTGGAGCTTAAGAGAGAACCCTAGTGAGAGAAAATGCACACATTTTTTCTAGAATTCCAGCATACTTAGTTCATCCCCTTCAACCCATTTCCACCATTAGATCACTCCCTTTTGCTAAATTCTAGCCTCTAGCTTCACTCCACACCCCCTACTTTATTGAATCGTAGCATTAGAACTCATTTTCACACCATTTAAGCCATCGGAAGCACACCAAAGCGAAGATCTTCCACGGTGCAACAAGGGCCCGTGAGCTCCGGCTCACCCCTCTCTTCCTCTACCTTCTTGGTGTCTCCTTCGTCCAAGGATTCAAGCCGTTACGCCACCGAAATTCCGGTTTGGCTCAAAGCTTGATAGGACCGTATTGCCTTCGGGCAAGGGGAAACTCCGCCCTTTTTATTTTTATTTTTGGCCATAGATAGAGACCGCTACGTGCGGGTTGATCGGGTGCCTAAACCCTTCCCGATCGATAACCGAAGCCCCTACCCTAGAGCCTTTGGCACAGACCGATAAATCAGAGTCATATTTAGCACTTCGGTGCTCAAAATATCAATTTGAAGGTTTCCCGGGTCACCAAAAGCTCCGAGTGACGACTCTACAATTTTCATTTTTAAGGCGAGCGCATCGCCGCGACGGGTTCGTGAGGATCCACGGTCGCACAATGTGCAAATCTAATCATCATAATTGTCAGGTGCCTCAGCTTTGTCCTGGAGGGTCAATGGCAAGAGGGATAGTTTCAGCTACTTGTGTAGGCTCTCTAGCAGTCATTTCAGCAACTCTCCTTTCGAGTATTTTTGCCTTCTTTTCAACAAGTACAACTCTACTTTCATACAATTCTTGGGTGGCCTTTGTGATCTCTCTGGAGGCAGCTAATCATTTCTCGAGTCCATCTGTTCTCATTTTCTCTGTTGCTGCAGTATGCTGTTGAGCTTCAAATAGCCTCAACATTTGTTTCCAGCCCTTTGTTATTCTCAGCATCTCAACTCTGTGATCCAGCTCCATTTGATTTATCGTTGTATCATAGGACATCCTGATTGAGGTTCGGAGGTCAGCCATGCCTCTAATGACATCCTTTTTAAGATATGGGTTACTTTGCATAGCATGTAGGAGGGTTAAGTATGGAGGTATGGAAAAAGAAGAGACAGGTAGTATGGGCTGCTCAGCAATTGAAGAAGGGCCAACCAACAATGAGGATGGGATGGATGATGGCATGGGTAGGGAGGATGTACAGGGTAAAGGTTGAGGGACTTGAAGTTCAGGCTCAGTGAGGTCTGTTACCTCAGGGTCAGTTTGGGTTAGAATTGAGGAGGTGGGAATTAGGTTGTCCACATCTGTGACAACGTTAGATGTTGCTACTGTAGGTGGGAATTCAGGTTCGAGTTCTGCTTCAAGTTCAGGGTCTGTTTGGGTAGAGGCATTTGTAAGTGTGATTGGAGGGATAATGGGAAAAGGTTCAATGGGTGCAGAAATAGGGGAGGTTACAACTAAGGTTATGGGTTGGGGAAAAGGAGGTGGAGTAGGTAAATGGGTGGGTGTATGGATAGTTGGTTGTTGTGATGGTTGGGTTAAGTTGGATAAGGTTGATTCGATGGCTTGTAAACTGGTTTGAATGGAGGCCTGGTCATGGAGGGTGGAGTTCATGGCTTGGAAGTCGGCCTCAATGGTTGTTTGGGTTTGGGTGTTGACCAATACTTGGGATTGAAGGGAGAGTAATAGGTTGTGGATTTGAGGTAAGGGGGTCAAGGGTGATAGTTGTTGTGGTTTGGATGGTTGGGATTGGTTGAAATGGGGAGGTGGATGCATGGTGAAAGTTTTTTGGCTGTGTAAAATTCGGAAGAGGGGTAAAATGGGGAGGGTGAGATGAGTCTAAGAGAGGGGTGAACTCATAATTGAATTCTCCTTTGATAGAGGACATCATAGCTGTCCCTCAGATGCAAAGGGGTCATGGGAAGGGGAAAAAGGAATGGAATGGCTCAAGGGTTCAAAGGTATCAGGTTCAAAGGGTGCAGTGGGCTGATGTGAGGTAGCTGGAGAGTTGTGAGGGATTTCAAGGGTAGGGTCTAGTGTGACTATGGTTTCTAGGGTAGGGATAGTTTGGGAAATGTAGGTGGGTTGGGGCTCTGTGTGGGCTTTGGATTTTTTTCTTTTTCTATATATAGTGTCCACAAGTGGGCTGGGGTGAGCTGGGTAGGTAGTTAAGGGTACAAATATGGGTAAGGATAAAGGAATGGTCTCAGTATGTATGATGGATGTAGGAGATGTAGTGATGGCTGAGGTGGTGGGTAAATTTGGTTGTGGTAGAGGTGATGGAACTATGGGGGGTTGTAAGGCTAGGGTTGAGGTAGGAGCTGGCATGGGAATGGAAGTGGGTATGGATGATGAGGTAATGGGAGAGGCAGCAGCAGCAACTGCTGCTTCATGAATTGTGGGAGTTGCTTCAGCTAGCAGCTCCTTCTTCTTTTCAATGAGAGTTCCACTAATCCCCCACTGATTTTTGCCACTTTTGTTGAGGGCCAAGGTGATGGTCTTCTTGTTCATTTGAAATTGGTATCCCCTAGCTTTAGCAAGGTTGTAATGAGCCTGCAGTAGGGCAATGAATAGGGCTTCTTTTCAGTCTTCACCTTCTCATGAATATCCTTCATTGCATAAAAAATAAGCAACAAAATAATGGTTCATGTGGAAGGAGTAGAAGGCATCTGCAATAGGGGATCTCCTCTCCTATTGGTGCCCAGAATAATAAACATTTTTCCTCAGCACCCCATCCATCAATCTTAAGTTAGGGTGCAGATCTCTCTTCCTAATGGACACCCCTGAGCCTATGATCCCTCCAGTCAACTCCTTAGAAATTTTTGGGATTGTTGCTGTCAATGGAGGCCCCAAGCCACACTCTGGGCTGTACTTGGCTGGTATCCCAAGTATCTTAGCTATTGCAGCCTGATTGAATAACATCTCAAATTTGTCTATCAGCACCAGTAATGCTGGGTTCTGATCATCCCTAGTCCTCACTCTTATATTTTGATAAAATAATTACACTAGTCTAGGGAAGACTAGCTGCAGTGGGGGCCTCAATAGGGATAGAATAGTGGCGTTGGTTAAGTATTCAATGGAGGCAGCTATCTCTGGTAGGTTCCCAAAGAAAACCTTGTCAAAAATAGTCTTTGCCTCAAGCTTAATTGAAGCCACAAATTTAGAAGGGACCCTGAGGTACTCATTAGCTTCCTCCTCCTCAAGGGCAACCTCAGAGACCTCATGGGATACACCCTTGCCTTTTTTCTGCTTTTTCTTGGATTGCTCAAGGCTCTTGGCAGGTGGGTGGTCTCTGGCCCTCTTTTTGGGAGTAGAATTCTTCTTTTGAGCTTGGGCATCAGAGGCCACACCCTTGGCTTTCTTCACTAAGGCTGCACTTTCCTTAGGTTGCTCCACTTGGGGTTCAACAGTGGGAGAAGGCATCTCAGAGGTCTCCACTATGGGGGCCTATGTAATCCTTACAGATTTTTTAGTTGCCACAGGACTGCCACTGTGTGAGGGGTTTAGCATGGCAACCAGTGCGTCAATGAATTTCAAACCTGTGGCCTTGACTACAAAAATTCCTCAAAATTAGGGCTTGAAACTCCCAGAGTGTGTAATGCACACTTCATAAATAAAATTACACCCAAAGTCATCCCTATTTAACACTTAAAATAGTAGCCAATCAAACCTGATGAGAGTGTGAAAAATCTTACCAACTGAAAGCCAGGGTTCCACTTCAACTATGGCACAATGGATCAAATCCTCCCAAACTGAATCCAATGTAACCAAGAGGTGATGTGAAACACAATTGTAGGAGTAAATTTGCTGAGTTGGAGTGGATTAGGCTATAGAGAAGAAAGAAGGGAGAGAGAAGCTCGGTTAGGGCAAAGAGAGAGAATGGTGGAAATGGAAAAGATCGCAGGGTTTAATAGTGTGATCCCGTGCCTCGCGCGGCTGTTGCCAGGTACTGGCGAGGCACATTTCTTGCGCACTAAACATTCAATCGCATGAGAAGTGTTGTCGCGAAGAAGTAAGATGCCTCACGAGGATAGATTTAGAAGCCCTATGTGTCTCGCGAGGTCATTCATGGAGCTGAAGTTGGGCCAAAGAGCGCGAAGCAGTTTTGCATCCCTCGCGCAGCTTAGCTGTTAAACTTCGCGAGGAATATACAATTAGAATATCAGGGCCTCACGAGGTAATTAACATTGCAGGCTTCAAAATGTTAGCTCGCTAGTATCTCATGCAGTTTGAATGCCACATGAGAAATGTTTCGCTAGATACAAAAGAGTCTCACGAGGGCACTTCGCGGAGTTGAATCAGAGCCTCGCGAGGAAGTGAACATTGCAGGCTTTAGAGGTCTTTTTTCTCACGAGGCTATCACGAGGAACAACTTGCCTATAAGAACTCTGTGAGAAAGCCTTCAATTTATTCAAGTGGCTTGTGAATGTGGAATTAAGGCCATAGAGCCTCGCGAGAAAGCACAATCTACCCTTTCTCTTAGGGTTGCACATTGGCCAGTGCATCAATACTGACATGCACCTATCCATTGTGCATCTGCACCAACTTTCCTCAAATTTAATCCATTTCATAATTATAATTGTAAGCCCATCACCAACATATGCACAGTAAAAAATTTAGAATGCAAAAGATTTTCAAATATATCAGATTCAGGACATTTACAATGACAGCACCTCAACCACACAACCCAAAATAGAACATGCATGTCAACATTAGGTCCAAGCACATCAAATTCAAATGACAACACATACACATCACATTACAACACACAACTCAAAACAAAACAGACAAAACTTGCAAATCAACACATAATAAAAACACTACATGACAGATTTTTAAACAAAACAAAACACACATTCAACAAATATGGTATACATTTTACAAAACTGTGGATCACTAAGCAGTGGGGGGTTCTTGCAGGTGAATGGTCTGAGGGGGCTGCATTGAATTTACTACATAAATTTTCAGCCTTTGACCATTCACTTTCATAATCTTTTCAGACAGAGGATCCAAGATCTCCACAACACTAGATGGGGGGGCATGGATGACAGTGTAAGGTTCATCCCATCTGGATTTTAACTTCCCTAGAAAGAATTTTAATTTGGAGTTGAAAAACCAAACCATAGTACCAGCATTGAAGTCCTTCCTCATTAGCTTCTTTTCAAAGAATGACTTTGATCTCTCCTTGTAAAGTCTGACATTTATATAGGCTTCCATTCTCAATTCATCAAGCTCTGACATTTGTAATTTCCTATGAGAACCAATAGTAGTTAGATCAACATTCAGTGTTTTGATAGCCCAATAGGCTATGTGCTCTAACTCCACTGATAGGTGGCAGGCCTTGCCATAAACCAGCCTAAATGGGGATATGCCAATAGGGGTCTTATAGGCAGTCCTATAAGCCCACAAAGCATCATTCAACTTTTGTGTCCAGTCCTTTCTATCTGTACTCATAGTCTTCTCCAAGATACGCTTGACCTCCCTATTAGAAATTCAACTTGCCCACTTGTCTGTGGGTGGTAGGGAGTTTGCAATTTTGTGTGTAACAGAATACTTTTTGAGCAGATTCTCAAAAGGCCTGTTACAGAAATGACTCTACCCATCACTAATGATAGCTCTGGGGGTGCCAAATCTGGAGAAGATATTGTCCTTTAAAAATTTAAGGACAACTGTGTGGTCATTTGTCCTTGTGGCAATGGCTTTCACCCATTTCGACACATAGTCCACTGTGACAAGTATGAAGTTGAAACCCATAGAAGGAGGAAAGGGACCCATAAAATAAATGCCCCAGATGTCAAAAAGTTCTATGACAAGGATGGGTTATAAGGGAATTGAAGCTTTCTTGGAAATGCCTCCCAACCTTGACATCTCTCACATGCTTTGCAATGTACGTATGCATCTTTGAACAAAGAGGGCCAATAAAACTCACATTGCAAAATTTTTGCAGTTATCTTTTTACCACTAAAGTGGCCTCCACAGGCTTGCTCATGGCACATAGAAAGAATGTTGTAGAACTCACTTTCAGGCACACATCTCCTAACAACCTAATCTGCACAATGCTTATATAGGTGTGGATCCTGTCACAGAAAATATTTGACCTGAGAAAAAAATAGGTCTTTATCCATCTTGGACCAGTGAGGGGGGATCCTACCAATAAAAAGAAAATTCACAATATGTGCAAACTAGGGCACACTAGACTGCATAGTAAATAACTGCTCATCAGGGAATAATTCATTGACAGGTGCTGCCACACATTCTTCCAAAACAATTCTAGAGAGGTGGTTAGCCACCACATTCTCAACTTCATTCTTATCTTTGATCTCAAGATCAAACTCCTGCAATAGGAGGATCCATCTGATAAGCCTTGGTTTGGCATCCTTTTTGGCCAACAGGTATTTCAAGGCTGAGTGATCAGTAAAAATAATAATTTTAGACCCAAGCAAGTAGGGTCTAAACTTGTCCTCAGCAAATGCCACAACCAGCAGCTCCTTTTCAGTGGTGGTATAATTGAGCTAAGCCTCTGCTAATATTTTGTTGGCATAATAAATCACTACAGGCAACTTATCTTTTTTCTCTCCTAAGACCACCTATGGCCAAGTCTGATGCATCACACATCAGTTCAAAAGGGAGTGAGTAATCTGGGGCTTGGATTACAGAAGCAGTGGTAAGGCACTTTTTTAAAACATCAAAGGCCTCAAGGCACTCAACAACAAATTCAAATGACACATCCTGACACAAGAGGTGGCACAATGGCTTGGAAATTTTGCTGAAGTCCTTAATGAACCTCCTGTAGAATCCAGCATGTCCTAAGAAGGATCTGATTTGCTTGACAGTCCTAGGTGGGGGCAGGTGCGAAATCAGTTCCACTTTAGCCTTGTCAACCTCTAATCCTCTATGAGAGATCACATGGCCTAACAAAATTTCTTGTGTTACCATAAAGTGGCTCTTTTCTTAGCTTAAGACCAAATTAGCCTCTTCACATCTTTGTAACACTAGGTCAAGGTGACTCAAGCATTGGCTAAAGTTGTCCCTATAAACTGATAAATCATCATTGAAGATTTCTAGGAATTTGTCAATCATATCAGAAAAAATTACATACATGCACCTCTGAAATGTGGCTGGAGCATTGCACAGTCCAAAAGACATCCTATAAGCAAAGGTGCTAAAGGGACATGTGAAAGTGTTTTTTTCTTGATCTTGAGGATACACAGGGATTTGGTTATACCCTAAGTATCCATAAAGAAAGTAGTAAAATGCCTTCCCAGCTAGCTTCTCTAGAATTTGGTCAATGAAGGAGAGAGGGAAGTGGTCTTTCTTGGTTTTGGAGTTGAGTTTCCTGTAATCAATGCAAACTCACCAGCCAGTTATCTCTCTTGTTGGCATCAACTCCCTAGAATCAGAAGTAATAACTATGATGCCTACTTTTTTAGATACCACCTGGATGGGTGACACCCATTATAAATCTAAAATGGGGTAAATCACCCCTGCATCCAACAATTTTACTATCTCTTTTAAGACCACCTCTTGCATGTGAGGATTAAGTTTCCTCTGCATCTCCTTAGAGGGTTTTACACCCTCTTCCAAGTGAATTCTGGGCATGCAAACTGAGGCATCAATGCCTCCAAGATTAGCTATTGTCTATCCCACTGCGTTTGTGTGCTTCTTGAGAACACTCAATAATTCCTCCTCCTGCTCACTAGTGAGAGAGGAAGAGATAATCACTGAAAGCTTTTTGTTTTGCCCCAAGAAGGCATACTTTAATGTGTCTAGGAGCTATTTCAGCTCTAGCTCAGGGGTACTTTCAATGGAAGGCAGCAAAGGTGCCTTGGTGGTTTGAGGAAGTGGCGGCAATGTAGGTTTTCAGCTGGAAAGCTGCACTAGGCCAACAGAAGACTCTATTTTGGTGTTGTTTTCTATAATGAGAACTTGGGCCTCCTCGTCAACTATACTCCAGACACTTTCTAGATTTTCAACAATATTATCCCAATCTAGTAGATTGGATAATTCTTCTTCCACAAGGCCATCTAGTACATCTATTGCACGACATTCCTCAATGTCCATCTGAGGTTTCCTAGCAACATTGTACTCATTTAATTGGGTCTTCATGTTCCCAAAAGTTACCTCCATCACCCCTAACCTGCATTGAATGCTAGCATTTGTAGTGGCCAAGAATGGCCTTTCAAGGATGACAGGAATTAGGGTTTTACTTTTGCAAGGGTCCACATCCAAAACAAGGAAATTAGCAAGATAGTAGAACTTGTCCACCCCACCCCCACCAAAACATCCTCCACCACACCCACAGGTCTCCTCTCAGACCTATCAACTAGTTGAAGCACAACTGATATGGATTTCAGCTCCCCCAAACCTAGCTCCTCATACACAGAATATGAGAGCAGGTTCACACTGGCCCCTAAGTTTAAGAGGGCTCTACCAATGGTATGGTTTCCAATTATGCAGGGGATAGTAGGTACCCCTAGGTCCCGTAATTTCTCAGGTGTAGCAATGGACAGAACTGACTCAACATGTTTAACAGTAAAAACCTTTTTAGACAACTGCACTCTTGCCTTTCTTTTCTGTGTGTAGAGGTCCTTTAAGAATTAGCATAGGCAGGGACCTATTTTATAACATCAAGAAAGGGAAAATTGATCTTGACCTGCTTGAAGGGCTCCATCATTTCCTCCATCCGAGTATTCCTTTTATCACAAGGAGATTGGCTAGTAAGTGGATGAGGAAATGTCAGCTATGGGACTACTGGTGCCACAGCTGCATGCCTAACACATCATGGCCAAATTTTTATTTTTATCTTTTTTGTTCATTTATTGTTTGTTGTTGTGGCTCAACATCAGCCCCTTTATTTTGACCTTGTTGCTCCACAGCAGGGGATTACTTCTTTGGCTTTTCAACACTCACATTTCTTTCATTTTCACTCTCTATGACCTCCTCAGCTGCTCTGCCCACTAAGTTCTCAACCACTCTGCCACTCCTTAGGGTAGTGATTACATTGGCCTCCTCATGGGTAGATGATGTTTCTCTAATCTTGTACTGCCCTTTAGGGTTGGCCAAGGGTTGACTAGGTAGTTTATCCTCCTCTCTCCTTTTCAAAACATTACCGATTTGACCCAGTTGGTCCTCTATTTTTTTAATGCTTTGCCCATGAGAGTTCACAGTTTAAACCAAGTTTCTAAAATTCTTCATAGATGCTAGCATTTGCTCTTCAAAGGAAGAGGATCTAGGCTATTGTGGGGGCAAGACCAACTGATTGAGTTATGGGAAAGGCAACTAAAAATTTTGCCTTGGTGGATAACCTTGGTTAAATTGGTGAGATTGGTCTTAGCTAGCACTCCACTGGGGCCTGAGAGTATCTTGTCTCCACCTCAAATTTGGGTGGTTTCTCCATGTGTACCCAGCAGGTTTCTGCCCATATGTTTGGGCAGCATTGGCATGCTCCATAACTAAATTGAGGAATTGGTTGGCTAATGACAATCTTGAAGTGAATGTGTGGGAGATTCGCACATCAGGCATGCCTCTTCCGCTTGTGCAGCCATCCTAGGCTGCATCATATTCATCAATTTGTCAAACTTTAAAGTTAGTTCTTCCTCCTTCCTTTCTAATTCACTTTACACCTTAACTTCATACATTCCACCTCTAGGGGTGGACTCTTTCACCAATTTAGCTGGGGTCTGGCTGTCATTGCGAGATAGTGACTCCTGCTGCATGGAATTTTCTCCTATAATGTCAAACAACTCCCAAGCCTCATCAGCTGTCTTGTGGAGGTAACTACCACCACATGAGGCATCCACCATATCCCTACTCTTGGGATTAATTTCTTGGTAAAATACTTGCACAAGTTGCCACTATGGAATTTGATGGTGAGGGCATTGTTTTAACATCTCTTGAAATCTCTCCCATGCCTCACAAAAATCTTCAGTTGAAGACTGAGTGAATGACAATATGTTTATCCTCATCTAACTAGTTTTATTCATGGGAAAGAATTTAGCCAGAAATTGGCTTTGGTGGTCAATCCATGTCTGGATGCTATTGACTAGGAGTTTAGAGAGCCATGTGTTGGCTTTGTCCTTCAAGGAGCCTCAGTTTGGTGGCTTTAGGTCCGAGGACAGCAATATTGAATGTGGTGAAAAATGCCAAAATTGGTCAATGTGCTTGTAAGGATATTCTTTACTGAGCCCATGAAAAGATGGCAGCATGTTAATGGTGGAGGACTTGATTTCATAATTTCCCTCAACTTAAGGGAATTGTATGTAAAAGGGAGATGTGTAATCTCCGGGTGCATTGTATTCCTTCAAAGTTCTTTGCCTCTCAGCCATGATAGCTAGCTCAGTTTCAATAGTAGGGCTTTATGTGGTATTTCTTATTCTAAGGACCCTTTCAACCTCAGGATTTAGATGTTCCAACTCAGGGTTAAGGGACCTTCTTCCAAGCATACACACACAAAATCAGCAAGTAAAGAAAATGCTCACAACACAAAAAAATTTCAAAAAAAATTTTCAACTAAACAGATTTACAACTAAACTAATGACAGGGAATTCAACACAAGTGGAATGTGATTTAGGGCAAAAGAAGTGCAAACAGAGCTAGCTAAACTCTAGCTGCAACTCAAGCTTTTCCCTGCCGCTGTTGTCCAATTCTGCAAAACTCCATAAAAATCAATAGTGCTTTTTGTTCTATTCAAGGCACAGCTACAAAGAATTGTCTAAACTAAACTATAATACAACTCAGGTCTACTTAAAAGATCAATATCCCCGGTAGCGGTGCCAAAAACTTGTTGGTTAATTTTCTGCTGCTTTTTATTATAAAAATGATAAAGACAAAATAAAGCAAGCAAAATAAAATAAAACAAAATGGGGAATGAATACAACATAAAGCCAAATCACAGAGCTGCAAGATACAGGGCTATTGTAGTAAGTTTTATGTAAGTAAGAGTTTGTCCTACAGAGAAATTGATCTAGAACCCAAAATGAGCTATAATAGTAGGCCTCCAGATCTTGCATCAGATCTGGCGATCCTAAAGAAAGGGAGTTGGGTGTCACAACTACATTAAATTAATATTAAAAGAAGTGAAATAAACTGCAATCCTATCCTAAAGAAAGGGCTATGAAGAAGGTGGTGATGGTGTGTGTAAAAATAAAGATAAAATGATGGAAAGTAAGCAATTAAGCTAGGGTTACATCAGCTTTGTAACTCAGACTTATGTCTGTCTCTGCAACAATCCCTCAGATGGCTATAAGCACATCTGCAAGAAAGATGTATCCAACTCAACTCCTATGGTTTAACCTAGTCTCTGAAGTCTATAACCTGTCCAATAGAGAGGATCAAACCACATGGACTAAGTCAAAAAACCAATCTAATCCAAAGGAGTAGACTAATCTTAAGACTATAACCTGTCCACTTAAATGGTCACAGACTATCCAATAGACGTCCTCCACCCAATGGCCCAAATCAGATCATTAATATCATTGTAAGGAAGATGCTTATGGTTTAACCTGATCTCTTAAGGCTATAACCTGTCCACTTAAATGGTCACAGACTATCTAATAGAGAGGATCAACCCACATGGACTAAATTAGAAAACAAACCTGATCTAGAGGAGAAGACTGATCTTAAGGATATAACATGTCCACTTAAATGATCATAAACTATCCAATAGATGTCCTCTACCTAATGGCCCAAATCAGATCATTAATATCATTGCAGACACCATGTTTGCCAGGCTACAAGCTCAAGCATCCATGGGAGCAAATAGTTCTTTAAAAACTAGTGAAGACCACAGTTGTTCAAGGGCTATTTGGAGACTTAAGTACAACTGGTCATTGCTTAAAAAGACCTGCAATGACTTAGCTCACAAGTCAGTTATCACTACAAAGAAATCAGATCTAACATCTGATATTAGTCAAGTAAAACAATGGGGAGCTTGTTCCTACAACAGCCTCTCACAAGGCTACAAGCTCAAGTGCAGAGGGGAAGAATCCTTCTCAAATCTGTGGCTTGGAATCACCCTAGGGCTGTAGTCTATCCACTCAAATGGTCACAGGCTAGCCACAAAGGTTATCCACACCACAGAGGTCTGAGAAGGAACATGTAAATTACTACTGCCACCATGGTCCCAGGGCTACAAGCTCAAGCTTCCATGGGCCTTTCAATTCAACTCAAATCCTAAATGCATGCTTAGCCTGAAAAAAACTATGGGCAAATAGAAAAATAACAGATTGAATGAACAATTAAAGTACAAATTTCATTGATAAAAAATACTTATAATGAGATTTCTCAAAGCAACAACCTTGTGCACAACAACTCTTCACAAAATCTCAAAGGTTACAAGACCCATTACAAAACTAATAAAACTAGACCTAACTATTTACAAAGGATTTAGCCAGTAAGTGTTGGCCTAAGAGAGAAGAAAAATGAGAAAATGAGGTGATCAAACCCTATGCTCAAGCTCACCACAGACAGAGGTAGAAGGAGAGATGATAATTTTAAGTTAAATCTAAAGCTTAAATACTCAGCCCTAATGCCTTAGCCAACATAAGATTGAACCCTAATTTTCAAGGTAGATATGGCACTGTTACAACCCTTGGATGCCTTGGGATGTGTGCCTCGAGATCAAGGCCTCAGGATGTGTGCCCTGTTCTTGTTATTTCGAGACTCTTACTGCTATTTTATTAAGAATAGTGGAGAGAATAAATCAAGAGTGGGGAATTGGAGATGGGTCAAAACAACAAGTCTAAAATAAACACAGTCCTGCAAGATATAATGTCCATTATAGCAAGTTTTGATAAGTAAGAGTTTGTCCCATAGATAAATTGATCTAGAACCCAAAATGGGCTATAATAGTAGGCCTCCAGATCTGGCTATAGATCTGACAATCCTAAAGAAAGGGAGTTGGGTGTCACGACTGTACTAAATTAATCTTAAAAATAGAGAAATAAAATGCAGCGCTATCGTAAAGAAAGGGTTAAGAAGAAGATGGTGGTAGTGTGCCAAAATAAAATGCAAAAATTATGAGAAGTAAGCAGGTTGAGCAAGAGTTAATGAAAAAGTGATGTAACTCGAAATTAGTCTGTCTCTACAGTGCTCCTTGCTGAGACGCTATTAATAGCCTCAACAAGGTATAAGCTCCCAATATAACCCATGCCATTTGGGGCGCTCTTAGGGCTATACTCTATCCACAATAATGGTCACAGGGTATTCGATAGAGTATGTCAAATCCCATTAGTTAAATCAGAAATTCGCTAGTCTAATCCAGAGGAGTGGACTAATCATTTCCACAGTCACTAGACTAGCTCTAGCCATGAATACTATGCCAGTGCTACAAGCTCCTCAGATCTGCGCATAGACCTGGCTGACATCCATAGGTATTCCAGCTCATAGGATCCCAAGTGCTTTGCTAAGGCATAATACTCACCAGTGCCCGTAAAAAGGAATATGAAATAGGTTGAATAAGGCCTTTAGGTCAGCTGGTCATTGCTACAAACAGCCTGCAATGACTGAGCCTCAAGTTGCAATTACTATAAGAGATCAGATCTAACATTTGATATCGATTAGGTAGAACAGAGGGGACCCAGTTACTGTACAAACCTCATCACAAGGCTCTAGAAGCTCATGTGCAAGGGAGAAGAATCCTTCTCAAACATGTGGATGGACACAACCTTAGGGCTATACTCTGTCAACTTGAATGGTCACAGGGTATCCCTTTGGTCTGTCCATCCCACAGAGGCCTAAGAAAGAACATTAAAACTACTACAACCACCATGGTCTGCAGGCCTCTGAGCTCCTTAGATCTCACTACAGATCCAACATTGCTTTCCATGTGTCTATCAAACTAAGGGAAATCAAATGATAAACAATAGACCTACTAGAAACTGAATGGGCTAGTCCTAAATACATGGATCCTATGGACATCTAAAGAAACCATAAGATCTATAGATTTGATTAAGCATTAAAACAATAGTTCATTGATAACAGTAAAACTTACAATGAACTGTCTCCTGGCTGTAGCCCATACACAACTGCTCATCCACGATCCCAATGTATACAAAATTTATTACAAGATAGAAACAAAACTATACCTAGATGCTTATAGGGTGATTAGCCAGCAAGTGCTGAGCTAAGAGAGAAGAGAAATAGGAAAAAGAGGTGATCAAACCCTAACCCTAGCCTGCTAGAGCTCTCAGCTGGCAGAGGATGAAGGAAATATGAAAATAATAAACTCTAAGTAGAACTTATATACTCTGTTAAAACGGCCTTGGCTCTAAAGAGATTAATCCTAATTTTTCTAGCAGATATGGCACTATTACAACCCTCGAGATGTGCACTTCAAAATCCACACCTTGGGAAGTGTGCCTTAGCCTTGGGAAATTCTCAAAAGGTCCCTAAGTTAAACTGAGAAGTGGAGAGGCCACACTTCGTAGGGCTGGCAGCTATTTTAGTTTACTCGCGCAGTTGCGTTGCTTTTGTGGAGTTGCCTTTGGCTGATGGGAATGGCTTATTCGTACAATAAACCTTTAGTGAATCGCGTAGTTACTTTGTGTCGCAGTGCTGTCACAAAGATGATCTAGAGAGCCAGGGTGTTTCGTGTAGTAGAGCTTCAGGAGCTCTCTCTCTCTCGCTAAGTACTCACACAGGTGGGCTCCTGCGCTCATGAAGTAACTTGTAAGGCTTAAGAGTGCGTGAGATCTGCACAAGGGGAATTCTGGGTGTCTCTCTCTTCCAGGGTCATGCGAGAACTCCCCAAGGTAACCTTTTGTTCTCTATGCATATGGGCTCACTGGGTTCCTCGCACGACTGCTTTGAGGCTTGATCTCGGCGAGAGCTTCGCGACCACAAATTCTGAAGGTTTCACACCACGAGATCTTCGCGATGTCTTTACAGCTCTCCTCTTGACTATGCGGCCTATCTGTGTGAGAGCTTCTTCCACTACAACTTTAGCTTTGTGAAGAGGCTTCTCAACTCTGCGAGGTCTGTTTCTTGGCACTCTGCTGCACTACACTTGCTGCTATTGCAAAATCCTTCCTTCTCAGTTGACTTCAGTCATCTACTAGACTTTAGGTCAATGATGATCAATAACAGTGAGTCAGCATGGTGAGCACTACCAAGGTGTTCCATTAGGCTTTGGCTCAGCTATCATCTTTGCTTGTATTAATTCTCTCTCTCTTTGGGAAAAAAATCCAAGATTTTGTATTAAGATGCACATTTTATTACTAACTGCAAAACATACTTAACAAATGATTATTAGTGGGCTTTAAGATCCATCAAAGGCTTGGTTAAGAGGTGAAAAGTGGTACTTTTCAGTGAATAACACACCCCCAAACCTAATCTTTGCTAGTCCCCCTGAGCAAAGGAAAAATTAAAACAACTACTCTAAGAATTGAAATGCCACTTTTGTAGGGAGCATGGATATATTTAGCATATGTACCAAGCCTTTTAAACCCCTAGGTGATCCCTAGTGAAGGAGTGAAGTCTCCTAAGGGTTTTCAGTAGAGATTCCCACAAACTTCTCAATGAAACAATTAACAAAGGTTCAACATTCTCAGGTCAGCTGTCAAGAAATAGAGCATCAATTCACCTTTGATTCAATAAAAATGTGAGAAATTAGGACATGAAAAGCACAGACATTTAATCATCACAAACTCTACCTGAGTGCATAACATTTCCAATTAGCTCACAGGAACGGGGACAACACATGTATATCAGCACTGAGCTCATCATTAATTCAAAAATCCGATTATAGGCCATGCCTAATACATTCAACATCAGACCCAATGCTCACCAAGGCATACACTCACAAGGGACCTTGAGTGTTTCATTTTCTCTCAAGCTCAAGAGCAGTTACAGCCCCCAAATGGGTCTGTAAGCATGAGCATAGGCAAAGCATCTAAGTCCTGGTATCATTGGCAGGTTCTCACCATAGATTAGACAACTCCTTGTCTCTTCATGACAGCTCATTTAACTTTGGATCACAAGGTCTTTAGCTAGGTTGTAATGTGGCTTATGAATTGGGTTATAAAGAATGTAACGTTGAAAAGGGAATCAAAGTTGAGAAATCAGTAAGTGAAGGAGGCGATTCATGACATCACCTCTTTGTAGTTCATTCCCTTTCATTTTCTTTCAAATTTTTCAGACTTGAAATGGCCAGCTTCTCCTCTTCATTATGATTTTTCCAATAAAGTGTTCCTCTTGACTCCTCTCTCACTCCTCACATTTATTATTTTTCTTTCTTTTCTTGCATTTTTCTTTCTGTTTTTGTTTTTATTTTTGTGTTTGTGACTTGCCACCTCTTTCCTTAGCTATTACACTACTCAACTTTAGGTATCTCTTCTCCATTCACCCAATGTTGACCCTATCATGTCCATCGTCAGCTCCTTCTCCTTTACCTTCTGAATTCTTAGAGGGAGGGTAGGTTTGAGTCAGGTCCATAGGTTCAGGAGCAAGTACTCAGGTGTATTTTGAAGAAAATTATAAATTAAGGCTCAACAGGTGTGTGCACAAGGGCAGTTGATTAGGATTTGGTCTATTTAGGCTTAAACTGTCCAAGAGAAGGCCTTGATCCTTTCCTAGGTTTCATGAGTGTTGTCAGTTGTTTCAACATGGTGGTCCCTAACTTCTAGTGAGGGCATTGCCTCAGCCAGTCCTTAGAGCTAGAAAACTGCCTCAGTCACTCCTCCAAGGAAGGAAAAAAAAAATTTTGTAGGCCCAACTCTCACTGGTTATGATCTTCCATTGAATTCTTAAGTATGTCCTTACCTTTTTCTCTCTTTAATGATTCACTCAGTACTGATACAAGTGAGTTTACTTGGTGTTCACATTATGGAAAAGTTAAAATTTAAAAGCTTGTAATGCCTAAAGGTCTGCAAAATTTTTAATTTCTTATTTTTCTAATAATCATTAGGTGAACATGGTTATATTTCTGTCTTACTCACTTGAATTTGCTGCATTGAGCTTAACTATCTCATTGGCAGAAACTGCCAAACCTCAAACCTATGAGGAGCAGTGTCCTCACTGATTCAAAGGTGAGATGTGAGTAGGTATAAAACCTAAAAATTAAAAAAACAGAAACTACAAAAGAGAAAAAGAACACACAAAAATGAATAAGGAATTAAACACACGTATAAGAAAAATAGTGACAGATTGTCGACAAAAGAGATTTTATTATAGATACAAAAGCAAACACAGTACAAAATATAGAAAATTATAAACCTAAGAACAATCTAAGCAAAACATCCTGCCAAACTAAATGGTTCTTCCTCCTAGCTCACGGATGTCATCAACCTGCTGTGGAAGAGGAACTGTAAGCCAGGAGGAGGAAGACGAGGATCATGGAGATGGGTGTTGAGTAGGTGGTGGGGGGTTTGAAGAAGATGGTGGGGGAGATGCAGGTGGTTCAATTTTTTACTTCTTCTTTACCTTCTCCTTTTTCTTCTCCTTTTTGGCCAGGATCCTTTGGACCTCTTCGTACTCGTCCCAAAGAAATTGTAGTGGGTCCGGCTCCGTAGGCGGTGGGGGGTCTAACCATATTGGACAGAATTTGTTTGGGAACTCGGTGGGTTTTTTGTCCTCCATGGTTGTGAGTAGGGAGGGACTACTAAGGTTAGAGGAGAATGGGTGAGATAAAAAAAGAATTGTCCCTGTATTTAAAGTACTTGGACGGTAGAATACGGATAGGCACATTAACTTTCATCTCTTTCCGAGCGTGACAATAAATTGTGATTGTTCTGGGAATGATAAATCGCACAACCTATTTGGGGAATGAGAGCTCACATTAAATGGTGGTCTAATTTTGGCATTGGGAATTAAGGCAATCCCATGTTTCGCAGAGTTTTCCTAAGTGCTCGCGAAGTAGAATTCTCGCATAGTACAGATGTACCTCCGCGAGAAGGATAATCACGTAGAAGCAAATAGTTTGGTGAGTACAAAATCAAAAACATTATGTGCCTTGCGAAGTTATTTCACAGAGTAGACGTTGGGATTGAGCACGCGAAATCATCTTTCATTTCTTGCGCAGCTTAGCTGGGGATCTCTGTGAAGAACATCCATTCTTAGTTTCAAAGGTCTCGCGCAATAGAATGTTTTGAAATTTACAATTCGCACCCCTATGACTCCGCGAGAAAGTGGTGAAATGGTTCGTGACAATTAAAATTAGGCCATTCAACCCCGCGAGAAACCAACCGTCAACCTTTTTACACCATTTGTGCTCAGGACTGTGTTTGCACAATGTTTTGCACCCATTCAGGGGCCATCAGCACTAACCCTTCACATGTATTCCTTTTCCAAATGATAATAACCTCCCTAATACTAGCACAGGCATAGCAAAAATTCAAAATGATAAAGGACCTTGATGAAAACAGATTCTAAATAATTGCAGTGCTAGTACTTTGCTCACACTTCAATAAGAAGTATCATACATCTCCCATGTTACTAACAGAAATGAACAATACTAAGACTAAAACCTGTAAAGCGATTGAAAATAAGCATGCACACATAATAGAATAGAACAAACACACAAAATAGATATGGTACACATAATACAAAGCGTTGGATCACTGATCAGTGGGAGGTTCATGTAGGTGAATGGTCTGAGGAAGTTCCACTGGTTATTCTACACAAATCCTAAACCTCTGACCATTTACTTTCATGATCTGACCTGACTTTGGGTCCAAGATCTCCACAGCACTAGATGGAGAGGCTTCGATGAGAGTATAAGGTCGATCCCATCTGGATTTCAACTTCCCTGGAAAGAATTTAAGTCTGGAGTTAAAAATCCAAACCTTGGTGCTAACAATGAAGTCCTTCCTTAACAGCTTCTTGACAAAGAATGCTTCTGATCTCTCCTTGTACATTCTGGCATTGGCATAGGCTTCTAGCCTCATTTCATCAAGTTCTGCCATTTGCAACTTCCTATGAGAACCAGCAGCAGTTATATCTACATTCATTTCTTTGCTAGCCCAATAGACGCTAGGCTCTAACTCCATAGGTAGGTGGCAGGCCTTGCCATACACCATTCTAAATGGGGACATGCCAGTAAGAGTCTTATAGGCAGTCCTATATGCCCACAAAGCATCATTCAACTTTGGTGCCTAATCCTTCCTATCAGTCCTCACAGTTTTCTCCAGAATATGCTTAATCTCTCTATTAGAAATTTCAACTTGCCCACTGGCTTGTGGGTGGTAGGGAGTTGTAATTCTGTGTGTAATAGAATACCTTTTGAGCAGGTTCTAAAAAGGTTTGTTACAAAAGTGGCACCCCCCATCACTGATAATAGCTCTGGGGATACCAAATTGTGAGAAGATATTATCCTTCAAGAATTTAAGGACAACTGTGTGGTCATTAGTCTTTGTGGAAATGGCTTCTACCCATTTTGACACATACTCTACTGCCACAAGTATGAAATTCAATCCCATAGATGATGGAAAGGGGCCCATAAAATCAATGCCCCAGATGTCGAAAAGTTTTACAACTAGGATGGGCTGTAATGGCATGGAGTCTCTCTTAGAAATGCCTCCCATCGTTTGACATCTCTCACAGGCCTTACAATGCAAGTTTTCATCTATGAACAAAGAAGGCCAATACAAACCACATTGGAGCACTTTTGCTGCAGTCTTTTTGCCACTGAAATGACCTCCACAGGCTTGCTAATGGCACATTGAAAGAATGTTGTGGAAGTCATTTTCAGGCACACATCTCCTAATGACCTAGTCTGCACAATGCTTGTAAAGGTATGGATCCTCCCACAGAAATTGTCTAACTTGAGAGAAGAACAGGTCTTTGTCCACTTTAGACCTGTGTGTAGGGATCCTACCAGCAGTAAGAAAATTGACAATGTGTGCAAGCCAGGGCACACTAGACTACACGTAAAAAGTTGCTCATCGGGGAACAACTCATTAACAGGTGTTGTTGCACATTCTTCGAAGATAATTCTAGAGAGGTGGTCAGCCACCACATTCTCAACTCTCTTCTTGTCTTTGATCTCAAGATTAAACTCTTGTAAGAGGAGAATCCATCTGATCAACCTAGGCTTTGCACCCTTCTTAACCAATAGGTATTTTAGGGCTGAGTGATCAATAAAAACTACAATCTTATACCCCAACAACTAGGGTCTAAATTTGTCCACAACAAATACTACTGCAAGTAGCTCCTTCTCAGTTATAGTATAGTTCAGTTGAGCTTTAGCTAGTGTTCTGCTGGCATAATAGATCACTACAAGCAGCTTATCTTTATGTTGTCCTAAGACAACACCTATGGCCAAGTCTAATGCCTCACACATCAACTCAAAGGGGAGTGAGTAATCTGGGGCCTAGATTACAGGGGCAGTGGTGAGGCACTTCTTCAAAGCCTCAAAGGCCTCCAGACATTTAGCAGAAAATAAAAATAGCACATCCTAGCAGAGCAGGTGGCACAATGGTTTGGCAATCTTGCTGAAGTCCTTGATGAACCTCCTGTAGAATCCAGCATATCTTAAAAAAGATCTTATCTACTTGACAGTCCTGGGTGGGGGCAGATGTGAAATCACGTCCACCTTAGCCTTGTAAATCTCTATTCCCTTGTGAGAAACCACATGGCCTAATACAATACCTTGTGTCACCATAAAGTGACTCTTTTCCCAACATAGGACCAAGTGGATCTTTGTAAAAATTTTTCAAGGTGGACTAGACACTAGCTAAAGCTATCCCCAAACACAGAGAAATCATCCATGAAGATTTCCAAGAATTTGTCAATCATGTCAGAAAAAATTGCATACATGCACCTCTGAAAAGTGGCTTAGGCATTGCATAGTCCAAAAGGCATCCTGCTGTAAGCAAAGTTGCCAAAGGGACCTGTGAAAGTTATTTTCTCTTGGTCTTGAGGATCCACAGGGATTTGGATATACCCTGAGTATCCATCAAGAAAACAATAGTATGCCTTCGCAGCCAACTTGTCTAGAATTTGGTCAATAAAAGGGAGGGGGAAATGGTCTTTTCTGGTTTTGAAGTTGAGTTTCCTATAATCAATGCACACCCTCCAACCAGTGGTCTCTTTGGCTGGCATCAACTCCCCATAATCAAAAGCAACCACTGTGATGCCTGACTTTTTAGGTACCACCTAGATAGGTGACACCCATTCGGAATCTGAAATGGGGTAAATCACCCCTACCTCTAACAATTTCACTATTTCTTTAAGCACCACTTCTTGCATGTGAGGATTTAATTTCCTCTGCATCTCCCTTAAGGGTTTTGCACCCTCATCCAGGTGAATCTTGTGCTTGCAAACTGAGGCATCAATGCCTCCAAGGTCAGCTATTGTCCACCCAATTGCTTTCTTATGCTTCATAAGGACATTCAGTAATTCCTCCTCCTACCCACAAGTGAGAGAGGAGGAGATAATCATGGGAAGCTTGTTATATTGTCCCAAGAAGGCATATTTTAATGTGGCTGGGAGCTACTTCAGCTCCAGCTCAGGGGACATTTAATTGGAGGCAAGAGAGGTGCCTTAGTGGCTTGAGGAAGGGGCAGCAATATTTGTTGCACTAGGTCCACAAAAGACTCAGTGTTAGTGCTGTCTTCTGTCATGGGAATTGGGGCCTCCTTCTCAAACAGACTCCAAACACTTTCCATGCTTTCAATCAGATTATCCCAATCCAGCAGATTGGATAATTCTTCTTCTACCAGGCCATCTAATACATCTACTACACAGCAGCCCTCAACGTCAATATGAGGCACTGTAGCAGCATGGTACATATTTAAATGGGCCTTCATGTTTCCAAAGGTAACCTCCATTACCCCTAACCTACATTGTATGCAAGCATTTGTAGTAGCCAAGAATGGCCTGCCAAGGATAACAGGAATTAGGGTTTTGCTTTTGCAAGGGTTCATGTCTAAAACAAGAAAGTCAACTGGATAATAGAATTTGTCCACCCCAACTAAGACATTCTCTACCACACCCACAAGTTTTCTCTCAGACCTGTTAGCCAGTTGGAGCACAACTGATGTAGGTTTAAGCTCCACCAAACCTAGCTCCTCATACACTAAATAAGGGAGTAAGTTTACACTAGCCCTTAAATCCAAGAGGGCTTTTCCAATGGTGTGGTCTTTTATTATGCATGGAATAGTAGGTACTCCTGGGTCTTATAATTTTTTAGGTGTGGCGATGGACAGAATTGACTCAACATGCTCAACAGCAAAAACTCTTTTAGACAATTGCACCCTAGCTTTCCTCTTTTGAGTGCAAAGGCCCTTTAAAAATTTAGCATAGGCAGGGACTTGCTTTATAGCATCAAGCAGAGGAAAGTTGATCCGAACTTGCTTGAAAGTCTCTAGCATTTCCTCAATCTAAGCATTTCCTTTATCAAGAGGGGTTGGGCCAACAAGAGCTTGAGGAAATGGCAGCTGTGACACTGCTGCTTGCCTACTGCCATCATGGTCATATTTTTTTCTTTTTCTTTTATCTTCATTTATTTATTTATGTTAGGGCTCAACATCAGCCCCATTATGTTACCCTAGTTGATCAACAGTAGGGGACATAAGCCTCGACTCCTTGACAATAACAACCTTCTCATTTTCAGTTTCATTTTATGTGACCTCCTCCTGTTCCATGCCCACTAAATAGTCAACCACCTTGCCACTTCTAAGGGTAGTTATGGCATCAACATCCTCATGGGTAAAGGGTGTTTCTCGAAGCAAGAGCTGCCCATTTGAATTGGCTAGGTGCTAACTGGACAATTTTTCTTCCACTCTCTTGTTCAGAGCAATACAAATCTGTCCCATCTGGTCCTCAATCTTTTTGATGCTCTGTCCATGAGAATTGATAGTCTGTGCCAAGTTCCCCAAATTTTGCATTGAAGCCAGCATCTGCCTTTCAAATGAAGAGGACCTGGGTTGTGTGGGCAGAGCCAACTGGTTAGACTGTGGGGCAGGTAGCAAAATTTTTTGCCTTGGTGGGTAACCTTGATTAACCTGGTGCTGGGGTCTGTAGGGAACTAGCATTTGTTGCTGCTGGGGTTGAGGATATGAGTCTTGTCACTACCTCAGATTTGGGTGGTTCCTCCAAGAATACCCAATAGGCTGCTGCCTAAAGGTTTGAGCAGCATTGGCATACTCCATAACAAAATCTGAAAATTAGTTAGCAGATGGACAATCATCAATAGAATGTGTGGGGGATTGGCATATCAGACATGCCTCCTCCACCTACACAACCATCCAAGGCTAGATCACATTCATCAATTTGTCACACTTCAAGCTCAAGTTGTCCACCTTCCTCTGGAGATCACCTTGCACCTTCACTTCATATATTCCACCTCTAGGGGTGACCTCTTTCACCATCTTAGCTGGAATCTAACTGTCATTGCATGGTAGAGAATCTTGCTGCATGGAATTCTCCCCTATTATGTCAAATAGCTCCCAAGATTCCTCAACTGTCTTGTGGAGGTAGCAACCACCATAGGAAGCATCCACCATATCCTTGCTCTTGGTATTAATTCATTGATAAAACACATGGACAAGCTGCCACATTGGGATTTGGTGGTGGGGGCATTGTTTTAACATCTCCTGGAATCTTTCCCAAGCTTCATTAAAATTCTCAATTGAGGACTAAGTGAATGATAGAATTTTTGTCCTTATCTGGCTTGTTTTGTTCATCGGGAAAAACTTTGCCAGGAACATGGTTTGAAGGTCACTCCATGACTATATGTTGTTGACTGGGAGCTTTGATAGCCATGTGCTGGCTTTATCCTTTAATGAAAATGGAAAAAGCCTCAATTTAGTGGCCTCAGGCCCCAAGCCAGCAATGTTGAAGGTAGTGTAAAGTACTAAAAACTGGTCAATATGCTTGTAGGGATCTTCTTTACTTAGCCCATGAAATGAAGGCAACATACTGATGATGGAGGATTTAATTTTATAGTTCCCCTCAACAGAAGGAAACTGAATGCAGAAGGGAGAGGTGTACTCCCAAGGTGCATTGTATTCTTTCAATGTGCTCTGCCTCTTAGCCATGGTAGTTGGTTCAGTCTCAATAGCAGCGCCCTGGGTGGTGTGTCTAGGTCTAAGGATCCTTTCCACCTTTGGATTTGGGGGTTCCAAGTAAATTTTTAAGGACCTTCTACCGAGCATACACTCACCAATAGTAATTAAAATGCTGAGAAGCACATAGAATGAATTTCAAACAAAAATAATAATAACTACACAAATTTACACTAAACAAAATAATAGGGGATTTAACATAAATGGCATGAGATTTAGGTGAAAGAAAGTGCAAATAGACCTTGCTGCACTCCACTTGCAGCTCTAGCTTTTCCCTTCTTATGTTGTCCAATTCTATAAAATTCTACAAAGAATCAGTAGTACTTTAATTCTACATTAAACACAACTACAAAGAATTTGGTAGTCTAAGTTATAGTACAACTCAGGTCCACTAAAAATATCAATATCCCCGGCAACGGCGCCAAAAACTTGTTGTCATTATTTCGAGACTCTTGCTGCTATTTTATTAAGAACAGTAGAGAGAAAAAATCAAGAGTGGGGAATTGGAGATGGGTCAGCACAGCAAGTCTAAAATAAACACAGTCTTATAAGATACAAGGTCCATTGTAGCAAGTTTTGATAAGTAAGAGTTTGTCCCATAGAGTAATTGATCTAGAACCCAAAATGGGCTATAATAGTAGGCCTCCAAATCTGGCTACAGATCTGACAATCCTAAAGAAAGGGAGTTGGATATCATGACTACACTAAATTAATCCTAAAAACAGAGAAATAAAATGTAGCCCTATCCTAAAGAAAGGGTTAAAAAGAAGATGGTGGTAGTGTGTGCCAAAATAAAATACAAAAATTATGAGAAGCAAGTAGGTTGAGCTAGAGTTAATGATACAGTAATATAACTCAGATTTAGTCTGTCTTTGCAGTGCTCCTTGCTGAGACGCTATTAATAGCCTTAATAAGCTATAAGCTTCTAGTTTAACCCATTCCATTTTGGGTGCTCTTAGGGCTATTCTCTGTCCACTATAATGGTCACAGGGTATCCGATAGAGTCTGTCAAATCCCATTAGTTAAATAAAAAATTTGCTAGTCTAATCCAAAAGAGTGGACTGATCATTTCCACAGCCACTAGACCAGCTCTAGCCATGAATACTATTGCAGCACTATATAATGTCAGTGCTACAAACTCCCCAGATCTGCACATAGACCTGGCTGACATCCATAGGTATTCGAACTCATAAGATCCCAAGTGCTTTGCTAAGGCTTACTGCTCACTAGTGCTCGTAAAAAGGGCCATGCAACAGGTTGAATAAGGCCTTTAGCTCAGCTGGTCATTGCTACAAATAGCCTGCAATGGATCAGCCTCAAGTTGTAATTACTACAAGAGATCAGATCTAACAACTGATATCGATTAGGTAGAACAGAGGGGACCCAGTTACTGTACAAACCTCCTCACAAGGCTCTAAAAGCTCATGTGCAGGGGAGAAGAATCCTTCTCAAACATGTGGATGGACACAACCTTAGGGCTATATTGTATCCACTTGAATGGTCACAAAGTATCTCATTGGTCTGTCCATCCCATAGAGGCCTGAGAAAGAACATGAAAACTGCTGCAACCACCATTGTCTGCAGGCCTCCGAGCTCACTGAATCTCACTACAGATCCAACATTGCTTTCCATGTGTCTATTAAACCAAGGGAAATCAAATGGTAAATAATAGACCTATTAGAAATGGAATGGGCTAGACCCAAATACATGGATCCTATAGACATCTAAAGAAATCATAAGATCTATAGATTTGATTAAGCATTAAAATAGTAGTTCATTGATAACAACAAATCTTAGAATGAACTGTCTCCTAGCTGCAACCCATACACAATGCTCATCCACGATCCCAATGTACACAAAATCTAATACAAGACGAAAACAAAACTAGACCTAGCTACTTACAGGGGGATTAGCCAACAACTGCTGAGCTAAGAGAGAAGAGAAATAGGAAAAAGAGGTGATCAAACCCTAACCCTAGCAAGTGCTGAGCTAAGAGAGAAGAGAAATAGAAAAAAGAGGTGATCAAACTCTAACCCTAGTCCGTTAGAGCTCTCAGCCGGTAAAGGATGAAGGAAAGATGAAAATAATAAACTCTAAGTACAGCTTATATACTCTGTCAAAATAGCCTTGGCTCTAAACAGATTAACCCTAATTTTTCTAGCAGACGTAGCACTGTTACAACACTTGAATGCCTCAAGTTGTGTCCTTTAAAATCTGTGCCTCGGGAAGTATGCCCTAGCCTTGGGAAATTCTCAAAAGGTCCCTGAGTTAAACTGAGAAGTGGAGAGCCCACGCTTCGTGGGGCTGCCAGCTATTTTAGTTTGCTCGCACAGTTGCTTTGCTTTTGTGGAGTTGACTTTGGCTGATGGGAATGACTCATTCATGAAGTAAACCTTTAGTGAATCGTGCAGTTGCTTCGTGTCACAGTGTTGTCGCAGAGATGATTAAGAGAGCCAGGGTGTTTTTCATAGTAGAGCTTTAGGAGCTTTCTCTCTCACTAAGTACTCAAGTAGATGGGATCCTGCATTCGCTTAGTAACTTGTAAGGCTCCAGAGTGCATGAGATCTGTGCGAGGGGAATTCAGGGCATCTCTGTCTTCCAGGGCCACACGAGAACTCCGCGAGGTGACTTTTTGTTCTTTATGCATATGGGCTTGTTGGGTTCCTCGCACAGCTACTTTGAGGCTTGATATCCGTGAGAGCTTTGCGACCACAAATTCTAAAGGTTTCACACTGCGAGATCTTTGTGATGTCTTTACAGCTCTCCTCTTGAGTGCGCGGCCTATCTGTGTGAGAGCATCTTCCACTGCATCTTTAGCTTCACGAGGAGGCTTCTCAACTCTGCGAGGTCTGTTTCTTGGCACTCTGTTGCACTACATTTGCTGCTCTTACAGCGTCCTTCCTTCTCAGCTTACTTTAGTCATCTGCTAGACTTTAGGTCAATGATGATTGTTGGGGGAATTTAGTGTGCTGATTATTGTGTAATGATAAAAGCAAAATCAAGTCAAAGTAAAATAAAGGATGGATTCAGCACAACTAAAATATCCTAGACCTACAAGATACAGGGTCCTTTGTAGCATATTTTAATAAGTAAGAGTCTGTCCCAAAGGGAGTAGTGATCTAAACCTAGAAGGTGTATAGTAGACCTCCAGATCTGGCGATAGATTTGGCAATTGTAAGAAGAGAGCTTTTCGGGTGTCACTAGATCTAATTTATAAAATTGAAATATAAAATTAAATCTAAAAGATTGAGGAAGATGGATGGTGAAATAAAATATAAAATAAGGTGAAATAGATAGCTAGGGCCTGATTTTTATTGCAAAATAGATCAAGAGCTGGCTACAAGCACAAATGCAAGGTATAAGAATCTGATTTAGACCGGTGGTTTGGATTGATCTTAAGGCTATGATCTATCCACTTAAATGGTCACAGATCATCCAATAGATTTTCTCCATTCCGATGGCTTCAATCAGAACAAGATAATCACTACAGATGCTATGGATGTAAGGCCACAGGCACAGGCACCCACATGCATATCAAACCCAGGGAAATCAGATGGTCATCATGAGATCTACCGGAAAAGGGCCTGGGCTTGTTCCGAGTGCGAAAATTTGATCGAGAATCTAATGGGACCACAAGATCTTTAGATTTAATTAAGCTTTAAAATCAACAATTTATTGCTTTAATAAAAATAACTTACAATAAAATTGTTCCCAGATCTGTAGTTTGTGCATCGATCCACATTTCTTCATGCCGAAATTACAATTACAAACCACATCTGAGCTGCTACCTAGATCTAATCCAACAGGCTGGATTAGAGAGAGAAGGGGGAAGAAAAAAAGGGGAAAATAAAACCTAAACCTAAACCTAAATGAGCTAAGGATAACTCAGGCTATTCCTTTGTTCCTACTTTCCTTGCTCCCGAAAAATAGCAGAAAGGAGTTTTAATTATACATTTGCAGTGATCCGTGTGGTTTAGATTGCAGCCAATCAGAAGAGAGGATTTTAGTTTAAGCTTAATGCTTGTTTAAGAGTTTCAACCAATCAAAGAAGCGATAGGGATCTAATTTTGTTAATGCCTAGCTGAAACTAATTTTTTCCCCGCCAAAAATTAGTTCACACCCATGTGCAGAATTTCCTGTGCATTGGAGTTTCCAACTTTGCCCCTACCGTCCGAAAATAATTGCCCAAAATACTCTTGCTACAGCCACTACCAACACTGCCCCCCTTTTGGCTTTATTAACTTTCCATTATAGCCCCTCATTTGACCAACCTTTATAATTGATGAGTTGCAACCATGTATGCTACTGGTGAAATTGGCAGCTTCCTGGAGAAAATGAATCTCGAAAGGTTCTGTGGTGTGCATGGATATTCAGCAGCTTGAGTATGTTGTCGTGAGGATTGAGGGGTGCTACTCGAGAGGCTTAATAGGTAGCTGAAGCTTACATGTCGATAGGATCAGATGGTGTACCTGTCAATAGGTTGTGCACTCTTCATCTGCTCGATAGGTTTATGGGCTGGAAAGATGTCTTCAAGTCGAGCGGATTGAAGGGTGGCTGAAGCTTAAGTGCTCGAGAGGATTGAGTATGGGGTTGCAGCAAGGTGTTGACAAGTTGGGGGCTAGAAGACTGAAGTTGTTTGCTAGGGTGGTCGACAGGTTCAAGGTTGCACCTGTCGACAGGTTGCATGGGAAGCTTAAATGTACATCGACAGGATCACAACTTAGAGGCTTGATTTGCTCGATATGTTTGTTGTTTCATCTGCTTTAGCAATTCGATAGTTTCAATGCCTGGAGGTGTCAACAGGTTCAACGGTATTCTCGATAGGTTGGCTGAAAGCCTCCAATGAACCATTCGATAGGATGGGTTCCTACTTCATGATAGCATCCACTCGACAGGTTTACAAGAGTGAACTCGATAGGTTGGAAGCTGCATGAAGTGTAAGTTGACAGGTTGGGTTTCTAGCTGGATGAACCATTCGATAGGTTGATTGCTGCCCCAAAGCACTGCTCGATAGGTCCATCTGCACAAATCGATAGGTTCAGCTGAGGCAATTCCTTAACAGAACTCAATAGGTTTAATCCCAGCTCTAGAACTATTCAATAGGTACTGACTTCAGCTGAACCACCCATTCGATAGGATTGGTTTTAGATTTCAGCAGCTCTTGTACATGGACTTTTCATGTGTAAATTGCTCAGCTGGAGCAACACATCAGTAGCCACTACCCTCAAGTCTGTAGCAAGATCTTTGGGATGCTGCTCTATTTTTCCAACATATATGTCTGTGGCTAGAAGAATTAGAGCAGCTTTTACAATGATATTCATCAGTTTAGAATGCAGGTCTGCTGTCTCTTCTCTAACACTTGTCGAGTTCCATATTACTGCACTCTTTTCGTATGCACACTTGAATAGCTGTAGCTCTTCCGTTCAAGTACACCTTGAGCTGCTGTTTTACTTCCATATTAATAGATTACTTCCTTCTGCGCTAATAGATGGTTCCAAGTCCTCTTTTTAGCATTTTTACATAGAAAAACTGCATTCTTCTATAGTTTACCAATAACTGCAAAACACACTCAAAAGCAATTATTAAACACTCTAGGTCTTAGCAAAAGCAATGTTTAAAAGGGTAAAATGTGGCATATTTCACTGATTAACACACCCCCAAACCTAACCTTTGCTAGTCCTCGAGCAAAGTGAAATTTAAATTATCTAACCTACAAAAAAAAATGCCACTTTCGTAGGGAACACGGGTGTATTTGGCACATGCACCAAGCCTTTTAAACCCCTAGGTGATCCCTAGTGGAGGAGTGGAGTCTCCTGAGGGTTTTTAGTGAAGGAACCCCCAAACATCTCCAATAAAATTAGTTAATACTCATGCAACATGCGAAAACAGAGTTTTAAGAATATAAAATAAATTCCACACCTTGTCCATTCAATTTTTAGAGGATTCTCAGCAGAAAAACATCAGTTTAAGACCTAAAATTCTATTGTAATTCCTTCGTAATCAATCAGTTCATGTCAAGGCATTGTGCCTGAAAATTAATGCAGAGCTCACCTTTAATTTAAGAATTCTGCTTTGATACTGCCCCAATCAAATCAAATTTCAGACCCAAGTCTTACCAGGGATGTTCACTCACAACAAAAGTAGAAGGGTGCATCATTTCACACAACTCAAGAGCAGTTACAGCACTCAAATAGGACTGCAAGCATGAGCATAGGCATTTCTCTAACTTCTAAAATTTTCTAACTCTATTCTTCATAGATTAAACATATCCTCATCTCCACATGGCAGCTCAATCTATTTTAGATCAGTAAGGTCTTTTTATTGGGTTGTAATGTGGCTTATGGGTGAAATTTGTAAAAGAATAAATGGGTGTTAAAAGGATTCAAATTGAAAAATCAGTAAAGGTAAGGAGGTGGTCTACACAACACCTTGTTCAGTTCAGCACAATTTCATCTACTTCTCGAATTTTCAGATTTAAAGTGGCCAGTTTCAAATCCTCTTTTCAATCTTTCAGTGAAATGACTTCTCTTTCTCATTCCTTTTCTTTTTGTATGCTTTTTATTTTTTTCTTTTTCTCCATTTTTCTTTTTCTGTATGGGTTGGAATGCCACAACACCACCAAATGTTTTTTCCTCTTTCTCAACCAAACATCAAACCAGCTCTACCTTCTGAAATCTCAGAGTGAGGGTCAGGCTGTATCAGGTCACTGAGGTTTTTGGTTCAAATTTTCTAGTTTTTATCAAAGAAAACTGGGAATTTTAAGGCTCAAATGGTGTGTATCAAGGGCAGTTCAAAGGTGGGATATTTTAAGCTCAAATTATCCAAGGGATGGCCTTACTTCATGTCCTCAATATCATGAATGTTGTCCAGCTGTTTCAACATGGATTTGCCTAAGTTCTAGTAGGAAAAATTAGATCCAATCAATCCATAGAGCAAAAAAAATTGCCAAGACACTCTTCAAAGAAAATATTTCAGGCCCAAATCTCATTGGGTATGGCCTTCCATCAAATTTTCTGGGGGTGTATCCTTACAGTTTTTCTCTCATTTCATGTTCACTAAACATCAATTTTTGAAAATTCTTGACATTTTCTTCATGAAAAATATTAAAACTACAACTCATTTCAGTTTTAAAAAGTTTTTAATTTCCTCTTTTCCAAAAATCAGGTGGGAAATCACTTTATTTTCAAAAACTTTTTCAACATAGCTACACTAGCATTAACTCATTTCATTGGCACTGCTATACCTGTAAACCTAAGATAAACATTGTCTTCAATGTTCTACACAATGAGAAACTAGGGGCAGCAGGGTAAAAGAAGAAAGAAAAACTAAGGAGAAAAATTGTAGCTTTGTGCAGCAGAAAATAAAAAGACAAAACTGAATATATGAGCAGGAAAATGGAAATAATGATATACAAGTGGTGGAAATTACTGGTAAAATAGAAAAAACAACAAAACAAAGCTAAAACTGCTACAAAATAAAATCTAAAAACTGCATATATGGACAGAAAAATAAAAGGACTGCTATGCAATTGAAAGGAAATTATTGCTAATAACACAAAGTAAGGAACTGAACACAAAGCTACAAAAAATAGAAAAGTGTTGATACAAAACAGAGTTATAGATAAATAAATAGGAAAACAAAGTTAGAAAGTAACTATAATCACAGAAAAATGTAAAAAATCAGTAAAACTAGGACACATTAAACCTAAGAAAGAGAAACCAGCAACCTAAAAATAGAATTTTAAACTAAAATTCCTAAAATAGAAAATCCTAATACCAAATGATAAATCCCCTGAGCCCAAAGAAAACCCCAAGAGCCTAAGCCAATCAGCTACTTATGAATTTAAGTTATTTTAAAAGTGATCAGCTGTACTAACATGCAGTGAAAAGCAAGATTCATAAGACTGACCCCTTTGTTGATGATGTGTATGGATCAAAAAGAATTTCTAAATAATGAAGCATGGGAGCACACATTAAAAACATGATTCATACAGCTAAGATCCATTTAATGGTGAAGAAATCTCGAAGGAAAATAAAATCAATGGCTCCAATGAATATTCAAAAAAACATATGATCCACTGCTCATTGTCCTACATGATTCCTCGAAATGAAAAACCATGATCTCAGCAGGCCCAGATGGGAAAAATGAATAAAAATAAAGACAAACAGCCCATCTGGAGATAATTTTATGTTTTTATAATTTTCTATTTTTTTTTATTTATTTTGGATCAGCTCGGGCTCAACAAGAGCCCTTATTTACTGCGGCTGAAAAATAATAAGAAATTTTAATTTGTAGTTTCATTTTATTCTATTTTTTATTTGGTTTTGTTGAGTTATACAAAAATTAGAATGACAGCAAACACAGGAAAACTGTTGGTCAAAAGAATTTAAAAATAGAAAATGAATGCAAAGAAGAAGGGGATGCAAACTCAAGCAGATCTACTCCTGCTGTAATCCATTTACTCGTCGTTTGGCGGCTGCTCCAGATCTGTAAGAATCCAAAAACTGCAGCAGTACCTTATTCAAACATAGTGATAAGAACAAAAAGAAAACCTAGACTGCAGCCTCACTTCCGCAAAAATGCAAAGGGCTACAGTAGCATTTATTCAAACAACTAGAAGGCATAAAGTAAACAAAACCCAGGAAAATCAAAATTTCTGCAATTTAAAACTAATTTTCTATACAAAAACTGTAGCAATCCTTAAATCAAACAGGTAGAGTGCACTCTAAAATTTTAAAAACTAATCAACAATAAAACTAAAAAAATATGATCTACAAAAAAAATAGCTCAGATCTACAAAATAAAAATTAGATCTACAGAAATGAAAAACTCAAATCTACAAAATAAAAATCAGATCTACAGAAATGAAAAACTCAGATCTACTATCTCGATCAGAACTGCCCGACAGCGGGGCCAAAAACTTGTTGGGGAATTTTAGTGTGCTGATTATTATGTAATGATAAAAGCAAAATAAAGTCAAATCTACAAAATAAAAATTAGATCTACAAAAATGAAAAACTCAGATCTACTATCTTGATCAAAACTCCCCGGCAGCGGCGCCAAAAACTTGTTGGGGAATTTTAGTGTGCTGATTATTATGTAATGATAAAAGTAAAATAAAGGATGGATTCAGCACAACTAAAATATCCTAGACCTGCAAGATACATGATCCTTTGTAGTATGTTTTAATAAGTAGGAGTTTATCCCACAGGGAGTAGTGATCTAAACCTAGAAGGTGTATAGTAGACCTTCAGATTTGGCAATTCAAAGAAGAAAGAGAGCCTTTCGGGTGTCACTTGATCTAATTTATAAAACTAAAATATAAAACTAAATCTAAAAGATTGAGGAAGATGGATGGTAAAATAAAAAATAAAATGGGGAGAAATAGACAGCTAGGGCCTGATTTTTATGACAAAATAGATCAAGAGCTGGGGATTTGCAGCAATCCTTCACTTGGCTACAAGCACAAATGCAAGGTATAGGAATCTGATTTAGACCGATGGTTTGGATTGATCTTAAGGCTATGAACTGTCCACTTAAATGGTCATAGATCATTCAATAGATTTCCTCCATTCCGATGGCTTCGATCAGAACAAGATAATCACTACAGATGTTGTGGATGTAAGGCCACAGGCACAGGCACCCACATGCATATCAAACCCAGGGAAATCAGATGATCATCAAAAGATCTACCAGAAAAGGACCTGGGCTTGTGCCAAGTGCAAAAATCCGATCGAGAATCTAATGGGACCACAAGATCTTTAGATTTAATTAACCTTTAAAATCAATAATTTATTGCATTAATAAAAAACAACTTACTATAACATTGTTCCCGGATCTGTAGTTTGTGCATCGATCCACATTTCTTCATGCCAAAATTATAATTACAAACCAGATCTGAGATGCTACCTAGATCTAATCCAACAGGCTGGATTAGAAGAGAAGGGGGAAGAAAAAAAGGGGAAAAATAAAACCTAAAACTAAACCTAAATGAGCTAAGGAGAACTCGGGCTATTCCTTTATTCCTACTTTCCTTGCTCCCGAAATACAACAGAAAGGAGTTCTATTTATACATTTGCAGTGATCACTGTGGTATGGATTGCAGCTAATTAGAGGAAAGGATTTCAGTTTAAGCTTAATCCCTGTATAAGAGTTTCAACCAATTAGAGAAGAGATAAGGATCTAGTTTTGTTTATGCCTAGCTGAAACTAATTTGTTCCTCGCAAAAAATTTGTTCACACCCATGTGCAAAATTTCCTGTGCATTGGAGTTTCCAACTTTGCCCCTGTCGTCCAAAAATAATTGCCCAAAATTCTCTTGCTGCAGCAACTACCAACACAGCCCCCCTTTTTGCTTTATTAACTTTCCATTATAGCCCCTCATTTAACCAACCTTTATAATTGATGAGTTGCAACCATGTATGCTACTGGTAAAATCTGCAGCTTCATGGAGAAGATGAATTTCGAAAGGTTCTTTGGTGTGCATGGATATGCAGCAGCTTCAGTATGTTGTCATGAGGATTGAGGGGTGCTACTCTAGAGGTTTAACAGGTAGTTGAAGCTTACATGTCGATAGGATCGGATGATGTACCTGTCGACAAGTTGTGCACTCTTCATCTGCTCGACAGGTTTAAGGGCTGGAAAGATGTCTTCAAGTCGAGTGGATTGAAGGGTGGCTAAAGCTTAAGTGCTCGAGAGGATTGAGTATGGGGTTGTAGCAAGGTGTCGACAGGTTGGGGGTTAGAGGACTGAAGCTCTTTGCTAGGGTTGTCGATAGGATCAAGGATGCACCTGTCGACAGGTTGCATGGGAAACTTAAATGTACATCGACAGGATCAATGCTTAGAGGCTTGATCTACTCGATATGTTTGTTGTTTCAGCTACTTCAGCAATTCGATAGGTTCAATGCTTGGAGGTGTCGACAGGTTCAATGGTATTCTCGATAGGTTGGCTGAAAGCCTCCAATGAACCATTCGATAGGATGGGTTCCTGCTTCATGAAAGCATCCACTCGGCAGGTTTACAAGAGTGAACTCGATAGGTTGGAAGCTGCATGAAGTGTAAGTCGACAGGTTGGGTTTCCAGCTGCATGAACCATTCGATAGGTTGATTGTTGCCCCAGAGCACTGCTCGATAGGTCCATCTACACAAGTCGATAGGTTCAGCTAAGGTAATTCCTTAACAAAATTCGATAGGTTTAATCCCAGCTCTAGTACTATTCGACAGGTATTGACTTCAGCTGAATCACCCATTCGAGAGGATTGGTTTTAGCTTTTAGCAGCTCTTGTACATGGACTTTTCACGTGTAAATTGCTCAACTGGAGCAAGACATCAGCAGCCACTGCCCTCAAATCTGTAGCAAGATCTTTGGGATGCTACTCTGTTTTTCCAACATATAGGCCTGTGGCTAGAAGAATTCGAGCAACTTTTACACTGATATTCATCAGCTCAGAATGCAGGCCTACTGTCTCTTCTCTCACACTTGTCGAGTTCCATATTGCTGCCGTCTTTTAGTATGCACACAGCTTGTATAGTTGTAGCTCCTCCTCAGTTCAAGCACACCTTAAGCTGCTGTTTTACTTCCATATTAATAGATTACTTTCCTCAGCTCTAATAGATGGTTCCAAGTCATATTTTTGACATTTTTACATAGAAAAACTACATTCTTCTATAGTTTACCAGTAACTGTAAAACACACTCAAAAGCAATTATTAAACACTCTAGGTCCTAGCAAAAGTAAGGTTTAAAAGGGTAAAATGTGGCATATTTCACTGATTAACAATGATCAGCAATAGTGAGTCACCATGGTGAGCACTACCAAGGTGTTCCTTTAGGCTTTGACTCAGCTGTCATCTTTGCTTGTATTCTCTCTCTTTGGGCCAAAAAGCTAGGATTTTGTATTAAGTTGCACATTTTATTACTAACTGCAAAACATACTTAATAAATGATTATTGGTGGGCTATAAGGTCCATCAAAGGCTAGGTTAAGAGGCGAAAAGTGGTACTTTTAAGTGAATAACATGCCTTAGACCTTAGGAAATTCCCAAAAAGTCCTTAAGTTAAGACTGAGAAGTGAAGAGCATGAGTTTCGCGGGGTTGGCTCTGGTTCATTAATCCAGTCGCGCGGCTTGCAGAGTCCTCGGGAGGTAAGAATTTGTCTTAGAAAGTTGTTCACTTGTGCAGGTGGACTTTGTATTGCCGCATAGTTGCTTTGGCTTTGAATGTTGTCGCACAGAAGAATTTGTAGTGCTTGGTTTACTCGCACGGCAGAGCTTCAGAATTTTCTCTGGCGAGGGTGTCGTGAGGATGCCTTTAAATCTTGCTCGAATTCTTGTTGAAGGGATAACAAAGCTCGCTCGGTAGAGGGTTGAGCTATTAAATGCATGAGAACTGCGCAAGGACATTTCTAGAGCTCTCTCTCCTCTTGAACCACGTGAGGACTTCATGAGTTTGTTATTGTTCTTTGTGCAGATCAGCTTCAGGAGATAGTTTGTGTGGCTAACATGAAACTTGTTCCTCGCGAGAGCTTTGCGAGCTAGATTTTTGAAGACTTAGTGCGCGAGAGCTTCGCAAGTTCACTGAGTGTTGGTTGCAACTAAATTGTGCGACTGCTGCGTGAGAGACAGCTTTGGGGCAGTTCCTTCACTAAGCTGCATGAATTCCTCACGAGTTCCCTTATGTTATATGTAAATTTTGTGCAAGGTAACTCTGCTGCAGGCTTAGCCACATGAGGTAACATCTCTACTGTGCGAGATAACACATTTGCTCCTCTACTGCTATGCATCCTCTGTTGTTGCAGTCCTCTCCACTCTCATCTATGCTTCTCACTTTTGTTAGACTTTCCTGGTCCATTATGGCATGCAAAATAGTCACCATGGTGTTCCATCAGTCCTTGGCTCAGCTATCATCTCTTGCGTGGATTCTCTCTTCTTGGCACCAAAGGCATGGACTTTGTGTTAAGCTACATAAGATATTACTAACTATAAAACAAGCTAAACAAGATTTATTAGTCTACTTCAAGGTCCAACAAAGGCTAACTTAAGAGGTGAAAAGTGGTACTTTTCAGTGAATAACAACTATCAAGCCTCCATGACTCATTCCCCCATGACCCCCATCAACCCCCCATCATCTAGACCATCAAAGGCCCCATGGCCCAGATCCACCATTTCCCCATGACCCAGAGCCACCATTCCCCCACCCATATACCACAAGGACCAATGGGCCAAACCCACAAAGGCCCAATGGCCTAGACCCATCAAGGGTCAATGGGCCAGACCCACCAAGATCCAATGGGCCAAATCCAAGTCCCAACAAGGCACAATGGGACAAATCCATCAAAGCTTGTTACCCTATACCCGGGCCCATCAAAGCATAAACATTGGAGCCTCATCCACCCATCTCCCTACATCCTCCCAATATCTCACATACATCTAACGGGCTCCCTTTTCCTCTCAGATAATGTACCCACCTCAGCCCATCTCCCAACATGGCCTAGGCCTCACTCATCCCCAACCCCCACACCCAAATCAATATGGGGACTTGTTGCATATTTCCCAGATGGCTTACTTTATTTGTTGGTGGTAAAAGCAATTTAAAATCAAAGTAAAATAGGGGATGAAATTAGTACAACTGAGAAATCCTAGACTTGCAAGATACAGGGTCTATTTGTAGCAAGTTTTGATAAGTAAGAGTTTGTCCCACAGGGAAAAGAGATCTACGGCTCCAAGGGAGCCATCTCTAGTAGTCCCTCCAGATCTAACTACAGATCTGGCAGTCCTAAAAGGAGGGGAGTTTAGGCTCACTTATTCTAAGTATCCTAAGGTAGCTTAATGAATTAACTACAGAAAGGGTTGAGAAGATGGATGGAGTGGGGGAAAATAAATATAAAAGGGTGAGAAGTATGCTATTGGGTTTAGATCTGCTGGGATTTATGACTCAGATCCAGGTCAGCTGGTATAGAAATCCTGTCCAATGGCTAGATTATCACTAAAGAGGAGAGAGAATCCAACTCATCTCTGTGCCATGATCCAATCCCTTAAGGTTATAACCTGTCCACTTAAATGGTCACAGACTATCCCATAGTGGAACCACAATCCAGAAATGGGTCAAAACAAGTTAATCATTGTAGGCACTACTTCATCCAGGCAACAAGCTCAGGAATCCATAGGAAAACTCAACCTCTAAAGCTCTATGTGTGGGGCTAAGGCTGTAAAGGACCATGATAGCCCAGACACATAGAACTAGCAAGAGATTGAGTACCACCTTAGATCTAGCTGTCCATTGATTCAGTGGGACTACAATGGTCCAGTCACAAGCCTACAATCTCCATACCTAGATCAGATCTGCCATCTAATGGCGGGTCTATAATAATATAGGGGAGTCTGTCTTTGTACAATCTCCTACCAGGCTACAATATCAGGCTCGGAGAAGAAGGATCCATTTTATATCGGCGGATTGGATTCACCCTAAGGCTATAACCTGTCCACTTGAATGGTCACAGACTATCCCAGAGGCTATCCTCCTTACGGAGCCCAAAATAAAATAAGAATATTGCTGCCACCACCATGGTCACAAGGCTACCAGCTCAGGCTTCCATGGGGATTTCAGATCTAGTAGGTCCTGTGGTGGGGCTAAGGCTGTATCGGACCATGATAGCCCAGACACACAGGTCACTTGGATCTGAATGGGTCCTTAGAATCCTTCCTCCATTGCTTTGAATCACAACCAAAGCAATGGCGGATCACAAGGCAGCAGCCTTGCACAGAATAGCTCATGAACACACGAATCCCATAAAAGTACAATACCCAATCATAAATTCCATTAATCTAATCTCAATAGACATACATAGGCATGGCCAGCAAGTGCTGGACCATGGAGAGAAGAAAAAGAAAAATGGAAAACTACTTACAACTAGAACAGAAAAGAAGAAGATCTTAGATCTCATATCAGTGATACAGTCTCAGCTTCCGCTGCTGTCTAAGTCTAAGAACTCTAAAAAGTCTCAAAAGAAGCCCTCCAAACGTCTTTTTTAAACCTAAACCAGGCTTAGGTTTATATAGCAGTGGGTGTGGCGGCACATTAGGGTTAGGAAACCCTAATTTTAGCGATGCCACGTGGCCCATTAATGATCCTTGAATGCCTCGGGGCGCATGCAAAGAGATTTGAGCATGGAAGTGCGTGTCTTAATCGTTGGAAATCCCTAGAATGTCCTCCACAGAATGATGGAAGTTGGAGTTCAGAGCTTCGCCAGGTTGCAGTTGATTCTCAGACTTGTCGCGTGGTAGCACTGACTTTGCGAGGATGAGTTTGCATTAAAACTTTAGACATCACGGGGTTGTAGCTTCTTTATGCTTTGAGCAGGTGCGAGGTAGATAGTTAAATTCTCGCTAGATTGGGCTTCGCGCCGTTGGATTGCTACTTGTGAATAGCGCAGGAACTGCACGGGCATTCCATTTCACAATTGATCTTCGTGAGGCTTACTTTGGTCTTCGCGAGGCTGCTTTCTTCGTGAACAACGCGAGAACTGCGCGAGACGTTCACTTCTTAATGGAACTTTGCGAGGATCCTCGTGAGGCTTTGAGGCTTTTCTGGACTGCACGACAGGTTCCCTTGACATTTACTTCCCACGGCTACTGCGTGACAGATTCTCTTAAACTGCGTGAGACTGCGCGACCTTTAACTTCTAAACTTCGTGAGAGCTACGTGACTTAAGGCTTCTGAAGCTCTTCTGTCACTCCACTGCACGAGAAGTTGTTGTGAAGTCTTGGGACTTAGCGAGGACTACGCGAAGCATATTTTTCTAAATCTTCTGGAGCTTTGTCAGCTGCGCGAGGCTTGCCTCAGGTATAGATTCATGGCTCATTCTTCTGAGGGACTTTTGGTGCCAATACAGGCTCCTTAACATGATTTATGGCCTTATTGTTCTGTTGCTTATTATCTACAGAAAACACTTAACAAACTTTTATTAGATGGCTAAGGGTCTAATCAAAGGCTAAGTTAAGGGGTGAAAAGTGGTACTTTTCAGGTCTCAACACACCCCCAAACCTAATCTTTGCTAGTCCCTTAGCAAAGCTACACTAAAATAACTACAGAAATTAAATGCCAGTTTCGTAGGGAGCACTGATATATTTTGCATATGTACCAAGCCTTTTAAACCCCTAGGTGATCCCTAGTGGAGGAGTGAAGTCTCCTTAGGGTTTTCAGTGAAGACACCCACAAACTTCTAAATGAGACAATTAACAAAAGTGCATTATTATCAAGTGAGCAGTCAAGAAACAGAGTTAGGTCACCCTTGAATCAGTAAAAATATAAGAAATTCAAACACATTGGCTGCACAAAAATTTAAACAGTATAAGCTTCTCAAGAAAGCACAGCATTTCCAAGCAGTTACACCAAAGAACAATTCACATGTGTGTCGACACTGAGCTCATCGCTGGATCAAAAATTAGGTTATAGGTCACACCTAATGCATTCAAGATCAGACCCAAAACTCTCCAGGGCATACTCTCATAAAGAACTGTTGAGGGTTTCATTTTCTCTCAAGCTCAAGAGCAGTTACATCCCCCAAATGGGTCTGTAAGCATGAGCATAGGCATAGCTCTTAAGTGCTGGCATCATTGATAGATCCTCACCATAGATTGGATAACTCTTTATCTCCACATGACAGCTCACTTAACTTTGGATCACAAGGGCTTTAACAGGGCTGTAATGTGGCTTATGGAGTGGGGTTAAAAATAGAATGGAAGGTTGAAAAGGGGTTCAAAATTGAGAAATCAATAGGTGAAGGAGGTGATTCATGACTTCACCTTCTTTGGTTCAGCTCCTTTCATCTTCTTTGAGGTTTTCAGATTTGAAGTAATCAGTTTCTCTTCTTGATTTCAATTTTTCCAATGAAAGTTCCCTCTTGACTCCTCTTTTACTCCTCTTCATTATTATTTTTGTTTCTTTTTTATGCATTTTTCTTCTTTTTATTTTATTTTTGCTTTTCTGAAATGCCACCATTTTCTCAGTTACCATACTGCCAGAATTCAAGGTACTTCTTCTTTATTCACCTAATGTTGACCATAGCTAGTCCATCTTCAACTCTTGTTCCTTTACCTTCTGAATTCTCAGAGTGAGGGTAAGGTTAAATCAGATACAGAGGTTCAGGTGCAAGTACTTAGGTGCATTTTGAAGAAATTTAGGATTTAAAACTCAAAGGGGGTATGGATAAGGGCAGTTGCTTAAGGTTTGTCTGTTTAGGCTCAAACTGTCCAAAAGAAGGCCTTAATCCTTTCCTAAGTCTCATGAGTGCTGTCAGTTGTTTCAATTTGCAGTTGCCTAACTTCTAGTGAGCACAGTGACTCAGCCAGTCCTTAGAGCTAGAAGAAATTGCCTTAGTCACTCCTCAAGGAAATTTTTTTTGTATAGGCCCAAATCTCACTGGTTATGGTCTTCCTTTGAATTCTTAAGTATGTCCTTACCTTTTCCTCTCTCTAATGCTTCTCTAAGTGCTGATACAAGTGATTTTCCTTGGTGATCTCATCATGGAAATGTGAAATTTTAAAAGTTTGTACTGTCTAAAGTCTGAAAAAAAATTAAAATTCCTTATTTTTCATGATTCTTAGATGAACATGGTTCCATTTCCATATTACTCACAAGATTCTCCATAAGAATGCCTTGGTGCACCTATTAGTTGCACCAAGCATAAACAAAACCTTGCAAGATCTTCGTGACTGGTTCTGAACTTCGTGATACTGTAGTAGTGCTTAGTGCATGTAATACATTCACCGGGCCTAGCTACAGTAACTGTGGGTTTTTGCTCAAAATTCACTTTTGGGGTTTGACTTGTTGACCATCTTGATATTTAGGATGGGTTTCATTAGGACTGTTGCACCCTTGTTTACCCTATTTACAACCCTCTAGTCATTTGAAACCTCACCCTGTCATCTACCATTGAACCCATTCTCACAACTTTTCAAGACCTTGAAAAACTCAAAAACCTTAGAGTCCCATTACCTAATTGCTAACCCAATTATCCCCTTTAACCCCTCACTACTCCTCCCTTTCTCTATAAATAGAGATCCACCCCTCTTGTTTAAGGCTTGAAAAATTTCCCAAAGAGAGAAATGATTGAGAGAGAGCTTTCCTCCCCTTTGGTGCACCCTCTCCATACAAATTTCAAAATTCAAAAACCCCCTTTAGATCCCATCTTCCATAAAAAAAACCTTGAGTTAGGAGAGAACTACCCCCTAGCCATCAAACCCTAGGAGCTAGAGCCCTTGTTCTAACCGCACAAGCCATCAGAAGCTCAGCAAAGCACGCCTACGCAAAGGTCCACCGCGGTGCTACAAGGGCCTGAGAGCTCTGGCTCTCCCCTCTATTCCTCTACCTTCTTATTTTTCCCTTTATCCACTCATTTGTGTAGTTATGCCGTCAAAATTTTGACTAGAGCAGAGGAGCACAAAGAAGATCATTAGTGCCTTCGGGCAAAGGGGAGTACTTTTTCCTTTTTATCTCTTATTTTGTCTTTGGCCATAAGTAGAGACCGCATTAAGCGGGTTGATCGGGTGTGACAAACACCTTCCCAATCGATAACCGAAGCCCCTACCCAAGAGCCTTTGGCGTGAATTAGTAAATCAGAGTCTTATTTATGGCACTTCAGTGCTTATAAAATTGATTTGGGTTTCTCGGGACACCAAAAGTTCTAGGTGTGCAACTCTAAATTTTTCACAAGTGCGTGTCGTCGCGACGGGTTTGATAAAAATCCAAGGTTGCACAAATGTATTTTGAAAAATCCAAAAATATTTGAAGTTTGTAGGTAACTTCACTGAAAACCTTCAGGAGACTATAACTCCTCCACTAGGGATCACCTAAGGGTTTAAAGGCTTGTTGCATCTGCTAAATGCAATCGTGCTCCTATGAAAGTAGCATTTAAATTTATAGTTTTAGATATTTTATGTTTCCTTGTTTACTAGGGGCTAACAAAGCGTAAGTTTGGGGGTGTGATCAGTCACATAATTTACCATTTTATCACCCTTAACATAGTGATGGTAGGACTTAGTTTGCTGCTAACAAGTTAACGATGTGCAGATATTAAGAAAAAATAGTAAAAGAGAGCCAAAGTATTAATATTCATCAAAATAAACTCAAAAAGTAGAAAAAAGATGATTGAGCGACAAGAAGACGATTCGCCACTGCTGAAAGTTAATAAATCGTACTTTACGATTGTGCGCTAAAGTTAAAAATGAAAGAAAGAGAAAACTATGAAATCGTAAAAGGCAATTCTTCAAAAGGTGAATTTTCAGAAAGCGACAAAGGAGTAAAAAGCAATAAAAGAAAAGTGATTGTTCAAAATAGAAAATCATCCAGTAAGGAAGGTATGTGAAAATGAGAAATCATGATTTACGAATTTCTAGGAAAAGAAGAGGTAATCGTAATTTATGATTATGTAAAGCTTTTCCACTACTACATCTATTGCTGCTGATCATGTGAGTGAAAACTATCACCGCCATGAACTGAATTAGATCTTTGAAAATAGAAGTTTGGTGAACCACGGATCTGAAAAGATTGATGAAGATAAGCTCTAAGGAAATCTCGGTTGTTGAAATAAAGGAGAACAATCCAGAAGCACATCTATAGTTGAAAGCAAGGAAGAATACAATTAGGAATTAGAGTTATATTAGGAATCTTTTATTTTTAGTAGTTTCTTTTATTAGAATTAGAAGTCTTTGCAAACCGACTCCTTATGATCTACAAATAAGAGAGCCCGGTGTAGGAATAAGGGATCGAAGAATTTCAACATCGATTGACGACTGAGGTTGGATTTTCTTTCAATCAATAGTGTAAAATAGTTAGAGTAAATTAGATATCAGAGGTCTCTTATTGACCAAGATGTCGATGTGTGGCAACGGGAAGTCATCCTTTGGGCTCGCCTTGTTTAGATTTCTAAAGTCAACGCACATGCGAACCTTTCCATCCTTCTTTGCTGCAGGGACGATATTGGCTAACCATTGTGGGTACTTTGAGACAATGAGAAACCTTGCATCGTACTATTTGATGACATCATCCTTTACTTTCAGCATCCACTCTGGCCTGAGAAGTCTTATCTTCAGCTTGACTGGCTTTATATCTAGATATAAAAGCAGCTCATGCTCAACCAACTCAGTATCCAAACCAGGCATATCCTTGTACGACCATGCAAAGACATCCTGGTATGACCGAAGGAAATCAATCATACTTTTTCTTTCCTCGAGAGATATCGATGTTCCGATCTTGTTGATTCTAGGCATCTCCTCGGTCCCTAGATTGACGTCCTCTATTTCTTCAACAATAGGGGTAGGGCCATGGTCAAAGTCGGCAAACCGTTCAAGGAGTTCATTAGGGATTTCCTCGTCCAGACTCGTGGTTCCTATCACTTCTTGTATTTCTACAGGAAAGGGGTCGACTTCACGTGGGACAGGATTTTTAATTAAGGCATCATTTTCTTTGATTTGATCGGGAATTTTAAAAGATAATTTTTTTAGATTATTTTGCATCTCTTCTATGTTTTTAGGATTTTTGTTTTCTTTGAAAATGGGCTCTTGGCAAAGCGAGTCCCTATATATACATGGTATTGCCTGCCAAGGGCTCACCTCTTTTTAATGGTTATTATTTTTTGGGAAATGGATGTCGAATTTTAGGCCACTCGCCACTTCCAGAGTTTGAGGCATAGTCACCCAATTTCTTACCTGTGGTGCTGCTCCTTTACCTGTTTGGATGGAGGGTGGTGATTGATATGATTCTTCAGAGTCAGCCTCCATCATGTTGATCCTGGGTTCATCTGGGACCTTGTCCTCGAACATCAACAAAATCCTGTGATGGTTTATCACAGGGGGAGATTTTGTAGGTATAGAAAACTCTTCCTCAAAAAGGGACAGAGCAACTATGTCTATTTCTAGGTTGGGGGCATAATTTGGGGATTGGTGTGGTGGACTAGGGCTACTAGTTTGTGGGGGGTTAATTGTGTTGCCCCATTCTAATCAATCTTCACGATCCCTATGCTTACGAAGGTATTTTGGATGTGAGGTCTAGGACGGGGTTCCTGTTCCAAGTTTATTCCCTTAGCTCTAGTAGTGGCTATGGTTCAGGCCTTTTCCTTGGACTCTCGGACAACTTCTTAAGTGGGTTTGTAACCTAGATCAAATCTGACTTGCTGTCCGCCCTTGGCCCTGACTGGCTCTCTCCTGTCTTGTAATCGGGGTCCCACCTCCCTACCTTTTTTATAGCCCCATTTCTAGAGCATGGCCACAACTGCAACCATTCCGCCTCTGATTTTTATGGTGATACTTTTTGGGGGCTCTGGGACTACCGCCAATACCTCATATTCAAAGTTATGGAGGTTTGTATCTTCGATTGTGTGCCATATATCCAACATTTGGGGGTTTTCAATGCTGTGGGTGGCCTTTTCTCTTTCATCATGCCCTTCACCTATGATGGTGATGATCTTTTACCCAACCACGAATTTAAGCTTCTGATATAACATTGAAGGTATTTCCCTGACCTCATGTAACCAAGGGCGCCCCAATAGTAGGTTGAAGGAAGACTTGATATCCATTACCTGGAAAGGTATGGAAAAGGTCATTGGCCTAATCACGAGCTCAAGATTTACTTCCTCGATTATTTCTCTTCTCGTATTATCAAACCCTCAGGCGCAGGTTTTTGTCGGTCTTAACATGCAGGGATCTACCCCTATTTTGGTAACTGTTCTCAGAGGGCACACATTTATGCATTGTTTGTTAACACGAGTTTTGACAAAAATAAGCTGGAAATTTAAAATTTCCCACAAAACTGCAATTTGCAAGTGTTTGGCATTACGGTGGGACCCACAAACTAGAGTTTTTTTGAGGAAAAACTCACATAAAATTTTCAGCCAAAATTTGGCTGGCACTTTTTTCTGCCCATGATATAGGTTAAAAGCTCAGAGAAATTTTGGTGGCCACCCTCACAACCAGAAATTCATTCTTCCCAACTCGGATATTTCATGCTTCTCAACTCGGATATTTCATGCTTAAAATCATTTGATTGCTTTAGATCAATCGATCAAGGTTTTTTTTTCACCATAATTTTTCATATAATGAATCTTGAGACTATGAGCTTATCATCAAACGCTCAATTTTTTTGTTGATATGGCACGCATGTCAATACCTCTTTCTTCACGCCCACGCATTCTTTGAAAGCGCCTACATCTCAGACCTTGAAAAAAATGTTGATTTCTTCGGATCAGATGATGGAGATCTTTTTTAACAAATATCTTTCACAAAATAGATCTTAGGTTCACGGTGCATCAATCTGACGATCAATTTTTAATTTCCTGTATCACCGATACCCAAAATATGACTCTTCAATCATATAACACACATCATGCTCAAACGTGAGTTTAAGGCCATATTTTGGGGACTGGGGACACATGGAATCACAATTTGACCGTCCGATTGGTGTTACATGATCTTAAGATTCATTCTATGGACGATCGGGGTGAAAAACAATCACCCTCATCTAATCCAAAGCAATCAATAGTCTTCAACGTGGGCGCTTTCAGAGAACGCATGGACGCGAACAGAGGTATCCATAAACAACGATGCCAATAAATTGAACCCAACCATCTAGCTAGTTAATTTAAAGGCCATGATCTAAAGATCATAAGTGAAAAGATCGGCACCAAGCATAATCTTTATCATATGACTCAATGCACTCTAAAGCCATTATCCGATTCAACAGTTGATTGTATCGAATCATATGATAGAGATTGAGTTTTGCACCACTCTTTTGCATCGTAGATCTGTAGATCATGGCCTTTATATCAGACGGTTTAGATGCAACCTCACCTCATAATCGTACTTTTTGTTTGCACTATAAAATCGTAACCTCGCCCTGTCTCCTCTGACCAACGTGCATTGACTGCTTTGAATCTGACAAAGGAGATTGTTTTTTATCCCAATCTTCTAGATGATGCATCTTGAGATCATGGGTATATCGATTTTTTTATTTCATGTGGCACCCATTCCAAAAAATGACTCGTGATTTGTATTAGAGCTTGATGTATGTCTCAGAAGTTTAGAGTTACCGTTTGGGATTTGTACCACACGGAACAAAAAACTATCTGAGTGCATACCCATGATCTCAAGACCCATCTTGTAAAAAGTTGGGACAAAAAAAAATTCATATTCTAATTTAAAGCGATTAATGCATTTTGGCCCAACGAGATGGGGTGAGGTTACATGTTCACGCGGTGTGAAGAATGGTGCCTTGAGAAAACAGTTTTACACAATACAGCCAAACAGCTGAAAAAAATAAAATCAAACCATTGTAAAATTTTAAGAATAAAACTTCCCAAGAGTTCTTTTATTTACAAGCCCATGTAAAGAAAAAAAAAAAAACATTTTCATGAGTTTTGTCAAACAAGGCATTAAAGTAGACCCATTGTCAATCAATACTACTGGGATTACCAAATTTCTAATTTCAACAGTGATATTGAGGGATTTGGAATGATTATTTCCGTCCTCTGGTAAATCAACATCCAAAAAAGAGATGGCTTTGGGAGCCATCACCTTCCCGATTATCTGCCCAACTTCATCTGGGATTACTTGGGGAGACACGTGCGCATTCTTTAATGCCCTCATCAGGGCTTGGAAGTGAAGCAAGGATGTCATTAATAGATCCCAGACTATGATATGGGTCGACATTCTCCTTAGCTGGGTTTCAAGTATGTGCTCTTGGCTCATCTTCTCAAACGAGTTTACCGCAATAGTATCTTTCTTCCCTTCTGGTCAGGCTAGCACTAGTACTTGTGTGTCTAGCTGTTTAGAGATTTTTTCTCACCTAGTGATAAAATCTACTACTCCCTCCCTGCTGCTACTGGCATTGATATCCGTTTGATCATAACTGAGCGACACCTAAGGGGAATTATAGGTTAATCCCGGGACCTGGAAGGGGGTAAAAGAGGGTATCAGAGACGTCTGTGTTGATGGATTGGGATGGGTGGGGATCACCTGGTTAACCACTGTAAAAGGTGGAAGGGTGGAATGGTAAAAGGAATTACAACAGAATTTTAGTTTTGAACTGATGTTTTCTTGAAAATCTTCTTACAGCCTGACTGATGCAGGTGTGACTAATCTGATTGGATGAAAGTTTGCTTTAACAGAGCTGCATTGATCTTAACTGATTTATTGGAGAAGTTTGTGGGTACCTTCATTGAAAACCCTCAGGAGACTTCACTCCTCCACTAGGGATCACCTAGGGGTTTAAAAGGCTTGTTGTATATGCTAAATGCAACTGTGTTCCCTACAAAAGTGGCTTTTTACTCTGTTTTTAATTTTGACTTTGCAAAGGGACTAGCAAAGCTTAGGTTTGGGGGTGTGTTGAGAACTAGAAAATACCATTTTCCACCCTTTAACCTGGGCCTTGATAGACCCTTGAGAGAACTAAATAAGTGTTTTAAGTGCTTGTGTTACAGCTAACAATAAAGACAGGCTTAACCATGAAAGCAGCCTAAAAGTGCCAAAAAGATGATAATCCATGTCGATCCAAAGGAAGAAAGAGAAGGGACAACCTCACTAGCTGTCAAAATGCCTGAACTGAAGAGGCAAAGACCTGGTCTCAACCCAGAAAAGAAATGTGGAGCAATTCGAACAGAAAAATGCACTACAGAGTGCTTTTCGAAAAGAATCTGAACATTTCGAAAAGAACCTGAACTCTGCGAAAAGAACTAAAAGCTCCAGGCTTAGTTTTCGAAGAGCACCTGAACTCTTCGAAAGGATGATTGACCTATTCGAAAAGAAGAGAACTCCTTGCGAACAGAGCCTGAACTTTGCGAAAAGAGCTTCAGGAGTCACAATACCTTGCGAAAAGTTCCCTAAACTAGGCGAAATGGTATTCTGGAGATTCCTAGCTTTTGCAAGGGTAATTCAGTAATCTTTTTCACGCGTCCCAATGCATTTAAAAACCTAGGGACATTCCCGAAGATTCTAAGCACGAAGCGAAGGCATATTCCACCCCATGTGAGCACTCGAAGATGAAATCACTTGGCGAGAACTTCTAGAAGCTCTAACAGATTTTCAAATTGCATAACAGAATTGATGCTTATGTCGCCTGATTGGCTGAACCAGATCGAGCAATTCTGATTGGCCAGAATAGATCTGGATCCTTGTGCTCGACTATCATTGGTTGATACAGATCTGAGCACCTCTGATTGGTCGATACGCATCTGAGCTAGACCTGGGGAAAACTATAAATAGATGAACCATTTGCCCAATTTGGGCATCCAGATTTTGAGTTTCATTCCTATTCCCCCATTTCCAAATTAGCTAGTTTGTCTGAAACCCCTGTAATAGCCTAACTTTTACTTGCAATTGAGAGCTGTGAGATACCTCTGTAATTCATAAGAGAATTATATTCAAGACTACAAATCTGAGAGCTGTTTAAGCTGTGCTCTGTAATTGTAATGGTGAATTTGAAAACGTTGCTGTAAACCGTACATTCTCAATTGGATTCGTGTTAAGGGTTTCCTCTGATCTCCTTATTGCACTAGACTCCTTTAGATTTACTGTTTTTCATGCAATTTCCCTTGATTCATTAACCCTGTGGGAATTAGTGTTTGTAACCTAATCTCTCACAGCATTTGTAGTGATATTTCTTATTCTAAATTAAGGGTTTAGATTAAAGACTATTGGATGGTCTGTGGCCATTGAAGTGGACTGACCATAGACATAAGTCTAAATCTAATCCTTGAGTTAGATTTATTTCTCTTACATCTGTGCTTGTAGCCAGATGAAGATTGGATCATCTCTCATTTGATCTGCAGTCATTCTCAATGTGTTTCAAGGACCAAATCAAAGTTAGATATTATTTCTCCATTTTTATAAGTTTACATCAAAATTCCCCCAACTCAGATCTGGATCATTTAGTTTAACTTTTACTTTTATCATTTTGTTAATGTGACAAATTTAACCTCCCATCTTATGTGCTTTTTAGATAGGATAAGAGGCCAAATCTAGTAGCTCAGATCTGGAGGTTTATCTTGCATTTTAAACAAATTCTCTGTGGATGATCTTTTACTCACTTACATTTAAAACTTGCTACAATTGGCCCTGATCTTGCAGGCTAATTCACTTCTCTCTGTGCTGATATTTCTTTACTCTTTTTAATGTTCCAGATTCATTATAACTTAGCAGTTGCAAATCTATTTTCAAAACACAAATAAATCATGCACACTTAGAATCACCAACAGTGCGCCATGCCGGGGATAGGTACACCTTGGGGGATGTGCACGTTCCAGTGGTGAGGTACTCCTGATTCACATGAACCGAAATGCATTAACTTGAGATAAAGCTAAAAAGATCGGGCTAGGACCAATCATCCCTTGAAAGAGATGGCCAATTCTAGCCTCCATCCCTAATGAAATCACATCTTACTAACTATGCACAGACAATCACCCATCAGGGGCGATAAGCAGCAAAATAGGCGTGAACGGAAGCCTTGACCCTAAGGTACAATTTACGAGGACAAACGACCATCCTGCGGATACCCAGACGCAAGTGCGTACATTCAATAGGGACACCGTGCCTATACAGGTTTTAAGCCAGTGTAAAAGGAAATAAAAGGGAATGAGCCATTTGGTCTGTATGTTTGCACATAGTTTGGTTGGTTGTAATTTCATTTTTGACGGGTCAGTTTCAACTGACAGTAGACTTTTCGAATGGTCTGAAGTCGGGGGCACTCTTGGTCAACATAGATCCGAAGGGGGATGACCAGAGTGAATGCTCTGAAGGTTGGGTAAACCTACTCAGGATTTTTACTAAGCAGCAACAGGTTGTTATTTCTTCTCCTTTTTTCTGTTCTTTTTTTCTCCTCTCTTTTTTTCTTTTTTTCATGTCAGATTGAGACTCTGGGCATGCTCACACTGCCTTTATTTCTGCACGCATCCTTGGGCGAATCAACTTGCCATGTTGATATACCTTAGGAACGTGTGTATTCCGATGATGGGTTCTTGGTTTGCTTGTCGGATCAGGCCTCGACTTCTGCTGGGGGAGATCTGGGGCTAGTTGTGTGTTCCTAGGAGTGACCGGTGATGGATAAGTTTATTTGCCTGCTGGATCAGGCTGGGGTGTCCCTGTATAAGACGGGGTTTGAGAACTTTTGGGTGGACCCGATCATTCTGAATTGATTTGACACGGTTCTCGGAGTGGTGCAAATGGTCATTGAAGTGCTCTTTTGAGAACTAGTGTCACTTTCACCATTTTTTCTTTTTTTTTTTTCTTTTCTTTTTTGTTTGGTTTTGTGGGCGCAATAGGTGGGCGCCTACGGACCTAGATCCGTTTATTGTAGCATGGTCCCTTTGGGCCAATCGAAGGGAACTCGAAGGGTCATTTGGGGATGCGTGCACCATGGCCCAATGACACGTTTATTATAGCACGGTCCCTTTGGGCCATTCAATGGAAACTTGAAGGGTCATTTGGGGATGCGTGCATCCTTACCCGATGACACGTGGGCCTCTAAGGGGGGTTCAGACCGGGGTCCATAGCATATAAGGGGGTCCATCGGGCCTTGAAATCGAAAATGGTCGGGTAGTTAAAGAAACTGTCATTTCTAGTCGGGCGTATATATTATATATGCCTAACCAAAATCTGGCGAAAATGATCGGGCGTATATATTATATACGCTTCGATTTAAAAAGCTCGGCGCTACAAAAGCTATCTTCCTCCCTCCTTCCTTCTTGAGTTCGGGACAGCCCCCTAGGGTTTTTGCATTTGATTTGGCTTGAGTTTTATTACCGGCGGTTGCGGGTGTGGATCGAAAGACGCTTATCCTCCGCCGATATTTGGTTTTCTCTCCCACTGAAGGTAATCATTACCCTTCCTTTATTTTTCTTTTGAATTTTTGATGATATTGTTGCTGGATGCCTCTTTTTTTTTTTTCTTCTTTATGGTGAAATGCTCTGTGATGCCTATATTCCTTTTTCTCTCTTTTTTTTTGTTTTTGTTGTTTTCCCCTTTTTTTTTTTGAAATGTTTGATTCCTTAGGCCTATTTTCGATCCATCATTCATTCATTTTTTTTTTTCTTTTTTGTTTTTGATGGATTAGTGCATTTTATTTGATGGATTGGTGCCTCTCTTTTTTTGGGATTAGCGCGTATATATATATATATATATATTTTTTTTTTTTGGTTTGGTGGATTATTATACACACACACATTTTTTTTTGCTTGTTGATGGGTTAGTACATTTATACACACATTTTTTTTTGGATTAGTACGCACACATTTTTTTTTGTTAATGGGTTAGTACACACATTTTTATTATGGATTAGTACACATACACACATGGTTTTTTTTTTTTTTTTTTTATGAGATTTATTTGTCTTTTGATTAGTGCGTATTTTTTTCTTTTCTTTTTTTTGTGTTGACACCCTTCTCATATGTCGATGCATCTCATATTTTCAGGATGTCTGGTGACGAAGGGCATGATCAGCAGGAAGGGCCGGAGATTGCCTACGGTCCCCATGGGGAACAGTTATTCGTGTCTCAGCGCTCCTCCCAGCCTTGGTATGAAATGCAAGGCGAGGCTACCCATACCGGCCTCCTCTACTGCCAGCACACCCACATGTCCAACTTTGGGATCGTCGGTCCGGTAAACAGATGAGCCCCCCCCTTTTCCGCTTTTGTTTTCCTTTGATGTCTTCATTATACCACCTTGCCCCTATCTGACTAATGCCTTCTATTTGCAGCCCCTGCCGCACATTATGTTCCGAGGCGGTTGGTTTGACCTCCAGCGTCTCGTGCTTTACCTTCCCCCAGTGGTGAAGGACCTGCTCACCGATGCCAGTTTCGGGGATTTCATTTCGTGCCCCGCTGTGAGGGCCGATACGGCCTATTTGAAGGCTATGATAGAGCATTTTTGCCCTGAGACCATGGCATTTCACATGGCCGTGGCAGAGATGGCCTTTACACCTGCAGACTGGTCTATGATCACTGGGGTCCGTATTGGAGGGGTGCCCGTGGTACCTACCCGTACTCCGGGTAAGGAGGAGGTGATTCGACTGATAGTGGCCTACCCCACCTCCGGGAATATTCGAGGTTTTGAGGTCAAGCTATCCTGGCTGGTTGATCAGTTTGAACCTCACGAGTTAGTGGACCAGGGCCAGCCTGACATGGCCATTTATCTCGAGCTCGCACGCGCACATATGCTGGCCCGCATTGCTCTGCTGTTCCTCCTGGGCAAGACTCTCCTCTTCAACACCAATGGAGGGCGAATCTCGTTGTCCCTGCTCAGCCTGATGGTGAATTGGGAAACCGTGCATCGATTCAATTGGGGCGGCGCTGGCTATGCGGTACTCATGTCCAGCCTAAAACGAGCCGTTCTTGGGGAGCCTAGCTCCATTGTGGTTTCTGGCTTCCAATTGAGGTATTTTATCCTTTGGTTTTAGCTTGGCTAATTTTCTTTTATGGCATACCTGTCTTTATCTGCTTGCTTTCTTAGATTTGGGGGTATCTTCATTTCCAACCGGGTCGCCCTCTGCTTCAGTTTGAAGTTGCTACGTTCCCCCTCATTAGTAACTGGCACGTGAGCTGCCGTCAGAACGTAGGTATGAAGCATTTGGTGTTAGGGTTGCGCTCTCAGTTCGACCTGTTGATCCTAGAGCAGGTAAAATAATTCCCTTTTTATAAATTTGACAGCTCTTGTGTGCTATGGGTTCTGACCAAATGTGTGTATCCTTCCTCTGTTTTCTCTTCTTTTGCAGATTATCCTCGACCCCTAAATAGGATCTCCCTTCTGGAACTTGGCTTCAGTTTGTCCTTCTCGCTTTTTGCTGGACCGTCGCATCATCTCCCTCTACGGGTCCTGGACTAGGGCCTACTATTTAGGGGAGAGAGTGGTTCATCAGTATCACCTTCTCTTTGTCGTGCCCCAAGCTCCTCCTGCCGATGTGTTGGCTCCGGAAGGCTCCATTGACGAGCTTACTACTCACTTTCTTCACCATGGGGTTCCAATTGATGACCTTCTTTTACTTGGGGGTATCAGAAGTGGTACGATTCCCTACCCTATCATTTCCTGCTACCCCGCTTCGTGCCTGGTGCTAAATTTTTAGCTTTTGGTGGGTCGCTATCTCAGGTAATGCCCTTTTCCCTTTTTATTTAGCAGCCTCCTTGTGATTTCTTTCATTGACCTACCACTTTAAATGATAAAATGTTTCTCTCTACAGTTTGAGCAGGGCGGCGACTCAAATGAGGGGGATGAGGCGGCTGCTCCTTATGATGCTATAGGTGTTGGACCCTCCGATCCTTCCGGGGTTGGTGCTTCTGGTGCGGCCTCAGGTGCTGGACCCTCTGACCCTTTTGGTGCTGGTGCTTTTGGTAGTTCGCCCGTCGAGGTCCAGGGGACTTTCAAGCGTTTGGACGATGCTTTCTTGTCACGTGTGTGTGCCGACGTGGCCGAGAAGGCACGTATCTCTGCTGAAGCTATCCAGGTTCCACCTCCTGAGCTGATCCCTGGGGTAATCTCTATCTTGTTACTTTGTTCTCTTTCCCTCTGAATTATGCTGATGGCCTGTGTGACTAACACCTCCTTTTCTTACTGGCCAGGATTATGAGTCGGCAGTGAGTCAAGCCGAATATTATCCTTACCTTGTTGGGCGTAGGGAGACCGAGGTGGTGAGTGAATACTAACCCAACCTAGTCATTTTCTTATTTACTTTCCACCTGTTTCTCTACCTGATGGCTTTTGGCGTGTTCCAACAACGTGCTCGTGAAAAGGAGTCGCGCTCCCTGCTCAGCCGTATTTCTCAGGCGTGGACTAGGGTGGGGGAGACTCATACTTTTCAAAGAGCGAGCTGGCGCCGGAAGAAGTCGAAGGGGGCTGCCCAAGACTAGTTCATTTTTCTGAAAATTTGACATACACAAAACAACAATTTAGACTTTTGGTTTATTTGGGGGATATGAAATAACTTTTAAACAACACACATTTTTTGGATGCTTTATAATTTTTATGCTTTATATGAATGTTTCATCTCTTTGCTTTGATGGTTTTCTTTTCTTTGGTCTGAAACGAGCTGGCACCCATCCAATGATGGGGGTGATCCTGCAGGTGATTCTCTGTATATCATCTATGGATAGTGCGTCATCCGAGGCCCCCCCCCATGGGGGTGTGAGCATGCCTGCCTTTGGGCTGCCCCGAGATGAAAAAGTGGGCCAAACAAAAAATAAGTTCCTCCTTGGGGAACAAAAATGGACCACTGTGAGAGGGAGCCTTGCCAGCCCTGGCTTTAAATTTGGCGTATATATTATATACGCCTGGCAAATGTTCAACAATAATGGTCGGGCGTATATAATATATACGCCTGGTAAATCCATAGTGAAGAATGGCCGGGCATATATATTATATACGCCTGGCAAAATGTTTTAAACTTTTGCCTTGGCGTATATAATATATACGCCTGCTATAATTTGGGCTCACCGGGCTCTTTATAACCCGAGCCTGGTCCCCCCTTTTCTCCTCCTCCATTTGGGTTTGGCCTTTTTTCCCCTCCTTTTATCTTTTCCTTCCCTTTCTTTTTTTCTAGTGGTCCATCTCCATACATTGACTGATTTTATAAAGAACATCTTTGTACGTCCATGGACCCGCCTTCGAAAGCGGGCCCAAGCTCTTATGCGGAGGCTGGTATACTTCCCAGTTTGGACCTAGGGCCCAGTTTTTTGCAAAAATGCCATGATAGCTTCGCTGAGAGCGAGCTTGCTATTCTGAATTGCCTTGGGTTGTCCCGCCTTTCCTCTCTCCTTGCTATTCCTCTGTTGCCCAACCTGCTGCAGGCGGCTTTGGCGTTGTGGGACCATAGGGCCCATGTCTGTAGATTTGGGTCTAGGGAGTTGACCCCAACCTTGGAAGAGCTGGCCTCTATTACTGGCTTGAAGATGCATCGAGGCCTTGCTAAAGTGGTGCCCAAACCGGGGTATGCAATGGCGGTCCACGCGGTTCTCGGTTTAAAAAAGGGTGGGTATGAGAAATATTTTGCCGAAGGGCCCACTAGGTGTTCGGTGAAATTCCTGAGAGAACTTTTCGGCGACTCGAGTCTCTGAAAGTTTCCCATTCGAGATCCCTTCAATGTAAAGGCCTTTGCCCTTTATTTGTTGTCGGAAGTTCTCAACTTTACTGGGGGCGAGACCTTTTCCCTTGGGCTGTGTGATGTCTTGACTGAGTTGGAGGGAGGCCGATCATTGGTGCAGCAAGTCTTGGCTGAGATGTTTCGGGGCCTGGATGCCTCGGCCTCGGGCCGGGTTGGGATTCTCAGTGGGAGCCCGCTCCTTGTTCAGATTTGGCTAGGAGAACATTTGGCTATCATGGGGCCTGTGCCGAGATTGTGCTTGATAAGAGGGGATGTGGCTTGGGGCTTTCTGATCCGGTAATCGAGATTGCCTCATGGGAGCGCCGAGGAGCTGAGTACGTGGCTATCAGATGTGGAGCTGATCTGGCAGCTTCCCTGGTTGGACGATACCTTTCCGATTGTCCGCTCTCGAGATTGTGAGGGTATCACCCTATTGGGGTTGACCGGTAGCACATATTATTTCCCATCTCAGGTGCTTCGCCAGTTCGGGTATACTCAACATGTGCCATGCTCTGTGAGGCCACCTTTGTGCTCTCGGATATCTTCTCGCGGTTCTCTCAGTGATCTCGACCCCATAGCCGCCCTCTGAGAGACCCGCCAATCAGCGCACATGTGTAGTTTAGTTCAGGGGGGCGTCGTCTCTCCTGATTACGAGGTTTGGCTGGTATCTGAGGAATTACCTACCCCTAGCCCAGTTTCGGTAGATGTGATAGAGAAGGGGCCTTGGCCATGTAAGGAAGCGATGCTTCGGACCAGGATCGAGTCTCTTTCCTTAGAGAGGCTAGCTTTGACTGAGGCTTTGGAGAAAGAAAGGGTCAGGGCTGAGATTGCAGAAGCGAGAGCTGCCATAGCCAAGAGTGAGGTTCTTCGGTTGACTGGGCTTTTGATTGAGTCTCGCAGCGCAACTGACGCTTCACGGAGACGGCAAAAGAGTCTTCATGGTAGGTGGATGTCTGATCAAAATGCTCACGAGGACTCTCTGCTTGCAGAGATTAGTGCTTTGAAGCATGCTCCCTACCCTTGACCTATCCCTGCACACATCATGGATCATATATACGGAGGGGAGGAATGCCTCATAATAGAGATCTCTTTTTAGGTTACTTTCTCTCTTTTTTTTTTTATATAGATACAGATATATATATTTTTGGGTTTTTTTTTTTTTTTTTTATCTGTAAGGAAAGCAGCAAAATAGAAAGTGTGTCATGTAGTTATCTTTTTGGTACATGACACTCCGCACGTAATACTGTAAGAAATGGAATGAAATCTATACACATATATATTTTTTTTGTTTTTCGACTTTTTCCTTCGTACGTTTCGTAATGTAAGGCTTTTTATGGAGATTTTCTCCTCCACAGTGTGGGGCTTTTTATGGGAAAAGGAAATTTATTATCTTTTTTTAAATTTTCTGCTCCACAGTGTGGGGCTTTTTATGGGAAAGGAAAATCTATTATCTTTTTTGAAATTTTCTCCTTTTGGATCTTTTTGTGACGTCCATAATTACAAGGCCAAACCAGTGGGTCTTTTTTTCTTTTTTTTTTTTTTTTTTTTTTGAGCATGGTCGAACCTTGCTCATGAGATACAGGTTTTTCCTTTAAACATGGGAAGGTCGGCTTCCCTAGGATTGGTCTAGTCTTCTGTCTTTCCCCTTGGTCATGCGTCAGACGCTGCAGTAGGGACGACATACTTGATCGGGATCTTATCCAATTTTCACATGAGTGACCCATCAAAGGGGAGAAAGGGGTTCAAACTGAAATGGGAGGGCCAGAACAGGTCTTCTCCTAATCTCTCTTTCCTTGACATTTTTGTTCATGGCGCCCAAGATGGGTTTTCGCTATGCCCGTCATCCCTGTTTTTACCCGTACCGCCCTTTCGGGTTTTCACTACGTCCATGGGTTCGCTTTCTTACCCCAGGTGCCCTTTCAGGCTTTCACCTGGTCCACGTGAGTTCGCTGTTTTTACCCGTGGTGCCCTTGCGGGTTTTCACCGCGTTCATCTTGCTTTGAACTCAAATTATTTTTTTCCTTTTTTCTCTTCTCTTTTTTTTTTCTTTTTTTTTTCTTTTTGTTTTTTTTTTAAACTAGAAGGCCACGACATGGGAGTCGATTTTGTCATAGCCGGCTGAATGAAGTTCTGTGTGGTTTGTTAACTCAGCTTGTTTTGATGCAGTAGATGTTATGACCGCTTGTGGACCTTAAAGAGGGCTTTCTTCCGGGTTGTAATGTGGCCGGGGTTCAAACAGGTTGGGTTTTTCTGGGAATTTGGATCTAAGCTTTGAATGAATTTGGTGACTCCTCTTTCTTTCCAAAGGCCCCCTTTTTTTTTTTTTATGGTACATGCCCCAATTACTTCTCTTTTTTTTTTTAGTCCTGGTCCCCCTCTTTTTTTTTGGGGTTTTGCTTTCTTCTTCTTCTCTCTCTTTTTTCTTTTTTTTTTGGTTTGGATTTTTCCTCTCTTCTCTTTTCTCTTTTTCTAGAATTTTGGGAGGGGTATATGAAAGAAATGGTTATTGGCTCGAAGTGTGTAGCAAAAAGGGTGAAGGTTTTCAGGGAATATTTCTTTTGGGCTACTTGTCTTTGAAATGATGGCCTCTTCTATGGGCTCCTTAAGCGGTCACACATCTACTTTTATCAAAACTCACCTTATCTCAAGACCTATGAGCAGAACTTACGAAGGTATCTAGCGTTGATGGGCTCAGGAAAGTGGTCTCCGTCCATGGTGGCGAGGCGAGCGGCGTATCCTGGCAAAACCTCTCGGACGACGTAGGGTCCTTCCCAATTTGACCTAAACTTACCTCTTGGATCGGTGTGGAGAGTCGGGAAAATTTTCTTCAGTACAGTGTTTCCTACCTTCTGATCTCGGCCGCGGACACGCTTATTGTAAGCATGTGCAATTCTCCTCTGATAGATCTGGGTGTGGCACAAGGCTAGGAGTCTTTTCTCATCAATTAAATCCAACTGCTCAAAACGGGCTCTTTCCCTCTCAGCTTCAAGTAGATGGGATTCCAAAAGGATACGGAGCGATGGTACTTCGACCTCAACGGGTAGCACGGCCTCGGTCCCATACACAAGGGAGAATGGTGTTGCCCCTGTTGCGGTACGGATAGACGTTCTATAGGCCCAAAGTGCGAAGGGCAACTGCTCACTCCAATCTCTGTAAGTAACTACCATCTTCTCCAGGATGCGGATCAGAGTTTTGTTCGCTGCTTCCACAGCTCCATTCGTCTGTGGCCTGTATGGGGATGATCGATGATGCTTGATCCGAAATTGTTCACACAAGGCCCAGATGCACCTATTAGCGAAATTAGTGCCATTATCAGTGATGATATCTTTGGGTATGCCGAATCTGCAAATGATGTTGTTCTTGATGAACTTCTCTACCTGACTAGCCTTAATGCTCGTGTAGGAGGCTGCCTCCACCCACTTAGTAAAATACTCCACCGCGACCAGGATGAACTGATGTCCGTTGGAAGTCTTAGGATTGATTTTGCCGATGACGTCGAGGCCCCAGGTGCCGAATGGCCAAGGAGTGGCCATTCTGTGCAAGTCAATGGCCGGAGCAGGTATTAAACTGGAGTGCTCTTGGAATTTGTAGCACTTCTGCATGTGTTTGCAGCAATCGGTCTCCAATGTGGTCCAAAACTATCCTTGCCTTAGAATTTTCTTAGCAAGCAAGTGTCCACTGACGTGTGCCCCACAGACTCCTTCATGGATCTCCTTCATGATGTCAATTACCTCTCTCTCGGTTAGGCATCGGAGCAAAACATTATCATGAGACCGTCTATACAGGAGATCACCGCAGACGACGTAGTTCGTTGCTAATCGCTGGATGGTGCGTCTGTCTACCTTTGATGTTCCTTCTGGGATAGTTCGGGTTTCGAGGAAATTCTTGATGTCGAAGAACCAGGGTGGTTCATCATCTAACTCTATAGGTCCCTCGATTAGGTGGCAGAAAGCCGGTTCGTCCCTCTGCTCTATCATGATCGGCTTCATCACAACTCCATATGGAATCTCAACCATAGAGGCTAGGGTGGTCAAGGCATCAGCAAACCGATTTCTTACTCATGGCACATAGGAGAAGGTGGCCTCCTCAAAGCAGGATATTAGATCCTCAAGATGTTCATGGTATGGGATCAGTTTCTCATCCTTGGTCTTCCAATCTCCGTTGGTCTGGCATATAATTAACTGTGAATCTCCGAAGACCCTAAGGTGAGTTATATTTAGATCAAGAGCCGCCTGCAAACCAGCTGTACAGGCCTCATACTCGGCCATATTGTTGGTGCATGGGAAGTTTAATTTGATTGAGATGGGTATATGTGATCCTCTGGGCGAGATAAGAATGGCGCAAACTCCTTGGCCCTCAACTTGCGATGCTCCATCAAAGTGCATTACCCAGGACTCCTTTGTTTCCTTTGTATCCTCGTCAGTCATGAACAGAATGTCCTCATCAGGGAATTCGATCCTTAGAGGCTCATAGTCTGGCAGAGGGCTCTTTGCTAGATGATCAGTGAGTGCCTACCCCTTGATTGACTTCTGGGTGACATAAGTAATGTCAAATTCGGATAGGAGTAGTTACCATCGTGCAGTTCGGCCAGTGAGTGCAGGTTTCTCGAATAGGTACTTTAGCTGATCCATCCATGCTGGAAGTAGGACGGCTTGGGATAACAGGTAGTGCCGAAGTCTTTGAGTAGCCCAAACGAGTGCCAAGCATGCTTTCTCCAGATGAGAATAACGCGTCTCGTAATCAGTGAACTTCTTGCTCAGGTAGTAGATGGCCTGCTCTCTTCTTCCTGTCTCATCGTGCTGCCCTAACACACAGCCCATGGAAAGCTCCGTCGTGGATAGGTACATTATCAGGGGTCTACCAGGTATAGGTGGTACCAATACCGAAGGTTTTAGGAGGTAACTTTTGATCTTATCGAATGCAGCCTGGCAGTCATCATTCCACTCAACCGGTGAGTTCTTTCTCAATAGCTTGAAGATCGACGCGCTCGGAGTTAACTGTGAGATGAACTAGCTGATGTACTAGATTCTGCCTAAATATCCTTTGACCTCTTTCTCTGTAGACGGTGGCAGAATTTCAGTGATGGCCTTGATCTTGGTCGGATCGACCTCGATCCCTCTCCTGCTGACAATAAACCCTAACAACTTTCCTGACAGTGCATCGAAGGCACACTTTTGGGGGTTCAACCGTAACCTATACTTTCTCAACCTCTCGAACAGCTTCTGAAGATTCATCAAGTGGTCCTCCCTTTCTGGTGATTTGGTGATCATGTCGTCGACATACACTTTGATCTCTCGGTGCATCATGTCGTGGAACAAGGCCGTCATTGCTCTTTGATAGGTTGCCCCAGCATTCTTCAGCCTGAATGGCATTACTTGGTAGCAGAAGGTTCCCCAAGGGGTAATGAACGTTGTCTTCTCACGATCAACCTCTGCCATTTTTATCTGATTATATCCTGAGAATCCATCCATAAATGAGAGCATTCCATGCTTTGCAGTGTTATAGACCAAGATATCAATGTGGGGTAATGGAAAGTCGTCCTTAGGGCTCGCCTTGTTGAGATTGCAGAAATCAATACACATTCGAACCTTTCCATCCTTCTTCGGTACGGGGACGATATTGGCCAGCCACTGTAAGTACTTGGATACCATGAGGAAACCTGCGTCATACTGCTTAATGACCTCGTCCTTCACCTTCAACATCCATTCGGGTCGGAGGCATCTCAGCTTTTGTTTAACCGGCTTAACGTCGGGGTAGAGTGGCAACTCATGCTCAACCAGATCGGTATCCAAACCAGGTATGTCTTCATACGACCATGCGAAGACGTCTTGGTATGATCGAAGGAAGTCTATCATACCTTTCCTCTGCACAGGGAACAACGATGTTCCAATTTTGGTGACTCTAGGGGCCTCTTTGGTGCCCAAATTGACATCCTCCGTCTCTTCGATGATCGGGGTAGGGCCATGCTCAAAATCGGAAAATTGTTTGAGGAGCTCATTGGGGAGCTCATCGGTTTGACCTTCCTCTTCCAGACTCATGACTCCTACCTCTTCTTGTATTTCTACAAGAAAGGGGTCGGCTTCACGTGGGACGGGTATCACGTCATAAATTTTAATTTCATTAGGAATTTTAAAGGACAATATTTTTGGAATTGGAATTTTTTCTATTTTTATGGTCTTTTGTATTTTTTCAGAGGTCAGCCCCTGGCGAGGTGGATCTCTATATATACAAGGTAGAGTGGTCCAGAGGCTAACCTCACTTTTTATAGGTTCTTTTTTTTTAGAGAGTCGGTGTCGTTTTCACTGTATTTGGCGGTTCTCAGGAGTTGGGGCACGGATGCCCAGTTACTCACCTGCGAGGCTTGGCCTTTACCTCTTTGATTGGGAGCGGCATCGGTAGGCTCTTGCAGTTCCTCCCTCAACATATTTACAGAGGGATCCTCTTGGACCCTGTCCTCTATGGTTAGGATGGGCCCAGAGTGGCTGGTGCTGGAGTGATGGGTGGACCGGGGAACTTCTTCCTCAAATAAGGAAAGGGCAGCTAAGTCCATCTCGAAGTCTGGGGGATGATGTAGGGATTGGTGGGGTGGACGAAAGCAGGCTTATGTGGGGTAACCCTCGTCTCCTCATTTAGATCAATTTTTACTACCCCGGCGCTGTTGTCGCTCCAAGTGTGCCATAATTGTGTGCATTGTGAATCAAAAATTAAAGAATTAAAGAATGCTAGGTTATATGGATGTTAACTTATGAAAGGGATATCAGCACATTGGGGATAACTGGCCTGCAAGATCAGGGCCAATTGTAGCAAGTTTTAAAAGTAAGTATTTCAAGATCGTCCACAGAGAAGTTTGTCTAAACTGAGAGATAAACCTCCAGATCTGTGCTACCAGATCTGGCTCTATAATTATCTAAAGAAAAGAATAGATAAAAGAGAGTGTTGGATTGTGTCACATTTAACTATAAGAAAATAAAGAAAAGAACTAACTACATGATCCAGATCCGAGTTGGGGAGATGTTTAAAATAAGACAAATGCAGAAATAATAGCTTCATGTACTTTAGCCTCTGAATTTTAATGGAGAATCTGTAGTTCAACAGAGCAGATTCAATCTTCATCTGGCTACCAGCACAGATGTAAGAGAAATAAATCCGAATTAAGGAATAGGTTTAGACTTATGGCTATGATTTGTCACAGATCATCCAATAGTTGTGGCCTATTCTTTAGTTCGTAACATGAACATCATCTTTGTAAATCTTTGCTAGAATTAGGTTACCAACTAATTCGCTTGAGGTGATGAATTAAGGGAAGTTGCATGCGGGTGAGTGAATCTAAAGAAGTCTAATGCACTAAGGTGAACATTGAACCCTCGACATGACTCCAATGGAGAAGACACAAATTGACAACCTTTTAAAATCCAAAATTACAATTACAGAGCACGGCTTCTTAGAGAGCCCTCGGACTTACGATCAGCTTCTTAGAAACCCTCGGACTTCTATCTTGAATCCGAACTTGGAAGTACAAATCACTCACAATGGCTCTCAAAGGTAAACTACAAGAAGGGATTACAGAGGGGTTCGGATAAGCTATCGTAGGAATGAGGGAAACAGAGATGAAAACTCTAAAATCTGGATACCCAAATTGGGCAAATGGTTCGTCTATTTATAGTTTTCCCTAAGTCCAGCTCAGATGTGTATCAACCAATCAGAATTTGATAGATCTGTATCAACCAATAGGAGTCGAGCACGAGGATCCAGATCTATTTTGGCCAATCGAAGCTTGATCTGGTTCGATAATCAGGTGAAAGAGGCATCAATTCTGTTATGCATTTTGAAAGTTTGCTAGAGTTTCTAGAAGTTCCCGCCAAGTTATTCCCTCTCTAGGTGCTCACGTGGGGTGGAATATTCCTTCGCTTTATGCTTAGAATCTTCCAGAATGTCTCTGGGCTTTTCAATGCATTGGGGCGCGTGCAGCAGATTACTGAATTGCCCTTGTTAAAGCTGCGAATCTCCAGAATACCATTTCGCAGAGTTCAGGGGCCTTTTCGTAAAGTTCAATGACTTCTGAAGCTCTGTTCGCAAAGTTCAATCTTCTTTTCGAGGAGTGTTTTCTTCTTTTTGCAAAGTTCAAGGTTCTTTGCGAATAGTAGAAGTTCTTTGCGAATTGAACTCTAGGCTCCCATTCTTCTTTGCGAATAGTAGAAGTTCTTTGCGAATTGAACTATAGGCTCCTATTCTTCTTTGCGAATAGTAGAAGTTCTTTGCGAATTGAACTCTAGGCTCTCTCTCTTGCTTCAGGTCTTTGTCTGCTCTTTTAGACCCTCTTTAGCCATTGCTGAGGCTGTTTCTTCACTCCTTTAAACTTGACATGAGCTGTCAGCTTTTTGATCTTTTTGGGATGCTTTTCGGATTTGGACCTGTCTGATTGGTTAGCTGTAAAATGCACACTAAAGCACTTATTTAGTCTTCTCAAGGGTCTTTCAAGGCTCATGTTTAGGGGTGAAAATGGTATTTTTCACTACTTAACACACCAAACCTAAGCTTTGCTAGTCCACGAGCAAAAGCGTAAAAAGCAAAATAAAGAGCCACTTTTGTAGGAAGCACAGTGCATTTAGCATGCAACAAGCCTTTTAAACCCCTAGGTGATCCCTAGAGGAGGTGAAGTCTCTGAGGGTTTTCGATGAAGGTACCACAAACTTCTCCATGGGGATTGGCATTAGTGCCTTTGTCATCCCATGAGCAATCAAAGATCAAAATTAGTTACTCTTGAATCAATGTTTAAGCGAAATTTAGGTTTATTGTTTGCAAGGGATTTCAACATTTATAAACCTTATGAATGTTTCACTCTTTCCAATCTGTGAGCAGCCATAGAAATCATGCAAATGTGTCGTGATAGTTCATCATTTGAATAAAAATTAGGTTATAAGTCATACTTAATGTGCTCAAGTTCCAACCCAAACACTTACGGGGTGTACTCTCATCAAGATTTTTGTTGAAGGGTTCATTTTCACTCAAGCTCAAAAGCGTTACATCTCCCAAATGGATTTGTAAGCATGAGCATAGGCATGATTCTCAGTCTTGGCATCCTTGACATCTCCTCACCATAGATTGAAGCCTTATCTCCACATGCAGTTCACTCAACTTTGGATCACAAGGACTTTTAAATTTGGGTTTGTTGTATGGCTCGTGGAGTGAGGTTTGAGGATAGGAAGGTTGAGCAGTGTTTGGATTTTTGAGAAGTCAGGAATTGAAGGAGGTGGTTCATGACTCCACCTTCTTGAGTTTAGCTTCTTTTGAGATTCTCGTGTTCAAAGTACTCAGTTCTTCTTCCTTTGATCTTGAATTTTCAACATAAAGTTCCCCTTTTGCCTTTTTTTTTTGCTTGCTTCTTTTTCACATTGATTTTCTTTTACTTTCTCAGTCACCATACTGCCCATTTTTGAGGTATTTCTTCTTCATTTATTTTGATAATTGCCCAGAAATGTTCCATCTTTACTTCTTTCTCCTTTAACTCTGAATCTCAAGGTGAGGGAAGGTGAATTGGTTCCATTGGTTCGTGCAAGAAAAATGGGTGTTTTGATGAAGCATTGTAGGATTTATAGCTCAATTGGGGTACAAACAAGGCAAGATCTTTCTTGGTTGGTTCTCATTAAGCTCAAGCTGTCCAAAGAAGGCCTTGATCTTTTCCTCGCTTTCATGAGTCGTTGCTTGTTTTGATTTGGAGTTTCCTAATTTCTAGTGGATCTAATGCCTCACCAAATTCTTTGAATCGTAAAAGGGTTGCCTCACCACTCTTCAATGAGATGTAAAACATATAGGCTCAATTCTCACTGGTTATGGTTTTTCCTTGAGCTTTTAAGTATATCTTTACCTTTTTCTCTTCCTGTGGACTTGCTATGTGCTAATACAAGTGTATTTTCCTGGTGTTAACATCATGGAAATGTGGAATATTGTAGGGTTTAGAATGTCTAAATTCTTGCAAAGAAAATTTTAAAATTTCCACATTGTCATGATTCTTAAGTAAATTGATTCATTTCCTGATTACTTTGGTGATTGTGATGCCCTTATGCTAATTATCCCAAAGGTGACCTATTTGCCATACCCCAAACCTAAGATGAACATTGTCCTCTATGTTCTAGACAATGAGAAACTAAGGGTAAAAGAAGAAAGAAAAACTAAGAACAGAAAAAATCTAAACTATATGCAGAAAATAAAAATGTAAAACTGAAGATATGAGCAAGGAAATGGAAAACAGGATATACAAATGCAAGAAAAATCAACAAAACAATGCTAGAACTGCTAAATAAAATCTAACAAATAGAAGGATTACTATGCAAATGAAAGGAAACTAATGCTAATAACAGAGAAATAGTAGAAGCAAGGTCCTGAATACAAAGTTAAAAGAAAAGAAAAGTGTTGATACAAAACTGAATTTGTGAATAAATAGGAAAACAAAGTTATAAACTAACTATACTCACGGAAAAAAATGACGAAAATCGATGCGAGGACACATTAACCTAAGAAAGAAAAAAATCATCTAAAACAGAATTTGAAACTAAAATTCCTAAAGCAAAAATCTAATGCCAAATGATGTATCCTAAGCCCAAAGAAACAAACCCAAAAGCTTGAGATACTTATGAATCTAAGTGATTATAAAATGATTAGTGGAATACGTGAAAAGCAAGATTCATAAGATTGACCCCTTTGTTGATGATGTCTATTCGAAATGGATTTGGCTCCAGAAAGATCTTTTCGCAAAGGACTTCTCCCCAGATTTTCTATTCGAAAAGGAAATTTTAACTATTCGAACAGAACATGGTTCTTTTCGAGTAGTTCATTCTGACTCAGAATCTTTCGAATAGAACTTTGAACTTTTGAACAGTACTTTTTACTTTGCGATTTGAACTTTGAAGTGTATTGAAAAATAGATGCAAACAAAAAAAAATCGAAAAACAATGTTGTACAAACATATTATACACTTTTCTACCATCGATTTTTGAGATTCATGATGATAGGTGGGCAAGAAGGGCTCTCGGTGTTTTCAATGCATGGTTTGAGCCTCACCATTTACCTTGAGTATTCTTCCATCCTTGGGATCCGAAATATCCACACCCCGAGGGGAGGCCTTGATGATGTATGGCCCTTCCCATCTGGATCTCAATTTGCCAGAAAGAATTTAAGTTTAGAGTTGAATAACCATACCTTGGACCCCTGATGAACTCTTTTCTCATGAGGCTCCTATCATGGAATGATTTAACCTTTTCTTTGTACAACTGGAGCTAGTGTAGGCATCCATCCTCGGTTCTTCCAGCTCAAAGAGTTGAAGCTTCCCGTGGTTACCAGCAGCTTAGATCCATGTTAAAAGTTTTGATTGCCCACAAGGCCTTATATTCTAATTCTCGGTAGATGGCATGCCTTGCCATAAACCACCTAAAGGGGACATCCCTATAGGAGTCTTGTAGGCGCTCAGATGCCCACAAAGCATCATTAAGCTTAAAGGACCAACTTTCGTCTTCTTCACGCTTTTTCCAAAATGTGTTTGATCTCTATTTGAAATCTCCACCGCCCACCGGTTTGTGGATGATAGGAGTGGCTACTCTGTGAGTGATGTAGTACTTTTTAATAGAGAGTCAAATGCACTGGTAAAAGTGGCTTCCCCATCACTAATGATGGCCTGGGAATCCAACTGGAAAAATGTGGTCTTTGAGGAATCTTAAAACCACTTTGTGATCATTGATTTGGTAGCTATGGCCTCAATCCACTTGGAGACATAATCCACACTACCAAGATGAAATTGTTTCCATTAGAAGGGGAAAGGGCCCATAAAATCTATGCCCCAAATATCAAACAACTCAACTACTGTGATTGGTCAGGGCATTGAGTTTCTTTTGGAAATATCGCCAGCTTTTTGGTAGTTCGCAAGATTTACAAAGGTCTTGTAAGGCATCTTTAAAGATTGTGGGCCAATAGAAACCACACTGCAGAATTTTTGCTTGTTTGCTTTATTACATCGAAATGGCCTCCACAGCTCGTTTCATGACACATTGACAATATGCCGTGGAATTCATGGTCCGGGACACACTTTCGATCACTTGGTCTCACAATTCTTGAATAGATAAGGATCTTCCCAAATGAAATGTTTAACTTGTGAGAAGAAAAGATCTTTATCCATTCTATTCCAATGTTGAGGAATCAATAGCCAAGAAGTTGACTATGTTTGCAAACCAAGGATCGTGGGTATTGATGGCAAAAGTTGCTCATCGTGAAATGATTCATTAATGGGTAAGCTATCATCCTCGATTGAGAATTCGGATAAGTGATCACCACCACATTCTCCACTCCTTTCTTATCCTTAATCAGATCAAACTCGTAATAGGAGGATCCACCGATTAACTGGCTTGGTATCCTTCTTAGATGTAAGGTACTTTAGGGCAGAGTGGTCAAGAACACCACAATTTGTGAACCTAAAACATAAGGCTCAATTTTCCAATGCAAACACAATGGCACTCTTTCTCGCTTGTTGTGTAGTTGAGCTGGGCATCTATCATGGATCTCATAAGCTATGACATGGGGAAGCTTATCCTTTCTCGCCTCTAGGACAGCTCCTAGGGCATAGTCGATGCATCACACATCACTCAAAGGGCACCGAATAGTCGGGACTGCAAGATGGGAGCTGAAATCGACATTTCTTAAGGACCTCAAAGGTCATGCATTCATTAGTAAACACAAAAGGAACATCTTGACACAAGAAATGACAGAGTGGCTTGGAAATTTTATCGAAATCTTTGATGAACCTCCTATAAAATCTCGCATGCCCTAAGAAACTTGATTTGCTTATTGGGAGGAGGCAAATGTGCAATTAGATCAATTTTGCTTGGTCCACCTCTATGCCTTTATGGGAGACCACATGTCCTAGGACAATGCCTTGGTGACCATAAAATGACTCTTTCCCAAATTTTAGAACCAAATTGGTTTCTTCACATCTTTGCAACACCAACTTGAGGTGGTGTAAGCATTGGGAAAAGTTGCTCCATAAATTGAAAAGTCATCCATGAAGATCTCCATGAATTGATCAATCATGTAAAAGATGGCATACATGCATCTTTGAAAAGTAGCAGGGGCATTGCAAAGACCAAAGGGCATCCTCCTATAGGCAAAAGTGCCAAAGGGGCGTGAAGGTGGTCTTTTCTTGGTCCTGTGGGTACACAGGATCCGGTTGTAACCAGAGTACCCATCAAGGAAGCAGAGTAAGCTTTTGCTCGCAAGCTTATCAAGGATTTGGTCAATGAAGGGAGGGGAAATGGTCTTTCCTTGTCATGGTATTTAATTTTCTCGTAGTCTATGCATCTCCATCCAGCTTGTTTGTCCGGTGGACATAAGTTTACCAGATTCACATTACAATGATGATTCCAGATTTCTTAGGCACCACCTGTGGGTGCTACCCAAGTCGAATCAAATGGGGTAAATGACCCCAAAGATCAGCACTTGACAACTTCCTTCATTACCACTTCTTGCATGTGAGGATTCAACCTTCTTTGCATTTCTCTAGAAGGCTTGGCATCCTCTTCCGTGTGGATCTTATGCATGCATACAAATTGGGTTTATTCCTCCTAAATCGAATGGTCCACCTAATTGCTTTCTTGTGTTGCTTTTAGAACTACCAATGCCTCCTCTTCTTGCTCCTTTGTAAGGGAGGAAGAAATAATCACAGTAGTGTTTGATGATCTCCCAAAACACATATTTCAGATTTTTGGGGAGCTATTTGAGTTCCAATTGTGTAATGAGAAAAGAGGGCAGCAAAGGTACCTTGGTAACTTGTGGAAGAGGGAGGAGCAGGTCTCCAAGAGAGAGAACTTGATGATCACAGAGTGCCTTGCACAAAGCAGACTCTGCTGAATTTGATCTCCTTTTCCTTCTTTCTCGGATCCCCAATCATTTTAAATTCGTGGTGGAGTCTTTACCTTGCGTAAATGTTTGTAAAGACTCCTCCACCAAATTCATCAATGATGTCAACATGGAAACATTCCTCACAGAGAATTGAGGTTGAGTAACAAAGATTATACACATTCAATTTAACTTTCATATTTCCAAAAGACACCTCCATGATGCCAAACCTACATTGAATGCATGCATTAGTCAGAGCTGTGAATGGTCTTCCCAATGACAGTGGATGGCAAGTGGTACTTTTGGTTGGTTCCATGTCCAACCAAAAGTCGCAGGTAGAAAACTTGTCTACTCCTACCAAAACATCTTCAATCAACCCCATAGGTTTCCTTTCAGATGCTGCCTAGTCTGTAACACCACTTGAGTGGGTTTCAATTCTCCCAAACCTAGCTTCTCATAGATGTAATAGGAAGCAGGTTGACACTAGCACCCAGATCTAGCAAGGCTTTCTCAATGGTGTGCTCCCCAATGATGCAGGGATTGTGGAGATTCTGGTCTTGCATCTTAGGTGGTGTTGCAATTGATAGCACTTGGTTGATTTTCTCCACAAAGAAAGGCCTTCTTGGATAAATGTATCCTAGATTGCCTTTTGTGGGTGCACACCTCTTTGAGAAATTTTGCATAAGGTGGACCTCGCTTGATTGCATCAAGTAGGTAGATTAATTTTAACTTGCTTGAATGTCTCCATCATTTCCTCAATTTTTGTGTTTCCTTTGTCAAAAGGAGAAACCGATTTCATTGCATGGGGAAATGGGAGGTGAGGAACAAATTTCTCCTCCTCATCTTTTTCAACAATTTTGTTATTTTTCTTTTTCATTTTTTGAATTTTTGATGTAAATCAATGACCATATTGCTATCCAAATTGTTGTTCTCGCACTTGTTCTTCATCTTTTTCCTCTTCACTACCTGTGTTGTTTATTATTCTTCCACTTCTCAAAGTAGTCACTTTTGATTTCCTCATGGCCATTTGAGGATTCTCCAACCATGAACTGGCCCTTAGGATTGTTCACAAAGTTGGTCCGGGTAGTTTACCCTCTTCTCTCTAGCCAATGAATTTGAGAGTTGGCCCAGAGTTTCTTCAATTTTTTAATGCTCGACTGTGAAGGTTCACCCGAGATGTAGTTCCAAGATTTTGAAGTGAACTCAAGACCCGCTTCTTCAAAGTCGTGGATCTAGGAGGGCAGTCTGGTGCATCGCATGGCTTGTTGTTGGTTAGGTCAGAAAATTTGATTTGTTATAAAAATTTCACCGATATGGTCGAAAGGTGTTTGAAAGGTAATTGATTTTGTTGCCGTCGCTGGTAATTTCGATTCCACCTCGAGATTAGGATGAGATCTCCATGGGTAGTCATTCGATTGCATCTCCCATAAGATGAAGCCGCATGAGCTTGTTCCATCATGAGTTCGAAATTGTGATGCAAGGACATTGATCAATGGAATGAGTGGGGATCGCATATCGTATATGCCTCCTCTACTCTTGACCCTTTGGAGCTTTAAATGAGTCCATCACTATCAAATTTTGTGGTCAAACTATCCACTTTCCTTTCCACTCATTGACTTCATAAACTTTCCTCTTGTGAATTGGGGATTATTCATCCTAGCCGGATTCTCAAAGGTCCCTTGGCGTAGATTCCCGCCGGGTTGAATTTTCTCCAATCACTCAAAGAGGTCCCAAACCTCTTCAACTATTTTTCGCAAGTAGGTACCTCCACAAGAGGCATCCACCATGTTCTTGCCTTCCGATCGGTTCCTTGATAGAAGCTTTGAACCACCGCCATTTAGGAATTTGATGGTGAGGGCATTGCCTTATCAGCTTCTTTAAACCTTTCCCATGCTTCATGGAAAGTTGAGTTTTGGGAGAAAGAGATGATGCTTTGTCTCGCTTGGGTTTTAGTCATTGGGAAATATTTTGACAAAATTGACATTGCAAATCATTCCATGATGTGATCTTGTTGGTGCTAACATAGATAACCATGCTCTAGCTTTGTCCTTTAATGAAAAGGAAAGAGCCTAAGCTTGGTTGCCTCGACCAAGTCCAAATATGTTAAATGTTGTGCATAAAGCCGTAAATTCATCAATGTGTTTGTAAGGGTCTTCCTTACTCAATCCATGGAATGAAGGCAACATTTGGATGGTGGAGGACTTAATTTCATAATTTCCCTCCACCGGGAAATTGAATGCAAATGGGAATTATAAGCACCGCAAAGTAGTCTCTTAACAATCTCGCTTCACCCATTTCACAGATGTCCGTGATGTATGTCGGGTTTCTTAGGAGTCTTTCAACTTCAATTTAACGGGAGAATCTCGGGATTGAGGGTTCTCCGCCAAACATACAACTCGAGAGAGAGTTTGGTACAAAGAACCCGCCTATTTAAGAACTTTCCTTTCCTTTTACATACTGTTGTATAAAAAATAACAACAAAATTAATAAATGATGATAAATAAATGAAAATAAACATAGGTCTATCTATTTTAGAACAAACTTCAAGAATTCAATGGCGCCAAAACTTGTTGTCGCCCAAGTGTGCCATAATTGTGTGCATTATGAATCAAAATTAAAGAATTAAAGAATGCTAGGTTATATGGATGTTAACTTATGAAAGGGATATCAAGACATTGGGGCTAATCGGCCCGCAAGATCAGGGCCAATTGTAGCAAGTTTTAAAAGTAAGTATTTCAAGATCGCCCAAGAGAAGTTTTGTCTAAACGAGAGATAAACCTCCAGATCTCAGGCTACCAGATCCGGCTCTATAATTATCTAAAGAAAAGAATAGATAAAAGAGAGTGTTGATTGTGTCACATTTAACTATAAGCAAATAAAGAAAAGAACTAACTACATGATCCAGATCCGAGTTGGGGAGATGTTTAAAATAAGACAAATGCGTAAATAATAGCTTCATGTACTTTAGCCTCGAATTTTAATGGAGAATCAGAGTTCAACAGAGCAGATTCAATCTTCATCCGCTACCAAAGATGTATGTAAGAGAAATAAACCAATTAAGGAATAGGTTTAGACTTATGTAAATGGTCACAGATCATCCAATAGTTGTGGCCTATTCTTTAGTTCGTAACATGAACATCATCAGAAATGCCGCTAGAATTAGGTTACCAACGCTTATATTGTGGGTGATGAATTAAGGGAAGTTGCATGCGGTGAGTGAATCTAAAGAAGTCTAATGCACTAAGGTGAACATTCGTAACCTCGACATGACTCCAATGGAGAAGACACAAATTACAAGAACCTTTAAAATCCAAAATTACAATTACAGAGCACGGTTTAGAGAGCCCTCGACTTACGAGCTTCTTAGAGAGCCCTCGACTTACGCCTTGAATCCAACTTGGAAGTACAAATCACTCACAATGGCTCTCAAAGGTAAACTACAAGAAGGATTAAGGGGTTCGATAAGCTATCCGACCGAATGAGGGAAACAGAGATGAAAACTCTAAAACTGGATACCCAAATTGGGCAAATGGTTCGTCTATTTATAGTTTTCCCTAAGTCCATTTCGATGTGTATCAACCAATCGAATTGGATAGATTCAGTATCAACCAATAGAGTCGAGCACGAGGATCCAGCATCTATTTTGGCCAATCGTAATCGCTTGATCCGTTCACCAATCGTGTGAAAGAGGCATCAATTTCGCTATGCATTTTGAAAGTTTGCTAGAGTTTCTAGAAGTTCCCGCCAAGTTATTCCCTCTCTAGAGCTCACGTGGGTGGAATATTCCTTCGCTTTATGCTTAGAATCTTCCTAATGTCTCTCGGCTTTTCAATGCATTGGGGCGTGCAAGTGATTCTTGAATTGCCCTTGTTAAAGCCGCGAATCTCCGTAATACCTTTTCGCAGAGTTCGGGGCCTTTCGAAAGTTCAATGACTTCAAGCTCTGTCGCAAAGTTCAATCTTCTTTTCGAGGAGTGTTTTCTTTCTTTCGCAAAGTCTAAGGTTTTTCTTTCGCAAGTCTCTTGCTAATAGTAGAAGTTCTTTGCGAATTGAACTCTAGGCTCCCATTCTTCTTTGCGAATAGTAGAAGTTCTTTGCGAATTGAACTCTAGGCTCTCTCTCTTGCTTCAGGTCTTTGTCTGCTCTTTTAGACCCTCTTTAGCCATTGCTGAGGCTGTTTCTTCACTCCTTCTTTAAACTTGACATGAGCTGTCAGCTTTTTGATCTTTTTGGGATGCTTTTCGGATTTGGACCTGTCTGATTGGTTAGCTGTAAAATGCACACTAAAGCACTTATTTAGTCTTCTCAAGGGTCTTTCAAGGCTCATGTTTAGAGGTGAAAAATGGTATTTTTCACTACTTAACAGGCGCTCACAAAGGTTTCATGGATGTGGGGGCGAGAGTGAGGTTCTTCTTCCAAGATGATTCCTCTGGCCTTGGCGAGTGCTGTGGCTCTCATCTTTTCCTTGGCCTCTCTGACTTCTTCTTTGGGCTTGTAGCCTAAGCCAAATTTAGTTTGTTGCCCCTTGGCCTTGACGGGGTCTCTTCTTCCTTGGAGGCGTGGGCCCAGCCCTTTCCCTTTTTGATGGCCCCATCTATGGAGCATGAACACAGCAGCATCCATTCCTCCTGCAGTTTTATCCGGGGTCTTTTCAGTTGGTCCGAGGGTGATGGCTGAGAAGTCATACTCGAATCGGTGAAGATCGACGTCCTCTGCTGTGTGCAGTATGTTCAGCACTTTCAGAATCTCAATGTGCAGAGTGCTTCATTCCCTGTCTTCTCTGCTCTCACCCAAGATGGTGACAATTTTTCCTTCCGAGATAAATCAGAGCTTTTGGTGCAGGGTAGATGGTATTGCTCCGAGCTTATGTATCCATGGCCGGCCTAATAGCAGATTGAAAGTAGACTTGATGTCCATCACCTGAAAGGGGGTGGTGAAGGTTTGCGGCCCGAGGATCAGGTCGAGGTCTACTTCTCCTATGATTTCTCTTCTGGTGTTGTCGAATCCCTTGGCGCTTGATACGGATGACCGGAAGGTGTCGGGGTTCGCCCTAATTTTGATTTCCGTCCTTAGAGGGCATACGTTCAATGCCGACCCATTGTCTATTATGACCAACGGTACCACCAAGTTTCCTACTTCCACTATTATATTCAAGGGCTTAGAGTGGTCATTCCCCTCGATTGGTAGGTCTGCATCAGTGAATGAGATGGCATTTGGGGCCAACACTTGCCCTATTATTTCTCCTACTTCATCTAGAGTTACGTGCGTGGAGACATGTTCGTCCTTGAGTGCTCCCATTAGGGCTTGGAAGTGGAGCGGGGACGTGATTAAAAAATCCCACACAGTAATATGTGCGGGTGCTCTCTTGAGCTGCGTCTCTAGTATGTCCTCTCTGGCCATTTTTTCAAAGGGATTCCCCGCGGCCTGTTCTTTCTTCTTCTCTTCTCTTCGCTTCTAACGGCCCCTGATGCTTCCGGCTGTATAGAAATCCAGCCTGACCGGGTAATAAATTCAACAACCTCCTCTTGGTTGCACCCGACATTCATGTCTGTCTGTTCATAGCTTAATGGCACCTGATACGGGTCATAGGCAGGTTTCGGGATAAGGAAAGGAGTGCATGGTAATTCTGGGGAGGATTGGGTTGGACACACCAGTTTCTCGGGTCCCACCAGGTTGACTCCAATAGGGGGCAGAATGGTAGTGGTGGGAATTGGTGGGGTTGAATTTGTGGGTGCAGGGGGGGCTTGTACAGGTATTGCCTGGGCTTGGTGAGACCAGTGGTGATTGGGAGCAGGTGATAAGGGGATTGGGTGAGGGGTTGCTTGCTTGGGTGGCGACGGAGTTGGATTGGGGCCAAAATAACGAAGGGATGGCGGGAGTGTGACTAGGATGGAGGGATGGGGAGACATCTGAGGAGTGGTTTGATAGGGATATGAAGGGTTTGTATATGAGGTGGCATGGTGGGATGATGACGGGTTCGTGGATGACATAGGGTAAATTAAGAGTGATGGAGTTGTGCATGGAGCGGGATGATTGGGACATGGCGGGGTAGTGGGTGGAATAGGGGGATATGAAGGGTTTGTATAGGGGGTGGCATGGTGGGATGATGATGGGTTTGTGGATGAAATGGGATAGATTGGTGATGATGGAGTTGTGCATGGAGCGGGGTGATTTGGAGGTGGTGGGATGGTATATTGGGTGGTGGGATTTGAAGGTGTGTATGGAATGGGGTAACTTGGGGATGGCGGAGTAGTGTATTGGGTGGAGAGATTTGAGGGTGTGTATGGGGTAGGATAATACGGGGATGGCGGAGTTGTGTATGGTATGGGATGATTTGGGTGTGACGGAAGGGTGTATGGGGTAAATTTGGTGTGGGGTGGATATGTGTATGATTGCGGCGGGGCTGTGCCGGTTTGGATTTGATAGGCGGGAGCAGGAGTGGAAAAATACTACCCTAAATCTAAGGGCTCCTCTTGGTATGCCGGTGCGGGGAAATAATCAGCCAGATACAACGGCTCGATCACCCCAACAAATAGTTCATCTTCGTTTGACCTGGGGAGTGAAAACTCCTCCTAATTACTGATATAATTCGAAGGGTCAAACTCTTCTGCTTCCTCCTCTCTCTAATGAATGTTAGGCCTGGGGCCTCCTGGGTGCAGTGGCAGAGGGGCTTGATGGATATTCAGGTTCTGCCCTTGAGGAAGTGGCGGGGGAATGATTTTTCCCACCTCTATCAGATCTTGGACCGCATGCTTTAATGGGAAGCACCGGTTCGTAGGGTGACCCGGTCCCTGGTGGAAATTACAATGCAGATTCGGATCATAGTTCCTCCGTATGGGATGGGGTGGCGGGCGAGGTTAGAGTAAATTGACCAAGCCTTTCTGTAGCAATACCGGCAATAAGACACTCAAGGATTGCCCCAACGGTGTGAACACTCGTTCAAATCATGCTTTCATCTGCTCCTGGGTAAACGGGGCTCTTGGTCCGTTGCTTAGCCTTGGTGCTTGCTCGAAACGGGCCGGGGGTGGTTGTGTAACCTGCAGCTGTATCGGGGGGCATTGGTATTGGCCTCGGGGTAAACATTATTATGTACCTCTGTCCCTAGTCTTCTTTCAATTCTTGGTTCGACAGCTTTTCGAACCTCGGTGGCTCCGCTGGCCACATTCCTTCCTAATCTGCCCTCTCTAATTGCGTCTTCGCAATGATTTGGCATTTCGGACCAGATCAGCAAAACTAGACTGTTGCTGATATACTAAAAAATCTGCGATGACTGGGAGGGCTCCCTTGATTATCAATTCAATCTGCTCATCATCGGGAATCCAGTGAGTTATCGAAGTGGCCAATGCCCTCCACCTTGCCAAGTTAGTACTGAATGTTTCATCACGTCTTTGCTTTAGACGGGCAAAATCTGACTTCCTTGGCTCTATGTCCATGTTATAGACATATTGTTCTTGGAATAAGCGTGTCAGATCTTTCCAATTTCTTATCATGGACGGTTCCAGGGATGTGAACCATCTTAGAGCTGGGCCCATTTGACTCTTTTGGAACACTTTGATGAGGAGTCGTTCATCTCCGCCATACTGGCACATATCCCCACAGTAAGATTTTAAGTGGGCGATGGGGTTGCCAGTGCCATTATCCTTATCGAACAATGGCATCTTAAATTTCTGTGGCAGGGGGACATCAGAGAATAGACTTAAATCTGAAAAGTCTGTTGAATGTAGTTCTATTCCTCCCTTCTTCATCAGCTACTTCTGTATTCTGTCTATTTGTTCTTTCAACTGTTCTGTTTCTTTTGAGGCTGTAGTGGGGACTGCTTCCCCCTGATTTTGTTCGACCCTAGGTGTGATGATGGTGGGCCCGGGAGGGTTGAAGCTGGCAACTCCTCCACTGCTGCGGATCTCATCCTCCCCGTACTGTTGGTCATGGTATTGGTGAGGGGCGAGTTCTGCTATTTGGACTTGGGGAGTGAGGGGCTGGATGACCTGGTGGGGCCATATGGTTTATAGGGGATGAGAAGGGATAAATGGATATGACGTACTTCGGAAGAAGCGAAAGGGAACCCTTTCGTTCTATTGAAGGCGAAGGAATCCATGCAAACGATCCGATCTCCCGGAGCAAATCAATAAGAATTCGCCTTCCTTTGACCGGGCGGGGGCATGCTGGGTGTTATAGAATGCGGGAGGCTACTGCGGGCACTAATGCCACTAATCGGGGAGTTGGGGTGGTGGATTGGGCCTCAGATCGGGTTGCTGTGACCCAGTATACACTGGGCGTATATATTATGAACGCCTGACTAAAAAAAGGACAGATTTCGCCGAGCGTATATATTATATACGCCTGGCTTAAATTTGGGGGATTTGGCCGGGCGTATATATTATATATGCCTGAGTAAATTTGGGGATTTTTTGCTGGGCGTATATAGTATATACGCCTGGCAAAACAATTCTGTCACTGAAGTTTTGACAGTGAACAACAAGCCCGAATGTGGGTCTTTGAACTGGTTTCTTGGGAGAAATGCTCCCAGGGACTACTGTGTATGTTATCGGGTCCCTCCTTTCCGTTTCCTAGGGATACACGGCTGAATTTTAGGTTGTCTACGCTCTCACCAATGCGGGTTTTACGGCTTGATCAGAATTGGCAACCCAACCGATATACCTCTGGCACAAGCGCCTTCTCAGGTACTGGAAGGGGTGGTTCTTTTCAGGATCATCACCACTAGGGCTGCCGCCTTACTGGGAACTGGGTAAAGTATATCTGCGCCTAAACCCCCCGAAAACTACCCAAAAACACAAAAATAAATTCAATTATGTCCCCACACTGTTGGTTCACTTTTAATTAAAGATTTTTAAAGGGGAGTGAAATTAAGTCCAAAAAAATAGGTCGGGGATGACAAGCCCGTGCCGCCTCAACGGGCCGGCGTTCAAAGGTGAGATATGACGACCGAAATAAAGTGCGCAAGTAGGCCCGCCAATTGGCTAAGGCTCGTAAATGACTAAAATTTAAATGACGTGAAAAGTAAATGCGAGCGGGCCCGCCAAACGGCTAAGGCGGCTTAAATGACAAGAATCGGAAAAACAGAAATTTAAAGGCGCACGTAGGCCCGTCAATCGGCTAAGGCACTTAAAGGACTGAATCGTAGGGGTGAGTATGTTAGTAAAAATAACAAAAATATAAAAAAAAATAGCAGAAAAAAAGAAGAAAACAACAATGGTTAGTAACAAAAAAAGCAAGGCCAACAAGAGGGGAATCGCTAGGGTGATATCCCCAGCAGAGTCGCCATCTGTGCGACCATGGATCCTCTCGAACCCGTCGCAGCGATGCGCTCGCCTTTGATGAAATCTAGAGTCGCCACCCGGAGCTTTTGGTGACCCGGGAAACCTTCAAATCGATATTTTGAGCACTGAAGTGCTAAATATGACTCTGATTTACCGGTCTTTGCCAAAGGCTCTAGGGTAGGGGCTTCGGTTATCGATCAGGAAGGGTTTAGGCACCCGATCAACCCGCATGTAGCGGTCTCTATCTATGGCCAAAAATGAAAATAAAAGGGCGGAGTTTCCCCTTGCCCGAAGGCAATACGATCCTATCAAGCTTTGAGAGAAACCAAAATTTCGGCGGCGTAACCGCTTGAATCCTTGGACGGAGGAGACACCAAGAAGGTAGAGGAAGAGAGGGGTGAGCCAGAGCTCACGGGCCCTTGTTGCACCGTGGAAGATCTTCGCTTTGGCGTGCTTTCAATGGCTTAAACGGTATGGAAATGGATTCTAACACTAGGATTCGGTAAAATAGGAAGTGTAGGGTGAGGCTAAGGGCAAGGCTTTAGCTAAAGGGAGTGATCTAATGGTGGAAATGGACTGAAATAGATGAAATATGCATGCTGGAATTCTGGAAAAATATTGGCATTTTCTCTCACTAGGGCTTTCTCTTAAGCACTCTCTAATCTTTCAACCAAATTTCCAACCTCTTGGGAAGAGGGGGGCCTCTCTATTTATAGAGAAGGGATGGGTTAGGGGCTTACTTAAGAGCTAATTGGTTTAGCAATTAGGTAATCCCCCATCTAAGGATTTCTAGGTTTTCAAGGTCCTATGGTTTTGGGAAACTGATTTTAATGGCGGATGATGGGGTGAGACCATGGGTGACTTAAGGGTTGCAAATAAGCTCAAAGGGGGTGCAACCAACCTCAAGACACCCACCTTAACTAAGGGGATGGTTAAAGGGTCAAACTAGATGAAGGAAATTCGAGCAACTGATGACAGTTACTGTAGCTAAGCTGGGCATATATATTATATACGCCCAGCTTAGGAACAGTGAATTTCACCAAAAACAAGGGAGCCTTGGGAAGATGAAGCCCATGGTGGGTCCCCCCTATATTGGGCGTATATACTATATATGTCTGGCCAAATTTCCCCCAAAAAAGGCAGGCATATATAATATACACGCCTAACTAATCTGGGGCCAAATTGGCTGGGCGTATGTAATATACACGCCTGAGTAAAAGTTTTATGATTTTATGTGAAACGTCAATCGGCCATAACTTTTGAACCGTAGCTCCAAATTGGGTGATATTTGGCTTGTTGGAAAGCTGGAGAAGTCCTCTTTCCAATGGTATGTGGCACATCTATGATGCTAGTCTGTATAAAAATATGTAGCTCCTCTCCCATCAACTGCTCAGAAAGGTTCAAGTTAGGTATGGGAAGGGAATCTAGGGTTTAGGGGTGATCTCTAAGGGTTGGGGAATGGTTCTAAAGGGTTCAGGATGATTCCTAAAGGTCTGGGTGGATTCTTAAGCGTTCAGGGGTGCCATCGAAAGCACAGGGGTACATCTCTCTCGAAGTACGGACTGACCGCGCCTTGGGCCGAATTTGGGTGTCTACAGTCGCTTACGATTAACTATCCAACTGTCGTATCTCTAGCGAAATTTTACTCTAGGACATATATAAAATTCATAGTCATTATAAGTCATAGACTTTCACACAATTACAGATAAAATCTAAACAGACTACATTGACTTAAGAAAACATAGAAGGGTGACGTACTCTCTGATACAACCAGGTCCAGATATTGATACCAAATTTCTGCTTCACGCTCCCACATCGCTTCGGTAGGAGAGTGATTTCACCATTGGACCAAAACCAGCAGAATTTTCTTGGTTTTTAATATTTGCTCCTTGCAGTTCAATACATTAATTGGTTCCTCCATGTTGATGTTTCTGCCTTCCCTTCAAAAAGGGTCTAAAATTCACTCATAAATCTAGGTAGATCACACATACACAGACCTGGAAGTAATCAGGGCCTGTTGTAGCAAGTTTTAAAAAGATGATGAGTAGGGGAATGTCCACAGGGAGGCTTGTTTGAAATGTGATAGATCTCCAGATCTTTAAGAGATCTGGCACCCTAACTAATGCTAAATTAGCTAAAAGACAAGGGAGTGGTTTAATAAGGGTTGTCACTTAAGCTATACTAAAATGAAATGAAAACTAGCTGGGATCGAGTTTAGAATTCCAGATCTTGTAGGGGAAAGGAGTTAAAAGTAGAAAATGGAGAAGAGTAGCTTGGAAATTGGTTTCACTGAAATCAGGCTGGGTTAATCATGCCACAGGGGTTCAGAAGACACAAATCCCTCAACTGGCTACAAGCACAGCAGCAGGGTAGAAGACTCCACTCCAAATCAAAAGATCTAACTGGTCTTAAGGCAATGATCTGTCCACTTTAATGGTCATAGACCATCCTATAGACTTTATCCGATCCAAAGATTTACAGCAGAAGAATCCAATTGAAACCTTAGAGTGGACTAGTCTTAAGGCTATGATCTGTCCACTACAATGGTCACAGATCATCCTAGGGATTTCCTCCTAAGAAAAGGCATCAATCAGAGCATTAAAACAACTACAAACGCTGTAATTTCTAGGTCAGAGACACAGGGAATTACAGAGATATCAGATCCAGGGAGATCGGATGGTATCCAAGAGGTCTACCAGTTAAGTGGGTGAGCTGATCTACAGACTCCTCTACATAAATTTGATCGAGCACCAAATGAAACCAAAGGAACTTTAGATCTAATTACAACATTAAAAACAACATTTACATTGCAAGCAAAATCACTCTACAATGAAAATGCTCTCAGATCTGTAGTCTGTGAAACATTGAACCCACAATAACACTCCCAAGCTTACCCAATTACAGATCTAACCTCTCTCCTCGCTACTCCAAGGGAATTAGCCAACCATTGTTGGGCTAAAAGAGGGAAAATGGAATTGCTCTGCAAGCTCTCATCTCTAAAATTTTGCTCAGATCTCGATCCCCCCTAATTTCAATTAGGGGTCCTTATATATAGCTTTCTCTCTTATTTTTCCCGCCAAAAATCCCTTCTCGAAGGTCCTCAGAGTTTGTTAGAGCACGTGGGTCGGTTAGTGATTCCTAGGGCATCTTCTAAAATCATCGTGCTGATCACCAAGTGCCTTGAGTTGCATGCAGCATGTCACCAAGTCGCAGTGTGTGCATAGTTGATATTCTTAGAAGTTCTACACACGATTTCCACAGGTTGGGGAAGCTTCCGACAGGTTCAAGTAGAGCTTTTTAGTCCTTTCACTAGGTTCTCCAATCTCTTCGATAGGTTCTGATAGGATGAACCTTAAGGCTTCAACATTCCCTGCGCTTTATCTGAAGCATTCGACACGCTGGAGGAGCATTTCGATAGGTTGGATGACTGTTTTGATAGGTCCCAATAGTCCTCTGATAGGTTCAGGAAACCTTTCGATAGGTTCCTTTTTCTCCTCAGGTAGCTTTCGATAGGATGAGTTCTATCTTTCGTTCAGCTGTTTGATAGGTCCTTGAATCTTATCGAATGTCACAATCCTCATGAATTCGTCTTTTCTCTGCCTTTAGATCCTATCAAAACCTCACTAACTACACGAATTCCTCTAATCGAAGTCTTCAGATGTCCTCTCGATAGGATGTTTTCAGCCTGTTTTCACTTCATGTGCCTTGCTCTGCTATGGCCACGCGCTCCAAGGGTCCAATGGTGTGCAGCCCTCCAGGGTGCTATTGCTGGGTCTCTACTGTGCTGAGAGATGGCTTCCATGTGGGCATTCTTGAGTGGTTTTCTGCATTGTTTTCATCTTTTATTGCTATCTATAAAATAAACTCAACATAGGTTTATTAGTGTGCTCACAGGTTTATCAAAGGTCAGGTTAAAGGGTGAAAAGTGGCATTTTTCACCACTTAACACACCCCCAAACCTAGACTTCGCTAATCCCTGAGCAAAGGAGAATTTAAAGAAAATTAAAATGCCACTTTCGTAGGGATCACGGATGCATTTAGCATATACACCAAGCCTTTTAAACCCCTAGGTGATCCTTAGCAGAGGAGTGTAGTCTCCTGAGGGTTTTCAGTGAAGGTACCAACAAACTTCGCCAATGAAATTTAGTTAATCATAGTGAAACCTGTTAAAGCAGAGTTTAAGTAGATAAAATAGATTCACAATTTACACATTTATTAGAGGAAGCTCAATCAAAGAAAAACATCCCATTGGAACATGAAAGTCTGCTGCAATTTCTTCATCATCACTTTGTTCATGTCAAGGCATTTCTCTCCAAAATTTGATGCAGAGCTCACCATTCATTTAAGATTTCTATTCGAATACTACCCCTATCAAATTGGATTGTAGACCCAAGTCTCACTAGGGCTGTTCACTCATCAATATAAAGAAGAGGGGTGTATCATATCACTCAGCTCAAGAACAGTTACAGCCCTCAAATAGGATTGCAAGCATGAGCATAGGCATTGCTCTGATTTATGACTTCTCCAGCTCCTTACACCATAGATTAAACAGATCCTTATCTCCACATGACAGCTGAATCCATTTCAGATCAGTAAGGTCTTTTTATTGGGTTGTAATGTGGCTTAGGGATGAGGTTTGTGAAAGGGATAGCAGGGGTTCAAATTGAGAAATCAGTAAAGGTAAGAAAGTGTCTAGACGACACCTTCTTCATTTCAACACACTTTCATCTACTTCTTGAATTTTCATATTTGAAGTGATCAATCCTCTTTTCAATCTTTCAATGAAATGTCTTCTTTTTCTCAGCCTTTTATTTTATTTTATGGGTTGGAATGTCACAATACCACCAAATGAGTCTCTCTCTTTCTGAACAAAAAATCACACCAGCTCTACCTTCTTCCATTTCTTCACCTTTACCTTCTGAATTCTCAGAGTGAGTGTCAGGCTGTATTAGGTCAAAGGTTTTTTTGGGTTTGAATTTTCTGGTTTCCATCAAAGAAATTGGGATCTTTAAGGCTCAAAGTGGGTGTATCAAGGGCAGTTAAAAGGGTAGGATCCTTAAGCTCAAACTGTCCAAGGGATGGCCTTACTTCATTTCCTCAATATCATGAATGCTGTCGCTGTCAAGCTGTTTCAATTCGAGTTTGCCTAACTTCTAGTGAGCAGAATTAGGTCCAACCAGTCCTCATAGCAGAAAAATTGCCAAGACACTCTTCAAAGAAAAAACAATTTCAGGCCTAAATCTCACTGGGTATGGCCTTCCATCCAAAATTCTGGGGGCTATCCTCACAACTTTTTCTTGTTTCAGGTTTACTTTACCTCAAAGATTTGTAAAAACTTGTTGACATTTACTTCATGACCAATGTTAAAATTGCAGTTTATTTCAGTTCCAAATGGTTTTTTTTTTTTTTTGTTTTTTTTTTAATTGGGTGAGAATTCACTTTGTTTCCACCTGCTCCTTTTTAAGCTTGGCTGCACTGAAATTAACTAATTTATTGGCATACATGCCACACCCCCAAACCTAAACTAAGCAGTGTCCCCACTGTTTATAGCATGGGAGTAATGGTGAAGACATCCGAAATAAAAACAATTATACAAGTACAACAAAACAAAGCATTTCATTGAAAAGAAACTAAAAGACAGCCATTACAATGGTCAAGCATAAGGATTCTAAAGTTAAGACGTACATCCGGACAAAATATCCTAGGCAAAGTAAAAATGTCCTTTCCCCTGGCTCAGAGATATCCTCCACCTGTTTCAGGTGGAAGAGGAACTACAAGCCAGAAGTAGAGGAAGAAAACGAAAAAGAGCCAGATCAGGGGGTAGAGGGCGGGGTGGCGGCGGAGGATGGGGGTGGAGAAGTCGGTGGGTCGATCTTCTGCCTCTTCTTCTCCCTCTTTTTCTTTTTTCTTTTCCTCCTTGGCGAGGATTCGCTGTACCTCCTCGTATTCATCCCAGAGGAATTGCAGCGGGGTCTGGTTCCTTGGGCGGTGGCGGCTCCAGCCACAAGAGGGAGAGTTAGGCTGGAGTCAAGGTGGGCTTGTCAACCACCATAGCTATGAGGAGGAGTGCAGAGGGTAGAAGGAGGTGAATGGGAAGAAGTCGAGCCATTTGTATCTATTTAAGGTGGGTGGAAGCTAGAATATGAAGCGGCGTATTCAATATCGCCGCCTTCCAAGATATGGAATGAATGGGTAATTCCACCATTCATTATGGGGAACGAAGTTGTGCATTAACTAGCAGCCTATATTTAGCGCTGGGAGTTACAGCATAATGCAGAAACCCAGGATGGTTAAGAGTGTAAATCCCGTGCTTCGCGCAGTTGGACATATGGTACACGTGGGGTAAAATTCCTGCACAGCATAGGTGCACAGCAAGCATGGAAAGAGTGAATATGCTTTCGATAGGATGAGTTTTTAAAATGGCGATTGGTTAAGGCTCCCTATCGAAATGACAAAAGTATATAGCTGGCAGTGGAATGGTCCGATAGGTTCAACTCTTCCTATCGAAATGAATGAAAATTGATTTCGATAAGCTAGGATGAATGCTTTCTATAGGTCAGTGTCCTGTCGAAAGCATGGCAGATAAAGAATTCAATTTGCTAGGATGCCGATGGGTGAAAATAGTCTTTCGATAGGTTAGATAGTACATTCGTCATCCTATCGATAGGTTCAAGATAGAAGTCCGGAACCTATCTCAAAGTTGGTCTCACCTATCGATAAGTCTTAGTACCTCTTGAAATCCTCACCAATCCTATGGACGTCAGCAACTGACCTAGCGAAAGGTCCAAATGACCTATCGAGAGGTCCTATAAGGGTAAGAACATAGCCTGTGGCTGCGGTGCTTTAGCCTTAGCACCTAGCAACTCTTTTGCTATGCTACCATTCAATTCATTTTTCTTCAGACCCTGTTCCGATGGTCCTTAAGCGGCAGGCGATATTGAAGTGAAGCCTGATCCTCGAATGGCCATTTTATTGCAGAAAAATAAATTGGAAAGAATCAAAATAGAAACAAAATATAGTACATAGGATACAAATAGAAGACAGGTATTAACCTGGAGGATCCTGAAGATCAATGATCTCCTCAGGCTCACAAATGTTGTTGACGCAAAGTTTTAGCCTCTGACCATTGACCTTCATGACTCTGCCATCTGTAGGGTCCATGTCTTCGACAACTCCAAATGGAGAAATGTGTACCTCTGTGAAAGGCCCATCCCATCTGGACTGTAACTTTCCTGGAAAGAACTTCATTCTAGAGTTGAACATCCACACCTTGTCATTTGGCTTGAATTCTTTCCGTAGCAAGTGCCTGTCATGGAAAGTTTTCGTCTTCTCCTTGTAAATCCGGGCATTTGCATAGGCTTCTAGTCGCAATTCATCCAGCTCGGATAACTGGAGTTTCCTGCGTATACTAGCAGAGTTTAAGTCAAAATTTATTGCTCCAATGGCCCAGTATGCTTTATGTTGCAATTCAACAGGCAAGTGACATGCCTTGCCATAAACTAGTCTAAATAGGGACATGCCTATAGGGGTTTTATAGGCTGTCCTATAAGCCCATAAGGCATCCATTAATTTTGGGGATCAATCCCTCCTATCAGTTCTTACAGTCTTCTTAAGAATATGTTTGATTTCCATGTTGGAAATCTCTACTTGCCCACTGGTTTGTGGGTGGTAGGGGGTGGCTACTCTGTGGGTCACAGAGTATCTTTCCATCAATTTATCAAAAGGTTTATTACAGAAGTAGCTTCCCCCATCAATAATAATAGCTTTAGGGATGCCAAATCTTGAGATGATGTTGTCTTTCAGGAATTGGATGACAACCTTGTGGTCATTTGTCCTCGTAGATATGGCCTCTACCCATTTGGACACGTAGTCCACAGCTACAAGGATGAAATTGTATCGATAAGAAGGGGGAAAAGGGCCCATAAAATCGATTCCCCAAATATCAAACAGTTCGACAACAAGTATAGGTTGCAAGGGCATAGAGTTTCTCTTTGTAACGCTGCCCATTTGCTAGCATCGAGGACAAGCTTTACAATGATGCCAGGCATCTTTGAATAGAGTAAGCCAATAGAAACCACTTTGAAGCACCTTCGTCGCAGTCTTGTTACCACTAAAGTAGCCCCCACAAGCCTATTCATGGCACATGGTTAGGATGTTTTTAAACTCAGTTTCAGGTACACAATGTCTGATCACCTAATCTGTGTAATGCTGAAAGAGGTAAGGATCCTCCAACATGTAATATCGAATATGTGAGAAGAACAGATTTTTATCATCCTTGTTCCAATGTGGAGGGATCCTGCCCACAGCAAGGTAATTTATAATATTGGCAAACCGGGGCATACTTATCTTTACAGTAAAAAATTGCTCATCTGGGAAAGAGTCATTGATGGGCAAGCTCCCTATTGCAGCCGTTGGGATCCTTTACAGATGATCAACAACCACATTCTCAACTCCTTTCTTGTCTTTAATCTCCAAATTGAATTCCTGCAAGAGAAGAATCCATCTGATTAGTCTTGCTTTGGCTTCCTTTTTGGACAAGAGGTATTTCAAAGCTGAGTGGTCAGTGAACACAATAATTTTTTATCCCAATACATAAGACCTAAATTTTTCTAAAGCAAATACAATGGCTAATAGCTCTTTCTCAGTCGTAGTATAATTCAATTAAGGATCAACCATTGATTTACTAGCATATGCTACCATAGAAGGTGCCTTGTCTCTTCTTTGACCCAAAACTGCCCCAATGGCAAAATCTGATGTATCACACATAAGCTCAAATGGCAAGGAGAAATCAGGGGCTTGCAAGATAGGAGTTGTAGTCAAACAAGTCTTTAACAGTTCAAAAGTAGCTCGACATTCATCATTGAACTCAAAAGGAACATCCTGACAAAAGATGTGACAAAGGGGTCTGAAAATTTTACTTAAGTCCTTGATGAACCGCCTATAAAACCCAGCATGGTCCATGAATGACTTGACTTGTTTGACAGTTTTGGGAGGGGGCAAATGAGTAATTATGTCGATCTTAGCCTGATCAACCTCTATTCCTCTGTGGGAGACAACATGTCCTAGGACAGTGCCTTGAGTCACCATGAAGTGATTCTTTTCCCAACTCAGAACTAGGTTGGTCTCCTCACACCTTTGCAGCACAGAGCTGAGATGCTGCAGGCATTGACTAAAATCATCCCCATAAATGGAGAAATCATTCATAAAGATCTCTAAAAACTTATCAATCATGTCAGAGAAGATAACATACATGCATCTTTGGAAAGTGGCAGGTGCATTACACAACCCAAATGACATCCTTCTGTATGCAAAGGTTCCAAATGGGCACGTGAATGTGGTTTTTTCTTGGTCCTGGGGGTAGACAGGGATCTGATTGTACCTTGAATATCCATCCCGAAAATAGTAATAGGCCTTTCCTGGCAACTTGTCCAAGATCTGATCTATGAAGGGCAATGGGAAGTGATCCTTGCTAGTTCTTTAATTAAGCTTTCGAAAATCTATGCATACCCTCCAACTAGTGGTCTGTCGGGTTGGAATCAGCTCACCTGAATCTGCTTTAACAACTGTGATGCTGGATTTCTTGGGTACTTTTGAGAACTGGAAAATACCATTTTCCACCCCTTAACCTGGGTCTTGATAGACCTTTGAGAGAACTAAATAAGTGTTTTAAGTGTTTATTTCACAGCTAATAATAAAGGCAGGCTTAACCATGAAAGCAGCCTAAAAGTACCAAAAAGATGATGATCCATGTTGATCCCTGCATGCGCCCCAATGCATTTAAAAACCTAGGGACATTTCGAAAGATTTTGAGCACGAACCAAAGGCATATTCCACCCCATGTGAACACCCAAAGATGAAATTACTTGGCAGGAACTTCTAGAAGTTCAAACAGATTTTTGAATTACATAACAAAATTGATGCTTCTGTCCCCTAATTGGCTGAACCAGATCAAGCAGTTCTGATTGGCCAAAATAGATCTAGATCCTTGTGCTCAACTCCTATTGGTTGATACAGATCTAACCAATTCTGATTGGTTGATACACATCTGAGTTAGACTTGGGAAAAACTATAAATAGACGAACCATTTGCCCAATTTGGGCATCCAAATTTTGAGTTTCATTTCTATTGCCTCATTTCCATTTCAGATAGCTTGTCTGAAATTTCTGTAATAGCCTAGCTTTTATTTGTAATTGAGAGTTGTGAGATATCTTTGTACTTCACGTGAGAATTGTATTCAAAACTACAAATCCGAGAGCTGTTTAAGTTGTGCTCTATAATTGTAATCGTGAATTTCAAAAGGTTGCTGTGAAACGTACGTTATCAATTGGATTTGTGTTAGGGGTTCCCTGTGATCTCCTTATTTCATTAGATTCCTTTAGATTTACTATTTTTAAAGCAATTTCCCTTAATTCATTATCCCTGTGAGAATTGGCGTTTGTAACCTAATTTCTCACAGCATTTGTAGTGGTGTTTTTTGTTCTGAATCACGGATTCGAATTGAAGACTATTGGATGATCTATGTCCATTGAAGTGGACAGACCATAGCCAGAAGTCCAACTCAATTCCAATCCTTGAGTTGGATTACTTTCTCTTGCATCTGTGCTGGTAGCCAGATGAAGATTGGATAATATCTCATTTGTTTTACATTTATTCTCATTCTGCAATCAAGTACTAAATCGAAGTTAGATATTATTTCTCCATTCTTATTAATTTGCATCAAATCTCCCCAACTCGGATCTAGATCATTTAGTTTTAATTTTTACTTTTATCATTTAGTTAATGTGACAAATTCAACCTCCCATCTTATGTGCTTTGTATATAGGATAAGAGGTCAGATCTGGTAGCTCAGATCTGAAGGTTTATCTTACATTTTAAATCAATTCTCTGATCTTGCAGGCTAATTAAGTTCTCTCTGTGCTGATATTTCTTTATTCTTTTTAGTTTTCTAAATTCAGGACAATTCATCATCTGTAAATCTATTTTTAAAACACAAATAAATCATGCACACTTAGAATTAACAACAAGTTTTTGGCACCGTTGCCAGGGAATTTATTTTTAAATTGGTGTTGAGAACTGAAAAATACCATTTTTCACCCCTTAACTTGAGTCTTGATAGACCTTTGAGAGAACTAAATAAGTGTTTTAAGTGCTTGTGTTGCAGCTAACAATAAAGATAGGCTTAACCATAAAAGCAGCTTAAAAGTGCCAAAAAGATGACAATCCATGTCAATCCAAAGGAAGAAAGAGAAGAGACAACCTCACTAGCTGTTAAAAGGTCTGAATTGAAGAGACAAAGACCTGGTCTCAACCCAGAAAAGAAGTATGGAGCAATTCGAACAGAAAAATGCACTACAAAGTACTTTTTGCAAAGAACCTAAACTCTGCGAAAAGAACTAAAACTCCAGGCTTAGCTTTCGAAGAGCACCTGAACTCTTTGAAGAGATGATTGACCTTTTCGAAACGAAGAAAACTCAATTCGAACTAGACCAGAACATTGCGAAAAGAGCTTCAGGAGTTACAACACCTTACGAAAAGTCTCCTAAGCTATGCGAAAAGGTATTCTGGAGATTCCCAACTTTTGCAAGGGCAATTCAGTAATCTGTTTCATGCGTCCCAATGCATTTAAAACCTAGGGACATTCCAGAGGATTCTAAGCATGAAGCGAAGGCATATTCCACCCCACGTGAGCACCTAGAGATGAAATAACTTGGCGGGAACTTCTAGAAACTCTAACAAACTTTCAAAATGCATAACAGAATTGATGTTTTTTCACCGATTACGAACGGATCGAGGAATTACGATTGGCGTAACAGATCTGAACCCTCGTGCTCGACTACCATTGGTCAATACAGATTTGAGCACTTCTGATTGGTTGATACACATCTGAGCTGGACTTAGGGAAAACTATAAATAGACGAACCATTCGCCCAATTTGGGCATCCAGATTTTGAGTTTCATTCCTATTCCCCCATTTCCAAACCAGATAGTTTGTCTGAAATTCCTGTAATAGCTTCACTTTTACTTACAATTGAGAGCTGTGAGATATTTCTGTAATTCAAAAGAGAGTTGTATTCAAGACTACAAATCTGAGAGCTGTTTAAGTTGTGCTCTGTAATTGTAATGGTGGATTTGAAAAGGTTGCTGTAAATCGTACATTCTCAATTGGACTCATGTTAAGGGTTCCCTCTGATGTCCTTATTGCATTAGACTCCTTTAGATTTACTGTTTTTCATGCAATTTCCCTTGATTCATTAATCCTGTGAGAATTAGTGTTTGTAACCTAATCTCTCACGGCATTTGTAGTGATGCTTCTTGCTCTAAACTAAGGCTTCGGATTAAAGACTATTGGATGGTCTGTGGCCATTAAAGTGGACAGACCATAGCCATAAGCCTAAGTCTAATCCTTGAGTTAGATTTATTTCTCTTACATATGTGCTTATACCCAGATTAAGATTGAATCATTTCTCTGTTGATCGGCAGTCATTCTCATTGTGTTTCAAGGACCAAATCAAAGTTAGATATTACTTCTCCATTTTTTTTTACAAGTTTACCTCAAATGTTCCCCCAACTCGGATCTGGATCATTTAGTTTAACTTTTACTTTTATCATTTAGTTAATGTGACAAATTTAACCTCCCATCTTATGTGCTTTCTAGATAGGATAAGAGGCCAGATCTGGTAGCTCAGATCTGGAGGTTTATCTTGAATTTTAGACAAATTCTCTATGGATGATCTTTTACTCACTTACATTTAAAACTTGCTACAATTGGCCCTGATCTTGCAGGCTAACTCACTTCTATTTGTGCTGATATTTCTTTACTCTTTTTAATATTTTAAATTCATTATAACTTAGCAGTTGCAAACCTGTTTTCAAAACACAAATAAATCAAGCACACACAGAAGCAACAACAATTGGTAGACCTAAGTTTTTATTTTTTTTATTGCATCAGTTCTAACTGTTCTATTGTTTAAATCTGTGCAGTTATTCATATACATTTTGAGCGTGAAATCTACTTTGAAAGGAATACTGAAGGTTTGTTGTGCATAATTTGATTCTCTGTTTCTGTATTGTATGTTTGGTAGGAGGACTCTCAATCCTGAGATTGTCCCTCTAAATTTAGAAGTTGAAAAGCTACTAAGAACCAGACAAACATCACAGAATTTTCCTGAGACAGCTACTATCGGTGAAGAACCTAAACTTTTAAGGGATTACTTTGCACTGAGTGCATATAATTCTCCATTTTGCATTCAATTTCCTACTGTTGAAGGAAATTATGAGATCAAATCATCAACTATCTAGATGCTTCCTTCCTTCCATGGTTTGAGTAAGGAAGATCCATACAAGCATGTGGATGAATTCTTGTCTCTTTGTACCACATTCAATATAGCTGGACTGGGTCCAGAGGCAACCAAGCTTAGGCTCTTTCCTTTTTCATTAAAGGACAAAGCTAGAGCCTGGCTGTCTATGTTGGCACCAAATAGTATCACTTCTTGGAAGGATTTGCAATGTCAATTTTTAGCCAAATACTTTCCTATGTCTAAGACCAGCCAGTTGAGACAAAATATTATTTCCTTTTCACAACACTCAACTGAAACTTTCCATGAAGCATGGGAAAGGTTTAAAAAACTTTTAAGGTAATGTCCTCATCATCAAATTCCCCGATGGCAGCTTATTCAAAGCTTCTATCAGGGAATTGATCAAAAGGGCAAGAATATGGTAGATGCTTCCTGTGGAGGCACCTACTTGCAAAAAATAGTTGAGGAGGTCTGGAATTTATTTGAAGTGATAGGTGAAAACTCAACTCAACAGGAATCTTTGTCAAGAGACATTGAGAATCCTGCTCGGTTGAACAATCAGCAAACCACCAAGGGAAAGATTTATGAGGTGAATGAGTTGGAAAGGAAAATGGATAATTTGACCACTAGGTTTGATAGATTGATGGACTCACTTAAAAATCCAATGGTTGCAAGAGTAGAGGAGGCATGTCTGATATGCCAGTCCCCTACTCATTCACTTGATCAATGTCTAGCTGCACCACAGTTCCCAGATCTAGTGGTGGAGCAAGCTCATGCTGCCCAATCGTTTGGACAGATGCAGTCTAATGAATATGCATGGAGAGGGCACCCCAATTTAAGGTGGAGCCAAGGCAATTATCAATCACAATAGTAGCAGCAACCAAAGAATCAAATAACTTTCAAAACTGCTCAGCCTTACCAGCAGAATTTTTATACCAAGCTAAATTTTTAGTAGCCCATTCCACAACAGATGGTACAACCTGTACAGCAATCTGCTCCAGTTCAAACCCCTTCCGATCCCCTTCTTTTGAAGACCAAGTTCTAAATTCACTCCAGAATTTAGGGTCTTTAACTCAGACTGTAAACTTTCACAGTCAGACCATAAAGAAGATTGAAGAAACATTGGGTCAACTTTCAAATACTTTGGCCAAAAGAGAAGAAGGCAGATTACCTAGCCAACCTTTGAACATTCCCAAAGGACAGTTCATGGTTGGAGAGGTTTCTGTTTCACATGAAGAAGTAAAAGTTGTCACTACTCTGAGAAGTGGAAGAATTGTAAATAACAATGTGGGTACTGAAAAGGAAGAAGAAAAAATTGAGGAAACTGCTAGAGATATGCAGCAGGAGCAGCATGATGTTAGCATTGGGGTCTTTGCACTCAAAAATCAAAAAAATGAAAAACAGAAAAATCAAAAATATTCTGATGATTATTCTAAAGCTGTAAATGAAGGACTAGTTCCTCATTTGCCATTTCCCCATGCCATAAAATCAGCATCCCCTTTTGATAAAGGGAATACAAAAATAGATGAAATGATGGAGACTTTCAAGCAAGTCAAGATAAATCTACCTTTGCTTGATGCAATCAAACAAGTCCCAGCATATGCAAAATTTTTTAAAGATATTTGCACTCACAAAAGACAATCTAGGATATAGTTATCCAAGAAGGTCTTTGTTGTGGAAAGAGTTAATCAGGTTTTGTCCATTACCACACCTCCTAAACTCCAAGATCCTGGAATCCCCACAATCCCTTGCATTATTGGGGAACATACCATTGAAAAGGCTTTATTAGATTTGGGTGCTAGTGTCAACCTGCTTCGATATTCTGTATATGAGAAACTAGGTTTGGGAGAGTTAAAACCCACTCATGTGGTGTTACAACTAGCAGACAGATCTGAAAGAAAGCCAGTTGCGATGATTAAGGATGTGTTGGTAGGAGTAGATAAGTTTTTATACCTTGTTTATTTTCTGGTATTGGACATGGAACCTACAAAAAGCAAAACTTCCATCCCTGTCATTTTGGGGAGACCATTCCTTGCTACAGCCAATGCTTGCATTCAATGCAGGTCTGGTATTAAGGAAGTCTCTTTTGGAAATATGAAGGTAAAGTTAAATATTTACAATGCAGTCACCCACCCTCAATTCAGTTATGAGGAATGCTTTCTTGTTGATTTGTTGGATGAACTGGTAGAAGAGACTTTACCACAGTTTTTGCAGTATGAAGATTTAACCACAGATTTTAAAGATGCTTGGAGAAATGCTGAGGAAGAAACAGTTTGTACCTCAAAGTCTGAGGAAGTAAATGTTGTGCAAGGAACTCATGATCAATCAACAAGGTTCTCTTCATGGAAACCTGCTATTCTTCCCCTTCCACAAACAATCAAGGTACCTTTGTTACCTTCTTTTCTCAGCCCACCTGATGTAGAGTTGAAATAGTTGCCAAAAAATTTGAAATATGTGTTTTTAAGAGACCGTAAAACATTTCCTGTGATTATTTCTTCTTCCCTCACTGAGGAGCAAGAGGAAGAGTAGATTGTATTGAAACAGAGTAAGAGGGCAATTGGCTGTACTATTGCTGATTTGGGAGGAATCAGTCCAGCTGCTTGCATGCATAAAATTCATTTGGAAGAAGATGCAAAGCCTTCTAGGGAAATGCAGAGGAGGCTGAACCCTCATATGCAAGAAGTGGTCATGAAAGAGGTTGTTAAGTTGTTGGATGTAGGGGTTATTTACCCCATTTCAGATTCGGCTTGGGTGGCACCTACACAAGTGGTACCTAAGAAATCTGGGATCACTGTTGTAACCTCAGATTCTGGTGAGCTAATTTCAACCAGACAAACCACTGGTTGGAGGGTCTGTATTGATTACAGAAAACTAAACATAATGACCAGAAAAGACCATTTCCCTCTTCCATTAATTGATCAAATTTTAGATAAGCTAGCAGGAAAAGTTTATTATTATTTTCTTGATGGTTATTCTGGTTACAACCAGATTTCTGTATATCCACAAGATCAGGAAAAGACCACATTCACTTGCCCCTTTGGCACTTTTGCCTATAGGAGAATGTCTTATGGTCTTTGTAATGCTCCTGCTACCTTTCAAAGATGCATATACTCCATTTTCTCTGATATGATTGACCAATTTATGGAGATTTTTATGGATGATTTTTCAATATATGGAGACAATTTTGCCCAGTGTTTACATCATCTCAACTTGGTGTTACAGAGATGTGAAGAAACCAATCTAGTTTTGAGCTGAGAGAAGAGCCATTTCATGGTCACCCAAGGCATTGTCCTTGGCCATGTTGTCTCCCACAAGGGCATTGAGGTGGACAGAGCAAAAATTGATTTAATTGCACATTTGCCACCTCCTAAAATTGTTAATCAAATCAGAAGTTTTCTGGGGCATGCTGGATTTTACAGAAGGTTCATTAAGGACTTCAGTAAAATATCCAAGCCTCTTTGTCATTTATTGTGCCAAGATGACCCTTTTGTTTTCAACAATGAATGCTTGAAGGCATTTGAATTCTTAAAAAATTGTTTGATTTCAGCTCCAATACTACAGTCTCGAGACTATTCACTGCCTTTTGAGCTGATGTGTGATGCATCAGATTATGCTTTGGGAGCTGTTCTTGGGCAGAGAAAGGATAAGCTGCCTCATGTCATAGCTTATGCCAGTAGATCAATGATTGATGCATAGCTCAATGACACAACAACTGAGAAGGAGCTGCTGGCAATTATTTTTGCTTTGGAGAAATTTAGGTCATATGTTTTGGGTTCACAAATAGTGGTGTTCACTGACCACTCAGCCTTGAAATACCTTCTGTCTAAGAAGGATACCAAACCAAGATTAATCAGGTGGATCCTCTTATTACAGGAGTTTGATTTGCAGATTAAAGATAAAAAGGGTGTGGAAAATATGGTGGCTGACCAGCTGTCTAGAATTCTAACTGCTGAGATTGATAGGCTGCTTATCAATGAATCTTTCCCTGATGAGCAACTTTTTGCTATCAGTGTACACACCCCTTGGTTTGCAAATATAGTCAACTTTTTTGCTACTGGAAGAACCCCTCAACACTGGAATAAAATGGATAAAGATATGTTCTTCTCAAAGGTTAAACATTTTATTTGGGAGGATCCTTATCTGTTAAAGATTTGTGCAGACCAAATAATTAGAAGATGTGTCCCTGAAGAAGACTTTCATAGCATACTTTCCATGTGTCATGAACAGGCCTGTGGAGGCCATTTTAATGGAAACAAAATTGCTGCAAAGGTTTTGCACTGTGGATTTTATTAGCCTACACTTTTCAAAGGTCTTGTCAGAATTACCAAAAATTGGGTAGCATTTCCAAGAGAAACTCAATGCCCTTACAGCCCATTTTGGTAGTTGAATTGTTTGATATTTGGGGGATAGATTTCATGGCCCTTTCCTCCTTTCAAATGGTTGTAATTTCATCTTAGTACCTGTGGATTATGTATCCAAATGGGTTGAAGCCACAGCCACTAAAACTAATAACCATAGAGTTGTCCTGAAATTTTTAAAGGACAACATCTTTTCCAGGTTTGGTTCCCCCAGAGCTATTATCAGTGATGGGGGAAGCCATTTTTGTAATAAGCATTTTGAATCTTTATTGAAAAAGTACTCTATGACTCATAGAGTAGCTACTCCATATCATCCACAGACCAGTGGACAAGTGGAGATTCCCAATAGAGAAATCAAACATATACTGGAAAAGACTGTGAAGAAGGACAGAAAGGATTGGTCCTTTAAGCTGAATGATGCATTATGGGCATATAGGACAGCCTATAAAACCCCAATTGGCATGTCCCCATTCAGATTGGTCTATGGCAAAGCATGCCATTTACCAGTGGAGTTAGAATATAAGGCTTTTTGGGCTATTAAAACCATGAACATGGATCTTACTACTGCTAGTATTCACAGGAAACTGCAGCTTGCTGAGTTGGAGGATCTGAGAATGGATGCATACACCAATGCAAGATCTTACAAAGAAAAAATTAAGGCTTTCTATGACAAAAATCTGCTGAGAAAAGAGTTCATAGCTGGCTCCAAGGTATGGCTATTCAACTCAAAACTTAAGTTTTTTCCTAGAAAGCTGAGATCCAGATGGGAAGGGCCATATATTGTCATTCAAGCATCTCCTTCTGGGGCTGTTGAAATTTTTGACCCAAGTGATGGGAGAACCTTGAAAGTAAATGGTCAGAGGCTCAAACCATGCATTGAAAATACCCTGGAGCCTGTGCTAACCATCTACCATCAAGAGCCTCCACAAATCTGATGTTAAACAACTGTATCATATGTATTTTACTCATGTTTGTTTTGTTGTTTTTGCATAGTTTATTTCTCTCTGTTTTTAGTCATGTGTTCACTCAATTCGAGAAGTTATAATATGTGAAAAATTAATTCGCAAAGAAAAAAAAATACATTTCGAAAAGTTTAATTTTCTTTTCGAAAAGGATCTGGACCTGTAACTAACTGCTAAAAAAGAATGGTTTGCTTTTCAAGTAGTTGTTTCTGAAGCCTTTTGCTTTTCGAATGGATGGTTCTGAAGCCTGTGGCTTTTCGAAAAGTTGGTTCTGAAGCTATTTGCTTTTCGAAAAGTTTTGATGCCACTCTCTTTTGTAAAAAAGGGTTGTTTTGAACTTTTCGAAAACTTCAAAGATACTTTGTAAAAATCATTTTGAGCATATTTAAACCCTTTCGAAGCAAGGGTTTCATATTCGAAAGCCTTCCCAGAGCGTCCTGTTTCACAGAAAACCCATTTTCTTTCCATCCCTGCGTGCTTTTAGAGTTCAGCTCTAATTTTCTTCATATTTGTTCGACGAATTAAGCTTGAAGAGGGGGACTTTTTGCTTCTGATTTTGGTGGATTTCATCAAGCGATCAATGAGTCCAACCAAAACCCTAGATTTCGGTATTTTTCTATGCATTTCCTCTATTCGTGTTTTGCAAAGTTCAATTTGGTATCAGCATTCACTGTGTGAGATTTAAACAAAGTTTTAAAATGGGGAAAGCTGAAAAATCACTGGCTGTAATGTTCCCTAAATCTTCTGCTAAGAAAATTAGCAAACCCTCTAAAAAAGGAAAAGCCAAAACCTCAGCTAAAAGGAAACTGTCGATGGAGAAAGCTGATACGATTGAGAAAGGGAAAAAGGTTAGACATGAGGAACCCATCCCAACAGCTGCTGCTAGTCCTGAGCTTGAGCTTCCTCCTCTGCCTATGCATTTGGTACTGCCAAACCCATTCATTGAAGCTCAGAAGCTGATTCAAGAACTTATTGTTGATGAGAACTTTTTCTCAAACAAACCTGAATGTAAGCTATCCTTGAAATACATCAGGGATGCTTCACTGAGCAATATCCTAACCCTTCTTCCATAGAAAATTTATCCACGAATGGTGAGATTATGGTACCAAAACATGGTAAAAGTGACTGAGAAGGACGCTGATGTCCCAACGCTTATAATTTTCATTGATGATTGTGATTTAACAGTCACTTATGAAGACATTGGAAATGCCTTGGGGATACCATTTCAATATGATCCTGCTGGTCCATTAGCTGCACCAGAAACAACTTCTTTTAGAGAAATGGCTGCCCATCTAACCAAAGGCATAGTTGGAAGTGGGCAGTCAATCATGAGGAGAGACTTAGAACCCCATTGTTTGCTGATGGATTCCATTTTGAGAGGGTGTTTTTATGTCACTGGGCACAGCCAGGAAAGAAGAACACCAATTTTGGATGCACTCTTTCATTTCTCTAAGGGGCAATTCTTCAATGCCCCTATGCTCATTTTTGAAGCCATGGCTGACATCAATGCCAAGATGAAAAAGGAACATAAAATAGCTGGCATAGCATTTGGAAGGCTGATCACAGCCATGTTAAGGGCCAAATTTGACATTGATGAGCAAGAGCCATTCGAGATTATCTCCCCTCATGCATTTGAGAAGAGGGCTTGGACTGCAAGCCAAACCATGTTGAATAAAATGAGGGAAGAAGCTGAACCAGCCACTGCAGCTGCCCATGAATTTGCTATACTAGACCCTGAGGCGACCAGCTCTTTAGCTACACCTATTTCACTTGCAGCTGACATTGAACAAGTTGTCCTTCCTGTGGTGACCAGTTCTTCAGCTCACCCATTGTTGAAGAGATCATGATCTTACCCACTTCACCTAGCACAACTCCTATTCCTTCACCCATTCCAGCTGTCCCATCACTCATAACCACCATAATCCCAGTTGCAGACTCTCCCTCTACACCAACCACTCCAGCCATACTCACACCACCAATTTCCCCTAACAATGTCCAAGATATGGCCACAGATTTTGCTAAACATTCTCCTAGCACTCCCCTTCTCCAAAGTTTCTCAGGTTCACCTACTCATTCAACTCATACACCTGAAGTAACTCATACCCCTGAACCTGAGATATTCCCTACAGAGGCCTATTCCTCATTGATGGGATCTATCTTGGAGAATATTCCTACCTATACCCCTCCTCATTTCACCCATTTGGCTACTTCCCCCTTTACAGGCATTTCACCCATTGCCCCTCAACCATCTACATCAATTTTACCACACCCACCACACACGAATCAATTAGCGAAATCTTTACCTTTCTCCAATCCATCCAGGCCCAACTACAGATCAACACAGACAATCAGTCGGTGACAAATTCCCTTCTCCAAACCTTAACCTCCACATCCCAAACAACCACCTTAGCCATTGTACCTGCTGTTGCTGACCATGCTACCCAAACAGACCCTGAGGTAGTACTTGTTGATTCCCCCATCCTAACCACTACTGACAATGCTACCCAAACAGAACCTGAGGTAGTACTTTTTGATTCCCCTTCAACTTTCCTCAATTTCTCTGATCAAGCTACTCAGACTGACCCTGAGGTCATACTTTTGGACTCCTTTTCTCCCACCCCAACTGCTGGGATACCTTTGGTCCCCTACCACTCCATTCCCATTCCCCGATTTGCCACTCTCAAAAGGGCTATGGAAGAGAATCCTTATATCTTTCGCGATGTCCTCAAGGGGTTAGCTGATCTGCAAGCTTACATTAGAACCCTGTATGAAGACCAGATTCAAAAATTGGAGTTGTTCATGAAATTTGAGAGAGAGAAGATGCAGGACTTGCTGGGTCAAACTTTTCAGATGGTTAGGAGTGAGCAGCAGAAGGTTACCTTGTTGCAAGCACAACTTGAGCAGGAAAAATTGAGGGCTACTAGACTTGAAAAGTATATTGGCCTCACCAAAAAGATCAAATCTGAGGAATACACCGAGCTGCAAGGCACAATCCAGGAGAATGCTAAATCGAGTTAAGACTCCAACACTGACTCAAGTTCTGACTCTAACAGTGATTCCAGTTTTGATCCCATTGAACCAACTTATGATACAGATTTTGACCCTAGTTATTAGAATACTTTGTACATGTTTGTTTTGAGGGTCTATAATATGTAATTTCTGTTTTTTGTTAACTTTTGTTAATTAGTAATTACTGTGAATTTCTTTTCTTTCTTCTCTATCCTTATGATTTCTGTTTGATTGTTTCCTTTTCTTTGCTTATGCACTTCAGACTAGTGAGGACACTACTCATCATCAGTTTGGGTGTGTAGCAGAATTACCAATAGTTTAGTTCAAATCAGTGCAGCTTATGATCACAGCAGAATTTTTAAAGATAAAATAATTTCACACCTATTGTTTTGAAAATTGAGGAAGTCAAAACTTTTTTAAACTGATTTTTAGTGTAATTCTAATACTTTCATGAAGTGAATGTCAGAAAATTTTCAAAATAAAATTAATGTTCTAGTAAACCTAAAAAGAGAGAAAACAGTGATGATATACCTCAGGAATTTGATAGAAAACTACACCCAGTGAGACTTGGGCCTGAAATGTATTCTTTGGAGATATGAATTGGCAATTTTTTCTGCTCTAGGGACTGTTTGAACCTGCTTACTTTCACTAGAAGTTACACATATTCAAATTGAAATAACTTGACAGCAATCATGATATTAAAGACATGATGTAAGGGCTCCTTTTGGACAGTTTGAACCTCAAAAAGCCCCACCTTTTGAAACTGCCTTTGATACACACCAGTTGAGCTTTATAAATCCAAGATTTCTTTGAAACCTCATCAACCAACCTAATCAACCTCATTTAGCCTATCCCTCACTTTGAGAATTCAGAAGGTAAAGGAAAGGAAGCTGAAGAAAGGAGTGTTGGGTAACAGTTTGGTAAAAGAAGAAGAAAAATAATTGAAGGCAATGATGTATCAACAAAAGAAATGTGGCACTCTAGTCAATGTTGCTTTGAAAAAGAAAAAAGTTAGAAAAAGTCATTTCATTGAAAATTTGAAAAAAAGAATGAGAAAAAGATGGCCACTTTGGCTCTGAAAATTTAAAGAAGAAGATGAAATTGTGCTGAAATGAAGAAGCTGTGTCTACCATCTCCTGACCTTGACCGACTTCTCAATTTGGAACTCCATTCCACCTCTTTATTCTTGATAAATTTCACCCATAAGCCACATTACAACCCAAGGCAAAGTCCTTACTGATCAATGATGGATTGAGCTGTCACATGGTGATAAGGATTTGTGTAATCAATGGTGAAAAGAGCAGTAAATTCAAAACTGAAAAGCAATGCCTATGCTCCTGCTTACAGTCCTATTTGAGGACTGTAACTTCTCTTGAGCTCTGTGAAATAGTACAACCCTCCTATTTGCATGATGAGTGAAAACCCTGGTGAGAGTTGAGTTTGAAATCAAATTATTTGGGGTAACATCAAAACTGAATTTTCAAATAGAAGGCAAGTTTTTCATTAATTTTTTTTTTTTGTAAAAACTTTTTGATACAAGCTGAGTGAATGGTAAAAGGAATTACAGCAGAATTTTAGTTTTAAACTGATGTTTTCTTGAAGATCTTTTAACAGCTTAACTGATGCAGGTGTGAATAACTTGACTGGATAAAAGTCTGCTTTAACAGAACTGTATTGATATTAACTAATTTATTGGAGAAGTTTGTGGGTACCTTCACTGAAAACCATCAGGAGACTTCATTCCTCCACTAGGGATCACCTAGGGGTTTAAAAGGCTTGCTGCATATGCTAAATGCAACTGTGTTCCCTATAAAACTGGCTTTTCATTCTGTTTTTAATTTTGTCTTTGCTCAGGGACTAGCAAAGCTTAGGTTTGGGGGTGTGTTGAGAACTGGAAAATACCATTTTCCACCCCTTAACCTGGGTTTTTATAGACCTTTGAGAGAACTAAATAAGTGTTTTAAGTGTTTGTTTCACAGCTAACAATAAAGGCAAGCTTAACCATGCAAGCAGCCTAAAAGTACCAAAAAGATGATGATCCATGTTGATCTGAAGGAAGTAGGAGAAGGGACAACCTCACGAGCTGTCAAAATGCCTAAACTAAAGAGGACAAAGGCCTGGTTTTAACCTGGAAAGAGGTGTGGAGCTATTCGAACAAAAGAATGCATTACAGATTGCTTTTCGAAAAGAATTTGAACTTTTCGAAAAGAACTTGAACTTTGCGAAAAGAACTCAAAGCTCCAGGCTTAGTTTTCGAAGAGCACCTGAACTCTTCGAAAGGATTTCTGACCTATTCGAAAAGAATAGAACTCCTTGCGAACAACACCAAAACTATGCGAAAAGAGCTTCAGAAGTCACAGTACCTTGCAAAAATCTCTCAAAACTGTGAGAAATGGTATTCTGAACATTCCTAGCATCTGCAAGGGTAATTCAGTAATCTCTACACGCGCCCCAATGCATTTAAAAACCCAGGGACATTCTGGAAGATTCTGAGCATGAACCAAAGGCATATTCCACCCCATGTGAACACCCAAAGATGAAATTACTTGGCGGGAACTTCTAGAAGCTCAAACAGATTTTTGAATTACATAATAGAATTGATGCTTCTGTCACCTGATTGGCTGCACCAGATCAAGCAGTTATGATTGGCCAAAATAGATCTGGATCCTTGTGCTCAACTCCTATTGGTTGATACAGATCTAACCAATTCTGATTGGTTGATACACATCTGAGTTAGACTTGGGGAAAACTATAAATAGACGAACCATTTGCCCAATTTGGGCATCCAGATTTTGAGTTTCATTTGCATTGCCTCATTTCCATTTTAGATAGCTTGTCTGAAATTTCTGTAATAGCCTAGCTTTAATTTGTAATTGAGAGCTGTGAGATATCTCTGTACTTCACGAGAGAATTGTATTCAAAACTACAAATCCGAGAGCTGTTTAAGTTGTGCTCTATAATTGTAATGGTGAATTTGAAAAGGTTGCTGTGAACCGTACGTTCTCAATTGGATTCGTGTTAAGGGTTCCCTATGATCTCCTTATTTCAATAGATTCCTTTAGATTTACTATTTTTAAAGAAATTTCCCTTAATTCATTATCCCTGTGAGAATTGGCGTTTGTAACCTAATTTCTCACAGCATTTGTAGTGGTGTTTTTTGTTCTGAATCATAGATTCGAATTGAAGACTATTAGATGATCTGTGTCCATTGAAGTGGACAGACCATAGCCATAAGTCCAACTCAATTCCAATCCTTGAGTTGGATTACTTTCTCTTGCATCTGTGCTGGTAGCCAGATGAAGATTGGATAATATCTCATTTGTTTTACATTTATTCTCATTCTGCAATCAAGTCCTAAATCGAAGTTAGATATTATTTCTCCATTCTTATTAATTTGCATCAAATCTCCCCAACTCGGATATGGATCATTTAGTTTTAATTGTTACTTTTATCATTTAGTTAATGTGACAAATTCAACCTCCCATCTTATGTGCTTTGTATATAGGATAAGAGGTCAGATCTGGTAGCTCAGATCTGAAGGTTTATCTTACATTTTAAATCAATTCCCTGTGGACGATCTTTTACTCACTTACATTTAAAACTTGCTACAATTGGTCCTGATCTTGCAGGCTAATTAAGTTCTCTCTGTGATGATATTTCTTTATTCTTTTTAGTTTTCTAAATTCCGGACAATTCATCATCTGTAAATCTATTTTTAAAACACAAATAAATCATGCACACTTAGAATAAACAACAGGTACTACCTGGGTAGGTACCACCCATTGCGAATCCGAGATAGGGTATCTTATCCCAGCATCGAGGAGTTTGACTACCTCCTTCATCACAACATCCTGCATATGTGGGTTGAGTTTTCTTTGCATTTCTCTGGAAGGTTTGGAGCCTTCCTCAAGATGAATTTTATGCCTGGATATAGTAGGGTTGATTCCCCCTGGGTCTGCAATGGTCCATCCTATTACCATCTTATGCCTTTTTAGTATACCAAGTAGTTCTTTTTCCTGCTCAAGGGTGAGGGAAGAAGAGATTATCACAGGCAGTTTATTGTTGTCTCCTAAAAAGGCATATTTCAAAGACTTTGGGAGCTACTTTAACTCGACACCTGGGGGACTGATGAGGGAGGGCAATAGGGGTGTCTTAGAGGGGGGTGGGAGAGGCAACAAAACAGGCCTCCATGGATGGTGCTTTGCTGGTTCTACTTCAGAAGATACCAATTTCACATGCTCAATCTCAGAGGTGGGAGCCTTTTCTACCTCTAATTCCTTCCATTCTTTAGCAAGATCATTAAACCATTCCTTATCATGCAGCAACATATTCAAATTTTCTTGCACAACTTCATCTTTCACATCAAGGAGAAAATAGTCCTCATCAAGATGAGGTTGATTGGCTGCGTTCTACACATTCAATTTGACCTTCATATTACCGAAGGATACTTCCATGACTCCAAACCTGCATTGAATACAAGCATTAGCTATGGCCAAAAAGGGCCTTCCTAATATTACAGGTATGGAAGTGACACTCCTACCTGACTCCATATCCAGCAACAAAAAGTCACCAGGGTAGAAAAACTTGTCAACCCCCACCAAAACATCTTCGATTATCCCCACAGGCTTCCTTTCAGATCTGTCAGCCAGCTGTAAGACTACATGTGTGGGCTTCAATTCTCCTAAGCCTATCTTCTCATATAATGAGTACGGAACTAAATTTACACTGGCTCCCAGATCTAATAAGGCTTTGTCAATGGTGTGATCCCCAATGATGTAGGGGATAGTGGGGAGTCCAGGGTCATAGAGTTTGGGGGGAGTTACAACAGACAGGACCTGCTTTACTTTTTCTACTGCGAAGACCTTCTTAGATAAGTGTATCCTAGATTGTCTTTTATGGGTGCACAAGTCTTTCAAAATCTTGGCATAGGCTACGACTTGTTTAATTGCATCAAGTAAAGGCAAATTGATTTTTACTTGCTTGAAAGTCTCCATCATTTTCTCGATTTTACCTTGCTCCTTATCGAAAGGGGAAGGTTCTTGCAGTGCCTTAGGAAATGGCAAATGTGGGATTGCTCCCTCATTTGTAGCCTTAGCCAATGGGACATCTTTCTTTTTAATTTTTTCCTTTGCTTGAGGATCCTCTTTATCCTCTTTATTCTCAGTTGGTTGCTCCTTCAGGTCCACCACCGGTGACCCTTGTTGTGTTCTTGCAAAAATCACTTCTTTTTCTTCCTCCAAGCTCCTCACAGGCTCATAGCCCACTTGGTTGTCCACTAGCCTACCACTTCTCAATGCTGTAATAGATTTAGCTTCCTCATGGGTGGAGGAAACGTCACCCACTATAAACTGTCTTCGTGGGTTATCCTGTGGTTGGCTGGGCAGCCTTCCTCCCTCTCTCCTAGTCAAGGCATCAGACAGCTGACCCAGTTGGTCCTCTATCTTTTTGATACTCTGGCTGTGACAGTGCATAGTTTGAGGTAAGGAATTCAAATTTTGTAGTGAAGCTAGAACTTGTTCCTCAAAGGAAGATGCTCTCGCAGCTGGAGGGGGTGCAGGTTGCTGCACAGGTGGAGCCACAAGTTGGGCCATGGTCTGCTAGTACTGGGGCCTTGGGACATAACCTTGGTGATAGGGCTGAGCATTTCTGTAGCGCATGGGCTATTGGGGCTACTACTACTGGCTTGAGAATGCATCTTGTCACCACCTCAGATTGGGGTGGTTCCTCCATTGATACCCAGCAACAGGCTGCTGCCCATAAGACTGAGTTGCAGCCACATGCTCTGTTACAAAATTAGAAAACTGGCTAGCAGATGGGCATTTTTCAAGGGAATGAGCAGGTGACTGACATATAGCACATGCCTCCACCACTCTAGCAGCCATAGGTGACTGCATTGTTCCCACAAGTCTATCAAATTTCAGTGCCAGGCTATCCCCTTTCCTTTCCAAATCACTTTGCATATTCACTTCATACAACTTCCCTCTTGAAGTATTTTCCTTCACCAACCTAGGAGGCTCTAGATCTCTAGCCAAGGTTTCCCTTTGCATAGAGTTCTCACTAATGATGTCAAATAGCTCCCATGCCTCCTCAATAGTTTTATGGAGGTAGGTGCCACCACAAGAAGCATCTACCATGTCTCTACTTTTGGAATCAATCCCTTGATAAAAACTTTGGACAAGTTGTCATTTAGGGATTTGATGGTGGGGGCACTTCTTTAAGAATTCCTTGAATCTCTCCCAAACTTGGTGAAAATCCTCAGTTGGATCTTGGGCAAATGAGATGATACCCATTCTCAAATAGCTGGTTTTGGACATAGGGAAGAACTTGGCCAAGAATTGACATTGGAGGTCACTCCAGAACTAAATGTTGTTGGGTGGAAGCATTGACAACCAGGCCCTGGCTTTGTCCTTTAATGAAAAAGGAAAGAGTCTCATCCTAGTGGCCTCCTCCCCCAAACCTGTGATGTTGAATGTAGTGCATAATCCCAGGAACTCATCAATGTGCTTGTAGGGATCCTCCTTAGTCAGACCATGAAATTATGGTAGCATCTGGATTATGGAATATTTGATTTCATAGTTTCCTTGAGCAATTGGGAATTTAATGCAGAAGGGGGAATTGTAAACCCCTGGTGCATTAAATTCTTTTAGGGTTCTCGGCTGCTGTTGCTCTCACATTTCTATAGAGTCAATTACAACATATTGTGGTTGAGTTTGTCTGGATCTGAGAAGTCTTTCAATCTCTGGGTTTAGTGGAACAATCTGAAATTGGAGAGTTCTCCTACCGAACATACAACACTCAGTCTGAATGCAGAGCAAAACCCCAACACAACAAGTAGAAACAACACAAATGACTAACTAATCTAAAAATTAGCAGATCTGAAAAATAACAGGGGAGTAGAGGGGTGCAAATTATAGAGCAGCCTCCCGCACAATGCTCCTCTCACACAGCAACTTCCGATCTGATGAAATGCACACAAAAGACTAAAAAATAACAACACTTGTAAACACAGTTAGTAAAATCAAACAAACCACTATAGATCTATGGTCTAAACTAGATCAAAACTTAGATCTTCCAATTTCCAAAACAAACCTCCCCGGCAACGGCGCCAAAAACTTGTTGATGTTTCTGCCTTCCCTTAAAAAATGGTCTAAAATTCACTCATAAATCTAGGCAGATCACACTTACACAGACTTGCAAGTAATCAGGGCCTGTTGAAGGAAGTTTTAAAAAGATGATGAGTAGGGGAATGTCCACCGGGAGGCTGGTTTGAAATGTGGTAGATCTCCAGATGTGTAAGTGATCTGGCACCCTAACTAATGCTAAATTAGCTAAAAGACAGGGGAGAGGTTTAAAAAGGGTTGTCACTTAAGCTATACTAAAATGAAATAAAAACTAGCTGGGATCAAGTTTAGAATTCCAGATCTTGCAGGGGAAAGGAGTTAAAAGCAGAAAATGGAGAAGAGTAGCTTGGAAATTGGTCTCACTGAAATAAGGCTGGTTTAATCATGCCACAAGGGTTCAGAACACACAAATCCCTCAACTGGCTACAAGCACAATAGCAGGGTAGAAGACTCCACTCCAAATCAAAAGATCTAACTGGTCTTAAGGCAATGATCTGTCCACTTTAATGGTCACAGACCATCATATAGACTTTATATGATCCAAAGATTTACTGCAGAAGAATCCAATTGAAACCTGAGAGTGGACTAGTCTTAAGGCTATGATCTGTCCACTTCAATGGTCACAGATCATCCTAGGGATTTCCTCCAAAGCAAAGGCATCAATCAGAGAATTAAAACCACTACAGATGCTATAATTTCTAGGTCACAGACTCAGGGAATTACAGGGATATCAGATCTAGGGAGATCTGATGGTATCTAAGAGGTCTACTAGTTAAGTGGGTGAGCTGATCTACAGACTCCTCTACACAAATCCGATCGAGCACCAAATGAAACCAAAGGAACTTTAGATCTAATTACAATATTAAAAACAACATTTACATTGTAAGCAAAATCACTCTACAATGAAAATGCTCTCAGATCTGTAGTCTATGCAGTATTGAACCCATAATAACACTCCCAACCTTACCCAATTACAGATCTAACCTCTCTCCTGCCAAAAATACCTTCTCAAAGGTCCTCAGAGTTTGTTAGGGTTCTGTTAGAGCATGTGGCTCGGTTAGGGTTTCCAAGGGCATCTTCTAGAATCATCGTGTCGATCACCAAGTGCCTTGAGTTGCGTGCAGTAGGTCACCAAGTTGCAGTGTGTGCATAGTTAATTTTCTGAGAAGTTCTGCACATGATTTCGACAGGTTGGGGAAGCTTCCGACAGGTTCAAGTAGAGCTTTTTGGTCCTTTCGTAGTTTCTCAAATCTCTTCGATAGGTTCTATTAGGATGAGCCTTGAGGCTTCAGCATTCCCTGTGCTTTATCTGGAGCATTCGACAGGCTGGAGAAGCATTTCGATAGGTTGGATGAGCATTTTGATAGGTCTAGGCGGTTCTCCGATAGGTTTAGGAAACCTTTCGATAGGTTCCTTTTTCTCCTCTGGCAGCTTTCGAACAGCATGAGCTCTATCTTTCTTTCATCTATTCAATAGGTCCTTGGATCCTATCGAATTTCACAATCCTCACGAATCCTTCTTTTTCTACCTTCAGATCCTATCAAAACCTCACTAACTACACGAATTCCTCCAATTTAACTCTCAGCTCCTATTGAAGTCTTTAGATGACCTCTCGATAGGATGTTTTTGACCTATTTTCACTTCTTGTGCCTTGCTCTGCTGTGGCCACGCGCTCCAAGGGTCCAATGGTGTGCAACCCTCTAGTGTGCTATTGTTGGGTCTGTACTGTGCTGAGAGATGGCTTCCATGTGGGCATTCTTGAGTGGTTTTCTGCATTGTTTTCATCTTTTATTGCTATCTATAAAATAAACTCAACAGAGGTTTATTAGTGTGCTCACAGGTTTATCGAAGGTCAGGTTAAAGGGTAAAAAGTGGCATTTTTTATCACTTAACACTCCACCAATGTGAGATCACCTTAGAATTCGATGGGTTGGTGGTCCAGAACGTGTGTCTCATCCTTCATATATTTCCTGATAATTGACACGTGAAAGACAGGATGGACGACCGACAACTGTGATGGTAAGGCAACACGGTATGTTAATTCGCCGACCCGGTCAAAGGGTCCAATGAATTGAGGGCTGAGCTTTCCCCGCTTTCTGAACTGCATGATGCCCTTGGTTGGTGAGATCTTCACAAACACATGGTCTCCCACCTAATAAGAAGTATACCGGTTAGTCTTCTATGACTTGTATAGGAACACAATACAGCAATTGTGTGCACGATTTTACCTGAAAATCCTTAGTCGTTCTCTTAGGATCTGCATAGCTCTTTTAATAGATTTGAGCTACTCTCAGTCATTCAGGATTAGGCAGACGGTTTCATTTGTGCTCTTGATGAGTTACAGGTCCAACAGTACACAATAACCAATCTCTTCCTAGTTGAGTGGTGACTTACATCGATGGCCATATAAAGCTTCAAAAGGTGCCATGCCGATACTTGATTGGTAGCTGTTGTTGTATGCAAATTCGACTAAGGGCAAGTGCCTATCCCAAGATCCCTGAAAGTTCAACATGTAGGCTCGGAGCATATCATCAATAATTTGGTTCACTCTTTTTGTTTTCCAATCGGTTTGAGGATGGAATGCTGAGCCGAATTACAATTTTAGATCCATCCCTTCATAGAAACGTTGCCAAAATTTTGACGTATAAAGGGGGTCCCGATCTGATACTATGCTGGAAGGTATCCCATGTAATCGGACTATTTCTTTTAGATATATCTCAGCAAGCTTGTCAACTGTATACTTTGTGCTATATTGCAAAAAGTGAGCCGATTTAGTTAGCAAATCAACGATCACCTAGATTGTGTTGTAACCCTTTTGTGTCCTTGGCAGCCCAAGTATGAAATCCATTGAAACTTCTCCCCATTTCCACTCGGGAATGAGTAATGGTTGAAGTAAACCGGCGGGATGTCTATGGTCTTCTTTTATTTGCTGACATATGAGGCAATTTGCTATAAATTCTGCGACATCACATTTCATTCCTTTCCACCAAAAAATTTTCTTCAAGTCGTGGAAAATTTTAGTGCTGCTTGGGTGAATAGTATACGATGATCTATGGGCCTCCTCTAGTATCTCTTTCCTCAACTCCGCATCGGTTGACACAAACAAACAGTTTTTATACCATAGGGAACCGTCGCCCGTGACCGAAAATTCTGATTTGTTTCCCTCTCCTATTTGTTGCTTAATGGTGTCAAACTTCGAGTCCTTGTGTTGATTTTCTCCAATCCTTTCGAAGAGGATCGACTTGACTGTGATATTTGCTAAAATTGGCCTAGTCTCCCTCATCTTAAATCAGATGTCGGCCATTGCTAGCTTCTCGAGGAGTTTCTGTTGTTGCTTCTTAGTGTGCTTGATTTATGTGAGTTTGAAAACAGATTTATAGCTGCTAAATTACAGTGGCTCTAGACTATATAAACAAATAAAGAAATATCCGCACAGTTAGAAGAGAATTAGCCTGCAAGATCAGGGCCAATTGTAGCAAGTTTTAAAAGTAAGTGAGTGAAAAGATCGTCCACAGAGAATTTGTCTAAAATGTAAGATAAACCTCCAGATCTGAGCTACCAGATCTGGCTTCTTATCCTATCTTGAAAACTGATAAGATGAGAGGTTTGAATTTGTCACGTTTAACTAACTAAAAACAAAGAAAAATTTAAACTAAATGATCCAGATCCGAGTTGGGGGAGTGATTGAAACAAAGATGGAGAAGTAATATCAAAATCTGATTTGGTCTTTGAAATCTAATGAGAATAACTGCAGCTCAACAGAGGTGATCCAATCTTCATCTGGCTACCAGCACAGATGTAAGAGAGATAAATCTAATTCAAGGATTAGGCTTACACTTATGGCTATGGTCTGTCCACTTTAATGGCCACAAACCATCCAATAGTCTTTAATCCAACTCCTCAATTCAGAACAAGAAACATCACTACAAATGCTGTAAGAGACTAGGTTACCAACACTAATTCTTGCAGGATTAATGAATCAAGGGAAATTGCATGCAAAACAATGAATCTAAATGAGTCTAATGTACTGAGGAGATCAGAGGGAACCCTTGACATGAGTCCAATGTAGAATGCATAGTTCACAGCAGCCTTTTAAAATTCATCCTTACAATTTAAAGAGCACGACTTAACAGCTCTCGGATTTGCAGTCTTGGATGCAAACTCTCCTTTGAGTTACAACAGTATCTCACAGCTCTCAAATGCAAGTACAAAGTTGACTATTACAAGGATTGCAGACAAGCTGTCTGGCTGAGAAATGGGGGATTAGAAATGAAACTCAAAATCTGGATGCCCTAATTGGGCAAATGCTTCATCTATTTATAGCTTTCCCCAGGTCCAGCTCAGATGTGTATCAACCAATCAGAGGTTCTCAGATCTATATTGACCAATGGTAGCCGAGCATGGGGATCCATATCTGTTCTGGCCAATCAGAATTCCTTGATTTGGTTCAGCCAATCAGGTGAAAAGGGCATCAATTCTGTTATGCATTTTGAAAGTTTGTTAGAGTTTCTAGAAGTTCTCGCCAAGTTATTCCCTCTCTAGGTGCTCACGTGGGGTGGAATATTCCTTTGCTTCATGCTTAGAACCCTCTGGAATGTCCCTAGGTTTTAAAATGCATTGGGATGCGTGCAACAGATTACTGAATTGCCCTTGTTAAAGTTGTGAATCTCCAGAATACCTTTTCGCAGAGTGCTGTGACTTCTGAAGCTCTTTTCGCAATGTTCAATCTTCTCTTCGAATTGTGTTTTCTACTTTTCGCAAAGTTCAATCTTCTCTTCGAATTGTGTTTTCTACTTTTTGCAAAGTTCAATCTTCTCTTCGAGGAGTTCAGATGCTCTTCGAAAGCTAAGCCTGGAATTTTACTCCTTTTTGTAAAGTTCAAGGTTCTTTACGAAAAGTGCAAGTTCTTTGCGAAAAGAACTCTGTAGTGCATTTCTCTGTTCGAATTGTTCCCTGCTTCTCTTACAGGTTTTTGCCACTTCACTTTAGACCTTTCAACAGCTGATGAGGTTGTTTCTTCACTTCCTTCCTTTGGACTGACATGGATTGTCATCTTTTTGGCCCTTTTAAGCTGCTTTTATGGTTAAGCCTGTCTTTATTATTAGCTGCAACATAGGCACTTAAAACACTTATTCAGTTCTCTCAAAGGTCTATCAAGACTTAAGTTTAGGGGTGAAAAATGGTATTTTTCACTTGTCAACAGTTTCCACCTATGCACTTTTGCCGCAAGGTGTGATAGTTGTGCCGATGATTTTCTGCTAAGTGCATCAGCCATGATGTTCGCTTTTCCCGGGTGGTATTGTATGGTACAGTCATAATCTTTCAAAAATTCTATCCACCTCCTCTGCCTCAAATTCAAGTCATTCTGCGTGAATAAGTACTTGGGGTTCTTGTGGTTGGTAAAAATTTCAAATGTCTTGCTGTAGAGGTAGTGCCTCCAAATTTTCAAGGCAAAGATCACTGCTGCGAGCTCAAGGTCATGAGTGGGGTAGTTCTTCTCATGGTCTTTCAGCTATCTTGACGCAAAAGGTACCACTCTCTCATGTTGGTTTAACATGCAGCCTAGTCCCGTGTGAGATGCATCGGTGAAGACCACGAATCCCTTCGTGCCTGTCGGTATGATAAGCACTGGCGCAGAGGTCAATCGGTTCTTAAGCTCTTGAAATCTCTTCTCACATCTGTTGGTCCATTCAAATTTTACGTTCTTCCAGGTAAGTTGTCTGAGTGGTCCCAAAATCTTCGAGAATCCCTCTACAAATCTGCGATAATAGTCAACGAGTCCAAGGAAGCTACGAATTTTTATGATAGTTTTAGGTTGTTCCCATTTCACTATGGTCTCGATCTTAGAAGGGTCAACTGTTACACCTGCTTCTAAGATGATATGTCCAAGAAAGCTCACCTGCTTTAACCAGAACTCACATTTATTAGGCTTGCCATATCACTGAAGATCTCAGAGTGTCTGCAGTGCTAATCGCAGGTATTGTTCATGGTCTTCCTTCGACTTAGAATAGATGAGTAAGTCATCAATGAAAACAACCATGAACTGATCCAAATGAGGATTGAATACCCGATGCATGAGGTCCATGAAGGATGTCGGTGCATTGGTTAGCCCAAATGGCATCACGGGGAACTCGTAATGGTCATATCGTGTGCGGAAAGCTATTTTAGGAACGTCCTCGACTCGTACCTTCATTTGGTGATAATCGGATCAATTTTAGAGAAAAATTTGACTCCCTGCAACTGATCGAAGAGGCCATCTATCCTAGGGAGTGGATATCGATTCTTTATGGTCATCTTGTTTACTTGCCGGTAGTCTATGCACATTCTTAAGGATCCGTCTTTCTTCCTGACGAACAATAATCGTGACCCCCATGGAGACATGCTTGGTCAAATGAATCCCTTGTCCAACAGCTCTTGCAACTATTCCTTTAGCTCGGTCGGTGCCATTTGGTATGGGGCCTTGGATATCAATTCCGTGCCAAGCGCTAAGTCAATTGTGAACTCGACCTCCCTTTCTGGTGGCAAACTAGGCAACTCCTCTGAAAACACATCAGCAAATTAACACGCAATAGGGACATTGGTTATTTCCACCTCCTCCTCCTTGTGTCCTTGAACGAAGGCAATGTATCCCATACATCCCTTGTTAATCAACCGTTCGGCTCAAATTGTGAACACAAAGGGCACTACCATGGGTTGAATACTGATGATTTAAATGGTTTTTCCCTCTTGGGATAAAGGGTGATTGACTTCTCTCAATAGTCCACCTTAGCTCGTAGCTTAGTCAGCCAATCCATGCCGAGGATGATGTCAAATTCTTACATTTCGAGCAAGATTAAATCAGTCGTAGTCTCACGGTGTTCCGTAATGAGAATTACTGATTGACAAACCGTGTAAGAACTCTTAAACTACCTGTCAGTGTAGTCACTGCCAATATAAAATATAGTTGTTCCATTCTGTACTCAATTTCTCTTGCCATAGCTGGTGTAATAAATGAGTGTGTAGACCCCGGGTCTATTAACACACGTGCTAGATGGCTGCATATATTGCAACTTTTACTAAGATAGACATAACCTAGTTTCATGACATTTATAATGGTATTAATAAGGTAACAATTTGTTATAACAAGAGGCATAGTGACTATAGAAATTTCCTATTTATGCACCTTCTTCATCAAAAATACAAATAATTTAAGCTAAAAATTCAAGGGAAATCATACCATGAATGATGTTGTTGTCGGCCTGGGTGTCGTGTGCCGAGGCTGCATATGCTCGTCCTTGAATGGTTGGTCAAGTAAATCCCACATTTGGTGCAGCTCCCTTCATTTTGGACAACCCTGAATGCGATGTCCCAGTTGGCTGCACTTAAAACAACCTCCGATATTCTTTCGGCATTCCTCCATCTTGTGCGGCTTTTCGTAGTTTGCACATGTGAATGATGGTGTTGAAGAAGCTAGCGCGATGCTGTTAATGGTGCCCTTGTGAAATTTGAGGTTGCCGGGCCGGATGTAGAAAAAGGTCTCGGAGGCCTTGGAGGTAGAGGTGGAAAACTTGAGGGATTAAAAGGCTTCGTGAATGCTGCAGGGACGGATGATGTTGGAGGTGGCATCAAGTATTTTGGCCTCTTGTTGGCCTGTTCAATACTAGAAGGTTGATATTGCGCTCTCCTAATCCTTGCTTGTTCATCTCACTCTTGGTGGAACTCTTCTTCTACGTCATGTTCCGCGATCAGAGCTAACCTCACCATTCTCTCATACGTGGTCACCTCAAATAGGGATATCCTCCCCTTGATGGCATGTTTTAGACCATGCTCGAACTTCTGCACCTTCATCAATTCGGTGGCAATAAGGGCTGGTGCAAATTGGGATAAGCTGGTAAACTCAGTCTCATATTCTTGAACGCTCATTTTCCCTTGCACTAGGTTTGCAAATTGGATCTCCATTCTATGTCTCTCCATGGTTGGGAAGTATTTTTGATAGAATACATCAGTAAGTTTCACCCAGGTCCAAGGCATTTTCGGTGCCCTTGTTCTTTCTACTGACTTCCACCATGGGTCCGCTTCCCCTTCTAGTTGGAACGTAGCCCAACTGACCTTTTCTTCTTCCGTACAACGAACTCGCTACAATACCTTCTCCACCTGGTTCATCCATTTCTCAGCCTCCATTTGGTCAGCTTGCCCATAATAAATTGGAGGTCTTAACCTCCTAAACTCGGAAAGCCCAGATGGATGGCACCTTTTTGTAAGTAGTGTCACTGCATTTGCAACATTCTCCAGTAAGTGCTGGTTGGTGCCAGCATTCCTCTACTTTTCAGGAACATTCCCGAGATTGTTATCCACTCAAGAGGTATTGTTGTTGTTGCCAAGTGGATTGCCATTCCGCTCTGTGACGAAGCCTTGCTCACTATTCTCAGCTCCGACATTGGCTAACCTTGGTCTTCCTCTTCGTGGAGGCATGCTGACTTACGATGGTCACATGAACGAGATAGTCAGGTTCACATTATGCAACTCTAGGAGTCTAATCCTAAAGCCCTATGGACTCTAACACTAATGCTCCTATTATGTTATAGCTCTGCAGTTAAAACTTTAGCCTCATAGGCATTCAGTCTTGTCTTTGGGTCCCCAAAGGACCTAAAGCTTGGGCTTTGATACCACTTGTGACAGCCCAGGTTTTCCTTACCATAAAAACCCACGCCGTCAGATCATACACATGAAATCTGAGCTACAGTGACATTATGGTATCAAAAACTCACATCACTTCCTCACTAAATTGGTAAGTCTAATAGTAGAAGCGAAGAAATCAAAGTAAGCACAGCGGAAAATGTGAGTGCAAAGCTATAACATAATAAAAGACCATCAGCTGTAAATCTAACTAGCCATATATGATCAGTCTAAACTATTTGTAGTCCCCTGATCAGGACTACACCATGCCCAAAAAGAACGTAAAATATTTACAATCCACCGATGAAGGCCGACCTTCATCTAAACAATGGACCCAAAATATGAGTATTTAGTTACAAAACACATATCTTTACCGTTTCTCTCTCTCTTTTCTCAAAAATTTCCAAATGAAAATCCCAAAATAAAATTCCCTAACTATTGGGAAAATGCTGCTCCGGAAGCTCCTCTTCCTCCTCTTCAGTAGGGTTATAATACGGGTCTGCTTCTTACTCCGAATCCCATTCACCTTCAACACCTGCAGCTGTGACGTATAGTCGGGAGTGAGCTTCATCGAAGCTCAATAGGGAAAAATACATTGCTAGATACATAATTATCATAGCTAATTCAAGCTTCTTGGTGCAGAAACAAAATACAATTTAAAAGAGCTCATGCTTGTCTATAACATATTAAATACAAGCTGACTTTTGTAGATGTTCTATCTAAAAAAAAAAGGTCAAATCATGCACGAGAAGCTTGATGTTAGAATGTTTTCAAAAACAAAGTTTAATGCATGTCCTTAGTGAACGATTTGATGGAAACGAGACATGAGCACATAAACTGATGATAACTGGGATTTGAGCGAATTACACATCGAAAATACAAGGCGTATCATATCACATGGTGTAAGTGTAAGTATCCCATATTAGGGAACCGAGCAATCCATATTAGGATCACAGGGCCGTAACGCTGGGGACTCCACCCCACTCATGGAGACTCCACTCTCCATTCAATTAGCACCCTCAGAGCACTTCACATGGCAATGCATCTCGTATTAGAGAACGGAGCAGACCGTATTAGGAACATAGGGCTGTGACCCCGGGGACTCCACCCCTCTCATGAAGACTCCACTCCTCATTGCAGATGCATACACAACCCACGAATACATACTGATTGTATATTAACACAGATCGAAGGTACGGATAGTACAAAGTTAAGGCAGATATCACGAGATCAAGATGAAGTGCCAGGTGTCATGTAAAATATGTAAGCCAAATTGGAATCTTATGTGCTAGAAATTCATGTGCATGTACATATATGTAAATAAACAATTTGCTGAAATTACATCATTTGCTAACAATACCATTCATTAAATAGCTGCATCATAAACTCGAATTCGAAAATCATATAGGTGGAAAGGCAATTTCCCTACCTTAAGTCGCGTCACGCACACTTGTTGGTTCTATGTACGCTTTTCTAGATGCTCTTTTCTTTGTGTTTTCTCACCTAATTCATGAGGCCGAATGCATTTCTTAGCCACATGTAATCACTATATAACTCTACGTATAACACGGAGTGTGCATGTCAAATTTAGCATAGGAGATAAGAAAATCCAAAACACGCCATTAAGCTCAAGCATGGGTGTCTTACACTCGAGTGGATTCCGGTGGCACCTTGCAGTGTACGATTGAGCATATTTCCCTTGAGCAAAATAAACCTGAAATTCAAGCTCGACCGTAGGCTTCAGATGGTTTTATGCTCGAGCGATTCGCTCACGCTCGAGTGTAGACTCAGTGTAAATTCTCATTTTACGCTCGAGCAGACTGGACCCAAAAGTTTAGCCTAGAATTTATGCTCGAGCTTAGGCTTCAGATGGCTTCACGCTCGAGTGGACTTGGTACGTTGGAGCATAAACCCAATTCACTTGTTCACTACAGACTTGAGCGTGTTTGACCCGAACCAAAATAGTCTACGAATCATGCTCGAGCATAGGCTCCAGATGACATTTACGCTTGAGCGGTTCTTAGTACGCTCGAGCGTAAACCCAAAAATATGTATCTCTATCATCTTGGTGTCTCTGCTCGAGATAGCCCCTATGGCTTCTCAAGTGGTTCAAACGACACACCATACATGACATACATTTACCATCCCGCCTTTACGAGGTTACTTTCCTAATAGACCCCTTCAACACGCTTCAGTCAACACATTACACACCAATAATTTGCTAGATTAAAAACACGCCCCATTTTTCCCAATTCAAGTCACATGCAAAGGTTCCATCTATCGAACCCCACGTGTATCGGCTCTGACAATTTTTGCACATTCGATTGATGGAAACCGTGCATTCGACTTCGTCGATCATACTTTATTAACCAAAATCATCTACTAAAATATAACACATGCGCGATGTGGGTTTACCTTTAGTTAGTTCTTTCACACTCAACCGTACACACCGTGCCGACATCGAACTCACTCCATCGCGGTGCTGATTCCACGGTCCGATCGATGCTCCCGCCTTGATCGAATAGCCGTGAGGAGTATGGTTCCCCAGAAAGAAAGAGAGTTTTCTCTTTGAGGTAGAGAGGGCACAAAGCAATCTAGGGGCTGGGTTCTCTCAAGAGAAAAATCAAATGACCACCCCAAGCTCTGCTTTCTCTTCTTCCCTCCCTTGGTTTCTCCTTCGGTAGCCGACTTCTCAGCAATGCAAATGATTTTGCGTGCTTACATGAAGGGACGTATATAAGGGGCTGAGATTTAGTGTATGGCTCTAACACAATACTAAAGCATACCAGCCATCCTTTGGCTTATAATCAAATGGAGCCAAGTACCCGGTTCCATGTGGGTGTTGACCCCTCTAGTTTCCTAATGGATCTTAGCTCCCCATGGGTCTCAGATGTTTTAAGAGTTGCCCGACTCACTAGAATTGTTGCCATCAAACGGCCCAAAAGGTTACAAACTCTCAATAGACCTCAAATGGGTCTTGGTTCCAATGGCTCAGGGCTTGGGCCCGATTAGACTGCTACCATATAGTGCACATGTGAGCCTGGGCCCAATGAGGTCTAATTCGCACAGTCCACACATGAGCTTGGCTTCAACTATAGAAAAACTACCTGTTGGCTTACTATTGGTCTAAGTGGAGTGTGGCTTATGCTTACTAAGGGTCCTAGGTGGAAAGTGGCTATGTGGGCTCTTCCTATTCTAGGTCCAAATGGCACATGCCCCGGACTTAATTTGTGCACAGACACAGGGTATCGCATAAAGAGGATTCAAAAGTTTTCTCAGAATATAGTTCTTCTTTTTCTTCTTCTTCTATTTTCAGCTTCAGTAAGTATCCTTATTTTGGATAACTTCTTCTAATTTTTCTTTTCTCTTTTCTTTTGTAAATCCCATTTTCTCATAATCGTATTTTATGATTTCTTCTTTTTCTTTCCTTTTTCCCATTTTTTCATACAATTATATTTCTTTTTCAATTGTACCCTTTTCAGCCGATCTTTTTTCTGTTAAGCATATACTCCTTTCACTCCCTCTTTTCCCCTTCTTTTACATTCTATACTCTCAGAAATTTTAAGGGTCAAAGGTAGAAAGCTTTGGTCAGTACATATGGTTAAAGGTTTATAAAATTTTGGGATAAAGAAATTCGATTTTAGGCTTCTAATATCGGTTCAAAGGGTATATAGTTCTCTGGGATTTTTGGCTCTGGTTTAACAAAAGATAGCCTTTGGTCATTTTCACGATTTACTAATATGGATGTCATATTGCTTTGATATATTTAATAGATAGTTTTAAACAAATAAATCATCATATTTACAGAATATATTGATTCTAAGTTCAGCATTATATGATTACAGATAGTAGAGAAGTTTAATGAAATTTTTGCCTGAATAAAAACAGTCTCTCTTTCTCATAATAGAAGAGGAAATAGGATCTATAGCTCACTAGTTATATAATTTTTGAAACTGTAATCTAAAATATTTGCAGTTCAGATCAATCGTGTAGTTTCAAACATTCATCTGATATGGTGTTCTAGAGATACTTTACTTGAATTGTAACTATTTTTATTTTGATTTGTGAACTACTACTATGATGAGTTACTAAGAATTGTGGATTTTCATATTTTTTCTATCATAATTTGCATATAATGATTAACTTTCTTACTAAAATTTTAGGAAAAAGTGAAACTATTATTAAAAATAAAAATAAAAAACTACTATACTATACTAATATATCCTATGTAACTTACCCCCCCCCCCAAACTTGAATAGGATAATATCCTCATTGCTCAAAACAGGGGACATACATAAAAATTATTACCTAATTTTATTGCTATGTTAGTAATCGGGTTAATAATCTGGAAAAGAATGAAAAATCTTCCCCCCAAACTTGGGAGAAAAATACTTCCGATTGATGGAACTACTAAGTTAGATGTTAGTAAACATGTTAGTAAAATAGCAAAGAAATAAATAAAAACTTTATATATATATTAACTAATTACAGAATTATGGAAAGAAAATTTATTACATAAAAAAAAAATTCCTAGGAAAAATCTAGACACACACTAAACTAAGACACTGGCAGTAACATTTGAGATAAGGATTTGTCTTCGATAAAGATCGATCCTCGGCTTTGAAAATATTGTCACCCATAACAAAAAGATAGGGACATGCCCCAGAAGTAGGTGCATCCAATAGAAAAGGGAAAAGCAGAGTTAAGAGTATTTAGGAGGTGGTGGTGGAGGCTAGGTTGTACGAGGTAGTGGTGGTGGCGGTGGCGGTGCCTCTTCCAACCGGACTTGGATGGAGAAGGAGCCAAAGAGAGTTATAATATCACTGATTAGCTGACCTCTTTCCTCTAATATTGTCGTTATCTCGTCCTCATGTTGTTGTATGAGGCAGGAAAAAGCCTCTGTGAATTTTGACCAGTTACGTGGATCGCCATTTCAAGAATATTGGAAGCAGGAGAAGGATGAAAAGGAATGGAATGAATTTGCTTGGATGTGATATTTTATATATAGGCGATCTGGGATTTGAACAGTCGTTATTAATGGAAGTTATGGTTGACATTGAAGAATGGAACTGGTTGGTATTCTTATTAAAGTTGAGAGACGTGTCTGCGCAGCGTGAATTATGGCGACGCCTTTTGTGTTGAAGGTCGCGCCTATCATAAATGTGTAGAGATTTCCCAGCAATCGTAATCACTACGATTATACGCTAGAGAGAGCTTTGCTCAAGAAATCATACTTAATACGATTGCTCAAGCTTTTGTATTTAATTCTAAAGATTTTTATATTTAGTATTATACTATTAATATACATAAACTTACTACGGATGAGTCGGTAGTGCGACAGTTGCCCAAGAGCATATCAGGCATACCGTGGGTCTTTAAGTTACATAGTGACCACTGTCTCCTTTTCTTGTAAAGTCACCATCAGTTTAAGTCTCTGCCCATTAACCTTAAATGTACGATTATCATTGGGACCCTGAATAGTGACAACCCCGTGAGGGAATGTTTCTATGACATTATAGGGTCAGTCCCATCGACTTCGTAATTTTCCAAGGAACAGTTTCAACCTTGAATTATATAATTAGACTTGTTGGCCTGACTCAAAACTCTTTCTTAAAATGTGTTTATCGTGAAATGCTTTATAAATTATGGCATTTTGAAAGGCATCATTTTGGATTTCCTCTAACTTAGTAATGTCGAGTTTTCGTTGTTCATCGGATGAAGTCAGTTCGAAATTAAGTGTTTTACTTGGATGGCGAAAAGTTATTCGTTTGGGAAGGTATTATGGAGAGGTTCTTTACTGATGGTCTTAAACATCTCGATTCTGGACAGATGATCTGCCACTACATTTTCAACTACCTTTTTATCTTTTATTTTGAAGTCAAATTCCTGCGAAAGTAAGATCCACCGGATTAATCTCAGTTTGGCATCCTTTTTAGCCAATAAATATTTTAGTGCAAAGTGATCCGAAAAAATGATAGTTTTTTACCCCAATAGATACGGTCGGAATTTTTCTAATGCAAATACGACGACGAGAAGTTCTTTCTCAGTGGTGGTGTAGTTAACCTATGCTTCAATCAAGGTACGACTCGCGTAATAAACTACATTAAGAATCTTATCTTTCCACTGTCCTAGGACTGCACCTATTACGTAGTCGGAAGCATCGCACATTACTGCGAAAGGTAGGGAGTAATAAGGAGATTGAATGATTGGTGCAGATGAGAAGAGGGCTTTGAGTTTATTGAACGAGTCAAGACAGGCATCATGAAAGTTGAAAGGTACGGCATTGGCTAATAGGTGACACAATGGTCTCGAGATTTTTGAAAAATCTTTAATAAAATGGCGGTAGAAACCAGCATGGCCAAGGAAAGATCGAATCTATCAACCATGGTAGGTGGAGGTAGATTAGCTAGCACATCAATTTTGGCCCTGTCAACTTCTATTCCTCTTTTGGAGACGATGTGACCTAAGACAATGCCTTCTTGGACCATAGAATGACTCTTCTCCTAGCTTAGCACCAAATTAGTCTCTTCGCATCTTTCTAAAACAAGGGCCATGTGATCAAGACAAGAATCGAAGGTTCGCCCGAATACCAAAAAATCATCCATGAATACCTCCAGAAACATATCTATCGTGTCAGAAAAGATGGCCATCATGCATCTTTGGAATGTTGCTGGTGCATTACATAACCCAAAGGGCATGCGACGATTTGCAAACGTCCCAAAAGGACATGTGAAGGTGGTCTTTTCCTGGTCCTATGGATACACCGAGACTTGATTGTATCTGAATACACGTCTAGAAAGCAAAAATATTCTTGATCTGTAAATTTTTCCAAAATTTAGTCAGCGAAGGGGTAATGGAAAGAGGTTCTTGCGTGTCATGGAGTTAAGCTTCTGGTAGTCTATACATACACACCACCCCATGATTTTGTGTAATAGTACTAGTGTGCAACGGTGGGATTCGTGACGATCCCGTCACAGCGGTGCGCTCGCTAACAAAAATATAAAGTCGCCACCCGGAGCTTTCGGTGTCTCGGGAAACCTAGTTCATTTTTATGAGCACCGAAGTGCTAAAAATATGACTCTGAATTCGGTCCACACCAAAGGCTCTTGGGTAGGGGCTTCAGTTATTGATCGGGAAGGTGTTAGGCACCCGATCAACCCACTTAACGCGGTATCTACTTATGGCCAAAACAAAGGTAAAGTAAAAGATAGAAAAATGACCTCCTATTGCCCAAATGAGCTTCCAATTCTATTTGTGCCCCTCCGTTCCTACCAAAAATTCGGCGGTGTAACAGCACAAATGGGGGGATGGGAAATGTTAAAAAGAGATAGGAGAAGAAAGGGGAGAGCCAGAGCCCTCGGGTCCTTGTAGCAGCGTAGGAGAGCCTTGCATTGGCTTACTTTGATGAGCTTTTGAAGGCTTGAATGGTAGAAAAAGGGGTTCTAACTTGCAAGGCTTGAAGCTAAGAGGTAGAGAGCGAAGGTTAAAGGATTGCACACACCTAACCTAAAGTCTTTTAGTGAAATTCTAAGGTCTAAGGGAAATTTTTGAAATCTGGAATTTATATGAAAAGTGTGCATCAAAAGGAGAAAGATCTTCTCACTTTAAGCTCTTTCTTTCTTAGGCCAAAATTCTCAACCCCTAATCCAAAACAGATAGGAAATGGGTGGGTTAGGAGGGTGTTTAGATGCTAATCAAGATTAGGAGTTAGGTAATCTAACATCTAAGGTTTCCTAGGGTTTTTGGAGCCTTGAAATGTGGGAGAAGGTCCTCCAATGGTGGATGATAGGGTGAGGCTTTAGGCCACTTAATGGGTTGTAAATAGCGTGTAGAAGGGTGCAACGGAACTAGCAAAACACACCCCAAAGGTCAAGGTGATCAACAAGTTAAACGCCAATCACAAATTTTGGGGCAAAAATATAGGGTTACTGTTCATATGCCTGATACAACTATTAGTTGCGCTAGGCAAATGTATAGTAAAACAGTTCTGTACAGTAGCCTGGAAGATGGCTCCGCGAGGGGTGGGGGGACCCATTTATACTTGGCGCAACTATTAGTTACACCAGGCCATTTCTAGGGGAAAAAGGCTTGGCACAACTATTAGTTGCGCCAGGCAAATTCTGGGGGAAAATGGCATAGCACAACTATTAGTTGCGCAAAGCAAAAATTCCTCCAAAATGATCTGATTTGCAAATAGTCATAACTTTTTATATATAACTCCGATTGAGGTGATTTTTGGCTTGTTAGAAAGTTGGAAAAGTTCTCTTTCCAATGATATATAACTAAGCTCCTACAGAGGTCTATGTAAAATTTTGCACTCCTCGTTCCAACCACTCCTCGGGAGGGTTTGATACTGGGCCAGGAAGGGATTCTAATGGGTTTGGGAAGGTTAGGGTTAATTCCTAAGGGTTCAGGAAGGTTCCTAAGGGTTTGGGAAGGTTCCTAAGGGTTTTATATATTCCAACAAAAGCTCAAAAGTTCACCTCTCTCAAAATATATTCCGATTGGGTCTTGGGCCAAATTTGGGTATCTACAGATGCCACTCTTTGGTATCCGATCACAATTATTCAAATTCCAAAGAAAAGAGACATTCGAAGAAGCCCAAGGATTTACTGATGGGTCCGCTACATTTAGAATAAACTTCAAACATTAGATGAGTAACATGGTGAGAAAATGAAAGCCCTGGATGTCAGGCTAAACATTCGTTTGTCAAGGTAATCGGTCCCCAAGGGCTTAGCGACATTACTGGGCATAACTGAGGTGGAACGAGTTGCGAAAGCCCTGTATGCCAGGACAAACATTTGCTTCTCGAGATGATCTGAAGAAATTTGATGTTTAAGATTTATTCTGAATGCAACAACTTCGTAAGTAAGAGGGATGATCGACCTACATTGAAAGATAGGCGCTAAGCAAAACTACGCAAGGCTCCACAATTTGCATCCAATCCTATAAGGCATTTGATTGCTCCATTTGACTGGCCGTGGGTGCCTCAGCCTAAAGTAGGATTCAAAATCTTTGGGTGAACCTAACGATCCCGAAGTTTATTTAGCATGACTACTCGAGTAGAGCGAATAGAAGTCGTAACGCTTTTTTGGAGGACGTGCAATTTTTGAAAACGTGCCCCGGATCAACATGACCTAGGGCATCTAGCTTCAAGTACTGCTAAACAGATGAAACCAATCATTGGGTGTCTTCCAAAAAGGGGCATCCAATCCTGGCTTCCACCGACAATGATCACAAACATCAATTTACTATGCATAAATATGCACCCATCAGGGGCGATAAGCAACAACAAAGGCGATGGAAGCCCCGACTCAGACCTACCCGAGTACAATTTAAAAGAATAAATGACCATCATACAGATATCCAGACGCATAGCGTACACTTTACAAGGATACCGCTGCCGATACAGGTTTTAAGCCTACAAAAAAATAAAAGGAAAATGAATCCCTCTGAATGCATGGTTGCACATAGTTTGATTAATACGTAATCTCATTCTCAACAGGTTGGTCTCAACCAACGATTGACCTTTTCCAACGGAGAATATAAAGCTTAAGACACTTAAGTTCATATAAATCCAAAATAGAGCGCTCATCGCAAAGATTTAGCTGTGGAGTCGACTCGATCAAAACATTGACTGTTTGATCAGGACTGACACCGTTGCTCCTACCTTAAAGTAGAATCAAAAGATCTGAGGCAAACCTTAGACTCATGACTTTAATATGGCACAGCTGCATTGCTGATAAAATATTGACATTTTACTGCCTTATGCTTGTGTGTAGCTCTTTGGGGAAAGACAAATTTATTCTTCTTCTCTTTTTTCTTTTTTCAAAGATTGCTCTTTCCATTTTTTTTAAAATAAGAATTATCTAGACCTCGAACCCCGGGAGGCGCACGCCTAGACAACACATAACAAGAGCCCATACCTCCGCAATAGTTTGCAACGAAACTGAAGCCAACGTACTCAAGTTCATGTGATATTGAAAAGACTAGGTCAAAATTGGGTGTCCATAGAAGGATACTCAATCTTGGCCTCCATCATCAAGGAAGTTACAAATGAACAACTATATATAAACATGCACCCATTAGGGGTGATAAGTAGCAAAGGCGATAGAAGCCTCGACCCAGACCTGCCCGGGTATAATTTACGGGAACGAACGACCATCATACGGATACCCATATGCATGGCGTACACTTTACAGGGATACCGCTGCCAATAAAGGTTTTAAGCCTGCAGAAAAATAAAGAAAATGAGCCCTTTTGCATGCATGCTTGCACATAGTTGTCTAACATAGTTTCACATCTGACAGGTTGGAATCAATCCAACAATAGATCTTTTAGAGGACGGAGTTATCCGAACCTCAAACCTCATAGGGTGCCAGCCCGGATAGTGCAGACTAAAAGTCTACACCTTCAAAAATATCACGTGACGAACTTGAAGTACAAGGCACTCAAGTTCACCTGAAACCAAAATATCGAGCGATCAGGGTGAAGATATAGCAGTGGAATCAATCCGACCCAAGCATTGACTGTTTGACCAAAATTGACACCGTCGCTCCTACTTTGAAATAGGATCCATGGATCCAAGGCGAACCTTAGACCTAGGACATTAATTTTGCACAGTTGCATTGCCGGTAAAATATTAACATTTTATCGCATCGAAAATAGGTGAGTGCGTAGCTGTGCATAAAAAGTTTACAGATTTATAATTTTATTTATTTATTTATTATTATAATTTTTTTTTCACAATGATTTTCTTTTTTTTCTTTATCTTTTTTTTGAATATTCCTAACATCGGTGGTGAGGTGCTTCATTTGATTTGTCCATCGCCAAGAGGTTGCCGGCTTCGAGGCTTCGGACAACTTCTTAAGAAAACGTCAGTCTCTTTTTTTTTTTTTTATACATATATAAAGAAAATGCATCCTAAATAACAGAAGGAGAAGTAAATTTTTACCTATACTTTTTTAAGTTCAAGATAATTTTTTGCATTTTTATTTTTCAGAGATTTTTTTGTTGTTTTTCTTCATTTTTGAGATTGAAATATGATGCTGGAAATATGCACATGGAAATGAGTAGAAATATATGCACATTTTTTGGTATTTAGATTTTTCTTGATTTTTTTATTTTTGACCTCTTTTTTTTTTTTGATGCCTTGACAGTGAGATGGAGTAACGGGTCCCATTTTGAGCATAGTCGAACTCTTTTACGTAGTCGAACCTGAGTGAGTTTTCAGATTTTACCAAGGCTGGAGCGTTAATCCCTTTGGATTGAGTCAACCCTTTCTCCTTACCTCGGGTCATACGTTTGACGGTGCAGTTTCAAAAAGACAATTCTGGTCGGGACCCGATTCGAACTAGCATGAGCAGCCCAGTCGGACAAGAGGGTACATGAAGAGTAATAAAAGGGTTCCTCAAACATCAATCTTCTCAATCAGTCCAAACATTTCTTTTTATATTTATCTCCTTTTTTTACCAGTGGTGCCCTTTTGGGTTTTCACCACGTCCATGGGTTTAGCTCTCTTACCTCAAGCACCCTTTCGGGTTTTCACCTGGTCTGCACAAGCTTGCTGTTTTTACTCGTAATGCCCTTTCGGGTTTTCACCACGTCCATCTTACTTTGAGCTTGTATTTTTATAAATTTTTTTTTCTCTTTTTATTTCTTTCATCATTATTTTTTCAACAACCACAACATAGACATCGATTCCATCATAGCCAGCTGGGCGAGGTTCTGGTGTCGTCTCAAAACTTGGCTTGTGTTGACTTAACAGATATTATGGCTACTTGTGAACCTAAAAGAGGGCTTTCTTCAGGGTGTAGCTTGGCCATGGGTTAGGTTAGGATTTGAAGGTATGCTGGGCTAAAAGGGTTTCCTTGATATGGCTCAGTTTTCTCAACATACTTTCTTCCTTGGGGGTTTTACTATACATGCCTTATGATTTTTCTACATTTTTTTTCTTTTTGCTCCATTTCAGGCAATTTCTTTTTGAGGGTTTGCTTTTCTGATTTTTTTAGATTTTGATGGTAACTTTACTTCCTCTTTTTTGTATATGTACACACATTTTTTTTGGGGGAGGGATTTTTTTTAAAGAAAGGCCCAAGCTCAAATGGGGTAGCAAGGGATATCATCATTTTTAAGGATGCTTGCTGGCTACTGTGTTTGAAATGACGGCCTCTTTTGGGTGGTTCTTAAGCAGTCACGTATCCGTTTCACCAATACTCACCTTGTCATGATAGACTAAGAGTAGAACCGTTGGACGTATCCAGCATTGATGAGCTCAGAAAGGTGATCTCCGTCCATGGTGGCGTGGCAGATGGCATATCCCGGTAGCACTTCTCGAACGATGTAAGGTCCTTCCCAGTTTGGCTTGAACTTTCCTCTCAGATGGGCATGGAGAGATAGGAAGATCTTCTTTAGTACAGTGTCTCCTGCCTTTAGATCTCGACCGCGGACACGTTTATTATAAGCATGTGCGATTCGCCATTAGTAAACTTGAGTGTGACACAAGGCTAGGAGTCTCTTCTCGTCTAGTAGATTCAATTGGTTTAAGAATGATCTCTCTCTCTCTACTTCGGGTAAGCCTGATTCCATGAAAATTCGGAGCAAGGGTACTTCAACCTCAATTGGCAGGATGGCCTCGATTCCATATACAAGGGAGAATAGTGCTGCCCCTGTAGCGGTGTTGCCAGACTCGAGTGTGCTTACTTTATTGGTTGGTGGTGAAAGTCATTTAAAAATCAAAGAAAGAGTAAAACAAGGGATGGATTAGTACAACTCAGAAGTCCTAGACCTGCAAGATACAGGGTCCATTGTAGCAAGTTTTGATAAGTAAGAGTTTGTCCTACAGGGAAAGGTGATCTATAGCTCCAAGGGAGCCATCTCTAGCAGTCCCTCCAGATCTGACTACAGATCTGGCAGTCCTAAAAGGAGGGGGTTTAAGGTCACTTATTCTAAGTATTTTAATGTCGAAACAACAGAAAGGGTTGAGGGGATGGATGAAGTGTGGAAAATAAATATAAAAGGGTGAGAAGTATGTTATTGAGCCAAGATCAGAGAAGTTTTGTAACTCGGATTCAGATATGATGTTATAGAAATCCTGTCCAGAGGCAACATTATCACCACTGAGGGGAAAGGATCTAACCCATCACTCTGCCATGATTCCACCCTTAAGGCTATAACCTGTCCACTCAAATGGTCACAGATTATCCCACAGGGGAACCACTATCCAGGGATGGGTAAAAATACAATAAGTAAATCATTGCAAGCACTATTTAATCCAGGCTACCAGCTCAAGAATCCATAGGGAACCTCAATCTCTAAAGCTCTATATGTGGGGCTAAGGCTTTATAGGACCATGATAGCCCAGACACATAAAACCAGCAAGAGATTGAGTACAACCTTCGATCTAGCTGTCCATTGCTTGAGTGAGGCTACAATGGTCCAGTCACTAGCCTACAATCTCTATAACCATATCAGATCCAACATCTGATGGCGAATCTATACAAATATAGGGGAGTCTGCCTCTGTATAATCTCTCACCAGGCTTCTACAAGCTCGGGTGTAAAGAAGAAGGATCCATCTTGGATCGGTGGATTAGAATCACCCTAAGGCTATAATCTGTCCACTTAAATGGTCACAGACTATCCCAGAGGTTATCCTCCTCACGGAGCCTAAGACAAAACAAGAATATCGCTGCTACCACCATGGTCACAAGGCTACCAGCTCAAGCTCCCCTGGGGATTTCAGATCTAGTGGGTCCTGTGGTGGGGCTAAGGCTGTAGGACCATGATAGCCCAGACACACAAGTCACTCCGATCTGAATGGCCCTTAGAATCAGTCCTCCATTGCTTTGAAACACAGCCAAAGCAATGGCGAATCACAAAATAACAGCCTTGCACAAAGTATCTCACACTCAAACACCAATCCCACAAAGTACAGATCCTATTACAGAGCTTCCATTAATCTAGTTCAAAATACATACAAAGACATAGCCAGCAAGTGCTGGACTATGGAGAGAAGGAAAAAGAAACAGAAAACTACTTACAGCTAAAAAGAAAGAGAAAAGAAAAAATGATCTGAGATGTGTTCCCAGATACCTAAACCTAAGCGAGGTATGTGTTTATATAACAGTGGGGTGGTGGCGCATTAGGGTTAGGAAACCCTAATTTTAACGATGCCACATGGCCTAACAGTGATCCTTGGATGCCTTGAGGCACGTGCACAGAAATTTGAGCATGGGAGTGCGTGCCCTAATTGCTGGAAATTCCCAGAAGGTTCGCTTTTGAAGAGATGGAAGTTTAGGTTTAGAGCTTCACTAGGTAGCTGTAGTTTCCTAGACTTGTTGCGTGGTAGCTCTTTGCTCTTTGCTAGGATGATTTGATATTGAAGCTTCAGCCGTCGCGAGGTTGCCTTGGTTTGCTCTTCAGGCTGTCGCACGGTAGAGAATTGTGCTCTCACTAGATTGGGCTTCGCGAGGTTGAGTAGAAAACACAGTCTCAAATGTCGCGGGATTGAAGTTCAAGCAGTACTGAGGTTGCTCTGTCTTCGTAGGGCTGATCATCGCGAGAGTGAATTTGAACAGCGCGAGAACTTCGCGAACACTTCTCTTTACTGGACTCGTGAGTTACCTCGCGAGGCTTTAATGAGTTTTGAACTACTCGAGGTTCCATGTCTTAATTGATCTTCGCGAGGATGGCTTTGCCTTTGCAAGGATGTTATCCTCTTGAATGGCGTGAGAACTGCGCGAGGGGTTCTTCTTATGACAATTACATCCCGCGACAGCTGCACGAGGAATCTTCTGAAGCTCTCTCTCCTCAATCATTCTGAGCGAACTACCCGAGATTGAAAGAGGTCTGCTTTGAAATGTGCGACATTGCGCGATGTGTTCTACTCTTGAGCTTAGCGAGAGCTGCACGAGTTTGAGTTTCTAAAGCTCTTCAGTCACTCATCTGTGCGAGAGGTTGCTGTAATGTTTTGGGAAGCTCAGTTGAACTGTGCGAGGCATATTTCTCCTGAATCCTCTAAAGCTTGGGTCAGCTGCGCGAGGCTCATTTCAGGTCTGGATTCAGAGTTCATTCTTCTGAGGGATTTTTGGTGCCAAAGCAGGCTCCTTAATAGGATTCCTGGCCTTATTTCACTACTGATTATTACCTACACAAAACACTTAACAAGAACTTATTAGGTGGCTAAGGGTCTAATCAAAGGTTAAGTTAAGGGGTGAAAAGTGGTACTTTTTAGGTCTTAACACACCCCCAAACCTAATCTTTGCTAGTCCCTTCACGAAGCTACATTAAATCTACTCTAAAAATTAAATGCCACTTTCGTAGGGAGCACAGATACATTTAGCATATGTACCAAGCCTTTTAAAACCCTAGGTGATCCCTAGTGGAGGAGTGAAGTCTCCTGAGGGTTTTCAGTGAAGACACCCACAAACTTCTCAGTGAAATAGCTAACAAGAGTGCAGTATCATTAAATGAGCAGTCAAGGAATCAGATTTAGTTTACTCTTGAATCAGTACACATAAAAGAATTTTAATCCATTGATTGCACAGTGATTTAGACAGCATAAACTTCTCCTAAATGCACAACACTTCCAATCAGTTTACAACCACCGAAAACTGCACTAGTGTGTGCTAGCACTGAGCTTATCATTAGCTCGAAAATTGGGTTATAGGTCATAAATAATACATTCAAGTTCAGACCCACAAACTTTGCAGGGCATACGCTCATAAAGGTTTTGTTGAGGGGTTCATGTTCTCGCAGGCTCAAGAGCAGTTACATCCCCCAAATGGGTTTGTAAGCATGAGCATAGGTAGAGTTCTTAAGTGCTGACATCATTGGCAGTTCCTCACCATAGATTGGATAATTCCTTATCTTCACATGACAGCTCACTCAACTTTGGATCACAAGGGCTTTTAACTGGGCTGTAATGTGGCTTATGGAGTAGGGTTAAAAAGAATGGAAGGTTGAAAAGGGGTTCCAATTTGAGAAATCAGTAGGTCACAGAGGTGGTTCATGACTTCACCTTCCATAATTCAGCTCCCTTCATCATCTTTGAGATTTTCCAATTTGAAGTGATCAGTTTCTCTTCTTGATTTTGATTTTCCAATGAATGTTCCTCTTGACTTCTCTCTTACTCCTCTTCATTATTATTTTTATTTCTTTTTACTGGAGTTTCCTTCTTTTTATTTTGTTTTTGCTTCTCAGAAATGCCACCATGTTCTCAGTTACCATACTGTCAGATTTTTGAGATCTTTCTTCTCCATTCACCTAATGTTGACCATAGTTAGTCCATCTTCAACTCTTTCTCCTTTACCTTCTGAATTCTCAGAGTGAGGGTAGGTTGAATCAGGTTCATAGGTTCAGGTTCAGGTACTCAGGTGTATTTTGAAGAAATTTAGGATTTAAAGCTCAAAGGGGGGTATGGACAAGGGCAGTTGCTTTAGGATTGGTCTTTTTGGGCTCAAACTATCCAAGAGAAGGCCTTGATCCTTTCCTAGGTCTCATGAGTACTGTCAGCTGTTTCAACTTGGAGTTACCTAACTTCTAGTGAGCACAGTGACTCAGCCAGTCCTTAGAACTAAAAGAAATGCCTTAGTTACTCCTCAAAGAATAGAAAAATTTTGTAGGCCCAATTCTCACTGGTTATGGTCATCCTTTGAACTTTCAAGTATGTCCTCACCTTTTTCTCTCTCTAATGATTCACTAAGTGCTGATACAGGTAGGTTTCCTTGGTGATATTATCATGGAAATGTGGAATATTAGAAGTTTATACTATCTAAAGTTTGCAGAAATATTAACTTTCTTATTTGCATGATTCTTAAGTGAACATATATCCATTTCCATATTAATCAGATGAGTCTGTTGCACTTATGTTAACTATTCCATTGGCAGGGTCTGCCTGCCATTCCCCTAAACCTATGAGGAGCAGTGTCCTCACTAGTTCAAAGTGAATGTGCAGCAGAACTATTGAGGCTAAAAGAAAAGGAAAGAACAGGGAACAAAACACACAACAGGCAAAGCAAGATAGTAAAGACAGGAGAAAAGTCTATGAAAAATTAGAAATGTATAAAATACAAGAAAATAGAAGCAAAAGAAACAGAGAAAATCCTAGGTACAATCTAGTTAGAATCTGTCTCAAAACTTGTCCCGTCCCATCTTCTTTGCATGCTCTTGCAGGAGAGCCTCTTCTTCTTTCTTCTTTCGTTCCCTCTCTGCCTTTCTTTGCTCAGGAGTTTTGGGTATGGTTGGAGCCCTGACCCTCATTTTTCTCTTCTTTGGTTCAGGGGAGATCTCTTAAGATTTATCAGTGGTTGGCTCAGGGGGTTTGGTGGGAGATTTTCCTTTGGGGCCCTTACCTTTGGAGGCTCGCCCTTGCTGAGGCAGAGGGGGAATAAGAGGTGGTTGGGCTGGTGCTGGCTCTGGAGGGGCAATAGGGGATTTAGCTTTTGCTTGCACCTGAGGCAGGAGAGGACTTTTCCCTTTTACAGGTTTGGGGGGAGGCACAAAAGATTTATCCTGTTCTCTAGTTGAAGGAATGGCCGGGCTCTTCCCTTTCACTGGCTGGCTTTTTGGTGGGACCTCTTCAAACTGGGCAGATTTGGCTTTACCAATTTTCAAGGAGGCAGTTGGGGGAGTAGTCCTCTTGGCAGCAACTTTCCTTCGCTAAGGAAAAGATTGGGCAACAGGGCTTGATGAAGGAGCAGCAACAGTAGGTTGGGCACTGGGATCCCTAGGTGGTGCAGAATCAGAGTCAGAGTCAGAAGGACAAAGCACAGTGGGATCCAATCCAAGGGCAGCAGCAGCCTGTCTGCGTTCCTCTTTGGAAAGTAGGCGACCATGAGGATCATCCTGAGCAGAAGCTCTGGTGACCTTTGAAGGTGGGGATGGAGGGGCCGGCCTTTTACCTTTTTAGGCTGCAGTGGCTCTTTTAGAAGTGGGCTTTTTTTTGGAAGGAGTGCATTTCCTTTTGGGAGCAGGAGAGGGAACAGGGGGGGCACTGAGAGAGGAGCAGGAGCTGCAGTAGGGATTTGAGCAGGAGCAACAGGTTGTGGAGGTACTGCAGTAGGCATTTGAGGAGGAACAGGAGGAGATACCGGAGTTGGGGCTATGGGCGGTGGGGGAATAGATTGTGTAGGGGTTGGGGTAGGGGCAGTGGAAGAAGATGGGCCTGGTTGTGTGGAAGAAGATGGGGCCTCAGGGGGAGCTGTGGCGAGAGGGGTGGCCTGTATGGGTTGGGAAAGTAGGAAAACAACTCTCTGTTCCAAGATTTCAATTTTCTTGTTAGCCCATAGGAGATTGGTATCTGCAAGCTCCTTACTGAGTCGGTTGATCTCCTGAGCATTGCTCAATTTTTTCTCTAATAGCCTGTTGTGCTTTTTCGCCCTCTCTGCATTGGCCTTTTCAATCTCAGTAGTCATTCTATAATACGTTGTCATAACCTTGTTCGCATTTAGGGTCTCCAAAATTGCCTCCCACCCTTTGGAAATATCTCTCAGCTGCTCACGGTGAGCAAACTTCAAGTCACTAAGTTTCTACAGCAAGGGGTATTCGATGGCTTGGCGGAGTTGGGCCATGGCATTGAGAACATCCCTCTTGATATAGGGATTGTCCCTCATGGCATGGAGGAGGGTGAAGTAGGGGGGGTGTTATAGGAGTGTCTGGGTAAGATGGGTAGAAATGGAATGGAAGAAGTAGAAGGGGATTGATCCTGGGGGGGAAGAGTGGGTGGTATAATGATGAAGTCAAGCGCAGAGGTGGAAGTGGCTGGGATAGTCTGTGTTGAATGGTCAGTGAATTGAGGAGGGGGTGGGAGAAGAGGTGGAATGGAAGATATGGGTGGAAAGTGAAATGAAGGAGGGGCAGTGGATGTGGATGGGTTTGGGTAAGGGAAGAATGGAATGGTGAAGGGTCGAAATGGAAGGGATGGGGTTGAATGGGAAAGGTGGATGGGAATGGAATGGGGTCAGTTTGGGTAGAAGTGTTGGTGAATTGAGGTGGAGGTAGTATTAGAGGGGGTAGGATAGGTAGAGAGGGAAAGGAACGGTCGGGTATGGTGTCATGGAGGGGGAAGGGTGTAGGTAAGTCAATGTGGGTGAGGTCTGTTGGAACTGTGGAGTCAGAGGTGGAAGGGGGTTGGGTTAATGGGGTGGTAGGAGGTTGTGTAAGGATGATGGGGGTTGTCAATGTTTGAAGGGTGGATTGTATGTTGGTGATGTCCGTTTGCATTTGGGCTTGGGTCTGTGTGGTGTTGGAGAGTTGGGTTTGGATGTCATGTATGAGGGAAAGGATTTGGGTAAGGGTATCAGAGGTTGGTTGAGGTGGAGTATGAGGATAGGAAGGAACAGGTTGGAAAGGGGAAGTGGGGGCATGATGGAAAGTGGTAGGGGGAGAAGGTAAAAGGGTTGGGGAGTGATGTGGTGAAGGGAGTGGTGAATCTGGGAGAGGGATGTCATGTGTGGGCAAGGTATCAAGCAAGGTAGTCATGAAGGCCTGATACCCTGATGTGGTGGCTAAGTCAAAGTCCAGATCATGGAGAGGTTGGACTAAGGGTTGGTCAATATGGGGTGTGTCTGTGGGAATGATAGGGGAGGTGGAAGTGGGTAAAGATGAGGCAGGGGTAGTGTGAGAGGTTTTCTTTTTAAGGTAGGTTATCAAGGGAGAGCTGTCGGGGTTGAGGTTAGAGGATGTCGGAGGTACTAGGGCTGTGTATTGAGGTAAGGTGGGTGAAGGGGGAGTGTTGTCATGAGGTTCAACACTTTCCACCAAGGAATGAATCACATTGGAGGGTGGAATGGAAAAGGGCGATAAGAGAGGGAAAGGGAGAGATGGAATAGGTGAAGAAGTTAGTGGAGAGGCAAGTGTGGTGGATGGAGGAATTGCTGCAGAAGCAGAGGTGACAGAAGCTCGCGCCCCCTTGTTTGGGGCAGGGGTTTTAGCCTTCTTTTTGGGGGCAGGGGTGGCCTTTGCCATAGCAGCTCCCTCTCCCTGCTCGAAAACACTCTGAGCTTCAGCCTTCTTCTTCTTCTTCTGGGGATCCATTAGACTTCTACTGATCCCCCATTCTCTTTTGGCAAAAGTGGTGGGAGTGAGGTCAGCAAATAACTCCCCCACTGGTATCTTGTATCCTCCCCTCAGAAGTAGTCTGGTGATGAGTCTTCCATAGGGGAGAGTGTGTATTTTCTTTTGCAGCCCCAGCTTCACCATTGTATCCTTCATAGCCTCGAAGATCAACCATGTAGCATTAAATCCATGGCCCAGAGAGAAGGAATAGAGAGCATCAACAATTGGTGTCCTCCTTTCTTGCTGATGGCCGGAGCAATAGATATTCTTCCTCTGCACTTGATCGATGAACAACAGCTTGGGATCCAAATCTCTTCTTCTGATGGAGTCCCCTGTGGCTTTCAAGCCTCTGGTAATGGCCTGGGCAATGGTATCAATGGGGGCACTCACAGGGGCACCATAACCGCAGTTGGGATCAAAACTGGCAGGGATGCCCATGACTTCAGCAATTAACTCTGGGCTAAGCAGCATCTCAAAATTGTCAACTAATGCAAGGAGGCCTGGCTGCCCCTCTGTGTCTGGTCTGACCCTAAGGTGCTGGTAAAAGAGTTGCACTAACCTAGGGTAGGCTAGTGCAGGAATCATTTGCATCAAGTGGAACAATCCAGCCTTGCGTAAGAACTCAATGGCAGGTGCTGACAATGGCTCTGATTCAAAGAAAGAGATCGAAAATTGCTTTAGGCTCTAAGGGAATGGAAATGAGGAGCTCATAGGGTGTAGAATAATCAGGTGTTTGTGCAGCCACCTCAGGAATCACCTCCTTCCCTTTTTATTGTGCCGTAGAGGACTTGCCTTTCTTAGGGACAGGCTCCACGGTGGCCTGGTCCCTGGCTCTCTTCACAGGTGCACTTTTAGGAGCCATCAAGATTCTTCTTGGTGAGTGTGCAGTTGAAATTTTGAAAAGAAAGATCAAGAGCTGAGTCTAACCCTAACGTTAAGGTTCTATTCAATTGGACACACGGTGGATCTCAAGTGCTCTTAGCAGGGGGCAACTGTTGATGAAAGCTTTAAGAACAAAAAACCAGAATTTCAAAGTCAACAATGAACTGTAGATAGGAAGCTGGAGGAGAGAGATTAAGAGGAATGGGAGCTAGGGTTTCGCTGGCAGGAGAAGAAAGAGAAAGTAGTAAGGAAAAGAAGCGCGGGGTGGGATTTAAATATCACAAAGCTCAGCGCGCTTTGAAAATATCCGCTCGCTGGATGGGCATGAATGGGTCGCGAGATTAGATGCTCATTTAAACTGCGCTAGGCAGCCCACCCAGTTATATCTGAAGCTCGTGACAGCAAAACAAGGTAGTTCTTTATGAACTGCGCGAGAGGGGACCAAACCCGTTATTTAGAACCCTCGATGGCTTAACCGAGTTAGAATTCACTCACCCACTAGTCAGCTTTTTGACCCTGACTTTGTGGGTTGATTCTCTCACAGACTCTCTTCCAGGGACACCCATAAGCATTATAAGGCATTCACAAATTCCCATACTCTCAAAGCATTAAATTCGCACATCATGAAAAGCATTCAAATACTACCATTATAATTCAATCACTTGAAATTAGCAAACAAGAGGAACAGGAATAAAAGTAGGCATAAAGCACTAAACTCAGATTCCAACAAGATTGCTATAAATTCTTCTAAATTGTAAAGTACATATTATACAAAGGTGCATAGTTCTTATCATCAATTCAATGAAAGATCCCCTTCAGGGTCAGAGGATCCTTCACCAATCAAAAATTAGCCCTTGGGGTTAACCACTGGTTGACTGGGCAACCTTCCCTCTTCTTTTTTGGCTAAGGTATTCTCTAGTTGGCCAATCTGCTCTTCCATCTTCTTGATGCTCTGACCATGAGAGTTCACAGTCTGGGCTAAGGAACCCAAGTTTTGCAAAGAAGTCAAGACTTGGTCCTCAAAAGAAACATTTCTAGGCTAAGAAGGGGGTAAGACCAACTGATTTTGCTGCTGATGGTGCTGGAAGGTAGACCTAGGGGCATTCCCTTGATTGAACTGCTGCTGTGGCGTTTGTGGTAAGGCCAGCATCTACTGGGGTTGCATGTAGTTGTCTTGCTTCCACCTCAGATTTGGGTGGTCTCTCCATTGGTAACCAGTATTTTGGTGCTGGTATGCATATGGCTGTCTATTATAGCCCCCAGATTATTGTTGGCCATAAGATTGAGCAGCAACAGCATGTTCCAAAATCAATTCAGGAAATTGCCCTGCAGATGGACATTCCCCCACTATGTGTTGTGGGGACTTGCATATCAGACATGCCTCCGCCACATGAGCAGGCCTTCTGGGTTGCATCACAGTCAATAATTTGTCAAACTTCATACATAGGTTTGCCATCTGCAGCTGCAGGTCATTGTTCTCAGACACCTCATAAACTTTTCCTCTTGATCCAGCAGCAGGCCCCACCTTTGACTCAGATTCCTGACTAGTTCTTGCCAGGGATGACTTTTGAAAAGCATTCTCACTAATCACCTCAAACAATTCCCATGCCTCCTCAGCAGTCTTGTGCATGTAGGATCCACCACAAGAGGCATCGACCATATCTCTATTTTTCTCATCAATCCCATTGTAGAAGCTTTGTACAAGCTGCCACACAGGGATCTTATGGTGGGAGCATTGTTTGAGCATCTCTTTAAACCTATACCAGGACTGGTTAAAATCGTCAGTTGGGGATTGAGCAAACGCAAGAATCTCTTTCCTCAACTGGCTAGTTTTGGTCTCAGGGAAGAACTTGGTTAGGAATTTGGTCTGCAGATCTTTCCATGAAGCAATGCTATTGTTGGGAAGAGTGGTCATCCAGGTACTGGCCCTATCCTTCAAAGAGAAGGGAAAGAGTCCGAGCCTAGTAGCCTCAGGTCCCAAACCAGTGATATTAAAAGTGGTGCACAAGGCCAAGAACTGGTCAATATGCGTGTAAGGGTCCTCCTTGCTAAGCCCATGGAAAGCTAGTAGCATCTGGATGATTGAAGTTTTTATCTCATAGTTCCCCTGAACATCAGGGAATTGAATGCTAAAAGGGGAGTTATAGTCATCCAGAGCATTCAACTCCTTGAGGGTTCTGGGTTGTTCTTCACCCATAATTGCTATCACAGATTCACTTGGGGGCTCTCCTGTGGTGTGCCTGTCTCTCCTAAGTCTCCTTCCCCTTTCTAACTTAGGGTTAAGAGGCTCTAAAGCAGGGCTGAGGGATCTCCTCCCTAGCATAGAAGCACACCAACAGCAAGGAAAGCTTCTTGCAGGCACATTGCAAAAGAATAATTGTACACTAACAAATTTATCTAACTAGTTTACAGCTATTCAAGGAATACATTTAAACTATCCTAGATACTGCTAGAAAAAAATTTTAAGACAGATAGACAGAGTTTTAAAAGTCAGAGAGTTTGCAAACAGAGGTAGCTAAGCTCCACATGCAGTCCATTGTCCTTCGCTGCTGCTGTCTAGATCTGCAAGAAAGATTCCAAATTATGTCAGCAGTATCAATTATTCACATGTGCAAAGAATACTAATAATACAAAAACTAAGGGTCTACTAATAGATCATCTATCCCCGACAGCAGCGCCAAAAACTTGTTGGCGGACTCGAGTGTGCTTACTTTATTGGTTGGTGGTGAAAGTCATTTAAAAATCAAAGAAAGAGTAAATCAAGGGATGGATTAGCACAACTCAAAAGTCCTAGACCTGCAAGATACAGGGTCCATTGTAGCAAGTTTTGATAAGTAAGAGTTTGTCCCACAGGGAAAGGTGATCTACAGCTCCAAGGGAGCCATCTCTAGTAGTCCCTCCAGATCTGACTACTGATCTGGCAGTCCTAAAAGGAGGGGAGTTTAAGGTCACTTATTCTAAGTATTCTAATGTCTAAACAATAGAAGTGGAAAATAAATATAAAAGGGTGAGAAGTATGTTATTGAGCCAAGATCAGAGAAGTTTTGTAACTCAGATTCAGATCTGATGTTATAGAAATCCTGTCCAGAGGCTACATTATCACCATTGAGGAGAAAGGATCCAACCCATCACTCTGCCATGATTTCACCCTTAAGGCTATAACCTGTCCACTCAAATGGTCACAGGTTATCCCATAGGGGAGCCACTATCAAGGGATGGGTCAAAATACAACAAGTAAATCATTGCAGGCACTATTTCATCAAGGCTACCAGCTCAAGAATCCATAGGGAACCTCAATCTCTAAAGCTCTATATGTGGGGCTAAGGCTGTATAGGACCATAATAGCCCAGACACATAGAACCAGCAAGAGATTGAGTACAACCTTCGATTTAGTTGTCCATTGCTTGAGTGAGGCTACAATGGTCCAGTCACCAGCCTACAATCTCTATAACCAGATCAGATCCAACATTTGATGGCAGATCTATACAAATATAGGGGAGTCTGCCTCTGTACAATCTCTCAACAGGCTTCTACAAGCTCAGGTGTAAAGAAGAAGGATCCATCTTGGATCGGTGGATTAGAATCACCCTAAGGCTATAATCTGTCCACTTAAATGGTTACAGACTATCCCATAGGTTATCCTCCTCACGAAGCCCAAGACAAAAGAAGAATATCGCTGCTACCACCATGGTCACAAGGCTACCAGCTCAAGCTCCCATGGGGATTTCAGATCTAGGGGGTCCTGTGGTGGGGCTAAGGCTGTAGGACCATGATAGCCCAGACACACAGGTCACTTAGATCTGAATGGCCCTTAGAATCAGTCCTCCATTGCTTTGAAACACAGCCAAAGCAATGGCGGATCACAAGGCAGCAACCTTCCACAGAGCATCTCACACTCAAACACTAATCTCACAAAGTACAGATCCTATTACAGAGCTTCCATTAATCTAGTTCAAAATACATACAAAGACATAGCCAGCAAGTGCTGGACTATGGAGAGAAGGAAAAAGAAATAGAAAACTACTTACGGCTAAAAAGAAAGAGAAAAGAAAAAATGATCTGAGATGTGTTCCCAGATACCTAAACCTAAGCTAGTTATGGGTTTATATAGCAGTGGGGTGGCAGTGCATTAGGGTTAGGAAACCCTAATTTTAAGGATGCCACATGGCCTAACAGTGATCCTTGGATGCCTCGGGGCGCGTGCATGGAGATTTGAGCATGGGAGTGCATGCCCTAATCGCTGGAAATTCCTAGAAGGTCCTCTGCTGAAGAGATGGAAGTTTAGGTTCAGAGCTTTGCTAGGTAGCTGTAGTTTTCCAGACTTGTCACGTGGTAGCTCTTTGCTCTTCGCTAGGATGATTTGACATTGAAGCTTTAGCCGTCGCAAGGTTGCCTTGGTTTGCTCTTCAGGTAGTCGCGCGGTAGAGAATTGTGCTCTCGCTGGATTAGGCTTTTCGAGGTTGAGTAGAAAACACAGTCTCAGATGTCACGGGATTAAAGTTCAAGCAGTCGCGAGGTTGCTTGGTCTTCGCTGGGCTGATCTTCACGAGAGTGAATTTAAATAGCGCGAGAACTTCGCGAGCACTTCTCTTTACTGGACTTCGCGAGTTACCTCGCGAGGCTTTAATCAGTTTTGAATTGCGTGAGGTTCGATGTCTTAATTGACCTTTGCAAGGATGGCTTTGCCTTTGCAAGGATGTTTTCCTCTTGAATGGCGCGAGAACTGCGCGAGGAGTTCTTTTTTTGATAATTACATCCCGCGGTGACTGCGCGATGAATCTTCTGAAGCTCTCTCTCCTCACCCGTTCTGAGCGAACTGTGCGAGATTGAGAGAGGTCTGCTTTAAACTACACAACACTGCACGATGAGTTCTACTCTTGAGCTTCGCGAGAGCTGTGCAAGTTTGAGTTTCTGAAGCTCTTCAGTCACTCATCTGCGCGAGAGGTTGCTGTAAAGTCTTGGGAAGCTCATGTAGAACTGCGCGAGGCATACTTCTCTTGAATCCTCTAAACCTTGGGTCAGCTGTGCAAGGCTGATTTCAGGTCTGGATTCAGAGTTCATTCTTCTGAGGGATTTTTGGTGCCAAAGCAGGCTCCTTAACAAGATTATTACCTACACAAAACCCTTAATAAGAACTTATTAGGTGGCGAAGGGTCTAATCAAAGGTTAAGTTAAGGGGTGAAAAGTGGTACTTTTTAGGTCGTAATAAGTGGTACGGATTGATGTTTTATAGGCCCACAAAGAAAATGGCAACATTTTGCTCCAATCTCAGTAACTGATGACCATTTTCTCAAGGATGTGGACAATTGCCTTATTTGCAGCTTCCAAGGCTCCATTAGTTTAAGGTCGATCAAGAGATGAGCGATGGTGCTTGACTTTGTATTGCTCGCAGAAGGCTCAGATGTGCTTATTCACAAAGTTGGTGCTATTTTCTATGATGATATCTTTGGGTACTCCAAATCCGCACACAATATTACTCTTGAGGAACTTCTCCACGTGACTGGCCGTGATGTTGGAAGATGACGCCGCTTCTACCCATTTGGTAAAGTTTTCAATGGTGACGAGGATGAATCAATGTCTGTTTGATGCTTTCAGATTAATCATTCCGACCATGTTAAGTCCCTAGGTAGCAAATGGCTAAGGAGTGGTCATGCAGTGTAGTATGATGGCAGGAGCGTGTATCAGACTAGAGTGTTCCTGACACTTGTAGCATTTCAGAACATATTTGCAGCAATCTAATTCCATAGTGGTCCAAAAGTATCCCTGACGTAGAATTTTCTTAACAAGCATGTGACCACTGACATGGCTTCGCATACTCCTTCATGGATATCCTTCATGATATTGGTCGCTTCGCCTACAGTTAGGCACCTGAGTAAGATGTTATTATAGGATCGCTTGTAAAGGCATTCCCCGTAAATGACGTAGCATGCCACTAGACATTGAATGGTTTGTCGATTAGCCTTGGATGTACCTTCAGGGAAGGTTAGTGTCTCGAGGAAATTCTTGATATCTGAGAACCAAGGTGGCACATCATCAGGTCTTGTAGGTTCCTCAATCTGGAGGTAAAAAGCCGGCTCATACCTTTACTCGATCATGATCGACTTCATCTCAGCACCATACGAGATTTCTATCATTGACGCCAAAGTTGCTAGTGCATCAACAAAGCAATTCCTTATCAGGGGGACATATGAGAATGTCACATCTTGGAAGCAAGCTATCTGGTCCTCCAGGTGCTCATGTTAAGGGATTAGTTTCTCATCTTTCGTCTTCCAGTCACCATTCGTCTAGCATATAATTAACTACGAATAGCCGAACACCCGGAGGTGAGTTACATTCAGATCGAGAGCCACTTGCAGATCAGTGACACATGCTTCGTACTAGCCATATTGTTAGTGCAAGGGAAGTTGAGCTTGATAGAGACTGGTACATGGGAACCTTTTGGTGAGATTAAAATGTCACCAACTCCCTGACCTTCAGCATTTGCTGCCCCATTAAAGTGCATTACCCATGACTCTTCTGCTTCTTTTATATCGTCTTCCGTCATAAACAAGATATCTTCATTTGGGAACTCAGTTCTCAAAGGTTCATAATATGGCAAAGGATTGTTGGCAAGATGATCAGTGAGTGCCTGCCCCTTAATCAACTTCTGAGTGACGTACGTGATGTCAAACTCAGATAATAAGAGCTGCCAGTGTGCAGTCCACCCTGTTAGAGCGGGCTTCTCAAACAGATATTTCAATGGGTCCATTCGGGCCAAAAGTAGAATGGCTTGAGATAGCAAGTAATGGCAAGGCCTCTGAGTAGCCCATACAAGTGCCAGGCATGCTTTCTCCAGATGAGAATAGCATGTTTCATAATCAGTAAGCTTCTTGCTTAGATAGTAAATGGCTTGCTCTCTTGTTCCCGTCTTGTCATACTGCCCTAAGACACACCCCATCGAAACTTCTGTCGTGTAGAGGTACATTACGAGTGGTCTCCCCGGCTCGGGTGGTACCAAAACAGGTGGATTGAGGAGGTAGCTTTTGAATTTATCGAATGCTGCTTGGCAGTCATCCTTCAATTCAACAAGCGAGTTCTTCCTTAGTAGCTTGAAGATCAATGTGGAGATTGGAGTTAGTTGCGCAATGAACTGACTGATATACTGTATTCTACCCAAGAACCCTCTAACCTCTTTCTCAGTAGATGGTGGTGGCATCTCTGTGATAGCTTCGACTTTGACTGGGTCGACCTCGATCCTTCTCCTGCTGACGATGAATCCTAACAATTTTCTGGACATAGCGTAAAAAGTGCACTTCTATGGATTCAGACGTAACTTGTACTTTCTCAGCCTCTCAAATAGCTTCTAAAGGTTTACCAAGTGATCACTTCGCTCCGGTGACTTGGCTATCATATCATCGACATATACTTCAATTTCTCGGTGCATCATGTCATGAAACAACGCAGTCATAGCTCTTTGGTATGTTATACCGACATTCTTTAGCCCAAACAACATGACTTTGTAGCAGAAGGTTCCCCAGGGAGTGATAAATGTCGTCTTCTCTCAATCTACCTCTGTCATCTTAATCTGATTGTCTCCTGAGAATCCGTCCATAAAAGAAAGCATCCCGTTCTTAGTAGTGTTATCGACCAAGATGTCAATGTGCGGCAATGAGAAATCATCCATCAGGCTCGCTTTATTCAAATTTCAAAAATCGATACACATGCGAACCTTTTCATCCTTCTTTGGCCCAGGCACAATATTGGCTAGCCACTACAAATATTTGGATACCATGAGAAACCTTGCATCAAACTACTTGATGACCTCATCCTTGAATTTTAGCATGCACTCGGGTTAGAGACGTCTCAGCTTCTATTTAACCAGTTTCATATCAGGGTAGAGAGGCAACTCATGCTCGACCAAATCGTTGTCCAGACCAAGCATGTCCTCGTATGACCAACCAAAAATTTCTTGGTATGACCGAAGGAAGTTGATCATGCTTTTTCTTTCTCCGAGAGATAGCGACGTTCCAATTTTGGTAATTCATAGAATCTCCTCAGTCCCTTGATTAATGTCCTCAGTTTCCTCGACAATGGGGGTAGGGCCATGCTCAAAGTCGGCAAACCGGTCGAGGAGCTCAATGGGGAGCTCCTCCAAGGGGAGATCCTCATCCAGACTCATAACTCCTTCCTCTTCTTGTATTTCTACAAAAAAGGGGTCGATTTTACCTGGGACGGATATTTTGATTAAGGCATCTTTTTATGGAAGTTTATCTAGAATTTTAAATGACAATATTTTTGGACTTTGTATTTTTTCGATGTTTTTGGAAGTTTGTATTTTTTCAATGTTTTTGAGATTTTTTTTTTCTTCGGAGACGGACCCTTGACAGTGCGAGTCTGTTTATATACAAGGTATTGCTTGCCAAGGGCTTATCTCACTTTTTATAGATTGTTTCTTTTTGGGAAATGGGTGCCAAATGTTAGGCCACTCCCCGCTTCCAGGGTTTGGGGTAATGATGCCCAGTTGTGTACCTGATGGGTCGCTCCTTTACCTAATTGGATGGAGGGGGCTGACTAGTATGGCTCATTGGAGTCAGCTTCCATCATGTTGATCCCTATTTCATCTAAGATTTCATCCTCAAATGTCAACAGAGTCTTGTGGTGGTTTACCACAGGAGGAGTTTGTTCAGGTATGGAATGCTGCTCCTCAAATAGGGATAGGGCTGCCACATCTATTTCGAGGTTGGGAAGGGAGATGTTGGGATTGGTGGGATGGACATGGGTTGTGGGTTTGTGTGGGGTCAAATGGGTTACCCATTTCGATCAATCTTTACGACCCAATGCAGACAAAGGATTCCCTAATGTGCAACCTAGGGCGAGGTTTCTCTTCTATGTTGATTCCTCAAGCTCTTACAGCTATAGTGACCCTGGCTTTCTCTTTAGCCTCTCAGACCACTTCCTCCGTGGCTTGTAACCTAACCCGAATCGGACCTTCAGCCCTTTGGCCATAACTGGCTCTTTCCTGCCTTGTTGTCTAGGCCCGAGTCCTCTTCCTTTCTGATAGCCCCATTTTTGCAGCATGGTCACCGTCGCTTCCATTTAACCACCGATTGTAGAAGTGATGTTTCTCGGGGGTTCTGGGCCAACTGTCGATACCTCATACTCAAAATTGTAGAGGTCGGTGTCTTCCTCAGTATGTGGCACATTCATTACTTTAGGATTTTCAATGCTGTGAGTGGCCTTGTCTTTCTCATCGTGCCCTTCACCAATGATGGTGATCACCTTCTGCTCAGATATGAATTTTAACTTTTGATGGAGGATAGAAGGTATCGCCCTGACCTCATGTAACCACGGGTGTCCTATTAGTAATTGAAAAGAAGATTTGATATCCATCACTTGAAAAGGTATAGAGAAGGTCATGGGCCCAATTACTAATTCCAGATCGACCTCTCCCATTATTTCTCTTCTTGTATTATCAAATCCATGAGCGCTAGTCCTTGTCGGCCTTAGCATACAGGGGTCCACGCCGATCTTGGTGGCAGTCCTCAACGGGCATACATTCAGAGCCGACCTGTTATCAATTAGAACCAAGGGAATTATCATGTTCTCGGATTCGATAGTAATATTGAGGGATTTAGCATGACTGTTTCCCTCCTCTGGCAGATCTGTGCCAGAAAAAAAAATGGCATTGTGTGCCATCTCTTGTCCAATTATTTTCCCAACCTCGTTTGGGCTCACCTATCGGGACACATGCGTATTTTTTAATGCCCCATTAATGGTTGGAAATGGAGTGGGGATGTCATCAATAGATCCCATACAGTGATATGGGTGGGCATTCTCCTTAGCGGAGTCTCCAGTATATGTTCTCAACTCATTTTCTCGAAAGGATTCATTGCGCTATCTTTCTTCCCCTTGGGTTGGGCTGATGCTGCTATCGGTGCTTCCTGTTGCTTTGAAATCTTCCCGAATCAGGTCATAAAGTCCACTGCCCCTTCTCTGTGGCTGTCAGCGTTGAAATCTGTTTGTTCATAACTCAGCGGGACCTGATGAGGATCATAGGTCGATCCCAAGATCTGAAATAGTATAGCTACCGGTATCGGATGCACTTGTACTGTGGGTTCAGGAGGTGTGGGCAGCACCTGATTTACCTCTGTGATAGCTGGTTGGGTGGCAAAGTTGGGCCAGGTAGGGGTGGTGAAGCTTGCAAATGGCTGTGTCAGGGATAATGGGGTGGGTGTAGGCCATTGGTAGCTAATGGGCGATGGAGGATCCAGGGTTTGATGGGCCATTAGGTAATTGACGAGGGTGGTGGAGTTTGCAGGTGGTTGAATCAAGGGTAATGGAGTGGGTACAGGCCATGGGTAACTGACGGGTGCGGGTGGAGGATTGGGCGTTTGACGGGTCATTGGGTAATTGATGGGGGTGGTGGAATATGGTTGATACGCATTTATTTGTACATAGTTAATAGGGGTGGGTGGTGGAAAATAGGCCCTAAGATCTAGGGGTTCGGTCTGCTGTGCTAGGGTGGGAAAGTAATCTGCTAGATTTAGGGATTCAATCACCCCAATAGTTCCTTCTCCTAGATTTCTCTGCCTTGGTGTCACAAACATTTCTTGATTACAAATAAAGTCTGACAGATCAAACTGTAATTCTTCTTCAAATTAATCTACCATACCTATGGTGGGTCTGAGGCCTGCTATTCTTGTAGGGTGTGGTGGTAATGGCACCTGATGGATATTCACATGTTGGTTTGCTTGGGTGGGTGCAGGGGGAATGATCTTTTCAGCATCGATTAAATCTTGGATTGCGTGCTTCAATGAGAAGTAGCAATCAGTTGAGTGACCCGAACCCTGATAGAAATTACAATGAGTATTGGGGTCAAAATTATATGGAATTGGATTAGGAGGACGTCGTGGGTGGAGAATAGTTATTAAATCTTTTTCAATTAATAATGGTAAAAGTACACTCAAGGATTACCCCAAGGGCGTAAAGACTCGATCATAACGGGCTCTCTTCTCTGGGGTCATTTGCATTCCCTATCCATTCCCTGCTCTCTGTATCGGCCCGATCCCGACGGGAGCTGGCTGTGTTGCTTGAAATTGGAATGGGGTTACGTTATTATTGGGCCTGGTATTGGCGACGTTCTAGACATCGGCCCCGATTCTCTTATCGTTCCTCTACTCTGAAAACCTTTTGACCCCACTATTTTCGCTTGGTACATTTTTATTCAAGCGACCTTCCCTGATCGCGTCCTTGGATCTATTAGCATTTCATACCAAATCAGCAAAGCTAGACTGCTGCTGGTACACCAAGAAGTCTGAGATCACTGGCAGAGTATTTTTTGAAATCATTTCGATCTGCTCATCGTCAGGTATCCTATTTCTGACTTGAGCTGCTAGTGCTCTCCAACGTCCCAAATAGTCGCTGAAGGTCTCATTCGAGTCCTGCCTTAAGCGGGCCAAGTTTGACTTATGCAGTTCAATGTCTATATTGTAGACATATTGTTCCTGGAATAGGTGCGTTAAGTCCTTCCATGTCTTCATCATAGATGGTTCCAAAGGTGTGAACCATCTCAAAGCAGGACCGATCAAACTCTTTTGAAAGACTTTTATCAATAGTCTTTCGTCCCCTCCATATTGGCACAAGTCCCCATAGTAAAACTTCAGGTATGCTATTGGATTGCTAGTGCCTTGCTCCAAATTTTGTTTTTACATCTACTCTTTGAAACTCCAAAGGCCGCAATTCAAACTTCCCAGCATCACCTGGAAATTTTTCTAACAAAAAAAGGAATTAATCTCCACTTAATGAAATAAGATTTTTCATGAGGTTAACTGGCTAGATACAATGCCAGGCAGCCGAACCACGCTCCCTTACAGATAAGCTATTTTTTGTTGAATTCTTTTGTTATGACCTCCTGTGTCGATCGTTAATTAGAAAAAAATGGGTGTCTGAGAGCTTCTTGAGTCGTCATTTGATCAAAGGGGTCATACCTCAGGAGGCCTTGCAATAGGTCAATGAGGTCCCCACCTGAGTGGTCAATGTGTTGCATTACCAAGTTCTGAAAAATACAAAGATAGACAATCATTAATGGCGGGTACAAGTTTATTAAACAGATTACACTTTAGCTAGGTGACACGAACCTATAGTCGAGGCAATTTTAAAACAGCTTTGATGCTTTCCCTTGAAGTTGCACCTTGAGGCCAGTCTAGTTTACCTCTCCTGGTATACTTCTCGGAGTGCCGACTGGAACTCATGATGCAAAAGGTTAGCACAGATGAAAAAGATACCGACCTAAGTCAGAATTATCTACTATAAACAACGAAGAACCAGTAAGCAGGTCATCAAGAGAGTTTACTCTGCTCTTTTCAACATGTGCTGGGGCAGTGGACCTAACACCCTCTCCATCATGGCAAGGTGTTCCAAGTTCTCATGGGTCTTAAACAAAGCTTCTCCCTACATATAAACAAGCAGTTAGCATTTGATACCCATCTCATTAAATCTGCACCACAACTGTCAATATAGAGATTTCAAATATTGAATGTGCAAAATAAGAGAAATAGGTTCTTCATGGTAAGTACTGAGCAAAGATCCACCAAGATACAACCAACACTCCGTACATCACATGGGGCTTCATCTGAGTCCTAAAACATTAAAGACAGTTCACTAATTTTCAGATATATGGAACTTTAATTGCTTCACTTTCTAGTCCGATCCAATTAACCTATTATGCAGAGGAGGTTTGCCATTTACTAGATTAACAAATATTTTCCATCCCAACTACCGAGATCCTTATCTAAAGAAATCATAAGTGATCCCTTATAGAAGAGAAGAACTAACAACGAAGGCACAACGACAGTCCTAGACGAAACTCGTAACTAGGAATTTTATATTTGATAAAGGACTTACATAGAAATAGCACACAAGCCTACTGCAATCCTAGTAATAAAATGAAATGCATGAACTACGTTATAAAATGGATTCATTTTTCACCTAAGCATAAAAGCGATAAATCCACTAATGCATTCATATGAAGGAGGTTGATCCTTTAGGATTGATTATGCATCCAACAAGAGATAGCAGCTTCTGAATCTGCTATGTACGAGAGTTTTTATGATATCAACTAGATTTTTTTTTTGGTAAAGGCATATATATATAGTAGGACAATGAAGGAAAAGGAATACATACCTATGGCCGCAACAAGAAGTTATAGCAAAAAGTGAAAAATAAATGAAAAAACAACCAGATTGCCATTAAGTACCAACCATATTGTAAACAAAATAGCCATAAGGGATGCATTTGACATTTCTTCTATTTCAGTTATCCTATCATCAACACCTGGTCGCCATACTACATTCTAGTCTACCTATATATTTCCTCTCTCTAGAATTTATATATACCTTAAGCAAGTCCTTTTGATTTTGCTTCAGACACCTTGTTTAATGCATATCTCACTTTCAGCCCATTTCAAAATAAGATATGCTATAAGGTATTGCTGAGTTAACCTATCAAAGTAATGAAAGAACTGAACCTACAAACTCAATGCCATAACTCATCGACTGACCTTGTATAGAGTGTCAAAGATAAGTAGATCCAGCTGTCCTACTCCAGTCTTCGAAATAATTGTAGAAGGTTAGAAACAAAACTGACTTGAGAAACAAGATAGGAAGAGAAGTATTCCAAAATAGAGTCAATCACACAACTTTTTAGTTTAAGAAAACATGTTGGTGATGTGGACATTTGTGTTGACACAGACCTAGGTTTTATTTTAAAGGACTTCTTTTCTATCCCTACATGTGGGTTGCTATCACACACACACACACACACACACATATATGTATATATATATAAATACACACACATATATATAATTAAATACACACAGAGATAGAGTCCTGGGAGCATGCATTCTAGCGCAGATGGATAGGATATTTCCAGCTCTGCATTAATCACAATATTTGACTTCACCTGAGGAATCAAACAATCAGCAAATGCCTTGTCTATGTTGTCCTTACAAGTCCTTTGGAAAATGAACCATAAAGAAAACCAAATGAGTTCATCACCTAAATTCCAACAACAAAAAATATTTGAGAAATAAAGGAAATGGGAAAGGATATTCTTTTTCACATTTTCACATAATGCTTCAACAAACCTTCAAGTCAATTTGTTTTAAATAATTACTTATTCGGTGCTCGTAAATTTTCAATATGCAATGAATCCGAATATGTCATGGCTTATTGGGAGGATGAGAGTCCACCCAGCAAAAGCCTGAAGCCCTTAGGTGATAAAGAAGGCATCCAATTCTTGTTAGATGAATGGAGTTCCTATCAATGCTTGAGGGTGGTCTGGCTAAAGACCACAAAACAAACACTTAGCGCTTCTTGGGAGGCAACCCAAGCCCCTTGTATAATATTTGTTTAGGATTTTTGTTTTTCTTTTATTAGATGTAATGGAGTTTGTGAATGTGCAGGTAGTAGGGTTGTGAAATAAAGAAAAAAAAATTTTAATCCAAAGAAAAAAATACAAAAGAAATAAAATTAGGAGAGTTTCTGTGAAATTTGGGCTGAGAACCATGTTCTCTACCAGATTTTGACTAGTCGAAACTGATTTTGGCCGATCGATATGCTCAAAACCCAGGGAAGACTAATTAGACTATTAATATGCATATCTAATTAAGTCTTAACCTATTGCAAATGCACAATGGAAATCATAGTACTAGCAAAGGATCGTTCCCACAAAGATAAGTTAAATTATATTAACTTAATTTTTATGAAAACTTATACTTTTCTTTTAAGTTCCTAAACTATTGGAGAAATATGAATAAAATAATTTGTTTTAAACTAAGTTTTGCAGAAAATAAATCCTAATCCTCCTACTTCAGATTATGGTCGTCAATCACAATCTTTTGCTATCAGATATTTATAAATTTAAATAGTACCATTACACTATATATCGAGTTTCCTAGCATTGGTCGTCAATCACTACTAAAATCCTATCAATACAGATTTAATCTAATCAACAATCTCCTAAAACCTGGGCGTCAATCAAATTCTAGAAAACTGAGATTTTAGAGTAAAAACCATTACACTAATCTATAAACCTCATTTTGAGTCGTCAATTCAAATTTAAATTTGAAGATATTTACAAAGCAGGAAATACAAAAAATAAAATCTAAACTAGAAAGCAAAAGTAGAACTGTGATAGCCTAGATTTCGACAATTCAAAATCCGCGCCGTCAACAAGGCCCTTAAGGTTGTGCCCTGTATAATTCTCAGAACACTTGGCACATCCACACGTAAAGTGGAACAAAGCTTAATGTAATAAAATAGATATATTCATCATAAGAAAGAAATCTCCAGTCTATGTAGTGATGAATCCAAAATATATCCAAAGACGGTTCTAATGTCATGCCAATCGCATGAACAAAAGAATCGAACCGAACCATCCGTGACAACCAAAAAGTCACCCTATGATGGTTCGTCAAAAGAATTATAATATCAAATAAATACATCATTTCTAATATAAAATGGCTGGGCGTACCAAGCCTTACAATTTTTTCTCCCAAAATAAAGCTATGCAGCAAGAAATCTACTAGAAGAACTCCTTCGGAGGAGGCTTGGTCTCGTCCTTGAGAACGTACTCAGAATCCTCTAGGTCAAGATCCTCAGTGCCAGCAGCAACCTCTGAACCTATGACGTATGGTAGAAGGGTGAGCTACATCCTAGCTCAATAGGAAAAAGTTATAGCATGAATATCTTTCACATCTCACATATCTTAAATGGCATAATTAAAGCATATTTTCTAAAATGAACATCATGACTGAAAAGCACATAAATGGGCAAAACAAAAGAGGTAATGCATATTTCAAATCATACTTAATGAAGTTTCAAAGATTGTTGCACGTATTCGTAACAATTCAAAAGGAAACATAAACTGATCACTTAAATAGTCCCTCGACCAATATAGCATTGAGCCCCGATGGGAATACCCTCCATCGTCGTTCATATGAATTATTTTTACACATAATGCCCCAAGCTCCCTCTAACAAGGAGGCTCGTGCTGAATGAAGTATTTCCCCAACTTGGAAACCAAAGAACGGATATCCTACCATACCGAAGCACAATTTGTATGGATATCTCGCCGTACAGGTCACGGATATCCCATCGTGTCGGTTGGATATCCACATGACCTTAAATCAATTTGCACATTTAAACTATAGTTATTCACCGTGAATTTGTGATAATTATAATAGTTCAATGTTTCGAAAGGGTTTTCACACAAGTTATACACATGCTCTTGATGTCACATTCACATAGTTACTTCCTTTCTTATGCCACACACACACACTTTTAATTCCACACACACACACACACGCATGTTTCTTATTTCTTAGTGCATATATTCACGAAGTTCACATGCCAAAATTTATGAACAAATCATGTTGATACGAGGACAAATCGAAAGACACGCACATCTTATCATCACATCACATCACATATGTGAGTTGAAGTCAGACATTCATGTTTCAAGAATTTTCTCTACCTCACACGAAGTCACACATATCTGCTTAGCTCAAGTTATCTCATCTAGGTTTGAGGCACAAGCTCATGGCTAACCTAAATGGATTAATAAGCAAAATGTCACTACTGACGTAAAATTGAAGATACAAAGCCTCCCCCAAAGTCCCCATTCCAAAACAAACAAAACCATGAAACTGTCAAGAATTGACAGGTCGATCCCCAATTCGATCGGTCGGTTTTTCCAAATCGACCAGTTGAATTAAATTCGATCGGTTGGTTTCCTCAGGACAACTAGACCCCTCTTTCTTTTCACTAGAACCAATCAGTCGATTTCTCAAGTCGACCAGTCGATTTCCAAAATCGACGGGTCGATCTAAAATTGACTGGTCGAATTCTTCAGAACTCAATTTTCATATTCCCTGTTTTGTGGGAACCGACCGGTCGATTCCATTTCGATCGGTCGATTTTCAAAGTCGACCGGTCGGTTTTCATTCGACCTATCGGTTTCATTCAGAAACCCACAACTCATAATTCTTGATAAAATCGATCGGTCGATTTGGAAATCGACCGGTCGGTTTTATCAGTTTTCTCTTAGCTCTGATTTAACTTTTCCCATATATTTTTCCCCCAATTCTTATTCTTTCATCTTTGATTTTCCCACTCATCTACATCACTAATTTACTCATTTGATTCTTACAAAACTTATGGAAAAATCCTACCTTTTAATCGATCGATTCCTCGTTCCTGATTCTCACATGCAGCTAGGGCTTCGTAGCTTGAAGCTTTGAATTCAACACGATCCTATCTCGCAATTTAATGTGGCAAGATCCTCCTTGTAACCACACTCACACAACCTCAATAATTGTTCTTTACTTCTCTCTCTCTCTCTCTCAATAAATCTCTCAACAACCTATTCACGAGAGAAATAAATTTGCTTCCTTATATCATACCTTAGGCTTAGGTGTTAGTCACATACACCAGTACTAGGTGTATCCTAGCCTACCTAAAGGTCAATACACTATCTTACATTCCCCTTTCACCTATCTCAATAATTTTTCATGACTTACCCATCACACTGACTATAGTCGGGCACATGAAGAGTCGGACAAGCACACTGAGTCATACTGTTTAAGCTCAGAATTTTTGGAGCATTACATCTCCCAGTAGGAATTTTCGTCCCCGAAAATTGACTAAGGCTCCTAGTTTGTTACGTGCACCAAATGATCACACATGGACTTCCCCATGAGAGAATCCAATCCGTTAACGAGGATTGACAAGGTCTAAACTTATATAAAAGGAGGTAGCCAAGGGTAACCCCACCTAATTCACAACAACACACATCACCCAGGGGGATGCTGGCATCCACCATCACATATCAGCCCATGCGGGTCAATTCAAACTGACCGTCGTACCTACACACAAGCGTATATGCAAATAGCATATCATGTAAAGACACCCATATGCAATTCGAATATTTTGCAAAAGAAAATTTTCTATTAAATCTCAACCAAAAGTTAACTACACATTAGGTGGCAACCATGCCACAACAGTTTTAAGATTTCAATTCCAAAAAGAAGGTGGCAACCATGCCACAATAATTTTAAAATTTCCCTATTTTAATTACATCAAGTTCCAAAAAGTGGCCTTTGAACATCAAAACAAATTCAAAATACTTCATAGAACCTCATGTCACACTCCACCATCCACAGGCTGGTCATCTGAAGGTCCTGCCTCCGCCTCCCCAACTGTCTGATCTCTGACTGCCTCACCAGACGTAGACGCTCTAGTGGTAAAGTACCATGGATCTTGCCGAAGCACGAGCTTTTGCGAGCTGAGTCATGTAATCGGTTGGGTAAGCATGCTGCATCAGGCATGTAAGCACGTCCTCATGATAGTCCATCCGACGATGCAACAACCGGTTACTCTCATCCAATTGAACCATGTGAGTGAGGATATCATTAATTGTAGCAGGTGCATGCCACACAGGGGGTACATGGTATCATTCTTGTTGCTAAGCTGGTGGTTCATGAACAAGTGGGATGGGTGTTGTCATTTATTTTAATGTGCTGATTTTTTATTATGTGGTGAGAACAAATTAAAAATCAAAGTAAAATAAAATAAAAGATGAAAACAGCATAACTAAAATAATCCTAAGCCTGCAAGATATAGGGCTATTGTAGCAAGTTTTGATAAGTAAGAGTTTGTCCCGCTGAGAAATTGATCTAGAACTCAAAATGGGTTATAATAGTAGGCCTCCAGATTTGACAATCCTAAAGAAAGGGAGTTGGGTGTCAAAACTATACTAAATTACCTACTAAAAAAAAGAAAAGAAATAAAGTGCAGTCCTATCCTAAGAAAGGGTTATGAAGAGGGTGATGATGGAGTGTAAAAATAAAGATAAAAGGATGAGAAGTAAGCAGTTTAGGCAAAAGTTTATTCAGTTATGTAACTCAGATTTAGGGCTCTCTCTGCAGCAAATCCATGCTAAAGTGCTATCAATAACCCCGGCAAGGTAGAAGAATCCAACTTAACCCATGCCATTTGGGCCGCTCTTAAGGCTATAGTTTGTCCACATAAATGGCCACAGTCTATCCAATAGAGTCTGTCAAATTTCATTGATTAAGCCAGAAAAGCTAACCTAATCCAAAGGAGTGGGCTGATCTTACCCAATCCAATGAATTAAATCAATCCATGAATACCATTGCAGACACTATGTTTGCCAGGCTAGCATTCATAGGGGTATTAAACCTAGGAAGATTAGATTGCAATCAAAAGATCTAAAGGTTAAGTGAATGGGCAATTCCCAAAAACACAAATCCAATCGAGAAAACTAATGGGACCAAAAGATCTATAGATTTAAATGGACTTTAAATCAATAATTTATTGCTCAAAAATAGCTTGTAATAAAATGTCCTCACAGCAGCAATCACTACAGAGAAGTCACATCTAACATCTGATAGCAGTCAAATGAAACAGAGGGGATCCTGTTCCTGCACAATCTCTCCACCAGGCTACAAGCTCAAGTGCAGAGAAAATGAATCCATCTCAAATCTGTGACCAAGATTGCCCTAGTGCTATAGTCTGTCAACTCTAATGGTCACAGGCTATCCACAAAGGCTCCCTTACCCAAAAATGATGAGACAGAAAATGTTAACTGCTGCTACCACCATGGTCCCAGGGCTATAAGCTCAAGCTTCCATGGGCCTTTCAATAAACTGAAATCTTAAATGCATGCCATAGCATGAACAGAACTATAGGCAAATAGGAAAATAACAGATTAAGTAAGTATTAAAAGCACAAATTCTAGTGATCTGATGTTACCAACAATGAAATTTCTCAAGACAGCAGCCTTGTGCACAACAGCTCTACCCAAAATCTCAATGTTTAAATGACCTATTACAAAACTAAGTAAAGCTACACCTTATTGCTTACCAAAGATTTAACCAGCAAGTGTTGGGCTAAGAGAGAAGAAAAAATGGAAAAAGAGATGATCAAACCCAAATCCTAACCCTAATCTACTTGAGCTCTAAGCCAACAGAGATTGAAGGAAAGAGTGATTGATGAATTCTAAGTTACAAGCACAGCTTATATACATAGTCCGAATGCTGTGGCTGAGAGAAGAGTAAACCCTAATTTTTCAAACAGATGTGGCACTATTATAACTCTTGGATGTCTTAGGATACATGCATTGAAATTTGTGCCTCAGGATGTGTGCCCTAGACCTAGGGAAATCTCTAAAATGTCCTTAAGTTAAAATTGAGAAGTGGAGGGCCCGAGCTTCGTGAGACAGGCTCCTGCATATCGCTTCTGTTACACAGCTGCAGAATGTTCACGGGGTAGAGTTTGGCTTTGAATATTAATGTCTCGCATAGTAGGACTTTGGATGATCGCATAGCTGCTTTAGCTTTGAATGCACTCGCGTAGTAGAGCTTCAGACATTTTCTTTCGCGAGGTACTCTCGTAGATGCCTTTACATCTCGCTTGGTTCAGGGTTCAGCTTCTAGGCACACAAGAGCTGCGCGAGAAGACTTCTGGGCGTCTCTCTCTTCCAGAGCCATGTGAGAACTTTGCAAGGTCTTTACTATTGTTCATGCCAATTGGTCTCGCAAGGTAGTGTGCGCGGCTACATTAAGGCTTAATCTTTGTGAGAACTTCGCAAGCTATATTTATGGAGGCTTAGTGAGCAAGAGCTCCACGAGGTGCTTCACATGTTGCTTACGACTGAAGTACACAACTGCTGCATGGGAGACTGCTGTGTCATAAACCCTTCAATGAGTTGCACAACTTCTTCATGAGCTCTAATATGCTGCATGTCTTAGCTATGCGAGGGAGCTTTGCTAGTGAATTGAACAGTGCGAGGTGCCACCTCAGCTGTGTGAGATAGGTCATTGGCTCCTCTGCTGCTTTTGTTACAGCTTCCTCAACTCTCATCTACACTTAGTTCATTTGGTGGACTGTCTTGGCCCATTGTAACATGAAAAATAGTCACCATGGTGTGAATCACCATAGTGTTCCATATCTTTCTAGTTCAGCTGTCATCTTTTTCTTGAATTCTCTCTCTTCTTGGCACCAAAGGCATAGACTTTGTGTTAAGTTACACAAGTTATTCCTAACTATAAAACAAGCTAAAAAGAAGTTATTAGTCAGCTTCAAGGACCAGCAAAGGCTAGGTTAAGAGGTAAAAAGTGGCACTTTTTAGTGAATAACACACCCCCAAACCTAATCTTTTCTAGTCCCTGAGCAAAGCATAATTTAAACAGCTACTCTAAGAATGTAAATGCCACTTTCGTAGGGAGCACAGATGCATTTAGCTTATGCATCAAGCCTTTTAAATTCGAAGGTGATCCCTAGTGAAGAAGTGAAGTCTCCTGAGGGTTTTCAGTGAAGGTACCCACAAACTTCTCAATGAAACAGTTAACAATTTATCACCTCAGTCATGAATGCATGATCATTACATCTAATCAGCTGATACCAAGAAAACAAAATATGCAAAATAGTACTAAGCTTACCAGTATATCAAAATTCAAGTTCAAACAATGCCCCAATGATTTCAATCTCAGACCCAATGCTTACCAGGGATGTCTCTCACAAATGAATTTAAGGGTGTATCATTTCACATAAGCTCAAGAGCAATCACATACCCCAAATGGGTTTGCAAGCATGAGCATTGGCATTACTTCTAATTTCTAACATCATAAAGTATTCTCACGATAAATTAGACATTCCTTCATCTTCACATGACAGTTCATTTGACTTTGGATCAACAAGGGCTTTTCATAGGTTGTAATGTAGCTTATTGGTGAGAGTTGTAAGGAATAAAAGGGGTAAAGAGGGATTCAAAATTGAGAAATCAACACAGGTAGGAGATGATTCATGACTTCACCTTCTTCTTTTTAGCACAACTCCATCTTCTTTTTAAATTTTAGAGCTAAAGTGGCCAACTTCTTCTCTTCTTCTCAACATTTCCAATGGAATTCTTCTTTTGACTTCTCTTTCTTTTCTTTTTTTCCTTTTGTTTCTTGTATTTATATATATATTTTTTTATGATAATAGTTGTCACACATCTACAACTGCTACACTATTATTTACAGATCTCCTTCCCTTTTCTTCTCCTTTCACCAAATGTTAAACTTTGTTCACCTATCTTCAACATCTTCTCCTTTACCTTCTAAATTCTCAGAGTGAGGGTAGCAATGAATCGGGTTAGGAGGTTCAGGTTTAAGTACTTTGGTGTTTGTTGAAGAAAAAATGGGTCTTTAAGGCTCAAAAAGTGTATGGACAAGGGTAGTTTCACAGGTTTGATCTTTTAGGCTCAAACTATCCAAATGAAGGTCTTGATCCTTTCCTTAGTGTCATGATTTATGTCAAAAAGCTTCAACTTGGGGTGTCTAACTTCTAGTGAAAAGGGCTTGGCTTAGTCAGTTCTTAGAACAGAAAAAATTTGCCATTAAAAAAAAAATTTGTAGGCTCAAAGCTCACTGGGAGGTCTTCAATTGAACTCAAAGGGGTATGCTTTCACCTATTTCTCTCCTTACTGGTTCACTAACTACTGTTTATAAAAAAATTTCTGATATTCACCTCATAGAAGTATTGATTTTCAAATGATTTCAGTGTTAAAAAGGTCTGCCCAGTGTTTAAATTTCCCCACATTCAACATTGCTTAGGTGAAGTTCATTCTATTTATTCCTCACTTAATTAAGACGGCTACACTTAGGTTAACTAAATCATTGGCAATCCTTGCCACACCCCCTAACCTATGAGGAGTAGTGTCCTCACTGATTCAAAGATAAGAGGGCATGTGTAGCAGGGAACTTATACAAAATTGACAAGAAATAAAGAAAGTGAAAGCATGAAAGAAAGCACACACAAACAACTAGAACAAACAAAGCAGATATGAAGCAGAAAGTAAATCAATCTAAACATAACAAAAAGGAATTTCATTTAAGCAACAAAATTTATACAATGTAAGGCAAAAGTGATCTTAAAAAAAATAATATTAAGGGAAAAACATCCTAACTACAGGTGTATATCTAATCATCTGAATCCTCTTCTACAGTCGAGGAATGAGCTACAGTTTAAGCTCAATAGGGAAAAGAAGTAATGTCAAATCACATTTATCATTCTAATTCATTAATAGGCTTGATGATAACTTGCCTTTCTCACATTATTACGAAAATATAACACACTAGATTCAAAGCATAATCCTGAAAACATGCCATGTAATATGCAGACGATATGCGAAGACAAGTGTGTAGCAGTGCAGATATGTATCAGAGAACAGTGACATGTTAGAAGGCAGAAGATAGCATAGCACAAAATGTTTCAGAGAGCAAATATATCAAAGAATGAAACACAACATCACACAGAAACATCAGTCCAAAGTATCCCATAGCGGGAACAAAGCAATTCGTAGCAGACACAACATTTGGAAATCTCGGGGACTCCACCCCTCTCTTGGAGACTCCACTCCCCTTTGGAACTGGTGAGGAACACATATCAACCCAAAGTATTCGTAGTGGGAGAAGAGCAGTCCGTAGCAGACACAAGGTTTGGAAACCCCAGGGACTCCACCCCTCTCTTGGAGACTCAACTCCCCTTTGAACTTGATTTCAAAGTCGGAATGATTCAATTTGGAGTTCAAAAGATTTACATATGAAGATTCAAAACCTATCAAGGCATTAAGATGTAGTATGCAAGTGCTCATGCTAAAAAGATCAAGTTGTTACAAATATAAGAGTTCAAACTATTATAATGCACTGAGGTTCAAATATGCAAAAAATCATGCCCATCCACAGCCATAGTTCAAAAATGTAATTATGTAGTGAAACCTTTCCTACACAAAATACAGATTTCAAAGAGTTCAATTGATGTTTGAGTCATCATGATATCCCTAAATTGACAATAAAAATATAACCTGACATTGAAAGTTTCCCTACCTTAACCTCAAGGTCGCACGGAACAATTTTGTAATTTTACTAAGCTTTCTCACAGTTTTCTCACAGTCCACCTAGATCATAATGGTGCACAAAAATATATCAATGACAGTGAGTATGTGCAACAAGAGTCTACACAACAAGAAGAAAGGCTAAGATAGTCAAAGACAGGGGAGCTCGCTCAAGCGAGTTACAGGGTCGCTCAAGCGAGTTCATGTGGTACCTTAAAACTCACTCGAGTGAGTTTTACCCAAGCGGTTTTGGCCTACAAATCTATTGTGCACTCGCTCGAGCGAGTGCTTTAGGTGGGATCTTGCTCGAGTGAGGTCCAATCTCGCTCGAGCGAGTTACTTAAAACTCAACTTGTTTTAAATTTGCTGGACTACTCGCTCGAGCTAACTTCCAAGGTCGCTCAAGCGAGTTCATTAGAACTCTGAGTTTTCAGCCTTCATTCTTTATCCTTAATCTTAAAAAGCAACCATTCAATGTATTCATTTAATCATAATATATGCTAAATCTCTCTTAATTGATTTAATTCATCATCTTACCTTTTATTAGCCCACATGAGAGGACTTCGACAATCAATCGTAGGGGTATATTAGTGTTTCACGATTCTCAGAAGTTCGATCTTCGAAATTGTTGTATGCGACTCAATTTCCTCGATGATTGAGTCCTATTCTTCAAAATCTAGATTGATGTGGTCATGTTATGACAATTACCTTTCTAATTTATGCACATGCAAAGATCCATGATCGTCGGTGTCGAAAGAACGTGGATATGGTCTTGTATCCTACCGACGATTCAATCTCTGATCACAATGGCATTGCTAAATCAGTGATTCTTGCGGATGGAACAATCGAAACCTTCTTGAAGTAGGCTAGAGATTTGAAAGGGGTCAATGGCTGATTTAGAGTGGAAACGAGAGGTGGGGTTCTCTTCCTTTCTTTCGGTTCCTCTCTTCACAGTTTTAATAAAACGTATGCGTGGTCTTATGGTGGAAATTGACTCTTATACATGAGGGTCCTTGATCAGTCACATATTACACCATTTTACCACCCTTAACTTAGTGATCCTGAACCTTAGTATGCTACAAACAAGTTAATGATGTGATGATACTAAGGAAAAATAGTAAAAAAGAGCCAAAGTGTTAATATTCATCAAAATGAACTCGTAAAGCAATAAGAAAGACGATTAAACAAAAGAAAGATGAATCATCGCCTACTAAAAGACGAAAAATCATATTTTACGATTCAGTGAAATGCTGCAAAGGAAGAAGTAAGAAATCGTGATTTGCAATTCTTCAAAAGACCTTCAAGAGTGAAGTACGATACAACGGAAGACGATAAATCGTAATAAAGAATCGTCCAAAGAGTAGAAGCTATAAAATTGTGATTTATGAATTTATAAAAGCGAAACTTTCTGAAGTTGTTGATCACGTGAGGATTAAAACTGCCATGCATATAATTAGAAGAATTCTTGAATTAGAAATCTGGCCACTCACGGATCTGAGAAGATTGATGAAGGGAGACTCCTAAAGGACTTTGTTGCTGAAATAAAGGAGACTGCTAAAAGCAAGGAATGATAAGGTTAGAAGTAGAGTTATATTAGGATACTTTTGTTTTAATAGTTTATTTTATCAGAATTAGGAGTTTTGTAAACCGACCCCTTATGATCTACAAATAAGACGGCTTGGTAAAGGAATTAATCATCGAAGAAATTCTCAGCATCAATTGACGCTTGAGGTTGGGTTTTCTTCCGATCATTAGGATAGTTTAGTTTAGATATCCAAGGTTCCTCGATCACAATTGATGACTAGGATTGAGAATTGGAAGATTAGAGTAGATATTTGTAGTTTCTCAGAAGCAATTAACGTTTGCGACTGAGGGGTGAAAGATATAATTTTTATTGCTTTCTAGTTTAGATTTATTTTTATTGCAATTTACTGTTTTGTAAACATCTCTAAGTTTTAATTTGAATTGACGACTCAGGTTGAGATTTACAGATTAGTGTAATGGTTTTTATTTTTCATCTTTGATTTTCTAGAATTTGATCGACGCCCAAATTTTTGGTAGATTAAAGATTACTATAGATCTATATTGAAGGATGCTAGTTTTTGATTGACGCCTAAATTCTGGAGGACTAAGATATAGTGTAACGGTATTTTAAATTTATAAACATCTGATAACTGAAGATTTTTATTAACGACCACAATCTAAAGATGGAGGATTTAGGATTTATTTTTCTATAAATTAGTTTAAGAAATCATTCTTTTATTCATATTTCTCAAGTAGTTTAGGATCTTAAAAGATAAATATAAGTTTTAAGAAAATTAATATATATAAGATAAAACATTTCCCCGTGGGAACGATCCTATGCTAGTATTATAATTCCCATTGTTCGCTTGCAATAGGTTAAGACTTAATTAGAATATAAAATATATCAAGAAGAGTCAAGTTTTTGGCACCGCTGCCGGGGATAGCTGATTTTATCTTTATATTAGTTTAAGTAAACAAGTATTTATCTTTCACTTTTATATTTCTTTATATTTTTAATTTTCTTTGATCACTTCTTAAGCTTTTGCAAGTCTACTCAGAGCAGCGAATCAAAGGTTTCAACACTTCTATTGGCCACAGAGACTAGAGGCTTAGATTTGTCTCTCTCCCCCCTTTAAAAAAAAATGTTTTTTTCCAATAAATATATTTTTTAGAAATGCAAGACCATGATGAAACATCTTGGCCGAATCTCAACATGAGTTATCCCCCAATGGAATTCCCAACTATTCCTTGGTATTCAGCAATGTTGGAGATAGAGCAAGCCTTTGCCTCTCAGTGGGGTAGTGCTGAGAATTCTTATAATTTTCAATGGGACAATCCTTATGGCTTCCCAAGGGTAACTCAACAAGAATTATCTTGTACATACCCACAACATTCTTTGAATTCTCAACAGTCATATAGCCCATACCAATCTTTTGTGCAACAACCATATCCTCAAAATGGGAATGATGGTGCTACTAAAATCCAAATCCTCCAGGACTTGCAACAACATGCGCACCATCACTCTATGCAATTAGCCCAGTTGTCTAAGATCTCCCAAAACTTGCACTCTTGTACTCAGTCAATTACAAATCTAGAAACTCAAATCAGGCAACTTGCCTCACAATGGGAGGGAAGAGAGAGTAAGCAAGCGAGCTTGCAAACACTAACTCCCACAGTTTAAGTTGTTCAGACCTTAAGGAGTGGTTAGACTGTTGACACCAAAGTAGAGATAGCTACCCTAGTAGTTGTCCCTACAACCAAAGAAAAAGAGAATGAAGTCAAAGAAGAGACTCTTCCACAAGAAAAACTAAAAAAATTGGAAAACGAAAAACAAAAAAAGGTAGAAAATAAAGAGGACAGTACACCTAAACCTATAATCGAGGTACCCTATGTACCAAAGTTACCATTTCCAAATGCTTTTGGTGCACCATCCCCTTTTGCTAAAAATCTAAAAAAATTAGAAGAAATTACTGAGATCTTCAAAGAGGTGAAGATCAATTTACCCCTCTTGGAGGCAATTAAACAGGTCTCAGCCTATGCACAATTCCTAAATGAGGTATGTATATAGAAACTGAAATGACAAAATAATGTCTTGCAAAAAGTTATCTTGATAGAGCAAGTAAGCTCAGTCTTGCAAGCTAGAACTCCGCCCAAGCTTAAGGATCCTGGGGTGCTTACAATTCCATGTATCATAGGCAATCATGAAATAAATAAAGCACTTCTGGATCTGGGAGATAGTATAAATTTGTTGTCATACTCTGTTTACGAAAAATTGGGGCTAGGAGATATGAGGCCTACTTCGGTAACTTTTCAGTTAGTCGATAGATCAGAAAGAAGGCCTGTAGGAATTATTGAAGATGTAAGGGATGGGGTCGACAAATTTGTTTTCCCTATCAATTTCCTAGTGTTAGACATTGAACCAAGTTTGAAATCTCCAACATAAATTTCTGTTATACTCAGTAGACAATTCTTGGTCACGACCAATGTTTGTATAAACTATAAAATCGGGGTAATGGAAGTTTCTTTTGGAGATATGCGAATTCAATTAAATGTCTTCACCGCAGCCAACCAAATGACTTCAATAGATGACATGGAATTCTTCAGCATAGATGAAATTGAAGAATTAGTAGAGGAGGCATTACCTCTAGTCTTATCAAGGGATGCACTTCAGACTGCATTATGGAATACAAATTTCAAAGAATCAGACCACCAATTGAAGGAGGTGATTTTTCTGATAGACACTTCTATCTGTGAACTCCAATCCAAAACTTGGAAGCCATGGATAGAACCTCCGCCCATTATTTTCAATGAACCATTGCAACCATCTATCCAAAAAGTACCATCCTTGTATTTGAAACTACTTCCTAATACCCTTAAATATGTCTTTCTTAGGCCTAACGAAACTCTCCCAGTAATTATTTTATCTGCTCTTAATAGGAAACAAGAGAGTAGGTTACTTGCCAGACTTGTAAAGTATAAGCGTGCAATAAGATGGACCGTCGCTGACCTTAAAAGGCTTGATCCCTCGATATGTATGCATCGTGTTCATTTAAAGGACAATGCCAAAACTTCATGAGAAAGCTAGCGACGGTTAAATCCAAATATGAGGGAAGTTGTTCAAAAAGAAATTATGAAACTACTAGATGCAGGTATTATTTACCCGATTTTTGACAGTGAGTGGGTGTGTCCTATCCAGGTAGTCTGAAAGAAATCTGCGATTACTATGAAATAAAATGCAGCCAATGAGTTGGTACCATTACGCGAAACCACAGGGTGGCATGTATGCATTGACTATCGGAAGCTCAACTTAATGACTCGCAAAGATCATTTTCCATTATCCTTCAATGACCAAAGTTTGGAAAAACTTGCGGGCCAGGAGTTTTTTTGCTTTCTAGATGGATATTCGGGGTATAATCAAGTTTTGATCTACCCGAAAGTCCAAGAGAAGACTACCTTCACGTGTCCTTTTGAAACATTTACTTATCGTCGCATGTCCTTTGGGTTATGCAATGCCCCTGCAATATTCCAAAGATGCAAGATAACAATCTTTTCTGATATGATAGACAAGTTTCTTGAAGTATTCATGGATGACTTTTCGTTATCTGGCCAAACTTTTGATTTTTATCTTGATCATCTTGCCCTCGTCTTGGAAAGATGCGAAGAAACTAATTTAGCGCTAAGTTGGGAGAAGAGCCACTTTATGGTTCAAAAGGGAAAGTGTTAGGGCATATTGTCTCCAAAAGCAGAATAGAAGTTGACAGGGCTAAAATCGATGTAATACCAAATCTACCCCCACCAACTTCGGTATGACAGATTTGATCTTTCCTTGGACATGCCGGCTTCTATCGCCGCTTTATCAAAGATTTTTCCAAAATCTTGAGACCACTATGCCATTTATTAGCAAGTGATGTACCCTTTAACTTCGATGATGCCTATCTTGACACATTCAACAAGCTTAAGGCACTTCTCTCATCTGCACCAATCATTCAGCCCCCCGCCTACTCCCTACCTTCTAAAGTAATGTGCGATACTTTAGATTACGCAATAGGTGCCGTCCTAGGACAGTGTTGGCCATTTACCTTGTATTCAAAAAGGGGTTTTAAATCATACAATTAAAGGATCTATTGGTTGCACACACCAAGGCAAGCAGACACACAGACCTGCAAGTATTTAGGGCCTATTGCAGCAAATTTTAAAAAGGGTAAGGGAATGTCCACAGGGAAATGTGAGCTGAAAATTAAGTAAATCTCTAGATCTAAGGCAGATATGGCACCCTACCTACTACTAAAATAGCAAAAGATGGAGGAGAGTTTTTAAGGGGTGGTCACTTTAAACTAAACTACATAAACAAAATTAAATGCAGAAATGAATGGAGATTAAATCTAGAGTTCAGATCTTCCAAGTGAGGGAAATTTTTGGTGAAAATAAAATTAGAAAATGGCGAGAAACAGCTTGGAGTTTGGTCTTGCTGCAATTGGATTGAGCTGACAATGTCACAAAGAATTCAGAGTGCATTAATCCCTCATCTGGCTATAAGGACAGCTACAGGGTAAAAGGATTAGATCTAAGCCAGAGATTTGGATTGATCTTAAGGCTATGATCTGTCCACTTCAATGGTCACAGATCATCCAATAGATTCACTCCATTCTCAAACTTCCATCAGAACAGTATAATCACTATAAATGTTGCAACTGCCAGGCCACAGACACAGGCAATTGCAGGAGCATTAGATCTAGGGAGATCAAATGGTATCCAAGAGGTCTACCAGTTAAGTGGGTGAACTATTCCCATCTACACAAATTCGATCAAGTACCAAATGAAATCAGATGAACTATGAATCTAATTACAACAATTAAACCATCATTGCATTGAAATAAAATTGCTATACAATGAAATGCTCTCAGATTTATAGTCTATGCATCTTCTGGCCCTCAATAACATTCTCAACTCTCCCCAATTACAGATCCAACCTCACTCCTTGCTGCTCCAAAGAAATTACCCAACAATAGTTGGGCTAAAAGAAAGAATAAAGAATTTTGATGCAAGCTCTGATCTATTTTTCCCGCCAATCACAGCTCATCTGGAATAATTCTGTTATTCCCTCTTTTTTTCCCCTTCTAGAAGGCTCTCTCAGTTAGTTCCAGTTGGGGAGAGCACCTGGGTCGATTAGGGTTTCCCAGGGCACTTCTAGAAACTTTGTGCCGATCACCAGAGTGCCTCAGATTGTATGCAGCAGGTTACCAACTTGCAGCGTGTGCACAGCAGCTTTTCTGAGAAAGCCTTCAGTCGATTTCGATAGGTTGTTGAAGTTTTCGATATGTTCCAAATAGGCCTTTTATTCCTTTCGCTAGGATTCAGGATCTTTTCGATAGGTTTCGATAGGTTGCTCTCGGGAATAGAGCTCCAGCATCCACAGCCTTTATCTGGTGTGTTCGACAGGTTGGGGAATCCTTTCGATAGGTTTACCTCTGTGCAATATATTTCGATAGGTTTACTTCTAGCTCCTATGGGCAAGTTCCAGACTTCTCGATAGGTTCTCTTCTGGCTCCTATCGACAAGTTTTTAGACTCTTCGATAGGTTCTATTCAAGCTCAGGCAACCATTCGATAGGATGCTCCCTCTTTGTTTCCGACTGCGTGATAGGTTCTGGATCCTATCAAATTCTTCCATCCTCACGACTTCTTCCTTTTTTCAGCCTTCAGATCCTATCGACAGGTTCCAGTAACCTAGTGATAGGTTGTTTTCAGCCTATTTTCACTCCTTTAAAGATGCTTTGCTATTGTTGCATGCTCTAAGTGGGCCAGTGTTGGGTCTGAACTGCACTGAGAGATGGATTTTTGTACTATGACTGCTTTTTACTGCTATCTACATGACATGCTCAACAAGCATTTATTAGTCCACTCATAGGTCTATCAAAGCTCATGTTAAGGGATGAAAAGTGATACTTTTAAGAGGTTAACACACCCCTAAACCTAAGCTTTGCTAGTCCCTGAGCAAAGGAAGAATGAAGAAAACTAAAATGCCACTTTTGTAGGGGGCACAGATGCATTTAGCATATGCATCAAGCCTTTTGAACCCCTAGGTGATCCCTAGTGGAGGAGTGAAGTCTCTTGAGGGTTTTTAGTGAAGGTACCCACAAACTTCTCCAATAACATCAATTAATACTTATGCAACATGCTAAAATAGAGTTCAAGTAAAATAAAATAAATTCCACACCATGTCCCTTCAGTTTTAGAGGATTTTTAGCTGAGAAATCATCAGTTTAAAACCTGAAATTCTGCTATAATTCCTTCATCATCAATCAGTTCATGTCAAGGCATTGTGCCTGAAAATTAATGCAGAGTTCACCATTAATTTAAGATTTCTCTATTAATAATACGCCAATCAATTTTGATTTTAGATCCAAGTCTTATCAGGGCCGTTCACTCACAACACAAGTAGAAGGGTGCATCATTTCTCATAGCTCAAGAGCAGTTACAACCCTCAAATAGGACTGCAAGCATGAGCATAGGCATTGCTCTAACTTATGAAATTTTCTAACTCCTTTCACCATAGGTTAAACAAATCCTCATCTCCACATGACTGCTCAATCCATTTCAGATCAGTAAGGTCTTTTTATTGAATTGTAATGTGGCTTATGGGTGATATTTGTTAAAGAATAAAGGGGTAAAATGAGATTCAAATTTGAGAAATCAGCCAGATAAGGAGGTGATTTGCAACTCGACCTTCTTCATTTCACCACAATTCCATTTACTTCTTGAACTTTTAGATTTGAAGTGATCAGTTTCTATTCCTCATTTCAATCTTTCAATGAAATGACTTCTCTTTCTCATTCTTTTTCTTTTATTTTCTATTTTTCCTTTACTTTTTGTATGTTTTTCTTTTTTTCTTTTTTTTTTTTTACGGGCTGGAATGCTACAACTGCCACCAAATGTGCTTTCTCTTCTTTCAACCAAATGCCAAACCTTGCTCCTCTAACCTCACTTCTCCTTCCACTTCTTGATTTCTAAGATTGGGGGCGAACTGAAATAAGTCAAGGGATTTTGGGTTCAAATTTTTGGGTTTTCATAAAAAAAAACTGAGAATTTTAAGGATCAAATGGTGTGTATCAACGGTAGTTCAAAAGTGGGACATTTTAAGCTCAAATTGTCCAAGGAATGGCCTTACTTCATGTCTTCAATGAATGCTGTCAAGGTGTTTCAACTTGAATTTGCCTAACTTCTAGTGCGCAAAACTAGATCCAACCAGTCCTTAGAGCAGAAAAATTGCGAAGGCACTCTTCAAAGAAAATTTTTTCAGGCCCAAATCTCACTGGGTATGGCCTTCCATCAAAATTTCTTAGGTGTATCCTCATAGTTTTCTCTCCTTTCAGGTTCACTAAACATTACTTTTTAAAAATTCTTGACATTTGCTTCATGAAAAATGCTAAAACTATAGCTCATTTCAGTTTTAAAAAGTTCTTAATTTCCTCTTTTTCTAAAAATCAGGTGGGAAGTCACTTTATTTTCAAAAACTTTTTCAACATAGCTGCACTAGCATTAACTCATTTCATTGGCATACCTGCCATACCTCCAAACCCAAATTAAACAATGTCCTCACTGTTCAAAGAGCATGGTAACAATGAACCGGGTATATGAAGAAACAGATGCACAATAAGTACAAAGAAAGACATAACACAGAAAAGAAATTACTATTTACATCTAAAATATGTAGAAACAAACATAAACTATATTTATTTACAAGCATCATTAGGCCAATCATAAAAGTCTGCCAAAATTTTCAAATCCTCCTTGGATAAAGGAGCTTTTCCTTTAGGTTTGGACTTCTGGGTGAACTGCTTGGGGGCCTCCTCAGATTGGGCAGCAGATTTCTTTGTTTTCTTTTCAGAAGCAGTAGTAGAGTCAGAATTAGAATCAGAAGGGAAAAGGATAGTAGGATCGAGGCTAAGGGCAACAACGGCTTTCCTTCTTTCTTCCTTGGAGAGTAGAGTGGAGGAGCTGTAATGTGGGGGTGGGGGCTTGGTGGGGGCTACCTCTTCAAACTGGGTAGTAGGTTCTTTCCCTTTACTATGAGCAGAAGCAGAGGAAACAGATCTCTTTACAGTAACTTTTTTCTTTGCATAAGTTCTCTTAGGTTGTGGTGGGGAAGGTTTAGCTGCAGGAAGATCATGGGCTGGAGGGGGGAAATCATCTACAGGTGGGGTAGGAGTAGGTTGAGTTGCAGGAGGGTTGGAAGGAGGAGTTGTAGCAAGAGGGGTTGGTTGAAATGATTGAGAAATTAATGAAGCAACTTTTCTCTCCAGAATATCGATTTTCTTCACTGCAAAAAGCTGGTTGGACTCAGAGTGTTCTTGGGTGGCCTTAAGTATCTCCTGAGCATTGGCTAATTTTTTCTGAAGAAGTTCAACATTCTTCTTCTCAAAATTGGCAATGCAAGTCTGAGCATCAGCAAGAAGTTTGGCGGACTCATAACGAGTCAGGATTTCCTTCCAACCCTGAGAGATATCACAGAGCCGGATTCTTTGCTCCAATTCCATGGAAGCTATCCTCTCCTCATAAGAGACTTCCATGGAAGCTCGGAGGGCAGCCATACATGTGAGGACATCCCTGCGGATATAGGGATTGTCCCTCATGGCATATAGCAGAGTGAGGTAAGGGGGAATGTAGATGGGGGATCTTAGTACAATGGGGAAGGAAAGGGGTGGAGTGGAAGATGAGGAGGGGGTGGAGAAAACCAGTTCCTCAAGTGGATCAGTTTGGGTTGAGGCATCTGTGAGGATGGGTGGAGTGAGAGTGGGTGGTTGGGTGGTAGGTGGCACAGCAACTTCAGTGGTTACTATTGGAGGTGATGGAGGGTTAAAAGATGGGGATGAGATAGGTATGGGAAAAAATGGAGCTGCTGCCTCCTCAGATTAGGTAGCAGCTGTGGGAGGTTGAGTTAGGGGTGAAGATGGAGGAGATAAATGGAGAGGTGATTGGACAGGGGAAAGAGGGGACGTGTGAGGGGGTTGGAGTGTTTAAGAGGATGGGGTGAGGGTGGACTGAATGGATTGAAGGCAGGAGCTCATGATGACATGGTTGTCGGTGTTGGTGGTCAATTGAGTTTGAATGGACTATAATAGGGAGAGAATTTGAGTTAAAGAATCAGGCATGATGGGGTTGGAGGGGACAGGTGTTTGAATGAGCTGGAAAGGGGAGGAGGGTGCATGGTTTAATTGAGGGGGAGTGGGGTGTGGGGAGTCAAGGAGTGGGGTGTACTCATGCCCAACATCTTCTACAATGGATGTCATGAGGGTAGTGAACTCAGCAGTGGTAAATTGGTCTAAACCCTGGGTATGAAGTAGGGGTGGTGAGGGGGGAAGTCCGAAATGGGTTTGTCAAAGGGTGGAGAAGAAAGGGTAGGGGTAGGCGCTGGTAGTGTTGGAGGTTCAAGGACTTCCGGTTCGAGAATTTGAGTGGTGGGTGGAGGTAAAACTGGCTCAAAGGTAGGAGGAGGGGGGTCTGTTTGAAGAGGGACTGATACAAAGGGGAAAAGCAAAGTGGGTGGAGGTGTTGGTGATGATGTAGGTAAGGTTGGTGAAAGGATGGAGGAGGGTATCTCACCAGTAAGATCTGTTGCAATGGTAGTGGGCACCTCCTCCAACTCAACTGGCTTACTCTTTTTAATCAAGGTTAGGCTGGTGGCCCATGCCCTTTTCCATACACTTTAGTGGTCAACTTCTGCTTTAGTAAATGCTTGTCTTTTAAGCACCTTATCATTAATGTCTACCATTGTCTCAAAAATCAGTTGTGGTGCACTCAAAAATTGCTCTTTTGAATAGTAGTATAGAGCATATACAATTGGGGGCCTTCTCTCCTGCAGGTGCCCAGTGACATACACATTCTTTCTCAAAATAGTGTCGATAAATCTGAGGTTAGGTTGGAGGTCTCTTCTCATCAAAGATTCACCAGATCCCACAATTTCATTGATGAGCTGTTTAGCCATTTCTCTGAATGTAACCCATTTGGGTGCTCCCTCAGATCTAATGGAGTCAAATTGATGTGGAACTCCCAAAGCCATCCCAATGTCCTTACAATACACAGTGATCTTCCAATCATCAATAAGAATTTCCAGCACATCCTCATTCCCTGGCACCACCTTCTTTGTCAAATTCTGGTACCACAATTTAACCAGTCGGGGGTACACAGTCTCCTTCAAAGGTGTAAGTAGGGATAACAATCCCTCCTTTTTAAAATACATTAGTGTCCCCCGGCACTCCTCTATCTCAGTAAAGTATGCAAGATCAAAATCTGTCTCAGGGATAAGGCTCAACCCATTCACAAACTCATTAGGGGTGGTTGATGCAGTAGGAGGCTCTACCTTAGGTAGCATGTCAGGGTTGGGCAAAGGTGTTTCCCCAATTGGAGCAGATCTCTCCATAGGTATTTCTGCATCAGGCTCCTGAATTGCGACAAACTTGGCCTTTTTTAGTTTAGGAGCCTTCTTGGGCTTCCCCTCAAGAGGCTTCCTCTTGGTAGGTGGGTTGGTGGTAGGCTTTGATTTTTTGGAGGACATTAGGGTGGAAGAAGCTAGTTGCCAGAATAGGTTAGCTAGGGTTTCTTCCAAATCAACCATTATGCTCTCAGAAACTAATCTCTCAAAGCTCACTCACCAATTTAAATTAAAATTCTAAAGTAAACAACTTAGGAAAATAACAGAGTGAAGCAGAGAGACAACTTACCCAAAACTCCTAGGGTTCTGCAAAAATTGTGATGCACAATTCCAATATCACAAAAATTAGGTGCAAAATTCTTCTTTGTGCGAACTAAATGAACTTGAAGAATGGCAAACTGAGTGGTGAACAGTCCTTAGAGTATGTGGCGGAAAGAGAGCAGCGATAAATGAGGAAGAGAGAGCTAGGGTTTGCAGAAAGTGTTGAATGGAGCATAAATGACCTAACGACAGATATATAAAGAGTGAAAATCAATTTCGATAGGATGAGCTGAGTGATTTCGATAGGTCAAGGCGTCCTATCGAACACTAGAAAGAATACAGTGTTCAGATGAGAAGCTTCAATAGGTCAAATCTTTCCTATCGATAGGTTCATGTGATACATGATTCATCCTTTTGATAGGTTCCTGATAAGTATCCAGAACCTATCGAAAACTTCTTTCTGACCTTTTGAACCTATCGAAGAGTTGTTTTCACCTATCGACAAGTTTCAGTGCCTATCGAAATCCTCAAATGACTTATCGAAAGGTTAAATGACCTATCGAAATCCTCAAATGACCTATCAAAAGGTCCCATATGCTCATAGACACTGCATTTTTATGCTGTGTTCTGCCTCAGCACCCAGCAAACTCCTTTACCGTGCTTCCATTTATGTTGTTATCATTATTGACATTTCCATGGTCCCTAGACTGCTTGGCAAGATTGATATGATGACCTAATGCTTGCATGGAAAATTTATTGAAAATGAACAAAAAACCATAATAGAAAGTAATCACTTAAAATAAAATCAAAATATAGTACACATGATACACACTGAAATCAAGTATAAATTGGAGGGTCCTGAAAATCAATGGTTTCCTCAGGCTCACAAATTTTTTCAACACAAATCTTTAGCCTCTGTCCATTGCCTTTCATGACTCTACCATCTTTGGGGTCCATGATTTCTACAGCCCCGGATGGGAAAACATGTAAAACTGTGTAAGGCCCATCCCATTTGGACTGCAAATTTCTTGGAAGGAATTTTAATCTTGAATTGAACAACCATACCTTGTCATGTATTTTGAATTCTTTTCGCAGCTAATGCCTGTCATGAAAGGCTTTCGTTTTTTCCTTGTAGATCCGGGCATTTGAATATGCTTCCAACCTTAACTCATCAAGCTCAGATAATTGCAGTTTCCTGTTTACAGAAACAGAAGTTAAGTCAAAATTTATTGTTTTAATGGCCCAATATGCTCTATGTTCCAACTCAACAGGCAAGTGACATGCCTTGCCATATACTAGTCGGAATGGGGACATCCCTATGGGGGTCTTATAGGCAGTCCTGTAAGCCCACAAGGCATCTTGCAATTTTATGGACCAATCGCTCCTATCAGCTCGCACAGTCTTCTCTAAGATGCATTTGATTTCTCTGTTGGAAATCTCTACTTGCCCATTGGTTTGTGGGTGGTAGGGAGTAGCAACTCTGTGGGTCACAGAGTATTTTTTCAATAGTTTTTCAAGAGGTTTATTGCAAAAGTGGCTTCCTCCATCACTAATAATAGCTTTCGGGGTGCCAAACCTAGAGAAGATGTTGTCCTTTAAAAACTTAATGACAACCTTATAATCATTTGTTCTTGTAGCTATGGCCTCTACCCATTTTGACCCATAGTCCATAGCTAAAAGGATGAAATTATATCTATAGGAGGGGAGAAAAGGTCCCATAAAATCAATTCCCCATATGTTAAACAGTTCAACAACAAGCACAGGTTGCAAGGGCATAGAGTTTTTTTTTATAATACTTTCCATTTGCTGGTATCTAGAACAGGCTTTGCAATGCTGTATGGCATCCTTGAACAGAGTGGGCCAATAGAAACCACTTTGAAGCACCTTTGCAGTAGTCTTGTTACCACTGAAATTGCCTCACAAATCTGTTCATGACACATGGTTAGAATGTTTTCAAACTTTGTTTCTGGTACACATCTTCTTATCACCTAGTCTGCACAATACTTAAAAAGGTGAGGATCCTCCCACATGTAATATCGAATTTGTGAGAAGAACAAATTCCTATCATCCTTACTCCAATGTGGGGGTACCCTTCCCACAACAAGATAGTTTACTATGTTGGCAAACCAGGGCATACTTATCTCCACAACAAAAAGCATCTCATCTGGGAAAGAATCATTGATGGGCAAGCTTTCTATTTCAACATTTGAAATCCTTGATAAGTGGTCTGCAACCACATTTTCAACCCCCTTCTTGTCTTTAATTTCCAAGTTGAATTCCTGCAGAAGAAGAATCCATCTAATTAGTCTAGCTTTATCCTCCTTAGACAAGAGGTATTTTAAAGTTGAATTGTCAGTAAATACAGTGATCTTAGATCCCAACACATATGATCTGAACTTTTTCAAAGCAAATACAATGGCTAGCAGCTCCTTTTCAGTTGTGGTGTAGTTCAATTGAGCATCAACCATTGATTTACTAGCATATGCCACCACACATGGTGCTTTGTCTTTTCTTTTTCCCAGCACTGCACCAATGGCAAAGTCTAATGCGTCATACATCAGCTCAAATGGCAAAGAAAAATTTGGAGCTTGCAATATAGGAGCAGTAGTCAAACAGGTCTTCAGAAGTTCAAAAGCAGCTAGGCATTCATCATTGAACACAAATGGGACCTCTTGGCACTACAAGTGGCAAAGAGGCTTGGAAATGTTGCTAAAGTCTTTGATGAACCTCCTATAGAAACCAGCATGGCCCAAGAATGACCTGACTTATTTGACAATTTTAGGAGGGGGAAAATGTGCTATTAAATTGCTTTTAGCTTGATCAACCTCTATTCCTCCTTGGTAAACAACATGTCCTAGGACAATACCTTGAGTCACCATGAAATGGCTCTTTTCCCAACTCAAAACTAGGTTGGTCTCCTCACACCTTTGCAGCACAAGGTTGAGATGGTGTAGGCATTGGCTAAAATCATCCCCATAAATAGAAAAATCATTCATAAAAATCTCTAGAAACTTGTCAATCATGTCAGAAAAGATAGCATACATCAGAAAAGATAGCATACATGCATCTTTGAAAATGGCAGGTACATTACATAGTCCAAATGGCATTCTTCTGTATGGAAAGGTTCCAAATGGACAAATGAATGTGGTTTTTTCTTGATCTTGAGGATAAATAGGAATTTGGTTGTATCCTGAATAACCATCAAGAAAATAGTTAAAAGCCTTACCTGCCAACTTATCTAAGATCTGATCAATAAAAGGCAATGGGAAGTGATCTTTGCTAGTTTTCTCATTGAGCTTGCGATAGTCTATGGATACCCTCCAACCAGTGGTCTGTCTGGTTGGAATCAGCTCACCTAAGTCTGCTTGAACTATTGTGATCCTAGATTTCTTGGACACCACCTGGGTAGGTGCCACCCATTGAGAATCTGAGATAGGGTAAATGACCCCAACATCAAGAAGTTTGACTACTTCTTTCATAACAACTTCCTGCATGTGTGGATTGAGCTTCCTTTGCATCTCTCTAGAAGGTTTAGAACCTTCTTGAAGATGAATTTTGTGCATGCACACAACTGGATTTATCCCCCCCAAATCTGTAATAGTCTATCCTATTGCTTTCTTATGCCTTTTTAGCACACAAAGCAATTCTTCTTCCTGCTCAAGAGTGAGGAAAGAAGAGATTATCAATGGCAGTTTGTTATTGGCTCCTAAAAATGCCTATTTTAAAGATTTTGGGAGTTGCTTTAACTCCACATCTGGGGGACTAATGAGTGAAGGCAATAGGGGTGCCTTAGAAGGTGGTGGAAGAGGTAATAAAGCAGAAGTCCATGGGTGATGCTTTGTTGGTCCTGCTTCAGAATTTACACTTTCCACTTGCTCAAGCTCAGATGTGGAAGTTTTCTCTTTCACTGTTTCATTCCATACTTCTTTAAAAACATTAAACAAATCATTACCATGCAGCAACTGAGGTAAATTTTCTTGCACAAGCTCATCCAAGACATTAATGGAAAAACAGTCCTCATTTTCTAAGTGGGGCTGGTGAGCTGCATTGTACACATTTAGCTTGACTTTCATATTACCAAAAGATACTTCCATGAGCCCTGATCTATATTATACACAAGCATTTGCAGTGGCCAAAAAGGACCTGCCTAAGATCACAGGGATAGAAGTAGCACACTTGCTCAACTCCATATCTAGTACCAGAAAATCTGCAGGATAAAAGAAATTTTCAACCCCAACCAAGACATCTTCAATGATCCCTATAGGCTTCCTTTTAGATCTATCAACTAGTTGTAAGACCACATGTGTGGGCTTCAACTCTCCTAAGCCCAGCTTCTCATAAACTGAATATAAAAAAAAATTCACACTAGCTCCTAAATCTAACAAGGCCTTTTCAAAAATATGATCCCCAATGATGCAGGGGATAGTGGGGACTCCAAGGTCTTGGAGTTTTGTTGGAGTTCCAATAGTAAGTATTTGTTTCACTTTTTCTACTGAAAAAACTCTCTTGGACAGATGTATCCATGATTGTCTTTTGTGAAGCAAAGGTCTTTTAAAAACATGGCATAAGCTAGAACTTGCTTGATTGCATCAAGTAGAGGCAGGTTAATCTTCACTTGCTTAAAAGTTTCCATCATTTCCTCTATTTTGTCATGCCTTTTATAAAAAGGGGAAGGTGCTTCCATTGCCTTAGGAAATGACAAATGTGGGACTACTCCCCTATTTGCAGCCTTAGCCAACTCATCATCTCTTATTTTATTTTATTTTTTTCTTGAGAATCATCATTATCCTTCTTATTCAACACGGGTTGCTCCTGTTGTACCTTCTCTTTTTCTTTTTCTAAATTTTTCAAAAGCCCACAACCTACTTAATTGTCCACTAGCCTTCCACTTCTTACTGTGATGATAGATTTAGCTTCCTCATGGGAGGAAGAAACCTCACCTACTGCATATTGTCTCCTGGGGTTGTCCATGGGTTGGCTAGGCAGCCTACCTTCGTCTCTCTTGATCAAAGTCTTAGATTACTGACCAAGATGGTCTTCTATCTTTTTAATGCTTTGGCTATGAGAGTGCACAGTTTGAGACAAGGGTCCTAAGTTTTGCAATGAGGCCAAAACTTGTTCCGCAAAAGAAAGTGATTTAGCAGCTGGAGGGGGTGCAACTTGCGGCACAGGCTTAGCCATAGGCTGAGTCGTGGGTTGTTGATAGTGGGGCCATGGAAAGTAATTATGGTGGTAGGGCTAATCATTTTTGTAAGACATGGGCTGCTGTGGCTGCTGCTGCTGGTTTGGAAAAGTATCTTGTCTCCACCTCAAGTTGGGGTAGTTTCTCCATTAGTAACCAACAGTAGGTTGTTGCCCAAAGGACTGAGTGGCAGCCACATGCTCCATCACTAAATCTGGAAATTGAACAACTGAGGGCCATTCCTCAAGGGAGTGAGTGGGGGACTAGCATATAACACATGGCTCCTCCACTTTAGCAACCATGGGTGACTGCATTGCTCCCATGAGCTTATCAAACTTCTTGGTCAAATTATCCACTTTCCTTTCCAAATCATTGTGCCCACTCACCTCATACATCTTTCCTCTTGTGGTATTTTCTTTCACCATTTTGGGAATGTACAAGTCCCTGGACAATGTCTCTCTCTGCATGGAGTTCTCACTGATGATGTCAAAGAACTCCCAAGCCTCCTCAGCAGTTTTGTGGAGGTAAGTACCACCACAAGAGGCATCTACCATATCTATGCTTTTATAATCAATTCCTTGATAGAAGCTTTGAACAAACTGCCATTCAGAGATTTGATGATGGGGACATTTCTTTAGGAGTTCTTTGAATCTCTCCCATGCTTGGTGAAAGTCCTCAATTGGGTCTTGAGTAAATGAGATAATGCCCTTTCTCAACTGGCTTGTTTTGGACCTGGGGAAAAACTTGTCCAAAAACTGACATTGAAGATCACTCGAAGACAGAATACTATTAGGTGGGAGCATTGACAACCAAGTCCTGGCTCTATCCTTTAATGAAAAAGGAAAGAGTCTGATCTTGGTTGCTTCCTCCCCCAAACTTGTTATATTGAATGTAGTGCACAGTCCTAGAAATTCATCAATATGCTTATATGGGTCTTCTTTGGTCAGACCATGGAATGAGGGTAGCATTTGGATTATGGAAGACTTGATCTCATAGTTCCCTTAAACAGCAGGGAATTCTATGCAGAAAGGGGAATTGTAAACCCCTAGTGCATTGAATTCCTTCAAGGTTCTAGGTTGCTCACCCATTTCAGCAGATTCAGATGTAGCAGATGTGGGTGAGATTTGTTTAGACCTAAGAATTCTTTCAACCTCTGGATTTAAGGGAACAATATGAGGGTTGAGAGTTCTCCTTCCAAACATACACCACTCACAATCCTAATGCACACATAATGCAGAGCAAATTTAACACAACAATTAGGAACCAGCACAATTAACTAATAAATCTACAAATCCATAGATTAGAAAAATAAAAGGAGTAGAGGGATGCAAACTTTACCACTGCCTCTAGCATAATGCTCCTCCTTAGAGACAACTTCCAATCTGTTAAAAACAATAGAAACTATTCCAAAACAATAAAAACTTTCAAAAGCAGTTAGTCCAAAACTAAACAGTCTATTAGAGATCTACAATCTATATTAAAACAAATGTAGATCTACCAATTTTAAACACACAGATCCCCGGCAGCGGTGCCAAAAATTTGTTGGCCACTTACCTTGTGTTTAAAAAGGAGTTTAAAATCATACAATTAAAGAATCTATTGGTTGCACACACCAAGGCAAGTAGACACACAGACCTGTAAGTATTCAGGGCCTGTCGTAGTAAGTTTTAAAAAGGGTAAGTAAGGGTATGTCCACAGGAAATTATGAGCTAAAAATTATATAAATCTCCAGATCTAAGGCAGATCTGACACCCTACCTACTACTAAAATAGTAAAAGAGAGAGGAGAGTTTTTAAGGGGTTGTCACTTTAAACTAAACTACGAAAACACAATTAAATACTGAAATAAATGGAGATTAAATCCAGAGTTCAGATCTTACAAGTGAAGGGAATTTTGGTGAAATTAAAAGTAGAAAATAGAGAGAAACAGTTTAGAGTTTGGTCCTGCTGCAATTGGATTGAGATGACAGTGTCACAAAGAATTCAGAGTGCATTAATCCCTCATCTGGCTATAAGCACAACTGCAGGGTAAGAGGATCTGATCTAAGCCAGAGATTTGGATTGATCTTAAGGCTATGATCTGTCCACTTCAATGGTCACAGATCATCCAATAGATTCACTCCATTCTTAAGCTTCCATCAGAACAGTATAATCACTACAAATGCTGCAACTGCCAGGCCACAGACACAGGTAATTGCAGGAACATCAGATCTAGGAAGATCAAATGGTATCCAAGAGGTCTACCAGTTAAGTGGGTGAGCTATTCCCATCTATACAAATCCAATCGAGCACCAAATAAAACTAGATGAACTATGAATCTAATTACAACAATTAAACCAACATTGCATTGAAATAAAATCGCTATATAATGAAATGCTCTCAGATTTGTAGTCTGTGCGTCATCTGACCCTCAATAACATTCTCAACTCTCCCCAATTATAGATTCAACCTCACTCCTTGCTGCTCCAAAGAAATTAGCCAACCATAGTTGGGCTAAAAGAAAGAATAGAGATTTTTGATGCAAGCTCTGATCTCAAGAATTGATCCCCCCATTTTTTTGGTAGCTTCCCTCCTTATATAGCTCTTCCCTTTTCATCCTTAGATCTATTTTTCCCACCAATCACAGCTCGGCTGGAATGATTCAATTATTCCCTCTTTTATTCCCCTTCTAGAAGGCTCTCTTAGTTAGTTTGAGTTGGGGGACAGCACGTGGGTCGGTTAGGGTTTCCCAGTGCACTTCTAGAAACTTGGTGCCGGTCACCAGAGTGCCTCGGATTGCATGCAGCAGGTCACCAACTTGCAGCGTGTGCACAACAGCTTTTCTAAGAAGTCCTGCAGTCGATTTTGATAGCTTGTTAAAGCTTTCGAAAGGTTCCAAATGGGCCTTTTATTCCTTTTGCTAGGATTCAGGATCCTTTCGATAGGTTCTGATAGGTTGCTCCTAAGAATAGAGCTCCAGCATCCACAACCTTTATCTGGTGTGTTCGACAGGTTGGGGAATCCTTTCGATAGGTTTACTTCTACCTCCTATTGACAGGTTCTAGACTTCTCGATAAGTTCTCTTCTGGCTCCGATCGATAGGTTTTTAGACTCTTTGATAGGTTTTGTTCAAGCTCAGGCAACCATTCAATAGGATGCTCCCTCTTTGTTTCTGACTGCGCGATAGGTTTTGGATCCGATCGAATTCTTCCATCCTGACGACTTCTTCATTTTTTCAGCCTTTAGATCCTATCGATAGGTTCTAGTAACCTAGCGACAAGTTGTTTTCAGCCTGTTTTAACTCCTTTAAAGCTGCTTAGTTGTTGCTGCATGCTCTAAGCGGGCCATTGTTAGGTCTGAACTGCACTGAGAGATGGATTTCTACACTATGACTATTTTTTACTGCTATTTACATGACATGCTCAACAAGCATTTATTAGTCCACTCATAGGTCTATCAAAGCTCATGTTAAGGGGTGAAAAGTGGTACTTTTCAGAGGTTAACAGACATCGAAGAGACAAGGTACCTTGTGTAATTTATTATGCAAGGCGAACCTTGATTGAAGCTCAGGTTAACTATACCACCACTAAGAAGGAGCTTCTTGCTATAGTCTTTGCTTTGGATAAATTTCAATTGTACCTATTAGGATCTAAGAACATTATCTTCTCTGATTATTCTGCACTAAAATACTTGCTATCTAAAAAGGATGTCAAGGTAAGACTAATTAGGTGTATCCTTCTTTTGCAAGAATTCAAATTCTAGAATACAGATAAGAAGGGAGTTGAAAACTTTGTGGTTGATCATCTGTCCAGAATAGAATTGCCTAAAACCATCAGTAAAGAGTCTCTACACGATACCTTTCCAGATGAGCAACTTTTTTCCATCCAAGCAATAGTACCATGGCATGAAAATATCGTGAATTATTTTGCAACAGGTAAGATTCTCCTGACCTGGTCAAATCAAGACAGATATATTTTATTTTCTAATGTAAAATACTATATGTGGGAGGATCCTAACCTATTTAAAATATGCCCAAACCAAATAATTAGCAAATGTGTGCCCGATAGTGACACCCATAATATTCTATATTTTTGTCACACATATGCTTGTGGGGGCCACTTCGGTGGTAGAAAAATGGCTGCCAAGGTACTGCAATTGGGATTTTATTGGCCATCGCTATTTAAGGATGCCCAAATTTTTTTTCAGGCTTGCGATCGGTGTTAAAATTCAGGAGCCATGTCCCAAAGGAACATGATGCCCCTTCAACCAATTTTTGTCGCAAAACCCTTTGATGTATGGGGCATAGACTTCATGGGCCCCTTTCCTCCTTCGTTTAGATTTATATACATACTTGTAGTCATTGACTATGTATCAAAATGGGTAGAAGCAACAACTACACGATCAAATGCCAATAAGGTAGTAATTTCTTTCATCAGGGAGAATATATTACAAGCTATTATAAGTGATGGAGGAAGTCATTTTTGCAACAGGTATTTTGAGAACATGCTCAAGAAATACGATGTGACTCATAAAATTGCAACCCCATATCACCCGCAAACTAGTGAACAAGTTGAGGTTTCCAACCGAGAAATAGAGATCTTGGAAAGAACTGTTCAGTCTGATAGAAAAGACTCCCTAAGACTGAATGATGCCTTGTGGGCATACAGGACAGCCTATAAAACACCCATTGGCATGTCTCCATATAGGTTGCTATATGAAAGAGCCTATCAGTTACCTGTGGAATTAGAACATTGAGTCCTATGGGCCATCAAAGCATTGAATTTTGAGTTGGATGCATCTAGGGAACAACGAAAACTTAAATTCAATGAGCTAGAGGAAATTCGCAATGATGCCTACCAAAATGTTCAAATTTATAAGGTCAAAACCAAAGCATTTCATGATAAGCACATTTTGAGAAAGAGGTTTGAACCAGGCCAACAAGTTTGGTTATGTAATTCGAGGTTAAAACTATTCCCAGGGAAACTACGAAGTCTTTGGGACGGACCCTATAATGTTGTGGAAGCATTCCCCTATGGGGCTATAACCTTTCAGTATCCCAAAGACAATCTTATCTTCAAGGATAATGGGCTGAGACTCAAACTAATGATATCTTTAGAAGAAAAAGAGACAGTGACCACAAAGTCGCTAAAAGACCCAAAGTATAACTGATAAACACCTGGGCATTGTCGAGCTACCGACTCATCCATAGCACAATTGTGTATATTATTTGTACAATAGTAGTTATGATGACAAATTTTATGATACATCGAATCATAGTGATTACGATTTGTAGTGTCTACGATTTTGTAGATTGAATATTCTTCCATGAACAATCATAGTGACTATGATTACTGAGAGAACGTTTTGTCCAGGCTGCACATTTGTTATTAGAAAGGCACAACTTCTGATACCAAAGGCGTCACCTCGATTCCCTCTGAACAAACACACCCCTTAACATTTAATAAGGCTACCAATCGATTCGCTTAATTCAATGCCAACCCATAACGTCCATTTATGGCAACTCTTAAAATTCTCGGCCTGGAGCAATTATGAATAAGTAAGTTACCGCTTGACCAATTCATTCCATTCCTTTTGCCTCCTTCTTCCACAACCAACACTCTTGCCATGGCAAAACAACCAAGTTGGTCTGAAATAAATGAAGTGTTCGAGCGCTTTCTCAGGCACCATGAAGAAGAAGTTAGTGCTCTCTTGGAAGAAAGGGAGCGACTAATTCAAGAGCTCCTATCTCTTCTTCCCAAATCAGAGCCGCCTACCGATACATCACCCCCATCCCCCAAATGTCGAAATCTTCCTCATCATCACCCCCTCTATCTTCATGAGTCTTTTCTTTTTCCTCTTCTATTGGATGCACCAATCCAGGGGGAGATTAATCATTTTATTGGGGCAACAAAATTTTGGTTTGAAGCCGAGGATCGATCTTTATCGAAGACATCTTCTCTCGGATGTTGCTGCTTATGACGTAGATACTATGTCTAGATTTTTCCTAAGTTTATACTTTCATGTAATTAGATTTTACTTTTTTAGTGTCTATAATTTTCTTTTGATGATAATTGTAAATATTCTGACATTATATAAATTTTCTTTTAACTAACTCTTTAACTGTGTAATTGTTCCTAATTTTCTTCTTCAATTTTTGTTATTGATATCTCTGAGAATAAAACGGATGTGTTTTTCCCATGTTTGGGGGACATTCTTTAAAGATTTTTTTTCACATCCAATATACAATCAGTAATATTAATAACTCTCAGGTAAATAAATTTTGAGTGTCCCCTATTTTTATGCCAATGAGGGCATTGTCCAATTTAAGTATGGGTGGGATACACAACTTTTGTGCATAGTATATTAGTTAGTTAGTATATCAGTTTGTTAGTTTTATTTAGTTTATTTTTTATTCTCTTTGCATAAAACAATAATAATAACTTTTTTCTTTGTTTTTAAAATAGTTTTATAACTAGTTAACCATTATATGTGAGTTATGATAGAAAAAATTATGAATCTTGAAAACTTACAATCCATCATATTAGAAGTTCAATAATCAAGAATATAGAATAGTTACAATTCATGTTCAACACGTGAACACTGTATTAGATTGAATGTTTGAAACAATAGAATGATCTGAACTGCAATATTTAGACTATAGTTTCAAAATTATAAACCAGTGTGCATTAAACACTAATTTTTCCTTTTTTTGAGAGAGACTACTTCTATTCAAGTCAAAATTCCTTTGAACTTCTTTACTATTTTTATGAAATCTCATAGTGCTGAACTTAGAATCAAAATATTATATGATTATAATAACCTGATTTTTTTCTAGAACTATCTATCATAAATATCAAAATAATAAGGCATCTATGCTAGTAAATCGTAAAGATGATTAAAGGTCATCTTTTATTTAAAACAGAGCCAAAAAGCCAAAATCCCAGAAAATAACTTATCCTTTGAACCCATATTAGAAGCCTCAACTAAATTTCTTTGTATCAAAAAATTTTTGAAAGCTCTTAACCATATTTACTACTCAAAGCTTTCAATCTTTAACCCTTACATTTTCTGAGAGTTTAGAATGCAAAAGAAGGGAAGAAGAGGGAGTGGAAGGAGTAAAAGTAAAAACAGATAAGGAGAATGCTAAAAAAGGATACAGCTAAAGAAATAATTATGAAGAATATGGAAAAAGAGATGAAAATTCCTTAAAGATGATTTAAAAAATTAAAAAAAAAATGAAAAATCGTAAAAGACGATTCTAAATCAAAGGATGAAAGAAAAGAGAGAAAAACCGTGAAACACGATCTTACAAATCAATTGAAGAAATGGGAATTATAAAAATAAGAATTAGTAAATGGGAAGAATCATCCAAATTCGTGGATACTTACTGATACTAAAGTAGAAAAGAAGAGAAGAAGAGAAAGATAGGAGAAGGAAGACCTAAATTCTCAAAAATATTTTGAATCCTTTTCTACCTTTTTTTGACACCTTCTAAAACCCAAAGCACTATTACAAGCACAGGGAATCATATGAATAGAATTGATTATCTTTTCCATGAGATTTAAATTTTTGCAATTATCCTTTAAATAAATTCTTCTAAAAAATATATATATCATACTGTGAGAACCCAGAATTTCGATATCTGTATGAGAGTATGCTAGTAGTGAGAGTTTTGAATGAAAATATTTTCTAAAACTGTAATTTAGGAAAATCTAGGAAGAATAAACTGTTCACTGATGCATACACTCTGTGCTTACTATGAATTGAAATTGTTGGATTTCTAATTAAGGATAACTGCTATAATGGAAAGTAAGGATAAAAGATTGGTAATTTTAGAAACTCATAACAATCATGTGATAATAACTTAGTTAACTTAGTGTACAAAAATTATTTTAGATTTTTAACCTTTTGTTTCCTTGTAAATTTTGAAAAATAAAAAAATATTTAAAGTTTATAGGTAACTTTACTGAAAACCTTCAAGAGACTACAACACCTCCACTAGCAATCACCTTGGGGTTTAAAGGCTTGTTGCATCTGCTAAATGCAATCGTGCTCCTTACGAAAGTGGCATTTCAATTCTTAGTTTAGGATGCTTTATATTTCCTTGTTTGCTAGGGGCTAGCAAAGCATAAGTTTGGGGATGTGATCAATCACATAATACACTATTTTACCACCCTTAACTTAGTGATGCTAGATCTTAGTTTGCTACTAACAAGTTAGTGATGTGCAGATATTAAGGAAAAATAGTAAAAAAGAACCAAAGTATTAATATTCATCAAAATGAACTTGTAAAGCAATAAGAAAGACAATTGAACAAGAAAAAGACAAATCATCACCTACTAAAAGACGGAAAATCATATTTTACGATTGAATGGAACGCTGCAAAGGAAGATGTGACAGCCCGAATTTCCTTACCATAAAACCCGTGCCGTTGGATCACACACAAGATCCGAATCACAGTGATGCTATGGTATCAAGGTACAACATCGCCTCCTGACAGCTCGCTCTTTCCTCACATCATACAATAGGAAGGAACGAGACATCCCAATAATGGTAATCTCACAAAACGGAAGCAAAAGAATGCACAACACAAAAGTGTAACAGAGCTATATCATGCATAGAATGGCAAAGTGTAACTCACACGACTAGCTACGATATATATACATGTCCAAAAATAAGGCTCCACCGATGAAGGTAGTCCTTCATCTAAACAGTGGGTAAAAATATGACAGCTTAGATTTTGGCACCCAGAAACCCGTGCCATCAGCACGACCCTCAAGACCGTGCCCTTAATCCTGCATAGAACATTGGTATAACCAAGCAACAATGAAGCAAAATAAAGTATGAGAATAGAATCTAACTAAATCTTCATGCATTAATGATATATTATTCTAATAAGAACCCAAAAGACAGTTCTAATCTCAAGCTACTGCATGAGCAGAAGAACTGGCCCGAACCATCGGTTATAAAACAACGTCACCCCAAATAATTCGCCAAAAATATATCAATATAATTACATTTTCACACAAAAAGGGCTTGACATACCAAGCCGTGCAGTACTTTCATAAAACTAAATCAAAGTATGTAGGGGTCTCCTAGAAGAATTCCTCAGGAGGGGGCTCCAAATCCTCTCTGGGTTCGTAATTCGAGTCCTCCGGATCTACGCCTCCAGAAATAGTGGTAGCCGCAAGCATGAGACCTATGACATATAGTCTAAAGGGGTGAGCTATATCCTAGCTTAATAGGGAAACAACTAAATAATATATAAGTTAGACTCTGACATATATTCCATGATATTTAACAGCATGATGTATTAATGAATTTACTGAAAAAATAGTTAAATGATTGAAAAGATGCATTGTAAGTTATTATTACTTTACACGTTTCATTTGTTCTCAACTTGTTCATAAACCACGATGATTCGGCCTAAAGACTTAAATTATAACTTAAATATTCCCCGACTAACTATAGCATCGGGCGCCCGATGGAATACTCACCATCGTCGTCTAATTAGACATTTTTCATATCTTTTAATACTACCCAGGTCCCTTTCTCATAGGCGACGGGGTTTATATCTCATACGTAAGCACCTACATCCCTGAGATGTCCAACTAGTGTACGGATTGGCCGCCACACCGGTCATGGATATCCTACTGCAACAGTCGTGGATATACCACCACGTCGGTGGGATATTCTCAAAACCTTAAATATTAAGTGTACTATATATAGTTATTCACCGTGTGATTATGCTAAATATAGTAAATTAGGTCTTATCATTCTCATTCTCTTTGCTTTACATGATCAAATACATCCCTGGGATGTCCAAGTCCATGCACCACATAGATGCCTCTATCATATGCACATCCCCTGGGGACGTCATACTTATTCTCTTTACTTTGTGTTCACACACACACACACACTTAGGATTCACATTTTAGATGCATAATTTCATTTCTATCTCACTACATACATGTTCTTGCTCTTAAATTACATGTTCAAGGTGTTCCCTACCTCACGCGTCCGAATTTCCAAGCATCAAAGTCCCACGTGGTTCCCCGCGCTTGCTTTCACTCATACCACCTATGGTGTACCATAACACAAGCAAAACATCAAAAAGGATGCATAAAAGAAGGTACAAGACCCTCCCTAAACCTCAAAGTCTAAAACAAAAGCCAACAGAAACTGTCCAAATTGATTGATCGATTTCCAAAATCGATCAATCGAAATCCCAAAATCAATTAATCGATCCAAATCGATTAATCAATTTTCCCAAATCGATTAATCGATTTCTCAAATCGATCAATCGGTTTTCTCGAGCTTCCATTTTCCAGTCACTGGGAGTGCTTAGACGATTAATTGATTTTCAATCAATTAATGGAATTTCAAAATTTGATTGATCGATTTTAAAATCGATCAATCGATTTCGGGCATCCATGCCCAACTAACTTCCAAGCCGAAATCGATTGATCGATTTGGTCAAAAATTCAGCCCTTTGCAGCCATTTCTTCCAGCTTTCATTCCTTTCTATTTTCCATCTTTTCCACTTCTTTAACTCGTCACATAATCCAAAATTTAATGCACAACAACATGTTTATAGCAAATTAAATAGAACTCACCTCAATCAATCTCTTGATTGAATCAATGGATCGGTCTAGGGGTTAGGATACCTAGCTTCGACTCCCACGAGTTTCAACCTGTGGAATCTGGTGTTAAATGCTCAAACCCATCTTCAGTTTGGAATCCACATTAACTCCCTAGCAATTACTCCTTCCTTACTTTCTCTCTCTCTCACTCTCTCTTCTTAACTCCACACCAACCAAAACAAAGAGAAATAAATTCTCTTAAGCTATTAAACCCTTTTTAACCGTTCTTGCTTTGGTGTTAAGCGCATACACCCAAGATAGGTGTATGTGATCTCTAAACTGTTTCTAACACTACACACCCATGCTAGTTAATGTCTTGACTACTCTAACCAAAGTCATCGTGTTGACTTTCCCTCGGTCAAATCTATGGCCAGTCGGGCATACATCCCAAGGACACACTGTTCACGCCCAAAATTCGGGGATGTTACATTCTCTCATCCTTGGGAATTTTCATCCTCAAAAATGGACCCACAGATTTCCATGTGGAATACCCACACACACAGACACACGTAGTTACAGTCAAAAGTAAACACCACACATTCGTGAAAAACTAAATACATTGAAGAATGGCCAGTGCACATTCAGGATGAAAAGTAAATGCATTTACAGCTATTCCAAAAACAGTGCCATCCTTGCCAGATAGTTCGATACATAGTATTTTTCAAAATAATTACAACCCCCAAATAATTATCATCCAAATAATTAATTACAACAAAAAAAGAATGCTATAAGCTCATGATCACGCCGTCCCCTCCCCTGGCTAATCAGCCATGTCTGGCTGCTATGGACCGAAACCAGATGTGCCCGCGTTAGCTACACCCTCAATAGAAGCGTCAGGAGTCCAAGTATGTTCCTCCATGATGCGCTGTTGGTAGTCCTCTGGATAGATGTTCCGCATGGTATGGTACAGCAGGAAATCGATGTGGTGGTTCATCTGTTGGTTGTTGGCCTCCATCCTGGCCAACACTTCCTCAATGGTAGGTGCGGGACAGGTCGCGCGTCGGCGGTGAGGTGGCATAGAAGTAGCTAGAGATGATTGTGACGGAGCAGTAGGTGGCACTATAGGCTGCCCCTCCGGCTGTATAGGGTGAGCAGGCTGCTCCCCCCCAACTGCTGGCATAACAGGTGGCTCCCCCCCGCTGGTGGGTCCGGATGTGGTGGGGGTGGGGCATCGCCAGCCTGGGCAGGTGCTGGCCCCTCAACTGGTAGAGCTCTAGCTAACATCCGATAACTACGGCCCCACAAAGCAATAGAGTAATGCTTCACATGGTCGGTGGCCTTCCGTTCAATAGGAGAAATGACATATTCTGGGGAGTCAGAGTAGCATTCTAGCATCTCGATATTAGGTGAGCATAGGGCATACGCTCCTTAGGCCTCAACAAACCCTTCATCATCTTCCCATTTATATAAACCATCTCCTCTATGACCAATTTGGTAGCGTCGAACCAACGGCCGTGGTAAGCTGCATATTGGGCCTGTTGGACCAACTCTACATGCTCGGTACCATGGCTCATAGGGTAAAGATTACACTTGATTATTGAATCAAGCATCCACATGTAAGGAGGTAAGTCTACCCTTCGTATGGACTATCTGAATCCCTTGATTCCCCTCATCAGTTCAGTCATAATTTCTTCAAAAGCAACATCCTCATCAAATGGTGGATAAAGGGTGGTCTCGGGTACGTAGTTCAGGTAACATTCGAGGGACTCGTGGACGTGACGTCCGGTAAAAAGGTAATGTCGACCATCAATCTCAGTAGTGACAATATCGTCCACTCGACCCGCCTTAAGGTCTTAATAAAATAGTCGCACGAGCCACGGGTAAAAATGCTCGTGCAAAGGCTTCAAAAGATTGTCGAGGCCCGCTTTGACGAGGTAGTGTCAGGCCCATTGGGTTTTGCCCTCAACGGAAGAATCGGTAAATAGGGCCTCATGAATGATATATTCATTTTCAAACTCCTTTGCCGCCCACTATTCATTTGGTTGGGGAAAATTTACGAGTGGTGGTGATGGTGGCGACGATTCGCGTGATGACGCGCCCATCAAATCAAATGAGGGATCTGATGAAGATGATGGTGATGCTGGAGGTGATGGTGAAGGTGGCGATGGCACAACATTCTTGCATCATACCGGAAGTTTAGACGTTGATTACTTCGTAGCCAATCGAGTTCTAGGTGGCATTTTGGTTTTTACACTAAAATATTCCACAAATTTAGTGCTGTGATGATGCAAAATGAAAAGAAATTCGAACTCTAGGGTTTACCTTGTGCATTTGATCCAAATGGCTATGGTTTCGATCCGCACTCGATCCGAAAACCCTAAATCCCTAGTTGGTAGCAAAAGAGGGAGGAAAAATGGCGCTCAAAAGAAAAGAACCAAACTAAAATTTGAATGGCTAGAAAAATCCGAAAACTGGCATATATAGGTGAAAATCGATTGATCGATTTCAAAAATTGATTGGTCGATTTTCATCCAATTTTCATAACTTAACTCAGCCACCCGAAATCGATTAATCGAATTCCATTCGATTAATCAAAATTTAATGCCATTAAATTTTCAAGTTTTCCATCACACTGGTGTGTGCACTGTTCAATCAAACGAAATCGATTGATCAATTTCCAAAATCAACAGAATTTTGCAAAACATTTTGTGCTTTATTTTCCTTCATTTCCTTGGAAATTCTTGGTCATTCGATCTTTGGCTTTGTGGAGCATGTATTGATCATCCATTTTACGACATAATTACTATTAAGTCACGCGTTGAATTTCACAATGACACATTTACAACTTACGCTCGTTCCATTCATTCCTTGAAAGAAGAAAAAAGACATTTTTTGGCATAAACGCATCACTTTTGACTACATAGTCGGTTTAAATCCACAAACATGCTAGTGGTGATACAATTAACTCTCAGCTCATTGTAAATAAGTCTGGATACTGCTCCCTCACATCTGTCTCTCATTCCCACGTAGCCTCTTCGGCCGGATGATTCTTCCATCGCACAAGCACTAATAGAATCACTTTGGTGCCCAACACTTGCTCTTTTCTATCTAATATCTCCGCCGGTTCCTCTATCATGCTCATATCCTCATCCATTTCCAAAGGTTGACCTCCCAAGATATGGGAAAGGTCATTCACATATTTCCTGAGCATAGACACATGAAAAATGTTGTGTACTCAATCAATTCGTGGTGGTAATCTAATGCGATATGCCACCTTGCCTACATGACTCAAAACCTCAAAGGGTCCACGGTAACATGAACTCAACTTGCCTCTCTTTCCAAATCTCATAACACCTTTCATAGTTTATACCTTCACAAACACATGCTCGCCAACAATATAGTCTACACTCGTTCTGTTGATATTGGCAGAGCTTTTCTATCTACTTTGAGTTGACTTGAGTCTTTCTCTGATCATACGAATGACCATGGCGTTATCTTCAAGCAACTCCGGCCCCAAAACAAACTTTTCACCAGTCTCTTCCCAATTAATAGGCGATCTACATCGCCTCTCATAAAGAGCTTCGTACAGTGCCATTCCAATGCTCATTTGGAAACTATTGTTGTATGCAAATTCGATCAACGATAGGTGTTGATCCCATGATCCCTATAGTTCAAGCATACATGCTATAAGCATGTCTTCTATCACTTGGTTTACCCCCTCCGTTTGCCCATCGGTCTGTGGATGAAAAGTTGAACTGAAGTCTAATCGTGTTCCCATGCCTTCTTGATATTTCTTCTAAAACTTTAAAGTATATAACAAGTCACGATCAGAGACAATGCTACTTGGAATCCCATGCAGACGTACGATCTCCTTCATATACAACTCCGCGAGTCTTCCTGTTGTGTACATCGTGCTGTAAGGTAAGAAGTGTGCTAACTTGGTTAGTCGGTCTACGACTACCCAAATGGCATTGTATCTCTTAGCTGTACGTGGTAGCCCAACGATGAAATCCATAGAGATTGACTCTCATTTCCACTCTGGTATGGGTAGAGGTTGTAATAACCCAGCAGGATGTCTATGATCAATTTTCACCTGCTGACATGTCAAACACCGTGACACGTACTTGGCCATGTCTTGCTTCAAACCTCTCCACCAATAATTCTTCCTCAAGTCCTGATACATTTTAGTGCTACCGGGGTGGATAGCATACTTCGACTTGTGTGCTTCATCAAGGATAGTTTGCCGCAGATCAACATCATCTGGAATACAAAGACGGCCCTTGAACACTAAGGAACCATCTTCTTTCACTAAAAACTCTGGTTTGATGCCTTCAATCACATCTTGACGAATCCTTATTAGCTCTGGGTCTCTCATCTGTAGCTCATGGATATGGTCAAAGATTTTAGGTGTCACTGATATGTTAACCAAAAAGGCTCTTGTAGCTCGTACCTCAATATTTGCATCGTATAATGATAGATCTTCAAACTATTTCCATTTGTACATTCCTAAAATAAGATTAGCCAATTGAGTTTAACCCTTCCGACTCAAGGCATCGGCTACTACATTAGCCTTGCCTAGATGGTACTGTATGGAGCAATCAGTCTTTGAGAAACTCCATCCATCTGTGCTACCCCATATTCAACTCTTTCTGTGTAAATAGATATCTGAGGCTCTTGTGGTCGGTGAAGAACTGAAAGGACTCACCGTACAAATAATGTCGCTAGATCTTCAACGCAAATATGACCGCTACTAGTTCTAGGTTATGTGTCAGGTAGTTCTTCTCATGCTCTTTCAGGTGTCTTGACCCGTAAGCTACCACCTTCTTGTGTCGGTTGAGCACCAGCCTAAACCATTATACGAAGCATCACTGTATACCGCGAACCCTCCACTGCCTGAAGGAATTTCTAACACTGGAGCTGAAGTCAGTCTCGTCTTAAGTTATTAAAAACTCTTCTCATACGTTTCACTCCACTCGAATCTCGCATCCTTCCTTGTAAGTCTCGTAAGAGGTCCTGATATTTTAGAAAATTCCTATACAAAATGTCGATAGTAGCTAGCTAGACCAAGGAAACTATGGACGTCTATTACCATCTTAGATTGTTCCCAATTTACCACTACTTTAATCTTAGCCGAATTTACTGTGACACCTTCCTTTGAGATGGCATGTCCCAAAATGCTAACTTCTTCCAACCAAAACTTGCACTTACTGAGTTTGGCATATAGTTGGTATTCACGTAAGGTTTGTAGAGTAACTCTCAAGTGTTCTTCATGCTCCTTCATCGATTTGGAATATATCAGGATATCGTCAACGAATACCACGACACAAGAGTCCAGGTGTTGTTTAAACACCCGATTCATCAAATCCATAAACGACGTTGGTGCATTTGTCAAACCAAATGGCATCACTAAGAACTCGTAGTGTCCGTACCATGTCCTGAATGATGTCTTCTGAACGTCCTCAGCATTGACTCTCAGCTGATGGTATCCAGATCTCAGATCGATCTTGGAAAAATACCTTGCTCCTTGTAGTTGATCGAATAAGTCATCAATTCTAAGCAACAAATATTTATTCTTGATGTTCGGTTTGTTTAACTGGCGATAGTCAATGCACAGTCTCATTAACCCATCCTTCTTCACAAAAAAGATCGGTGCTCCCCATGGAGACACGCTCGGTCTCACAAACCCCTTGTCCATGAGCTCTTGTAACTACTCTTTCAACTCTTTCAACTCAGCAGGAATCATCCTATATGGTGCTTTAGAAATAGGCTCCATTCTAGGTGCCATGTCGATAGTAAATTCCACTCCTCGATCGGGCGGTAATCACGGTAATTCCTCTCGAAATACATATTCAAATTCTCGTACAACTGCTATCTCTAAGATGGTGTTCTTCCCTTCTTTATCCTCCTTCAAAAATGCCAAGTAACCACTGCACCCTTTTCTGATTGAATGATCGGCCCTGACTGTAGAGATAAGTGGCATAAACACTGATCTCTCTCCTCAAAATCGGAACGATCTCCTCGTATTAGGTCGGAAGATGACAACCTTATTCTTGTAATCTACCGTCGCACAGTGCTGTGACAACCAATCCATGCCAAGGATCATGTCGAATCCTTGCATGTCTAATAAAATCAAATTCACCGGTAGTTCAAAGTCATCCCCACCCCTGATGGTCACTATCACTGATTTACAAACCCTTTCTGTATCGACCGATTTCCCAGTCGAAATCGATACTGCTAAGATGAAATCCAACGTCTCCGGGCTGACCTCATCTTCTTTGCAAAATGGGGAGTAGTAAATGAGTGGGTAGACCCTGGGTCTACCAACACTCTAGCCTCATACGCTACATCACTTCCCCTTCCATATACTTTATAAGGTACCTATATCATATATTTATATATACATAACACCCTATATATATATATCAAAATTTATGGAAAAGAATCAATCTATTCTACTACTTACATGAATGCACCTTCTCTATCTAAAACTTTTAGGAAATTAAAATTCTTTATTTAAAAGAAATTCTCACCTTAGATCGCGTCGGTAGTATTGAGTGCTTCCTGAGCCGTAACTGTGTAGGCCCTTCCTTGCACGACAGGTTTCCTTACTTGTAGTGGTCGTGGCATAGAAACAGAAGCAGTCCTCTCCTTAGCCATCTCAGGGCAATCTCGAATAATGTGGCTCACCTTCCCACATTTATAGCAACCTCGTGCACCTCTCCTGCAATCTGCCATCTTATGAGACTTGCCACACTTGGCACAAGTCTTCGCTATAGACGACGCTACTCATGAGAAACCCTGTGTAACTGCTGCTCCTGTGGTGGTAGCAGGGCTCTCATATCTGATTGGCCTCCCCGACGCAAGCACTGGTAATCTCTGATAGTTTTTCTGCTACGCCGGTCTCACATACCCTGCTTAGAACGGTTGCCTTTGAATAGGTGCTACGAATCTCAGCTTTTTGTTCATCGGCTCATAGTTCTCATCTCTATTCTAATCCATTCTTCCCCTGCCTGACTGATCCCTTCTCTGATATCTATCTTCATTATCCTCCTCAATCACTAAGGCTTTGCTCATGACCTCCCTATAGGTCTTTAGCTCCAAAGCTGCTACACGTCCCCTGATGCCCGGCCTCAAGCCGCATTGTAGTCATTTTGCTTTCATCAAGTCCATGTCTACAAAATCGGGAGCGAAGAGAGCAAGCCGCATAAACTCAACTCCGTACTCTCTAACCGACATTCTCCCTTGTTCAAGCTATAAAAATTTTACTTCCATCTGATTTCGTACAACTTCAAGGAAGTATTGTTTATTAAACTCTTCCACAAACTCTTCCCACGTCAAGGGCAATCCTGGGGTCTCCTAAGCCCTAGTCCTAGAAACGAACTTCCACCAAGGCTCAGCCTCCCCATCAAGCATATCAGCTGCCCATCTTACGCTCTCATCCTCCGTGCATGTAAGCACGCTAAACGCCTTCTCCATTTCACTCAGCCAATTCTCTGTAGCTATTGGCTCACCTTGCCCTAAATAATTAGGACGCATCCTCTTAAACTCTATAAATGAAGAGGGCACTGGCTGTGTCAGACCTACTAAAGGTGTAGGTGGTTGTTATTGATCACTGACATTGTGAGTTGCTAGAGATGTTGTTGATGAGCCATGGTTGTCGCCATGGTTTCCATAGTGTGCGTCATCCTCTGACACTCCTCTCTCTCTTCATTACTTTCCCTTGTTCCCTCCTATTCCCTCTGATCTCTTTCCTGGCGATCTCTTTCTCGGTTCTCTTCATGATCATGGCCCTCTTGGCCACTACTTCCTAAAGCCCTTAGCTTCCCATCGGTACTCTATTCGTAGCCGAGATGAAGTCATCTCTACTATGTAAATTTCTATTATGACCGCCATTGGGTTGGCCTCTTTCCCTAGAAGATATAACGGTCTGTAAGTAAAACCAAAGTTTCGTTAGCAGAAGTCCTTATGCTCTGACAAAACAAGAATTGTCAGAATTTCTAAAAGAAACTGCTTTTATACCAACTGTGACAACCCGGATTTCGACACCCTAAAACCCGTGCCATCAGCATGACACTCAAGGTCGTGCCCCTTAATCCTGAACCAAACATTGGTATAACTAAGCAACAATGAAGCAAAATAAAGCATGAGAATAGAATCTAACTAAATCTCCATGCATTAATGATATATTATTCTAACAAGAACCCAAAAGAGAGTTCTAATCCCAAGCCACTGCATGCGCAGAAGAACCGGCCCACACCATCGGTGATAAAACAATGTCACCGCAAATGGTTCGCAAATTTTTTTTCAATATAAATACATTTTCACATAAAAATGGCTTGACATACCAAGCCTTACAGTACTTTCACAAAACTGAATCAAAGTACGCAGGGCTCTCTTAGAAGAATTCCTCAGGAGGGGGCTCCAAATCCTCTTTGGGTTCGTAATCCAACTCCTCCGGATCTATGCCTCTAGAAACAGTTGCAGCCGCAAGCACGGGACCTGTGACGTATAGTCTAAAGGGGTGAGCTACATCCTAGCTCAATAGGGAAATAATTAAATGAACATATAAGTTAAACTCTCACATATATTCCATGATATTTAACAACATTATGTATTAATGAATTTACTGGAAAAAGAGTTAAATGACTGAAAAGTTGCATTGTAAGTTACAATTACATTACCCGTTTCATTTGTTCTCAACTTGTTCATAAACCACGATGATTCGGCCTAAAGACTAAAATCATAGCTTAAATATTCCTCGACTTACTATAGCGCCGGGCGCCCGATGGAATACCCAGCATCGTCGTCTAATCAGACATTTTTTATATCTCTTAATACTATCCAGGTCCCTTTCTCATAGGTAACAAGGTTTATATCTCATATGTAAGCACCTACATCCCTGGGATGTCCAACTGGTATACGGATTGGCCGCCGTATCAGTCACGGATATCCTACCGCGTCAGTCATGGGTATACCGCCACATCGGTTGGGTATTCTCCAAACCTTAAATATCAAGTGCACTACATATAGTTATTAACCATATGATTATGCTAAATATAGTAAATTAGGCCTTATCATTCTCATTCTCTTTGCTTTACATGATCACATACATCCATGAGATGTCCAAGTCCATGCATCACACAGATGCCTTTATCATATTCACATCCCCTGGGGACGTCATACTTATTCACTTTACTTTGTGTTCGCACACACAAAAACACTTAGGATTCACATTTTAGATGCATGATTTCATTTCTATATCACTCCATACATGTTTTTACTCTTAAATTGCATGTTCAAGGTGTTTCCTACCTCATGCGTCCGAATTTCATTGCATCAAGGTCTCACGCGGTTCCCCATGCTTGCATTTACTCGTACCACCTATGGTACACCATAGCACAAGCAAAGCATCAAGAAGGATGCATAAAAGAAGGTAAAGACCCTCCTTGAACCTCAAAGTCTGAAATAAAAGACAATAGAAACTATCCAAATCGATTGATCGATTTCCAAAATCGATCAATCAAAATCCAAAAATCGATTAATCGAAATAAATCGATTAATCGAATTTCCAAAATCGATTGATCAATTTCTCAAATCGATCAATCGGTTTTTCCAAGCTTCCATTTTCCAGTCACTGGGAGTGCTTAGACGATTAATCGATTTTCAAATGATTATTCGAATTTCAATAATTTATTGATCAATTTTAAAATCGATCAATCGATTTCGGGCATCCTTGCCCATCTAACTTCCAGGCCGAAATCGATTGATCGATTTTCCAAATCGATCAATCGATTTGGTCAGAAACATAGCCCTTTGCGGCCATTTCTTCCAGCTTTCATTTCTTTCTATTTTCCTTCTTTCCCACTTCTTTAACTCATCACATAATCCAAAATTTAATGCACAACAACATGTTTATAGCAAATTAAATAGAACTCACTGATAAGTAGTGAAAAATACCATTTTTCACCCCTAAACATGAGCCTTGAAAGACCCTTGAGAGGACTAAATAAGTGCTTTAGTGTTCATATTGCAGCTAACCAAAAAGACAGGTCCAAATCCGAAAACCATCCTAAAATGATCAAAAAGCTGACAACGCATGTCAAGCTCAAAGAGGGAGTGAAGAAATAGCCTCAGCAATGGCTAAAAAGGTCCTAAAAGAGCAAGAAAAGACCTAAAGAAGAAGAAGGATCCATTCGCAAAGAAGAATGGAAGCTAAAAGTTCAATTCGCAAAGAACATCTACTATTCGCAAAGAACTTTGAACTTTGCAAAAAGAAGAAAACACTCCTCGAATAGAAGATTTACCTCTGCGAAAAGAAGAGAAGCGCTATGAAAAGAACTTCGCTGCGAAAAGAACTTCGAGCCAACCTACTTTATGCGAAAAGACCCTTAACCTCTGCGGAAATGGCATAATGGGATTTACACCCACTTTGAAGGGCATTTCAAACTCTACACGCTCCCCAATGTAATTAAAAGCCCGTAGACATTCCTAAGATTCCAAGCACAAACCAAAGGCATATTCCACGTGAAAACCCAAAGATGAAATCACTTGGGGAACTTCTAGAAGCTCAAACAAACTTTTGAATTCCCATAATGTAATTGATGCTTCTAACGCTGATTGGTGAACGATCGAGCATTTTCATTGGCCGTAAGATCTGGATCCCGTGCTCAACAACCATTGGGCAATACAGATCCGAGCACTTCGATTGGTCAATTCACTTTGCGTGATAGAGGAAAGCTATAAATTGAGAAGACATTTGCCCAATTGAGGCATCCAGATTTTGAGCTTTCATCTCTGCTTTCTCCTTCCTACGATAGTCTATCTGCACTTTGTAATTTCTTCCTCTGTTTTGCTTTAGAGAGTTGCTGAGAGAGCTTTTGTAACTCTAAAGAGATCGGATTCAAGTCTGCTAGTCTGAGGGCTTGCTAAAGCCGTGCTCAGAATTGGAAGGGCTTTCTAAAGCCGTGCTCAGAATTGTAAGATTGAATTTAAAAGGTTGTCAGAAATGTGTTTTCTCCATTGGATTCATGTCAAGGGTTCTTATTGATCACCTTAGTGCATTAGACTCCTTTAGATTCACTACTTTGCATGCAATTTCCTTGATTCATTACCCTGCATAATTAGCGTTGGTAACCTAGTTCGACACTTGCGATGATGTTCATGTTCAATTGGGGATAGGTCAACAACTATTGGATGATCTGTGACCATTTAAGTGATGATCATAACCATAAGTCTAAACCCCTTCCTTAATTGATTTATTTCTCTTACATCCGTGGTAGCCAGATGAAGATTGAATCAACTCTATTTAGTTGCAGATTCTCCATTAAAATTCAAAGGCGAAATCACAGAAAGTTATTATTTCTCCATTTGATTTATTTTAATCACTTCCCCAACTTGAATCTGGATCAGTTAGATAATTCTTTTCTTTATTTGCTTTTAGTTAAACGTGACAAAAACCCAACACTCTCTTTTTATCTGCTTTCGAGATAATTATAGAGCCAGATCTGGTAGTACAGATCTGGAGGTCTATCAGAAATTTCAGACTAATTCTCTGTGGACGATCTTTAATATACTCACTTTTAAAACTTACTACAATTGGCCCTGATCTTGCAGGCTATTGTTAGCCCTCAATGTGCTGATATCTCTTTCATAATTTAAAATTATGCAACTTATTATTCATTAATTCGTTCTCAAAATACACATAAAAAAAGCACATGTGGAGTGACAACAAGTTTTTTGGCGCGCTGTGGGAATTTGTTCTAAAATAGATAGACCTATGTTTATTTTCATTTATTTATCACATTTATTAATTTGTTATTTCATGTACTTACCTGTATGAAGGAAAGGAAAGCACGTAATTCAACAGTTTCTTTGCACCAAATTCCTCTGAGTTGTATGTTTGGGAGAACCCTCAATCTCGAGATTCTCCTTAAATTGTGGAAGTTGAAAGACTCCTAAGAAACCGACATACATCACAGGACATCTGCTGAAATGGGCGAAGACCGTAGATTGTTAAGAGACTACTTTGCCCTCGGTGCTTATAATTCCCCATTTTGCATTCAATTTCCCATGGAGGGAAATTATGAAATTAAGTCCTCCACCATCCAAATGTTGCCTTCATTCCATGGATTGAGTAAGGAAGACCCTTACAAACACATTGATGAATTTCGCTTTGTGCACAACATTTAACATAGCCGACTTGGTCCAGAGGCAACCAAGCTTAGGCTCTTTCCTTTTCATTAAAGGACAAAGCTAGAGCATGGTTATCTATGTTAGCACCAAACAAAGATCACATCATGGAATGATTTGCAATGTCAATTTTTGTCAAAATATTTCCCAATGACTAAAACCAGCCAACGAGACAAAGCATCATCTCTTTCTCCCAAAACTCAATCAAACTTTCCATGAAGCATGGGAAAGGTTTAAAGAATCATAAGGCAATGCCCTCACCATCAAATTCCTAAATGGCTGGTTCAAAGCTTCTATCAAGGAACCGATCAAGGGCAAGAACATGGTGGATGCCTCTTGTGGAGGGTCTTACTTGCGTAAAACAGCTTGAAGAGGTTTGGGACCTCTTTGAGGTGATTGGAGAAAATTCAACCCAAAGAGAATCTACGTCAAGGGACACCGAGAATCCACTAGGATGAATAATCCCCAATTCACAAGAGGGAAAGTTTATGAAGTCAATGAGTCGGAAAGGAAAGTGGATAATTTAACCACAAAATTTGATAGGTCGATGGACTCATTTAAAGCTCCAAATGGGTCAAGAGTAGAGGAGGCATGTCCGATATGCCCCCTACTCATTCAATTGATCAATGTCCTTCGCATCACAATTTCAGAACTCATGATGGAACAAGCTCATGCATTTCGATCTTATGGATGATGCAATCGAATGACTACCCATGGAGATCTCATCCTAATCTCGTGGAATCAGGAAATTACAACAGAAGAAAGCAGCCTTCAAAAATCAATTACCTTTCAAACCCGTCACCATATCAGAATTTTTATAATAAATCAAATTTTCAGCTAACCAACAACAAGCCATGCAAAGACATCACCAGCCCCTGCCTCCTAGATCCCCGACCTTTGAAGAGCAGTGTCTTGAGTTCACTTCAAAATCTTGAACTAATCGTGAACCTTCACAATGAGCATTAAAAATTGAAGAAACCCCGGCCAACTCTCAAATTCATTAGCTAAGAGAGAGGAGGGCAAACTACCTAATAGCCTTTGAACAATCCTAAGGGACGCTTCATGGTTGGAGAATCCTCAAATGGCCATGAGGAAATCAAAGTCATGACTACTTTGAGAAGTGGAAGAATAATAAACAACACAAAGGTAGTGAAGAGGAAAAGATGAAGAACAAGTGCTGAACAACAAAGATGATAAAAGCAATGAGGTTGTTGATTTACCTCGAAAACAAAAAAATGAAAATGTAAAATTAAAAAATTGTTGAAAAGATGAGGAGGAGAGATTTGTTCCTCACCTCCCATTTCCTCATGCAATGAAGTCATTTCTCCTTTGACAAAGGAAACACAAAATTGAGGAAATGATGGAGACATTCAAGCAAGTTAAAATTAATCTACCTCTACTTGATGCAATCAAACAGTCCCCGCTATGCAAAATTTCTCAAAGAGGTGTACCCACAAAAGGCAATCTAGGATACATCTATCCAAGAAGGCCTTTGTCAGGAGAGAATCAACCAAGTGCTATCCATTGCAACACCCCCTAAAATGCAAGATCCTCGAATCCCCACAATCCCTCGCATCATTGGGGAGCATACCATCGAGAAAGCTCGCTAGATCTCGAGCTAGTGTCAACTCGCTTCCTTATTCTCAGATATGAGAAGCTAGGTTTGGGAGAATTGAAACCCACTCAAGTGGTGTTGCAACCGGCCGATGATCCGAGAGAAAACCTGGGGATTGATTGAAGATGTGCTAGTAGGAGTAGATAAATTCTTCTATCCTCGCTGATTTTCGGTGTTGGACATGGAACCGACTAAAAGCAAAGACTTCCATCCTGTCATTTTAGGAAGACCATTCCTGCCACAAAGAAATGCTTGTATTCAATGTCGGTCCGGTATCATGGAAGTTTCTTTTGGTAATATGAAAGTCAAATTGAATGTTTATAATGTCAGTTAACCAACCTCAATTTGTCACAAGAGTGTTTTCATGTTGACATCATGGATGAACTTGTGGAGGAGTCTTTGCAAAATTTCGCAAGGTGAAGACTCCACCACGTAAGAAAAAATGATTGGGGATCCATTGGAAAAGAAGGAAAAGGAGATCAAATTCAAAGGAGTCAACTTTGTGCAAGGCACTCACAAACAATCATCAAGTTCCCTTCTTGAAACCTCGCTACTCTCCCTCTTCCACAAGTTACCAAGGTACCTTTGCTACCTTCTTTTCTCATTTCACCAGAATTAGAACTCAAACTACCCAAAAATCTGAAATATATATTTTGGGAGATCATCAAACATTGCTCATATTATTTCTTCCTCCTCACAAAGGAGCAAGAAGAGGAGTCGTTAGTAGTTCTAAACAACACAAGAAAGCAATGGGCTGGACCATTGCTGATTTGGGAGGAATAAACCCAGCTGTTTGCATGCATAAGATCCACCTGGAAGAGGATGCCAAGCCTTCTAGAGAAATGCAAAGAAGGTGAATCCTCACATGCAAGAGGTGGTTATGAAGGAAGTTGTAAAGTGTTAGATGTCGGGGTCATTTACCCCATTTCAGATTCTCGCTTAGCACCCACAGTGGTGCCTAAGAAATCTGCATCACTGCTAGAAATTAATCTGTGAACTTATGTCCACCGACAAACAACGGATGGAGGGTCTCAGATAGACTACGTAAAATTGAATACCATGACAAGAAAAGACCATTTCTCCCCTTCATTGACCAAATCCTTGATAAGCTAGCAGCAAAGCTTACTATCGCTTCCTTGATGGGTACTCGTTACAACCAGATCCTCAGGTACCCATTGTGACCAAGAAAAGACCACCTTCACCGCCTTTGGCACTTTTGCCTATAGGAGGATGCCCTTTGGTCTTTGCAATGCCCTGCTACTTTTCAAAGATGCATGTATGCCATCTTTTCCGACATGATTGATCAATTCATGGAGATCTTCATGGATGATTTTTCAATTTATGGAGACTTTTTCCCAATGCTTACACCACCTCAAGTTGGTGTTGCAAAGATGTGAAGAAACCAATTTGGTTCTAAGTCGAAAAGAGTCATTTTATGGTCACCCAAGGCATTGTCCTAGGACATGTGGTCTCCCATAAAGGCATAGAGGTGGACCAAGAAAAATTGATCTAATTGCACATTTGCCTCCTCCCGTAATCAAGCATAAATCAAGTTTTTAGGGCATGCAGGATTTTATAGGAGGTTCATCAAAGATTTCAAAGAAAATTTCCAAGCCACTCACTATTTATCGTGTCAAGATGTACCTTTGTATTTACCGATGAATGCATGATGCCTTTGAGGTCCTTAAGAAATGTCTCGATTTCACTCCATCTTGCGCCCCCGACTATTCAAGGCTCTTTGAGCCGATGTGTGATGCATCAGACTATGCCCTAGGAGCCGCCCTAGGGCGTAGAAAGGATAAGCTTCCCCATGTCATAGCTTATGCCAAGCAGATCCATGATAGATGCCCAGCTCAACTACACAACAACCGAGAAAGAGTCCATTGTGTTTGCATTGGAAAAATTCGTGTCTTATGTTTTAGGTTCACAAATTGTGGTGTTTATCGACCACTCGCCTCTAAAGTACCTTCCGCCTAAGAAGGATACTAAGCCCAGATTAATCGTGTGGATCCTCCTATTACAGGTGAGTTTGATCTACGATTAAGGATAAGAAAGGAGGAGAATGTGGTGGTCGATCACTTATCCGCACTCTCAATACCGAGATGAAGCTTACCCATTAATGAATCATTTCACGATGAGCAACTTTTGCCATCAATACCCACAGTCCTTGGTTTGCAAACATAGTCAAGTTCTTGGCTCTTGATGATTCCTCAACATTGGAATCGAATGGATAAAGATCTTTTCTTCTCACAAGTTAAAATTTCATTTGGGAAGACCTTATCTATTCAAGAATTGTGCACTAAGTGATCGTAAAGTGTGTCCCGGACCATGAATTCCCCGCATATTGTCAATGTGTCATGAACAGTTGTGGAGGCCATTTCAAGGGCAATAAAACATGCAAAAATTCTACAAGTGGTTTCTATTGGCCCACAATCTTTAAAGATGCCTTTACAAGATCAGAATCTTGCCGAATCGCCAAAAAAAGCAAGATTTCCAAAAGAAACTCAATGCCCCCGCAGCCAATCCCAGTAGTTGAGCTGTTTGATGTATGGGGAATAGATTTCATGGGCCCTTTCTCCTTCTAATGGAAATAACTTCATTTTAGTAGCGTGGACTATGTCTCCAAGTGGATTGAAGCCATAGCTACTAAATCAAATGATCACAAAGTGGTTTTGAAATTTCTCAAGGACCACATTTTTCCAGTTTGGTTTTCCCAGCCATCATCGTGATGGGGAGCCACTTTGCAACAGCTTGAAGCTCTATTGAAAAGTACTACTGTCACTCATAGAGTAGCCACTCCTATCATCCACAAACCAAGGACAAGTGGAGATTTCAATAGAGAAATCAAACACATTTTGGAAAAAACAGTAAAGAAAGAAGGATGAAAGGATTGGTCATTTAAGCTTGAATGATGCTTTGTGGGCATACTGAGCGCCTACAAAACTCCAATTGGAATGTCCCCTTTAGACCTGGTCTATGGAAAGCATGTCATTTGCCGAGAGTTAGAATACAAAGCTTTTCGGGCTATTAAAACATTTAATATGGATCTAACCTGCTGGTAATCACGTGAAACTTCAACTCACCGAATTGGAAGAGCTGCGGATGGATGCTTATACAAGCTCCAGATTGTATAAGGAGAAAGTCAAATCATTTCATGATAGGAGTTTAATGAGAAAAGAGTTCATACCCGGTTCTAAGGTATGGTTATTCAACTCTAAACTTAAATTCTTTCCGGGCAAATTGAGATCCGGATGGGAAGGGCCATACATCATCATCAAGGCCTCCCCTCGGGGACACTGTGGAAATTTCAGACCCCAATGATGGAAGAGTCATTAAGGTAAATGGTCGAGGCTCAAGCCATGCATTGACAACATTCAGGAGCCCGTCGCCCATCCGTCAAATCTCCAAAAATCGATGGTAGAAAATTGTATATTATGTTTGTACAACATAGTTTTTACTAAATTTCTATGCTTCGCTTTTTTCCTTTTCGCATAGTTTAATTACACTTAAAGTTCAAATCGCAGCAAAATTACTTTTCGCAAAGTCCAAAGTTCTATTCGAATAGATTCGAGCTGCAATGAACCGCCGAAACACAAGATGTTCTTTTCAAATAGTTGATTATGATAACATTTCCTTTTGAATAGACGGTTCTCAAGCTAAGTCCTTTCGAAATAATCTTTCCGGTTATCTACTTGTCGAAAAGGCACTTTTGCCATTCAAGTAATAAGAAGGGCTCTTTTGGAACTTTTCGAAAACTTAAAGGTGCTTTTATTTTCAAGTATATTTAGTCGTTTTGAAGTTAGCGTTGTATTTGCAAATACTCTCTGCAGAGCGATGCTCCACTAAAACCCTAGCTCACTCTCTTCTCACACGAGCTCCTCAAGGATATCAGCCGTTTTGTTCCTAATTGTTTGAGTGTTTCCATTTTTCGTAGATCAAAGTCGACTCGGGCCATGATTCAGACAAGCAAAGCGACTAAACCCTAGATCGCGGTATTGTTTCTATCCATTCTCGCTCAAAATTTTTTGTTCTAGATCTGTGGTAGCCAGTATTTGGGCTTTTGTTTTCCTCCATTTTAAGTATGGGAAAGACTGAAAAATCCTTAGCTGCCATGTTCCCCAAATCATCAGTCAAGAAGGCAACCAAATCGACCCCAAAAGCCAAAGGCAAAGCAAAAACGTCTCTGCAAGAGAAAGCTTTCAATGGACAAAGGCGGATAGGGTTGAAAAAGGAAAGACAATACGCCATAAGGAGCCTACCCCTGCTGCCTCAAGCCCTGAGTCTGAGCTGCCCCCATTACCCATTCACTTAGTTTTGCCTAACCCCTTCATTGATGCCCAGAAGCTCATACCTGAGTTATTGGTGGATGAAACTTTTTTCTCCTCCAAACCTGATTGCCTACCATCCCTAAGCTACCTCAGGGAAGCTTCTCTCAGCACTATCCTCACCCCATTACCAGAAACAACTTATCCAAGGATGATAAAACTGTGGTATCAAAACCTCACAAAGGTCACTAAAGATGTTGCAGACGTGCCAACCTTAGTCATTTTCATAGATAACTATGACCTAACTGTGACAGCTGAGGACATAGGGCATGCTCTGGGGATACCTTTTCAATTCAACCCCGATGGACCTTTGGCTGCTCCTGAAGCAGCCTCTTTCAGAAACATGGCTGCCCATTTGACACAAGGCATGGTGAGTTCTGGGCAATCAATAATGAGAAGAGATCTGCCCCCGCAATATCTGCTAATGGATTCCATACTCCGAGGGAGCTTATATGTAAGTGGAGATACCCAAGAGAGGCGAACTCCTATCCTCGAAGCCCTCTTTCACTTTTCTAAGGGGCAATTTTTCAATGCCCCCATGCTCATCCTGGAAGCAATGGCTGATGTGAGTGCCAAGGTAAAGAAGGAACAGAAAATTGCTGGCCTCCCCTTTGGAAGACTAATTTCAGCCCTCTTAAGAGCCAAGTTTGACATTGATAGGGAAGAGCCCTTTGAGGTACTCACTCCTCACAACTTTGGCAAGAAAGCCTGGACCACAAGTCAGGCCATGTTAAGAAGAATGAGGGAAGTAGGAGAACCAGCCCATGCCCCTGCTCTGGCACCTGCCCCTATTGCTGCCCCTGCTGCTGAACCCATAGCACCTGAGCCAGAGCTAGTTCTTGCTGCTGAGCATGACAGAGAACCAAGCCCTGAAAGTGTGGGGGGGCATGTCAGAGTGGAAATTGTGGAGCCTCAACCACCTCGAGCCTCACCCCCTACTACCATCAAGCCCAACTCCCTGTGGTGACCAGCTCTTTAGCACCACTTGTCACTTAGTCCACACACACAGAGGTAGCCACCACCGCACCTCCCTCCACAGATGGCCCGGGTTCCCTATTCCTCCACACCCTCCCCCATCCCAGCTGGTTCATCATCCACACCTTCCATCATTCCTATTTTGGACACCCCTACCACACCAACCACCCCTACTATCCCAACACCACCCATCTCCCCCAACAATAACCAGGTCCTAGAGGAATTAGCCACCCCAATCCTTGCTCCATCCCTTCCACCCCTGCCCAAAGCTCCTCACATTCCCACACCCCTTCAAAGACATACACAGGTATCCTGCATCAACCCCAACCTTTCCCCACAGAGGCTTATTCACCCCTATTTGACACCATGGAGCTAGATCCTACACCTATCCCCTGCTCCTCCCCTTTCACCCATTTCCCCACCTCCCTTTCACACCCATTACCCCCAACCTCCACCTCACTAATCCCAATCCCCTCTAGGCTAATCTCCCCACACCGCTCCATACACCCATCCTCACCTACCTCCAAAATATCCAAGCCCGGCTCCAAACAAATGCATAATCAATCACACATTGAGCTCATCCAACGCATCACCTTCCCCATTACCACCTACCCCATTACCCCTCGCTCTCCATTTTGCCTCACAGTAACCCAAAATGCACCCCCTTCACCACCCCCGCTTTTTCGATTTTAGCCATTCAAACTGACCCTACTGACCCTCTCTTAACCCCCCCACCCCCCTCCCAGGACCCCCTTTAGTCCCCTACCACTCCATCCCCCTCCCTAGATATGCCACCCTCTCCCAGGCCATGATAGAAAATCCCTACATCCGTAGGGATGTGCAGAAGGGGCTGGCTGATTTGGAGGCCTACATCCGAACCCCTTATGAGGCCAAAATCAAGAAATTAGAGCATTTCATGCAATTTGAGAGAGAGAAGATGAGGGATCTGGTGGGACGAACATTCCAATTGGTCAAGGCTGAGCAGCACAAGGTGGCTATGCTCCAAGCTCAGTTAGCTCAAGAACAGAAGAAAACCACCAGCCTGACCAAACACCTTGGCCTCACCAGAAAGATCAAGTCAGAAGAGTACACTGAACTCCAGAACTCCATTCCTGAGAAACCAAAATCCAGTTCTGATTCCAACACTGATTCTAGTTCGGATTCTGACAGTGACTCTAGTTCGAGCCCATAGAACCCATCTATGATAATCGACTTTGATCCTAGTTATTAAAAAGTCTGCATCATCGTGTCTCAAATACAATGTATAAATCTTTTGTTTTTGTATCATTCTATGCAATTGCCATTTGTTTTCTTTCTTATTCCATTTTCTGTTAATTGTTCTGCTTTTGTTATTTTGCAATTTTTCATATAGTCAGTGCTCCCCTACTTGAAACAAACAAAAATAAACCCTCACCCTTACTCCCTTTCCCTCTTTTCTTTTTTTCGTAAAATTTCGTTCATACAATTTGCTTTCAATTCTCCATGCTATTATTTTTCTCATTGTTTTCCCTAATAACGGTGACTATGCCACCACCTTTGAACCGGTGAGGACACGCTCCTCTCGTAGGTTTGGGGTGTGGCGAGGAATAGTTAACCTAAGGACAACAGAATCACCTAAGTAATCAGGAAATGAATTATTTTACTTAAGAATCATGACAATGTGGAAATTTTAAAATTTTCTTTGCAAGAATTTAGATATTCTAAACCTTGCGATATTCTATATTTCCATGATGATTACACCATAAAAACATACTGGTATCAGCACATAGTAAGTCAAAAGGAAGAGAAAAGGTAAAGATATACTTAAAAGCTCAAGGAAAACCATAACCAAAGTGAGAATTGAGCCCATATATTTTCCATCTCTTTGAAGAGTGGTGAGGCAATTTTTTCCGATTCAAAGGATTGGGTGAGGCATTAGATCCACTAGAAGTTAGGAAACTCCAAATTGAAACAAGTAACGACTCATGAAACCGAGGAAAAGATCAAGGCCTTCTTTGGACAGCTTGAACCTAACAGAACCAACCAAGAAAAATCTGCCCTGTTTGTACCCCATTTGAGTAGAATCCTACAATTTTTCATCAAAATACCCAAAAGTACTTGCACCGAACCTATGGAACCAATTCAGCCTTCCTCACTCGAGAATTCGGAGGTAAAGGAGAAAGAATCAAGATGGACCATTTCTGGGCAACATCAAGAAAATGAAGAGAAAATACCTCAAAAACAGGCAATATGGTGACTGAGAAAAGAAAAGACAAACAATGTGAAAAAGTTGCGAGCAGAAAGGCAAAAAAAAGGGACCTTATGTTGAAAAATGTAAGATCAAAGAAAGAACTGATCACTGTGAATGTGAGAATCTCGAAAAGAAGAAGAAAGAAGCTAAACTCAAAAAGGTGGAGTCATGAACCATCTCCTGCACTTCCTGAGTTCTCAAATTCAAACCTCTGTTCAAATTGCCTTTCCTTGAAACTTCACTCCATAAGCCATACAAACAAACCTAGATTAAAAGCCCTTGTGATCCAAAGTTGAGTGAACTGTCATGTGGAGATGAGAAGTGACCCAATCTATGGTGAGGAGATGTCAATGATGCCATTGCCTAAGAATCATGCCTATGCTCATGCTTACAGATCAATTTGGGAGATGTAACGCTCTTGAGCTTTGAAAAAATGAACCCTCAACAAAAACACCGATGAGAGTATACCGTGAGTGTTTGGGTTGGAACTTGAGCACCTTAAGTATGACTTATAACCTAATTTTTATCCATAGGATGAGCTTATCGGGCACATTTGTATGATTTTCTATGACTGTTTGGAAATATTGAAACATTCATGAGGTTTATAAATGTTTAAATTCCTGCAAACAATAATCAAATTTTCTTTCATCATTGATTCAAGAGTAACTAACCTGCTCCTTGATTGCTCATTTGATAATATTACACCGATATTAACTGCTTCATGGAGAAGTTTGTGGGTACCTTCTTTGAAAACCCTCGGAGACTTCACTCCTCCTCTAGGGATCACCTAGGGTTTAAAAGGCTTGTTGCATATGCTAAATGCACTGTGCTTCCTACAAAAGTGGCTCTTTACTTTGTTTTTATGTTTCTTTGCTCGGACTAGCAAAGCTTAGGTTTGTGTGATAAGTAGTGAAAATACCATTTTCACCCCTAAACATGAGCCTTGAAAGACCCTTGAGAGGACTAAATAAGTGCTTTAGTGTTCATATTGCAGCTAACCAAAAGATGTGTCCAAATCAAAACCATCCTAAAATGATCAAAAAGTCGACAACGCATGTCAAGCTCAAAGAGGAGTGAAGAAATAGCCTCAAAGAATGGCTAAAAAGGTCCTAAAGAGCAAGAAAAGACCTAAAGAAGAAGAAGGATCCATTCGCAAAGAAGAATGGAAGCTAAAAGTTCAATTCAAGAAGAACATCTACTATTCGCAAAGAACTTTGAACTTTGCGAAAAGAAGAAAACACTCCTAATAGAAGATTTACCTCTGCGAAAAGAAGAGAACCGCTGCGAAAAGAACTGCTGTGAAAAGAACTTCTGCGAAAAGAACTTGGAGCCAACCTACTTTGCGAAAAGACCCTTAACCTCTGCGAAATGGCATCTTTGAGGATTTTACCACTTTGAAGGGCATTTCAAGAACTCTCACGCAGCGCCCAATGTAATTAAAAGCCCGAGACATTCCTGAAGATTCCAAGCACAAACTAAAGGCATATTCCATGCGTGAAAACCCAAAGATGAAATCACTTGGCGGGAACTTCTAGAAGCTCAAACAAACTTTTGAATTCCCATAATGTAATTGATGCTTAACGCTCGATTGGTGAACCGGATCGAGCATTTTCATTGGCACAGATCTGGATCCCCGTGCTCAACACCATTGGGCAATACAGATCCCGAGCACTTGATTGGTCAATTCAGCCTTGTGTGATAGAGGGAAAGCTATAAATTGAGAAGACATTTGCCCAATTGAGGCATCCAGATTTTGAGCTTTCATCTCTGTTTCCCTCCTTCCGTCGATAGTCTATCTGCACCCCTTGTAATTTCTTCCTCTGTTTTGCTTTTGAGAGTTCGAGAGTGCTTTTGTAACTCTAAAGAGATCGGATTCAAGATCGCTAGTCCGAGGGCTTTCTAAAGCCGTGCTCTCAGAATTGGAAGGGCTTTCTAAAGCCGTGCTATCAGAATTGTAAGATTGAATTTAAAAGGTTGTCAGAACCTGTGTTTCTCCATTGGATTCATGTCAAGGGCTCTTATTGATCACCTTAGTGCATTAGACTCCTTTAGATTCACTACTTTGCATGCAATTTCCTTGATTCATTACCTGTGCGAATTAGCGTTGGTAACCTAGTTCGACGGCACTTGCGAGTGATGTTCATGTTACGAATTGGGGATAGGTCAACAACTATTGGATGATCTGTGACCATTTAAGTGGGACAGATCATAACCATAAGTCTAAACCCTTCCTTAATTCGATTTATTTCTCTTACATCTGTTGAAGATTGAATCAACTCTATTTAGTTGCAGATTCTCCATTAAAATTCAAAGGCGAAATCACAGAAAGTTATTATTTCTCCATTTGATTTATTTTAATCACTTCCCCAACTTGAATCTGGATCAGTTAGATAATTCTTTTCTTTATTTGCTTTTAGTTAAACGTGACAAAAACCCAACACTCTCTTTTTATCTGCTTTCTAGATAATTATAGAGCCAGATCTGGTAGCACAGATCTGGAGGTCTATCTCATATTTCAGACTAATTCTCTGTGGACGATCTTTAATATACTCACTTTTAAAACTTACTACAATTGGCCCTGATCTTGCAGGCTATTGTTAGCCCTCAATGTGCTGATATCTCTTTCATAATTTAAAATTATGTAACTTATTATTCATTAATTCGTTCTCAAAATACACATAAAAAAAGCACATGTGGAGTGACAACACTCACCTCAATCAATCTCTTGATTAAATCAACGGATCAGTCTAGGGGTTAGGATACCTAGCTTCGAGTCCCACGAGTTTCAACGCGTCGAGTCCAGTGTCAAATGCTCAAACCCGTCTTCAATTTGGAATCCACATTAACTCCCTAGCAATTACTCCTTCCTTACTCTTTCTCTCTCTCTTCTTAACTCCACACCAACCAAAACAAAGAGAAATAAATTCTCTTAAGCTATTCAACCTTTTTTAACCCTTCTTGCTTTAGTGTTAAGCACATACACCAAAGATAGGTGTATGTGATCTCTAAATTGTTTCCAACACTACACACCCATGCTAGTTAATGTCTTGACTACTCTAACAAAGTCATCGTGTTGACTTTCACTTGGTCAAATCTACGACCAGTCGGGCACACATCTCGAGGACACTGTTCATGCCCAAAATTCGTGGTCGTTACACAAAACATATCATATCATTTGATTACATATGTCCCTTTACCTTTTATCAAAATTTTCCAAAAGAAAATAAGACTCCCCAAAGACTGCTCCAAGCTAAGGATAATGCTCCTCAGGCAAACCTCTTCCTTGGGGTTAAAATTCGGATCTTCCCTTCTTTCTAGATCACGCTCCAAGTCCATGCTTGCAGCTATGACGCATAGTCAAGGGGTGAGCTTCATCCAAGCTCAATAGAAAAAATTACCATGCTAAATCACACCTTATCATTCTAATTCATATTCTCGATGCATAATTAAAAGCAGTCAAAACTTACGTTTGTATTCAAAATATATCGAATTCGAGCAAAGCATTCATTAAATTTCAGTAGGTCAAATCATGAAGGTGGATAAAACATGCTTACACTATGCATATCGAGGCAAGAGAGTCAAGACACAATCGAAGCATAATAACGGAACGAGCAAAAAACATATAGTCAAGATTCGAGATAATTCACGGTTCATGGCATGGATTCATAACATAATGGATCACATAGCACGCTTCAAGACAAGGCAAATCATATGGCATTATAGTAAGTATCCCATATTAGGGAACTAAGTAGCCCATAGCAGTAGACACAGGGTCATAACCTCAGGGACTCCCCCCCTCTCATGGAGACTCCACTCCCCTTACAAATAATACACTCGAAAACAAGTCACATGGAAAGGCAACTCGTATTAGGGAATTGAGCAGTCCATAGCGGACACAGGGTCGTGCCCCAGGGACTCCACTCCTCTCATGGAGGCTCCACTCCTCATTGAACATGCTCACAAAATCATAACACTTAAGCATAGGTCGAGTACACATGGACAGGAACAAGTTTTACGAGCAAGAACACTACGGGACAAGTACACATGAGAATCAAGAGATGTATGTAAGAGATCATGCAAGACGTGAATGCAAATGTAACATCAAATATTCATATTCGCAAGTTTCAAGAGACATAAGGATAAATCATGGCGAGAGTACATAAATAAAATTCATGGCGAGAATCTAATTCATTTGAAATAGCATCATAAAACATGACTTCGAGAGAACATATAAGTTGGCAAGGTGTTTTCCCTACTTGAAATCACGTCGAACACACGTGCAAACATTCACAAGTCAAAAGAGTTCGAAACTGTGTTCCTCTGGGAATTTACCCTGAATCATGATGCCCACTACATGTCTTAGTTTAAAATACTCAAGGCATTTACACATGTATAAATCACAAGCACTCCTGTCAAGTTCCAAGTACATATATTAAAACTAGCTAAAACAGGGTTTCACGCTCGAGCATGGCTCAATCCCACTCAAGCGTTTCCCAATGGCACCAATGCTTCACGATCAAGCTGTTTTAACCCAAACGAAATAAGCCTACAAATACGCTCGAGCATAGGCTTTAGATGATATTCTGCTCGAGCGGTGTTAAGACCTGAAAAGTACCACTTTTCACTCCTTAACTTAACCTTTTATTAGACCCATAGCCACCTAATAAGTCCTTGTTAAGTGTTTTATGTAGGTAGTACCCAGCAGTGAGATAAGGCCAGGAATCCTGCTAAAAGGCCTGTTTTGGCACCAGAAGTCCCCCAGAAGAATGAAGTCTGAATCCAGACCTAAAAATGAGCCTCGCGCAGTCCAGCTGAGCTTCCCAAGATTCTACAACAACTTCTCACGTAGATGATTGACTGAAGAGCTTCAGAAACATAAACTCACGCAGCTCTTGCGAAACTCAAGAAAAGAACACCTCGCGCAGTCTCGCATAGTTCAAAGCAAACTTCTCTCAACCGCACGCAGTTCTCTCAAAATGGCTGAGAAGAGAGCTTCAGAAGACTCCCCTCGCAGCTGTCGCGTAGTCGCCGTGGGATGCAATTATCAGAAGAGAACTCCTGGCGCACTTCTTGCACCATTGAAGAAGAAAGAGTCCTTGCGAAGGCAAAGTCACCCTAGCGAAGATCAGTTAAGACATGGAATCTCAGGCAATTCAGAACTCATCAAAGCTTCGCAAGGTAACTCGCGAAGCCCAGTGAAGATAAGTGCCCGCGAAGTTCTCGCGCTATTCAAATATATCCTCGTGAAGATCAACCCCGCAACATCTGAGGCTCTGATGTCCACTCAACCTCGCGACCGCCTGAAGAGCAAACCAAGCCAACCTCGCGAAGGCGGAAGCTTTAATTTCAAATCATCCTAGCAAAGAACAAAAGCTACCACGTGACAAGTCTAGGAAACAATGGCTACCTAGCGAAGCTCTGAACCTCAAACTTCCATCTCTTCAGTAGAGGACTTTCTGGGAATTTCTAGCAATTAGGGCACGCACTCCCATGCTAAAATCTCCATGCACACGCCCCAAGGCATGAAAGGATCACTATTCGGCCATGTGGCATCGTTAAAATTAGGGTTTCCAAATCCTAATGCGCCTCCACACCACTGCTATAAATACCCACACTTAGTTTAGGTTTAAGGGAGCTTAGACTTTCTTTTCTTTCTACATCCTGGAATAGCTAGGAACCCATCTCATTTCTGGGAGACCTGATCTGAGATCGTTTAGTTTTTCTTTTTATAGTTGTAAGTAGCTTTCTTTTTCTTTTTCCTTCTCTCCATAGTCCAGCACTTGCTGGCTATGTCTTTGTGTGTATTTTGAACTAGATTAATGGAAGTTCTGTAATAGGATCTGCACTTTGTGGGATTTGTGTTTGTGTGTGAGATGATCTGTACAAGGCTGCTGCCTTGTGATCTGCCATTGCTTTGGCTGTGTTTCAAAGCAATGGAGGACTAATTCTAAGGGCCACTCAGAGCCAAGTGACCTGTGTGTCTAGGCTATCATGGTCCTGTACAGCCTTAGCCCCACCACAGGACCCACGAGATCTGAAATCCCCATGGGAGCTTGAGCTGGTAGCCTTGTGACCATGGTGGTAACAGCGATATTCTTGTTTTGTCTTAGGCTCCGTGATGAGGATAGCCTCTGGGATAGTCTGTGACCATTTAAGTGGACAGATTATAGCCTTAGGGTGATTCCAGTCCACCGATCCAAGATGGATCTTTCTTCTTTACACCTGAGCTTGTAGAAGCCTGGTGGGAGATTGTACAAAGGAAGACTCCCCTATATATGTATAGATCCACCATCAGATGTTGAATCTGATCTGGTTATAGAGATTGGAGGCTGGTGACTGGACCATTGTAGCCTCACTCAAGCAATGGATAGCTAGATCGAAGGTTGTACTCAATCTCTTGCTGGTTCTATGTGTTTGGGCTATCATGGTCCTTTACAGCCTTAGCTCCACATATAGAGCTTTAGAGGTTGAGGTTCCCTATGGATTCTTGAGCTGGTAGCCTGGATGAAATAGTGCCTGCAATGATTTACTTGTTATGTTTTGACCCATCCCTGGATAGTGGTTCCCCTATGGGATAATCTGTGCCCATTGGAGTGGACAAGTTATAGCCTTAAGGGTGGAATAATGGCAGAGTGATGGGTTGGATCTTTTCTCCTCAGTGGTGATAATGTAGCCCCTGGACAGGATTTCTATAACATCAGATCTGAATCTGAGTTTCAAAACTCATCTGATCTAGGCTCAGTAACATACTTCTCACCCTTTTATATTTATTATTCACACTCCATCCATCCTCTCAACCCTTTCTGTAGTTTAGACATTAGAATATTTAGAATAAGTGACCTTAAACTCCCCTCCTTTTAGGACTGCCAGATCTGTAGTAAGATCTGGAGGGACTACTAGAGATGGCTCCTTTGGAGCTGTAGATCACCTTTCCTTGTGGGACAAACTATTACTTATCAAAACTTGCTACAATGGACCCTGTATCTTGCAGGTCTAGGATTTTTTAGTTGAGCTGATTCCATCCCCTGTTTTACTCTTTCATTGATTTTTAAATGACTTTCACCACCAACCAATAAAGTAAGCACACACTCAGAAATCCGCCAACAAGTTTTTGGCACCGTTGTCGGGGAAAGATGATCTATTAGTAGACCCTTAGTTTTTGTATTCTTAGTATTCTTTGCACATGTGAATAATTGATACTGCTGACATAATTTTGAATCTTTCTTGCAGATCTAGACAGCAGTAGTGAAGGACAGTTGGACTGCAATTGGAGCTTAGCTACCTCTGTTTGCAAACTCTCTGACTTTTAAAGCTCTGTCTATCTTTCTTAAAAAAATTTCTAGCAGTATCTAGGATAGTTTTAAATGTATTCTTTGAATAGCTGTAAACTAGTTAGATAACTTTATTAGTTGTACAATTATTCTTTTGTAATGTGCCAGCAAGAAGCTTTCCTTGCTGTTGGGGTGCTTGTATGTGAGGGAGGAGATCCCTCAGCCCTGCTTTAGAACCTCTTAACCCTGAGTTAGAAAGGGGAAGGAGACTTAGAAGAGACAGGCACACCATAGGAGAGCCCCCAAGTGAATCTGTGACAGCAATTATGGGTGAAGAACTACCCACACCCTCAAGGAGTTGAATGCTCCGGATGACTATAACTCCCCTTTTAGCATTCAATTCCCTGATGTTCAGGGGAACTATGAAATAAAAACTTCAATCATCCAGATGCTGCCAGCTTTCCATGGGCTTAGCAAAGAGGACCCTTACAAGCATATTGACCAGTTCTTGGCCTTGTGCACCACTTTTAATATCACTGGTTTGGGACCTGAGGCTACTAGGCTCAGACTCTTTCCCTTCTCTCTGGAGGATAGGGCCAGTACCTGGCTGACCACTCTTCCCAACAATAGCATTGCTTCATGGAAAGACCTGCAGACCAAGTTCCTAACCAAGTTCTTCCCTGAGACCAAAACTAGCCAGTTGAGGAAAGAGATTCTTGAGTTTGCTCAATCCCCAACTGAGGATTTTAACCAGTCCTGGGATAGGTTTAAAGAGATGCTCAAACAATGCCCCCACCACAAGATCCCAGAGTGGCAGCTTGTACAAAGCATCTATAATGGGATTGATGAGAAAAATAGAGATATGGTCGATGCGTCTTGTGGTGGATCCTACATGCACAAGACTGCTGAGGAGGCATGGGAATTGTTTGAGATGATTAGTGACAATGCTTTTCAAAAGCCATCCCTGGCAAGAACTAGTCAGGAATCTGAGTAAAAGGAGGGGCCTGCTGCTGGATCAAGAGGAAAAGTTTATGAGGTGTCTGGGAATAATGACCTGCAGCTGCAGATGGCAAACCTCTCTATGAAGTTTGACAAATTATTGACTATGATGCAACCCAGAAGGGCTGCTCATGTGGCGGAGGCATGTCTAATATGCCAGTCCCCACAACACACAGTGGAGGAATGTCCATCTGCAGGGCAATTTCCTGAATGGGTTTTGGAGCATGCTGCTGCTGCTCAATCTTATGGCCAGCAACAATCTGGGGGCTACAATAGGCAGCCATATGGATACCAACACCAAAATGCTGGTTACCAATGGAGAGACCACCCAAATCTGAGGTGGAGGCAAGACAACTACATGCAGCCCCGACAAATGTTGGCCTTACCACAAAGGCCACAACAGTAGTTCAATCAAGGGAATGCCCCGAGGTCTACCTTCCAGCACCATCAGCAGCCCCATCAGCAACAAAATCAGTTGGTCTTACCCCCTTTTCAACCTAGAAATACTTCTTTTGAGGACCAGGTCTTGACCTCACTGCAAAACCTGGGTTCCTTGGCTCAGACTGTGAACTCTCATGATCAGAGCATTAAGAAGATGGAAGAGCAGATTGGCCAACTAGCGAATACCTTAGCCAAAAGAGAAGAGGGAAGGTTGCCCAGTCAATCAGTGGTGAATCCCAAGGGCCAATTTTTGATCAGTGAAGGATCCTCAAATCCTGAAGGGGATCTTTCATTGAATTGATGATAAGAACTGTGCACCTTTGTATGATATGTACTTTACAGTTTAGAGGAATTTGTAGCAATCTTGTTGGAATCTGAGTTTAGTGCTTTATGCCTACTTTTATTCATGTTCCCCTTGTTTGCTAATTTCAAGTGATTGAATGATAATGGTAGTATTTGAATGCTTTTCATGATGTGTGAATTTAATGCTTTGAGAGTATGGGAATTTGTGAATGCCTTATAATGCTTATGGGTATCCCTGGAAGAGAGCCTGTGAGAGAATCCACCCACAAAATCAGGGTCAAAAGGCTGCCTAGTGGGTGAGTGAATCCTAACTCTGTTAAGCCATCGCGGGGTTCTGAAAATCTGGTTTGGTTTCCTCTCGCGCAGTTCTTAAAGAAACACTTTGCTGTGTTGTCGCGAGTTTCAAATATAGTTGGGTGGGCTGCCTCGCGCAGTTCAAATGAACATCCAATCTCACGACCCATTCATGCCTATCCATCGAGCGGATATTTTCAGAGTGCGCCGAGCCTCGCAATATTTAAATCCCACCCCGGGCTGCTTTTCTTTACTACTTTCTCTTTCCTCTCCTGCCAGTGAAACCCTAACTCCCACTCCTCTCAATCTCTCTTCTCCAGCTTCCTGTCTACAGTTCATTGCTCAATTTGAAATTTTGGATTTTTGTTCTTAAAGCTTCCATCAACAGTTGCCCCATGCTAGGAGCTCTTGCGGTCTACCGTGCATCAAATTGAACAGAACCCTAACTTTTAGGGTAAGACTCAGCTCTTAATCTTTCCTTTAAAAACTTCAACTGCACACTCACCAAGGAGAATCTTGATGGCTCCTAAAAGTGCACCTGTGAAGAGAGCCAGGGACCAGGCCACCGTGGAGACTGTTCCTAAGAAAGCCAGGTCCTCTACCACACAACAAAAAGGGAAGGTGGTGATTCCTGAGGTGGCTGCAAAAATGCCGGATTACTCTACTCCCTTTGAGCTCCTCATTTCCATTCCCTTAGAACCTAAAGCCATTTTTGATATATCGTTCTTTGAATCTGAGCCGTTGTCAGCTCCTGCCATTGAGTTCTTGCGCAAGGCTGGTTTGTTCCCCTTGATGCAAATGATTCCTACACTAGCCTATCCTAGGTTAGTGCAACTCTTTTACCAAAGACCTTAGGGTCGCACTGCATACACATGGGCAGCCTGGCCTCCTTGTGTTAGTTGAAAATTTTGAGATGCTGCTTAACCCAGTGTTGATTGCTGAAGTCATAGGCATCCCTGCCATTTTTTATCCCAACTGCGGTTATGGTGCCCCTTTGAGTGCCCCCCTTGATACCATTGCCCAGGCCATTACCAGAGACTTGAAGGCCACAGGGGACTCCATCAAAAGAAGAGATTTGGATCCCAAGCTGCTGTTAATCGATCAAGTGCTATGGAAGAATATCTACTGCTCCGGCCATCAGCAAGAAAGGAGGACACCAATTGTTGATGCTCTCTATTCCTTCTCCCTGGGCCACGATTTTAATGCTGCATGGTTGATTTTTGAGGCCATGAAAGATATGATGGTGAAGCTTGGGCTACAAAAGAAGGTCCACACTCTCCCCTATGGAAGACTCATCACCAAATTACTTCTGAAGGGAGGATACAAGATACCAGTGGGGGAGTTACCTGCTGACCTCACTCCCACCACTTTTGCCAAAAGACAATAGGGGATCAGTAGAAGTCTAATGGATCCCCAGAAGAAGAAGAAGAAGGTTGAAGCTCAGATTGTCTCTGCGCAGGGAGAGGGAGCTGCTGTGGCAAAGGCCACCCCTGCCCCTAAAAAGAAGGCTAAAGCCCCTGCCCCAAAGAAGGTGGCGTGAGCTTCTGTCACCTCTGCTTCTGCAGCAATCCCTCAATCCACCACACTGGCCTCTCCACTAGTTTCTTCACCTATTCCATCTCTCCCTTTCCCTCTCTCATCTCCCTTTTCCATTCCACCCCCCACTGTGATTCATTCCTGGGTGGAAAGATTTGAACCCCATGACAACACTCCCCCTTCACCCACTTTACCTCAATACACAGCCCCAATACCTTCGACATCCTCTGACCTCAACCCTAACAGCCCTCCCTTGATAACATACCTTAAAAAGAAAACCTCTCATACAACCCCTGCCATATCTTTACCCACTTCCACCTCCACTGTCATTCCCACAGACACACCCCATATTGACCAACCCCTAGTCCAACCCCTCCCAACTACATCTTCCCTCATGATCTTGACTTTAACCTAGCCACCACTTCAGGGTATCAGGCCTTCATGACTACCTTACTTGATACCTTGCCCACCCATGACATCCCTCTCCCAGATTCACCACTCCCTTCACCACATCACTGCCCAACCCGTTCAACTTCTCCCCCTACCACTTTCCATCATGCCCCCACTTCCCCTTTCCAACCTGTTCCCTCCTATCCTCATACTCCACCCCAACCAACCTCAAATACCCTTACCCACATCCTTTCCCTCATACATGACATCCAAACCCAACTCTCCAACACCACACAGACCCAAGCCCAAATGCAAACGGACATCACCAACATACAATCCACCCTTCAAACATTGACAAACCCACTCATCCCTACACAACCTCCTACCACCCCATTGACCGAACCCCCTTCCACCTCTAACTCCACAGTTCCAATAGACCTCACCTACATTGACTTACCTACACCCTTCACCCTCCAAGACACCATACCCTACCACTCCTTCGCCTCTCTACCTACCCTACCCCCTCTAATATTACCTCCACCTTAATTTACCAACACTTCTACCCAAACTGACCCCATTCCCTTCCCACCCACCTTTCCCATTCAACCCCACTTATTTGCAACCCCACCCCTTCCATTTCGACCCTTCACCATTCCATTCTTCCCTTACCCAGACCCATCCACATCCACTGCCCTTCCTTCATTTCACTTTCCACCCATACCTTCCATTCCACCTCTTCTCCCACCCCCTCCTTAATTCACTGACCATTCAACACAGACTACCCCAACCACTTCCGCCCCTTCTCTTGACTTCATCCTTACACCACCCACTCTTCCCCCCCAGGATCAATCCCCTTCTACTTCTTCCACTCCATTTCTACCCATTTTACCCAGGCAGTCCTATTACACCCCTCCCTACTTCACCCTCCTCCATGCCATGAGGGACAATGCCTATATCAAGAGGGATGTTCTCAATGGCATGGCCCAACTCCGACAGGATATCGAATACCCCTTGCTGCAGAAACTTAGTGACTTGAAGCTTGCTCACCACGAGCAGCTGAGAGATATTTCCAAAGGATGGGAGGCAATTTTGGAGACACTCAATGCGAACAAGGTTGCGACAACTTATTACCGAATGACTACTGAGATTGAGAAAGCCAACGCAGAAAGGGCGAAAAAGCACAATCGGTTATTAGAAAGAAAATTGAACAATGCTCAAGAGATCAACCAACTTAGTAAGGAGCTTGCAGATACCAATCTCCTGTGGGCTAACAAAAAAATTGAGATCTTAGAACAGTGGGTTGCCTTCCTACTATCCCAACCAATACAGGCCACCCCTCTCGCCACAGCTCCCCCTGAGGCCCCATCTTCTTCCAGACAACCAAGCCCATTTTCTTCCACCACCCCTACCCCAACACCTACACAACCTATTCCCCCACCTCCTACAGCCCCAACTCAGGTACCTCCTCATGTTCCTCCTCAAATGCCTACTGCAGTTCCTATTGTAGTACCTACACAACTTGTTGCTCCTGCTAAACTCCCTACTACAGCTCCTACTCCTGTCTCAGTGCCCCCCCTGTTCCCTCTCCTGCTCTCAAAAGAAAATGCACTCCTTCCAAGAAAACTCCCACTTCCAAAAGAGCCACTGCAGCCCAAAAAGGAAAAAGGGCGGCCCCTCCATCCCCACATCCAAAGGTCACCAGAGCTTCTGCTCAGGATGATCCCCATGGTCGCCTACTTTCCAAAGAGGAACCCAAACAGGCTGCTGCTGCCCTTGGATTGGATCCCACCGAGCTTTTTCCTTCTGACTCCGAATCTGATTCTGCACCACCTAGGGATCCCAGTGCCCCCACTACTACTGCTGCTCCTTCATCAAGCCCTGCTGAACAATCCTATCCTCAGCGAAGGAAGGTTGCTGCCAAGAGGACTACTCCCCCAAGTGGCTCTTTGAAAATTGGAAATGACAAATCTGCCCAGTCTGAGGAGGCACCACCATTAAGCCAGCCCGTGAAAGGGAAGAGCCCTGCCATTCCTACAGCCAACGTACAAGAACCATCTTCTGTGGCTCCCCCTAAACCAGTAAAAGGGAAAAGTCCTCTCCTGCCTCAGGTGAAAGCAAAAGCTAAATCCCCTGTTGTCCCTCCTGAGCCAGCACCAGCCCAATCCCCTCTTATCCCCCCTCCGGCCTAGCAAGGGCAAGCCTCCAAAGGTAAGGGCCCCAAAGGAAAATCTCCCACCAAACCCCCTGAGCCAACCACTGATAAATCTTCAGAGATCCCTCCTGAACCAAAGAGGAGAAAAATGAGGGTCAGGGCTCCAACCATACCCAAAATTGCCGACCAAAGAAAGGCAAAGAGAGGACGAAGGAAGAAAGAGGAGGAGGCTTACCTTCAAGAACATGCCAAGAAAATGGGTTGGCACAAGTTTTGAGCCAGATTCTGACTAGATTGTACATAGGATTTTATCTATTTTCACACTCTTTTGCTTCTATTTTTTTGTAGTTTGTACACTTCAAATTTTTAATAAACTTTATTCCCCTGTCATTACTATCTTGCTGTGTTTGTTGTGTGTTTGTTTCTTGTTCTGGTCTTTTATGCTGTAATAACTCTGCTGCACAGACACCTTTGAACCAAAGGAGGACACCGCTTTCATAGGTTTGGGGTGTGCCAGTGACCATCGCCAATGGAAATAGCTAACATAAGTGCAGCAGACTCATCTGAGCAATATGGAAATGGACCTCTGTTCACTTAAGAATCATGAAAATAAGAAGTTTAAAATTTTTGCAAACTTTTGACATTATAATCTTCTAATACTCCACATTTCCATGATAATATCACCAAGGAAACTCACTTGTATCAGCACTCAGTGAATCAGTAGAGAGAGAAAAAGGTGAGGACATACTTAAAAGTTCAAAGGAAGACCATAACCAGTGAGAATTGGGCCTATAAAATATATTTTTTTTCCATCTTTTGAGGAGTAACCAAGGCAATCCCTTCTAGTTCTAAGGACTAGCTGAGTCACTGTACTTACTAGAAGTTAGGTAGTTCCAAGTTGAAACAACTGACAGTACTCATGAGACGTAGGAAAGGATCAAGGCCTTCACTTGGACAGTTTGAGCGTAATAAGACCAACCCTTAAGTAACTGCCCTTGTCCATACCCCCTTTGAGCTTTAAATCCTAAATTTCTTCAAAATATGCCTGAGTACTTGAACCTGAACCTATGAACCTGCTTTAGCTTACCCTCACTCTGAGAATTCAGAAGGTAAAGGAGAAAAAGTTGAAGATGGACTAGTTATGGTCAACAGTAGGTGAATGGAAAAGAAATACCTCAAATCTGGCAGTATGATAATTGGGAGCATGGTGGCATTTCTGAAAAGTAAAAACAAAAATATAAAAATCAGAAAATTCCACAAGAAGGAAACAAAAATAACAATGAAGAGAAGTAAGGGAGGAGTCAAGAGGAACTTTCATTGGAAAATCAAAATCAAGAAGAGAAACTGATCACTTCAAATCTGAAAATCTCAAAGAAGATGAAAGGAGCTAAATTCAAGAAGGTGAAGTCATGAATCACCTCCGTCACCTACTGATTTCTCAATTTTGAACCCCTTCTCAACCCTCCATTCTTTCAACCCCACTCCATAAGCCACATTACAACCCAGTTAAAAGCCCTTGTGATCCAAAAGTTGAGTGAGCTGTCATGTGAAGATAAAGAGTATCCAATCTATGGTGAGGAACTGCCAATGATGTCAACACTTAAGAACTCTACCTATGCTCATGCTTACAGACCCATTTGGCGGAGGGAACTGCTCTTGAGCCTGTGAGAGAATGAACCTCTCAACAAAACCCTTATGAATGTATGCCCTGCAAAGTTTTTGGGTCTGAACTTGAATGCATTATGTATGACCTTAACCTAATTTTTGACCTAAGGATAAGCTCAGTGCTGGCACACACTTGTGTAGTTTTCTGTGATTGTAAACTAATTGGAAATGTTGTACAATCATGAAGAGTTTATGCTGTTTAAGTTACTGTGCAGCCAATGAATTAAATTTCTTTTATGCTTAATGATGCAAGAGTAAACTAAGTCTGCCCCTTGATTGCTCATGGGATGATATTGCACTTTTGTTAACTGTTTCATTGAAGAAGTTTGTGGGTGTCTTCACTGAAAACCCTCAGGAGACTTCACTCCTCCACTAGGGATCACCTAGGGGTTTAAAAGGCTTGGTACATATGCTAAATATATCCGTGCTCCTTACGAAAGTGGCATTTAATTTTTATATTAGGTTTAATGTAGCTTTTCTAAGGGACTAGCAAAGATTAGGTTTGGGGGTGTGTTAAGACCTGAAAAGTACCACTTTTCACCCCTTAACTTAACCTTTGATTAGACCCATAGCCACCTAATAAGTCCTTGTTAAGTTTTTTATGTAGGTAGTACCCAGCAGTGAGATAAGGCCAGGAATCCTGTAAAAAAGCCTGTTTTGGCACCAAAAGTCCCTCAGAAGAATGAAGTCTGAATCCAGACCTGAAAATGAGCCTCGCACAGTCCAGCGGAGCTTCCCAAGACTCTACAACAACTTCTCACGCAGATGATTGACTGAAGAGCTTTAGAAACATAAACTCACATAGCTCTCGCGAAACTCAAGAATAGAACACCTCGCTTAGTTCAAAGTGAACCTCTCTCAACTGCGCACAGTTTGCTCAGAACGACTGAGAAGAGAGAGCTTCAGAAGACTCCTCACGCAGCTGTCGCGCAGTCGCCGTGGGATGCAATTATCAGAAGTGAACTCCTCGCGCAGTTCTCGCGCCATTCAAGAAGAAAGCATCCTTGTGAAGGCAAAGCCACCCTCACGAAGATTAGTTAAGACATGAAACCTCGCGCAGTTTAGAACTCATCAAAGCCTCGCGAGGTAACTCGCGAAGCCCAGTGAAGATAAGTGCTCGCGAAGTTCTCGTGTTATTCAAATCTATCCTAATGAAGATCAACCCCGCGACATCTGAGGCTCTAATGTCCACTCAACCTCGCGACTGCCTAAAGAGTAAACAAAGCCAAGTTCTCAAAGGCGAAAGCTTCAATTTCAAATCATCCTAGCGAAGAACAAAAGCTACCACGCGACAAGTCTGGGAAACAATGGCTACCTACCGAAGCTCTGAACCTCAAACTTCCATCTTTTCAGCAGAGGACTTTCTGAGAATTTCCAGCCATTAGGGCATGCACTCCCATGCTTAAATCTCCGTGCACGTGCCCCAAGGCATCGAAGGATCAATATTTAGCCACGTGGCATCTTTAAAATTAGGGTTTCCTAACCCTAATGTGCCACGACACCACTACTACAAATACCCACACTTAGCTTAGGTTTAAGGGAGCTTAGACTTTCTTTTCTTTCTACATCCTGGAATAGCTAGGAACCCATCTCATTTTTAGGAGACCTGATCTGAGATCATTTAGTTTTTCTTTTTGTAGCTGTAAGTAGCTTTCTTTTTCTTTTTCCTTCTCTCCATAGTCCAACACATGCTGGCTATGCCTTTTTGTGTATTTTGAACTAGATTAATGGAAGTTCTGTAATAGGATCTGTACTTTGTGGGATTTGTGTTTGTGTGTGAGATGCTCTGTGCAAGGTTGCTGCCTTGTGATCTGCCATTGCTTTAGCTGTGTTTGAAAGTAATGGAGGACTAATTCTAAGGGCCACTCAGATCCAAGTGACCTGTGTGTCTGGGCTATCATGGTCCTATACAGCCTTAGCCCCACCACAGGACCCACTGGATCTGAAATCCCCATGGGAGCTTGAGCTGGTAGCCTTGTGACCATGGTGGTAGCAGTGATATTCTTGTTTTGTCTTGGGCTCCGTGAGGAGGATAGCCTCTGGGATAGTCTATGACCATTTAAGTGGACAGATTATAGCCTTAGGGTGATTCCAATCCACCGATCTAAGATGGATCTTTCTTCTTTACACCTGAGCTTGTAGAAGCCTGGTGGGAGATTTTATAGAGGCAGACTCCCCTATATTTGTATAGATCCGCCATCAGATGTTGGATATATTCTGGTTATAGAGACTGTAGGTTGGTGACTGGACCATTGTAGCATCACTCAAGCAATGGACAGCTAGATCGAAGGTTGTACTCAATCTCTTGCTGGTTCTATGTGTCTGGGCTATCATGGTCCTATATAGCCTTAGCCCGACATATAGAGCTTTAGAGGTTGAGGTTCCCTATGGATTCTTGAGCTGGTAGCCTGGATGAAATAGTGCCTGCAATGATTTACTTGTTATGTTTTGACCCATCCCTGGATAGTGGTTCCCCTATGGGATAATCTGTGACCATTTGAGTGGACAGGTTATAGCCTTAAGGGTGGAATCATGGCAGAGTGATGGGTTAGATCCTTTCTCCTCAGTGGTGATAATGTAGCCCCTGGACAAGATTTCTATAACATCAGATCTAAATCTGAGTTACAAAACTCCTCTGATCAAGGCTCAATAACATACTTCTCACCCTTTTATATTTATTGTCCACACTCCATCCATCCTCTCAACCCTTTCTGTAGTTTAGACATTAGAATACTTAGAATAAGTGACCTTAAACTCTCCTCCTTTTAGGACTGCCAGATCTGTAGTAAGATCTGGAGGGACTACTAGAGATGGCTCCTTTGGAGCTGTAGATGACCTTTCCCTATGGGACAAACTCTTACTAATCAAAACTTGCTACAACGGACCCTGTATCTTGCAGGTCTAGGATTTCTTAGTTGTGCTGATTCCATCCCATATTTTACTCTGTCTTTGATTTTTAAATGACTTTCACCACCAACCAATAAAGTAAGCACACACTCAAAAATCCGCCAACAAGCGGCGCTATTCACGGTTGAGCTATGTTTCCAGTACAAATCCTGAAGTCCCGCTCTAGCGGTTTTGACCTGAGCTAAAATAGCCTAGAGGTCCCGCTCGAGCGAAGGTTTCAGGTGATGTTCCACTCGAGCGACACTATTCATGCTCGAGCATGTTTCCAATACAAATCCTCAGGTCTCACTCGAGCAGTTTTAACCCAAGCTAAAATAGCCTAGAGATCCCGCTTGAGCGTAGGCTTCAGGTGATGTTCTGCTCGAGCGATCCCTATTCACGCTTGAGCATACCATATGGAACTGTCATCTTTAACCTTTAATCCCTCCAGCTCAAGCGGGCCTTTATGGCTTCTCGACTTGGTTCAATGACCCACAAACATGCTCTAAATGAGTTATCACTCGTCTACAAGACTCCTCTTTGAAAAATACAAAATTCGCACACCATAACTCACGCATTTGTGAAGTTTAAACCTACGATTTATCCCCAATTCCACAACTCATGCAAGGGCTTCAATGATTAAACCCAATGCTTCCCTTCTCGTGATTCATGCATGTTCGATCCTTGGAATCCTTGCATGCGGCCTCGACTAGTACTACATAGAAAAAATATACGGACTCTAAAACACGATGCATGCGTGATGAGGGTTACCTCTACGATCTTTCCTCACATGCGAATCTCCACGACTCAATGGCGTTAGGTCAATATCTTTAACATGCCGATTCCACGATTCATTTTCCCCTTGGTTGAATAAGTCAAGGAGTTTGGGGTACTCAGAGGTTATAGGGTTCGATTCCTCCTTGAAACGGAAGAGTTTTTGGGGCAGCTCCGAGGCTTAGTTTACAAGAAGATGGATCAAACAGGAAGAAGGAGGTGGCTTCTCTGCTTCACTTCAGTTTGTCCACACTTAGTGGCTCTTCACAATGCAAATGATGGTTTGCATGGTAATGTGAAGGTTGATATAATAGGGAGGATAGCCCCGGTGTGTGACGCATATACGTACATATATATGTGTGTCCACATCACTTGGCCTCAATTTCATGGGCTCAAAACTCCGGGCCAAATAGGTCTCAATTCATCTAATCTCTTCACAGGTCCTAGTGTCCTGATGGTTCTCCCGGGTCACCAGTGACTAATCTCCCTTCAGCCCCCCCTGCATTCAAGGTGGCTCAATAGGGTTAGTTTCTTATATAGACCCAAGGTAGGCTAGCTTTAAAAAAAAATGGGTCTATGGGTCTGGGTCCAATCCGCTCATAATGAGCATAAGTCACACATGAATCTCAGATGAAGGCTTTACTAGTTCCTCGTGGTTGGTGAGATTTTACAGGGTGTCACAGAAGAAGTAAGAAATCATGATTTATGATTCTTCAAAAGACGTTCAAGAGCGAAGTACGATACAACATAACACGGTCAATCGTAATAAAGAATTGTCCAGAGAGTGAAAGCTATAAAATTGTGATTTAGAATTTTACAAAAGGGAAGCTTTCTGAAGTTGCTGATCACGTGAGGATTAACACTGCCATGCATATAATTAGAACATTTCTTGAATTAGAAATCTGGCCATTCACGGATTTGAGAAGATGACGAAGGGAGATTCCCAAAGGACTTTGTTGCTAATATAAAGGAGAAAATCCATAAGTACATCAACTGTTGAAAGCAAGAAAAGATAAGATTAGATGTAGAGTTATATTAGGGCACTTTTGTTTTAGTAGTTTCTTTTATCAGAATTAGGAGTTTTGTAAACCGACCCCTTATGATGTATAAATAAGAGGGTTTGGTATAAGAATTAATCATTAAAGAAATTGTCAACATAAATTTACGCCTGAGGTTGGGATTTCTTCCGATCATTAGAGTAGTTTAGTTTAGATATTCAAGGTTCCTCGATCACAAGTGATGGTTGGGATTGACAGCTAAAAGATTAGAGTAGATATCTATAGTTTCTCAGAAGCAATTGACGCCTGCGACTGAGGGGTGAAAGATATAATTTTTATTGCTTTCTAGTTTAGATTTATTTTTATTGCAATTTACTACTTTGTAAACATCTCCAATTTTAAATTTGAATTGATGACTCATGTTGAGATTTGCAGATTAGTGTAATGGTTTTTATTTTCCATCTTTGATTTTCTCAAATTTGATTGACGCCCAATTTTTTGGTAGATTAAAGATTACTATAGATCTATTTTGAAGGATGCTAGTTTTTGATTGACGCACAAATTCTAGAGGACTGAGATATAGTGTAATGGTATTTTAAACTTGTAAACATCCGATAACTGAAGATTGTAATTAACGACCACAATCTGAAGGAGGATTTATGATTTATTTTTCTACAAATTAGTTTAAGAAACCATTCTTTTATTCATATTTCTCAAGTAGTTTAGGATCTTAAATGATAAATATAAGTTTTCAAAAAATTAATATATATAAGATAAAACACTTTCCCGTGGGAACGATCCTATGCTAGTATTGTAATTTCCATTGTGTGTTTGCAATAGGTTAAGACTTAATTTAAATATAAAATATATCAAGAAGAGTTAGTCCCGATTCGGTGTGTTGCCTGCCTATCAACCACAATGCATTGGCTTCTAAACAAACTTCAAAAGTATTTTCTAATGTTCACAATGGGTCCTGGCACTATGACCTAGTGCTCATAACCTTAGTTCTTACCAGTGGTACTTTCAAGGAGCCTGTGTCATCATTTATGCCCATTAGTATATATACCGTATTTCGTAGGTACACTTTATAGATTAATTCCATGATTCATTTCAAACCAAGGAGCTGATCGCTCTTGATCATTGGGCATTTGTACGTTTTCTGCTTAATAATGATGATAAAAAATTCTAGGGTGTTACATCCTCCCCCCCTTAATAAAATTTTCGTCCTCAAAAATGGATGACAGTTATTGGGGATGGGAGACATATTGCCAGACCATATCCTTACTGATGATTTACATCATGCCATTAAAATTCTATCTAAGAAGGTTTATAAGAAGGTTGTGTGTTCAAAGGTTCACCAATTAGCTACAAGGGTTTACACTAACTTTACGGACAACGATTCATTGTGCATCTTAATAAGTTTTCAAGCATTGTAACAATAAGGGTCACAAAAACACCCATATACATTAAAGCGCATAGCTAATTATTGGATTTGACATGGCTATCTACTGGCTGCCCTTCACGACATCTCGCCCTAGATGTAGATGCACTTGCTCCATAACCAGATGCTCCCGTGGTGTACTCTATCGTATACTTCCTTGCATGGGCTACGAATGGGGTGTAGATGGTCGGGTATGCCTTCTCAATCAGGTGCAGAAGGATGTCCTCCTAGAAGTCTAGTCGTCGGTGCAATAAGTAATTCTACTAGTGCAGTACTTGCATTTGTTGATTGAATTCTATGAGCGTAAGAACATTGTCGTACTGGGCCGGTGGTGGCTGAACTGGGACCTACTAAGCACTCTAAGCAATAGGAACGGGTTGTTTGGGTTCTTGTTGAGCATCCTTAGGTAACCGTTGAAGTCGTCAGTTCTGTACATTGATCATCAATTTCTTGGGGTTGAAACGCTAGTCACACATGGTCCACATGTGAACGTTATCCATGCATTTTTCCTCATTGGCAGGTACCACATAGGGGTCATCCTCTTCAGTGTCTTCCTGTCCCTCAAGGAATTGAGAGATAAGACAAGAGTAAGGTATCGAATGTAGGGGTTTGGCAGTTGTGCTCAACATTTGTTCATGGGCATACACGATGTCGTCGAAAACAACCTGAGATGCATTGAACCATTGGCCTTCATACGCTGAAAATAGGGCTTGGAGAAGAGTGTCCCTCCGCTCCTGCTCATGTTTGAGGGGGTACAAATTCTTCCTAAACACGTCCTCTAACGGCCACATTTCGGCCGATAGTTGGGCTCACCTCACTGATTTTCCAAACTCATGATCGCCTTAGGCCATTTTGGTACTGATTCAGTGGTATGGTACATCCTTGGGATGTGGTGGTAACAGGCCTAGGTTCTCCTCGAAGACTGGGCGATAGCCCATGGCCTCGACGATATCATAGCTGTCAAAAGAGAATTTTCTTCGATCTCCGTGGTCATTTGTCCAGCGTTGTTGCCTTTTCCAACATGTAAATTTTGGTATAAAAGTTTGACGAGATGGGGGTAGTAGTGTGCATGGAACGGTTTAAGCACGACCTCTAATCTTGCTCGCTTAATGTAATTGATCGACCATGAGGTGGTGTCCTAGTCGATAAAGAGCTCTTCGTCGAAATACCATTCTGGTTCTAATGCCATAGCATTCCATCATGAGCTAGGTTGTTCCTGGATCGATGGAGGGTCGTTCTCCAAACGCTTAGGAGATTGAGCTTTTGAGGTCGGTGATTTATATGCGAATTTCTTTTTTAAAGCCATAATAACATGAAGCATTTGACTTAGAACATCTTCTAGTTGTTACCTAGGCTTGGGAAGAAGATTCGTGAAATGTCGTGGTCGTAGACGAACATGCGCGCGACCTAGGAGTCAATTCAGGCAATTCCCACATGAACTCAAGGTGAAATTGAGGTTTGAAAAGTAGTGGAGGTTGCCTCTCTCAGGAGAGGGAAAGTGAATCAGGTTTGAATGGGTTGAATCCTGACAAAATAACCCTTTGGGGTTTCCGCCCCTTTTATATAAGTCATCAGACGCTCGAGGAAGAGTTGAAACTCGCTAGAGCAAGGTCTCTTAAAAAAACATGCCCAAAATTCTCACTCGAGCTAGGTCTAGAGTTGCTCGAGCGAGGCTGGAATTCTGATGGGGTTGCTCTAGCGAGCTTCTAATATCGCTCGAGCGAATGGTTCAAACCACCATTTGTTTTGAAATGTCTTCCTTCAGTTGTTGTATAAGTTTTCATAGTTAATTACCCTCATCTAACATCACCCTAACCTCTAAAATTCTTAGGTTTTCACATTACCAATTTTCGGTGACATTTTAGAACTTATTCAGGTTTACCAAGGCATTCTTTTGCTCTACATTATGGTCCGTACAATATATTGAAAGGCAATGCATCATAACAAAATTTCTGAATCTTGAATTAGGTTCACTTTTGTTACAACATCTAGAGAGATAATAGTGCTAACACATTGTGCATTAAGTGAGGGCTTACAAAAAGTGCAATTCTCACATTTTTCGGCATACCAAGAAACCATTTCCAATCCTTAGGATATAAGTACAATTATATTTAACTGATTCAATAAAAAAGACTTGGGTATTGATCGTGGAGTTCTACTTCATATTCCGAAGGGGCTTCGGTTGTGGAATGGTTCCGCTACTACACTAAAATGAGTGGGATCTGCTTGGTTCTTAATATTTATTCCTTGCGGTCCAAAATTTTAATCTGTTCTTTGTCCACGGTCAGATCCTCTTGGATATTTATCGGTTGATAATCTAACATGTGTGTCGAATCCTTAAGATATTTATGCAACATTGATAGATGGAACATGTTGTGCACAGTGGACAGTTGCTGAGGCAAAGCGATCCGATATGCCACTTCGCCAACTCGGCCCAAATTTTCAAAAGGTCCAATATAGCGTGGACTTAATTTTCCACATTTCCCGAACCGCATCATGCCCTTGGTCGGTGAAATTTTAATGAAAACATGGCCTCCATCCTGAAAAGAATGTGGGCGTTAGTATTATACCCATTTAATTGGAAATATAAGACATTAGTGCGAATTAAGTGTACCTGAAATTTGATGCTTGTTCTCTTGAGGTCAACATAGCTTTTCTATCAGCTTTGAGTGACTTTCAATCTTTCATGTATGATTCAGATGTCATCATTCACTTTTTTGATTAGCTCTAGGCCTAGTAATATTCTCTCTCCAACATCTTCCTAGTTGAGTGGGGATTTACATTGGCGACCACAGTGTGCCTCAAAAGGAGCCATCCCAATGCTTGCCTGATAACTGTTATTATATGCAAATTTGATCAAGGGTAAGTGACTATCCCATGATCCTTAGAAGTTTAGCATACAAGAACTGAGCATGTCTTCAATCACTTGATTCACCCTTTCAGTTTGCCCATCGGTTTGGCGGTGAAATGTCGAGCTGAATTCTAGCCATGAACCCATTCCCTCTTTGAAACGTTGCTAGAATTATGATGTCTACAGTGGGTCCCTGTCTGACACGATGCTAGCAGGTATGTCGTGTAGTATGACTATTTCCTTCAAGTACAACTTTGTGAGCTTGCTGACTGTATACTGCATATTGTAAGGCAGGAAATGAGCAGACTTTGTTAATCGATTGACGATTACACAAATGGCATTATATCCTTTCTGCATTCTCGATAATCCAAGGATAAAATCCATAGATATATTCTCTCATTTCCATTCAGGGATTGGCTATGACTACAATAGACTTGAAGGGTGTCGAAGATCGACTTTTAGTTACTAACAAACCAAACATTTGCTACAAACTCTGCGACTTCCTTCTTAAATCCTTTCCACAAGCAATTCTTCTTGAGGTCTTGGTACATCTTGGTACTCCTAGGGTGGATAGCATACATTGACTTGTGAGACTTATCTAAACTTATGCATCATAGGTCTGCGTCAGTCGGCACGCACAGTCGACCTCTGAGCACTAACCATCCTCGTTGATGTCAAAATTAGGTTGTTTACGCTCAGCCACTTCCCATCTAATGATTAGGAGCTCTTCGTCGGACAATTACAGCTCATGATTTTTATCATAAAGTACTGGCCGAATAGTAATGTTGGCCATTAAGGCTCTTGAATCCTTTACATCGAATGCTATGTTAATTAAGGCTAAATCCTCAAGTAATTACCGTCTACATATTCTCGTGATGAGATGTGACAACTGGCCAAATGACTTACGGCCCAACGGGCCTGCCACTACATTGGCCTTCCCTGGATGGTACTAAATGGAGTAATCATAATCTTTAAAAAACTCCATCCATCTCGTCTGTCTCAGATTTTGATCCTTCTGGGCAAACAAATACTCGAGGCTTTTGTAATCGATGATTATTTCAAAAGATTCATCGTAGAGGTAGTGCCTCTAGATCTTCAAGGCGAAGATGATTGCTGCCAATTCAAGATCATGGGTCAGATAGTTCTTTTCATGATTTTTAAGTTGCCGTGAATTGTAGGCAATGACTTTCTCATTCTGGTTTAACACACAGCCCAAACCACTATGTGATGCATCGCTAAACACCACAAATCCTCCACTGCCTATAGGTATGACTAGTACTAGTGCAGAGGTTAATCTTCTTTTAAGCTCCTGGAAGCATTGTTCACACGCTTCAGTCCACTCAAATTTAGCATTCTTCCTCGTGAGTTGCGTGAGTGGTCTATCAATCTTGAAGAATCCCTCCACAAATCTCCTGTAGTATCTGGCTAACCCCAGAAAGCTACAAATTTTGATCACGATTTTCGAATGCTCCCACTTCACCACGGCTTCGATCTTGGTTGGGTCCACTGTTATACCTGTTTCTGAAATTACATGCCCCAGGAAACTCACTTGCTCTAGCTAAAATTCACATTTGCTTAGCTTCGCATATAATTGGTGATCACAAAGTGCCTGTAAAGCTATGTGTAAATATTGTTTGTGATCATCCCTCATCTTCGAATAAATGAGGATGTTATCTACAAAGACAACTATACACCGATAGAGGTGAGGCTTGAACACTCTGTTCATAAGGTCCCTAAAGGATGTTGATGCATTGGTCAACCCGAATGACATCACTAGGAACTCATAGTGGCCATATCTTGTACAGAAGGGTATTTTTGGGACGTCTTCAGCTTTCACCTTCAATTGGTGGTATTTGAACCTTAAGTCTATCTTCGAGAAGAATCTCACTCCTTATAACTGATCGAAGAGATCACCAATCCTTGGGAGCAAATAGCGGTTCTTTATCGTCAGCTTATTCAGTTGCCGATAATCGATACAAAGTCGTATGGAACCATCCTTCTTCTTGACAAATAGTACGGGTGCTCGCCATGGTAAAACACTCGGCCTAATGAATCCTTTATTGAGAAGTTCTTGCAACTACTCCTTAAGTTCCTTCAATTCAGCCGGTGCCATACGATATAGAGCATTCGACACCGATTCTATGCCTAGAGTTAAATCTATTGCAAACTCGTTCTCTGTCCAGCGACAAACCCGGTAATTCTTCAGGGAACATGTTGGGAAACTCGTGCACTATAAGAACATCGTTAAGATTGACTTTCTCTTCCTTTCGATCTTGTAAGAACGCTAAATACCCATGACATCCCTTGTTTAGAAATCATTCAGCTCGAATAGCGGATATCAAAGGTGCGACGATTGATTGGTTGCCATAGAATTTGAATGACTTGCCCTTCCTGGGATGGAGAGTGAGTATTTTCCTAAGGTAGTCAACATTAGTTTGCTAGGTGGATAACCAATCCATGCCAAGGATTACATTAAATACTTGCATATCTAGCAAAATCAGGCCAATCATTGTCTCATGATTTTCAATGGCGACAATGACTGATCGGCATACTGCATATGTACTCACAGAATTCACTGCTGGAATGAACACTACTAGGATAAAATCAAGAGGCTAAGGCATGCCACTTAATTCAGTTGCGAATTGTGGTGTGACAAAGGAGTGGATAGACCCTTGGTCTATCAACACTCGCGCCTTGTGAGAACAGATATCACTTTTTCGGCACATGAGAATGATACCTAGGTAAATACAAAAGTGTCATGGCATTCTAGAGTAGAAATTTCAAGGCTAGTTCCTTTCATGCACCTTCTTCATCTAAAATAACAGAAACTAGATTGACAATCCATAGGAAATCATACCTTGGATTACATCATTATGAGTTTGGGCATTGATCGATGATTATTTATGTACGTATCTAATTAAGCTTTAACCTATTGCAACCGTACAATGGAAATTGTAATACTAGCATAGGATTGCTCCCACGAGGATATGCTTATATATATTAATTTTTTAAAAACTTAAACTAATCCTTTAAGATCTTAAACTACTTGAGAAATATGAATAAAGGAATGGTTTCTTAATCTAATTTGCATAAAAATAAGTCCTAAATCCTCCTTCTTCAGATTGTGGTCGTCAATCACAATCTTCAGTTATCAGTTGTTTACAAATTCAAAATACTGTTACACTATATCTCAGTCCTTTAGAATTTAGGCGTAAATAAAAAACTAGCATCCTTCAATATAGATTTATTCTAATATTTAATCTACCAGAAAATTAAAGACGGAAAATAAAAACCATTACACTAATCTGTAAATCTCAACCTGAGTCATCAATTCAAATTAAAATTTGAAGATGTTTACAAAGCAGAAAATTGTAATAAAAATAAATCTAAACTAGAAAGTGATAAAATTATATCTTTCACCCCTTAGCCGCAGGCGTCAATTGCTTCTGAGAAACTATAGATATCTATTCTAATCTTTCAGCTCTCAATCTCAGTCATCAATTGTCATCGAGGACCCTTGGATATCTAAATTAAACTACTCTAATGATCGAAAGAAAATCCAACCTCAGGCGTCAATTGATGCTGAGAATTTCTTCGATGATTAATTCCTATACCCCCTCTTATTTATAGAACATAAGCGATCGATTTACAAAGCTCCTAATTCTAATAAAAGAAACTACTAAAACAAAACTGTCCTAATATAACTATACTTCTAATCCTATCTTTCCTTTCTTTCAACAGTAGATGTACTTCTGGATTTTCTCCTTTATTTTAGCAACAGAGTCTTTTAAGAGTCTTCCTTCGTCAATCTTCTCAGATCCGTGATTGGTCAGACTTCTAAGTCAAGAGTTCTTCTAATTATATGCATGGTGGTGTAGATCCTCACGTGATCAACAACTTCAAAAAGCTTCCTTTTGTAAAATAGTAAATCACAATTTTCCATTATTAACTCTCTCGACGATTCTTCATTTTACAATTCATCGCTTTCTATTGTATCATACTTCACTTTTTATCGTCTATGAAGAACCATAAATTATGATTTCTCACTTCTTTCCTTTGCAGCATTCTGTAAAATTGTAAAACATGATTTTTCATCTTTCAGTAGGTGATGATATGTCTATTTCGTTCAATTGTCTTTCTTATTATTTTATGAGTTCATTTTGACGAATATTAATACTTTGGTTCCTCTTTTACTATTATTCTTTAATATTTACACATTAGCAACTTAGTAGTAGCAAACTATGGTCTAGCATCACTAAGTTAAGAATGATAAAATGGTATATTATATGACTTATCACACCCCCAAACTTACGCTTTGCTAGTCTCTAGCAAACAAGGAAATATAAAATATCCTAAACTAAGAATTTAAATGCCACTTTTGAAGTGAGCACGATTTGCATTTAACAGATGCAACAAGCCTTTAAACCCCTAGGTGATCCCTAGTGGAGTCGTAGTCTCCTGAAGGTTTTCAGTGAAGTTACCTACAAACTTCAAATATTTTTGGATTTTTTGAAATATTTTTCAAAATTTACAAGAATACAAAAGGTTAAAATCTCAACTAATTTTCATATACTAACTAAGTTAACTAAGTAGATCATCACATGGTTGTTATGATTCTCTAAAATTACCAATCTTTCATCCTTACTTTTCATTATAACAGTTATCCTTGATTAGAACTTCAACAATTTCAATTCATAGAAAGCACGGAGTGTATGCATCAGTGAAAAGTTTATTCTTCATAAATTTTTGTAAACTGTAGTTTTAGAAAATATTTTCATTCAAAAACTCACACTATTACATACTCTCAAAAAAATTGAAACTTTTGGGTTCTCACAATAATATTTAGAAGAATTTAGTCAAAGGATAGTTGCAAAAAATTTTAATCTCATGGAAAAGATAATCTATTCTATTCATATGATTCTATGTGCAATCCATAGTATCTATTATTCATATCTCTACTAGGCTTATGCGTTTGCAAATCGTAAATAAAAAAGGTCTTTCCTTTGACTTATAATGGGGCTTTAGGTTTTAAAAGGTGTCAAAGAAAGGGATAAAGGATTCAAAAATTTTCTGAGAATTTAGTTCTTCCTTCTCCTATCTTTTCTTCTTTCTTACTTCAGTAAGTATCAAAAAAATTGGATAACTTTTTCTCATTTACTAATTCTTATTTTTTCTATTTGTAAATCCCATTTCTTCAAATGATTTGTAAAATCGTGTTTCATGATTTTTCTTTTCTTCTCTTTCTTTTAAATCATCTTTTATGATTTTTTAGTCTTTTCCCATATTCTTCAAAATAATTTCTTCAGTTGTACCCTTTTTAGCATTCTCCTTATCTATTTTTGCCTTTTTACTCCTTCCACTCCCTCTTCTTCCCTTCTTTTGCATTCTAAACTCTCAGAAAATGTAAGGGTTAAAGGTTGAAAGCTTTGGATAGTACATATGGTTAAGAGTTTTCAAAATTTTCTTGCTATAAAGAAATTCATTTTAGGCTTCTAATATGGGTTCAGAGGATAAATTATTTTCTAGAATTTTTGGCCTTTTGGCACTGATTTAAACATAAGATGGCCTTTAATCATCTTTACGATTTACTAGCATAGATGCCTTATTATTTTTTATACTTCTTATAGATACTTCTAGACAAAAAATCAGGTTATCATAGTCATAGAATGCTCTAATTCTAAATTTCGCAATATGAGATTTTATTAAAGCAATAAAGAAGTCCAAAGAAAATTTGACTTGAATAGAAGTAGCCTCTCTCTCAACCAAAGGAAAAATTAGTCTCTAATGCTCACTTGTTTATAATTTTTGAAACTATAGACTAAATATTACATTTTAGATCAATCAATTGTTTCAAATATTCATTATGATATAGTATTCAACGAGTTAGACATGAATTGTAACTATTCTATATTCTTGATTATTGAATTTCTACTATGATGGATCGTAAGTTTTCAAGATTCATAATGTTTTCTATCATAATTCACATATAATGATTAACCATAAAACTATTTTAAAAATCAGAGAAAAGAAGAAAAAAAAATGCAAAAACAAACTAAATAAAACTAACTGATATACTAATTAACTACTACTATGCACAGAAGTTGTGTATCCCCCCAAACTTAATTTGGACAATGCCCTCATTGGCACAAAAACAGGGGACACTTAAAATTTATTTACCTTTGAATCATACCTGTGAGGAATTGTGATGCATGATAAAATTTTCACTCACTCGGTGATGAAGGGTATGGTACAAGAATGGAAGCAACAGGTAGAGCTGGTGCTGGTGAGGCTATCTGTGAGGAGGAGCTGTTTGATAGGTCTTCCTCCGAGTCAGACACTACATCTATAGAGCAATCTGATTCTTTGTCTGGTATGGGCTCCTCATATAATTCTGGCCCCACTTTCTTGCAACGTCTTTCAGCACTCTCTTCTGTAGTTTTTATCATTGCGTATTTATCTTCTAAAACTCTCAACGCCTCTTTAGTCTTTCCTTTATTTTTCAAATCTTCATTCAACTTTTAATCATGATTTATTTTAGTTGAATTTCCATTCTCAGCTTTTCTGCTTCAGTCTGTTCTTTTATAACTATGGCCCAACATTTCTTTGTGACAGACTCAATAGTCTTCTTCTGTTCAACATTTGCTAACCTGAGGGACTTGTTATCTTCTTCCTCCCTCTATCGCTTGCCCGTTTCTCCCAACATGCTGCAATTTCTTTTCTTGTAAGATGTAGAGAATATTATTTAGTAAATCACAACTTGCATATAAACATTCATAAACATTTGCAATGATTCATCTGTTAAAACTAGAGATTGTTACCTTGATCTTGACTAATCACCAAACCGTAGCTTTAAGATAGTACTTAGGACTTGACTAGGGTTTTCGAATTCAAAAAGTAGATACAAGAAAAATTAGAGAAACAAAAGTGGTTGAGTCTTAGTCGATGAATTTTTGAAAAATAGAGGGAAAATGATAGCAAAATGGAGGGTTCAATAATGGGACTGAGTATCCTCTCTCGAATATTTAGGCCTTATCTTAGTGATGACCTGCTGAACTAGTTATCACGCGTGTGTTAACCTAGAGTCATCAATCGACTCTATCTTTTAGTAATAGTAAGTACAAACCCTCGTATCAGTTGAATCATAATGGCTACACTTTCACAGATAGACATGATGATCAATCGTAAATCCATACAATTGTTCTCTATAATATACAATAGGAATTATATTACGATCCATCATTTTTCAACGATTTAGGCTGTAATGTAATGCCTAAACAAAAAAGAAAGGAAATAATTTTACATATTTTACAAGGGTTGCTATGGATGAGTTGGTAGCTTGACAATCCATGAGGTTTTCATATTGGATTTCAGGGAGCCAATGTCTCCCTCAAGAATACTTGTCCTCTAGGATTGTTGACTGGCTACGTCGGCAATTGGCCATGTTCCCTTTTTGCCACTTGGGAAGCTAGTTGGCCTATCTGGCATTCCAGCTTCATAATGGACTTAGTGGAGGAATGGAGCACTTGAGAGAATTGAGCAAGCTTATGTAAATCTTTTGAATGCTGATGCAACTGTTACTGCAAATCACGGAGGATTTGAACAACTGTGGTGTCAGGGGTATTGCTCTGTGATCCAAATTTGGATTGCGCAGCAGGCATTTGAGGTCTCTGGTGGAAAACATGGGTCTGGGGTAATTGGGGTTGCGCAACCGATGGTGCTAGTTGTGCTTCTCCCGTGGAACCCTAGTTAAATCCAGGATGGTTCTTCCACACTGTGTTATACGTATTTCCATAATCTCCCCTCTGAAAGGCTATTACTTACTCATTTTCTATCACCTCCTGATACGATGGTGCAGCAAGATTTTCATTATAAGTCTGAGACTGGCAGTTATAACAGTTTTCCGAGGATCTATCTGGAGTGCTCGGTTTGGCAGCCATTAATATTGTGATTGTTGTTCAAGAGCCAAAACCTTCGCACAATCGTCCTCTTTCTTTACTTTATATTTATTGATATTGCAAAGTCCACCCCTCGCGAGTGTGGTGTAGCGAGTGATATCGAGATCAGATCTAAGTAGGGCCTATTTTTCCTTTGAGTTATCGGCCAGCTTCTCGAAAAGGTTCCAGGACAGCTGGCCATTTTGAGCCATAAAGGCTCCTTTGCTCACGACGTCGACTGTCGACTAGTTAGTCTCAGTCAATCCTTGGTAGAAACTCTATGCTATTGACCAGTTTGACACATCATGATGAGGGCACTTCCTCAGTAGGTCATTGATGCACTGCCAAATTTCATGAAATAATTCTCCAGGCTGCTGTCTGAAATCTTGAATTGCTTGCCGAATCAGGTTAGTTCTACCAATTGGGAAGTACTCATTAAAGATTTTGGATTGCAGTTCATCCCAAGTGGTTATACTCCTGACAGGCAGCGAAGTCAGCCATGCTTTCGATGTCTTTGAGAGAGAAAGAAAACAATCCTAGTTTAACTGACTCCTCATTAGCGATCGACAGTTGTAACATCGTCCAGAGTTCTATAAAAACCCTTAAGTGTTGATAGGGATTCTCTCTATCAAGCCCATGAAAAGCAGGTACAGCTTGAAGTGTATTAAGCTTGATTTCATAATTATGTCCAACTACAACCTCTGTTTAACTATACAAGAGGGTGCAGTAAGAGCAGCCAGGCTGAAATGTGCTTGAATTAAATAGTCATCAGCCATGGTTAAGGATTCTCTTGGGGGAAATTGGTTTGCTACTAAATTACGAAAGAGATTCCTTCCAATTTCTAGATCACACTTGAAGAAATCTAGACTTCGAGATCGATTCTGATGCATACAAAAAGAAAAACTTTATTTTTGAGTTTTTAGCTTTATTTAATTTTTATTCTAGAAGATAGGGAGAGAAACAAATTTGAGACTCTAGCTTCTCTGATCAAGGAAAGTTGAAACTCTGATTCGTTACTCTGAATAAACCTGCAAAAGATTTAAGAAGTGATCAAAGAAAATTAAAAATATAAAGAAATATGAAAAGAGAAAGATAAATACTTATTTTCTGAAACTAATATAAATATAAATTCGCTATCTCTTACAACGACGCAAAAAACTTGATCGCTGATTATTTATATATGTATCTAATTAAGTCTTAACCTATTGCAAGCGCACAATAGAAATTGTAATACTAGCATAAGATCGTTCCCACGAGGATATGTTTATATATATATATTAACTTTCAGAAGACTAATACTTATCTTTCTGCAAATCTCAATCTGAGTCGTCAATTCAAATTAAAATTTGATGATATTTACAAAGCAGGAAATTGCAATAAAAATAAATTCAAACTTGAAAGTGATAAAATTATATCTTTCACCCCTCAACCATAGGCGTCAATTGCTTCTTAGAAACTACAGATATCTACTCCAATCTTCCAGCTCTCAATTCCAATCATCAATTGTGATCGAGGAACCTTGGATATCTAAACTAAACTACTCTTCCAACTCTCAATTCCAGTCATCAATTATGATCGAGGAACCTTGGATATCTAAACTAAACTACTCTAATGATCGAAAGAAAACCCAACCTCAGGCGTCAATTTATATTGAGAATTTCTTCGATGATTAATTCCTATACGAAGCGCTCTTTTTTATAGATCATAAGGGGTCAATTTACAAAACTCCTAATTCTAATAAAAGAAACTACTAAAATAAAACTGTCCTAATATAACTCTACTTCTAATCCTATCTTTCCTTGTTTTCAATAGTTGATGTACTTCTTGATTATCTCCTTTATTTCAGCAACAAAGTCTTTTATGAGTCCTCGTTCGTCAATCTTCTCAGATCCATGATTGGCCAGACTTCTAAGTTAAGAGTTCTTCTAATTATATGCATGGCGGTGTAGATCCTCACGTGATCAGTAGCTTTAGAAAGCTTCCTTTTGTAAAATCATAAATCATGATTTTATATTCTTAACTCTCTGAACGATTCTTCATTGTACGATTCATCAATTTCTGTTGTATCATATTTGTTGGTTCAGTTATGTTGATATTCTTTATTATAAAATTGGTCAGAATATGACAGAACAAGGAATGGCAAAAGCAAAGCAAAGATGAACAAAAATCTGATTAGCACACCAACACCACCTGCAAGATACAGGGCTATTGTAGCAGGTTTTAAATGAAGTAAGGGTTGTCCCACAAAGAGTTATGGATCTAAAGGTAGTAAATCTCCAGATCTGGCAACTCTAAATCCAATCTATCTTAATCTAATAAAACATGGTAAAGAGAGATTGTTTTTTGGGTTAGTCACTAACTAGAACAGAAATAAATGCACAAATCAGAAATAAAAGAAAGGGATTCAAGAAGAATGAAAGTGGTTTGGTAAAATAAATAGAAAATAGAGAAGTAGGCAGCTAGGAACTAATTTTTACTGCAAAAAGCAATGTAAAACATAGCAAGAGTTAGATCTATAGCAATCCTTCATTTGACTACAAGTACAAATGCAAGGAAGAAGAATCCAACTCAACCCTGAGATATGGATTAGTCTTAGGGCTATAGCCTGTCCACTCAAATGGTCACAGGCTATCCCATGGATATAATCCAATCATGGGGGTTAAAGATGAAACAGTAAAATCACTGCAGACACTAGGTTTGCAAGGCTACAAGCTCATGCTTTCATAGGTGCATAAAATCCATAAATATCTTATAAAAATTACAAGAGATTATAGTTCAAATGAAACATTAAAGCCAGCTATTCATTGCCAGAAAGAAACATACAATGATACATCTCTCAAATCTACAGTCTCTGCAAGACTCCAAGCTCTTCACAATGTTATTACAAAGCAATGTACAATAAAACTAGCCCTAACTGCTACAAAGATTTAGTCAGACATGCTGAGCTAAGGAGAGAAGAAGAACAGAAAGGAAGATGACCTAAACCCCAAAAAGGAGCTAAGATATTGTGTGTTATCTTGTGTTATCCCCCCCTTTTTCTAGCTTCTTTACATGGTATTTATAGAATCTAAAAAGACACTTTTTGTTCTAGCCAATTAGAGGGGAGGAGAATCAAAATAGTTAGGATATGCTGACGTGGCTCAACTACATCCAAGTATTGCCCCCATTCTGTTAGGAATGTAGTACACACTTGAACAGGTGTCCCATGTGCTGTGGAAGTTCTAAAAATGCTCTTGAAGTCCATAAATATCTGTTGGGTCCCGAGCATCGAGAGGATGGCATACTTCTAAAGGCTACTCGATAGGGTGGAGTGCCGAAGTCTTGATCTTCTTGATAGCTGCTCGAGTGGATGGCTCCTAAAGGATATTATGAAGGTTTCTCGAGAGGACTCGAGGAGATAGGCTTTTGTCTGAAAACTTCTCAAGTGGATGACTTCAGAAGGTTTTGTCTGCTTGAGAGGACTAACTGATGCATCCATGATGTGCTGCTCGACTGCTTAGAATGTTTCACTCTTTGAACTTCTCGACCTGCTCAAGAGGCTAGCTTCAGCAGGAGTTTGAACTACTGTAGACAGCTCAACAGTTGCTCGAGTGTATTGATCTGGTGGTATGTTGTAATAGCTTCCACATTTTTATCCTGACAATATCAGGTATAGACTCGAGTAGGGTCAGGCTTGTGCCAAAAACGTGACACAAAGAACTAACTTGGAATTTTGATGATGACTGTTAAATAGTGGAGCCTTAGTGGCCCGGTATTAGAAACAACGGTTGATCATAGATTTGGTAAGAAGTAAAATATTTGGAGCCTCCTAAGGATAAAAATTTGCGTAACACAATTTTCAATAATGCATAAGACTACTAGGCACTGAAGGGTGTCAATCCTTTGACCCAAAACCTAGTAGTGCATGGAGAAAAATACCAACCAAGGCTTGATGGCCTTGCCTCGGCAATTAGGGCAAGTGAAATCAGTTGCCTCGGCACCTGAGGCAAGCAAAGAGGTTGCCTCGGCACCTGAGACAAGCATAAGAGGTTCCCTCAGCAATTAAGGTAGGCACTTAATTAAAGCAACGTTTACAAAATTATATATATAGATATTCTCGTAATGTATTAGCTTGGTAGTGGAATGAAGCCTATTTTGGCTTATTTGCTAATACACCATACAAAAGTGTGTATGCACAAGGGGTGATTCCAACCCCAAACAACTTGTAAGCTGGTTTAAGTCGTAGCAGCCTCCATGCATGTATGAGTCACAGTTCGACTCCCATGCACACAAGAGCAGCTAAAGCTCTACAAAACTCGCCAGCCATTTCTTCCTTCTTCCTTCTTCCATTTCAAAAACCCTTAGCCAATCAGATCCTGCAATTTGAGTCGAAGGCACACGCTGGTCTCGGGGAACTCTTGCAGCTTAGTTCTCATGAGTTCGGTGAACTGAAGACCTTATTTGGCTTCGTGATAACCACAAGGTCACCATACGGCATGTCGGCAACCGAATCACCTATTTAGTTTCCTTTAATGGTATTGATGATGAATTAGTCAGTATAGGAGGTGATGTCACTTCCATGAGATGGATTCGGTAGCACGAAGAAATAACATTATATTATAAAAAAAAAAGATTTTTGGAGTCCATATGTTTACTAACTATACTGAAATTTCCACAATAAAGGAATAAGAAAACTCAATTTTTTGTGCACATTAGTATAGATTATAAGGCCAAAGGACCCAGCCAAATGTTTGAGTCAAAAGAAGCCAAAATGGAGAAGAAAACACCCCAGCAAGCCAAGCCTGACAGGTTTGCCGTGGCAGGCTTAAGTTGCTGCGGCAAGGTGTTGGTTGAGTGGCTTGCCGCGGCAAGCATGTCTTTGCCGTGGCAACCCTATGCGTTGACCACTGTTCGGCATTTAGGTCATAACGTTTGACCCCGAACTTCGATTGACACGATTCTTGATGTGTTGGAAAGGGAACAACGAACCCTATAACTTTCATGAATTAACAAATTCATGAATATAATGTTTAATGGGTAAAATTTTAGTGAGAATTTGAGGCAAGCCTGTGCCTGGCTTGTGCGTATCCTGAGGTACCTTTTGTCTATGTATATGTATGATATATTAATTTTTAGGACTAGTGATCATGTAGAGTATTTATGTAAGGTCTGTGGTGATCTAGAAAACCATATAAATATACTAAAATGATACACATAAATGATAGGTGTTGGTGCACACGACGAGCTCATACCAATGAATCGAGTTTGAATATGCATGCATACGTAAAAGGTCGCGTGTGAGCGAAGGTAGGGAATTTTACCTTGGTATGTTATAATTGGTTTTTTCTTTGCATTTTGGATCGTAGATTATTATATATATACTTATTTTTGGTCAAGACCAAGTTAAACTTAACATATTGATTGTATATACATGTGAAGTTATACGTCTGATGTAATGATGTTAGTCAGTTTAATATATATATGATCAAATCAGTTTGAGTATACTAGTTAAGTTTAATTTGATGTATGCTTACGATCAGATCAGCTCGATGTATAAGCATATGGTAGTTCAGTTTGAGTCATATATGATTTTGATAAGATCAGCTCGATAAGATCAGTTCGACCCGACATATGTGATTCTGTTAGGAATATTGTCAGACTAATTTAGATGGCATGATATAGATCAGCAGATGAATGTGTATGCATGATGATTCTAGAGTAATTTAGAAAAAGATTTATAAATCGTGATGAAAGTATAGTTAATATACAACGTATAATAATGTATGCACATGCTAGCTTAGTTTTTGATGATGTGCTAGTTTTCGATGTATGCTTATGACTGATAGTGTTAGATCAGTTTATAGTAATGTATATTGATGAGAAGAACATCAGACTCGATGTATGATTTGCATGATTATGATGCTAGTTCAGCTTGGATATATGTTTATCAATGATTATGCTAGTAGCAGTTATATATAATCATGTGAGTTCAGTTATTCAAATCAGTTTTGCTATATGATATATGTTCATGAATTGCTCGCATACATGTTACCATGCATTGTTCATGTCCTGTTATCATTGATATCATGTACACATCTTTGTTCTTGTCGTGAAATAAGTGATCCCGCTAACTCGGGAGCTTGGCAAGTGATCCTGCTAACTCGGGAGCTTGACTCATCTTGTACCAAGTGGCCTTGCTAACTTAGCTCAGGGGCTTGACTCGTCTTGTACAAAGTGACCTTACTAACTTAGCTTAGGGCTTGACTCGTCTAGTATCAAGTGACCTTGATAACATAGCTCAAGGGCTTGATTTTTTTGTGCTAGTGACCCTGTTAACATAGCTCAAGGGCTAGACATTTGATCTCGAAAGCTTGATTCTTTGTTCAGTTTGATGTCTTGTTTTAGCATGATTCCTTGTATTTGTTCAACATGAAGCATGATTCCTCGTATATGGTCAACATGAATTTGTCAGCATGAGCACTATTTTGTATGATTTATTTCTTATACAGATTTGCATGATGTAGTACTTGTTTAGGCTAAATGCTACATGTTAGTAAAAAAAATAAGATATAATGTGCCTCAATTGAAATCTCTGCATCTAGATGTAAATTTGAAATCTAACATATAAAGTAACATTATAAATTTTCCCTGCTGAGCTTCGATGATAGCTCATCCTACGACTTCATGTCTTAGCTACAGATATTGCTCGTGACCCTGACCACGAAGCTGATCCTACCTACCAGCCTGAGGAGGAGGACAAGGAGGACGTGGAAGAAGGTTCTGCTGAGGACTTTTTTCCTTAAGAGGTTTGAGAGAGAGAGATAATTATTTTTAACCACTTAAATTTGTATAAATAGCAGTATTTTTTTAGATACTCAGTATTTCATGTATAGGTGTTCTTTCCATTGTTTAGATAACGGATGGCCATTATCGATGAAAGCTATACATGATTTTTGGTTTATATCATCTTGGTGTATATATTCTTGCTTGTAGACAGTAAAGGAATATCAGGTAGATGCCATATGTTCTCTTTAGCAGAGTTAATCTTACGCTTTCGCAATTGTAACACTTTGTACAGGCTGCACTTGTATGAAATGGTTCATGTTAGGTGATCTGACGACATGACCTTTCCTATATACGGAAGTGGGAAAAGTCGGGTTTTCACATATGTTCTACTCGAGACATCTTGAGAGGGTAGACCTGAAGGCTTTAGATATGCTCGAGACTACTTGAGATGAACCTTCTGCTTCTCACCTAGTTTGTCAAGTCTGTTGTAGCACTCCTTTAGGCATGGGTCCCACTTATCTCTCATTACAGGACTTCTAGGAGTTCAAGGCATTCTGAACAACCCATATGGTTGTGACCACCATGGTTCAATCTCTGTATTTCCATCAGCTCCACTGCTTGACTGTAATTCCTCTCTTCTTGGCACTTGTTACATGGATTGATGCACTAATCTGCAGATTATTGCTAACTACAAAACCATAATAAAAAATCAATTATTAAATGGCTCTAAGGTCTAGTAAGGGCTAGGTTAGGAGGTGGAAAGTGGCATAATTCAGTGATTAACACACCCTCAAATCTAATCATTGCTAGTCCTCGAGCAAAAGGAGAATTAAATAATTATTCTAAAAATTAAATGTCACTTTCCTAGGGAGCACAGATGCATTTAGCTTATGCAGTAAGCCTTTTAAACCCCTACGTGATCCCTAGTGGAGGAATAAAGTTTCCGGAAGGTTTTTAGTGAAGATACCCACAAACTTCATAGTAGAACAGTTACGTTTAGTGCAACATATATCAAATCAGATTTCAACAAATAAAGCTTCATTCCACACCCTACTGTTTCAAATTTAGAGGAGTTAAAATAGAAATGTAAATAGTTTAACACTTAAATCAACATGTATTTCCATCACAACAAATCAACTTACATTAAGAGTATTGTGTGTGTGAATCCGTGCTAAGCTTACCATTAATTCAAGAATCAAGTTTAAATATTGCCCCAATGGATTTAATTTCATACACATTCCTCATCAGGGCTATCACTTAAAAATGAAATTCCTCATCAGCTCAAGATCAATTACAGACCTCAAGCCTGTAAGCATGAGCATAGGCATTGCTGCTAATTCCTTACATCTTCATCTTCTTTTCACCATAGATTACACATCTCCTTATCTCCATATGACAACTCACTTAACTTTGGATCAATAAGGTCTGTTTGTTGGGTTGTAATGTGGCTTAGGATTGAGGTTTAAAAAGAATGAAAGGATAAAAAGGGTTCAAATCTGAGAAATCAACTTAAGGGGAGGAGGTGTATCATGACTTCACCTTCTTCATTTCATCATAGCTTCATCTTCTTTTATATTTTTTAGATCCAAAGTGGCCAGCTTCTTCTCATCATTTTAATTTTTTAGACGAAGTACTTCTTTTGACTTCTCTTTTTTTTTTTCTTTTTATATATGAAATGCCACAGAAGTACAATAGACACACTGCTATTTTATAGATCTCTTCTCTTCTCCTTTCCCCAAATGTTGGACCCAACTCAACTTTCTTCAACATCTTCTCCTTTACCTTTTGAAATCTCAAAGTGAGGGTAAGGCTGAATCAGGTCAATGAGGTTTAGGTTCAAGTACTCTGGTGTTTGTCAAAGAAAAATAGATTTTAAGGCTCAAACAATGTCTACAAAGGACAGCTCAATGGGTAGGTATTTTCAGGCTCAAACTGTCCAAATGAAGGCCTCAAATCATATCCTTAGTGTCATGAGTTCTACCAATAGTTTCAATTTGGGGTGCATAACTTCTGGTGAAAAGATGTTGATTCAAGCATTCCTTAGAGCAGAAAAAATTTGCCAAAACACTCATCAAAAGAAAATTTGATAGGCCCAAATCTAACTTGGTATGGTCTTTAAGTAAACACATGGGGTATGTCCTCACATTTTTCTCTCCTTTTTGGTTTACTAAGCATTGATTGTGAAAAAGTTTTCCTGATATTTGCTTCATGGAAGTGTTAGATTTTCTAAAGATTTCAGTTTTTAAATGTCTGCTAACAATTTTAATTTCCTCTTTCTCAATTGGTTAGGTGAGAATTTACTTTATTTCTTTCATTTAACTATCAGTGATGCACTATAATTAACTATTTTATTGGAACATCTTGCCATACCCCCAAACCTAATATAAACATTGTCCTCAATGTTTCAACAGAGATTGCATTTAGGGGTAGCAGGGTATGAAAAAGGATGAAAAACATAAAGTAATACTAAAAGAAAGTAAAAATTTACTAACAAGATGCATGTATTCATAGAGAATAGAATTTTATAACAATATATTGTATATAAGAGAAGACTGTGTACAAAATTACAACTGAATAAGACACAAAACTAATACAGAAAACTCCTAAAAATAGAAAACTCCTAATAAAACAAGACTCCTAAAAATGGTCTGAATCAAAATCTACATCAATGTGATCAGCTGCTTTGTCTTTTCCTTTCTTCACATTGTCAGCCTTGATAACACCAGCTTTAGTCCTTGAAGCAGTTGATTTCTTTTACTTGGTGCTACCCTTTTGGTGTTGAGACTCCTGTAGTTTAATGCCTTTAGCTTCTACTTGAGGCACCACATCTTGCACACCCAAAGACATAAGAGTGGCTGATAATGGATCAACCAGGCTAGCATATTTGTTAGCCCTTTGCTCATACAATTTATAGACAGTTACAGTAGTGCATAATTTTTCCTGCATTGCTAGAAGCTCCCTTTGATGAGCAAGTATAACTGCTTCCAACTGTTTCCAATTTTTTGTGTTCATTAGGTTTAGCTGATCCTCACAAGTCTGCAGTACACTATCCCTCCCAGATTGGAGCAGTTGACACACATCCCTAGCCAAATATCGATTGTCATGCATAAGAGAAGTGAGGGTAGGTGTTGTATGCCCTTGACTTGGGTGAGATGGTACAATGATCCATTTAGATGGATCATGAAGAGAGAGGGAGACAAGAGCAGTTTCTGTAGCAGGGTGGATGGATGCAAAAGAAATGGATGGCAGGGAAAGGATCAGCTCCTCCTCAGGGATTTCTGTTTGGGTAGATGTGGTAGATGTAGAGGTGGGGACCAGAATCAACTCTTCAGCTTCAAAATCAGTTTGGGTGGCAACATCAATTGTTGCCATAGCTGTAAAAGATTGTCGGCATGGAGGAGGAGTAGGGATGGGTGTGGGTGGTTGGGGTGCAGCTATGAAAGCTTGAAGGGTTGATTGGATGGAGCCAAGGCTGGTTTGGATGGAGGATTGGGTTTTTGTGGATGTGTGGATTTGGGATTGGAGGGAGGTTAGGAGGGAAAGGATTTGGGATAGAGGGTCTAGGAGGACAGGGCTAGAAGGTTGGGTTGAAACTAGTTTAAATGGTGAAGTAGGTGCATGATTAAATGGGTAGTGGTGTGGGGAGTTAGGTAGAGGGGTGTACTCATGCCTACTGTCCCCCACAATGAAGTCTATTAGGGCTGAGCAACCCTTTGTGGTAAATTAGTCAAAGGTGTTATGAAAGGGTCTTGGAGAGGGGATAGTGGAGGGTAATGGGCAGGGGAAGGAATAGGGGTGAGGATAGGGCAATGGACAGGTGAAGGACTAGGGTAAGTGGGTTCAATGGTAGCAACCATTGGCTCATATTCAGGATGGGTAAATGGATAAGGTTCTTCAGGTGTTGAGCTTGGGATGGGTGTTTGGGGCGTGGGTATGATAGTGGATGGGCTGGGTTCTTTAGTGAGGTGTTGGGTTTTCTTTTTGTAGGTTCTTTGGATTGTGGGTGTAGTAGGAAGGTTGTAGGGGAAAGGTATGGGAGGAGGAGGAGCTGATAGTGGGATGGACTCAACGGTGGAAGGTGGCTGCTGGGGGATGGTTGCAGAGGCTTGGCCAGAGGTGGCGGGTAAGGATGGTGGAGTGGATTGGATAGGTAAGGATGATAGAGTGGCTGATGGTGGAATGGGAGTAAGGGTAGAAGGTGGTTGCTTCGATATGACTGCAGAGGTGGCTGTAGAAGTTTGCCCAGGAAGGGCTGCTTCAAACTCCTTCTTCTTCATCATGAAAGTCATACTGATCTTCCACTGCCTCTCTCCAAACAGAATTGGTGACAACTCAGTAGTGGGCTCTCCCATTCTCTAGACTTACCCTCCTTTTTTCAGCAAGGTTGTGATTAGCCTGCTATAGCGTAAACGTTGAAATATCTGCCTCTTCTTCACTTTCCCATATATATATCTTCCATCCCCTAAAAAATCTACTTGGTAGCATTGAAGAAATGCCCCATGGAGAAGGAGTACAGTGCATCCACAATTGGGTGCCTCCTCTCTTGCTGATGTCTAGCCACAGACACATTCTTCCTCAAAATATTGTCCATGAATAGAAGGTTTGTACTGAAGTCACACCTCATAATAGAATCATCTGATGCATTCTTCCCCTGAGTTAAATGTTGGGAAATTTCCTTCATTGAAGCACTGATTGGGGCTCCAAGGTTATAAGATGGATCATAAGTTGTAGGGATACCCAATACTTGTGTTATATCAGTGGCATCCACCACTATCTCAAAGTCATCTGTCAACACCACTAGCACAAGGTCTTCCTGATTTGGCCCTCCTCTAGACTCTTTCATCCTAATGTTCTGGTACCATAACTTCACTAATTTGGGTTATACAATTTCATCCAAAGGCCTCAACAGGGAATCCATGGAGGCCTTTGCCAAAAACACTATGGCATCCTTAGCCCACTCTTCCTTAGTGAAAAATGACCTATCAAAGATGGTCTCTTGTACCAGACTGAGATTATCCACAAAATCATTTGGGGTAGTTAAAGGGTGAAACTCAGGGGCAGCTCCCTTACCCTTCTTTTGTTTCTTCTATTTCACAACTTTAGGCTCATTGGTTCCAACTTTGGTTTTCTTTTTAAGAGCTACTGAGTCACCCGAAACAATAGATTTTCTTTTTGGTTGGGCCATAGGAGCTATAGGGGCTGAGGAAGATGCAATCCTCTTCGATTTCCTAGTTGGTGAAGGGGGACGGGTTTGGGCAAGACTAAGCAAGTTGGTTAGGGTTTCCTCAAATTCAGTATTGTCAGCCATTTCAAAATGCTAATTTCTATCTAATTAATCCAAACCCTAGGTTTCCCAAAACTCAGCAAACACTCAACGCACAAATATAAACTAATAAATCCACTAATCCTCAATAAAAAGGTCTCAATCTAGTAGAAAATACTCAGACAATGAAATGGATTGAGAAGATAATGAGAACTTACCCAAATTAGGGTAATACGAGGATAGTCCATAGTGATCCAAATCCGAAGATTTTTGGCTTGAGTTGCTGATCAAACTAACAACAATATTGGGCAAGTGGTGTAGCAGGTAGCTGGCTATCCGCACGGCATGGGCCGAGTCTCATACTTGCTATCGTCCCTTATCAGAGTTTCAGTGAGCGCAGTTAGTGTCTTTTGGTTTTGAGCCGATCCTAAAGCTGGAGCCCTTTCGGGTCGATCGTGTCCTGATCACGACAATTTTGGAGAGGTGGAGGGAGAGGCATCAGGTGCTTCTCTTTCTAGTGGGTATGATGTTGTTGACTCCAGAGGACAGGGTCCGCATTACCAGTCTTCATTTCGAGGGTGAGCCAATAAGAGGGTGGATGGTAGGAGAGTATTTGCCAGTATGTGAGGAGATTTTGGGTGTGCCATATAGGTCGAGTAGATTAGGGTCGGGTGTAGTTCGAGTCACATTGATCTTTGATACATTTGCGAGTGGCTTCGTCCCTCTGCGGCATCACTCGAAAGTGAGGGCATCATATGAGGCACGTTGTGTGGTGGTGACCGGTCGAGAGCCCGTGGTGGAGCCGGGGTTGGCTACGGATAGGGTGCTCTGAGCGTTCTTGATGCACTTTGTTGGTGCAGTGCTCTTTTCTTCTTTGACTTGGGGATGTGTCATCGGGTTGTTTTTTATGATTCTTGAGGAGTTTGATCAGGTCCCTACCTATGCGTGGGGTGTGGCTACATTTACGCATCTCTATGAGCAGCTTTATAGTCGAGGACAGGGTGTCGCGATGATTGGAGGCTTCCTTCCCTTCGTCCAGGTGAGTTTTAGTTATGGATGTCATAGTTGTTTTGCTTTTCTTGGTATTTTGATAGTAACATCTACTTAGCATTTCTTCTATTTTATTTTTTAGTTTTGGGCATATGATCACTTCGCTTTTCTTCATCCGAGGGTTTCGTTGGAGGTGAGATTCATGTTTCCTTGGATGCACATGTGGAGGGAGGCACAGAGGGATCGCTGTTGGTATTCAGAACTTCAGACTGCACGAGGCCTCTTCGAGGATATGTACGTGGAGTAGGTATAGATTACCATGTGTATGTTTTGTTTCATATGTTTCAGTCTTTTAGGATCTGAGGATTCATTGAGGGGTCGACTCGTTTGTTTGCTTGTAGGTGACTTGGTGGCCCTAAGAGGATGAGGAGGATGCCGGCGTTGAGGGAGAAGTTGGATGCACTAGAGTAGGCCCATTTTACATCGAACGTGCGGGGGGTCTTAGATGCCCTCCATAAGGTGATGGAGCGAATGGGGTGTGCTCGTCGTCCGGAAGAGGAGATGCTGCACTCTTTAGCCCTCTCAATTGCTTAGGCTAGGGCAGCGGAGGATGAGTTGGGGGCTCAGCTAATAGAGACTCGACAACTCCTGGTGAGTTGATTTGTTGGTTTAATTGTTTATGTATTATGTTGACTTAGTCTTTCAGTTGTTCTGACATGGTTGTGGCGTTTTGTTTTATTTTGTTTTGGATAGTCTGAGAGGGAGGCCGAGGTCGCTAGTCATGTGACTATGATTGAGTTGTTACGCGGTCAGCAACAGGCCGGCCGAGAGGTGGAGGCCAGTTTGCGATCTAAGATTGATCGATTAGTAAGTGTATATATATGTGACCTTGGTTTTGTTAATTGTTAGCATTGGGGGCTTGTCGACTGATGTGTTCATTGTTATCCATAGAGAAGTGAGCTCACTGCTGGAGGTCCCATTCCAGCATTTGATCCATCATCAGTTGCTTCCTCCAGTCGGGAGGATCAAGTGATGGCTCAACTTCGGGCTTTGCTAGATCATTGGGTAAGTTTCCATTCAATTTTTTGACTCGTTTGTGTAATTATCATAGTTCGTTGGGTGTTATTATTTCGCTTTCTTAATATCATGTGGTATTTCAGTGCCAGGTTGCCGAGGATCTTCGAACGAGGGAGGTGACTGCTGCCTCTTTACGCCTAGAAAGTCAGGTATAGTTTGTTTTTTTGGTGTGGTATAATTTTGTTTAGGTTATTTTATTTTTATTTTGTTCTGACATGTCTCGTGTTGGTTTGTTTGGTTCTTTATGCAGGCTGTTCCGAACTCCGCTCCTGAGGCTCCCCCTCAGGGGTCTGTTCCTATCCCTACTTAAGTATGCTTTAGTTATTGTGTTCATGATTTATTTGTCATTATAGTATTTTTCTGATGTATTTATTTGTTCTTATTGCAGCCACCTATGTTTGCTATCCCTTTCGGGCCTCTTGCCGATCTACTGACTGCTAAGACGGTTGCGCGACTTCTAGAAGAGAGGCTAGATCTGGTATAATTCTTTCATTTTCAAAGTTTATTTTTTTGTTCATATATATATATATATATTAGTTTTTTTTGACTTGGTGCGATTATGTAGGTTCGTCAGCTTGAGGAGGCGCGTTTAGAGGTGATGCGAGCCCGCGCCACTCCCGAGGCGAGACGGATCCTTGGGGAGATGCAAAGTCGCGATGATCTATTTGTTGAGATGATGGCTACACAGAAGACTCAGGCTGAGGCATTGGAGGCGGCACGTCGAACGATGTGGGCAGAGATGTAGGTGACCCTAGATCAGTTGCATTATCGTCTAGCGAGGAGTGAGCGGGGGATACATAGGCTGGCTAGTCAGCTTGGTGGGTCGGAGTCTAGGGCTACGGGTTCTTTGGCTGGGTAGTCTCGTCGCACCTCTCGTGATCGTGTTAGGAGCGATGCTCGTGAGGATTTTATTGTTCGTGAGATTCTTGCGGGGTATCCTCCTCATTCTCACTCGAGGCGATCAGTTAGCCATATGAGTGAGGGGTGTTTTGTGGTGGGGCCTCGTCATGTAGAGGTTCTGATGACTCTAGGTGCATGGATTGTGTTTTCAGAGGACTAGTCTACGGTCCTCCAAGTTGATGATACTAGGGATGCCCCTGGTGACAAGTTTAAAAAAGAAAAGATTTTGATATATTTATATAGAGATTTTTTTTTGTTTAGATGTACCTGATTGACTCCTTTTCTTTTAGTTACCTCTTGCGTCTACTTTTGCTTTTTAGTTTCTTTAGCGCCATCAATCGTCATTGGGACTTGGATGCTTCCTGAGCTGGCCTAGTGATGATTGAAGATTGCCTCGTATCTACACATGTAAAGGGAATGCTATCGATAGTTTTTGTTCCCCCCCTTGCTAGTTGCCAAGGGGGGTGAGTATCTTAGACTGGGGTCTAGTAATAAAGGTGGATATTATTTTTTCCTTCTTTTTTTCTTTATTTTCTTTTTTTTTTCTTTTTTTTTTGAAATGAAAATAATGCAACAGGGAAAGAAAATAACTAAAATGAAAAATAAAATAAAAAATGCCCCAGTGTAGGAGCATCGTAGGATTGGCAATATAATATCTTCGGTAGCACTTTCTGAATGGTAACTTCGTCATTCCTCGTCTTCTTTATGGACAAGCTGGTGCTTCTAATGTGATTCTCCTTCTGTCCTAAAAAAATGCCCCAGTGTGTGGATGCAATGGAGCTCTTCTGGGCTGCGAGATGAGCACTTTGGGTCTATAAGCAGTCATGGGTATTTGGTGAGTTAGTTTAGAAGAAAAGTTCATCAGTACTGTAATCAAACCGGGGGGAAGTCATTTTGATTAGGTCAGTTGTATACATGGGTCTATCTTAGGGTGGTGGTCATCCTATCCCATGGTCATTAGGGAGAAGTATTGCAAGTACAGTGGGTGATTGTGTCAATCGTCATTCATCGGTTTTCAGTTTCATTTCTAGGAGCATCCTGTAAGGCTTCTGATTTATCGTCCGAAATAAAAATAGAAGAGGGGGTAAGGCTCAGTGATGTGGGGAATAGTTCGTAACTAACCCTTTCCAAAAGGGACGAGTAACAATCTTTTTCTCAGAGGGATACGGGATGCCATAATCGAGCCTCTTCGTCATGTTTCGGTGCCATCAAAATCTCACATTCTATGCTTAGCAAGAGTTTGTCCTCCTCCCGCCACCTTACAACGATATCTGTTAATATGGGGACATCAGGGATGCCCTTGCAACTTGCTTATACACTTCTAGTAAAGTTACCAGAGATGTCCTTATGGTCTTCTTATGCTTCCATAAGCTCATTGACTTGTTCATTCATCGTAATGCTCTCACTCAAAATTTTAACATATGCTTTCTTTGAAAGCATCCTGCTAGTGCAAAAATAATGAGTTTTGATTGAACCTAACATTTTCAATTTTATTTTACTCTAATGTCTCCTCCAATGGCAAGGGAAGGGAAATAAGGATCGAGTGTTACTTATGCTTTTGAAAGAGGTTTGGTAGGTCACTAGTCCTTTCATCAGATTGCACGAGTGAGAAAAAAAGGTTGGTGACAAATCGGAGGTCTTAAGGATATTCAAGGAATTGATGGCGTACGACCAAGGAATTGATCGTGATGACTACGGGGGTGATAAGTATAAGTATTTAACCACGGGATGTGATGATCATAAGGCTAAGGATAGTATTTTCTAAGGTACATGGCGTTCCAAGGGCTAGGGAGCTCTTCCCCACTTTGGTTCGCCAGTTTGTATGTATTTCCAGGGTATGTGGCTATTATGACATAAGGGCCTTCCCAGTTCGGTCTCAGTTTTCCTTTCAAATGGGCATGCTTGGAAGGCATGATTTTCTTTAAGGCTAATTCTCCAAGATTAATGGTTCCTTCAAAGACTTTCTTATCTTAAGCCCTGACCACTCTCCTCTGATATATCTGAGCGTGATCAGCTACTCTTAGTTGTGTTTCATCAAGTTGCTCTAACTGCGTGAGTAGGGCAATTCTCCTCTCGTCTAAGGATAGCTTATCATCGAGTTGAATCCATAAGGATGGTACTGGTATCTCATATGGTAGGACTGCCTCCATCCTGTAGGTAAGGAGGTAGGGAGTTAGGCCAGTGGTCGTATGAATAGAGGTCCTATAGGCCCAAAGTCCTTCTGGTAGTTGTTCAGGCCAGTCGGCTCCATTACTTGTTTCTACTGTGTGTTTCAAAATTTGAATCAGTGTTTTATTCGTAGCTTCTGCTTTGGTGAAGGCTTCTTTGTATAACGTTTCACTAAGTATGCAGAATCAGGTGCATCGGTTCCTTATAATCTTAGGTTCAATCTTTGTGGCGTATGGAGGGACGTTCTGATGCTTTAAGAAGTTTCAGATATCGAAATACCATGGATGTCCATCGTCAGTTTGTAATTTCTCAAATCTGAACATAGCGACTTTGATTTCTGACTTGACATGATTTTTTGGAGTGATTGTTTCAACTGGTCCAGTACTCGGGAGGATTGGTAGTTCTCTCCTAACGGTCCATGCTACCTCATGGGCGGGTACTGTTAGTTTTTCGACAAAGAATGTTGTGGTACTTTGGCTGATGGGTATTTGGAAGACTGAAGCTAGCGTTGCTAAGGAATCTGTGAGCTCATTTTCTAATCTAGGGATGTGCGTGAAAGAGATTCTTTCAAATTTCTTTCCCAAATATTATGTGGTTTCTAGGTATGCCATTAGTCTTCTTTCCTTAGTTTTCTATTCTCCTATATCTTGCGAGATTACTAGCTTGGAATCACAGATGGTTTTTAACTGTTTAATGCCTAATTGTAATATTGCTCATAGTCCAGCTATAAAAGCTTCATATTTAGTGACATTATTAGTGACAGAGAAGTCTAGTTGAAAAGCCTTGGGTATGACTACTCCTTCTGGGCTTAGGATGACTATCCCGATGCCTTTTCCTCTGTGATTTAGAGCGCCGTTGAAATAAAGGGTCCATGAGGTCTTATCAGGCTCTTCGTTATGATTCGTGAGTAGGTCTTCATCGGGGAAATCTGCGTGTATGGGCTCATTGCTCAAGAGTGGGAGATCTGCGAGATAATCAGCGATTGCTTATCCTTTGATCACCTTCCGTGTGACGTATGTGATATCGAATTCTTGCAAGAGCATATGCCAGCGAGCGATCTTTCCTAATGTTGTGGGATTTTCGAATACGTACTTCAGAGGGTCCATTCAAGCTAGTACTAGTATTTTATATGCTCTGAAGTAATGTCATAATTTGGTTGAGGCCCACACCAGCTTGAGGCAAGCCTTCTCCATTAAAGTTTATTTTCGTTTATACTCGACCATCATCCTACTAAGGTAGTAGATAGTCTTTCTCTCTTGCTGTCTTCTTCATATTGGCCCAGAATCACTCCCATTGTTTTATCGTTTGCTAAGAGGTATAGAATTAAAGGTCTTTCGAGAACTGATGGCGATAGTATTAGCGGGTTAAGGAGGTACTTTTTGATATTATTGAAGGCTTGCTGACACTAGTCATCCCATTTGTACTCAATTCCTCCTTTAAGTAGTCTGTAGAAAGGATCGCATCTGTCTGAATGTTGGCAGATAAATCTCCTGATAAATTACAATCTTCCTATCGGGCCTCGTAATTCCTTGATATTACTGGGAGGCGGCATCTCAAGGATGGCTCTGACTTCTGTGGGTCCGACTTCAATCACTCGCTTGCTGACTATGAAACCGAGTAATTTTTCGGAGGTGACTCCGAAGACACATTTCCTTGGGTTCATTTTTAGCTGATATTTCTTTGCTCTTTGTAGTACCAGTTGGAGTGCTTCAACATGTCCTAATCGCATTTAGGACTTCACTAATATGTCATCGACGTAGACTTCTACATATTTATACATCATGTAGTGAAAGATAGCCATCATGGCACATTGATACGTGGCTCCTACGTTCTTAAGCCCAAAAGACATGACGATGTAACAATATGTTCCCCATGGTGTGGTGAAAGAAGTCTTCTCTTGGTCAGACTCTGCTAATTTGAACTGATTATAGCCAGAGAAACCATCCATAAAAGATAACATCTCATGTCCATCGGTGTTGTCGACTAGTGTGTTAATGTGTGGAAGTGGGAAGTCATCTTTTGGGCATGTCTGGTTGTGGTTTCGGAAGTGAACGTAAACCCATACTCTGTCGTCTTTCTTAGCGATAGGTACTATGTTGGCGAGGATGACTCGGATGAATTTGGCTTTGTGCAATTTGTCAACTTCCTCTTTAACTTGAAGGGCGGTTGTGGGTGCACCCTACAGAGTTTCTGCTTAACAGGCTTGGCATCGGGTTCTAAGAGGAGGCGATGTTCTACTAAACTTGGGTCTAAACTAGGCATATCCTCATAGGACCATGCAAAGGAATCGAGGTGCTCTTGTAGGACTTGTGCAATCTATTAACATTCCTTGGCGTTCAGCGTTGCGCTAATCAGTAGCTTCTTTGGTTTCTTTTCAGTGCCAAAGTTAAGTTCTTCTGTGGGTTCCACAATAGCTTGGGTTTGCTCATCGAAACACTTGATAACCTGTTGGAAGTCTGAAACCTCTTTGGTGACCGATGTTCCTTCTTCGTCCTCAGTAAATACTACAAAATTGCTACACTGTGGTTTTCATTTTGTTAGAGGTAACCCTTCATCAGCATAATCTATGACTGAGAGATCTTTGGTAAGGTGAAGGTTAAGACTATTGATTCTTCTCTGAAAGTCACAAAGTATCTCATCTGGTATGATCACTGGCTTGTTGTTCAGCCTGGATGCTTTGCGTCCTTGTGCGGGAGATGGAATAGAAGACTTAGGAGAAAAGTCTCCTTGTTGGCCATAAACTTGATTCAGGACGAAGGGTTCCCTTTATTTTCTGGGGTTTTTTAATTTTTTCAGGTTTTGTGTTTCAGAATTTTTAGGGTTTTCTTCTTTTTCTATTTTTTTTATTTTTGATAATAAATATGGTACAGGGTCGGTCGCCTCAATAGGCGCCGGGAGAGTTGCTTCCTCTAACTGAGGGAGCGAGACGGCTGCTGGAGTGGTTCGAGCGATCCTTCAAGAAATGTGGATTTGTTCTGAATTTGACATTTTTTTTTGGAGTCCTCATCAAATGAGATTTTTTGAATAAGCGACGCTGGCGACAGTGACACCGACGTCTGGATTTCTTCTACCACATTGATTGCCCCTTCTTCGAAAAGGCTCTGGAGATAATAGTTAATTGAACTATCATCCTCTGAGTTGTAATAAGGTTGTTCTTACCACCGAGGGGGATCTCTTAAGGGATCCTCAGGGGTAGCGAGCTCTTCCCTTGATCTTCATAATATGTTAGGATGAGTACGCATGTTCGACAGCGAGGTTGATAATGGTGAGAAATACAGGGAGATCCCTAAGGACACTCCCATCCTTCTAGGTTAGAGTCGAAGATAGTATCGAATTCATCTTCTTGATCTGATAGTACCCTAGATTAGCTTGCTTTACTAACTCAAGTGTCGGGAGGTCTATCCAGTAGTCCTCGTCATCACTCGGGGGAGGTTGCCACTCTTCCTCTAGAAATTTCAAGAATATTTGGAGTTGTGGCGAATCTGGGGATGAAGAAGTGTTTAGTTCAACCTCCTCTTCAAACTCTTTGAGGGCGATGTGAGTGTTTCCCGCTGGGTCAACCGGATGACATTGGGATTTTCTAATTCTTATGCCAGTAGCTGAGCTGCTAAGTCATTACTTATTTCGGTGGTCACGAGGTTGGAGTGATTCGATTCTTTTATCATAGAATGTTAGGTTCAACTAGCAAAGTGCTCTAATATGCTTGTGCATGCCTTACAGCGGGGTTGGTATGGGTGAGCGATACAAGGGGAGTCCCAAGGGCATTCCCATCCCTCAAGGCCAAGGTTGAGGCCGATGTTATACGAGTTAAAATCCTCTTGTAGGTGTTGGGGTATTTTAGATGCTTGCTGCTAACTTTATTGAAAACAATGATAAGAATGGGTTAGTGAAAATAAATCAAAGGTGGATTAAAAACTACAGAGCAACAAGTCTAAAAATACACAGACCTGCAAGATACAGGGCCTGTTGTAGCAAGTTTTAATAAGTAAGATACAGGGCCCTCCAGATCTATAGTGTTTTAATAAGTAAGATACAGGGCCCTCCAGATCTGACTACAGATCTGGCAATCCTAAATGGAAGGGGATTTAAGGTTACTATTGTTTAAATCCTATGGTAACCTAATGCCTAAACTATAGAAATGGTTGAGAAGAATCATGGAGTGCGAGAAAATAAATATAAAAGGGTGAGAAGTAAGCTATTAGGTACAGATCTGATGAGTCTTATAATTCAGACTCAAATCTGCTGCTATAGAAGTCTTGTCCAATGACTACATTATCACCAAAGAGGAGAAAGGATCCAACTCACCCCTGTGCCATGATCCAATCCCTTATGGCTATAACTTGTCCACTCAAATGGTCCTAGACTATCCAATAGGGGAACCATAGTCCATAGATGGGTTAGAACATGTTTATCATTGTAGGCACTACTTCATCCAGGCTACCAGCTCAAGAATCCATAGGAATCTCAACCTCTAAAGTTCTGTGTGTGGGGCTTGGCCTGCATATGCGCACTAGCCTGGACACACATGACCAGCAAGAGTTTGAGTACTAGCTTTAGATCTAGTTGCTCACTGCTTTAGAGAGACAGCAGTGATCCAGTCACAAGCCTATAATCTCTACAGCCAGATCAGATCTGCCATCTGATGGTGGGTCTATACAAATACAGGAGAGTCTGTCTTTGCACAATCTCTCACAAGGCTACAAGCACAAGTGCAGAGAAGAAGAATCTGTCTTAGATCTGTGGATTGGCCTCACCCTAGGGCTATAACCTGTCGACTTAAATGGCCACAGACTATCCATAGAGGCTATCCTCCTCACAGAGGTCTGAGACAGAACAAGTAAATTACTGCCATCACTATGTTCACAAGGTTACCAGATCAGGCTCCCATGGGGATTCAGATTTAGTGGATCCTGTGGGAGGTCATAGGCTTATATATGTGCCTAGCCTTGACACACAGATCACTTGGATCTAAATAAATCATTAAAAACAATCCTCCATTGCTTACAATACAACTTTGCAATAGAGGACCTCAAGGCAGTACCCTTATATAGAACAACCCTCAAACACTAATCCCATATATGTATAACATCCTATTATAAAACACCATCAAAATTATTCTAAATAAACATACAAAGGCATAGGCAGCAAGTGTTGGACTATGGAGAGAAGAAAAAGGAAAAAGAAGCTGCCTAAACCCTAACCTTAGCCTACTGGAACTCTACAGCTGATTCACGAAGATAGCCTCCCTTGAACCTAAACTAGGCTTAGGCTTATATAGCAGTCGGCTGTGGGAGCATTAGGGTTAGGAAAACCCTAATTTTAATGATGCAAATATGGCCCATTTATATTCCTTTGATGTCTCGAGGCACATGCACGGAGATTGGAGCATTAGAGTGCAGGCCCTAGTTGCTAGAAGCTTCCAGACTGCCCCTGCAGAAGTGGGGGGAAGTTAAGATCCCAAGCCTCGCTAGGTAGCAAGAGTTTTCAGGTCTTGTCACGTGGTAGAGTTGTTGTCACGGGGTTGAATTAACTTGAAGCTCTTGCAGTCGTGAGACAAATACTTTGGTCATCGCGGGATTGCTCTGGTTGTCGTGGGATTGTGCTTTCCATTTGAGTGGCGCGAGAATCACGCGCGTAGTTCATTCCTTGGTGAATCTTGTGAATCTTTCAAGGATCCTTGCGAAGAAGCAATTGCATCGTTCTCTAAATTGCTCGAGCGGTCCCCTAAAGATCTACATCCAGTGGCCACTGCGCGCAGGAATGCCTGGAGCTCTCTCTCCTACGTAGATAGCGTAAGGATTAAATGCTCCTCTCTTGAGCTGTGCGAGACTGTGTGAGTGCTTATAACTGAGCCTCACGAGAGCTGCGTGAAGTTTACTTTCTGGGCCTTTCTGTCATTAATCTGCGCGAGAACAGCGCGAGCAGTTGGTGTGTTGCCTTCAGAAACCCGTGACAACTGCGCGAAGCATTTTTCTCTGAAACAATTGAACCCTGCGACATCTGCGAGAGGCTCACTTCTTGATTTGTCTATGCTGCAGCCAATTCTCTGTCTGGGTCCGACTTCCTTTCTTCTGAGGAACTTTTGGGGTAAAAGTAGGCTTCTTAGCAGGGTTAGGGCCTTATCTGCAGCTGCTGCTTATTACCTACAAAATGGGCTTAACACACATTTATTAAATGACTAAGGGTCTAACAGAGATTAAGTTAAGGGGTGAAAAGTGGCACTTTTCAGGTCTTAACACACCCCCAAACCTAATCTTTGCTAGTCCCTTAGCAAGTCTTTAACTAATTAAGTACCACTTTCGTAGGGATCACGGGTACATTTGGCCATATGTACCAAGCCTTTTAAACACCTAGGTGATCCCTAGTGGAGGAGTGAAGTCTCCTGAGGGTTTTCAGTGAAGATACCCAGAAACTTCACAATAAAAATAGTTAAAAGTGGTGCAGTCAATGGTAAAACAAATTTCAATGAATAAAGCATCAATCCACTTTCCTTTAGAATTCAGAGGAAATTGTAGCAGTAATGCAAGCCATTTAAAACTCAAAAAATTTTAGCATGTGTTTACATTTCCACCAATCATTTTACATTAGAAATTTAATGTGCACATATCAGTACCAAGCTTGCCTTAAATTTGGAAATCAGATTGGATACAACCCCAATGAAGTTACAAGTCAGACCCAATTCTCACCAGGGCTATCTCTCAACAATGAATATCTAGGGGTGTTGACATTTAAAGCAGCTCAAGAGCATTTACAGACCCCAAATGGGCATGCAAGCATGAGCATAGGTAAAGCTTCTAATTTCTAACATCCTCATGGCTTTTCACAATAGATTAGGTACTCCCTCATCTCCACCTGACAGCTCATTTCACTTTAGATCTTCAAGGTCTTGTTGAATGGGTTGTAATGTGGCTTATGGGTGAGGGATATAAATAATGAAGGGGTAAAAAGGAAATCAAAATTAAGAAATCAGCAAGGTAAGGAGTGACTCATGACTTCACTACCTTCATTTCAGCACAACTTCATCTTACTTGATTTATTTCAGAATCAAAGTGGCCAGTTTCTCCTCTTTTCAATTTTCAAATGATGTTCTTCTCCAAACTTCTCTTCCTTTATCTCTTTTTATTATTTTTCTTCTTTTTATTTTTATGATTTTTATGATGAACTGCCACACAAATACCACCAACACACTGTTGTTCATAGGTTACTTTTCTTCTCCTTCTACCAAATGTTGGATCACTCTCACTTCCTTCAACTCCTCCTTTACCTTCTGATTTCTCAGAGTGGGGGTAAGTTTGAATCAGGTCATGAGGTTAAGGTGCAAGTACTCCAGTATTTGTTAAAGAAAAATAGGACTTTTTGAGGCTCAAAAAGTGTATGCAAAAGGGTAGTTTTAAAAGGTTGGGTTTTCAGGCTCAAACTATCCAAATGAGGGCCTTGAATCATTTCCTTAGTGTCATGAGTGCTGTCAACTAGTTTTGATTTGGAGGTTCCTAACTTCTAGTAAAAAGTGTTGAGTCAATCAAACCTTAGAGCAAAAAAAATACCAAAACACTCTTCAACAGACATTGATGGGCCTAAATCTCACTAGGTATGGTCCTCTTTTTAACTCATGGAGTGTATTTTCACCTTTTTCTCTCCTCTTAGGTTTACTAGGTACTAATTTAAAGTTTCTGATGTTAGCTTCATGGTGGTGCCAAGATTTTAAAATTTTCAGTTTCGAAATGTCTGCAAAAAATATTTTAATTTTCCACAAATTTCCTCATTACAGCAAGTTAAGTGGAACTTGACCTTATTCATTCCAATTACACCACCACTACTGCACTAAAGTTAACTATTCTATTGGCAGGCCTACCTTGCCACACCCCCAAACCATGAGGAGCAGTGTCCTCACTGGTTCAAAGGTTAGAAAGTGCAGGGTAATAGTCAGGAAAAAAGGTAAACACACACTGACAATATACACAAAGAAATATACAAAAAAAATTCTATTAACTTAGAAAGAAATGTACAACTATAATTACAATACCAAGAAAAGAAGTAGAAAGGAAAGAAAAACCTAGCTACAATCTAGTTTAAGAGGAGGAGGAATTGGAATCTGAATTAGTGAACCAGTCCCAGCCCATCTGTTGTGCATGTTTCCTAAGTTCAGCTTTGTTCTCAGAACTGGGCTTGGACTTGGTTCTGTCTGTGGGAGCTTTGGTCTTTTTCTTCTTTGCTTGACTCTCAGTTGGACTCTTTTTCTTTGGCTACCTTGGTTTCTTTGGTTGGGCTGGTGGTTTCTTCATGGTTGGAGCTTTTGGTGCCCTCACCCTCATTTTTCTAGTCTTGGGTTCAGGAGGGATCATAGGGGATTTGCCTTTGTCTTGCTCAGGGGGGGCTACAAGGGACTTCCCTTTATCTGGCTGGCCATGTGGTTGTGCCTCCTCAGACTGGGCAGCTGACTCTTTGCCAATTTAAATAGAGGTTGCTGTGGAAGTAGTCCTCTTAGCAGTGACTTTCCTCTGTTTAGGATAAGTTTGCTCAGTAGGAGGTGATGAAGGAGGGGCAGCAGGGGTTTGGGTAGCTTGAGGCTCCGGTTCTGGCATGAGTACAGAGAGTGGGGTGGGCTGCTGAGCTGTACTTCTGGCAGCAGCCAATGCAGCTTCCAAAGAGGCTATCTGGATTTGGGCTTTCAAGAGGTCCGTTTCACGGATTTCCTTTTGGAGTTGGAAGATTTCCTGGGCATTGTTGAGTCTTTTTTCAAACATTCTTGCTTTCATCCTCTCCACATTAATATTTGCTTTCTCCAACTCCAGATTCATCTGATGATAAGCAGCCATAGTTTTTTCCTTCTCATAGGCCTCCAAGATGTTAGTCTAGCCAAGGGAAATACCCAGTAATTGTTTTCTGTGGGCTTCCTCAAGTTCAGTAATCAACTGCAGCAGGGGGGTCTTTATGGATTGCCTAAGTTGGGCCATGTCCCTCAGGACATCCCTCTTAAGGTAGGGATTATCTCTCATGGCATGGAGGATGGTGAGGTAGGGAGGGATGTAAAAGGAATGTTTGGGTGCAATAGGAAGAGAAGAAGTGGAAGGAGCAAGTTGTGATTGGTCCTGGGTGGGTGAAGTGGTGTTATCAGTGGGTAAGTCTAGTTGTTGGGGGAGGGTAAAAGGTTTTGGGTCTGTTTGGGTGGATTTGTCAGTGAATGTTGGAGGGAGTAGTACAAGAGGTGGGATTTAAGCCATGGGGGGGAAAGAAAATGAGGTAGGCTCACTAGGAGTAGGTTGTGCTGGGGAAGGGAAAAAGGGAATGGTGAAAGATATGAAAGAGAATGGTTGGGATGTGGAGTCAGGGCTGGAAGGGGAAAGGACCAGTGGGTTTGATTGGATTGTTGAGGGATGGGTTGGTTTTTCAATGTCTGAATTGTGGATTTGATGGATGTGATTTCTATTTGCATCTGGTCTTGTGTGTGTGTTGTGGTGGACAGTTGTGATTGGATGTCTTGGATGTGGGAGAGGATAAGTGTAAGTGTGTCTGGGTTGGGAGGTTGAGATTGTGTAGAAGATGGAACAGGTTGAAAAGGGCTGGAAGGGGCATGATAGAAAGTGGAAAGTGGAAGGAGGAGGAGATTGGGGTTCTGGTGAGTGATGTGGTGATGTATTTGGGGAGTCCGGGAGGGGGGTGTAGTGGGTGGGCATGGTGTTAAGGAAACTAGCCATAAAGGCTTAAAATTTGGTGGTTGTGTTAAGGTTGAGGTCTATTTCTGTGAGGGGGGATGTAGTAGGCATGGCTGGAGTGGTGTCTAGGTCAATGTGAGGTGTGTTAGTGGGGATAAAATGGATTGTGGGTGGAGGTAGGGACATTGTGAGTTGTGTCTGTGGTTTTATTTTTCTTGTATGAGATCAGTGGAGGGCTATCTGGGTTTTAGGAAGATGATGGGGGTATTGGGGCTGTGTATTGAGGTAAGGTAGTGGAAGGTGTGGGGCTGACATGGGGGGTGGTGTCCTCCCAAGTACGAATCACAGGAAAAAGGGGTGTTAACATGGACAATGAAGACAGATGAGGGTGAGAGAGAGATGGAGTAGGGGTAGGGGATGTTGTCAAGATAGGGGATCTTGGAGTGAAAGGTGGGGGGGATGTGGGGGCTACTGCAGTAGTGGTAGTGACAAGATCTTGAACCACCTCTTTGGTAGCAGGGGTGGGCCTTGTAACAGCTTCCTCATCTGCTTGCTTGGGAGGGGCCTGAGCCTCAGCTTTCTTCTTCTTCTAGGTTTCCATTAGGCTCCTGCTGATTCTCCATTGCCTCTTGGCAAAAGTTGTAGGGGCGAGGGTGGTAGTCTCCTCTCCTTTTGGTATATTGTTTCCCCCCCCCCTCAAAAGCAGTTTGGTGACGACTCTGGCATAGGGGAGTGTGTGTGGCTTCTTTTTTTGCCCTAGCTTCTCCACCAAGTCCTTCATTGCTTCAAAAATTAACCAGGCTGCATGGAAGCCATGGCCCAAAAAGAAAGAGTAAACAACATCAGCAATAGGAGTCCTCCTCTCCTGCTGATGGCCTGAGTAGTAGATGTTCTTTCTCAGGACCTGATCAATGAAAAGGAGTCCAGGCTCCAACTCTCTTCTTCTGATGGAATCCCCTAAGGCCTTTAATCCTCTAGTAAGAGCCCTCACAATGGTATCAATTGAGGCACTCAGGGGAGGGCCATATCCATAGCTAGTGTCAAATGCACCTGGGATGCCCAATACTTCTGCAATCAGCTTGGGGTGAACTAACATCTCAAAAGCATCAATCAACACAAGGAAGCCTGATTGTTCATCTTTGTCCTTGGTGACCTTGATGTGCTGATAAAAGAGTTGCACTAGCCTAGGGTAGGCTAGTGCTGGAATTCCTCTCATCAAGGGTGTCAGACCAGCCTTGCTCATAAATTCAATGGCAGAGGCAGAGAGAGGCTCCTTCTAGAAGAAGGGGAGGTCGAAAGTTTTTTCAGGCTCTAAGGGGATTGAAGCCATGAGCTCAGAGGGTGTAGAAAACTCAGGGGTTGGCTCGTCCACCTCCTCAACCACTTCCTTCCCTTTTTTCGGTGCCTTAGAAGTCTTGACCTTCTTAGGAGCGGACTCAACAAGGGCTTTTTCCTTGGCCCTTTTCTTTGGTGCACTCTTAGGGGCCATTATAAACTCTCCTTTCTGAGATAGTACTTTTGAAAATGAAAAAGGAAGACTGAGATCTGTTTGCTTACCCAAAAATCGTAGGGTTTGGTTTGATCTGACATACAGTGAACCACGAGATCTCTGAGCAGAGGGCAACTGATGGGGATGATGTTAGGAACAAATCTCTAGGATCCTGGTGTAAATAATGGGTTGTAGGATGGACGCTGGAGGAGAGAGGTAGAAGAGCGTTGAAAGTTAGGGTTTCGCTGGATGGAGAAGAGAGAGTACTGGAAAGGGAGACAAGCGCAGGTTTGGAATACTTATCGCTAGGCTTGGCGCGCTTTGGAAATATTTGGTCATGGGATGGGAAATGAAACCTAGCGACGGTGTAATTACAACTTAGATTGTGCGAGAGGCTCCCAGGGTTCATTTTGAATCTCGTGATAGCTATTGAAGTGCTCTACTTGGATTGCGTGAGAGGCTCCCAGGGTTCATTTTGGATCTCGTGACATCTATTGAAGTGCTCTATTTGGATTGCATGAGAGGCTCCCAGGGTTAATTTTGGACCCTGAGACAGCAAATCATTAAACAGAGAGCATGCGCTCTTCATTCTGCCATTTGCATTTATGCTGTGGCTTGATCCTAGGTAAAACCCACCACCAGGGTGACCCCCAGACACTTAAAAATCAAACATTCAAGCATATGCAGCAAAAATCATTATCCGAACATCGTGCATTCAATCAATAGCCACCAATTCAAGAGAAGTAATCATTCAAACCAAGCATAAAATGAAATCAGACCAGACAGATTCAGACTCAAGTGAGGCCACTATAATTTTCTAAAAGAATTTGAACAAAAGAACGCAATATAAACCTAACAAAACCAAAGTACATATAATACAACATGGACACATCTGTGGATCAGTTTAATGAAGGGTCCCCTTGAAAGTGAATGGTGTCCATAGGTTCAGCAGGTTTTTCTAAACAAGGCTTAAGCCTCTGACCATTCACCTTCAAGGTTTTCCCAGATTTAGGATCCTTGATTTCCACAGCACCAGATGGAAAAACATTCATGACAATATAAGGACCTTCCCATCTGGATTTCAGTTTGCCAGGAAAAAATTTAAGTTTGGAGTGAAACAACCAAACCTTATCACCCGTCATGAAGGTCTTTCTTAACAAACCAAAGAAAGCCTTGGACCTTTCCTTGTATATCTGAGCATCGACATATGCATCCATCCTCAGCTCTTCCAGTTCTGACAGCTACAGCGACCTGTGATGACCAGTAGAAGTTAGGTCTACATTTAAAATTTTTATGGCCCAATAGGCCCTGTGTTCTAACTCTACTGGGAGATGGCAAGCCTTGCCATAAACCAGTCTGAATGATGACATCCCAATGGGAGTCTTATAAGCAGTCTTATCAGCCCATAATGCATCATTTAACTTTTCAGCCCAGTCCTTCCTGTCAGTCCTCACTGTCTTCTATAGGATGTGTTTGATCTCCCTATTAGAAATTTCAACTTGCCCACTGGTTTGCGGGTGGTAGGGAGTGGCAATCCTATGGGTGACAGAATATTTCTTGAGCAATCTCTCAAAATTTCTGTTGTAGAAATGGCTACCCCCATCACTGATAATGGCTCTAGGGGTGCCAAATCTTGAGAAGATATTTTGCTTTATAAATTTTAGGACTACCTGATTATCATTGGTTCTTATGGAAATAACTTCTACCCATTGTAAAACATAATCTACTGCCACTAAGATGAAATGATAACCATTTGAAGGAGGAAAGGGGCCCATAAAGTCAATACCCCAGACATCAAACAGTTCCACAACAATGATGGGCTGCAAAGGCATTGAGTTTCTTTTGGACAGCCCTCCTAATTTCTGACATCTCTCACATGTCCTGCAGTGTGCATTGACATCTCTAAATAAAGAAGGCCAATAGAACCCACACTGCAAGATTTTGTCAGCTATTTTTCTTCCACTAAAGTGCCCCCCACAGGCATTTTCATGGCACATGGCCAGAATACTGGGGACATCACTTTCTGAAACACATTTTCGGATGATTTGGTCTACACAGTATTTGTATAAGCAAGGTTCCTCCCAAAAAAAGAATTTGACCTGTGAGAAGAACAGGTCTTTGTCCATTCTGGTCTAATGGGCAGGAATCTTGCCTATAACTAAATAGTTTACAATGTGTGCATACCAAGGAACTAAGGAGTGGATGGAAAACAATTGCTCATCCTGGAAAACATCATTTGCAGGGTCATCAACACATTTCTCTAACACAATTCTAGACAAGTGGTCAGCCACCACATTTTTCACACCCTTTTTGTCCTTGATTTCAATGTCAAACTCCTGTAATAGGACTATCCATCTAATCAGCCCGGGCTTAACATCTTTCCTCGACAAGAGCTATTTCAATGCTGAGTGGTCTATGTAAATTACAATTTCAGACCCAAGTAGGTAAGGTCTAAATTTGTCAACAGCAAAAACCACTGCTAGAAGCTCTTTCCCAGTTGTGGTGTAATTCAGTTGAGCTTCAACAAGTGATTTGCTTAGATAGGCAATGACCACTGGTAGCTTATCTTTCCTTTGGCCCAAAACAGCACCTATTGCCAAGTCGGATGCATCACACCTCAGCTCAAACGGTAGTGCATAGTCAGGTGTTTGGAGTACAGGGGCAGAGGTGAGGCATATCTTTAAAGTTTCAAAAGCCTCAAGACATTCAGCAGAAAAATCAAAGGGCACATCCTGACAGAGCAGGTGGCACAATGGTTTAGCAATTTTGCTAAAGTCTTTAATGAACCTCCTGTAGAATCCTGCATGTCCAAGGAAAGAACTGATTTGTTTGACTATTCTTGGAGGGGGCAAATTTGAAATGAGGTCAACTTTTTCCTTATCTACCTTAATCCCTTCTCTAGAGACTACATGGCCCAACATAATACCTTGTGTTACCATGAAGTGGCTCTTTTCCCAACATAAGACTAGATTGGTCTCCTCACATCTTTACAAGACCAGGTGGAGGTGTTGCAGACATTGGCCAAAACTGTCCCCATATACAGAGAAATCATTTATAAATGTTTTCAAGAACTTGTCAATCATATCAGAGAATATGGCATACATACACCTCTGAAAGGTGGCTGGTGCATTATACAGCCCAAATGGCATCCTTCGGTAAGCAAAGGTGTCAAAAGGGTAAGTAAATATAGTTTTCTCTTGGTCGTGAGGGTGCACAGGGATCTGGTTGTATCCTGAGTACCCATCAAGAAAGTAATAAACAGCTTTTCCTGCCAACTTATCCAAAATTTGATCTATGAAGGGGAGAGGGAAGTGGTCTTTTCTAGTTTTAGAGTTGAGCTTCCGATAATCTATGCAAACCGTCCAGCCAGTGGTCCCCCTGGCTGGTCTCAGCTCTCCAAACTCAGTTATAATGACTCTTATGCTAAATTTCTTGGGCACCACTTGGGAAGCTGCCACCCATTCAGAATCAGAAATGGGGTAAATTACCCCAGCATCTAGCAATTTAATAATCTCTTTTAGGACCACTTCTTGCATGTGAGGATTCAATTTCCTCTGCATTTCCCTAGAGGGTACGGAGCCCTTCTCTAAATGGATCCTGTGCATACATATTGATGCATCTATCCCTCCGAGATCCGCAATGGTCCAGCCAATTGCCTTTTTGTGCTTCCTCAAGACTATTAGTAATTCTTCCTATTGCTCATTGGTAAGAGAGGAGGAGATAATTACAGAAAGTTTTTCACCTTTCTTAAGGAAGGCATATTTCAATGTTTCTGAAAGCTTCTTGAGATCCAGATCAGGGGCTTGTTTGGTGGATGGCCAGATTGGTGCTTTGTTGGCTTGAGAAAGGGGCAACAATGTAGGTTTCCAAATGGAATGCTGCACTAAGCCCACAGAAGACTTCAATGTGGTCATGTCTTCTATCCTAACAACTGGGCTGTCTTCCTCTACCATGTCCCAAACTTCAACTAAACTTTTGACAATGTTGCCCCAATCCAGCAGAGTGGGAAATTCTTCATCAGCAACTTCCTTTAGTACATCCACTGCAAAGCTTTCCTCATTGTCTAGCTGAGGGTACTTTGCACTATTGTACACATTCAGTTTAACCTTCATGTGTTCGAAAGTTACCTCCATAATCCCTGACCTGCATTGAATGCAGGCATTGGCAGTGGCCAAGAATAGCCTGCCCAAAATAACAGGTATAGGGGTTGTACTCTTGTTGTAGCCCATATCCAAAATAAGGAAGTCTACAGGGTAAAAGAACTTGTCCACCCCAACTAAGACATTCTCAACCACTCCCATAGGTTTCCTTTCAGACCTGTCAATCATTAACAGCACAATGGGGGTGGGTTTTAGCTCTCCCAAACCTAACTATTGATACACACTGTATGGCAGCAGGTTTACACTGGCTCCAAGGTCTAGAAGGGCCCTTCCAATTGTGTGGTCTCCAATTATGCAGGGAATAGTGGGTATCCCTGGGTCTTGTAACTTTTCTGGTATTGTTATGTTTAATATAGAATTAACTGTATCAGTTGCAAAGACCTTTCTGGACAAATGGCCTCTAGCTTTTCTTTTCTGAGTACAAAGGTCTTTCAGAAATTTGGCATAGGCTGGGACCTGTCTAATTGCATCAAGCAGGGGCAAATTAATTTTTACTTGCTTAAAGGTCTCAGTCATTTCTTCTATCTGTGCATTCCCCTTATCAAAAGGGGTAGGGCCACTCAAAGCTTAAGGAAATGGTAACTGAGGTACTGCTGGTTCCTTAGCTGCAAGCCTATGATTAAACATTCATTTTTTTTCTTTTTTCATCTTTTATTTCCTGCTGAAGCTCAACTATAGCCTCTTTATTTTTCTCTTGTTGCAGGGCAGCAGGCAACTCTTGGCTCTGTACTCTAACATATTCCTTTTCACTTTCCTTCAAAAATTCTTTAGAAATTACCTCTCCTTGTTCCTTTCCAACCTGATTATCCACCAGCCTGCCAGACCTTAGGGTTGTGATGGCATTAGCTCCCTCAAAACTTGAGGAAGCTTCTCCAATCAAATATTGGCCCTTAGGGTTGGCCACTGGCTGGCTTGGCAACCTGCCCTCCTCTCTTTTAGCGAAGACATTGGATATTTGGCCTAGTTGCACTTCCATTTTCTTTATGCTTTGACTGTGAGAGTACACAGTCAGAGTCAAGGTTCCAAGGCTTTGCAATGAGATCAAAACCTGATCCTCGAAAGAAGCATTTCGGGGTTGAGGTGGGGGAACTACCAACTGATTTTACTATTGGGGCAGCTGTTGATGCTGGAAATTTGACCTTGGGGCATATCCCTGGTTAAATTACTATTATGGCCTTTGAGGTAAGGCCAACATCTGTTGTGGCTGCATGTAATTATCTTGTCTCCACCTCAAATTTGGGTGGTCTCTCCACTGGTAACTAGCATTTTGGTGCTGGTATCCAAATGGTTGCTTGTTGTAGCCAGCAGATTGTTGCTGGCCAAATGATTGGGCAGCAGCAGCTTGTTCCATCACATACTAAGGATATTGCACTGCAGATTGGCACTCCCCCACTGTGTGTTGTGGAGATTGGCATATCAAACATCCCTCCATCACCTGTGCAGCCAATATGGGTTGCACCACAGTTAATAGTTTATCAAACTTATCAGAAAGATTGGCCATCTGTATTTTAGGTCATTATTCCTAGTTACTTCATACATCTTTCCTTTGGAAGTTTTAGCTAGTCCCATTTTAGAAGAAGGCTCATGAACAGTTCTTGACAAGGACATCTTTTTGAAAGCATTTTCACTGATGACCTCGAACAACTCCCATGCCTCATCAGCTATTTTATGCATGTAAGTTCCATCACAAGAGGCATCTACCATGTCTCTGCTTTTCTCATCAATTCCATTATAGAAGCTCTGGACAAGCTGCCAGTCAGGTATCTTGTGGTGGGGACATTGTTTGAGCATCTCCTTGAATCTGTCCCATGCTTGATTAAAATCTTCAGTTAGGGATTGGGCAACTACAAGTATTGCTTTCCTCAACTGGCTAGTTTTTGTCTCTAGGAAGAATTTGGTCAAAAATTTGGTCTGGAGGTCTTTCCAAGAAGTGATGTTGTTGTTTGGGAGAGTAGCTAACCAGGTGCTAGCCCTGTCTTTTAGGGAGAAAGGAAAGAGCCTTAATCTGGTGGATTCTGGTCCTAAACCAGTAATAGAGAATGTTGTGCACAGGACCAAGAATTGGTCAATATGTTTGTAGGGGTCTTCCTTGTTGAGCCCATGGAAAGAGGGAAGCATTTGGATGATTGAGGGTTTAATATCATAATTTCCCTGAGCATCTGGGAATTGAATGCTGAATGGGGAATTATAATCATTAGGAGCATTCAATTCCTTCAATGTTCTGGGTTGGTCTTCACTCATGACTGCTGTCTTGGTTTCAGTAAGGGGCTCAACTGTGGTGTGTCTGGGCCTTCATGGTTTTCTGGCCTTTTCTATCTCACGGTTAGGAGGCTCTAATGTTGGACTGAGGGATCTCCTTCCTAACATGCACACACACTAATCAGCAGGGAAGACTACTTGCAGACACATTGCAATTAACTCAAAGAATTATCTAAACAAAATTATGACTATCCTAATCAACTGCTATGGAATTTGCAAAAGGAAATAGACTGAGTTTTGAGGGTTAGAGAAATGCAAACAGAGGTAGATAGACTCCCAGTGCAGTTCAACTTTCCTTCTCTGCTACTGTCCAGATCTGTAAGGAAAAATTCCAAATGTAAATCAGCAGTATCAGTTATTCACAAGCACAACTACCAAAGAATAAAAAAACATAAAAATCTAGGGTCTACTAATAGATCAAAATTCTTCGACAGCGGTGCTAAAAACTTGTTTGGGTATTTTAGATGCTTGCTGCTAACTTTATTGAGAACAATGATAAGAATGGGTTAGTGAAAATAAATCAACGGTGAATTGAAAACTACAGAGCAGCAAGTCTAAAAATACACAGACTTGCAAGATACAGGGTCTGTTGTAGCAAGTTTTAATAAGAGTTTGTCTCACAGGGAAAAATGGTCTAAAGCTCTAAGGGAGCCATCTTTAGTAGGCCCTCCAGATTTGACTACAAATCTGGCAATCCTAAATGGAAGGGGATTTAAGGTCACTAGGGAACAAGTCGGCTTGTGGGCCATCCGATTGATAACCTAACCCTATGTGTTTACATATATTCGTTGGGACGACAGGTCCTACACGACCTGGCTTATTTTTACCTAGTCCGATGTGGGAAATGTATCTGAGTTGGTACATAAGGTCCCACCCTTTCGTCATGATGGGGTTGATGTCATAAAGTTTGGCGAGGTCTAGGCCGACCTCTCTCCTCATTAATTTTGGTTGATGCGTCGGGGGAGAACTAGGAGGGGTGGGGTGACAGACTTCCGCAACGGTTGTCTTATCAGGGATTTGGGTCATTTGAATGTGGCCTGTGTTCAATACAAAATCATGGGCTATCAGAATACTTACCGCATAATCAGTATCCATCTCCTGGAGGGGTGCGTCAGCGTATATTCGGACGATGGAGTTCTTGTATGGGAATTTGACGCATTGATGGTATGTGGATGCCACAACCTTCATTGACTCTAACCATTTTCTTCCTAAGATAAGATTGTACGTACTAGCAAATTCAGAAACATGGAAGGTAACGTCCTTCGTTATAAGTCCAAGGCAAACCTGGAGTTTAATAGTTACTTTGACAAAGTGACGTAATCCATCTTAAGCTATGAGTGGCAGTGCCGAGGGCCTGGCATCCTGCTCCATGTATTCAAGCATCTTTAACATTGTGAGAGGGCAAATATTGAGTCCTACTCTCATATCAACCAATGCATGGGGTACGAAAACCCTCTAATTATGACTGTAAGATATATGGGAGCCGCACTCCCGTGAAGTGACTCTATAGGCATGTATGCATCTGTGAAAGTGAGCGTTGGAGCTTGTGCCATGACGGAGGTGATTTGATGAAGCTCATCTAGGGTCGTATCCTCATCCACTTGCGTGTCTTTAAGTGTCCTTATCAACAATCGGTGATGGTCAGGTGATTTCTTGATGAGTTCTAGCATGGATATATGGGCCGAGATCTTTTGGAGATGCCGTAGAAGGTCATATTCTTGCCCTGGCTCGGGTGCCATTTCTTTGCCCAGCCGATGAACTTTGGGTGCAGAAGGTTGGATTTATTGAGGTGTAGGAACTAGTGGAGCAATAATATAAGGTGGGGGCGATAAATTAACCTCTCTTTCCCTTACGCTCCCCTTTGGTGGTTGTGCGTTCGTGAAATCTTTATTTCGAGGGAAAGGTGGAGGTGGATAATTGGTTCCCAACTTGAAAATCAGGCACATTGGTTGTTGATCGAACTCGGTGTGGCTCGATGTTAATTCATTTATGAAGTGAGTGAAATTCGAGGTCGGAGCACGTACCTGCATGGTGCCGCTCTAAGGTGGGAGGTACTGTGTGTAATCCTCCTCCTCCAGGAAAATAGAGACCAGTGTCTTGCATGGGTCGGGATGTTGTTCGCGCTCATTTTCTTCTATGTTTAAAAAAAACAATCTGTCTTTGTTTCATTCTCTCGGCTTGGAGTCTTTCGGGTGACACTTTCTACCCATGCAGTAATTTGGGCTGTAGTTTGAAGAACGTGATCTTTGTACTTGGGTTCAGAATCAGATAAAGGGAGAGGTAATGGCATTGGTTCAAGATTTGGAGGGGTTGAAGGCTCTGGTGGGTGACTACGGAGGAATGGTCTCTTGGCCCTAAAGGAATGGACTCGTATCTAAGTGAATTTTGGATAGGGAGGTCGGCTCGGTGGGGTGATGTAAGTGATCAAGGACGAGGGAGGCGGGGGTGAAGGAACTCTCGCTAGTGTGGCGGAAATATTAGAGGGTTGAATGCGAGTGATTAAGGTGGAAGGCTGGAAGGAGGATCGACCGGAGAGATCTACGGTGGTAACCTGAGCCGGTGTTGCTTGGTTGTGGTTAGGCATGGGGTTATTAATGATCCCTAGATTTTGTTGGGGTGGGTTATTATTAGGGTTAGGATTCTTAAGTGCTTCCCAATTGATCTGATTTCGGTCATTCATGTCCTAGATTATGTCCCTGAGGACCTAGCAGTCTTCTAGGTTGTGTCTCGCGTATCGATGGAAGGCATAATATTTACTATAGTCTAGATTTGTTGGCCATGGGCGACGTCTTTCTCACGAGAATCGAAGGAGATTCTAAGTGTTTAGGAGATGGAAGATGTTGGGAACCGTAACCGATAAAGGGGGATAGTGCTCCTGCCTCGGTTGGTAAGGGCCTCTAGTTGGGTTGAAGTTTTTGTAGTGGGGGTACGTTATTATAGTTTGGTGCGTGGGCCGGTCGATTCTGCGTCATGTTCTTATTTTGGTAGGTATTGGGATATTTGCTTCTATTCTGATACTGGCCCTGATTCTGGTCTGGCCTTGGTTTTAGTTTGCATATCTTTGCTGATTAGCGCTTTGGTTTTGGTTTGTGTATCGTTTCTGATTTTGATTTTGCCTGAAGTTTTGTGGTTGGAAATTTTCGTTCCCAGAGTTTTGTCCTTGGTTGACAATGGTATTGACTTGTTCGATTCCTAAGGCTTTCTTATTATATTTCGATTTTAATTCACCAGAAGAGCCCACTTTAGATGTGACTATGGATAGAGCGAGGTCTCCGCCTTTAATGTGTCGCGCTAGTCGGGATGCCCGAGAGTGAAGTGCAGTGAAGTTGGGACAATCACTTATGACAAGTGTGCTTTTTAGCGGTTCTCTAGTATTGTCGATGATAATGTCCACCAAGTCCTTCTCTTTCATTGAAGTGTTGATCCTAGCAGCGAGTTTTCTCCACCTAGCAACGAAGTCGATAAATTCTTCATCTGGTCTTTGCTTGGCCGCCATCAAATCACTGAGACTGACTATCTCTTGGATCAAGTGTTTGTATTGGTCTAGGAATTGACCGACCAAATCATCGAAGGTTTCTATCTTATAAAGAGGGAGTCCCGTAAACCAATCTAAAGTTTCTTCTTCTAATGAGCGTTTGAAATAGTGAAAGAGAAGTCCTTGATTATCACGTATGATTCGACAATCATTGCAAAAGAGGGCCAAGTGATAGTGCAGATTGCCCGTGCCATTATAATTGGTAAATTTCGGCGGTTTATATCCTATTAGTAGGTTAAATTCGACATCTTGGAAAAATTTGTTAAATCCGAATGAGTAACCGGGGCACTCTCTCTTGGTCATGTACTCATCGAGCATTTTAGGGAGATCTTCGATTTTAATGGTGCTGTCTTTTGGAACGACCCATGAACAAATATTTTCCAAAGAGTCATCGTTGAAGAATGTGTGGGCAGGCTGTATCAATGGTGTGACGCGGGCTGACACTGTGGTCGGGGTAGGCGGTGGCCTCTCTTGTCGTTCTTGTTCTTTTGAATATTGTCGTGACCTAATGGTCTCATATGCGGCAGCCAATCTTCGAAGTAATTCCTCAAAGTCATCATCTCCTCTTTGTATTCTTTGAATACTGAGCTCTATGATTTGTTGAGCAGTAAGGTTTTGTCTGGTGTTACCATCTCTCCCATTATGATTATTATCGGTGTGTGGGGTAGAGAAAGGATTCTCTTGTTCTCTAGCCATGTTAATCTCCGGTTGTCATGGGATGGAATTGTGAAGTGGTTCTCCCTCGTACACGGGGTTGTTATGATACCCCCACAATGGTGGTTCTCCTAAACTCACTCCTCGTATAGTAGACATCTTGAGTCTTTGACGAAGACTCATGTATTTAAAAGGGAATCTAAATGACACGATGGAAGAAAAAATAGGAAACTAAAATAGACACTTGCTATCTAAAAAAAAGAGTTTGCAAAAGTGTCCCATCGCGATTGCGAGTCTATTGGTGTGCACTTTTTTTGGGTCCCTCTCGGTCCCCGTTGTATTAGTGGCTCCAATTCTGTCCAAGTGGACTCTGGCGATGCGGCATTTGGAATGGTGAAGGTAAAAATAAAAAAGCAGGGTTTTCTATGAAGATTCCTAGTTTATTGCGATCACCAGTTGCAAATGTTTAACGACGCTGCAACATGTCAATGATCATGCTTTAGAGTGTGTGTGGGTTACTTCTTTACTAAATCGTCCGCCTACGAACGTCAGCAGCAATGTCTCTTCTTATAATTTAGATAGTTTAGTTTTCCTTTTCTTTCTCCATTATTATTGTTCTAATCAGTTTAGACTTCTCAATTCTGTTGTGAGTTTAGTTGTGTGGGAATTTATTATAGTTGATTTTATTTCAGTTTCCTAATCTTATTAGTGTTCCAATTAATTTAGTGTCCTAATACTACTAAAAGTCCAATTGATATCGGTCTCCTAATTGTACTAGGAATGAAAGTATATTAATTCTTAATGAAACTCTAATTAAATCAAGCATGCTAATTATACTGAAATTCTAAGTAAAGCAAGTATACTAATTGTATTGAAATTCTAATTAAATCAAGTATACTAATTGTATTAAAATTCTAATTAAATCAAGTATACTAATTGTATTGAAATCCTAACTAAATCAAATATAATAATTGTATTGAAATTCTAACTAAAGCAATTATAACAGTCCTACCAGAATTTTAATTGAGATAGGGAACTAATTGTACTAAAACTCTAATTAAAATAAAGAGACTAATTTTATTAGAATTACAATTAGAGCGAGAAATTAATTGTCTTAAGATTCTAATTAAAGCAATGAATTATCTATGCTAAAATCCAATTAAAATAAGGGAACCGATTTTTCTAGAATTATGATCAAAGCAATGAATTCTAAAGATTTAATGAAAATAAAGCATGTGAATTAATTGTACTAAAATTCTAAGAAGAAATTATGGAACTAATTTTCTAATCCTAATTAAAGTAACTAAATAATTCGAAAAATAAGGGTTTAGGGCCCGTTATGCTAAGGAGGATTGGCCTCCTTCCCGACTACCCTCCGTAAGCTCCCTTGGGCAAATCGGGTGGCTGAGATTAAAGGTAAATTGGATTTCATATTATAAAATAGTAATTTTGGATTTTCAAAGTCAATTTTGGGGTAGTAATTATGAATTAAATTGAGAAACTAAAATTATAAAAAAATTAATAATATTTAGGTTTTTTAAAAGTATTAAACTAAGGAATTAAAATTATAATGTAAACTTCTAGGACTGAATTCGGGTCCGAAATCAGAAAAATCAGACTGTATAATTAAGAACTGGTTCTAGAACCTAAGAACTAGAACCAGAGATTAATGATAGGACTGGAAATTAAGATTTTAGAACGGAATTGAGTCAAGGGTTGGTGAATTAGACCGTCAGATTAAGGACTGGTTCTAGAAATAGGGAACTAGAACCAAATATTGAAGATTACTGTCTAAAAAGGGTGCTATAGTCTAAAACTGCGAACTAATATTAATAATTAAAAGCTAAGGGAAATCCTAAGTCTAAAAGTAAAATTTTTACCTAGGACCGGGGCTGCGGAGAGAAACCTCGAAGATTCTACGCTTCAATTTTGAAATCATGGCTAGGTTGCTCTATATGTTCGTTCTCGGAGTTCTCTAGTTTTGAAATCCCAAAAAAATTGTTCTCTCTAAAAAATTGCCAGCCTCTCTCATTCGTGTTGTATGTGGGTTGAATTAAAAAAATCTTTTATAGGTTCTTTTCTAATTAAATGCCCTGTTTTAGGCGTTTAATCAAATTATGCGTCGGTATCCCGATGCTTAATCCCTTTGAGTCGGTCACCGAATCAGTGACCAACCGGCTGACTTGCTTAACGAGTTTCCTAGTTCTAACAATGTTAGGACTAATTGCGCACCTGGTGTGGAGTGCATAATCCAATTAAGAGCTTCTTTCGGAGCATTTAATCGAGGAAACTTAAGGGTCAAGGACGGTACGACTACGTCGGGCGTAGGCGAATTGCGCGCCGGTGGTGGGGCCCTCAATCCGATCGCGCTTTTTGTATGAAGTGCGTGATCGAGTCTCAGAGTGGTCTGGGAAAGGTAGTCTGGTCTGGAAGGGGGACTGATTGTGCATTTATGATTTGGCGTGCAATTGAATTGCGAGTGTGGTTTTAGGCGCGTAATTCGGGGTAGTTCGGGTCCGGGTCGGTTCTGAAATGCTAGGCTATTATTTCAGCCTGCATTTTGACTATATACTACTGTTTCAATATATAGTCTCCCTATGTTGGAACCTGAGCTACAGAGTTATTGTTTCAACCTGTGTTATACCATGTACTATTGTTTCAATGCATGGTTCCCAATTGGGGGTCATGGGGTATGAGCCACAGAGCTATTGTTTCAGCCTGTGTCCAGCCATATACTATTGTTTCAGCATATGGTCCCAATTAGGGTTATGAGGTCAAAGGTTGACCAAACAAATTTATATATTTCGAAGGGCAAAATGGGGGTGTCTATAGGGGGGTACATGAATGACAAAAATTATAGTTTCCCCATCTGGACTCAGCTGAATTGGAAAGAACTACGAAATAAAAAATGAAAGGCCATACCTTTGGATTTGCAACAAACCTGAATTCTTTCATTCAGTAGATATTCAGTTACATGAGAGGTGTAGGGAATAGCTCCAGCTCACGGCAGGTGGATAAGCAATAACAGGCAGCAAAGGTGCCTTAGACGGCTTGAGGGCAGCTGTCCAAGTGAAGTGGTGCACTCACCCCACTGAGAAGCCCAAAATAGTACTTTTCAGCATGTAGGTGGGGGCCTCCTTAGTTCATACTTCAAAAATTTTAGCAAATACCTCAGCTCAAGTCTACCAGCTTGGGCAAGGTGTCATCCACTATCTCACCAATGACTGCAACTATTTAACAAATCTAATTTTCTCCATCATAACCCTCCCCTTATAAGAGGAAGATGGACCTTTAAAAATTTGAGGAAATGGCAGATGAGGTACTGCTGGTCTTCATCTGCTGACACATCATTTTTCTTTTTTTTTTTTTTTTTTTTTTTTTTTTTTTTTTTTTTTTAGATTATTGCTATACTTTATTCAAACATTACAAAGACAAAATATCTAAAAGAGCAAATGAAGAAAATTTTTAAAAATCATGCAAAAACTAATGTCAGCATTTATTCAAACACTACTTTTACAAAAAGTATAGCTCAACATAAACACAGATTACTATACTAGATCAAAACTCCCCGGCAGCGGCGCGAAAAACTTGTTGGTTATTTCGAATTGTTGTCCTATTATTGGTGAGGAAACAGTGTTGAAGAAATATAAATCAAAAATTGAAGAGATGGAAATTGGTTAAAATAGCAACTCTGAAATACATAGCTTCCGAGATACAGGGTTTGTTGTAGCAAGTTTTGAGTAAGTAAGAGTTTGTCCCACGGGGAGTACTGATTTGAACCATAAGGGTTATATAGTAGTCTCCATATCTAGCTACCGATCTAGCAGCTCTAATGGAAGGGTGTTTAAGTGTCACTAAGCTATACTAAAAACTAAGAAAAAAAAACAGGAATAAACTATAGCTAAAGAAAGGGATAAAGAAGGCTGATGATGTGTGTGATAAAATAAAGATAAAAGATGAGGAAGTAAACAGATGGGGATAAATCAGTTATGCAACTCAGTGTTAGGCATGAATCTATAGCAATCCTTTAGATGGCTACAAGCACATCTACAAGGTAGAAGAATCCAACTTAACCCATGCCATTTAGACTGCTCTTAAGGCTATAACCTGTCCACTTAAATGGTCACAAACTATCCAATAGAGTTTGCCAAATCCCATTGATTAAGTAAGAAAACTAATCTCACCCAAAGGAATGGATTGATCTTAAGGCTATAATCTGTCCACTTCAATGCTCACAGATCCAATAAATTTCCTCCAACCATTGAATTAAGTAAGGGCAAGAATACCATTACAGACACTATGTTTGCAAGGCTACAAGCTCATGCATTCATAGGGGCAAACAGATCTGAAAAAATGGGTGGAAGCCACGAGAAATCCAAGCTGAATGAGGACTGAAGCTCAGCTTGTCATTGCTACAAAAGGCCTGCAATGACCCAGCTCACAAGTCTATAATCTCTATAACAACCCAAATCTACACAGTGATAATGGTGATGCAAAACAGAGTAGGGTTGACTCTGCACAATCTCTCACTAGGCTACAAGCTCAAATGCAGAGAAAAAGAATTCATCTCAGATCTATGATTAAGACCTGCCCAAGGGCTATAGTCTATCCACTCAAATGTTCACAGGCTATCCACAAAGGTTGCCTTACCCATAGATGATGAGATAGACTATGTAAACTGCTACTACCACCATGGTTGCAAGGCTACAAGCTGAAGCTTCCATGGGTATTTCAAATCAGCTCAAGTCCTAAATGCATGCCATAGATTGAACAAAACTATGAGCAAATGGAAAAATAATAGATTGAATAAACATTAAAATAGACATTCATTGATTAAACCATTACTTACAATGAGATGTCCTCAAGGCAACAGTCGGTGCACCCCAAAATAGCTCCCTCTATTTCAAGCAAAACCCATTACAAAACTGACAATAAACTAACTGTTACATAGAACTTAGCCAACAAATGCTGGGCTAAGAAAGAAGAAAATGCAAAAAGGAAAAGGAAACTAAATCCTAGGTGAGCACAAGAAACCCTAGCTCAAATCTCTGGCTATTCCTAGATTTAAAACCTTGAGTGAATCAGGCAAATTCTGGCTCCTTTATAAATGTAGATAACAGTCCCTTATATATGCAACCCTTGAAATCCTATTGTGCATTAGCCAATCAGAATTGAGAATGCTTTGGAGTTGATTTTATGGCTTCACTGTGGCCCTTGGATTGCCTTGAGATGTGTGGGAACAGATTAGGGCCTTGGTAGGTGTGCCCCAGAAGTGGGAAATACCCAAATAGTCCTTGTGTATGGACTGAGAAGTGCGAATCCCGAGCTTCGCATGGCTGGATTGGGTATATGGCCTCTCTCTAGGCTATCGCGAGGTTGGATTTATTGCTGGAGGGAGCTCGCGAGGCTCCATACAGCATCTCTCATGGATGGAATGCTCCAAGTATGCTTTCGTTAAGATGTTGCTAGGCTCTCGCGTGGCTAATTTATGGCCTTCTGTAGCTCACGAAGTTGCAATGTGTGCAGCTTTAAGGCTTCTTGTGAGGATGGATTTGAAGCTTTAAGGCTCGCGAGGTGTGAGTGCACCGCATCGCTTGGCTTGCTCATAGCTCGCACAGATGAAATGAAGCACGCGGGATCTGCTTATGGAGTGTGCGAGAGTTGCGTGACGTGCCTTCTGATGCCTGCATCCTTGCGAGAACAGCGCGACCAACTATATTGTTGCAGGTTTGGACCTCGTGATAGTTGTGCGGGGCATCTTCTGAGTAAATTGAACCTCGCGACAGCTTCACGAGGCAGCTCTATGGCTCTCTATTGCTATACATAGCCTGTTGCTGCAGCCTCCTCTCTTTGGGTTCACCAACCTTTCATCCTTTAGACTTCTGGGATCCACTTTGGCATTCCTTATGGTCACCATGGTGTGTGCCACCATGGTACCTTCTCTGATTTTTGCTCAGCTCCACAGATTTGGATCTGAATTCTCTCTTCTTGGCTTAAAATGTAGGATTGCACCATTACACTTTTATTTTGCTATTATCTACACAAAACACTTAAAAACCATTATTAAATGGCTCAAGGGTCTATCAAAGGCTAGGTTAAGAGGTGAAAAGTGGCATTTTTCAGTGCTCAACATATAGCCTCAGAACAACTGTCCTAAGAGGATGATTTGAAGCGCATGATCCTCTCGAGAGATAGCTAGTTCACTTACAAAATGGTCTCGAGAGGCTGCCTGAAGGTTTCTAATCCTCTTGAGAATGCAAAAATGGTTTGTTTATACTCGTGATTGACATACTTTCATGCAAATAATCTCAATGGTCCTAATACTAAATAGATCCATTCAACATTCAATCAGCACATCAACAAGTATGGAACTCATCAAGATTCATCAAAATCGGACCATAAGAGCACAATATTTACAAAATTTTAAAACACTTCAACAGTTATGTTACACATGGCACAAAGGTTGAGATCATATATTAGTGGGAGGTTCTTGAAAGTGGATGGTTTCAGAGGGCTCCACATATTCTCAACATAGAGTTTAAGCCTCTGGCCATTGACTTTTATGACCACCCTTCCAGAATTAGGGCCCATGATCTCAATAGCTCCAGATGGGGATGCATGTATGATAGTAAATGGGGGATCCCATCTGGATCTCAACTTACCTGGAAAGAACTTCAATTTTGAGTTGAAAAGTCATACCTTAGCACCATCAACAAATTTCTTCCAAAGAAGGTTCTCCTCGTAGATTCTAGCATTTGCATAGGCATCCAGCCTATGTTCCTCCAGCTTAGCAAGTTGCAGCTTCTTGTTTTTACCAGCAGAAGTTAGATCAAAATTTAAAGCTTTAATGGACCAATAGGGCCTGTGTTCTAACTCTACTGGTAGATGACAGGCTTTTCCATAAACAACTCTGAAAGGTGACATCCCAATAGGAGTCTTATAGGCAGTCCTATAAGCCCACAGTGTATCTTATAGCTATATGGACTAATCCTTCCTATCTGTCCTCACTGTTTTCTCCAGAATATGCTTGATTTCCCTATTGGAAATCTCCACCTGCCCACTGGTATGTGGGTGATATGGAGTAGCAATTCTGTGTGTAACAGAATACTTTTTAAGCAAGCTCTCAAAGTCTTGTTATAGAAATGACTCCCCCCATCACTGATGATAGCTTTGGGGGTGCCAAATCTTGAGAAAATATTTTCTTAAAAATTTTAGAACAGTTCTGTGGTCATTTATTCTTGTGGCAACAGCTTTCACCCATTTGGAAACTTAATCAACAGCCACAAGAATGAAATTGAAACCAAAGGAAGGAGGAAAAGGACTGATATAGTCTATCCCCAAACATCAAAAAATTTTAGAACAAGGATGGGTTGCAATGACATAGAATCTCTTTTAGATATGCCTCCCATCCTTTGACATCTCTCACAGGCTTTGCAGTGCTCAAATGCATCCTCGAACAAGGATGGCCAATAAAATCTAGATTGGAGCACTTTTACTACTGTATTTTTTTCCCCAAAGTGACCTCCTGTTAAGACCTGAAAAGTACCACTTTTCACCCCTTAACTTAGCCTTTGATTAGACCCTTAGCCATCTAATAAATGCTTGTTAAGTGTTTTCTGTAGGTAATAAACAGCAGGGCAATAAGGCCATGAATCCTGCTAAGGAGCCTGTTTTGGCTCTAGAAGTCTCTCAGAAGAATGAAACATGAATCCAGACCATAGAAGAGCCTCGCAAAGCTGACAAAGCTCCAGAGGATTCAGAAAAATACACTTCGCACAGTCCTCGCGAAGTCTCAAGACTTCACAAACAAGTTCTCGCGCAGTAGAGTGACAGAAGAACTTCAGAAGCCTTGAGTCACATAGCTCTCGCGAAGTTTAGAAGTTAAAGGTCATGCAGCTCTCGCGTAGTTCAAGATGACCCCTCTCACCCTCGCGTGGTTCGCTCAGAACAGCTGAGGAGAGAGAGCTTCAAAATCCTGCCTCGCGCAGCTGTCACACAGTCACCCGGGATGCAAATATCAAGAGAACCTATCGCGCAGTTCAAAAAACCTTAATGCCTCACGAAGATCCATGAAGAAGTGAACTTCTCGTGTAGTTCTCGCACTGTTCAAAAAGAAAGCAGCCTCACAAAATCCAGAATTAGCCTCGCGAAGTGAAGAGGAAAGCTCGCGTAATTCCCGCGCTATTCACAAATTATCAATCCAACTGCGCGATGCCCAACCCAGTGAGAGCTTAACTGTCTACCTCACGACTGCTCAAAGCATCAAGAAGCTGCAACCACGCGATGTCTGAAGCTTTAATGTTAAACTCAACCATGCGAAGACTAGAGCTACCACGCGACAAGTCTGGGAATCGATTGCAACCTAGCAAAGCTCTGAACTCTAACTTCCAACATTCTGTAGAGGACTTTCTGGGGATTTCAAAGGATTAGGGCACACACTTCCACGCTTAAATCTCTGTGCATGCACCCCGAGGCATCCAAGGATCATTAATGTGCCACATGGCATCGCTAAAATTAGGGTTTCCAAACCCTAATGCGCTGCCACAGCCACTGCTATATAAACCGAAGCCTGGTTTAGGTTTTGGATCGATCTTTCTTTTGGGAATTCTTTAGACTTTTTGATCTGAGATCATTTTCTTTTCTGTTTCTCTGTAGCTGTAAGTAGTTTTCTTTTTTTTCTTTTTCTTCTCTCCATGGCTCAGCACTTGCTGGCCATGCCTTTGTATGTCTATTGAGATTAGATTAATGGAGTTTGTGTAATAGGATTTGAACTCTTATAGGATTTGTGTATTTGTGAGCCGTTCTATTTTGTGCAAGGCTGCTGCCTAGTGATCCGCCATTGCTTTGGCTGAGTTTCAAAGCAATGGAGGACTGATTCTAAGGATCCACTCAGATCCAAGTGACCTGTGTGTCTAGGCTATCATGGTCCTTTACAACCTTAGCCCCACCACAGGACCCACTAGATCTGAAATCCCCATGGAAGCCTGAGCTGGTTGCCTTGTGACCATGGTGGTAGCAACAATTAACTTGTTTTGTCTTGGGCTCCGTGAGGAGGATAGCCTCTGGGATAGTCTGTGACCATTTAAGTGGACAGGATATAGCCTTAGGGTGAATCCAATTCACCGATCCAAGATGGATCCTTCTTCCCCGAGCCTGAGCTGTTAAGCTTGGTAGGAGATTGTGCAGAGGCAGGCTCCCCATATATTTGTATAGACCCGCCATCAAATGTTAGATCTGATCTGGTTATGGAGATTGTAGGCTTCTGACTGGACCATTGCAGCCCCACTCAAGCAATGGACAGCTAGATCTAAGGTGGTACTCAATTTCTTGCTGGTTCTATGTGTCTGGGCTCTCATGGTCCTATACAGCCTTAGCCCCACACATAGGGCTTCAGAGGTTGAGGTTCCCTATGGATTCCATGAGCTTGTAGCCTAGATGAAGTAGTGCCTACAATGATTAATGTGTTTTGACCCATCTCTGGACTGTGGTTCCCCTATGGGATAGTCTGTGACCATTTAAGTGGACAAGTTATAACCATAAGGGATTGGATCATGGCGCAGGAATGAGTTGAATTCTTCCTCCTCTTTGGTGATAATGTAGCCATTGGACAGGATTTCCATAACATCATATCTGAATCTGAGTTACAAAAACTCCTCTGATCTAGACTCAATAAACTACTTCTCACCCTTTTATATTTATTTTCCACAATCCATCCATCTTCTCAACCCTTTCTGTAGTTAACTCATTAGGCTATCTTAGAATACTTAGAATAAGTGACCTTAAACTCCCCTCCTTTTAGGACTTCCAGATCTGTAGTCAAATCTGGAGGGCCTACTAGAGATGGCTCCTTTGGAGCTGTAGATCACCTTTCCCTGTGGGACAAACTCTTACTTATCAAAACTTGCTACATATGGACCCTGTATCTTGTAGGTCTAGGATTTCTCAGTTGTGTTGATTCCATCCCCTGTTTTACTCTTTCTTTGATTTTTAAATTTTTACCACCAACAAATAAAACAAGCACATTTAGAATTGCAATAAGTTTTTGGCACCGTTGCCGTGGATTTGATGATCTATTAGTAGACCCTTAGTTTTTGTATTTTTAGTATTCTTTGTAGATGTGAATAATTGATACTGCTGATGTAATTTGGAATCTTTCTTGCAGATCTAGACAGCAGCAGAGAAGGACAGTGGACTGCATTTGGAGCTTAGCTACCTCTGTTTGCAAATTCTCTAACCTTTAAAACTTTGTTTATTTCTCTTACAATTTCCATAGCAGTATTTAGGATAGTTTTAAATTTATATTTTCTTAGATAGCTGTAAATTTGTTAGAGAAATTCTTTGAATCAAGTGCAATGTGCATAAAAGGAGTTGTCCCTGCTAGTGGTGTGTTTGTATGCTAGGTAGGAGATCTCTTAGTCCTACTTTGGAGCCTTTCAACCCTGAGCTAGAAAGGGGTAGAAGACTTAGAAGGAATAGGCACACCAAAGTAGAGCCCCCAACTGAATCTGAGATAGTATTCATGGGTGAAGAACAACCTAGAACTCTCAAGGAGTTGAATGCTCCGGATGACTATAACTCTCCATTTAGCATTCAATTCCCTGATGTTCAAGGGAATTATGAAATTAAAACTTCAATCATCCAGATGCTGCCCTCTTTCCATGGGCTCAGCAAGGAGAACCCTTATAAGCATATTGACCAATTTTTGGCCTTGTGCACCACCTTCAATATTGCTCGTTTGGGACTTGAGACTACTAGGCTCAGGCTCTTTCCCTTCCCTCTGAAGGATAGGGCTAGTACCTGGCTGGCCACTCTTCCCAACAATGGCATCACTACATGGAAAGACCTGCAGACCAAGTTCCTGACAAAGTTATTTCCTGAGACCAAAACTAGCCAATTGAGGAAGGAGATTCTTGCTTTTGCCCAATCCCCAACTGAGGACTTTAATCCAGCCTGGAATAGGTTTAAAGAAATGCTCAAACAATGCCCCCACCACAAGATCCCAGACTAACAGCTTGTACAAAGCTTCTACAATGGGATTGATGAGAAAAATAGAGATATGGTTGATGCCTCTTGTGGTGGAACCTACATGCACAAGACTGCGGATGAGGCATGGGAATTGTTTGAAGTAATCAGTGAAAATGCTTTTCAAAAGCTATCCCTGGCAAGAACTAGTCAAGAGTCTGAGTCAAAAGTGGGGCCTGCTGCATTGATAAGAGGAAAAGTTTATGAGGTGTCTGGGAACAATGACCTGCAGCTGCTGATGGCAAACCTCTCTATGAAGTTTGACAAATTACTGACTGTGATGTAACCCAGAAGGGCTGCTCATGTGGTGGAGGCATGTCTGATATGCCACTCCCCACAGCACACAGTGGAGGAATGTCCATCTGCAGGGCAATATCCTGAATTGGTATTGGAACATGCTGCTGCTGCGCAATCTTTTGGCCAGCAATAATCTAGTGGCTACAACATACAGCCATATGGATACCAGCACCAAAATGATGGTTACCAATGGAGAGACCACCCAAATCTGAGGTGGAGGCAAGACAACTATATGCAGCCCCAGCAGATGTTGGCCTTAACCCGAAGGCCACAGCTGCAGTTCAATCAGGGATATGCCCCTAGATCTAATTTCCAACACCAGCAGTAGCCCCACCAGCAACAAAATCAGTTCGTCCTAACCCCATCTCAACCCAGGAATACTTCTTTTGAAGACCAGGTCTTGACCTCACTGCAAAACCTGGGGTCCGTGGCTCAGACTGTGAGTTCTCATGGTCAGAGCATATAGAAGATGGAAGAGCAGATTGGCTAGCTAGAGAATGCCTTAGCTAAAAGAGAGGAGGGGAGGTTGCCCAGCCAACCAGTGGTAAATCCCAAGGGCCAATTTTTGATTGGTGAAGGATCCTCAAACCCTGAGGGGTAGGGGGATCTTTCATTAAATTGATTCACAAATCTGTGCATGGTGTATGCTATGTATTTTAGTATGGTTGGTTTTTACTATTTTTAGAAATTTTTAGTGATCTTGTCGGCGTTTGAATGTATATGACCTGAATAATTCGTCTGCCTGCTTTACTTCTGGCCCCCTTTGAATTGATGCTTGTGAAAGAATGAATGATGATTAGATTGTGTGATAATCAGAATGTTTTGGATATGAGGTTTTTATTAAATGCTTTTTGAGCAATTGCATGATTAATTGTTGGGAAAGCATGGAGAATCCTATTGTGAATGAATAAGGGTGTCCCTGGATGAAAGCATGTGAGAGAATCCACCCACAAAGCAAAAGTTAAAGGCTAACTTGTGGGTGTGTGCATTTTCTTAACTCTGTTTAAGCCGTTGCGCGAATCTGAAGATGTGGCTTGGCTCCCTCTCGCGCAGATCATAAGGAACTGCTATGCCCTCACGCGGTTCAAACGCTGTTGTGTGAATTCCTCGCGCAGTATGGATGAACATCCAACCTCGCGACCCACTCACTTCTCACTTCTATCCAGCGAGCAGAGCATTTCAAAGCGCACCGAGCCCAACGATTCATATAATCCAACCCCACGTTGCTTTCCTTTTATGTTTTCTCTTTCTTCTCCAGCCAGCGAAACCCTAGCTCTGACTCCCATTAATTTCTCTCCTCCAGCATCCAGTTTACAATCCATCATTCTCTTTCTCATTCTGGGGATTTGTTCCTAAAGCCTCCTCCACCAGTTGCCCCCTTCTAAGAGCTCTCACAATCTTTTGTGCATCAGATTGAATAGAATCCTAACTTTTAGGCTAAGCCTCAGCTCTCAACTTTTACTTTTCATTTTTCTAACTACACACTCTCAACGGAGAAGTTCCATGGCCCCTAAGATCGCACCTATGAAAAGAGCACGGGATAAGGCTCCCATTGAGCCCACTCCCTAGAAAGCGAAGCCCTCTAAGGCGCCACAAAAAGGGATGGAAGCGATTCAGGATGTGGCTGCGCTAACACCTGACTACTCTACACCCTCTAAGCTCCTGACTCCCATTCCCTTGGAGCCTGAAACCATTTTTGACCTCTCTTTCTTTGAAATGGAGCCTCTGTCAGCCCCTACCATTGAGTTTATCCGTAAAGCTGGTTTGACCCCACTGCTGCACGCTACCCCTGGACTAGCCTACCCTAGACTAGTACAACTCTTTTACCAGCACATTAGGGCTAGACCAGACCATCGTGGATAGCCAGGCCTCCTAGTGTTAGTTGACAATTTTGAAATGTTACTCAACCCTAAGTTGATTGCTGAAGTAATGGGTATCCCTGCTGTCTTTAACCCCAACTGCCGCTATGACCCCCCTCTGTGTGCCCCTATTGATACCATTGCACAAGCCCTTACCAGAGGGTAGAAGGCCACAGGGGATTCCATCAGGAGAAGAGATCTGGACCCCAAACTCCTGTTCATTGAACAAGTTCTCCGAAAGAACATCTATTATGCCAGCCATCAGCAGGAGAGGAGGACCCCAATTACTGATGCTCTCTATTCCTTCTCTCGGGGCCACGGATTCCATGCTGCCGGGTTGATGTTTGAGGCCATGAAGGATATTATGGTAAAGATAGGGCACAAAAAGAAGCTTCATACTCTCCCCTATGCAAAGCTCATCACCAAATTACTCTTGAGGGGAGGGTACAAGATACCAGTGGGGGAGTTAACTGTTGACCTCCCTCCTACCACTTTCAGAAAGCGATAATGGGGGATCAGCAGGAGTCTAATGGATCCCAGTAAGAAGAAGAAAGCTCAAACTGCTTCTGAGAAATGAGAGGGGACTGTTGCAGCAAAGACCACCCCTGCTCCCAAAAAGGTGGCTAAAGCTCCTGCTCCCAAGAAGGTGGTGCAAGCTCCAGTCACTTCTGCTTCTGCAACATTACCTCCATCCACCACACCTACCCATCCATCAGTTTCTTTGCCTATTCCATCTTTCCCTTTTCCCCTTTATCTCCCTTTTCCATATCCAGTCCAGATTTCCCTGTGATTCGTTCCTGGGAGGAAAGTGTTGAACCCCATGCCAGCCCTTTACCCTCACCTACATTACTTCAGTACACACCCCCAATTCCCCCATCAATCCATCGAACCACAGACCTCCAAAGGAAACCTCTCACACAACCCCAGCCAGATCCTTACCTAAACCAACCACCCCTATCATTCCCACAGAAACCCCACATATTGACCCAGCCACCATCCCAACCATCCCTACCTCACCTCCACTCACAGACCTTGACTTTAACCTAGCCACTACTTTCGGATATCAGGCCTTCATGACTACAGTGCTTGACACCCTGCCAACCCATGATATCCCTCTCCCAGATTCCCCACTTCCTTCCCCACATCACTCACCAGAACCTCCATCTCCTCCTCCTACAACCTTCCATCATTCCCCTACATCACCTTTCCAACCTGTCCCCTCTGCTTCTCATACTCCACCCCAACCAACCTCAGACACCCTTACCCATATCCTTTCCCTAATCCATGACATTCAGACCCAACTGTCAACCACAACCCATAATCAAGACCAAATGCAAAATGACATCACCAACATCAAATCCACCTTCCAAGCATTAACAAAACAACCCATCTCTGCACAAAAACCTCCTACACCACAAATCCAGTCCCCTTCCACCTCTGACTCCACAGTGCACCCAGATTTTCCCCATTGACACCATACCCCACCACTCCTTCCCCTCTACCTATCCTTCCCCACTCATTTTACCCCCACCATAATTTACCAATCAATCAACCCAAACAGACCCCATTCCCTTCCCATCCACCTTTCCCATTAACCCCCTCACATTGTTAACCCCACCCTTACCATTCATACCCTTCACCATTCCATTTTACCCTTACCCAGAACCACCCACCTTCAGTGACCCCCCTTCATTTACTTTTCCACCCATGCCGTCCATCCCACCTCTTATCCTACCCGCTCCTCAATTCACTGATCAATCAGCACAAACTGACCCAAAACCTTCTACCCCTCCCCCTAAACTAGACTTCCTCACTGCAGTCTCCACTTTACCCCCCCAGGACCAATCACCTTCTACTTCTTCACCCCATTTCTACCAATCTTACCAAGGCATTCCTACTACACCCCTCCTTACTTCACCCTCCTCCATGCCATGCGGGACAATGCCTACATGAAGAGGGATGTTCTTAGAGGCATGGCCCAACTTCGACAAGCCATTGAGTACCCCTTGCTACAGAAATTGAGTGACCTAAAGCTTGCTCACAGGCAGAAGCTGCGAGATGTTTCAAAGGGGTGGGAGCCAATTTTGGAGACCATCAATGAGCACAAGGTTGCGGCAACTTACTACAGAATGACTACGGAGATGGAAAAAGCTAATGCCGAAATGGAGAAAAAGCGAGCCCGGATGTATGAAAAGAAACTCCACAATGCTGAGGAGATCCACCGGCTCACTAAGGGGCTTTCTGATGCCAAACTCCTCTATGCTGACAAGCAGATTGAAATTTTACAAAAGAGGATTGCATCTCTGTTAGGCCAACCACTTGAAGCCACCCCTCTTGCTACAGCACCCCTGAGGCTCCACCTTCCACACACCCCGAACCATCTTTTTCCATTCCCACGACTCCTACATCTACATCTCCACCTCCTCCACCTCCTCCACCTCCTTCACTCCCTACTTAAGAACCTCCACCCCCTCCTGCTACAGTGCCTCCCCCTGCCAAATCTCCTGCACCCAAGAGAAATAGGACTCCTTCTAAGAAACCCACTCCCTGCAAAAGAGCCACTGCTGCCCAAAAAGGGAAAAAGCCTGCTCCTCCATCCCCACCACCAAAGGCCACCAGAGCTTTTGAGCTTCTGCTCAGGATGACCCCCATGGTTGATTGCTTTCTAAAGAAGAATGTTGACAGGTTGCTGCAGCCCTTGGATTGAACCCCACTATTCTCTTTCCCTCAGACTCCGATTCTGACTCTGCCCCACCTGTGCATCCAAGTTCTAAAAATCCTGTTGTTCCTCCTTCTTCTGACCCTACTGAGAAAACTTATCCTCAGAGAAGGAAAGCTATAGCTAAGAGGACTACTCACACAGCTGCCTCTATCAAAATTGGAAAAGAACAATCTGCCCAGTCTGAGGAGGCACCACCACTGAAAGATAAAGGCAAGAGTCCGCTTGTCCCTCCTAAGCCAAAAAAACCTAAATCTCCTCTTATTCCCCCTCAGACTCAGCATGAGCCAACCTCTAAAGGGAAAGGCCCCAAAGGGAAGAATCCTAAAGGAAAAGGTCCTATCAAATCACCTGAGAAAACCAAAGACAAATCTTCAGTGACCCCCGCTGAACCAAAGACCTGAAAAATGAGGGTCAAGGCACCAACCTTGCCCAAAACTGATGCCTAACGGAAGGAAGAGCGAGCACGAAAGAAGAAAGAGGAAGAGGCTCTCCTTCAAGAGCATGCCAAGAAGATGGGTTGGGACCGGTTTTGATCCAGGCTCCGATTAGCTTGTACTTAGGATTTTTCCTATTTCTACATTTTCTCATTTTGTACATTTCTCTCTTATAATAGATTTTCTTCTTTTGTCATTGTTGTTTGTCTTTATCTTGTGTCTGTTTTCCTTTTCTCTTGCCATTCATAAATCTGCTGCACAGACACCTTTGAACTAGTGAGGACACTGCTCCTCATAGGTTTGGGGGTGTGGCAGGCAGATCCTGCCAATAGAATAGTTAACCTAAGTGCAACATAATCACGTGAGTAATATGGAAATGGAACCATGTTCACTAGAGAATCAGAAAAATAATGAAATTTATAATTTTTCCAGACTTTAGACAGTATAAACTTTTAAAATTTCACATCTCCATGATGAGATCACCAAGGACACTCACTTATATCAGCACTTAGTGAATCATTAGAGAGAGAAAAAGGTAAGGACATACTTAAGAATTCAAAGGAAAACCATAACCAGTGAGATTTGGGCCCATACAAAAAATTTTCTTTGAGGAGTGTCTAAGGCAATTTTTTCTAGCTCTAAGAACTGGCTGAGTCACTGTGCTCACTAGAAGTTAGGCAACTCCAAGTTGAAACAACTGACAACACTCATGAGACTTAGGAAAAGATCAAGGCCTTCTCTTGGACAGTTTGAGCCTAAACAGACAAATCCTAAAGCAACTGCCCTTGTCCATACCCCCTTTGAGCTTTAAATCCAAATTTCTTCAAAAGTACACCTGAGTACTTGCACCTGAACCTATGTATCTGATTTAACCTTACCCTCACTCTGAGAATTCAGAAGGAAAAGAAACAGGAGTTGAAGATGGACTAGCTATGGTCAACATTAGGTGAAGAAAGAAGAAGTACCTCAAAGTCTGGTAGTATGGTAATTGAGAAAATGGTGGCACTTCAGAAAAGCAAAAACAAAATAAAAAGAAGAAAAATGAATAAAAAAGAAATAAAAACAATAATGAAGAGGAGTAAGAGAGGAGTCAAGAGAGAACTTTCATTGGAAAAATCGAAATCAAGAAGAGAAGTTGATCACTTCAAATTTGAAAAACTCAAAGAAGATGAAAGGAGCTGAATCAAAGAAGGTGAAGTCATGAATCACCTCCTTCACCTACTGATTTCCCAAATTTTGAACCCCTTTTCAACCTTCTATTCTTTTTAACCCCACTCCATAAGCCACATTACAGCCCAGTTAAAGCCCTTGTGATCCAAAGTTGAGTGAGCTGTCATGTGGAGACAGAGAGTTGTTCAATCTATGGTGAGGATCTGTCAATGATGCCAGAACTTCAGAGCTATGCCTATACTCATGATTACAGACTCATTTGGGGGATGTAACTGCTCTTGAGCTTGAGATAAAATGAAACCCTCAACAGTTCTTTATGAGAGTATGCTGTGAAGAGTTTTGGGTCTGATATTGAATGCATTAAGCATGACCAATAACCTAATTTTTGATCCAGTGATGAGCTCAGTGCTGACACACATGTGAATTGTTCTTTAGTGTAAACTGATTGGAAATGTTGTGCTTTCATGAGAAGCTTATACTGTTTAAATTTTTGTGCAGCCGATGTGTTTGAATTTCTTATATTTTTAATGGTTCAAAGGTGAACTAACTCTGTTCCTTAACTGCTCATCTGATAAATTGCACTTTTGTTAACTGCTTCATTGAGAAGTTTGTGGGTGTCTTCACTGAAAACCCTCAGGAGACTTCACTCCTCCACTAGGGATCACCTAGGTGTTTAAAAGGCTTGGTACATATGCTAAATGTATCTGTGCTCCCTACGAAAGTGGCATTTAAATTCTATAGTTGATTTAGTGTAGCTTTGCTAAGGGACTAGCAAAGATTAGGTTTGGGGGTGTGTTAAGACCTGAAAAGTACCACTTTTCACCCCTTAACTTAGCCTTTGATTAGACCCTTAGCCATCTAATAAATGCTTGTTAAGTGTTTTCTGTAGGTAATAAACAGCAGGGTAATAAGGCCATGAATCCTGCTAAGGAGCCTATTTTGGCACTAGAAGTCTCTCAGAAGAATGAACCATGAATCCAGACCATAGAAGAGCCTCGCACAGCTGACAAAGCTCAAGAGGATTCAGAAAAATACACTTCGCACAGTCCTCACGAAGTCCCAAGACTTCACAAACAAGTTCTCGCGCAGTAGAGTGACAGAAGAACTTCAGAAGCCTTGAGTCACGCATCTCTCATGAAGTTTAGAAGTTAAAGGTCATGCAGCTCCCGCGCAGTTCAAGATGACCCCTCTCACCCTCGCGCGGTTCGCTCAAAACAGCTAAGGAGAGAGAGCTTCAAAATCTTGCCTCGTGCAGCTGTCGCGCAGTCGCCGCGGGATGCAAATATCAAGAGAACCTGTCGTGCAGTTCAGAAGAGCCTCAATGCCTCGCGAGGATCCTCACGAAGATCCATGAAGAAGTGAACTTCTCGCACAGTTCTCGTGCTGTTCAGAAAGAAAGCAGCCTTGCGAAAGCCAGAATTAGCCTCGCGAAGTGAAGAGGAAAGCTCGCGCAGTTCTCGCGCTATTCATAAATTATCAATCCAACTGTGTGAAGTACAACCCAGCGAGAGCTTAACTGTCTACCTCGCGACTGCTCAAAGCATCAAGAAGCTGCAACCACACGACGTCTGAAGCTTTAATGTTAAACTCAACCACGCGAAGACTAGAGCTACCATGCGACGTCTGAAGCATTAATGTTAAACTCAACCACGCGAAGACTAGAGCTACCACGCGATAAGTCTGGGAATTGACTGCAACCTGGCGAAGCTCTGAACTCCAACTTCCAACATTTTGCAAAGCACTTTTTGGGGATTTCCAAGGATTAGGGCACGCACTTTCACGCTCAAATCTCTGTGCATGCACCCCGAGGCATCTAAGGATCATTAATGTGCCACATGGCATCACTAAAATTAGGGTTTCCTAACCCTAATGTGCCGCCATAGCCACTGCTATATAAACCTAAGCCTGGTTTAGGTTTTGGTCAATTTTTCTTTAGGGAATTCTTTAGACTTTTTTTTCTGAGATCGTTTTCTTTTCTATTTCTCTGTAGCTGTAAGTAGTTTTATTTATTTTCTTTTTCTTCTCACCATGGCTCAGCACTTGCTGGCCATGCCTTTGTATGTCTACTGAGATTAGATTAATGGAGTTTGTGTAATAGGATTTGTACTCTTATGGGATTTGTGTATTTGTGAGTTGTTCTGTGCAAGGCTGCTTCCTTGTGATCTGCCATTGCTTTGGCTGAGTTTCAAAGCAATGGAGGACTGATTCTAAGGATCCACTCAGATCCAAGTGACCTGTGTGTCTGGGCTATCATGGTCCTTTACAGCCTTAGGCCCACCACAGGACCCACTAGATCTAAAATCCCCATGGAAGCCTGAGCTGGTAGCCTTGTGGCCATGGTGGTAGCAGCAATTAACTTGTTTTATCTTGGGCTCCGTGAGGAGGATAGCCTCTGGGATAGTCTGTGACCATTTAAGTGGACAGGCTATAGCCTTAGGGTGAATCCAATCTGCCGATCCAAGAATGATCCTTCTTCCCCGAGCCTAAGCTGTTAAGCCTGGTAGGAGATTGTGCAGAGGCAGGCTCCCCATATATTTGTATAGACCCGTCATCAGATGTTAGATCTGATCTGGTTATGGAGATTGTAGGCTCCTGACTGGACCATTGCAGCCCCACTCAAGCAATGGACAGCTAGATCTAAGGTGGTACTCAATTTCTTGCTGGTTCTATGTGTCTGGGCTATCATGGTCCTATACAGCCTTAGCCCCACACATAGGGTTTTAGAGGTTGAGGTTCCCTATGGATTCCCTGAGCTTGTAGCCTAGATGAAGTAGTGCCTACAATGAATAATGTGTTTTGACCCATCTCTGGACTGTGGTTCTCCTATGGGATAGTCTGTGACCATTTAAGTGGACATGTTATAACCTTAAGGGATTGGATCATGGCACAGGGATGAGTTGAATTCTTCCTCCTCTTTTGTGATAATGTAGCCATTGGACAGGATTTCCATAACATCAGATCTAAATCTGAGTTACATAAACTCCTCTGATCTAGACTCAGTAAACTACTTCTCACCCTTTCATATTTATTTTCCACAATCCATCCATCTTCTCAACCCTTTCTGTAGTTAACTCATTAGGCTATCTTAGAATACTTAGAATAAGTGACCTTAAACTCCCCTCCTTTTAGGACTGCCAGATCTGTAGTCAGATCTGGAGGGACTACTAGAGATGGCTCCTTTGGAGCTGTAGATCACCTTTCCCTGTGGGACAAACTCTTACTTATCAAAACTTGCTACATATGGACCCTGTATCTTGCAGGTCTAGGATTTCTCAATTGTGCTGATTCCATCCCCTGTTTTACTCTTTCTTTGATTTTTAAATTGTTTTTACCACCAACAAATAAAACTAGCACACTGAGAATCGCAACACCTCCACAGACATGTTCATGGCACATTGACAGAATACTATGGATTTCACCATTAGGGACACATCTCCTCACTACCTGGTCTGCACAACATTTGTAGAGGTAAGGATCCTCCGAGATAAATTATTTGACTTGAGAGAAAAACAAGTCCTTGTCCATCTTGGACCAATGTAGGGGGATCCTTCTAGCAGCCACGTAATTCACACTATTGGCAAACCAAGGCAGATCTGTGTTGATGGCAAACATTTGCTCATCAGGGAAGGAATCATTTAGTGGTGTTGCTGCACTTCCTCAAGCATGATTATGGATAAGTGGTTAGCAATCACATTCTCTATCACTTTTTTATCTTTGATCTCAAGATCATAACTGATCAGTCTGGGTTTTACCTCTTTTTTTTATAGTAGGTACTTTAGGGCAGAGTGGTCAGTGAAAATTATAATTTTAGACCTTAATAAATAAGGTCTAAATTTTTTCAAAGCAAAGACTACTGCCAGAAGCTCCTTTTTAGATGTTGTGCAGTTCAATTGAGCATCTGTCAGTGTCTTGCTTACATAATAAACTACACTTGGTAGTTTCTTTCTTCTCTGCCCTGGGACTGCACCATTGGCAAAGTCAGAGGCATCACACATTAACTCAAAAGGGAGAGAATAATTTGAGGCTTGGATGACTGGGGTAGAGGTCAAACACTATTTTAATACCTCAAATGCTTTCAAGCATGCAACATCAAACTCAAAAGGCACATCTTGACACAGCAAGTGGCATAATGGTTTGGAGATCTTACTGAAATCCTTGATAAACCTCCTGTAAAAACATGCATGACCTAAGAATGATCTGACTTGTTTGATGATTTTTGGTGGAGGTAGGTGTGAAATCAGATCAATTTTTGCTCTATCAACCTCAATTCCCTTCTGAGACACTACATGGCCAAGAACAATTCCTTGGGTGACCATAAAGTGGTCTTTTCCCAGCTCAATACCAGATTGGTTTCTTCACATCTTTGAAGCTCAAGGGAGAGGTGGTCCAAACATTGACTGAAATCATTCCCATAGACTGAGAAATCATCCATAAAGATTTCCAAAAACCTATCCCACATGTTAGAAAATATAGCATACATGCATCTTTGGAAAGTGGTAGGAGCATTGCACAATTCAAATGACATCCTTATGTAAGCAAAGGTGCCAAATGGATAGGTGAAGGTTGTCTTTTCCTGATCTTGAGGATACACTGGTGTCTGATTGTAACCAGAATATCCATCAAGAAAATAATAGTATGCTCTTCTTGCCAATTTATCCATGATTTGGCCAATAAAGGGCAATGGGAAGTGGTCTTTTCTAGTCTTGGAGTTCAATTTTTTGTAATCAATACAGACTCTCCAACCAATGACCTCCCTAATGGGCATCAGCTATCTAGACTCATTTGGATCTACTATGATGCCAGATTTCTTGGGTACCACCTGAATAGGTGATACCCATTCAGAATCAGAAATTGGATAGATTACTCCAGCATCGAGTCGTTTAATAATCTCTTTCATCACCACTTCTTGCATGTGAGGATTAAACTTCCTCTACATTTCCCAAGTGGGTTGAAACCTACTTCCAAGTGAATTTTGTGCATACACACTGATGGATCAATTCCCCCTAAATCTGTAATGGTTCATCCAATTGCTTTTTTATGCTTCCTGAGGATACAACGTAATTTCTCTTCTTGATCCACAGTGAGAGAAGAGGATATAATTATTGGCAGTTTATCATTCTACCCCCGGAAAGCATACTTTAGGGATTCTGGGAGTTGTTTCAGCTCCAAATCAGGTGGGCTTTCAATAGAAGGCAATGAAGGTGTCTTACAGGGTTGAGGGAGGGGTAGTATAGTAGGTCTTCAACTGGAATGTTGCACTGACCCCACTGAAGAGTTCAAGGTGTTTACATGTTCAACAAAATGAGTGGGGGGCTCCTCTTCAGCACCCTTTGTCAAAAATTCTTTAAAGTCATCGAAAACCTCATCCCAATCTTGCAGCTTGGGCAAGTTTTCTTCTACCAGCTCATCAATGACATCAACCACAAAATAGTCCTCACTTTCAACTTGAGGTTGGTTGGCTGCATTATACACAATGAGCATCACTTTCATATTTCCAAAAGTGACTTCCATTACTCCCGACCTACACTGAAGCATGCATTGGCAGTGACTAGAAATGGCCTGCCCAGTATTACAAGTATTGGAGTGGTGCACTTTGTAGGCTCCATGTCCAGGACTAAGAAATATGCTGGATAGAAAAACATGTCCACATCCTCCACAATTCCCATAGGCCTCCTCTCTGATCTGTTAGCCAACTGGAGTACCACTGGTGTGGATTTAAACTCTCCCAAACCTAGCTTCTCATACATAGAGTATGGAAGTAGGTTAACATTGGCTCCCCAATCTAAGAGTGCTCTATTGATGGTATGATCACCTATAATGCAAGGGATTATAGGTACCCCAGGGTCTTGGAGTTTGGCTAAGGTGGCTATGGACAAAATTGGTTGCACTGTTTCAACAACAAATATTTTCTTCTTGAGCAGGATCCTAGCTTTCCTCTTCTGTGTTCATAAGTCCTTCAAGAACTTTGCATGGGTAGGGACTTGCTTTATAGCATCAAGCAAAGGTAAATTAATTTTTACTTAAATGTGTCCATCATTTCCTCCATTCTAGCACTCCCCTTGTCAAAAAGGAAAGGCCCTTTAAAAGCTTGAGGAAATGGCAGATGAGGTATTGCTGGTATCTCATATGGTGGCCTAACATTCTCATCAATTTTTTTCTTTTTGCTGGGGCTCCACTGCCGCCCCTTTATTTTCCTTTTGTTGTTGCTCCATGATAGAGAACAAGTCCTCTTCTTCTTCACTTCTCTTTGTCTCAAAAACCACTTTGTTGTCCATCACTTTACCACTCCTCAAGGTGGTGATGGCCTTGGCTTTCTCATGAGTTGAAGAAGCTTCACCTATCATGTATTACCCCTTGGGATTGGTCATTGTTTAACTCGGGAGCCTGCCCTCTTCCCTTTTTGTTAGAATATTTGGTCCTCTATTTTCTTGATACTTTGGCTGTGGGAATTCACTGTTTGTGATAGGGAGCTAAGGTTTTCAAATGAAGACAAAACCTACTCCTCAAAGGAGGGGGCTCTGGTTTGTGGCCGTGGTAGAGTCAATTGACTTTGCTGTGCCACTGGCTATGGGAACTAATGTCTGCGGAAATAATCCTGACTATACTACTGAGGTTTGTAGGGCAATGCCTGCTGTTGTTAGGGTTTCTAAAAATTGTTTTGTCTCCACCTCAAGTTAGGGTGGTTCCTCCAAGCAAACCCAATAGGTTGCTACCCATAAGATTGGGCAACATTGATATGCTCAATTACTAACTCTGGGTATTGACCAGCAGAGGGAAAGTCTAGAAGAGACTGTATGGGATATTGGCATATCAGACATGCCTCCTTAACCTGTGCAGTTGTTTGGGGTTGCACCACATTCGGTAATTTATAAAAATTTTGTGACAAACTATCCACTTTCCTTTCTAGGTCATTGTATATATTAAGTTCATACAATTTCCCATTTGAAGTGGGTTCTTTTACAGCTCTAACAGTTGGCTCAATGTCATTTCTTATCAGAGATTCCTGCTGCATTGAGTTTTCACTTATCACATCAAATAAATCCCATGCTTCCTCATTAGTTTTGCTGAGATATGTGCCACCACAAGATGTATCCACCATGTGCCTATTTTTAGAATCTAACCCTTAGTAAAAGCTTTGAACAAGCTGCCATTTGGGTATATGCTGGTGTGGGCATTGTCTCAGCATTTCCTTAAATCTTTCCCAGGATTCATGAAAATCTTTTGTTGGGAACTGAGCAAAAGAGATAATGTTCTTCCTCAATTGGCTGGTCTTACTCATTGGAAAGAATTTAGCCAATAATTGGCTTTATAAGGCATTCCAAGATGTAATGCTATTTGCTGGGAGCATGTTTAGCCAATTTCTAGCTTTATCCTTTAATGAAAAAGGAAGCAATCTCATCTTAGTGGCTTCATCTCTCAGGCCAGCAATTTCAAAAGTAGAGCACAAAGACAAAAACTCATCTATATGCTTATAAGGGTTTTTTTTACGAAGGCCATGAAAAGATGGAAACATCTGGATGGTCTGAGGTTTGATTTCATAGTTACCCTCAGTTGTAGGGAATTGAATGCAAAATGGGGATAAATATGCCCTGGTGCATAATAATCTCTAAGGGTTCTAGGCTGCTCACCCATCTCCAATGTTTCTAAATATTCAGCAGGGATGTGTTCTAATAGCATAGATCTAAGTTCTCTCTTAATTTCAAGATTTAATGGTACGATTTCAAGATTGAGGGACCTTCTTCCCAACATACAACACATAGCAGAGACAAATTACAGCAAATAAAATAAAACACTAAACAATACTGCTGAATTTTAAATATTATAGAAATTAAACTATAACAAGGGAGAAAGAGATGCAAACTAAAGCAGAGGTTGATCCAGCTACAAGTTATTTTCTCTCGTCTTTGCTACTGCTTCCAATCAGAAAAAATCAAAAGACTACAGTAGCAATTTATTCAAACATAAAAAAGATTAAAAAAACATATCTAAATCATAACATAAAGAAAAACTCAGATCTACTACTTAGATCAAAAACTCCCCGGCAGCGACACCAAAAACTTGTTGGTTCAGTTTGTGTTGATGTTCTTTATTATAAAAGTGGTCAAAATATGATAGAACAAAGAATGGTAGAAGCAAAGCAATGATGAAAACAAATGTGATTAGAACACAAACATCACCTGTAAGATACAGGGCTGTTGTAGCAAGTTTTAAATGAAGTAAGGGTTGTCCCATAGAGAGTTATGGATCTAAAGGTAGTAAATCTCTAGATCTGCTACAGATCTGGCAAGTCTAAGCCTAATCTATCTTAATCTAATAAAACAGGGTAAAGAGAGATTGTTTTTGGGGTTCGTCACTAAGTAGAACAAAAATAAATGCATAAATCAGAAATAAAAGAAAAGGGATTAAAGAAGAATGAAAGTGGTTTGGTAAAATAAACAGAAAATGGAGAAGTAGATAGTTGGGAACTAATTTTTACTGTAAAAAGTAATGGAAAATAGAGCAATAGTTGGATCTTAAACAATCCTTCATTTGACTACAAGCACAAATACGAGGAAGAAAAATCCAACTCATCCCAGAGAAATGGATTATTCTTCCTATCCACTCAAATGGTCACAGTCTATCCCATGGATATAATCCAGTCATGGGGGTTAAAGATGAAACAGTAAAATTACTACAGACACTATGTTTGTAAGGCTACAAGCTCATGCATCCATATGTGAATAAAATCCATAAACATCTAGGGAAAATCACAAGAGATTACAGATCAAATGAAACATTAAAGCCAACCATTCATTGCCAAAAAGAAACTTACAATGATATAGCTCTCAAATCTAGTCTCTGTAAGACTCCAAGCTCTTCACAATATTATTACAAAGCAATGTACAATAAAACTAGCCCTAACTGCGACAAAGATTTAGCCAGACATGCTGAGCAAAGGAGAGAAGAAGAACAAAAAGGAAGATGACCTAAACCCTAAAAATGAGCTAAGCTACTGTGTGTTGTCTCATGTTATCCCCCCTTTTTCTAGCTTCTTTACATGGTATTTATACAATCCAAAAAGTTACTTTTTATTCTGGCCAATTAGAGGGGAGAAGAATCAAAATAGTTCGGATCTACTGATGTGGCTTAATTACAGCCAAGTATTGCCCCCATTTTGTTAGGAATGCAGTACACACATGAACAGGTGTCCCATGTGTTATGGAAGTTCTAAAAATACCCTTGAAGTTGATAAATATCTGCTGGGTCCTGAGCTTTGAGAGGATGGCATACTTCTGAAGGCTACTCGATTGGCTTGAGTTTCGAAGCCTTGATCTGCTCGACAGCTGCTCGAGTGGATGGCTCCTAAAGCTTTGAGAGGATGGCATACGTATGAAGGTTTCTCGAGATGACTAAAGAAGATAGGCTTCTGTCTGAAGACTTCTCAAGTGGATAACTTCTGAAGGTTTTGTCTACTCGAGAGGACTAACTTAAGCATCCATGACGTGCTCGAGACTACTCGACAGGTCAGAATGTTGCACTCTTGGAACTTTTCAACCTGCTCGAGAGGCTAGCTTCGGCAGTGGTTTGAACTGCTCTAGACTGCTCGACAGCTACTCGAGTGCATTGATCTGGAGGTATGTTCTGCTCGAGACATCTGGAGAGGATATACCTGAAAGCTTTAGATATGCTTGAGACTACTTGAGATGAACCTTCTGCTTCTTAGCTGATTTGTCTAGTCTGCTGCAGCACTCCTTTAGGCATGGGTCCCGCTTGTCTCACATTACAGGACTTCTAGGGGTTCAAGGCATGTTGAACAACCCATATGGTGGGGACCACCATGGTTCAATCTCTGTAGTTCCATCAGCTCCACTACTTGACTCTAATTCCTCTCTTTTTGGCACTTGTTACATGGATTGCTGCACTATTCTGTAGATTATTGCTAACTACAAAACCATACTAAAAAATCAATTCTTAAACAGCTCTAAGGTCTAATAAGGGCTAGGTTAGGAGGTGGGAAGTGACATAATTTAGTGATTAACAGTACTTCACTTTTGAACATCTCTGAAGAATCGTAAATTAAGATTTCTCACTTCTTTCCTTTACAGCGTTCCGTAAAATTGTAAAACATGATATGTCTTTTTCGTTCAATCGTGTTTCTTATTACTTTATGAGTTCATTTCGACAAATATTAACACTTTGGTTCTCTTTTGCTATTTTTTTTAATATCTGCACATCAGTAACTTATTAGTAGTAAACTAAGGTCTAACATCACTAAGTTAAGGGTGACAAAATGGCATATTATGTGACTGATCAGGCATTCTATGCCAAAATAGCATAAGCTTTGCCAGGTACTGTGGGCCATAATGATCTCTAAGTGGGTGTCGTCGTTATAGTCTCCTTCTTGGCATCGAGATAATCCCTAATCATATGCCCTATCTTGCCACATTTGAAGCATGCTCTAATCGCCCTCCTACACTCCTTGACCCTATGAGACTTTTAACATTTCATACATGATTCTCTAGGTGTTGATGAAATGACTCGAGGAGTTTATTGCGTCTTTAACACCCCGATTGTCATAGGGTTCATGGAACGAAAAGGCCTCATGGGGGTAGAGGTAAGCATCCTCTAAGATGTCGTTTACATTGCGTATGCTGAGAGGGTGGCGGCCTCAAGAATTTTGGCTTTTTGCTTGCCTGCTCTGAGTTATACGACTGAGTCCAACCTCTTTTTCTTTTGTTTTGTTCTTCCCTCCTCTTATGCATGCTGTCGATATCCCTTTAGGGGATGAGGGCCATTCTTATCACTTGTGCATAGGTCGTTGCCTCAAGTAGCAAAATTCTTTCCTTGATAACCGGCTTCAAGCCATGTTCAAACTTTTAGTCTTCATTAGTTCTGTGGCCACTAGCAAGGGTGCGAACCTAGACAACCTAGTGAACTCGACCTCATATTCGCACATAGTCATCTGTCCTTGCTCTAGTGTCGCGAACTTGACTTTCATTTGATACTGCTAAGGGCCAGAGAAGTAATTTTCATTGAATACTTCGGTGAATTCTGCCCAAGTTCATGGTGTCCGTGGTGCTCGGGTCCTTTCGACAGATTTTCACCACGGATCTGCCTATCCTTTGAGTTGGAATGAGGCCCAACTCAATTTCTCTTCTTTAGTACATGGGATTCTCTGAAGAATTTTCTCCATTTGATTTAACCACTTCTCCGCTTGAAGCATATCTGCCTATCCATAAAAACTTGGAGATCTCATCCTCTTGAATTCTTGGAAGCTCGATGGTTGTCGTCTTTCGATGAGCAATGCCATGGTATTCACGATGGTTTCTAGCAATTGTCGGTCATTTCCATTGTTGTTCCCCACTCCTGGAACATTTCTAATATTATTTTCCACTCCTGAGATGTTGTTGTTGCCTAGAGAAATAACATTAGAACCAGTAGCTATTCCTTCACCATCTGTCGAAGTTCTGGTACGATCAGTTTTTGGCGGTCACCTCTCTGAGGCACACTAACCTGTCACAATCAACTTCATGCTTATTCAAAACAATCATAAAAATCTAGCCCTAATGTTTGATGGAAACAGATGCCATATGTTTCGAACCTAAGCCAAATTCCTGCACCTAGAGTTCTGGCTCTCAGTCTCCCATAAGACTTAAAGCCTAAGGCTCTGATACCAAGCTGTCACGACCCGATTTTCCCTTCACAAATTAGGGAAAATTGAACTGTGAGGTCGGATATTCAGAATTCACACCAGATGCTTTGGTACTAAACAATGACAACTAGGATTCTCTTACCCAAAAACCCGTGCCATTAGATCGTAGGCCTCAATCTGATTACGGAGTTTCCTTTGATGTCGGGATGCTTTGATACCATTATGACAACTTGATCTTCTCCTATCTAGGTAATTGAGAAGATTGAGCCATCAAGTATTCAGTGCGTCTTAGCAAATGCAGAAGCAATGTGAGTAAGTGCGGAAGCAAAACGATGATTAAACATATGACATTATACAAAATTTTCCATCTTTCTATTTATACAAAACTATACAAACCACCGATGACGGTCGACCGTCACCTAAACAGTGGTCTAAGTTACACGAAACTATACAAAAGGTTTAATCCAAAAGAAAATTGTACCAAGTATTGTTGATCACTGAAATATACCACTTTTCACCTCCTAACCTAACCTTTAATGGACCTTTGAGCTGGTTAATAATAAATTTTTAAGTGTGTTATTGTAGATGACAATAAATTATAGCTTAGTGTAGCAATGCATCATTTATGAGCCAAGAAGAAAGAATTTTGAGAGAAACAGTAGAGCTGATGGGAAATACAGTGAATGCATCATGGTGGTTGACATCATAGGGGCTGTTTAGCATGCCTTGGGGCCCTAGAAGTCCTACAGACAGAGGGAAAGTGGACCAAAGTACAATAAAGTGCTGCAGTAGATTATATAGACAGCTGAGTAAGCAACCAGCTTGAGCACTCCAACAACTCAAGTAGCTCTGCACCTTCAACATAGCAAGTTTAAGTAGCTCTGTGTTTCCAAGAGCAACTTGTCGAGCAGCTCAAACAAACCACCAGCTATAGCACTTCAATTACAAGCATCTCTAGCACTTTATAACAGCTACAATGAGCTTGTCGAGCAGCTAAAAACAACAACAACACCGTAGCCTATCATAGTCCCTTCAAGCATCAACTCGAGTACATCACTATTACAACAAGTCCACACTCGAGCATATCATGTGTGCAGCAAACAAGTACTCGAGTAGCTGCTGTATATACCAGAGCAGTTCCATCAATCCAATAGAGCTGTAAGTGTTAAAGTACCAAGCTGTCGAGCAGTTGAACCCAGTCGGTCGAGCTGAATGCCATCCTCATGAGCTATAGGCCTAAAGCAATGGACCTATCGAGCTGTAGTTTAAAACTGCAATCAAGCTGTCGAGCAACTGAAATGATCCACTCGAGTGCTACATTGCTAAAACACTGAGCCACTCAAGCTGCAGTGCTGAAGCCAATCATCTACTCGAGCAGCTATTGTTGAAGCAACTGAACCTCACGAGCTGTTGCTGAAGCAAAGAATCCTATCGTCCAGCTGAACTGATCATATTGAGTTGTTGTTGAAGAATTACATGCTGTCGATTGGAAAGAAGCATCCTATCGAGTTGTTCTGTGATGAAACACTACAACCTATCGAGCTTCCTTCTGGAGCTTTCTATCCTGTCGAGAACCACTCAAGTTTTATATTCTAAAGCTCTATCCACTCGGCAGCCACTCAAGATTCACATTCTGAAGCTCTATCCAATCGAGATCTGCTCAAGAACACATGTTCTGAATTTGAAACCTCTCAAGGCACGAGTTCCATCCTTCCCATTCAAACTTCAGGGATATTTTTAGGATTCCACAGCACCTACGTGTACAACCGTGGAATTTGTAACCATCCTGTCATGGTGATGCGCTCGCTTGTGAAAAAAATATAAACTCACCACCCGGAGATTTTGGTGTCCCGGGAAACCTAGTTCATTTTTGTGAGCACCGAAGTGCTAAAAATATGACTCTGAATTTGGTCCACACCAAAGGCTCTTGGGTAGGGCTTCGGTTATCGATCGGGAAGGTCTTAGGCACCCGATCAACCAGCTTAATGCGGTCTCTACTAATAGCCAACACAAAAATAAAGTAAAAGAAAATAAAATGGCTTCCTCTTGCCCAAATGGGCCTCAAAATCCTATTTGTGCCCCTCCGTTCCTATCGAAAAGTCGGCGGCGTAATGGCACAAATGAGAGGATGGAGGGAACTAGAAAGAGATAGGAGAAGAAAGGGGAGAGCGAGAGCCCTCGAGCCCTTGTAGCACGGTAGGAGAGCCATGCATTGGCTTGCTTTGATGAGCTTTTGAAGGCTTGAATGGTGGAAAAAGGTGTCCTAACTCCTAAGGCTTGAAGCTAAGAGGTTGAGAGGGAAGGCTAAGGGATTACACACACCTAACCTAAAGACTTTTAGTGAAATGCTAAGGTCTAACGGAGATTTTTGAAATCTGGAATTTGTATGGAAGTATGCACCAAAGGGAGAAAGATCTTCTCACTTTAAGCTCTTTCTCTCTTAGGCCAAAATTCTCAACCATTAAACCAAGGGGCGGGGGGTTCTATTTATAGGAAAATGGTGGGTTAGGAGGCTATTTATGATCTAAATGGGTTTACCAATTAGGTAATCTCACATCTAAGGATTCCTAGGGTGTGGAAGGTTTAGATGTGTGGAAGGTTCCTCCAATGGTGGATGATGGGGTGAGGCCGTAACTCACTTGAGGGGTTGCAAATAAGTAGTGAATGGGTGTAACAGAACTAGAAAAATACACTCCAAAGGTCAAGGTGGTCAACAAGTCAAACCCCAATCACAGTTTTTGGCACAAAATCCAAAGGTTACTGTTCATATGCCTGGCCTAACTAATAGTTGTGCCAGGCAAATGTACAGTAAAATAGTTCTCTACAGTAGCCTGAATGTTGGCTTCGCAGGGGGTGGGTGGACCCAGTTATACCTGGCACAATTATTAGTTGCGCCGGGCCATTTCTGAGGGAAAAAAGCCTGGCACAACTAATAGTCACGCCAGGCAAATTCTTGGGGAAAAAGGCTTGGCACAACTATTAGTTGCGCTAGGCAAAAACTCCTCCAAAATAGCCCGCTTTTCAAATGGTCATAACTTTTTATATATAACTCTGATTGAGGTTATTGTTGGCTTGTTGGAAAGCTGGAGAAGTTCTCTTTTCAATGGAATAAAATTCAGATCTTGAAGATGTTTGTGTAAATTTTGGCACTCCTCTTTCCAACCACTACTCGGAAGGGTTTGACACTGGTCCAGGAAAGGGTTCTAATGGGTCTGAAAAGGTTAGGGTTGATTCCTAAGGGTTTGGGAAGGTTCCTAAGTGTTTGAAAAAGTTATTAAGGGTTTCATACATGCCATCAAAAGGTCAAAAGTGCACCTCTCTCGAAATGTGTTCCGATCGGGCCTTGGGCCAAATTTGGGTGTCTACAGATGCCCCTCTTTAGTATCCGAGCACTAATAATCGAATGCCAAAGAAAAGAGACATCTGAAGAGGCCCAAGGCGTTACTGACAGGTCTGCTACATTCAGAATGAACTTCAAGCATCAAATGAGTAACATGGTGAGAAAACGAAAGCCCTGGATGTCTGGCTAAACATTTGTTTCTCAGGTAATCGGTCCCTAAGCGCTTAGCGACATTATTAGGCACAACCGAGGTAGAATGAGTTGCGAAAGACCAATAGCTGTGAAAAATGTTCAGTTCTCAAGTTGTGAAAGCCCGTTAGTTAGAAAAAACATCCGCTTCTCGAGATGATTTGAAGGTATTTGATGTTTAAGATTCATTCTAAATGCAATAGCTTCGTAAGTAAGAGGAGTGATCGACCCACATTCAAAGATAGGTGCAGAGTAAACATACGCAAGGCTCCACAGTTTGCATCCAATCCTATGAGGCATTTGATTGCCCCATCTGACTATTCACGAGTGCCCTACTGAAAGCAAGGTTTGAGGTCTTTGGGCGAACCCATCGATCTCGAAGTTTATTTAGCATAACTGCCCGAGCGAAGTGAATAGTTGCCACAACGCTTTTTGGGAGTACGTGCTATTTTCAAAAATGTACCTCAAATCAATATGACCTAGAGCATCCAGCTTCAACTACCTTGAACAGATCTAACCAAACATTAGGTGTCTCCCTAAAGGAACATCCAATCCTGGTTTCTACCAACAATGATCACTATGCATAAACATGCACCTATTAGGGGCGATAAGCAACAACAAAGGTGATGGCAGCCCCAACCTGGACCTACCCGGGTATAATTTAAGGGAGCAAATGACCATCATACGGATACCCAGACGCATGGCATACACTTTATAGGGATACTGCTGCCCATACAGGTTTTAAGCCTATAGAAAATAAAAGGGAAATGAACCCTTCTGAATGCATGGTTGCACATAGTTTGGTTTATATGTAATCTCATTCTCAACAAGTTGGTCTCAACCAACGATTGACCTTTTCCAACAGAGAATCTGAAGCTTAAGATACTTAAGTTCATATGAATCCAAAATAGAGTGCTCATGCAAAGATTTTGCAGTGGAGTCGACTCGATTGAAACATTGACTGTTTGACCAGGACTGATACCGTTGCTCCTTCCTTGAAGTAGGATCCAGAATCCAAGGGGTGCCTTAGACTTAGGACGTTACTATAGCACAGTGGTGTTGCTGATAAAATATCAATATTTTACCGCATCAGAACATGCATGTGCGTAGCTGTGCGTGGAAGCACAGATTTATTCTTTCCTTTTCAAAATGATTTTCTCTCTTTTTTTTTAATAGACCTGACGTCAGTGGTGAGATGCTTCATCTAATTTGTCTATCGCTGAGAAATTGCCCACTTCGAGGCTTTAGATAGTGTGATGTCCCTGCATATTCTCGAGAAAAGGTCAATCCCTTTTTTGTTTATATAAGTAACAAATGCATCCTGATTAACAGAAGGAGAAATAAACATTTACCTATTTTTTTCATTTTTTAAGATCTATATATATTTTTTGGATTTTTATTTTCAAAGATTTTTTATTCTTTTTCTTTATTTTTGACATGGAAGTACAATGCTGTAACTATGTACATGAGAAAGAGTAGTTTTTTTCAATTTTTATTTTTTAGGGATTTTTTAGTCTTTTTCTTCATTTTTGAGACGGAAGTAAGATGTTGTAACTATATATATACACAATTTTTTTTTGTATTTGGATTTTTCTTGATTTTTTTGTTCTCTTTTTTTCTTTCTTTTTCTACTTTTATTCTTCTTTTTTTTTTTTATGATGCCTTATCAATGAGGTGAAATCACGGGTCCCATTTTGACCATAGCTGAACCCTTTTATATGATCGGGCCTGAGTGAGTTTTAACAGTTTCACCAAGGCCAGAACATCAATCCCTTCGAATTAAGTCAAACCTTTCTCCTTACCTTGATCCATACGTTTGACAAGGTAGTTATGAAGACACACTTGGTTAGGACCCGATTTGAACTAGCATGAGCGGCCCAGTCGAACAAGAGGGTACAGGAAGAGTAATAAAAGGGTTCCTCAAACATTAATCTTCTCAATCAGTCCAAACCTTTCTTTTTTAATTTTTCTCTTTTCTTTTCTTTTTTTAATTTATCTCCTTTTTCTACCCATGGCGTCCTTTCTGGTTTTCACCATGTCCATGGGTTTAGCTCTCTTACCCCAAGCGCCCTTTTGGGTTTTCACCTGGTCCGCACAAGCTCACTATTTTTACCAGTAATGCCCTTTCAGGTTTTCACCACGTCCATCTTGCTTTGAGCTTATATTTTTATTTATTTATTATTATTTTTTTATTCTTTCATTTTTTTCAAAAGCCATGACATAGACGCCGATTCCGTCATAGCCGGCTAGATGGGGTTCTGGTGTCGTCTCCCAACTCGGCTCGTGTTGACTTAACATATATTATGACTGCTTGTGAACCTAAAAGAGGGATTTCTTCAAGGTATAGCTTGGCCATGGGTTAGGTTAGGATTTGAAGGTATGTTAGGCAAAAAGGGTTTCATTGATGTGGCTTCAATTTTCTCAACTTACTTTCTTCCTTAGGGTTTTCACTGTACATGCCCCATGATTTTTCAACATTTTTACACCATTTCAGGCAATCTCTTTTTGAGGTTTTACTTTTTCAATTTTTTTAGATTTTGATGGTAACTTTACTTCCACTTTTTTGTATCTGTATACACACACATTTTTTTTTTTGGGGAGGGGTTTTGTTTTTGAAAGAAAGGCCTAGGCTCAAATGGGGTAGCAAGGGATATCCTTGTTTTTAGGGATGCTTTCTGATTACTGTGCTTAGAATGATGGCCTCTTTTGGGTGGTTCTTAAGCAGTCACGCATCTGTTTTACCAATACGTACCTTATCGCAATAGACTAAGAGTAGAACCGTCGGATGTATCAAGCGTTGACGGGCTCAAGAAGATGATCGCCGTCCATGGTGGCAAGGCGGATGGCGTATCCTGGTAGCACTTCTCGAACAACATAAGGTCCTTTCCAGTTTGGCTTGAACTTGTCTCTCGGATTAGTGTGGAGGGATGGGAAGATCTTCTTCACCACAATATCTCCTACCTTTAGATCTCGACCGCGGACATGTTTATCATAAGCGCATGAGATTTGCTCCTGGTACACTCGAGTGTGACACAAGGCTAGGAGTCTCTTTTCATCCAATAGATTCAGTTGATCAACGGGTGATCGCTCTCTCTGCTTCGGGTAAGCTAGATTCCATGACGATTCGGAGTGAGGGTACCTCAACCTCAACTGATAGGACAACCTCAGTTCCATACACAAGGGAGAATGGTGTTGCCCCTGTAGCGGTACGGATCGATGTTTTGTAGGCCCACAGGCCCACAAAGCGAATGGCAGCATTTCACTCCAATCTTGGTAAGTGATGAGCATTTTCTCAAGGATGCGAACAACTGTCTTGTTTGCAGCCTCCATGGCTCCATTAGTTTGAGGCCAATAAGGTGACGAGCGATGGTGCTAGATTTTATACTGCTCGTAGAAGGCTCAGACTGGCTTATTCACAAAGTTTGTGCCGTTCTCTATGATGATATTTGTGGGTACTCTAAATCGGCACACAATATTGTTCTTGAGAAACTTCTCGACGTGATGAGCCGGGATGTTTGCATATGATGCTGCTTCCACCCACTTGGTGAAGTATTCAATGGCAACAAGGATGAACCGATGCCCGTTCGATGCTTTCGAATGAATCATTCGGACAATGTCAAGGCCCCTCATGGTAAATGGCCATGGGGTGGTCATGCAGTGTAGATCAATGGCAGGAGCGTGTATCAGGCTGGAGTGTTCCTGACACTTGTAGCATTTCTGAACATCTTTGTAGTAATCTGATTCCATAGTGGTCCAAAAGTATCCTTGCCGTAGAATTTTCTTAGTAAGCATGTGACCGTTGATTTGGGCTCTGCATACTCCTTCATGGATCTCCTTCATGATGTTGGTCGCTTCACCTTCAATAAGGTACCTGAGTAGAATGTTGTTGTAGGATCGCTTGTAAAGGCATTCCCCACAAATGACGTAGCCTGCCGCTAAACGTTGAATGGTTTGCCGGTCCGTCCTAGATGTTCCCTCAGGGAAAGTTAGGGTCTCGAGGAAATTCTTGATATCTGAGAACCAAGGTGGCTTATCATCAGGCTTTACAGGTTCCTCAATTTGAAGGTAGAAGGCCGGCTCACTTCTCTGCTCGATCATGATCGGCTTCATCTTGGCACCATACAGGATTTCTATCATTGACGCCAAAGTTGCTAGTGCATCCGTAAAGCGATTCCTTATTCGGGGGAAATATGAGAATGTCACATCTTGGAAGCAAGCTATTAGATCTTCGAGGTGTTCATGATAGGGGATCAGTTTCTCGTCTTTCATCTTCCAGTCACCGTTTGTTTGACATATGAACTGTGAATCACCAAACACTCCGAGGTGAGCTATATTAAGATCGAGAGCTGCCTGCAGACTAGCGGCACAAGCTTCATATTCAGCCATGTTGTTTGTACAAGGGAAGTTGAGCTTGATTGAGACAGGTACGTGGGATCCCTTTGGCGAAATCAGAATGGTGTCAACTCCTTGGCCTTCGGCATTTTCTGCCTCGTCCAAGTGCATTACCCATGATTCTTCTGCTTTCTCAGTATCGTCTTCCGTCATGAATAGGATGTCCTCATTAGGGAACTCAGTTCTCAAATGTTCATAATCTGGCAAAGGATTGTCAGCGAGATGGTTGGCGAGTGCTTGCTCCTTGATCGACTTCTGCGTGACGTACGTGACGCCGAACATAGATAATAAAAGCTGCCATCGCGCGATTTGTCCAGTGAGGGCCAGCTTCTCGAGCAGGTATTTCAATGGATCCATTCGAGCTAAAAGTAGAACAGCTTGGGATAGCAAGTGATGGCGGAGCCTCCGAGTAGCCCAAACAAGAGTCAGGCATGCTTTCTCCAGATGAGAATAGCGCATCTCATAATCAGTGAATTTCTTGCTCAGATAGTAGATGGCCTGCTCTCTTCTTCCTGTCTCGTCATGTTGACCTAAGACACATCCCATCGAGACTTTCGTCCTAGAGAGATACATCAAGAGTGGTCTCCCAAGCTCAGGTGGTGCCAAAACAGGTGGATTAAGGAGGTAGCCATTGATTTTATCGAATGCTGCCTGACAATCTTCGTTCCATTCAATGGATGAGTTCTTCCTTAGTAGCTTGAAGATCGACGTGCAGATTAGAGTTAGCTGTGTAATGAATCGACTGATATATTGTGTTCTGCCCAGGAACCCTCTAACTTTTTTCTCAGTAGATAGTGGCGGCATCTCAGTGATAGCTTTGACTTTAACTGGGTCGACCTTGATCCCTCTCCTGCTGACGATGAACCCCAAGAGCTTTGTGGACAAAGCACCAAATGCGCACTTTTGTGGGATCAGACGTAACCTGTACTTTCTTAGCCTCTCAAATAGCTTCTAGAGGTTTACCAGATGGTCGCCTCGCTCCGGTGACTTGGCTATCATATCACTGACATACACGTCAATCTCTTGGTGCATCATGTCGTGAAACAGTGCAGTCATAGCTCTCTGGTATGTTACACCGACATTCTTTAGGCCAAACAGCATGACTTGATAGCAAAAGGTTCCCCATGGAGTAATGAATGCAGTCTTCTCCCGATCGGCCTCTGCCATCTTGATCTGATTATATCCTGAGAAACCATCCATAAATAAAAGCATCCCGTGCTTAGCAGTGTTATCGACCAAGATGTCGATTTGTGGCAGTGGGAAATGGTCCTTTGGGCTCGCCCTATTCAAATTGCAAAAATCGATGCACATGCGGACCTTTCCATCCTTCTTTAGCACAGGCACGATATTGGCTAGCCACTGCGAGAATTTGGATATCATGAGAAACCCTGCGTCATACTGCTTGATGACTTCATCCTTGACTTTCAACATCCACTCGGGTCGGAGAGGTCTTAGCTTCGGTTTAACTGGCTTCATATCAGGGTAGATAGGTAACTCATGCTCAACTAAATCAGTGTCCAGACCAAGCATGTCCTCATAGGACCAGGCAAAAATGTCATGGTATGACCGAAGGAAGTTGATCATGCCTTTTCTTTCTTCGAGAGACAGCGACATTCCGATCTTGGTCATTCAAGGAATCTCCTCAGTCCCTAAATTGATATCTTCTATTTCTTCGACGATCGGGGTAGGGCCATGCTCAAATTTGGCAAACCGGTCAAGGAGCTCATTAGGGAGCTCCTCCAAGGTGATATCCTCGTCTAGACTCGTAACTCCTACTTCTTCTTGTATTTCTACAGGGAAGGAGTCGATTTTACGTGGGACGGTATGTCGATTAAGGCATCCTTTTGTGGGACTTTTTCTAGAATTTTAAAAGACAATATTTTTGGGTTTTATATTTTTTCAATGTTTTTGGGATTTTATATTTTTTTAATATTTTTGAGATTTTTATTTTCTTCAATGTTTTTGAGATTTTATATTTCTTCGGAGGCGGACCCTTGGCAGTGCGAGTCTGTGTGTATATATAAGCAATTGCTTGCCAAGGACTTATCTCACTTTTTAGAGGTTGTTTTTTTTTAAAAAACAGGTGCCAAACATTAGGCCACTCCCTGCTTCCAGGGTTTGGGGCAAAGATGCCCAGTAGCGTACCTGAGGGGTCGCTCTTTTACCTGTTGGGATGGAGGGTGCTGATTGATATGGCTTATTGGAGTCAGCCTCCATCATATTGATCCCCAATTCATCCAAGATGATATCCTCAAATGTTAATATCGTTTTGTGATGATTTACTACAGGGGGTGTTTGTTCAGGTACTGGTCATCGTTCCTCAAAGAGGGATAATGCGACCAAATCTATCTCCAGGCTAGGAAGGGAGATGTTGGGATTGGTGGGATGGGCAGGGGCTATGGGTTTTTTGTGGGGTCAAACGGGTTACCCCATTTTGATCGATCTTTACAACCGCTGTGCTGACAAAGGAATCTCTGATGTGCAGCCTAGGGCTAGGTTTCTCTTTTATGTTGATTCCTCGAGTTCTTGCTGCTGCGGCAACCCTGGCTTTCTCTTTGGCCTCTCAGACCTCTTCCTCTGTGGGCTTGTATCCCAGCCCGAATCTAACCTTCTGCCCCTTAGCAACAACTGGCTCTCTTCTGCCTTGTAATCTGGGCCCGAGCCCTCGGCCTTTCTATAGCCCCACTTTTAGAGCATAGCCACCGCTGCTACCATACCGCCTCCTATTTTAGGCATGATGCCCTCAATGGGCTCTAGGATTATCGCTGACACCTCATATTCAAAACTGTGGAGGTCAACATCCTCAGCGGTGTGCGGTATATCCTACACAATGGGTTTTTCGATGCTATTGGTGACTTTTTCTTTCTCGTTGTGCCCCTCACCAATGATTGTAATAATTTTATGCCCAGACTCAAACTTAAGTTTCTGGTGCAAAGTGGAAGGTATGGCTCCAACCTCATGCAGCCACGGGCACCCCAACAATAGATTAAATGAAGATTTGATATCCATGACTTGAAATAAGATGGAAAAGATCATTGGCCCTATCAACAGCTCAAGATTAACTTCTCCCACTATTTCTCTCCTGGTAATGTAAAACCCTCTTACACTGGTTCTGGTGGGCCTCAACATGCATGGATCGACCCTGATCTTAGTGGCGGTTCTTAATGGGCATATGTTCAATGCAGACCCGTTATCAATCAAGACCAGGAGAATGACCATATTTTCAGACTCAACAGTTATATTCAAAGATTTTGAGCGGCTACACCTTCTTCAGGTAAATCAGCATTCGAGAATGAGATGGCATTCAAAGCCATCACTTGCCTAATTATCTACACAACTTCATCTGGGCTAACTTGGAGTGATACATGTGCATTTTTTAACACCCCCATTAATGCTTGAAAATGGAGTGGGGATGTCATTAACAGATCCCAAACGGTTATATGGGCGGGCATTCTTCTCTGTTCAGTCTCTAGTATATGTTCTTGACTCATTTTTTCGAAGGGGTTCACAACATTGTCTTTCTTCCCCTCTGGTTGGGCTTATGCTGCTGTCGAGGCTTCTGGCTGTTTCGATATTCTCCCAGACTGTGTGACAAAATCCACTACCCCTTCTATGTTGTTGCTGCCGGTATTGATATATGTTTGCTCATAGCTTAGCGAGACCTGATGAGGGTCATAGGTTGGTCCCGAGAGCTGGAAAGGTATGGCTGTCGGTACTTGAGGCTCTTACACTGTCGGCTCAGGACGTGTGGGCAACACGTAATTTATTTCGGTGGTAGCAGGTTGGGTAGAAAATTTGGGCCAAATGGGGGTGGTGAAGCTTGAAAGTGGTGGTATTGGGGGAAAGGAGGTAAAGATAGGCCATTGATAGCTGGCAGGTGTTGGTGGGAGATGGGGGGTCTGATGGGCCATTAGGTAATTGACCGGGGTGGTGGAGTTCACAGGCAGAACATGGGGTGGTGGGATGGGTGCAAGCCATTGATAACTAACGGGTGCGGGTGTGGGATTGGGGGCCTGATGGCTTATTGGGCTATTGATGGGGGCTGTGGGGTTCGCAGGTAGTTGAACTAGGGGAAATGGAGTGGGCACGGGCCATTGATAACTGGAGGGTGCGGGCATAGGATTGGGGGCCTGTTGGCTCATCTGGTAATTGCTGGGGGTGGTGGTGTATGGTTGGTATGCATTGATATGTACATAATTGATGGGTGTGGTGGATGGAAAGTATGCCCGGAGATCCAAGGGTTCAATTTGCGAGGTCGGGTTGGGGAAATATTTTGACAAATTTAGGGGTTCAATTATCCCTTTATTTCTTCCTTCCATGTTTCTTGACAATGGTGCCACATAACTCTTTCGATCACTGATATAATCAGATGGGTCAAATTCAAACTCCTCATCTTCTATCATTCCGACGGTGGGTCTGGGACCTGCTCTCCCGATAGGATGTGGGGGTAATGGCACTTGGTGAATATTAGCATGCTGAGATGGTGCAGGGGGAATGATTACAGTGGATATTTGGGTCATAGTTCCTTGGGATCGGGTGAGGAGGAGGTTGTGGTTGGCGGATAGTAACTAATCCTTTTTCCACTAACAAGGGCAAAAGTACACTCAAAGATTCCCCAGAGGTATAAAAACTTGATCATAGCAGGCTCTCCTCTGCTTCAGAGTCATTGGCATTCCTTGCCCATTCCCTGCTCTCTGTATCTGCTCAGTTTTGACTAGTGCCAGCGGGGCTGCCTAAAATTGAAATGAGGTTATGTTATTATTGGGCTTGGTATTGGCAATGTTTTGAACATCGATCCCTGTCCTCTTCTCGGTTCTTTGTTCTGAAAATCTCCTAACCCCACTGGGTCCGCTCGGCATGTTCTTATTTAGACGGCCCTCCTTGATGGCATCCTCACATCGATTTGTATTTCTCACCAGATCAGCAAAGCTAGACTGGTGCTGGTACACCAAAAAGTCCGAGATCACTGGCAAAGTATTCTTTGAGATTATCTCTATCTGCTCATAATCAGGTATTCTATTTCTGACCTGACCTGCTAGTGCCCTCCACCACCCTAGATAATCGCTAAAGGTTTTGTTCGAGTTCTACCTCAGACGGGCTAAATTTGACTTACGTGGCTCAATGTCTATGTTGTAAATATATTGCTCTTGGAATAAGTGGGTCAGATCTTTCCACGTCTTCATCATGGAGGGTTCAAGAGACGTGAACCACCTCAAAGCTGGACCGGTCAAACTCTTTCGAAAGACTTTTATTAGTAGTCTCACGTCCCCCTCGTACTGGCACATGTCCCTATAATAGGACTTGAGGTGTGCAATCGAGTTGCCTGTGCCATTGTATTTGTCAAATACTGGCATTTTAAATTTGGGGGGCAGGGGGACCTCGACAAATAGACACAAATCCATGAAATCAGTGGCATGGATTTCAGCACCACCCATCTTCAATAGCTGCTTCTGTATCTTGTCCAACTGTTCTTTCAACTGTTCTGACTCTTTTGATGCAGGGGCCACTTTCTCGGCCATCGGTTGGACTTCACTTTGGGCCACCAAGGGGTGGGCATTTATAAGAGGAGGGTTAAGGCTGGTCAATGCCCCAGTGTAGGCCCCGCTATTCCTAATCTCATCCTCCTCATACTGCTGGTCGACATAATGTGCAGTGAGGGCGGGATTTTCTTATTATTGTTGCCCGGGTTGGACGGGAATGACATGAGTGGGGGTGGGGTGAGCCCATTAGGGTGAGGAATGGTTTGTTGGGTGATGGGATTTTAGTTTAGAGGTGGGGCCTGATGGGGCCATAGGGTATGGGGGAAGGTTTGGAGATGGCCTTGGGGTGTGGGGCCATGGGAAAAATGGGTTTGGGGTATGGCATGGGTGTGACCTGGCTGTGAAGGTTGGGTGAAATGTTAGGGGTATTGTGGAAGGTATGAGTGTGGGGTTTGGGTTTGGGTCATGAAGCCTTGGTGATTTTGGGCTAAGGGCCACTGATGGGTTTGGGCCAGGGGCCTTGGGTAGGTTTGGGCCATTGGGCCTTAGGGGTTTGGGCAATGGGCCTGGGTAGGTTTGGGCCAATGGGCCCTGGTAGGCCTAGGCCATTGAGGGTTTAGCCAAATGGCCCTTGGTGGGTTTGGGCCATGGGCCCTTGGTGGGTCTAGGCCATGGGCCCTAGATGGGTTTGGCCCAATGGGCCTTGGTGGGTTTGGACTGTGGGCCCTTGGTGGGTCTGGGCCATAGGCCGTTGGTGGGTATGGGCCATGGGCCCTTGGTGGGTTTGGGCCATGAGCCCTTGATGGGTTTGGCCCAATGGGACTTGGTGGGTATGGGCCATGGGCCCTTGGTGGGTTTGGGCCATGGGCCCTGGGTAGGTTTGGGCCAATGGGCCTTAATAGGTTTGGGCCATGGGCCCTTCATGGGTTTGGCCTAATGGGCCTTGGTGGGTATGGGCCATTAATGGGTTCGGGCCATGGGCCCTTCGTGGGTTTGGCCCAATGGGCCTTGGTGGGTCATGGGCCCTTGATGGGTTCGGGCCATGGGCCCTTCGTGGGTTTGGCCCAATGGGCCTTGGTGGGTATGGGCCATGGGCCCTTGGTGGGTTTAGGCCATGGGCCCTTGATGGGTTTGGCCCAAGGGGTTTTGATAGGTCTGGGCCATGGGCCCTGGGTAGGTTTGGGTGGTGGGGTATGGGGTCAGGGGGACCCTGGGATATGTGGGACAAGGTGGTTTTGGCCAATGGGCCTTGGGGTATGTGGGAAAAGAGGTTTTGAGCCAATGGGCCTTGGGGTGTATGGGTAGTGGGAGGTTGGGCCATGGGTCCTTGGGGCATGTAGGCAATGGGGGTTTGGATGGTGTGGATTATGGGGGGTTGATGGGGATCATGGGAGAGTGAAGCATGGAGATTGGCTAGGGTATAGGATGGGTCCGTGGATGTGAGGTGTGGATGAGGGGAGGTATTTTGAAAAGCCTTCCATAAGGAGTAGGCTTGAAACATCTCCTCCATCATGGTCGTGGAAGGAATATCGGGTATGGATGGTGGATTTAGGAGATGATTGGGTATGGATGGGATGGATGTGGAAGGAAAATTGGGCATGGCTCCATTATAATCGGGTGTGACCATGGTATGTGAAGGGATATGGGGTGGATTGGAAAGTTGAGGTGGGGCATAAGATGGGGAAGGATTAGGGATGTTTAGGGATGATGATTTGGTGGGGTGTGGATGTTTGTAAAAAATGGGGCATGGCCCCGGTAAAATTGGGCATGACCCGAGTAGATGGGGGAATTTGTGGGGGGTCAGATAGGGTGGAGGTGACATACGTAAAGGATGGTGGATTGGGTCTGTATGGGGAGGATGGAAAATGGGGCATGGGTGTGGATGTGGAAATTTGTGTTGGGTTCATCATAGATGGGGGTGGGAAATGTGTTGGGTTTTGAGGGGATGTGGATGGAATGGGTGGTTGGTTTGGCATGGATATGGGGGGACAAGTGGCTTGAGAAAAAGATGGGGAATGACGGGGTTGATTTTGGATGTTTTGGGAAGTGGTGGTTGGGAAAATGGGGGTGCCAATTAGGCCGGTAATGGTAAAAGGGGATAGGGTGATGGGGATGGAGGAAAAAACTTCTCCCAAATGGGAGTGGGTTGGAGAATATGGCGGGGATGAGTCGGGATCAGCGTAAGCCGGGTCCACTACCCATGACATTCTTTGGGAACGGGTTGGGGGTAAGGGTGTCTTGGATAAGGCCCAAAAATCCTCCTTCTTCCCCTATGAGATGACGGAGGGCAAGATGATGCCGTTGTGCTGGCACCACAAACTATTATCTTTTTTGGGTTTTGATTTGCTTTTTATTATATATATATATATATATATATATATATATATATTTTTGGAAAAACCTTTTGAAAAGCAAAGGTTTCAAGGTCTTAGAATTTCCTTCTCGGGTGGCCCTCGTACCTTAATTTAAGACCCGCGGCGATGATTTCAAAGCACTTCAGAAGAATCGAATGAGAAACTTCGATCTATCGAAGGCTCAGAAATCGAGTCAAACAACCTGATCCCCCGAAATGAGCCAAAAAGAAGTTGCCCTCTTTTGACCGGTGGGGGCATATTGGGTGTCGGAGATGGAGGGGCCTAAACAAGGCACTAAGCACACTGATCGGGGGATTCGGGAGGTGAAGAAGGCCATATATTTGGGCTGGTGTGGTGTTAAACATATATGGCACAACTAATACATGCTCCCAGGTTATAAGGCACTATTTCCAAGGTAAAAATATGGATTTTAAAGTTGGCGCAACTATTAGTTGCGCCAGTTATAAATTCCAGTTTTTTGCACTGGCGCAACTAATACTTGCGCCAGGTAAAAACTGATGACAGCAGCCACCAACACCCGAAATGAGTCTCTTTTATTAGTTTTTTGCGGAAGCTAGGCTTCCAGGAATTGAGCTATTTTTTGGTGATCGATTCTCTCCTCACCGCACCTAAAGGGTTTGAGTCCGGTATAACTCGCTAGCGCTCTTCCCATGGGTTTTAAGTTTTGGAATGCGAACCCACCCAATATACCTCCGGCACGAGCGCCTTCTCAGATACTAGGTGGGCTGTGACTTTTCTGGATCATCACCACTAAGGGCTGCCGTCATACTAAGACCCGGGTGGTTGTATGTGTGCCTAAACTCAGCCCTTTGAAAATCTATCCCGTAAAAAACAAATTGATTAAGCTCCCTAACTTGTTTCAATTTTATTTTTTTCAATGCTTTTCTTCTATTTTTGAAAGTTTTCTTTAGTTCAAAGACCGGGGGTGATTATCTCGTGCAGCCATTATGGGCCGGCATCCACTGTTGGGATATGAGTGCACAAGTAGGCCCGCCAATCGGCTAAGACACTTTAAATGACGGAAAATTAAATGAATTAAAAGACAATGCTCAAGTAAGCTCACCAATCAGCTAAGGCACTTAAAATAATAGAAAAGAAAAGAAATTTAAAGACTATGCGCAAGTAGGCCCGCCAATCGGCTAAGGCTCATAAATGACGTAAAAGTAGGGGTAAGTAGAGTGACTTAATCGGAGGGGTGAGTGAAAAAAAAGCAAAAATAAAATTTAAAAAAAAAAAATAGCAATAAAATGTTAGGAAAATAAAAAAAATAAAGAGACCTAGTTCAAGGGAAAGCTCTACTAGCTACTCCCCAGCAGAGTCACCATCTGTGCAACCGTGAGATTTGTGACCATCCCATTGCGGCGATGCACTCACTTACAAAAAAAATATAGAGTTGCCACCCAGAGCTTTTGGTGTCTTGGGAAACCTAGTTCATTTTTGTGAGTACCAAAGTGCTAAAAATATGACTCTAAATCCGGTCCACACCAAAGGCTCTTAGGTAGGGGCTTCGGTTATCGATCGGGAAGGTGCTAGGCACTTGATCAACCAGCTTAGCGCGGTCTCTACTAATGGTCAATACAAAAATAAAGTAAAAGAAAAGAAAATGGCTTTCTCTTGCCCAAATGGGCCTTAAAATCCTATTTGTGCCCCTCCGTTCCTACCGAAAAGTTGGCGACGTAATGGCACAAATGGGAGGATGGAGGGAAATAGAAAGAGATAGGAGAAGAAAGGGGAGAGCCAGAGCCCTCGGGCCCTTGTAGCACCGTAGGAGAGCCTTGCGTTGGCTTGCTATGATGAGCTTTTGAAGGCTTGAATGGTGGAAAAAGGGGTTCTAACTCCTAACGCTTGAAGCTAAGAGGTAGACAGGGAAGGCTAATGGATTACACACACCTAACTTAAAGGCTTTTAGTGAAATGCTAAGATCTAAGGGAGCTTTTTGAAATCTGAAATTTGTATGGGAAGTGTGCACCAAAGGATGAAAGATCTTCTTACTTTAAGCTCTTTCTCTCTTAGGCCAAAATTCTCATCCCTTAAACCAAGGGGTGGGGGGCTCTACTTATAGGAAAAGGGTGGGTTAGGAGGCTACTTAAGAGCTAAATGGGTTTAGCAATTAAGTAATCTCGCATCTAAGAATTCCTAGGGTTTTTGGAGCCTTGAGATGTGTGGAAGGTTCCTCCAATGGTGGATGATGGGGTTAGGCCTTAAGCCACTTGAGGGGTTGCAAATAGGTAGTGAAAGGGTGTAACATAACTAGCAAAACACACCCCAAATGTCAAGGTGGTCAACAAGTCAAACTCCAATCACAATTTTCGAGGCAAAATCCAAAGGTTATTGTTCATATGCCTGGCCTAACTAATAATTGCGACAGGCAAATGTATAGTAAAATAGTTCTGTACAGTAGCTTGAAAGTTGGCTTCGCGAGGGGTGGGTGGACCCATTTATACCTGGCGCAATTATTAGTTGCGCCAGGCCATTTATGAGGGAAAAAAGTTTGGCGCACCTAATAGTCATGCCAGGCAAATTCTGGGGGAAAATGGCTTGGCGCAACTATTAGTTGCGCCAGGCAAAAATTCCTCCAATATAGCTCGCTTTGCAAATGGTCATAACATTTTATAGATAACTCCAATTGAGATGATTGTTGGCTTGTTGGAAAGCAGGAGAAGTCCTCTTTCCAATGGTATATAATTCTGATCTTCAAGAGGTCTGTGTAAATTTTGGCACTCCTCTTTCCAACCACTACTCGAAAGGGTTTGACACTGGTCCAGGAAAGGGTTCTAATAGGTTTGGAAAGGTTAGGGTTGATTCCTAAGGGTTTGGGAAGGTTCTTAAGGGTTTGGAAAGGTTCCTAAGGGTTTCATACATGCCATCAAAAGCTCGGAAGTGCACCTCTATCGAAATGTGTTTCGATCAGGCCTTGGGCCATATTTGGGTGTCTACACTACACATCCCAATGTGCTGAGCTGTTTCCCACATCCCGAGGCAGCACTAGGCTAAGAATGAGCCACGATAGCAGGTCCTAAAGTTTTGATTTCTACTTGGCAAAAGCATTTCATTGCATTATGTTTTGCGTATATATGTGTAAGCTATTTTGTAGCAAGGCAGCCAGGAATATTGTTAGTATGTGCTCTTTTTAACATTAGGGTTAGGATTAGGGTTTCCTTTTATTTTTGTTTTTCCTTTTTCTTCCTTAGCTCAGTAGCCATGTGGGGCTAACTCTTTGTAGCAGATAGGATTGAATTAGATTTGTAATTTGTATTGTAAAGGCATGTGAGCAATCTTGGAATCTTACAGTGACTGCAGCCTTGAGGGCACGTCATTGTAAGTTCTTTTCATGTAATGCAAGGTTATTTTTATTGCTTCTTTCAACCTATAGTCATCTTATATTTTTCATTTAGATTTTTATGGGTTGTTTGCACCTATGGATGCATGAGCATATAGCCTTGCAAATATAGTGGTTGCAGTAGGTTTATTATTCTGGTTTTAACTTCTATAACTGGGTTTGGGGAGATTGCAGACTTGAGAGCTAGGTCACTGCAAGCCTATTTGTAGCAATGAGCAACTAATTTTAATGACCCATTTAATCCATGAGTTCTTATGGTTTTCTCTAGATCTTCATAAACTGTTTGCTCTTATGAATGCATGAGCATGTAGCTTTGCAAACATAGTGTCTGTAATGATTTTTCTGTTTCAACTTTAACCCCTTGATCATGAAATCCTTGGGATATTTTGTGACCATTTAAGTGGATAGAATATAGCCCTAAGAGCAATTCATGTCTCTGGGTTAGGTTGGATTCCTCTACCTTGTACTTGTGCTTGAAGCCAAGTAAAGGACTGCTGCAGACCCAGCTCTTGATCTATTTTGCAGTGAAGATTAGCCCATAGCTATCTACTTCTCCACATTTTCTATTTTATTTTCTCAAACCACCTTCATTCTTCTTCACCCCCTTTCTTTAGATTTAGTTTTTATTTCTGTTTTTAGTTTAGTTTTGTGACACCCACAAACACCCTCTCTTCACCTTGCTTTCTAGTTTAGGTTTAGAGCTGCTAGATCTGTAGCAGATCTGAAGATTTACTATTCCACCATTGTGTTTAGATCATCACTCCTTGTGGGACAAACTCTTACTTATCAAAGCTTGATACAACAACCCTGGATATTGCAGGGCTGTGGGATTGTTTTGCCCTTGTGTTCTAATCTCTTTATTTTCTTCCCCTTGGATCTGTTCTTCTTTTTGCCATTCTTTATTTTCATCATTTTTATAATAAAAAGACCACAACCAAAATCCAACCAACAAGTTTTTTGCACCCTTGCCGATTGGTGTGCGCTTTTTCTGGGTTCCTTTTGGTCCCCATTGAATAAGTGGCTCCAATTTTGTCCAAGTGGACTTTGGAGATGCGGCGTTTGGAATAGTGGAGGTAAAAATTGAAAAAGGGGGGTTTTCTAGGAAGATTCCTAATTTATTGCGATCGTCAGCTGTAGATATTTAATGATGCTGCAAAACGTCAATGATCACGCTTTAGAGCGTGTGTGGGTTACTTCTTTACTGAATCGTTCACCAGCGAACGCCAGCGGCAATGTCTTTTCTTATAATTTAGATAGTTTAATTTTCCTTTCCTTTCCCTATTATTATTATTGTTCTAATCAGTTTAGACTTCCCAATTCTGTTGTGAGTTTAGTTGTGTGAGAATTTATTATAGTTGATTTAATCTAGTATTCTAATTCTATCAGGAGTCTAATTAATTTCAGTTTCCTAATCTTATTCGAGTTTTGATTAATTTAGTGTCCTAATACTACTAAAAGTTCAATTGATATCGGTCTCTTAATTGTACAAGGAGTGCAAGTATATTAATTATTAATGAAACTCTAATTAAATCAAGCATGTTAATTATACCGGAATTCTAAGTAAAGCAAGTATATTAATTGTATTGAAATTTTAATCAAATCAAGTATACTAATTGCATTGAAATTCTAATTAAAGCATTGATAACAGTCCTACCAAAATTCTAATCAAAATAGGGAACTAATTCTACTAAAACTCTAATTAAAATAAAGAGACTAATTTTACTAGAATTACGATTAGAGTGAGAAATTAATTACCCTAAGATTCTAATTAAAGCAATGAATTATCTATGCTAAAATCCAATTAAAATAAGGGAATTGACTTTTTTCTAGAATTATGATCAAGGCAATGAACTCTTAAGATTTAATAAAAATAACGCATGTAAATTAATTATACTAAAATTCTAAGAAGAAATTATGGGACTAATTTTCTAGTCCTAATTAAAGTAACTAAATAATTTTTTTAAAAAAGGATTTGAGGCCCGCTATGCTAAAGAGGATTGGCCACATTCCCAAGTACCCTCCGTAAGCTCCCCTGGGTAAATAGGGTGGCTGAGATTAAAGTTAAATTGGATTTTGGGTAATAAAAATGGTATTTTTGGATTTTCAGTGTCAATTAAGGGGTAATAATTATGAATTAAATTAAGAAACTAGAATTATAGAAAACTAAATAATGTTTAGGTTTTTTTTTAAAAGTATTAAACTAAGGAATTAAGACTAAAATTTAGGATTCTAGGACTGAATTCGAGTCCGAAATCAGAAAATTAGACCGTATGATTAAGGACTGGCTCTAAAACCTAAGGACTAGAACCAGAGATTAATGATAGGACTGGAGATTAAGATTTTAGAACAAAATTGAGTCAAGGGTTGGTGAATTAGACTATCAGATTAAGGACTGGTTCTAGAAACGGGGAACTAGAATCATATATTGAAGATTACGGTCTAAAAGGGGTGCTACGGTCTAAAACTGTGAACTAATATTGATAATTAAAAACTAAGAGAAGTCCTAAGTCTAAAACTAAGATTTTTACCTAGGACCGAGGCTACGGAGAGAAACCTCGAAGATTCTACGCTTGAATTTTGAAATCAGCACTAAGTTGCTCTATGTGTTCGTTCTCGGAGTTCTATGGTTTCGAAATCTCAAAAAACAATCCATTCTCTCTCGAAAATTCCCAGCCTCTTTCTGGCGAATTAGAAAAAAATCTTTTATAGGTTTTTCTCCAATTAATCACCCTGTTTTAGGCGTTTAATCGAATTACACACCGGTCTCCTGGTGCTTAATCGCTTTGAGTTGTTCACCGACTCAGTGAGCGACCGGCTAACTAGCGTAGTGAGTTTCCTAGTTCTAATCACATTAGAACTAATGGTGCGCCATGTGTGGGGTGCGCAATCTGATTAAGCACCTCTTTTAAAGCATTTAATCAAGGAAACTTAGTGGTCAAGGGCTGTAAGACTAGGTCGGGTGTAGGCAAATTGCGCGCTGGTCGTGGGGCCCTTAATCCGATTGCGCGCACCACGTGGGGCTCAGAATCGAGTCTCAATGTGGTATAGGAAAGGGTGTCCGGTCTGAAAAGGGATTGATTGCGCACGAGAGATTTGGCATGTAATCGAATTATGCGTGTGGTTTTAGGCACTTAATTTAGGGTAGTCCGGGTCCAAGTCGGGTCTGAAATGCTAGACTATTGTTTCAGCCTACATTTTGACTATATACTATTATTTCAGTATATAGTCTCCCTTTGTTGGGATCTGAGCCACAGAGCTATTATTTCAGCCATGTACTATTATTTCAGTGCATGGTTCCCGCGTTAGGGCTATGGGGCCTGAGCCACAGAACTATTATTTCAGCCTGTGTCCAGCCATATACTATTGTTTCAATATGTGGTCTCACATTAGGGTGGGTCTGAAATGCAAAACTATTATTTCAGAGTTTATTTTGACTATATACTATTTTTTTAGTGTATAGTCTCCCTATGTTAGGACCTGAGCGACAGAGCTATTATTTCAGCCTGTGTTAAGCCATGTACTATTATTTCAGTCCATGATTCCCACGTTAGGGGAATGGGGCCTGAGCTGCAGAGCTATTACTTCAGCCTGTGTTCAGCCATATACTATTGTTTCAGCATATGGTCCCAATTAGAATTATGATGTCAAAGGTTGACCCAACAGATTGGTATATTCCGAGAGGGCAAAATAGGGGTGTCTACAGATGCCTCTTTTTGGCACGCTCTTGTGAAGTAAGAATGCGTTGAAGAAGTAGACACCCCTCATTAGTGGTTTCTTCTTATTTCTCTTGGGAAATCATAAATGTGAACTAGGGATGCTGACATGACATGCTTAGCTTTCTTATCTATCAGCGCAAGCTAAAATGGAGCATTCAGGGGACCAGTGGTAGCTATTGAAAGGCGTGTTCCATGCCATGGATGCTCAAGGGCGATTGCATCGCGTATTGCGACCCACTGTCATAGACAGTCGATGGGGGAAGTTAGTGTATCCTATTCTGCGGGTGCATGGGGCATCCCGTCACGTGGCACGACCTATTGTGAGTGACAGTCAAATGGAAAGGAGAATCAACATATCCTAATCTTTGGGTGCAAGGGGAATCTCGCCGCATGTCGCGACCTGCTGTAAGGGGCAATCAAACAGAGGGGTATGACGCAGTCGAGGTACCAGGGGGCATCATACAAATGCCCATAAGTAGGTCCAGGGACCAATAATAAAATGCAATATAATGTCGAAGTCTTTCGCAAGTCATGTCAGACTAGGTGCGTCATTGCTCACAACAATGCGCGTCAGGCATTCCTTTTTCAATAGGCGATTGTAAGTTCTTAGATTAAATATACTCATCGTTCGGTTTCCTAGGGGTATGGCCGATTTGGGCTGATAATTGAAGTGAATTTCGATAGGTGAGTCTCTTTGTTCATTTTTTGTTGGTTTCTTGCTTTATTTTGTTTGAAGGAAAATATTTTTGGTTTTGGAAAAGTGGTAAGTGGGTTTTTTTATTTCTCCTTTTTTTTTTTTTTTAAGTAAAAGATTTTTGTTTGAGAGTAAGGGGTTTTAAAAATTTGAAATTTTAGAGAATTTAACATAAGATCAATTTGATGGTAAAACGACAGAAAATGTGGCTTGCGAGACGTCGCTAAGTAGATCCACCAGTACGAGATTTGTGGACCCGACCGTTATTGTGGTTATCAAGACAACACTTAGCATGCCAGATACTCCGTCTAACTTTCTCGGCGAATACTGATGATTGTCTCTTATGGGAGTACTACAGTGATTTACGAGTAGAGAGAGACGGATTTTGAAAACATTTTAGACTTAATCATTATTGACTATATTTATTTAAAGCAATATTGAGTAATTGAAAAGTGGGTAGTACTTACCTGGGGGTGATACTTACCTGGATTGTGCATAGCTTGTATGGTTCGTGGTGGTGCCATAGTGTCACGACGGGACTTTAGAGGTTTCTTCTCTTTTCTTCAGGTTTGCTATGGCAGAGACTAGCGGTTGTGATGCAATGTCTTATAGAAGTGATGTCACGATGGGACTTGGGGATTCTCCCTTTCTTTGGTTGCATGTTGGATGAGTCTTGGTGGTACGTGGGGATCAATTCGGGAGAGAGAGCTCTTTGCTTTAGCGATGGGACATGATCGAGCTTTCCCTCTTTTCATGTGGCATGACAGGTGTTGTTTGAGATTTTTGGGTAGTGATGCTTGTGATGGGATGTCAGTTGAGCGTAGCTTTTTTTGGTGGCGTGCCCGTGTTCTCGAGAGATTTGCTTTTAGCTTTTTGTGATGGGTCATGAGGACATGCTTAATTTAATGTGATGGGACTGGATACTGAGGTGATATCATGTGTGCATCTTATCGCGATGGGGCATGTGTGACGGGGTTATACGATCGAATAGGGGTAAGTGGAAAGTGACTTTGATCATGAGGAGCGAAGTAGTGTGTGGTTGCTTTTATTGTGTCGCGATAGGGGATGTTATTCATGTCGGTGATATGTGTGTGCTGTCTCGATGGGACAGGGGGTGCTGTTAATGCTTCCTTCTCATGTAAGGGTACGCGATGGGATGGGTGAATTTTGATCGCGATGTGATAAATAGGTGTGAGGGTATGGATTTTGTTCAAAGTCAGGTATTGCATGCCTGTTTTAGGTCGCTCAACACAATTGTGTGCATGTCTTCGACCGTGCGATCTCAAGCTTGAGGGGATGTTTTCGCGTGTGTGAGTTTGCGTGCGATTGTATTATGTGCTATAATTGTAGCGCGCCACCGGAGTGTCACCAGATCACTGTGTGGGTGACCTTTCATATTGTGCAGTGTGAGGCGATCGTTTAATTAGGTTGTGCAGTCTATATCCTGCTCGTGATCGGAGTGTCACGCGAGCAGTGCGGGCGATGGTTTCAATGAGCACTTGGGTCATAGCGCTTGTTTTGGATTGTGTGTAGTGTGCCTAGCACGTGATTGAGTTAAACGCATATGCTCTGGGGCGTGATTGAGTTCATACTCTATATAAGAGAGGGATCTTTCATTTGTTTTTCATTCTCTAGTTTAGTCTCGAGTTTTGACCTTTTCTAGATATTTTGTGTTCTGAAATTTGGGATATCTTTTCTTCCTATGTTCGTTATTTCCTGTGATCTTCGTCCTGAGGTGCTGCTCTGGGACGAGATTATTATGGGAATGGGCGGTATTGGGAATGAGGGCGTTAGTCTTCACATCAATCCCTTTTAGGGAGCAGTGAAGGCAACGTTGAGGAGGCGGCGGTGGAGGTGGTGAAGATGGTGGAAGAGGAGTAACAAGTTGAGGGATGTGTTTCCCAACCAATCCTCCCTGAAGCCTCCTATTGAATGCTCCAAGAGAAATCTGCTCCTCACTTCGTCTCAGCTTTGAGCCCAGTCTTTGTTTTGGGTTGTAGGTTAAAGTTTTAGGTTATCGTTTTGGATTGTAAAGTAAGGAGGTATGCCTCCGGTGATACTTGTAAAATTTTGAGTTATGAATAAAGAGGCATTTCTTTTGTCGTGCTTGTTTATTCATTTAAACTTATTAATGGATTGGTTGGATTTATTTGATTTGTTTAACTTATTTTAGGATTTAATTTAGCTTGGAGTTCAGTTTGGTTTATGGAGTTTGTTTAGGGGGTTTACTTGGTTCAGATGGGTTTGGTTGGGGCATTTTTCGTGGTGGGATTCCAAACAAGTTAGGGTCTCATTTTAGAGTATTTTCTTTTTGAATTTAAAGTTTAAGGTATTTTATTCTAGTCTTTTGTTTCACTTTAGGTGATACTTGTTAGAAGTGTGAGTTTTCAAAAGTTCTAGTTGGGTGTTGAGTATTCAAATCTTATTGGCTTTTTTACTTTGCTTTAGATTTATGTTTCCTTGAAGGGGTAAGTGTTGTGTGATCATTGGTTCATCTAGGTTTGTCATGGATTGTGGTCGTTCAAAGGGGGTATGTGTTTGGTTTAGATTTAATTAGATTGGAAGGGATTTTCGACGGTGTGGCACTTGCCATTTGGAAAAAAGTTAGGAGGCATAGTTTATAAATGTGAGGGCTAAAAGCTTTGAGTTCTTGTTGTTTTGAATTTTATTTCAAGTTTAGGACTAAAAGCTTTGGGGCATTTTTTTGTGATTTTGGATATTTTTTTATTCATTAATGTCTTTTCTTCCTTTCTCTTTTGTATCCTAGGTATTAGACCTAAAGAGTTGTATTTATTAAGTGGATTATTGAGAATGGGCGGGATTGGAAATGTATTGAGCACTGAAATATACCACTTTCTACCCCTTAATCTGACCTATGATGGACCTTTGAGCATGTTAATAATATCTTTTAAGTGTATTTTTATAGATAACATCAAAATAAGAGGTTATGCTGCAATCCATGCTTTTGAAGCCAAGAAGAAGGAATTTTGTGTTTAGCAGTGGAGCTAATGGATTTATTGAAAAGGCACCATGGTGGATCACACCATTGGGGCTTTTTTTAGTATGCTTTGGGGGCCTTGAAGACCTGCTAAGAGAGAGAGTGGTTAAACCCAAAGGTTAATGAGGTGCTATCCAGTAATACAACATTGTGTTTGTAGTAAGGCAACACCTTGGATGGAAGATAGTAGCAAATCAGCACCTCAAGGCATTTTATTGGAACAGCTGCAAAGCAATTAAAGTGGCATATTACAGCTACAACATTAACACACTCGAGCACTTTAAGTGTTGAAGTTCATCTACTCGAGCTAATGATGGAAGCCCATGAGCAGCACAACTGCAAACTTGAAGAATTCAAGCAATTTAGAGGGCTGGTGCAAGCACTCGAGTGGTTTAAATGAATGATTTAGTGAACCCCACGAGTGGTTCATGTTGAAAACCAACCCCTCAAGTGAATTAAAATGATAAGATCTAACCTCTCGAGTGGTCGGTTGAACCCCAAGAGCTGATATGTGCTGAAATCAAGCTACAGTGCTGAAAAAAAGGCTAAAATTGAACCTGTCGCAACCTATCGAATGGTTGTTTGAACCTGTCGAGAACTTGTCGGGAGGTTCTGATGCTAAAAATGAACCTATCGAGCATCCTGTCGAATGGTTGTTTGAACCTGTCAAGCATCCTGTCGAATGGTTAAAAGAACCTATCGAACAGTTGCCTAAACCTGTCGAGATTGAAGTTCTGAAGCTCCAACCTATCGAGGCACGGGTTCCAGCCATCAATTTCACACATTAGGGACATTTTGGGGATTCCAATGCTTCTAGGACAAACATCCCAATGTCCCACACATCTCAGGGGTTTATCTCGACTTCCATTAGCAAATATCAGTGGCTAGCAGGGACATTTTTTAGAGCTGCAAAAACACATCAGCTGGGCACAAAACTCTGCACATGGGACAACAGTCCACACGCAATTATCCTTGGTCGAAATGACGACACCTCAGTTGTGCATAACAGAATTGAGTCCTTTGCTCTCTAATTGGCTGCAACTCAAGGCACATGGATCAATGCATATGTATAAATACCCATCTATTTTGCCATTTTTCTGCAGCAAGGAAAGTAGGAACAAAGGAATAGCATGAGTTCTCCTTAGCTCATTTAGGTTTAGTTTTAGGTTTTATTTTTTCCTTTTCTCTTCCCCCTTCTCTCTCTAATCTAGCCTGTTGGATTAGATCTAGGTAGCAGCTCAGATCTAGTTTGTAATTATAATTTTGGCATGAAGGTCTTGTGGATTGATGCATAGACTATAACTCTGAGGACAAGGTCATTGTAAGTAATTTTGATTCAATGAATTGTAGATTTTATTGCTTAATTAGATCTATAGATCATCTAGTTTCACCTGATTCTCGATCGAATTTGTGTAGATGGGACCAGCCCACATACTTAACTGGTAGATCTCTTGAATACCATTTGATTTTCCTAGATCTGATATACTTGTGCATGCCTGAGCTTGTAGCCTTGTATCCATAGCATCTGTAATGATTTTAATGTTTTAATTGGAAACTTTGATATGGAGGAAATCCCTAGGATGATCTGTGACCATTAAAGTGGATAGATCATAGCCTTAAGATCAATTCAAACCCTTGGTCTAGATTGGATTCTTCTACCTTAAACCTTTGATTTGGATGCAATCCCAAGGATGATCTGTGACCATTAAAGTGGACATATCATGCGCTTAAGATCAGTCCAAGCCTTTGGTTTAGAGTGGATTCTTCTACCTTGCACTTGAGCTTGTAGCCAAATGAAGGATTGCTGCAAATTCACATACCTTGATCTATTTTGCAAAAGGAAACCAGGTCCTAGCTGTCTATTTCCCCCCATTTTATATTTTATTTTACCATCCATCTTCTTCCATCTTTTAGACTTAGTTCTAGATTTCTGTTTTGTAGATTAATTAGATCTAGTGACACCCGAAAAGCTCTCTTTCTCCTTAGAATTACCATATCTATAGCGAGATCTAGAGGTCTACTATACACCTAATAGGTTTAGATCACTACTCCCTATGGGACAAACTCTTACTTGTTAAAACTTGCTACAAAGGACCCTATATCATGCAGGTCTAGGATATTTTAGATGTGCTGGATCTATCCTCTATTTTACTTTGATTTTATTTTGCTTTTATCATTATATAATAATCAGCACACTGAAATCCCACAACAAGTTTTTGGCGCCGCTGCCAGGGATCTGTGTGCTTTAAATTGGTAGATCTAAGTTTGTTTTAGTATAGATTGTAAAATTTGCAATAGATTGTTTAGTTTTTCACTAACTGTTGTTAACAATTTCTATTGTTTTGGAGTAGTTTTTGTTATTTGTAACAAATTGAAAGCTATGTCTAAGGAGGAGCATTGTGCTAGAGGCTATGTTAAAGTGTGCATTCCTCTACTCCTTTTATTTTTTTGATCTGTGGATTTGTAGATTTGTGAATTAATTGTGTTGATTCCTGATTGCTGTGTTAAATTGGCTTTGCATTGTGTGTGCATTAAGATTGTGAGTGGTGTATGTTTGGAAGGAGAACTCTCAATCCTCAGATTGTTCCATTAAATCCAGAGGATGGAAGAATCCTTAGGTCTAAGCAAATTTCACCCACATCTGCTGCACTTGGATTTGCTAAAATGGGTGAGCAACACCAACCTAGAACCTTCAAGGAATTCAATGCACTAGGGGTTTACAATTCTCGCTTCTGCATTCAATTCCCTATTGTTCAAGGGAACTATGAAATCAAATCATCCATAATCCAAATGCTACCCTCATTCCATGGCCTGCCAAAGAAGACCCATATAAACACATTGATAAATTTCTAGGATTGTGAACTACCTTCAATATTGTAGGTTTAGGGGAGGAAGCAACCAGGATGAGACTCTTTCCTTTTTCACTAAAAGATAGGACCAGGACTTGGTTGTCAATGCTCCCACCCAACAGTATTTCGCCCTAGAGTGACCTTCAATGTCAGTTTTTAGCCAAGTTTTTCCCCATGTCCAAGTCAAGCCAGTTGAGGAAGGGAATTATCTCATTTGCTCAAGATCCAACTGAGGATTTTCATCATGCTTGGGAGAGATTCAAAGAACTCCTGAAGAAATGTCCCCATCTTCAAATCCCTGAATGGCAACTTGTCCATAGTTTCTATCAAGAGATTGACTCTAAAAGTAGGGATATGGTCGATGCCTCTTGTGGTGGTACTTACCTCCACATAACTACTAAGGAGGCTTGAGAGTTATTTGACATTATCAGTGAAAACTCCATGCAGAGAGAGATATTGTCCAGGGATTTGGACACTCCTAGACTGGTGAAAGAAAATACAACAAGAGGAAAATTGTATGAGGTAAGTAGACACAATAAGTTGAAAAGGAAAGTGGACAGTTTGACCCAAAAATTTGATAAGCTCATGGGAGCAATGCAGTAACCCTTACGAATGCCCCTCAGCTGTTCAATTTCCAGACTTTGTGATGGAGCATGTGGCTGCTACCCAGTCTTTTGGGCAACAACCTATTGCTGGTTACCAATGGAGAAACCACCCCAACTTTAGGTGGAGACAAGAGGATTTTCAAAACCAGCAGCAATAGCCAGAACAGCCTCTGCCTTACAAAAATGCTCAGCCATACCACCAGAATTACTTCCCAAGGCCTCAATACCAACAGCCTATGGCTTAGCCTGTGCAGCAATCTGCACCCCCTCCAGCTGCTAGATCCCTTTCTTTTCAGGAGCAAGTTCTGACTTCATTACAGAACTTAGGACCCTTGTCTCAATCTGTGCACTCGCATAGCCAAAGCATGAAAAAGATAGAAGACCATCTTGGTCAGCTATCTAATACTTTGGCCAAGAGATAGGAAGGGAGGCTACCTAGCTAACCCATGGACAACCCAAGGAGACAATATGTGGTAGGTGGGGTTTCCTCTTCCCATGAGGAGGCTAAATCTGTCACCACATTGAGAAGTGGAAGGTTGGTGGATAACCAAGTTAGCTATGGGCCTTTAAAAAATTCAAAAATAAAAAAGAAGTGGTCATGAACAAGGAACAACAGGAGCAACCAATGTTGAATAAAAAGGATACTAAGGATCCTCAAGAAAATAAAAAAATCCAAAAGAGAGATGATGAGTTGGCTAAGGCTGCAAATGGGGGAGTAGTCCCACATTTTCCATTTCATAGGGCAATGCAAGCACCTTCCCCTTTTGACAAAGGGCATGCCAAAATAGAGGAAATGATGGAAACTTTTAAGCAAGTGAGAATCAATTTGCCTCTGCTTGATGCAATCAAGCAGGTCCTAGTCTATGTGAAGTTTATGAAAGACCTTTGCACCCACAAAAGACAATCAAGGATACATCTATCCAAGAAAGTCTTTTCAGTAGAAAAAGTGTAACAAATACTGACTACTGTAATCCCAACATAATTCCAAGACCCTGGAGTCCCCACTATCCCTTGCATCATTAGGGATCATACCATTCAAAAAGCCTTGTTAGACCTGGGTGCTAGTGTAAATTTGCTTTCATATTCAATATATGAGAAGCTGGGCTTAGGAGAGTTAAAGCCCACACTATTGGTCTTACAACTAGCTGATAGATCTGAAAGGAAACCTGTGGGGATCATGGAAGATGTCTTGATTGGGGTTGACAAATTCTTTTATCCTGCTGATTTTTTAGTGTTGGATATGGAGCCAAGCAAGTGTGCTACTTCCATACCTGTGATCTTAGGCAGGCCCTTTTTAGCCACTGTTAATGCTTGTATACAATGTAAATCAGGGGCCATGGATGTATCTTTTGGTAATATGAAAGTCAAGCTGAATGTGTACAATGCAGCTCACCAGCCCCACTTAGAGAATGAGGACTATTTTTCCATTAATGTGCTGGATGAATTTGTGCAAGAAACTCTGCCTCAGTTGCTACATGGTAATGATTTCTTTAATGTTTTTGAAGAAATATGGAATGAAGCAGTGGAAGAGAAAGCTTCCACATCTGAGCTTGAGCAAGTGCAAATGGTAAATTCTGAAGCAGGGCCAGCAAACCATCACCCATGGACTCCTGCTTTATTACCCGTTCCACCACCTTCTAAGGAACCCCTATTGCCTTCACTTATCAGTCCCCAGATGTGGAATTGAAGCAACTCCCAAAATCATTGAAATATGCCTTTTTAGGGGCCAATCACAAACTGCCAGTGATAATTTCTTCTTCCCCCACTCTTGAGCTGGAAGAAGAATTGCTTTGTATGCTAAAAAGGCATAAGAGAGCAATAGGGTGGACTATTGTGGATTTGGGGGGAATAAATCCAGTAGTGTGCATGCACAAAATCCATCTTGAAGAAGGTTCTAAACCTTCTAGAGAGATGCAAAGGAAGCTCAACCCATACATGCACGAAGTTGTAATAAAGGAAGTAGTTAAACTCCTTGATGCTGGGGTCATTTACCCCATTTCATATTCTCAATGGGTGGCACCTACCCAGGTGGTGCCCAAGAAATCTGGGATCGCAGTCGTTCAAGCAGACTCAGGTGAGCTGATTCCAACTAGACAGACCACTAGTTGGAGGGTATGCATAGACTATCACAAGATCAAAGAGAAAACCAGCAAAGATCACTTTCCATTGCCCTTTATAGACCAGATCTTAGATAAGTTGGCAGGTAAGGCTTTTTACTATTTTCTTGATGGTTATTTAGGATACAACCAAATTCCTGTTTACCCTCTGGATCAAGAAAAAACAACATTCACTTGTCCATTTGAAACCTTTGCATGCAGAAGGCTGCCATTTGGACTATGTAATGCACCTGCCACTTTTCAAAGATGCATGTATTCTATCTTTTTTGACATGATTGACAAGTTTTTAGAGAGTTTTATGGATGATTTTAGCCAATGCCTGCACCATCTCAGCCTTGTGCTGTAAAGGTGTGAGGAGACCAACCTGGTTCTGAGTTGGGAAAAGAGTCATTTCATGGTGACTCAAGGAACTGTCTTAGGACATGTTGTTTTTCAAAGAGGAATAGAGGTTGATCAAGCTACAAATGATCTAATAGCACATTTTCCCCCTCCCAATACTGTCAAACAAGTCAGGTCATTCTTGGGCCATGCTGGTTTCTACAGGCGGTTCATCAAAGACTTCAGTAAAATTTTGAAGCCTCTTTGCCACTTACTATGCCCAGAGGTTCCACTTGTGTTCAATGATGAGTGCCTGGCTGCTTTTGAACTTCTAAAAACCTGTTTGACTACTGCTCCTATATTGCAAGCTCCTGATTTTTGTCTGCCATTTGAGCTGATGTGTGATGCATCAGACTTTGCCATTGGTGTAGTACTGGGACAAAGGAGAGACAAAGCACCATGTGTTGTGGCTTATGTTAGTAAATCAATGGTTGATGCACAATTGAATTACACCATGACTGAAAAGGAGCTGCTAACCATTGTATTTGCTTTAGAAAAGTTTAGATCATATGTGTTGGGATCCAAGAACACTGTATTCACTGACCATTCAGCCTTAAAATACCTCTTCTCTAAGAAGAAGGCCAAAGCTAGACTAATTAGATGGATTCTTCGTTTGCAAGAATTCAATTTGGAAATCAAAGACAAGAAAGGGGTTGAAAATGTGGCTGTAGACCACTTGTCAAGGATTCCAGATGCTGGAATAGAGAGCTTGCCCATCAATGACTCCTTCCCAAATGAGCAACTTTTTACTGTGGAGATAATAATGCCCTGATTTGCCAATATAGTAAACTATCTGGCTGTGGGAAGGATACCCCACATTGGAGTAAGGATGATCGAAGTCTGTTCTTTTCACAGATTCGAGATTACATGTGGGAGGATCCTGATCTCTTTAAGTATTGTGCAGACCAGGTTATAAGAAGATGTATACCTGAAACTGAGTTAAAAAATATTCTAACCATGTGTCATGCATAGGCTTGTGGGGGTACTTTCAGTGGCAACAAGACTGTTGCAAAGGTGCTCTAATCTGGTTTCTATTGGCCCACTCTGTTCAAGGATGCCATACAGCACTATAAAGCCTGTTTTAAATGCTAGCAAATGGGAAGTATTACAAAGTGAAACTCCATGCCCCTGTACCCTATGTTTGTTGTTGAATTATTTGACATATGGAGAATTGATTTTATGGGACCTTTTCCCCCCTCCTATGGATATAATTTCATTCTTATAGCTATGGACTGTGTCCAAATGGGTAGAGGCCATAGCTACAAGAACAAATGACCACAAGGTTGTCATTAAGTTCTTAAAAGAAAACATTTTCTCTAGGTTTGGCACCCCAAAGCTATTATTAGTGAGGGAGGCAGCCACTTTTGCAACAAACCTTTTGAAAAACTATTGGAAAAATACTCTGTGACCCACAGAGTTGCTACTCCCTACCACCCACAAACCATTGGGCAAGTAGAGATTTCCAACAGGGAAATTAAACACATCCTAGAGAAGACTGTGCGAGCTGATAGGAGGGATTGGTCCATACAACTGTCAGATGCCTTGTGGGCTTATAGGACTACCTATAAGACCCCCATAGGAATGTCCCCATTCAAGTTAGTATATGGCAAGGCATGTCATTTGCCTGTTGAGTTGGAACATAGTGCATATGGGGCCATTAAAGCATTAAATTCTGACTTAACCTCTGCTGGTGTGAATAGGATGGAAGCATATTCAAATGCCAGGATTTACAAAGACAAAACCAAGGCCTTTCATGACAAGCACTTGCTGCGAAAAGATTTCAAAACATCTGCCAAGGTATGGTTATTCAATTCAAAATTGAAACTCTTTCCAGGCAAATTGCAGTCCAGATGGGATGGGCTTTGCACAATTTTACATGTTTCCCCATCTGGAGTTGTAGAAATTAGGGACCCTAGAGATGGTAGAGTCATGAAAGTCAATGGTCAGAAGCTTAAAATTTGTGTTGAAAAGATATGTGAGCCTGAGGACACCGTTGATCTTCAGGACCCTCCAATTTAATACCTGATTTCAGTTTGTATCATATGTACCATATTTGTCTTCTGTTTTAGGTGATTGCTTTATGTTTTGATGTATTGTTCTTTTGCAATAAAAATGCCATGCTAGAATTAGGTCATCATTTCAATCTTGCCTGCAGTCCAAGGATCATGGAAGCATGGCCATAATGAAAATATGTTGAAGGGTAGCACAACAGAAGAGGTTGCTGGGTGCTGAGGTTGAGCACTACATAGAAATGTAGTTTTATTGAGCTTTTGGGACCTTTCGATAGGTCATTTGCACCTTTCGTTAGGTCAATTGGCGATTTTAATAGGTATTGAGGTTTGTCGATAGGTGAAACCAACTCTTCGATAGGTTCAAAAGGACAGAAAGAATGTCTCGATAGATTCTGGATACCTATCTGGAACCTATCGAGAGGATGAATCATGTACCATATAAACCTATCGAAAGAATGATTCCACCTATCGGGATCCTATCGAATCATTCCATTTGAAAGCCTTATCTGCTATGTTTTCGATAAGATGCATTGACCTATCGAAATCATTCAATTCTTCCTATCGAAGTCACTCAGCTCATCCTATCAAAATCGCTTTTCATCCTTTATAAACCTATCGTTAGGTCAGTCTCCTCCATTCAACACCTACTGCAAACCCTAGCTCTCTTGTCGTTGTTACTGAGCCAACCCTGTCGGAGTGCGTTTCATCCTTATACATAAATCAGGATCTCAACATTCATTGCGCATACTTCCTTGACTTAACTACCATTGCTAAAAATATCCCAACATGCAGTCCGCACTCTATTTCCCATACAACAACCACTGCTTCATTTATTCCGACTTTCATTTTCAACAATTAAGCCTGGAAGAATGCAAACAATTTATTATACCGATTCATATTCCACCGGCCATGCACTTTAAATATCAGCCTCGTCCAGTCCTTTCACATCCATTCTATCCTGACCTCTTCAGCCCTTCCATAACCCCAATCATGGCAGACAACAAACCCAAAAACTTGTCAACCAGGTTCTACCCTGTCTGGCCACCACCGCCATCCTCAGTCGAGCCTGATCCCTTGCAATTTTTATGGGATGAGTATGAAGAGGTGCAACGAATCCTCACTAAGGAGGAGAAGAAAGAAGAAAAGGGAAAGAAGAAGAGGCAGAAGACCGAACCACCTGCATCACCACCCCCATCTTCTTCAACTACTCCACCACCCACCCCCTTACTCTTATTTTCTCCTTTTTCCTTTTCTGCCCCCCGCCTCCTAGCTTGCAGTTCCTCTTCCACATGAAGCAGGTTGAGGAAGGTTCTTTTTATCTGTAGAAGAATATTTTGCCAATATGTAGATCTTATTCTTACATTTGTCATGCATTTGCTTTGTAATCGTTGTTTTGTCATATTTGTAATGAAATGCCTTGTTAGTATTCTCTTATTGTGATGGTTGTCTTATTTCTGTGTACTGCATGTTTGGCAATTTCAGTGCCCCTTTGCTTTTAATATTATGTCTTGGTTGTTTACTGCTACATCCAATATGTTAAAATAGTGAGGACACTGAATAATTTAGGTTTTAGGGTATGGCAGGTGTGCCAATGAAATGAGTTAATGCTAGTGCAGCTATGGTGAAAAGGTTTTTGAAAATAAAGTGATTTACCACTTGATTTTTGGAAAAAGAGGAAATTAAAAAGTTCTTAAAACTTAAATGAGCTGTAGTTTTAACATTTTTCATGAAGCAAATGTCAAGGATTTTCCGAAAAATTTTTTGATGTGTAGTGAACCTGAAATGAGAAAAAAACTGTAAGGATACACCCCAGTAATTTGATGGAAGGCCATATCTAGTGAGATTTAGGCCTGAAAAAAAAATAATTTCTTTGAAGAGTGTCTTGGCAATTTTTCCTGCTCTATGGACTGATGGGATCTAATTTTAATCACTAGAAGTTAGGTAAATCCAAGTTGAAACAGCTGACGGCATTCATGACATTGGAGATATGAAGTAATGCCATCCCTTGGATAGTTTGAGCTTAAAATGTCCCCACCTTTGAACTGCCCTTCATACACACCATTGGAGCCCTAAAAATCCTAGTTTTCTTTGATGAAAACCAGAAAATTTGAACCCAAAACCTTTTAACCTATTTCAGTTCACCCCCAATCTGAGAAATCAGGAAAAAGGAGAAGTGAGGTTAGAGGAGCAAGGTTCGATGATTGGTTGAAAAAGAAGGAAGCACATTTGATGGTATTGTGGTATTCCATCCCATAGGAAGAGAAATGGAAAAAAATACAAAAAGCAAAAAGCATACAAAAAGAAAAGAAAAACTAAGAAGCAAAACAAAAGAATGAGGAAGAGAAGTCACTTCATTGGATATTTTGAAAGAGAAGAGAAAAAGTTAGGCACTTTGGCTCTAAAAATTTTAAAAGAAGATGGATCTTTGCAGAAATGAAGAAGGTGAACATGTCACCTCCTCGCCTTGTTGATTTCTCAATTTTGAATCGCATTCCACCCTTTTATTCTTTATAAACCTCACCCATAAGCCACATTACAACCCAATAAAAAGACCTTACGGATCAGAAATTGGATTGAGCTGTCATGTGGAGATGAGGATTTGTTTAATCTATGGTGAAAAGAGTTAGAAAATTTCAGGAATTAGAGCAATGCCTATGCTCATGCTTACAATCCTATTTGAGGGCTGTAACTGCTCTTGAGCTATATGAAATGATGCACTCTTCAATTTTGTTGTGAGTGAACAACCCTGCTAAGACTTGGGTAAAAAATCTAGTTTTTTGGGGGATTATGAAAAATAGAATTCTTAATTTAAAGGTAAACTTTGCATCAATTTTCAAACACAATGCCTTGACATGGACTGATTGGTAATGAAGGAACTACAATAGAATTTCACGTTTTGAACTGGTTTTTTTTTTTGCTGAAAGCCCTCTAAAATTTAATGGAAATGGTGGGGAATTTATTTTATTTACTTAAACTCTGTTTTAGCATGCTGCACTAGTACTAACTGATTTTATTGGAGAAGTTTGTGGGTACCTTCACTGAAAACTCTCAGGAGACTTCACTCCTCCACTAGGGATCACCTAGGGTTCTAAAAGTCTTGACGCATATGCTAAATGCATCTGTGTTCCCTACAAAAGTGGAATTTTAGTTTTCTTTTCTTTCCTTTGCTCAGGGACTAGGAAAGCTTAGGTTTGGGGGTGTGTTAAAGGGTGAAAAATGCCATTTTTCACCCTTTAACCTGACCTTTGATAGACCTGTGAATAGACTAATAAGTGCTTGTTGAGCATGTTTTGTAGATAGCAGTAATAAGCAGTCATAGTGCAGAAATCCACCCTAAATTGCTCCACAAGAAGGTCCATCTCTCACCATAGCTCTGACCCAACTATGGCACACAGAAGGGCCTCACACCAATGCCCACTTGGGGCAGGCAGCAACAGTAAAGCAGTGTTGAAAAAAAGAAAGACAGGCTGAAAACAACCTATCGATAGGTTATTGCAACCTATCGATTGGATCTGAAGGCTGAAAAAGGAAGAAATCGTGAAGATGGGGAAAATTCGACAGGATTCAGAACCTATTGTGCAGTCGAAAACAAGAAGGGAGCATCCTATTGAATGGTTGCCTGAGCTTGAACATAACCTATCGAAATCAATTGCGTAAGAGCTCAACTTGTCGAAAGGATCCTTCAACCTATCGAAAGAATCAAATGAAGGCTACAGATGCTAAAGCTCTAATTGTAGGATTCAACCTATCGAAACCGTTCGATAGGACCCTGAATCCTAGCAAAATGACCAAAGTACTTGATTTCAACCTATCGAAAGCCTCTTCAACCTATCAAAATTGATCTAAACACTTCCCAGAAAGGCTATTGTGCACACGCTGCGAGTTGGTGACTTGTTGCACGTAAACTGAGGCACCTTGTTGATCGGCACGAGGCTTCTAGAAGTGCAATGGGAAACCCTAACCGACCCACGTGCTCTTCCCCAATGCGAACGAACTAAAAGAGCCTTCTAAAAGGGGAATAAAAGAGGGAATAATAGAATCATTCTAGAAGCTGGGATTGGCAGGAAAGCTGTAAGAAGAGAGGAAGCCGTCTGAAAAAGGGGATCAATTTTGGAAACCAGAGCTTACAGCAAAATTCTCTATTTCTTTCCTTTAGCCCAACTATGGTTGGCTAATTTTTTGAGAGCAACAAAGGGTGAGGTCAAATCTATAATTAGGGAGAGCTGAGAGTGTTATTGAGGGTTAAATGATGCCCAGACTGCAATTCTGAGGACATTTCATTGTATGGTCAATTTAATTCAATGTAATGTTGGTTTAATTGTTGTAGTTAGATCTATATTTCCTTTGGTTTAATTTGGTGCTCGATCGGCTGTGTAGATGAGAATAGCTCACCCACTTAACTGGTAGACCTCTTGGATGCCATTTGATCTCCCTAGATTTGATGCTCTTGCAATTTCCTGTGTCTGTGACATGATAATTGCAACATTTGTAGTGGGTATAATGCTCTAATTAAAACCTTTGATTTGAAGGAAATCCCTAGGATGATCTGTGACCATTAAAGTGGACAGATCATAGCCTTAAGATCAGTTCAAGCCTTTGGTCTAAATTGGATTCTTCTGCTTAAATCCTTTGATTTGGAGGAAGTCTATAGGATGATTTGTAACTATTAAAGTGGACGGATCATACCCTTAAGATCAGTTCAAGCCTTTGGTTTGGAGTAGATTCTTCTACCCTGCAGCTGTGCCTATGGCCAGATGAGGGATTGGTGTACTCTAAACACTCTGTAACCCTAGCATCTCAACCGTAATTGCCGCAAGACCAAACTCCAAGCTCCTTCTCCCCATTTTCTGTGTTTAATTCCCCCTCACTGCAAGATATGTACTCTGGATTTAATCCTAACATTCATTTCTACAATCTTACCTGTTTCTGTAGTTTAATTTAGAAGTGACAACCCCTTAAACCTCTCTTCTTTCTTTTACTGTTTTAGCATTAGGAAGGGTGCCAGATCTACCACAGATCTGGAGATTTGCCTAATTTTGATATACATTTCCCTGTGGAAATATCCTTACTTACTTTCTTTTAAAACTTGCTACAACAGGCCCTGAATACTTGCAGGACTATGTGTGAGCCTGCCATGGAGTGTGCTATCTATAGACTCTTTAATTGTCTGATTTTAAGACCCTTTTTGAACACAAGGTAGGAGCCCAACAAAATGTGAGGTAGCAGTTGAATTGCTACCATGCTAAGGGAAGAGATGGAGGAGAAAAAGGTGGCAGAAAGGAAACCCAAGGATAAGGTAAGGTCAGAGTTCTCATGATCGATGCTCCTTCTTTTTAATGTTTTTAAGGTGAGCTTCTAAAGGTTGATCCCATAGGTTCTGGGTGGCTTTCCGTGAGCCACTCTTCTTTCCTGCTGGTTCGGGGTGAGGAGAAGAGGTTATCATGGTTAGAATTCATTCAAGGTACTCCCCCCCTCCGGGCTTCTCCGAGATTTCTAGTTTCCCGAATAAATCCAGATTCAGGTATTGCTTGAACGTGCCGATTTTAAATTTCTTGTTTTAAGTTGTATATTCAAAGGGTATGCCCTCAGTGTATTTTATAATTATTTGTTTATTTATGAAGTGATTATGTTTTTTTTTATATTCCATTTGTGATTATTTATATTTAGTAACTTTTGGTTTGGTTGACTTTGTAGATTATTTGACTGGTTTTGAGGGTGCGGCTTACTTGTTTATGTTTCGTTTGATTTAGTTTATTTATTTTGGATCGGGGTGTGTTAGGAGCATTTTTTTTGTTTTGATTTTGGTTTGGGCTTAGTTGGAGTGTATAAACGATGGGGACACCTTTTGTTTGTTTCGTTTGGTCTTAGTTGGAGCATGTGAGTGATGTTGGGCATTTTTTTTTAGTTCAGTTTAGTTTGGTTTGTTCTTTAAGTTAGGAGTGTTTTTGGATTGGTCTTAACAGGGGCGTAGTTTGGGGTTGATAGTGAGTGTCAAAAATTTCCCAATTTAGGCCTGTGAATGTGCTGTTCTAGGCATGTTTTTTTTTTTTCTGGGAAATTGCGTGCTTTACTCTGGGTGCATAAACAAATTGTGCACCCGAATGGGAGCGCGTGTTTCAGAGCGTCGAAAGGTCATTAATAGTCGGCTTTCAGGTGTTTAATTGAATTAAGTGCTTAGTTTGGGGTGCAGGATTAGGGTGAAGGCCGGTCACTGTTGAAGTGACCTTTGGCATTTATGCGCCACTGTGTTGGTGCTTGATATGATTACGTGCCTTGTGGGAGACGTGCAACCAGGTGGTCGGGTCAGTGTGAGAGGGGAGAATCCATTTACGCACTCATGGCTAGGCGTTTGCTCCGAATTAAGCGTAGGTGGTGTGGTGCGTGATTGGATTGAGCGCATGAGTTTATGTGTGCTATTCAACCGTGCCTTATAAATAGTTCAAAATTGTTAATTTTTCCCGTACTATCCATTTTGGTCTTAGATTCTTGGTTTCCCTGCTTCCTTGTGCTCTGGTTTTCATGTTTTCGTGATATTTTGTGTTCCGACTGTCAGTTTTGGGTGCCATTTCTTCCATTCTCTTCAGTTTTTTAAGGTCTTTCTTCTAGGATGGAGTTTGAGGGTGGTGGTAGACCTGCTTTTACTATCTCTGAGTTGGAGAGGATGATGATGGGGGAGATAGTTGAGTCCTCTGAGGCTCGGACCTATGCTATCATCGGAGAGGTGGACGTCAGGGAGGCAGCTAGAGAGGAGGTACTGGGGGTTGACCAGGTGGGGGTCAGGGAGGAGGTGGTCAAGATTGAGCAGGGTGTAGTTGAGGAGGAGGGTGAGATACCTGAGGGTGATAGAGCTAAGGGCGCAGCTGAGGAGCACTAGGGTGAGGAACATCGGGATCGCAGACACTTTTAATTGGAGGATTTCTTCACTCGAGACCAGGTAGGTACCCATGAGTAAGAGTTCCTTCATTTTCTTAGGCATTTAGGTTATGTCATAGACTTTTTAGGATCTAGAAACCCTTCTAATTTATGTTGTACCTACATTGATCATCGGTTGTGTGCTCACTCGTGCATCCTGATCACTTCTAGAGATAGGTCATGTTTTAATCCAATTGTTCTTATCATATTTTGTGTGTTCGCTATGAGTTCTTAATGGGTGTTTGGATATATTTCATTTGCTTTTAGCTCTAGACCTGTTTGTAGTTCGTCATAGGTATGTGTTAGTCTTACTATCATCGTTTGTGTTTCGTTCAATAGGAGCCCCCGCAGCTGGCTATCAGCTCGGCATGGGCCGAGTCTCATACTTGGTATCTTGCCTTATCGAAGTTTCAGCTGGCGCGGTTGGTGTCTTTCGATTTTGGACCGATCTTGGAGCTAGAGCCCTTTCAGGTCGATCATGGCATGATAGCGGCAATTTTAGAGAGGTGGAGGGAGAGGCATCAGGCGCTTCTCTTTTGGGTTGGTATGATGTTGTCGATTCTAGAGGACTGGGTTTGCATTATCGGTCTTCGTGTCGAGGGCGAGCCAATCATGGGGCGGATGGCAGGAGAATATTTGGCGGTATGTGAGGAGATATTGGGTGTGTCGTATAGGTCTAATGGATCAGCGCCGGGTGTAGTTTGAGTCACTTGGTTCTTTGATACGTTCGCCAATGGCTTCATCCCTTTGAGGTGCCATTTGGAGGTGAGGGCATCATACGAGGTGTGTTGTGTGGGGGTAACGGGTTGGGAGCCGGTGGTGGAGCTGGGGTTGGCTGCGGATAGGGTGCTTCGAGTGTTCTTAATGCACTTCTTTGGTGTAGTGCTCTTTTCTTCTTCAACTCAGGGATGCGACACGGGTTGTTTTTTATGATTCTCAGGGACTTGGATCTGGTCCCTACCTATGCATGGGGTGCGGCCGCATTGGCGCATCTCTATGAGCAGGTTTACCATCAGGGACAGGGCGTCGTGACGATCGAAGGCTTCCTTCCCTTCCTATAGGTGAGGTTCAGTCAATTAATGTCAGAGTAACATCTACTTAGTGTTTCTTCTATTTTGTTTTCTAGTTTTGGGTATGTGATCACTTCACTTTTCTTCGTCTAGGGGTTCCATTGGAGGTGAGATTCATGTTTCCTCGGATGCACGTGTGGAGGGAGGCATTGAGGGGTCGCCGTTATTCTTCGGATCTTCAGACTACGCGAAGCCTCTTTGAGGATATACATGCGGGGTAGGTATAGATCATCTGGTGTATGTTTTGTTTCATTTCGTTTCGGTCTTTTAGGATCTGAGGATTCATTGAGGGGTCGGCTTGTATATTTGGTTCTAGGTGATTTGGAGGCCCTACAAGGATGAGGAGGATGCCAGCGTGCCAGTGATCCAGTTTGGCTGGCCCTTCTTTGATGTGGACATATGGGTCCATTATTCTGAGAGGGTGGAGAGGATCCACACTTCTCGAGTAGTACGGCAGCTGGGGCTCGCTCAGCTCCAGAGATTCGCCACAGAGTGGCGAAGAGGATGACCGACCCTCCTGGCCAGAATTTTATAGAGCAGATGGCACTTCAGATAGCGGATTTTAGAGCTGGGGGGACCAGGGTTAGAGGGGCTCATGATGAGGCCAACGTCCGAGAGTATAGGAGATGGTTTAGTGCATTGGGTGGTGGGCACCTCTACACACGTCCCTTCCACAGGAGTGGTTCTTTCACGATTGGTGGGCTAAAATCGGCGTCGGTGTTGAGGGAGAGGCTGGCTGCATTGGAGCAGGGCCATCTCATCGCGAGTGTGTGAGGGGCATTAGACGCCCTCCATAGGGTGATGGAGTGGATGGGGTGTGGTCCTCGTTCGAATGAGGAGATGTTGCACTCCTTGGCCCTCTCAGTTGCTCAGGCTAGGGCAGCAGAGGATGAGTTGGGGGCTCGGCTAGTTGAGACTTGACAGCTCCTGGTGAGTTGATTTATTGGTTTAATTGTTTACATATTATGTTGACCAAGTCTTTTAGTTGTTCTGATGTAGTTGTGGTATCTCGTTTTATTTTATTTTGGACAGTCTAAGAGGGAGGCCGAGGTCGCTAGTCATGTGACGATGATTGAGTTGTTACGCGGTTAGTAGCAGGCCGGCCGAGAGGTGGAGGCCAGTTTGCGATATGACATTGATCGATTGGTAAGTGTTTATATATGTGGCCTTGGTTTTGTTAATTGTTTAGCGTCGTGGGCTTGCCAACTGATAAGTTCATTGTTATTCATAGAGTCGAGCTCACTGTTGGAGGTCCCATTCCGGCATTTAATCCGTCTTCAGTTACTTCCTCCAGTCGGGAGGATGTAATGACGGCCCAGCTTCGAGTCGAGCTAGATCATTGGGTAAATTTCCATTTAATCTTTTGACTTGTTAGTGTAATTATCACAGTTCATTGGGTGTTATTATTTCACTTTCTTAATAGTTTACTAATATCATATGGTATTTCAGAGTCAGGTTGCCAAGGATCTTCAGACGAGGGAGGCGACTGTTACCTCTCTATGCCCAGAGAGTCAGGTATAGTTTTTGGTGTGGCATAATTCTATTTAAGTTATTTCATTTTTATTTTGTTTTGACATGTCTTGTGTTGGTTTGTTTTGTTCTTTGCGCAGGCTGCTTCGGACTCTGCTCCTGAGGCTCCCCCACAGGGGTGTATTCCTATCCCTACTCAAGTATGCTTTAGTTACTGTGTTCATGGTTTATTTGTCATTATAGTGTCATCTGATGTGTTTGTTTGTTCTTGTTGTAGCCGCATACGTTTGTTGTCCCTTCCATGCCTCCTGCCAATCCAGTGACTGCTGAGACGGCTGGGCAACTTCTGGATGAGAGGTTGGATCTAGTATAATTCTTTCCTTTTCAAAGTATCTTTCTTTTTTTCATGTATATATTAGTTTTCTTTGACTTGGCGCGGTTATGTAGGTTCGTCAGCTTGAGGAGGCGCGTCTAGAGGTGATGCAAGCATGCACCACTCCCGAGGCGAGACGGATCCTTGGGGAGATGCAAAGTCACGACGACCTGTTTGTTGAGATGATGGCTGCACAGAAGACTCAGGCTGAGGCATTGAAGGTGAAGCGTCGAACAATGCGGGCAGAGATGCAGGTGACCCTAGATCAGCTACAGCATGGTCTAGCGAGGAGTGAGTGGGTGTTAGGCTATTTTGAGTGCTTACTGCTGACTATATTGGAAACAGTGATAAGAATGTGTTAGTGAAACTGAATCAAAGGTGGATTGAAAACTATAGAGCAGCAAGCCTAAAAATACACAGACCTGTAAGATACAGGGCCTGTTATGGCAGGTTTTAATAAGTACGAGTTTGTCCCGTAGGGAAAGTTGATCTAAATCTCTAAGGGAGCTATCTTTAGTAAGCCCTCCAGATCTGGCTACAGATCTGGCAATCCTAAATGGAAGGGGATTTAAGGTCACTATTGTCTGCATCCTAAGGTAACCTAATGCCTAAGCTATAGAAATGGTGGAGAAGAATGATGGATTGTGAGAAAATAAATATAAAAGTGTGAGAAGAAAGCTATTAGGTACAGATCTGATGGTTCTTATAACTAAGACTCAGATCTGCTGCTATAGAAATCCTGTCCAATGGCTACATTATCACCAAAGAGGAGAAATGATCCAACTCACCCCTGTGCCATGATCCAATCCCTTATGCCTATAACCTGTCCACTTGAATGGTCACAGACTATCCAATAGGGGAACCACAATCCAGAGATGGGTCAGAATAAGTTTATCATTGTAGGCACTACTTCATCCAGGCTACCAGCTCAAGAATCCATAGGAACCTCAACCTCTAAAGTTCTATGTGTAGGGCTAGGCCTGCAATGTGCACTAGCCTGGACACACATGACCAGTAAGAGTTTGAGTACTTATTATAGGTATAGCAGTTCACTACTTTAGAAAGACTGCAGTGATCAAGTCACAAGCCTACAATCTCTACTGCCAGATCAGATCTGCCATCTGATATTGGGTCTATACAAATACAGGGGAGTCTATCTTTGCACAATCTCTCACAAGGCTACAAGCACAAGTGCAGAGAAGAAGAATATGTCTTAGATTTGTGGATTGGCCTCACCCTAGGGATATAATCTGTCCACTTGAATGGTCACAGACTATCCACAGAGGCTATCCTCCTCACAAAGGTCTGAGACAGAACAAGAACATTGCTGCCACCACCATGTTCACAAGGCTACTTGCTCAGGCTCCCATGGGGAATCAGATTTAGTGGTTCCTGTGGTGGGGCATAGGCCTGCAATGTGCCTAGCCTAGACACAGGTTACTTAGTTCTAAATAAATCCTTAAAAACAATTCTCCATTGCTTACAATACAACATAGCAATGGAGGATCTCAAGGCAGCAGCCTTGTACAAAACAACTCTCAAAACACCAATCCCATATAAATATAACATCCCATTATAAAACACCATCAAAATTGTTCCAAATAAACATACAAACGCATAGCCAGCAAGTGCTGGACTATGGAGAGAAGAAAAAGAGAAAAAGAAGCTGCCTAAACTCTAACCTTAGCCTACTACAATTCTACAGTTGGTTCAAGAAGGAGTACAAAAGTCCCCTAAACCTAAACTAGGCTTAGGCCTATATAGCGTTAGCTCTGTGAGCATTAGGGTTAGGAAAACCCTAATTTATCAATGCTATCGTGGCCCATTTCTATTCCTTGGATGACTCGGGGCATGTGCATGGAGATTAGAGCATTGGAGTGTGTGCCCTAGTTGCTGAAAGTTCCCAGATTGCCCCTGCAGAAGTGGGGAGAAGTTAAGATCCCGAGCCTTGCTAGGTAGAAAGAATTTCCAGGTCTTGTCGCTTGATAGAGTTGGCGTCGCGGGATTGAATTGACTTGAAGCTCTTACAGTCGCGGGATTGATACTATGGTCATCGCGGGATTGCTTTGGTTGTCGCAGGATTGAGCTTTCTATTTGAATGGCACGGGAATTGTGCACGTGATTCGTTCCTTAGTGAATCTCGCAGAGATCCTCGTGAAGAAGCAATGTGCATGGGCTTTTGGATTGCGCGAGTAGTTCCCTGAAGGTCTGTATCCCATGGCCACTGCTCGACAGCTACACGCAGGAATGCCTGGAGCGCTCTCTCCTCAGTGAATCGAGTGAAGATTAAAGGCGCTTTTCTTGAGCTGTGCGAGACTGTGCAAGAGCTTATGACTAAGCCTCGTGAGAACTGCACGAAGTCTACTTTCTAGGCTCTTCTGTCATTTATCTGTGCAAGAACAACGCGAGCAGTTGGCGTGCTACCTTTAGAAACCTGCGATAGCTGCGCGAAGAATTCTTTCTAATTCAATTTAAACCTTCTGACATCTGCGCAAGGCTCATTTCTTAGCTTGTTGCTACTTTGCTGTGACTATGCTACAGCCAATTCTTTGTCTGGGTCTAACCTCCTTTCTTTTGAGGAACTTCTGGGGAAACAGTTGGCTTCTTGGGATGGTTAGGGCCTTATCTGTAGTTGTTGCTTATTACCTATAAAATGGGTTAACACACACTTATTAAATGACTAAAGGTCTAACAGAGAGTAAGTTAAGGGGTGAAAAGTTATGCTTTTCAGGTCTTAACACACCCCCAAACCTAATCTTTGCTAGTCCCTTAACAAAGCTTTAACTAATTAAATGTCACTTTCGTAGGGATCACGGGTACATTTAGCATATGTACCAAGCATTTTAAACCCCTAGGTGATCCCTAGTGGAGGGGTGAAGTCTCCTGAGGGTTTTCAGTGAAGATACCCACAAACTTCACCATTAGAATAGTTAAGTATAGTGCAGTTAATGATAACACAAATTTCAATGTATAAAGCTTCATTCCACACCCATTCTTTTAAACTTAGAGGAAACTATAATAGTAATGCAGGCCATTTAAAACTCAAAATTAGCATGTGTTTGCATCACCACCATTCATTTTAGATTAGAAATTCAATGTGTAAGAACCAGTACCAAGCTTGCCTTAAATTCAAAAATTAGGTTGGATACAACTCCAATGAGGTTAAAATTCAGACCCAATTCTCACCAGGGCTATCTCTCAACATTGACAATCTGAGGGTGTTCAAATTTAAAATAGCTCAGGAGCAGTTACAGACCCCAAATGGGCCTACAAGCATGAGCATAGCCAAAGCTTCTAATTCCTGACATCCTCATGACTTCTCACCACAGATTGGACAACTCCTCATCTCCACATGACAGCTCATTTCACTTTGGATTTGCAAGGTCTTTTTAAATGGGTTGTAATGTGGCTTATGGGTAAGGGATATAAAGAATCAAGGGGTAAAAAGGGAATCAAAATTAAGAAATCAGCAAGGTAAGGAGTGATTCATGATTTCACAACCTTCATTTCATCAAAACTTCATCTTGATATATTCCAGAATCAAAGTGGCCAGCTTCTCCTCTTCTTTTCAATTTTCAGATGATGTTCTTCTCTAGACTTTTCTTTCTTTTTCTCTTGTTATTTTTTATTCAATATTTTTATGATTTTTATGATGAACTGCCACACAAATACCATTGATACACTGATGTTCATAAGTTGCTTTTCTGCACCTTCCACCAAATGTTGGACCACTCTCACTGTCTTTCACTCCTCCTTTACCTTCTGAATTCTCAGAGTGAGGATGAGGTTGAATCAGGTCGAGAGGTTAAGGTGCAAGTACTCTGGTGTTTGTTAAAGAAGAATAGGACTTTATGAGGCTCAAAGAGTTATACTAAAGGGTAGTTTTAAAAGGTTGTGTTTTCAGGCTCAAACTATCCAAATGAGGGCCTGGGATCATTTCCTTAGTGTCATGAGTGCTGTCAATTAGTTTTGATTTGGAGGTGCCTAACTTTTAGTGAAAAGGTCTTGACTCCATCAGTCCTCAGAGCATAAATAATGCTAAAAACACTCTTCAAAAGAAAATGATGAGCCCAAATCTCACTAGGTATGGTCCTCAAATTAAACCATGGGGTGTATTTTCACCCGTTTCTCTCCTCTTAGGTTCACTAAGTATTAACTGAAAATTTTTCTGATGTTAACTTCATGGTGGTGCCAAGATTTTAACATTTTCAGCTTTGATAAGTCTGTAAAACTATTTTAATTTTTCACAAATTTCCTCATTGCAGCAAGTTAGGTGGAAATTGACTTTATTCATCCCAATTATACCACCATTATTGCACTAAAATTAACTATTCTATTGGCAGACCTATCCTGCCACACCCTCAAACCATGAGGAGCAGTGTCCTCACTGGTTGAAAGGTGAGAAGTTATAGGTTAATAGTCAGGAACAAAAAAGTAAACACACATAGATAATGCACACAAATTAGTATACAAGAACCAATAAAATTCTATTAACTTAGAAAAACATGTACAATTGTAATTACAATAACAAGAAAAGAAGTGCAAAGGCAAGAAAAGCCTAATCTACAATCTAGGGTTTAAGAGGAGGAGGAATCTGAATCTGAATCTGTGAACCAGTCCCAGCCCATCTTTTGGGCATGTTTCCTAAGTGTAGCTTTGTCCTCTTTCTTTCGTGCTTGCTTCTCAATTGGACTCTTTTTCTTCTTAGCTTTGCTCTCAGCTGGAGTCTTTTTCTTAGGCTGCCTTGGTTTCTTAGGTTGAGCTGGTGGTTTCTTGGCGGTAGGAGCTTTTGGTGGCCTCACCCTCATTTTTCTGGTCTTGGGTTCAGGAGGGACCATAGGAGATTTGCCTTTGTCTTGCTCTGTGGGGGCTACTGGGGACTTCCCTTTTGCTTGCTAGCTTTGTGGGTGTGCCTCCTTAGACTGGGCAGCTGGCTCTTTGCCAATTTTGATAAAGGCTGCTATGGAAGCAGTCCTCTTAGCAGTGACTTTCCTCTGTTTAGGATAAGTTTGCTTAGTAGTAGGTGCAGAAGGGGTGTGGGTAGGTTGAGGCTTCTCAATGAGGGGTGCAGCAGGAGGGGCAGCAGGGGACTTCCCTTTATTAGGATAGCCAAGCGGTTGTGCCTCCTCAGACTGGGCAGCTAAGGTTTGATTAGCTAGAGGCTCAGGTTCTGGCATGCAGATAGAGAGTGGGGTGGGCTACTGAGCTGCAGTTCTGAAAGCAACCAATGCAGCTTCTAATGAGGCTATCTAGATTTTGGGTTTGAGGAGGACAGTTTCATGGATTTCCTTTTAGAGTCTGAAGATCTCCTGGGCATTGTTGAGCCTCTTTTCAAACTGTCTTGCTTTGATCCTCTCTGCAGTAGTATTGGCTTTCTCCAGCTCCAGATTCAGCTGATGAGAAGCAGCCATAGATTTGGCCTTCTCATAGGCCTCCAAGATGTTAGTCCACCCCAGGGAGATACCCAGTAATTGCTTTCTGTGGGCTTCCTCCAGTTTAGCAATCTGCTGCAGTAGGGGGGTCTCAATGGACAGCCTAAGTTGGGCCATGCCCCTCAGGACATCCCTCCTAAGGTAGGGATTGTCCCTCATGGCATGGAGGATGGTGAGATAGGGAGGGATGTAAAAAGAGTGTTTAGGTGCGATAGGAAGAGAGGAAGTTGAAGGAGCAAAATGTGATTGGTCCTGGGTGGGGGAAGTGGGGTTAACATTGGGTAAGTCTAGTTGTTGGGGGAGGGTACCAGGTTCTGGGTCTATTTGGGTCTGTTTGTCAGTGAATGTTGGAGGGGGTAGGATAAGAGGTGGGATCGAAGGCATGGGGGGGAAAGAAAATGGGGAAGGCTCACTAGGAGTAGGGGGTGATGGTGGAGGGAAAATGGGAATGGTGAAAGGTATGAAAGAGAATGGTTGGGTTGTGGGGACAGGGCTGGGAGGGGAAAGGATCATGGGGGTTTTAGTGGATTGTTGAGGGATAGGTGGGTTGGTCAGTGTTTGAAGGGTGGATTTGATGGATGTGAGTTCAGTCTGCATCTGGTCCTGTGTGTGTGTTGTGGTTGATAGTTGGGATTGGATGTCTTAGATTAGAGAAAGGATGAGAGTCAGTGTGTCTGGGCTGAGAGGTTGTGTTTGTGTAGAAGATGGCACAGGTTGAAAAGGTGAGGAAGCTGCATGATGGAAAGTGGAAGGAGGGGGAGATTGGGGATTGGGTGAGTGGTGTGGAGAGGTAATTGGGGAGTCCGAGAGGGGGGTGTAGTGGGTGGGCATAGTGTCAAGGAAACTAGCCATGAAGGCTTGGAATCCTGTGGTTGAGTTAAGGTTTAAGTCTATGTCTATGAATGGGGATGTAGTAGGCATGGTAGGGGTGGTGTCTTCTTCAAGGTGAGGTGTGTCAGTGGGGATAAAAGGGATTGTGGGTGGTGTCTGGGAGGTGGTGGGAGTTGTCTTAGTGGTTTTCCTTTTCTTGTAGGAAATGAGTGGAGGGCTATCAGGTTTATGTGAAGATGTTGGGGGTATTGAGGCTGTGTATTGAGGTAGGATAGGGGATGGTGAGGGGCTGACATGGGGGGTGGTGTCCTCCCAGGTACCAATCACAGGAGAAAGGGGTGGGGGTATGGATAATGAAGACAGAGGAGGGTGTGAGAGAGATGGAATAGGGGTAGGGGATGTTGGAGTAAAAGGTGGAGGGGTTGTGGTGGCTGCTGCAGCAGTGGTGGTGACAGGCTCTGGAATCTCCTCTGTAGTAATAGGGGTGGGCCTTGTAATAGCTGCCTCTTCAAATTGCTTGGGAAGGGCCCAAGTCTCAGCCTTCTTCTTCTGTCCTTCCATTAGGCTTCTGCTGATTCCCCATTGCCTCTTGGCAAAAGTGGTAGGGGCAAGGGTGGTAGTCTCCTCTGTTTTTGCTATCTTGTACCCCCCCTTTAGTAGTAGCTTGGTGATGACTCTGGCATAGGGGAGTGTGTGTGGCTTCTTGTTCTACCCTAATTTCTTCACCAGGTCCTTCATTGCCTCAAAGATTAACCAGATTGCATGGAAGCCATGACCCAGAGAAAAAGAGTACACAGCATCAGCAATAGGAGCTCTCCTCTCCTACTGATGGCCTAAGCAATAGATGTTCTTTCTCAGGACCTGGTCAATGAAAAGGAGTTCACGCTCCAACTCTCTTCTTCTGATAGAATCCCCTGAGGCCTTTAATCCTCTAGTCAGAGCCCTTGCAATTATATCAATTGAGGCACTCAGGGGGGGGGCATACCTACAACTAGGGTCAAATGCGGCTGGGATGCCTAATACCTCTACAATCACCTTGGGGCTAACTAACATTTCAAAATCATCAACCAACACAAAGAGACCTGCTTGTCCATCTTTGTCCTTGGTGACCCTGATGTGCTGATAAAAGAGTTGCATAGCCTAGGGTAGGCTAGTGCAGGAATTCATCTCATCAAGGGTGTCAAGCCAGCCTTGCTCATAAATTGAATCGAGGGACATAGAGAGGCTCCTTCTCGAAGAAGGGCAGGTCGAAAGTTGTCTCAGGCTCCAAGGGGATTCAAGCCATGAGCTTGGAGGGTGTAGAAAACTTAGAGGTTGGCTCCTCCACCTCCTTAACCGCTTGCTTCCCTTTTTCGGTGCTTTAAAAATCTTGACCTTCTTAGCAGCGGGCTCAATAGGGGCCTTATCGTTGCCCCTTTTCTTTGGTGCACTCTTAGGGGCCATTCCAAAATCTACTTTTGAATATGAGAAATGGGGACTGAGATTTAAGTGCTTACCCTAAAATTGTAGGGTTTGGTTCGATCTGACACACAGTGCACCACGAGATCTCTGAGCAGAGGGCAATTGATGGGGATGACGTTAGGAACAAATCTGTAGATTCTTGGTGTGAATGATGGGTTGTAGGATGGACGCTGGAGGAGAGAGGTAGAAGAGTGCCGACAGCTATGGTTTCACTGGATGAAGAAGGAAGAGAATACTGGAAAGGGAGACAAGCGTGGGGTTAAAATACTTGTCGCTAAGCTTGGCACACTTTGGAACATATCCTGTTACGGGATTGGAAATGAAACCTAGCAAAGGTGCCATTCAACTTTGATTGCGCGACAATCTCCCAGGTTTACCTTGGAGCACGCGACAACTTGTGAAGAATTCTATGTGAATTGTGCGAGAGGCTCCCAGGCCTCCTGTTGTCGCTCCAAGTGTGCCATAATTGTGTGCATTATGAATCAAAAATTAAAGAATTAAAGAATGCTAGGTTATATGGATGTTAACTTATGAAAGGGATATCAGCACATTGGGGCTAACACTGGCCTGCAAGATCAGGGCCAATTGTAGCAAGTTTTAAAAGTAAGTATTTCAAGATCGTCCACAGAGAATTTTGTCTAAACTGAGAGATAAACCTCCAGATCTGTGCTACCAGATCTGGCTCTATAATTATCTAAAAAAAAGAATAGATAAAAGAGAGTGTTGGATTGTGTCACATTTAACTATAAGCAAATAAAGAAAAGAACTAACTACATGATCCAGATCCGAGTTGGGGAGATGTTTAAAATAAGACAAATGCAAATATAATAGCTTCATGTACTTTAGCCTCTGGATTTTAATGGAGAATCAGAGTTCAACGAGCAGATTCAATCTTCATCTGCTACCAAGACAGATGTAAGAGAAATAAATCGAATTAAGGAATAGGTTTAGACTTATGGCTATGATCATCACTTAAATGGTCACAGATCATCCAATAGTTGTGGCCTATTCTTTAGTTGAACATGAACATCATGTAAATGCTACTAGAATTAGGTTACCAACGCTAATTCGCAGGTGATGAATTAAGGGAAGTTGCATGCGGATGAGTGAATCTAAAGAAGTCTAATGCACTAAGGTGAACATTAACCTCAACATGACTCCAATGGAGAAGACACAAATTACAAGAACCTTTTAAAATCCAAAATTACAATTACAGAAAGCACGGCTTCTTAGAGAGCCCTCGACTTCATATCTTGAATCCGAACTTGGAAGTACAAATCACTCACAATGGCTCTCAAAGGTAAACTACAAGAAGGATTACAGGGTTCGGATAAGCTATCCGACCGAATGAGGGAAACAGAGATGAAAACTCTAAAATCTGGATGCCCAATTTGGGCGAATGGCTCTCTATTTATACTTTTTCCTCCATCCTCGCCATGATGGTGGATTGACCAATCAGAATGCTTTAGATCTGGATTGCCCAATGAGGGTTGAGCACGGGATCCGAGATCTATTTTGGCCAATGGAAATGCTCGATCCGGTTCGCCAATCGTGCCGAAGCATCAATTTCGTTATGAGTTTGAAATTTGCTTGAGCTTTCGGAAGTTCCCGCCAGTAATTTAACTTTCACATGGGTTGGAATATGCCTTCGGATCTTGATTGGAACCTTCCGAAATGTTCCTGGTCTTTTGATTGCATTGGGGCGCATGCAAAGTTTCCTGAAATACCCTTCGGACGAGTTGCAAATCCCCAGAATGCCATTTCGCATAGTTTAAGGGCTTTTTCACAAAGTAGTTTGGCTCCAGAAGCTCTCTTCGCAAAGCATTTTGGCTTCAGGAGATCTTTTCGTGGGGTTTCAGTTCTTGTTCGAATTGGTCTTCTCTTCTTTTCGCAAAGGTAAATCTTCTATTCGAACAGTTCTGTATCCTTTCGAAAAGCTCATTTGCAGTTTATTCTCTCTTCGCTTAGTCTCAGGTTCTTTGCGAATAGTAGAAGTTCTTTGCGAATTGAACTCTAGGCTCCCATTCTTCTTTACGAATAGTAGAAGTTGTTTGCGAATTGAACTCTAGGCTCCCATTCTTCTTTGCGAATAGTAGAAGTTCTTTGCGAATTGAACTCTAGGCTCCCATTCTTCTTTGCGAATTGACTTTTAACTTGATTTTTTCTTTGCGAATGGCTCTCTCTCTTGCTTCAGGTCTTTATGCGCTCTTTTAGACCCTCTTTAGCCATTCGAGGCTTTCTTCCTCCTTTAAACTTGACATGAGTCATCGCCTTTTTGATCTTTTGGGATGCTTTTTGATTTGGACCCGTCGATTGGTTAGGTTGTAAAATGCACACTAAAGCACTTATTTAGTCTTCTCAAGGGTCTTTCAAGGCTCATGTTTAGGGGTGAAAATGGTATTTTCACTACTTAACACACCCCAAACCTAAGCTTTGCTAGTCCCCGAGCAAAGAAACGTAAAAGCAAAATAAAGAGCCACTTTTGTAGGAAGCACAGTGCATTTAGCATATGCAACAAGCCTTTTAAACCCCTAGGTGATCCCTAGAGGAGGAGTGAAGTCTCCTGAGGGTTTTCAGTGAAGGTACCCACAAACTTCTCCATGGGACATTGGCATTAGTGCCGTCATCCCATGAGCAATCAAAGATCAAAATTAGTTACTCTTGAATCAATGTTTAAACAGAATTTAGGTTTATTGTTTGCAAGGGATTTCAACATTTATAAACCTTATGAATGTTTCACTCTTTCCAATCTTTGAGAAGGCATAGAAATCATGCAAATGTGTCAGCGATAGTTCATCATTTGAATAAAAATTAGGTTATAAGTCATACTTAATGTGCTCAAGTTCCAACCCAAACACTTACCGTGGTGTACTCTCATCAAGATTTTTGTTGAAGGGTTCATTTTCACTCAAGCTCAAGAGCGCTTACATCTCCCAAATGGATTTGTAAGCATGAGCTTAGGCATGATTCTCAGGTCCTGGCATCCTTGACACCTCCTCACCATAGATTGGGAAACTGCTTATCTCCACATGACAGTTCACTCAACTTTGGATCACAAGGACTTTTAGGCAGGGTTTGTTGTATGGCTCGTGGAGTGAGGTTTCAGGGATAGGAAGGTTGAGCAGTGTGTTTAGATTTTTGAGAAGTCAGAATTGAAGGAGGTGGTTCATGACTCCACCTTCTTGAGTTTAGCTTCTTTTGAGATTCGTGTTCAAAGTACTCAGTTCTTCTTCCTTTGATCTTGAATTTTCAACATAAAGTTCCCCTTTTGCCTTTTTTTGCTTGCTTCTTTTCACATTGTTTTTCTTTTACTTTCTCACCACACGCCCATTTTGAGGTATTTCTTCTTCATTTATTTTGATATTTGCCCAAATGTTCCATCTTTACTTCTTTCTCCTTTAACTCTGAATTCTCAAGGTGAGGAAGGTGAATTGGTTCCATTGGTTTGCAAGAAAAATGAGTGTTTTGATGAAGCATTGTAGGATTTATAGCTCAATTGGGGTACAAACAAGGCAGATCTTTCTTGGTTGGTTTTGTTAAGCTCAAAATTTGTCCAAAGAAGGCCTTGATCTTTTCCTCGGTTTCATGAATCTTGTTGCTTGTTTTGATTTGGAGTTTCCTAATTTCTAGTGGATCTAATGCCCTCACCATTCCTTTGAATCAAAAGGGTTGCCTCATCACTCTTCAACAGAGATGTAAAACATATAGGCTCAATTCTCCTTTGGTTATGGTTTTTCCTTGAGCTTTTAAGTATATCTTTACCTTTTTCTCTTCACTGTGGACTTGCTAGTACAAGTGTATTTTCCTGGTGTTAACATCATGGAAATGTGGAATATTGTAGGGTTTAGAATGTCTAAATTCTTGCAAAGAAAATTTTAAAATTTCCACATTGTCATGATTCTTAAGTAAATTGATTCATTTCCTGATTACTTTGGTGATTGTGATGCCCTTATGCTAATTATCCCATGGGCAGGACCTATTTGCCATACCCCCAAACCTATGGGGAACAGTGTCCTCACTGGTTCAAAGGTGGCATGGTCACATTATACCGGAAAAATTGAAACAAGGCAGCAAAATCGAGAAAGTGTAGTTCGCAAAGAACTGAGCTTCAGTATGTCTATTTGAAATGGATTTGGCTCCAGAAAGATCTTTTCGCAAAGGACTTCTCCCCAGATTTTCTATTCGAAAAGGAAATTTTAACTATTCGAACAGAACATGGTTCTTTTCGAGTAGTTCATTACAGCTCTAATCGCTGAATAGAACTTTGAACTTTTCAACAAGATTTTTACTTTGTGATTTGAACTTTGAAGTGTATTTACACTATGCGCATAAGAAAAATAGATGTAAAACAAAGAAAATCGAAAACAATGTTGTACAAACATATTATACACTTTTCTACCATCGATTTTGGAGATTCATGATGATAGGTGGGCAGCAAGGGCTCTGGGTGTTTTCAATGCATGGTTTGAGCCTCGACCATTTACCTTGAGTATTCTTCCATCCTTGGGATCTCAAATATCCACTGACTCGAGGGAGGCCTTGATGATGTATGGCCCTTCCCATCTGGATCTCAATTTGCCGAGGAAAGAATTTAAGTTTAGAGTTGAATAACCATACCTTGGACCCCGGTATGAACTCTTTTCTCATGAGGCTCCTATCATGGAATGATTTAACCTTTTCTTTGTACAACTGGAGCTAGTGTAGGCATCCATCCTCGTTCTTCCAGCTCTGAGTTGAAGCTTCCGTGGTTACCAAAGCAGTAGATCCATATTAAAAGTTTTGATTGCCCATAAGGCCTTATATTCTAATTCTCTTGGTAGATGGCATGCCTTGCCATAAACCCGATCTGAAAGGGACATCCTATAGGAGTCTTGTAGGCGATTACATGCCCACAAAGCATCATTAAGCTTAAAGGACCGGTCCTTTCATCCTTCTTCACAGTTTTTCCAAAATGTGTTTGATCTCTCTATTTGAAATCTCCACAGGTTTGTGGATGATAGGGAGTGGCTACTCGTGATGAGTACTTTTTAATAGAGAGTCAAGCGCACAAGTGGCTTCCCCATCACTAATGATGGCTGGGAATCAAATCTGGAAAAATGTGGTCTTTGAGGAATCTTAAAACCACTTTGTGATCATTAGATTTGGTAGCTATGGCCTCAATCCACTTGGAGACATAATCCACTACCAAGATGAAATTGTTTCCATTAGAAGGGAAAGGGCCCATAAAATCTATGCCCCAAACATCAAACCACTCAACTACCGAGATTGGTCGAGGGCATTGAGTTTCTTTTTAAATCTTGCCTTGATTTTTGGCGATTACGGCAAGATTCTGATCTTTGTAAGGCATCTTTAAAGATTGTGGGCCAATAGAAACCACACTTCTTGAAATTTTTGCCTATTTTATTGCGAAATGGCCTCCACACTGTTCATGACACATTGACAATATGCCGGGGAATTCATGGTCAGGACACACTTTCGATCACTTAGTGCACAATTCTTGAATAGATAAGGATCTTCCCAAATGAAATGTTTAACTTGTGAGAAGAAAAGATCTTTATCCATTCTATTCCAATGTTGAGGAATCATCCAATAGCCAAGAAGTTGACTATGTTTGCAAACCAAGGATGTTGGGTATTGATGGCAAAAGTTGCTCATCGAAAATGATTCATTAATGGGTAAGCTATCATCCTCGATTGAGAATTCGGATAAGTGATCACCACATTCTCCACTCCTTTCTTATCCTTAATCTAGATCAAACTCCCGTAATAGGAGGATCCACCGATTAATCTGGGCTTGGTATCCTTCTTAGCAGAAGGTACTTTAGGCGAGTGGTCGAAACACCACAATTTGTGAACCTAAAACATAAGGCACGAATTTTTCCAATGCAAACACAATGGCACAGCTTTCTTTCTCGCTTGTTGTGTAGTTGAGCTGGGCATCTATCATGGATCTGCGGCATAAGCTATGACATGGGAAGCTTATCCTTTCTCCGCCTAGGACAGCTCCTAGGGCATAGTCTCGATGCATCACACATCAGCTCAAAGGGCACAATAGTCGGGATGCAAGATGGGAGTCAAATCGACATTTCTTAAGGACCTCAAAGGTCATGCATTCATTAGTAAACACAAAAGGAACATCTTGACACAGAATGACAGATGAGTGGCTTGGAAATTTTATCAAATCTTTGATGAACCTCCTATAAAATCCTGCATGCCCTAAGAAACTTGATTTGCTTATTACCTGGAGGAGGCAAATGTGCAATTAGATCAATTTTGCTTGGTCCACCTCTATGCCTTTATGGGAGACCACATGTCCTAGGACAATGCCTTGGTGACTAAAATGACTCTTTTCAAATTAGAACCAAATTGGTTTCTTCACATCTTGCAACACCAACTTGAGGTGGTGTAAGCATTGGGAAAAGTGCTCCATAAATTGAAAAGTCATCCATGAAGATCTCCATGAATTGATCAATCATGTCGAAAAGATGGCATACATGCATCTTTGAAAAGTAGCAGGGGCATTGCAAAGACCAAAGGGCATCCTCCTATAGGCAAAAGTGCCAAAGGCGTGAAGGTGGTCTTTTCTTGGTCCTGGTATACCTGTGGATCGTTGTAACCAGAGTACCCATCAAGGAAGCGATAGTAAGCTTTGGCTCGCAAGCTTATCAAGGATTTGGTCAATGAGGGGAAATGGTCTTTCCTTGTCATGGTATTTAATTTTCTGTAGTCTATGCAGACCCTCCATCCAGCTTGTTTGTCGGGTGGACATAAGTTTACTGATTCAGCTACAAGGATGCCAGTTTCTTAGGCACCACCGTGTGGGTGCTACCCAAGTGAATCTGAAATGGGGTAAATGACCCCAAAGATCTAGCAGCTTGACAACTTCCTTCATTACCACTTCTTGCATGTGAGGATTCAACCTTCTTTGCATTTCTCTAGAAGGCTTGGCATCCTCTTCCGTGTGGATCTTATGCATGCATACAATTTGGGTTTATTCCTCCTAAATCAAAGAATGGTCCACCAATAATTGCTTTCTTGTCTTGTTTAGAACTACTGTGACTCCTCTTCTTGCTCCTTTGTAAGGGAGGAAGAAATAATCAGTAGTGTTTGATGATCTCCCAAAACACATATTTCAGATTTTTGGGGAGCTATTTGGAGAAAGAGGGCAGCAAAGGTACCTTGGTAACTTGTGGAAGAGGGAGAGGAGCAGTCTCCAAGAGAGAGAACTTGATGATTGGTGAGTGCCTTGCACAAAGCAGACTCCGTTGAATTTGATCTCCTTTTCCTTCTTTCTCGGTGGATCCCCAATCATTTTTAAATTCGTGGTGGAGTCTTTACCTTGCGAAATGTTTGTAAAGACTCCTCCACCAGCTCATCAATGATGTCAACATGGAAACATTCCTCCAGAGAATTGAGGTTGAGTAACAAGATTATACACATTCAATTTAACTTTCATATTTCCAAAAGACACCTCCATGATGCCAGACTGCATTGAATGCATGCATTAGTCAGAGCAGAATGGTCTTCCCGTAATGACAGGATGGCAAGGGTACTTTTGGTTGGTTCCATGTCCAACACCAAAAGTCGAGGTAGAAAAACTTGTCTACTCCTACCAAAACATCTTCAATCAACCCCATAGGTTTCCTTTCAGATCTGTCATAGTGTAACACCACTTGAGTGGGTTTCAATTCTCCCAAACCTAGCTTCTCATAGAGAATAGGGAAGCGTTGACACTAGCACCCAGATCTAGCAAGGCTTTCTCAATGGTGTGCTCCCCAATGATGCAGGTGGGGATTGTGGGGATTCTGTGGTCTTGCATCTTAGGTGGTGTTGCAATTGATAGCACTTGGTTGATTTTCTCCACAAAGAAAGGCCTTCTTGGATAAATGTATCCTAGATTGCCTTTTGTGGGTGCACACCCTCTTTGAGAAATTTTGCATAAGCAGGGGACTGTTTGATTGCATCAAGCGAGGTAGATTAATTTTAACTTGCTTGAATGTCTCCATCATTTCCTCAATTTTGTGTTTTTTGTCAAAAGGAGAAACCGACTTCATTGCATGGGGAAATGGGAGGTGAGGAACAAATTTCTTCTCCTCATCTTTTTCAACAATTTTGTTATTTTTACATTTTTTCGTTTTTTGAATTTTTCGATGTAAATCAATGACCATATTGCTATCCAAATTTGTTGTTCTGCACTTGTTCTTCATCTTTTCCTCTTCACTACCCATTGTGTTGTTTATTATTCTTCCACTTCTCAAAGTAGTCATGCTTTGATTTCCTCATGGCCATTTGAGGATTCTCCAACCATGAACTGTCCCTTAGGATTGTTCACGGAGTTGGCCGGGTAGTTTACCCTCTTCTCTCTTAGCCAATGAATTTGAGAGTTGGCCCGAGTTTCTTCAATTTTTAATGCTCTTGAAGGTTCACCGAGAGAGTTCCAAGATTTTGAAGTGAACTCAAGACCGCCTCTTCAAAGGTCGGGATCTAGGGGGGAGGGCTGGTGCATTGCATGGCTTGTTGTTGGTTAGAATTGAAAATTTGATTTATTATAAAAATTACCGATATGGTGAAAGGTGTTTGAAAGGTAATTGATTTTGAATGTCAGTCTTGTTGGGGCTGGTAATTTCGATTCCACTCGAGATTAGGATGAGATCTCCATGGGTAGTCATTCGATTGCATCATCCATAAGATCGAAATGCATGAGCTTGTTCCATCATGAGTTAAATTGTGATGTAGAAGGACATTGATCAATGGAATGAGTGGGGACCGGCATATCGGACATGCCTCCTCTACTCTTGACCCATTTGGAGCTTTAAATGAGTCCATCACCTATCAAATTTTGTGGTCAAATTATCCACTTTCCTTTCCAGACTCATTGACTTCATAAACTTTCCCTCTTGTGAATTGGGGATTATTCATCCTAGCTGAATTCTCGGTGTCCCTTGGCGAGATTCTGCTTGGGTTGAATTTTCTCCAATCACCTCAAAGAGGTCCCAAACCTCTTCAACTGCTTTTCCTAAGTAGGTACCTCCACAAGAGGCATCCACCATGTTCTTGCCCTTCGATCGGTTCCTTGATAGAAGCTTTGAACCATTGCCATTTAGGAATTTGATGGTGAGGGCATTGCCTTATCAGATTCTTTAAACCTTTCCCATGCTTCATGGAAAGTTTCATTGAGTTTGGGAGAAAGAGATGATGCTTTGTCTCGATTGGTTTGGTTTTAGTCATTGGGAAATATTTTGACAAAATTGACATTGCAAATCATTCCATGATGTGATGTCTTTGTTTGGTGCTAACATAGATAACCATGCTCTAGCTTTGTCCTTTAATGAAAAGGAAAGAGCCTAAGCTTGGTTGCCTCTAGACCGATCCACTATATGTTAAATGTTGTGCATAAAGCCGTAAATTCATCAATGTGTTTGTAAGGGTCTTCCTTACTCAATCCATGGAATGAAGGCAACATTTGGATGGTGGAGGACTTAATTTCATAATTTCCCTCCATGGGAAATTGAATGCAAAATGGGGAATTATAAGCACCAGGGCAAAGTAGTCTCTTAACAATCTCGTTCTTCACCCATTTCAAAGAGATGTCGTGATGTATGTCGGTTTCTTAGGAGTCTTTCAACTTCACGAATTTAAGGAGAATCTAGATTGAGGGTTCTCTGCCAAACATACAACTTCGAGAGAGTTTGGTACATCAAACTGTCTATTTAAGAACTTTCCTTTCCTTTTACGCTTGTATGCATAAAAATAACAACAAAATTAATAAATGACTGATAAATAAATGAAAATAAACATAGGTCTATCTATTTTAGAACAAACTTCCCCGGCAACGGCGCCAAAAACTTGTTGTCGCTCCAAGTGTGCCATAATTGTGTGCATTATGAATCAAAAATTAAAGAATTAAAGAATGCTAGGTTATATGGATGTTAACTTATGAAAGGGATATCAAGACATTGCTAACATCGCCTGCAAGATCGGGGCCAATTGTAGCAAGTTTTAAAAGTAAGTACTTCAGGATCGCCCACAGAGAATTTTGTCTAATCAGAGATAAACCTCCAGATCTGTGCTACCAGATCTGGCTCTATAATTATCTAAAAAAAAGAATAGATAAAAGAGAGTGTTGGATTGTGTCACATTTAACTATAAGCAAATAAAGAAAAGAACTAACTACATGATCCAGATCCGAGTTGGGGAGATGTTTAAAATAAGACAAATGCGCAAATAATAGCTTCATGTACTTTAGCCTCAATTTTAATGGAGAATCAGAGTTCAACAGGCGATTCAATCTTCATTTGGCTACCAAAGACATGTAAGAGAAATAAATCGAATTAAGGAATAGGTTTAGACTTATGGCTATGATCATCACTTAAATGGTCACAGATCATCCAATAGTTAATGGCCTATTCTTTAGTTCGTAACATGAACATCATCGTAAATCTTGCTAGAATTAGGTTACCAACGCTAATTCGCACGGGGTGATGAATTAAGGGAAGTTGCATGCGGATGAGTGAATCTAAAGAAGTCTAATGCACTAAGGTGAACATTCGAACCCTCGACATGACTCCAATGGAGAAGACACAAATTACAAAGAACCTTTTAAAATCCAAAATTACAATTCTGAGAGCACGGCTTCTTAGAGAGCCCTCGGACTTACAGCCTTGAATCCGAACTTGGAAGTACAAATCACTCACAATGGCTCTCAAAGGTAAACTACAAGAAGGGATTACGGGGGGTTCGGGATAAGCTATCCTGACCGGAATGAGGGAAACAGAGATGAAAACTCTAAAACTGGATGCCCAATTTGGGGTAATGGCTTCTCTATTTATACTTTTTCCTCCATCCTCATGATTTGGATTGACCAATCAGAATGCTTTAGATCCGGATTGCCCAATGAGGGTTGAGCACGGGATCCGGATCTATTTTGGCCAATGGAAATGCTCGATCCGGTTCGCCAATCAGTGCCGAAGCATCAATTGTTATGAGTTTGAAATTGCTGTTTGACGGAAGTTCCCGCCAGGTAATTTAACTTTGGGCGCTCACATGGGTTGGAATATGCCTTCGGATCTTGGTTGGAACGTTCTGGAATGTTCCTGGTCTTTTAATTGCATTGGGGCGCGTGCAATGTTTCCTGAAATACCCTTCGGACGTGCTGCACCTCCCCAGAATGCCATTTCGCATAGTTTAAGGGCTTTTTCAAAAGTAGTTTGGCTCGAGCTCTCTTCGCAAAGCATTTTGGCTTGAGGAGATCTTTTCGTGGGTTTCGTTCTTGTTGAATTGGTCTTCTCTTCTTTTCGCAAAAGGTAAATCTTCTATTGAGCGATTCTGTATCCTTTCGAAAAGCTCATTTGCAGTTTATTCTCTCTTCGCTTAGTCTCAGGTTCTTTGCGAATAGTAGAAGTTCTTTGCGAATTGAACTCTAGGCTCCCATTCTTCTTTGCGAATAGTAGAAGTTGTTTGCGAATTGAACTCTAGGCTCCCATTCTTCTTTGCGAATAGTAGAAGTTCTTTGCGAATTGAACTCTAGGCTCCCATTCTTCTTTGCGAATTGACTTTTAACTTGATTTTTTCTTTGCGAATGGCTCTCTTTCTTGCTTCAGGTCTTTGTCTGCTCTTTTAGACCCTCTTTAGCCATTGCTGAGGCTGTTTCTTCACTCCTTCTTTAAACTTGACATGAGCTGTCAGCTTTTTGATCTTTTTGGGATGCTTTTCGGATTTGGACCTGTCTGATTGGTTAGCTGTAAAATGCACACTAAAGCACTTATTTAGTCTTCTCAAGGGTCTTTCAAGGCTCATGTTTAGGGGTGAAAAATGGTATTTTTCACTACTTAACACCTCCTTTTGGATTGCACGAAAGGCTCTAAGGTTCACTTTGAATCTTGCGACAGACTTTGAATATCGCGACAACTAATGAAGTATTCTATTTGAATTGCGCGAGAGTCTCCCAGGCTTCCTGTTGAACCTCGCGACAGCTAGTGAAATGCTCTATTTGGATCGCATGAGAGGTTCTTAGGTTTACTTGAATCTCGCGACAGCTATTGAAGGGTTCTATGTGAACTGTACGAGAGTCTCTCAGGCCTCCTTTTAAACCCAGTGACAGCAAAGTAGTAAACAGAGAGCATGTCCTCTCTATTCTGCCATTTCCATTTGTGTCGTGGCTGGATCCTAGGCATGACTCTCCACCATAGGTACCCCCACACACATTAAGATCAAACATTAAAGCATAGACAGCAAAAATCACCATCCAACATTGTGCATTCAAGCAAAAACCATCAATTCAAGAGCAGTAATCATCAAACAAAGCATAAAGAAATCAGACCAGACAGGTCCAGATTCAAGTGGGGCCACTAAAATTTCCTAGAGAATTTGAACAAAAGAAAGCAAGACAAATCTAACAAAACTAAAGTACATATGATACAATATTGACACACCTGTGGATCAGTTTAATGAAGGATCCCCTTGAAAGTGAATGGTGTCCATGGGTTCAGCAGGTTTTTCGAAACAAGGCTTAAGCCTCCCAGACTTGGGATCGTTGATTTCCACAGCACCAGATGGGGAAACACTCATGACAATATAGGGACCTTCCCATCTGGATTTTAGTTTGCCACGAAAAAATTTAAGTTTGGAGTTAAACAACTAAACCTTGTCACCAACCATGAAGCTCTTTATAAACATACCCTTGTCAAAGAAAGCCTTGGACCTTTCCTTGTAGATCTGGGCATTGGCATATGCATCCATCCTCAGCTCGTCTAGTTTTGATAGCTGCAACAACCTGTGATGACCAACAAGAGTTAAGTCTAGATTTAAATTTTTAATGACCCAATAGGCCCTGTGTTCTAACTCTACTGGGAGATGACAGGCCTTGCCATAAACTAGTCTGAATGGGGACATACCAATGGGAGTCTTATAGGCAGCCCTATAAGCCCACAATGCATCATTTATCTTGTCAGCCTAGTCCTTCATGTCAGTCCTCACAGTCTTCTCAAGGATATGCTTGATCTCCCTATTAGAAATTTCAACTTGCCCACTAGTTTGTGGGTGGTAGGGAGTAGCAATCCTATGGGTGACAGAATATTTCTTGAGCAAGCTCTCGAAATTTTTGTTACAGAAATGGCTACCCCCATCACTGATAATGGCTCTAGGGGTGCCAAATCTTGAGAAGATATTCTGCTTTATAAACTTGAGGACAACTTGATTATCATTGATTCTTGTGGCAATAGCTTCTACCCATTTTGAAACATAATCTACTGCCACTAAGATGAAATGATAACTATTTGCAAGAGGAAAGGGGCCCATAATGTCAATACCCCAGACATCAAACAGTTCCACAACAAGGATGGGCTGCAAAGGCATTGAGTTTCTTTTGGACAACCCTCCTAATTTCTGACATCTTTCACAGGTCCTGCAGTGTGTATTGGCATCTCTGAATAAAGAAGGCCAATAGAACCCACACTGCAAGATTTTGTTAGCTATTTTTCTTCCACTAAAGTGGTCTCCACAGGCATTTTCATGGCACATGGCCAGAATAGTGGGGACATCACTTTCTGGAACACATTTTTGGATGATTTGGTATACACAATACTTTTATAAGTAAGGTTCCTCCCAGAAAAAGAATTTGACCTGTGAGAAAAATAGGTCTTTGTCCATTTTGGTCCAATGGGCAGGAATCTTGCCTATAACTAGATAATTTACAATGTGTGCATACCAAGGAACCAAGGATTGGATGGCAAATAATTGTTCATCCGAGAAAACATCATTTGTTGGATCATCAACACAGTTTTTCGACACAATTCTGGTCAAGTGGTCAGCCACCACATTTTTCACACCCTTTTTGTCCTTAATTTCAATGTCAAACTCCTGCAACAGGAGTATCCATCTAATCAGTCTGGGCTTTGCATCTTTCATGGACAATAGGTACCTCAACGCTGAGTAGTCTGTGAAGATTATAGTTTTATACCCAAGTAAGGTCTAAATTTGTCCACAGCAAAAACCACTGCAAGAAGCTCTTTCTCAGTTATGGTGTAATTCAGCTGAGCTTCAGCAAGTGATTTGCTAAGGTAGGCAATGACCACAGGCAGCTTATCTTTCCTTTGGCCCAAAACAACACCTATTGTCAAGTAGGATGCATCACACATTAGCTCAAAGGGGAGTGCATAGTCAGGTGTTTGGAGTACAGGGGCAGTGGTGAGGCATATCTTGAAAGTTTCAAAAGCCTCAAGACATTCAGCAAAAAAGTCAAAGGGCACAGCCTGGCAGAGCAGGTGGCACAATGGTTTGGCAATTTTGTTGAAGTCCTTAATGAACCTCCTGTAGAATCCTGCATGTCCAAGGAAAGATCTGATTTATTTGACTGTTCTTGGAGGGGGCAAATTTGTAATGAGGTCAACTTTGACCTTATCTACCTAAATCTCTTCTTTAGAGACTACATGGCCCAACACAATACCTTGTGTTACCATGAAGTGGCTCTTTTCCCAACTTAAGACCAGATTGGTCTCCTCACATCTTTGCAAGACAAGGTGGAGGTGTTACAGACATTGGCCAAAACTATCCCCATATACAGAAAAATCATCCATAAAAATTTCCAAGAATTTGTCAATCATATCAAAGAATATGGCAGACATACACCTCAGAAAGGTGGCTAGGGCATTACACAGCCCAAAAGGCATCCTTCGGTAAGCAAAGGTGCCCAAAGGACAAGTAAATGTAGTTTTCTCTTGGTCATGAGGGTGCACAGGGATCTGGTTGTACCCCAAGTACCCATGAAGAAAACAGTAAAAAGCTTTTTCAGCCAACTTATCCAAAATTTGATCAATGAATGGGAGAGGGAAGTGGTCTATTGAGCTTTCAATAATCTATGCAAACTTTCCAGCCAGTGGTCTCCCTAGCTGGTCTCAGCTCTCCGGACTCAGTTGTGATGACTGTTATGCCAGATTTCTTGGGCACCACTTGGATAGGTGCCACCCATTCAGTTGTGATGACTGTTACCCCAGCATCTAGCAATTTGATGATTTCTTTGAGGACTACTTCCTGCATGTGAGGATTCAATTTCTTCTGCATTTCCCTGGAGGGTGTTGAGCCCTCCTCTAAATGGATCCTGTGCATACAGATTGATGTATCTATTCCTCCTAGATCTGCAATGGTCCAGCCAATTGCCTTTTTGTGCTTCCTCAAGACTGTTAGTAATTCTTTCTCTTGCTCATTGGTAAGAGAGGAGGAGATAATTACAGAAAGTTTTTCATCATTCTCAAGGAAAGCATATTTCAATGTTTCTAGAAGCTTCTTGAGATCCAGATCAGGGGCTTGTTGGGTGGATGGCAGCATTGGTGCTTTGTTGGTTTGAGGAAGAGGCAGCAATGCAGGTTTCCAAATAGAATGCTGCACTAAGCCCACTGAAGACTTCAATGTGGTCATGTCTTCTGGCATAACAGCTGGGCTTCCTTCCTCTACCATGTCTCAAACTTCAGTTAAACTTGTGACAATGTTGCCCCACTCCAGCAGAGTAGGCAATTCTTCTTCAACAACTTCCTCTAGTACATCCACTGCAAAGCTTTCCTCATTGTCTAGCTGAGGGTACTTTACACTGTTGTACACATTAAGTTCGACCTTCATATGTCCGAAAGTTACCTCCATGATCCCTGACATGCATTGAATGCATGCATTGGCAGTGGCCAAGAATGGCTTGCCCAAAATAACAGGTATAGGGGATGTACTCTTGTTGCAGCCCATGTCTAAAATAAGGAAGTCTGCAGGGTAAAAGAACTTGTCCACCCCCACTAAGACATCCTCAACCACTCCCATAGGTCTCCTTTCAAACCTATCAGCCATTAACAACACAATGGGGGTGGGTTTCAGCTCCCTCAAACCTAGCTGCTGATACACACTGTATGGTAGCAGGTTTACACTGGCTCCAAGGTCTAGAAGGGCACTTCCAATTGTGTGGTCCCCAATTATATAGGGAATAGTGGGTATCCCTGGGTCTTGCAACTTCTCTGACATTGTTATGTTTAATATAGAAATAATTGTATCAGTTGCAAAGACCTTTTTGAACAAATGGCCTCTAGCTTTTCTTTTCTGGGTACAAAGGTCTTGCAGAAATTTGGCATAGGCTGGGACCTATCTAATTGCATCTAGCAGGGGCAAATTAATTTTTACCTGCTTAAAGGTCTCCACCATTTCCTCTATCTGTGCATTCCCCTTATCAAAAGGGGCAGGGCCACTCAAAGCTTGAGGAAATGGCAACTGAGGTACTGCTGGTTCCTCAACTGCAAGCCTATGACTAAACTTTTGTTTTTTTCTTTTTTCATCTTTTATTTCCAGGTGAGGCTCAACTACAGCCTCTTTATTTTTCCTTTGTTGCAGGGTAGCAGGCAACTCTTGGCTCTGTGCTCTAACAAAGTCTCTTTCACTTTCATTCGAAAGTTCCTTGGAAATGACCTCTCCTTGTTCCTTTCCCACCTGGTAGTCTACCAGCCTGCCAGACCTTAGGGTTGTGATGGCATTAGCTCCTTCAAAACTTGAGGAGTCTTCTCCAATCGAATATTGGCCCTTAGGGTTGGCCACTGGCAGGCTTGGCAACCTGCCCTCTTCTCTTTTGGCCAGTGCATTAGATATTTAGCCTAGCTATTCTTCCATTTTCTTTATGCTTTGATTGTGAGAAGTCACAGTCTGAGTCAAGACTCCAAGGCTTTGCAATGAGGTCAAAACCTGGTCCTCGAAAGAAGCATTTCGGGGCTGAGGTGGGGGAACTACAAACGGATTTGGCTACTGGGGCAGCTACTGATGCTAGAAATTTGACCTTGGGGCATATCCCTAGTTAAATTGCTGCTGTGGCCTTTGAGCTAAGGTCAACATCTGTTGTGGCTGCATGTAATTGTCTTATCTCCACCTCAAATTTGGGTGGTCTCTCCACTGGTAACTAGCATTTTAGTGCTGGTACCCAAATGGCTGTTTGTTGTAGCCAACAGATTATTACTTGCTAAATGATTATGCAGCAGCAGCTTGTTCCATCACATATTCAGGATATTGCCGTGCAGATGGGCACTCTTCCACTGTGTGTTGTGGAGATTGGCATATCAGACATGCCTCCATCACTTGTACAACCAATTTGGGTTGCACCACAGTTAATAGTTTATCAAACTTATCAGAAAGATTGGCCATCTATATTTTTAGGTCATTATTCCAAGTTACTTCATACATCTTTCCTTTGGAAGTTTCTGCAAGTCCCAGTTTAAGAGAAGGCTCTTGAACAGTTCTTGACAAAGACATCTTTTGGAAAGCATTTTCACTGATGACCTCGAAGAAGTCCCATGCCTCATCTGCTATTTTATGCATGCAAGTTCCACCACAAGAGGCATCTACCATGTCTCTGCTTTTCTCATCAATCCCATTATAAAAGCTCTGGACAAGTTACCAGTCAGGGATCTTGTGGTGGGGACATTGTTTGAGCATCTCGTTAAATCTGTCCCAAGCTTGATTAAAATCCTTAGTTGGGGATTGGGCAAAAGCAAGTATTGCTTTCCTCAATTGGCTGGTTTTTATCTCTAGGAAGAATTTGGTCAAAAATCTTGTCTGGAGGTCTTTCCAAGAAGTGATATTGTTGTTTAGGAGAGTAGCTAACCAAGTGTTGGCCCTGTCCTTTAGGGAGAAAGGAAGGAGCCTTAATCTGGTGGCTTCTGGTCCCAAACCAACAATGGAGAATGTTGTGCACAGGGCCAAGAATTGGTCAATGTGCTTGTAGGGGTCTCCCATGCTGAGCCCATGGAAAGAGGGAAGCATTTGAATGATTGAGGTTTTAATCTCATAGTTTCCCTGAACATCTGAGAATTAAATGCTGAATGGGGAATTATAATCATCAGGAGCATTCAATTCCTTCAATGTTCTGGGTTGCTCTTGACCCATGACCGCATCTCGAAGAGGGGCTCAACTGTGGTGTGTCTGGGACTTCTTGGTCTTCTGTCCCTTTCTATCTCAGGGTTAGAAGGCTCTAATGTGGGACTGAGGGATCTTCTTCCTAACATGCAAACACACCAATAGCAGGGAAGACTACTTGCAGACACATTGCAATTAACAAAATTACAACTATCCTAATCAACTGCTATGGAATTTTCAAAGGAGAAATAGACTTAGGTTTTAAGGGTTAGAGAAGTGCAAACAGAAGTAGCTAGACTCCCATTGCAGTTCTACTTTCCTTCTCTGCTACTGTCCAGATCTGCAAGAAAAATTTCAAATGTAAATCGACAGTATCAATTATTCACCAGCATAACTACCAAAGAATAAAAAATATAAAATCTAGGGTCTACTAATAGAACAAGATTCCCCGAGACCTGCGCCAAAAACTTGTTAGGCTATTTTGAGTGCTTGCTGCTGACTTTATTGGAAACAGTGATAAGAATGTGTTAGTGAAACTGAATCAAAGGTGGATTCAAAATTACAGAGCAGCAAGCCTAAAAATACACAGACCTGCAAGATATAGGGCCTATTATAGCAAGTTTTAATAAGTACGAGTTTGTCCCACAGGGAAAGTTGATCTAAAGCTCCAAGGGAGCTATCTTTACTAAGCCCTCCAAATCTAGCTACAGATCTGGCAATCCTAAATGGAAGGGGATTTAAGGTCACTACTGTTTGCATCCTAAGGTAACCTAATGCCTAAGCTACAGAAATGGTGGAGAAGAATGATGGAGTGTGAGAAAATAAATATAAAAGGGTGAGAAGTAAGCTATTAGGTACAGATCTGATGGGTCTTATAACTGAGACTCAGATCTGCTGCTATAGAAATCCTGTCCAATGGTTACATTATCGTCAAAGAGGAGAAAGGATCCAACTCACCCCTGTGCCATGATCCAATCCCTTATGGCTATAACCTGTCCACTTGAATGGTCACAGACTATCCACAGAGGCTATCCTCCCCACAGAGGTCTGAGACAGAACAAGAACATTGCTGCCACCACCATATTCACAAGGCTACTAGCTCAGGCTCCCATGAGGATTTAGATTTAGTGGTTCCTGTGGTGGGGCATATGCCTACAATGTGCCTAGCCTGGACACACAGGTCACTTAGATCTAAATAAATCCTTAAAAACAATCCTCCATTGCTTACAATGCAACATAGCAATGGAGGATCTCAAGGCAGCAGCCTTGTACGGAACAACTCTCAAAACACCAATCCCATATAAATATAACATCCTATTATAAAACACCATCAAAATTATTCTAAATAAACATACAAAGGCATAGCCAGCAAGTGCTAGACTATGGAGAGAAGAAAAAGGGAAAAAGAAGCTTCCTAAACCCTAACCTTAGCCTACTGCAATTCTACAGTTGCTTCAAGGAGTACAGAAGTCCCCTAAACCTAAACTAGGCTTAGGCTTATATAGCAGTCAGCTCTGTGAGCATTAGGGTTAGGAAAACCCTAATTTATTATTACTATCGTGGCCAATTTCTGTTCCTTGGATGCCTCGGGGCGTGTGCATGGAGATTGGAGCATTAGAGTGCGTGCCCTAGTTTCTAAAAGTTCCCAGATTGCCCCTACAGAAGTGGGGAGAAGTTAAGATCTCGAGCCTTGCTAGGTAGAAAGGATTTCCAGGTCTTATCGCGTAATAGAATTGGCGTCGCGCGATAGAATTGACTTGAAGCTCTTGTAGTCGCGAGATTGATACTTTGGTCATTGTGAGATTGCTCTGGTTGTCGCAAGATTGTGCTTTCTATTTGAATGGCGCGGGAATTGCGCACGTGGTTCGTTCTTTGGTGAATCTCGCGGAGATCCTCGCTAAGAAGCAATGTGCATGGGCTTCTGGATCGCGCGAGCAGTTCCCTGAAGGTCTGTATCCCACGGCCACTGTGCGACAGTTGCACACAGGAATGCCTGGAGCTCTCTCTCCTCAGTGAATCGCACAAAGATTAAAGGTGCCTTTCTTGAGCTGTGCAAGACTGCGCGAGAGTTTATGACTGAGCCTCACGAGAACTGTGCGAAGTCTACTTTCTAGGCTCTTTTGTCATTCATCTGCGCGAGAACAGCGCGAGCAGTTGGTGTGCTGCCTTCAGAAACCCGTGATAGCTGCGCGAAGCATTCTTTCTGATTCAATTTGAACCTTACAACATCTGTGCGAGGCTCATTTCTTAGCTTGTTGCAGCTTTGATGTGCCTATGCTGCAGCCAATTCTCTGTCTGAGTCCAACATCCTTTCTTCTGAGGAACTTCTGGGGCAACAGTAGGCTTCTTGGCATGGTTAGGGCCTTATCTGTAGCTGCTACTTATTACTTATAAAATGGGCTTAACACACACTTATTAAATGACTAAGGGTGTAACAGAGAGTAAGTTAAGGGGTGAAAAGTGGTGCTTTTCAGGTCTTAACAACGAGGGAAACATAGGTTGGCTAGTAAGCTTTGTCGGTCAGAGTCGAGGGCTACGGGTTCTTCGGCTGGGCAGTCTCGTCGCACCTCTCGTGATTGTGTCAGGGGCGATGCTCTTGAGGATTCTGTTGTTTGAGAGATTCTTGTAGGGTATCCTCCTCATTCTCGCTCGAGGCAATAAATTAGACAGACGAGGGAGGGGGGTTCTGTGGTGGGGCCTCATCGTTTAAAGGTTCTGAGGACTCTAGGTGCCAGGATTGTATTTTCAGAGGACCAGTCTATGGACCTCCGGGCTGATGATACTGGGGAGAGCGACGCTCGTCCATCCCAATGACAGCATAGGGAGTACGGGTGCATGTGTATTTTTATTGCTTGTGTGCGTTGTATATATATAGGGGGGATGCCCCTAGTGACAAGTGTAAATGAAATTTTGTATATCCATATAGAGATTTTTTTGGTTTTAGATGTACCTGATTGGCTCCTTTTCTTCTAGTTACCTCTTGCGTCTACCCTTTCCTTTTTTTAGTTTCTTTAGCGCCATTGACCATCATTGGAACTTGGATGCTTCCTGAGATGGCCCGGTGATGGTTGAAGGTTGCTTCGTATCTGCACATGTGAAGGTAATGCTATCAATAGTTTTTTTTCCCCCTTGCTAGTTGTCAAGGGGGGTGTGTATCTCAGACTGGGGTCTGGTAATAAAGGTGGATATTATTTTTTTTATCTTTTATTTTTTCCTTTTTTTTTTGAAATGAAAATAATGCAACATGGAAAGCAAATAACTAAAATAATAAAAAATAAAAAATAAAAATGCCACAGTGTAGGAGCATGGTAGGATTGGCAGTATAATATCTTCGGTAGCACTTTTCAGATGGTAACTTTGTCGTTTCTCATCTTCTTTGTGGACAAGCTTGCACTTCTAATGTGATTCTCCTTCTGTCCCAAATAAATGCTCTAGTGTGTGGATGCAATGGAGCCCTTATGGGCTACAAGATGAGCACTTTGGGTCTATAAGCAATCATGGCTATTTGGTGAGTTAGTTTTGAAGAAAAGTTTATCAATACTATCATCGAACTGGGAGAGGCCATTTTGATTAGGTCAATTGTATATAGGAGTCTCTCTTGGGGTGGTGGTCATCCTATCCCGTGGTGATCAGGGAGAAGTATGGTAAGTACAGTGGGTGATTGCGTCAATCGTCATTCATCGATTTTTAGTTTCATTTCTAGGAGTATCCTGTAAAGCTTCTGATTTATCGTTCGAAATAAAAATAGAAGTGGGAAGTAAGGCTCAGTGATGTGGGGAATAGTTTGTAACTAACACTTTTCAAAATGGATGAATAACAATCTTTTTCTCAGAGGGATACGGGATGCCATGATCGAGCTCCTTCGTCATGTTCCGGTGCCATCAAAATCTCACATTCTATGGTTAGGAGGAGTTTGTCCTCGACGACATCTAGTAGTATGGGGACATCAGAGATGCCCTTACAGTTTGCTTATACACTTCTAGTAAAGTTACCAGAGATGACCTCATAGTTTGCTTATGCTTCCCTAAGATCATTGACTTGTTCATTGGTCATAATGCTCTCACTCAAAATTTTGACATATGCATTCTTTGAAAGCATCATGATAGCGCAAGAATAATGAGTTTTGATTGAACCTAACATCTTCATTTTTTTTTTGCTCTAATGTCTCCTCCAATGGCGGGGGAAGGGAAATGAGGATCAGGTGTTACTTATGCTTTTCCAATAGGTTAGGTAGGTCACTAGTCCTTTAATCAGATTGCCCGAGTAAGAAAAAAGTGGGCGATAAATCGAAGGTCTTAGGGATATTTGGAGAATTGATGACGTACGACCAAGGAATGGGTCATGACGACTACGAGGGTGATAAGTGTAAGTACTTAACCACGGGATGTGATGATCACAGGGCTAAGGATAATATTTTATAAGGTACATGGTGTTCCAAGGGATGGGGAGCTCTTCCCCACTTTGGTTCACCAGTTTGTATGCATTTCCAGGGTACGCGACAGTTATGACATAAGGGTCTTCCCAGTTCGGTTTTAGTATTCCTTTCGGATGGGTGTGCTTTGAAGGCATGATTTTCTTTAAGACAAATTCTCTAATATTAAGGGGTCAGTTTGAGGACTTTCTTATCGTAAGCCTTGGCCACTCTCCTCTAATATACCTGAGCCTGATCAGCTACTCTTAGGCGTGTTCCATCAAGCTGCTCTAACTGCGTGAGTAGGGCAATTCTCCTCTCGTCTAAGGATAGCTCATAATCGAGTTGCATTCGTAAGGATGCTACTTGTATCTTATATGATAGGACTACCTCCATCCCGTAGGTAAGGAGGTAGGGAGTTTGGCCAGTGGTCGTACGAATAGAGGTCCTGCAGGCCCAGAGGGCTTCTGGTAGTCGTTCAGGCCAGTCGGCTCCATTGCTTATTTCTACTGTGCATTTCAAAATTCGGATTAACATTTTGTTCGTAACTTTCTCTTGTCCATTTCCTTGAGGGTAGAATGGTGATGAGTGGCGTAGATCGATGCCGAACTTCTTGCATAACTTCTTCATCTTTTCTGCGATAAACTGTGGCCTGTTATTGGTAACAAACATCCTGGGTACTCCGAACCTAGTGATGATATTCTTAATGATAAACTTTATGAGTGTTGAAGTGGTGATTCTGACATAGGATTCAGCTTCTGCCCATTTGGTGTAGTATTTGGTTGTTGTAAGTATGAATGCGTGCCTGTGAGTGTCCCCAACTGTGTCTGTGAAAGGTCCGATGACATCGAAGGCCCAAATCGAAAATGGCCATGGCGAGGCCATACTGTTCAATGGAGCTTTGATGAGTGCGACGTGCTCTTGGCATTATTTGCAAGATTGGAATAGAGGTGGCAATCTCTGTTCATTGTCGGCCAGAAGTAGCCCTATCATGTAACTTGATCGGCGAACCTCTATCTACCGGACTGAGCGCCGAAGGCACTAGCGTCTGCTTCTTGGATGATATATTGGTAGTCATGACACATCGTATTTATACTCCTTTGGTGAAAGCTTCTTTGTATAATCTTTCATCGAGTACGCAGAATCGAGCACATCAGTTCCTTATAGTCTTTCGTTCAATCTTTGTGGCGTATGGAGGGACGTGCTGATGCTTTCAGAAGTTTCAGATGTCGAAATACCATGGTTGTCCGTCATTGGTTGGTGATCTTTCTATTCTTAACATAGAGACTTTGGTTTCTGCCTTGACGTGCTTTTCCGGAGTGATTGCTTCTTTTAGTCCTATACTCGTGGGGAGGATTGGTAGTTCGATCTTAACGGTCCATACTACCTCAGGCGTAGGTACTGTCAGCTTTACAATGAAGAATATTTTAGTACTTTGGTCGATGGGTATTTGGATGACCGAAGCTAACATGGCTAAGGAATCTGCGAGCTCGTTTTCTAATATAGGGATGTGCATGAAAGAGATTCTTTCAAATTTCTTTATCAAATATTGAGTAGTTTCTAGGTATGCCATTAGTCTCCTTTCCTTAGTTTTCTATTCTCCTATAACTTGCGACATTACTAGCTTGGAATCATCGATGGTTTTTAACTGTTTAACACCTAATTCTAATGTTGCTCATAGTGCAGCTATAAAAGCATTGTATTCGGTGACGTTATTAGTGACAGAGAAGTCTAATTGAAAAGCCTTAGGTATGACAACTCCTTTGAGGCTTCGGAGGACTATCCTAATGCCTTTTCCTTTGTGATTTAGAATGCCGTCAAAATAAAGGGTCCATGAGGTTTTATCGAGCTCTTCGTTATGAATCGTGAGTAGGTCTTCCTCGGGGAAATCCGTGTGTATGGGCTCATTGCTCGAGAGCGGGAGATTCACGAGATAATCATCGATTGCTTGTCCTTTGATTGACTTCTGCATGACGTAAGTGATGTCAAATTCTTGCAAGAACATATGCCAGCGAGCGATCTTTCCTGACATTGAGGGCTTTTTGAATACGTACTACAGAGGGTCCATTTGGGCTAGTACTAGTATTTTATGTGCTCCGAAGTAGTGTCATAATTTGGTAGAGGTTCACACAAGTGTGAGGCAACTCTTCTCTATTAAAGTGTATTTTCATTCGTACTCGACCATCATCCTACAAAGGTAGTAAATAGCCATCTCTCTCTTGTCATCTTCTTCATATTATTCCAGAATCACTCCCATTGCTTTATCATTTGCTGAGAGGTGTAGGATTGGAGGTCTTCAGGGAACCAGTGGCAATAGTATTGGTGGGTTAAGGAGGTACTTTTTGATATTATCGAAGGCTTGCTAACAGTGGTCATCTCATTTGTACTCAGTTCCTCATTTAAGTAGCATGTAGAAAGGATCGCATCTGTCTGAATGCTGGGAGAAAAATCTCCTGATGAATTATAATCTTCCTATAAGGCCTCATAATTCTTTGATTTTACTGGGAGGCAGCATCTCGAGGATGGCTCTGACTTTTGAAGGGTCGACTTTGATCCCTCGCTTCCTGACTATGAAACCAAGTAATTTTCCGGAGGTGACTCCGAAGAAGCATTTCCTTGGTTTCATTTTTAGCTGATATTTCTTTGCTCTTTGTAGTACCAGTCGGAGTGCTTCAACATATCCTAATCGCGTTTGGGACTTCACTAATATGTCATCGACTTAGACTTCTACACATTTATGCATCATGTCGTGAAAGATAGAAATCATGGCATGTTGATACATGACTCCTGCGTTCTTGAGCCCAAAAGGCATGATGTAATAGTATGTTCCCCATGGTGTGGTGAAAGAAGTCTTCTCTTGGTCGGACTCTGCTAATTTGATCTGATTATATCTAGAGAAACCGTCTATAAAGGATAGCATCCCATGTCCAGCGCTGTTGTTGACTAGAGTGTCAATGTGTGGAAGTGAGAAGTCATCTTTTGGGCATGCCTGGTTGAGGTTTCGAAAGTTAAAGCAAACCCGTACTCTGTTGTCTTTCTTAGTGACAAGTACTATGTTGGCGACCCACTTGGGGTAGAGGACGACTCGGATGAATTTTGCTTTGTGCAATTTATCAACTTCCTCTTTAACTTGAAGGGCAATTTATGGGTGCATCCTACAGAGTTTCTGCTTAACAGGCTTCGCATCGGGTTCTAAGACAAGGCGATGCCCTATTAAACTTGGGTCTAAACTAGGTATATCCTGTTGGAGTATTTTAGGTGCTTGTTGAAGTTATTAAAGTGATGAGATAGTAAAAATCAAAATGCAAAGGTGGAGTGAAATTGCTATGAAAACAACAACCTAAGATACACACAGCCTGTAAGATATAGGGCTATTGTAGCAAGTTTTGATAAGTAAGAGTTTGTCCCACAGAGAAATTGATCTAGAAACCAAAATGGGCTATAATAGTAGGCCTCCAGATCTAGCTACAGATCTGGAAATCCTAAAGAAAGGGAGTTCGGTGTCACAACTACACTAAATTGCCTACTAAAGAAAAAAGAAATAAAGTGCAGCCCTATCCTAAAGAAAGGGTTATGAAGAAAGTGGTGGTCGTGTGTTAAAATAAAGATAAACTGGTGGGAAGTAAACTACTAGGTCAAATTCATATCAGTTTTGCCACTCAAAATCAGGTTTGGACTTGGAATCACCTTAGGGCTATAGTCTGCCCACTTAAATGGTCACAGGCTAACCACAGAGGTTATCCTCACCACAAAGATCTGAGAAGGAACAAGTAAACTGCTGCTGCTACCATCGTCCTAGGGCTACAAGCACAAGCTTCCATGGGACTTTCAATCAGCCCAAATGCTAAATGCATGCTATAGCCTAAACAAAACTACGGGCAAATAGGAAAATAACAGATTGAATGAATATTTAAAGTGAAAATTCCATTGATCAAGATCACCTACACTGCAATTTCTCAAGGCAACAACCTTGTGCACAACTGCTCAACCAAAGATCCCAATTATTACATGACCCATTACAAAACTAGATAAAACGTCACCTAACTGCTTATAAAAAGATTTTACCAGCAAGTGCTATGCTAAGGGAGAAGAAAAATGGGAAAAGAAAGTGATCAAACCATAACCTTAGCCTGCTCGAGCTCACAGCCTTCAGAGGTTGAAGGAGAGATTGATAATTCTAAGTTACAAAACACAACTTATATACTTAGCCCCAATGCATTGGTTCAGAAAAGAGTAAACCCTAATTTTTCTAGCAAATGTGGCACTGTTACAACCCTTGGATGCTTTGGAATGTGTGCTTTGAGATTAGTGCTTGGGAAGTGTGCCCTAGACCTAGGGAAATCCCCAAAAGGTCTTTGAGTTAAGACTGAGAAGTGGAGAGCCCGAGCTTCTTGAGGCTGGCTTCTAAAAATTAATTCTATTGCGTGGCTTGCAGAGTACTCGCAAGGTACAATTTGGTTTCAAATGATGCTTTCTCGCATAGAAGGATTTAGGCTTGTCGCACAGTTGCTTTCTACTTCTTTAGTTCCTTCGCGCAACTTGCAGGGTCGTCGCGTGGTAAGAATTATCTTGGAAGGTTTGTTCACTCACGCAAATGAACTTTGCATCTTTGTGCAGCTGCTCTAGCTTTAAATGCACTCGCATAGAAGAGTTTGCAGTGCTTGGCTTGCTCGCATAGTAGGGCTTCAGAATATCCTATCACGAGGTACTCGTGCAAATGCCTTTACATCTCGCTCGGTTCCTTGTCAAGTGGGTAACTGTTGAGCACTGAAATATACCACTTTACCCCTTAACCTGACCATTGATGAACCGTTGAGCATGTTAATAATGTCTTTTAAGTGTGTCTTTATAGATAACAATAAAATAAGAGCTTAATGCTACAATCCATACTTTTGAAGCCAAGAAGAAGGAATTTTATGTTTAGCAGTGGAGTTGATGGATTTATTGAAAAGGCACCACGGTGGTTCACACCATTGGGGCTTTTTAGCATGCTTTGGGGGCCTTGAAGACCTGTTGAGAGAGTGGTGAAGCCCAGAGGTTAATGAGGTGCTATGCAGTAATACAACATTTTGTATTTGTAGCAACGTAGCACCTTGGATGGAAGTCAGCAGCAAATCAGCATCTTAAGGCATTTTATGCGAATAGCTGCAGAGCAATTCAAGTGGCATATTACAGCTACAACATTAATGCACTTGAGTACTTTAAGTGTTGATGTTCATCTACTAGAGCTGAGGATGGAAGCCCATGAGCAGCACAGCTGCAAACTTGAAGAGTTCGAGCAGTTTAGAGGGCTGGTGCAACCACTCGAGTGGTTTAAATGCATAATTTAGTGAACCCCACGAGTGGTTGATGTTGAAAACCAAACCCTCGAGTGGTTTAAAATGATAAGATCCAACCTCTCGAGTGGTTTGTTGAACCCCACGAGCTGGTATGTGCTGAAATCAAGCTGCAGTGCTGAAAAATGCTGAAAATGAACCTGTCAAGAACCTGTCGAGAGGATAAATGAACCTGTCGAGAGGTTCTGATGCCTGAATCAACCTGTCGAGAACCTGTCAAGAGGTTTTGATTTTGAAATGGAACCTATCGAGCATCCTTTCGATAGGTTGAATGAACCTGTTGAGCTCCTATTAGAACCTGTCGAGAACCTATCGAGTGCATACCTGAAGCCCATTCAATCTGTCGTGCAGTTGCCTGAACCTCTCGAGATTGAAGTTCTGAAACTCCAACCTATCGAGGCACAGGTTCCATCCATCTATCTCACACTTTAGGGACATTTTGGAGATTCCAATACTTCTAGGGCACACATCCCAATGTCCCACACATCTCAGGGATTTATCTCAGGTTCCATCAGCAAATATCAGGGGCCGACAGGGGCATTTTTGAGAGCTGCAAGAACAGATCAGCTGGGCATAAAACTCTGCACATGGAACGGCAGTCCACATGCAATTTTCCTTGGCTGAAATGAAGACACCTCAGTTGTTCATAATAAAACTGAGTCCTCTGCTCTCTGATTGGCTGCAACTCAAGGATGCATATGTATAAATACCCATCTATTCTGCTGTAATTCCTCAGCAAGGAAAGTAGAAATAAAGGAATAGCCTGAGTTCTCCTTAGCTCATTTAGGTTTAGTTTTAGGTTTGATTTTTCCCTTTTTTCTTCCCCCTTCTCTCTCTAATCCAGCCTGTTGGATTAGATCTAGGTAGTAGCCCAGATCTGGTTTATAATTGTAATTTCGGCATGAAGAAATGTGGATCGATGCACAAACTACAGATCTGGGAACAATGCTATTGTAAGTTGTTTTTAGCAATAAATTGTTGATTTTAAACTTAATTAAATTTAAAGATCTTGTGGTCCCATTAGATTCTCGGTCGGATTTTTGCACTCGACACAAGCTCAGGCCCTTCTCCGATAGATCTCTTGATGACCATCTGATTTCCCTGGGTTACATATGCTTGTGGGTGCCTGTGCCTGTTGCCTTACATCCACAGCATCTATAGTGATTATCTTGTTCTGATTGAAGCCATCAGAATAGAGGAAATCTATTGGATGATCAGTGACCATTTAAGTGGATAGATCATAGCCTTAAGATCAATCCAAACCATCGATCTAAATCAGATTCTTATATCTTGCATTTGTGCTTGTAGCCAAATGAAGGATTGCTGTAAATCCCTAGCTCTTTATCTATTTTGTAATAAAAACCAGGCCCTAGCTGTCAATTTCTCCCCATTTTATATTTTATTTTACCATCCATCTTCCTCAATCTTTGAGATTTAATTTTATATTTCAGTTTTATAAATTAGATCTAGTGACACTCGAAAAGCTCTCTTTCTTCTTAGAATTGTCAGATCTATAGCCAGATCTGGAGGTCTACTATACACCTTCTAGGTTAAGATCACTACTCCCTATGGGACAAACTCTTACTTATTAGAACTTGCTACAAAGGACCCTGTATCTTGCAGGTCTAGGATATTTTAGATGTGTTGAATCCATCTTTTATTTTACTTTGATTTTATTTTACTTTTATCATTACACAATAATCAGCAAACTGAAATTTCCCAATAGTAACGCATCTCGCTTGGTACAAGGTTAAGCTTCTAGGCGCGCGAGAGCTATGCGAGAGAACTTCTGGAGCTCTCTCTCCTTGGTAGCCACGTGAGAACCTCGCGAGTTAGCTATTATTCTTTGTGAAGATTGGCCTCACGAGATAGTGCACGCAGTTGATATAAGCCTTGATCCTCGTGAGAACTTTGCAAGCTAGATTTCTGAAAACTTACTGTGTGAGAGCTTTGCGAGTTCTTTAAGTGTTGATTACAGCGGAAGTGCGTGACTGCTGTGCGAGAGATTGCTCTGTGATAATCGCTTCACTAAGCTATGCGACATCTTCGCGAGCTCTATTGTGCTATATGTAACATCTGTGCGATGGAGCTTTACTGCAGCTTTACCATGAGAGTTAGGATCTCAACTGTGCGAGTTAGTTCATTTACTCTTCTACTGCTATGCAGCTACTACTGTTTCAGCTCTCTCCACTCACATCTATGCTTCTTTCATCTATTGGACTTTCTTGGTCCATTATGACATAAAAAATAGTCACCATGGTGTTCCATCAATCTCTAGCTCAGTTGTCATTCCTGGCTTGACTTCTCTCTCTTCTTGGCACCAAAAGTATGGACTTTGTGTTAAGCTATATAATTTATTACTAACTACAAAACAAGCTAAACAAGAGTTATTAGTCGGCTTCAAGGTTTGGCAAAGGCTAGGTTAAGAGGTGAAAAGTGGTACTTTTCAGTGAATAACACACCCCCAAACCTAATCTTTGCTAGTCCCTGAGCAAAGAAAAATTTAAATAGCTACTCTAAGAATATAAATGCCACTATCGTAGGGAGCACGGATGCATTTAGCTTATGCATCAAGCCTTTTTAACCCCTAGGTGATCCCTAGTAGAGGAGTGAAGTCTCCTGAGGGTTTTCAGTGAAGGTACCCACAAACTTCTTAGTGAAGTAGTTAATAAAAGTGAAACATTATCAAGTTAGCTGTCAATACACAGAGCATCAGTTCACCTTTGACTCAATATGTGAGGAATTTAAACACATGATATGCACAGACATTTAACCATTAAAACTTTTGCATGTATCTACATTATTTCCAATTAGCTTACAACAAGAGAAATAACACATGTGTGTCAGTACTGAGATCACTATCATTTCAAAAATTAGGTTTTAGGTAATGCCCAATACATTCAATAACAGACCCAATGCTTACCAGGGCAGTGTCTCACAAAGAAATTTGAGGTTCTCATTTTCTCACAAGCTCAAGAGTGTTACAGCCCCAAATGGGTCTGTAAGCATGAGCATAGGCAAAGCTACTAAATTTTGGCATCATTGGCTATTCCTCACCATAGATTGGGCAACTCCTCATCTCCACATAACAGCTCATTCAACTTAGGATCACAAGGTCTTATGACTGTGTTGTAATGCGGCTTATGGTTGTAGGTTATAAAGAATAGAAGGGTGAAAATGGATGCAAAATTGAGAAATTAGCAGGTGAAGGAGGTGATTCATGACTTCACCTTCTTTAGTTAACCCATTTCAGCTTCTTTGACATTTTTCAGACTGGAAGTGGCCAGCTTCTCCTCTTATTTTTACTTTTTCCAATGAAATTTCCTCTTAATATCTCTCTTTTCCTTTTCATTTTCTCTTTTTTTTTCTTCTGGATAACTTTTCATTTTCTTTTTATATTTTTTTTCTAAAATGCCACTGTCTTTCCAACTGCTACACAGTTATCATCCTTTTGTGTTTCTTCACCATTCACCCAATGTTTACCTTAGCTTGTCCATCTTCAACTCATTCTCCTTTACCTTCTGAATTCTGAGAGTGGGGGTAAGTTTGAATCAGGTTCATAGGTTTAGGTATAAATACTCAGGTGTATTTGGAAGAAAAATTAGAAATTAAGGCTCAAAAGGTATATGCCCAAGGGCAATTTACTGGGTTTAGTATTTTAAGGCTCAAACTGTCCAAGAGAAGGCCTTGATCCTTTCCTAAATGTCATGGATACTATCAGCTATTTTAACTTGGAGATGCCTAACTTCTAGTGAGGACATTAAGTCAACCAGTCTTTAGAGCAGAAAGAGTTGCCTAAGACACTCCTCAAAGAAAAAAATATATTTTGTAGGCCCAAATCTCACTAGGTATGGTCTTCATTGAACTCTTAGGCATGTCCTTACCTTTTTCTCTCTTTAATGGTTCACTAAGTACTGACACAAGTGAGTTTTCTTGGTGTTCACCTCATAGAAATGTTAAAATTTAAAAGTTTTCAATGCTTAAAGGTTTACAAAATTGTTTACATTTCCTAATTTTTAAAGTTTCTTGGGTGATCACAGCTCTATATCTATCTTACTCACTTTAGTTTGTTGCACTTAGGTTAACTACATCATTGACACTCCTTGTAAAACCCCTAAACCTATGAGGAGCAGTGTCCTCACTAATTTAAAGATGAAATGGCATGTGCAGCAAGGAACATACACAAAATCAGACACCAAATAAAGTAAAGGCAAGAAACAAAGTACACACAAACAACTAAAACAAACTAAGCAGATATGAAGACAGAAAGTAAACCAAACAAAACATAAAGATAAATTTCATTTATAGACAAAAATTTGTACAATGTAAGGAAAAAGAACTACACAAAAATAATGCAAAGACATCCTAACTAACTGCAGGTACATATCTAGGCATCCTAATTATCTGTTGGCTCAGTCTTGACTTGGGGTCCTTTTCCTTTGGCTTTCTCTTTAGTAGCAGCAGTAGAACTAGCAGGAGGGGCAGACTCAGTTGCTTGTGGAGGAGCTATGCCAATTAGTTCAGCAAGTCTCCTTTCAAGGATTTCTACCTTCTTTTCAGCAAGCAGAGTTCTAGTTTCATAGAGTTCCTTGGTGGCCTTTGCGACATCTTTGGAGGTAGCTAATATTTTTTCTAGGCCATCAGTTCTCATCTTCTCCGTTGCTGCAGTATGCTTTTCGGCTTCATACTGGATCAAAATTCTACCTCATCCCTTTGATATGCCCAGCAGTTGAACTCTTTGATCAAACTCCATTCGACTTATCTTCTCTTCATAGGGCTGCTTGATGGAGGTTCGAATGGCAGCCATGCCTTTAATCATATCCTTTGCAAGTTACGGGTTCTATTGCATGGCATGGGGGAGAGTGGAGTATGGAGGTGTAGAAAATGAGGAGGTAGGTAGGATGGGCTGCTCATCACATGAAGAAGGGCCAGCCAGGAAGGGAGAGGGGAGGGGGATGTAGAAGGAATGGGCTGGGGGACTTCAGATTCAGGCTCAGGTTTTAGGTTGGAGTTGAGGAGGTGGGTATTAAGTCCTCCATATCTGTTGTAGCATCGGAGGTTGCTACAACAAGTGGGATAGCAGGTAGGAGAATAATGGGAAACTGGATAGGGGTAGGTTCAAGTTCTAGTTCAGGTTCAAGGGCAGTTTGTGTGGAGGCATTGGTAAATGTATTGGAGGGGTAATGGGAACATGCTCAATGGGTGTAGGTGTGATTTTAGCTAGGGTTGAGAGTTGGGATAAAAGGGACAATGTGGATTAGATGGCCTGTAGGCTACTGTGAATTGAGGTCTGGTTTTAGAGGTTAGAGGTCAGGGCATGAAGGTTGGCTGTAATGGATAATTGGGTTTGGGAGTTGACCAACACTTGGGTTTGCAGGGAGAGTAATAGGTTGAAGATTTGGGGGAGGAAATCAGGGGTGATGGGTGGAATTGGTCGAAATGGGGATGTGGGTGCATGAGTGAAGGTGGTGGGCTGTGGAGATGGAGGTGTAGGGGCAAAATGATCGGGCTGTGGGGAATCTGGAAGAGGGGGAAAATATGGACGGTGAGGGGAGTCTAGGAGAGGGGTAAACTCATAGTTGATGTCCCCTATGATAGAGGACATCATGGCTGAGTATCCCTCTTCTAAAAAAGGGATTTGATCATGGGTAGGTAGAAATGGGATGGATTGGCCTAAAGGCTCTCAGGTAACAACTTCAAAAGGTGTGGAGGGTGCAATGGGTTGAGAGGGAGTGGCTGAAGAGCTATGAGGGATTTCAAGGGTGTAAGCCTCAGGTTCAGAGACTTGGGCTGGTGAGGGTGGTGGTAGGTCAATGGTTGGGTTTGGGATAGTTGAGGTTATAGAAATTGGGGTGGATTGGGAGATATAGGTGGGTTGGGGCTCTTTGTGGGCTTTGATTAATCTTCTATTCTTTTTATAGGTGGTTAGCACAGGTGGGGATGTTGGAGGGATTGGCATGGTCTCATCACATGTGGTATGGATGGATGGGCTTGGTGTGGCTGATGTGATGAGTGGGGGTACAGTTAAGGTAGCAGTAGGTATGGTGGTTGTGGTAGTTGGTAGAGTTGTCTAGGGTGAGGGTAATGAGACTATGGGAGGTTTTGAGGCTTGGGTTGAGGGAGTAGTGAATGGCATGGAAGGTGAAGGGGTGGCTGGTAAGGTAATGGCTACAGATGTGGAGGTGGTGCTCGCTGGCACACTTGAATGGGCTGCTAGAGAAAGGGCTGCAGAGCTTACAGCCATAGAGGCAGCAACAACAGCAGCATAAGAGGTTGCTAGTACCTCTTCCTTCTTCTTCTCAATTAGGGTGCCACTAATCCATTATTTCTTTCCACTTGTTCTGGGGACTAAGGGGATGGTCTTGTCATCCATTTGAAATTGGTACCCCCCCAACTTCATCAAGGCTGTAATGAGCCTGTAGTAGGGAAGTGAGTGGGGTTTCTTCTTGGTCTTCATTTTTTCATGAATATCTACTATCCCCTCAAAGATCAACTTGGCAGCATCCAAGTAGTGACTCATGTGGAATGAGTAGAGTGCATCCGCAATAAAAGACCTCCTCTCCTGCTCATGGCTAGAGCAATATACATTCTTCCTCAACAACTCATCCAAAAATCTAAGGTTTGTGTGCAAATCCCTCTTCCTGATTGAGGCTCCTGAGGTTGTGACTCCTCCAGTCAACTCCTTGGCTATCTCTGGGATGGTGGCTATTAAAGGGAGACCCAAGCCACACTCAGGGCTATACTTGGCTGATATACCAAGATTTATGCTATGGCAGCTTGATTGAAAAGCATTTCAAATTTATCAATCAACACCAACAATGCTGGATTCCCATCATCCCCAGTCTTGATTCTGATATCCTGAGAAAACAATAACACTAGTCTAGGGATGACTAGCTGCAGTGGGGGCCTCAATAAGGGTACTAGATTTGCTTTGGTCAGGTACGCAATGGAGGCTGATGACTCTAGTGTCTCCTCAAAATATACTTTATCAAAAATTGTTTCAGCCTTCAGCTTAATTGCAGCAACAAATTCAGATGGGACCCTGAGGTACTCAGTATCTTCTTCCTCATCAGGGTGAACCTCAGGGACCTTTTTGGCCACCTTCTTGCCCTTTTTCGATTTCTTCTTGGATTTTCAGGGCTTTTAGCTGGTAGGTGTTCTCTGGCCCTTCCCTTTGGGGCAGCTTTCTTCTTAGCACCTTGGGCCTCAGAGGCCACACCCTTGCCCTTCTTCACAGTTTGCGCAATTTAGGGCTCCTCAGTGGGTGCAGTTACCACAGGGCTCTCCACATTGGAGGCATTTGTAATCCTTGTAGATTTCTGAGTGGCCACAAGGCTCCCAGCAGGTGGTGGGGTTACCAAAGCAGACAAGGAATCTATGAATTTTGAACCCGTGGCCATAGCTATTCAATTTCTTCAATTTAGGGCTTGAAACTCCCAGTAGGTGTAATAAAATAGAACCCAAAATTCTCTCTACTTACGCTAAATTAATATCCAATTAAATCAACCAAGAGAGAGTGAGAAATCTTACCAAATGACATCTAGGGTTTCACCTCACACGTGGCACAATGGTTCAAATATCCCCAAGCCGGGCTCAAAGTGACTAGGAGGTGATGGGGAGTAAAATGGTAGGAGGGAACTAGCCAAGGTTGAGTGGAATAGGTTGTATAGAAGAAAGAGGAAAAGAGGGTGCTCAGAAATGTGTAGTGAAGGCTAGGGCAGATAGAAAGAATGGAGAAAATAGAAAAAATCACAGGGTTATAAAGCTGATCCAGTGCCTCGCACAACTGTCTTCAGGTTCTCGTGAGGTAGATTTCTTATGCAGTACACAGCCAACCTCATGAGAAGTGCTATCGCGAAGATGAACAGAGCCTCGTGAGAACAGATTTATAAGCTTTATGTGCCTCGCGAGGTACTTCGCAGAGTTGAATTTGGGCTTAAGTGCACGAAGCAGTTTCTCATCTCTCACGCAGCTTAGCTTGTGATCTTCGTGAGGAACATCCATTTGGAGTATCAGAAACTTTGCGAGGCAATTAATGGTATGGCCTTAAGAATGATAGCTCGTGAGGGTCTCGCACAGTATAAAAAGTGTGAATTCCATTTTTCGCGCAGTTCCCTGTTGCTGATAGGATAGTGCGTCCCGAGGTTTAATATCAGGCTTCAGCATGTGTCTTTTACTCGTAAGGCTCTCACGAGGAATAAAATTTCTCTCAGAACTCTGCGAGAAAGCCTATAAGTGGCTCGCGAGCTTAAAATTTAGGCCATTTAGCATCGCGAGAAAGCAACACTTAAGCTTTTCTCTCAGCTTGTGCCCTGGCTTGTGCATGTACCATGTCATGCACTAATTCAGTGTGCATTAGCACTAACTCCTTGACACGTACTCCATTTCATCATGACAATTGGGTTACCCTTTATCAACATTTAAACATCAAAAATTAAAAATTCTAAAGATAATCTTTCAGATCAAATTCATGACATTTATTAAGAGAGCATCTCAACCATCAACAATAGATATGGACATCAAGTCTGATGAAAAATATGCACTTGTACTCAAAACAGAGTAGAACAAAATAAAATCAAACCCAAGCAAATCATCATCACCCTAAAAGCAGTAATTGAAAATTTCTAAGCAACACAAAACAAGACAAAGCATTCAACTCATATGGTACACTTATTACAAAGCTATGGATCACTGAGCAGTGGGAGGTTCATGTAGGTGAATGGTCTTAGGAGGCACCACAAAATGTTCTACATAAATTTTTAGCCTTTGACCATTCACTTTCATCGTCTTCCCAGACATAGGATCTAAGATCTCCACAACACCAGATGGGGAGGCATGAATGACAGTGTAAGGTCCATCCCATCTAGATTTTAACTCCCTGAAAAAAAATTTAGTTTGGAGTTGAAAAGCCAAACCTTAGTACCAGCAATGAAGTCCTTCCTCATTAGCTTCTTGTCAAAGAATGCCTTTGATTTCTCTTTGTATATTCTGGCATTTGAATAGGCTTCCAGCCTCAGCTCATCAAGCTCTGCATGATTTCGCCATAATTTCTGTGAGAACCCAATAGGCTCTATGCTCTAACTCCACTGGTAGGTGGCAGGCTTTGCCATAAACTAGCCTAAATGGGGACATGCCAATAGGGGTCTTATAGGCAATCCTATAAGCCCACAAAGCATCATTCAGCTTTTATGCCCAATCCTTTCTATCAATCCTCACAGTCTTCTCTAAGATATGCTTGATCTCCATATTGGAAATTTCAACATGCCCACTGGTTTGTGGGTGGTAGGGAGTTGCAATTCTGTGGGTATCAGAATACTTTTTGAGGAGATTCTCAAAAGGCCTGTTACAAAAAGTGCTCTTCCCATCACTAATAATAGCACTGGGGGTGCCAAATCTTGAGAAGATATTGTCCTTCAAAAATTTAAGGACAACTTTGTGTCATTGGTCCTTGTGGCAATGGCTTCCACCCATTTGGACACAGTCCACTGTCACAAGTATGAAGTTGAAATCCATAGAATGAGGAAAGGGACCCATAAAATCAATACCCCAGATGTCAAAAAGTTCTACCACAAGGATGGGCTGCAATGGCATTGAATCTTTCTTGGAAATGCCCCCCAACCTTTGACATCTCTCACAGGCCTTGCAATGTATGTTTGCATCTATAAACAAAGTAGGCCAATAAAAACCACATTGTAGCACATTCGCTCCAGTCTTTTTGCCACTAAAGTGACCTCCACAGGCTTGCTCATGGCACAATAAAAGAATATTGTGGAACTCACATTCAAGCACACATCTCCTAGCACTTGGGATGCAGAATGCTTGTAAAGGTAAGGATCCTCCCATAGAAAATGCTTGACTTGAGATAGAAATAGGTCTTTGTCCATCTTAGACCAGTGAGGGGATTATCCTACCAACAACAAGAAAATTGATAATATGTGCAAACCAAGGCACACTAGACTACATGGCAAATATCTGCTTATTAGGGAACAACCCATTAACAGGTGCTACTGCACATTCTTCCAAAGTAATTCTAGAGAGGTGGTCAGCCACTACATTCTCAACTTCCTTTTTATCCTTGATCTCAAGATCAAACTCCTATAGTAGGAGGATCTATCTAATCAACCTTGGCTTGGAATCCTTCTTAGCAAATAGGTATTTCAGGGCTGAGTGATCTGTAAAAACATTAATTTTAGACCCCAGCAACTAGGGTCTAAACCTATCAACAGTAAACACAACAACTAGCAGCTCCTTTTCAGTAGTGGTGTAATTGAGTTGAGCTTCAGCTAGTGTTTTGGTGGCATAATAAATCACTGCAGGCAGCTTATCTTTCCTCTATCGTAAGACAACACCTATGGCCAAGTCTGATGCATCACACATCAGCTCAAAGGGGAGTGAGTAATTTGAGGCTTGGATTATAGGAGCAGTGTAAGGCACTTTTTTAAGACCTCAAAGGCCTCAAGGCACTTAGTAGAGAAGTCACATGGGACATCCTGACACAGTAGGTGGCACAATGGCTGTACAATTTTACTGAAGTCCTTAATGAACCTCTTGGAAAATCCAACATGTCCTAAAAATGATCTGATTTGTTTGACAATCCTGGGTGGGGGCAAGTGTGAAATCAAGTCCACTTTATCCTTGTCAACCTCTATTCCTTTGTGAGAGACCACATGGCCTAATATAATTCCTTGTGTCATCATAAAGTGACTCTTTTCCCAGCTTAGGACCAAATTGGTCTCCTCATATCTTTGTAAAACTAGCTCAAGGTGATTTAAGCACTAGCTAAAGCTATCCCCATATACTGATAAATCATCCATGAAGATTTCCAGGAACATGTAAATCATATTAGAAAAGATTGCATACATGCACCTCTGAAATGTGGCTGGGGCATTGCACGATCCAAAAGGCATCCTTCTCTAAGCAAAGGTGCCAAAGGGACATGTGAAAGTAGTTTTCTCTTGATCTGGAGGATACACAGGGATTTAGTTTTACCCTGAGTATCCATCAAGAAAATAGTAAAATGCCTTCCCAGCCAGCTTATCTAGAATTTGGTCAATGAAAGGGAGGGGGAAGTGGTCTTTCCTGGTTTTAGAGTTGAGTTTCCTATAATCAATGCAAACTCTCCAGCCAGTGGTCTCCCTGGCTGGCAATCACTCCCCAGAATCAGTAGTGATAACTGTTATACTTGACTTTTTAGGTACCACCTGCATAGGTGACACCCATTCTGAATCTGAAATGAGGTAAATTACCCCTGCATCCAACAGTTTCACTATCTCTTTGAGGACCACCTCCTGCATGTGAGGATTAAGCATTCTCTGCATCTCCCTATAGGGTTTAACACTCTCATCCAGGTGAATTTTGTGCATGCAAACTGAGGTATTAATGCTTCCAAGATCAGCTATTGTCCACCCCATTGCTTTCTTGTGCTTCTTGAGAATACTCAATAATTCCTCCTCCTGCTTACTAGTAGGAGAGGAGGAGATAATCACTGGAAGCTTGTTTTTTCCCAAGAAGGCATATTTTAATGTAGCTGGGAGCTGTTTCAACTCCAACTCCAAAGGACTATCAATGGAAGGCAACAAAGGTGCCTTAGTAATTTGAGGAAGGGGCAACAATGTAGGTTTCCAGCTAGAATGCTGCACTAGCCTCACAGAAGACTCTATTTTGGTGATGTCTTCTGTCATGAGAACTTAGGCCTCCTCCTCAACCAAACTCCAAATATTTTTCAGGTCATTATCAACATTACCCCAATCCAGCAGATTGGATAATTCTTCTTCCTCATGACCATCTAGTACATCTATGGCACAACAGTCCTCATTGTCCATCTGAGGTTGCCTAGTAGCATTGTATATATTTAATTGGGCCTTCATGTTCCCAAAGGTCACTTCCATCACCCCTTACCTGCATTGTATGTAAGCATTTGTAGTGGCCAAGAATGGCCTTCCAATGATGATAGGAATTAGGACTTTACTTTTGCATGGGTCCATGTCCAAAATAAGGAAATCAACAAGATAGTAGAACTTGTCTACCCCCACTAAAACATCCTCCACCACACCCACAGGCCTCCTCTCAGACCTATCAGCTAGTTGGAACACAACAGATGTGGCTTTTAGTTCCCTCAAACCTAGTTCCTCATACACAGAATATGGGAGCAAGTTCACACTAGCCCCTAATTCCAAGAGGGCTCTTCCAATGGTGTGGTTTCCAATTATGCAAGGGATAGTAGGGACCCCTAGGTCCTGTAATTTCTCAGGTGTGGCAATGGGCAAAACTGATTTAACATGTTTAATAGTAAAAACCTTTTTGGACAGTTGCACCCTTGTTTTCCTCTTTTGTGTGTAGAGGTCCTTCAAAAACTTGGCATAGGCAGGGACCTATTTTACGGCATCAAGCAAGGGTATATTGATCTTGACCTGCTTTAAGGTCTCAATTATTTCCTCCATCTAAGCATTCCCCTTATCAAAAGGAGATGGGCTAGCTAATGCATGAGGAAATGGTTGCTGTGGGACTGCTAGTGCTACAGCTGCATGTCTAACCACGTCATGGTCAATTTTTTATTTTTTTCTTTTTTCTTCACTTATTATTGGCTGTTGGGGCTTAGCATCAGCCCCTTTATTTTTTCCTTGCTGATGCACAGCAGGGGATGACTTCTTTGGTTCTTCACCACTCACATTCTTTTCATTTTTATTCTCTATGACCTCCTCAGTTGCCCTGCCCACTAAATTATCAACCACTATGTCACTCCTCAGGGTAGTGATTGTATTAGCCTCCTCATGGGTAGAGGATGCTTCTCCAATCATGTACTGCCCTTTAGGGTTGGCCAAGGGTTGACTAGGCAACCTACCCTCCTCTCTTTTGTTCAAATCATTATAGATTTGACCCAGCTAGTCCTCAATTTTTTTAATGCTTTGCCCATGAGAGTTCACAGTTTGGACCAAGTTCCCCAAATTTTACATAGATGCTAGCATTTGCACTTCAAAGGAAGAGGATCTAGGCTATTGTGGGGACAAGACCAACTGATTGGGTTGTGGGGCAGGCAACTAAAAATTCTGTCTTGGTGGGTATCCTTAGTTAAATTGGTGCTGAGGTCTATATGGAGCAGCCAACTGCTGCTGTTAGGATTGAGGGTATATATCTTGTCTCCACCTCAAATTTGGGTGGTTTCTCCATGTGTACCCAGTAGGTTGCTGCCCATATGCTTGGGCAGTATTGGCATGTTCCATTACAAAATTAGGGAATTGGTTGGCTGATGGACAATCTTAGAGTAAATGTGTGGGAGATCGGCATATTAGACATGCCTCTTCCACTTGTCCAACCATCCTAGGCTGCATCACATTCATCAATTTGTCAAACTTTAAACTCAAAATGTCCATCTTCCTTTCCAAATCATCTTGCACCTTAACTTAATACATTCCACCTCTAGGGGTGGACTCTTTCACCAATTTTGCTGGGGTCTGGCTGCGATTGCGAGACAGTGACTCCTGCTACATGAAATTTTCCCCTATGATGTCAAACAACTCCTAAACCTTATCAGCTATCTTGTGGAGGTAACTACCACCACATGAGGCATCCACCATATCCTTACTCTTGGGATTAATTCCTTGATAAAATACTTACACAAGTTGCCACTGTAGAATTTGATAGTGGGGGCATTGTTTTAACATCTCTTGAAATCTCTCCCATGTTTCATAAAAATTCTCAGTTGAGAACTGAGTAAATGATAAAATGTTTGTCCTCATCTGGCTGATATTGTTCATGGGAAAGAATTTAGCCAGAAATTGGCTTTGGGGGTCACTCAATGTTTGAATGCTATTGGCTGGGAGCTTAGAGAGCCAGGTGCTGACTTTGTCCTTTAGGGAAAAAGGAAAAAGCCTCAGTTTGGTGGCTTCAGGTCCCAAACCAATAATATTGAAAGTGGTGCAAAGTGCCAAAAATTGGTCAATGTGCTTGTACGGATCTTCCTTACTGAGCCCATGAAAAGATGGCAGCATGTTAATACTGGAGGATTTGATTTCATGTTTCCCTCAACTGAAGGGAATTGTATTACAGAAGGGAAATGTGTAAACCCTAGCTGCATTATATTCCTTCAGGGTTCTTTGCCTCTCAGCCATGACAGCTAGCTCAGTTCCAACAATAGGGCCTTATGTGGTGTTTCTTGGCCTAAGGACCCTTTCAACCTCAGGATTTGGAGATTCCAACTCAGAGTTAAGAGACCTTCTTCCAAGCGTACACACATAAACTTAGTAGGTAAAGAAAATGCCCATAGCAAATAAAAAATTTTCAAGCTAAATTAACAACTAACCAAATTTACAACTAAACTAATGACAGGGAATTCAATATTAAAGTACTGAGTTTTAGGGTAAAAGAAGTGCAAATAGAGCTAGCTAAACTCTAACTGCAGCTCTAGCTTTTCCCTATTACAGTTGTCCAATTCTATAAAATTCCATAAAAAATCAGTATCACTTTTTATTCTATTTATGGCATAGCTACAAAGAATTTTCTAAACTAGAATATAGTACAACTCAGGTCTACTAAAAAGATCAATATCCCTCGCAACAGTGCCAAAAAGTTGTTGGAGTAATTTAAGTGCTTGTTGAAGTTATTAAAGTGATGAGATAATAAAAATCAGAATGCAAAGGTGGAGTGAAATGGCTATGAAAATAGCAATCTAAGATACATAGCCTGCAAGATACAAGGCTATTGTAGCAAGTTTTGATAAATAAGAGTTTGCACCATAGAGAAATTGATCTAGAACCCAAAATGGGCTATAATAGTAGGCCTCCAGATCTGGCAATCCTAAAGAAAGAGAATTGGGTGTCACAACTACACTAAATTGCCTACTAAAGAGAAAAGAAATAAAGTGCGGTCCTCTCCTAAAGAAAGGGTTGTGAAGAAAGTGGTGGTGGTGTGTTAAAATAAAGATAAAATGGTGGGAAGTAAACTACTAGGCCAAATTCATATCAGTTTTATAACTCAGATCTAGATCTGCTTCTGCCGGAATCCTTGTTGAAGTATTATCAAAACCTCAACAAGGAAAAAGAATCCAACTCACTCTTATTATTTAACCTGGTCCCTTAAGGCTATAACCTATCTACTTTAATGGTCACAGACTATCGAATAAGGAGGATTAAAGCACAAGAAGAAAATCAGAAAACCAATCTGATCAAATGGAGTAGACTTATCTTAAGGTTATAACCTGTCCACTCAAATGGTCAGAGATTATCCAATAGATGTCCTCCACCAAACTGATCAAATTAGAACATTAAAATTATTATAGACACTATGTTTGCCAGGCTACAAGCACTCCAGATCTGTTACAAATCTGGCAAGTATTCATAGGAATTCCTACCCATATGGGGCTTAAATACAGCTGGTCATTGTTACAAAAGGCCTGTAATGACTCAGCCCTCAAGTCTGTAATTACTATAGCAAGATTAGATCTAACATCTGATATTGGTCAAGTAAAACAGAGAGGAGCCAGTTCCTGCAACAACCTTTCACCAGGCTACATGCTCAAGTGTAGAGGATAAGAATCCTTCTCAGATTTGGACTTGGAATCACCTTAGGGCTATAGTCTGTCCACTTAAATGGTCACAACCTATCCACAGAGGTTATCCTCACCATAGAGATCTGAGAAGGAACATGTAAATTACTGTTACCACTATGGTCCCAGGGCTACAAGCACAAGCTTCCATGGGCCTTTCAATTAGCCCAAATCCTAAATGCATGCTATAGCCTGAACAAAACTATGGGCAAATAGGAAAATAACAGATTGAATAAACATTTCAAGTGTAAATTCCATTGATCAAGATCACCTATAATGCTATTTCACTAGGCAGTAGCCTTGTGCACAACTGCTCAACAAAAGATCCCAATGTTTACATGACCCATTACAAAACTAGATAAAACTTCACCTAAGTGCTTACAAAAAGATTTAGCCAGCAAGTGTTGGGCTAAGAGAGAAGAAAATTGGAAAAAAGAAGTGATTAAACCCTAACCTTAGCCTGCTCGAGCTCACAGCCTACAGAGGTTGATGGAGAGATTGATAATTCTAAGTGACAAAACATAGCTTATATACTCAGCCCTAATGCATTGGTTCAGAGAAGAGTAAACCCTAATTTTTCTAGTAGATGTAGCATTGTTACAACTATTAGATGCTTTGGAATGTCTACCTCGAGATCAGTGCCTCTAGATGTGTGCCCTAGACCTAAGGAAATCCCCAAAAGGTCCTTGAGTTAAGATTGAGAAATGGAGAGCTCGAGCTTTAAGAGGCTAGCTTCTGAATATTAATTCTCTCGTGTGGCTTGCAGAGTACTCGCGAGGTACAATTTGGCTTCAAGTACTATTTTCTCGTGTAGAAGGATTTAGGCTTGTCGCGCAGTTGCTTTCAACTTCTTTAGTTCCTTCGCGCAACATGTAGAGTCCTCGCGAGGTAAGAATTATCTTGGAAGGATTATTCACTCTCGTAGATGGACTATGCATCTTCACACAACTGCTCTAACTTTGAATGCACTCGCATTGAAGAGTTTGTAGTGCTTAGCTTGCTCGCACAGTAGGGCTTCTGAATCTCTTATCACGAGGTAGTCGCACAGATGCCTTTACATCTCGCTCAGTTCCTTGTCAAGTGGGTAACACATCTCGCTTGGTACAGGGTTAAGCTTCTAGGCACACGAGAGCTGTGCGAGAGAACTTCTGGAGCTCTCTCTCCTTGATAGCCACGCGAGAACCTCGGGAGTTAGTTGTTGTTCTTTGTGAAGATTGGCCTCGCGAGATAGTGCGCATGGTTGATATAAACCTTGATCCTCGAAAGAACTTCACAAGCTGGATTTCTAAAAACTTAGTGTGTGAGACCTCTACGAGTTCTTTAAGTATTAATTACAGCTGAAGTGCACGACTGCTGCGCCACTATGTGAAAATCTTTATCGTCAGTGGATTCCCAATCTTCTACTCGTAGCTTGAGTTCTAGAGGTTCTCTCTCTTTCTTCTGTAAGCTCCTTAGTGTCAAACAAGGGTTGGACTCCTTCAAGCTATTTATCAATATCGTTGTTCAAATTGGTTAAATCATTGAATGCTTTAGTCATTCACTCGATTTCCACTTCTTAAGATCTAGTGAAAGACACTTCCCTCTACCTTGGTACATCTGCTTTCTCAGTGGTCCCATAGACGAAGTTGTCATATAAAGACCATTTTAGTGAGGTAGGGAACAAGTCAATTTGTGGGCCGTCCGATTGATAACCTAACCCGATGTGTTTGCATATTTTTGTTGGGACGACAAGTCCTATACGACCTTGCTCTTTTTTATCAAATCCAATGTGGGGGATGTATCCGAGTTTGTACATAAGGTCCCACCCTTTCATCACCGTGAGGTTGATGTCATAAAGTTTGGTGAGGTCTGGGCCGACCTCTCTCCTCATTAATTTTTGTTGACGCGTTGGGGGAGAACTAGGAGGGGTAAGGGGACAGACTTTTCCAATGATTGTCTCATCAGGGATTCGAGTCATTTAAATGTGGCCCATGTTGAACACAAAATCATGGGCTATTGAAATACTTGCCGCGTAATCAATATCCATCTCCTTGAGGGGTGGGTCAGTGTATATACGGATTATGGAGTCCTCGTATGAGAATTTGACGCATTTTTAGTATGTGGATACAACATCCTTCATTGACTCTAGCCATTTTCTTCCTAAGATAAGATTATACATACTAGCAAAATCAGAAACATGGAAGATAATGTCTTTCGTTACAGGTCCAAGGTGAACCTGGAGTTTAATAGTTCCTTTGACAAAGAGACGTGATCCATCATAAGCTATGAGTGACAGTGCCGAGGGCCTGACATCCTTCTCCATGTATTCAAGCTTCTTTAACATTGTGAGAGGGAAAATATTGAGTCCCGCTCTTGTATCGGCCAATGCATGGGGTACAGAGAACCTTCTGATTATGATTGTAAGATATATGGGAGTCGCACTTCCGCGGAGTGACTCTTTAGGCATGTCTGCATCTGTGAGAGTGAGTGCGGGAGGTTGCACCATGACCGAGGTGATTTGATGAAGCTCATCTAGGGTTGTGTCCTCATCCACTTGCGTGTCTTCAAGTGCCCTTATCAACAATCGGTGATGGTCAGGGGATTTCTTGATGAGTTCTAGTATGGATATCTGGGCCAAAATCTTTTGGAGATGCTATAGAAGGTCATATTCTTACACTAATTCAAGTACCATTTCTTTGCCTAGCCGATGAGCCTTGGGTGCAGGTGGTTGGATTGGTTGAGGTGTAGGAATTGGTAGAGGAATGATGTGAGGTGGGGGCGGCAAATTAACTACTCTTTCTCTCACATTCCCCTCTGGTGGTTGTATGTTCGCGAAGTCCTTAATTTGAGGAAAAGGCAGAGGCAGATAATTGGTTTTCAACTTGAGAATTGGGCACGTCAGTTGTTGACCGAACCCGGCATGGCTCGACGTGGATGCATTTGTGGAGTGAAATTCAAGGTCGGAGCGCATACCTGCATGGTGCCGCTCCAAGGTGGGAGGTACTGTGTGTAATGCTCTTCTTCTGGGAAAGCTGAGACTAGTTTCTCGCGTGGGTCGAGATCTTCTTTGTGCTCACTTTCTTCTATATTTGGCAAACACTCAGTCTTTGTTTCATTTTGTAGGCTTGGAGTCTTTCGGGTGACACTTTCCACCCATGTTATATTTTAGGCTACAATTTGAAGAACGCGATCTTCGTACTTGAGTTTAGAATCAGACAAAGGGACCGGCAATGGCATTGGTTCAGGATTTGGAGGGGTTGAAGGCTCTGATGGGTGACTACGGAGGAATGGTCTCCTAGCCCTAAAGGAATGGACTCGTAGTTGAGTAAATTTTGGATAGGAAGGTGGGCTCGGTGGGGCGATGCGAGTGATCAATGCTGAGGGAAGTGGGGGTGAAGGAACTCTCATTAGTGTGGCAGAAGTATTAGAGGGTTGAATGCGAGTGATTAAGGTGGAAGGCTGGAAGGAGGATCGATCAGAGAGATCTACGATAGTGACCTGAGCCGGTGTTGCTTGGTTGTGGTTGAGCATGGGGTTATTAATGATCCCTAAATTTTTGTTGGGGTTGGTTATTATTAGGGTCAGAATTCCTAAGCACGTCCCAATCAATCTGATTTCGGTCATTCATGTCATAGATTATGTCCCTGAGGAGCCAGCAGTTTTCTAGGTTGTGTCCCACGTATCATTGGAAGGCACAGTATTTACTATAGTCAAGATTGGTCAGCTATGGGTGAGGTCTTTCTTGCGGGAATTAGAGGCGGTTCTAAGTGTTGAGGAGATGGAAGATGTTGGCAATTGTATCAGGTAGAGGGGGAGTGTTCCCGGCTTGGCTGGTAGGGGCCTCTAGCTAGGTTGAAGTTTTACGGTGGGAGCATTATTATAGTTCGGCACGTGGGCCAGTCAATTCTGCATCGTGTTCTAGTTTTGGTATGTGTTGGGATATTTGTTTCTATTCTAATATTGGCCCTGATTCTAGTTCTGGCCTTGATTTTGGTTTGCATATCTTTGTTGATTAGCGCCTTGGTTTTGGTTTGTGTACCATTGCTGATTTTGATTTTGCTTGAAGTTTCGTGGTTGGAAATTTTCGTTCCCAGAGATTTTTCCTTGGTTGACAACGGTGTTAACCTATTCGATTATTATGGCTTTCTTATTATTTTTCAATTTTGATTCACTAAAAGAGCCCACTTTAGACGTGACTATGGATAGAGCGAGGTCTCCGCCTTTAATGTGTTGCGCTAGTCGGGATGCCTGGGAGTAGAGTGCAGTGACGTCGGGGCAATCACTTACGACAAGTGTGCTCTTTAACGGTTCTCTAGTGTTATCAATGATAATGTCTACAGAGTCCTTCTCTTTCATTGAAGTGCCGGTCCTAGCAGGGGGTTTTCTCCACCTAGCAACGAAGTCGGTAAATTCTTCATCGGGTCCCTACTTAGCCGCCATCAAATCGCTGAGACTGGTCGTCTCTTGGATCAAGTATTTGTATTGGTCTAAGAATTGACCAAGCAAATCGTCAAAGGTTTCTATCTTATAAAGCGGGAGTCCCGCAAACCACTCTAAAGCTTCTTCTTCTAACGAGCATTGGAAATAGATAGTGAGAAGTCCTTAATTATCATGTATTGGTCGACAATCGTTGCAAAAGAGGGCCAAGTGATGATGCAGATTTCTTGTGCCGTTATATTTGGTAAATTTCGACGGTTTAAATCCTATTGGTAGGATAAATTTGACGTCTCGGCAAAATTTGTCGAATTCGAATGAGTGACCAGGGTGCTCTCTCTTGGCCATGTACCCATCGAGCATTTTTGGGAGATCTTCGATTTTAATGGTGCTGCCTTTTGGAACGACCCTTGAGCAAACCTTATCTAGAGAGTCATCATTAAAGAATGTGTGAGCACGTTGTCTCAATGGTGTGACGCGGGCCGACACTGCGCTCGGGGTAGGAGGTGGACTCTCTTGTCGTTCTTATTCTTTTGAAAATTGTCGTGACCTGATGGTTTCGTATGCAGCAGCCAATCCTTGAAGTAATTCCTCAAAGTCATCATCTCCTCTTTGTATTCTTTGAAAACTGAGCTCTACGATTTGTTGAGCGGTAAGGTTTTGTCAAATGCTACCATCTCTCCTATTATGATTATTCTCAATGTGTGGGGTAAAGAAGGGATTTTCTTGCTCGCCAGCCATATTATGATACCCCCCAATGGTGGGTCTCTTAAATGAAATTGTGAAGTGGTTCTTCCTCGTATGCGGGTTGTTATGATACCCCCGAATGGTGGGTCTCTTAAACTCACTCATCGTATACCAGACATCTCGAGTCTTTAACAAAGACTCATCTATTTAAAAGGGAATCTAAATGACACGATGGAAAGAAAAATAGGGAAATAAAATAAAAACTAGCTATCTAAAAAAAAGAGTTTGCAAAAGTGCCCCAACGCGATCGCTAGTCTGTTGGTGCGTGCTTTTTCTGGGTCCTTTCGGTCCCCGATGAATCAGTGGCTCCAATTCTGTCCAAGTGGACTCTAGTGATGCGGCATTTGGAATGGTGGAGGTAAAAATAAAAAAGGGGAGGTTTCTAGGAAGATTCCTAGTTTATTGCGATCTCCAGCTAGAGATATTTAACGACGTTGCAACATGTCAATGATCACGCATTAGAGCGGGTGTGGGTTACTTCTTTACTGAATCATCTACTTGTGAACGCCAGCATCAACGTCTCTTCTTATAATTTAGATAGTTTAATTTTCCTTTCCTTTCCCTGTTATTATTGTACTTCTAATCAGTTTAGACTCCCAATTCTATTGTGAGTTTAGTTATGTAGGAATTTATTATAATTGATTTAATCTAGTATTCTAATTCTAGCAAGAGTCTAATTAATTTCAGTTTCCTAATCTTATTAGAGTTCGGATTAATTTAGTGTCCTAATATTACTAAAAGTCCAAGTGATATCGATCTCCTAATTGTACTAGGAATGCAAGTATATTAATTCTTAATGAAACTCTAATTAAATCAAGCATGCTAATTATACTGGAATTCTAAGTAAAGCAAGTATACTAATTGTATTGAAATTTTAATTAAAGCAATTATAACAGTCCTACCGTAATTCTAATCGAAATAAGGAACTAATTCTACTAAAACTCTAATTAAAATGAAGAGACTAATTTTACTAGAATTATTATTAGAGCGAGAAATTAACTATCCTAAGATTCTAATTAAACCAATGAATTATCTAAGCTAAATTCCAATTAAAATAAGGGAACTGACTTTTTTCTAGAATTATGATCAAGGCAATGAATTCTAAAGATTTAATATAAATAACGCATGTAAATTAATTTTACTAAAATTCTAAGAAGAAATTATGGGACTGATTTTCTAATCCTAATTAAAGTAACTAAATAATTCCAAAAAAAGAGGGTTTGGGGCCCACTATGCTAAGGAGGATTAGCCTTGTTCCCGAGTACCCTCCGTAAGCTCCCTTGGGCAAATCGGGTGGCTAAGATTAAAGATAAATTAGATTTCGGGTTATAAAAATATAATTTTTGGATTTTCAGAGTCAATTTTAGGGTAATAATTATGAATTAAATTGAGAAACTAGAATTATAGAAAACTAAATAATGTTTGGGGTTTTTTTAAAAAGTATTAAACTAAGGAATTAAGACTAAAATTTAGGATTCTACGACTGAATTCGGGTCTGAAATAAAAAAATCAGACCGTATGATTAAGGAATGGTTCTAGAACCTAAGGACTAGAATCAAAGATTAATGATAGTACTGGAGATTAAGATTTTAGAACGGAATTGAGTCAAGGGTTGGTGAATTAGACCATCAGATTAAGGACTGGTTCTAGAAACGGGGAACTAGAACCAAATATTGAAGATTACGATCTAAAAAGGGTGCTACGGTCTAAAACTGCGAACTAATATTAATAATTAAAAACTAAGAGAAGTCCTAAGTCTAAAACTAAGATTTTTACCTAGGATCGGGGCTTCGGAGAGAAACTTTGAAGATTCTAAGCTTGAATTTCGAAATCATGGCTTGGTTGCTCTATGTGTTCATTCTAGGAGTTCTCTGGTTTTGAAATCCCAAAAACAATCCGTTCTCTTTTAAAAATTGGCAGCCTCTTTCAAGCGAATTAGAAAAAAATCTTTTATACGTTTTTCTCCAATTACGTGCCCTATTTCAGGCGTTTAATCGAATTGCGTGCTGGTCTCCCGGTGCTTCATCGCTTTGAGTCGACCGGCTGACTTGCTCAGCGAGTTTCCTAGTTCTAATCATGTTAGAACTAATTGCGCGCCTGGTGTGGAGAGCGCAATCCGATTAAGTGCCTCTTTCGAAGCCTTTAATCGAGGAAACCTAGGGGTTAAGAACTGTAAGACTAGGTCAGGCGTAGGCCAATTGTGCGCTAGTGTCAATCCAATTGTGAGCAGCACGTGGGCATGGAATCGAGTCTTGAAGTGGCATGCAATCGAATTATGCACATGGTTTTAGGCACTTAATTCGAGGTTGTCCAGGTCCAGGTCGGGTCTGAAATGCCAGACTATTATTTCAACCTGCATTTTGACTATAGACTATTGTTTCAGTATATAGTCTCCCTTTGTTAGGATCTGAGCCACAGAGCTATTGTTTCAGCCTGTGTTCAGCCATGTACTATTGTTTCAGTGTATGGTTCCCACATTAGGGTTATGGGGCCTGAGCCACAGAACTATTGTTTCAGGCTGTGTCCAGCTAGCCATATACTATTGTTTTAGTATATGGTCCCACGTTAGGGTTAGGGGTGAAATGCAGACTATTATTTTAGTCTGCATTCCGACTATATACTATTGTTTTAGTATATAGTCTCCCTACGTTGGGACCTTAGCAACAGAGCTATTATTTTAGCCTGTGTTCAGCCTTGTACTATTGTTTCAGTACATGTTTCTCACGTTAGGGTCATGGGGCCTAAGTTGTAAAGCTATTATTTTAACCTGTGCTCAACCATATACTATTGTTTCAGTATATGGTCCCAATTAGGGTTGTGAGGTCAAAGGTTGACTGAACAAATTTTTACATTCCAAGAGGGAAAAATGGGGGTGTCTGCACTGCTGGAGAGTTTTGATATAAGTAGTAAATCTGAATTTTTATTTTGATTTATTGTAGTTATAGTGTTTGAATAAATTAAACCTATAGTTTTTGTTTGATATTTGTATTTTTTCTTTATTTTCTGTTTTAGGTCTATTTGTGTCTTTGTAGTGTTTGAAGAAATTACAGCTGTAGTCTTAGGACTTTTTACAATTTATTATTTATTTCTATTTTTAGACCTTTAATTATTTGTTTTGGTGTTTGAATAAAATACTGCTGTAATTTTTTATTTTTACAGATTTGGAGCTGCAGTAATTAGGAGAGTACAACTGCAGCTGGAGCAACCCTACCATAGTCTGCATCTCTCTTTCCCCTATTGTCTTTTTAGTTCTGCATTCTTTAATTTTAGAAGTAGTGTACAGTAGTGTCGTAATTTTTTTTAATGTATTGTAAGTATCTTTTTCAGTGATGTGTGTTGTTTGCTGGGTAGAAGATCTCTTCACCCTGAGCTTAAAACTTTAAATCCTAAAATAGGAAGAGTCCTTAGACCTAGGCTAGCAACAAACACCCCTGCTGATCACTTGGAAACATTTGAGATTGGATAGCAACCTAGACTCCTCAGAGATTAGTTAGCTGCTAAAGTTACAAAAGAACCAACTTCCAAGGGAAAATTGTTTGAATTAAATGTGTACAATGACCTAGAGAGGAAAGTGGAAAATTTGTCTAAAAGGTTTGATAAAGTGCTGAGTGTGTTGCAGCCCCCCATGGTTGCACAGGTTGGAGAGGCATGTCTGATATGCCACTCACCCACACACTCCTTGTCAGAATGTCCTTCTGTGGGTCAGTATCCTAAATTAGTAAATGAGCATGCCAATGTTGTCCCATCATTTGGACAGCAGCTTGCTGGGTATCCTTGGAGGAACCATCAAAACATGAGGTAGAGACAAGGTAATTTCCCACAATCCAAATAGCTGCAGGCACCCCACTTAGCGGTACCCTCAAGATCATGCCCCAAGACAACAATTCCCACATCAGTCATCCCATCCAGGTCAGTTAGCTTTGCCCCCAACACAATCAAGAGCCCCCTCCTTTGAGGAGCAGGTTTTGTCTTCATTGCAAAACCTCGGCTCACTCTCACAGACTGTGAACTCCCATAGTCGGAGCATCAAAAAGTTAGAAGATCAGTTGGGTCAAATTTCCAATGCTTTGACAAGAAGGGAAGAGGGCTGGCTCCAAAGCCAAATAGTGATCAATCCAAAAGGCCAATTCATGATTGGTGAAGCTTCTTCAACCAATGAGGAAGCTATGGCCATCAATGCCTTGAGGAATGGTAGGGTGGGGGAAAGCCAAGATATTTTTTATACTAAAAGAAGTGCATAAGGAGAGAAGCTGAATAAAAGGGATGCTGTTGAGCCCCAATTGAAAAATAAAAAAAAATCAAAAAAATCAAAAATAATAAAAAATAATAAAAATCAAAAAATAAAAATATTTTTTTGATGAGAATGAAGTGTCAGCAGATTAGGACTAGCAGTACCTCATCTGCCATTTTCTCATGCATTTAATGTCCCTCTCCTTTTGACAAGGAGAATGCTAAATGGAGGAAATGAGGCATGCTTGACAATTGCAGTCATTTGTGAGATAGTGAAAGACACCTTGCTCAAACTGCTAGACTTGGGCTGAGGTATTTGATAATATTGTAGAATTTTGAACTGAGGAGACCCCCACTTATGTGCTGAAAAAGTACTCATCTTGGGCTTCTCAGTGGGGCTAGTACAACAGTCCACTTGGATACCTACCGTGTTGCCCCTCCCTCAGCCTTTTATTGACTGTCCACTTGATAACAAGCTGGAGCAGCAGCTCCCTTTATCTCTCATGAAGCTGCATTTTGTGAGCTGGAAGAATGAGCCTTGATGCCTATGCATCTGCAAAGGTATGACTTTTTAAATTTTGCATTAAAGTTCTTGCCAGAGAAACTGAGTTCCAGATGGGCTGTCAAATTTACTGTCATTCATGAACCCCCATCCAGGAACTACTGAGGTCATAGACCTTAATTTTGTGAAAGGCTCAAATCTGTGTTGAAAATTCTGTGGAGCCTCTGATACCATCCACTTTCACGAACTCGCCACCTGTCATGTGATCTCAGTTGTGTGTCATATGTAAAATATCTATCAAGATGCTTTCAATTTGTGTAAATATTGTGTTTATATGGGCTGCTGTGATGAATCTTGATTAAAATGTCATAACTATTGATGTACTATTGTGAGATGAATAGATGTGTTAAGCATAAGCTCAGTGAGCTGTATTCCATCTTTGTGCTAACCATTCAAACTCCATCACCTCACACCTGGCATCCAATATCTGTGCTATTAAGTTAGATTCATATGCAGACCATGTCTAGGAAGTTCTATTTTAGTTTTTTTACATATTTAGGAGTTTAGTATAGTTGTTGTTTTTAGCATACTTCTTGTTTTTAGTTTAACTACTATTTTTACTTAGGTGTAATTTATGTTTTATGTAGTTTGTGTCACTATTGTGCCCTCTTAGTTGTCATTTTGTGTAAATTCGCTTTTTCTCTTTCTCAGTGTAATTTTCTGTAATCTTTAGTTCACTTTCTCTTAATTTGCTACTGTCATTTGTTTTTCTTTTTTTTCCAAATCCTGCTGCCCCTATACATGTTTGTTGAAACAGTGAGGACACTGGTTATCTTAGGTTAGGGGTACGGCAGGGTGGTAGGCAAATAGAATAGTTAATTCTAGTGTAGGAGTGTTAGGTTAAATTGAGATAAATAAAATCAATTCCTACCTAACCATGTTAGAAAGAGGAGATTGAAACTGTTGGCAGATGTTTTAAAACTGAAATCATTTAAAAAATTTGGCATCCCCATGAAGCGAACATCAAGAAAATTTTCACAATTAATACTTAGTGAACCAGAAAGGAGAGAAAAAGGTGAGGATATTCCCCATGAGTTCAATTGAAGAGCATACCCAGTAAGATTTGGGCCTACAAATATTTTTTTCTTTTAAAGAGTGTCTTTGGCAATTTTTCTGCTCTATGGAATTGCTAATTCAATACCTTTTCACTAGAAGTTAAACCCCGCAAATTAAAATTTTTGATAACACTCACGATACCAAGGAGATGATTTAACGCCATCATGTGGACAGTTTGAGCCTGAAATGACCTACCCATTGAACTGCCCTTTGTTCACATTGTTTGAGCTTTGAAATCCATTTTTCATTAACCAACACCAGAGTACTTGAACTTACAACTCAGGACCTGATTAAGCCTTACCCTCACTTTGAGATTTTTGAAGATAAAGGAGAAGATGTTGAAGAGAGTTGAGAGTGGTTCAACATTTGGTGGAAGGAGAAGAGAAGAGATCTAGAAGAAGCAGTGTGATAGTTGTACAGGTGTCGCACCTCATACATAAAAATAAAAAAATACATAAAAAAAAGGAAAAAAAAGAAGAGAGAAGTCAAGAGAGGGACTTCACCTAAAAGATTAAAATAATGAAAAGAAGCTGGCCACTTCAGATCTAAAGAATACCAAATAAGATGAAGCAGTGTTGTGATGAAGAAGGTGAAGTCATGAATCACCTCCTACCTCTTGGATGATTTCTTAGTTTTTAAACCTTTCCTACACCTTTTATTCTTTTTAAACCCTAACCATAAGCTACGTTACAACCCATCTAAAAGACCTTAGTGATCCAAGGTGAAGTGAGCTGTCATGTGGAGATAAAGGGATGCCTAATCTATGGTGAAAGGGACATGAAGATGCCAGCAATTAGAAGCAATGTCTATGCTCATGTTTGCAGGCCTTTTTGAGGTCTGTAACTGATCTTGAGTTGATGAGAATATGAACACCCTTGAGATTCATTGTTGAGAGATAGCCCTGGTGAGGATTGGGTCTGAAAATTTATTTCATTGGGCAATGTTCAAAACTAATTTTTAAATCAATGGTGAACTTAGTACTGATTTTCACATACTACAGTCTTGATGTAAAGTAATTGGTGGTGATGAAAACACATGCTGATTTGACTTTTAAAGGGTTGGCATTACCATTTTAACTCCTCTGAATTTTAAAGAATAGGTGTGGAATGAAGCTTTATTTATTGAAATCTATTTTGTCATTGGCTGCACTATACTTAACTATTTTATTATGATGTTTGTGGGCATCTTCACTGAAAACACTCAAGAGACTTCACTCCTCTACTGGGGATCACCTACGGGTTTAAAAGTTTTAATGCAAAAGCTAAATGCATTCGTGCTCCCTACGAAAGTGTCATTTACTTTTTTGAATAACTGTATTAATTTTTCCTTTACTCGAGGACTAGCAAATATTATGTTTGGGGGTGTGTTGATCACTGAAATATACTTTCCACCTCCTAACCTAGCCTTTAATGGACCTTTCAGCTGGTTAATAATGAATTTTTAAGTGTGTTTTTGTAGATGATAATAAATTATAGCTTAGTGCACCAATCCATCATTTATGAGTTAAGAAAAAAGAATTATGAGAGAAACTGTGGAGTTAATGGGAATTACAGTGAACGCGCCATGGTGGTTCACACCATAGGGGCTGTTTAGCATGCCTTGGGGCCCTAGAAGTCCTGCAGAGAGAAGGAAAGTGGACCCAAGCACAATGGAGTGCTGCAGCATATTATATAGACAACTGAGTAAGCAACCAGCTTGAGCACTCCAACAACTCAAGCAGCTTTGCACCTTGAACACAGCAAGTTCGAGCAGCTCTATGTTTTCAAGAGTAACTTGTCGAGCAACTCGAACAAACCACCAGTTACAACACTTCAATTACATGCATCTCGAGCACTTTATAGCAGCTGCAATGATCTTCTCAAGCAGTTGAAAACAGCAGCAGCACTGCAGCCTGTCATTATGCCATCAAGCATCAACTCAAGTACATCACTATTGTAGCAAGTCCACACTCAAGCACATCATGTGCACAGTAAACAAGCACTCGAGTAGTTGTTGTATATACTAGAGTAGTTCTATCAATCCTATGAAGCTGTAAGTGCTGAAGTACAAAGTTGCCAAGTGGTTCATAGCTCAAGTACCAAGCTATCGAGCAGTTGAACCCAACTTGTCGAGCTGAATGCCATCCTCATGAGCTGTAGGCCTGAAGCAATGGACCTATCGAGCTACAATTTAAAGCTGTAATCAAACTGTCAAGCAGCTGAAATGACCCACTCGAGTGTCGCACTGCTAAAACACTGGGCTCCTCAAGCTGTAGTGCTGAAGCCAATCATCTACTCGAGCAACTATTGCTGAAGGAACTGAACCTCACAAGCTGTAGCTGAAGCAAAGCATCCTGTCATGCAGCTGAACTGATCCTGTTGAGTTGTTGCTGAAGCATTACATGCTGTCGAGTGGAAGGAAGCATCCTGTCGAGTTGTTCTATGCTAAACCACTAGAACCTGTCAAGCTGCCTTATGAAGCTTTCTATCTTATCGAGAACCACTCGAGTTTTATATTTTCATGCTCTATCCACTCGGTAGCCACTCAAGATTCACATTCTAAAGCTATATCCACTCGAGATCTACTCGAGAAGACATGTTCAAAAGCGGAAACCTCTTAAGGCACGAGTTCCAGCCTTCCAATTTATACTTTAGGGATATTTTTGGGATTCCATAGAACCTAGGACACACATCCCAATGTACTGAGTTGTTCCCCACATCTCGAGGCAACACTAGGCTGAGAATGAGCCACAACAGAAACTCCCAAAGTTATGATTTCTGATTGGCGAAAGCATTTCATTGCTTTATGGATTATATATATGTATAAGCTATTTTATAGCCAAGCAGCCAGGAATATTCTAAGCATGTGTTCATTTTAAGATTAGGGTTAGGATTAGGGTTTCCTTTTCCTTCCTTAGCTTAGAAGCCATGTTGGGCTAACTCTTTGTAGCAGCTACGATTGAATCTGATTTGTAATTTGTATTGTAAAGGCATGGTGAGCAGTCTTGGAATCTTATAGAGACTGCAGTCTTGAGGGCAAGTCATTGTAAGTTCTTTTCATGCAATGCAAAGTTATTTTTATTGCTTCTTTCAACCTATAGGCATCTTATATTTTTCATTTAGAGTTTTATGGGTTGTTTGCACCTATGGATGCATGAGCTTGTACCCTTTCAAACATAGTTGCTACAATGGGTTTATTGTTCTAGTTTTGACCTCTGTATTTGGGTTAATCCCTAGGATACCCTGTGACCAGTTAAATGGATAGGGTATAGCCCTAAGACTGGTCTAGATCACAGGGCTGAGCTGGATTCTTTTTCCCTGCAGTTGTGCTTGTAGCCAAGTGAGGAACTGTTGCATATCCAACTCTTCCTTTATTTTACAATACTATTTTCAATGAATAGATCTGAGGGTTTGTGGAGATTACAGACTTAAGAGCAAGGTCATTGCAAGCCTCATCGTAGCAATGATCGGCTGATTTTAATGACCCATTCAGTTTGCGGGTTTTTATGGTTTCCACTAGATCTTCATAGATTGTTTGCTCTTATGAATGCATGAGCTTGTAGCCTTGTAAACATAGTGTCTGCAATGATTTTCCTGTTTCAACTTTAACCCCTTGATTGGATGAAATCCCTGGGATATTCGGTGACCATTTAAGTGGACAGAATATAGCCCTAAGATTAGTTCATGTCTCTGGGTTAGGTTGGATTCCTCTACCTGGAATTTGTGCTTGTAGCCAAGTAAAGGACTGCTACAGACCCAACTCGTGATCTATTTTGCAGTGAAGATTAGCCCATAGTAGTCTACTTCTCCACATTTTCTATTTTATTTGTTCAAACCACCTTCATTCTTCTTCAACCCCTTTCTTTAGATTTAGTTCTTTTTTCTATTTTTAGTTTAGTTTTGTGACACCCAAAAACACCCTCTCTTTAGCTTGCTTTCTCATTTAGGTTTAGAGCTGCCCGATTTGTAGTAGATCTAGAGATTTACTATTCCACCATTGTGTTTAGATCATCAGTTCCTGTGGGATAAACTCTTACTTATCAAAGCCTGCTACAACAACCCTAGATCTTTCAGGATTGTGGGATTGTTTTGCTCTTGTGTTCTAATCTCTTTATTTTCCTCCCTTGGATATGTTCTTCTTTTTACCATTCATTATTTCCATAATTTTTATAATAAAAAGAACACAACCAAAATCCAACCAACAAGTATCAAAATACAAAATAGCCCACCCTATGCGGAGATCCAGAGAATACGAGGCTAGAGAAAGAACTCGTCAGGAGGCAGCTCTTCTTCTTCTTCTAAGAGATAATCGAGATCTGCTGCTAACTATGGATCCAACTCCAGATCTACACCTACACGTATGATGTATAGTCGATGAATGAATTACAGTTCATGCTCACTAGGGAAAAGAAGCAATGTCAAATCACATGTTTCATTCTAATTCATAGGTTTGATGATAACTTGCCTTTCTCACATTTATTACAAAATTATTAACACACTAGATTCAAAACATAATCTCGAAAACATATCATGTAATGATGCAGATGATATGCAGAATCAAGTGTGTAGCAGCGAAGAGATGTATCAGAGAATAGAGACATATTAGAGTGCAGAACATAGCATAGCACAAAATGTTTCAGAGAATAGATACATCAGAGAACGAAACACTTCATCACACAGAAACATCAGTCCAAAGTATCCCGTAGCGAGAACAGAGCAGTCCATAGTGGACACAAGGTTTGGAAACCCCAAGGACTCCCCCCTTCTCTTGGAGACTCCACTCCCCTTTGGAACTAGTGTGGAACACATATCAATCCAAAGTATCCCGTAACGAGAGCAGAGCAGTCTGTAGCGGACACAAGGTTTGGAAACCCCGGGGACTCCACCCCTCTTGGAAACTCCACTCCCCTTTGCACTTGATTTCAGAGTTGGAATGATTCAATTTGGAGTTCAAAAGATGTACATACAAAGATTCAAAATGTATCAAGGCTTCAAGATGATGTTTGCAAGTGCTCATGCTAAAAAGATCAAGTTGTTACATATATAAGAGGTCAAATTTTATAATGCACAGAGGTTCAAATATGCGAAAAATCATGCCCATTAATAGCCATAGTTCAAAAATGTAATTACGTAGTGAAACCTTTCCTACCCAAAATACATATTTCAAAGAGTTCAATTGAAGTTCGAGTCATCATGATATCTCTAAATTCACAATCAGAATATAACCTGACATTGAAAGTTTCCCTACCTTAATCTCAAGGTCATGCGGAATGTTATTATAATTCAGCTAAGCTTTCTCACGGTTTTCTGACGGTCCACCTAGATCATAATGGTGCACAAAACATGTATCAATGACAGTCAGTATGTGCAACAAGAGTCTGCACAACCTTTCAAGTGGAAAGGCTGAGATAGTCAAAGACAGGGGAGCTCACTCGAGCGAGTTTTACCCGAGCAATTTTGGCTTAAAAATCTACTGTTCATTTGCTAGAGTGAGAGCTTCCTATGGGATCGTGCTCGAGCTATCTCCAATCTCGCTCAAGCGAGTTACTTAAAACACAACATGTTCTAAACTTGCTGGACTATTCGCTCGAGCTAACTTCCAAGGTCGTTCGAACGAATTCATCAGAACTCTGAGTTTTCAGCCTTCATTCTTCATCCTTAATCTCGAAAAGCAACCATTCAATGTATTCATTTAATTGTAATCTATGCTAAATCTCTCTTAATTGATTTAATTCATCATCTTATCTTATATGAGCCCACATGCAAAGGCTTCGACAGTCGATCGTAGGGTATATCGGTGTTTCGCGATTCTCACAAGTCCGATCTCCGAAACTGTTTCATGCGACTCAATTTCCTCGATGATCGAGTCCCATTCTTGGAAATCTAGATTCATGTGGTCGTGTTATGAGGATTACCTTTCTAATTTATGTGCATGCAAAGATCCACGATCATCAGTGTCGGAAGAACTTGGATATGGTCTTGTATCCTATCGATGATTCAATCTCTGATCATAATGGCGTTGCTAAATCAGTTATTATTGCAGGTGGAATGATCGAGACCTTCTTAAAGCAGGCTAGTGATTTGAAAGGGGTCAACGGCTGATTTAGACTGGAAACGAGGGGAGGGGTCCTCTTCCTTTCTTTCGGTTCCTCTCTTCATAGTTTTAATAAAACGCATGCATGGTCTTATGGTGGAAATTGACTCTTATACATGAGGGTCCTGATTCGGTGTGTAGCCTACACATCAACCACAGTGCACTTCCTTCTAAACAAACATCAAAACCAATGTTTAATGTTCACAATGGGACCTGACACTATGACGTAGTGTTCATAACCTTAGTTCTTACTAGTGGTTGCTCAAGGAGCCTGTGTCATCGTTTATGCCCATTAGTATATATACCATATTTCGAAGGTACACTTTAGAGATTAATTATGTGATTCTTTCCAAACCAAGGTGCTGATCGCTCTCAATCATTAGACATGTGCACCTATTCGGCTTAATAATGATGATTCAAAATTCTAGGGTGTTACAATGGCACCAACTTTGCGAACAAGCGCATTAGTGCCTTATGCGAGCAGTACAAGATCAAACATCACCGCTCGTCACCATATCGGCCACAAACCATTGGAGCCGTCGCTGCTGCTAACAAAACACTTGTCTGCATCCTTGAGAAGATGGTCTTCACATTCAAGATTGGAGTGAAATGTTACCATTTTCACTGTGGGCTTATTGAACATCGATCCGTATCGCTATAGGGGCAACACCATTCTCCCTCGTGTATGGAACTGAGGCAGTGCTACCAGTTGAGGTCGAAGTATCCTCCCTCCGTATCCTCATTGAGTTCGACCTGCCAGAGGCCGAAAGAGAAAGGACGCAATTTGAACAATTGAGCCTGATCGATGAAAAGAGGCCTTCAAGCCTTGTGTCACACCTAGGCCTATCTGAGGAGGGTCGTATGTGCTTATAATAAGCGTGCTCCCATTCGATATTTAAAAGTGGGTGACATGGTACTCAAAAAGATCTACCCTTCTCTCCATGCTGATCCAAGAGGGAAATTCAGGCCCAACTGGGAAGGAAATCATATTATCTGAGAAGTACTCCCTGGATACGTGCTCTGCCTCGCCACCATGGATGGAGAACATTTCCTGAGCCCATCAATGCTTGATACGTGTGACGATTCAACTCCTAGTCTCCGTGGCAAGGTAAGAATTGATAAAAATGGATAGGTGACTGCTTAAATAACATAAAAGAGGCTATCATTTTAAAGCCAAGTAGCTAAAAAGTGTCCCTAAATGCTTATACCCTTTGCTACACCTGTTGAGCCATTAACCTTTCCTTCATTAACCCCTCCTAGAAAAAGAAAAAATGTGTATATACCAAAAAAAAAAAAAGAGTCATCATCAAAATTCAAAAGAAATCAAAAAAGTAAAATCCCAAAAAGAGGATGTCTGAAAAAAGTAAAAAGAACAAAAAATAGAAAAGAAAGGAGCTAGAAAATGGGGCATGTAGAGTAAAAATCCCACAAGGAAGAAAGATATTACGGCAACTGAAACCCTATCAAGAAAAACCTTTAAACTGAAGAATACCTTTAAAATTCCTAACCTATCCATTCTAACCTATGGCCACGATACATCCCTGAAGAAAACCCTCTCTAAGGTCTATGAGCAGTCATGGTATTCGTTGAGTAAGCACGAGTAAAGCTGAGAGCTATGGTGGAATCAACGTCCATGTCATGGTATTTGAAATTGAAAAAAGAAAAAGGAAATATATAGGCTTAAAGAAAAATGGACGTGGTGAAAATTTGCAAGAGTGTCATGGGTAAAAAGAGCGAGCTTGTGCGAACAAGGTGAAAATCTGAAAAGGAGCTTGGGGTTAAAATGCAAAACCCATGGACGTAGTGAAAACCCGAAAGGGCGTTGCGGGTAAAAAATCGAGTGATAATGGACATGGCGAAGAACCATCTTGGGAGCTGTGAGTAAAAATGCTTTAAAAAAAAAAAGAAACAGAAAGAAGAAAGAAAAATCATTCGTTACACCATTGGTTATATTTCCGGGCTAGCTGGTCTCCAATCGGGCCACTCATTTTAGCTCAAATTAGGGCCTAATCAGGTGTATCTTTGGACTACACCGTCAAATGCATGGCCAGAGGTAAAGATAAAGGGTTAAGCTCAATCCAGAGGTGATGGGCTTTCCGGCCTTGGGAAAATTCTGGACCTCGGCCCCTACCACATGAAAGGTACGACTATTCTCAAAATGGGACCCGTTACCTCTGCTCGTGTTTAAGACAAAAATATATATCTATATATAGATAAAGAAAACAAAAAAATAAGATAATAGATTTCCCTTTTCCATTTTAGATAAAGAAAACAAAGATCAAGATAATAGATTTCCCTTTTCCGTTTTAGATAAAGAAAATAAAAAATAATAATAATAAGATAATAGATTTCCCTTTTCCATTTTAGATAAAGAAAATAAAAAAATAAGATAATAGATTTCCCTTTTCATTTCTGTACTTTGCATGCACCACATCTTAAAAAGATAATCGGTGTGGCACCCTATTTCTCCCTTTACAAAATTTTAAAAAAGAAACAAAAACATCAAAAATAAATACATGCATAAAAGCCAAAATATATGTATATATATCTGTCAAGGGGGTATCTGATCTATGCCCCCTCACTGAGTTATCTGATCTATGCAAAAAAGGGTATGTGTAGGAACTAGTCATCAACCCAGCTCGCGCTCCAAGTTGTGAACTTGCTCATGTAAGGCATCTTCACGGACGTTCCGTTCAATCATCCATCGACCATGGAGGCCCTTGTACTTCTTTCGAGAATCAACAGTGTGGTCATGGATGTCAGTCAAGTTTCATCCAAACGAAGGACTTCATATTCTGCAACATGGGCTTTCTTTTTCGCAATATTGGCTCTCACTTACTCTTTCACTAAGCACTCGTGCAGTACTCACTTTTCATCTACAGAGTATCTAATAGACACACTAGGAAAAATAGGCTTTTTGTGGGCCTCAGGGTGCGTTCTGAACTTTCAGGATTCTCAAGGCACATTGTTCCCACACAAAGTATGTCTAATACACATGCTAAGCTTAGGAACAGTGATTTTTGGGATTTTGGTCAGATTTCGAAGTTTGAGTTTGACCTGTTGACCACCTCATCCATTGAGGTTAGTTTCGATAGGACTGTTGTACCCCCACTAGCCCTCTTTTAGACTCCAATCTATCATCTACCATTGAAACTCCATTCCCACCTATCCAAGCCCTAGAAAACCTAGAAAACCTTAGATCCCTATTTCCTAATTGCTAACCCAATTATTTAACCCTTCACTAATCCTCCCCTCTTCTATAAATAGAGGACCCCCCCCAGCCCCCCCCCTTGATTAGGGGCTTGAAAATTTTTCCAAAAGAGAGAATATTCTAGTGAGCTCCCCTTCCATTTTAAAGCACTAATACCTCGAAAAATTCTAGCACCTTAGTTTTTCCTTTGCACTCCATTTTCCATCATCAATCCTTTAGATTTGGTGAGAACAAGGCCCTATCCTCCCTCTCCTACATCCTAGCTCCCTAACCTTAGAGATCAAAACCCATTTCTCTAACCATTTGCTATTGGAAGCTCAACGGAATACAGCTACGCGAAGGTCCACGGTGGTGCTACAAGGGCCCGAGAGCTCCAGCTCTCCCCTCTACTCCTCTACCATCTAAGCTTTTCCTTTATCCTAGAATGAGCCGTTACACCACCAAAATTTTAGTGGTTGTGGGAGATTAAATAGGATGGAGTGACTTCGGGCAAGAGGAAACATCATTTTATATATTTTTTTTATTTGGCCATAAGTAAAGACCGCTTACGAGCGGTAGATCGGGTGCCTAACACCTTCCTAATCAATAATCGAAGCCCCTACCTAAGAGCCTTTGGCAAAGACCAGTAAATCAAAGTCTTATTTCAGACTTTGGTTCTTTCCATATTGTTTTGGAGGTATCCCTGGTCACCAAAAGCTCTATGTGGTAACTCCATCTTTTTTAGGGAGTGTGCATCGTCGTGACAGATCCATGAGATCCACAGTTGCACAGATGGCAACTCCGTTGAGGATAACTTGTAGAGCTTCTCCTTGAAGTTTTAGCATTGATTTTCCTTTTTTAATATTTTTCCTTTCTTTTTTGCGTACTTACCCCTACGATTCCACTCTTTTTATACTTACCCCTACGATTCCGCACTTTTTATACTTAGCCCTATGATTCGGTATTTTGTATACTTACCCCTACGATTCAGTTATTTACTTGCCTTAGCCATTTGGCTGGCTTACTTGAGCATTTACTTTTTTTTGTCATTCACACGCCTTAGCCAATTGGCGGGATTACTTGCGCATTTTACTACCTTAGCCGATTGGCAGGCCTAGTTGATCTTTTACATTTCTCGTTATCATATACCAACTGTAGGCCCCGGTTCGTAGAGGCGGCACGGGATTGTCTCAACCCATTTTTGAACATTAAGTTTAAAATTGAATTTAAAATTTGAACCTTAAAAGTGAACTAAGGGACTTAATTCATTTTTTACGCAGGTAGATTTTAAAGGGTGGGAAATAGGCAGCGATACAAGCGCCCTGGCCCTTACTACAATGGCAGCCCTTAGTGGTGATGATCTCGAAAAGTACCACCCCATCCAGTATATGAGAAGGCGCTTGCACCGAAGGTATATCGGGTGAGTGATCGAGCTGAAGAAAAAGCCTTAAAATCCTAGGGGAGCGCCTTAGAATACCCTTAGAATTTGCCCACCGTGTCTAATATACACGCTAAGCCGAAATCTTAAAAATTTAGCCTAGCGTGTGTAATACACACGCTAAGCCAAATCTCCAGGGTTTTAGCTTAGCGTATATAAAACATATGCTAGATTGTTCTGGTGCAGGCGGTTCGAATAAGAGGCCCTTTTCACCATTCCCGAGCCTCCCACTTAGTAATTTTCGCACTCTCGATTGTTCCACCACCTTTCGCCACCAAAAATGCCGTCACGGATTTCCGTCTCTTCACATAGATCAAATGATTCCTTTGATTCTTCCAAAGAGCATCGGAGTCCCGCTGTGGGAGGCATTGGAGGTGTGAACGCTGCTCAAAAAGGGAGTTCCCCAAGGCCCCGAATAAAGCACCACTTTAATCAAGGGGTAAGATTTTGTTTTGTCATTCAAAATATAAAACCAAAAAAATCAAAACTCAAAAAAAAGGATCTTGTGATGCACGAACAACGGCATCGCCTTACCCTCCATCATCCTGTAGTAGAAGGAGGAAATTGTTCAGGCCTCACCCGAGGCATCCATACCCGACACGCCGCCAAACCATGTCATGAGCAGTTAATCCGCTTATGCCGAGCCCATTTCATCCCCAACTCATTCCCACATGGCAAAAATCCCTATTTCTAATTCCCCCACCCAATTCGATTTCAATATCACTGAACCCTATGATGCACCCGTATTCCCATCCACATCCTCCCCATTTACTCAAAGTTCACCCCATGGTTCTCCCACATCCATCCAAAATCTAACCTCCTTCCGCTCATTCACCCAACATGCACCCATTTTTCCCCCATCTACCCAAGCCATGCCCACTTTCCCCTCCACGTCCACTCAAAATCTCCCCCACCTAACCTCCACATCCACCTAGGGTCCAGCCCAATTCTCCACCTTTACCCAAAATACACCCCATTTTCCCCACACATCCACCCAAACTATGTCCCAATTTTCTCCATCCATAAAAACCATGCCCAATTTGCCCACATCCACTCCTCATTTTCCCTCCAACCCAAATCCACCACATACCCCCCCCCATCTACCCAGGTCATGCCTGATTTTTCCCAGGTCATGCCCAATTTCCCTCACCCCTCTACCCAGGTCATGTCCACATCTCCCCACACATTGAAGGTCCATCCCCATTTACCCCCATAACCAATCCAATGGTCATGATGGAGGACATGGTCAAAACCTACACCGCCCGGAGGGCTTCCCAAAGCCTTCCTCATCCATCTCACGTACCCAACCCTCAACATACTCTCCAAAACCTCCATGTCTCATTCCCCCAAAATTTCAACCCCAAATAACCTCCCATAATTCACACCACACAAGGCCCCTTCCATCAACCATGGGGTCATTCGAGCGAGCCCCAAGGCCTAAGCCCATCAAGGCGCAACACCTTATATCGAAGGCCATCAAGGCTCAATACCCCATGCCCAAGCCCATCAAGGACCAATACCCCAGGCCAATGCCATCAACGCCTAATACCCTAGGCCCAAGCCCATCAAGGTCTAATACCCCAGGCCCAAGCCCGTCAAGGCCCAATACCCCAGGTCCAAGCCCTTCAAGGTCCAATGCCCTATACCCAAGCTCATCAAGGCCCAAACCCAAGAGCCCCATTTACAAACCCTCCATCATTCCCCCCATATCCGACATTCACCTATGCCCAATAGGCTCCCCATTCCCCCTCAAATAGTACACCCATATCTTTTAATCTCTTAACACGACATGGGCCCCATATATCCACATCTCTCACACCCAACCAAATATGGAGATCTATCCCATACCATCAACCATCACCAATTCACCCATCCTCTTACCTCCCAACTCAACCATCAAAATCCTTACTAAGCACAATGGCCTCACCAGACCCCCAGTCAAAATTCCCTATTGCCCCCAAAAACACTCAATAAACCTTTCCCAACTTACAAGGGCCTCATCAGGCACATGTCCAAAATGTCCAAAATTCAATCAATCCCAGTCCTCCCCCAATTATTATTGATACCAGCAATCAGTATGAGGAGGATGAAGCCTAAAATAGTGAGGCATACGTGGGGGCATTTGCCAATTTCATCCCCCAACATCCCGTGCAGACCAACCGACTGGCAATCCAAAGTGAATGGAGGCAACCTTCTAAGGAGCCAGCCCCATCATCTAGGGAGTCAGAGCTGTTAAAAGAACAAATGGATAAAATCCAAAAATAGCTTATGAAGATAGGTGGAGTTGAAATCTATGCCATCAACTTCTTTTTCGACTTATGCCTATTTGCAGAAGTCCCTTTGCCCTAAAAATTCAAGATGTCAGCCTTTGACAAATACAATGGCACGGGCAACCCCATTGCACATCTCAAGTGCTACTATGGGGACATGTGCCAGTACAGCTGAGACGAACGACTCCTCATTAAAGTGTCCCAGAAGAGCCTTATGGGTCTAATTTTGAGGTAGTTCATGTCTCTTGAATTCTCAATGATTAAAACCTGGAAAGATCTAACCCACCTATTCCAAGAGTAGTATGTCTACAACATAGACATTGAACCCCGTAAGTCAGATCTAGCCCGACTAAAGTAGAAGCCTGACGAAGCATTCAGTGATTACCTTAGGCGATGGAGAGCCTTGGCAGCTCAAGTGAGGAACAACATACCGTATGATGAGCAAATCAAGATGATCTCGACAAACACTCTGCCAGTCATCTCAAACTTCTTGGTATATAAATAACAGTCAAGCATTGTTGATTTGGTGAGGAACGCCAATCATTGCAAAGATGCAATAAGAGGATGGATTAATAAAATAGTGAACAATGGGGTTTGAAAGTTTATTCAGCAGAAGAATGAGAGAAGAACTGGGACCAATATTCAAACAGTAGATACACGGCTCAGCGCCAGTATGGTCCCCTTCCAATTTAAGGTAGCACAACTGGCTTCAACACGAGTCGATCCAATGAAAAGGACAAGTAATGGGCAAGGAACATAGATGATCGTGGAACAAAAAAGAGCCCGATTCGATCGAGTCTTTACACCATTGGGACAATCCTTAAGCATCCTTTTACAGTTATTGGTCGAGAAGGGTCTTATTATACCATTCCAACCATGCCCACAACCAAAACCTGTCTCTAAAAATTATGACCCCAATACTCACTGCAATTTCCATCAAGGACCGAGCCACCCGATTGATCGATGCTTTCCCTTAAAGCATGCGATACAGAATTTGATAGAAGCCAACAAAATCATTCCACCGGCACTTTCCCAGGCAAATTAGCATGCTAACATATATCAGGTTCAATTACCACTACATCCACCAGGGGGAATGGGCCAAAGACTCACTGCCAACATGGTAGAGGAAAATGGTGAAGAGTTTGACCCTTCTAAGTATATCAGTATTAGAGATAATTTCTTAGCACCACAGTAGGGGGGTCGGGGGGATGAAAGCATAGGAATAATCGAGCCTTTGAACTTGGCTAACTACTTCCCTAATTCATCACCCCAAGAAGAGCCCTTAGATTTAAGGATGTACTTTTAGGCTCTAGCTCCCGCCAGTTATGTCCAACCTGACTTAACTCCATATCAAACACCCATCCCTTCCACTTATTCGACGCATGATATTTCCTCAATTCCCCCTCCAGCACCAGCAGGTTACCATTAGCCTCACCCTACCATACTATCACCAATGCAATCATCTCCAACTCCCGTTGATCCCATTTAGCCCATGTTGATCACTCCTCCAACCTATCCACATCTACCAAAAGTTAACCAAGTATTGTCCACCTAACCCAATCCAACTCCATTCCAAATCTTGGAACTAACCTATGATCCCCATCAAGTCCCATTAAGTTATGATCCGACGGACATTAATATAGGCAGCAATAGAGAGGGGTCAATTGATTTCGTTACTCGATCAGAAAGAATTTCTAAACAACTAGAGGTATTGTTATCCGCCTGGATGAAAGAAGAGAAGGAACCTACTACAGTACACCCCTTCAAAAAAATGAGTAGAGAGCACATACTGGAAACACAATTGAAGAGGATGCTAGCCCACATCACCGTTTGGGACCTTTTAATGACATCCCCACTTCACTTCCAAGCTCTTATGGGAGCGCTGAAAGATGCCCATGTATCCATCCAAGTGACCCCCGATGAAGTAGGATAGAAAATTGGGCAGGTGTTGGCTTCCAATGCCATCCCTTTTTCAGATGCTTATCTTTCGATGTAGACTTCCACAGGTTCTTGTATGATGTGTCGACAGTAGCACTAGAACTTATCAGAGAAGTCACCACAAAAATAGGAGATGGAATGAATGTAGCGATGGCCATGCTCAAGAAATGGGGTTATAAAAAAGGCAGAGGATGGGGACCCCGTTTACAAGGTAGGAAGGATCCAGTCAGGGCCAGAGGCAGGCAACAGATCAGATTTGGGTTACGTTACAAGCCCACCAAAGAGGAGGTCCAAGAGGCCAAAGAGAAGGCTTGAACAATTGTTGAAGCCAAAGTCAGGGGAATAGACCTGAAAGACGCACCCCGATCGTAGCCTTACATCTAGAGTACATTCATAAGTGCAGGGGTCATAAAAGCAAATTAGAATGGGGTGACATAGCTGACCCTACACAAACCAATAGCCGCTATCCACCCAACCAATCCCCAAATCTTCCCCCCCGATCTGGAAATAGACCTGACGTCCCTGTCCCTCTTCGAGGAAGAGGTACCCTCGTCAATACATCCCCTTGCCATAAACCACCACAAACCCATGTTGACGTTTGAGGACTGGTTCCCAGACAAGCCCATGATAAAAATGATGGAGGTTGACCCTTAAAAACTATCTCAATCAGCCTCCTCCATCAAAGAAGTTAAAGGTGCAACACCCAAGGTGAGGAATTGGGCTTCAATGCCTCTAACTTTGAAAGCATCAAAAGGTCATAAATACAGCACCAGCTTCCAAAAAAAAAAAAACCTATAAAAACTGAGATTAGCCCTTGGAAGGCAATACCATGTGCATATAGAGACTCGCCTTGCCAAGTGCTCATCTCTAAAGAAAGCAAAAATCCTAAAAAAATTGCAAAAATGTAAAATTCAAAAATATTTTCTTTCAAAATTCTTGATAAAATCTAGAAAAATGATGCATTAATTGAAAAACCAATCCCACGTGAAATCGACCCCTTTCCTATAGAAATACAGGAAGTGGTAGGAGTCCCGAGTCTGGACAAGGAGATTCCCGCTGAGGAGCTTCCCAATGAGCTCCTTGACCAATTTGCCAATTTTAAGCATGGCCCTACCCCAATCATTGAAGAAACAGAGGACATCAACCTGGGTACCAAGGAGATTCCTAGATTCACCATGATCAGAATGTCTTTATCTCCTGAGGAAAGAAAAAGCATGATTGATTTCCTTCGGACATACCAAGACGTCTTCGCATGGTCATATGAGGATATGCCTGGTTTGGATACCAATTTGGTCGAACATGAGGTGCTACTATATCCCGATGCGAAGCCAATCAAGCAGAAGTTGAGACGCCTTAGGCCAGATTGGATGCTGAAAGTAAAGGATGTGGTCATCAAATAATACGATGCAGGGTTTCTCATAGTCTCCAAATATCGACAGTGGTTGGCTAATATCGTTCGTGTACCAAAGAAAGATGGAAAGGTTCGCATGTGCATCGACTTTAATAACCTAAATAGGGCGAGCCTGAAAGATGACATCCCGTTGCCGCACATCGATATCTTGGTCGATAACACTGCTAGGCATGGGCTGCTCTCATTTATGGGTAGATTCTCTGAGTACAATCAGATCAAAATCGTTAAAGCAGACCGAGAGAAGATAACATTCATTACCCCATGAGGAACTTTCTGTTATCGATTCATGCCATTCAGGTTGAAGAATGTTGGGGCGATGACAGCACTCTTCCATGACATGATGCATTGAGAAATTAAGGTGTACGATGACAACATGATTGGCCAGTCACTAGAGAGAGGTGATCATCTGATAAACCCTCAAAAGTTTGAGAGACTGAGAAAATACAGATTGTGCCTGAACCCTCAGAAATGTGCATTTGACACAATGTCAAGAAAATTACTAGGCTTCATCGTCAGTAGAAGAGGCATCGAGGTTGACCCGATCAAGGTAAAAGCCATCGTCGAAATACCACCACCATCTATCGAGAAAGAGGTTATAGGCTTCTTAGGCAGGATATAGTACATTAGTCAATTCATCGCATAGCTCACTCCTATCTGCATGCCGATCTTCAAGCTACTAAGAAAAGATTCGCCCGTTGAATGGAATGACTACTGTCAATTAGCATTTGATAAGATCAAGGGCTACATCTCAACCCGTCAGTGTTGGTACCACCTGAACCAGGGAGACCACTCTTAATCTACCTCTCCATAATAGAAGTTTTGATGGGATGCATCCTAAGGCGGCATGATGAGACAGGAAGAAGAGAGCATGCCATCTACTACCTAAGTAAGAAATTCACTGATTACGAGATGCACTATTCTTCTATGGAGAAAACATGCATGGCTCTCGTTTGGGCTACACAGAGGCTATGCAATTATGCACTATTCCAAGCTGTTCTCCTAGTAGCACGAATAGATTCGTTGAAGTATCTATTCGAAAAGCTAGCCCTCACTGGTCGAATTGCATGCTGACAACTTCTATTATCTGAATTCGACATCACGTATGTCACTCAAAAGTCAATCAAGGGGCAATCACTAGCTGATCATCTAGCTTAGAATTCCTTACCTGACTACGAGCCTTTGAAAACTGAATTCCTAGATGAAGGATGACACAATGAAGACAGAGGAGTCTGGGGTAATGAACTTTGACGGGGCAGCAAATGCTGAAGGTTAAGGAGTCAATGTTATCCTAATCTTACTAAACAGATCTCATATACCAGTCTCCATCAAGCTCAATTTTCCCAACACTAACTACATGGTCGAATATGAGGCATGCATAGCAGGCCTACAAGCAGCCTTGGACCTGAATGTAACTCACCTTAGGGTGTTTGGCGACTCACAGCTGATCATTTGCCAAACAATCAGAAACTGGAAGACAAAGGATGAAAAGCTGATCCCATACCACAAGCACCTAGAAGATATGATTGTGTGCTTCAATAATGTTACCTTCTCGTATGTCCCGTGAGGAAGAAATTGCTTTGCCGATGCACTAGCAACATTGGCATCAATGGTCAAAATTCCCTACGGTGTTGAAATGAAGCCGATCATGATCAAACAAAGTAATGAGCTAGCCTTTTACCTCCAAATTGAGGGATCTGAAAAGCCAGATGTTGAGCCTCTGTGGTTCTCAGATATCATGAATTTCCTCAAAACTCGAGCTTTTCTTAAAGGCACAACCAAAACGGACAGGTGGATCATCCAACGTTTAGCGGTGAACTACGTCATCTGTGGTGAGTGCCTTTATAGGCGATCATATAATAATATCCTGCTCAAATGTCTAACTGAGGGCGAGGCAGCCAACATCATGAAAGAAATCTATGAGGGAGTATACGGGGCCCACGTCAATGGGCACATGCTCGCCAAGAAGATCCTACGACATGGGTATTTCTGGACCACCATGGAAGCTGGTTGTTACAAGCACGCTCCAAAGTGCTATAAATGGGAAGAACACTCCAGTCTGTACATGCTCTAGCCATAGATCTACACAACATGACCACTCCATGGCAATTTGCCACATGGGGCCCTGACGTAGTCAAAAAAATCAATCCGAAATCTTCCAATGGTGTGGACACCAAAAATTTTCCCAAGGCCCGATTGAAACATACTTTGAGAGAGGCGCACCCCCAAGCTTCCAGTAGCATCTCCCGCACCCTTAGGACCCTTTCCAAACCCTTAGGAATTACCCCCAACCTTTAAAAACCTCTCCAAACCCTTGTTAACCCTCTTGGGCAATGGTTAGAGTGAGATGTACTAGGGCTGATGGAGACCTCTACTAAGAGTGAATCTTATACCATTAAAAAGTAGGGGTTCCCAACTTTTCAACAAGCCAAGAATCACGTCAATCTGAGTTGTACTTTAAAAATTATGGCAATTCGAAGAATGCCCAAAAACTGCTCCTGGCTGAGGTATGCATGGCGTGTGTATTACACACGCCAAGCCATTTTTCCAAGAAATGGCTTGGTGTGTATATTACACACGCCAAGTAGAAGTGGGCCCCCAGTGGGCTCTGAACTTCTCTAGGTACTGTAGCTATGCTTGGTATGTGTAATACACACGCCAGGCTTAGCTACAGTAACTGTTGGTTTTTGCCCGAATTTTACTTTTAGGGTTTTACTTATTGACCATCTCAATATTTAGGGTGGGTTTCATTAGGACTGTTGCACCACCATTTAGCCTATTTGTAACCCTCTAATCATTTGAAACCTCACCCTATCATCTACCATTCAAACCCATTGCCCACATTTCGAAGCTCTCAAAATCCTAGGAAACCTTATTTTAGAAGATTACCTTATTGCTAACTCTAATTACCCCATAGGCACCCTCCTAACCTCCCTTTTTCCTATAAATAGAGATGCACCCCTCCCTTTACAAAGGCTTGAAAAAATCCAAAAGAGAAAAAAGATTAAGAGAGAACATTCCTCCCCTTTGGTGTACCATTTTCATACAAATTCAAGAACTTCAAAGTCCCCTTTAAACCCCACCTATCATTAAAAATCCCCTAGTTTAGGTGAGAGCTATCCCCTAGCCCTCCTCTCTTACCCCTTAGCTAGCAAGCTTTAGAGGTTAGAACCCACTCTTCCATCATCCAAGCCATCCAAAGCTTATCAAGTACACCAACGCGAAGGCCCACAAGTGTGCTATAAGGGCCTGAGATCTCTGACTCTCCCCTCTAATCCCCTACCTTCTTAGCTTTTCCTTCACCCTTGAATTTGTGTCATTACGCTGCTAAAATCTCGGTAATTGCAGAAGGGTACAAATAGGATCCAGGTGCCTTCGGGCAAGAGGAAGTGCACTTTTCCTTTTTATTTTTCTTCTATTTTGGCCATACGTAGATACCACTTTTAGTGGGTTGATTGGGTGCCTAACACCTTCCCGATCAATAACTGAAGCCCCTACCCAAGAGCCTTTGGCATAGACCAGAAATAGAGTCATATTTTTAGCACTTCGGTGCTTATAAAATTTATTTGGGTTTCCCTACTGTTAAGTAGTGAAAAATACCATTTTTCACCTCTTAACCTGACCTTTGATGGACCCTTGAGCTAACTAATAATATGTTTTGAGTATATTTTGTAGTTAAGCAATAAATTACAAGTTTAATACAAACTTCCATTTAAAAGAGCCCAAGAAGCACTGTGCTACCCAATTGGAAAGGCCTAAGACCATGTTCAGCTGCAAGAAATAAAGATTGAACCTACTAAGGGGTTGTTGAGTGTTGAATAAAGGAAAAATAGCGCACCCTAGATGTGTGCCAGTTGAAAAAGCACTGAAAATAAGTTATCGAGAGGTTCCATGAAGCTATCGAAAGCTTCCCAGCACCTGTCGAGATGTTCTGAGGGCAAAGAATGAAGCAGTCGAGAGGTTGAACATGTGTAAAAGAAGCTGCCGAGAGGTACTGAGCTAAAAAGATGAAGATCTTGAGAGGTTCCAACACCAACCCAAAGGTTGGAAGTACAAACGTAGATCCTGTCGAGAGGATACTTCAAGGTATTTGTGAGTCGAGAGGTTTTAGATACTCTTCGTGAGGTTCAACTGAACAAGACGAGCCGTGCAAGACAACCAGTCGATAAGTTATCTGAAGCAACATCCATTCTCACGAGGATTAAACCAACTTGTCGAGCACTTCACTGGAGAATGTATAAGAAAACAACAGGTTTAGTATAACTTGTCGAGAGGATGAGTGTAGAACTGGACATAATGAAAAAATAAGCCTTCAATCCTATCGACAAGTTTAAACCAACCTCTCAAGGTGTTCTCTGAAGCAGACGACAGGATCTTCATTAACCTATCGAGATGTGTCCAAACCTATCGAGAGCTACTTCAATCCTATCGCGAAGTCTAAGAAGCTGTCGATAGCCACTGCAACCTGTCGATGTGCACATAAAGCAAAGTCAGATCCTATCGAGAGGATCCCTGAACCTCTCGACACTCAATTTCACAACTTCTTAGCATCTTTCCTCAACAACTGCCACTTCTAGATTTCTGTGCATGAGCTTCGAAGCACTTTAGCGACCCCTGGGGGTATTTTTGGTACATATTTGGGCACGCATTGAAACCCTAACTAATTCAAGTGTACTCGACAGTTGAGAGCCAATGGGAAGAGAGCTTCTAGAAGAGAAATTGGCCACATCAGTAGCCCAGAATAACATAATTATTCCCTTGAGCTCTGATTGGCTGAAAGAAATCTGAGGACAGGGAGGAGAGTATAAAAGCTTGAAGAAAATATAAACAAAACATTCAGAATTTGAGAGAACTAGAGCTTACTGCGAAATCTATTTTTCCCTCCAAATTCTCCCTCCTTCATTCTTCTTCTCCCCTTCTCTCTTTAGCTAATCATGAGTGGCTAAACTCTTCTCAGTAGTTAGGGTGAGGTCTAGAGCTATAAATTGAGAGTTTCAGAGGCTTGTAAGGGATTGTATGTTGCACAGATTATAGATTTGGGCATAATAGGATTGTAAGTTTTGTGATTGCAATATAATTATAGATTTAAAAAGTTATTTTGATCTATATTTCACTTTTTTGTATTAGATTTCCCTAGGTCAGATATTCCTGTGGATGCCAGCTAAAAATGGGGAGCTTGTAGCCTGGCATCTGCAGCATCTGCAATAGCTTTCTTATTCTAATCAGGACCCGTGGAGTGGGACAATCTCTGGGATGGTCTGTGGCCATTAAAGTTGATAGATCATGGCCTTAGGATTGCCTCAATTCTCTGGTTGGGATTGGGTTCTTCTACCATGCATCTGCGAGAAATGTGGAGCTTGTAGCCAGATGGAGGATTGTAGCAAATCTATCCTATGCACTGCCCCTGATTCCCTTGATTTTTAGTAAATGACGAAAACCTCTAGCTGCTATTCTTCATCTTTTGAATTTCACTTTACTTTTGTTTTCTTATCTCTGTGTTTAATAATGTCTAGATCAATAGCATTTATCTTCTATAGTTTGTAGTTAAAGTGATAAAACTATAAAAATCTCTCCTCTTTCCTGCTTTGAGTCTAGCTTAATTTAGGATAGAGTGCCAGATCTACTGTAGATCTAGAGATTTACCATCCTTTAAAATACATTTCCCTGTGGACATACCCTTACTTACCTTTCAAAACTTGGTACAATAGCCTTGGATCTTGCTGGACTGGCTGCTTGCCTTGATTCTAAAATTGCTATAATTTGTGCAATTAATCTACTATTTTAATCATATAATAATGGCAAGGTAGGTAGTACAACATGTTTTTTGCACCGCTATCAGGGATCTGTGTTTTTAAAAGTGGTAGATATAAGTTTTCTCATTTTTAGATTTAGATTTTTCATTGACTGTTTGATTAATTGATGCTTTAGTTTTTGTTGTAGTTTCACTCTGTTTCAGATCTGGATTTATGGAGCTAAGAGGAGCTCTATATCAGTTGAAAGAATAAGCACTACTTAAGTTTGCATCTCTTAACTCTGTTTACATTCTTAGATCTAGAGTGGAGTAGATCAGTAGTTTTGTATTTGATTATTTTGTGGTTGTTGTGATTGAATTTTATTTTGCAATTTTCTTCTTTGTATTTGGTTTATGTGGTGTGTATGCTTGGGAGGAGATCTCTTAATCCTGAGATTGCTCTCTCAGATCTTGAAGTTGAAAGACTTCTTCGACCTAAGCAAACCATACACACACCTTTAGTTGATTCTGAGATTTCTGTAATGAGTGAGCAACCTAGGACTTTAAAGGAATTCAATGCACCAGGGGTTTACAATTCTCCCTCTGCATTAAATTCCCTACTGTTCAAGGAAACTATGAGATCAAGTCTTCTATTATCCAAATGTTACCCTCATACTATGGCCTGAGCAAAGAAGATCCATATAAGTATATTGATGAATTTTTAGGATTGTATACTACCTTCAATATTATAGGTTTGGGGGAGGAAGTAACCAGGTTGGGACTCTTTCCTTTTTCACTAAAGGATAGAGCCAGAACATGATTGTCAATACTCCCACCTAATAGTATCCAGTCCTGGAATGACCTTCAATGTCAGTTTTTGGCCAAGTTTTTCCTCATGTCTAAAATAACTCAGTTCAGGAAGAGTATAATCTCATTTACACAAGCCCCAACTAAAGATTTTCACCAAGCCTGGGAGAGATTAAAGGAACTCCTAAAGCAATGTCCTTGTTACCAAATTTCTAAATGAAAACTGGTCCAATGTTTCTATCAAGGAATTGACCCTAAAAACAGGGATATGGTTGATGCTTCTTGTGGTGGTACATACCTCCACAAAACTGCTGATGAGGCTTGGGAGTTATTTGATATCATCAATGAAAACTCCATGCAAAGGGAGACCTAGGCAAGAGATGTTGAGACCCCTAGATTGGTGAAAGAAAGTGCTACCAGAGGGAAGATGTATGAGGTGAGTGGACATAATGATTTGGAGGAAGGTGGACAGCCTGACCCAAAAGTTTGATATGCTCATGGGAGAAATAGAGTCTCCAATGGCTGCTAAAGTGGAGGAGGCATGTGTCATATGCCAGTCCCCCACTTACTCCCTTGAGGAATGTCCTTCAGCTGCCCAATTTTTAAACTTTGTGATGGAGCATGTGAATGCTGCTCAGTCCTATAGACAACAGCCTACTGCTGGTTATCATTGGAGAAACCACCCCAACTTGAGGTGGAGACAAGACAATTTTCAAAATCAGCAGCAGCAGCCACAACAACCCATGCCCTATAGGAATGCCCAACTATATCAACAAAATTATTTTCCCAGGCCCCAATACCAACAGCCTTTGGCTCACCCAATGGTCCGACCTATGCTTCAAAGTGCACCAACCCCAGCACCCTCCAAGTCCCTCACATTTGAAGAGCAAGTTCTAGCCTCACTGCAAAATTTAGGCTCTTAATCTCAAACTGTTAACTCCCATAGTCAAAACATCAAGAAGATAGAGGACCACCTCAGTCAGCTATCTAATTCTTTGGCTAGGAGAGAAGAGGGGAGACTGCCCAGTCAGCCCATGAATAATCCAAAGGGGCAATACATGGTTGGTGAGACTTCTTCCCATGAAGAAGTCAAATTTGTCATCACCGTGAGGAGTGGGAGGCTGGTGGATAACCAAGTTGGTAATGAGCCTGATGAGAAAAGTGCAGAGAAGGAAGATACAACCCATGATAATTTACAGCAGAAACAACAAATAAAAAGTAAAGGTGGTAACGTGCCCCAACAGAAAATTAAAAATAAAAATAAAGAAAATTTTGATGAACTTACTAAGGCTGCAAATGGGAGGACAGCTTCCCATTTTCCATTTCCCAATGCAATGAAAGCAGCTTCTCCTTTTGACAAGGGGAATGCTAAAGTTGAAGAGATGATGGAAACTTTCAAACAAGTAAAGATCAACTTGCCTTTACTTGATGTCATCAAGCAAGTTCCAGCCTATGCAAAGTTTTTGAAAGAATTGTGCACCCACAAAAAATAGTCTAGTATACACTTATCCAAGAAGGTTGTTTGTGCTGAGAAAATGAACCAAGTGATGTCTATTGCAACTCCAACCAAGCTTCAAGACCCTGGAATTCCCACAATCCCCTGCATCATCGGGGATCATACTATTGAGAAAGCTTTATTAGACAGATCTGAAAGGAAGCCTATGGGAATGACAGAGGACGTGTTAGTTGGAGTTGACAAATTTTTCTATCCAGCAGATTTTCTGGTTCTTGACATGGCGGCAAGCAAGTGCCCCAACTTTGTTCCTGTAATTTTAGGTAGGCCCTTCTTAGCCACTGCCAATGCTTGTATTCTATGTAAATCAGGAGAAATAGAGATGTATTTTGGCAACATGAAGGTTACATTAAATGTGTAGAAGGCAGCAAATCAGCCTCACTTGGATAGTGAGGATTGTTTTTTAATTGATGTTTGTGATAATATTGTGAAAGAGGCTTTGCCTAAGCTACGACACTGTAATGTTCTTTGTGATGATGTTGGGAATGTTTTTGAAAATGCGGAGGAGGCTGTACTAACCATCCATTATCATGAACCTCCATGACATGGCTGAGTTTCAACAAATGTATATTTTGTATAGTAACTTATGTCTTTGGTTAGTTATTTTTGCTGATTTTTTCTGTTAGACATTGTACATAAATTTGCCATATATGTTAGTACCTTAGGTAGGAAAATGAGTCAGAGTAAGAAGTGAACAGAGATGGAGTGTCAAATCTATTGGGAAATGAACTGGGGATTGATTTCAAGCTTATTTGAATTGAAATATAACCTATCGCTAGGTTCTATGGACATGTCGACAGGTTCTGAGTGTTCCCAGTATGCTTTTTGACAAGATTTAGAAACTGTCAAGAAGTGTGAACTAATTCTTGATAAGTTTGAAGATGTAAAAATATGTTGTCGATAGGATCCAGGAGCACTTCGATAGGTTCTGAAGACTTTTGGTTAAATTCTCGACACGTTCAGGGTACCTATCGAGAGGTTCTCTGAACTCCTTGACCTGATTTATCTGGCACCTAGAACCTATCGAGAGGATTGCATATTGATTCCAACGAACCTGTCGAGAGGTTCTGTGAACCTCTCGGAATGATTATTTCGGTCTTCTTAGACTCTTCGACAGGATTGCATGCACCTCTCGCGAGGATCATTGACTATCTACTCTTCGACAGGTTGTATCAACCTGTCGACACCTTGCCCCAATCTTGTCGAGAATCGTTTGCCACTGCTTTAAACCTAATGACAACTTCATTTTTTCCATTTGATAGCTTCCCTCTACGCTTTGATTTTGCTCTGGTGATTATTCCATTTTCCTGTTTCTCTCTACTTCACTGGGTGCTACCCTTAACAATTTGCCACTTCTCCAATTAGTTCAACTTCTGGGCTACATTTTGCACCTACTCTGAGCTGATTTTGTGCTGTGCATAGCATGATCTCAGAAACCCTAGGTTTCTATTGGTAAGACTTCTTCTCAACTCTTCTTTGTGAGTTTCAAGCTTGGCATTCCAATTTTTAGCTTGTCTGGGGCATTTGAGCATTCAAGAGGTCTTTGCGGTGATTGCTATTGAATTAGTGCTTATTGATATTATGTTAATTGAGTAATGGCAAGTCAAGAGGATACCTTGGCTAATCTGTTGAAAGTGCCTTCTAAATCCACTAGCAAAGCCACTAGGAAGTTCATTAGGCAGACCACAAAGCCTAAGGACACCCCACCTACAAAAACGAAGCTTGTCATGGAGGAAGCTAAGAAAACTATGAAATCTAAGAAATCCAAGAAATCTAAGAGGGCCCAAATCAGTACAAGCATTATGGAGGAGGCCCCTAAGACACAACCTAGCCCTGAGCCTGACATTCCTGAGGCTGAGCCTAACCCTGAATTGGAACCTGCAGCTCCTTCACTCAGATCCACACCCAATGAATTTGTGGATGCACTGGATCTAATCCCAGAGGCTATTGTTGACACTCCCTATTTCTCTAAACTAGGAGAGTGTCACGATACTTTGAATTATCTAGTGAAGGCAGGCTTGACACCCATGTTGACCCCATTGAATTGAAAAATCTTACCCAAGGCTGGTTAAGTTGAGGTACCAGAATCAGGGAACAAACCATGCCTGATTCAATTGAGCCCTGCCTTGTAATTTTGATTAATCATATGGAGATGGTGGTGGATTACAGAGATATAGGGATAGCATTGGGGGTCCCTTCTATTTTTGATCCAGTGCACCTGAGAATGTCTCTTTCAAAGCAATGGCTGACCTCACTCGAGGCATTGTGGGGTCTTGGGACTCAATCATGAGAAGAGATTTACACCCCAGCATGCTCTTCTTTGATGCAATTTTGAGAAAGAATATCTATGTGAGTAGGCATTAACAAGAGAGGAGAGTTCCAATAGTGAATGCCCTATACACCTTCTCTAAGGGCCAATTTTTAAATGTTGCCTGGCTAGTTTTTGAAGTAATGGTAGATGTCAATGACAAGTGTAGGAGGGCTCAAGCCCTACCAGGGCTCCCCTATAGCAGGCTCATTACTGCCTTGCTCAAGAGGAAAGAATTTGTTTTCAAAGAGGGGGAGGAAGTGGAGAAGGTGACCCCTAAAGTCTTTAGGAAAAAGGCCTGGTCTGCTAGTAGGACCCTCATTGGTAAGAGCAAGCACAAGTCTAGTGAGGTGACTGAGGTAGAAGCTCCATCTCCACCTGCAACCTCTGCAACAATCCCCTCTGAGCCTGTGCTCACATTTGCTACTCCTCCACCTGTGCCTTCATATGTCCTAGTTGTATCCTCTGTCAGCTCTGAGAGGGCCAGCCTCACCACCATCCCTTCGGTCACACCTTCCATCTCATTTTCCCTACCTTCCATTCCAGTCTCCATACATCCCAACACCTCACCCTCCTTTTACACCATCACCATATCAACACCTCTATCCATCCCTTTCACCATTGACCCAATCCCTACCTTACCTTCACTGCCCATTCTAGTCAGCCCATCCACATTATCCACCCTACCTTTGAGCCCTGCACCAACTTCACCGACTGGTCCACCCACTTCTTCTCATCCATCAATTCCTTTTCATTTTGATCCCACTTTTCCCACCTCACCATCACATACCCAAGACCAGTTGACAAGTGAGGGGTACTCACCTCTAATAAAATCCATTATGGACAATATTGGGCATGAGTACTCACCACTACCAGATTCTCCACACCCCACCTCTCCACAACCTACCCATTCATCCACCCCACCTTTTACCCATCCCCACACTTCCCCATTTCCACAAATTCCACCAATCCAACCCCCAGCCCCTGACACACCTGACCCTTTACCTCAAATCCTTCAACTTTTACTTTTCCTCCAATCCCAAGTGATAGCCAACAATCAATCTCAATCATCAATTGAGGCCACACTCCATACCATGAACTCCACCCTCCAAAGTCAATCCTCTCTGCCTACTACACTTCAAGCCATTCACTCCACCTTGCACCTTTTAACCAAACCTTACCAACAACCTTCCATCCCTTCTCCTACCTATAAGGATGCCTCTACTCAAACTACACCGGAACCAGAATCGTAGCCTGATCTTATCCAACCTCCCATCATTCTTCTACCTCTGCCAATCATCCTGCCACAATCCCAACCTAATCTCTCACCTATAGTAGCTACCTCAGATGTTGCCATAGATGTGGAGGACCTTATCCCAACCCCTACCTTTCCAGTTCCTAAACTTCAACCTCCTCAGCCTATACTCCCTGCCTCCTCTTTTCCTCATCCCCCATTATACACTACCCTCCTCCATATCATGAAGCAAAATCCTTACCTCAAGAGGGATGTTGTGCAAGGAATGGCTACCCTTCGCAGATCAATTGAGATACCTTATAAAGCAAAGATTGAGCAAATGATGTGGCAGTTTGTCAATGGATAGTTAATGGTAATGTAGCAAGGTTTTTAACCGAAATTGAGAGAAAAAATTAATTTCACATCTGATATTTTAAATAGAGGAAACTAAAAAACATTTTAAAACTGAAACATGCTATAGCCCCAACACTTTCATGAAGCAAATGTCAGGAATTTTTTATAAAATGAGTGCCTAGTGAACCTGAAATGAGAGGAAATTGTGAGGATATACCCCAGAAGTCTAATGAAAGAACATGTTCAGTGAGATTTGGGCTTGAGAAAATTTTTCTTGAAGAGTGTCTTAGCAAGTTCTTCTGCTCTAAGGACTGATTTAATCTACCTCTGCTCACTAGAAGTTAGACAAATTCGAGTTAAAATAGGTTGACAACACTCATGACATTGAGGATATGAAGGCTTTCATTCGAGTTAAAAAAATTTCCCACTTTTAAACTGCCCTTGATACACACCATTTGAGCATTGAAAATCCAAACTTTCTTTGAAAGAACAAGAGAATTTGAACCCCAAAACCTCTTGACCTGCTTCAGTTAACCCTCAATCTGAGAATTCAGGAAATATGAGGAGAAGAGAGGTTAGAAGAGCAAGGTTTGACAATTTGGTAAAAGAAGAAGAAAATACATGTGAAGGCAAGTGTGATGTAAAATTGTGGCATTCCAGCCCATAAAAAAAATTTCTGTAGAAAAATATAAAAAGCATACAAAAAAAGAAAATAAAAAAAAAAAAAATAGAAAAGCAAAACAAAAATAAGAGAGAAGTCGTTTCATTGAAAAAATTGAAAAGATGATTGGTAATTGATCACTTCAAATCTTAAAGTTCAAAGAAGATGAAGACTATGCTAAATTGAAGAAGGTGTACATGTCACCTCCTTACTTTGCTGATTTCTCAATTTTGAGTCCCATTCCACCTTTTTTTTTTCTTTTTAAACTTCACCCATAAGCCACATTACAACCCAATAAAAAATCCTTCTTGATCTGCAAATTGATTAGGTTGTCATGTAGAGATGAGAATCTATTTAATCCATGGTGAAAAGAGTTAGAAAATTTCAAAAACTGGAGCAATGCCTATGCTCATGCTTGCAGTCCTATTTGAGGGCTGTAACTACTCTTGAGCTTTGAGAATTGATACACCCTTCTATTTCTAATGAGAGTGATAGCCCTGGTAAGCCTTGGGTCTAAAATTAGAATTGATGGGGGGCATTATCAAAACAAGATTCTCAATTTGAGGGCAAGCAGTGCATTAATTTTTATACAAAATACCTTGACATGAGCTGATTGATTGTGAAGGAACTACAGCAGAATTTCAGTTTTAAACTGTCTTGTTTTTTGTGAGAATCCTCGGAAACTGAATGGACAAGGTGAGGAATGAATTTTAGATTGCTTAAATTTTGTTTTAACATGTTGTACTGTTATTAACTGATTCTATTGAAGAAGCTTATGGGTAACTTCACTGTAAACCCTCAGGATACTTCACTCCTCCACTAGGGATCACCTTGGGATTTAAAAGGCTTGGTGCATATGCAAAATGCAACCGTGTTCCCTACGAAAGTGGCATTTAATTTTATAAGTTAGTAGTTTTTATTTTCTCCTTTGCTCAGGGACTAGAAAAGCTTAGGTTTGGGGGTGTGTTAAGTAGTGAAAAATACCATTTTTCACCTCTAAACCTGACCGTTGATGGACCCTTGACCTAACTAATAATATGTTTTGAGTATGTTTTGTAGTTAAGCAATAAATTGTAAGCTTAATATAGACTTCCATTTAAAAGAGCCTAAGAAGCACTATGCTACCCAATTGGCAAGGCCTAAGACAATGTCCAACTACAAGGAATAAATATTGAACCTACTAAGGGGTTGCTGAGTGTTGAACAACGGAAGAATAGCACACCTAAGATGTGTGGCAGTTGTGAAAGCACTGAAAATAAGCTGCCGAGAGGTTCCATGAAGCTACCAAGAGCTTCCCAGCACCTGTTGAGAAGTTCTGAGGGCAAGGAATGAAGCAGTCGAGGGATTCAACATGTGTAAAAGAAGCTGTCGAGAGGTATTGAGCTGAAAAGATGAAGATCTTTAGAGGTTCCAACACCTATCGAGATGTTGGAAGTACATATGTGGATCCTGTCGAGAGGATACTTCAAGGTACAGATCAGTCGAGAGGTGCTAGATACTCATCGCAAGGTTCAATTGAACCAGACGAGCAGTGCAAGACAACCTATCGATAACTTACCTGAAGCAACATCCATTCTCGCGAGGATTGAACCAACCTGTCGAGAACTTCACTGGAGAATGTATAACAAAACGACAGGTTAAGTATAACTTGTTAAGAGGATGAGTGTGGAACTGGACAGAACGAAGAAATAAGCCTTCAATCCTATCGACATGTTCAAACCAACCTCTCGAGGTGTTCTCTGAAGCTGACGACAGGATCTTCATTAACCTATCGAGATGTGTCCAAACCTATCGAGAGCTACTTCAATCCTGTCGAGAAGTCTCAGAAGTTGTCAACAGCCACTGCAACCTATCAATGTGCACATAAAGCACACTTAGATCCTATCGAGAGGATCCCTGAACCTCTCGACACTCAATTTGACAACTTCTTACCATCTTTCTTTAGCAACTGCCACTTCCAGATTTCTTTGCACGAGCTCCGAAGCACTTCGGGACCCCTGGGGGTAATTTTTGTACATATTTGGGCACGCATGAAAACCCTAACTACTTCACATGTACTCGCCAGTTTAGAGCCAATGGGAAGAGAGCTTCTAGAAGAGAAATTGGCCACATCAGTAGCCCAGAATAACATAATTATTCCCTTGAGCTCTGATTGGCTGAAAGAAATCTGAGGACAGGGGAGGAGAGTATAAAAGCTTGAAGAAAATATAAACAAAACATTCAGAATTTGAGAGAACTAGAGCTTAGCGCGAAATCTATTTTTCCCTCCAAATTCTCCCTCCTTCTTCCTTCTTCTCCCCTTCTCTCTTTAGCCAATTATGAGTGGCTGAACACTTCTCAGTAGTTAGGGTGAGGTCTAGAGCTGTAAATTGAGAGTTTTAGAGTCTTATAAGGGATTGTATGTTGCACAGATTACAGATCTGGCCATAATAGGATTGTAAGTTTTATGATTGCAATGTAATTGTAGATTTTGAAGGTGATTCTGATCTATATTTCACATTTTTGTATTTGATTTCCCTAGGTCAGATATTCCTATGGATGCCAGCCAGAAATGGGGAGCTTGTAACCTGGCATCTGCAGCATATGCAATAGCTTTCTTGGTTTAATCAGGACCCGTGGAGTGGGACAATCTCTGGGATGGTCTGTGACCATTAAAGTGGATAGATCATAGCCTTAGGATTGCCTCAATTCTCAGGTTGAGATTAGATTCTTCTACCTTACATCTGCCAGAAATGAGGAGCTTGTAGCCAAATGGAGGATTGTAGTAAATCTATCCTATGCACTGCCCCTTATTCCCTTGATTTTTAATAAAAGACCAAAACCTCTAGCTGTTGTTCTCCATCTTTTGAATTTAACTTTACTTTTGTTCTCTCATCTCTGTGTTTAACTAAGTCTGAATCAATAGCATTTATCTTCTGTAGTTTGTAGTTAAAGTGACAAAACCACAAAAACCTCTCCTCTTTCCTGCTTTGAGTCTAGCTCAATTTTGGATAGAGTGCGAGATCTACTCTAGATCTGGAGATTTACCATCCTTTAGAACACATTTCCCTGTGGACATACCCTTACTTACCTTTTAAAACTTGCTACAACAGCCCTGGATCTTGCAGGACTGGCTACTTGCCTTGATTATGAAATTGCTGTAATTTGTGCAGTTAATCTGTTGTTTTAATCATATAATAATGTCAAGGTAGGCAGTATAACACTGGGACACCAAAATCTCCCGGAGGCAACTCTAAATTTTTTTCACCAACGCGCTGTTGCGACAGGATCGCCAAAAATCCATGATTACACAGATGGCGACGCTGCTGGGGAGTAGCTTGTAGAGCTTCCCCTTGAAATTTGGCCTTTTTATCATTTTCACTAACATTTGCTTATGTTTCTTCTTATTTTTCACTCACCCCTACGATTCCATCGATTTATCACCCCTACGATTCGGTCTATTTTTACTTACCCTTACGTTTCCGTCATTTACGGGCCCTAGCCGATTGGCGGGCCTATTTGAGCATCGTCTTTACAATTCCTTTATTTTTCGTCATTTACATGCCTTATCAAATTGGCGAGCTTACCTGCACATTTACAGGCTTTAGTTATTTGGCGGGCCTACTTAAGTTCTTTTCTTTATTGCAATCATATACCCTCAGTGGACGCCAGCTTGTAGAGGCGGCACAGGATCATCACAACCCATTTTTGAACGATATGCAAACTCCCTTTTAAAATTAAATTTAAAATTGAGCCTTAAAAATGAATTAAGGGACTTAAATCATTTTTGCGGGGGTAGCTTTGAAAGGGATTGGAATTTAGGTAGCGATACAAACACTTAATTCATAGTACGGTGGCAACCCCTAGTGGTGATGATCCGAAAAAGTATAACCCCATCCAGTATTTGAGAAGATGCTTGCACCGGAGATATATAGGTTGGGGGACCGATCCAGTTATGAAGCCTAAAACCCTTTGTGAGTGCGTTAGTCATCCCAAAACAACTTGTCTCCTTAGGTTCAGGAGAGGAGGGACCCGTTACAACAAGGAAATCAGTCCCCAGAAGCATCGCTTCCAGAAAACCACAAAGAAGGATCAATTTCGGGCTTGCTATTCTGCTGTTGTTGTCTGACTACTAATGTTGTTTATTGTGTTGTGGTGGAAACAATTTAAAGACAAAGTAAAACAAAAGAATGGATTCATCACAACCAAAGTAATCCTAGACCTACGAGATACAGGGCCTATTGTAGCAAGTTTTGATAAGTGAGTTTGTCCCACAGAGAAATTGATGTAGAACCCAAAATGGGCTATAATAGTAGGCTTCCAGATCTGGCTATAGATCCGACAATCCTAACAACAGAGAAATAAAATGTAGCCCTATCCTGAAGAAAGGGTTAAGAAGAAGATGGTGATGGTGTGTTCCAAAGGCTGAAGGGAGGAGGAGCAGGTATAGGGGTGGGGTCTAGTTCCATGGTTTCAAAAATGGAACCCATTAGAGAAGAGTAGGCCTCTGTAGTGAAGGGCTCAGGTTCAGGTGTAGGGGAGGTCTCAGGTGTGTGGGCTGATGGAGTAGGGGAATTTGAGGGGCTTTGGAGCAGAGGAGTGCAGGGGGATGGGGCAATAAAATCTGTAGCTAACTCCTCTAAACCCTAGGCATTGGAGGGTGAAATTGGTGGTGTGAGAATGGTTGGAGTGGTTGGTGTAGAGGGGGAGTCCACAATTGGAATGATGGAATGTGTGGGAGATGGGACAGCTGGGATAGGTGAAAGTGCAGGGGCTTGAGTAGGGGAGTAGGGTGCAAGGGCAACTTCCTCCAAAAGCTGGTCACCAAAATCTTGTGCAGAGATGTTTCAAGAAGTGGGGCAGCTAAAGAGCTGGTCACCACAGTTAAGCGAACTGGATCGGGTAAAGTTGATTGACAAATTTGGATGCAGCAACATGGCAGGCGGGGCTCAATTGTAAGCTCAAATGCATGCAGGTGGCTTTAGGTGGAGGCTCATCTGCAGATGTGGGTTCTCACTCCTGGCTGAGGCAGTTCAGTGCGATGTGAGGGGCATGTGCAGGTTCACCTGCCTCTCTCATCCTTCTCAACATAGCCTGGCTTGTAATCCAAGCCTTTTTCCCAAAATTGTGAGGGGTAATGACTTCAAAAGGCTCGTCACTATCAATGTCAATTTGGCTCGAGGAGGCGTGATCAATCGCCAAATGGTAGGCCGGCTATTTCTGCTCTTTCTTGACTTATCGACATCAGCCATAGCTTCAAAATTAACATATGGGCATTGAAAATCGCCTTGGAGAAATGAAAGAGGGCCTCTAAAATTGGTGTTCTCCTCTCTTGGTTGTGCTCAGTGACATAAAAGCTGCCCCTTAAAATGGAATCCATTAATAGAAATTGGGGGGCAAGGTCTCTTCTCATGATGGACGCCGGTGCCCATAATACCTTGGGTTAAATAGGCGCTATCTCTCTAAAAGAGGCCATTTCGGAGCAGCCAAAGGACCAGAGGGATCAAATTGGAATGGTATCCCTAAAGCGCCCCTATGTCTTCAAATGTCACAAGAAGATCGCAATCATCAATGAAAATTACACGGGTAGGCACATCAGCATCTTTTGCAGTGACCTTGACTAGGTTTAGGTACCATAACTTCACCAACCTTGGGTAGATTTTCTCTGGTACGGGGGTAAGGATATGGCTTAGTGAAGCCTCTCTAAGGTATCTTAAGGATGGCAAGCACTACGGTTTGGTGAAAAAAAGTTTCATCTACCATCACTGTGTTAGCTTCGGCGTCAATGAAGGATTTGGTAGGACCAAATGAATGGGCAGAGGAGTAAGCTCGGGCTCGGGGCTAGCAGCAGTAGGTGAGTTCCTCATGTCTAATTTTCTTACCTTTCTCCACCTATGCGCTTTATCCATTGAAAGTTTCCGTTTAGTTGAAGTTTTGGCTTTTCCTTTTGCTTTTGGGGTCGGTTTGCTCACTTTCTTAGCAGAGGATTTGGAGAACATTGCGGCCAATGATTTTTCTGCTTTTCCCATTCTAGATTGATGTTAAAAAAAATGCCCAAAATAGATCTTGATACGTAATCAACTTACTAAATGATAACGAGAGAATGGGTAGAGAAATACCGAGATCTAGGGTTTATGTTTGAACGAGTTGTTTGCTTTGCAGAAATCCCCCAGATTACAAGCTGAAATCCTTCTCTGAAAATGCAAATGATCTACACAATCAGTTACAAAAGGGTAGTAAACTTGTTTACTCGTGCAAGGAGAGAGCGAAGTAGGGTAGCAGTGAAGAGTCGCTCTGCAAAAAGAGTTTGAAATGAAACCCCGACTTCGAAAGGGGTTTAAATATACTCAAAGTTAATATCGCAAAGCGCCTTTAAGTTTTCGAAAAGTTCCAAAAGATACCTTTTTACAATTGCGAATGGCATCAGTACCATTCGACAAGTTAACAGCTTCAGAAACATCATTTCGCAAAGGAATTAGCTTCAGAACTATCTTTTCGAAAAGAAAATGGCTTCATCACCAACTATTCGAAAAGCACATCTTTGCTTTCGAGCAGTTCATTACAGCTCCAGAGTCTATTCGAAAAGCAATTTGGACTTTGCGAAAAGCGAATTATGACTTTGCGACTGAACTTTAAGCATGTTTAAACTATGCGAAAAGAGATAAAAGCAGAAACAAAGAAAATAAGCAAAAACTATGATATACAAACATAATGTACAGTTTTCTACCATCAAATTTTTGGAGATTCGTGATGATAGATGGGCAGTACAGGCTCCTGGGTATTTTCAATGCATGGTTTGAGCCTCTGACCATTGACCTTTATGATTCTTCCATTACTTGGATCAAGGATGTCAACAGCTCCCGAAGGGGCTGCTTGAATGACAGTGTATGGCCCTTCCCATCTGGATCTCAGTGTTCCTGGGAAAAACTTGAACTTTGAGTTAAATAGCCATACCTTAGAACCAGCTGTGAACTCTTTTCTCAATAAATTTTTATCATGAAAAGTTTTGACTTTCTCTTTATATAATCTTGAATTGGTGTATGCACCTTCTAACTCAGCAAGTTGCAATTTCCTGTGATTACCAGCAGTAGTTAGATCCATGTTTAATGTTTTAATGGCCCAAAAAGCTTTATATTCTAACTCTACTGGTAAATGGCATGCTTTGCCATAGACCAACCTAAATGGGGACATACCAATTGGGGTTTTATAGGCTGTCCTATATGCCCACAATGCATCGTTCAGCTTAAAGGACCAATCCCTTCTGTCCTTCTTCACAGTCTTTTCCAAAATATGTTTGATTTCTCTATTGGAAATCTCCACTTGTCCACTGGTTTGTGGATGATATGTAGTGGCTACTCTATGAGTCACAGAGTATTTCTTCAACAATGTTTCAAAATGTCTATTACAAAAATGGCTTCCCCCATCACTGATAATGGCTCTGGGAAAACCAAACCTGGAAAAAATGTGATCCTTAAGAAATTTCAAAACCACTTTGTGATCATTTGTTTTAGTGGCCGTGGCTTCAATCCATTTGGGTACATAATCCACAGCTACTAAAATGAAGTTATTCCCATTGGAAGGAGGAAAGGGACCCATGAAGTCTATCCCCCAAACATCAAACAGCTCAACTACCAAAATAGGTTGTAAAGGCATTGAGTTTCTCTTGGAAATGCTGCCTAATTTCTCGCTTCGGGGACTTACAATGTTTAGGCATCCTTGAAAAGTGTAGGCCAATAAAATCCACCTTGCCAAAACTTTTTGCAGTTTTGTTCCCACTAAAATGACCTCCACAGTGTTCATGACACATAGAAAGTATTCTATGAAATTCTTGGTGGGGACACATTTCCTTATTATTTGATTTGCACAACTCTTAAGAGATAAGGATCCTCCCATGAAGTGTTTAACCTTTGAGAAGAAAAGATCTTTATCCATTCTATTCCAATGGTGAGGAATTCTTCCGAGTAGCCAAAAGTGACTATGTTGGCAAACCGAGGAGTGTGTTCACTAATGGCAAAACGTTGCTCATCAGGGAAAGATTCATTGATAGGCAACCTATCAATCTCAGCAGTTAAAATTCTGGAGAGGTGATCAGCCACCACATTCTCCACCCCTTTTTTATCTTTAATCTGTAGATCAAATTCCTGTAATAGGAGAATCCACCTGATTAATCTTGGTTTGGTGTCCTTGTTAGACAGAAGGTATTTCAACGGCAGAGTGGTCGATGAACACCACTATTTGTGAACCCAAGACATATGACTGAATTTTTCTAAAGCAAAAACAATTGCCAGCTCCTTCTCGGTTGTTGTGTAATTGAGCTGTGCATCAATCATTGATCTCGGCATAAGCTATAACATGAGACTTATCTTTTCTCGTCCAAGGACAGCTCCCAAAGCATAATCGATGCATCACACATCAGTTCAAAAGGTAATGTATGATCTGGAGACTGCAATATTGGAGCTGATATCAGACAGTTTATTAGGAATTCAAAAGACTTCATGCATTCATTATTGAAACCAAAAGGGACATCTTGGCACAAAGAAATGACATAGAGGTTTAGTTATTTTATCAAGTCCTTGATGAACCTTCCATAAAATCCGACATGTCCTAAAAACTTGATCATTTTATGATTTTGGGAGGTGGTAAATGTTCAATTAACTCAATTTTTGCTTTGTCCACCTCAATGCCCTTGTGGGAAACAACATGGCCCAGGACAATGCCCTGGGTGACCATGAAATGGCTCTTTTCCCAACTCAAAACCAGATTGGTTTCTTCGCATCTTTGTAGTACCAATTTGAGATGGTGTAAACACTGGGAAAAATTATTGCCATAGATTGAGAAATCATCCATAAAAATCTCCATAAATTGGTCAATCATATCAGAAAAAATTGCATACATGCATCTTTGAAAGGTAGCAGGAGCATTACAAAGACCAAAAGGCATTCTCCTATAGGCAAAAGTGCCAAAAGGGCACGTGAATGTGGTCTTTTCCTGATCTTGTGGGTACACAGGAATCTGGTTGTAACCAGAGTAACCATCAAGAAAACAGTAATAAGCTTTTCCTGCTAGCTTATCTAAGATCTGATCAATGAATGGGAGGGGGAAATGGTCTTTTCTGGTCATTGCATTTAATTTTCTGTAATCAATACAGACTCTCCATCCAGTTGGTTGCCCGGTTGACATAAGCTCACGAGAATCTGAGGTTAACAAGTGATTTCAGATTTCATAGGTACCACCGTAGGTGCTACCCAAGTGAATCTGAAATGGGGTAAATGACCCTTGCATCCAACAACTTAACAACCTCTTTCATGACCACTTCTTGCATATGAGGGTTCAACCTTCTTTGCATTTCTCTAGAAGGCTTTGCATCTTCTTCCAAGTGGATTTTGTGCATGCAAACAGCTGGACTAATTCCTCCTAAATCAGCAATAGTCCAGCCAATTGCCCTTTTATGTTCTTTCAAGCCTATCAGCTCTTCCTCTTGCTCCTTTGTGAGAGAGGAAGAAATAATGGTGCAATGATTTATGATTACCTAAGAACACATACTGCTTTAGTTCTAAATCGTTGAAAGAAAAGAAGGTAACAAAGGTACCTTGGACGTTTGGGGAAGGGGGAGAGTAGCAGGTTTCCAAGAAGAGAAACTTGCTGATTGATTAAGAGTACCTTGCACAACATTTATTTCCACAGAATTTGAGATACAACTTGCTTTATTTTCAGCATATCCCCAAGCATCTTTAACATCATGGTGAAGTCTTCACCGCGAAATTGTTGTAAAGTCTCTTCCACAACTTCATCCAATAGATCAACATGAAAACATTCTTGAGCTGAATTGAAAGTATTGCATTATAAACATTTAATTTTACCTTCATGTTTCCAAATGAGACTTCCATAATACGGACTGCATTGAATGCAAGCATTTCTTTGTAGCAGAATGGTCTTCCCAAAATGAGGGATGGAAGTTTTGCTTTTAGTTGGTTCCATATCCAAAACTAGAAAATCAGCAGGATAGAAGAATTTATCTACTCCCATCAATACATCTTCAATCATCCCTCGGCTTTCTTCGGATCTGCATTAGTTGTAACACCACATGAGTGGGTTTTAATTCTCCCAAACCTAGTTTCTCATATACAGAATATGGAAGTAGGTTGACACTAGCACCCAGATCTAATAAAGCCTTTTCAATGGTGTGTTCCCCAATAATGCAAGGGATTGTGGGGATTCCAGGATCTTGAAGTTTAGGAGGTGTAGCAATGGATAACACCTGGTTAATTCTTTCCACAACAAAGACCTTTTTGGACAATTGTATCCTAGACTGTCTTTTGTGAGTGCAAACATCTTTCAAAAATATTGCATATGCTGGAATTTGTTTGATTGCCTCAAGCAAAGGTAAATTTATCTTGACTTGCTTGAAAGTTTCCATCATCTCATCTATTTTTGTGTTCCCTTTATCAAAAGGGGATACAGCTTTCATTGCATGAGGAAATGGTAAATGAGGAACTAATCTTTCATCTGACTTTAGAAGTGTTTTGAAATTTTTTACTTTTACATTTTTTCATTTTTTGGTTTTTCCGAGGTACATCAAGACCCCCATCGCTATCACTATCTGCTCTTCTGCATATCTTTATCCTCTTCCTCATTTCTTTCTTCTTGATTACCCACTTTGTTATCTATCATTTTCCACTTCTCAAAGTGGTGATTTTACTTCTTCATGTGAATTAGAAGCTTCTCCAACCATGAACCGTCCTTTGGGATTGTTCAAAGGTTGGTGGGTAACTTTCCTTCCTCTCTTTTTGCCAAGGTATTTGAAAGCTGTCCCAATGTTTCTTCAATCTTGCCGTGAAAATTCAGCTTTGAGTTAAAGATCCTAAATTCTCAAGTGAATTTAGGACTTGATCTTCAAAAGAAAGGGACCCGAAGGGTTTTGAATCAAGTGCATCACGCATGGTTGTTGTGGAATGTGCTCTTTGAAAGTTTGGTTTGACATAAAATTCTCGATACCGTGCAGTTTTGAAAGGCATTTGATTCTTTGGTTGTTGCTGTTGTTGAGATTGGTAATTCCCTTGGTTCCACCTCAAATTGGGGTGTGCCCTCCATGGATATTCATTTGACTGCATCTGTCCAAATGATTGAGCAGCATGAGCTTGTTCCACCATTAAATCTGGGGCTGTGATGCGTGAGGACATTGGTCAAGTGAATGAGTAGGGACCGCATATCAGACATGCCTCCTCTACTCTTAAAATATTTGGAGTTTTAAGTGAGTCCATCAATCTATCAAACTTTGTGGTTAGATTGTCCATCTTTCTTTCCAACTCATTCACCTCATAGATCTTCCCTTTGGTGGGTTGGTGGTTGTTCAACCTAGCAGGATTTTCAATTTCTCTTGACAGAGATTCCTGCTGAGTTGAGTTTTCACCAATCACTTCAAATAAGTCCCAAACCTCTTCAACTATTTTTTGCAAGTAAGTGCCTCCACAGGAGGCATCCACCATATTTTTGCCTTTTTGATCAATTCCTTGATAGAAGCTTTGAACCAGCTGCCACCTAGGAATTTGATGATGAGGACATTGCCTTAACAGTTCCTTGAATCTTTCCCATGCTTCATGGAAAGTTTCAGTTGAGTTTTGAGAGAATGAAATGATACTTTGTCTCAATTGGCTTGTTTTAGACATTGGGAAATATTTGGCTAAGAATTGACACTGTAAATCATTCCAAGAACTGATACTGTTTGGTGCTAACATGGATAACCATGCTCTAGCTTTATCCTTTAATGAAAAAGGAAAGAGCCTAAGCTTGGTTGCTTCTGGACCCAGTCCAGCTATGTTGAATGTGGTGCAAAGAGCCAAGAATTCATCCACATGTTTGTATGGGTCTTCCTTACTCAACCCATGGAAGGAAGGAAGCATTTGGATAGTTGATGACTTGATCTCATAATTTCCTTCAACAGTAGGAAATTGAAATCAAAAGGGGGAATTATAAGCACCAGGTGCAAAGTAATCCCTCAAAAGTCGAGGTTCTTCACCCATAGTAGCAGAATTCTGTATTGTTTGTTTGGTTCGTAGTAGCCTTTCAACTTCTAAATTCAATGGGAGAATCTCAGGGCTGAGAGTCCTCCTACCAAACATACAACTCAGAACAAAAAAAATCTGATTATGCATAGCAAACCTTCAGAATTCCTTTAAGTAATTTCCCTTCTTTAAAAACCGGAATATGAATAACTGCACAAGTATAAACAATAGAATAGTTTAGTACTGATAAAAATTAAAATGAAAACTTAGGTCTATCTATTTTAGAACAAATTCCCCGGCAACGACGCCAAAAACTTGTTGTTGCTTCTTAGTGTGCTTGATTTATGTGAGTTTTGAAAACAGATTTATAGCTGCTAAATTACAGTGGCTCTAGACTATATAAACAAATAAAGAAATATCAGCACATTTAGAAGAGAATTAGCCTGCAAGATCAGGGCCAATTGTAGCAAGTTTTAAAAGTAAGTGAGTGAAAGATCGTCCACAGTGAATTTGTCTAAAATGTAAGATAAACCTCCAGATCTAAGCTACCAGATCTGGCTTCTTATCCTATCTAGAAAACTGATAAGATGAGAGGTTTGAATTTGTCACGTTTAACAAACTAAAAACAAAGAAAAATTTAAACTAAATGATCCAGATCCGAGTTGGGGGAGTGATTGAAACAAAGATGGAGAAGTAATATCTAAATCTGATTTGGTCTTTGAAATCTAATGAGAATAACTGCAGCTCAACAGAGGTGATCCAATCTTCATCTGGCTACAAGCACAGATGTAAGAGAGATAAATCTAATTCAAGGATTAGGCTTACGCTTATGGCTATGGTCTGTCCACTTTAATGCCACAAACCATCCAATAGTCTTTAATCCAAATCCTCAATTCGAACAATAAACATCACTACAAATCGTAAGAGACTAGGTTACCAACACTAATTCTTACGAGATTAATGAATCAAGGAAATTGCATGCACAACAATGAATCTAAAGGAGTCTAATGTACCGAGGAGATCGAGGGAACCCTTGACATGAGTCCAATGGAGAATGCATAGTTCTGACAACCTTTTAAAATTCATCCTTACAATTTACAGAGCACGGCTTAACAGCTCTCGGATTTGCAGTCGTGGATGCAAACTCTCCTTTGAGTTACAGTAGTATCTCACAGCTCTCAAATGCAAGTACAAAGTAGGCTATTACAAGGATTGCAGACAAGCTGTCTGGCTGGGTAATGGGGGATTAGAAATGAAACTCAAAATCTGGATGCCCCAATTGGGCAAATGCTTCGTGAATTTATAGCTTTCCCCAGGTCTAGCTCAGATGTGTATCAACCAATCAGAGGTTCTCAGATCTGTATTGACCAATGGTAGTCCAGCACAGGGATCGAGATCTGTTCTGGCCAATCAAAATTCCTCGATCTGTTTCATCCAATTAGGTGAAAAAGGCATCAATTCTGTTATGCATTTTGAAAGTTTGTTAGAGTTTCTAGAAGTTCCTGCCAAGTTATTCCCTCTCTAGGTGCTCACATGGGCTGGAATATTCCTTCGCTTTATGCTTAGAACCCTCTGGAATGTCCCTAGGTTTTAAAATGCATTGGGACGCGTGCAACAGATTACTGAATTGCCCTTGTTAAAGCTGTGAATCTCCAGAATACCTTTTCGCAGAGCTTAGGGGCCTTTTAAAAAGTGTGACTTCTGAAGCTCTTTTCGCAATGTTCAATCTCTCTTCGAATTGTGTTTTCTCTTTTTCGCAAAGTTCAATCTTCTCTTCGAAGTGTGTTTTCTCCTTTTCGCAAAGTTCAATCTTCTCTTCGAGGAGTTCAGATGCTCTTCGAAAGCTACGCCTGGAGTTTTAGTCCTTTTCACAGAGTTCAAGGTTCTTTACGAAAAGTGCAGGTTCTTTACGAAAAGAACTCTGTAGTGCATTTCTCTGTTCGAATTGTTCCCTGCTTCGCTTACAGGTCTTTGCCTCTTTAGTTTAGACCTTTCAACAGCTGATGAGGTTGTTTCTTCACTTCCTTTCTTTGGACTGATATGGATTGTCATCTTTTTGGCACTTTTAAGCTGCTTTTATGGTTAAGCCTGTCTTTATTGTTAGCTACAACATAGGCACTTAAAACACTTATTTAGTTCTCTCAAAGGTCTATCAAGACTAAAGTTTAGGGGTGAAAAATGGTATTTTTCACTTGTCAACATAGCCCTCCTAATTTTTGACATCTCTCACATGCCTTGCAGTGTGTGTATGCATCTTTGAATAAGGATGGCCAGTAAAAACCACACTGCAGGACCTTGTCAGCTATTTTTCTCCCACTAAAGTGGCCTCCACAGGCATTTTCATGGCACATGGCCAGAATATTGGGGATATCACTTTCGGGAACACATCTTCGGATGATTTGGTCTACACAGTACTTATATAGGCAAGGTTCCTCCTAAAAAAAATACTTGACCTTTGAGAAAAATAGGTCTTTGTCCATTTTGGTCCTGTGGGGAGGAATCTTTCCTACAACTAGATAATTGACAATGTGTGCAAACCAAGGGACTAAGGATTGGATAGCAAATAATTGCTCATCCGGGAAGGGATCATTTGTAGGGCCATCCAGGCATTTCTCCAAGATAATTCTGGACAAGTGGTCAGCCACCACATTCTCCACACCCTTTTTGTCCTTGATTTCGATGTCAAACTCCTGTAGTAGGAGTAATCATCTAATCAGCCTAGGCTTAGCATCTTTTTTGGACAGTAGGTACTTCAATGCTAATGGTTAGTGAAGATTACAATATTAGATCCTAGTAGGTAGGCTCTAAATTTGTCAATAGCATAAACCACTGCTAGAAGCTCTTTCTCAGTTGTGGAATAGTTCAGCTGAGCTTCAACAAGTGATTTGCTGATATAACCAATGACCACAGGCAACTTATCTTTTCTTTGGCCCAAAACAGCACCTATTGCCAAGTCTGATGCATCACACATCAACTCAAAAGGTAAGGTATAGTCTGGTGTTTGGAGTACAGGGGTAGAGGTGAGGCATATTTTCAATGTTTCAAAAGCCTTAAGACAGTCAGTAGAAGAGTCAAAGGGCACATCCTGGCAGAGCAGGTGGCACAATGGCTTAGCATTTTTACTGAAGTCCTTAATGAACCTCCTGTAAAATCCTGCATGCCCCAGGAAAGATCTGATTTGCTTGACTATTTTTGGAGGGGGCAAATTGGCAATGAGGTCCACTTTGGCCTTGTCTACCTCAAGCCCTTCTTTAGAGACTACATGACCCAATACAATGCCTTGTGTTATCATGAAGTGGCTCTTTTCCCAGCTTAAGACCAAATTGGTCTCCTCACATCTTTGCAAAACTAGGCTGAGGTGTTGTAGACACTGGCCAAAACTGTCCCCATAGACAAAAAATTCTTCCATAAAAATCTCTAAAACCTTGTCAATCATATTAGAAAATATGACATATATACACCTCTAAAAAGTGGCTGGCACATTACAAAGTCCAAAAGGCATCCTTCTGTAAGCAAAGGTGCCAAAAGGATAGGTAAAGGTGGTTTTCTCTTGGTCTTGAGGGTGCACAGGGATTTGGTTGTACCCTGAGTACCCATCAAGAAAATAGTAAAAAGCTTTTCCAGCCAATTTGTCTAAAATTTGATCAATGAAGCAGAGAGGGAAATGGTCCTTTCTGGTTTTAGAGTTGAGCTTCCTATAATCAATGCACACTCTCCAGCCAGTGGTCTCCCTGGCTGGCCTCAACTCTCCAGTTTTAGTCTTAATCACTGTTATGCCAGATTTCTTGGGCACCACTTGGATAGGTGCCACCCAGTGAGAATTAGAGATGGGGTAAATCACCCCTGCATCTAGCAATTTTAATGATCTCCTTGAGGACCACTTCCTGCATGTGAGGATTTAACTTCCTCTGCATTTCCCTGGAGGGTAGTGCTCCCTCCTCAAGATGAATCCTGTGCATGCAGATTAATGCATCTATTCCTCCCAGATCGGCAATGGTCCAACCAATTGCCTTTTTGTGCTTCCTCAAAACTGTTAGTAATTCCTCTTCCTGCTCATTGGTAAGGGAGGAAGAGATAATCACAAGAAGCTTATCACCTTTCTCAAGGAAGGTATATTTTAATGTTTCTGGAAGCTTCTTGAGTTCCAGATCAAGGGGTTGTTGGGTGGATGGCAGGATAGGTGTGGTGGAGGTTGGGGGAAGAGGCAGCAATGTAGGTTTCCAACTAGAGTGCGGCACTAAGCCCACAGAAGACTTCAATGTGGTCATGTTTTTTGATACCACATCTGGGTTCTCTTCCTCCACCATGTCCTAAATTTTAACTAAATTCCTAACAATGTTGCCCCACTCCAGCAGAGTGGGCAATTCCTCTTCTATAATTTCCTCTAGTACATCCACTGCAAAGCTCTCCTCGTTGTCCATCTGAGGGTACTTTGCACTGTTGTACACATTCACCTCAACTTTCATATATCCAAAAGTTACCTCCATTACTCCAGACCTGCATTGAATGCATGCATTGGCAGTGGCCAAGAAAGGCTTGCCCAATATAACAAGTATGGGATTTAGGCTATTGCTGCAGCCCATGTCCAAAACTAAGAAGTCAGCAGGGTAGAAAAACTTATCCACCCGCACTAAGACATCCTCAACCATTCCCAGAGGTTTCCTCTCAGACCTATCAGCCATCATTAGCACAGTGGGGGTAGCTTTCAGCTCCCCCAAACCTAGTTGCAGATATACACTATATGGCAACAGGTTAACACTACCTCTAAGGTCTAAAAGGGCTTTTCCAATTGTATGGTCTCCAATTACGCAGGGAATAGTGGGTATCCCTGGATCTTGCAACTTCTCTGGCATTGATATGTTAAATATAGAATTCACTGTATCTGTTGCAAAGACCTTTTTGGACACATGGCCTCTACCTTTTCTCTTTTGGGTGCAGAGGTCTTTCAGAAACTTTGCATAGGCTGGGACCTGTTTAATTGCCTCAAGCAGGGGCAAATTGATTTTCACCTGCCTGAAGGTCTCCATCATTTCCTCCATCTGGGCATTCCCTTTATCAAAAGGGACAGGGCTATCCAAAGCTTGAGGAAACGACAGCTGAGGTTCTGCTGGTTCCTCAGGTGCTAGCCCATGACTAAACTTCTGTTTCTTTCTTTTTTCATGCTTTTCTTCCTACTGCAGGGTGGCAGGCAGTTCTTGGCTTGGTGTTCCAACAATATCTCTATCATGATCATTTGCATCATCTGTGGAAACGACCTCTGCTAGTCTGTTACCCACCTGATTGTCTACCAGCCTACCAGACCTTAGGGTAGTGACAGTATTGGTGTCCTCAAACTTTGAGGAAGCTTCCTCAATTAAAAACACCCTTGGGGTTAGCAATTGGCTGGCAGGGCAACCTCCCTTCGTCTCTCCTAGCCAAGGCATTTGACATTTGGCTTATCTGTTCTTCCATTTTCTGGAGGCTCTGACCATGAGAGTCCACAGTCTGAGCCAAGGATCCCAGGTTTTACAATGAAGTCAAGACCTGGTCCTCAAAGGAAACATTTCATGGCTGAGAGTGGGGTAAGACGAATTGATTTTGTTGCTGATGGGGCTGCTGATGGTGCTGGAAGTTAGACCTAGGGGCATTCCCTTGATTAAACTGCTACTGTGATCTTTGTGGTAAGGCCAACATCTGCTGGGGCTGCATGTAGTTGTCTTGCCTCCACCTCAGAATAGGGTGGTCTCTCCATTGGTAACCAGTATTTTGGTGCTGGTATCCATTTGGCTATCTGTTGTAGCCCCCAGATTGTTGCTGGCCATAAGATTGAGCAGCAGCACCATGTTCCAAAACCAATTCAGGGAATTGCCCTGCAGATGGACATTCCTCCACTGTGTCCTGTGGGGACTGGCATATCAGACATGCCTCCGCCACATGAGCAGCCCTTCTGGGTTGCATCACAGTCAGTAATTTGTCAAACTTCATAGCGAGGTTTGCCATCTGCAGTTGCAGGTCATTGTTCCCAGACACCTCAAAAACATTTCCTCTTGATCCAGTAGCAGGCCCCACCTTTGACTCAGATTCCTGACTAACTCTTGCCAGGGATGGCTTTTGAAAATCATTCTCACTGATCACCTCAAACAATTCCCATGCCCCCTCAGCAGTCTTGTGCATGTAGGATCCACCACAAGAGGCATCGACCATATCTCTATTTTTCTCATCAATCCCATTGTAGAAGCTTTGTACAAGCTCCCACTCTGGGATCTTGTGGTGGAGGCATTGTTTGAGCATATCTTTAAACCTATCCCAGGACTGGTTAAAATTCTCAGTTGGGGATTGAGAAAAAGCAAGAATCTCTTTCCTCAACTGGCTAGTTTTGGTCTCAAGGAAGAACTTGGTCAGGAACTTGGTCTGTAGGTCTTTCCATGAAGCAATGCTATTGTTGGGAAGAGTGGTCAAGCAGGTACTGGCCCTATCCTTCAGAGAGAAGAGAAAGAGTCTAAGCCTAGTAGCCTTAGGTCCCAAACCAGTGATATTAAAAGTGGTGCACAAGGCCAAGAGCTGGTCAATATGCTTGTAAGGGTCCTCTTTGCTAAGCCCATGGAAACAGGGCATCATCTGCATGATTAAAGTTTTTATTTCATAGTTCCCCTGAACATCAGGGAATTGAATGCTAAAAGGGGAGTTATAGTCATTCAGAGCATTCAACTCCTTGAGGGTTCTGGGTTGTTCTTCACCCATAATTGCTGTCACAGATTCAGTTGGGGGCTCTCCTGTGGTGTGCCTGTCTCTTATAAGTCTCCTTCCCCTTTCTAACTCAAGGTTAAGAGGCTCTAAAGTAGGGCTGGGAGATCTCCTCCCTAGCATACAAGCACACCAACAGTAAGGAGAGCTTCTTGCAAGCACATTACAAAAGAATAACATTACAATTTAATAAATTTATCTAACTAATTTATAGCTATTCAAAGAATACATTTACAACTATTCTAGATACTGCTAGAAAATTTTTAGGAAAGATAGACAGAGCATTAAAAGTCAGAGAGTTCGCAAACAGAGGTAGCTAAGCTCTAATTGCAGTCCAACTGTCCTTCACTGTGGGTGTCTAGATCTGCAAGAAAGGTTCAAAATTATGTTAGCAGTATCAATTATTCACATTTGCAAAGAATACTAAGAATACAAAAACTAAGGGTCTACAAGTAGAACATCTCTCCCCGGCAACGGCGCCAAAAACATGTTGGCGGATTTCTGAGTTTGTGCTTGCGTTATTGGTTGGTGGTAAAAGAAATTTAAAAATCAAAGAAAGAGTAAAACAGGGGATGGAATCCGCACAACTAAGAAATCCTAGACTTGCAAGATACAGGGTCCATTGTAGCAAATTTTGATAAGTAAGAGTTTGTCCCATAGGGAAAGCTGATCTACAGCTCCAAAGGAGCCATCTCTAGTAGTCCCTCTAAATCTGACTACAGATCTGGCAGTCCTAAATATGAGGGGAGTTTAAGGTCACTTATTCTAAGTATTCTAAGGTACTCTAATGTCTAAACTACAGAAAGGGTTGAGAGGACGGATGGAGTGTGGAAAATAAATATAAAAGGGTGAGAAGTATGTTATTGATCCTAGATCAGAGGAGTTTTGTAACTCAGATTCAGATCTGATGTTATAGAAATCCTGTCCAATGGCTACATTATCACCACTGAGTAGAAAGGATCCAACCCATCACTCTACCATGATTCAACCCTTAAGGTTATAACCTGTCCAGTCAAATGGTCACAAACTATCCCATAGGGGAACCACAATCCAGGGATGGGTCGAAACATAAAAAGTTAATCATTGTAGACACTATTTCATCCAGGCTATCGGCTCAAGAATCCATAGGGAACCTCAACCTCTAAAGCTCTATGTGTGGGGCTAAGACTGTATAGGACCATGATAGCCCAGACACATAGAACCAGCAAGAGATTGAGTACAACCTTCGATCTAGCTGTCCATTGCTTGAGTGAGGCTACAATGGTCCAGTCACAAGCCTACAATCTCTATAACCAGATCAGATCTAACATCTGATAGCGGATCTATACAAATATAGGGGAGTCTGCCTCTGTACAATCCCCCACCAAGCTTCTACAAGCTCATGTGTAAAGAAGAAGGATCCATCTTGGATTGGTTTATTAGAATCACCCTAAGGCTATAACCTATCCACTTGAATGGTCACAGACTATCCCAGAGGCTATCCTCCTCACGGAGCCTAAGACAAAACAAGAATATCGCTGCCACCACCATGGTCACCAGGCTACCAGCTCAAGCTCCCATGAGAATTTCAGATCTAGTGGGTCCTGTGGTGGGGCTAAGGCTGTATAGGACCATGATAGCCCAGACACACAGGTCACTTGGATCCGAATGACCCTTAAAATCAGTCCTCCATTGCTTTGAAACACAACCAAAGCAATGGCAGATCACAAGGCAGCAGCCTTGCACAGAGCATCTCACATTCAAATACAAATCCCACAAAGTACAGATCCTTTTATAGAACTTCCATTAATCTAGTTCAAAATGCATACAAAGACATAGCCAACAAGTGCTGGAGTACGAAGAGAAGAAAAAAGAAAAAGAAAACTACTTACAACTACAAAAAGAAAAACAAAATGATCCCAAATCAAGTCTCCAAGAAATGAGATGTGTTCCCAGCTATTCCAGGATGTAGATAGAAAAGATGGTCTAAGCTCCCTTAAACCTAAGCTAAGTATGGGTATTTATAGCAGTGGTGTGGCGACGCATTAGGGTTAGGAAACCCTAATTTTAATGATGTCACATGGGCAAATAGTAATCCTTCTATGCCTTGGGGCACGTGCACGGAGATTTGAGCATGGGAGTGTGTGCCCTAATCACTAGAAATTCCCAGAAAGCCCTCTGCTGAAGAGATGGAAGTTTGAGGTTCAGAGTTTCTCTAGGTAGCCATTGTTTCCCAGACTTGTCGCGTGGTAGCTTTTGCTCTTCGCGAGGATGGTTTTGACATGGAAGCTTCAGCCGTCACGAGGTTGGCTTGGTTTGCTCTTCAGGCAGTCGCGAGGTTGAGTAGACATCAGAGCCTCAGATGTTGCGGGGTTGGAGCTTAAGCAGTGGCGAGGTAGCTGCGTGATCGCTGGGTTGATCTTCGCGAGGACAGATTTGAATAGCGCGAGAACTTCTCTTTACTGGACTTCGTGAGGTTCCATGTCTTAACTGATCTTTGTGAGGATGGCTTGGCCTTCGCAAGGATGCTCTCTTCTTAAATGGCGTGATAACTGCGCGAGGAGTGCTCTTCTGATAATTGCATCCCGCGGTGACTGCGCGACAGCTACGCGAGGAGTCTTCTAAAGCTCTCTCTTCTCAGCCATTCTGAGCGAACTGCGTGAGGTTGAGAGAGGTCTGCTTTGAACTACGAATGACTGTGTGATGTTTTCTACTCTTGAGCTTTGCGAGAGTTGTGCGAGTGTATGCTTCTGAAGCTCTTCAGTCAATCATCTGTGCAAGAAGTTGTTGTAGAGTCTTGGGAAGCTCAGCTGGATTGCGCGAGGCTCATTTCAGGTCTGGATTTAGAGTCCATCCTTCTGAGGGACTTTTGGTGCCAAAACAAGCTCCTTAATAGGATTCCAGGCCTTATTTCACTGCTGGTTATTACCTACATAAAACACTTATCAAGAACTTATTAGATGGCTAAGGGTCGAATCAAAGGTTAAGTTAAGGGGTGAAAAGTGGTACTTTTCAGGTCTTAAAAGGTGCCCAAAAAAAGGACCATGTAACAGGTTGAATAAGGCTCTAAATCTAGCTGGTCATTGCTATAAAAGGCCTGTAATGACTCAACCTCAAGCTGCAACTACTATAGAGACATAAAATCTAACATCTGATGTCGACTAGGTAAAACAAAGGGGAGCCAGTTCCTGTACAACACCTCCTCACAAGGCTCTAGAAGCTCATGTGCAAGGGAGAAGAATCTTTCTCACTCATGTGGCTGGACGCAACCTTAGGGATATACTCTATCCACTCGAATGGTCGCAGGGTATCCCATTGGTCTCTCCATACCACAGAGGACTGAGAAAGACAATAAAAACTGCTACAACAGCCATGGACCACAGGCCTCCGAGCTCCCCAGATCTCACTATAGATCCAGCATTGTTGTCCATGGGGCTATCAAACAAAGGGAAATCAGATAGTAAATAATAGATCTGCTGGAAACTGAATGGGCTAGCCCTAAATACATGGATCTTATAGACATCTAAGGGAACCATAAGATCTTTAGATTCAATTAGTCATTAAAATAACAATCCATTAATAAAAGCAAACCTTACAATGAACTGCCTCAAGACTGCAGCCTATACATAACTACTCATCCAAGATCCCAATGTATACAAAAACTATTACAAACTGAAATAAACTAAACCTAACTGCTTACAAGGGGATTAGCCAGGAAGTGTTGGGCTAGAGAGAAGAAAATTGGGAAAAATAGATGATCAAACCCTAACCCTAGCCTGCTGGAGCTCGTAGCTGACAGAGGATGAAAAGAAGGGTCGATCTTAAAACTAAACTCTAAGTGTAGCTTATATACTCTGTCCATACGACCTTAGCTCTGAAGAGATTAACCCTAATTTTTCTAGCACACGTGGCACTCTTACAACCCTTGAATGCCTTGAGACATGGGCCTCAAAATCTGTGCCTTGGGATGGGTGCCCTAGCCTTGAGAAATTCCCAAAAGGTCCTTGAGTTAAAACTGAGAAGTGGGAAGCTCGTACTTCACGGGGCTGGTGTATGCATTCATTCATTCGCATAGTTTCAGAGCCTTTGCAGAGTAGCTTTTGGTTCATGGGAAGTGCTCACTCTCGCAGTGAATCTTTAGTCCATCGCGCAGCTCCTTTATGCTGCAATTCTGTCACGGAGATGATCTGGAATGCCTAGACTTCTCACGTTGTAGAGCTGTAGAAGCTCTCTCTCTCGCTGGGTATTCGCGCAGGTATGCTCCTGTGCTCCCATAGTAATTAGTAAGGCTTCAGAGTGCGTGACATCTGTGCGAGGAGAATTTTGGGCGTCTCTCTCTTCTAGGGCCACGCACGAACTCCACAAGGTGAATTTTGTTCAGTACACACATGGACTCGCTATGTTCTTTGCGTGGCTACTTTAAAGCTTGATCTCCTTGAGAGCTTCACGACTACAAATTCTGAGGATTTTAATCCGCAAGATCTTCGTGATGTCTTTATAGCTCTCCTCTTGACTGCGCATCTTATCTATGCGAGGGCATCTTCCATTATATCCTTAGCTTCACGAGGGAGCTTCTAAACTCTGTGAGATCGTCTTTCTATGCTCTGATGCATTACACTTGCTGCTGTTACAGTTTCTCCATTCTCAGCCAACTTTATCCATCTGCTAGGCTTTTGGTCAATGATGACCAGCAAATGAGTCACCATGGTGAGCACTACTAGGGTGTTCCATTAGGCTTTGGCTTAGCTATTATCTTTGCATGTCTTCTTCCTCTTCTTTGGGCCAAAAAGGATGGATTTCATATTAAGCTACATAAATTATTGCTAACTATAAAAAAAACTTAACAAATGATTATTAGTCTACTTCAAGGTCTATTAAAGGATATGTTAAGAGGTGAAAAGTGGTACTTTTCAGTGAATAATAGCTGTCACTATAGCTATATATTCTGTTCTTGCTTGGCGTGTGTAAAATCTATGCCAAGCATTTTTTACCCGTAATTGCTTTGGCGTGTATATTTCACACGCCAAGCCAAAACTGAGTAGAGTTAGCCTGGCGTGTATAATATACACGCCAAGCCAAATTCTCTAGAATTTAGGATGGCGCATATAATACACATGCCAAGCCTATCCTGGGTTAGGCAGCTCAAATCTGAGGCCCGTTTTCACTTTCTCAAGTCCTCGCTTAGTGGTTTAGCCCCTCTGATAGGTCCCGCACCCTTTGACACCCAATACGCCCTCGACGGTCAAAGGAGGGTAACTTCTTATTGACTCACTCCGGGGGATCGGGTTGTTTTCATTGATTCCCATGCCTTCAATAAATAAAGGGGTTTCCCTTCGACTCTTCCGAAGCAAGTCGGGATCCTACCATGGGAGTTATTTAAGGTAAAAATACCAACCGAAAAGGGAACTCCAAGGTCTCAAAACTTGTACTAAAGGCTCATTTGTTTTATCTAAAAAAAATCAATAAAAAAATAAAAAAAAATAAAAATTCATCTAATCAAGATCCAAAACTGAGAAACTTGTGGTGTCCGCACAACGGCATTGCCTTACCGTCCATCATCCCGTAGGGGCAGCAGGAGAAAACTTTACGGGCCCTGTTTGAGGCAACCATACCTCACTTGTACCAAGCCATGTTGTGGGAAGTGGCTACGGCATACACCGATCCCAATTCATCCCCACAATGTTCCCCAACTCATTCCAACACGGAAGAAGTTTTGACATCCATCCCCCTCACCCAATCCTCATTTACCGTCACTGAACTCTTTGGTGCACCCATTTTCCCATCCACCACCACTAAAAACCCCCAAAATCTGACACCCTACTCCCGCTCATTTCACAAAAAATGCCTATTCCCTCCTCCATGGCCATTCTGAGTCCATTACATCCTCATTCCACATCCACCTAAAACTTGATCATGTTTTCTACCTTTACCACCATGCCCCACTTTTAATCCTCCCAACATATACTTGATCCACCTGCATTTACCACGCCACACCTAGTTTCTCCAATCCACCACATATCCCCCATCTATCCAAGTCATGCCCCATTTTATCGGGGCCATGCCCGATTTTTCCCATGCATCCACCTCATCCACACCCAACCTTCCCTCAAGTGAACCATCTCCATCGACCCCATCTCCAATGGCTATGATGGATGAGATGGTCCGAGCCTACACAACTTGGAAGGCCTCCCATAACAACTTCCCTTACCCACCCCGCACTCCTCTAAACCCATCCCATACATTATCAAATCTCCATGCCTCATTCCCACATGACCCTCATCAACCCTCCATCATCCATACCCTTCAAGCCCCCCATATATCAGGGGGCACATGGAATAGGCACCAAGGGCTAATGGCCCAAACCCACCAAGGCCCAATGGCCCTAACCCACAAAGGGCCAATGGCCCAGACTCACCAGGGGCCAATGGCCCAGACCACGAAAGCCCTATGGGCTAGACCTATTGAGCCCTTAAAGGTACCACTTTTCACCCCTTATCCAGGCCTTTGGTGGACCTCTGAGCTAGTGAATAATGATTTTAAAAGTGTGTTTTGTAGATAATAGTAAAACCATAGCTTTTAGCCGCAATCCAACATTTTCAAGCCAAGAAGAAGGAATTACAAGCTAAGTTGTGAGACTGGTGGATTTTTAGAAGATGCACCATAGTGGTTCACACCATTGGGACAATTTAGCATGCTTTGGGACCTCTGAGGGCCTATTAAGAGTGAGAAGTGGATCCAAAGTCTTGGAAAGCTGCTGCAGTGGATTAAATAGAACAACATGCCAAGTGGCATAGTAGAGAGCTCAATGAAGATTCAATCCAGACTTGCGGCACTAACCTACCATACCAATTAAAGGACATGCACTATCACAGTTGTAGCAAAGAACCTAGTGAGTAGCTTAAAACTGCAAATTATCATCTCACGTAGTTCCCATGAACCTCGCGATCTGCAGTGTGAAGTACTCGAGAAGCTCTCGTGTGGTTCTTTCATCCTCCTGAGCACTGAAAGCAACTCCCATTTGATCCTCGTGAGCTAGAACCTGAAGCTTAATGCCAACTCGTGAGGATGTCGATTGGTTCCTTAGAACTTTGCGAGCAGATTGCACATGAACTCCATTTCATCCTCGCGAGCCATCATTTCCCTGAACATATCAAGCTGCATTAAGACCTCGTGTAGTTCCATTACATCTTCATGAGTAGCATTAAGCTACTGCCTTTTAGCTACGCAAGATCCTAGTGAGAGCCTAGCGAGCTACACTACCTGGAGCTTGATCTACGCAAGCTGCATTATTCAAAACCATTCTAACTTTGAGGGCCTTCTTTAGTGTGCACTTCAGTAGTGTGACGTCCTAGAGAGAGCCTCGCGAGAGGCTTGAAAGCAACATTCTAGCCATGCGATACTCGGGTTCATAACTTCTCAACCCACTGCAGGGGCATTGCGGGGATTTCACAACTTCTAGGGCACACCTCTCGAGGTGCCCAGCTGCCCCACAAATATCGAGGCAATCCAAGGGCCACCAATGAAGTGGCGACATCAGCTCTAAACATCCTTATTTCGGATTGGCCAAGGCATTTTAGGGTTTGGTACATTGCATATAAATAGAACTGTTATCTCTCTTGTAAAATAGCCTAGATAGCCTGTGCTCATCTAGGGTTTCAATCCAGGATTAGCCTTAGATCATCCAGGAATAGCCTGGATCACTTTTAGGGTTTTCTAGGGTTTCAAGCCAGCCTTGTTTCCCTTTTATTTTCCATTTTCTTCTTGCCTTAGCACAACATCAATGCAAGGCTAAATTCTTAGTAGCAGCTAGGTTTATTTTTACATTGTAATGAGTTCTGTAATGGCATAGAGAGTTGTTTTAGACATTTGCACAGACTGTTTCCTTGAGGGCAGATCATTGTAAGTTCTTTTTCTTGGATGAAATGCTATTTTTTAAGTTCATTAAATCTGTATGTTCTTTCTATTTATCAGTAGATCTTATGGGTTTGATGCTCCCATAGTTCCTTAAGCTTGTAGCCTTGCAACCATGGTGGCAACAATGGTATTCCCGTTCCATCTCTAACCTCAATATAGATTAATCCCTGGGATACTTTGTAACCATTTTAGTGGACAGAGTGTAGCCCTAAGATAGATTTGGACCATCGGTTGGAGCTGGATTCTTCTTCCCTGCCTTTGTTCTTGTAGCCAAAGGAGGAACAATTGCAAATCAAACATCTCCTATATTTTGCAAAGTTGTTCTTCAGTGTTTAGATTTGAGATTTTTGTAGAGATTGCAAACTTGTGAGCTGGGTCATTGCAGGCTTTTTTGTAGGAATGATCAGCTGCATCTAAGTCCCCAATCAGCCTGAAATTTCTTATCATTTTCACTTGATTTTCTAGGACTGTTTGATCCTATGGATGCATGAGCTTGTAGCCTTGCAAACATAGTGTCTACAATGGTGTTAATGTTCTGATTTAATCCATTGATTGGATGAAGTCTCTGGGATAATCTGTGACCATTTAAATGGACAGATTATAGCCCTAAGATCAGTTCACATCTCTAGGTTAGGTTAGATTATTCTACATTTCACTTGTGCTTATAGCCAAGTGAAGGATTTCTACAGTTTCATTTCTAGATCTGAGTTGCAATGCTGATTTACTCTTAGCTGTCTACTTCTCCATCATTTTTACTTTATTTTCTCACACTACATCTTCCTTCTTCTTCCCCTTCTTTTAGTTTTAGTTTTTATGTTTTATTTTATGTTATTTTATGTTATTTTAGTTTCGTGAGGTTCCTTAGAACCTCGTGAGCAGATTGCAAATGAACTCCATTTCATCCTTGCGAGCCAGCATTTCCCTGAACATGTCAAGCTGCTTTAAGAACTCGTGTACTTCCATTACATCTTCATGAGCAGCATTAAGCTACTACCTTTTAGCTACGCAAGATCCTAGTGAGAGCCTAGCGAGCTACACAACCTGGAGCTTGATCTACGCAAGCTGCATTATGCAAAACCATTCTAACTTTGAGGGCCTTCTTCAGTGTGCACTTCAGCAGTGCGACGTCCTAGCAAGAGCCTCACGAGAGGCTTGAAAGCAACATTCTAGCCATGTGAGACTCGGGTTCCTAACTTCTCAGCCCACTGCAGGGGCATTGTGGGGATTTCACAACTTCTAGGTGTTAAGTGGAGAAAAATGCCACTTTTCACCCTTTAACCTGACCATTGACAGACCTATGAGCACACTAATAAGGCTCTGTTGAGTGCCTTTAGTAGATAGCAATGAAAGTTGGTAATAATGCAGAAAACTACTTAAGAATGCCCACAAAGAAACCATCTCTCAGCACTATGCAGAACCAGCAACAACACAGCAGATGACAACACATCACTGAGCCCTTCGAATGCGTGGCTGGAGCAGAACAAAGGAAAGGAAGTGAAGACAGGTCTTAAAACAACCTATCGAAAGGGCATCTGAAAGACTTCGATAGGAGCTAAAGGATAAAAGAGAAGAATTCGTGCAGTTGGAGAAGGGCTCGGTAGGATCTAAAGGCAGAAAGAGGAAGACATGTGCTGAAGTGAGGGATTCGACAAGATCCCTGAACCTATCGAGCAGATGAATGAAAGAGAAAGCTCATCCTATCGAAAGCTTACTTGAGGAGAAAAAGAGAACCTGTCGAAGGCTTCCTAAACCTATCAGAATGAAGATGCTAGAATTGAACCTATCGAAGGATGCTTAAGCCTTTCGATAGGAATGAGAGCCAACTATTAGGATATTATAAGTGCTTGCTATTAACTTTATTGGAGATAGTGATAAGAATTGGGTTAGTAAAAATCAAAGATGGATTAAAGAGCAGCAACCCTTAAAATACACAGTCTTGCAAGATACAGGGCCTGTTGTAGCGAGTTTTGATAAGTAAGAGTTTGTGCCACAGGGAAAGTTGATCTAAAGCTCCAAGGGAGCTATCTTTAGTAGGCCCTCTAAATCTGGCTACAGATCTAGCAATCCTAAATGGAAGGGGATTTATGGTCATTATAGTCTAAATCCTAAGTTAGCTTAATGCCTAAACTACAGAAAGGGTTGAGAAGAGTGATGGAGTGTGAGAAAATAAATATAAAAATGTGAGAAGTATGCTATTAGGTACATATCTGATGGGTCTTATAACTCAGACTCAGATCTGCTGCTATAGAAATCATGTCCAATGGCTACATTATCACCAAAGAGGAGAAAGGATCCAACTCACTCCTGTGCCATGATCCAATCCCTTATGGCTATAACCTGTCCACTTGTATGGTCACAGACTATCCAATAGGGGAACCACAATCCAGAGATGGATCAGAACAAGTTTATCATTGTAGGCACTACTTCATCCAATATACAAGCTCAAGAATCCATAGGAACCTCAACCTCTAAAGCTCTGTGTGTGGGGCTAGGCCTATAACGTGCACTAGCCTAGAGACACAAGACCAACAAGAGTTTAAGTACTAGCTTTTAAGCTTAGCATTTCACTGCTTTAGAAAGACAGCAGTGATCCAGTCACAATCCTACAATCTCTACAGCCAGATCAGATCTGCCATTTGATGGTGGGCCTATAGAAATACAGGGGAGTCTGTCTCTGTACAATCTCTCACAAGGCTACAAGCACAAGTGCAGAGAAGAAGAATCTGTCTTAGTTCTATGGATTGGCCTCACCCTAGGGCTATAATCTGTCAACTTGAATGGTCACAGACAATCCACAGAGGTTGTCCTCCTCACAGAGGTCTAATTCAAAATAAGAACATTACTGCCGCCACCATGTTCACAAGGCTACCAGCACAAGCTCCAATGGGGATTCAAATTTAGTGGGTCCTGTGGTGGGGCTAGGCCTGCAATGTGCCTAACCTGGACACACAGGTCACTTGGATCTAAGTAAAGCCTTAAAGACAATCCTCCATTGCTTACAATACAACTTAGCAATGGAGGATCTCAAGGTAGAAGCCTTGCACAGAACAACTCACAAAACACTAATCCCATACATGCAATAGATTCTATTACAAAACTCCATTAAAACTATACCAAATAGTCATACAAAGGCATAGCCAACAAGTGCTGGACTATGGAGAGAAGGAAAAAGAAAACTCCTAAACCCTAACCTTAGCCTACTATAATTCTACAGTCGGTTTCAAGGAGTACAGAAGTCAAGTCCAAAAAAAAGTCCCCTAAATCTAAGCTAGGCTTATATAGCAGTCGGCTCTCTGTGAATTAGGGTTAGGAAAACCCTAATTTCATCAATGCAATTATGGCCCATTCTTGTCCCTTGGATGCCTCGGGGCGTGTGCACGGAGATTGGAGCATTGGAGTGCGTGCCCTAATTATTGGAAGTTCCCAGATTACCCCTGCATAAGTGGGGAGAAGTTAAGAACCTGAGCCTCGCAAGGTAGAAAGGCTTTCCAGGTGTTATCGCGTGATAGAATTGGCGTCGCGGGGTCGCTTTGACTTGAAGCTCTTGCAGTCGCGGGGTTGGTACTTTGGTCATCGCGGGGATGCTCTGGTCGTCGCAGGATTGGTCTTTCCATTTGAGTGGCACGGGAATTGCGCGTGTAGTTCGTTCCTTGATGAATCCTGCGATGATCCTCGAGAAGAAAACAATGTACATGCGCTTCTGGATCGCACGAGCAGTTCATTGAATGTATGTCTCCCACGACCATTGTGTGGTAGCCGCACGTTGGAATGCCTGGAGCTCTCTCTATTTAGTGAATCACGTGAAGGTTGAATACTCATCTCTTGAGTTGTGCGAGACTGTGTGAGCGCTTAAGACTGAACCTCACGAGAACTATGTGAAGTATGCTTTTTACTCCCTGCTGACATCCATCTGTGCGCGAACTGCGGGAGGACTGCGTGACCAGTTGTTGTGCTCCCTTCATAAGTCTGCAACAACTGTGCGATGCATTCTTTTTTACATTTTTCTGCTTTGCTGTGCCTATGCTGCAACCAACTCTCCGTTTGGGTTCAACCTCCTTTCTTCTGAGGAACTTCTGAGGCAATAGTAGGCTTCTTGGCATGGTTAGGTGCTTATTTGCAGCTTCTGCTTATTACCTACAGGATAGACTTAAAACACATTTATTAAATGATTCAGGGTCTAACAGAGATTAAGTTAAGGGGTGAAAAGTGGTACTTTTCAGGTTTTAACACACCCCCAAGCCTAATCTTTGCTAGTCCCTTTGCAAAGCTGTAACTAATTAAATGCCACTTTCGTAGGGATCGCGGGTACATTTAGCATATGTACCAAGCCTTTCAAACCCCTAGGTGATTCCTAGTGCAGGAGTGAAGTCTCCTTAGGGTTTTCAGTGAAGACACCCACAAACTTCACCATTAGATCTGTTAAGTGTAGTGCAGTTAATGACGACACAGATTTTAATGTACATAGCTTCATTCCACACCCATTCTTTAACACAGTGTTAGCCATTTAAAACTTAAAAGTTAACATGTGTTTGCATCACCACCATCCATTTTATATTAGAAATTTAATGTGTCCAATTCAGTATCCAGCTTGCCTTAAATTTAAAATTCAGGTTGGATACAACCCCAATGAAGTCAAAATTTAGACCCAATTCTCACTAGGGCTATCTCTCAACATTAACAATCTGAGGGTGTTCACATTCACAACAGCTCAAGAGCAGTTACAGACCCCAAATGGACCTGCAAGCATGAGCATAGGCAAAGCTTCTAATTTCTTATATCCTCATGAATTTTCACCATGGATTGGACAACTCCTCATATCCACATGATAGCTCATTTTACTTTGGATCCACAAAGTCTTTTTGAATGGGTTGTAATGTGGCTTATGGGTGAGGGATGTAAAGAATCAAGGGGTAAAAAGGAAATCCAAATTAAGAAATCAGCAATGTAAGGAGTGATTCATGACTTCACAACCTTTATTTCAGCAAAACTTCATCTTACTTGATATATTCCAGAATCAAAGTGGCCGGCTTCTCCTCTTCTTTTCAATTTTCAGATGATGTTCTTCTCTAGACTTCTCTTTCTTTTCTCCTTTTGTTTTTATTCATTCTTTTTTATGATTTTTTTTTATGATGAACTGCCACACAACTGCCATTGATACACTATTGTTCACAAGTTGCTTTTCTTCACCTTCCACAGAATGTTGGACCATCTTAGTATCTTTAACTCCTCCTTTACCTTCTGAATTCTCAGAGTGAGGGTGAGGTTGAATCAGGTCATGAGATTAAGGTGCAAATATTCTGGTGTTCGTGAACGAAAAGTATGATTTTAAGGCTCAACTGGTGTATGCAAAAGGGCATATTTTAAAAGGTTGAATTTTCAGGCTCAAATTGTCCAAATGAGGGCCTTGGATCATTTCCTTAGTATCATGAGTACTGTCAATTAGTTTTGATTTGGAGGTGCAGAACTTCTAGTGAAAAAGTCTTGATTCAATCAGTCCTCAGAGCAGAAATAATGCCAAAAAGCACTCTTCAAAAGAAAATGATGGGCCCAAATCTCACTAGGTGTGGTCATCAAATTTAACCCATGGGGTGTTTTTTCATCTGTTTCTCTCCTCTTTGGTTCACTGAGTATTAACTGAAAAATTTTCTGATATTAGCTTCATGGTGGTGTAAAAATTTTAACTTTTTCAATTTCGAAAAGTCTGCAAAAATATTTTAATTTGTTACAAGTTTCCTCATTGTATCAAGTTAAGTGGAAAATGACTTTATTCATCCCAGTTATACCACCATTACTATACTAAAATTAACTATTCTATTGGCAGACCTATCCTGCCACACACCCAAACCATGAGAAGCAGTGTCCTCACTGGTTCAACGGTGAGAAAATGCAGTAGAGTCCAGTTAGAACAAATAAACACAGAGTAAGACAGAGAAACAGAAATAATAATAAAAAAAATGCTAACTGAATAGTATAGAACTAAAAGAAACTTTCATTAAAATTAAAAGAAAATATTATAGAAATATGTAAAAAGAAAAGACATAATGGAGGGGGGAGAGAGGGATCAAGGGGGAGTCGGTGGGGGAGGGTTTGAGGAAGATGGTGGGGGAGATACAGGTTGTTCAATTTTTTTCTTCTTTTTCTCTCTCTTCTCCTTTTTCTTCTCCTCCTTTGCCAGGATCCACTGGACTTCTTCATACTCATCCCACAGAAATTATAACGGGTCTGGCTCCTTAGGCGGAGGGGGGTCCAACCACATAGGGAAAAATTTCTTAGGGAATTCGTTGAGTTTGTCATCTGCCATGGTTGTGAGGAGGGCCGGACAACTAGGGTTAGAAGAGGAAGGATGAGATGAAGAGGAATTAATGGCCTATTTAAAAGACTTTGACGGTGGAAAAATAATCGACATATTGAAAGTTTTGTCCCTTTCCAAGCTTGGTAATAAATTGTGAATGTTTGGGGAATGATAAAGCGCACAACTGATTATGGGATAAGAGAGCGAACAGTAAATGATGGTCTAAATTTAACCTTTGTAATTAAGATCCCGTGGGTTGCGCAGCTGCACAGTGGAAGGTGTGGAATTTTGATTTGCACGCCGTAAGGACTCCGCGAGGAGCTCAGACAGGGCCCACAATCATGAAAAGGAAATCATTTTACTCCCATGATCGAGGTCAACAGTTGACCTCAGTGCACCATTTGTTCTGAGGTGTGTATTCGCAAAAGGTCATCCAGCCACCATCTACATCTACCCTTCACATGGATTCCTATTGCAAATGAGCATAGCCTCTCGAAATTTATCTCCCATGACAAAATTGAACAAAATGAAGACTAAAATAGAAAAAGCTTTAACAAGCACACAAAACAGATCAATATACAAAAAAGAATGAAAAATTATATTAACTGGAAAAACATGTACAATTGTATTTACAAGGAGAAGATTGGAAGGGGACAAAAAGAAAAGCCTAAGTACAATCTAATCTAAGAGGAAGAAGAAGAATCTGAATCAAAATCTGTAAGGAAATCCCAGCCCATCTTTTTAGCATGGTCCCTAAGGGCAGCTTTATACTTTTTCTTCTTGGCTTGCTTGGACTTTCTTGTTTGGCCTGGGGTATTCCTCATGGTTGGAGCTTTTGGTGCTCTCACCCTTATTTTTGGTTGCTTGGGAAATTTTAGGTTCTTTGGGTTTTTGAGGGGCTTTTCCTTTTCTTTTTGCAGGGGGGGTTACAAGGGATTTGCCTTTGCCTTCCTCAGTGGGGGCCACTGGGGATTTCCCTTTTGCTTTGGACTCAGGCTGGCCAGGGGGTTGTGCCTCCTCAGACTGGGCAGCTGGCTCTTTGCCAATTTTTATAGAGGCTGCTATGGAAGCAGTCCTCTTTGCAGTGACTTTCCTCTGTTTACGATAAGTTTGCTCTTTTAGAGGTGCAGCAGAGGCCTTGGTAGGTGGAGGCTGCTCTGTAGGAGGTGAGGCAGGAGGGACAGCAGGGGCCTTCCCTTTTTCTTGCTGGGTCTTTAGTTGTGCCTCCTCAGACTGGGCCGTTGGGTCTGGAGTAGCTTTAGGCTCAGGGTCTGGCATGTGAACAGAGAGTGGGGTGGGCTGTGGAGGAGCATTTTTGGCAGTAGCCAATGCAGCTTCCAAGGAGGCTATGTGGATTTCGTGTTTGAGGAGGTAGTCTCATGGATTTCCTTTAGATTCTAAAGATCTCCTGGGCATTGTTAAGCCTCTTTTCAAATAGTCTGGCCCTCGTCTTCTCTGTAGCAGCGTTTGCTTTATCCAGCTCAAAATTAAGCTCATTATAAGCAGCTGTAGATTTGGCATTCTGATAGGCCTCCAGGATATTAGTCCACCCCAAGGAGATGCCCAGTAGTTATTTTTTGTGGGCCTCCTTCATTTCATCAATCTGCTGCAGCAGGGGGGTCTTAATGGACTGACAAAGTTTGGCCATGCCCCTCAGGACATCCTTCCTAAGATAGGGATTGTCCCTCATGGCATGGAGGATGGTGAGGTAGGGAGGGATGTAAAAGAAATGTTTGGGTGCGATGGCCAGTGATGAAGTGGAAGGAGCAAACTATGATTGGTCCCGGGGAGGGGGGATAACAGTGGGTAAGTCTAGTTGTGGGGGGAGGGGGATAGGTTCTGGGTCTGTTTGTGTATGTTTATCAGTGAATGTTGGTGGGGGTAGGGTAAGAGGGGGCATGGAGGTATAGGGGGAAAGGAAAGAGGTGTAGGCTCAGTAGGAGCAGGGGGTGATGGGGGGGCAAATGGGAATGGTGAAAAGTATGAAAGAGAATGGTGGGGTTGTGGGGATTAAAGGGAGTGTGTGGGGAGGAGTCAGGGATGGTTTCAGTTTGGGTATGTTTGTCAGTGGAAAGGACCAGGGGGGTTAGAGTGGATTGTTGAGGGATGGGTGGGTTGGTCAATGTCTGTAGGATTGATTGGATGGATGTGAGTTTAGTCTGCATCTGATCCTGGGTGTGGGTAGTGGTGGATAATTGGGATTGGATGTCTTGGATGAGGGAGAGGATGAGTGTCTATGTGTGTGGGCTGGGGGGTTGAGTTTGTGTAGATGATGGCACTAGTTGAAAAGGTGAGGAAGGGGCATGATGGAAAGTGGAAGGTAGAGGAGATTGGGGTTCTAGTGAGTGATGGTATGATGTAGTTGGGGAGTCCGGGAGGGGGGTGTATTGGGTAGGCAATGTGTCAAGGAAGCTAGCCATAAAGGTTTGGAATCCTATGGTTGTGTTAAGGTTTATGTCAATGTCTGTGAGTGGGGATGTAGTAGGTATGGCTAGGGTGGTGGTTTCATCAAGGTGAGTTGTGTCAGTGGGGATAGAAGGAATTGTGGGAGGTGTCTCAGATATGGTGGGCATTGTCAGGTTTATAGGAAGCTGATTAGGGTATTGAGGCTGTGTACTGAGGTAGGGTAGGGGATGGTGAGTCCTCCTAGGTACCAATCACAGGTGAAGGGGGAGTGGGCATAGATGATGAGGATAGAGGAGGTGAGAGATAGATGGAATAAAGGTGGAGTGGGTGAGGGTGGGCTGTGCAAGAGTGCCGGTCATGACAGCTCTGAAGCCCTACTTGGTAGCAGGGGTAGACCTTGGGATAACTTCCTCTGTAGCTTGCATGGGAGGGACCTGAGCCTCTTCTGGGCCTCCATCAGGCTCCTGCTGATTCCCCATTGCCTCTTGGTAAAAGAAGTAGGGGCAAGGGTGGTAGTCTTCTCAGTTTTCGCTATCTTGTACCCCCCCTTGAAAAGTAACTTGGTAATGATTCTGGCATAAGGGAGTGTGTGAGGCTTCTTGTTCTGCCCTATCTTCTCCACCAGGTCTTTCATTGCCTCAAAGATTAGCCAGGCTGCATGGAAGCCATGGCCCAGAGAGGAGTAGACTGCATCAACAATAGGGGATCTCCTTTTCTGCTGATGTCTCGAGCAGTAAATGTTCTTTCTTAGGACTTGGTCGATGAATAGGAGTTCAGGCTCCAACTTTCTTCTTCTGATTGAATCCCCTGAGGCCTTTAATACTCTAGTCAAAGCCCTTGCAATTGTATCAATTGAGGCACTCAAGGGGGGGCCATATCCACAACTAGGGTCGAATGCGGGTGGGATGCCCAAAACCTCAGCAATCACCTTAGGGTTCACTAACATCTCAAAATCATCAATCAGCACCAGCAAGTAAACTTGTCCATCCTTGTCTTTTTTGACCCTGATGTGCTGATAAAACAGTTGCACTAGCCTAGGGTAGGCTAGTGCTTGAATTCCTCTCATCAAGGGTGTCAGGCCCGCTTTGCTCATAAACTGCACGGCAGGGGGTAGGGAGAGGCTGTTTCTCAAATAATGGTAGGTTAGAAGTTGGTTCAGGCTCCAATGGGATCGAAGCCATGAGCTCTGAAGGTGTAGAAAACTTAGGGGTTGGCTCCTCCACATCCTCAACCACTTCCTTCCCTTTTTTAGGTGCCTTTGAAGTCTTGGCCTTCTTAGGGGTGGTCTCAGCAGGGGCCTTATCCTTGCTCCTCTTCTTTGGTGCACTCTTGGGTGCCATTACAACTTCTACCTTCGAATATGAGAAATGGAGACTGAGATCTAAGTGCTTACCCTAAAATCCTAGTGTTTGGTTTTATCTGACACATAAGGCACCGCGAGATCTTCGAGCAAAGGGCAATAGATGGGGGTGATGCTAGGAACAACTCTGTAGATTCATGGAGTGAATGGTGGGCTTTAGGATTGATGCTGGAGGAGGGAGGGAGAAGAATGCCAAAAGCTAGGGTTTCACAGAGTGAAGAAGGAAGAGAATACTGGAAAGGGAGACAAGCACGGGGTTAAAATACTTATCGCGAAGCTCGACGCGCTTTGGAACATCTGGTTGCGGGATTGAAAATGAACCTAGCGAAGGTGTTATTCAATTTGGATTGCGCGACAATCTCCCAGGTTGACGTTAGAGCGCGCGACAGTATGTGATGAATTCATGTGAATTGCACGAGCGGCTCACAGGTCTCTATTTGGATTATGTAAAAAGCTCTGAGGTTCACTTTGAATATCGTGATAGCCTTAGAATCTCGCGATAACTAATGAATAGCTCTATGTGAATCGCGTGAGAGGTTCTTAGGTGCACTTGAATCTCACGACAGCCATTGAATGTTTCCATGTGAACTGTGCGAGAGTCTCTTAGGCTTCCTTTTTAACCTCGCGACAGCCTTAGAATCTTGCGACAGCTGATGAAGTATGTTGTTTGTAGTGCGCGAGAGTCTCCCAAGCTTCCCTTTGGACCCAGCGATAGAAAAGTATTAAACCGAGAGCGTGTGCTCTCTATTTTGCCATTTCCAGTGTGCTGTGGTTGGATCCTAGGCATGACTCTCACCATGGGTACCTCTAGACACATTAAAAATCAACCATTCAAGCAAGGACAACAAAAATGAACCTCCCACATTATGCATTCAAACAAAACTATCAATTAAAGAGCTGTAAGCATCAAATCAAGCATAAAACGTTCAAACCAGACAGGTCCAGATTCAGATTGGATCGCTACCAATTCCTAGAGAATTTGAACAAAAGAAAGCAAGATAAATCTACCAAAATCAAAGTACATATGATACAATAATGACACACCTGTGGATTAGTTTAAAGAAGGATCCCCTTGAAAGGGAATGGTGTCCATGGGTTCGGAAGGTTTTTCAAAACAAGGCTTAAGCCTCTGACCATTCACCTTCAAGGTTCTCCCAGACTTAGGATCCTTGATTTCCACAGCACCAGATGGGGAAACATGCATGACAATGTAGGGACCTTCCCATCTGAATTTCAATTTGCCAGGAAAAAATTTAAGTTTGGAGTTAAACAACCAAACCTTATCACTAGCTATGAAACTCTTTCTCAACAGCCCCTTGTCAAAGAAAGCTTTGGACCTTTCCTTGTAGATCCTAGCATTGGCATACGCATCCATCCTTAGTTTTTCCAATTTTGATAGCTGCAGTAACCTGTGATGACCAACAGAAGTTAGGTCTAGATTTAAATATTTAATGGCCCAATAGGCCCTGTGTTCTAACGCCACTGGGAGATGACAAGCCTTGCCATAAACCAGTCTGAATGGGGAGATACAAATGGGAGTCTTATAGGCAGTCCTATAAGCCCATAGTGCATCGTTAAGCTTGTCAGCCCAATCTTTCCTATCAGTCCTCACAATCTTCTCAAGGATGTGCTTGATCTCCCTATTTGAAATTTCAACTTGCCCACTGGTTTTTGGGTGGTAGGGAGTAACAATCCTATGGGTGACAAAATATTTCTTGAGCAAGCTCTCGAAATTTCTGTAGCAGAAATGGCTACCCCCATCACTGATAATGGCTCTAGGGGTGCCAAATCTCGAGAACATATTATGTTTTATAACCTTGAGGACAACCTGATTATCATTAGTTCTTGTGGCAATGGCTTCTACCCATTTGGAAACATAATCCACTGCCACTAAGATGAAATGAAAACTATTTGAAGGAGGAAAGGGGCACACGAAATCAATACCCCACACATCAAGCAGTTCCACAACAAGGTCGGGCAGCAAAGGCATTGAGTTTCTTTTGGACAACCCTCCTAATTTTTTACATCTTTCACAGGTCCTGCAGTGTGTATTGGCATATCTGAATAAAGAAGGCCAATAGAACCCACACTGCAAGACTTTGTCAACTATTTTTCTTCCACTAAAGTTGCCTCTACAGGCATTTTCATGGCACATGGCCAGAATACTGGGAACATCACTCTCGAGAACACATTTTCAGATGATCTGGTCTGCACAATACTTGTATAAGCAAGGTTCTTCCCAGAAAAAGAAATTGACTTGTGAGAAAAATAGGTGTTTGTCCATTTTTGTCCAATGGGCAGGAATCTTGCCTATAGCTAGATAATTGACAATATGTGCATACCAGGGAACCAAGGATTGGATGGCAAATAATTGCTCATCCGGGAAGACATCATTTGTAGCAAGGTCATCAACACCTTTTTCAAAAACAATTCTGGACAAGTGGTCAGCCACCACATTTTCTACACCCTTTTTATCCTTGATTTCAATGTCGAACTCCTACAACAGGAGTATCCATCTAATCAACCTGGGTTTTGCATCCTTCTTGGATAATAGTAACTTCAATGCTGAGTGGTCAGTGAAGATTACAGTTTTAGACCCAAGTAGGTAAGGTCTAAATTTGTCCACAGCAAAAACCACTGCCATAAGCTCTCTTTTAGTTGTGGTATAATTCAGCTGAGCTTTAGCAAGTGATTTGTTGAGATAGGCAATGACCACAGGAAGCTTATCTTTTCTCTGGCCTAAAACAGCACCTATTGCCAGGTCGGATGCATCACACATCAACTCAAAGGGGAGTGTATAGTCAGGTGTTTGGAGTACAAGGGCAGAGGTGAGGCAAATTTTTAAAGTTTCAAAAGCCTCAAGATATTCAGCAGAAAAGTCAAAGGGCACATCCTAGCAGAGCAGGTGGCACAATGATTTAGCAATTTTGTTGAAGTCTTTGATGAACCTCTGTTGAGAACTGGAAAATACCATTTTCCACCCCTTAATCTGGGCCTTGATAGACCCCTGAGAGAACTAAATAAGTATTTTAAGTGTTTGTTTTAAAACTGACAATAAAGGCAGGCTTAACTATGGAAGTAACTTAAAAGTATCAAAAAGATGATGACCCATCTTGATCTGGAGGAAGAAGGAGAAGGGACAACCTCATTGGCTGTCAAAATGCCTAAACTAAAGAAGACAGAGGATTAGTTTGGAGCTATTCGAAAAGAAGAATGCACTACAGAATACTATTTAAAAAGATTCCTGATCTATTCGAAAAGAACCTTAACATTGTGAATAGAACTAAAGCACCAGGCTTGATTTTTGAAGAGCACCTGATCTATTGGAAAGGAACCAAACTTACTGATGATCTATTCGAAAAGAATAAAACTCCTTGCAAACTGCACCAGATCTATGTGAACAAAGCTGCAGAAGTCATATTTCCCTTCGAAAAGGTCTCCAATCTATGTGAATAGAGCTCTAGAAGTCATATTTCCCTTCGAAAAGGTCTCCAATCTGTGCGAATAAAGCTTCAAAAGTTACAGTACCTTTCAAAAAGGTCTCCAAACTATGCGAAATGGTATTATGAAGATTCCTAGCATCTGCAAGGGAAATTTAGTAATCTCTACACACTTCGCAATGCATTTAAAAACCCAGGGGTATTCGGGAAGACTGAGCACGAACCAGAGGCATATTCCACTCCATATGAACACCCAAACAGGAAATTACTTGGCGGGAACTTCTAGAAGCTGAAACAGATTTTTGAATTTCCTAACAGAATTGATGCCTCTGTCTCCTGATTGGCTGAACCAAATCAAGCAGTTCTGATTTGCCAGAACAGATCTGGATCCTTATGCTCGACTCCTATTAGTTAATATGGGCCTAACCAATTCTGATTGGTTGATACACATCTAAGCTGGACTTGGGGAAAACTATAAATAGACGAACTATTTGCCCAACTTGGGTATCCAAAATTTGAGTTTCATTCCTGCTGCCCCATTTCCAATTCAGATCAAGATAGCTTGTCTGAATCCTCTGTAATAGCCTAGCTTTTGTCTGTAACTGAGAACTGTAAGATACTTATGCAATTCAAGTGAGAATTGTATTCAAGACTACAAATTCGAGAGCTGTTTCAAGCTATGCTCTGTATTTGTAATGGTGTATTTGAAAAGGTTGCTTTCATCAGTACGTTCTCAATCGAATTCATGTTGAGGGTTCATTGTGATCTCCTCATTCATTAGATTCCTTTAGATTTGCTATTTTTAAAGCAATTTCCCTTAATTCATTATCCCTGTGAGAATCTGTGTTTGTAACCTGATTCTTACAGCATTTGTAGTGGTGCTTATGTTCTGACTCAAGACTTTGGATTGAAACTATTGGATGATCTGTGCCCATGATAGTGGACAGATCATAGCCATAAGTTCAACTCAATTCTAATCCTTGAATTGGATTATTTTCTCTTACATCTAAGCTGGTAGCCAGATGAAGATTTGATACTTCTCAACTGTGTTACACTATTTCTCACTCTGCAATCAATTACTAAGCTTAAGTAGCTATTAGTTCTCCATTCTTGTTAATTTTGCATTTAATTTCCCCAACTCGGATCTGGATCACTTAGTTTTAATATTACTTTTATATAATTTAGTTAATGTGACAAATTCAACCTCCCATCTTATTAACTTTGTAGATAGGATCAAAGGCCAGATCTGGTAGCTCAGATCTGAAGGTTTATCATATATTTTAACTCAATTCCCTGTGGACGATCTTTTACTCACTTACATTTATAACTTGCAACCCTGATCTCGCAGGCTAATTAACGTCTCTCTGTGCTGATATTTCTTTATTCTTTTTAGTTTTCCAATTTCAGTACAATTCATCCTTTGCAAATCTGTTTTCAAAATGCAAATAAATCATGCACACTTAGAACGACATCAAGTTTTTGGCACCGTTGCCGGGGAATAGATTTAAAAATTGGTAGACCTAAGTTTTTTTTTATTATTACATCAGTGCTAACTATTTTGTTGTTTAATCTGTGCAGTTATTCCTATACATTTGAGCTTGGAATCTACTCAGTATTGAAGGTTTGCTTTGCATAATTTTTTCTCTCTGTTTCTGTGTTGTATGTTTGATAGAAGAACTCTCAATCCTAAGATTGTGCCTCGGAATTTAGAAGTTGAAAGGCTCCTAAGAACCAGAGAAACATCACAGAATTTTTCTGAGACTGTTAATATGGGTGAGCAACCTAGACTCTTGAGGGATTACTTTGCACCTGGTGCATATAATTCCCCATTTTGCATTCAATTTCCTACTGTTGAAGGAAATTATCAAATCAATTCATCAACTATCCAGATGCTTCCTTCCTTCCATGGTTTGAGTAAGGAGGATCCATACAAGCATGTGGATGAATTATTCGCTCTTTGTACCACATTCAACATAGCTGGACTAGGTCCAGAGGCAACCAAGCTTAGGCTCTTTCCTTTTTCATTAATAGACAAAGCTGGAGCATGACTATCCATGTTACCACCAAATAGTATTACTTCTTTGAATGATTTGCAGTGTCAATTTTTAGCCAAATACTTTCCTATGTCTAAGACCAGCCAGTTGAGATAAAATATTGTTTCTTTCTCACAACACTCAACTAAAACTTTCCGTGAAGCATGGGAAAGGTTTAAGGAACTTTTTAGGCAATGCCCTCATCATCAAGTTCCCCAATGGCAGCTTGTTCAAAGCTTCTATTAGGGAATTGATCAAAAGGGTAAGAATATGGTAGATGCTTCCTATGGAGGCACCTATTTGTAAAAAATAGTTGAGGAGGTCTGGGACCTATTTGAAGTTATTGGTGAAAATTTAACTCAACAGTAATCTTTGTCAAGAGACATTGAGAATCCTGCTTGGTTGAAAATAGAGCAGACTACCAAGGGAAATATTTATGAGGTGAATGAGTTAGAAAGGAAGATGGATAATTTAACCACCAAGTTTTATAGATTGATGGATTCATTTCAAAATTGAATAGTTGCTAGAGTAGAGGAAGCATGTCTGATATGCCAGTCCCCTACTGATTCCCATGATCAATGTCCAGCTACACCACAGTTCCCAGATGTAGTGGTGGAGCAAGCTCATGCTGCCAAATTGTTTGGACAGTTGCAATCTAACGAATATGCATGGAGAGGGCACCCCAATTTAAGGTGGAGCTAGGGCAATTATCAAATGTAATCGCAGCAAAGATCCAAAGCACCAAATACCCTACAAGCAATTTCTATACCAAGCCTAATTTTCAAAATTTCATTCCACAACAGATGGCACAACCTGTGCATCAAACTGTCCCAGCTCAGCCTCCTTCCAGATCCCCTTCCTTTGAAGACCAAGTTCTAACCTCACTCCAGAATTTAGGGTCTTTAACTCAGACTGTAAACTTTCACAGTCAGAGTATAAAGAAGATTGAAGATACATTGGGTCAACTCTCAAATACTTTGGCCAAAAGAGAGTTCATGGTTGGAGATGCCTCTGTTTCACATGAAGAAGTAAAAGCTATCACTATTTTGAGAGGTGGAAGAGTTGTAAATAACAATGTAGATAGAGAAAAAGAAGTAGAAAAAAATGAGGAAACTCCTAGGAACATGCAGCAGGAGCAGCATAATGTTAGCATTGGGGGTGCTGATATACCTCAGAAAAATAAAAAAAATGAAAAACAGACAAATTAAAAAAATTCTGGTGATGATGCTAAGGCTGTAAATGAAGGACTAGTTCTCCATTTACCATTTCCCCATGCCATGAAATTTGCATCCCCTATTGATAAAGGGAATACAAAAATAGATGAAATGATGGAAACTTTCAAGCAAGTCAAGATAAATCTTCCTTTCCTTGATGCAATCAAGCAAGTCCCAACCTATGCAAAAATTTTGAAGGACATTTGCACACACAAAAGACAATCTAGGATCCAGTTATCCATGAAGTTCTTTGCTGTGGAAAAAGTTAAACAGGTTTTGTCCATTGCCACACCTCCTAAACTCCAAGATCCTGGAATTCTCACAATCCCTTGCATTACTGGGGAACATACCATTGAAAAGGCTTTATTAGATTTGGGTGCTAGTGTTAACCTGCTTCCATATTCTGTATATGATAAACTAGGTATGGGAGAGTTAAAACCCACTCATGTGGTGTTACAACTAGCAGACAGATCTAAATGAAAGCCAGTTGGGGTGATTGAGGATGTGTTGGTAGGAGTAGATAAATTTTTCTACCCTGCTGATTTTCTGGTATTAGATCTGGAACCTACAGAAAGCAGAACTTCCATCCCTGTCATTTTGGGGAGACCATTCCTAGCTACAGCCAATGCTTGTATTCAATGCAGGTCTGGTATTATGGAAGTGTCTTTCCAAAATATGAAGGTGAAGTTAAATGTTTACAATGTAGTTACCCAGCCTCAGTTCAGTACTAAGGAATGCTTTCTTGTTGATTTGTAGGATGAACTGGTAGAGGAAACTCTACCACAGTTTTTGCAGTGTAAAGATTTAACCACAGATTTTGAAAATGTTTGGAGAAATATTGTGGAAGAGACAGCTTGTGCCTCAAAGACTGAAGAGGTCAAAGTTGTGCAAGAAACTGATGTCCAAACAGCAAGGTTTTCTTCATGGAAACCTACAGTTTTTCCCCTTCCACAAACAGCCAAGGTACCTTTGTTACCTTCTTTTCTCAGCCCACCTGATGTGGAGCTGAAACAGTTGCCAGAAAATTTGAAATATGTATTTTTAGGAGACCATAAAGCATTGCCTGTGATTATTTCTTCCTCCCTCACTGAGGAGCAGGAGGAAGAGTTGTTGATTGTATTGAAACAACATAAGAGGGCAATTGGCTGGACTATTGCTGATTATAGAGGAATCAGTCTAGCTATTTGCATGCATAAAATTCACTTGGAAGAAGGTGCAAAGCCTTTTAGAGAAATGCAGAGGTGGTTGAATCCTCATATGCAAGAAGTGGTCTTGAAGGAGGTTGTCAAGCTATTGGATGCAGAGGTCATTTACCCCATCTCAGATTCAGCTTGGGTGGCACCTACACAGGTGGTACCTAAAAAATCTGGGATCACTGTTGTAACCTTAGATTCTGGTGAGCTCATTTCCACCAGACAAACAACTAGTTGGAGGGTCTGTATTGATTATAGAAAGCTCAATACAATGACCAGAAAAGACCATTTCCCTCTTCCATTCATTGATCAGATATTAGATAAGCTAGTAGGAAAAGCTTATTACTGTTTTCTTGAAAGTTACTCTGGTTACAACCAGATTCCTGTGTATCCACAAGATCAAGAAAAGACCACCTTCACTTGCCCCTTTGGCACGTTTGCTTATAGGAGGATGCCTTTTGGTCTTTGTAATGCTCCTACTACCTTTCAAAGATGTATGTACTCTATTTTCTCTGATATGATTGACCAATTTATGGAGATTTTTATGGATGACTTTTCAATATATGGAGACAGTTTTGCCCAGTGTTTACATCATCTCAGCCTGGTGTTACAGAGATGTGAGGAAACCAATTTAGTTTTGAGCTGGGAGAAGAGCCATTTCATGGTCACCCAAGGCATTGTCCTTGTCCATGTTGTCTCCCATAAGGGCATTGAGGTGGACAGAGCAAAAATAGATTTAATTGCACATTTGTCTCCTTTCAAAACTGTTAAGTAAATCAGATGTTTTTTGGGGCATCCTGGATTTTACAGGAGGCTCATTAAGGACTTCAGTAAAATATCCAAGCCTCATTGCCATTTATTGTGCCAAGATGTCCCTTTTGTTTTTAATGATGAATGCCTTAAGGCATTTGAATTCTTAACAAATTATTTGATTTCAGCTCCAATACTATAGTCTCAAGATTATTCACTGCCCTTTGAGCTGATGTGTGATGCATCAGATTATGCTTTGGGAGTTGTTCTTAGGCAGTGAAAGGATAAGTTGCCTCATATCATAGCTTATGCCAGTAGCTCAATGATTGATGCACAACTCAATTACACAACAACAGAGAAAGAGCTGCTGGTAGTTGTTTTTGCTTTGGAGAAATTCAGGTCATATGTTTTGGGTTCACAAATTACGGTGTTCACTGACCACTCAGCTCTGAAATACCTTCCGTCTAAGAAGGATACTAAACCAAAATTAATCAGGTGGATCCTCCTATTGCAGGAGTTTGATTTATAGATTAAAGACAAAAAGGGTATGGAAAATGTGGTGGCTGATCACCGGTCTAGAATTATAACTATTGAGATTGATAGGTTGCCTATCAATGACTCTTCCTGATGAGAAACTTTTTGCTATCAGTGTGCATACCCCTTCGTTTGCAAATATAGTCAACTTTTTGGCTACTGGAAGGACCCCCCAACACTGGAATAAAATGGATAAAGATCTCTTCTTTTCAAAGGTCAAACACTTTATTTGGGAGGATCCTTACCTGTTAAAGATTTGTGCAGACCAAATCATTAGAAGATGTGTCCATGAAGAAGACTTCCACAGCATACTTTCCATGTGTCATGAATGGGCCTGTGGAGGTCATTTTAGTGGAAACAAAACTGCTGCAAAGGTTTTGCAGTGTGGATTTTAGTGGCCCACACTCTTCAAAGATGCACTGCAGCACTGTAAGTCTTGTCAGAACTACCAGAGATTGGGCAGCATTTTCAAGAGAAATTCAATGCCTTTACAGCCCATTTTAGTAGTTGAATTGTTTGATATTTGGGGGATAGATTTTATGGGACCTTTTCCTCCTTCAAATGATTTTAATTTCATTTTAGTAGCTGTGGATTATGTATCCAAATGGGTTGAAGCGATAGCCACTAAAACCAATGACCACAGAGTTGTTCTCAAATTCTTAAAGGATAACATCTTTTCCAAGTTTGGTTCCCCCAGAGCTATTATCAGTGATGGGGGAAGCCATTTTTGTAATAAGCATTTTGAAGCTCTATTGAAAAAGTACTTTGTGACTCACAAAGTAGCTACTCCATATCATCCACAGACCAATAGACAAGTGGAGATTTCCAACAGAGAAATCAAACATATACTGGAAAAGTCTGTGAGGAAGGACAGAAAGGATTGGTCGTTTAAGCTAAATGATGCATTGTGGGCATATAGGGCAGCCTATAAAACTTCAATTGGCATGTCCCCATTCAGATTGGTCTATGGTAAAACATGCCATTTACTAGTGGAGTTAGAATATAAGGCCTTTTGGGCTATTAAAACTTTGAACATGGATCTTACTACTGTTGGTATTCACAGGAAACTGCAGCTCTCTGAATTGGAAGAGCTGAGGATGGATGCATACACCAATGCAAGATCTTACAAAGAAAAAGTTAAGGCTTTCTATGACAAAAATCTCTTTGAGAAAAGAGTTCTGGCGGCTCTAAGGTATGGTTATTCAACTCAAAACTCAAGTTTTTCACGGAAAGTCGAGATCCGATGGGAAGGGCCATATACTGTCATTCAAGCATCTCCATCCGGAGCTGTTGAAATTATGGACCCAAGTGATGGGAGAACCATGAAAGTAAATGGTCAGAGGCTCAAACCATGTATTGAAAATATCCTAGAGCCTGTGATGACCATGTATCATCAAGAGCCCCCACAAATCTGATGTCACACAACTGTATCATATGTATTTTAACTGTGTCTGTTCTATGATTTTTGCATAGTTTTGTGTAATGTTTTCTCTGTTTTAGTCATGTTTTAGTAAATTTTCTTTGAGGAGTCATAAGTTCTGAAAGCTTTGTGGTTTTAATTGATGGGGATAATAAATTCCAATGATTTTAATATGGAGATTTTGTTTAAAATATATATATATATATATATATATATATATATATATATAAGAAAATTTCAGTTCTGTACTTCAGAATGTTTGTTCAAAATTAAATTCCTACTTATCGAAAACTTTTACAGTCAATTCGATAAGTTTACACTCAATTCGAAAAGTTTTACAGTCAATGTGAAAAATCAATTCGCAAAGTAAAATTCATTTCGAATAGTATAATCTCCTTTTCGAAAAGGATCTCTACCTGTAACCACAACTGTTCGAAAAGAATGATAAACTTTATGAATAGATGTTTCTGAAGCCATTTGCTTTTCGAATGGTACTGATGCCATTCTCCTTTTTGAAAGGGACTTTTTTGAACTTTTTGAAGACTTCAATAATGCTTTGCAAAATCGATTTAAGCATATTTGAACCCATTCGAAGTGTGGATTTCTTATTCGAAAGCATTTCCAGATTGTCCTATTTTACAGAAAACCCATTTTTTTTTCATCTCTACGTTCTTTTGAAGCTCAGATTCAATTTCCTTCATTTCTTTTCCACTGATTAAGCTTGAAGAGAAGAACCTTTTGCCTCTGATTCTGGTGGATTGATCAAGCAGTCAGAGATTTCGAGCAAACCCTAGGTTTTGGTATTTTTCTCTCCATATCCGTTGTTTGTGCCTTACAGATTTGATTTATGTGTCAGCGTACATTGTTTGGGATTCAATAGAGTTGTCTGGTCATTGTTGTTAGAAGGACGGATTATTTGAAGAAGTTTTTAGAAATTGTTAAAATGGGAAAAGCTAAAAAATCATTGGCTAAGATGTTCCCTAGGTCTTCTGCTAAGAAAGTTAGTAAACCCTCCCCCAAAGGAAAAGCTAAAACATCAGCCAAGAGGAAACTGCCGATGGATAAGGCTGATAGAATTGAGAAGGGAAAGAAGGTTAGAATTGAGGAGCCCATTCCAGAAGCTGACCCTATTTCTGAGATTGTGCTTCCTCCTCTTCCTAAACATTTGGTACTTCCAAACCCTTTCATTGAAGCTCAAAAGCTGATCCCAGAGCTTCATGTCGATGAGAAATTTTTCTTTAACAAACCAGATTGTAAGCTATCCCTGAACTACATTAGGGATGCTTCATTGAGTAACATCCTGACCCCTCTTCCAGAGAAGATTTATCCAAGGATGGTGAGATTATGGTACCAGAACATGGTGAAAGTGACTGAGAAGGATGCTGATGCCCCAACTTTGGTAATTTTTATTGATGATTGTGATTTAACCGTCACTTATGAAGAAATTAGAAATGCCTTGGGGATACCATTTTAGTTTGATCCTGCTGGCCCTTTGGTTGCACCTGAGACAGCTTCTTTCAGAGACATGGCTACTCATCTAACCTAAGGTATAGTTGGAACTGGGCAATCCATCACGAGGAGAGACTTAGCACCCCAATTTTTGCTGATGGATTCCATTTTGAGAGGGTGTTTTATGTCATCACGGTCGAGAAAGAAGGACACCCATTTTGCGTGCCCTCTTTCATTTTTCTAAAGGGCAATTCTTCAATGCCCCTTGCTAATTTACATCGCTGCTAAAATAAAGGAGCAGAAAATAGCTGGAATACCACTTGGAAGGTTGATCACAGCTCTACTACGGGCTAAATTTGACATTGATGAGCAAGAGCCATTTGAGATTGTAACCCCTCAAGCCTTTAGGAAGAGGGCTTGGACTACAAGCCAAACCATATTGAATAGAATGAGGGAAGAAGCTGAGCCAGTCCAGGAGGCTGCTATACCTGAACTTGAGGTGACCAGCTCTTTAGCTACACCCATTGCACCTGCAGCTGCCATTGAACTTACTACCATTGCGAGGGTAACCATCTCTTTAGCTATTCCCATTGTTGAGGAGACCATCATCTTGCCCACTTCACCTATCACAGCACCTATCCCATCACCTATCCCAGCAGTTCCATCACTCATCACCACCACAGTCCCAATTGCAGATTCTCCCCCAACACAAACCATTCCAACCATAATTACACCACCAATTTCACCCAACAATTTCCCAGATATATCCACAGATTTTGTTGTAAATTCCCCTAGCACTCCTCTCCTCCAAAGCTTCTCAGGTTCACCAACTCATTCAGCTCATACACCTGAAATCACCCATACCCCTGAACCTGAGATATTCACCACTGAGGCCTATTCATCCTTGATGGGAGCTATCTTGGAGAATATTGGGCTTGAATCTGTCCCCATACCTGACCCCCCCCAATTCACTCATTTGGCTACCTCTCCCTTTACAATCATCCCACCTATTGCTCCTCAACCATCTACATCAATCATACCAGTCACTACTCTGCCTACCACACACACACCTGACACAATTAGCCAAATCTTCACCTTTCTCCAATCTATTCAAGCCCAGCTACAGATCAACACAGACAACCAGTCTGTGACAAATTCCATTCTCCAAACCTTGGCCTCCACATCCCAACCAACTACCTCAGCAACAGTACCTTCCACTTCTTACCATGCTACCCAAATAGAACCTAAGGTAGTGTTTTTAGATCCACCCATCCTCACTGTTTCTGACCATGCTACCCAAACATAATCAGAGGTAGTACTTTTGGATTCACCTCCACCCATCCTCACTATCTCTGATCAAGCTACCCAAACTGACCCTGAGGTAGTGCTTTTAAATCCCTCTTTTCCCACCCCCACTGCTGGGATACATATGGTCCCCTACCACTCCATTCCCATTCCACGTTTTGCCACTCTTAAAAGGGCTATGGAAGAGAACCCTTACATCTTTCGCGATGTCCTTAAGGGGTTAGCAGATCTTCAAGTTTACATTAAGACTCCTTATGTTGACCAGATTCGAAAACTAGAACTGTTTATGCAATTAGAGAGAGAAGATGCAGGACATGCTGAGCCAAACATATCAGATGGTTAGGAGTGAGAAGCACAAAGCTGCTATGTTACAAGAGAAGCTTTAACAAGAAAAATTGAGGGCTGATAGACTTGAAAAATATATTGGCCTCACCAAAAAGATCAAGTCTGAGGAGTACACCGAACTTCAAGCCACAATCCCAGAGAAAGCTAAATCAAGTTCAGACTCCAATACTGACTCTAGTTCAGACTCCAACACTGATTCCAGTTATGATCCCATTGAACCAACTTATGATACAAATTTTGACCCTAGTTATTAGACTACCTTGTAAATTTTTTATTTTGTTGTTTCTATAGTGTGTAATTAATGTTTACTGTTGACTTTTGTTAATTTGCTATTACTGTGCATTTATTTTCTCTCCGTCAGTGTGCTTTTTGTTTTTTGCTCTTTTCTTTTTGTTTATCCATTTCTGAACCAATGAGAACACTGATCCGCATAGGTCTGGGGGTGTGGCAGAATTGCCAATAGTTTAGTTAACATCAATGCAGCCTATGATCAGCAGAATTTTTGAAATTGAAGTGATTTCACACCTGTTTATTTTTGAAAAAATGAGGAAGTTAAAACTTTTTAAAATTAATTTCTAGTGTAATTCTAATACTGTCATAAAGTGAATGTCAGAAAATTTCCAAAAGAAAATTAATGTCTCAGTAAACCTAAAAAGAGAGAAAACAGTAATGATACACCTCAGAAATTTGATAGAAAACCACATCCAGTGAGATTTAGACCTAAAATGAATTCTTTAGAGGTATGAATTGGTAATTTTTTCAGCTCTAGGGACTGTTTGAACTTGCTTATTATCACTAGAAGTTACACATATCTAAATTAAAATAGCTTTACAGCTGTTAAGACCTGAAAAGTACCACTTTTCACCCCTTAACTTAACCTTTGATTAGACCCATAGCCACCTAATAAGTTCTTGTAAAGTGTTTTATGTAGGTAATAACCAGCAGTGAAATAAGGCCAGGAATCCTGCTAAGGAGTCGGTTTTGGCACCAGAAGTCCCTCAAAAGGATGAACTCTGAATCCAGATCGGAAATGAGCCTCGCACAGCTGACCCAAGCTTTAGAGGATTCAGGAGAAATATGCCTCGCACAGTCTAACTAAGCATCCCAAGACTCTACAACAACTTCTCGCGCAGATGATTGACTGAAGATCTTCAGAAGCACAAACTCGCACAGCTCTCATGAAGCTCAAGAGTAGAATGCATCAAACAGTCTAGCACAGTTCAAAGCAGACCTCTCTCAACCTCTCGCAGTTTGGTCACAACGGCTGAGAGGAGAGAGCTTCAGAAGACTCCTCGCGCAGCTATCGCGCAGTCATCGCGAGATGTAATTATCAGAAGAGAACTCCACACGTAGTTCTCACGCCATTCAAGAAGAAAGCATCCTTGTGAAGGCAAAGCCATCCTCGTGAAGATCAATTAAGACATGAAACCTCGCACAGTTCAGAACTCATTATAGCCTCGCGATGTCCAGTGAAGAGAAGCGCTCGTGAAGTTCTTGCGCTATTCAAATCAGTCCTCACAAAGATCTACCCAACGATCGGGCAGCTACATCGCGACTGCTTGAACTCCAACCCCGCGACATCTGAGGCTTTGATGTCTACTCAACCTCGCTACTGCCTGAAGAGCAAACCAAGCCAACCTCATGACGGTTGATGTTTCAATATCAAATCATCCTAGTGAAGAGCAAAAGCTACCACGTGACAAGTCTGGGAAACAATGGCTACCTAGCGAAGCTCTGAACCTCAACTTCCATGTCTTCAGGAGAGGACCTTCTGCGAATTTCCAGGGATTAGGGCACGCACTCCCACGCTCAAATCTCTGTGCACGCACCCCAAGGCATTGAAGGATCAATATTCAGCCATGTGGCATCATTAAAATTAGGGTTTCCTAACCCTAATGCGCCGCCACACCACTGCTATAAATCCCCATGGGGGGCTTGGACCATTGGAGGGGGAGCGACATCCTGGAATAGTTGGGAACACATCTCATTTCTTGGAGACTTGATCTGAGATCATTTTGCTTTTCTTTTTGTAGCTGTAAGTAGTTTTCTTTTTCTTTTTTTTCTTCTCTCCATAGTCCAGCACTTGCTGGCTATGTTTTTGTATGCTTTTTGAACTAGATCAATGGAAGTTTTGTAATAGGATTTGTACTCTGTAGGATTTGTGTTTGAATGTGAGATGCTCTGTGCAAGGCTGCTGCCTTGTGATCCGCCATTGCTTTGGTTGTGCTTCAAAGCAATGGAGGATTGATTCTAAGGGCCATTCCGATCCAAGCGACCTATGTGTCTGGGCTATCATGGTCCTATACAGATTTAGCCCCACCACAGGACCCACTAGATCTGAAATCCCCATGGGAGATTGAGCTGGTAGCCTGGTGAGCATGGTGGTGGCAGCGATATTCTTGTTTTGTCTTGGGCTCCATGAGGAGGATAGCCTCTGAGATAGTTTGTGACCATTTGAGTGGACAGGTTATAGCCTTAGGGTGATTCTAATCCACCGATCCAAGATGGATCTTTCTTCTTTACACCTGAGCTTGTAGAAGCCTGGTGGGAGATTCTACGGAGGCAGACTCCCCTATATTTGTATAGATCCGCCATCAAATGCTGGATTTGATCTGGTTATAGAGATTGTAGGCTTGTGACTGGACCATTGTAGCCTCACTCAAGCAATGGACAGCTATATCAAAGGTTGTACTCAATCTCTTGTTGGTTCTATGTGTCTGGGCTATCATGGTCATATACAGCTTTTGCCCCACACATAGAGCTTTAGAGGTTGAGGTTCCCTATGGATTCTTGAGCTGGTAGCCTAGATGAAATAGTGCCTACAATGATTAACTTGTTTTGTTTTGACCCATCTCTGGATTGTGGTTCCCCTATGGGATAGTCTGTGACCATTTGAGTGGACAAGTTATAACCTTAAGGGATTGAATCATGGCAGAGAGATGGGTTGGATCCCTTCTCCTCAGTGGCGATAACGTAGCCATTGGACAGGATTTCTATAACATCATATCTGAATCTGAGTTACAAAGCTCCTCTGATCTAAACTCAATAAGTTACTTCTCACCCTTTGATATTTATTTCCCACACTCCATCCATCCTCTCTCCCCTTTCTGTAGTGTAGACAATAGGTTACCTTAGAATTCCTAGAATAAGTGACCTTAAACTCCCCTCCTTTTTAGGGCTGCCAGATCTATAGTCAGATCTGGAGGGACTACTAGTGACGGCTCCTTTGACGCTGTAGATCACCTTTCCCTGTGGGGCAAACTCTTATCAAAACTTTCCACAATGGACCCTGTATCTTGCAGGTCTAGGATTTCTTAGTTGTGCTGATTCCATCCCCTATTTTACTCTTTCTTTGATTTTTAAATTACTTTTACCACCAACCAATAAAGCAAGCACAAAACCTAGAAGTCGCCAACAACAGTAATCATGATATTAAAGACATGATGTATGGCCTCCTTTTGGATAGTTTGAACTTCAAAATGCCCCACCTTTTGAAACTGCCCTTGATCCTATGGATGCATGAGCTTGTAGCCTTGCAAACATAGTGTCTACAATGGTTTTAATGTTCTGATTTAATCCATCGATTGGATGAAGTCTCTGGGATAATCTGTGACCATTTAAATGGACAGATTATAGCCCTAAGATCAGTTCACATCTCTAGGTTAGGTTAGATTATTCTACATTTCACTTGTGCTTATAGCCAAGTGAAGGATTTCTACAGTTTCATTTCTAGATCTGAGTTGCAATGCTGATTTACTCTTAGCTGTCTACTTCTCCATCATTTTTACTTTATTTTCTCACACTACATCTTCCTTCTTCTTCCCCTTCTTTTAGTTTTAGTTTTTATGTTTTATTTTATGTTATTTTATGTTATTTTAGTTTCGTGAGGTTCCTTAGAACCTCGTGAGCAGATTGCAAATGAACTCCATTTCATCCTCGCGAGCTAGCATTTCCCTGAACATGTCAAGCTGCTTTAAGAACTCGTGCACTTCCATTACATCTTCATGAGCAGCATTAAGCTACTGCCTTTTAGCTACGCAAGATCCTAGTGAGAGCCTAGCGAGCTACACCACTTGGAGCTTGATCTACGCAAGCTGCATTATTCAAAACCATTCTAACTTTGAGGGCCTTCTTCAGTGTGCACTTCAGCAGTGCGACGTCCTAGCAAGAGCCTCACGAGAGGCTTGAAAGCAACATTCTAGCCATGCGAGACTCGGGTTCATAACTTCTCAGCCCACTGCAGGGGCATTGTGGGGATTTCACAACTTCTAGGTGTTAAGTGGAGAAAAATGCCACTTTTCACCCTTAAACCTGACCATTGACAGACCTGTGAGCACACTAATAAGGCTCTGTTGAGTGCTTTTAGTAGATAGCAATGAAAGTTGGTAATAATGCAAAAAACAACTTAAGAATGCCCACAAAGAAACCATCTCTCAGCACTATGCAGAACCAGCAACAACACACCAGATGACAACACATCACTGAGCCCTTGGAATGCGTGGCTGGAGCAGAACAAAGGAAAGGAAGTGAAGATAGGTCTTAAAACAACCTATCGAAAGGGCATCTGAAAGACTTCGATAGGAGCTAAAGGATAAAAGAGAAGAATTCGTGCAGTTGGAGAAGGGCTCGGTAGGATCTAAACGCAGAAAGAGGAAGACATGTGCTGAAGTGAGGGATTCGACAAGATCCCTGAACCTATCGAGCAGATGAATGAAAGAGAAAGCTCATCCTATCGAAAGCTTACCTGAGGAGAAAAAGAGAACCTGTCGAAGGCTTCCTAAACCTATCAGAATGAAGATGCTAGAATTGAACCTATCGAAGGATGCTTAAGCCTTTCGATAGGAATGAGAGCCAACTATAAGGATATTATAAGTGCTTGCTACTAACTTTATTAGAGATGGTAATAAGAATTGGGTTAGTAAAAATCAAAGGTGGATTGAAGAGCAGCAAGCCTAAAAATACACAGTCTTGCAAGATACAGGGCCTGTTGTAGCGAGTTTTGATAAGTAAGAGTTTGTCCCACAGGGAAAGTTGATCTAAAGCTCCAAGGGAGCTATCTTTAGTAGGCCCTCCAAATCTGGCTACAGATCTAGCAATCCTAAATGGAAGGGGATTTATGGTCATTATAGTCTAAATTAATGCCTAAACTACAGAAAGGGTTGAGAAGAGTGATGGAGTGTGAGAAAATAAATATAAAAATGTGAGAAGTATGCTATTAGGTACATATCTGATGGGTCTTATAACTCAGACTCAGATCTGCTGCTATAGAAATCATGTCCAATGGCTACATTATCACCAAAGAGGAGAAAGGATCCAACTCACTCCTGTGCCATGATCCAATCCCTTATGGCTATAACCTGTCCACTTGTATGGTCACAGACTATCCAATAGGGGAACCACAATCCAGAGATGGATCAGAACAAGTTTATCATTGTAGGCACTACTTCATCCAATATACAAGCTCAAGAATCCATAGGAACCTCAACCTCTAAAGCTCTGTGTGTGGGGCTAGGCCTATAACGTGCACTAGCCTAGAGCCACAAGACCAACAAGAGTTTAAGTACTAGCTTTTAAGCTTAGCTTTTCACTGCTTTAGAAAGACAGCAGTGATCCAGTCACAATCCTACAATCTCTACAGCCAGATCAGATCTGCCATTTGATGGTGGGCCTATAGAAATACAGGGGAGTCTGTCTCTGTACAATCTCTCACAAGGCTACAAGCACAAGTGCAGAGAAGAAGAATCTGTCTTAGTTCTGTGGATTGGCCTCACCCTAGGGCTATAATCAACTTGAATGGTCATGCATAATCCAGAGGTTGTCCTCCTCACAGAGGTCTAATTCAAAATAAGAACATTACTGCCGCCACCATGTTCACAAGGCTACCAGCACAAGCTCCAATGGGGATTCAAATTTAGTGGGTCCTGTGGTGGGGCTAGGCCTGCAATGTGCCTAACCTGGACACACAGGTCACTTGGATCTAAGTAAAGCCTTAAAGACAATCCTCCATTGCTTACAATACAACTTAGCAATGGAGGATCTCAAGGTAGAAGCCTTGCACAGAACAACTCACAAAACACTAATCCCATACATGCAATAGATTCTATTACAAAACTCCATTAAAACTATACCAAATAGTCATACAAAGGCATAGCCAACAAGTGCTGGACTATGGAGAGAAGGAAAAAGAAAACTCCTAAACCCTAACCTTAGCCTACTATAATTCTACAGTCGGTTTCAAGGAGTACAGAAGTCAAGTCCAAAAAAAAGTCCCCTAAATCTAAGCTAGGCTTAGGCTTATATAGCAGTCGGCTCTCTGTGAATTAGGGTTAGGAAAACCCTAATTTCATCAATGCAATTATGGCCCATTCTTGTCCCTTGGATGCCTCGGGGCGTGTGCATGGAGATTGGAGCATTGGAGTGTGTGCCCTAATTATTGGAAGTTCCCAGATTACCCCTGCATAAGTGGGGAGAAGTTAAGAACCTGAGCCTCGCAAGGTAGAAAGGCTTTCCAGGTGTTATCGCGTGATAGAATTGGCGTCGCGGGGTCGCTTTGACTTGAAGCTCTTGCAGTCGCGGGGTTGGTACTTTGGTCATCGCGGGGATGCTCTGGTCGTCGCGGGATTGGTCTTTCCATTTGAGTGGCACGGGAATTGCGCGTGTAGTTCGTTCCTTGATGAATCCCGCGACGATCCTCGAGAAGAAAACAATGTACATGCGCTTCTGGATCGCACGAGCAGTTCATTGAATGTATGTCTCCCATGACCATTGTGTGGTAGCCGCACGTTGGAATGCCTGGAGCTCTCTCTATTCAGTGAATCACGTGAAGGTTGAATACTCATCTCTTGAGTTGTGCGAGACTGTGTGAGCGCTTAAGACTGAACCTCACGAGAACTATGTGAAGTATGCTTTTTACTCCCTGCTGACATCCATCTGTGCGCGAACTGCGGGAGGACTGCGCGACCAGTTGTTGTGCTCCCTTCATAAGTCTGCAACAACTGTGCGATGCATTCTTTTTTACATTTTTCTGCTTTGCTGTGCCTATGCTGCAGCCAACTCTCCGTTTGGGTTCAACCTCCTTTCTTCTGAGGAACTTCTGAGGCAATAGTAGGCTTCTTGGCATGGTTAGGTGCTTATTTGCAGCTTCTGCTTATTACCTACAGGATAGACTTAAAACACATTTATTAAATGATTCAGGGTCTAACAGAGATTAAGTTAAGGGGTGAAAAGTGGTACTTTTCAGGTTTTAACACACCCCCAAACCTAATCTTTGCTAGTCCCTTTGCAAAGCTGTAACTAATTAAATGCCACTTTCGTAGGGATCGCGGGTACATTTAGCATATGTACCAAGCCTTTCAAACCCCTAGGTGATTCCTAGTGCAGGAGTGAAGTCTCCTTAGGGTTTTCAGTGAAGACACCCACAAACTTCACCATTAGATCTGTTAAGTGTAGTGCAGTTAATGACGACACAGATTTTAATGTACATAGCTTCATTCCACACCCATTCTTTAACACTTAGAGGAAACTGCAGCAGTGTTGCAGGCCATTTAAAACTTAAAAGTTAACATGTGTTTGCATCACCACCATCCATTTTATATTAGAAATTTAATGTGTCCAATTCAAAGATCCAAATTTTGCCTTAAATTTAAAATTCAGGTTGGATACAACCCCAATGAAGTCAAAATTTAGACCCAATTCTCACTAGGGCTATCTCTCAACATTAACAATCTGAGGGTGTTCACATTCACAACAGCTCAAGAGCAGTTACAGACCCCAAATGGACCTGCAAGCATGAGCATAGGCAAAGCTTCTAATTTCTTATATCCTCATGAATTTTCACCATGGATTGGACAACTCCTCATATCCACATGATAGCTCATTTTACTTTGGATCCACAAAGTCTTTTTGAATGGGTTGTAATGTGGCTTATGGGTGAGGGATGTAAAGAATCAAGGGGTAAAAAGGAAATCCAAATTAAGAAATCAGCAATGTAAGGAGTGATTCATGACTTCACAACCTTTATTTCATCAAAACTTCATCTTACTTGATATATTCCAGAATCAAAGTGGCCGGCTTCTCCTCTTCTTTTCAATTTTCAGATGATGTTCTTCTCTAGACTTCTCTTTCTTTTCTCCTTTTGTTTTTATTCATTCTTTTTTATGATTTTTTTTTATGATGAACTGCCACACAACTGCCATTGATACACTATTGTTCACAAGTTGCTTTTCTTCACCTTCCACAGAATGTTGGACCATCTTAGTATCTTTAACTCCTCCTTTACCTTCTGAATTCTCAGAGTGAGGGTGAGGTTGAATCAGGTCATGAGATTAAGGTGCAAATATTCTGGTGTTCGTGAACGAAAAGTATGATTTTAAGGCTCAACTGGTGTATGCAAAAGGGCATATTTTAAAAGGTTGAATTTTCAGGCTCAAATTGTCCAAATGAGGGCCTTGGATCATTTCCTTAGTATCATGAGTACTGTCAATTAGTTTTGATTTGGAGGTGCAGAACTTCTAGTGAAAAAGTCTTGATTCAATCAGTCCTCAGAGCAGAAATAATGCCAAAAAGCACTCTTCAAAAGAAAATGATGGGCCCAAATCTCACTAGGTGTGGTCATCAAATTTAACCCATGGGGTGCTTTTTCATCTGTTTCTCTCCTCTTAGGTTCACTGAGTATTAACTGAAAAATTTTCTGATATTAGCTTCATGGTGGTGTAAAAATTTTAACTTTTTCAATTTCGAAAAGTCTGCAAAAATATTTTAATTTGTTACAAGTTTCCTCATTGTATCAAGTTAAGTGGAAAATGACTTTATTCATCCCAATTATACCACCATTACTATACTAAAATTAACTATTCTATTGGGAGACCTATCCTGCCACACACCCAAACCATGAGAAGCAGTGTCCTCACTGGTTCAACGGTGAGAAAATGCAGTAGAGTCCAGTTAGAACAAATAAACACAGAGTAAGACAGAGAAACAGAAATAATAATAAAAAAAATGCTAACTGAATAGTATAGAACTAAAAGAAACTTTCATTAAAATAAAAAGAAAATATTATAGAAATATGTAAAAAGAAAAGACATAATGGAGGGGGGAGAGAGGGATCAAGGGGGAGTCGGTGGGGGAGGGTTTGAGGAAGATGGTGGGGGAGATACAGGTTGTTCAATTTTTTTCTTCTTTTTCTCTCTCTTCTCCTTTTTCTTCTCCTCCTTTGCCAGGATCCACTGGACTTCTTCATACTCATCCCACATAAATTATAACGGGTCTGGCTCCTTAGGCGGAGGGGGGTCCAACCACATAGGGTAAAATTTCTTAGGGAATTCGTTGAGTTTGTCATCTGCCGTGGTTGTGAGGAGGGCCGGACAGCTAGGGTTAGAAGAGGAAGGATGAGATGAAGAGGAATTAATGGCCTATTTAAAAGACTTTGATGATGGAAAAAGAATCGACATATTGAAAGTTTTGTCCCTTTCCAAGCTTGGTAATGAATTGCGAATGTTTGGGGAATGATAAAGCGCACAACTGATTATGGGATAAGAGAGCGAACAGTAAATGATGGTCTAAATTTAACCTTTGTAATTAAGATCCTGTGGGTTGCGTAGCTGCACAGTGGAAGGTGTGGAATTTTGATTTGCACGCCATAAGGACTCCGCGAGGAGATCAGACAGGGCCCACAATCATGAAAAGGAAATCATTTTACTCCCATGATCGAGGTCAATAGTTGACCTCAGTGCACCATTTGTTCTGAGGTGTGTATTTGCAAAAGGTCATCCAGCCACCATCTACATCTACCCTTCACATGGATTCCTATTGCAAATGAGCATAGCCTCTCGAAATTTATCTCCCATGACAAAATTGAACAAAATGAAGACTAAAATAGAAAAAGCTTTAACAAGCACACAAAATAGATCAATATACAAAAAAGAATGAAAAATTATATTAACTGGAAAAACATGTACAATTGTATTTACAAGGAGAAGATTGGAAGGGGACAAAAAGAAAAGCCTAAGTACAATCTAATCTAAGAGGAAGAAGAAGAATCTGAATCGAAATCTGTAAGGAAATCCCAGCCCATCTTTTTAGCATGGTCCCTAAGGGCGGCTTTATACTTTTTCTTCTTGGCTTGCTTGGACTTTCTTGTTTGGGTTGGGGTATTCCTCATGGTTGGAGCTTTTGGTGCTCTCTCCCTTATTTTTGGTTGATTGGGTATTTTAGGTTCTTTGGGTTTTTGAGGGGCTTTTCCTTTTCTTTTTGCAGGGGGGGTTACAGGGGATTTGCCTTTGCCTTCCTTAGTGGGGGCCACTGGGGATTTCCCTTTTGCTTTGGACTCAGGCTGGCTAGGGGGTTGTGCCTCCTCAGACTTGGTAGCTGGCTCTTTGCCAATTTTTATAGAGGCTGCTGTGGAAGCAATCCTCTTTGCAGTGACTTTCCTCTGTTTAGGATAAGTTTGCTCTTTTAGAGGTGCAGCAGAAGCCTTGGTAGGTGGAGGCTGCTCTGTAGGAGGTGAGGCAGGAGGGACAGCAGGGGCCTTCCCTTTTTCTTGATGGGTCTTTGGTTGTGCCTCCTCAGACTGGGCAGTTGGGTCTGGAGTAGCTTTAGGCTCAGGGTCTGGCATTTGAACAGAGAGTGGGGTGGGCTGCGGAGGAGCATTTTTGGCAGTAGCCAATGCAGCTTCCAAGGAGGCTATCTGAATTTTGTGTTTGAGGAGGTCAGTCTCATGGATTTCCTTTTATATTCTAAAGATCTCTTGGGCATTGTTAAGCCTCTTTTCAAACAGTCTGGCTCTCGTCTTCTCTGTAGCAGCGTTTGCTTTCTCCAGCTCAAAATTAAGCTCATTATAAGCAGTTGTAGATTTGGCCTTCTGATAGGCCTCCAGGATATTAGTCCACCCCAAGGAGATGCCCAGTAGTTGTTTTCTATGGGGCTCCTTCATTTCATCAATCTGCTGCAGCAGGGGGGTCTTAATGGACTGGCAAAGTTTGGCCATGCCCCTCAGGACATCCTTCCTAAGATAGGGATTGTCCCTCATGGCATGGAGGATGGTGAGGTAGGGAGGGATGTAAAAGAAATGTTTGGGTGCGATGGGCAGTGATGAAGTGCAAGGAGCAAACTATGATTGGTCCCGGGGGGGAGGGGATAAGGTGAGGTAAGTCTAGTTGTGGGGAGGGATAGGTTACAGGTGCATTTGTGTATGTTTATCGGTGAATGTTGGAGGGGTAGGGTAAGAGGGGGATGGAGGTATAGGGGAAAGGAAAAGGTGTAGGCTCGAGGAGCAGGGGTGATGGGGGGCAAATGGGAATGGTGAAAAGTATGAAAGAGAATGGTGGGGTTGTGGGGATTAAAGGGAGTGTGTGGGGAGGAGTCAGGGATGGTTTCAGTTTGGGTATGTTTGTCAGTGGAAAGGACCAGGGGGGTTAGAGTGGATTGTTGAGGGATGGGTGGGTTGGTTAATGTCTGTAGGGTGGATTGGATGGATGTGAGTTCAGTCTGCTTCTGATCCTGGGTGTGGGTAGTGGTGGATAATTGGGATTGGATGTCTTGGATGAGGGAGAGGATGAGTGTCTATGTGTCTGGGCTGGGGGGTTGAGTTTGTGTAGATGATGGCACTAGTTGAAAAGGTGAGGAAGGGGCATGATGGAAAGTGGAAGGTAGAGGAGATTGGGGTTCTAGTGAGTGATGGTGTGATGTAGTTGGGGAGTCCGAGAGGGGGGTGTATTGGGTAGGCAGTGTGTCAAGGAAGCTAGCCATAAAGGTTTGGAATCCTAAGGTTTATGTCAATGTCTGTGAGTGGGGATGTAGTTGGTATGGCTAGGGTGGTGGTTTCATCAAGGTGAGTTGTGTCAGTGGGGATAGAAGGAATTGTGGGAGGTGTCTGGGATATGGTGGGCGTTGTCAGGTTTATAGGAAGCTGATGAGGGTATTGAGGCTGTGTACTGAGGTAGGGTAGGGGATGGTGAGTCCTCCTAGGTACCAATCACAAGTGAAGGGGGAGTGCGCATAGATGATGAGGATAGAGGAGGTGAGAGATAGATGGAATAGGGGTAGTGGATGCTGGAGTAAAAGGTGGAGTGGCTGAGGTGGCTGCTGCAGTAGTGCTGGTCATGACAGGCTCTGGAAGCCTCTACATGGTAGCAGGGGTAGACCTTGGGATAGCTTCCTCTGTAGCTTGCATGGGAGGGACCTGAGCCTCTTCTGGGCCTCCATCAGGCTCCTGCTGATTCCCCATTGCCTCTTGGAAAAAGAAGTAGGGGCAAGGGTGGTAGTCTTCTCAGTTTTCGCTATCTTGTACCCCCCCTTGAAAAGTAACTTGGTAATGATTCTGGCATAAGGGAGTGTGTGAGGCTTCTTGTTCTGCCCTATCTTCTCCACCAGGTCTTTCATTGCCTCAAAGATTAGCCAGGCTGCATGGAAGCCATGGCCCAGAGAGGAGTAGACTGCATCAGCAATAGGGGATCTCCTTTTCTGCTGATGTCTTGAGTAGTAAATGTTCTTTCTCAGGACTTGGTCGATGAATAGGAGTTCAGGCTCCAACTTTCTTCTTCTTATTGAATACCCTGAGGCCTTTAATACTCTAGTCAAAGCCCTTGCAATTGTATCAATTGAGGCACTCAAGGGGGGGCCATATCCACAACTAGGGTCGAATGCGGCTGGGATGCCCAAAACCTCAGCAATCACCTTAGGGTTCACTAACATCTTAAAATCATCAATCATCACCAGCAAGTAAACTTGTCCTTCCTTGTCATTTTTGACCCTGATGTGCTGATAAAACAGTTGCACTAGCCTAGGGTAGGCTAGTGCTTGAATTCCTCTCATCAAGGGTGTCAGGCCCGCTTTGCTCGTAAACTGCACTGCAGGGGGTAGAGAGAGGATGTTTCTCAAAGAATGGCAGGTTAAAAGTTGGTTCAGGCTCCAATGGGATCGAAGCCATGAGCTCTGATGGTGTAGAAAACTTAGGGGTTGGCTCCTCCACATCCTCAACCACTTCCTTCCCTTTTTTAGGTGCCTTTGAAGTCTTGGCCTTCTTAGGGGTGGTCTCAGCAGGGGCCTTATCCTTGTTCCTCTTCTTTGGTGCACTCTTGGGGGCCATTACAACTTCTACCTTCGAATATGAGAAATGGTGACTGAGATCTAAGTGCTTACCCTAAAATCCTAGGGTTTGGTTTTATCTGACACATAGGGCACCGCAAGATCTTTGAGCAAAGGGCAATAGATGGGGGTGATGCTAGGAACAACTCTGTAGATTCGTGGAGTGAATGGTGGGCTTTAGGATTGATGCTGGAGGAGGGAGGGAGAAGAATGCCAAAAGCTAGGGTTTCACAAAGTGAAGAAGGAAGAGAATACTGGAAAGGGAGACAAGCGCGGGGTTAAAATACTTATCGCGAAGCTTGGCGCGCTTTGGAACATCTGGTTGCGGGATTGAAAATGAACCTAGCGAAGGTGTTATTCAATTTGGATTGCGCGACAATCTCCCAGGTTGACGTTAGAGCGCGTGACAGTATGTGATGAATTCATGTGAATTGCACGAGCGGCTCACAGGTCTCTATTTGGATTACGTAAAAAGCTCTGAGGTTCACTTTGAATCTCATGATAGCCTTAGAATCTCGCGATAACTAATGAATAGCTCTATGTGAATCGCGTGAGAGGTTCTTAGGTGTACTTGAATCTCACGACAGCCATTGAATGTTTCCATGTGAACTGTGCGAGAGTCTCTTAGGCTTCCTTTTTAACCTCGCGACAGCCTTAGAATCTTGCGACAACTGATGAAGTATGTTGTTTGTAGTGCGCGAGAGTTTCCCAAGCTTCCCTTTGGACCCAGCGATAGAAAAGTATTAAACAGAGAGCATGTGCTCTCTATTTTGCCATTTCCAGTGTGCTGTGGTTGGATCCTTGGCATGACTCTCACCATGGGTACCTCTAGACACATTAAAAATCAACCATTCAAGCAAGGACAACAAAAATCAACCTCCCACATTATGCATTCAAACAAAACTATCAATTAAAGAGCTGTAAGCATCAAACCAAGCATAAAAAGTTCAAACCAGACAGGTCCAGATTCAGATGGGATCGCTACCAATTCCTAGAGAATTTGAACAAAAGAAAGCAAGATAAATCTACCAAAATCAAAGTACATATGATACAGTAATGACACACCTGTGGATCAGTTTAAAGAAGGATCCCCTTGAAAGTGAATGGTGTCCATGGGTTCGGAAGGTTTTTCAAAACAAGGCTTAAGCCTCTGACCATTCACCTTCAAGGTTCTCCCAGACTTAGGATCCTTGATTTCCACAGCACCAGATGAGGAAACATGCATGACAATGTAGGGACCTTCCCATCTGAATCTCAATTTGCCAGGAAAAAATTTAAGTTTGGAGTTAAACAACCAAACCTTATCACTAGCTATGAAACTCTTTCTCAACAGCCCCTTGTCAAAGAAAGCTTTGGACCTTTCCTTGTAGATCCTAGCATTGGCATACGCATCCATCCTTAGTTCTTCCAATTTTGACAGCTGCAGTAACCTGTGATGACCAACAGAAGTTAGGTCTAGATTTAAATATTTAATGGCCCAATAGGCCCTGTGTTCTAACGCCACTGGGAGATGACAAACCTTGCCATAAACCAGTCTGAATGGGGACATACCAATGGGAGTCTTATAGGCAGTCCTATAAGCCCATAGTGCATCGTTAAGCTTGTCAGCCCAATCTTTCCTATCAGTCCTCACAATCTTCTCAAGGATGTGCTTGATCTCCCTATTTGAAATTTCAACTTGCCCACTGGTTTGTGGGTGGCAGGGAGTAACAATCCTATGGGTGACAAAATATTTCTTGAGCAAGCTCTCGAAATTTCTGTAGTAGAAATGGCTACCCCCATCACTGATAATGGCTCTAGGGGTGCCAAATCTTGAGAACATATTCTGTTTTATAAAATTGAGGACAACCTGATTATCATTAGTTCTTGTGGCAATGGCTTCTACCCATTTGGAAACATAATCCACTGCCACTAAGATGAAATGAAAACTATTTGAAGGAGGAAAGGGGCACACGACCCACACATCAAACAGTTCCACAACAAGGTCGGGCAGCAAAGGCATTGAGTTTCTTTTGGACAACCCTCCTAATTTTTTACATCTTTCACAGGTCCTGCAGTGTGTATTGGCATATCTGAATAAAGAAGGCCAATAGAACCCACACTGCAAGACTTTGTCAACTATTTTTCTTCCACTAAAGTGGCCTCTACAGGCATTTTCATGGCACATGGCCAAAATACTGGGAACATCACTCTCGGGAACACATTTTCAGATGATCTGGTCTACACAATACTTGTATAAGCAAGGTTCTTCCCAGAAAAAGAATTTAACCTGTGAGAAAAATAGGTGTTTGTCCATTTTTGTCCAATGGGCAGGAATCTTGCCTATAGCTAGATAATTGACAATATGAGCATACCAGGGAACCAAGGATTGGATGGCAAATAATTGCTCATCCGGGAAGACATCATTTGTAGCAAGGTCATCAACACCATTTTCAAAAACAATTCTGGACAAGTGGTCAGCCACCACATTTTCTACACCCTTTTTATCCTTGATTTCAATGTCAAACTCCAGAAACAGGAGTATCCATCTAATCAACCTGGGCTTCGCATCCTTCTTGGATAATAGGTACTTCAATGCTGAGTGGTCAGTGAAGATTACAGTTTTAGACCCAAGTAGGTAAGGTCTAAATTTGTCCACAGCAAAAACCACTGCCATAAGCTCTCTTTTAGTTATGGTATAATTCAGCTAAGCTTTAGTAAGTGATTTGCTGAGATAGGCAATGATCACAGGCAGCTTAACTTTTCTCTGGCCCAAAACAGCACCCATTGTCAGGTCGGATGCATCACACATCAACTCAAAGGGGAGTGTATAGTTAGGTGTTTGGAGTACAAGGGCAGAGGTGAGGCAAATTTTTAAAGTTTCAAAAGCCTCAAGACATTCAGCAGAAAAGTCAAAGGGCACATCCTAGCAGAGCAGGTGGCACAATGATTTAGCAATTTTGCTGAAGTCTTCGATGAACCTCTGTTGAGAACTGGAAAATACCATTTTCCACCCCTTAATCTGGGCCTTGATAGACCCCTGAGAGAACTAAATAAGTATTTTAAGTGTTTGTTTTAAAACTGACAATAAAGGCAGGCTTAACTATGGAAGTAGCTTAAAAGTACCAAAAAGATGATGACCCATCTTGATCTGGAGGAAGAAGGAGAAGGGACAACCTCATTGGCTGTCAAAATGCCTAAACTAAAGAAGACAGAGGCCTGGTTTGGAGCTATTCGAAAAGAAGAATGCACTTTAGAATACTATTTGAAAAGATTCCTGATCTATTCGAAAAGAACCTTAACATTGTGAATAGAACTAAAGCACCAGGCTTGGTTTTCGAAGAGCACCTGATCTATTGGAAAGGAACCAAACTTACTGATGATCTATTCGAAAAGAATAAAACTCCTTGCAAACTGCACCAGATCTATGTGAACAGAGCTCCAGAAGTCATATTTCCCTTCGAAAAGGTCTCCAATCTATGCGAATAGAGCTCTAGAAGTCATATTTCCCTTCGAAGAGTTCTCCAATCTGTGCGAATAGAGCTTCAAAAGTTACAGTACCTTTCAAAAAGGTCTCCAAACTATGCGAAATGGTATTATGAAGATTCCTAGCATCTGCAAGGGAAATTTAGTAATCTCTGCACACTTCGCAATGCCTTTAAAAACCCAGGGGTATTCTGGAAGACTGAGCACGAACCAGAGGCATATTCCACTCCATATGAACACCCAAACAGGAAATTACTTGGCGGGAACTTCTAGAAGCTCAAACAGATTTTTGAATTTCCTAACAGAATTGATGCCTGTCTCCTGATTGGCTGAACCAGATCAAGAAGTTCTGATTGGCCAGAACAGATCTGGATCCTTATGCTCGACTCCTATTAGTTAATATGGATCAAACCAATTCTGATTGGTTGATACACATCTAAGCTGGACTTGGGGAAAACTATAAATAGACGAACTATTTGCCCACCTTGGGTATCCAAAATTTAAGTTTCATTCCTGCTGCCCCATTTCCAATTCAGATCAAGATAGCTTGTCTGAATCCTCTGTAATAGCCTAGCTTCTGTCTGTAACTGAGAACCATAAGATACTTATGCCATTCAAGTGAGAATTGTATTCAAGACTACAAATCCGAGAGCTGTTTTAAGCTGTGCTTTGTATTTGTAATGGTGTATTTGCAAAGGTTGCTTTCATCAGTACGTTCTCAATCAAATTCATGTTGAGGGTTCATTGTGATCTCCTCATTCATTAGATTCCTTTAGATTTGCTATTTTTAAAGCAATTTCCCTTAATTCATTATCCCTGTGAGAATCTGTGTTTGTAACCTGATTCTTACAACATTTGTAGTGGTGCTTATGTTCTGACCCAAGACTTTGGATTGAAACTATTGGATGATGTGTGCCCATGATAGTGGACAGATCATAGCCATAAGTTCAACTCAATTCTAATCCTTGAATTGGATTATTTTCTCTTACATCTAAGCTGGTAGCCAGATGAAGATTTGATACTTTCTCAACTGTGTTACACTATTTCTCACTCTGCAATCAATTACTAAGCTTAAGTAGCTATTAGTTCTCCATTCTTGTTAATTTTGCATTTAATTTCCCCAACTCGGATCTGGATCACTTAGTTTTAATATTACTTTTAGATAATTTAGTTAATGTGACAAATTCAACCTCCCATCTTATTTACTTTGTAGATAGGATCAGAGGCCAGAGCTGGTAGCTCAGATCTGGAGGTTTATCATATATTTTAAATCAATTCCTTGTGGACGATCTTTTACTCACTTACATTTAAAACTTTCTACAATTGACCCTGATCTCGCAGGCTAATTAACGTCTCTCTGTGTTGATATTTCTTTATTCTTTTTACTTTTCCAATTTTAGTACAATTCATCCTTTGCAAATCTGTTTTCAAAATACAAATAAATCATGCACACTAAGAACGACAACAAGTTTTTGGCACCATTGCCGGGGAATAGATTTAAAAATTGGTAGACCTAAATTTTTTTTTATTATTACATCAGTGCTAACTGTTTTGTTGTTTAATCTGTGCAGTTATTCCTATACATTTGAGCTTGGAATCTACTCAGTATTGAAGGTTTGCTTTGCATAATTTTTTCTCTCTGTTTCTGTGTTGTATGTTTGATAGAAGAACTCTCAATCCTAAGATTGTGCCTCTGAATTTAGAAGTTGAAAGGCTCCTAAGTACCAGAGAAACATCACAGAATTTTTTTGAGACTGCTAATATGGGTGAGCAACCTAGACTCTTGAGGGATTACTTTGCACCTGGTGCATATAATTCCCCATTTTGCATTCAATTTCCTACTGTTGAAGGAAATTATGAAATCAAATCATCAACTATCCATATGCTTCCTTCCATGATTTGAGTAAGGAGGATCCATACAAGCATGTGGATGAATTATTTGCTCCTTGTACCACATTCAACATAGCTGGACTAGGCCCAGAGGCAACCAAGCCTAGGCTTTTTCCTTTTTCATTAAAGGACAAAGCTGGAGCATGACTGTCCATGTTACCACCAAATAGTATTACTTCTTTGAATGATTTGCAGTGTTAATTTTTAGCCAAATACTTTCCTATGTCTAAGGCCAGCCAGTTGAGACAAAATATTGTTTCTTTCTCACAACACTCAACTGAAACTTTCCATGAAGCATGGGAAAGGTTTAAGGAACTTTTTAGGCAATGCCCTCATCATCAAGTTCCCCAATGGCAGCTTGTTCAAAGCTTCTATTAGGGAATTGATCAAAAGGGTAAGAATATGGTAGATGCTTCCTATGGAGGCACCTATTTGTAAAAAATAGTTGAGGAGGTCTGGGACCTATTTGAAGTTATTGGTGAAAATTTAACTCAACAGGAATCTTTGTCAAGAGACATTGAGAATCCTGCTTGGTTGAATAAAGAGCAGACTACAAAGGGAAAGATTTATGAGGTGAATGAGTTAGAAAGGAAGATGGGTAATTTAACCACCAAGTTTTATAGATTGATGGATTCATTTCAAAATTGAATAGTTGCTAGAGTAGAGGAAGCATGTCTGATATGCCAGTCCCCTACTCATTCCCATGATCAATGTCCAGCTACACCACAGTTCCCAGATGTAGTGGTGGAGCAAGCTCATGCTGCCCAATTGTTTGGACAGTTGCAATCTAACGAATATGCATGGAGAGGGCACCCCAATTTAAGGTGGATCCAAGGCAATTACCAATCAGAACAGCAGCAGCATCCAAAGCACCAAATACCTTTCAAAACTGTTCAGCCCTACAAGCAGAATTTCTATACCAAGCCTAATTTTCAGCAGCCCATTCCACAACAGATGGCACAACCTGTGCATCAAACTGTCCCAGCTCAGCCTCCTTCCAGATCCCCTTCCTTTGAAGACCAAGTTCTAACCTCACTCCAGAATTTAGGGTCTTTAACTCAGACTGTAAACTTTCACAGTCAGAGTATAAAGAAGATTGAAGATACATTGGGTCAACTCTCAAATACTTTGGCCAAAAGAGAGTTCATGGTTGGAGATGCCTCTGTTTCACATGAAGAAGTAAAAGCTATCACTATTTTGAGAAGTGGAAGAGTTGTAAATAACAATGTAGATACAGAAAAAGAAGTAGAAAAAAATGAGGAAACTGCTAGGAACATGCAGCAGGAGCAGCATAATGTTAGCATTGGGGGTGCTGATATACCTCAGAAAAATAAAAAAAATGAAAAATAGACAAATTAAAAAAATTCTGGTGATGATGCTAAGGCTGTAAATGAAGGACTAGTTCTCCATTTACCATTTCCCCATGCCATGAAATCTGCATCCCCTATTGATAAAGGGAATACAAAAATAGATGAAATGATGGAAACTTTCAAGCAAGTCAAGATAAATCTTCCTTTGCTTGATGCAATCAAGCAAGTCCCAACCTATGCAAAATTTTTGAAGGACATTTGCACACACAAAAGACAATCTAGGATCCAGTTATCCAAGAAGTTCTTTGCTGTGGAAAAAGTTAAACAGGTTTTGTCCATTGCCACACCTCTAAACTCCAAGATCCTGGAATTCTCACAATCCCTTGTATTAGTGGGAACATACCATGGAAAAGGCTTTATTAGATTTGGGTCCTAGTGTTAACCTGCTTCCATATTCTGTATATGAGAAACTAGGTATGGGAGAGTTAAAACCCACTCATGTGGTGTTACAACTAGCAGACAGATCTAAAAGAAAGCCAGTTGGGGTGATTGAGGATGTGTTGGTAGGAGTAGATAAATTTTTCTACCCTGCTGATTTTCTGGTATTGGATCTGGAACCTACAGAAAGCAGAACTTCCATCCCTGTCATTTTGGGGAGACCATTCCTGGCTACAGCCAATGCTTGTATTCAATGCAGGTCTGGTATTATGGAAGTGTCTTTCGAAAATATGAAGGTGAAGTTAAATGTTTACAATGCAGTTACCCAGCCTCAGTTCAGTACTAAGGAATGCTTTCTTGTTGATTTGTTGGATGAACTGGTAGAGGAAACTCTACCACAGTTTTTGCAGTGTAAAGATTTAACCACAGATTTTGAAAATGTTTGGAGAAATATTGTGGAAGAGACAGCTTGTGCCTCAAAGACTGAAGAGGTCAAAGTTGTGCAAGAAACTGATGTCCAAACAGCAAGGTTTTCTTCATGGAAACCTACAGTTTTTCCCCTTCCACAAACAGCCAAGGTACCTTTGTTACCTTCTTTTCTCAGCCCACCTGATGTAGAGCTGAAACAGTTGCCAGAAAATTTGAAATATGTATTTTTAGGAGACCATAAAGCATTGCCTGTGATTATTTCTTCCTCCCTCACTGAGGAGCAGGAGGAAGAGTTGTTAATTGTATTGAAACAATATAAGAGGGCAATTGGCTGGACTATTGCTGATTTTAGAGGAATCAGTCTAGCTATTTGCATGCATAAAATTCACTTGGAAGAAGGTGCAAAGCCTTTTAGAGAAATGTAGAGGAGGTTGAATCCTCATATGCAAGAAGTGGTCATGAAGGAGGTCGTCAAGCTGTTGGATGCAGAGGTCATTTACCCCATCTCAGATTCAGCTTGGGTGGCACCTACACAGGTGGTACCTAAAAAATCTGGGATCACTGTTGTAACCTTAGATTCTGGTGAGCTCATTTCCACCAGACAAACAACTGGTTGGAGGGTCTGTATTGATTATAGAAAGCTCAACACAATAACCAGAAAAGACCATTTCCCTCTTCCATTCATTGATCAGATTTTAGATAAGCTAGTAGGAAAAGCTTATTACTGTTTTCTTGATAGTTACTCTGGTTACAACCAGATTCCTGTGTATCCACAAGATCAAGAAAAGACCACCTTCACTTGCCCCTTTGGCACGTTTGCTTATAGGAGGATGCCTTTTGGTCTTTGTAATGCTCCTGCTACCTTTCAAAGATGTATGTACTCTATTTCCTCTGATATGATTGACCAATTTATAGAGATTTTTATGGATGAATTTTCAATATATGGAGACAGTTTTGCCCAGTGTTTACATCATCTCAGCCTGGTGTTACAGAGATGTGAGGAAACCAATTTAGTTTTGAGCTGGGAGAAGAGCCATTTCCTGGTCACCCAAGGCATTGTCCTTGGCCATTAACGACATTGAGGTGGACAGAGCAAAAATAAATTTAATTGCACATTTGTCTCCTCTCAAAACTGTTAAGCAAATCAGATGTTTTTTGGGGCATGCTAGATTTTACAGGAGGCTCATTAAGGACTTCAGTAAAATATCCAAGCCTCTTTGCCATTTATTGTGCCAAGATGTCCCTTTTGTTTTTAATGATGAATGCCTTAAGGCATTTGAATTCTTAAAAAATTATTTGATTTCAGCTCCAATACTACAGTCTCAAGATTATTCACTGCCCTTTGTGCTGATGTGTGATGCATCAGATTATGCTTTGGGAGTTGTTCTTAGGCAGTGAAAGGATAAGCTGCCTCATATCATAGATTATGCCAGTAGCTCAATGATTGGTGCACAACTCAATTACACAACAACAGAGAAAGAGCTGCTGGCAGTTGTTTTTACTTTGGAGAAATTCAGGTCATATGTTTTGGGTTCACAAATTATGGTGTTCACTGACCACTCAGCTCTGAAATACCTTCCGTCTAAGAAGGATACTAAACCAAAATTAATCAGGTGGATCCTCCTATTGCAGGAGTTTGATTTATAGATTAAAGACAAAAAGGGTATGGAAAATGTGGTGGCTGATCACCTGTCTAGAATTATAACTGCTGAGATTGATAGGTTGCCTATCAATGACTCTTCCTGATGAGAAACTTTTTGCTATCAGTGTGCATACCCCTTGGTTTGCAAATATAGTCAACTTTTTGGCTACTGGATGGACCCCCCAACACTGGAATAAAATGGATAAAGATATCTTCTTTTCAAAGGTCAAACACTTTATTTGGGAGGATCCTTACCTGTTAAAGATTTGTGCAGACCAAATGATTAGAAGATGTGTCCATGAAGAAGACTTCCACAACATACTTTCCATGTGTCATGAATAGGCCTGTGGAGGTAATTTTAGTGGAAACAAAACTGCTGCAAAGGTTTTGCAGTGTGGATTTTAGTGGCCCACACTCTTCAAAGATGCACTGCAACACTGTAAGTCTTGTCAGAACTACCAGAGATTGGGCAGCATTTTCAAGAGAAATTCAATGCCTTTACAGCCCATTTTGGTAGCTGAATTGTTTGATATTTGGGGGATAGATTTTATGGGACCTTTTCCTCCTTCAAATGGTTTTAATTTCATTTTAGTAGCTGTGGATTATGTATCCAAATGGGTTGAAGTCATAGCCACTAAAACCAACGATCACAGAGTTGTCCTCAAATTCTTAAAGGATAACATCTTTTCCAGGTTTGGTTCCCCCAGAGCAATTATCAGTGATGCGGGAAGCCATTTTTGTAATAAGCATTTTGAAGCTCTATTGAAAAAGTACTTTGTGACTCACAGAGTAGCTACTCCATATCATCCACAGACCAGTAGACAAGTGGAGATTTCCAACAGAGAAATCAAACATATACTGGAAAAGACTGTGAGGAAGGACAGAAAGGATTGATCGTTTAAGCTGAATGATGCATTGTGGGCATATAGGACAGCCTATAAAATTTCAATTGGCATGTCCCCATTCTGATTGGTCTATGGTAAAGCATGCCATTTACTAGTGGAGTTAGAATATAAGGCCTTTTGGGCTATTAAAACTTTGAACATGGATCTTACTACTGTTGGTAATCACAGGAAACTGCAGCTCTCTGAATTGGAAGAGCTGAGGATGGATGCATACACCAATGCAAGACCTTACAAAGAAATAGTTAAGGCTTTCTATGACAAAAATCTGCTGAGAAAAGAGTTCACAACTGGCTCTAAGGTATGGTTATTCAACTCAAAACTCAAGTTTTTTCCTGGAAAGCTGAGATCCAGATGGGAAGGGCCATATACTGTCATTCAAGCATCTCCATCCGGAGCTGTTGAAATTATGGACCCAAGTGATGGGAGAACCTTGAATGTAAATGGTCAGAGGCTCAAACCATATATTGTAAATATCCTAGAGCCTGTGATGACCATGTATCATCAAGAGCCCCCACAAATCTGATGTCACACAACTGTATCATATGTATTTTAACTGTGTCTGTTCTATGATTTTTGCATAGTTTTGTGTAATGTTTTCTCTATTTTAGTCATGTTTTAGTAAATTTTCTTTGAGGAGTCATATGTTATGAAAGCTTTGTGGTTTTAATTGATGGGGATAATAAATTCCAATGATTTTAATATGGAGATTTTGTTTAAAATATATATATATATATATATATATATATATATATATATAAAAGAAAATTTCAGTTCTGTACTTCTGAATGTTTGTTCAAAAGTAAATTCCTACTTTTCGAAAAGTTTTACAATCAATTCGATAAGTTTACACTCAATTCGAAAAGTTTTACAGTCAATGTGAAAAATCAATTCGCAAAGTAAAATTCATTTCGAATAGTATAATCTCCTTTTCGAAAAGGATCTCTACTTGTAACCACAACTGTTCGAAAAGATTGATAAACTTCATGAATAGATGTTTCTGAAGCCATTTGCTTTTCGAATGGTACGGATGCCATTCTCCTTTTTGAAAGGGACTTTTTTGAACTTTTTGAAGACTTCAATAATGCTTTGCAAAATCGATTTAAGTGTATTTAAACCCATTCGAAGTGAGGATTTCTTATTCGAAAGCATTTCCAGATTGTCGTGTTTTGCAGAAAACCCATTTTTTCTTCATCTCTGCGTTCTTTTGAAGCTCAGATTCAATTTCCTTCATTTCTTTTCCACTGATTAAGCTTGAAGAGAAGAACCTTTTGCCTCTGATTCTGGTGGATTTGATCAAGCAGTCAGAGATTTCGAGCAAACCCTAGGTTTTGGTATTTTTCTCTCCATATCCGTTGTTTGTGCCTTACAGATTTGATTTATGTGTCAGCGTACATTGTTTGGGATTCAATAGAGTTGTCTAGTCATTGTTGTTAGAAGGAGGGATTATTTGAAGAAGTTTTTAGAAATTGTTAAAATGGGAAAAGCTAAAAAATCATTGGCTAAGATGTTCCCTAGGTCTTCTGCTAAGAAAGTTAGTAAACCCTCCCCCAAAGGAAAAGCTAAAACATCAGCCAAGAGGAAACTGTCGATGGTAAGGCTGATAGAATTGAGAAGGGAAAGAAGGTTAGAATTGAGGAACCCATTCCAGAAGCTGACCCTATTTCTGAGACTGAGCTTCCTCCTCTTCCTAAACATTTGGTACTTCCAAACCCTTTCATTGAAGCTCAAAAACTGATCCCAGAGCTTCATGTCGATGAGAATTTTTTCTTCAACAAACCAGATTGTAAGCTATCCCTGAACTACATCAGGGATGCTTCATTGAGTAACATCCTGACCCCTCTTCCAGAGATGATTTATGCAAGGATGGTGAGATTATGGTACCAAAACATGGTGAAAGTGACTGAGAAGGATGCTGATGCCCCAACTTTGGTAATTTTTATTGATGATTGTGATTTAACCATCACTTATGAAGACATTGGAAATGCCTTGGGGATACCATTTTAGTTTGATCCTGCTGGCCCTTTGGCTGCACCTGAGACAGCTTCTTTCAGAGACATGGCTACTCATCTAACCTAAGGTATAGTTGGAACTGGGCAATCCATCACGAGGAGAGACTTAGCACCCCAATTTTTGCTGATGGATTCTATTTTGAGAGGGTGTTTTTATGTCATTGGCCACAGTCAGGAAAGAAGGACACCCATTTTGGAGGCCCTCTTTCATTTTTCTAAAGGGCAATTCTTCAATGCCCCCTTGCTAATTTTTGAAGCAATGGCTGACATCGATTAAAAATAAAGGAGCGAAAATAATTTGGAATACCACTTGGAAGGTTGATCACAGCTCTACTACGGGCTAAATTTCACATTGATGAGCAAGAGCCATTTGAGATTGTAACCCTCATGCCTTTAGGAAGAGGGCTTGGACTACAAGCCAAACCATGTTGAATAGAATGAGGGAAGAAGCTGAGCCAGTCCAGGAGGCTGCTATACCTGAACTTGAGGTGACCAGCTCTTTAGCTACACCCATTGCAGCTGCAGCTGCCATTGAACTTACTACCATTGCGGGGGTAACCAGCTCTTTAGCCACACCCATTGTTGAGGAGACCATCATCTTGCCCACTTCACCTATCACAACACCTATCCCATCACCTATCCCAGCAGTTCCATCACTCATCACCACCACAATCCCAATGGCAGATTCTCCCCCAACACAAACCATTCCAACCATAATTACACCACCAATTTCACCCAACAATTTCCCAGATATATCCACAGATTTTGCTGTAAATTCCCTTAGCACTCCTCTCCTCCAAAGCTTCTCAGGTTCACCAACTCATTCAGCACATACACCTAAAATCACCCATACCCCTGAACTTGAGATATTCACCACTGAGGCCTATTCATCCTTGATGGGGGCTATCTTGGAGAATATTGGGCTTGAATCTTTCCCCATACCTGACCCCCCCCATATTCACTCATTTGGCTTCCTCTCCCTTTACAATCATCCCAGCTATTGCTCCTCAACCATCTACATCAATCATACCAGCCACTACTCTGCCTACCACACACACACCTGACACAATTAGCCAAGTCTTCACCTTTCTCCAATCTATTCAAGCCCAGCTACAGATCAACACAGACAACCAGTCTGTGACAAATTCCATTCTCCAAACCTTGGGCTCCACATCCCAACCAACTACCTCAGCAACAGTACCTTCCACTTCTTACCATGCTACCCAAACAGAACCTGAGGTAGTGTTTTTAGATCCACCCATCCTCACTGTTTCTGACCATGCTACCCAAACATAATCGGAGGTAGTACTTTTGGATTCACCTCCACCCATCCTCACTGTCTTTGATCAAGCTACCCAAACTGACCCTGAGGTAGTGCTTTTAAATCCCTATTTTCCCACCCCCACTGCTGGGATACATATGGTCCCCTACCACTCCATTCCCATTCCACGTTTTGCCACTCTTAAAAGGGCTATGGAAGAGAACCCTTACATCTTTCGTGATGTCCTTAAGGGGTTAGCAGATCTTCAAGCTTACATTAAGACTCCTTATGTTGACCAGATTCAAAAATTGGAACTGTTTATGCAATTAGAGAGAGAAGATGCAGGACATGCTGAGCCAAACATATCAGATGGTTAGGAGTGAGAAGCACAAAGCTGCTATGTTACAAGAGAAGCTTTAACAAGAAAAATTGAGGGCTGATAGACTTGAAAAATATATTGGCCTCACCAAAAAGATCAAGTCTGAGGAGTACACCGAACTTCAAGCCACAATCCAAGAGAAAGCTAAATCAAGTTCAGACTCCAATACTGACTCTAGTTCAGACTCCAACACTGATTGCAGTTATGATCCCATTGAACCAACTTATGCTACAAATTTTGACCCTAGTTATTAGACTACCTTGTAAATTTTTTATTTTGTTGTTTCTATAGTGTGTAATTAATGTTTACTGTTGACTTTTGTTAATTTGCAATTACTGTGCACTTATTTTTTCTCTGTCAGTGTGCTTTTTATTTTTTGCTCTTTTCTTTTTGTTTATCCATTTCTGAACCAGTGAGAACACTGATCCGCATAGGTCTGGGGGTGTGGCAGAATTGCCAATAGTTTAGTTAACATCGATGCAGCCTATGATTAGTAGAATTTTTGAAATTGAAGTGATTTCACACCTGTTTATTTTTGAAAAAATGAGGAAGTTAAAACTTTTTAAAATTAATTTCTAGTATAATTCTAATACTGTCATAAAGTGAATGTCAGAAAATTTCCAAAAGAAAATTAATGTCTCAGTAAACCTAAAAAGAGAGAAAACAGTAATGATACACCTCAGAAATTTGATAGAAAACCACATCCAGTGAGATTTAGACCTAAAATGAATTCTTTAGAGGTATGAATTGGTAATTTTTTCTACTCTAGGGACTGTTTGAATTTGCTTATTATCACTAGAAGTTGCACATATCTAAATTAAAATAGCTTTACAGCTGTTAAGACCTGAAAAGTACCACTTTTCAACCCTTAACATAACCTTTGATTAGACCCATAGGCACCTAATAAGTTCTTGTAAAGTGTTTTATGTAGGTAATAACCAGTAGTGAAATAAGGCCAGGAATCCTGCTAAGGAGCCAGTTTTAGCACCAGAAGTCCCTCAGAAGGATGAACTCTGAATCCAGATCGGAAATGAGCCTCGCGCAGCTGACCCAAGCTTTAGAGGATTCAGGAGAAATATGCCTCGCGCAGTCTAACTAAGCATCCCAAGACTCTACAACAACTTCTCGCGCAGATGATTGACTGAAGAGCTTCAGAAGCACAAACTCGCACAGCTCTCACGAAGCTCAAGAGTAGAATGCATCGAACAGTCTAGCACAGTTCAAAGCAGACCTCTCTCAACCTCTCGCAGTTTGCTCAGAACGGCTGAGAAGAGAGAGCTTCAGAAGACTCCTCGCACAGTCATCGCGAGATGCAATTATCAGAAGAGAACTCCTCGCGTAGTTCTCACGCCATTCAAGAAGAAAGCATCCTTGTGAAGGCAAAGCCATCCTCGCGAAGATCAATTAAGACATGAAACCTCGCACAGTTTAGAACTCATTAAAGCCTCACGAAGTCCAGTGAAGAGAAGCGCTCGTGAAGTTCTTGCGCTATTCAAATCAGTCCTCACGAAGATCAACCCAATGATCGCACAGCTACCTCGCGACTACTTGAACTCCAACCCCTCGACATCTGAGGCTTTGATGTCTACTCAACCTCGCGACTGCCTGAAGAGCAAACCAAGCCAACCTCCTGACGGTTGAAGTTTCAATATCAAATCATCCTAGTGAAGAGCAAAAGCTACCATGCGACAAGTCTGGGAAACAATGGCTACCTAGTGAAGCTCTGAACCTCAACATCCATGTCTTCAGGAGAGGACCTTTTGCGAATTTCCAGCGATTAGGGCACGCACTCCCATGCTCAAATGTCTGTGCACGCGCCCCAAGGCATTGAAGGATCACTATTCAGCCATGTGGCATCGTTAAAATTAGGGTTTCCTAACCCTAATGCGCCGCCACACCACTGCTATAAATCCCCATGGGGGGCTTGGACCATTGGAAGGGGAGCGACATCCTGGAATAGTTGGGAACACATCTCATTTCTTGGAGACTTGATCTGAGATCATTTTGATTTTCTTTTTGTAGCTGTAAGTAGTTTTCTTTTTCTTTTTTTTCTTCTCTCCATAGTCCAGCACTTGCTGGCTATGCCTTTGTATGCTTTTAGAACTAGATCAATGGAAGTTTTGTAATAGGATTTGTACTCTGTAGGATTTGTGTTTGAATGTGAGATGCTCTGTGCAAGGCTGCTGCCTTGTGATCCGCCATTGCTTTGGGTGTGTTTCAAAGCAATGGAGGATTGATTCTAAGGGCCATTCCGATCCAAGCGACCTATGTGTCTGGGCTATCATGGTCCTATATAGCTTTAGCCCCACCATAGGACCCACTAGATCTGAAATCCCCATGGGAGATTGAGCTGGTAGCCTGGTGAGCATGGTGGTGGCAGCGATATTCTTGTTTTGTCTTGGGCTCCATGACAAGGATAGCCTCTGAGATAGTCTGTGACCATTTGAGTGGACAGGTTATAGCCTTAGGGTGATTCTAATCCACCGATCCAAGATCGATCTTTCTTCTTTACACCTGAGCTTGTAGAAGCCTGGTGGGAGATTGTACGGAGGCACTCTCCCCTATATTTGTATAGATCCGCCATCAGATGTTGGATCTGATCTGGTTATAGAGATTGTAGGCTTGTGACTGGACCATTGTAGCCTCACTCAAGCAATGGACAGCTATATCAAAGGTTGTACTCAATCTCTTGTTGGTTCTATGTGTCTGAGCTATCATGGTCATATACAGCTTTTGCCCCACACATAGAGCTTTAGAGGTTGAGGTTCCCTACGGATTCTTGAGCTGGTAGCCTGGATGAAATAGTGCCTACAATGATTAACTTGTTTGGTTTTGACCCATCCCTGGATTGAGGTTCCCCTATGGGATAGTCTGTGACCATTTGAGTGGACAAGTTATAACCTTAAGGGATTGAATCATGGCAGAGAGATGGGTTGGATCCCTTCTCCTCAGTGGTGATAACATAGCCATTGGACAGGATTTCTATAACATCATATCGGAATCTGAGTTACGAAGCTCCTCTGATCTAAACTCAATAAGTTACTTCTCACCCTTTAATATTTATTTCCCACACTCCATCCATCCTCTCTCCCCTTTCTGTAGTGTAGACAATAGGTTACCTTAGAATACCTAGAATAAGTGACCTTAAACTCCCCTCCTTTTTAGGGCTGCCAGATCTATAATCAGATCTGGAGGGACTACTAGTGACGGCTCCTTTGACGCTGTAGATCACCTTTCCCTGTGGGACAAACTCTTACTTATCAAAACTTTCCACAATGGACCCTGTATCTTGCAGGTCTAGGATTTCTTAGTTGTACTGATTCCATCCCCTACTTTACTCTTTCTTTGATTTTTAAATTACCTTTACCACCAACCAATAAAGCAAGCACAAAACCTAGAAGTCGCCAACAACAGTAATCATGATATTAAAGACATGATGTAAGGCCTCCTTTTGGATAGTTTGAACTTCAAAATGCCCCACCTTTTTAAACTGCCCTCGATACACACCATTTGAGCTTTATAAATCCAATATTTCTTTGAAACCTCATCAACCTCATTTAGCCTAATACTCACTCTGAGAATTAAGAAGGTAAAGGAAAGCAAGCTGAAGAAATGAGACAGTTTGGTAAAAGAAAAAGAAAAATAATTGAAGGCAATGATGTATCAGCAGATGAAATGTGGCATTCCAATCAATGTTCTTTTGAAAAAAAAAAAAAAAAAAAAAAAAGAGGAAAAGTCATTTCATTGGAAGTTTAAAAAAGAAAGAGAAAAGGATGGTCACTTTGGATCTGAAAATTCAAAGAAGAAGATGAAATTATGCTGAATTGAAGAAGGTTTGTCTATCAACTCCATACCTTGACCGACTTCTCAATTTTGAACTCCATTCCACCCCTTTATTCTTGATAAATTTCACCCATAAGCCACATTACAACCGAAGTTAAAGTCCTCACTGATCAAAGATGGATTGAGCTGTCACATGGAGATAAGGATTTGTGTAATCTATGGTGAAAAGAGCAGTGAATTCAGAACTAAAAAGCAATGCCTATGCTCCTGCTTACAACCCTATTTGAGGGTTGTAACTACTCTTGAGCTGTGTGAAATAGTACAACCGTCCTATTTGCATGTTGAGTGAAAACCCTGGTGAGAGTTGGGTTTGAAATCAACTTATTTGGGGTAACATCAAAGCAGGATTCTCAAATAGAAGGCAAGCTTTTCATTAATTTTTCTTGTAAAAAGTTTTTGACACAAACTAAGTGAATGGTAAAAGGAATTACAGCAGAATTTTAGTTTTGAACTGATGTTTTCTTGAGGATCCTCTTACAAGCTTGACTGATGCAGGTGTGAATAATCTGATAGAATGAAAGTCTGTTTTAATAGAACTACATTGATATTAACAATTTATTGGAGCAGTTTGTGGGTACCTTCACTGAAAACCCTCAGGAGACTGCACTCCTCCACTAGGGATCACCTAGGGGTTTAAAAGGCTTGTTGCATATGCTAAATGCAACTGTGTTCCTTACAAAATTGGCTCTACATTCTATTTTTAATTTTGTCTTTGCTCAGGGACTAACAAAGCTTAGGTTTGGGGGTGTGTTGAGAACTGGAAAATACCATTTTCCACCCCATAATCTGGGCCTTGATAGACCCCTGAGGGAACTAAATAAGTATTTTAAGTGTTTGTTTTACAGCTGACAATAAAGGCAGGCTTAACTATGGAAGTAGCTTAAAAGTACCAAAAAGATGATGACCCATCTTGATCTAGAGGAAGAAGGAGAAGGGACAACCTCATTGGCTATCAAAATGCCTAAACTAAAGAAGACAGAGGCCTGGTTTGGAGCTATTCGAAAAGGAGAATGCACTACAGAATACTATTCGAAAAGATTCTTGATCTATTTGAAAAGAACCTGAACATTGCGAATAGAACTAAAGCTCCAGGCTTGGTGTTCGAAGAGCACCTAATCTATTCAAAAGGAACCAAACTTGCTGATGATCTATTCAAAAAGTATAAAACTCCTTGCGAACTGCACCAGCTCTATACGAATAGAGCTTCAGAAGTCATATTTCCCTTCGAAAAGGTCTCCAATCTATGCGAATAGAGCTCCAGAAGTCCTATTTCCCTTCGAAAAGGTCTCCAATCTATGTGAATAGAGCTTCAGAAGTTACAGTACCTTTCGAAAAGGTCTCCAAACTATGCGAAATGGTATTTTGAAGATTCCCAGCATCTGCAAGGGCAATTTAGTAATCTCTGCACGTGCCCTAATGCATTTAAAAACCCAAGGGCATTCTGGAAGATTCTGAGCACGAACCTGAGGCATATTCCACTCCATGTGAACACCCAAAGAGGAAATTACTTGGCGGGAACTTCTAGAAGCTGAAACAGATTTTTGAATTTCCTAACAGAATTGATGCCTCTGTCTCCTGATTGGCTGAACTAGATCAAGAAGTTCTGATTGGCCAGAACAGATCTGGATCCTTGTGCTCGACTCCTATTAGTTAATATGGATCTAACCAATTATGATTGGTTGATACACATCTGAGCTGGACTTGGGGAAAACTATAAATAGACGAACTATTTGCCCAACTTGGGTATCCAGAATTTGAGTTACATTCCTGCTGCCCCATTTCCAATTCAGATCAATATAGCTTGTCTGAATCCTCTGTAATAGCCTAGCTTTTGTCTATAACTGAGAACTGTAAGATACTTATGTAATTCAAGTGAGAATTGTATTCAAGACTACAAATTTGAGAGCTGTTTTAAGCTGTGCTCTGTATTTGTAATGGTGTATTTGAAAAGGTTGCTTTCATCAGTACGTTCTCAATCAAATTCATGTTGAGGGTTCATTGTGATCTCCTCATTCATTAGATTCCTTTAGATTTGCTATTTTTAAAGCAATTTCCCTTAATTCATTATCCCTGTGAGAATCTGTGTTTGTAACCTGATTCTTACAACATTTGTAGTGGTGCTTATGTTCGGACTCAAGACTTTGGATTGAAACTATTGGATGATCTGTGCCCGTGATTGTGGACAGATCATAGCCATAAGTTCAACTCAATTCTAATCCTTGAATTGGATTATTTTCTCTTACATCTGAGCTGGTAGCCAGATGAAGATTCGATACTTTCTCAACTGTGTTACACTATTTCTCACTCTGCAATCAATTACTAAGCTTAAGTAGCTATTAGTTCTCCATTCTGGTTAATTTTGCATTTAATTTCCCCAACTCGGATCTGGATCACTTAGTTTTAATATTACTTTTAGATAATTTAGTTAATGTGACAAATTCAACCTCCCATCTTATTTACTTTGTAGATAGGATCAGAGGCCAGATCTGGTAGCTCAGATCTGGAGGTTTATCATATATTTTAAATCAATTCTCTCTGGACGATCTTTTACTCACTTACATTTAAAACTTGCTACAATTGACCCTGATCTCGCAGGCTAATTAACGTCTCTCTGTGCTGATATTTCTTTATTCTTTTTAGTTTTCCAATTTCAGTACAATTCATCCTTTGCAAATCTGTTTTCAAAATATAAATAAATCATGCACACTTAGAACGACAACAAGTTTTTGGCACCATTGCCGGGGAATAGATTTAAAAATTGGTAGACCTAAGTTTTTTTTTATTATTACATCAGTCCTAACTGTTATGTTGTTTAATCTGTGTAGTTATTCCTATACATTTGAGCTTGGAATCTACTCAGTATTGAAGGTTTGCCTTGCATAATTTTTTCTCTCTGTTTCTGTGTTGTATGTTTGATAGAAGAACTCTCAATCCTAAGATTGTGCCTCTGAATTTAGAAGTTGAAAGGCTCCTAAGAACCAGAGAAACATCACAGAATTTTTTTGAGACTGCTAATATGGGTGAGCAACCTAGACTCTTGAGGGATTACTTTGCACCTGGTGCATATAATTCCCCATTTTGCATTCAATTTCCTACTGTTAAAGGAAATTATGAAATCAAATCATCAACTATCCAGATGCTTCCTTCCTTCCATGGTTTGAGTAAGGAGGATCCATACAAGCATGTGGATGAATTATTCGCTCTTTGTACCACATTCAACATAGCTGGACTAGGTCCAGAGGCAACCAAGCTTAGGCTCTTTCCTTTTTCATTAATGGACAAAGCTGGAGCATGACTGTCCATGTTACCACCAAATAGTATTACTTCTTTGAATGATTTGCAGTGTCAATTTTTAGCCAAATAGTTTCCTATGTCTAAGACCAGCCAGTTGAGACAAAATATTGTTTCTTTCTCACAACACTCAACTGAAACTTTCCATGAAGCATGGGAAAGGTTTAAGGAACTTTTTAGGCAATGCCCTCATCATCAAGTTCCCCAATGGCAGCTTGTTCAAAGCTTCTATGAGGGAATTGATCAAAAGGGTAAGAATATGGTAGATGCTTCCTATGGAGGCACCTATTTGTAAAAAATAGTTGAGGAGGTCTAGGACCTATTTGAAGTTATTGGTGAAAATTTAACTCAACAGGAATCTTTGTCAAGAGACATTGAGAATCCTGCTTGGTTGAATAAAGAGTAGACTACCAAGGGAAAGATTTATGAGGTGAATGAGTTAGAAAGGAAGATGGATAATTTAACCACCAAGTTTTATAGATTGGTGGATTCATTTCAAAATTGAATAGTTGCTAGAGTAGAGGAAGCATGTCTGATATGCCAGTCCCCTACTCATTCCCATGATCAATGTCCAGCTACACCACAGTTCCCAGATGTAGTGGTGGAGCAAGCTCATGCTGCCCAATTGTTTGGACAGTTGCAATCTAACGAATATGCATGGAGAGGGCACCCCAATTTAAGGTGGAGCCAGGGCAATTATCAATTAGAACAGCAGCAGCATCCAAAGCACCAAATACCTTTCAAAACTGTTCAGCCCTACAAGCAGAATTTCTATACCAAGCCTAATTTTCAGCAGCCCATTCCACAACAGATGGCATAACCTGTGCATCAAACTGTCCCAGCTCAGTTTCCTTCCAGATCCCTTTCCTTTGAAGACCAAGTTCTAACCTCACTCCAGAATTTAGGGTCTTTAACTTTCAGTAAACTTTCATCAAATAAAGATTGAAGATACATTGGGTCAACTCTCAAATACTTTGGCCAAAAGAGAGTTCATGGTTGGAGATGCCTCTGTTTCACATGAAGAAGTAAAAGCTATCACTATTTTGAGAAGTGGAAGAGTTGTAAATAACAATGTAGATACAGAAAAAGAAGTAGAAAAAAATGAGGAAACTGCTAGGAACATGCAGCAGAAGCAGCATAATGTTAGCATTGGGGGTGCTGATATACCTCAGAAAAATAAAAAAATGAAAAACAGACAAATTAAAAAAATTCTGGTGATGATGCTAAGGCTGTAAATGAAGGACTAGTTCTCCATTTACCATTTCCCCATGCCATGAAATCTGCATCCCCTATTGGTAAAGGGAATACAAAAATAGATTAAATGATGGAAACTTTCAAGCAAGTCAAGATAAATTTTCCTTTGCTTGATGCAATCAAGCAAGTCCCAACCTATGCAAAATTTTTGAAGGACATTTGCACACACAAAAGACAATCTAGGATGCAGTTATCCAAGAAGTTCTTTGCTGTGGAAAAAGTTAAACAGGTTTTGTCCATTGCCACACCTCTAAACTCCAAGATCCTGGAATTCTCACAATCCCTTGCACTAGTGGGGAACATACCATTGAAAAGGCTTTATTAGATTTGGGTGCTAGTGTTAACCTGCTTCCATATTCTGTATATGAGAAACTAGGTATGGGAGAGTTAAAACCCACTCATGTGGTGTTACAACTAGCAGACAGATCTAAAAGAAAGCCAGTTGGGGTAGTTGAGGATGTGTTGGTAGGAGTAGATAAATTTTTCTACCCTGCTGATTTTCTGGTATTGGATCTGGAACCTACAGAAAGCAAAACTTCCATCCCTGTCATTTTGGGGAGACCATTCCTGGCTACTACCAATGCTTGTATTCAATGCAAGTCTGGTATTATGGAAGTGTCTTTCGAAAATATGAAGGTGAAGTTAAATGTTTACAATGCAGTTACCCAGCCTCAATTCAGTACTAAGGAATGCTTTCTTGTTGATTTGTTGGATGAACTGGTAGAGGAAATTCTACCACAGTTTTTGCAGTGTAAAGATTTAACCACAGATTTTGAAAATGTTTGGAGAAATATTGTGGAAGAGACAGCTTGTGCCTCAAAGACTGAAGAGGTCAAAGTTGTGCAAGAAACTGATGTCCAAACAGCAAGGTTTTCTTCATGGAAACCTACAGTTTTTCCCCTTCCACAAGCGACCAAAGGTACCTTTGTTACCATCTTTTCTCAGCCCACCTGATGTAGAGCTGAAACAGTTGCCAGAAAATTTGAAATATGTATTTTTAGGAGACCATAAAGCATTGCCTGTGATTATTTCTTCCTCCCTCACTGAGGAGCAGGAGGAAGAGTTGTTGATTGTATTGAAACAATATAAGAGGGCAATTGGCTGGACTATTACTGATTTTAGTGGAATCAGTCTAGCTATTTGCATGCATAAAATTCACTTGGAAGAAGGTGCAAAGCCTTTTAGAGAAATGTAGAGGAGGTTGAATCCTCATATGCAAGAAGTGGTCATGAAGGAGGTCGCTGTCGTTGGATGCAGAGGTCATTTACCCCATCTCGATTCAAATTTTGGGTGGCACCTACACAGTGGTACCTAAAAATGCAGGATCATTTGTAACCTTAGATTCTGGTGAGCTCATTTCCACCAGACAAACAACTGGTTGGAGGGTCTGTATTGATTATAGAAAGCTCAACACAATGACCAGAAAAGACCATTTCCCTCTTCCATTCATTGATCAGATTTTAGATAAGCTAGTAGGAAAAGCTTATTACTGTTTTCTTGATAGTTACTCTGGTTACAACCAGATTCCTGTGTATCCACAAGATCAAGAAAAGACCACCTTCACTTGCCCCTTTGGCACGTTTGCTTATAGGAGGATGCCTTTTGGTCTTTGTAATGCTCCTGCTACCTTTCAAAGATGTATGTACTCTATTTCCTCTGATATGATTGACCAATTTATGGAGATTTTTATGGATGAATTTTCAATATATGGAGACAGTTTTGCCCAGTGTTTACATCATCTCAGCCTGGTGTTACAGAGATGTGAGGAAACCAATTTAGTTTTGAGCTGGGAGAAGAGCCATTTCCTGGTCACCCAAGGCATTGTCCTTGGCCATTAACGACATTGAGGTGGACAGAGCAAAAATAGATTTAATTGCACATTTGTCTCCTCTCAAAACTGTTAAGCAAATCAGATGTTTTTTGGGGCATGCTAGATTTTACAGGAGGCTCATTAAGGACTTCAGTAAAATATCCAAGCCTCTTTGCCATTTATTGTGCCAAGATGTCCCTTTTGTTTTTAATGATGAATGCCTTAAGGCATTTGAATTCTTAAAAAATTATTTGATTTCAGCTCCAATACTACAGTCTCAAGATTATTCACTGCCCTTTGAGCTGATGTGTGATGCATCAGATTATGCTTTGGGAGTTGTTCTTAGGCAGTGAAAGGATAAGCTGCCTCATATCATAGATTATGCAAGTAGCTCAATGATTGATGCACAACTCAATTACACAACAACAGAGAAAGAGCTGCTGGCAGTTGTGTTTGCTTTGGAGAAATTCAGGTCATATGTTTTGGGTTCACAAATTATGGTGTTCACTGACCACTCAGCTCTGAAACACCTTCCGTCTAAGAAGGATACTAAACCAAAATTAATCAGGTGGATCCTCCTATTACAAGAGTTTGATTTATAGATTAAAGACAAAAAGGGTATGGAAAATGTGGTGGCTGATCACCTGTCTAGAATTATAACTACTGAGATTGATAGGTTGCCTATCAATGACTCTTCCTGATGAGAAACTTTTTACTATCAGTGTGCATACCCCTTGGTTTGCAAATATTGTCAACTTTTTGGCTACTGGAAGGACCCCCCAACACTGGAATAAAATGGATAAAGATCTCCTCTTTTCAAAGGTCAAACACTTTATTTGGGAGGATCCTTACCCGTTAAAGATTTGTGCAGACCAAATCATTAGAAGATGTGTCCATGAAGAAGACTTCCACAGCATACTTTCCATGTGTCATGAATAGGCCTGTGGAGGTCATTTTAGTGGAAACAAAACTGCTGCAAAGGTTTTGCAGTGTGGATTTTGGTGGCCCACACTCTTCAAAGATGCACTGCAGCACTGTAAGTCTTGTCAGAACTACCAGAGATTGGGCAGCATTTTCAAGAGAAATTCAATGCCTTACAGCCCATTTTGGTAGTTGAATCATTTGATATTTGGGGGATAGATTTTGTGGGACCTTTTCCTCCTTCAAATGGTTTCAATTTCATTTTAGTAGCTGTGGATTATGTATCCAAATGGGTTGAAGCCATAGCCACTAAAACCAATGACCACAGAGTTGTCCTCAAATTCGTAAAGGATAACATCTTTTCCAGGTTTGGTTCCCCCAGAGCTATTATCAGTGATGGGGGAAGCCATTTTTGTAATAAGCATTTTGAAGCTCTATTGAAAAAGTACTTTGTGACTCACAGAGTACTTACTCCATATCATCCACAGGCTACTAGACAAGTGGAGATTTCGAACAGAGAAATCAAACATATACCGGAAAAGACTGTGAGGAAGGACAGAAAGGATTGGTCGTTTAAGCCGAATGATGCATTGTGGGCATATAACACAGCCTATAAAACTTCAATTGGCATGTCCCCATTCAGATTGGTCTATGGTAAAGCATGCCATTTACTAGTGGAGTTAGAATATAAGGCCTTTTGGGCTATTAAAACTTTGAACATGGATCTTACTACTGTTGGTAATCACAGGAAACTGCAGCTCTCTGAATTGGAAGAGCTGAGGATGGATGCATACACCAATGCAAGATCTTACAAAGAAAAAGTTAAGGCTTTCTATGACAAAAATCTGCTGAGAAAAGAGTTCACAACTGGCTCTAAGGTATGGTTATTCAACTCAAAACTCAAGTTTTTTCCTGGAAAGCTGAGATCCAGATGGGAAGGGCCATATACTGTCATTCAAGCATCTCCATCCGGAGCTGTTGAAATTATGGACCCAAGTGATGGGAGAACCATGAAAGTAAATGGTCAGAGGCTCAAACCATGTATTGAAAATATCCTAGAGCCTGTGATGACCATGTATCATCAAGAACCCCCACAAATCTGATGTCACACAACTGTATCATATGTATTTTAACTGTGTCTGTTCTATGATTTTTGCATAGTTTTGTGTAATGTTTTCTCTGTTTTAGTCATGTTTTAGTAAATTTTCTTTGAGGAGTCATAAGTTCTGAAAGCTTTGTGGTTTTAATTGATGGGGATAATAAATTCCAATGATTTTAATATGGAGATTTTGTTTAAAATATATATATATATATATATATATAAGAAAATTTCAGTTCTGTACTTCAGAATGTTTGTTCAAAAGTAAATTCCTACTTTTCGAAAAGTTTTACAGTCAATTCGATAAGTTTACACTCAATTCGAAAAGTTTTACAGTCAATGTGAAAAATCAATTCGCAAAGTAAAATTCATTTCGAATAGTATAATCTCCTTTTCGAAAAGGATCTCTACCTGTAACCACAACTGTTCGAAAAGAATGATAAACTTTATGAATAGATGTTTCTGAAGCCATTTTCTTTTCGAATGGTACTGATGCCATTCTCCTTTTTGAAAGGGACTTTTTTGAACTTTTTGAAGACTTCAATAATGCTTTGCAAAATCGATTTAAGCATATTTGAACCCATTCGAAGTGAGCATTTCTTATTCGAAAGCATTTCCAGATTGTCCTGTTTTACAGAAAACCCATTTTTTTTTCATCTCTACGTTCTTTTGAAGCTCAGATTCAATTTCCTTCATTTCTTTTCCACTGATTAAGCTTGAAGAGAAGAACCTTTTGCCTCTGATTCTGGTGGATTTGATCAAGCAGTCAGAGATTTCGAGCAAACCCTAGGTTTTGGTATTTTTCTCTCCATATCCGTTGTTTGTGCCTTACAGATTTGATTTATGTGTCAGCGTACATTGTTTGGGATTCAATAGAGTTGTCTGGTCATTGTTGTTAGAAGGAGGGATTATTTGAAGAAGTTTTTAGAAATTGTTAAAATGGGAAAAGCTAAAAAATCATTGGCTAAGATGTTCCCTAGGTCTTCTGCTAAGAAAGTTAGTAAACCCTCCCCCAAAGGAAAAGCTAAAACATCAGCCAAGAGGAAGCTGTCGATGGATAAGGCTGATAGAATTGAGAAGGGAAAGAAGGTTAGAATTGAGGAGCCCCTTCCAGAAGCTGACCCTATTTCTGAGACTGAGCTTCCTCCTCTTCCTAAACATTTGGTACTTCCAAACCCTTTCATTGAAGCTCAAAAGCTGATCCCAGAGCTTCATGTCGATGAGAAATTTTTCTTTAACAAACTAGATTGTAAGCTATCCCTGAACTACATTAGGGATGCTTCATTGAGTAACATCCTGACCCCTCTTCCAGAGAAGATTTATCCAAGGATGGTGAGATTATGGTACCAGAACATGGTGAAAGTGACTGAGAAGGATGCTGATGCCCCAACTTTGGTAATTTTTATTGATGATTGTGATTTAACCATCACTTATGAAGAAATTAGAAATGCCTTGGGGATACCATTTTAGTTTGATCCTGCTGGCCCTTTGGTTGCACCTGAGACAGCTTCTTTCAGAGACATGGCTACTCATCTAACCTAAGGTATAGTTGGAACTGGGCAATCCATCACGAGGAGAGACTTAGCACCCCAATTTTTGCTGATGGATTCCATTTTGAGAGGGTGTTTTTATGTCACTGGGCACAGTCAGGAAAGAAGGACACCCATTTTGCAGGCCCTCTTTCATTTTTCTAAAGGGCAATTCTTCAATGCCCCCTTGCTAATTTTTGAAGCAATGGCTGACATCAGTGCTAAAATAAAGGAGCAGAAAATAGCTGGAATACCACTTGGAAGGTTGATCACAGCTCTACTACGGGCTAAATTTGACATTGATGAGCAAGAGCCATTTGAGATTGTAACCCCTCAAGCCTTTAGGAAGAGGGCTTGGACTACAAGCCAAACCATGTTGAATAGAATGAGGGAAGAAGCTGAGCCAGTCCAGGAGGCTGCTATACCTGAACTTGAGGTGACCAGCTCTTTAGCTACACCCGTTGCACCTGCAGCTGCCATTGAACTTACTACCATTGCGAGGGTAACCATCTCTTTAGCTATTCCCATTGTTGAGGAGACCATCATCTTGCCCACTTCACCTATCACAGCACCTATCCCATCACCTTTCCCAGCAGTTCCATCACTCATCACCACCACAGTCCCAATTGCAGATTCTCCCCCAACACAAACCATTCCAACCATAATTACACCACCAATTTCACCCAACAATTTCCCAGATATATCCACAGATTTTGTTGTAAATTCCCCTAGCACTCCTCTCCTCCAAAGCTTCTCAGGTTCACCAACTCATTCAGCTCATACACCTGAAATCACCCATACCCCTGAACCTGAGATATTCACCACTGAGGCCTATTCATCCTTGATGGGAGCTATCTTGGAGAATATTGGGCTTGAATTTGTCCCCATACCTGACCCCCCCCAATTCACTCATTTGGCTACCTCTCCCTTTACAATCTTCCCACCTATTGCTCCTCAACCATCTACATCAATCATACCAGTCACTACTCTGCCTACCACACACACACCTGACACAATTAGCCAAATCTTCACCTTTCTCCAATCTATTCAAGCCCAGCTACAGATCAACACAGACAACCAGTCTGTGACAAATTCCATTCTCCAAACTTTGGCCTCCACATCCCAACCAACTACCTCAGCAACAGTACCTTCCACTTCTTACCATGCTACCCAAACAGAACCTGAGGTAGTGTTTTTAGATCCACCCATCCTCACTGTTTCTGACCATGCTACCCAAACATAATCGGAGGTAGTACTTTTGGGTTCACCTCCACCCATCCTCACTGTCTTTGATCAAGCTACCCAAACTGACCCTGAGGTAGTGCTTTTAAATCCCTCTTTTCCCACCCCCACTGTTGGGATACATATGGTCCCCTACCACTCCATTCCCATTCCACGTTTCGCCACTCTTAAAAGGGCTATGGAAGAGAACCCTTACATCTTTCGTGATGTCCTTAAGGGGTTAGCAGATCTTCAAGCTTACATTAAGACTCCTTATGTTGACCAGATTCGAAAATTGGAACTGTTTATGCAATTAGAGAGAGAAGATGCAGGACATGCTGAGCCAAACATATCAGATGGTTAGGAGTGAGAAGCACAAAGCTGCTATGTTACAAGAGAAGCTTTAACAAGAAAAATTGAGGGCTGATAGACTTGAAAAATATATTGGCCTCACCAAAAAGATCAAGTCTGAGGAGTACACCGAACTTCAAGCCACAATCCAAGAGAAAGCTAAATCAAGTTCAGACTCCAATACTGACTCTAGTTCAGACTCCAACACTGATTCCAGTTATGATCCCATTGAACCAACTTATGCTACAGATTTTGACCCTAGTTATTAGACTACCTTGTAAATTTTTTATTTTGTTGTTTCTATAGTGTGTAATTAATGTTTACTGTTGACTTTTGTTAATTTGCAATTACTGTGCATTTATTTTTTCTCTGTCAGTGTGCTTTTTGTTTTTTGCTCTTTTCTTTTTGTTTATCCATTTCTGAACCAGTGAGAACACTGATCCGCATAGGTCTGGGGGTGTGGTAGAATTGCCAATAGTTTAGTTAACATCGATGCAGCCTATGATCAGCAGAATTTTTGAAATTGAAGTGATTTCACACCTGTTTATTTTTGAAAAAATGAGGAAGTTAAAACTTTTTAAAATTAATTTCTAGTGTAATTCTAATACTGTCATAAAGTGAATGTCAGAAAATTTCCAAAAGAAAATTAATGTCTCAGTAAACCTAAAAAGAGAGAAAACAGTAATGATACACCTCAGAAATTTGATAGAAAATCACATCCAGTGAGATTTAGACCTAAAATGAATTCTTTAGAGGTATGAATTGGTAATTTTTTCTGCTCTAGGGACTGTTTGAACTTGCTTATTATCACTAGAAGTTGCACATATCTAAATTAAAATACCTTTACAGCTGTTAAGACCTGAAAAGTACCACTTTTCACCCCTTAACTTAACCTTTGATTAGACCCATAGCCACCTAATAAGTTCTTGTAAAGTGTTTTATGTAGGTAATAACCAGCAGTGAAATAAGGCCAGGAATCCTGCTAAGGAGCCGGTTTTAGCACCAGAAGTCCCTCAGAAGGATGAACTTTGAATCCAGATCGGAAATGAGCCTCGCGCAGCTGACCCAAGCTTTAGAGGATTCAGGAGAAATATGCCTCGCGCAGTCTAACTAAGCATCCGAAGACTCTACAACAACTTCTCGCGCAGATGATTGACTGAAGAGCTTCAGAAGCACAAACTCGCACAGCTCTCACGAAGCTCAAGAGTAGAACACATCGCACAGTTTCGTGCAGTTCAAAGCAGACCTCTCTCAACCTCTCGCAGTTTGCTCAGAACGGCTGAGAAGAGGGAGCTTCAGAAGACTCCTCGCGCAGCTATCGCGCAGTCATCGCGAGATGCAATTATCAGAAGAGAACTCCTCACGTAGTTCTCACGCCATTCCGGAAGAAAGCATCCTTGTGAAGGCAAAGCCATCCTCGCGAAGATCAATTAAGACATGAAACCTCGCACAGTTCAGAACTCATTAAAGCCTCGTGAAGTCCAGTGAAGAGAAGCGCTCGTGAAGTTCTTGCGCTATTCAAATCAGTCCTCACGAAGATCAACCCAACGAACGCGCAACTACCTCGTGACTGCTTGAACTCCAACCTCGCGACATCTGAGGCTTTGATGTCTACTCAACCTCGCGAGTTTCTGAAGAGCAAACCAAGCCAACCTCATGACGGTTGAAGTTTCAATATCAAATCATCCTAGTGAAGAGCAAAAGCTACCATGCGACAAGTCTGGGAAACAATGGCTACCTAGTGAAGCTCTGAACCTCAACATCCATGTCTTCAGGAGAGGACCTTCTGCGAATTTCCAGCGATTAGGGCACGCACTCCCACGCTCAAATGTCTGTGCACACACCCCAAGGCATTGAAGGATCACTATTCAGCCATGTGGCATCATTAAAATTAGGGTTTCCTAACCCTAATGCGCCGCCACACCACTGCTATCAATCCCCATGGGGGGCTTGGACCATTGGAGGGGGAGCGACATCCTGGAATAGTTGGGAACACATCTCATTTCTTGGAGACTTGATCTGAGATCATTTTGCTTTTCTTTTTGTAGCTATAAGTAGTTTTCTTTTTCTTTTTTTTCTTCTCTCCATAGTCCAGCACTTGCTGGCTATGTCTTTGTATGCTTTTGAACTAGATCAATGGAAGTTTTGTAATAGGATTTGTACTCTGTAGGATTTGTGTTTGAATGTGAGATGCTCTGTGCAAGGCTGCTGCCTTGTGATCCGCCATTGCTTTGGCTGTGTTTCAAAGCAATGGAGGATTGATTCTAAGGGCCATTCCGATCCAAGCGACCTATGTGTCTGGGCTATCATGGTCCTATACAGCTTTAGCCCCACCACAGGACCCACTAGATCTGAAATCCCCATGGGAGATTGAGCTGGTAGCCTGGTGAGCATGGTGGTGGCAGCGATATTCTTGTTTTGTCTTGGGCTCCATGACAAGGATAGCCTCTGAGATAGTCTGTGACCATTTGAGTGGACAGGTTATAGCCTTAGGGTGATTCAAATCCACCGATCCAAGATGGATCTTTCTTCTTTGCACCTGAGCTTGTAGAAGCCTGGTGGGAGATTGTATGGAGGCAGATTCCCCTATATTTGTATAGATCCACCATCAGATGTTGAATCTGATCTGGTTATAGAGATTGTAGGCTTGTGACTGGACCATTGTAGCCTCACTCAAGCAATGGACAGCTATATCAAAGGTTGTACTCAATATCTTGTCGGTTCTATGTGTCTGGGCTATCATGGTCATATACAGCTTTTGCCCCACACATAGAGCTTTAGAGGTTGAGGTTCCCTATGGATTCTTGAGCTGGTAGCCTGGATGAAATAGTGCCAACATTGATTAACTTGTTTTGTTTTGACCCCCATCCCTGGATTGTGGTTCCCCTATGGGATAGTCTGTGACCATTTGAGTGGACAAGTTATAACCTTAAGGGATTGAATCATGGCAGAGAGATGGGTTGGATCCCTTCTCCTCAGTGGTGATAATGTAGCCATTGGACAGGATTTTTATAACATCATATCTGAATATGAGTTACAAAGCTCCTCTGATCTAAACTCAATAAGTTACTTCTTACCCTTTGATATTTATTTCCCACACTCCATCCATCCTCTCTCCCCTTTCTGTAGTGTAGACAATAGGTTACCTTAGAATACCTAGAATAAGTGACCTTAAACTCCCCTCCTTTTTAGGGATGCCAGATCTATAGTCAAATCTGGAGGGACTACTAGTGACGGCTCCTTTGATGCTGTAGATCACCATTCCCTGTGGGACAAACTCTTACTTATCGAAACTTTCCACAATGGACCTTGCATCTTGCAGGTCTAGGATTTCTTAGTTGTGCTGATTCCATCCCCTGTTTTACTCTTTCTTTGATTTTTAAATTACTTTTACCACCAACCAATAAAGCAAGCACAAAACCTAGAAGTCGCCAACAACAGTAATCATGATATTAAAGACATGATGTAAGGCCTCCTTTTGGATAGTTTGAACTTCAAAATGCCCCACCTTTTGAAACTGCCCTCGATACACACCATTTGAGCTTTATAAATCCAAGATTTCTTTGAAACCTCATCAACCTCATTTAGCCTAATCCTCACTCTGAGAATTCAGAAGGTAAAGGAAAGCAAGCTGATGAAATGAGACAGTTTGATAAAAGAGAAAGAAAAATAATTGAAGGCAATGATGTATCAGCAGAAGAAATGTGGCATTCCAATCAATGTTCTTTTGAAAAAAAAAAAAAAAAAAAAAAAAAGAGGAAAAGTCATTTCATTGGAAGTTTGAAAAAGAAAGAGAAAAAGATGGTCAGTTTGGCTCTGAAAATTCAAAGAAGAAGATGAAATTATGCTGAATTGAAGACGGTTTGTCTATCACCTCCATACCTTGACCGATTTCTCAATTTCGAACTCCATTCCACCCCTTTATTATTGATAAATTTCACCCTTAAGCCACATTACAACCCAAGTTAAAGTCCTCACTGATCAAAGATGGATTGAGCTGTCACATGGAGATAAGGATTTGTGTAATCTATGGTGAAAAGAGCAGTGAATTCAGAACTAAAAAGCAATGCCTATGCTCCTGCTTACAACCCTATTTGAGGGTTGTAACTACTCTTGAGCTGTGTGAAATAGTACAACCTTCCTATTTGCATGTTGAGTGAAATCCCTGGTGAGAGTTGGGTTTGAAATCAACTTATTTGGGGTAACATCAAAGCAGGATTCTCAAATAGAAGGCAAGCTTTTCATTAATTTTTCTTGTAAAAACTTTTTGACACAAACTAAGTGAATGGTAAAAGGAATTACAGCAGAATTTTAGTTTTGAACTGATGTTTTCTTGAGGATCCTCTTACAAGCTTGACTGATGCAGGTGTGAATAATCTGATAGAATGAAAGTTTGTTTTAACAGAACTACATTGATATTAACTAATTTATTGGAGAAGTTTGTGGGTACCTTCACTGAAAACCCTCAGGAGACTGCACTCCTCCACTAGGGATCACCTAGGGGTTTAAAAGGCTTGTTGCATATGGTAAATGCAACTGTGTTCCTTACAAAAATGGCTCTTCATTCTATTTTTAATTTTGTCTTTGCTCAGGGACTAGCAAAGCTTAGGTTTGGGGGTGTGTTGAGAACTGGAAAATACCATTTTCCACCCCTTAATCTGGGCCTTGATAGACCCCTGAGGGAACTAAATAAGTATTTTAAGTGTTTGTTTTACAGCTGACAATAAAGGCAGGCTTAACTATGGAAGTGGCTTAAAAGTACCAAAAAGATGATGACCCATCTTGATCTGGAGGAAGAAGGAGAAGGGACAACCTCATTGGCTGTCAAAATGCCTAAACTAAAGAAGACAGAGGCCTGGTTTGGAGCTATTCGAAAAGGAGAATGCACTATAGAATAGTATTTGAAAAGATTCCTGATCTATTTGAAAAGAACCTGAACATTGCGAATAGAACTAAAGCACCAGGCTTGGTTTTCGAAGAGCACCTAATCTATTCAAAAGGAACCAAACTTGCTGATGATCTATTCAAAAAGTATAAAACTCCGTGCGAACTGCACCAGATCTATACGAATAGAGCTTCAGAAGTCATATTTCCCTTCGAAAAGGTCTCCAATCTATGCGAATAGAGCTCCAGAAGTCATATTTCCCTTCGAAAAGGTCTCCAATCTATGTGAATAGAGCTTCAGAAGTTACAGTACCTTTCGAAAAGGTCTCCAAACTATGCGAAATGGTATTTTGAAGATTCCCAGCATCTGCAAGGGCAATTTAGTAATCTCTGCACGTGTCCTAATGCATTTAAAAACCCAAGGGCATTCTGGAAGATTCTGAGCACGAACCAGAGGCATATTCCACTCCATGTGAACACCCAAAGAGGAAATTACTTGGCAGGAACTTCTAGAAGCTGAAACAGATTTTTGAATTTCCTAACAGAATTGATGCCTTTGTCTCCTGATTGGCTGAACTAGATCAAGAAGTTCTGATTGGCCAGAATAGATCTGGATCCTTGTGCTCGACTCCTATTAGTTAATATGGATATAACCAATTCTGATTGGTTGATACACATCTGAGCTGGACTTGGGGAAAACTATAAATAGACGAACTATTTGCCCAACTTGGGTATCCAGAATTTGAGTTTCATTCCTGCTGCCCCATTTCCAATTCAGACCAAGATAGCTTGTCTGAATCCTCTGTAATATCCTAGCTTTTGTCTATAACTGAGAACTGTAAGATACTTATGTAATTCAAGTGAGAATTGTATTCAAGACTACAAATCCGAGAGCTGTTTTAAGCTGTGCTTTGTATTTGTAATGGTGTATTTGAAAAGGTTGCTTTCATCAGTATGTTCTCAATCGAATTCATGTTGAGGGTTCATTGTGATCTCCTCATTCATTAGATTCCTTTAGATTTGCTTATTTTAAAGCAATTTCCCTTAATTCATTATCCCTGTGAGAATCTGTGTTTGTAACCGGATTCTTACAGCATTTGTAGTGGTGCTTATGTTCTGACTCAAGACTTTGGATTGAAACTATTGGATGATCTGTGCCCATGATAGTGGACAGATCATAGCCATAAGTTCAACTCAATTCTAATCCTTGAATTGGATTATTTTCTCTTACATCTGAGCTGGTAGCCAGATGAAGATTTGATACTTTCTCAACTGTGTTACACTATTTCTCACTCTGCAATCAATTACTAAGCTTAAGTAGCTATTAGTTCTCCATTCTTGTTAATTTTGCATTTAATTTCCCCAACTCGGATCTGGATCACTTAGTTTTAATATTACTTTTAGATAATTTAGTTAATGTGACAAATTCAACCTCCCATCTTATTTACTTTGTAGATAGGATCAGAGGCCAGATCTGGTAGCTCAGATCTGGAGGTTTATCATATATTTTAAATCAATTCCCTGTGGACGATCTGTTACTCACTTACATTTAAAACTTGCTACAATTGACCCTGATCTCGCAGGCTAATTAACACCTCTCTGTGCTGATATTTCTTTATTCTTTTTAGTTTTCCAATTTCAGTACAATTTATCCTTTGCAAATCTGTTTTCAAAATACAAATAAATCATGCACACTTAGAACGACAACAAGTTTTTGGCACCGTTGCCGGGGAATAGATTTAAAAATTGGTAGACCTAAGTTTTTTTTTATTATTACATCAGTGCTAACTATTTTGTTGTTTAATCTGTACAGTTATTCCTATACATTTGAGCTTGGAATCTACTCAGTATTGAAGGTTTGCTTTGCATAATTTTTTCTCTCTGTTTCTGTGTTGTATGTTTGATAGAAGAACTCTCAATCCTAAGATTGTGCCTCTAAATTTAGAAGTTGAAAGGCTCCTAAGAACCAGAGAAACATCACAGAATTTTTCTGAGACTGCTAATATGGGTGAGCAACCTAGACTCTTGAGGGATTACTTTGCACCTGGTGCATACAATTCCCCATTTTGCATTCAATTTCCTACTGTTAAAGGAAATTATGAAATCAAATCATCAACTATCCAGATGCTTCCTTCCTTCCATGGTTTGAGTAAGGAGGATCCATACAAGCATGTGGATGAATTATTCGCTCTTTATACCACATTCAACATAGCTGGACTAGGTCCACAGGCAACCAAGCTTAGGCTCTTTCCTTTTTCATTAAAGGACAAAGCTGGAGCATGACTGTCCATGTTACCACCAAATAGTATTACTTCTTTGAATGATTTGCAGTGTCAATTTTTAGCCAAATACTTTCCTATGTCTAAGACCAGCCAGTTGAGACAAAATATTGTTTCTTTCTCACAACACTCAACTGAAACTTTCCATGAAGCATGGGAAAGGTTTAAGGAAATTTTTAGGCAATGCCCTCATCATCAAGTTCCCCAATGGCAGCTTGTTCAAAGCTTCTATTAGGGAATTGATCAAAAGGGTAAGAATATGGTAGATGCTTCCTATGGAGGCACCTATTTGTAAAAAATAGTTGAGGAGGTCTGGGACCTATTTGAAGTTATTGGTTAAAATTTAACTCAACAGGAATCTTTGTCAAGAGACATTGAGAATCCTGCTTGGTTGAATAAAGAGCAGACTACCAAGGGAAAGATTTATGAGGTGAATGAGTTAGAAAGGAAGATGGATAATTTAACCACCAAGTTTTATAGATTGATGGATTCATTTCAAAATTGAATAGTTGCTAGAGTAGAGGAAGCATGTCTGATATGCCAGTCCCCTACTCATTCCCATGATCAATGTCCAGCTACACCACAGTTCCCAGATGTAGTGGTGGAGCAAGCTCATGCTGCCCAATTGTTTGGACAATTGCAATCTAACGAATATGCATGGAGAGGGCACCCCAATTTAAGGTGGATCCAGGGCAATTATCAATCAGAACAGCAGCAGCATCCAAAGCACCAAATACCTTTCAAAACTGTTCAGCCCTACAAGCAGAATTTCTATACCAAGCCTAATTTTCAGCAGCCCATTCCACAACAGATGGCACAACCTGTGCATCAAAGCATCTGACTCGACCTCCTTCGGATCCTTCCTTTGAAGACCAAGTTCTAACCTCACTCCAGAATTTAGGGTCTTTAACTCAGACTGTAAACTTTCACAGTCAGAGTATAAAGAAGATTGAAGATACATTGGGTCAACTCTCAAATACTTTGGCCAAAAGAGAGTTCATGGTTGGAGATGCCTCTGTTTCACATGAAGAAGTAAAAGCTATCACTATTTTGAGAAGTGGAAGAGTTGTAAATAACAATGTAGATACAGAAAAAGAAGTAGAAAAAAATGAGGAAACTGCTAGGAACATGCAGCAGGAGCAGCATAATGTTAGCATTGGGGGTGCTGATATACCTCAGAAAAATAAAAAAAATGAAAAATAGACAAATTAAAAAAATTATGGTGATGATGCTAAGGCTGTAAATGAAGGACTAGTTCTCCATTTACCATTTCCCCATGCCATGAAATCTGCATCCCCTATTGATAAAGGGAATACAAAAATAGATGAAATGATGGAAACTTTCAAGCAAGTCAAGATAAATCTTCCTTTGCTTGATGCAATCAAGCAAGTCCCAACCTATGCAAAATTTTTGAAGGACATTTGCACACACAAAAGACAATCTGGGATCCAGTTATCCAAGAAGTTCTTTGCTGTGGAAAAAGTTAAACAGGTTTTGTCCATTGCCACACCTCTAAACTCCAAGATCCTGGAATTCTCACAATCCCTTGTATTAGTGGGGAACATACCATTGAAAAGGCTTTATTAGATTTGGGTGCTAGTGTTAACCTGCTTCCATATTCTGTATATGAGAAACTAGGTATGGGAGAGTTAAAACCCACTCATGTGGTGTTACAACTAGCAGACAGATCTAAAAGAAAACCAGTTGGGGTGATTGAGGATGTGTTGGTAGGAGTAGATAAATTTTTCTACCCTGCTGATTTTCTGGTATTGGATCTGGAACCTACAGAAAGCAGAACTTCCATCCCTATCATTTTGGGGAGACCATTCCTGGCTACAGCCAATGCTTGTATTCAATGCAGGTCTGGTATTATGGAAGTGTCTTTCGAAAATATGAAGGTGAAGTTAAATGTTTACAATGCAGTTACCCATCCTCAGTTCAGTACTAAGGAATGCTTTCTTGTTGATTTGTTGGATGAACTGGTAGAGGAAACTCTACCACAGTTTTTACAGTGTAAAGATTTAACCACAGATTTTGAAAATGTTTGGAGAAATATTGTGGAAGAGACAGCTTGTGCCTCAAAGACTGAAGAGGTCAAAGTTGTGCAAGAAACTGATGTCCAAATAGCAAGGTTTTCTTCATGGAAACCTACAGTTTTTCCCCTTCCACAAACAGCCAAGGTACCTTTGTTACCTTCTTTTCTCAGCCCACCTGATGTAGAGCTGAAACAGTTGCCAGAAAATTTGAAATATGAATTTTTAGGAGACCATAAAGCATTGCCTGTGATTATTTCTTCCTCCCTCACTGAGGAGCAGGAGGAAGAGTTGTTGATTGTATTGAAACAATATAAGAGGGCAATTGGCTGGACTATTGCTGATTTTAGAGGAATCAGTCTAGCTATTTGCATGCATAAAATTCACTTGGAAGAAGGTGCAAAGCCTTTTAGAGAAATGCAGAGGAGGTTGAATCCTCATATGCAAGAAGTGGTCATGAAGGAGGTTGTCAAGCTGTTGGATGCAGAGGTCATTTACCCCATCTCAGATTCAGCTTGGGTAGCACCTACACAGGTGGTACCTAAAAAATCTGGGATCACTGTTGTAACCTTAGATTCTGGTGAGCTCATTTCCACCAGACAAACAACTGGTTGGAGGGTCTGTATTGATTATAGAAAGCTCAACACAATGACCAGAAAAGACCATTTCCCTTTTCCATTCATTGATCAGATTTTAGATAAGCTAGTAGGAAAAGCTTATTACTGTTTTCTTGATAGTTACTCTGGTTACAACCAGATTCCTGTGTATCCACAAGATAAAGAAAAGACCACCTTCACTTGCTCCTTTGGCATGTTTGCTTATAGGAGGATGCCTTTTGGTCTTTGTAATGCTCTTGCTACCTTTCAAAGATGTATGTACTCTATTTTCTCTGATTTGATTGACCAATTTATGGAGATTTTTATGGATGACTTTTCAATATATGGAGACAGTTTTGCCCAGTGTTTACATCATCTCAGCCTGGTGTTACAGAGATGTGAGGAAACCAATTTAGTTTTGAGCTGGGAGAAGAGCCATTTCATGGTCACCCAAGGCATTGTCCTTGGCCATGTTGTCTCCCATAAGGGCATTGAGGTGGACAGAGCAAAAATAGATTTAATTGCACATTTGTCTCATCTCAAAACTGTTAAGCAAATCAGATGTTTTTTGGGGCATGCTGGATTTTACAGGAGGCTCATTAAGGACTTCAGTAAAATATCCAAGCCTCTTTGCCATTTATTGTGCCAAGATGTCCCTTTTGTTTTTAATGATGAATGCCTTAAGGCATTTGAATTCTTAAAAAATTATTTGATTTCAGCTCCAATACTACAGTCTCAAGATTATTTACTGCCCTTTTAGCTGATGTGTGATGCATCAGATTATGCTTTGGGAGTTGTTCTTAGGTAGTAAAAGGATAAGCTGCCTCATATCGTAGATTATGCCAGTAGCTCAATGATTGATGCACAACTCCATTACACAACAACAGAGAAAAGAAATTGCTTTGGCGATTGCTTTGGAGAAATTCAGGTCATATGTTTTGGGTTCACAAATTATGGTGTTCACTGACCACTCAGCTCTGAAATACCTTCCGTCTAAGAAGGATACTAAACCAAAATTAATTAGGTGGATCCTCCTATTGCAGGAGTTTGATTTATAGATTAAAGACAAAAAGGGTACGGAAAATGTGGTGGCTGATCACCTGTCTAGAATTATAACTGCTGAGATTGATAGGTTGCCTATCAATGACTCTTCCTGATGAGAAACTTTTTGCTATCAGTGTGCATACCCCTTGGTTTGCAAATATAGTCAACTTTTTGGCTACTGGATGGACCCCCCAACACTGGAATAAAATGGATAAAGATCTCTTCTTTTCAAAGGTCAAACACTTTATTTGGGAGGATCCTTACCTGTTAAAGATTTGTGCAGACCAAATCATTAGAAGATGTGTCCATGAAGAAGACTTCCACAGCATACTTTCCATGTGTCATGAATAGGCCTGTGGAGGTCATTTTAGTGGAAACAAAACTGCTGCAAAGGTTTTACAGTGTGGATTTTAGTGGCCCACACTCTTCAAAGATGCACTGCAGCACTGTAAGTCTTGTCAGAACTACCAGAGATTGGGCAGCATTTTCAATAGAAATTCAATGCCTTTACAGCCCATTTTGGTAGCTGAATTGTTTGATATTTGGGGGATAGATTTTATGGGACCTTTTCCTCCTTCAAATGGTTTTAATTTCATTTTAGTAGTTGTGGATTATGTATCCAAATGGGTTGAAGTCATAGCCACTAAAACCAACGACCACAGAGTTTCCCTCAAATTCTTAAAGGATAACATCTTTTCCAGGTTTGGTTCCCCCTGAGCTATTATCAGTGATGGGGGAAGCCATTTTTGTAATAAACATTTTGAAGCTCTATTGAAAAAGTACTTTGTGACTCACAGAGTAGCTACTCCATATCATCCACAGACCAGTAGACAAGTGGAGATTTCCAACAGAGAAATCAAACATATACTGGAAAAGACTGTGAGGAAGGACAGAAAGGATTGGTCGTTTAAGCTGAATGATGCATTGTGGGCATATACGACAGCCTATAAAACTTCAATTGGCATGTCCCCATTCAGATTGGTCTATGGTAAAGCATGCCATTTACTAGTGGAGTTAGAATATAAGGCCTTTTGGGCTATTAAAACTTTGAACATGGATCTTACTACTGTTGGTAATCACGAGCTGACTCTGAATTGGAAGAGCTGAGGATGGATGCATACACCAATGCAAGATCTTACAAAGAAAAAGTTAAGGCTTTCTATGACAAAAATCTGCTAAGAAAAGAGTTCACAACTGGCTCTATGGTATGGTTATTCAACTCAAAACTCAAGTTTTTTCCTGGAAAGCTGAGATCCAAATGGGAAGTGCCATATACTGTCATTCAAGCATCTCCATCCGGAGCTGTTGAAATTATGGACCCAAGTGATGGGAGAACCTTTAAAGTAAATGGTCAGAGGCTCAAACCATGTATTAAAAATATCCTAGAGCCTGTGATGACCATGTATCATCAAGAGCCCCCACAAATCTGATGTCACACAACTGTATCATATGTATTTTAACTGTGTCTGTTCTATGATTTTTGCATAGGTTTGTGTAATGTTTTCTCTGTTTTAGTCATGTTTTAGTAAATTTTCTTTGAGGAGTCATAAGTTCTGAAAGCTTTGTGGTTTTAATTGATGGGGATAATAAATTCCAATGATTTTAATATGGAGATTTTGTTTAAAATATATATATATATATATATAAGAAAATTTCAGTTCTGTACTTTAGAATGTTTGTTCAAAAGTAAATTCCTACTTTTCAAAAGGTTTTACAGTCAATTCGATAAGCTTACACTCAATTCGAAAAGTTTTACAGTCAATGTGAAAAATCAATTCGCAAAGTAAAATTCATTTCGAATAGTATAATCTCCTTTTCGAAAAGGATCTCTACTTGTTACCACAACTATTCGAAAAGATTGATAAAGTTTATGAATAGATGTTTCTGAAGCCATTTGCTTTTCGAATGGTACTGATGCCATTCTCCTTTTTGAAAGGGACTTTTTTGAACTTTTTGAAGACTTCAATAATGCTTTGCAAAATCGATTTAAGCGTATTTAAACCCATTCGAAGTGAGGATTTCTTATTCGAAAGCATTTCCAGATTGTCCTGTTTTGCAGAAAACCCATTTTTTTTTCGTCTCTGCGTTCTTTTGAAGCTCAGATTCAATTTCCTTCATTTCTTTTTCACTGATTAAGCTTGAAGAGAAGAACCTTTTGCCTCTGATTCTGGTGGATTTGATCAAGCAGTCAGAGATTTCGAGCAAACCCTAGGTTTTGGTATTTTTCTCTCCATATCCGTTGTTTGTGACTTACAGATTTGATTTATGTGTCAACGTACATTGTTTGGGATTCAATAGAGTTGTCTGCTCATTGTTGTTAGAAGGAGGGATTATTTGAAGAAGTTTTTAGAAATTGCTAAAATGGGAAAAGCTAAAAAATCATTGGCTACGATGTGACCTAGGTCTTCTGCTGAGAAAGTTAGTAAACCCTCCCCCAAAGGAAAAGCTAAAACATCAGCCAAGAGGAAGCTGTCGATGGATAAGGCTGATAGAATTGAGAAGGGAAAGAAGGTTAGAATTGAGGCCCTTCCGAGGAAAGTGACCCTATTTAGAGGTCTTCCTAAACATTTGGTACTTCCAAACCCTTTCATTGAAGCTCAAAAGCAGATCCCAGAGCTTCATGTCGATGAGAATTTTTTCTTTAACAAACCAGATTGTAAGCTATCCCTGAACTACATCAGGGATGCTTCATTGAGTAACATCCTGACCCCTCTTCCAGAGAAGATTTATCCAAGGATGGTGAGATTATGGTACCAGAACATGGTGAAAGTGACTGAGAAGGATGCTGATGCCCCAACTTTGGTAATTTTTATTGATGATTGTGATTTAACCATCACTTATGAAGACATTTGAAATGCCTTGGGGATACCATTTTAGTTTGATCCTGCTGGCCCTTTGGCTGCACCTGAGACAGCTTCTTTCAGAGACATGGCTACTCATCTAACCTAAGGTATAGTTGGAACTGGGCAATCCATCACGAGGAGCGACTTAGCACCCTAATTTTTGCTGATGGATTCCATTTTGAGAGGGTGTTTTTATGTCACTGGGCATAGTCAGGAAAGAAGGACACCCATTTTGGAGGCCGTCTTTCATTTTTCTAAAGGGCAATTCTTCAATGCCCCCTTGCTAATTTTTGAAGCAATGGCTGACATCAGTGCCAAAATAAAGGAGCAGAAAATAGCTGGAATACCACTTGGAAGGTTGATCACAGCTCTACTACGGGCTAAATTTGACATTGATGAGCAAGAGCCATTTGAGATTGTAACCCCTCATGCCTTTAGGAAGAGGGCTTGGACTACAAGCCAAACCATGTTGAATAGAATGAGGGAAGAAGCTGAGCCAGTTCAGGAGGCTGCTATACCTGAACTTGAGGTGACCAGCTCTTTAGCTACACCCATTGCACTTGCAGCTGCCATTGAACTTACTACCATTGCGGGGGTAACCAGCTCTTTAGCTATACCCATTGTTGAGGAGACCATCATCTTGCCCACTTCACCTATCACAGCACCTATCCCATCACCTATCCCAGCAGTTCCATCGCTCATCACCACCACAATCCCAATTGCAGATTCTCCCCCGACACAAACCATTCCAACCATAATTACACCACCAATTTCACCCAACAATTTCCCAGATATATCCACAGATTTTGTTGTAAATTCCCTTAGCACTCCTCTCCTCCAAAGCTTCTCAGGTTCACCAACTCATTCAGCTCATACACCTGAAATCACCCATACCCCTAAACCTGAGATATTCACCACTGAGGCCTATTCATCCTTGATGGGAGCTATCTTGGAGAATATTGGGCTTGAATCTGTCCCCATACCTTACCCCCCCCAATTCACTCATTTGGCTACCTCTCCCTTTACAATCATCCCACCTATTGCTCCTCAACCATCTACATCAATCATACCAGTCACTACTCTGCCTACCACACACCACAATTAGCCAAATCTTCACCTTTCTCCAATCTATTCAAGCCCAGCTACAGATCAACACAGACAACCAGTCTGTGACAAATTCCATTCTCCAAACCTTGGCCTCCACATCCCAACCAACTACCTCAGCAACAGTACCTTCCACTTCTTACCATGCTACCCAAACAGAACCTGAGGTAGTGTTTTTAGATCCACCCATCCTCACTGTTTCTGACCATGCTACCCAAACATAATCGGAGTTAGTACTTTTGTATTCACCTCCACCCATCCTCACTGTCTCTGATCAAGCTACCCAAACTGACCCTGAGGTAGTGCTTTTAAATCCCTCTTTTCCCACCCCCACTGCTGGGATACATATGGTCCCCTACCACTCCATTCCCATTCCACGTTTTGCCACTCTTAAAAGGGCTATGGAAGAGAACCCTTACATCTTTCGTGATGTCCTTAAGGGGTTAGCAGATCTTCAAGCTTACATTAAGACTCCTTATGTTGACCAGATTCAAAAATTGGAACTGTTTATGCAATTAGAGAGAGAAGATGCAGGACATGCTGAGCCAAACATATCAGATGGTTAGGAGTGAGAAGCACAAAGCTGCTATGTTACAAGAGAAGCTTTAACAAGAAACATTGAGGGCTGATAGACTTGAAAAATATATTGGCCTCACCAAAAAGATCAAGTCTGAGGAGTACACCGAACTTCAAGCCACAATCCAAGAGAAAGCTAAATCAAGTTCAGACTCCAATACTGACTCTAGTTCAGACTCCAACACTGATTTCAGTTATGATCCCATTGAACCAACTTATGTTACAGATTTTGACCCTAGTTGTTAGACTACCTTGTAAATTTTTTATTTTGTTGTTTCTATAGTGTGTAATTAATGTTTACTGTTGACTTTTGTTAATTTGCAATTACTGTGCATTTATTTTTTCTCTGTCAGTGTGCTTTTTGTTTTTTGCTCTTTTCTTTTTGTGTATCCATTTCTGAACCAGTGAGAACACTGATCCGCATAGGTCTGGGGGTGTGGCAGAATTGCTAATAGTTTAGTTAACATCAATGCAGCCTATGATCAGCAGAATTTTTGAAATTAAAGTGATTTCACACCTGTTTATTTTTGAAAAAATGAGGAAGTTAAAACTTTTTAAAATTAATTTCTAGTGTAATTCTAATACTGTCATAAAGTGAATGTCAGAAAATTTCCAAAAGAAAATTATTGTCTCAGTAAACCTAAAAAGAGAGAAAACAGTAATGATACACCTCAGAAATTTGATAAAAAACCACATCCAGTGAGATTTAGACCTAAAATGAATTCTTTAGAGGTATGAATTGGTAATTTTTTCTGCTCTAGGGACTGTTTGAACTTGCTTATTATCACTAGAAGTTGCACATATCTAAATTAAAATAGCTTTACAGCTGTTAAGACCTGAAAAGTACCACTTTTCACCCCTTAACTTAACCTTTGATTAGACCCATAGCCACCTAATAAGTTCTTGTAAAGTGTTTTATGTAGGTAATAACCAGCAGTGAAATAAGGCCAGGAATCCTGCTAAGGAGCCGGTTTTAGCACCAAAAGTCCCTCAGAAGGATGAACTCTGAATCCAGATCGAAAATGAGCCTCGCGCAGCTAACCCAAGCTTTAGAGGATTCAGGAGAAATATGCCTCGCGTAGTCTAACTAAGCATCCCAAGACTCTACAACAACTTCTCGTGCAGATGATTGACTGAAGAGATTCAGAAGCACAAACTCGCACAGCTCTCACGAAGCTCAAGAGTAGAATGCATCGAACAGTCTAGCACAGTTCAAAGCAGACCTCTCTCAACCTCTCGCAGTTTGCTCAGAACGGTTGAGAAGAGAGAGCTTCAGAAGACTCCTCGCGCAGCTATCGCGCAGTCATCGCGAGATGCAATTATCAGAAGAGAACTCCTCGCGTAGTTCTCACGCCATTCAAGAAGAAAGCATCCTGGTGAAGGCAAAGCCATCCTCGCGATGATCAATTAAGACATGAAACCTCGCACAGTTCAGAACTCATTAAAGCCTCGCGAAGTCCAGTGAAGAGAAGCGCTCGTGAAGTTCTTGCGCTATTCAAATCAGTCCTCACGAAGATCAACCCAACGATCGCGCAGCTACCTCGCGACTGCTTGAACTCCAACCCCGCGACATCTGAGGCTTTGATGTCTACTCAACCTCGCGACTGCCTGAAGAGCAAACCAAGCCAACCTCGCGACGGTTGAAGTTTCAATATCAAATCATCCTAGTGAAGAGCAAAAGCTACCACGCGACAAGTCTGGGAAATAATGGCTACCTAGCGAAGCTCTGAACCTCAACTTCCATGTCTTCAGGAGAGGACCTTCTACGAATTTCCAGCGATTAGGGCACGCACTCCCACGCTCAAATCTCTATGCACGCACCCCAAGGCATTGAAGGATCACTATTCAGCCATGTGGCATTGTTAAAATTAGGGTTTCCTAACCCTAATGCGCTGCCACACCACTGCTATAAATCCCCATGGGGGGCTTGGACCATTGGAGGGGGAGCGACATCCTGGAATAGTTGGGAACACATCTCATTTCTTGGAGACTTGATCTAAGATCATTTTGCTTTTCTTTTTGTAGCTGTAAGTAGTTTTCTTTTTCTTTTTTTTCTTCTCTCCATAGTCCAGCACTTGCTAGCTATGTCTTTGTATGCTTCTTGAACTAGATCAGTGGAAGTTTTGTAACAGGATTTGTACTCTGTAGGATTTGTGTTTGAATGTGAGATGCTCTGTGCAAGGCTGCTGCCTTGTGATCCGCCATTGCTTTGGCTGTGTTTCAAAGCAATGGAGGATTGATTCTAAGGGCCATTCCGATCCAAGCGACCTATGTGTCTAGGCTATCATGGTCCTATATAGCTTTAGCCCCACCACAGGACCCACTAGATCTGAAATCCCCATGGGAGATTGAGCTGGTAGCCTGGTGAGCATGGTGGTGGCAGCGATATTCTTATTTTATCTTGGGCTCCATGAGGAGGATAGCCTCTGAGATAGTCTGTGTCTATTTGAGTGGACAGGTTATAGCCTTAGGGTGATTCAAATCCACCGATCCAAGATGGATCTTTCTTCTTTACACCTGAGCTTGTAGAAGCCTGGTGGGAGATTGTACGGAGGCAGATTCCCCTATATTTGTATAGATCCACCATCAGATGTTGAATCTGATCTGGTTATAGAGATTGTAGGCTTGTGACTAGACCATTGTAGCCTCACTCAAGCAATGGACAGCTATATCAAAGGTTGTACTCAATATCTTGTCGGTTCTATGTGTCTGGGCTATCATGGTCATATACAGCTTTTGCCCCACACATAGAGCTTTAGAGGTTGAGGTTCCCTATGGATTCTTGAGCTGGTAGCCTGGATGAAATAGTGCCAACATTGATTAACTTGTTTTGTTTTGACCCCCATCCCTGGATTGTGGTTCCCCTATGGGATAGTCTGTGACCATTTGAGTGGACAAGTTATAACCTTAAGGGATTGAATCATGGCAGAGAGATGGGTTGGATCCCTTCTCCTCAGTGGTGATAACGTAGCCATTGGACAGGATTTCTATAACATCATATCTGAATATGAGTTACAAAGCTCCTCTGATCTAAACTCAATAAGTTACTTCTTACCCTTTGATATTTATTTCCCACACTCCATCCATCCTCTCTCCCCTTTCTGTAGTGTAGACAATAGGTTACCTTAGAATACCTAGAATAAGTGACCTTAAACTCCCCTCCTTTTTAGGGATGCCAGATCTATAGTCAAATCTGGAGGGACTACTAGTGACGGCTCCTTTGACGCTGTAGATCACCATTCCCTGTGGGACAAACTCTTACTTATCAAAACTTTCCACAATGGACCCTGTATCTTGCAGGTCTAGGATTTCTTAGTTGTGCTGATTCCATCCCTTGTTTTACTCTTTCTTTGATTTTTAAATTACTTTTACCACCAACCAATAAAGGAAGCACAAAACCTAGAAGTCGCCAACAACAATAATCATGATATTAAAGACATGATGTAAGGCCTCCTTTTGGATAGTTTGAACTTCAAAATGCCCCACCTTTTGAAACTGCCCTCGATACACACCATTTGAGCTTTATAAATCCATGATTTCTTTGAAACCTCATCAACCTCATTTAGCCTAATCCTCACTCTGAGAATTCAGAAGGTAAAGGAAAGCAAGCTGAAGAAAGGAGACAATTTGGTAAAAGAAAAAGAAAAATAATTGAAGGCAATGATGTATCAGCAGAAGAAATGTGGGATTCCAATCAATGTTCTTTCGAAAAAAAAAAAAGAAAAAAAAAAAGAGGAAAAGTCATTTCATTGGAAGTTTGAAAAAGAAAGAGAAAAAGATGGCCACTTTGGCTCTGAAAATTCAAAGAAGAAGATGAAATTATGCTGAATTGAAGAAGGTTTGTCTATCACCTCCATACCTTGACTGACTTCTCAATTTCGAACTCCATTCCACCCCTTTATTCTTGATAAATTTCACCCATAAGCCACATTACAACCCAAGTTAAAGTCTTCACTGATCAAAGATGGATTGAGCTGTCACATGGAGATAGGGATTTGTGTAATCTATGGTGAAAAGAGCAGTGAATTCAGAACTAAAAAGCAATGCCTATGCTCCTGCTTACAACCCTATTTGAGGGTTGTAACTACTCTTGAGCTATGTGAAATAGTACAACCCTCCTATTTGCATGTTCAGTGAAAACCCTGGTGAGAGTTGGGTTTGAAATCAACTTATTTGGGGTAACATCAAAGCAGGATTCTCAAATAGAAGGCAAGCTTTTCATTCATTTTTGTTGTAAAAACTTTTTGACACAAACTAAGTGAATGGTAAAAGGAATTACAGCAGAATTTTAGTTTTGAACTGATGTTTTCTTGAGGATCCTCTTACAAGCTTGACTGATGCAGGTGTGAATAATCTGATAGAATGAAAGTCTGTTTTAATAGAACTACATTGATATTAACTAATTTATTGGAGAAGTTTGTGGGTACCTTCACTGAAAACCCTCAGGAGACTGCACTCCTCCACTAGGGATCACCTAGGGGTTTAAAAGGCTTGTTGCATATGCTAAATGCAACTGTGTTCCTTACAAAAATGGCTCTTCATTCTATTTTTAATTTTGTCTTTGCTCAGGGACTAGCAAAGCTTAGGTTTGGGGTGTGATGAGAACTGGAAAATACCATTTTCCACCCCTTAATCTGGGCCTTGATAGACACCTGAGGGAAGTAAATAAGTATTTTAAGTGTTTGTTTTACAGCTGACAATAAAGGCAGGCTTAACTATGGAAGTAGCTTAAAAGTACCAAAAAGATGATGGCCCATCTTGATCTGGAGGAAGAAGGAGAAGGGACAACCTCATTGGCTGTCAAAATGCCTAAACTAAAGAAGACAGAGGCATGGTTTTGAGCTATTCGAAAAGGAGAATGCACTACAGAATACTATTCGAAAAGATTCTTGATCTATTTGAAAAGAACCTGAACTTTGCGAATAGAACTAAAGCTCCAGGCTTGGTTTTCGAAGAGCACCTAATCTATTCAAAAGGAACCAAACTTGTTGATGATCTATTCGAAAAGTATAAAACTCCTTGCGAACTGCACCAGATCTATACGAATAGAGCTTCAGAAGTCATATTTCCCTTCGAAAAGGTCTCCAATCTATGTGAATAGAGCTCCAGAAGTCATATTTCCCTTCGAAAAGGTCTCCAATCTATTTGAATAGAGCTTCAAAAGTTACAGTACCTTTCGAAAAGGTCTCCAAACTATGCGAAATGGTATTTTGAAGATTCCCAGCATCTACAAGGGCAATTTAGTAATCTCTGCACGTGCCCTAATGCATTTAAAAACCCAAGGGCATTTTGGAAGATTCTGAGCACGAACCAGAGTCTTATTCCACTCCATGTGAACACCCAAAGAGGAAATTACTTGGCGGGAACTTCTAGAAGCTGAAACAGATTTTTGAATTTCCTAACAGAATTGATGCCTCTGTCTCCTAATTGGCTGAACTAGATCAAGAAGTTCTGATTGGCCAGAACAGATCTGGATCCTTGTGCTCGACTCCTATTAGTTAATATGGATCTAACCAATTATGATTGGTTGATACACATCTGAGCTGGACTTGGGGAAAACTATAAATAGACGAACTATTTGCCCAACTTGGGTATCCAGAATTTGAGTTACATTCCTGCTGCCCCATTTCCAATTCAGATCAATATAGCTTGTCTGAATCCTCTGTAATAGCCTAGCTTTTGTCTATAACTGAGAACTGTAAGATACTTATGTAATTCAAGTGAGAATTGTATTCAAGACTACAAATTTGAGAAATTTGTTTTAAGTTGGCTGTATTTGAAAAGCTTGCTTTCATCAGTACGTTCTCAATCGAATTCATGTTGAGGGTTCATTGTGATCTCCTCATTCATTAGATTCCTTTAGATTTGCTATTTTTAAAGCAATTTCCCTTAATTCATTATCCCTGTGAGAATCTGTGTTTGTAACCTGATTCTTACAGCATTTGTAGTGGTGCTTATGTTCGGACTCAAGACTTTGGATTGAAACTATTGGATGATCTGTGCCCGTGATTGTGGACAGATCATAGCCATAAGTTCAACTCAATTCTAATCCTTGAATTGGATTATTTTCTCTTACATCTGAGCTGGTAGCCAGATGAAGATTTGATACTTTCTCAACTGCGTTACACTATTTCTCACTCTGCAATCAATTACTAAGCTGAAGTAGCTATTAGTTCTCCATTCTTGTTAATTTTGCATTCAATTCCGCCAACTCGGATCTGGATCACTTTGTTTTAATATTACTTTTAGATAATTTAGTTAATGTGATAAATTCAGCCTCCCATCATATTTGCTTTGTAGATAGGATGAGAGGCCAAATCTGGTAGCTCAGATCTGGAGGTTTGTCATATATTTTAAATCAATTTCCTGTGGACGATCTTTTACTCACATACATTTAAAACTTACTACAATTGACCCTGATCTTGCAGGCTAATTAACGTCTCTCTGTGCTGATATTTCTTTATTCTCTTTAGTGTTCCAATTTCAGTATAATTGATCCTTTGCAAATCTGTTTTCAAAATACAAATAAATCATGCACACTTAGAACGACAACAACCTCCTGTAAAATCCATCATGTCCAAGGAAAGATCTGATTTGTTTGACTATTCTTGGAGGGGGCAAATTTGTAATGAGGTCAACTTTGGCCTTGTCCACCTCAATTCCATCTTTAGAGACTACATGACCCAACACAATACCTTGTGATAGCATGAAGTGGCTCTTTTCCCAACTTAAGACCAAATTGGTCTCCTCACATCTTTGCAAGACTAGGTTGAGGTGTTGCGGACATTGGCCAAAACTGTCCCCATAAACAGAAAAATCATCCATAAAAATTTCTAAGAATTTGTCAATCATATCCAAAAATATGGCATACATACACCTCTGAAAGGTGGCTGGGGCATTACACATCCCAAAAGGCATCCTTCTGTAAGCGAAGGTGCCAAAAGGGTAAGTAAATATAGTTTTCTCTTGATCAAGAGGGTGCACAAGGATCTGGTTGTACCCTGAGTACCCATCAAGAAAACAGTAAAAAGCTTTCCTAGCCAACTTATTTAAAATTTGATCAATAAAGGGGAGAGGGAAGTGGTCTTTTCTGGTCTTGGAGTTGAGTTTTTGGTAATTGATGTAAACTCTCCAACCAATGGTCTCCCTGGCTGGTCTCAGCTCTCCAGACTCAGTTGTTATCACTGTTATGCAAGACTTCTTGGGCACCACCTGAGTAGGTGCCACCCATTCAGAATCAGAAATGGGGTAAAGTACCCCAACGTCCAGTAATTTGATGATTTCTTTTAGGACCACCTCCTACATGTGAGGATTCAGTTTCCTCTACATTTACCTGGAGGGTGTTGAGCCCTCCTCTAGATGGATCCTATACATACAGATTGATGCATCAATCTCTCCTAGATTAGCAATGGTCCAGCCAATTACCTTCTTGTCATTCTAAGAGAAGAGGAGATAATTACAGGAAGTTTTTCATCGTTCTCAAGGAAAGCATATTTCCATGTCTTTGGAAGCTTCTTGAGCTCCAGATCAGGGGCTTGTTGGATGGATGGTAGGATTGGTGCTTTATTGGTTTAAGGAAGGGGCAGCAATGTAGGTTTCCACCTGGAATGATGCACTAAGCCCACAGAAGACTTCAATGGGGACATGTCTTCTGGCATTAAAGTTGGGCTTCCTTCTTCTACCATGTTCCAAACTTCAATTAAATTTATGACAATGTTGCCCCACTCCAGCAGAGTAGGCAGTTCTTCTTCAACAACTTCTTCTAGTACATCCACTGCAAAGCATTCCTCATTGTCTAGCTGAGGGTACTTTACACTATTATACACATTAAGCTCAACTTTCATATGTCCAAAAGTTACCTCCATGATCCCAAACCTGCATTAAATGCATGCATTGGCAGTGGCCAAGAATGGTCTGCCCAAAATAACAAGTATCGGGGATGTACTCTTATTGCAGCCCATGTCCAAAACAAGGAAGTCTGCAGGGTAGAAGAACTTATCTACCCCCACCAAGACATTGTCCACCACTCCCATGGGTCTCCTCTTAGACCTATCAGCCATCAATAGCACAATGGGGGTGGGTTTAAGCTCCCCCAAACCTAGCTGCTGATACACATTGTATGGCAGCAGGTTAACACTGGCTCCAAGGTCTAGAATGGCCCTTCCAATTGTGTGGTCGCCAATTATACAGGGAATAGTGGGTATCCGTAGGTCTTGCAACTTCTCAGGCATTGTCATACTTAATATAGAATTAACTATATCAATTGCAAAGACCTTTTTGGACAAATGGCCTCTGACCTTCCTTTTCTGAGTACAAAGGTCTTTCAGAAATTTTGCATAGGCTAGGACCTGTCGGATTGCATCAAGGAGGGGCAAATTTATTTTTACCTGCTTAAAGGTCTCCATCATTTCCTCTACCTGTGCATTCCCCTTACCAAAAGGGGCAGGGCCACTCAAAGCTTGAGGAAATGACAGTTGAGGGATTGTTGGTTCCTCAGCTGTAAGCCTATGACTGAACTTTTATTTTTTTCTTTTTTCTTCTTTTATTTCCTACTGAGGCTCAACTACGGCCTCTTTATTTTTCCCTTGTTGAAGGGTAGCAGACAACTCCTGGCTCTATGCTCTAAAAAAGTCTCTTTCACTCTCACTCGACAGTTCTTTGGGAATGACCTCCCTTTGTTTCTTTCCCAGCTAGTTGTCTACCAGCCTGCTCGACCTTAGGGCTGTGATGGCATTAGCCCCCTCAAAATTTGAGGAGCCTTCTCCAATCGAATATTGGCCCTTAGGGTTGGCTACTGGCTGGCTTGGCAACCTGCCCTCTTCTTTTTTAGCCAAGGCATTAGCTATTTGGCCAAGCTGCTCTTCTATTTTCTTTATGCTTTGACTGTGAGAAGTCACAGTCTGATTCAAGGGTCCAAGGCTTTGCAATTGGGTCAAAACTTGATCCTCAAAAGAAGCACTTTAAGGCTGAGGTGGGGGAACTACCAACTGATTTTGCTACTGGGGCTGCTACTGATGTTGGAAATTTTACCTTGGCGCATATCCCTGGTTAAACTGCTGTTGTGGCCTTTGAGGTGAGGCCAACATCTGTTGTGGCTGCATATAATTATCTTGCCTCCACCTCAAATTTGGGTGGTCTGTCCATTAGTAACTAGCATTTTGGTGCTGGTATCCATATGGTTGTTTGTTGTAACCAACAAATTGTTACTATCCAAATGATTGGGCAGCAGCAGCTTGTTCCATCAAGTACTCAGGGTATTGCCCTGCAGATGGGCACTCTTCCACTATGTATTATGGAGATTGGCATATCAGGCATGCCTCCATCACTTGTGTAGCCATTCGAGGCTGCACCATAGTTAAAAGTTTATCAAAGTTATCTGAAAGATTGGCCATCTGCATTCTCAAGTCATCATTTCCCCTAACTTCATAAATATTTCCTTTAGAGGTTTCCGCAAGCCCCAACATAGGAGAAGGCTCTTGAACAGTTCTAGATGAGGACATCTTCTGGAAAGCATTTTCACTGATAACCTCGAACAAGTCCCATTACTCATTAGCTGTTTTATGCATGTATGTTCTACCACAAGAGGCATCTACCATGTTTCAACTTTTCTCATCAATCCCATTATAGAAGCTCTGGACAAGCTACCATTCTGGGATCTTGTGGTGGGGACATTGTTTGAGCATCTCCTTAAATCTGTCCCAAGATTGGTTAAAATCCTCAGTTGGGGATTGTGCAAAAACAAGTATGCCTTTCCTCAACTGGCTGGTTTTAGTCTCTGGGAAAAATTTGGTCAGAAATCTTGTTTGGAGGTCTTTCCAAGTAGTGATACTGTTGTTTGGGAGAGTAGACAACTAGGTGCTGGCCCTGTCCTTTAGGGAGAAAGGAAAAAGCCTTAACCTAGTGGCTTCTGGTCCCAAACCTAGAGAATGTCGTGTACAGGGCCAAGAATTGGTCAATGTCCTTGTAAGGGTCTTCCTTGCTAAGCCCATGGAAAGAGGGAAGCATTTGGATGATGGAGGTTTTAATCTCATAGTTTCCCTGAACATCTGGGAATTGAATGTTGAATGGAGAATTATAATCATCAGGAGCATTCAATTCCTTCAATGTTCTGGGTTGCTCTTCACCCATGCCTGCTGTCTCAATTTCAGTAGGGGGCTCGACTGTGGTGTGTATGTGCCTTCTCGATCTTCTACCCCTTTCTATCTAAGGGTTAGGAGGCTCTAATGTAGGACTGAGAGATCTCCTTCCTAACATGCACACGCACCAACAGCAGGGAAGACTACTCGCAGACACATTGCACTTAACAAAATTACAACTATCCTAATCAACTGCTATGGAACTTTCAAAGGAGAAGTAGACTGAGTTTTGAGGGTTAGAGAAGTGCAAACAGAGGTAGCCACACTCCCAGTGCAGTTCTACTTTCCTTCTTTGCTGTTGTCCAGATCTGTAAGAAAAATTCTAAATGTAAATCAGCAGTATCAATTATTCACAAGTATAACTACCAAAGAATAAAGAATACAAAAATCTAGGGTCTATTAATAGATCAAGGTTCTTCGGCAGCGGTGCCAAAAACTTGTTTAGATATTTTAAGTGCTTGCTACTAACATTATTAGAGATGGTGATAAGAATTGGGTTAGTAAAAATCAAAAATGGATTAAAGAGCGGCAAGCCTAAAAATACACAGTCCTGAAAGATACAGGGCTTGTTGTAGCAAGTTTTGATAAGTAAGAGTTTGTCCCACAGGGAAAGTTGATCTAAAGCTCCAAGGGAGCTATCTTTAGTAGGCCCTCTAGATCTGGCTACAGATCTGGCAATCCAAAATGGAAGGAGATTTATGGTCACTATAGTCTAAATTCTAAGATAACTTAATGCCTAAACTACAGAAAGGGTTGAGAAGAGTGATGGAGTGTGAGAAAATAAATATAAAATGGTGAGAAGTATGCTATTAGGTACAGATCTGATGGGTCTTATAACTCAGACTCAGATCTGCTGCTATTGAAATCTTATCCAATGGATACATTATCACCAAAGAGGAGAAAGGATCCAACTCACTCCTGTGCCATGATCCAATCCCTTATGGCTATAACTTGTCTACTTGAATGGTGACAGACTATCCAATAGGGGAACCACAATCCAGAGATGGGTCAGAACAAGTTTATCATTGTAGGCACTACTTCATCCAGGCTATAAGCTAAAGTATCCATAGGAACCTCAACCTCTAAAGCTCTGTGTGTGGGGCTAGGCCTACAACGTGCACTAGCCTGGACACACAGGACCAGTAAGAGTTTGAGTACTAGCTTTTAAGCTTAGCTTTTCACTGCTTTAGAAAGACAACAATGATCCAGTCACAAGCCTACAATCTCTACAGCCAGATCGGATCTGCCATCTGATGGTGGGTCTATATAAATACAGGGGAGTTTATCTCTGCACAATCTCTCACAAGGCTACAAGCACAAGTACAGAGAAGAAGAATATATCTTAGTTCTGTGGATCAGCCTCACCCTAGGGCTATAATCTGTCCACTTGAATAGTCACTGACTATCCACAGAGGCTATCCTCCTCACAGAGGTCTACGTCAGAACAAGAACATTGCTGCCGCCACCATGTTCACAAGGCTGCCAGCTCAAGCTCCCATGGGGATTCAGATTTACTGGGTCCTATGGTGGGGCTAGGCCTGCAATGTGCCTAACCTGGACACACAGGTCACTTGGATCTAAGTAAAGCCTTAAAGATAATCCTCCATTGCTTATAATACAACTTAGCAATGGAGGATCTCAAGGCAGCAGCCTTGCACAGAATAACTCACAAAACACTAATCCCATACATGTAATAGATCCTATTACAAAACTCCATTAAAACTAAACCAAATAATCTTACAAAGGCATAGCCAGCAATTGCTGAACTATGGAGAAAAGGAAAAAGGAAAGAGAAAACTCCTAAACCCTAACCTTACCCTACAGTCGGTTTCAAGAAGGAGTACAGAAGTCAAGTCCAAAAAAAAGTTCCCTAAACCTAAGCTAGGCTTAGGCTTATATAGTAGTCAACTTTCTGTGAATTAGGGTTAGGAAAACCCTAATTTCGTCAATGCAATTGTAGCCCATTCTTGTCCCTTGGATGCCTCGGGGTGTGTGCACAGAGATTGGAGCATTGGAGTGTATGCCCTAATTGTGGAAGTTTCCAGATTGCCCCTGCAGAAGTGGGGAGAAGTTAAGAAACCGAGCCTCGCTAAGTAGAAAGGCTTTCTAGGTCTTATCGCATGATAGAATTGGCGTCGCGGGGTCCCTTTGACTTGATGCTCTTGTAGTCGCGGGGTTGGTACTTTGGTCATCGCGAGGATGCTCTGGTCGTTGTGAGATTGGTCTTTCCATTTGAATGGCGCGGGAATTGCACGCGCAGTTCGTTCCTTGATGAATCTCACGGTGATCCTCGCGAAGAAAACAATGTACATGGGCTTCTGGATCGCGCGAGCAGTTCCTTGAAAGTATGTGTCCCACAGCCACTGCGCGACAGCCGCGCGTTGGAATGCCTGGAGCTCTCTCTATTCAGTGAATCGCGTGAAGGTTGAAGACTCATCTCTTGAGCAGCGCGAGACTGCGCGAGTGCTTAAGATTGAACCTCATAAGAACCACGCGAAGTATGCTTTTTACTCCCTGCTGACATCCATCTGCACGTGAACTGTGCTAGGACTGCACGACTAGTTGTTGTGCTCCCTTTAGAAGTTCGCGACAACTGTGCGACGTATTCTTTTTGACATTTTTCTGTTTTGCTGTGCCTATGCTATAGCCAACTCTCCGTCTGGGTTCAACCTCCTTTCTTCTGAGGAACTTTTGGGCCAATAGTAGGCTTCTTGGCATGGTTAGGGGCTTATTTGCAGCTTCTGCTTATTACCTACAAGATAGACTTAAAACACATTTATTAAATGATTCAGGGTCTAACATAGATTAAGTTAAGGGGTGAAAAGTGGTACTTTTCAGGTCTTAACACCAACCTATCGGGATGACAGCATGTAGAGCTGAACCTGTCAAAAAGAACCTCTGGACCTATCGAACTACTCAGCCAACCTATCGAATACTCCAGATAATGGGCTAAGGACCTAGAAGCTTCAAAGAGAAAACTCATCCTATCGGTACCTATCGAAAAGACCAGGGAACCTATCGAAAGGGGCTACAACCTTACTTTTTACCTGTCGGAAGCTTCTCCAACCTGTCCAAATTGTGTGCTGAACTCCCCAGAAACTATGCTATGCACACGCTGAGACTTGGTATCCTGCTACATGCAAACCAAGGCACTTTGGAGATCGGCGTGAGGTTCTAGAAGATGCCCTAGAAAGCCCTAACCGACCCACGTGCTTTAACAGAACTCTAACAAACTCTGATGACCTTCTAGAAGGGATTTTTGGCTTGAAAAATAGAGGAGAAAGCTATATATAGAGATCCCCAATTGCCATTGAGGAGGATCGAAAACTCTGAATAATTTCCTGGAGATTAGAGCTTGCAACGAGATTCTATTTTCCTTCCATTAGCCCAACCATGATTGGCTAATTCCCTAGGAGCAGCAAGGAGTGAGTTAGATCTGTGATTGGGTAAGGTTAAGAGTGTTGCTGGGGTTAATTACTGCACAGACTACAGATCTGAGAGCATTTCATTGTAGAGTGAGTTTGATTATAATCTAAATATTGTTTTCAATATTTTAATTAGATCTAAAGCTCTTTTGATTCCTTTTGATGCTCTATCATATTTGTGTAGAGGAGTTACTTGATCAGCTCACCCACTTGTAGCCCTCTTAGATATCATCTGAATTCCCTGGATCTAATATCCATGTAATTTCCTGCGTCTGTGACTTGGAAATTACAACATCTATAGTGGTTTTAATTGTTCTAATTGAGGCTCTGGCTTTGTAGGAGATCTCTAGGATGGTCTGTGACCATTAAAGTGGATAGATCATAACCTTAAGGTAAATCTAAGCTCAGTTCTCAATTGGATTCATCTGCTGCAATCCATGGATTCGATAAAGTCTATAGGATGATCTATGACCATTAAAGTGGACAGATCACAGCCTTAAGACCAGGTGGATCCTGTGATTTGGAGTGGAATTTATACCCTGCAGCTGTGCTTGTAGCCAGCTGAGGGGCATGTGTGCTTTTGAACCCCTGTAATATGCTTAGCTCAACCTGATTGTAGTGAAAAAAACCTCAAAGTTGTTCTTCTCCATTTTCGGAGTTTTTAAACCCTCCATTTGTAAGATCTGAGGCTCCAGATTCGATCTAAGACAATCTGCATTTTAATTGTAGTTTAGATTAAGTGAAAATCCAATCTAATCTCTCCCCTGTCTTTGAGCTAGACCAACATTAGTTAGGGTGCCAGATCTCTTACAGATCTGGAGATTTACCTAATTCCAAACCACCTCTCTGTGGACTTCCCCTTACTTACTTTTAAAACTTGCTACAAATGATCCTGTACCTTGCAGGCTTAGGATTTCCCAGCTATGCAGAACCCATCTTTGTTTTCTCTTCATGTTTACACCATAAATCAGCACAGTGGAATTCCCCAACAAGTTTTTGGCGTCGGGGACGTGTTTGTGAATTTGGTAGATCTAATTTTATTTTATAAATTTGTAACTATGTGTTTGATTTTACTAGCTGCATTTGTAAGTTTTGTTGTTTTTTAGTATTTTTTGTGTGCATTTCATCAGATCTAAGTATAGAGTTAGAGGAGAGTCGTGCTGAAGGCTGCTCTATAGTTTTTATCCCTTTTTCCCCTATTTATTTTTTAGATCTGTTGATTTTTTTTTAGATTAATTAGTCAGTTGTGTTGCTTCTTTCTGTTGTGTGAGGATTTATTCTGCATTCAGTTTGTGAGTGTTGTATGTTTGGTAGGAGAACTCTTCAACCTCAAATTATTCCACTAAATCCAGAGGTTGAAAGACTTCTCAGATCTAGACCAACTACATCCACAGCTGTTGAAATTGAATCTGTTGAAATGGGTGAGCAGCAACAGCCTCAAAATCTCAAGGAATTTAATGCACCAGGGATCTACAATTCCCCCTTCTGCATTCATTTCCCTGTTGCTCAAGGAAACTATGAAATCAAATCTTTCATCATTCAGATGTTGCCCTCATTTCATGGCCTGACCAAGGAGGACCCTTATAATCATATGGACGAATTCTTAGGACTGTGTACTATATTTAATATCACAGGTTTGGAGGAGGAGGCCACCAGGATGAGACTCTTTCCTTTTTCATCAAAGGACAGAGCCAGGACCTGGTTGTCTTTGCTTCCACCTAACAGTATTCAGTCCTGGAGTGATCTCCAATGTCAATTTTTGGCCAAATTCTTTCTTATGTCCAAGACCAGTCAGTTGAGGAAGGGTATCATCTCTTTGACCCAAGATCCAACTGAAGACTTTCATCAATCTTGGAAGAGATTTAAGGAACTCCTCAAGAAACGCCCCCACCATCAAATCCCTAAATGGCAATTGGTTCAAAGCTTTTATCAGGGAATTGATGCTCAAAGCAGAGATATGATAGATTCCTCCTGTGGTAGCACCTATCACCATAAAATTGCTGAGGAGGCATGGGAGCTCTTTGACATCATCAGTGAGAACTCTATGTAAAGGGAAACCTTAGCAACAGATCTAGAGCCTCCTAAATTGATGAAAGGGAACACCTCAAGAGGAAAGATATATGAAGTGAGTGTGGCAAGTGAGTTGGAAAGGAAAGTGGATAGCTTAACTCTAAAATTTGATAGGCTGATGGGAGCAATGAAGTCACCTGTGGCTGCTAGAGTGGAGGAGGCATGTGCCATATGTCAGTCCCCTACTCATCCTGTGGAAGAATGCCCATCTGCTGACCAATTCTTAATTTTATAACAAAGCATGTGGTTGTAGCTCAGTCTTATGGGGAGCAGCCTGCTGCTGGGTATCAATGGAGGAACCACCCCAATCTGAGGTGGAGACAAGATGGATACCCGGCCGGCGGCAACTTGACAGCCCATTCCCTACAGCAATGCTCAGCCCTATCGAGAAGGTTATGCCCTAAGGCCTCAGTATCAGCAACCCATGGCCCAACATGTAGCTCCTCCCGTGCAGCAAGCTGCACCCACTCCAACTGTAAGAACACCATCTTTAAGGAACAAGTTCTATCTTCATTACAGAGCTTGAATACCTTGACCCAAACTATGCACTCTCACAACCAGAGCATAAAAAAGATAGAGGATTAACTTGGTCAGCTGTCTAATGCTCTGACTAGGAGAGAGGGAGGAAGGTTGCCTAGCCAACCACAGGACAGTCCACGAAGGCAGTTTGTAGTGGGTGAAGTTTCCTCCACTTATGAGGAAGCTAAATTTGTTACAACTTTGAGAAGTGGTAAGTTAGTTGACAACCAAGTGGGCTGTGAGCCTGTGAGAAGGTTGGAGGAAGAAAATGATGTAATTTCTACCAGCACACAACAAAGACCACCAATGGTGGACTTACAGGAACAATCAGCTATGAATAAAGAGGATAATGAGGATCCTCAAGAAAAAAAAAACTCAAAAAGAAAGAGGCCCCATTGGCTAAGGCTGCAAGTGAGGGAGCAACCCCACATTTGCCATTTCCTAAGGCATTGTAAGGACCTTTCCCTTTTGACAAAGGGCAAGGTAAAATTGAGAAAATGATGGAGACTTTCAAGCAAGTAAAGATCAATCTGCCTTTACTTGATGCCATTAAACAAGTCCCAGCCTATGCCAAGTTTTTAAAAGACCTGTGCACCCATAAAAGACAGTCTAAGATACACCTATCCAAGAAAGTCTTTTCAGCAGAAAAAGTTAGGCATGTCCTGTCCATTACAACTCCCGCCAAACATCAAGACCCTAGACTCCCCACCATCCCCTACATCATTGGAGATCATACCATTGACAAAGCCCTATTAGATCTTGGAGCCAGTGTAAATTTGCTTCCATATTCTGTATATGAGAAGCTGGGCTTAGGCGAATTAAAGCCCACACACGTTGTTCTCCAGCTGGCTGATAGATATGAAAGGAAACCTATGGGGATAATCGAGGATGTTTTGGTTGGATTTAACAGATTCTTTTATCCTTCTGACTTTTTGGTGCTGGATATGGAACCAGGTAGGAATGCCACCTCCATACCTGTGATTCTAGGCAGACCTTTTTTGGCCACAACTAATTCTTATATTCAATGCAGGTCTGGAATCATGGAAGTGTCATTTGGAAATATGAAGGTCAAATTGAATGTAAACAGCGCAGCCAATCAACCTCACCCTGATGAAGATTATTTTTCTCTAGATGTAATAGATGAGGTTGTCCAAGGAAATGTGAATAGGCTGCTACATGGTAAGGAATGGTGTAATGAATTAGCCGAAGTATGAAAAGAAATAGAGGTAGAGCAGGGTCCCACCTCTGAGATCGAGCATGTGAAACTAGTCTCGTCTGAAACTCCACCAGCAAAGCTCCATCCATGGAAGCCTGCCTTGTTGCCTCTTTCACCCCCCTCCAAGACACCCCTATTGCCCTCCCTCATCAGTCCCTGAGAGGCGGAGTTAAAGCAACTCCCGAAAGGTTTGAAATATGCCTTTTTAGGAGACAACAACAAATTACCTGTGATAATTTCTTCTTCCCTCACCATTGAGCAGGAAAGAGAACTACTTAGTGTGCTAAAAAGGCATAGGAGGGCAATAGGATGGACCATTGCGAACTTAGGGGGGGTTAATCCTGTTGTGTGCATGCATAAGATTCATCTTGAGGAAGGTGCCAAACCTTCTCGAGAGATGCAGAGGAAACTAAACCCTCACATGCAGGAAGTTGTGATGAAGGAGGTAGTCAAACTCCTCGATGCTGACATCATATACCCTATCTCGGATTCCTAATGGGTGGCACCTACCCAAGTAGTACCCAAGAAATCTGGCATCACAGTTGTTGAAGCAGATTCAGGAGAGCTGATTCCAACCAGACAGACCACTGGTTGGAGAGTATGCATAGATCACAGAAAGCTCATTGAAAAGACTAGCAAGGACCACTTCCCATTGCCCTTCATAGACCAAATTTTGGACAAGCTGGCAGGCAAGGCATATTACTATTTCCTTGATGGATATTCAGGGTACAATCAAATCCCTGTCTGCCCCCAAGACCAAGAAAAAACCACATTCACTTGCCCATTTGGGACCTTTGCATACAGGAGGATGCCATTTGGGCTGTACAATGCACCTGCCACTTTCCAAATATGCATGTATGCCATTTTTTCTGACATGATTGATAAGTTTTTAGAGATCTTCATGGATGATTTCTCCATTTATGGAGATGATTTTAGCCAATGCCTGCACTATCTCAGTTCTGTGCTGCAAAGGTGTGAGGAGACCAACCTAGTCCTAAGTTGGGAAAAGAGTCATTTTATGGTGACTCAAGGCACTATCCTCGGGCATGTTGTCTCCCACAAGGGAATAGAGGTTGATTAGGCTAAGATTGACTTAATTTCCCATCAGCCCCCTCCCAAAACTGTCAAACAAGTCAGGTCTTTCTTGGGCCATGCTGGATTTTATAGGAGATTCATTAAGGACTTCAGCAAAATCAACAAACCTCTGTGCCACCTGTTGTGCCAAGAGGTATCCTTTGAGTTTAATGATGACTGCCTGACTACTTTTGAGATGCTAAAAACTTGCTTGACTACAACTCCTATTCTACAATCCCCTGATTTCTCTTTACCATTTGAGCTGATGTGTGATGCATCAGGCTTTGCTATGGGTGCTGTCTTGGGATAAAGAAGAGACAAGGCACCATGTGTGGTGGCGTATGCTAGTAAATTAATGGTTGATGCTCAATTGAATTACACCACGACTAAGAAGGAGTTGTTAGCCATTGTCTTTGCTTTAGAAAAATTCAGATCTTATGTGTTGGGCTCCAAAATCATTGTGTTCATTGACCACTCAGCCTTGAAATACCTCTTGTCTAAGAAGAAAGCCAAAGCAAGATTAATCAGATGGATTCTCCTTTTGCAGGAATTCCATTTGGAGATTAAAGACAAGAAGGGAGTGGAAAATGTGGTTGCTGATCATCTGTCAAGGATCCAAGTTGCAGAAACAGAGAGCCTGCCCATCAATGATTCTTTTCGGATGAGCAAGCGGTTTGTTCTTTGGAGATCGATGTATGCCTGGTTTGCTAATATCGTGAACTACCTTGCTGTGAAAAGGATCCCTCCACATTGGAACAAGAATGATAGAAACTCGTTTTTCTTCCAGATCAGACACTATATATGGGAGGATCCTTATCTTTTTAAGCATTGTTCAAACCAAGTAATTAGAAGATGTGTACCAGAAACAGAGTTCCACCACATTTTAACCATGAGTCATGAACAGGATTGTGGGGGCCACTTCAGTGGTAACAAGAATTCTGCGAAGGTGCTTCAGAGTGGTTTCTATTGGCCTACTCTGTTCAAAGATGCCCGACAACATTGCAAAGCTTGTCCTTGATGTCAGCAGATGGGAAGTATTACTAAGAGGAATTCCATGCCTTCGTATCCCATACTTGTGGTTGAATTGTTTGATGTCTGGGGTATTGACTTTATGGGACCATTTCCCCCCTCCTGTGGTTATAATTTCATCCTTGTAGCTGTGGACTACGTGTCCAAATGGGTAGAAGCCATAGCTACAAGGACAAACAACCACAAAGTTGTCATTAAATTCCTCAAAGACAACATCTTCTCCAGGTTTTGCATCCCCAAAGCCATCATTAGCGATGGGGGAAGCCACATCTGTAATAAACCTTTTGATAAGCTGCTGGAAAAGTACTCTATGACTCACAGGGTAGCCACTCCCTACCACCCACAAACCAGTGGGCAAGTAGAGATTTCAAATAGGGAAATCAAATGCATTTTAGAGAAGACTCTGAAAAGTGATAAGAGGGACTGGTCCATGAGATTGACAGATGCCTTATGGGCTTATAGGACTGCCTATAAGACCCCCATAGGTATGTCCCCATTCAGACTAGTTTATGGCAATGCATGCCATTTGCCGGTTGAATTGGAACACAAAGCATACTGGGCTATTAAAGCAATAAATTCTGATTTCAACTCTGCTGATATACATAGGAAACTGCAGTTAGCTGAGCTGGAGGAGCTCAGATTGGAAGCATACGCCAATGCTCAGACCTACAAAGAGAAGACCAAAGCCTTCCACAACAGACATTTGCTACGGAAATAATTCAAACCCAATGATAAGGTGTGGATGTTCAATTCTAGATTAAAATTCTTTCCAGGAAAGTTACAGTCCAGATGGGATGGACCCTTTATAGTTGTACATGTTTCCCCATCTGGAGCTGTTGAAGTCAGGGACCCTACAGATGGTAGAGTCATGAAGGTCAATGGCCAGAGGCTCAAACTGTGTCTGGACAAGATTTGTGAGCCTGAGGAGAGCATTGATCTTCAAGACCCTCCAGGTTAATAGCTAATTTTGGCTTGTATCATATGTAAAATATGTGTTTTATTTGTATAAATAAAGTGATGGTTGGCTAAGTCATCGATAGGACACATTGACCTATCGCCACCATTCTCGTCATCCTATCGAAATCATTTTTCACACCCGTATCGATAAGGTAGTCTTGTCTTGTGCACTTCCTGAATACCTAACCCTATCTTAGTGCTTCAGCATTTATGGTGCATTCCTCCTTAACTTAATCTTCCCTCCTAAATTTAGTCCATCATGCAGTCCACGCTCCATTTCCCAATCCTTGGATGAATGCGCCACTTTTATTACATCGTTTCATATTCCAATACCCATGCACTTTAAATATTGGCTTCGTCCAGTCCTTACACACCCATTCCCCCCAACCGGCCCAGCTCTTCCAGCCCACACTCATGGCAGACGACAAACCTCACAATTTTCCAACTAAATTCTTCCCAATCTGGCCACCACCACCACCACCGGTCGAGCCTGATCCTCTTCAATTTCTTTGGGATGAATATGATGAGGTACAGAGAATCCTCGCCAAGGAGAAAAAAAAAACCTAAAGAGGGAGAAGAAGAGGCAGAAGACCGAGTCACCGGCTGTTTCCCCCCCATCCTCCACATCCTCATCCACCACCCCACCGCCAGCCCCCTGATCCCACTCTTTTTCCTTTTCTCTTTTCCTCCCCCTCGGCTTGCAGTTCCTCTTCCACTTGACGCAGGCTGAGGATATCCCTGAGCCAGGGGGGACGTTTTTTTTTTTTCAAAGGAGATTTTGTTCACATGTCTGTTTTCAGTTCTTTGTAATAAAATGTTTTGTTCATTTCACTTGTTGCTTCTCTATTTATTTCTTGTTCCATTTATTTTCTTTGGATGTCTGCATAACTAAACCCATTCTGCTAAGAATAGTGGGGACACTGTTCAGTTTAGGGGGGGGTGTGTCATGGATGCCAATAAACTAGTCAATTATAGTGCAGCTAAGTTGAAAAGGAATAATTGAAAAGAGAATGATTCACCTCATATTTGTTGTTAAGGAAACTTAAAAACCAGTTGCAACTGAAGCAAGCTGAAGTTTTAACATTTTTCATGAAGCAAATGCCAAGAATTTTTGAAGGAATTATTTTGATGTGTAGTAAACCAGAAATGAGAAGAGACTGTAAGGATACTCCCCAGAAATTTGGATGGGAGGCCATACCCAGTGAGAATTGGGCCTGAAAATTTCTTTGGAGAGTGTCTTGGCAATTTCTTCTGCTTTGAGAGCTGACTGGACTTAATCTTGACCACTAGAAGTTAGGCAAATCCAAATTGAAATAGCTTGACAGCACTCATGACATGGAAGACATGAAGTAAGGCCATCCCTTGGACAGTTTGAGCCTAAAATTTCCCACCATTGAACTGCCCTTGATGCCACACCACTTGAGCCTTAAAAGCCCCAATTTTCTTTGATTAAAACCAGAAATTCTAAACCCAAAACCTTTTGACCTATTTCAGTTCACCCTCAATCTGAGTAATCAGGAAGAGGAAAGAGGAGCAAGGTCTTAAATCTGGTTGAAAGAAAGAAAAACACAGTTAGTGGTATTTGTGGTATTCCATTAAAAAAAAAAAAAAGAGAAATAAAGCAAAAGGAAGAGAAGTCATTTCATTGAAAGATTGGAAGGAAGAGAAGAAGCTGGCCACTTTGGCTCGAAAAATTCAAGAAGTAGATGGAATTATGCTGAATTAAAGGAGTCTAGATCACCTCCTTACCTTTACTGATTTCTCAATTTTGAACCCTGTTTACTCCTTGTGCTCTTTCACAAACCTCATCCCTAAGCCACATTACAACCCAAATAAAAATCCCTTACTGATCTGAAAGCGGATTGAGCTGTCATGTGGAGATGAGAATTTTGCTTAATCTATGGTGTAAAGAGCTGGAAGAGTTAGAAATTCATGCAATGCCTATGCTCCTGCTTGCAGTCCTATTTGAGGGCTGTAACTGCTCTTGAGCTGAGTGATATGATTTACCCCTCTTCTCTGTACTGATGAGTGAACAGCCCTGATGAGACTTAGGTCTGAAATCCAGTTGATGGGGGAAGTATCTGAGTAGGATCTTCAAATTGATGGTGAGTTATGCATCAAATTTTAGGAGAAATGCCTTGACACAAACTGAGTGATGATGAAGAGATTTCAGCAGACTTTCACATCTTCAAATGGATATTTTTCTGTTGAAATTCCTTTAATGAATGGGCATGATGTGAATTTATTTGATTTGCTTAAACTCTACTTGAACAGGTTGCACTATTATTAACTAAGTTGTATTGGAGATGTTTGGGGGTACCTTCACTGAAAACCCTCAGGAGACTTCACTCCTCCACTAGGGATCACCTAGGGGTTAAAAGGCTTGATGCATAAGCAAAATGCATCCGTGCTCCCTACGAAAGTGGCATTTTTAATTCCTTTTAACTCTCCTTTGCTCAGGGACTAGCAAAGCTTAGGTTTGGGGGTGTGTTAAGTGGTGAAAAATGCCACTTTTCACCCTTTAACCTGACCATTAACAGACCTGTGAGCACACTAATAAGCCTCTGTTGAGTGCCTTTTGTAGATAACAATGAAAGCTGGTAATAATCCAGAAAACCACTTAAGAATGCCCATAAAGAAGTCATCTCTTAGAACTATGTAGAACCAACAATAGCACACCAAAGGGCAGCACATCACTAAGCCCTTGGAATGCGTGGCTGCAGCAGAACAAAGAAAAGGAAGTGAAGACAGGTCTTAAAACAACCTATCGAAAGGGCATCTGGAACACTTCAATAGGAGCTGAAGGATAAAAGAGAAGAATTTGTGCAGTTGGAGAAGGGCTCGATAGAATCTTATGGCAGAAAGAGGAAGAGATGTGCTAAAGTGAGGGATTCTACAGGATCCTTGAACCTATCGAGCAGATGAACGAAAGAGAAAGCTCATCCTATCGAAAGCTTGCCTGAGGAGAAAAAGAGAACCTGTCGAAGGCTTCCTGAACCTATCGAAATGAAGATGCTAGAATAAAACCTATAGAAGGATGCTTAAGCCTTTCGATAGGAACAAGAGCCAACCTATCGGGATGATGACATGTAGAGTTGAACCTATCAAAAAGGACCTCTGGGCTTGTCGAACTACTCAGCCAACTTATCGAATACTCCAGATAATGGGCTGAGACCCAAAAGCTTCAAAGAGAAAACTCATCCTATTGGTACCTATCAAAGAGACCAGGGAACCTATCGAAAGGGGTTACAAGCTTACTTTTAACCTGTCGGAAGCTTCACCAACCTGTCAAAATCATGTGCCGAACTCCCCAGAAACTATGCTATGTGTTGTTTATTTCTAAGTGTGCATGATTTATTTATGTTTTGAAAACAGACTTGCAAATAATGAATTGCACTGAATTTGGAAACCTAAAAAGAATAAAGAAATATCAGCACAGAGAGAAGTAAATTAGCCTGCAAGATCAGGGCCAATTGTAGCAAGTTTTAAATGTAAGTGAGTAAAAGATCGTCCACAGAGAATTTATTTAAAATGTAAGATAAACCTCAAGATATGAGGTACCAGATCTGGCCTCTGATCCTATCTACAAAGCACATAAGATGGGAGGTTGAATTTTTGACATTAACTAAATGATAAAAGTAAAGATTAAACTAAATGATCCAGATCTGAGTTGGGGAGATTTTGATGTAAATTAATAAGATTGGAGAAATAATATCTAACTTTGATTTGGTTCTTGGAACAAAATGAGAATAAATGTAGATCAAATGGGAGATGATCCAATCTTCATCTGGCTGCAAGCACAGATGCAAGAGGAAGTAATCTAACTCAAGGATTAGAGTTAAACTTATGACTATGGTATGTCCACTTTAATGGCCACAAACCATTCAATAGTCTTTAATCTGAACCCTCAATTCAGAACAAGAAGCACCACTACAAATGCTGTGAAAGATTAGGTTACAAACACTAATTCCCACAGGAATAATGAATCAAGGAAAATTGCTTGAAAAACAGTAAATCTAAAGGAGTCTAGTGCAATAAGGAGATCACAGGGAACCCTCAACACAAATCCAATTGAAAACATACGGTTCACAGCAACCTTTTCAAATTCACCATTACAATTACAGAGCACAGCTTAAACAGCTCTCAGATTTGTAGTCTTGAATACAATTCTCACGTGAAGTACAGAGATATCTCACAGCTCTCAATTACAAATAAAGGCTAGGCTATTACAGAAATTTCAGACAAGCTATCTGAAATGGAAATGAGGCAATAGAAATGAAACTCAAAATTTGGATACCCAAATTGGACAAATGGTTCATCTATTTATAGTTTCCCCCCGGTCCAGCTCAGATGTGTATCGACCAATCAGAAGTGCTTAGATCTGTATCAACCAATGGTAGTCGAGCACAAGGATCTAGATCTGTTTTGGTCAATCATAATTGCTTGATTTGTTTCAGCCAATTAGATGACAGAGGCATCAATTTTGTTATGTAATTCAAAAATATGTTAGAACTTCTAGAAGTTCCCGCCAATTGATTTCATCTTCGGGTGGTCACATGGGGTGGAATATGCCTTTGGTTCGTGCTCAGAATCTTCCAAAATGTCCCTGGGTTTTTAAATGCATTGGGGTGCATGCGAAAGATTACTGAATTACCCTTGCAGATGCTAGGAATCTCCAGAATACCATTTCGCATAGTTTGGAGAACTTTTCTCAAGGTACTGTGACTTATGAAGCTCTTTTCGCAAAGTTCAGGTGTTGTTCGCAAGGAGTTCTCTTCTTTTCGAATAGGTCAGAATTCCTTTCGAAGAGTTCAGGTGCTCTTCGAAAACTAAACCTGGAGCTTTTAGTTCTTTTCGCAAAGTTCAGGTTCTTTTCGAAATGTTCAGATTCTTTTCGAAAAGCACTCTGTAATGCATTCTTCTGTTCGAATAGCTCCATACTTTCTAGGTTTCAACCAGGCCTTTGTCCTCTTTAGTTTAGGCATTTTGACAGCTCGTGCGGTTGTCCCTTCTCTTTCTTCCTTTGGATCAACATGGATTATCATCTTTTTGGCACTTTTAGGTTGCTTTCATGGTTAAGCCTATCTTTATTGTTAGCTGTAACACAAGCACTTAAAATACTTATTTAGTTCTCTCAAGGGTCTATCAAGGCCCAGGTTAAAGGGTGGAAAATGGTATTTTCTAGTTCTCAACACACCCCCAAACCTAAGCTTTGCTAGTCCCTGAACGGAGACAAAATTAAAAACAGAATAAAAAGCCACTTCTGTAGGGAACATAGTTGCATTTAGCATATGCAACAAGCCTTTTAAACCCCTAGGTGATCCCTAGTGGAGGAGTGAAGTCTCCTGAGGGTTTGCAGTGAAAGTACCCACAAACTTCTCCAATAAATTAGTTAATATCAATGCAGTTCTGTTAAAGCATATTTTTATCCAGTCAGGTTATTCACACCTACATCAGTCAAGCTGTAAAAAGATCATCAAGAAAACATTAGTTTAAAACTAAAGTTCAGCTGTAATTCCTTTTACCATTCACTCAGTTGGTGTCAAAAAGTTTTTATAAGAAAAATTAATGAAAAGTTTGCCTTCTATTTGAAAATTCAGTTTATGATGTTACCCCAAATAATTTGATTTCAAACTCAACTCTCACCAGGGTTTTCACTCACCATGTAAGTATGAGGGTTGCACTAATTCACACAGCTCAAGAGCAATTACAGTCCTCAAATAGGATTATAAGCAGGAGCATAGGCTTTGCTTTTTAGTTCTGAATTCACTGCTCTTTTCTCCATAGATTACACAAATTCTTATCTCCATGTGACAACTCATTCCATCATTGATCAGTAAGGACTTTAACTTGGGTTGTAATGTGGCTTACAATTTTATTTTCTTCTTTGATTTTTCAGAGCCAAAGTGGCCATCTTTTCCTCATTCTTTTTCAAACTTCCAATGAAATGACTTCCCTTTTTTTTTTTTTTTTTTTTTTTTTTTTAACAATTACTTACATGCCACATTTCTATTGTTGATACATCATTGCTTTCAATTCTTTTTCTTCTTCTTTTACCAAATTGTTACCCAACTCTCCTTTCTTTAGTTTCCTTTCCTTTACCTTCTGAATTCTCAGAGTGAGGGTTAGGCTAAATGAGGTTGATGACGTTGTTTGATGAGGTTTCAAAGAAATCATAGATTTATAAAGCTCAAATGGTGTGTATCAAGGGCAGTTTCAAAAGGTGGGGCTTTTTTAGGCTCAAACTGTCCAAAAGGAGGCCCTACATCATGTCTTTAATATCATGATTGCTGTCAAGTTATTTCAATTTGAATATGTGTAACTTCTAGCGAAAATAAGCAGGTTCAAACAGCCCCTAAAGCAGAAACAAATTGCCATTTCATATCTCCCAAAAATACATTTCAGGCTCAAGTCTCACTGGGTTTAGTTATTTATCAACTTCCTGAGGTATATCATCACTGTTTTCTCTCCTTTTAGGTTTACTAAAACATCAATTTTTTATTTTGAAAATATTCTGACATTCCCTTCATGAAAGTATTGGAATTACACTGAAAATCAGTTTTAAAAGTTTTAACTTCCTCATTTTTTAGGTGTGAAATCACTTTATTTTCAAAAATTCTACTGATGATTAGCTGCATTAATGTTAACTCAATTATTGGCATTTTTGCCACACCCTCAAACCTATGGTGAGCAGGGTCCAAACTGGTCCGAAGTGTATTAGCAAAGAAAAGAAACAAGCAACCAGAAATCATAATGAAAAGAAGAAAGAAAAGAAATGCACAATGTATGTACAATGTATTAACACAACCAAAATTTTATATTATAGACCCATAAAACAGATATATACAATGTATTCTAATAGCTGGGGTCAAAGTCTGTATCATAAGTTGGTTCAATAGGATCAGAACTGGAGTCACTGTCAGAGTCAGAACTAGAATCAGTATTGGAGTCTAAACTTGATTTAGCCTTCTCGTGGATTGTGTTTTTCAGCTCGGTGTATTCCTCAGTTTTGATCATTTTGGTGAGGCCAATATATTTTTCAAGTCTAGTAGTCCTCAATTTTTCCTGTTCAAGCTGTGCTTGCAACATGGTCACCTTGTGCAGCTCACTCCTAACCATCTGAAAAGTTTGACCCAGCAGGTCCTGCATCTTCTCTCTCTCAAATTTCATGAATAACTCCAATTTCCGAATCTGGTTTTCATAATGGGTTCCAATGTAAGCTTGCAAATCAGCTAACCCCTTGAGGACATCTCGACAGATATATGGATTTTCTACCATAGCCTTTTTTAGAGTGGCAAATCTGGGATTGGGAATGGAGTGGTAGGGGACCAAGGGTATCCCAGTAGTGGGAGTGGGAGAAGAGGAGTCCAAAATAATGATCTCAGGGTCTGTCTGAGTTGATTGATCAGAGAAAGTAAGGAGAGGTGAAGGGGACTCAATAAGAACTACCTCAGGGTCTGTTTGGGTAGCATGGGCAGTAATGGTGGGGATGAGTGGATCTACAAGGACTACCTCAGGGTTTGTTTGGGTAGCATGGTTATCAACAGCAGGTACAATGGCTAAGGTAGTTGTGTGGGATGTGGAGGCTAAGGTTTGGAGAAGGGCATTGGTCACAGACTGATTGCTGTGTTGATCTGTAATTGGGCTTGGATGGATTGGAGAAAGGTAAATATTTGGCTAATTGATTCAGGTGTGGCTGTGGTATGTATAGTAGGGAAATTTGATGGTTGAGGTGCAATGGGTGAAATGGTTGTAAAGGGTGAAGTAGCCAAATGAGTGAAATGAGGAGGGTCAGGTATAGGTACAGATTCAAGCCCAATATTCTCTAAAATAGATCCTATCAGTGATAAATAGGCCTCTGTAGTGAATATCTCAGGTTTAGTTTGGGTATGAGTTACTTCAGGTGTATTAGTTGAATTAGCAGGTGAACCTGAGAAGCTTTGGAGTAGAGGAGTACTAGGAGCTTGTTCAACAAAGTCAGGGGCTAGATCTTGGATATTGTTGAGAGAGATTGGTGGTGTGATTATGGCTGGAGTGGTTGGTGTAGAGGAGGAGTCTGCAACTGGGATTATGTTGGTTATGGGAGATGGGATTGCTTGCAAGGGTACAAGAATAGGAGTTGGGCTAGGTGAGGTGGGTAAGATGACAACTTCCTCAAGAATGGGTGCAGCTGAAGAGCTGGTCACCACAGGAAGGACAGCTTGTTCAATGTCAGCTGCAGTTGAAATAAGTGCAGCTAAAGAGTTGGTCACCTCAGGGTCTGGCAAAGCAGGTTTAATAGTAGCTGCAGGGGCAGGTTTAGGTATGGCAGGTTCAATAGCAGCTGCAGGGGCATGTTCAAGTATGGCAGGTTCAATAGCAGCTGCAGGAGCAGGCTCCACTTCCTCCCTCATTCTTTTCAACATTGCTTGACTTGTAGTCCAAACATTTTTCCCAAACGTATGAGGAGATATAACTTCAAATGGCTCTTGCTCATCAATGTCAAACTTGGCTCTTAGTAGGGCTGTGATCAGCCTACCAAATGGTATTCCAGCTAATTTCTGCTCCTTTTTCAGCTTGGTACTAATATCAGCCATGGCTTCAAAAATCAACATAGGGGCATTGAAAAATTACCCCTTAGAAAAATGGAAGAGAGCCTCTAAAATTGGTGTCCTTCTTTCCTGGCTATGCCCAGTGACATAAAAACATCCCCTCAAAATGGAATCCATCAGTAAAAATTGAGATGCTAGGTCTCTCCTCATTATGGATTGTCCAATTCCAACGATGCCTTGGGTTAAATGTGCAGCCATTTCTCTGAAAGAGGCATTTTCTGGTGCAGCCAGTGGACCAGCAGGATCATGTTGAAAAGGTATCCCCAAAGCATTCCCAATGTCTTCATAAGTGACAATTAAATCGCAATCATCAATGAAAATAACAAGAGTAGGGACATCAACATCCTTCTCTATCACTTTTACCAAGTTTTGGTACCATAATTTCACCATTCGTGAATAAATTTTCTCTAGAAGAGGGGTTAGGATATTGCCCAATGAGGCATCCCTAATGTATTTCAAAGATAACTGACATTCAGGTTTATTGTAGAAAAAAGTCTCATCAACAATAAATTCTAGAATTAGCTTCTGAGCTTCAATAAATGGGTTCGGCTGTACCAAATGAATAGGCAAAGGAGGAAGCTCAGACTCAGGGCTAGTGTCAGCTGTTGGGGTGGGTTCCTCATATCTAACCTTTTTCCCCTTCTCAATCATCTCAGCTTTATCCATTGAAAGTTTCCTTTTAGCTGAAGCTTTGGTTTTTCCTTTTTTGGACGGTTTGCTAATTTTCTTAGCAGAAGATTTTTGGAACATTTCAGCCAATGATTTTTCAGCTTTCCCCATTCTAAAGCTTTGTATAAAAACTCCCACAATAAATGCCAACACCAAATCAAACTTTGCAAATGATAAACAGAGGAAATGCACAGAAAAATATCGAAATCTAGGGTTTTGGTTGAACTCTTTGAACGCTTGATGAGATCCACCAGAATCAGAAGCAAAATGTCCCTCTCTTCAAGCTTTATTAGTGGAACAAATATGAAACAAATGGGATCTGATCTTTAAAAGCACACAGAGATGGAACGAAAATGGCTTTTCTGTGAAACAGGACACTCAGAGAAGGGTTTTGAATATGAAACCCCTGCTTCGAAAGGGTTTAAATATGTTTAAAACGAGTTTTGCAAAGTAGCTTTGAAATTTTCGAAAAGTTCAACACAGCCCTTTTTACAAAAGAGAATGGCATTAGTACCATTCGGAAAGCACATGGCTTCAGAAACAACATTTCGAAAAGCAAATAGCTTCAGAACTAACTATTAGAAAAGTAAATAGCTTCAGAACTAACTATTCGAAAAGTAAATAGCTCTTTTCGATCAGTTAGTTACAGGGCCAGATCCTTTTCAAACAGAAAATTGAACTTTTCGAAATGAATTTTTTTTTCTTTGCGAATTCATTTTTCACATATTATAAACTTCTCGAATTGAGTGTAAAAAAGACTAAAAACAGAGAGAAGAAACTATGAAAAAAACTACAAAGCAAACACAGGTAAAATACATATGATACAGTTGTTTATCATCAGATATGTGGAGGTTCTTAGTGATAGATGGTCAGCACAGGCACCAGAGTATTTTCAATGCATGGTTTGAGCCTCTGACCATTTACTTTCAAGATTCTCCCATCACTTGGGTCCAAAATTTCAATAGGAGATGCATGAATGACTGTATATGGCCCTTCCCATCTGGATCTCAGCTTTCCAGGAAAAAACTTAAGTTTTGAGTTAAATAGCCATACCTTAGAGCCAGCTATGAACTCCTTTCTCAACAAATTTTTATCATGGAATGCTTTGACTTTCTCTTTGTAAGATCTTGCATTGGTGTATGCATCCTTCCTCAGCTCTTCTAACTCCTCAAGCTACAGTTTCCTGTGATTACCAGCAGTAGTAAGATCCAATTTCTGAATCTGGTTTTCATAAGGGGTTCTAATGTAAGCTTGCAAATCAGCTAACCCCTTAAGGACATCTCGACAGATATATGGATTCTCTTCCATAACCCTTTTGAGAGCGGCAAATCTGGGAATAGGAATGGAATGGTAGGGGACCAAAGGTATCCCAGCTGTGGGAGTGGGAGAAGAGGGGTCCAGAAGAATGACCTCAGGGTCGGTCTGATTGGCTTGATCAGAGAAAGTGAGGAGAGGTGAAGGGGGCTCAACAAGAGCTACCTCAGGTTCAGTTTGGGTAGCATGGGCAGTAGTGGTGAGGGTGGGTGGATCAACCAATACTACCTCAGGTTCTGTTTGGGTAGCATGGTCATCAACAGCAGGTACAGTGGCTAAGGTAGTTGTGTGGGATGTGGAGGCTAAGGTTTGGAGAAGGTCATTGGTCACAGACTGATTATCTATGTTGATCTGTAGTTGGGCTTCGATGGATTGGAGAAAAGTAAATATTTGGCTAATTGATTCAGGTGTGGGTGTGGTATGCATAGTAGGGGCTGGTAAAACTGAAGTGGATGGTTGAGGTGTAATGGGTGAAATGGCTGTAAAGGGTGAAGTAGCCAAGTGAGTGAAATGAGGAGGATCAGGTATAGGGACAGATTCAACCTCAATGTTTTCAAAAATAGACCCCATCAATGATGAGTAAGCCTCTGTAGTGAAAATCTCAGGTTCAGGGGTATGAGTTACTTCAGGTTTATGAGCTGAATGAGCAGGTGAACTTGAGAGGCTTTGGAGAAGAGGAGTGCTAGGAGATTGTTCAATAAAATCTGTGGCCAGGTCTTGGGCATTGTTGGGAGAAATTGGTGGTGTGAGTATGGCTGGAGTGGTTGGTGTAGAGTGCAATTGGGATAATGGTGGTTATGGGAGATGGGACTGCTGGAATGGGTGAAGTGGCAGGAGCTGGGCTAGGTGAGGAGGGTAAAATGACAACTTCTTCAAGAATGGGTGCAGCTGAAGAGCTGGTCAGCACAGGAAGGACAACTTCTTCATGAATGGGTGCAGCTAAAGAGCTAGTCACCTCAGGGTCTGGCAAAGTAGGTTCTAACGTAGCTGCAGGGGCAGGTTCATGTATGGCAGGTCCACTAGTAGCTGCAGATGCAGGCTCACCTTCCTCTCTCATTCTGTTCATCATTGCTTGGCTTGTAGTCCAAGCCTTTTTCCCAAAAGTATGAGGAGATATAACTTCAAATGGCTCCTGGTCATCAATGTCAAACTTAGCTCTTAGTAGGGCTGTGATCAGCCTACCAAATGGGATTCCAGCTAGTTTCTGCTCCTTTTTCAACTTGGCACTAATATCAGCCATGGCTTCAAAAATTAACATAGGGGCATTGAAAAATTGCCCCTTAGAAAAATGAAAGAGAGCCTCTAATATTGGAGTCCTCCTTTCTTGGTTGTGCCCAGTGACATAAAAACTTCCCCTCAAAATTGAATCCATCAGTAAAAATTGAGGTGCTAGGTCTCTCCTCATTATGGACTGTCCAGTTCCAACGATCCCTTAGGTTAAATGTGCATCCATTTCTCTGAAAGAAGCTGCTTCTGGTGCAGCCAATGAACCAGCAGGATCATATTGAAAAGGTATCCCCAAAGCATTCCCAATGTCTTCATATGTGACAGTTAGATCACAATCATCAATAAAAATAACAAGAGTAGGGACATCAGCATCCTTTTTTATCACTTTTACCAAGTTTTGGTACCATAATCTGACCATTCACGGATAAATTTTCTCTGGCAGAGGGGTAAGGATATTACTCAGTGAGGCATCCCTAATGTATTTTAAAGATAGCTGACAGTCCGGTTTGTTGGAGAAAAAGTTCTCATCAACAATAAGCTCAGGAATCAGCTTCTGAGCTTCAATGAATGGATTTGGCAGTACCAAATGCATAGGCAGAGGAGGAAGCTCAGGCTCAGGACTAGAAGCTGTTGGGATGGGTTCCTCATGTCTAACCTTCTTCCCTTTCTCAATCCTATCAGCTTTATCCATTGATAGTTTCCTTTTGGCTAAAGCTTTGGTTTTTCCTTTTGGGGTTGGTTTGCTAATTTTCTTAGCAGAAGATTTGGGGAACATGGCAGCCAGTGATTTTTCAGCTTTCCCCATTCTAAAGCTTTGTATAAAAACTCCCACCACAAATGCTGACACCAATCAAACTTTGCAAATGATAAACAGAGGAAATGCATAGAAAAATACCGAAATGTAGGGTTTTGGTTGAACGTGTTGCTTGCTCGCTGAAATCCACCAGAACCAGAAGCTAAAATCCCTCTCTTCAAGCTTAAATGATCAAACAGATGTGAAGAAAAGTGTGGCTGAATTCTAAAATCTTGCAAGGAAAGAAAGAAATAGGGTTTCTGTGAAACAGGACATTCTCAGAAAGCTTTTGAATATGAAACCTTTACTTCCAAAGGGTTTAAATATGCTCAAAGTTATTTTCGCAAAGTAATTTTTAAGTTTTCGAAAAGTTCAAAACAGTCCTGTTTACAATAGAGAATGGCATCAGTACCATTCGAAAAGCAAATAGCTTCAGAAACAACTTTTCGAAAAGCAAATAGCTTTAGAAACAACTATTCGAAAAGCAAATCATTGTTTTCGAGCAGTTCGTTACAAATCCAGATCCTTTTCGAAAAGCAGATTGAACTTTGCGAAAAGATAATTTTTACTTTGCGAATTAATTTTTCACATATTTAAACTTCTCGAAAAGAGAACAAACATGACTAAAAACAGAGAAAAAGAAAACTATGCAAAAACTACAGAACAAAAACATATTGTACAGTTGTATACCATCAGATTTGGGGAGGTTCTTGATGATAGATGGTCGACGGCTCACAGGTATTTTCAATGCATGGTTTGAGCCTCTGACCATTTACTTTCAAGATTCTTCCATCACTTGGGTCTAAAATTTCAACAGCCCCAGAAGAAGCTGCATGAATGACAGTATATGGCCCTTCCCATCTGGATCTCAGCTTTCCAGGAAAAAACTTAAGTTTTGAGTTAAATTGGCATACCTTAGAGCCAGCTATGAACTCTTTTCTCAAAAAATTTTGATCATGGAAGGCTTTGACTTTCTCTTTGTAAGATCTTGAATTGGTGTATGCATCCATTCTCAGCTCCTCCAACTCAGCAAGTTGCTGTTTCCTGTGATTACCAGCAGTAGTCAGATCCATGTTCAATATTTTAATAGCCCAAAAGGTTTTATATTCTAACTCCACTGGTAAATGGCATGCTTTGCCATAGACCAATCTGAATGGGGACATACCAATTGGGGTTTTGTAAGCTGTTCTATATGCCCACAATGCATCATTCAGCTTAAAGGACCAATCCTTTCTGTCCTTTTTCATAGTCTTTTCCAGTATATGTTTGATTTCTCTATTAGAAATCTCCACTTGTCCACTGGTTTGTGGATGATATGGAGTAGCTACTCTATGAGTCACAGAGTATTTTTTTAATAAAGCTTCAAAATGTTTATTACAAAAATGGCTTCCCCCATCACTGATAATAGCTTTGGGAAAACCAAACCTGGAAAAAATGTTATCCTTTAAAAATTTCAAAACCACCCTGTGATCATTGGTTTTAGTGGTTGTGACTTCAACCCATTTGGATACATAATCCACAGCTACTAAGATGAAATTACACCCATTGGAAGGAGGGAAGGGACTCGTGAAGTCTATCCCCCAAATATCAAACAATTCAACTACCAAAATGGGTTGTAAGGTCATTGAGTTTCTCTTGGAAATGCTGCCCAATTTGCGATTACAGCAAGACTTATCTCGCGAGCATCTTTGAAAAGTGTAGGCCAATAAAATCCACACTGCAAAACCTTTGCAGCAGTTTTGTTTCTACTAAAATGGCCTCCACAGGCCTGTTCATGACACATAGAAAGTATGCTATGAAAGTCTTTTTCAGGGACACATCTTCTTATTATTTGGTCTGCACAATTCTTAAACAGATAAGGATCTTTCCAAATAAAATGTTTAACCATTGAGAAGAAAAGATCTTTATCCATTTTATTCCAATGTTGAGGAATTCTTCCAGTAGCCAAAAAGTTGACTATGTTTGCAAACCAAGGGGTGTGTATACTGATAGCAAAAAGTTGCTCATCAGGGAAAGATTCATTGATAGGCAACCTATCAATCTCAGTAGTTAAAATTCTAGACAGGTGATCAGCCACCACATTCTCCACACCCTTTTTATCTTTGATCTATAAATCAAACTCCTGTAATAGGAGGATCCACCTGATTAATCTTGGTTTGGTGTCCTTCTTAGACAAAAGGTATTTCAGGGCTGAGTGGTCAGTGAACACCACTATTTGTGAACCCAAAACATATGACCTGAATTTCTCTAAAGCAAAAACAATTGCCAGTAGCTCCTTCTCAGTTGTTGTGTAATTGAGTTGTGCATCAATCATTGATCTACTGGCATAAGCTATGACATGAGGCAGCTTATCCTTTCTCTATCCAAGAACAGCTCCCAAAGCATAATCTGATGCATCACACATCCGTTCAAAAGGCAGTGAATAATCTGGAGACTGTAATATTGGAGCTGAAATCAAACAGTTTTTTAAGATTTCAAATGCCTTCATGCATTCATTGTTGAAAACAAAAGGGACATCTTGGCACAATAAATGACAAAGAGGCTTGGTTATTTTACTGAAGTCCTTAATGAACCTTCTGTAGAATCCAGCATGTCCCAGAAAACTTCTGATCTGTTTAACAGTTTTGGGAGGTGGTAAATGTGCAATTAAATCAATTTTTACTCTGTCCACCTCAATGCCTTTGTGGGAGACAACATGGCCAAGGACAATGCCTTGGGTGACCATGAAATGATCTGGTAGACATAAGCTGAGATTTTGGCCCTTTTATGCTGTTTCAATACAATCAACAGCTCTTCCTCCTGCTCTTTTGTGAGGGAGGAAGAAATAATCGCAGGTAATGATTTATGGTCTCCTAAAAACACATGTTTCAAATTTTTTGGCAACTGCTTTAGCTCTACATCCAGTGGGCTGAAAAAAGAAGGTAGCAAAGGTACCTTAGCTATTTGTGGAAGGGGAAGAATAGCAGGTTTCCATGAAGAGAACCTTACTGATTGATTATGAGTTCCTTGCACAACATTTACTTCCTCAGACTTTGAGGTACAAAATGTTTCTTTCTCAGAATTCCCCCAAGCATCTTTAAAATTTGTGGTTAAATCTTCACACTGCAAAAACTGTGGTAAAGTCTCTTCCACCAGTTCATCCAATAGATCAACATGAAAACATTCCTCAGAATTGAATTGAGGCTGTGTGACTGCATTATAAACATTTAATTTCACCTTCATATTTCCAAAAGAGGCTTCCATAATACCAGACCTGCATTGAATGCAAGCATTTGCTGTAGCCAGGAATGGTCTCCCCAAAATGATAAGGATGGATGTTTTACTTTTTGTAGGTTCCATGTCTAAAACCAGAAAATCAGCAGGATAGAAAAACTTATCTACTCCTACTAATACATCCTCAATCATTCCAACTGGCTTTCTTTCAGTTCTGTCTGCTAGTTGTAACACCACATGAGTGGGTTTTAATTCTCCCAAACCTAGTTTCTCATAAACAGAATATAGAAGCAGGTTCACACTGGCACCAAAATCTACTAAAGCCTTTTCAATGGTATGATCTCCAATAATGCAAGGGACTGTGGGGATTCCAGGATCTTAAAGTTTAGGAGGTGTGGTAATGGACAACACCTGATTAACTCTTTCCACAGCAAAGACCTTCTTGGATAACTGTATCCTAGACTGTCTTTTGTGAGTGCAAATATCTTTCAAAAATTTTGCATATGCTGGAATTTGTTTGATTGCATCAAGCAATGGTAGATTTATCTTGACTTGCTTGAAAGTCTCCATCATTTCATCTATTTTTGTGTTCCCTCTATCAAAAGGGGATACAGATTTCATGGCATGAGGAAATGGTAAATGAGGAACTAGTCCTTTATCTACAGCTTTAGAAGCATTATCAGAATCTTTTTTATTTTTTTGTTTTTCATTTTTTTGATTTTTCTCAGGTACATCACTTTCGCTAACATTATCTTTGCTCCGCTACATATCTTTATCATTTTCCTCAATTTTTTCTTCTTCCTTGTAAGTACCCACTTTGTTATTTATAATTCTTCCACTTCTCAAAGTTATGACAGTTTTTACCTCTTCATGAGAAATAGAAGCCTCTTCAACCATGAACTGTCCTTTGGGATTGTTCAAAGGTTGGCTGGGTAACCTTCCTTCCTCTCTTTTGGCCAAAGTATTTGAAAGTTGACCCAATGTTTCTTCAATCTTCTTTATGCTCTGACTGTGAAAGTTCACAGTCTGAGTTAAAGACCCTAAATTTTGGAGTGAATTTAGAACTTGATCTTCAAAGGAAGTGGACCTGGAAGGGACTTGAACTGGAGCAGATTGCTGTACAGGTTGTTGTGGAATGGGCTGCTGAAAATTTAGCTTGGCATAAAAATTCTGCTGAGAAGGCTGAGCTGTTTTGAAAAGCATTTGGTTCTTTGGTTGCTGCTGCTATTGTGATTGATAATTCCCCTGGCTCCACCTCAAATTGGGGTGCCCTCTCCATGGATATTCATTTGACTGCATCTGTCCAAATGATTGGGCAACATGAGCTTGTTCCACCACTAGATCTAGGAACTGTGGTGTAGCGGGACATTGGTCAAGTGAATGAGTAGGGGACTGGCATATCAGACATGCCTCCTCTACTCTTGCAACCATTCGATTTTTAAGTGAGTCCATCAATCTATCAAACTTTGTGGTTAAATTATCCATTTTTCTTTCCAACTCATTCACCTCATAAATCATTCCTTTGGTGGTTTGCTGATTGATCACCCGAGCAGGATTCTCAATATCTCTTGACAAAGATTCCTGTTGAGTTGAATTTTCACCAATTACTTCAAATAAGTCCCAAACCTCCTCAACTGTTTTTTGCAAATAGGTACCTCCACAAGAAGCATCTACCATATTCTTGCCCTTTTGATCAATTCCTTGATAGAAGCTTTGAACAAGCTGCCATCGGGGGATTTGATGATGTGGACATTGCCTTAAAAGTTCCTTAAACCTTTCCCATGCTTCATGGAAAGTTTCAGTTGAGTTTTGTGAGAAGGAAATAATACTGTCTCAATTGGCTGGTTTTAGACATAGGGAAGTATTTGGCTAAAAATTGACACTGCAAATCATTTCAAGAAGTGATACTATTTGGTGCTAACATAGACAACCATGCTCTAGCTTTGTCCTTTAATGAAAAAGGAAAGAGCCTAAGCTTGGTTATACAGACCAAGTCCAGCTATGTTGAATGTGGTGCAAAGAGACCAGAATTCATCCACATGTTTGTATGGATCTTCCTTACTCAACCCATGGAAGGAAGGAAGCATTTGGATAGTTGATGATTTGATCTCATAATTTCCTTCAACAGTAGGAAATTGAATGCAAAATGGAGAATTATAAGCACCAGGTGCAAAGTAATCCCTCAAAAGTCGAGGTTCTTGACCCATAGTAGCTGTTTCAGCAGAATTCTGTGGTGTTTGTCTTGTTCGTAGTAGCCTTTGTACTTCTAAATTTAGAGGGACAATCTCAGGGCTGAGAGTCCTCCTACCAAACATACAACCGAGCAGAATCGATTATACTGACAAACCTTCAAAATTCCTTTTAAAGTAGATTCCACTCTTCAAAATGTATATGAATAAGTGCATAGATATAAACAATAGAATAGTTTAGCACTGATGTAAAGATAAAAAAAAATAAAATGAAAACTTAGGTCTACCTATTTTAAAACAAATTCCCCGGCAACGGCGCCAAAAACTTGTTGCTTACTCTAGTGCGCATGATTTATTTGTGTTTTGAAAACAGATTTGCAAATGCTAAGTTATACTGAATATGGAAAATTAAAAAGAATAAAGAAATATCAGCACAGAGAGAAGTGAATTAGCCTACAAGATCAGGGCCAATTGTAGCAAGTTTTAAATGTAAGTGAGTAAAAGATCGTCCACAGAGAATTTGTTTAAAATGTAAGGTAAACCTCCAGATCTGAGCTACCAGATCTAGCCTCTTATCCTATCTACAAAGCACATAAGATGGGAGGTTGAATTTGTCACGTTAACTAAATGATAAAAGTAAAAGTTAAACTAAATGATCCAGATCTGAATTGGGGGGATTTTGATGTAAACTTATAAAAATGGAGAAATAATATCTAACTTTGATTTGGTCCTTGAAACACAATGAGAATGACTGCAGCTCAAATGAGAGATAATCCAATCTTCATCTGGCTACAAGCACAGATGCAAGAGAAATAAATCTAACTCAAGGATTAAATTTAGGCTTATGGCTATGGTCTGTCCACTTCAATGGCCACAGACCATCCAATAGTCTTTAATCTAAACCCTTAATTCAGAATAAGAAATATCATTACAAATGCTGTGAGAGATTAGGTTACAAACACTAATTCCCACAGGGTTAATGAATCTAGGGAAGTTACATGAAAAACAGTAAATCTAAAGGAGTCTAGTGCAATAAGGAGATCAGAGGGAACCCTTAACACGAATCCAATTGAGAACGTACGGTTTACAACAACCTTTTCAAATTCACATTTACAATTATAGAGCACAGCTTAAACAGCTCTCAGATTTGTAGTCTTGAATACAATTCTCTTTTGAATTATAGAGGTCTCTCACAGCTCTCAATTGTAAGTAAAAGTTAGGCTATTACAAGGGTTTCAGACAAGCTAGCTGATTTGGAAATGGGGGAATAGAAATGAAACTCAAAATCTGGATACCCAAATTGGGCAAATAGTTCATCTATTTATAGTTTTCCTTGAGTTCATTTCAGATGTGCATGAACCAATCAGAATTGGTTAGATCCATATCAGCCAATAGGAGTCAAGCACAAGGATCCAGATCTGTTCTGGCCAATCAGAATTGCTCGATCTAGTTCAGCCAATTAGGCGACAGAAGCATCAATTCTGTTATGCAATTTGAAAGTCTGTTAGAGCTTCTAGAAGTTTCCGCCAAGTGATTTCATCTTCGGGCGCTCACATGGGGTGGAATATGCCTTTGCTTCGTGCTTAGAATCTTTTGGAATGTCCCTGGCTTTTTAAATGCATTGGGGCGCGTGTAAAAGATTACTAAATTACCCTTGCAGAAGCTAGGAATCTCCAGAATACCATTTCACATAGTTTAGGGAACTTTTCGCAAGGTACTGTGACTTCTGAAGCTCTTTTCGCAAAGTTCACGTTCTTTTCACAAAGTGTTCTCTTCTTTTCGAACAGGTCAAACATCCTTTCGAAAAGTTCAGGTGCTCCTCGAAAACTAAGCCTAGAGCTTTTAGTTCTTTTCGCAAAGTTCAGGTTCTTTTCGCAAAGTGCTCTCTTCTTTTGGAAAAGCACTCTGTAATGCATTCTTCTGTTCGAATTGCTCCATATTTCTTTTCTGGGTTGAGACCAGGTCTTTGCCCCTTCAGTTCAGGCATTTGGACAGCTAGTGAGGTTGTCCCTTCTCTTTCTTCCTTTGGATCAACATGGATTATCATCTTTTTGGCACTTTTAGGCCGCTTTCATGGTTAAGCCTGTCTTTATTGTTAGCTGTAACACAAGCACTCAAAACACTTATTTAGTTCTCTCAAGGGTCTATCAAGGCCCAGGTTAAAGGGTGGAAAATGGTATTTTCTAGTTCTCAACAACACAACCTTAGGGCTATACTCTATCCACTTGAATGGTCACAGGGTATCCCATTGGTTTGTCCATACCACAGAAGCCTGAGAAAGAACATGAAAATTGTTGCAACCACCATGGTCTACAGGCCTCCGAGCTCCCTGGATCTCACTACAGATTCAGCATTGCTTTTCATGGGGCTATCAAACCAAGGGAAATCAGATGGTAAATAATAGATCTACTAAAAATTGAATGGGCTAGTCTCAAATACATGGATCCTGTAGACATCTAAAGAAATCATAAGATCTTTAGATTCAATTAGGCATTAAACCGACAATGAACACAAAACTTACAATGAACTATCTCCAGGCTGCAGCCTATACACAACTTCTCATCCAAAAATCCCAATGTATACCAAAAACCTATTACAAACTAAAAATAAAAATAAACCTAGCTGCTTACAGCGGGGTTAGCCAGCAAGTGTTCGACTAAGAGAGAAGAAAAATTAGAAAAAGAGATGATCAAATCCTAACCATAGCCTGCTGGAGCTCTCAACCGATAGAGGATGAGGGAAAGATAAAAATAATAAACTCTAAGTACAGCTTATATACTCTTTCGAAATGGTCTTGGCTCTAAGGAGATTAACCCTAATTTTTCTAGCAGACGTGGCACTTTTTCAGTCCTTCGATGCTTGGAGATATGCACCTAGAAATCCATGCCTCGAGAAGTGTGCCCTAGCCTTAGAAAATTCCCAAAAGGTCCTTGAGTTAAAACTAAGAAGTGGAAAGCCTGAGCTTTGCGGGGCTGGTATCTGCTTTTATCTCATTCATGCAGTTGCCTTTGGCTGGTGAAAAGTGCTTACTCGCACAATCACTCTTTAGTTCATTGCGCAGTTCCTTTATGTTGCCTTGTTGTCGTGAAGTTGATCTGGAGCACCAGTATTTCTCGCTCAGTTGAGCTTCAGAAGCTCTCACTCTCTAAGTACTCGTGTAATTATGCTCCTACGCATAGTCAATGGTAAGGCTTTAGAGTGCGTGAGATCTGCGCGAAGAGAATTCTGGGCATCTCTCTCTTCCAGGGCTACGCGAGAACTCCGTGAGGTTACATTTTGTTTAGTGTACATATGGACTCGTGTTCTTCACACGGCTGCTTTGAGATTTGATCTCCGTGAGAGCTTCGCGACAACAGATTCTGGAGACCTCAACCTGCAAGATCTTCGCGAGGTCATTTCAGCTGTCCTTCTGACTGCACAGTGTATCTGTGTGAGGGCCTCTTCCACTGCATCTTTAGCTTCGCGAGGAAGCTCCTCAACTCTCTGAGGTCTATCTTTTGCTGCTCTGGTGCATTGCACTTGCTGTTGTCGTAGTCTTGTCCCTTCTCGGCTAACTTCATTCATCTGCTAGACTTTGGTCAATGGTGATCGGCAACAATGAGTCACTATTGTGAGCACTACCCAGGTGTTCCATTAGGCTTTCTCTCAACTGTCATCTTTGAGTGTAGTTTCTCTCTTTTGGGCCAAAAAGCAAAGAGTTTGTATTAAGCTACACATTTGATTACTAACTATAAAACATACTTAAAAAATGGTTATTAGTCTGCTTCAAGGTCCAGTAAAGGCTAAGTTAAGAGGTGAAAAGTGATACTTTTCAGTGAATAACACACCCCCAAACCTAATCTTTGTTAGTCCCTGAGAAAAGGAGAAATTAAAACAACTACTCTAAGAATTGAAATGCCACTTTCATACGGAGCAGGGATACATTTAGCATATGTACCAAGCCTTTTAAACCCCTAGGTGATCCCTAGTGGAGGAGTGAAGTCTGTTGAGGGTTTTCAGTGAAGATACCCACAAATTTCTCAATGAAGCAGTTAACAAAGGTGCAACATTATCAAGTCAGCAGTCAAGAAACAGAGCATCAGTTCACCTTTGATTCAATAAAAATGGGAGGAATTTGGACATGGAAAGAACATACATTTAATCATCACAACCTCTACCTGAGTGCACAATATTTCCAATTAGCTAACAACAAGGGGGACAACACCTATATATCAGCACTGAGCTCATCATTAATTCAAAAATCAAGTTATAGGCTATGCCTAATACATTCAACATCAGACCCAATGCTCACCAGGGACCTTGAGGGTTTTACTTTCTCTCAAGCTCAAGAGTAGTTACAGCCCCCAAATGGGTCTGTAAGTATGAGCATAGGCAAAGCATAGAAGTCCTGGCATCATTGGCATATCCTCACCATAGATTGGACAACTCTTTGTCTCTTCATGACAGCACATTCAACTTTGGATGACAAGGTCTTTAACTGGGTTGTAATGTGGCTTATGAAGGGGGTTATAAAGAATGTAAGGTTGAAAACGGATTCAAAGTTGAGAAATCAGTAAGTGTAGGAGGTGATTCATGACTTCACCCATTTTTAGTTAAGTACCTTTTAATTTTCTTTCAAAATTTTCATACTTGAAGTAGCTAGCTTCTCCTCTTCATTTAGATTTTTCCAATGAACTTTTCCTCTTGACTCCTCTCTCGCTCCTCTTCATTATTGTTTTTCTTTCTTTTCTTGCATTTTTCTTTCTGTTTTTATTTTTATTTCTGTGTTTGTGACTTGCCACCTCTTTCCGTAGCTGCTACACTGCTCAACTTTAGGTATCTCTTCTCCATTCGCCCAATGTTGACCCATATCTTGTCCATCTTCAGCTCCTTCTCCTTTACCTTCTGCATTCTCAGAGTGAGGGTAGGTTTGAGTCAGGTCCATAGGTTCAGGTGCAAGTACTCTATTGTATTTTGAAGAAAATTAGAAATTAAGGCTCAACAGCTATGTGCACAAGGGCAGTTGATTAGGATTTGGTCTATTTAAGCTCAAACTGTCAAAGAGAAGGCCTTGATCCTTTCCTAGGTTTCATGAGTGCTGTCAGTTCTTTCAACTTCGAGGTGCCTAACTTCTAGTGAGGGCATTGTCTCAGCCAGTCCTTAGAGCTAGAAGAATTGCCTCAGTCACTCCTCGAAGGAAGGAAAGAATTTTTGTAGGCCCAACTCTCACTGATTATGGTTTTCCATTGAACTTTTAAGTATGTCCTTACCATTTTCTCTCTTTAATGATTCACTCAGTACTGATACAAGTGAGTTTACTTGGTGTTCACATCATGAAAAAGTTAAAATTTAAAAGCTTGTAATGCCTAAAGGTCTGCAAAAATTTTAAATTTTTTTAATTTTCATGATTCTTAGGTGAACATGGCTCCATTCCTATCTTTACTTGACTCTGCTGCACTTGGGTTAACTACTTCATTGGCAGAACTACCCTGCCACACCCCCAAACCTAAGTTAAATAGTGTCTTCACTGTTTCATGCAAAATGTATAGGGGCAGCAGGGTCAGTAAAAGAAAAATAAACTAAATTACAGCAGAAAAGTAAAGAGAAAACTAAGCTCAAAATGCAGAAAATTTAACTAAGAAAGAGAAAAAGAGAAAATATACAAAAACTAACAACAAAGAAAACAAAACAACTACACACAATCCTAAAAACAGCAAGTATATAGAAAAACATACACAAAACTAAACACCTAAAAAATAAATTCCTAAACAAAACTATCTAAAACTGATATGAGTATGAATCTATATGATGGGAAAGAGATATCAGCATGAATAGCACATTTAAAAACAAGATTCATACACAATCATATCACACAAATAGTTCGAATAGGGGTCATGGATGATAGGAAATTTAAGCAGCCCATTTGGAACTCGACTGAATGGGAAAGAACTGCAATATAAATATAAAAGGCCATACCTTTGCATTTGCATCAAACCTGAAGTCTTCCAATCAGTAGTCTACAGTTGCATGAGAGAAGTAGGGAGCAGCGCCACCACAAGTCGACAGTTACTTAAAAGGTAATAAAGGTGCCCTATATGGCTAAGGGCAGTTGTCCAAGTGAAGTGGTGCACACACTCCACTAAGAAGCCCAAAATGAGTACTTTACATCACATAGGTGGGGGCCTCCTCAGTCCATACTTCAAAAATTTTAGCAAATACCTTAGCCCAAGTAGAGCAGGTTGGGCAAGATCTCATCCACTATTTCACCAATAACTGCAACTGTTTAACAACTTTCATTTCCTCCATCATATCCTTCCCCTTATAAGGAGAAGAACCTTTAAAAATTCGAGAAAATGGGAGATAAGAATTGTTGGTCCTCATTTGCTGACACATCATTTTTTATTAATTTTTTTTTTAGTATTTATTTTAAAAAAAAATTTTAATTTTTTTTTATTTTTTTCATTTTTTGATTACAGCTGTACTTTATTAAACATTACAAAGACGCAAAAATTCTAAAACAATAAAAAATGAAGAAAAACTTTAAAAATCACACAAAAACTAAAGCTGATATTTATTCAAACACTACATCTACAAAGAATATAGCTCAACAAAAACACAGATTACTATACTAGATCAAAACTCTCCAGCAGTGGCGCCAAAAACTTGTCAGTATTTCAGATGCTTATTGCTAACTTTATTTGAAAAACAGTGATAAGAATGTGTTAGTAAAAATAAATCAAAGGTGGAATGAAAAACACGAAGCACCAAGTCTAAAAATAGACATAGATCTGCAAGATACAGGCAAGTTTTGATAAGTAAGAGTTTATCCCACAGAGAGTATTGATCTGAAACCTCGAGGGTCGTATAGTAGTCTCTAAATATGGCTACAGATCTAGTAGCTCTAAAGAGAGGGGTGTTTAAGTGTCACTCCTCGAAGGAAGGAAAGAATTTTTGTAGGCCCAACTCTCACTGGTTATGGTCTTCCTTTGAACTTTTAAGTATGTCCTTACCTTTTTCTCTCTTTAATGATTCACTCAGTACTGATACAAGTGAGTTTACTTGGTGTTCACATCGTGGAAAAGTTAAAATTTAAAAGCTTGTAATGCCTAAAGGTCTGTAAAAATTTTAAATTTCTTTAATTTTCATGATTCTTAGGTGAACATGGCTCCATTCCTAACTTTACTTACTTGACTCTACTACACTTTGGTTAACTACTTCATTGGCAGAACTACCCTGCCACACCCCCAAACCTAAGTTAAATAGTGTCCTCACTGTTTCATGCAAAATGTATAGGGGCAGCAGGGTTGGTAAAAGAAAAACAAACTAAATTACAATAGAAAAGTAAAGAGAAAACTAAGCTCAAAATGCAAAAAATTAAACTAAGAAAGAGAAAAAGAGAAAATATACAGAAAAGAACAACTAAGAAAATAAAACAACTACACACAATCCTAAAAACAACAAGTATATAGAAAAACATACCCAAAACTAAACACCTAAAAAATAAATTCCTAAACAAAACTATCTAAAACTGATCTGAGTATGAATCTATATGATGGAAAAGAGATATCAACATGAATGGCACACATTTAAAAACAAGATTCATACACAATCAGATCACACAAACAGTCTGGATAGGGTTCATGGATGATAGGAAATTTAAGTAGCCCATCTAGAACTCGACTGAATGAGAAAGAACTACAATATAAAAATAAAAGGCCATACCTTTGCACTTGCATCATACCTGAAGTCTTCCAATCAGTAGTCTACAGTTGCATGAGAGATGTAGGGAGTAGCTCCAGCTCCACCACAGGTGAACAGTTACTTAAAAGGCAACAAAGGTGTCTTATATGGTTGAGGGCAGTTGTCCAAGTGAAGTGGTGCACACACCCCACTGAGAAGCCCAAAATGAGTACTTTAAAACACATAGGTGGGGGCCTCCTCAGTCCATACTTCTAAAGTTTTAGCAAATACCTCAGCCCAAGTCCATCAGGTTGGGCAAGGTCTCATCTACTATCTCACCAATAACTGCAACTGTTTAACAAATTTCATTTCCTCCATCATATCCTTCTCCTTATATGAAGGAGAAGGACCTTTAAAAATTTGAGAAAATGGCAAATGAGGTACTGCTGGTCCTCATTTGCTGACACATTATTTTTTATTTATTTATTTATTTTTAGTATTTATTTAAAAAAAAATTTTAATTTTTTTTAATTTTTTTAATTTTTTGATTATAACTGTACTTTATTCAAACATTACACAAACACTAAAATTCTAAAACAAAAAAAATGAAGAAAAACTTCAAAAATCACACTAAAAGTAAAGCTGACATTTATTCAAACACTACATCTATAAAGAATATAGCTCAACAAAAACACAGATTACTATACTAGATCAAAACTCCCCGGCAGCGGCGCCAAAATCTTATTGTCAGTATTTCAAATGCTTGCTGCTAAGTTTATTTGAAAAACTGTGATAAGAATGTGTTAGTAAAAATAAATCAAAGGTGGATTGAAAAACACAAAGCAGCAAGTCTAAAAATACACATAGACCTGTAAGATATAGGGCATGTTGTAGCAAGTTTTGATTAGTAAGAGTTTATCCCACAGAGAGTATTGATCTGAAACCTCGAGGGTCGTATAGTAGTCTCCAAATCTAGCTACAGATCTAGCAGCTCTAAAGAGAGGGGTGTTTAAGTGTCACTCCTCGAAGGAAGTAAAGAATTTTTGTAGGCCCAACTCTCACTGGTTTTGGTCTTCCATTGAACTTTTAAGTATGTCCTTACCTTTTTCTCTCTTTAATGATTCACTCAGTACTGATACAAGTGAGTTTACTTGGTGTTCACATCATGAAAAAGTTAAAATTTAAAAGCTTGGGTTGGACTTTTGGGCTCAAACTATCGAAATGAAGGCCTTGATTCTCTCCTAAGTGTCATGATTACTGTCAAATAGTTTCAACTTGGGGTGTCTAACTTCTAGTGAAAAGGTGTTGACTCAGTCATTCCTTAGAGAAGAAAAAGTTGCCAAAGACACTCTTGAAAAAGAAAAATTTTACAGGCTCAAAGCTCACTGGGTATGGTCCTTAATTAAACTCATGGGCCTATTCTCAGCTTTTTCTCTCCTTACTGGTTCACTAAGTGCTGAAAAAAATTTCTTGATGCTCACCTCATGGAAGTATTAAATTTTAAAATGATTTTAGTGTTAACAAGTCTGCATTAGTTTTAACTTTTCTCATTTTCAAAATTACTTAGGTGGATTCACTATACTTATTTCTACATGATTACTGCTGCTGCACTTAGGTTAACTATTTCATTGGCCTACCCTGTCGTACCCCCAAACCTAAGTTAAACAGTGTCCCCACTGTTTCAATATACATGTATAGGGGCATCAGTGGTATAATAGAAAAATAATAACAGTACAGTAAAAAAAAACTAGAATGAACAACATGAAAGGAAAATCAAATAAGGAACACAATGCAAACAAGGAATACACAAAAGACTACTTTCATTAACAAAAAGGAATATTACATAGTACTATTTACAGTTTGAATAACATGCAGAAAATATCAAACTAGTTCTAAAATAGAAAATACACAAAGAACTGAATTACAAAATACAAAAACTACACTACAACCTAAGCAGAAGTTGAGTCAGAACTCAGTTCAAAGGGTGGAGTCCATTCATATTTGCCCTTCTCCTTCACAGATTTTGTTGTGGCAACACCAACCTTGGTCCTTTTAGTAGCTGGTTTCTTGGGCTTGGTGCTTTTCTTCTCCATTGAAGGTTCCTTGATAGACACTCCTGCTGGTGTGAGTGGCTTCATGACTGAGGTGGGGGTTGTAAGTGTTTGTCCACTAGCTGGGCAAGTTAAACAACCCTCTTCTCATAGAGTTTGTACAAGGTTAGGGAACTATCTACTTGCTACTGCATTAGCTCCATATCTTTGTGATGGGCCAATAGGGTTCCTTCAATTGATTTCCAATAACCAAGCTTCATTACAACAAGCTGGTCTTCACTGGTCTGCTACACTACATCGGAGATAGACTTCACTAAAATTTGTACATCCCTCCTTGTATATGGATTGGAAACCATGGAGTTATGGAGGGTGTAAAATATGGGGATTGGAATGGCATCAAGAGGGACTATGGCACATTGGTCAGGGTCATCAATCAGGGGAGATGATAGCCAACTCAGAAACTGTGGGTGGAGATGATGGTGGGCTGGAGGTTCTCGCGCAGTTGATTTTTGCACTTAGCTTGTAAACCCAATTCTATGTTGCATACGCCCATGCTTTTCTGTCACAATCTTATTTCTCCACATCAATTTATGCACTTGCCCCCTTCATGATTCCTGACTCATGAACACTCTTTCAAATTTTATACACAACTCACATCAGCAGACCCGATTCATAAAGACTGTACATCCTAAAATTTTAAAGCACACAAAACACACCATAGCTAACTAAAACACATAAAAATAGCTACGTTACATAGTTTACATGGCTGGGGATCATTCATCTGTGGAAGGTTCTTGAAGGTGCATGGTTGCACAGGTCTCCATAGAATTTTCCACACAATTTGAGCCTCTGCCCATTTAATTTTATAATCCTCCTAGAATTGGGGTCCATAATCTCCACAACCCCAGATGGGAATGCATGGATGACAGTGAAAGGTCCATCCCATCTGGTTCTTAATTTTCTTGAAAAAAATTTCAGCTTAGAGTTGAACAGCCATACCTTGGCACCACCCTCAAAGTCCTTTCTCAGCAAGCCCTTATCAAAGAAGGCCTTATCAAAGAAGGCCTTGGCTTTTTCTTTATAAATTTTTGAACTTGAGTATGCATCCAGTCTCAATTCCTCCAGTTCTGACAACTGCAATCTCCTATTTCAACTAACAGCAATTAAATCCAAGTTCAATCTTTTAATGGCCCAAAAGGCCTTATGTTCTAACTCTACTGGCAGATGGGATGCTTTTCCATAGGCTAATCTGAATGGGGACATTCTAATTGGGGCCTTATAGGTTGTCCTATAGGCCCACAATGCATCATTCAATTTTATTGACTAGTCCTTCCTATCAGCCCTCACTGTTTTCTCCAGGATATGCTTAATCTCCCTATTCAAAATCTCTACTTGCCCATTGGTCTGTGGGTGGTAGGGAGTAGCAATCCTATGGGTAACAACATACTTCTTGAGTAGACTCTCGAAGTGTCTGTTATAGAAATGGCTGCCCCCATCACTGATGATGGCTCTAGGGGTGCCAAATCTGGAAAAAATATTTTCTTTGATAAATTTTAGGACAACCTTATGATCGTTTATCCTTGTAGCAGCTACTTCCACCCATTTGGAAACATAATCCACAGTTACAAGGATGAAGTTATAACCCATTGAAGGAGGAAAGGGGCCCATGATATCTATCCCCCATATGTCAAACAGCTCCACAACAAGGATGGGTTGCAATGGCATTGAATCTCTCTTTGAAATGCCACCCATTCTTTGACATCTTGAACATGTTTTGCAGTGTGCATGGGCATCCTTAAACAATGAAGGCCAATAAAACCCACACTGCAGTACCTTTTCTGTTATCATTTTCCCACTAAAGTGACATCCACAGGCATATTCATGGCACATAGTGAGAATATTGTAGATGTCACTATCAAGGACACATCTCCTAATGATCTGGTCTGCATAATATTTAAACAAGCATGGATCCTCCCAGAATTAATATTTTACTTATGAGAAAAACAAGTCCTTGTCCATCTAGGACTAGTGGGATGGGATCCTGCCTCCAACAAGGTAGTTGACTATGTTGGCAAACCAGGGGACAACAGATTGGATGACAAATAATTGCTCATCAAGAAAAGAATCTCTTAATGGTATAGCAACACACTCTTCAACTAAAATCCCAGACAGGTGACTAGCTACCACATTCTCTACTCCTTTTTATCTTTGATTTCAAGATCAAACTCCTATAGCAGGAGGATCCATCTAATCAATCTTGGCTTTCCATCTTTCTTAGCCAGCAGGTACTTGAGGGTAGAGTGGTTAGTGAAGATGATAATTTTAGACCCTAGTACATAGGATTTAAATTTGTCCATAGTAAACACCACTATTAGAAGCTCTTTCTCTATTATTGTATAATTCAGCTGAGCTTCTGTTAGTGATTTGCTGGCATAATAGACCACACTAGGAAATTTATTTTTCCTCTGACCTAGCACAGGCTCCCACAGCTAAGTCTGATGCATCACACATTAATTCAAAAGGCAAGGAGTAGTTAGGGGCTTGGATCACAGGAGCAGAGGTTAAGCATTTCTTCAACCCCTCAAATGCCTCAAGGCACTCAGCATCAAAATTAAATGGCATATCTTGACACAGCAAGTGGCACAAAGGTTTAGAAATTTTGTTGAAGTCCTTGATGAACCTTCTATTGAATCATGCATGTCCTAAGAAAGACCTGATTTATTTGACTATTTTTTATGGGGGCAAGTGTGAGATTAAGTCAACCTTTGCTCTATCAATGTCAATGCCTCCAGGGGAGATCACATGGCCAAGCACAATGCCTTGGTTGACCATGAAATGGATTTTCTTCTAGCTCATGATCAAGTTGGTCTCTTCACATCTTTGAAGAACCAGGCTGAGGTGATACAAGCATTGATTGAAATTGTCCCCAAACAGGGAGAAATCATCAATGAAAATCTCCAAAAACTTGTCAATCATGTCTGAAATGCATGCATCTTTAGAATGTGGCAGGAGCATTACACAGTCCAAATGGCATTCTTCTATAGGTAAAAGTGCCAAATAGACATGTGAATGTGGTGTTCTCTTGGTCTTGAGTATACACAAGGATTTGGTTGTAACCACAGTATCCATCAATAAAACAATAGAATGCTTTTCCTGCTAGTTTATCTAAAATTTGATCAATGAAGAGCAATGGGAAGTGGTCCTTTCTGGTTTAGGAGTTCAACTTCCTATAGTCAATACACACCCTCCAACCAGTGGTATCCCTGGTTGGCATCAACTCCCTAGAATCAGGTTGTGTTACTGTGATGCCAGACTTTTTGGGGACCACCTAGATAGGTGAGATCCACTCAGAATCTAAAATGGGGTATATGACCCCAGAATCTAGTAGTTTCATAATCTCCTTTAGGACCACCTCTTGCATATGAGGATTCAGTTTCCTTTGTATTTCCCTTAAGGGCTTGGAACCCTCTTCCAAATGTATCTTGTGCATGCACACTGATAGATCTATCCCCTCTAAATCTGCAATGGTCCAGGCAATTGCTCTCTTATGTTTTCTAAGGACTTTAAGCAACTCCTCTTCCTACTCCATAGAGAGAGAGGATGAGATGATGACTGGCAGTTTCTTATCTTACCCCAAGAAGGCATATTTTAATGTCTCTGGTAGTTGTTTAAGCTCCAGATTAGGTGGACATTCTATTGAAGGCAATAAAGGTGCCTTGGAGGGCTGAGGTAGGGGCAGCAATTTGGGATTCCATATGGAGTGCTGCACTAGACCCATTAAAGACTCCACTATGCTTCTGACTTCATTAATGCAATTTGGGGCCTCTTCCTCAGCAACCTCAGTCTACACATGTTCAAACTCCTCACAGACTTTATCCCAATCCAACAGATTAGAAAAATTTTCCTCTACCAAATCCTCTAGTACATCCACTGCAAAACAGTCCTCATTGTCCAGCTGAGGTTACTTGGCAGCATTGTACACATTCAATTTCACTTTTATGTTCCTAAATGTAACATCCATCACTCCAAATCTACATTGAGTACAGGCATTTGCAGTGGCCAAGAATGGCCTGCTCAAGATGACAGGTATTGGGGTGCTATTCCTGAAAGGTTCCATGTCCAAGACTAAAAAATCAGCAGGGTAGAAGAATTTGTCCACTCCTACCAGCACATCTTCAATAATTCTCATAGGCTTTCTCTTAGACCTGTCAGCCAGTTGGAGAACTATAGGCGTAGGTTTCAACTCCCCCAAACCAAGTTGTTCATATACTGAATATGGCAGCAAGTTTACACTGGCCCCCAAGTCTAAGAGAGCTCTGCCTATGTTGTGATCAACAATAATGCCAGGGATAGTACCTAGGTCCTGAAGTTTAGTTGGGGTGGTAATAGATAAGACTGACTTGACCTTCTCAGCTGCAAAGACCTTCTTGGACAAATGAATCCTAGCTTTCCTCTTTTGGGTACAAAGGTCCTTGAAGAACTTAGCATAAGCTAGGACCTGCTTGATGGCATCAAGCAGAGGTAAATTGATCTTAACTTTCTTGAAGGTCTCCAATATTTCCTCCATTCTAACATTCCCCTTATCAAAAGGAGAAGGGCTGGTAAGAGCAAGTGGAAATGGCAGCTAGAGTACTGCTGGTACCTCAACTGCTGCCCTAGCTATCTCATGATCAATTTTTTATTTTTTTATTTTTTCATCATTTATTGCTTTTTGTTGGGGCTCAACAGCAACCCCATTATTATGCTCCTGATGTTCATTTGTAGGGAATGAGGTCATTTCCTCTTCTGCACTCTTCTCTTTTTCCATACTCCCCATGTCAATTTTGTTATCCACCACCTTGCCACTCCTGAGGGTTGTGACTGCTTTAGCCTCCTCACGGGTTGAGGAGCCTTCACCATTCATATAATGACCCTTTGGATTTTTCACAGTCTGGCTAGGTAGCCTGCCCTCCTCTCGTTTAGTCAAAGCATTGGAGATTTGATCAAGCTGGTCTTTAATTTTCTTTATGCTTTGATTGTGAGAGTTCACGGTTTGGGATAAAGAGCCCAGGTTTTGCTATGATGATAAAACCTATTCTTTAAATGATGGGGCTCTAGGCTGTGGTGCGGGCAAAGCCAATTAGTTTGGCTATGGGGCAGACTGTTGGAAAGGCTGTCTAGGTGCATAGCCCTAGTGATACTATGGCTGTGGTCTGTATTGCAATGCAGGAAGCTGCTGCTGGGTTTGTTGATAATTGCCTTGCCTCCACCTCAATTTGGGGTGGTTTCTCCATTGATACCCACCAGACTACTGTCCATATGATTCGGTAGCAGCAGCATGTTCCATGACCAATTCAGGGTATTGACTAGTTGATGGACATTCCTCAAGTAAGTGTGTGGGAGACTGGCATATCAGACATGCCTCTTACACCCATTAATTTATCAAATTTCCTTGTCAGGCTGTCTACCTTTCTTTCCAGGTCACTGCACATTGACTTCATACATCCTTCCTCTAGAGGTGGATTATTTTACCATTTTAGCAGGAGTCTCAATGTCATTTCGGGACAGAGACTCTTGTTGCATGGAATTCTCACTGATGACATCAAAAAGCTCTCAAGCCTCATCAGCTGTCTTATGAAGGTAAGTGCCCCCACATGAGGCATCCACCATATCCCTTCTCTTGGGATTAATTTCTTGGTAGAAGCTCTGGACAAGCTGCCACTGAAGAATTTGATAGTGTGGACATTGCTTCAATAGTGAAAGTATGCTCTTCCTCAACTAACTGGTTTTAGACATAAGGAAAAATTTAGCCAAAAATTGGCATTAGAGATCATTCCAGGATTGTTTGTTGCCTGTTGGGAGCATGGAGAGCAAAGTTCTAGCTTTATCCTTTAATCAAAAAGGAAAGAGCCTCAGTTTGGTTGCTTCCTCTCCCAAGTTAGCAATATTGAATGTGGTGCATAAAGCAAGGAACTCATCTATGTGCTTATATGTGTCTTCTTTACTTAGCCCATAGAATGATGGAAGCATTTGGATGGTTGAGGATTTAATTTCATAATTTCCTTCTACTGCAGGAAATTGAATGCAGAAGGGGGATGAATACACCCCTAGTGCATTGTATTCCTTTAGTGTTCTTTATTGCTCACCCATCACAACTGGCTCAATATTAACAGTAGGGGCTTGGGTGGTGTTCCTAAGTCTAAGGACCCTCTCTACCTCAGGATTTAAAGGTTCTATTGGAGGTCTAAGAGACCTTCTACCAAGCATACACACACACAAAAATAGTTAAGGAAAGACACTACAACATATTAAAAAAATTATACACAAAAATTACTGCTATAATTCTACTGCTGAATTTTAGGCGTTAACAGAAAAGAAATAAAAAGCAAGGGAGAGGGGGGTGCAAACTAAGGCAAAAAAGCTCTACTTACAGCTTTGAACTCCACTTTTTACTGTTATTCTAGATCTGCAAGAATGTAAAATAAATTCAGTAGCACTTTTATTCAAACACAAATACTGCAACAAATGATTTTATAAGCATAAAAAATAAAAACTCAGGTCTACTAATTAGATCAAGTATCCCCGACAGCGGCGCCAAAAGCTTGTTGATTTCTTTGTGCTGATAGAATTTTTATTATAAAATGAATGGTTAAAATCTGACAGAAAATAAAGGTGAAAGAGATGGATCAAAGCATAAAGTATAGCCTGCAAGATACAAGGCCTGCCTAGCAAGTTTTGGTGGTTTGTCCCACAGGGACACTTGATCTAAAACCATAAGGGTTGTTTAGTAGGCCTCCAGATCTGGCTACAGATCTAGCAATTCTAAAGAAAGGGAGTTTTGGGGTGTCACTATCTACACTACTTATAAAATAGAAAATAAAACTAATGTTACAGAAAGGGGGTTTAGAGAAGGGTGAAAATAGATTTGAAAAACAAAATATAAAAGGGTTTAGAAGTAATTAAATAGGGACTAATGTATCGGTTGAAACAGGGGTTGATTAAGCTTAGCAAAGGATGCATCTACATCAGTCCTTCATTTGGCAACAAGCTCAAATGAAAGGAAGAAGAATCCAATCCAATCCAGGGATATGGACTAGTCTTAAGGCTATGATCTATCCACTGAATGGTCATAGATCATCCCCAAAGGATATACTCCAGTCTAGGGATTGAAATTAGAACATTAAAATTACTGCAGTTGCTATGGTTGCCTAGCTACAAGCTCATTCAACCATAGGAGTATACAATCTATGAAATCTAAATGGAATACGAAGGAGAATTACAGATTGCAAAATCCAATAAAAACAACATACATTTATTATAAAATACTTACAATGTACAGCCCTCTGAACTGCATCCAATGTAGACTCCACACCTTTACAAACATTCACAAACTTATTACAGCATAAAAATTAGTCCTATCTACTATAAGAGGACTTAGCCAGTGAAATGTTGAGCTAAGGAGAGAAGAAAAAGATCAAAAGGTGACCTAACCCTAACCCTAAAATGACCTAAGCACTGGTAAGCTCCCAGCCGAAATTAGGTTAAAGTTTTGATGGACTTCTACTGGAAAAATACAACTTATATACAACTTTTCCAAAAATATCTTGCTCTTGGCCAATCAAAAAATAGAGAGAAAAATGCCCTAATTTTTGCAACTGATATGTCCCATTTGTGGCCTAGTGTTGCCTCGGGATGTGGGAAACAGCTTAGCATCTAGAGATGTGTGCCCCAACTATTTTGAAATCCCAGAAAAGTCCCTGTATATGGACTGAGAGGTTGGGAGCCTGTGCCTCGCGAAGATGAGTTTGCTTGATTTGCTTCTAGCATGGCTCCCGTGTGGCTGGGTTAACTGCTGAAGAAGAGCTCACGAGGTTTGATTTATTATGAATAACGCAGCTTGTGCAGATGAAGCTCCAGGTGGTTCAGGTCGTGAGGATCTTGTGAGGCTGAATTGCTGCTCACGAGATTCTTGTCAGGATGAAATTTGAGCTTCGCGCTAATGATCATCAGGATGAAAAGCGCTTCTTGCATGGCTATCTCTGCTTCTAATGTGCGTGAGATCTGCACGAGATTTGTATGACGCAATATTCTGAAGCCATTTTGCACGAGATCTGTGCGAGCTCTTAAAGGTTCGAAGCATGTGAACCTCGCGAGATCTGCACGAGGGTTCTTCTGAAGCTTTGATCCTCGCAAGGTTTGCGCGAGGTGTCTTTTTGAAGCTTTTCCTTCGGTGAGCTATGTGAGATTTTTATGCGTTGGAGACCTGAGCTTTACGAGATACTTGCGAGGGGACTTTCCAGGCAGATTGCACTATGCAAGGGTCCATCTATTTTTCTCTATTGCTGTGCACAGACTGCTGTAGCAGTCTCCTCTGTTTCGGCCCATCTTTCTTTCATCTGTTGGACTTCAAGGGCTCACTTAGGAAACCAATATGGTCACCATGGTGTGTACCACCATGGTGTATCCTCTGTTCTTCACTCAGCTGCTAGCTTTAGCTTTAAAACTCTCTTCTTTGGCCTCCAAAGTATGGATTGTTGCACTAAGCTACAATTTTATTTTTAACTATAAAACATTCTCAAAAAGTAATTATTAGATAGATCCAAGGTGTAGTAAAGGCTAGGTTAAGAGGTGAAAAATGGTATTTTTAGTGATTAAGACCCCCCCTCCCCCTCCATCACCAATCAATTATCAGTGACCCACCCCTGCCATATCAAACCCCATACAGCCATCCATCACCCCCAATAACCCCCTATGGCCCACCTTCTCCACCCTTCCAGAAGTTAATCAGGTATTGCCCACCTTTCCAAAGCCATCAGTACAAGCACATCAAATACCCGTCGTCATTCCATTCGAGATCCCAGGACTAACTTACAACCCTTATCAGGTCCCGCTTAGTTATACTCAAACGAATATAAATGCCGATAGCTGCAGGGACGGGGCAATTGATTTTGTAACCAGGTCAGGAAAGATCTCCAAGCAACTAGATGCACCAGTACTAGTGCCAGCCCAGCTAGAGCGAAAGAAAGATACTACTGTGGTAAACCCATTCGAGAGGATTAGCCGAGAACACATACTTGAAACCTAGCTAAGAAGAATGCTGACACATATCACGGTCTGGGATCTGTTAATGACATCCCTACTTCATTTTTAAGCTCTAATGGGGGCATTAAAAAATACACATGTATCTCTCCAAGTGAGCCTGGATGAGGTCGGGCAGATAATCAGGCAGGTGATGGCTCCCAATGCCATCTCTTTTTCATATGCTAATTTATCAGAGGGAAATAACCATTCTAAATCCCTCAATATCATTGTAGAAACTAGAAATATTGTAATCACCTTAGTATTGATCGACAATCAGTCTGCTTTGAATGTGTGTCTTCTGAGAACAGCCACCAAAATAGGGGTACATCGTTGTATGTTGAGGCCGACAAAAACCAGTGCCAGAGGATTTGATTACACAAGGAGAGAGATAATCAAGGAAGCCAATCTTGAGCTCGAGGTTAGGCCAATGACCTTTTCCATACCTTTCCATGTGATGAACATCAAGTCCACCTTCAACCTGCTATTGGGGTGCCCTTGGTTACATGAGGTCGGGGCATTACCTTCAACGTTACATCAGAAACATAAATTTGTGATTGGGCAGAAGATCATCACCATCATAGGTGAAGGGCATGATAAAAGAGAAAAAGCCACCCACAACATTGAGAACTCGAAGGTATTAGATATGCCGCATACAACCGAAGATACAGACCTCCACAACTTTGAATATGAGGTATCGGCGGTAGTCCCAGAGACCCCAGAAAGCATCACCTTGAAAATTGGAGGCAAAATGGTTGCAACTGTAGACATGTTCTAGAAGTGGGGCTACTAAAAAGGTAAGGGGCTGGGACCCTGATTACAGGGCAGAAGAGAACTAGTTAGGGCCAAGGGTGGCCAGCAAGTAAGATTTGGGCTAGGTTATATGCCCACTGAAGAAGAAGTCAGAGAGGCGAAGGAGAAGGCCCGAGCAATTGCTGCAGCAAAAGCCAAGGGAATAAACTTAGAAGAAGAACCCCGTCCTAGACCTCACATCAGGGAGACCTTTGTAAGTGCAGGGATTGTGAAGATTGATCAGAATGGGGCAACACAATTAATCGCGCACAAACCCACAGCCCATGTTTACCCCACCAATCCTCAAATTATCCCTCACAACCTAGAAGTAGACCTCGTCACTCTGACCTCTTTGAGGAAGAGTTTTCTATACACTGCACAATCTCCCCCATGGTAAACCACCAAAGGACATTGTTGACGTTTGAGGACAGAGTCCCAGACAAATCCAGGATCAACATGATGGAGGCTGACTTTGAGGAATCATATCATTCAACCCCCTCCATCCAAATAGGTAAAAGAGCAACACCATAGGTACTGAATTGGATGTCTATGCCCCAAACTCTAGAAGCAGTAAGTGCCCTGAAATTCAGCACCCGTTTCCCAAAAAAGAAACCTAAAAAAAATAAGATGAGCCCTTGGCAGGCAATGCCATGTATATATAGGGACTCGCTTGGCCAAGAGTCCACTTTCGAAGAAAAAGAAAAACCTTAAAAAATAGAAAAAATGAAAAATCCAAAAATATTGTCTTTCAAAATTCTCAAGAAAATCTAAGAAAATGATGCCTTAATTGAAAAACCTGTCTCGCATGAAATCGATCCCTTTCCTATAGAAATATAAGAAGAGGTAAGAATCATGAGTCTGGACAAGGAAATCCCTACTGAGGAGCTTCCCAATGAACTCCTTGAGCGGTTTGTCGACTTTGAGCACGGCCCTACCCGTATTGTTGAAGAAACAGAGGATGACAATCTAGGGACAGAGGAGATTCCTAGAATCCCCAAAATTGGAACGTCACTGTCTCCCGAGGAAAGAAAAAGCATGATCAATTTCCTTCAGTCATACAGGGACATCTTCGCATGGTTGTACAAGGACATGCTTGGTTTTGACACCGATTTGGTCGAGCATGAGCTGCCACTCTACCCTGATATCAAGCCAGTCAAGCAAAAGTTGAGACGTCTCCGACCATAATGGATGCTAAAAGCAAAGGATGAGGTCATCAAGCAATATGATGCAAGATTTCTCATGGTCTCCAAGTACGCTCAGTGGTTTGCTAATATAGTCCCGGTACCAAAGAAGAATGGGAAGGTCTGCATGAGCATTGATTTCAAAAACTTAAACAAGGCGAGCCCGTAAGATGACTTCCTTTTGCTACATATCGATATCTTGGTCGATAACACTGCCAGGCATGGGATGCCCTCATTTATGGACGAATTGCCTGGATACAATTAGATCAAGATGGCAGAAGCAGACCGAGAGAAGACAACATTCATCACTCCCTAGGGAACTTTCTGCTACCGAGTCATATTGTTCGGGTTAAAGAATGCCATCGCAATATACCAAAGAGCTATGATAGCACTATATCATGACATGATGCACCGATAAATTAAGGTTTACGTTGATGACATGATTGCCAAGTCACCAGAGTGAGGTGACCATTTGATAAACCTCCAAAAGATTTTTAAGAGGCTAAGAAAATATAGGTTGATCCAGTCAAGGTAAATGCCATCACAGAAATGCTCATTCGATGTCATGTCAAGAAAGTTGCTAGGATTCATCATCAACAGGAGAGGTATCGAGGTTGATCCAGTCAAGGTAAAAGCCATCACAGAAATGCCACCACCGTCTATTGAGAAGGAGGTTAGAGGGTTCTTGGGCAGGATACAGTACATCAGTCGGTTCATTACACAACTCACTCCTATTTGCACACTGATCTTTAAACTATTGAGAAAAGATTCACCCATCAAATGGAACAATGACTTCCAAGCAACATTTGATAAGATCAAGGGTTATCTCCTCAATCTGCTAATTTTAGTACCACCTGAGTCAGAGACCACTCTTAATGTATCTCTCCATAATGGAAGTTTCGATGGGATGTGTCATAGGGAAGCATGATGAGACAGGAAGAAGAGAGCAGGCCATCTACTACCTGAGCAAGAAATTTACTAACTACGAGACACGCTATTCTCATATGGAGAAAGGGTGCCTGGCTCTCGTATGGGCTACCTAAAGGCTTTGCCATTACCTGCTATCCCAAGTCGTTCTACTCCTAGTGTGAATGGATCAATTGAAGTACATATTCGAAAAGCCAACTGTCACTGGCCGAACTGCATGCTGGTAGCTCCTATTATCCGAATTCAACATCACGTATGTCACTTAAAAGTCCATCAAGGGGCAGGCCCTAGCTGATCATCTTGCCGAGAATCCCTTACCAGACTATGAGCCTTTGAGAATTGAATTCTTAAACAAGGATATCTTGTTTATGCTAAAGGATGATACCGTAGAGACGGAGGAATCTTGGGTAATGCACTTTGACGGGGCAGCAAATGCCGAAGGTCAGGGAGTTGGGGCTATTCTGATTTCGCTAAAGGGATTACACATACCTGTGTCCATCAAACTCAATTTCCCTGTGCCAACAACATGGCCGAGTATGAAGCGTACGTAGCTGGCCTACAAGTGGGTTTGGACCTAGACGTAACTCATCTCAGGGTGTTTGGCGATTCCCAGTTAATCATATGCCAAACAAAAGGAGACTGAAAGACGAAGGACAAGAAACTAGTCCCGTACCATGAGCAACTTGAAGATCTAATAGCATGCTTCAAGGATGTTACTTTTTCCTATGTCCCATGGGTAAGAAATCGCTTTGCTGATGCATTAGCAACTTTGGCCTCAATGATAGAAATCCCTTATGGTGTCTAGATGAAGTCGATCATGATTGAACAAAGAAATGAGCCAGCCTTCAACCTCTAGATTGAGGAGCCTATAAGGTTAGATGACAAGCCACCGCGGTTCTCAGACATCAAGAACTTCCTCGAGGCTAGCACTTTCCCTGAGGGTACGTCTAAGACAGACAGACAGAACATCCAGCATCTAGCAACAAACTACGTCATCTACGGTGAATGCCTCTATAAGCGATCATATAATAATATCTTCCTTAGATGCCTTACTGAAGGTGAGGCAGCCAACATAATGAGGGAGATCAACAAGGGAGTATGCGGGGCCCACGTCATCGGACACATGCTTGCAAAGAAGATCCTACGATAAGGATACTTCTAGACCACTATAGAAATTGGTTGCTACAATCATGTTCAGAAGTGCTACAAATGCCAAGAACACTCTAGTCTGATACATGCTCACGCCATTGATCTATACAGCATGACCACTCCATGGCCATTTACCACCTGGGGCCTTGACGTCGTCGAAAAGATTAATCTGAAGGCTTCCAACGGACATCAGTTCATCCTTGTCGCTATTGAGTACTTCACCAAATGGGTAAAAGCGACATCCTATACAAACATCACGGCCAGTCACGTTGAAAAATTCATCAAGAACAACATAGTTTGACGATTTGGCGTATCCAAGGACATCATCACCGATAATGGCATCAACTTTGCAAACAAGCACATCAGGGCCTTCTGTGATCAGTACAAAATCAAGCACCATCGCTCGTCGCCTTATCGACTGCAAACCAATGGGGCTGTGAAAGCTGCTAACAAGACATTCGTCTGCATCCTTGAGAATATAGTCGTCACCGATCGAGATTGGATTGAAATGTTACCATTTGCATTATGGGCCTACATGACGTCAATCTGCACCGCCACAAGGGCAACACCTTTCTCCGTTGTATATAGAACTAAGGCTGTCCTGTTAGTAGAAGTTGAAGTACCCTCACTCCAAATCCTCATGGAATCAAGCCTACCTGAAGTTGAAAAGGAGAGGTCCCGCTTTGAGCAGCTGAACTAGCTAGATGAGAAAAGACTCCTAGCCCTGTGCCATACCCAAGTTTACCAAGGGAGAATCGCTCGTGCTTACAATAAGCGTGTTCATATCCTAGATTTAAAGGTGGATGACATAGTACTCAAGAAAATCTTCTCTTCTCTCCACGCTGATCCAAGAGGAAAATTCAAGCCCAACTGGGAGGGACCCTACTTCATCCGAGAAGTACTCCCGGGATATGCCATCCGCCTCGTCCTGATGGACGGAGATCACTTTCCTGAGCTTATCAATGTTGGATACGTCCGCTAATTCTATTCCTAAATCTTCACGGTAAGGTAAGTATTGGTAAAAATGGATGTGTGACTGCTTAAGGACCCAAAAAAAGAGGCCATCTTTTCAAAGCCAAGTAGCCAAAAAGCGTCCCTAAATGATTATATCCTTTGTTACACCCGTTGAGCTATTGACCTTTCCTTTATTAACCTCTCTCAGAAAAATGAAAAAATGTGTATATACCATAAAAAAAAAAAAAGATTTACCATCAAATAAAAAAAATCAGAAAAGTAAAATCCCGAAATCAGAAAAGAAAAAAAAATCAGAAAAGTAAAAAAAAGAAAATGGAAAGGAACCAAAAGATAGAAATGAAAGAAATCATGGGGTATGTACAGTCGAGATCCTCCAAGGAAGAAGTGTATTATGGCAGCTAGAACTCAATCAAGGAACCTTTTTAAAAACCCATAGTACCTTCAAGATTCCTAACCTAACCCATGGCCACGATACATCCCGAGGAAAAGCCCTCTTTAAGGTCCATGAGCAGTCACAATATCCATTGAGTCAACACGAGCCAAGCTGTGAGACGGAAAAAGAATTATATTCAGCCGGCTATGACGGAATCAACGTCCATGTCGTGGTCTTTGATAAGGTAAAAGAAACTAAAATAAAAATATACGAGTTCAAAGTAAGATAGACATGGTGAAAACCTGAAAGGGCGTCATGGGTAAAAACAACGAGCTTGTATGGACCAGGTGAAAACCTGAGAAGGCTCCTGGGGTAAAAATGTATACCCATGGATGTAATGAAAACTCGAATGGGCGCTACGGGTAAAAAAGAGGGCATAACGGGCACGGCGAAAACCCACCTTGAGCGTTGTGAGTAAAAAAGAAAGGAGGAAGAAATAGAAAAAGGAGAAGAAAGAGAGAAGAATCCTTCGATCACCCTCTCATGCTACCTAAATCCCAACTGGGCCGCTCATGTTAGGTCAAATCAGGTCCCAACCGAGAATGTCTTCATAACCACACCGTCAGACGTATGACCCGAGGTAAAGAGAAAAGGTCAATTCAATCCAAAAGGGATGGATGTTCCGGCCTTGGTAAAACTACTGACCTCACTCAGATCCAACCAAGTGACAGTGTTCGACTATGCTCAATATTGGGACCCGCTACTTCCCCTTACGTTTAAGGCATAAGAGAAAATCTAAAAAAAAATGGGGGGGATAATAAATTTTCCTTTCCCATGTTCAGGCCAGCACTGTACATGCCCCGCTTTGGGATGATTGGATTGATGACCGAAAAGACCACTTTTGTAAAAGATAATACATTCCCCTTTCCCATTTTCACACCCACACTGTGTGCACCACCAGAGGGGAAGGAGGCCACTTTTAAAAGATAATGTATTTACCTTTCCCATTTTCACACCCACACTGTGTGCACCACCACAGGGCAAAGAGGCCACTTTTGTAAAAGATAATATATTTTCCTTTCCTATCTTCACACCCACACTATGTGCACTTTGTAAAAGATAATACATTTTCCTTTTCCCATTTTCATGCCCACACAGTCTGCACCACTACCGGGAAAGAGGGTCATTCTGCAAAAGATAATAGATTTCCCTTTCCCATTTTTATAATCGTGCTATGTACTTTCCATCCAAAAAAAAAACCATCAACCAAAGAGAGCGGGAATGACACTTTTGTAAGATCATAGATTTCCCTTTTCCATTTATATGTATTATGCTTACACCACATCTCCAAAAAAATATTTTGTATGATGTCTAGTTTCCCTTTTCCTTTTTTTACAAAAATCTGAAAAAAGATAAAAACTTAAAGAAAATATCTATACCAAAAAGATGCATCTGAGCAAGGGTTTTTAAGCCCCCTTCTATGGTTTTGATCTATGCAAAAAAGATATGTGCAGAGTGAAATCAACGACCCAACTCACTCTTCAAGGCACGGATCTCTGCATGTAAATCATCCTCCCCGTACGTCCCACTCTGTCATCCAGTGGCCATGAAGACTCCTATACCATTTTCGAGAGGCATCAGTAGCACCGAGAGCGTTATTCAAGGCTCCTTCTAGGAGAAGGACTGTTGTTGCTTCTGTGTATGCTTGATTTATTTGTGTTTTGAAAACAGGTTTGCAACTGCTAAGTTATAATGAATTTAAAATATTAAAAAGAGTAAAGAAATATCAGCACAAATAGAAGTGAATTAGCCTGCAAGATCAGGGCCAATTGTAGCAAGTTTTAAATGTAAGTGAGTAAAAGATCGTCCACAGAGAATTTGTCTAAAATGCAAGATAAACCTCCAGATCCGAGCTACCAGATCTGGCCTCTTATCCTATCTAGAAAGCACATAAGATGGGAGGTTGAATTTCTCACATTAACTAAATGATAAAAGTAAAAGTTAAACTAAATGATCCAGATCCGAGTTGGGGGAACGTTTGAGGTAAACTTGTAAAAAAAAATGGAGAAGTAATATCTAACTTTGATTTGGTCCTTGAAACACAATGAGAATGACTACCGATCAACAGAGAAATGATTCAATCTTCATCTGGCTACAAGCACAGATGTAAGAGAAATAAATCTAACTCAAGGATTAGACTTAGGCTTATGGCTATGGTCTGTCCACTTTAATGGCCACAGACCATCTAATAGTCTTTAATCCAAAGCCTTAGTTTAGAACAAGAAGCATCACTACAAATGCCGTGAGAGATTAGGTTACAAACACTAATTCTCACAGGATTAATGAATCAAGGGAAATTGCATGAAAAATAGTAAATCTAAAGGAGTTTAATGCAATAAGGAGATCAGAGGGAACCCTTAACATGAGTCCAATTGAGAATGTACGGTTTACAGCAACCTTTTCAAATCCACCATTACAATTACAGAGCACAGCTTAAACAGCTCTCAGATTTGTAGTCTTGAATACAACTCTCTTTTGAATTACAGAAATATCTCACAGCTCTCAATTGCAAGTAAAAGTGAAGCTATTACAGGGATTTTAGACAAACTATCTAGTTTGGAAATGGGGGAATAGGAATGAAACTCAAAATCTGGATGCCCAAATTGGGCAAATGGTTCGTCTATTTATAGTTTTCCCTAAGTCCAGCTCAGATGTGTATCAACCAATCAGAAGTGCTCAGATCTGTATTGACCAATGGTAGTCGAGCACGAGGATCCAGATCTATTCTGGCCAATCAGAATTCCTCGATCTGGTTCAGCCAATCAGGTGAAAAAAAACATCAATTCTGTTATGCATTTTGAAAGTCTGTTAGAGTTTCTAGAAGTTCCCGCTAAGTTATTTCATCTCTGGGTGCTCACGTGGGGTGGAATATGCCTTCGCTTCATGCTTAGAATCCTCTGGAATGTCCCTAGGTTTTAAATACATTGGGACGCATGAAACAGATTACTGAATTGCCCTTGCAAAAGCTGGGAATCTCCAGAATACCTTTTCGCATAGCTTAGGGGACTTTTCACAAGGTGTTGTAACTCCTAAAGCTCTTTTCGCAATGTTCTGGTTCTGTTCAAATTGAGTTTTCTTCTTTTCGAAAAGGTCAATCATCTCTTCAAAGAGTTCAGGTGCTCTTCGAAAGCTAAGCCTGGAGTTTTAGTTCTTTTCGCAGAGTTCAGGTTCTTTGCGAACAGTTCAGGTTCTTTGCGAAAAGTACTCTGTAGTGCATTTTTTTGTTCGAATTGCTCCATACTTCTTTTCTGGGTTTAGACCAGGTCCTTGTCTCTTCAATTTAGACCTTTTAACAGCTAGTGAGGTTGTCTCTTCTCTTTCTTCCTTTGGATTGACATGGATTGTCATCTTTTTGGCACTTTTAAGCTGCTTTTATGGTTAAGCTTGTCTTTATTGTTATACACAAGCACTTAAAACACTTATTTAGTTCTCTCAAAGGTCTATCAAGACTCAAGTTAAGGGGTGAAAAATGGTATTTTTCAGTTCTCAACACACCCCCAAACCTATGCTTTGCTAGTCCCTGAGCAAAGACAAAATTAAAAACAAAGTAAGAAACCACTTTTGTAGGGAGCACAGTTGCATTTAGCATATGCAACAAGCCTTTTAAACCCCTAGGTGATCCCTAGTGGAGGAGTGAAGTCTCCTGAGGGTTTTCAGTGAAGGTACCCACAAACTTCTTCAATAAATCAATTAAGATCACTGCAGTTTTGTTACAGCAAACTTTCCTCCAATCTGATTATTCACACATGCATCAGTCATGTTGTAAGAAGATTTTCAAGAAAAACATCAGTTCAAAACTAAAATTCTGTTGTAATTCTTATTACTACTAAGTCAATTTATGTCAAAGGTTATTTACAAGAAAAATTAATGAACAGCTTGCCTTCTATTTAGGAATCCAGCTTCGATGTTACCCCAATGAGTTGATTTCAAGCCCAACTCTCACCAGGATTTTCACTCATATGCAAGGAAGAGGGTTGTACTATTTCACACAGCTCAAGAGCAGTTATAGCCCTCAAATAGGACTGTAAGCATGAGCATAGGCATTGCTTTTAGTTCGGAATTCACTACTCTTTTCACCATAGATTACACAAATTCTTATCTCCATGTGATAGCTCAATCCATCATTGATCAGTAAGGATTTTACTGGGGTTGTAATGTGGCTTATGGGTGAAATTTCTCAAGAATAAAGGGGTGAAATGGTGTTCAAATTTGAGAAGTCAGTCAAGGTAAGGAGGTGATATACAAACCTTCTTTACTTCAGCATATTTTCATTTTCTTCTTTGAATTTCCAGAGCCAAAGTGGCCATCTTTTTCTCTTTCTTTTTCAAACTTCCAATGAAATGCCTTCTCTCTTTTTGTTTTGCTCAAATATATATTTTTTTTCAAATTAGCATTGACTAGAATGCCACATTTCCTCTGCTGTTACATCATTGCCTTCAACTTGTATCCTTCTTTTGTTATCAAATTGTTACTCAATTCTCCTTTCTTCAACTTCCTTCCCTTTATCTTCTGACTTCTCGGAGTGAGGGTTAGGCTAAATGAAGTTGATGAGGTTATTAGATGAGGTTTCAAAGGAATCATAGATTTGTACAGCTCAAATGGTGTGTATCAAGGGCAGTTTCAACAGGTGGGGCTTTGTAATGTTCAAACTATCCAAAAGGAGGCCTTACATCATGTCTTTAATATCACGAGTGCTATCAAATTATTTCAATTGGGATATGTGTAACTTCTAGTGCAAGTAAGCAGATTCAATCAGTCTCAAAAGCAGAAAAAATTCCCAATTCATACCTCCAAAGAATACATTTCAGGCCCAAACCTCACTGGGTGTGGTTTGTTTATCAAATTCACTGTATCCTCCTTTTCCTTCTTTTTAGGTTTACTAAAACATCAATTTTCTTTTGGAAATTTCCTGGCATTCACTTCATGAAAGTATTAGAATTACACTAGAAATTAATTTCAAAAGGTTTTCAAGTTCTTCATATTTTTCTTTTTTTTTTCAAAACAGCAGGTGTGAAATTACTTTATTTTCAAAAATTCCACTGATCATAAGCTGTACTGATGTTAACTCAATTATTGATTATTGACATTTCTGTCACACCCCCAAACCAAAGGGGAGCAAGGTCCACACTAGTCCAATGTAGAGAAGAGATATAAGCAAGAAAAAAAAATCATGATGACAAGAGGACAGACAGAAATGCACATTAATTTCACAAGAAAAACCAGAATTTATATTACAAACTTATACCACAGATAAGTACAAAGTGCTTTAATAACTGGGGTCAAAATATGTGTCATAAGTTGGTTCAATTGGCTCAGAACTGGAGTCACATCGAATCGAACTAGAATCGATGTTGAGTCCTGAACTTTGAGCTTTCTCCTGGATTGTGTTTTGCAGCTCAGTGTATTCCTCTTATTTGATCTTTTTGGTGAGGCCAATGTACTTGCCAAGTCTAGTGGTCTTCAGTTTTTCCTGGTCAAGCTGTGCTTGCAACATGGTCACCTTGTGCTGCTCACTCCGAACCATCTGAAAGGTTTGACCCAGCAAGTCCTTCATTTTCTCTCTCTCAAATTTCATAAATAACTCCAATTTCTGAATCTGGCTTTCATAACGGGTTCGAATGTAGGCTTGTAAATCAGCTAACCCCTTTAGAACATCTCTACAGATATAAGGATTTTCTTCCATGGCTCTTCTGAGGGTGCCAAATCTGGGAAGGGGAATGGAATGGTAGGGGACCAAAGGTGTCCCTGCTATGGGAGGGGGAGAAGAAGTGTCCAGAAGGAGGACTTCAGGGTCGGTCTGAGTGGCTTGCTCAGAGAAAGTGAGGAGTGGTGAAGGGGATGCAACCAGAGGGACCTCTGGTTCAGTTTGGGTAGCATGGGAATCAACAGTAGGTACAGGGGTAATGGTGGTTGTGTGGGATGTGGAGGCTAAGGTTTGGAGAAGGTCATTGGTCACAGACTGGTTTTCTGTGTTGAGTTGTAGTTGGGCTTGGATGGATTGGAGGTAGGCAAGTAGTTGGTTAATAGATGCAGGTGGGGGAGAGGTGGGCATAGCAGGGACTGGTACAACTGAAGTGGAGGGTGGAGGTGCAATGGCTGTAAAGGGAGACATAGGTAAGTGAGTGAAATGATGAGGGTCAGGTATAGGGATAGGTTCAAGCCCCACGGTTTCAAAAATAGAGCCCATTAAGGAGGAGTAAGCCTCCGTAGTGAAAGGCTCAGGTTCAGGTGTATGGGATACTTCAGGTGTGTGGGCTGACTGAGTAGGTGAATTTGAGGGGCTTTGGAGTAGAAGAGTGCAAGGAGATTGGGCAATAAAGTCTGTAGCCAAAACATGGGCATTGGTGGGAGAAATTGGTGGTGTGAGTATGGTTGGAGTGGTTGGTGTAGAGGGGGAATCTATAATTGGAATAATGGAGGGTATGGGAGATGGGACAGCTGGGATAGGTGAAGTGGCAGGGGCTGGACTAGGGGAGGAGGGTGAAAGGCCAACTTCCTCAAGAATTGGTGCAGCTGAAGAGCTGGTCACCATGGGAAGGATAGTTTCTTCAAAAATGGGTGCAGCTAAAGAGCTGGGCACCACAGGGTCTGGCAGAGCTGCTTCAAGAAGTGGTGCAACATGAGCTGGTCACCAGTGTTCCGCAAACCGATTCTAAAGGGAACCTGAGGGCAGTTCATTAACTTGAGGTGCAGGTTCACCTTCCTCTCTCATTCTTCTCAGCATGGCTTTGCTTGTAGTCCAAGCCTTTTTCCCAAAATTGTGAGGAGCAATGACTTCAAATGGCTCGTCGTTATCAATGTCAAACTTGGCTCTGAGGAGGGCTGTGATCAATCTACCAAATGGGAGGCCAGCTAATTTCTGCTCCTTTTTCAACTTGGCACTAATATCAGCCATGGCTTCAAAAATTAACATAGGGGCATTGAAAAATTGCCCCTTAGAAAAATGAAAGAGAGCCTCCAGAATTGGTGTTCTCCTCTCTTGGCTGTGCCCGGTGACATAAAAACTTCCCCTCAAAATGGAATCCATCAATAGAAATTGGGGGGCTAGGTCTCTCCTCATGATGGACTGTCCGGTGCCCACAATTCCTTGGGTTAAATGTGCAGCCATTTCTCTAAAGGATGTTGTTTCTGGAGCAGCCAATGGACCCCAGAAAGCATCACCTTGAAAATTGGAGGCAAAATGGTTGCAACTGTAGACATGTTCTAGAAGTGGGGCTACTAAAAAGGTAAGGGGCTGGGACCCTGATTACAGGGCAGAAGAGAGCTAGTTAGGGCCAAGGGTGGCCAGCAAGTAAGATTTGGGCTAGGTTATATGCCCACTGAAGAAGAAGTCAGAGAGGCGAAGGAGAAGGCCCGAGCAATTGCTGCAGCAAAAGCCAAGGGAATAAACTTAGAAGAAGAACCCCGTCCTAGACCTCACATCAGGGAGACCTTTGTAAGTGCAGGGATTGTGAAGATTGATCAGAATGGGGCAACACAATTAATCGCGCACAAACCCACAGCCCATGTTTACCCCACCAATCCTCAAATTATCCCTCACAACCTAGAAGTAGACCTCGTCACTCTGTACCTCTTTGAGGAAGAGTTTTCTATACCTGCACAATCTCCCCCTGTGGTAAACCACCAAAGGACATTGTTGACGTTTGAGGACAGAGTCCCAGACAAATCCAGGATCAACATGATGGAGGCTGACTTTGAGGAATCATATCATTCAACCCCCTCCATCCAAATAGGTAAAAGAGCAACACCATAGGTACTGAATTGGATGTCTATGCCCCAAACTCTAGAAGCAGTAAGTGCCCTGAAATTCAGCACCCGTTTCCCAAAAAAGAAACCTAAAAAAAATAAGATGAGCCCTTGGCAGGCAATGCCATGTATATATAGGGACTCGCTTGGCCAAGAGTCCACTTTCGAAGAAAAAGAAAAACCTTAAAAAATAGAAAAAATGAAAAATCCAAAAATATTGTCTTTCAAAATTCTCAAGAAAATCTAAGAAAATGATGCCTTAATTGAAAAACCTGTCTCGCATGAAATCGATCCCTTTCCTATAGAAATATAAGAAGAGGTAAGAATCATGAGTCTGGACAAGGAAATCCCTACTGAGGAGCTTCCCAATGAACTCCTTGAGCGGTTTGTCGACTTTGAGCACGGCCCTACCCGTATTGTTGAAGAAACAGAGGATGACAATCTAGGGACAGAGGAGATTCCTAGAATCCCCAAAATTGGAACGTCACTGTCTCCCGAGGAAAGAAAAAGCATGATCAATTTCCTTCAGTCATACAGGGACATCTTCGCATGGTTGTACAAGGACATGCTTGGTTTTGACACCGATTTGGTCGAGCATGAGCTGCCACTCTACCCTGATATCAAGCCAGTCAAGCAAAAGTTGAGACGTCTCCGACCATAATGGATGCTAAAAGCAAAGGATGAGGTCATCAAGCAATATGATGCAAGATTTCTCATGGTCTCCAAGTACGCTCAGTGGTTTGCTAATATAGTCCCGGTACCAAAGAAGAATGGGAAGGTCTGCATGAGCATTGATTTCAAAAACTTAAACAAGGCGAGCCCGTAAGATGACTTCCTTTTGCTACATATCGATATCTTGGTCGATAACACTGCCAGGCATGGGATGCCCTCATTTATGGACGAATTGCCTGGATACAATTAGATCAAGATGGCAGAAGCAGACCGAGAGAAGACAACATTCATCACTCCCTAGGGAACTTTCTGCTACCGAGTCATATTGTTCGGGTTAAAGAATGCCATCGCAATATACCAAAGAGCTATGATAGCACTATATCATGACATGATGCACCGATAAATTAAGGTTTACGTTGATGACATGATTGCCAAGTCACCAGAGTGAGGTGACCATTTGATAAACCTCCAAAAGATTTTTAAGAGGCTAAGAAAATATAGGTTGATCCAGTCAAGGTAAATGCCATCACAGAAATGCTCATTCGATGTCATGTCAAGAAAGTTGCTAGGATTCATCATCAACAGGAGAGGTATCGAGGTTGATCCAGTCAAGGTAAAAGCCATCACAGAAATGCCACCACCGTCTATTGAGAAGGAGGTTAGAGGGTTCTTGGGCAGGATACAGTACATCAGTCGGTTCATTACACAACTCACTCCTATTTGCACACTGATCTTTAAACTATTGAGAAAAGATTCACCCATCAAATGGAACAATGACTTCCAAGCAACATTTGATAAGATCAAGGGTTATCTCCTCAATCTGCTAATTTTAGTACCACCTGAGTCAGAGACCACTCTTAATGTATCTCTCCATAATGGAAGTTTCGATGGGATGTGTCATAGGGAAGCATGATGAGACAGGAAGAAGAGAGCAGGCCATCTACTACCTGAGCAAGAAATTTACTAACTACGAGACACGCTATTCTCATATGGAGAAAGGGTGCCTGGCTCTCGTATGGGCTACCTAAAGGCTTTGCCATTACCTGCTATCCCAAGTCGTTCTACTCCTAGTGTGAATGGATCAATTGAAGTACATATTCGAAAAGCCAACTGTCACTGGCCGAACTGCATGCTGGTAGCTCCTATTATCCGAATTCAACATCACGTATGTCACTTAAAAGTCCATCAAGGGGCAGGCCCTAGCTGATCATCTTGCCGAGAATCCCTTACCAGACTATGAGCCTTTGAGAATTCTTAAACAAGGATATCTTGTTTATGCTAAAGGATGATACCGTAGAGACGGAGGAATCTTGGGTAATGCACTTTGACGGGGCAGCAAATGCCGAAGGTCAGGGAGTTGGGGCTATTCTGATTTCGCTAAAGGGATTACACATACCTGTGTCCATCAAACTCAATTTCCCTGTGCCAACAACATGGCCGAGTATGAAGCGTACGTAGCTGGCCTACAAGTGGGTTTGGACCTAGACGTAACTCATCTCAGGGTGTTTGGCGATTCCCAGTTAATCATATGCCAAACAAAAGGAGACTGAAAGACGAAGGACAAGAAACTAGTCCCGTACCATGAGCAACTTGAAGATCTAATAGCATGCTTCAAGGATGTTACTTTTTCCTATGTCCCATGGGTAAGAAATCGCTTTGCTGATGCATTAGCAACTTTGGCCTCAATGATAGAAATCCCTTATGGTGTCTAGATGAAGTCGATCATGATTGAACAAAGAAATGAGCCAGCCTTCAACCTCTAGATTGAGGAGCCTATAAGGTTAGATGACAAGCCACCGCGGTTCTCAGACATCAAGAACTTCCTCGAGGCTAGCACTTTCCCTGAGGGTACGTCTAAGACAGACAGACAGAACATCCAGCATCTAGCAACAAACTACGTCATCTACGGTGAATGCCTCTATAAGCGATCATATAATAATATCTTCCTTAGATGCCTTACTGAAGGTGAGGCAGCCAACATAATGAGGGAGATCAACAAGGGAGTATGCGGGGCCCACGTCATCGGACACATGCTTGCAAAGAAGATCCTACGATAAGGATACTTCTAGACCACTATAGAAATTGGTTGCTACAATCATGTTCAGAAGTGCTACAAATGCCAAGAACACTCTAGTCTGATACATGCTCACGCCATTGATCTATACAGCATGACCACTCCATGGCCATTTACCACCTGGGGCCTTGACGTCGTCGAAAAGATTAATCTGAAGGCTTCCAACGGACATCAGTTCATCCTTGTCGCTATTGAGTACTTCACCAAATGGGTAAAAGCGACATCCTATACAAACATCACGGCCAGTCACGTTGAAAAATTCATCAAGAACAACATAGTTTGAAGATTTGGCGTATCCAAGGACATCATCACCGATAATGGCATCAACTTTGCAAACAAGCACATCAGGGCCTTCTGTGATCAGTACAAAATCAAGCACCATCGCTCGTCGCCTTATCGACTGCAAACCAATGGGGCTGTGAAAGCTGCTAACAAGACATTCGTCTGCATCCTTGAGAATATAGTCGTCACCGATCGAGATTGGATTGAAATGTTACCATTTGCATTATGGGCCTACATGACGTCAATCTGCACCGCCACAAGGGCAACACCTTTCTCCGTTGTATATAGAACTAAGGCTGTCCTGTTAGTAGAAGTTGAAGTACCCTCACTCCAAATCCTCATGGAATCAAGCCTACCTGAAGTTGAAAAGGAGAGGTCCCGCTTTGAGCAGCTGAACTAGCTAGATGAGAAAAGACTCCTAGCCCTGTGCCATACCCAAGTTTACCAAGGGAGAATCGCTCGTGCTTACAATAAGCGTGTTCATATCCTAGATTTAAAGGTGGATGACATAGTACTCAAGAAAATCTTCTCTTCTCTCCACGCTGATCCAAGAGGAAAATTCAAGCCCAACTGGGAGGGACCCTACTTCATCCGAGAAGTACTCCCGGGATATGCCATCCGCCTCGTCCTGATGGACGGAGATCACTTTCCTGAGCTTATCAATGTTGGATACGTCCGCTAATTCTATTCCTAAATCTTCACGGTAAGGTAAGTATTGGTAAAAATGGATGTGTGACTGCTTAAGGACCCAAAAAAAGAGGCCATCTTTTCAAAGCCAAGTAGCCAAAAAGCGTCCCTAAATGATTATATCCTTTGTTACACCCGTTGAGCTATTGACCTTTCCTTTATTAACCTCTCTCAGAAAAATGAAAAAATGTGTATATACCATAAAAAAAAAAAAAGATTTACCATCAAATAAAAAAAATCGTAAAAGTAAAATCAAATCAAAAGAAAAAATTAAAAGTAAAAAAAAGAAAATGGAAAGGAACCAAAAGATAGAAATGAAAGAAATCATGGGGTATGTACAGTCGAGATCCTCCAAGGAAGAAGTGTATTATGGCAGCTAGAACTCAATCAAGGAACCTTTTTAAAAACCCATAGTACCTTCAAGATTCCTAACCTAACCCATGGCCACGATACATCCCGAGGAAAAGCCCTCTTTAAGGTCCATGAGCAGTCACAATATCCATTGAGTCAACACGAGCCAAGCTGTGAGACGGAAAAAGAATTATATTCAGCCGGCTATGACGGAATCAACGTCCATGTCGTGGTCTTTGATAAGGTAAAAGAAACTAAAATAAAAATATACGAGTTCAAAGTAAGATAGACATGGTGAAAACCTGAAAGGGCGTCATGGGTAAAAACAACGAGCTTGTATAGACCAGGTGAAAACCTGAGAAGGCTCCTGGGGTAAAAATGTATACCCATGGATGTAATGAAAACTCGAAAGGGCGCTACGGGTAAAAAAGAGGGCATAACGGGCACGGCGAAAACCCACCTTGAGCGTTGTGAGTAAAAAAGAAAGGAGGAAGAAATAGAAAAAGGAGAAGAAAGAGAGAAGAATCCTTCGATCACCCTCTCATGCTACCTAAATCCCAACTGGGCCGCTCATGTTAGGTCAAATCAGGTCCCAACCGAGAATGTCTTCATAACCACACCGTCAGACGTATGACCCGAGGTAAAGAGAAAAGGTCAATTCAATCCAAAAGGGATGGATGTTCCGGCCTTGGTAAAACTACTGACCTCACTCAGATCCAACCAAGTGACAGTGTTCGACTATGCTCAATATTGGGACCCGCTACTTCCCCTTACGTTTAAGGCATAAGAGAAAATCTAAAAAACAATGGGGGGGATAATAAATTTTCCTTTCCCATGTTCAGGCCAGCACTGTACATGCCCCGCTTTGGGATGATTGGATTGATGACCGAAAAGACCACTTTTGTAAAAGATAATACATTCCCCTTTCCCATTTTCACACCCACACTGTGTGCACCACCAGAGGGGAAGGAGGCCACTTTTAAAAGATAATGTATTTACCTTTCCCATTTTCACACCCACACTGTGTGCACCACCACAGGGCAAAGAGGCCACTTTTGTAAAAGATAATACATTTTCCTTTCCTATCTTCACACCCACACTATGTGCACTTTGTAAAAGATAATACATTTTCCTTTTCCCATTTTCATGCCCACACAGTCTGCACCACTACCGGGAAAGAGGGTCATTCTGCAAAAGATAATAGATTTCCCTTTCCCATTTTTATAATCGTGCTATGTACTTTCCATCTAAAAAAAAAACCATCAACCAAAGAGAGCGGGAATGACACTTTTGTAAGATCATAGATTTCCCTTTTCCATTTATATGTATTATGCTTACACCACATCTCCAAAAAAATATTTTGTATGATGTCTAGTTTCCCTTTTCCTTTTTTTACAAAAATCTGAAAAAAGATAAAAACTTAAAGAAAATATCTATACCAAAAAGATGCATCTGAGCAAGGGTTTTTAAGCCCCCTTCTATGGTTTTGATCTATGCAAAAAAGATATGTGCAGAGTGAAATCAACGACCCAACTCACTCTTCAAGGCACGGATCTCTGCATGTAAATCATCCTCCCCGTACGTCCCACTCTGTCATCCAGTGGCCATGAAGACTCCTATACCATTTTCGAGAGGCATCAGTAGCACCGAGAGCGTTATTCAAGGCTCCTTCTAGGAGAAGGACTGTTGTTGCTTCTGTGTATGCTTGATTTATTTGTGTTTTGAAAACAGGTTTGCAACTGCTAAGTTATAATGAATTTAAAATATTAAAAAGAGTAAAGAAATATCAGCACAAATAGAAGTGAATTAGCCTGCAAGATCAGGGCCAATTGTAGCAAGTTTTAAATGTAAGTGAGTAAAAGATCGTCCACAGAGAATTTGTCTAAAATGCAAGATAAACCTCGGATCCAGAGCTACGGATCTGGCCTCTTATCCTATCTAGAAAGCACATAAGATGGGAGGTTGAATTTCTCACATTAACTAAATGATAAAAGTAAAAGTTAAACTAAATGATCCAGATCCGAGTTGGGGGAACGTTTGAGGTAAACTTGTAAAAAAAATGGAGAAGTAATATCTAACTTTGATTTGGTCCTTGAAACACAATGAGAATGACTGCCGATCAACAGAGAAATGATTCAATCTTCATCTGGCTACAAGCACAGATGTAAGAGAAATAAATCTAACTCAAGGATTAGACTTAGGCTTATGGCTATGGTCTGTCCACTTTAATGGCCACAGACCATCTAATAGTCTTTAATCCAAAGCCTTAGTTTAGAACAAGAAGCATCACTACAAATGCCGTGAGAGATTAGGTTACAAACACTAATTCTCACAGGATTAATGAATCAAGGGAAATTGCATGAAAAATAGTAAATCTAAAGGAGTTTAATGCAATAAGGAGATCAGAGGGAACCCTTAACATGAGTCCAATTGAGAATGTACGGTTTATAGCAACCTTTTCAAATCCACCATTACAATTACAGAGCACAGCTTAAATAGCTCTCAGATTTGTAGTCTTGAATACAACTCTCTTTTGAATTACAGAAATATCTCATAGCTCTCAATTGCAAGTAAAAGTGAAGCTATTACAGGGATTTTAGACAAACTATCTAGTTTGGAAATGGGGGAATAGGAATGAAACTCAAAATCTGGATGCCCAAATTGGGCGAATGGTTCGTCTATTTATAGTTTTCCCTAAGTCCAGCTCAGATGTGTATCAACCAATCAGAAGTGCTCAGATCTGTATTGACCAATGGTAGTCGAGCACGAGGATCCAGATCTATTCTGGCCAATCAGAATTCCTCGATCTGGTTCAGCCAATCAGGTGAAAAAAAACATCAATTCTGTTATGCATTTTGAAAGTCTGTTAGAGTTTCTAGAAGTTCCCGCTAAGTTATTTCATCTCTGGGTGCTCACGTGGGGTGGAATATGCCTTCGCTTCATGCTTAGAATCCTCTGGAATGTCCCTAGGTTTTAAATACATTGGGACGCATGAAACAGATTACTGAATTGCCCTTGCAAAAGCTGGGAATCTCCAGAATACCTTTTCGCATAGCTTAGGGGACTTTTCACAAGGTGTTGTAACTCCTAAAGCTCTTTTCGCAATGTTCTGGTTCTGTTCAAATTGAGTTTTCTTCTTTTCGAAAAGGTCAATCATCTCTTCAAAGAGTTCAGGTGCTCTTCGAAAGCTAAGCCTGGAGTTTTAGTTCTTTTCGCAGAGTTCAGGTTCTTTGCGAACAGTTCAGGTTCTTTGCGAAAAGTACTCTGTAGTGCATTTTTTTGTTCGAATTGCTCCATACTTCTTTTCTGGGTTTAGACCAGGTCTTTGTCTCTTCAATTTAGACCTTTTAACAGCTAGTGAGGTTGTCTCTTCTCTTTCTTCCTTTGGATTGACATGGATTGTCATCTTTTTGGCACTTTTAAGCTGCTTTTATGGTTAAGCTTGTCTTTATTGTTAGCTGCAACACAAGCACTTAAAACACTTATTTAGTTCTCTCAAAGGTCTATCAAGACTCAAGTTAAGGGGTGAAAAATGGTATTTTTCAGTTCTCAACACACCCCCAAACCTAAGCTTTGCTAGTCCCTGAGCAAAGACAAAATTAAAAACAAAGTAAGAAGCCACTTTTGTAGGGAGCACAGTTGCATTTAGCATATGCAACAAGCCTTTTAAACCCCTAGGTGATCCCTAGTGGAGGAGTGAAGTCTCCTGAGGGTTTTCAGTGAAGGTACCCACAAACTTCTTCAATAAATCAGTTAAGATCACTGCAGTTTTGTTACAGCAAACTTTCCTCCAATCTGATTATTCACACCTGCATCAGTCATGTTGTAAGAAGATTTTCAAGAAAAACATCAGTTCAAAACTAAAATTCTGCTGTAATTCTTGTTACTACTCAGTCAATTTATGTCAAAGGTTATTTACAAGAAAAATTAATGAACAGCTTGCCTTCTATTTAGGAATCCAGCTTCGATGTTACCCCAATGAGTTGATTTCAAGCCCAACTCTCACCAGGATTTTCACTCATATGCAAGGAAGAGGGTTGTACTATTTCACACAGCTCAAGAGCAGTTATAGCCCTCAAATAGGACTGTAAGCATGAGCATAGGCATTGCTTTTAGTTCGGAATTCACTACTCTTTTCACCATAGATTACACAAATTCTTATCTCCATGTGATAGCTCAATCCATCATTGATCAGTAAGGATTTTACTGGGGTTGTAATGTGGCTTATGGGTGAAATTTCTCAAGAATAAAGGGGTGAAATGGTGTTCAAATTTGAGAAGTCAGTCAAGGTAAGGAGGTGATATACAAACCTTCTTTACTTCAGCATATTTTCATTTTCTTCTTTGAATTTCCAGAGCCAAAGTGGCCATCTTTTTCTCTTTCTTTTTCAAACTTCCAATGAAATGCCTTCTCTCTTTTTGTTTTGCTCAAATATATATTTTTTTTCAAATTAGCATTGACTAGAATGCCACATTTCCTCTGCTGTTACATCATTGCCTTCAACTTGTATCCTTCTTTTGTTATCAAATTGTTACTCAATTCTCCTTTCTTTAACTTCCTTCCCTTTATCTTCTGACTTCTCGGAGTGAGGGTTAGGCTAAATGAAGTTGATGAGGTTATTGGATGAGGTTTCAAAGGAATCATAGATTTGTACAGCTCAAATGGTGTGTATCAAGGGCAGTTTCAACAGGTGGGGCTTTGTAATGTTCAAACTATCCAAAAGGAGGCCTTACATCATGTCTTTAATATCACGAGTGCTATCAAATTATTTCAATTGGGATATGTGTAACTTCTAGTGCAAGTAAGCAGATTCAATCAGTCCCAAAAGCAGAAAAAATTCCCAATTCATACCTCCAAAGAATACATTTCAGGCCCAAACCTCACTGGGTGTGGTTTTTTTATCAAATTCCTGAGGTGTATCCTCACTGTTTTCCTTCTTTTTAGGTTTACTAAAACATCAATTTTCTTTTGGAAATTTCCTGGCATTCACTTCATGAAAGTATTAGAATTACACTAGAAATTAATTTCAAAAGGTTTTCAAGTTCTTCATATTTTTCTTTTTTTTTTCAAAACAGCAGGTGTGAAATTACTTTATTTTCAAAAATTCCACTGATCATAAGCTGTACTGATGTTAACTCAATTATTGATTATTGACATTTCTGTCACACCCCCAAACCAAAGGGGAGCAAGGTCCACACTGGTCCAATGTAGAGAAGAGATATAAGCAAGAAAAAAAAATCATGATGACAAGAGGACAGACAGAAATGCACATTAATTTCACAAGAAAAACCAGAATTTATATTACAAACTTATACCATAGATAAGTACAAAGTGCTTTAATAACTGGGGTCAAAATATGTGTCATAAGTTGGTTCAATTGGCTCAGAACTGGAGTCACTGTCAGAAATCAGAACTAGAATCAGTATTGGAGTCTGAACTTGATTGAGCTTTCTCCTGGATTGTGTTTTGCAGCTCAGTGTATTCCTCTTATTTGATCTTTTTGGTGAGGCCAATGTACTTGCCAAGTCTAGTGGTCTTCAGTTTTTCCTGGTCAAGCTGTGCTTGCAACATGGTCACCTTTGTCTTTGCTCCTCGAACCATAAAGGTTTGACCCAGCAAGTCCTTCATTTTCTCTCTCTCAAATTTCATAAATAACTCCAATTTCTGAATCTGGCTTTCATAACGGGTTCGAATGTAGGCTTGTAAATCAGCTAACCCCTTTAGAACATCTCTACAGATATAAGGATTTTCTTCCATGGCTCTTCTGAGGGTGCCAAATCTGGGAAGGGGAATGGAATGGTAGGGGACCAATGGTGTCCCTGCTGTGGGAGGGGGAGAAGAAGTGTCCAGAAGGAGGACTTCAGGGTCGGTCTGAGTGGCTTGCTCAGAGAAAGTGAGGAGTGGTGAAGGGGATGCAACCAGAGGGACCTCTGGTTCAGTTTGGGTAGCATGGGAATCAGATGAGTACTGAGGGTAATGGTGGTTGTGTGGGATGTGGAGGCTAAGGTTTGGAGAAGGTCATTGGTCACAGACTGGTTTTCTGTGTTGAGTTGTAGTTGGGCTTGGATGGATTGGAGGTAGGCAAGTAGTTGGTTAATAGATGCAGGTGGGGGAGAGGTGGGCATAGCAGGGACTGGTACAACTGAAGTGGAGGGTGGAGGTGCAATGGCTGTAAAGGGAGACATAGGTAAGTGAGTGAAATGATGAGGGTCAAGTATAGGGATAGGTTCAAGCCCCACGGTTTCAAAAATAGAGCCCATTAAGGAGGAGTAAGCCTCCGTAGTGAAAGGCTCAGGTTCAGGTGTATGGGATACTTCAGGTGTGTGGGCTGACTGAGTAGGTGAATTTGAGGGGCTTTGGAGCAGAAGAGTGCAAGGAGATTGGGCAATAAAGTCTGCAGCCAAAACATGGGCATTGGTGGGAGAAATTGGTGGTGTGAGTATGGTTGGAGTGGTTGGTGTAGAGGGGGAATCTATAATTGGAATAATGGAGGGTATGGGAGATGGGACAGCTGGGATAGGTGAAGTGGCGGTGGACTAGGGAGGAGGGTGAAAGGCCAACTTCCTCAAGAATTGGTGCAGCTGAAGAGCTGGTCACCATGGGAAGGATAGTTTCTTCAAAAATGGGTGCAGCTAAAGAGCTGGGCACCACAGGGTCTGGCAGAGCTGCTTCAAGAAGTGGTGCAGCTCTGTGGTCACACAAGTTGATTCCTCTCTCATTCTTCTCAGCATGGCTTTGCTTGTAGTCCAAGCCTTTTTCCCAAAATTGTGAGGAGCAATGACTTCAAATGGCTCGTCGTTATCAATGTCAAACTTGGCTCTGAGGAGGGCTGTGATCAATCTACCAAATGGGAGGCCAGCTAATTTCTGCTCCTTTTTCAACTTGGCACTAATATCAGCCATGGCTTCAAAAATTAACATAGGGGCATTGAAAAACTGCCCCTTAGAAAAATGAAAGAGAGCCTCCAGAATTGGTGTTCTCCTCTCTTGGCTGTGCCCGGTGACATAAAAACTTCCCCTCAAAATGGAATCCATCAATAGAAATTGGGGGGCTAGGTCTCTCCTCATGATGGGTATCGTGCCCACAATTCCTTGGGTTAAATGTACCATTTCTCTAAAGGATCTTTACGGAGCAGCCAATGGACTAGAAGGATCAAATTGGAAGGGTATCCCCAAAGCATTCCCTATGTCTTCAAATGTGACAGTAAGATCGCAATCATCAATAAAGATAACCAGGGTAGGGACATCAGCATCTCTTTCAGTGACCTTGACTAGGTTTTGGTACCATAACTTCACCATTCGTGGGTAAATTTTTTCTGGCAAGGGGGTAAGGATATTGCTTAGTGGGGCATCTCTTATGTATCTTAAAGATAACAGGCAATCCAGTTTGTTGACGAAAAAAGCTTCGTCCACAATCAGCTCATGAATTAGCTTCTGAGCTTCAATGAATGGATTTGCTACTACCAAATGTATAGGCAGAGGAGGAAGCTCAGGCTCAGGACTAGCAGCAGCAGGGATGGGTTCCTCTTGTCTCACTTTCTTCCCTTCTCCACCCTATCCATTTTATCCATAAATAGTTTTCTTTTGGCTGAAGTTTTAGTTTTTCCTTTTGGGGTAGGTTTGCTAACTTTCTTAGCAGAGGATTTTGGGAACATGGCAGCCAACGAGTTCTCCGCTTTTCCCATTCTAAATTGATGTATGAAAATGCCCACAACAGATGCTGACACAAAATCAAATTTTCCAAATGATAAACAGAGAGAATGTGTAGAGAAATACCGAGATCTAGGGTTTTTGATTGAACGTGTTGTTTGGTTGCAGAAATCCCCCAGACTAAAGCTAAAATCCTTCTCTGAAAACTCAAATGATCGAACAAAGGTGAAGAAAAGTGTAGCAAGATTCTCAAATCGCGCAAGGAAAGAAAGAAATAGGGTTTACAGAGCAGTCACTCTTGAAAGCTTTGAAACCCTTACTTCGAAAGGGTTTAAATATACTCAGAGTTAATTTCGCAAAGTCCTTTTTAAGTTTTCGAAAAGTTCCAAAATAGACCTTTTGACAATTGCGAATGGCATCAGTACCATTCGAAAAGTTAATAGCTTCAGAAACATCTTTTCGAAAAGAAACTAGCTTCAGAAATATCTTTTCAAAAAGAAAATAGCTTCAGAACCAACTATTCGAAAAGCAAATCCTTACTTTCGAGCAGTTCGTTACAAATCCAGAGTCTTTTCGAAAAGTAAATTAAACTTTGCGAAAAGATAATTATTACTTTGCGACTTAACTTGGAGCATATTTAAACCATGCGAAAAGAGACAAATCATGAATAAAAATAGAAACAAAGAAACTAAGCAAAAACTATGAAATAAAAACATAATGTACAGTTATCTACAATCAGATTTTTCGAGGTTCATGATGACAGATGGGCAGCACAGGCTCCTGGGTATTTTCAATGCATGGTTTGAGCCTCTGACCATTTACTTTCAAGATTCTTCCATTACTTGGATTAAGGATGTCAACAGCTCCCGAAGGAGTTGCCTGAATGACAGTGTATGGCCCTTCCCATCTGGATCTTAGCTTTCCTGGAAAAAATTTGAGTTTTGAGTTAAATAACCATACCTTAGAGCCAGCTGTGAACTCTTTTCTCAATAAATTTTTATCATGGAAGGTTTTGACTTTTTCTTTGTAAAATCTTGAATTTGTGTATGCATCCATTCTCAGCTCCTCCAACTCAGCAAGTTGCAGTTTCCTGTGATCACCAGCAGTAGTTAGATCCATGTTCAATGTTTTAATGGCCCAAAAGGCTTTATATTCTAACTCTACTGGTAAATGGCATGCTTTGCCATAGACCAACCTGAATGGGGACATGCCAATTGGGGTTTTGTAGGCTGTCCTGTATGCCCACAATGCATCATTCAGCTTAAAGGACCAATCCTTTCTGTCCTTCTTCACAGTCTTTTCTAGAATATGTTTGATTTCTCTATTAAAAATCTCCACTTGTCCACTGCTTTGTGGATGATATGGAGTGGCTACTCTATGAGTCACAGAGTATTTTTTCAATAAAGTTTCAAAATGTTTATTACAAAAATGGCTTCCCCCATCACTGATAATGGCTCTGGGAAAACCAAACCTGGAAAAAATGTGATCCTTAAGAAATTTAAGAACCACTTTGTGATCGTTTGTTTTAGTGGCTGTGGCTTCAATCCATTTGGATACATAATCCACAGCTACTAAAATGAAATTATTCCCATTGGAAGGAGGAAAGGGACCCATGAAGTCTATCCCCCAAACATCAAACAACTCAACTACCAAAATAAGTCTGTAAAGGCATTATGTTTCTCTTGGAAATGCTGCCCAATTTCTGACAGTTTTGGCAAGACTTACAATGCTATAGAGCATCTTTGAAAAGTGTAGGCCAATAAAATCCGCACTACAAAACCTTTGCAGCAGTTTTGTTTCCACTAAAATGACCTCCACAGGCTTGTTCATGAAATATAGTAAGTATTCTATGAAATTCTTGGTCAGGGACACATTTTCTTATTATCTGGTCTGCACAACTCTTAAACAGATGAGGATCTTCCCAGATGAAATGTTTAACCTTTGCGAAGAAAAGATCTTTATCCATTTTATTCCAATGTTGAGGAATTCTTCCAGTAGCCAAAAAGTTGACTATGTTTGCAAACCAAGGAGTGTGTACACTAATGGCAAAAAGTTGCTCATCAGGGAAAGATTCATTGATAGGCAGCCTATCAATCTCAGCAGTTAAAATTCTAGACAGGTGATCAGCCACCACATTCTCCACCCCCTTTTTATCTTTGATCTATAAATCAAATTCCTATAATAGGAGAATCCACCTGATTAATCTTGGTTTGGTGTCCTTCTTAGACAGAAGGTATTTCAAAGCAGAGTGGTCAGTGAACACCACTATTTGTCAACCCAAGACATGACCTGAATTTCTTTAAAGCAAAAACAATTGCCAGCAGCTCTTTCTCAGTTGTTGTGTAATTGAGTTGTGCATCAATCATTGATCTACTGGCATAAGCTATGACATGAGGCAGCTTTTCCTTTCTCTGTCCAAGGACAGCTCCCAAAGTATAATCTGATGCATCACACATCAGTTCAAAAGGTAGTGAATAATCTGGAGACTGCAATATTGGAGCTGAAATCAAACAGTTTTTTAAAAATTCAAAAACCTTCATGCATTCATTATTGAAAACGAAAGGGACATCTTGGCACAACAAATGACAAAGAGGTTTGGTTATTTTACTGAAGTCCTTAATGAACCTTCTGTAAAATCCAGCATGTCCCAGAAAACTTCTGATTTGTTTAATGGTTTTGGGAGGTGGTAAATGTGCAATTAAATCAATTTTTGCTCTGTCCACCTCAATGCCCTTGTGAGAAACAACATGGACAAGGACAATGCCTTGGGTGACCATGAAATGGCTCTTTTCCCAGCTCAAAACTAGATTGGTTTCTTCACATCTCTGTAATACCAATTTGAGATGATGTAAACACTGGGAAAAGCATCTCAGAGATTGAAATATCATCCATAAAAATCTCCATAAATTGGACAATCATATCAGAGAAAATGGAATACATGCATCTTTGAAAGGTAGCAGGAGCATTACAAAGACCAAAAGGCATTCTCCTATAGGCAAAAGTGCCAAAAGGGCAAGTGAATGTGGTCTTTTCCTGATCTTGTGGGTACCACAGAATCTGGTTGTAACGAGTAACCATCAAGAAAAGCGATGTAATAAGCTTTTCCTGCTAGCTTATCTAAAATCTGATCAATGAATGGGAGGGGGAAATGGTCTTTTCTGGTCATTGCATTTAATTTTCTGTAATCAATACAGACTCTCCACCCAGTTGTTTGTTTGGTTGACATAAGCTCACCAGAGTCTGAGGTTACAACAGTGATCCCTGATTTCTTAGGTAGCACCTGTGTAGGTGCCACCCAAGCTGAATCTGAAATGGGGTAAATGACCCTTGCATCCAACAACTTAACAACCTCTTTCATGACCACTTCTTGCATATGTGGGTTCAGCCTCCTTTGCATTTCCCTAGAAGGCTTTGCATCTTCTTCCAAATGGATTTTGTGCATGCAAACAGCTGGACTGATTCCTCCCAAATCAGCAATAGTCCAACCAATTGCCCTTCTATATTCTTTCAAAACAACCAATAGTTCTTCCTCTTGCTCCTTTGTGAGGGAGGAAGAAATAATTGCAGGCAATGATTTATGATTTCCTAAAAACACATATTTCAAATTTTCTGGCAGCTGCTTTAGTTCTAAATCAGGTGGGCTGAGAAAAGAAGGTAACAAAGGTACCTTAGCTGTTTGTGGAAGGGGGAGAGTAGCAGGTTTCCAAGAAGAGAAACTTACTGATTGATTATGAGTTCCTTGCACAACATTTATTTCCTCAGAATTTGAGATACAAACTGTTTCTTCCTCAGAATTTCCCCAAGCATTTTTAACATCTATGGTGAAATCTTCACACTGCAAAAACTATTGTAAAGTCCCTTCTACCAGTTCATCCAATAGATCAACATGAAAACATTCTTCAGAGCTGAATTGAGGTTGTGTGACTGCATTATAAACATTTAATTTTACCTTCATGTTTCCAAAAGAGACTTTCATAATACCAGACCTGCATTGAATGCAAGCATTTGTCATGTAGCTGAGAATGGTCTTCCCAAAATGATGAGGGATGGAAGTTTTGCTTTTGGTAGGTTCCATGTCCAAAACTAGAAAATCGTGAGGATAGAAAAATTTATCTACTCCCACCAATACATCTTCAATCATCCCAAGCTGGTTTCCTTTCGGATCATGCGCTAGTTGTAACACCACATGAGTGGGTTTTAATTCTCCCAAACCTAGTTTCTCATATACAGAATATGGAAGTAGGTTGACACTAGCACCCAAATCTAATAAAGCCTTTTCAATGGTATGTTCCCCAATAATGCAAGGGATTGTGGGGAATACAGGAACTTGAAGGTTAGGAGGTGTGGCAATGGATATCACCTGATTAATTCTTTCCACAGCAAAGTCCTTCTTGGATAAGCATGTCCTAGGCTGTCTTTTGTGAGTGCAAACATCTTTCAAAATTTTACATATCTTTGGAATTTGTTTGATTGCCTCAAGCAAAGGTAGATTTATCTTGACTTGCTTGAAAGTCTCCATCATTTCATCTATTTTTGTGTTCCCTTTATCAAAGGGATCTGATTTCATTGCATGAGGAAATGGTAAATGAGGAACTAGTCCTTCATCTGACATTGGAAACATTGTCGAGAAACTTTTTGGATTTTTGTTTTCATTTGTTTGATTTTTACGAGGTCCATCAGACTTTACTATCATTATCTTGCTCTTGCTGCATATCTTTATCATTTTCCTCATTTTTTTCTTCTTCAGTACCCACTTTGTTATTTATAATTCTTCCACTTCTCAAAGTGGTGACAATTTTTACTTCTTCATGTGAATTAGAAGCTTCTCCAACCATGAAGTGTCCTTTGGGATTGTTCAAAGGTTGGCTGGGTAACTTTCCTTCCTCTCTTTTGGCCAAAGTATTTGAAAGCTGTCCCAATGTTTCTTCAATCTTCTTTATGCTCTGGCTGTGAAAATTCACAGTCTGAGTTAAAGATCCTAAATTGGAGTGAATTTAGGACTTGATCTTCAAAGAAGGGGACGGAAGGATTTGAATGGGCAGATTCTTTGCAGTTGTTGTTTGGCATAAAAATTCTACTGATAAGGCTGTGCAGTTTTGAAAGGCATTTGGTTCTTTGGTTGTTGCTGCTGTTGTGATTGATAATTCCCTTGGTTCCACCTCAAATTGGGGTGTCCTCTCCATGGATATTCATTTGACTGCATCTGTCCAAATGATTGAGCAGCATGAGCTTGTTCCACCATTAAATCTGGGAACTGTGGTGCAGTAGGACATTGGTCAATTGAAGGAGTAGGGGACTGGCATATCAGACATGCCTCCTCTACTCTTGCAACATTTAGATTTTTAAGTGAGTCCATCAATCTATCAAACATTGTGGTTAAATTGTCCATCTTTCTTTCCAACTCATTCACCTCATAAATCTTCCCTTTGGTGGGTTGCTGATTGTTCAACCTAGCAGGATTTTCAATATCTCTTGACTGAGATTCCTGTTGAGTTGGGTTTTCACCAATTACTTCAAATAAGTCCCAAACCTCCTCAACTATTTTTTGCAAGTAAGTGCCTCCACAGGAGGCATCCACCATATTTTTGCCTTTTTGATCAATTCCTTGATAGAAGCTTTGAACTAGCTGCCATCTGGGAATTTGATGATGAGGACATTGCTTTAAAAGTTCCTTAAATCGTTCCCATGCTTCATGGAAAGTTTCAGTTGAGTTTTGTGAGAAAGAAATGATACTTTGTCTCAATTGACTTGTTTTAGACATTGGGAAATATTTGGCTAAAAATTGACACTGCAAATCATTCCAAGAAGTGATACTATTTGGTGCTAACATAGATAACCATGCTCTAGCTTTATCCTTTAATGAAAAAGGAAAGAGCCGAAGCTTGGTTGCTTCTGGACCAAGTCCAGCTATGTTGAATGTGGGGCAAAGAGCCAAGAATTCATCCACATGTTTGTATGGATCTTCCTTACTCAACCCATGGAAGGAAGGAAGCATTTGGATAGTCGATGATTTGATCTCATAATTTCCTTCAACAGTAGGAAATTGAATGCAAAAGGGAGAATTATAAGCACCAGGTGCAAAGTAATCGCTCAAAAGTCGAGGTTCTTCACCCATAGTAGTAGAATTCTGTGTTGTTTGTTTGGTTCGTAGTAGCCTTTCAACTTCTAAATTCAGTGGGACAATCTCAGGGTTGAGAGTCCTCCTACCAAACATACAACTCAGAACAAAAAATCTGATTATTCACAACAAACCTTCAGAATTCCTTTTTAAGTAGTTTCCCTTCTTCAAAAATTGGACATGAATAACTGCATAGGTATAAACAATAGAATAGTTTAGTAATGATATAAAAAATAAAAGTAAAAACTTAGGTCTACCTATTTTAGAACAAATTCCCCGGCAACGGCACCAAAAACTTGTTGTTGCTTCTGTGTGTGCTTGATTTATTTGTGTTTTGAAAACAGGTTTGCAACTACTAAGTTATAATGAATTTTAAATATTAAAAAGAGTAAAGAAATATCAGCACAAATAGAAGTGAATTAGCCTACAAGATCAGGACCAATTGTAGCAAGTTTTAAATGTAAGTGAGTAAAAGATCGTCCACAGAGAATTTGTCTAAAATGCAAGATAAACCTCCAGATCTGGCCTCTTATCCTATCTAGAAAGCACATAAGATGGGAGGTTGAATTTGTCACATTAACTAAATGATAAAAGTAAAAGTTAAACTAAATGATCCAGATCCGAGTTGGGGGAACGTTTGAGGTAAACTTGTAAAAAAAAATGGAGAAGTAATATCTAACTTTGATTTGGTCCTTGAAACACAATGAGAATGACTGCCGATCAACAGAGAAATGATTCAATCTTCATCTAGCTACAAGCACAGATGTAAGAGAAATAAATCTAACTCAAGGATTAGACTTAGGCTTATGGCTATGGTCTATCCACTTTAATGGCCACAGACAATCCAATAGTCTTTAATCCAAAGCCTTAGTTTAGAACAAGAAGCATCACTACAAATGTCGTGAGAGATTAGGTTACAAACACTAATTCTCACAGAATTAATGAATCAAGGGAAATTGCATGAAAAATAGTAAATCTAAAGGAGTCTAATGCAATAAGGAGATCAGAGGGAACCCTTAACATGAGTCCAATTGAGAATGTACGGTTTACAGCAACCTTTTCAAATCCACCATTACAATTACAGAGCACAGCTTAAACAGCTCTCAGATTTGTAGTCTTGAATACAACTCTCTTTTGAATTACAGAAATATATCACAGCTCTCAATTGCAAGTAAAAGTGAAGCTATTACAGGGATTTCAGACAAACTATCTGGTTTGGAAATGGGGGAATAGGAATGAAACTCAAAATCTGGATGCCCAAATTGGGCGAATGGTTCGTCTATTTATAGTTTTCCCTAAGTCCAGCTCAGATGTGTATCAACCAATTAGAAGTGCTCAGATCTGTATTGACCAATGGTAGTCGAGCACGAGGATCCTGATCTGTTCTGGCCAATCAGAATTCCTTGATCTGGTTCAGCCAATCAGGTGAAAAAAAACATCAATTCTGTTATGCATTTTGAAAGTCTGTTAGAGTTTCTAGAAGTTCCCGCCAAGTTATTTCATCTCTGGGTGCTCACGTGGGGTGGAATATGCCTTCGCTTCATGCTTAGAATCCTTTGGAATGTCCCTAGGGTTTAAATGCATTGGGACGCGTGAAACAGATTACTGAATTGCCCTTGCAAAAGTTGGGAATCTCCAGAATACCTTTTCGCATAGCTTAGGGGACTTTTCGCAAGGTGTTGTAACTCCTGAAGCTCTTTTCGCAATGTTCTGGTTCTGTTCGAATTGAGTTTTCTTCTTTTCGAAAAGGTCAATCATCTCTTCGAAGAGTTCAGGTGCTCTTCGAAAGCTAAGCCTAGAGTTTTAGTTCTTTTCGCAGAGTTCAGGTTCTTTGCGAACAGTTGAGGTTCTTTGCGAAAAGTACTCTGTAGTGCATTTTTCTGTTCGAATTGCTCCATACTTCTTTTCTGGGTTGAGACCAGGTCTTTGTCTCTTCAATTCAGACCTTTTAACAGCTAGTGAGGTTGTCTCTTCTCTTTCTTCCTTTGGATTGACATGGATTATCATCTTTTTGGCACTTTTAAGCTGCTTTTATGGTTAAGCCTGTCTTTATTGTTAGCTGCAACACAAGCACTTAAAACACTTATTTAGTTCTCTCAAAAGTCTATCAAGACTCAAGTTAAGGGGTGAAAAATGGTATTTTCAGTTCTCAACAAGGACCTCACACTCAGCTACATCAGCTCTGGCTTGTCACCTTTGCTCTAACCATTTGTTTCTCTAAATGCTCATGTAGGATTCACCTCTCGTCCATTAGTAGCTCAATACGGGTTCAAAGCATTTACTCCTTTGGCCAAGGCCCCCCTACATCACTGCTCTCTGCCAAACCCAAGTGACTAGCAGAAGACGTCTCAAACAGTAGCCAAGCCTCATACTCTGGAGAGGTCAGAACCAAATTCCTCTATTTTAGATCGCACATAAGTGTCGACTGGCGCATTTTCCAAAGAGCAGCTATCCTATCCAAGTCTCCAAGGGATCCCTGAGAGAAAATTAGGTCACATTAGGGTGGTTTTATCGCACAGGGCACCTGTTGAGAGCAACCAAACTGGCGCAACACTCGAATTGGAAATAGTAAGTGTTTCCGGTCAAACCAAGGAGAGTGATGCCCTCATGATCTCTGAAGCGAACCACTGGGAAGGTCCTATCTAACCAAGAAAGCCTCCACACCAACTCAGCTTTAGCCTTGTATATCCCCCCACAGAAGAATGGGGCATCTACCCAAAAAGCAGCGGGCCACCTCACCACGAGCAACATAGAAGCGAGGTATGGGTTCCCAAATGGCAAGGTGCTCCCCTAGCTAGACCTGGAACAGAAGCGGACATCCCCTAAGGCACTCCACTTTGCCCAAGTTAAAGGTGTCAAGGCAACAATAGAGCTCTGCTAAAACCAGATGCATCACAGAATTACCTCCCTCTAATTCCATCAAGTAGTCGCAGAGTGCCAGAGAGAAGCTTTCTCTCCCAGTATAGAAAATAACCTTAGAGATAAGACAGAGAGCAAAAGCCTTCACATTAGGAGCGTTTCTAATCTATAATTTTCATTCTGTAATTTCCATAGGCTCTCATCGCCAAAAAGTTATCTTAAGAATTTCCTCGAACACCTGGTGGGCCCGCCAATGAGACTTTTCTCATAATCGGTTTTTTTCAAGTCCAAAGTCATGCGGACGGCTTTAGCATAACCCCGGTATTACTTTGGCAAGGCTCCTATGAATCTTTAAACCCGATAAGCTGGAGAGTTCCTCAAGTGTAGGAGTCAGCTCACGGTTCTCGAAATGGAGGACATGGGTGCCCACTTCCCAAAAAGAGGCCGCCGCATGTATAAAATCCCAAAGCGGAGGATCTTCAAGAAAAGATGAGAGATGATCCAAACCAAGCTGATTCAGACCCGCGAGCTCGCTCTAATTCAAACTCTCCAGCCACTTCTTTAAAAAATTGGGCCCCACACGCAAAGAGGGAAGTATAGCGGTCCTGGGCGCCCCATGAAAGGTAGGGCCGGAAAGCGGGTCCATTACCATACAAAGATGTTCCCGAGATACACTTCAATGTAGGAAGATGGATCCACCCTTGGGCAAACAAAGAGAAAAATTGCAACAAAAAGCACCAAGTCTAAATCAAAAGAGAGGGAAAAGAGTGCATCCTCGGGCTTAAAAGGCCACATTTTCCTTAGAGGGCGCCTGGCGTGTGTGTTACACACGCCAAAGCATTTTTTCCCAAGATAGGCATGGTGTGTGTATTACACACGCAAGCCATTTCATCCCAAGGTTAACCTGGCATGTGTATTACACACGCCAAGCCGTTTCTCCCCCAGATTGGCTTGGCGTGTGTAATATACATGTCAGACCACTATTGCCCCCCACAAGAGAAAAATGAGGGATGGGGAAGTCATTTTCACTGGTCCCCTAGCCAGCTCACCTGTATTTCCAGCCATGTACCTTAAAGAAACACCTTGGATCACATACTGGGATATAAGGAATTAAACAATTTAACAGCTATATAGCTTTCTTCTCTCAGGAACAATCCGCATAAAGGTGAAAGCATCGGCCGAAATTAATCAAAGCACATCCCATAGGCCATTTTTTCTAATCAAGCCCATCCTGAAAGAAATCTAGTGTACTATAGCAAGCAAAAGGAAGAAACAAAGTATACAATAAAAAAAGGCACTAACATTCATTCTGAAATCCATCCAGAGCATAAGTGTCATATTATGCATTACATCTTCCCAAAACCAAAAAAATTATAGCAATGTCTCAAAAGTGTCAAATATTCAAATAAAAAAGAGCAAGCCTAATCCTTGGCAGCGCCCTTCGATTTCTTGCGACGATGTGAGGTACTATGGTACGTCCGAACCTCCCCCACCTGAGACCATGCCTGAGAGAGTCAGCTAAGTAGGGAGCGTGATTCCTTTTCGTAAGCGTGTTGCAAGTCATACCAAAAGTCATCAATCAAGATCAGTCAGTATGAAACTTACCACCTCCACATCCCGAAGGTCGGCAATATGGCGATAATACTTCACCTAGTTGACCGCCGACTCATAATCCTACAGAAGAGAAGGAGAGGAGGTCAGCTGCATAAGCCTTAGTATAAAAAGATGCAGAAAGAAAAAAGAGAAAAAAACAAAGCTTACCCCGGGAACCAATTTAAGAGGAGGGACTCGGACCGCTTCAGCAGATATACGGGCCAGCTCATCTACAGCAGCACACAAACTTGTAAGAAAGGCATCATCAAGGCGTCTGAAGGTCCCTTGGACCTCAGAAGTCGAGCTACTGAAGGCACCCATCCCAAAAGGGTCTGAAGGACCAACTCCTGTAGCCTTAGCATGACCTGTCGCCGCCTCATCGTCATCATCAGAATCACCTTTTAGTCAGTAGAGGCAAAAATTGAATTAGAACTATTGGAAACTTGCCTAAAAAGGAAAGAAGAGCTACCTGAGATCGCGGGCCACTAAAAGCCAAGAAGTTGGCACCAGGGATGAACGCGAAAGAATCAACTGGTAGGGCAAGTACTTATACCATAGCTGGTATCCTCTAGGCACGAGAAGGTCATCAATGGGGACCCCATGACGGAGAAATTTGGCAGAGAGATCCTCAATGGTACCCTTAAGAGCCATAACATCTGTAGGAGGAGCCTGCGGGACGGCAAAGTGGTCTCGTGTTGATGGACCACTCTCCTCCCAGGTAATATACCCAAGCCCAAGCCTCGTAAAAGAAAATGACATGACAATCAACAAAAAAGTGGGACGAACCCACGACGGCTCTATTTCAGAAAGGAGAACCCACATAAGGGTCGTAGATGACCTGCCCAAATAGAAAAGTGTCCTATCAATCAAACAGGTAACATAAAAAAGAAATGTTGAAAAAGAAAAGAGAGAAATAGCCATACCTACTCTGGGATCAGCATGTCAAATTGGGACCTCAGGCCCATCTCTAAATGCTTCATTCTGGCATCCCGATGGTGATTCTTGTGCCAATTTCTCATAAGTGGATATGTGTAGACCTCAGAAAAAAAGGAGAGGGCGGCCGAGCTAGAAGTGTAGGTACCCCTAAATCTGAAAAAAAGTAGTAAACGTAAAAGATATGTCAGATACGGGATGAATCACTAGCCAATAAACCAAGGAAAGTAGGAGTGTCAGGGGTTACCTTAATCACAGGCCAAAAACCAACGCAAGCTGTTGTTCCCGGCCTCGAGCTAGGCTAGAACATCAACATATTAGCTTATCCCAATTTCTCATGAGACTAAGCAAGGACAATAAAATCCGGCCCCCGCTGGCATTTGCAAAAAGGGTCATGCCCAAGAGGAAATGGAGCGAGATGTGAGTCAGCATCACAACACACATGGGTTTAATAGGGATATCCGCATCTGGCTGGCCCAAATCCACCAATTTGTTCTCATTAAACAAATCGGCCAGCCAAGATAATTTAACTTCAAAGCCATGCTTGTGCTGAGAGGAGGGATAATCCCCGATTAATTGAACCACCTTGTCCTGACCTAGTACACGAAGGTTGGTCACCGGTGTGCCCCCAATCCTAATCCCCGTAATCATCGACCAATCGATGAGGGCAATAGTCATCTTAGCCATTGCCATAAGGAAAGTCATAGTCTCAGGCTGAAAGCACTCAATTAAGGCCTTCACATAGGCCGAGTCACCTTTCATGGCAGGGCATGAAAGTAAATCCCCAAAGTCGTCCTAGGCAAGGAGAAACTTCACCACCAGAGGGACGTAGCGGTAGAGGCGCTGGAGGTCGAGCCAACCTCCACAAAACATAACTGATGGCAGGTCCTGCACCAAAATAAAGAGGTGTCAGATCCCGAAGATAAAGCAAGCTTGCACGAAGAAAAGACAAGGTAAAAAAATGAAACTTATCTTATTACCTTGCTGGCAATCCCAAAATTTGAGATATGGGTGTACTGTTGATTGAGCAAACCGGTGCAGATCGCCTCGCCCTGCATCTCGTACCAAGGCTAGGAAGAACGCTGCACTATGAAAAACTGCTATACACGGGGACCATAGACCACCTCTGGTCCCTCCTCTTACCCCTCTTCTTGCCCGTGCTCTTTCGCACTCGACATTCTTAGACGGACACAACCACAATATCAAAATATGTCAGTAGCGAGAAACCAATTGCTACAAGCCAAAAGAAGGTAAGTATGCCCCTCTTATTTTCCATCAATCTTAAATCATCATCATTTCTAAAAATACATCAAAAAAGAGAGTGAGGCCCAAAACCCCCACATTTCAAAAAAAAAGAGAGAAGAAAAAGCACAAAAGATAATAAAAACAAAGAAAAATAGAAAAAGAAAACAAACTAAAATGTATATACATGTAACAAAAAAAAAAGAAGAAAAGCAAAACATGTATAAGCATACCCAAAAAAAAGAGTCTTTCTTTTTCCAACAAATAAACAAAAAAAATGTATATGTCTATATATACATGTCCATGCATACACAATAATAAATCATCATCATCATCTTGCATGGCACATAGGACTCAAATCATATCAAATGGCTCAAAATCCAATAGAAAAGAAAAAAGAGGTTTAGGGCATCATTTAAAACCATCAAAGCCAATACACATAGAATAAAATCAAAGCAGTCATAAATAATCACACTTGTAGGAAAAATCACCCATTCATCATCTTGAAATGCAAGAATCCTAACCACATTACAAATAAATCAAGAAGAATCAAAAGAAATGAGGTTAAACAATGATTACCTTCATGAAAATAGTTCCTTGATCCGGCGTAGAACGTGTGTTTAATCGGCAAGAGCAAACATCGGCAATGAAACGTGATTCAGATCGATCGAAGGAACCCTAGGAGGAGGTTCCATTTTAGTTTAGAGAAGGGGGGGGAATAGATTTTGAAAATGATCCCTTTTCACTCGGGTTCGATTGTTTTAAACCCCCCCCCCCAGTTTAGGCTTGGCAAGTATAAAATACACACTAGGCATTTTTTGACTCGAAGGTGGCTTGACGTGTGTAATATACACGCCAAGCCAAACCTGCCCCAATTTGGCCTGGCGTGTATAAAACACATGCCAGGTTCTTCCTGGCCAAGTTTGGCTTTGCATGGGTATTATACATGTTGAGCTTGATCCTCCTCGGACCCGAAGTGGTGCACATGCCCCTGAAATGGCACGTCAACCTCCATCTGATCTACTTGGGAGGCTGTGCTAGAATAAATGGTTCAAGATCAATGAGTATGCTCAAAATCCTGAGCAAACAAAAATTCACATAAAATAACAAGAAAATTCACATAAAACAACAAAAATTCACATAAAATAACAAAAAAAAGTATCATCGTCACATAAAATAACAAAAAATCAGCATTAAAATAATAAAAAATATATATATAAAATAATAATAATAATGAAAAATATATGGAAAATAACAAAAAAAAATAATAACATGCGCATATGCATGTGTCCTCCAAAAAAAGCACGCACTCCTAAAAAGTGTGGCAATATCAATTCACTCCGCTCAAGCAGTCGTGCTAAATTAACTTCGAGATCAATGGATTCGCCCAAAGAATTCAAGCCCTGCTTCACGCAGGGGCCCCCGTGACTGATCAGATAAGGCAATCAATGCCTCACATGAATGGACGCAAACTGTGGATCTTCACGCATTTTCTTCGCGCTTATCTTTAGGTATGGGTCGATCACCCCCTCACTTAGGAAGTTGTTTTATTCAGAATGAAACTTGAACATTAAACATCTACAATCATCTCGAGAAGCGGACATTTTTCTCAGCATATTGGACTTTCGCAACTCGCTCCATCCTTTCGCAACTCGCTCCATCTCAGTTATGCCCAGTAATATCGCTAAGAGCTTGGGGACCGATGACCTTGAGGAACGGACGTTTTTCCCGACATACAGGACTTTTGTTTACTCACCGTTTTACCCCCCTGATGTTTGAGGTTCTTTCTGAATATGGTGGACCCGTCAGTGATACCTTGGGCTTCTTCGGATATCTCGTCTTTGGCATTCGATCATTAGTGATCGGATACCAAAGAGGGGCATCTGTAAACACCTAAATTTTGTCTAAGGCCCGATCGAAACATACTTTGAGAGAGGTGCACCCCCGAGCTTTAGATAGCATCTCCCACACCCTTAGGACCGTTCCCAAACCCTTAGGAATTACCCCCAACCTTTAGAAACCTCTTTGAACCCTTAGTTAACCCTCTCAGGAAATGGTTAGAGTGAGATATACCAGGGCTAATGGGGACCTCTACTGAGATTGAATATTATACCATTAAAAAGTAAAAGTTCTCAGCTTTCCAATAAGCCAAGAGTCACCTTAATCCGAGTTGTACTTCAAAAGTTACGATGATCCAAAGAATGTCCAAAACTGCACCTGCCTGAGGTATGCATGGCATGTGTATTACACACACCAAGCCATTTTTTCTTAGAAATGGCTTGGCATGTATATTACACATGCCAAGTATAGGTGGGCTCCCAATGGGCTCTGAACTTCTCTAGGTACTGTAGCTATGCTTGGCGTGTGTAATACACACGCAAGGCTTAGCTACAGTAACTGTTAGTTTTTGCCCAAATTTCACTTTTGGGGTTTGACGTATTGACCATCTCAATGTTTAGGGTGGGCTTCATTAGGACTGTTGCACCGTCATTTAGCCTATTTGCAACCCTCTAGTCATTTAAAACCTCACCCTATCATCTACCATTGAAACCCATTGCCCACATTTCCAAGCTCTCAAACTTCTAGGAAACCTTAGATTAGAAGATTAGCTAATTGCTAACCCTAATTAGCCCTTAGGCACCGTCCTAACCTCCCTTTTTTTTATAAATAGAGAGGCACCCCTCCCTTTACAAATGCTTGAAAAAAATCCAAAAGAGAAAAAATATTATGAGAGAGCTTTCCTCCTCTTTGCTGCACCATTTTCATACAAATTCCAGAACTTCAAAGTCCCCTTTAGACCCTACCTTTCATCAAAAATCTCTTAGTTTAGGTGAGAGCTACCCCCTAGCCCTCCTCTCTTACCCCTTATCTAGCAAGCTTTAGAGGTTAGAACCCACTCTTCCATCATCCAAGCCATCAGAAGCTTATCAAGTGCACCTACACAAAGGTCTACAAGTGTGCTTCAAGGGCCCAAGAGCTCCGACTCTCCCCTCTACTCCTCTACCTTCTTAGCTTTTCCTTTATCCTTGAGTTTGTGTCGTTACACCACTGAAATCTCGGTAATTGTGGAGGGGCACAAATAGGATCCAGGTGCCTTTGGGCAAGAGGAAGTGCTCTTTTCCTTTTTAATTTTCTTTTCTTTTGGCCCTATGTAAAGATCACTTTTGAGCGGGTTGATCGGGTGCCTAACACCTTCTCTATCAATAACCGAAGCCCCTACCTAAGAGCCTTCGGCATAGACCAGAATCAGAGTAATATTTTTAGCACTTCGGTGCTTATAAAATTGATTTAGGTTTCCCAAAACACCAAAAGCTCTGAGTGGTGACTCTAAATTTTTCGCACAAGCGTGCCGTCACTACGGGATGGTCAAAAGTTCACAGTTGCACAAATGGGCATCAGTTCATCTTAGTTGCCATCAAGTATTTTACCAAATGGGTAGAAGTAGCATCTTAAATAAACATTATGGCCAGTCAGGTCGAGAAGTTTATCAAGAACAATATCATTTGTCGATTCGGCATGCCTAAGGGCATCATCATGGATAAACGGCACCAACTCTGTGAACAAGGGAATTAGAACCTTATGTGAGCAGTACAAAATCAAACACAGCCACTCATCATCGTATAGGCTGCAAACTAATGGGGCATTCGAAGCTGCCAACAAGACAGTCATCCACATCCTCTAGAAGATGGTTGTCACATACTGCGATAGGAGTGAAATCTTGCCCTTTACATTATGGGCCTATCGGACATCGATCTGTACCGCTATAGGGGCAACACCATTCTCCCTTGTATATGTGTTGATATTTTACCTATGGCTTTTTAAGATACTAAAAAGATGGCAGAAAATAAAAAAGAGAAGTTAAAAAGGGAGTTTGCACACAGAGATAAACACAGCCTGCAAGATACAGGGCTGTTGTAGCAAGTTTTAAACTAAGTACGGATTAGTTCACAGGGAAATGTGATCTAAATTTTGTAAATCTCAAGATCTAGTACAGATCTGGAAACCTATTCCTATTCTAACCTAAAATCAAGGAAAAACAGGAAGAGAGAAAGAGTTTGGTTGTCACTTTAAACTAAGAACAACAGGGAATTAAATCTAATTATAAACAGATTTAAAAAATAAACCAGAGGTGAGCAAAAGAAAGATTTGAAGAAGAGAGAAAAAGTTTTAGTGAAATAAAAATCAAATGTAAAGAAGTAACAGCTTGGGATCAGACTCACTATGAAATTGATTTGTCAGACAACAAAGCAGAGGATGGATCTGTAGTCATCCTTCATTTAGCTACAAGCTCAAATGCAAGGTAGAACAATCTAGATCTGCCCTGAGATATGGATTAGTCATCGGGGTATACTCTGTCCACTCGAATAGTCATAGAGTATCCCATGGATATAATTCGGTCACGGGGGATAAATTTGGAATAAGAAAACTACTACAGATGCTATGGATGCAAGGCTACAAGCTCAGGCATCTATAGGACCATAAAATCTATGGAAATTTGATAGAAATCAAAAGATCTATAGATTAAATGAAACTTTAAAACCAGGAATTCATTGATCTAACACAACATACAACAAATTACTCTCGGATCTGTAGTCTCAACACTCTCTAATCGTCATACAATGCTATCTCACCACTCAATGAATTTAGCCAACCATGGTTGGGCTAAAGAGAGAATAGAAAAGATAGAAGAAGACTAGAATTTAGGCAGGAAAAATAATTCAAACTTGCTTAAACTCTCGATGATCCTCCTCTATTGTATTCCCCCCTATTTATACAAATTCCCAAGTGCCTCAGATCTATTTTGACCAATCAGAGAAGAGAGGAATCAATTCTATTATCAGACTTGATGAGGTGGTTGCATTTCCTCCAAGAATTCCCAAAATCTTGTTAGAACTAGTTGAGCACATGTGAGGCAGTTTGGTAGTTCTCCTTTGTGTTGCTTGGATTCTAAAAATATCCTCCTAGGTGGTTAGACAACCTCTGGACACGTGCATTGAATCATTGAAGCTTTATCACTCTCAGTCGATAGATTGGAGTTTCAAAATTTGCATCTCGAGAGGTCCAGAGTACCTCTCGACAGGTTCTTGACAAGTCAATAGCTCCAGAATTACATTTCGACGGGTTCTAACATCTTCTCAATAAGATCATTGCTTCAGAATTATCATTTTGTGAAGTTCACACAACTGCTCGACAAGATTGTTGGTGCGCACTTTTTCTAGGTTCCTCTCGGTCCCCGTTGAATCAGTGGCTTCAATTTTGTCCAAGTGGACTCTAGCAATGTGACATTTGGAATAGTGGAGGTAAAAATAAATCATGATAAAAAAAAGAATTTTCTAGGAAGATTCCTAGTTTGTTACGATCGTCAGCTGCAGATATTTATCGATGCTGCAACATGTCAATGATCACGCTTAAGAGCGGGTATGGGTTACTTCTGTAGTGAATCGTCCGCCTGCGAACGTCAGCAGTAGTCTTTTTCTTAATTTAGATAGTTTAATTTCTCTTTTATTTCCCTTTATAGTTATAGTTCTAGTCAATTTAGACTTCCTTGATTCTATTGTGAGTTTGGCTATAAATTTGTTAGGGTGAGTGGATCTATTCTAATATTATAATCCTATTAGGGGTCTAATTAATTTAATTTCCTAATCTTATTAGAATTCTAATTAATTTAGTGTCCTAATACTACTAGAAGTCTGATTAATTGTAGTCTCCTAATCCCATTAGAAGTCTAATTATGATCAGGTTTCCTAATTATACTAGGAGTGCATATGTAGTAGTTCTAATGAAACTCTAATTAATTCAAGCATGCCAGTTATATTGAGATTCTAAGCAGAGTAAGTATTCTGGTTGTATTGGGATTCTAATTAAATCAAGTATAACAGTCCTACAAGAATTCTAATCAAAGTAGAAAACTTAATTTACTGGGACTCTAATTTAAGCAAAGGAATAAAATTTATTAAAATCTAATTAAAAGAAATAGACAGATTTCCTTAAAATCTAATTAAAAATAAATAAAATAATTTTATTAAAATTCTAATTAAAGCAATGAATTAACTATACTAAAAATTGAATCAAAGTAGTGAATTAATCATACTGAATTTGAATTAAAGCAAGATATTAACCAATTAAAATCTGATATGAAGAAATTAATCGATCAAACTAAAATCTAATTAACTTAATTAATTAATTATGCTGAAATAAAATAAATCTACTAATTAATTATACAAAAAGTAAGAAAAATTGATAAATTAATTCTAAGATTCCTAAAAAATAGGATGCTAAGGAGGATTGGCCTCGTTCCTGAGTACCCTCCGTAAGCTCTCTTGGGCAAATCAGATGGTTGAGATTAAAGATAAATTGAATTTTAGACCGTAAAATAGTATTTTAGGCTTTTCAAAATTGATTTCGGAATAATAATTATGAATTAAATTATGAACTAGAATTATAGAAACTAATATTAATATTTACGATTTTTTGAGATATTAAAATAAGAAATTTAAATTTAAATTTAAATTTCTAGGACTGAATTTGGGTTCGAAATCAGAAAATCAGACCGTATGATTAAGGACTGGTTTTAGAATCCAAGGATTAGAACCATAAATTAATGATAGGGCTGGAAATTAAGATTTTAGAATGGAATTAAAGCCTACGATCGATAAATTAGGCCGTCGGATTAAGGACTGGTTCCGAATTCAAAGAATTAGAACCAGATATAAAATATGGGCGGTCTAAAAAAAGGGTGCTACGGTCTCAGACTGAAAATTAAAATTAATAATTAAAACTGTAAGAAATATCCTAAGTCTAAAACTAAGATTTTTACCTAGGGTCGGGGCTGTGGAGAGAAATCTCGAAGATTCGACGCTTGAATCTTGAAATCATGACTAGGTTGCTCTATGGGTTTGTCCTCGGAGTTCTCCAGTTTTGGAATCCCAAAAAAATCTATTCTCTCTCGAAAATTGCCAGCCTCCTGGGTGAATTAGGAAAAAAAATCTTTTATAGGTTTTTCTTCCATTACGCGTCCTTTTCCAAGCGTTTAACTGAATTACACGCCAGTCTCTCAGTGCTTAATCACTTTGAGTTGGTCACCGACTTAGTGAGCGACCGACTGACTTGCTTAGTGAGTTTCCTAGTCCTAATAGTGTTAGGGCTAATTGCGCGCTTGTTAGTATGTGCGCAATCCGATTAAGCGTTTCTTCATAAGCGCTCAATCAAGGAAACTTAGGGATCAAGGACTGTGAGGCTAGGCCGGGTGTAGGCTAATTGCGCGTTGGTGGTGGAGCGCTCAATCTGATCACGTGCTTGATTTCAGGCATGTGATCGAGTCTTGAGATGGTCTGGGAAAGGAAGTTTGGTCTGAAAGGGGGACTGATTGCTTGTTTGTGGTCCAACATGTAGTTGAATGACGTGCGAGGTTTCACGCACTTAATTCGGGGTTGTCCGGGTTTGGTCTCTAGTCTGAAATGCAAGACTATTATTTCAGTCTGCATTTCGACTATATACTAGTATATTAGTATATAGTCTCCCTACGTTGGGATCTGAGCTACAGAGCTATTATTTCAGCCTGTGTTTAGCCTTTTACTATTGTTTCAGTGTATGGTTCCCATATAGGGGTCATGAGGTCAAAGGTTGATCAAACAAAATTATATATTTCGAGAGGGCAAAATAGGGTTGTCTACAGATGTCCCTCTTCAGCGCGCTCTTGCGAAGTAAGAACGTGTCGAAGAAGTAGACACCCCTCATTCGAGGTATCTTCTGGTTTCTCTTAGGAAATCACAAATGTGAACTAGTGATGCTGACATGACATGCTTAGCTTTCTTATCTATCAGTGTAAGCTAAAATGGAGCATTTGAAGGGCAAATGGTAGCTATCGAAGGGCACGTTCTGGGTCTATGGGTGCATGGCGCATCCCATCGCATGGCGCGAGCTAACAGAGGGATTTTATGCAATCAAGGTACCGGGGCGTCAATCAAATATCCAAAACAAGGTCCAGGGACCGATAATAATAAAATAAAGTATCATGTAATATCGAAGGCTTTTGCAAGTCATGTTAGACTAGGCGCGTCATTGTTCACACCAATGTGGGTCAGGCGTTCCTTTTCCAATAGGCATTTGTAAGTTCCTAGATTAAATATACTCAATGTTCAATTTTTCAGGGGAATGGCCGGTTTGGGCTGGTAATTGAAGTGGGGTCTTATGAGGTGTGCTCAGTTGAATTCTACGTAGTGGCGCGTGTGCTTGATTCATCTGGAGTCAGCCTCTAAGTTAAGAATTTTAGTGCTAATGTGTCTAAACAAACAATTATGCGCAGTGTCATATGCGCTCGATCAAATTCTGCACAGTGGAATATGCACATGATTGCCAGTTCAGGTGGTCTTGGGAGTTGAAGGCCATGTTTAAGTGTAATTTATTGTGTGCGGGTGATGGGGTGCTTAATCAAATTTTTTTTTTTTGGTATTTAAAGAAAGGTGAGTCGGGTCTATTTATCTTGTTGCTTTGTTCTTCTTTTCTTCTCTTTTTTCTTTTTTGTTTGTGTTTTTGTGAAGTAAAGGATATTGCTTTGTGAAATAAAGGGGGTTTTGAAAATTTGAAATTTTAGGGATTTTAACTTAAGATCAATTCGATGGTAAAATGGTGAAATGCATGGCTTTCGAGATGTCAATAAGCAGATCCACCGGTACAGGATTTGTGGACCCGAATGTTATTATGGTTGTCAAGAGGATACTTGGCATGCCGGATACTCCATCTAACCTTCTCGGCGAGTACTGATGATTGTCTCTTATGGGAGGACTATAGTGATTCGCGAGGCGAGAGAGACGAGTTTTGAAAATATTTAATTTAATCATAACTAACTATATATTTATGAGGAATATCGAGTAAAGCAAAAAAGTGGGTTGTACTTACCTGGGGGTGATACTTTCTTGGGTTATGCACAGCTTGTATGGTCTGGTGGCGCTGTAGTGTCGCGATGGGACTTTGTGGCTATTACTTCTTTTCAGTTTCATTCTGGCAAGGCTTGGCGGCTATGATGTGATGTCTTGAGAGAAATGATGTTGTGATGGGAACTAGAGATTCTCCCTTTCTTTGGCTGTGTGCTGGGTCAGTCCTGGTGGGACGTGGGGATCAATTCCAAAGAGAGAGAGAGAGAGAAAGCCCTTTGCTTTAACAATGGGACATGATCAATTTTTCCCTCTTTTTATCATATGGCATGTCATTGTGTTGTCGGAGCTTTTTTTTTTTCAGTTAGTGACATTCGCGATGGGATGTCGACTGTGCGTAATTGGCGGTGGTGTGTTGGCGTGATATTTGTGTGACGGGATATTAGTGTCTTTCTTTGACAGATCTTGGGTTATAAAAGAAATCACGTTATGATTGCGTCATGATTGTTTCATGTTCAGGGGGGTTTACTTTTGGCTTTTCACGATGGGTCATGAGGATATGGTTAATTTATTGTGATGGGACTGGATATTGAAATGATATCACACGTGTACATGTTATCGCGATGGGGACGGGTGCTGTCAATGCTTCCTTCTCACATAAGAGGAACACGATGGGACGGGTGATTAAGTCCTTTTTTTTTACTGGAATAGCCTGTGAGGCTACACGATGGGGCAAAAGAATCTTGGTCGCGATGGGGCAAAAGGAACTTGACCGCGATGGGATAAAAGAATCTTGGCCGCGATGGGACAAAAGAATCCTGAGGGTGTAGATTTCATCCAAAGTCGAGTATTGTGTGCTTGCCTTAGGTCGCTCAATATGATTGCATGCCTATTTTCAGGCATGGGATTTTAGGCTTGAGGGATCATTTACGCGCGTGTAGGTATGCGTGTGATTGTATTACGTGTTATAATATAGGCACATGATTCGAATGTCACCAGGTAAGTGTACAAGTGACCTTTCAGGTCGCTCAGCGGAAGTGTGACATTTGATCAATTTATGCACTTGGTGGAGTGCGCGCGATCAGAGTGTCATGCAGTTGGTGCGGTGATGGTTTATTTACACGCTCGGATCGTGGCGCATGTTTCAGATTATGTGCAGTGTGTGGCGCTTGAACAAGTTAAGTGCATGTATTCAGGCACGTGATTAAGCCGTACTCTATATAAGTAAGAGAGCTTTCATTTATGTTTCATTCTCTGGTTTAGTCTCGAGTTTTGACCTTTTCCTGTATATCTGGTGTTCTGAAATTCAGGTTTTAGTGATATTGGGCGATCTAACCGTCCGATTGGGATGTCGTTTCTTCCTATATTTGTTATTTTGCATGATCTTCATCCTGATGAGATGCTCATGAACGGTATTATTCTGAGAGTGGGCAGTATTGGGAATGAAGGCGCAAGTCTTCACATCGATCCTTTTTAGGGGGCAATGAAGGCAGCATTGAGGAGGCGACAGTAGAGGAGGTGAAGATGACGGAAGAGAAGGACTAAAAAGTGGAGGGATTTGTTTCCCAACAAATTCTCCCTGAAGTCTCTGATTGGACGTTCAAAGCGGAATTTGCTCCTCGCTTCACCTTAGTTTTAAACCCAGTCTTTGTTTTGGGTTGTAGGTTAAAGTTTGGTTTTCATTTTGGGTTGTATATTCAGGAGGTATGCCTCTGGTGATATTTGTAAAACTTCTAAGTTATGAATAAAGGGGCATTTCTTTTGTGGTTTGTTCTTGTTCGTTTATTCGTTTAAGCTTATTAGCGGATTAGTTGGATTTATCTGATTTGTTTGACTTAGTTTTGATTTAGCTTAGAACTTTACTCCAAATTTATTCAGGGCTTATCCTGAGGTTAATTCATTTTATTGAACTTGGTTTAGAGGGTTTACTTGGTTCTATTTTATTTGTTGGGGGCATTTTTTTGGTCCTAAACAATCAGGGTCTCATTTTAAAGAGTTGTTTTTTTTTTTTGGCTGGTTTAAGTTTTAATTTGACTTGAGTTTTAGTCTTTTGTTTGATTCAACATGAAACTTAAAAGGTGTGAGTTTTGAAGGTTCTAGATGGGTATTAGGTGTTTTAATTCTATTGGTTTATCTATTTTTGAGTGGATTGGTGTTTCTTAGGGGGTTAAGTGTTGTGTAATTATTGGTTCATCTAGGTTTGTCATGGATTATGGTCTTTCAAAGGGGGTATGTGTTTGGTTTAGATTTAATTAGATTGAAAATATTTAAAGGTGTGACACTTGTCATTTGGTAGTTCAGGGGGTATGGTTTATAAATGTGTGACCTAAAAGTTTTGGGTTCTTATTGTTTGTTTTAGAATTTTTTTTTACTTCAAGTTTAGGGTTAAAAGTTTTGGGGCATTTTCTTGTTTGTGTATTAATTCATTCATTAATGTCTTTTCTTCCTTTCTTTTTGTATCTCGGGTATTTGGACTCGAAGAGTTGTGTTTATTGCGGGAATTTTTTAGAATGGATGGATGGGAATGCAAGGTAGCAGTCCAATTACTGCCATGCTAAGGGAAGAGGGGAAGATAGGATTTTGGTTTTTTCGAATAAATTCGGATTCGTGCACTGCTTAAACATGCAGATTTTAAGTTTCTTGTTTTAAGTTGTATATTCAGAGGGTATGCTTTCGGTGTATTTTATAATTATTTTATGTATTTATGAAGTGATTATAATTTTTCTTTTCATCTACGGCAATTTAGTAAATTTTTGTTTATTTGGTAGCTTGCTTCAATTTGTTTTAAGTGTGATGCTTATTTATTTAAATTTGGTCTGATCTTATTTATCTATTCTGATTTGGGGTATTCTTGGAGCAGTATTTTTTTATAGTTTAGTTTAGTTTAATGAATGGATGATGGGGGGCATTTTTTTTAGTTTTTTTTTCAGTCTCAGTACTAGTTGGAGTGTTTAGGTGATGTTGGGGATATTTTACTTGTTTAGTTTTGCCTTAGTTGGGGCAAGTTTTTTTTTGTTTAGTCTTGGTTGGAGAGTGTAAATAGTACCGGGGCATTTTTTGATTTAGGTCTTAGTTTGGAATATTTTCTTTCAGTTATCGGGGTGCATATTTCTTTATGTCTGGAATGTTTTTGATCGGGCTTAACAAGGGCATGATTTAGGCTAGTAATTAGTGCCGGAGATCAACTAATTTAGGGCCTATGAATGTGCTGCTCTGGGCATTTTTTGGGAATTGCGCGCTTCACCCCGGGCGCATAAATAAATTGCACGGCATACGAAGGATGCACGTTCAGAGCATCAGAAGGTTATTAAGTGATAGTTTTTAGTCGTTTGATCGAATTAAAAGCAGGGTAACTAGCGCGTGATCAGGGTGGTGGTTGGTCAGTGTATGGGTGACCATTGGCATTCGCGCGCCACTGTGTGGACACTTGAAGTGATTACACACTCAGTAGGCTGCGCACAACCAGATGGCCAGGTTAGTTTCAGCGGGCGATAATTGGTTTGCGCGCTTAAGACCGGTCGTGTGATCCGAATTAAACGCGGTGAAAGTGGTGTGTGAAGGATTTAAGCGCCTGGATTTAAGTGCGCAATTCAGCGGTGTCCTATAAATAGTTCAAAGTTTTTCATTTTTGTCACGCAATTTGTGTTAGGCTCAGATTCTCTATTTACTTGTTTCTTTGTGGTCTAGTTTTCTTGTTTTTGTGATATCTCATGATCCGATCATCCATTTTAAGTGCCATTTCTTCCGTTCTCTTCAATTTTTTGAGCTCTTCATTCTAGGATGGAGTCTGAGGGTGGTGGTAGGCACAATATTACCGTTGCTGAGTTAGAGAGGATGTTAGGGGTAGATATGGGTGAGACTTTTGAGGCTCGAACCGAGGTTGTCGGGGAGGTGGGTGTTGGGGAGGTAGTTGGAGAGGAGGAATTGGAGGTTGACCAGCCGAGGGTCAGGGAGGAGGTGCTCGAGATTGAGCAGGGGGACGATGAGGATGAGGGTGAGAGGGTTGAAGGTGTGATTCCTGAGGGTGAGAGAGCTGAGGTGGTGCAGCTGCGGACCAGGGTGAGGAGCATCGAGATCGCAGACACTTCCCACTGGAGGATTTCTTCGCTTGAGGACGGGTAAGCATTCATGAGCAAGAGTTCTTTCATTTTCTTAGCCACTTAGGTTATGACATAGGCGTATTAGGATCTAGAAACCCTTCTAATTTATGTCGAACCTGCATTAATGATTGATTGTGCGCTCACTCATGCATCATAACGGCATCTAGAGATAGGCCATGTTTCTGTTCAGTCGTTCTCATCATGTTTTATGTGTTTGTTATAAATTGTTATTGTGTTTGGGGCATATTTGACTTACTTTTAGTTCTAAATTCATTTGTCTTTCGTCATGGGTATGTGCTAGTCTTACTATTATTATTTATGTTTCGTTGAATAGGATCCTCCGCAGTTGGCTATCAGCTCAGCGTGGACCGAGTCTCGTACTTGGAACCGTGCCTTGTCGGAGTTCCAGTAGGCATGACCGGTGTCTTTCGATTTTGGACTGTTCTTGGAGTTGGAGCCCTATCAGGTTAATCGTGGCTTGATCGTGGTGATTCTAGAGAGGTGGAGGGAGGAGCATCAGGTGCTTCTCTTTCCAGTAGGCATAATGTTATTGACTCCAGAGGACTGGGTCCACATTACCAGTCTTCATTTCGAGGGTGAGCCAATCACAGTGTGGATGGCGGGACATTATTTGGAGGTGTGTGAGGAGATCTTGGGTGTTTCGTATAGGTCGAGCGGTTCGAGGCCACGTGTAGTTCCAGTCACTTGGTTTTTTGATATGTTTGCGAGTGGCTTTGTTGCTTCGAGGTGCCATTCGGAGGCGAAGGCGACCTATGAGGCACGTTGTGCAGTAGTAACTGGTCGAGAGCCCGTAGTGGAGCCAGGGTTGGCTGTGGATAGGGTGCTTCGAGCATTCTTGTTGCACTTCCTTGGGGCGGTACTTTTTTCTTCTTCAAATCGAGGATGCGTCATCGGGTTATTTTTTATGGTTCTCAGGGACTTGGATCAAGCCCCCACCTATGCGTGGGGGGCGGCCGCATTGGCGCATCTCTATGAGTAGTTCTACCGTTGGGGACAGGGCGTCTCATCGATCGGAGGTTTCCTTCCCTTCCTCCAGGTGAGTGTTAGTTAATTGATGGCATAGTGTCTTTAGTTTAGTTAATTTTTGGTCGGTTAATGGTAACATCTATTTAGTGTTTCTTCTTGTGTGTCATTCTTGCTATTATTTTTTTTCAGTTTTGGGTGTATGATCATTTTACCTTCCTTCGTCCGGGAGTTCCGTTGGAAGTGACATCTACATTTTCGCTGATGCATGTGTGGAGGGAGGCGTTGAGGGTCGCCGTTGGTCTTAGAATCTTCAGACCGCATGAGGCCTCTTTGAGAATATTCATGCAGGGCTGGTATAGATCATCATGCATATTTTTTATGTCATTTCAGTCTTTTTAAGATGTGAGTCTTCGTTGATGGGTTGGCTCGTTTGTTTAGTTGTAGGTGATTTGGAGGCCGTATGCAGATGAGGAGGATGCTAGCGTGCCAATGATTTAGTCTGTCCAGCCCTTCTTTGATGTGGACATATGGGTCCATTATTTTAAGAGGGTGGAGAGGATCCACACTTCTTGAGTGGTACGATAGTTAGGGCTCACTAAGGGAGTCCCTCTAGAGATTCGCCACAGAGTGGCGAAGAGGATGACCAGCCCTCCTGGCCAAAATTTTGCGGAGCGGATGGCGCTTCAAGTAGCTGATTTTAGAGCTGGGGGGACTCGAGGTACAGGGGAGCGTGACAAGGCAGACACCCAGGAGTATTTGTGGTGGTTTAGTGCATTGGGTGGCGAGCACCTCTTCACACATCCCTTACATGGGAGGGGCTCTTTCGCGATCTATGGGCAAGAGTCGACGTTGGCCTTAAGGGAGAAGTTGGCTGCGTTGGAGTAGGGCCACCTCACTGTGAGTGTGCGGGGGGATTAGACGCTCTCCATAGGGCGATGGAGCGAATGGGGTGTGCTCCTCGTCCGGATGAGGAGATGTTGCACTCCTTAGCCCCCTCGGTTGCTCAGGCTAGGGCAGCAGAGGATGAGTTGGGGGCTCGATTAGCGAAGACTCAACGGCTCCTGGTGAGTTAATTCATGTTTTTTTTATTTATCTATGTGGGCTTGGTCTTTTGGTCGTTCTGATATGGTTGTGGTCTCTCATTTTTTTTATTTTGGATAGTCTGCGAGGAAGGGTAAGGTCGCTCGTCAAGCGTCGATGATCGAGTTGTTACGCGGTCAGCAGCAGGCCGGTCGAGAGGTGGAGGCCAGCTTATGATCTGAGATTGACCGATTGGTTAGTGTCTTTACAAATATAATTTTATTAATTGTTAGCATTGTGGGCATGCCAACTGACGTGTTTATTATTATTCGTAGAGAGCCGAGCTCGCTACTGGAGGTTTCATTCTGGCGTTTGATCCATCTTCAGTTGCTTCCTCCAGTCGAGAGGATCTAGCGGTGGCTCAACTTCAGGCTGAGCTAGATCATTGGGTAAGTTCCATTCAATCTTTTATCTTGTTTGTGTCATTTCATTAGTTCATCGGGTGTTGTTATTTCGCTCCCTTAGTTGCTTACTAGTATCATGTGGAATTTCAGCGTCAAGTTGCTATGGATCTTCAGGTGAGAGAGGCGACTGGTGCCTCACTACGCTTGGAGAGTTAGGTATAGTTTTTTTTTAGTGTAGCATAATTCAGTTTTGGTTATTCCATCTTTATTTTATTCTGACATGTCTTGTGTTGGCTTGTTTGGTTCTTTGTGCAGGCTGTTCCGGACTCTGCTCCCGAGGCTCCCCCTCAGGAGTCCGTTCCTATCCCTACTCAGGTATATTTTAGTTATTGTTTTTATGGTTTATTTCTCATTATTGTAGTTTTCTGATATATTTGTTTGTTCTTATTGCAGCCAAATACATTCGCTATTCCTTTTGTGCCTCCTGCTAATCTAGTGACTGCTGAGACGGTTGGGCGACTCCTCGAGGAGAGGCTAGATCTGGTATAATTCTTTCCTTTTCAAAGTTTTTTATTTTGTTCATGTATATATTAGTTTTCCTTTGACTTGGCATGGTTATGCAAGTCCGTTAGAATGAGGAGGCGCACCTAGAGGCGACGCGAGCGCGTGCTACTCCCAAGGCGAGACGGATCCTTGGGGAGATGCAAAGTTGGGAGGGCCTGGTCATTGAGATGATGGTCACACAGAGGACTGGAATAGAGGCATTAGAGGTGGCACGTCGAACGACACGAGCGGAGATGGAGGTGATCCTAAATCGGTTGTAGTATCGTGTGGCGAGGAGTGAGCGAGGGGTGCATAGGTTGGTTAGTCAGCTTGATGGCTCAGAGTTGAGGGCTATGGGTTCCTCGGCTGGGCTGTCTCGTCACACTTCACATGATTGTGTCAGGGATGATGCTCGTAGGGATTCAGCCATTCGTGATATTCTTACGGGGTATCCTCCTCGTTCTCGATCGAGGCAGCCTGTTAGCCAGATGAGTGAGGGGGGTTCCGTAGCAGGGCCTCGTCATTTAGAGATTTCGAGGACTTCGAGTGTCAAGATTGTGTTTTCAGAGGACCAGTCTACGGACCTCTTGATATGAATGTGTGTGTGTTTTGGTATCCATATCATGTGTGTGTTGTATATATAGGGGGATGCCCCCGGTGACAAGTGTAAAAAGAAAAGAAATTTTTTGACATATATATATAGAGAGATTTTTGGTTTAGATGTACCTGATTGGCTCCTTTTAGTTATCTCTTGCGTCTACTTTTGCTTCTGAGTTGCTCTAGCGCCATCGACCTTCATTGGGACTTGGATGCTTTCTGAGCTGGCCCGGTGACGGTTGAAGGTTGGTTCATAGTTGCACATGTGAAAGTAACATTGTCAATAGTTTTATTCTCCCCCTTGCTAGTTGTCAAGGGGGGTAAGTGTCTCAGACCGGAATCTGGTACGAAAAGATGAATATTTGCTCTTTTTTCCTTTTTTTTTTTTTTTTTTTCTGTTCAAAATGAAAATAATACAACAGGGAAAGCAAATAGCTAAAATAGAAATAATAACAAAAATAATAAAAATAATAAAAATGCCCTAGTGTAGGAGCGTGATAGGATTGGCAGTATAATATCTTCGGTAGCACTTTTCGGGTGGTAACTTTATCGTTTCTTATCTTCTTTGTGGACAAGCCGGCACTTCTGATATGATTTTTCTTCTAATCTAAAAAAAATGTGCCAACGTCAAGATGCAATGGAGCTTTTTTGGGTTTCGAGATGAGCACCTTGGGTCTATAAGCAATCATGGGTATTTGGTGAGTTAGTTTTGAAGAAAAGTTGACCAGTACTGTCATCGAACCGAGGAGGTTTATTTGATTAGGTTAGTTGTATATACAGGGGTATATCCTAGGGTTTTTGCCATCCTATCCCATGGTTATTAGGGAGAAGTATGGTAGGTATAGTAGGTGATTGCATCAGTCATCATTCATCAGTTTTCGATTTAATTTCTAGGAGCATCCTGCAAGGCTTCTGATTTATCGTCCAAAATAAAAATAGAAGAGGGGGGTAAGGTTCAATGATATGGGGGAATAGTTTGTATTTAATGCTTTCAAAAGGGATAGGTAATAGTCTTTTTCTCAGAGATATACGAGATTCCATAATTGAGCTTCTTCGTCATGTTTGGGTACCATCAAAATCTCATGTTCTATGGTTAGCAGGAGTTTGTCCTCCTCCTGCCACCTTACGACGATATCTAGCAGTATGGGGACGTCAGGGATGCCCTCACAGCTTGCTTATACACTTCTAGTAAAGTTACTAGAGATGCCCTCATAGCCTGCTTATGCTTCCCTGAGCTCATTGACTTGTTCATTCGTCGTAATGCTCTCACTCGATTTTTAATATGCAAACATATATTTTTTGAAAGCATGCTGCTAGCTCAAGAATAATGAGTTTTGATTGAACCTAACATCTTTATTTTTATTTTTTTTCTCTAACGTCTCCTCCAATGGCGGGAGAAGGGAAATGAGGATCGGGTGTTACTTATGCTTTTGAAAGAGGTTAGATAGGTCACTAGTCCTTTAATCAAGTTGCCCGAGTGAGAAAAGGCAGGTGATAAATCGGAGGTCTTAAGGATATTCTAAGAATTGAAGGTGTACGACCAATGAATGGGTCGTGACAACTACCGGGGTGATAAGTATAAGTATTTAACCATGGGATATGATGATCACAGGGCTAGGGGTAATATTTTCTAAGGTTCATGGTGTTCTAAGGGCTAGGGAGTTCTTCCCCTTCTCGACTTGCCAATTGTAGGCATTTCCAGGGTATGCGCCTGTTATGACATATGAGCCTTCCCAGTTTGGCTTCAGTTTTCCTTTCAGATGGTCGTGCTTGGAAGGCATGATTTTCTTCAAGACTAATTCTCTGATATTAAAGGTTCATTCAAGGACTTTCTTATCATAAGCCCTAGCCACTCTCCTCTGATTTATATCTGAGCGTGATCAGCTGCCCTTAGACGTGTTTCATCGAGCTACTCTAATTGCGTGAGTATGGCAATTCTCCTCTCGTCTAAGGATAGCTCATCATCGAGTTAAATCCGTAAGGATGCTACTTGTATCTCGTATGATAGGACTGCCTCCATTTAGTAGATAAGGAGGTAGGGAGTTTGGCCAGTGACCATACGAATAGAGATCCTATAGGCCCAGAGTGCTTCTGGTAGTCGTTCTGGCCAGTTGGCCCCATTGCTTATTTCTACTGTGCATTTTAGGATATGAATTAGCATTTTATTTGTAGCTTCTGCTTGTTCGTTGCCTTGAGGGTAGAGTGGTGATGAGTGGCGTAGATTGATGCCATACTTCTTGCATAAATTCTTCGTCTTCTTTGCTATAAATTACGGTCCATTGTCGACGAAAAATATCTTGGGTACACCAAACCTGGTGATGTTATTTCGAATGATAAACCTTACAAGTGTTGAAGGAGTGATTCTGACATAGGATTCAGCTTCTGCCCATTTAGTGTAGTATTCGGTTGCTGTAAGTATGAACGCGTACTTGTGAGTGTTCCCAACAGTGTCTGTGAAAGGTCCAATGACATCGAAAGACCATATCAAAAATGGCCATGATGAGGTTATAGTATTCAATGCAACTGATGGAGCTTTGATGAGTGTGGCATGTTCTTGGCATTGTTTGCAAGATTGGACGTAGAGGTGGTAATTTCTTATTATTATCGGCCAGAAGTAGCCTTGTCGTGTAACTTGATAAGTGAGTCTCTGTCTACCAAAGTAGGCACCGCAGGCACTGGCGTGTGATTCTTGGATGATGTATTGCCCTTCGGTAGTTGTGACACATCATAGTAGTACTCCTTTAGTGAAGGCCTCTTTGTATAATGTTTCGCAGAGTATGCAGAATCGGGTGCATCGATTCCTTATAGTCTTCCATTTGATCTTCATGGCATATGGTGGGACATTTTGATGTTTCAAGAAGTTCCAGATATCGAAATACCATGGTTGTCCATCGTCGGTCGGTGATTTTTCAAATCTGAATATAGTGCCTTTGGTTTCTGACTTGACATGCTTTTCTGGGGTGATTACTTCTTTCGGTCCTGTACTTTTGGGGAGGACGAGTAATTCTCTCTTGACCGTCCATGCTATCTCGTGGGCAGATACTGTCAGTTTTTCGATGAAGAAGGTCTTGGTACTTTGCCCGATGGGTATTTGGATGGCCGAGGCTAGCGTTGCTAAGGAATCTACGAGCTCATTTTCTAATCTAGGGATATGCGTGAAAGAGATTCTTTCAAATTTCTTTACTAAATATTTAGCGATTTCTAGGTATGCCGTTAGTCTCATTTCCTTAGTTTTCGATTCTCTTATGACTTGTGAAATTACTAGTTTGGAGTCACCGATGGTTTTTAACTATTTAACACCTAATTGTAATGCTGCTTGTAGTCCAGCTATAAAGGCTTTGTATTCTGTTACATTATTACTATATTGATGCCTTTTCCTTCATGATTTAGAGTGCCATCAAAATAAAGGGTCCATGACATCTAATCAGGTTCTTCATTATGAATCATGAATAGGTCCTCATCAGGGAAATCTGTATATATGGGTTCGTCACTAGGGAGTGGGAGATCTGCAAGGTAATCAGCGATTGCTTGTCCTTTTATCAACTTTTGCGTGATGTAGGTAATATCGAATTCTTGTAGGAGCATATGCCAGCGAGCGATCTCTCCTGAGGTTGCGGGCTTTTTGAATACGTACTTCAGAGGGTCCATTCGGGCTAGTACTAGTATTTTATGTACTCTGAAGTAGTGTTGTATAGTATCGTAATTTGATAGAGGCCCAAACCAACGTGAGGCAAGTCTTCTCCATTAAAGTGTATTTTCATTCGTATTCGACCATTGTCCTACTGAGGTAGTAGATAGCCCTCTCTCTCTTGCCGTCTTCTTCGTATTGTCCCAGAATTACTCCCATTGCTTTGTCGTTCGCTGAGAGGTACTTAATTAGGGGTCTTTCTGTTGCTGTTCTAAGTGTGCATGATTTATTTATGTTTTGAAAACAGATTTACAAATGATGAATTGCACTGAATTTGAAAAAGAATAAAGAAATATCAGCACAAAGAGAACTTAATTAGCCTGCAAGATCAGGGCTAATTGTAGCAAGTTTTAAATGTATGTGAGTAAAAGATCGTCCATAGGGAATTGATTTAACATGTAAGATAAACCTTCGGATCTGAGCTACCAGATCTGACCTTTGATCTTATCTACAAAGCACATAAGATGGGAGGTTGAATTTGTCACATTAACTAAATGATAAAAATAAAATTTAAAATAAATGAACCAGATCCGAGTTGGGGAGATTTGATGTAAATTAATAAGAATGGAGAAATAATATCTAACTTCAACGTAGTACTTGATTACAGAATGAGAATAAATGTAAAACAAATGAGATATTATCCAATCTTCATCTGGCTACCAGCACAGATGCAAGAGAAAGTAATCCAACTCAAGGATTAGAATTGAGTTAAACTTATGGCTATGGTCTGTCCACTTCAATGGACATAGATCATCCAATAGTCTTCAATCTGAATCCTTGATTTAGAACAAAAAACACCACTACAAATGTTGTGAGAAATTAGGTTACAAACACAGATTCTCACAGGGGTAATGAATTAAGGGAAATTTCTTTAAAAACAGTAAATCTAAAGGAATCTAATGCATAAGGAGATCACAGGGAACCCTCAACACGCATCCGATTGAGAACGTGCTGTTCACAGCAACCTTTTCAAATTCACCATTACAATTACAGAGTACAACTTAAACAGCTCTCGGATTTGTAGTCTTGAATACAATTCTCACTTGAATTACAGAAGTATCTCACAGTTCTCAGTTACAAATAAAAGCTAGGCTATTACAGAAGTTTCAGACAAGCTATCTGAATTGGAAATGGGGCAATAGAAATGAAACTCAAAATCTGGATACCCAAATTGGGCAAATGGTTCATCTATTTATAGTTTTCCCTAAGTCCAGCTCAGATGTGTATCAACCAATCAGAATTGGTTAGATCTGTATCAACCAATAGGAGTCGAGCACAAGGATCCAGATCTATTTTTGCCAATCAGAATTGCTTGATCTGGTTCAGCCAATCAGGTGACAGAAGCATCAATTCTGTTATGTAATTCAAAAATCTCTTTGAGCTTCTAGAAGTTCCCGCCAAGTAATTTCATCTTTGGGTGTTCACATGGGGTGGAATATGCCTTTGGTTCGTGCTCAGAATCTTTTGGAATGTCCCTGGGCTTTTAAATGCATTGGGGCGCATGCAGAGATTATTGAATTGCCCTTGCAGATGCTGGGACACTTCAGGATATCATTTCGCACAGTTTGGAGAACTTTTCTCAGGGTACTGTGACTTCTGAAGCTCTTTTCGCACAGTTCTAGTGCTGTTTGCAAGGAGTTCTGTTCTTTTCGAATAGGTTAGGGGTCCTTTCGAATAGTTCAGGTGCTCTTCGAAAACTAAGCCTGGAGCTTTTAGTTCTTTTCGCAAAGTTCAGGTTCTTTTCGAAAAGCTCAAGTTCTTTTCGAAAAGTTCAGGTTCTTTTCGAAAAGCATTCTATAATGCATTCTTCTGTTCGAATAGCTCCAAACCTCTTTCCAGGTTGAGACCAGGCCTTTGTCCTCTTTAGTTGAGGCATTTTGACCGCCAGTGAGGTTGTCCCTTCTCCTTCTTCCACTAGATTAGCATGAGTCATCATCTTTTTGGCACTTTTAAGCTGCTTTCAGGGTTAAGCCTGCATTTATTGTTAGCTATAAAACAAACGCTAAAACACTTATTTAGTACTCTCAAAGGTCTATCAAGACTCAGGTTAAGGGGTGGAAAATGGTATTTTCCAGTTCTCAACACTTTCGGAGACTGGTGATGATAGTATTGGCGGGTTAAGGAGGTACTTGATATTGTTGAAAGCTTGCTAACACTGATCATCCCATTTGTACTCAGTTCCTCCTTTAAGTAGTTTGTAGAAAGGATCGCATTTGTCCAAAACAAATGCTGAGAAATAAATCTTTTGATAAATTGTAATCTTCCTATCAGGCCTCATAACTCTTTGATATTACTGGGAGGTGGCATCTCGAGGATGGCTCTGGCTTTTACAGGGTCAACTTCGATCCCTCGCTTGCTAACTATAAAACCAAGTAATTTTCTGAAAGTGACCCCAAAGACACATTTCTTTGGATTCATTTTTAGCTGATATTTCTTAGCTCTTTGTAGCACCAGTCGGAATGCTTCAACATGTTCTACTCGCATTTGGGACTTCACTAATATGTCAGTGACGTAGACTCCTACACACTTATGCATCATGTCGTGAAAGATAGCCATCATGACGCGTTTATACGTGGCTCCTGCATTCTTGAGCCCAAAAGGCATAACAACGTAACTGTATGTTCCCCATAGTGTGGTGAAGGAAGTCTTCTCTTAGTCAAACTCTGCTAATTTGATTTGATTATATTCATAGAAACTGTCCATAAAGGATAACGTCTCATGTCCAACGGTGTTGTCGACTAGAGTTTCAATGTGTGGAAGTGGGAAGTCATCTTTTGGGCATGCCTGGTTGAGGTTTTAGAAGTCGATGCAAACCCGTACTTTGTCGTCTTCTTGGCGACAGGTACTATGTTGGCGACCTACTTAGGGTAAAGAACGACTCGGATAAATTTGGCTTTGTCTAACTTGTTGACTTCCACTTTAACCTAGAGGGCGGTTTGTGGGTGCATCCTACGGAGTTTCTGTTTAACAGGCTTTGCATCAGGTTCTAAGATGAGGTGATGTTCTACTAAACATGGGTCTAAACCAGGCATGTCCTCGTAGGACCATACAAAGGAATCGAGGTGTTCTTACAGGACTTGTACAATTTTTTAGAGTTCCTTAGAATTGAGTGTTGCACTAATCAGTAGCTTCTTGGGTTTCTCTTCAGTGCCAAAGTTAAGTTCTTTTGTGGGTTTCGTGGTAGCTTGGGTTTGCTCATCCAAACACTTGATAACCCGTTGGAAGTCTAGTGCATCCTCGACAACTGGTGCTCTTTCTTTGTTCTCGGTAAGTTCGTATACTATGAAATTGCTACATTAGGGATCTGAGTTTACGAAAGGTAACCCTTCATCGGCGCAATCTATGACTGAGAGATTTTTGGTAAGGTGAAGGTTAAGACTTCTGATTCTTCTATCAAAGTCATGAAGTATCTCGTCTGGTATGATCACTGGCTTGTTGTTTAGCAAGGATGCTTTACATCCTTGTGTGGGTAACGAGATAGAAACATTAGGAGAAAAATCTCTTTATTGGCTACAAATTTGGTTTAGGATGAGGAGTTCCCTTTCTTTTATGGGGTTTTCTAAGTTTTTTGGATTTTATATTTCTAAATTTTTAGGGTTTTTTGTTTTTTCTATTTTTAAAATTTTTGACAATAAATACGGTACAGGATTGGTCGCCTCAAGGCACACCGAGAGAATTGCTTCCTCTAGTTGAGGGAGCGAGACGACTGTTGGAGCCGTTCGGGCGATTCTTCGGGAAATGCAAGCTTGCTGTGAATTTGACATTTTTTTTTAGAGTCCTCATCTGATGGGATCTTTTGAATGAGTGAAGCTAGTAACAGTGGCACAAACATTTGGATTTCTTCTACCATATTGATCGCCTCTTCTTCGAAGAAGTTCTGAAGATCATTGTCAATTGAACTATCATCCTCTGGGTCGTAATAATGTTGTTCTTCCCACCGAGGGGGATCTCCTGAAGGATCCTCAGGCGTAGCGAGTTCTTTTCCTTGATCTTCGTAATATGTTAGGATCAGCGCGCATGCTCGACAGCGAGGTTAATAATGGTGAAGAATGCAGGGAGATTCCCAAGGACATTCCCATCCTTTTAAATTAGAATCGAAAACGGTATCGAATTCATCTTCTTAGTCTGATAGTGCTCGAAGTCCTAAATTGGCTTGCTCTACTAACTCAAGTGCCGAGAGGTCTATCCAGTAGTCCTCGTCATCACTCGGGGGAGGTTGCCACTCTTCCTCTAGAGATTTCCAAAATATTTAGAGTTACGACGAATATGAGGATGTAGAAGTGTCTAGTTCAAGTTCTTCTTCAAAGTCTACGAGGGTGGTGCGAGTGTTTTCCCCTAGGTCAACCAGATGACCATTGGGATTTTCTGCTTCTTGTGTCGGTAGCTGAGTTGGTAGGTCATTGCTTATGTCGGTAGTCACGAGGTTGGAGTGATCCAATTTTTTTGTTGTAGAGTGTCGTATCCAACTAGCGAAGCATTCTAATATGCTGGTTCATGCCATACAACGAGGTTGGTATGGGTAGGCGATACAAGGGGAGTCCCAAGGGCATTCCCATCTATCAAGGCTAAGACCGAGGCGGATGCTATACAAGTTAGTATTTTCTTGTGGATTATCATCTATTTCCCATGTTAAGCGTAAGTGCTCTTCACCATCTTTCAGGGCAGCTATGTGAAAATCTTCATCATCAGTGGATTCCCAATCTTCTATTCGAGGGTTGAGTTCTGGAGGTTCTTCTCTCCTCACTCCTGTTAATTCCTCAGTGTCAAATATGGGCTTGACTCCTTCGAGCGGTTTATCAATATCGTCATTTAAATTGGTTAAATCGTTGAACGCTTTAGTCATTAGCTCAATTTCCACCTCTTTAGATCTAGTGGACACTTCCTTATGCTTTGGCACATTTGGTTTCTCAGTGGTCCCATAAGTGAAGTGGTCATATAGAGACCATTTTTGTGAGGTAGGGGACAAGTCGGCTTGCGGGCCATCGGATTAATATCCTAACCCTATGTGCTTATGTGTTTGTGTTGGGACAACGAGTCCTACACGACCTTGCTTATTTTTTTCGAGTCTGGTGTGGGGAACGTATCCAAGTTGGTACATAAGGTCCCACCCTTTTGTCACGCTAGGGTTTATGGCATATAGTTTGGTGAGGTCTGGGCCAACCTCTCTTCTCATTAATTTTTATTGATGCGTCGAGGGAGAACTAGGAGGGGTAGGGGGACAGACTTCCGCAATGGTTGTCTCGTTAGGGATTCGAGTCTTTTGAATATGACCCGTTCTCAACACATAAGGTGTGCGGTTGGTATGCTCGCCGTGTAATCAGTATCCATCTCCTGAAGGGGTGCATCAGCATATATACGGGCGATGGAATCCTCGTATGGGAATTTGACGCATTGATGGTATGTGGATGTGACAGCCTTCATTGACTCTAGCCATTTTCTTCCTAAAATGAGATTGTATGCACTAGCAAAATCATAAACATAAAAGGTAACATCTTTCGTTACAGTTCTAAGGTGAACTTGCATCTTGATAGTTCCTTTGACAAAGCGACGCGACCCATCATAAGCTATGAGTGATAGTGCGGAGGGCTTGACATCCTGCTCCATATATTCGAGCATTTTTAACTTAGTGAGAGGGCAGATGTTAAGTGTTGCTCTTGTGTCGACGAGTGCATGTGGTACAGAGAATCCTCTAATTATGACTGTCAGGTATATGGGGGCCGCACTCCTGCGGAGTGACTCTTTAGGCATGCCTGCGTCTGTAAAAGTGAGTGTCAAAGGTTACACCATGACTGAGGTGATTTGATGAAGCTAATCTAGTGTCGTATCCTCATCTACTTGCGTGTCTTCAAGAGTCTTTATCAACAACCGGTGATGATCAGGTGATTTCTTGATGAGTTCTAGTATGGATATCTTGGCCGGGATCTTCTGGGGATGCTGTAGAAGGTCATATTCTTATACTAGCTCGAGCGTAGTTTCTTTGCCTGGCCGATGGGCCATAGGTGCAGATGGTTGGAATGGTTGAGGTGCAGTAATTGGTGGAGAGATGATGTGAGGTGGGGGGGGTAGGTTAACTTCTCTTTCTCTCACTTTCCCCTCTGGAAGTTGTGCGTTCATAAAATCCTTATTTTGAGGGAAAGGCGGAGGGGGGTAGTTGGTTCCTTATTTGAGAATCGGGTAACTCAGTTGTTGACCGGACCTGGTGCGGCTTAACGCGGGTGTGTTTGTAAGATGGGTGAAATTCGAGGTTGGAATGCATTCCTGAATGGTACCGCTCCAAGGTGGTAGGTACTGTGTGTAATCCTCCTCTTCAATGAAAGCAGAGACCAGTGTCTCGCACGGGTCAAGATGTTCTTCTGGTTCATTTTCTCTTAGGTTGAGCAAAGGCTCGGTTGTTATTTTGTTTTCTTGGCTTGGAGTTTTTCGGGTGACACTTTGTACCGATGCAACAATTTATGCCGCAGTTTGGAGAATGTGATCTCCATACTCGGGTTCAGAATCAGACAAAGGGAGTGGTAATGGCGTTGGTTCGAGATTTGGAGAGGTTGGAGGCTCTGGTGGGTGACTACGGAGGAATGGTCTTCTAGCCCTAAAGGAATGGACTCGTATCTGAGTGAATTTTGGAAGAGGTAGATTTGGTGGGGCGATGTGAGTGATCAGGGCCGAGGGATGCGGGGGTGAAGGAGCTCTTGCTGGTGTGGCGGATGCAGCAGAGGGTTGAATGCGAGTGATTAAGGTGAAAGGTTGGAAGGGGAGTCAACCAGAGAGATCTACGGTGGTGACCTGAGCCGGTGATGTTTGGTTGTGGTTAGGCATAGGGTTATTAATGATTCCTAAATTTTGTTGGGGTTGGTTATTATTAGGGCTAGGGTTCCTAAGTTCTTCCCAATCGATCTGATTTGGGTCATTCATGTAATAAATTATGTCCCTGAGGACCCAACAGTCCTCTAGGTTGTGTCTCACTTATCGATGGAAGGCACAATATTTACTATAGTCTAGATTTGTCGGCCATGGGTAGAGTTTTTCTTATAAATCAGAGGAGATTCTGAGTATTAAGGAGACGAAATATGTTGGGGGCCGTATCCGGGAAAGGGGGATAGTGTTCTCGCCTCGGTTGGTAGGGGCCTCTGGCTATGTTAAAGTTTTACGGAGGGGGTACATTGTTGTAATTTGACACGGGGGCCGGTCAATTCTGTGTTGCGTTTTGGTTATGATAAGTCTTAGGGTATTGGTTTTTGTTTGAGTATTGGCCTTGATTTTGATTCTGGCCTTGGTTTTGGCTCTCATACCTTTGTTGATTAGGACCTTGATTTTGGTTGGTATACCGTTGTTGATTTTGATTTTGTCTGAAATTTCATGGTTGGAAGTTTTCGTTACTAGAGTTTTATCCTTGGTTGACAATGGTGTTAACTTACTCAGTTCTTGAGGCTTTCTTATTATTTTTCAATTTTGATTTAGTAGAAGGGCCTATTTTCGATGTGACTATGGATAGAGCAAAGTCTCCGCCTTTAATTTGTCTCACTAGTCGGGATGCCCGAGAGCGGAGTGAGGTGAAGTCGGGGCAATCACTTATGACAAGTACGCTCTTTAACGGTTCTTTAGTGTTATCGATGATAATGTCTACCGAATCCTTCTCTTTCTTTGAGGTGTTGGTCCTAGTAGTATATTTTCTCCATTTAGCGATGAAGTCGGTAAATTCTTCATCAAGTCCTTGCTTGGCTGCCATTAGATCGCTTAGACTGACTGTCTCCTGGATCAAGTGTTTATATTGGTCTAGGAATTGACCGACTAATTCATCAAAGGTTTCTATCTTACATAGCGAGAGTTTCGCAAACCAATCTAAAGCTTCTCCTTCTAATGAGCGTTGGAAATAGTGAATGAGAAGTCTTTGATTATCACGTATGGGTCGGCAATCACTACAAAAGAGGGCCAAGTGATGATTCAAATTTCCCGTGCCATTATATTTGGTAAATTTCGGTGGCTTAAATCCTATTGGTAAATTAAATTCGACGTCCGGGTAAAATTTGTCGAATCCGAATGAGTGACCGGGGCACTCTCTCTTGGCCATGTACTCATCGAGCATTTTGGAGAGATCTTCGATTTTAATGGTGTTTTCTTTTGGAGTGACCCGTGAGCAAACCTTGTCTAAAGGGTCATCATTAAAGAATGTGTGGGCAGGTTTTCTCAATGGTGTGGCATGGGTCGACACCGTGCTCGGAGTAGGAGGTGGCCTCTCTTGTCGCTCTTGTTCTTCTAAAAATTGTCGTGACCTAATGGTTTCGTATGCGGCGGCCAACCCTTTAAGCAATTCTTCGGAGTCGTTGTCTCCTCTTTGTATCCTTTGAATACTGAGTTCTACGATCTGTTGAACGGTATGGTTTTGTCTGACGTTACCCTCTCTCCCTTTATGATTATTACCGATGTGCGGGGTAGAGCAGGGATTTTCTTGCTTACCGGCCATGTTAATCTCAGATTGTCGTGGGTTAGAATTGTGAAATGATTCTTCTTCGTATGTGGGGTCGTCATGATATCCCCACATTGGTGGGTCTCCCAAACTTACTCTTCGTCTACCAGACATCTCGAGTCTTTGACGAAGACTCATATATATATAAGGGAATCTAAATGACACGATGGAAAGCAGAATAGAGAGATAAGATGAAAAGTAACTATCTAGAAAAAGAGTTTGCAAAAGAGTCTCATCGCATCGGCAGTCTGTTGGTGCGTGCTTTTTCTGGGTTCCTCTCGATCCCTGTTAAATCAGTGGCTCCAATTCTGTCCAAGTGGACTCTAGCGATGCGGCGTTTGGAATAGTGGAGGTAAAAATAAATAATGATAAAAAAGAGTTTTCTAGGAAGATTCCTAGTTTGTTGTGATCGCCAACTGCAGATATTTATCGACACTGCAATACGTCAATGATCACGCTTAAGAGCGGGTATGGGTTACTTCTATATTGAGTCGTCCGCCTACGAACATCAACAACAGTCTTTTTCTTAATTTAGATAGTTTATTTTCCCTTTTATTTTCCTTTATAGTTATAGTTCTAGTTCTGGTCAATTTAGACTTCCTTGATTCTATTGTGAGTTTGGCTATGAATTTGTTAGGGTGAGTGGATCTATTCGAATATTATAATCCTATTAGGGGTCTAACTAATTTAATTTCCTAATCTTATTAGAATTCTAATTAATTTAGTATCCTAATACTACTAGAAGTTCGATTAATTGTAGTCTCCTAATCACATTAGAAGTCTAATTATGATAAGGTTTCTTAATTATACTAGGAGTGCACATGTAGTAGTTCTAATGAAACTCTAATTAATTCAAGCATGCTAGTTATACTGAGATTCTAAGCAGAGTAAGTATTCTAGTTGTATTTGGATTCTAATTAAATAATGTATAACAGTCCTACTAGAATTCTAATCAAAGTAGAAAACTAAATTTATTGGAACTCTAATTTAAGCAAAGGAATAAAATTTATTAAAATCAAATTAAAACAAATAGACTGATTTCCTTAAAATCTAATTAAAAATAAATAAACTAATTTTATTAAAATTCTAATTAAAGCAATGAATTAACTATACTAAAAATTGAATCAAAGCAATGAATTAATCATATTGAATTTGAATTAAAGCAAGATATTAACCAATTAAAATCTGATTTGAAGAAATTAATCGATCACACTAAAATCTAATTAACTTAATTAATTAATTAGGCTGAATTAAATAAATTTACTAATTAATTATACCAAAAAATAAGAAAAAGTGATTAATTAATTCTAAGATTCCTAAAAAAAGGGGTTTTGGGCTCGCTATGCTAAGGAGGATTGGCCTCGTTCCCGAGTATCCTCCGTAAGCTCCCTTGGGCAAATCGGATGGCTGAGATTAAAGATAAATTAAATTTTAGACTGTAAAATAGTATTTTAGGCTTTCCAGAATTGATTTCGGAATAATAATTATGAATTAAATTATGAACTAAAATTGTAGAAACTAATATTAATATTTAGGATTTTTGGAGATTAAAATAAGAAATTTAAATTTAAATTTAAATTTCTAGGACTGAATTCGGGTCCGAAATAAAAAAATTAGACCGTATGATTAAGGACTAGTTTTAGAATCTAAGGATTAGAACCAGAAATTAATGATAGGACTGGAAATTAAGATTTTAGAACGGACTTAAAGCCTAGAGTCGATAAATTAGACCGTCGGATTAAGGATTAGTTTCGAATTTAGAGAATTAGAACTAGATATAAAATATGGGCAGTCTAAAAAAAGGGTGCTACAGTCTCGGACTGAAAATTAAAACCTATAATTAAAATTATGAGAAATATCCTAAGTCTAAAACTAAGATTTTTACCTAGGGTCGAGGCTGCAGAGAGAAATCTCGAAGATTCGATGCTTGAATCTCGAAATCATGACTAGGTTGCTCTATGGGTTTGTCCTCGGAGTTCTCTGGTTTCTAAATCCCAAAAAGAATCCGTTCTCTCTCAAAAATTGGCAGCCACTTGGGCGAATTAGGAAAAAAAATATTTTATAAGTTTTTCTTCAATTACGCGCCCTTTTCCAGACATTTAACTGAATTACGCGCTAGCCTCCCGGTGCTTAATCACTTTGAGTCAGTCACAGACTCAGTGAGCAACCGGTTGACTTGCTCAGCGAGTTTCCTTGTCCTAATAGCTTTAGGCCTAATTGCGTGCTTGTTAGTACGTGCACAATCCGATTAAGCGTTTCATCAGAGGGCTCAATCAAGGAAACTTATGGGTTAAGGACTATGTGGCTAGGCCAGCCGTAGGCCAATTGCACGCTGGTGGTGGAGCGCGCAATTAGGCAGACACACCCATACAGACCTGCAAGTATTCAGGATCTGTTGTAGCAAGCTTTAAAAGAATGGTGAGTAAGAGAATTTCTGCAAGGAGGTTGGTTAGAAATATGACAAATCTACAGATCTATGTCAGATCTGGCAACCTAACTATTACTAATTTAGCTAAAAGATAGGGGAGATGTTTGGAATGGATTGTCACTTAAACTAACCTACAATTAAACATAAACTAAAGTGGATCGAGTTTAGGAGCTTAGATCTTACAGGGGAAGAGAGTAAAAAGCAGAAAATGGAGAAGAGTAGCTTGGAGGTCGGTTTTCTCTAAAATCAGATTTAATTAATCATGCTACAAAGGTTCAGAGCACACAATTCCCTCGCTGGCTATAAGCACTGCTGCAGGGTATAAATTCCACTCCAAATCACAGAATCCACCTAATCATAAGGCTATGATCTATCCACTTTAATTGTCACAGACCATCTTATAGACTTTATCGAATCCATGGATTGCAGCAGATGAATCCACTTGAGGCCTGAGCTTAGATTTATCTTAAGGTTATGATCTGCCCACTTTAATGGTCACAGACCATCCTAGGGATCTCCTACAAAGCCAGAGCCTCAATTAGAACAATTAAAACCACTACAGATGCTGCAATTCCTAGGTCATAGACTCAAGGAATCACAGGAGCATCAGATCCAGGGAGATTAGATGGTATCCAAGTGGTCTACCAGTTAAGTGAGTGAGTTGATCTACAACTCCACTACACAAATCCGATCGATCACCAAATGGAACCAAAGGAAATTTAAATCTAATTAAAGCATTAAAAACAATATTATCATTGCAAACAAGGTCACTCTATAATGGAAATACTCTTAGATCTGTAGTCAGTGCAGCTAGGAACCTACAATAGCACTCTTAACCTTACCCAATTACAGATCTAACTTCGCTCCTCACTACTCCAAGGGACTTAGCCAACCATGGTTGGGCTAAAGGAGGGAAATGGAATTTCTCTACAAGCTCTAATCTCCAGAATTTGGCTCAGATCTCGATCTCCCCCAATGGCAACTGGGGATCTCTATATATAGCTTTCTCCTATGTTTTTCTCGCTAAAAATCCCTTCTAAAAGGTCGTCAGAATTTGTTAAAGTTTTGTTAAAGCATGTGGGTCGGTTAGGGCTTTCTAGGGCATCTTCTGGAACCGTTGCGTCAATCACCAAGTGCCTCGGGTTGCGGATAGCGGGTCACTAAAGTACAATGTGTGCACAGCTGAATTTTTGAGAAGTTCTGCACACAATTTTGACAAGTACAGGAAGCATTCGACAGGTTGGAATCAAGCATTTTGGTCCTTTCACTAGGTTCTCAGATCCGTTCGATAGGTTCCAATAGGATGAATCTTCGCTTAGAGTTCCAACCTTCTCAGTCCTTAGTTTGGAGTATTCGACAGGTTGGAGAAACTCTTCGACAGGTTGGAAAACCATTTCGACAGGTTCCGCTCTGCATTCCGCCATTTCGATAAGTTTGTTTTCAGTCTTATCGAAAGGCTCAATCACCCTTTGATAGGTTCTATTTCAGCATTTTCATCTCGATAGGTTCAAGAAACCATTCGATAGGTTCCTTTGACACTTCAGGCAGATTTTTGATAGGATGGTTTCTTCTTTCCTTTCAGCTGCACGATAGGTTCTGAGATCCTATCGAACTCCTTAATCCACATGAATTCATCCTTTTTCTGCGTTCAGATTCTATCGAAGACCTCTTCAACTGCATGGATTCTTCCTTTCTTTACTTTCAGCTCCTATCGAAGTCTTCTGGTGACCAATCGATAGGACATTTTCAGCTTATTTTCACTTCCTTTGCTTTGCCCTGCTGTAGCCACGCGCTCCAAGGGCCCGGTGATGTGCTACCCTCTGGTGTGTTGTTGCTAGGTTTGTCCTGTGCTGAGAGATAGCTCCTTTTTGGGAATTCTTGAGTGCTTTTCTATATTAGTATCTTCTTTTATTTCTACAAAATGCACTTGACAAAAGCTTATTAGTGTGTTCACAGGTCTATCAATGGTCAGGTTATAGGGTGAAAAGTGATATTTTTCACCACTTAACACACCCCCAAACCTAAGCTTTGCTAGTCCCTGAGCAAAGGAGAAATTAAAAGAAAATAAAAATGCCACTTTCGTAGGGAGCACAGATGCATTTAGCATATGCACCACGCCTTTTAAACCCCTAGGTGATCTCTAGTGGAGGAGTGAAGTCTCCTGAGGGTTTTCAGCGAAGGTACTGTTAGGATTATTTTTAAGTGCTTACTACTACCTTTATTGGAGACAGTGATAAGAATGGGGTTAGTGAAAATGAATCAAAGGTGGATTGAAAACTACAGAGCAGCAAGCCTAAAAATACACAGCCCTGCAAGATACAGGGCCTGTTGTAGAAAGTTTTGATAAGTAAGAGTTTGTCCCACAGGGAAAGTTGATCTAAAGCTCCAAGGGAGCTATCTTTAGTAGGTTCTCCAGATCTGGCTACAGATCTGGCAATCCTAAATGGAAGGGGATTTAAGGTCACTATAGTCTAATTCCTAAGGTAACTTAATGTCTAAACTACAAAAAGGGTTAAGAAAGAGGATGGAGTGTGAGAAAATAAATATAAAAGGGTGAGAAGTATGCTATTAGGTATAGATCTGATGGGTCTTATAACTCAGACTCAGATCTACTGCTATAGAAATCCTGTCCAATGGCTACATTATCACCAAAGAGGAGAAGGGATCTAACTCACCCCTTTGCCATGATCCAATCCCTTATGGCTATAACTTGTCTACTTAAATGGTCACAGACTATCCAATAGGGGAACTACAATTCAGAGATGGGTCAGAACAAGTTTATCATTGTAGGCACTACTTCATCCAGGCTACCAGCTCAAGAATTCATAGGAACCTCAACCTCTAAAGTTCTGTGTGTGGGGCTAGGCCTACAACGTGCACTAGCCTAGACACACAGAACCAGCAAGAGTTTGAGTACTAGCTTTTAAGCTTAGTTGTTCACTGCTTTAGAAAGACAGCAGTGATCCAGTTCACAAGCCTACAATCTCTACAACTAGATCAGATCTCCCATCTGATGGTGGGTCTATACAAATACAGGGGAGTCTGTCTCTACACAATCTCTCACAAGGCTACAAGCACAAGTGCAAAGAAGAAGAATCTGTCTTAGATCTATGGATTGGCCTCACCCTAGGGCTATAATTTGCCCACTTGAATGGTCACAGACTATCCACAGAGGCTATCCTCCTCACAGAGGTCTAAGACAGAACAAGAACATTGCTGCCGCCACCATGTTCACAAGGCTACCAGCTCAAGCTCCCATGGGGATTCATATTTAGTGGGTCCTGTGGTGGGGCTAGGCCTACAATGTGCCTAACCTAGACAAACAGGTCACTTGGATCTAAGTAAAACCTTAAAGACAATCCTCCATTGCTTATAATACAACTTAGCAATGGAGGATCTCAAGGCAGCAGCCTTGTACAGAACAACTCACAAAACACCAATCCCATACATGTAATAAATCCTATTACAAAACTCCATTAAAACTATACCAAAAAATCATATAAAGGCATAGCCAGCAAGTGTTGTACTATGGAGAGAAGGAAAAAGGAAAAAGAAAACTCCTAAACCCTAACCTTCGCCTACTGTAATTCTACAGTCGGTTTCAAGAAGGAGTATAGAAGTCAAGTCTCCCAAACCTAAGCTAGGCTTAGGCTTATATAGCAGTCAGCACTCTAAGAATTAGGGTTAGGAAAACCCTAATTTATCAATGCTAACATGGCTCATTTCTGTTCCTTGGATGCCTCGGGGCCTTTGCATAGAGATTGGAGCATTGGAGTGCATGCCCTAGTTGCTGGGAGTTCCCAGATTTCCCCTACAGAAGTGGGGGAGAAGTTAAGAACTCGAGCCTCGCTAGGTAGAAAGGCTTTCCAGGTCTTATCGCATGATAGAATTGGCATCACGAGGTTGATTTGACTTAAATCTCTTTCTGTCGCGGGATTTGTACTTTGGTCATCACGGGGATGCTCTGGTCGTCGCGGGATTGCTCTTTCCATTTGAATGGCGCGGGAATTGCATGCGCAGTTCGTTACTTGGTGAATCCCGCGGTGATCCTCACGAAGAAACAATGTGCATGGGATTTTGGATCGCGCGAGCAGTTCCTTGAAAGTTTGTATCCCGCGGCAACTGTGCGTAGGAATGCCTGGAGCTCTCTCTCTTTAGTGAATCGCGCAAAGATTGAAGACTCATTTCTCGAGTTGTGCGAGACTGCGTGAGTGCTTCTCGAGCGCTTATGACTGAGCCTCGCGAGAACTACGTGAAGTATGCTTTTCAATTCCTTCTGTCATCAAACCGTGCGAGAACAACATCAAGACTGTGCGACCAGTTGGTGTGCTGCCTTCAGAAGCCTACGACAACTGCGCGAAGCATTCTTCTTGGTTCAATTGAACCCTACGACATTTGCGCGAGGCATTCTTCTTGATATTTTTCTACTTTGTTGTGCTTATGCTGCAGCCAATTCTTTGTCTGGATTTAACCTCCTTTCTTCTGAGGAACTTTTGGGGCAACAGTAGGCTTCTTGGCATGGTTAGGGCCTTATTTGTAGTTGCTGCTTATTACCTACAGGATAGACTTAAAACACATTTATTAAATGATTAAGGGTTTAACAGAGATTAAGTTAAGGGGTGAAAACTGGTACTTTTTAGGTCTTAACAGGTACCCACAAAATTCTCCAATAAGGTTACTTAATAGTAGTACATCCTACTAAACGGAGTTTTAGTGAACTAGAATAAATTTTCATCATGTCTTTTCAGTTCTAGAGGGTTTTTAGCAGAAAAATCACCAACTTAAAACATGAATTTTTGCAGTAATTCCATCATCATCAATTGGTTCATGTCAAGGCATTGTGTTTGAAGATTGATGCATGGCTCACCTTTCATTTGGGAATTCTGTTTTGATACTACCCCCATCAAATTGGATTTTAGGCCCAAGTCTCACCAGGGTTGTCCACACATTAGTACAAAGAAGAGGGGTGCATCATATCACTCAGCTCAAGAGCAGTTACAGCCCTCTAGTAGGACTGCAAGCATGAGCATAGGCATTGCTCAAATTCCTGACTTTTCTAACTCTTTACACCATAGATTAAGCAGATCCTTATCTCCACATGACAGCTCAATCCATTTCAGATCAGTAAGGTCTTTTGTTTTTTTTTTATTGGGTTGTAATGTGGCTTAGGGATGAGGTTTGTGAAAGAGCAAGGGGATAAATAGTGTTCAAAATTGAGAAATCAGTAATGGTAAGGAGGTGATCTAGAAACCTTCTTCATTTCAGCACAATTCCATCTACTTCCTAAATTTTCAGAGCCAAAGTGGCCGGCTTCTTCTCTTCCTTTCAATCTTTCAATTAAATGACTTCTATTTCTCATTCTTTTGCTCTTATTTTTATTTCATTTTTTATAAATAGGAATACCACAAATACCACCAACTGTGTTTTTCTTTCATTCAACCTTATTTAACACCTTGCTCCTCTAACCTTGCTTCTCCTTCCTCTTCCTGATTTCTCAGATTGGGGGTAAACTAAAATAGGTCAAAAGGTTTTGGGTTTAGAATTTATGGTTTTCATCAAAGAAAATTGGGACTTTTAAGGCTCAAGTGGTGTGCATCAAGGGTCGTTCAAAGGTGGGACATTTTAAGCTCAAACTAACCAAGGGATGGCCTTACTTCATGTCTTCAATGTCATGACTGCTATCAAGCTGTTTTAACTTGGAATTGCCTAACTTCTAGTGATTAGAATTAGATCCAATCAGTCCATAGAGCAAAAAAATTGCCAAGGCACTCTTCAAGGAAACTTTTTCAGGCCCAAATCTCACTAGGTATAGCCTTCCATCTAATTTTCAGGAGTGTGTCTTCACAATTTCCTCTTATTTTAGGTTTACTGCACATCAAAATTATTTTTCACAAATTGTTGACATTTGCCTCATGAAGTCTGTTGGACTACGGCTTACTTCAGTTTCAAGCAGTTTTTTAAATTTCTTCTGTTTACAAAAATTTCAGTGAGAAATTACTCTAATTAATTCTAAACATTTCCTTTTAGCCTAGCTATACTAAAAGTAACTAATATATTGGCATACATGCCATACCCCCAAACCTAAACTAAATAGTGTCCTCACTGTTTTACAGCAAAGGGGGTGCCACAGCTTATTAACAGAGCAAAAATACAAATCAAGTAGACAATTAAAGAAAACAAAAAGCTATTTATTAACTGAATTGAAATAGAGCATACAATAGAGCATTTTAGTACAATGGTCAAGCACAAGTGGGCACAAATATTGTGGTAAATGAAGAGTCCTCCCCCGGCTCAGGGGTATCCTCCACCTGCATCAGGTGGAAGAGGAACTGTATGCCAAGAGGGGGGGAAAAAAAAGGAAAAAGAAGGGGGTCAGGGGAAAGGGGGCCGAGAGGTGGAGGAGGATGGCGGCTGGGAAACTGGTGGCTCGGTCTTCAGCCTCTCCTTACTGAGGATCCACTGTACCTCCTCATATTCATCCCAGAGGAATTGCAACGGGTCTGGTTCCTTGGGCGGTAGTGGCTCCAGCCAAAAGAGGTAGAGTTGAGCAGGAGTGAGTGTGGGCCTGTCATCTGCCATAGTTATGAGGAGGAGTGCAGAGGGTAGAAAGAAAGGAATGGCCAAAGTTGAGCCAGCTGCATTTATTTAAGGTGGATGTGGGAGTGAATATGAAGCGATGCAGTCAATATCACCGCCGTCATTGGAGAGGAATGAATGGTGAATTCGAACAATCAGTATGGGGAATGAAAATGTGCATTAACTGGCAGCCTATATTTAGCGCAAGGGGTTTAAGGCTCGTGCTGTGCGTAGGTGTACATGGTACACGTGGTAAAATTTGCGCGCAGCGCAACTGCACAGTAAGCATGGAAGGAGTGAGTGGAGGAAAGTCGATTTCGATAGGATGAGTGTAGAGTGTCAACAGGTTAAGACTTCCTATCGAAGTCGAACAAGTATGGGACAAGCAGTTAAACACTCTCGATAGGTTTAACCCATCCTATCGAATAGAATAAACATGCATTCGATAGGCTAGGTTGGCTGCTTGCGATAGGTCGATGTCCTGTCGAACGGAGGGTGGATAGAACATTCACTTCATTAGGATGCTGATGGGTGCGAACAACCTTTCGATAGGTGGGGTATTACATTTGCACTTTGTCGATAGGTTCCAGGCAAGAGTCCAGAACCTATCGCAAAGTTGTTCTCACCTATCGAGAGGTCACAACACTATCGGAATCCTCACCAATCCTATTGACATCAGCGGCTGACCTAGCGAAAGGTCCAAATGACCTATCGAGAGGTTGAATGAGCTTAAAAACATGGCCTATGAGTGCAGAGCATTTAGGCTTAGCCCCCAGCAACTCATCTACTACGCTACCAGTTTGTAAATTGGCCCCTGACCTTGTGCCCTTGGTCATTTTATTGCAAAGAATATTGGTGGGACGAATTGGGGTATAAATTAAATAAAATACATATGATACAAATCGAAGTCAGGTATTAACTTGGAGGATCTTTAAGATCAACGGTCTCTTCAGGCTCACAAATATTGTCCATGCAAAGTTTCAGCCTCTGGCCATTGACCTTAAGGGTTCTGCCATCTGTAGGATGCATGACTTCGACAGCTCCAGATGGAGAAACGTGTACCACTGTGAAAGGTTCATCCCATCTGGACTGCAGCTTCCCTGGAAAGAATTTCATTCTGGAGTTGAACAACCATACCTTGTCATTGGGCTTAAACTCTTTGTGGAGCAAATGTCTGTTGTGGAAAGCTTTAGTTCTCTCCTTGTAACTCCGGGCATTTACATAAGCCTCTATTCACAGTTCATCGAACTCGGATAATTGGAGTTTCCTGTGAATTCCAGCAGCGTGTAAGTCAGAGTTCACTGCTTTAATGGCCCAATATGCCTTGTGTTGTAATTCAACAGGCAAATGACATGCCTTGCCATAGACTAATCTGAATGGGGACATGCTTATGGGGGTTTTATAGGTTGTTCTGTATGCCCATAAGGCATCAGTCAACTTGTTGGACCAATCTCTTCTGTCGGATCTCACAGTCTTCTCGAGAATATGTTCGATTTCCCTGTTGGAAATCTCTACCTGCCCACTGGTTTTTGGGTGGTAGGGAGTGGCTACTCTGTGGGTAACAGAGTATCGTTCCATCAGTTTGTCAAAAGGATTATTACAGAAGTGGCTTCCCCCATCACTAATAATAGCTTTAGGAAAGCCAAATCTGGAGAAGATGTTGTCTTTCAGGAATTGAATGGCAACTTTGTGATCATTTGTTCTTGTAGCTATGGCTTCTACCCATTTGGAGACGTAATCCACAACGACAAGGATGAAATTGTATCCAGCAGAAGGGGAAAAAGGTCCCATGAAGTCGATACCCCACACATCAAACAGTTCAGCAAGTATAGGTTGCAAGGGCATAGAGTTTCTCCTTGTAATACTGCCCTTTTGCTGGCATCGATGACAAGCTTTACAGTGTTGTTGGGCATCCTTGAATAGGGTAGGCCAGTAGAAACCACTTTGAAGGACCTTGGCAGCAGTCATGTTACCACGAAGTGGCCCCCGCAAGCCTGTTCATGACACATGGTTAGGATGTTGTGAAATTTAGTTTCAGGTACACAACGTCTGATCAGCTAGTTTGCACAATGCTTAAAAAGGTAAGGATCCTCCCATATGTAATGTCGAATTTGTGCAAAGAACAGATTTTTGTCATCCTTGCTCCAATGTGGGGGGATCCTACCTACAGCAAGGTAGTTGACAATATTGGCAAACCAGAGCATACTTATCTGGATAGTCAGAAGCTGCTCATCTGGGAAGGAGTCATTGATGGGCAAGCTTGTTGTGTCAGTTGTTTGGATCCTTGATAGATGGTCAGACACCATGTTCTCAACTCCCTTCTTGTCCTTAATCTCTAAATTAAATTCCTGCAAGAGAAGAATTCATCTGATTAGTCGTGCTTTAGCTTCTTTTTTGGACAAGAGGTATTTCAAGGCTGAGTGGTCAGTGAACACAATAATTTTTTATCCCAGCACATAAGACCTAAATTTTTCTAAGGTAAAAACAATGGCTAATAGCTCTTTCTCAGTTGTAGTGTAATTCAATTGAGCATCAACCATTGATTTACTGGCATACGCTACCACAGAAGGTGTCTTGTCTTTTCTTTGCCCCAACACTACTCCAATGGCAAAATCTGATGCATCACACATCAGCTCAAATGGCAGGAAAAAATTAGGGGATTGCAGGATGGGAGCTATGGTTAGACAAGTTTTTAACAGTTCAAAAGCAACTTGACATTCAACATTAAAGTCAAAAGGGACATCCTGGCACAACAGGTGGCAGAGGGGTTTGGAGATTTTGCTAAAATCCTTGAACCTTCTGTAAAAGTCAGCATGACCCAGAAATGACCTAAGTTGTTTGACAGTTTTCAGAGGGGGAAAGTGGGCAATTAAATCGATCTTAGCTTGATCAACCTCGATTCCTTTGTGAGAGACAACATGTCCTAGAACAATGCCTTGAGTCACCATAAAGTGACTTTTCTCCCAACTCAGAACTAGATTGGTCTCCTCACACCTTTGTAGTATGGAGCTGAGGTGGTGTAGGCATTGGCTAAAATCATCTCCATAAATGGAGAAATCATCTATAAAGATCTCCAAAAACTTATCAATCATGTCAGAGAAGATAGCATACATGCATCTTTGGAACATGACAGGTGCATTACACAACCCAAATGGCATCCTTCTGTATGCAAAGGTTCCAAATGGGCAAGTGAATGTGGTTTTTTCTTGGTCCTGGGGGTATACAGGGATCTGATTGTACACTGAATATCCATCAAGAAAATAGTAATAAGCCTTACCTGCCAACTTCTCCAAGATTTGGTCTATGAAGGGCAGTGGGAAGTGATCTTTGCTGGTCTTTTCATTGAGTTTTCAATAGTCTATGCATACTCTCCAACCAGTGGTCTGCCTGGTTGGAATCAGCTCTCCTGAATCTGCTTCAACAACTGTAATGCTAGATTTCTTGGGTACTACCTGGGTATGTGCTACCCATTGTGAATCCGAGATGGGATAAATTATCCCAGCATCTAGGAGTTTGACCACCTCCTTCATCACAACCTCCTACATGTGTGGGCTGAGTTTTCTCTGCATCTCTCTGAAAGGTTTGGATCCTTCCCCAAGATGAATTTTATGCATGCACACAGCAGGATTTATTCCCCCAAGGTCTGTAATGGTCCATTCTATTGCCTTCTTATGCCTTTTTAGTACACACAGTAGTTCTTTTTCCTGCTCGAGAGTGAGGGAAGAAGAGATTATCACAGGCAGTTTGGTGTTGTCTGCTAAAAAGGCATATTTCAAAGATTTTGGGAGTTGCTTAACTCCACCTCTGGGGGACTGATGAGGGAGGGCAATAGGGGTGTCTGGGAGGGGGGTGGTAGGGGTAACAAAGTAGGCCTCCATGGATGGTGTTGTGCTGGTGGAGCCTCAGAAGAGACAAGTTTCACATGCTCGATCTCAGAGGTGAGACCCTGCTCTACCTCTGTTTCTTTCCATACTTTGGCTAATTCATTACACCATTCCTTACCATGTAGCAGCATATTCACATTTTCCTAGACAACCTCATCTATTACATCAAGAGAAAAACAATACTTATCAGGATGAGGTTGATTGGTTGCGTTGTATACATTCAATTTGACCTTCATATTTCCAAATGACACTTCCATGATTCCAGACCTGCATTGAATACAAGCATTAGCTGTGGCCAAAAAGGGTTTGCCTAGAATCACAGGTATGGAAGTGGCATTCCTACCTGGTTCCATATCTAGCACCAAAAAGTCAGCAGGATTAAAGAATTTGTTAACTCCAACTAAAACATCCTCGATTATCCCCACAGGTTTCCTTTCAGATTTGTCAGCCAGTTGGAGAACCACATGTGTGGGCTTTAATTTGCTTAAGCCTAGCTTCTCATATACTGAATATGGAAGCAAATTTACACTGGCTCCCAGATCTAATAGGGCTTTGTCAATGGTATGATCCCCAATGATGCAGGGGATGGTGGGGAGTCCAGGGTCTTGAAGTTTGGGGGGAGTTGCAATGGACAGGACATGCTTAATTTTTTCTGCTGAAAAGACTTTCTTGGATAGGTGCATCCTTGACTGTCTTTTATGGGTGCACAAGTCTTTTAAAAATTTGGCCTAGGCTGGGACTTGTTTGATGGCATCAAGTAAAGGTAAATTGATCTTTACTTGCTTGAAAGTCTCCATCATTTCCTCAATTTTTCTTTGCCCTTTATCAAAAGGGGAGGGTGCTTCTAGTGCCTTAGGAAATGGCAAATGTGGGATTGCTCCCTCACTTGCAGCCTTAGCCAATGGGGCCTCTTTCTTTTTGAGTTTTTTCTTTTCTTAAGGATCCTCATATTCCTCTTTATTCGCAGCTGATTGTTCCTTCAAGTCCACCATTGGTGGTCTTTGTTGTGTGTTGGTAGAAATTACTTCATTTTCTTCATCCAAGTTCCTCATAGGCTCACAGAACACTTGGTTGTCCACTAACTTACCACTTCTCAAAGTTGTAACAGATTTAGCTTCCTCATAAGTGGAGGAAACTTCACCCACTACAAATTGCCTTCGTGGATTGTCCTGTGGTTGGCTAGGCAACCTTCCTCCCACTCTCCTAGTCAGAGCATCAGACAGCTGACCAAGTTGGTCCTCTATCTTTGATGCTCTGATTGTGAGAGTGCACAGTTTGGGTTAAGGTGTTCAAGCTCTGTAGTGAAGATAGAATTTATTCCTCAAAGGATGGTGCTCTCACAGTTGGAGGGGGTGCAGCTTGCTGCACAGGAGGAGCTACAGGTTGGGCCATTGGTTGCTGATATTGAGGCCTTGGGGCATAACCTTCTTGATAGGGCTGAGCATTTCTGTAGGGCATGGACTGCTGGGGTTGCTGCTGCTGCTGGCTGGGGTATGCATCTTGTCTCAACCTCAGATTGGGGTGGTTCCTCCATTGATACCCAGCACTAGGCTACTGCCCATAAGACTGAGCTGCAGCCACATGCTCTATTATAAAATCAGGAAATTGGTCAGCAAATGGGCATTCTTCCAAGGGATGAGCAGGGGACTGGCATATGGCACATGCCTCCTCCACTTTAGCAGCCACAGGTGACTGCATTGCTCCCATCAGCCTATCAAATTTTAGAGTTAAGCTGTCCACTTTCCTTTCCAACTCACTTGGCACACTCACTTCATATATCTTTCCCTTTGAGGTGTTCTCCTTCATCATTCTAGGACGCTCTAGATCTCATGCTAAGGTTTCCCTTTGCATAGAGTTCTCACTAATGATGTCAAAGAGCTCCCATGCCTCCTCAGCAATTTTATGGAGATAGGTGCCACCACAAGTGGCATCTATCATATCTCTGCTTTTAGCATCAATTCCCTGATAAAAGCTTTGAACCAATTGCCATTCAGGGATTTGATAGTGGGGGCATTTCTTGAGGAGTTCCTTAAATCTCTCCAAGGATTGATGAAAGTCTTTAGTTGGATCTTGGGTAAAAGAGATGATACCCTTCCTCAACTGGTTGGTCTTTGACATAGGAAAGAATTTGGCCAAAAACTAACATTAGAGATCACTTCAATATTGTTAGGTGGAAGGAAGGACAACCAGGTCCTGGCTCTGTCCTTCAATGAAAAAGGAAAGAGTCTCATCCTGGTGGCTTCATCCCCCAAACCTGTGATATTAAATGTAGTGCATAGTCCCAAGAACTCATCAATGTGCTTATAGGGGTCTTCTTTGGTCAGGCCATGAAATGAGGGCAGCATTTGAATGATGGATGATTTTATCTCATAGTTTCCCTGAGCAGCTGGGAATTGAATGCAGAAGGGGGAATTGTAGACCCCTGGTGCATTAAACTCCTTAAAGGTTCTCGGCTGCTGTTGCTCACCCATTTCTATAGAATCAAATGCAATAGAAGTGTGTGTAGTTGGTCTGGATCTGAGAAGTCTTTCAACCTCTGGATTTAGTGGGATAATCTGAGGTTGTAATGTTCTCCTACCAAACATACACTCAGATTTCGAATGCAAAATAGATATTCAACACCACAAGCAGAATCAACCAAATTTTCTAACTATTCTAACAAAAATTATCAACAGATCTAAAAAATAACAAGGGAGTAGAGGGATGCAAACTACAGAGCAGTCTTCAGCACAATTCTCCTCTCACTGGCAGCCTTAGATCTGATGACTGCATGCAAACTACTGAAAAACAACACAACTTACAAATGCAGTTAGTAAAAATCAAATAAAAATTACAGATCTATGAACAAAACTTACATTTATCAATTTCTAAACATGCCTCCCCGGCAGCGGCGCCAAAAACTTGTTAGAGTGTTTGCCTTCCCTCAAATGATGGTCTAAAATTATCAATAAAACTAGGCAGACATACTCATACAGACCTACAAGTATTCAGGATCTGTTATAGCAAGCTTTAAAAGAATGGTTAGTAAGGGAATGTCCACAGGGAGGTTGGTTAGAAATATGAAAAATCTCCAGATCTGTGTCAGATCTGACACCCTAACTATTACTAATTTAGGTAAAAGACAGGGGAGAGGTCTGGAATGGATTGTAACTTAAACTAAGCTATAATTAAACATAAACTAAATTGGACCGAGTTTAGGAGCTTAGATCTTGCAGCGGAAGAGAGTAAAAAGCATAAAATGGAGAAGAGTAGCTTGGAGGTTAGTTTTTCACTGAAATCAAATTCAATTAATCATGCTACAGAGGTTCAGAGCACACAATTCCCTCGCTGGCTATAAGCACAGCTGCAGGGTATAAATTCTACTCTAAAACACAGGATCGACCTGGTCTTAAGGCTATGATCTATCCACTTTAATGGTCACAGACCATCCTATAGACTTTATCGAATCCATGGATTGCAGCAGATGAATCCAATTGAGGCCTGAGCTTAGATTTATCTTAAGGTTATGATCTGCCCACTTTAATGGTCACAGACCATCCTAGGGATCTCCTACAAAGCCAGAGCCTCAATTAGAATAATTAAAATCACTACAGAAGCTGCAATTCCCAGGTCATAGACTCAAGGAATCACAGGAGCATCAGATCCAGGGAGATCAGATGGTATCTAAGAGGTCCACTAGTTAAGTGGGTGAGCTGATCTACAACTCCTCTACACAAATCCGATCGATCACCAAATGGAACCAAAGGAAATTTAAATCTAATTAAAGCATTAAAAACAGCATTATCATTGCAAATAAGGTCCCTCTATAATGAAAATACTCTTAGATCTGAAGTCTGTGCAGTTAGGAACCTACAATAGCATTCTTAACTTACCCAATTACAGATCTAACTTTGCTCTTCGCTAGTCCAAGGGACTTAGCCAACCATGTTTTAGCTAAAGGAGGGAAATGGAATTTCTCTGCAAGCTTTAATCTCCAAAATTTGGCTTAGATCTCGATCTCCCCCAATGGCAATTGGGGATCTCTATATATAGCTTTCTCCTCTGTTTTTCTCACCAAAAGTCCCTTCTAGAAGGTCATCAGAGTTTGTTAAAGTTTTGTTAAAGCACATGGGTTGGTTAGCGCTTTCTAGGGCATCTTCTAGAACCGTAGTGTCGATCACCAAGTGCCTCGAGTTGCGTGCAGCGGGTCACTGAAGTACAATGTGTCCACAGCTGAATTTCTGAGAAGTTCTCACACAATTTCAATAGGTTCAGGAAGCTTTCGACAGGTTGGAATCGAGCATTTTGGTCCTTTCGCTAGGTTCTCAAATCCGTTCGATAGGTTCTGATAGGATGAATCTTCGCTTAGAGTTCCAGCCTTCTCAGTCCTTGGTTTGGATTATTCGACAGGTTGGAGAAACTCTTTGACAGGTTGGAAAACCATTTCGATAGGTTCCACTCTGCATTCCGCCATTTCGATAGGTTTGCTTTCAGTCTTATCGAAAGGCTCAATCACCCTTCGATAGGTTCTGTTCCAGCATTTTCATCTCGATAGGTTCAAGAAATCATTCGATAGGTTCCTTTGACACTTTAGGCAAGTTTTCGATAAGATGGTTTCTTCTTTCCTTTCAGCTACTCGATAGGTTCTGAGATCCTATCGAACTCCTTAATCCACATGAATTCATCCTTCTTCTACCTTCACATCCTATCAAAGACCTCTTCAACTGCATGAATTCTTCCTTTCTTTGCTTTCGGCTCCTATCAAAGTCTTCAGGTGACCAATCGATAGGATATTTTCAATCTATTTTCACTTCCTTTGCTTTGCCCTGCTATAGCCACGTGCTCCAAGGGTCCAATGATGTGCTACCCTTTGGTGTGCTGTTGCTAGGTTTGTCCTGTGCTGATAGATAGCTCCTTTTTGGTCATTCTTGAGTGCTTTTCTACATTAGTATCTTCTTTTATTGCTGCCTACAAAATGCACATGACAAAAGCTTATTAGTGTGCTCACAGGTCTATCAATGGTTAGGTTATAGGGTGAAAAGTGGCATTTTTCACCACTTAGCAGCTCAATCCGATCGCGTGTCTGATTTCAAGTGCGTGATCAAGTCTCGAGATGGTCTGGGAAAGGATGTTTGGTCTAAAAGGGAGACTGATTTCACTCTTGTCGTCCAGCATGCAATCGAATTACGCATGGGGTTTTAGGCGCTTAATTCAGGTTCTCCGGGTTTGGTCTCTAGTCTGAAATGCAAGACTATTACTTCAGTCTGCATTTCGACTATATACTATTATTTTAGTAGATAGTCTCCCTACGTTGGGATCTGAGCTACAGAGCTATTGTTTTAGCCTATGTTCAGCCATGTACTATTGTTTCAATTCATTGTTCCCATATCAGGGTCATGAGGTCAAAGGTTGACCGAACAAAATTGTATATTCTGAGAGGGGAAAATGGGGGTGTTTACAAGGATCTCACCAAGTTCTCGATAGGTTCCTTTCTACCTATTTCAACTTCACGAGGCTTGTTTTGCTTTAGGTAACTTCTCGACAAGTTGAAGTGTGAAAGTCGATAGGTTCAGGGTACTTCTCGACAAGTGGAGAGCTTCAAACATCTTTAGGTTGTTTCACTCGACAGGTTGAAGGAACTGCTCGATAGGTTGAGAGCTTCTGTAATGCACAGCTCGACAGCTCTAGTCAACCATTTGACGGGTTCATTTTACTGCTTCCAACTGTTCGATTGCTCATCGAATCCTCTCGACTAGTTCATTTCAACTGCTCGACACCTTTTTTTCTGAACTTTTGCTGCTTATGTTGGTCTACCATAGCTCTCTGTTATGTTTGGGTGTCTTCATTAGTCCAAGGTTGACTCAGACCCCTCTCTTATTGACCTTGGCTGCATAGTTTTCTGCACTGTGCTGTAGCTAACTACAAAACAACACTCAAAGCACATTATTAATCAGCTCCAAGATCTATCAAAGGTCAGGTTAGGAGGTGAAAAAATAGGATTTTTCACTGATTAACAATATGGAACTGAGGGTGTGCTACCTATTGAAGTTGAAGTACTCTCACTCTGCATTCTCATTGAGTCCAATCTATTGGAAGCCGAGAGAGAGAGGTCCCGCATTGAGCAACTGAACTTGCTAGACGAGAAGAGGCTCCTAGCCTTTAGGCCTATCAGAGAAGAATCACACGTGCTTTCAACATGCGTGTTCACATTCGAGATTTGAAAGTGGGTGATATTGTACTCAAGAAAATCTTCCCTACTCTCCATGTTGATCCGAGAGGGAAATTCAAGCACAACTGGGAGGAACCTTATGTCATCTAAGAAGTACTCCCTGGATACACACTTCGTCTCACCACCATGGACGGAGATCACTTTCCGGAGCCAATCAATGCTGGATATGTCCGACGATTATATTCCTAAGTCTCCTACGGTATGGTAAGTATTGGTAAAATAGATATGTGACTAGTTAAGGACCCCACAAAAGAGGCCATCATTTCAAATCCAAGTAGCCAAAAAGCACCCCTGAATACTCATACCCTTTGCTACACTTATTGAGCCGTGAGCCTTTCATTTATAAACCCCTCCCAAGAAGAAAAAAGAAGAAGTAAAAATGTATATACCAACAAAAAAAAATGAGGGAAGAGAAAAGAGTTACCCTCAAAATACAAAAAAATCAAAAAAGCAAAACACCAAAAAGAGATTTTATGAAAGGAAAAAGAACAAAAAAATACTAATATAGACCAAAAAGGAGATAGAAGTATCATGGAGCATGTACAGTGAAAATTCCCCAAGGAAGAAGTGTATTACGGCAGTTGGAATCCGATCAAGGAAACCTTATGACCATAGAATACCATCAAAATTCCTGACCTATCCCTTCCAAACTCATGTCCAAGATGCATCCCCGAGAGAAAGCCCTCTTTAAGGTCTATGAGCAGTCACAGTATCCGTTGAGTCAGCACGAGCCAAGCTGTGAGACAACAAAAGGAACTCCATCCAACCGGCTATGATAGAGTCAATGTCCATGTCGTCGCCTCTGAGAAAATAAAGAAGAAAAGAAAAAGAAAAATACAAGCTCAAACCAAAAAGGACATGGTGAAAACTTGAAAGGGCGTGATGGATAAAGACAGCAAGCTTGTGCTGACCAGGTGAAAACCTGAAAAGGTGCATGGGATAAAAATGCATGCCCATGGACATAGTGGAAACCTGAAAGAGCGCTACGGGTAAAAAAAGAGAGGGTAACAACAAGCATGGAGAAAACCCATCTTGGGCATTGTGAGTAAAAAATGTTCAAAAGAAAAAAAGAAAAATCATTCTCTACTCCCTTGATGACAATCCCGAGCCATCTGGTCTTCAACTAGGCCACTCATGTTAGCTCAAATTAGGTCCTAATCAGGTGTACCTTTAGGTCGCACCATCAAACGTATGACCCGAGGTAAGGATAAAAAAGGTTGATTCAATCCAAACGGATTGACATTTCGACCTTGGTAAAAATTCAAAACCTCAGGTTCAACCGCATGAATGGGTTCGGCTATGCTCAAAGTGGGACCCTTTGCTTTATCTCACATTTAAGGCATCAAACAAACAAAAAAGGGATAGAAGAAAATATACTTATATAAGATAAAAGATTTCCCTTTTCCATTTTTATACATATAAAGAAAACCAAAAAAAGAGAATAGATTTCCCTTTTCCATTTTCATCTTTACACTTTACTCGCACAACATCTCAAAAAGATAATCGGTGTGGTACCAACTCTTTGCCTTTACAAAAACGAAAAAGGAGAGTGAAAAGAGAGACAAAAAAATATATATACCAAAAAGAAATCTGTCAGGGGTTCTTATGCCCCTTCCTATGGTGTTTTGATCTATGCAAAAAGTATGTGCAGGACCAGGTCAACAACCCAACTCGTGCTTCAAGACACGAATCTCTGCATGTAAAGCATCCTCATGAGTATTCTAATCAGTCATCTAGCGACCATGAAGGCCCCTGTCTCATTTTCAAGAAACATCAGTAGCACTAAGAGCATCACTCAGGGCTCCTTTCAAACGAAGAACCTCAATCTCTGCAACACCGGCCCCTGTCTCTGCAACATCAGCTCTGACTTGCTCTTTCTCTAAGCACTCATGCAGGGCCCGTTTCTCATCTATCAACAACTCAATCCGGGCCTGCAGCACCGACTCTTTCCTCAGCCTACATCACTGCTCTCCACCTGGTCCAAGTGACTATCAGAAGGTCTCTCAGATAGTAGCCAAGCCTCATACTCTAAAGAAGTCAAAATTGGATTACCATGCTCTAGAATGCACATATGTGTCGACTAACGCGTTTCCCAAAGAGTGGCTATCCTATCCAAATCCCTAGAATACCCCCGAGAGAAAATTAAGGTGCATAGGGGTGGTTTTGTCGCACAAGGCACTTGCTAAGTATGACAAAACTGGTGCAGCACCTGAGATGGGAAGTAATAGGTACTGTCAGTCAAGCCGAGAAGGGTGATCCCCTTGTGGTCTCTAGATAGAACTATCGAGAAGGTCCTATCAAGCCTTCGTAGCCTCCATACCAACTCATCCTCAGTTAGCCAAAGAGGCAGCTCACGTGTATTCCCTTATGGCAATTTGGAACATCGACCCAAAGAGCAGTGAGCCACCTCTACCCGAACAATATAAAAGCGGAGCACAAACTCCATAATGGCAAGATGCTCCCCATGCCAGAATTGAAGTAGAACAGGGCATCTCCGGAGGCACTCCACCTTGTCCAAGGTAAAGGAGTCAAGACAGCTGTAAAGATCAGCCAATACTAAATGCATCATGAAGCACCCCCCTTCAAGCTTCACCAGTACGTCACAGAGCGCAAGAGGGAAGCTCTCCCCCAGTATAAAAAAGAACCTCTGAGAGAAGGAAAAGAGTGAAAGCTTTCACATTATGAATATTCTTGACCAAAAAGTTTTGCAAACTTTCATCACCAAAAATTTCTCTCAGGAATTTCACCGAACACCTGGTGAGCCCACCGGCAAGGCTTTTCTCATAATCGTCTTTTTCAAACCTAAAGTCGTGTGGATGACCTTTGCATAACCCAACTTTTGAACCACGTTACCAAGGCCTCGATGTAGCTTCAAACCTAACAAAACAGAGAGCTCTTTAAGTGTTGGAGTTAGCTCATGGGTCCCAAGGCGAAAGACATGGGTTTCCACATCGTAATGCCAAATTGTCGCATGAATGAAGTCCCAAAATAGAGGAACATCAAGGAAAGATAAGAGACGGGCCAGACTGAGTTGATCCAAACCTGCCAGTTCATTCTCATTCAAGCTATCAAACCATTGCTTCAGAAAACTGAGCCCTACACCTAAGGAGGGAAGTATAAAAATTCTATACCCCCCAGAGGGGTGGGTCGTAAAGCGGGTCCATGGTCATACAAAGTCGTTTAAAGGAATCATGATTTAATGTAAGACAATGGACCCACCATCGGGAGGAAGAGATAAAAATGTTGGAGCAAAATCCAAAACCTGACATAGAATAAAGAAAAAGGAGTTTTGTCTCTGGCCTTATGGGCCCGCCATCGCTCAAAAGCACCTAGCATGTGTAATATACACACTAGTTCAAAATTTCCCAGAAATTTCCTAGCGTGTGTATTACACATGCTAGGCCCAAAATCCCCAAAAAAATGCCTAGCGTGTATATTACACACGCTAGGCCAAAAAGCGCCCAGAAATGCCTAGTGTGTGTAATAGACACGCTAGACCAAAAAAAGGGGGAAGAAAGAAAAAAGAGGAGACAACGAGAAGATCTATCTTCCCATCCCTTATGACCAATCCGCCTGCATACAAAAGACTAACTTCTCTTTTATGGCACCCCAGGCCATGGGGTTTACCACTTAACCTATTTTACACTCCTTTTATAGGAACCACGCTCACAATAAACATAGGAGAGGTGCATAGACCTTGGCCATTTCAGTCGATGCATAAATCAGGGGGGTCATTCCCCCATTTTTGCCAAACTCATGGCTATCCTGCAGTAGAGCACAAGGCATAATTACAATTTCACAAGCCATTTAACCTATCTTTCATTTTTCAAGCAAGCAAGTCACATCCAACATGGGAAATAGCAATCAAGAAGGGAAAACAATGATGCGCATTCAAAATAAAACAATAATAGTAATATCCAGAATGCACCAAGCAGTCACAGTGCTATTACAAACAGTTACAAATGTACTCAAAGATCAAACATTCATAAAAAAGGTGTTAGAGGCGGCCTCCAATCATGCTCCAGATCCTTGAGAGTCCCTCTTCCGCGACCACTTAGTCCTTTGAAACATCCGAGTATCCCCCACACATGACCACGCTTGGGATAGCCGGCTAAGTAGTGAACGTGACTCCTTCTCCCAAGCACGCTGAAAGCATCACATAAGAAGGGTCAGTTAGGGGAAAACATAAACCTATAAAATGCAAAAGGACAACCCACCATAATACTCACCACTTCAGCCTCCCAAAGGTCAGTGATATGATGGTAGTAATCTGCCAGCTAAAGGACTGACTCATAGACCTACAAAGGGGGAAGAATGGAGAAGTCAGCAACATAAAAAAATAGAGGAGGGCATGCATACCCCCAAGAAAGAGAACTCACCCTTGGGATCAGCTCGAGGGGAGGTACTTTAATCGCCTCGTCAGAAAGGTGTGCACGCTCAACCACGTCGGCACACAGACCTGAAAGAAATGCATCATTCATGGGCCTAAAAGCATCCGAGGTCCCCATGGCTGACGTCTCTGAAGGCCAGACACCGAAAGTGCTCGAGGGTCCTACACCTGCCTCCTCCAAAGGTCTTGTCTCTACACCCGTGCTGGGTCTCGCTACCTCCTCACACTGGAAAAGAGAGGAAGAAAACTGGTCAGCATAGCACTACCTTAGTGAATCAAAAAGAAGAACTGAAAATCAAAGGAAGGGTATGAAAAGGTACCTGGCTCCGTGGCCCTCCAAATGCCAAAAAGTTGGCACCTGGAACAAAGCGTGGAAGAAGGGTGTGATAGGGGAGAGACTCGTACCACTACTAATACCCCCCATACTGGAAAAGGTCGTCCACATGAATCCCATGATGGATGAGTCTCCCGGTGAGCTCCTCAACTGTACCCTCTGGTGCCATAATATCCTCGGGAGGACCCAACGACACATCGAAGAAATCTCGATACTGATACACTACCCTCTCCCCCAAATAGTAGGATCGGACCCAAGAACCATAGAAAAAGACAACACGGCGGTCGACGAATTGCCATGGCCTCCCAACAGCAGCACGTTCTAGAAAAGGGGAGCCGACATACGGGTCGAATACAATCTGCATAAAAAGGAAGAAGCCTGTTAGTCAGTCAATGCAATCATAAAAAGTTTAATTGATAAAGAAAAGAGAGAATCAAACCTGCTATGGGATCATCAAATTGAACTGAGACGTCAAACCCAATTCTAAGTGCTTCATCCCCGACTTTCGTGTGTCAGTAGCTCCTGAGGGGGTAGTGATCAGTCACATAATTTACCATTTTATCACCCTTAACTTAGTGATGCTAGACCATAGTTTGTTACTAATAAGTTATAGATATGCATATATAAAGGAAAAACAGTAAAATAGAGCCAAAGTATTAATATTTGTCAAAAGTAACATAAAAAGTAGTAAGAATGACAATAGATTGAAAGACTAAAGCTCCACCTACTGAAAAGGATGAAAAATTGTTATTTACGATTTTCCCAGAGTGAGAGACTATGAAAGCCAAAGAATTGTAATTTATGATTCTACAGAAGAAGCCGCTCAAGGAAGAGAAGTATTGACGATTTTCCAGAGGATCGTCCACCAAGTCTATCAAAGTCATAAGAAAATTGAAATTTACGATTTTCCACTAAAGAAGAAAGAACAGAGAATCATTATTAGCGATTCTACAGAAAGCTTAGTTCAATGCTGCTGATCACGTGCATAGTACACTGCCATGAACCAGAAATAGAAGATCTCTTGAATTAGAAGTTTGGCCAATCACGGATCCAAGGAAATTGATGAAGAAGATTTTGAAGGACTCTATTGCTTAAGTATAAAGAAAGTTCTAGAAGTATATCAACAGCTGAAGCAAAGGAAAGATAAAATTAGGAATTAGAGTTATATTAGGAAACTTGTATTTTTAGTAGTTTATTTTATTAGAATTAGATCTTTGTAAACCGACTCCTTATGAACTATAAATAAGAGAGCTCAGCATAGGAATAAGCATCGAAGAATTTCAGCATCAATTGATGCCTGAGGTTGAATTTTCTTCCGATCAAAGTAGTGTAAAATAGTTAGAGTAGATTAGATATAAGAAGTTTCTCAAGAACAATTGATGACTGCAATTGAGTTCTGAAGATTAGTGTAGATATCTGTAATTTCTCAGGAGAAGTTGACGACTGTGGCTGAGGGGTGAAGGATATATTTTACTTTTCTTTTTAGTTTAGATTTATTTGCTTTATAAACATCTCCAAGTTTTGATTTGAATTGACGACTCAGGTTAGAATTTGTAGATTAGTGTAACGGTTTTACTTCTCCATCTTTGGTTTTCTAAGGTTTGATTGACGCTCAGATTTTAGGAAGTTGATGATTAGATTAAATCTGTATTGATAGGATCTTAGACTTTATTGATTCCCAATGCTAGGAGACTAGAAATATAGTGTAATGGTACTATTTAAATTTATAAATATCTTATAGCTGAAGATTAAGATTGACGACCTTAATCTGAAGAAGGAGGATTAGGATTTATTTTATGCATTTTAGATTAAAAACCCATTCTTTTATTTATATTTATCCAGTAGATTAGATCTTAAAGATAAATAGAAGTTTTTAAAGATAAGGATTTGAATAAAGGATAAAACTAAAGAACTAATTAGATAATAAACTTCCTCATGGGAAAAATCCTATGCTAGTACTATGATTTCTATTGTGTGCTTGCAAGGTTAAGACTTGAATTTAACATAAAATATATACATAATAATAGACAAGTCAGGTAGATATACTCATCAGAAAAGAGTAGGGGCGGCCAGGTTGGAAGTGCAAGTACCCCCAAATCTGAAAGGATGGACAAACAAGGAACATACAAGAACCAAAGGACAAAAAATAAAAGTCAGAAATGACGAACCAAGAAGGGAAAAAGCAAATGGGCTACCTCAACCACGAGCTAAAAACCAAGGAAAAAGGCAACCTCCCCAACCGAAGCTCTAGCCAGGCTGTCCATCAGCACTGCATACCTACTGTAGACACCTAAATTTGGCCTAAAGCCCAATCGAGACATACTTCGAGAGAGGTGGACCCTCGAGCTTCTGATAGCATTTCTCAAACCCTTAGGAACCACCCTAGATCCTTTAGAACCCTCCCCAAACCTTTAGGAACCAATCCTAAACCTTAGAAACCTCTCCAAATCCATAGTTAACTTTCCCGGGCAATGATTAGAGAGAGATGAACCAGGGCTGGAAGGAACCCCTACTGTGATTGAATCATATACCATTAAAAAGTAGAGGTTTCCAGCTTTCCAATGAGCCAAGAATCGCCTCGATCTGAGCTACACGTCAAAAGTTACGGTGATTCGAAGGTTAGGCACACAAATGAGAAGCATTTGAACGTCATAGGCTTGCACTGAACCACGCGAGAGCCTCACGAGGCTCTAGGCCTACATGGCGCAACTCATAGTTGTGCCAAGTCAAGGTGGGTTCCCCCGCGGGCTTTGAACTTTCAGGACATAAATTTTTACTTGGTGCAACTAATAGATGCGCCAGGCTTAGCAACAGTAACTGTGGGTTTTTTGCTCAAATTTTAGTTTTGGGGTTTGACTTGTTGACCATCTCAAAGTGTAGGATGAGTTTCATTAGGACTGTTGCACCCATGCTTACCCTATTTGCAACCCTTAAGTTATTTGAAACCTCACCCTATCATCTACCACTAAACCTAAATTCACACATTTCTAAGCCTTTGAAACACTAGGAAACCATTGATGCTAGGATTACCTAATTACTATTCCTAATTAGCCTCTAAGCACCCCCCTAACCCTCCCTTTTCCTATAAAAAAAGAGGCACCTCCCCTTGCAAATGGCTTGAAAATTTTTTCCTAAGAGAGAAGAGATTAAGAAGAAGCATTTCTCCCTTTGGTGCCTCATTGCCCATACAAATTCCAGAATACAAAAAATCCCCTTAGACCCAATCTTCCATAAAAAACCCGTAAGTTTAGGAGTGAGCTACCCCCTAGCCTTCTTCCTCAATCCCTTAGCTATCAAGCTTTAGAGGTTAGAACCCACTTTTCCACTATTCAAGCTATCGAAAGCTCGTCAAGTGCACCTATGCGAAGGTCTACACACATGCTACAAGGGTTCGAGAGTTCCGGCTCTCCCCTCTATTCCTCTACCTTCTTAGCTTTTGCTCTATACTCAAATTTGTGTCATTATGCCGCCAAAATCTCAGTAGGAATGGAGGGGCACAAATAAGATCAAAGTGCCTTCGGGCAAGAGGAGGTGCTCCTTTTCCTTTTTATTTATCTTTTAGATTTTGGCCATAAGCAGAGACCGCTTACGAGTGGGTTGATCGGGTGCCTAACACCTTCCCGATCGATAACCGAAGCCCCTACCCAAGAGCCTTTGGCGTAGACCGGTGAATCAGAGTCATATTTAACACTTCCGTGCATTCAATATTGATTTGAGGTTTCTCGGGACACCAAAAGCTCCGGGTGGCGACTCTATATTTTTTAGAAGAGTGCGCATCGCTGCGATAGGTTCGACCCGAATCCACGATTGCACAGATGGTGACTCTGCTGGGGAGTAGCTAGTAGAACTTCCCCTTGAAATTTGGCCTTATTTTTTATTTTTACTGACATTTAACTATTTTTTTGTCATTTTACTCACCCCTACGATTCCATCAATTTCTCTCACCCCTACTTTTACGTCATTTACGTTCCTTAGCCGATTGGCGGGCCTACTTGGGTAGTGTCTTTACATTTCATTTACTTTTCCATCATTTACGTGCCTTAGCCGATTAGCGGGCCTACTTGCGCATTATATTTACATTTCATTTACTTTTCCGTCATTCACGTGCCTTAGCCGATTGGCGGGCCTAGTTGTGCTTTGCTTTACGTTTAACTATATCTCACCAGTGGACGCCAGCCCGTAGAAGCGGCACGGGACCATCACCACCGATTTTTGGACTTTAAAGGAAAATCCCTAAAAAAAAATCTGAAATTAAAATTGAACTGAGAAAGGGGACTTAACTGAATTTTTTTTACGAGGGTAGATTTTCAAGGGTTGGGATTTTTAGGCAAAGATACAACCACACAGCTCTTAGTACGGCCGCAACCTCTAGTGGTGATGATCCATAAAAGTACCACCCCATCAAGTATCTGAGAAGGCGCTTGCACTGGAGGTATATAGGTTGGGGAACCTATCCTATTACAAAGCTTAAAACCCTAGGGGAGTGCATTTAGTTGTCCCGAATCGACCTTGTATCCCTAAATTCGGTGAGGAGAGGCCCGTTGCAACTAAGAAATCAGTCCTCGAAAGCCTTGCTTCTAGAAAAACAAAAAAAATAGATTGAGTTCAGGCTTGTTGTTCTGCTATTAAGAAAATTGACCCCACTGTATATACCTGGTGCAACTAATACATGCGCCGAGCACCTTTTTGCCAGATTTGCTTTGGTGCAACTAATAGATGCGCCAAGCATAATTTGGCCCAGTTTGGCCTGACGCATATAATTCTTGTGCCAAGTATTGGTTGTCCCCACTGAGCAGAACAGTTCAAAATCTGAGGCCTGATTTCACATCCCCAAGTTCCCTGTTTAACGGTTTAGCATCTCTAATTAGGTCCCGCTCTATCTGACACCCAATACGCCTCTGTCGATCAAAAGAGGGTAACCTCTTATTGACTCATTCCGGGGGATCGGGTTGCTTGCGTTGATTCCCGTGCCTTCAATAGATCAAAGGGTTCCCTTTGATTCTTCTGAAGCCTGTCAGGGTCTCGCCATGGGATTTATTTAGGGTACGAAAGTCACCCAAAATGGGAATTCCAAGTCCCCGGAGTTGTTCATTATAGAAATCCACTTACAAAATTTTCAAAAAAAAAATTATCAAACCAAAAAATTGAAAAAAGAGTAGATTTGTGGTGCCGGCACAACGACATCGCCTTACCCTCCGTCATCCAGTAGGGGAAGAAGGAGAAAGCTTTACAGGCCCCATCCGAGGCACCCGTACCCCAGCTGTCACCGAACCATATCGTGGATAGTGGATCTGACATACGCCGATCCTGGCTCATCCCCACCGCATTCCAAAACTCATTCCCATTCAGAAGAGATTTTAACACACAATCCCCATTTACAATTATCGAGCCTTTCGGTACACCTATTTTTCCATCCACAACCTCTCAAAATACCCAAAATCCAACCCCCCATTCCCCATCATTCTCCCAAACCATGCCCATTTCACCCCCATGTCCATGCCCAATCTATCACACATTCCATTCACATCCATCCAAAACCCAACCCAATTTCCCGCCTTCACCAACATACCCCATTTTTCATCCTCCCAACATGCATCCGATCCATCCACATTTACCCATACCATACCCAGTTTCTCCAATCCCCCCCATATCCCTCCATTTACCCAGGTCATGCCCCATTTTACCGGGGCCATGCCCAATTTTTTCGGCACACCCACTTCATCTACACCCCAAATACCCCCAAGTGAACCACCTCCATCTAAACCCTCTCTAGTGGCCATGACAGATGAGATGGTCCGGGCTTACACTAGTTGGAAAGCCTCCCAAAACATCCCCCCCATTCTCACCACACATCTCCCCACCCATCACACACATTCCCAAGCCTCCATGCCTCATTGCCTCACACCCACTGCCTCACACCCACCAAGGCCCAATGGCCCAAACCCCCATCATCCACACCCACCAAGGCCCAATGGCCCAAACCCCCATCATCAACACCCACCAAGGCCCAATGGCCCAAACCCCCATCATCCACAGCCACCAAGGCCCAATGGCCCATATCCAACCAAGGCCCCATGGGCCAGACCCATCAAAGCCCACATGCCACATGCCCCAAGCCCAAGGCCCATATGCTTCAGGCCCACAAGCCCAGGGCCCAATGGCCCATTCCCCATAAAGCCCAATGGGCCAAATTTCCCAAGGCCTCATGGCTCAAAACCCTCCAAGTTCCTTACCCTATACCTAAGCCCAGTAGGGCCCAAACCTTTGGTCCTCATACCCATACCCTCCACGATTCCCTCAATTTCACCCACACTCACAAACCTCCCATCCAACCCAAGGCGGAAGCCTAACACCTATCCTCCCTCAACCCCAATACACCCATGTCCCACAACCCCAAAGCCATCTCCAAGCTTTCCCCAAAACATAGTGGCCCCATTAGGGCCCAACACAAAACCTAAATTCCACTCATCCTATCACTCCACAAAATTTCCCTCACCTTTAATGGTCACACCCGGCACCGGTTCAGCCTAGCCAGCACCAACAATAAAATATCACCCTCATTTCACCATATGTAGACCCACAATATGAGGAAGACGAGATCAGAACTAGCGAAGCTTACACCAGGGCGTTTGCCAACATCAATCCCCCACCCATAATCACTTACCCCCAGGTAGACCAAAGTGAATCCAGACCGACCGTTGAAAAAATAGCCCTGCCGTCTAAAGAGTCTAAGCAGTTGAAAGAACAATTGGACAAGATCCAGAAGCAGTTAATGTAAATGGGCAAAGCTGAGATCCACGCCATAGACTTTTCCGATTTGTGCCTATTCTCCCCCTACTCCCAAAATTCAAAGTGCCAGTCTTCGATAATTATAATGGCACAGGGAATCCCATCACACATATCAAGTCCTACTACGAGGACATGTGCCAATACGGGGGAGATGAGTGTTTGCTCATAAAAGTCTTCCAAAAGAGCCTTACGGGACCGACACTAATGTGGTTCACATCATTGGAACCTTCTATGATCAAAACATGGAAAGACCTAACCCATCAATTTCAAGAACAATATGTCTACAACATAGACATTTAGCCTAAAAAATCTTATCTAGCCCGATTAAAGCAGAAGCTTGACGAAGTATTTACTGATTATCTTGGGCGGTGGAGGACACCGGCATCGCAAGTCAGGAATAGAATACCTGACAATGAGTAGATTGAAATGATATCATAGAACACCCTGCCAGTCATCTCGAACTTTTTAGTATACCAACAGCAATCTAGTTTCGCTGATGTAGTTAGAAACGCCAATTGCTGTGAGGCTGGGATAAGTGAAGAGCGTTTGAGCAAAAATATGTCTGGTGGGGCCAGCAGAGTTAGGAGATTCGTCGATCAAAGAAATGAAAGAAGAACTGGGGCAGATGTGTAAATAGTCAATAATGCACGACCTAATACCAGCATGACCCCCTTCCAATTCAGGACAGCCCAGCTAGCCCCAACCAGAATTGAGCCAATGCAGACAATTGGAAATGGCAAGGAGGCAAAAATTACCCCGGAATAAAGGAAAGCCCGCTTTAACCAAGTCTTCACGCCCTTGGGGCAGTTGTCGAATGTCTTATTACCCTTACTGATTGAAAAGGGTCTTGTCACAATGCTCCAACCATGACCTCCGCCAAATACCATCCCAAGTAATTACGACCCTAACACCCATTGTAACTTTCACCAGGGGCCAGGTCACCCAACTGATTGCTACCTTCGATTGAAGCACACAATACAAGATCTAATTGAGGCCGGCAAAATCATCCCCTAGGAATTTCCTCAAGCCACTCAGCATGCCAACATACACCAAGTACCGTTGCCCCCACACCCTCCCGGAGAGGCAGGTCCAAGACCCATGGTCAGTATGATCGAAGAAGGTGATGAAGAATATGAGTTTAACCTATCAAACTACATTTGTAGTCAGGGAACTTTTGTGGCCCCATTGTAGAGAGACAGGGCAGACAGAAGTATTGGGGTGATGGAACCCCTGAATTTCGTATATTACTTCCCCAACCCCACACCACGAATAGAACCCTTAGATCTTAGGGCATATTTTTTAGCACCCGCTCCCATTAACTATGTCCAAATAAACTCCTACCAACCATACGCTGCATCCTCTACCAGTTACCCAATGGTCGATTATGTCCCCCATCCCCTGCCATCGCCCATCAGTTATCAATGGCCCACCCAGGTCCCATCACCCCCGAAGTAGTCACCCCCAATCCAGGCAAACCCCACTTTTTCCACCTACCTAACTCTTACAAAGGTTAACCAGGTTTGGCCTACCCATCCTGGTCCATCAACACCAATAGCTCCAACACCCCTGATTACCCCATTCCAGATTTCGGGACCAACATATGATCCTCATCAGGTCCCCCTCAGTTATAATCAAACGGACATTAATACGAGCAGCAGCCAGGAAAGGGTAATCAATTTTACCACACGATTGGAAAAAATATCCAAGCAGTCAGATGCGCTTGCACCAGCCCTAGCCCAACCAGAGGGGAAGAAATATACAAGTGCAACGAACTCGTTCGAGAAAATGAGCAGAGAACACATACTGGAGACTCAGTTGAGAAGAATGTCGACCCACATCATGGTCTGGGACTTATTGATTACATCCTCACTCTATTTTCAAGCACTAATGGGGGCAATAAAGAACGCGCATGTGTACCTTCAAGTAAGCCCAGATGAAGTCAAGCAGATAATCGGACAGGTGATGGCCCCCAATGCCGTCTCATTTTCTGATGCTGATCTACCAGAAGAGGGAAACAGTCATACCAAATCCCTCAACATCACTGTGGTATTAATTGATAATGGGTCTGCTCTGAATGTATGCCCTCTTAGAACCACCACAAAAATAGGGGTTGATCCGTGCATGTTGAGACCAACAATAACCAGCACTAGAGGTTTTGATATTACGAGAAGAGAAATAATGGGAGAAGTTGATCTTGAGCTAGTAATTGTGCCAATGACCTTTTCCATACTATTTCAAGTAATGGACATAAAATTCTCCTTCAATTTACTATTCGAGTTCCTGTGGTTGCATGAAGTTGGGGTAATACGGTCCATGTTGTACCAGAAGCTTAAGTTCGTGTCTGGGTAGAAAATTATCAGCATCATAGGTGAGGGACACGGTGAAAAAGAAAAAGGCCACAGCATTGAGAACCTGAAAATGTTGGATGTGGCACACATGACTAAAGATATCGCCCTCCATAGTTTTGAATACGAGGTACCGACTATAGTCCCAGATCCCCCAGAAAGCATTACTTCAAAAACCGGAGGTGGAGTAGTAGTGGTAGTGGGCATGCTCTAGAAATGGGGCTATCAAAAGGGTAAAGGACTAGGACCCCAACTGCAAGGAATGAGAGAACCGGTCAAGGCCAAGGGAGGTCAGCAGGTTAGATTTGGGCTAGGTTACAAGCCAACAGATGAAGAAGTACAAGAGGCCAAGGAGAAAGCCTGAGCCATAGCAGGTGTCAGAGCTCGAGGAATACACTTAGAGGATGAGCCCCATCCCAGACCTCACATTCAAAACTCCTTTATGAGCGTCGGGGTCATAAAAATAGATCAGAATGGGGCCACATAGTTAACCCCACACAGGCCGGCACCCCCTATCCATCCCACCAATCCCCAAATTATCCCTCCTAACCTAGAAATAGACATCGTTACTCTGTCCCTATTTGAGGTGCAATGTTCCATACCTACACAATCTCCCCCTGTGGTAAGCCACCATAGGACTTTACTAACGTTTGAGGACAGGATCCCAGACGAATCCATGATTAACATGATGGAGGCTGACTCTGAGGAATTTCATCAAGCAGCCACCTCCATTCAAAGAGGTAAAGGTGCAGCACCCTAGGTATGAAATTGGGCGTCTATACCTCAAACTCTAGAAGCAGCGAGTGACCCGAACTTCGACACCTGCTTCCCAAAAAAAAACAACCTGTAAAAAGTGAGACAAGTCCTTACCCAGGCAATACCGTGTATATATAGGGACTCTCTTTGCCAAGGGCTCATTTTTGAAGAAAATAAAAATCCTAAAAACATAGAAAGAATACAAAACCCAAAAATACTGTCTTTCAAAGTTCCTAATAAATTCAAAGAAAAAGATGCCTTAATTGAATTACCTATCCCACGTGAAATCGACCCCTTCCCTGTAGAAATAGAAGAAGAGGTAGGAGTCACGAGTTTGGACGAGGAGATCCTTACTGAGGAGCTTCCCAATGAACTTATAGAATGGTTTGCCAATTTTGATCATGGTCCTACCCCTATTGTTGAGGAAATTGAAGACGTTAATTTAGGAACCAAGGAGGCTCCAAGGATAACCAAGATCGGGACATCGTTATCTCCCAAAGAAAGAAAAAGCATGATCGATTTCCTTCGGTCATATCAAGACATCTTTGCATGGTCATACATGGACATGCCTGGTTTGGACACTGATTTGGTTGAGCATGAGTTGCCACTCTACCCTGATATCAAGCCAGTCAAGCAGAAGTTGAGACGACTCCGACCCGTGTGGATGTTGAAAGTTAAGGACGAGGTCATCAAGAAGTACGACGCAAGATTTCTCATGGTCTCCATGTACCCTCAACGGTTAGCCAATATTGTTTCAGTATCGAAGAAGGATGGAAAGGTCTGTATGTGCATTGATTTCTGAAATTTGAATAGGGCGAGCCCGAAAGATGATTTCCCATGACCGCACATCGACATCTTGGTCGATAACACTACTAGGCACAGGATGCTTTCATTCATGGACGGATTCTCCAGATATAATCAAATCAAGATGGCAGAGGCCGATCGAGAGAAGACAGCGTTCATCACTCCCTGGGGAACTTTTTGTTATCAGGTCATGCCATTCGGGTGGGAGAACGCTGGTGCAACATACCAAAGAGCCATGGCTGCACTGTTCCACGACATGATGCACTGAGAAATTTAGGTGTATGCTGATGACATGATCACCAAGTCACCAGAGCGAAGTGACCATTTGATAAACCTCCAAAAGCTGTGTGAGAGGCTGAGAAAATATATGTTATGTCTGAATCCTCAGAAATGCGCATTCGGCGTCATGTCAGGAAAACTATTAGGCTTCATTGTCAGCAGGAGAGGTATTGAGGTTGACCCGATAAAGGTGAAAGCCATCACAGAAATACCACATCCGTCTACTGAGAAGGAGGCCAGAGGGTTCTTAGGCAGGATATAATATATCAGTCAGTTCATTACGCAACTCACTCCGATCTACACACCGAACTTGAAGCTATTGAGAAAGGACTCTCACGTTGAATGGAACGACGACTGTCAAGTAGCATTCGATAAAATCAAGGGCTACCTTCTCAACCCGCCAGTTTTAGTACCACCCAAGCCGGGGAGACCACTCCTAATGTATCTCTCCATGACAGAAGTGTCGAAGGGATGTGTCATAGGGCAGCATGACAAGACAGGAAGAAGAGAGCAGGCCATCTACTATCTGAGCAAGAAATTTACTAACTACGAGATGCGCTATTCTCATATGGAGAAAGCATGCTTCGCTCTCGTATGGGCTACACAGCGGCTTCGCCACTACTTGCTATCCTAGGTCATTCTACTTTTAGCCTGAATGGATCCATTGAAGTACCTATTCGAAAAGTCGGCCCTCACTGGGCGGACTATGCACTGACAGCTCCTATTGTTTGAATTTGACATCACCTACATCACTCAAAAGTCAATCAAGGGGCAAGCAGTCGCTGATCATCTTGCCAATAATCCTTTACCTGACTATGAGCCTGTAAGAACCGAGTTCTTGGATGAAAACATCATTTTTATGACAGAGGATGATACAGTAGAGACAGAAGAATCTTGGGTAATGCATTTTTATGGGGCAGCGAATGCCGAAGGTCAAGGAGTTGACACTATCCTAATCTCTCCAAAAGGGTCACACATGTCAGTTTCCATCAAGCTCAACTTCCCATGCACAAATTACATGGCTTAATATGAAGCCTCTGCAGTAGGACTGCAGGTGGCACTGGACCTAAAGATAACTCACATAAGAGTGTTTGGTGACTCATAGTTAATCATTTTATCAAACAAACGGTGACTGGAAGACGAAAGATGAGAAATTGATCACCTACCATGAGAACCTCAAGGATCTGATAGCATATTTTGAGGATGTCACATTCTCATACGTCTCACAAATAAGGAATCCGTTCGCCGATGCGTTAGCAACTTTGGCATCAATGATAGAAATCCTGTATGGTGTTGAGATGAAGCCAATCATAATCGAATAAAGGAACGAACCGGCCTTCTGCCTCCAGATTGAGCAACCTACAAGTTAGATGATGAGCCACCATGGTTCTCAGATGTCAAGAATTTCCTTAAGACACAAACTTTCCCTGAGGATATGTCCAAGATGGACATGTGGGCCATCCAGTGTTTGGCAGCGAACTACGTCATCTGTAGTGAGTGCCTTTTACAAGCGATCTTATAACAACATCTTGCTCTGATGTCTTACAGAGAGAGAGGCAGCCAACATTATGAAGGAAATCCATGAGGGAGTATGTGGTGCTCATGTTAGCGGGCACATGCTTGCTAAGAAGATCCTACGACAAGGATACTACTGGACCACTATGGAAACTGATTGTTGCAAGCACATTCAGAAGTGCTACAAATCCCAAAAACACTCCAGCCTGATACATGCTCCAACTATAAATCTACACAGCATGGCCACTCCATGGCCCTTCACCACCTGGGGCCTCGACGTTGTCGAAATGATCAATCTGAAAGTCTCAAACAAAGATCGGTTCATCCTCGTCGCCATTGGATATTTCATCAAATGTGTAGAGGCAGCATCCTACGCCAACATCACGACCCAACACATCAAGAAATTCATCAAGAGAAATATTGTATGCTGGTTTAGCGTACCCAAGGACATCATCATGGACAATGGCACGAACTTCACAAACAAGCACATCAAGGTCTTTTGTGAGTAGTATAAAATCAAGCACCACCATGCGTTGCCTTACCAACCACAACTCAACGGAGCCGTAGAAGCTGCTAACAAGACAGTCGTCTGCATCCTCGAGAAAATGGTCATCACATACCGAGATTGGAGCAAGATATTGCCATTTGCATTATGGGCCTACAGAACATTGATCCGTACCACTACAAGGGCACCACCATTCTCCCTTATCTATGGAACTGAGGTCGTCTTATCGGTAGAAGTGGAGGTGCCCTCACTTTGCATCCTCATGGAATCAGCCTTAGCTGAAGCTAAAAGAGAGAGATCTCGCTTTGATCAACTGAACCTGCTAGACGAGAAAAGGCTCATGGCCTTGTGTCATACCCAAGTTTATCAAAGGTGAATCACACGAGCATACAACAAATGTGTTCGGATCGAGATTTGAAGGCAGGAGACATGGTACTCAAGAAGATCTTCCCATCCCTCCATGCCAATCCGAGAGGGAAGTTCAAGCCTAACTGGGAAGGACCCTACATCATTCGAGAAGTGCTTCCGGAATACACAATCCGCCTCGCCACCATGGACGGAGATCACTTTCCTGAGCCCATCAACGCTGGGTACGTCCGATGGTTCTACTCTTAGTTTTCCCATGGTAAGGTAAGTAGTGATAAAATGGATACATGATTGCTTAGAGACCCGATAAAAGTGGCCATCATTTCAAAAAGCCATGTACTCAAAAAGTGTCCCTGAATGCTCATACCCTTTGCGACCTTATTTGAGCAAGGAGCCTTCCTTTCATAAACCCTTCTAAAGCAAAATATATATATATATATATATATATATATGTTTGTAGATATACCTACCCAAAAAGAAAAAGAAAAAAAAGAAGAAAGAAAGAAAAAAAAGAAGAAAAAGAGTTACTACCAAAATCCAAAAAAATAAGAAAAGCAAAACCCCAAAAACAGATTATCCAAAAAAGTAAAAATATATAAAAAAGAAAAAGTGGGGCATGTACAGGCATGGTCCCCCAAGGAAGAAGCATATTATGGCAACTGGAACCTAGTCAAGGAAACCCTTTTAACCTAGAATACCTTCAAAATCCTAACCTTACTCATGCCGCAATACATCCCGAGGAAAAGCCCTCTTTAAGGTCTACGAGCAGTTAAAGTATCCGTCGAGCCAGCACGAGCCAAGCTGGGAGACAACGAGAACCCCATCCAGTCGGCTATCACGGAATTGACGTCCATGTCATAGCTTTAAAAAAATAAAATAAAAAGAAAAAGAAAAATAAATAAAAATAAACAAGCTCAAAACAAGATGGACGTAGTGAAAACTCGAAAGGGCGCTACGGGTAAAAAGTGCGAGTTTGTGCAGACCAGGTGAAAACCCAAAAGGGCGCCGAGGGTAAAAATGCAAACCCATGGACGTAGTGAAAACCCAAGAGGGTGCTACGGGTAAAAAGATGGAAATAACAGGCAAGACGAAAACCTACATTGGGCGTTGTGAGTAAGAACGTTGGAAAAAAAAGAAAGAAAAAGAAAAAGAAGGAATCCTTTGGTCACCCATCTGTGCTATCCTATCTCCCGACCGGGCTTCTCATGTAGGCCCCAATCGGGTCCCGACCAAGTATGTCTTCGAGATTGCATCGTCAAACGTATGACCCAGGGTAAGGAGAAAGGTTGATTCGATCTAAGGGGATTGGTGTTCCGGCCTGGCAAAATTACAGAGCCTTATCCAGATCCGACCATGTGAAGGGGTTCGACTATGCTCAAATTGGGACCTATGTGCTCCCCCCCTTACGTTTAAGGCAAAAAAAAAATTAACAAAAAAATAAGAAGCCCAAAAATAATAATTTTTCCTTTCCTATAGTTAGGCTAGCACTGTGCACGCCCCCATTCCGAGATGATTGAATTGATGACCGGAAGGGCCACCTTTGAAAAAGATAGTAGATTTCCCTTTCCCATCTGTTATTGCCCACATCACACATCTCAAAAAACCATCAATTAAATAAAGGAGAAATAATGCTTTTTTGTAAGATAATAGAATTTCCTTTTCCATTCACAAACTCCTATCTTTGCTTACACCACATCTCAAAAAATAATATGTGTGATGCCTAGATCCTTTCTTCCTTTTCTTTTTACAAAAGCAGAAAAATAACAAAAACATAAGGAAAGTATGTATACCAAAAAATTATGTGCAGGATGGAATCAGCGACCCAACTCATGCTTCAAGGCAAGATTCTCTGCACGGACAACATCCTCTTGAGCGTGTCGCTTAGTCATCCAGTGACCATGAAGACTCCTATACCTCTCTTGAGAAGCATCAGTAGCCACATGAGCGTCACCTAAGGCACCTTCCAAACGAAGGACCTCACACTCAGCCGTGTCTGCTCTGGCTTCTGTTATTTCTACTCTAACCTTTTAGTTCTCTGAATACTCATGCAGAACTTGTTTTTCATCCACTAGCAGCTCAATGCGGGCCCGAAGCACCGACTCCTTCTTTGGCCAGGGTCCCCCTATGTCACTGTTTTCTGCATGATCCAAGTGACCAGCAGAAGGCTTCTCGGATAACAATCAGGCCTCGTACTCAGGGGAGGATAGAACCGAACTCCCTTGCTCTAAGTGGCACATGAGTGTCGATTGAAGCGTCTCCTAGAGAGAACCTATCCTGTCCATGTCCCTAAAAGACCCATGAGAAAAGATCAGGTCGCACAGGGGAGGTTTATCCGCATAAGGCACCTACTGAGAGCAGCCAAACTGATGCAGCACCCAAAATGGGAAGTAGTAGGAACTGCTAGTCAGGCCGAGGAGAGTGATGCCCTCAAGATCTCTATAGCGGACCACCGAGAAAGTCTGGTCTAACCAAGGGAGCCTCCATAACAACTCAGCATCTGCCAGCCAAAGCTTCAATCCTTGGAAATTTTCCTGGCGTAGCATGTGGCATCTGCCCAAAAAGCAACAGACCACCTCACCACGAGCAACATAAAAGCGAGGCACGAGCCCCAAAGTGGAAAGGTGCTCCCCAAGCCAACCCTGGAATAGAAGCGGGCATCCCCTAAGGCACTTCACCTGGCCCAGAGCAAAGGCATCAAGGCAGTGGTAGAGCTCCGCCAAGACTAGATGCATCACAAAGCGACCTGCCTCCAATTCCACCAAAATGTCACAAAGTCCCAGTGAGAAGCTCTCACCCCCCGTACAGAAGAGAACCTCAGAGATAAGACCGAGAGTAAAAGCCTTCACATTATAAACATTTCTAATCGGCAACTTTTGCAGGCTTTCATCGCCGAAAAGTTCTATTAGGAATTTTACCGAACACCTAGTGGGCCCACCAATGAGACTTTCTCATAATCATATTTCTTCAAGCCTAAAGTCGTGTGAATGGCTTTAGCATACCTTGGTTTTGGTGTTACTCTGGAAAGGCCTCTATGCAGCTTCAGACTCGATAAATTGGAGTGCTCTTCCAGTGTAGGGTCAATTCACAACTCCCCAAAGGAAGAACATGGGTATCCACTTCCCAGGAGGCCACGACATGTATAAAATCCCAAAGCGGAGGGAATTCAAGGAAAGACGAGAGTCGGACTAATTCAAACTAACCCAAACTCACGAGCTCACCCTCATTCAACCTTTCAAGCCACTTTTCTAGAAAACTGGGCCCAGGCTTAAAGAGGGAAGTATAGTTGTCCCGGGCCCCGCGTGAGAGAGGGGGTTGAAAAGTGGGTCCATTGACATACAAAGAATGTTCCAAGGATACAAATGCAATGTAGGATGATGGACCCACCCTTGAGAAAACAAAGCAAAAAAGGGGAGCAAAAAAACAAAACCTGAGCCAAAAGAGAAGGAAAAAAGTGCAGCCTCGGGCTATAAAGGCCCCACTCTCCCCAAGTTTGGCTTGGCACATCTATTAGATGTGCCAAGTCACTTTTCCCCAGAATTGGCCTCGCGCATGTAATAGTTGCGCCAAACCAATCTCCCCCATAAGTAAAAAATGAATGAGGGTTGGGGAGGGTTGTTCTGCTGGTCCCCTAGCCAGTTTGCTTGCATGCACTACCTTTTACCTGAAAAAGCACACTTTCAGAGTCAAATTTTAGTTGGGCACATCTAATGCAGGAAAGACCAGCACAGGCATGAAAATAAGGGCCGAGTGCTAACAGGATATGTGGCCCCAGGGGCCATCCTTTTTTGCAAAATCAAACTCATCCTGCAGGTAATCAAACACACTATAACAAGCAAAGGAGAGATAGAGCATGCAATTAAAAGAAAAGGCGCTAACATTCATCTGAAAAGTTGAGAAAACCTTCCAAAGTAACACACAGCATTATATCATCCACTACACATTTCGAAAATCCAAAAATAATCTCTGGCAGCACCCCTGGACCTCTTACGCCGGCTGGAAGAACTCTGATAGGTCTGAACATCCCCCACTTGAGCCCACGCCTGAGAAAGCCAGCTGAGCAAAGAGCGCGATTCCTTTTCACGTGCGCGTTGCAAGTCATACCCAAGGTCACTGATTAGGACTAATTGAAAGATAAAGATGGCAAACCAATGATGAGAACCAGGCAGTATGACACTCACCACTTTAACTTCCTGGAGGCTGACGATGTTGCGGTAATATTCTGCTGGATTCACGACCGATTCATAGTCTTGCACGCTAAAAGGAAAGACATCAGTTACACAGGCGCTGATATAGGCGTATCTCTAAAAAAGGGTAAACATATAGAAAAGGAAAAGGCTTACCCCAGGAACCGACTCGGGAGGGAAAACCCAGATCGCTTTAGTAGAGATACGAGCCCGCTCCTCTACAGCCATGCATAAGCCCGTCAGAAAAACATCATCAAGGTGCCTAAAGTCCCCTGGACCTCAGCAGGCGAACTGCTAGAAGCACCCGTGCTAGAGGGGTTGGATGGACCAGCTCCCGCAGCCTCAGCTGTGCCTGCCCCCATCTCATCATCATCATTATCAGAATCGCCTCGCCGGTAGAACTGTAAGAGAGAGAGGGAGAGCAAGGCATCAATCAATCAAAATAAAAGATGAAAGCTAATGTGAAACTAGCCTAAAGGGAAAGAGGAATTACCTAGGATCCCGGACCACCAAAGGCCAAGAAATTGGCGCCAGGGATGAAATGTGGCAGGATGGACTGGTATGGTAGGGACTCGTACCATAGCTGGTAACTCCCGGGCATGAGGAGATCGTCGATAGGAACCCTGTGATGAAGAAATCTAGTTGTGAGCTACTCGATTATACCCGTAAGAATCATAACATCTGCAGGAGGAGCTTGCGATATGACGGAGTGGTCTCAATATTGATGGACACTCGCTCTCCCAGGTAGTAGGCCCTAGCCTAATCCCCATAAAAGAAGATGGTGCGACGATCAACAAAGAGGCGGGACAGGCCAACGACTGCTCGATCCCAAAAGGGGGAACCGACATAAGGATCGTAAATGACCTGCCCAAGCAAAAATGCATCCTATTAGCCAAAACAGGTAGCATAAAAGGAGGTGCTGAGAAAGAGGAAGGAATAGCCATACCTGCTCCGAGATTAGCAGGTCGAATTGGGACCTTAGGCCCATCTCTAGATGCTTCATACCATCATCCCCGCGGCGGTGCGTATTCCAATTGCTCATGAGTGGATATGTGTATACGTCAGAGTACAGGAGGGGGCGGCTATGCTGGAAATGCAAATAGCCCCAAATCTGAAAAGAATAGTATACAGAAAAGATGTGTCATATATGGAAGGGATGTGTCAGAAATAGGATGAATGACTAATCAGCAAACCAAGGAAGTTAAAAAGGGGATCAATAGTTACCTCAATCGCCGGCGAGAAGCCAACAATAGAAACCGAGTGCCCCAATGAGACTCAGGCTAGGCTAGAGATCAGAATGGCATATCCAGCCCCACCCCAGTCATATCTATGCACGTCATCCCAGTTTCCCATAAGACTGAGCAGGGACAATGAGACTCGCCCACCACTGGCATTCTATAAGAGGGTCTTGCCCAGTAGGAAGAGGAGCAAGATACCAGCCAACTGAAGGGCACGCTCGGGCTCAAGAGTGATGTCCGCATCCGGCTGCCCCAGATCTACTAACTCGTTATCACCAAATAGACTGTCCAGCCATGACATCTTAACCTCGACACCATGCAGATTCTCGGAGGTGGGCTGATCTTCGATCAATTGAACTATCTTGTCCCGACTAGGTACGCGAAGTTTAACCACTGGTAGCCCTCCTATCTAAATCCCCGTAATCATTGACCAATAGACGAGGGTCACGGTCATCTCTGCCATAGCCATATGAAACTTCATGGTCTCCTGGCGAAAGCGCTCAATCCAGGTCCTCAGATAGGCCGAGTCAGCCCGCCTAGTAGGGCACGAAAGGAAGTCCCAAAAACCGGCCTGTGCCAGAAGGAACCTCATGATCGGAGGGAGGTAGAGATAGAAGCACTGAAGGTCCAGCCAGCCTCCTCGAAAGGTGATGGGAGGCAAGTCCCGCATCCAAATAAAGTGGTAACAAATCCTAGAAATATTACAAGATCTCACAAGGAAGAACAACAGAGCTCATGTATTTACCTTGCTGGCGATCCAAAAATTGAAGATATGGGTATATTGAAGGTGAAGGAGACCGGAACGGGCAGCCTTACCTTGCATTTCGAACCAAGTATGAGAAGTGCGTTGCACCACAAAAATTTGTTCCCCCCAGGAACCATAGATCACTTTCATCCCCACTTCTTGCTTTTCCCCCTCCTCCTACAAGTGCGCTTCGTCACTCGACATTCTAGGACAGAAATGAGCAACAAAATCAAAACAGATCAATAGCAAAAAGTCATTGTGCTGCAGGCCAAAGGAAGGTAAGTATGCTTTTATTTTTACTCTTGCTCTTATATGCCCGCTAGTCTTAATCCTTTAGGTATGCAAAAACAAAATTAAAAAAAAAAAAAAAAAATCTCTCTTATTTATATAAAAACAAAACAAAAGCAAAAAAATCCTCTTATGCATGCAAAATAAAAAAAAACTCTCTCTTATTTATATGCAAACAAAATAAACACAAAAATCTCCGCTCTATATATGCAAAATAAAAACAAAAAATCTATCTCTTATTTATATGCAAAAAAAAACAAAAACAAAAAAAAAATTCTCTTTATGTATGCAAAAATAAAAACCAATATATATATATATATATATATATATATAATATATCTCTTCTTTATGTAAAAACAAATAAATTCTCTTCTTTAGGTGCAAAAATAAAGCAACAAAACTTCTCTTTTATAAAAAAAAAAAAAAAAAAAAAAAAAAAAAAGGAGTCTTCTTCAAAAAGAGAGAAAAGAGATATGCCCACACTTAGATCCAAAACATATATATATATATATACCCTAATCATAAAATACTCAAGAAAAACCAATAGAAACAAACAAGAAAAAAAATAGGGCATCATTCACATGGAATAGGATCAAACCAATCATAGATAAGAAATATCACACTTACTATCTAGGAAAGCAAGAATCATAAACACATTGCAAAAGATTTCAAGAAAAATCAAATAAAAATGGGTTTAAAGTGATTACTTTCAAAAGAAATTAGGTCATTGATCCGGTGTAGAGCGGGTGTTTAATCAGCGCGAGCGAACACCGGCAATGAATCACGCTTGGAATCGATCCAAGGGAACCCTAGGAAGAAGTCCTATTTCAGTTTGGAGAGGGATGGAGAGAAAATTTTCAAAAAAGAAACAGAAAAGTCCCCTTTTGTTTGGACTTGGGTGTTTAAAACCCCTCCCTAGGTCTTGCTTGGCGCAACTAATAAACGCCCAAGCAATTTTCGTCCCCCTTTTTGCCTAGCGCAACAAATAGATACGCCAGGCAATTTCTCTGGCCAAACTACTCCCAGCCCCCATTTTTGGCTTGGCTTTTGTGTTGCACGTACCAAGCCTGGTCTTCCTTGGACCCGCCAAGGTGCACACACCCCCAAACGATGCATCGATCTCTATTTGACCTACTCAGGCGGTTGTGCTGAAATAAACGGTTCCGGATCGGTGAGCTTGCTCAAAATCCCAAACAATAAAAAAATCATATAAACATCCACATATTTGCAACCCTTTAGTCATTTGAAACCTCACCCTATCATCTACCATTGAACCTAAATTCACACATTTCTAAGCCTTTGAAACCCTAGGAAACCTTAGATGCTAGGATTACCTAATTACTAACCCTAATTAGCCTCTAAGCACCCCCTAACCCTCCCTTTTCCTATAAAAAGAGAGGCACCCCCTTGCAAATGGCTTGAAAAAATTTTCCTAAGAGAGAAGAGATTAAGAAAGAAGCCTTTCTCCCTTTGGTGCCCCATTTCTCATACAGATTTCAGAATACAAAAAATCCCCTTAGACCCAATCTTCCATAAAAAACCCTTAAGTTTAGGAGGGAGCAACCCCCTAGTCTTCTTCCTCTATCCCTTAGCTATCAAGCTTTGTAGGTTAGAACCCACTTTTTCACCATTCAAGCTATCGGAAGCTCGTTAAGTGCACCTACGTGAAGGTCCACACACGTGCTACAAGGGCTCGAGAGATCTGTCTCTCACCTCCATTGTTCTACCTTCTTAGCTTTTGCTCAATCCTAAAATTTGTGCCATTACGCCACCAAAATCTCAGTAGGAACGGAGGGGCACAAATAAGATCAAAGTACCTTCGGGCAATAGAAAGTGCTCTTTTTTCTATTTATTTCTCTTTTATTTTTTGGCCATAAGTAGAGACTGCTTATGAGTGGGTTGATCGGGTGTCTAACACCTTCCCGATCAATAACCAAAGCCCCTACCCAAGAGCCTTTGGTGTAGACCGGTGAATTAGAGTCATATTTAGCACTTCGGTGCATTCAATATTGATTTGAGGTTTCCCGAGACACCAAAAGCTCTGGGTGGCGACTCTATATTTTTTAGAAGAGTGCATCATTGCGATAGGTTAGACTTGAATCCATGGCTGCACACCTGACGCCACCCCAATCAAAGCGTTGAACGTTCGTCCAGTTCTCCATCAGACAAAGAAGGGATTGTGCTACATGACCCCCACTGGCATTAGCAAGAATAGTCTTGCCCAAAACATAAAGAAGGGAGATACAAGCTAGCATTAGGGCGTGCTTAGGCTCGATAACAATGTCCATATCAAGCTGGTGTGGATCAACCAACTCATCGGCCTCAAACAAACTCTCGAACCAAGACAACTTGACCTTAGAGCCGGTCATGTTGTTGGAGGAAGTGTATGCCCCAATCAAACGAGTCACCTCCTCACAGCCAGGGACGCGAGGACAGATCACTGGCACCCCTCCTATCGCAACTACCATAATCATGGACCAATCCAAGGGAGTAATAGTCATCTCGGCTATAGCCATATGAAAGGTCAATGTCTCTGGATGAAACCTCTCCACCAAAGCTTTCACGTAGGCTGAGTCACCGCATAGCAGGGCAGGATAAAAAGTCTCCAAAACCAGCCTGGGTCAGGAGAAGCCTCACGACATAAGGAGGTGGGCATAGAAGTGCTGGAGGTGAAACCAACCCCCATGGAACATGATCTGAGGCAAGAGTTGCATCAAAAGAGTGGAAGATGTCAGATCCTAAAACAAAGGAGCATGAACAAAAAGAAACAACCAAAGAACTCTTCTCTTTACCTGGCTAGCAATCCCGAAATTGGAAATATGGGCATATTGCTGATGGAGCAACCTAGTGCAGGCCGCCTCACCCTCCATCTCATACCAGATATGAGAGGAGCGCTGCACTTGGATGAGACTCTAACCCCGAATATCAAAGTTCACGTCAGGGCTACCCTCGTGGGCTTTGTCCTCATCGCTGGATTGATCATGTGCCATCCTGAAAAGAGACACACCACCAAATATTAAGGAATGATGAGCAAGAGGAAACCAAACGCTTGTTTAAGAAACATGAAACCGGACGAAGGTAAGTATGCCTCATTCATGCCAAAATATCCAAGAGAAAAAAAAAAGAAAAAAAGGAAAAAAAAGAGAAGAGGGGAGACATGCCCAGTCATTTCAGAAAAAAACAACACAACACAAAAACAAACAAAAAACAAAACAAATAATAATAATAATAATCCCTCTTTACCAAGAAAAATCAGCAATTTTTGGCCACATACATTTTTTCCAAAGGGCCACCATTTATCAAAGAGAGATGGGGAACAGGTGCAAATCCACCAATTTTTTGCCGAAATCCATTCCAAACATGCATATACACCACTAAATCAATCAAAGGCCTTTGCTTTCACCAAAAAATCTATTTTTTCCCTAGATATAGAAGCCCCAATGCATTGATAAAATAAGAAGTCAAGAAAATCCAAAAAAAGGGGGAGCATGAAACAACCAAGTTTTCACCAAAATCCCTACACATATGCACATAGAATCATGATATGGATTGCAAAGGATCACATTTGCAAGAAATAAGCACCCCTTTATCATCTAGATGTAAGAACCATAACCACATTGGTATAAAATCAAAAGAAATTCAAAAGAAAAAGGGTTTTAAAATGATTACCTTGGTGAAAGTTTGAACCCTAGATCCGACATGGAATATGCGTTCTATCGGTGATAATAACACTGGCACAATGTCAAGGTTTGAATCGAATCTAGGGGACACAAGGTAGGGCTCCCGTTTCATTTTGGAGAGAGGCAGAGGAGAAAAGTTTGAAAAGTATAGCCTTTTCTGGTCTCTAGTCTCGCCCGACCACTTTTAAAACATAAAATGGCCTAGTGTATCTAATATACATGCTAGGCATAATTTCCCCTGATTTTGCCTAGCGTGTGTATTACACACGCTAAGCTTAATTCCCCCCGGGTTGGCCTAGCGTGTCTAATACACATGCTAGGCTTATTTTTGGCCCCTAGTCGGCTTTGCTTTGTTCGAGTCTGGCCCAGCAGACAGATTTGATTTGCTAGACCAAAAGTTACACACGTTCCCAAAAAGCGCATCAACCTTCATTTGATCCATTCAAGAAATTGTGCTAAAATAAAGGTGTTTAAAGGTTGATGAATAATATATATATATATATATATATATATAATAATATATATGCATAGAATAATACATAAAAACATAAAATAATAAAAATATGTGGCTAGATAAATGGCACACACTCCAAAAAAGTGTTGCAACATCAATATTCGCTCCGCTCGGGTAGTTGTGCTAAATTAACCTCGTGTTCGATGGGTTTACCCAAAAATCTCAAACCCTACCTCACATAGGGGCACCCGTGACCAAACAAATGGGGCAATCAATGCCTCATAAGATTGGGCACAAACTGTGGATCTTCGCATCATTTGCTTTACGCCCATCTTGAAGTATAGGTCAATCACCCTCCCGATTACGAGGCTGTCTTGTTCAAAATGGAACTCAAACAACACACCTCACCAATTATATCGAGGAGCGGACATTTTTTCCTAACACATTGGGCTTCTGCAACTCAAGCCATCTCAGTCATGCCCAGTAATGTCGCTAAGCGCTTGGGGACCAACAACCTTGAGGAACGAAAAAATTTTCCCGACATACAAGGCTTTCGTATACTAACCATGTTACCATATGATGTTTGAGGTTCGCTTTGAATATGGTAGACCCATTAGCATGCCTTGGGCTTCTTTAGACGTCTCTTTCTTTGGCATGCAATCATTAGTGATCGAATACTAAAGAGGGGTATCTGTAGACAACCAAATTCGGCTCAAGGCCCTATTAACTTACACTTCAAGAAAAGTGTACCATTCGAGCTTCTGAGAGCACTTCCCAAACCCTTAGAACTTAACCCAAACCCTTAGAAGCCTATCCTTGACCCTTAGGAATCAACCCTAACCTACAGAACCCCTCCCGAACCCTTTTTAAACCCTCTCGGGCAGTGGTTGAAAAGAGAAGTTGTAAAGTTTACACAGACTTCTGTTTAAGCTAATACCTATCCCATCATAAATAGGATGTTCCCAGCTTTCCAGCGAGCTAAGAATTGCCTCAATCTGAGTTGTATACCGAAAGTTATGGTGGTTTAAAAATCGACCAAAAATGTAGGAAATTAGCCTAGTCTAATAGACACGCTAGGTAATTTTGGCAGATTTTGGCTTAGTGTGTCTAATAGACACGCTAGGCAAAATTGGCTTTTTGGGGGCCACAGGGCTGACTCTAAACCTCCAGGATTCTCAGGGAATAATGTTCCCATACCTAGCATGTCTAAGCTTTGAAACTATGATTTTTTGGATTTTTGTCCGATTTTGAAGTTTCAGTTTGACCTGTTGACCACCCCATCCATTGGGGTTGTTTTAGTAGGACTGTTGCACCCCCACTAGCCCTATCTTTAACCCTTTTGTCACTTAGAACCACACCCTATCATCTACCATTGAAACCTAATTCCCACCTATCCAAGCCCTAGGAAACCTAGAAATCCTTAGATCCCTATTACCTAATTCCTAACCCAATTAACCCTTTAACCCTTCACTAATCCTCTCCTCTTCTTTAAATAGAGAGTCCCCCCTCCCCCCCCCCCCTCCTTGATTAGGGGCTTGAAATTTTTTCCAAAAGATAGAAAATTCTAGTGAGCTCCACCTCCACTTTCTAGCACTAATACCTCAAAAAATTCCAGCACCTTAGTTTGCCCTTTGCACTCCATTTTCCATCATCAACCCTTTATATTTGGTGAGAATAAGGCCCTAGCCTCCCTCTCCTACCTCCTAGCTCCATAGCCTTAGAGATCAAAACCCATTTCTCTAACCATTTGCTTTCGGAAGCTCATCAAAACGCAGCTACGCATAGGTCCACAGCAATGCTACAAGGGCCTGAGAGCTCCGACTCTCCCCTCTACTCCACTACCTTCTATACTTTTCCTCTATCCTAGAATCTGAGCCATTATGCCACCAAAGCTTTGGTGATTATGGGGGCTTAAATAAGATTGGAGTGCCTTCGGGGAAGAGGAAGTGTTGCTTTATATTTAATTTTTTTATTTGGCCATAAGTAGAGACCACTTACGAGCGGGTTGATTGGGTGCCTAACACCTTCCCGATCAATAACCGAAGCCCCTACCCAAGAGCCTTTGGCAAAGACCGTTAAATCGGAGTCATATTTCACACTTCGATGCTTTCAATATTGATTTTGAGGTATCCCAGGTCACCAAAAGCTCCGGGTGGCGACTCACTCTTTTTTAGGGAGTGCGCATCGTCGCGACGGATCCATGAGATCCACGGTTCCACAACATCCCAATTAGAAATCGCCACATGGATAAGATCCCAAAACAGAGGAATATCAAGAAAAGAGGAGAGACGAACAAGCCCAAGTTGAGATAAACCCACGAGCTCGCTCTCATTCAAGCTATAAAACCAATGTTTCAGAAAGTTGGGCCCTACACCCAAGGAGGGAAGTATAAAAATCTCGGGCCCCACCGGAGGGGTGGGATCCTGAAACCGGTCCATGGTCATACAAAATAGTTTAATGAATCACGATTTGATGTAGGACAATGGACCCACCCATGGGAGGAAAAGAAAAAAATCAAAGCAAAATTCAGAACCCAACTTAAATTTGAAAAAAAGAATGCATTCTCGGGCCTTATAGGCCCATCAGAGACAAAAAGTGCTTTGCGTATGTTTTATAGTCGCAAGGCCAAAATCCCCTAGAAAATGCCTTGCATATATTTTATATATGCAAGGCCAAAAATCCCAGGAAAATGCCTTGCGTACATAATATATATGCAAGACGAAAAAACCAAAAATAAATAAATATATATATATATATATATATACATATCTGCATATGGGGCTGTCTCCCCTTGTCATTTGAACCGGTCCCTGGTTACAATAAACAATTATTCCCTCACAAGTGACACCCCGAGTCACGAGTCAGGCACCTAACTTATTATTTTGTTTGCGTTTTTGCTTCAGGTATCACCCGCATGGATGAAAAAGAGAAAGACAGAAAAATGGCTAAATTCAGTCATACATTGATTATTAACAAAAGGGGGATGAGACCATCACATCCTAAGGGTAGCCAAAACCGAAAAATAGATAAAAAGGCGTCCATTCAAATTTGCTCAAAATACATCCAAGGTTAAATACATTGTTTACATCATCTTCAAAATCAAAAATCTAAACACAAAATGCAAAAAGAGAACAAGCAAAAGTGGTTTCCAATCAAGCTCTAGATCCTCAGGTGTCCCTCCTCCACCGACACTGAATCCTCTGATACATCATGGATGTGACCTCCCCCACCAGCGGCCATGCCTAGGTCAGCCAACTACGCACTGAACATGACTCCTTCTCGCGAGCCCGCTGAAAGCATCAGGCCAGACGGATCAGTTGGAAAAAATCATAGGTCGACAAAATATAGAAAGGACAAACCAACATCATACTCACCACTTCAGCCTCTGGAAGATCAACGATATGATGGTACTACTCTGCCCGCTGAATAGCGAACTATTAAACTTATAAAAGGAAATAGGGAAAATATCAACAGTGCAGGAAAAATGAAGGGAGCAAGCATGTCCCCAAAAGAAGTAACAAACCCACCCCGGGGACAAGCTTGGCAGGAGGAAATTTAATCGCCTCGGTGGACAGGCGGCACGCTCGGTCACATCCTCACACAATTTTGAGAGGAATCCATCATCAAATTGCTTGAAAACCTCAAAAGATCCTACAGTAGATGTCCCCGAGGGTCTTGCACAGGAAGCAGCTTAGGGTCCCACTCCTGGCACCTCTAAAGGACCTACATCTGCAATCACGTCAAGATCCTCTACTTCCTCAAACTAAAAAGAGAGAAAGAAAACTGATTAGCAAAGCATAACCTTAGTAAATCGAAAAGGAAACCAACAAACAAAGGAAAGAAAAGGGAAATACCTAGGCTTGTGGACCCCCGAACGCCAAAAAGTTGGCACAAAGTATAAAATGGGGAAGGATGGATCGATAAGGAAGGGACTCTTACCACTGCTGATACTCCTCATGACGAAAAAGGCCATCGGCTAGGACCCACTGGCGAAGGAGCCCCTCTGTGAGCTCCTCAACTGTGCCCCCCGGGTCCATAACATCCTCAAGAGGACTCTGAGACATGAAAAAGTAGTCGCGGAACTGATGTACCACCCTCTCCCAGTTATTAGGCTCGAGTCCAACAGCCATAAAATAAAATGACCCGACGATCAACAGACAATCGTGATCTGCTAACCGCAACACAGCCTAAGAATGGAGAGCCAAGATAAGGATCAAACACCATCTGTCCGAAAAGAAGGATCTGAACAGTCAGGGGATGCAGTCAAACCTCAAAGAATTAATCCACCAAAGTAGGGATGAGGGTGCCAAACCTGCTTTCATCAGACCCATCTCAAAATGCTTCATCTCCACTTCCTGGTGGCAGTCCTTGTGCTAACAACTCATAAGGGGGCACGTGTACTCATCAGATAAAGGGAGGGGACACCGAGTTGAAAATGCAAATACCCTCATCAAAGACTAAAAGTGCTTTGCGTATGTTTTATATACGTAAGGCCAAAATCCCCCAAAAAATGCCTTGGATATATTTTATATATGCAAGGCCAAAAATCCCAAGAAAATGCCTTGCTTATATAATATATACGTAAGTCCAAAAAACCAAAATATATATATATATAAATATATATATATATATACGCATATGTGTATATGTGGCTGTCTTGCCTTGTCATTTGAATTGGTCCCTGCTTACAATAAACAATTATTCCCTCACAAATGACACCCCGGGTGCCAAGCTGGGCACCTAGCTATGGCCACCTAGCCTATTATTTTGTTTATGTGTTTTTTGCTTTAGGTATCACCCACATGGATAAAAAAGAGAAAGACATAGAAAAATGGCTAAATTCAATCATGCATTGATTATTAACAAAAGGGGGATGAGAGCATTACATCAAAAGGGTAGACAAAACTGAAAAATGGATAAAAAGGCATCCATTCAAATTTGATTAAAATACATCCAAGGTTAAAAACATTGTTTACATCATCTTTAGAATCAACAATCCGAACACAAAAAGCAAAAGTGAACAAGCAAAAGCAGCCTCCAATTAAGCTCCAAATCCTCAGATGTCCCTCCTCCACCGGCGCTGAGTCCTCTAATGCGTCAAGGATGTGACCTCCCCCACCCGCGACCATGCCTGGGTCAGCCGACTATGCAATGAAGGCAACTCCTTCTCATGAGCATGCTAAAAGCATCATGCCAGAAGGATATGTTAGAAAAAAGCATAGGTCGACAAAATATAGAAAGGATAAACTAACATCATATCACCACTTCGGCCTCCTGAAGATTGACAATAAGAAGATAATACTCTGCCTGCCAAACGGCGGACTCATAAACCTATAAAAGGAAATAGGGAAAATATCAGTAGTGCATGAAAAAGAAGGGGGCAAGCATGTCCCGAAAACAAGTAATAAACTCACCCTGGCGATGAGCTCGGGAGGAGGAGCTCTAATCGCCTCGGTGGACAGGTGGCACACGCAGTCACATCTTCACACAATTTCAAGAGGAATCTATCATCAAATCGCCTGAAAATCTTAGAAGATCCTACAGTAGATGTCCCCGAGGGTCCTGCACCAAAAGACACTGAGAGTCCCACTCCCAACACCTCTTAAGGACCCGCATTTGCAGCCATGTCGGGATCCTCTGCCTCCTTAAACTAAAAAGAGAGAAAATGATCAATAAAGCATAACCTTAGTACATCGAAAAGGAAACCAACAAACAAAGGAAAGAAAAGGGAAATACCTGGGCTCGTGGACCCTCGAATGCCAAAAAGTTGACACCAAGTATAAAATGAGGGAGGATGGATCGAAAAGGAAGGGACTCGTACCATTGCTGATACTCCCCATGATGAAAATGGCCATCGGATGGGACCCCCTGGCGAAGGAGCCCCTCTGTGAGCTCCTCAACTCTAGCCTTGGGTCCAAAACACCCTCAAGAGGACTCTAAGGCACGAAAAAGTAGTCGCGGTACTGATGTACCACCCTCTCTCTCAGATAATAGGTTCGGGTCTAAGAGCCATAAAAGAAGACGACGCGACGATCAACAAACAATCGTGATATGCCAACCGTAGCATGACCTAAGAATGGAGAGCTAACGAAAGGATCAAACACTATCTATCCGAAAAGAAGGAGCTCATTAATTAGGCGATGTAGTCAAACCTCAAAGAATTAATCAACAAAAGTACGGACGAGGGTGCCAAACCTACTCTGGAATCATCAGATCAAATTGAGACCTCAGACCTATTTCCAAATGCTTCATCCCTACTTCCTGGCGATGGTCCTGGTGCCAACAGCTCATAAGGGGGCACGTGTACTCATCAGAAAAAAGGAGAGGGCGTCAGGGTTGAAATTGCAAATACCCCCAAACCTGAATAGATGGATAAATAAGCAAATATATATATATATATATATATATATCGAATGACAATCAGAAAGATCAGAGGTGATAAACCGAGAGGAGTGAAAGAGCAAAGCAAACATATTACCTCAATCCCAGGCTAAAAGCCATAGATGGAGGCATGGTCCCCAACTGAAGCTCTAGCTAGGCTATCCATTAGTACAGCATACCCGACGCCACCCCAATTCAAGCGATGTACATTCTCTCAGTTCTCCATCAGGCCTAGAAGGGATAGCGAGACGCAACCCCCACTTGTATTGGCAAGGATCGTCTTGCCCAGAACAAAGAGGAGTGCAATATGAGCCAACATCAGGGCACGCTGAGGCTTGACAACGATATCCGTGTCAGGTTGGTCTAGATCAACCAACTCCTCAACCTCAAAGAGATTTACTAACCATGATAGCTTGACCTCAGAGCCAATATTATGGGAGGAAGAGGGATAAGCCCCAATCAATCGGATCACCTCCTCATGGTCGGGAACGTGAGGAAGGATCACTGGGTCCTCTCCTATCGCGATCCCCGTGATCATGGACCAATCGATGGGGGTAATGGTCATCATGGCTACGGACATGTGGAAAGCCATTGTCTCAGGACGAAATCTCTCCACCAAAGCTTTCACATAGGACCAATCACCCCTCATGGTGGGACAAGATAGGAAGTCTCCAAAACTAGCCTGTGCCAGGAAGAAGCTCACAACATGAGGGATATGGGTGTAGAGGCGTTGAAGGTCAAACCAGCCTCCGAGGAACATAATCAGAGGTGAAGGCTACATTAAAAGAAAGAAAAATGTTAGATCCTGGGGCAAAAGGGTGCCAACCAAAAAAGGGGGACAACTAGGAAACATTTTTTACCTCGCTAACAATCCCAAAGTTGGAGATATGGGTATGCTATTGGTGAAGCAACCCACTGCGAGCCACCTCACCCTGCATCTGAAACAAACATTGCGAGGAGCATTGCACCTGAATGAGGCGCTCACCCCTGATACCAATGACCTAGTCTGGGCTATCCTCACTGCCCTAGTCATCATCACTCTGTTGACTACATGGCATCTTGAAAAGAGATATATAAACAACAAGTGTTAGGAGATGATAAACAAAAGGAAATCAGGTGCTTTGCTAGAAACATAAGACTAAAGGAAGGTAAGTATGTCTCACTCCCGTCAAAATTTCCAAAAAAAACCAAGGGAGGGAACGCCTCGTCATTTGAATTAAAAAAAAAAAACAAAAAAACAAAAAACAAAAAAATAATAATAATAAATTAAAATATAATTGTTTCATTTACGTTTCAAAATTTTTTGCCAAGAAAATATCTACCCACATATGCTTCCCAACCAGGAAGAGCAAAGGTTTGACAAATGGCATCCATTTCCCCGCATTGGTAGGAGAAATCTACATGTACATATTGATTGGATATCGGATTCAAGGGAAAGGGGTGCCAAATGAAAAAAACCCTGCATTTTTTTTGGCAAAAAATGGAAAAAGGGAGAAGAAGAAAGAAAAAGAGGAGAGACTTTCGAAAATTTGGGCTGAAAGGTTCTCATTCATTTTTTTTCCAAAACATACGTACAAACCCAAGGAAAGCATTTAACAAAAGGTTGCACTCATAAGAGATACCCTTTTTAGAAAAAATTGAAAAAAAAAAGGAGATGGGGTTGCCAAGTGATGAATTTAAAACCTCGCATTTTGGGCTGAAAAAAAAGCCCCCTTCTTGTTCACCAAAATTTTTCCAAAATTCTGGCCAAGATTCCCTCAAAAGAAGTACCGGACCAATAGATTGGCATTCACCAAGAAGGGGTCATTTTTTTTGTGGAGAAAAAGCCTAGGGTCTTATGAGAAATCCGAAAAAGCGTAAATCCACAAAAATTCTTTGCCAAAACCCCCCTACAGGCATACACGCAATCAAGGGATCAAGGGTAATCACGTTTGCAAGAAATAATAGTTTCACAAAAGCCCTAATACCTTGATAAATAAAAATCAACAAAAAAAAAGGGAAAATCACTAAAATTTTAACCAAAAATCCATGCAAAAATACACATAAATCAACCAAATAGATCGTAAATTTTTGCATTTGCAAAAAATCATCTATTCATCATCAAAAAAGCAAGCAAGACCTAGCCACATTGGTTTAGGAAGCAAAAATTTAAAGGAAAAGGGTTTTTAAGAAGTTACCTTCGCTGGAAAGGATAAACACTAAATCCGGCGGGTAGGTGAACGATTGCTCGGCAAGCTTGGACACCGGAATGATGTCGATAGATGGATCAAATAGATGAAGCAAAGAGAGGAATGCCTGATTCGGTTTGGAGAGGAGAGGAGGAAAATAAATTTGGAAAATAGCCTTTTTTCGGGTCACTGCCCGTGCCTGCCTATTTAAATATAAAAATGGCCTTGCGTATATTTTATATACGCAAGGCATACTTTTCCTAGATTTGGCCTTGCATATATTTTATATACGCAAGGCTTATTTTCCCCAGAATTGGCCTTGCGTATAATTTATATACGCAAGGTTTATTTTGCCTCCCAAGGGCTTTATTTTACCTAGTGTTTCTCTTGTGGACAAGTGTAATAGTTAGTCAAGGGACACACTCCCAAAAAGCATTGCGACATAAATATTCACTCTGCTCGGGTAGCCATGCTAAATTAAATTCAGGACCGATGGGTTCACCCAAAGATCTCGACTACTTTGCGTAGGGGCACCCGTGCCAATCAAAACGGGGCAATCAATACCTCATAAGATCGATACAACCATTGGATCTTCGCGTCTGCGCTTTACGCCAACTTTGAAGTATGGGTCGATCACCCTCCTGCTTGCAGGACTGTTCTGTTCTGAATGAAACTCTAACATCATGTATCATCAAGCACACCATCACGGTCATGCCCAGTAATGTTACTAAGCGCTTAAGGACCAATAATCTCGAGGAACGGACATTTTCCCAATGATATGGGCTTTCGCTACTCCATGTTTTTTCTTTTTACTGTTTGATGTTCGAGGTTTGTTTTGAATACAACGAACCCGATAGTGGTGCCTTAGGCCTCTTCGGATGTCTTTTTCTTTGGCATACGATCATTAGTGATCGGATACCAAAGAGGGGCACCTGTAGACACCCAAATTTGGCCCAAGGCTCGATTGACACTTACTTCAAGAAAAGCATACTCCCAAGCTTCCAAAGCACCTCCCAAACCCTTAGTGCTTAACCAAAAACCTTAAAACTCTTCCTGAATGCTTAGAGCTTAACCTGAAACCTCAAAACCCTTCCCAAACCCTAAGAAGGCGTAATCAGATCCATAAAACCCACAACTGAACCCCGTGAACCCTTAGTGGACCAGCCTCGAGCCTAATTTGTGAAGCCTACTGTGTTAATACCTAGAATTGGGCCTTGCGTATATAAATTTATAGACGCAAGGCAAATTTTTCCAAAAATTGTCCTTGCGTATATTTTATATATGCAAGGCATGTTTCTGTTCTAAGGCTTCAGTTTCGGGCTCTGAACTTCTCAGTTTTCCAGAGAGACACCGTTCCTAAGCCTAGCATGTACTTTATATACGGAAGGCTTAGGAATAGTGTTTTTTCATAAAATGTCCAAAAATCATCCCTTGGATTTGACTTTTGACCACCCCAAAGTTTGGGGTTAGTTTCTTTAAGACTGTTACACCCCTCCTAGACTTATGTTTAACACTTTTGCCCTTTTGAACACCACCCTATCATTTACCATTAAACCCTAGTTCCCACCTATCCAAACCCTTAAGAAACTCAAAAACCTTAGATTAGAGATTACCTAATTGCTAAACCCCATTTGCCTCTAAATACCCCTCTAATATATTCCAACTCTATAAATAGAGAGCCACCCCCCCCTTGATTAGGACGACCTTGAAAAAATTTCCAAAGAGAGAAAGAGCTTTAGTGCTTCCTCTCCTCCTTTTCAAGCATTTATCCCTTCAAATTCCAGAACCCAGGTTTACCTTTTAGATCCCATCTTCCATCACCAATCCCTTAGTTTTAGCAAGAACAAGGCCTTAGCCTACCTCTCCTACCTTCTAGCTCTCAAGCCTTAGGAGCCAAGACTCATTCCTCAAATCCATTTTCTATCAGAAGCTTATTGAAAGTGCAACCACGTGAAGGTCCACACCAGTGCTATAAGGACCTGAGAGCTCCGGCTCTCCCCTCTATTTCTCTACCTTCTTTTGCTTTCCTTCTATCCTAAAATTTGAGCCATTATGCTGCCGAAATTCCAGTGATTGTGGGTAGGCTCAAATAGGATCATAGTGCCTTTGGGCAAGGAGGAATGCCGTTCATTTTATTTCTTTTTTTATATTTTTGGCCATAAGTAGAGACCGCTGACAAGCAGGTTGATCGGGTCCCTAACACCTTCCCGATCGATAACCGAAGCCCTTACCCAAAGATCAGCAAATCGGAGTCATCTTTTTGCACATTGGTGCTCATATATCGATTTTGAGGTATCTCGGGTCACAACAAGCTCCGGGTGGCGACTCCATTTTTTTATTGAGTGCATCATCACGACGGATTGATAAAAATCCATGGTTGCACTCTGACACGTGTGATGTGTGGATTTTGCACGGAACCGAGGACTTTGTTGGGTGCTCTAAGAGGTTGGATACCCTCTTATAAAAAAAAACTACATTGATTTTACGTGTGCATTTTATGGTGAAGAAAAAAGTAATTTGCTGCTTTTACTCATAATAGTACAATATTGCTTACAATTTTGGGGTATTACAATAAAATGAACATGCCCTGAGTCTTTTTTTGTGTGACTGCATGTGCGCATGTATAAATATTTTATCACCTCTTCTAGTGCTTTCTCTTTCAGTAGTTCAGTTGCTCTCAAAACGTTAATGTCACCATGAGCAGCTTCTAGCTCCCTGTCCTTCTTTGGGGATAATTCACAAGATGCATGGAAAAGCTTCGGATGAGATAATTAGATGGAAGTGTGAATTAAATGAAAGTATTTTTTTCAGCTATTTCAATGAATAAGATTATAACATGTTCAAGATGAATTCCATAAAAAATGAAATGGAAGAGGAAAAACACCAGCAAAAAATGCTCAATTTTCCACCTCTCATGATGACGGGGATTTTATGTTCAAATTCGCATTCTAAGATTACCGGAAACATATTTGCAATCTTCGAATATAAAAACTGATAGTTGGAGTGTTGGTCTGACAATCCTAAAGCAAGGGAGTTGGGTGTCACAACTACACTGAATTAACACTAAAAGAAGAGAAACAAAGTGCAGTCCTATCCAAAAGAAAGGGGTACGAAGAAGGTGGTGTTGGTGTGTATTATAATAAAGATAAAAGGATGGTGAGGTCTTAATAAAAGGCCTCACTTAAGACCTATACGCCGAGCTGGGTGTGCCAATGACACACCTGATTTGGCACCCAAATTATAAAACCCACTTTCACGCATAACTTGTATGGGAGTTGTGATTGAAGAGTTTAGAGTTGAGAGAGTTGAGCTTCTCCTCTTGCATTCCATTTGAGAAACCCTCCAACCAGTCGATCTCCCCAATTTTATTCAACGAGAATCGACAATCGAGATGGACAAATCATCGCCTTACCGACCATCGCATCGAACTCTCAAACTGCAAGCCCCTACGATCAATGAATCCAACTACCACGAAGCTCGGAGACTTTGCATTCGAAGAATCCGCTACGGTAAATAGTCCATCTCCATCTCGTAAATCTCTTTTCCCTAAATTTAGGATCGATTCACGTAAGTTATGGAATCTCATGTGATGAATATCGAGAATCGAATGTGTGAAAGGCATCATAGCCGAATTCATGGATCTCAATGCCTCGAAATGTGTGCATGCATGATCAAACGAGTATTAGGAGACTCAATATTCCTAATTTGCTCCTAATCAGTTGAGTTCTGGAAATGCATGCCTCAAAACATTGAGAATCGGACTCATGTAGAGCGTAAAGACCAAATTCTTCGATTCCCGATGATTTGAATCATAACTCGGGCAATGAAAATAAGATAGAAAACCTAAATCTAGCAAAACCATATGATGTGTCTCTATTACACCTATAGGATGTGGGTTAAGCAATAAAAGTGATACCTTCGAAGCTAGAAGAAAGGACAAAAGCTTAGCGAGTTCATCAGGCTCGTTGTGGCGACATGAAACCTCGTTGCGGTGAGAAAGGACTTGAAACCCTCACTACGGTGAGTGCTACCCTAAAATCTAGGCCATTTTGGCTTTGGGATTTCTCGCCTCGGTGAGACTTTAGGTAGCACATGGAATACTGTAGACCTCACCGCGGCGACCTTGTAGCTCGCCACAGCGAGGTATCCCCTATTTGTGAGCTTTGGTTTTATGGCTTTTTAAGCCTTGTGTGTCCTTGCGTAGGCCATGTATGGTTCATTAACCATTGGTACATGTGTGTGGTATGATCTAGATTGAATGTGAGGGACATTTGATGGGGAATTAACCTTGATTCATGTGGCTTTGCTTGCGATGTTTCAACTTTAAGATAAGGAAGAACATCTTGCCCGATTGCTTATTTTCTTGAATTCGTGTCATTGATGCAAATAGTAAATACTTGATATCTTCTAGAATTGATATATGTAAAACTTTGGCATGTTTTGAAGATTATAAAGTGGATTTTTGTACATGATTTACATGCTTTTGTACACATCATCTTGTTATGTTATTCTACTTGATCCAATATGTTCTAAGCTTCTACATTTGAATTGTGTCATTGCTACCCGCTTTGCATACGTGTCCACATCTTGCATCTCCTTTATGTCTCTAATCAAGTGACCCTATTAACGTAGCTCAAGGGCTTGATGGTCTCAGTTCAAGTGACCCTGTTAACTTAGCTCAGGGGCTTGACGGTTTAGTTCAAGTGTTAACATAGCTTAGGGGGTTGATTTTTGGGTTCAAGTGACCCTGTTAACATTGCTCAGGGGCTTTACCTATCTCATTTCAAATGACATTGTTAACGTAGCTCAGGGGCTTGAGTTCTTGGTTCAAGTGACCCTGTTAACGTAGCTTAGGGGCTTGATATTTGTTCTTGTTTGTGATTTCGTGTTACACATGTATCAATAAAGAAGGTAAGATTGATGGTTTAATTGCATGGAATGCATTTTAGATTCAGTTTAGGATGATTGGGAACGAATTTTGAAGGATTTGAGAAAAAGAAGAGAAGTGTAGAAATCGCACTATCTCCCTCGAGCGAGATTAGAAGTGGCTCGAGCGAGACTCCTTCAGAAGTAAGGCAAGCCTTCTGAGAAAATTCACTCAAGCGAATTTCTCTAAGAAAATAGGCTAAAACATTTCGGGTAAAGCTCACTCCAGCGAGAAATGTGTGCTAGAAGGAATCGCCAGAACGATATTGGAACTCACTCAAGCGAATTCTACAGCTTTGGTTGTCTTCGATTTTGTTTTGTAAAACTTAAAGAACTTCTTTCTATTTTGATCAGTCGATCTTTGACAAATAGTTATGATCATAATGTAGGGTTTGATAAATCGGAAGTCATCGATAAAGATCGCTTCTTTGATGCCTTGCAACATTGAAACAGAGGTAGGGAAAACCCAATGCGCAATTACCTTTTTGATTTTGGTCCATAGATTCTGTGATATGATCGAATGTGATTTTAAACATGAATATGCATGTGAACCTTGAACATTGAATATGAATATGAAGCATGAATTGAAAATGACTATGCCATTGGAACTCTGCATGTGAATATGAATTTGAACTCTGAATAAAAATCAGGAAATGAATATGAACTCTGTATGTGAACTCTGTGAATTCCGAATGCCCTAGCTATACATTATAAACAAATGACATTTACTATGTATTATAATTCACATGTTTATTTAAGGTTCATGTGAATGAATGCCCTAAACTCTATTTTGTTATGTCTTGTTCTGGTGAGGAAACCGCATACTGTGAAAACTGTTCAATTGAACGACGATGGTCAAGAGGGGATTCCCATCGGAGATTCGACTCTATAATGCTATACTCGCGTTGGAGGTTTTTAAGTTATGATTTAAGTCATTCATTAACTAAGAGGTTGCATGTAAAACACGAAAATGAATATGTAAATGGAAACTTGTGAAACTCGGAAATTTTGCTTTTGAACCATATGTGAGACTCCACTTTCTACCATGTGATTTTTGGAATTAAGATCTTTCCAAATTCTATTTTGATATGAAAATACCCCTTGAAATTTAGCCTTTGATTGAAGTATGAACATTGAAATTGTCATCATTTCTGATTTGAAAGCGCTTTCTAATTCCCATCACTAAATCTATGCATTGATTGATGAAATGTATATTGGCATTGAAATTTTCTCTACTGAGCTTAGACTATAGCTTACCCCGACATTTATGTCACAGGTGCAGACATTAGCTAAGAACCTAAACTTGAGCACAATCCTGATATCGTACCAGTGGCAGAAGTAGCAATAAAACTTTCGCCTCAGGATTTTCACCCAGTAGTTATTGAATTTTTGGACTAGGTACATTGGGTTTTGTGTTCTTGGATTTAGCACACTTCAAACAATTGTAACTTACAACCACTGTTTAGGTGACAGTCGGATGTCACCGGTGGTTCATTTGCTTTTAGTTTATGTTTTGTATATATCGAAATCTTTGTTACTGCCATATTATATTTTTTCTACCATATGAGATGTCTGCTTTGACTTTCTCGCATACACATTTGATATATGTTCTGATTTTCACATCGCATCAAACCCAGACAGTCCTGTCTTCCCCGAAATCTGTGTGGAGAAAATCGGGTTGTCACAATAGTTGTCTAAATCATCTTGCCCTTGTCCTAGAAAGATGTGAGAAAATCAATCTGGTGTTCAGTTAAGAGAAGAATCATTTTATGGTTCAAGAAGGCATAGTTCTAAGGAGCATTGTCTCCAAAAGAGGAATAGAAGTTGACAGGGCCAAAATTGATATTATAGCGAATTTGCCCCCAACAACTTCGATCAGACATATACGATCATTCCTTGGTCATGCCGGCTTCTATTGTTGCTTTATTAAGGATTTTTAAAAAATTTCAAGATCCCTATGCCATTTGTTGGTAAACGATGTCACTTTTGACTTCGATGATGCCTGTCTTGACACAATTAATAAGCTTCATGCACTTCTCTCATATGCACCCATTATTCAGCTTCCAGATACTCCTTGCCCTTTGAAGTGATGTGTGATGCTTCTGATTATGCAATAGGTGCGGTCCTTGGACAGTAAAAAGATAAGGTCCCTCATGTAATTTATTATGCTAGTAGAACCTTGATTGAAGCTCAGGTGAATTATACCACCACTTAAAAGAGCTTCTCGCTGTCATGTTTGCATTGAATAAATTTTGACAGTACCTATTGGGATCAAAGATCATCATCTTCTCTGACCACTCTTCCTTAAAATGTCTATTGTCAAAAAAAGATGTCAAGCCATGAATAATCAAATGGATCCTACTTTTGTAGGAGTGTAATTTTGAAATCAGAGATAAAAAAGGAGTAAAACATGTAGTGGCTTACCACTTGTCCTGGATAGAGTTACCAGAAGCTCCCAGCAAAGAATCCTTGAGCGATACTTTTTCGAATGAGTAACTTTTTGCCGTCCAAATTGTAATACCTTGGTATGCCAACATCGTAAATTATTTTGTGATAGATAAGATTCCCCCAACCTGGTCCAAACAGGATAGGTATGTTTTTTTTTCACGTGTGAAATATTATATTTGGGAGGATCCTGATTTGTTTAACATATGCCCAAACCAAATAATTAGAAAGTGCATCCTCGATGGTGATACCCATAATATTCTATAATTTTGTCATACTTATTTATGTGGAGGTCACTTCGATGGAAAGAAAACAATTGCCAAAGTACTATAATCGGGGTTTTATTGGCCAACACTATTTAAAGATGCTCAAAATTTTTGTGTAGACTGTGACCGGTGTTAGAAGGCAGGTGGCATGTCTCAAAAGTACATGATGCCTCTCCAACCGATTTTGGTCATAGAACCTATTGATGTGTGGGGCATAGATTTCATGGGACCCTTTCCACCTTCATTTGGATTTATATATATCCGTGTGATTGTCGACTATGTTTCAAAATGGGTAGAAGCAGCAGCCACGAAGACCAAGGATCACAAGGTGGTAATCTCTTTAATTAGGGAGAACATCTTCTCTCGATTTGGGACTCCACGAGCCTTCATTAGTGATGGGGGAGCCATTTTTGTAATAGATACTTTGAAAGGTTACTCAAGGAAGTATTTCATTACTCAAAAAATTGCAACCCCTTATCACCCACAAACCAATGGGCAAGTGGAGGTTTCCAATTGAGAAATAAAGAAGATACTAAAGAGAACTGTTCATCCCGATAGGAAAGATTGGTCCCTGAAATTACATGATGCGCTGTGGGCATATCAAACGGCCTACAAAACACTCATTGGCATGTCTCCCTACCGGCAGGTACATGGGAGAGCTTGCCACTTACCTATGGAATTAGAGCACAGAGCTCTATGGGCCATCAAAGCATTGAATTTTGAGTTGTCCATGTCTGGTGAACAATGAAAACTCAAACTCATAGAGTTAGAGGAAATACGTAATGATGCCTATGAGAATGCTCGAATTTATAAGGCTAAAATAAAAATGTTTCATGATCGACATATTTTACGCAAAAGTTTTATGTCTGGCCAGCATGTTTGGCTATTCAATTCAAGATTGAAGCTATTCCTCAGTAAGTTACGAAGTCATTGGGATGGACCTTACAATGTAATGGAAGCATTCCCTCATAGGGCTGTAACCATTCAAGATCCCAAAGATGGTCGTACCTTTAAGGTCAATGAGCAAAGACTTAAGCTGGTAATTTTACCAGAATAAAAGGGGACAGTGACGACAATGTAACTAAAATGCCCTGTGTATGTCTGATGTACTCATGGGCATTGTCGTGCTACCGACTCACCCATAGTGAAACTGTGTAAAATATTTGTCAAATTGTATTATATTAGCTTAGATCTTTCTTTCTCATAATGAATGCCTTACGATTGCACGAAGAAAATTATGTGCTCTTATGAGGGCTTCCTTATTTTACTTTGCTTTCCTTAATGATGTATGATTGCACGTTCTGTGTTACTTGCGGTTGTGTATCCTACCTTTTTCAAGAACCTTGTAGTGAATGCGACTCTTCGCGGGATATTGATACCTTCACATCAATCGTAGCGATTATGGTTGCCATGAAGCTATCACGTCTATTTGTGGTTTTCCACTTATGAAATCATGAGGCTACGATATTCTCGTAACTTCACGAGCGTTTATTGCGATGCCTTGAATAGCTCAGTGCAACATGTCTTCCGCCTCGCATTTATTACATTCACCTACCGATTTGACTTTTCAAACACTTATCTATTTTTAGAAAATAACCCTTTTTTCTACCCACCATCCCTTTATAAATACACATCCCTTCTCATAATCATCCCAGTACATTCCCTTTGCATTCTTCGGCTTTCACCAGTCACCCTTAACCATGGCAGATGAACCATACTGGTCGCACCTTCGACACCTGATCAGACGGGTGATTGACTTGGAGACAGAGGATATCCGCAAACTCCAAGAAGAGAAGCAAATGTTGGAGGACCTTCTCCAATCCATTCAACACGCTGAATGCTTCCTTCCCTCTCCACCCCATCCTCCTCCATCTTCCTGTACAATCCTTCCCCTTCTCGGCTTGCACTTCCTCTTCCAAGAGCAGTAGGTTGAGGACATCCCAGAGCCGGGAGGGTGAATGACCTTTTTGGCGAAAAAGTTTTGAAGACCCTGAGGCCGATCTCCATTGCAAACTTTAGCGCCTCGGTGGTCGCTTTCGATTTTTGTGTTAGTCTGTGTTTAGATTTTTCCTAGTATTTCTTTTATGTAATTAGTTTCTTGGGTAATCTCTATAATATTTCTGCCAATATTACTAATAATTTTCTTTTTTTTTTATGTTATTTTCTTTTTGTTCTTACATTTGCTTCTTGGTCCGGTTTCTGTGTAGCTTTGCCAGATGTGATTTCTCGTAAGTCTAAGAGAGATTTTTTATTTTGCTTGTAAATCGTATGCCCGATACCCTTTTGGCATCATGAAAATATATTTGGTACTCCCTGTTTTGTGCACAATGAAGACATTGTCCTATTTAACTTTGGGGGTACACACTTTGTGTACACTATTTTTGTAAATAAATAAAATCAGAAAAAAAAAATTTAGGACTATTTTTAGATTTTTAGGATTTTTTGAGATTATTAAAGTTATTTTTATTTTCTAGGTAACCAACACATGTGAATAATGATTAGAGTAAATATAATTCCATACGCATTACCATCATCTTAGTAGAAGTTCAAACATCAATGATAGAGGTAGTTATGATTCATGTTTAGCCCATTTGCACACTGTATTATACTAAATTTTTGAAACTATATTTTGCTTTAAATTAGAGAATTTAGACTATAGTTTCAGAATTATATGCCCAGTGAGTTTTTAGACTAATTTCCTTTCTTTGAGACTCTGCTATGCCTATTCGAATTCAAAAGTTTCTTGAACTTCTTGACTCTTTTAATAGAAATCTCATATTGTTTTGTCTGTTTGAATCAAAATTCTATGATTATGTTAAATATTTTTCTAGAACAGTTTATTATATGCATCAAAATAATATGACATTATTTCTAGTGAATCTGGAAATGATTAAAGGCCGTCTTCTTATTTTTTTGAGCTAAAATGCCAAAATCCCAAAATAATTTACCTCTTTAATGCTTATTAGAGCCTAAACCAAATTTCTTTGTACCAAAATTTTATAAACACTGAGAAAAATAGGAGAGTGAAAGGAGTATGCAAAAACAGATAAGGGGAAAGCTGAAAATGGGTATAACTTTGAAAGAAATAAAGAATTATGAAAATATGAGAGAAAAAGAGAAGCAAAGAAACTTCCAAAATTGAAAAAAAAATTCAAGAGAATATCAGAAAAAGGATCACGAAAAGGGATTTACAAAAAAAGTATATAAAAGTATATGGGAGGAAGTGATCCAACTTTTTGGATACTTACTGAAGAAGAAAAAGAAGGAAAAGATGAAGAAGAATAGGTGAGAGATAAATTGAATTCTCAAAACTTTGAATCCTTTCTGCCTTTCTTTGGAGCCCTTTAACCCACAGTCCCATTACAAGCCGAATAAAGACCTTTTTGATTCACGATTTGCGATAGTGTGAGCCTAGTAGAGAAGTGTAAGAAAAATACTATGGAGAAGCAAGAAGCATATGAAATAGAATAGATTATCCTTTCCATAAGATTTATCTTTTTGTCATTTATCCTTGAAATTATTCATCATATATTTCATTGTGAGAAACCTAACACCTTCAATATTCTTTTGAGAGTATGCCACAGTGAGAATTTGGATGAAAATGTTTTCTAAATCTGCAGTTTAGAAAAATTTATAATGAATAAATTCTTCATTGATACACTCCACGCTTTATATGAATTGAAATTGTTAAGTTTCTAATCAAGGATAACTGCTAGGATGGGAAGTCATGGCTGATGGAATCATATTGTTGAAAATTATAACAACCATGTATTGATTGATTGATTAGTGTACTAAACTAGATTAAAATTTGTTTTTCTTCTTGAAAAAATTATAAAAATAAAAAATATTTTTGAAGTTTGTAGGTAACTTCACTGGATACCTTCAGGAGACACAACCCGTCCACTAGGGATCACCTAGGGGTTTAAAGGCTTGTTACATCTGCTAAATGCAATCGTGCTCCCTATGAAAGTGACATTTAAATTTCTAGCTAGATTAGTTTATCTTCCCTTGTTTGCTAGGGACTAGTAAAACATTAGTTTGGGGGTATGATTAGTCACATAATTTATCATTTTGATACCCTTAATTGAGTGATGCTAGACCTCAGTTTGCTACTAATGAGATGTTTATTTGTAGATATTTAGAACAATAAGTAAAAAGAGTGAAATATTAATATGCACCAAAATACACTTTTAAAGCAGTAAAAAGAAGATCGTTCAAAATTACTATCCAAATCGTAATAGAAGAGTTACTTGTTAAAGTTGAAAGAAATTGTAAATGAAGTATGAGTGAAGCCAAAGAATATAAAGAGAATCGTATTTATGATTCTACAGAAGAAAAGCTCACAGACTAGAGAAATCATGCAAAAGAATGAGCGATGGAGTGCTAGGAATTGTACAAAGAAAATAAAGCAAAATCGTAACTTTGATTTTGTATTATAAAGCTCATGCAATGCTGTAGATCACGTGAGAATTGTACCGCCATGAACAGAATTGAAAGAACTCTTAATTCAGAAGTCTTGCACTCTACAGATTTGAGAAGATTGGTGAAAATCCCAAAGATCTCTACTGTTGGAAATCAGGAAGAAAAGTCCTACGTGCATCTACTATTCAAATCTAGGAAGATTAGGATTAGAAAATTTAGAATTTTAGGAATCCTTTAGTTTTAGAATTTTACTTTTATTAGAATTTGAATAATGTAAACCAATTTCTTATGGATCTATAAATAAGTGAGTCTGGTGCCTAGAATAAGCATCCACGGTCTCTCAGCCGCAATTAACAACTGAGGTTGGGAACCCGAATATCAAAAGCAGAGTAGGGTATCCAAGGCTTCTCAAGATCAATTGATGACTGAGATTGAGAGCTAGAAGATCAATCTTAGATTAGATTTTATTATTTTCTAGTTTAGGTTTATTTTTATGCAATTTCCTACTTTGTAAACATCCAAATTTTCTTGATTTTAATTGACGACTAAAATCTTGAATTGGAGGATATTAGTGTAATGCTATTTTATTTTCGTAAATATCTAAAAAATCTAATTTTTAATTGATGCCTAAATTATAGAGGACTACAGATTAGTATAATAGAAATTTAATTTCGTAAATATCCGAGCTTCTGAAGGAGACTAATTGACGAATAGAATCTGGAAGGACGAGGATTTAGATTTATTTTCTTACAATTTATTTTTCTACATCTTAGTTTAAACAATCATTCTTTATTTTTTAAAGGCAATTAGAAAGTTGTTTAGAACAGACTTCCTCGTGGGAACGATCCTATACTAACACTAAAATCACCGTTGTGCGCTTGCAATATGTTAAGGCAAAGTAGATTTTAAAAATGTACCACATATCCGTAGCTTGTACAACATAACTAAGACGGAAGCACAGAACTATCTTACTTAATGAAAATGTTACATTAAGGTTTCGTTATACTTATACATATATATATTTACATATCACACCGATACAAATATATAATATAGTAGTTATTAGTATGTGATTTCAAGAACGTGAAGGTCAGAGTTCGATTTTCATGAGGGCATCAAAATTTTAACTCTTCGTGTTATCGGAGAGGTTGCGTTGAAGCAACAAAATTGATATATATATATATTATAATTAAATACTTAAATTGAAGGATATTACAATTTATTAGTTGAGATTCATCATGACCATCAATCTAAAGATCTTATTTAAGATATAATATACACATGAATTTTTTGTTATGAAAATAAGAAAATAACATTAAATTTATGTATCCTTTAATCATTCAAAATTGATCCCGACTTGCCGCTCTATTTTAAACTCTAAAACATCTTATTTGTAAAATGTCTATTTCACATAAAGTTGTGAAGATCGAAATCTTCTTTCCAATGCTACAAGACTTGCGTCAATCCGAGGTTGGAGTAAAAGGTTATGGCCAAAATATCAAGACTAGTAAATCGATGGTCACGAGGTCGAGTTCGTGGTTGCGAGTTCAAGTTCGTGGCCACGAGTTCGGACCTGAATCTTTATGGTGGTGCATTTCCAATACATTTTAGTATCGATTTCTATCTACTAACCCTTTTAAAATGTGTCATCGGATCCTATCTCATGATAATAATCAATGTACAAAAATCATTAAATTAAAAGACAAATATAAACTGTTTAGATCTACAAATCATACAACTTTCAAGGGAAAGTATAATATTAAATATGTAGAGCTATTAATTTATGATATTTTAAGATTTAAATAACATTTTAAACCCATCGATGTACGATTGAATGCATCCTACATGTAGACACTCAAATTTGGCCCAAGCCCCAATCGAGACATACTTCAAGAGAGGCGCACCATCAAGCTTCCGATCACATTCCTAAATCCCTTAGGAATCACCCTAGATCCTTTAGAACCATCCCCGAACCATTAAGAACCAATGCCAAACCTTAGAAACCTCTCCAAACCCGTAGTTAACCCTCCCAGGCAATGGTTAGAGGGAGATGAACCAGGGGTGGCAAGAATTCCTTCTGAGATTGAATCATATACCATTAAAAAGTAGAGGTTTCCAGCTTTCCAACGAGCCTAAAGTAACCTCGATCGGAGTTGTACGTCAAAAGTTACGACGATCCGAACCGTGGACATGTGAATGGGCAACACTTGAACCTCGCGAGAGCTTCGCGAGGATCCAGGCCTAGATGGCGCAAGTAATACTTGGGCCAAGCCATTTCTCCCCAGAAATGGCTTGGCACAACTAATAGTTGCGCCAAGTTCAAGTGGGTCCCCCCGTGGGCTTCGAACTTCCAGGAGCTATAGTTTTGCTTAGCTCAAGTAATAGATGCGCCAGGCATAACTACAGTAACTGTGGGCTTTTGGCTCGAATTTCACTTTTGGAGTTTGACTTGTTGACCATCTCAAAGTATAGGATGAGTTTATTAAAATTGTTGCACCCATGCTTACCCTATTTGCAACCCTTTAGCCATTTGAAACCTCACCCTATCATCGACCATTGAACCTAAATTCACACATTTCTAAGCCTTTGAAACCCTAGGAAACCTTTGATGCTAGGATTACCTAATTACTAATCCTAATTAGCCTCTAAGCACCCCCCTAACTCTCCCTTTTCCTATAAAAAGAGACGCACCCCCTTTGATAAAGGTTTGAAAAAATTCCAAAAGAGAGAAAAGATTAAGAGAGACCTTTTCCCCCCTTTGGTGCCCCAATCCCATACAAATTTCAGAATTGATCTTTGCCCTTTAAACCTCATTTTCAACCATCAATCTTTGAGATTTAGCTAGAACTACCCCCTAGCCTTCTTCCTCTATCTCTTAGCTACCAAGCCTTAAAGATTAGAACCCTTCTCCTAACCCGCTTGCAATCGGAAGCTCACCGGCAGCTCTCTCGCACAAAGGACCACATCGGTGCTACAAGGGCCTGAGAGCTCCGGCTCTCCCCTCTATTCCTCTACCATCTTTGGTTTTTCCTCTATCTTAGAATTGAGCCGTTATGTTGCCCAAATTTCAACAAGCGGGAAGGGCTCAATAGGATCGTTGTGCCTTCGGACAAGGGAAAGAGCCGCTCATTTTGCTTCTTTTTTATATATATAATTATATATATATATATATATATATTATATAAACCAGCCCTACATAGACCTGGCCATAGTAGAGATCGCTTACGAGAGGGTTGATCGGGTGCTTAACACCGTCCCGATCGATAATTGAAGCCCCTACCCAAGAGCCTTTGGCCTAGACCAATGAATCAGAGACATATTTTTACACTTCGATGCTTTTAATATTTATTTAGGTTTTTTGGGACACCAAAAGCTTCGGGTGGCGACTCTTTATTTTTCAAACGAGCGCATCGTCGCGACGGGTTTGCTAAAAATCCATGATTGCACAGATGGCGACTCTTCTGGGGACACTTTAGAGCCTCTACTTGAAGTTGGCCCTTTGTTGTGTGCATGTGTTTTTCTTATTTTTACTATCTTTTTTCATTTTTATACTCACCTACGATTCCGTCATTTTTTACTTACCCCTAATTTTCCATCATTTACATGCCTTAGCCAATTGGCGGGCCTACTTGGGCTTTGTCTTTACTTTTATTTACTTTTCTTCATTTACGCGCCTTAGCCGATTGACGGGTCTACTTGAGCATCGTCTTTACTTTCATTTATTTTCCGTCAGTTACATGCCTTAATAGATTAGCGGGCTTATTGCACATTTTAGACGCCTTAGCCGTTTAGCGGGCCTACATGAGCATTTAATTTATTATAATCATATCTCATCAGTGGACACCGGCCCGCAGAGGCGGCACGGGACCATCACCACCCATTTTTAGACTTTAAAGAAAACTCCCTTTAAAAAAAAAAAAGAAATTAAAATTGAACCAAGAAGGAGGACTTAACTGAATTCTTTATGGGGGTAGATTTTCAAGGGTTGGGATTATTAGAAAAAGATACAAACACCCGGTTCTTAGGAAGGCAGCAACCCCTAGTGGTGATGATCCAGAAAAGTATCACCCCATCTAGTATCTGACAAGGCGCTTACGCCGGAGGTATATAGGTTGGGGAACCTATCCTACAACAAAGCTTAAAACCCTCGAGGAGTGCGTTTAGTCATCTCGAAATTGACCTTGTATCCCTAAGATTCGGTAAGGAAAGACCCATTGCAACTAAGAGATCAGTCCCCGGAAGCATTGCTTCCAGAAAATAAGAAAACAGACTGAATTCGGGCTTGCTGTTCTACTGTCAAGAAAATTGACCCCACTATATATACCTGGCGCAACTAATACACGCGCCAAAAATCTTTTCTCCAGATTTTCTTTGGCACAACTAATACATGCGCTAAGCATAATTTGGACCAAAGTTGGTCTGGCGCATGTAATACTCACGCCAAGTATTGGTTGTCCCCACTGAGCAGAGCATCCCAAAATCTGAGGCCTTCTTCACATCCCCAGATTCCCTGCTTAGCGGTTTAGCACCTCTGATTAGGTCCTGCATTACCCAACACCCAATACGCCCCTGCCGATCAAAAAAGGGTTACTTCTTATCTACTCGCTCTGAGGGATCAGGTTGTTTGTGTTGATTCCCGTGCCTTCAATAGATCAAAGGGTTCCCCTTTGATTCTTCCGAATCGCATTGGGGTCTCGTCACAGAACTTATTCAGGGTACAAAAGCCACCTAAAATGAGAATTCAAAGGCCCCGAAATTGTTCATCATAAAAATTCATTTGCAATTTTTTTTCAAAAAATAATATGAACCAAAAAACTGAAAAAATTGTGGTGCAGCTCAGGCTCACATGGGGATTCAGATTTAGTGGATCCTGTGGTGGGGCATAGGCCTATATATGTGCACTAGCCTGGACACACAGGTCACTTTGATATGAATAAATCCTTAAAAACAATCCTCTGTTGCTTACAATACAACTTAGCAATGGAGGATCTCAAGGCAGCAGCCTTGTACAGAACAACTCTCAAACTTCAATCCCATATATGTATAACATCCTATTATAAAACACCATTAAGACTGTTCTAAATAAACATACAAAGGCATAGGCAGCAAGTGTTGGACTATGGAGAGAAGGAAAAGGAAAAAAAGAAGCTGCCTAAACCCTAACCTTAGTCTACTGGTACTCTACAGCTCATTCAAGAAGATAGGATCCCCCTAACCTAAACTAGGCTGAGGCTTATATAGCGGTCGGATGTGGGAGCATTAGGGTTAGGAAAACCCTAATTTTATCAATGCAATCATGGCCCATTTCTATTCCTTGGATGCCTCGGGGTGTGTGCACAGAGATTGGAGCATTAGAGTGCGCGCCCTAGTTGCTGGAAGTTCCCAGACTGCCCCTGCAGGAGTGGGGGAAGTTAAGATCCCAAGCCTCGCTAGGTAGCAAGAGTTTCCAGGTCTTGTCGCGTGATAGAGTTGTGTCGCGAGATTGAATTGACTTGAAGCTCTTGCAGTCCCGGGACAGATACTTTGGTCATCGCGGGATTGCTTTGGTCATCGTGGGATTGAGCTTTCCATTTGAGTGGCGCGAGAATCACGCGCACAGTTGATTTCTTGGTGAATCTCACGGGGATCCTCGCAATGAAGTAATTGCATTGTCCATTTGATCTGGCGATCCCTGACCCTTCTTGCGGCCAATTTGTCTTGTGAGGAATGCCTGGAGCTCTCTCTCCTTAGTGAATAGCGTGAAGATTAAATGCTCCACTCTTGAGCTACGTAAGACTGTGTGAGTGTCTATGCGAGTGCTTATAACTGAGCCTCATGAGAACTGCGCGAAGTCTGCTTTCTAGGCCCTTCTATCATTAATCTGCACGAGAACCGCATGAGAAGTTGGTGTGCTGGCTTCAAAAACCTGCGATAACTGCGCAAAGCATTTTTCTCTGAAATAATTCAACCCTGCAACATCTGCGCGAGGCTCACTTCTTGATTTATTGCTGCTGTGCTTTACATATGCTGCAGCCAATTCTCTGTCTAGGTCCAACTTTCTTTCTTCTGAGGAACTTCTAGGGCAAAAATAGGCTTCTTGGCATGGCTAGGGCCTTATCTGTAGCTGCTGCTTATTACCTATTAAATGGGCTTAACACACATTTATTAAATGACTAAGGGTCTAACAAAGATTAAGTTAAGGGATTAAAAGTGGTACTTTTTAGGTTTTAACAGCAGGCACTTGCCGATCATCTTGCCGACAATCCTTTGCCAGATTATAAGTGTTTGAGAATTGAGTTCCCCGATGAGGACATCCTGCTCATGACAGAAGATGATACTGAAGAAGTAAAAGAATCATGGGTAATGCACTTTGACGAGGCAGCAAATACAGAAGGTCGGGGAGTTGGCGCCATTCTGATTTCACCAAAAGGATCACACGTACAAGTTTCTATCAAGCTCAACTTCCCTTGCACTAACAATATGGCTGAATATGAAGCTTGTGTCGCTAGTCTGCAGGCAGCTCTCGATCAAAATATAACTCACCTCTAGGTGTTTGGAGATTCACAGTTAATCATATGCCAGACAAACGGTGACTGAAAGATGAAAGACGAGAAACTGATCCCTTACCATGAACACCTCGAGGATCTGATAGCTTGCTTCCAAGACGTGACATTCTCATATATCCCCCGGATAAGGAATCGCTTTGCCGATGCACAAGTAACATTGGCATCAATGATAGAAATCCTGTATGGTGCTGAGATGAAGCCGATCATGATCGAGCAAAGAAATGAGCCAGCCTTCTGCCTACAGATTGAGGAACCTACAAAGCCTGATGATGAGCCACCTTGCCTCTCAGATATCAAGAATTTCCTTGAGCCACTAACTTTCCCTGAGGGTACATCTAAGACGGGCCGACAAATCATTCAATGTCTAGCAACAAGCTACATCATTTGTGGGGAATGCCTTTACAAGCAGTTCAAAAATGATAATATCCTTTGCTATCCCATTCGAGCCTGGGCCTTTCTTTCAATGAACCCCTTCCCCAAAAAAAAAGTGTACATATACAAAAAAGAGAATTAAAGTTACCATCAGAATCCTTAAAAAATAGAAAAGCAAACCCTAAAAAGAGATTGCCTGAAATGAAACAAAAAGAATAAAAAAATGTAGAAGAATCACGGGGCATGTATAGTAAAACCCCCAAGGAAGGAAGTACGTTGAGAAAACTGAAGCCGTATCAAGGAAACCCTTTTAGCCCAGCATACATTCAAATCCTAACCTAACCCTGGCCAAGCTCCACCCTGGAGGAAGCCCTCTTTTTAGGTTTGCAAACAGTCATAATATCTGTTAAGTCAACACAAGACAAGTTGTGGGATGACACTAGAACCCCATCTGGCTAGCTATGATGGAATCGTCTATGTCGTGGCTTTTAAAAAAATAAAAATAAAATAAAATATAAGCTCAAAGCAAGATGGACGTGGTGAAAACCTGAAAGGGCACTACGGGTAAAAAAAGAGAGTTTGTGCAGACCCGGTGAAAACTCGAAAGGGCGCTTGGGGTAAGAGAGTTAAACCCATGGACGTGGTGAAAACCCGAAAGAGCGCCACAAGTAAAAAAGGAGATAAATAAAAAAAATTTAAAAAAAAGAGTTGGAGGAAAGGCTTGAATTGATTGATAAGATTAATGTTTGAGGAGCCCTCTTGGTTACTCTCCCTGATACCCTTTTCCCGATTGGGCCGCTCATGTTAGTTCAAGACGGGTCCCGACCAAAATTGTCTTTGTGAAACTGCTTTGTCAAACATATGACTCAAGATAAGGAGAAAGGTTTGACTTAATCCAAAGGGATTAATATTCCGGCCTTGGTGAAACTGCTGAAACTCACTTAGGCTCGATCATATAGAGGGTTTTGATTATTGTTAAGACCTGAAAAGTACCACTTTTCACCCCTTAACTTAATCTCTGTTAGACCCTAATCATTTAATAAATATGTTTTAAGTCTATCTTGTAGGTAATAAGAAGTAGCTACAGATAAGGCCCTAACCATGCCAAGAAGCCTACTATTGCCTCAGAAATTCCTCAGAAGAAAGGAGGTTAGACCAAGACAGAGAATTGGTTGCAGCCTAGGCACAGCAAAGTAGAAACAAGTCAAGAAGTTAGCCTCGCGCAGACGTCGCAGGGTCCAATTGAACCAGAGAGAATGCTTCGCGCAGTTGTCACGGGCTTCTGAAGGCAGCACACCAACTGCTCACACCGTTCTCGTGCGGTTTGATGACAGAAGGAATTGAAAAGCAGACTTCGCATGATTCTCGCGAAGCTCAGTCATAAGCGCTCGTGAAGCACTTGCACAGTCTCGCGCAGCTCAAAAGAGGAACCCTTAATCTTTGTGCGATTCACTGAGGAGAGAGAGCTCCAGGCATTCCTATGCGCAAATTGCCGACAAAGGGCCACGGGATACAGATCTTTAGGAAACTACTCGCGCGACCCAGAAGCCCATGCACCTTACTTCTTCACGAGAATCCCCGCGGGATTCACCAAGGAATGAACTACGCGCACAATTCTCGTGCCATTCAAATGGAAAGAGCAATCCCGCCACGACTAGTGCATCCCCGTGATGACCAATGTACCAATCCCGCGACTGCAAGAGCTTCAAGTCAATCCAATCCTGCGATGCCAAGTCTATCACGCGGTAGGACCTAGAACTCATTTCTACCTAGCGAGGTTCAAGATCTGAACTTCTCCCCACTTCTGTAGGGGCAATCTGAGAACTTCCAGCAACTATGGCACGCACTCCAATGTTCCAATCTTTATGCATACGCCCCGAGGCATCTGTTAAGACCTAAAAAATACCACTTTTCACCCCTTAACTTAGCCTTTAATTAGACCCTTATCCATCTAATAAAGGTTTGTTAAGTGTTTTCTGTAGATAATAAACAGCAGTGCAATAAGGCCATAAATCATGTTAAGGAGCCTGTATTGGCACCAGAAGTCCCTCAGAAGAATGAGCCATGAATCCAAACCTGAGGCAAGCCTCGTACAGCTGACAAAGCTCCAGAGGATTCAAAAAAATATGCTTCGCGCAGTCCTTGTGAAGTTCCAAGACTTCACAACAACTTCTCGTGCAGTTGAGTGATAGACTAGCTTCAGAATCCTGCCTCGTGCAGCTGTTGCATAGTAGCCGCGGGATGCAAATGTCAAGAGAACCTGTCGCACAGTTAGAAAGCCTTAAAGCTATCACGAGGATCCTCACGAAGTTCCATTAAGAAGTGAACTTCTCGCGCAGTTCTTGGGCTGTTCAAGAAGAAAGCAGCCTCGCGAAGCTAGAGTAAGCCTCACGAAGATCTATTGTGAAATGGAATGCTCGCGTAGTTCCCGCGCTATTTATAAGTAGCAATCCAACTGCTCGAAGCCCAATCCAGCGAGAGCTTAACTATCTACCTTGCAACTGCTCAAAGCATCAAGAAGCAGCAACCCTGCAACGTCTAAAGTTTTAATGCAAACTCATCCTCGTGAAGTCAGTGCTACCACGCGATAAGTCTGGGAATCAACTACAACCTGGCGAAGCTTTGAACTCCACCTTCCATCGCTTTAGCAGAGGACTTTCTGAAAATTTCTAAGGATTAGGGTACGCACTCCCACGTTTGAATCTCAGTGCACATGCCCCGAGGCATCCAAGGATCATTAATAGGCCACGTGGCATCGCAAAAATTAGGGTTTCCTAACCCTAATGCGCCGCCACCCACTGCTATATAAACCTAAGCCTGGTTTAGGTTTAGAGGACCCCCGACGGAAGAGCTCAGACTTTATCACTGATACGAGATCTGAGATCTTTTTCTTTTTTATTCTTCTATAGTTACAAATAGTTTTCCTTTTTCTTTTTCTTTTCTCCATGGCCCAGCACTTCCTGACCATGCCTATGTATGCTTATTGAGATTAGATTAATGGAATTTGTGATTGGGTGTTGTGCTTTTATGGGATTCGTGTGTTTGTGAGCTGTTATGTGCAAGGCTGCTGCCTTGTGATCCGCCATTGTTTTGGCTGTGATTCAAAGCAATGGAGGACTGATTCTAAGGACCCATTCAAATCCAAGTGACCTGTGTGTCTGGGCTATCATTGTCTGATATAGCCTTAGCCCCACCACAGGACCCACTAGATCTGAAATCCCCATGGAAGCCTGAGCTGGTAGCCTTGTGACCATGGTGGTGGCAGCAATATTCTTGTTTTGTTTTGAACTCCGTGAGGAGGATAGCCTCTGGGATAGTCTGTGACCATTCAAGTGGACAGGTTATAGCCTTAGGGTGAATCCAATCCGCCGATCCGAAATGGATCCTTCATCTCCGAGCCTAAGCTTGTAGCCTAGTAGGAGATTATACTGAGGCAGACTCCCCTATATTAGTATAGACCCGCCATCAGATAGCAGATCTGATCTGGGTATGGAGATTGTAGGCTTGTGACTGGACCATTGTAGTCCCACTCAAACAATGGACAACTAGATCTAAGGTGGTACTCAATCTCTTGCTGGTTCTATGTGTCTTGGCTATCATGGTCCTATACAGCCTTAGCCCCACACATAGAGCTTTATAGGTTGAGGTTCCCTATGGATTCCTGAGCTTATAGCCTGGATGAAGTAATCCCTACGATGATGAACTTGTTTTAACCCATCTCTGGATTGTGGTTCCCCTATGGGATAGTCTATGACATTTAAGTGGACAGGTTATAACCTTAAGGGATTGGATCATGGCACAGGGATGAGTTGGATTCTTTCTCCTCTTTGGTGAGAAAGTAGTCATTGGACAGGATTTCTATAACAGCAGACTTGGATCTGAGTCATAAATTCCAGTAGATATGAACTCAATAGCATACTTCTCACCCTTTTATATTTATTTTCCCACACTCCATCCATCTTCTCAACCCTTTCTGTAGTTAATTCATTAGGCTACCTAAGGATATTTAGAATAAATGACCCTAAACTCCCTTCCTTTTAGGACTGCTAGATCTGTAGTCAGATCTGGAGGGACTACTAGTGAGGGCTCCCTTGGAGCTGTAGATCACTTTTCCCTGTGGGACAAACTCTTACTTATCAAAACTTGCTATAAATGGACCATGCAGGTCTAGGATTTCTCAGTTGTGCTGATTCCATCCCCTATTTTACTTTGATTTTAAATTACTTTTACCACCAACAAATAAAGTAAGCACACTGGGAAATGCAAACAAGTTTTTAAGCTCTTGGGAAAAGATGATCTATTAGTAGACCCTTAGTTTTTATATTTTTAGTATTCTTTGTAGCTGTGAATAATTGATACTGTTGATGTAATTTTGAATCTTTCTTGCATCTAGACAGCAGCAGAGAAGGACAAGTGGACTGCATTTGGAGATTAGCTACCTCTGTTTGCAATTCTCTAACCTTTAAAACTCAGTCTAGTTTCTTTGAAAATTCTATAGCAGTTATTTAGTATAGTTGTAAATTTATGTTTTCTTAAAATAGCTGTAAATTTGTTAGATAAATTCTTTGAATCAAGTACAATGTGCCTGCAAGGAGTTGTCCCTGCTAGTGGTGTGTTTGTATGCTAGGTAGGAGCACTCTTAGTCCTACTTTAGAGCCTTTCAACCCTGAGCTAGAAAGGGGTAGAAGACTTAGAAGGAACTGGCACACCACAGTAGAGCCCCCAATTGAATCTGAGATAGTAGCCATGGGTGAAGAACAACCTAGAACTCTCAAGGAGTTGAATGCTCCGGATGACTATAACTCTCCCTTTAGCATTCAATTCCCTAATGTTCAAGGAAATTATGAAATTGAAACTTTTATCATCCAGATGCTGCCCTCTTTCCATGGGCTTAGCAAGGAGGACCCTTACAAGCATATTGACCAATTTTTGGCCTTGGGCACCACATTCAATATCGCTAGTTTAGGACCTGAGGCCACTAGACTCAGGCTCTTTCCCTTTTCTCTGAAGGATAGGGCTAGTACCTAGCTGGCCACTCTTCCCAATAATAGCATTGCATCTTGGAAAGACCTACAGACCAAGTTCCTGACAAAGTTCTTTCTGCGACCAAAACTAGCCGTTGAGGAAAGAAATTCTTGCTTTTGCCCAATCCCCAACTGAGGATTTTAATCAAGCCTGGGATAGGTTTAAGGAAATGCTCAAACAATGCCCCCACCACAAGATCCCAGACTGGCAGCTTGTATAAAGCTTCTACAATGGGATTGATGAGAAAAATAGAGATATGGTTGATGCCTCTTGTGGTGGAACCTACATGCACAAGACTGCTGATGAGGCATGGGAATTGTTTGAAGTAATCAGTGAAAATGCTTTTCAAAAGCTATCCCTGGCAAGAACTAGTCAGGAGTCTGTGTCAAAAGTGGAGCCTGCTGCATTGACAAGAGGAAAAGTTTATGAGGTGTTTGGGAACAATGATCTGCAGCTACAGATGGCAAACCTCTCTTTGAAGTTTGACAAATTACTGACTGTGATGCAACCCAGAAGGGCTGCTCAAGTGGTGGAGGCATGTCTTGTATGCCAGTCCCCACAGCACACAGTAGAGGAATGTCCATCTGCAGGGCAATATCCTGAATTGGTATTGGAACATGCTGCTGCTGCGCAATCTTTTGGCCAACAACAATCTGGTGGTTACAACAGACAACCATTTGGATACCAGCACCAAAATGTTGGTTACCAATGGAGAGACCACCCAAATTTGAGGTGGAGGCAAGACAATTATATGCAGCCCCAAAGGCCACAACAACAGTTCAATCAGGGATATGCCCCTAGGTCTAATTTCCAACACCAGCAGCAGCCCCATCAGCAACAAAATCAATTGGTCTTACCCCAACCTCAGCCAAGAAATGCTTCCTTCGAGGACCAGGTCTTGACTTCATTGCAAAACCTGGGGTCCTTGGCTCAGACTGTGAATTCTCAGGGTCAGAGCATCCATGAAATGGAAGAGCAGATAAGCAAAATTTCAAATGCCTTGGCTAGGAGAGATGAGTGGAGGTTGCCCTGCCAGCCAGTTGCTAACCCCAAGGGTCAATTTTTAATTGAAGAAGCTTCCTTAAGTTTTGAGGGAACCAATGCTATCACTACCCTAAGGTCTGGCAGGCTGATAGACAACCAGGTGGGTAACAGACCAGCAGAGGTCATTTCCACAGATTATTCGAATGAGTGTGATGGGGATGTTGTTGGAACACAGAGCCAAGAATTGCCTGCCACCTCGAGCAGAGAAAATAAAGAGGTCAGAAGTTGAGCCTCAGCAGGAAGAAAAACAAGAAAAAAGAAAAAAACAGAAGTTTAGTCATGGGTTAGTAGCTCAGGAACCAGCAGTACCTCAGCTGCCATTTCCTCAAGCTTTGGGTGGTCCTGTCCCTTTTGAGAAAGGGAATGCCCAGATGGAGGAAATGATGGAGACCTTCAGGCAGGTGAAAATCAATTTGCCCCTGCTTGAGGCAATTAAACAGGTCCCAGCCTATGCAAAGTTCCTGAAAGACCTCTGTACCCAAAAGAGAAAAGCTCGAGGCCATGTGACCAAAAGAGTCTTTACAACTGATACAGTGAATTCTGTATTTAACATATCAATGCCTGAGAAGTTTCAAGATCCAGGGATACCCACTATTCCCTGCATAATTGGAGACCATACAATCGGGAAAGCCCTTTAGACCTTGGATCCAATGTTAACCTACTGCCATATAGTGTATATCTACAGCTAGGTTAGGGGGAGCTAAAACCTACCCCCATTGTGCTAATGATGGCTGATAGATCTGAGAGGAGGCCTATGGGAATGATTAAGGATGTCTTGGTAGGGGTAGAGAAATTCTTTTACCCTGCGGACTTCCTAGTTTTGAACATGGACTGCAGCAAAAGTACTAATCCCATACCTGTTATCTTGGGCAGGCCTTTCTTGGCCACTGCCAATGCGTGCATTCAGTGCAGGTCTGGAGTCATGGAGGTAACTTTCAGACATATGAAAGTTGAGCTGAATGTGTACAACAGTGCAAAGTACCCTCAAGAGGACAATGAGGAGAGCTTTGCAGTGGATGTACTAGAAGAAATTGGATGAAGAATTGCCCACTCTGTGGAGTGGAGCAACCTTGTCGAGAATTTAGTTAAAATGCAGGATATGGTGGAGAGAAAGCCCAGCTGTGATAACAAAAGACATGACCACATTGAAGTCTTCTGTGAGCTCAGTGCAGCATTCCATTTGGAAACCTACATTGCTGCCTCTTCCTCCAACCACCAATGCACCAATTTTTCCATCTACCCAACAAGCCCCTGATCTGGAACTCAAGAAGCTTCCAGAAACATTTAAATATGCCTTCCTTGAGAAAGGTGTGATTATCTCCTCTCTTACCAATGAGCGTGAAGAGGAATTACTATTTTGTGGAAGCACAAAAGGCAATTGGTTGGACCATTGCAGATCTGGGAGGAATAGATGCATCAATCTGCATGCACAGGATTCATCTTGAGGAGGGATCACTACCCTCCAAGGAAATACAGAAGAAGTTAAATCCTCACATGTAGGAAGTGGTCCTCAAGGAGATCATTATATTGCTAGATGCAGGGGTGATTTACCCCATCTCTGATTCTAACTAGGTGGCACCTATCCAAGTGGTGCCCAAGAAATCTGGCATAAGAGTTATCAAAATCAAATCTGGAGAGTTGAGACAGCCAGGGAGACCACTGGCTGGAGAGTTTGCATTGATTATAGAAAGCTCAACTCTAAGACCAGAAAGGACCACTTCCCTCTCCCCTTCATTGATCAAATTTTGGACAAATTGGCTGGAAAAGCTTTTTACTATTGTCTTGATGGGTACTTAGGGTACAACTAGATCCCTGTGCATCCTTAAGACCAAGAGAAAACCACCTTTACCTGTTCTTTTGGCACCTTTGCTTACAGAAGGATGCCTTTTGGGCTGTGTAATGCACCAACCACTTTTCAGAGGTGTATGTATGCCATATTCTCTGATATGATTGACAAGTTTTTGGAGATTTTTATGGATGATTTTTCTATCTATGGGGACAGTTTTGGCCAGTGTATACAACACCTCAGCCTAGTTTTGCAAAGATGTGAGGAGACCAACTGTCTTAAGTCGAAAGAGCCACTTCATGGTAACACAAGGCATTGTGTTGGGCCATGTAGTCTCTAAAGAAGGGCTTGAGGTAGACAAGGCCAAAGTTGACCTCATTGCCAATCGGTCCCCTCAAAAAATAGTCAAACAAATCAGATCTTTCCTTGGGCATGCAGGATTCTACAGGAGGTTCATTAAGGACTTCAGCATAATTGCTAAGCCATTGTGCCACTCTCGCCAGATGTGCCTTTCGACTTCTCGGCTGAATGTCTAAAGGCTTTTGAGACTTTGAAAGTCTACCTTACCTCTACCCCTGTACTTCAGACACCAGACTATACCCTGCCCTTCGAATTAATGTGTGATGCATCAGATTTGGCAATAGGTGTTGTCTTGGGCCAAAGAAAGGATAAGCTACCTGTGGTCATTGCTTATGTCAGCAAGTCACTTGCTGAAGCTCAGCTGAATTATACCACAACTAAGAAAGAGCTTCCGCGGGTGTACGCTGTTGAAAAGTTTAGATCCTACCTGCTGGGATCTAAAACTATAATCTTCACTGACCACTTAGCATTGAAGTACCTATTGTCCAAGAAAGATGCTAAGCCCTGGCTGATTAGATGGATACTCCTACTACAGGAGTTTGACATCGAAATCAAGGACAAAAAGGGTATGGAAAATGTGGTGGCTGACCACTTGTCTAGAATTATGTTGGAGAAGTGTCTTGATGGTCCTACAAATGATGCCTTCTCGGATGAGCAAAACAATTTGCAATCCAACCCTTGGTCCCCTGGTTTGCACACATTGTGAATTATCTTGTTATAGGAAAGATTTACACTGACTAATGGACAAAGACCTGCTTTTCTCAGTGTCAAATATTTTTTTGGGAGAACCTTGCCTATACAAGTACTGCAAGACCAAATCATCCAAGATGTGTTCTGAAAGTGATCTCCCAAGATTCTAGCCATGTGCCATGAAAATGCCTATGGCCACTTTAGTGGAAGAAAAATAGTGACAAGGTCTGCAAAGATGGGTTTTATTGGCCTTCTTTATTCAAAGATGCATATACACACCGCAAGGCATGTGAGAGATGTCAAAATTAGGAGGGTCCAAAAAAGAAATTCAATGCCTTTGCACCCATCCTTGTTGTAGAACTGCTTGATGTATGGGGTATAGATTTCATGGGCCCTTTTCCTCCTAATGGTTACCATTTCATCTTAGTGGAAGTGGATTATGTTTTCAAATGGGTAGAAGCCATTGCCACAAGAACTAATGACAAACTGTGTGGTCCTCAAATTTGTAAGGCGTAACATTTTCTCAAGATTTGGAACCCTAGAGCTATTATATCGTGATGGGGTAGCCATTTTCGCAATGTGAATTTCAAAGCTTGCTCAAGAAATATTCTGTGACCCATAGGATTGCTACTCCCTACCACCCATGCACAAGTGGGCAAGTGTTGAAACTTCCAATAGGAGATCAAGCACATCCTTGAGAAAACAAAGAAGGAAGGAGAGATTAATGATAAGCTCAATGATGCACTGTGGGCTTATAGGACTGCCCATAAGACTCCAATTGGAATGTCCCCATTCAGACTGGTCTATGGCAAGGCTTGCCATCTCCCAGTAGAGTTAGAACACAAGGCCTATTGGGCCATTAAAAACTTAAATATGAACCTAACTTCTGCTGGTCATCACAGGTCCCTACAGCTGTCTGAATTGGACGAGCTAAGGATGGATGCCTACGCCAATGCCAGGATCTACAAGGAACGGTCCAAAGCTTTCTTTGACAAGGGCTTACTAAGAAAAATCTTCGTACCTAGTGGCAAGGTTTGGTTATTTAACTCCAAACTAAAATTCTTTCCTGGCAAACTAAAATCCCGATGGGAAGGTCCCTATATTGTCTTAAATGTATCCCCATCTGGTGCTATGGAAGTCACGGATCCCAAATCTGGGAGGACCTTGAAAGTGAATGGTCAAAGGCTTAAGCCTTGTCTCAAAAAACCTGCCGACCCTATGAACACTATTCATTTTCAAGGGACCCCTTCATCTACCTGACCCATAGTTGTGTCCTTGTTGTACTATACTACTTTCGTTTCTTCAATAGTTTTTAGGAAATTGTAGTGTCTCAATGGGGTTTGAGTCTGTTGGGTTTGATAGAGTTTATGTGGGGTTGGTATGATTACTTCTTCTGCGATTTACTGATTTTTGAATTGAATGCATACTGTTTGAATATTTTTGATGAGTATGCTGCACTACATGAATTGCTCCCTGTTTGGTACTACGCCCTCGCGCATTACAAATTGAGATTTGGGAAGCTCTCGCGCAATTCACATACAGTATTTATTACGCCATCGCGAGCTTCAACAAATGCTGCAAAGCCTCTTGCGCACTGCAAGCTGCAACATCCATCATCACGAAATTCCATTCCTATCTCGCGATCCCCTTGACCAGCTGCACGAGTTACATGCATTTGTCATTTCCCACGCTGATTGCTGTAACTTTTCACTTCCCAACTCACTCTCAATTAATTGCAGCAACTTGGATGTTATTACACCGATTCATCTTCCACCATCCTCGTCTTTAAATACACAGGGAGTCCCTTTCATATTCATCACATCCTTTCTCCTCTCACCCTAGCGGTCCTTCCCTAGTCCTAATAAAGGGCGTATGACAAGCCTAATGCTCTGCCTAACAAGTTTTATCCGATGTGGTTGGAACCGCCCCCACCTAAAGAGCCGGACCCCCTACAATCCCTCTGGGATGAATACGAGGAGGTTCAGCAGATCCTGGCTAAGGAGGAGAAGGACAAGCACCAGCCAAAGAAGAAAAAGCAAACGATAGAACCATCCCCATCCCTTGCCCCCTCCACTCAACCCCTTCCACCACCTTCTCAGCCCCCACATCCTTGATCCCTCTCTCCTTTCTTCTTAGGATTTTTATTTTTGTAATCTTTTAGTCTTAATGAAATTTTCTTTTCCTGTTATTCTGTAAAGTTTTCTATTTTTGGTTGTTTTCATTCTTGTTGTTTTCTTTTCTCTGACCATAAATTTGCTGCACACACACCTTTAAGCCAGTGGGGACACTGCTCCTCATAGGTTTGGGGGTGTGTCAGGCAGATCCTGCCAATGAAATAGTTAACCTAAGTGCAGCAGAATCATGTGAGTAAGATGGAAATGGGTCATGTTCACTGGAGAATCAGAAAAATAATAAAATTAAAAAATTTTTCCAGACTTTAGGCATTACAAACTTTTGAAATTTCACATTTCCATGATGAGATCACCAAGGAAACTCACTTGTATCAGCACTTAGTGAATCATTAGAGAGAGAAAAAGGTAAGGATATACTTAAGAATTTAAAGGAAGACCATAACCAATGAGATTTGGGCCTATACAAAAAAATTTTCTTTGAGGAGTGACTAAGGTAATTTCTTCTAGCTCTAAGGACTGGCTGAGTCACTGTGCTCACTAGAAGTTAGGCAACTCCAAATTGAAACAACTGACAGCACTCATGAGACTTAGGAAAGGATCAAGGCCTTCTCTTGGATAGTTTGAGCCTAAACAGACCAACCTTAAGCAACTGCCCTTGTCCATACCCCCTTTGAGCCTTAAATCCTAAATTTCTTCAAAATACACCTGAGTACTTGCACCTGAACCTATGTATCTGATTTAACCTTACCCTCACTCTGAAAATTCAGAAGTTAAAGGAACAAGAGTTGAAGATGGACTAGCTATGGTCAACATTAGGGGAATAAAGAAGAAGTACCTCAAATTTTGGCAGTATGGCAACTGAGAAAATGGTGGCATTTCAGAAAAGCAAAAAACAAAATAAAAAGAAGAAAAATGCATAAAAAAGAAACAAAAACAATAATGAAGAGGAGTAAGAGAGGAGTCAAGAGGGAACTTTCATTGGGAAAATCAAATCAAGAAGAGAAACAGATCACTTCAAATCTAAAACCTCAAAGAAGATGAAAGGAGCAATTAAAGAAGGTGAAGTCCCAATCATCTCCTTCTCCTCGATTTCTCAATTTTGCACCCTTTTCAACCTTCCATTCTTTTTAACCCCACCCATAAGCCACATTACGCCCGCTTAAAGCCCTTGTGATCCAAAGTTGAGTGAGTTATCATGTGGAGATAAAGAGTTATCCACTCTATGGTGTGGATCTATCAATGATGCTAGCACTCAAGAGCTATGCTCATGCTTCATGCACCCATTTGGGGGATGTAATCGCTCTTGAGCTTGAGAGAAAATGAAACCTCAACAGCTTCTTTATGAGAGTATGCCCCGGATAGTTTTGGGTCCGATATTGAATGCATTAAGTATGATCTACAACCTAATTTTTGATCCAAAGGATGAGCTCAATGTTGATACAACTGTAGTGTCTCCGTGTAAACCGATTGGAAATGTTCGCTTTCATGAGAAGCTTATACTTGCTTAAATTTTTGTGTACCAATGTGTTTGAATTTCTTATATTATTAATGATTCAAGGGTGAACTAACTATGTTTCTTGACTGCTCACTTGATAATAATGCACTTTTGTTAACTGTCTCACTGAGAAGTTTGTGGGTGTCTTCACTGAAAACCCTCAAAAGATTTCACTCCTCCACTAGGGATCACCTAGGGGTTTAAAAGGCTTGGTACATATGCTAAATGTATCCGTGCTCCCTACAAAAGTGGCATTTAATTTATGTAGTTGATTTAATGTAGCTTTGCTAAGGGACTAGCAAAGATTAGGTTTGGGGGTGTGTTAAGACCTGAAAAGTACCACTTTTCACCCCTTAACTTAGCCTTTGATTAGACCCTTAGCCATCTAATAAAGGTTTGTTAAGTGTTTTCTGTAGATAATAAACAATAGTACAATAAGGCCATAAATCATGTTAAGGAGCCTGTATTGGCACCAGAAGTTTCTCAAAAGAATGAGCCATGAATCTAGACCTGAGGCAAGCCTCGTGCAGCTGGAAAGCTCCAGAGGATTCAGAAAAATATGCTTCACACCTCGGAAGTCCCAAGACTTCACAACAACTTCTCGCAGCTTGAGTGACGACTAGCTTCGTAATCCTGCCTTTGCTACTATCGCAAGAAAGAGCATGGATGCAAATGTCAAGATAACCTGTCGCATAGTTCAGAAAAGCCTCAAAGCTATTGTGAGGATCCTCGTGAAGTTCCATTAAGAAGTGAACTTCTCGCATAGTTCTTGCGCTGTTCAGGAAGAAAGCAGCCTCGCGAAGGCAGAGTAAGCCTCACAAAGATCTATTATGAAATGGAATGCTCGCACAGTTCTCGCGCTATTCACAAGTAGCAATCCAACTGTGCGAAGCCCAATCCAGTGAGGGCTTAACTATCTACCTTGCGACTGCTCAAAGCATCAAGAAGCTGTAACCCCGTGACGTCAGAAGTTTTAATGCAAACTCATCCTCGCGAAGTCAGTGCTACCACGTGATAAGTCTGGGAATCGACTGCAACCTGGCGAAGCTCTGAACTCCACCTTCCATCGCTTTAGCAGAGGACTTTCTGGGAATTTCCAAGGATTAGGGCAAGCACTCCCACATTCAAATCTCTGTGCACGCACCCCAAAGCATCCAAAGATCATTAATAGGCCACATGGCATCGCTAAAATTATGGTTTCCTAACCCTAATGCGCCGCCACCCACTGCTATATAAATCGAAGCCTGGTTTAGGTTTAGAGGACCCCACTAAGAGTCAAACTTTATCACTGATACGAGATCTGAGATCTTTTTCTTTTCTATTCTTCTATAGTTGTAAGTAGTTTTCCTTTTTCTTTTTCTTCTCTCCATGGCCCAGCACTTGTTGGCCATGCCTATGTATGCTTATTGAGATTAGAGTAATAGAATTTGTGATTGGGTGTTGTGCTTTTATAGGATTCATGTGTTTGTGAGCTGTTTTGTGCAAGGTTGTCATTTAGGATCCGCCATTACTTTGGTTGTGATTCAAAGCAATGGAGGATCGATTCTAAGGACCCATTCAGATCCAAGTGACCTGTGTGTCTTGGCTATCATGGTCTGATACAGCCTTAGCCCCACCACAGGACCCACTAGATCTGAAATCCCCATGGAAGCCTAAGCTGGTAGCCTTGTGACCATGGTGGTGCCAGCAATATTCTTATTTTGTTTTGGGCTCCGTGAGGAGGATAGCCTCTGGGATAGTCTATGACCATTCAAGTGGACAGGTTATAGCCTTAGGGTGAATCCAATCCGCCGATCCAAAATGGATCCTTCTTCTCCGAGCCTGAGCTTGTAGTCTGGTAGGATATTGTACAGAGGCAGGCTCCCCTATATTAGTATATACCCACCATCAGATGGCAGATCTGATCTGGGTATGGAGATTGTAGGCTTGTGGATCGGACCATTGTAGTCCCACTCAAGCAATGGACAGCTAGATCTAAGGTGGTACACAATCTCTTGCTGGTTCTATGTGTTTGGGCTATCATGGTCCTTTACAGCCTTAGCCCCACACATAGAGCTTTAGAGGTTGAGGTTCCCTATGGATTCCTGAGCTTGTAGCCTGGATGAAGTAGTGCCTACAATGATTAACTTGTTTTGACCCATCTCTGGATTGTGGTTCCCCTATGGGATAGTCTGTGACCATTTAAGTGGACAGGTTATAACCGTAAGGGATTGGATCATGGCACAGGGATGAGTTGGATTCTTTCTCCTCTTTGGTGATAATGTAGCCATTGGACAGGATTTTTATAACAGCAGACCTGGATCTGAGTCATAAATTCCAGTAGATCTGAACTTAATAGCATCTTCTCAACCATTTCTGTAGTTAATTCATTAGGCTACCTTAGGATATTTAAAATAAGTGACCCTAAACTCCCTTCCTTTTAGGATTGCCAGATCGGGAGGGACTACTAGAGATGGCTCCCTTGGAGCCGTAGATCACTTTTCCCTGTGGGACAAACTCTTACTTATCAAAACTTGCTACAAATAGACCCTGTATCTTGCAGGTCTAGGATTTCTCAGTTGTGCTAATTCCATCCCCTATTTTACTTTGATTTTAAATTGCTTTTACCACCAACATTAAAAGTAAGCACACTGGGAAATGCAAACAGCATCCAAGGAACAAGAGTGCACCATAATAGTATTGATAAATTAGGGTTTTTCTAACCCTAATTCTCAGAGAGCTGACTGCTATATAAGCCTAAGCCTAGTTTAGGTTTAGGGGACTTCTGTACTCCTTCTTGAGCCAACTGCAGAATTACAGTAGGCTAAGGTTAGGGTTTAGGCAGTTTCTTTTTCCCTTTTTCTTCTCTCCATAGTCCAACACTTGCTGGCTATGTCTTTGTATGTCTATTTGGAATAGATTTAATGGAGATATATAATAGGATTTTATGCATGTATGGGATTGGTGTTTTGTGAGTTGTTCTGTACAAGGCTGTTGCCTTGACATCCTCCATTGCTAAGTTGTATTGTAAGTAATGGAGGATTATTTTTAAGGAGATATTTAGATCTAAGTGACCTGTGTCCGTGTTAGGCACATTGTGTGCCTAGCCCCACCACAGGATCCACTAAATCTGAATCCCCATGGGAGCTTATGCTGGTAGCCTTGTGAACATGGTGGTGGCAGCAATGTTCTTATTCTGTCTTAGACCTCTGTGAGGAGGGTAGCCTCTGTGGATAGTCTGTGACCATTTAAGCGCATAGATTATAGCCCTAGGGTGAGGCCAATCCACAAATCTAAGACAGATTCTTCTTCTCTGCACTTGCGCTTGTAGCCTTGTGAGAGATTGCGCAGAGACAAACTCCCCTGTATTTGTATAGACCAACCATCAGATGGGAGATCTGATCTGGCTGTGGAGATTGTAGACTTGTGACTAGATCACTGCTGTCTTTCTAAAGCAGTGCACAGCTAGGCTTAAAAGCTAGTACCCAAACTCTTACTGGTTCTGTGTGTCCAAAGCACTCGCATACTGCGTGCCCAGCCCCACACGTAACTTTAGAGGTTGAGGTTCCTATGGATTCTTGAGGTAGTCCGAAGAAGTATTGCCTACAATGATAAACTTGTTCTGACCAATCTTTAGATTGTGGTTCTCCTATTGGATAGTCTGTGACCATTTAAGTGGACAGGCAATAGTCATAAGGGCTTGGATCATGGCACAGGGGTGAGTTGGATCCTTTCTCCTCTTTGGTGATAATGTAGCCATTGGACATGATTTTTATAGCAGAGATCCGAGTTTGAGTTATAAGACCCATCGATCTGCGTGCCTAATAGCTTACTTCTCACCCTTTTATAATTATTTTCTCACACTCCATCATTCTTCTAAACCATTTCTATAGTTTAAGCATTAGGTTACCTTAGGACTTAGATCATAGTGACCTTAAATCCTTCCATTTAGGATTGCTGTGTCTCAGAGTGGATCTAGAGGGCCTACTAAAGATAGCTCCCTTAGAGCTTTAGATCAACATTCCCTGTGGGACAAACTCTTACTTATTAAAACTTGCTACAAGCAGTCTCGTGATCTTGGTGTGTCCGTATATTTAGGCTAACTTCAGCTCCAATCCACCTTGATTTTCACTTCAACCCCATTCTTATCACTGCCTCCAATAAAGTTACAGCAACAAGCACTTAAAATATCCCAACAAGTTTTTCGCGCCGTTGTCGGGGATGCTGATCTATTAGTAGACCCTAGATTTTTGTAGTCTTTATTCTTTGGTAGCTGTTCTTGTGAATAATTGATACTGCTGATTTATATTTGGAATTTTTCTTACAGATCTGGACAGTAGCAGAGAAGGAAAGTTGAACTGCACTGGGAGTCTATCTACCTCTGTTTGCATTTCTCTAACCTTCAAAAAACTTAGTCTACTTCTCCTTTGAAAATTCCATAGCAGTTGACTAGGATAGTAGTAATTTTTTAAATTGCAATGTGTCTGCAAGTAGTCTTCCCTGCTGTTGGTGTGTGTGCATGTTAGGAAGGAGATCTCTCAGTCCCACATTAGAACCTCCTAACCCTGAGATAGAAAGGGGCAAAAGACCAAGAAGGCACAAACACACAATAGTTGAGCCCCCTACTGAAAGTGAGACAGCGGTCATGGGTGAAGAGCAACCCAGAACATTGAAGAAATTAAATGCTCCTGATGATTATAATTCCCCATTTAGCATTCAATTCCCAGATGTTCAGGGAAACTATGAGATTATAACCTCCATCATCCAAATGCTTCCCTCTTTCTATGGGCTTAGTAAGGAAGACCCTTACAAGTACATTGACCAATTCTTGGCCCTGTGCACAACATTCTCCATTGCTGGTTTGGGACCAGAAGCCACTAGGTTAAGGCTCTTTCCTTTCTCCCTAAAGGATGGCAGGGGCGGCCACTAGCTACTCTCCCAAACAACAGCATCACTTCTTGGAAAGACCTACAGACAAGATTTTTGACCAAATTCTTCCCAGAGGCAAAAACCAACCAGTTGAGGAAAGCAATACTTGCTTTTGCCTAATCCCCAACTAACGATTTTAATCAATCATGGGATAGATTTAAGGAGATGCTCAAACAATGTCCCCACCACAAGATCCCTGACTGGTAGCTTGTCCAAAGCTTCTATAATGGGATTGATGAGAAAAGCAGAGACATGGTAGATGCCTCCTGTGGTGGAACTTACATGCACAAAATAGCTGATGAGGCATGGGACTTGTTCGAGGTCATCAGTGAGAATGCTTTCCAAAAGATGTCCTCATCAAGAACTGTTCAAGAGCCTTCTCCTAAGCTGGGGCTTGCTGAAACTTCCAAAGGAAAGATGTATGAAGTTAGTGGAAACAATGACCTGAGAATGCAGATGGCCAATCTTTCTGATAAGTTTGATAAACTATTAACTGTGGTGCAGCCCAGATTAGCTGCACAAGTGATGGAGGCATGCCTGATATGCCAATCTCCACAACACACAGTGGAAGAGTGGCCATCTGCAGGGCAATATCCTGAGTATGTGATGGAACAAGCTACTGCTGCCCAATCATTTGGCCAGCAACAATCTGGTGGCTATAACAAACAGCCATTTGGATACCAGCACCAAAATGCTGGTTACCAATGGTGAGACCACCCAAATTTGAGGTAGAGACAAGACAATTATATGCAGCCACAACAAATGTTGGCCTTACCTCAAAGGCCACAGCAGCAGTTTAACCAGGGATATGCCCCAAGGTTAAATTTCTAGCATCAGCAGCAGCCCCAGCAGCAAAATCACTTGGTAGTTCCCCCACCTCAACCCCGAAATGCTTCTTTCGAGGATCAGGTTTTGACCTCATTGTAAAGCCTTGGAGTCTTGACTCAGACTGTGACTTCTCACAGTCAAAGCATAAAGAAAATAGAAGAACAGCTTGGCCAAATATCCAATGCCTTGGCCAGAAGAGAAGAGGACAGGTTGCCAAGCCACCAAAGGCTAATATTCGATTGGAGATGACTCCTCAAGTTTTGAGGGTGCTAATGCCATCACAACCCTAAGGTCTGGCAGGCTGGTAGATAACCAAGTGGAAAAGGAACAAAGAGAGGTCATTCTCAAAGAACTGTCGAGTGAAAGTGAAAGAAACTTTATTAGAGCACAGAGCTAGGAGTTGCCTGCAACAAGGGAAAAATAAAGAGGTCAGTTGAGCCTCGCAGGACATAAAAGATGAAAAAGAAAAATAAAAGTTCAACATAGGCTTGCAAATGAGGAACCAAAGAATACCTCGGCCATTTCCTCGTGCTTTGAGTGGCCTCGCCTTTTAATAAGGGGAATGCATGCAGAGGAAATGATGGAGACCTGTAAGCAGGTAAAAATCAATTTGCCTCTACTTGATGCAATTCGACAGGTCCCGGCCTATGTCAAATTTCTGAAAGACCTTTGTACCCATAAAAGAAAAGCTAGAGGCCATTTGTCTAAAAAGGTCTTTACAACTGATACAGTTAATTCTGTATTAAACATGACAATGCCTGAGAAGTTGCAAGGCCCAGGGATACCCACTATTCACTACATAATTGGGGACCAAACAATTGGAAGGGCCCTTCTAGACCTTCGAGCCAGTGTTAACCTGCTGTCAGACAGTGTGTATCAGCAGCTAGGTTTGGGGGAGCTAAAACCCACCCCCATTATGCCGTTGATGGCTGATAGGTCTGAAAGGAGACCCATGGGAGTGGTTGAGGATGTCTTGGTGGGGGTGGACAAGTTCTTTTACCCTGCAGATTTCCTTATTTTGGACATGGGCTGGAACAAGAGTACATCCCCTATACCTGTTATTTTGAGCAGGCCATTCTTGGCCACTGCCAATGCATGCATTCAATGCAGGTCAGGGATCATGGAAGTAACCTTCGGACATATGAAGGTTGAGCTTAATGTGTATAATAGTGCAAAGTACCCTCATCTAAACAATGGGAAAAGCTTTGCAGTGGATGTACTAGAAGAAGTTGTTGAAGAAGAATTGCCCACTCTACTAGAGTGGGGTAACATTGTCACAAGTTTAACTGAAGTTTGGGACATGGTAGAGGAAGGAAGCCCAGCTGTAATGCCAGAAGACATGTCCACATTAAAGTTTTTTGTGGCCTTAGTGCAGCATTCCATTTAGAAACCTACATTGCTACCCCTTCCTCAAACCAACAAACCACCAATCCTGCCATCCATCCAATAAGTCCCTGATCTGGAGCTCAAGAAGCTTCCAAAAACATTGAAATATGCTTTCCTTGAGAAAGATGAAAAACTTTCAGTAATTATCTCCTCCTCTCTTACCAATGAGCAAGAGGAGGAATTACTAACAGTCTTGAGGAAGCATAAAAAGGCGATTGGTTGGACTATTGTAGATTTAGGAGGGATAGATGCATCAATCTGTATACACAGGATCCATCTAGAGGAGAGCTCAACACCCTCCAGGGAAATGCAGAGAAAATTGAATCCTCACATGTAGGAAGTGGTCCTAAAAGAAATCATTAAATTGCTAGTTGCTGGGATAATTTATCCCATTTCTGATTCTGAATGGGTGGCACCTATCCAAGTGGTGCCCAAGAAATGCAACATATATCTGGGAGTCTAGCGAAATGAGACCAGCCAGGAGACCATGGTGGAGAGTTTACATCGATTAAAGCTCAACTCTAAGACCAGAAAAGACCACTTACCTCTCCCATTCATTGATCAAATTCTGGATAAGTTGGCTGGAAAAGCTTTTTACTGTTTTCTTGATGGATACTCAGGGTACAACCAGATCCCTGTGCACCCTCTTGATCAAGAGAAAACTATATTTACTTGTCCTTTTGGCACCTTTGCTTGCCGAAGGATGCCTTTTGGGACGTGTAATGTCTCAACCACTTTTCAGAGGTGTATGTATGCCATATTCTCTGATATGATTGACAAATTCTTAGAAATTTTTACGGATAATTTTTCTATATATGGAGATAGTGTTGGCCAATGTCTGCAACACCTCCACCTGGTCTTGCAAAGATGTGAGGAGACCAATATGGTCTTAAGTTGCGAAAAGAGCCACTTTATGGCAACACAAGGTATTGTGTTGGGCCATGTAGTCTCTAAAGATGGGATTGAGGTAGATAAGGCCAAACAAATAAGATCTTTCCTTAGACATGCTGGATTTTACAGGAGGTTCATTAAAGACTTCAGCAAAATTGCTAAACCATTGTGCCACCTACTCTGCTAGGATGTGCCCTTTGACTTTTCTGCTGAATGTCTTGAGACTTTTGAAACTTTGAAGATTTGCCTCACCTCTACCCCTGTACTCCAAACACCTGACTATACACTGCCCTTTGAGTTGATGTGTGATGCATCCGACTTGGCAATAGGTGTTGTTTTGGGTCAGAGGAAAGATAAGCTGCTAGTGGTCATTGCCTATCTTAGCAAATCACTTGCTGAAGCACAGTTGAATTACACAACAACTGAAAAAGAGCTTCTGGCAGTGGTTTTTGCTGTGGACAAATTTAGACCTTACCTACTTGGGTCTAAAACTGTAATTTTTACAGACCACTCAGCATTGAAGTACCTATTATCCAAGAAGGATGCTAAGCCCAGGCTGATTAGATGGATACTCCTGTTGTAGGAGTTTGACATTGAAATCAAAGACAAAAAGGGTGTAGAAAATATGGTGGCTGACCACTTGTCCAGAATTGTGTTGGAGAAATGTGTTGATGACCTTGCAACAGATGTTTTCTCGGATGAGCAATTGTTTGCCATCCAATCCTTGGTTCTTTGGTATGCGCATATTGTCAATTATCTAGTTATAGGAAAAATTCCTGCCCATTGGACCAAAATGGAGAAACACCTATTTTTCTCACAGGTCAAATTCTTTTTCTGGGAGGAACCTTGCTTATACAAGTATTGTGCAGACCAAATCATCCGAAAATATATTCCAGAAAGTGATGTCCCCAGTATTCTGGCCATGTGCCATGAAAATGCCTATGGAGGCCACTTTAGTGAAAGAAAAATAGATGAAAAAATCTTGCAGTGTGGGTGCTATTGGCCTTCTTTATTCAGAGATGCCAATACACACTGTAGGACCTGTGAAAGATGTTAAAAATTAGGAGGGCTATCCAAAAGAAACTCAATGCCTTTGAAGCCCATCCTTGTTGTGGAACTGTTTGATGTCTGGGGTATTGACTTCATGGGCCCCTTTCCTCCTTCAAATGATTATCATTTCATCTTCGTGTCAGTGGATTATGTTTTCAAATGGGTAGAAGCTATTGCCACAAGAACCAATGATAATCAGGTTGTCCTCAAGTTTATAAAGTAGAATATCTTCTCAAGATTTGGCACCCCTAGAGCTATTATTAGTGATGGGGGTAGCCATTTCTGCAACAGAAATTTCGAGAGCTTGCTCAAGAAATATGCTGTTACCCATAGGATTGCTACTCCCTACCACCCACAAACTAGTGGGCAAGTTGAAATTTCTAATAGGGAGATAAAGGACATCCTTGAGAAGACTGTGAGGACTGACAAGAAGGACTGGACTGAAAAGCTTAATGATGCACTGTGGGCTTATAGGACTGTTTATAAGATTCCCATTGGGATGTCCCCTTTCAGACTGGTTTATGGCAAGGCTTGTCATCTCCTAGTAGAGTTAGAACACAGGGCCTATTGGGCCATCAAACATTTAAATCTAGACCTAACTTCTGCTGGTCATCACAGGTTGCTGCAGTTGTCAGAATTGGATGAGCTGAGAATGGATGCATATGCCAATGCCCGGATCTACAAGGAAAGGTCCAAAGCTTTCTTTGACAAGGGTTTGTTAAGAAAGAGCTTCATGGCTGGTGATAAGGTTTGGTTGTTTAACTCCAAACTTAAATTTTTTCCTGGCAAACTGAAATCCAGATGGGAAGGTCCCTACATTGTCATGAGTGTTTCTCCATCTACTGCTGTGGAAATCAAGGATCCCAAGTCTGGGAAAACCTTGAAGGTGAATGGTCAGAGGCTTAAGCCTTGTTTTGAAAAGCCTGCTGAACCCATGGACACCATTCACTTTCAAGGGGATCCTTCATTAAACTGATGCACAGGTGTGTCAATATTGTATCATATGTACTTTGGTTTTGTTATATTTGCCTTGCTTTCTTTTGTTCAAATTCTCTAGGAAATTTTAGTGGCCCCACTTGAATCTGGACTTGTCTGGTTTGAAATTTTTATGCTTGGTTTGATGATTACTGCTCTTGGATTGTTTATTTTTGCTTGAATGCATAATGTGGGAGGGTGATTTTTATTGTCCTTGCTTGAATGGTTGATTTTAATCTGTCTAGGGGTTCCCCTGGTGGTGAGAGTCATGCCTAGGATCCAACCACAACATAAATGGAAATGGCAGAACAGAGAGCACATGCTCTATGTTTACTACTTTGCTATCGCTGGGTTCAAAAGGAGGCCTAAGAGACTCTCGCGCAGTTCACATAAAACCATTCAATAGTTGTCGTGAGATTCAAGTAAACCTGGGAACCTCTCGCGTGATCCAAATAGACCATTTCACTAGCTGTCGCGAGGTTTAGCAGGAAGCCTAGGAGACTCTCGTGCAATTCAAAAGGAATACTTCATTAGCTATTGCGAGATTCAAAGGCTGTCGCGAGATTCCAAGTGAACCTTAGAGCCTTTCGAACAATCTAAAAGGAGGCCTAGGAGCCTCTCGCACAATTCACATGCTGTCGCGCACTCCAAGGTGAACCTAGGAGATTGTCGCACAATCTAAGTTGAATAAGCACCTTTTCTAGGTTTCATTCCAAATCCCGCGACCAGATATTCCATAACATGCTAAGCTTAGCGATAAGTATTTTAACCCCGCACTTGTCTCCCTTCCCAGTACTCTCTCTTCCTTCTTCATCCAACGAAATCCTTGCTGTCGGCGCTCCTTTTCCTCTCTCCTCCAGCGTTGATCCTACAACCCATCATTCACACCAGGAATCTACAGATTTGTTCCTAGCATCACCCCCATCTATTGCCCTCTGCTTAGAGATCTCGCGGTGTCCTGTGTGACAGATCGAACCAAACCCTACAATTTTAGGGTAAGCACTCAAATCTCAGTCCCCATTTCTCATATTCAAAAGTAGAGATTGGAATGGCCCCCAATAGTGCACCAAAGAAGACGGGCAAGGATAAGGCCCTTGTTGAGACCACTCCTAAAAAGGTCAAGACTTCAAAGGCACAAAAAAAAGGGAAGGAAGTGGTTGAGGAGGTGGAGGAGCCAACCCCTGAGTTTTCTACACCCTCCGAGCTCATGGCTTCCATCCCCTTGGAGCCTGAGACAACTTTTAACCTACCCTTCTTCGAGAAGGAACCTCTCTCTGCCCCTACCGTGTAGGTTATGAGCAAAGCTGGCCTGACACCCTTGATGAGAGGAATTCCAGCACTAGCCTACCCTAGGCTAGTGCAACTCTTTTACCAGCACATCAGGGTCACCAAGGATAAAGATGGACAAGCAGGTCTACTGGTGTTGATTGATGACTTCGACATGTTAGTTAGCCCCAAGGTGATTGCTGAGGTATTGGGCATCCCAGACGCATTTGTCCCTAGTTGTGGATATGCCCCCCCCTGAGTGCCTCAATTGATACAATTGTAAGGGCTTTGACTAGAGGATTAAAGGCCTCAGGGGATTCTATCAGAAGAAGAGAGTTGGAGCTTGGACTCCTCTTCATTGACCAGGTCCTGAGAAAGAATATTTACTGTTCAGGCCATCAGCAGAAGAGGAGAGCTCCGATTGTTGATGTTGTCTACTCCTCTCTGGGCCATGGCTTCCATGCAGCATGGTTAATCTTTGAGGCAATGAAAGACCTGGTAGAGAAATTAGGACAGAACAAGAAGCCACACACACTCCCCTGTGCCAGAGTCATCACCAAGCTGCTACTAAAGGGGGGGTACAAGATAGCAAAAACAGAGGGGACTACCACCCTTGCCTCGATAACTTTTGCCAAGAGGCAATGGGGAATCAGCAGGAGCTTGATGGAGGCACAAAAGAAGAAGAAGGCTGAGACTCAGGCCCTTCCCAAACAATCTGAAGAAGCAGCTGTTACAAGGCCCACCCCTGTTACTACAGAGGAGTTTCCAGTGCCTGTCACACCACTGCTGCAGCAGCCACCACATCCCCCCACCTTTTACTCTAGCATCCCCTACCCCTATTCCATCTATCTCTCACCCTCCTCTATCTTCATTATCCATCCCCACACCCCCTTCTCCTGTGATTGGTACCTGGGAGGATACCACCCCCCATGTCAGCCCCTCACCATCCCCTACCCTACCTCAATACACAACCCCAATACCCCCATCATCTTCACATAAATCTGACAGCCCTTCACTCATTTCCTACAAAAAATGGAAAACCACTTAAACAACCCCCACCATCTCCCAGACACCACCCACAATCCCTATTATCCCCACTGACACACCTCACATTGAAGAAGACACCACCCCTGCCATGCCTACTACATCCCCATTCACAGACATTGACTTAAACCTTAACACAACCATAGGATTTCAAGCCTTTATGGCTAGTTTCCTTGACACCATGCCTAGCCACTATACCCCCCTCCCGGACTCTCCAATTACAACACCACATCACTCACCAGAACCCCAATCTCCCCCTCCTTCCACTTTCCATCATGCACCTTCCTCACCTTTTTAACTTGTGCCATCTTCTACACAAACTCAACCTCCCAGCCCAGACACACTGACACTCATCCTCTCCCTCATCCAAGACATCCAATCCCAACTATCCACCACTACACACACCTGTGACCAGATGCAACCGAACTCACATCCTTCAAATCGACCCTACACACATTGACAAACCCACCCATCCCTCAACAAACCACTCCAACCCCCCTGGTCCTTTTCCCTCCAAACCCTGTCCCCACCACCCCCCCATTCTCTTTCATTCCTTTCACCCTTCCCCTTTTCCCCCTCCCCTCCCCCCCCACTCCTAGTGAGCCTACCCCATTTTCTTTCCCCCCCATGCCTTCCATCCCACCTCTTATCCTATCCCCTCCAACATTCACTGACAAACAGACACAAATAGACCCAGAACCTGTTACCCTCACCCAACAACTAGACTTACCCACTGTTAATCCCACTTCCTCGACCCAGGACCAATCGCAGTTTGCTCCTTCCACTTCCTCTCTACCTATCACACCCAAACATTTTTTTTACATCCCTCCCTATCTCACCATCCTCCATGCCATGAGGGACAATCCCTACCTTAGGAGGGATGTCTTGAGGGGCATGGCCCAACTTAGACAGTCCATTGAGACCCCCCTACTGCATCAGATTGATGAAATGAAGGAAGCCCAAAAAAAGCAATTACTGGGTATCTCCCTGGGGTGGACCAACATCTTGGAGGCCTACGAGAAGGCCAAATCTACAGCTGCTTATCATTAGCTGAATTTAGAGTTGGAGAAAGCCAACACTGCAACAGAGAAGATGAAAGCAAGACTTTTTGAAAAGAGGCTCAACAATGCCCAGGAAAATCTTAAACTCTAAAAGGAAATCCATGAAACTGACCTCCTCAAAGCCAAAATTCAGATAGCCTCATTGGAAGCTACATTGGCTGTTGCCAGAACTGCGGCTCAGTAGCCCACCCCACTATCTATCTGCATGCCAGAACCTGAGCCTAAAGCTACCCCAACCCCAGCTGCCCAGTCTGAGGAGGCACAACCAATTGCCCAACCGAATAAAGGGAAGGCCCCTGCTGCACCTCCAACTGAGCAAACTTATCCTAAACAGAGGAAGGTCACTGCTAAGAGGACTACTTACACAACAGCCTCTATTAAAATTGGCAAAGAGCCAGCTGCCTAGTCTAAGGAGGTAAAACCCCCTGGCCAGCCTAAGCCCAAAGAAAAAGGGAAGTCCTCAGCAGCCACCACTGAGCCAGAGAAAGGAAAATCTCCTATGATCCCTCCTGAACCCAAAATTAGAAAGATGAGGGTGAGGGCACCAAAGGCTCCAACCATGAAGAAACCCCCACAGCCAAAGCAACCAAAGCAGTAGAAGAAAAAGAGCCCAACTGAGAAGAAACCCAGGAAGAAAAAGACCAAAGCTCCCTTAGATAGAACCAAGTCCAAGCCCAGTTCTGAGAGCAAAGCTGAAATGAGGAAACATGCCAAACAAATGGGTTGGGACTGGTTTACAGATTTGGATTCTGATTCCTCCTCCTCTTAGACTAGATTGTACTTAGGCTCTTCTTTCCTTTCCCTTCTTATCTTCTCATTGTAACTACAGTTGTACATATCTTCTCAGTTAATAGAATTTTTCTTCTTTTTGTATATTGATTTATGTGTCATATTTGTTCTATGTGCTTGTTTATTTTTAATTAGTCTTAATATTATTCACTTTTTTCAGTAACATGGGAGAGACTTTTGAGAAAAGTACTAGCACTGCAGCTATTTCGACTCTGTTTGCATCAAACTATTTTATCATTTGTGATTTTGTACTCGCGGAGCTATGATCTTCTGCACGCTTTTCCTTCTCATAAATGTACAGTTGTACTATGTGAGCATATTAGTCCACGATTACCAGTGTGCAGCTGCGCGATACACGGGATTACATTAATTACCAAGGCTAAAATTAGTCCATCATTTAGTGTGAGCTCTCTTTTCCCATAATCAATTGTGCGATTTATCATTCCCCGAACAATCCCAATTTATTGCCATGCTTGAAAAGGGACAAAACTTTAATATGCCGATTCATATTCCACCGTCCAAGTACTATAAATATGCAGTTAGTTCGTCTTCATCTCATCCTTTCCCCTCTAACCTTAGCAGTCCAGCCCTACCCATAACCATGGCGAATGACAAACCCACCGAGTTCCCCAACAAATTCTATCCTATGTGGTTGGACCCCCCACCGACTAAGGAGCCAAACCCATTACAATTTCTTTGGGATGAGTATGAGGAAGTCCAGAGGATCCTGGCCAAGGAGGAGAAGAAAAAGGAGGAGAGAGAAGAAGAAGCAAAAAATCAAACCACCTGCATCTCCCCCACCATCTTCTTCCAACCCCCCACCACCTGCTCACCACCCATCTCCATGATCCTCATCTTCCACCTCCTCCCGGCTTATAGTTCCTCTTCCATGGTTGGCTGAGAATATCCCTGAGCCAGGAGGGAGAACCATTTTGTCTGACAAGAAGTGTTGCTTAGATTGTTCTTAGGTTTACAATTTTCTCTTTTTTTTTTGTAATTTGTTTGCTTTTGTCTCTATAATAAAATCTGTCAATATTTTACTTATATGTGTGTGTAAATCCTCAGTCATTTTAGTGTGTTCATTTTCTCTTTTATAGTTTTTGTTTTCTTATTTTTATCAAGACATTTTGAACCAGTGAGGACACTGCTCCTCATGGTTTGGGGGTGTGGCAGGGTAGGTCTGCCAATAGAATAGTTAACTTTAGTGCAGTAATGGTGGTGTAATTGGGATGAATAAAGTCAATTTCCACCTGACTTGCTACAAAGAGGAAACTTGTAAGAAAAATTAAAATATTTTTTTTGCAGACTTTTCGAAACTGAAAATGTTAAAATCTTGACACCACCACGAAGCTAACATCAGAAAAATTTTCAGTTAGTACTCAGTAAACCTAAGAGGAGAGAAACAGGTGAAAATACACCCCATGGGTTAATTTGAGGACCATACCTAGTAAGATTTGGGCCTATCATTTTCTTTTGAAGAGTATTTTTGGCATTATTTCTGCTCTTAGGATTGATTGAATCAAGACCTTTTCACTAGAAGTTAAGCACCTCCAAATCAAAACTGAATGACAGCACTCATGATACTAAGGAAATGATCCAAGGCCTTCAGTCGGACAGTTTGAGCCTGAAAATCCAACCGCTTAAAATCTGCCCTTTTGCATACACTAGTTGAGCCTTAAAAAATTCTACTTTTCTTTGACAAACACCAGAGCACTTGCACCTTAACCTCATGACCTGATTCAACCTCACCCTCACTCTGAGAATTCAAAAGGTAAAGGAGAATGGTCCAACATTCTGTGGAAGGTGAAGAAAAGCAACTTATGAATAGGAGTGTATCAATGGTATTTGTGTGGCAGTTCATCATAAAAAATCATAAAAAGATTGAATAAAAATAAAAAGAGTAAAAGAAAGAGAAGTCTAGAGAAGAACATCATCTGAAAATTGAAAAGAAGAGGAGAAGCTGGACACTTTGATTCTGGAATATATCAAGTAAGATGAAGTTTTGCTAAAATGAAGGTTGTGAAGTCATGAATCACTCCTTACCTTGCTGATTTCTTAATTTTGATTCCCTTTTTACCCCTTGATTCTTTATATCCCTCACCCATAAGCCACATTATAGCCCATTCAAAAAGACCTTGTAGATCCAAAGTGAAATGAGATGTCATGTGGAGATGAGGAGCTGTCCAATCTATGGTGAAAAGTCATGAGGATGTCAGGAATTAGAAGCTTTGCCTATGCTCATGCTTGCAGGCCCATTTGGGGTCTGTAACTGCTCTTGAGCTATTTTGAATGTGAACACCCTCAGATTGTCAATGTTGAGAGATAACCCTGGTAAGAATTGAGTCTAAATTTCAACCTCATTGGGATTATATCCAACCTGAATTTTGAATTAAAGGCAAGCTAGGTACTGATTTTTACACATTGAATTTCTAATATTAAATGAATGGTGGTGATGCAAACACATGCTAACTTTTGAGTTTTAAATGGCCTGCATCACTGCTGCAGTTTCCTCTAAGTGTTAAAGAATGGGTGTGGAATGAAACATTATATATTGAAATCGTATTTGGTTGTCATTAACTGCACTATACTTAACTGTTCTAATGGTGAAGTTTGTGGGTATCTTCACTGAAAACCCTCAGGAGACTTCACTCCTCCACTAGGGATCACCTAGGGGTTTAAAAGGCTTGGCAAATATGCTAAATGTACCCATGATCCATACTAAAGTGGCATTTAATTAGTTACATCTTTGCTAAGGGACTAGCAAAGATTAGGTTTGGGGGTGTGTTAAGAACAGAAAAGTACCACTTTTCACCCCTTAGCTTAATCTCTGTTAGACCCTTAATCATTTAATAAATGTGTTTTAAGTCTATCCTTTAGGTTATAAGCAGCAGCTACAGATAAGGCCCTAGCCATGCCAAGAAGCCTACTGTTGCCTTAGAAGTTCCTCAGAAGAAAGGAGGTTGGACCAAGACAGAGAATTGGCTGCAGCCTAGGCACAACAAAGCAGAAACAAGTCAAGAAGTGAGCCTCACGCAAATGTCGCAGGGTTTAATTGAACCAAAGAGAATGCTTCGCATAGCTATCGCAAGCTTCTGAAGCCAGCACACCAACTGCTCGCACCGTTCTCGCGCGGTTTGATTATAGAAGGAATTGAAAAGCAGACTTCATGCGGTTCTTACGAGGCTCAGTCATAAGCGCTCGTGAAGGACTCGCACAGCTCAAAAGAGGAGCCCTTAATCTTCACACGATTCACTGAGGAGAGAGAGCTCCAGGCATTCCTGCGTGCAGCTGTCGCATAGTGGCCGCGGGATATAGATCTTCAGGGAACTGCTCACGCGACCCAGAAGCCCATGCACCTTGCTTCTTCATGATGATCCCCGCGGGATTCACCAAGGAACGAACTGTGCGAGCAATTCTCGCGCCATTCAAATGGAAAGAGCAATCCCGCGACGACCAGAGTATCCCCTCGATGACCAAAGTACCAATCTCGCAACTGCAAGAGCTTTAAGTCAATCGAATCCTGTGACGCCAAGTCTATCACGTGACAGGACCTAGAACTCATTTCTACCTAGCGAGGCTCACGATCTGAACTTTTCCCCACTTCGTTAAGGGCAATCTGGGAACTTCCAGTAACTAAGGCACGCACTCCAATGCTCTAATCTCCGTGCACACGCCCAGAGGCATCCAAAGAATAGAAATGGGCCACAATAGCATTGCTAAATTAGGGTTTTCCTAACCCTAATTTTCAGAGAGCTGATTGCGATATAAGCCTAAGCCTAGTTTAGGTTTAGGGGACTTCTATACCCCTTCTTGAGCCAACTGTAGAAGTGCAGTAGGCTAAGGTTACGGTTTAGGTAGTTTCTTTTTCCCTTTTTCTTCTCTCCATAGTCAAGCACTTGATGGCTATGTCTTTATATGTCTATTTGGAATAGATTTAATGGAGTTTTATAATAGGATTTTATGCATATATGGGATTGGTGTTTTGTGAGTTGTTCTGTACAAGACTGTTGCCTTGAGATCCTCCATTGCTAAGTTGTATTGTAAGCAATGGAGGATTGTTTTTAAGGAGATATTTATATCTAAGCGACCTGTGTGTCCAGGTTAGGCACATTGCAGGCCTAGCCCCACCACAGGATCCACTAAATTTGAATCCCCATGGGAGCTTGTGCTGGTAGCCTTGTGAACATGGTGGTGGCAGCAATGTTCTTGTTCTGTCTTAGACCTCTGTGAGGAGGGTAGCCTCTGTGGATAGTCTGTGACCATTTAAGTGGATAGATTATAGCCCTAGGGTGAGGCCAATCCACAGATCTAAGACAGATTCTTCTTCTCTGCACTTGTGCTTGTACCCTTGTGAGAGATTGTGCAGAGACAGACTCCCCTGTATTTGTGTAGACCCACCATCAGATGGCAAATCTGATCTGGCTGTTGAAATTGTAGGCTTGTGACTGGATCATTGCTGTCCTTCTAAAGCAGTGAACATCTAGGCTTAAAAGCAAGTACTTAAACTCTTGCTAGTTCTATGTGTCCAGACTAGTGCACATTGCAGGCCTAGCCCCACACACAGAACTTTAGAGGTTGAGGTTCCTATGAATTCTTGAGCTGGAAGCATGGAAGAAGTAGTGCCTACAATGATAAACTTGTTCTGACCCATCTCTAAATTGTGGTTACCCTATTGGATAGTTGTTGACAAGTGAAAAATACCATTTTTCACCCCTAAACTTAAGTGTTGATAGACCTTTGAGAGAACTAAATAAGTGTTTTAAATGCCTATGTTGCAGCTAACAATAAAGACAGGCTTAACCATAAAAGCAGCTCAAAAGTGCCAAAACGATGACAATCCATGTCAGTCCAAAGGAAGGAAGTGAAGAAACAACCTCATCAGCTGTGGAAAACTCTAAAAGGAAGAGGCAAAGACCTGTAAGAGAAGCAGGGAACAATTCGAACAGAGAAATGCAATACAGAGTTCTTTTCGCAAAGAACCTGCACGTTTCGTAAAGAACCTGGAACTCTGCGAAAAGGAATAAACCTCTAGGCTTAGTTTTCGAAGAGCATCTGAACCCTTCGAAAAGAAGATTGAACTTTGCGAAAAGTAGAAAACACAATTCGAAAAGAAGATTGAACATTGCGAAAAGAGCTTCAGAAGCCACAGCACTCTGCGAAAAGGCCCTTAAGCTCTGCGAAAAGGTATTCTGGAGATTCGCAGCTTTAACAAGGGCAATTCAGTAATCTATTGCATGCATCCCAATGCGTTTTAAAACCTAAGGACATTTTGGAAGATTCTGAGCACGAACCAAAGGCATATTCCACCCCATGTGAACACCCAAAGATGAAATTACTTGGCGGGAACTTTTAGAAGCTCAAACAGATTTTTGAATTACATAACAGAATTGATGCTTCTAGCACCTGATTGGCTGAACCAAATCAAAGAATTCTGATTGGCCAGAACAGATCTGGATCCTCGTGCTCAACCACCATTGGTCAATACATTCTGAGCACCTCTGATTGGTTGAAACACATCTGAGTTGGACTTGGGGAAAACTATAAATAGACGAACCATTTGCCCAATTTGGACATCCAGATTTTGTGTTTCATTCCTATTCCCCCATTTCCAAACCAGATAGTTTGTCTGAAATCCCTGTAATAGCTTCACTTTGACTTGCAATTGAGAGCTGTGAGACATTTCTGTAATTCAAAAGAGAGTTGTATTCCTGAGAGGTCGCTCGTAATTGTGTAATTGTGATTTGAAAAGGTTGTCAGAACCAGTATTTTCTCAATTGGACTCATGTTATCGGTTCTCTCTGATCTACATATTGCATTAGACTCCTTTAGATTTACTATTTTTCATGCAATTTCCCTTGATTCATTATTCCTGTGAGAATTAGTGTTGGTAACCTAATCTCTCACGACATTTGTAGTGATGCTTCTTATTCTAAACTAAGGATTTGGATTAAAGACTATTGGATGGTTTGTGGCCATTAAAGTGGACAGACCATAGCCATAAGTGTAAGCCTAATCCTTGAATTAGATTTATCTCTCTTACATCTGTGCTTGTAGCCAGATGAAGATTGAATCACCTCTCCGAAATGAGTTATTCTCATTAGATTTCAAAGACCAAATCAGATTTAGATATTACTTCTCCATCTTTGTTTCAATCACTCCCCCAACTCGGATCTGGATCATTTAGTTTAAATTTTTCTTTGTTTTTAGTTAGTTAAACGTGACAAATTCAAACTTCTCATCTTATCAGCTTTCTAGATAGGATAAGAAGCCAGATCTGGTAGCTCAGATCTGGAGGTTTATCTTACATTTTAAACAAATTCTCTGCGGACGATCTTTCACTCACTTACTTTTAAAACTTGCTACAATTGGCCCTGATCTTGCAGGCTAATTCTCTTCTAACTGTGCTGATATTTCTTTATTTGTTTATATAGTCTAGAACCACTGTAATTTAGCAGCTATAAATCTGTTTTCGAAACTCACATAAATCAAGCACACTTAGAATGAACAGCCAATTTTTGGCGCCGCTGCCGGGGAATTTGTTCTAAAATAGATAGACCTAAGTTTTTCATTTTAATTTTTATCAGTACTAAACAATTCTATTGTTTATACTTGTGCAGTTATTCATATTCCAGTTTTTAAAGAAGGGAAATTACTGAAAGGAATTCTGAAGGTTTGCTGTGCATAATCAGATTTTTTTTGTTCTAAGTTGTATGTTTGGTAGGAGGACTCTCAGCCCTGAGATTCTCCCATTGAATTTAGAAGTTGAAAGGCTACTACGAACCAAGAAAACAACACAGAATTCTGCTACTATGGGTGAAGAACCTCGACTTTTGAGGGATTACTTTACACCTGGTGCTTATAATTCCCCCTTTTGCATTCAATTTCCTCTTGAAGGAAATTATGAGATCATGTCATCAACTATCCAAATGCTTCCTTCTTTCCATGGGTTGAGTGAGGAAGACCCATACACACATGTGGATGAATTCTTGGCTCTTTGCACCACATTCAACATAGCCGGATGGGTCCGTATAACCAAGTGAGGCTCTTTCCTTTTCATTAAAGGATAAAGCTAGAGCATGGTTATCCATGTTAGCACCAAATAGTATCACTTCATGGAATGATTTACAATGTCAATTTTTAGCCAAATATTTCCCAATGTCTAAAACTAGCCAATTGAGACAAAGTATCATTTCATTTTCCCAAAATTCAATCAAAACTTTCCATGAAGCATGGGAAAGATTTAAGGAACTTTTAAGGCAATGTCCTCATCATCAAGTTCCTAGATGGCTAGTTCAAAGCTTCTATCAAGGAATTGATCAAAAGGCAAAATATGGTGGATGCCTCCTGTGAGGCACTTACTTACAAAAAAAGTTGGAGAGGTTTGGGACTTATTTGAAGTGATTGGTGAAAACTCCACTCGCAGAATCTCTGTCAAGAGAAATTGAAAATCTGCTAGGTTGAACAACCACCAACCCACCAAAAGGAAGATCTATGAGGTGAATGAATTGGAAAGAAAGATGGACAATCTAACCACAAAGTTTGATAGATTGATGGACTCACTTAAAACTCCAAATATTTCAAGAGTAGAGGAGGGATGTCCATATGCCCCCTACTCATTCACTTGACCAATGTCCTCGCATCACAGTTCCCGAAATTAATGGGGAACAAGCTCATGTCAGCTCAATCATTTGGACAGATCAACAAATGAATATCCATGGAGAGCACACCCCAATTTGAGGTGGAACCCGGGAATTACCAATCCCAACAACAAAGAACAACCAAAGAATCAAATGCCTTTCAAAGCGCATGACCAGACAAGAATTTTTATGTCAAACCAAACTTTCAAGAATTTATTCCACAACAACTCGGCAAGATGCCTCAGATTCAAAACCCTTCCAGGTCCCTTTCTTTTGAAGATCAAGTCTTAAATTCACTGCAGAATTTAGGATCTTTAACTCAGACTGTGAATTTTCACAGCCAGAGCATAAAGAAGATTGAAGAAACATTGGGACAACTTTCAAATACTTTGGCAAAAAGAGAGGAAGGAAAGTTACCCAGCCAACCTCTGAACAATCCCAAAGGACAGTTCATGATTGGAGAAGCTTCTAATTCGCATGAAGAAGTAAAAACTGTCACCACTTTGAGAAGTGGAAAACTGATAGATAACAAAGTAGGCACTGAAGAAGAAAGAAATGAGGAAGAGGATAAAGATATGCAGCAAGAGTAACATAGTGATAGCAGTAGGGTTGCTGATGTACCTCAAAAAAACCAAAAACATGAAAAACAAAAAATTAAAAAAATTTCTGAAGATACTTCTAAAGCTGTAGATGAAAGATTGGTTCCTCATTTACCATTTCCACATGCAATGAAATCTGTATCTCCTTTTGATAAAGGGAACACAAAAATAGATGATATGATGGAGACTTTCAAGCAAGTCAAGATAAATTTACCTTTGCTTGAGGCAATCAAACAAATTCCAGCATATGCAAAATTTCTGAAAGATGTGTGCACTCACAAAAGACAATTTAGGATACAGTTGTCCAAGAAGGTCTTTGCTGTATGGTGCTGAGATGAAGCCGATCATGATCGAGCAAAGAAATGAGCCAGCCTTCTGCCTACAGATTGAGGAACCTACAAAGCCTGATGATGAGCCACCTTGCCTCTCAGATATCAAGAATTTCCTTGAGCCACTAACTTTCCCTGAGGGTACATCTAAGACGGGCCGACAAATCATTCAATGTCTAGCAACAAGCTACATCATTTGTGGGGAATGCCTTTACAAGCAGTTCAAAAATGATAATATCCTTTGCTATCCCATTCGAGCCTGGGCCTTTCTTTCAATGAACCCCTTCCCCAAAAAAAAAGTGTACATATACAAAAAAGAGAATTAAAGTTACCATCAGAATCCTTAAAAAATAGAAAAGCAAACCCTAAAAAGAGATTGCCTGAAATGAAACAAAAAGAATAAAAAAATGTAGAAGAATCACGGGGCATGTATAGTAAAACCCCCAAGGAAGGAAGTACGTTGAGAAAACTGAAGCCGTATCAAGGAAACCCTTTTAGCCCAGCATACATTCAAATCCTAACCTAACCCTGGCCAAGCTCCACCCTGGAGGAAGCCCTCTTTTTAGGTTTGCAAACAGTCATAATATCTGTTAAGTCAACACAAGACAAGTTGTGGGATGACACTAGAACCCCATCTGGCTAGCTATGATGGAATCGACGTCTATGTCGTGGCTTTTAAAAAAAATAAAAATAAAATAAAAATATAAGCTCAAAGCAAGATGGACGTGGTGAAAACCTGAAAGGGCACTACGGGTAAAAAAAGAGAGTTTGTGCAGACCCGGTGAAAACTCGAAAGGGCGCTTGGGGTAAGAGAGTTAAACCCATGGACGTGGTGAAAACCCGAAAGAGCGCCACAAGTAAAAAAGGAGATAAATAAAAAAAATTTAAAAAAAAAGAGTTGGAGGAAAGGCTTGAATTGATTGATAAGATTAATGTTTGAGGAGCCCTCTTGGTTACTCTCCCTGATACCCTTTTCCCGATTGGGCCGCTCATGTTAGTTCAAGACGGGTCCCGACCAAAATTGTCTTTGTGAAACTGCTTTGTCAAACATATGACTCAAGATAAGGAGAAAGGTTTGACTTAATCCAAAGGGATTAATATTCCGGCCTTGGTGAAACTGCTGAAACTCACTTAGGCTCGATCATATAGAGGGTTTTGATTATTGTTAAGACCTGAAAAGTACCACTTTTCACCCCTTAACTTAATCTCTGTTAGACCCTAATCATTTAATAAATATGTTTTAAGTCTATCTTGTAGGTAATAAGAAGTAGCTACAGATAAGGCCCTAACCATGCCAAGAAGCCTACTATTGCCTCAGAAATTCCTCAGAAGAAAGGAGGTTAGACCAAGACAGAGAATTGGTTGCAGCCTAGGCACAGCAAAGTAGAAACAAGTCAAGAAGTTAGCCTCGCGCAGACGTCGCAGGGTCCAATTGAACCAGAGAGAATGCTTTAGCTTGTCACGGGCTTAAGGCAAAGACACCAACTGCTCACACCGTTCTCGTGCGGTTTGATGACAGAAGGAATTGAAAAGCAGACTTCGCATGATTCTCGCGAAGCTCAGTCATAAGCGCTCGTGAAGCACTTGCACAGTCTCGCGCAGCTCAAAAGAGGAACCCTTAATCTTTGAGCGATTCACTGAGGAGAGAGAGCTCCAGGCATTCCTATGCGCAGCTGTCGCACAGTGGCCACGGGATACAGATCTTTAGGAAACTACTCGCGCGACCCAGAAGCCCATGCACCTTACTTCTTCACGAGAATCCCCGCGGGATTCACCAAGGAATGAACTACGCGCACAATTCTCGTGCCATTCAAATGGAAAGAGCAATCCCGCCACGACTAGTGCATCCCCGTGATGACCAATGTACCAATCCCGCGACTGCAAGAGCTTCAAGTCAATCCAATCCTGCGATGCCAAGTCTATCACGCGGTAGGACCTAGAACTCATTTCTACCTAGCGAGGTTCAAGATCTGAACTTCTCCCCACTTCTGTAGGGGCAATCTGAGAACTTCCAGCAACTATGGCACGCACTCCAATGTTCCAATCTTTATGCATACGCCCCGAGGCATCTGTTAAGACCTAAAAAATACCACTTTTCACCCCTTAACTTAGCCTTTAATTAGACCCTTATCCATCTAATAAAGGTTTGTTAAGTGTTTTCTGTAGATAATAAACAGCAGTGCAATAAGGCCATAAATCATGTTAAGGAGCCTGTATTGGCACCAGAAGTCCCTCAGAAGAATGAGCCATGAATCCAAACCTGAGGCAAGCCTCGTACAGCTGACAAAGCTCCAGAGGATTCAAAAAAATATGCTTCGCGCAGTCCTTGTGAAGTTCCAAGACTTCACAACAACTTCTCGTGCAGTTGAGTGATAGACTAGCTTGAATCACCTCGCATGTTGTTGCATAATGTGCTTGGGGATGCAAATGTCAAGAGAACCTGTCGCACAGTTAGAAAGCCTTAAAGCTATCACGAGGATCCTCACGAAGTTCCATTAAGAAGTGAACTTCTCGCGCAGTTCTTGGGCTGTTCAAGAAGAAAGCAGCCTCGCGAAGCTAGAGTAAGCCTCACGAAGATCTATTGTGAAATGGAATGCTCGCATAGTTCCCGCGCTATTTATAAGTAGCAATCCAACTGCTCGAAGCCCAATCCAGCGAGAGCTTAACTATCTACCTTGCAACTGCTCAAAGCATCAAGAAGCAGCAACCCTGCAACGTCTAAAGTTTTAATGCAAACTCATCCTCGTGAAGTCAGTGCTACCACGCGATAAGTCTGGGAATCAACTACAACCTGGCGAAGCTTTGAACTCCACCTTCCATCGCTTTAGCAGAGGACTTTCTGAAAATTTCTAAGGATTAGGGTACGCACTCCCACGTTTGAATCTCAGTGCACATGCCCCGAGGCATCCAAGGATCATTAATAGGCCACGTGGCATCGCAAAAATTAGGGTTTCCTAACCCTAATGCGCCGCCACCCACTGCTATATAAACCTAAGCCTGGTTTAGGTTTAGAGGACCCCCGACGGAAGAGCTCAGACTTTATCACTGATACGAGATCTGAGATCTTTTTCTTTTCTATTCTTCTATAGTTACAAATAGTTTTCCTTTTTCTTTTTCTTTTCTCCATGGCCCAGCACTTCCTGACCATGCCTATGTATGCTTATTGAGATTAGATTAATGGAATTTGTGATTGGGTGTTGTGCTTTTATGGGATTCGTGTGTTTGTGAGCTGTTATGTGCAAGGCTGCTGCCTTGTGATCCGCCATTGCTTTGGCTGTGATTCAAAGCAATGGAGGACTGATTCTAAGGACCCATTCAAATCCAAGTGACCTGTGTGTCTGGGCTATCATGGTCCGATACAGCCTTAGCCCCACCACAGGACCCACTAGATCTGAAATCCCCATGGAAGCCTGAGCTGGTAGCCTTGTGACCATGGTGGTGGCAGCAATATTCTTGTTTTGTTTTGAACTCCGTGAGGAGGATAGCCTCTGGGATAGTCTGTGACCATTCAAGTGGACAGGTTATAGCCTTAGGGTGAATCCAATCCGTCGATCCGAAATGGATCCTTCATCTCCGAGCCTAAGCTTGTAGCCTGGTAGGAGATTATACTGAGGCAGACTCCCCTATATTAGTATAGACCCGCCATCAGATAGCAGATCTGATCTGGGTATGGAGATTGTAGGCTTGTGACTGGACCATTGTAGTCCCACTCAAACAATGGACAACTAGATCTAAGGTGGTACTCAATCTCTTGCTGGTTCTATGTGTCTTGGCTATCATGGTCCTATACAGCCTTAGCCCCACACATAGAGCTTTATAGGTTGAGGTTCCCTATGGATTCCTGAGCTTATAGCCTGGATGAAGTAATCCCTACGATGATGAACTTGTTTTAACCCATCTCTGGATTGTGGTTCCCCTATGGGATAGTCTATGACATTTAAGTGGACAGGTTATAACCTTAAGGGATTGGATCATGGCACAGGGATGAGTTGGATTCTTTCTCCTCTTTGGTGAGAAAGTAGTCATTGGACAGGATTTCTATAACAGCAGACTTGGATCTGAGTCATAAATTCCAGTAGATATGAACTCAATAGCATACTTCTCACCCTTTTATATTTATTTTCCCACACTCCATCCATCTTCTCAACCCTTTCTGTAGTTAATTCATTAGGCTACCTAAGGATATTTAGAATAAATGACCCTAAACTCCCTTCCTTTTAGGACTGCTAGATCTGTAGTCAGATCTGGAGGGACTACTAGTGAGGGCTCCCTTGGAGCTGTAGATCACTTTTCCCTGTGGGACAAACTCTTACTTATCAAAACTTGCTATAAATGGACCCTGCAGGTCTAGGATTTCTCAGTTGTGCTGATTCCATCCCCTATTTTACTTTGATTTTAAATTACTTTTACCACCAACAAATAAAGTAAGCACACTGGGAAATGCAAACAAGTTTTTGGCGACGTTGCCGGGGAAAAGATGATCTATTAGTAGACCCTTAGTTTTTATATTTTTAGTATTCTTTGTAGCTGTGAATAATTGATACTGTTGATGTAATTTTGAATCTTTCTTGCATCTAGACAGCAGCAGAGAAGGACAAGTGGACTGCATTTGGAGATTAGCTACCTCTATTTGCAATTCTCTAACCTTTAAAACTCAGTCTAGTTTCTTTGAAAATTCTATAGCAGTTATTTAGTATAGTTGTAAATTTATGTTTTCTTAAAATAGCTGTAAATTTGTTAGATAAATTCTTTGAATCAAGTACAATGTGCCTGCAAGGAGTTGTCCCTGCTAGTGGTGTGTTTGTATGCTAGGTAGGAGCACTCTTAGTCCTACTTTAGAGCCTTTCAACCCTGAGCTAGAAAGGGGTAGAAGACTTAGAAGGAACTGGCACACCACAGTAGAGCCCCCAATTGAATCTGAGATAGTAGCCATGGGTGAAGAACAACCTAGAACTCTCAAGGAGTTGAATGCTCCGGATGACTATAACTCTCCCTTTAGCATTCAATTCCCTAATGTTCAAGGAAATTATGAAATTGAAACTTTTATCATCCAGATGCTGCCCTCTTTCCATGGGCTTAGCAAGGAGGACCCTTACAAGCATATTGACCAATTTTTGGCCTTGGGCACCACATTCAATATCGCTAGTTTAGGACCTGAGGCCACTAGACTCAGGCTCTTTCCCTTTTCTCTGAAGGATAGGGCTAGTACCTAGCTGGCCACTCTTCCCAATAATAGCATTGCATCTTGGAAAGACCTACAGACCAAGTTCCTGACAAAGTTCTTTCCTGCGACCAAAACTAGCCAGTTGAGGAAAGAAATTCTTGCTTTTGCCCAATCCCCAACTGAGGATTTTAATCAAGCCTGGGATAGGTTTAAGGAAATGCTCAAACAATGCCCCCACCACAAGATCCCAGACTGGCAGCTTGTATAAAGCTTCTACAATGGGATTGATGAGAAAAATAGAGATATGGTTGATGCCTCTTGTGGTGGAACCTACATGCACAAGACTGCTGATGAGGCATGGGAATTGTTTGAAGTAATCAGTGAAAATGCTTTTCAAAAGCTATCCCTGGCAAGAACTAGTCAGGAGTCTGTGTCAAAAGTGGAGCCTGCTGCATTGACAAGAGGAAAAGTTTATGAGGTGTTTGGGAACAATGATCTGCAGCTACAGATGGCAAACCTCTCTTTGAAGTTTGACAAATTACTGACTGTGATGCAACCCAGAAGGGCTGCTCAAGTGGTGGAGGCATGTCTGATATGCCAGTCCCCACAGCACACAGTAGAGGAATGTCCATCTGCAGGGCAATATCCTGAATTGGTATTGGAACATGTTGCTATTATGCAATCTTTTGGCCAGCAACAATCTGGTGGCTACAACAGACAGCCATTTGGATACCAGCACCAAAATGCTGGTTACCAATGGAGAGACCACCCAAATCTGAGGTGGAGGCAAGACAATTATATGCAGCCCCAAAGGCCACAGCAGCAGTTCAATCAGGGATATGCCCCTAGGTCTAATTTCCAACACCAGCAGCAGCCCCATCAGCAACAAAATCAATTGGTCTTACCCCAACCTCAGCCAAGAAATGCTTCCTTCGAGGACCAGGTCTTGACTTGCAAAACACTGGGTCCTTGCTCGGCTGTGAATTCTCAGGGTCAGAGCATCCATGAAATGGAAGAGCAGATAAGCAAAATTTCAAATGCCTTGGCTAGGAGAGATGAGGGGAGGTTGCCCTGCCAGCCGGTTGCTAACCCCAAGGGTCAGTTTTTAATTGAAGAAGCTTCCTCAAGTTTTGAGGGAACCAATGCTGTCACTACCCTAAGGTCTGGCAGGCTGATAGACAACCAGGTGGGTAACAGACCAGCAGAGGTCATTTCCACAGATTATTCGAATGAGTGTGATGGGGATGTTGTTGGAACACAGAGCCAAGAATTGCCTGCCACCCTGCAGCAGGAGAAAAATAAAGAGGCTGTAGTTGAGCCTCAGCAGGAAGAAAAACAAGAAAAAAGAAAAAAACAGAAGTTTAGTCATGGGTTAGTAGCTCAGGAACCAGCAGTACCTCAGCTGCCATTTCCTCAAGCTTTGGGTGGTCCTGTCCCTTTTGAGAAAGGGAATGCCCAGATGGAGGAAATGATGGAGACCTTCAGGCAGGTGAAAATCAATTTGCCCCTGCTTGAGGCAATTAAACAGGTCCCAGCCTATGCAAAGTTCCTGAAAGACCTCTGTACCCAAAAGAGAAAAGCTCGAGGCCATGTGACCAAAAGAGTCTTTACAAGCGATCGATGAATTCAGATTTAACATATCAATGCCTGAGAAGTTTCAAGATCCAGGGATACCCACTATTCCCTGCATAATTGGAGACCATACAATCGGGAAAGCCCTTTAGACCTTGGATCCAATGTTAACCTACTGCCATATAGTGTATATCTACAGCTAGGTTAGGGGGAGCTAAAACCTACCCCCATTGTGCTAATGATGGCTGATAGATCTGAGAGGAGGCCTATGGGAATGATTAAGGATGTCTTGGTAGGGGTAGAGAAATTCTTTTACCCTGCGGACTTCCTAGTTTTGAACATGGACTGCAGCAAAAGTACTAATCCCATACCTGTTATCTTGGGCAGGCCTTTCTTGGCCACTGCCAATGCGTGCATTCAGTGCAGGTCTGGAGTCATGGAGGTAACTTTCAGACATATGAAAGTTGAGCTGAATGTGTACAACAGTGCAAAGTACCCTCAAGAGGACAATGAGGAGAGCTTTGCAGTGGATGTACTAGAAGAAATTGTGGATGAAGAATTGCCCACTCTGCTGGAGTGGAGCAACACTGTCAGGAATTCAGTTCAAGTCTGGGATATGGTGGAGGAAGAAAGCCCAGCTGTGATAACAAAAGACATGACCACATTGAAGTCTTCTGTGAGCTCAGTGCAGCATTCCATTTGGAAACCTACATTGCTGCCTCTTCCTCCAACCACCAATGCACCAATTTTTCCATCTACCCAACAAGCCCCTGATCTGGAACTCAAGAAGCTTCCAGAAACATTAAAATATGCCTTCCTTGAGAAAGGTGATAAGCTTCCTGTGATTATCTCCTCCTCTCTTACCAATGAGCAGGAAGAGGAATTACTAACAGTTTTGTGGAAGCACAAAAGGGCAATTGGTTGGACCATTGCAGATCTGGGAGGAATAGATGCATCAATCTGCATGCACAGGATTCATCTTGAGGAGGGATCACTACCCTCCAAGGAAATACAGAAGAAGTTAAATCCTCACATGTAGGAAGTGGTCCTCAAGGAGATCATTATATTGCTAGATGCAGGGGTGATTTACCCCATCTCTGATTCTAACTAGGTGGCACCTATCCAAGTGGTGCCCAAGAAATCTGGCATAAGAGTTATCAAAATCAAATCTGGAGATTTGAGACAGCCAGGGAGACCACTGGCTGGAGAGTTTGCATTGATTATAGAAAGCTCAACTCTAAGACCAGAAAGGACCACTTCCCTCTCCCCTTCATTGATCAAATTTTGGACAAATTGGCTGGAAAAGCTTTTTACTATTGTCTTGATGGGTACTTAGGGTACAACTAGATCCCTGTGCATCCTTAAGACCAAGAGAAAACCACCTTTACCTGTTCTTTTGGCACCTTTGCTTACAGAAGGATGCCTTTTGGGCTGTGTAATGCACCAACCACTTTTCAGAGGTGTATGTATGCCATATTCTCTGATATGATTGACAAGTTTTTGGAGATTTTTATGGATGATTTTTCTATCTATGGGGACAGTTTTGGCCAGTGTATACAACACCTCAGCCTAGTTTTGCAAAGATGTGAGGAGACCAATCTGGTCTTAAGCTGGGAAAAGAGCCACTTCATGGTAACACAAGGCATTGTGTTGGGCCATGTAGTCTCTAAAGAAGGGCTTGAGGTAGACAAGGCCAAAGTTGACCTCATTGCCAATCGGTCCCCTCAAAAAATAGTCAAACAAATCAGATCTTTCCTTGGGCATGCAGGATTCTACAGGAGGTTCATTAAGGACTTCAGCATAATTGCTAAGCCATTGTGCCACCTGCTCTGCCAGGATGTGCCTTTCTACTTCTCGGCTGAATGTCTAAAGGCTTTTGAGATTTTAAAAGTCTGCCTTACCTCTACCCCTGTACTCCAGACACCAGACTATACCTTGCCCTTTGAATTAATGTGTGATGCATCAGATTTGGCAATAGGTGTTGTCTTGGGCCAAAGAAAGGATAAGCTGCCTGTGGTCATTGCTTATGTCAGCAAGTCACTTGGTGAAGCTCAGCTGAATTATACCACAACTGAGAAAGAGCTTCTGGCAGTGGTGTACGCTGTTGAAAAGTTTAGATCCTACCTGCTGGGATCTAAAACTATAATCTTCACTGACCACTTAGCATTGAAGTACCTATTGTCCAAGAAAGATGCTAAGCCCTGGCTGATTAGATGGATACTCCTACTACAGGAGTTTGACATCGAAATCAAGGACAAAAAGGGTATGGAAAATGTGGTGGCTGACCACTTGTCTAGAATTATGTTGGAGAAGTGTCTTGATGGTCCTACAAATGATGCCTTCTCGGATGAGCAAAACAATTTGCAATCCAACCCTTGGTCCCCTGGTTTGCACACATTGTGAATTATCTTGTTATAGGAAAGATTTCTGCCCACAGGACCAAAATGGACAAAGACCTGTTTTTCTCACAGGTCAAATATTTTTTTTGGGAGAACCTTGCCTATACAAGTACTGTGCAGACCAAATCATCCGAAGATGTGTTCCCGAAAGTGATCTCCCCAGTATTCTAGCCATGTGCCATGAAAATGCCTATGGCGGCCACTTTAGTGGAAGAAAAATAGCTGACAAGGTCCTGCAGTATGGGTTTTATTGGCCTTCTTTATTCAAAGATGCATATACACACTGCAAGGCATGTGAGAGATGTCAAAAATTAGGAGGGCTGTCCAAAAGAAATTCAATGCCTTTGCAGCCCATCCTTGTTGTAGAACTGTTTGATGTATGGGGTATAGACTTCATGGGCCCTTTTCCTCCTAATGGTTACCATTTCATCTTAGTGGAAGTGGATTATGTTTTCAAATGGGTAGAAGCCATTGCCACAAGAACTAATGACAACCAGGTGGTCCTCAAATTTGTAAGGCAGAACATTTTCTCAAGATTTGGAACCCCTAGAGCTATGATGGGGGCAACAGGAATTTCGAAAGCTTGCTCAAGAAATATTCTGTGACCCATAGGATTGCTACTCCCTACCACCCACAGACAAGTGGGCAAGTTGAAACTTCCAATAGGGAGATCAAGCACATCCTTGAGAAAACAAAGAAGGATCGACAGAGAGATTAAGATAAGCTCAATGATGCACTGTGGGCTTATAGGACTGCCCATAAGACTCCAATTGGAATGTCCCCATTCAGACTGGTCTATGGCAAGGCTTGCCATCTCCCAGTAGAGTTAGAACACAAGGCCTATTGGGCCATTAAAAACTTAAATATGAACCTAACTTCTGCTGGTCATCACAGGTCCCTGCAGCTGTCTGAATTGGACGAGCTGAGGATGGATGCCTACGCCAATGCCAGGATCTACAAGGAACGGTCCAAAGCTTTCTTTGACAAGGGCTTACTGAGAAAAAGCTTCGTACCTGGTGGCAAGGTTTGGTTATTTAACTCCAAACTAAAATTCTTTCCTGGCAAACTAAAATCCCGATGGGAAGGTCCCTATATTGTCTTAAATGTGTCCCCATCTGGTGCTGTGGAAGTCACGGATCCCAAATCTGGGAGGACCTTGAAAGTGAATGGTCAGAGGCTTAAGCCTTGTCTCGAAAACCGCCACCCTATGAACACTATTCATTTTCAAGGGACCCCTTCATCTACCTGACCCATAGTTGTGTCCTTGTTGTACTATACTACTTTCGTTTCTTCAATAGTTTTTAGGAAATTGTAGTGTCTCAATGGGGTTTGAGTCTGTTGGGTTTGATAGAGTTTATGTGGGGTTGGTATGATTACTTCTTCTGCGATTTACTGATTTTTGAATTGAATGCATACTGTTTGAATATTTTGATGAGTATGTATAATCGCATGAATTGCCCTCGCTTGGTACTGTTTCTTCAGCATTCCAAATTGAGATTTAAAGCTCTCGCGTTAAATTCATACAGTATTTATTACGCCATCGCGAGCTTCAACAAATGCTGCAAAGCCTCTTGCGCACTGCAAGCTGCAACATCCATCATCACGAAATTCCATTCCTATCTCGCGATCCCCTTGACCAGCTGCACGAGTTACATGCATTTGTCATTTCCCACGCTGATTGCTGTAACTTTTCACTTCCCAACTCACTCTCAATTAATTGCAGCAACTTGGATGTTATTACACCGATTCATCTTCCACCATCCTCGTCTTTAAATACACAGGGAGTCCCTTTCATATTCATCACATCCTTTCTCCTCTCACCCTAGCGGTCCTTCCCTAGTCCTAACAGTGGCAGATGACAAGCCTAATGCTCTGCCTAACAAGTTTTATCCGATGTGGTTGGAACCGCCCCCACCTAAAGAGCCGGACCCCCTACAATCCCTCTGGGATGAATACGAGGAGGTTCAGCAGATCCTGGCTAAGGAGGAGAAGGACAAGCACCAGCCAAAGAAGAAAAAGCAAACGATAGAACCATCCCCATCCCTTGCCCCTCCACTCAACCCCTTCCACCACCTTCTCAGCCCCCACATCCTTGATCCCTCTCTCCTTTCTTCTTAGGATTTTTATTTTTGTAATCTTTTAGTCTTAATGAAATTTTCTTTTCCTGTTATTCTGTAAAGTTTTCTATTTTTGGTTGTTTTCATTCTTGTTGTTTTCTTTTCTCTGACCATAAATTTGCTGCACACACACCTTTAAGCCAGTGGGGACACTGCTCCTCATAGGTTTGGGGGTGTGTCAGGCAGATCCTGCCAATGAAATAGTTAACCTAAGTGCAGCAGAATCATGTGAGTAAGATGGAAATGGGTCATGTTCACTGGAGAATCAGAAAAATAATAAAATTAAAAAAATTTTCCAGACTTTAGGCATTACAAACTTTTGAAATTTCACATTTCCATGATGAGATCACCAAGGAAACTCACTTGTATCAGCACTTAGTGAATCATTAGAGAGAGAAAAAGGTAAGGATATACTTAAGAATTTAAAGGAAGACCATAACCAATGAGATTTGGGCCTATACAAAAAAATTTTCTTTGAGGAGTGACTAAGGTAATTTCTTCTAGCTCTAAGGACTGGCTGAGTCACTGTGCTCACTAGAAGTTAGGCAACTCCAAATTGAAACAACTGACAGCACTCATGAGACTTAGGAAAGGATCAAGGCCTTCTCTTGGATAGTTTGAGCCTAAACAGACCAACCTTAAGCAACTGCCCTTGTCCATACCCCCTTTGAGCCTTAAATCCTAAATTTCTTCAAAATACACCTGAGTACTTGCACCTGAACCTATGTATCTGATTTAACCTTACCCTCACTCTGAAAATTCAGAAGGTAAAGGAACAAGAGTTGAAGATGGACTAGCTATGGTCAACATTAGGGGAATAAAGAAGAAGTACCTCAAATTTTGGCAGTATGGCAACTGAGAAAATGGTGGCATTTCAGAAAAGCAAAAAACAAAATAAAAAGAAGAAAAATGCATAAAAAAGAAACAAAAACAATAATGAAGAGGAGTAAGAGAGGAGTCAAGAGGGAACTTTCATTGGGAAAATCGAAATCAAGAAGAGAAACAGATCACTTCAAATCTAAAAACCTCAAAGAAGATGAAAGGAGCTGAATTAAAGAAGGTGAAGTCCTGAATCATCTCCTTCTCCTACTGATTTCTCAATTTTGCACCCCTTTTCAACCTTCCATTCTTTTTAACCCCACTCCATAAGCCACATTACAGCCCAGTTAAAGCCCTTGTGATCCAAAGTTGAGTGAGCTATCATGTGGAGATAAAGAGTTATCCACTCTATGGTGTGGATCTATCAATGATGCTAGCACTCAAGAGCTATGCCTATGCTCATGCTTACAGACCCATTTGGGGGATGTAACTGCTCTTGAGCTTGAGAGAAAATGAAACCCTCAACAGTTCTTTATGAGAGTATGCCCTGGAGAGTTTTGGGTCTGATATTGAATGCATTAAGTATGATCTACAACCTAATTTTTGATCCAGTGATGAGCTCAATGTTGATACAACTGTGTAGTGTCTCTGGTGTAAACTGATTGGAAATGTTCTGCTTTCATGAGAAGCTTATACTGCTTAAATTTTTGTGCAGCCAATGTGTTTGAATTTCTTATATTATTAATGATTCAAGGGTGAACTAACTATGTTTCTTGACTGCTCACTTGATAATAATGCACTTTTGTTAACTGTCTCACTGAGAAGTTTGTGGGTGTCTTCACTGAAAACCCTCAAAAGATTTCACTCCTCCACTAGGGATCACCTAGGGGTTTAAAAGGCTTGGTACATATGCTAAATGTATCCGTGCTCCCTACAAAAGTGGCATTTAATTTATGTAGTTGATTTAATGTAGCTTTGCTAAGGGACTAGCAAAGATTAGGTTTGGGGGTGTGTTAAGACCTGAAAAGTACCACTTTTCACCCCTTAACTTAGCCTTTGATTAGACCCTTAGCCATCTAATAAAGGTTTGTTAAGTGTTTTCTGTAGATAATAAACAATAGTGCAATAAGGCCATAAATCATGTTAAGGAGCCTGTATTGGCACCAGAAGTTTCTCAAAAGAATGAGCCATGAATCTAGACCTGAGGCAAGCCTCGTGTAGCTGGAAAGCTCCAGAGGATTCAGAAAAATATGCTTCGCACAGTCCTCGCGAAGTCCCAAGACTTCACAACAACTTCTCGCAGCTTGAGTGAGACAGCTTCAGAATCCCCGCCTTGCTATCGCGCAAAGCGCGCGGCATGGATGCAAATGTCAAGATAACCTGTCGCATAGTTCAGAAAAGCCTCAAAGCTATTGTGAGGATCCTCGTGAAGTTCCATTAAGAAGTGAACTTCTCGCATAGTTCTTGCGCTGTTCAGGAAGAAAGCAGCCTCGCGAAGGCAGAGTAAGCCTCACAAAGATCTATTATGAAATGGAATGCTCGCACAGTTCTCGCGCTATTCACAAGTAGCAATCCAACTGTGCGAAGCCCAATCCAGTGAGGGCTTAACTATCTACCTTGCGACTGCTCAAAGCATCAAGAAGCTGTAACCCCGTGACGTCAGAAGTTTTAATGCAAACTCATCCGCGTCAAGTGCTACCACGTGATAAGTCTGGGAATCGACTGCAACCTGGCGAAGCTCTGAACTCCACCTTCCATCGCTTTAGCAGAGGACTTTCTGGGAATTTCCAAGGATTAGGGCAAGCACTCCCACATTCAAATCTCTGTGCACGCACCCCAAAGCATCCAAAGATCATTAATAGGCCACATGGCATCGCTAAAATTATGGTTTCCTAACCCTAATGCGCCGCCACCCACTGCTATATAAATCGAAGCCTGGTTTAGGTTTAGAGGACCCCCGACGGAAGAGCTGAAACTTTATCACTGATACGAGATCTGAGATCTTTTTCTTTTCTATTCTTCTATAGTTGTAAGTAGTTTTCCTTTTTCTTTTTCTTCTCTCCATGGCCCAGCACTTGTTGGCCATGCCTATGTATGCTTATTGAGATTAGAGTAATAGAATTTGTGATTGGGTGTTGTGCTTTTATAGGATTCATGTGTTTGTGAGCTGTTTTGTGCAAGGTTGCTGCCTTGTGATCCGCCATTACTTTGGTTGTGATTCAAAGCAATGGAGGACTGATTCTAAGGACCCATTCAGATCCAAGTGACCTGTGTGTCTTGGCTATCATGGTCTGATACAGCCTTAGCCCCACCACAGGACCCACTAGATCTGAAATCCCCATGGAAGCCTAAGCTGGTAGCCTTGTGACCATGGTGGTGCCAGCAATATTCTTATTTTGTTTTGGGCTCCGTGAGGAGGATAGCCTCTGGGATAGTCTATGACCATTCAAGTGGACAGGTTATAGCCTTAGGGTGAATCCAATCCGCCGATCCAAAATGGATCCTTCTTCTCCGAGCCTGAGCTTGTAGTCTGGTAGGATATTGTACAGAGGCAGGCTCCCCTATATTAGTATATACCCACCATCAGATGGCAGATCTGATCTGGGTATGGAGATTGTAGGCTTGTGACTGGACCATTGTAGTCCCACTCAAGCAATGGACAGCTAGATCTAAGGTGGTACACAATCTCTTGCTGGTTCTATGTGTTTGGGCTATCATGGTCCTTTACAGCCTTAGCCCCACACATAGAGCTTTAGAGGTTGAGGTTCCCTATGGATTCCTGAGCTTGTAGCCTGGATGAAGTAGTGCCTACAATGATTAACTTGTTTTGACCCATCTCTGGATTGTGGTTCCCCTATGGGATAGTCTGTGACCATTTAAGTGGACAGGTTATAACCGTAAGGGATTGGATCATGGCACAGGGATGAGTTGGATTCTTTCTCCTCTTTGGTGATAATGTAGCCATTGGACAGGATTTTTATAACAGCAGACCTGGATCTGAGTCATAAATTCCAGTAGATCTGAACTTAATAGCATCTTCTCAACCATTTCTGTAGTTAATTCATTAGGCTACCTTAGGATATTTAAAATAAGTGACCCTAAACTCCCTTCCTTTTAGGATTGCCAGATCGGGAGGGACTACTAGAGATGGCTCCCTTGGAGCCGTAGATCACTTTTCCCTGTGGGACAAACTCTTACTTATCAAAACTTGCTACAAATAGACCCTGTATCTTGCAGGTCTAGGATTTCTCAGTTGTGCTAATTCCATCCCCTATTTTACTTTGATTTTAAATTGCTTTTACCACCAACATTAAAAGTAAGCACACTGGGAAATGCAAACAGCATCCAAGGAACAAGAGTGCACCATAATAGTATTGATAAATTAGGGTTTTTCTAACCCTAATTCTCAGAGAGCTGACTGCTATATAAGCCTAAGCCTAGTTTAGGTTTAGGGGACTTCAGATTCTTCTTGAGCCAACCGTAATTACGAGGCTAAGGTTAGGTTTAAGCGCTTTTTCCTTTTTCTTCTCTCCATAGTCCAACACTTGCTGGCTATGTCTTTGTATGTCTATTTGGAATAGATTTAATGGAGATATATAATAGGATTTTATGCATGTATGGGATTGGTGTTTTGTGAGTTGTTCTGTACAAGGCTGTTGCCTTGACATCCTCCATTGCTAAGTTGTATTGTAAGTAATGGAGGATTATTTTTAAGGAGATATTTAGATCTAAGTGACCTGTGTGTCCAGGTTAGGCACATTGCAGGCCTAGCCCCACCACAGGATCCACTAAATCTGAATCCCCATGGGAGCTTATGCTGGTAGCCTTGTGAACATGGTGGTGGCAGCAATGTTCTTATTCTGTCTTAGACCTCTGTGAGGAGGGTAGCCTCTGTGGATAGTCTGTGACCATTTAAGCGCATAGATTATAGCCCTAGGGTGAGGCCAATCCACAAATCTAAGACAGATTCTTCTTCTCTGCACTTGCGCTTGTAGCCTTGTGAGAGATTGCGCAGAGACAAACTCCCCTGTATTTGTATAGACCAACCATCAGATGGGAGATCTGATCTGGCTGTGGAGATTGTAGACTTGTGACTAGATCACTGCTGTCTTTCTAAAGCAGTGAACAGCTAGGCTTAAAAGCTAGTACCCAAACTCTTACTGGTTCTGTGTGTCCAGGCTACTGCACATTGCAGGCCTAGCCCCACACACAGAACTTTAGAGGTTGAGGTTCCTATGGATTCTTGAGCTGGTAGTCTGAAAGAAGTATTGCCTACAATGATAAACTTGTTCTGACCAATCTTTAGATTGTGGTTCTCCTATTGGATAGTCTGTGACCATTTAAGTGGACAGGCAATAGTCATAAGGGATTGGATCATGGCACAGGGGTGAGTTGGATCCTTTCTCCTCTTTGGTGATAATGTAGCCATTGGACATGATTTTTATAGCAGGAGATCTGAGTTTGAGTTATAAGACCCATCAGATCTGTGCCTAATAGCTTACTTCTCACCCTTTTATAATTATTTTCTCACACTCCATCATTCTTCTAAACCATTTCTATAGTTTAAGCATTAGGTTACCTTAGGACTTAGATCATAGTGACCTTAAATCCCCTTCCATTTAGGATTGCCAGGTCTGTAGCCAGATCTAGAGGGCCTACTAAAGATAGCTCCCTTAGAGCTTTAGATCAACATTCCCTGTGGGACAAACTCTTACTTATTAAAACTTGCTACAGCAGGCCCTGTATCTTGCAGGTCTGTGTATATTTAGGCTTGCTGCTCTCCAATCCACCTTTGATTTTCACTAACCCCATTCTTATCACTGTCTCCAATAAAGTTAGCAACAAGCACCTTAAAATATCCCAACAAGTTTTTCGCGCCGTTGTCGGGGATGCTGATCTATTAGTAGACCCTAGATTTTTGTAGTCTTTATTCTTTGGTAGCTGTTCTTGTGAATAATTGATACTGCTGATTTATATTTGGAATTTTTCTTACAGATCTGGACAGTAGCAGAGAAGGAAAGTTGAACTGCACTGGGAGTCTATCTACCTCTGTTTGCATTTCTCTAACCTTCAAAAAACTTAGTCTACTTCTCCTTTGAAAATTCCATAGCAGTTGACTAGGATAGTAGTAATTTTTTAAATTGCAATGTGTCTGCAAGTAGTCTTCCCTGCTGTTGGTGTGTGTGCATGTTAGGAAGGAGATCTCTCAGTCCCACATTAGAACCTCCTAACCCTGAGATAGAAAGGGGCAGAAGACCAAGAAGGCACAAACACACAATAGTTGAGCCCCCTACTGAAAGTGAGACAGCGGTCATGGGTGAAGAGCAACCCAGAACATTGAAGAAATTAAATGCTCCTGATGATTATAATTCCCCATTTAGCATTCAATTCCCAGATGTTCAGGGAAACTATGAGATTATAACCTCCATCATCCAAATGCTTCCCTCTTTCTATGGGCTTAGTAAGGAAGACCCTTACAAGTACATTGACCAATTCTTGGCCCTGTGCACAACATTCTCCATTGCTGGTTTGGGACCAGAAGCCACTAGGTTAAGGCTCTTTCCTTTCTCCCTAAAGGACAGGGCCAGCACCTGGTTAGCTACTCTCCCAAACAACAGCATCACTTCTTGGAAAGACCTACAGACAAGATTTTTGACCAAATTCTTCCCAGAGGCAAAAACCAACCAGTTGAGGAAAGCAATACTTGCTTTTGCCTAATCCCCAACTAACGATTTTAATCAATCATGGGATAGATTTAAGGAGATGCTCAAACAATGTCCCCACCACAAGATCCCTGACTGGTAGCTTGTCCAAAGCTTCTATAATGGGATTGATGAGAAAAGCAGAGACATGGTAGATGCCTCCTGTGGTGGAACTTACATGCACAAAATAGCTGATGAGGCATGGGACTTGTTCGAGGTCATCAGTGAGAATGCTTTCCAAAAGATGTCCTCATCAAGAACTGTTCAAGAGCCTTCTCCTAAGCTGGGGCTTGCTGAAACTTCCAAAGGAAAGATGTATGAAGTTAGTGGAAACAATGACCTGAGAATGCAGATGGCCAATCTTTCTGATAAGTTTGATAAACTATTAACTGTGGTGCAGCCCAGATTAGCTGCACAAGTGATGGAGGCATGCCTGATATGCCAATCTCCACAACACACAGTGGAAGAGTGGCCATCTGCAGGGCAATATCCTGAGTATGTGATGGAACAAGCTACTGCTGCCCAATCATTTGGCCAGCAACAATCTGGTGGCTATAACAAACAGCCATTTGGATACCAGCACCAAAATGCTGGTTACCAATGGTGAGACCACCCAAATTTGAGGTAGAGACAAGACAATTATATGCAGCCACAACAAATGTTGGCCTTACCTCAAAGGCCACAGCAGCAGTTTAACCAGGGATATGCCCCAAGGTTAAATTTCCAGCATCAGCAGCAGCCCCAGCAGCAAAATCACTTGGTAGTTCCCCCACCTCAACCCCGAAATGCTTCTTTCGAGGATCAGGTTTTGACCTCATTGTAAAGCCTTGGAGTCTTGACTCAGACTGTGACTTCTCACAGTCAAAGCATAAAGAAAATAGAAGAACAGCTTGGCCAAATATCCAATGCCTTGGCCAGAAGAGAAGAGGACAGGTTGCCAAGCCAGCCAGTGGCCAACCCTAAAGGCTAATATTCGATTGGAGATGACTCCTCAAGTTTTGAGGGTGCTAATGCCATCACAACCCTAAGGTCTGGCAGGCTGGTAGATAACCAAGTGGAAAAGGAACAAAGAGAGGTCATTCTCAAAGAACTGTCGAGTGAAAGTGAAAGAAACTTTATTAGAGCACAGAGCCAAGAGTTGCCTGCTACCCTGCAACAAGGGAAAAATAAAGAGGCTGTAGTTGAGCCTCAGCAGGACATAAAAGATGAAAAAAGAAAAAAATAAAAGTTCAGTCATAGGCTTGCAGCTGAGGAACCAGCAATACCTCAGTTGCCATTTCCTCAGGCTTTGAGTGGCCCTGCCCCTTTTAATAAGGGGAATGCACAGATAGAGGAAATGATGGAGACCTGTAAGCAGGTAAAAATCAATTTGCCTCTACTTGATGCAATTCGACAGGTCCCGGCCTATGTCAAATTTCTGAAAGACCTTTGTACCCATAAAAGAAAAGCTAGAGGCCATTTGTCTAAAAAGGTCTTTACAACTGATACAGTTAATTCTGTATTAAACATGACAATGCCTGAGAAGTTGCAAGGCCCAGGGATACCCACTATTCACTACATAATTGGGGACCAAACAATTGGAAGGGCCCTTCTAGGTTAACGGTGTGTATCAGCAGCTAGGTTTGGGGGAGCTAAAACCCACCCCCATTATGCCGTTGATGGCTGATAGGTCTGAAAGGAGACCCATGGGAGTGGTTGAGGATGTCTTGGTGGGGGTGGACAAGTTCTTTTACCCTGCAGATTTCCTTATTTTGGACATGGGCTGGAACAAGAGTACATCCCCTATACCTGTTATTTTGAGCAGGCCATTCTTGGCCACTGCCAATGCATGCATTCAATGCAGGTCAGGGATCATGGAAGTAACCTTCGGACATATGAAGGTTGAGCTTAATGTGTATAATAGTGCAAAGTACCCTCATCTAAACAATGGGAAAAGCTTTGCAGTGGATGTACTAGAAGAAGTTGTTGAAGAAGAATTGCCCACTCTACTGGAGTGGGGTAACATTGTCACAAGTTTAACTGAAGTTTGGGACATGGTAGAGGAAGGAAGCCCAGCTGTAATGCCAGAAGACATGTCCACATTAAAGTTTTCTGTGGCCTTAGTGCAGCATTCCATTTAGAAACCTACATTGCTACCCCTTCCTCAAACCAACAAACCACCAATCCTGCCATCCATCCAATAAGTCCCTGATCTGGAGCTCAAGAAGCTTCCAAAAACATTGAAATATGCTTTCCTTGAGAAAGATGAAAAACTTTCAGTAATTATCTCCTCCTCTCTTACCAATGAGCAAGAGGAGGAATTACTAACAGTCTTGAGGAAGCATAAAAAGGCGATTGGTTGGACTATTGTAGATCTAGGAGGGATAGATGCATCAATCTGTATACACAGGATCCATCTAGAGGAGAGCTCAACACCCTCCAAGGAAATGCAGAGAAAATTGAATCCTCACATGTAGGAAGTGGTCCTAAAAGAAATCATTAAATTGCTAGTTGCTGGGATAATTTATCCCATTTCTGATTCTGAATGGGTGGCACCTATCCAAGTGGTGCCCAAGAAATCTGGCATAACAGTCATCACAACTGAGTCTAGCGAGCTGAGACCAGCCAGGGAGACCACTGGCTGGAGAGTTTACATCGATTATCGAAAGCTCAACTCTAAGACCAGAAAAGACCACTTCCCTCTCCCATTCATTGATCAAATTCTGGATAAGTTGGCTGGAAAAGCTTTTTACTGTTTTCTTGATGGATACTCAGGGTACAACCAGATCCCTGTGCACCCTCTTGATCAAGAGAAAACTATATTTACTTGTCCTTTTGGCACCTTTGCTTGCCGAAGGATGCCTTTTGGGACGTGTAATGTCTCAACCACTTTTCAGAGGTGTATGTATGCCATATTCTCTGATATGATTGACAAATTCTTAGAAATTTTTACGGATAATTTTTCTATATATGGAGATAGTGTTGGCCAATGTCTGCAACACCTCCACCTGGTCTTGCAAAGATGTGAGGAGACCAATATGGTCTTAAGTTGCGAAAAGAGCCACTTTATGGCAACACAAGGTATTGTGTTGGGCCATGTAGTCTCTAAAGATGGGATTGAGGTAGATAAGGCCAAACAAATAAGATCTTTCCTTAGACATGCTGGATTTTACAGGAGGTTCATTAAAGACTTCAGCAAAATTGCTAAACCATTGTGCCACCTACTCTGCTAGGATGTGCCCTTTGACTTTTCTGCTGAATGTCTTGAGACTTTTGAAACTTTGAAGATTTGCCTCACCTCTACCCCTGTACTCCAAACACCTGACTATACACTGCCCTTTGAGTTGATGTGTGATGCATCCGACTTGGCAATAGGTGTTGTTTTGGGTCAGAGGAAAGATAAGCTGCTAGTGGTCATTGCCTATCTTAGCAAATCACTTGCTGAAGCACAGTTGAATTACACAACAACTGAAAAAGAGCTTCTGGCAGTGGTTTTTGCTGTGGACAAATTTAGACCTTACCTACTTGGGTCTAAAACTGTAATTTTTACAGACCACTCAGCATTGAAGTACCTATTATCCAAGAAGGATGCTAAGCCCAGGCTGATTAGATGGATACTCCTGTTGTAGGAGTTTGACATTGAAATCAAAGACAAAAAGGGTGTAGAAAATATGGTGGCTGACCACTTGTCCAGAATTGTGTTGGAGAAATGTGTTGATGACCTTGCAACAGATGTTTTCTCGGATGAGCAATTGTTTGCCATCCAATCCTTGGTTCTTTGGTATGCGCATATTGTCAATTATCTAGTTATAGGAAAAATTCCTGCCCATTGGACCAAAATGGAGAAACACCTATTTTTCTCACAGGTCAAATTCTCTTTCTGGGAGGAACCTTGCTTATACAAGTATTATGCAGGACCTAAATCATCGAAATATATTCCAAAGTGATGTCCCCAGATTCGCCATGTGCCATGAAAATGCCTATGGAGGCCACTTTAGTGAAAGAAAAAATGTGGGTGCTATTGGCCTTCTTTATTCAGAGATGCCAATACACACTGTAGGACCTGTGAAAGATGTTAAAAATTAGGAGGGCTATCCAAAAGAAACTCAATGCCTTTGAAGCCCATCCTTGTTGTGGAACTGTTTGATGTCTGGGGTATTGACTTCATGGGCCCCTTTCCTCCTTCAAATGATTATCATTTCATCTTCGTGTCAGTGGATTATGTTTTCAAATGGGTAGAAGCTATTGCCACAAGAACCAATGATAATCAGGTTGTCCTCAAGTTTATAAAGTAGAATATCTTCTCAAGATTTGGCACCCCTAGAGCTATTATTAGTGATGGGGGTAGCCATTTCTGCAACAGAAATTTCGAGAGCTTGCTCAAGAAATATGCTGTTACCCATAGGATTGCTACTCCCTACCACCCACAAACTAGTGGGCAAGTTGAAATTTCTAATAGGGAGATAAAGGACATCCTTGAGAAGACTGTGAGGACTGACAAGAAGGACTGGACTGAAAAGCTTAATGATGCACTGTGGGCTTATAGGACTGTTTATAAGATTCCCATTGGGATGTCCCCTTTCAGACTGGTTTATGGCAAGGCTTGTCATCTCCTAGTAGAGTTAGAACACAGGGCCTATTGGGCCATCAAACATTTAAATCTAGACCTAACTTCTGTTGGTCATCACAGGTTGCTGCAGTTGTCAGAATTGGATGAGCTGAGAATGGATGCATATGCCAATGCCCGGATCTACAAGGAAAGGTCCAAAGCTTTCTTTGACAAGGGTTTGTTAAGAAAGAGCTTCATGGCTGGTGATAAGGTTTGGTTGTTTAACTCCAAACTTAAATTTTTTCCTGGCAAACTGAAATCCAGATGGGAAGGTCCCTACATTGTCATGAGTGTTTCTCCATCTACTGCTGTGGAAATCAAGGATCCCAAGTCTGGGAAAACCTTGAAGGTGAATGGTCAGAGGCTTAAGCCTTGTTTTGAAAAGCCTGCTGAACCCATGGACACCATTCACTTTCAAGGGGATCCTTCATTAAACTGATGCACAGGTGTGTCAATATTGTATCATATGTACTTTGGTTTTGTTATATTTGCCTTGCTTTCTTTTGTTCAAATTCTCTAGGAAATTTTAGTGGCCCCACTTGAATCTGGACTTGTCTGGTTTGAAATTTTTATGCTTGGTTTGATGATTACTGCTCTTGGATTGTTTATTTTTGCTTGAATGCATAATGTGGGAGGGTGATTTTTATTGTCCTTGCTTGAATGGTTGATTTTAATCTGTCTAGGGGTTCCCCTGGTGGTGAGAGTCATGCCTAGGATCCAACCACAACATAAATGGAAATGGCAGAACAGAGAGCACATGCTCTATGTTTACTACTTTGCTATCGCTGGGTTCAAAAGGAGGCCTGAGAGACTCTCGCGCAGTTCACATAAAACCATTCAATAGTTGTCGTGAGATTCAAGTAAACCTGGGAACCTCTCGCGTGATCCAAATAGACCATTTCACTAGCTGTCGCGAGGTTTAGCAGGAAGCCTAGGAGACTCTCGTGCAATTCAAAAGGAATACTTCATTAGCTATTGCGAGATTCAAAGGCTGTCGCGAGATTCCAAGTGAACCTTAGAGCCTTTCGAACAATCTAAAAGGAGGCCTAGGAGCCTCTCGCACAATTCACATGCTGTCGCGCACTCCAAGGTGAACCTAGGAGATTGTCGCACAATCTAAGTTGAATAAGCACCTTTTCTAGGTTTCATTCCAAATCCCGCGACCAGATATTCCATAACATGCTAAGCTTAGCGATAAGTATTTTAACCCCGCACTTGTCTCCTTCGATACTCTCTCTTCCTTCTTCATCCAACGAAATCCTTGTTGTCGGCGCTCCTTTTCCTCTCTCCTCCAGCGTTGATCCTACAACCCATCATTCACACCAGGAATCTACAGATTTGTTCCTAGCATCACCCCCATCTATTGCCTACCTTAGAGATCTCGTGTCTGTGTGATGATCGAACCAAACCCTACAATTTTAGGGTAAGCACTCAAATCTCAGTCCCCATTTCTCATATTCAAAAGTAGAGATTGGAATGGCCCCCAATAGTGCACCAAAGAAGACGGGCAAGGATAAGGCCCTTGTTGAGACCACTCCTAAAAAGGTCAAGACTTCAAAGGCACAAAAAAAAGGGAAGGAAGTGGTTGAGGAGGTGGAGGAGCCAACCCCTGAGTTTTCTACACCCTCCGAGCTCATGGCTTCCATCCCTTTGGAGCCTGAGACAACTTTTGACCTACCCTTCTTCGAGAAGGAACCTCTCTCTGCCCCTACCGTGTAGGTTATGAGCAAAGCTGGCCTGACACCCTTGATGAGAGGAATTCCAGCACTAGCCTACCCTAGGCTAGTGCACCTCTTTTACCAGCACATCAGGGTCACCAAGGATAAAGATGGACAAGCAGGTCTACTGGTGTTGATTGATGACTTCGACATGTTAGTTAGCCCCAAGGTGATTGCTGAGGTATTGGGCATCCCAGACGCATTTGTCCCTAGTTGTGGATATGCCCCCCCCTGAGTGCCTCAATTGATACAATTGTAAGGGCTTTGACTAGAGGATTAAAGGCCTCAGGGGATTCTATCAGAAGAAGAGAGTTGGAGCTTGGACTCCTCTTCATTGACCAGGTCCTGAGAAAGAATATTTACTGTTCAGGCCATCAGCAGAAGAGGAGAGCTCCGATTGTTGATGTTGTCTACTCCTTCTCTCTGGGCCATGGCTTCCATGCAGCATGGTTAATCTTTGAGGCAATGAAAGACCTGGTAGAGAAATTAGGACAGAACAAGAAGCCACACACACTCCCCTGTGCCAGAGTCATCACCAAGCTGCTACTAAAGGGGGGGTACAAGATAGCAAAAACAGAGGGGACTACCACCCTTGCCTCGATAACTTTTGCCAAGAGGCAATGGGGAATCAGCAGGAGCTTGATGGAGGCACAAAAGAAGAAGAAGGCTGAGACTCAGGCCCTTCCCAAACAATCTGAAGAAGCAAGAACAAGTACCCTGTTACTACAGGGGAGTTTCCAGTGCCTGTCACCCCACTGCTGCAGCAGCCACCACATCACCCCACCTTTTACTCTAGCATCCCCTACCCCTATTCCATCTATCTCTCACCCTCCTCTGTCTTCATTATCCATCCCCACCCCCCCTTCTCCTGTGATTGGTACCTGGGAGGATACCACCCCCATCCCCTCACCATCCCTACCCTACCTCAATACACAACCCCAATACCCCCATCATCTTCACATAAATCTGACAGCCCTTCACTCATTTCCTACAAAAAATGGAAAACCACTTAAACAACCCCCACCATCTCCCAGACACCACCCACAATCCCTATTATCCCCACTGACACACCTCACATTGAAGAAGACACCACCCCTGCCATGCCTACTACATCCCCATTCACAGACATTGACTTAAACCTTAACACAACCATAGGATTTCAAGCCTTTATGGCTAGTTTCCTTGACACCATGCCTAGCCACTATACCCCCCTCCCGGACTCTCCAATTACAACACCACATCACTCACCAGAACCCCAATCTCCCCCTCCTTCCACTTTCCATCATGCACCTTCCTCACCTTTTTAACTTGTGCCATCTTCTACACAAACTCAACCTCCCAGCCCAGACACACTGACACTCATCCTCTCCCTCATCCAAGACATCCAATCCCAACTATCCACCACTACACACACCCAGGACCAGATGCAAACTGAACTCACATCCTTCAAATCGACCCTACACACATTGACAAACCCACCCATCCCTCAACAAACCACTCCAACCCCCCTGGTCCTTTCCCCTCCAAACCCTGTCCCCACAACCCCACCATTCTCTTTCATACCTTTCACCATTCCCATTTTCCCTCTCCCATCACCCCCTACTCCTAGTGAGCCTACCCCATTTTCTTTCCCCCCCATGCCTTCCATCCCACCTCTTATCCTATCCCCTCCAACATTCACTGACAAACAGACACAAATAGACCCAGAACCTGTTACCCTCACCCAACAACTAGACTTACCCACTGTTAATCCCACTTCCCGACCAGACCAATCGCAGTTTGCTCCTTCCACTTCCTCTCTACCTATCACACCCAAACATTTTTTTTACATCCCTCCCTATCTCACCATCCTCCATGCCATGAGGGACAATCCCTACCTTAGGAGGGATGTCTTGAGGGGCATGGCCCAACTTAGACAGTCCATTGAGACCCCCCTACTGCATCAGATTGATGAAATGAAGGAAGCCCAAAAAAAGCAATTACTGGGTATCTCCCTGGGGTGGACCAACATCTTGGAGGCCTACGAGAAGGCCAAATCTACACCGCTTATCATCAGCTGAATTTAGAGTTGGAGAAAGCCAACACTGCAGCAGAGAAGATGAAAGCAAGACTTTTTGAAAAGAGGCTCAACAATGCCCAGGAAAATCTTAAACTCTAAAAGGAAATCCATGAAACTGACCTCCTCAAAGCCAAAATTCAGATAGCCTCATTGGAAGCTACATTGGCTGTTGCCAGAACTGCGGCTCAGTAGCCCACCCCACTATCTATCTGCATGCCAGAACCTGAGCCTAAAGCTACCCCAACCCCAACTGCCCAGTCTGAGGAGGCACAACCAATTGCCCAACCGAATAAAGGGAAGGCCCCTGCTGCACCTCCAACTGAGCAAACTTATCCTAAACAGAGGAAGGTCACTGCTAAGAGGACTACTTACACAACAGCCTCTATTAAAATTGGCAAAGAGCCAGCTGCCTAGTCTAAGGAGGTAAAACCCCCTGGCCAGCCTAAGCCCAAAGAAAAAGGGAAGTCCTCAGCAGCCACGAGCAGAGAAAGGAAAATCTCCTATGATCCCTCCTGAACCCAAAATTAGAAAGATGAGGGTGAGGGCACCAAAGGCTCCAACCATGAAGAAACCCCCACAGCCAAAGCAACCAAAGCAGTAGAAGAAAAAGAGCCCAACTGAGAAGAAACCCAGGAAGAAAAAGACCAAAGCTCCCTTAGATAGAACCAAGTCCAAGCCCAGTTCTGAGAGCAAAGCTGAAATGAGGAAACATGCCAAACAAATGGGTTGGGACTGGTTTCTGATTTGATTCGATTCCTCCTCCTCTTAGACTAGATTGTACTTAGGCTCTTCTTTCCTTTCCCTTCTTATCTTCTCATTGTAACTACAGTTGTACATATCTTCTCAGTTAATAGAATTTTTCTTCTTTTTGTATATTGATTTATGTGTCATATTTGTTCTATGTGCTTGTTTATTTTTAATTAGTCTTAATATTATTCACTTTTTTCAGTAACATGGGAGAGACTTTTGAGCAAAGTACTAGCACTGCAGCTATTTCGACTCTGTTTGCATCAAACTATTTTATCATTTGTGATTTTGTACTCGCGGAGCTATGATCTTCTGCACGCTTTTCCTTCTCATAAATGTACAGTTGTACTATGTGAGCATATTAGTCCACGATTACCAGTGTGCAGCTGCGCGATACACGGGATTACATTAATTACCAAGGCTAAAATTAGTCCATCATTTAGTGTGAGCTCTCTTTTCCCATAATCAATTGTGCGATTTATCATTCCCCGAACAATCCCAATTTATTGCCATGCTTGAAAAGGGACAAAACTTTAATATGCCGATTCATATTCCACCGTCCAAGTACTATAAATATGCAGTTAGTTCGTCTTCATCTCATCCTTTCCCCTCTAACCTTAGCAGTCCAGCCCTACCCATAACCATGGCGAATGACAAACCCACCGAGTTCCCCAACAAATTCTATCCTATGTGGTTGGACCCCCCACCGACTAAGGAGCCAAACCCATTACAATTTCTTTGGGATGAGTATGAGGAAGTCCAGAGGATCCTGGCCAAGGAGGAGAAGAAAAAGGAGGAGAGAGAAGAAGAAGCAAAAAATCAAACCACCTGCATCTCCCCCACCATCTTCAACCCCCACCACTCTCACCCCATCTCCATGATCCTCATCTTCCACCTCCTCCCGGCTTATAGTTCCTCTTCCATGGTTGGCTGAGAATATCCCTGAGCCAGGAGGGAGAACCATTTTGTCTGACAAGAAGTGTTGCTTAGATTGTTCTTAGGTTTACAATTTTCTCTTTTTTTTTTGTAATTTGTTTGCTTTTGTCTCTATAATAAAATCTGTCAATATTTTACTTATATGTGTGCGTAAATCCTCAGTCATTTTAGTGTGTTCATTTTCTCTTTTATAGTTTTTGTTTTCTTATTTTTAGGTTTTCTGCTTGCTGCACATCGCACATTTTGAACCAGTGAGGACACTGCTCCTCATGGTTTGGGGGTGTAAGGTGATAGGTCCGCTTAATAGAATAGTTAACTTTAGTGCGTAATGGTGGTGTAATTGGGATGAATAAAGTCAATTTCCACGACTTGCTACAAGAGGAAACTTGTAAGAAAAATTAAATATTTTTTTTGACTTTTCAAATGAAAATGTTAAAATCTTGACACCAACATGAAGCTAACATCGGAAAAAATTTTCAGTTAGTACTCAGTAAACCTAAGAGGAGAGAAACAGGTGAAAATACACCCCATGGGTTAATTTGAGGACCATACCTAGTAAGATTTGGGCCTATCATTTTCTTTTGAAGAGTATTTTTGGCATTATTTCTGCTCTTAGGATTGATTGAATCAAGACCTTTTCACTAGAAGTTAAGCACCTCCAAATCAAAACTGAATGACAGCACTCATGATACTAAGGAAATGATCCAAGGCCTTCAGTCGGACAGTTTGAGCCTGAAAATCCAACCGCTTAAAATCTGCCCTTTTGCATACACTAGTTGAGCCTTAAAAAATTCTACTTTTCTTTGACAAACACCAGAGCACTTGCACCTTAACCTCATGACCTGATTCAACCTCACCCTCACTCTGAGAATTCAAAAGGTAAAGGAGAATGGTCCAACATTCTGTGGAAGGTGAAGAAAAGCAACTTATGAATAGGAGTGTATCAATGGTATTTGTGTGGCAGTTCATCATAAAAAATCATAAAAAGATTGAATAAAAATAAAAAGAGAAAAAGAAAGAGAAGTCTAGAGAAGAACATCATCTGAAAATTGAAAAGAAGAGGAGAAGCTGGCCACTTTGATTCTGGAATATATCAAGTAAGATGAAGGTTTGCTGAAATGAAGGTTGTGAAGTCATGAATCACTCTTTACCTTGCTGATTTCTTAATTTTGATTCCCTTTTTACCCCTTGATTCTTTATATCCCTCACCCATAAGCCACATTATAGCCCATTCAAAAAGACCTTGTAGATCCAAAGTGAAATGAGATGTCATGTGGAGATGAGGAGCTGTCCAATCTATGGTGAAAAGTCATGAGGATGTCAGGAATTAGAAGCTTTGCCTATGCTCATGCTTGCAGGCCCATTTGGGGTCTGTAACTGCTCTTGAGCTATTTTGAATGTGAACACCCTCAGATTGTCAATGTTGAGAGATAACCCTGGTAAGAATTGAGTCTAAATTTCAACCTCATTGGGATTATATCCAACCTGAATTTTGAATTAAAGGCAAGCTAGGTACTGATTTTTACACATTGAATTTCTAATATTAAATGAATGGTGGTGATGCAAACACATGCTAACTTTTGAGTTTTAAATGGCCTGCATCACTGCTGCAGTTTCCTCTAAGTGTTAAAGAATGGGTGTGGAATGAAACATTATATATTGAAATCTGTGTTGTCATTAACTGCACTATACTTAACTGTTCTAATGGTGAAGTTTGTGGGTATCTTCACTGAAAACCCTCAGGAGACTTCACTCCTCCACTAGGGATCACCTAGGGGTTTAAAAGGCTTGGCAAATATGCTAAATGTACCCATGATCCATACTAAAGTGGCATTTAATTAGTTACATCTTTGCTAAGGGACTAGCAAAGATTAGGTTTGGGGGTGTGTTAAGAACAGAAAAGTACCACTTTTCACCCCTTAGCTTAATCTCTGTTAGACCCTTAATCATTTAATAAATGTGTTTTAAGTCTATCCTTAGATAAGGCCCTAGCCATGCCAAGAAGCCTACTGTTGCCTTAGAAGTTCCTCAGAAGAAAGGAGGTTGGACCAAGACAGAGAATTGGCTGCAGCCTAGGCACAACAAAGCAGAAACAAGTCAAGAAGTGAGCCTCACGCAAATGTCGCAGGGTTTAATTGAACCCGCACTGCTTCTCGCGGTTTGATTATAGAAGGAATTGAAAAGCAGACTTCATGCGGTTCTTACGAGGCTCAGTCATATGCGCTCGTGAAGGACTCGCATAGCTCAAAAGAGGAGCCCTTAATCTTCACACGATTCACTGAGGAGAGAGAGCTCCAGGCATTCCTGCGTCATTTAGTGATAGTGGCATGGGATATAGATCTTGAGGCGCTCACGACCCAGAAGCCCATGCACCTTGCTTCTTCATGATGATCCCCGCGGGATTCACCAAGGAACGAACTGTGCGAGCAATTCTCGCGCCATTCAAATGGAAAGAGCAATCCCGCGACGACCAGAGTATCCCCTCGATGACCAAAGTACCAATCTCGCAACTGCAAGAGCTTTAAGTCAATCGAATCCTGTGACGCCAAGTCTATCACGTGACAGGACCTAGAACTCATTTCTACCTAGCGAGGCTCACGATCTGAACTTTTCCCCACTTCGTTAAGGGCAATCCAGAACTTCCGATTAACGCACTCCAATGCTCTAATCTCCGTGCACACGCCCAGAGGCATCCAAAGAATAGAAATGGGCCACAATAGCATTGCTAAATTAGGGTTTTCCTAACCCTAATTTTCAGAGAGCTGATTGCGATATAAGCCTAAGCCTAGTTTAGGTTTAGGGGACTTCTATACCCCTTCTTGAGCCAACTGTAGAATTGCAGTAGGCTAAGGTTACGGTTTAGGTAGTTTCTTTTTCCCTTTTTCTTCTCTCCATAGTCAAGCACTTGATGGCTATGTCTTTATATGTCTATTTGGAATAGATTTAATGGAGTTTTATAATAGGATTTTATGCATATATGGGATTGGTGTTTTGTGAGTTGTTCTGTACAAGACTGTTGCCTTGAGATCCTCCATTGCTAAGTTGTATTGTAAGCAATGGAGGATTGTTTTTAAGGAGATATTTATATCTAAGCGACCTGTGTGTCCAGGTTAGGCACATTGCAGGCCTAGCCCCACCACAGGATCCACTAAATTTGAATCCCCATGGGAGCTTGTGCTGGTAGCCTTGTGAACATGGTGGTGGCAGCAATGTTCTTGTTCTGTCTTAGACCTCTGTGAGGAGGGTAGCCTCTGTGGATAGTCTGTGACCATTTAAGTGGATAGATTATAGCCCTAGGGTGAGGCCAATCCACAGATCTAAGACAGATTCTTCTTCTCTGCACTTGTGCTTGTACCCTTGTGAGAGATTGTGCAGAGACAGACTCCCCTGTATTTGTGTAGACCCACCATCAGATGGCAAATCTGATCTGGCTGTTGAAATTGTAGGCTTGTGACTGGATCATTGCTGTCCTTCTAAAGCAGTGAACATCTAGGCTTAAAAGCAAGTACTTAAACTCTTGCTAGTTCTATGTGTCCAGACTAGTGCACATTGCAGGCCTAGCCCCACACACAGAACTTTAGAGGTTGAGGTTCCTATGAATTCTTGAGCTGGAAGCATGGAAGAAGTAGTGCCTACAATGATAAACTTGTTCTGACCCATCTCTAAATTGTGGTTACCCTATTGGATAGTTGTTGACAAGTGAAAAATACCATTTTTCACCCCTAAACTTAAGTGTTGATAGACCTTTGAGAGAACTAAATAAGTGTTTTAAATGCCTATGTTGCAGCTAACAATAAAGACAGGCTTAACCATAAAAGCAGCTCAAAAGTGCCAAAACGATGACAATCCATGTCAGTCCAAAGGAAGGAAGTGAAGAAACAACCTCATCAGCTGTGGAAAACTCTAAAAGGAAGAGGCAAAGACCTGTAAGAGAAGCAGGGAACAATTCGAACAGAGAAATGCAATCTGAGTTCTTTTCGAAAGAACACTGCGTTCAAAGAACACGGAACTTCTGCGAAAAGGAATAAACCTCTTAGTTTTCAAGAGCATCCGAACCCTTGAAGAGAAGATTGAACTTTGCGAAAAAGTAGAAAACACAATTCAAAAAGAAGATTGAACATTGCGAAAAGAGCTTGAAGCACAACACTGCGAAAAGGCCCTTAAGCTCTGCGAAAAGGTATTCTGGAGATTCGCAGCTTTAACAAGGGCAATTCAGTAATCTATTGCATGCATCCCAATGCGTTTTAAAACCTAAGGACATTTTGGAAGATTCTGAGCACGAACCAAAGGCATATTCCACCCCATGTGAACACCCAAAGATGAAATTACTTGGCGGGAACTTTTAGAAGCTCAAACAGATTTTTGAGTTACATAATGAATTGATGCTTCTGCACTGATTGGCTGAACCAAATCAAAGAATTCTGATTGGCCAGAACAGATCTGGATCCTCGTGCTCAACCACCATTGGTCAATACATTCTGAGCACCTCTGATTGGTTGAAACACATCTGAGTTGGACTTGGGGAAAACTATAAATAGACGAACCATTTGCCCAATTTGGACATCCAGATTTTGTGTTTCATTCCTATTCCCCCATTTCCAAACCAGATAGTTTGTCTGAAATCCCTGTAATAGCTTCACTTTGACTTGCAATTGAGAGCTGTGAGACATTTCTGTAATTCAAAAGAGAGTTGTATTCAAGTCGGGCTCTCTGTAATTGTAACGGTGGATTTGAAAAGGTTGCTGTAAACCGTATTTTCTCAATTGGACTCATGTTAAGGGTTCCCTCTGATCTCCTTATTGCATTAGACTCCTTTAGATTTACTATTTTTCATGCAATTTCCCTTGATTCATTATTCCTGTGAGAATTAGTGTTGGTAACCTAATCTCTCACGACATTTGTAGTGATGCTTCTTATTCTAAACTAAGGATTTGGATTAAAGACTATTGGATGGTTTGTGGCCATTAAAGTGGACAGACCATAGCCATAAGTGTAAGCCTAATCCTTGAATTAGATTTATCTCTCTTACATCTGTGCTTGTAGCCAGATGAAGATTGAATCACCTCTGCTGAGCTGCAGTTATTCTCATTAGATTTCAAAGACCAAATCAGATTTAGATATTACTTCTCCATCTTTGTTTCAATCACTCCCCCAACTCGGATCTGGATCATTTAGTTTAAATTTTTCTTTGTTTTTAGTTAGTTAAACGTGACAAATTCAAACTTCTCATCTTATCGACTTTCTAGATAGGATAAGCCGGATCGTAGCTCGAATCTGAGAGTTTATCTTACATTTTAAACAAATTCTCTGGACGATCTTTCACTCACTTACTTTTAAAACTTGCTACAATTGGCCTGATCTTGCTAATTCTCTTCTAATCTCTTGATATTTCTTTATTTGTTTATAGTAATTTAGATTATAAATCTATTTTCAAACTCACATAAATCAAGCACACTTAGAATGAACAACAATTTTTGGCGCTACGGGAATTTGTTCTAAAAATAGATAGACCTAAGTTTTCATTTTAATTTTATCAAGACTAAACAATTCTATTGTTTATACTTGTGCGTTATTCATATTCCAATTTTAAAGAAGGGAAATTACCGAAAAGAATTTGAAGGTTCTTGTGCATAATCGATTTTTTGTTCTAAGTTGTATGTTTGGTAGGAGGACTCACCGAGATTCTCCCATTGAATTTAGAAGTTGAAAGGCTACTACGAACCAAGAAAACAACACATTACCTGCTACTATGGGTGAAGAACCTCGACTTTTGAGGGATTACTTTACACCGGTGCTTATAATTCCTCCTTTGCATTCAATTTCCTCTTGAAGGAAATTATGAGATCAAGTCATCAACTATCCAAATGCTTCCTTCTTTCCATGGGTTGAGTAAGGAAGACCCATACAAACATGTGGATGAATTCTTGGCTCTTTGCACCACATTCAATATAGTCGACTGGTCCTGAACCAAGCTTAGGCTCTTTCCTTTTTCATTAAAGGATAAAGCTAGAGCATGGTTATCCATGTTAGCACCAAATAGTATCACTTCATGGAATGATTTACAATGTCAATTTTTAGCCAAATATTTCCCAATGTCTAAAACTAGCCAATTGAGACAAAGTATCATTTCATTTTCCCAAAATTCAACTGAAACTTTCCATGAAGCATGGGAAAGATTTAAGGAACTTTTAAGGCAATGTCCTCATCATCAAGTTCCTAGATGGCAGCTAGTTCAAAGCTTCTATCAAGGAATTGATCAAAAAGGCAAAAATATGGTGGATGCCTCCTGTGGAGGCACTTACTTACAAAAAACAGTTGGAGAGGTTTGGGACTTATTTGAAGTGATTGGTGAAAACTCCACTCAGCAGGAATCTCTGTCAAGAGAAATTGAAAATCCTGCTAGGTTGAACAACCACCAACCCACCAAAGGGAAGATCTATGAGGTGAATGAATTGGAAAGAAAGATGGACAATCTAACCACAAAGTTTGATAGATTGATGGACTCACTTAAAACTCCAAATATTTCAAGAGTAGAGGAGGCATGTCTAAATGCCAGTCCCCTACTCATTCACTTGACCAATGTCCTGCTGCATCACAGTTCCCAGAATTAATGGGGGAACAAGCTCATGCTGCTCAATCATTTGGACAGATGCAGTCAAATGAATATCCATGGAGAGCACACCCCAATTTGAGGTGGAACCCGGGGAATTACCAATCCCAACAACAGCAACAACCAAAGAATCAAATGCCTTTCAAAAGCGCATGTACTTTATCGAATTTTTATGTCAAACCAAACTTTCAAGACCCATTCCACAACAACCGCGTGATGCCCCCAGTTCAAACCCTTCCGTGTCCCTTTCTTTGAAGATCAAGTCTTAAATTCACTTCAGATTTTAGGATCTGTACTCAGACTATGAATTTTCATAGCCAGAGCATAAAGAAGATTGAAGAAACATTGGGACAACTTACAAATACTTTGGCAAAAGAGAGGAAGGAAAGTTACCCACCAACCTTGAACAATCCCAAAGGAGCTTCATGATTGGAGAAGCTTCTAATTCGCATGAAGAAGTAAAACTGCCACCACTTTGAGAAGTGGAAAATGATAGATAACAAAGTAGGCATCAAGAAGAAGAAAGAAATGAGGAAGAGGATAAAGATATGCAAAGAAGAGTAGCATAGTGATAGCAGGGTTGCCGATGTACCTAAAAAACCAAAACATGAAAAACAAAAATTAAAAAATTTTGAAGATACTTCTAAAGTCAGATGAAAGATTGGTTCCTCATTTACCATTTCCACATGCAATGAAATCAGATCTCCTTTTGATAAAGGGAACACAAAAATAGATGATATGATGGAGACTTTCAAGCAAGTCAAGATAAATTTACCTTTGCTTGAGGCAATCAAACAAATTCCAGCATATGCAAAATTTCTGAAAGATGTGTGCACTCACAAAAGACAATTTAGGATACAGTTGTCCAAGAAGGTCTTTGCTGTGGAAATAATTAGTCAGGTGTTATCCATTGCTACACCTCCCAAACTTCAAGATCCTGGAATCCCCACAATCCCTTGCATTATTGGGGAACACACCATTGAAAAGGCTTTATTAGATCTGGGTGCTAGTGTCAACCTACTTCCATATTCTGTATATGAGAAGCTAGGTTTGAGAGAATTAAAACCCACTCATGTGGTGCTACAACTAGCAGACAGATCTGAAAGAAAGCCAGTAGGAATAATTGAAGATGTATTGGTGGGAGTAGATAAATTTTTCTATCCTGCTGATTTTCTAGTTTTAGATATGGAACCAACCAAAAGCAAAACTTCCATCCTCATCATTTTGGGAAGACCATTCAGACCTACAAAGAAAATGCTTGCATTCAATGCAGGTCTGGTATTATGGAAGTCTCATTTGGAAACATGAAGGTAAAATTAAATGTTTATAATGATTCAACTCTGAAGAATGTTTTCATGTTGATCTATTGATGAACTTGTGGAAGGAACTTTACAACAATTTCATAGGTGAAGACTTCACCACAGATATCAAAGATGCTTGGGATATGCTGAAAAGAAGTAAGTTGTATCTCCAATTACGAGGAAATTAATGTTGTGCAAGGAACTCTTAAACAATCGAAGTTTTTCTTCTTGGAAACCTGCTACTCTCCCCCTTCCACAAACATCTAAGGTACCTTTGTTACCTTCTTTTCTCAGCCCACCTGATTTAGAACTAAAACAGCTGCCAGAAAATTTGAAGTATGTGTTCTTAGGTAATCATAAATCATTGCCTGCCATTATTTCTTCCTCTCTCACAAAGGAGCAAGAGGAAGAGCTGCTGATAGTCTTGAAAGAACATAAAAGGCTATTGGCTGGACTATTGCTGATTTAGGAGGAATCAGTCCAGCTGTTTGCATGCACAAAATCCACTTGGAAGAAGATGCAAGGCCTTCAAGGGAAATGCAAAGGAGGTTGAACCCTCATATGCAAGAAGTGGTCATGAAAGAGGTGGTTAAGATGTTGGATGCAGGGGTCATTTACCCCATTTCAGATTCAGCTTGGGTGGCACCTACACAGGTGGTACCTAAGAAATCTGGAATCACTGTTGTAACCTCAGATTCTGGTGAGCTTATGTCAACCAGGCAAACAACTGGATGGAGAGTCTGTATTGATTACAGAAAATTAAATGCAATGACCAGAAAAGACCATTTCCCCCTCCCATTCATTGATCAGATCTTAGATAAGCTAGCAGGAAAAGCTTATTACTGTTTTCTTGATGGTTACTCTGGTTACAACCAGATTCCTGTGTACCCACAAGATCAGGAAAAGACCACATTCACGTGCCCTTTTGGCACTTTTGCCTATAGGAGAATGCCTTTTGGTCTTTGTAATGCTCCTGCTACCTTCCAAAGATGCATGTATGCAATTTTTTCTGATATGATTGACCAATTTATGGAGATTTTTATGGATGATTTCTCAATCTATGGCATGATTTTTCCCGGTGTTTACACCATCTCAAATTGATACAAAGATGCAAGAAACCAATCTGGTTTTGAGTAGGAAAAGAGCCATTTCATGGTCACCTGGGCATTGTCCTTGGCCATGCTGTTTCCCACAAGGGCATAGAGGTGGATAAAGCAAAAATTGAGTTAATTGCACATTTACCACCTCCCAAAACTATTAAACAAATCAAAGTTTTTAGGACATCTGGATTTTACGGAAGGTTCATCAAGGACTTGATAAAATAACTAAACCTCTTTGTCATTTCGTGCCAAGATGTCCCTTTTGTTTTCAATAATGAATGCATGAAGGCTTTTGAATTCCTAAAAAGCTCGATTTCAGCTCCAATATTGCGCCTCTCAGATTATTCATTACCTTTTGAGCGATGTGTGATGCATCGATTATGCTTTGGGAGTCCTTGCGAGAGAAAAGATAAGGCGCCTCATGTTATAGCTTATGCCAAGAGATCAATGATTGATGCACAGCTCAATTACACAACAACTGAGAAGGAGCTGCTGGCAATTGTTTTTGCTTTAGAAAAATTCAGGTCATATATCTTGGGTTCACAAATAGTGGTGTTCACTGACCACTCGGCTTTGAAATACCTTCTGTCTAAGAAGGACACCAAACCAAGACTAATCAGGTGGATTCTCTTGTTACAAGAATTTCATCTACAGATTAAAGATAAAAAAGGGGTGGAGAATGTGGTGGCTGATCACCTCTCGATTTTTAATCCGAGATTGATAGGTTGCCTATCAATGAATCTTTCCTGAAGAGCAACTTTTGCCATTAGTATACACACTCCTTGGCTTGCAAACATAGTCAACTTTTGGTTTGGAAGAATTCCTCAACATTGGAATAAAATGGATAAATATCTTTTCTTCTCAAAAGTTAAACACTTCATCTGGGAGGATCCTTATCTGTTCAAGAGTTGTGCAGATCAAATAATAAGGAAATGTGTTCCTGACCAAGAATTCCATAGAATACTTTCTATGTGTCATGAACAACCTTGTGGAGGTCATTTTAGTGGGAACAAAACTGCTGCAAAAGTTTTGCAGTGTGGATTTTATTGGCCTACACTTTTCAAGGATGCCTATGACATTGTAAGTCCCGCAATCAAAAAATTAGGCAGCATTTCCAAGAGAAACTCAATGCCTTTACAGCCTATTTTGGTAGTTGAATTGTTTGATGTTTGGGGGATAGACTTCATGGGTCCCTTTCCTCCTTCCAATGGGTATACTTTCATTTTAGTAACTGTGGATTATGTATCTAAATGGATTGAAGCCACAACCACTAAAAAAAATGATCACAAAGTGATTCTGAAATTTCTTAAGGATCACATGTTTTCCAGGTTTGGTTTTACCAGAGCCATTATCAGTGATGGGGGAAGCCATTTTTGTAATAGACATTTTGAAACTTTGTTGAAAAAATACTCTGCAACTCATAGAGTAGCCACTCCATATCATCCACAAACCAGTGGACAAGTGGAGATTTCCAATAGAGAAATCAAACATATTTTGGAAAAAACTGTGAAGAAGGACAGAAAAGATTGGTCCTTTAAGCTGAATGATGCATTATGGGCATATAGGACAGCTTATAAAACCCCAATTGGTATGTCCCCATTTAGGTTGGTCTATGGCAAAGCATGCCATTTACCAGTAGAGTTAGAATATAAAGCTTTTTGGGCCATTAAAACATTGAAGATGGATTTAACTACTGTTGGTAATCACAGGAAATTACAACTTGATGAGTTAGAAGAACTGCGAATGGATGCATACACAAATTCAAGATTGTATAAAGAGAAAGTCAAAACTTTTCATGATAAAAATTTGTTGAGAAAAGAGTTCACAGTTGGTTCTAAGGTATGGTTATTTAACTCAAAACTCATGTTTTTCCCAGGAAAACTGAGATCCAGATGGGAAGGGCCATACACTGTCATTAAGGCAGCCCCTTCAGGGGCTGGTGACATTCTTGATCCAAGTAATGGAAGAATTATAAAGGTAAATGGTCAAAGGCTCAAACCATACATTGAAAATACCCAGGAACCTGTGCTGCCCATCCATCATCACGAATCTTCAAAAATCTGATGGCCGAAAACTATACATTATGTTTGTATATCATAGTTTGTGCTTATTTTCTCTGTTTCTGTTTTTTTTCTTTTTTCGCAGAGTTTATATATGCTCAAAATCAAGTCGCAAAGTAATATTTCTCTTTTCGTAAAGTTCAATTTGCTTTTCGAATAGATCTGAAGCTGTAATGAACTACTTGAAAGAGAAGATGTGCTCTTCGAATAGTTGTTTATGGAAAACATTTTCTTTTCGAATAGTTGGTGCTGAAGCCATTTCTCTTTTCAAAAAAATAATTCTGAAGCTAATTCCTTTGCGAAATGATGTTTCTGAAGCTGTTAACTTGTCGAATGGTACTGATGTCATTCACAATTTTAAAAAGGACTCTTTTGGAACTTTTCGAAAACTTAAAAGCACTTTGCGATATTAACCTTGAGTATATTTAAACCCTTTCGACAGTGGGGTTTTCATTTCAAACTCTCTGCAGAGCGACTCCTCTCACTAAAACCCTACTTCATTCTTTCTTTGCACGATTCAACAAGTCTACTACCCTTTTTGTAACTAATTGGTTAGATCATCTGCATTTTCAGAAGAGGATTACAGCTTATAATCTGGAGGATTTCTGCAAAGCAAACAACTCGTTCAAAACAGAAACCCTAAATCTCGGTATTTCTTTACCCATTCTCTCTGGTTATCATGTAGTAAGTTGTTGGTCAAGATCTATTTTGGGCATTATTATACATCAATTTAGGATGGGAAAGCAGAGAAATCATTGGCGCAATGTTTCCCAAACCCTGCTAAAAAGGTGAGCAAATCGACCCCAAAAGCAAAGGAAAAACCAAAACTTATTAAACGGAAACTTTCAATGGATAAAGCGAGGTGAGAAAGGAAAGAAAATTAGACATGAGGAACCCACCCGCTAGCCCCGAGCCCGAGCTTACTCTCCGCAATTCATTTGGTTCTACCAATCCCTTCATTGAAGCTCGAAGCTAATACCGAGCTAATGGTTGTGAAACTTTTTTCACACCAAACAGAATGCCGCCATCCTTAAGATACCTTAGAGAAGCTTCACTAAGCAATATCCTTACCCCTTGCCGGAAAGAATTTACCCAAGAATGGTAAAGTTATGGTACCAAAACCTAGTCAAGGTCTCAAAAAGATCCGATGTCCCTACCCTTGTCATTTTTATTGATGAGTGACTTTTATTTGAAGACATAGGGAATGCTCTAGGATACCATTCCAATTTGATCCCTACGGCCCTTTATTTGCTCCCGAAATTGCCTCTTTTAGAGAGATGGCTGCCCATCTAACTCAAGGTATTGGGGCAGGCGTTCATCATGAGAAGAGACCTTGCTCCCAATTTCTATTGATGGATTCCATTCTAAGGGGTAGTTTTTATGTCACCGGGCACGACCAAGAGAAGATCACCAATTTTAGAGGCCCTCTTTCATTTTTCCAAGGCAGGTTTTCAATGCCCCTATGTTAATTTTGAAGCCATGGTGATGTCGCATTACCAAGCTAAAGAAAGGAGAAGATAGGTGGCCTACCATTTGGCAGATTGATCACACCCTCCTCGAGCCAAATTTGACATTGATAGTGAGGAGCACTTTGAAGTCATTACACCACACAATTTTGGAAAAAGGCTTGGACTACAAGCCGTGCTATCTTGAGAAGGATGAGAGAGGCGGTGAACTTTGCACATGCCTATTGTCGCATCGAACTGCAGCCAGAGTGAGCGAACTCACCCTGCAAATTGAACTGAAATTGACATCATCCTGCGGTTGAGCGAGCAGAACCCATCCTGGCTGAATTTTAGCATCCAAATGAGCTGCTGCCATGTTGCGATCCAACGTTGTAGAACCAACTGCCTCCTGGTGACCAGCTCTTTATGCACCCTTAAAACCCCCTCCCTTTGGTGACCAGCCTCACTGCATACCTGGAGGAAGTCATCCCTACACCCTACTCCCCCACTCCAGCCCAGGTTTCACCTATCCCAGTGTCCCTCGCCCATACTTCCCATCATTCCAATTTCGGACTCCCCCTCTACACCAACCACTCCAACCATTCTCACACCACCCATTTCACCCTCCAATGCCCAAGTTTTAGAAGAGTTAGCTGCAGGATATATTGCCCCATCTCCCTGCACTCCTCTGCTTCCAAGCCCCTCACATTCCCCTGCTCCATCAGCCCACACACCTGAGGCCTCTCCCACACCTGAACCTGAGCCCCTCACTATAGAAGCCTACTCTGCTTTAATGGGGTCTATTTTTGAAACCATGAACTGGACCCCTCCCTATACTGCTCCTCCTCCATTCACCCACATTCCAACCTCTCCCTTCTGACCATTGCACTGCACCCTCCACCTCAGTTGTCCCAGTTTCTACTATGCCCACCTCTCCCACACCTGCATCCATTACCCAAATCCTTACTTACCTCCAGTCCATCCAAACCCAACTTCAAATTAACACAGACAATCAGTCTGTAGCCATGGAACTGCTCCATACCTTAGCTTCCACAACCCAAACCACCACCATCACCCCTGTACCTAAATTCTCTGAACAGGCCACTCAAACAGATCCAGAAGTAATATGGGTTGATCTGCCATCCCCTCCACCACTACCCAGTTTCTCTGAGCAAGCCACTCAGACAGACCCTGCTATCCCCCTTCTAACCACTTCTTCCACCCCTCTCCCAGCTGGGCCCCCTTTAGTCCCCTACCATTCCATTCCCCTTCCCCGATATGCCACCCTCATCAAAGCCATGGAAACTAACCCTTATATCCGCAGAGATGTTCAAAAGGGGCTAGCTGATTTGCAAGCTTACATCCGTACCCCCTATGAAAACCAGATCCGGAAGTTAGAAGTCTTCATGAAATTTGAAAGAGATAAAATGAGGGACCACGATGAGCCAAACATTTCACGGTCGAAAGCAACAGAAGGTGTCCATTTTGCAAGCCCCATCGACCAAGAAAATTGAAGACCACTAGCCTCAGCAAACACCTTGGCCTCACCAAAAAGATCAAATCTGAGGAGTATACTGGGTTGAAAAACACTATTCCAGAGAAAGCGCAATCCAGTTCAGACTCCAACACTGACTCTAGCTCGATTCGACAAGGGTGACTCAGTTGGAGCCACTGAACCAACCTATGAATCTGATTTTGACCCCGCTTATTAGCTTTCATTGTACTTTTGTGTTATCTGATTGCAATAGAAAATTACATTTTGTATACTCATGTGCATTTTTGTCATCTTCTTGCCATTATTACTTTTGTTGTTTTTCTTTCTTATATTTTTCCTCTGTTTTGGACGGTGGACCCGCTTCCCTTTGGTTTGGGGGTATGTGGGTATGCCAATAAAATAATCTAAGTTAATGCTTATGCACTTATGATCAATAAAACTTTTGAAATGAAGTCATTTCACACCGTTGTTTTGAAAAATGAGGAAGTTAAAACTTTTTAAAATGAATTTCTACTGTAATTCTAAAGACTTTCATGAAGTAAATGTCAGGAAATTTCCAAAAGAAAATTGATGTTTTAGTAAACCTACAATGAAGGAAAACAGTGATGATATACCTCAAGAATTTGATAGAAAACCACACCCAGTGAGATTTAGCCCTGCTGAAATGTATTCTTTGGAGGTATGAATTGGCAATTTTTTCTGCTCTAGGGACTGTTTGAACCTGCTAGTTATCACTAGAAGTTACACATATCCAAGTTAAAATAGCTTGACAGCAATCATGATATTAAAGACATGATGTAGGGCCTTCTTTTGGACAGTTTGAACTTCAAAAAGCCCCACCATTTAAATCGCCTTGATACACACCATTTGAGCTTTATAAATCAAAGATTTCTTTGAAACCTCATCAACCTCATTTAGCCTAACCCTCACTCTGATAATTCAGAAGGTAAAGGAAAGAAAGCTGAAGAAAAGTGAGTTGGGTAATAGTTTGGTAAAGAAAAGAAAAATAATTGATGGCAATGATGGATCAGGAAGAAATGTGGCATTCCGTGCAATGTTGAATTGAAAAAAAAAAAAAAAAAAAAAAGGGAGAAGTCATTTCATTGGAAGTTTGAAAAGAAAGAGAAAAGATGGCCACTTTGGCTCAAAATTCAAAGAAGATGAAATTGTCTTTGAAATAAAGAAGGTGTCCATACCACCTCCTTACCTTGACGACTTCTAAAATTTTGAACTCCATTCCAACCCTTTTATTCTTGATAAATTTCACCCATAAGCCACATTACAACCCAAGTTAAAGTCCTTCTTGATCAAAGATGGATTGAGTCACATGGAGATAAGGATTTGTGTAATCTATGGTGAAAAGAGGTTGAATTTAACTAAAAGCAATACCTATGCTCCTGCTTATAGTCCTATTTGAGGGTTGTAACTGCTCTTGAGTTGTGTGAAATAGTACAACCCTCCTACCTGCATGTTGAGTGAAAACCCTGGTGAGAGTTGGGTTTGAAATCAACTTCTTTGGGGTAACATCAAAACTAAATTCTCAAATAGAAGGCAAGCTTTTCATTAATTTTTCTTGTAAAAACTTTTTGACACCAACTGAGTGAATGATAAAGAAATTACAGCAGAATTTTAGTTTTGAACTGATGTTTTCTTGAAAATCTTCTTACAACCTGACTGATGCAGGTGTGAATAATCTGATTGGATGAAAGTTTGCTTTAACAGAACTGCAGTGATCTTAACTAACTTATTGAAGAAGTTTGTGGGTACCTTCACTGAAAACCCTCAGGAGACTTCACTCCTCCACTAGGGATCACCTAGGGGTTTAAAAGGCTTGTTGCATAGGCTAAATGCAACTGTGCTCCCTACAAAAGTGGCTCTTTACTTTGTTTTTTTTTATTATTCTTTTCTTTGCTCAGGGACTAGCAAAGCTTAGGTTTGGGGGTGTGTTGACAAGTGAAAAATACCATTTTTCACCCCTAAACTTAAGTCTTGATAGACCTTTGAGAGAACTAAATAAGTGTTTTAAGTGCCTATGTTGCAGCTAACAATAAAGACCGGCTTAACCATAAAAGCAGCTCAAAAGTGCCAAAACGATGACAATCCATGTCAGTCCAAAGGAAGGAAGTGAAGAAACAACCTCATCAACTGTGGAAAAGTCTAAAAGGAAGAGGCAAAGACACCGTAAAGAGAAGCGGGAACAATTGAGCAGAAATGCAATACTGAGTTCTTTTCAAAGAACACGCGTTCGTAAAGAACCTGGAACTCTGCGAAAAGGAATAGACCTCCAGGCTTAGTTTTCGAAGAGCATCTAAACTCTTCGAAAAGAAGATTGAACTTTGCGAAAAGTAGAAAACACAATTCGAAAAGAAGATTGAACATTGCAAAAAGAGCTTCAAAAGCCACAGCACTCTGCGAAAAGGCCCTTAAGCTCTGCGAAAAGGTATTCTGGAGATTTGCAGCTTTAACAAGGGCAATTCAGTAATCTGTTGCACACGTCCCAATGCATTTTAAAACCCAAGGACATTCCGGAAGATTCTGAGCATGAACCAAAGACATATTCCACCCCATGTGAACACCCAAGGATGAAATTACTTGGCGGGAACTTCTAGAAGCTCAAACAGATTTTTGAATTACATAATAGAATTGATGCTTCTTTTCACCGATTGGTCAGAACCAAATCGAAGAATTCGATTGGCGTAACAGATCTGGATCCTCGTGCTCGACCACCATTGGTCAATACATTCTGAGCACCTCTGATTGGTTGAAACACATCTGAGTTGGACTTGGGGAAAACTATAAATAGACGAACCATTTGCCCATTTTGGACATCCAAATTTTGAGTTTCATTCCTATTCCCCCATTTCCAAACCAGATAGTTTGTCTGACATCCCTGTAATAGCTTCACTTTGACTTGAAATTGAGAGTCATGGAGACATTTCGTAATTCAAAGAGAGTTGTATTCAAGACTACAAATCGAGAGATTTAAGGCTCGTAATTGTAAGAATGGATTTGAAAAGGTTGTCAGAACTATGCATTTTCTCAATTGGACTCATGTTAAGGGTTCCCTCTGATCTCCTTATTGCATTAGACTCCTTTAGATTTACTGTTTTTCATGCAATTTCCCTTGATTCATTAATCTTGTGAGAATTAGTGTTGGTAACCTAATCTCTCATGGCATTTGTAGTGATGCTTCTTGTTCTAAACTAAGGATTTGGATTAAAGACTATTGGATGGTTTGTGGCCATTAAAGTGGACAGACCATAGCCATAAGTGTAAGCCTAATCCTTGAATTAGATTTATCTCTCTTACATGTGCTTGTAGCCGATGAAGATTGATCACCTCTACTTGCAGTTATTCTCATTAGATTTCAAAGACCAAATCAGATTTAGATATTACTTCTCCATCTTTGTTTCAATCACTCCCCCAACTCGGATCTGGATCATTTAGTTTAAATTTTTCTTTGTTTAGTTAAACGTGACAAATTCAAACCTCTCATCTTATCAGCTTTCTAGATAGGATAAGAAGCCAGATCTGGTAGCTCAGATATGGAGGTTTATCTTACATTTTAAACAAATTCTCTGTGGACGATCTTTCACTCACTTACTTTTAAAACTTGCTACAATTGGCCCTGATCTTGCAGGCTAATTCTCTTCTAACTGTGCTGATATTTCTTTATTTGTTTATATAGTCTAGAACCACTGTAATTTAGCAGCTATAAATCTGTTTTCAAAACTCACATAAATCAAGCACACTTAGAATGAACAACAATAGTCTGTGACCATTCAAGTGGACAGGTTATAGCCATGAAAGATTGGATCATGGCACAGGGGTGAGTTGGATCCTTTCTCCTCTTTGGTGATAATGTAGCTATTGGACATGATTTCTATTGCAGCAGATCTAAGTCTGAGTTATAAGACCCATCAGATCTGTGCCTAATAGCTTACTTCTCACCCTTTTATAATTATTTTCTCACACTCCATCATTCTTCTCAACCATTTCTATAGTTTAGGCATTAGGTTACCTTACGACTTAGATAATAGTGACCTTAAATCCCCTTCCATTTAGGATTGCCAGATCTGTAGCCAGATCTGGAGGGCCTACTAAAGATAGCTCCCTTGGAGCTTTAGATCAACTTTCCCTGTGGGACAAACTCTTATTAAAACTTACTACAACAGGCCCTGTATCTTGCAGGTCTGTGTATTTTTAGGCTTGCTGCTCTTCAATCCACCTTTGATTTTCACCAACCCCATTCTTATTACTGTCTCCAATAAAGTTAGCAGCAAGCACCTTAACATATCCCAACAATTATGCCCAAAGTAGGACCCATGACTTTACCTCACTGATAAGGCATCATAAAAAAAAAAGAGAAAAGCCAAAAAAGAATAAAAAAATCAAGAAAAATCGAAATATAAAAAAATGTGTGTGTGTATATATTTATAACCTTTCCCATGTACATGGTTACAACATCGTACTTCCACCTCAAAAATAAAGAAAAAGGACAAAAAAAATCTCTGAAAATAAAAATCCAAAAATATATATATAAATCTTGAAAATGAAAAAATATAGGTAAAAATTTATTTCTCCTTCTGTTAATTAGGATGCTTATTGTTACCTATATAAACAAAAAAGGGACTGGCGTTTTCTCAAGGATGTGCAGAAACATCAAATGGTCCAAGGCCTCAAAGCAGGCAACTTCTCGGTGATGGAAAAATCAGATGAAGCATCCTGCCACCGACGTTAGGTCTATTCAAAAAAAAAATGAGAGAATGAAAATCATTTTGAAAAAGAAAAAAGAAATCTGTGAGCTTTTCATGCACTGCTACTCACATGCGTGTTTTCCATGCTGTAAAATATCAATATTTTATCGGCAATGCAGCTGTGCAAAACTAATATCCTAGGTCTAAGGTTCACCTGGGGTCCATGGATCCTACTTCAAAGTAGGAGCAACGGTGTCAATCTCGTTCAAACAGTCAATATTTTGATCGGATTGATTCCACCGCTAAATCTTTGCCCTGATCGCTCCATCATTTGGTTTCGGGTGAACTTGAGTGCCTTGAACTTCAAGTTCGTCATGTGATATTTTCGGAGGCGTAGACTCTTGGTCTACACTGTCCAGGCGAGCGCCCTACGGGGTTTGAGGTCCGGATAACTCCGTCCTCGAAAAGATCTATTGTTGGATTGATTCCAACCTGTCAGATACGAAACTACGTCAGACAACTATGTGCAAATATGCATGCAGAAGGGCTCATTTTAGGGCGCAGGCTTAAAACCTATATGGTATCCTTGTAAAGTGTACGCCATGCATCTGAGTATCCGTTGGATGGTCATTTGGTCTTATAAATTGTACCCAGACGGGATCTGGGTCGGGACTTCCATCGCCCTGTTATTTGTTGCCCCTAATGGGTGCGTGTTTATGCATAGTTGCATGTTTGTAACTTCATTGATGGCAGAGGCCAAGCTTGAGCGTCCTTCTATGGACACTTAATTCTGACCCGATCCTTTCGATATCACATGGACTTGAGTACGTTGGCTTCAGTTTTGTCGTAAATTGTTTCAGAGACACGGGCTCTTGATATGCGTTGTCTGGGCGTGCGCCTCCCGGGGTTTGAAGTCTAGATAATGCTTCTTTTTGAAAAAAAAAAATGGAAAAAGCAATCATTGAAAAAAGAAAAAAGAGAAGAAGAATAAATCTATATTTTCATAGCATGCGTAGCTACTCACATGCATATTTTCGATGCGGTAATATGCTAATATTTTATCGGCAATGCAGCTATGCAAAAATAATGTCCTAGATCTAAGGTTCGCCTTGGATCCATGAATCCTACTTTAAAGTAGGAGCAATGGTGTCAATCATGATTAGACGGTCAATGTTTCGGTCAAGACGATTCCACTGCTAAATTGTCGAGCTAAGTGCTCTGTCTTTGATTCATATGAATGTGAGAGTCTAAGCTTCAAATTTTTCATGAGCTTTTCAGAGGTATGGACTCTTGGTTTGCATGGTCTGGGTGCACGCCCTACGGGGTTTGAGGTTCGGATAAGTCCATTGAGAAAGGTCAATCGTTGGTCTCTACTTGTTAAGAATGAGATTACACATCAATCAAACTATGTGGAACCATGCATCCAGAAGGGTTCATTTCCCCTTTATTTTCCACAGGCTTAAAACTTGTATTGGCAGCGGTATCCCTATAAAGTGTATGTCATGCGTCTGAGTATCCGTATGATGGTCATTTGTTCTTATAAATTGTACCCGGGCAGGTCCTGGTCGGGCTTTCCATCACCTTTGTTGCTTATCATCCCTAATGGGTGCATGATTATGCATAGTTAAATGATGTTTATGATTATTATTGGCAGAGTCTAGGAGTGGATGTCCCTTGTAGGAGATACCCAATGAATCGTTGGACCTGATTGAGGTAGTTGAAGTTGGATGCTCTAGGTCATGTTGATCCGGGGCACATTTTCAAAAATGGCACGTACTCCCCAAAATGCGTTGTGACCTCTATTCGCTCCGCTCGGGTAGTCATGCTAAATAAATTTCAGGATCAATGGGTTCGCCCAAAGACCTGGCACTCGTGACCAATCAGATGAGGCGGTCAATGCCTCATATGATTGGACACAAATTGTGGAGCCTTGCATACTTACGTTGCACCTATCTGTAGGTGTGGGTTGATCACCCCTCTTACTTGAGAAGCTATTGTATTAAGAACGAATCTCAAACATTAAATACCTTCAAAATCATCCCGAGAAGCGAATGTTTTTCCTGACTATAGGGCGTTCGCAACTCATCCCACCTCGGTTATGCCCAGTAATATTGCTAAGCGCTTGGGGACCGATTACCTTGAGAAATGAATGTTTAGCCTGACATACTAGGCTTTTGTTTTCTCACCATGTTACTCACCTGATGCTTAAAGTTCATTCTAAATGCAATGGACCCGTCAGTAATGCCTTGGGCCTCTTAAAATGTCTCTTTTGTTTGGCCGTCGATCATTAGCGATCGGATACCAAAGAGGGGCATCTGTAAACACCCAAATTTGGCCCAAGGCTCGATCGAAACACATTTGGAGAGAGGCGCGCTACTGAGATTTTGATGGCATGTATGGAAACCTTAGGAACCCTTCTAAATCACCCTAGATTCCTTAGGACCCTTCCTGAACCCTTAGAAATCAATCCCAATCCTTAGAAACCGTTTCGAACTTGAACCTAGTTTTCTCGAGCCATGGATAAAGGATGGTCCATCAAAATCAGCTACAGCTTTCTACTAAGATTGAATCTCATACCATTGAAAAGTAGCAGTCATCAGCTTTCCAACGATCTAAGAATCACCCAAATCGGAGCTGTGTATGCAATGATATGGTAGTCCAAACCCGAAGGGTAAAAAGGTCATTTCAAGTGGACCCCCTTAGGGATTTCGCGCAACTAATGGTTGCACCAGTTATGTGTTAGCTTGGCATAACTATTAGTTGTGCCAAGCCATCTCTCACCAGATTAAGCCTGGCGCAACTAATAGTTACGCCAGCATTAAGGTGGGTCCCACCTAGGGGAGCTGACTTCCAGGCACTGTATGTGCATTGTTTTACTGTGCATATGCCTGGTGCAACTAATAGTTGTGCCAGGCATATGAAAAGTAACCTCTGATTTTTGTCTCAAATTTTGTGATTGGGGTTTGACTTGTTGACCACCTTAACCTTTGGGGTATGTTTTGCTAGTTCTGTGGCACCCATTTACCATCTATATGCAACCCCTAAAGTGGTTTAAAGCCTCACCCCATCATCCACCATTGGAACATCTCTTCACATGTTTTAAGGCTCCAAAAACCTAGGAATCCATAGATGTTAGATTTCATAATTGCTAAAACCAATTAGCATCTAAACACTCTCCTAAACCACCCTTTGCCTATAAATTGAACCCCCCTCCCCTTGGATTAAAGGTTGAGAATTTTTGCTTAAGAGAGAAAGAGCTTAAGTGAGAAGATCTTTCTCACTTTGGTGCACCATCCCCATACAAATTTCAGAATTCAAAAAAACCCTGTAGACCTTAGTATTTCAGTAAAAACCTCTACGTTAGGTGTGTGTGACCCCTAGTCTTCCTTCTCTACCTCTTAGATGCAAGCCTTAGGAGTTAGAACCCCATTCCATACCATACAAGCCTTCAAAAGCTCATCAAAGCAAGCTAACGCACGGCTCCTCAATGCTGCAACAAGGGCCCGAGAGCTCTGACTCTCCCCTCTATTCCTCTACCTTCTCGGCCATTCCTCCATCCTCTCATTTGTGACATTATGCCGCCGAATTTTCGGTAGCAACGGAGGGGCACAAATAAGATTCTAAGCCCTTTTGGGTAAGAGGAAGTCATTTTCTTTTCTTTTATATTATTTTTATTTTGGCTATTAGTAGAGACCGCATTAAGCGGGTTGATTGGGTGCCTAACACTTTCCCAATCGATAACCGAAGCCTCTACCCAAGAACCTTTAGTGTGAATCGAATTCAGAGTCATATTTGTGGCACTTCGGTGCTTATAAAAATGATCTAGGTTTCCCGGAACACCAAAAGCTCTGGGTGGCGACTCTATATTTTTGTTAACGAGTGCATCGCCGTGACAGGATCGTCAAAAATCCCACGGTTGCCCAAATACTTGCCCCAAAAATGGCTTGGCATAACTAATAGTTGCGCCAAGTCCGAGTGGGTCCCCTCGCGGGCTTCGAACTTCTAGGAGCTATATTTTTGCCTGGCACAAGTAATTGATGCGCCAGGCTTAGCTACAGTAACTGTGAGTTTTTGGCTCAAATTTTACTTTTGGGGTTTCACTTCTTGACCATCTCAAAGTGTAGGATGAGTTTCATTAGTACTGTTGCGCCCATGCTTACCCTATTTGCAACCCTTTAGTCATTTGAAACCTCACCCTATCATCTACCATTGAACCTAAATTCACACATTTCTAAGCTTTTGAAACCCTAGGAAACCTTAGATGCCAGGATTACCTAATTACTAACCCTAATTAGCCTCTAAGCACTCCCTAACTGTTATTCACTTAGAAGTACCAATTTTCACCTTGTGACGTAGCCTTTACTACACCTTGGAGCTATCTAATAATCCTCTGTTAGTATGTTTTATAGTTAGTAATAATAGTTGCAGCTTAGTACAAAGTCCATACTTTTGGAAGCCAAAAAGAGAGAATTCAAGCCAAGGGTGACTGTTGAGCCAAGAACAAAGAATACACCTTGGTGGCACACACCATGGTCACCATATTGCATGCCAAGGTGTACCCTAGAAGTCCAGAGGAGGAATGGTTGGTGGACCCAAGTATTGGAGACTGCTGCAGTAGAAGGAGCACAGTAGTGGAATACAGAAAATTGCCTCGCACAGTTGGCGCAAGGCTCATAGGCCTGCAACATATGCAAACTCGTGCAGAACTTGCACAACTCAATAAAGCAATGGCCTCAGGAAGCTGCCTTGCACAGCCATCGTGAGGTTCATTTGCTCTCCACACTCTAACTGCTCGCGAAGCACTCACGCATTAACAATTTTAGAAATCCAGCTCGCGAAGCTCTCATGGGAATCAAAGAAAATAGAATAGTCGCGCGTGCAGTTCTTATGGGGCTCATTCATTTAGATGACTCTAGCCGCTCGTGCAACTCTCACGTAGCTTAAGAGGAGAGAGAGTCCAGAAAATCTCTCGCACAGCTCTCGCGTGCGTCAAAGCCTAAACTATTCATGCAAGTTGTGCTACTCACTACACAGGGATCCTTGCGAGATCTAAACCCTTCTACGTGAGACCTGATGGGGAATTTTAATGTGCTGATATATTGTGTAATGATAGTAAAATGGGATGGATTCAGCACAACAAAAATATCCTAGACCTGCAAGATACAAGGTCCTTTGTAGCAAGTTTTAATAAGTAAGGGAATGTCCATAGGGAGGTGAGTTTAAAATATGATAAATCTCTAGATCTGTAACAGATCTGGCACCCTAACTAATACTAAGGAAGCTAAGAAAAAGGGGACAGGTTAAACAGGGTTGTCGCTTGAACTAAACTATACTTGAAATGGAAACTACTGAGATCAAGTCCAGAGATCTAGATCTTGCAAATGCAAAGGTTTAAAAATAGAAAATGGAGAAGAGTAGCTTGGAGATTGGTCTCACTGCAATCAGGTTGAGCTGATCAAGTTACAGGGGTTTCAAAGCACACAAATCCCTCAACTGGATATAGGCACAGCTGCAGGGTAGAAGGTTCCACTCTAAATTAAAGGATTTAACTGATCTTAAGGTTATGGTCTGTCCACTTTAATGGTCACAGACCATCCTATAGACTTCATCTGATCCAAAGGTCTATGGTAGAAGAATCTAATTGAAACCAGAGATTGGACTGCTCTTAAGGCTATGATCTGTCCACTTTAATGGTCACAGATCATCCTATGGAATTCCTCCAAACCAAAGGTTTCAACCAGAGCATTAAAACCACTACAGATGCTACAATTTCTTGGTCACAGACATAAGAAACTACAGGGATATTAGATCTAGGGAGCTCAGATGTTATCCAAGAGGTCTACCAGTTAAGTGGGTGACATGATCAACAGACTCCTCTACACAAATCTGATCGAGTACCAAATGAAAAAAAAGGAACTATAAATCTAATTAAATAAATAGAAACAAGATTTACATTGCAATAAAACTCGCTCTACAATGAAATGCTCTCAGATATGTAGTCTGTGCAGCAATTAACCCACAATAACACTCTCAACCTTACCCAATCACAGATCTAACCTCTCTCTTCGCTGCTCCAAGGGAATTAGCCAACCATGGTTGAGCTAAAAGAGGGAAAATGGACTTTCGCTGCAAGCTCTGATCTCCAAAAATTGATCCAAATCTCGATCTCCCCCAATTGCAATTGGGGATCTCCATATATAGCTTTCTCTCTTGTTTTTCCTGCCAATCTTCCCTTCTAGAAGTCCTCAGAGTTTGTTACAGTTCTGTTAGAGCACGTGGGTTGGTTAGGGTTTCCTAGGGCATCTTTTAGATCGTCATGCCGGTCACCAATGTGACTCGATTTGCATGCAACAGGTCTCCAAGTTGCAGCATGTGAATCGCCGATTTTCTGAGAAGTTCTTCACACGATTTTGACAGGTTGAGGAAGCTTTAGACAGGTTTAAATGGAGCTTTTTGGTCCTTTCGCTAGGTTCTCAGATCTCTTCAATAGGTTCTGATAGGATGAGCATTCTCTTAAAGCATCAGCATTCTCAGCCCTCTGCCTGGAGCATTCGACAGGTTGGGGAAGCTTTTTGATAGGTTGGAGGACCATTTTGATAGGTTCCGCTCCCGCGTCTCCATCTCGATAGGTTCAGGAAACCATTCAATAGGTTCCTCTTACACCTCAGGCAAGCTTTCGATAGGATGGTTTCTTCCTCTCTTTCAGCTGCTCGATAGGTTCTTGGATCCTATCGAACTCCTTAATCCACACGAATCCATTCTTCTTCTGCCTTCAAATCCTATCAAAACCTTTCCAACTGCACGAATTCCTCCTTTCTTTGCTTTCAACTCCTATCGAAGTCTTCAGATGACCTCTTGATAGGATATTTTCAGCCTATTTTCACTTCCTTTGCCTTACCCTGCTGTAGCCACGCGCTCCAAGGGCCCAATGGTGTGTAGCCCTCTTGTGTACCATTGTTGGGTCTGCACTGTGCTGAGAGATGGACTTCTTTGTGTGGCATTCTTGAGTGGTTTTCTGTATTTTCCCTATCTTTTATTGCTATCTACAAAATAGACTCAACAGAGGTTTATTAATGTGCTCACAGGTCCATCAAAGGTCGGGTTAAGGGGTGAAAACTGGCATTTTTCACTACTTAACAAGGCCCTCGCTATGGAAATCAGCTGAAGCTCCACTTCTCGAGCTGAGACCATTCACTATAAATTCACCTCACGAGCACTCTTCTGTAGCTACTTTAACCATGCAACAAGCTACGCGAGGAGCAAAATAAGTAAACTCCAGCCGTGTGAAGCACGGGTTTCCACTTCTATTTCCATACTCAGGGATACTTTAGGGATTTCCCCAGGTCTAGGGTACACATCTCGAGGCCCTGATCTTTATGCACACATCTCAAGGCATCTAAGGGCTGTAACCAAGCCACGATTGTCATAAAATTAGGGTTTAATCTCCAATTGGCGAAGGCATTAAGCATTGAGTATATAAGTTGTAACGTAGCTAATTTTTCTGTCTTTCCTTCAACCTCAGTAGGCTGTGAGCTCTAGCAGATTTGGGTTAGGGTTAGATCATCATCTTTTTCCTTTTCTCTTCTTCCTTAGCCCAACACTTGCTAGCTATGATCTTTGTAAGCAATTAGGCATAGTTTAATTCAGTTTTGTAATGGGTTGTGTAAGCTTTGGGATTTGTTGAGGGTGGTTCTGCATAAGGCTGCTGCCTTGAGGAGGACTTTCATTGTAAGTATTGTTTAATCAATGAAAAGTTTATTTTAATGCTTATTCAATCTATTGTTTTCCTATGTGTCCATAGTATTATTTGATCTATGCCATATACATAGGATTTTACAGATTTGAATTCCCATGGAAGCTTGAGCTTGTAGCCCTGGGACCATGGTGGTAGTACCAATTATCTTGTTCCATCTCAGACCTCTGTGGTTTGGATAGCCTCTTTGGATAGCCTGTGACCATTTGAGTGGACAGACTATAGCCCTAGGGTGATTCTAAGCCATAGATCTGAGATGGATTCTTATCCTCTGCACTTGATCTTGTAGCCTTGTGACAGGCTGTAGCAGGAACAAGCTCCCCTCTGTTTTACATGACCATCATCAGATGTTAGATCTGATTTCTCTATAGACATTGCAGACTTGTGAGCTGAGTCATTGCATGCCTTTTTTAGCAATGACCAACTACATATAAGTCCCCAAATAGTTTCTGAATAACTATGGTTTCCACTAGTTTTTCAAGGGTTGTTTGCTCCTATGGATGCCTGAGCTTGTAGCCTAGCAAACATAGTGTATGTAATGATTTTTATGTTCTGATTTGATTCATTGGTTGGAGGACATCTATTGGATAATCTGTGACCATTTAAGTGGACAGGTTATAGCCTTAAGATCAGCCCATTCCCTTGGATCAGATTGGTTTTCTGATTTAACTCATGTGTTTTGATCCTCACTATTAGATAGTCTGTGACTATTGAAGTGGACAGGTTATAGCCTTAAGAGACCAAGTTAAATCATAGGAGTTGAGTTAGATTCTTCCTCCTTGCAGATGTGCTTGTAGCCATCTGAAGGATTGCCGCAGAGACAGCTCTAGATTTGAGTTACATGACTGAAATAACCTTAGTTTAGTTGTCTATTTCCCATTATTTTTTATCTTTATTTTAGCACACACCATCATCACCTTCTTCATAAACCCTTTCTTTAGGATAGGACTGCACTTTCTTTCTCTTCTTTTAGTTTTAGTTTAGTGTAGTTGTGACACCCAACTCCCTTTCTCTAGGATTGCCAGATCTATAGCCAGATCTGGAGGCCTACTAACACAACCCATTTATGGTTCTTGATCAATTTCTCTATGGGACAAACTCTTACTCAAAACTTGCTACAATAGACCCTGAATTCTTACAGGTTTGTGGGTTTTGGTTTTGTGCTTTTGTGTCTTCCATCTTTGATTTTATTTTGTTTTATTTTATTTTGATTATTTCCCCATCTGTTTTCAAACTAATAAAATAAGCAAACCATTAAATAATTTAACAAGTTTTTGGTGCCGCTGCCGGGGATATTGACCTTTTTAGTAGACCTGAGTTTTATTGTATTGTATTTTAGTTTACAAAATTCTTTATAGACGTGCCTGATTTTGAATAAAAAGTACTACTGATTCTGAATTTGCTTTTATAGACTTGGACAGCAACAGAAGGGAGTAAAATTAGAAGCTGCAGCTGGAGCTTTGCAACCTCTGTTTGCATTTCTTGCCCCCCTACATCTCAGTTTCATTTTCTGTTGTATTGATTTCTAGTAGTTCAGAGTACTTGTCAGTAATTTTTATTTGTTTATTAAAAAAAAAATTAGTGTGTTGTGAGTGTTTTCTTTACCTGCTGATTCTATATGTGTATGTTTGGTAGAAGGTCCCTTAACCCTGAATTAGAACCTCCAAATCCTGAGGTGGAAAGGGTCCTTAGACTGAGAAACACCACACCTGTTCCTGTTGTTGAAACTGAGCTAGCTGTGATGGCTGAGAGGCAGAGGACACTGAAGGAATATAATGCACCTGGGGATTATACATCCCCCTTCTGCATTCAATTTCCTTCAGTTGAGGGAAATTACGAAATTAAGTCCTCCACTATAAACATGTTGCGATCTTTCCATGGGCTGAGTAAGGAAGATCCTTACAAGCACATTGATAAGTTCTTGTTCCTTTTTCCCTAAAGGATAAAGCTAGCACTTGGCTCTCTAAGCTCCCAGCCAACAACATACAGACATGGAATGACCTCCAAAGACAATTTCTGGCGAAATTCTTCCCTATGAATAAAACTTGTCAGATGAGGACAAGCATACTTTCATTTACTCAATCCTCAACTGAAGATTTTTATGAGGCATGGGAAAGGTTTCAAGAAATGTTAAAACAATGTCCCCACTACCAAATTCCATAGTGGCAACTTGTACAAGTCTTCTACTAAGGAATTAATCCTAAAAGTAGGGACATGGTGGATACCTCTTGTGGGGGTAGTTACCTTCACAAGACAGCTGATGAGGCATGGGAATTGTTTGACATTATAGGTGAGAATTTCATGTAGCAGGAGTCACTGTCTCATAATGACAGTCAGACCCCAGCTAAAATAGTGAAAGAATCCACCTCTAGAGGTGGCATGTATGAGGTCAAGGTGCAGAGTGAATTAGAAAGGAAGGTGAATAATCTGAGTTTAAAGTTTGATAAATTGATGAATGTGATGCAGCCTAGAATGGTTGCACAAGTGAAAGAGGCATGTCTGATATGCCAATCTCCCACACATTCACTTCAAGAATGTCCATCAGCCAACCAGTTTCCTAAATTGGTTATGGAATATGCCAATGCTGCTCAGGCTTATGGGCAGCAACCTACTGGGTACACCTAGAGAAACCACCCCAATATGAGGTGGAGACAAGATACATACCAACAACAACAGTTGGCAATCCTATATAGACTACAACACCAATTCAACCAAGGATATGCACCTAGGCAGAATTTTCAGTTGCCTACCCCATATCCAAATCAGTTGGTTTTGCCCCCATCACAGCCTAGATCATCATCTTTTGAAGAGTAAATGCTAGCATCAATGTAAATATGGGAAACTTAGTACAAATTGTGAACTCTCATGGGCAAAGCATTAAAAAAATAGAGGACCGGCTGGGTCAAATCTATAATGCTTTGAATAAGAGAGAGGAGGGCAGGTTGCCTAGTCAACCCTTGGCCATCCCTAAAGGGTAGTACATAATTGGAGAAGGCTCCTCTACTCATGAGGAGGCTAATGAAATCACTACCCTGAGGAGTGGCAGGGTGCTTGACAATCTAGTGGGCAGGGTAGCTGAAAAGACCATGGAGAATGAAAAAGAAAGAAATGTGAGTGTAGAAGAACCATTGAATTCATCCCATGTTGTGGAGCAACAAGGACAAAATAAATGGGCTGATGTTGAGCCCCAACAACAAGCAATAAATGAAGAAAAGAGAAAAAAATAAAAATTTCATCATGATATTGCTAGGCATGTAGCTGTGGCACCAGCAATACCACAACTGCCATTTCCTCATACACTTGCTAGCCCATCTCCTTTTGATAAGAAGAATGCTCAGAGGGAGGAAATGATGGAGTCCTTCAAGCAGGTCAAGATTAATTTACCCCCTGCTTGATGCGATTAAACAGGTCCCTGCCTATGCCAAATTCTTACAGGACCTTTGTACACAAAAAAGAAAAGCAAGGGTGTTGTTCTCCAAAAATATTTTTTCTGTGAAACATGGAATCAGTGTTGTCCATAGCCACACCTAAAAAATTACAGGACTCAGGGATACCTACCATCCCCTGCATCATTGGAAACCACACCATAGGTAAAGCCCTCTTGGACTTAGGGGCCAGTGTGAAGCTGCTCCCACATTCTGTATATGAGGAGCTAGGTTTGGGAGGGCTAAAACCAACTCCAATTGTGCTCCAACTGGCTGACAGGTCTGAGAGAATACCTGTGGGTGTGGTGGACGATGTTTTGGTAGGGGTAGACCAGTTCTACTACCCTGCTGATTTTCTAGTTTTGGGCATGGACACTTGCAAAAGTAAAACCCCAATTCCTGTCATCCGAGGTAGGCCATTCTTGGCCACTGCCAATGCTTGCATTCAATGTAGGTCTAGGGTGATGGAGGTGACCTTTGGGAATATGAAAGCCTAGTTCAATGTGTACAATGCTGCCAAACAGCCTCAGATGATATTGAGGATTGTTGTGCAATAGATGTACTAGATGGCCTTGTAGAAGAAGAATTATTCAATCTGTTGGATTGAGATAATGTTGCTAAGAATATGAAATATGTTTGGAGTGAGGTTGATGAAGAGGCCTAAGCTTTCATGACAGAAGATAGCACAACCATAGAGTCTTCTGTGGGCCTAGTGCAACATTCTAGCAGGAAACCTATATTGTTGCCCCTTCCTCAAACCACCAAGGCACCTTTGTTGCCTTCTATTGAAAGTCTTCCTAATCTGGAGCTTAAATAGCTGCTAAACACATTAAAGTTGCCTTCTTGAGGCAGAACAAAAAGCTTCCAGTGATTATCTCTTCCTCTCTCACTAGTGAGCAGGAGGAGGAATTATTGAGTGTTCTCAAGAAGCACAGAAAGGCAATGGGCTGGACAATTCCTGATCTTGGGGGGATTGATGCCTCAGTGTGTATGCATAAAATATACCTTGAAGAGGGTGCAAAACCCTCCAGGGAGATGCAGAGGAAGCTTAATCCTCAAATGCAAGAGGTGGGCTTGAAAGAGATAGTAAAACTGTTGGACGCAGGGGTAATTTACCCCAGTTTAGATTCAGAATGGGTGTCACCTATTCAGGTGGTACCCAAGAAGTCAGGCATAACAGTTGTTACTTCATATTCTGGGGAGTTGGTGTCAGTCAGGGAGACCACTGGCTAGAGAGTTTGCATAGATTACAGAAAACTCAACTCCAAAACCAGAAAAGACCACTTCCCTCTCCCTTTCATTGGCCAAATTCTTAGCAAATTGGCTGGGAATGCATTTTATTGCTTTCTTGATGGATACTCAGGGTATAACCAAATCCCTGTGTATCTTCAAGATCAAGATAAGACCACCTTTACATGTCCCTTTGGTAGTTTTTCCTATAGGAGAATGCCTTTTGGTCTATGCAATGCTCCAGCCACATTTCAGAGGTGTGTGTATGCTATCTTCTCTCATATGATTGACATGTTCTTAGAGATCTTCAAGGATGATTTCTCTATTTATGAGGACAACTTTAGTTAGCGCTCAAGTCACCTTGACCTGATTTTGCAAAGGTGTAAAGAGACCAATTTGGTCTTAAGCTAGGGAAAGAGCCACTTCATGGTAACACAGAGAATTGTGTTAGGCCATGTGGTCTCCCATAGAGGTATAGAGATTGACAAAGCCAAAGTTGACTTGATTTCACACCCACCCCCACCCAAGACTGCCAAATAAATTAGATCTTTTTAGGACATGCTGGATTCTATAAGAGGTTCATTAAGGACTTTAGCAGGATTGCAAAGCCTTTGTGCCACCTGCTCTGCCAGGATGTGCCTTTTGAATTTTCTGCTGAGTGCCTTGAGGCCTTTGAGACCTTGAAAAAATGTCTCACCTTTGCTCCTATAATCCAATCTCCTGATTACTCCCTTCCTTTTGAGCTGATGTGTGATGCATCAAATTTGGCAATAGGTGTTGTCCTAGGACAGAGGAAGAATAAGCTGCCCATAGTGATTTTCTAAGCCAATAAAATATTAGCAGAGGCTCAACTTAACTATACCACAACTGAGAAGGAGCTGCTAGTTGTTGTTTTTGCTATGGATAAGCTTAGACCCTACTTGCTTGGGTATAAAATTGTTGTGTTTACTGATCACTCAGCCCTTAAATACCTATTGGCCTAAAAGGATGCTAAACCTAGGCTGATCAGAGGGATCCTCCTGCTGCAGGAGTTTGATCTTGAGAGTAAGGATAAGAAGGGAGTGGAGAATGTGGTGGCTAGCCACCTTTCTAGAATTTTGTCAGATGAATGTGCAGCTGCACCAGTTAATGATTTCGTCCCGGATGAACAATTATTTGCTCTTCAGTCTATTGTACCTTAGTTTGCCAACATTGTGAATTACTTGGCTATTGGTAGGATCCCTTCCCATTAGACCAAAATGGATAAAGACTTGTTCTTTTCACAAGTCAAGTTCTTTTTCTAGGAGGATCCTTGCTTATACAAGTATTGTGTAGACCAAATCATAAGAAAATGTGTCCCTGATAGTGACATCCCTAGTATTCTGAGCATGTGCCATGAAAATGCCTGTGGGGGTCACTTCAGTAGGACAAAAATAGCAGCTAAGGTATTGCAGTGTGGCTTCTATTGGCCTTCCTTGTTTAAGGATGCACATGTCCACTGTAAGGCCTGTGTCAGATGTCAGAAAATGGGTGACCTGTCAAGAAATTTTTCAATTCCATTGCAGCCCATTCTTGTTGTAGAATTCTTTGATATCTAGAGAATTGATTTTATGGGCCCCTTACCTCCCTCAAATGGTTATAGTTTTATCCTTGTGGTAGTGTACTATGTATCCAAGTGGGTTGAAGTCATTGCCACAAGGACTAATGATCACAAGGTTGTCTTGAAATTCATCAAAGAAAATATCTTCTCAAGATTTGGCACCCCTAGAGCCATAATCAGTGATAGGAGCAGCCACTTCTGTAACAGAAATTTTCAGAGCTTGCTCAAGAAATATTATGTTACCCATAGGATTGCAACTCCCTACCACTCCCAACTAGTGGGCAAGATGAAATTTTAAATAGGGAAATTAAGCATATCCTATAGAAGACAGTTAGGACAGATAGGAAAGACTGGGCCAAGAAGTTGAATGATGCACTGTGGGCTTATAGGATTACCTATAAGCCCCCAATTAGCATGTCCCCTTTCAGACTAGGCATGTCACCTGCAAATGGAGTTGGAACATAGAGCCTATTGGGCTGTTAAAACTTTGAATTTGGATCTAACACTTGATAAAATGGACAAAAAGCTGTAGCTGTCAGAGCTTGAGGAGTTGAGATTGGATGCATATGCCAACTCAAGTATTTACAAATAAAAATCTAAAGCTTTCTTTGACAAGGGACTGATGAGGAAGAATTTCAAGATTGGTGCCAAGGTCTGGTTATTTAACTCCAAGTTAAAAAAATATCTAGGGAAGCTAAAATCCAGATGGGATGGGCCTTATACTGTCATCCATGCCTCCCCATCTGGTGTTGTGGAGATCATGGATCTCAATTCTGGGAAGAGCATGAAAGTGAATGGTCAAAGGCTGAAGATTTGTATTGAAAACTCTGTGGAGCCTCCTCAGACCATACACCTTCATGAACCTCCACTGCAAAGTGATCCACAGCTCTGTAAATTGTATACCATAGTTGCTTGAATTTGTGTGTTTGCTTTTACAAATCTGTCATGTATTGTGTTAGTGTCATGCCTTTGTTGCTTTTACAAATCTGTCATGTACTGTGTTAGTATTTAGAAAATCTAAATCTAATTTGATGAGTATGCTGGTGAGTGTGATTTGTGCATGAACCTGCTATGATTTAAAGGCATTTGACTTCTAGGATTTTTACTTTACACATATATTTGCAATGGGCATGAAGTTATTAGAGGTGAAATAGATGAGGTGTGAAGAAATTTAGTGTTGATGCATAATAGCAGGGTGCATGATAGTTTAGATGCACATGCCAGTGTGAAGGCACTGAGAAGTATTTAATTTAGCTCTGTCGCAAAGCTCAGTGGCTTGCATTGTACCTTTGCAAGCAGTTTTAGGCTTTCTTGTGTGGCTAACTGAGCCCCACTAGCCATAAATCAGGAAAATATAGCATGCTCGCGAGGCTCTGATATGAAATTTATATCTCCGCGAGAGCCTCACGAGCGAAATACCTGAAGCATGTACTGTCAACTACCTTGCGAGGCCCCTGGTTCTTTGAAAACATAGTTCTCATGAGATTCCATTTCAGTGCGTGAGCTGTACTCTACTCCGCGATTACCTGGTGAAAACCCCGCGAGGCACGGGTTTCACCCATTTGCACCGTGCAATTCTCTTCATTTTTTATTATCCTATCTTTGTGCCCTAACTTCCAAAGCACCTCCGAGCTCTCCTTTCTCATTTTTCTCCCTTATTACCCATTCTACTCAAGCACATGCACCCAGCTCCTACCACTTTGCTCCACATCAGCTTCCGACCATTTTGCACTTGGTGTGGTGGGATTTGATTCATTGTGCAGTGTTTCAAATAAAACCCTAGCTTTATAAGGGTAAGTGCTCTATCTCCCCCCAGGTGTGATCTTCCGTTGGTAATTCCTTTACTTTGATTATTATTTTTCGAGGAGTCTGTGTGGGGTAACCATAGTGGACTGGGAGATACCTTAGATTTGTATTTCAAGATATAATTTTTTTTTTTGAAATCTATGTAACCATGGCTAAGAGCTTCACATTCATTGATAGTCAAGCAGCCTTGGTGAACCCTCAACCAACTAGCAGTCCCGTGGCCATAAGAAAGTTTGTGAGAATTGCAGAGGCAGCCATAGTAGAGGCCACTGAGCTTGCTGCTGCCTCTGAGGCCCCTATTCCCAAGAAGAAATCACCACCTAAGAAGACAACCAGAGACCACCCCTTGTTTCCAAAAGCCCTAAGAAATCCAAGAAGAAACAGAAGAAGGGCAAGGAGGTTGATGAGGAGCCCAACCCACTGGCAACTCCTAAGTTTGTGACTGCCATTAAATTAGAGGCTGAGACTGACTTTGATAACACATTCTCTGAGGAAGAGCCATTAGCTGCTACATCCATTGAATTCCTCACCAAGGCCTCCCTATTACCCCTGCTTAGGCCCCCACTGCAATTAGTTTTTCCTAGGCTAGTGTAGCTATTTTATCATAACATTAGGGTCAAGACAGGTGATGATGGAAACCCTACTCTGCTGGTATTGATTGATAATTTTGAAATATTGTTCAACCCAGTTGGGATAGCAGAGATCCTAGGTATACCAGCCACCTACAACCCTGAGTGTGACTTAGGAGTGCCACTGACTGCAACCATTCCAGAGATTGTAAAGGAAATTATTGGAGGAATTACTGCATCTAGGGTATCCATTAGAAAAAGAGACTTGAATCCAAGCCTCCTTTTTATGGATGGAGTGTTGAGGAAGAATGTCTACTGCTGTGGGCACCAGCAAGAGAGAAGGGCTCCCATAGCTGATGCCCTCTATTCCTTCTCCCTGGGCCATTACATTGATGCTGCCCAGCTCATATTTGAGAGAATGTAGGACATCCATGAGAAGGTGAAAAAGAAGCAGAAGCCCCATGCCCTGCCTTATTCTAGGCTCATCACTACTCTACTGAACCTAAGGGGCTACCATTTTCATATGAATGAGAAGACAGTGAACTTGCCCCCTAGTAAATGTGGGAAGAAGCAATGGGGGATTAGCCATACACTAATAGAGAAGAGGAAGAAAGAGAAGCTGGCTCAAGAAGCCCCCACTATCTAAGAAGAAGTTGTTGCTACCTCAGCCTCTACAGCAGCCACCTCTGTTGATATCTCTTCTCCAGCCATCCCTACATCACCCATTACCTTAGCAACCACTACCTCACCTACACCTACCATGCCCTTGCTCACACCTCCCTTCCTTATCCCGTAACCCGCCATCCATGTTGTGTCTATACCTATACCCATACTTGTGTCCATGCCTACCCTCAAACCAGTAGCCCCTACTCAACCATTGCCCATTTAGCCAGCCCACCTGTCAAAGTAACCTACACCAAAAGGAGAGCCACCAAAGCCCCCAGTGAGTCTCAAACCACCTATATCTCCCAGCCTATTCCTATCCCTGAAACAACAGCCATACCAAATCCCATACCCACTGATCTACACCCATCCTCTCCATTCCACTATTATGAGAGTGATCCTCTGCTCCCTAACATTCTAGACATTTCCATTGACCAACCATCCATAACTGATTTCCCACAAACCTTTGCTACATCTGCACCCATTAACCAACCAACTACCTCTACACCCATAACCCTCCACATTTGAACCATTTGACCATTCCCATAACCACCACCCATACACCACTGAGGAGTACTCTACTATGATGGACTCCATTTTGGAGGACATCAGGCATGATTTTACTCCCCTACCTAATTCACCTTAGCCAACCCATTTTACCCAAATTCTTACTTCACTTCAACCCTCTATCTTCCACCATGCACCTACCTCCCCTTTTCAACCTGTTTCCACCTTCCAGCCATCTACCTTAGCCACACCTAACCCCCTACTGTTAAGACCTGAAAAGTACCACTTTTCACCCCTTAACTTAGCCTTTGATTAGACCCTTAGACATCTAATAAAGTTTTGTTAAGTGTTTTCTGTAGATAATAAACAGTAGTGCAATAAGGCCAGAAATCACGTTAAGGAGCCTGTATTGGCACCAAAAGTCCCTTAGAAGAATGAGCCATGAATCCAGACCTGAAGCAAGCCTCGCGCAGCTGACAAAGCTTCAAAGGATTCAGAAAACTATGCTTCGCACAGTCCTCGCGAGCTTCCCAAGACTTCACAACAAGTGCTCGAGCAGTTGAGTAACAGAAGAGCTTCAGAAGCACAACCTTGCGTAGCTCTCGCAAAGTTCAGGAGTAAATGGTCGCGCAGTCTCGCACAGTTCAAGAAGACCTGAAATCAACCTCACACAGTTCACTCAGAATCACTGAGGAGAGAGAGCTTAAGGAGATTCTTCGCGTAGTTGTCGCGCAGTAGCCGTGAGATGCAAATGTCAAGAGAACCTGTTGCACAGTTCAGAAAAGCCTCAAAGCTATCGCGAGGATCCTCATGAAGATCTATCAAGAAAAGAAGCTATTGCGCGGTTCAGGAAGAAAGGAGCCTCGCGAAGTCAAAAGTTAGCCTCGCGAAGATCTATTGTGAAATGGAATGCTCGCACAGTTCTCACGCTATTCACAAGTAGCAATCGAACCGCGCGAAGCCCAATCCAGCGAGAGCTTAACTACCTACCTGGCGACCGCTCAAAGCATTATGAAGCTGCAACCCCGCGACGTCTGAAGTTTTAATGTTAAACTCAACCACGCGAAGAATAGAGCTACCACGCGACAAGTCTGGGAATCGATTGCAACCTGGTGAACCTCTAAACTCTAACTTCCATCATTTTGCAAAGAACTTTTTGGGAATTTCTAAGGATTAGGGCATGCACTCCCATGCTTAAATCTTTGTGCACGCACCTCGAGGCATCCAAGGATCATTAATAGGCCATCTGGCATCGCTAAAATTAGGGTTTCCTATCCCTAATGAGCCGCCGCACCCACTGCTATATAAACCTAAGCCTGGTTTAGGTTAAGGAGGCCGAAAGAGTTCAGTTTTTACTCTATTTTGTTTTTAGCATTATAGTCTTATTTTTCTATAGCTGTAAGTAGTTTTCCTTTTTCTTTTTCTTCTCTCCATGGCCCAGCACTTGCTGGCCATTCCTTTGTATGTTTATTGAGATTAGATTAATGGAATTTGTGATTGGGTGTTATATTTTTATGGGATTCGTGTATTTGTGAGTTGCTCTATGCATGGCTGCTGCCTTGTGATCCGCCATTGCTTTGGCTGTGATTCAAAGCAATTGAGGACTAATTCTAAGGTCCCATTCAGATCCAAGTGACCTGTGTGTCTGGGCTATCATGGTCCTTTATAGCCTTAGCCCCCCCACAGGGCCCACTAGATCTGAAATCCCCATGGAAGCCTGAGCTGGTAGCCTTGTGACCATGGTGGTGACAGCAATATTCTTGTTTTGTTTTGGGCTCCGTGAGGAGGATAGCCTCTGGGATAATCTGTGACCATTCAAGTGGACAGGTTATAGCCTTAGGGTGAATCCAATCTGCCGATCTAAAATGGATCCTTCTTCTTCTAGCCTGAGCTTGTAGCCTGGTAGGAGATTGTACGGAGGCAGACTCCCCCATATTAGTATAGACCCGCCATCAGATGGCAGATCTGATCTAGGTATGGAGATTGTAGGCTTGTGACTGGACCATTGTAGGCCCACTCAAGCAATGGACAGCTAGATCGAAGGTGGTACTCAATCTCTTGCTGGTTCTATGTGTCTGGGCTATGATGGTCCTTTACAGCCTTAGCCCCACACATAGAGCTTTAGAGGTTGAGGTTCCCTATGGATTCCTGAGCTTGTAGCCTGGATGAAGTAGTGCCTATAATGATTAACTTGTTTTGACCCATCCCTGGATTGTGGTCCCCCTATGGGATAGTCTGTGACCATTTAAGTGGACAGGTTATAACCTTAAGGGATTGGATCATAGCACAGGGATGAGTTGAATTCTTTTTGCTCTTTGGTGATAATGTAGCCATTGGACATGATTTCTATATCAGCAGATCTGGATCTGAGTCATAAATTTCAGCAGATCTGAACCCAATAGCATACTTCTCACCCTTTTATATTTATTTTCCCTCACTCCATCCATCTTCTCAACCCTTTTCTGTAGTTAGTTTATTAGGCTACCTTAGGATACTTAGAATAAGTGACCCTAAACTCCCTTCCTTTTAGGACTGCCAGATCTGTAGTCAGATATGGAGGGACTACTAGAGATGGCTCCCTTGGAGCTATAGATCACCTTTCCCTGTGGGAAAAACTCTTACTTATCAAAACTTGCCACAATAGACCCTGTATCTTGCAGGTCTAGGATTTCTCAGTTGTGTTGATTCCATCCCCTATTTTACTTTGATTTTAAATTGCTTTTACCACCAACAAATAAAGTAAGCACACTGGAAATGACGCAACACCTACCCCAAATCCTTAGCCTCCTTCTCTCCCTCCATACCAAAATTATGACTAACACCCAAAACCAAACAACCATTGAGTCTAGGCTTCAAGCCATTCATTCAACCCTCCAAAACTAGGCCACCATTCAAACCATCCTAGAAGTCATTCAGTCCACCTTGTTAGCATTAACCCCACCATCACAACAACCATTTATCCCTCCAACCTACCCATATACCTACACCACCCCCATCTCCTAAACCCTTAACCTTAGCAGCAACTTCAGTTGCTGCTACTCAAATAGAACCAAATCATGAAGCCCCTCCACCTACATTCTCCTTTACAGCCACCCAAACTGAGCCTGAGTTAGTATTGTTGCCTCCTAGCCCACCTACCCAGGCCACTGCCTCAACCCAAATTGAACCTGAGGTAGTGGACCTTACCCTTGCATAGGTGCCATTAACATCTTCATTCATCCAAACTGATCTTGAGGTACTGGAAGTCCCCTAACAAGTACCCTCTACCTCCACCTTACCCATTCCATCACCTGTACCCATTCCCTACCCTAGCCTGGAGGACCCAACTGAGAGGATAATGGTTCCTGCTTCTTCATTGTCCACCCCACCTTTTGTTGCTCTTAAGAGAGCCATGGATGAGAACCTTTACATCAGAAGGGATATAATCAAAGGGATGGAAGATATCAACACAGCAATCAAGCAACCCTTCCTCCATCAAATCATGATGTTGAAAGTAACTCACAAGATGGAGAGGAAGAAGATGAAGCATGGTTGGAGGCAAACCTTCCAACTATACCAACAGGAGAAGTATAAAGTCGATGGCCTAGAAGAAGTTGTGAAGAGCATGCAGTTGGCCCTTAGACTGGTAGAAGAGAGAGCTGATGATTATGTCAGGACTGCTGCAGCATTACAGCAAATCCTATCTTCTATGACTGACAGAGACTTAGCAGCTGCAGTTGCCTCTCTCTACACTGCAGCAACTCCTCCCCCTGCAACTACTCCTCATCCCAAAAAATCAAAACCTGGAGTCGAAATCAAAGAACCTTCTTTAAAGCCTGCACCCACTCCTAAGAAAAGAAGCAGCACCAAGCACAGGAAGACAACTGCTAAGCGATCAAAGTCCACTGCTGCTGCTCTCAAGAAAGAAAAAGGGAAATTAGCTCAAGAACACAGATGTAGATTCAGATGATGCAGATTTGTAATTATAGTTAGTTAGGATTTCTTTGCTTTCTAGGAACTTTTGTACTTTACTTTATTTGCATTGTATATATTACTAGTTTATGGATGAATTGTTCTTTTATGTATCTCTTGTTTGTGTTGTGATTGATTCTCATTATGTTGTACTGTCTTTATGCTAATTGGGCATTTTGTTTATAAATATACCCTGCTTCCCATGTTCTTTATCTTTGAGTCAGTGAGGACATTATTTCTTATAGGTTTAGGGGTGTGGCAGGGTATGCTAATGAAATAGTTAACCTAAGTGCAGCAAAATCAAGTGAGTACGATAGAAATAGAGCTAAGTTCACCTAAGAAACTCTAAAAATGAGGAAATTTAAAAATTTTGCAGACTTTATAGCATTAAAATCTTTTAAACTTTAACATTTCCATGAGGTGAAAACCAAGAAAACTCATTTGTATCAGCACTAAGTGAACCATTAAAGAGAGAAAAAGGTAAGGACATGCCCATGAGTTCAATGGAAGATCATACCTAGTGAGATTTGGGCCTATAAAAAAATTTTTCTCTTTAAAGAGTGTCTTCGGCAATTCTTCTTGCTCTAAGGACTGGTTGAGTTCATTTTTTCACTAGAAGTTAGGCATCTCCAAGTTGAAATAGATGAAAGTACCCATGACATTTAGGAAAGGATCAAGGCCTTCTCTTGGACAGTTTGAGCCTAAAGATACCAAACCTAGTAAACTACCCTTGTGCATACACCTTTTGAGCCTTAAAATTTTAGTTTCCTTTAAAATACATCAGAATACTTCCACCTAAACCTGTGGACCTAATTCATCCCTACCCTCACTCTGAGAATTCAGAAGGTAATGGTGAAGAAGTTGGAGATGGAAAAGCTAGGTAAAGGAGAAGAAGTTGGAGAATTCAAAAGGTAAAGGATAATAGTGTAGCAGCTGGGAGGATGGTGACATTTCAGAAAAATAAAAACAAAAAAAAATAATGAAAATGAAGAGAGAGGAGTCAAGAGGAGATTTCATTAAAAAAGTAAAAAGAAGAAGAGAAGCTAGCCACTTCAAATCTGAAAAATACCCAAGAAGATAAAATATGTTGAATTCAAGAAGGTGAAGTCATGAATCACCTCCTTCACCTGCTGATTTCTCAATTTTGCAACCTTTTCACCCTTCCATTCTTTGTAACCTTCACCCATAAGCCACATTACAACCCAGTCATAAGACCTTTTTTATCCTAATTGGAATGAGCTGTTATGTGAAGATGAAGAATTATTCAATCTATGATGAGAAATAATTAATGATGCAAGAAATTAGGTGTCTTGCCTATGTTCATGCTTGCAAACTCATTTGGGGTCTGTAACTGCTCTTGGGCCTGTGTGAACATTAAAACCCTCAAACTCAATTGTGAGAGACAATCCTGGTGAGCATTGGGTCTAAAATTGAATGTATTGGGCATTGTTTAAACCTAATTTTTGAATTAATGGTGAGCTTAGTACTGACATACACTTATAGTTTTTCTTGTTGCAAGCTGATTGGAAATGATGTGCATGCATGTAAGAGTTTTTCATGTTAAATTGTCTGTGCATTTCATGTATTTAAAACTCCTCACATTTTGAAAAAATAATCAAGGGTTGACTTATACTCTGTTATTGAAAAATTGATTTGATAATGTGTGCACTTTTGTTAACTACTTTATTGAGAAGTTTGTGGGTATCTTCACTGAAAACCCTCAGGAGTCTTCACTCCTCCACTAGGGATCACCTAGGGGTTTAAAAGGCTTGATGCATAAGCTAAATGCATCCGTGCTCCCTACGAAAGTGGCATTTACATTCCTAGAGTAGTTGTCTAAATTTTGCTTTGCTCGAGGACTAGCAAAGATTAGGTTTAGGGGAATGTTATTCATTGAAAAGTACCACTTTTCACCTCATAACCTAGCCTTTACTATACCTTGGAGCTATCTAATAATCCTCTGTTAGTATGTTTTATAGTTAGTAATAATAGTTGTAGCTTAGTACAAAGTCCATGCTTTTGGAAGCCAAAAAGAGAGAGAATTCAAGAATACACCTTTCTGGCACACACCATGGTGACCACATTGCATGCCAAGGTGGACCCTAGAAGTCCAGAGGAGGAATGGTTGGTGGACCCAAGTATTGGAGGCTACTGCAGCAGAAGGAGCACAGCAGTAGAATACAGAAAATTACCTCGCACAGTTGACACGAGGCTCATAGGCCTGCAGCATATGCAAACTTTTGTAGAACTCACATAGCTTAATAAAGGAATGGCCTTAGGAAGCTACCTCGTGCAGCTATTGCGAGGTTCATTTGCTCTCCACACTCTAACTGCTCGCAAAGCACTCACACATTAGCAGTTTCAGAAATCCAGCTCGTAAAGCTCTCGCGGTGATCAAAGAAAGCAGAATAGCCACGCGCACAGTTATCACGAGGCTCATTCATTAAGAAGACTCCAACCACTCGCATAGCTCTCGCGTAGCTCAAGAAGAGAGAGTTCCAGAACATCTCTCGCGCAGCTCTCACGCGCATCAAAGCCTAAACTATCCACGCGAGTTGTGCTACTCACTACACAAGGATCCTCACGAGATCTAAACCCTTCTACACGAGACCCTCGCGGTGGGAATCACCTAAAGCTCCACTATGCGAGCTGAGACCATTCACTGTAAATTCACCTCATGAGCACTCTTCTGTAGCTACTTCAACCACGCAACAAGTCGCGCAAGGAGTAAAACAAGCAAACCCCAGCCGCGTGAAGCTCAGGTTTCCACTTCTATTTCCATACTCAGGGATACTTTGGGGATTTCCCCAGGTCTAGGGCACCTATCCAGAGGCCCTGATCTCTATGTACACATCTCGTGACATCCAAGGGCTGTAACCAAGCCATGTCTGCATTAAAATTAGGGTTTAATCTCCTATTGGCCAAGGCATTAAGCACTGAGTATATAAGTTGTAACTTAGCTAATTTTTCTATCTTTCCTTCAACCTCAGTCGCCTGTGAGCTCTAGCAGATTAGGGTTAGGGTTAGATCATCATCTTTTTCCTTTTTTTCTTCTTCCTTAGCCCAACACTTTTTGGCTATGATCTTTGTAAGTAATTAGGCATAGTTTAATTCAGTTTTGTAATGGGTTGTGTAAGCATTGGGATATGTTGAAGGCTGTTCTGCACAAGGCAGCTACCTTGAGGACTTTCATTGTAAGTATTATTTAATCAATGAAAAGTTTATTTTAATCCTTATTCAATCTAATATTTTCCTATGTGTCCATAGTATTGTTTTATCTATACCATATACATAGGATTTTACTGATTTGAAATTCCCATGGAAGCTTGAGCTTGTAGCCCTGGGACCATGGTGATAGCAGCAATTATCTTGTTCCATCTCAGACCTTTGTGGTTTGGAAAGCATCTGTGGATAGCCTGTGACCATTTGAGTGGACAGACTATAGCCCTAGGGTGATTCTAAGCCACAGATCTGAGATGGATTCTTATCCTCTGCACTTGAGCTTGTAGCCTTATGAGAGGTTGAGCAGGAGCAAGTTCCCCTCTATTTCACATGACTATCATCAGATGTTAGATTTGATTTCTCTGTAGATTTTACAGACTTGTGAGCTGAGTCATTACAGGCCTTTTATAGCACTGACTAGCTACATTTAAGTCCCCAAATAGCTTTTGAATAACTATGATTTCCACTAGTTTTTCAAGAGTTGTTTGCTCCTATGGATGCCTGAGCTTGTAGCCTGACAAACCTAGTGTCTGCAATGATTTTTATGTTCTGATTTGATTCATTGGTTGGAGGACATCTATTGGATAATCTATGATCTTTTAAGTGGACAAATTATAGCCTTAAGATCAGCCCATTCCCTTGGATCATATTGGTTTTCTTATTTAACTCATGTGTTTTGAACCTCTCTATTGGATAGTCTATGACCATTGAAGTGGACAGGTTATAGCCTTAAGAGACTAGGTTAAATCATAGGAGTTGAGTTAGATTCTTCCTCCTTGCAGATGTGCTTGTAGCCATCTGAAGAATTCGTGCAGAGACAACTCTAGATCCTAGTTACATGACTAAAATAACCTTAGCTTAGTTGTCTACTTCTCATTAATTTTTATCTTTATTTTAACACACACCATCATCACCTTCTTCATAAACCCTTTCTTTAGGATAGCACTGCACTTTCTTTCTCTTTTTTTAGTTTTAGTTTAGTGTAGTTGTGACACCCAACTCCCTTTCTCTAGGATTGCCAGATCTGTAGTCAGATCTGGAGGCCTACTAATCAACCCTTTTTGGGTTCTAGATCAATTTCTTTGTGGGACAAACTCTTACTTACTCAAAACTTCCTACAACAGACCCTAAATTCTTACAGGTCTGTGGGTTTTGGTTTTGTGCTTTTGTGTCTTCCATTTTTGATTTTATTTTGTTTTATCGTATTTTGATTTATTCTCCCATCTGTTTTCAAACTAATAAAATAAGCAAACCATTAAATAATTCAACACTAACCCTCCCTTTTCCTACAAAAAGACACGCACCCCCCCTTGGAAAGGACTTGAAAAAATTCAAAAAGAGAAAAGATTAAGAGAGACCTTTTTCCCCTTTAGTGCCCCAATCCAATACAAATTCCAGAATTGATCTTTACGCTTTAAATCTCATTTTCCACCATCAATTTTTGAGATTTAGCTAGAACTACCCCCTAGCCTTCTTCCTCTACCTCTTAGCTACCAAGCCTTAGAGCTTAGAATACTTCTCCTAACCCGTTTGCTATAGGAAGCTCACCGGCGATGCTCTTGTGCGAAGGACCACATCGGTGCTACAAGGGCCCGAGAGCTTTGGCTCTCCCCTCTAGTCCTCTACCTTCTTTGGCTTTTCGTCTATCTTAGAATTGAGTCGTTACGCTGCCCAAATTTTGGCAAGCGGGAAGGGCTCAATAGGATCTTTGTGCCTTTGGGAAAGAGGAAGTGCCGCTCATTTTGCTTCTCTTTTATATATATATAATTATATATATATATTCTATAAACCAGCCCCACATAGACCCGGCTATAGTAGAGACCGCTTACGAACGGGTTGATCGGGTGCCTAACACCTTTCCTATCGATAATCGAAGCCCCTACCCAAGAGCCTTTGGCATAGACCAGTGAATCAAAGTTATAATTTGACACTTTAGTGCTTTTAATAATGATTTAGGTTTCCCGGAATATTAAAAGCTCTGGGTGGCGAATCTTTATTTTTCAAAATTCACAAAGGGTTTGATAAAATTCACGGTTGCACACTACGCTACGGGATCAGAGAAGAATAAGATGGATTGATGGGTACCCACCTGTTGAAGTGTGAACGGTAGATCTATGGCGATTAGGTTAAAAAGATTGACGTCCAATGCGATTGCTCGTCCAAGGTTTCTCCTTCTTCTTCCTCCTTGATATTGATGGTAGGAATAAATTGCAGTAGTACTTACGGAAAAACACAGGAGTTTTTAGGGTAGAGATTAGGGCTTTTTAGAAAGGTGGGTTGAAAAGAAGAAGTTGCGATGGCTAGGGTTCTTAAGCGAAGAAAATAATAAGAGGCAACTAGGGTTTCTTATGAGAAGAAAAGAATAAGAGGCAGCTAGAGTTTCTCAAAAGATTAGAATAAGAAAAGAAGAATAGAATTACATAACTTAAATAGAGTTTTCTAAAGTAGGGTAGGTTCCGGTGTGGATCGTGAACACCGTGCATAGTGAAAAACACATCTAACACTATTAAAAAAATTTAAGAAAATTCGGGTAGTTACAGTCTTCTTCTTGAATTATATTTTCATCTTTATTCAACCATATGATTTAACTTATGATTTCTAGAAATTGGTCAATTTATATGTCTTATGTTTTTGACCGATTTTTTCAAAGTTTGACCCATAGTCCATTGCCTTTGTTATTTTATTGACCGATTGTCGTTGTTTTCCCTTCGATCGACCGGTCATTTTCTGCTGACCGATTTGTCTTGATGTCTAACTGATTGTGAATGATTTTCACAAACAAGTGCCCTATATCAACAAATCATTTTTAACTTTAGTTGACCGATCGGCCTCTTATGCTGGCCATTGAATATTTGTCTGTCAATCGCTTTCTTCTAGTAATCGCTATTGGCAGATTGGTTAACCTTCAGTCACCTGATCTATATTTTTGTTGTTTATCAATCTTCTTCGTTCAACCGATCAATTTCCTTTCCCCTATCAATCTGTTTGTTTAACTAACAAATATATCTTATCTTTCTTTCTTAAGGATAGATCCTTGGTCGAGAATCGTGACTAATATATCTTTATTTGACCGATTTGTGTAAAGTGTCTATTAGCTTACTAATGCTTTTTTTCTTTTAATACAAATCACTTGCAACGACAAACTCATAAAAGATTCTATGATAAACATAAAGGGACTAAAGCAGGAAAAAACCGAGTATTTATCTTTAGAGTTTGGACACTACAATACACCCACACTATTTGCAAAGCTCTGCTATATGTTCTGAGTCAGAACTTGCATCCATAGTTCTGAGACCCTTGTGCATAATGTAAGTCAACCTTCTTTTATTTTCTAAAACCAGAAAATCTCATTTAAATTCCCACCGTCTGACATTTTAGTTATTTTATGTTAGAGAAATTGGTTCAGGCTGCAAGAAAAATAAAGATTAGAATAAAGAGATATGCAAATCCAGTTCGAGGCACGTTGAATATCATTGTCTTTAAAATGAGAATTGCCCCTATCATTATGATCAAGTGGTCACCAATAGCTTACCAGCAAATCGGTTCCAGGATACAATGAACTGCCAACATATTCATGTGATCAGATTTGGTGAATCTGATCATACAACCAGAACACCAAATAGCGCAGAAGGAAATTATGAAACTATCTTCTTTAAAACGGGACAAAAGAAATGTAAAAAATGCTGTATTAGAAAATAAGGGTTTCGGAACCCTTTTATAAAAATCACACACTATTTCGAGAAGAGATATATCCATTAAAAATAACTGAACGGACATATCCGTTGAAAAAAACATAACGGACACAAATAACCGAACAGACACAAATAACTGAACGCATTGGATTCAAATAAAAAATTTAAATAAAAATGAAAAATTATGTTTACACTTTTGTCCAAAAAATTTAACTAAATACACCACACTGCCACGCCACGTACACTTACACGTGCTCATGCTCGTGCCCGTGCCCATCCGTCCTAACCGACCTGGCCCAGCTCGGCGTGCACGCGCGCGTGTGTGTGACTGATGGGGTGCATGGCAGTGGAAGCTATAAAATTTGGTGTCCCCTTGGGTGAAGGCTACAAGCCTTGAGCCAACACAAAAATATGTAAAGGTAAACCCATTATTTGGGTTACACGATGTTGGACAAATCCTTAAAACAAAAAACAAAAGGGGAAAATAAAAAACAAAATGCATTTTAAAATTATCCAATAATCCCCCGCAATTTTAAAATATCCAATAATCCCCCACTATTTTAAAGATTTAAATAAGAGTAAAGCTAGAAATATATGCATAAATGAAAATGTCTTAGAGACTTGAATTTTCACTTTAGTGAAAGTAACTCAAGGTTTGTCAAGGTCTTTAGTAAAACTAAGTCTTGAACTAATGATCTTATACGACAAACCAGAACTATTCCACACACACATTTCACATAATTGGTGTTCAATAAATAGGTTAGCACATTTAGGCCCAATGCTAGTACCCTAGTTTTTGTAAGTGTTTATGAGATAAAACTAAGTCTCATTGAAAGCGGTTCCACCCTCACACTTATATAGGTAGACCTATAAGAGATGTCCATGTAACTTTAACATCTCAGCACATATTATTATAAGAATATTAAGAGCAATGCTCAACCTCCCTGTATCTATTATAGGTAAAACACTATCCTTCTTGGGATGTATATGAGATTTATTTATCACAAATGTAGTGCCCTTTAGCTACCATGTATTTAAGACTTGTTTTTCCCTTTGAACCTAAACATTGATTAAACAAATATTAGGTACGGTTCCCATCATAAGTGGCTATTCACAAGACATCAATCGGGATGGGTTTAAAGCCATTAAACCTAAACAGCCACTTATAATGAGAACCCTACTTAATATTGTTTAATCAATGTGAAATTCAAAAAAAAGTTTCAAATCATGTAAATATGCATAAAAGGCACTACATTTAAATCTAAAATATGAGTGGGGAATATTGATATTTTAAATATTTAAAATTGATTGACATTTTAAATGCTTTTGTGTTTTGCCTTTTGGTTTTTGTTTTAAGGATTTGTCCCACATCGTGTAACCCAAATAATGGGTTAACCTTTACATATTTTTTTGTTGGCTCAAGGCTTGTAACCTTCACCTAGGGGGCACCGTTCAACCTTCCACCGCCATCATCCCATCTGTCTAAACATGCTGCCATCGCCAAGGCCGGTCATCCGGCAGGGCATGAGCTGCGTGTACGTGTACGTGGCATGGCGGTGCATTGTGTTTAGTTAATTTTTTTAGACAAAAGTGTAACCACAATTTTTCAGTTTTATTTAATTTTTTTATTGGAAACCCATGCATTCAGTTATTTGTGTCTGTTCGGTTATTTGTGTCAATTTAGTTTCTTTCAACAGATATGTTCATTCAGTTATTTTCAATAGATATATCCATTCTCGAAACAGTACGTGATTTCTATAAAAGGGTCCCGAGACCCTTGTTTTCTAATACTGCATTTTTTACATTTCTTCTGTCCCGTTTTAAAGAAGATAGTTTCAGAGTTTCCTTTATTATGTGTTCTAATTCTAGTGATGATCGATTCACCGTCGATCCTGCAATACACCGGTTCATTGTATCCTGAAACCGATTTGGTAGTAACCTATTGGTGACCACTTGATCATAGAGGTAGGGGCAAAAAATCATTTTAAAATTATCCAACATTTTAGGCCTAATTATAATTGAACCTCCATCAACTCCCTAACCTAATACAGCTCCATTTGGTCAAATTTGTTTTAGTCATGTCCTCAAGAATAAAAAGAATTTATCAGGATAATAGAACAAAATCCCTGACTAGCAGTAAGTTAGATGATGGAGATTTCTCTAGGTTATCTGCTCTGTACATGCTAGCAATTTTTCTCACTCCAGATATAAATCATTCTCTAGATTGGAAAATACTAAACCTCTCTCAAGACATAAAAGGGTTTAATCTACATAATTGGGGGACAGTGGTATATCATGTTTTGCATCATTATTTGATTTAAAAAAAATCCCTTTCTTACGTCTAGAAACATGGGTTGAAGATGGAAATCTCAATTTACGAAACAACAATAACTGCTTTAGGGGATCTATCTACTTATCTGTAAACCATGGGCACTTCCTGAATGGCATCCTCTCTAGAAATCTCGATTAATTTCTGAATCTTCCGATCGTCCAAGAATCATCTCTCACCAAACTGGGGTTTGAATTATTTTAGCTCTCACAGGGCTATCTAAAACCCATCCTCCCACCGAAACCCCCATCGTCTTCCATGATGGATGGCTCGTCCACAAACTGACACCACTACTGGCCTTGATCACCATCCTATGGATTCCCGTCGCTTCATCCTCTCCTGCTTCAGAATGGCAGTCTGTGAGAGAGAGGAACCGAGAAAACTACCTTAAAAATGAAGAAGAAAGATGGAGTGACAGCCATTTTGACAGATTGAGCGACGCCCTGTAGATTTCAATCGGAAGCCATTTTGACAACACCGCCCACCATTCAATCAGTTGTCGACGTTGCAAAATTGACGATGGAGAAGAAACTGGCGAAGTTAGCAGGATCTCTGCAATGGACGATGGAGAGATCAAGCTTTTTAACAGAGCCAAGACAAGATTTAGAATGAACAACAATTGAGATTGATGAAGCTGAAGAAAATTTGAGATTGGTGTTGTCAAAAGCATAACTATTGGAACTTCTCCCATCATCAATGGTGTCTCAACAGCAATGCAGAGCCCACCGAAGTACATGAGTGATCTGGAATGAGAGAAAATCTACTTCTAAACCCAACCACTCTGGTTCTCAGGTTGGCGATATCTCAAACGGTTGGTTAATTTGAGGACGCAAGTTCAAAAGCCTCAACTGCTCTGAGGTGAAAAAAGATCGATTGATTGCTCCACCAAAAGATCTTCGGTCGCTAACCTTGAGTGGGACTCCCAAGTTTGCTTATCAATTCCATCAACTCCTACTTTGTTTTATTTGACTTTGGCAAAGTAGATGAGAAACACCGAATCCTTAAACAATTTAGAAATGGTTGGAGTTCCCAAGAGGTGTGCTTCAACCTATGCTCTTGGAACATTGAACTTGAAGAAACTAATGACGGCACCTTCAGGAATTCCATCTAGCTTCACTCAAGGGGTTTACCCTTTTTATCTCTAGCTTGAAGTTGTTTTCATGGAGATTGGTCAATTGTGAGGTAGTTCATAAAATATTAACAGAAAAACCTAAATCTGACAGACCTTTCCTATGCCCGTATTCTCATCTCTTATGCATCATGGATAGACATCCCTCTGCTTCTCTGGATTTCTAAGGGCTCACTCAATTATCCGATCACTATAGAGGTCGAACCAAAGGATCCTCCAACTCCCATTTCATCTCCATTAACCAACAAGAAGGGTCATAATACCTCTTTTAATTTGGCCGAGCAGAGTAGAGACATAAGGCATGATGATTGGGAACAAATTTTAGTTAATGACATTAAGGAAAGAATGTCGAATGTCGGGTCTTGGGAATCACAACATGAGGCAATGATGCATGGCAAACACTTCGTTAACATTGAGATTCGAATTCGGTCAAAATAGGTCACTAGAGATGATTTTCTTCCCTCTCGGATGAACCAGGTCACTGAACTGGACAGTGACAGTGAGATTCAAATTCGGTCACAATAGGTCACTGGAGAAGACAATTTTCTTTCCTCTCGGATGAAGCAGGTTGCTAAACCGAACGGTGACCATTTACCGATGTCCTATGTCAATGCGACAGTTTTCTTTCAAAAAAATTCAAATTCTCTACTCCATGGATTCGAAACCCTCCCAATTCTTGATCGTGAGCCTTCTAACTATTCAAGAGACTTCACTTTCATTGGGCCACAGTTAGCTAACAGGGAGGTGACACCTCGCTCCAGCTGGCATGCACAATCCTCCCATGATCGAAGATGATTAATTACTAGTTCAATTCCGAGGGTAAATCTGTCATCCATGGATTTGAGGGAACATCTCAAAAACCACCTGGAAAACACTGAAGCTGACACTGACCCACTACCAAATCCAATGGCTGAGGATAGGCAGCAGCAACTACAAGTTTGGTAAATCCTCTGGTCCATCCACTAATCCCCTTACTTATCTCAAGGCCTCTTCCCCACCATACTCGCCTTGAGAATCCTCCTCCTCTAGCTAGATCTATTAAGTTTTCCTCGACGACCAAAAGGTTAACAGAGCCCAAAACCTCGATAGTAGCTCCTCACACCACTGTTCAATTGAGACTCATGGCTCTATTTCTCACTCTATAGTGAAATCTCAAGATGATCTCAATTTTCTGCTCGAGAGAGACCTTGATAAAATTTGTAAGAAGTATGGTCTAGTCTTTAATGGCTCTCAACATGAATTCCGTAATTTTTTTAGGGACGAATTTTGGGATTCTTCTCAAAGGCACCCTCTCACCACTAGTCAAGATCATCGAAAGTTTTATTCTAACTCTGTTTCTCACCCTCTTCACAATGGGTGTATAGAAAAAGCACAGTCCACTGTGTGATGTCAAGGTTAGCCTTCTGGTTTCGAGCTCTTCATTCCTAGGTAACAAGTCCTTTTTTTATGCAGCTAAAGATTATTAGCTGGAATGTAAGGGGACTTGGAGACCCCTTGAAGTGTAGTATTATTAAAGACATGATAGCTGAATTCAAGCCCAGCCTCTTCACTCTTAAGGAAACCAAGTGGCTGTTTGTGATGATGCCAGTCTCATATCGGTGCTTTGTGGTAGATGGTGAAAGCGGTCTTCTCTTGATGTTATTGGTTCTAAGGGAGGGGTTGTTGTAGTGTGGGACAAGAGGGATCTCCAAAGACTAGATACCATCATCGGGAGGCGCTCAATTTATGTTAAATTAATGCCGACAAAATACAATGTCATCAGAGCATTTTCAATAGTCTACGGTCCTAATGACTTGAGAGTAAGGCCAACTTTTTGGGAGGAGCTCCTCAGGGTTCAACGAATTTGGGGTATCCCTTGGATCTTAGGGGGTGATTTCAACATCATCAAGTTCATGGGAGAAAAAATTTGCAGATGTAAGATTTGTTCCAGTATGAGGGGTTTTGCCAATTTTGTCGCCATGACATCTCTTGTAGACATCCCAATGTCTTGACCACATTATAATTGGTCCAATGGCCAAGAACTTCCAACCATGAGTAGGATTAATCGATATCTTCTCTCAACCGACTGGGAAGATCTCTGCCCCTCTATTCGCTCCGAAGGGCTGACAGCATCGGTTTCTGATCATATCCTGATTCTCCTTATTTCCCAAGCTGATTTCTTGGTTCCCAAGCCCTTTCATTTCGAGTTGGCCTAGCTCAATAACTAGTCTTTTCATGATCTCATTGCCACGAAATGGAGGGAAATTAGAGCCTCCAGAACTGTTGATTATAGATTTATGCATAAATTAAGAGTTCTCAAGCTATTGTTAAAAGTTAAAACAATCATTATCTATCATTTCAAAGAGCAATTTTAAGAGGAAATCGCTTCCAGGCCATTCCCTGATGGGTTGATCTTTAGTACCATATCCTCAGCCCAAAGCGCAGCATTAGAAGCCCTCTTCTCCCTTACGAAAATCAAAAGAGTTATTTTTTAAGGCGATGGAGATAAGATCCTAGGGCCTTATGGGTTCCTTCTAAAATTGTTTCAATGCTTTTGGGACTTCATCAAGACTGATCTTCTCCTTGTCTTCTCCCAATTCCATGACAAACCTTACCTAAGCAGTGATGCCTCCACGACGTGCATCGCCATGGTACCCAAGTGTGACAAAGCCCAAAAGATGGGTGATTTCAGGCTCATCAGTTTGGTTACAAGCCTTTACAAAATTATATTCAAAGCTCTGTCTAACAACTTGTAGCATGTTACTGATCTCCTCATCTCCCCCTCTCAAGGGGCCTTCATAAAAGGTCACCATATTACGGACGGGGTTGTCTTGTCCCATGAATGTTTGCATTCTCGACACGTCTCTAAGAAAGCTGGCCTGATCGTTAAATTGGACATGGAAAAGGCTTTTGATCAGGTTCATTGGGCATTCATCGATAAGCTTCTACAGAAAATGGGCTTTGGCCTTAAATGGAGGAAGTAGGTCAAATGCTACACCAATAATCCCAGATATTTCATACTCATCAACGGCTCTTCAAATGGTTTTTTCTCCTCTTCAACCTTGTTGTAGAGTGTCTCAATAAATTCATTGATAGAGGAGTTGATCTCAATGATATCACTAGTTTTTCTATTGCTAGAGACTATCGACCTATCTCTCACTTGTAGTTTGACGTAGATACTCTCATTTTTGTGATGCTAGGAACGATAACCTCCTATATATTAGATGGATTTTGAAGATCATCGAATTGTGCACGGGTCAAACGGTGAACTTGGCGAAGACGAAGCTCATGGGAATCCACATCGACTCTAATACGATTAATGGGTTTGCAAATTATGTTGGTTGCGAGGCGAGCTCTATCCCAACAACTTATTTGGGCCTTCCCCTTTTTGTCAACATGCCTCGAAAATCTGCTTGGGATCCTTTGATTGAAAAAATGGAGTCTAGGCTTTCGATTTGGAAAGGTAAAGCCCTCTCCATGGCGGATAGGATTACTCTCATCAAAAGTACTCTTTCTTCCATTCCTTTTTATTTTTTTCTATATTTAAATGCCTCAAAAATATTATTGCCACTTTAGAGAAAATTATCAGCAATTTCCTGTGGAGCGGAGGCCAAGAGAGAAAAAAGTTTCACATGTTAAATTGGGACAAGGTCTGTCAGTCTAAACAAGATGGCGGTCTCGGTATCTGTAATCTTGACCAAATGAACTCGGCGCTTCTCTATAAATGGTTCTAGAAGATAGGCGGCGGTAGGGGTTCTTCCTGGTCATCTACGATCAACTCCAAATACAACAACTCTAAGAATGGTTGGGATTCAAACTTCAAAAACAAACATAGGGGCTCGGGCTAGTAGAAAGGAGTCATCACTGTCACACCAGCTTTCTTCAGATGCGTTAGTTACAAGTGTTCCTATGGTAAAACTGATCAGTCACAGAATATACCATTTTATCACCCTTAACTTAGTGATGCTAAACCCCAGTTTACTACTAACAAGGTAATGATGTGTAGATATTAAGGATAATCACTAAAAGAGAACCAAAGTGTTAATCTTCATCAAAATGAACTCAAAAAGTAGTAAGAAAGACGATTGAATGAAAAAGACGATCAGACGCTGCTGAAAGTCTAAAATCATAAAAGACGATGGAGTTATACAAAGAAAAATATAAAATCATAATTTACGATTCTTCAGAAAAGTCGTTCCAGCAAAAGGCGATATAAAGGGAAAACGAACGATCATAATATAGAATCTTCCAGAGAAAGCTATGTACTGAAAAAGAGAAATCGTAATTTATGATTGTATAAATTGAAGCTTCCTATTACTGCTAATCAAGTGAAGATTTACACTGCCATGCACCAAATTAGAAGAACTCTTGAAATAGAAGTTTGTCGAATCACGAATCTGAGAAGATTGATGAAGAAAGACTCCTAAAGATCTCAATTGCAGAAATTAAGGAGAAAGTCCAGAAGCACATCAACCACTGAAAGCAAGGAAGATAAAATTAAGAATTAGAGTTATATTAGGAATCTTTTGTTTTTAGTATTTTCTTTTATTAGGATTAGAACACTGTAAACTGACTCCTTATGATTTATAAATAAGAGAGCTCGACATAGGAATAATATCATCGAAGAATTTCTCAAAATTAATTGACAACTGGGGTTGGGTTTTCTTCTTATCAAATTTAGTTTAGAGTAGTTTAGATATCCAAGGTTCCTCGATCACAATTGACGACTGGGATTGAGAGTTGGATGATTACTGTAGATATCCGTAGTTTCTTAGAAGCAATTGACGCCTGCGGCTGAGGGGTGAAAGATATATTTTACTTTGCTTTCTAGTTTAGATTTATTTTTATTGCAATTTACTTCTTTTTAAACATCTTCAAGTTTTGATTTGAATTGACGACTCAGATAGAGATTTGCAGATTAGTGTAACGGTTTTATTTTCCATCTTCAATTTTCTTGAATTAGATTGATGCTCAATTTTTAGGTGATTGTTGATTAGATTAAATCTGTATTGACAGGATTCTAGTTTTGATTGACGACCAATGCTACGAGACTTGATATACGATGTAACGGTATTTTAATTTCGTAAATATCTGAGACTTAAAGGATTGTGATTGAGGACCATAATCTGGAAAAAGGAGGATTTAGATTTATTTTTTGCAAATTAATTAGAAAAAAATCATTCTTTTATTCATATTTCTCCAATAGTTTAGGATCTTAAAGATAAATATAAGTTTTCTGAAAAAAGAAAAATACATAGATAAATCACTTCCTCATGGGAAAGATCCTATACTAGCATTATAATTTCCCTTGTGCGCTTGCAATAGGTTAAGACTTAATTAGAACAACCTAAATAGACAAGACAAGTTTTTGATGCCGCTGTTGGGGAAGCAAATTTTATTTTTTATTTTTTATTTTAGAAAATAAATATTTATCTTTCTCTTTTTATTTTTCTCTATATTTTTATTTTCTTGATCACTTCTTAAGCTTTTGCAGGTTTATTCAGAGCCACCGAATCACAAGGTTCAACTTCCCTTGATCAGAGAAGCTAGAGGCTTAGATTTGTTTCTCTCCTTGCTTTTTAAATTAAAAATCAGATAAAACTAAAAACAAAATAGATATTTACAATAATTGTTTTATCCACCCTGCTCTGCTCTAACTCCATTCATTATGGTAGGAAAAGATCAATTTGTGGCTAAAGCATTGGGGGAGTATTACGCACTGATATCTCTTACACCTCCCCCATGTATTCAATTACCCCCTATAGTTGGTAATAGGACTTTTGAAATTACGCCCAATGTGCTTCAAGTACTTCCTATCTTTCGCGGGTGGATGGATGAAGACCCCCATTTGCATCTAAAAACGTTTCTAGAAGTATGCACCATCCTTAGAATTAAGAACTTGTCAGAAGCATCCACTTGGTTGAGACTGTTCTCATATTTTCTTAGAGATGAAGCAAAGCAGTGGATACACTCTTTGCCCCATAATTCAATTGCTAATTGGGAAGGATTGGAACGCATGTTTCTTATGAAATTCTTTCTAATTTGCAGAATGAATAAAATCAGGCATCTCATCATAACATTTTGTCTATTCTCGGATGAATATTTTCAGGAATGTTGGATTCGTCTTAAGGATCTTCTGCACAAGTGCCCTCACCATGGGGTCACGCGTTGGCAAATTGTGCTCACCTTCTATGAAGGCCTTAATGATGCAACCAGACATATGATTGATGTGACCTGTGCTGGAATCTTACATATATTGATTGTCAAGGATGCTTGAGAACTCTTTGAGACCCTTAGCGAGGAACCAGTGCAATACCACGCACCAAGTGAGGTAGATTCGGAGACTTTAAGGAATATACTTCCTAAGCAAGGAGGATTATATAAATTAAAGTCAATGATGAAATATCTTTCGAGGCTGAAGCTTTGGAAAGAAAAAATTCAATCTCTGGTGGGTATAAAATCGTACCCAATATCTCAAAGAGAAGAAGCTTGTGGTCCTGATCAGCCACATAATATACCATTTTACTACCCTTAACTTAGTGATTGTGATAGCCTAGATTTCCGCATCTGAAAACCCGCACCGTTAGACCAAAAATAGGGCAATCCCCAAACGAACTGAATAATAGAACACTTGGTACATCCACACATAAAGCGAAAAACAAAGCACCGACTCTAACTATGCAGATAGAGTCATCAAATAAGCAAACAAAATCTCCAGTTCTACTATCAAAGTGCGCTCAAAATAATGGTTCTAATCCCCTGTAGAGACACAAGGATAAAGAACCTAAAAGAACCACTGGTGATGGCCATCCATCACCGAAATATGGTTTCTGTGCAACCGTGGATTTTTATCAAACCCATTGCGACAATGCGTACTCGTGAAAAGTATAAAGTCACCACCCATAGCTTTTGGTGTCCCGGGAAACCCAAATCAATTTTATAAGCACCGAAGTGCTACAAATATGACTCTGATTTACCGATTCATGCCAAAGGCTCTTGGGTAGGGGCTTCGGTTATCGATCGGGAAGGTGTTAGGCACCCGATCATCCCACTTAATGTTGTCTCTACTTATGGCCAAAATAAAAATAAAATAAAATAAGCAAAAGGGTCCTTCCTCTTGCCCTATGGTCCCAAAATCCTATTTGTGCCCCTCCATTCCTATAAAAAATTTGGCGGCGTAATGACACAAATGCGAAGATAGAGAAAGAAAAAAGAAGGTAGAGGAGTAGAGGGGAGAGCCGAAGCTCTCAAGCCCTTGTTGCACCACTGTGGACCTTCGTGTAGGTTTGGTTTGGTGAGCTTCTAATGGCTTGTATGATTAGATGATGTGTTCTAACTCCTAGAAGATGATAGATAAGAGGTAGAAAGGGAAGGCTAGAGGGTAGCTCTCACCTAAACTAAGAGGTTTTGAGGAAAGGTAAGGTCTAAAAGGGAGCTTGGGAATTCTAGAATTTGTATGCAAAAGGGACACCACAGGGGAGAGAGAGCTTCTTTCTTAATCTTCTCTCCTAGGAAATTTTTCAAGCCCTCTCAAAGGGAAGTGTACCTCTCTATTTAAAGGAAAAGGGGAGGTTAGGAGGATCCTTAGAGGCTTAAGTTTTATTAGCACTTAGGTAATCAAGCATCTAAGGTTTCCTAAGATTTTTGAAGCTTAGAAAAGTGTGAAAGTAGCTTTAATGGTGGGTGATAGGGTAGTGTTTCAAATCACTTGAGGGTTGCAAATAGGATAAAGAAGGGGTGCAACGAACAAGTGAAACACACCCAGGGCATCAAGATGGTCAACACGTCAAACTCCAAAGATGAAATTTGAGCAAAAAACCTATAGTTACTGTAGCTATACCTGACACAACTAATAGTTGTGCCAAGCTTAGGTACAGTAAAACAGTGTCAAAAGAGTGCTTGGGAAGTTCCTTTCCTGCAGGGGGGGGGCACATAAGGCTGGTGCAACTAATACTTATGCCAAGCCATTTCTTCCTACAAATGGCTTGGTACATGTATTACATGTGCCAAATCCCATATGGATCCCCACCCAAAACCCTAATTTGTCGAAAATTTTGGAATGTTATATCTTTCGATGTACAGTTCTGATTGAGGTGATTATTGGCTTGTTGGAAAGCTAGAGGCTTCTACTTTTCAATCGTACATGATTCGATTACAGTAGAAGATCTTAGCTAGTCCTAGTGTACCACTCTTTGATCATTTCCTGAGAAAGTCTAGGTATGGGTTCGGAAGGGATTCTAAAGGTTGGGATTGATTGCTAAAGGTTCGAGGAGGTTTCTAAGGGATTAGGGGTGATCCCTAAGGGTTTGGGATGACTCCTAAGGCTTTGAGAAGGTTTCTAAGGTTACGATACCTACCATTGGAAGCTCGGAAGTACGCCTCTCTCGAAGTGTGTTTCAATCAGGCCTTGGGCCAAATTTGGGTGTCTACAGATGCCTCTCTTTGGTATCCGATCACTAATGATCGAATGGCAAAGACAAGAGACATCCAAAGAGGCCTAAGGCATTACTGACAGGTCTACTATATTCAAAATGAACCTCAAACATCAGGTGAGTAACAAGGTTAGTAAACGAAAGCCCTGTATGTCGGGAAAAATGTCTGTTCCTCAAAGTTATTGGTCGCTAAGCGCTTAGGGACATTACTGGGCATAAAGGAGATGGATCAAGTTATGAAAGCCCAATACGCTGGGAAAAATGTCTGTTTCCCAAGATGATTGAATATGTTTGATGTTCAAGTTTCATTCTGAATCCGATAGCTCCATGAGTAAAAGGGAGATCGACCCATACTTAAAGATAGGCACGAAACAAAGAAGCAAAGGTCCATAGTTTGTGTCCAATCATATGAGGCATTGATTGCCCCATCTAGCCAGTCACAGGTTCCCCTGTGTGAAGCAGGGTTTGAGGTCTTTGGGCGAACCTATTGATCCCGAAGTTAATTTAGCACAGTTATCCCAGCAAAGTGAATAGATGGCGCAACACTTTTTGGGAGTACGTGCCACTTTTGATTTATTTTATGTAGATTTTTTTGTTATTTTTTATCATTTGATGTGAAAATTTGACTTTTATGTTATCATTTTATGTGAATTTTTATGTTATCATTTTATGTGAATTTTTATGTTATCATTTTATGTGAATTTTTATGTTATCATTTTATATGATTTTTATGTTTATGTGTGAATTGTTTTTATATTTCTGGATTTTTATGTTTATGTGTGATCGAGATTCTTTGGGCATGCTCATTGATCTCGATCCACTTATTCTAGCACAACTTCTCGGGCAAGTCAAATGAGAGTTGATATGCCATTTGGGGGTGTGTGCACCTACAAAAATCAAAACTAAAGATAAGGGATCAGGTCGGGTGGGTATAAACCTCTCTTAGCCAGAACCCAACCCAAAAGTAGCCTGGCGCATGTATTACTTGCGCCAGGCCAAATGGGGGCCAAAATACACTTGGTGCATGTAATACATGCGCCACGCAAAACCTGGGGATGATTTTAAGCCCCCCGAGCCTGAGCTAAAAGAGGGTTATTTCAAAAAACCTCTTCTTCCCTCTCTCAAAGGAAAATGAGACCTCTCCCTAGAGATCCCCTGGATTGATTTCGAACGTGCTTCATTGCCGATGTTCGCTCGCGCCATGTAAACCCCCTCTCCATGCCGGATCAAGGACCCACTTTTCTTGAAGGTAACCATTTAAAACCCATTTTTTCTTGATTTTTCTTAAATTTTCTTATAATGTGGTTATGATCTTTGCATTCCTAGATGATAAATGGGTTATTTTTCTCGTAAGCATGATTATTGATGATGGGTTTGATGTTTATTCCATGAATGATGCCCTATTTTTGCTTTTTAATGGGTTTAATTAGGATATATATCCCTATATTTTTTCTTCTCTCGTTTTTTGGCACATAAAGAAAGGTTTTTTTTTTGTATATATAAATTTTTCTTTTTTTATTTATTTTTACACATAAAGAAAGGATTTTTTGTTTTCAATTTTGTAAAAAGGAAGGGAATTTTTTTTATATTATTATTTTGGTTTTATTTTTTTGAAAAAAGAGAGGGGATTAGCATACTTACCTTCCCTTGACCTGTAGCATAATGGTTTCTTATTATTTGATCAAACCTGACATGATTGCTCGTATTTGCCCCAGAATGTCGAGTGAAGAAGAATACGTGCAGGAGAAAGAACAAGAAGAGGGGCCGGAAATGGTTTATTGTTCCCAGGGAGAACAATTCTTTGTGGTGGAGCGCCCTGCCGGCTCTTGGTACGAAATGCAGGGCGAGGCCGCCCATGCTAGTCCCTTCCATCAGCAGCATATTCATATCTCCAATTTTGGTATCGCCGACAAGGTAAAGTGATAAGTTCAGTTTTTTTCTTGTGTAATCTTGTTGTGTTTCAATGATCTGATGCCTCTTTTACCTTGGTACAGGACTTGCCCCAGATTGTGTTTCAAGGAGGTTTGTTGGACTTTCAGCAGTTTTATCGCTACCTCCCACCGATTGTAAAGTTTCTACTTGAACAGGCTGGCTTTGGAGATTTCCTTTCATGCCCCGCCATGCAAGTTGACGCGGCCTATCTAAGGGCCCTGATTGAGCATTTTTGTTTAGAGACCATGACCTTTCACATGGCCATGGTTGAGATGACTCTGACTCCCGTAGATTGGGTCATGATTACCGGGATTGGGATAGGGGTGTTCCGGTGGCCAACCTTGCAGTATCTGACCGAGATGAGATCATTTGATTTATAGGGGCTTATCTCCCTTCCACAAGTCTACATGGTACTGAGGTCAAAATGTTCTGATTGTCTAATCTTTTTTAGCTAAATGAGTTGGTAGATCTGGGGTAGCCAGAAGTGGACATTTTTATTGAGCCCGAGCGCGTGGTTATGTTGGCCCGAATCTCGCTCCTCTTGCTATTGGGCAAGACCCTCTTCACAAATGCCAGCGGTGGATGGGTCTCCCTAGGCTTGCTCAGCCTCATGGACAATTGGAATGACGTGCATAGATATGACTAAGGCGGGGCCAACTACGCTGCTTTGATGTCCAGCCTAGTCCAAGTCTCTGTTGGCAATGCAAAGTCTATCGTCAGCTTTTGGCCTGCTTTGGAGGTAATTCCTAACTCTTGTTTTTTTTTTAGTTTATTTGGATAATCATTCTCTGCTTCTAACCTGTCTCTTATGTACTGCTCTTATTAGGCGTGGGGGTAATTATACTTTCAGCCTGGCCGCCCCCTTCTTCAATCTGATATATACACTTATCTGCTTTTGAGCAATTGGAATAAGCACCGCTGTAGGGATGTTGGCATCAAACACCTGGAGATGGGCCTGAGGTCCCAATTTGACCTGCTGATCCAGGAGCAGGTAAGGCTATTTTTCCTTTTTTTCATTTTTGAGTTTCTCCTTTATATTGTGCTGCATGTTTGACTGCTTGGACACTCCTGTATTTGGGAAAATTATATATGACCCATACATTGGTTCTCCTAATTAGGATTGAGCCGCTATAGGTCCATCTTGCCTCTTCATCGACCACTACATCATCTTTTTCTATTAGGCTTGGGCCAAGGCATATTACCTGGGGGAGCGGGTAGTTCATCAGTATCGGTACTATCCTGTCGTACCCTCGGCTCCTCCTGCAGATATCATGGCGCCCGAGGGTAGTATAGAGGAGCTCACTACCAAATTCCTTCAAAATGGGTTCCCTATCGATGCCTTCCTAATGCTCAGAAACTATCAGATGTGGTATGAGCATTTGCCTTATCGGTCTCTTCTCTCACGCTTCGTTCCTGGTGTAAACTTCTTAGCTTTTGGCAGCCCGTATTCTCAGGTAGTTCTTCCTTCTCTTTCAAATCAGTTCCTTGTAGCTTTGATTGACTTGTGATCTCTACTAATGGAAACCTTATATATTTTCATAGTTTGAGCAAGGAGGTGATTCTAATGATGATGATGGGGTGCGACGGGTACTGCTGCGGCCTCAGGAGCTGGTCCTTAATCTAGAGCTGTTCCTTTAGGTCCCTTCGGTATGGGTGCTTCGAGTAGCTCATCTGCTGAGGTCTCGGGGGGTTTCAGATGCCTTGATGATGCATTCCTTATGGGTTTATACACCAATGTAGAGGAGCGGTCTCTTTTATCTGTAGAGGCGATTAGGGTTCCTCCTCCTGAGTTAGTTCCCAGGGTAAGTTTTTCCATTTCTGCATATTTATGCTTGTAGCGCTTATAGCTGATATCTTTCCTTTTCCAAAATGCAGGACTATGAGTCAGCTGTGAATCAGACCGAATATTACCGCAACATCGTTAGTCTTAAGGATGTGGAAGTGGTGAATATCATTCTGACCGTTCTTTGATTATTGCCTTGCCATTTATCTTTCAATTGATCTGATTGGTTACTGACTTGCAGCGTGCTCGTGAAAAGGAGTCGCGCTCTGTGCTCAGCCGACTTTCTCAGGCATGGACCCGGGTAGGAGACATTTGAACCTATCAAAGTTCTTCACGTCGATGAAAGAAATCGAAGAGTGTCAACAAGGATTAGGCTTAGCTCTTGGTTTTGAGTTTTAGACATTCTGGGACATATTCTTTTTGGGATTTTGATCAGTTTGTAACAGATGATATGGCACTTATTTTTATTAGAATGGTTTGTTAGCTTCTTGGAATGTTAGTGCTCTTTCCTTTTATCGCATGCTTTGTTTCTCTTGTAGTATATATGATTACTTGCAGGATAGGATTAATTTTGGCAAAAAGAGGACCTCCCAGGCCAACTGCTTTATTCAATGTTTTATTCTCCTTTGATGTGGATTTTTCCTGTACAAATAAATGTTTATATAAGTTAGGTGCAATAGAATTTTTTTTTTTTTATGTGATCACAACATGAAGCAAAGGTGAGCTAGCTAGGGGGGTCCAGCAAAGACCAAAAGTTCCCCCTCAAAACCTCACATTTGTTGTAGGGGGCCAGATTGGTCTGGCGCATGTATTACATGTGCCAGGCCAATTCATGGAAAAAATGCACTGTCACATGTAATACATGCGCCAGGTGCCTCTTGGGGGCAATGGGCCCTTTTAAGCACGAGAATGGCCCTTTTTCCTTCTCTTCTCATTTTGGCTTGACATTTTCTACTGCCTTTTTCTCTCCTTGCTTTCCCAGGGGTGGGTCCATTGTCCTACATCAAATTTTTACATCTTTGAAAAATCCTTATATGTCAATGGACCCACTTTCCAACCCTCCCTTACACAGAGGGTCCGGAACCAATTTACTCCCTTCTTTGGGCCTAGGGCCCAGTTTTCTCAAAAGTTGGCTTGGGAGTTTGAATGAGAGTGAGCTCATTGATTTAGATCAGCTTGGATTGTCATGCCTCTCATCCTTCCTTGAGGTTCCTCCACGGTGGGACCTACATCATGCGACGACCTCCTTTTGGGATGTAAATGTCCATGCGTTCCATTTTGGGAAGCAGGATCTATCTCCCACACTTGAAGAACTCTCCATCTGTCAGGCTTGAAGCTCCACAGAAGCCTTGTAAGAGTCATGCCGAAACTGGGCTATGCTAATGCCATCCAGCTTACTCTGGGCTTGAAGAAATCCGAATATGAGAAAAGTCTCATTGGAGGGCCCACCAGGTGTTTGATAAAATTCCTAAGAGAGTTTTTCGGTGATGAAAGCCTTTGAAAATTGTCGGTTTGGAACAATTTCAACGTGAAGGCCTTTGCTCTTAGTCTCATCTCTAAGTTCTTTTCTTTACTGGGGGAGAGAGATTTTCTCTTGCTTTCTGTGACATTTTGAAAGAGTTAGAGGGGGGTCGGTCAGTGATGCATCTAGTCATGGTCAAACTCTACTGTTTCCTTAATGCTTTTGCTTTGGGCAAGGTGGGGTGCCTCAAGGGATGTCAGCTTCTGCTCTAGGTATGGCTAGGAGAGCATCTTGTCGTTTTGGGACCAATACCTTGTTTCTATATTGTTCATGGTGAAGTGGTCTGATGCTTTTTGGGCAGGTGCCACATGCTTTATAGGGAGATATGTCAAAGTTGAAGCTTTGGTTGACCGATGCAGAGCTGGTATGGAGATTTCCTTGGTTAGATCGGATCTTTGTAGTGGTTCTCTCTAGAGGCTATGAGGGCATCACCCTCCTTGGATTGACTGGCAATTCCTTCTACTTTCCATTTCGACTGCTGCGCCAGTTCGACTGCTCTCAGTAGGTGCCTTGTGGGATAAAACCCCCTTTATGTGATTTGATCTTTCTCGAGGGTCTTTTGGGGACATGGATCGGATTGTTGCTCTTTGGGAGATGAGTCAGTCGACGCTTATGTGCAATTTGCAGCAAGGAGATTCGGTTGTCCTCCCAAGAGAATGAGAAGGAGCTATTGTCCGAGCAGCCTACTGCTGATCATCTAGATCAGGCAGAGAGCGAAGATGTGGGAGGGCCTTGTCCAAAGAAGGAGTCGATGCTTCGAGCCCATATTGAGTTGCTGACAGACAAGAAGAGGACCGTTCAAGAGCTCTTGACAAAATAGAGGTTAGAGTAGAGGTGGCAGAGGCCAGAGCTGGTACAGCTGAGTGCGAGGTCCTTTGTCTGGAAGGAGCCTTAAATGATGCTCTTGGGGCTACCGATGGTTCCCGAAAGCGGTACAGGAGTCTTCATGGCCGCTGGATGAGTGAGCGGAATGTCTAGGAGGATGTTTTTCATGCAGAGATTCGTGCCTTGAAGCGCGAGCTGGACCGTTGATTCCCTCTTGCACATATCTTTTTACATAGATCAGACTTAGAGAAAGGGGCGTCAGAAACCCCTATGTAGATACACATTTTTTTATATACATATTTTCTTTATGTTTTTATTATTTTTCTATTTTTGTAAAAAGAAAAGGAAGAAAGGAGCTAGATATCACACAAATTACTTTTTTTTAGATGCGGTGTAAGCGAGATACGAGTTTGTAAATGGAAAAGGAAAATCTATTAAAAAAAAGCATTATTTCTCCTTTATTTAATTCATGGTTTTTTTCTTGAGATGTGCAATGTGGGCATAATAGAAGGGAAATCTAATTTTTTTTTTAAATGTGGCCTTTATGGTCATCAATTCAATCATCCCAGAGTAGGGCGTGCACAGTGCTAGCCTAAATATAGGAAAGGAAAAATTGTTATTTTTGGGCTTTTTGTTTTATTTTTATTTGTATTCTTCTTCTTTATTTATTTTTTTGTTTTATTTTGTGCCTTAAACATAAAACGGATCCCAATTTGAGCATAGTCGAGCCCCTTCACATGGTTGGATCTGGATAAGGCTTGTTGGCGGATTACTGAGTGTGTGCTTTCTTTATTGGTTGGTGGTGAAAGTCATTTAAAAATCAAAGAAAGAGTAAAATAGGGGATGGAATCGGCACAACTAAGAAATCCTATACCTGCAAGATACAAGGTTCATTGTAGCAAGTTTTGATAAGTAAGAGTTTGTCCCACAGGGAAAGGTGATCTACAGCTCCAAAGGAGCCATCTCTAGTAGTCCCTCCAGATCTGACTACAGATCTGGCAGTCCTAAAAGGAGGAGAGTTTAAGGTCACTTATTCTAAGTATTCTAATGTTTAAACTACAGAAAGGGTTGAGAGGATGAATGGAGTGTGGAAAATAAATATAAAAGTGTGAGAAGTATGTTATTGAGCCCAGATCAGAGGAGTTTTGTAACTCAGATTCAGATCTGATGTTATAGAAATCATGTCCAGTGGCTACATTATCACCACTGAGGAGAAAGGATCATTGCATCCCGCGGCGACTGCGTGATAGCTGCGTGAGGAGTCTTCTGAAGCTCTCTCTTCTCAACCGTTCTGAGCGAACTGCGCGCGGTAGAGAGAAGTCTGCTTTGAACTGTGCAAGACTGCGCGAGGTGTTCTATTCTTGAGCTTTGTGAGAGTTTTGCGAGTTTATGTTTCTGAAGCTCTTCAGTCAATCATCTGCACAAGAAGTTGTTGTAGAGTCTTGGGAAGCTCAACTGGACTGCGCGAGGCTCATTTTCGGGTCTGGATTCAGACTTCATCCTTCTGAGGGACTTCTGGTGCCAAAACAGGCTTTTTAGCAGGATTCCTAGCCTTATTTCACTGCTGGGTACTACCTACATAAAACACTTAACAAGGACTTATAAGGTGGCTATGGGTCTAATCAAAGGTTAATTTAAGGGGTGAAAAGTGGTACTTTTCAGGTCTTAACACACCCCCAAACCTAATCTTTGCTAGTCCCTTAGCAAAGCTACATTAAACCTAATATAAAAATTAAATGCCACTTTCGTAGGGAGCACGGATACATTTAGCATATGTACCAAGCCTTTTAAACCCCTAGGTGATCCCTAGTGGAGGAGTGAAGTCTCCTGAGGGTTTTCAGTGAAGACACCCACAAACTTCTTCAATGAAACAGTTAACAAAAGTGCAATATCATCCAATGAGCAATCAAGGGGCAGACTTAGTTTACTCTTGCATCATTATGCATAAAAGAAATTTAATTCATTGGTTGCACAGTAACTTAAACAGCATAAACTCTTCATGATTGCACAACATTTCCAATTAGTTTACAATCACAGAAAACTGCACAAGTGTGTGCCAGCACTGAGCTTATCCTTAGGTCAAAAATTAGGTTAAGGTCACACATAATGCATTCAAGTTCAGACCTAAAAACTTTGCAGGGCATACTCTCATAAGGGTTTTGTTGAGGGGTTCATTCTCTCACGGGCTCAAGAGCAGTTACACCCCCCAAATGGGTCTGTAAGCATGAGCATAGGCAGAGTTCTTAAGTGCTGACATCATTGACAGTTCCTCACCATAGATTGGATACTCTTTATCTTCACATGACAGCTCACTCAACTTTTGGATCACAAGGGCTTTTAACTGGGTTGTAATGTGGCTTATGGAGTGGGGTTGAAAGAATGGAGGGTTGAGAAGGGGTTCAAAATTGAGAAATTAGTAGGTGACAGAGGTGATTCTTGACTTCACCTTCTTGAATTTAGCTCCTTTCATCTTCTTTGAGATTTTCAGATTTGAAGTGATCAGTTTCTCTTCTTTATTTTGATTTTCCAATGAAAATTCCTCTTGACTCCTCCCTTACTTCTCTTCATTGTTATTTTTGTTTCCTTCTTGTGGAATTTTCTGATTTTTTTTTTTTCATTTTTTTTTTAATTATATTTTTTTTTTCTTTTCAGAAATGCCACCATGCTCCCAATTATCATACTGCCAGATTTGAGGTATTTCTTTTCCATTCACCTATTGTTGACCATAGCTAGTCCATCTTCAACTTTTTCTCCTTTACCTTCTGAATTCTCAGAGTGAGGGTAGGCTGAAGCAGGTTCATAGGTTCAGGTTCAAGTACTCAGGTGTATTTTGAAGAAATTTAGGATTTAAAGATCAAAGGGGGTATGGACAAGGGCAGTTACTTAAGGGTTGGTCTTATTAGGCTCAAACTGTCGAAGAGAAGGCCTTGATCCTTTCCTCAGTCTCATGAGTTCTGTCAGTTGTTTCAACTTGGAACTACCTAACCGCCGTGAGTACAAACTAGAAGGCATTGCCTTGGTTATTCCTCAAAAGATGGAAAATTTTTTTATATAGGCCCAATTCTCACTGGTTATGGTCTTCCTTCGAACTTTTAAGTATGTCCTCACCTTTTTCTCTCTCTACTAATTCACTGAGTACTGACACAAGTGAGTTCCCTTGGTGATATTATCATGGAAATGTGGAGTATTAGAAGTTTATAATGTTAAAAGTTTGTAAAAATTTTAAACTTCTTATTTTCATGATTCTTAAGTGAACAGAGGTCCATTTCCATATTGCTCAGATGAGTCAGCTACACTTATGTTAGCTATTCCATTGGCAGGGTCTGCCTGGCACACCCCCAAACCTATGAGGAGCAGTGTCCTCACTGGTTTAAAGGTGGCTATGCAGCAGAGTTATTACAGCATAAAAGACCAGAACAAGAAACAAACACACAACAGACAAAGCAAGATAGTAATGACAGGGGAATAAAGTCTATTAAAAATGAGAAGTGTACAAACTACCAGAAAACAGAAGCAAAAGAGTGTGAAAATAGATAAAATCCTATGTACAATCTAGTCAGAATCTGGCTCAAAACTAGTCCCAACCCATTTTCTTGGTGTTCTTGAAGGTAAGCCTCCTCTTTCTTCCTTCGTTCTCTCTCTGCCTTTCTTTGGTCGGTAGTTTTGGGTATGGTTGGAGCCCTGACCCTCATTTTTCTCCTCTTTGGTTCAGGAGGGATCTCTGAAGATTTATCAGTGGTTGGCTCAGGGGGTTTGATGGGAGATTTTCCTTGGAGGCCCTTACCTTTGGAGGCTTGCCCTTGCTGGGCCGGAGGGAGAATAAGAGGGGATTGGGCTGGTGCTGGCTCAGGAGGGACAACAGAGGATTTAACTTTTGCTTTCACCTGAGGCAGGAGAGGACTTTTCCCTTTCACTGGTTGAGGGGGAGCCACAGAAGATGGTAATTGTACTTTGGCTGCAGGAATGGCAGGGCTCTTCCCTTTCAAGGGCTGGCTTAGTGGTGGTGCCTCTTCAAACTGGATAGATTTTTCTTTTCCAATTTTCAATGAGCCACTTGGGGGAGTAGTCCTCTTGGCAGCAACCTTCCTTCGCTGAGGATAGGATTGTTCAGCAGGGCTTAATGAAGGAGCAGCAGCAGTAGTGGGGGCACTGGGATCCCTAGGTGGTGCAGAATCAGATTCTGAGTCAGAAGGAAAAAGCTCAGTGGGATCCAATCCAAGGGCAGCAGCAGCCTGTCTGCGTTCCTCTTTGGAAAGTAGGTGACCATGGGGATCATCCTGAGCAGAAGCTCTGGTGACCTTTGGAGGTGGGGATGGAGGGGCCGGCCTTTTTCCTTTTTGGGCTGCAGTGGCTCTTTTGGAAGTGGGAGTTTTCTTGGAAGGAGTGCGTTTTCTTTTGGGAGCAGGAGAGGGAATAGAGGGGGGGGCACTGAGACAGGAGCAGGAGCTACAGTAGGGACTTTAGCAGGAGCAACAGGTTGTGTAGGTACTACAGTAGGAACTGCAGTAGGCATTTGAGGAGGAACAGGAGGAGGTACCTGAGTTGGGGCTGTAGGAGGTGGGGGAACAGGTTGTGTAGGTGTTGGGGTAGGGGTGGTGGAAGTGGGCATGGTTGTGTGGAAGAAGATGGGGCCTCAGGGGGAGCTGTGGCGAGAGGGGTGGCCTGTATTGGTTGGGATAGTAGGAAGGCAACCCGTTGTTCCAAGATCTCAATTTTCTTATTAGCCCACAGGAGATTGCTATCTGCAAGCTCCTTACTGAGTCGGTTGATCTCTTGAGCATTGTTCAATTTTTTTTTTAATAACCGATTGTGCTTTTTCGCCCTTTCTGCATTGGCTTTTTCAATCTCAGTAGTCATTCTGTAATAAGTTGTCGCAACCTTATTCGCATTGAGTGTCTCCAAAATTGCCTCCCATCCTTTGAAAATATCTCTCAGCTGCTCGCGGTGAGCAAGCTTCAAGTCACTAATTTTCTGCAGCAAGGGGTATTCGATAGCTTGTCGGAGTTGGGCCATGCCATTGAGAACATCCCTCTTGATATAGGCATTGTCCCTCATGGCGTGGAGGAGGGTGAAGTAGGGAGGGGTGTAATAGGAGTGTCTGGGTAAGATGGATAGAAATGGAGTGGAAGAAGTAGAAGGGGATTGATCCGGGGGGGGGGAAGAGTGGGTGGTGTAAGGATGAAGTCAAGAGAAGGGGTGGAAGTGGCTGGGGTAGTCTGTGTTGAATGGTCAGTGAATTGAGGAGGGGGTGGGAGAAGAGGTGGAATGGAAGGTATGGGTGGAAAGTGAAATGAAGGAAGGTCAGTGGATGAGTATGGTTCTGGGTGAGGGAAGAAGGGAATGGTGAAGGGTCGAAATGGAAGGGGTGGGGTTGCAAATAAGTGGGGTTGAATGGGAAAGGTGGATGGGAAGGGAATGGGGTCAGTTTGGGTAGAAGTGTTGGTAAATTGAGGTGGAGGTAATATTAGAGGGGGTAGGGTAGGTAGAGAGGGGAAGGAGTGGTAGGGTATGGTGTCTTGGAGGGTGAAGGGTGTAGGTAAGTCAATGTGGGTGAGGTCTGGTGGAACTGTGGAGTCAGAGGTGGAAGGGGGTTGGGTCAATGGGGTGGTAGGAGGTTGTGTAGGGATGAGTGGGTTTGTCAATGTTTGAAGGGTGGATTGTATGTTGGTGATGTCCATTTGCATTTGGGCTTAGGTCTGTGTGATGTTGGAGAGTTGGGTTTGGATATCATGTATGAGGGAAAGGATATGGGTAAGGGTATCTGAGGTTGGTTGGGGTGGAGTATGAGGATAGGAGGGAACAGGTTGGAAAGGGGAAGTGGGGGCATGATGGAAAGTGGTAGGGGGAGAAGTTGAAAGGGTTGGGGAGTGATGTGGTGAAGGGAGTGGTGAATCTGGGAGAGGGATGTCATGGGTGGGCAAGGTATCAAGTAAGGTAGTCATGAAGGCCTGATACCCTGAAATGGTGGCTAGGTTAAAGTCAAGATCATGGAGGGAAGATGTAGTTGGGAGGGGTTGGTCAATATGGGGTGTGTCTGTGGGAATGACAGTGGAGGTGGAAGTGGGTAAAGATAAGGTAGGGGTTGTGTGAGAGGTTTTCTTTTTAAGGTATGTTATCAAGGGAGGGATGTCAGGGTTGAGGTCAGAGGATGTCAGAGGTACTGGGGCTGTGTATTGAGGTAAAGTGGGTGAAGGGGGAGTGTTGTCATGGGGTTCAACACTTTCCACCCAGGAATGAATTACAGTGGGGGGTGGAATGGAAAAGGGAGATAAGAGAGGGAAAGGGAGAGATGGAATAGGTGAAGAAACTAGTGGAGAGGCAAGTGTGGTGGATGGAGGGATTGCTGCAGAAGCAGAGGTGACAGAAGCTCGCGCCACCTTCTTTGGGGCAGGGGCTTTAGCCTTCTTTTTGGGGGCAGGGGTGGCCTTTGCCACAGCAGCTCCCTCTCCCTGCGCAGAGACATTCTGAGCTTCAGCCTTCTTCTTCTTCTTCTAGGGATCCATTAGACTTCTGCTGATCCCCCATTGTCTTTTGGCAAAAGTGGTGGGAGTGAGGTCAGCAGATAACTCCCCCACTGGTATCTTGTATCCTCCCTTCAGAAGTAATTTGGTCATGAGTCTTCCGTATGGGAGAGTGTGGACCTTCTTTTGCAGCTCAAGCTTCACCATCATATCTTTCATGGCCTCAAAAATCAACCATGCAGCATTAAATCCTTGGCCCAGAGAGAAGGAATAGAGAGCATCAGCAATTGGTGTCCTCCTTTCTTGCTGATGGCCGGAGCAGTAGATATTCTTCCTTAACACTTGATCGATGAATAGCAACTTGGGATCCAAATCTCTTCTTCTGATGGAGTCCCCTGTGGCTTTCAAGCCTCTGGTAATGGCCTGGGCAATGGTATCGAGAAGGGCACTCACAGGGGCACCATAACCACAGTTGGGATCAAAAATGGCAGGGATGCCCATGACTTCAGCAATCAACGCTGGGTTAGGCAGCATCTCAAAATTGTCAACTAACACAAGGAGGCCTGGCTACCCATGTGTGTCAGGTCTGACCCTAAGGTGCTGGTAAAAGAGTTGCACTAACCTAGGATAGGCTAGTGCAGGAATAATTTGCATCAAGGGGAACAAATCAGCCTTGCGCAAGAACTCAATGGCAGGAGCTGACAACGGCTCAGATTCAAAGAATGATATATCAAAAATGGCTTCAGGTTCTAAGGGAATGGAAATGAGGAGCTCAGAGGGAGAAGAGTAATCAGGGGCTTTTGCAGCCACCTCAGGAATCACCTCCTTCCCTTTTTGTTGGGCCGTAGAGGACTTGGATTTCTTAGGGACAAGCTCTACGGTGGCCTGGTCCCTGGCTCTCTACACAGGTGCACTTTTAGGAGCCATCAAGATTCTCCTTGGTGAGTGTGCAGTTGAAATTTTGAAAGGAAAGATTAAGAGTTGAGTCTGACCCTAAAAGTTAGGGTCCTATTCAATTTGACGCACGGTAGATCGCAAGAGCTCCTAGCAGGGAGCAACTGTTGATGGAAGCTTTAAGAACAAAAATCTAAAATTTCAAAGTGAGCAATGAACTGTAGACAGGAAGCTGGAGGAGAGAGATTGAGATGAGTGGGAGCTAGGGTTTCGCTAGCAGGGGAGGAAAGAGAAAGTAGTAAAGAAAAGCAGCGCGGGGTGGGATTTAAATATCGCAAGGCTCGACGCGCTTTGAAAATATTCGCTCGCTAGGTAGGCATGAATGGGTTGCGAGATTGGATGTTCATTTGAACTGCGCGAGGCAGCCCACCCAGCTATATCTGAAACTCGCGACAACACAGCAAAGTGTTTCTTTAAGAACTGCGCGAGTGGAAACCAAACCAGATTTTCAGAACCCCGTGATGGCTTAACAGAGTTAGGATTCACTGACCCACTAGGCAGCCTTTTGACCCTAATTTTGTGGGTGGATTCTCTCACAGGCTCTCTTCTAGGGACACCCATAAGCATTATAAGGCATTCACAAATTCCCATACTCTCAAAGCATTAAATTCACACATCATGAAAAGCATTCAAATACTACCATTATCATTCAATCACTTGAAATTAGCAAACAAGGGGAACAGGAATAAAAGTAGGCATAAAACACTAAGCTCAGATTCCAACAAGATTGCTACAAATTCCTCTAAACTGTAAAGTACATATCATATAAAGGTGCACAGTTCTTATCATCAATTCAATGAAAGATCCCCTTCAGGATTTGAGGATCCTTCACCAATCAAAAATTGGCCCTTGGGATTCACCACTGGTTGACTGGGCAACCTTCCCTCTTCTCTTTTGGCTAAGGTATTCGCTAGTTGGCCAATCTGCTCTTCCATCTTGATGCTCTGACCATGCGAATTCACAGTCTGAGCCAAGGAACCCAGGTTTTTGCAGTGAGGTCAAGACTTGGTCCTCGAAAGAAGCATTTCTAGGTTGAGAAGGGGGTAAGACTAATTGATTTTGTTGCTGATGGGGCTGCTGATCGTGTTGGAAGGTAGACCTAGGGGCATTCCCTTGATTGAATTGCTGTTGTGGCCTTTGTGGTAAGGCCAACATCTGTTGGGGCTGCATGTAGTTGTCTTGCCTCCACCTCAGATTTGGGTGGTCTCTCTATTGGTAAACAGTATTTTGGTGCTGGTATCCATATGGCTGCCTATTGTAGCCCCCAGATTGTTGCTAGCCATAAGATTGAGCAGCAACAGCATGTTCCAAAACCAATTCAGGAAATTACCCTACAGATGGACATTCCTCCACTATGTACTGTGGGGACTGGCATATCAGACATGCCTCTGCCACATGAACAGCCCTTCTGGGTTGTATCACAGTCAATAATTTGTCAAACTTCATAGAGAGGTTTGCCATCTACAGCTGCAGGTCATTATTCCCACACACCTCATAAACTTTTCCTCTTGATCCAGCAGCAGGCCCCACCTTTGACTCAGATTCCTGACTAGTTCTTGCCAGGGATGACTTTTGAAAAGCATTCTCACTAATCACCTCAAACAATTCCCATGCCTCCTTAGCAGTCTTGTGCATGTAGGATCCACCACAAGAGGCATCGACCATATCTCTATTTTTCTCATCAATCCCATTGTAGAAGCTTTGTACAAGATCTTGTGGTGGGGGCATTGTTTGAGCATCTCTTTAAACCTATCCCAAGACTGGTTAAAATCCTCAGTTGGGGATTGAGCAAACGCAAGAATCTCTTTCCTCAACTGGCTAGTTTTGGTCTCAAGGAAGAAGTTGGTTAGGAACTTGGTCTGCAGGTCTTTCCATGAAGCAATGCTATTGTTGGGAAGAGTGGTCAGCCAGGTACTGGCCCTATCCTTTAAAGAGAAGGGAAAGAGTCTGAGCCTAGTAGCCTCAGGTCCCAAACCAGTGATATTAAAAGTGGTGCACAAGGCCAAGAATTGGTCAACATGCTTGTAAGGGTCCTCTTTGCTAAGCCCATGGAAAGCTGGCAGCATCTGGATGATTAAAGTTTTTATTTCATAGTTCCCCTGAACATCAGGGAATTGAATGCTAAAAGGGGAGTTATAGTCATTCGGAGCATTCAACTCCTTGAGGGTTCTGGGTTGTTCTTCACCCATAATTGTTGTGCCTGTCTCTTCTAAGTCTCCTTCCCCTTTCTAACTCAGGGTTAAGAGGCTTTAAAGCAGGGCTGAGGGATCTCCTCCCTAGCATACAAGCACACCAACAACAAGGAAAGCTTCTTGCAGGCACATTGCAAAAGAATAATTCTACAACTAACAAATTTATCTAACTAGTTTACAGCTATTCAAAGAATACATTTAAAACTATCCTAGATACTGCTAGAAAAATTTTGAGAAAGATAGACAGAGCTTTAAAAGTCAGAGAGTTTGCAAACAGAGGTAGCTAAGCTCCAATTGCAGTCCAACTATCCTTCACTGCTACTGTATAGATCTGTAAGAAAGATTCAAAATTATGTCAGCAGTATCAATTATTCACATGTGCAAAGAATACTAGGAATACAAAAACTAAGGGTCTACTAATAGATCATCTTTCCCCAGCAACGGCGCCAAAAACTTGTTGGCGGATTTCTAAGTGTGTGCTTACTTTATTGGTTGGTGGTGAAAGTCATTTAAAAATCAAAGAAAGAGTAAAACAGGGGATGGAATCAGCACAACTAAGAAATCCTAGACCTGCAAGATACAGGGTCCATTGTAGCAAGTTTTGATAAGTAAGAGTTTGTCCCACAGGGAAAGGTGATCTACAGCTCCAAAGGAGCCATCTCTAGTAGTCCCTCCAGATCTGACTACAGATCTGGCAGTCCTAAAAGGAGGGGAGTTTAAGGTAACTTATTCTAAGTATTCTAATGTCTAAACTACAGAAAGGGTTGAGAGGATGGATGGAGTGTGGAAAATAAATATAAAAGGGTGAGAAGTATTTTATTGAGCCCAGATCAGAGGAGTTTTGTAACTCAGATTCAGATATGATGTTATAGAAATCCTGTCCAGTGGCTACATTATCACCACTGAGGAGAAAGGATCCAACCCATCACTCTGCCATGATTCCACCTTTAAGGCTATAACATGTCCACTCAAATGGTCACAGATTATCCCATAGGGGAACCACTATCCCGGGATGGGTCAAAACATAACAAGTAAATCATTGCAGGCACTATTTCATCCAGGCTACCAGCTCAAGAATCCATAGGGAACCTCAACCTCTAAAGCTCTATATGTGGGGCTAAGGCTGTATAGGACCATGATAGCCCAGACACATAGAACCAACAAGAGATTGAGTACAACCTTCGATCTAGCTGTCCATTGCTTGAGTGAGGCTACAATGGTCAAGTCACCAGCCTACAATCTCTATAACCAGATCAGATCCAACATCTGATGGAGGATCTATACAAATATAGGGGAGTCTGCCTCTGTACAATCTCCCACCAGGTTTCTACAAGCTCAGGTGTAAAGAAGAAAGATCCATCTTGGATCAGTGGACTGGAATCACCCTAAGGCTATAATCTGTCCACTTAAATGGTCACAGACTATCCCAGAGGCTATCCTCCTCACGAAGCCCAAGATAAAACAAGAATATCGCTGCTACCACCATGGTCACAAGGCTACCAGCTCAAGCTCCCATGGGGATTTCAGATCTAGTGGGTCCTGTGGTGGGGCTAAGGTTGTATAGGACCATGATAGCCCAGACACACAGGTCACTTGGATCTGAGTGGCCCTTAGAATTAGTCCTCCATTGCTTTGAAACACAGCCAAAGCAATGGCGGATCACAAGGCAGTAGGCTTGCACAGAGCATCTCACACACAAGCACAAATGCCACAAAGTACAGATCCTATTACAGAACTTCCATTAATCTTGTTCAAAATACATACAAAGACATAGCCAGCAAGTGTTGGACTATGGAGAGAAGGAAAAAGAAAAAGAAAGCTACTTACAACTACAAAAAGAAAAACTAAACGATCTCAGATCAGGTCTCCCAGAAATGAGATGGGTTCCTAGCTATTCCAAGATGTAGAAAGAAAAGAAAGTCTAAGCTCCCAATCCTAAGCTAAGTGTGGGTATTAATAGCAGTGGTGTGGCGGCGCATTAGGGTTAGGAAACCCTAATTTTAATGATGCCACATGGCCGAATAGTGATCCTTCAATGCCTTGGGGCGCGTGCACAAAGATTTAAGCATGGGAGTGCGTGCCCTAATTGCTGGAAATTGCCAGAAGGTCCTCTGCTAAAGAGATGGAAGTTTGAGGTTCAAAGCTTCGCTAGGTAGCCATTGTTTCCCAGACTTGTCGCGTGGTAGCTTTTATTCTTCGCTAGGATGATTGAAATTAAAGCTTCCGCTTTCGTGAGGTTGGCTTGGTTTGCTCTTCGGGCAGTCGCGAGGTTGAGTGGACATCAGAGCCTCAGATGTCGCGGGGTTGATCTTCACGAGGATAGATTTGAATAGCGCGAGAACTTTGCAAGCACTTATCTTCACTGGGCTTCGCGAGTTACCTCGCGAGGCTTTGATGAGTTCTGAACTGCGTGAGGTTCCATGTCTTAACTAATCTTTGCGAGGGTGGCTTTGCCTTCGCAAGGACGCTTTCTTCTTGAATGGCACGAGAACTGCGCGAGGAGTTCTCTTCTGATAATTGCATCCCGCGGTGACTGTGGGACAGCTGCGTGAGGAGTCTTCTGAAGCTCTCTCTTCTCAGCCGTTCTGAGTGAACTGCACGCGGTAGAGAGAAGTCTGCTTTAAACTACACGAGACTGCACGAGGTGTTCTATTCTTGAGCTTCACGAGAGCTATGCGAGTTTATGTTTTTAAAGCTCTTCAGTCAATCATCTGCACGAGAAGTTGTTGTAGAGTCTTGGGAAGCTCAACTGGACTGCGCGAGGCTCATTTTCTGGTCTAGATTCAGACTTCATCCTTCTTAGGGACTTCTGGTGCTAAAATAGGCTTTTTAGCAGGATTCCTGGCCTTATTTCACTACTGGGTACTACCTACATAAAACACTTAACAAGGACTTATTAGGTGGCTATGGGTCTAATCAAAGGTTAAGGGGTGAAAAGTGGTACTTTTCAGGTCATAACAGGGCTTAGAAAATTTTCTAGGCCGGAACACCTATCCCTTCATATTGAATCAACGTTTCTCCTTACCCTAAGTCCTACATTTGATGATGCAATCTAGAAGACACAACTGGTTGGGACCCGTTTGGAGCTAGCATGAGCGGCCCGATTGGCAGATAGGATGGCATGGGTAGGTGACCAAAGGATTTCTTCTATTTCTCTTTTATTCTTTTGTTTTCTTTTCAACTTTCTTACTCACAATGCCCAAGGTGGGTTCATCATACCCGTCGTTGCCCTCTTTTTACCCATAGTGCCCTCTTGGGTTTTCACTACGTCCATGGGTTTGTATTTTTACCCCCGGCGCCCTTTTGGGTTTTCACCTGGTCCACACAAACTCGTTCTTTTTACCCATTGCACCCTTTTGGGTTTTCACTATGTCCATCTTGCTATGTGCTCATTTACCTTTATTTATTATATCATTATTATTTTTTTCTTTTTATTGTTCAAAAGCCACGACATGGATGCCAATTCCGTCATAGCCGGCCCGATGGGGTTCTCGTCGTCTCCCAGCTTGGCTTCCACTGACTCGACGGATACTTTAACTGCTCACAGACCTTAAAGAGGGCTTTTCTTTTGGATGTATTGTGGCCATGGGTAAGGTTAGGATTTGAAGGTATTCTGGGTTAAAAGGGTTTCCTTGACTAGGTTCCAGTTGCCATAATACGCTTCTTCCTTGGGGGACCATGACTGTACATGCCCCACCTTTTCTCTATATATACATTTTTTACTTTTTTGGATAATCTCTTTTTTGGGGTTTTGCTTTTCTGATTTTTTTGTTTTTAATGGTAACGCTTTTTCTTCTTTTTTGTTGGTGTATGTGCACACATTTTCTTTTCCTGGGAGGGGTTTATTGAAAGAAAGGCCAACGGCTCAACGGTTTAGCAAAGGGTATGAGCTTTTTAGGGGTAGTTTTTGGCTACTAAGCTTTGAAATGATGGCCTCTTTTGTGGGGTCCTTGAGCAGTCACATATCCGTTTTATTAATACTTACCTTGCCGTGGAGACTAAGAGTAAAACCATCAGATAAACCCAGCGTATCCTGGGAGCACTTCTGAAATGACGTAAGGTCCTTCCCATTGAATTTCCCTCTTGAATCGGCGTGGAGGGATGGGAAGATCTTCTTGAGTATCGTGTCTCCTACCTTAAGATCTCGACCTTGAACATGTTTGTTGTAAGCGAGTGTGATTTGCCTTTAATAGACTTGGGTATGACACAAGGCCAGTAGCCTTTTCTCGTCCAGTAGGTTCAGCTGCTCAAAGCGAGATCTCTCTCTTTCTGCCTCAGATAGCCCTAATTCCATGAGGATGCAGAGTGAGAGCACCTCCACTTCTACCGGTAAGACGGCCTCAATTCCATACACAAGGGAGAATGGTGTTGCCCCTGTAGCGGTACGGATCGACGTTCTATAAGCCCATAATGTAAATGGTAACATCTCGCTCCAATCTCTATAGGTGATGACCATTTTCTCGAGGATGCAGGCGACAATTTTGTTAGCAGCATCTATGGCCCCATTGTTTTGTGGCCGATAAGGCGATGAGTGGTGGTGCTTGATTTTATACTGCTCGCAGAAGGCCTTGATGCGCTTGTTCACAAAGTTTGTGTCATTATTGGTGATGATGTCCTTGGATATGCTAAATCAACAAATAATGTTGTTCTTAATGAATTTCTCGACATGTTGGGCCGTGATATTGGCATAGGATGCTGCCTCTACCTATTTTGTGAAGTATTCGATGGCAACGAGGATGAACCGATGTCTGTTTGAGGCCTTCAAATTAATCATTTCGATGATGTCGAGGCCCCACGTGGCAAAGGGCCATGGAGTGGACATGCTGTATAGATCTATAGCTGGAGCATGTATCAGACTGGAGTGTTCTTGGCATTTGTGGTACCTCTGAATGTGCTTGCAGCAGTCGGTTTCTATAGTGATCTAATAGTATCCTTGCCGTAGGATCTTCTTAGCAAGCATATGCCCGCTGACTTGAGCACCGCATATCCCCTCATGGATCTCCTTCATAATGATGGCTGCCTTGCTCTCCGTAAGGCATCTGAGCAAGATGTTGTTATAGGATCGCTTGTAAAGGCACTCACCACAGATGATGTAGTTCGCTGCCAAACGTTGGATGGTCCGTTTATCCATGTTGGACGTATCTTCAGGGAAAGTTCGTGTCTCAAGGAAGTTCTTGACATCCGAGAACCAAGTTGGCTCGTCATCTAACTTTGTAGGTTCCTCAATTAGAGGTAGAAGGTCGTCTCATTCCTTTGTTCAATGATGATTGGCTTCATCTCGACACCATAGGGGATCTCTATCAATGATGCCAAAGTTGTTGCGTCGGCGAAGCGATTCCTTATTCGCGGGACATATGAGAAGGTGACATCTTCAAAGCATGCTAACATATCTTCAAGGTGCTCATGGTAAGGGATCAGCTTTTTATCCTCTATCTTCTAATCACAATTTTTCTGGCAAATGATCAGCTGTGAGTGACCAAACACTCAGAGATGAGTTATATTTAAGTTCAAAGCTACCTGCAGTCCTATTGTACAAGCTTCATATTCAGCCATGTTATTTGTGCATGGGAAGTTGAGCTTGATGGAGACTAGTACGTGTGATCCTTTCGGTGAAATCAAAATGGAACCGACTCCCTGACCCTTGGCATTTGTTGCCCCGTCAAAGTGCATTACCCATGATTTTTTTTGCTTCTTCTGTGCCATCCTCTGTTAGGAACAAAATGTCTTCATCTGGGAATTTGGTCCTCAAAGGCTCATAATCAAGTAAAGGGTTCTCGACAAGATGATCAGTGAGTGCTTGCCCCTTGATTGACTTCTCAGTGACATAGGTGATGTCAAATTCTGATAAGAGGAGTTGCCAGCATGTAATCCATCCAGTAAGAGCCGGCTTTTCGAATATGTACTTCAATGGATCCATGCAGGCTAAAAGTAGAACGACCTGAGATAGCAAGTAATGGCGAAGCCTCTGTGTGGCCCATATAAGAGCCAGGCATGCTTTCTCGAGATGAGAATAGAGCATCTTGTAGTCAATAAATTTCTTGCTCAGATAGTAGATGGCTCATTTCCTTCTTCCTGTCTCATCATGCTGCCCTAGGACACATCCCATCGAGACTTTCATCATAGAGAGATACTTTAAGAGTGGTCTCCCTGGCTCGGGGGTACTAAAACTAGCAGGTTGAGAAGAAAGCCCTTGATCTTATCGAAAGCAGCCTGACAATCGTCATTCCATTCAATGGGAGAATCCTTTCTCAGTAGCTTGAAGATCGGGGTGTAGATAGGAGTGAGTTGCGCGATGAACTGACTGATATATTGTATCCTGCCCAAGAACCCTCTGACCTCTTTCTCAGTAAATGGTGGTGGCATTTCCATGATAGCTTTCACTTTGACCTGGTCGACCTCGATACCTCTTTTGCTGACAATGAAGCCCAATAGTTTCCCTGACATAGCGCCAAACACACATTTTTGAGGATTTAGCCACAGCTTATATTTTCTTAGCCTCTCAAACAGCTTTTGGAGGTTTATCAGATGATCACTTCTCTCGGGTGACTTGGCGGTCATTTCGGCAACATATACCTTGATTTCTCGATGCATCATGTCATGAAACAGTGCTGGCATGGCCCTTTGATACATTGTGCTAGCATTCTTCAACCAGAATGGCATGACACGATAGCAGAAAGTCTCCTAGGGAGTCATGAACATTGTCTTCTCTCGGTCCGCCTCTACCATTTTGATCTGATTATATCTGGAGAATCCTTCCATGAATGAAAGCATCCTGTGCTTATCAATGTTATCGACCAAGATGTCGATGTGTGGTAATGGGAAATCGTCTTTTGGGCTCGCTCTGTTCAATTTTTAGAAATTAATGCACATGCGGACCTTTCCATCCTTGTTTAGTATCGGAATGATATTGGCCAACCATTGTGGGTACTTGGAGACCATGAGAAAGCCTGTATCATACTGCTTGATGACCTCGTCTTTTACTTTCAGCATCCATTCGGATCAGAGTCGTCGCAACTTCTGCTTGACTGGCTTGATATCAGGGTAGAGAGGCAACTAATGCTCGACCAAATCAGTGTCCAAATCAGGCATGTCCTCGTAAGACCATCCGAAGACGTCTTGATATGACCGAAGAAAATCGATCATGCTTTTTCTTTCTTCAAGAGATAGCAATATTTCGATCTTGGTGATTCTTGGAATCTCTTCAGTCCCTAGATTAACGTCTTCTGTTTCCTCAATAATAGGGATAGGACCGTACTATAAGTTGGCAAATCGTTCTAGGAGTTCATTGGGAAGCTCCTTAGTAAGGATCTCCTCATCCAGACTCGTGACTCCTACCTCTTCTTGTATTTCTACAAGAAAGGGGTCGACTTCACATGGGATGGGCACTTTAATGAAGCCATCATTTTCTTTGATTTTATTCAAAATTTTGAAGGACAATATTTTTTTATTTTGTATGTATCTATGTTTTTGGGATTTTTGTTTTCTTCGGAAATGGGCCTTTGGCAAAGTGAGTCCCTACATATACACGGTATTGCCTGCCAAGGACTTGTCTCACCTTTTATAGGTTGTTTTTTTTTTGTTTTTGAAAGTGGGTGTCGTAATTCAGGCTACTCACCACTTCTAGAGTTTTTAGCATAGACGCCCAATTGCGTACCTGAGATGCCACTCCTTTACCTATTTGGATTCAGATGGAGGGTGCTGACTGATATGGCTCTTTGGAGTCAACCTCCATCATGTTGATCCTGGGTTCGTCTGAGATTCTATCCTCAAACGTCAGCATAGTCTTGTGATGGTTTACCACAAGGGGTGATTGTGCAGGTATGGAACGTCGTTCCTCAAAGAGAGACAATGCGGCCAAGTCTATTTACAGACTGGGAGGGAAAATCTAAGGACTGGTGGGGTGAACAGGTGTCGTGGGTTTACGTGGGGTTAATTGGGTTACCCCATTCTGCATGATTTTCACAACCCCGGCATTCACAAATGAATCTCTGATGTGAGTCCTGGGACAGGGTTTCTCCACTAGGTTTATCCCCCTAGCTCTTGCAGCTGTCGTGGCTCGGGCTCTCTCCTTAGCCTCTTGGACTCCTTCTGTGGGCTTGTAACCTAACCCAAATCCAACCTGCTGGCGTCCCTTGGCCTTGACTGGTTCTCTCTTGCCTTGCAGTCGGGTCCCTAATCCTTTACCCTTTTGATAGCCCCATTTCTAGAGCATGGCCACTACCGCTACCATTCCACCTCCGATTCTTGAAGTGATGCTTTCTGGGGGATCTGGGACTACAGTCAATACCTCGTATTTGAAACTATGGAGATCGATATCTTCAGCCGTGTGTGGCACATCCAACACTTTCGGGTTCTCAATGTTGTGGGTGGCCTTTTCCTTCTCATCATGTCCTTCACCTATGATGGTGATAATTTTTTGTCAGGACACAAACTTAAGCTTCTGATGCAGCATTGATGGTATCACTCCAACATCGTGTAACCATAGGAGCCCTAATAAAAAATAAATGAGGACTTGATGTCCATTACCTGGAAGAGTATGGAGAAGGTCATTGGCCCAATCACAAGCTCAAGGTCAACTTCTCCCATTATCTCCCTTCTTGTATTATCAAAACCTCGAGTGCTAGTTCTTGTAGGCCTCAACATGCACGGATCTACTCCAATATTCATAGTTGTTCTCAAGGGGCATACTTTCAGAGCAGACGCATTATCAATTAATACTAATGGGATTATCATGTTTCTAGATTTCACAGTGATATTGAGAGATTTTGAGTGACTATTTCCCTCCTCTGTTAAATCAGCGTTTGAAAATGAAATGACATTGGGAGCCATCACCTGTCCAATTATCTGCCCGACTTCATCTAGGCTCACCTGAAGAGATACGTGTGTGTTCTTTAATGCCCCCATTAAGGCTTTAAAATGAAGTGGGGATTTCATCAATAAGTCTCAGACCGTGATATGAGCTGGCATTCTTCTCAGCTGAGTCTCCAGTATGTGTTCTCTTCTCATTTTCTCGAATGGGTTCACTGCACTATCCTTCTTTCCCTCTGGTGCAGGTGCCAGTATTAGTGCATTCGGTTGCTTGGAAATTTTGCCAGACCTGGTGACGAAGTCAACTGCCCCTTCCTTACCGTTGCTAGTATTGATGTCTGTCTGTTTATAACTGACCGAGACCTGATGAGGATTATAAGTTGGTCCCGAGATCTGAAATGGAGTGGCTATCGGTATCTGATGCGCTTGTACTGATGGCTAAGGAAGGGTAGACGATGCTTGGCTAATCTCTGACAAGGATGGGTAGGTGGAGAAAATGGACCAACTAGGGGTGGCGAGCTTTGTGGATGGTTACACCGGGGCTAATGGGGTAGGGGTGGACCACTGATAATTAATAGGTGGTGGTGGGATATGGGGGACATGATGGGCTATTGGGTAATTAATGGGGGTGGAAGTGTACAATTGATACGCATTAATTTATACGTAATTGACAGGAGTGGGTAATGGGAAATAAGCCCTAAGATCTAAGGGTTCTACTTGGGGTGCAGGGTTGGGGAAATAATCCGACAAATTCAATGGTTCAATCAACCCAATACCTCTTTCTTCTTGATCTCTTTACCTTGGTGCTACAAAACTTTCTCGATCACTGATGTAATCTGACGGGTCAAATTCAAACTCGTTATCCCCCCCTTCTATCATCCCAATAGTGGGGTTTAGACCTGCTCCTCCGGTAGGGTGTGGGGGCAACAGTGCTTGATTTATGTTTGTGTGTTGGTTCACATGGGAAGGTGCTGGTGGAATGATTTTCTCGGCCTTAATTAAATCTTCTATCGCATGCTTTAATGGGAAGTAGCGATCGGTTGGGTGACCCAGACCCTGGTGAAAGTTACAATGAGTGTTGGGGTCATAGTTCCTCGAGATGGGATTTGGAGGAGGTCATGGTTGGAGGGCTGTGACTAATCCCTTTTCTATTAATAAAGGCAAAAATACATTCAGTGATTGCCCCAAGGGTGTAAAAACTCAATCATAGCGGGCCCTTCTCTGCTCTGGAGTCATCTGTGCTCCTGTTAAGTGGTGAAAAATGCCACTTTTCACCCTATAACCTAACCATTGATAGACCTGTGAGCACAGTAATAAGCTTTTGTCAAGTGCATTTTGTAGACAATAATAAAAGAAGATACTAATGTAGAAAACCACTCAAGAATGCCTAAAAAGGGGTTATCTCTCATCACAGGACAAACCTAGCAACAGCACACCAGAGGGTAGCACATCACTGGACCCTTGGAGCGTGTGGCTATAGAAGGGCAAGGCGAAGGAAGTGAGACAGGTTGAAAACGTCCTATCAATTGGTCACCTGATGACTTTGATAAGAGCTGAAAGCAAAGAAAGGAATAATTCATGTAGTTGAAGAAGTTTTCGATAGGATCTAAAGGCATAAAAAGGATGAATTCGTGCGGATAGAGCAGTTCGATAAGATCCAAGAACCTATCAAGCAGCTGAAAGGAATGAAGAAACCATCCTTTGAAAGCCTACCAGAGGCATCAAAGGAACCTACTGAATGGTTTCCTGAACCTATCGAATGGTTTCCTAAACCTATCGAATGGTTTCCTAGACCTAACGAGATGAAGACGCTGGAATAGAACCTATCGAAATGGTTCTCTAACCTGTCGAATACTCCAAGCCAAGGGCAAATAGAACCTATTGAAGGGATCTGAGAACCTAGCGAAAGGACCAAAATGCTCTATTCCAACCTGTCAAAAGCATCCTGAACCTATCGAAATCGTGTGAAGAACTTCTAAAAAATTTAGCTATGCACATGTTGTACTTCAGTGACCTACTGCACGCAACTCGAGGCACTTGGTGACCAACACGACGGTTTCAAAAGGTGCCCTAGGAAGCCCTAACTAACCCACGTGCTTTAATAGAACTCTTACAAATTCTGACGACCTTCTAGAAGGGATTTTTGGCAGGAAAAATAGAGGAGAAAGCTATATATAGAGACCCCCAATTGGAATTGAAGGGGGGATCGAGATCTAAGCCAAATTCTGGAGATTAGAGCTTGCAGAGAAATTCCATTTCCCTCTTTTAGCCCAACCATAGTTGGCTACGTCCCTTGGAGTAGTGAGGAGTGAAGCTAGATCTGTAATTGGGTAAGGTTAAGAGTGCTATTATAGGTTTCTAGCTGCACAGACTATAGATCTGAGAGTATTTCCATTGTAGAGTGACCTTATTTGTAAGGATAATGTTGTTTTTAATGCTTTAATTAGATTTAAATTTCCTTTGGTTCCATTTGGTGATCGATCGAATCTGTGTAGAGGAGTCTGTATATCAGCTCACCCACTTAACTGGTAGACCTCTTGGATACCATCTGATCTCACTGGATCTGATGCTCCTATGATTCCTTGTGTCTGTGACCTGAGAATTGCAGCATCTGTAGTGGTTTTAATTGTTCTAATTGATGCTCTGGCTTTGAAGGAGATCCCTAGGATGGTCTGTGACCATTAAAGTAGACAGATCATAACCTTAAGATGAATCTAAGCTCAGGCTCCAATTGGATTCATCTGCTGCAATCCATGGATTCGATAAAGTCTATAGGATGGTCAGTGACCATTAAAGTGGAGAGATCATAGCCATAAGACCAGGTGGATCCTGTGATTTGGAGTGGAATTTATACCCTACATCTGTGATTATAGCCAGTTGAGGGAATTGTGTGGTTTGAACCTCTGTAGCATGATTAATCGAATTCGATTTCAGTGAAAACCAACCTCCAAGTTACTCTTCTCCATTTTATGCTTTTTACTCTCTTCCCTTGCAAGATCTAAGATCCTAAACTCGATCCAAATTAGCTTATGTTTAATTTTAGCTTAGTTTAAGTGATAATCCATTTCAAACCTCTCCCCTATCTTTTAGTTAAATTAGTAGTAGTTAGGGTGGTAGATCTGACACAGATCTAGAGATTTATCATATTTCCAACCAACCTCCCTATGGACATTCCCTTACTCACCATTCTTTTAAAGCTTGCTACAACAGATCCTGAATACTTGCAAATCTGTATGAGTGTGTCTGCCTAGTTTTATTGATGATTTTAGACCCTCATTTGAGGGAAGGCAAGCACGCCAACAGCTCCCTGCCCATTCTCGATTCTTTACATCGGCTCGCTTCTGACTGGAGCTGCCTGGGGGACTTTGAATTGGAACAGGATTATATTAGTGTTGGGCCGGGTGTTGGCAATATTCAGAGCATCGGCTCCTGCTCTTTTCTCAGTTCTCTACTCAAAAAACCTTCTGACCCCACTGGCTCCACCAGGCATGTTCTTGCTTAGACGACCTTCCCTGATAGCATCCTCACAACGATTGGCGTTTCTCACCAAATTAGCAAACCTAGACTGTTATTGATAAATGAGAAAGTCTGAGATTACTGGCAAAGTATTCTTTGAAGTCATCTCAATTTGTTCGTCATCAGGTATTCTATTTCTTACCTGAGCTGTCAGTGCTCTCCAATGTCCTAAGTAATCGCTGAAGCTTTTATTAGGATTTTGCTTCAATCGGGCCAAATCTGACTTGCGAGATTCAATGTCTATATTGTAGACATATTGCTCTTGGAACAGGTGAGTTAGATTTTTCCACGTCTTTATCATAGATGGTTCTAGGGACATGAACCACCTCAAGGTCGGACCAGTTAAACTTTTCTGAAAGACTTTTATCAATAGTCTTTCATCTCCCCTATACTGGCACATGTCCCCACAATAAGACTTGAGGTGTGTAATGGGATTGCCAGTGCTATTGTATTTATCAAAAACTGGCATTTTAAATTTTAGGGGTAGGGGGACTTCCGCAAATAAACACAAGTCTAAGAAGTCTGGCATGGATTTCAGCTCCACCCATCTTCAATAGCCATTTCTGGATTTTGTCTAGCTGCTCTTTCAACTGCTCCGACTCCTTAGACAGGGGGTTTATCCTTTCAGCAATCGATCAGGATTCACTTTATGCTACTAGGGGGTTGGTTATTATGAGAGGAGGATTAAGGTTGTCCAATGCCCCGGCACAAGCCCCACTATTCCTGATCGCGTCCTCTTCATATTGTTGGTCTACATAGGGTGTAGTGAGGGTGAGATTCTCCTGTTGTTGTTGCATGGACTGAATGTGGGTCGGGTGAGACCATTGAATGTGAGGGAAATTTTGTGGAGCGATGGGATGAGTGAAGTTAGATTTTGGGGTGGGGCCTGATGGGGCCATTGGGTATGGGGAAAAGCTTGAAGATGGCTTTGGGGTGTAGGGGCATGGGTAAATTGGGTTTGATGCAAGGCATGGGTTTGAACTGGGTGTGAGGGTTGTGGGTGAGTGAAATTTTAGAGGAATTGTGAAGGGTACAGGTGTGAGGCTCCAAGGTTTGGGCCTTGGTGGGCTTAGGTGTAGGGTAAAGAGCTCTGATGGGTTTGGACATAAAGCCTTGGGGAGTTTGGGTCATGAGGCCTTAGGGGGTTTGGCCAATTGGGCCTTGGATTTGGACTATTAGCCCTTAGTAGGTCTAGCCCATTGGGCCTTGGGGTATATGGGTCATGGGCCCTTGATGGGTCTGGCTGATGGGAGTTTGGGCCATTGGGCCTTGGAGGTTTTGGGTAATGGGAGTTTGGATTGTATGGATGATGGGGGGTTGATGGGGATCATGGAGAATGAGGCATGGAGGCTTGATAGTGTATGGGAGGGATTCATGGATGTGTGGTGTGGGTGAGAGGGGTTGTTTTGGGAGGCTTTCCAACTGGTGTAGGCTTGGACCATCTCCTCCATCATGGCCATTGGAGAGGAATCGGATTGAGATGGTACATCTATGGGATGGAGGGGTATGGATGGGGTGGATGTGGTGGGGAAATTGGGCATGGCCCCGATAAAATCGGGCATGACCCGGGTAAGTAGTGGAATATGCGGTGCGTTAGAGAAACTAGGTGGGGCATTGGTGAATGTGGATGGGTTGGGTCTATATTGGGATGAAGAATGGGGCATGGATGTGGGGGATGAGAGGAAAAAGGTGGTCATGGCCCTTGTAAAAATGGGCATGACTTGGATAGATGGAGGGATGTATGGAGGATTGGTAAAATCGAATGCGGCATGGGTAGATGCCGGTGGATTGGGTGTGTGTTAGGAAAATGGGAAATGGGGCATGGTAGTGAAGGCAGGAAATTGGGTCAGATTTTGAATGGGTGTGGATGGAATATGAGATGGGCTAGGAATGGTCATGGATGGGGAAATGGGCATGGCTTGGGAATGATGGGGAATGGGGGGTTGTATTTTGGATATTTTGAGAGGGGGCGGATGGGAAGATAGGGGCACCGAATGGGCCGATGAAGTTAAAGGGTGATTGGGTGAGGGGGATGGATGTGAAAGCCTCTTCTGTATGGGAATGGGTTGGGAAATGTGGCAGGGAAAAGTTAGGATCGGCGTATGCCGAATCCACTACCCACGACATGGCTCGGTGACGGGTAGGGTACGGGTGCCTCGGATGGGCCCTGTAAAGTATTCTCCTCCCTTTTCAGGATGATGGAAGATAAGGCAATGTCATTGTACCGGCACCACAAATCTACTCTTCTTAGGTTTTTAGTTTGTTTAATTTTTTTGAAATTTTTGTAAGTGGATTTTATGATGAACAATTCCGGGGCCCCTGAATTCCCATCTCGGATGGTTTTCGTACCTTAAATAAGTCCCGCGGAGAGACCCTAACGCGCTTCGGAAGAGTCAAAAGGGAAACCATTGATCTATTGAAGGCACGACCCAAAAATCAACACAAATAACCCAATCCCCCGGAACGAGTAAAAAAGAAGTCACCTTCCTTTGACCGACGGGGGCATATTGGGTGTCGGATAATGCATAACCTAAACATAGGTGGTAAACAACTAATCGGGGAATCCGGGAACGTGAGATAGTGTTGGTCGGGTTTCAGACTGCTGCTATTTTAATATGAACAGTGGAGAGAATAAATCTAGAGTGGAGATGTGGAGATGGATCATTACAGCAAGCCTAAAACACACATAGTCCTATAAGATACAGGGTCTATTGTAGCAAGTTTTGATAAGTAAGAGTTTGTCCCACATAGAAATTGATCATGAACCCAAAATGGGCTATAATAGTAGACCTCCAGATCTGGCTACAGATCTGACAATCCTAAAGAAAGAGAGTTCGGTGTCACGACTATACTAAATTAATCCTAAAAATAGAGAAATAAAATGTAGCCCTATCCTAAAGAAAGGGTTAAGAGAAAGATGGTGATAGTGTGTGCCAAAATAAAATACAAAAATTATGAGAAGTAAGCAGGTCAAGCTAGAGTTAAAGCAGTGATGTAACTCAGATTTAGTCTGTCTCTGCAGTGTTCCTTGTTGAGATGCTATTAAAAGCCTCAACACGGTAAAAATATCCAATTTAACCCATGCCATTTGGGGTGCTCTTAGGGTTATACTCTGTCCACTCTAATGGTCACAAGGTATCTGATAGAGTCTGTCAAATCCCATTGATTAAAACAGACATTACCAATCTAACCCAGGGGAGTGGCCTGATCATTCTCCCAGCCACTGGGCCTGATCATTCTCCCAGCCACTCAGCCTCAAGCTGCAATTACTACAAAGAGATCAGATCTAACATCTGATGTCGACTAGGTAAAACAGAGGGGAGCTAGTTCTTGAACAAACCTCCTCACAAGGCTCTAGAAGCCCATGTACAGGGGATAAGAATCCTTCTCAAACATGTGAATGGACACAACCTTAGGGCTATACTCTGTTGTTAAGACCTGAAAAGTACCACTTTTTACCCCTTAACTTAACCTTTGATTAGACCCTTAGCCACCTAATAAGTTCTTGTTAAGTGTTTTGTGTAGGTAATAATGTAGGTGAAATAAGGAGGAATCTAAAGGAGCCCGCTGGCACCAAAAATCCCTCAGAAGAATGAACTCTGAATCCAGACCTGAAATGAGCCTCGCGTAGCTGACCCAAGCTTTAGAGGATTCAGGAGAAATATGCCTCGCACAGTTCAACTGAGCTTCCCAAGACTTTACAGCAACCTCTCACGCAGATGAGTGACTGAAGAGCTTCAGAAACTCAAAATCGCGCAGCTCTCGTGAAGCTCAAGAGTAAAACATATCGTGCAGTGTCATGTAGTTCAAAGCAGGCCTCTCTCAATCTCGCGCAGTTCGCTCAGGCCGAGAGAGAAACTCAAGATTCTGGCGGTATCATTGCCTTGATGCATCGCGAGATGCAATTATCAGAAGAAGAACTCCTCGCGCAGTTCTTGCGCCATTCAAGAAAGAAAACATCCTGGCGAAGGCTAAGCCAACCTCACAAAGATCAAGTAAAATATAGAACCTCACGCAGTTCACAACTCAGTAAAGCCTCGCGAGGTAACTCGCGAAGTCCAGTAAAGAGAAGTGCTCGCGAAGTTCTCACGCTGTTCAAATTCACTCTCACGAAGATCAGCCCAGCGAAGACCAAGCAACCTCGCGACTGCTTGAACTTCAACCCCGTGACACCTGAGACTGTGTTTTCGACTCAACCTCGTGAAGCCCAATCCAGCGAGAGCGCAATTCTCTACCGCGGGACTGCCTGAAGAGCAAACCAAGGCAACCTCGCGACGGCTGAAGCTTCAGTGTCAAATCATCCTAGCGAAGAGCAAAGAGCTACCATGCGTCAAGTCTGGGAAACTACAGCTACCTAGCGAAGCTCTGAACTTAAACTTTCATCTCTTTAGCAGAGGACCTTCTGGGTATTTCCAGCGATTAGGGCATGCACTCCCATGCCCAAATCTTGGTGCACGTGCCCCGAGGCATCCAAGGATCACTGTTAAGCCACGTGGCATCGGTAAAATTAGGGTTTTCTAACCCTAAGGTGCTGCCACCCCACTGCTATATAAGCCCATACCTAGCTTAGGTTTAGGTATCTGGGAACACATCTCAGATCATTTTTCTTTTCTCTTTCCTTTTAGCTGTAAGTAATTTTCTTTTTATTCTTTTCCTTCTCTCCACAGTCCAGCACTTGCTGGCTATGTCTTTGTATGTATTTTGAGTTAGATTAATGGAAGTTCTGTAATAGGATCTGTACTTTGTGGGATTGGTGTTTATGTGTGAGATGCTCTGTACAAGGCTGCTACCTTGTGATCCGCCATTGCTTTGGCTTTGTTTCAAAGCAATGGAGGACTGATTCTAAGGGCCATTCAGATCCAAGTGACCTGTGTGTCTGGGCTATCATGGTCCTACAGCCTTAGCCCCACCACAGGACCCACTAGATCTGAAATCCCCATGGGAGCTTGAGCTGGTAGCCTTGTGACCATGGTGGTAGCAGCGATATTCTTGTTTTGTCTTGGGCTCCGTGAGGAGGATAACCTCTGGGATAGTATGTGACCATTTAAGTGGACAGATTATAGCCTTAGGGTGATTCTAATCCACCGTTCTAAGATGGATCCTTCTTCTTTACACCTGAGCTTGTAGAAGCCTGGTGAGAGATTGTACAGAGGCAGACTCCCCTATATTTGTATAGATCTGCCATCAGATGGTGGATATGATGTGGTTATAGAGATTGTAGGCTAGTGACTGGACCATTGTAGCCTTACTTAATCAATGGATAGCTAGATCAAAGGTTGTACTCAATCTCTTGCTGGTTCTATGTGTCTGGGCTATCATGGTCCTATACAGCCTTAACCCCACATATAGAGCTTTAGAGATTGAGGTTCCCTATGGATTCTTGAGCTGGTAGCCTAGATGAAATAGTGCCTGCAATGATTTACTTGTTGTGTTTTAACCCATCCCTGGATAGTGGCCCCCCTATGGGATAATCTGTGACCATTTGAGTGGACAGGTTATAGCCTTAAGGGTGGAATCATGGCAGAGTGATGGGTTGGATCCTTTCTCCTCATTGGTGATAATGTAGCCTCTGCACAGGATTTCTATAACATCAGATCTGAATCTGAGTTACAAAACTTCTCTGACCTTGGCTCAATAACATACTTCTCACCCTTTTTATATTTATTTTCCACACTCCATCCATCCTCTCAACCCTTTCTGTAGTTTAGACATTAGAATACTTAGAATAAGTGACCTTAAACTCCCCTCCTTTTAGGACTGCCAGATCTGTAGTCAGATCTGGAGGGACTACTAGAGATGGCTCCCTTGGAGCTGTAGATCACCTTTCCCTGTGGGACAAACTCTTACTTATCAAAACTTGCTACAATGGACCCTGTATCTTGCGGGTCTAGGATTTCTGAGTTGTGCTGAATTCATCCCCTGTTTTACTCTTTCTTTGATTTTTAAATGACTTTCACCACCAACCAATAAAGTAAGCACTCGGAATCCCGCTAACAAGTTTTTGGCGCCGTTGCCGAGGAAAGATGATCTATTGGTAGACCCTTAGTTTTTGTATTCTTAGTATTCTTTGCACATGTGAATAATTGATACTACTGACATAATTTTAAACCTTTCTTGCAGATCTAGACAGCAGCTGTGAAGGATAGTTGGACTGCAATTGGAGCTTAGCTACCTCTGTTTGCAAACTCTCTGACTTTTAAAACTTTGTCTATCTGTCTTAAAAAAAAATTTAGCAGTATCTAGGATAGTTTAAATGTATTCCTTGAATAGTTGTAAACAAGTTAGATAAATTTGTTAGTGTACAATTTGTTAGATAAATGTATTCCTTGAATAGCCTGCAAGAAGCTTTCCTTGATGTTGGTGTGCTTGTATGCTAGGGAGGAGATCCCTCAGCCCTGCTTTAGAGCCTCTTAACCTTGAGTTAGAAAGGGAAAGGAGACTTAGGAGAGACAGGCACACCACAAGAAAGCCCCTAAGTGAATCTGTGACAGCAATTATAGATGAAGAACAACCCAGAACCCTCAAGGAGTTGAATGCTCCGGATGACTATAACTCCCCTTTTAGCATTCAATTCCCTGATGTTTAGGGGAACTATGAGTTAAAAACTTCAATCATCCATATGCTGCCAGCTTTCCATGGGCTTAGCAAGAAGGACCCTTACAAGCATATAGACTAGTTCTTGGCCTTGTGCACCACTTTTAATATCACTGGTTTGGGACCTGAGGCTACAAGGCTTAGACTCTTTCCCTTCTCTCTGAAGGATAGGGCCAGTACCTTGCTGACCACTCTTCCCAACAATAGCATTACTTCATGGAAAGATTTGCAGACCAAATTCCTAATCAAGTTCTTCCCTAAGACCAAAACTAGCCAGTTGAGGAAAGAGATTCTTGCGTTTGCTCAATCCCCAACTGAGGATTTTAACCACTCCTGGGATAGGTTTAAAGAGATGCTCAAACAATGCCCCCACCATAAGATCCCTGAGTGGCAGCTTGTACAAAGCTTCTACAATGGGATTGATGAGAAAAATAGAGATATGGTCGATGCCTCTTGTGGTGGATCCTACATGCACAAGACTGTTGAGGAGGCGTGGGAATTGTTTGAGGTGATTAGTGAGAATGCTTTTCAAAAGCCATCCCTGGCAAGAACTAGTCAGGAATCTGAGTCAAAGGTGGGGCCTGCTGCTGGATCAAGAGGAAAAGTTTATGAGGTGTCTGGGAACAAGGACCTGCAGCTGCAGATGGCAAACCTCTCTATGAAGTTGGATAAATTATTGACTGTGATCCAACCTAGAGGGGCTGCTCATGTGGCGGAGGCATGTCTGATATGCCAGTCCCCATAGCACACAGTGGAGGAATGTCCATCTGCAGGGCAATTTCCTGAATTGATTTTGGAACATGCTGCTGCTGCTCAATCTTATGGCCAGCAACAATTTGGGGGCTATAATAGGCAGCCATATGGATACCAGCACCAAAATGCTGGTTACCAATAGAGAGACCACCCAAATCTTAGGTGGAAGCAAGACAACTACATGCAGCCCCAGTAGATGTTGGCCTTACCACAAAAGCCACAGCAGCAGTTCAATCAAGGGAATGCTCCTAGGTCTACCTTCCAGTACCATCAGTAGCCCCATCAGCAGTAAAATCAGTTGGTCTTACCCCCTTCTCAATATAGAAATACTTCTTTTGAGGACCAGGTCTTGACCTCACTGTAAAACCTGGGTTCCTTGGCTCAGACTGTGAACTCTCATGGTCAGAGCATCAAGAAGATGGAGGAATAGATTGGACAACTAGCGAACACCTTAGCCAAAAGAGAAGAGGGAAGGTTGCCCAGTCAACCAGTGGTTAATCCCAAGGGCCAATTTTTGATTGGTGAAGGATCCTCAGACCCTAAAGGGGATCTTTCATTGAATTGATGATACGAACTATGCACCTTTGTATAATATGTACTTTACAGTTTAGAGGAATTTGTAGCAATCTTGTTGGAATCTGAGTTTAGCGCTTTATGCCTACTTTTATTCCTGTTCCCCTTATTTGCTAATTTCAAGTGACTGAATGAAATGTAGTATTTGAATGCTTTTGATGTATGAATTTAATGCCTTGAGAGTATGGGAATTTGTAAATGCTTTATAATGCTTGTGGGTGTCCCTGGAAGAGAGTCTGTGAGAGAATCCACCCATAAAGTCAGGGTCAAATAGCTGACTCGTGGGTGAGTGAATTCTAACTCGGTTAAGCCATCGCAGGGTTCTGAATAATGGTTTGGTCCCCTCTCGCGCAGTTCATAAAGAACTACTTTGTTTTGTTGTCGCGAGTTTTAGATATAACTGGGTGGGCTGCCTCGCGCAGTTTAAAGGAACATCTAATCTCGCGACCCATTCATTCCCAGCCAGCGAGCGGATATTTTCAAAGCGCGCCGAGGCTCGCGATATTTAAATCCCACCCCGTGCTGCTTTTCTTTACTGCTTTCTCTTTCCTCTCCTACCAGTGAAACCCTAGCTCCCACTCCTCTCAACCTCTCTCCTCCAGCTTCTTGTCTACAGTTCATTGTTCACTTTGAAATTCTAGATTTTTGTTCTTAAAGCTTCCATCAATAGTTGCCCCCTGCTAAGAGCTCTTGAGATCCACCGTGTGTCCAATTGAATAGACCCCTAACTTTTAGGTTTAGACTCAGCTCTTGACCTTTCCTTTCAAAATTTCAACTGTACACTCACCAAGGAGAGTTGTGATGGCTCCTAAAAGTGCACCTGTGAAGAGAGCCAGGGACAAGGCCACTGTGGAGCCTGCCCCTAAGAAAGCCAAGTCCTCTACGGCACAACACAAAGGGAAGGAGGTGGTTCCTGTGGTGGCTACACAAATACCTGATTATTCTACACCCTCTGACCTCCTCATTTCCATTTCCTTAGAGCCTGAAGCCATTTTCGATATCTCTTTCTTTGAATCAGATCCGTTGTCAACACCTGCCATTGAGTTCTTGCGTAAGGCTGGTTTGTTCCCCTTGATGCAAATGATTCTTGCACTAGCCTATCCTAGGTTAGTGCAACTCTTTTACCAACACCTTAGGGTCAGACCAGACACACAGGGGCAGCCAGGCCATTTTTGATCCCAACTGCGGATATGGTGCCCCTATGAGTGCCTCTCTCGATACCATTGCCCAGGCCATTACCAGAGGCTTGAAGGCCACAAGGGACTCCATCAGAAGAAGGGATTTGGATCCCAAGCTGCTGTTCATCGATCAAATGCTAAGGAAGAATATCTACTACTCCAGCCATCAGCAAGAAAGGAGGACACCAATTGTTGATGCTCTCTACTCCTTCTCTCTGGGCCACGGATTTAATGCTGCATGGTTGATTTTTGAAGCCATGAAAGACATGATGGTGAAGATTGGGCTGCAAAAGAAGGTCCACACTCTCCCCTATGGAAGACTCATCACCAGACTACTTCTGAGGGGAGGGTACAAGATACCAGTGGGGGAGTTATCAGCTGACCTCACTCCCACCACTTTTGCCAAAAGACAATGGTGGATCAGCAGAAGTCTAATGGATCCCCAGAAGAAGAAGAAGGCTGAAGCTCAGAATGTTTCCGAGCAGGGAGAGGGAGCTGTTGTGGCAAAGGCCACCCCTGCCCCCAAAAAGAAGGCTAAAACCCCTGCCCCAAAGAAGGTAGCGCGAGCTTCTGTCACCTCTGCTTCTGTAGCAATCCCTCCATCCACCACACTTGCCTCTCCACTAACTTCTTCACCTATTCCATCTCTCCCTTTCCCTCTTTTATCTCCTTTTTCCATTCCACCTCCCACTATTATCCATTACACAGGAAGAAAGTGTTGAACCCCAGGACAACACTCCACCTTCACCCACCATACCTCAATACACAGCCGCAGTCTCTCCCATATCATCTGATCCACACCCTGACAGCCCTCCCTTGATAACCTACCTTAAAAAGAAAACCTCTCACACTACCCCTGCCTCATCTTTACCCACTTCCACCTCCCCTGTCCTTCCCACAAACACACCCCTTATTGACCAACCCTTAGTCCAACCTCTCCATGACCTGGACTTTAACCTAGCCACCACTTCAGGAAATCAGGCCTTCATGACCACCTTGCTTGATACCTTGACCACCCATGATGTCCCTCTCCCTGAGTCCCCTCTCCCTTCACCACATCATTCACCAGACCCTTCACCTTCTCCCCCTACCACTTTCCATCATGCCCCCACTTCCCTATCCAACCTATTCCTTCCTATCCTCATACTCCACCTCAACCAACCTCAGATACCCTTACTCATATCCTTTCCCTCATACATGACATCCAAACCCAACTCTCCAACACCACACAGACCCAAGCCCAAATGCAAACTGACATAACCACCATACAATCCACCATTCAAACATTGACAAACCCACCAATCCCAACACAACCTCCTACCACCCCATTGACCCAACCCCCTTCCACCTCTGACTCCACCGTTCCAACAGACCCCACCCACATTGACTTACCTCCACCCTTCCCCCTCCATGACACCATACCCGACCACTCCTTTCCCTCTCTACCTATCCTACCCCCTCTAATACTACCTCCACCTCAATTTACCAACACTTCTACCCAAACTGACCCCATTCCATTCCCATCCACCTTTCCCATTCCACCCCCCCTATTTGCACCCCCACCCCTTCCATTTCAAGCCTACACCAACCCCTTCTTCCCTTACCCTGAACCATCCACGCCCTTCCTTTATTTCACTTTCCACCAATACCTTCCAATCCCCTCTTCTCCCACCCCTCCTCAATTCAATCGATCATTCATCCCAGACCACCCCAACCATTTCTACAGCCCCCACTTTTCTCCCCCAGGATCCATCACCATCTACTTCTTCCACTCCATTTCTACCAATCTTGCCCAGACACTCCTATTACACCCCTCCCTACTTCACCTTCCTCCATGCCATGAGGGACAATCCCTATATCAAGAGGGATGTTCTCAATGGCATGGCCCAACTCCGCCAAGCCATCGAATACCCCTTGCTACAGAAACTTAGTGACTTGAAGCTTGCTCACCACAAGCAGCTGAGAGGTATTTCCAAAGGGTGGGAGGCAATTTTGGAGACCCTAAATGCAAGCAAGGCTGCAGCAACGCATTACAGAATGACTACTGAGATTGAAAAGGCCAATGCAGAGAGGGCGAAAAAGCACAACCAGCTATTAGAGAAAAAATTGAACAATGCTCAAGAGATCAACCGATTCAGTAAGGAGCTTGCAGATACCAATCTCCTGTGGGCTAATAAGAAAATTGAAATCTTGGAACAGAGAGTTGCCTTCCTACTTTCCCAACCCATTCAGGCCACCCCTCTCGCCATAGCTCCCCCTGAGGCCCCATCTTCTTCCACACAACCAGGCCCATCATCTTCCACTGCCCCTACCCCAACCCCTACACAATCTATTCCCCCACCTCCCCCAGCCCCAACTCCGGTAGCTCCTCCTGTTCCTCCTCAAATGCCTACTGCAGTTCCTTCTGCAGTACCTACACAACCTGTTGCTCCTGCTCAAATCCCTACTACAGCTCCCGCTTCTCTCTCAGTGCCCCCCCTATTCCCTCTCCTGCTCCCAAAAGAAAACGCACTCCTTCCAAGAAAAAGCCCACTTCTAAAAGAGCCACTGCAGCCCAAAAAAGCAAAAGGTCGGCCCCTCCATCCCCACCTCCAAAGGTCACCAGAGCTTCTGCTCAGGATGATCCCCATGGTCGCCTACTTTCCAAAGAGGAATGCAGACAGGCTGCTGCTGCCCTTGGATTAGATCCCACTGAGCTTTTTCCTTCTGACTCTGACTCTGCTTCTGAACCACCAAAGGATCCCAGTGCCCTCACTACTGCTGCTGCTCCTTGATCCAGCCCTGCTGAATAATCCTATCCTCTGCGAAGGAAGGTTACTGCCAAGAGGACTACGCCCCCAAGTCGCTCTTTGAAATTGGAAAAGAAAAATTTGCCCAGTCTGAGGAGGCACCACCACTAAGCCAGCCCGTGAAAGGGAAGAGCCCTGCCATTCCTGTAGCTAAAGTACCAGATCCATCTTCTATGGTTCCCCCTCAACCAATGAAGGGGAAAAGTCCTCTCCTGCCTCAGGTGCACACCAAAGCTAAATCCCCTGTTGCCCCTCCTGAGCCAGCACCAGCCCAACCACCTCTTATTCCTCCTCTGCCTCACCAAGGGCAAGCCTCCAAAGGTAAGGGCCCCAAAGGAAAATCTTCCACCAAACCCCCTGAGCCAACCACTGATAAATCTTTAGAGATCCCTCCTGAACCAAAGAAGAGAAAAATGAGGGTCAGGGCTCCAACCATACCCAAAACTCCCGAGCAAAGAAAGGCAGAGAGGGAATGAAAGAAGAAAGAAGAAAGAAGAAGAGGCTCTCCTGCAAGAGCATGCAAAGAAGATGGGATGGGACAAGTTTTGAGACAGATTCTCACTAGATTGTACCTGGAATTTTCTCTGTTTCTTTTGCTTCTGTTTTCTTGTATTTTGTACATTTCTAATTTTTCATAGACTTTTCCCCTGTCTTTACTATCTTGCTTTGCCTGTTGTGTGTTTTGTTCCCTGTTCTTTCCTTTTCTTTTAGCCTCCATAGTTCTGCTACACATTTACTTTGAACCAGTGAGGACACTGCTCCTCATAGGTTTGGGGGTGTGCCAGGCAGACCCTGCCAATGGAATAGTTAACATAAGTGCAGCAGACTCATCTGAGTAATATGGAAATTGATCTATGTTCACTTAAGAATCATGCAAATAAGAAAGTTAACATTTCTGCAAACTTTAGACAGTATAAACTTCTAATATTCCACATTTCCATGATAATATCACCAGGGAAACCTACTTGTATCAACACTTAGTGAATCATTAGAGAGAGAAAAAGGTGAGGACATACTTGAAAGTTCAAAGGATGATCATAACCAGTGAGAATTGGGCCTACAAAATTTTTCTATTCTTTGAGGAGTAACAAAGGCATTTCTTTTAGTTCTAAGGACTGGCTGAGTCACTGTGCTCACTAGAAGTTAGGTATCTCCAAGTTGAAATAACTGACAGTACTCATGAGACTGAGGAAAGGATTAAGGCCTTCTTTTGGACAGTTTGAGCCTGAAAAGACCAATCCTAAAGCAACTGCCCTTGTCCATACCCCCCTTTGAGCTTTAAATCCTAAATTTCTTCAAAATACACCTGAGTACTTGAACCTGAACCTATGAACCTAAATCAACCTACCCTCACTCTGAGAATTCAGAAGGTAAAGGAGAAAGAGTTGAAGATAGACTAGCTATGGTCAACATTAGGTGAATGGAGAAGAAGGATCTCAAAAATCTGGCAGTATGGTAACTGAGAACATGGTGGCATTTTTGAAAAGCAAAAACAAAATAAAAAGAAGGAAACTCCAGTAAAAAGAAACAAAAATAATAATGAAGAGGAATAAGAGAGAAGTCAAGACGAACTTTCATTGGAAAATCAAAATCAAGAAGAGAAACTGATCACTTCAAATCGGAAATCTCAAAGAAGATGAAGGGAGCTGAATTATGGAAGGTGAAGTCATGAACCACCTCTGTGACCTACTGATTTCTCAAATTGGAACCCCTTTTCAACCTTCAATTCTTTTTAACCCTACTCCATAAGCCACATTACGGCCCAGTTAAAAGCCCTTGTGATCCAAAGTTGAGTGAGCTGTCATGTGAAGATAAGAAATTATCCAATCTATGGTGAGGAACTGCCAATGATGTCAGCACTTAAGAACTCTGCCTATGCTCATGCTTACAAACCCATTTGGGGTATGTAACTGCTCTTGAGCCTGTGAGAAAATGAACCCCTCAACAGAACCTTTATGAGAGTATGCCCTGCAAAGTTTTTGGGTCTGAACTTGAATGCATTATGTATGACCTTAACCTAATTTTTGACCTAATGATAAGCTCAGTGCTGGCATACACTAGTGTAGTTTTCTGTGATTGTAAACTATTAGGAAATGTTGTGCAATCATGAAGAGTTTATGCTGTCTAAATCTCTGTGCAATCAGTGGATTAAAATTCTTTTATGTGTACTGATTCAAGAGTAAACTAAATCTGATTCCTTGACTGCTCATTTAATGATATTGCACTCTTGTTGGCTGTTTCACTGAGTAGTTTGTTGGTGTCTTCACTGAAAACCCTCAGGAGACTTCACTCCTCCACTAGGGATCACCTAGGGGTTTAAAAGGCTTGGTACATATGCTAAATGTTTTCGTGCTCCCTACGAAAGTGGCAGTTAATTTTTAGAATAGATTTAATGTAGCTTTGCTAAGGGACTAGCAAAGATTAGGTTTGGGGGTGTGTTAAGACCAGAAAAGTACCACTTTTCACCCCTTAACTTAACCTTGGATTAGACCCTTAGACACCTAATAAGTTCTTGTTAAGTGTTTTATGTAGGTAATAATCAGCAGTGAAATAAGGCCAGGAATCCTGTTAAGGAGCCTGCTTTGGCACCAGAAATCCCTCAGAAGAATGAACTCTGAATTTAGACCTGAAATGAACCTCGCGCAGCTGACCCAAGCTTTAGAAGATTCAGGAGAAATATGCCTCGCACAGTTCAACTGAGCTTCCCAAGACTTTACAGCAACCTCTCGCACAGATCAGTGACTGAAGAGCTTCAGAAACTCAAAATCACGTAGCTCTCGCGAAGCTGAAGAGTAGAACACATCGCGCAGTGTCACACAGTTCAAAGCAGACCTCTCTCAATCTCGCACAGTTCACTCAGAACGGCTGAGGAGAGAGAGCTTCAGAAGATTCCTCGCGCAATCACCGCGAGATGCAGTTATCAGAAGAAGAACTCCTCACGCAGTTCTCGCAACATTCAAGAAAGAAAACATTCTGGCGAAGGCAAATCCAACCTCGCGAAGATCAAGTAAGGCATAGAACCTCGCGCAGTTCAGAACTCAGTAAAGCCTCATGAGGTAACTCGCGAAGTCTAGTAAAGAGAAGTGCTCGCGAAGTTCTCGCGCTGTTCAAATTCACTCTTTCGAAGATCAGCCCAGCGAAGACCGAGCAACCTCGCGACTGCTTGAACTTCAACCCCGCGACACCTGAGACTGTGTTTTCTACTCAACCTCGTGTTGTTACTTCTTACTGTGCTTGATTTATGTGACTTTTGAAAACAGATTTATAGCTGCTAAATTACAGTGGCTCTAGACTATATAAACAAATAAAGAAATATCAGCACATTTAGAAGAGAATTAGCCTGCAAGATCAGGGCCAATTGTAGCAAGTTTTAAAAGTAAGTGAGTGAAAGATCGTCCACAGAGAATTTGTCAAAAATGTAAGATAAACCTCCAGATTTGAGCTACCAGATCTGGCTTCTTATCCTATCTAGAAAACTGATAAGATGAGAGGTTTGAATTTGTCACGTTTAACAAACTAAAAACAAAGAAAAATTAAAACTAAATGATCCAGATCCGAGTTGGGGGAGTGATTGAAACAAAGATGGAGAAGTAATATCTAAATCTAATTTGGTCTTTGAAATCTAATGAGAATAACTGCAGCTCAACAGAGGTGATCCAATCTTCATCTGGCTACAAGCACAGATGTAAGAGAGATAAATCTAATTCAAGGATTAGGCTTACGCTTATGGCTATGGTATGTCCACTTTGATGGCCACAAACCATCCAATAGTCTTTAATCCAAATCCTCAATTCAGAACAATAAACATCACTACAAATGCTGTAAGAGACTAGGTTACCAACACTAATTCTTACAGGATTAAAGAATCAAGGGAAATTGCATGCACAACAATGAATCTAAAGGAGTCTAATGTACTGAGGAGATTAGAGGGAACCCTTGACATGAGTCCAATGGAGAATGCATAGTTTACAGCAACCTTTTAAAATTCATCCTTACAATTTATAGAGCACGACTTAACAGCTCTCGGATTTGCAGTCGTGGATGCAAACCCTCGTTTGAGTTACAGTAATATCTCACAGCTCTCAAATGCAAGTACAAAGTAGGCTATTACAAGGATTGCAGACAAGCTGTCTGGCTGGGAAATGAGGGATTAGAAATGAAACTCAAAATTTGGATGCCCCAATTGGGCAAATGCTTCATCAATTTATAGCTTTCCCCAGGTCCAGCTCAGATGTGTATTAACCAATCAGAGGTTCTCAGATCTATATTGACCAATGGTAGTCGAGCACGGGGATCGAGATCTATTCTGGCCAATCAGAATTCCTCGATCTGTTTCAGCTAATCAGGTGAAAAAGGCATCAATTCTATTATGCATTTTGAAAGTTTGTTAGAGTTTCTAGAAGTTCCCACCAAGTTATTCACTCTCTAGGTGCTCACGTGGGGTGGAATATTCCTTCGCTTTATGCTTAGAACCCTCTGAAATGTCCCTAGGTTTTAAAATGCATTGGGGCGCGTGTAACAGATTACTGAATTGCCCTTGTTAAAGCTGCGAATCTCCAGAATACCTTTTCGCAGAGCTTAGGAGCCTTTTCGCAAAGTGTTGTGACTTCTGAAGCTCCTTTCGCAATGTTCAATCTCTCTTCGAATTGTGTTTTCTCCTTTTCGCAAAGTTCAATTTTCTCTTCAAAGTGTGTTTTCTCCTTTTCGTAAAGTTCAATTTTCTCTTCAAAGTGTGTTTTCTCCTTTTCGCAAAGTTCAATCTTCTCTTCGAGGAGTTCAGATGCTCTTCGAAAGCTACACCTGGAGTTTTAGTCCTTTTCGCAGAGTTCAAGGTTCTTTATGAAAAGTGCAGGTTCTTTGCGAAAAGAACTCTGTAGTTCATTTCTCTGTTCGAATTGTTCCCTGCTTCGCTTACAGGTCTTTGCCTCTTTACTTTAGACCTTTCAACAGCTGATGAGGTTGTTTCTTCACTTCCTTTCTTTGGACTGACATGGATTGTCATCTTTTTGGCACTTTTAAGTTGCTTTTATGGTTAAGCCTGTCTTTATTGTTAGCTGCAACATAGGCACTTAAAACACTTATTTAGTTCTCTCAAAGGTTTATCAAGACTTAAGTTTAGGGGTGAAAAATGGTATTTTTCACTTGTCAACACACCCCCAAACCTAATCTTTGCTAGTCCCTGAGCAAAGAAAAGAATAATAATAAAAAAAACAAAGTAAAGAGCCACTTTTGTAGGGAGCACAGTTGCATTTAGCATATGCAACAAGCCTTTTAAACCCCTAGGTGATCCCTAGTGGAGGAGTGAAGTCTCCTGAGGGTTTTCAGTGAAGGTACCCACAAACTTCTTCAATAAGTTAGTTAAGATCATCGCAGTTACATACGACCACTTTCCTCAATTGATTATTCGCACTTGCATCAGTTATTTTGCAAGAAGGTTTTTCAAGAAACTATCAGTTTAAAACTAAAATTCTGCAGTAATTCTTGTTACTACTCAGTCGATTTATGTCAGAGGCCATTTACAGGGAAAATTTACGAACAGCTAGCCTTTGATTTAGGAATCCAGCTTCGATGTTGCCCTAATCAGTTGATTTTAAACCCAATTCTCACCAGGATTTTCACTCAATAAGCAAATGAGAGGGTTGTACTATTTCACACAATTAAGAGCAAGCATACCTCAAATAGGACTGTAAGCAGGAGCATAGGCATTACTTTTAGTTATAAATTCACTGCTCCTTTCACCATAGATTACACAAATTCTTATCTCCATGTGATAGCTCAATCCATCAATGATCAGTAAGGACTTTTACTTGGGTTTGATTGTGGCTGATAGGTGGAATCTCTAAAAAGGGTTGGAAAGGTGTTCATATTTGAGAAGTCAGTCAAGGTCAGGAGGTTATATGCAAACCCACTTTTCTTCAGCATAGTTTCATCTTCTTCTTTTGAATTTCCAGAGCCAAAGTGGCCATCTTTTTCTCTTTCTTTTTCAAACTTCCAATGAAAATGCCTTCTTTCTTTTGTTTTGCTCAAATATTTTTCTTTTTCGAATTAGCACTGACTGCATGCCACATTCCCTCTGCTGTTTCATCATTGCCTTCAACTTTCACCCTACTTTTGCTATTAAATTGTTACTCAATTCGCCTTCCCTCAGCTTTCTTCCCTTTCTCTTCTGACTTCTCAGGGTAGGGTTAGGTTAAATGAAACTGATGAGGTTTATTAGATGAGATTTCAAAGGATTCATCGATTTATACAGCTCAACTGGTGTGTATCAAGGGCAGTTTTAAAAGGTGGGGCTTTGTAAGGTTCAAACTGTTCAAAAGGAGGCCTTACATCATGTCTTTAATATCATGAGTGCTATCAAAATATTTCAATTTGGATATGTGTAACTTCTAGTGTAAGTAAGCAGATTCACATAGTCCCTAAAAGCAGAAAAGATTGCCAAAGCATACCTCCAAAGAAAACATTTCAGGCCCAAACCTCACTGGGTGTGGTTTTATATCAACTTCTTGAGGTATATCTTCACTGTTTTCCTTCATTTTAGGTTTACTAAAACATCAATTTTCTTTTGGAAATTTCCTGACATTTACTTCATGAAAGTCTTTAGAATTACAGTAGAAATTCATTTTAAAAAGTTTTAACTTCCTCATTTTTCAAAACAACAGGTGTGAAATGACTTCATTTTGTCAAAAGTTTTACTGATCATAAGCTGCAGCAAGCATTAACTTACTTATTCTATTGGCATACCTGCCATACCCCCAAACCAAAGGGGAGCAGGGTCCACACTGGTCCAAAACAGAGGAAAAATATAAGAAAGAAAAACAACAAAAGTAATGATGGCAGGGCAATGTAAATGCACGATGAGTATACACAAAATAGAATTTTCTATTACAACTTTATAACACAAAAGTACAATGAGAGCTAATAACTGGGGTCAAAATCTGTATCATAGGTTGGTTCGGTGGCTCAGTGAGTCCTTAAAATCGAGCTAGAGTCGGTGTTGGAGTCCGAACTTGATTGATCTTTCTCCTAATGGTGTTTTGTAGCTCAAGATACTCCTCAGTTTGATCTTTCCGATGAGGCCAAGGTGTTTGGTGAGGCTAGTGGTCTTTAATTTTCTTGATCCAGTTGGGCTTGCAACATGGACACCTTGTGTTGCTCATCCTCACCTGAAATGTTTGACCCGAGGTCTCGATTTTATCTCTTTCAAATTTCATAAAATCTCTAACTTCCGATTTGGTTTTCATAGAGTGCGGATGTAAGCTTGCAAATCCTAGCCCCTTTGAACATCTCTGCGGATATAAGGGTTATTTTCCATGGCTTTGATGAGGGTGGCATCGGGGAGGGAATGGAATGGTAGGGGCTAAGGGTGGCCCAGCTATGGGAGGGGGGGAGAAGTGGCTAGAAAGGGGATAGCAGGGTTTGTCTGAGTGGCTTGCTCAGAGAAAATGGGGAGTGGTGGAGGGGATGGAATCAAAGGAGCTTCAGTTTGAGTATGTGCTGCCTGGGTAGTAGTGGTGGGCAGATCAACCAATATTACCTCTGGATCCGTTTGGGTGGCCTGGGAAGAAAAAATAGGTACAGGGGTAATGGTGGTTGTTTGGGATGTGGAAGCTAATGTATGGAGCAGTTCCATGGTTACAAACTGATTGTCTATGTTGATTTGAAGTTGGGCTTGGATGGATTGGAGGTAGGTAAGGATTTGGGTAATGGATGCAGGTGTGGGAGAGGTGGGCATAGTAGAGACTGGGACAACTGAGGTGGAGGGAGGAGGTGCAATGGCTGTAAAGGGAGAGGTTGGAAAGTGGGTGAAGGGAGGAGGAGCAGGTATAGGGGTGGGGTCTAGTTCCATGGTTTCAAAAATAGAACCCATTAGAGAAGAGTAGGCCTCTGTAGTGAAGGGCCTGTGTCTGTGTGTAGGGAGGTCTCGGTGTGTGGGTGATGGGCAGGGAATTTGAGGGGCTTTGGAGCAGAGGAGTGCAGGGGGATGGGGCAATAAAATCTGTAGCTAACTCCTCTAAAGCCTGGGCATTGGAGGGTGAAATTGGTGGTGTGAGAATGGTTGGAGTGGTTGGTGTAGAGGGGGAGTCCACAATTGGAATGATGGAATGTGCGGGAGATGGGGAAGCTGGGATCGGTGAAAGTGGATGGGCTGGAGTAGGGGAGAAGGGTGCAAGGGCAACTTCCTCCAAAGTAGGTGAAGCTGAAAAGCTGGTCACCAAAATCTTGGCAGAGATGTTTCAAGAAGTGGGGTAGCTAAAGAGCTGGTCACCACAGGAGTTGGCAGAACTGGATCGGGCAAAGTTGATTCTGACAAATTTGGATCTGGCAACATGGCGGGAGCTCAATTGTAAGCTCAAATGTAGGCTGCAGGGGTGGCTTGGTAGAGGCTCATCTGCGGATGTGGGTTCTGCTCACTCACAACTGCAGTTCAGTGCAAAGAAATAGGGGCATGTGAGTTCACCCGCCTCTCTCATCCTTCTCAAGATAGCTCGGCTTGTAGTCCAAGCCTTTTCCCAAAATTGTGAGGGGTAATGACTCCAAATGGCTCCTCACTATCAATGTCGAATTTGGCTCGAGGAGGCGTGATCAATCGCCAAATGGTAGGCCCTTATCTTTTGCTCTTTCTTGACTTAATCTTGACATCACCATAGCTTCAAAATTAACATAGGGGCATTGAAAACGCCTTGGAGAAATGAAAGAGGGCTTCTAAAATTGGTGTTCTCCTCTCTTGGTTGCCTTGATGACATAAAAGCTGCCCTTAAAATGGAATCCATTAATAGAAATTGGGGGCAAGGTCTCTTCTCATGATGGATCGCCAAAGGCCCACAATACCTTGGGTTAAATGGGCAGCTATCTCTCTAAAAGAGGCCGTTCGAGCAATCAAAGGACCAGAGGATCAAATTAGAATGGTATCCCTAAAGCGTTCCCTATGTCTTCAAATGTCACAAGAAGATCGCAATCATCAATGAAAATTACAAGGGTAGGGACATCGATCTTTTCAAAGGACCTTGACTAGGTTTTGGTACCATAACTTCACCATCCTTGGGTAAAATTTCTCCAAGGGGTAAGGATATTGCTTAGTGAAGCCTCTCTAAGGTATCTTAAGGATGGCAAGCACTCTGGTTTGGTGACGAAAAAAGTTTCGTCTACCATCAGCTTGGGTATTAGCTTCTGAGCGTCAATGAAGGGATTTGGTAGGACCAAATGAATGGGCAGAGGAGTAAGCTCAGGCTCAGGGCTAGCAGCAGCAGGGGTGGGTTCCTCATGTCTAATTTTCTTACCTTTCTCCACCCTGTCTGCCTTATCCATTGAAAGTTTCCATTTAGTTGAAGTTTTGGCTTTTCCTTTTGCTTTTGGGGTCGGTTTGCTCACTTTCTTAGCAGAGGATTTGGAGAACATTGTGGCCAATGATTTCTCTGCTTTTCCCATTCTAGATTGATGTAAAAAAAATGCCCAAAATAGATGCTGACACAGAATCAACTTACTAATGATAACCAGAGAGAATGGGTAGAGAAATACCGAGATCTAGGGTTTATGTTTGAACAAGTTGTTTGCTTTGCAGAAATTCCCCAGATTACAAGCTGAAATCCTTCTCTAAAAATGCAAATGATCTACACAATCAGTTACAAAAGGGTAGTAAACTTGTTAACTCGTGCAAGGAGAGAGCGAAGTAGGGTAGCAGTGAAGAGTCGCTCTGCAGAAAGAGTTTGAAATGAAACCCCGACTTCGAAAGGGGTTTAAATACTCAAAGTTAATATCACAAAGCGCCTTTAAGTTTTCGAAAAGTTCCAAAAGAGACCTTTTTACAATTGCGAATGGCATCAGTACCATTTGACAAGTTAACAGCTTCAGAAACATCATTTTGCAAAGGAATTAGCTTCAGAACTATCTTTTCGAAAAGAAAATGGCTTCAGCACCAACTATTCGAAAAGCACATCTTTGCTTTCGAGCAGTTCATTACAGCTCCAGAGTCTATTCGAAAAGCAATTTGAACTTTCATGGGCTTAATTATGACTTTGCGACTGAACTTTACGCATATTTAAACTATGCGAAAAGAGATAAAAGCAGAAACAGAGAAAATAAGCAAAAACTATGATATACAAACATAATGTACAATTTTCTACCATCAAATTTTTGGAGATTCGTGATGATAGATGGGCAGCACAGGCTCCTGGGTATTTTCAATGCATGGTTTGAGCCTCTGACCATTGACCTTTATGATTCTTCCATTACTTGGATCAGCTGCTTGAATAAGATGTATGGCCCTTCCCATCGGATCTCGGTTTTCTGGGGAAAAACTTGAGCTTTGAGTTAAATAACCATACCTTAGAACCAGCTGTGAACTCTTTTCTCAATAAATTTTTATCATGAAAAGTTTTGACTTTCTCTTTATACAATCTTGAATTGGTGTATGCATCCATTCGTAGCTCTTCTAACTCAGCAAGTTGCAATTTCCTGTGATTACCACCAGTAGTTAGATCCATGTTCAATGTTTTAATGGCCCAAAAAGCTTTATATTCTAACTCTACTGGTAAATGGCATGCTTTGCCATAGACCAACCTAAATGGGGACATACCAATTGGAGTTTTATAGGCTGTCCTATATGCCCACAATGCATCATTCAGCTTAAAGGACCAATCCTTTCTGTCCTTCTTCACAGTCTTTTCGAAAATATGTTTGATTTCTCTATTGGAAATCTCCACTTGTCCACTGGTTTGTGGATGATATGGAGTGGCTACTCTATGAGTCGCAGAGTATTTCTTCAACAATGTTTCAAAATGTCTATTACAAAAATGGCTTCCCCCATCACTGATAAGGGCTCTGGGAAAACCAAACCTGGAAAAAATGTGATCCTTAAGAAATTTCAAAACCACTTTGTGATCATTTGTTTTAGTAGTTGTGGCTTCAATCCATTTGGATACATAATCCACAGCTTCTAAAATGAAGTTATTCCCATTGGAAGGAGGAAAGGGACCCATGAAGTCTATCCCCCAAACATCAAACAACTCAACTACCAAAATAGGCTGTAAAGGCATTGAGTTTCTCTTGGAAATGCTGCCTAATTTCTGATAGTTCTAGCAGGACTTACAATGCTGCAGGGCATCCTTGAAAAGTGTAGGCTAATAAAATCCATACTGCAAAACTTTTGCAGCAGTTTTGTTCCCACTAAAATGACCTCCACAGGCCTGTTCATGACACATAGAAAGTATTCTATGAAATTCTTGGTCAGGGACACATTTCCTTATTATTTGATCTGCACAACTCTTAAATGTATAAGGATCCTCCCGGATGAAGTGTTTAACCTTTGAGAAGAAAAGATCTTTATCCATTCTATTCCAATGGTGAGGAATTCTTCCAAGAGAAAAGTTGACTATGTTGGCAAACCAAGGAGTGTGTTCACTAATAAAAAGTTGCTCATCGTGGAAAGATTCATTGATAGGCAACCTATCAATCTCAGAAGCTTAAAATTCGGAGAGGTGATCACCACCACATTCTTCACCCTTTTTATCTTTAATCAGAGATCAAATTCTGTAATAGGAGAATCCACCGATTAATCTTGGTTTGGTGTCCTTAGATGAAGGTATTTCAAAGCGAGTGGTCGATGAACACCACTATTTGTGAACCCAAGACATATGACTGAATTTCTAAAGCAAAAACAATTGCAGCAGCTCCTTCTCGGTTGTTGTGTAATTGAGTTGTGCATCAATCATTGATCTCTTGGCATAAGCTATAACATGAGGCAGCTTATCTTTTCTCCGCGTCCAAGGACAGCTCCCAAAGCATAATCGATGCATCACACATCGGTTCAAAAGGTAATGAATAACTGGAGATCGCAATATTGAGCCGAAATCGAGCTTTTTAGGAATTCAAAAGCCTTCATGCATTCATTATTAAAAACAAAAGGGACATCTTAGCACAGCAAATCACCAAGAGGTTTAGTTATTTTATCAAGTCCTTGATGAACCTTAAAATCGATGTCCTAAAAACTTGATTTGTTTAACGTTTTGGGAGGTGGTAAATGTGCAATTAACTCAATTTTTGCTTTGTCCACCTCAATGCCCTTGTGGGAAACAACATGGCCAAGGACAATGCCTGGTGACCATGAAATGGCTCTTTTTCCCACTCAAAACCAGATTGGTTTCTTCGCATCTTTGTAGTACCAATTTGAGATGGTGTAAACACTGGGAAGAACTGTTGCCATAGATTGAGAAATCATCCATAAAAATCTCCATAAATTGGTCAATCATATCAGAAAAAATTGCATACATGCATCTTTGGAAGGTAGCAGGAGCATTACAAAGACCAAAATGCATTCTCCTATAGGCAAAAGTGCCAAAAGGGCATGTGAATGTGGTCTTTCACGATCTTGTGGGTACACAGAATCTGGTTGTAACCAGAGTAACCATCAAGAAAATAGTAATAGGCTTTTCGCTAGCTTATCTAAGATCCGATCAATGAATGGGAGGGGAAATGGTCTTTCCGGTCATTGCATTTAATTTTTGTAATCAATACGGACTCTCCATCCAGCTTGTTTGCACGGTTGACATAAGCTCACCGTAATCTGAGAGTTACAAGGTGATTCCAGATTTCTTAGGTACCACCGTGTAGGTGCTACCGTTTGAATCTGAAATGGGGTAAATGACCCTGCATCCAACAACTTAACAACCTCTTTCATGACCATTTCTTGCATATGAGGGTTCAACCTTCTTTGCATTTCTCTAGAAGGCTTTGCATCTTCTTCCAAGTGGATTTTGTATGCAAACAAATTTGAACTAATTCCTCCTAAATCGAATAGTCCAGACCAATTGCCCTTTTATGTTCTTTCAAGACTATCAACTCTTCCCTTGCTCCTTTGTGAGAGAGGAAGAAATAATGGCAAGCAATGATTTATGATTACCTAAGAACACATACTTCAAATTTTTCGGCATTTGCTTTAGTTCTAAATCGTGGTGAGAAAAGAAGGTAACAAAGGTACCTTAGATGTTTGTGGAAGGGGAGAGAGTAGCAGTTTCCAAGAAGAGAAACTTCTTTGGTTGATTAAGAGTTCCTTACACAACATTTATTTCCTCGAATTTGAGATACAACTTGCTTTATTTTCAGCATATCCCCAAGCATCTTTAACATCTGGTGAAGTCTTCACCTGCAGAAATTGTTGTAAAGTCCTTCCACAAGTTCATCCAATAGATCAACATGAAAACATTCTTGAGCTGAATTGAGGTCAGGACCGCATTATAAACATTTAATTTTACCTTCATGTTTCCAAATGAGACTTCCATAATACGGACACTGCATTGAATGCAAGCATTTGTCAGAGAATGATCTTCCTAAAATGACAGGGATGGAAGTTTTGCTTTTGGTTGGTTCCATATCCAAAACTAGAAAATCAGCAGGATAGAAGAATTTATCTACTCCCACCAATACATCTTCAATCATCCTTACTGGCTTTCTTTCAGATCTATCTGCTAGTTGTAACACCACATGAGTGGGTTTTAATTCTCCCAAACCTAGTTTCTCATATACAAAATATGGAAGTAGGTTGACACTAGCACCCAGATCTAATAAAGCCTTTTCAATGGTGTGTTCCCCAATAATGCAAGGGATTGTGGGGATTCCAGGATCTTGAAGTTTAGGAGGTGTAGTAATGGATAACACCTGGTTAATTCTTTCCACAGCAAAGACCTTTTTGGATAACTGTATCCTAGACTGTCTTTTGTGAGTGCAAACATCTTTCAAAAATTTTGCATATGCTGGAATTTGTTTGATTGCCTCAAGCAAAGGTAAATTTATCTTGGCTTGCTTGAAAGTCTCCATCATCTCATCTATTTTTGTGTTACCTTTATCAAAAGGGGATACAGATTTCATTGCATGAGGAAATGGTAAATGAGGAACTAATCTTTCATCTACAGCTTTAGAAGTGTTTTCAGAAATTTTTTTACTTTTCTGTTTTTCATTTTTTTGGTTTTTTTGAGGTACATCAGCAACCCCACTACTATCACTATGTTGCTCTTGCTGCATATCTTTATCCTTCCTCATTTCTTTCTTCTTTAGTACCCACTTTGTTATCTATCATTTTTCCACTTCTCAAAGTGGTGACAGTTTTTACTTCTTCATGTGAATTAGAAGCTTCTCCAACCATGAACTGTCCTTTGGGATTGTTCAAAGGTTGGCTGGGTAACTTTCCTTCCTCTCTTTTTGCCAAGGTATTTGAAAGCTTTCCCAATGTTTCTTCAATCTTCTTTATGCTCGTCCGTGAAAATTCACGCTTTGAGTTAAAGATCCTAAATTCAAGTGAATTTAGGACTTGATCTTCAAAAGAAAGGGACAAGGAAGGGTTTTGAAAAAGGAACTCGCAGGTTGTTGTGGAATGGAATCGAAAGTTTGGTTTGACATAAAAATTCTACGATACTGGTACCGTGGCAGCTTTGAAAGGCATTTGATTCTTTGGTTGTTGCTGTTGTTGGGATTGGTAATTCCCTTGGTTCCACCTCAAATTGGGGTGTGCCCTCCATGGATATTCATTTGACTGCATCTGTCCAAATGATTGAGCAGCATGAGCTTGTTCCATCATTAAATCTGAGAACTGTGATGCAGCAGGACATTGGTCAAGTGAATGAGTAGGGGACTGGCATATCAGACATGCCTCCTCTACTCTTGAAATATTTGGAGTTTTAAGTGAGTCCATCAATCTATCAAACTTTGTGGTTAGATTGTCCATCTTTCTTTCCAACTCATTCACCTCATAGATCTTCCCTTTGGTGGGTTGGTGGTTGTTCAACCTAGCAGGATTTTCAATTTCTCTTGACAGAGATTCCTGCTGAGTTGAGTTTTCACCAATCACTTCAAATAAGTCCCAAACCTCTTCAACTGTTTTTTGCAAGTAAGTGCCTCCACAGGAGGCATCCACCATATTTTTGCCTTTTTGATCAATTCCTTGATAGAAGCTTTGAACCAGCTGCCACCTAGGAATTTGATGATGAGGACATTGCCTTAACAGTTCCTTAAATCTTTCCCATGCTTCATGGAAAGTTTCAGTTGAGTTTTGGGAGAATGAAATGATACTTTGTCTCAATTGGCTTGTTTTAGACATTGGGAAATATTTGGCTAAGAATTGACACTGCAAATCATTCCAAGAAGTGATACTGTTTGGTGCTAACATGGATAACCATGCTCTAGCTTTATCCTTTAATGAAAAAGGAAAGAGCCTAAGCTTGGTTGTACGGACCATCCTATGTTGAATGTGGTGCAAAGAGCCAAGAATTCATCCACATGTTTGTATGGGTCTACCTTACTCAACCCATGGAAGGAAGGAAGCATTTGGATAGTTGATGACTTGATCTCATAATTTCCTTCATGAGGAAATTGAATGCAAAAGGGGAATTATAAGCACCAGTGCAAAGTAATCCCTCAAAAGTCGAGGTTCTTCACCCATAGTAACTGTGTTGTTTGTTTGGTTCATAGTAGCCTTTCAACTTCTAAATTCAATGGGAGAATCTCAGGGCTGAGAGTCCTCCTACCAAACATACAACTCAGAACAAAAAAAAATCTGATTATGCACGGCAAACCTTCAGAATTCCTTTAAGTAATTTCCCTTCTTAAAAAACCTGAATATGAATAACTGCACAAGTATAAACAATAGAATAGTTTAGTACTGATAAAAATTAAAATGAAAACTTAGGTCTATCTATTTTAGAACAAATTCCCCGGCAACGACGCAAAAAACTTGTTGTTACTTCTTAGTGTGCTTGATTTATGTGAGTTTTGAAAACAGATTTATAGCTGCTAAATTATAGTGGATCTAGACTATATAAATAAATAAAGAAATATCAGCACAGTTAGAAGAGAATTAGCCTGCAAGATCAGGGCCAATTGTAGCAAGTTTTAAAAGTAAGTGAGTGAAAGATCGTCCACAGAGAATTTGTCTAAAATGTAAGATAAACCTCCAGATCTGAGCTACCAGATCTGGCTTCTTATCCTATCTAGAAAACTGATAAGATGAGAGGTTTGAATTTGTCACGTTTAACAAACTAAAAACAAAGAAAAATTTAAACTAAATGATCCAGATCCGAGTTGGGGGAGTGATTGAAAGAAAGATGGAGAAGTAATATCTAAATCTGATTTGGTCTTTGAAATCTAATGAGAATAACTGCAGCTCAACAGAGGTGATTGTTGTTGCCTAACATGTGCCTGATTTATGTGTGTTTTGAATGACGAATTAATGAATATTAAGTTACATAATTTTAAATTATGAAAGAGATATCAGCACATTGAGGGCTAACAATAGCCTGCAAGATCAGGGCCAATTGTAGCAAGTTTTAAAAGTAAGTATATTAAAGATCGTCCACAGAGAATTTGTCTGAAATATGAGATAGACCTCCAGATCTGTGCTACCAGATCTGGCTCTATAATTATCTAGAAAGCAGATAAAAAGAGAGTGTTGGGTTTTGTCACGTTTAACTAAAAGCAAATAAAGAAAAGAACTAACTAACTGATCCAGATCCAAGTTGGGGAAGTGATTAAAATAAATCAAATGGAGAAATAATAACTTTCTGTGATTTCGCCTTTGAATTTTAATGGAGAATCTGCAACTAAACAGAGTTGATTCAATCTTCATCTGGCTACCAGCACAGATGTAAGAGAAATAAATCTGAATTAAGGAAGGGGTTTAGACTTATGGTTATGATCCGTCCACTTAAATGGTCACAGATCATCCAATAGTTGTTGACCTATCCTCAATTCGAACATGAACATCATCGCAAGTCTTTGTAACTAGGTTACCAACGCTAATTAAATGCAGGAGTAATGAATCAAGGAAATTGCATGCAAAGTAGTGAATCTAAAGGAGTCTAATGCACTAAGGTGATCAATAAGAACCCTTGACATGAATCCAATGGAGAAAACACGATTCTGACAAGAACCTTTTAAATTCAATCTTACAATTACAGAGCACGGCTAGATGTACCCTCGGATTTGCAAATTGAATCCAATCTCCTTGGAGTTACAAATAGCTCTCGTAAACTCTCAAAAGCAAATACAAAAGAAGCTATTACGAAGTGCAGGACAAGCTATCCGACCGGAAGCGGAAATAGAAATGAACTCAAAACTGGATGCCACAATTGGGCAAATGTCTTCTCTATTTATAGCTTTCCTTGATCCTGCATTGTATGAATTGACCAATAAGAAGTGTTCAGATCTGGATTGCCCAATGGCGCTTGAGCACGGGATCCAGATCTGTTACGCCAATGAAAATGCTCGACCGGTTCAATAATCGCGCTTAGAAGCATCAATTCATTATGGAATTCAAAAATCTGTTTGAGCTTCTAGAAGTTCACGCCAAGTGATTTCATCTTTGAGCGCTCACATGGGTTGGAATATGCTTTTGGATCTTGATTGGAATCTTCGAAATGTCCTGGGTCGTTAAATGCATTGGGGCGCTGCAAGAGATTATGAAATGCCCTTTAAACAGTAATTCCCGTAATGTCCTTTCAGAGAGTTTAAGTGCCTTTTCGCAAAGTGTTTTGGCTCCAAGTTCTTTTTCGCAAAGCAATTTGGCTTCGTAAAGTCTTTTCGCAAAGGACTTCTCCCGTGCATCTTCTATTCGAAAAGGAAATTTCAACTATTCAATGTAACATGGTTCTTTTCGAGTAGTTCATTACACCCGTAATCAATTCAATGTAACTTTGACCTTTCGAAAAGTACTTTTACTTTGCGATTTGAACTTTTAACTTGATTTCTTCTTTGCGAATGGATCCTTCTTCTTGGTCTTTTCTTGCTCTTTTAGGACCTTTTTAGCCATTCCGACGCTATTTCTTCACTCCTCTTTGAGCTTGACATGAGTTGTCACTTTTTGATCATTTTAGGATGCTTTTCGGGACTTGGACTGTCTAATTGGTTAGTCAGAAATGCACACTAAAGCACTTATTTAGTCTTCTCAAGGGTCTTTCAAAGCTCATGTTTAGGGGTGAAAATGGTATTTTCACTACTTAACACACCCCAAACCTAAGCTTTGCTAGTCCCCGAGCAAAGAAACATAAAAACAAAGTAAAGAGCCACTTTTGTAGGAAGCACAGTGCATTTAGCATATGCAACAAGCCTTTTCAACCCCTAGGTGGTCCCTAGAGGAGGAGTGAAGTCTCTGAGGGTTTTCAAAGATGAAGGTACCCACAAACTTCTCCATGAAACAGCTTAACATCGCAAAATTATCAAATGAGCAATCAAGGAGCAGGATTAGTTACTCTTGAATCAATGATGAAACAGAAAATTTGATTATTGTTTGCACAGAATTTAAACATTTTAAGAACCTCATGAATGTTTCAATATTTCCAATCCGTGAGCAGCCATAGAAAATTGTACAAATGTGCCAAAGTGAGCTCATCATCCTGAATAAAAATTAGGTTGTAAGTCATACTTATTATGCTCAAGTTCCAACCCAAACACTCACGGGTATACTCTCATCGTGTTTTTGTTGAGGGGTTCATTTTCACTCAAGCTCAAGAGCGCTTACATCTCCCAAATGGATCTGTAAGCATGAGCATAGGCATGATTCTTAGGCAATGGCATCATTGACATCTCCTCACCATAGATTGGGTCACTTCTTATCTCCACATGATGACTCACTCACTCAACTTTGGATCACAAGGGCTTTTAATCTAGGTTTGTTTGTATGGCTTATGGAGTGAAGTTTCAAGGAAAGGCAGCTTTGAGCAGGGGTTTGAATTTGAGAACTCGGGAAGTGCGGAGATGGTTCATGACTCCACCTTTTGAGTTTAGCTTCTTTCTTTTCGAGATTCTCACATTCACAAAGTGATCGATTCTTTCTTTGATCTTGCATTTTTTCATCATAAGGTCCCTTTTTTGCCTTTTTGCTTGCAACTTTTTCACATTGTTTGTCTCTTCCTTTCTCGGTCACCATATTGCTGTTTTTGAGGTATTTTCTCTTCATTTTCTTGATGTTGCCCGAAATGGTCCATCTTGATTCTTTCTCCTTTACCTCCGAATTCTCGAGTGAGGGAAGGCTGAATTAGTTCCATAGGTTCGTGCAAGTACTTTTGGGTATTTTTGATGAAGAATTGTAGGATTTGACTCAAATGGGGTACAAACAGGCAGAATTTTCTTGGTTGGTTCATTAGGTTCAAGCTTTGTCCAAGAAGGCCTTGATCTTTCCTCGGTTTCATGAGTCTTTGTTACTTGTTTTAATTTGGAGTTTCCTAACTTCTAGTGGATCTAATGCCTCACCAATCCTTTGAATCGAAAAAAAAATTGCCTCGATCACTCTTCAACAGGAGATGGAAAATATATGGGCTCAATTCTCACTTGGTTATGGTTTTTCCTTGAGCTTTTAAGTATGTCTTTACCTTTTTCTTTCCCATGACTTGCTAAATGCGATACCATGGGTTTTCATGGTGCTAACATCATGGAAATGTAGAATATTGAAAGGTTTATGATGTCTAAATTTTGCAAAGAAATTTTAAACTTCCTAATTGTCATGATTTTTAAGTAAAATATTTCCTTTCCTGATTCCTTAGGTGATTCTGTTGTCCTTAGGGTAACTATTCCTTGGGCAGGCCCTGTCTGCCACACCACCAATCCTATGAGGAGCAGTGTCCTCACTGGAACAAAGGTGGTGGCATAGTCACGCTTATTAGGGGAAAACAATGAGAAAAAATAATAGCAAGGAATTGAAAGCAAATTGCATGAACCAGAAATTTGATGAAAATAAAAGGAAAAGAGGGAGGAAAGGGAGTAAGGGTGAGGGGTTTATTTTTGTCTTTTTCTCAAGTAGGGACTAAAGTGGGTGCAAATGGGGAGGGAGGGTAAGAGAGGGTCAGTTTGGGTAGCTATCTCACCAGAAGGGGAGGTAAGGCTACTGTGTCTGTGTGGTTTGGGTAGCTGGTGGTAGTGGAGGGAAGCACTAGGACTTCTGGTCTGCTTTGGGTTGCTTGTGAGGCAACATGGAGGCGGGGTGGGGGTGGGTGGTAAGGGTGCTTAGGGCTTGGATGAGCTCCAATGTGGAAGGGTGTGGGGTGGAAGGGGTGGGGAATAGGGTACTGTGTAGTGGTGGTAGAATGGGTGCAGCAGTGGTGCGCTAGAGAGCTGGTCACCACAGAAATGGTTCTTGTAAAATGGCGGGGCTGGCCGAGGTGCAAAGTGGTGGTGGAGGCTCCATAGCAGTTTCCAGCTAGGGTATCTCTTGGACTCTGTGCTAGTTCACCTGCTGTGTTCATGTACATGTGGGGGTCCATAGGTGGTTGTTCGTGCCCACCCACACTTGCAGTGGCTAGGTTCCTGTCAAAGCTTAGCAACAGAACTGCTCTGCTCAGTGCTCTGGCAGTGAATGGGTTCAGAATGAGGGGGGCAAGAGCAGGGCATGTCCGGATCTCCTGCCGCTCTCATTCTCCTCAACATAGCGACTTGTGGTCCGTGCTTTCTTGCCAAAGTTATGGGGGTGAGGACTTCAAAGGGCTCTTCCTATCTATGTCAACCTTGGCTCTTAGCAGGGCTGTAATTACTCTTCCCAAGGGGAGGCCAGCAATTTTCTGCTTCTTCTTTATCTTGGCACTCACCTCAGCCACTGCTTCCAGCATGAGCATGGGGGCACTGCAAAATTGCCCCTTAGAAAAGTGGCACTAAGGATTTCTCATCTTCCCATATTTAAAATGGAGGAAAACAAAAGCCCACACCTGCTAACACAGATTTAGATTTTTCTAAAAAGATTGAGCGAGAATGGATAGAGAAAATACCACGATCTAAGGTTTGTGCTTGAACTGAGTCGCGTTGTTTGTAAAGATCGCCCAACCGATACGATCGTGATCTTTGAAAATGGAAACGCTCAAACAATTAGGAACAAAGATATCTTTGTGGAGCTCGTGTGAGAAGAGAGTGAGCTATGGTTTTAGTGGAGCGTCGCTCTGCAGAGAGTGTTTGCAAATACAAAGCTAACTTCAAACGACTAAATATACTTGAAGCTAAAATCGCAAAGCACCTTTAAGTTTTAAAATATTCCAAAGAGCCCTTTTTTTCTATTTGAATGGCAAAAGTGCCTTCGACAAGTAGATAGCCGTAAAGTTTATTTCAAGGGACTTAGCATCGGACCTTCTATTCAAAAGGAACTGTAACATAATTAACTATTCAAAAGAACATCTTTCTTTTCGGCGATTCATTGCAGCTCGTAATCTATTCAATAGAACTTTGGGCTTTTCGAAAAGTAGTTTTGCTGCGATTTGAACTTTTAAGTGTATTTAAACTATGCTAACAAGAAAAAGAAATAGAAACAGAGAAATTCAAGAAAAACTATGTTGTACAAACATAATATACAATTTTCTACCATCGATTGTTGGAGATTCGTGATGAGGATGGGCAAGACAGGCTCGAGTGTTGTCAATGCATGGCTTGAGCCTCGACCATTTACCTTAAGGATTCTTCCATCCTTGGGATCTGAAATATCCATGCCCCGAGGGGAGGCCTTGATGATGTATGGCCCTTCCCATCTGGATCTCAATTTGCCCTAGGAAAGAATTTAAGTTTAGAGTTGAATAACCATACCTTGGACCCCGGTATGAACTCTTTTCTCATTAAACTCCTATCATGAAATGATTTGACTTTCTCCTTATACAACTGGAGCTTGTATAAGCATCCATCCATGACTCTTCCAATTCGGTGAGTTGAAGTTTCTGTGATTACCAAAGAAGTTAGATCCATATTAAATGTTTTAATAGCCCGAGCTTTGTATTCTAACTCTCTTGGCAAATGACATGCTTTGCCATAGACCGGTCTAAAGGGACATTCCAATTGGAGTTTTGTAGGCGCTCAGATGCCCACAAAGCATCATTAAGCTTAAAGGACCAGTCCTTTCATCGTCCTTCTTTACTGCTTTTTTCCAAAATGTGTTTGATTTCTCTATTGGAAATCTCCACTTGTCCACCGGTTTGTGGATGATAGGGAGTGGCTACTCTATGAGTGATGAGTACTTTTTCAATAGAGCTTCAAACTGTTTTGTTACAAAAATGGCTTCCCCATCAGATGATGGCTGGGAAAACCAAACTGGAAAAATGTGGTCCTTGAGAAATTTCAAAACCACTTTGTGATCATTTGATTTAGTAGCTATGGCTTCAATCCACTTGGAGACATAGTCCATCGCTACTAAAATGAAGTTATTTCCATTAGAAGGAGGAAAGGGCCCATAAAATATATTCCCCATACATCAAAATGTACTCAACCACCGAGAATAGGTCAGAGGCATTGAGTTTCTTTTGAAATGCTGCCCAATTTTGGCGCTTCTGGAGATTTATCTTGTCAGAAGGCATCTTTAAAGATTGTGGGCCAATAAAAACCACACTGCAGAATTTTTGCAAATTTGTTTTGTTACCACCTGAAATGACCTCCACAGCTGTTCATGACACATTGACAATATGCCGGAGAATTCATGGTCGGACACATCTTACGATCACTTGGTGCACAATTCTTGAATAGATAAGGATCTTCCCAAATGAAATGTTTAACTCGTGAGAAGAAAAGATCTTTATCCATTCGATTCCAATGTTGAGGAATCATCAAGAGCCAAGAAGTTGACTATGTTTGCAAACCAAGGATCGGGTATTGATGGCAAAAGTTGCTCATCGTGAAATGATTCATTAATGGGTAAGCTATCATCCTCGATTGAGAATTCGGATAGGTGATCACCACCACATTTTCCACTCCTTTCTTATCCTTAATCTGTAGATCAAACTCCGTAATAGGAGGATCCACCGATTAACTGGCTTGGTATCCTTCTTAGATGTAAGGTATTTTAGGGCGAGTGGTGGTCAAGAACACCACAATTTGTGAACCTAAAACATAAGACACGAATTTTTCCAATGCAAACACAATGGCCACAATGTGACTCTTTCTCGGTTGTTGTGTAGTTGAGCGGGCATCTATCATGGATCTGCTGGCATAAGCTATGACATGGGGAAGCTTATCCTTTCTCGCCTAGACAGCTCCTAGAGGATAGTCTGATGCATCACACATCAGGGCAAAGGGCAGTGAATAGTCAGGGGACTGCAAGATGGGAGGTGAAATCAGACATATCTTGAGGACCTCAAAGGTGTCATTCATTAGTAAACACAAAAGGAACATCTTGACACAAGAAATGACAGAGTGGCTTGGAAATTTCTTGAAATCTTTGATGAACCTCCTATAAAATCCTGCATGCCCTAAGAAACTTCGATTTGCTTAACAGTGGAGGAGGCAAATGTGCAATTAGATCAATTTTGCTTGGTCCACCTCTATGCCTTTATGGGAGACCACATGTCCTAGGACAATGCCTTGGGTGACCATAAAATGACTCTTTCGACTTAGAACCAAATTGGTTTCTTCACATCTTTGCAACACCAACTTGAGGTGGTGTAAGCATTGGGAAAAGCTATCTCCATAAATTGAAAAGTCATCCATGAAGATCTCCATGAATTGATCAATCATGTCAAAAGATGGCATACATGCATCTTTGAAAAGTAGCAGGGCATTGCAAAGACCAAAGGGCATCCTCCTATAGGCAAAAGTGCCAAAGGGGGTGAAGGTGGTCTTTTCTTGGTCCTGTGGGTACGAGGATCCGGTTATAACCAGTACCCATCAAGGAAGCAAGCTTTACTGCGCAAGCTTATCAAGGATTTGGTCAATGAAGGGAGGGGAAATGGTCTTTCCTTGTCATGGTATTTAATTTTACGTAGTCTATGCGACCCTCCATCCAGCTTGTTTGTCCGGTGGACATAAGTTCACCAATGCTACCACAGTGATGCCAGATTTCTTAGGCACCACCGTGTGGGTGCTACCAAGCAGAATCAAATGGGGTAAATGACCCCAGATCTAGCAGCCTTGACAACTTCCTTCATTACCACTTCTTGCATGTGAGGATTCAACCTTCTTTGCATTTCTCTAGAAGGCTTGGCATCCTCTTCGTGTGGATCTTATGCATGCATACAAGGGTTTATTCCTCCTAAATCAAGCAATGGTCCACCAATTGCTTTCTTGTCTTGTTTTAGAACTACCACTCCTCTTCTTGCTCCTTTGTAAGGGAGGAAGAAATAATCAGTAGTGTTTGATGATCTCCCAAAACACATATTTCAGATTTTTGGGAGCTGTTTGAGTTCCAATTCGTGTGGGGAAAAGAGGGCAGAAAGGTACCTTGGTAATTTGTGGAAGAGGAGAGGAGCAGGTCTCCAAGAGGGAGAACTTGAGGATTGTTTGTGAGTGCCTTGCACAAAGACTCCCTTTGAATTTGATCTCCTTTTCCTTCTTTCTCGTGGATTCCCAATCATTTTAGTTACGTGGTGGAGTCTTCACCTGCAGAAATTTTTGCAAAGACTCCTCCACAAGTTCATCCATGATGTCAACATGAAAGCACTCTTGAGAAAATTGAGGTTGGTTAATGCATTATAAACATTCAATTTGACTTTCATATTACCAAAAGAAACTTCCATGATACTAATCGACATTGAATACAAGCATTTGTCAGAAGCTGTGAATGGTCTCCCTAAAATGACAGGATGGAAGTCTTTGCTTTTGGTTGGTTCCATGTCCAACACCGTAAAAATCAGCAGGATAGAAGAATTTATCTACTCCTACTAGCACATCTTCAATCAATCCCACAGTTTTCTCTCGGATCTGTCATTAGTTGCAACACCACTTGAGTGGGTTTTAATTCTCCCAAACCTAGCTTCTCATATACGCTCTGAGAATAAGGAAGCGGGTTGACACTAGCTCCAGGATCTAGCGTGGCTTTCTTGATGGTATGCTCCCCAATGATGCAGGGATTGTGGGGATTCGAGGATCTTGCATTTTAGGGGTGTTGCAATGGATAGTACTTGGTTGATTTTCTCCACAAGAAAGGCCTTCTTAGATAAATGTATCCTAGATTGCCTTTTGTGGGTGCACACATCCTTCGTAAATTTAGCATATGCAGGGACACATTTGATTGCATCAAGAGGTAGATTAATTTTAACTTGCTTGAATGTCTCCATCATTTCCTCAATTTTTGTGTTTCCTTTGTCAAAAGGAGAAACTATTTCATTGCATGAGGGAATGGGAGGTGGGGAACAAATCTCTCCTCCTCATCTTTTCAATAATTTTTTATTTTTACTGTTTTTCATTTTTTGGGTTTTACGAGGTAAATCAACAACCTCATTGTTTTCATCATCTTGTGCTTCCGCACATCTTGTTCTTCTTCTTTTCCTCTTCACTACCCGTGTTTTTTATTACTCTTCCACTTCTCAAAGTGGTCACTTTAATCTCCTCATGGCCATTTGAGGATTCTCCAACCATGAACTGTCCCTTAGGATTGTTCAAAGGGTCGGGTAGTCTCGCCTCCTCTCTCTTAGCTAATGAATTCGAGAGCTGGCCCAAAGTTTCTTCAATTTTTAATGCTCATCGTGAAGGTTCATGCCGAGATAGAGTTCCTAAATTGAAGTGAACTTAAGACCTCGCTCTTCAAATGACAGTGGACCTAGGAGGGCAGGGGCTGGTGTAGAATCTTGCATGGGTTGTCGTGGGTTAGGTTCTTGAAAATTTTGTTTATTGTAAAAATTCTGCGATATGGTGACGAGGTGTTTGAAAGGTATTTGATTTTTGGGCTGTCATTGTCGTAATGGTAATTTCCGATTCCACCGAGATTAGGATGAGATCTCCATGGGTAGTCATTGGATTGCATCTGTCCATAAGATCGAATGCATGAGCTTGTTCCATCATGAGTTCGAAATTGTGATGCGAAGGACATTGATCAATTGAATGAGTAGGGGACTGGCATATCAGACATGCCTCCTCTACTCTTGACCCATTTGGAGCTTTAAATGAGTCCATCAACCTATCAAATTTTGTGGTCAAATTATCCACTTTCCTTTCCATCATTGACTTCATAAACTTTCCCTCTTGTGAATTGGGGATTATTCACCCTAGGATTCTCGGTGTCTCTTGACAGGGATTCTGTTGGGTTGAATTTTCTCCAATCACCTCAAAGAGGTCCCAAACCTCTTCAACTGTCTTTTTGTAAGTAGGTACCTCCACAGGCATCCACCATGTTCTTGCCCTTCCGATCAATTCCTTGATAGAAGCTTTGAACAAGCCATTTAGGAATTTGATGGTGAGGGCATTGTCTTAGTTCTTTGAATCTTTCCCATGCCTCATGGAAAGTTTCATTGAGTTTTGGGAGAAAGAGATGATGCTTTGTCTTAGTTGGCTGGTTTTAGTCATTGGGAAATATTTTGACAAAATTGACATTGCAAATCATTCCATGATGTGATCTTTGTTTGGTGCTAACATAGATAACCATGCTCTAGCTTTGTCCTTTAATGAAAAAGGAAAGAGCCTCACTTGGTTGCCTCTGGACCAAGTCCATATGTTAAATGTTGTGCACAAAGCCGAAATTCATCAATGTGCTTGTAAGGATCTTCTTTACTTAATCCATGAAATGAAGGCAGCATTTGGATGGTTGATGATTTGATCTCATAATTTCCCTCCACTGTGGGAAATTGAATGCGAAAGGGAATTATAGGCACCGGGAGCAAAGTAGTCTCTTAACAATCTAGGTTCGTCACCCATTGTAGCGAACTCGTGGTGTATGTCTGCTTTCTTAGAGTCTTTCAACTTCGAATTAAAAGGGAGAATCTCGTGGTTGAGAGTTCTCCTACCAAACATACAACGCAGAGAGAATTTGGTACCGCAAAACCCCGTCAATTAGGTGCTTTCCTTTCCTTTACGCAATTGTATTTGTAACTCGCATGAGAGATAACAATGAAAAATGAATTAATAAATAATAAATAAAAGAGAATAAAACATAGGTCTATCTATTTTAGAACAAATTCCCGGCAGCGCCAAAAAACTTGTTGTTGCCTAACATGTGCTCGATTTATGTGTTTTGAATGACGAATTAATGAATATTAAGTTACATAATTTTAAATTATGAAAGAGATATCAAGACATTGAGGGCTAACAATAGCCTGCAAGATCGGGCCAATTGTAGCAAGTTTTAAAAGTAAGTATATTAAAGATCGTCTACGAGAATTTGTCCGAAATATGAGATAGACCTCCGGATCTGCTACGAGATCCGGCTCTATAATTATCTAGAAAGCGATAAAAAGAGAGTGTTGGGTTTTGTCACGCTTTAACTAAAAGCAAATAAAGAAAAGAACTAACTAAGCGATCCAGATCCAAGTTGGGGAAGTGATTAAAATAAATCAAATGGAGAAATAATAACTTTCGTGATTTCGCCTTTGAATTTTAATGGAGAATCGCAACTAAACAGAGTTGATTCAATCTTCATCGGCTACCAAAGACAGGATGTAAGAGAAATAAATCTGAATTAAGGAAGGGGTTTAGACTTATGGTTATGATCATCCCACTTAAATGGTCACAGATCATCCAATAGTTGTTGACCTATCCTCAATTGAACATGAACATCATCGCAAGTCTTTGTAACTAGGTTACCAACGCTAATTAAATGCAGGAGTAATGAATCAAGGGAAATTGCATGCAAAGTAGTGAATCTAAAGGAGTCTAATGCACTAAGGTGATCAATAAGAACCCTTGACATGAATCCAATGGAGAAACACGATTCTGACAAGAACCTTTTAAATTCAATCTTACAATTACAGAGCACGGCTAGACAGCCCTCGGACTTGCGCCTTGAATCCAATCTCCTTGGAGTTACAAATAGCTCTCGAAACTCTCAAAAGCAAATACAAAGAAGCTATTGTGGGTACAAGCTATCCGAGGAAAGCGGGAAATAGAAATGAACTCAAAATCTGGATGCCACAATTGGGCAAATGTCTTCTATTTATAGCTTTCCCTTGATCCTCGCATGTATTGAATTGACCAATCGAAGTGTTCGATCTGGATTGCCCAATGGCGCTTGAGCACGGGATCCGGATCTGTTACGCCAATGAAAATGCTCGATCCGTTCACCAATCAGCGCTAGAAGCATCAATTACATTATGGAATTCAAAAATCTGTTTGAGCTTCTAGAAGTTCACGCCAAGTGATTTCATCTTTGAGCCACATGGGTTGGAATATGCTTTTGGATCTTGATTGGAATCTTCGAAAATGTCCCCGTCGTTAAATGCATTGGGGCGTGCGAGATTAATGAAATGCCCTTTAAACAAGTGTAATTCCCCGTAATGTCCTTTCAGAGAGTTTAAGTGCCTTTTCAAAGTGTTTTGGCTCCAAGTTCTTTTCGCAAAGCAATTTGGCTTCGTAAAGTCTTTTCGCAAAGGACTTCTCCCGGATCTTCTATTCGAAAAGGAAATTTCAACTATTCAATGTAACATGGTTCTTTTCGAGTAGTTCATTACTGACTCCGTAATCAATTCGAACAGAACTTTGACCTTTTCGAAAAGTACTTTTTACTTTGCGATTTGAACTTTTAACTTGATTTCTTCTTTGCGAATGGATCCTTCTTCTTCAGGTCTTTTCTTGCTCTTTTAGGACCTTTTTAGCCATTGCTGACGCTATTTCTTCACTCCCTCTTTGAGCTTGACATGAGTTGTCAGCTTTTTGATCATTTTAGGATGCTTTTCGGACTTGGACCTGTCTAATTGGTTAGCTGTAAAATGCACACTAAAGCACTTATTTAGTCTTCTCAAGGGTCTTTCAAAGCTCATGTTTAGGGGTGAAAAATGGTATTTTTCACTACTTAACAGTGATCCAATCTTCATCTGGCTACAAGCACAGATGTAAGAGAGATAAATCTAATTCAAGGATTCGGCTTACGCTTATGGCTATGGTCTGTCCACTTTAATGGCCACAAACCATCCAATAGTCTTTAATCCAAATCCTCAATTCAGAACAATAAACATCACTACAAATGCTGTAAGAGACTAGGTTACCAACACTAATTCTTACAGGATTAATGAATCAAGGGAAATTGCATGCACAACAATGAATCTAAAGGAGTCTAATGTACTGAGGAGATCAGAGGGAACCCTTGACATGAGTCCAATGGAGAATGCATAGTTTACAGCAACCTTTTAAAATTCATCCTTACAATTTACAGAGCACGACTTCACAGCTCTCGGATTTACAGTCGTGGATGCAAACTCTCCTTTGAGTTACAGTAGTATCTCACAGCTCTTAAATGCAAGTACAAAGTAGGCTATTACAAGGATTACAGACAAGCTGTCTGGCTGGGAAATGAGGGATTAGAAATGAAACTCAAAATCTGGATGCCCCAATTGGGCAAATGCTTCGTTAGTTTATAGCTTTCCCCAGGTCCAGCTCAGATGTGTATCAACCAATCAGAGGTTCTCAGATCTGTATTAACCAATGGTAGTCGAGCACGGGGATCGAGATCTATTCTGGCCAATCATAATTCCTCGATCTGTTTCAGCCAATCAGGTGAAAAAGGCATCAATTCTGTTATGCATTTTGAAAGTTTGTTAGAATTTCTAGAAGTTCCCGCCAAGTTATTCACTCTCTAGGTGCTCACATGGGGTGGAATATTCCTTCGCTTTATGCTTAGAACCCTCTGGAATGTCCCTAGGTTTTAAAACACATTGGGACATGTGCAACAGATTACTGAATTGCCCTTGTTAAAGCTGTGAATCTCCAGAATACCTTTTCGCAGAGCTTAGGGGCCTTTTCGCAAAGTGCTGTGACTTCTGAAGCTCTTTTCGCAATGTTCAATCTCTCTTCGAATTGTGTTTTCTCCTTTTCGCAAAGTTCAATCTTCTCTTCGAAGTGTGTTTTCTCCTTTTCGCAAAGTTCAATCTTCTCTTCGAGGAGTTCAGATGCTCTTCGAAAGCTACGCCTGGAGTTTTAGTCCTTTTCGCAGAGTTCAAGGTTCTTTACGAAAAGTGCAGGTTCTTTGCGAAAAGAACTCTGTAGTGCATTTCTCTGTTCGAATTGTTCCCTGCTTCGCTTACAGGTCTTTGCCTCTTTACTTTAGACCTTTCAACAGCTGATGAGGTTGTTTCTTCACCTTCCTTTCTTTGGACTGACATGGATTGTCATCTTTTTGGCACTTTTAAGCTGCTTTTATGGTTAAGCCTGTCTTTATTGTTAGCTGCAACATAGGCACTTAAAACACTTATTTCTCTCAAAGGTCTATCAAGACTTAAGTTTAGGGGTGAAAAATGGTATTTTTCACTTGTCAACACCTCGCGAAGCCCAATCTAGCGAGAGCGCAATTCTCTATCGCGCGACTACCTGAATAACAAACCAAGGCAACCTCGTGACGGCTAGAGCTTCAGTGTCAAATCATCCTAGCGAAGAGCAAAGAGCTACCATGCAACAAGTCTGAGAAACTATAGCTACCTAGAGAAGCTCTGAACCTAAACTTCCATCTCTTCAGCAGAGGACCTTCTGGGTATTTCCAGCGATTAGGGCACGCACTCCCATGCTCAAATCTCCGTGCACGCACCCCGAGGCATCCAAGGATCACTGTTAGGCCACGTGGCATCGATAAAATTAGGGTTTCCTAACCCTAAGGCACCGCCACCCCACTGCTATATAAACCCATACCTAGCTTAGGTTTAGGTATCTGGGAACACATCTCAGATCATTTTTCTTTTCTCTTTCATTTTAGCTGTAAGTAATTTTCTTTTCCTTCTCTCCATAGTCCAGCACTTGCTGGCTATGTCTTTGTATGTATTTTGAATTAGATTAATGGAAGTTCTATAATAGGATTTGTACTTTGTGGGATTGGTGTTTATGTGTGAGATGCTCTGTACAAGGCTGCTGCCTTGTGATCTGCCATTGCTTTGGCTATGTTTCAAAGCAATGGAGGACTGATTCTAAGGGCCATTCTGATCCAAGTGACCTGTGTGTCTGGGCTGTCATGGTTCTACAGCCTTAGCCCCACCACAGGACCCACTAGATCTGAAATCCCCATGGGAGCTTGAGCTGGTAGCCTTGTGACCATGGTGGTAGTAGCGATATTCTTGTTTTGTCTTGGGCTCCGTGAGGAGGATAACCTCTGGGATAGTCTGTGACCATTTAAGTGGACAGATTATAGCCTTAGGGTGATTCTAATCCACCGATCCAAGATGGATCCTTCTTCTTTACACCTGAGCTTGTAGAAGCCTGGTGAGAGATTGTACAGAGGCAGACTCCCCTATATTTGTATAGAACCGCCATCAGATGTTGGATCTGATCTGGTTATAGAGATTGTAGGCGGGTGACTGGACCATTATAGCCTCACTCAAGCAATGGACAGTTAGATCGAAGGTTGTACTCAATCTCTTGCTGGTTCTATGTGTCTGGGCTATCATGGTCCTATACAGCCTTAGCCCCACATATAGAGCTTTAGAGATTGAGGTTCCCTATGGATTCTTGAGCTGGTAGCCTGGATGAAATAATGCCTGCAATGATTTACTTGTTGTGTTTTGACCCATCCCTGGATAGTGGCTCCCCTATGGGATAATCTGTGACCATTTGAGTGGACAGGTTATAGCCTTAAGGGTGGAATCATGGCAGAGTGATGGGTTGGATCCTTTCTCCTCAGTGGTGATAATGTAGCCTCTGCACAGGATTTCTATAACATCAGATCTGAATCTGAGTTATAAAACTTCTCTGACCTTGGCTCAATAACATACTTCTCACCCTTTTTATATTTATTTTCCACACTCCATCCATCCTCTCAACCCTTTCTGTAGTTTAGACATTAGAATACTTAGAATAAGTGACCTTAAACTCCCCTCCTTTTAGGACTGCCAGATCTGTAATCAGATCTGGAGGGACTACTAGAGATGGCTCCCTTGGAGCTGTAGATCACCTTTTCCTGTGGGACAAACTCTTACTTATCAAAACTTGCTACAATGGACCCTGTATCTTGCAGGTCTAAGACTTCTGAGTTGTGCTGAATTCATCCCCTGTTTTACTCTTTCTTTGATTTTTAAATGACTTTCACCACCAACCAATAAAGTAAGAACTCAGAATCCCGCTAACATCTGGCCACTTAAATGGTCACAGGGTATCCCATTGGTCCGTCCATCCCACAGAGGCCTGAGAAAGAACATGAAAACTGTTGTAACCACCCTGGTCCACAGGCCTCCGAGCTCTCTGGATCTCGCTACAGATCCAGCATTGCTTTCCATGGGGCTATCAAACCAAGGAAAATCAGATGGTAAACAATAGATCTACTAGAAACTGAATGGGCTAGTCCCAAATACATGGATCCTATAGACATCTAAAGAAATCATAAGATCTTTAGATTCAATTAGGCATTAAAACGGCAATCCATTGATGAACACAAAACTTACAATGAACTGTCTCCAGGTTGTAGCCTGTACAGAATTGCTCATCCACAATCCCAATGTATACCAAAAATCTATTACAAACTAAAATAAAACTAAACCTAGCTACTTACAGTGGGGTTAGCCAGCAAGTGCTGGGCTAAGAGAGAAGAAAAATAAAAAAAAGAGATGATCAAACCCTAACCCTAGCCTACTGTAGGGTATTTCAAACTGCTATTATTTTATTAAGAACAGTTGAGAGAATAAATCCAGAGTGGAGATGTGGAGATGGGTCATTACAGCAAGTCTAAAACACGCAATCCTGCAAGATACATGGTTCATTGTACCAAGGTTTGATAAGTAAGAGTTTGTCCCACAGAAAAATTGATCAAGAATCCAAAATGGGCTATAATAGTAGGTTTTTAGATCTGGCTACAGATTTGACAATCCTAAAGAAAGGGAGTTGGGTGTCACGATTACACTAAATTAATCCTAAAAAATAGAGAAATAAAATGTAGCCCTATCCTAAAGAAAGGGTTAAGAGGAAATGGTGGTAGTGTGTGCTAAGATAAAATACAAAAATTATGAGAAGTAAGCAGGTCAAGCTAGAGTTAAAGCAGTGATGTAATTTAGATTTAGTCTATCTCTGCAGTGTTCCTTGCTGAGATTCTATTAAAAGCCTAAACAATGTAAAAATATCCGATTTAACCCATGCCATTTGGGGCGCTCTTAGGGCTATACTCTGTCCACTCTAATGGTCATAGGGTATTCGATAGAGTTTGTCAAATCCCATTGGTTAAAGCAAATATTGCCAATCTAACCCAGGGGAGTGGGCTGATCATTCCCTCAACCACTGGGCCAGATCCAGCCATGAATGCTATTGTAGCACTATGTTATGCCAGTGCTATAAGCTACCCATATTTGTGCATAGACCTGGCTAACATCCATAGGTATTCCAACCCATAAGATCCTAAGTACTTTGGTAAGGCCAACTGCTCACTAGTGCCCACAAAAAGGACCATGCAACAGGTTGAATAAGGCTTTAGATTCAGATGGTCATTGTTATAAACAACCTACAATAACTCAGCCTTAAGCTGTAATTACTATAAAGAGATCAGATCTAACATCTAATGTCGGCTAGGTGAAACAGAGGGGAGCCAGTTCCTTTACAAGCCTCCTCACAAGGCTCTAGAAGATCATGTGAAGGGGAGAAGAATCCTTCTCAAACATGTGAATGGACATAACCTTAGGGCTATACTCTGTCCACTTGAATGGTCACAGGATATCACATGGGTCTGTCCATCCCACAGAGGCCTGAGAAAGAACATGGAAACTGCTACAACCACCATGGTCCACAGGCCTCCGAGCTCCCTAGATCTCACTACAGATCCAACATTGCTTTCCATGGGGCTATCAAACCAAGAGAAATCATATGGTAAATAATAGACCTATTAGAAACTGAATGGGCTAGTCTCAAATACATGGATCCTATAAACATCTAAAGAAACCATAAGATCTTTAGATTCAATTAGGTATTAAAATGGTAATCCATTGATGAACATAAAACTTACAATGAACTGTCTCCAGGCTGCAGCCTGTACACAACTGCTCATCTAAAAATCCTAATGTATACCAAAAATCTATTACAAATTGAAAATAAAACTAAACCTAGCTGCTTAAAGGGGGGTCAGCCAGCAATTGCTGGACTAAGAGAGAAGAAAAATAAGAAAAAGAGATTATCAAACCCTAACTCTAGCCTGCTAGAGTTCTCTATCGGCAGAGGATGAAGGAAAGATAAAAATAATAAACTCTAAGTACAGCTTATATACTCTATCAAAACGGCCTCGGCTTTAAGGAGATTAACCCTTGGATGAGCAGACATGGCATTGTTTCAACCCTTGGATGCCTGGAGATATGTGCCTCAAAATCTGTGCCTCAAGAAGTATGCCCTAGCATTGGGAAATTTCCAAAAAGTCCTTTAGTTAAAACTAAGAAGTGGAGAGCTCGAGCTTCGCGGGGCTGGTATTTGCTTTCAGCTCATTCACACAGCTGCTTTGCCTTCGCAGAGTTACCTTTGGCTAGTGGGAAGTGCTTTCTCGTGCGTTAAGTATTCATTTGATTGCACAGTTCACTGGCGCTGTAATGTTGTCAGGGAGATGACCTCAGTTGAGCTTCAGAAGCTCTTTCTCGATAAGTACTCGCACAGTTATGCACCTGCGCTCGCTCTTAAGTGGTGAAAAATGCCACTTTTCACCCTTTAACCTTACCATTGATAAACCTATGAGCACACCAATAAGTCTCTGTCAAGTGCATTTTATAGATAGCAATAAAAGAGGATATTAATACAGAAAACCACTCAAGAATGCCCAAAAAGGGGCTACCTCTCAGCACAGGACAAACCCAACAACAGCACACCAGAGGGTAGCACATCACTGGACCCTTGGAGCGCGTGGCTACAGTAGGGCAAGGCGAAGGAAGTGAGAACTGGCTGAAAACATCCTATCGATTGGTCACCCAAAGACTTCGATAGGAGCTGAAAGCAAAGAAAGGGAGAATTCGTGTAGTTGAAGAAATTTCGACAGGATCTGAAGGCAGAAGAAGGATGGATTCGTGTGGATAGAGAAGTTCGATAGGATTCAAGAACCTATCGAGCAGCTGAAAGGAAGGAAGAAACCATCCTATCAAAAGTCTACCTGAGGCATCAAAAGAACCTATCTAATGGTTTCTTGAACCTATCGAGATGAAGACAATGGAATTGAACCTATCGGAGGATACTTGAGCCTTTCGATAGGAGTAAAAGCAACCCTATTGAAATGATGGCATGTAAAGCGGAACTTGTTGAAATGGGTCTCCAACCTGTCGAAGAGTCCCTCCAACCTGTCGAATACTCTATATTAAGGATTGAGAATGCTGGAACTCTAAGCGAAGACTCATCCTATCAGAACCTATCGAACAGGTCTGAGAACCTAGTGAAAGGACCAAAAACCTCTATTAGGACCTGTCGAAAGCTTCCTGAATCTGTCGAAATCATGTGTAGAACTTCTCAGAAATTCAGCTGTGCATATGTTGTGATTTGGTGACCTACTGCACGCAACCTGAGGCACTTGGGGACCAGCACGACGGTTTCAGAAGATGCCCTAGGAAGCCCTAACCGACCCACGTGCTCTAACAGAACTCTAACAAACTCTGAGGACCTTCTAGAAGGAATTTTTGGTAGGAAAATAAGAGGAGAAAGGTATATATAGAGACCCCCAATTGTAATTAGGGGTGGATCGAGATCTGAGCCAAATTATGGAGATTAGAGCTTACAGAAAAATTTCATTTCCCTCCTTTAGCCCAACCATGGTTGGCTAAGTCTCTTGGAGTAGCGAGGAGCAAAGTTAGATCTGTAATTGGGTAAGGTTAAGAGTGCTATTGTAGGTTCCTAGCTGCACAGACTACAGATCTGAGAGTATTTCCATTGTAGAGTGACCTTATTTGCAATGATAATGCTAGTTTTAATTCTTTAATTAGATTTAAAGTTCCTTTTGTTTTATTTAGTGATCAATCGGATCTGTGTAGAGGAGTCTGTATATCAGCTCACCCACTTAACTGGGAGACCTCTTGGATACCATCTGATCTCCCTAGATTTGATGCTCCTATGATTTCTTGAGTCTGTGACCTGGGTATTGCAGCATTTGTAGTGGTTTTAATTGTTTTATTTGATGCTCTGGCTTTGAAGGAGATCCCTAGGATGGTCTGTGACCATTAAAGTGGATAGATCATAACCTTAAGATGAATCTAAGCTCAGGCTCCAATTGGATTCATCTGCTGTAATCCATGGATTCGATAAAGTCTATAGGATGGTCTGTGACCATTAAAGTGGAGAGATCATTGCCTTAAGACCAGGTGGATCCTGTGATTTGGAGTGGAATTTATACCCTGCACTTGTGCTTATAGCCAGTTGAGGGAATTGTGTGGTCTGAACCTCTGTAGCATGATTAATTGAATCTAATTTCAGTGAAAACCAACCTCTAAGCTACTCTTCTCCATTTTCTGTTCTTTTTACCTCTTTCCTCTGCAAGATCTAAGATCCTAAATTCGATCCAAGTTAGTTTGTGTTCAATTTTAGCTTAGTTTAAATAACAATCCTTTCAAACCTCTCCCTGTCTTTTAGCTAAATTAGTAATATTTAGGGTGCTAGATCTAATTCAGATCTCGAGATTTATCATATTTTTAAACTAACCTCCTATGGACATTCCCTTATTCATCATTTTTTGTAAAACTTGCTACAACAGACTGTTATGCGGAGTCTGAGTGTGTGCTTGCTTTATTGGTTTGCGGTAAAAGAAATTTAAAATCAAAATAAAACAGGGGATGGAATCAGCACAACTAAGAAATCCTAGACCTGCAAGATACAGGGTCCATTGTGGCAAGTTTTGATAAGTAAGAGTTTGTCCCACAGGGAAAGGTGATCTGCAGCTCCAAGGGAGCCATCTCTAGTAGTCCCTCCAGATCTGACTACAGATCTGGCAGTCCTAAAAAGGAGGGGAGTTTAAGGTCACTTATTCTAGGTATTCTAAGGTAACCTAATGTCTAAACTACAGAAAGGGTTGAGAGGATGGATGGAGTGTGGAAAATAAATATAAAAGGGTGAGAAGTATGTTATTGAGCCTAGATCAGAGGAGCTTTGTAACTCAGATTCAGGTCTGATGTTATAGAAATCCTGTCCAATGGCTACATTATCACCACTGAGGAGAAAGGATCCAAACCATCTCTATGCCATGATTCAATCCCTTAAGGTTATAACCTGTCCACTCAAATGGTCACAGACTATCCCATAGGAGAACCACAATCCAGGGATGGGTCAAAACACATTAATCATTATAGGCACTATTTCATCCAGGCTACCAGCTCAAGAATCCATAGGGAACCTCAACCTCTAAAGCTCTATGTGTGGGGCTAAGGCTGTATAGGACCATGATAGCCCAGACACACAGAACCAGCAAGAGATTGAGTACAACCTTCGATCTAGCTGTCCATTGCTTGAGTGAGGCTACAATGGTCTTGTCACAAGCCTACAATCTCTATAACCAGATCAGATCTAACATCTGATAGCGGATCTATACAAATATAGGAGAGTCTGCCTCTGTACAATCTCCCACCAGGCTTCTACAAGCTCAGGTGCAAAGAAGAAGGATCCATCTTGGATCGATGGATTAGAATCACCCTAAGGCTCTAACCTCTCCACTTGAATGGTCACAAACTATCCCAGAGGCTACCCTCCCCACGGAGCCTAAGACAAAACAAGAATATCGCTACCACCACCATGGTCACAAGGCTACCAGCTCAAGCTCCCATGGGGATTTTAGATCTAGTGGGTCCTGTGGTGGGGCTAAGGCTGTATATGACCATGATAGTCCAGACACACAGGTCACTTGGGTTTGAGTGGCCCTTAGAATCAGTCCTCAATTACTTTGAATCACAGCCAAAGCAATAGCGGATCACAAGGCAGTAGCCTTGCACAGAGCATCTCACATTCAAACATAAATCCCATAATGTAAAAAATCCTATTACAGAACTTCCATTGATCTAGTTCAAAAAGCATACAAAGACATAGCCAACAAATGCTGGACTATGGAGAGAAGCAAACAGAAAAAGAAAACTACTTACATCTATAAAAAGAAAAGAAAAAATGATCTCAGATCAAGTTTCTAAGAAATGAGATGTGTTCCCAGCTATTCCAAGCTATTTTTAAACCTAAGCTAAGTATGGATTTATATAGCAGTGGTGTGGCGGCGCATTAGGGTTAGGAAACCCTAATTTTTAACGATCCCACGTGGCCGAATAGTGATCCTTAGATGCCTTGGGGCGTGTGCATAGAGATTTGAGCTTGGGAGTGTGTGCCCTAATCACTGGAAATTCCCAGAAGGTCTTCTGCTGAAGAGATGGAAGTTGAAGTTCAGAGCTTCGCTAGGTAGCCATTGTCTCCCAGACTTGTCGCGTGGTAGCTCTTGCTCTTCGCGAGGATGATTTGATATTGATGCTTCAACTATCACAAGGTTGCCTTGGTTTGCTCTTTAGGCAGTCGCGAGGTTGAGTAGACATCACAGCCTCAGATGTCATGGGGTTGGAGTTCAAGCAGTCGTGAGGTAGCTGTTGCTCTTCGCGAGGATGATTTGAATAGCGTGAGAACTTCATGAGCACTTCTCTTCAATGGACTTCGCGAGTTTCCTTGCGAGGCTTTAATGAGTTCTGAATAGCGTGAGGTTTCATGTCTTAATTGATCTTCGCGAGGATGGCTCTGTCTTCGTGAGGATGCTTTCTTCTTGGATGGTGCGAGAACTATGCGAGGAGTTCTCTTCAGATAATTGCATCCCGTGGCCACTGCACGATAGCTGCGCAAGGAGTCTCCTGAAGCTCTCTCTCCTCAGCCGTTTTGAGTGAACTGCGCGAGGTTGAGAGAGGTCTGCTTTGTACTGTGCAAGACTGCATGATGTGTTCTACTCTTGAGCTTTGCGAGAGCTGCGTGAGTAGTTGTTGTAAAGTCTTGGGAAGCTCAGTTGGACTGCGCGAGGCTCATTCCAGGTCTGGATTCAGAGTCCACCCTTCTGAGGGACTTCTGGTGCAAAAATAGGCTCCTTAGCAGGATTCCTGGCCTTGTTTCACTACTGATTATTACCTACATAAAATACTTAACAGGAACTTATTAGATGGCTAAGGGTCTAATCAAAGGTTAAGTTAAGGGGTGAAAAGTGGTACTTTTCAGGTCTTAACACAGACCCTGACTACTTGCAAGTCTGTGCGAGTGTGTCTGCCTAGCTTTATTGATGATTTTAGACCTTCATTTGAGGGTAGGCAAACACTCCAACAAGCTTTTGGTGCCGCTGCTGAGGAGGCATGTTTAGAAATTGATAGATCTAAGTTTTGATCATAGATCTGTAGTTTTTGTTTAATTTTTACTAACTGCATTTGTAAGTTGTGTTGTTTTTTAGTATTTTATGTGCATTTCATCAGATCTAAGGCTACCAGTGAAAGGGGAATCATGCTGGAGACTGCTCTGTAGTTTGCATCCCTCTACTCCCCTATTATTTTTCAGATCTGTTGGTAATTTGTGTTAGAGTAGTTAAACAATTTGGTTGATTCTGCTTGTTGTGTTGAGGATCGCTTCTGCATTCAGAATCTGAGTGTTGTATGTTTGGTAGGAGAACTCTGCAATCTCAGATTATTCCACTAAATCTAGAGGTTGAAAGACTTCTCAGATCCAGACCAACTACACCCACTTCTGTTGCATTTGATTCTGTAGAAATAGGTGAGAAATAGCAGCCGAGAACCCTTAAGGTGTTTAATGCATCAGGGGTCTATAATTCCCCCTTTTGCATTCAATTCCTAGCTGCTCAGGGAGACAATCAGCTAAAATCATCCATCATTCAAATGCTGCCTTCATTTCATGGCCTGACCAAAGAAGACCCCTACAAGCACATTGATGAGTTCTTAGGACTGTGCACTACATTTAATATTACAAGTTTGGGAGAGGAGGCCACCAGGATGAGACTCTTTCCATTTTCATTGAAGGACAGAGCCAGGACCTTGTTGTCCTTGCTTCCACCTAACAGTATTCAGTCCTGGAGTGATCTCTAATGTCAATTTCTGGCCAAATTCTTCCTTATGCCAAAGACCAGCCAGTTGAGGAAGGGTATCATCTCTTTTACCCAAGATCCAACTAAAGACTTTCATCAATCCTGGGAGAGATTTAAGGAATTCCTCAAGAAATGCCCCCACCATCAAATCCCTAAATGGCAATTGATTCAAAGCTTTTATCAGGGAATTGATGTTAAAAACAAAGATATGATAGATGCCTCCTATGGTGGCACCTATCTCCATAAAACTGCTGAGGAGGCATGGGAGCTCTTTGACATTATTAGTGAGAACTCTATGCAAAGGGAAACCTTTGCAAGAGATCAAGAACCTCCTAAATTGGTGAAAGAGAATACCTCAAGAGAGAAGATATATGAAGTGAGTGTGCCAAGTGAATTGGAAAGGAAAGTGGACAGCCTAACCCTGAAATTTGATAGGCTGATGGGAGCAATGCGGTCACCTGTGGCTACTAGAGTGGAGGAGGCATGTGCCATATGCCAATCCCCTACTCACCCCCTGGAAGAATGCCCATCTGCTGATCAGTTTCCTGATTTTATAACAGAGCATGTGGCTGCAGCTCAGTCTTATGGGCAGCAGCCTGCAGCTAGGTACCAATGGAGAAACCACCCTAATTTGAGGTGGCGACAAGATGCATACCCTAGCCAGCAACAGCAGCCTCAGCAGCCCATGCCCTACAGAAATGCTCAGCCCTATCGAGAAGGTTATGCCCCAAGGCCTCAGTATCAGCAACCCATGGCCCAACCTGTAGCTCCTCCTGTCCAGCAAGCTGCACATCCTCCAACTGTGAGAGCACCATCATTTGAGGAACAAGTTCTATCTTCACTGCAGAGCTTGAACACCTTAACCCAAACTGTGCACTCTCACAACCAGAGCATAAAAAAGATAGAGGACCAACTTGGTCAGCTGTCTGATGCTCTGACTAGGAGAGAGGGAGGGATGCTGCCTAGCCAACCTCAGGACAATCCACGAAGGCAGTTTGTAGTGGGTGAAGTTTCCTCCGCCTATGAGGAAGCCAAATCTATTACAACTTTGAGAAGTGGTAAGTTAGTGGCAACCAAATGGGTTGTGAGCCTGTGAGGACCTTCAAGGAAGAAAATGAAGTGGTTTCTACCAGCACACAACAAAGACCACCAATGGTAGACTTGAAGGAACAATCAGCTATGAATAAAGAGGATAATGAGGATCCTTAAGAAAAGAAAAAACTCAAAAAGAAAGAGGCCCCATTTCCTAAGGCACTACAAGCACCTTCCCCTTTTGATAAAGGGCAAGGAAAAATTAAGGAAATGATGGAGACTTTCAAGCAAGTAAAGATCAATTTGCCTTTACTTGATGCCATTAAACAAGTCCCAGCCTATGCCAAGTTTCTAAAAGACCTGTGCACCCATAAAAGACAGTCTAGGATACACCTCTCCAAGAAGGTCTTTTCAGCAGAAAAAGTTAAGCAAGTCCTGTCGATTGCAACTCCCTCCAAACTTCAAGACCCTGGCCTCCCCACTACCCCCTGCATCATTGGGGATCATACCATTGACAAAGCCTTATCAGATCTGGGAGCCAGTGTAAATTTTCTTCCATATTCAGTATATGAGAAGCTAGGCTTAGGCAAATTAAAGCCCACACAATTGGTCCTCCAGCTGGCTGACAGATCTGAAAGGAAACCTGTGGGGATAGTCGAGGATGTTTTGGTTGGAGTTAACAAATTCTTCTATCCTACTGACTTTTTGGTACTAGATATGGAGCCAGGTAGGAATGCCACTCCCATACCTGTGATTCTAAGCAGACCCTTTTTTGCCATAGCTAATGCTTGTATTCAATGCAGGTCTGGAATCATGGAAGTGTCATTTGAAAATATGAAGATTAAATTGAATGTGTTCAACACAGCAAATCAATCTCATACTATTTTTCTCTTGAAGTGATAGATGAGGTTGTCCAGGAAAATGTGAATATGCTACTACATGGTAAAGAATGGTATAATGAGCTAGCCGAAGTATGGGAGGAAACAGAGGAAGAGAAAGGTCCCACCTCTGAGATTGAGCATGCTAAACTTGTCTCTTCTGAAGCCCCACCAGCACAGCACCATCCATGGAGGCCTACTTTGTTACCTCTACCACCCCCCTCTAAGGCACCCCTATTGCCCTCCCTCGTCAGTCCTCTAGAGGTGGAGTTCAAGCAACTCCCCAAATCTTTGAAATATGCCTTTTTAGGAGACAACACCAAATTGCCTATGATAATCTCTTCTTCCCTCACTCCTAAGCTGGAAAAAGAACTCCTTTGTGTCCTAAAAAAATATAAGAAGGTAATAGGATGGACCATTGCAAACCTTGGGGGGATCAATTCTACTGTGTGCATGCATAAAATTCATCTCGAAGAAGGTTCCAAACCTTTCAGAGAGATGCAGAGAAAACTTAACCCACACATGTAGGAGGTTGTGATGGAGGAGGTAGTCAAACTCCTAGATGCTGAGATAATTTATCCCATCTCGGATTCACAATGGGTAGCACCTACCCAGGTAGTACCAAAGAAATCTAGCATTACAGTTGTTGAAGCAAATTCAGGAGAGCTGATCCCAACCAAACAGACCACCGGTTGGAGGGTATGCATAGATTACCGAAAACTCAATGAAAAAACCAGCAAGGATCACTTTTCACTGCCCTTCATAGACCAAATTTTGGACAAGCTGGCAGGCAAGGCCTACTACTGTTTTCTTGATGGATATTCAGGGTACAATCAGATCCCTGTATACCCCCAAGACCAAGAGAAAACCGCATTCACATGCCCATTTGGGACCTTCGCATACAGAAGGATGCCATTTGGTTTGTGTAATGTGCCTACCACGTTCCAAAGATGCATGTATGTTGTCTTCTCTGACATGATTGATAAGTTTTTAGAGATCTTTATGGATGATTTCTCCATTTATGGAGATGATTTTAGCCAATACCTACACCACCTCAGCTCCGTACTGTAAAGATGTGAGGAGACCAACCTAGTTCTGAGTTGGGAGAAAAGTCACTTCATGGTGACTCAAGGCACTGTTCTAGGACATGTTGTCTCTCACAAAGGAATTGAGGTTGATCAAGCTAAGATCGATTTGATTGCTCATTTTCCCCCTCCAAAAACTGTCAAACATGTTAGGTCATTTCTGGGTCATGCTGGCTTCCACAGAAGATTCATCAAGGATTTCAGCAAAATCTCCAAGCCTCTTTATCACCTGTTGTGCCAGGATGTTCCCTTTGACTTTAATGATGAATGTCGAGTTGCTTTTGAACTATTAAAAACTTGTTTGACCATAGCCCCCATCTTGTAATCCCCCGATTTTTCTCTGCCTTTCAAACTGATGTGTGATGCATCAAATTTTACCATTGGGGCAGTGTTGGGACAAAGAAAAGACAAGACTCCTTCTGTGATAGCATATGCCAGTAAATCAATGGCTGATGCTCAATTCAATTACACTACAACTAAGAAAGAGCTATTAGCTATTGTCTTTGCCTTAGAAAAATTTAGATCTTATGTGCTGGGATAAAAAATTATTGTGTTCACTGACCACTCAGCTTTGAAATACCTCTTGTCCAAAAAGGAAGTGAAAGCACTACTAATCAGATGGATTCTACTCTTGCAGGAATTCAATTTAGAGATTAAGGACAAGAAGGGAGTTGAGAACGTGGTGGCTGACCATCTGTCAAGGATCCCAACTTCCCAGATGAGCAGCTTCTGACTGTCTAGATAAGTATGCCCTGGTTTGCCAATATTGTCAATTACCTTGCTGTGGGTAGGATCCCTCCACATTGGACCAAGGATGACAAAAATCTGTTCTTTGCACAGATTCGACGTTGCATGTGGGAGGATCCTTACCTATTTAAGCATTGTGTAGACTAGGTGATCAGACGTTGTGTACCTGAAACTGAGTTTCACAACATCCTAACCATGTGTCATGAACAGGCTTGCGGGGTCACTTCAGTGGTAACAAGACTGCGGCCAAGGTCCTTCAAAGTGGGTTCTACTAGCCTACCCTTTTCAAGGATGCTCAGTTGCACTGTAAAGCTTGTCATCGATGCCAGCAAATGGGCAGTATCACAAGGAGAAACTCTATGCCCATGCAACCTATACTTGTTGTTGAACTATTTGGTATTTGGGGAGTCGACTTCATGGGACCTTTTCCTCCTTCTGCTAGATACACTTTCATCCTTGTCGCTGTGGATTACGTATCCAAATGGGTAGAAGCCATAGCCACAAGAACAAATGATCACAAAGTTGTCATTCAATTCCTGAAAGACAACATCTTCTCAAGATTTGGCTTTCCTAAAGCTATTATTAGCGATGGGGGAAGCCACTTCTGTAATAAACCCTTTGACAAACTAATGGAAAGAAACTCTATTACCCACAGAGTAGCCACTCCCTACCACCCACAAACCAGTGGACAGGTAGAGATTTCCAATAGGGAAATCAAACATATTCTCGAGCAGACTGTGAGAACCGACAGAAGAGATTGGTCCAACAAGTTGACTGATGCCTTATGGGCTTATCGAACAGCCTATAAAACCCCCATAGGCATGTCTCCATTCAGACTAGTCTATGGCAAGGCCTGTCACTTGCCTGTTGAATTGCAACACAAAGCGTATTGGGCCATTAAAGCAGTAAACTCGGACTTACATGCAGTTGGTATTCACAAGAAACTTCAGTTATCCGAGCTGGATGAACTGCGCCTAGAAGCTTATGCAAATGCTCAGAGTTACAAAGAGAAGACCAAAGCCTTCCATGATAGACATTTTCTCTGAAAAGAGTTCAAACCCAATGACAAGGTATGGTTGTTCAACTCCATAATGAAATTCTTTCCAGGGAAGCTATAGTCCAGATGGGATGGACCTTTCACAGTGGTACACATTTCCCCATCGGGAGCTATCAAAGTCATGCATCCGACAGATGGCAGAACTCTAAAGGTCAATGGTCATTGGTTGAAACTTTGCGTTGACAACATTTGTGAGCCTGAAGAAACCATTGATTTTCAAGATCCTTCAGGATAATTCCTAACTTTGATTTGTATCATATGTATTATACTTGATTTATACCTCGATTCTTTCCAACAATTTTCTTTGCAATAAAATGGCCATGACAAGTTGAAGCTCCCGTAGCCTAGAAATCAAAGGCATAAGGTCAGAGGCCAATTTGCTAACTGGTAGCGTAGCAAAGGAGTTGCTAGGTACTAAGGCTACATGCTCTGCACACACAGGCCCTATTTTTGAGCTCATTGAATCTCTTGATAGGTCATTTGGACCTTTCGCTAGGTCAGCCGCTGATGTCGATAGAATTGGGAAAGATTTCGATAGGTGTCGAGACCTCTCAATAGGTGAGAACAACTTTGCGATAGGTTCTGGACTCTTGCCTGGAACCTATCAACAAGAGTGACAAATGTAATACCCCACCTATCGAAAGGTTGTCCTCATTCATTAGCATCCTCACAAAGTGAATGTTTTATCCACCCTCCGTTCGACAGGACCCCGACCTATCGAATGCATGTTTATTCTGTTCGATAGGACGGGTTAAGCCTACTTGTGCGACTTCGATAGGATGCCTTAACTTGTCGACACTCTGCACTCATCCTATCGAAATGCCCCCCCCCCTCACTCCCTCCATTCTTCATGTGCCTTTGCGCTGTGCAAAAATTTTACCTCGTGTACCATGTACAACTGCGCACAACACGAGCCTTAAACTCTGCACCCCTTGGTTTTCTGCCCCACACTGTAACTCCCCGTGCTAAATTTAGGCTACCAATTAATGCACGATTTCATTCCCCATGCTGGTTGATCAAATTAACCATTCATTCCTTTCCATCGACGACGGTGATATTGACTGCATCGCTTCATATTCTCTCCCACATCCACCTTAAATAGATGCAGCTGGCTCGACTTCGGCCCATTCCTTTCCTTCTACCCTCTACACTCCTCATAACTATGGCAGATGACAAGCCCACGCTCTCTCCTACTCAACTCTACCTCTTTTGGCTGGAGCCACTACCGCCCAAGGAACTAGACCCGTTACAATTCCTCTGGGAAGAATATGAGGAGGTACAGCGGATCCTCGCTAAGGAGAAGGACAAAGATAGCAAGGAGAAGAAGCAGCTGAAGGCCGAGCCACCAGCTTCCCCGCCACCATCCACCTCCACGACCCGTCCCCCTTTCCCTTGACCCCTTCTTTTTCCTTTTCTTCCTCCCCTCCTGGCTTACAGTTCCTCTTCCACCTGATGCAGGTGGAGGATACCCCTGAGTCGGGGGAGGGTTCTTCGTTTACCACGACATTTTTATCCACTTGTGATTGACTATTATACTAAAATGCTCTATTTTATGCTCTATTTCAATTCTGTTAATAAACAACTTTTTCTTTCTTTAGTTGTCTACTTGATTTGGGTTTTTACTTTGTTAATAAGCTACGACACCCCCTTTGCTGTTAACAGTGAGGACACTGTTTGGTTTAGGTTTGGGGGTATGGCATGTATGCCAATAAATTAGTTACTTTTAGTACAGCTAGGCTAAGAAGAAGTGTTTGGAATTAATTAGAATAAATTCTCACTGGAATTTTTGTAAAAAGAGGAAATTAAGAAAACAACTATTTGAAACTTAAATAAGCCGTAGTCCAACAGACTTCATGAGGCAAGTCCAACAGACTTCATGAGCCATGTCAACAATTTGTGAAAAGTAATTTTGATGTGCAGTAAACCTGAAATGATAGGAAATTGTGAAGACACACCCCTGAAAATTAGATGGAAGGCCATACCCAGTAAGATTTGGGCCTGAAAAAGTTCCTTGAAGAGTGCCTCGGCAATTTTTCTGCTCTATGGACTGATTGGATCTAATGTAATCACCAGAAGTTAGGCAAGTCCAAGTTGAAACAGCTTAACAGCAATCATGACATGGAGGACATGAAGTAAGGCCATCCCGTAAGCATGAGCTTAAAATGCCCCACCTTTGAACTGCCCTTGATGCACACCACTTGAGCCTTAAAAGAATCCCAATTTTCTTTGATGAAAACCAAAAATTTTAAACCTAAAACCTTTTGACCTATTTCAGTTCACCCCCAATCTGAGAAATCAGGAAGAGGAAGGAGAAGCAAGGTTAGAGGAGCAAGGTGTTAAATCTAGTTGAAAGAAAGAAAAACACAGTTGGTGATATTTGTGGTATTCCGATATTCAAAAAAAAATAAAAAAAGAAACAGAGCAAAAGAATGAGAAAGGGAAGTCATTTCATTGAAAGATTGAAAGGAAGAGAAGAAACTGGCCACTTTGGCTCTGAAAATTCAAGAAATAGATGGAATTGTGCTGAAATAAAGAAGGTGTTGTCTAAGCCACCTCCCTACTTTGACTGATTTCTCAATTTGAATCCCTATTACCCTGTCATTCTTTTACAAACCTCATCCCTAAGCCACATTACAACCCAATAAAAAGACCTTACTGATCTGGAATGGATTGAGTTGTCATGTAGAGATAAGGATCTGTCTAATCTATGGTGAAAAGAGTTAGAAAATTTCAGAAATTAGAGCAATGCCTATGCTCATGCTTAGGGCCCTATTTGAGGACTGTAACTGCTCTTGAGCTATGTGAAATTCTACACCCTTCATTGTTGTTGTGAGTTAACAGCCCTGGTAAGACTTGGGCCTAAAATCTAATTTGATGGGGGTAGTATCAAAACAGAATTCTCAAATGAAAGGTGAGCCATGCATCAATCTTCAGACATAATAGCTTGACATATTAGCATATTAACTAACTTTATCAGGGAAGTTTGTGGGTGCCTTCACTGAAAACCCTCAGGAGACTTCACTCCTCCACTAGGGATCACCTAGAGGTTTAAAAGGCTCGGTGCATATGCTAAATGCATCCGTGCTCCCTACAAAAGTGGCATTTTTATTTTCTTTTAATTCTCCTTTGCTCAGGGACTAGCAAATCTTAGGTTAGGGGGTGTGTTAAGTGGTGAAAAATGCCACTTTTCACCCTTTAACCTGACCATTGATAGACCTGTGAGCACACTAATAAGTCTCTGTCAAGTGCATTTTGTAGACAGCAATAAAAGAGGACATTAATGAAGAAAATCACTCAAGAATGCCCAAAAAGGGGCTACCTCTCAGCACAGGACAAACCTAATAACAGCACACCAGAGGGTAGCACATCACTGGACCCTTGGAGCGCGTGGCTACAGCAGGGCAAGGCGAAGGAAGTGACAACAGGCTAAAAATATCCTATCTATTGGTCACCCAAAGACTTCGATAGGAGCTGAAAGCAAAGAAAGGGAGAATTCGTGTAGTTGAAGAGATTTCGACAGGATCTGAAGGTAGAAGAAGGATGGATTCGTGTGGGTAGAGAAGTTAGATAGGATCCAAGAACCTATTGAGCAGCTGAAAGGAAGGAAGAAACCATCCTATTGAAAGCCTACCTGAGGTGTCAAAAGAACCTATCGAATGGTTTCTTGAACCTATCGAGATGAAGACGCTGAAAGGTAACCTATCGGAGGGTACTTGAGCCTTTCGATAGGAGTAAAAGCATCCCTATCAAAATGATGGCATGCATAGCGGAACTTGTCGAAATGGGTCTCCAACCTGCCGAAGAGTCCCTCCAACCTGTCGAATACTCTCGATCAAGGACTGAGAATGTTGGAACTCTAAGCAAAGACTCATCCTATCGAAACCTATCGAACAGGTCTGAGAACCTAGCGAAAGGACCAGAAAGCTCTATTGGGACCTGTCGAAAGCTTCTTTAACTTGTCGAAATCGTGTGCAGAACTTCTCAGAAATTCAGCTGTGCATACATTGTGATTTGGTGACCTGCTGCACGCCACCCAAGGCACTTGGTGACCGGCATGACAGTTCCAGAAGATGCCCTAGGAAGCCCTAACCGACCCACGTGCTCTAACAGAACTATAAGAAACTCTGAGGACCTTCTAGAAGGAATTTTTGGCAGGAAAAATAGAGGAGAAAGCTATATATAGAGACCCCCAATTGCAATTGGGGGGATCGAGATCTGAGCCAAATTCTGGAGATTAGAGCTTGCAGAAAAATTCCATTTTCCTCCTTTAGCCCAACCATGGTTGGCTAAGTCTCTTGGAGTAGTGAGGAGCGAAGTTAGATCTATAATTGGGTAAGGTTAAGAGTGCTATTGTAGGTTCCTAGCTACACAGACTACAAATCTAAGAGTATTACCATTATAGAGTGACCTTGTTTGTAATGATAATGCTATTTTTAATGCTTTAATTAGATTTAAAGTTCCTTTGGTTCCATTGGGTGATCGATCGGATCTGTGTGGAGGAGTCTGTATATCAGCTCACCCACTTAACTGGTAGACCTCTTGGATACCATTTGATCTCCCTGGATCTGATGCCCCTGTGATTCCTTGGTCTGTGACATGGGAATTGCAGCATATGTAGTGGTTTTAATTGTTCTAATTGATGCTCTGGCTTTGAAGGAGATCCCTAGGATGGTCTGTGACCATTAAATTGGATAGATCATAACCTTAAGATGAATCTAAGTTCAGGCTCCAATTGGATTCATTTGCTGCAGTCCATGGATTCAATAAAGTCTATAGGATGGTCTGTGACCATTAAAGTGGACAAATCATAGCCTTAAGACCAGGTGGATCCTGTGATTTGGAGTGGAATTTATACCCTGAGCCGGGAGAAGGTTGTTGAGCAGGTGGTGGGGGGTTTGCAAAAGATGGTTAGGGAGATGCAAGTGGTTCAGCTTTTTGCTTCTTCTTTCTCTTCTCCTTTTTCTTCTCCTCCTTGGCCAGGATCCTCTGCACCTCCTCGTACTCATCCCAGAGGAATTGTAGTGGGTCAGGCTCCTTAGGCGGTGGAGGGTCCAACCACATTGGGTAGAATTTGTTTGGCAGATTGGTGGGTTTGTCATCCGCCATAGTTAAGAGTAGGGAGGGACTTCTGAGTGTAGAGGAGAATGAATGGGATGAAGACGAACTACCCTTGTATTTAAAGTACTTGGGCAGCGGAATATGAACAGGCATATTAAATCTCGCTTCCTTCCAAGCTCAAATGTCGTAAAGAAATTAAAGGAAGGTAGTTGGCAATGAATTGTGATTATTATTGGGAATAGTAAGTCGCATAAATCTTTATGGGGAATGAATTCGCATAGTAAACGTTGGTCTATTTTTAGCAATTGGATTTAAGGCAATCTCGTGTTTCGCACAGTTTCCCATAGGTGTTCACGGAGTAGAGTTCTCGCACATAACACATGTATATTAATAAGAAGGGAAATCGTGCAGAAGAACATGGCTCCGCGAGTACAGAATTAGAACTATGTATGCCTTGCGAAGTTACTTCGCGGAGTAGACGTTGGGACCGAGCGCACGAAGCAGTTTCTCATTTTTCGCGCGGCCTAACTAGTGATCTCCATGAAGAACACATTTGGAGTTTCAGAGGTCGCGCACCATAGAATATGTTGAATGCTGATTTTCGCACCTTTATGACTCTGCGAGAAAGCTTTGAAATGGCTTGTGATTAAGAAAATGAGGCCATTTAACCCCGCGAGAGACCAACACTCAACCTCTTTACACCATTTGTGCTCTGGCCTGTGCATGCATAATGTCATGCACCCATTTAGTAGCACATGCATAGCAAAAAAATGAGAAACTAGCACATGCATAGCAAAAAATTCTAAATGATAAAGCACCTTGCTGAAAATAGTTTCTAAACAGTGGCATTGCTAGTACTTCACTCACACAACAGTAACAATCATATATCTCCCATGTTAATGACCGGAATGAACGAAGACTCAAAATAGAATAACAAAGCATATGAAAACAAACAAATTTCCCTAATGAAAAATAGTAAATGACAGGTTCCTAATCAAGCAAAAACATACAACAATTTTTTAAACAGATATGGCACATATAATACAAAGTTGTGGATCATTGAGCAGTGGGAGGTTCATGTAGGTGAATGGTCTAAGAAAGCTCCACTAGTTGTTCTACACAACTCTTGACCCTCTGACCATTTACTTTCATGATCTGCCTTGACTTTGGATCCATGATCTCCATAGCACTAGATGGGGAGGCTTTGATAACAGTGTAAGGTCCATCCCATCTGAATTTTAGCTTCCCTGGAAAGAATTTAAGTCTGGAGTTAAAAAGCCAAACCTTGGTGCCAGCAATGAAGTCCTTCCTTAACAATTTCTTGTCAAAGAATGTTTTTGATCTCTCCTTGTACATTCTGGTATTTGCATAAGCTTCTAGCCTCATTTCATCAAATTCTGTCATTTGCAACTTCCTATGAGAATCAGCAGAAGTTAGATCTAAATTCATTTCTTTGATAGCCCAATAGGCTCTGTGTTCTAACTCCACAAGTAGGTGGCAGGCCTTGCCATACACCAACCTAAATGGGGACATGCTAATAGGGGTCTTATAGGCAATCCTATAAGCCCACAAAGCATCATTCAGCTTTGGTGCCTAAACCTTCCTATCAGTCCTCAAAGTTTTCTCTAGAATATGCTTAATCTCCCTATTAGAAATTTCAACTTGCCCACTGGTCTGTGGGTTGTAGGGAGTTGCAATTCTGTGTGTAACAGAATACCTTTTGAGCAGGTTCTCAAAAGGTTTGTTACAGAAGTGGGTCCCCAATCACTGATAATAGCCCTGGGGATATGAAATAGTAAGAAGATATTATCCTTCAAGAATTTAAGGACAACTGTGTGGTCATTGGTCTTTGTGGCAATGACTTCTACCCATTAGGACATATAGTCCACTGCCACAAGTATGAAATTCAATCCCATAGAGGAAGGAAAGGGGCCCATAAAATCAATGCCCCAGATGTCAAAAAGTTCTACAACTAGGATGGGCTGCAATGGCATGGAGTGTCTCTTAGAAATGCCTCCCATCCTTTGACATCTCTCACAGGCCTTGCAATGCAAGTTTGCATCTCTGAATAAATAAGGCCAATACAAATCACATTGGAGCACTTTTGCTACAGTCTTTTTGCCACTGAAATGACCTCCACAGGCTTGCTCATGACACTTTGAAAGAATGTCGTGGAAGTCATTTTCAAGCACACATCTTCTAATCACCTGGTCTGCACAATGCTTGTAAAGGTATGGATCCTCCCATGGAAATTGTCTAACCTGAGAGAAGAATAGGCCTTTGTCCACTTTAGACTAGTATGGAGGGATCCTACCAGCAGCAAGAAAATTTACAATATTTGCAAACCAGGGCACATTAGACTGCACAGCAAAAAGCTGCTCATCAGGGAACAACTCATTAACAGGTGTTGCTGCACATTCATCCAAGATAATCCTAGAGAGGTGGTCAGCCACCACATTCTCAACTCCCTTCTTGTCTTTGATCTCAAGATTAAACTGTTGTAAGAGGAGAATCCATCTGATCAACCTAGGCTTTGCATCCTTCTTAGCCAATAGGTATTTCAAGGTTGAGTGATCTGTAAAAACTATAATCTTAGACCCCAACAAGTAGGGTCTAAACTTGTCCACAGCAAACACTACTGTAAACATCTCCTTCTCAGTTGTAGTTTAGTTCAGTTGAGCTTCAGCTAGTGTTCTGCTATCATAATAGATCACTACAGGTAACTTATCTTTCCTTTATCCTAAGACAACACCTATGGCCAAGTCTGATGCATCACACACTAGTTCAAAGGGGAGTGAGTAATCTAGGGTCTGGAGTACAGGGGTAGTAGTAAGGCACTTCTTCAAGGCCTCAAGGACCTCAAGGCATTCAGTAATAAATACAAATGATGCATCCTGGCAAAGCAAGTGGCACAATGGTTTGGAAATCTTGCTGAAGTCCTTGATGAACCTCCTATAGAATCCAACATGTCCTACAGAAGATCTGATCTACTTGACAGTCCTGGGCGGGGGCAGATGTGAAATCAGGTCCACCTTAGCCTTGTCAACCTCTATTCCCTTTTGAGAAACCACATGGCCTAATACAATACCTTTTGTCACCATAAAGTGACTCTTTTCTCAGCTTAGGACCAAGTTGGTCCCCTCACATCTTTTTAAAACTTTTTCAAGGTGACAAAGGCACTGGCTAAAGCTGTCCCAAACACTGAGAAATCATCCATGAAGATTTCTAGGAATTTGTCAATCATATCAGAGAAAATTGCATACATGCACCTTTGAAAAACTGGTTGGGGCATTGCACAGTCCAAAAGGCATCCTTCTGTAAGCAAAGGTGCCAAAGGGACATGTGAAAGTAGTTTTCTCTTGATCTTGAGGATCCACAGGGATATAGTTATACGCTGAGTATCCATCAAGAAAATAGTAATAAGCCTTCCCAGCCAACTTGTCTAGGATTTGGTCAATAAAAGGGAGAGGGAAGTGGTCCTTTCTGGTTTTGGAGTTGAGTTTCTTATAATCAATGCACACCCTCCAGCCAGTGGTCTCTCTGGCGGGCATCAACTCCCCAGAATCAAAAGCAACAACTGCGATGCCTGACTTTTTAGGTACCACCTGGATAGGTGACACTCATTCAAAATCTGAAATGGGGTAAATCACCCCTGCATCCAACAGTTTCACTATTTCTTTGAGGACCACCTCCTGCATGTGAGGATTTAATTTCCTCTGCATCTCCCTTGAGGGTTTGGCACCCTCATCAAGGTGAATCTTCTGCATGCAAACTGAGGCATCAATGCCTCCAAGGTCAGCTATTGTCCACCCAATTACTTTCTTATGCCTCTTAAGAATATTCAGTAATTCCTCCTCCTGCTCACTAGTGAGAGAGGAGGAGATAATCACAGGAAGCTTGCTGTCCTACCCCAAGAAGGCATATTTTAATGTGGCTGAAAGCTGTTTTAGCTCTAGCTCAGGTGGACATTCAATTGAAGGCAACAGAGGTGCCTTAGTGGCCTGAGGAAGGGGTAGCAATATGTGTTGTACTAGGCCCACAGAAGACTCAGTGTTTGTGTTGTCTTCTGTCATGGGAATTTGGGCATCGCTCTCAAACAAACTCTAAACACTTTCCAGGCTTTCAGTCAGATTATCCCAATCCAGCAGATTGGATAATTCTTCTTCTACCAGGCCATCTAGTACATCTACTACACAGCAGTCCTCAATGTCAATTCGAGACACTGTAGCAGCATGGTACACATTTAAATGGGCCTTCATGTTCCCAAAGGTAACCTCCATTACCCCTGACCTGCATTTTATGCAAGTATTTGCAGTAGCCAAGAATGGTCTGCCAAGGATAACAAAAATTGGGGTTTTACTTTTGCAAGGATCCATGTCTAAAATAAGAAAATCAGCTGGATAATAGAATTTTTTGACCCCAACTAAGACATCCTCTACCACACCCATAGGTCTACTCTCAGACCTGTCAGCCAGTTGGAGCACAACTGATGTAGATTTAAGCTCCCCCAAACCTAGCTCCTCATACACTAAATAAGGGAGTAAGTTTACACTGGCCCCTAAATCAAAGAGGGCTATTTCAATGGTGTGGTTTCTGATTATGCAGGAGATAGTAGGTACCCCTGGGTCTTGTAATTTTTCAGGTGTGGCGATGGACAAAACTGACTCAACATGTTCAATAGCAAAAACTCTTTTAGACAATTGCACCCTAGCTTTCCTCTTTTGTGTGTAGAGGTCCTTTAAAAATTTAGCATAGGCAGGGACTTGCTTTATGGCATCAAGCAGGGGCAAGTTGATCCTGACTTGCTTGAAGGTCTCTAGCATTTCCTCCATCTGAGCATTCCCTTTATCAAGAGGGAATGGGCCAGCTAGAGCTTGAGGAAATAGCAGTTGTGGCACTGCTGGTGCTACTGCTGCGTGCCTATTGCCATCATGGTCATATTTTTTTCTTTTTCTTTTATCTTCATTTATTTCTTTATGTTGGGGCTCAGCATCAGCCCCATTATTTTTCCCTAGCTGGTCCACAGTAGGGGACACAGGCCTCGGCTCGTTGACACTAACAATCCTTTCATTTTTAGTTTCATTTTCTGTTACCTCCTCCTGTTCACTGTCCACTAAATTGTCAACCACCCTGCCACTCCTAAGGGTAGTTATGACATCAGCATCCTTATGGGTAAAGGGTATTTCTCCAATTAAGAGCTGCCCTTTTGAATTGGTTAGGGGCTGACTAGGTAATTTTCCTTCTTCCTCGCTATTCAGAGCATTACAACTCTGTCCCAGTTGGTCCTTAATCTTCTTGATGCTCTGTCCATGAGAATTGATAGTTTGCACCAAGCTCCCCAAATTCTGCATTGAAGCCAGCATCTGCTCTTCAAATGAAGAGGAATTGGGCTATTGTGGGGTCAGGGCCAACTGGTTAGACTATGGGGCAGGTAATAGAAAATTTTGCCTTGGTGGGTAACCATGATCATGCTGGTGCTGGGGTCTGTAAGGAGCTACCATTTGCTGCTGCTGGGACTGAGGAGAAGAATCTTGTCTCCGCCTTAGATTTGGGTGGTTCCTCCAAGAATACCCAGCAGGCTGCTGCCCAAAAGTTTGAGCAACATTGGCATGCTCCATAATAAAATAAGGAAATTAGTTGGCAGATGGACAATCATGAATAGAATGTGTGAGAGATTGGCATATTAGACATGCCTCCTCCACCTGTGTAACCATCCGGGGCTACATCAATTTCATCAATTTATCAAACTTCAAGCTCAGGTTGTCCACCTTCCTCTCCAGATCACCTTGCACCTTCACTTTATATATTCCACCTCTAGGGGTGGCCTCTTTCACCATCTTAGCTGAAATCTTGCTGTCATTACGTGACAGAGACTCCTACTACATGGAATTTTTCCCTATGATGTCAAACAGCTCCTATTCTTCCTCAACTGTCTTGTGGAGGTAACTACCACCATAGGAAGCATCCACCATATCCCTACTCTTGGCATTAATTCCTTGATAAAATACTTGAACAAGCTGCCACATTGGGATTTGGTGGTGGGGGCATTGTTTTAACATCTCTTAGAATGTTTCCCAAGCTTCATTAAAACTCACAGTTGAAGACTGAGTGAATGACAGAATATTTGTCCTCATCTGGCCTGTTTTGTTCATGGGGAAAAATTTAGTCAAGAATTTGGTTTAAAGTTCACTCCATGACTGTATGCTGTTGGCTGGAAGCTTTGATAACCATATGCTGGCTTTGTCCTTTAGTGAGAAAGGAAAAAGCCTAAATTTAGTGGCCTCGAGCTCCAAGCCAGCAATATTGAAGGTAGTGCGAAGTGCTAAAAACTGGTCGATATACTTGTAGGGATCTTCTTTACTTAGCCCATGAAATGAAGGCAGCATACTAATGGTGGAGGATTTAATTTCATAGTCCCCCTCAACAGAGGGAAACTGAATGCAGAAGGAGAGGTGTACTCCCCAGGTGCATTGTATTCTTTTAATGTCCTCTGATGTTGTTGACTTCTAGTGTGCTGATTTATTGTGTAATGATAAGAGCAAAAAATAAAAATCAAAATAAAATAGAGGGTGGATTCAGCACAACTAAAATAGCCTAGACCTGCAAGATACAGGGCCTGTTGTAGCAAGTTTTAATAAGTAAGAGTTTGTCCCACAGGGAAAATGGTCTAAAGATTCAAGGGAACCATCTTTAGTAGGTCCTCCAAATCTGACTACAGATCTGGCAATCCTAAATGGAAGGGGATTTAAGGTCATATTGTTTAAATCCTATGGTAACCTAATGCCTAAACTACATAAATGGTTGAGAAGAATGATGGAGTGTGAGAAAATAAATATAAAAAGGGTGAGAAGTAAGCTATTAGGTACAGATCTGATGGGTTTTATAATTCAGACTCAGATCTGCTACTATAGAAGTCCTATCTAATGGCTATAATATCACCAAAGAGGAGAAAGGATCCAACTCACCCATGTGCCATGATCCAATCCCTTATGGCTATAACCTATCCACTGAAATGGTCACAAACTATCCAATAGGGGAACCACAGTCCATAGATGGGTCAGAACATGTTTATCATTGTAGGCACTACTTCATCCAGGCTATCAGCTCAAGAACCCATAGGAACCTCAACCTCTAAAGTTCTGTGTCAGGCATAGGCCTGCATATGTGCACTAACCTGGACAGACAGGACCAGCAAGAGTTCAAGTACTAGCTTTAGATCTAGCTGTTCACTGCTTTAGAGAGACAGCAGTGATCCAGTCACAAGCCTACAATCTCTACAGCCAGATCAGATCTGCCATCTAATGGTGGGTCTATACAAATACAGGGGAGTCTGTCTCTGCACAATCTCTCACAGGGCTACAGGCACAAGTGCAGAGAAGAAGAATTTGTTTTAGATCTGTGGATTGGCCTCACCCTAGGGCTATAACCTGTCCACTCAAATGGACACAGACTATCCACAGAGGCTATCCTCCTCACAGAGGTCTGAGACAGAACAAGTAGATTACTGCCACCAGCATGTTCACAAGGCTACCAGCTCAGGCTCCCATGGGGATTCAAATTTAGTGGATCCTATGGTGGGGCATAGGCCTGTATATGTGCACTAGCCTGGATACACAGGTCACTTGGATCTGAATAAATCCTTAAAAACAATCCTCCGTTGCTTACAATACAACTTAGCAATGGAGGATCTGAAGGCAGCAGCCTTGTACAGAACAACCCTCAAACATCAATCCCATACATGTATACCATCCTATTATAAAACTTCATTAAAACTATTCCAAATAGGCATACAAAGGCATAGCCAGCAAGTGCTGGGCTATGGAGAGAAGAAAAAGGAAAAAACCTAAACCTAAACTAGGCTTAGGCTTATATAGCAGTCGAATGTCGAAGATAAGAAAACCCTAATTTTACCAATGCAAACGTGGCCCATTTTTGTTCCTTGGATGCCTCGGGGCATGTGCATGAAGATTGGAGTATTGGAGTGCGTGCCCTAGTTGCTGAAAGTTCTCATACTGCCCCTGCAGAAGTGGGGGAAAGTTAAGATCCCAAGCCTCGCTAGGTAGCAACGGTTTTCAGGTCTTGTCGCGTGATAGAGTGGTCGTCGTAGGATTAAATTGACTTGAAACTCTTGTAGTTACGGGATAGATATTTTGGTCATCGCAAAAATGCTCTGGTCGTCGTGGGATTGCACTTTCCATTTGAGTCGCACGAGAATCGCGCACGCAGTTTGTTCCTTAGTGAATCTCGCGGGGATCCCCGTGAAGAAACAATTGCATCGGCCTCTGGATTGCGCGAGCAGTCCCCTGAAGATCTACATCCCACAGCCACTATGTGACAACTGCATGCAAAAGTGCTTGGAGCTCTCTCTCCTCAGCTTGTCTGAGTGAATTACGCGAGGATTAAATGCTCCTCTCTTGAGCTGCGCGAGACTGCGCGAGCGCTTACAACTGAGCCTCGCGAGAACTGCGCGAAGTCTGCTTCTCAAGCCCTTCTGTCATTCATCTATGTGAGAACAGCGCGAGCAATTGGTGCGCTGCCTTAAGAAACTCGCGACCACTGCGCGAAGCATTTTTCTCTAAATCACTTGAACCTTGCGACATCTGCGCGAGGCTCATTTCTTGACTTGTTGCTGTTGTGCTTTGCCTATGCTGCAGCCAAGTTCTCTATCTGGGTCCAACTTCCTTTCTTCTGAGGAACTTCTGAGGGCCACTTGGGCATTCAGTGTGTACATCCAGGTGTGCTCTACCTTGGTGTTTCTTTCCTCTATGAATGGGTTACCAGTTGCTTGGAGTTCTGGTGCAAAAGTAGGCTTCTTAGCAGGGTTAGGGCCTTACCTGCAGCTGCTGCTTATTACCTACAAAATGGTCTTAACACACATTTATTAAATGACTAAGGGTCTAACAGAGGTTAAGTTAAGGGGTGAAAAGTGATGCTTTTTAGGTCTTAACACACCCCCAAGCCTAATCTTTGCTAGTCCCATAGCAAAGTTTTAACTAAACATCTACACCTAATTAAATGCCACTTTCGTAGGGATCACGAGTACATTTAGCATATGTACCAAGCCTTTTAAACCCCTAGGTGATCCCTAGTGGAGGAGTGAAGTCTCCTGAGGGTTTTCAGTGAAGATACCCACAAACTTCACTATTAAAATAGTTAAAAGTGGTGCAGTCAATGACAAAACAAATTTCAATGAATAAAGCATCAATCCACATCTCTTTAGAATTCAGGAGAAATTGCAGCAGTAATGCAGGCCATTTAAAACTCAAAAAATTTTAGCATGTATTTGCATTTCCACTAATCATCTTACATTAGAAATTCAATGTGCACATATCAGTACCAAGCTTGGCTTAAATTTGAAAATCAGGTTGGATACAACCCCAATGAAGTTACAAGTCAAACCCAATTCTCACCAGGGCTATCTCTCAACAATGAATATCTAGGGGTGTTCACATTTAAAGCAGCTCAAGAGTAGTTACAGACCCCAAATGGGCCTGCAAGCATGAGCATAGGTAAAGCTTCTAATTTTTGACATCCTCACGACTTTTCACCATAGATTAGGCACTTCCTCCTCTCCACCTGACAGCTCATTTCACTTAGGATCAACAAGGTCTTTACAAAGGGTTGTAATGAGGCTTATGGGTGAGGTTTATAAAGAATGAAGGGGGTAGAAATGGATTCAAAATTTTTAGAAATCAGTAAGGTAAGGAGGTGATTCATGACTTCACATCCTTCAATTCAACACAACTTCATCTTCCTTGATATTTTTCAGATTCAAAGTGGCCAACTTCTTCTCTTCTTTTCAATTTTTCATATGAAGGACTTTTTTTGACTTCTCTTTCTTTTTCTCTTTATATTATTTATTATTATTATTATTATTATTATTATTTTAACTTTTTTTTTTATGAATTGCCACATATATACCACTGCTACACTACTGTTTACAATTTGCTCTTCCTCTCCTTCCACCAAATGTTGAACCCCTCTCACTACCTTCAACTGCATCTCCTTTACTTTCTAAATTCTCAGAGTGTGGGTTAGGTTGAATCAGGTCATGAGGTTAAGTTGCAAGTACTCTGATGCTTGTTGAAGAAAAATAGGATTTTCAAGGCTCAAAGAGTGTAAGCAAAAGGGCAGTTTTAATGGGTAGGAAATTTTAAGCTCAAACTGTCCAAATGAAGGCCTTACATCATCTCCTTAGTGTCATGAGTGTTGTCGATCAGTTTTGATTTGGAGGTACCTAACTTCTAGTAAAAAGTGTTGAGTCAATCAAACCTTAGAGCAGAAAAAATATCAAAAACACTCCTAAAAAAAAATTGATGGGTCCAAATCTCACTAGATATAGTCTTCTTTTTAAGTCATGGAGTGTATTTTCACCTTTTTCTCTCCTCTTAGGTTTACTAGGTACTAATTTAAAATTTTTGATGTTAGCTTCATGGTGGTGCTAAGATTTTAAAATTTTCATTTTCGAAATGTCTGCAAAAATGTTTTAATTTTCCACAAATTTCCTCATTGTAGTAAGTTAGGTGGAAATTGACTTTATTCATCCCAATTACAGCACCACTACTGCACTAAAGTTAACTATTTTATTGGCAGACCTACCCTGCCACACCCCCAAACCCTGAGGAGTAGTGTCCTCACTGGTTCAAAGGGCAGAAAGTGCAGGGTAATAGTCATGAAAAAGGAGTAAACACACACAGACAATATACACAAAGCAATATAAAAAAAATATTCTATTATCTTCAAAAGAAATGTACAATGGGAATTACAAGAACAAGAAAAAAAAATACAAAGGAAAGAAAAGCCTAACTACAATCTAGTTTAAGAGGAGGAGTTGGAATCTGAGTCTGTAAACTAGTCCTAGCCCATCTGTTGTGCATGTTTCCTAAGTTTAGCTTTGTTCTCAGAACTGAGCTTGGACTTGGTTCTGTCTGTGGGAGCTTTGGTCTTTCTCTGCTTTGCTTGCTTCCCAGTTCGACTCTTTTTCTTTGGCTGCCGTGGTTTCTTTGGTTGGGCTGGTGGTTTCTTCATGGTTAGAGCTTTTGGTGCCCTCACCCTCATTTTTCTAGTCTTGGGTTCAGGAGGGATCATAGGGGATTTTTCTTTATCTTGGTCAGGGAGGCCTACAGGGGACTTCCCTTTTTCTGGCTGGCCATGTGGTTGTGCCTCCTCAGACTGGGCAGCTGGCTCTTTGCCAATTTTGATAGAGGCTGCTGTGGAAGCAGTCCTTTTAGCAGTGACTTTCCTCTGTTTAGAATAAGTTTGCTCAGTAGGAGGTGATGAAGGAGGGGCAGCAGGGGTATAGGTAAGTTCAGGCTCAGGTGTGGGAATGAGGGGAGAGAGTGGGGCTGGAGGTTGAGCTGCACTTCTAGCAGCAGCCAATGCAGCTTCCAAAGAGGCTATCTGGATTTGGGCTTTTAGGAGGTCATTTTGGTGGATTTCCTTTTGGAGTCGAAAGATTTCCTGGGCATTGTTGAGTCTTGTTTCAAACATTCTGGCTTTCATCCTCTCCACATTAGTATTTGCTTTTTCTAGCTCCCAATTCATTTGGTGATAAGCAGTCATAGTTTTCTCCTTCTCATAGGCCTCCAAAATGTTAGTCCACCCAAGTGAAATACCCAGTAATTATTTTCTGTGGGCATCCTCTAGTTCAATAATCTTCTATAGCAGAGGGGTCTCTATGGATTGCCTAAGTTGGGCCATGCCCCTCAGGACATCCCTCCTAAGGTAGGGATTGTCTCTCATGGCATGGAGGATGGTGAGGTAGGGAGGGATGTAAAAGGAGTGTTTGGGTGCGATAGGAAGAGAAGAAGTTGAAGGAGCAAAATGAGATTGGTCCTGGGTGGGTGAAGTGGTATTTTCATTGGGTAAGTCTAGTTGTTGGGGGAAGGCAAAAAGTTCGGGGTCAGTTTGGGTGGATTTGTCAGTGAATGTTGGAGCGGGTAGTATAAGAGGTGGGATGGAAGGCAAGGGGGAAAGAAAATAAGGTAGGCTCACTAGGAGTAGGTGGTGGTGGGGAAGGGAAAAAGGAAATGGTGAAAGGTATGAAAGGGAATGGTTGGGTTGGGGAGTCAGGGCTGGAAGGGGAAAGGATCAGTGGGGTTTGATGGGATTGTTGAGGGATGGGTTGGTTTGTCAATGTCTGAAGTGTAGATTTGATGGTTGTGATTTCGGTTTGCATCTGGTCCTGTGTTTGTGTTGTTGTGGATAGTTGTGATTGAATGTCTTGGATGAGGGAGAGGATATGTGTTAGTGTGTCTGAGTTTGGTAGAGATTGTGTAGAAGATGGAACAGGTTGAAAAGGGGAGGAAGGGGCATGTGCATGATGTGGTGACGTATTTGGAGAATCTGAGAGGGGGGTGTAGTGGGTGGGCATGGTATCAAGGAAACTAGCCATAAAGGCTTGGAATCCGGTGGTTGTGTTAAGATTGAGGTCTATGTCTGTGAGTGGGGATGTAGTAGGCATGGCTGGAGTGGTGTCTTGGTCAATGTGAGGTGTGTCAGTGGGGATAAAAGGGATTGTGGGTAGAGGTAGGGACATGGTGGGGGTTGTGTCAGTGGTTTTATTTTTCTTGTATGAGATCAGTGGAGGGTTGTCAGGCTTTTGTGAAGATGATGGGTGTATTGGGGCTGTGTATTGAGGTAGTGTAGGGGAAGGTGTGGGGTTGACATGGGGAGTGGTGTCCTCCTAGGTACCAATCACTGGAAAAAGGGGTGTTGGCATGGACAATGGAGATAGAGGAGGATGAGAGAGAGATGGAGTAGGGGAAGGGAAATGGGATGTAGTAGGGATAGGGGATCCTGCAGTGAAAAGTGGGGTGGATGTGGGGGCTGATGCAGCAGTGGTAGTGGCAGGATCTTGAACCACCTCTTTGGTAGCAGGGGTGGGCCTTGTAACAGCTGCCTCATCATTTTGCTTGGGAGGGGCCTAAGCCTCAGCTTTCTTCTTCTTTTGGGTTTCCATCAGGCTCCTGCTGATTTCCCATTACCTCTTGGCAAAAGTTGTAGGGGTGAGGGTGGTAGTCTCCTCTCCTTTTGGCATCTTGTACCCCCCCCTCAAAAGTAATTTGGTGATGACTCTGGCATAGGGGAGTGTGTGTGGCTTCTTTTTCTGCCCTAATTTCTCCACCAAATCTTTCATTACTTTAAAAATTAACCAGGCTGCATGGAAGCCATGGCCCAGAGAGAAAGAGTACACAGCATCAGCAATAGGAGTCCTCCTCTCCTGCTGATGGCCTGAGCAGTAGATGTTCTTTCTCAGGACCTACTTAATAAAAAGGAGTCTAGGCTCCAACTCTCTTCTTCTTATGGAATCCCCTGAGGCATTTAATCCTCTAGTAAGAGCCCTCGCAATGGTATAAATTGAGGCACACAGGGGAGGGCCATATCCACAGTTAGTATCAAATGCAGCTGGGATGCCCAATACTTCTGCAATCAGCTTGGGGTTAACTAACATCTCGAAATCATCAATTAGCACAAGGAAGCCTGGTTGTCCATCTTGGTCCTTGGTGACCCTGAAGTGCTGATAAAAGAGTTGCACTAGCCTAGGGTAGGCTAGTGCTTGAATTCCTCTCATCAAGGGTGTCAGACCAGCTTTGCTCATAAATTCAATGGCAGAGGCAGAGAGAGGCTCCATCTCGAAGAAGGGCAGGTCGAAAGCTGTTTCAGGCTCTAAGGGGATTGAAACGATGAGCTCAGAGGGTGTAGAAAACTCAGGGGTTGGCTCCTCCACCTCCTCAACCACTTCCTTCACTTTTTTCGGTGCCTTCGGGCTTAACAGGGGCCTTATCCCTGGCCCTTTTCTTTGGTGCACTCTTAGGGGCCATGAAAAAAATCTCCTTTCTGAGACAGTACATTTGAAAATGAAAAAGGGAGACTGATATTTGATTACTTACCCTAAAATCGTAGGGTTTGGTTTGATCTGACGCATAGTGAACCACGAGATCTCTGAGCAGAGGGCAACTGATGGGGATAACGTTAGGAACAAATCTCTAGGATCCTGGTGTGAATAATGGGTTATAGAATGGACGCTAGAGGAGGGAGGGAGAAGAGCGCCAGAAGCTAGTGTTTCACTGGATGGAGAAGAGAGAGAGTACTGGAAAGGAGACAAGCACGGGTTTGGAGTACTTATCACTGGGCTTAGCGCGCTTTAGAAATATATGGTCGCGGGATGGGAAATGGAATCTAGCGACGGTGTAATTGCAACTTGGATTGTGCGAGAGGCTCCCAGGGTTTACCTTGGATCTCGCGATAGCTAGTGAAGTATTCCATTTGGATTGCGCGAGAAGCTCTCGGGCCTCATTTTGGACCCCGCGATAGCAAAGCTTTAAACAGAGAGCACGCGCTCTTCATTCTGCCATTTCCATTTGTGTTGTAGCTGGTTCCTAGGTATAACTCACCACCAGGGGCACCCCCAGACACTTTAAAATGACCTCCCACTTATAGCATCAAACATTCAAGCATAGGTAGCAAAAATCATTATCCAAACATCGTGCATTCAATCAAAAACCACCAATTTAAGAGAAGTAATTATTCAAACCAAGCATAAAAAGAAATCAGACCAGACAGATTCAGACTCAAGTGAGGCCACTAAAATTTCCTAAAAATTTTGAACAAAAGAAGGCAATATAAACCTAACAAAACCAAAGTACATATAATACGACATGGACACATTTGTGGATCAGTTTAATGAAGGGTCCCCTTGAAAGTGAATGGCGTCCATAGGTTCAGTAGGTTTTTCTAATCAAGGCTTAAGCCTCTGACCATTCACCTTCAAGGTTTTCCTAGACTTGGGATCCTTTATTTCCACATCACCAAATGGGGAAACATTCATGATAATATAGGGGCCTTCCCATCTAGATTTCAGTTTGCCAAGAAAACAATTAAGTTTGGAGTTAAACAACCAAACCTTATCACCAGCCATGAAGCTCTTTCTTAACAAACCCTTGTCAAAGAAAGCCTTGGACCTTTCCTTGTATATCCAGGCATTGGCATATGCATCCATCCTCAGCTCATCCAGTTCTAACACCTGCAAGGACCTGTGAGGACCAGCAGAAGTTAGGTTTAGATTTAATTTTTTTATGGCCCAATAGGCCTTGTGTTCTAACTCTACTGGGAGATGGCAAGCCTTGCCATAAATCAGTTTGAATGGGGACATCCCAATGGGAGTCTTATAAGCAGTCCTATAAGCCCATAATGCATCATTTAGCTTTTCAGCCCAGTACTTTCTGTCAATCCTCACTTTCTTCTGAAGGATGTGCTTGATCTCCCTATTAGAAATTTCTACTTGCCCACAGGTTTGCGAGTGGTAGGGAATAGCAATCCTATGGGTGATAGAATATTTCTTGAGCAAGCTCTCGAAATTTTTGTTGCAAAAATGGCTACTCCCATCACTGATAATGGCTCTAGGGGTGCCAAATCTTGAGAAGATATTCTGCTTTACAAATTTGAGGACAACTTGATGATCATTGGTTCTTGTGGCAATAGCTTCTACCCATTTTGAAACATAATCCACTGCCACTAAGATGAAATGATAACCATTTGAAGGAGGAAAGGGGCCCATAAAGTCAATACCCTAGACATCAAACAGTTCCACAACAAGGATGGGCTGCAAAGGCATTGAGTTTCTTTTAGACAGCCCTCCTAATTTTTTATATCTCTCACATGTCCTGCAGTGTGTATTGGCATCTCTGAATAAAGAAGGCCAATAGAACCCACACTGTAAGATCTTGTCAGCTATTTTTCTTCCACTAAAGTAGCCCCCACATGCATTTTCATGGCACATGGCCAGAATACTGGGGACAACACTTTCTGGAACACATTTTCGGATGATTTGGTCTGCACAGTATTATATAAGCAAGGTTCCTCCCAAAAAAAGAATTTGACCTGTGAGAAGAACAGGTCTTTGTCCATTTTAGTCCAATGGGCAGGAATCTTGCCTATAATTAAATAGTTTACAATGTGTGCATACCAAGAAATCAAGGATTGGATGGCAAACAATTGCTCATCCGGGAAAACATCATTTGCAAGGTCATCAACACATTTTTCTAGCACAATTCTAGACAAGTGGTCAACCACCACATTTTCCACACCCTTTTTGTCCTTGATTTCAATGTCAAACTCCTGTAACAGGAGTATCCATCTAATCAGCCTGAGCTTAGCATCTTTCTTGGACAATAGGTATTTCAATGCTAAGTGGTCTATGAAAATTATAATTTTAGACCCATGTAGGTAAGGTCTAAATTTGTCAACAGCAAAAATCACTGCCAGAAGCTCTTTCTCAGTTGTGGTGTAATTCAGCTGAGCTTCAACAAGTGATTTGCTGAGATAGGCAATGACCACTGGCAGGTTATCTTTCCTTTGGCCCAAAACAACACCTATTGCCAAGTCGGATGCATCACACATCAGCTCAAAGGGTAGTGCATAGTCAGGTGTTTGGAGTACAGAGGCAGAGGTGAGGCATATCTTCAAAGTTTCAAAAGCCTCAAGGCATTCAGTTGAAAAATCAAAGGGCACATCCTGGTAGAGCAGGTAGCACAATGGTTTAGCAATTTTGCTGAAGTCTTTAATGAACCTCCTGTAGAATCCAGCATGTCCAAGGAAAGATTTGATTTGTTTGACTGTTCTTGGAGGGGGAAAATTTGTAATGAGGTCAACTTTGGCCTTATCTACAACAATCCCTTCTTTAGAGACTATATGGCCCAACACAAAACCTTGAGTTACCATGAAGTGGCTCTTTTCCCAACTTTAGACCAAATTGGTCTCCTCACATCCTTGCAAGACCAGGTGGAGGTGTTGCAAACATTGGCCAAAACTGTCCCCATATACAGAGAAGTCATCCATAAAGATTTCCAAGAACTTGTTAATCATATCAAAGAATATGGCATACATACACCTCTGAAAGGTGGCTGGTGCATTACACAGCCCAAAAGGCATCCTTCGGTAAGCAAAGGTGCCAAAAGGGCAAGTAAATGTAGTTTTCTCTTGGTCATGAGAGTGCACAGGGATCTGGTTGTACCCTGAGTACCCATCAAGAAAGCAAAAAAAAGTTTTCCAGCCAACTTATCCAGAATTTGATCTATAAAGGGGAGAGGGAAGTGGTCTTTTCTAGTATTAAAGTTGAGCTTCCGATAATCTATGTAAACCCTCCAGCCAGTGGTCTCCCTGGCTGGTCTCAGCTCTCCAAACTCAGTTGTAATAACTGTTATGCCAGAATTCTTGGGCACCACTTGGATAGGTGCCACCCATTCAGAATCAGAAATGGGGTAAATTACCCCTCTAGCAATTTAATAATCTCTTTGAGGACCACTTCACATGTCGATTCAATTTCTCTGCATTTCCTGGAGATGCAGAGCCCTCCTCTAAATGGATCCTGTACATACATATTGATGCATCTGTCCCTCTAAGATTCACAATGGTCCAGCCAATTGCCTTTTTGTGCTTCCTCAAGACTGTTAGTAATTCTTCCTCCTGCTCATTGGTAAGAGAGGAGGAGATAATTACAGGAAGTTTTTTACCTTTCTCAAGAAAGGCATATTTTAGTATTTCTGGAAGCTTCTTGAGATCCAGATCAGGAGCTTATTAGGTGGATGGCAAGATTGGTTCTTTGTTGGTTTGAGGAAGAGGCAGCAATGTAGGTTTCCAAATGGAATGCTGCACTAAGCCCACAGAAGACTTTAATGTGGTCATGTCTTCTGTCATAACAGCTGGGCTTTCTTCCTCTACCATGTCTCAAACTTTAACTAAACTTTTGACAATGTTGCCCCAATCCAGCAGAGTGGGCAATTCTTCTTCAACAACTTCCTCTAGTACATCCACTACAAAGCTTTCCTCATTGTCCAGCTGAGGGTAGTTTGCACTGTTGTACACATTCAGTTCAACCTTCATGTGTCTGAAAGTTACCTTCATAATCCCTGACCTGCATTGAATGCAGGCATTGGCAGTGGCCAAGAATGGCCTGCTCAAAATAATAGGTATAGGGGTTGTACTCTTGTTACAGCCCATGTCCAAAACCAGAAAGTCTGCAGGGTAAAAGAACATGTCCACCCCTACTAAGACATCATCAACCACTCCCATAGGTCTCCTTTTAGACCTATCAGCCATTAATAGCACAATGGGGGTGGGTTTTAGCTCCCCCAAACCTAGCTGCTGATACACACTGTATGGCAGCAGGTTTACACTGGCTCCAAGGTATAGAAGGGCCCTTCCAATTGTGTGGTCTCCAATTATGTAGGGGATAGTGGGTATCCTTGGGTCTTGCAACTTCTCTAGTATTGTTATATTTAATACAGAATTAATTGTATTAGTTGCAAAGACCTTTTTGGACAAATGGCCTCTAGCTTTTCTTTTCTGGGTATAAAGGTCTTTTAGAAATTTGGCATAGGCTGGGACCTGTCTAATTACATCAAGTAGGGGAAAATTGATTTTTACCTGCTTAAAGGTCTCCATCATTTCCTCTATCTGTGCATTCCCCTTATCAAAAGGGGCAGGGCCACTCAAAGCTTGAGGAAATGGCAACTGAGGTACTGCTGGTTCCTCAGCTGCTAGCCTATGACTAAACTTTTATTTTTTTCTTTTATCATCTTTTATTTCCTGCTGAGGCTCAACTACAACCTCATTATTTTTCTCTTGTTGCAGGGTAGCAAGCAACTCTTGGCTCTATGCTCTAACATATTCTTTTTCACATTCATTCGAAAATTCTTTAGGAATGACCTCTCCTTGTTCGTTTCTAACCTGGTTGTCCACCAGCCTGCTAGACCTTAGGGTTGTGATGACATTAGCTCCCTCAAAACTTGAGGAACCTTCTCCAATCAAATATTGGCCCTTAGGGTTGGCCACTGGCTAGCTTGGCAACCTGCCCTCCTCTCTTTTAGCCAAAGCATTGGATATTTAGCCTAGCTACTCTTCCATTTTCTTTATGCTTTGACTGTGAGAGTTCACACTCTGAGTCAAGGTTTCAAGGTTTTGCAATGAGGTCAAAACCTGATCCTCAAAAGAAGCATTTTGGGGCTGAGGTGGGAGAACTACCAACTAATTTTGCTGCTAGTGCTGAAAATTTGACCTTGGGGCATATCCCTAGTTAAATTGCTGCGGTGGCCTTTGAGGTAAGGCCAATATCTGTTGTGGCTGCATGTAATTATCTTGTCTCCACCTCAAATTTGGGTGATCCCTCCACTGATAACCATCATTTTGGTGCTGATATCCAAATGGCTGCTTATTGTAGCCAACAGATTATTGTTGGCAAAATGATTGGGCAGCAGCAACTTATTCCATTGCATATTCAGGGTATTGCCTTACAGATGGGGACTCTTCCACTGTGTGTTGTGGAGATTGGCATATCAGGCATGCCTCCATCACCTGTGCAGCCCATCTGGGTTGCACCACAGTTAATAGTTTATTAAACTTATCAGAAAGATTTGCCATCTGCATTTACAGGTCATTATTCCTAGTTACTTCATACATCTTTCTTTTGGAAGTTGTAGTTAGTCCCATTTTAGGAGAAGGCTCTTGAACAGTTCTTGACAAGGATATCTTTTGGAAAGCATTTTCACTAATGACCTCGAACAATTCCCATGCCTCATCAGCTATTTTGTGCATGTAAGTTCCACCACAAGAGGCATCTACCATGTCTCTGCTTTTCTCATCCATCCCATTATAGAAGCTCTGGACAAGCTGCCAGTCAGGGATCTTGTGGTGGGGACATTGTTTGAGCATCTCCTTGAATCTGTCCCATGCTTGATTAAAATCTTCAGTTGGGGATTGGACAAAAGCAAGTATTGCTTTCCTCAACTGGCTGGTTTTTGTCTCTGGGAAGAATTTTGTCAAAAATTTGGTCTGGAGGTCTTTCCAAGAAATGATGTTGTTGTTTGGGAGAGTAGCTAATCAGGTGCTGGCCCTGTCCTTTAGGGAGAAAGGAAAGAGCCTTAATTTAGTGGCTTCTGGTCCCAAACCAGTAATGGAAAATGTTATGCATGGGGCCAAGAATTGGTCAATGTGCTTGTAGGGGTCTTCCTTGCTGAGCCTATGGAAAGAGGGAATCATTTGGATGATTGAGATTTTAATCTCATAGTTTCCCTGAACATCTGGGAATTGAATGTTGAATGGGGAATTATAATCATCAGGAGCATTCAATTCCTTCAATGTTTTGGGTTGCTCTTCACCCATGAATGCTGTCTCGATTTCAGTAAGGGACTCAACTATGGTGTGTATGGGCCTTCTTGGTCTTCTGGCCTTTTCTATCTCAGGGTTAGGAGTCTCTAATGTGGGACTGAGGGATCTCCTTCCTAACATGCACACACACACCAATAGCAGGGAAGACTACTTGCAGACACATTGCCATTAACTCAAACAATTATCTAAACAAAATTACAACTATCCTAATCAACTGCTATGGAATTTGCAAAGGAAAAATAGACTGAGTTTTGAGGGTTAGAGAAATGCAAACAGAGGTAGCTAGACTCCTAGTGCAGTTCAACTTTCCTTCTCTGCTACTGTCCAGATCTGCAAAGAAAAATTCTAAATGTAAATCAACAATATCAGTTATTCACAAGCACAACTACCAAAGAATAAAAAAATACAAAAATCTAGGGTCTACTAATAGATCAAAATCTCCGACAACGGCGCCAAAAACTTGTTGTTGACTTCTAGTGTGCTGATTTATTGTGTAATGATAAGAGTGAAAAATCAAAATCAAAATAAAATAGAGGGTGGATTCAGCACAACTAAAACAGCCTAGACCTGCAAGATACAGGGCCTGTTGTAGTAAGTTTTAATAAGTAAGAGTTTGTCCCACAGGGAAAATGGTCTAAAGCTCCAAGGGAGCCATCTTTAGTAGGTCCTCCAGATCTAACTACAGATCTGGCAATCCTAAATGGAAGGGGATTTAAGGTCACTATTGTTTAAATCCTATGGTAACCTAATGCCTAAACTACAGAAATGGTTGCGAAGAATGATGGAGTGTGAGAAGTAAGTTATTAGGTACAAATCTTATGGGTTTTATAACTCAGACTTAGATCTACTGCTATAGAAGTCATGTCCAATGGCTACATTATCACCAAAGAGGAGAGAGGATCCAACTCACCCCTGTGACATGATCCAATCCCTTATGGCTATAACCTGTCCTCTCAAATGGTCACAGACTATCCAATAGGGGAACCACAGTCCATAGATGGGTCAAAACATGTTTATCATTGTAGGCACTACTTCATCCAGGCTACCAGCTCAAGAATCCATAGGAACCTCAACCTCTAAAGTTCTGTGTGGGGCATAGGCCTGCATATGTGCACTAGCCTGGACATAGAAGACCAGCAAGAGTTTGAGTACTAGCTTTAGATCTAGTTGTTCACTGCTTTAGAGAGACAGCAGTGATCCATACAAATACAGGGGAGTCTGTATTTGTATGGTGGGTCTATACAAATACAGCCAGATCAGATCTGCCATCTGATGGTGGGTCTATACAAATACAGGGGAGTCTGTCTCTGCACAATCTCTCACAGGGCTACAAGCGCAAGTGCAGAGAAGAAGAATTTGTTTTAGATCTGTGGATTGGCCTCACCCTAGGGCTATAACCTGTCCACTCAAATGGCCACAGACTATCCACAGAGGCTATCCTCCTCACAGAGGTCTGAGACAGAACAAGTAGATTACTGCCACCACCATGTTCACAAGGCTACCAGCTCAGGCTCCCATGGGGATTTAGATTAAGTGGATCCTGTGGTGGGGCATAGGCCTGTATATGTGCACTAGCCTGGACACACATGTCACTTGGATCTGAATAAATCCTTAAAAATAGTCCTCCGTTGCTTACAATACAACTTAGCAATGGAGGATCTCAAGGCAGCAGCCTTGTACAGAACAACCCTCAAACATCAATCCCATACATGTATAACATCCTATTATAAAACTTCATTAAAACTGTTTCAAATAGACATACAAAGGCATAGCCAGTCAGTGCTGGGCTATAGAGAGAAGAAAAAGGAAAAAGGTGCTACCTAAACTCTAACCTTAGCCTACTGGAACTCTACAGCCGATTCAGGAAGATAGGAGGAATTCAGTCCTCACCTCCCTCCTAAACATAAACTAGGCTTAGGCTTATATAGCAGTCGGCTGTCGAAGCTTTAGGGTTAGGAAACCCTAATTTTATCGATACAAACATGGCCCATTTCAATTTCTTGGATGCCTCGGGGTGTGTGCATGGAGATTGGAGCATTGGAGTGCGTGCCCTAATTGCTGGAAGTTTCTAGACTGCCCCTACAGAAGTGGGGGAAAGTTAAGATCCCAAGCCTTGCTAGGTAGCAACTGTTTCTAGGTTTCATCGCGTGATAAAGTGGTCGTCGCGGGATTAAATTGACTTGAAACTCCTGCAGCCGTGGCATAGATAGTTTGGTCATAGCGGGAATGCTCTGGTCGTCACGGGATTGCGCTTTCCATTTGAGTGGCGCGGGAATCGCGCGCGCAGTTTGTTCCTTAGTGAATCTCATGGGGATCCCCGCGAAGAAGCAATTGCATCGGCCTCTGGATTGCGCAAGCAGTCCCCTGAAGATCTGCATCCCATGGCCACTGCACGACAGCTGCGCGCAGAAGTGCCTGGAGGTCTCTCTCCTCAGCTTGTCTGAGCGAATCGCGCAAGGATTAAATGCTCCTCTCTTGACCTGCGCGAGACTGTGTGAGCGCTTACAACTGAGCCTCGCAAGAACTGCACGAAGTCTGCTTCTCAATCCCTTCTGTCATTCATCTACGTAAGAACAGTGCGAGCAATTGGTGCGCTGCCTTGAGAAACTCGCGACAACTACGCGAAGCATTTTTCTCTGAATCACTTGAACCTTGCAACATCTGCGTGAGGCTCATTTCTTGACTTGTTGCTGCTGTGCTTTGCCTATGCTACAGCCAAGTTCTCTGTCTGGTTTCAACTTCCTTTCTCCTGAGGAACTTTTGAGGGCCACTTGGGCATTCAGTGTGTACATCCAGGTGTGTTCTACCTTGGTGTTTCTTTCCTTTGTGAATGGGTTACCAGTTGCTTAGAGTTCTTATGCAAAAGTAGGCTTCTTAGCAGGGTTAGGGCCTTAGCTGTAGCTGCTGCTTATTACCTACAAAATGATCTCTTAACACACATTTATTAAATGACTAAGGGTCTAACAGAGGTTAAGTTAAGGGGTGAAAAGTGATACTTTTTAGGTCTTAACATCTGCCTCTCAGCCATGATAGCTGGTTTAGTTTCAATAGCAGGGCCCTGTGGTGTGTCTAGGTCTAAGAATCCTTTCAACCTCTGGATTTGGAAGTTCTAGCTCAGGGTTTAAAGACCTTCTGCCATGCATATACCCACACCCACAGTAAGTACAAAAATTGCTCACAAGCACACAAAAAGAATATTTCAAACAAAAATCAGTAGCTACACAGATTTACACTAAACAAACACAGGGAAGTAAGCATAAACAGAATGAGATTTAGGGAGAAGGAAGTGCAAACAGAGCTAGCTACGCTCCAGCTGTAACTTTAGCTTCTCCCTTCTTCTGTTGTCCATTTCTGCAAAATTTCACAAAGAATCAGTAGTACTTTTATTCTAGATTAGTCACAGCTACAAAGAATTGGTTAGTCTAAATTATAATATAACTCAGGCCTAAAAGGATCAATATCCCCAGCAGCAACGCCAAAAATTTATTGGTCGGGTTTCAGACTGTTGCTATTTTATTAAGAACAGTGGAGAGAATAAATCTAGAGTGGAGATGTGGAGATGGGTCATTATAGCAAGTCTAAAACACACACAGTACTGCAAGATATAGGGTCCATTGTAGCAAGTTTTGATAAGTAACAGTTTGTCTCAAAGAGAAATTGATCAAGAACCCAAAATAGGTTATAATAGTAGACCTCCAGATCTGACAATCCTAAAGAAAGGGAGTTGGGTGTCACGACTACACTAAATTAATCCTAAAAACAAAGAAATAAAATGTAAAGAAAGGGTTAAGAGGAAGATGGTGGAAGTGTGTGCCAAAATAAAATACAAAAATTATGAGAAGTGAGCAGGTCAACCTAGAGTTAAAGCAGTGATGTAACTCAGATTTAGTATGTCTCTGCAGTGTTCCTTGCTGAGACGCTATTAAAAGCCTCAACAAGGTAAAAATATCCGATTTAACCCATGCCATTTGGGGCGCTCTTAGGGCTATACTCTATCCACTCTAATATTCACAAGGTATCCGATAGAGTCTGTCAAATCTCATTGGTTAAAACAGACATTGCGAATCTAACCCAGGGGAGTGGGCTGATCATTCTCCCAGCCACTAAGCCAGATCCAGCCATGAATGCTATTACAGCACTATGTAATACCAGTGCTACAAGCTCCCTAGATCTGCGCACAGACTTGATGACATCCATAGGTATTCCAACCCAGAAGATCCTAAGTGCTTTGCTAAGGCCAACTGCTCACTAGTGCCCACAAAAAGGACCATGTAACAGGTTGAATACGGCTTTAGATTCAGCTGGTCATTACTACAAACGGCCTGTAATGACTCAGCCACAAGCTGAAATTACTATAAAGAGATCAGATTTAACATCTGATGTCGGCTAGGTAAAACAGAGGGAAGTCGGTTCCTGTATAAACCTCCTCACAAGGCTCTAGAAGCGCATGTGCAGGGGATAAGAATCCTTCTCAAACATGTGAATGGACACAACCTTAGGGCTATACTCTGTCCACTTGAATGGTAACAGGGTAATCCATTGGTCTATCCATCCCACAGAGGCCTGAGAATGAATATGAAAATTGCTGCAACCACCATGGTCCATAGGCCTCCAAGCTCCCTGGATCTCACAACAGATCCAGCATTGCTATGGGGCTATCAAACCAAGGGAAATCAGATGATAAACAATAGATCTACTAGAAACTGAATGGGCTAGTCCCAAATACATGGATCCTATAGACATCTAAAGAAATCATAAGATCTTTAGATTCAATTACGCATTAAAACGGCAATCCATTGATGAACATAAAACTTATAATGAACTGTCTCCAGGCTGCAGCCTGTACACAACTGCTCATCCACAATCCTAATGTATACCAAAAACCTATTACAAACTGAAATAAAACTAAACTTAGCTGCTGACAGGGGGTTAGCTAGCAAGTGTTAGGCTAAGAGAGAAGAAAAATAAGAAAAAGAGATGATCAAACACTAACCCTAGCCTGTTGGAGTTCTCCGTCGGTAGAGGATGAAGGAAAGATAAAAATAATAAACTCTAAGTACAACTTATATACTCTGTCAAAACGGCCTTGGCTCAAAGGAGATTAACCCTAATTTTTCTAGCAGACGTGGCACTTTTTCAACCCTTGGATGCCTGGAGATATGCACCTCGAAATCTACACCTCAGGAAGTGTGCCTTAGCCTTGGGAAATTCCCAAAAGGTTCTTGAGTTAAAACTAAGAAGTGGAGAGCCCGAGCTTCGCGGGGCTAGTATCTACTTTTAGCTCATTCGTGCTGCTGCTTTGCCTTTGCAGAGTTTGGTGAGAAGTGCTTACTAGCGCAGTCACTCTTCAATTCATCGCGCAGTTCCTTTGCGCTGCCTTGCTGTCACAGAGATGATCTAGAGCGCTAGGATTTCTCGCTCAGTTGAGCTTTAGAAGCTCTCTCTCGCTAAGTACTCGCACAGTTATGCTCCTACGCTCACGTAGTCAATGGTAAGGCTTCAGAGTGCGCAAGATTTATGCGAAGAGAATTCTAGGCATCTCTCTCTTCCAAGGCTACGCGAGAACTCCATGAGGTGACATTTTGTTCAGTGTACATATGGACTCGCTGTGTTCTTCACGCGGCTACTTTGAGGCTTGATCTCCGCGAGAGCTTCGCGACCACTGATTCTGGGGACTTTAACCTGTGAGATCTTCGTGAGGTCATTTCAGTTGTCCTTCTGACTGCACAACGTATCTGCACAAAGGCCTTTTCCACTGCATCTTTAGCTTCGCGAGGAAGCTCCTCAACTCTGCGAGGTCTATATTTTGCTGCTCTGGTGCATTGCACTTGCTGCTGTTGCTGTCTCCTCCCTTCTCAGCTAACTTCATTCATCTGCTGGACTTTGGTCAATGGTGATCAGCAACAATGAGTCACCATGGTGAGCACTACCAAGGTGTTCCATTAGGCTTTGTCTCATCATCTTTGTGTGTATTCTCTCTCTTTTAGGCCAAAAAGTATGGAGTTTGTATTAAGCTGCACATTTTATTGCTAACTACAAAACACACTTAACAAGTGGTTATTAGTTTGCTTCAAGGCCCAACAAAGGCTAAGTTAAGAGGTGAAAAGTGGTACCTTTCAGTAAATAACAGATAGGCCACATATTCAAGCTGAACTGCTTAACCCAGACTTGGCGTAAGTATTAGATGCGCCAGACCAAATTGCTCAGATTCTAAGCTTGGCACATGTATTACTTGTGCCAGAGAAAAACTGAGTATTTTTGGCTTGGAGCACGTACTAGTTACACCAGGAAAAATAGTGGGGTCAAACAGGTTTGACAGCAGAACAACAACCTGAAATTAGTCTCTTTTTTGGTTTTTTTGGAAGCTATGCTTCCGGGGACTGCTTGCTTAATTGCACTGGGTTTCTCCTCACCGAACCTAAGGGATACAAGGCCAATGTGGGTCCACTAACTCTCTCTCCCATGGGTTTTAGGCTTTGTAACGAGATAGGTTACCCACACGATATACCTCCAATGCAAGTGCTTTCTCAGATACTAGGTGGGTTGGTACTTTTCCGAATCATAGCCACTAGGGGATACCGCCGTACTAAGAATCGGGTGTTTGCATCTTTGCCTAGAAAAACCCAACCCTTGAAAATCTAACCCCGTAAAATTCAATTAAGTCCCCTTTGTTGGTTCAATTTTAATTTTCAATTTTAGAGGAGTTTTCTTTGAAGTTCAAATATGGGTGGTGATGGTCCCCTGCCGCCTCTACAGGCCGGCGTCCACTGATAGTATATGATCTAGAGAAAGTAAATGTGCACGTAGGCCCGCCAAATGACTAAGGTGTGTAAATGATAAAAAAATTAAAGAAACGTAAAGACAAAGCACAAGTAGGCCCGCCAATCGGCTAAGGCACGTAAATGACGGGAAAAGTAAGAAATTTTAAAGATGATGTGCAAGTAGGCCCGCCAATTGGCTAAGGCACGTAAATGACGTAAAAGTAAGGATGAGAAAATTGAAGGAATCGTAGGGGTGAGTAAAAAAAATAATAGAAAATAGTAAAAAGATTAGTGAAATGAAATAAAAAAAAGCTAAAATTCAAGGGGAAGCTCTACTAGTCAGTCCCCAACAAAGTTGCCATCTATGCAACCGTGGATTCTTATCAAACCCATCGCAACGATGCGCACTCATGAAAAGTTTAGAGTCGCCACCCAGAGATTTTGGTGTCCCGGGAAACCCAAATCAATGTTATAAGCACCGAAGTGCCACACATATGACTCTGATTTACCGATTCATGCCAAAGGCTCTTGGGTAGGGGTTTCGATTATCGATCGGGAAGGAGTTAGGCACCTGATCAACCCGCTTAATGCGATCTCTACTTATGGCCAAAATAAAAATAAAATAAAAGAAGCAAAAGGGTCCTTCCTCTTGCCCTATGGCCCCAAAATCCTACTTGTGCCCCTCCATTCCTACCGAAATTTTGGCGGCGTAACGGGACAAATACGAGGATAGAGAAAGAATAAAGAAGGTAGATGAGTAGAGGGGAGAGTCGGAGCTCTCAGGCCCTTGTTGTACCACTGTGGACCTTCGTGTAGGCTTGCTTTGGTGAGCTTCTAATGGCTTGTATGGTTAGATGATGGGTTCTAACTCCTAGAAGATGATAGCTAAGAGGTAGAGAGGGAAAGCTACAGGGTAGCTCTCACCTAAACTAAGAGGTTTTGATGAAAGGTAAGGTCTAAAAGGGAGCTTGAGAATTCTGGAATTTGTATGCAAAAGGGGCACCAAAGGGGAGAGGGGGCTTCTTTCTTAATCTTCTCTCTTAGGAAACCTTTTATGCCCTCTCAATAGGAAGGGTACCTCTCTATTTAGAAGAAAAGGAGAGGTAAGGAGGATGCTTAGAGGCTTAAGTTGGATTAGCACTTAGGTAATCAAGCATCTATGGTTTCCTAGGATTTTTGAAGCTTAGAAAAGTGTGAAAGTAGCTTTAATGGTGGGTGATAGGGTAGTGTCTCAAATCACTTGAGGGTTGCAAATAGGATAAGGAAGGGTGCAACAGAATAAGTGAAACACACCCAGGGCATCAAGATGGTCAACAAGTCAAATCCCAAAGATAAAATTTGAGCAAAAAACCCATAATTACTGTAGCTAAGCCTGACACAACTAATACTTGCACCAAGCTTAGGTACAGTAAAACAGTGTCAAAACAGTGCTTGGGAAGTTCCTTGCCCACGGGGGGGCCCACATAAGGTTGGCGCAACTAATACTTGTTACAAGCCATTTCTTCCCAGAAATGGCTTGGCACATGTATTACATGCGCCAAATACCATATGGATCCCCACCCAAAACCCTAATTTGTTGGAAACTTCAGAACGCTATATCTTTTGATGTACAGTTCCAATTGAGGTGATTCTTGGCTTGTTGGAAAGTTGGAGTCTTCTACTTTTCAATGGTATATAATTCGATCATAGTAGAAGATCTCAGCTAGTCTCGGTGCACCACTCTTTGATCATTGCCCAGGAAAGTCTAGGTATGGGTTCGGAAGGGATTATAAAGGTTGGGATTGGTTTCTAAAGGTTCGGGGAGGTTTCTAAGGGATCAGGGGTGATACCTAAGGGTTTGGATGACACCTAAATTTTTGGGAAGGTTCCTAAGGTTACAATACCTGCCATCAGATGCTCGGAAGTGCGCCTCTCTCGAAGTGTGTTTCGATCGAGCCTTGGGCCAAATTTGGGTGTCTACATGTTCCTAAAATAATATTTATAATATTTACATGAATCTAAATTCTAAACATAAAGGCTGGACGTACCAAGCCGGATCTACACACAAAACTCAAAAGATGTAAGACCACAAATCCCCCCCTAAGGGAAATAATCCTCAGGGGAAGATTCTAACTCTTCCTCTGGCACAAACTCAGGATCCTCAAGCTCCCGATCCTAAGTAACAGTGTAAACACCTGTACCTGTGACGTATAGTCGAAGGGTGAGCTAATTGCTAAGCTCAATAGGAAAAAAGAATTAATAGCATGATTATTATCACATCACACCAAGGATCAAAATATCGAGTTAAATTTTGATTTCGGGCATGACCGAAACCAAAAATTTGGACCAAAATTTCGGCCGAAAAATGATAATTTGGCCGAAATTTCGACCGAAAATTTGAGTCCCATAAAAAATATGATTGAAATTTTGATCCAAATTATCGTTTTGGTGAGGACCGAAACCGATACCAAAACTGATAATTTGGACCAAAATTTTGGCCATTTCGATCGAAATTTTGATCCTTTCACTCATTTATCTCATGACAGATATCAAAATAATTGCGAAACTGAAAACAAAAGCATTTGAATCAAAATGAAGCTAATTTAGATGTAGTTTTCAGAGTTAATCACATGATTTGCAAAGTCTTTCACACACACAAGAAGAAACTTAAATTGATCACATAACTACACTCCCGACCATATATAGCATCGTGAGCCACCATATATCGATGGGAATACCCGCCATTATCGTTCAATGAACTATTTCATAAGGCCAAGCCCCTGAGCTACATTAACAAGGTCACTTGTGCTTCACATTGACCATTCGTGGTCCACAATGTATGGATATCCTGCCGTACCGACTACACAAGTTGTACGGATATCCCGCCGTACCGGTCACAGATATCCCGTCGCGTCGATCATGGATATACCGCTGTGTCGGTTGGGTATTCAAACATAAACCTTAAATTAAAGTACAAAATTTAACTTATAGTTTATCGCCGTGTATTGTGGTAATATATAAGTAGGTTTTGAGTTTGGAAACTAAAGTTCACACACACACATATTCGTGTCGTACTGAGTTCACACACACACATATTCATGTCTTACAGAGTTCACACACACACACACATATATATTTACACTTGAATTCGTGTACAAAGCTCATGCATGTTAAATAATGAAGTTTCATGATTTTCACACACACATATTGATCATATCAAAATTTACATGCTTATTGTAACAAAGGCACATGTTATAGGATCTTCCCAACCTCACGTGAAGTCACACGAAGGTTTTCTTATTGAGGTGATATTTCCTTCACATCTCCTCGAACACAACCTAGAACACACCAATACATAATCTTACACATCAAAACTGATGAAGAAAGAAAGTCTCAAAGTCCTTTTTCTTTAAAACAAAAAAATGCCAAAATCTAGCAAAATCGATTGATCAAATCCCAATCCTATCAATTGGTTCCCAAATTAATCGATCATAATATATTTTGATCGGTCGATTTTCTCCGAAAAACACATACCTTTCTATTTATATAAACAATCCCACACTCGATTGATCGATTCACAAACCGATCAATCAATTTCCAAATTGAACGATCGATTCCCAAATCGATCGATCGGTTCTCAAATCAATCGATCGGTTTACTCAGAAACCAATCGCTTCTTCACATCTCATCCTGTCGACTCTACAGGAACCTGTCGAATCCACAGGAAATCCTATTGACCCTTCAATGGAGCCTATCGACACACAAATTGATCGATCGAATTTCCATTCGATCGATCGGTTTGCACATAGAAAACCATCTTTCTCTGTTCTGTCAAACCTCTTCACATTCTATCAAAATCGATCAATCGGTTCTCTTTCGATCGATCAGTTTTGACAGACTCTTAACAACATGGGTTACTTCTCTTAAGTTTGTTTTTCCCTAAATTCTTAACACATTTATTATAACCTTTTTAGGGCATTGATTGTCCAATCACACATCATGGTTGCACATTAAATTCTATTCTTTAGGGCATTTATTACTCCACTATAAATATTAATACACATGATTTTCAAACCTAGATTCTTACCTTAAATCATAAATCTTTATTCATCAACGGTCCAAGCCTTTTTATCTTTGGCTCCTCTTTTCCCACACATCAAAGGGTTTGAAAATGCATCTCCTTGCGATCAAATCGAACACACACAAGATTAAATCCCTCTTTAGTTGGAAGGAAGTAAGAGCTCTCTTTCTCTCTTCTCTTCTTTACAAACAAAGTCTCAACCAACGAAGCAAAGAACCTAATTTCTTATCCAAGTGTGACTTTTATACTTAAAGTTTTAGTTTGGGTGTTAAGCCGGTTCACCCTACATTGGTGTACATCATCCCACCTAACGGTTAACTTATCTTTAGTTTTCATCCTTGTTCACCTAACGAATCACATTTATCATCTTAACTATGTGACCCATCTGGCATGCATGTCGAGTCGGATGGTTCAAAGATCAAATTTTTGGGATGTTACATTCTCCCCTTCTTAGAAATTTTCATCCGCGAAAATTAGCTAGCATCTTTTAGCTGAAGTGTAGGTTGTCTCCCCTTTAAGAGAACCCAATCCTTTAACGAGTTCCCAACGATCATATCTTACATAAAAATCTCTAGTCAAGCCTAATCCCAACTCCAAACTAATCAACTACGTCTGAAATCCATGCACCACATAGACACATACACCACCACATACAATTGAATCACACATCTAAATCATACGAGTCAATTTGACTCATTTATAGTACCTGCATGAAATCGAACGTCTAAAAGCCATATTTGCATATCCCTAACATTCATGGCTACATTCAAATCATACATGATTTCCAACAAAATACTAAATTTAAATTTATACATAACCATGGCCAAAAGAAATTTAAGGTCTACCAAGACCCAATAGTTTTCCAATTACACAAAACATTATAATCAAAACAGCTTAAAAGTTTATCATTCCCACTGGTCTCACGGATCCTGCGGAGCATCAGAAGGTCCTACCTGCTCATCATCTACCTCCCTGTTGTTAGAAGCAAACGCTCCAGTGGTGTGGTACCATGGGTCAAGTACGTAAGCACGAGCATCCGCAAGCTACACCATGTAATCTATAGGGTAGGCATGCTGCATAAGGTGTGTAAAGATGCCCTCATGGTAGTCCATACGGCGATGCAATAGACAATTGTTCTCCTCCAAATGAGTCATGCAAGCAAGAACATCATCAATCATCGCGGTTGTTGGGCGCTGAGGTGCTAGCACATGTCGTGGTACTGGATGCTATGGCTGAGCAGGTGGTGTTGGTTGCTCCGATCCTTGTGTTGCAGCTGCTGCTGGCTCCAACCCTCTTGCACGCGCACTCTTGTCTAATTGATTATATGTTTTCTTCCAATCCTTAAATGAGTAGGGTTTTTCATTATCAGTTAGCCGAGGATCTGTCTATGGAATATCATATTCTTCTCCTCTTCCCATATAATCCTCTATCATGCTCGATATCAGACGAGCGTAGGGTATCTTATCCTTAGGGCTCACTTCTCCTCCAACATTTTCCCTCTGGCATATGCAATACCATCTCAAACCACTTCTGGGGCATGAAACCAACACCCCGTAAATGCTGAAAATAGTGCTTGTTGCATAACTCCAACCCATTTTGTCTTGTGCCTCATCGAGTAAAGATTGCACTTGAAAATGGTGTCTAACATCCACAAATCACGAGGTAAATCGGCCCATTTTATTGGTTGGCCTGATCCTTGTCTACCTTGGGTCATCTGTGCACATACATCATGGAAATCCACGTCTTCGGGGTAGGGTTCCATCAAATTTAAGTTAGCGCCATAGTCCGCATAGAATTCTAAGGCATCTATTATACAATCGTAGTCAAATTTATTCTCTCTATTATCGATTTTAGTGTAAATCACTTTTTTGTCGTCCCCTTCATACATGTTTGGTAAAACATATGAACCAACCTAGGGTAATAATAGTCTCCTGAGGGTTTCAGCAAATTGTTAAGCCTGACCTTTTCAATGTAATCTATAGCCCATCGAGTCAACGGTATCTCACGGAACAGCGTTGGGTCAAAGGTGCACTCAAGCATTAAATCCTTTGCCGCCCACCATGCATTAGGTCGTTCTAATGGTGGTGGTCGATGCGAAGCACCTGAATGTGACATGGTTTGCTTCAAAGCTGAAGGTTTTGCGGTCTGTTTGCCCTTTGATGCCATTATATTTGAAGACAACTCTAAAAACTAGGGTTTAAACTCAAGAACTCTAAGAAATTTCCAAAGAGTGTACGATCTTACCTCTAGAAATGATTCGGAATTAAACCCGTGAAGAATTGAACTCGAGTGGCTGAATGTTTACTGCTGAAAACCCCCAAAGTACTCAGTAACAAAGACCAAAAGAAATCCTAAAAGTTTTTGAGCAAATGAAAAATAAAACTCTATTTCCTTTTATATTGCCCGAATCGATCGATCAATTCCTTAAATCGATCGATTGGTTTGCACAATTAATGAAGCCTGTCGACTTTTTAACTCAACCAGTTGATCTTTAAAACTGAGCCTCTAGAAAAATTATGATCGATTGATTTTTGGTTCGATCAATCGGTTCACTCATTAATGCATTTTATCGACCATAAATGATCCTGTCAACCTATAGATGGCTCCTGTCGATCCGTTAACCTGTAGACATATGAACCTGTCGACATTTAACAAACTTGTCGACCTAAAATAGAACTTGTCGACTTTAAAAACTTAACTGCTTGAAAAATTTTGATCAGTCGATTTATAATTTGACCGATCGGTTTTCAAATCGATCGATCGGTTTGGACTTCGATCGATCGATTTTAACTGATAAACTCATGTTTCTCTGTTTGGTCATTTAATCGATCAATTTTCACACTCGTTTGATCGGATTAATTTTGATCAATCGGCTTTGATAGAAAACCCTTAATTTGTTGCACAAGTCTTTTTCTATATGTTTTTATTGGTTTGATCTTTCAATTCTAATTGAACATTATCATTCACCTCCACAATGGTGTCTTTACACAGATTAAACAAGACATACAATCTTGCACCAAATGTACAAAATTTTGTATTAATAATTACATGAAATCAACATTCTCTCGAGTTTCATTGAACAAATTTGGGCATTGGTCAAGAATTTCTGCTTCACGCTCCCAAGTAGCCTCCTCTCGAGAATGATTCTTCCACTTTGCCAATACTAGAGGAATATGCTTATTATGCAATACATGCTCTTGTCGGTCAAGTATCTGAACCGATTCCTCTCTAACAATTAAATCCTCATAAATTTCAAACGATGGTTCATCGAGGATATGAGTTGAGTCTTTCACGTACTTTCTTAACATCGACACGTGAAACACATTGTGTACTCTATCAAGTTGCAGGGATAATCCGACCCTATATGCAACTTCTCCAACTCTTCCCAAAATGTCATAAGGTCTTATATAGCATGGACTTAGCTTGCCACGCTTCCTGAACGCATTACTCCTTTTAGAGGTGAAATCTTTAGGAACACAGGACCCCAACCTGGAAGTCCACACTCATCCATTTTAAATCGATGTAACTCTTATGTTGGCTCTAAGCAATCTTTAGTCTCTCTCTAATCCAACAAACTACTTTAGTAGCTTTTTCAATGATTTCTGGCCCTCAAACAAACTTCTCTCCGATTTCTTTCCAGTTGAGCGGAGTTCTACATCGACGCTCATATAAAGCTTCGTAAGGAGCCATGCCAATGCTTGCTTGGTAACTGGTATTGTATGCAAACTCAATCAATGGCAATTGTTGATCACATGATCCTCTAAAATTGAGCATACATGCTCTAAGCATATCTTTAATTACTTGATTTATCCTTTTAGTTTGTCCATTTGTCTGAGGGTGGAATGCTAAACTAAAATCTAATATTGTACCCATTCCATCTGAGAAATTTTGCCAAAACTAAGAGTTATATAATGGATCACAATATGAAATAATGCTCTTTGGAATACCGTGTAATAGGACAATTTCTCTTATATATAGATCTGACAACTTACTCGCTGTATACGTAGTGTTATAGGGCAAGGAAGGTGCTGACTTGGTTAGTCTATCAACGACCACCCAAATGGAATTATGTCGTCTTGCCTTCCATGGTAATCCCAAAATGAAATCCATAGATATTGACTCCCATTTCGACTCTGATATCGACAGAGGTTGTAGCAAATCGGATGGATGTTTGTGATCTACTTTCACTTACTGACACACCAGACATCTTGAAATGTACTCAGCTACATCTTTCTTCAGACCTCGCCACCAGAAATTCTTCTTTAAGTCTTGGTACATCTTTGTACCACCAGGATGAATAACATATATTAATTTGTGTGCTTCATCTAAAATAGTTTGTCGAAGATAGACATCGGTTGGTATACCTAGATGTCCCCTAAACATTAGCGATCCATCCTCTCTTATGGAGAAATCTGAATTTGTGCCTTCTATCACCCCTTGTCTGATCTTCACTAACTTTGTATCTTTCATCTGAAGTTCATATACTTGATCAAAGATTGTTGGTCGAATCATGATGTTTGCCAACAAGGCACCTGAATCTTGAACCTCGATCTTTTTGTCATATAGAGAAAGATCTTCTAATAGATCTATGAATTCCCATAATCAGGCTAGATAGTTGAGCCGAACTTTTCCGACTCAAGGCATCCGCCATAACGTTAGCCTTGCCTTGGTGATACTGAATGGAGCAATCGTAATCCTTTAGAAACTCAATCCATCTCCATTGCCTCATATTCAATTCCTTATGTGTAAACAAATACTTGTGGCTCTTATGATCTGTGAAGATTTCAAATGTTTCTCCATACAAATAGTGTCTCTGTAACGTTCCTGAATTTTGGACGTTGAATAGTGTCCTCGGGATGCATGCCCGATTTGATCGTAGGTTTGACCAAGTGATAGTCAATACGATGACTATGGTTAAAGTAATCTTGGTGTGAATGAACACATGTGAGTGGTGTTGGAACTAGTTTAGAGATCACATACACCTATTTTGGGTGTATGTGCTTAACACCAAAACATAAGAGGGGTTAAAGGGGTTAAACAACTAAGAGAATTTATTTCTCTTTGTTTTGGGTTGGTGTAAAGCTTTAAGAAGAGAGAGAGAGAGGGAGAATAGGAAGGAGTAAATGCAAGGAGAGTTAAGGTGGATTTCAAATTAAAGACGAGTTTGAGCAATTACTCTGAATACGACTCGTTGAAATTCATTGGAGTCGGAGCTAGAAGCCGTAGACTTGAACCAAGCCATGGAATCAATTAATAGATTGATTTAAGGTATGAATTCCTTAAGAATTTAATGAGTATAAGGTTGTGGTTAGGTGGTTGAAAATGACGAGTTAAAGAAGTAGAAAAAGAATGGAAATGGTAAGGAAGAAAGTTGGAAGAAATGCCCGCAAAGGGCTGCATTTCTGACCAAATCAATTGATCGATTTGGAAAATTGATCAATCGATTTTGACTTGGAAGTTAGCTGGGCAAAGATGCCCGAAACCGATTGATCGATTTAAAATCGATCAATCGATTTTAGAATTTCGATTAATCGATTTTAAATCGATTAATCGTCTGACCACTCCCAATGACTGGAAAAACAGGGCTTGAGGAAACCGATTGATCGATCTTTGAAATCAATCAATCAATTTTGAAATCAATCAATCGATTTTGGGAATTCGATTGATCGATTTTGGAGATCAATCAATCGATTTGGACAGTTTCTATTGGCTTTTGTTGTAGACTTTGAGGTTCTAGGAGGGTCTTGTACCTTCTTTTATGCATCTTTCTTAACGCTTTGCTTATGCTATGACGTACCGTAGGTTAAGCAAGTGAGTGCAAGAATAGGGAACCGCGTTGGACCTTGATACTTGGGGATTCAATCACGTGAGGGAGGGAATGCCTTGAACACGCAATTTAAAAGCAAGAGCATGTATGTAGTGATATAGAAATGAGTATGGTGCATATAAATATGAATCTTAAGTGTGTGTGTGTGTGTGAACACAAAATAAAGTAAATAAGTATGTGACGTCCCTAGGGGATGTGAATGTGATAAAGGCATCTGTGTGATGCATTGAGTTGGACATCCTAGGGATGTATGAGAATATGTAAAGAAAAGTTAATGAGATTGATAAGGCCTAATCTACTAAAATGAACAATCACACGGTGAATAACTATATGTAGTGCACTATGATATTTAAGGTTTGGAGAATACCCCACCGACATGGCGGGATACCCACCACAACTGACTCGGCAGGATATTCGTGACCGGTACGACGGCCAATCCGTACACCAGTTGGACGTCCCAGGGATGTAAGTATGAGATTATGATACTTAAATCCCGTCACCTATGAGAAAGGGACCTGGGTAGTATTGAATGAATGAAAAAGGATATGAAAATAGTTTGATTAGACGATGATGGAGGGTATTCCATCGGGCGCCCGACTCTATAGTAAGTTGGGGAATATTTAAGTTATGATTTTAGTCTTTAGGCCGAATCATTGTCTTCTATAAGAAAAGTTGAGAACAAATGAAACAAGTAAAGAAATAGTAACATTTAGTGCATCTTTTCAGTCATTTAAACTGCTTTTCCAGTTAATTCATTGATACATCATACTGTTAAATATCATAGAATATATGTGAGAAATTAAATTATATGTTCATTCTGTTGTTTTCCTATTGAGCTAAGATGTAGCTCACCCTTTAGACTATACGTCACAGGTCATGTACTTGAGGCTGCTACTGCTTCTGAAGGAGTAGATTCGGAGGATTTGGATTACGTACCCGAAGATGATTTGGAGCCCCCTCCTAAGGTACTTTGATTCATTTTGAGGGCGTGATTGTACGGCTTGGTATGTCAAGCCCTTTTGAGAAAATGCAATTAAGTTATGATATATTCTTTTGGCGAACCATCTAGGGTGACCTTATTTTATCACTGATGGTTTGGGCCGATTCTTCTGCTCATGCAGTGCATGGGATGAGAATTGCCTTTTAGCTTTTACTATAATATATCATTAATGCATGAAGATTTAGTCTAATTCAGTTCTTATGCCTTAATTTGCTTCGTTGTTGCTAGGTTATACCAATGTTCCGTGTAGGATTATGAAGCGCGGCCTTGAGGGTTATGTTGATGGCACGAATTTTGGGGTACCAAAATTTGGGCTGTCACAATCTCCATATTTTTAATGCAAAGATCACTGCTGCTAATTCCAAATTGTGTGTTGGGTGATTCTTCTTATGGTCCTTCAATTGTCTAGACCCATATGCAATGACTTTCCGATGCTGGTTCAATACACAGCCTGACCCACTATAAGAAGCGTCACTATAAATAACAAATCCTCCACCGCTTGATGGAATAGCTAAAACTGGTGCGGAGGTAAGTCTCATCTTGGAAACTCTTTTCACACTCTTCAGTCCACTCAAACTTAACGTCCTTCCTTGTGAGTTTGGTGAGTGGTCCTGAGATCTTGGAGAATCCCTCTACAAACCTTCTATAATATCTAGCTAAATTGAGGAAATTGCAAATTTAGGTTACCGTCGTTGGTTGCTCCCAATCTACCACTGCCTCAATCTTTGCTGGATCTATTGTGACACCTTCCTTAGACACAACGTGTCCTAAGAAACTCACTTACTCTAGCCAGAACTCACACTTGTTGAGCTTTGCATAAAGTTAATGTTCATGTAACATTTGTAGAGCTATCCTTAAATGTTGCTCATGTTTTTCCTTGGACTTTGAATAGACTAGAATGTCGTCCACAACCACAACCACACACGTATCGAGATGTGGTTTAAATACCTATTCATGAGGTCCATGAATGAAGCTGGCGCATTAGTCAACCTGAATCGCATTGCTATGAACTCGTAGTGCTCATATCTAGTTCTAAATGTCATTTTCTGAATATCCTCTATTTTGACCTTTAGCTGGTGATAACTTGATCTCAAATCGATCTTAGTAAAAAATCTTGCACCTTGCAACTGATCGAAGAGGCCATCTATTCTTGGCAAAGGGTATCGATTCTTTATGGTCAACTTGGTCAATTGACGGTAGCTGATGCACAACCTCATCGACCCGTCCTTCTTCTTCACAAATAAGACTAGTGCTCCCCAAGGAGACACACTAGGTCTTATGAATCCTTTATCTAGGAGTTCTTGTAATTGTTCCTTTAATTCTTTCAACTCAGCTGGAGCCATCCGATAAGGTGCTTTAGAAACTGGCTCCATACCTGGTGCTAAGTCAATTATGAACTCCACTTCTCTATCTAGTGGCATTCCTGGTAACTCATCTAGAAATACATCTTCAAACTTGCCAGCAACCGAAATATCGGTTATGACGTGCCTCTCTTCCTTTTACTCTTGTAGAAAAGCAAGGTATCAACTACATCCGTTCTTTATCAAGCGCTCTGCTCGAATTGCGGATATAAACGGTATAATAGTCGAACGCATACCAAAGAATCTGAATGATCTATCTCCCTTGGGATGGAATGTGACTATCTTTCTTCAGCAATCAACGCTCGTATTATGAGCGAACAACAAATCTATGCCAAAGATGACGTCGAATCCTTGCATATCAAATAGAATCAGATCAACTGCTACCTCATGAACTGTGTAATCCCTAATCGTGACAGCCATCAACCTACACACGATGTCAGTGCTCACGGAGTTTCCCGTCGGAAGTGATACTACCAAGATAAACTCTAATGGTTCGAGAATGACTTTCATCTTCTGTGTAAATTGAGGTGTTACAAATGAGTGGGTAGACCTTGGGTCTATCAACACTCGAGCCTCATAACAATAATAGTTACTCTCCATGTATATTCGCAAGGTACCAAAGTTACATACGCAAAATCTGCTTAGATGTATGTAAAAGTATCAAATAATTCTAAACCATCAATGAAAAAGGAAAGTATAATGATTGTTTACTACCCTGCCATGCATCATGCACCTTCTTCATCTAAAATCTAATAGAATATCTTAACATCATATATGAAGTAATACCTTAGATCACTTCACTGGTATGTTGAGCATCCTGAGCGGTAATTGCAAACGCACAACCCTGAATCATAGGCCTCGTGGTCCTTATCGGTCAGGGTGTAGCAGTTGTAGTAGTCTTCTCCTTTCTCAATATTGGCCAATCTTTGATCATGTGCCCAACCTTTCTACATTTAAAACATCCACTTGTCCCCCGTCTGCACTCAGCCATCTTGTGTGCCTTGCCACAAAGGGCATAGGTTTCTATAGGAATGGGTGATGCAACCTTCAAAAACCCCTGTGTAACTGATGCCCCAGTGGTAGAAATAGGGCTTTCTTGACAAAAAGGTCTCGCTTGTATAGGCATAGGTGTCCTCATATAATTTACTTGGGTAGGTGGTCTCTGAAATGGTGCTATAAATCTCGGCTTTTTATTCACCGATTCATAATTTCCCACTCTCCCTTGACCAATTTTGCCCTTACTCTACTAATCATGCCTCTGATATAATTCTTGGATGTCTCTCTCTGCCACTATTGCCTTTCCCAAAACTGTTCCATACGTCTCTAGCTCTAATATGGAAATCCTATCCCGTATATTCGACCTTAAGCCGTGTTCAAATTTGTTGGCCTTCATCAATTCCGTGGCCACATATTTAGGAGCAAATCTGTAAACTCTTGTAAACTTCATACCATATTCCTGTACGATCATCCCTCCTTATTCCAAAGTCATGAACCTTACTGCCATCTAGTTCCTAACTTGTCTAGGAAAATACTCTTTGTTAAATATTTCTACAAACTCATTCCATGTCCATGGTTCATCTGGACTCTCATGCTCTCTCCTCACCAACACCGCCTTTCACCAAGGATCGGCGTCTCCCTCCAACTGGAATGAAGTCCAGCTCACCTTTTTCTCTTTGGTACATGGTAATCTCAATAGGAGCTTCTCCATCTGATTCAGCCACTTTTCCGCCTCTAGCAGATCCATCTGACCATAGAAGCTAGGAGGTTTCAATCTCCTAAACTCTACAAATGATGATGATTATGGAGGCACAGGAGGTGGTGTCGGAGGTTGTTGTTGTTGATGGCTATTTACATTGTTAGCTGTCAACAATGTCGTTTGTTGAGCCATACTAGTTGCCACGGCTTCCATGGCTTGAGCCATCCTTTGTCTCTCTTCTGTCTCTTGATCTCTTTGTTGACCTCCTTCTTGATTCCTTTCTTCTGGAATATTTGTTTTCGACACAACCCTATTACCGATTCGAACTCTATTCAAACTAGTGGGAATCTCATCCCCACTTCTTAGATTCCATCTACAACCACCCCTTGGCCGTCCTCTACCTCTAGCAGACATACGTTCTGTAAACATGAAAGTAAGGTTTCATTAGCAGATGGTCCCTATACTCTTACAATGTATCTCAAACACGTAACACATGTCTAAGATAAATCAGAAATTTCTAAAGCTTAGCTTTGATACCAACTATCACAGCCCGGACTTTCGCATCCGGAAACTCGCGCCGTCGGACCGTTGATAGGGCGATCCCTAAACGAATTGAACAATCGAGCACTTGGTACATCCACACATAAAGCAGAAAACAAAGCACCGACTTTAACTATGCAGATAGAGTCATCATTTAAGCAAAAGAAATCTCTAGTTTTACTATCAAAGTGCGCTCAAAATAACGGTTCTAATCCCATGTAGAGACACATGGACAAAGAATCGAAAAGAACCACCAGTGATGGCCATCCATCATTGAAACATGGTTCATAAAATAATATTTACATGAATCTGAATTCTAAACATAAAGGTTGAACGTACCAAGCCGGATCTACACACAAAACTCAAAAGATGTAAGACCACAAATCCCTTCCTAAGGGAAATAATCCTCAGGGGAAGGTTCTAACTCTTCCTCTGGCACGAACTAAGGATCCTCAAGCTCACTATCCTCAGTACTAGTGTCTACACCTATACCTGTGATGTATAGTCGAAGGGTGAGCTAACAGCTAAGCTCAATAGGGAAAAAGAATTCATAGCATGCTTATTATGTCACACATATATCTCATGACAGATATCGAAATAATTACGGAACTAAAAACAAAAGCATTTGAATAAAACTAAAACTGATTTAAAAGCGATTTTCAAAGTTAATCACATAATTTGCAAAGTCTTTCACACACACAAGAAGAAACTTAAATTGATCACTTGACTACACTCCCGAGCATATATAGCATCGTGAGCCACAATATACCGATGAGAAAACCCACCATCATCGTTCAATGAACTATTTCATAAGGCCAAGCCCCTTAGCTATGTTAACAGGGTCACTTGTACTTCACATTGACCATTCACGGTCTACAATGTACAGATATCCCGCCGTATCGGCTACACAAGTTGTACGGATATCCTGCTGTACCGTCACGGATATCCCGTAGCGTCGGTCACGAATATACCAACACGTCGGTTGGGTATTCACACAGAAACCTTAAATAAAAGTACAAAATTTAACTTTTAGTTTATCACCGTGTATTGTGGTAATATATTACTAGGTTTTGAGTTTGGAAATTAAAGTTCACACACACACATATTCATGTCGTACTGAGTTCACACACACACACATATTCATGTCTTACGGAGTTCACACACATGCACACACATATTTACACTTGAATCTGTGTCCAAAGATCATGCATGTCAAATAACAAAGTTTCATGATTTTCACGTATTGATCATATCAAAATTTACAAGCTTATTGTAACAGAGGCACATGTTATAGGATCTTCCCTACCTCACACGAAGTCACATGAAGGGTTTCTTATTGAGACAACATTTCCTTCGCGTCCCCTCAAACACAACCTAGAAAACACCAATACATATCTTACACATCAAAACTGACAAAGAAAAGAAAATCTCAAAGTCCTTTTTCTTCAAAATAGACAAATGCCAAAATCTGGCAAAATTGATCGATTGAATCCCAATCCGATTGATCGGTTCCCAAATCGATCCATCGAAATATATTTCAATCGGTCAATTTTCTCTGAAAAACACATACCTTTCGGTTTATATAAATCGGTTTGTTTCCAAATTGATCGATCAATTCCCAAATCGATCGATCAGTTTACTCAAAATTCGAGCTCTTCTTCACATCTCATCTTGTCAACTTCATAGGCAATCTTGTCGACCCTGTCAACACACAAATCGATCAATCGAATTTCCATTCGATCGATCGATTTTCACTCAGCAAAGCATCTTTCTCTGTTCTGTCAATCCTCTTCACATTCTGTCAAAATCGATCGATCGGTTCTCCTTTTGATCGATCGGCTTTGACAAACTCTTAGCAACACGGGTTACTTCTCTTAAGTTTGTTTTCCCCAAATTCTTAACACATTTATTATAACCTTTTTAAGGCATTGATTGTCCAACCACACATCATGGTTGCACATTAAATTCTAATTCTTTAGGGTATTTATTACTCCACTATAAATCATAAATACATATGATTTTTAAACCTAGATTCTTAACTTAAATCACAAATCTTTATTCATCAACGGTCCAGGCCTTTATATCTCTGGCTCCTCTTTTCCCACACATCAAAGGGTTTGAAAACCCATCTCCTTGTGATCAAATTGAATCGAACACACACAAGATTAAATCTCTCTTTAGTTGGAAGGAAGTAAGAGCTCTCTTTCTCTCTTCTCTTCTTTACAAACAAAGTCTCAACCCACGAAGCAAGGAACCCAATTTCTTATCCAAGTGTGACTTTTATACTTAAAGTTTTAGTTTGGGTGTTAAGTCAGTTCACCGTATATTGTACATCATCCCACCTAACGGTTAACTTATCTTTAGTTTTCATCCTTGTTCACCTAATGAATCACATTTATCATCTTAACTATGTGACCCGTAGGGCACTCATGCTGAGTCAGATGGTTTGAAAATCAAAATTTTCTGAAAGTTACAGTGATGCTAGGGCTTAGTTTACTACTAATAAGTTATTGAAGTGCAGATGTTAAAGAAAAACAGTAAAAGAAAATAAAAGTAATAATATTCATCAAAATGAACTCATAATGCAATAAAAAGACGATTGAACGAAAAGACGAGTCATCGCCTATTGAAAAGATGAAAAATCATGTTTTATGATTTTGCGAAATAAAGTACTGAAAAGAGTTGAAATCATAATTTATGATTTTGCAAGAAAAGCCGCTCAAGAGTAAAGTACGATACAAGAGAAACGATGGATCGTAATAAAGAATTCTTTCAAAAGGAAGCTGTGTTAGAAAATTGCAATTTACGATTTTCTAGAGGAAGTTGAAATAAAAGAAGAAAATCATGATTTATGATTTTCCAGAAAAGACACCTTCTGAAGTTACTGATCATGTGAAAAAGAACACCACCATGCATAAAATTAGAAGATCTCTTAAAGAAGAAGTCCAGTGAATCACGGATCTGAGAAGATTGACGAAGAAAAATCTTAAAGGACTTTGCTGCTGAAATAAAGGAGAAGCTTTAGAAGTACATCAACAAAATAAAAGCAAGGAAAGATAAAGTTAGAAGTAGAGTTATATTAGGATAGCTTTGTTTTAGTAATTTCTTTTAGTAGACTTAGAAGATTTGTACACCGACCCTTATGATCTATAAATAAGAGGCTCGACACATAGGAATAACCATCGAAAGAACTCTCGGCATCAATTGATGACTGAGGTTGAATTTTCTTTTGATCAAATTTAGAGTAGATTTTTATTGCTTTGTAGACTAGATATCCATGGTTTCTCAAGAGCAATTGACGACTGCAATTAGGAGCTGAAGATTAGAGTAGATATCTATAGTTTCTCAGAAGCAATTGATGACTGCGACTGAGGGGTAAAAGATATAATTTTATTGCTTTCTAGTTTAGATTTATTTTATTATAATTTCTTGCTTTATAAACATCTTCAAATTTTAATTTGAATTGACGACTCAGGTTAAAGTTTGCAGATTAGTGTAACGGTTTTTACTTTTCCATCTTCAATTTTCTAGAATTTGATTGATGTCCAAGTTTTAGGAGATTTTTTATTAGACTAAATTTGTATTGATAGGATTTTAGTATTGATTGATGAATAATGCTAGGAAACTTGATATATAGTGTAACGGTACTGTTTAATTTCATAAATATCCGATAGCTGAAGATTGTGATTGACGACCATAATTTGAAGGAGGATTAGGATTTATTTTCTGAAATTTAGATTAAGAAACAATTCTTTTATTCATATTTCTCCAATAGTTTAGGAACTTAAAAGATAAGTATAAGTTTTCAAAAAATTAAGTTAATGTAGGAAAACCTGTCTGCGTGGGAATGATCCTATATTAGCTCTACAATTTCCAATGTGCGCTTGCAATAGGTTAAGACTTAATTAGATACACATATAAGTAGTCAGTCAGGTCCTAACCATGGCCCAACTTAGGTAGTTTCCTAACCTCCAACTTTTTCTTCTTACCCCATAAAAGCCCAAAACCACACTGCTGCTATGACAGCCCAGATTTTTTATCCTGAAAACCTATGCCATCGATCCGATCCATAAGATCAAACCCCGAACACATCGAACGGATCACATGGCACATCCACACACAAAGCGGAAACAAAGCACACACACACACTAACAAGAGAAATCTCCACTTCTAATATCAAAGTAGCGCTTAAAATAACGGTTCTAATCATATGCGAGTGCATCGCACATGGCAAAAAGAATCAAGAAGAACCGCCGGAAAGGGTCGTTCCTTACTGAAACATGGTTCACAAAACAATAATATAAACTAATTACAAGTATCTGAATTTACACAATGAAATGGTTGGACGTACCAAGCCGAAACTACACAAAAACTTAAATCTGAATCACTCTCTGTCAAAAAAACTCCTCAGGCGGAGGCTTTGACACCTCCCCTCGTATGTACTCGGAGTCCTCCAAGTCAACGTCCTCGGTACCAGCGTCTTCACCCGAACCTGTAATGTATAGTCGAAAGGGTGACCTTCATCCAAGCTCAATAGAGAAAATATCCATACCATGCATTTTGAACACATTTCACATATATCTAATAGCAGGTATCAAAGTAATTTAGGAGCACATGAAGAGCATTTAAATCAAAATGAAATGAATCATATGCAGAATTCTAAGGTTTACACATGGTTTACAAAGATTTTCACATCTCACACGAAAGAAACTTAAATTGATAACTTAACTAATCTCTCGAGCACATATAGCATCGAGAGACGCAATATTATACCGATGGAATACCCACCATCGTACTTCAATGAACAATTCACAATGCCAAGCCCCTGAGCCTCGTTACTAGGGTCACTTGACTCACATTGACCACTCTCAGTCCACACATCACGCGAAGTTGTACGGATATCCCGCCGTGTCAATCACAGTTCTCCTGTCGAGTCGGTTGCGTATTCATATTCAAACCTTAAATCAACATGCAAAAAGAACTTATAGTTTATCACCGTGTACTGTGGTAATTTATAACTAGGTATAGGATTTGAAAAGAAGATTTCACATACACAGATATGCCACCTGCACATACATGAATCATGCTGAGCTCAAATTTACACATACACATTTATCTTTTGAAGTGAGGGTACACAGTTCACATGATTTAAATAATAAGTATCACGATGTTCACACACACACAAGGATCATATCACAATTCATATGCTTATCGTAACAAAGGTACATGCTATAGAATTTTCCCAACCTCACATGCGATCCACATGAAGTCTTTTCTTCTCAATGGTACTTTCTCATCACCCATTCACAGTCTGAACCTTGAACACGTCAACACATGACTGTGCAACCATGGGAATCGTGACAATCCAGTCGCGATGATGCGCTCTCTAATGAAAAATATAGAGTCGCCACCTGGAGCTTTCGGTGTCCCGAGATACCTAGTTCATTTTTATGAGCACCGAAGTGCTAAAAATATGACTCGGAATCCGGTCCACACCAAAGGCTCTTGGGTAGGGGCTTCGGTTATTGATCGGAAAGGTGTTAGGCACCCGATCAACCCGTTTAACGCTGTCTCTACTAATGGCCAAAATAAAAAGAAGTAAAAAAAAAGAAAATAGCTTCCTCTTGCCCAAAAGGGCTTAGAATCCTATTTGTGCCCCTCCGTTCCTACCGAAAATTCGGCGGCGTAATGGCCCAAAATGAGAGGGTAGGGAGAGCAAAAGGAGATAGGAGAAGAAAGCGGAGAGCCGGAGCCCTCGGGCCCTTGTAGCACCTTAGGAGTGCCTTGCATGGCTTGCTTTGATGAGCTCTTGAAGGCTTTGTATGGGGAAAAATAGGGTTCTAGCTCTTAAGGCTTGAAGCTAATAGGTAGGGAAGGAAGGCAAGGGGGTCACACACACCTAACCTAAGGGTTTTTTGTGAAATGCTAAGGGTGGGAAAAGGTTTTGGAATTCTGGTTTTTGTATGGGAGGGGTGCACCAAAGGGAGGGAGAAAGATCTTCTCACTTTAAGCTCTTTCTCTCTGAGGCCAAAATTCTCAACCCTTAAACCAAGGCTAGGGGGGCTCTACTTATAGGAAATGGGTGGATTAGGAGGCTACTTAGGAGCTAAATGAGTTTAGCAATTAGATAATCTCACATCTAAGGATTCCTAGGATTTTTGGAGCCTTAAAATGTGTGAGAAGGTCCTCCAATGGTGGATGATGGGGTGAGGCCTTAAGCCACTTAAAGGGGTGCAAATAGGCTTCAAAAGAGTGCAACAGAACTAGCAAAACACACCCCAAAGGTCGAGGTGGTCAACAAGTCAAACCCCAATCAAGATTTTCAGGACAAAATCCAGCAATTACTATTCATATGTCTGGCGCAACTAATAGTTGCGCCAGGAAAATGTACAGTAAAACAGTAATGTATAGTGCCTGGAAGTCAGCTCGCGAGGATGGGGCTCACTTTTGATTCTGGCGCAACTATTAGTTGCGCCAGGCTTAAAATAAGAGAGAATTGGCCTGGAACAACTATTAGTTACGCCAAGTCCCTAAGGGGCCCACATGACTTTACATTCATGCCCTCCAGGCTCGATTTGTCATATATTTTGACGTATACCTCCGATTGGGGCGATCCTTGGACTGTTGGAAAGCTGATGATCTCTACTCCTCAATGGTATGAGACTCGATCTCAGTAGAGGGCCGTAGCCAGTTTCGGTGCACCAGTCTTCATCCATAGCCTGGGAAGGTTAGGCTTAGGGTTTAGAATGGGTTCTAAGGGTTAGGATTGGTTTCTAAAGGTTCGGGATAGGTTCCTAAGGGATCTAGGGTGATTCCTAAGGGTTTAGGGTGATTCCTAAGGGTTCCATGCATGCCATCAAAAGCTCGAAAATGCGCCTCTCTCGAAATGTGTTTCGATCGGGCCTTGGGCCAAATTTGGGTGTCTACAATGTCTTATACGTCAAGACTGAAGAAGTATCAAAAGTCTCTTTTCTTAAAACTGACAAATTTTAAAATCTGCCTAAATCGATCGATCAAATCCCAATTCGATCGATCGGTTCCAAACATCAATCAATCGAAATCCATTTCGATCGATCAATTTCCTTCAACATATTTTTATTCTCTGTTTGCTCAACTTGTTTCACAATTGATTGATCGGTTCTCAAAACCAATCGATCAGTTTCACAAATCATCCTCGTAAGCTCACAGGCAACCTGATGAGCATCTTCACACGGTCACCAATCAACCTAGTGAGGTTGCACACAAAACCCACTTGAACCATGTGAGAACCTCGTGACCTGGGCTCAGATCCTCACGAGACACAATTCGATCTTTCGAATTCCCTTCAGAAATCACATTTCTCTGTTTCATTGGTATGACTACTTCCTGACAAAATTGATCAATCAGATCTCAATTTCGATCGATCGGTTTTGTCAGAGACACTACTCTTTGTGCTTTTCTCTTTTACATTTTGTTTCCCCCAAAACCCAAAACCCATTACATTTATTGTTAACCCTCTTAGGGCATTTATTGCTCAATCCATACCACACATTCACACATTTATTTCAAATCCTTTATGGCATTAATTACTCAACCTAACAATCTTAATTACACATGATTCAAATCCATAATGCTCACCTTAAATCGAAACTTGCACAATAAAGCCCCAAATCCTTAGATCTCTAGTTTCCTCCTTCACTTCAAAGTTTCAAAAGCTCATCTTCTTACGATAAACTCGGATTTACTCAAAATCAATGTTCGCTTTATGGATGTTGGAGGTAGGCTAGGGTTCTCCTTTCTTCACACAACTTCTCTCTAACTTTGCAAGCTAGGTCTCAAGCAAATGGCAAGAAACAAATTTTCCCATCCAAGGTTTGCTTTTATACTTGACGTCTAAGTTTAGGTGTTAAGTCCACATACCGTATGATAGTGCACATGATTTCATCTAACGGTCATTTCCTCTTTAGTTTCCCCTTCTTATTCCACTTATCAAACCAAATTTATTCTCTTGAAATGCGTGTCCATTGGGCACGCATCCCGAGTTGTACGGTTCGAAAGTCAAATTTTTTGGGTCTTTACATTCTCCCCTCGTTAGGAATTTTCATCCCTGAAAATTGGTTAAGGTCGTGTTTTGGTAGCACATTGTCGTACACAAACAAAACCCTAATGAACCAAAATGGTTCCTCCTTTTAGAGAATCCAATCCGTTAATGAAGACTTAATAAGTCGTAACTTTAATAAAAATTCCTAGTCAATCAAAGTCATGCCATGTCTCCCCTCACGTCTAACCACTAACATTGACCATTCAATCACACATGTAACTTACAAGAGTCAATTTGACTAGGCTATTGTACCTGCATGAAATTCATATCCGCTAACAATATCAAGCATTGCCAATCATTCATAACCACACAAACTTAAAGCTTGCATATCCAACAAGGGTTGAAATCAAACTATATATCCACAAGCCAAAATTTAAACCATACGTCCATAAATCAAAAAGGAATTAAACTATCTGTCTACGAATCGAAAAGAAATTTAAAGGTCTACCAAGACCCAATAATTCTTACAAACCATTTTACTTCCAAATTAATACTCCCAAAAACTTAAAAATCCCCTCGCCTCAAGGATCCTCCGGTGACTCCTCAGGTCCTGCCTGCTCCTCGTCAGCTACTCCAGGTCCCCTCATACCAGAACTGGATGCTTCAGGAACAAAGGCAAGCACGCAGCCATGCGCCGTAAATAGTTGTCCGGATACATGAATAGCATGGTCTCACCCAACACCGCATCATGGCACTCCAATCGCCAGCTAAGCTTACGGTGGTTTTCATTCATTTGCCGCACGCACTTGTCTATTCTTCGGGCGTTCTAAGTCATGAGGGCAATAACATCATCACTCATAGCAGCCCGACATGCTGGCCCACGTGGTGGCGCTGGCTACTGAGGCGGCTGCTGTGTTGGTGGTACTTGTTGTGCTGGTCCTTATGCTGCCATAGGTGCTGGCTCCAATCCTCTAACCTGCACACTCTTCTCCAACTGATTAAAGGTTTTCTTCCAATCTTTAAATGAATACAACTTCCCATTGTCTACCAAACGTGGCTCTATTTCAGGAATTTGATAATCATCTCCTTCTCCCACATAATCCTCAATCATCGCTAAAATCAGGCGAGCATAGGGTATTTCATCCTTCGGGCTTGTTGCTTCCTCTAACATCATCTTCCTCACATACACAATACCGTCATGAACTAACTCAGATGTGTCAAACCATCGGCCCATAAATGTCAAATACAGTGCCTGTTGTAAAAGCACCACTCTCTCAGTTTTATGCCTCATAGGTTACAGATTCGCCTTGATAATGTTGTCTAGCATCCACATTTCACGGGGCAAGTCAGCCCACTTTACTACTTGACCTGACCCATGTCTGCTCTGGGTCATCTCTGCACACACAACATGAAATTCTAGAACATCCTGGTAGGGCTCCTCTAACTCTATATTATTTCCATACTTAGGGTAACACTCCAATGCCTTGCTAATACTGTCAAAATCAAATTTATACTCCCTGTTATCAATTTTTGTATAAATCACCTTATCATCTTCCCCCTCGTAAAAATAATTTCACTAGCATAGGGTGATAATAATCTCCTAGAGGCTTGAACAAATTTTCGAGTCCGGCCTTCTTAATGTAGTCTAAGGCCCATCGCGTTAAAGGAATCTCCTCGAAAAGTGTTGGGTTGAAGGTTCGTTCGACCATAAATTCCTTGGCTGCCCACCAAGCATCAGGTCTCTCTAACATCGATCGACGCGAAGAACCCGAATGTGTCGCGGGTTGCTTCAAAGTCGAGGGTTTAGCAGCTTGTTTTCCCTTTGGTGCCATTAAACCTCAAAACAACTCAAGAACTAGGGTTTGATTGCAAGAACTCAAGAAATTTTGAAAGAAATGTATGATCTTACCTCTACGAGTGAACTAGAGTCGAACTTGTGAAGATTTGCACTCCAAAGATGAAGATCAATGCTGGAAATCGATGGCTAGAAAAACTCCAAGCACACAACAATGAAACCCTAAAGAACCCTCTAAAAGTTTCAAGCAAATAAAGAAGTTAAAAACCCAATTTCCTTATATATCCTCGAAATCGATCGATCGATTATGAATTTGATCGATCGGTTTGCATAATAAATGACCCTATCTACTTAAAACCTAACAATTTATTGAACCTGTCAAGTTTCAAAATGAACTTCACGAGGCATTTTCGATCAATCAATTTTGTCGTTTGATTGATTGGTTTCCACTTTCTTAAGCTTATTGATCCAATGAACGGCGCGACATTCACTGAACTGTGCGACATTCAAAACTGAACTACGCGACATAAATTGATCGATCAGTTTGAAATTTGATCGATCGATTTTGTCACAAACACTTAATTTATTCTGCAATCCATCTTCTACTTGTTTTGGTGGATTTTAAGTTCAAATTTCTAAAGAAACCTTATCAGTTGAGTCATAGTGATTCCTTTGTAGAGACAAAATAAGCCAAGTATCTTTAAAACACTGAACGTACAACTTTTACATCAATAATTACTTGCTATTAGAATTCTCTCGAGTCACTCATGGAACAATTAGGGGTATTGCTCGAGAATCTCTGTTTCACGCTCCTACGTAGCTTCCTCTAGAGAATGATTCTTCCATTTTACTAACACTAGAGGAATACGCTTGTTGCGCGGCACTTGCTCCTTTCTGTCTAGTATTTGAACAGGTTCGTCCCTGATGGTTAAATCCTTGTCAATCGAAATTGGTTGGTCATCAAATACATGAGTAGGGTCTTTCACGTACTTTCTTAACATTGACACATGAAATACATCATGTATTCCATCAAGTTGTGGGGGTAACGCAACCCTATATGCTACTTCTCCCACTCTTCCCAAAATTTCAAAAGGTCCGATATAGCGCGGACTTAGCTTTCCATGCTTTCCAAAGCGCATAACCCCTGTCACTGGCAAGATCTTGGCATACACATGGTCGCCAACCTAAAAATTGACACTCGTTCTCTTGATGTCTGTGTAACTCTTTCGTCTGCTCTGAGTTGTCTTGATCCTTTCATGAATCAAACGAATGGCATCGACATTGCTCTCAATAATTACTGGACCAAGTATAAACTTCTCACCAGTCTCTTCCCAATTTAGCGGTGATCTACATCACCGTCCATAAAGTGCTTTGTAAGGTGCCATATCGATACTTGCTTGAAAACTGTTATTATACGCAAAGTCGATCAACGGTAAGTGTTGATCTCATTATCCTCCAAAATCAAGCATGCAAGCTCTGAGCATCTCTTCGATTATCTGATTTACCCTTTTGATCTATCCATCTATTTGAGGGTGAAATGCTAAGCTAGAATCCAGCCTTGTACCCATCCCATCTTGGAACTTCTACCAAAACTGTGAGGTATATAATGGGTTGCGATCAGAAATAATGCTCATCGGGATCCCATGTAGTCGGACAATTTCTCTCATGTACAGATCTGCTAATTTACTCGCCGTATAGATAGTGTTATTGGGCAAAAAGTATGCTGACTTGGTCAATCTATCAACCACTATCCAAATAGCATTATGTCATCTCATTGTCCGTGGTAATCCCAAAATAAAGTCTATGGAGATTGACTCCCATTTCTATTCTGGTACCGGCAAAGGTTGCAATAGGCCTGCTGGATGCCTATGATCCACTTTCACTTATTGACACACTTGACACTTTGACACATATTCTGCCATATCTCTCTTCAACCCTCACCACCAAAATTGTTCTTCAAGTCTCGGTACATCTTCATACCACCAGGATGAATAGCATATTTTGATTTATGTGTTTCATCTAGAATGGTTTGCGGAAGACCAACAGCTATTAGAATACATAAACGCCCTTTAAACATTAGCGATCCATCCTCTCTTATGGAAAAGTCTGTATTGGTGCCCTCTATCACTGCTTGTTTGATCTTCAACAATTTCGCATCTTACATATGAAGTTCATGACTTGATCAAAGATCGTTAGTCAAATCAAGATATTTACTAACAAGGCACCTGAATCTTGTACTTCAATCCTTGCATCATATTGAGAAATATCCTTGAATAATTTTCATCTATGAATCCCTGAAATTAGGCTAGATAATTGAGTTGAACTCTTCCGGCTCAAGGCGTCTACCACTACATTAGATTTACCTGGACGATATTGTATTGCATAGTCATAATCTTTCAAAAACTCAATCCATCTTCATTGTCTCATATTCAACTCTTCCTGTGTAAATAGATATTTGAGACTTTTATGATCTATGAAGATCTCAAATGTTTCTCCATATAAATAATGTCTCATTATCTTTAACGCAAAGATCACTGCAGCTAAGTCCAAATCATGCGTTGGATAATTCTTCTCATGTTCTTTCAATTGTCTAGACCCATATCAATGACCTTCCTATGTTGGTTCAGCACACATCCCAATCCGCTGTAAGAAGCATCACTATATACAACAAATCCTCCACGAACTCTTCCCAGGTCCATAGACCACTTGGGTGTTCTTGTTCTCTTCGCATCAACATTGACTTCCACCATGGGTCGGCATCTCCCTCCAATTGAAATAAAGCCCAACTGACCTTCTCATCATCAGTACATGGTAATCTCATCAGGAGCTTCTCTATCTGATTTAGCCACTTTTCTGCCTCTAGCGGATCCGTCTGGCCATAAAAGCTAGGAGGTTTCAATCTCCTGAATTCAACAAATCCAGATGGTTGTGGTGGCACAGGAGGTGGTGTGGGAGGTTGTTGTTGGAAGTTGTTGGCATTATTCGTTGCCATCATTGTAGTTTGCTGAGCCACAACGGTTGCCATAGCTTCCATGGCTTGTGCTAGCCTTTGCCTCTCTTCATGGTCTTGCTCTCTTTCTTGTCTTCTTTCTTGATTTTCTTATTCCGGCACACTTGTTTCCGGAATCACCCTATCACTTATTGGAATTCTATTTGAACTTGTGGGGATCTCATCTCCACTTCTTAAATTTCACCTACGACTGCCTCTCGGCCGTCCTCTACCTCTACTAGACATAATTTCTACAAACATGAAACCAAAGTTTCATTAGCAGACGGTCCCTATATTCTAACACAATATCTCAAATGTGCATTATAGGTTGAGAAAATTAAAAAATTTCTAATGCTATGCTTTGATACCAACTGTGACAGCCCGAATTTTAGACCCTAGAAACCCACATCATCGATTTGATCCATTAGATCGAACCCCGAATACATCGAACGAAACACTTGGCACATCTACACACAAAGCGGAAATAAAGCACACACACACTAACAAGAGAAATCTCCAGTTCTAATATCAAAGTAGCACTCAAAATAATGGTTCGAATCCCATGCGAGTGCACATGGCCAAAAGAACCGAGAAGAACTACCGATAAGGACCGTTTGTTATCGAAACATGGTTCACAAAATAATAATGTAAACTAATTACAAGTATCTGAATTTACACAATGAAATGGCTGAACGTACCAAGCCGAAACTACACAAAAACTTAAATCTAAATCACTCTCTCTGTCATAAAAACTCCTCAGGTGGAGGCTCAGACTCTTCCCCTGGTATGTACTCGGAGTCCTCCAAGTCAACATCCTCAATACTAGCGTCTTCACCTGAACCTGTGACATATAGTCGAAAGGGTGAGCTTCATCCAAGCTCAATAGAGAAAATATCCATAGCATGCATTTTGAACACATTTCATGTATATCTCATGACAGGTATCAAAGTAATTTAGGAGCACATGAAGAGCATTTAAATCAAAACGAAATGAATCATATGCAGAATTCCAAGGTTTACACATGGTTTACAAAGCTTTTCACATCTCACATGAAAGAAACTTAAATTGCTAACTTAACTAATCTCTCGAGCATATATAGCATCGAGAGCCGCAATATTATACCGTTGGAATACCCCCATCATCGTTCAATGAACAATTCACAGTTCCAAGCCCCTAAGCCCCGTTACAAGGGTAACTTGACTCACATTGACCACTCTCGGTCCACACATCATGTAAAGTTGTACGGATATCCCAGCGTACCGGTCACGAATATCCCGCCGTGTCGGTCATGGTTATCCCGCTGAGTCAGTTGGGTATTCACATTCAAACCTTAAATCAACATGCAAAAATAACTTATAGTTTATCACCGTGTATTGTGGTAATATATAACTAGGTTTAGGATTTGAAAAGAAGATTTCACATACACAGATATGCCACTTGCACCTACAAGAATCATGCTGAGCTCAAATTTATAGATACACACACATTTATATTTTGAAGTAAGGGTACATAGTTCACATGATTTAAATAACAAGTATCACGATGTTCACATGCACACACGGATCATATCACAATTCATATGCTTATCGTAGCAAAGGTATATGCTACAGAAGTTTCCCTACCTCACACGCGATCCACATGAAGTCTTTTCTTCGCAATGGTACTTTCACATCACCCGTTCATAGTCTGAACCTAGAACACATCAACAAATGTCTTACACATCAAAACTAAAGAAGTCAAAGAGGTCTCAAATGTCCCTTTTCTCAAAACTGACAAATATCAGAATTTGCCTAAATCAATCGATCGAATCCCAATCCGATCGACCAGTTCCAAACATCGATCGATCAAAATTCATTTTGATCAGTTGATTTCCTTCAAAATAACCAATTCTCTATTTGCTCAACTTGTTTCACAATCAATCGATCGGTTCTCAACTGATCGATCGATTTCACAATTCACCCTCGCGAGCTCACAGGCAACTTGGCGAGCATCTTTGCGAGGTCACCAATCAACCTAGCGAGGTTGCACATAGAACCCGCTCGAACCACACGAGAACCTCATGAACTGGGCTCAAATCCCCACGAGACACCATTCGATCGATCAAATTTCCATTCGATCGATCGGATTCCCTTCAGAAATAACATTTCTCTATTCTATTGGTATGACTACTTCCTAACAAAATTGATTGATCAGATCTCAATTTTGATCGATTGGTTTTGTCAGAGACACTACTCTGAGCTTTTCTCTTTAACATTTTGTTTCCCCCAAAACCCAAAACCCATTACATTTATTGTTAACACTCTTAGGGCATTTATTGCTCAATCCATACCACACATTCACACATTTATTTCAAATCTTTTACGGCATTAATTACTCAACCTAACAATCTTAATTACACATGATTCAAATCATAAATGCTCACCTTAAATCAAAACTTGCACAATAAAGCCCCAAATCCTTAGATCTCTGGTTTCCTCCTTCTTTGCTTCAAAGTTTTGAAAGCTCGTCTTCTTACGATCAACTCAGATTCACTCAAAATCAATGCTCACTTTACGGATGTTGGAGGTAGGCTAGGGTTCTCCTTTCTTCACACAACTTCTCTCTATCTTTGCGAGCTAGGTCTCAAGCAAATGGCAAGAAACAAATTTTCCCATCCAAGGTTTGCTTTTATACTTAAGGTCTAAGTTTAGGTGTTAAATCCATATACTGTATGATAGTGCACATGATTTCATCTAACTGTCATTTCTTCTTTAGTTTCCCCTTCTTATTCCACTTATCAGACCAAATTTATTTTCTTGAAATGCGTGTCTATTGGGCACGCATCTCGAGTCATACAGTTCAAAAGTTAAAAATTTTGGGTCTTTACAGCTATAGAGGAAGCCTTGTTGCAAATAATTGAAAGCTTGCTGCAACATGATCGCATCCAGACATAATTAGTCAACTCCCTTTGACAGTCTATCATAAAGTTAGAAACTCAAATCAAGCAACTAACCATTTTTTAGAGAGAGTAATTTACTTCTTACACATGCAGTTGGCACAACTGGAGGACAAATATTTATGGGAGGCACATCAACTCCCTCTGATTCCAACTGATCCCCTCAAGAACCCGTCGAGCTACCGACTAACCCATAGCAAACACTTGTAACATATGTACATAATTTAATAGTGTTAAAGAGAGTTTTCTGTGGTTTATAGTGTACAAGAGTGCATTCAATCATAGAGAATCTTCTATCATGTCCTAATCACTTTGAGCGTATGGATTTATGATTTCTCGTTATTTAAAGAGTCAAACCGTAATGAGTATGATTTGAATCGTCATAGAGTCTCGTTATTGTTCTCCAAAATCGTAAATGACAATTCTAGGGAACAGGCGATTCCAGTGATCGGCCTTACCAGTTATGTTCGAATTCATACCCATTTAATTCATAGAGGAAGTGGGCACGCATCACATTCAATTTTGCCACTTGCCAACTACCCAAGCCTAAGAACCTACACCTTGACATTTAAACTCGAAGTGACGGTTCAAAACCTTTCCCTTCCCTATAAAACCAGACATTTCCTTTCCCAAAACCCATCTCTTTCACCTTCCTCGCCCTTAACCCTAAACCTTATGGAAGAAAAGAACCCAAGCAATTTCAGCAAACGACTTGATAAAATCATAGGGATACACAAGGCTGAGCTCCTGGCTGCAGTAAAAAGAGTAGAAAAGTTAAAGTGCCAGTGACCCATCCTGAATGCTGAATCATCCACCGAAACTACCCTTTACCCTAAACCTAACCCAAATCTGAAACTATATTCCAAGAACTCATCTTCCCCTACTTCCTAACCTTTACACCATTTCAACCCACCCTCAGTGTGAGTTCCTCTATGGTGATGGTGGGTTGAGCCGTCCCTCGCCACCCCTCTCCATTGCTTATCGTCTCCCTGCCTGCATTACAATCTCGACATAGAATTTTCGCAGGAGAGTAGTATAGGTGAAGGGTGATTTAGAGATGTGTTCACTTCCTCACTCTTCAAAGCACTTCCACAGTGGTGTTACATTTCTTCTAAGGATAACCTACGGTGTGCTCTATTTGGGAGAGATTTTGAATGGCAGTGAGGAGTGTTCCGCAGCTCTTGGAGGAGCGATCCTACCAAATTGTGGTAGGAAAAAATGAGAGACTCTGAGTGAAGGTGGTTAGAAGGCGAGGACTGATCTTTATCGTAGAACCTTTTGCCTCGGATGTTGCTGCCAGTGTTGTAGATAGTGAGTGTTAAGATTTTTCCTAGGTTTATACCCTTCATGTAATTAGTTTTTAATTTTCCAGTACTTTTTATCTATAGTTTTCCTTCCATGTCATTGTAAACATTCCATGAATATAAGAAATTTTGTTTTGACTAACTTTCTAATGTAGGTACTATTTTTCTTTCACATTTTTGTTACTTATGATCTGAGATTAGGCCGAATGTGTTTTTCCTCAAGTTTGGGGAAAATTCTTATGACAAGAATTTTCCACTCGGTGCAATGTCAATAATTTTAATTAATTATGACAAAATTGAAATTTTGACAGTATCCCCTATTTTTGTGCCAAAGAGAGCATTGTCCAGTTTAAGTTTGGGAGGGATATACATCTTGTGTATATATTAGTTTAATTTTATAAATAACACTTTATCTTTGCATTACTTTTAGCATTTTTGTAGAAGAAAATTTTCTTTCTATTTCAGTTTTTAGTATTTTTTTTAGTTTAGAAATTCTTAAAATTTTGACTATTTAAACATCACATGTAAGTATGATAGATAAAAATATGATTTCAAATACCATAACGACCCATCGTAGTAGAAGTTTAACAATCAGAAATAGAACAATTACAATTCATGTTTAGCTGTTTAAGAACAATGTAATGAATGTTTGAAATAATAGGTTGATTTGAAATGTAATATTTAGACTATAGTTTCAAAATTATATAACCAGTGAGCTTTAGAGACTAACCTTTCCTTTCTTTAGAGAGAGACTGTTATCTATTGAAGCTAAATTTCTTTGAACTTCTCTACTGTTTTTATTAAAAATCTCATAGTGTTGAACATAGAATCAAAATCACAAACTATCTATTAGAAGCATCAAAACAATAAAGCATTTATGCTAGTAAATCATGAAAATGATTAAAGGTCATCTTTTATTTAGATAAAGCCAAAATCTCAGAAAAAAATAATTTATCCTTTGAACCCATAATAGAAGCCTAAATTGAATTTCTTCCAAAGCTGAAAGTCAAAAGGATATCTGAAGAAAATTAAAAGAAGAAATGGGATTTATAGAAAAGAAAATGGGAAGAAATCATCCAACATTTTCGATACTTACTGAAGTAAAAATAGAAAAGAAGAGAAGAAGATAAAGAAGGAAGAACTAAAATCTCAGAAACCTTTGAATCCTTTCTACCTTTCTTTGAAACCTTTTTAAACCCAAAGCCCCATTACAAGCCAAAGCAAAGACTTTTTTTATTTATGATTTGTATAAGTCTAGTAGCTATGTGCATAATAGATACTATGTATTTTATAAGGGAATCGTATGAATAGAATTAATTATCCTTTCTATGAGATTTTTTTTTTTTCAATTATCCTTTGAATTTATCATATATATATATATATCATATTGAGAGAACCAAAAATTTTGACATCTTTTTTAGAGTGCCAATAGTAAGATTTAAAGTTTGTAGGTAACTTCACTGAAAACCTTCAAGAGACTACAACTTCTCCACTAGGGGTCACCTAGGGGTTTAAAGGATTGTTACATCTGCTAAATGCAATCATGCTCCTACGAAAGTGGCATTTAAATTTTTAGATTAGTATTACTTTCCTTATTTGCTAGGGACTAGCAAAACATAAGTTTGGAAATATGATTAGTCACAGAATATACCATTTATCACCCTTAACTTAGTGATGTTAAATCCCAGTTTCCTACTAACAAGTTAATGATGTGTAGATAAGAATAATCAGTAAAAGATAACCAAAGTGTTAATCTTCGTCAAAATAAATTCAAAAAGCAGTAAGAAAGACGATTGAACGAAAAAGACGATCAAACGCTACTGAAAGTCTAAAATCGTAAAAGACGATGGAGTTATACAAAGAAAAATATAAAATCATAATTTACGATTCTTTAGAAAAGATGTTCCAATAGAAGGCGATACAAAGAGAAAACGATCGATCGTAATATAGAATCATCCAGAGAAAGCTATGTACTAAAATGAGAAATCATAATTTACGATTGTATAAATTGAAGCTTCCTGTTACTGTTGATCAAGTGAAAATTTACACCGCCATGCACCAAATTAGAAGAACTCTTGAATTAGAAGTTTATCGAATCACGGATCTGAGAAGATTGATGAAGAAAGACTCCTAAAGATCTCAGTTGCTGAAATTAAGGAGAAAGTCCAGAAGCGCATCAACCAGTGAAAGCAAGGAAGATAAAATTAGAAATTAGAGTTATATTAGGAATCTTTTATTTTTAGTATTTTCTTTTATTAGGATTTGAACATTATAAACCGACTCCTTATGATCTATAAATAAGAGAGCTTGGCATAAGAATAATATCATCGAAGAATTTCTCAAAATCAATTGACAACTGAGGTTGGGTTTTCTTCTGATCAAATTTAGTTTAGAGTAATTTACATATCCAAGGTTCCTCGATCACAATTGACGACTGAGATTGAGAGCTGGAAGATTAGTGTAGATATTTATAGTCTCTAAGAAGCAATTGACACATGCGGCTGAGTGGTGAAATATATATTTTACTTTACTTTCTAGTTTAAATTTATTTTTATTATAATTTACTGCTTTGAAAGCATCTTCATGTTTTGATTTGAATTGACGACTCAGATTGAGATTTGCAGATTAGGGTAATGGTTTTATTTTCCATCTTCAATTTTCTTGAATTTGATTGACGCCCAAGTTTTAGGAGATTATTGATTAGATTAATTTTTTTTTAATAGGATTATAGTTTTGATTAACGACTAATGCTAGGAGACTTGATATATGGTGTAACAGTTGTTGCGAATTCCCAGTGTGCTTACTTTATTTGTTGGTGGTAAAAGTAATTTAAAGTTAAAGTAAAACAGGAGTTGGAATCAGCACAACCGAGAAATCCTAGACCTCCAAGATACAGGGTCCATTTGTAGCAAGTTTTGATAAGTAAGAGTTTGTCCCATAGGGAAAAGTGATCTACAGCTCTAAGGGAGCCATCTCTAGTAGTCCCTCTAGATCTGACTACAGATCTGGCAGTCCTAAAAGGAAGGGAGTTTAGGGTCACTTATTCTAAATGTCCTAAGGTAGCCTAATGAATTAACTACAGAAAGGGTTGAGAAGATGGATGGAGTGTGGGAAAATAAATATAAAAGGGTGAGATGTATGCTATTGAGTTCAAATCTGCTGGAATTGATGACTCAGATCCAGGTCTGCTGGTATAGAAATCCTGTCCAATGGCTACATTATTACCAAAGAGGAGAAAGAATCCAACTCATCCCTGTGCCATGATCCAATCCCTTAAGGTTATAACCTGTCCACTTAAATGGTCACAGATTATCCCATAGGGGAACCACAATCCATAGATGGGTCAAAACAAGTTTATCATTGTAGGCACTACTTCATCCAGGCTACAAGCTCAGGAATCCATAGGGAACCTCAACCTCTAAAGCTCTATGTGTGGGGCTAAGGCTGTATAGGACCATGATAGCCCAGACACATAGAACCAGCAAGAGATTGAGTACCACCTTAGATCTAGCTGTCCATTGCTTGAGTGGGACTACAATGGTCCAGTCACAAGCCTACAATCTCCATACCCATATCAGATCTAACATCTAATGGCGGGTCTATACAAATATAGGGGAGTCTGCCTCTGCACAATCTCCTACCAGGCAACAAGCTCAGGCTCGGAGAAGAAGGATCCATTTTGGATCGGCGGATTGGATTCACCCTAAGGCTATAACCTGTCCACTTTAATGGTCACAGATTATCCCAGAGGCTATCCTCCACACGGAGCCCAAAACAAAACAAGAATATTGCTGCCACCACCATGGTCACAAGGCTACCAGCTCAGGCTCCCATGGGGATTTCAGATCTAGTGGGTCCTGTGGTGGGGCTAAGGCTGTATCGGACCATGATAGCCCAGACACACAGGTCACTTGGATCTGAATGGATCCTTAGAATCAGTCCTCCATTGCTTTGAATCACAGCCAAAGTAATGGCGGATCACAAGATAGTAGCCTTGCACAAAGCAACTCACAAACACACGAATCCCATAAAAGTACAACACCCAATCACAAATTCCATTAATCTAATCTCAATAAGTATACATAGACATGGACAGCAAGTGCTGGGCCATGGAGAGAAAGAAAAAGAAAAAGGAAAACTACTTACAACTACAGTAGAAAAGAAAAGAAAAGAAAATGATCTCAGATCTCGTATCAGTGATACAGTCTGAGCTTCCGCTGGTGTCTAAGTCTCCAAAGTACTTTAAACCTAAACTAGGCTTAGGTTTATATAGCAGTGGGTCTGGTGGCGCATTAGGGTTAGGAAACCCTAATTTTAGCGATGCCACGTGGCCTATTAATGATCCTTGGATGCCTCGAGGTGCGTGCATGGAGATTTGAGTGTGGGAGTGCATGCCCTAATCGCTAGAAATCCCCAGAATGTCCTCTACAGAATGATGGAAGTTGGAGTTCAGAGCTTCGCCAGGTCACAGTCGATTCCCAGACTTGTCACGTGGTAGCACTGACTTCGTGAGGATGAGTTAGCATTAAAACTTCAGACGTCGTGGAGTTGGAGCTTCTTGATGCTTTGAGCAGTCGCGAGGTAGATAGTTAAGCTCTCGCTGGATTGAGCTTCGCGAGGTTGGATTGCTACTTGTGAATAGCGCAGGAACTGCGTGAGCATTCCATTTCACAATAGATCTTCGTGAGGCTAACTTTGGCTTCACGAGGCTACTTTCTTCCTGAACAGCACGAGAACTGCGTGAGAAGTTCACTTCTTAATGGAACTTTGCGAGGATCCTTGTGATAGTTTTGAGGCTTTTCTTAACTGTGCGACAGCTCCTCTTGACATTTGCATCCCGCGGCTACTGCGCGACAGCTGCGCGAGGCAAGATTCCAAAGCTAGTTTGTCACTCAACTACGCGAGAAGTTGTTGTGAAGTCTTAGGACTTCGCGAGGACTGCACGAAGCATATTTTTCTGAATCCTCTGGAGCTTTGTCAGTTACGCGAAGCTTACCTCAAGTCTGGATTCCTAACTCATTCTTCTGAGGGACTTCTGTGCCAATACAGGCTCCTTAACAGGATATATGGCCTTATTGCACTGCTGTTTATTACCTATAAAAATAGCTTAACAAACATTTATTAGATGGCTAAGGGTCTAATCAAAGGCTAAGTTAAGGGGTGAAAAGTGGTACTTTTCAGGTCTTAACACACCCCCAAACCTAATCTTTGCTAGTCCCTTAGCAAAGCTACATTAAATCAACTACAGAAATTAAATGCCACTTTCATAGGGAGCACGGATATATTTAGCATATGTACCAAGCATTTTTAACCCCTAGGTGATCCCTAGTGGAGGAGTGAAGTCTCTTGAGGGTTTTCAGTGAAGACACCCACAAACTTCTCAATGAGACAGTTAACAAAAGTGCATTAGTATCAAGTGAGCAGTCAAGAAACAGAATTAGTTCACCCTTGAATCAGTAAAAAACATAAGAAATTCAAACACCTTGGCAGCACAGAAATTAAAACAGTATAAGCTTCTCATGAAAGCACAGCATTTCCAATCAGTTTTCACCAAAGAATAATTCACATGTGTGTCAACATTGAGCTCATCGCTGGATCAAAAATTAGGTTATAAGTCACACCTAATGCATTCAAGATCAGACCCAAAACTCTCTAGGGCATACTCTCATAAAGAACTTTGAGGGTTTCATTTTCTCTCAAGCTCAAGAGCAGTTACATCCCCCAAATGGGTCTATAAGCATGAGCATAGGCAAAGCTCTTAACTGCTGGCATCATTGACAAATCCTCACCATAGATTGGATAACTCTTTATCTCCACATGATAGCTCACTCACTTTGGATCACAAGGGCTTTAACTGGGCTGTAATGTGGCTTATGGAGTGGGGTTAAAAAGAATGGAAGGTTGAAAAGGGGTTCAAAATTTAGAAATCAGTAGGTGAAGGAGGTGATTCATGACTTCACCTTCTTTAATTCAGCTCCTTTCATCTTCTTTGAGTTTTCAGATTTGAAGTGATCAGTTTCTCTTCTTGATTTTGATTTTTCCAATGAAAGTTCCCTCTTGACTCCTCTCTTACTCCTCTTCATTATTGTTTTTATTTCTTTTTGATGCATTTTTCTTCTTTTTATTTTGATTTTGCTTTTCTGAAATGCCACCATTTTCTCAGTTACCATACTTCCAGAATTTGAGGTACTTCTTCTTTATTCACCTAATATTGACCATAGCTAGTCCATCTCCAACTCTTGTTCCTTTACCTTCTGAATTCTCAGAGTGAGGGTAAGGTTAAATCAGATACATAGGTTCAGGTGTAAGTACTCAGGTATATTTTTGAAGAAAATTAGGATTTAAGGCTCAAGGGGGGAATGGACAAGGGCAGTTGCTTAAGGTTTGTCTGTTTAGGCTCAAATTGTCCAAAAGAAGGCCTTGATCCTTTACTAAGTCTCATGAGTGCTGTTAGTTATTTCAATTTGGAGTTGCCTAACTTTTAGTGAGCACTGTGACTCAGCCAGTCCTTAGAGGTAGAAGAAATTGCCTTAGTCACTCCTCAAGGAAAATTTTTTATATAGGCCCAAATCTCACTGGTTATGGTCTTCATTTGAATTCTTAAGTATGTCCTTACCTTTTTCTCTCTCTAATGATTCACTAAGTGCTGATACAAGTGAGTTTCCTTGGTGATCTCATCATGGAAATGTGAAATTTTAAAAGTTTGTAATGCCTAAAGTCTGGAAAAAATTTTAAATTTCATTATTTTTCTTATTCTCTAGATGAACATGGTTCCATTTCCATATTACTCACAAGATTCAGCTGCACTTAGGTTAACTATTCCATTGGCAGGATCTGCCTGCCACACCCCCAAACCTATGAGGAGCAGTGTCCTTACTGGTTCAAAGGTGGGTGTGCAGCAAATTTATGGTCAGAGAAAAGAAAACAGCAAGAATGAAAATAACCAAAAATAGAAAACTTTACAGAATAGCAGGAAAAGAAAATTTCATTAAGACTAAAAGATTACAAAAAGAAAACTCCTAAGAAGAAAGGAGAGAGGGATCAAGGATGTGGGGGCTGAGAAGGTGGTGGAAGGGGTTGAGTGGAGGGGGCAGGGTATGGGGATGGTTCTATCTTTTGCTTTTTCTTCTTTGGCCGGGGCTTGTCCTTCTCCTCCTTAGCCAGGATCTGCTGAACCTCCTTGTATTCATCCCAGAGGGATTGTAGGGGGTCCGGCTCTTTAGGTGGGGGCGGTTCCAACCACATAGGATAAAATTTGTTAGGCAGAGCATTAGGCTTGTCATCTGCCATTGTTAGGACTAGGGAAGGACCGCTAGGGTGAGAGGAGAAAGGATGAGATGAATATGAAAGGGACTCCCTGTGTATTTAAAGACGAGGATGGTGGAAGATGAATCGGTGTAATAACATCCAAGTTGCTGCAATTAATTGAGAGTGAGTTGGGAAGTGAAAAGTTACAGCAATCAGCGTGGGAAATGACAAATGCATGTAACTCGCGCAGCTGGTCAAGGGGATCGCGAGATAGGAACAGAATCTCACGATGATGGATGTTACAGCTTGCAGTGCACGAGAGGCTCTACAGCATTTGTTGAAGCTCGCGACGGCAAAATAAATACTTTATGTGAATTGCGCGAGAGCTTTCCAAATCTCAATTTGGAATGCACGAGGGCGTAGTACCAAACAGGGAGCAATTCATGCAGTGCAACATACTCATCAAAAATATTCAAACAGTATGCATTCAATTCAAAAATCAGCAAATCGCAGAAGAAGAAGTAATCATACCAACCCCACATAAACTCTATCAAACCCAACAGACTTGACCCCATCGAGACACTACAATTTCCTAAAAACTATTGAAGAAACGAAAGTAGTATAGTACAACAAGGACACAACTGTTGGTCAGGTAGATGAAGGGGTCCCTTGAAAATGAATAGTGCTCATAGGGTCGGCAGGTTTTTCGAGACAAGGCTTAAGCCTCTGACCATTCACTTTCAAGGTCCTCCCAGATTTGGGATCCGTGACTTCCACAACACCAGATGGGGACACATTTAAGACAATATAGGGACCCTCCCATCGGGATTTTAGTTTGCCAGGAAAGAATTTTAGTTTGGAGTTAAATAACCAAACCTTGCCACCAGGTACGAAGCTTTTTCTCAGTAAGCCCTTGTCAAAGAAAGCTTTGGTCCGTTCCTTGTAGATCTTGGCATTTGACGATCCATCCTCATTGCCTAATTGATGTAGAGGGACCTGTGATGACCAGCAGAAGTTAGGTTCATATTTAAGTTTTTAATGGCCCAATAGGCCTTGTGTTCTAACTCTGCTGGGAGATGGCAAACCTTGCCATAGACCAGTCTGAATGGGGACATTCCAATTGGAGTCTTAAGGGCAGTCCTATAAGCCCACAGTGCATCATTGAGCTTATCAGCCCAATCTCTCCTCTCAGTCCTTACTGTTTTCTCAAGGATGTGCTTGATCTCCCTACTGGAAATTTCAACTTGCCCACTTGTCTGTGGGTGGTAGGGAGTAGCAATCCTATGGGTCACAGAATACTTCTTGAGCTAGCTTTCGAAATTCCTGTTGCAGAAATGGCTACCCCCATCACTGATAATAGCTCTAGGGGTTCCAAATCTTGAGAAAATGTTTTGCCTTACAAATCTGAGGACCACTTGGTTGTCATTGGTTTTTGTGGCAATGGCTTCTACCCATTTGAAAACATAATCCACTACCACTAAGATGAAATGGTAACCATTAGAAGGAGGAAAAGGGCCCATGAAGTCTATACCCCATAAATCAAACAGTTCTACAACAAGGATGGGCTGCAAAGGCATTGAATTTCTTTTGGACAGGCCTCTTAATTTTTGACATCTCTCACATGCTTTGCAGTGTGTATATGCATCTTTGAATAAAGAAGGCCAATAAAACCCACACTGTAGGACCTTGTCAGCTGTTTTTCTTTCACTAAAGTGGCCTCCACAGGCATTTTCATGGCACATGGCCAGAATACTGGGGACATCACTTTCGGGAACACATCTTCGGATGATTTGGTCTGCACAGTACTTGTATAGGCAAGGTTCCTCCCAAAAAAAATATTTGACCTGTGAGAAAAACAGGTCTTTGTCCATTTTGGTCCAGTGGGCAGGAATCTTTCCTATAACAAGATAATTCACAATGTGTGCAAACCAGGGGACCAAGGATTGGATTGCAAATAATTGCTCATCCGGGAAGGCATCATTTGTAGGACCATCAAGACACTTCTCCAACACAATTCTGGACAAGTGGTCAGCCACCACATTTTCCACACCCTTTTTGTCCTTGATTTCGATGTCAAACTCCTGCAGTAGGAGTATCCATCTAATCAGCCTGGGCTTAGCATCTTTCTTGGACAATAGGTACTTCAATGCTGAGTGGTCAGTGAAGATTACAGTTTTAGATCCCAGCAGGTAGGATCTAAACTTGTCAACAGCATACACCACTGCCAGAAGCTCTTTCTCAGTTGTGGTATAATTCAGCTGAGCTTCAGCAAGTGACTTGCTGACATAAGTAATGACCACAGGCAGCTTATCCTTTCTTTGGCCCAAGACAGCACCTATTGCCAAATCTGATGCATCACACATTAATTCAAAGGGCAGGGTATAGTCCGCTGTCTGGAGTACAGGGGCAAAGGTAAGGCAGACTTTCAAAGTCTTAAAAGCCTTTAGACATTCAACCAAGAAGTCGAAAGGCACATCCTGGCAGGGCAAGTGGCACAATGGCTTGGCAATTTCGCTGAAGTCCTTAATGAACCTCCTGTAGAATCCTGCATGCCCAAAGGAAGATCTGATTTGTTTGACTATTTTTAGAGGGGGCTGATTGGCAATGAGGTCAACTTTGGCCTTGTCTACCTCAAGCCCTTCTTTAGAGACTACATGGCCCAACACAATGCCTTGTGTTACCATGAAGTGGCTCTTTTCCCAGCTTAAGACCAGATTGGTCTCCTCACATCTTTGCAAAACTAGGCTGAGGTGTTGTAGACACTGGCCAAAACTGTCCCCATAGATAGAAAAATCATCCATAAAAATCTCCAAAAACTTGTCAATCATATCAGAGAATATGGCATACATACACCTCTGAAAGGTGGGTGGCGCATTACACAGCCCAAAAGGCATCCTTCTGTAAGCAAAGGTGCTAAAAGGACAGGTAAAGGTGGTTTTCTCTTGGTCTTGAGGATGCACAAGGATCTGGTTGTACCCTGAGTACCCATCAAGAAAACAGTAAAAAACTTTTCTAGCCAATTTGTCCAAAATTTGATCAATGAAGGGGAGAGGGAAGTGGTCCTTTCTGGTCTTAGAGTTTAGCTTTCTATAATCAATGCAAACACTCCAGCCAGTGGTCTCCCTGGCTGGTCTCAACTCTCCAGATTCGATTTTAATAACTGTTATGCCAGATTTCTTGGGCACCACTTGGATAGGTGCCACCCAGTTAGAATCAGAGATGGGGTAAATCACCCCTGCATCTAGCAATTTAATGATCTCCTTGAGGACCACTTCCTGCATGTGAGGATTTAACTTCCTCTGCATTTCCCTGGAGGGTAGTGATCCCTCCTCAAGATGAATCCTATGCATGCAGATTGATGCATCTATTCCTCCCAGATCTGCAATGGTCCAACCAATTGCCCTTTTGTGCTTCCTCAAAACTGTTAGTAATTCCTCTTCCTGCTCATTGGTAAGAGAGGAGATAATCACAGGAAGCTTATCACCTTTCTCAAGGAAGGCATATTTTAATATTTCTGGAAGCTTCTTGAGTTCCAGATTAGGGGCTTGTTGGGTGGATGGCAAAATTGGTGCATTGGTGGTTGGAAGAAGAGGCAGTAATGTAGGTTTCCAAATGGAATGTTGCATTGATCCCACAGAAGACTTCAATGTGGTCATGTCTTTTGTTATCACAACTGGGCTTTCTTCCTCCACCATATCCCAGACCTTAACTAAATTCCTGACAGTGTTGCTCCACTCCAGCAGAGTGGGCAATTCTTCATCCACAGTTTCTTCTAGTACATCCATTGCAAAGCTCTCCTCATTGTCCTCTTGAGGGTACTTTGCACTGTTGGACACATTCAGCTCAACTTTCATATGTCTCAAAGTTACCTCCATGACTCCAGACATTCACTGAATGCATGCATTGGCAGTGGCCAAGAATGGCCTGCCCAAGATAACAGGTTTGGGATTAGTACTTTTGTTGCAGCTCATGTCCAAAACTAGGAAGTCAGCAGGGTAAAAGAATTTCTCTACTCCTACCAAGACATCCTCAATCATTCCCATAGGCCTTCTCTCAGATCTATCAGCCATCATTAGCACAATGGGGGTAGGTTTTAGCTCCCTGTTGAGAACCAGAAAATACCATTCTCCACCCTTTAACATAGGCCTTGATAGACCCTTGAGAGAACTAAATAAGTGTTTTAAGTGCTTGTGTTTCAGCTAACAATAAAGACAGGCTTAACCATGAAAGTAGCCTAAAAGTGCCAAAAAGATGATAATCCATGTCCATCCAAAGGAAGAAATAGAAGGGACAACCTCACTAGCTGTCAAAATGCCTGAACTGAAGAGGTAAAGACCTGGTCTCAACCCAGAAAAGAAATGTGGAGCAATTCGAACAGAAAAATGCACTACAGAGTGCTTTTCGAAAAGAATCTGAACACTTCAAAAAGAATCTGAACTCTGCGAAAAGAACTAAAAGCTCTAGGCTTAGTTTTCGAAAAGAACCTGAACACTTCCAAAGGATGATTGACCTATTCGAAAAGAAGATAACTCCTTGTAAACAGAACCTGAACTTTGCGAAAAGAGCTTCAGGAGTCACAGTACCTTGCGGAAAGTTCCCTAAACTATGCGAAATGGTATTCTGGAGATTCCTAGCTTTTGCAAGGGTAATTCAGTAATCTTTTTCACGCGTCCCAATGCATTTCAAAACCTAGGGACATTCCAGAAGATTCTAAGCACGAAGCGAAGGCATATTCCACCCCATGTGAGCACCCGAAGATGAAATCACTTGGCGGGAACTTCTAGAAGCTCTAATAGATTTTCAAATTACATAACAGAATTGATGCTTATGTCGTCTGATTGGCTGAACCAGATCGAGCAATTCTGATTAGCCAGAACAGATCTGGATCCTTGTGCTCAACTACCATTGGTTGTTACAGATCTGAGCACTTCTGATTGGTTGATACACATTTGAGCTAGACCTGGGGAAAACTATAAATAGATGAACCATTTGCCCAATTTGGGCATCCAAATTTTGAGTTTCATTCCTATTCCTCCATTTCCAAATCAGCTAGTTTGTCCGAAACCCCTATAATAGCCTAACTTTTACTTGCAATTGAGAGCTGTGAGATACCTCTGTGATTCAAAAGAGAATTGTATTCAAGACTACAAATCTGAGAGCTGTTTAAGCTGTGCTCTGTAATTGTAATGGTGAATTTGAAAAGGTTGCTGTAAACCGTACATTCTCAATTGGATTCGTGTTAAGGGTTCCCTCTGAATTTGAAAAGGTTGCCATAAGCCTAAATCTAATCCTTGAGTTAGATTTATTTCTCTTACATCTGTCCTTGTAGCCAGATGAAGATTGGATCATCTCTCATTTGATCTGCAGTCATTCTCATTTTATTTCAAGGACCAAATCAAAGTTAGATATTATTTCTCCATTTTTTGTAAGTTTACATCAAAATTCCCCCAACTCAGATCTGGATCATTTAGTTTAACTTTTACTTTTATCATTTAGTTAATGTGACAAATTCAACTCCCATCTTATGTGCTTTGTAGATAGGATAAGAGGCCAGATCTGGTAGCTCAAATCTGGAGGTTTATTTTGCATTTTAAACAAATTCTCTGTGGACGATCTTTTACTCATTTACATTTAAAACTTGCTACAATTGGCCCTGATCTTGCAGGCTAATTCACTTCTCTCTGTGCTGATATTTCTTTACTCTTTTTAATGTTCCAGATTCAATATAACTTAGTAGTTGCAAATCTGTTTTCAAAACACAAATAAATCATGCACACTTAGATTAACCAACAAGTTTTTGGTGCCGTTGTCGGGGAATTTGTTTTAAAATAGGTAGACCTAAGTTTTCATTTTTATTTTTACATCAGTACTAAACTATTCTATTGTTTATATCTATGCAGTTATTCATATCCATTTTGAAGAAGGGAATCTACTTCAAAAGGAATTCTAAAGGTTTGCTGTGAATAATCTGATTATTTGTTCTGTGTTGTATGCTTGGTAGGAGGACTCTCAACCCTGAGATTGTCCCTCTGAATTTAGAAGTTGAAAGGCTATTACGAACCAGACAAACAACACAGAATTCTGCTGAAACAGTTACTATGGGTGAAGAACCTCGACTTTTGAGGGATTACTTTGCACCTGGTGCCTATAATTCTCCCTTTTGCATTTAATTTCCTACTGTTAAAGGAAATTATGAGATCGAATCATCGACTATCCAAATGCTTCCTTCCTTCCATGGGTTGAGTAAGGAATATCCATACAAACATGTGGATGAATTCTTGTCTCTTTGCACCACATTCAACATAGCTGGACTTGGTCCAGAGGCAACTAAGCTTAGGCCCTTTCCTTTTTCATTAAAGGACAAAGCTAGAGCAGGGTTGTCTATGTTAGCACCAAATAGTTTCACTTCTTGGAATGATTTGCAGTGTCAATTTTTAACCAAATACTTCCCAATGTCTAAAACAAGCCAATTGAGACAAAGTATTATGTCCTTCTCACAAAACTCAACTGAAACTTTCCATGAAGCATGGGAAAGATTTAAGGAATTTTTAAGACAATGTCCTCATCATCAAATTCCCCGATGGCAGCTTGTTCAATGCTTCTATCAAGGAATTGATCAAAAAGGCAAGAATATGGTAGATGCTTCCTGTGGAGGCACTTACTTGCAAAAAACAGTTGAGGAGGTTTAGGACTTATTTGAAGTAATTGGTGAAAACTCAACTCAACAGGAATCTTTGTCAAGAGATATTGAAAATCCTGCTAGGTTGAACAATCAGCAAACCACCAAAGGAAAGATTTATGAGGTGAATGAGTTGGAAAGAAAGATGGATAATTTAACCACAAAGTTTGATAAATTGATGGGCTCACTTAAAAATCCAATGGTTGCAAGAGTAGAGGAGGCATGTCTGATATGCCAGTCCCCTACTCATTCACTTGACCAATGTCCCACTGCACCACAGTTCCCAGATCTAGTGGTGGAACAAGCTCATGTTGCCCAATCATTTGGACAAATGCAGTCAAATGAATATCCATGGAGAGGGCACCCCAATTTGAGGTGGATCCAAGGGAATTATCAATCACAACAGCAGCAGCAACCAAAGAACCAAATGCCTTTCAAAACTGCTCAGCCTTATCAGTAGAATTTTTATGCCAAGCCAAATTTTCAGTAGCCCATTCCACAACAACCTGTACAGCAATCTACTCCAGTTCAAATCCCTTCCAGGTCCCCTTCTTTTGAAGATGAAGTCTTAAATTCACTCCAGAATTTAGGATCTTTAACTCAGACTGTGAACTTTCACAGTCAGAGCATAAAGAAGATTGAAGAAACATTGGGTCAACTTTCAAATACTTTGGCCAAAAGAGAGGAAGGAAAGTTACCCAGCCAACCTTTGAACAATCCCAAAGGACAGTTTATGGTTGGAGAGGCTTCTATTTCACATGAAGAAGTAAAAACTGTCACAACTTTGAGAAGTGGAAGAATTATAAATAACAAAGTGGGTACTAAAGAAGAAAAAAGTGAGGAAAATGATAAAGATATGCAGCAGGAGCAGCATAATGTTAGCAGTGGGGGTGCTGATGTACCTCAGAAAAATTAAAAAAATGAAAAACAAAAAAATCAAAAAGATTCTGATAATGCTTCTAAAGCTGTAGATGAAGGACTAGTTCCTCATTTACCATTTCCTCATGCCATGAAATCTGTATCCCCTTTTGATAAAGGGAACACAAATATAGATGAAATGATGGAGACTTTCAAGCAAGTAAAGATAAATCTACCTTTGCTTGATACAATCAAACAAATTCCAGCATATGCAAAATTTTTGAAAGATATTTGCACTCACAAAAGACAGTCTAGGATACAGTTATCCAAGAAGGTCTTTGCTGTGGAAAGAGTTAATCAGGTGTTGTCTATTACCACACCTCCTAAACTTCAAGATCCTGGAATCCGCACAATCCCTTGCATTATTGGGGAACATACCATTGAAAAGGCTTTATTAGATTTGGGTGCTAGTGTCAACCTGCTTACATATTTTGTATATGAGAAACTAGGTTTGGGAGAATTAAAACCCACTCATGTGGTGTTACAACTAGCAGACAGATCTGAAAGAAAGCCAGTTGGGATGATTGAGGATGTATTGGTGGGAGTAGATAAATTTTTCTATCCTGCTGATTTTCTAATTTTGGACATGGAACCTACAAAAAGCAAAACTTCCATCCTTGTCATTTTGGGAAGACCATTCCTGGCTACAGAAAATGCTTGCATTCAATGCAGGTCTGGTATTATGGAAGTCTCTTTTGGAAATATGAAGGTGAAATTAAATGTTTATAATGCAGTCACACAGCCTCAATTCAGCTCTGAGGAATGTTTTCATGTTGATCTATTGGATGAACTGGTGGAAGGGACTTTACAACAATTTTTGCAGTGTGAAGATTTAACCACAGATTCTAAAGATGCTTGGGGAAATTCCGAGGAAGAAACATTTTGTCCCTCAAAGTCTGAGGAAGTAAATGCTGTGCAAGGAACTCATAATCAATCAGCAAGTTTCTCTTCTTGGAAACTTGCTATTCTTCCCCTTCCACAAACAGCTAAGGTACCTTTGCTACCTTCTTTTCTTAGCCCACCTGATGTAGAACTGCAGCAGTTGCCAGAAAATTTGAAATATGTGTTTTTAGGAGACCATAAATCATTGCCTGTGATTATTTCTTCCTCCCTCACAAAGGAGCAGGAGGAAGAGCTGTTGATTGTTTTGAAACAACATAAAAGGTCAATTGGCTAGACTATTGCTGATTTGGGAGGAATTAGTCCAGCTGTTTGCATGCATAAAATCCATTTGGAAGAAGATGCAAAGCCTTCTAGGGAAATGCAAAGGAGGTTGAACCCTCATATGTAAGAAGTGGTCATGAAAGAGGTTGTTAAGTTGTTGGATGCAGGGGTCATTTACCCCATTTCAGATTCAGGTTGGGTGGCACCTACACAGGTGGTACCTAGGAAATCTGGGATCACTGTTGTAACCTCAGATTCTGGTGAGCTTATGTCAATCAGACAAACAACTGGGTGGAGGGTCTGTATTGATTACAGAAAATTAAATTCAATGACTAGAAAAGGCCATTTCCCTCTCCCATTCATTGATCAGATTTTAGATAAGCTAGCAGGAAAAGCTTATTACTGTTTTCTTGATGGTTACTCTGGTTACAACCAGATTCCTATGTACCCACAAGATCAGGAAAAGACCACATTCACTTGCCCTTTTGGCACTTTTGCCTATAGGAGAATGCCTTTTGGTCTTTGTAATGCTCCTGCTACCTTTCAAAGATGCATGTACTCCATTTTCTCTGATATGATTGACCAATTTATGGAGATTTTTATGGATGATTTTTCAATCTATGGAGATAGTTTTTCCCAGTATTTACATCATCTCAAATTGGTGTTACAGAGATGTGAAGAAACCAATCTAGTTTTGAGTTGGGAGAAGAGCCATTTCATGGTCACCCAGGGCATTGTCCTTGGCCATGTTGTCTCCCACAAGGGCATTGAGGTAAACAGAGCAAAAATTGATTTAATTGCACATTTACCACCTCCCAAAACTGTTAAACAGATCAGAAGTTTTACGGGACATCTTTGGATTTCTGGAAGGTTCATTAAGGACTTCAGTAAAATAACCAAGCCTCTTTGTCATTTATTGTGCCAAGATGTCCCTTTTATTTTCAACAATGAATGCATGAAGGCATTTGAATTCTTAAAAAATTGTTTGATTTCAGCTCCAATATTACAGTCTCCAGATTATTCACTGCCTTTTGAACTGATGTGTGACGCATCAGATTATGCTTTGGGAGCTGTCCTTGGACAGAGAAAGGATAAGCTGCCTCATGTCATAGCTTATGCCAGTAGATCAATGATTGATGCACAGCTCAATTACACAACAACTGAGAAGGAGCTGCTGGCAATTGTTTTTGCTTTAGAGAAATTCAGGTCATATGTCTTGGGTTCACAAATAGTGGTGTTCACTGACCACTCTGCCTTGAAATACCTTATGTCTAAGAAGGACACCAAACCAAGATTAATCAGGTGGATCCTCCTATTACAGGAATTTAATTTACAGATCAAAGATAAAAAGGGTGTGGAGAATGTGGTGGCTGATCACCTGTCTAGAATTCTAACTGCTGAGATTGATAGGCTGCCTATCAATGAATCTTTCCCTGATGAGCAACTTTTTGCTATTAGTATACACACCCCTTGGTTTGCAAACATAGTCAACTTTTTGGCTACTGGAAGAATTCCTCAACATTGGAATAAAATGGATAAAGATCTTTTCTTCTCAAAGGTTAAACATTTCATTTGGGAAGATCCTTATTTATTTAAGAGTTGGGCAGACCAAATAATAAGAAGATGTGTCCCTGAAGAAGAATTTCATAGAATACTTTCTATGTGTCATGAACAGGCTTGTGGAGGTCATTTTAGTGGAAACAAAACTACTGCAAAGGTTTTGCAGTGTGGATTTTATTGGCCTACACTTTTCAAAGATGCTGACCTTGTAAGTCTTGCAATGCGAGGAAATTGGGCAGCATTTCCAAGAGAAACTCAATGCCTTCTGACCCATTTTGGTAGTTGAATTGTTTGATATTTGGGGATAGACTTCATGGGTCCCTTTCCTCCTTCCAATGGGTGTAATTTCATTTTAGTATGTGGATTATGTATCAAAATGGGTTGAAGCCTGACCACTAAAACCAATGATCAGAGTGGTTACGAAATTTTTAAAGGATCACATTTTTTCCGTGTTTGGTTTTCCGAGCTATTATCGGGTGATGGGGAAGCCATTTTGTAATAAACATTTTGAAACTTTATTGAAAATATACTCTGTGACTCATAGAGTAGCTACTCCATATCATCCACAAACCAGTGGACAAGTGGAGATTTCCAATAGAGAAATCAAACATATACTGGAAAAGACTGTGAAGAATGACAGAAAGGATTGGTCCTTTAAGCTGAATGATGCATTGTGGGCATATAGGACAGCCTATAAAACCCCAATTGGCATGTCCCCATTCAGGTTGGTCTATGGCAAAGCATGCCATTTACCAGTGGAGTTAGAATATAAAGCCTTTTGGGCTATTAAAACATTGAACATGGATCGACTCGCGGTAATCACGTGAAAGCGCAACTTCTTTGAGTTGGAGAAGCTGAGAATGGATGCATACACCAATTCAAGATCTTACAAAGAGAAAGTCAAAGCCTTCCATGATAAAAATTTGTTGAGAAAAGAGTTCACAGCTGGCTCTAAGGTATGGCTATTTAACTCAAAACTTAAGTTTTTTCCTGAAAAGCTGAGATCCAGATGGGAAGGGCCATATATTGTCATTCATGCAGCTCCTTCTGGGGCTGTTGACATTTTAGACCCAAGTGATGGAAGAATCTTGAAAGTAAATGGTCAGAGGCTCAAACCATGCATTGAAAATACCCAGGAGCCTGTGCTACCCATCTATCATCAAGAACCTCCCCAAATCTGATGGCATACAACTGTACAATATGTTTTTGTTCTATAGTTTTTGCATAGTTTTCTATTTCTCTGTTTTTAGTCATGTTTGTTCTCTTTTCGAGAAGTTTAAATATGTGAAAAATTAATTCGCAAAGTAAAAATTGTCTTTTCGCAAAGTTCAATTTGCTTTTCGAAAAGGATCTGGATTTGTAACGAACTGCTCGAAAGCAATGATAGCTTTTCGAAAAGTTATTTTTGAAGCCATTTGCTTTTTGAAAAGTTGTATCTGAAGCCATTTGCTTTTCGAAAAGTTGTTTCTGAAGCCATTTGCTTTTCGAATGGTACTGATGCCATTCTCTATTGTAAAAGGGACTGTTTTGGAACTTTTCAAAAACTTAACAATGACTTTGCGAAAATAACTCTGAGCATATTTAAACCCTTTTGAAGTAAGGGTTTCATATTCGAAAGCTTTCTGAGAACGTCCTGTTTCACAAAAACCCCATTTCTTTCTTTTCTTGCGTGATTTTAGAATTCAGCCACACTTTTCTTCACATTTGTTCTATCATTTGAGCTTGAAGAGAGGGATTTTAGCTTCTAGTCTGGTGGATTTCAGCGAGCAAGCAACACGTTCAATCAAAACCCTAGATTTCAGTATTTTTCTGTGCATTTCCTCTGTTTCTCATTTGCAAAGTTTGATTTTGTGTCCGCATTTGTTGTGAGCATTTTTATACACAACTTTAGAATGGGGAAAGCTGAAAAATCACTGGCTGCCATGTTCCCAAAATCTTCTGCTAAGAAAATTAGCAAACCAACCCCAAAAGGAAAAACCAAAACTTCAGCCAAAAGAAAACTATCAATCGATAGAGCTGATAGGATTGAGAAAGGGAAGAAATTTAGACATGAGGAACCCATCTCTGCAGCTGCTAGTCTTGAGCCTGAGCTTCCTCCTCTACTTATGCATTTGGTACTGCCAAATCCATTCATTGAAGCTCAGAAGCTGATTCCTGAGCTTATCGTGGATGAAACTTTTTTCGTCAACAAACCGGACTGTCAGCTATCTTTAAGATACATGAGGGATGCCTCACTGAGCAATATCCTTACCCCTCTACCAGAGAAAATTTATCCGCGAATGGTGAAATTATGGTACCAAACCCTGGTAAAAGTGACAGAAAAAGATGCTGATGCCCCTACTCTTGTTATCTTTATTGATGATTGTGATCTAACTGTCACATATGAAGACATTGGGAATGCTTTGGGGATACCTTTTCAATATGATCCTTCTGGTCCATTGGCTTAACCAGAAGCAGCCTCTTTCAGAGAAATAGCTACACATTTAACCCAAGGGATCGTTGGAACTGGACAGTCCATAATGAGGAGAGACCTAGCACCTCAATTTTTATTGATGGATTCAATTTTGAGGGGAAGCTTTTATGTCACCGGGCACAGCCAAGAAAGGAGGACACCAATTTTAGAGGCTCTCTTTCATTTTTCTAAGGGGCAATTTTTCAATGCCCCTATGTTAATTTTTAAAGCCATGGCTGATATTAGTGCCAAGTTGAAAAAGGAGCAGAAACTAGCTGGAATCCCATTTGGTAGATTGATCACAGCCCTACTAAGAGCTAAGTTTGACATTGATGACCAGGAGCCATTTGAAGTCATAGCTCCTCATACTTTTGGGAAAAAGGCTTGGACTACAAGCCAAGCAATGCTAGAAAGACTCTGAGAGGAAGGTGAGCCTGCACCTGCAATTGCTATTGAGCCTGCATCTGCAGCTGTTAGTGGACCTGCCATACATGAACCTGCCCCTGCAGCTCCCTTAGAACCTGCTTTGCCAGACCTTGAGGTGACCAGCTCTTTAGCTGCACCCATTCTTGAAGAAGCTGTCCTTCCTGTGGTGACCAGCTCTTTAGCTGCACCCATTCTTGAAGAAGTTGGCATTTTACCCTTCTCACCTAGTCCAGCTCCTGCCACTTCACCTATTTCAGCAGTCCCATCTCCCATACCCACCATTATCCCAATTGCAGACTCCCCCTCTACACCAACCACTCCAGCCATACTCACACCACCAATTTCTCCCACAAATGCCCAAGACCTGGCCACAAATTTTATTGATCAATCTCCTTGCACTCCTCTTCTCCAAAGCCTCTCAAGTTCACCTACTCCTTCAGTCCACACACCTGAAGTATCCCATACCCCTGAACCTGAGCCTTTCACTACAGAGGCTTATTCATCATTGATGGGGTCTATTTTTGAAAACATTGGGCTTGAACCTGTCCCTATACCTAACCCTCCTCATTTCACTCACTTGGCTACTTCTCCTTTTACAACCATTTCACCCATTGCACCTCCACCATCCACTTCAGTTTTACCAGCCCCTGCTATGCATACCTCACCCACACCTGAATCAATTAGCCAAATACTTACCTTTCTCCAATCCATCCAAGCTCAACTACAGATCAACACAGATAATCAGTCTGTGACCAATGACCTTCTCCAAACCTTAGCCTCCACATCCCACACAACTACTGTTGATGACCATGCTACCCAAACTGAACCTGAGGTAGTATTGGTTGATCTACCCACCCTCACCACTACTGCCCATGCTACCCAAACTGAACCTGAGGTACCTCTGGTTGAGTCCACTTCACCTCTCCTCACTTTCTCTGATCAAGCCATTCAGACCGACCCTAAAGTCATCCTTTTAGACCCCTCTTCTCCCACTCCCACAGCTGGGATACCTTTGGTCCCCTACCATTCCATTCCCATTCCCAGATTTGCCACTCTCAAAAGGGCCATGGAAGAAAATCCATATATCTGTCGAGATGTCCTCAAGGGGTTAGCCGATTTGAAAGCTTACATTAGAACCCCTTATGAAAACCAGATTCGGAAATTGGAGTTATTCATGAAATTTGAGAGAGAGAAAATGAAGGACCTACTGGGTCAAACTTTTCAGATGGTTAGGAGTGAGCAGCACAAGGTGACCATGTTGCAAGCACAGCTTGAACAGGAAAAACTGAGGACTACTAGACTTGGAAAGTACATTGGCCTCACCAAAAAGATCAAATCAGAGGAATACACTGAGCTGCGAAACACAATCCAGGAGAAGGCTAAATCGAGTTCAGACTCCAATCCTGATTCTAGTTCTGACTCTGACAGTGACTCCAGTTCTGATCCCATTGAACCAACTTATGATACAGATTTTGACCCCGTTATTAGATCACATTGTACTTATCTGTGTTATGAGTTTGTAATTTAAAATTCTAGTTTTTCTTGTGTAATTACTGTGCATTTCTGTTCTTTCTTCTTGTCATTATGATTCCTGCTTGATTGTTTCTTTTCTTTGCTTTGAACCAGTGCGGACCCAGCTCACCTTAGGTTTGGGGGTGTGGCAGAAATGTCAATAATTGAGTTAACATCAATGCAGCTTATGATCAGTGGAATTTTTGAAAATGAAGTAATTTCACACCTGTTGTTTTGAAAAATGAGGAAGTTAAAAACTTTTTGAAATTAATTTCTAGTGTAATTCTAATACTTTCATGAAGTGAATGTCAGAAAATTTTCAAAAGAAAATTGATGTTTTAGTAAACCTAAAAAGAGAGAAAATAGTGATGATATACCTCAGGAATTTGATAGAAAACCACACCCAGTGAGATTTGGGCCTGAAATGTATTCTTTGGAGGTATGAATTGGAAATTTTTTCTGCTCTAGAGACTGATTGAACCTGCTTACTTTCACTAGAAGTTACACATATCCAAATTAAAATAATTTGACAGCAATCATGATATTAAAGACATGATGTAAGGCCTCCTTTTGAACAGTTTGAACTTCAAAAATCCCCATCTTTTAAAACTGCCCTTGATACACACCATTTGAGCTTTATAAATCCAGGATTTCTTTGAAACCTCATCAACCTCATTTAGCCTAACCCTCACTTTGAGAATTCAGAAGGTAAAGGAAAGGAAGCTGAAGAAAGGAGAGTTGGGTATCAGTTTGGTAAAAAGAAAATTTGAAGGCAATGATGTATCAGCAAAAGAAATATGGCATTCCAGTAAATGTTGCTTTGAGAAAAAAAAAAAAAAGGAGAAGTCATTTCATTGGAAGTTTGAAAAAGAAAGAGAAAAAGCTGGCCACTTTGGCTCTGAAAATTCAAAGAAGATGAAATTGTGCTGAAATAAAGAAGGTGTCCATACCACCTCCTTACCTTGACTAACTTCTCAATTTTGAACTCCATTCCACCCCTTTATTCGTGATAAATTTCACCCATAAGCCACAATACAACCCAAGTTAAAGTCCTTACTGATCAATGATGGATTGAGCTGTCACATGGAGATAAGGATTTGTGTAATCTGTGGTGAAAGGAGTAGTGAATTCAGGACTAAAAAGCAATGCCTATGCTCATGCTTACAGTCCTATTTGTGGGCTGTAACTGCTCTTGAGCCGTGTGAAATAGTACAACCCTCTTACTTACACGTTGAGTGAAAACCTGGTGAGAGTTGGGTTTGAAATCGACTTATCTGGGGTAACATCAAAGCTGGATTCTCAAATAGAAGGCAAGTTGTTCATTAATTTTTCTTGTAAATAACTGTTTGACACAAATTGAGTGAATGGTAAAAAGAATTACAGCAGAATTTTAGTTTTGAACTGATGTTTTCTTGAAAATCTTCTTACAGCCTGACTGATGCAGGTGTGAATAATCTGATTGGATGAAAGTTCGCTAATGAATCGCATTGATCTTAACTGATTTATTGGAGAAGTTTGTGGGTACCTTCACTGAAAACCCTCAGGAGACTTCACTCCTCCACTAGGGATCACCTAGGGGTTTAAAAGACTTGTTGTATATGCTAAATACAACTGTGTTCCCTACGAAAGTGGCTTTTTATTCTGTTTTTAATTTTGACTTTGCTAAGGCACTAGCAAAGCTTAGGTTTGGGGGTGTGTTGAGAACCAAAAAATACCATTCTCCACCCTTTAACATAGGCCTTGATAGACCCTTGAGAGAACTAAATAAGTGTTTTAAGTGCTTGTGTTACAGCTAACAATAAAGACAGGCTTAACCATGAAAGTAGCCTAAAAGTGCCAAAAAGATGATAATCCATGTCGATCCAAAGGAAGAAAGAGAAGGGACAACCTCACTAGCTGTCAAAATGCCTGAACTGAAGAGGCAAAGACCTGATCTCAACCCAGAAAAGAAATGTGGAGCAATTCGAACAGAAAAATGCACTACAGAGTGCTTTTCGAAAAGAATCTGAACACTTCGAAAAGAACCTGAACTCTGCGAAAAGAACTAAAAGCTCCAGGCTTAGTTTTCAAAAAGAACCTGAACACTTTGAAAGGATGATTGACCTATTCGAAGAGAAGAGAACTCCTTGCGAACAGAACCTGAACTTTGCGAAAAGAGCTTCAGGAGTCACAGTACCTTGCGAAAAGTTCCCTAAACTATGCGAAATGGTATTCTGGAGATTCCTAGCTTTTGCAAGGGTAATTCAGTAATCTTTTTCACGCATCCCAATGCATTTAAAAACCTAGGGACATTCCAGAAGATTCTAAGCATGAAGCGAAAGCATATTCCACCCCATGTGAGCACCCGAAGATGAAATCACTTGGCGGGAACTTCTAGAAGCTCTAATAGATTTTCAAATTACATAAGAGAATTGATGCTTATGTCGTCTGATTGGCTAAACCAGATCGAGCAATTCTGATTGGCCAGAACAGATCTGGATCCTTGTGCTCAACTACCATTGGTTGTTACAGATCTGAGCACTTCTGATTGGTCGATACACATCTGAGCTAGACCTGGGGAAAACTATAAATAGATGAACCGTTTGCCCAATTTGGGCAGCCAGATTTTGAGTTTCATTCCTATTCCCCCATTTCCAAATCAGCTAGTTTGCGAAACCCACAATAGCCTAACTTTTACTTGCAATTGAGAGCTGTGAGATACCTCTGTGATTCAAAAGAGAATTGTATTCAAGACTACAAATCTGAGAGCTGTTTAAGCTGTGCTCTGTAATTGTAATGGTGAATTTGATAAGGTTGCTGTAAACCGTACATTCTCAATTGGATTCGTGTTAAGGGTTCCCTCTGATCTCCTTATTGCACTAGACTCCTTTAGATTTACTATTTTTTATGCAATTTCCCTTGATTCATTAACCCTGTGGGAATTAGTGTTTGTAACCTAATCTCTCACAGCATTTGTAGTGATATTTCTTGTTCTGAATTAAGCATTTAGATTAAAGACTATTGGATGGTCTGTGGCCATTGAAGTGGACAGACCATAGCCATAAGCCTAAATCTAATCCTTGAGTTAGATTTATTTCTCTTACATCTGTGCTTGTAGCCAGATGAAGATTGGCTCATCTCTCATTTGATCTGCAGTCATTCTCATTTTGTTTCAAGGACCAAATCAAAGTTAGATATTATTTCTCCATTTTTTGTAAGTTTACATCAAAATTCCCCCAACTCAAATCTGGATCATTTAGTTTAACTTTTACTTTTATCATTTAGTTAATGTGACAAATTCAACCTCCCATCTTATATGCTTTGTAGATAGGATAAGAGGCCAGATCTGGTAGCTCAGATCTTGAGGTTTATTTTGCATTTTAAACAAATTCTCTGTGGACGATCTTTTACTCATTTACATTTAAAACTTGCTACAATTGGCCCTGATCTTGCAGGCTAATTCACTTCTCTCTGTGCTAATATTTCTTTACTCTTTTTAATGTTCCAGATTCAGTATAACTTAGCAGTTGCAAATCTGTTTTCAAAACACAAATAAATCATGCACACTTAGATTAACCAACACTCCCCCAAACCTAGCTGCAGATATACACTATATGGCAGTATGTTAACACAAGCTCCAAGGTCTAAATGGGCCTTCCCGATTGTATGGTCTCCAATTATGCAAGGAATAGTGGGTATCCCTGGATCTTGCAACTTCTCAGGCATTGATATGTTAAATACAGAATTCACTGTATCAGTTGCAAAGACTCTTTTGGACACATGGCCTCGAGCTTTTCTCTTTTGGGTACAGAGGTCTTTCAGGAACTTTGCATAGGCTGGGACCTGTTTAATTGCCTCAAGCAGGGGCAAATTGATTTTCACCTGTCTAAAGGTCTCCATCATTTCCTCCATCTGGGCATTCCCTTTTTCAAAAGGGACAGGACCACCCAAAGCTTGAGGAAATGGCAGCTAAAGCACTGCTGGTTCCTCAGCTGCTAGCCCATGACTAAACTTCTGCTTTTTTCTTTTTTCTTATTTTTCTTCCTGCTGAGGCTCAACTACAGCCTCTTTATTTTTCTCCTGCTGCAGGGTGGCAGGCAATTCTTGGCTCTGTGTTCCAACAACATCCCCATCACACTCATTCGAATAATCTATGGAAATGACCTCTGCTGGTCTGTTACCCACCTAGTTGTCTATCAGCCTGCTGGACCTTAGGGTAGTGACAACATTGGTTCCCTCAAAACTTGAGGAAGCTTCTTCAATTAAAAACTGACCCTGGGGGTTAACAACCGGCTGGCAGGGCAACCTCCCCTCATCTCTCCTAGCCAAGGCATTTGAAATTTTGTGTATCTGCTCTTCCATTTCATGGATGCTCTGACCCTGAGAATTCACAGTCTGAGCCAAGGACCCCAGGTTTTACAATGAAGTCAAGACCTGGTCCTCGAAGGAAGTATTTCTGGGCTAAGGTTGGGGTAAGACCAATTGATTTTGTTGCTGGTGGGGCTGCTGCTGGTGTTGGAAATTAGACCTAGGGGCATATCCCTAATTGAACTACTGTTGTGGCCTTTGGGGTAAGGCCAACATTTGCTGGGGCTGCATATAATTGTCTTGCCTCCACCTCAGATTTGCGTGGTCTCTCCATTGGTAACCAGCATTTTGGTGCTAGTATCTAAATGGCTATCTATTGTAGCCACCAGATTGTTGCTGGCCAAAAGATTGTGCAGCAGCAGCATGTTCCAATACCAATTCAAGATATTGCCCTGCAGATGGACATTCCTCTACTGTGCGCTGTGGGGACTAGCATATCAGACATGCCTCCACCACTTGAGCAGCCCTTTTGGGTTGCATCATAGTCAGTAATTTGTCAAACTTCAAAGAGAGGTTTGCTATCTGCAGCTGCAGATCGTTGTTCCCAGGCACCTCATAAACTTTTCCTCTTGACAATGCAGCAGGCTCCACTTTTGACACAGACTCCTGACTAGTTCTTGCTAGGGATAGCTTTTGAAAAGCATTTTCACTGACTACTTCAAACAATTCCCATGCCTCATCAGCAGTCTTGTGCATGTAGGTTCCACCACAAGAGGCATCAACCATATCTCTATTTTTCTCATTTGTACAAGCTGCCAGTCTGGGATCTTATGGTGGGGGCATTGTTTGAGCATTTCCTTAAACCTATCCCAGGCTTGATTAAAATCCTCAGTTGGGGCTTGGGCAAAAGCAAGAATTTCCTTCCTCAACTTGCTAGTTTTGGTCTCAGGGAAGAACTTTGTCAGGAACTTGGTCTGTAGGTCTTTCCAAGATGTGATGCCACTGTTGGGAAGAGTGGACAGCCAGGTACTAGCCCTATCCTTCAGAGAGAAGGGAAAGAGCCTGAGCCTATTAGCCTCAGGTCCCAAACCAGTGATATTGAATGTGGTGCACAAGGCAAAAAATTGGTCAATATGCTTGTAAGAGTCCTCCTTGCTAAGCCCATGGAAAGAGGGCAGCATCTGGATGATTGAAGTTTTAATTTCATAATTCCCTTGAACATCAGGGAATTGAATGCTAAATGGAGAGTTATAGTCATCTGGAGCATTCAACTCCTTGAGAGTTCTGGGTTGTTCTTCACCCATGACTACTGTCTCAGATTCAATTGGGGGCTCAACTGTGGTGTGCCTATTTCTTCTAAGTCTTCTACCCCTCTCTAGCTCAGGGTTGAAAGGCTCTAAAGTAGGACTAAGAGATCTCCTACCTAGCATACAAACACATCACTAGCAGGGACAACTCCTTGCAGGCACATTGCACTTGACTCAAAGAATTTATCTAACAAATTTACAGCTAGTTAAGAAAACATAAATTTACAACTATCCTAAATAACTGTTATGGAATTTTCAAAGAAACTAGACTGAGTTTTAAAGGTTAGAGAATTGCAAACAGAGGTAGCTAATCTCCAAATACAGTCCATTGTCCTTCTCTGCTACTGTCTAGATCTGCAAGAAAGATTCAAAATTACATCAGCAGTATCAATTATTCACAGCTACAAAGAATACTAAAAATACAAAAACTAAGGGTCTACTAATAGATCATATGTCCCCGGCAACGGCGCCAAAAACTTGTTGCGAATTCCCAGTGTGCTTACTTTATTTGTTGGTGGTAAAAGCAATTTAAAGTCAAAGTAAAACAGGGGATGGAATCAGCACAACTGAGAAATCCTAGACCTCCAAGATACAGGGTCCATTTGTAGCAAGTTTTGATAAGTAAGAGTTTGTCCCATAGGGAAAAGTGATCTACAGCTCCAAGGGAGCCATCTCTAGTAGTCCCTCCAAATCTGACTACAGATCTGGCAGTCCTAAAAAGAAGGGAGTTTAGGGTCACTTATTCTAAATATCCTAAGGTAGCCTAATGAATTAACTACAGAAAGGGTTGAGAAGATGGATGGAGTGTGGGAAAATAAATATAAAAGGGTGAGAAGTATGCTATTGAGTTCAAATCTGCTAGAATTGATGACTCAGATCCAGGTCTGTTGGTATAGAAATCCTGTCCAATGGCTACATTATCACCAAAGAGGAGAAAGAATCCAACTCATCCCTGTGCCATGATCCAATCCCTTAAGGTTATAATATGTCCACTTAAATGGTCACAGATTATCCCATAGGGGAACCACAATTCAGAGATGGGTCAAAACAAGTTTATCATTGTAGGCACTACTTCATCCAAGCTTCAAGCTCAGGAATCCATAGGGAACCTCAACCTCTAAAGCTCTATGTGTGGGGCTAAGGCTGTATAGGACCATGATAGCCCAGACACATAGAACCAGCAAGAGATTGAGTATCACCTTAGATCTAGCTGTCCATTGCTTGAGTGGGACTACAATGATCCAGTCAGAAGCCTACAATCTCCATACCCAGATCAGATCTAACATCTGATGGTGGGTCTATACAAATATAGGGGAGTCTACCTCTGCACAGTCTCCTACCAGGCTACAAGCTTAGGCTCAGAGAAGAAGGATCCATTTTGGATCGGCGGATTGGATTCACCCTAAGGCTATAACCTGTCCACTTGAATGGTCACATATTATCCCAGAGGCTATCCTCATCACGGAGCCCAAAACAAAATAAGAATATTGCTGCCACCACCATGGTCACAAGGCTACCAGCTCAGGCTCCCATGGGGATTTCAGATCTAGTGGGTCCTGTGGTGGGGCTAAAGCTGTATCGGACCATGATAGCCCAGACACAGGTCACTTGAATCTGAATGGATCCTTAGAATCAGTCTTCCATTGCTTTGAATCACAGCCAAAGAAATGGTGGATCACAAGGCAGCAGCCTTGCACAGAGCAACTCACAAACACACGAATCCCATAAAAGTACAACACCCAATCACAAATTCTATTAATCTAATCTCAATAAACATACATAGACATGGCCAGCAAGTGTTGGGCCATGGAGAGAAAGAAAAAGGAAAAGGAAAACTACTTACAACTACAGAAGAAAAGAAAAGAAAAGAAAATGATCTCAGATCTCGTATCAGTGATATAGTCTGAGCTTCCACTGGTGTCTAAGTCTCCAAAGTCCTCTAAACCTAAACTAGGCTTAGGTTTATATAGCAGTGGGTGTGGCGGCGCATTAGGGTTAGGAAACCCTAATTTTAGTGATGCCACGTGGCCTATTAATGATCCTTGGATGCCTCGAGGCACGTGCACAGAGATTTGAGCGTGGGAGTGTGTGCCCTAATCGCTAGAAATCCTTAGAATGTCCTCTACAGAATGATGGAAGTTGGAGTTCAGAGCTTCGCCAGGTTGCAGTCGATTCCCAAACTTGTTGTGTGGTAGCACTGACTTCGCAAGGATGAGTTAGCCTTAAAACTTCAAACGTCGCGGGGTTGCAGCTTCTTGATGCTTTGAGCAATCGCGAGGTAGATAGTTAAGCTCTCGCTGGATTGAGCTTTGCGAGGTTGGATTGCTACTTGTCAATAGCGCGTGAACTGTGCGAGCATTCCATTTCACAATAGATCTTCCCGAGGCTAACTTTGGCTTCGCGAGGCTGCTTTCTTCCTGAACAACGCGAGAACTGCGTGAGAAGTTCCTTCTTAATGGAACTTCGCGAGGATCCTCGCAATAGCTTTAAGGCTTTTACGGCGTCGGCGACTCCTCTTGACATTGCATCCCGCTACTACTACGCGAGTTTTGTCGGCGGGATTAAAGCTAGTCTATCACTCAAGTGCACGAGAAGTTGTTTTGAAGTCTTGGGACTTCATGAGGATTGCGCGAAGCATATTTTTCTGAATCCGCTGGACCTTTGTCAGTTGCGCGAGGCTTACCTCAAGTCTGGATTCATGACTCATTCTTCTGAGGGACTTCTGGTGCCAATACAAGGTCCTTAACAGGATTTATGGCCTTATTGCACTGCTATTTATTACCTACAAAAATAGCTTAACAAACATTTATTAGATGGCTAAGGGTCTAATCAAAGGCTAAGTTAAGGGGTGAAAAGTGGTACTTTTCAGGTCTTAACAACAATATTTTAATTTCATAAATATTCGAGACTTGAAGGATTGTATTGACGACCATAATCTAGAAAGAGGAGGATTTAGATTTATTTTATGCAAATTAGTTAAAAAAAATTATTCTTTTATTCATATTTCTCCAGTAGTTTAGGATCTTAAAGATAAATATAAGTTTTTAGAAAAGTAAAATACATAGATAAATCACTTCCTCATGGGAACGATCCTATACTACCATTTTCATTGTGCGCTTATAATAGGTTAAGACTTAATTAGAACAACATAAATAGACAAGACAAAAACCATCAATTTTTGGGAAGACAATTGGGAAACTTTTCACTCTTTTAAAACTCTTTATCCGTCGATCTATGCTTTAAGCAGAATTAAGGGAGCGGTTGTGGCTAACTGTGCCCCTTTTATAGCATTTGTGGGTTGTTGGAATGTTAATCTCAGAAGGGATCTCCGTGGAACTGAATTAACGGAATATGCCCAACTCTTAGAAGACCTCAGTCTCACTCCTATCCTTGGCCATGCAGAAGAATCCAGAATCTGGTTAAGCAAGCATGGTAACTTTACTGTGAAGTCAACTTTTGACAGGTTATGGAGAAGACCCATTATTACCTGCCCCTGAATTGGTGTGTGGAATGTAAAAGCCCGTCCCCCTAGAGCTCTGCTCTTTGCTAAGTTCGTTGCTATTAACCAGATAAAATCAGATGTTCTCAGACATCGCAACCTCCAAATTCCTAATCACTGCATTTTGTGTTGCCTTCGCGAGGAGTCTACAAACCATATTTTTCTCCACTGCTCTACTGCTTCCATTATCTAAAACCACTTTCACGCTCAGCTGAAGACTATCGGTTGCTTACCTGTTTCGTGCACGGACCTCCTAAGTGAATTCAGTGACATTCTCATCAGCAAATCTAGCCCTTTATACACTTTACTTCCTATCGCCATCTTCTCCACTATTTGGAAAGAGCGCAACTCTAGGATCTTTGAAAGAAAATTCAAGCATAATGTCAATCTCATTGCGAATGTCTCTTGTGCAATTAATCTATTGGTCATCCTTTTCCCCCTCAGCAGCCAACCGTCAATCACTCATGCTCGACAGCCACTGAAATTTTTTGGGGAGTTTGCCTGATTCCCTCTATTTTCTTTTTCTTATTTTTCTTTTCCAAGCTTCTCGCTTGGTCTGGTTCTTTGTTGTAACTTCTTTGGTTTTCAACAAAATTATAATTTATCTACTAAAAATTTAAAAAAAATATAAAAAAAAGTCATGTTACATAGTGGTAAAATTACCTTATACGTCTGTCCATATGCACTCATGTTCTTGATAAATAATAATATTGTTTAAACTCATAATTTAATTATTTCCTACATATTTTATATTAATATTAATAGAGATAATTACAGAAACAAGATTGGGAAAAAAGTGTTTTGCAGTAATATACCGAAACGAAAAGTTTCCCATAATCAGGACACACCGTATTTCAGGGTCCTCAAAATAAGTGAAGTGTAAATTGTACATATGAGTGAGATTACTATTATTCCCTATTTCATAAAGACCCATCTTACACATTTTCCTTCATTATTTTTTACCTCCCCTCATCCCATCCGCGACAAAGAGAAAGGCGACGACTACTCCGGCAGATATAAGGGAAAATATTATCACAAGGTATATTTTTATCTTGCAGCTCCATTCTATTTGATTAAACAGTTTAAATAGGGGATGCAGATTCTGTTTACCGAACCAATCCGAATCTCCATTTTCCTTCGATTTTTATTGTTTTGAACCCAAATATGAATTGAAACCCTAATATTTCTGCTTTTTTTTATTTGCTTTCAATTCGGTTTAGGTTTTTGGAGTTCCTTTTGGAAGATTTTGGAGTTCCTTTTGGATCCAATTTTTATTAAGTTAGCTGATTTGTGTTGTAATTATTTTGCGCTTTTTTAGGAAATTTTGTCCGAATATACATGTTGATTGGAATTATGGCCTCATATAATATCATTCTAGTGTAGTCTTGTGTTTTAGTATTTCCTGTGGGTTGCAGTTACCAACCACCCAAATTGATTTTTATCAATTCAAATTATAATAGTGTTCCTAAAATGATGCCTATGACCTGCTTGTTGAAATTCCCGAACCAGCCAAAAATTATATGTATTGGTTGATATGTATACGTTTAATATAAGTTCTTGTGTGTTTGTTTAACTCTATTAATTTAATATTTTTAGGCCTGCTTGTTGAAACACTGTTATAATTTTTGGCTGAATAAGTGGACGGTTGAATAACGTTTTTGGCTGCAAGCAAAAATTTTATTATGCCAAAAATTATATGTGACAGCCCAGAATTTTCCAACCTAAAATTTTGAGACATTTTTTTTTTCTCAACTTAACTTATAACCAAAACCAAATGGGAAAACCCGGACCGCCAGATCGTAGATCACAATTTGATACAGAATAGTTGGCATATCTATATACATATGAAAATCAAAGCAAAGTTTCATCTGTCATGAATAGAAACCTCCAGTTCTAATATCTAATATGTATTGAACTAAACAAACACCAGTGATGACCAACCATCACCAATAGTGGAGTACAACAGTAACAAAGTACCAAACCTAAACTCACCAAATCCACAAGGCACTAATTCTACTATCCCGAAGTAGAGTGCAAATCCTTATGCGAAAGCTCATTTTCTTCAAGTATGTTGTTTGGGCCCTCCTCAAACCTACACCTATGACGTATAGTCGGGGTGAGCTAACATCTAAGCTCAGAGGAGAAAACTAATACCAATATACATCTCATCACATCCATAGATTCAAAGACAAGATCAAAACATTTTCTTATCAAAACTAAAACTGATTTCAAAGGCATTTCTTATCAAAACTGAAATTGAGTTCAAAGGCATTTTTCTTATCAAAACGGAAACTGAGTTCAAAGACATTTTCTTAACAAAATTGAAACTGCTTTCAAAGGCAAACTAATTTTGATGACGTTTTCTTTTCAAAACCGAACTGATTTCATTGGCATGTTCTTAACAAATCCTTACTTAGCTTACTTACAAGTCTTACACATTCTTACTTAGCTTACTTATATGTTTTACACTTTCTTACTTAGCTTAAACAGTTCGATTCACGGATATCCCGCCGTGCCGGTTCGATTCATGGAGATTGCTATGCCAGTTTGATTCACACTCACTTGCATAGCTTACACATTATCACATAGTTTATATAGTTCGATTCACGGATATCCTGCTATGCCGGTTCGATTTACGGTGACTGCCATGCCAGTTCGATTCACGGTTAGACATTGTGCCAGTTTGATTTACGAATATCCGGCCGTGCAAGTTTGATTCATGGGTTTAACCGCCATGCTGGTTCGATTCACGGTTAGCTGTCGTGCCGGTTCAATTCACGGTTATCCCGCCATGCCGGTTTGATTCACGGATATCCCGCCGTACTGGTTCGATTCATGGGTTTAACCGTCATGCCGATTCGATTCACGGTTAGCCGCCATGTCGGATCGATTCATGGGTTTAACTGCCATGCCGGTTCGATTCACGGTTAGCCGTCGTGCCGGTTCGATTCTGCCCTAGCAGCCCACAAGGTACCATATAATCCACCCATAGCGGTCCACACATGCACATATATTTTGCCCATAGCAGTCAGCGATGTCATATAATCCGCCCGTAGCGGTCCACAGCATACTTATAATCTGCCCATAGCGGTCCACTGTACATATATAATCATCCCATAGCGGTCCACTGTATATATATATAATCCGCCCATAGCAGTCCACTTATCTTTTTCTTTACTTATGATTCGATTCACACTTTAAAGATTTATGATTTCATTTCACATTCATTTATTGTTCAAAGGTTTCCCCTACTAATCAAGATTCAAAACTTGCAAAAACTCACATACAGAGTCAAAGACTGAGATTCCCTATATGATTTTCAAAGGCTACAAAAAAGGTTCAAAACAAAGATCATTGCTTGATTCGATAAGTCACTAATTTCCAAAACAACCACTATGTCAAAGATTCGAACATTCAGAGCTTTCGAGCATTTCAAACAGTCAAAATATTCAATCAAATATTAGAGTTCATAGATCTAAAATTCCCATTACAAATAGCTCAAATACTAATTCATTTCAAAATAAAACTTATCATTTTTCATTCGATCATATCAAGCATCTATGAAATTAAATTAAAATGCAATTGCGTATAAAATTTTCCCCACCTTAGCCTCGAAGTTGTGCGAAGCCAAGCTAAGCCCCATCGATGGATTCCTATCCTCAATCTACATTACAAACAAATGATGATGTATCAAGGATCAGCACCAATCACTAATAACTTAGACATATTTAAGTATTTTCTCAAAACCGAGGTTGAAACGGGCAATTTCGTGCTAACTTAGAAATTGACATAACTTACTCTTAAAGTTTGACCTTTAAAATTTTAGACTCATAAAATAGTTAAAACACAAAAGTTATAGGACATATTATCCTCTTTCTAACACCTCAAAAATCACATCAATCAGAGTTCGGAGTAAAATGTTATCGCTAAAATACCGAAGCTGTGTTGGCACTTTAGTCAAAACGTGTTAACTCAAAACTTGACCCACCTTCCCACTCAATTTTGACTCTCGAAAAGTTTGATTAAGGAATTACTTAATGCATAAAAGTTGTAGAGCTCATTGGCATCTTTCCAATGACTCAAGAATCATATGATTCTGAGTTTGGGATAAAATGTTACAGCTAAAATACTAAAGCAGTATTGGCATGTACAGTCAAATTTGATCGATCAAAATTATTTCGATTGATCAAATTTGAAACTTGATCAATCAAAATCCGACAGAAACCCACAACACTTCCTATTCTATACTTTTTGATCGATCGAGTTTGAAACTCGATCAATCATAACACATTTCGATCGATCAAATTTAATTTCGATTGATCGAAATCCTTCAGAAATCGAATTTTAACATTCTCAAGTCAAATTCGATCGATTGAATCCATTTCGATCGATCGAAAATCACAAATTTCGCCCAATCCTTGGTTTTCTAATTCCAAATCTAATTTTTCTTCCTCAAATTTAACCTAAATCTCACATACAATTATACAACCATAAAATAAAGTAATTAAATTCATCTAGCATGAATTTCTCACCTTAAATCAATCGATTAACCCATAGATCGGATCATCTTCCCCGCTTCATAAAAACAGGGTTGCCAAACCCACATCTATTTCTTCCAAGCTCCACAACCACAACCAAGCCTTCACGATCGTCGTTAACCCTTCCACACACACCTCACACCAACCCACGCTACGATTAGCGGCTCAAATCACACGATCTCTTCGCTCAAAGAAGTGGGTTTCCAAAATCCCCCAAACAACTCAAAAGGCCCAAAGCAATGCACATCGTCAAAACCAATGATGATCCTTCCCTTCCACGAGTCCACAACCTTTTCCTCACAAAACCTAAGCTCAGCGCACACGGATCCGGCACATTTTCCCTTCTTCCTCTTTCTCTCTCTAGAAGCCCAAGAACCCTCAAAATTGCAAACGGCTATAGCTTCCAAATGAAGCTTTTGACTTTATATACAAAGGGGGCTATTTCCTTATAAAACGCCTACACCCATTTTGGCTATTAACTCTTATCTAAACGACCTAGTTTTCGCGTGAAACGGGCGTACCTAAATAAGGTATTATCTATTATATAAATGATCTTGTGGTTCGGTGTGGGGCCTGTACACCGAAACCACATATCAATTGGACTGAGTGTTGAGCCAATACACGCAACCATGGTATATGAACTTTGTCCTAAAAATCTCACACGGGCTCAAATGAACCCAAAACCATCCCGTTTGAAAAATCCGAATGGTGATGTGTTTCTTAACAAACATGCACCCAATTAGGACTTACAGTCGGCTTGATCAATTGGCCCAACCAGTTGGCCCAACTAGTCAGCCAAATATAGTTGGCCCAATTAGTCCAATAAGCTGTTTAACTATTACTAAACTTTCATTCCCTCTCTAGAACCCAAAATCATAAGAGACAAATTCTCTTAGGCTTCATACACTTTTATTAAGTCTTTGGTTTCAACGTTAAGCACATACACCACAACTAGGTGTATCGAAACTCATTCAAAGTTTCACTCATAACTTTAATCCTTCTGATTTTCACTTAACACATAACCTAATATGGCTTATCAATTATTTTCATAGGGTCGGGTACGTGACTAGTCGGGCACGCACACCGAGGCGCACTGTTTAAAGGTCAAAAATTTTCAGGATGTTACATTATATGTATTGGTCAATTAGACAAAAACATTATTCAGCCATCACCTTATTTGCTTACAGCAAGTGCAGTGCTAGTGTTGTGCATAGCCACCAAATCTAGTAGCATTTTTAAGTATTACGCAGCCCACCTAAACTAAAGCAGAAAACAAAATCTAACAGTATCCCTTTAGTTTTATGCCACCCACCTGAACCTAAACTAAATCTGAAATTTTAAAGCTTCCTTTAGTGTTGCTATGCACTTGAGCTTAAAACCTAAACGCAATCTGTAATCATAGCATACGTCTAGTACTTTTCAGCCCACTTATAAAGAAAGTGGTAGATTAACTATTTTTATTTATCATCTAGAAATCTTAACTCGGGCTTATATTGCATCCTTTATTTGACCTTGAAGAAGGGTATTAAATTTAGTCCCTTTATCAGGGCGACATGTTAACTATGTGGGAAGAACAATCATGCTCATATTCCTTATTGCAAATGCTCCAACTTTTCTTAGTAGTATTCTGCCTTATCCAATACTCTGAAAACAGCATCATTCAACAAACTTTTTTTGGTGCCAAACATGGAAGCAACTGATTATCATTGTTGAGTTTCAATTTTTGAGGGCACTCATTTTGAACACTTCTTGATAGGTTGTTACTAGATTTTGGTTTGCATGCATCAACATAAATCTCAAGACTCAAATCATAGCAACTACTAAGAATTATCATTTGATATTTCTTGGTATCAGGGCCTAACATACATTACATGGTTGATTTATAGTGGACAACGCAAATTTGTTATTAGTGGACAATGCAAAATTGTTATGGGCCTTTCTTCACATTGTAGCATCCAATATGCACTGATAGGAGCATGGTTCTAAAAGTTGACCAGTCTATGAGTAACTTGGCTGAGTTACTCAGCTCACAGATTTTGAGTCGGGTCACTAGATTTTAAGTTAAGTCAATATTTTGCTAGGATGATTAGCCATGGTTTGTAAGTATGCATACATACATATATATATATAATATTTTCATATGATAAAACTTTTGGAACTATGTTTTAAAAAGTATTACATGATCCTTTGTTACCAACATAACTTTCCCTCTCTGTCTCTCTCTTGGTACATATTTGTTAATTATTTCCTACCTCACTCATCTCTTGTTATCAGGTAATGATTATCGTATTATGCTTTATTTTATGATTAATGGGCCATAAATGCTCATTTACGGATAGAGGCATGGCCGCCCGAAATTTGGGCCATGTGGCATGAGTCATCAAATTGGTAGCTCATTTATTAACTGAAGTGGCCAAAAAAATACTCATTGGGGACCTGAATCCTCCAATCTATGCATTCTAAAATGGTAGTTAGTTGCCATGGCATCAAATGTTTCTCACCTCCCATTTCACTTGGATGACACGGGTCAGCACTAGCCACACAAAACTTGAGTTTTAGTCATCAGTCAACAACACCGCCTGATCGATAGCCGTGCCACCTATCTCCAACCTAAGGCATGGGTACCTTCTAATACACCTTCCTTTCAGGCTTTCCCGCAGCAAAACTATAAATAGAGCTAAGATCCAAACCACTTACATCACTCAACACCTCTCTAGTCTCTACTACTACTTAGCATCTATTCACTGTTTCTCCCACATTGTCTCTTCTTCCACTACTAAAAAATGTTGTTTATTTTGCTATAATTAGCAAGCTTTCTATTGGCTGCTTCGGGTAGTGACTTGAATCAAGTCTTTGATATAACATGGGGCAATGGTCGTGCTATGACATGAAACAACAGAGAATTGCTTACTATCTTTAGACAGGAGCTCTGGTTATGGTTTTCAGTCCAAGGAGTGTCTCTATGGAAAGATACTTAATGGCTATTTTGTGGGCAATCTGGTTGGTACTTAATGGTAATTGGTACTTAATGGCAATCTGGTTGTTAATTTATTTATTTTTTGATTTGTGTTGTGCTATAGCTTCTCGCAGCGGGCACAGGTATGTATTCCCTTTCTTTCATTGTCCTGCTATATACATATGCCTTTACCAAGAAAACAAATCTAGTTGATTTTATAAAAGCTCTAGTAGATAGCAGCTTCTTGTTGCTATCTCTTGTTGGATGCATAACCAATCCTAAAGGATAAGCCTCCTTCATATGGATGCATTAGTGGATTTATCGCTTTTATGCTTAGGTGAAAAATTAATCCATTTTATATCATAGTTCATGCATTTGATTTTATTACCAGGATTGCAGTAGGCTTGTGTGCTATTTCTATGTAAGTTCTTTATCAAATATAAAACTCCTGGTTGTAAGTTTGGTCTGGGACTGTCGCTGTCCCTACATTGTTAGTTCTTCTCTCCTATTAGGGACCACTTGTGATTCCTTTAGATAATGATCTAGTTAATTGGGATGGCAAATATTTGTTAATTAAGTAAATGGCAAACCTCCTCTACATAATAGCTTAATTGGATCGGACTAGAAAGTGAAGCAATTAAAGTTCCATATATCTGAATTTTACCAGATTTGCTCTAATTTTCTCGATTTGAACCCTTCTTGAATTCTTCTTGTATCCTGAATTTGTGACTATGCATTGATGGGTGTATTGGCCACTTAGGATTGATACAAGTCACTATTAGGGGTTTTGTGTGATTTTCGTTTTTATTTTTGAAAAAATATTTGGAAAACATTGAATAAAATCTTAAAAAATTATTTCGAAGTAAAGTGTTTCATGTGTACATACATATTAAGTGAATAATATATTATGTTGAATGTTTCTATTATATTCATATAAAAAGTAGATATTGATGCGAGTAAGCTAATGAATTATGATCGACTGAGATTGATTTATGAATATTGATGTTTTTTATCATAATTCATGAATGGTATACTGTCAATTATCATAATTGATGTCTCAAAGTTACACACTTGTTTGTGGTATCTTGTAGAGAGTGCATTTTTCATGTGGTTTTTAATTTAGTCTTACGGTTTTTCACCAGGCAAACTTGATCAGAAGTGTTGTTGTAAACTATCTTCTGGACGCTGGAGTTTAGTGGGGAGGTGGTCCTGTTGTCAAAGTAAAATAATTAAAGCGACAGTTTGTTCTTTTGTTTTTAGTCTCCGAAAAGAGCATCTTCTATACAACAACTTTTGTACCTATCAACAAATCGAAGGAAATGAACTACCTTGCAGGGTGTGTGAGATGCAGTAGTGGAGTTACTACACACACTTGTAGCTATACATGCAGAGGTATTAGATGCTTTTGTCACTGTGCATGCTGTGCATAATGTTACTTTGTTCTAATACATATGCTTTAAATTTTTCGAGCATTTTCGGTGGAAATATTATAAAGGTCCCAAACCCGTCAAAATCTATGTTGTTTTTTTTGTTTTTTTGCCGAAACTTATAGGAGCTGATAGCTACATCTTTTCCTGAAACTTATAGGAGCCAAGAAATGCCTTGCCAACGCACATGAATGATGTTTGTGGCAGCATTTTAAGGACCCATGATTAGTGCCCATGTTGGCTAATTATTGTCCAAGTTAAAAGACGAATCAGATATAAGAGATACAGAGTCTTATACAAACATCGTGTAAGTAATTTTTTTCTGAACCAACATTTGTGTAAGTAATTTGCTACCTGTAATGACACACTTATTTGATTGTTAGTAGTAGCCAAGAGAGAAAGAATTAGACATAAGGAAAAAAATTAAAGGCTAGCTAAAAGTTTGGTAAGAAGCTTCTTAACTTCCTGTTTAAGATATTTGAGGAGAATAATTAATTGGCTTCCTAGCCGTCATTTTCATGTGAGAGAGATACGGGCTCTAGCTTGTTAGTTGGATAGTCGGAAGAAACAATGGTAAAACCAAATTTGCCGAATTTAGAATTTATGTGACTGATTTGAATAGTCTAAGCATCGATCTTAAGAGCTATTTTGGGGTTGTTAAATCTATAGGGGAAAAAAGAAATGATTTATTAATCGAAAGATGAATAGGGTTCTGTAACAGTTGCGCGTTTGTTACACTTTGTGGAATAGATAAAAGCCGGATCAGGCATATGCCTACCACCGGCCCTAAATGGTCTAGGATAAAACAATAAGATGTGGTGGTCCCGTCAATATTAGCATAAGTAAAATTTCCTACGTATAAAAGTGTGATATAAGTGTGATAGTATCTTTCAAAAACATTACTGAGCTAAAGGATATGGGTACTAAGTTAGCCCAGCCCAATATAAGTCAAGTGCAACAAGTGTCATAAATCAGCCTATTTTGTCTTCTCCACTTAGACATAATACACATAAAAGCCCGTATGAGCTTTGTATAAAGGATAAACCTCTTTTGGCGTATCTGCGTATACCAAGAAATGCCCATATGGGCCTTGCGTGGGAACTTAGTCCAAATAGCTTATACACTGCAATAGTGTATACAACTCATATACAAGGATAGCCTTGTTTGACTGTTATGGGATACATTTAACTACCATGTGCTAGCCTAGTATGGAATTAGGACCCAAGAGGCTTATCAGCTGCTTTGTATTTCGTAAGACTACATGACTCAAATGAGTCACCAATGCATTATCATGCACGCAAAGTGCAGCTTAATATAAATATAAAATAAAAACATAGGGGCTTTCTCCTTCTTCTTCCTACTTCGGCAATTGCTAGCACATACAGCAAAAAGAAGCCGAGCAATTAAAACTACGCTCTACTACACCCTTGTACACCTTTGAATTCCTTAGCTCACAACTTGCAATCCTGCGATTTTTGAAACAACCCTTGGTCTCCATCAACTCCATACATCCTTGACTGTTATATCCTTGGCGAACACGACGTCAATAGACGTTCAACACCGTCATAACCACAAGTCTACTAAAAGGTACACTGACTTTGTATATTGATGTGTATGGGCTACGAGATTATCACTCTATGCTGTCGATTATATGAAATCGAATTTGCAACACAGAGATGGGTGATTTAGTGTTGATGGAGCATAGATCTCATGCTAAAGTCATGACATGAACGTATACACTCCGAAGCTTTTAATGCCGGATTCAAAATAAAAATACACCAAAATTTCAGCATAAAAATAAATACGAAAATCCAATTTTTGTACACAATAGAGATGAAAGATATAAGCTTTATATATATATCAAAGACCAAGTCAATTGCCTGGGTAAAAGAACCAAAAGTGGAGTAGAAATCACCTCAGCAAGCCAAGCCTGACAGGCTTTCCGCGGCAACCTTACATGGTTGCCGCGGCAAGGTGCTCAGGCTTGCTGCAGCAAGCATTATGCATTGACCACTGTTCAGTATTTTGGTCATAACATTTGACCTCAAACTTTGATTGCCTCTATTCTTGATGCGTTGGAAAGGAGACAACAAGCCCTACAACTTTTATGAAGTAACAAATTCTTACATCTAATTTTTTTAAGGTAAAAAATTAGTAACAAGTTATGGCAAGGTACCCAACTGACTGGCTTGCCGCGACAACCCTTATGGCCTGCAGAGGCAAGCCTATGTATAGCTGTCATTTTTACTTAACATGCCCTTGGTCTGTATCTGACCTACGCGCGGTGACTCTCCATGTCTGTAAACAGTACACAACATTTATATCGGGTCTCAGGTGACCCATTACCCCTGAAGATATACTAAAATATATATCTATATATATACACTATAGGTGCCACTTTCTGCACATGACGCGTTTGCTTCAAGATGTGCGTGCACGGTAAACCAGTTACACGTAAACCTGGTGTCAGGTAGGCAGTTTATATTGTTAATTTATATTTTATTTTCGAATTCATCCCTGATTAGCAAGTTATAATTAGACCTATGTTAGTTTGATCCATATGTTAGTAATAGTTTCAGTTGTTATAAATATGCTAGTTGTGCTAGTTCTGCTGAGGTATACTAAGCTATGATGATAGTAAGATCAACGCCATATATGTTTATACCATGAACTTTGATGCTCGATCCATGCTAGTTTAGCTCGACATAGGATTATTCTATGAATATATGTCAGCATGATAGTTTTTAAATATGAAGGCAGTTTTAGATAATTAGAGATTTATAAGGATGCCAATCTATTTTGTTGATGATAAACGCATGTGATCATGTCAGTTTATATAATGAACTCATGTCAGTTGGGTTGGATATAATACTAATGAAATCAATGTTGATTTATGGTTAAAGAATGATGCTAAAATATTTAGTGATAACGGGATAATGCTAAATCAGTTTAGAGGAATGGTTCGGATTAATGACGCTCATGTATAAGCATGTATATTCATGTATAATAATCATAGATAGAGATAGATGAGTTTATGAATCATGATGAATGTATAGGTCAGATTTGACGTGTGATTAATGAAGGAATATGCTAGACCAGTTTTGATGAATAGTTAGCTCAGTTCGATAGATGAATATTAATTATTATGTTATTTCAGTTTAAATAAATGCATTTCCAATGACTATGCTCATGTCAAGTTTGATGAATAGATATGCATGATAAGGATCCAAGCAGTTGTGCCATAGGACTATTATGATAATTCAGTTAGATGTGTGATTATAAATAATGATATGATCAGTTATGTACGAATGATGATAAGATCAGTTTTAACACATGAATATGAATAGTTATGCGAACTCAGTTATACTAGTTCAGTTTTGCTATATCATATCTGTTCATGATGTTCTTGCATACATGTTAGCATGCATTGTTCATGTACTGTTATCCTTGATGTCATGTACACGTCTTTATTCTCGTCTTGAAAAAAGTGATCCCGCTAACTCGGGATCTTGATATCTCGTCCATGTGATCCTGCTAACTCGGGAGCTTGATATCTCGTCCAAGTGATCCCACTAACTCGGGAGCTTGATATCTCGTCCAAGTGATGCCGCTAACTCGGGAGCTTGATTTTCTCAGTCCAAGTGATCCCGTTAACTCGGGTGCTTGACAAGTGATCCCGCTAACTCGAAAGGTTGATTTTCTTATTTCTTGTATATGTCTTATTTCAGTATGATTTTTGTAATTGTCCAGCATGATTCCTTGTCAGTATAATTCCTCGTATTTGTGTAGCATGAATCTGTCAGCATGATATAATATTTGCATAATTTATTGCTTGTTATACTATATGTTGCTAGAATAAATGTTAAATGTTGCTAGAATAGATACAAGGTAAGATATAATGTATTTAGTCTTATAATTTATGCATTTAGAAGTGAATTGAAAATCTAACATATAAAGTAGCACTTTAAATTTTCCTGCTGAGCTTTGATGATAGCTCATCCTACGACTTTATATCTTTGCTGCAAATATTGCTCAAGTCCCTGAGCACGAGGCTGATCCTACCTACCATCCTGAGGAGGAGGACGACGAGGAAGATTCTGCTAAAGAAATCTTTCCTAAATGGGTTTGAGAGAGAGTGATTGATAGATTGTTTTAGAACATGTATAATTCAGCAGTATGGTATGGTTTGAGATAGTTTACTCCTTCATGTATAAGTTTTCTTTTTATATTTCCAATTCAATTTACTGTTTTAGATAAAGGAATGGATATCAGTTGTGCCATATTTCTTCGTATCAGAGTTATTTTAATTCGCTTTCGTAATTGTAAAACTTTGTACACGATGCACTTGTAAGAAAGGATCATGTTAGGTGATCCGACGGCGCGACCTTTCCCATTTACGAGACGGGGAAAAGTCGGGCTGTCACAGGTGGTATCAAAGCCCGACGTTAAGTCTTTGGTGACTTAACTCTGGCATAGATATATGGCATGACTTTTGATGTTTGTTCATTATTAAAGCCTAGGCTTTAGGTCTTTTAGGGACTCAAGGCTATGGCAGTAGGTTCTATTAGAGCATAGGTTGTGGATCTATACAACCACATTTGACTGAAATAATCAGTCACTATTGTGGATTTGTACGACCACGCTTGACTGAAGTGATTGGTCAATAGTGATCGAAGTATGCCTTAAGGATCTGAGTTAGGATGTAAATGTTTTCAAGTCATGGGATCATGACGATCACGATTAATGTTAATTGAAACATTTGTTTCATTTTGACAGATCACTATGGCACCTCACAAAAGAGCTAAGACCGCGCATGCTGGGAGGGATGATCATGAACAAACTCAGCAACTACTAGAGACAATGGTCAGAACCATGGCCCAGCAGACTGAGCTACTTACGACACTAGTGCAGCCCATTGCACGCACTTCTTCATCTACAATCATTCGGTCATACTCACGATACAGAATACAGCACAAGACGGGGAAATGTAGGTGGGCCACAGGTGAGTGCTTCAGATGTGGTAGACTAGGACATCTGATAAAAGATTGCCCTATGGCGAAAACGAAAAAGATGACACCCGAATCTCAGCGACCTGCTCAAGGTGTTTATCCGAAATCAACTATATCTACACCTTCGGGGTCATTCCGTCACTTAAACCCTATTAGAACAGGAGCATTCGGAGTTCCACAAACTTCATGCACCTCTTCATCCATTCTGTTAGCACCCTGTGAAAAATGTGGGAAGGCACATAACATGGACGAATGTCATAGAACGTCTGGGGCGTGCTTTCGTTGTGATATGATGGGACATCGGATTAAGGATTGCCCAGAGATGGTGGGAACAACATCAAAGACGGCACAAGATGCCAAAACTAGCAATGATATATACCTTAGTTATAAGTTATTTAAATTATTTATGAGAAAGGTGCATCTAGGTAAATAATTTATATATGTGTGCATCTAGTATATTATTTTCTTTTCATCAGTTTTAGCACTGATAAATTTATATTTTGTTAAGTGGACACAATTTAGCTAACACTAGTATATAGATATATTAGATACCTTACAATTGTATCTAAATGATGCCTACTTCCTACTTGTTGTATGAGGCACATGTTTTGGTAGATCCTAGATCAGCACATTCCTTTGTTACACCCAATTTATTGTAAAGTTAGGAAAGTTGGGTGCCACCCGAGAACCTCTCAACTTTATTATAACGTGTCAGTCCTGACTAGACAGTCTGTCACTACTAACATGATATGTCGATCAATCATCGTTATACTCTAAGGTCACGATGACTATGAAGCAGTAGTTGATTCATCTTACTCGATTTACTCGATATGCAAGGATTCACCATAATCCTTGGCATGGATTGGCTATCCAATCATCATGTGAGCATTGATTGTAGAAGTAAATTTCCAATAGCCTGGGAATCCCCTAATGTCTTCCCTGATGAGTTGCCAGGATTTCTGCCTGACAGGGAAGTGGAATTCACTATTAATTTAGCCCCGAGCACTGAGTCGGTATCAAAGGCACCTTATCGAATGGCACCAGTGGAATTGAAAGAACTCAAGGAGCAGTTGCAAGAGCGTCTTGACAAAGGGTTTATCAAACCGAGTGTGTATCCATGGGGCGCATGTTAAGTGGTGAAAATTGCTACTTTTCACCCTTTAACCTGATCATTGATAGACCTGTGAGCACACTAATAAGCCTCTGTCGAGTGTATTTTGTAGACAGTAATAAAATATGACAATAATATAGAAAACCACTCAAGAATGCCCACAAAGGGGCCATCTCTTTGCATAGGACAGACCCAGCAATAGCACACCAAAGGGTAGCACATCACCGGATCCTTAGAGTGCTTGGCTGCAGCAGAACAAGGCGAAGGAATTGAAGATAGGCCAAAAACATCCTATCGAGAGGACATCTGAAGATTTCGATAAGAGGTGAGAGTTAAATTAGAGGAATTCATGCAGATTGGCAAGGTTTCGATAGGATCTGAAGGCAGAAAGATGAAGAAGTCATGAGGATTGCAAAATTCGATAGGATCCAAGAACCTATCGAACAGTTGAGAGAAAGATAGATTTCATCCTGACAAAATCTACCTGAGGAGAAAAGAGAACCTATCGAAGGGTTCCTAAACCTATCGAAAGGTCTTCAGAACCTATCGGAAGGCCGCCTGAACCTAACGAAATGGAGGTGCTGGAACAGCACCTATCGAAGGATGTTTAAGCCTTTTGATAGGAATGAGAGCCATCCTATCGAAGTGATGGAATGCAAAGCTACAACCTGACGAAACGGTCTCCCAACATATCGAACTACTCCTCCAACCTGTCGAATGCTCCAGATAAAGTGCAGTGAAGCTGAAGCCTCAAAGCTCATCCTATCAAAATCTATCGAAGGGATTGGAGAACCTGACGAAAGGACTAAAAAGCTTTTCCACAATCTGTCGGAAGCTTCCCCAACCTATTGAAATCGTGTGCAGAACTTCTCAGAAACTCAGCTATGCACACGCTATGACTTGGTGACCTGCTACACAGACTACAGATCTGAGAGCATTTCCATTGTAGATTGAGTTTGATTGCAATATAAATGTTGTTTTTAATGTTATAATTAGATCTAAAGTTCCTTTGGTTTCATTTGGTGCTCGATCGGATTTGTGTAGAGGAGTCTATAGATCAGCTCACCCACTTAACTGGTAGACCTCTTGGATACCATCTGATCTCCCTGGATCTGATACTCCTGTAATTTCCTGAGTCTGTGACCTTAGAATTGCAGCATCTGTAGTGATTTTAATTGCCCTGATTGATGCTTTTGCTTTGAAGGAGATCCCTAGGATGATCTGTGACCATTAAAGTGGACAGATCATAGCCTTAAGATTAGTCCAAGCTCAGGCTCCAATTGGATTCATCTACTGTAAATCCCTGGATCAGATAAAGTCTATAGGATGGTCTGTGACCATTCAAGTGGATAGATCATAGCCTTAAGACCAGTTAGATCCCGTGATTTGGAGTGGAGTCTCCTACCTTGCAGCTGTGCCTATAGCCAGTTGAGGGAATTGTGTGCCCTGAACCTCTGTGGCATGATTAACCTAATCTGAATTCAGTGAGACCAATCTCCAACCTGCTCTTCTCTATTTTCTATTTTCAACTCCTTTGCCCTGCAAGATCTAAATTCCTAAACTCGATCCAAGTTAGTTTTTATTCAATTTTGGTATAGCTTAAGTGGCAACACCTTTTAAACCTCTCCCCTATATATTAGCTAACGTACCATTAGTTAGGGTGCCAGATCTCTTACAGATCTGGAGATATACCACATTTTTAACGTAACCTCCCTGTGGGCATTCCCTTACTCACCATATTTTTAAAACTTGCCACAACAGACCCTGATTACTTGCAGGTCTGTGTGAGTGTGTTCTGCCTAGTTTTATGAATGATTTTAGACCCTATTTGAAGGGAAGTTCGAAACGCCAACAAGTTTTTGGCGCCGCTGTCGGGGAGGTGTGTTTAGAAATTGGTAGATCTAAGTTTGTATCATAGATCTATAGTTGTTTGTTTGATTTCACTAATTGCTTGTGAGTTTTGTTGTTTTTCAGTATTTTGTGTGCATTTCATCATGTCTGAGGTTGCAGTGTTAGAGGAGAATTGTGCTGAAGGCTGCTCTGTAGTTTGCATCCCTCTACTCCCCTTTTATTTTTCAGATCTGTTAGAGTAGTTAGAAAGTTTGGTTGATTCTACTTGTTGTGTTGAGGATTTATTCTGCATTTAGATTTTGAGTGTTCTATGTTTGGTATGAGAACTCTCCAACCTCAGATTATTCCACTATATCCAGAGGTTGAAAGACTTCTCAGATCCAGACCAACTACACCCACATCTGTTGCAATTGACTTGGTAGAAATGGGTGAGCAACAGCAGCCGAGAACCCTCAAGGAGTTTAATGCACCAGGGGTCTATAATTCCCCCTTCTGCATTCAATTTCCAGTTGCTCAAGGAAACTATGAGATAAAATCTTCCATAATTCAAATGCTGCCCTCAATTCATGGCCTGACTAAAGAAGACCCCTACAAGAACATTGATGAGTTCTTGGGACTCTGCACTACATTTAACATCACAGGTTTGGGGGAAGAGGCCACCAGGATGAGGCTCTTTCCTTTTTCATTAAAGGACAGAGCCAGGACCTGGTTGTCCATGCTTCCACCCAACAGCATTCAGTCCTGGAGTGACCTCCAAAGCCAATTTTTGGCCAAGTTCTTCCCTATGTCAAAAACCAGCCAGTTAAGGAAGGGTATCATCTCTTTTACCCAAGATCCAACTGGAGATTTTCATCAATCCTGGGAGAGATTTAAGGAACTCCTAAAGAAATGCCCCCACCGTCAAATCCCTGAATGGCAAATGGTCCAAAGCTTTTATCAGGGAATTGATTCTAAGAGCAGAGACATGATAGATGCTTCCTGTGGTGGCACCTACCTCCATAAAACTGCTGAGGAGGCATGGGAGCTGTTTGACATCATTAGTGAGAACTCTATGCAAAGGGAAGCCTTGGCTAGAGACCTAGAGCCTCCTAGGTTGGTGAAGGAGAATACTTCAAGAGGAAAGCTATATGAAGTGAGTTTGTCAGGTGATTTGGAAAGGAAAGTGGACAGTCTAGCCCTGAAATTTGATAGGCTTATGGGAGCAATGCAGTCACCTATGACTGCTGAGGTGGAGGAGGCATGTGCCATATGCCAGTCCCCTGCTCACACCCTTGGAGAATGCCCATCTGCTGGTCAGTTTTCATATTTTATAACAGAGCATGTGGCTGCAGCTCAGTCTTATGAGCAGCAACCTGCTGCTGGGTATCAATGGAGGAACCACCCCAATCTGAGGTGGAGACAAGATGCATACCCCAGCCAGCAGCCCATGCCCTACAGAAATGCTCAGCCCTATCCCCAAGGTTATGTCCCAAGGCCTCAGTATTAGCAGCCCATGGCCCAACCTGTAGCTCCTCCTGTGCAGCAATCTGCACCTCCTCCAACTGCGAGATCATCTTCCTTTGAGGAACAAGTTCTGTATTCACTGTAGAACTTGAACTCCTTATCCCAAACTGTGCACTCTCACAGCCAAAGCATCAAAAAGATAGAGGACCAACTTGGTCAACTGTCTGATGTTCTGACTAGGAGAGAGGGAGGAAGGTTGCCTAGCCAACCACAGGACAACCTAAGAAGACAATTTGTAGTGGGTGAAGTTTCCTTAACCTATGAGGAAGCCAAATCTGTTACAACATTGAGAAGTGGTAGGCTAGTGGACAACCAAGTGGGCTGTGAGCCTGTGAGGAGCTTGGAGGAAGAAAATAAAGTGATTTCTATAAGAACACAACAAGGGCCACCAGTGGTGGACCTGAAGGAACAACTAGCTGTGAATAAAGAGGATAATGAGGATCCTCAAGAAAAGAAAAAAATTAAAAAGAAAGATGATCAATTGGCCAAGGCTGCAAATGAGGGAGCAATCCCACATTTGTCATTTCCTAAGGCACTACAAGCACCTTCCCCTTTCGATACGGGGCAAGGTAAAATAGAGGAAATGATGGAGACTTTCAAGCAAGTAAAGATCAATTTACCTTTACTTGATGTAATTAAACAAGTCCCAGCCTATGCCAAGTTTTTGAAAGATCTATGCACCCATAAAAGATAGTCTAGGATACACCTATCCAAGAAAGTCTTTTCAGCAGAGAAAGTGAAACAAATTTTGTCTATTACAACCCCAACCAAATTGCAGGACCCTAGAACCCCCACTATCCCCTGCATCATTGGGGATCACACCATTAACAAAGTCTTATTAGATCTGGGAGCCAGTGTAAATTTGCTTCCATATTCAATATATGAGAAACTGGGCCTAGGAGAATTAAAGCCCACACATGTGGTCCTACAGCTGGCTGACAGATCTGAAAGGAAACTTATGGGGATAATTGAAGATGTTTTGGTTGGAGTTGACAAATTCTTCTATCCTACTGACTTTTTGGTGCTAGATATGGAGCCAAGTAGGGGTGTCACTTCCATACCTATAATACTAGGAAGGCCCTTATTCGCTACAGCTAATGATTGTATTCAATGTAGGTCTGGAATCATGGAAGTGTCATTTGAAAATATGAAGGTCAAATTGAATGTGTATAATGCAGCAAATCAACCTCATCTCAATGAGGACTATTTTTTTCTTGATGTGATAGATGAGGTTGTGCAAGAAAATTTGAATATGCTGCTGCATGGTAAGGAATGGTTTAATGAGCTAGCTGAAGTATGGAAGGAAATAGAGGTAGAGAAGGTTCCCACCTCTGAGATTTAGCATGTAAAACTTGTCTCTTCTGAAGCAGAACCAGCAAAGCACCATCCATGGAGGTCTGCTTTGTTCCCTCTCCCACCCCCCTCCAAAGCATCCCTATTGCCCTCCCTCATCAATCCCCCAGAGGTGAAATTAAAGCAACTCCCAAAAGCTTTGAAATATGCCTTTTTAGGAGACAACAATAAATTGCCTGTGATAATCTCTTCTTCCCTCACTCTTGAGCGGGAAAAAGAACTACTTTGTGTACTAAAAAGTCATAAGAAGAATATTGGATGAACCATTAGAGACCTAGAGGGAATCAACCCTGCTGTGTGCATGCATAAAATTCATCTTGAGGAAGGCTCCAAACATTCCAAAGAGATGCAAAGAAAACTCAACCCACACATGCAGGAGGTTGTGATGAAGGAGGTAGACAAACTCTTAGATGCTGGGATAATATACCCCATCTTAGATTCTCAATGGGTAGCACCTACCCAGGTAGTACCCAAGAAATCTGGCATTACAGTTGTTGAAGCAGATTCAGATGAGCTGATTCCAACTAGACAGACCACTAGTTGGAGTGTATGCATAGATTACCAAAAGCTCAATGAAAAAACTAGCAAGGATCACTTCCCATTGCCCTTCATAGATAAAATTTTGGACAAGCTGGCAGGCTGGGCCTATTACTTTTCTCTTGATGGATATTCTGGGTACAATCTGATCCCTGTCTACCCCCAGGACTAAGAAAAAACTACATTCACTTGCCCATTTGGAACCTTTGCGTACAGAAGGATGCCACTTGGGTTGTGTAATGCACCTGCCACATTCCAAAGATGCATGCATGGTATCTTCTCTGATATAATTGATAAGGTTTTGGAGAACTTTATGGATGATTTCTCCATTTATGGAGATGATTTTAGCCAATGCCTGCACCATCTCAGCTCTGTGCCGTAAAAATGTGAGGAGACCAACCTAGTTCTGAGTTGGGAGAAGAGTCACTTCATGGTGACTCAAGGCACTGTTCTAGGACATGTCTCTCACAAAGGAATCGAGGTTGATCAAGCTAAGATTGATTTAATTGCTCATTTGCCCCCTCCCAAAATTGTCAAACAAGTTAGGTCATTTTTGGGCCATGCTGGGTTTTATAGGAGGTTCATCAAGGACTTCAGGAAAATTTCCAAACCCCTTTGTCACCTGTTGTGCCAGGATGTTCCTTTTGACTTTAATGATGAATGTCGAGCTACTTTTAAACTGTTAAAGACTTGTTTGACTACAGCTCCCATCTTGCAAGCCCCTGACTTCTCTCTGCCATTTCAGTTGCTGTGTGATGCATTAGACTTTGCCATTGGGGCAGTTTTGGGTCAAAGAAAAGACAAGGCACCTTCTGTGGTAGCATATGCTCGTAAATCAATGGTTGACACTCAATTGAATTATACTACAACTGAGAAAGAGCTATTAGCCATCGTATTTGCTTTAGAAAGATTCAGGTCTTCTGTGCTGGGATCAAATTTCATTGTGTTCACTGACCACTCAGCTTTAAAATACCTCTTGTCCAAAAATGAAGCCAAAGCAAGACTAATCAGATGGATTCTTCTCTTGCAGGAATTCAATTTGGAGATTGAAGACAAGAAGGGAGTTGAGAACATGGTGGCCGACCATCTATCAAGGACCCCAGTAGCTGAAACAGAGAGCTTGCCCATTAATGACTCCTGCCCAGATAGCGGCTCTTTGTCTTGCGAGATAAGTTATAGTTAATTACCTTGCTGTGGGTAGGATCCCTCCACATTAGAACAAGGATGATCGAAGCCTACTTTTCTCACAAATTCGACACTACATGTGGGAGGATCCTTACCTCTTTAAGCATTGTACAGACCAGGTGATAAGACGTTGTGTGCCTGAAACAGAGTTTCAAAACATTCTAACCTTGTGCCATGAACAAGCTTGTGGGGGCCACTTCAGTGGTAACAAGACTGTGACGAAAGTGCTTCAAAGTGGTTTTTATTGGCCTACGCATTTCAAAGATGCCCCGCATCATTGTAAAGCTTGTCCTCGATGTCAGCAAATGGGTTGCATTACAAAGAGAAATTTCATGCCTTTGTAACCTATACTTGTTGTCGAACTGTTTGATATTTGGGGAATCAATTTTATGGGACCTTTCCCCCCTTCATATGGATATAATTTCATTCTTGTAGTTGTGGACTATGTGTCCAAATGGGTAGAGGCCATTGCTACAAGAACAAATGACCACAAGGTTGTCATCAACTTTTTGAAAGACAACATCTTCTCGAGGTTTGGCATCCCTAAGGCTATTATCAGTGATGGGGGAAGCCACTTCTGTAATAAACCTTTTGATAAGCTGATGGAAAGATACACTGTGACCCACAGAGTAGCCACTCCCTACCACCCACAAACCAGTGGGCAAGAAGAGATTTCCAATAGGGAAATTAAACACATTTTAGAGAAGACTGTGAGAACTGACAGATGGGACTGGTCCATAAAATTGACAGATGCCTTATGGGCTTACAGGACTGCCTATAAAACCCCCATAGGTATGTCCCCATTCAGACTAGTATATGGAAAAGCATTCCACTTGCTTGTTGAGTTGGATCACAAAGCATACTGGGCTATCAGAAAAATGAATTCTGACTTGAATTCTGCTGGTATACATAGGAAACTCCAGTTATCTGAGTTGAATGAATTAAGATTAGAAGCATATGCCAATGCTCGGATCTACAAGGAGAAGACCAATGCCTTCCATGACAGATACTTCTACGGAAAGATTTTAAGATAAATGATAAGGTATGGATGTTCAACTCTAGATTGAAATTCTTTCCAGGAAAGTTGCAATCTAGATGGGTTGGACCTTTCACAATTGTACACGTTTCTCCATCTGGAGTTGTCGAAGTCATGGACCCTATAGATGACAGAATCATGAAGGTCAATGGCCAGAGGCTGAAACTTTGTGTCAACAACATTTGCGAGCCTGAGGAGATCATTGCTCTTTAGGATCCTCCAGGTTAATACCTGAGTTCGATTTGTATCTTATGTACATTATTTGGTTTCTATTTTGATTATTTCCCATGTTATTTTTTTGAAAAAAAAAAAAAGAAAAAAAAAATGACCTGCAGTCTAGGGACCATGGGAACGGGATCAGAAGAAAAATGAACTAAATGGTAGCACAGCAAAAGCGTTGTTGGGTGCTAAGGCTAAAGAACCGCACACACAGGCTATGTTCCTAAGCTTATAGGACCTCTCGATAGGTCATTTGGACCTTGCACTAGGTCAATTGCTGACGTCGATAGGATTGGTGAGGATTTCGATAGGTGCTGAGACTTATCGATAAGTGAGATCAACTATGCGATAGGTTCTGAACTCCTATCTGAAACCTATCGACAGGATGAAGAAAATATTATCCAACCTATCGAAAGAATGTTTCCACCTATCGGCTTCCTATTGAGTTGAATTCTTTATCCTATCGAAAGCGATGATCATTCATTTTGATAGGATGAATTGTACCTATCGGAGCATTCCACCGCAAACTGCATACTGGTGAGAATTTGATAGGAATCCTTAACCTGTCGAAATCTTAAAAACTCATCCTATCCACAGCGTATTCACTCTTTACATGCTTGTTGTGCATCTGTGCTTGTGGTGCATCTTTACACTCTTAACCCTCCTAGGTTTCTGCATTACACCATAACTCCCAGCGCTAAATATAGGCTGCTAGTTAATGCACGACTTTGTTCCCCATAATGAATGGTGGAATTAATCATTCACTCCTTGTCTTGGAAGGCGGCGATATTGAATACACCGCTTCATATTCCAGCATGCACCCACATTAAATAGATACAGATGGCTCGACTTGTTCCCATTCATCCCCCTCTAACCTAAGCAATCCCTCTCATAACCATGGCGGATGACAAGCCCACCTTAACTCTAGTCCAACTCTCCCTCTTGTGGCTGGAGCCACCACCGCCCAAGGAACCAGACCCGTTGCAATTCCTCTGGGATGAATATGAGAAGGTACAGCGGATCCTCGCCAAGGAGGAAAAGAAAAAAGAAAAGAAGGAGAAGAAGAGGCAGAAGACCGAGCCACCGGCTTCTCCACCCCCATCCTCCTCCGCCACCCCACCACTGCTCTTTTTCCTTTTTCCTTTTCTTCCTCCCCTCCGGTCTTGTAGTTCCTCTTCCACCTGACGCAGCCTGAGGATATCCCTGAGCCAGGGGGAAGGCTTTTAGTTTGCTAAGGATATTTTGTTTAATGTACGACTAACCTTTCACATCCTTGTGCTTGACCATTGTACTACTTGTCTGCTAAGTTTATTTTTAATAAAATGCTTTGTTTATTCCATTTTTTTTTTCTCTGCTTGTCTTTTTTTTTTTTTTTTTTTTTCTGGAAGTCTACATGGGTACACCCACTATGCTATAAATAGTGAGGACACTGTTTAAATTAGGTTTGGGGTTGTGGCATGTATGCCAATAAATTAGTTAATTTCAATGCAGCCAGCTGTAAAAAGGAGTTTGAGGAAATAAAGTGAACTCTCACCTATTTCAGAAAACTTTTTTTTGGAATTGAAATAAACTGCAGTTTTAACATTGTTCATGAAGTGAATGTCAACAAATTTTGAAAATAAAAATTGATGTTTAGTGAACCTGGAAGGAGAGAAAACTGTGAGGATACCCCCCAGAAAATTTGATGGAAGGCCATACCCAGTGAGACTTGGGCCTGAAAATTTTTCTTTGAAAAGTGCTATGGCAAATTTTTTCTGCTCTGAGGACTGACTGGACCTAATCTTGACCACTAGAAGTTAGGCACATCCATGTTGAAACAGCTTGAAAGCATTCTTGACATTGAGGACATGAAGTAAGGTCATCCCTTGGACAATTTGAGCTTAAAATCTTCCACCTTTGAACTGCCCTTAATACACACCATTTGAGCCTTAAAAATCCTAAATTTTCTGTACTAAAAACCAGGAAATTTGAACCCAAAATCCCTTGGCCTATTTCAGTTCACCCTTGATCTGAGAAATCAAGAAAAAGAAGTGAGGCTAGAGGAGCAAGGTTTGACTTTTGGTTGAAAGAGAAGGAAGCTCATTTGGTGGCCATTGTGGCATTCGTGCCCATAAAATAATAAAAAAATAAAATAATTGATAATTGAAAAGTAAAAAAAAAAAGAATGAGAAGGAGAAGTCACTTCATTGGATATTTTGAAAAAGAAGAGAAAAAGCTGGCCACTTTGCCTCTACAAATTCGAAAAGAAGATGGATCTTTACTGAAATGAAGAAGGTGTACATGTCACCTCCTGACCTTGTTGATTTCTCAATTTTGAATCCCATTCTCCCCTTTTATTTTTTTGCAAACCTCATCCCTAAGCCACATTACAACCCAATAAAAAGACCTTACTTATCTGAAATGGATTGAGCTGTTATGTGGAGATAATGATCTGTTTAATCTATGGTGTAAGGAGCTGGAGAAGTAAGAAATCAGAGCAATGCCTATGCTCATGCTTGCAGTCCTATTTGAGGGATATAACTGTTCTTGAGCTGAGTGATATGATGCACCTCTCTTCCTGGTATTAAGGAGTGAACAGCCCTGGTGAGAATTGGGCTTGCAATCCAATTTGACATGGGTAGTATCAGCACAAAAAGTTTAAATGAATGGTGAGCTCTGCATCAAAATTTTGAAAGAAAGGCCTTGACATGAACTGAGTGACGATGAAGAAATTGCAACAGACTTTCATGATCCAAAGGGATGCTCTTCCTGTTGAAATTCCTCTAAAGGTGCATGGTGTGAATCCATTTTATCTACTCAAACTCTGCTTTAACCGGTTGCACTATGATTAACTAAATTTAATTAGAGAAGTTTGTGGATACCTTCACTGAAAACCCTCAGGAGACTTCACTCCTCCACTAGGGATCACCTACGGGTTTAAAAGACTTGGTGCATATCCTAAATGCATCTGTGCTCCCTACGAAAGTGGCATTTTAATTCTTTTTAACTCTCCTTTGCTCAGGGACTAGCAAAGCTTAGGTTTGGGGGTGTGTTAAGTGGTGAAAAATGCTACTTTTCACCCTTTAACCTGACCATTGATAGACCTGTGAGCACACTAATAAGCCTCCGTCGAGTGTATTTTGTAGACAACAATAAAAGATGATAATAATGCAGAAAACTACTCAAGAATACCCACAAAGGGGCCATCTCTCAGCATAGGACAAACCTAGCAATATCACACCAGAGGGTAGCAAATCACTGGACCCTTAGAGTGCTTGGCTGCAGCAGAACAAGGAGAAGGAAGTGAAGATAGGCCAAAAACATCCTATCGAGAGGACATCTGAAGATTTTTGATAGGATCCAAGAACCTATCGAATAGTTGAGAGAAAGACAGATTTCATCCTGACGAAATCTACCATAGGAGAAAAGGGAACCTATCGAAGGGTTCCTGAACCTATCGAAAGGTCTTCAGAACCTATCGGAAGACCACCTGAACCTAACGAAATGGAGGTGTTGGAACAGCACCTATCGAAGGATGTTTGAGCCTTTCGATAGGAGTGAGAGCCATCCTATCGAAGTGATGGAATGCAAAGCTACAACCTTACGAAATGGTCTCCCAACCTATCGAACTACTCCTCCAACCTGTCAAATGCTCAAGATAAAGTACAGTGAAGCTGAAGCCTCAAAGCTCATTCTATCAAATTCTATCGAAGGGATTGGAGAACCTGGCAAAAGGACTAAAAAGCTTTTCCACAACCAGTCGGAAGCTTCCCCTACCTATCGAAGTCGTGGGTAAAACTTCTCAGAAACTCAGCTATGCACACGTTGTGACTTGGTGACCTGCTACATGCAACCCGAGGCACTTGGTGATCGGCATGACGGTTTTAGAAGATGCCCTAGGAAACCCTAATCGACCCACATGCTCTAACAGAATCCTAACAAACTCTGAGGACCTTCTATAAAGGAGTTTTGGCAGGAAAAGTAAAGGAGAAAGCTACATATAGAGACCCCCAACTGCAATTGGGGAGAGATTGAGATCTGAGCAAAATTCTAGAGATTAGAGCTTGCAAAGAAATTCCATTTTCCCTCCTTTAGCCCAACAATGGTTGGCTAATTCCCAGGGAGTAGCGAGGAGAGAGGTTAGATCTGTAATTGGGTAAGGTTAAGAGTGCTATTGTGGGTTCACGGCTGCACAAACTACAGATCTGAGAGCATTTCCATTGTAGAGTGAGTTTGATTGTAATGTAAATGTTTTTTTTAATGCTATAATTAGATCTAAAGTTCCTTTGGTTTCATTTGGTGCTCGATCGGATTTGTGTAGAGGAGTCTGTAGATTAGCTCACCCACTTAACTGGTAGACCTCTTGGATACCATTTGATCTCCCTGGATCTGATACTCCTGTAATTCCCTGAGTCTGTGACCTTGGAATTGTAGCATCTATAGTGGTTTTAATTGTTCTGATTGATGCTTTTTCTTTGGAGGAGATCCCTAGGATAATCTGTGACCATTAAAGTGGACAAATCATAACCTTAAGATTAGTCCAATCTCAGGCTCCAATTGGATTCGTCTGCTGTAAATCCCTGGATCAGATAAAATCTATAGGATGGTCTGTGACCATTCAAGTGGACAGATCATAGCCTTAAGACCAGTTAGATCCTGTGATTTGGAGTGGAGTCTTCTACCCTGCAGCTGTGCTTATAGCCAGTTGAGGGAATTGTGTGCCCTGAACCTCTATGGCATGATTAACGTAATCTGAATTCAGTGAGACCAATCTCCAAGCTACTCTTCTCCGTTTTCTACTTTTTACTCCTTTGCCCTGCAATATCTAAATTCCTAAACTCGATCCAAGTTAGTTTTTGTTTAATTTTGGTATAGCTTAAGTGGCATCCCCTTTTAAACCTCTCCCCTATCTTTTAGCTAACGTAGCATTAGTTAGGGTGCCAGATCTCTTACAGATCTGGAGATATACCACATTTTAACCAAACCTCCCTATGGACATTCCCTTACTCACCATCTTTTTAAAACTTGCCACAACAGACCCTGATTACTTGTAGGTTTGTGTGAGTGTGTTCTGCCTAGTTTTATGAATGATTTTAGACCCTATTTGAAGGGAAGGCAGAAATGCCAACAAGTTTTTGGCGCCGCTGCCGGGGAGGTGTGTTTAGAAATTGGTAGATCTAAGTTTTGATCAGAGATCTATAGTTATTTGTTTGATTTTACTAATTACTTGTGAGTTTTGTTGTTTTTCAGTATTTTGTGTGCATTTCATCATGTCTGAGGTTGCAGTGTTAGAGGAGAATTGTGCTGGAGGCTGCACTGTAGTTTGCATCCCTCTACTCCCCTTTTATTTTTCAGATCTGTTAGAGTAGTTAGAAAGTTTGGTTGACTCTACATGTTGTGTTGAGGATTTATTCTACATTTAGATTTTGAGTGTTCTATGTTTGGTAGGAGAACTCTCCAACCTCAGATTATTCCACTATATCCAGAGGTTGAAAGACTTCTCAGATCCAGACCAACTACACCCACATCTGTTGCAATTGACTCTGTAGAAATGGGTGAGCAACAGCAGCCGAGAACCCTCAAGGAGCTTAATGCACTAGGGATCTATAATTTCCCCTTCTACATTCAATTCCCAGCTGCTCAAGGAAACTATGAGATAAAATCTTCCATAATTCAAATGCTGCCATCATTTCATGGCCTGACTAAAGAAGACCCCTCCGAGCACATTGATGAGTTCTTGGGACTGTGCAATACATTTCACATCACAGGTTTGGGCGAGGAGGCCACTAGGATGAGACTCTTTCCTTCTTCATTAAAGGACAGAGCCAGGACCTGGTTGTCCATGCTTCCACCCAACAGCATTCAGTCCTAGAGTGACCTCCAATGTCAATTTTTGGCCAAGTTCTTTCCTATGTCAAAAACCAGCCAGTTAAGGAAGGGTATCATCTCTTTTACCCAAGATCCAACTGAAGATTTTCATCAATCCTGGGAGAGATTTAAGGAACTCCTAAAGAAATGCCCCCAACATCAAATCCTTGAATGGCAATTGGTCCAAAGCTTTTCTCAGGGAATTGATTCTAAGATCAGAGACATGATAGATGATTCCTGTGGTGGCACGTACCTCCATAAAACTGCTGAGGAGGCATGGGAGCTATTGACATCATTAGTGAGAACTCTATGTAAACGGAAGCCTTGGCTAGAGACCTAGAGCCTCCTAGGTTGGTGAAGGAGAATGCTTCAAGAGGGAAGTTATATGAAGTGAGTGTGTCGAGTGATTTGGAAAGGAAAGTGGACAGTCTAGCCCTGAAATTTGATAGGCTGATGGGAGCAATGCAGTCACCTATGACTGCTAAGGTGGAGGAGGTATGTGCCATATGCCAGTCCCCTGCTCACTCCCTTGAAGAATGCCCATCTGCTAACCAGTTTTCTTATTTTATAATAGAGCATGTGGCTACAGCTCAGTCTTATGGGTAGCAACCTGCTGCTGGGTATCAATGGGTATCAATCTGAGGTGGAGACAAGATGCATACCCCAACCAGCAGCCCATGCCCTACAAAAATGCTCAGCCCTATCCCTAAGGTTATGTCCCAAGGCCTCAGTATCAGCAACCCATGGCCCAACCTGTAGCTCCTCCTGTGTAGCAATTTGCACCTCCTCCAGCTGCGAGAGCATCTTCCTTTGAGGAAAAAGTTTTGTCTTCACCGCAGAACTTGAACTCCAAATCCCAAACTGTGCACTCTCACAGCCAGAGCATCAAAAAGATAGAGGACCAACCTGGTCAGCTGTCTGATGTTCTGACTAGGAGAGAGGGAGGAAGGTTGCCTAGCCAACCACAGGACAACCCAGGAAGACAGTTTGCAGTGGGTGAAGTTTCCTTCACCTATGAGGAAGCCAAATCTATTACAACATTGAGAAGTGGTAGGCTAATGGACAACCAAGTGGGCTGTGAGCCTGTGAGGAGCTTGGAGGAAGAAAATGAAGTGATTTCTACAAGAACACAACAAGGGCCACCAATGGTGGACCGGAAGGAACAACCAGCTGTGAATAAAGAGGATAATGAGGATCCTCAAGAAAAGAAAAAAATTAAAAAGAAAGATGATCAATTGGCCAAGGCTGCAAATGAGGGAGAAATCCCACATTTGTCATTTCCTAAGGCACTACAAGCACCTTCCCCTTTCGATTAGGGGCAAGGTAAAATAGAGGAAATGATGGAGACTTTCGAGCAAGTAAAGTTCAATTTACCTTTACTTGATGCAATTAAACAAGTCCCAGCCTATGCCAAGTTTTTGAAAGATCTATGCACCCATAAAAGACAGTCTAGGATACACCTATCCAAGAAAGTCTTTTCAGCAGAGAAAGTGAAACAAATTTTGTCAATTACAACCCCAACAAAATTACAGGACCCTAGAACCCCCACTATCCCCTGCATCATTGGGGATCACACCATTGACGAAGTCTTATTAGATCTGGGAGCCAGTGTAAATTTTCTTCCATATTCAATATATGAGAAGCTGGGCCTAGGAGAATTAAAGCCCACACATGTGGTCCTACAGCTGGCTAACAGATCTGAAAGGAAACCTATGGGGATAATTGAAGATGTTTTGGTTGCAGTTGACAAATTCTTCTATCCTGCTGACTTTTTGGTGCTAGATATGGAGCCAGGTAGGAGTGTCACTTCCATACCTATAATACTAGGAAAGCCCTTTTTGGCTACAGCTAATGCTTGTATTCAATGCAGCTTTGGAATCATGGAAGTGTCATTTGAAAATATGAAGGTCAAATTGAATGTGTATAATGCAGCAAATCAACCTCATCTCAATGAGGACTATTTTTTTCTTGATGTGATAGATGAGGTTGTGCAAGAAAATTTGAATATGCTGCTGCATGGTAAGGAATGGTTTAATGAGCTAGCTGAAGTATGGAAGGAAATAGAGGTAGAGAAGGTTCCCACCTCTGAGATTTAGCATGTAAAACTTGTCTCTTCTGAAGCAGAACCAGCAAAGCACCATCCATGGAGGTCTGCTTTGTTCCCTCTCCCACCCCCCTCCAAAGCATCCCTATTGCCCTCCCTCATCAATCCCCCAGAGGTGAAATTAAAGCAACTCCCAAAAGCTTTGAAATATGCCTTTTTAGGAGACAACAATAAATTGCCTGTGATAATCTCTTCTTCCCTCACTCTTGAGCGGGAAAAAGAACTACTTTGTGTACTAAAAAGTCATAAGAAGAATATTGGATGAACCATTAGAGACCTAGAGGGAATCAACCCTGCTGTGTGCATGCATAAAATTCATCTTGAGGAAGGCTCCAAACATTCCAAAGAGATGCAAAGAAAACTCAACCCACACATGCAGGAGGTTGTGATGAAGGAGGTAGACAAACTCCTAGATGCTGGGGTAATTTACCCCATCTCAGATTCTCAATGGGTAGCACCTACCATGGTAGTACCCAAGAAATCTGGCAATACAGTTGTTGAAGCAGATTCAGGTGAGGTGATTCCGACCAGACAGACCACTAGTTGGAGGGTATGCATAGATTACCAAAAGCTCAATAAAAAAACCAGCAAGGATCACTTCCCATTGCCCTTCGTAGATAAAATTTTGGAAAAGTTGCCAGGCTGGGCCTATTACTGTTTTCTTGATGGATATTCAGGGTACAATCTGATCCCTGTCTACCCCCAGGACTAAGAAAAAATTACATTCACTTGCCCATTTGGAACCTTTGCGTACAGAAGGATGCCACTTGGGTTGTGTAATGCACCTGCCACTTTCCAAAGATGCATGTATGGTATCTTCTCTGACATAATTGATATGTTTTTGGAGATCTTTATGGATGATTTCTCCATTTATGGAGATGATTTTAGCCAATGCCTACACCATCTCATCTCTGTGTTGTAAAAGTGTGAGGAGACCAACCTAGTTTTGAGTTGGGAGAAGAGTCACTTCATGGTGACTCAAGGCACTGTTCTAGGACATGTTTCTCACAGAGGAATCGAGGTTGATCAAGTTAAGATTGATTTAATTGCTTATTTGCCCTCTCTCGAAATTGTCAAACAAGTTAGGTCATTTTTGGGCCATGCTGGGTTTTATAGGAGGTTCATCAAGGACTTCAGGAAAATCTCCAAACCCCTTTGTCACCTGTTGTGCCAGGATGTTCCTTTTGACTTTAATGATGAATGTCGAGCTACTTTTAAACTGTTAAAGACTTGTTTGACTACAACTCCCATCTTGCAAGCCCCTGACTTCTCTCTGCCATTTAAGCTGATGTGTGATGCATTAGACTTTGCCATTGGGGCAGTTTTGGGTCAAAGAAAAGACAAGGCACCATCTGTGGTAGCATATGCTAGTAAATCAATGGTTGATGCTCAATTGAATTATACTACAACTGAGAAAGAGCTATTAGTCATCATATTTGCTTTAGAAAAATTCAGGTCTTATGTGCTGGGATCAAAAATCAGTGTGTTCACTGACCACTCAACTTTAAAATACCTCTTGTCTAAAAAGGAAGCCAAAGAAAGACTAATCAGATGGATACTTCTCTTGCAGGAATTCAATTTGGAGATTAAAGACAAGAAGGGAGTTGAGAACATGGTGGCCGACCATCTGTCGAGGATCCCAGCAGCTGAAACAGAGAGCTTGCCCATTAATGGCTCCTTCCCAATTGAGCAGCTCTTTGCTGTGCAGATAAGTATGCCCTGGTTTGACAATATAGTTAATTACCTTGCTGTGGGTAGAATCCCTCCACATTAGAACAAGGATGATCGAAGTCTACTTTTCTTAAAGATTCGACACTACATGTGGGAGGATCCTTACCTCTTTAAGCATTGTACAGACCAAGGGATAAGACGTTGTGTACCTGAAATAGAGTTTCAAAACATTCTAACCATGTGCCATGAACAGGCATGTGGGGGCCACTTCAGTGGTAACAAGACTGCGACGAAAGTGCTTCAAAGTGGTTTTTATTGGCCTACTCTATTCATAGATGCTCGGCAGCATTGTAAAGCTTGTCCTCGATGTCAGCAAATGGGTAGCATTACAAAGAGAAATTTCATGCCTTTGCAACCTATACTTGTTGTCGAACTATTTGATATTTGGGGAATCGATTTTATGGGACCTTTCCCCCCTTCATATGAATATAATTTCATTCTTGTAGCTGTGGACTATGTGTCCAAATGGGTAGAGGCCATAGCTACAAGAACAAACGACCACAAGGTTGTCATCAACTTTCTAAAAGACAACATCTTCTCGAGGTTTGGCATCCCTAAGGCTATTATTAGTGATGGGGGAAGGCACTTCTGTAATAAACCTTTTGATAAGATGATGGAAAGATACACTGTGACCCACAGAGTAGCCACTCCCTACCACCCACAAACCAGTGGGCAAGTAGAGATTTCCAACAGGGAAATTAAACACATTTTAGAGAAGACTGTGAGAACTGATAGAAGGGGCTGGTTGTTAAGTAGTGAAAAATACCATTTTTCACCCCTAAACATGAGCCTTGAAAGACCCTTGAGAAGACTAAATAAGTGCTTTAGTGTGCATTTTACAGCTAACCAATCAGACAGGTCCAAATCCGAAAAGCATCCCAAAAAGATCAAAAAGCTGACAGCTCATGTCAAGTTTAAAGAAGGAGTGAAGAAACAGCCTCAGCAATGGCTAAAGAGGGTCTAAAAGAGCAGACAAAGACCTGAAGCAAGAGAGAAAGCCATTCGCAAAGAACTCCTACTATTCGCAAAGAAGAATGGGAGCCTAGAGTTCAATTCGCAAAGAACTTCTACTATTCGCAAAGAAGAATGGGAGCCTAGAGTTCAATTCGCAAAGAACTTCTACTATTCGCAAAGAACTTGCACTTTTCCTAAAGAACCTTGAACTTTGCGAAAAGAAGAAAACACTCCTCGAAAAGAAGATTGAACTTTTTCAGAAGTCATTGAACTTTGCGAAAAGGCCCCTGAACTCTGCGAAAAGGTATTCTGGAGATTCGCAGCTTTAACAAGGGCAATTTAGTAATCTGCTGCACGAGCCCCAATGCATTGAAAAGCCCAGAGACATTCCGGAAGATTCTGAGCACGAACCAAAGGCATATTCCACCCCATGTGAACACCCAAAGATGAAATTACTTGGCGGGAACTTCTAGAAACTCTAACTACTTTACGAAAAAGCCCTTAAACTATGTGAAATGGCATTCTGGGGATTTGCAGCTCGTCCGAAGGGTATTTCAGGAAACTTTGCACGCGCCCCAATGCAATCAAAAGACCAGGAACATTCCGGAAGGTTCCAATCAAGATCCGAAGGCATATTCCAACCCATGTGAGCGCCCAAAGTTAAATTACTCAAGGAACTTCCGGAAGCTCAAAGCAATTTCAAAATGCATACGAAATTGATGCCTCTTTCTCGATTGGTGAACCAGATCAAGCGATTCGATTGGCACAGATCTAGATCACGGTGCCCGACTCCTATTGGTTGATTCACATCTGAGCTGGACTTAGGGAAAACTTTAAATAGACGAACCATTTGCCCAATTTGGGTATCCAGATATTAGAGTCTTCAACTCTGTTTCCCACATTCCGGTCAGATAGCTTATCTGAACCCACGGTAATCCCTTCTTGAAGTTTACCTTTGAGAGCCATTGTGAGTGATTTGTACTTACAAGTTCGGATTCAAGACGTAAGTCGAGGGCTCTCTAAGAAGCCGTGCTCTGTAATTGTAATTTTGGATTTTAAAAGGTTCTTTGTAATTTGTGTCTTCTCCATTGGAGTCATGTCGAGGTTGAATGATCACCTTAGTGCATTAGACTTCTTTAGATTCACTCATCCGCATGCAACTTCCTTAATTCATCACCCCTGCGAATTAGCGTTGGTAACCTAATTCTAGCAACATTTCTGATGATGTTCATGTTACGAACTAAAGAATAGGCCACTAGTGACAGTGCGTGACCATTTAAGTGGGCGATCACGACCATAAGTCTAAACCTATTCCTTAATTGGATTTATTTCTCTTACATCCTGTGGGTAGCCGGATGAAGATTGAATCTGCCTGTTGAACTCTGATTCTCCATTAAAATTCGAGGCTAAAGTACATGAAGCTATTATTTCTGCATTTGTCTTATTTTAAACACCTCCCCAACTCGGATCTGGATCATGTAGTTAGTTCTTTTCTTTATTTGCTTATAGTTAAATGTGACACAATCCAACACTCTCTTTTATCTATTCTTTTTTTAGATAATTATAGAGCCAGATCTGGTAGCACAAATCTGGAGGTTTATCTTAAATTTTAAATCAATTCTCTGTGGACGATCTTTTACTCACTTACATTTAAAACTTGCTACAATTGGCCCTGATCTTGCAGGCCAGTGTTAGCCCCAATGTGCTGATATCCCTTTCATAAGTTAACATCCATATAACCTAGCATTCTTTAATTCTTTAATTTTTGATTCATAATGCACACAATTATGGCACACTTGGAGCGACAACACTGGTCCATAAAATTGACAGATGCCTTATGGGCTTACAGGACTGCCTATAAAACCCCCATAGGTATGTCCCCATTCAGACTAGTATATGGCAAAGAATGCCACTTGCCTGTTGACTTGGAACACAAAGCATACTGGGCTATCAGAGTAATAAATTCTAACTTGAACTCTACTGGTATACACAGGAAACTCCAGTTATCCGAGTTGAATGAATTGAGATAGAAGCATATGCCAATGCTCGAATCTACAAGGAGAAGACCAATGCCTTCCATGACAGATACTTACTACGGAAAGATTTTAAGATAAATGATAAGGTATGGATGTTCAACTCTAGATTGAATATCTTTCCAGGAAAGTTGCAATCCAAATGGGATGGACCTTTCACAGTTGTACACGTTTCTCCATCTGAAATTTTCGAAGTCATGGACCCTACAGATGACAGAATCATGAAGGTCAATGGCCAGAGGCTGAAACTTTGTGTCTACAACATTTGTGAGCCTAAGGAGATCATTGCTCTTTAGGATCCTCCAGGTTAATACCTGAGTTCGATTTGTATCATATGTACAATATTTGGTTTCTATTTTGATTATTTCCCATGTTATTTTTTTGCATAAAAAAAAAAGAAAAAAAAAATTACCTGCAGTCTAGGGACCATGGGAACGGGGTCAGAAAAAAAATTAACTGAATGGTAGCACAGCAAAAGCGTTGTTGGGTGCTAAGGCTAAAGCACCGCACACACAGGCTATGTTCCTGAGCTTATAGGACCTCTCGATAGGTAATTTGGACCTTTCACTAGGTCAATTGCTGATGTCGATAGCATTGGTGAGGATTTCGATAGGTGAGATCAACTATGCGATAGGTTCTGGACTCCTATCTAGAACCTATCGACAGGATGAAGAATGTATTATCCAACCTATTGAAAGAATGTTTCCACCTATCGGCTTCCTATTGAGTTGAATGCTTTATCCTATCGAAAGTGATGATCATTCATTTTGATAGGATGAATTGTACCTATCGGACCATTCCACTGCAAACTGCATACAGGTGAGAATTCGATAGGAATCCTTAACCTGTCGAAATCTTAAAAACTCATCCTATCGACAGCGTATTCACTCTTTACATGCTTGTGGTGCATCTTTACACTCTTAACCCTCCTTGGTTTCTGCATTACACCATACCTCCCAGCGCTAAATATAGGCTGCTAGTTAATGCACAACTTTGTTCCCCAAAATGAATGGTGGAATTAATCATTCACTCCTTGTCTTGGAAGGCGGCGATACTGAATACGTCGCTTCATATTCTAGCATGCACCCACATTAAATAGATACAGATGGCTCGACTTCTTCCCATTCATCCCCCTCTAACCTAAGCAATCCCTCTCATAACCATGGCGGATGACAAGCCCACCTTAACTCCAGTCCAACTCTCCCTCTTGTGGCTGGAGCCACCACCGCCCAAGGAACCAGACCCGTTGCAATTCCTCTGGGATGAATATGAGAAGGTACAACGGATCCTCGCCGAGGAAAAGAAAAAATAAAAGAAGGAGAAGAAGAGGCAGAAGACTGAGCCACCGGCTTCTCCACCCCCATCCTCCTCCTCCACCCCACCACTACCCCCTGATCCTTCTCTTTTTCCTCTTCTTCCTCCCCTCTTGGCTTACAGTTCGTCTTCCACCTGACGCAGCCTGAGGATATCCCTGAGCCAGGGGGAAGGCTTTTAGTTTCTTGAGGATATTTTGTTTAATGTATGACTTACCTTTCGCATCCTTGTGCTTGACCATTGTACTAGTTGTCTGCTTAGTTTATTTTTAATAAAATGCTTTATTTATTCCATTTTTTTTTTCTCTGCTTGTCTTTTTTTTTTTTTTTTTTCTTGATGTCTGCACAAGCACACCCACTATGCTATAAACAGTGAGGACACTATTTAAATTAGGTTTGGGGTTGTGGTATGTATGCCAATAAATCAATTAATTTCAGTGCAGCCAGGTGTAAAAAAGAGTTTAAGGAAATAAAGTGAACTCTCACCTATTTCAGAAAACTTTTTTTTGGAATTGAAATAAACTGTAGTTTTAACATTGTTCATGAAGTGAATGTCAACAAATTTTGAAAATAAAAATTGATGTTTTGTGAACCTGAATGGAGAGAAAACTGTGAGGATACCCCCCTCAAAATTTGATGGAAGGCCATACCCAGTGAGACTTGGGCCTGAAAATTTTTCTTTGAAAAGTGCTATGGCAAATTTTTTCTGCTCTGAGGACTAACTGAACCTAATCTTGACCACTAGAAGTTAGGCACATCCATGTTGAAACAGCTTGACAGCATTCATGACATTGAGGACATGAAGTAAGGTCATCCCTTGGACAATTTGAGCTTAAAATCTTCCACCTTTGAACTGCCCTTGATACACACCATTTGGGCCTTAAAAATCCTAAATTTTCTTTGCAAAAAACCAAGAAATTTGAACCCAAAATCCCTTGGCCTATTTCAGTTCACCCTTGATCTAAGAAATCAGGAAAAAGAAGTGAGGCTAGAAGAGCAAGGTTTGACTTTTGGATGAAAGAGAAGGAAGCTCATTTGGTGGCCATTGAGGCATTCGTGCCCAAAAAAATAAAAAATAAATAAATAAATAGAAAACAGAAAAGCAAAACAAAAGAATGAGAAGGTGAAGTCACTTCATTGGATATTTTGAAAAAGAAGAGAAAAAGCTGGCCAGTTTTCATCTATAAATTCGAAAAGAAGATGGATCTTTACTGAAATGAAGAAGGTGTACATGTCACCTCCTTACCTTGTTGATTTCTCAATTTTGAATCCCATTCTCCCCTTTTATTTTTTTGCAAACCTCATCCCTAAGCCACATTACTACCCAATAAAAAGACCTTACTAATCTGAAATGGATTGAGCTGTTATGTGAAGATAAGGATCTGTTTAATCTATGGTGTAAGGAGTTGGAGAAGTCAGAAATCAGAGCAATTCCTTTGCTCATGCTTGCAGTCCTATTTGAGGGCTATAACTGTTCATGAGCTGAGTGATATGATGCACCCCTCTTCCTGGTATTAATGAGTGAACAACCTTGGTGAGAATTGGGCTTGCAATCCAATTTGACAGGGGTAGTATCAGCACAGAAAGCTTAAATGAATGGTGAGCTCTACATCAAAATTTTGAAAGAAAGGCCTTGACATGAACTGAGTGACAATGAAGAAATTGCAGCAGACTTTCATGATCCAAAGGGATGCTCTTCCTGTTGAAATTCCTCTAAAGGTGCATGGTGTGAATCCATTTTATCTATTCAAACGCTGCTTTAACCGATTGCACTATGATTAACTAAATTTAATTAGAGAAGTTTGTGGGTACCTTCACTGAAAACCCTCAGGAGACTTTACTCCTCCACTAGGTATCACCTATGGGTTTAAAAGACTTGGTGCATATCCTAAATGCATTCGCTCCCTACGAAAGTGGCATTTTAATTCTTTTTAACTCTCCTTTGCTCAGGGACTAGCAAAACTTAGGTTTGGGGGTGTGTTAAGTGGTGAAAAATGCTACTTTTCACCCTTTAACGTGACCATTGATAGACCTGTGAGCACACTAATAAGCCTCTGTCGAGCGTATTTTATAGATAGTAATAAAAGATGATAATAATACAGAAAACCACTCAAGAATACCCACAAAGGGGCCATCTCTTAGCATAGGACAGACTCAGCAATAGCACACCAGAGGGTAGCACATCACTGGGCCCTTAGAGTGCTTGGCTGTAGCAGAACAAGGTGAAGGAAGTGAAGACAAGCCAAAAACATCCTATCGAGAGGACATCTGAAGATTTCTATAGGAGCTGAGAGTTAAATTAGAGCTTGTGAGGATTGTGAAATTCGATAGGATCCAAAAACCTATCGAACAGTTGAGAGAAAGACAGATTTCATCCTGACAAAATCTACCTGAGGAGAAAAGGGAACCTATCGAAGGGTTCCTGAACCTATTGAAAGGTCTTCAGAACCTATTGGAAGACCACCTAAATCTAACGAAATGATGGAATGAGAGCCATCCTATCGAAGTGATGGAATGCAAAGTTACAACCTTACGAAATGGTCTCCCAACCTATCGAACTACTCCTCCAACCTGTCGAATGCTCCAGATAAAGTGCAGTGAAGCTGAAGCCTCAAAGCTCATCCTATCAAAATCTATCGAAGGGATTGGAGAACCTGGCGAAAGGACTAAAAAGCTTTTCCACAACCTGTCGGAAGCTTCCCCAACCTATCGAAGTCGTGTGTAAAACTTCTCAAAAACTCAGCTATGCACACGCTGTGTCTTGGTGACCTATTGCACGCAACCCGAGGCACTTGGTGATCGGCACGACGGTTCTAGAAGATGCCCTAGGAAACGTTAACCGACCCATGTGCTCTAACATAATCCTAACAAACTCTGAGGGCCTTCTACAAAGGAGTTTTGGCAGGAAAAATAAAGGAGAAAGCTAGATATAGAGACCCCTAACTGCAATTGGGGGAAGATCGAGATCTAAGCAAAATTCTGGAGATTAGAGCTTGCAGAGAAATTCCATTTTCCCTCCTTTAGCCCAACAATGGTTGGCTAATTCCCCTGGAGTAGCGAGGAGAGAGGTTAGATCTGTAATTGGGTAAGGTTGAGAGTGCTATTATGGGTTCACGACTGCACAAACTACAGATCTGAGGGCATTTCCATTGTAGAGTGAGTTTGATTGCAATGTAAATGTTGTTTTTAATGATATAATTAGATCTAAAGTTCCTTTGGTTTCATTTGGTGCTCGATCGGATTTGTGTAGAGGAGTCTGTAGATCAGCTCACCGACTTAACTGGATGACCTCTTGGATACCATCTGATCTCCCTGAATCTGATACTCCTGTAATTCCCTGAGTCTGTGACCTTGGAATTGTAGCATCTATAGTGGTTTTAATTATTCTGATTGATGCTTTTGCTTTGGAGGAGATCCCCAGGATGATCTGTGACCATTAAAGTGGACAGATCATAGCCTTAAGATTAGTCCAAGCTCAGGCTCCAATTGGATTAGTCTACTGTAAATCCCTGGATCAGATAAAGTCTATAGGATGGTCTGTGGCCATTCAAGTGGACAAATCATAGCCTTAGGACCAGTTAGATCCTGTGATTTGGAGTGGAGTCTTCTACCCTATAGCTGTGCCTATAGCTAGTTGAGGGAATTGTGTGCCCTGAACCTCTGTGGCATGATTAACCTAATCTGAATTCAGTGAGACCAATCTCCAAGCTACTCTTCTTCGTTTTTTGTTTTCAACTCCTTTGCCCTGTAAGATCTAGATTTCTAAACTCGATCCAAGTTAGGTTTTGTTTAATTTTGGTATAGCTTAAGTGACAACCCCTTTTAAACCTCTCCCCTGTCTTTTAGCTAACTTAGCATTAGTTAGGGTGCCAGATCTCTTACAGATCTAGAGATATACCACATTTTTAACCTAACCTCCCTGTGGACATTCCCTTACTCACCATCTTTTGAAAACTTGCTATAACAGACCCTGATTACTTGCAGATATGTGTGAGTGTGTTCTGCCTAGTTTTATGAATGATTTTATACCCTATTTGAATGGAAGGCAGAAATGCCAATAGGGCACCGGTATTGTTCGTGATGAAGAAAGATGGTCATTGCATTTTCGCATTGACTATCGTCAATTAAATAAATTAGCAATTACAAATCATTATCTGCTTCTCAGAATTGACCATCTCTTCGAGCAGTTACAAGGCGCACGATGGTGTTTAAAGATTGACTTACGATTTGGGTATCATCAAATGAAAGTGAAAGTTGAAGATATTTCGAAGACTGCTCTTCAGATACATTATAGTCATTATGAATTCTCGTCAAACCCTTCGGGTTGACCAATGCTCCTGCATCCTTTATAGACTTAATGAATCGAGTCTTCAAGTCTTACTTAGATCAGCGTGTCGTAGTATTCATCGACGATATTCTCCTCTACGCAAAGATGAAAGCAGAGCATGAATGTCATCTGCGGTTTGCTTTATAGACATTCAGAAATTCTCAGTTGTATGTGAAGTTCAGTAACTGTGACTTCTGGTTGAATCAAGTTAGTTTTTTGGGACATATCATATCAGAAGTAGGTATTACCGTCGATACTGTAAAGATCGAAGTTGTAGTTTAATGGAAGCAGCCACAGACAATAACTGAGATACGAAGCTTTCTATGTCTTTAGGATATTACCGATGATTTGTTGAAGGGAGGGTTTTTGATGGTTGCTGGACCACTCATGCAACTCACTCGAAAGAATGTCAAATTCGAGTGGAATGAGGCATGTGAGCAGAGTTTTCAGGAGTTAAAACGAAGACTCAATTCTCCACCAATCCTCAAAATACCATCAGGAAACAGAGGCTTTGTTGTATTCAGTTATGCCTCGTACAATGGGTTAGAGTGTGGATTGAATCAGAGGGAACGCGTGCTTGCGTATGATTCCTGGCAGTTAAACGATCACAAGAAGAACTACCCCACTCATGACCTGGAACTAGCAGCTACCATCATTGCATTAAAAATCTGGAGACACTACCTTTATGGTGAAAACATTGAGATTTTCACTGATCACAAAAGTCTCAGGTATCTCCTTACCTAAAAAGAGCTGAATATGAGACAGAGAAGATAGGTGGAGTGGCTTGAAGCATCGAAATTGGCTGACGTCAATCTGAGAGAGATAGTCAGAATTCACGGGATACCAGTAAGTATCGTGTCAGATCACGATCCGTTATATACCTCCCGCGTCTGGCAAAGTTTCCAAGAAGAAATGTGTTCCAAGTTGGAATTCAGTTCTGCATTTCATCCTTAGAACGACGGATAGACAGAAAGGGTAAATCAGATAAAGAAGACATGTTAAGGGCCTGTATGCTGGATTTCCAACCCATGTGTTGGATTATCAGCCACTGGATCTTCAAGAGTAGCTTAGATTTTGGGTTCGCAGAGACCCGATCTTGGGAATAAAACGTATTCCACTCGTATTGGTCCAATGGAAGAATTACGGTACACATGAGGCTACCTGGGAACGCAAAGCTGATAGTCGCGCTTAGTATCTCCATTTATTTCCCTAAGGTAAATAATTTATTGAATTTCTTAGAATAACTTACGACATATGGTATATATAAAAGTTTCGTATGCATTGCCCATATAATTATGTAGTGGAGAAATCGATGGATATTCGATTTTGATACACTATATACTGGCACATGATACTGCACATGATTCTATTTATTTTATATTGTTCTAAATCTGTTATATGCCATTATTACCAAGTCATGTTTACTTTATCTTATAATGGGGTATGCCTTTAACATATAACCAAATCTGATCTCATTTTCCCGCCTTCTTTTATTTTCGAGGACGAAAATCCCTTACTAGGGGAGAATGTAACAATTGCGCGTTTGTTACACTTCGTGGAATAGATAAAAGTTCGATCAGGCATATGCCTACCACCGGCCCAAAATGGTCTAGGATAAAATAATAAGATGTGGTGGTCCCGTCAATATTAGCACAAGTAAAATTTCCTACGTATAAAAGTGTGATATAAGTGTGATAGTATCTTTCAAAAACTTTACTAAGCTAAAGGATATGGCTACTAAGTTAGCCCAACCCAATATAAGTCAAGTGAAACAAGTGTCATATGTCAACCTATTGTCTTCTCCACTTATACACAATACACATAAAAGCCCGTATGAGCTTTGTATAGAGGATAAACCTCTTTTGGCATATCTACTTATACCAAGACATGCCTATATGGGCCTTGCATGGGAACTTAGTCCAAATAGCTTATACACTGCAATAGTGTATACGACTCATATACAAGGATAGCCTTGTTTATCTGTTATGGGATACATTTAACTACCATGTGCTAGCCTAGTATGGAATTAGGACCCATTCTTGGCTTATCAGCTGCTTTGTATTTCGTATGACTACACGACGCAAATGAGTCACCAATGCATTATCTTGCACGCAAAGTGCAGCTTAGTATAAAAACAAAAAAAAAACATAGGGGCTTTCTCCTTCTTCCTACTTCAGCAACTGATAGCACATACAGTAAAAAGAAGTCGAGCAATTAAAACTACACTCTACTACACCCTTGTACACCTTTGAATTCCTTAGCTCACAACTTGCAATCCTGCGATTTATGAAACAACCCTTGGTCTCCATGAACTCCATACATCCTTGACTGTTATATCCTTCACGAACACGACGTCAATAGACGTTCGGCACCGTCATAACCGCAAGTCTACTAAAAGGTACACTAACTTTGTATATTGATATGTATGGGCTACGAGATTATCACTCTGTGTTGTCGATTATATGAAATCGAATTGGCAACACAGAGATGGGCGATTTACACTCCGGAGCTTTTAATGCCAAATTCAAAATAAAAATACACCAAAATTTTAGCATAAAAATAAATACGAAAATTCAATTTTTATACACAATAGAGATGAAAGATATAAGCTTTATATATATATATATATATATATATATATATATATATATATATATATATATATATCAAAGACCCAGCCAATTGCCTGAGTAAAAGAGGCCAAAGTGGAGTAGAAAACACCCCGGCAAGCCAAGCCTGATAGGCTTGCCGCGGCGACCTTACATGGTTGTCGCGGCAAGGTGCCCAGGTTTGTCGCGGCAAGCATTGTGCATTGACCACTGTTCGGTATTTTAGTCATAACTATTGACCCCGAACTCCGATTGCCACGATTCTTAATGCGTTGGAAAGGGTACAACAAACCCTACAACCTTTATGAAGTAATGAATTCTTACATCTAATGTTTATAAGGTCAAAAATTAGTGACAAGTTGTGGCAAGGTAGCCAGCTGACTAGCTAGCTTGCCGCAGCAACCCTTATGGCATGCCAAGGCAAGCCTATGTATAGCTGCCATTTTTACCTAACAGCCCTTGGTCTATATCTTACCTACGTGCGGTGACTCTCCTTGTCTGTAAATAGTACACAACATATATATCGGGTCTCAGGTGACCCATTACCCCTGAAGATATACTAAAATATATATCTATATATATACACTATAGGTGCAACTTTGTACACATGACACGTTTGCTTCAAGACGTGTGTGCATGGGAAACCAGTTACACGTAAACCTAGTGTCAAGTAAGGAGTTTATATTATTAATTTATATTTTATTTTTGAATTCAAGCCTGATTAGCAAGTTATAATTAGGCCTATGTTAGTTTGATCCATATGCTAGTAATAGTTTCAGTTGCTATAAATATGCTAGTTGTGCTAGTTCTGCTGAGGTATACTAAGCTATGATGATAGTAAGATCAATGCCATATATGTTTATACCATGAACTTTGATGCTCGAACCATGCTAGTTTAACTCGACATAGGATTATTCTATGAATATATGTCAGCATGATAGTTTTTAAATATAAAAGCAGTTTTAAATGATGATTAGAGATTTATAAGGATGCCAATCAATTTTGTTGATGATAAACGCATGTGATCATGTCAGTTTATATAATGAACTCTTGTCAGTTGGGATGGATATAATACTAATGAAATCAGTGTTGATTTATGGTTAAAGAATGATGCTAAATTATATAGTGATAACGAGATAATGCTAAATCAGTTTAGAGGAATGGTTCGGATTAATGATGCTCATGTATAAGCATGTATATTCATGTATAATAATCATAGATAGAGATAAATGAGTTTATAAATCATGATGAAAGTATAGGTCAGATTTGACATGTGATTAATGAAGGAATATGCTAGACCAGTTTTGATGAATAATTATCTCAGTTAGATAGATAAATATTAATGATTATGCTAATTTCAGCTTATATGAATGCATTTGCAATGACTATGCTCATGTCAAGTTTGATGAATAGATATACATGATAAGGATCCAAGCAGTTGTTCCGTAGGACTATTATGACAATTCAGTTAGATGTGTGATTATAAATAGTGATACAATCAGTTATGTACGAATGATGATAAGATCAGTTTTAACGCATGAATAAGAATAGTTATGCAAACTCAGTTATACTAGTTCAGTTTTGCTATATCATATCAATTCATGATGTTCTTGCATATATGTTAGCTTGTATTGTTCATGTACTGTTATCCTTGATGTCATGTACACGTCTTTATTCTCGTCTTGAAATAAGTGATCATGCTAACTCGGGAGCTTGATATCTCGTCCAAGTGATCTCGCTAACTCGGGAGCTTGATATCTCATCTAAGTGATACCGCTAACTCGGGAGCTTGATTTTCTCAGTCCAAGTGATCCCGCTAACTCGGGAGCTTGACAAGTGATCCCGTTAACTAGGGAGCTAGATTTTCTTGTTTCTTGTATATGTCTTGTTTCAGTATGATTTCTGTAATTATCCAGCAAGATTCCTTATCAGTATAATTCCTCGTATTTGTGTAGCATGAATCTGTCAGCATGATATAATATTTACATGATTTATTGCTTGTTATACTATATGTTGCTATAATAAATATTAAATGTTGCTAGAATAGTTACAAGGTAAGATATAATGTGTTTAATTTTGTAACTTGTGCATTTAGAAGTGAATTGGAAATCTAACATATAAAGTAGTACTTTAAATTTCCGTGCTGAGCTTTAATGGTATCTCATCCTACGACTTTATGTCTTAGCTGCAAATATTGCTCAGGTCCCTGAGCACGAGGCTGATCCTACCTACCATCCTGAGGAGGAGGACGAGGGAGACGAAGAGGAAGATTCTGTGGAAGAATTCTTTCCTAAATAGGTTTGAGAGAGAGTGATAGATAGATTGTTTTAAAACATGTATAATTCAACAGTATGGTATGGTTTGAGATAGTTTACTCCTTCATGTATAGGTTTTCTGTTTATATTTCATGTTCAGTTTACTGTTTTAGATAAAGGAATGGATATCAGTTGTGTCATATTTCATCGTATCAAAGTTATTTTAATTCGCTTCCGTAATTATAAAACTTTGTACACGATGCACTTGTAAGAAAGGATCATGTTAGGTGATCCAACGGCACGAACTATCCCATTTACGAGAAGGGGAAAAGTCAGGTTGTCACAGGTGGTATCAAAGCCCGGCATTAAGTCTTTGGCAGCTTAACTCTGGCACAGATATATGGCACGACTTTTGATGTTTGTTCAATATTAGAGACTAGGCTTTAGGTCTTTTAGGGACTCAAGGCTATGGCAGTAGGATTTGTTATAGCATAGGTTGTGGATCTGTACGACCACGTTTCACCGAAATAATAGGCCACTATTGTGGATTTGTACGACCATGTTTGACTGAAGTGATCGGTCAATAGTGATCAAAGTATGCCTTGAGGATCCGAGTTAGGATGTAAATGTTTTCAAGTCATATGATCATGACGATCATGATTACTATTAATTGAAACATTTGTTTGATTTTGACAGATCGCTATGGCACCTCACAAAAGAGCTAGGATCGCCCATGCTGGGAGGGATGATCATGAACAAACTCGGTAACCACTAGAGACAATGGTCAAAACCATGGCCCAGCATACTGAGTTACTTACGACACTAGTGCAACCCACTGCACGCACTTCATCTTTCGCAATCATTCGGTCATGCTCACGGTGTGGAATACAGCACAAGATGGGAAAATGTAGGTGGGCCAAAGGTGACTGCTTCAGATGTGGCAGACTAGGACATCTGATAAAAGATTATCCTACGGCAAAAACGAAAAAGATGACACCCGAATCTCAGCAACCTACTCAAGGTGTTTATCCGAAACTGACTATATCTACACCTTCAGGGTCATTCCGTCACTCGAACCCTACTAAAACAGGAGCGTTCAGAGTTCCACAAACTTCACGCACCTCTTCATCCATTCCGTTAGTGTTTTATAGAAAATGTGGGAAGGCACATAACATGGACGAATGTCGTAGAGCATCTGGAGCGTACTTTCGTTTTGGTATGATGGGACATCGGATTAAGGATTGCCCAAAGATGGTGGGAACGATATCAAAGATGGCACAAGATGCCCAAACCATCAATGATATATATCTTAGTTATAAGTTATTTAAATTGTTTATGAGAAAGGTGCATCTAGGTAAATAATTTATATATGTGTACATCTAGTATATTATTTTCTTTTCATCAGTTTTAGCACTGATAAATTTATATTTTATTAAGTAGACACAATTTAGCTAACACTAGTATATAGATATATTAGATACCTTGTAATTGTTTCAAATGGATGCCTACTTCCTACTTGTTGTATGAGGCACATGTTTTGGTAGATCCTGGATCGGCACATTCCTTTGTTACATGCAATTTATTGTAAAGTTAGGAAAGTTTGTAGCCACCCGAGAACCTCTCAACTTTATTGTGACGTGTCAGTCCCGACTAGACAGTCTGTCACTACTAACATGGTATGTCGATCAATCATCGTCGTACTCCATGGTCACGATGACTATGAAGCAGTAGCCGATTGATCTTATTCGATTTACTCGATATGAAAGGATTCACTGTAATCCTTGGCATGGATTGGCTATCCAATCATCATGCGAGCATTGATTGTAGAAATAGATTGCCAATAGCCTATGAATTCCTTGATGTCTTCCCTGATGAGTTGCCAGGATTTCTGCCTGACAGGGAAGTGGAATTTGCTATTGATTTAGCCCTGGGCATTGAGTCGGTATCAAAGGCACCTTATCGAATGGCACCAGCAGAATTGAAAGAACTCAAGGAGCAGTTGCAAGAGCTTCTTGACAAAGGATTTATCAAACCGAGTGTGTGTCCATGGGGCACACTGGCCTTGTTCGTGATGAAGAAAGATGGTCAATGCATTTTCGTATTGACTATCGTCAATTAAATAAACTGACAATTACAAATCATTATCCGCTCCTCAGAATTGATGATCTCTTTGAGCAGTTACAAGGAGCACGATGGTGTTCAAAGATTGACTTACGATTTGGGTTTCATCAAATGAAAGTGAAAGCTGAAGATATTTTGAAGATAGCTCTTCAGACACATTATAGAAATTACGAGTTCTTGTCAAACCCTTCGGGTTGACCAATGCTCCTGCATCCTTTATGGACTTAATGAATTCAGTCTTCAAGTCTTACTTAGATTAGTGTATCGTAGTATTCATCGACAATATTCTTCTCTACTCAAAGATGAAAGCAGAGCATGAAAGTCATCTGCGGTTTGCTCTACAGACATTGAGAAATTTGCAGTTGTATGTGAAGTTCAGTAACTGTGACTTCTGGTTGAATCAAGTTAGTTTTCTAGGACATCATATCAGAAGCTCGTATTACCGTCGATCTTGCAAAGATCGAAGCTATAGTGCAATGGAAGCAACCACAGACAGTAACTGAGATTCGAAGCTTTCTATGTCTTTAGGATATTACCAATAATTTATTGAAGAGAGGGTTTTCGAAGCTTACTTGACCACTCATGCAGCTCACTCGAAAGAATGTCAAATTCGAGTGGAATGAGGCATGTGAGCAGAGTTTTCAGGAGTTAAAATGAAGACTCATTTCTGCACCAATCCTCACAATACCATCAGGCAACGGAGGGTTTGTTGTGTTCAGTGACTCCTCGTATAGTGGGTTAGGGTGTTGATTGAATAAGAGGGAACGCGTGCTTGCGTATGGTTCCTGACAGTTAACCAATCACAAGAAGAGCTACCTCACTCACGACCTGGAACTAGCAGCGGTCATCTTTGCATTGAAAATCTGGAGGCACTACCTTTATCATAAAAACATTGAGATTTTCACTCATCACAAAAGTCTCAAGTATCTCCTTACCCAAAAAGAGCTGAATATGAGGCAGAGAAGACGGGTGGAGTGGCTTGCAGTGTCGAAATTAGCCGACGTCTATCTTAGAGAGATAGTCGGACTACACAGGATACCAGTGAGTATCGTGTCAGATCATGATCTGTTATATACCTCCCACGTCTGGCAGAGTTTCCAAGAAGAAATGGGTTCCAAGTTGGAATTCAGTTCTGTATTTCATCCTTAGAAGGATGGATAGACGGAAAGGGTAAATCAGATAAAGAAGACATATTAAGGGCCTATATGCTGGATTTCCAACCCATGTGTTGGACTATTAGCCACTGGATCTTTAAGAGCAGCTCAGATTTTGGGATCGCAAAGACTCAATCTTGAGAATAAAATGTATTCCACTCGTATTGGTCAAATGGAAGAATTACGGTTCACATGAGGCTAGCTGGGAACGCAATGCTGATAGTCGCGCTCAGTATCTCCATTTATTTCCCTAAGATAAATAATTTATTAAATTTCTTAGAATAACTTACGACATATGGTATATATAAAAATTTTGTATGCATTGCCCATATAATTATGTAGTAGAGAAATCGATGGATATTCGATTTTGATACACTATATACTGGCACCTGATACTGCACATGATTCAGTTTATTTTATATTGTTCTAAATCTGTTATATGCAATTATTACCTAGTCATATTTACTTTATCTTATATTGGGGTATGCCTTCAACATATAACCAAATCTGATCTCACTTCCCCGCCTTCTTTTATTTTCGAGGACAAAAATCCCTTAACTAGGGGAGAATGTAACAGTTGTGCGTTTGTTACACTTCGTGGAATAGATAAAAGCCCGATCAGGCATATGCCTACCATCGGCCCTAAATGATCTAGGATAAAACAATAAGATGTGGTGGTCCCGTCAATATTAGCATATGTAAAATTTTCTACGTATAAAAGTGTGATGTAAGTGTGATAGAATCTTTCAAAAACTTTACTGAGCTAAAGGATATGGCTACTAAGTTAGCCCAGCCCAATATAAGTAAAGTGAAACAAGGTTATTTTGTCTTCTCCACTTATACTCAATACACATAAAAGCCCGTATGAGCTTTGTATAGAGGATAAACCTCTTTTGGCATATCTGCTTATACCAAGACATGCCCATATGGGCCTTTCATGGGAACTTAGTCTAAATAGCTTATACACTGCAATAGTGTATATGACTCATATACAAGGATAGCCTTGTTTGTCTTTTATGGGATACATTTAACTACCATGTGCTAGCCTAGTATGGAATTAGGACCCAAGAGGCTTATCAGCTGCTTTGTTTTTCGTATGACTACACGACTGAAATGAGTCACCAATGCATTATCATGCATGCAAAGTGTAGCTTAGTATAAAAAAATAAAAAAATACATAGGGGTTTTCTCGTTCTTCCTACTTCGGCAACTGCTAGCACATACAGCAAAAACAAGCTGAGTAATTAAAACTACACTCTACTATACCCTTGTACACCTTTGAATTCCTTAGCTCACAACTTGCAATCCTGCGATTTATGAACCAACCCTTGGTCTCCATGAACTCCATACATCCTTGACTGTTATATCCTTGGTGAACACGACGTTAATAGACGTTCGGCACCATCATAATCGCAAGTCCACTAAAAGGTACACTGACTTTGTATATTGATATGTATGGGCTACGAGATTATCACTCTGTGCTGTCGATTATATGAAATCGAATTGGCAACACAGAGATGGGTGATTTAGTGTTGATGGAGCATAGATCTCATTCTAAAGTTATGACATTAATGTATACACTCCAGAGCTTTTAATGCCGGATTCAAAATAAAAATACACCGAAATTTCAGCATAAAAATTAATACGAAAATCCTATTTTTTAACACAATAGAGATGAAAGATATAAGCTTTATATATATATATATATATATATATATATATATATATATATATATATATATATATATATATATATATATATATATCAAAGACCCAGCCAATTGCTTGAGTAAAAGAAGCCAAAGTGGAGTAGAAAACACCCCGCCAAGCTAAGCCTAACAGGTTTGCCGCGGCAACCTTACATGGTTGCCGCGGCGAGGTGCTCAGGTTTGCTGCGGCAAGCATTATGCATTGACCATTGTTCAGTGTTTTGGTCATAATTGTTGACCCCAAACTTCGATTGCCACGATTCTTGATGCATTGGAAAGGGGACAATAAGACCTACAACGTTAATGAATTAATAAATTCTTGCATCTAATGTTTTTAAGGTCAAAAATTAGTGACAAGTTGTAGCAAGCTACCCAACTGACTGGCTTGCTGCGGCAACCCTTATTGCCTGCCGAGGCAAGCCTATGTATAGCTGCCATTTTTACTTAGCAGGCCCTTGGTCTATATTTGACCTACGTTCAGTGACTCTCCATGTCTGTAAACAGTACACAACATATATATCGGATCTCAGGTGACCCATTACCTTTGAAGATATACTAAAATATATATCTATATATATACACTATAGGTGCCACTTTGTGCACATGACGCGTTTGCTTCAAGACGTGCGTGCATGGGAAACCAGTTACACGTAAACCTGGTGTCTGGTAGGGAGTTTATATTGTTAATTTATATTTTATTTTTGAATTCATCCCTGATTCGCAAGTTATAATTAGGCCTATGTTAGTTTGATCCATATGCTAGTAATAGTTTCAGTTGCCATAAATATGTTAGTTGTGCTAGTTCTGCTGAGGTATACTAAGCTATGATGATAGTAAGATCAACGCCATATATGTTTATACCATGAAATTTGATGCTTGAACCATGCTAGTTTAGCTCGACATATGATTATTCTATGAATATACGTCAGCATGATAGTTTTTAAATATAAAGGTAGTTTTAAATGATGATTAGAGATTTATAAGGATGCCAATCAGTTTTGTTGATGATAAACACATGTGATCATGTCAGTTTATATAATGAACTCATATCAGTTGGGATGGATATGATACTAATGAAATCAATATTGATTTATGGTTAAAGAATTATGCTAAAATATATAGTGATAACGAGATAATGCTAAATCAGTTTAGAGGAATGGTTCGGATTAATGATGCTCATGTATAAGCATGTATATTCATGTATAATAATCATAGATAGAGATAGATGAGTTTATAAATCATGATGAAAGTATAGGTCAGATTTGACATGTGATTAATGAAGGAATATGCTAGACTAGTTTTGATGAATAGTTAGCTCAGTTCGATAGATGAATATTAATGATTATGCTAATTTCAGCTTAAATGAATGCATTTGCAATGACTATGCTCATGTCAAGTTTGATGAATAGATATGCATGATAAGGATCCAAGCAGTTGTACCATAGGACTATTATGACAATTAAGTTAGATGTGTGATTATAAATAATGATATGATCAGTTATGTACGAATGATGATAAGATCAGTTTCAACGCATGAATATGAATAGTTATGCTAACTCAGTTATACTAGTTTAGTTTTGCTACATCATATCTATTCATGATGTTCTTGCATATATGTTAGCATGCATTGTTCATGTACTGTTATCCTTGATGTCATGTACACGTCTTTATTCTCATCTTGAAACAAAGATCCCGCTAACTCGGGAGCTTGATATCTCGTCCAAGTGATGCCGCTAACTCGGGAGCTCGATTTTCTCAGTCCAAGTGATCCCGCTAACTCAGGAGCTTGACAAGTGATCCCGCTAACTAGGGAGCTTGATTTTTTTGTTTCTTGTATATGTCTCATTTCAGTATGATTTTTGTAATTGTCCGGCATGATTCTTTGTTAGTATAATTTCTCGTATTTGTGTAGCATGAATCTGTCAGCGTGATACAATATTTGCATGATTTATTACTTTTGATACTATATGTTGCTAGAATAAATATTAAATGTTACTAGAATAGATATAAGGTAAGATATAATGTGTTTAGTTTTATAACATATGCATTTAGAAGTGTATTGGAAATCTAACATATAAAGTAGAACTTTAAATTTTCCTACTGAGCTTTGATGATAGCTTATCCTATGACTTTATGTCTTAGCCGCAAATATTGCTCTGGTCCCTGAGCATTAGGCTGATCCTACTTACCATCCTGAGGAGGAGGAAGAGGGAGACGAAGAGGAAGATTCTGTGGAAGAATTCTTTCCTAAATAGGTTTGAGAGAGAGTGATAGATAGATTGTTTTAAAACATGTATAATTCAATAGTATGGTATGGTTTGAGATAGTTTACTCCTACATGTATAGGTTTTCTATTTATATTTCCTATTCAGTTTACTATTTTTGATAAAGGAATGGATATCAGTTGTGCCATATTTCTTCGTATCAGAGTTATTTTAATTCACTTCCGCAATTGTAAAACTTTGTACACGATACACTTGTAAGAAAGGATCATGTCAGGTGATTCGACGGCGCGACCTTTCCCATTTACGAGAAGGGGAAAAGTCAAGCTATCACAGGTGGTATCAAAGCCCGACGTTAAGTCTTTGGCGACTTAACTCTGGCACAGATATATGGCATGACTTTTGATGTTTTTTCAGTATTAGAGCCTAGGCTTTAGGTCTTTTAGGGACTCAAGGCTATGGTGGTAGGTTCATAGGCTGTGGATCTGTACGACCACATTTGATCGAAATAATCAATCACTATTGTGGATCTGTACAACCACGTTTGACTGAAGTGATCAGTCAATAGTGATCAAAGTATGCCTTGAGGATCCGAGTTAGGATGTAAATGTTTTCAAGTCATAGGATCATGAGGATCACGATTACTGTTAATTGAAACATTTATTTCATTTTAACAGATCACTATGGCACCTCGCAAAAGAGCTAGGACTGCGCATGCTGGGAGGGATGATCATGAACAAACTCGGCAAGTACTTGAGACAATGGTCAGAACCATGGCCCAGCAGACTGAGTTACTTACGACACTAGTGCAACCCACTGCACGCACTTCTTCTTCCACAATCATTCGGTCATGCTCACGGTGCGGAATACAACACAAGACAAGGAAATGTAGGTGGGCCACAGGTGGGTGCTTCAGATGTGGCAGACTAGGACATCTGATTAAAGATTACCCTACGGTGAAAATAAAAAAGATGACACCTGAATCTCAACAAACCTACTCAAGGTGTTTATCTGAAACTGACTATATCTACACCTTCGGGGTCATTCCGTCACTCGAACCCTACTAAAACAGGAGTGTTCGGAGTTCCACAAACTTCACGCACCTCTTCATCCATTCCGTTAACATTCTGTGAAAAATGTGGGAAGGCACATAACATGGACGAATGTCGTAGAGCGTCTGGGGCGTACTTTCGTTGTGGTATGGTGGGAAATCAGATTAAGGATTACCCAGAGATGGTGGGAACGATATCAAAGATGGCACAAGATGCCCAAACCAACAATGATATATATCTTAGTTATCAATTATTTAAATTGTTTATGAGAAAGATGCATCTAGGTAAATAATTTATATATGTGTATATCTAGTATATTGTTTTCTTTTCATCAGTTTTAGCACTGATAAATTTATATTTTGTTAAGTAGACACAATTTATCTAACATTAGTATATAGATATATTAAATACCTTGTAATTGTATCTAAAGGATGCCTACTTCCTACTTGTTGTATATTACACATGTTTTGGTAGATCCTAGATCGGCACATTCCTTTGTTACACCCAATTTATTGTAAAGTTAGGAAAGTTGGGAGCCACCCGAGAACCTCTCGACTTTATTGTGACGTGTTAGTCCCGACTAGACAGTCTGTCACTACTAACATGGTATATCGATCAATCATCGTCGTACTCTAAGGTCACAATGACTATGAAGCAGTAGCCGATTCATCGTAATCCTTGGCATGGATTGGCTATCTAATCATCATGCGAGCATTGATTGTAGAAGTAGATTGCCAATAGCCTATGAAGTCCCTGATGAGTTGCCAGGATTTCTGCCTGACAAGGAAGTGGAATTCGCTATTGATTTTGCCCTGGGCATTAAGTCGTTATCAAAGGCACCTTATTGAATGGCACCAGCAGAATTGAAAGAACTCAAGGAGCAGTTATAAGAGCTTCTTGACAAAGGGTTTATCAAACCGAGTGTGTCTCCATGGGGCGCACCGGTATTGTTCGTGATGAAGAAGATAGTCAATGCATTTTCACATTAACTACTGTCAATTAAATAAACTGATGATTACAAATCATTATCCGCTCCTCAGAATTGACGATCTCTTCGAGAAGTTACAAGGAGCACGATGGGGTTCAAAGATTGACTTACGATTAGGGTATCATCAGATGAAAGTGAAAGTTGAAGATATTTCAAGACAGCTCTTCAGACACATTATAGTCATTACGAGTTCTTGTCAAGCCCTTCGGGTTGACCAATGCTCCAGCATCCTTTATGAACTTAATGAATCGAGTCTTCAAGTCTTACTTAGATCAGTGTATCGTAGTATTCATCGACGATATTATCCTCTACTCAAAGACGAAAGCAAAGCATGAAAGTTATCTACGGTTTGCTTTACAGTCATTGAGAAATTCGCAGCTGTATGTGAAGTTTAGTAATTGTGACTTCTGGTTGAATCAAGTTAGTTTTCTAGGACATCATATCAGAAGCTAGTATTACCGTCGATCCTGCAAAGATCGAAGTTGTAGTGCAATGGAAGCAGCCACTGACAGTAACTGAGATCCGAAGCTTTCTATGTCTTCAGTATATTACCGACAATTTGTTGAAGGGATGGTTTTTGAAACTTGTTAGACCACTCACGCAGCTCACTCGAAAGAATGTCAAATTCGAGTGGAATGAGGCATGTGAGCAGAGTTTCCAGGAGTTAAAACGAAAGCTCACTTCCGCACCAATCCTTGCAATACCATCAGGCAATGGAGGCTTTGTTGTATACAGTGATGCCTCGTACAGTGGGTTAGGGTGTGGATTGAATCAGAGGGAATGCGTGCTTGCATATGGTTCCTGACAGTTAAATAATCACAAGAAGAACTACCCCACTCATGACCTGAAACTAGCAGCGGTCATCTATGCATTGAAAATCTGGAGGCACTACCTTTATAGTAAAAACTTTAAGATTTCACTGATCACAAAAGTCTCAAGTATCTCCTTACCCAAAAAGTGCTAAATATGAGGCAGAGAATACGGGTGAAGTAGCTTGAAGCGTCGAAATTAGCCGACATCTATCTGAGAGAGATAGTCAGACTACACGGGATACCAATGAGTATCGTGTCAGATCACGATCCGTTATATACTTTCCGCGTCTGGCAGAGTTTCCAAGAAGAAACGGGTTTCAAGTTGGAATTCAGTTCTACATTTCATCCTTAGAACAATAGATAGACGAAAAGGGTAAATCAGATAAAGAAGACATGTTAAGGGCCTGTATGCTGGAATTCCAACCCATGTGTTGGATTATCAGCCACTGGATCTTCAAGGGCAGCTAAGATTTTGGGATCGCAGAGACTCAATCTTGAGAATAAAACATATTCCACTCGTATTGGTCAAATGTTAGAATTACAGTTCACATGAGGCTAGCTGGGAATGCAAAGCTGATAGTCGTGCTCAGTATCTCCATTTATTTCCCTAAGATAAATAATTTATTGAATTTCTTAGAATAACTTACGGCATATGGTATATATAAAAGTTTCGTATACATTGCTTGTATAATTATGTAGTAGGGAAATCGATGAATATTCGATTTTGATACACTATATACTGGCACATGATACTGCACATGATTCAGTTTATTTTATATTTTTCTAAATATGTTATATGCCATTATTACCTAGTCTTGTTTACTTTATCTTATAATGGGGTATGCCTTCAACATATAACCAAATCTGATCTCACTTCCCCACCTTCTTTTACTTTCGAGGACGAAAATCCCTTAACTTGGGGAGAATGTAACAGTTGCACATTTGTTACACTTCGTGGAATAGATAAAAGCCCGATTAGGCATATGCCTACCACCGGCCCTAAATGGTCTAGGATAAAACAATAAGATGTGGTGGTCCCGTCAATATTAGCATAAGTAAAATTTCCTACGTATAAAAGTGTGATATAAGTGTGATAGTATCTTTCAAAAACTTTACTGAGCTAAAGGATATGGCTACTAAGTTAGCCCAGCCCAATATAAGTCAAGTGCAACAAGTGTCATATATCAGCCTATTTTGTCTTCTCCACTTATACACAATACACATAAAATCCCATACGAGCTTTGTATAGAGGATAAACTTCTTTTGGCGTATTTGCTTATACCAAGATATCCCCATATGGGCCTTGCATGAGAACTTAGTCCAAATAGCTTATAGACTACAATAGTGTATACGACTCATATACAAGGATAGCCTTGTTTGTCTGTTATGGGATACATTTAACTACCATGTGCTAACCTAGTATGGAATTAGGACCCAAGAGGCTTATAAGCTGCTTTGTATTTCGTATGACTACACGACTCAAATGAGTCACCAATGCATTATCATGCTCGCAAAGTGCAGCTTAGTATAAAAACAAAAAATATATAAAGGGGCTTTCTCCTTCTTCTTCCTACTTCGGCAACTGCTAGCACATACTGCAAAAGAAAGTTGAGCAATTAAAACTACACTCTACTACACCCTTGTACACCTTTGAATTCCTTAGCTCACAACTTGCAATCTTGTGATTTCTGAAACAACCCTTGGTCTCCATGAACTCCATACATCCTTGACAGCTATATCCTTGGTGAACACGACGTCAATAGACGTTCGGCACCATCGTAACCGCAAGTCTACTAAAAGGTACACTGACTTTGTATATTGATATGTATGGGCTACGAGATTATCACTCTGTGATGTTGATTATATGAAATCGAATTAGCAACATAGAGATGGACGATTTAGTGTTGATGGAGCATAGATCTCATGCTAAAGTCCTGACATAAACGTATACACTCCAGAGCTTTTTGTGCCTGATTTAAAATAAAAATACACCGAAATTTCAGCATAAAAATAAATACGAAAATCCAATTTTTGTACACAAAAGAGATGAAAGATATATGCTTTCTATATATATATATATATATATATATATATATATATATATATATCAGTGACCCAGTCAATTGCCTGAGTTAAAGAAGCCAAAGTGGAGTAGAAAACACCCCGGCAAGCCAAACTTGACAGGCCTGCCGCGGCAAGCATTGTGCATTGACTACTATTTAGTATTTTAGTTATAACTTTTGACACTGAACACTGATTGGCACGATTCTAGATGTGTTGGAAAGGGGACAACGAGCCCTACAACTTTTATGAAGTAACAAATTCTTGAATCTAACATTTACAAGGTCAAAAATTAGTGAGAAGTTGTGACAAGGTACCCAGCTAACTGGCTTGCCACGGCAACCCGTATGCTTGCCGAGGCAAGCCTATGTATAGCTGCCATTTTTACTTAATAGGCCCTTGGTTTGTATCTGACCTATGTGCAGTGACTCTCCATGTCTATAAATAGTACACAACATATATATTGGGTCCCAGGTGACCCATTACCACTGAAGATATACTAAAATATATATCTATAAATATACACTGTAGGTGCCACTTGGTGCACATGACGTGTTTGCTTGAAGACATGTGTGCACGGGAAACCAGTTACACGTAAACCTAGTGTCAGGTAGGGAGTTTACATTGTTAATTTATATTTTATATTCGAATTCATCCCTTATGAGCAAATTATAATTAGTCCTATGTTAGTTTGATCCATATGCTAGTAATAGTTTCAGTTGCTATAAATATGCTAGTTGTGCTAGTTCTACTGAGGTATACTACGCTATGATGATAGTAAGATTAACACCATATATGTTTATTCCATGAACTTTGATGCTCGAACCATGCTAATTTAGCTCGACATAGGATTATTCTATGAATATATGTCAGCATGATAGCTTTTTAATAGAAAATCAATTTTAAATAATGATTAGAGATTTATAAGGATGCCAATCAGTTTTATTCATGATAAACACATGTGATCATGTCAGTTTGTATAATGAACACATGTCAGCTAGGATGGATATGATACTAATGAAATTAATGTTGATTTATGGTTAAAGAATGATGTTAAAATATATGGAGATAATGGGATAATGCTAAAACAGTTTAAAGGAATGGTTCTAATTAATGATGCTCATGTATAAGCAAGTATAATTATGTGTAACAATCATAGATAGAGATAGATGAGTTTATGAATCATAATGAAAGTACAAGTCAGGTTTGACGTGTGATTAATGAAGGAATATGGTAGACATGTTTTGATGAATAGTTAGCTCTGTTCAATAGATGAATATTAATGATTATGCTAATTTCAGTTTAAATGAATGCATTTGTAATAACTATACTCATGTCAAGTTTGATGAATAGATTTGCATGATAAGGATCCAAGCAGTTATACCACAGGGCTATTATGCTAATTCAGTTAGATGTGTGATTATAAATGATGATACAATCAGTTATGTACGAATGATGATAAGATCAGTTTCAACGCATGAATATGAATAGTTATGCTAACTCTATTATACTAGTTTAGCTTTGCTATATCATATCTGTTCATGATGTTCTTGCATACATGTTAGTATGCATTGTTCATGTACTGTTATCCTTGATGTCTTGTACACGTCTTTATTTTCGTCTTGAAACAAGCGATCCTGCTAACTCGGGAGCTTAATATCTCGTCCAAGTGATCCCGCTAACTCGGGAGCTTGATATCTCATCTAAGTGATGCCGCTAACTCGGGAGCTTGATTTTCTCAGTCCAAGTGATCCTGCTAACTCGGAAGCTTGACAAGTGATCCCGCTAACTCGAGAGCTTGATTTTCTTGTTTCTTATATATGTCTTATTTCAGTAAAATTTCTGTAATTGTCCAACATGATTCCTTATCAGTATAATTTCTTGTATTTGTGCAGCATGAATCTGTGAGCATGATATAATATTTGCATGATTTATTACTTATTATACTATATGTTGCTAGAATAAATATTGAATGTTGCTAGAATAGATACAAGATAAGATATAATGTATTTAGTTTTATAATTTATGCATTTAGAAGTGAATTAAAAATCTAACATATAAAGTAGCACTTTAAATTTCCCTGCTGAGCTTTGATGATAGCTCATCCTACGACTTTATGTCTTAGCTGTAGATATTGCTCAGGTCCCTGAGTACGAGGTTGATCCTACCTACCTTCCTGAGGAGGAGGATGAGGGAGAAGAAGAGGAAGATTTTGCAAAAGAATTCTTTCCTAAATAGGTTTGAGAGAGAGTGATAGATTGTTCTAAAACATGTATAATTCAGCAGTATGGTATGGTTTGAGATAGTTTACTCCTTCACATATAGGTTTTCTATTTATATTTCCTGTTCAATTTACTATTTTACATAAAGGAATGGATATCAGTTGTGCCATATTTCTTCATATCAGAGTTATTGTAATTCGCTTCCGCAATTGTAAAACTTTGTACACGATGCACTTGTAAGAAAGGATCATGTTAGGTGATCCGACGGCACGACCTTTCCCATTTACGAGCAGGGGAAAAGTTGGGCTATCACAGGATTTAAGACTTGAAAAAGTACCACTTTTCACCCCTTAACTTAATCTCTGTTAGCCCCTAAATCATTTAATAAATGTGTTTTAAGTCAATCCTGTAGATAATAAGCAGAAGCTGCAAATAAGCCCCTAACCATGCCAAGAAGCCTACTATTGCCCCAGAAGTTCCTTAGAAGAAAGAAGGTTGAAACTAGATAGAGAATTGGCTGCAGCATAGGCACAGCAAAGCGGAAACAAATCAAGAAGAATGCCTCGCACAAATGTCGCAGGGCTCAATTGAACCAGAAAGAATGCATCGTGTAGTTGTCGCGGGCTTCTGAAGGGAGCACACCAACTGGTCATGTAGTCTTCGCACTGTTCGCACACAGATGGATGTCAACAAGGAGTAAAAAGCATACTTCGCATAGTTTTAGCGAGTCTCAGTCATAAGCGCTCGCACAGCACTCGCGCAGTCTCGCGCAGCGCAAGAAATGAGTCTTCAACCTTCACGCGATTCACTGAATAGAGAGAGCTCCAGGCATTCCTACGCACGGCTGTCACACAGTAGCCGCGGGATACAAACTTTCAAGGAACTGCTCGCACGATTCAGAAGCCCATGTACATTGTTTTCTTCGTGAGGATCGCCGCGGGATTCATCAAGGAAGGAACTGCGCGCGCAATTCCCGTGCCATTCAAATGGAAAGAACAATCCCGTGATGACCAGAGCATTCCTGCGGCAACTAAAGTATCAATCCCGTGACTGCAAAAGCTTCAAGTCAAAGCAACCCCGCGATGTCATTCTATCATGCGATAAGACTTAGAAAGCCTTTCTACCTAGCGAGGCTCGGGTTCTTAACTTCTCCCCACTTCTACAGGGGTAATCTGGAAACTTCCAGCAATTAGGGCACGCACTCCAATGCTCTAATCTCTGTGCATGTGCCCTGAGGCATCCACAAAATAGAAATGGGCCACATTAGCATTGATAAATTAGGGTTTTCCTAACTCTAATTCACAAAGAGCCGACTGCTATATAAGCCTAAGCCTAGCCTAGGTTTAAGGGACTGGACTTCCGTTCTCCTTCTTGAAACCGACTGTAGAATTACAGTAGGCTAAGGTTAGGGTTTAGGAGTTTTCTTTTTTCCTTTTTCCTTCTCTCCATAGTCCAGTACTTGCTGGCTATGCCTTTGTATGATTATTTGGTATAGTTTTAATGGAGTTTTGTAATAGGATCTATTGCATGTATGGGATTGGTGTTTTGTGATTTGTTCTGTACAAGGCTGTTGCCTTGAGATCCTCCATTGCTAAGTTGTATTGTAAGCAAAGGAGGATTGCCTTTAAGGTTTTACTTAAATCCAAGTGACCTGTGTATCAAGGTTAGGCACATTGCAGGCCTAGCCCCACCACAGGACCCACTAAATCTAAATCCTCATGGGAGCTTGAGTTGGTAGCCTTGTGAACATGGTGGCGGCAGCAATGTTCTTGTTCTGTCTTAGACCTCTGTGAGGAGGATAGCCTCTGTGGATAGTCTGTGACCATTCAAGTGGACAGATTATAGCACTAGGGTGAGGCCAATCCACAGATCTAAGATAGATTCTTCTTCTCTGCACTTGTGCTTGAAGCCTTGTGAGAGATTGTGCAGAGACAGACTCCCCTGTATTTGTATAGACCCACCATCAGATGGCAGATCTGATCTGGCTGTAGAGATTGTAGGCTTGTGACTGGATCACTGTTGTCTTTCTAAAGTAGTGAACAGCTAAGCTTAAAAGCTAGTACTCAAACTCTTGCTGGTTCTGTGTGTCCATGCTAGTGCACGTTGTAGGCCTAGCCCCACACACAGAACTTTAGAGGTTGAGGTTCCTATGGATTCTTGAGCTAGTAGCCTGGATGAAGTAGTGCCTACAATGATAAACTTGTTTTGACCCATCTCTGGATTGTGGTTCCCCTATTGGATAGTCTGTGATCATTTAAGTGGACAGGTTATAGCCATAAGGGATTGGATCATGGCACTGGGGTGAGTTGGATCCTTTCTCCTCTTTGGTGATAATGTAGCCATTGGACAGGATTTCTATAGCAGCAGATCTGAGTTTGAGTTATAAGACCCCTCAGATCTGTACCTAATAGCATACTTCTCCCCCTTTTATATTTATTTTCTCACACTCCATCCTCTTTCTTAACCCTTTCTGTAGTTTAGACATTAAATTACCTTAGGATTTAGACTATAGTGACCTTAAATCCCCTTCCATTTAGGATTGCCAGATCTTGAGAGCCTACTAAAGATAGCTCCCTTGGAGCTTTAGATCAACTTTCCCTATGGGACAAACTCTTACTTATCAAAACTTGCTACAACAGGCCCTATATCTTACAGGACTGTGTATTTTTAGGCTTGCTGCTCTTCAATCCACCTTTGATTTTCACTAACCCAATTCTTATCACCATTTCTAATAAAGTCAGTAGCAAGCACTTAAAATACCTCAACAACAGGTTCCATTTATAAATACTTAAAATTTATGAAAATGTCCTATCTTGACAATAAATAAACAGAAAAATCACCCACCAAAGGTGTCAGTGCAATCGAAAATGCAGCTGAGCTGAATTTGAGAATCTAAGAAAAGTTTGTTTCTGAGAGTAAATGGTGTCTGGTGCTCTGGATTTACTTCAAGGAGGAGGAAAAGGTGATGCACCCATATGAAGTGAGGAGAACCAATCCCTTTAACTTAAAAAAAATAAGGGACCTGAAAATTAACCGAGAACAAACTGCTTAAAATTAGGTAAATAAACATCTGACCTTAGAAAAATATGCCAATTATTGTTGCCCATAAATCTTATCTAATACCTAACCAAAATAATAAAAATTTGATCTTTTAATCATGCTTTTTAAATTTCAATGTTGTTTATCATTTACATCTTAATATCTTATATTCTAATAAAAAATATCCAAATATATCTTGTCTCCAAATTTTGTTATCCGCATAAGCTTTTTTCTCGTAAAGTGCCTTCTTTTGTTTTGGTAAAACTGCTTCACCACTTGAAAGATGATAAAAAACATATTAGTGCATCAGAGTCATACTCCCTTTAGTCAAAGAATCTTATGGAAATTGGACTTCCTCAAAGTATAAGGTTAACAAATAAATTGGTCAGCTAAGAGATCCATAAATTTTTTTGAATTACAAGGTTGACTAATTTATCTTTCAACACTGAAACTCGAGAAAATCAATTTTCATGGTATCTTGCAACTAAGAGGCATGTCATATTTTATAAACCTTAGTACAACTCCAAGGAGGCTCTCTTCTTAAAAATAAGAACTTCCAATCTCATCCTTGGATGGTAATTTCTTTAATATGTTTTAGGTATAGTGGTGATTTTGGAAATAATTTAGGAAAATGAAAACTACAAGCTACTCGGGTTGTCCATGTGGATGCAAGCGTGTTCTCTTTCTGAGGGAGGATTTTTTCGATATGCAAGCTGTATTCCAGAAATTTGAGCTGGAAGATGGAATATTAGAGGAGGTTTAGCAGCAGAAAAAGCAAGGAGATGACTCATGCCTGCTGTCAAATTTGTTTGTGCGCAATGTAGAAGATAAATATGTTCCATATTGTGAGATAAAATGTGAAGCGAACCCTGAAATTGTGAATCAAACTCTAGACCAATCACAAGGTCTTGATTGTGTTTCTTCTCAGCACCTACCTATGCTGAATAATGGGGTAGAATACATCAAATCTGATGAAGCGAAAATTCCTCTTTCTTCTGCAGCAACAACTATATGCTCTTCATTAAAGGTAATGAAAGCTCTTCTATGCCCAATGATGTAAGTCTTTGCATTTGGAATAAAATGATAAGTTGTGCTGCCACCTTGCAATTACTATATGATTAAAATAGCCAATTAAAAGGCATAAATTACAAATGTATAGAATCAAGGTGAGCAACCAGTCCTGTAAGAACCAGGGTTGTTGCAGCAAGTTTTAAAAGGTAAGTAAGGGCATGTCCACAAGGAAATGTGGTTCAACTATAGTAAATCTCCATATCTATGGTAGATCTGGCACTCTATCCTAATTTAAGCTAAACTAAAACAGGAAAGAGGAGAGGTTTTAGGTTTTTTTTGTCACTTTTACTATAAACTATAAAAGTTAAATGCAATTGATCCAGATCTGATAAAACAGAGAGATGAGGGGAGATATAGAAAAGATGAAAATTTAAAAGATGGAGAACAACAGTAAAGGGTCTTGGTCTCTTACTGAAAATCAAAGGAATCAAAGGCAATGTAGAGGACAGATTTGCAATAATCCTCTATCTGACTCCTAGCTACCCAGGTTCCCCCGACAGATGTAAGGTATAAGAATCCAATCTCCACCAATGGATCAAAGCAATCCTGAGGTTAGGATCTGCCCTTCTACTGGATACAGTCCATCCAAGAGATTGCTCCAATCTATTGATCTTGATTGGAATAGGTAAACTATTGCAGATATTGCGAGTGTCAGGCTACTAGCTCCCCACTTCTGGCTGGCATCCACAGGAGTATCAAACCCAGGGAAATCAAATATGAAGAAGTGAAATATAGATTAGAATCACCTTTAAAAACCATAATTATATTGTAAGCTTATAATACTATTGTGCCCAGATCTGCAATCTGTGCAATATACAATCTCTTACAAGCCTCTAAAACTCTCAATTTACAGCTCAAGACCTCACCCTAACTACTAAAAAGAGTTTTGCCACTCATGATTGGATAAAGAGAGAATGGGAGAAGAAGGAAGAGAGAGGGAGTTATTTAGAGGGAAGATGAATCTCGAACTAAGCTTTGGTTCTCTCAAATTTTGGATTGTTCTCTTGTAAAAGTTATCTTCTATTTATACCTTCTCCCTCTGTCTCAGATCTGCTTCAGCCAATCAGAGCTCAAGAGAATAATTCTATTATTCTAGGCTACTGATGTGGCTAGACTTTTCTAGAGGCTCTTCTCCCATTGGTCCACAACCGACAAATACACGTGAGGCAGTTAGAGTTTCCAATCGTGCACAGTTGAATGCTAAAAATACTCCTAGGGGTCACTGATGTGCTTTGAGATGTGTGCACAGACTTTTGTAATTGATAGTTGCTGAAGAAACATGCTGAGAAGTCCCTAATGTGAGTGTCGAGAGGTTCTGAGTCTCCTTGCTCTTCATTTCGATAGGTTTAGGAACCTCTCGATGAGTTGAATTGCACTAGTCGACAGGATTTGATGACTCGTCGATAGGATCTATGTGGCTTTCGACAGGATTGAAATATCTCGACTGGATTGGAAGCATGTTTCATCGTTCTGTCCATTTCTCCATTCATCCTCTCGATAGGTTATAATCATCCTGTCGACTTGTTATAGAATCTATTGCTGAGCTCTCGATAGGTTCTATCTATCCTCGCGAGAATACTCCTGGCTTCAGGCAATCTATCGATAAGTTGGCTTACGCTGTCGACAGTTTCAGTTGAACCTCACGATAAGTATCTGGAACCTTACATCAAGGTGTCGATAGGATCCACACTGCACTCCCAACCTCTTGACAGGATCTGTCATCCTCTCGATCTACTCACAGTTTCTCCTTAGGACCTCTCGACAGGTTATAATTAACCTTCAGAACTTCTCGATAGGTGCTGGGGAGCCCTCGACAGCTTCATGGAACCTCTCGACAGCTTATTTTTAGTGCTTCCACAGCTGGCACACCTCTCAAGTGGGTTGTTCTTCATTTATTCAATACTCAGCAACCTCTTGGAGGATTCAATCTTCATTCTTTGCAACTTCACTTGGCCTCAAGCATCCCCAGTTGGGTTCAAGACATTCTCATAAATCTCTAAGGCTCTTGTAGACTGCTTGATTAGCGGGCCTTTGGGCTGTAAGGTCACATGTTGAGCAACAAATTGTTTCTTTGGCTCTTTTAAGTGAATATCTGTACTACGCTTGCAATTCATTGCTTATCTATAAAATACACTTAAAACACATTATTAGTCAGCTCAAGGGTCCACCAAAGGTCAGGTTAGGAGGTAAAAAATTATATTTTTCACTACTTAACACACTCCCAAACCTAAGCTTTGCTAGTCCCTAAGCAAAGGAGAAAATAAAAACAATTCTTGAAAATAAAATATGCCACTTTTGTAGGGAACACAAATGCATTTAGCATATGCATCAAACCTTTTAAACCCCTAGGTGATCCCTAGTGGAGGAGTGAAGTCTCCTGAGGGTTTACAGTGAAGTTACCCACAAACATCTCCAATGATTCAATTAATATTAGTGCAGCATGTTAAAACAGAGTTGAAGCAAAATAAAATTCATTCCACACCTTGTCCATTCAGTTTTAGAGGATTCTCAGCAAAACCATGACAGTTTAAAACTAAAATTCTGCTATAACTCCTTCACAATCAATCAGCTCATGTCAAGGTATTTTGTATGAAATTAATACAAAGCTTACCCTCAAGTTGAGAATCATGCTTTGATAATGTCCCCATCAATCCTAATTTCAGACCCAAAGCTCACCAGGGTTGTCATTCTCAACATAAATAGAAGGGTGTATCAATTCACGTAGCTCAAGAGCAGTTACAGCCCTCAAATAAAACTGCAAGCATGAGCATAGGCATTGCTCTAACTCCTTTCACCATAGATTAAACAAATTCTCATCTCCACATGACAGCTCAATCAATTTCAGATCAGTAAGGTCTTTTCATTGGGTTGTAATGTGGCTTATGGGTGAAGTTTATAAAGAATAAAATGGTGGTTAGAATTGAAAAATCAATAAGGCGAGGAGGTGATTTACAACTTCACAACCTTCATTTTAGCATAAATCCATCTTCTTTTTGAATTTTTAGAGCCAAAGTGGCCAACTTTTTCTCTTCTCTTCCAAAATATCCAATGAAGTGACTTCTCTTTCTTATTCTTTTGTTTTGCCTTTCTATTTTTCTTTTCTTTTTGAATGATTTTTATTTTGTATTTTTCTCTATTTTTCTTTTTATGGGCTGGAATGCCACAATTATACATCACACTTGCCTTCAAATGTATTTTCTTCTTCCTTCACCAAATTGTTCAACCTTGCTCCTTTAACCTCCCTTCTCCTCCTATTTCCTGATTTCTCAAATTGAGGGTGAACTAAAATACGTCAAGAGGTTTTGGGTTCAAATTCTCTGGTTGTTGTCAGAGAAAACTGGGGTTTTTTAAGGCTCAAAAGGTGTGCATCAATGGCAGTACAAAGGTGGGAAATTTTAAGCTCAAACTGTCTAAGTGATGGCCTTACTTCATAACATTAATGTCATGAGTGCTGCAAGTTGTTTCAACTTAGATTTGCCTAACTTTCAATGAGCAAAGGTAGATCCAATCAGTCCTTAGAGCAGAAGAAATTGCCAAACACTCTTCAAAGATAATTTTTTCAGGCCCAAATCTCATTGGGTATGGTCTTTCATCAGATTTCTGGGGCATATCCTCACAATTTTCTCTCTTTTCAAGTTCACTAAGCACTAATTTTTAAAAAATTCCTGACATTTGCTTCATGAAAATGTTAGAACTATAACTTGGTCCAGTTTTAAAAAGTTTTTAATTTTCGCTATTAAAAAAAATCAGGTGAGAAATTATTTTATTTTCTCAATTTCTGTTAAAACCTTACTGCACTACCATTAACTATCCATTGGCAAACCTTGCCACACCCCCAAACCTATGAGGAGTAGTGTCCTCATTGATTCAAAGATAAAGAGATGTGTAGCAGGAGAAAAACATATACAGATAAGCAAACAAAGAAAAATAAACAATTAAACACTCATCTAAACAAAGAGCACTAATATACAAACAAAATAAGGACAAGTATTAATTAGAACACACAACTAATGACAAGAAAGCAGACAATAAAACAAAAAGAAAGTAAGAAAATCACAATAAATAGACTAAAGATAAATTCCATTGATAACACAAAAATATGCACAATGTAAAGGAAAGTGTTTTACAAAGAGATTATGCAAAAACATCCTAACTATACAACTCTAATCATCTGACTCCTCTGTAGCCTCAGGTGGATCTTTGAGTCCTTTACCCTTTTCTTTCTTTCGAGTAGCTGCAGTGGACTGGGACCTTGTGGAGGTGGGCTTTCTAGTCCTGGAAGTGGTTTTCTTTGTAGGGGGTGGCTTTGGCGTTGGCATTGGCTTGGAAGGGGGCACCTTGAATTTAATGCCAGGCTTGGCTTTGTTAGGCTCCTTTGGTTGAGGAGTTGTTTCCATGGGAGGTGCATTAGGGTTTAATTCTTTGGAAATAGCCTCAGCTAACTCCCTGTCAGTCTTTTCAGTTAAGTTCTTCTGCAAGACTGCAATAGTCATCCCATAATCATGAGCTTTGTCCTCTGCTACTCTCAGCTGTGCCTGTAGGGCCTTTATCACATCCTCCTGGCCCTCGGCTCTATTCTTCTCCTGGTTATATTGCACCATAATTTCCTGCCAACCCTTTTTTATCTCTTTCTTATCCAGCTTGTAAGTCACTTGTAGAAATTTGATGTGGTCAAACAGAGGCTGCCTCACAGTGGTTCTCAAGTCAGCCATGCCTCTAAGTACATCTCTCTTAATATAGGCATTAGCTTGCATGGCCCTAAGGAGAGTAAGGTATGGAAGTGTGGGATTAAGGGAAGCAGGTAGGATGGACTGATCAGCAGGGGAAGTAGGGCCATCAAGCTATGGAGGGGGGATGGATGATGGCATAGGTGGGGTAGAAGTAGAGGGAATGGGTTGGGGAAATTCAACCTCAAGGGTAGGGTCAGTTTGGGTGGAGGTAGTGGTAAAGGTAGGGAGAGGAACTTCAGGTTTAGGTTCAACCAATTTTAAGGGTTGTGGAGAAGTGGGGGGAGTGGTGAAATGGATGGGTAAAGGAATATCAGGTTGTTGGGATGGTTGGGTTAAAATTTGTAAAGTGGAATTGATGGCGAGCACAGTGGAAGGAATGGAGGCTTGGTGTTGGAGTATGGAGTTCATGGTATAGAGTGTGGCTTCAATTGATGATTGGGTTTGGGTGTTGGCCAACACATGAGATTGAAGGGAAAGTAAAAGGTGAAGGATTTGGGGTAAAGGGTCAGGTGTGACAGGGGTTGTGGGTTGGATTGGTGGAATTGGTTGGAAAGGGGGAGTGTGGGTATGGTCAAAAGGTAGGGTGGGTGAGGTGTGTAAATGGGTTGGCTGTGGAGAGTCAGGTAGGGGGGTATATTCATACCCAATGTCCTCCACAATGGAGTCAATTAGGGATGAATATCCCTCAGTGGTTATTTGGTCCTGGGTGTGTGGAGGTGATATGGAGAAGGTAGGGTCAATGGCAAAGGACATGGATGGTGAGGAAAGTGATGGCTGATTCAGCTAAAGGGGAAAGGTGGGGGCTTGAGGCTTCAATAGCTGAGATGGATGGGCTGGGTAATGAAATTGAGGTAAGGATGGGAGCTATAGTAAAAGGACCAAATAAAGGTGTGGAAGTGGTGATGGTGGAAAGGGAGGCTAAAGTGCTGGGAGGTATGAAAACTGGAATGGAGGGCAAAGGATATGAGATGGATGGAAGAGCAGCTGATGGGATGGAAAAATTAGGGATATCAAGGTAGACACTGGGCAAGGGCACAGAAGTGGAAGGAACTGAAGGGATGACTGCAGGTGCTGAGGGAAGCAAAGGAGCAGCTGCAGAGCTGGCCACTTGGTGTGCCTCCCTTTCAGGACTCTCAACAAATTTGCTCTTACTTTTGCCAATCAAAGTCCTACTGGCTAACTAGGCCCTCTTTCTAAACATTTTGGGCTTCACAATTTTAACTTCCTCATCCCCTTTAAAAAAAAATTGGCCTCTCTTAAGCAAGGCAGTGATGAGCCTATAGGGGAGCCCTGGTAGGGCTTGTGCCTTCCTACATTTGTCATTCACATCCACCATTACTTCAAATACCAGCCAAGCAGCATTTAAAAACTGGCCCTTAGAGAAAAAGTATAGGGCATCCACTATTGGTGTTCTCCTATCTTGCTGATGGCCACTGACATAAATGTTTTTCCTTAAAATTGAATCAAAGAATAGCATGTTGGGGTGTACATCTCTCCTCATTATTGATTCCCCAGATCCCATAATGCTTTGAATGAGGTGCCTGGCCATTGCTTTGAAGGTCATATTTTCAGGTTCTCCTAACCCATAACTTGGGTCAAAAACTGAGGGGACCCCTAATGTCAATCCAATGTTATTGTAATCCATCATAATTTCCACATTATCAATCAAAGTCATTAGGCAAGGCTCAGATTAACCTGGCTTGGTCCCCTTCCTTAGGTTCTGATACCATAACTTGACCAGCCTAGGGTAGGATTTCTCTTGCAAAGGGTCATCAATGGTGTCAGACCTGCCTTCACCAAATAGTCCATTGTGGCCTTGCAGTCCTCCTCCTTAGAAAAATAGGGTGTATCAACAATTGTCTCTGGGATCAGGCCTAAGGCATCTAAAAATTCATTGGGAGTGGATCTGTTCACAGGGACTTCAGGCTCAGCCACAAGACTATCCTCAGGCACAATGGTATGCTCAGGCACTGGTTTGGGCCCTCTTTGACTTTTTGGCTTTCTTGGACTTCACAGTTTTCTCAGCTTGGTCCATGACCAGCTTTCTTTTTGTAGGTGGGGATTCTGTGGGTTGTGTGGTGGGCCTACTGGACTTCCTAGTGGCTTTGGTGGTGGATTTAGAAGGTACTTTGAACATATTAGCCAAGGTATCCTCTTGGCTAGCCATTACTCAATCAATTTTGCACAATCAAATGTAATAACCTCATAGACCTTTGTTATCAATCAAATTAACCACACCAATTTGTAAATGAAATGCCAAAAGCACAACGTGGGATAGAAGAGAGGCTTACCAGCAGAAACCGAGGGTTTCTTAGATCTTAAAATACACAGCACCAAACCAGCTCAGACCAGGTGCAAAGTGTAGCTTTTGATGTATTGAAGCAATGGGGAAAATGGCCAGGGGTTTGGAGTAACAGCTAGTGAGGTAGCGAGAGAAAAAGAAAAGTGGAAAAATTGCCAGAGAAAACTTAAAGCGCAAAGAGAAGTTGTCGAATGACAAAAATGGAGTTGTCGTTAGGTTTAAAGCAGTGGGAAACGACTTTCGACAGGATTGGGGCAAGGTGTTGACAGGTTGATGCAACATGTCGAAGAGTAGAAAGTCATTGATCCTCGCGAGAGGATCATGCAATCCTGTCGACGGGTTCAAGAAGATAGAAACAATCATTTCGAGAGGTTCACAGAACCTCTCGATAGGTTCTTTTGAATTCAACATATAATCCTCTCGACAAGTTCTAGGCTCCGAAAAAGTTACTTCGAGAGGTTCACAAAACCTCTCGATAGGTACCCTGAACCTGTCAAGAATTCAACCAAAAACCTTCAGAACTTGTCGAAATGCTCATGGATCCTATTGACAACCATTTTTACACCTTCAGAACCTATCGAAATTTAATTCACACCTCTCAACAGCTTCAAGATCTTGTCGAAATGTAAACTGGGAACTCTCAGAACCTGTCGAGATGTTCATAAAACCTATCAACAGGTTATACTTCAGTTTAAAAAGGCTTGTAATCAATTCCCAGTTCATTTCCCAATAGATTTTACACCCCAACTCTATTCACTTCACTAATTTGACTCATTATCCTACCTGAGGTACTGACACACATGGCAAAAAATCATGTACAGTGCCAAACAGAATTGAAACAAACGAAACAAAAATAACCAAACACAAGAGTTATTATACATAGTATAATATGTTGAAACTCAAACATGTTATGGAGGTTCATGATAGTGAATGGTCAGTACAGGCTCCACCACATTTTCAACAACAAGCTTGAGCCTGTGCCCATTCATTTTTGTGGTCCTTCCATCTTTTGGATCCTTGATTTCAATAGCTCCAGATGGGGATACATACTCAACTATGTAAGGTCCCTCCCATCTAGATCTCAACTTATCTGGGAAAAATCTCAATCTAGAGTTGAGCAGCCATTCCTTGTTGCCAGCTGTGAACTCTTTCCTCAGCAGATGCTTATCATAGAAAGCCTTGGTTTTCTCCTTATAGATCCTAGCATTTAAATATGCCTCCAACCTCAGCTCTTCCAGCTCTGACATCTGGAGTTTCTTATGCATGCCAGCAGACTTTAAGTCAGTATTCAATGCTTTAATAACCCAATAAGCCTTGTACTCTAGCTCTACTAGTAAATGGCATGCCTTGCCATATACCAGCCTAAAAGGAGACATGCCTATTGGGGTCTTATAGGCAGTGCTTCCTATCCACTCTCACAGTTGTCTCCAAAATGTGTTTGATTTCCCTATTAGAAATTTTCAACTGCCCACTGGTTTGTGGGTGGTATGGGGTGGAAACTCTGTGTGTCACCAAGTTCTTTCTAAGTAGGTTTTCAAACTATCTATTGCAAAAGTGGCTCCCCCCATCACTAATGATAGCTCTGGGGGTGCCAAACCTAGAGAAAATGTTGCCCTTCAAGAATTTGAGGACAACCTTGTGATCATTTGTTCTTATAGCTATGGCCTCTACCCATTTGGACACATAGTCCACAGCTACAAGAATATAGTTGTTTCCTAAGGAAGGAGGGAAAGGACCCATGAAGTCAATCTCCCAAATATCAAAAAGTTCAATCACAAGTATTGGCTGTAAAGGAATAGAGTTTCTTTGGGAGATACTTCCCATCTTTTGGCATCTTTCACACGTTTTATAATAAAGCCATGCATCCTTGAAGAGAGTCAGCCAATAAAATCCACTTTGGAGTACCTTGATAGTAATTTTGTTCCCACTGAAGTGGACTCCACAAGCCTATTCATGATACATAGTTAGCACATTATGGAATTCCTCATCAGGGACACATCTCCTCACCACTTGGTCTACACAATGCTTGAATAGGTATGGATCCTCCCACATATAATGTCTGATCTGTGAAAAGAACATATCCTTGTCCATTTTGTTCCAATGCGGGGGGATCTTCCCTATTGCCAAGTAATTCATAATATTTGCAAACCAAGGTGTAGAGGTGCTGATAACAAACAATTGTTCATCCAAAAAAGAGTCATTAATAGGTAGCCCATCAAATTCCTTAGCTAGGATCCTAGACAAGTGGTCTACAACTACATTTTCAAACCCTTTTTTATCTTTGATCTCAAGATCAAACTCCTGTAATAGGAGGATCCATCTGATCAATCTAGGCTTTGCATCCTTTTTTGATAAAAGGTATTTTATGGCTGAGTGGTCTGTGAAAACCACTATCTTGGATCCCAACACATAAGACTTGAACTTATCTAGAGCAAAAATAATTGCCAACAGTTCCTTCTCAATTGTGGTATAATTTAACTGAGCATCAATCATGATTTTATTGGCATATGCAATCACATAAGGGGTCGTATCCTTCCTTTGTCCCAAGACTGCACCAATTGCAAAGTCTGATGCATCACACATCAGCTCAAAAGGTATTGAAAATTCAGGTGCTTGAAGGATAGGTGCAGAGGTTAGGCAACTTTTCAACAGCTCAAAGGCCTTAAGGCATTCATCATTGAAATCAAAGAGAACCTCTTGGCACAATCGGTGGCAAAGAGGTTTTGAAATTTTGGTGAAATCTTTGATAAATCGCCTATAAAAGCCAGCATACCCCAAGAATGATCTGACTTGTTTCATAGTTTTTAGTGGGGGTAAATGTACAATCAGATCTATTTTAGCCTTGTCTACCTCAATGCCTCTGTGAGAAACCACATGGCCAAGGACAATACCTGGAGTGACCATAAAATGGCTCTTTTCCCAACTTAAAACCAAGTTGGTTTCCTCACATCTCTGTAACACAAGATTGAGATGGTATAGACATTGGCTAAAACTATCCTAAAAAATAGAGAAATCATCCATGAACATCTCTAGAAACTGCTCAATCATGTCAGAAAATATAGCTTACATGCACCTTTGGAAAGTTGCAGGTGCATTACACAATCCAAACGGCATCCTTCGATGGGCAAGGGTGCCAAATGGGCATGTGAAAGTTATCTTTTCTTGGTCTTATAGATAAAGAGAGATTTGGTTATATCCCAAATATCCATCAACAAAACAATAGAAAGACTTTCCTGCTAACTTATCCAAGATTTGGTCAATGAAGGGCAAAGGGAAATGGTCTTTTCTGGTTTTCAGATTGAGCATTCGATAGTCTATACACACCCTCCAACCTATGGTTTCCCTAGTTAGAACAAGCTCACCAGCATTAGTTTTAATCACAGTACTTTCAGATTTCTTAGGTACCACCTGAGTAGGTGCCACCCATTCAGAATCTGAAATTTGGTAGATGACTCCAGCATCTAGCAATTTGACCACTTCTTTCATCACCACTTCTTGCACGTGGGGATTCAATTTTCTCTACATTTCTCTAGAGGGTTTGGAACTCTCTTCCAGGTGAATTTTATGCATGCACACAGCAAGGCTGATGCCCCCAAGGTCAGCAATGGTCCAGCCAATTGCTCTCTTATACTTCTTTAACACACAATAATTCTTCCTCTTGCTCATCAGTGAGAGAGGAAGAAATAATCACTGGCAATTTCTGGTTTGCCCCCAAAAAAATATACTTCAAGGTCTTAGGCAGCTATTTCAACTCCACCTTTGGTGGACATACAAGTGAGGGTAGTAAAGGTGCCTTTGATGGTGTGGAAGAGGCATCACAGCAAGTTTCCAAGGAGGATACCTTGTTGTTGGCCCCACATCAGAAATTAAGGATTTCACCTCTTGAACCATGGGTGTGGGGGCCTTCTCTTCCACAATCTCACTCCACACATTCTCAAAAACATCACCAAAGTCATCACAAAAATCATTACAATGCAGCAGCTTGGGGAAAGTCACTTCCACAAGCTCTTCCAATACATCAATTGAAAAGCAATCCTCACCATTCAAGTGAGGCTGATTTGCTACATTGTAAACATTCAATTTAACCTTCATGTTGCCAAAAGACACCTCCATTACTCTTAATCTACATTGAATATAAGCATTGGCAATGGCCAAGAAAGGTCTGCCTAAAAACACAGGAATAGAGGTGGTGCACTTGCTTGGCTCCATGTTAAGAACCAAAAAATCTGTTGGATAGAAAAATTTATCAACTCTAACTAAAACATCCTCTATCATTCCCACAGGCCTCCTTTTAGATCGGTCTGCTAGTCGTAGCACCACATGTGTAGGCTTCAATTCTCCCAAGTCTAACTTCTCATAAATAAAATATGGAAGTAGGTTTACACTAGCTCCCAGATCTAATAAGGCCTTCTCAATAGTATGATCCCCAATGATGAAGGGGATTGTGGGAACTCCAGGGTCTTGAAGCTTGGTTGGAGTTACAATAGACAGCACTTTGTTTACTTTTTCAGTACAAAAGACCTTCTTAGATAAGTGTATCCTAAACTATCTTTTGTGGGTGCACAATTCTTTCAAAAATCTTGCATAGGCTGGAACTTGCTTGGTGGCATCAAGTAAAGGCAAGTTGATCTTTACTTGTTTGAAAGTTTCCATCATCTTCTCAATCTCCTTGTCAAAAGGAGAAGCTGCTTTCAATGCATTAGGAAATGGCAAATGGGGAACTGTCCTCCCATTTGCAGCCTTAGCAAGTTCATCAGATTTTTTATTTTTATTTTTTCAATTTTATGTTGGGGCACATCACCCCCCTTATTTGTTATATGCAACTCCTGCTACATATTTTCGTGGGTTATTTCTTCATTTTCTACACTTGACTCATCAGGCTCAATACCAACTTGGTTATCCACCAGCCTCCCACTCCTCAAGGTGGTGACAGATTTTACTTCTTCATGGGAAGGAGTCTTACCAATCATGTATTGCCCCTTTGGATTGTTCATGGGTTGACTGGGCAGTCTCTCCTCCTCTCTCCTAGCCAAAGAATTAGATAGCTGACCAAGGTGGTCCTCTATTTTCTTGATGCTTTGACTGTGGGAGTTAACAGTTTGAGATAAAGGGCCCAAATTTTACAGTGAAGCCAGAACTTGCTCTTCAAATGTGAGGGACCTAGAGGGTGCTGGGGCTGGTGCACTTTGATGCACAGGTTGAATCATTGGCTGGGCCATAGGCTATTTGTATTGGGGCCTTGGAAAATAATTCTGCTGGTATGGCTGGGCATTCCTATAAGGCATGGACTGTTGTGGCTGTTGCTGCTGCTAGTTTTGAAAGTTGTCTTGTCTCCACCTCAAGTTGGGGTGGTTTCTCCAATGATAGCCAGCAATAGGCTGTTGTCCATAGGACTGAGCAGCATTCACATGTTCCATCACAAAGTCTGGAAATTAAGCAGCTGAGGGACATTTCTCAAGGGAGTGAGTGGGGGACTAGCATATGACACATGCCACCTCCACTTTAGCAGCTATTGGAGACTGCATTGCTCCCATGAGCTTATCAAACTTTTAGGTCAAGTTGTCCACTTTTCTCTCCAAATCATTATGTCCACTCACCTCATATATTTTTCCTCTCGTAGTATTTTCTCTTACCACTCTATGGGTCTCAAAATCTCTTGCCCAGGTCTCCCTCTGCATGGAGTTTTCACTAATGATATCAAACAACTCCCAAGCCTCATCAGCTGTCTTGTGGAGGTATGTACCACGACAAGTGGCATCAACCATATCCCTGCTTTTGTGATCAATTCCTTGATAGAAACTTTAGACAAGTTGTCATTCAGGAATTTGGTGATGGGGATATTGCTTCAAGAGTTCTTTAAATCTCTCCCAGGCTTGGTGAAAGTCTTCAGTTGGGGTTTGAGCAAATGAGATAATGCTCTTCCTCAGCTAACTTATTTTGGACATGAGGAAAAATTTTGCTAAAAACTGACATTGAAGGTCAATCCAAGACTGAATACTGTTGGTTGGGAGCATTGACAAACAATTTCTGGCTCTATCCTTTAGTGAAAAAGGAAAGAGTCTCAACCCGGTTGATTCCTCCCCCAAACCTATAATATTAAAGGTAGTGCACAGTCCTAAAAATTTATCAATATGCTTGTATGGGTCTTCTTTGCTCAAGCCATGGTATGAGGGTAACATCTGTATGATAGAAGACTTGATCTCATAGTTCCCTTAGACAGCAGCGAATTGTATGCAGAAGGGAGAATTGTAAACCCCTGGTGCATTGAATTCCTTTAAAGTCCTAGGTTGCTCACCCATTGCAGCAATTTCAGAATTAACTAAAGGTGTGTGTATGGTTTGCTTAGGTTGAGAAGTCTTTCAATTTCAAGATCTAAGGGAGCAAGCTCAAGATTAAGAGATCTCCTCCCAAGCATACACACAGCAGAAACCAAATTCAATGCAGAAAATTACAGCACAAAATTCAATCAAAACAACCACAAAATACACAACTAATGCTGCAGATATATAAAGCTACAAATCTAGAAATTTAAAGAGAGTTAGAAAATGCAAACTTAAGCAAAGCTTGCTCCTCCAATTTGTATAATGCTCTTTTCAACACCACAGATCCAGAACTGAAACAAACAATTGAACTGTAAAAAACTGCAGCAGCAATTAGTCAAACACTAAATAGACAATTAAAAATCTAATTCTTAAAATGAGAAAAACTTAGATCTACCAAGTTAAAAACACAGATCCTCGACAGCGACGCCAAAAACTTGTTGTGCTGCCACCTTGCAATTATTATATGATTAAAATAGCCAATTAAAAGGCATAAATTATAAATGTATGGAACCAAGGTGAGCATCCAGTCCTGCAAGAACCAGGGCTATTGTAGTAAGTTTTAAAAGGTAAGTAAGGGTATGTCTATAGGAAAATGTGGCTCAACCATAGTAAATCTCCATATCTATGGTAGATTTGGCACTCTATCCTAATTTAAGCTAAACTAAAACAGGAAAGAGGAGAGGTTTTAGGTTTTTTTTGTCACTTTTACTACAAACTACAAAAGTTAAATGCAATTGATCCAGATCTGATCAAACACAGAGATAAGGAGAGATATGGAAAAGAGGAAAATTTGAAAGATGGAGAACAGCAGCTAGGGGTCTTGGTCTCTTACTGAAAATCAAAGGAATCAAAGGCAATATAGAGGACAGATTTGCAATAATCCTCTATCTGGCTCTCAGCTACCCGGGTTCCCCTGGCAGATGTAAGGTATAAGAATCCAATCTCCACCAATGGATCAAAGCAATCCTGAGGTTAGGATCTGCCCTTCTACTGGATACAGTCCATCCCAGAGATTGCTCCAATCTATTAATCTTGATTGGAACAGATAAACTATTGCAAATGTTGCGGGTGCTAGGCTACTAGCTCCCCATTTCTGGTTGGCATCCACAGGAGTATCCAACCTAAGAAAATCAAATATAAAGAAGTAAAATATAGATTAGAATCACCTTTAAAAAACATAATTATATTACAAACTTACAATACTATTGTGCCCAGATCTGTAATCTGTGCAATATACAATCTCTTACAAGCCTCTGAAACTCTCAATTTACTGCTCAAGACCTCACCCTAACTATGGAAAAGAGCTCAAGACCTCTGGTAATCTAAGAAGAAAGAGAGCTTTTCGGGTGTCACTAGATCTAATTAATCTACAAGACAAAAACATAAAACTAAGTCTAAAAGATGGAGGAAGATGGATGGTAAAATGAAGATCAAATGGTGAGATATAGGTAGCCAGGGACTAGTTCTCATTGTAAATCGATTGAATCAAAGGCATTGTATAGATCTGATTTGCTACAATCCTCTATCTGGCTCCCAGCTACCTGAGTTCCCCCAGCAGATGTTAAGTATAAGAATCCAATCTCCACCAATGGATCAAAGCAATCCTGAGGTTAGGATCTACCCTTCTACTGGATACAGTCCTATGGTTATGAAGGTGACTTGCTTAGCTGGTCGATAGGTTGGGTAGCAGCATTGAAGATGTCGACAAGTGTAAGCCCCAAGCTATCGACAGGTTCGGAGATCGAGGGCTGGAGCTTTGTATGTTGATAGGTTGTTGGCTGAAGTGGTCGACAAGTTCTAAGGATAGGGAATTGCTGCTTACAAGTCGAGAGGATAGAAGGTGCAAGCAAGGGAGTTCTCGAGAAGATTGAATGGTGGGCTTCTGCAGCTCGAGAGGTTTGATGGGAGGATTGAAGGTGCTGGTCGTTAGGTTGTTGGGGCTGCAAGATATCGACAGTTTCTAGCATTCAAAGGTCGACAGGATAGCAGGTATGATCTCATGAGGTTGTTACAGCTCCTCTTGCTGAAGTCGATAGGATGCTTAGCTGGGGAGCTAACTTCTTCGACAGGTACTGAAGCTGAAGCATCTTCAAGTCAACAGGTTTCCTGTATGTGTATTAATGCTTTCGAGAGGATGGACTTGGGGCTGCATACATCAGCAGGATCAAAGCCTGGAAACTCTGCTAGTTGACAGGATGTTGCAATGCTGAAGTCGAGAGGTTGGAAAGGTGGGGCTGCAGCAAGGTGTCAACAGGTACCATGGGCAGATGTGACGCTGCAGCTCGAGAGGATTGCTAATGCAGCACCTGTCGATAGGTTTAATGCATGGAGATACACACTATCTCTTTGTGAAGTTGGCTTTGCACTGTAAATAGGTGTCGACATGTTCTAGTGTTGCATGCTGAAATCGAGAGGATGGAGCTGTATGCACACATAGCTGTCGACGGGTTTTATGCCTGCATGCTGAAGAGGATCTGGAGCTTCCACAACAGATGGTCGACAGATTCAAATGGCGAAGGCATCAGAAGGTTATTGAAGCTTTGCATGCCGACTAATTTGACTTGAAGGTGCTCTATGCTGCTGTAGTTCAATAACTCGAATCTGCATTATTTGACACCATCTGACAGATTGCTACTGCATGGGTTTGCTGAATGGGTGTTCTCAACAGACTTATTGTTGCAACTGCCCTTTTAATGGTGCAACTCAATAAGTGTTGTAGCTAGATGATTTCAAGCCTCTAAAGCACCACTTCGATAGGTTGGAGTGTTCATCCGATGCTCACATTTTAACTACTGCTGTTGCTCATCGATCTCCTACTTGAGCATGTATCCCCATATCTGATATATATATATATATATTCATCTCTTGTACTTCTGCAACTTGAGTATCTAAAGGTTGGGAGTGCGGCTACATTCTCTTTTGCTGCTAGAGTGTGCTTCCAATTCAGCACCAATCCGCAAGGTTTGAGGTGGCAACTTTCACTTTTAAGAAGATGCTGAATTGGAGCTTTGCATGTGTGCAGCTCATGTGCATGCACCTGCTGAAATGTGTAGCTGCTGGGTGCTTCCTCATCAACTAGACACAACATCATTTCATTTCCAGCTATTGCGTAATTCCAAAACTCCTCTAAATGGCACTTTTTACTGGAGAACTGCACTAAGGACATAATTACCTCCTTGCTGCAAAACAACATCAAAAGCAAGTATTAAATAGTCTAAGTCCTATCAAAAGCCAAGCTTAAAGGGGCATAAAATGGTATAAAATAGTGCACAACACACCCCTAAACCTAACCTTTTCTAGTCCTCGAGCAAAGTAAATTTTAAAACAACTAACCTATGAAATTAAATGCCACTTTTGTAGGGAACACAGGTTCCTTTTAAACCTCTAGGTGATCCCTAACGGAGGAGTGGAGTCTCCTGAGGGTTTTCAGTGAAGGTACCCCCAAACTTCTCCAATAAAACCAGTTAATAATCATGCAATATGCTAAAACAGAGTTTAAATCAAATAAACTAAATTCCACACCACGTTCATTCAATATTAGAGGATTCTTAGCAGAAAAATAGCAATTTAAATCTGAAATTCTGCTGTAATTCCTTCACTCTCAATCAGCTAATGTCAAGGCATTGTGCCTGAAAATTAATGCAAAGTTCACCTTTAAGTTGAGAATTCTGTTTTGATATTGCCCCAAACAAATTAGATTTTAGACCCAAGTCTTACTAGGGCTGTTCACTCATAACAAAAGTAGAAGGGTGCATCATTTCACACAGCTCAAGAGTAGTTGCAGCCCTCAAATAGGACTGCAAGCATGAGCATAGGCATTGCTCTAACTTCTGAAATTCTCTAACTCTTTTCACCAAAGATCAAACAAATCCTCCTCTCCACATGATAGCTCAATTAATTTCAGATCAGTAAGGACTTTTTATTGAGTTGTAATGTGGCTTATGGGTGAGGTTTATAAAAAATCAAAGGGTGGAATGGGATACAAAACTGAGAAATCACTAAGGTAAGGAGGTAATTTGCAACTTCACAACCTTCATTTCAGCATAGTTTCATCTACTTCTTGAATTTTCATATTTGAAGTGATCAGTTCCTAATCTTTTTTTCAATTTTTCAATGAAATGACTTCTCATTCTCACTCTTTTGTTTTGCTTTTCTGTTTTTCTTTTCTTTTTTGTATGCTTTTTATACTTTTTCTCCATTTTTCTCTTTTTTATGGGTTGGAATGCCACAACTATACATCACACTTGCCTTCAAATATACTTTCTTTTTCTTTTAACCAAACATCGAGCCTTGCACCTCTAACCTCACTTCTCCTCCTATTTCCTGATTTCTCAGATTAAGGGTGAACTGAAACAGGTCATGAGGTTATGGGTTCAAATTTTTTGGTTTTCATCAAAGAAAATTGAGATTTTTTAGGCTCAAAAGGTGTGTATCAAGGGCAGTTCAAAGGTGGGAAATTTTAAGTTCAAACTGTCCAAGGGATGGCCTTACTTCATGTCCTCAATGTCATGAATACTATCAAGCTGTTTTAACTTGGATTTGCCTAACTTCTAGTGATCAGAACTAGATCCAATCAGTCCTTAAAGCAGAAAAATTGCGAAGACACTCTTCAAGAAAAATTTTCAGGCCCAAATCTGACTGGGTATGGTCCTCTATCAAATTTCTGGGGGATATCCTCACAGTTTTCTCTCATTTCAGGTTTACTAAACATCAATTTTTTGAAAATTCTTGACATTTGCTTCATGAAAAATGTTAAAACTACAGCTCATTTCAATTCCAAAAAGTTTTTAATTTCCCCTTTTTCCAAAAATCAAGTGGGAAATAATTTTATTTTCAAAAACTTTTTTCAACATAGTTACACTAGCATTAACTCATTTCATTGGCACACCTGCCATACCCCCAAACCTAAGATGAACATTGTCCTCAATGTTCTAGACAATGAGTAACCAGGGGCAGCTATGCAGAAAAATTACAGCTATATGCAGCAGAAAATAAAAATGCAAAGCTTAATACATGAACAGGAAAATGAAAAAAATGATATACAAATGCAAGAATTTACTGGTAGAACAGGAAAAAAAAATAGCAACACAAAGCTAGAATTGCTACAAAATAAAAGCTAAAAAACTGAATAAATGAAGAGAACAATAAAAGAACTATGAAGCAAATGAAAGGAAACTAATAGAAAATCGCAAAAACAAAGTATGGAACGGAAGACAAAGTTACAAACATAAAAAAAATGCAGATATGAAAACAGAATTTTAGATATAAAAAATAGAAAAATAAAGTTAGAAACTGAATATATGCATACAAAAATGCAGAAAATCAGTAAAACTAGGACATACAACCCAAAAAATATGTAAGCAGAAAATATCAAAACAAAATTTAAACTAGGACACATATTAACCGAAGAAAGAAACATCAGTAATCTAAAAACAGAATTTAAACTAAAATTCCTAAAACAGAAAATCCTAAAAGAAAGTTCCAAGTCACCTGTGCCAAAAGAAACCCCTATGTGTGTTGTAAGTACCCCTTTGTAGAAGTATATGAATCAATATTAATTTTATATTCATGAAGCATGGAGGCACACAGTGAAAAATAGGATTGATACACAGCTGAGATCTAGAATTTAATCCAGAATTTGAGAGAACCAAAGCATAGTTCGAGATCAATTTAATAGTGGAAAATCATGACGGAAAATAAAATCAATGGCTCCATTAAATTAGCATAACAGCATATGCTCCACTGCTCATTAACCATCAAGATTCCTCAAAATGAAGGGCCATGATCTTAGCAGTTCCAGATGGGGGAAAACGAATAAAGGCAAAGGAAAACAGCCCATCTGGAAAGAATTTTTATATTTTTATAATTTTTTACTTTTTATGTGGTTTTTTAATTAGCCAGGGCTCAATAAGAGCCCTTATTTACTACTGCTAAAAAATAATAAGAAACAAATCAAAAAAATTCTATTTGGGTTTGCATTTTCTTTTATATTTTTATTTCGTTTTATTGATTTACAAAAATCAGAATGACAGCAGAAATTAAAATAAAAACAAACATTAAATACAGCAGAACTACTGGTTTTGAAGAATTTAAAACTTGAAAAATAAATACAAAGGAGGAAGGGGATACAAACTCAGGTAGATCTGCTCCAGCTGCAATCCATTTGCACCTCTTGTGGCCACTGCTCCAGAGCTGCAAAAATCCAACAACTATAGCAGTACTTTATTCAAGCATATTGAATATAATAAATAAAGCAAAAATAAAAACTCAAGCCACAGCCTCATTTTTGCAAAAAGGTAAAAAGGTGAAAGCAGCATTTATTCAAATGACTAGAAGGCAAAGAATAAACTCGAAGAAAAAGAGAGTTGTTGTAGTTTAAAACTAGTTTTCTATACAAAAACTGCATCAAACATTAAATCAAACAGTTGGAATGCAGTATAAAAATCTAAAACAAAACAGCAATAAAAACTAAAAAAAATCATATCTACAAAATAAAAAATCAGAGCTACAAAAAAAAAAATCAAATCTACAAAAATGAAAAACTCAGATCTACTATCTAGATCAAAAACTCCCCGGCAGCGGCGCCAAAAACTTGTTGGGGGATTTCTAGTGTGCTGATTATTGTATAATGATAAAAGCAAAATAAAAATAAAGTAAAATAGAGATGGATTCAGCACAACTAAAATATCCTAGACCTGCAAGATACAGGGTCTATTTGTAGCAAGTTTTGATAAGTAAGAGCTTGTCCCACAGGGAGTAGTGATCTAAACCTAGAAGGTGTATAGTAAACCTCCAGATCTGGCTACAGATCTGGTAATTCTAAGAAGAAAGAGAGCTTTTCGGGTGTCACTAGATCTAATTAATCTAAAAGACAGAAACATAAAACTAAGTCTAAAAAATGGAGGATGATGGTGGTAAAATGAAGATTAAATGGTGAGATATAGGCAGCCAGGGACTGGTTCTTATTATAAATCGATTGAATCAAAGGCCTTGTATAGATTTGATTTGCTACAATCCTCTATCTGGCTCCCAGCTACCTGGGTTCCCCCGAAAGATGTTAGGTATAAGAATCCAATCTCCACCAACGGATCAAAGAAATCCTGAGGTTAGGATCTGCCCTTCTACTAGATACAGTCCTAAGGTTATGATCTGCCCTTCTACTGGATACAGTTCATCCCAGAGATTGCTCCAATCTATTAATCTTGATTGGAACAGGTAAACTATTGCAGATGCTACAGATGCCAGGCTACCAGCTCCCCATTTCTGGCTGGCATCCATAGGAGTATCTAATCCAGGGAAATCAAATATGAAGAAGTGAAATAAAGATTAGAATTACCTTTAAAAACTACAATTACATTGCACATATACAATCCTATTGAGCCTAGATCTGTAATATGTGCAGCATCAATCTATTCACAAAGCTTCAAAACCCTTGATTTACAATATCAAAATAGATCTAGACTGCTTATTTACATCTAATCCAACATGTTGGATTAGGGAGAGAAGGGGGAAGAGAAAAAGGAAAAATTTATTCTATGAATTCCTTGCTGAGAAATTACAGCAGCAAGGAGTTCTATTTATACAAATGCAGTGATCCGTGTGCTTGGGATTTCAGCCAATCAGAGGAGAGAATTTCAGTTTAAGCTTAATCCTTGTGCTTAGCATTTCAACCAATCAAAGAGCAGATATGGACCTGGTTTTGCGCTCAGCTGAAGCTAATTTGCATTCCTGCCAAAAATTAGTTCACACCCATGTGTAGAATTTCCTATGCATTGGAGTTCCCAAAACTGCCCTTGTTTAACCAAAAATACCCAGCTGCACTAATCACTAATTCCTGCAAACAGTTTGCCCAAGTGTGCAGCTATCTCTGCTGTTTTGTGGTTTCCAAAACTATCCCTGCTGTCCCTTAATGTTTGCAGCTGCACTCCTTAAATAATTGCACCAATCTGCTAAGAATGCCCTAAATAAATCCTTCTATTGGCTGCCCCAAGATACCCCTGCTGCAATTTATTTCCAAACAGCCCAATGTAGCTTCTGTTGTTTATTACCAAAGCAGCCCCAAATGGCACCCGAATCAATAACTTGTTGGTCTCTTGCAATTGCTCCTGCAATATTCTCTATAACTGATCAGCTGAAACTCGATGGAGTTTTGATGGGCCAGAGCTTGATTAGTTGCAGACATATAGATTGCAGCAGAGGAGCATTATCTTTAGATTGCAATTTTAGATGGCTGCTGCTTCAGGTATATTTCGTGAGGATGGAAGATAGCTACCTGCTGAAGTCGATAGGATATACGAGAGGATGGGCAATTGCTTCAGCAAGGTGTCGTGAGGTTGAGAGCTGCAAAATATAAGATCTCGACAGGTTTAGGATGGCAGCTTCAAAGGTGTCGAGAGGTTTAGAAGATGGCTTGCTTAGCTGGTCGACAGGTTGGATAGCAGCATTGAAAATGTCGACAGTTGCAAGCCCCAAGTGGTCGACAGGTTCGGAGATAGAGGGCTGGAGCTTTTTATGTCGATAGGTTGCTGGCTCAAGTGGTTGACAGGTTCTAAGGATAAGGAGTTGCTACTTACAAGTCGAGAGGATAGAAGGTGCAAGCAAGGGAGTTCTCGAGAGGATTGAATGGTGGGCTTCTGCAGCTCGAGAGGTTTGATGGGTGGATTGAAGGTGCTGGTCGTTAGGTTGTTGGGGCTGCAAGAGATCGACAGTTTCTAGCATTCAAAGGTCGACATGATAGCAGGTAAGATCTCGTGAGGTTGTTGCAGCTCCTCTTGCTGAAGTCGATAGGATGCTTAGCTGGGGAAGTGACCTCTTCGATAGGTACTGAAGCTGAAGCATCTTCAAGTCGACAGGTTGCCTGTATGTGTATTAATGCTTTCGAGAGGATGGACTTGAGGCTGCATACATCGACAAGATCAAAGTCTGGAAACTCTACTGGTAGACAGGATGGTGCAATGCTGAAATCGAGAGGTTGGAAAGGTGGGGCTGCAGCAAGGTGTCGACTGGTACCATGGGCAGATGTGAGGCTGCAGCTTGAGAGGATTGCTGATGCAGCACTTGTCGACAGGTTTAATGCATGGAGATACACACCATCTCTTCATGAAGTTGGCTTTGCACTGTAAATAGGTGTCGACAGGTTCTAATGCTACATGCTGAAATCGAGAGGATGGAGCTGTATGCACACATAGCTGTCAACGGGTTTTTTGCCTACATGCTGAAAAGGATCTGGAGCTTCCACTATAGATGGTCGACAAATTCAAATGGCAAAAGCATCAGAAAGTTGTTGAAGCTTTGCATACCGACAAATTTGACTTGAAGGTGCTCTATGTTGCTATAGTTCAATAACTTGAATCTGCATTATTTAACACCATTTGACATATTATTGCTGCATGGGCTTGCTGCATGGGTGTTCTTGACAAATTTATTGCTGCAACTGCCCTTTTAATGGTGCAACTCGATAGGTGTTGTAGCTAGATGATTTCAAGCCTCTAAAGCACCACTTTGGCAGGTTGGAGTGTTCATCCGATGCTCACATTTTAACTACAGCTGTTGCCCATCAATCTCCTGCTTGAGCATGTATCCCCAGATTTGATATATATATATATTCATGTCTTGTAATTCTGCAACTTGAGTATCTAATGGCTGGGAGTGCGGCTGCATTCTCTTTTGCTGCTGGAGTGTGCTTCCAATTCAGCACCAATCCGCAAGGTTTGAGGTGGCAACTTTCACTTTTAAGAAGATGCTGAATTGGAGCTTTGCATGTGTGCAGCTCATGTGCATGCACCTGCTGAAATGTGTAGCTGCTGGGTGCTTCCTCATCAACTAGACACAACATCATTTCATTTCCAGCTATTGCGTAATTCCAAAAATCCTCTAAATGGCACTTTTTACTGGAGAACTGCACTAAGGACATAATTACCTCCTTGCTGCAAAACAACATCAAAAGCAAGTATTAAATAGTCTAAGTCCTATCAAAAGCCAAGTTTAAAGGGGTATAAAATGGTATAAAACAGTGCTCAACAATAAGATTAAAGGTTCTTGTTTTTAAATTGGGAATAATTAGTTTTAAACCTTTTTTATGTGGATTCGCTAGCACTAGCACCAGATTGTGTCAGTTCTATAAACCAGTAAATGTTGGTTGAAATTTGAAAAATCCCCAACCTAGCCCCCTCCCCACATCTATTTATTCCCCCCTCCCGCACCCCCTCCCCCTCCCCACTTTCTCACCAAATCCTTCTCTCATTTCCCCCTCTTTCAAATCTCCATGTAATCATCTTTCCCATTTCATCATACTACTAATCTTCTCTTCTCTCTTTTCAGGCCAAAAATCCTTCTTCCTTAGAATTTATTTTGTTTGACGTAGATGGCCTTAAGGATTTACTATCAACCCTTCTATGTTTTATCATCCATAACCTTTTTTTTTTAAATCTTTGTGGTGGGTCCCTTGATTTTTATCTTTTTAATTATTCTTTACTTTTTGTAGGTCACTCTTGTTTTGTCTTCTTTTTATTTCTTGACCCCCTTTTCTAAGTCTTTTGTGGATTTTCCTTTGTTTTTCTTTTTTTTACTGTTATCTTAGTTTTCTTTTGGTGCTGATAGCTCCTTCTGTGTTGATGGGTCTCTTCTTGTAGGGTACCATGTAGGAAGAGAGGAGGCATAAGGTTCACCATTAATGGCCTCTCTTACTTCAACCTAGTCCTTATGACTAACATTGGAGGAGCTGGTGATGTGCATTCTGTCTCCATCAAATTGTCCAAAATGGGGTCGCAGTCGATGTGAAGAAATTGGGGTCAACATTGGCAAAGCAACACCTATCTAAATGGCGAAAGCCTCTCATTTAAGGTCACAACAAGTGATGGGCGAACTGCGGTGTCTTATAATGTGGCTCCTGCTAGATGGTCCTTTGGGCAAACCATTAGTGGGCTCCAATTTCACTAAGTTTAGTAGAGCCTCTATAGTAAGCCGTAGGTGGTGCTACTATATAGTAATTACCATATTTAGCAGTGATTGGGGTCAATATTGAAAGGGCTAATTTTTAAAATGGCTCTTATCATTATTGGCATTTTAATTTGATAGACAGTTGGCAGAGGTGGACTTTTACCACCCGCCCATATTATATGGTGAGACTTTTAAATTGCTTTTATTTTTAGTTTATAGGTTTTATATTCTGTCCTTTTTATATTGGTCTGAGTAAGATTATAAATGTAAATTTTGAATTTCATATATGGTAATGAAGACAAGTATATCTTATGGTGTTTATATTAGGTGTAATTTCTCCATTTTATTAAGTCAAATTTAAAACCATGTTTGTGAGATGGTTAGTTTGGATTTCCAATTAATTCAATAAAACAGTTGCACTCTGTTTTATAACAGAGTACACCCTATTTGTCATAGGATTTCATGAACAAGGCATTTCAAAGATCTAGAAGTGAGACATAGTGACCAGGCCGGGGTTCGGCAATAGTTCGGCACTGTTAAAATTTGAAAATTCGACGAGTTTGGGAAAAATGAGAGAAAAAAATTATTAGAACTTTGAAAGAAGGCTTTAAATTAGATGATGGAGACCATTTTTTGTCCCAATATTTTACAAAAGCCATCTTAAGATCATGGGCCTACCAATAGATGCTATGCTATTGGTAGGCCCATGATCCACGTGGTGCACATCTCAAAAAGTAAATATGAACCATGTTTAATGGTATGCTATGATCATGTTCAATAGATTTTTCTTTTGTTGAAGACTTTAAGTGAGGTGGGGTGCAAGTCATAGAGTAAAATTCCGACGAAATTCTCTGAAATTTGCTAAAAAAATGGTCGGATGAAACTTTTAACAAAATTTCAGTGATTTCTCCAAAATTGTAAAATTTTCATTAATTTTGAGAAATTTAACAAAATTTCACCAAAATTAATGATTTTTTAAAATTTGGGACCACAATCTCAAGATCTGTGGTGTCGAAAATTGGGACGAACAATAATTTCCATTATTTGATTAAAAAAGTAACAATCTTAGCACTTAAATGCATGTGTTAAGAGAGCTACTTTTGGAGATGAGAGATGGGTACCTCTATTTGCGCCCACACTATCTTTGAAAGCGACCACGTCTCAAAGAATGTGATAACCATTGATTTTTTCAGATTAGATGATGGAGATCATTTTTCACCCTGATCTTCCATACAGTAGATCTTGAGATTATGTCTCACTTATCATACGATCTTTTTTTTATTCCATTTGTTACAAATCCTCAAAAAATGATCGTAACTTATGTTTGAGTGTGAAGTGTGTCATATGACGCCAAAAAATGTCATATGATTCAAGAATTTTTTGGACATACTGTAGGGATGAACTACAAAACTTTAATTCTGTAAATTATATTAGCAATCCAACCAAACTGTTGGATCAAAATAGTATCGGGATCCACTAAACAGTCAGATCACCAATAGAACCTTCGTAGGCTAGAGTGAGTATGACCTGCTAAATAAAACAACACATAAACATAGGGTTGGCACAAGACTGAATGCTGAAGTTCAGTTAGTCCTACTAAAACTATTCAACTACTGCCCAATGGCTTTATCCTGAGAACGACTAGGGGTTTGACAACTATCAGTCTAGTTGATGAAGGACTGTGGGTCCTAAATGTCCTTCCCCACCAAAGAACGACTTGATGTGTGGCGAGCTCGTGCCTGTCTCATCCGCTTCGACACCTACTTGATGTGGCATGAGTTCACCTCCTGGTGGTACCTTATCTTCCATCTCATGTTCAACATTAAAAGGGTGTATTATGATCGACATGGAAATGGATAGTTTCATTAAAAAAAAGGAGAGAGAGTTCGAGGCAATGGATATGCTTCGTGATAATATTAACCTTTCAAGTCTTGTTATTAAGTGTGAAAATTATTGTCGAGTGCACCACCCCTACAGACTCCAATGTTGCTACATCAAAGGCGTCTTGATGATCTGTACCATGCCAATTTTATCAGTCAACGGTGATGGGAATTTTGAAAGGATTTTTAAATATAAAAGCCTAAAATCTAAAGAAAATGCATACAAATTATATATTCATCGGTCTCGGTTTTCCCTATTATCACTTTCCCTTCGAAGAACAAGTAGCTCAACGCTTGTATGTTCTCTGCAGTTTGTCCAAAAGAGAGACGGTTCAAGACTAGGTTCTCATAGATTGCTTGTCCCTTGTCCGCCAAGATTGTCAGCATCGTCGTCATGTTGGTGCAATTAGAATCCTCCATCTACACAACCAAAAAAGGGTAATAGCGAATCATTTGAGAATTCCACAATCGTATAGTAACAACTAAATAATGTATATGACTCAGACGACTAAAATGATGCTTACCGTAAGCAAAGGTGCAATCGGTGGTGGAGTAGTATTATATGTTGATGGAGAATGAGGGTCGAACCTATGAGGACCTCCAATTTATAACACTATGGGGAAACCTACGCCATGGATTAATGCCTGCTAGAGAATCAATAGTAACATACTGCATCTTGAGCATAGGATGATTGCTGGAGATTTGGAATAGTGCTCAGTGGATCCTCTAGTCTTGTCATATCAGTTGATGCTCTTTGCGAGGTGGCACTCAGTACGACATTAGTTATCGCATGCTAGACAATCGAAGGTAAACTACTGCTTGGTAGAGCATAGGACTGTCGCTAGAGAATTGGAATAGGGCTCAATGGATCCTCTAATCTCGTCATATTAGTTGATGTTCTTTGGAGGTGACTCCCAGTATGACATTGGTTATCGCCTGCTAGACAATCGACGGCAATCTATTGCTTGGTAGAGCATAGGACTGTCGCTCGAGATTTGGAACAGTGCTCAGTGGATCCTCTAGTCTCGTCTTATCAGTTGATGTTCTTTAGAGGTGACTATCAGTACGATATTGGTTATCGTCTGCTCAAGACTAAGTTATAATTTAGTGGTGCCCATGAGTGAACGTGAATGATTCAATTGACAAACTTTAAGGTTAGCCTTTGGATCGGTTTCGGTTTGGTTGAGGGGCTTATCGGTTCGATTCGGTTTGCCAAAATAGAGACTGATAGTTATCGGTTTGGATTCGGCCTAGCATGAAAACCGCCCCGACTTGACTCACATCCTCCATCGGATTCGGTTTAAATACAATCCGAAACTGATCCGATATAGGTTCTTAAATCGGGGCCAGTTAGCGGTACTAACCTTTTGGCGTTCGATCAAAATTTAAGAGGTTGATCTTCCACACAAATAGGTGCAATGTTATCTGAAGATCACTTTTGTAGAAGATTTGGGTGAAACACGAACTCCATCATCTGATCGGAAGCAATCAATTATTTTTATAGCGACCCATGGGCGCTTTCAAAGAACACATAAGCACATTTAGAGCTACCCTATTAAATCTCACAAATTTTAATAAGGGTACATATGTTAGCGCCCACGCATTTTTTTAAAGAGCCAATCCCTTGTAAACCATTGATTGTTTAGGGTCAGATGATGGAGATCGTGTTCCACCCCGATATTCCACACAATAGATCTTGAGATCATGGCACACCTATCAGACGCATAATTTTAAATTCCATATGTCATTGATTCCCCAAAACAAGCCCTACATTTGCGTTTGAGCGTGATGTGTGGCATTTGTTTCAAGGGCCATTTTCTAGAACCTGTGACCCATGGAATAAATTTTTTACCATCTGATAGGTGCGCCATGATCTGAAGATCTATTGCAGGGAAGATCGGGGTTTAACACGATCTACATAATCTAATCCTAAGCAAGCAATGGTTTTAAATTGGTATGGGATGTGGGTGCTTTCAGAGAATGCTTGGGCGCAAAGAGAGGTTCCCTTCTAATAAAGCTCCTCCTTTTTCTAGATTCGAAATTCGAAATTGAAAATCAAAAAGCTAAAAGTGGTTTTCCTGCCCAGCCACACATGTTTTCCCCGAACTTGCAATTTGTAATTTTGTCTAATCTTTTAGAACAGCGCCAAATCAACCCTCCTTCTCCTAAGCACCTATCACTCTTCCGGTAACTATTCTGATGGGCTTAAGGTGTTTCTGCTTCTCTCTCTCTCTCTCTCTCTCTCTCTCTTCTTCTTCTTCTCTCTTTTACCTATACGTTAAAATTGTATTGGTTTACTCGACCCACACGACCCATTCAACAACCCATAGGCCATAGTACCATATCCTTTCCTATAAACTCAATCGGATTCATTGGATTGCTCTTGTCGAAGATCGCAAAGGTAGTTTTTTGTTTGATTCCTTGGTTTTGCAGAGGTGATTTTTGATTTCTTCATGATTTTATTGTTTTGCAGAGATTTTACATTCAATTCACTAATTTTTTCTTATGAAGTGCAAATCTGCTGATGATTTTGTCCAATCAGGTATTAATATATTAGATTTTTACATTTTTGTTAGAACCTTTGACCAAAGCTTATAAATTTAGTTTCATTTGGCTGGATTCTTATACATCATTTGATTTGGTTATACGCAGGTTTACGTTAGGTGAAGTGCAACGAGCGATTCAGATCAATTTTATGATTCCAGTGACTTCTTCACCAAATTATCACATAATCTTTCTTTCTTTCTTTGAATTTTATATTATTCAATTGAGCAGAGGTTGTATAGCAGCTATTTGATAAAATGCTTTGAAGAGATTTGATTGTTCTTTGTTAGCTTTATAGGTAATTATTGTGGGAGGTTCTCAACTTTTAGATTGTAAAGGGTTGTTTTCATATCGATCAAAAAAAAAGGGTTGTTCTCAAAGGGTTTAGATAGTGTTTCGTTTGATAGATTTCAAAAATGTCAAGTCTTCCTTTTAGACATTGTCTACTGGTACAAATCTGGGGTGCCACTTGTAGCTCCCATTTTAAACAAAGGGTAAATTAATTTGAAGGTGCTAATCTAGCACATGACTGATAAATCAATGGGTTCTTTGTTTCTTTAGGGCAAAAACAATGCATTGCAAACATTTTGATGCCTATATAATAATGATATTGTTCTAATTTCAAAATCTAGCATATATAAAAATGATATTATTTTGATTCAAAATCTAGCTAAGTAGGCCCAAACCATCTCGATCTCAATGGATCCGAACCACCTTAATTGATCCCTGTTGGGGTTACTAAGTCGGGCTATTTTGGGTCAGATTGGTAGAGTAATGTCAAAATTAGTGTTAATTATAATATGGCCCAATAATAGAAGTGGTAATTCAGAAATTTATTTATATCCAACTAGAACCACAAAAAATATAAGGTAGTTTGATCATTATACAATGTTCATAATCCAAGATCTTCAGGTGCTCAAGCTAGTTTACCTATTAGTGATGAAGTTGCATATAATCTGGATCAGAAAAAACTAACTCTATGTTTCCTCTGTATTTCCATGGTTGTTTGGTGTTTCTAGTTAAACTAGCTATTGTGGAATCCAACAGAGTTCTTTCATAGAATTGATCCACCTGTTTGTTAATTTTCATACTTGTATGATGTAGGATCACATAGAGAAGGAGAACATCAACTTGAGGTCATTAAAATTCCGCGTCCTTGATGAGGCTGATGAAATGCTGAATATGAGTTTTGTTGAAGATGTTGAACAATTTCTAGGTACACGAGTTTTCTTTATTAGAGATTTAGAGGTCATTAAACTAACTCCATGTTTCTTTGTTAGCTATCGCTTTCATATCAGGTATGGTCGCATAATTATTGTGCAGTCTACCAAGGTGCTCTTGTTCCCATGTAAAAGATAATATGAATGAATATGTATAGAAAAAACAGAATATTTACCTTTGTAGATGTGAGTTTGTGTTGCATGGGTGTTATTTTATCAGCTAGTATATAGCGACCGACCTGATCACCGGCAAACGGCATGCGAGCGTGCACGGTGCACACATGGCCTTTCTCTTTTCCACCATCATTTATCTTGGTCTGAGTGTTATTTTATAAAGAATGAAAATTATGGTATTATGCATGATCAATGGTATTATCCTGCTAAGTCTTCCCACTGCCGGGTACATATTAGGATACCAAAACCACCATGAAAAACCGGTTATGAGATCCTTGTCACCAAGGTCAGTTGTGAAGTTTTCACTATAGTAATTTCCCATCGCATTGTCACTAATGAGTTTACCCATCAAGCCTTCACCATCATCTTCCTTCGTAATGACCTCATGTCACTAATTAGTCTTCACCATAATCATTTCCCATCGCATAGATATAGCAATGATTCAGTACCCCTCTCAAGTTTTTTCTTGATATGGACCAATAGCATATATAGCAATGGTTCAGTACCCCTCTCCAGTTTTTTCTTCATTTGAACCAATAGCTTGTACTTGGTATTGGTATCAATATCGGTGTGGTATTGGTATTAGTATCGGTATCGGCCGACACTGCCTTTGAACATCATGCCATTTCCCTTAATTTTTTAATTTTCTAGACTAGAACTTGTTCACTGCCACTATGAGTAGTTATGTGTCCCTTTTTGGCAATTTCTATATTGTTTCATTTATGGTTTAAGGCCTATATAGTTGAACTAGTTGATCATCATATTTTTCTTCATTTACTTAGACTTCTGTTCTATAATCCCCCACATAAACCAAGGAGTCAACATGCAAGGAGCAAGTGTTTGGAATATCCACAAAAACTTCCCCAAGGATGATCAGGTCCCATTTAAAACCATAATGTTCTGAATCCACTATAAAAAATAAAACTATTAGTGGCAGTTTTTGGCAGTAAAAAACTGTCGCTACTAACAAAAACACTATTAAGACTATTAGCAGCAGTTTTTTATTAATAGCGGCAGTTTTTGGCTGCCACTAATAGTCTTACTTTTTGTAGTGATCCCAACTTCTTTATTGCAGCTCCTTTCCTTGTTTCCAATTACTGTAATTATAATTATTAATTTTACTGATTCAACGAAAGAGAACTGGGTTGTTAGTATCTTGGTTTTGGTGGGTTTAGGTTAAAAACCAAAACAATCACACAAAGTTAAATTCCTAATCGTATTTCCCCTTTTCTGGTGTTTAAATGACGATCAGGATAGTTGCTCCCATTGTTTTTCTAGTGTTGCTTCCTTTTATCTCTTAAATTCCCATTATTATTATCATTGATCTGCTTAATTCTTATTATATTGACTTTGGGTGTTGTTAGAGTCTTATTTTGAGTTATTATCAACCATGGATCAAAATGCCAGAAAATCGATACGTATCTTTGCAACTGTGGGATTTGTGACTCTCCCGTCGTGGTGATGCGCTCACTAGCATATGGATATCGATTTGGAGTAGCCACCCGGAGCTTTTGGTGTCCCGAGAAATGTAGTTTATTTTTATGAGCATCAGTCTATGCCAAAGGATCTTGGGTAGGGACTTCAGTTATCGATCGGGAAGGTGTTAGGCACCCGATCAACCCACTTGAAGCGGTCTCTACTTATGGCCAAAATGAAAAGGAAATGCTAAGAGCAAAAGAAGCTTCTTCTTGCCTTAAGGGCTCTAAGATCCTATTTGTGCCCCTCCGCTCTTACCGAAAAGTCAGCAGCGTAACGACACAAATGCCAGGATGAGAAGTGTAATAAAGAGATAGGAAAAGAAAGGGGAGAGCCGGAGCCCTCAGGCCCTTGTAGCAACGGAGGAGAGCCTTGCGTGGCTTGCTTTTGATGAACTCTTGATGGCTTGCAAAGCTTGGGAATGGGTTCTAAATCTTAAGGGGGATAGCTAAGAGATAGAGGGAGGATGCTAGGGTGTTGGGGAATTCCAGTGTGCTGATTTATGGTGTAAACATCAAGAGAAAACAGAGATGGGTTCAGCACAGCTGGGAGATCCTAGACCTGCAAGATAAAAGGTCCTTTGTAGCAAGTTTTAAAAGTAACTAAGGGAAAGTCCAAAGAGAGGTGGTTTGGAATTAGGTAAATCTCCAGATCTATAAAAGATCTGGCACCCTAACTAATGTTGGTCTAGCTAAAAGACAGGGGAGAGATTAGATTGGATTTTCACTTAATCTAAACTACAATTAAAATACAGATTGTCTTAGATCAAATCTGGAGCCTTAGATCTTGCAGATGGAGGGTTTAAAAACTCAGAAAATGGAGAAGAACAGCTTGGAGGTTGTTTTCACTGCAATCAGGTTGAGCTAAGCATATTATAGGGGTTCAAAAGCACACAAGTCCCTCAACTGGCCACAGGCACAGCTGCAGGGTATAAATTTCACTCCAAATCACAGGATCCACCTAGTCTTAAGGCTATGATCTGTCTACTTTAATGGTCACAGACCATCCTATAGACTTTATCGAATCCATGGATTATAGCAAATGAATCCAATTGAGGCCTGAGCTTATATTTACCTTACGGTTATGATCTATCCACTTTAATGGTCACAGACCATCCTAAAGATCTCCTACAAAGCCAAAGCCTCAATTAGAACAATTACAACTACTACAGATGTTGCAATTTCCAGGTCACAAACGCAGGAAATTACAGGGATATCAGATCCAGGGAATTCAAATGATATCCAAGAGGTCTACCAGTTAAGTGGGTGAGCTGATCAAGCAACTCCTCTACACAAATCCGATCGAGCACCAAAAGGAATCAAAAGAGCTTTAGATCTAATTAAAACATTGAAAACAACATTTACATTGCAATCCAACTCTCTCTACAATGAAATGCTCTCAGATCTGTAGTCTGTGCAGCAATTAACCCCAGCAACACTCTTAACCTTACCCAATCACAGATCTAACTCACTCCTTGCTGCTCCTAGGGAATTAGCCAACCATGGTTGGGCTAAAGGAAGGAAAATAGAATCTCGCTGCAAGCTCTTATCTCCAGGAAATTGTTTAGAATTTTGATCCTCCCCAATGGCAATTGGGGATCTCTATATATAACTTTCTCCTCTATTTTTCCTGCCAAAAATCCCTTCTAGAAGGTCGTCAGAGTTTGTTAGAGTTTTGTTAAAGCACGTGGATCGGTTAGGGCTTTCTAGGGAATCTTCTAGAACCTCATGCCGGTCACCAAAGTGCCTCGGTTTGCATGCAACAGGTTATCAAGTCTTAGCGTGTGCATAGCATAGTTTCTGAGGAGTTCAACACACGATTTCGACAGGTTGGAGAAGCTTCCGACAGGTTAAAATTAAGCTTGTAATCCCTTCCGATAGGTTCCCTTGTCTCTTCGATAGGTTTCGATAGGATGAGTTTTCTCTTTGCAGCTTCAGGGTCCTCAGCCCATTATCTGGAGTATTCGATAGGTTGGCTGAGTAGTTCGATAGGTCCAGAGGTCCTTTTCGACAGGTTCAACTCTGCACCCCGTCATCCTGATAGGTTGGCTCTCATTCCTATCAAAAGGCTTAAGCATCCTTCAATAGGTTCAATTCCAGTATCTTCATTTCGATAGGTTCGAAAAGCCTTCGACAAGTTCTCTTTTTCTCCTCAGGAAAGCTTTCGATAGGATGAGCTTTCTCTTTCATTTATTTGCTCGATAGGTTCAGGGATCCTGTTGAATCCCTCACTTCAGCACATGTCTTCCTCTTTCTGCCTTCAGATCCTATCGAGCCCTTCTCCAACTGTACGAATTCTTCTCTTTTATCCTTCAGCTCCTATTGAAGTCTTCCAATTGCCCTTTCGATAGGTTGTTTTAAGACCTGTCTTCACTCCCTTTCCTTTGTTCTGCTGCAGCCACGCATTCCAAGGGCTCAGTGATGTGCTGCCCTCTGGTGTGCTGTTGTTGGGTCTGTATAGTGCTGAGAGATGTCTTCTTTGTGAGCATTCTTAAGTGATTTTCTGCATTATTACCAGCTTTCACTGCTATCTATAAAAGGCACTCAACATAGGCTTATTAGTGTGCTCACAGGTCTATCAATGGTCAGGTTAAAGGGTGAAAAGTGGCATTTTTCACCACTTAACACACCCCCAAACCTAAGCTTTGCTACTCCCTGAGCAAAGGAGAGTTAAAATGAATTAAAATGCCACTTTCATAGATGCATTTAGCCTATGCATCAAGCCTTTTAAACCCCTAGGTGATCCCTAGTGGAGGAGTGAAGTCTCCTAAGGGTTTTCAGGGAAGGTACCCACAAACTTCTCCAATACAACTTAGTTAATAATAGTGCAACCTGTTAAAGCAGAGTTTAAGCAAATCAAATAAATTCACATCATGCCCATTCATTAAAGGAATTTCAATAGAAAAACATCCATTTGAAGATATGAAAGTCTGCTGAAATCTCTTCATCATCACTCAGTTTGTGTCAATGCATTTCTCCTAAAATTTGATGCATAACTCACCATCAACTTGAGGATCTTGCTCAAATACTTCCCCCATCAACTGGATTTCAGACCCAAGTCTCATCAGGGCTGTTCACTAATCAGTACAGAGAAGAGGGGTAAATCATATCACTCTGCTCAAGAGCAGTTACAGCCCTCAAATAGGACTGCAAGCAGGAGCATAGGCATTGCTTGAATTTCTGACTTTTCCAGCTCTTTACACCATAGATTAAGCAAATTCTCATTTCCACATGATGGCTCAATCCACTTTCAGATCAGTAAGGGCTTTTTATTTGGGTTGTAATGTGGCTTAGGGATGAGGTTTGTGAAAGAGCACAAGGAGTAAACAGGGTTCAAAATTGAGAAATCAGTAAAGGTAAGGAGGTGATCGAGACTCCTTTAATTCAACACAATTCCATCTACTTCTTGAATTTTCAAAGCCAAAGTGGCCAGCTTCTTCTCTTCCTTCCAATCTTTCAATGAAATGACTTCTCTTCCTTTTGCTTTATTTCTCTCTCTCTCTTTTTTTTTTTTTTTCTTTTTTTAAAGCATAATACCACAAATACTACCAACTGTGTTTTTCTTTCTTTCAACCTAATTTAAGACCTTGCTCCTCTAACCTTTCTCCTCCTTCCTCTTCCTGATTTCTCAGATTGAGGGTGAACTGAAATAGGTCAAAAGGTTTTGGGTTTAGAATTTCTGGTTTTCATCAAAGAAAATTGGGGCTTTCAAGGCTCAAGTGGTGTGCATCAAGGGCAGTTCAAAGGTAGGAAAATTTAGGATCAAACTGTCCAAGGGATGGCCTTACTTCATGTCTTCCATGTTATGAATGTTGTCAAGCTTGTTTTAATTTGGATTTGCCTAACTTCTAGTGGTCAAGATTAAGTCCAGTCAGCTCTTAAAGCAGAAGAAATTGCCAAGACACTCTTCACAGAAATGTTCAAGCCTAATTCTCACTGGGTATGGCCTTCCATTCAAATTTCTGGGGAGTATCCTCACAGTCTCTTCTCATTCCTGGTTTACTACACATCAAAAAAATTCTTCAAAAATTCCTGACATTTGCTTCATGAAAAATGTTAAAACTTCAGCTTGCTTCAGTTGCAAATGGTTTTTTAAGTTTCCTTAACAACAAATATGAGGTGAATTCATTCTCTTTTCAATTATTCCTTTTCAACTTGGTTGCACTATAATTAACTAGTTTATTGGCATCCATGCCACACCCCCAAACCTAAACTAAACAGTGTCCCCACTGTGAGCAACATGAAATTAAGTGGAGGTACAGGGGGGAAAAAGAGACAGAAAATCTACATGAAGACAAAATATATTATAATGCCAAATATGTACATGAGAAAAGGAGAAGAAACTAAAATAACAAGATTCCTTAGCTATTTGCAGGTGTCTAGAACCTATCGAAATCTCCATTTTTCCTATCGAAAAGTTAGTTTTACCTATCGAGAGGTTCAGTACCTATCGAAACCATCAAACATCCTGACGAAATTACCATGTGACCTATCGAAAAGTGAACCTGACCTGTCGAAGACTTCTACAAATCAAATAAAGCTGCATTTCTGGGCATTCACAGTCTCAGTTCTTAGCAGGCTCAGTTGATGTGGTGCCCCATGATTAGATTCACTTATGAATAGCTCCCATTACCTCAGGACAGCTGAGAATGACGGTCTAGTATTGAGCATGGTAGTTTTGTTATTTTCTTTTTTTATTATTGCAAAGAAAAGGGATCAAATGACAACTAAGTAAAAACCTACAAAAAAAAATAGAGTATGGTACATACATGTGCGATGGATTGTCTGGAGGGTCTGGAAGGTCCATGGTTTCCTCAGGCTAATCAAACGTGGCATTTTTCATGGATCTTTTTCTCAGCCAGTGTCCATTTCCTGGGTGCAGTTTTCCATCTATGAACCAAGCATTTTCCTGCACCAACCAATGTGGATTATTATGCATCACCTTCTTTTGGGCATTAATTGAAAAACAAGCATCATCAGGAGAGGGTTGAGAGCCAGTGTTATACACGTTCAGTTTAACCTTCATGTTTCCAAATGACACTTCCATGATCCCATACCTGCATTGTATGTAAGCATTGGATGTGGCCAAAAAGAGCCTGCCTAGAATCACAGGTATGGAAGAAGCACATTTGCTTGGTTCCATATCTAATACCAAAAAGTTAGCAAGATGGAAGAATTTATCAACTCTAACTAACACATCCTCAAGTATCCCTATAGGTTTCCTTTCAGATCTGTCAGCCAGCTGTAGGACCATATGGGTGGGCTTTAGCTCTCCCAAGCCCAGCTTCTCATATAGGGAATATGGAAGCAAATTTATGCTGGCTCCTAGATTTAATAAGGCGCTGTCAATGATGTGAACCCCAATGATGCAGGGGATTGTGGGGGTGTCAGGGTCTTGGAATTTCGTTGGGGTTGCAATTGATAAAATTTGTTTCACTTTCTCTGCTGAAAAGACTTTCTTGGATATGTGTATCCTGGATTGTCTTTTATGGGTGCATAGTTCTTTTAAAAACTTGGCATAGGCTGGGACTTGTTAATGACATCAAGTAAAGGCAGATTGATCTTTACTTGCTTGAAAATCTCCATCATTTCCTCAATTTTACCTTACCCTTTGTCAAAAGGGGAAGGTCCTTGCAATGCCTTAGGAAATGGCAAATGTGGGGGTGCTCCCTCACTTGCAGCCTTAGCCAATGGGACTTCTTTCTTTTTGATTTTTTTCTTTTCTTGAGGATCCTCATTATCCTCTTTATTCACAACTGATTGTTCCTGCAAGTCCACCATTGGTGGTCTTTATTGTGTTTTAGGAGAAATCACTCCATTCTCTACCTCTAAGATTCTCACAGGCTCACGGCCCACTTGATTGTCCACTAGCCTACCACTTCTCAAAGTTGTAACAAATTTGGCTTCCTCATAAGTGGAGGAAACTTCACCAACTACAAATTTCCTTCGTGGATTGTCCTGTGGTTGGCTAGGCAACCTTCCTCCCTCTCTCCTGGTCAGAGCATCAGACAGCTAACCAAGTTGATCATCTATCTTTTTTATGCTCTAGTTGTGAAAGTGCACAGTTTGGGTCAAGGTGTTCAAGCTCTGTAATGAAGATAGAACTTGTTCCTCAAAGGATGGTGTTCAGACTTCTTTGCAGGGAGGAGCTACATGTTGGGCCATGGGTTGCTAATACTGAGGCCTTGGGGCATAACCTTCTCGATAGGGCTGAGCATTTCTGTAGGTCATGGGCTGCTGCTGCTGCTGGTTGGGGTATCCATCTTGTCTCCACCTCAGATTGGGGTGGTTCCTCCATTGATACCCAACATCAGGCTGCTGCCCATAAGACTAAGCTGCAGCCACATGCTCTATTATAAAATCGAGAAATTGGTCAGCAGATGGGCATTCTTCCACTAGATGAGCAGGGGACTAGCATATGGCACATGCCTCCTCCACTCTAGCAGCCACAGGTGACTGCGTTGCTCCCATCAGCCTATCAAATTTCAGAGTTAAGCTGTCCACTTTCCTTTCTAACTCACTTGGCACACTCACTTCATATATCTTTCCTCTTGAGGTGTTCTCTTTCATCAATTTAGGAGGCTCTAGATCTCTTTCTAAGGTTTTCCTTTACATAGAGTTCTCACTGATGATGTCAAAGAGCTCCCATGCCTCCTCAGCAGTTTTATGGAGATAGGTGCCACCACAGGAGGCATCTATCATATCTCTGCTTTTAGCATCAATTCTCTAATAAAAGCTTTAAACCAATTGTCATTCAGGGATTTGATGGTGGGGGCATTTCTTGAGGAGTTCCTTAAATCACTCCCAGGATTGATGAAAGTCTTCAGTTGGAACTTGGGTAAAAGAGATGATACCCTTCCTCAACTGACTGGTCTTTGACATAGGAAAGAATTTGGCCAAAAACTGACATTGGAGATCACTCCAGGACTGAATACTGTTAGGTGGAAGCAAGGACAACCAGGTCCTGGCTCTATCCTTTAATGAAAAAGGAAAGAGCCTCATCCTAGTTGCCTCCTCCCCCAAACCTGTGATGTTGAAGGTAGTGCACAGTCCTAAGAATTCGTCTATTTGCTTATAAGGGTCCTCATTGGTCAGGCCATGAAATGAGGGCAACATCTGAATGATGGAAGATTTGATTTCATAGTTTCCTTGAGCAGCAGGGAAGTGAATGCAGAAGAGGGAATTGTAGATCCCTGGTGCATTAAATTTCTTGAGAGTTCAAGGTTGCTGCTGCTCACCCATTTCAATAGATTCAATTTCAATAGATGTGAATGTAGTTGGTCTGGATCTGAGAAGTCTTCCAACCTCTGGATTTAGTGGAATAGTCTGAGGTTGAAGAGTTCTCCTACCAAACATACAACACTCACAAACTAAATGCAGAATAAATCCTCACACAACAGAAAGAAGCAGCACAACTGACTAATTAATCTAAAAAAAAAATCAGCAGATCTGAAAAATAAACAGGGAAAAAAGCGATACAAACTATAGAGCAGCCTTCAACACGACTCTCCTCTCACTCTGTACTCAGATCTGATGGAATGCACACAAAAAAGACTAAAAAATAGCAAAACATACTGTTAAGACCTGAAAAGTACCACTTTTCACCCCTTAACTTAACCTTTGATTAGACCCTTAGCCACCTAATAAACTCGTCTTAAGTGTTTTGTTCAGAAAATAATCAGCAGTGAAATAAGGCCAAGAATCCTGTTATGGAGCCTGCTTTGGCACTAGATGCCCCTCAGCAAGAATGAACCTTGAAGCCTCGTGCAGATCAGCTGAGCTTCCCAAGGCTTTACAGGCAACCTCTCACACAGATGAATGACTGGGGAGCTTCAGAAACTCAGCTCTCGCGAAGCTCAAGGGTAGAACACAGAGCTCAGTGTTGCACAGTTCAAAGCAGACTTCTCTCAATCTCGTGAAGTTTGCTTAAGACAGCTGAGGAGAGAGAGCTTCAAAAGATTTCTCGTGCAGCTGTCGTGCAATCACCGCGGGGTACAATTCTCAGAAGAAGAACGCCTCGCACAGTTTGCACACCATTCAAGAAAGAAAGCATCCTGGCGAAGGCAAAGCCAAGCTCGAGAAGATTAAGTGAGATAAAGAACCTTGCGCAGTTCAAAACTCAAAAGAACCTCGCGAGGCAACTCGCGAAGTCCAAGTAAAGAGAAGAGCTTGCGCAATTCTCGCGCTGCTGCCTAGCGAAGACTAATCTACCGCGTGACTGCCTGAAGAGCAAACCAAGGCAACCTCGCGACGGCTGAAGCTTCAGTGTCAAATCTTCCTAGCCAAGAACAATGAGCTACCACGTGACAAGTCTGGGAAACTATAGCTACCTAGTAAGGCTCTGAACCTAAACTTCCATCTCTTTAGTAGAGGGCATTCTGGAAATTTCCAATGATTAGGGCACGCATTCCCACACTCAAATCTCTGTGCACACACCTCGAGGCATCCAAGGATCAGTAGAAGGCCACGTGGCATCGTTAAAATTAGGGTTTCCTAACCCTAATGCGCCGCCACCCCACTGCTATATATAACCAGGCCTAGCTTAGGTTTAGGTATCTGGGAACCTATCTCAGATCGCTTTTCTTTTCTCTTTCTTTTTAGCAGTAAGTAGTTTTTCTTTTTCTTTTTCTTTTCTTCTCTCCATAGTCTAGCAATTGCTGTCTATGACTTTGTATATGTATTTGAGTTAGATTAATGGAAGTTTTGCAATAGGATTTATACTTTGTGGGATTGCTGTTAATTTGTGAGATGCTCTGTGCAAGGCTGCTACCTTGTGATCCTCCATTGCCTTGGCTGTGTTTCAAAGCAATGGAGGACTGATTTTAAGGGCCACTCAGATCCAAGTAACCTGTGTGTTTGGGCTATCATGGTCTTCCAGCCTTAGACCCACCATAGGACCTACTAGATCTGAAATCCTCATGGGATCCTGAGCTGGTAGCCTGGTGAACATGGTGGTAGCAGCGATAATCTTATTTTGTTTTGGGCTCCGTGACAAGGATAACCTCTAGGATAGTCTGTGACCATTTAAGTGGATAGATTATAGCCTTAGGGTGATTCTGATCCACCGATCCAAGATGGATCCTTCTTCTTTTCACCTGAGCTTGTAGAAGCCTGGTGAGGGATTGTACAGAGGCAGACTCCCCCATATTTGTATAGATCTGCCATCAGATGTTGGATCTGATCTAGTTATAAAGATTGTAGGCTGGTGACTGGACCATTGTAGCCCCTCTCAAGCAATGGACAGCTGGATTGAAGGTTGTACTCAATCGCTTGCTGGTTCCATGTGTCTGGGCTATCATGGTTTTCCAGCCTTAGCCCCACATATGGAACTTTAGAGGTTGAGGTTCCCTATGGATTCCTGAGCTAGTAGCCTGGATGAAATAGTGCCTGCAATGATTTATCTGTTATGTTCTGACCCATCCCTAGATAGTGGCTCCCCTTTGGGATAGTCTGTGACCATTCGAGTGGACAGGTTATAGCCCTAAGGGTGGAGTCATGGCAGTAGAGATGGGTTGGATCCTTTCTCCTCAGAGGTGATAATGTAGCCTCTGGACAGGATTTCTATAACATCAGATCTAAATCCGAGTTACAAGAACTCCTCTGATCTTGGCTCAAAAACATATTTCTCACCTTTTTATAATTATTTTCCACACTCCATCCATCCTCTCAATCCTTTCTGTAATTTAGTTGTTAGAATACTTATAATAAGTGACCTTAAACTCTCCTCCTTTTAGGACTACCAGATCTGTAGACAGATCTAGAGGGACTACTAGAGACGGCTCCCTTGGAGCCTTAGATCACCTTTCCCTGTGGGATAAACTCTTACTTATCAAAACTTGCTACAAAGGACCCTGTATCTTGCAGGTCTATGATTTTCGAGTTGTGCTGATTCATCCCATGTTTTATTCTGTTTTTGGTTTTTAATTAATTTTCAACACCAACCAATAAGCAAAGCACACTCGAGATCGACAACAAGTTTTTGGCGCCGCTGCCGGGGAAAGATGATCTAATAGTAGACCCTTAGTTTTTGAATTCTTAGTATTTTTTATACATGTGAATAATTGATACTGCTGACATAATTGTGAATCTTTCTTGCAGATCTGGACAGCAGCAGTGAAGGATAGTTGGAATGCAATTGGAGCATAGCTACCTCTGTTTGCAAACTTTCTGACTCTAAAGCTCTGTCTATCTTTCTTTTTAAACAATTTTTCTAGCGGTATCTAGGATAGTTTAAATGTATTCTTTGGATAGCTGTAAAATAGTTAGATAAATTTGTTTGTGTATAAGTATTCTTTTGCAATGTGCCTGCAAGAAGCTTTCCTTGCTGTGGGTGTGCTTGTATGCTAGGGAGGAGATCCCTCAGCCCTACTTTAGAGTCTCTAAACCCTGAGATAGAAAGGGGGAGGAGACATAGAAGAGACAGGCACACCACAGGAGAGCCCCCAGGAAAATCTGCATCAGCAACCATGGGTGAAGAACACCCCAGAACCCTCAAGGAGTTGAATGCTCCGGATGACTACAACTCCCCTTATAGCATTCAATTGCCTGATGTTTAGGGGAATTATGAGATAAAAACTTCAATCATCCAGATGCTGCCAGCTTTCCATGGGCTTAGCAAAGAAGACCCTTACAAGCATATTGACCAGTTCTTGGCCTTGTGCACCAATTTTAATATCACTGGTTTAGGACCTGAGGTTACTAGGCTTAGACTCTTTCCCTTCTCTCTGAAGGATAGGGCCAGTACCTGGTTGGCCACTCTTCCCAACAACAGCATTGCTTCATGGAAAGACCTGCAGACTAGATTCCTAACCAGGTTCTTCCCTGAGACCAAAACTAGCCAGTTGAGGAAAGAGATTCTTGCGTTTTCTCAATCCCCAACTGAAGATTTTAACCAGTCCTGGGATAGGTTTAAAGAGATGCTCAAACAATGCCCCCACCACAAGATCCCTGAGTGGTAGCTTGTACAAAGCTTCTACAATGGGATTGATGAGAAAAACAGAGATATGGTCGATGCCTCCTGTGGTGGATCCTACATGCACAAGACTGCTGAGGAGGCATGGGAATTGTTTGAGGTGATTAGTGAGAATGCGTTTCAAAAGGCATCCCTAGCAAGAACTAATCATGAATCTGAGTCAAAGGTGGGGCCTGCTGCTGGATCCAAAGGAAAAATTTATGATGTGTCTGGGAACGATGACCTACGGCTGCAGATGGAAAACCTCTCTATGAAGTTTGATAAATTGTTGACTGTGATGCAACCCAGAAGGGCTGCTCATGTGGCGGAGGCATGTCTCATATGCCAGTCCCCACAGCACACAGTGGAGGAATGTCCATCTGCAGGGCAATTTCCGAAATTAATGTTGGAACATGCTGCTGCTGCTCAATCTTATGGCCAGCAACAATCTGGGAGCTACAACAGGCAGCGATATGGATACCAGCACCAAAATGCTGGTTACCAATGGAGAGACCACCCAAATCTGAGGTGGAAGCAAGATAACTACATGCAGCCCCAGCAGATGTTGGCTTTACCACAAAGGCCACAGCAGCAGTTCAATCAAGGGCATGCCCCAAGGTCTACCTTCCAGCACCACCAGCAGCCCCATCAGCAGCAAAATCAGTTGGTTCTACCTCCTTCTCAACCAAGAAATACTTCTTTCGAGGACCAAGTCTTGGCTTCATTGCAAAACTTGGGTTCCTTGGCTCAGACTGTGAACTCTCATGGTCAGAGCATCAAGAAGATGGAGGAGCAGATGGGACAACTGGCGAACACCCTAGCCAAAAGAGAAGAGGGAAGGTTGCCCAGTCAACCAGTGGTTAATCCCAAGGGCCAATTTTTGATTGGTGAAGGATCCTCAGAACCTGGAGGGGATCTTTCATTGAATTGATGATAAGAACTGTGCATCGTTGTATAATATGTACTTTACTGATTGTAGGAATAGTTTGCAATCTTGTTGGAATTTGAGTTTAGTGCTTTAATGCCTACTTGGATACCAACTTTCCTTCTATGATAATTTTAAGTGATTGAAAGATGATTGGAATGCCTTGCGTGACGTGTGACTTTCTTGCCTTGAGAGTATAGGAATTGTGAATGCTTTATAATGATTAAGGGTGTCCTTGGATGAGAGTCTGTGAGAGAATCTACCCCTTTGGTAAGGGTCAAACAGCAGACTGGGGGTGAGTGAATTCTGCCTCGATTAAGCCATAATGGTGTTCTGAATAATGACTTTGGTCCCATCTCGCACAGTTCATAAGGAATTACTTTGTTGTGCTGTCGCGAGTTTCAAAGAAATGGGTGGGCTGCTTCTCGCAGTTTCAAGGAACATTTAATCTCGCGACCCATTCATTCCCAACCAGCGGGTGGATGTTTCTAAAGCGCGCCGAGCTTCGCGATATTTAAATCCCACCCCGCGCTGCTTTTCCTTACTGCGTTCTCTTTCCTCTCTTACCCCCCTAGCTCCCACTCCTCTCCACCTCTCTCCTTTAACACCCTATCCCCAGATCATTGTTCATTTCAAACTTCAGGATTTTTGTTCTTCAAGCTCCCATATATAGTTGCCCCCTGTTTAGAGCTTTGGAGATCCTTTGCGCGTTCCATTAAATAGAACCCTAACTTTTAGGGTTAAACTCAGCTCCTGGTATTTCCTTTCAAATCTGTAACTCCACACTCACCAAGGAAATTGGGATGGCTCCTAAAAGCGCACCTGTGAAGAGAGCCAGAGACAAGGCCACTATGGAGCCTACACCTAAGAAAGCCAAGTCCTCCACGGCTCTGCATAAAGGGAAGGGGGTGGTACCGGAGCAGGCTGCACCAACATCAGATTATTCTACACCCTCTGAGCTCCTCCTTTCCATTCCCTTAGAGCCTAAAGCGATTTTTGATATCTCTTTCTTTGAATCCGAGCCATTGTCAGCACCTGCCATAGAGTTCTTGCGCAAGGCTGGTCTGTTCCCCTTATTGCAAATGATTCCTGCCCTAGCCTACCCTAGGTTAGTGCAACTCTTCTACCAGCACCTTAGGCTCAGACCCGACACACAATGGCAGCCAGTCCTCCTTGCATTAGTTGACAACTTTGAGATGCTGTTTAACCCGGAGTTGATCGCTGAAGTCTTGGGCATCCCTGCCAGATTTGATCCCAAGTGCGGTTATGGTGCCCCTGTGAGTGCCCAGTTCGAGGAGGCACCACCTACGGATCCCAGTGCCCAACCTACTGTGGCTGCCCCTTCAGATGCCCCTGCCGACCAATCCTACCCTCAGAGATGGAAAGTTGCTGCTAAGAAGACCACTCCCCCATCTCGCTCTTTGAAAATTGGCAAAGAACCATCTGCCCAGTCTGAGGAGGCACCACCTTCGAGCAAGTCCGCGAAAGGAAAGAGCCCTACCGTGCCTCCAGCGAAATTACCAGTTCCATCTCCTGTGGCTCCCCCTCCAGCAGAAAAAGGGAAAGGTCCTCTCCTGTCTCAAATGCTAGCTCCAGCCAAATCTCCCGTTGCCCCTCCTGCGCCTCCACCAGCCCAATCATCTCCTATTCCACCTCGACCTCAGCCTGGGCAAGCCTCCAAAAGTACGAGCCCCAAAGGGAAATCCCCCACCAAACCCCCTGAGCCACCCACTGTAAAATCTTCGGAGATCCCTCCTGAGCCAAAGAAGCGAAAAATGAGGGTCCGGGCTCCTACCATACCCAAAACTCCAGAGCAGAGGAAGGCCGAGAGGGAAAGAAAGAAGAAAGAAGAAGAGGCTATCCTTCAAGAACATGCCAGGAAGATGGGCTGGGATCAATTTTAATCCAAATTCTGATTAGATTGCACCTAGGATTTCCTCTATTTCTTTTACAGATGATCTCTTGTATTTTGTACAGTTTTAATATTTCATAGAGTTTCCCACTATCTGTCCTGGCTTGCTTTGTCTGTGTGTTTTGTTTTCCTTTTCTGTTATGTTGCAATAACTCTGCTCCACATTGACCTTGAACCAGTGAGGACACTGCTCCTCATAGGTTTTGGGGTATGGCAGGCAGACCCTGCCAAGGGAACAGTTAACATAAGTGCAGCAGACCCATCTGAGCAATATGGAAATGGACCTCTGTCCACTTAAGTATCATAAAATTAAGAAGTTTAAAATTTATGCAAACATTGAACACTATAGACTTCTAATATTCCACATTTCCATAATAATTTCACCAAGGAAACACACGTGTATCTGCACTTAGTGAATCAGTAGAGAGAGAAAAAGGTGAGGACATACTTAAAAGTTCAAAGGATGACCATAACCAGTGAGAATTGGGCCTACAAAATTTTTCTTTTGAGGAGTAACTAAGGCATTTCTTCTAGTTCTAAGGACTGGCTGAGTCTCTGTGCTCACTAGAAGTTAGGTAACTCCAAGTTGAAACAACTGATAGTACTCATGAGACCTAGGAAATGATCAAGGCCTTCTCTTGGATGGTTTGAGCCTAAAAAGATCAATCCTAAAGCAACTGCCCTTGTCCATATCCCCTTTGAACTTTAATCCTAAATTTCTTCAAAATACACCTGAGTACTTGAACCTGAACCTATGAACCTGATTCAACCTACCCTCACTCTGAGAATTCAGAAGGTAAAGGAGAAAGAGTTGAAAATGGACTAGCTATGGTCAGCATTAGGTGAATGGAGAAGAAGCATCTAATGCAGCGACATAGTAGGCGAGGACATGGTGGCATTTCTGAGAAGCAAAAACAAAAAAACAAAAAAAAAAGAAGAAAACTCCAGCAAAAAGAAATAAAAAAATAATAATGAAGAGGAATAAGAGAGAAGTCAAGAGGAACCTTCATTGAAAAATCAAAATCAAGAAGAGAAACTGATCACTTCAAATCTGAAAATCTCAAAGAAGATGAAGGGAGCTGAATTCAAGAAGGTGAAGTCATGAACCACCTCCTGCACTCCTTGAGTTCTCAATTTTGAACCCTTTTCAAACCTTCTATTCTTTTTAACCATACTCCATAAGCCACATTTCAACCAGCTTAAAAGCCCTTGTGATCCAAAGATTGAGTGAGTTGTCATGTGAAGATAAGGAATTATCCAATCTCAATGATGCGACTTAAGAACTCTGCCTATTCTCATGCTTACAAACCCAGTTGGGGGATGTAACTGCTCTTGAGCCTGTGAGAAACTGAGCCCCTCAACAAACCTTGATGAGAGTATGCCCTGAAAAGCTTTCTTTTGGGTCTGAACTTGAATATATTATGTATGACCTTAACCTAATTTTCTGACATAAGGATAAGCTCAGTGCTGACATGCATTTGTGCAGTTTTCTGTGATCACAAATTATTTGGAAATGTTGTGCTAGCATGCGAATTATGCTGTCTAAGTTCCTGTGCAACCAATGAATTAAACTTCTTTTATGCTGATTCATGAGTAGACTAAATCTGATTCCTTAACTGCTCATTGGAAGACATTGCACTTTAGTTAACTATTTCATTGGAGAAGTTTGTGGGTGTCTTCACTGAAAACCCTCAGGAGACTTCACTCCTCCACTAGGGATCACCTAGGGATTTAAAAGGCTTGGTACATATGCTAAATGTATCTGTGCTCCCTACGAAAGTGGCATTTAATTTTTAAAATAGATTTAATGTAGCTTTGCTAAGGGACTAGCAAAGATTAGGTTTGGGGGTGTGTTAAGACCTGAAAAGTACCACTTTTCACCCCTTAACTTAACCTTTGATTAGACCCTTAGCCACCTAATAAACTCATCTTAAGTGTTTTGTTAAGGAAATAATCAGCAATAAAATAAGGCTAAGAATTCTGTTATGGAGCCTGCTTTGACACCAGATGCCCCTCAGTAAGAATGAACCTTGAAGCCTCGCGCAGATCAGCTGAGCTTCCCAAGGCTTTACAGGCAACCTCTCGCGCAGATGAATGACTGGGGAGCTTCAGAAACTCAACTCCGCGCAGCTCTCGCGAAGCTCAAGGGTAGAACACAACGCTCAGTGTCACGTAGTTCAAAGTAGACTTCTCTCAATCTCGTGAAGTTCTCTTAAGACAGCTGAGGAGAGAGAGCTTCAGATGATTTCTAGCACAGCTGTCGCGCAATCGCCGCGGGGAACAATTCTCAGAAGAAGAACGCCTCGCGCAGTTCGCACGCCATTCAAGAGAGAAAGCATCCTGGCGAAGGGAAAGCCAAGCTCGCGAAGATTGAGTGAGACAAAGAACCTCACGCAGTTCAGAACTCAAAAGAACCTTGCGAGGCAACTCGCGAAGTCCAAGTAAAGAGAAGAGCTTGCGCAGTTCTCACACTGCTGCCCAGCGAAGACTAATCTACCACGCGACTGCCTGAAGAGCAAACTAAGGCAACCTCACGACGGCTGAAGCTTCAGTGTCAAATCTTCCTAGTGAAGAATAATGATCTACCACGCAACAAATCTGGGAAACTACAGCTACCTAGCGAGGCTCTGAACCTAAACTTCCATCTCTTCAGTAGAGGGCATTCTGGAAATTTCCAATGATTAAGGCACGCATTCCCACACTCAAATCTTCGTGCACACGCCCCGAGGCATCCAAAGATCAGTAGAAGGCCATGTGGCATCATTAAAATTAGGGTTTCCTAACCCTAATGCGCCGCTACCCCACTGCTATATATACCCAGGCCTAGCTTAGGTTTAGGTATCTGGGAACCTATCTCAGATTGCTTTTCTTTTCTCTTTCTTTTTAGCAGTAAGTAGTTTTTCTTTTTCTTTTTCTTTTCTTCTCTCCATAGTCCAGCAATTGCTGGCTATGACTTTGTATATGTATTTGAGTTAGATTAATAGAAGTTTTGCAATAGGATTTATACTTTGTGGGATTGCTGTTAATTTGTGAGATGCTCTGTGCAAGGCTGCTGCCTTGTGATCCTCCATTGCCTTGGCTGTGTTTCAAAGCAATGGAGGACTGATTTTAAGGGCCACTCAGATCCAAGTAACCTGTGTGTCTGGGCTATCATGGTCTTCCAGCCTTAGCCCCACCACAAGACATACTAGATCTGAAATCCTCATGGGATCCTGAGCTGGTAGCCTAGCGAACATGGTGGTAGCAGCGATAATCTTGTTTTTTTTTGGGCTCCGTGAGGAGGATAACCTCTGGGATAGTCTGTAACCATTTAAGTGAACAGATTATATCCTTAGGGTGATTCTGATCCACCGATCCAAGATGGATCCTTCTTCTTTTCACCTGAGCTTTTAGAAGCCTGGTGAGGGATTGTACAGAGGCAGACTCCCCCATATTTGTATAGATCTGCCATCAGATGTTGGATATGATCTGGTTATAGAGATTGTAGGCTGGTGACTGGACCATTGTAGCCTCTCTCAAGCAATGGACAGCTGGATCGAAGGTTGTACTCAATCGCTTGGTGGTTTCATGTGTCTGGGCTATCATGGTTTTCTAGCCTTAGCCCCACATATGGAACTTTAGAGGTTGAGGTTCCCTATGGATTCCTGAGCTAGTAGCCTGGATGAAATAGTGCCTGCAATGATTTATCTGTTATGTTCTGACCCATCCCTGGATAGTGGCTCCCCTTTGGGATAGTCTGTGACCATTCGAGTGGACAGGTTATAGCCCTAAGGGTGGAGTCATGGCAGTAGAGATGGGTTGGATCCTTTCTCCTCAGAGGTGATAATGTAGCCTCTGGACAGGATTTCTATAACATCAGATCTAAATCCGAGTTACAAGAACTCCTCTGATCTTGGCTCAAAAACATATTTCTCACCTTTTTATAATTATTTTCCACACTCCATCCATCCTCTCAATCCATTCTGTAATTTAGTTGTTAGAATACTTAGAATAAGTGACCTTAAACTCCCCTCCTTTTTGGACTACCAGATCTGTAGACAGATCTGGAGGGACTACTAGAGACGGCTCCCTTGGAGCCTTAGATCACCTTTCCCTGTGGGACAAACTCTTACTTATCAAAACTTGCTACAAAGGACCCTGTATCTTGCAGGTCTATGATTTCCGAGTTATGCTGATTCATCCCCTGTTTTATTCTGTTTTTGGTTTTTAATTAATTTTCAACACCAACCAATAAGCAAAGGACACTCGAGATCGACAACACATACAAATGCAGTTAGTAAAATCAAACACACAGTTACAGATTTATAAAACAAAACTAGATCTACCAAATTCACAAACACCTCCCCGACAGTGACGCCAAAAACTTATTGGGGAATTCCAGTGTGCTGATTTATGGTGTAAACATTAAGAGAAAACAGAGATGGATTCAGCATAGTTGGGAGTTCCTAGACCTGCTAGATACAGGGTCCTTTGTAGCAAGTTTTAAAAGCAAGTAAGGGGAAGTCCACAGAGAGGTGGTTTGGAATTAGGTAAATCTCTAAATCTGTAAGAGATCTGGCACCCTAACTAATGTTGGTCTAGCTAAAAGATAGGGGAGAGATTAGATTGGAATTTCACTCAATCTAAACTACAATTAAAATGTAGATTTTCTTAGATCGAATCTGGAGCCTCAGATCTTGTAGATGGAGGGTTTAAAAACTCAGAAAATGGAGAAGAACAGCTTAGAGGTTGTTTTCACTGCAATCAGGTTGAGCTAAGCATATTACAAGGGTTCAAAAGCACACAAGTCCCTCAGCTGGCCAAAGGCACAGCTGCAGGGTATAAATTCCACTCCAAATCACAGGATCCACCTAGTCTTAAGGCTATGATCTGTCCACTTTAATGGTCACAGATCATCCTATAGACTTTATCGAATCCATGGATTGCAGCAGATGAATCCAATTGAGGCCTGAGCTTAGATTTACCTTAAGGTTAAAATATGTCCACTTTAATGGTCATTGACCATCCTAGAGATCTCCTACAAAGCCAAAGCCTTAATTAGAACAATTAAAACTACTACAGATGCTTCAATTTCTAGGTCACAGACGCAGGAAATTACAGGGATATCAGATCCAGGGAATTCAGATGATATCCAAGGGGTCTACCAGTTAAGTGGGTGAGCTGATCAAGCAACTCCTCTACACAAATCCGATTGAGCACCAAAAGGAATCAAAAGAGCTTCAGAACTAATTAAAACATTGAAAACAATATTTACATTGCAATCCAACTCTCTCTACAATGAAATGCTCTCAGATCTGTAGTCTGTGCAGCAATTAACCCCAGCAACACTCTTAACCTTACCCAATCACAGATCTAACTCACTCCTTACTGCTCCTAGGGAATTAGCCAACCATGGTTGAGCTAAAGGAAGGAAAATAGAATTTCGCTGTAAGCTCTGATCTCCAGGAAATTATTCAAAATTTTGATCCTCCCTAATGACAATTGGGGATCTCTATATATAGCTTTCTCCTCTATTTTTCTCGCCAAAAATCCCTTCTAGAAGGTCATCAGAGTTTGTTAGAGTTTTGTTAAAGCACGTGGGTCGGTTAGGGTTTTCTAGGGCATCTTCTAGAATCTTGTGCCGATCACCAAAGTGCCTCGATTTACGTGCAGTAGGTTACCAAGTCTCAGCATGTGCATAGCATAGTTTCTGAGGAGTTCAGCACACGATTTTGATAGGTTAGAGAAGCTTCTAACAGGTTAAAAGTAAGCTTGTAATCCCTTTCGATAGGTTCCCTGGTCTCTTCGATAGGTACCGATAGGATGAGTTTTCTCTTTGCAGCTTCAGAGTCCTTAGCCCATTATCTGGATTATTCGATAGGTTAGCTGAGTAGTTTGATAGGTTCAGAGGTTCTTTTCGATAGGTTCAGCTTTGCACGCCGTCATCTCGATAGGTTGGCTCTCATTCCTATCGAAAGGCTTAAGCATGCTTCGATAGGTTCAATTCCAACATCTTCATTTCGATAGGTTTAGGAAGCCTTCGACAGGTTCTCTTTTTTTCCTCATGCAAGCTTTCAATAGGATGAGCTTTCTCTTTCATTCATCTACTCGATAGGTTCAGGGATCCTGTCAAATCCCTCACTTCAGCACATGTCTTCCTCTTTCTGCCTTCAAATCCTATCGAGCCCTTCTCCAACTACACAAATTCTTCTCTTTTATCCTTCAGCTCCTATCGAAGTCCTCTAGTTTCCCTTTTGATAGGTTGTTTTAAGACCTGTCTTCACTCCCATTCCTTTGTTCTGCTGTAACCACGCATTCCAATGGATCAGTGATGTGCTGCCCTCTGGTGTGCTGTTGCTGGGTCTACATAGTGCTGAGAGATGGCTTCTTTGTGGGCATTCTTAAGTGGTTTTCTGCATTATTACTAGTTTTCACTGCTATCTACAAAAGGCACTCAACATAGGCTTATTAGTGTGCTCACAGGTCTGTCAATGGTCAGGTTAAAGGGTGAAAAGTGCATTTTTCACCACTTAACATAGGGTAGAACACATAGCTAACCTAGAGGCTTTTGATGAAAGGAAAGGGTGGGAAAGAGGTTTTTGAATTCTGGTTTTTGTGTAGGAAATGTGCACCAAAGGTAGAAAGATCTTCTCACTTAAGCTCTTTATCTCTTAGGCAAAAATTCTCAACCTTTAACCCAAGTGGAGGGGGGTCTATTTATATGCAAGGGGTGGGTTAGGAGAGTGTTTAGATGCTAATTGGGTTTAGTAATTAGGTAATCTAACATATAAGGATTCCTAGGTTTTTTGGAGCTTGGACATGTGTGAAATGAAGCTCCAATGGTGAATGATAGGGTAGGGGGTTAAGGCACTTAGGGATTACAAATAATCTTTAAAAGGGTGCAACAGTGCTGTCAAAACACACCCCAAAGGTAGAAGTGGTCAACAACTCAAAACCCAATCACGATTTTCAGGATAAAAACCAGAGGTCACTGTTCATATGCCTAGCGCAACTATTAGTTGCTCCAGACATATGCACAGTAAAATAATGTCGAAACAGTTCTTGGAAGTTGGCCTCCCAAGGTCGGGCCCACCTTAATGGTGGAGCAACTAAATGGCCTGGCGCAACTATTAGTTGTGCCAAATCCCTAAGGGGGCCACTTGAAATTACTTCTTTGTCCCTCGGGTTCGGACCGCGATATCTTTGCGTACATAGCTCCGATTGGGGTGATTCTTGGACCGTTGGAAAGATGATGACCTCTACTTTTCAATGGCATGAGATTTGATCACAGTAGAAGCTCCCAATTCACTCTGGTGCACCACACCTCATCCACTACCCGGGAAGGCTAGGGTTAGGTTCGAAATGGCTTCTAAGGATGGGGATTGGTTTCTAAGGGTTTGAGAAGGTTCCTAAGAGTTTCCTGCATGCCATCAATAGCTTAGAGATATGCTTCTCTCAAAAATGTGTTTTGATCGGGCTTTGGGTCGAATTTGGGTGTGTACAGATGCCCCTCTTTGGTATCCAATCATTAATGATCGAATGCCAAAGACAAGAGACATCCGAAGAGGCCCAAGGCATTACTGACAAGTCCGCTATATTTAAAACAAACTTCAAACATCAAATGAGTAATATGGTGAGAAAATGAAAGCCCTGCATGGCAGGCCAAACATTCGTTTCTCAAGGTAAACGGTTCCCAAGCGCTTAGCGACATTACTGGGCATAACCAAGGTGGAACAAGTTATGAAAGCCCTATAAGCCAGGACAAGCATTGGCTTCTCGAGATGATTTGAAGGTATTTGATGTTTAAGATTCATTCTGAATATAAAAACTTTGTAAGTAAGAGTGGTGATCAACCCACATTTAAAGATAGGTGTGAAGTAAACATACGCAAGGCTCCATAGTTTGTGTCCAATCCTACGAGGCATTTGATTGTCTCATCTTACTATTCACGGGTGTCCCTACCTGAGGTAGGGTTTGAAATCTTTGGGCGAACCCATCGATCTCGAAGTTTATTTAGCATGACTACTCGAGCGGAGCAAAATAGAGGTTGCAACGCTTTTTGAGAGTACGTGCCATTTTTGAAAACGTGCTCTGGATCAACATGACCTAGAGCATCCAGCTTCAACTACCTTAGTCAGGTCCAACCAAACATTAGGCATCTCCCAAAAGGGACATCCAATCCTGGTTTGTGCCAATAATGATTATAAACATCAATTAATTATGCATAATCATGCACCCATTAGGGGCGATAAGCAACAAAGGCGATGGAAGCCCTGACCCGGACTTACCCTGGTATAATTTACGAGAACAAATGACCATCAAATGGATACCCAGAAGCATGGCATACACTTTATAGGGATACCGCTTCCAATACAGGTTCTAAGCCTAAAAAAAATAAAGGGAAAATGAACCCTTCTGGATGCATGGTTGCACATAGTTTGATTGATACGTAGTTTCATTCTTAACAGGTTGGTTTCAACCAATGATTGACCTTTCTCCATGGAATCTGAAGCTTAAGACACTTAAGTTCATATGAATCCACAATAGAGTGCTTAGCTCAAAGATTTAGTAGTGGAGTCAACCCGATCAAAACATTGACCATTTGATCGGGATTGATGCTATTGCTCCTACTTTGAAGTAGGATCCAAAGATCCAGGGCGAACCCTCGATTCAGGACTTTAATATGGCACAACTGCATTGCTGATAAAATATTGACATTTTACTGCATTATGCATGTGCGTAGCTCTGTGGGAAAACACAAACAGGTTATTATTTTATGTGTTTTATTTTTGTGATTTTTCTATCATTTTATGTGATTTTTTTTAGATTTTCCAAGTTATTATTTTGTGGACTTTGTGGTTTTTTTTTTCTTCAAAGCTATTATTTTGTTTGTTTTTTCATTTTTTTTTTGTTTGTTTTTTTTTTATGTAGGATCAGGATGCCTATTGCTCCCAACCCATTTTAATTACGACCGCGACACGGGCGGAAGTCAAATGAGATTATTACCGTTTGGAGTGCAGCATGCATCATCGGGGAGTAACAACGAAAAAAAGGGGACGACTTCAAGCGGCTGCAGTGCCCAAGACCTCGCAAGTGGCTGGCGCAACTATTAGTTGCACCAAGCCAAAAGGGGCCCCAAAATTGCCTGGCGCAATTAATAGTTGCGCCAAGCCAAGAAAAGGCCCAAAATTGCCTGCGCAACTAATAGTTGTGCCAAGCCTGGCTGGGGGTCGATTTAAGCAGCCCCAGTTCAGGCAATCAAGGTAATTTTTTCAAAAAAATTCTCACCCCCTCTCTTCAAAATTGAAAATCGGCCTCCCTAGGGTTCCTTTACATTGCATCCACACGTGCCTCCTCGCCGTTTGCCGTCTTACGTTAGATCAAAGACCCCATCTTCTTCACAAGGTAACCAATAAAAACCCATCTTTCCTTTTTTTCTTGCTTTTTTCTTGCAAAGATGATCTTGTAAATATATATATATATTTTTTTTTTTGTGATAGACGATTTGTTTCTCTCGTACGCGTGCTTATTAATGACGAGTTTGATTTGTATGAATGAGACCTTATATTTTTTGGGGGGGTTTTATGGATTTTATTAGGACATAAATGTGTGTTTTTTTTTTTTGCTTTTGTTTTGTTGCTTTTTTTTTTCCTTTTTTTTGTCAAAATAGAGTAAAGGGGTTCTTATATTTGTTTTTTCATGTTTATATAAAGTAAAAGAAATTTTTTTTTGGTTTTGTTTCTATTTTTGCAAAATAAAGTAAAGGGTTTTTTTTTGGTTTTTTTTTGTTTTTATTTTCTAAAAGGAGAAGGATATTTTTGGTTTTGATTTTTATAAAGGGATTTTTGTTTTGTTTTTTTTTAGATAAAGTAAAAAGGATTTTCTTCTCTTTTTTTTGTTTGTGTATCTTGGTTTCCAAAACTGATAAAAATGAGGTGAGCACTACTTACCTTTCTTTGTAGTGTAGCATAAAACGGTTCCTTATCACTGATCTGCTCTGATGTGATAATCTTCTTTTGCCTCAGAATGTCGGGTGGTGATGAGCATGTTCCCGAGGAGGGCCAGGAGGAGGGGCTTAACATGGTCTACGGTCCACGGGGAGAGCAGTTCTTTTGGGTAGAGCGGAAGGCGGGCCCTTCGCTTGAAATGCAGGGCAAGGCCGCCCGAGTCGGCCTCCTACATCAACAGTATGTCCACATTTTGAATTTTGGCATAGCGGGCAAGGTAAAAGAAGGTTCAGTTCTTCCTTTCGTACAGCTTTGCCTTATTTCCACAATCTGATGCATTTTCTTTTTGGTGCGCAGGACCTGCCCGCTATCGTATTCCGCAGGGGGTGGCTTGATTTCCATGATTTCTACCTCTATGTCCCCCTTGTGGTGAAGTTCTTACTGGCGCAGGTGAGATTTGGGGAATTTCTGTCCTACCCGCCCATGAGAGCTGATGCGGCATACTTGAAGGCGCTGATTGAGCGATTCCACCCCGAGACTATGACCTTCCATATGTCGTACGTTGAGATGGCCTTGACGCCCGTTGATTGGGCAATGATTACGGGTATTAGGATGGGGGGCATTCTGATAGCTGGTCTCACAGTACCGAGCAAAGAGGACATTATTCGATTGATAGGGGCCTATCCCTCTCGAGGTCAGATACATGGCACTGAGATCAAGATGACCTGGTTATTCGCACTCTATACGGTTGATGAGTTGGTGGATCTGGGATAGCCAGATAGGGTGCTTTACATTACGCCCGAGCGGGCAATCATCTTATCCCGCATCACTCTCCTGCTCCTATTGGGTAAGACCCTTTTTACCAATGCGAATGGTGACCTAGTCAGCCTGGCATTGTTGAGCGTTATGGATAACTAGGGCGATGTTCATAGGTATGATTGGGGCGGGGCGGGATATGCATGGTTGATGTACAGCGTAGCCTGGGCCGCAATCAGGGAAGCCAAATCTATTGTTGGCTTTTGGGCAGCCCTGGAGGTAATCCCTAACCTTTTACTTTTATCAGTTCTATTTGGACGATCCTTGCACGTTACTGACTTGTTCTCCTGCACCCTGCTTTTCTTAGGTATGGGGGTACCACAATTTTCATCCTGGACGCCCACTCCTCCACTCGAACACATTCACCTACCCTCTTCTTAGCAACTAGAACCATGCCCGACACCGCGATGTGGGGTTGAAGCACCTAGAGATGGGCCTGAGGTCCCAACTTGACTTGATGGTCCTCGAGCAGGTTAAGCCCTTTTCAACTGTGTTTACTTCAGCTCATAAATTCTCCCTGATTTGCTATGTTGTGTCTGATTGATTGGTTACCTCTTGATTTGGACAAATCCTCCATGATTCGTACCTCAATTATGCCTTTTGGGACCGGGTAGCCGCAGTCGATGTTTTGGACCCTACTGGTAGCGCTGATTAGCTCACAATGGCTTATCTCAATAATGGGCTCTCTATCCATGCCCTCTTTGTGCTCAGTGATTATCATATATGGTACAAGTGCCTGCCGTATTAGTTCATCTTGCCACGCTTCGTCCCTAGCGCTAACTTTCTTACATTCGGCGACCCACTCGGGCAGGTAACTCTCCTTTCTTTTTCTTTTTTAGATTAGTCTCCTTCTGTTTTAATTTGGCCTTTGTTCTTCTTGAGCAGATTTTTGTTGTGTCCATAGTTTGCTCAAAGGGATGGCTCAGATAATGAAGGTGGGGCAGCGGCGGGTACCGCTGATCCCTCAGGGGCAGGTCCTTCAGGAGAGGGCCCCTCTGGTGTGGGTCCCTAGGGTGAGGGTTCTTTTGGTGTTGGTCCGTCAGGTACTTCTCAAGCTGGTGCCCCTGTTGGTGATCCTATCGTGGTCTACAAGACCTTCCGATGCCTTGATGATAGATTTCTCTCGAGCCTTTGTGCCGATGTGGATAGGCAGCCGCGTATCTCTGCTGAAGCGGCCTATGTCCCTCCTCCTGAGGTGATCCTAGGGGTAAGCCTTTTGACGACCCGCCTCTCTCTTGTCGCGGCCTCCTTTTTTGCATGTCTTATGGTTGCCCCGGTAACTGATGTTGTATCTCTCTAAATGTAGAACTTTCATTCGACTATGGAGTATGGGCATATCATCGTAACCTTGCGGAGCTTCGGGATGTGGAGACAGTGAGTATTCTGCTGCTCTGCCCTTCCTATTGGTTCCCCCACTTTTTGTTCTTGTCCCCCAATTGGTCCTGATCTTTGATTTTTGGCCCTGACTTGCAGCATGCACGTGCCAAGGAGTCACGATCTTTGCTTAGCCAGATTTCTTAGGTGGGGGACATGCAGACTTACCAGGGCTCCTCTCATCGTCGAAAGAAGTCAAAGGGCACAGACAAGGAATAGGCCTTAGTTTCTACTTTTTAAACATTAGTACTTTTGGGATTGATGATTTGAAATTTTAGGCAGTTTGGGATGGATGATGTGGCACTTTGTGGATGATTTTTGTTTTGGAAATATTTTGGTGCTTTGTCTTGATTGCATGCCATTGTTCCCTTGTACCGTATCTATTTTTCTGCAGGATGTGTTTGCCAAATGTTCACAGAAAGTGACTTTTTGGGTCGCATGCTTTGATGTAGGATCAAACCTACACACAAAGAAACAAAGTAGTTTCAAAATGTTAGGGGCATTTAAAGATTTGTGAATGTTGCTCATAGTTAGTAGTTTGACGAATTTTTAAAGGGTTGGCAAAAAGGCTTCAAAATTCCCCCAATCAGGCCCCAAAATGGCTTTGGAGTGGGGGGTTTTAGTCTGGCGCCACTATTAGTTGCACCAGGCTAAATCCGGGGGAAAATTTCACTAGCGCAACTATTAGTTGTGTTAGGCTTATTTTGGGGAGAATTTGTACTGGCACAACTATTAGTTGCGCCAGGATTAACCTGGGGACAACTGGCCTTTAGATGCCCGAGCCAACCCACTTTCTCATTCTTTTCCTTGGGTTCCAGGTTTTCCTTCTGGTTTTTCTTTCCTTGTTTTCCCAAAGGAGGATCCATCGACATACATTGGATTTTTATATTCATGAAAGATCTTTGTACGTCCATGGACCCGCCTTCCGACCCTCCCTTACATGGAGGGTGAGGGACCGATTTACTCCCTTCCTTGGGCTTGGGACCAAAATGTCTAACAAGTTGGGTTGGGAGTATGAATGAGAGTGAGCTCATTGAGTTGGAGCGCCTTGGGCTATCTCGCCTTCCTTCCTTTCTTGAGGTTCCCCCACGGTGGGACCTTCTTCATGCCGCCACATCCTTTTGGAATCCAAATGGCCATGTGTTCCGATTTGGGAATCGGGAGATAACTCCTACTCTTGAGGAATTGTCCAACCTGTCTGGTTTAAAGCTTTACAGGGGCCTTGCCAGAGTTGTACCAAAGCCAGGCTATGCCAAAACCGTTCACCTTACCCTAGGTTTAAAGAAAAATGATTATGAGAAAAGCCTCATTGGGGGGCCCACTAGGTGTTCGATGAAATTCCTGAAAGAACTTTTTGGTGACGAAAGTCTCTGAAAATTGCCAATTCAAAACATCTTCAATGTGAAAGAATTCTCTCTTGGCCTTATCTCAGAAATCCTTTTCTTTATTGGGGGAGAGAGTTTCTCCTTAGTACTTTGCGATATTTTGACCGAGTTGGAGGCGGGCCTATCTATGATGCATTTAGTGCTCACTGAACTTTTTCGATGCCTTGATGCGCTTGCCCTAGGGAAGACCAAGAATCTTGGAGGTTGCCCACTTTTACTTCAGGTTTGGCTGAGAGAGCATCTTACCATTTTGGGACCAGTGCCCCACCTTTATCTCACTCGAGGAGAGGTGGTCCGATGCTTTCTAGGTAGGTGCCACATGATTCCCCAGGGAGATTTGTCAGAATTGAAGCATTGGCTAATTGGCTCGAATCTTATATGGAGACTCCCTTGGCTAGACTGGGCCTTCCCTGTGATTCATTTCAGAGACCATGAGGGCATCACCCTTCTAGGGTTGACTGGTTCCCATTTCAGGTGTTGCATCAGTTTGGCTGCTGCAGCCTGTTGCTGATTGTCTGGATCAAGCGAAGAGTATTGGCATGGGAGGCCCTTGGCCAAGGAAAGAGACGGTACTTCGAGCCCACATCGAGCTATTGGTGGATGAGAAGAGGGTCCTACACGAGCTTTTAGCGCAGGAAAAAGTTAGAGCAGAGATAGCAAAGAGCGAGGTCCTTCGACTGAAGGGATCTTTGAGTGTTGCCCTTGGAGCTGCTGATGCTTCTCGGAAGAGGTATAAGAGCCTGCATGGTCGTTGGTTGACCGATCGAAATGTCCGAGAGGATGACTTTCGCGCTGAGATTGATGCCTTGAAGCGCGAGCTGGGCCGTTGATTCCTTCCTGCACACAACTTTTTTCACAGATCAGATACACATTTTTTGGTATACATTTTTTTTTATGTTTTTTCTTTTTTGTAAAAAGAGAAGGGAAGAAAGAAAGCTAGGCATCACACCAACTATTTTTGGGATGTGGTGTAAGCGATGCATTGGTTAAAGAAGGGAAGTTATTACACATTTACACACTTTTTGTTTTTTTTATTTTACGTATTTTTTTAGGTGTGGTGCCTTAATCACTGGGTGAGATCTCGGGTCTTCTTTTGAACATGGCCGAACCCCTCTCTCTTTTTCCCCTCTTTTTTCTCAAAAAAAGGTTAGGTCTGAGAGGGTTTCAACTATTTTACCAACACTGGAACGTCAATCCCCTTACACTGAATCAAACCTTTCTCCTTACCATGAGTCATACGTTTGACAAAGTAGTTCTGAAGACATACTTGGTCAGGACCCGATTTGATCTAACATGAGCGGCCCAGAAAATGGGATCAGGGAGAGTAACCTAGAGGACTCCTCACACATTAATTATCGGCCCACCTCGAACCTTTCTTCTTTTCTTTTTTTCTCTTTTTTTTTTATTTATCTCCTTTTTTACCCTGGCGCCCTTTCAGGTTTTCACCACATCCATGGGATTAGCTCTCTTACCCAAAGCGTCCTTTCGGGTTTCCACCTGGTCTGCATAAACTCACTGTTTTTACTCGTAGCGCCCTTTCGAGTTTTCATCACGTCCATGTTAAGACCTGAAAAGTACCACTTTTCACCCCTTAACTTAACCTTTGATTAGACCCATAGCCACCTAATAAGTCCTTATAAAGTGTTTTATATAGGTAATAAGCAGCAGTGAAATAAGGCCAGGAATCCTACTAAGGGGCCTATTTTTGCACCAGAAGTCCCTCAGAAGGATGGACTCTGAATTCAGACCTGAAATAACCTCGCACAGTCCAGCTGAGCTTCCCAAGACTCTATAACAATTTCTCGCACAGATGATTGACTGAAGAGCTTCAGAAGCATAAACTTGCGCAGCTCTCGCGAAGCTCAAGAGTAGAACACATCGCGCAGTCTCGTGCAATTCAAAGCAAACCTCTCTCAACCTCGCGTAGTTCGCTCAGAACGGCTAAGAGAGAGCTTCAGAAGAATCCTCGTGCAGCTGTCGCGCAGTCGCCGCGGGATGCAATTATCATAAGAGAACTCCTCGCGCAATTCTTGCGCCATTCAAGAAGAGAGCATCCTTGCGAAGGCAAAGCCACCCTCACGAAGATCAGTTAAGACATGGAACCTCGCGCAGTTCAGAACTCATTAAAGCCTCACGAGGTAACTCGTAAAGTCCAGTGAAGAGAAGTGCTTGTAAAGTTCTCGCGCTATTCAAATCTGTCCTCGCGAAGATCAACCCAGCGACTGCTTGAACTCCAACCTCGCAACTGCTTGAACTCCAACCTCGCGATTGCCTGAAGAGTAAACCATGCCAACCTCGCGATGGCTGAAGTTTCAATTTCAAATCATCCTAGCGAAGAGAAAAAGCTACCACGCGACAAGTCTAGGAAACAATGGCTACCTAGCGAAGCTCTGAATCTCAAACTTCCATCTCTTTAGCAGAGGACTTTCTGAGAATTTCCAGTGATTAGGGCACGCACTCCCACACTCAAATCTCTGTGCACGTGCCCCAAGGCATCAAAGGATCACTATTCGGCCATGTGGCATCGTTAAAATTAGGGTTTCCTAACCCTAATGCGCTGCCACACCACTACTATAAATACCCATACTTAGCTTAAGTATAGAGGGAGGAGAACGCTTAGACCATCTTTTCTTTTCTGCATCCTGGAATAGCTGGGAACACATCTCATTTCTTGGAGACTTGATCTAAGATCATTTTGTTTTTCTTTTTGTAGTTATAAGTAGTTTTCTTTTTCTTTTTCCTTCTCTCCATAGTCTAGCACTTGCTAGCTATGTCTTTGTATGTATTTTGAACTAGATTAATGGAAGTTCTGTAATAGGATCTGTACTTTGTGGGATTTGTGTTTGAATGTGAGATGCTCTGTGCAAGGCTGCTGCCTTGTGATCCGCCATTGCTTTGGCTGTGATTCGAAGCAATGGAGGACTGATTCTAAGGGCCATTCAGATCCAAGTGACATGTCTGTCTAGGCTATCATGGTCCTATACAGCCTTAGCCCCACCACAAGACCCACTAGATCTGAAATCCCCATGGGAGCTTGAGCTGGTAGCCTTGTGACCATGGTGGTGGCAGCGATATTCTTGTTTTATCTTAGGCTCCGTGAGGAAGATAGCCTCTGAGATAGTCTGTGACCATTCAAGTGGATAGGTTATAGCCTTAGGGTGATTCTAATTCACCGATCCAAGATGGATCCTTCTTCTTTACACCTGAGCTTGTAGAAGCCTGGTGGGGGATTGTACAAAGGCAGACTCCCCTATATTTGTATAGATCTGCCATCAGAGCTTGGATCTGATCTGGTTATAGAGATTGTAGGCTTGTGACTTGACCATTGTAGCCTCACTGAAGCAATGGACAGCTAGATCGAAGGTTGTACTCAATCGCTTGCTGGTTCTATGTGTCTGGGCTATCATGGTCCTATACAGCCTTAGCCCCACACATAGAGCTTTAGAGGTTGAGGTTCCCTATGGATTCTTATGCTGGTAGCCTGGATGAAATAGTGCCTGCAATGATTAACTTGTTATGTTTTGACCCATCCCTGGATTGTGGTTCCCCTATGGGATAGTCTGTGACCATTTGAGTGGACAGGTTATAACCTTAAGGGATTGAATCATGGCAGAAGTGATTGGTTAAATCCTTTCTCCTCAATGGTGATAATGTAGCCATTGGACAGGATTTCTATAACATCAGATCTGAATCTGAGTTACAAAACTCCTCTAATCTGGGTTCAACCCTTTCTATAGTTTAGACATTAGAGTACCTTAGAATACTTAGAATAAGTGACCTTAAACTCCCTTCCTTTTAGGACTGCCAGATCTGTAGTCAGATCTGGAGGGACTACTAGAGATGGCTCCTTTGGAGCTGTAGATCACCTTTCCCTGTGGGACAAACTCTTACTTATCAAAACTTGCTACAATGGACCCTGTTTCTTGCAGGTCTAGGATTTCTTAGTTGTACTGATTCCATCCCCTGTTTTACTCTTTCTTTGATTTTTAAATGACTTTTACCACCAACAAATAAACCAAGCGCAACAACTGAGAAATCGCCAACAAGTTTTTGGCGCCGTTGCCGGGGAGAGATGATCTATTAGTAGACCCTTAGTTTTTGTATTCTTAATATTCTTTGCAAATGTGAATAATTGATACTGCTGACATAATTTTGAACCTTTCTTGCAGAACTAGACAGCAGCAGTGAAGGACAGTTGGACTGTAATTGGAGCTTAGCTACCTCTGTTTGTAAACTCTCTGACTTTTAAAACTCTGTCTATCTTTCTTAAAAATTTTCTAGCAGTATCTAGGATAGTTTTAGATGTATTCTTTGAATAGTTGTAAATTAGTTAGATAAATTTGTTAAATTGTAAAGTTATTCTTTTGCAATATGCCTGCAAGAAGCTTTCCTTGCTGTTGGTGTGCTTGTACGCTAGGGAGGAGATCTCTCAGCCCTACTTTAGAGCCTCTTAACCCTTAGTTAGAAAGGGGAAGGAGACTTAGAAGAGACAGGCACACCACAGGAGAGCCCCCAAGGGAATCTGTGATTGCAATTATGGGTGAAGAACAACCCAGAACCCTCATGGAGTTGAATGCTCCGGATGACTATAACTCTCCTTTTAGCATTTAATTCTCTGATGTTCAGGGGAACTATGAAATAAAAACTTCAATCATCTAGATGCTGCCCTCTTTCCATGGGCTTAGCAAAGAGGACCCTTACAAGAATATTGACCAGTTCTTGGCCTTATGCACCACTTTTAATATCAGTGGTTTGGGACCTGAGGCTACTAGGCTCGGACTCTTTCCCTTCTCTCTGAAGGATAGGGCCAGTACCTGGTTGACCACTCTTCCCAACAATAGCATTGCTTCATGGAAAGACCTGCAGACCAAGTTCCTGACCAAGTTCTTCCCTGAGATCAAAACTAGCCAGTTGAGGAAAGAGATTCTTGTTTTTGCTCAATCCCCAACTGAGGATTTTAACCAGTCCTGGGATAGGTTTAAAGAAATGTTCAAACAATGCCCCCACCACAAGATCCCAAAGTGGCAGCTTGTACAAAGCTTCTACAATGGGATTGATGAGAAAAATAGAGATATGGTCGATGCCTCTTGTGGTGGATCCTACATGTACAAGACTGCTGAGGAGGCATGAGAATTGTTTGAGGTGATTAGTGAGAATGCTTTTCAAAAGCCATCCCTGGCAAGAACTAGTCAGGAATCTGAGTCAAAGGTGGGGCCTGCTGCTGGATCAAGAGGAGAAAAATGAGGGTCAAGGCACCATCTATACCCAAAACTGCCGACCAAAGAAAGGCAGAGAGAGAACGAAAGAAGAAAGAGGAGGCTTACCTTCAATAACATGCCCAGAAGATGGGTTGGGACAAGTTTTGAGCCAGATTCTGACTAGATTGTACTTAAGATTTTCTCTATTTCTGCACTCTTTTGTTTATGTTTTCTTGTAGTTTGTATATTTCTCATTTTTAATAGACTTTATTGCCCTGTCATTACTATCTTGCTTTGTCTGTTGTGTGTTCTGTTCCCTGTTCTTTCCTTTTCTTTCATGCTTCAATAAATCTGCTGCACAGACACCTTTGAACCAGTGAGGACACTGCTCCTCATAGGTGTGGGGGTGTGGCAGGCAGACCCTGCCAATGGAATAGTTAACCTAAGTGTAGCAGACTCATCTGAGTAATATGGAAATAGATCTATGTTCACTCAAGAATCATGAAAATAAGAAATTTAAAATTTCTGCAAACTTTTGACATTATAAACTTTTAATATTCCACATTTCCATGATAATATCACCAAGTAAACTTACTTGTATCAGCACTTAGTGAATCATTAGAGAGAGAAAAAGGTGAGGACATACTTAAAAGTTCAAAGGAAGACCATAACCAGTGAGAATTGGGCCTATAAAAAATTTTCCATCCTTTGAGGAGTAACCAAGGCAATCTCTTCTAACCATGCTCACTAGAAGTTAGGTAACTCCAAGTTGAAACAACTGACAGTACTCATGAGACTTAGGAAAGGATCAAGGCCTTCTCTTGGACAGTTTGAGCCTAAAAGGACCAACCCTAAAGCAACTGCCCTTATCCATACCCCCCTTTGAGCTTTAAATCCTAAATTTCTTCAAAATACACCTGAGTACTTGAACCTGAACCTATGAACCTGCTTTAGCCTACCCTCACTCTGAGAATTCAGAAGGTAAAGGAGAAAAGGTTGGAAATGGACTAGCAATGGTCAACATTAAATGAATGGAGAAGAAGCATCTCAAAAAAAAAAAAAAAAAAAAAATTCCAGCAGTATGGTAACTGAGAACATGGCGGCATTTCTGAAAAGTAAAAACAAAAATAAAAAGAAAAAAATTCCATTAAAAGAAAACAAAAATAATAATGAAGAAGAGTAAGGGAGGAATCAATAGGAATTTTCATTGAAGAATCAAAATCAAGAAGAGAAATTGATCACTTCAAATCTGAAAATCTCAAAGAAGATGAAGGGAGCTGAATTTAAGAAGGTGAAGTCATGAATCACCTCTGTCACCTTCTGATTTCTCAATTTGGAACCCCTTTTCAACCTTCCATTCTTTTTAACCCTACTCCATAAGCCACATTACAGCCCAATTAAAAGCCCTTGTGATCTAAAGTTGAGTGAGCTGTCATGTGGAGATAAAGAGTTATCTAATCTATGGTGAGGAACTGCCAATGATGTCAGCACTTAAGAACTCTACCTATGCTCATGCTTACAGACCCATTTGGGGGATGTAACTGCTCTTGAGCCTGTGATAAAATGAACCCCTCAACAAAACCTTTATGAGAGTATGCCCTGCAAAGCTTTTGACCTAAGGATGGGCTAAGTGCTGGCACACACTTGTGCAGTTTTCTGTGGTTGTAAACTGATTGGAAATGTTGTGCATTCATGAGAAGTTTATGCTGTTTAAATTACTGTGCAACCAATGGATTAAATTTCTTTTATGATTACTGATTCAAGAGTAAACTAAGTCTGCCCCTTGACTGCTCATTGGATGATATTGCACTTTTGTTAACTGTTTCATTGAAGAAGTTTGTGGGTGTCTTCACTGAAAATCCTCAGGAGATTTCACTCCTCCACTAGGGATCACCTAGGGGTTTAAAAGGCTTGGTACATATGCTAAATGTATCCGTGCTCCCTACGAAAGTGGCATTTAATTTTTGTAGTAGATTTAATGTAGCTTTGCTAAGGGACTAGCAAAGATTAGGTTCGGGGGTGTGTTAAGACTTGAAAAGTACCACTTTTCACCCCTTAACTTAACCTTTGATTAGACCCATAGCCACCTAATAAGTCCTTGTAAAGTGTTTTATGTAGGTAATAACCAGCAGTGAAATAAGGCCAGGAATCTAGCTAAGGAGCCTGTTTTGGCACCAGAAGTCTCTCAGAAGGATGGACTCTGAATTCAAACCTGAAATAGCCTCGCACAGTCCAGCTGAGCTTCTCAAGACTCTACAATAACTTCTCGCACAGATGATTGACTGAAGAGCTTCAGAAGCATAAACTCATGCAGCTCTCGCGAAGCTCAAGAGTAGAACACATTGCACAGTCTTGCACAGTTTAAAGCAAACCTCTCTCAACCTCGGATTCGCTCGAAGCTCGAGAAGAAGAGCTTGAAAGTCTCCTTGCGTGGCTGCGCATCGCCATGGATGCAATTATCAGAAGAGAACTCCTCGCGTCATTCAAGAAGAGAGCATCCTTGCGAAGGCAAAGCCACCCTCGCGAAGATCAATTAAGACATGGAACCTCGTGCAGTTCAGAACTCATTAAAGCCTCGCGAGGTAACTCGCGAAGTCCAGTGAAGAGAAGTGCTCATGAAGTTCTCGCGCTATTCAAATCTGTCCTCGCAAAGATTAACCCAACAACTGCTTGAACTCCAACCTCGCGACTGCCTGAAGAGCAAACCAAGCCAACCTCGTGATGGCTGAAGTTTCAATTTCAAATCATCCTAGCGAAGAGCAAAAGCTACCACGCGACAAGTCTGGGAAACAATGGCTACCAAGCGAAGCTCTGAACCTCAAACTTCCATCTCTTCAACAGAAGACTTTCTGGGAATTTCCAGTGATTAGGGCATGCACTCCCATGCTCAAATCTCCATGCACGCGCCCCAAGGCATCGAAGGATCACTATTCGGCCACGTGGCATTGTTAAAATTAGGGTTTCCTAACCCTAATGCATCGCCACACGACTGCTATAAATACCCATACTTAGCTTAGGTATAGAGGGAGGAGAAAGCTTAGACCATCTTTTCTTTTCTACATCCTGGAATAGCTGGGAACACATCTCATTTCTTGGAGACTTGATCTGAGATCGTTTTGTTTTTCTTTTTGTAGTTGTAAGTAGTTTTCTTTTTCTTTTTCCTTCTCTCCATAGTCCAGCACTTGCTGGCTATGTCTTTGTATGCATTTTGAACTAGATTAATGGAAGTTTTGTAATAGGATCTGTACTTTATGGGATTTGTATTTGAATATGAGATGCTCTATGCAAGGCTGCTGCCTTGTGATCCGCTATTGCTTTGGCTGTGATTCAAAGCATTGGAGGACTGATTCTAAGGGCCATTCAGATCCAAGTGACCTGTGTGTCTGGGCTATCATGGTCCTATACAGCCTTAGCCCCACCACAGGACCCACTAGATCTGAAATCCCCATGGGAGCTTGAGCTGGTAGCCATGTGACCATGGTGGTGGCAGCGATATTCTTGTTTTGTCTTGGGCTCCGTGAGGAAGATAGCCTCTGAGATAGTTTGTGACCATTCAAGTGGACAGGTTATAGCCTTAGGGTGATTCTATTTCACCGATCCAAGATGGATCCTTCTTCTTTACACCTGAGCTTGTAGAAGCCTGGTGGGGGATTGTACAGAGGCAGACTCCCCTATATTTGTATAGATCTGCCATCAGATGTTGGATCTGATCTAGTTATAGAGATTGTAGGCTTGTGACTGGACCATTGTAGCCTCACTCAAGCAATGGATAGCTAGATCGAAGGTTGTACTCAATCGCTTGCTAGTTCTGTGTCTGGGCTATCATGGTCCATTACAACCTTAGCCCCACACATAGAGCTTTAGAGGTTGAGGTTCCCTATGGATTCTTGAGCTGATAGCCTGGATGAAATAGTGCCTGCAATGATTAACTTGTTATGTTTTGACCCATCCCTGGATTGTGGTTCCCCTATGGGATAGTCTGTGACCATTTGAGTGGACAGGTTATTACCTTAAGGGATTGAATCATGGCAGAAGTGATGGGTTGAATCCTTTCTTCTCAATGGTGATAATGTAGCCATTGGACAGGATTTCTATAACATCAGATCTGAATCTGAGTTACAAAGCTCCTCTGATCTGGGCTCAATAACATACTTCTCACCCTTTTATATTTATTTTCCACACTCCATCCATCCTCTCAACCCTTTCTGTAGTTTAGACATTAGAGTACCTTAGAATACTTAGAATAAGTGACCTTAAACTCCCCTCCTTTTAAGACTGCCAGATCTGTAGTCAGATCTGGAGGAACTACTAGAGATGGCTCCTTTGGAGCTGTAGATCACCTTTCCCTGTGGGACAAACTCTTACTTATCAAAACTTGCTACAATGGACCATGTATCTTGCAGGTCTAGGATTTCTTAGTTGTGCTGATTCCATCCCCTGTTTTACTCTTTCTTTGATTTTTAAATGACTTTTACCACCAACCAATAAACCAAGCGCAGCAACTGAGAAATCGCCAACAATCCATCTTACTTTGAGCTTGTATTTTTATTTATTTTTCTTTTTATTTCTTTCATTTTTCAAAAGCCCCGACATAGACGTCGATTCCATCATAGCCGGTTGGACGGGGTCTATTGTTGTCTCACAACTTGGCTCATGTTGATTTAACAGATACTATGACTGCTTGTGAACTTAAAAAGAGGGCTTCCTTTAGGGTGTAGTTTGGCCATGGGTCAGGTTAGGATTTGAAGGTATGCTGGGCTAAATAGGGTTTTCTTGATATGGCTTCAATATTTCTCAATATTTTCTTCCTTGGGGGATTTTATTATACCTGCCCAACAATTCTATTTTTTTCTTTTTTTCTTTATCTTATTTCAGGCAATCTCTTTTTGAGGTTTTGCTTTTCCGATTTTTTGGATTTTGATGGTAACTTTACTTCCTCTCTTTTTTGTATATGTACACACTTTTTCTTTTCCAGGGAAGTGGTTTATTGAAAGAAGGAGCCTAGGCTCAAAATGGGGTAGCAACGGACATCATATTTTTATTTATTTTTAAGGATGCTTTTTAGCTACTGTGTTTGGAATATTTTGGGTGGTTCTTAAGCAGTCACATATCTGTTTCACCAATACTTACCTTGTCATGATAGACTAAGAGTAGAACCGTCGGATGTATCCAACGTTAATGGGCTCAGGAAGATGATCTCTGTCCATGGTGATGAGGTGGATGCGTATCCTGGTAGCACCTCTCAAACGACGTAAGGTCCTTCGTAGTTTAGCTTGAACTTCCCTCTTGGATCGGCATGGAGGGACGGGAAGATCTTCCTCAACATAATGTCTCCTATCTTTAGATCTTGACCGTGGACACGTTTATTGTAAGCACGTGCGATTCACCCCTGGTAAACTTGAGTATGACACAAGGCTAGGAGTCTTTTCTCGTCTAGTAGATTCAACTGTTCAAAGCAGGATCTCTCTCTCTCTGCTTTGAGTCCATGAGAATTCGGAGTGAGGGTACCTCAACCTCTACCAGTAGGACGGCCTCAGTTCCATACACAAAAGAGAATGGTGTTGCTCCTGTAGCAGTATGGATCGATGTTCTATAGGCCCATAAAGCAAATGGTAGCATTTCGCTCCAATCTCAATAAGTGACGACCAACTTCTCGAGGATGCGAACGACAATCTTGTTCGCAGCATGGCTCCATTAGTTTGAGACTGATAACGTGACGAGCGATGGTGCTTAATCTTGTATTGCTCGCAGAAATTTCAGATGCATTTATTCGCAAAGTTTTTGTCGTTGTCCGTGATGATATCCTTAGGTACTCCAAATCGGCACATAATATTATTTTTGATAAACTTCTCGACGTGATAAGCTGTGATGTTGGCATATGATGCCACTTCTACCCACTTGGTGAAGTATTCAATTGCGACGAGGATGAACCGATGTCCGTTTGATGCTTTTGAATTAATCATTATGACGACGTCAAGGCCCCAGGTAGAAAATGGCCAAGGAGTGGTCATACAGTGAAGATCGATGGCAGGAGCGTGTATCAGACTAAAGTATTCTTGACACTTGTAATATTTTTTAATATGTTTGTAGTAATCTGATTCCATAGTGGTCTAAAAGTATCCCTGCCGTAGAATTTTCTTAGCAAGCATGTGTTCGCTGACGTGGGCTCCGCATACTCCCTCGTGAATCTCCTTCATAATATTGATCACTTCACCTTTTGTAAGGCACCTGAGCAAAATGTTGTTGTAGAATCGCTTGTAAAGGCATTCCCCGCAAATGATGTAGCCCGCGACTAACCATTGAATGGTTCGTCGGTCCGTCCTGGACATACCCTTAGGGAAAGTTAATGTCTTAAGAAAATTCTTGATATCTGAGAACCAAGGTGGTTCATCATCAGGCTTTATAGGCTCCTCAATCAGGAGGCAGAAGGTCGGCTCATTCCTCTGCTCGATCATGATCGGCTTCATCTCAACTCCATATGGGATTTCTACTATTGATGCCAAAGTTGCTAGTGCACCAGGAAAGTGATTCCTTATTCGGGGGACATAGGAGAACGTGATGTCCTTGAAGCAGGCTATCAGATCCTCAAAGTGCTTATGGAACGGGTTCAGTTTCTCATCCTTCGTCTTCCAGTCACTATTCGTCTGGCAAATGATTAGCTGCGAATCACCAAATACTCGGACGTGAGTCACTTTTAAGTCCAAAGCTGCCTGTAGTCCAGCAGTGCAAGCTTCATACTCGGCCATGTTGTTAGTGCAGGGGAAGTTGAGCTTGATAGAGACAGGTACGTGGGATCCTTTTGGCAAAATTAGAATGGCGCCAACTCCCTGACTGTAATAGCCCGAAAAAAATCACGCAAAACTATGACCTCAGGATCCGTGCCCGATTGGTCACAAGTTTGACCAATCAGGAGATCAAGAGTTAGCATAGGATGTGATGAACGGACGAGATGTGATAGCTTGAGTGATTTCGTGGTGTGTGTTGTAAATAGGAAATCGCATACACCTACCGCGGTGTATGTGCTCAACTCACAAGTGAAGAATAGGATAAAAGGGTTTAATAACCCTAGATGAGTATTTTGGGTTGTTGAAGGAGAGTAAAGAAGAGAGAGAGAGTGAAGAGAGTGATTAATGCAAGGAGTGAATGCTAGTTGAGGAAGAGAGATTCAAGCAATAAACACCGGATTTGACGCGAGGGATCCGTTAGAACAAAAGCTGGAAACCCTAGCCTTCCAACCCTAGATTTGAAATCAACTTGAGATCTATTCAAGGTAAGATTTTGTAAATCAAATGCATAGATTATAGAGGCTAAATGGTAGTTGAAAATAGTTTAAATCATAGGATAATGGCTTAGAAAAATAGAGGAAAAAGTATGGAAAAAGATTGAGAAGAACAGCTCGAAAGGGGTTGAATCTGACAATTTCGATTAATCGAAATTGGGTTTCGATTAATCGAAATTGGCCAGGAAGTTGAAAGGTCAGAGGACCCCGATTTCGATTAATCGAATTTGATTTCGATTAATCGACTTTGGATTTCGATTAATCGATTTGGGGATCGATTAATCAATTGGGAACCTCCAGTGGACCCCAGGGGTTGGAGGAAATGACTTGAGAAAAAATCGACTAATCGAAATGGGATTTCGATTAATCGATTTTAGTTTCGATTAATCGATTTGGGATCGATTAATCAACTTGTGAAACTCGACTGTTCGAACTGAGAGCCTACTTTGCGAAAAGAAGAATTTCGATTAATCGAAATTGGATTCGATTAATCGAATGAAAACTCGACTGTTCGAACAGTGAAATTACTTTGCGAAAAGAAGAATTTCGATTAATCGAAATTGGATTCGATTAATCGAATGAAAACTTCATTATTGAGGCGAGAATAGACTTTGCGAAAAGGAGAATTTGATTAATGAAATTGCTTGATGTCGATATTGACTTTCGATTAATCGATTTTGGAAATCGATTAATCGAATCAAATTTGATTAATCGATTTTGGAGTTCGATTAATCGACTGACATAAATAATGTTGACTTTTGGGTTTGACTTTAAGATTCTTGGGGGATCTTATACCTTCCTTATTGCATCCTTTGTGATGTGTTTCACCTGTTATATGGTACCATAGGTGGTACGTGTGGACTTGTGCACAAGACCTTGATGCATTGATCAAATGAAGACTTGAGGTAGGGAACACCTTGAACATGTACTTTATTTTACAAGAGCATGTATGTAGTGATATAGATTTTCATTCAAATATTTTACTGCTTAAAGAATTGTGAAAAGTGTGTGTGTGTGACATTCATAAGAGTAAACTAATGAGCCATCCCCAGGGGATGAAGAAGTAAAGAGATAAGAGCATCAGGTGTGATGCAAGTAAATGAATACATCCCAGGGATGTATCCAAGGATTGGATTATGTTTGATAGGGCCTAATTGATATAAGATAGCACATTTACACGGTGAATAACTATATGTAAGGCACCGATATTTTTGTTATTTGAGGTTTGATAGGGTACCCCACCGACGTGGCGGGATATCCACTGACCCGACCGGCGGGATATCCGTGGCCGTCTGTTGGCGGAAACCGTAGGCGGTCCGGAGGCATATCCGTACATAATGCACACCGAGTGTTGATTGAGACAAGTGAAACCCGCCACCAATCCCGGGGAAAGGGCTTGGGTACTATATTGGTATTCCAGGAATACGTTAAGCTGTCTATATAGATGACGATGAAGGGTATCTCATCGGGGCTCGATGCTATATTGCTCGGGGATTACTTAAGTTGAAAGTTTAAGTTTTGCTTTAGGCCTTCTCAGCATCATTCATGAGTAAATGAAAATACAAGTAATCAACAGTAAAATGAAATGCTTTTTAACTGTTTTATCAATAATTGCATAGACACATCATGCATGGCATATCATGGAATATATGTGAGTCATAATTTATATGTTCAAACTGTGTTTGTTCCCTATTGAGCTAGGATGTAGCTCACCCTATAGACTATACGTCGCAGGTCCACTACTAGCGGTATGTCGCGGAGAGCCGATCCGTGATCGGACCTTGCGGCGAGGAGTTGGAGCCACCTCCAGAGGACTTCTTCTAGAGGACTCCGTTGTGCCACTTTGAGAGATTTTTGGAGAGGATTTGTACGGCTTGGTATGTCAAGCCTTGATTCTGTTTAAAATCATGTATATAAGGAGTTGGGATTTCTCTTTTGGGACGAACCATTCGTGATGATTTCTATCATCGATGGTTCGGATCGGTTCTCCATTCATGCAGAGGCATGAGGGTAGAACTATCTTTTGGAGAGTTAATTAACATAGATTTAAATTCCGCAATTTCGTTTATTATTTTATTGCAATGCTTGATATACCAGTGTTCCGTGCTTAGCTAAGGGGCACGGTCAAGATGATCGTGCTGATGGCACGGGTTTCGGGGTGCCAAAATCCGGGCTGTCATAGTTGGTATCAAAGCTATTTTCTTTTAGCAATTCTGACAAGGGTTCTTTCGTCAGAACATAGGGGCTTCTGCTAACGAAACTTTAGTTTCAAATGCAGCCGCAAATGTCGTCTAGAGAAAGAGGCCGACCAAGGGGAGGCAATCAAAGAAGTCTACGTAGTGGAGATGGTTACATCTCTCCTACCAATAGAGTGCCTTTAGGAGGTACTGAGGCCCCAGGGGGCAGTAGTAGTAGGCAGCATAATGAAGAGGATCGAGATCATCAGGATCAAGATCTAAGAGAACAAGAGAGGTTGAGAGAAAGACAAGAAGATAGAGAGGAGCGACAAAGGATGATGCACACTATGGAGACTATGGCAGCTGCCATGGCACAACAGGCCGCATCCTTTGCAGCTCATGCGTCAGAAAACGACCACCTACACCACCTGTAGGACCTGCGTTACCTGTGCCCTCATCATTTACAGAGTTTAGGAGGATGAGACCTCCTTCATTTTCTGGACAGGCAGACACAATGGCCGCTGAGAACTGGTTGATGGAGATGGAGAAAGTCTTTAGCGTGCTAACTTGCACGGAAGATGAGAGTGTGAGATGGGCAGCTTACATGTTGGATGGGGAGGCTGGGCCTTGGTGGAAGTCCGTGATACGGACTCGGGCTCAGGAGACCCCAGAGTTGCCTTGGACTTGGGAGGAGTTTGTTGAGGAGTTCAACAAACAATATTTTTCGGAAGTGGTGAGGAACCAACTAGAGATACAATTTTTACAGTTAGTACAAGGAAGGATGACAGTGAGAGAATATGGGGTGGAGTTTCTACGACTTGCCCGTTTTGCTCCGGATTACGTCGCTACCGAAGTGATGAAATCCAAGAGGTTTCAGCAAGGTTTGAAGCCTGAGGTTAGGGGAGGCGTAGCTCCATTTCAGCTGAGGACCTATGAAGAGGTCATGAGCAAAGCGTTGGTTGTAGAAGAGGAGAACAATAATAGATATAGACAGAGGGAGCAACAGAGAGGAGGAAATGAGCAAGGAAGAACGGGGCACTATGAACCGGTGAACAAAAAGCCGAGGTTTATGGGCCAGAATCAGAGACCACAATTTCAAGGGGGTTTCAGAAGACCGGCGCAACAGCAACAACAACAACACCAACAGAGGTTTCCATTACTTGCGTCGGGGAGACCTATTCGCTATGAGAGCCCTGCCATGTCTACTGACGCCACTAACACACAGGGTTCTCGTACTGTTTCTTCCGCACCTCGGGAGACTTGCGCAAAGTGTGGCAAGCCTCATAGAACAGTGGACTGTAGATTGGGAACTAGGGGTTGTTTCCGATGTGGCAAGGTGGGCCACTTGATCAAGGATTGCCCCGGTGATAAGAAAAGGTTTCGATTGCGACACCACGACCAATTCAAGCAAGGAAACCGATCGTCGAGAGAAACTATGCGATCCTTTGCTCGAGAAGCGAGAGCGTACATGACGTCATCCAAGGTGAGATTTTTTTTATTTATTAAAGAAAATATCCATTTCATTAAAATCTTAGATAGAGAAGGAGCATGCATTAGAAATTATATAGATTCTTTTCTCAATACAAAAGCTGTATGTGGATTAAGAGTGTAAATTGATGTGTAAATCATTGTATGTATGTATATATACTATAGGTACTCTAAATATATATGAAAGAGGATGTTTCGGTGGCTATGACGCTCGAGTGTTGATAGACCCTGGGTCTACCCACTCATTCGTCACTCCACGTTTCGCCAAGAAGATGAAGATTATTCCAAAGACGTTGGATTTCGTCCTATCTGTGTCTATTCTGACTGGAGAGTTAGTAGACACGGAGTTAGCTTGCAAATCCATCATTGTAGCAATTCGAGACTTAGAGGTGCATGAACTAGAAGCAAAGTTGATACTGTTAGACATGCAAGGGTTTGATGTGATCCTTGGCATGGGTGGTTAACCTGACATTGTCGACCGTTGATTACAAGAACAAGGTAGTCATTTTCGGACCCACAAGAAGATCATTTCGGTTTCAAGGGTGAGGTCATCATCTGTACCCTTGATCTCGTGATGAGGGCGAGAAAATGATCGAAAGGATGCGATGGATACTTAGCTTTCTTAAAGGAGGACAAGGAAGAAAGAACGTCATTTACGAGATAGCGGTTATGCGAGACTTATTTGATGTGTTTCGGAGGAATTACAGGTTACCTCCGAGAGAAGTAGAATTCGCCATTGACTTAGCACCGAGAGCGGAGCCTATTTCAAAGCACCTTATAGAATGGCTCCCAGAGTTAAAGGAGTTGAAGGAACAACTACAAGAGCTTATGGACAAGGGGTTTGTTAGACGGCGTGTCTCCATGGGGAGCACCGGTCTTGTTTGTCAAGAAGAAGGATGGGTCAATGCGGTTATGCATTGACTATCGACAATTGAACAAACTCCTTTGTGAAGAACCGTTACCCTTTGCCTAGAATAGGCGATCTATTCGACCAAGCGCAAGGAGCAAGGTATTTTCTAAGATCGACGAGATGGGTATCATCGATTCTTGAGTCAAGCGGAGGACATTCAGAAGACAGCTTTTCGGACACGGTATGGACACTATGAATTCCTTGTGATGCCGTTTGGATTGACGAATGCTCCGGCATCGTTTATGGATCTGATGAACCGAGTGTTTAAACCACACTTGGACTCCTGCGTCGTAGTGTTTGTTGATGATATACTGATATACTCCAAATCCAAGATGGAGCACGAAGAACATTTGAGGATTGCTCTACAGACGCTACGTGAACACCAATTGTATGCCAAACTCAGCAAGTGTGAGTTTTGGTTGGAAGAAGTTAGCTTTTTGGGACATGTTGTCTTAAAGCACGGTGTCACGGTAGATCCAGCTAAGATAGAAGCAGTAGTTAAATGGGAGCAACCAAAGACAGTGACCGATGTCCGCAGTTTTCTGGGCTTAGCAGGCTATTATCGACGTTTCGTTGAGGGGTTTTCAAAGATATCGGGACCTCTCACAAAACTGACACGAAAAGATTCAAGGTTTGAGTGGAGTGAGGCATGCGAGAAGAGTTTTCAAGAACTCAAAACGAGACTCACGCGTCACTCGATAGCGATTCCTTGAGCGATGGAGGATCGCGCTGTCTGACAATGACGCGTCATACAATGGCCTTGGTTGTGTACTCAACCAACACAAGAAGGTGATAGCTTACGGATTAAGACAGCTGAAAGAACACAAGAAAAATTACCCAACTCATGACTTGGAACTGGCAGCAGTCATTTTTGCGCTGAAGATTTGGAGACATTACTTGTATGGTGAGACCTTTGAAATTTTCACCGATCATAAGAGCCTCCGATATCTGTTTACACAAAAAGAGCTCAACATGAGACAACGCAGATGGATGGAATTCCTCAAGGATTACGATTGCTCCATACAATACCATCCAGGCAAGGCGAATGTAGTAGCCGATGCATTGAGTCGAAAAGGTTCAGCTCAGTTAGCTTTTTTGATTTTGGGTATGCACCGATGGAAATTATTGGAAGACCTGGCACTCTATGATGCGAACATTGAGTCAAAGGACCTTTGGATCCTTTTGGCTAACATATCAGTAAAGCCAGTGATATTTGAGCATATCCACGATCTACAGATGAAAGATCCGACATTAACAAAGATTCATCAAGACGTGAGTGAAGGCATCAGGTCGGACTTCTCATTAAAAGAAGATGGTTCTTTATTGTTTAAGGGCCGTCTATGCATTCCGGACAATGTCGACCTAAGACGAACGATTCTTGATGAAGCTCATAAGTCAAATTATGCTATCCACCCTGGTAGCACCAAAATGTACTAAGATTTGAAAAGAACTCGGTGGAGAGGATCAAGCAAAGGCGTGGCGGTATGTGTCACGATGTTTGACTTGTCGTGGTGAAGGTTGATCATAGACATCCTGTTTGGACTATTGCAACCTTTACCAATACCGGAATGGAAGTGGGAATCGATCTCAATGGATTTCATTGTTGGATTACCCGTCTTGCCAAGAGACACAATGCCATTTGGGTCGTCAGATGAACCGATTGACCAAATCAACACTTTTGCAGTACAATACTACATATCTGACGGAAGATTGGCGGATTTATACATGAAGGAGATTGTAGATTACATGGTATTCCAAGCGAGATAGTTTGGATCGTGATCCACTATATACCTCAAGTTTTGGAAGAAATTTCAAGAAGGAATGGGAACTCGACTAGACTTTAGTTCGACTTTCCATCCTCAAGCGATGGGGCGAACGAACCAAGTGATAGAAGACATGCTCAGGCGTGCATGCTTGATATGCAAGGATCTTTGGGATGAGTATCTACCGATGCTCGAGTTCGCATATAATAACAGTTTTCAAACGAGCATTGGCATGGCACCGTATGAAGCTCTGTATGGACGACGATGCAAGTCACCTCTCAATTGGGAGGAAACAGGTGAGAAATTTGTATTAGGACCGAAACTACTTGAAGATAATGCTACCGTCGTCCAAATTATCAGAGAAAGGTTGAAGACAGCACAGAGTAGACAAAAAAGTTACGCCGATATGAAGCGGACTAGTGTTGACTATAAAGTGGGCGAGCACGTGTTTGTAAAAGTGTCACCTATGAAAGGTGTAATGAGATTTGGCAAGAGAGGGAAGTTAAGTCCACGTTATGTTGGACCATTTGAAATTTTGGGACGAGTAGGTGAAGTTGCATATCGCATTGGTTTACCACCGCTGTTTGATCGAGTACATAATGTTTTCCACATATCGATGCTCAGGAAGTACGTTAATGATCCATCTCATGTGTTAGGAAAACAACCTATAGAGATGTGTGAGGACATGAGCATGATAGAGGAACCAGCGGAGATCTTGGATCGAAAAGAACAAGTCCTGCACACTAAAGTGATTCCCTTAGTACTTGTTCGGTGGAACAATCATCCAAAAGAAGAGGCTACTTGGGAACGAGAGGCCGATGTGGAAGAACAATATCCAGCCTTGTTTCCAACGACGTGAAAATTCAAGGTAAACCACAAACATGTTTGTGAAATCTCCACTATGCTTGAAATTCAATGGAAATTCTGATCCACTCTGTCACAAATTGTCAAAAATAGTAAAAGAAAGAAAGAGATAAAAATTCTGTAGAAATTGGGCAAAACCGATTAATCGAATTTCAAATCGATTAATCGATTTGGAATTTCGATTAATCGATTTTGTTCGACTAGTCGACTGGCATGTGCCAGTGACTGGAAATGAGAAAGAGTTAGAATATACATAGAAGACCAATTTCGATTAATCGAATTGGACATTTCGATTAATCAATTTGGAATCAACAAGTCGATTTGGACATTTCGATTAATCGAATTATATTTCGATTAATCGATTTACTTAAGAGATTGGAAGAAATTGAATACACATAGACAATTTCGATTGATCGAAGATAGTTTCGATTAATCGATTTTGAAGTTTCGATTAATCGAAATGAGTTTCGATTAATCGATTATTTAAAGAATTCTGGAAATTGAGAAGTTACCACACGAATTCGATTAATCGAAGTGAAACTCGATTAATCGATTTTGAAATTTCGATTAATCGACTGGCTCGCGCCAGTGAGCTTAAAAATTTAAAATTTTAATTAGATACGATTTCGATTAATCGAAATGGTTTCGATTAATCGAATTTTACTTTCGATTAATCGATTTTGGAAATCGATTAATCGATTTTCTGGCTTTTTGAATCTCGATTAATCGATTCTGAATTTCGATCAATCGAGCCGCGGGCTATATATATGAGATTGGGGATTTTATTCCCCATTCGAAATTTTTCTTGCTTCGGGTTTTTGGCGCTTCACCTTCTTCCTTCTTCTCCAACTAACCGAGTGCCCTAGGGTTTGGATTCTCCGGCGATTCACACCCATTTTCGCATCGACACCTAAGGTAAACCCTAGATTGTGTTTTTCCCTTCAAGTTGAACTAGATAAACCCTAGATTGTCTCGAAATGCCGCCCAAAACCCGTCTATCTTCGAAAAAGGTGACTTCTAAGTTGCCGGTTAGGCGTAAGAACGCCGCACCACCACCACCTACCCCATCGCCGGTGAGGACTCCTTCACCGTCGGAATCGGAGACCACCTCCGGTTCGACAAGCGTCTCTGTGAGTCTTCCATGAATCCACCCCCATGCCACCGCCACCCACCAATGTCGAGCAACCAAATGAATGGTGGGCGGCAAAGACCTTCGAGGTCGAATATACCATCGACCCTACCCTTTTCACCGATCCCGATGTACCGGGCGAGACCCAATGGGCTCAAAACTACATAACTAATGCCGGTCTCGGCAATCTTCTCAAACCAATCCGGGGTTCCTACTACCCTAGATTGGTGAGATTATTCTACCAAGGGCTAACCAATGGCCCTACCGACGACTGTATCATAACCAAGATTGAGGGTTGTCTCTATACGATCACTCGTCGCCACATTCATGAGGTAATCAAGTGTTACCTCGATTTCACCCCAGAGACCACCCTATTCCCACCCTTCGAGGAGGACCCCCGTTTTGAAGAGGTCATGACCCGCATGACAAATGGCAAAAAGGGGTCGGGCTCCTCCATAAAAAGAGTTGACCTTCCCCACTATATGTGGATGCTCGACTCGGTGATCAAGTGCAATCTTTTCCCAATGCGCCACGACACTGAGCGCGTGGACAAAGTGCAACATGCACTTTACGCGGCCTTCTGTGGCCGGTGGTTCGACGCCACGATGGTCATCCTCGAGGGGATGAAGTACATCAAAGGGAAGTTGATGAAGGGCAACATGAGGCCCAAAGAAAAGATGCCCTATGCTCGTCTCATATCGAGCATGTTGGAGTGCTACTCCAACGAGCCATCCTACACCATCTCGCCTCACGAGGTGAGGGCTACGGATCACGTGAAGACGTTTACAAAGTCTTCATGGACCCGTAGCTATAACCTCCTAAAGCGAACCTCTGCTCGGGTCCCGCTCCACTTGTGCAGCCGGAGTGCACCGCCACCACCCCACCACCTCGGGGACCCACCCGTGGGTGGGCACACCTCCTGCAATGAGCCATCCGTGGAGAGGTTCCTCCCACACCAGCCTCACACCACACCACACACTCCGCGCCCGCGACACCCACCTCATCCTACCGCCGGCGCGCCGCTCCATCCGGTCCTACCATCAAGGACGTGTTGGCTCGTATGGAGGCCAACAACGAGCGGATGAACCGAGGGATGGACTTCTTGATGTTCCACACCCTCCGCTACATTTACCCGATGGACTACCACCGCTACCTCGCCCAGGAGGAGGAGTGGACCGCTGGACGCACCGCCTTCCACAGAGGACCCGTCTTCCCTCCCACCACTGCAGACGCGGTTCCCTCCACATCCACATCCGCTCAGCCGACAGAGACGCTTCCACCGCAGCCAGAGCCAGCTCCAGCAGATCCACCAGCCACTGTAGCACCGAACCAGCCTGGAGGGGGGACTGCATGAGTCTTTTTATTTTTGTATCAGTCATGTATTGTGTATATGTATATCTTGTATGCCACCTTATTGGCACTGTGTAAAACTTTTGATATTAATGGAAAAGCTAAAATTTTTTTGTTAATTGTTTGCATTCGTCAAAAAAAAAAAAATATATATATATTTTGAGTTCCATGCACGTGATTGTGTCTACTTAAATACGTCTGAGTTAACTAGACCACCTCTCCTGAGAGTGTGGGGGGAAGCGACACAGAAACCCAGACAGACACACCTTGGGTTATTTTCGAGGACGAAAATTCCCAAGGTGGGGAGGATGTAATAGCCCGAAAAAAATCACGCAAAACTATGACCTCGGGATTCGTGCCCGATTGGTCACAAGTTTGACCAATCAGGAGATCAAGAGTTAGCATAGGATGTGATGAACGGACGAGATGTGATAGCTTGAGTGATTTCGTGGTGTGTGTTGTAAATAGGAAATCGCATACACCTACCGCGGTGTATGTGCTCAACTCACAAGTGAAGAATAGGATAAAAGGGTTTAATAACCCTAGATGAGTATTTTGGGTTGTTGAAGGAGAGTAAAGAAGAGAGAGAGAGTGAAGAGAGTGATTAATGCAAGGAGTGAATGCTAGTTGAGGAAGAGAGATTCAAGCAATAAACGCCGGATTCGACGCGAGGGATCCGTTAGAACAAAAGCTGGAAACCCTAGCCTTCCAACCCTAGATTTGAAATCAACTTGAGATCTATTCAAGGTAAGATTTTGTAAATCAAATGCATAGATTATAGAGGCTAAATGGTAGTTGAAAATAGTTTAAATCATAGGATAATGGCTTAGAAAAATAGAGGAAAAAGTATGGAAAAAGATTGAGAAGAACAGCTCGAAAGGGGCTGAATCTGACAATTTCGATTAATCGAAATTGGCCAGGAAGTTGAAAGGTCAGAGGACCCCGATTTCGATTAATCGAATTTGATTTCGATTAATCGACTTTGGATTTTGATTAATCGATTTGGGGATCGATTAATCGACTGGGAACCTCCAGTGGACCCCAGGGGTTGGAGGAAATGACTTGAGGAAAAATCGACTAATCGAAATGGGATTTCGATTAATCGATTTTAGTTTCGATTAATCGATTTGGGATCGATTAATCAACTTGTGAAACTCGACTGTTCGAACTGAGAGCCTACTTTGCGAAAAGAAGAATTTCGATTAATCGAAATTGGATTCGATTAATCGAATGAAAACTCGACTGTTCGAACAGTGAAATTACTTTGCGAAAAGAAGAATTTCGATTAATCGAAATTGGATTCGATTAATCGAATGAAAACTCGACTGTTCTGGAGGGATTTTTGGAGAGGATTTGTACGGCTTGGTATGTCAAGCCTTGATTCTGTTTAAAATCATGTATATAAGGAGTTGGGATTTCTCTTTTGGGACGAACCATTCGTGATGATTTCTATCATCGATGGTTCGGATCGGTTCTCCATTCATGCAGAGGCATGAGGGTAGAACTGTCTTTTGGAGAGTTAATTAACATAGATTTAAATTCCGCAATTTCGTTTATTATTTTATTGCAATGCTTGATATACCAGTGTTCCGTGCTTAGCTAAGGGGCACGGTCAAGATGATCGTGCTGATGGCACGGGTTTCAGGGTGCCGAAATATGGGCTGTCACACTGACCCTCGGCATTAGCTGCCCCATCAAAGTGCATTACCCATGAATCTTCTGCTTCTTCAATATCGTCTTCCATCATGAATAGGATTTCCTCATCGGGGAACTCAGTTCTCAAAGGTTCATAATCTGGCAAAGGATTATCGGCAAGATGCTCAGCAAGTGCCTACCCCTTGATTGACTTTTGAGTGACGTATGTGATGTTGAATTTGGAAAACAAGAGCTACAGCTTGCAGTCCATCTAGTGAGGGTTGGCTTTTCGAACAAGTATTTCAGCGGATTCATTCGGGCTAAAAGTAGAACGGCTTGGGATAGCAAGTAATGGCGGAGCCTTTGAGTAGCCCATATAAGAGCTAGGCATGCTTTCTCCAGATGAGAATAGCGCATTTCATAATCAATAAACTTCTTGCTCAGATAGTAGATGGCATGTTCTCTTCTTCCTATTTCGTCATGCTGTCCTAAGACACATCCCATCGAGACTTTCATCATGGAGAGATACATCAAGAGTGGTCTCCCCGGCTCAGGTGGTACTAACACAGGTGGGTTAAGAAGGTAGCTTTTGATTTTGTCGAACACTGCCTGAAAATCATTGTTCCATTCAACGGGTGAGTTCTTCCTTAGTAGTTTGAAGATCGGCAGGCAGATTGGAGTTAGCTGTGCAATGAACTGACTAATATATTGTATTCTACCTAAGAACCCTCTGGCTTCTTTCTCAGTAGACGGTGGTGGCATTTCTTTGATAGCTTTAACTTTGACTGGGTCAACCTCGATTAGTTGTTAGGCTATTTTTAATGCTTGCTACTGACTTTATTGGAGGCAGTGATAAGAATTGGGTGAATGAAAATGAATGAAAGGTGGATTGAAAATGACAGAGCAGCAAGCCTAAAATATGCACAGTCCTGCAAGATACAGGGCCTGTTGTAGCAAGTTTTGATAAGTAAGAGTTTGTCCCACATGGAAAGTTGATCTAAAGCTCCAAGGGAGCCATCAGTAGTAGGCTCTCCAAATCTGACTATAGATCTGGCAGTCCTAAATGGAAGGTGATTTAAGGTCACTTATTCCTACATTCTCTAGTAATGTAATGATTTAACTACAGAAAGGGTTGAGAAGAAGGATGGGGTATGAGAAAATAAATATAAAAGGGTGAGAAGTATGCTATTAGGTTCAGATCTGATGGGTTTCATGACTCAAATTCAGATCTGCTGCTATAGAAGTCTTGTCCAATGGCTCATTCTCACCACTAAGGGGAAAGAATCCAACTCATCTCTGTGCCATGATCCAATCCCTTTATGGCTATAACCTGTCCACTTAAATGGTCACAGACTATCCAATTGGGGAACCACAGTCCAGAGATGGGTCAGAACAAGTCTATCATTGTAAGCACTACTTCATCCAGGCTATATGCACAAGAATCCATAGGGAACCTTAACCTCTAAAGTGCTATGTGTGGGGCTAGGCCTGTATGGGAGCCTGTTAGCCCAGACACATAGAACCAGCAAGAGTTTGAGTACAGTCTTAGGTCTAGCTGTCCACTGCTATAGAAAGACTGCAGTGATCCAGTCACAAGCCTATAATCTCTAGAACCAAACCAGATCTGCCATCTGATGGCGGGTCTATACAAATACAGGGGAGTTTGGCTCGGCACAATCTCTCACAGGGCTACAAGCACAAGTGCAGAGAAGAAGAATCTGTTTTGGATCTGTGGATTGGCCTCACCCTAAGGCTATAACCTGTCCACTTAAATGGTCACAGACTATCCCAGAGGCTATCCTCTTCACAGAGGACCAAAACAGAACAAGAACACTGCTGTCACCACCATGTTCACAAGGCTACAAGCGCAAGCTCCAATGGGGATTTCAGATCTAGTGGATCCTGTGGTGGGGCTAGGCTTGTATGGGAGCATGTTAGCCCAGACACACAGGTCACTTGGATCTAAATAGGTCTCTAAAAATAGTCCTCCATTGCTCATAATACAACCTATCAATAGAGGATCTCAAGGCAACAGCCTTATACAGAACAACTCAATCTCAAACTTCAATCCCATACATGTAAAACACCCAATCATGAAATTCCATTAATTCTAAACCAAATAAGCATACAGAGGTATGGCCAGCAAGTGTTGGGCTATGGAGAGAAGAAAAAGTAAAAAGAAATCTACCTAAACCTTACTAGAGGACAGCTACTGCAAGAAGAAGATAGTCAAAAATTCTATTCTAAGAGGGTCAAAAGCCCCCTAAGCCTAAACCAGGCTTAGGTTTATATAGTAGTCAGCTTGGTGGTGCATTAGGGTTAGGAAACCCTAATTTTAATGATGCCACATGGCCTGATACTATTCCTTGGATGCCTCTGTTGCTACTGTGTTTTGCCATCATGCAGTCAAGTTCTAGTCTTGATCCAGCTTCCCTTCTTTTGAGAGGCTTCTGGGGCAAAAATGGGCTCCTTAGCAGGATTAAGGCCTTATTGCAGCTGCTGTTCATTACCTACAGAATAGGCTTAAAACACTTTTATTAAATGATTAAGGGTCCAACAGAGATTAAGTTAAGGGGTGAAAAGTGATACTTTTCAGGTCTTAACACACCCCCAAACCTAATCTTTGCTAGTCCCTTAGCAAAGCTGTAAACGCCACTTTCGTAGGGATCACGGATACATTTAGCATATGTACCAAGCTTTTTACACCCCTAGGTGATCCCTAGTGGAGGAGTGAAGTCTCCTGAGGGTTTTCAGTGAAGACACCCACAAACTTCACCATTAGAGTCAGTTAAGTATAGTGCGGACAATGACAACACAAATTTGAATGTTTAAAGTTTCATTCCACAGTAAATTTATTTAGCACTTAGAGGAAATTACAGCGATGTTGCAGGCCATTTAAAACTTAAAAGTTAACATGTGTTTGCCTGACCATTATTCATTTAACATTAGAATTTCAATGTTTAAAAATTAGTACCCAGCTTGCCTTTGATTCAAAATTTAGGTTGGATACAATCCCAATGGGGTTTAAATTCATACCCAATTCTCACTTGGGCTATCTCTCAACATGAATATCCTGAGGGTGTTCACATTCTTAACAGCTCAAGAGCAGTTGTAGACCCCAAATGGGTTTGCAAGCATGAACATAGGCCAAGCTTCTAATTTCTGGCATCTTCAAAGATTTTCACCATAGATTGGACAACACTTCATCTCTTCATGACAGCTCATTTGACTTTGGATCCACAAGGTCTTTTTAGAATGGGTTGAAATGTGGCTTATGGCTGAGGGGTGTATAGAATAAAAGGGGTAAAAAGGGAATCCAAATTGAGAAATCAATGAGGTCAGGAGTGGTTTATGACTTCACGACCTTCATTCTAGTAAAAACTTCATCTTTCTTTTCTATTTCAGAGACAGTGGCCAGCTTCTCCTCTTCTTTTCACTTTTCAGATGATGATGTTCTCTAGACTTATTTTTCTTTTCCTCTTTTTATTTTCTTTATTAATTCTTTTGATGAAATGCCACTCAACTGCTATTGATACACAGCTGTTCACAAGATGCTTTTCTTCACCTTCCACAAAATATTGGACCATTCTCAGTATCTTTTCTTCCTTCTCCTTTACCTTCTGAATTCTCAGAGTGAGGGTAAGGAAAACTCAGGTAATGAGGTTAAGGTGCAAGTGTTCTGATGTTTGTGAAAGAAGAGTATGATTTTAAGGCTCAACTGGTATATGCAAAAGGGCAGATTTTAAAAGGTTAGATTTTTAGGCTCAAACTGTCCAAATAAGGGCCTTGGATCATTTCCTTAGCCTCATGAGTGCTGTCAGTTAGTTTTGATTTGGAGTTGCACAACTTCTAGTGACAAAGTCTTGATTCAATCAGTCCTTAGAGCAGAAATAATGCCAAAAACACTCTTCAAAAGAAAATTTTGAGCCCAAATCTCACTAGGTATGGTCTTCAAATTTAACTCATGGGTTGTATTTTCATCTGTTTCTCTCATCTTAGGCTCACTGAGTACTTAACTCAAAAAATTTCTAATATTAGCTTCATGGTGGTGTCAAAATTCAACTTTTTCTATTTCCAAAAGTCTGCAAAAATGTTTAAATTTTATACATGATTCCTCATTGTATCATGTTTAGTGGAAATTAGCTTTATTCATCTCAGTTATGCCACCATTATTGTACTAAAATTAACTATTCTATTGGTAGACTGCCACACCCCCAAACCATTTGGAGCAGTGTCCTCACTGGTTCAGAGGTGATAAAAAGTAGTAGAATCCAAGCAGTCAGACAAAAATAAACACAGAAGAAGATAGAGAAACAGAGAATGCAAACTGCACAGTATAGAAGTAAAAGAAACTTTCATTGAAATAAAAAGAAAATATAACAAAAAGATGGAAAAAAGAAAAGAGAAAATGGGGGGGGGGGATTAATGTGTAGCCGGGGGAGGGTTTGAGGAAGATGGAGGGGGAGATGCAGGTGGTGCCATTTTTTTCTTCTTCCTTTTCTCTCGCTTCTCCCATTTTTTCTATTTCTTTTCCTCCTTGGCCAGGATCCACTGGACCTCGTCATACTCATCCCAGAGAAATTGCAAGGGGTCCGGCTCCTTTGGCGGTGGGGGATCGTCCCAGATGGGGAAATTTTTTATTGGGAAGCCGAAGGGGCTATCATTCGCCATTTGTTGGAGGAGGTATGGACTTCTATGGTTAGAAGAGGAGGGATGAGATGAAAAGGGATTGATGGCCACTTAAAAAGAAAGGGACGAGGGAACATGAATCGGCGGAGTTAAAATTGCGCCCCTTTTCAAACTTGGCAATAAATGCGTGCTGTGTGGGGAAAGAAGAAACACACACTGGCTCTTTGGAAAGGAGAAGGAGCATTAAATTAATGTTCAAAGATAGGCATGGTATTAAAAGATGTAAGTGTATCGCGCGGGGATCCTCGTGAAGAGCAATCAGTGATGAGTGAAGGACATGTCTCGCGCAGCTGAGCTAGGGATCTTCGCGAGATACACTTAATGTGGCACAGCAATTGGAAGAGGGATCCATTGAAATCCCTGAGGCAGGTAATAGCACAAAAATATGCAGTCACCAATGACATCTATCCTCCACATGGTGTTCTGGTTCAAAGAAAAATATCCTCCCAAAAACTCTTCTCCCATGAATGGCAAAAAGAATAAAATCAAAAGTAACAAACAATCAGAAAGAAATACACAGAACAGAGCAGTATACAAACTAGAATTTCTATTAAAGTGTAATAAAAATAGTTACAAGTGGAATTACAAGAAGATAATCCTAAGATACAATCTAGAAACTAGGATCTAATCTGAATCAAAATCGGTAAGGAAATCCCAGCCCATCTTTTTAGCCTGTGCCTTAAGGGCAGCTCTGTCTTGTTTCTTCTTTTCCTCCCTCTCCTTTTTCTTTTCAGCTGGTGTTTTTGCTACAGATGGAGCTTTAGGTGCCCTCACCCTCATTTTTGGTGCTTTGGGAGCCTTTGGTTCCTTGGGTTCTTGAGGGGCTTTGCCTTTGCGCTTAGCAGGGGGGTGGCAGGGGATTTTCTTATGCCTTTGCTTTTGGCTTCAGCTTCTGCAGGTGGAACCACTGGGGATTGCTCTTTTCCTTTAGCTTTAGGTTCCTCAGTGGGGACCACTGGGGATTTTCCTTTTTCAGTGGACTAAGGTTTGGAAGGGGACCGTGCCTCTTAAGACTGGGCAGCAGGTTCTTTACCAATTTTTAAGGGGATAGCTTTGGAAGCAGACCTCTTGGCAGTGACTTTCCTCCTTTGAGGATAAGTTTGCACTTGTGGAGGTGCAGCAGAGGCCTTTGGAGGTGGAGGCTGCTCCTTAGGAGGTGAAGCAGGAGCTTTTCCTTTGGCTTGTTGGGGCTGAGGTGGTGGCTCCTCAGACTGGGCAGGTGGAGCTGGAGTAGTAGTTGGCGCAGGCGTAGGCACGTGAATAGAGATGGGAGTCAGATGGTAAGGTTCATTACGGGCAGCAGCCAATGCGGATTCCAATGAGGCTATCTTGATTTGAAATTTGAGGGCGTCAGTCTCATGGATCTCCTTTTGAATTCTTTGGATTTCCTGGGCATTGTTAAGTTATTTTTCAAGCATTCTCGCCCGGGCATTCGCTGCAGTAGAATTGGATTTCTCATACTCCCAATTGATCTGATGGTAAGTAGCTGTAGCCTTAGTCTTCTAATATTCCTCCAGGATATTTTGCCACCCCAAGGAGATGCCCAGTATTTGTTTTCTGTGGGCCTCCGTCATCTCATCAATCTACTCCAGCAGGGGGGTCTTTATTGATTGGCGTAGCTTGGCCATGTCCCTCAGGACATCCTTCCTCAGGTATGCATTATCTCCCATATGGTGGAAGATGGTGAGGTAGGGGGGGCTGTAGAAATGATGTTTTGGGGCAATGGGAAGATAAGAGGTGGAAGGAGCAGATTGTGCTTGGTCCTGGAGGGGAGTAGGGGGGATGATAGTGGGGAAGTCAAGTGGTGGGGGAATGGGGTGGGGTTGTTTGTTTGTGTAGATTTGGCAGAGAAGGTGGGAGGGGGTAGGATAAGAGGGGGATGGAGGGTATAGGGGGAAAGGTGAAGGGTGGAGGCTCAACAGGAGGTGGGGGGTGATGGGGGATGGAAAATTGGAATGGTGAAAGGGAGTAAAGGAAATGGGTGGGGAGGAGGTAATGGTGATGGTGGGGGGGGGTAATGATTAGGAGGGAAATGCATTTGGGTGGTTTGTCGTGAAACAGGACCAGGGGGGTGAAGTGGGTGGTGGAGGGATGGGTGGAGTGGTTAAGGTGTGTAGGGTTGATTGGATGGAGGTGAGGTCAGCCTGCATCTGGTCCTGTTTGTGGGTATTGGTGGATAATTGGGCCTGTATGTCCTGGATAAGGGGAAGGATGAGGGTTAGTGTGCCAAAGTTAGGAGGTTGAGTTTGGCAAGAAGAGGTCGATTGGAAAGGGAGGAGGGAGCATGATGGAAAGTGGAGGGAGGGAATGGTCTTTGTGAGGTAGTTAGGAGTCGACATAGGGGTGTAGTAGATAGGCATGGTTTCAAGGAAGGTGGAGATGAAGGCTTGGAAGCCTATGGATGTGTTGAGGGTTAAGTCAATGTCTGAGAGAGGGGATGTAGTGGATATGGCTGGGGTGGTGGTTTCTTCAAGGTGGGGTGGGTCAATGTGGATAGAAGGGATTGAGGGTGGTGTCTGAGAGATGGTTGGAATGGTCTTAATGGTTTTTCATTTGTTGTATGAGATGAGTGGGGGGCTGGCAGGCTTAGGTGGAAATGAGGGGAAAATTGTGGTTGTGTACTGAGGTAAGGTAGGGGATGGTGAGTCCTCCCAGGAACCAAGCACAGGTGAAGGGGGAGTGGGCATGGAGAATGGAAATAGAGGGGGGTGAGAGATGGATGCAAGAGGGGTAGTGAATGCAGAAGTACAAGGTGGATGGGGAATGAGCTCTGCTGTAGTGATGGTACTGACAGGCTCCGGGGGCACTTCCTTTGTAGCAGGGATGGACCCTGATCCGGCTCCCTCTTCTGCTTGCTTGGGCAAAGCCTGAGCCTCAGCTTTCTTTTTCTTCTGGGTCTCCATCAAGCTCCTGCTGATTCCCCATTGCCTCTTGGCAAAGGCAGTGGGGGAAAGGGTTGTGATCTGCTTATTCCTTCCTATCTTGTATCCTCCCTTGATCAGCAGCAAGGTAATAACTCTTTCATAGGGTAGAGTGTGAGGCTTCTTGTTTGATCCTAACTTCACCACTACGTCCTTCATTGCCTCAAAAATTAACCATGCTGCATGGAAGCCATGGCCCATGTGATAGGAGTAGACAGCATCCGCAATGGGGGTCCTGCTGATGTCCTGAGTAATATATGTTCTTTCGCAAGACTTGGTAGATGAACAGCAGTTCAGGTTCTAGTTCTCTCCTTCTGATTGAGTCCCTGGTGGCTTTTAATCCTCTAATTAGGGCCTGTGCAATTGTGTCAATCGATGCAGTCAGAGGGGTGCCATATCCACAGCTAGGATTGAATGCTGCTAGGATGCCCAAGACTTCAGCGATCATCTTAGGGCCCACTAACATGTCAAAGTCATCAATCATTACCAGCAAACACCCTTGTCCATCATTGTCCTTCTTGACCTTGATGTGCTGATAAAACAGCTGCACTAGCCTGGGGTAGGCTAGTGCTGGAATTGCTCTCATCAATGGCATCAAGCCCACTTTACTCATAAACTGTACTGCAGGGGTAGAGAGAGGTTGGTTCTCAAAAAATGGTACATCAAACGCTGTTTTAGGCTCCAATAGAATTGACTCCATGAGCTCAGGAGTAGAGAACTTTATGGTTGGTACCGCCGCCTCCTCAACCACATCCTTTCCTTTTTTGGGAGACTTTGAGGTCTTGGCCTTTTTAGGGGTGGTCTCTGTAGGGTCCTTGCTCTTCCCCTTTCTCTTTTGTGCAATTTTGGGAGCCATTTCTAACTCTGTCTTCTAGTATGAGCAATGGAGACCGAGATCTAGGGTTTGGTTTGATTGGACACACAGGGCACCTCAAGATCTTTAAGCAAAGGATAATAGATGAGGGTGATGCTAGGAACACTTGTGTAGATATGTGGAGTGAATAATGAGCTGTAGGAGTGATGCTGGAGGAGAGAAGGGGGAGAGTGCCAAGAGCTAGGGTTTTACAGAGGGAAGAAAGGAAAGAGTACTAGGAAAGGAGCAAAATGCGGGGTTGAAATACCTATCGCGAAGCTCGACTCGCTTTGGACCCTCTGGTGGCGGGGTTGGGAATGAACCTAGCGAAGGTTTTGAATCAATCTGGACTGCGCGACAATCTCTTAGGTGGATTTTTAGAGCACGCGACAGTTTAAGATGAATACCTATGGATTACGCAAGCATCTCCTAGGTTCATTGTAAATCCCGCGACAACCTCTGAATCTTTATGGGGATGGCGCGAGAGGTTCACTGGAGTATATGAATTGCGCGCTAGGTAATGTGTGGCTCTATGTGAATCGCGCGAGAGGCTTTCAGATACACATGAATCTCGCGACAGTAAATAGAATGTGTCCAGGTGAACTACGCGAACTTCTCCCAGGTTTCCTTTTCATCCTCGCGAGAGCTTTCAAATCTCGCGATAGTTTCCCAGGCTTCCTCTTTAACCTCGCGAGAGCTTTCAAATCTCACGATAGTAAGGTAGAAAACAGAGAGCATGTGCTCTCTGTTCTGCCCCTTTGCATGCTTGCTGTGGTTGAATCCTAGGCATTACCCTCTCCTACGACTATCTTTAGACATATGGAAACTCAATCATACACTTAAGGACAACAAAAATGACCTCCCACATTAGGCATTCAACAGAAGCTATCAATTCAAAAGCAGTAAGAATCAAGCCAAGCATCAAAAGTTCAAACATATAGGGCAAATTTCAGATAAGGCCACTAGCAAATCCTAGAGAATAGAAACTAAAGAAATCAAGATAAATCAACCAAAAACTAAGTACATATGATACAGTAATGACACACCTATGGAATCAGTTTGAAGAAGGATCCCCTTGATAGTGAATGGTGTCTAAAAGGTCGGCAGGTTTTTCAAAACAAGGCTTAAGCCTCTGACCATTCACCTTCAAGAGTCTCCCAGACTTAGGATCCTTGATTTCCACAGCACCAGATGGGGAAACATGCATGACAATGTAAGGACCTTCCCATCTGGATTTCAATTTGCCTGGAAAAAATTTAAGTTTGGAGTTAAACAACCAAACCTTATCACCAGCAATGAAACTCTTTCTCAACAGCCCTTTGTCAAAGAAAGCTTTGGACCTTTCCTTGTAGATCCTGGCATTGGCATATGCATCCATCCTTAGTTCATCCAATTCCGACAGCTGCAGCAACCTGTGATGACCAGTCAAAGTTAGCTCTAGATTTAGATGTTTGATGGCCCAATAGGCCCTATGTTCTAACTCCACTGGGAGATGACAGGCCTTGCCATAGACTAGTCTGAATGGGGACATACCAATGGGGGTCTTATAAGCAGTCCTATAAGCCCACAATGCATCATTAAGCTTGTCAGCCCAATCCTTCCTATCAGTCCGCACAGTCTTCTCAAGGATATGCTTGATCTCCCTATTTGAAATTTCAACTTGCCCACTGGTTTGTGGGTGGTAGGGAGTACCAATCCTATGGGTGACAGAATATTTCTTGAGCAAGCTCTCAAAATTTTTGTTACAGAAATGGCTCTCCCCATCACTAATAATGGCTCTAGGGGTGCCAAATCTCGAGAAGATATTCTGCTTTATAAACTTGAGGATAACCTGATGATCATTAGTTCTTGTGGCAATGGCTTCTACCCATTTCGAAACATATTCCACTGCCACTAAGATGAAATAAAAACCATTTGAAGAAGGAAAGGGGCCCATAAAGTCAATACCCCACACATCAAACAGTTCTACAACAAGGATGGGCTATAAAGGCATTGAGTTTCGTTTGGACAGCCCTCCTAATTTCTGACATCTTTCACAAGTCTTGAAGTGTGTATTGGCATCTCTGAAAAGAGAAGGCCAATAGAACTCACACTGCAACACTTTGTCAGCTATTTTTCTCCCACTAAAATGACCCCCACAGGCATTTTCATGGCACATGGCCAGGATACTGGGGGCATCACTTTCGGGAACACATTTATGAATGATTTGGTCTGCACAATACTTGTACAAGCAAGGTTCCTCCCATAAAAAGAATTTAACCTGTGAGAAAAATAGGTCTTTGTCCATTTTTATCCAATGGGCAGGAATCTTGCCTATAACTACATAATTGACAATATGTGCATACCAAGGAACTAAAGATTGGATGGCAAATAGTTGCTCATCCGGGAACACATCATTTGTAGCAAGGTCATCAACACCTTTCTCCAACATAATTCTGGACAAGTGGTCAGCCACCACATTTTCTACACCCTTTTTTTCCTTGATTTCGATGTCAAACTCCTGTAACAAGAGTATCCATCGAATCAACCTGGGCTTTGCATCCTTCTTGGACAGTAGGTACTTTAATGCTGAGTGGTCAGTGAAGATGACAGTTTTAGACCCAAGTAGGTAAGGTCTAAACTTGTCCACAGCAAAAACCACTGCCAGAAGCTCTTTCTTAGTTGTTGTAGTTAATTTGAGCTTGACAAGTGATTTCTTTGAGATATGTAATGACCACAGGCAGCTTATCTTTTCTCTGGCCCAAGACAGCACCTATTGCCAAGTCAGATGCATCACACATCAACTCAAAGGGCAGGGTATAGTCAGGTTTTTGGAGTACAGGGGCAAAGGTGAGGCAAATTTTTAAAGTTTCAAAAGCCTCAAGACATTCAGCAAAAAAGTCAAAGGGCACATCCTGGCAGAGCAGGTGGCACAATGGTTTAGCAATTTTGTTGAAGTCTTTGATGAACCTCCTGTAGAATCCAGCATGCCCAAGGAAAGATCTTATTTGTTTGACTGTTCTTTGAGGGGGCAAATTTGTAATGAGGTCAACTTTGGCCTTGTCTACCTCAAGTCCATCTTTAGAGACTACATGGCCCAACACAATTCCTTGTGTTACCATGAAGTGACTCTTTTCCCAACTTAAGACCAAATTGGTCTCCTCACATCTTTGTAAGACCTTGTGTAGGTGTTGCAGACATTGGTCAAAGCTATCCCCATAAACTAAAAAATCATCCATAAAAATTTCTAAGAATTTGTCAATCATATCAGAAAGGATGGCATACATACACCTCTGAAAGGTGGCTGGGGCATTACACAGTCCAAAAGGCATCCTTCTGTAAGCAAAGGTACCAAAAGGACAAGTAAAAGTGGTTTTCTCTTGATCAAGAGGGTGCACAGGGATCTGGTTGTACCCTAAGTACCCATCAAGAAAACAGTAAAAAGCTTTCCCAGCCAACTTATCCAAAATTTGATCAATAAAGGGGAGGGAGAAGTGGTTCTTTCTAGTCTTGGAGTTGAGTTTTCGATAATCGATGCAAACTCTATAGCCAGTGGTCTCCCTGGCTGGTCTCAGCTTTCCAAACTCAGTTGTGATCACTGTTATGCTAGATTTCTAGGGCACCACTTGGATTGGTGCCACCCATTCAGAATCAGAAATGGGATAAATTACCCCAGCATCTAGCAATTTAATGATTTCTTTCAGGACCACTTCCTGTATGTGAGGATTTAGTTGCCTCTGCATTTCCCTAGAGGGTGTTGAGCCCTCCTCTAGATGAATCTTATGCATACAGATTGATGCATCAATCCCTCCTAGATCAGCAATGGTCCAGCCAATTGCTTTCTCATGCTTCCTCAAAACTGTTAGCAATTCCTCCTCTTGCTCATTGGTAAGAGGAGGAGATAATTACAGGAAGTTATTCATCTTTCTCGAGAAAAGCATATTTCAATGTCTCTGAAAACTTCTTGAGTTCCAGATCAGGGACTTGTTGGATGGATGGCAGGATTGGTGCATTGTTGGTTGGAGGAAGGGGCAGCAATGTAGATTTCCACTTGGAATGCGGCACTAAGCCCACAGAAGACCTCAATAGGGACATGTCTTCTGGCATTAAAGCTAGGCTTCCTTCCTCCACCATGTTCCAAACATCAATTAAATTAGTGGCAATGTTGCCCCACTCCAGCAGAGTGGGCAGTTCTTCTTCAACAATTTCTTCTAGTACATCCACTGCAAAGCAATCCTCATTGTCCAGCTGAGGATACTTTGCACTGTTGTACACATTAAGCTCAACTTTCATATGTCCGAAAGTGATCTCCATGATCTCAGACCTACATTGAATGCATGCATTGGCAGTGGCCAAGAATGGTCTGCCCAGAATAACAGGTATCGGGGATGTACTCTTGTTGCAGCCCATGTCCAAAATAAGGAAGTCTACAAGGTAGAAGAACTTGTCTACCCCCACTAAGACATCCTCAACCACTCCCATGGGTTTCCTCTCAGACCTATCAGCCATCAATAGAACAATGGGGGTGGGCTTTAGGTCCCCCAAACCTAGCTGCTGATACACATTGTATGGCAGCAAGTTAACACTGGTTCCAAGGTCTAAAAGGGCCCTTCTAATCGTGTGGTCTCCAATAATACAGGGAATAGTGGGTATCCCTGGGTCTTGCAACTTCTTAGGCATTTTCATGGTTAATACAGAAATAATTGTATCAGTTGCAAAGACCTTTTTGGACAAATGGCCTCTGGCCTTCCTTTTCTAGTACAAAGGTCTTTCAGAAACTTTGCATAGGTTGGGACCTGTCGGATTGCATCAAGCAGGGGTAAATTTATCTTGACCTGCTTAAAGTTCTCCATCATTTCCTCCATCTGTGCCTGCCCCTTATCAAAAGGGGCAAGGCCACTCTAAGCTTGAGGAAATGGTAGCTGAGGTACTGCTGGTTCCTCAGCTGCAAGCCTATGACTGAACTTTTGTTTCTTTCTTTTTTCTACTTTTATCTCCTGCTGAGGCTCAACTACAGCCTCTTTATTTTTCCCTTATTGAAGGGTAGCAGGCAGTTCTTGACTCTGTGCTCCAACAAAGTCTCTTTCACTTTCACTCGACAGTTCCTTGGGAATGACCTCTCCTTGTTCCTTTCCCACCTGGTTGTCTACCAACCTGCCAAACTTTAGGGCTGTGATGGCATTAGCCCCCTCAAAATTTGAGGAGCCTTCTCCAATCGAATACTGGCCCTTAGGGTTGGCTACTGGCTGGCTTGGCAACCTGCCCTTTTCTCTTTTAGCCAAGGAATTGGCTATTTGGCCTAATTGCTCTTCTATCTTCTTTATGCTTTGACTGTGAGAAGTCACAGTCTGATTCAAGGGTCCAAGGCTTTGTAATTGGGCCAAAACCTAGTCCTCGAAAGAAGCACTTCGGGGCTGAGGTGGGGGAACTACCAATTGATTTTGTTGCTGGGGTTGCTGTTGCTGCTGGATATTTGACCTTGGGGCATAACCCATGTTAAACTGCTGCTGTGGCCTTTGAGGTAAGGCCAACATCTGTTGTGGCTGCATATAATTGTCTTGCCTCCACTACAAATTGGGTGGTCTCTCCATTGGTAACTGCTAAGACCTGAAAAGTACCACTTTTCACCCCTTAACTTAATCTCTATTGGACCCTTAATCATTTAATAAAAGTGTTTTAAGCACATTACATGAGGTAATGAACAACCAATAAGGCCTTAATCTTGCTAAGGACCCCATTTTTACCCCAAAAGCCTCTCAAAAGAAGGGGAAGTTGGATCCAGACTAGAACTTGACTGCATGAAGGTAAAGCACAGCAGCAACAGAGCAAGAAATGAGCCTCGTGTAGTTGTCGCAAGGTTCAAAGGATTCAGAAAGTAAGCCTCGCGTAGTCCTCACGAGTTTCCCAAGACTTCATACCAAGTGTCTGCGCTGTTCTCACGCAGTTTAGTGACAGAAGGGCTTCAGAATCATGACTCACACAGCTCAAGAAAGCAGCACTCAAAACCTCACACATTTCACTCAAATCAGTTGAGGAAAGAGAGCTCAGTATTTTACGCAGCTATCGCCGCGATGGTCATGGATACAAAACTACAGAAATATTTATCGCGCAGTTCAGAGACCAATGCACATCACGCCCTCGCAAGGATCCTCGCGAAGATCCATTGAGGAATAAACTGCTCGCGCCATTCCCGTGCCATTCAGAAGGAAAGTGCAATCACGCGAAGACTAGAGCAATCCAGCGAGGATTCAATGCTCTATCGCGCGACTGCTTAAGCTGCAAACTAAGACAACCTCGTGACGGCTAGAATTTCAAGTTAATCCAATCTCGTGAAGACCATGCTACCATGCGATAGTCTTGGAAACCAGTGCTACCTGGTGAGGCTCTGAACTCTAACCCTCCCTCACTTCTGTAGAGGACATTCTAGGAACTTTCAGCAATTAGGGCACGCACTCTAATGCACCAATTTCCATGCACATGCCTCGAGGCATCCAAGGAATAGTATTAGGCCACATGGCATCGTTAAAATTAGGGTTTCCTAACCCTAATGTACGGCCAAACTGACTGCTATATAAAACCTAAGCCTAGTTTAGGTTTAGGGACCTCTCTTAGAATAGAATTTTGTCTATCTTTTTTCTTGTAGTAGTTGTAGATCTCTAGTAAGGTTTCGGTAGATTTCTTTTTAATTTTTCTTCTCTCCATAGCCCAACACTTGCTGGCTATGCCTCTGTATGCTTATTTGGTTTAGAATTAATGGAATTTCATGATTGGGTATTTTACATGTATGGGATTGAAGTTTGAGATTGAGTTGTTCTGTATAAGGCTGCTGCCTTGAGATCCTCCATTGATAGGTTGTATTATTAGCAATGGAGGACTGTTTTTAGAGACCTATTTAGATCCAAGTGTCCTTTGTGTCTGGGCTAACATGCTCCCATACAAGCCTAGCCCCATCACAGGATCCACTAGATCTGAAATCCCCATTGGATCTTGTGCTTGTAGCCTTGTGAACATGGTGGTGACAGCAGTGTTCTTGTTCTGTTTTTGTCCTCTGTGAGGAGGATAGCCTCTGGGATAGTCTGTGACCATTTAAGTGGGCAGGTTATAGCCTTAGGGTGAGGCCAATCCACAGATCCAAAACAGATTCTTCTTCTCTGCACTTGTGCTTGTAGCCCTGTGAGAGATTGTGCAGAGTCAAACTCCCCTATATTTGTATAGACCCGCCATCAGATGGCAGATCTGGTTTGGTTCTATAGATTATAGGCTTGTGACTGGATCACTGCAGTCTTTCTACAGCAGTGGACAGCTAGACCTAAGACTATACTCAAACTCTTGCTGGTTCTATGTGTCTGGGCTAACATGCTCCCATACAGGCCTAGCCCCACACATAGCACTTTAGAGGTTGAGGTTCCCTATGGATTCTTGTGCTTGTAGCCTGGATGAAGTAGTGCTTACAATGATAGACTTGTTCTGACGCATCTCTGGACTATGGTTCCCCAATTGGATAGTCTGTGACCATTTAAGTGGACAGGTTATAGCCATAAAGGGATTGGATCATGGCACAGAGATGAGTTGGATTCTTTCTCCTCATTGGTGATAATGTAGCCATTGGACAGGAGTTCTATAGCAGTAGATCTAAATTTGAGTCATGAAACCCATCAGATCTGAACCTAATAGCATACTTCTCACTCTTTTATATTTATTTTCTCATACCCCATCCTTCTTCTCAACCCTTTCTGTAGTTAAATCATTAGATTACCAGAGAATGTAGAAATAAGTGACCTTAAATCACCTTCCATTTAGGACTGCCAGATCTATAGTCAGATCTGGAGAGCCTACTATTGATGGCTCCCTTGGAGCTTTAGATCAACTTTCCCTATGGGAAAAACTCTTACTTATAAAAACTTGCTACAACAGGCCCTGTATCTTGCAGGATTGTGCATATTTTAGGCTTGCTGCTCTGTCATTTTCAATCCACCTTTCATTCATTTTCATTCACCCCATTCTTATCACTGCCTCCAATAAAGTCAGCAGCAAGCATAAAAAATAGCCCAACAGTAACCAGCATTTTGGTGCTGGTATCCATATGGTTATTTATTGTAGCCACCAGATTGTTGTTGTCCAAAAGATTGAGCAGCAGCAGCCTGTTCCATTACATACTTAGGGTATTGCCCCGCAGATGGGCACTCTTCCACTGTGTGTTGTGAAAATTGGCATATCAAACATGCCTCCATCACTTGTGCAGCCATTCTGGGCTGCACCACAGTTAAAAGTTTATCAAATTTATCTGAAAGATTGGCCATCTGCATTCTCAGGTCATCGTTTCCCCTAACTTCATATATCTTTCCTTTAGAAGTTTCAGCCAACCCCAGCTTAGGAGAAGGCTCTTGAACAGTTCTAGATGAGGACATCTTCTAGAAAGCATTTTCACTAATGACCTCAAACAAGTCCTATGCCTCATCAGTTGTTTTATGCATGTACGTTCCACCACAAAAGGCATCTACCATGTCTTTGCTCTTCTCATCAATCTCATTGTAGAAGCTCTGGACAAGCTGCCAGTCAGGGATCTTGTGGTGGGGACATTTTTTGAGCATCTCCTTAAATCTGTCCCAGGCTTGGTTAAAATCTTCAGTTGGGGATTGGGCAAAAGCAAGTATGTCTTTCCTCAACTGGCTAGTTTTGGTCTTTAGGAAAAATTTAGACAGAAATCTTGTCTGGAGGTCTTTCCAAGAAGTGATGCTGTTGTTTAGGAGAGTAGATAACCAGGTCATGGCCCTGTCCTTTAGGGAGAAAGGAAAGAGCCTTAACCTAGTGGCTTCTGGTCCCAAACCAGCAATGAAGAATGTCGTGCACAAGCCAAGAACTGGTCAATGTGCTTGTCAGGGTCTTCCTTGCTAAGCCCATGGAAAGAGGGAAGCATTTGGATGATGGAAGTTTTGATCTCATAGTTCCCCTGAACATCTGGAAATTGAATGCAGAATGGAGAATTGTAATCATCCAGAGCATTCAATTCCTTCAATGTTCTAGGTTGCTCTTCACCCATAACTGTTGTCTCAATTTCAATAGGGGGCTCGACTGTGGTGTGTCTGTGCCTTCTCGGTCTTCTACCCCTTTCTATCTCAGGGTTAGAAGACTCTAATGTAGGACTGAGGGATCTCCTTCCTAACATGCACACACACCAACAGCAGGGAAGACTATTCGCAGGCACATTGCACTTAACAAAATATGCAACTATCCTAATCAACTGCTATGGAATCTTCAAAGGAGAAATAAACTAAGGTTTTGAAGGTTAGAGAAGTGCAAACAGAAGTAGCTAGACTCCCAGTGCAATTCTACTCTCCTTCTCTGCTACAGTCCAGATCTGCAAGAAAATTTTCAAATGTAAATCAGCAGTATCAATTATTCGTAAGTAGAGCTACCAAAGAATAAAGAATACAAAAATCTAGAGTTTACTATTAGATCAAGGTTCCCCGGCAGCGGCGCCAAAAACTTGTTAGGCTATTTTAGGTGCTTGCTACTGACTTTATTGGAGACAGTGATAAGAATGAGGTGAATGAAAATGAATGAAAGATAGAGTGAAAACTACAGAGCAGTAAGCCTAAAAATACACAGTCCTGCAAGATACAGGGCCTGTTGTAGCATGTTTTAATAAGTAAGAGTTTATCCCACAGGGAAAGTTGATCTAAAGCTCCAAGGGAGCTATCTTTAGTAGGCTCTCTAGATCTGACTACAGATCTGGCAATCCTAAATGGAAGGGGATTTAAGGTCACTATAATCTAAATCCTAGGGTAACATAATGTCTAAACTACAGAAAGGGTTAAGGAAGAGGGTGGAGGGTGAGAAAATAAATATAAATGGGTGAGAAGTATGTTATTAGGTACAGATCTGATGGGTCTTATAACTCAAACTTAGATTTGCTGCTATAGAAATCATGTCTAATGGCTACATTATCACCAAAGAGGAGAAAGGATCCAACTCACCCCTGTGCCATGATCCAATCCCTTATGGCTATAACCTGTCCACTTAAATGGTCTACTGCCACTAAGATGAAATGAAAACCATTTGAAGGAGGAAAGGGGCCCATAAAATCAATAGCCCACACATCAAATAGTTCTACAACAAGGATGGGCTGTAAAGGCATTGAATTTCGTTTAGACAACCCTCCTAGTTTCTGACGTCTTTCACAGGTCTTGCAGTGTGTATTGGCATCTCTAAAAAGAGAAGGCCAATAAAACCCACACTGCAGTACTTTGTCAGCTATTTTTCTCCCACTAAAGTGACCCCCACTGGCATTTTTATGGCACATGACCAGAATACTGAGGATATCACTTTCGGGGACACTTTTCCGAATGATTTGGTCTGCACAATAGCTATACAAGTAAGGTTCTTCCCAGAAAAAGAATTTGACCTATGAGAAAAATAGGTCTTTATCGACTTTTATCCAATGGGAAGGGATCTTGCCTATAACTAGATAATTGACAATATGTGCATACCAGGGAACTAAAGAGTGGATGGCAAACAGTTGCTCATCCGGGAAGACATCATTTGTAGCAAGGTCATCATCACCTTTTTCCAACATAATTCTGGACAAGTGGTCAGCCATCACATTTTCTACACCCTTCTTGTCCTTGATTTCGATGTCAAACTCCTGCAATTGGAGTATCCATCTAATCAATCTAGGCTTTGCATCCTTCTTGGACAGTAGGTACTTTAATGCTGAGTGGTCAGTGAAGATGACAGTTTTAGACCCAAGTAGGTAAGGTCTAAACTTGTCCACGGCAAAAACCACTACCAGAAGCTCTTTCTCAGTGGTTGTATAGTTCAGCTGAGCTTCAGCAAGTTATTTGTTGAGATAAGCAATGACCACAGGCAGCTTATCTTTTCTCTGGCCCAAGACAGCACCTATTGCCAAGTCCGATACATCACACACCAACTCAAAGGGCAGGGTATAGTCAGGTGTTTAGAGTATAGGGGCAGAGGTGAGGCAAATTTTTAAAGTTTCAAAAGCCTTCAGGCATTCAGCAGAGAAGTCAAAGGGCACATCCTGGCAGAGCAGGTGGCACAATGGTTTAGCAATTTTGCTGAAGTCCTTGATAAACCTCCTGTAGAATCCAACATGCCCAAGGAAGGATCTGATTTGTTTGACTGTTCTTGGAGGTGGCAAATTTACAATGAGGCCAACTTTGGCCTTGTCTACCTCAATTCCATCTTTAGAGACCACATGGCCCAACACAATTCCTTGTGTTACCATGAAGTGGCTCTTTTCCCAACTTAAGACCAAATTGGTCTCTTCACATCTTTGTAAGATTTGATGGAGGTGTTGTAGACATTGATCAAAGCTATCCCCATAAACCAAGAAATCATCCATGAAAATTTCTAAGAATTTATCAATCATATCAGAAAAGATGGCATACATACACCTCTGAAAGGTGGCTGGGGCATTACACAGTCCAAAAGGCATCCTTCTATAAGCAAAGGTGCCAAAAGGACAAGTAAAAGTAGTGTTCTCTTGATCCAAAGGGTGCACAGGGATCTGGTTGTACCCTGAGTACCCATCAAGAAAATAGTAAAAAGTTTTCCCAACCAACTTATCCAAAATTTGATCAATAAAAGGGAGAGGGAAGTGGTCTTTTCTGGTCTTGGAGTTGAGTTTTTGATAATCGATGCAAACTCTCCAGCCAGTGGTCTCCCTGGCTGGTCTTAACTCTCCAGAGTCGGTTGTGGTCACTGTGATGCCAGACTTCTTGGGTACCACCTGGATTGGTGCCACCCATTCAGAATCAGAGATGGGATAAATTACCCCAGCATCCAGCAACTTAATAATTTCTTTCAGGACCACCTCCTGCATGTGAGGATTAAGTTTCCTCTGCATTTCCCTGGAGGGTGTTGAGCCCTCCTCTAAATGAATCCTATGCATAGAGATTGATGCATCAATCCCTCCCAGATCAGCAATGGTCCAGCCAATTGCTTTCTTGTGCTTCCTTAGAACTGTTAGCAATTCCTCCTCTTGCTCACAGGTTAGAGAAGAGAAGATAATTATAGGAAGTTTCTCTTCTTTCTCGAGGAAAGTGTATTTTAATGTCTTTGGCAGCTTCTTGAGCTTCAGATCAGGTGCTAGTTGTATGGATGGCAAGATTGGTGTATTATTGGTTGGAGGAAGGGACAGCAATATAGGTTTTCAATTGGAATGCTGCACTAAGCGCACAGATGACCTCACTAGGGGTATGTCTTCTGGCATTAAAGCTAGGCTTCCTTCCTCCACCATGTTCCAAACTTCAGTTAAATCAGTGACAATGTTGCTCCACTCCAGCAAAGTGGGCAGTTCTTCTTCAACAATTTCTTCTAGTACATCCACTGCAAAGCATTCTTCATTGTCCAGCTGAGGATACTTTGCACTGTTGTACACATTAAGCTCAATTTTCATATGTCTGAAAGTGACCTCCATGATCCCAGACCTGCATTGAATGCATGCATTGGTAATAGCAAAAACTGGTCTGCCCAGGATGACAGGTATCGGGGATGTACTCTTGTTACAACCCATGTCCAAAACAAGGAAGTCTGTAGGGTAGAAGAACTTATCTATCCCCACTAGGACATCCTCAACCACTCCCATGGGTCTCCTCTCAGACCTATCACCCACCAATAGAATAATGGGGGTGGGCTTCAGCTCCCCCAAACCTAACTGCTGATACACACTGTATGGCAGCAGGTTAACACTGGCTCCAAGGTCCAAAAGGGCCCTTCCAATCGTGTGGTCACCAATAATACAGGGAATAGTGGGTATCCCTGGGTCTTACAACTTCTCAGGTATTGTCATAGTTAATACAGAATTAACTATATCAGTTGCAAAGACCTTTTTAGACAAATGGTCTCTGGCCTTCCTCTTCTGAGTACAAAGGTCCTTCAGAAACTTTGCATAGGCTAGGACCTGTCGAATTGCATCAAGCAGGGGTAAATTTATTTTGACCTGCTTAAAGGTCTCATCATTTCCTTGATTTGTGCCTGACCCTTATCAAAGGGGGCAAGGCCACTCAAAGCTTGAGGAAATGGCGCGGTGAAATCTTCTTTGGTTCCTCATTTGCAAGCCTATTTTTCTTTTATCTATTTTTATTTCCTGCTGAGGTTCAACTACACCTCTTTATTTTTCCCTTATTGAAGGGTAACAGGCAGTTCTTGAATCTGTGTTCTAACAAAGTCTTTATCATTTTCACTTGATATTTCCTTGAGAATGACCTCTCCTTATTCTTTTCCCACTTGGTTGTCTACCAGCCTGCCAGACCTTAAGGCTGTGATGGCATTGGCCCCCTCAAAATTTGAGGAGCCTTCTCCAATGGAATACTGGCCCTTTGGGTTGGCTACTGGTTGGCTTGACAACCTGCCCTCCTCTCTTTTAGCCAGAGCATTGGCTATTTGGACAAGCTGCTCTTCTATTTTCTTAATGCTTTGACTGTGAGAAGTCACAGTCTGATTTAAGGGTCCAAGGCTTTACAATTGGGCCAAAACCTCGTCCTCGAAAGAAGCACTTCGGGGCTGAGGTGGGGGAACTACCAATTGATTTTGTTGTTGGGACTACTGTTGTCGCTCCAAGTGTGCCATAATTATGTGCATTATAAATCAAAAATTAAAGAATTAAAGAATGCTAAATTATATGGATGTTAACTTATGAAAGGGATATCAGCACATTGGGGCTAACACTGGCCTGCAAGATCAGGGCCAATTGTAGCAAGTTTTAAAAGTAAGTATTTCAAGATCGTCCACAGAGAAGTTTGTCTAAAATGAGAGATAAACCTCCAGATCTGTGCTACCAGATCTGGCTCTATAATTATCTAAAAAAAAGAATAGATAAAAGAGAGTGTTGGATTGTGTCACATTTAACTATAAGCAAATAAAGAAAAGAACTAACTACATGATCCAGATACGAGTTGGGGAGATATTTAAAATAAGACAAATGCAGAAATAATAGCTTCATGTACTTTAGCCTCTGAATTTTAATGGAGAATTTGTATTTCCACAGAGCAGATTCAATCTTCATCTGGCTACCAGCACAGATGTAAGAGAAATAAATCCGAATTAAGGAATAGGTTTAGACTTATGGCTGTGATTTGTCACAGATCATCAGCTAGCTGTGGCCTATTCTTTAGTTCAGAACATGAACATCACTGTAAATGCTGCTTGAATTAGGTTACCAACGCTAATTATTGAGGATGATGAATTAAGGGAAGTTGGATGCGGATGAGTGAATCTAAAGAAGTCTAATGCACTAAGGTGAACATTCAGAACCCTCGACATGACTCCAATGGAGAAGACACAAATTACAGCAACCTTTTAAAATCCAACGTTACAATTACAGAGCACGGCTTCTTAGAGAGCCCTCAGACTTTACTTACAGTCTGAGCTTCTCAGAGAGCCCTCAGATTTACAGTCTTGAATCCGAACTTGAAAGTACAAATCACTCACAATGGCTCTCAAAGGTAAACTACAAGAAGGGATTACAGGGGGTTCAGATAAGCTATCTGACCGGAATGGGGGAAACAGAGATGAAAACTCTAAAATCTGGATACCCAATTTGGGCAAATGGTTCCTCTATTTATACTTTTTCCTCCATCCTGCGCATGGCTGGATTGACCAATCAGGAATGCTTTAGATCTGGATTGCCCAATGGGGGTTGAGCACGGGGATCCAGATCTGTTTTGGCCAATGGAAATACTCCGATCTGGTTATCGGTGCGAAGCATCAATTCTGTTATGGGTTTGAAATTCTGTTTGAGCTTCTGGAAGTTCCCGCCAGGTAATTTAACTTTGGGCGCTCACATGGGTTGGAATATGCCTTTGGATCGTGCTCAGAATCTTCTAGAATGTTCCTGGTCTTTTAATTGCATTGGGGCACGCGTGCGTAGATTCTTGAATTGCCCTTATTAAAAGCCGCTGAATCTCCGAATACCTTTTCGCGAGTTCGTGGCCTTTTCATAAAGTAGTTTGGCTCCAGAAGCTCTCTTCGCAAAGCATTTTTGGCTTCAGGAGATCTTTTCGCAAAGCATTTTGGCTTCAGGAGGTCTTTTCGCAAAGCATTTTGGCTTCAGGAGATCTTTTCGCAAAGGACTTCTCTTCTTTTCGCAAAGTTCAAAGTTCTTTGCGAATAGTAGAAGTTCTTTGCGAATTGAACTCTAGGCTCCCATTCTTCTTTGCGAATTGACTTTTAACTTGATTTTTCCTTTGCGAATAGTAGAAGTTCTTTGCGAATTGAGCTTTAGCTTCCATTCTTCTTCTTCAGGTCTTTTCTTGCTCTTTTAGGACCTTTTTAGCCATTGCTGAGGCTATTTCTTCACTCCCTCTTTGAGCTTGACATGCGTTGTCAGCTTTTTGATCATTTTAGGATGGTTTTCGGATTTGGACCTGTCTTTTTGGTTAGCTGCAATATGAACACTAAAACACTTATTTAGTCCTCTCAAGGGTCTTTCAAGGCTCGTGTTTAGGGGTGAAAAATGGTATTTTTCACTACTTATCACACCCCCAAACCTAAGCTTTGCTAGTCCCTGAGCAAAGAAACATAAAAAACAAAGTAAAGAGCCACTTTTGTAGGAAGCACAGGTGCATTTAGCATATGCAACAAGCCTTTTAAACCCCTAGGTGATCCCTAGAGGAGGAGTGAAGTCTCCTGAGGGTTTTCAGTGAAGGTACCCACAAACTTCTCCATGAAAGCAGTTAACATCGAAATATTATCAAATGAGCAATCAAGGAGCAGGGTTAGTTACTCTTGAATCAATGATGAAACGAAAATTTGATTATTGTTTGCACGAATTTAAACATTTATAAACCTCATGAATGTTTCAATATTTCCAATCTGTGAGCAGTCATAGAAAATCATACAAATGTGCCGGTAAGCTCATCCTATGGATAAAAATTAGGTTATAAGTCATACTTAAGGTGCTCAAGTTCCAACCCAAACACTCACGGGGTATACTCTCATCGGTGTTTTTGTTGAGGGGTTCATTTTCACTCAAGCTCAAGAGCGCTTACATCTCCCAAATGGATGCATGTAAGCATGAGCATAGGCATGATTCTTAGGCAATGGCATCATTGACATCTCCTCACCATAGATTAGGTTCTTATCTCCACATGACTCACTCAACTTTGGATCACAAGGGCTTTTAATCTAGGTTTGTTTGTATGGCTTATGGAGTGAAGTTTCAAGGAAAGGCGTTTGAGCAGAGGTTTGAATTTGAGAACTCGGGAAGTGCGGAGATGGTTCATGACTCCACCTTTTTGAGTTTAGCTTCTTTCTTCTTCTTTTCGAGATTCTCACATTCACGGTGATCGGTTCTTTCTTTGATCTTGCATTTTTCAACATAAGGTCCCTTTTTTGCCTTTTTGCTTGCAACTTTTCACATTGTTTGTCTCTTCTTTTCTCGGTCACCATATTGCCTGCTTTTGAGGTATTTTCTCTTCATTTTCTTGATGTTGCCCGAAATGGTCCATCTTGATTCTTTCTCCTTTACCTCCTGAATTCTCGAGTGAGGGAAGGCTGAATTGGTTCCATAGGTTCAGGTTTTGAGTATTTTGATGAAGAATTGTAGGATTCTGACTCAAATGGGGTACAAACAGGGCAGATTTTTCTTGGTTGGTTCTGTTAGGTTCAAGTCATCAAAGAAGGCCTTGATCTTTTCCTCAATTTCATGAGTGCTGTTACTTGTTTTAATTTGGAGTTTCCTAACTTCTAGTGGATCTAATGCCTCAGCCAATCCTTTGAATCAGAAAAAATTGCCTCAGTCACTCTTCAACAGAGATGGAAAATATATGAGCTCAATTCTCACTGGTTATGGTTTTTCCTTGAGCTTTTAAGTATATCTTTACCTTTTTCTCTTCCTTTTGACTTACTACGTGCTGATACCAGTATGTTTTTATGGTGTTAACATCATGGAAATGTGGAATATTGTAGGGTTTAGAATGTCTAAATTCTTGCAAAGGAATTTTAAATTTTCTAGTTGTCATGATTCTAAAGTAAATTAATACATTTCCTAATTACTTAGGTGATTCTGCTGCCCTTATGTTAACTATTCCCTAGGCAGGACTTGTCTGCCACACCCCCAAACCTATGGGGAACAGTGTCCTCACTGGTTCAAAGGTGGCATGGTCACTTTATACCGAAAAAATTGAAACAAGGCAGCAACAATAAGAAAAAAAATAAACAGCAGAAAATGACATGGAGAATGGGAGAAAGTAAAGTTTATTAACTAGAAATATTTTACATAAAAAGAAAAATAAAGACAGAATAGGACAGGTGTTTTTAGGGGAGGTGGGGGCGGTGGAGGGGTGGAAGTGGCGGGGAAGGTTGATTTTTGTTTTTCGAGGAGGTGGAGTTGGGCCTCCTTTTCTTTGGCCAAAATTGCGAGGACCTCTTCAAATTCGTCCCGGAGGGGGGCGGCGGATCTGGCACCTTCGGTGGTGGAGGTCCAGCCACATGGGGTAAAAGCGGAGTGGTGGCTTATTGGCTTGGGCGTCGGCCATTTTGAAAGGGTGGGGAAAGATGTGGGGGAATTTGGTAGAGGTTGGTTATTTATAGGTAAAGTGGGGAAGCCGAAAGGGTGGGACTTGAATGGGGGGGCATTGGGAATGCTCATGACCCAGGAATCAACGTGGGTCATTAAGTAGCATTGGGCGCATGCGTGTGGGAGGCGGCAGAAAGTAACTTTCTGCATTTAATTCCCCAATAAGTGAGTAACAACCTGGAAATTGGGGGGAAACGTGTGAGGAACCGTGTCCTCACTTGTTGTTGTAAGGGAAAAACAAAGAAAATAGCAGGCTCACTACAGATCTAAATGGTAGAATAAAAGAAGAAAGAAAAACTAAGAACAGAAAAAATCTAAACTATATGCAGCAGAAAATAAAATTGTAAAACTGAAGATATGAGCAAGGAAATGGAAAACATGATATACAAATGCAAGAAAAATCAACAAAACAATGCTAGAACTGCTAAATAAAATCTAACAAATAGAAGGATTACTATGCAAATGAAAGGAAACTAATGCTAATAACAGAGAAACAGTAAAAGCAAGGTAAGGGACTGAATACAAAGTTAAAAAAGAAAAAGAAAAGTGTTGATACAAAAACTGAATTTGTGAATGCAAAATAGGAAAACAAAGTTAGAAACTAGCTATACTCACAGAAAAAAAATGACGAAAATCAGTAAAATGAGGACACATTAACCTAAGAAAGAAAAAAAAAAAATCAGCGATCTAAAAATAGAATTTGAAACTAAAATTTCTAAAACGAAAATCTAATGCCAAATGATTCATAAGATTCATAAGATTCATAAGATTGACCCCTTTGTTGATGAAGCATGGGAGCACTTATTAAAAACAGAGTTCATACACAGCTGAGACCCATTTATGATGAAGAAATCTCGAAGGAAAATAAAATAAGTGGGTCCATTGAATATTCAAAACAGCCTATGATTCACTACTCATTATCCTACATGATTCCTTAAAAAAAATAAATAAATAAATAAATGATCTCAGCAGGTCCAGATGGGAAAAGTGGATGCAAATGGAGAAAAACAGCCCATACGAAAGATATATATATTTTTTTTTTTATTTTTATAATTTTCTTTTTTTTTTTTTTTTTTTTACTTGTTTTGGATCAGCCCAGGCTCAACAAGAGCCCTTATTTACTACTGCTGAAAATAATGAGAAACAACTAAGAGATTTTCTATTTGTGTTTTCATTTTCTTTTATTTTGTATTTGGTTTTGTAAAAAATCGGCATGCCTAAAAGGCAATGAAATTATAATCGAACAAACAATAAACACTGAGCTAAGGTTCTCAAGAATTTAAAATAGAAAATGAATGCCAAGGAGAAGGGATGCAAACTCAAGCGGTCTGCTTGACTTTTGGTCCAGATGCTCCTTGTTGGACTACTGCTCCAGATCTGCAAACATCCAAAAACTGCAGCGATCTTATTCAAGTATTGATAAAAATAAAAGAAAAACTCAAACTCGCCCCAAATTTGACAAAAGACAAAAGAGTGGCGGCACATTTATTCAAATAACTAGAAGGCAAAGAATAAAAACTTAAAAATAAAAAAAAAATTCTCTGCGATAAAGCAGGTTTTCTATACAAAAGCTGCATAGACATTTAATCAAGCACTTGGAATGCAAAGTGCGGTTTTAAAAAAATTAAAATAAATGAAAATAAACATAGGTTTATCTATTTTAGAACAAACTTCCCGGCGCGCCAAAACTTGTTGTCGCTCCAAGTGTGCCATAATTATGTGCATTATAAATCAAAATTAAAGAATTAAAGAATGCTAAATTATATGGATGTTAACTTATGAAAGGGATATCGGACATTCGGCTAACACCGCCCGCAAGATCGGGGCCAATTGTAGCAAGTTTTAAAAGTAAGTATTTCAAGATCGTCCACGAGAAGTTTGTCTAAAATGAGAGATAAACCTCCGGATCTGTGCTACAGATCGCTCTATAATTATCTAAAAAAGAATAGATAAAAGAGAGTGTTGGATTGTGTCACATTTAACTATAAGCAAATAAAGAAAAGAACTAACTACATGATCCAGATCCGAGTTGGGAGATGTTTAAAATAAGACAAATGCGAAATAATAGCTTCATGTACTTTAGCCTCTGAATTTTAATGGAGAATCAGATTTCCATAGCGATTCAATCTTCATCGCTACCGACAGATGTAAGAGAAATAAATCGAATTAAGGAATAGGTTTAGACTTATGGCGTGATTTGTCACGCATCATCGACTAGCTATGGCCTATTCTTTAGTTCGTAACATGAACATCGTCAGTAAATGCCGCTTGAATTAGGTTACCAACGCTAATTCGCATGGGGATGATGAATTAAGGGAAGTTGGATGCGGATGAGTGAATCTAAAGAAGTCTAATGCACTAAGGTGAACATTGAACCCTCGACATGACTCCAATGGAGAAGACACAAATTGACAACCTTTTAAAATCCAACGTTACAATTACGAAGCACGGCTTCTTAGAGAGCCCTCGGACTTTACTTACGATCAGCTTCTCGGAGAGCCCTCAGTTCTGATCTTGAATCCGAACTTGAAAGTACAAATCACGCACAATGACTCTCAAAGGTAAACTACAAGAAGGGATTACAGGGGTTCGGATAAGCTATCCGAGGAATGGGGAAACAGAGATGAAAACTCTCTGGATACCCAATTTGGGCAAATGGTTCCTCTATTTATACTTTTCCTCCATCCTCGCATGGTGGATTGACCAATCAGAATGCTTTAGATCCTGGATTGCCCAATGGGGTTGAGCACGGGATCCAGATCTGTTTTGGCCAATGGAAATACTCCGATCTAGTTGCCAATCGTGCCGAAGCATCAATTCTGTTATGGGTTTGAAATTTGCTTGAGCTTGGAAGTTCCCGCCGTAATTTAACTTTGGCGCTCACATGGGTTGGAATATGCCTTGGATCGTGCTCGAATCTTCCTAATGTTCTGGTCTTTTAATTGCATTGGGGCACGTCGGCAGACATCGAATTGCCCTTGTTAAAGCCGAATCTCCGAATACCTTTTCGCAGAGTTCGGGGCCTTTTCAAAGTAGTTTGGCTCGAGCTCTCTTCGCAAAGCATTTTGGCTTCGTGGAGATCTTTTTCAAAGCATTTTGGCTTCAGGAGGTCTTTTCGCAAAGCATTTTGGCTTCAGGAGATCTTTTCGCAAAGCATTTTGGCTTCAGGAGATCTTTTCGCAAAGGACTTCTCTTCTTTTCGCAAAGTTCAAAGTTCTTTGCGAATAGTAGAAGTTCTTTGCGAATTGAACTCTAGGCTCCCATTCTTCTTTGCGAATTGACTTTTAACTTGATTTTTCCTTTGCAAATAGTAGAAGTTCTTTGCGAATTGAGCTTTAGCTTCCATTCTTCTTCTTCAGGTCTTTTCTTGCTCTTTTAGGACCTTTTTAGCCATTGCTGAGGCTATTTCTTCACTCCCTCTTTGAGCTTGACATGCGTTGTCAGCTTTTTGATCATTTTAGGATGGTTTTCGGATTTGGACCTGTCTTTTTGGTTAGCTATAATATGAACACTAAAACACTTATTTAGTCCTCTCAAGGGTCTTTCAAGGCTCGTGTTTAGGGGTGAAAAATGGTATTTTTCACTACTTATCAACTACTGTTGTTGGAAATTCGACCTTTGGGCATAACCCTGATTAAACTGCTGTTGTGGCCTTTGAGGTAAGGCCAACATCTGCTGAGGCTGCATATAATTATCTTGCCTCCACCTCAAATTTGGGTGGTCTCTCCATTGATAACCAGCATTTTGGTGCTGGTATCCATATGGTTGTTTATTATAGCCACCAGATTATTGCTGCCTAAAAGATTGGGCAGTAGCAGCCTATTCCATTACAAACTCAGGATATTGCCCCGCAGATGGGCATTCTTCCACTGTATGCTGTGGAGATTGGCATATCAGACATGCCTCCATCACTTGTTCAGCCATTCTGGGCTGCACCACAATCAAAAGTTTATCAAATCTTTCAATAAGATTGGCCATCTGCATTCTTAGGTCATCGTTTCCTCTAACTTCATACATCTTTCCTTTATAAGTTTCAGCCACCCCTAGCTTAGGAGAAGGCTCTTGAACAGTTCTAGATGAGGACATCTTCTGGAAAGCATTTTCACTTATGACCTCAAATAGGTCCCATGCCTCATCAGCTATTTTATGCATGTATGTTCCACCACAAGAGACATCTACCATGTCTCGACTCTTCTCATCAATCCCATTGTAGAAGCTCTGGACAAGCTACCAGTTAGGGATCTTATGGTGGGGACATTGTTTGAGCATCTCCTTAAATCTATCCCAGCATTGGTTAAAATCTTCAGTTGGGGACTGGGCAAAAGAAAGTATACCCTTCCTCAATTGGCTGGTTTTGGTCTCTGGGAAAAATTTAGACAAAAATCTTGTCTGGAGGTCTTTCCAAGTAGTGATACTGTTGTTTGGGAGAGTAGACAACCAGGTGCTAGCCCTGTCCTTTAGGGAGAAAGGAAAGAGCCTTAGCCTAGTGGCTTCTGGTCCCAAACCAGCAATGGAAAATGTTATGCACAGGGCCAAGAACTGGTCAATGTACTTGTAAGGGTCTTCCCTGCTAAGCCCATGGAAAGAGGGAAGCATTTGGATGATGGAAGTTTTGATCTCATTATTACCCTGAACATCTGGGAATTGAATGCTGAATGGAGAATTGTAATCATCCGGCGCATTCAATTCCTTCAATGTTCTAAGTTGCTCTTCACCCATAACTGTTGTCTCTATTTCAATAGGGGGCTCGACTGTGGTGTGTCTGTGCCTTCTCGGTCTTCTACCCCTTTCAATCTCAGGGTTAGCAGGCTCTAAAGTAGGACTGAGAGATCTCCTTTCTAACATGCACACACACCGCCAGCAGGGGAAACAGTTCGCAAGCACATTGCAGTAAAGAAAATTACAACTATCCTAATCAACTGCTTATGGAATCTTCAAAAGAGAAATAAACTGAGGTTTTGAAGGTTAAAGAAGTGCAAACAGAGGTAGCTAGACCCTCAATGTAGTTCCAGTCTCCTTCTCTGCTACGGTCTAGATCTGCAAGAAAATTTCCAAATGTAAATCAGCAGTATCAATTATTCACAAGTACAGCTACCAAAGAATAAAGAATCAAAAATCTAGAGTCTACTATTAGATCAAGATCCCCGACAATGGCACCAAAAACTTATTAGGCTATTTTTAATGCTTTCTACTGACTTTATTGGAGGCAGTGATAAGAATTGGGTGAATGAAAATGAATGAAAGGTGGATTGAAAATGACAGAGCAGCAAGCCTAAAATATGCACAGTCCTGCAAGATACAGGGCCCGTTGTAGCAAGTTTTGATAAGTAAGAGTTTGTCCCACAGGGAAAGTTGATCTAAAGCTCCAAGGGAGCCATCAGTAGTAGGCTCTCCAGATCTGACTACAGATCTGGCAGTCCTAAAAGGAAGGTGATTTAAGGTCACTTATTCCTACATTCTCTAGTAATCTAATTATTTAACTACATAAAGGGTTGAGAAGAAGGATGGGGTATGAGAAAATAAATATAAAATGGTGAGAAGTATGTTATTAGGTTCAGATCTGATGGGTTTCATGACTCAAATTAAGATCTGCTACTATAAAAGTCCTGTCCAATGGCTTCATTATCACCACTGAGGGGAAAGAATCCAACTCATCTCTGTTCCATGATCCAATCCCTTTATGGCTATAACCTGTCCACTTAAATGGTCACAGACTATCCAATTGGGGAACCACAGTCCAGAGATGGGTCAGAACAAGTCTATCATTGTAAGCACTACTTCATCCAGGCTACAAGCACAAGAATCCATAGGGAACCTCAACCTCTAAAGTACCATGTGTGGGGCTAGGCCTGTATGGTTGCCTGTTAGCCCAGACACATAAAACCAGCAAGAGTTTGAGTACAGTCTTAGGTCTAGCTATCCACTGCTATAGAAAGACTGCAGTGATCCAGTCACAAGCCTACAATCTCTAGAACCAAACTAGATCTACCATCTGATGGTGGGTCTATACAAATACAGGGGAGTTTGGCTCTGCACAATCTCTCACAGGGCTACAAGCACAAGTATAGAGAAGAAGAATCTGTTTTGGATCTGTGGATTGGCCTCACCCTAAGGCTATAACCTGTCAACTTAAATGGTCACGGACTATCCCAGAGGCTATCCTCTTCACAGAGGACCAAAACAGAACAAGAACACTGCTGTCACCACCATGTTCACAAGGCTACAAGCGCAAGCTCTAATGGGGATTTTAGATCTAGTGGATCCTGTGGTGGGGCTAGGCTTGTATGGGAGCATGTTAGCCCAGACACACAGGTCACTTGGATCTAAATAGGTCTCTAAAAATAGTCCTCCATTGCTCATAATACAACCTATCAATGGAGGATCTCAAGGCAGGAGCCTTATACAGAACAACTCAATCTCAAACTTCAATCCCATACATGTAAAACACCCAATCATGAAATTCCATTAATTCTAAACCAAATAAGTATACAGAGGCATAGCCAGCAAGTGTTGGGCTATGGAGAGAAGAAAAAGTAAAAAGAAATCTACCTAAACCTTACTAGAGGTCTACAGCTACTGCAAGAAGAAGATAGATAAAAATTCTATTCTAAGAGGGTGGTCAAAAGCCCCCTAAGCCTAAACCAAGCTTAGGTTTATATAGCAGTCAGCTTGGCAGCGCATTAGGGTTAGGAAACCCTAATTTTAATGATGCCACATGGCCTAATACTGTTCCTTGGATGCCTCAGGGCACGTGCATGAAAATTAAAGCATTGGAGTGTGTGCCCTACTTGCTAGAAGTTCCCAGAATGTTCTCTGCAAAAGTGAGGGAGAGTTAGAGTCTAGAGCCTCGCCAGGTAGCACTGGTTTCTAAGGTTGTCACATGGTAGCACGGTCTTCGTGAGATTGGATTAACTTGAAACGCTAGCCGTCGCAGGGTTGTCTTAGTTTGTAGCTTAAGCAGTCATGCGATAGAGCATTGAATCCTCACTGGATTGCTCTTGTCTTCGCGGGATTACACTTTCCTTCTGAATGGCACGAGGATCGAGCAAGCAGTTTGTTCCTCAATGGATCTTTGCGAGGATCCTCGCAAGGGCGTGATGTGCATTGGTCTCTGAACTGTGCGATAAGTTTTTCTGTAGTTTTGTATCCCTCGGTCACTGCGCGATAGCTGTGCACAGAAATACCTGGAGCTCTCTCTTTCCTCAGCTGATTTGAGTGAACTGCAAAAGTTTTTGAGTGCTGCTTTCTTGAGCTGCATGAGATCACACGAGCATTTAAGTGCTTAAGCTTCGTGAGAGCTACGCGAGTCATGATTATGAAGCCCTTCTGTCACTAAACTGCGCGAGAATAGTGCAGACACTTAGTATAAAGTCTTGGGAAACTCGCGAGGCTTACTTTCTGAATCCTTTGAACCTTATGGCAACTGTGCGAGGCTCATTTCTTGCTCTGTTACTGCTGTGCTTTGCCTTCATGTAGTCATGTTCTAGTCTGGATCCAGCTTCCCTTCTTTTGAGAGGCTTCTGGGGCAAAAATGGGCTCCTTAGCAGGATTAAGGCCTTATTACAGCTACTGTTCATTACCTACAGAACAGGCTTAAAACACTTTTATTAAATAATTAAGGGTCCAACAGAGATTAAGTTAAGGGGTGAAAAGTGGTACTTTTCAGGTCTTAACATCCGTCTCCTGCTGATGATGAATCCTAACAATTTTTTAGACATAGCACCAAATGCGTACTTTTATGGATTCAGGTGTAACCTGTACTTTCTTAGTCTTTCAAACAACTTCTGAAGGTTTACCAAGTGATCGCCTCACTCTAATGACTTGGCTATCATATCATTGATGTATACTTCAATTTTTCGATGCATCATGTCGTGAAACAGTGCGGTCATAGCTCTCTAGTATGTTGCACCAGCGTTCTTTAGCCCAAATGACATGACTCGATAGCAGAAGGTTCCCCAGGGGGTGATGAATGTAGTCTTCTCTCGATCTGCCTCTGCCATCTTTATCTGATTATATCCAAAGAATCCATCCATGAAAGAGAGCATCCCATGCTTAGCGGTGTTATCAACCAAGATGTCGATGTGCGGCAATGGGAAATCATCTTTCGGGCTTGTCTTATTTAAATTTTAGAAATCAATGCACATGCGAACCTTTCCATCCTTCTTCGACATAGGCACGATATTTGCTAGACACTGTGAGTACTTGGATACCATGAGAAACCCCGTGTCATACTGCTTGATGACCTTGTCTTTGACTTTCAACATCCACTCGGGTCGTAGACGTCTCAGCTTCTGCTTAACCGGCTTTATATTAGGGTAGAGAGGTAACTCATGCTCGACGAAATCGGTGTCTAGACCAGGCATGTCCTCATATGACCAGGCAAAAATGTCTTGGTATGACCGAAGGAAATCGATCATGTTTTTTCTTTCTTCAGGAGACAGCGACGTTTCGATTTTGGTAATTAGGGGAATCTCCTCAGTCCCTGAGGAGATTTCTTTGACAATGGGGGTAGGGCCATGCTCAACAATGGGAGAGCTCCTCAAAAGGGGCATCCTCATCCAAACTCGTGATTCCTACCTCTTCTTGTATTTCTACAGGAAAGGGGTTGATTTCATGTGGAACGGGTATTTCGATTAAGGCATCTTTTGTGTGATTTTATCTAGAATCTTAAAAGATAATGTTTTTGGGTTTTATATCTTTTCTATGTTTTTGGGATTTTGTATTTTTTTAATGTTTTTGAGATTTTATATTTTTCTAATGTTTTTAAGATTTTTGTCTTCTTCAGAGATGGACCCTTAGCAGCACAAGTCTGTGTATATACAAGGTATTACCTATCAAAGGCTTATCTCACTTTTTATAAGTTATTTTTTTTTAGAAATAGGTGCCAAATTGTAGGCTACTCCCTGCTTCCAGAGTTTGGGGCAAAGATGCCCAATTGCATACCTGACTTGCTACACCTTTACCTTTTTGAATGTAGGAGGATGGCGAGTGTGACTCTTCTGGATCGGCCTCCATCATATTGATCATAGGCTCGTCTAAGATTTCATCCTCAAACGTCAGCAGAGTCTTGTGGTGGTTTACCACAGGAGGAGTTTGTTCAGGTATGGAATGTTGCTCCTCAAATAGGGATAAGGCAACCAGATCTATTTTGAGATTGGAAAGGGAGATGTGAGGATTGGTGGGATGGACAGGGGTTATGGGTTTGTGTGGGGTCAAATGGGTTACCCCATTTCGATCAATCTTTACAACCCCAACACTGGTAAAGGATTCCCTTATGTGCGGCCTAGGGCGAGGTTTCTCTTTTATGTTGTTTCCTCGAGCTCTTGCAATTGCAGCGACCATGGCTTTCTCTTTGACCTCTCAGACCTCTTCCTCTGTGAACTTGTAACCTAACCCAAATTGGACTTTCTGCCCCTTGGCAACAACTGGCTCTCTTCTGCCCTGTAATCTGGGCCCTAGTCCTTTGCCTTTCTGATAGCCCCATTTCTGGAGCATGGCCACCGCTGCTTCCATTCCATCGTCGATTGTGGGAGTGATGTTTCTCGGGGGTTTCGGGTCTACTGCTGGAACCTCATACTCGAAACTGTGGAGGTCGGTGTCTACCTCAGTATGTGACACATCCACTACCTTAGGATTTTTAATGTTGTGGGTGGCCTTGTCTTTCTCATCGTGCCCTTCACCAATGATGGTGATTACCTTCTATCCGGATATGAATTTTAACTTTTAATGGAGGGTAGAAGGTATCGCCCCGACCTCATGTAACCATGGGCGTCCTATTAGCAAATTAAAAAAAAAATTGATATCCATCACTTGAAAGGGTATAGAGAAGGTCATGGGCCCAATTACTAATTCCAGATCGACCTCTCCCATTATTTCTCTTCTTGTATTATCAAATCCCCGAGCGCTAGTCCTTGTCGGCCTTAGCATATAGGGGTCCATGCCGATCTTGGTGGCAGTTCGTAATGGGCACACATTCAGAGCCGACCCGTTATCAATTAGAACTAAGGGAATTATCATGTTCCTAGATTTGACAGTAATATTAAGGGATTTGGCATGACTGTTCCCCTCTTGAGGTAGATATGCGTCTGAAAATGAAATGGCATTGGGTGCCATCACCTGTCTGATTATTTACCCGACCTTGTCTGGGCTCACCTGTTGGGACACATGTGCATTCTTTAATGCCCCCATTAGAGCTTAGAAATGGAGTGGGGACGTCATCAAAAGATCCCATACAGTGATATGGGCTGTCATCCTTCTTAACTGAGTCTCGAGAATGTGCTCCCGGCTCATCTTCTCAAATGGGTGGACTGCACTGTCCTTCTTCCCCTCTGGTCGTGCTAGTGCTACTGTTGTTGCTGCTACTATTGTTGTTGTTGTTGCCTCAGGCTATTTTGAGATTCTTCTCGATCTAGTAAAGAAGTCCACTGCCCCCTCCCTGCTACTACTGTCGGCGTTAACATTGGTTTGGTTATAGCTCAGCGGGACTTAATGTGGATCATAGGTTGGTCCTGAGAGCTGGAGTGGTATGGCTGCTGGCACCTAAAGTGCATGTACTGATGGCTCAAGAGGTGTGGGCAATACTTGATTTATTTCGGTGGTAACTGGTTGGGTGGCAAAATTGGGCCAAATGGGGGTGGTGAAGCTCGAGGGTGGTGGTACTAGGGGAAAGGGGCAAAAGTAGGCCATTGATAGCTGATAGGTGTTGACGGGGGGTCGAGGGTTTGATGGGCCATTAGGTAATTTACAGGGGTGGTGGAGTTTATAGGGGATTGAACCGGGGGTAATGGGGTGGGTGCAGGCCATTGATAGTTTATTGGTGGTGGAGGATTGGGGGCCTGTTGGTTTATTGGGTAATTGATGGGGGTGGTGGAATATGGTTTATACGCATTTATTTGTACATAATTTATGGGAGTGGATGGTGAAAAATAAGCCCTAAGATCTAGGGGTTCAACTGTTGGTGTAGCAGTAGGAAAATAATCTGCCAGATTCAGGGGCTCAATCACCCCAATAGTCCTTTTTTCTCGGTCTCGCTGCCTTGGGATCACAAAATTTTCTCTGTTACTGATGTAATTAGAGGGGTTGAATTCATATTCTTCCTCAATTTCTTCTACCATCCCTATGGTGGGTCTGGGACCTGCTATTCCGGTAGGGTGTGGTGGCAAAGGCACTGGTGAATATTCGCATGCTGGTTTGCCTTAGTGGGTGCAAGGGGAATGATTTTTCCAGCATCGAATAAATCTTGGATCGCATGCTTAATGGGAAGCAGCGATCAGTCAGGTGACCCAGACCTTGGTGGAAATTACAATGAGTATTCGGGTCAAAATTATATGGAATCGGATTGGGAGGAGGTCGTGGTTGGAGCGCAGTTACTAATCCCTTTTCAATTAATAAAGGTAAAAGTGCACTTAAAGATTGCCCCAAGGGCGTAAAAATGCTACCATAATTGGCTCTCCTTCTCGGGGTCATTTGTACCCCCTATCTGTTCCCTACTCTCTGCACTGGCCCAGGTCTAACGGGAGCTAGTTGCGCTGCCTTAAACTAAAAGGAGACATTCTGCACCTCTGCCCCTGCCCTCCTATCGTTTCTCTATTCGGCAAATCTTCTAACCCTGCTAGGTCCCCTTGAAGCATTCTTACTGAGCCATCCTTCCCTAATGGCATCCTCACAGCAGTTGGCGTTCCTTACCAAATCAGCAAAGATGGACTGCTGTTGATAGATAAGAAAATCATAAATCACTAGCAAAGTGTTCTTTGAAATCATCTCTATCTGCTAATCGCCCGGTATTATGTTTCTGACTTGAGTTGCCAGTGCTCTCCAGCGCCCCAAATAGTCGCTGAAGGTCTCGTTGAGATTCTGTTTCAATCGAGCTAAATCAGACTTGCACGGTTCAATATCAGTATTGTAGGTATACTATTCCTGGAATAAATGTGTCAAATCCTTCCATGTCTTCATCATGGATGGTTCAAGAGACGTGAACCACCTTAGGGCCGAATCGGTCAAGCTTTTCTGAAAGACTTTTATTAGCAGCCTCTCGCCCTCCCGTATTGGCACATGTCCCCACAATAGGACTTGAGGTGCGCAATTGGGTTGCCTGTGCCATTGTACTTGTCGAATATTGGCATTTTAAATTTGAGGGCAGGGGGACCTCGGCAAATAGACACAAATCCATAAAATCAGTGGCGTGGATTTCAGCACCACCCATCTTCAACAACTATTTCTGGATTTTGTCCAGCTGCTCCCTTAACTATTCCGATTCTTTGGACATGGGGGCTACTTTTTCAACAACCGATCTGGATTCACTCTACGCTATCAAGGGTGGGGTAACTATAAGTGGAGGATTAACAGTGGTCACTACCCCAACATAGGCACTACTGTTTTTGATCTCGTCCTCCTCATACTGCTGATCTACGTAAGGTGCAGTGAGGACAGGATTCTCAAACTGTTGTTGCATGGACTGGATGGGATTGGATTGGATGTGGGTTGGGTGAACCCCTTGAATGTAAGGGAAGTGTTGTGGGGTGATGGGATGAGTGGTACTTTGGTTTAGGGGTGGGGCCTGATGGGGCCATTGGGCATGGGGGAAGGTTTGGATATGGTCATGGGGCCATGGGAAAATTGGGTCTTAGGTATGGCATGGGTTTGAACCGATTGTGAAGATTGGGGGTGGGTGAAATTTTGGGGTTATTGTGGAGGGTATGAGTATGGGGCTAGGGCCATGGGCCCGGCGTAGGTTTGGGCCATAAGGCCTTGGTCGGGTTGGGCTTGGGTAAAGATTGTGGGATTTGGGGGATCTTGGCCCATTAGTCCTTGATGGGTACGGCCCATTGGGTTTTGGAGGGTTTAGGCCATGGGCCATTGGTGGGTATGGGCCTGGGCCAGATGGGTCTGGGTTGTGGGCCCTTGGGGTATGTGGGTCTGACCCATTATGTTTTGAGGGGTATGGGCCATGGGCCTTGGAGGGTATGGGCCACGGGCCCTTAGGGTATGTGGGTCTGGCCCATTGGGTTTTGAGGGGTATGGGCCATGGGCCCATGGAGGGTTTGGGTCATGGGCCCTTGATGTATGTGGGTTGGACCCATTGGGTTTTGATGGGTATAGGCCATGAGCCATTGGTGGGTTTGGGCCATGAGCCCTTGGAGATCATGGGTAGTGGGGTTTTTGAGCCAATGGGCCTTGGGGCATATGAGAGATGGGGGTTTGGATGGTGTGAATTTTGGGGGGTTGATGGGGGTCATGGGGGAGTGAAGCATGGAGGTTGGCTAAGGTATGGGATGAGTTCATGGATGTGGAGTGTGGATGATGGGGGATGTTTTGGGAAGCTTTCCATAAGGAGTAGGCTTGGAACATCTCCTCCATCATGGTGATGGAAGGAGGATCGGATGTGGATGATGGATTTAAGGGATGATTGGGTATAGATGGGGTGGATGTGGAGGAAAAATTGGGCATGGCCATGGTATGGGATGGATTGAAGGAATGGGGTGGGGCATTGGCAAAGGGGGATGGGTTGGGGATGTTTCAGGATGATGAAGGGTGAAGTGTGGGTGTTTGGAAAAAAACGGGCATGGCCCCGATAAAAATGGGCATGACGCTGGTAGATGGGGGGACTTGTGGGGGGTCGAATATGGTGGAGGTGACATAAGTAAAGGATGGTGGATTGGGTCTATATGGGGAAGATTGAAATGGGGCATGGGTGTGGATGTGGAAATTTGGGTTGGGTTTGTCATGGATGGGGGTGGGAAATTTGTACGGTTTTAAGTGGATGTGGATGGGATGGGTGGTTGGCTTGGCATGGACATGGGGGGAAAGGTAGCTTGGGAAAAAAATGGGGAATGAGGGGGTGTTGTTGCTTCTTAGTGTGCTTGATTTAGGTGAGTTTTGAAAAACAGATTTATAGCTGCTAAATTACAGTGGTTCTAGACTATATAAACAAATAACGAAATATCGGCACAGTTAGAAGAGAATTAGCCTGCAAGATCAGGGCCAATTGTAGCAAGTTTTAAAAGTAAGTGAGTGAAAGATCGTCCACAGAGAATTTATTTAAAATGTAAGATAAACCTCCAGATCTGAGCTACCAGATCTGGCTTCTTATCCTATCTAGAAAGCTGATAAGATGAGAGGTTTGAATTTGTCACGTTTAACAAAATAAAAACAAAGAAAATTTTAAACTAAATGATCCAGATCCGAGTTGGGGGAGTGATTGAAACAAAGATGGAGAAGTAATATCTAAATCTGATTTGGTCTATGAAATCTAATGAGAATAACTGCAGCTCAGCAGAGGTGTTCCAATCTTCATCTGGCTACAAGCGCAGATGTAAGAGAAATAAATCTAATTTAAGGATTAGGTTTAAGCTTATGGCTATGGTCTGTCCACTTTAATGGCCACAAACCATCCAACAGTCTTTAATCCAAAGCCTTAGTTTAGAACAAGAAGCATCACTACAAATGCCGTGAGAGATTAGGTCACCAACACTAATTCTCACAGGATTAATCAATCAAGGGAAATTGCATGAAAAACAGTAAATCTAAAGGAGTCTAATGCAATAAGGAGATCAGAGGGAACCCTTAACATGAGTCCAATTGAGAAAATACGATTTACAGCAACCTTTTCAAATCCATATAATTACAATTCTGACGACGAATACAACTCTCTTTTGAATTACAGAAATGTCTCACAGCTCTCAATTGCAAGTCAAAGTGAAGCTATTACAGGGATTTCAGACAAACTATCTGGTTTGGAAATGGGGGAATAGGAATGAAACTCAAAATCTGGATGCCCAAATTGGGCAAATGGTTCGTCTATTTATAGTTTTTCCCAAGTCCAACTCAGATGTGTTTCAACCAATCAGAGGTGCTCAGAATGTATTGACCAATGGTGGTCGAGCACGAGGATCCAGATCTGTTCTGGCCAATCAGAATTCTTCGATCTGGTTCAGCCAATCAGGTGATAGAAGCATCAATTCTGTTATGTAATTCAAAAATCTGTTTGAGCTTCTAGAAGTTCCCTCCAAGTAATTTCATCTTTGGGTGTTCACATGGGGTGGAATATGCCTTTGGTTCGTGCTCAGAATCTTTCGGAATGTCCTTGGGTTTTAAAATGCATTGGGACACGTGCAACAGATTACTGAATTGCCCTTGTTAAAGCTACGAATCTCCAGAATACCTTTTCGCAGAGCTTAAGGGCCTTTTCGCAAAGTGCTGTGACTTCTGAAGCTCTTTTCGTAATGTTCAATCTCTTTTCGAATTGTGTTTTCTCCTTTTCGCAAAGTTCAATCTTCTCTTCGAAGAGTTTAGATGCTCTTCGAAAACTAAGCCTGGAGTTTTAGTCCTTTTCGCAGAGTTCCAGGTTCTTTACGAAAAGTGCAGGTTCTTTGCGAAAAGAACTTTGTAGTGCATTTCTCTGTTCGAATTGTTCCCTGCTTCTCTTACAGGTCTTTGCCTCTTCCTTTTAAACCTTTCCACAGCTGATGAGGTTGTTTCTTCACTTCCTTCCTTCGGACTGACATGGATTATCATCTTTTTGGCACTTTTGAGCTGCTTTTATGGTTAAGCCTGTCTTTATTGTTAGCTGCAACATAGGCACTTAAAACACTTATTTAGTTCTCTCAAAGGTCTATCAAGACTTAAGTTTAGGGGTGAAAAATGGTATTTTTCACTTGTCAACACACCCCCAAACCTAAGCTTTGCTAGTCCCTGAGCAAAGAAAAGAATAAAAAAAAAAACAAAGTAAAGAGCCACTTTTGTAGGGAGCACAGTTGCATTTAGCCTATGCAACAAGCCTTTTAAACCCCTAGGTGATCCCTAGTGGAGGAGTGAAGTCTCCTGATGGTTTTCAGTGAAGGTACCCACAAACTTCTTCACTAAGTTAGTTAAGATCACTGCAGTTTTGTTACAGCCACTTTCCTCAATTGATTATTCACACCTGCATCAGTTATTTTGTAAGAAGGTTTTTTCGAGAAAACTATCAGTTTAAAACTAAAATTCTGCAGTAATTCTTGTTACTACTCAGTCGATTTATGTCAGGGGCCATTTACAGGGAAAATTTACGAACAGTTAGCCTTTGATTTAGGAATCCAGCTTCGATGTTGCCCTACTCAGTTGATTTCAAACCCAATTCTCACCAGGATTTTCACTCAAAAAAAAACAAAAATGAGAAGGTTATACTATTTCACACAGCTCAAGAGCAATTACAGTCCTCAAATAGGACTGTAAGCAGGAGCATAGGCATTGCTTTTAGTTAAAACTTCACTGCTCCTTTCACCATAGACTACACAAATTCTTATCTCCATGTGATAGCTCAATCCATCAATGATCAGTAAGGACTTTTACTTGGGTTTGATTGTGGCTGATGGGTGAAATCTCTAAAAAGGGTTGGAAAGGTGTTCATATTTGAGAAGTCAGTCAAGGTCAGGAGGTTATATGCAAACCCACTTTTCTTCAGCATAGTTTCATCTTCTTCTTTTGAATTTCCAGAGCCAAAGTGGCCATCTTTTTCTCTTTCTTTTTCAAACTTCCAATGAAAATGCCTTCTTTCTTTTGTTTTGCTCAAATATTTTTCTTTTCTTTTTCGAATTAGCCCTGACTGCATGCCATATTCCCTCTGTTGTTTCATCATTGCCTTCAACTTTTACCCTTCTTTTGCTATTAAATTGTTACTCAATTCTCCTTCCCTCAGCTTTCTTCCCTTTCTCTTCTGACTTCTCAGGGTAGGGTTAGGCTAAATAAGGATGAGGTTTATTGGATGAAATTTCAAAGGATTCATCGATTTATCTGACTCAAGCGGGTGTGTATCAAGGGTAGTTTTTAAAAGGTGGGGCTTTGTAAGGTTCAAACTGTTCAAAAGGAGGCCTTACATCATGTCTTTAATATCATGAGTGCTATCAAAATATTTCAATTTGGATATGTGTAACTTCTAGTGTAAGTAAGCAGATTCACATAGTCCCTATAAGCGGAAAAGATTGCCAAAGCATACCTCCAAAGAATACATTTCGTGCTCAAACCTCACCTTTGGGTGTGGTTTTATATCAACTTCCGAGGTATATCTTCATTTTCCTTCATTTTAGGTTTACTAAAACATCAATTTTCTTTTGGAAATTTCGACATTTGCTTCATGAAAGTCTTTAGAATTACAGTGAGAAATTCATTTTAAAAATTTTAACTTCCTCATTTTTCAAAACAACAGTGTGAAATGACTTCATTTTCAAAAGTTCTCGATCATAAAATTGCGCAAGCATTAACTTACTTATTTTATTGGCATACCTACCATACCCCCAAACCAAAGGGAGCGAGGTCCACCTTGGTCCAAAACAGGAGGAAAAATATAAGAAAGAAAAACAACAAAAGTAATAATGGCAAGAAGACAGATGAATGCATGCGATGGTATACACAAAAACAGAATTTTATATTACAACCGTATAACACAAAAGTACAAGGAGAGCTAATAACTGGGTCAAAATCAGATCATAGGTTGGTTCGGTGGCTCAACTGAGTCCTTGTCGAATCGAGCTAGAGTCGGTGTTGGAGTCGAACTTGATTGAGCTCTCTCCTGGAATGGTGTTTTGTAGCTCGATACTCCTCAGATTTGATCTTTTCCGATGAGGCCAAGGTGTTTGGTGAGGCTAGTGGTCTTCAATTTTTCTTGATCCAGTTGGGCTTGCAACATGGACACCTTGTGTTGCTCGATCCTCACCGGTGAAATGTTTTGACCAATGAGGTCCGCATTTTATCTCTTTCAAATTTCATAAAAATCTCTAACTTCGATTTGGTTTCATAGGGGGTGCGGATGTAAGCTTGCAAATCAGCTAGCCCTTTGAACATCTCTGAGGATATAAGGGTTATTTTCCATGGCTTTGATGAGGTGGCATATCGAGGAGGGAATGGAATGGTAGGGGACTAAAGGTGGCCCAGTGTGGTAGGGAGAAGTGGCTAGAAAGGGGGGAGTCTGCAGTGGCTTCTTTCGGAGAAAATGGGGAGTGGTGGAGGATGGAATCAAAGGAGCTTGGTTTGAGTATGTCTTTGCCTGGGTAGTAGTGGTGGGGTGGGCGGATCAACCAATATTACCTTTGGATCCGTTTGGGTGGCTGGGAAGAAAAAATAGGTCAGGGTAATGGTGGTTGTTTGGGATGTGGAAGCTACGGTATGGAGCAGTTCCATGGTTAATTCTGGTGATTATGCATGTTGATTTGAAGTTGGGCTTGGATGGATTGGAGGTAGGTAAGGATTTGGGTAATGGATGCGGTGTGGGAGAGGTGGGCATAGTAGAGGCTGGGACAAGCTGAGGTGGAGGAGGAGGTGCAATGGGCGTAAAGGGAGAGGTTGGAAAGTGGTGAAGGAGGAGGAGGCGTATAGGGGTGGGGTCTAGCCCCATGGTTTCAAAAATAGCACCCATTAGAGAAGAGTAGGGCTCTGTAGTGAAGGGCTGTGTTGGTGTAGGGGAGGTCTCGGTGTGTGGGGTGATGGAGCAAGGGAATTTGAGGGCTTTGGGCAGGAGTGCAGGGGATGGGGCAATAAAATCTGTAGCTAACTCCTCTAAAGCACAGGCATTGGAGGGTGAAATTGGTGGTGTTAGAATGGTTGGAGTGGTTGGTGTAGAGTCCACAATTGGAAGGATGGAATGAGTGGGAGATGGGACAGCTGGGATAGGTGAGAGTGCATGGGCTGGAGTAGGGGAGTAGGGTGCAAGGGCAACTTCCTCCAAAGTAGGTGCAGCTGAAAAGCTGGTCACCAAAATCTTTGGAGATGTTTCAAGAAGTGGGGCAGCTAAAGAGCTGGTTACCATAGGAGTTGGCAGAACTGGATCGGGCAAAGTTGCTTCTGACAAATTTGGATCTGGCAACATGGCAGGGGCAGGCTCAATTGTAAGCTCAAATTCAGTTGCAGGGGTGGCTTCAGGTGCAGGCTCATCTGCAGGGGTGGGTTCTGGCTCACTCACAAGCTGCGGTTTAGGTGCGGCGGGGCATGTCTGAGCTCACCGCCTCTCTCATCCTTCTCGGCATAGCACAGGCTTGTAGTCCAAGCCTTTTTCCCAAAATTGTGAGGGTAATGACTTCAAATGGCTCCTCACTATCAATGTCAATTTGGCTCTAAGGAGGGCTGATCAATCACGCCAAATGGTAGGCCAGCTATCTTTGCTCTTCCTTGACTTAGTACTTACATCAGCCATAGCTTCAAAAAATTAACATAGGGGCATTGAAAAGCGCCTTGGAGAAATGAAAGAGCCTCTAAAATTGGTGTTCTCCTCTCTTGGTCAGTGCCCTTGATGACATAAAGCTGCTTAAAATGGAATCCATTAATAAAATTGGGGCAAGGTCTCTTCTCATGATGGTACGCCAGTGCCCACAATACCTTGGGTTAAATGGGCACTATCTCTCTAAGCGGTTGTTTGGGCGACCAAAGGACGGAGGATCAAATTGGAATGGTATCCCTAAAGTGTTCCCTATGTCTTCAAATGTCACGATAAGATCGCAATCATCAATGAAAATTACAAGGGTAGGGACATCGACATCTTTTTCGTTGACCTTGACTAGGTTTTGGTACCATAACTTCACCATCCTTGGGTAAATTTTCTGCAGTAAGGGGTAAGGATATTGCTTAGGGAAGCCTCTCTAAGGTATCTTAAGGATGGCAAGCACTACGGTTTGGTGTGAAAAAGTTTAGTCTACCATCATTTCGAATTATTAGTTTACGGCGTCAATGAAGGGATTTGGTAGGACCAAATGAATGGGCGGAGAGTAAGCTCGGGCTCGGGGCTAGCGGCAGGGTGGGTTCCTCAAGTCTAATTTTCTTACCTTTCTCCACCTATACGCCTTATCCATTGAAAGTTTTCGTTTTGTTGAAGTTTTGGCTTTCCTTTTGCTTTTGGTGTCGGTTTGCTCACTTTCTTAGCGGAGATTTGGAGAACATTAAATTGATTTCTGCTTTTCCCATTCTCGATTGATGTAAAAAAATGCCCAAAATAGATCTTGACACGAATCAACTTACTAAATGATAACGGAGAGAATGGGTAGAAATACGAGATCTAGGGTTTATGTTTGAGCAGTTGTTTGCTTTGCGAAATCCCCAGTTACAAGCTGAAATCCTTCTCGAAATGCAAATGATCTACAATGATTCTGAGGGTAGTAAACATTAACTCTAACTCGTGCAAGGAGAGAGCGAAGTAGGGTAGCAGTGAAGAGTCGCTCTGCAGAAAGAGTTTGAAATGAAACCCCGACTTCGAAAGGGGTTTAAATATACTCAAAGTTAATATCGCAAAGCGCCTTTAAGTTTTCGAAAAGTTCCAAAAGAGACCTTTTTACAATTGCGAATGGCATCAGTACCATTCGACAAGTTAACAGCTTCAGAAACATCATTTCGCAAAGGAATTAGCTTCAGAACTATCTTTTCGAAAAGAAATTAGCTTCAGAACTATCTTTTCGAAAAGAAAATGGCTTCAGCACCAACTATTCGAAAAGCACATCTTTGCTTTCGAGCAGTTCATTACAGCTCCAGAGTCTATTCGAAAAGCAATTTGGACTTTGCGAAAAGCGAATTATGACTTTGCGACTGAACTTTAAGCATGTTTAAACTATGCGAAAAGAGATAAAAGTAGAAACAGAGGAAATAAGCAAAAACTATGATATACAAACATAATGTACAGTTTTCTACCATCAAATTTTTGGAGATTCGTGATGATAGATGGGCAGCACAGGCTCTTGGGTATTTTCAATGCATGGTTTGAGCCTTTGACCATTGACCTTTATGATTCTTCCATTACTTGGATCAAGGATGTCAACAGCTCCCGAAGGGGCTGCTTGAATGACAGTGTATGGCCCTTCCCATCTGGATCTCAGTTTTCCTGGGAAAAACTTAAGCTTTGAGTTAAATAACCATACCTTAGAACCAGCTGTGAACTCTTTTCTCAATAAATTTTTATCATGAAAAGTTTTGACTTTCTCTTTATATAATCTTGAATTGGTGTATGCATCCATTCGCAGCTCTTCTAACTCAGCAAGTTGCAATTTCCTGTGATTACCAGCAGTAGTTAGATCCATGTTCAATGTTTTAATGGCCCAAAAAGCTTTATATTCTAACTCTACTGGTAAATGGCATGCTTTGCCATAGACCAACCTAAATGGGGACATACCAATTGGGGTTTTATAGGCTGTCCTATATGCCCACAATGCATCATTCAAACAAGGACCAATCCTTTACGTCCTTCTTCAGTCTTTTCCAAAATATGTTTGATTTCTCTATTGAAATCTCCACTTGTCCCGGTTTGTGGATGATATGGAGTGGCTACTCTATGAGTCACAGAGTATTTCTTCAACAATGTTTCAAAATGTCTATTACAAAAATGGCTTCCCCCATCACTGATAATGGCTCTGGGAAAACCAAACCTGGAAAAAATGTGATCCTTAAGAAATTTCAAAACCACTTTGTGATCATTTGTTTTAGTAGCTGTGGCTTCAATCCATTTGGATACATAATCCACAGCTACTAAAATGAAGTTATTCCCATTGGAAGGAGGAAAGGGACCCATGAAGTCTATCCCCCAAACATCAAACAACTCAACTACCAAAATAGGCTGTAAAGGCATTGAGTTTCTCTTGGAAATGCTGCCTAATTTCTGACAGTTCTGGCAGGATTTACAATGCTGCAGGGCATCCTTGAAAAGTGTAGGCCAATAAAATCCACACTGCAAAACTTTTGCAGCAATTTTGTTCCCACTAAAATGACCTCCACAGGCCTGTTCATGACACATAGAAAGTATTCTATGAAATTCTTGGTCAGGGACACATTTCCTTATTATTTGATCTGCACAACTCTTAAACAGATAAGGATCCTCCCAGATGAAGTGTTTAACTTTTGAGAAGAAAAGATCTTTATCCATTCTATTCCAATGGTGAGGAATTCTTCCAGTAGCCAAAAAGTTGACTATGTTGGCAAACCAAGGAGTGTGTTCACTAATGGCAAAAAGTTGCTCATCAGGGAAAGATTCATTGATAGGCAACCTATCAATCTCAGCAGTTAAAATTCTGGAGAGGTGATCAGCCACCACATTCTCCACCCCTTTTTTATCTTTAATCTGTAGATCAAATTCCTGTAATAGGAGAATCCACCTGATTAATCTTGGTTTGGTGTCCTTCTTAGACAGAAGGTATTTCAAGGCAGAGTGGTCAGTGAACACCACTATTTGTGAACCCAAGACATATGACCTGAATTTTTCTAAAGCAAAAACAATTGCCAGCAGCTCCTTCTCAGTTGTTGTGTAATTGAGCTGTGCATCAATCATTGATCTACTGGCATAAGCTATAACATGAGGCAGCTTATCTTTTCTCTGTCCAAGGACAGCTCCCAAAGCATAATCTGATGCATCACACATCAGTTCAAAAGGTAATGAATAATCTGGAGACTGCAATATTGGAGCTGAAATCAGACAATTTTTTAGGAATTCAAAAGCCTTCATGCATTCATTATTGAAAACAAAAGGGACATCTTGGCACAGCAAATGACAAAGAGGTTTAGTTATTTTACTGAAGTCCTTGATGAACCTTCTGTAAAATCCAGCATGTCCTAAAAAACTTCTGATTTGTTTAACAGTTTTGGGAGGTGGTAAATGTGCAATTAACTCAATTTTTGCTTTGTCCACCTCAATGCCCTTGTGGGAAACAACATGGCCAAGGACAATGCCCTGGGTGACCATGAAATGGCTCTTTTCCCAACTCAAAACCAGATTGGTTTCTTCGCATCTTTGTAGTACCAATTTGAGATGGTGTAAACACTGGGAAAAACTGTTGCCATAGATTGAGAAATCATCCATAAAAATCTCCATAAATTGGTCAATCATATCAGAAAAAATTGCATACATGCATCTTTGGAAGGTAGCAAGAGCATTACAAAGACCAAAAGGCATTCTCCTATAGGCAAAAGTGCCAAAAGGGCACGTGAATGTGGTCTTTTCCTGATCTTGTGGGTACACAGGAATCTGGTTGTAACCAGAGTAACCATCAAGAAAAGCGAATAAGCTTTTCCTGCTTATCTAAGATCGATCAATGAATGGGAGGAAATGGTCTTTTCGGTCATTGCATTTAATTTTTACGTAATCAATCACTCTCCATCCAGTTGTTTGCCCGGTTGACATAAGCTCACCGAATATGAGGTTACAAGTGATTCCAGATTTCTTAGGTACCACACTTGTAGGTGCTACCCAAGTTGAATCTGAAATGGGGTAAATGACCCCTGCATCCAACAACTTAACAACCTCTTTCATGACCACTTCTTGCATATGAGGGTTCAACCTTCTTTGCATTTCTCTAGAAGGCTTTACATCTTCTTCCAAGTGGATTTTGTGCATGCAAACAGCTGGACTAATTCCTCCTAAATCAGCAATAGTCCAACCAATTGCCCTTTTATGTTCTTTCAAGACTATCAACAGTTCTTCCTCTTGCTCCTTTGTGAGAGAGGAAGAAATAATGGCAGGTAATGATTTATGATTACCTAAGAACACATACTTCAAATTTTCTGGCAGCTGCTTTAGTTCTAAATCAAGTGGGCTGAGAAAAGAAGGTAACAAAGGTACCTTAGATGTTTGTGGAAGGGGGAGAGTAGCAGGTTTCCAAGAAGAGAAACTTGCTGATCGATTAAGAGTTCCTTGCATAACATTTATTTCCTCAGAATTTGAGATACAACTTGCTTTATTTTCAGCATATCCCCAAGCATCTTTAACATCTATGGTGAAGTCTTCACCCTGCAGAAATTGTTGTAAAGTCCCTTCCACAAGTTCATCCAATAGATCAACATGAAAACATTCTTCAGACCTGAATTGAGGTTGTATGACTGCATTATAAACATTTAATTTTACCTTCATATTTTCAAATGAAACTTCCATAATACCAGACCTGCATTGAATGCAAGCATTTGCTGTAGCCAGGAATGGTCTTCCCAAAATGACAGGGATGGAAGTTTTGCTTTTAGTTGGTTCCATATCCAAAACTAGAAAATTAGCAGGATAGAAGAATTTATCTACTCCCACCAATACATCTTCAATCATCCCTACTGGCTTTCTTTCAGATCTGTTTGCTAGTTGTAACACCACATGAGTGGGTTTTAATTCTCCCAAACCTAGTTTCTCATATACAGAATATGGAAGTAGGTTAACACTAGCACCCAGATCTAATAAAGCCTTTTCAATGGTGTGTTCCCCAATAATGCAAGGGATTGTGGGGATTCCAGGATCTTGAAGTTTAGGAGGTGTAGCAATGGATAACACCTGGTTAATTCTTTCCACAAAGAAAGACCTTTTGGACAAGCTGTATCCTAGATTGTCTTTTGTGAGTGCAAACATCTTTCAAAAATTTTGCATATCTTTGGAATTTGTTTGATTGCCTCAAGCAAAGGTAAATTTATCTTGACTTGCTTGAAAGTCTCCATCATCTCATCTATTTTTTGTTCTCTTTATCAAAAGGGATACTGATTTCATTGCATGAGGAAATGGTAAATGCGAACTAATCTTTCATCTACGACTTTAGAAGTGTTTTTAAATTTTTTTACTTTTCTGCTTTTCATTTTTTGGTATTTCGAGGTACATCAAGAACCCCTAATCGCTATCACTATGTTGCTCTTCGCATATCTTTATCCTCTTCCTCATTTCTTTCTTCTTGACCACTTTGTTATCTATCATTTTCCACTTCTCAAAGTGGTGACAGTTTACTTCTTCATGTGAATTAGAGCTTCTCCAACCATGAACTCCTTTGGGATTGTTCAAAGGTTGGTGGTAACTTTCCTTCCTCTCTTTTTGCCAAGGTATTTGAAAGTCGTCCCAATGTTTCTTCAATCTTCTTTATGCTCTGGTGAAAATTCATTTGAGTTAAAGATTCTAAATTCTGAAGTGAACTTAGGACGTGATCTTCAAAAGAAAGGGACCTGAAAGGGTTTTGAACTGGAAGCAGCCTTTGCAGAGTTGTTGTGGAATGGGTCGAAAGTTCGGTTTGACATAAAAATTATCTTGTCTGGGTGCGCTTTGAAAGGCATTTGATTCTTTGGTTGTTGTTGTTGTTGGGATTGGTAATTCCCTTGGTACCACCTCAAATTGGGGTGTGCCCTCCATGGATATTCATTTGATCATCTGTCCAAATGATTGAGCAAAGATGAGCTTGTTCCACCATTAAACTGGGAACTGTGATGCAAAGAGACATTGGTCAAGTGAATGAGTAGGGGACCGCATATCATGCCTCCTCTACTCTTGAAATATTTGGAGTTTTAAGTGAGTCCATCAATCTATCAAACTTTGTGGTTAGATTGTCCATCTTTCTTTCCAACTCATTCACCTCATAGATCTTCCCTTTGGTGGGTTGGTGGTCGTTCAACCTAGCAGGATTTTCAATTTCTCTTGACAAAGATTCCTGCTGAGTTGAGTTTTCACCAATCACTTCAAATAAGTCCCAAACCTCTTCAACTATTTTTGCAAGTAAGTGCCTCCAGGAGGCATCCACCATATTTTTGTTTTTTGATCAATTCCTTGATAGAAGCTTTGAACCACCGCCACCTAGGAATTTGATGATGAGGACATTGCCTATGGTTCCTTGAATCTTTCCCATGCTTCATGGAAAGTTTCAGTTGAGTTTTGGGAGAATGAAATGATACTTTGTCTCAAGTGGCTTGTTTTAGACATTGGGAAATATTTGGCTAAGAATTGACACTGCAAATCATTCCAAGAAGTGATATTGTTTGGTGCTAACATGGATAACCATGATCTAGCTTTATCCTTTAATGAAAAAGGAAAGAGCCTAAGCTTGGTTGCTTCTGGACCCAGTCCAGCTATGTTGAATGTGGTGCAAAGAGACAAGAATTCATCCACATGTTTGTATGGGTCTTCCTTACTCAACCCATGGAAGGAAGGAAGCATTTGGATAGTTGATGACTTGTTCTCATAATTTCCTTCAACAGTAGGAAATTGAATGCAAAAGGGGGAATTATAAGCACCAAGTGCAAAGTAATCCCTCAAAAGTCGAGGTTCTTCACCCATAGTAGCAGAATTCTGTGTTGTTTGTTTGGTTCGTAGTAGCCTTTCAACTTCTAAATTCAATGGGAGAATCTCAGGGCTGAGAGTCCTCCTACCAAACATACAACTCATAACAAAAAACATAAATAAATAAAATCTGATTATGCACAGCAAACCTTCAGAATTCCTTTCATTAATTTCCCTTCTTTAAAAACCGGAATATGAATAACTGCACAGGTATAAACAATAGAATAGTTTAGTACTGATAAAAATTAAAATGAAAACTTAGGTCTATCTATTTTAGAACAAATTCCCGAATGCGCCAAAAACTTGTTGTTGCTTAGTGTGCTTGATTTATGTGAGTTTTGAAAATGTATTTATAAATGCTAAATTACAAAGTGGTTCTAGACTATATAAACAAATAACAAAATATCAAAGACATTAGAAGAGAATTAGCCTGCAAGATCAGCCAATTGTAGCAAGTTTTAAAAGTAAGTGAGTGAAAGATCGTCCACGAGAATTTGTTTAAAATGTAAGATAAACCTCCGGATCTCGAGCTACCGGATCGGCTTCTTATCTATCTAGAAAGTCGATAAGATGAGAGGTTTGAATTTGTCACGTTTAACAAACTAAAATAAAGAAAATTTTAAACTAAATGATCCAGATCCGAGTTGGGGAGTGATTGAAACAAAGATGAGAAGTAATATCTAAATCGATTTGGTCTTTGAAATCTAATGAGAATAACTGCACATTTCGAGAGGTGTTCCAATCTTCATCGGCTACAAGCGCAGATGTAAGAGAAATAAATCTAATTTAAGGATTAGGTTTAAGCTTATGGCTATGGTCTGTCCACTTTAATGGCCACAAACCATCCAACAGTCTTTAATCCAAAGCCTTAGTTTAGAACAAGAAGCATCACTAAAAATGCCGTGAGAGATTAGGTCACCAACACTAATTCTCACAGGATTAATCAATCAAGGGAAATTGCATGAAAATTAGTAAATCTAAAGGAGTCTAATGCAATAAGGAGATCAGAGGGAACCCTTAACATGAGTCCAATTGAGAAAATACGGTTTACAGCAACCTTTTCAAATCCACCGTTACAATTACTGAATACAACTCTCTTTTGAATTACAGAAATGTCTCACAGCTCTCAATTGCAAGTCAAAGTGAAGCTATTACAGGGATTTCAGACAAACTATCTGGTTTGGAAATGGGGGAATAGGAATGAAACTCAAAATCTGGATGCCCAAATTGGGCAAATGGTTCGTCTATTTATAGTTTTCCCCAACTCCAACTCAGATGTGTTTCAACCAATCAGAGGTGCTCAGAATGTATTGACCAATGGTGGTCGAGCACGAGGATCCAGATCTATTCTGGCCAATCAGAATTTTTCGATCTGGTTCAGCCAATCAGATGATAGAAGCATCAATTCTGTTATGTAATTCAAAAATCTGTTTGAGCTTCTAGAAGTTCCTGCCAAGTAATTTCATCTTTGGGTGTTCACATGGGGTAGAATATGCCTTTGGTTCGTGTTCAGAATCTTCCGGAATGTCCTTGGGTTTTAAAACACATTGGGATGCGTGCAATAGATTACTGAATTGCCCTTGTTAAAGCTGCGAATCTCCATAATACCTTTTCACAGAGCTTAAGGGCCTTTTCACAAAGTGCTGTGACTTCTGAAGCTCTTTTTGCAATGTTCAATCTCTTTTCGAATTGTGTTTTCTCCTTTTCGCAAAGTTCAATCTTCTTTTCGAAGAGTTCAGATGCTCTTCGAAAACTAAGCCTGGAGTTTTAGTCCTTTTCGCAGAGTTCCAGGTTCTTTACCAAAAGTGCAGGTTCTTTGCGAAAAGAACTCTGTAGTCCATTTCTCTGTTCGAATTGTTCCCTGCTTCTCTTACAGGTCTTTGCCTCTTCCTTTTAGACCTTTCTACAGCTGATGAGGTTGTTTCTTCACTTCCTTCCTTTGGACTGACATGGATTGTCATCTTTTTGGCACTTTTGAGCTGCTTTTATGGTTAAGCCTGTCTTTATTGTTAGCTGCAACATAGGCACTTAAAAGACTTATTTAGTTCTCTCAAAGGTCTATCAAGACTTAAGTTTAGGGGTGAAAAATGGTATTTTTCACTTGTCAACAGGGGATTGATTTTGGATATTTTGGGAAGTGATGGTTGGAAAAAATGGGGTGCCAAACGGGCCGATAAAGGTAAAAGGAGGTAGGGTGATGGGGATGGTTGTGAAGGCTTCTCCTGAGTGGGAGTGGGTTGGAGAATGTGGCGAGGATGAGTCAGGATCAGCGTAAGCCAGGTCCACTACTAACGACATCCTTTAGGAACAAGTTGGGTAAGGGTGCGTTGGATAAGGCCCAAAAATCCTCCTCCTTCTTCCCCTATGAGACGACGGAGGGCAAGATGATGTCGTTGCGCCGGCACCACAAAGATTCTATTTTTAGGTTTTTGGTTTTTTAATTTTTTTGAAAAGAATTTTTTGTAGAAAACAAAGGTTCCGAGGCCTTGGAATTCCCTTCTCGGGTGGCTTTCGTACCCTAACTCGAGACCTGCGGCGATGATTTCGACGCGCTTCGAAAGAATCTAAGGAAGACCTTTGATACATTCAAGGCACAGAAACCAAGGTAAAAAATTTGATCCCCAAAAATGAACCAAAAAGAAGTCACCTTCTTTTGACCGGCGAGAGCGTATTGGGTGTCAGAGATAGCGGGGCCCAAACAAAGGCACTAAGCACACTAATCGAGGCACTAGGGAGGTGAGAAAGCCTCAGATTTTAGGTTGCTGCTCTCCAGGCAGGCTTGGAGCTACTAATACATGCGCTAAGTCAGAGAAGCTTCATTTTTACAATGGCACAACTATTAGTTGCGCCAAGGTAAAAGTGGGCGGATTTAAAGCTGGTGCAACTATTAGTTGCGCCAGTTATAATTTCGAGATTTCTGCACTGGGGCAACTAATACTTGCGCCAGGCAAAAATAAAGTTCCAGAATTTTATGACAACAGAGAACAGCAACCTGAAATGGGTCTGTTTTTGGTTTTTTTGTGAAAGCTGGGCTTCCGGGAACTAACTGCTTATATGATCGGTTCTCTCCTCACCAAAGCTTAAAGGTTTGAGTTTGATATAACTCGCTAATGCACTCCCCAAGGGTTTTAAGCTTTGTAGGAATGAACCCACCCAATATACCTCCGGCGCAAGCGCCTTCTCAGATACTAGGTGGGCTGGGAATTTTTTGAATCATCACCACTAGGGGCTGCCACCACACTAAGACCCAGGTGATTGTATGTGTGCCTAAACTCAACCCTTTGAAAATCTACCCTGTAAATATAAGTTAATTAAGCTCCCTATTCTTGATTCAATTTTAACCCCTTTTTTTAAAAAATATTTTTTTTTATGGAAGTTTTCTTTTGTCCAAAAGTCGGGGGTGATGACTCCGTGCCGCCACTACGTGTTGGCGTCCACTGTCGGAATATGTTTGCACAAGTAGGCCCGCCAATCGGCTAAGGCACTTTAAATGAAGGAAACATAAAGAAATTAAATTACAGTGCACAAGTAGGCCCGCCAATTGGCTAAGGCACCGAAAATGACAAAAATGTAAAGAAAATTTAAAACTATGAGCAAGTAAGCCCGCCGATCGGCTAAGGCATGTAAATGACGAAAAAGTAGGGGTGAGAAAATAAAAAAATAGTAAAAATGGTTGGTAAAATAAAAAGAAATAGCCAAATTTCAAGGATCCCCAGCGAAGTCGCCATCTGTGCAACCATGGTATTTGTGACTATCCCGTCGCGGCAATGCACTTGCTAGCATATGGATATCGATTTAGAGTCACCACTCGGAGCTTTTGGTGTTTCGAGAAACTTAGTTCATTTTTATGAACACCGAAGTGCTAAAAATATGACTCCGGTTCACCGGTCTATGCCAAAGGCTCTTGGGTAGGGGCTTCGGTTATCGATCGAGAAGGTGTTAGGCACCCGATCAACCCGCTTGAAGCGGTCTCTACTTATGACCAAACAAAAAGGAAATGCTAAGAACAAACGAAGCTTCTTCTTGCCCAAAGGGCTCTAAGATCCTATTTGTGCCCCTCCGTTCTTACCGAAAAGTCGGCGGCGTAACGGCAGAAATGCGAAGATAAGAAGTGCTATAAAGAGATAGGAGAAGAAAGGGGAGAGCTGGAGCCCTTGGGCCCTGTAGCACCGTAGGAGAGCCTTGCGTGACTTGCTTTTGATGAACTCTTGATGGCTTGTAAGGCTTTGGAATGGGATAGCTAAGAGGTAGAAGGAGGATGCTAGGGTAGAACACGCATCTAACCTAGAGGCTTTTGATAAAAGGCAATGGTGGGAAAGAGGTTTTTGAATTCTGATTTTTGTGTGGGAAATGTGCACCAAAGGGAGAAAGATCTTCTCACTTAACCTCTTTCTCTATAAGGCAAAAATTCTCAACCTTTAACCCAAGGGGAGGGGGGCTCTATTTATAGGCAAGTGGTGAGTTAGGAGAGTGTTTAGATGCTAATGGGTTTAGTAATTAGGTAATCTAACATCTAAGGATTCCTAGATTTTTTGGAGCTCGAAGATGTGTGAAATGAAGCTCCAATGGTGGATGATAGGGTAGGAGGGTTAAGGCACTTAGGGGTTGCAAATAAGCTTTAAAAGGGTGCAACAGTGTTGTCAAAATGTACTCCAAAGGTCAAAGTGGTCAACAAGTCAAACCCCAATCACGATTTTCGGGACAAAAACTAGAGGTCACTGTTCATATGTCTGGCGAAACTATTAGTTGATAGTTGCGCCAGGCATATGCACAGTAAAACAGTACCGGAACAGTTCCTGGAAGTTGGACCCCGAGGTGGGGCCCACCTTAATGCTAGCGTAACTATTAGTTATGCCAAATCCCTAAGGGGGTCCCTTGAAATTACTTCTTTGTCCCTCGGGTTTGGACCGCCATATCTTTGTGCACACAACTCCGCTTGGGGTGATTTTTGGATCGTTGGAAAGCTGACGACCTCTACTTTTCAATGGTATAAGATTTGATCATAGTAGAAGCTTCCAATTAGCTCTGGGGCACAATACCTCATCCACTACCCAAGAAGGCTAGGGTTAGGTTCGGAATGGCTTCTAAGGATGGAGATTGGTTTCTAAGGGTTCAGAAAGGTTCCTAAGAGTCTCATGTATGCCATCAACAGATCAGAGATGCGTTTCTCTGGAAAATGTGTTCCGATCGGCCCTTGGGTCGAATTTGGGTGTCTGATGTCGTCCAAGTAAAAATCTACGTGTCGGATGATACGACGTATGTCTTAGTTAATGAATGTATCGTTCGATACATACATACATACATTTTAATGATACGGTACATTTAATGTACCGTATCGTTTACATCCAATACCGATACGTATCGTCTGATACGTATCGGTATCGGACGATATTTTGATCCATGTTATCAACCATTTAACTTTCTAATTGATGCATTTGTGCATAAGCGAGTTTCTCAAATTAGTTTTTTGTACTGTTCATCTTCACAAATCTAGATGGTAGAGCCTACCCAACATATCACAAATCCAGTAGAAGAACCTCAAAACTCCTTCACAACTCACCTACACATGGCTGAATTCTATGTACTATTAAACACACACTCCGACTAGTTGGTGACCCTGATTTTAGTGAACTAATTATTAATTAATTTAATCATGTTTCTAACTTTTTAGGAATAAAATGTGATTATTTCTGCTAAGGCTTTTTTTTCCTTTTTGAAGAAATTATAACGTAGAGACAGGATTTGAATTTAGTAACAACTGCCATTTTTTGAGTCTTGGTGTAATGGTTTTGCATATTTTGGGTGATCTGTCAATGGGTTTTTTAAACATATTTATCATCTTTCTATTTTGCATCTTTTGGGCGATCTGCTGATGGCTTTGATGTTTCCATTTTTTTTTCTTTTTTCCCAACTAATGAGACATGGGTAAAGAAGCTATTCTATCTATTAAGTCCACTTTCCTAATTGTTCCTTCTTGGTCTATGATATGATTTGCCAACTGTAGCCGAAAAATCTCAACCATTGGCATGAAATCATAGAGGTCTTCAGTCTATCTATACATCGAATTGACCATAAAGACAGAAATTGGTGTTAGATTAGGGTGTTATTAGTTCGAGTTACGATTTAGATGGAGCAGGAGAGGAAAAGGGAAGATGAAAATTTAGGGTCTTATTACTGATGTGCTGAAGCGCTTATTCATAGCAAATAATATGGTTCATCTTCTATTTAAATTGAAAATTTCCATGGCCGTCCATTGTCTTATAAATCTTCCCACTGCATCCAGTTTATAGCATGTGCTAATTAATTAGTCTCACCTTCTCTTTCAAGATTATCATTATATATTTTCATGTCGTAGGATATGTTAGAGGGCGCTAAGGGTAAAAAGAAGATGAAAGATCCCGTGCGAAGGAGCTCAAGAGTGAAATCAAGGATTATTTCTCCAACGCCCGGAAGGAAAGGTGACATTAATTTTAATTCGTTTATTAAATAATTTACTACATACATTTGATTTTCTAACATTGGGCAGCTGAATGGGATGCAATTACTAGAGATCTCACTGTAGGTGAGACTTCCCAAGAAGTAGCAGTTCTGTCATTTGCGAAGAGGCCCGCATTATGGGCGACAATCGAGTCGAAGGAAGCATTCGTTGCAGTGTCGCAACAGCCACATTTTAGCCCCTTGAAGCAAGTTCGCCAACATTTGTGCAAAGGAATGGCTTTATGACACATGGTGACCTTTGCCAATGTGATTGCCGCGATCCGAAAATCAAAGATCGATCAACCGAGAGAGATATTTGAGGAATTGTTGAGCGCTCTCCTCCCGTTAGAGGAGAACGGGTTTGATGTCCAACCATTGTGAGCTGCCGTCAAGCACCTCGTGAGACTGAAAGACAAGCTAGAGAAACTTAACGTCAAGTGATAAATGCTTGTGGAGGTTCAAAAGTGCAGTCGTGCTATTTAATTAGGGCTATATGCTTCAAAATTGTCATGAAAGGGTCTCCATTCCCTATGTTATGGAATATGGAACAACCTTTCAGTAGCCATGCTGTAGAAAGGGCACCAATTTATTTTTTATGCTAAGAAAAATTGTCAAATTGAAATTATTCCTAATGTATATGGCACCAAAGTCTGTCTGTACTATGGATATTCCAAACCATGACAATGTCTGGCCTTATCTTTATAAATTATCTACCTGCTGCTAGTTGTTGAGGTACCACTTAGCTACCAAATGGATTTGGGTCCAGATCAGGTCTGGTTGGAGTGGAACCAAAATTGGACCTAGTTTCCAACTCGGTTCCGAATTTTAGATTGTAAATCTGATCCATCAAGTCCAACCCTTGGCTCTAAACCTGGGTCAGGTCGAGGTCAACCATACACATTTTCTTCACTATAAATTTCCGCACAAGTGTACATAATATAACCCAGTTCAGATTCTGCAATCACTCACTGCTCCAGGAAAATTTGGGTCGGAGATCACGCGTCAACTTCAGTAATGGACATCAATTTGTTATGTTGATTGTAAAATTATAAATCTATGCTATGTCAGTAGTGAATTGGTAAACTTTATTAAATCTTACCGCACAGACACAGAGCCAAGTGTGCTCTTGAAATAACATTCTGCTATTTGTTCTAACTTTACAGGGGCACAGAGCCAAGTCCGGACATGTTTATTGAATCAAATATGTCTAACTGGCTGGTCATCATCACCCCAAGTCTCAACGAAAAAGTTGATGTATTGAAGGATTTGAGCCATCTGATTGGAGTACTTTAATTTTCGCCATAAAAAGAAATTTGAATTACTGCCTATTTCACCGTGCACTGATTAGACGGTTCAAAAAATATTCTATAGAGAAGTGGTCATTTGATGGATGGTCTTTTTAATGTCTTTTTTCTCAAGTTTAAAGAAGTAATCAGGTTGAACAGTTTGAGCACCATGTGATTTGATTTAGTACTCGCATGTGTGTCGCTCACATTTGATTGGTGCGCCATGATCTAAAGATCTGTGGATCTAAACATCGATGGTCCTTACATCATATTATGGGGGTGTGGTATCGCAGAAATGAGGGTCAAACGAAAGTCTCAAAAAAATTTCGTTACTTTTTGTTAATTTTGAAATTTTTGAAATTTTTTATTGTTGATGGTATAGTTTGAGGAATCCACTATTATATAGGGGGCTTTGAGTGTGTTTTTATTTTCTCACCGATGTGGGACTAAATGTAGTTAGAAAACAGCTGTAGTTTGTCAATGGCTGTCGTTTATGCACCCTCAAAAGCTGCTTTTTCACCCCACTTCCTCCACCTGGTATGCAGTGACTGCCTTTGAATCAGATGGAGGAGGTCATTTTTCGTCCCCATCTTTTGCACACTAGATCTATGGATCATAGGCATACCATCAGGCGGTCGGTTTTTTATTACACATGGCACACATCTCAAAATGTCACGCTAAAATCATGCTTGAATGTGATGGAGGTCATATGATTTTAGGGTCACTTTTTGAGATGTATGCCATGTGTAATAAAAAATCGACCGTCTAATGGTACGCTCATGATCCTTAGATCCAATTGTGCAGAAGATGGGGACGAAAAACGACCTCCACCATCTTATTCAAAGGCGGTCAATGCATGCCGAATGAAGAAGGTGGGGTGCGTATAATGGTACCCTTTGTCAATTTGTCCTCTATAGTTCTATGCTTGAGGTTGGCGTCAGTGCCTGGCCACTTGGATTAATTGTTAATTTTTTAAAAAAATATTAAATATATTTTTATTTTATTTTTAATCCCCGAAACTTTCTTGAAATTTTTTCGAAATGTATCAAAATTAATCCGAAATGTACCAAAAGGATCCCCACCGAAAAATTACGGAAAACTAAATTTGTCACTATGCTAGAGAAAGATCTACACAAATTAGTTTCAAAAAGAAAAAGAAAAAGTCCAATCGTTCAATTCCACTGAAAGGGCTAGAATGAGTACAGACCCTATAGATTGGAAATCAGGTCCATATCGACTTTCAAGGTCTTCTCCCATATGATGCCTGTAAACAATGAAACAAAGCTGCCTAAAATGGAATTCATATAACAAAATAAATAATAGTACTAGCAAGTAGTCAATACTTTTGGCTCCTTTTGAAGCCGTCAACCTCAGCCTTAAGTTTGTTGTATTCTAGGTTCCAGTTTCCCTACATGGTCATCAGTATCCAACAAGTGGCAATAGAAACATTACTTAAAAATCAAGTTTTATATCTCGGGTTCAGGGGATGTGAGCCATTTGCAATCCCGTGCCACATTTACTTGCAATAAAACAATCTTCAACAAAAAAACTTGTTAAAGCTTCCATATAATCAAACAAAAATCTCTTGTACACCCTTTGGATAAAATAGCTATCATCTCTTAGGTATGGTACCCCTCTTTTCTCCTACAAAAAAAGTAGAAATAAAGGGAGCAAAGAATTAATATAAACTATATACATATCAAATAACATATTACCTAACTGTTGTTTTGCATAGAAATGTAGCATTTAAAAAATTGAATCTTTGCAACAAACGCTGGAAATGGTACGGTGATCATGTTTCAATGTGAATCTCTGCAACAGAAACAATGTTTCAATGTGGGATCTATAGAGTGAGATATCATAATGTTTAGTGGAGATACCTTCAAAAAATAGTCTGATTCAAAGCAATCAATGGGTTTTGAGCATGGAACTCCTCAGATTTTCTGAGGCTATGTTTGAGATTTTCTCTTTGGAGGCAAAGAGCAGCTCTCTGCCTCCAAAGAGCAATCCCAAACACAGCCTCAGTGTATTTAAAGTTTCTCTTTTGGTTGTTCACAACAAATTGATAACAGAAATTAGGACTTGTTCAAGGGTTTAGGAGGAAGAGATTAATTCAAGTTCAGGCAACAAATCATTAGAAATGTATCTGATTGGGCTATATAAGATTTAGAGGAACTAAATCCCTCTTGCATAACCAAGAAAAAAAATTCAACAAAATTACATAGCTATACTCCAAGAAAGACTCAGCAATTATGTTGAAAACAAACTGGAAATGGTACGGACATGAAATATATAATATATCAGCCTGACGAATGAGGGTAAATAGAGAGTAAATCTAATATCAGAGATTGGCCATCTAAAAATTAAGGACGATGTGACATGAGCAAGTCTACTAGCAGCTAGGTCACAGATGCAAATCTACTGGCATCGTCTGGTCCCGTCATGTCAGACGGAAGTGATTAGCTGTGGGGCTCAAAATCTATACTACTTGAGTTTGCGATTGAAGTTACAACACCCTCTGTCAAAATTTTCCAATATTGAAGTTACAACACAAAAATCAAATTGAGCCATGCATATATGGTGAGAAATAAACAGGTGAATGACAAAATATATTCATGATGCGACTGTGATGCTCCGCATGTAGCAACATTGATATCAAAACTAACAGCCCCAAACCTAGGTGCATGTGCACATTAGATTTTAAATTTGAAAGCAAACATGGAAGGGTCAATCTCCCCCCACCAAACCTCGGGAGACGCCAAGATACTTATCGGCCCAAAATTAGTGAATCTATGCTTTTTTACCTTTTTGACAGGGAGATTGACCCACTCACAGTTCGGGCTATGCTGGTTGATACAAATTTGATTCAATATCTTCCAATGCAATTTACGTATGAATGAATCTTTATTTATTGTGCCAAAAACACGTTAAGCATTTAATAGTTGTTAATGTGTGGATTTGAATTGAGGAATTTAGTGGAATTGTCAAAAGAACCTGAAATATTCCGAACTTTGGGAATCTGATAATTAGAGTTTTTCAAAAGCTCAAAGGTATTAAAATGACTATTAAGTATTAAGGAGCTGAACATACTAAATACGTCTCCATCCTAGTGAAGAGTCTTCCAGCTGAAAATCAGTTAATAGAATTCCAAAAGAAATCCAGGTGGTCAAATGAAGAAAAAAGGCTACAAATTCAAGATGCCAATTCGAATAGCAGCAGGGGAGATAAAAGGGTGTGGATTCATGATAGAAAAGGAGGGTTTAGGTAAAGTATTTTTACAAGTTCCTGAGTCGGTCGTCAGTTGGAAATAATGGGTGAAGAGGTGTGTGGAAGGCTGCGATTCCCCCGAGAATTCTACTTTTTGGATGAGCACTTGCTTGAGAAAGAATCTGATATATCCTAACTTGTCATGTCCATTACGAGTAGATCGCTGATGCGGCTGTCGACGATTGGAAGGCGATCACATTGCTACACTGTGAGGACGCGAGGGTTCTATAGGATGTACATTTAGGAGTCTACATATCATTTGACACCTTCTGTGAGTGTTTACATTTCATAGTGGATTTGTTGCCATGGATCCTAGATTGGATATTTGAGATGTTTCCTTGCTGAATGGTTTTACCACGTTAAAATATAGGGTTTTTGTGATTGTGTTGGTTTATTTATTTGGTTGCAATTTAGGCAAATCTAGGACACTGAAAATTTTCAGGCCTTAAAATAAAAGATATAAGGCACTCAAGAGCCAATGTGTTATGTGCAGGGGCAGTGAGGAAAATGCAAATCACCTCTTGCTTCACTGCTAGTTTGCTAATGGAATTTTGTAATGGATTTTCAAGGTTTTTAAGATGATCGAATAATGTCTAGAACTTTTTAGAGCTGCATATTCTCACACTCTTTCAATGCTCCAAGTAGAGCTGCAAGTAGAGCTGCATATTCTCACACTCTTTCAATGCTCCAAGTAGAGCTGCATTAAAAGATATTCAACTCAAATTTTTAGAGGCTGCATCTCGGGCTAGAACATGAGTTGTTTGGCTCGAAAGAGTGTGAGAATATGCTGGGATCTAGACCGTTGCCTATGGTCATTAAGTTTTTCAAAGGCTAGTGTTGAATGGATTGGGCCAATGCCATGAGGGGACAACTCGGTGGTCAGGATAAGCAAGCAATGGGATGTAATGGGGTCCAGTTAATGCTGATTGTTGAGTCTAACCTCCAGTGCTTTCTTCAGGTTGCTGAGGGGTTCGTTCTTTCGCGCTGGCCGGCGCTCCCTTCTGTTTGTTTTTGTTTCAGTTCTCTTTTGCTCTAGCAACTCAGTATGGTCGAGGTATATAGTTTCTTTTCTTTTTTGTTTCTTTTTTATGTTTGCCTTATTATCGATCCAATAAAAAGGCGAGATGCAGTGACAAGCCTCAGGTACAATGGTTACTCAATAAGGGTCACATTTCTATATCTTTCTACGCAGCCATTGCTACCTAGAATTCAAAGGGTGCCATTATTCAAAATATGGCACCTCCATTGATGATACCAAGGGGGATGCAATGAATCTGTTAGTAGTTTCATACATATTCTTGAGGGAGAAAAAAGTTACAGATGGAATAACCCTTTAAAACAATTCAGTAATGAAGAAATCAACTCTCTGACTAAATATGTTTACAAGAGAGAAATTGATGAGGTTGTCCGAATAAGAAGATTGTATCACCCATAAGCAAGGTGTCGGTATCGGGTATCGGTCCATCATGGACTGATACGTATACGGGTCAGTATTGGCCGATACTGATCCATATCAGTCCGATACCAGTACTAATACCGATACCACCCCAATACTTGTATCTGGGTGGTATCAATATCGGTTCTCGACGAAACTGATACATAACACCGATATGTATTGGTATCCATGGGTCAAAATATCGTCCGATACCGATACGTATCGGACGATACGTATCGGTTTTGGACCTCACCGGTACGATACATACCCTATGTATCGTACCATCAGCAAAAAGAGTAAATTATCGTCCGATACGGACAAAATATCGTCCGTATCGGACGATAATTTCAAATTATCGGACGATAAATTGAAATTATCGTCCGATAATTAGTGTCAACCTGTAAAAAATGAAAAAAAATCAAAATATCGTCCGATACGAACGATAATTTCAAATTATCGTTCGTATCGGACGATATTTTGAAATTATCGGACGATAATTTCAAATTATCATCTGATAATTTGAATTATATGTGGGCCCCACCGTAGACCCGACTTAAAAGTCGGGTACTACCCCTTCTCCTTCCCCTATTCCTCTCTTCTTCCTCCTCTCTTCTTCCTCTCTTCTTTCTCCTCTATTTTTTGATTATTTACCCCATAAATCGGCGCCAAATCGCACAAAATATCACAGGATCGACGTGGAAGGTACGTGTATTTCATTTTATTTCATTTTATTTCCTAAAATAAGGTAGATCTACACTAAATAAGTGTAGATCTACCCTTAAATAAGGTAGATCTACACTAATTAAGTGTAGATCTACACTTAAATAAGGTAGATCTACACTAAATAAGTGTAGATCTACACTAATAAGGTAGATCTGCACCCAAATAAGGTAGATCTACACTAATTAAGTGTAGATCTACACTAAATTAGTGTAGATCTACACTAAATAAAGGTAGATCTACACTAATTAAGTGTAGATCTACCCTTAAATAAGGTAGATCTACACTAAATAAGTGTAGATCTACACTTAAATAAGGTAGATCTACACTAATTAAGTGTAGATCTACACTAAATAAGGGTAGATCTACCCTTAAATAAGGTAGATCTACACTAATTAAGTGTAGATCTACACTTAATTAGTGTAGATCTACCCTAAATAAAGGTAGATCTACACTAATTTAGTGTAGATCTACCCTTAATATTAATTAATATTATAGGTAAATTTATCATTTACCTATAATATTAATTATTTAAATTATTTAAAATAATTAATATTATTTAAAATAATTTTAAAATAATTTTAAAATAATATAAATAATTATTTAAAATATTTAAATTAATTAAAAGTAATATAAATAATTGGTCAAAAATAATATGATAGGTCAAAAATAATTATATGTGACCCCATTTAAAATATTTAAATTGATAGGTAAAAAATAATATAAATAATTATAATTAAGGGTCACATGTAATCAATATGGGTCACATATAATATGGGTCACATATAATTAATAAAATAATAAAATTCGATATGGGTCACATATAATATGGGTCACATATCATAATTCACATATAATTAATAAAATAATAAGGTCAATATGGGTCACATATAATTAAATTTATTATTAAAATTAATATGGGTCACATATTAATTTTAATAATAAATTTAATTATATGTGACTCATATTGATTATATATGACCCATATTGATTATATGTGACTGTCACATATAATTAAAATAATTTATATTATGGGATATGTCCCATAAAATTTTAGAATAATATGGAATAAATTTCAAATAAATATTTAAAAATTAAAATAATATCAAATAAATATTCATAAATTAAAATAATATGAAATAAATATTCATAAATTAAAATAATATCAAATAAACATTAATAAATTAAAATAATATCAAATAAATATTCAAAAATTAAAATAATATGAAATAAATATTCAAAAATTGAAATAAACATTAAAAAATTATAATAATATCAAATAAACATTAATAAATTATAATAATATCAAATAAATATTCATAAATTAAAATAATATCAAATAAATATTTATATATTATAATAATATCAAATAAATATTCATAAATTAAAATAATATCAACTAAACATTCATAAATTATAATAATATCAAATAAATATTCAAAAATTATAATAATATCAAATAAATTTGATAAAATATAATCTGATATTTTTAAAATACCAATAATTAAAAAATAAATTTTATTTTTAAGTGTAAATTAGATGTTTACTTTAATGCAATCGTTTGCTCATTCATGCAGGTGAAATAAATAAATATGGTACGTTCGACAGATCCAGCGTGGCAATATGGTACAGCAATAGATGGTAATAGACTCCAGATTCAATGTAATCTTTGTGGAAAAAAACTGCTGGGAGGAGGTATCACACGATTAAAGGAGCATCTAGCTCATGTAAAGGGAGAGACAAGAGGGTGTCCTAGTGTACCCAGAGAGGTAAAAGAAAATATCAGAGCTAGTTTACAAGCGGCAAAGGGAAAGAAAAAAGCTGAAGCCGATCGTGATAGGGAAATGTATGAGAGAATCAGGAGGCCAGATCCACAGTTTACATCAGATGCACCTGAGGATGATGAGGATGAGGATGAGGATGAGCAGATAGCGAGAGCTATGAGAGAGTGCTAGGGAAGCACAACTTGACGAGATCGGAAGAAGCCGATTATCCGTTTCGGTCGGGTTGAGGTCCATCCATGCACTGCTCTGGTGGATCTAGTCATAGGCCACATGTTGTTGATGTTGATGAGGATGTTGAGCGGTATCGGGTTGCGTGAGGCGACATCTGGGGAGGGATTATAGAAGTCTCATTAGATCCATTCAGACCCCATGGATCCATTCATGTATCACAAACCAAATTGAGTGCAATGTCACTTGCAAAAATGGGGAAGAAGCTTGGAAAATCCATTGCCAAGTTTTTTATATACAACCACATTTCGAGCCAAGTAGCAGACTCGCCGTACTTCAAAAGCATGATTGATACAAGTGCAGAAGTTGGTCCAGGAGTTAAAAAGCCTTCTCCATATGAGATATCTGGGCCCTTACTAATAGATGAGTACGATGAGATAGCTGCCTATGTACAGAGCTTTGAGGATGTATGGGATGAGAGAGGTTGCACAATTATGTGCGATGGATGGACTGGTCCCACAAAGAAGAGCTTGATAAACTTTTTGGTTTACCTGATCGGGACGATTTTTGAAATCGATTGATGCTTCTAGACACGTAAAGATACGACTACCTCTTTAAACTAATGGATATGGTAGTTAATGAGGTTGGAGAGCAGCGGGTTGTGCAGGTGGTAACAGACAATGCGGCAAACTACAAAGCCGCTGGATTAAAACTAATGGCGAAGAGACGTCACCTGTACTAGACCCCGTGTGCCGCACATTGCGTGGACCTCATTCTTGAGGATTTAGGAAAGAGAAGCAAGGCACAGGCAACTATTCAAAAGGGAAGAACGATTACTTCCTACTTGTACAACAGTGACAAGCTGGTCAATTTAATGAGAGCCTTCACGAACAATGAGTTGCTCCGACCTGCGATTACACGTTTTGCAACACAGTTCTTAGCCTCTGAGTTTGGCTAGATATAGGCGTGGTGAAAAGCATGGTGTCGTCGGAAGAATGGAATCAACATGAAATAGGACTCCCACGGCGAAGAGACTAGCTTGCCTTGAAGTTCTTGACACGATCTACAAGACGCTTGATTTTGGGCGTATGTCGACCACGATCGTCACTACCCCATTGGTGCAAGTGTTGAGATTGGTTGATGGTGATGACAAACCAATAATGGGGTACGTTTATGAGTCAATGGATAAGGCAAAATTGGCTATAAAAACCAAATGCCCTACAAAATATAAACGATGCTGGGCGATTATCGACAAGAGGTGGGATGTACAATTTCACCAGTACTTGCATGCAGCAGGTATAACATGTTGCACAATTATGTAGTGATTTTTATTTATTTATTCATTATTTTCATATACTGATGAAATTGCTCATATTTGATGTGTAGCACACTACTTGAATCCGACCTTCCAAAGATATCTGCGACGCTTGAGTTGAGCGACAACGATGAAGTGTATACCGGTTTGCTCAATGTAATCCAAAGAATGCTCCACGAGTTGGCGGACCAAGCCATAAGAGATGTGAGTAATCATAGTATCATACCTTATAACTAATAAGTCAAATGTCATGTGATATTATCATCTATTTATTGATATGTGCCTTACTGTGTTTCATCTTTATAGATTGACATGTTTCGCAAGAGACATGGGTCATTTGGGACCCCGTTGGCGCAATCCCAAATTAAACACGACAAACCCGCTGATTGGTGGATGCATTATGGAGGTGATGGTCCGATATTGAGGCGAGTAGCAATGAGGGTATTGTCGCAAACGTGTTCCTCGTCCAACTGCGAGCGGAATTGGAGCACTTTCTCTCTCATTCATACTAAGACAAGGAATAGACTAACTATGGACCGATTGGAAAAGTTAGTCTACTGCCACTACAACATGCGATTAAAGGTCAGGAATATACAGAGGACCAACCGCGATAAGCAATTACATGAAGTCTTAGATCCTCAATTATATGAAGTCTTACTTACATATTATACTAATTCATCTATCATATTCTATCTTGCAGACGGTGATTATTTTGATCCCATCCAGTTGGATTATATATTCGAGGAGGATGACCCTTTGAATGAATGGATCGAAGAGAGAGAAGAGCCAGTCTTGGATAGTGAGAGCCTTGAATGGTGGACAATCTTTGAAAGAGTAAGCGGAATGAGCTTCCCAACCAAAGGCGGAAAAAGAAGATTGAATCGTCATTCGGTGGTTGGATCGTAATGACATGAGTAGTGATGATGGGAGTGGTGAGGATGATGGAGGGCATGATGGTGGAGGGATGTTGGCACTAGTGGTGGAGGGAGGAAAGCTGGTACCTCAGTCCTTATAGAGATGTAAGCGGCAGGGACGATGACGACTCGACGCCAACATCGACACTCCTACATTGAATGGGAGGGTTGAAGGAAGAGGAGCGTCGGGATCATATCAAACACCACCACCACCACAAGATGATACAGATATGGGTTATATGACTTCTAGCTTCGGGGGATTCAGTTTGCAAAATACCGAAGATTCAGCAACTAGTAACCCATACTACCAGCCACAACAAGCTTACCCGGTGCCATATGACTTCGTTGGTCAGATTTTTGGAGGACCGGCCTTTACGTATTACTATCGAGCCATATTCGTTTACTCGACCTCATAATCATGGGTATCAATATGGGCAACATTATAGGCAAAGGCGAAAGCTTCGCGGATGATGACGATGATCATGAGGGCCAAGAACCACCACGAAATTCAATGTGGCTCTAAAGTAAGTTTTTTATATACAATTAAACTTATTTTTATCAACATAGCTATTATTTTTGACAATATATAATTTATTTTTGTCAATATATATTGTAATTTACTTTATGCGTGTCTGCGTCGATCAAATTATGAAATATTGTTAATAAAATAGGCATGTGATCAGCTGATCGAATATAATGTTAGAAGATCTATTACATTAAGTCAAAAATGTGATCTTAAGACAAAAATAAGTTAAAAATTAGGCATGTGACTTGGGTTAAGTTACAAAATAGGCATCTTACTTATATATTCATCTAAATAATGCATCAAATATATAAAAAATAAAAGCAAAAATAGTTGAAATAAATACAAAATAAATAAATATAATTTTTTCAGATTTTTTGTGATTTTTTGGGTTTTTTAAAAAAAAAACGATTTTTTCAATGTATCAAACCGATACATTCAATGTATCGCCGATACATTGAATGTATCGGACGATACCCGGTACGTATCGTCCGAGAAGTCCGGACGATACGTACCGGAAAACCGGTATTTTGACCCATGTTGGTATCACCCGAGTTTCGTTTGAAAATTCCACCTAGAAAGCAACTGAGAAAAAGGTTGTGCTCAGATTGAATTGAAGAAAGCATACGACAAATTATGAAGCAGATGGATTTTAATGACAACTAGCTGAGCTTGATCAAATTATCCATAACTACAACCAATTGTTCAATGATGAGAAATGGCATTGGCATTCCCTTCAGTTACTTTTCGAGTACTAATGGCATTCGACAAAGCCACCACTTTCTCTTTACCATTTTACCATCGCTCTAGATGTTATTAGTTACTTGCCAGAGGAAAGCGTGGTTAAACGAGAGATTTTTGTTCCACATCATTTCCCTCCTCTGTCCATATCACACATTCCCAAATAATCTCATGGCCTTCATATCTACAAATGAAGATTTTACAGGAAATCTTAATTTTTTTAATGATTTCCACTAGATTTTGGACTGCGGTTAACACAACCAAGAGGCTTATCTTCAATGAAATCAGCCATAACTGAAAAGCTCATTACCTAGTGTTGGTCCCATATGTAGAGGTGCTGAGAGGGGTGGACAGAAACCTTTGGCTGCTTCAGTGAAACCAGCCATCAACCAAACTCTTTTAGAACTAGCTTCTCAATGTGACGCACTTTAAGCTAGAAGGGTGAACAAAAAGTATCTCAAGAATACATGTAGGAAAAGGATTTCGTCCTCCAAGAATGGGGAAAACCAACACTTGGCAACAAGCCACCAAATGGATGACACACAACACAGGGGGATTGCTTAGATCATATTCGTTTTATATAAAAAAAAAAATTTGAAAACTCATCTCCACCATGTATTTTTTGGGCCTTGGGATTGAACCGTTTAAAACAGTTAAATTTTGACGGAAGCCTTAAAAAAAATTTGAATTTTTTTTTTTGCAAATTAATCTAACCCATCCCCCTGTGGCACTCAAACAGTGTTTTGGGTGCCACTTGGAGCTCCACGACATTTTGGAGGACAATACTGGCTCCCTATGTGTGTGTGTGTGTGTGTGTGTGTGTGTATATATATATATATATATATATTATGGGTAAGATGGCTCGAACTTGTAACCTTGAGGTTGCAATATTGTCAACTTTCCATTGTGTTGGAATGCACGAAACCAAAGAATTAGTCTAGAGCTTAGAGGGGCATTCCAAAAATTTATTAAGAGGGTAACTACATCGCTATTGGCGATTGAAGAACTCAATTTCGGTCTAACCCTTGGCTCCAAGGTGGGGTCTATTTCTGAGAAAAGTGAGAATCATAATAGAGGAATGCTATTTCAATTAGAGCTTCGTGAAAAACTTCGGTGTAGGATATCATTGCAAATGGCGAGTGGCGTTTACCATAAGATCCAATTGAGGATGCATGAAACTCTTGGGACTAAGATCTCCAATTATGGAATCCTCACTAAGGGAAAACTTATTTGTTTCAACACTAAATCCAATTATGGTATTTGTTTATTTATAATCCACATGGATGGCTCGATAAGAGAACTTCTGCTGGCTGTGGTAACCTGCTTAGAATCCATATATGAGGCTTGCTTTTTTTGCAGGACCAGCAACAAATGTTGGCATTTCCCTTGTAGAATTAGAATATATGTTCTATTCATATGATTATCCCAAATCGATGATATTTGGATTAAGAATGATAATGTATTGACGATCTAATTGAGCCCCATGGAAATATAGGAAATATAGAATTCCAATTCGAAATGATAGAATAAAGTTTGAGAAACTTAAAGCTTACTATATATATATCGTGTTGGCGTGTTGATCAATGTGTGCTAACTATATGGCGGAAAAGGGGCAACACTCGGTCAACACAGCTATAAGTTGGTCAGAGACCTCTAACATGGTAGATGAAATTTGAGGAAAGATCATGGAAACTCATTTTATAGTAGATTATACGTTCCCTTTTCTTTTTTTTTTTAACTTAATTAATAAACAGGTGAAGACCTGCCAAGCTCCTGCTTGCCCAAAAAATGTATCAGATCAAATTTATAAAAACCTAAACCTGAAATCAACATCAATTAAAAATAAAAAATAACCCATTTAGAAAAGGCAAACATATCCTAAGTCCTAACAAAAACCTCCAAAATATGAGGAAAGATCATGGTAACTCATTTTGTAGTAGCTTGTAAATTCCCTTTCTATTTTTTTATATTTTACTAAATTGATAAACAGCTGAACCTGCCAAGCTCATGTTTGCCCCACAAAATAAAATCAGATGAGATTTGCAGAAAGCCATTTTTAAAAAAATTAATAATAATAATAACCCATTTTTGAATATGCTAACACATGCTAATGAAAAACCTTCAAAATTCAAAACCCATATCACAGATACAAGGAACATTAAAAACCATCAATACCCTTTTAATGATGAATGATAAGCAATTAGCATAACCATTTGAGAAGGAGGAAAAAAAATCCCTTACACAAACCCACCAAAATAAAACCATCAAAATCCACACCAAAACAAAACTAAAAAAAAAAACCTTTGAAATAATTAAAATAGCATAACAAAATCAGATGTTGCAATAAACAATGAATCATCTCAAACAATTGAAAAGAACACACATACATTAGATGCTGCAGTGAACATGGAATCATCTCTACAAATAGAGACAAGCAGAAATTATAGAAAGCCTATTCATCAATATATATATATATATATATATATATATATATATATATATATATATGCAAGCACCTCTTACAAAAATACTTACAATATCGATGCAAAAAACGGATGTCTGCGAGAGCAAAGACATCGACGCGAGGTCCACGTCTAGTTGGGATTTTCGACCTTATGGATACTCATTGCTTCTCTCTCTAACCATGACCCTAGCATAGCCATCCAGCCATCGTCTTCTTGACCATCATGGTTCTGAAGTCTTCTTTAGAGATCGATGAGGGATCGTCGCTAGGGAGAAGAGAGGGTTTGGAGAGAGAGAGAGAGAGAGAGAGAGAGACACACTGGAGGGTTTGGAGAGACTAGAGAGAGAGGCTCACCAGAGCACTCGCCGGAACACCCACCGATAAAGTCGCCCTCTTTGGGTCGCAGTCGCAGGTAAAAAAGTGATAGAAAATGGTGTAAAACGAAGTTTATAAAGCAGGGTATAGAAGAGATTTTACTAATATGTATAAATCAAAATTCACAGATTTCAAGGACCCCAAAATACGGTGCATCCTGATTATGAGAAACTTTCCATTTCAGTATAATAGTGCGAAACTTTATCAACATGAATCCTCTTTTTTATAAGTGCCCATATTAATAACTCAAAATGGAAATTATTTAATTGAAGAAGCATTAGCACCACCTCCCATAATAATTGTTGAAGAGCCCCCTCCTTTACCAACTTTTACTGATGGCTAGCTATTAGAGTTGTCGTACACTTTGCATGATAGGGTGAAAGTTATAGAAACCTTGGATTCAATGATCATCGTTAAGAGAAAACAATCCGTAGATGAGAGATGAAAGTTGCAACCTGGATGTCGTAAGTTCTACATACAAATTAATTAATTAAAACTATGTAAATTTTTTGTCTTCTAGTGGTTTGCCGATTTGTCACCATCTATGACCAGTCAATCTTTTGACTGGCCAATCCGTCCATTTAAGTCATGGATCTGTTACCGTTTAGGTGGTCAATGATTTAACGAATTGTAGCGACCACACTGATTTTCGCTAACATTGAATCGTTGGCTTTTGATGAGATTGCGGCTAGTTTGACTCATTTAATCAATGTCAAACCTTTGACCCAATTGACGTGGCCTGAGACCTACCTATTGTAGTTGGGTGCATCCACCCAGGCACACTAAATCTAGGCTTGAATCTCTATGTAGAGCACATGCGTGAGCACAAAAACCACTCGAGCCTTGGGTCCCATACTTCTAATCCCGGTCTAACTACGATGTCACGTGGACCCAAGCCCGAACCTCTTTTGAATTAGTTCATATCGAATGAATAAAATATTTTTAATTAATAATATATATTTATCGGTGAACGGGACTAAATGCGAGAACCATGGTGTTTGGTGTTGACATATAACACACGACCCAACTCCACTCTCTCTAACTACATATATATATATATGGCACCCATTTTATAGCCTCAAATTTAGAATATATATATATATATATATATATATATATATATATATATATATAGAATATATATTGCCCCCTTCTCTATAGTAAGTAAGAGAGTCCAAATAGGACTCTTGCATTCTTTTTCTTTTATTCTTTTTCTCGCAATAGGCCAACCGGGCTCTCTCTTCCAATATATCCCCTTCCTCCTCTTGGTCTCTCTCTCAAGATATCTCTCTCTCTCTCTCTCTCTCTCTCTCTCTCTCTATATATATATATATATATATATATATATCCCATCGGTGACCCTAGCAGCCACCAGCAACCCCTCCCCATTCTCTCTCTCTCTCTCTCTCTCTCTCTCTCTCTCTCTCTCTCTCTCTCTCTATATATATATATATATATATATATATATATCCCCATTAACCCAAACAACACTCACCTCCCATTTCGATCTCTCTCTCTTTTCTCTGTAACTCGTGTAGGCCAATCACAACAGCAGCCCACTGTGGCCATTAAAACCCTCCCATCATCACGTTTCCTTACCATCCTCATCCTCCACAGAGACCCATCGCATGAGCCGCTCAACCTCCAAACTCTTGCAAAGTTTCCATTAACAACAACTCCATCACCTCGGACCAGTCACTTACCTCCATCACCCATCATCAATGTAACATCATCGAACATCGTCGCTTCTTCATATGCCACTCCCTAAATCGTCGACTCAATATTGTATTATGTCGAGCACCCCGCACAACTTAAAGAACATTGTTGCCGATCAAATCATTAAGATCCAAAGAGGAGGCCGCAAAACTAAATAATAGTTCGAAGTTCAAATTTGGTCATCACCATTCAGCGATTCGAATCACCGGAAATCACATGCGATCATCACTGAGATCGAACGTTAAAGTTGGATCCATGCCTATCCAATCAATTAAAAGCTCCTATTATATGGGTGCCCTTCTATCCATCCAAATCTACGTTTTTATACTTTTTATGATAATTATATGAAAACTGTAATTTTCCATCCTTAGGTTTTGTGTGGATTTACAAGACGGTTATGGTCAAAGGGTTGACCCTATGGTTGAACTCATCGGTCGAGAATTATAATATACTATATCATTTCCACATGGCACACAAATGTGTCAGTAAAATAGATCCTAAGGGCTATAAATCTGGCACAAAGAAAGCCCATGTCAAGGATTGGTTGCTGCCCTATTTTGTTTTATTGCGCACTCGATGTGGAAGTCATCGTTTGACTGTTTCAATCTCGATGATCCTATTATTTTATGACCTCGGTCAAAATGGGGATTCTCCATAAAATTTAATGCTTTTTATATCTAATGACTCACATTGATCTGCTAGTCTTTATTTTCACAAACTTTAGTACTCCAAATACCTGTCAATAAATTGATTTTACACTTTGAATATTTCCTGCACTTATTTTAGAAATCTGCACATACATTGGTCAAAGGGTCCAGTTTGACCCATTAAATTAAGCAAACCACAGACATATGAGTCGAATCGTGTGGATCTAAACAAAGATCATTTGGCAATTTGTTAAATCGATGGTCAGATTTTGATTAAAATAAATAAACCTCTGTCTTTACACCACCTAAAGTGGTGCATATAGCCACAGAAATTTCTACACTTTATGCCTTTGGCACCTTAGTCTAGGGTCTAATTTGACCCTTTTAGATGTCAAGTTTTAGGCCGAACTGGGACAGGAGATACCAAGAAGGATCCCTCATAAATTTTGAATCTCTTCCCATCCGACGGATAGTTTTACATGAAAACAGATCAAGCCGAATTAGGCGATTGTACAAATTTCCCAAAAATGATGAAGGGCTTTATACCCTTAGACACCCAACGTCAAGGGGCAAGTTTGACTCCCTACCTGACCTCAAAAATAATCAAACTAGTGCAGGACCTGAATGAAAACCCACATTATTTTCTAGAATACTATGTGGTTACCAAATCCAATGTCGCATAACCAATGTATTTAAGTACTTAAAATGCGCCTCAAATTTAATTAAAGCATGAATGAAATCCGAACATTGGGCCCAACCCACCTTCTAAGTCTTAATGGACTCATCAGATGTATTATCTATCCATGTTGTGAAGCATATGGTACGTCGATAATCATACCATGGGATGATCTCGATCAAGAATGAGTGACTGTTCAATTAATGGTCTAAATGACCAAATCAATAGTGAAAATCATATTAAAACAGGATACTCATTACACTGATGACATCGATAGGATTCGATTGTTTTAAACTCGAGCACGTTCACCTTAAAATGCATGTATCGATTATTCGATAGTTTATAAGTGATTGAGTCATATCGAGACTAAATCTAATCGAAATCACGTAAATGATCAGTCGATTTTCATCAGATCGACAAGATCTATCTGATAAGACTAGTCTAACATCACCTTGTGATACATATTATAGTACTCATATACCTTTATTATAAGTCGCCTTCTTCTCTCTATTAATAATGAACAAGACGTTCGACTTACGAGTAATATTAGTTCCCATATGATTAGATATTTTTTTATTATATGCTTCATTTACTTTGTGTGACAGTCATCATTTAGAAGTACGTTAGGGCATATGTATGTTAAGAAAAATGAATAAAATACAATACACGACTTTTAAACCTTCGTCACGATAGAATTTCTTTCACGGACACGTAAAACTTAGAATATAGGCGTTCATGTATGGATGCAACTCTTCTATAATAGTATGAGATGCTACACGAAGTACATCCAGATTCCTACGAAACCTGTCCCTTGGAAAGCATGATTTGTGAAGCCTATCGCATCGTAGCCCATTTTAATTAAGTTTAAGAAAAAATGAAATATGAATATGTTAAAATATGAGATGTTAAAAAAGGTGAGACTTAAGCCCACACAAATATGAAATCGGTGCAGGGACCTAAGCCCAAAACCGAATAATATTATGATATGTTAAGACAAGTTGTGAAGGTCAGCTGAACATAAATTAAGTTTCTACACGTGTCATACCTTACGAGTCACCGTAAGGGTACAATATCTACAGCCGAGAAGGGTCTTAAGGACAATATGATAGTTTTGTCTCGAACTAAGGGGACATTATGGTTACTATGCGTACAACCTCATCTGGCTGGATGGTGGTTTATGTTATGATATAGAGGTTAGGTAGTTATCTACATGTGGACCTCGCGTGATATGCTCGAACAGCGATCCTGACACAAATCGTTTAAATAAGATAAGTAAGATACGAAGTACGTTGTGTAGGCGTATGGAGTAATAATAAGACTTCCGATATGACACTTAAGTTAAGTTGACAAGATAAGTAAGAAAAGTAATAAGCATTAAAAGCATCATATGCACTGAAATATGTTATGTTCTTTCAGTTTTATAGCTTTATAGTTATGAAATGTTTATAAGAATAGTTATTATGTGTTTATATAAAATTGTAAAAGATTCACTTTTACTCACAAGGTTGCACCCACGATTTACTGGGTAGATTGTGGTGGATTGATTGTGCAACCTACTGAGTTTAAGTAACTGAGGAAACTCACTCCCTCCCAAAAACTAACAGCTACAAGTGAAGATATAGACTACACTGCCTAGTGGACTTGATGCGCTGGTAGACTATGCGATTTATGAGGGTGATGACGTGGAGGATCGGTTAGACGACATCAGTTATATATTAAATATTTGGAAAGACTTTCTAGTAGCTGATTGTACTTTTATTTATGGTCATGTAATATCGTGGACTCCAAATTCAATATAAGCATAATGAAAGAAATTTTTAATGTAGAATAAATTTTAGTTCACGATTTTTTTGGGAGCCCAATTTTATGTAAGATCTAGTGAGATATATATGTCTGCTTATCGTCTTAACAAACGTGCGGTATTATAATACGAAATTCTAAATCCTTGAGATCAGCTAGAATTCTGAGTCATGACAGAAATGACTCTGTGACTAGAGTCGATCAGTGAGCGCTACAACCGATCAATCGGAAGAATGGTCATTTAACATATACGATCGGTCGGCTATATAGCGGATTCAATCGCAAGAGTTGCTATATGACAAATTAGAGTTGTAAATCAGTGTTGTGGCCGATAGGACAAAACATACAACTTAAATGCATTACCGATCGGTTGTTGTCACATATATGGTCGGTCAGTGCTATAGTGGATCTATGGGTGTAACGGTCATCGGGCAGCTCAGAGGGGCTGACCTTTCGATCAAAGACGTATAACAATACATTGACAGATCCGTCTAGTGGAGAGAGAGAGAGAGAGAGGAGTGAAATTAGAGGAGGTATTGGATATTTTTGTCTTTATTTTGAGAATCAATTAAAAGGCTTTTGATGACTTTTTTTTTTTGTTAAAGGTTTGTTTCTTACATTAATAATAAAACAATTCATGCATTTATTTTATTATTAGAAAAATTGATACGTAGTCAAATTATAATAGCCAAGTTTTATCCCATTCAAACAGAGTAACAATGATTGGATCCGTCAGGTTGGTTCAGTTCGAATAAACTTGTTGGTAATTTTTTATAAAAAAAAATTATATATAATAAAATTAATACACATTTCACATATACATTTATTAGTTGGAGCAATGAATTCAATATTTACTAAAAAGAGATAACCTTTTCTATAATATCTGAGTTTTCTTTCGGGAAATTTACCTGATCGACCCTGTCAGATGTACCTTTTACGTCAAAGGCCCTATAGTTTTACCTTTACCCAAACCGACCAGCTCGAAGCCGAGTCGACCCTAAGGAGAATAAAAAATCCATATTACCCTATTCTCTGACTTTCTTTAACTCACGAATACATCTCATTTTTCCTCATTTTAATCTGCGCTAGAGTTACTAAGAAGTTAGAGGTGGTGAAGGTGACGACGTCTTCTGCCTCAGATTTGTTACCTAGAAGAAGAAAACAAAGGTTTAGGAGAAAAAGCTCCTGCATTTTGCCATTGGGAATTGAAGAACCTGCAATTTTCCATTCCGACGTGAGGTATGTTCAGATCCAGTGTAAACCATATCGAAAGTTATTTTGCAAAATTGATTTTACTGGGTAAATATTTGCAAATAGTTGATATCGATTGCATAAAATCGTCATCGACTGTTGACACAATCGATATCGATTGTCAATAGAATCGATATCGACTGCTAACACAATCGATATCGATTGAGTATCCAATCGGTATCGACTGCATAAACAATCGACATCGATTGAGTATCCAATCGTTATCGATTGTCTTTACAATCAATATCGATTGGATACTCAATCGATGTCGATACCGATTAGATACTCAATCGATATCGGTTGTGTATCAGTTGTTTTGCTACCAATTTGTCATTCCTTTTGTTCATCCGTCTTACAACTTCTTTCTTCTCCTTCTTAAACAGGTGATGTCTGGAGTGGAAATTCCTCTTCTCTGTCACTTTGATGGTCATATTGTAAACGATGATAGTTTATATCAAGGTGGCCGCCGGAGGGTTATTACAATTTCGACGAGTATATCTTATGAACGGTTTAGAAGGTAAATTTCTGCTGTCAGTTTTGCGAGAGCAGATGAAACAATTTTCATAAAGTTCTCTATGAAGATAGTGAATACCCCTGTGCTTGCCGACATTTTAGATTCGGATGATTTAGCCAACCAATTTTCGTTTTATAAATCCGGGTTAGACATTATAAAGGTATTCATCATTAAAGAACTATTCTCCTTCCGATTCGAAACTGAACAAGTACCTCTAGGTGGGACTGATTTTGTGAGTAACCATTCCTTTCAGCCATGTAAATTTGAGGAGGAAGGACTTACATATGATACTATTCAGTTAGACGATGACGGTAATTTTGCGGCAAGCATATCTACCATGAATGCAACTATTGATCTAAACCATGCCCCAATTGAATCATATGATGACCCACTACAAAATATGCATGGGACACATTGTAGTCAAGAGTTAGACTACACGTCTCTAAGAGTGGGGGATGAAGACAATTTTCATCATAACTTTCCCGACGGATTCACAACTTGGCTGACTCATGAATTATATTTTACTATGCTATCGATGGGGATTAACGAAGGAGCTCAACCCTATTTCCATACATACAATCACCCCTTCGGTGAAGGGCCTAGTCAACCATGTCAGAATCCATTCGGTGAAGGGCCTAGTCAGCTATGTCATGACCCGTTCCTTGAAGGGCCTAGTCAACCACATCAGAACCCCTTAGGTGAAGAAGGATCTAGTGAATCACCTCAAAACACTGCTAGTGAAGAGAACGTTGAAGATTATGATGACGAACCGGATGGGTTTATAAAAGAGGATCCGAACTATTTTATAAGAGACATTGATAATCCCTTAGTAGATAGAGCTTACGAAGTGTCAGAGACATTGGACGAGTCTTCCGATCAAGAGGTGGAAACTGAATATCGAAATTGGACGTTTGAAGTTGGAGAGATCTTTAAAGACAAACAAATATTTCAAAGAGCATTGAAAGAGCACGTGGTGGAGAAAAACTTCCAAATTCAGCCTTTGAAAATCGCTAATTACCGAGTGACAGCCGCATGCTACGAACCCGATTGTTCATGACGACTACATACGTCTAAATTAACTGGGCTCGACACTTTTCAAATCAAGACGTTCAATAGTACTCAAACATGCGGAGCCGCTAAGATCGGACCGCACGGTCACCGTAATGTAAAAATCTCCTTCGTAGCCAACTATGTACGAGAGAAACTTATGGAAGGATTCGACTATATCCCGACGTTGATAATATTTGATATTACAAAAGCTTATATTATGTAAATCTCATATGCTAAGGCTTGGAGGGGGAAGAACTTGCCCATTATGATATTAGAGGCAGTTGGAAAGGATAATTTGTGGATCTACCAGCCTACGTGAAGGAGATGGAGAGAGTAGATCCTAATGTACAAACATCCTTTAAACTAACACTTGACGGTAAATTTCAAAGATTTTTTAGAGTTTCGGCCTGTGCAACCAAAGCTACCGCAATACACTTCGTCACACACTGCTTGTAGATGCACACACCTATAAGGACGTTTCGAAGGGATTCTACTTATCACCTCGGGGCAAGACAGTAATGGCCATATATTACCGTTAGCATTTGTCGTCATCAAATTAGAAGAAGAGGATACGTGGATATGGTTTCTTGAACGGGTAGGTGCGTTCGTGATCGGTGAATTTATCAAAGATTTCATTTTTATCACGAATAGGTCGAAGGGTTTAATTAAGGCGGTCAAACATATCTTCCCTAACGCATACCACAACTATTGCATGCGACATATGACACAAAATTTGCAACACAAGTATCTCAGGAACAATAGGAAGGGTTTATGGTGGTGCGCCGCGCGTGCATATTTAGTAGAGAAATTTAATTATTTTATTAAAAAAATGAAGAAAGATCTTGTTGATTCTCGAGCCGTAGAGTATATTTTGAAAATAGACCCAAAGCATTGGCACGCGCATATATGAAAGGAAAGTAATATGATTCCCTAACTATGAATAATACCGAAAGCTTAAACAGCATACTAAAGATAGCTCGAGAGAGACCAATTATCGACCTAATCAGAACTACTAGAGATAAAATTGCCGATCATTTTTAAAAGCGCCAACAGATATCTGAGAAATGGACCACCCTCCTCTGCCCAAAAGCAGACGAGCACGTGAAGAAGGTGCTGCAATGAGCCGATAGAAAGAGAGCTCAACCATAGGGGCGCGATCAATTTCAGGTCAATTTCAGAAATTTCATTCATTATGTCGACTTGGAACACAAGACGTGTACTTGCCGCCGTTGGCACATTCATGGCTTGTCTTGCTCTCATGCCATGGCGGCCATCAATCAGAGAAGTTACGATTACCATAACTTCTGTGAGAAATAGTTTTTCACTGCTTACTTTAGATAAACATACGACGAACAATGGCTTCCCACCCTCGATAAAAGCCAATGGGCATTCCAAGCTGAGAAACTGCCTGAAAATATGAAAGTGAGACTACCCTATAATTATCGAAAGCAAGCCGGCCGTCCGAGAAAGAGAAGGATAAGGTTTAAGGGTGAGGTTAGAGCCCTACAGTGTGACAGGTGCAGTCAGTATGGTCACAATCGTAGGAGTTGCATGACAATTGGGCCAATGGGTTAATACAATACAAGAAGTCGGCTATATATTCAACTACACACCACAGTTCATTAGCTATAAATTAAAAATATAAAGAAGTATATTTTAATAAAACTTTTAAGTATTTTCCCAACGTTTTGTCAACACAGACAGTCGATATCGACTGTAAATACGGTCGATATCGACTGCGAATACAGTCGATGTTGATTTTATAAGAGGTCGATATCAAGTACCTTTACAAATCGATAATGATTCCTTATGAAATCGATAATGATTGCTTATCAAATCAAACTCGATTGCTTATACAATCGATAACGATTGCTTATACAATCAAACACGATTGTATTCACTGTCGATAATGATTGCATATGAAATCGAGCACGATTGCATATTCATTCGATATCGACTTCTTATACAATCGATATCGATTCTATTCGCAATCAATATCGACTGCTTGAGCACTCTTCACGTAACTCTATATTTAGTCGAAGACTGTCAATAGGGTCTGCGACACGCCCAAAACTAGCCTATTATTAACTAGCCTATATATTTTTACATACTTGAGATTAAAAATTTTCAAAAAAAGTCGAATGTTGTAAAAATTAAAATTTTTATTTACAAATATCCTTATAAATATCCTTGAATGTTCTGCTTACAACTACATATAATTTTAACTTTTGAAAAAAACTAGGGTAGTGCATCAGTTATAGGTTCTATATCGGTGGCTTTCTCAGCTTCTCCATCGACAGTAAATTTAGCGAGGGCTTGGCCAATTTCTGCCCTGATCTGACTCATATTGCTTTGGCTAAAGTTGAATTTCTTCCCCGTCATGAAGTATTCTATGTACTTCAAAATAAATACCCCACAGTCCCACCCATTGCTCTGTCAGGATACGGATTTGACCCTGCAATCAGAACTTTACCACGGATAGGTCTCCACGTTCAATGTAGTGGAGTCTCCGTGTACATATAAAAGCGCGGGAAGATATTTGGTCTGTTATGAAAAGTGTAATGTCAGATAATATTTAACAAGTAGCTAAGATAAGTAAACACAGAATTTATCCGCAACTTCAGTATGAGCAGTGTCATCCATGACTTCTAAAAGTCTTAGGTAGGCTCCAATTATCTGAAAGATAACAAATTTCAGTAATCAACTATTCAGATAATCGTTATCGATTCTATCTGATCGGTATCATTTAAGAGACAATCGTTAACGATTGCCCTGATCGTTAACGATTGCCTAGATAGTTGGTATCGACTGTTAAGACGATCATTAACGACTGCCTATATAGTCGGTATCGACTGTTAAGACGATTGTTAATGATTGCCTAGATAGTCGGTATCGACTGTTAAGACGATCATTAACGATTATTTGTACAGTCGTTATCGATTGTTTAAACAATCGCGATCCACTATTTGGACAATCGTTCTATTTTTTTAATCAGTCATTACTGTCAGAAAATATTAAAAGAAAATAACATCTTTGGAAAGAATTAAGAATTGAATATGAGAGATTTGGTTACTTACAAGATTGTCTAAGTGTCCTTTGCCTTCCAAACATTTGAAAGTATGCATCCGGAGTGTATAATCACCCATGGAGCTTACGTAGGTGCTGCATAAAATATAACGGCAAAAGTTTTAATTCAAAATGAAATTTACTTCTAACTAACAACTAACTATCATCAGAAAAACGGACAAATTACAAATATATGTAACTTACTCGGCATCCTTTTCGGGAGCTGTCCAAATGGCATTCATGAACCTCTGCTCATCTATCAGCTCAACCGTAGGAAGGGGCATCGTCTCGGTTGGAGGTTTTTTTATTGGCAGCTTTTTTCCGGTCTTAGGCTTCACGACAACATGTTTTGCTTTAATCCTAGGCCTCAGAAGAGCATCGAATGGTTGCTCAGATTGCTTATCACCAGCCGGACCACCCTTATCATCATGATCGTGAGATTGGTTATCAGCTGCTGCCAACTCCTCTTACGCAGGAGGAGCTGGTGCCACATCTGCTGATCCCCGATCGGCTGGACCAATAGGTTCTGGTCCCATATCGACTGTGAGAGACACTTCCGATAACAACTTCGAAACAGTACTATCCTAAATATCGAAAGACATCAAATTGATAAATAAGAAGAACTGAGAGAATAGAATGACCTCTAAAAATAATTTAAATCGATTCTGAAACCGATCTAAATCAATCGTACTTACAATCGATACCGATCGTATTTACAGTCGATATCGATTGTATTTAAAATCGACACCAATCATAATTACAATCGTTACCGATCGTATTTACAATCATTATCGATGGTAAATACGATCGAAAATGATTGAATTTACAATCGATACCGATTGTATTTACAATCGTTATCGATGGTAAATACAATCGATAGCGATTGTAAATATGATCGATATCGATTGGAAAATCAATCGATAATGATTGTATTTACCATCGATAACGATTGTAAATACGATTGTCATCGATTGTAAATACAATCGTTAGCGATTCAATAAACAATCGAGGTAAACTAAAACAGACTACACTGCCACTCATACCTTGGGTGCCACCTCCAAGATCGTTTGAAGGAGTTCTAAAATTTTTCCTTGCTCTTTCCGGATCATTTTGTTGAAGTGATCCGCCGTTTGCAATTAAACATCCCTTGAAGTGAGCCGGCCATCAAAGGAGGTGCATTGTATCCGGAGGAGCCTATTCTCCTCTACCAACTGCTTATTTCCTTCCACCAATTGATTAACTAACTCTTTCAAATGGCTCGCTTTTTGATTGAGTTTCAAGTTATCTAACTCTAAATCATCAATCCTCCTCAACTATTGATTAGAGGAGGTTGGTGTACTGCCACTTGTCTTTACGGCGACCCTTCTAGGCCGGTCTAATTGAACTTGGACCTCATCTGACGACGAGCCTTCGTCAGACGTTTCATCCTCAAACTCTTCCTCTTCAAATTCTTTGACTGGAATATAATTTCTTTTCTTCTTGGGCCGCAGATCAACTTCCACAACTTTCTTGACCTCCTCAACCTCTTTCCTCTTTTCCCCAATTTCTCCCCCAACAGCCTTTAGACCCCGCTGATAATCCCTTATGAGGGGTATCTCCAACTCAAAGGTAACTGGTTCGAGGGGAGCGTAAATTTATTACGAAAAAGGACAGGTTGTAAAATAACAAAGAAAATTTACAGAGAAAATTGAATGATCACTGTAATATAACGACTGCTTAAGGAGTGGATACCGATTTCATCTACAGTCGATAACGATTATGTAGGAAGTCGATACCGATTGTGTATGAAGTCGATACCGATTATGTAGGAAGTCGATACCGATTGCTTAGAAAGTCGATACCAATTGCGTAGGCAGTCGATACCGACTATGTAGGCAGTCAATATCGATTGATTTGGTAATTGGAATCCTCCACTTTACTCTTTAAAGTCCTTACAAATTTACTTTTACAAATTTGAATTATTTAAAACGACATCATGCATTGCTGTCTATCATCTTCGCAAGAGTGTAGCCTTTAGTCCTCGTTTGGGGCTTCTCCGCCCACTTCAACAATTGGGAGAAAGGGTTTATCATTGACATTCTTTGAGGTGAGATGTTAGGCAGCATCTCATAGGCCTACCACTGAAGTACACACATACAGCCATAAATATTATACGGCTTAAGAGCTTTATCGTTGTCGGCAGTCTTTCTATTTGTCACGCCCTTCTCTATATATTCCAGTAAGTCTTTGAACACGAAGAGACCCCACGGAATTTTTTTGAAGTTCTCCACGTCATCGACGAGTTCAACGTGGTCATTCGATAATTAATGATGAGACCCGAGAAAAAGGAATGTACATAGAACAAAAAGAAGAGCCAACTTGACGAAGTCGTTATCACTTTACGCTAGCCTCAATCCATTTTCAATATGAGACCGAATAATTTTTTGGGCCGGTAATCCCCAAAAATATTTGTATCGAATGGTTTCCTCTTTAGGTGCTTTAATGGAAGGGGTATACTGTTAGGGTTCAACCACCACAAGGCCCAGTATTAAGGTAACGTCCATCTTCCGAAGATAGACATCTCTCCTCCCAATTCGGAAGTGGTTCTTCTCAACCCAAAAACTTAACATGGCATCTACAACATCTCCAGCAAAACTAACACCCTTTGGCATTTGAAATATTCTCCCGAAAACTGATGCACTTAACAACTCCTTCCGCTGCGGGCTAGCGTCATCGTAGATCTTCAAAATGCCAGTAGGAGAACATTTGCCAACAATCCATTGTATAACTATTTTGCCGGCTTCTGTATATGAACTGTAATAAAATTGAAAGAGATTATTTATAATCAGGCTACATAAAAAATTACTGATTCCCTAGACAATCGAATCGACTGTTAATGCGATCGCTATCGATTGTTTCCACAATCGTCATCGATTGTATATACGGTCGATATCGACTATTTATACAATCGTCATCGACTGTTTACACAATCGTCATCAATTGTCATCTATTGTATGAACAATCGTTGTCGATCGCATTAACAATCAATATCGACCGTATATACAATCGATAATTGGGAATGACTTTACTAAGGACGAACTAAACCTAGATTTAAAGCGCTTTGATGGTGGAATACGAAGTGTTGTATTAAATTTTCTCATCATTCCGAGCTTTCTTGTCATAATGGTTGAACAGAAGGTTAGATCATATTTATTATGGGTGAAGGCTTCGAAGAGTTCATATGATGGGTCCTGTCTTGACAGCTTGTTAAAATGAACAGAGTCATATACTAACACCCATTGGTTAAATGTTAAATGAACTGTAATATATCGATATCAATTGTATATATAGTCGATATCGATTATAAATCGATTGTGTTTATAATCGATATCGACTATATATACAATCGATATCGATTGTATTTATAAGAACATTAAAAATTATGACAAAATGAACACCGACGAAAAAAGAAGAAAAAACTCAACAGCAATTAATGATAATTTTATTAGCTACTTACAGGTTTGGTAGCTTGAAGATTGAAGAACGAAATGCTAGCAACTTGCGACCGTCTTTCCACCGACTTCGAACGAAAAAGTAAAAAGTAAAAAGGTAAACAGTGAAGGGTTTAGTGAAAGCGCCTATTTATTACATTAGGGGCAAATCCGGTATTTCCTAAAGGCGGAAGATGGCTCGGCGCGCAGCGAGTCGGTTTGGGTAAAGGTGAAATTATAGGGCCTCTAACGTAAAAAGTACATCTGACAGGGTCAATCAAGTAAATTTCCCTTTTCTTTCTCAACCCGAATCTCATGGGCTTAAACGGTTGACAGCTTTGAATCAGCCTATGGAGAGATCCTTTTTCGTCCATCCCACTCATCGACATAATAGATCACGAAATCATTCATGGGTCTATAATCAGGCGCTCAGAGTTTGATAGAATTTATTGACATGTCAAAAATTAAACATCATGATGACATACATCATATGCACTGTTGTCATAAGCGATCGCTTATGCCATCTTAAGCTATAAAATCGCATAAGCCATGATGGCTTATGTGATTTTGACATTATGCCATGGCATACAAAAAAGTATGCGATGGCATAAGCCATGTTTTATGACTTATGCGATCGCATACTCAGTATGCGATGGCATAATGTTCCAAGCACTTAAATTTTATTTTATTTTTGCTTTTTAAGGTCTCATTGCCTCTATAAAGGGTGGGTTGGATTCTCTACTCCTTACACAACTATTTTGACTTCAACTTCCTCTCTAATCTCCATTCTTTACTCCCAATTTCCTCTCATCTATCCTGTCTAATTTTTATTTTATTTTATGCTTTGTAATCGTTTTTTTTTAGTAAATTAAATTGTTGTAAACTTAGTAATATTAATGTTAGTGTATTATAAAGCCTCAAAGGGAAATATCAAAGATCAAGATTCAAGAGTGAAGCAAGCTTATAGTTCTAGTCTTCTATCAATCAAGTCACCCAAATCAAGCAAGCAAGCAAGCCTTTTAGGAGGTTTGAGTTTTATTATTTTTATTTCAAAAGTTTTAAATCTCTAATTTTCTTTTCCTAATTCCTACTTTCTATCATCATTGACCAATTAATTGTGTCTACATCTTCGATTCCGGATCCTCTAAAAACTAAATCGAATGATCCAAGTTGAAAATATGGCCAGTCAGATATAAATTTCATACTAGTGAGATCATATGAAGACGAAACAGAGGAAGAAGAGATAATTTTGATGACGACGGCAATGCTAGTGATGATGATGGAGATGTACCACAATGGATTAGAAATGAATGTGTAGAGTATATTACTGGTGCTTAGTATCAAAACTAAAGTTATAATTTTAAATATTAGTATGTAAAACTTCTTTTTTAAATGCAAGAATGTCTATTTTTCCCTTCTAGGGACTTGAATACTTATTGTTATATATATATATATATATATATATATATATATATATATATATATATATATATATATATATTTTTTTTTTTAGAAAAAAAAAATAATAAAAAAGTATGTCATGACTTAAGATTTGCTTAAGCGAAATTGAGCCAAATCGCTTAACACCGCTTAATCCATTTGACAACATTGATCATATGTCATTTCCAGGAAACAAAATCTCGTCACAAGTATCTATTGTGCCCAAAAATGATTTCCACAATATGCTTCAAAAGTAATCGACCCTTGAAGCACGTGAAACTACAGTTAAGAGGAAAAAATAAGCTGACAATTAGGGTACCATATTACCGTCCAAGCAATCTCTGAAAACCCCCTTCAAACCATTGATTCCTTCGAATTAGATGATGGAGATCGTGTTTCAACCTAATCTTCCATATAATGGATCTTAAGATCATGTCGCATCTATCGAACGGTCAGTTTTTTATTCAACATGTCATATATCCCAAAAAAATAGCCCAAAAATTACGTAAGAAAGTGATGTATGCCATAAGATTCAAGGGGCAATTTTTGGGAATCCAGGACACGTGGAATAAAAACATGACCATCTAAAAAGTGCAATTTTGATCTCAAGATCCATTGTATGGAAGATTAGGGTGAAACACAATCTCCATCATCTGATCCGAAGCAATCAATGATTTGGAAGGGATTGCACAAGTAGGCACTTCCAAAGATTACGTGGGCACTATTAGAGGTACCCGAAAATAAAGGTCACTCATTTAATTATTGCTTTTTTAGAGAGAGATGGATAAGACAGTGTTATACAGCGGACAATTTTTAACTGACCATATTGCAGGCAGCTTATGTGGTGGGATGTGACTGGCTGCACACATAATAGGGCCGAAGCACTGTAGTCAGTAGCAATGTGCCACATAAGCTATCTGCAAAATTGTCAATAAAAAATTATACACCATTTATAATTCCAGATGAATATTGACAGTTGTCACTTGAAAGATGAGCTGTCTGTCACTTCAAAACCAAGAAAAGTCAAAACCACCAAAACTACTATTCGGTAATTCCGCAACCGCTGATGCGGCAAAATTCTCCGAACAATCCATAAAATTCGAAGAAATTTGTGACACTTCAGTCAAAGAGTGACAATGCTTCAAGAAAAAAGCCTCTTGCACACTGGAATAATTCAAAGGCCGGCCCAAGAGGAAATCAACAAAGGCTAATTTTTAGTCACATATCGACCAGGTATAAGGCCGTCGACTGGTCGGATCGACCCATTTCCCAACCTGTTTGACCCATAATTTTTACCGGGTCAGGCACATAAACTTGGCTCGTCTGATCGGGTTGGGCATGAGACATCCAACCTGATCTTTAGGTCTGGTTGGGTCGACCAGACTCTATTTGTACATAATCATGAAAAATAAGTGGTTTTGCCAGGTCGAACTGACCCTATAGTTGACTCGCCTGATCGGGTCGACCTAACCCTATATTTGCATTTTCAGGTCGGATTGGGCATATGCCATTTTCCCATTCGGTAGCCGCCTGGCCTGACCGAAACCGACCCATTGATAGCCCAAGTAGGAACTTACAAATTAGAAAGCTAGGAAGCAAAGTCGAGCATACCTGCAGTCAAAGCTGTGAAATTTTGGGAGTATGACCATCTTTTTCTGCACATACATCTGTCAACACCATAGGTGCAGGTTTCTCAACAAACCTTTCATCTGATTGATGTTGAGAAGCCACTTCAGATATTCCTATCTAAGAACATACGTAAAATCCTAAAAATTCGTGACATCTTTGAACAAAGACTACATTCCTCCTATGCTTGAATCACAGTAGTGAAGGCCCTTTTGTATGGTGGAACATCCAAGGAAAATACATTTGCCTTCAGATAACCATCAAATATACTCTAGCCAGATTAGTAAAATCATATCAACAAAACAAAATTATGAAATCCTTTCAAAGCTGTTACTGATACAGGCCACCTAAACTGATCCATAACAAGAACTAGGTATGTGAAGCAAGAAAAGACAGCTCACCTAAAGCAGAGTTCCATAGAATTTATCCAAATACTGAGTCAAAGGAGATTTGGGCTGTGTTTGGCATAGCTCACTGCTAACTCCCTGCCAGAGCAGGGTTTACCTGCTTTAGCAGGTCCTCCTTCTCGCTATGCAGGAAGTTAGAAAGAAGGGGGGGGCCTGCTAAAGCAGGTAGCAGGGATTTACCTACTCCAACAGTTTTCCCTTGTTCTGCTCACTCCTTGCCAAAGCAGATTTCATCTAATCTGGCAGGGAGTTAGCGGAGACTAGGGAGGCAGCTGCTAGAAAAGGTAAATCCTGCTTTTCAAGAAGTTAGCAAGGAGAACGGGGGACTGCTAAAGCAAGTATATCCAGCTCTGGCAGGGAGCTGACAAAGAGCTATGCCAAACGCAACCTTCGCAACCACAAGGTTTTCCCTCCTAGGGAGCAAATGCAGCTCTTCAAATTCCTCCAACCTCAGTTGTCTTCCCTGCCATCATTTCCTGGAATACAGTGAGTAGGGAACCAAAAAAAAGTTATACAACAATGAAGAGATTTGCTGAGGTGAGTAACAGATAACAAGTAATCAGTTAATAAAAGGACAATAAAAGTGGTAATAATGCTGGATTTACTTCAATGATGCCTTAACCTCAATAGGAGTGCAGGATCCATCAACATTATTCTGATCACTATATGATGAAACAAAAGAAAATGAATGTGATTTACCAATCACATGACGAATTGACAGAGTTCAAAATATGAATTTTTGGATTGTACCACCCTTTTCTACTTTTTATTTTTATTTTTCATCAGGTAAAAAGCTAACATCATTAAGATAAACAAAATTGCAACTAAAAAAAAATGAGAGGCTTAGAAGTAGCAAAAAAGAAAAGGGTCAAGCAATCTGAAACATCGAAACCACCACAAAACAGGAACACAAAGGCAAAAAGAAACAGCTACCCCTGCCACATTTCCCAAAACTCTTCAATCTGGAGAGAACGCCATCCCGTGAAGCACCACGCTCCTGGCAGCCACATACAAACAGTTGCTGATAGTCTTGATGACCTCTTGAGGTGAATTCCTATTCCCTTAACAAATTCGTGAGTTCCTCTCCATCCATAGAGACCAGAAGATGGAAATCACACACACTTGCAGTACAGTGCATACATGCAATTCCAGGAGAAATGAGAAAGCTCAGCTAAGAGCACCTCACACTGATTAGGCATACACCCAATTTGATTAGACCGTTGGCGAAAATGGGCACATAACAACAAGGAAAAAGGTAAATTTAATGAGGGTGATTCACTGTTTCAGCAGCCTCCTTGCAAGTGACACTTATTTGGGATAGTCATACACCATCAAATGATAGTGCCCGCGGTTATGATTCTTCCGTAAGCCAAGCACCAGTGATCTGTTGGTCTTCCAACACACTAAGTTCGATTGGTAGTCGTATTGGTGGGCCTCTAGGTATGCATAACTGGTTATAGATCGTGACTAGCTTTTGCGAGGATATGTACCGAAGTGAAGGTAGATGCTTCATTACCTGACATGGTGGAAATTGTTCATGAAGAGAACAAGGAAGCAGAAGAATCTCAACCCGTTGATATGCTGAAACTGAAATCAATAATCCTAACAATAGTGAAGATGAGAGTCCAATGAAAAATATGAGGAAATTCAAAACTCGAAGAATTGTGAAAATCAAGCACAAGGAGATCCTATGGTCACAGAGGCCCTTGAGATTTGTGATTCTCAAAGGTCTTTGAATTCTGAAGTAATTTGGTGGAAAATCAGAAGATTTTGGAGACCAAGATAGGGGAGGAAGTTGATTTTCAGGAAAATAAGGAAAGTGATAAAACTGGTGAGGTTTAGGAAACAAGGAATCAGCTGAGTAGGAGATGACTGCTAGGAAATCGGCCAGAATTAGTGACGGGGACGTCAACTTCAAGCTGGTTTCATCGGGGATGGAACACTTTTGATTTGGGAGAATTGGCAGGGATGCCAACATCAAAGGCATGAAATTTGGGTCGTATCAAGTATACCGAAGCAAGAAGAAACGAAGAAGGAACCAGGGGGGCACCAGCTTCAGCCGGAAATAGAGTCTGAAGGTTTAAAGGAGCCAATACTGGCCTAGGACATTAGGCCTTCAAACTTGTCAATGTACTCTGTGACCGGTGAATCTCTTCGGCGCAATGATTGCCACTGATCAAGAATACGTTCATCATAGGAAAGAGGAACATACTTCTGGTTCAGTTGGATCTTCATATCATCCCAAGTGGAAATAAGAAGACCCAGGGACTGCGTTACGCCTAGCTTGACCCATAAGCTTAACTTTGGCAAACCGGACATTTCGGTCCTCAGACATGGCATACCACTCGAAGTAGTTTTTCATGCCAGCCACCCACTTGAAAGACTTTAGGTTGTCTTTTCCCATCAAAAGTAGGAGCGTCCATTTTAACAAACTTCATGATTTTGTCGTCCTAATTGGTTTGGATATCACGTTGGGGAGGGGGAGTGTCATCTCTCCTACGGTCATTAGTGTGGCCGTGATAATGACTTTCAGTGATGACCTCAATCATCTCTTCAACGCGGGTCACGAAACCCTCGTGTCGGGCTTGTAGATCACGCAACTAGTTTCGCAATTGGTTATCGTGATCAGTAAATTGGGCTTGAAGATCGGCTTGACTCGCAGTCAACTTAGATGTAAGTTCCTTAATTAGGGCTTCTATCTTAATGGGATCCATGACTATGCAAGACAAAACAAAATAACACAAGATAAAACAAAATTAACCCTAAAACCTATATGAACACCGACAACCCTAAACTGACAAATCTCTTATATCAAATCTGATACGGAAACTAACATGATGCAATGTTAGGGCTGAGATTAAATAGAGAATTAATTTAAACAATTAAAAGACAATGTTCCTTAACAAATTATCACAGAAATACCAAGAGATTCAATTAAACGATTTTATTATGGCCCAAAATAGTGTTACTTTCGCGTAGGTTCCCTATTGAATCTAGAAGATAAGGATTCTTAGCGAACGACTAAATCTCCGACAATTTTAGGGCGTCGAACGAACTTGCAAGCGAGGTTCTTTCAATACCGAGCAAAAACAAGGCAAATAATGAATTTTAATGGTGAAGGGATAAATTAGGGTTACGATACTTACGCAACTCGTAGATCAAAAGAAGATAGAGGAGGTGGTGTGCGACCGTGGACCTTGCGCGTCCGTCGCGACGATGCGCTCGTAAGAAAAAATAGAGTCACCACCCGGAGCTTTTGGTGTCCCGAGAAACCTAAATTAATATTGAAAGCACCGAAGTGCCAAATATGACTCTGATTTACCGATCCACGCCAAAGGCTCATGGGTAGGGGCTGCAGTTATCGATCGGGAAGGTGTTAAGCACCCGATCAACCCGCTCGTAAGCGGTCTCTACTTATGGCGAAACAAAAAGAAAAATAAAATATAAAACAGCACTTCCTCTTGTCCGAAGGCACTCCGATCCTATTTAAGCCCCCCGCAATCACCGTAATTTCGATAACGTAACGGCTCAAATTCTAAAATAGAGGAAAAGCAAAGAAGGTAGAGGAATAGAGGGGAGAGCCAGATGTGACGGCCTCATTAATCTGTGCGCCAGCATGAAGGCATGACGACCTTGGAACTGGGCACTTAGCTAGCAAGAAGGCAAGCAGACCTTGTAAGCTAGCCGTGTAGCACGCGTGGGCGCAGAGGCACGTGGCCCTGCGACGTGTGCATGAGTCCCTGATGGATGATGCGACGGTGATCCGAACTAAGCTGCGATCTAGTATGGTGACTAGACGCGTGAAGGCTTAGAAAGTGGTGCTCTGCGGTGGAGCACGCGACGTGGTGCCAAGAGGGCACGCGACGTCCTGGTGCCATAAGGCACGTAATGTGGTGCTCCGCGAATGAGCACGCGACGTGGTGTCAAGAGGGCACGCGACGTCTTGGTGCCATAAGGCACGTGATCCGGTGCTCCGCGTATGAGCACGCGACGTGGTGCCAAGAGGGCACGCGACGTCTTGGTGCCATTAGGCACGTAGTGCGGTGCTCCACGTTGGGGCACGCGACGTGGTGCCAAGAGGGCACGCGACGTCCAAGTGCTAAGGCACATGAGGCGGTGCCATGGTGGCACGCGATGTGGTGTCAAGAGGACACGCGACATCTAGCTTGTATGGCAAGCGATGCGGTGCCAAGAGTGCACGCGATGCGGTGCTAAGAGGGCACGCAGCATCTGGGTGCAATGACGGACCCGATATGGTGTCGAGTTAACGCGAGACACAGTCACGACTTAGACGTGATGCGGTGCCATGAGGGTGCGCCATGTGGTGCCATGAGGGCACGCGACATGAGGCCATGAGGGCCTTGCAACATGGTCGCGACACAGTGCGATGTTGGACATAAGGCCATGAGGGCCTCGTGACGTGGTCGCGATGCGGACGCGACACGGTCGCAAGAGACGCTGATGCGTGACCTCGCAAGCCATGTGGGCTTGGAGGATGGCACTGGGTGCCACGGTCAGAGGATCGTGTGCCATGTTTAATGGCAAGACACCACCTTTGCAGGTGTGTGTGCCGCAGGCGGGGAGATCGTGTGCCATGGGGGTATGACAAACCAATAGGTTTGAGGGTTTTCTGCTACTTTGCCTAAGTTGGTCTTTAGACCATATATAGGGGGAAGGGAGCTGTGGAGCTATTCTCCCACATATGGGGCCTTGCGTTGCGGGACGAGCGCATGTGCTTTCTAGGTTAGGGGTGGGCCTAGAAGATCGCTGCAGCAATGCGGCACTGCGGCGATGCCATGTGTCACCTGGGGTGAGGCTACCATGTGGCCCCGTGCCGGCGTCGCGGTGCACATGGGTCGGTGGCCTCACTGGGGCTCTCAAGGGCTATGTGGGACGCAGTAGCGCACACTAGCTGAGGGCCTGGAGCAGATGTGTGCTGGTCGTGCTGGCCTCACACGATGCTTGGTTTGGAGAGCATGAAGAGCTGCATGCTACTCCTAGTGTGTTGGTTGCGTGGACCACACACGTTGGTTGGCTTGAATGGCATAAAGAGAGGCATGCCTTTGTCTAAAGCAAGGAACTAGTGCACTGCACAGGGTGAAGCTGGACAGGCCAAGTGGCACTGAGGTGCTGGCATGTGTGTCGCAAGTAGACACGATGCATGGAGCGGGTTCGCCTCGAGTGAAGGCAACCACGATGCGGGAGTTCCCGTCCTCTAGGCGGGTGGTATCAGAGTGATGGTTGGATATGAGGTCTCGCTGTGCGCGGCAGCGAGATGTGGCACAGGCGTGATAACCAATGTTAGGTTATGCTTTGTGACAAACTGGTATCTGAGTTAGGCTGGCCTCCCTGTAGCGGCAGCGAGGCGCCACACGGGTGTCAAAAAAAAGTTACCCCGTGACACAGAGCTCTTAGGCCCTTGTAGCACCGTTGTGGACCTTCGCGTTGATGTGTTTCCAATGAGCTTCCGATGGCACTTTAGGGATAGAGAATGGTTCTAACTTCTAAGGCTTGGGAGCTAGGAGGTAGGAGAAGAAGGCTAAGGCCTTGTTCTAGCTAAATCTTAGGGATTGATCGAGGAAAATAGGAGCTAAAAGGCAAACTAAAGTTATGGAATTTTTTTATTTTTATGCTAGAAAATGAAGAGGGAAACTCACTAATCTTTTCTTTCTCTTGAAAATTTTTTCAAGCCCTTAACAAGTGGGGGTGGCTCCCTATTTATAGAGAAAGGGGTGGCTCCCTATTTATAGAGAAAGGGGTGGTTAAGGGACACTTTAGGGCTAATGGGGCTTAACAATTAGGTAATCTCAATCTAATATTTTCTAGGGTTTTAGGAGCTTAGATAGGTGGGAAATGGGTAATCTCAATCTAATATGTTCTAGGGTTTTAGGAGCTTAGATAGGTGGGAAATGGGTAATCTCAATCTAATATTTTCTAGGGTTTTAGGAGCTTCGATAGGTGGGAAATGGGTAATCTCAATCTAATATTTTCTAGGGTGGATAGGTGGGAAATGGGTTTCAATGGTAGATGATAGGGTAGGCTTTTAAGTGACAAAAGAGTAAAAAAGAAGGCTAGTGGGGGTGCAACAGTCCTACCGAAACCAACCCCAATGGATGGGGTGGTCAACAAGTCATACTCCAATTTCGAATTTTGACCAAATTCCCAAAAATCATTGTTCCTAAGCCTAGCGTATGTATTAGACACGCTAGGTATAGGAACAGTGTTCCCTGAGAATCTTGGAGGTTCAGAACCCACCGTGGGGTCCACAAAAGCCATTTTTCTCATAATTTCTACCCGATTTTCAAATCGCCACATCTTTCGGTATATAACTCAGATTGAGGTGATTCTTGGCTTGTTGGAAAGCTAGAAGCATCCTCTTTCCAATGGTACATGACTTGGTTCCAGCAGCGGTTTGTGCAAACTATGGCGCTCCTCTTTTCAACCACTGCCCGGGAGGGTTAAAAACTGGTTTGGGAGGGGTTCTATAGGTTAGGGTTGATTCCTAAGGGTCGGGGATAGGCTTCTAAGGGTTTCGGTTAAGCTCTAAGGGTTCGAGAAGTACTCTCGGAAGTTCGGAGAGTACGCCTTTCTCGAAGTGTAAGTTAATCGGGCCTTGGGCCAAATTTGGGTGTCTACAGGAGGAAAAGTTGGCATTGCACCAAATTGCATGCGGGACAAAGAATCGCTCTTCGGTTGAGAGAATAACACCCTCATAGAAAGTTGTCACAAAACTCTCAAAGTTGCAAAAGCAAATTTAATTAGCCATCATATAAATTAAAAGTTGTTTTTACAAGCGTTTAAATAGGCTAAGCAAACCCTAACTCAAAATAAAGGAGTCCTAAAACTTAAAACACTAAAACGGCAAGTTTTGCCAAAAAAAACTAAAATCTCGCGCGATCGATCGATTCTAGAGTCGATCAATTGACTAAGAAATAAGTAAATCACCCGAAGACTGACCACAATCGATCGATCGATAATTCGAAATTGATCGATCGACTAAGAAATATAAATGCGCCCAAAATATTATGTTCTCTATCCTCGATCGATCAATCGACTAGCTGGGATCGATCGATCGACCAAAACACTCTTTAGTCCTTCGAATTTGTGCAATTCGAAGGACATATTGTCCCCAATATGTCCTTTCACAGTTTTCTTTCTCGCCTCTGATAAGTTACGGGCGGTTGCTTGAATCATATGTCCCCATCATATTGTCACTTGTCTTTCAGCTTCTGCTCAAATATCCCGCTGAACCGAGGTAGCTACTCTTTTATTTCGCTATTAATATACTAAGAAGCTACTAAACGGAATAAAAGAATAGGACCCAAGACATGAAAATCTATCGAATTGCCTTTTATTTCCACTTGTGCATTATTGAAGCACCAACCACGCCAATCATTTATTAGGAAAGATAAGCAATAAAAAATAACAAAAAATAGCAAATCTCAGTAAGCCGGTTCCCCTATGATCATCAATATACAAAAAATGGCATACACATTTTGAAGAATAAAAATTATTTATGCTTAAGAGAAGACATCAGAGAACCAGTATTGTCATATGTGATCGCATAATCAATTATGCGATCGAATATGCGACTCCCACTTGCAAAATTGCATAAGCCATGATGGCTTATGCGATGCAAACACTTATGTGATCACATAATGAAGTATGCAATCGCATAAGCCATGTTTTATGGCTTATAAGATCACATAGTTTGCATAGTACTCCGACAATCAGAAATATGACTCTTGGAGCACTTTATGTTTTTCTTCTTTCTTTTTTGGGACCCCTTAGCCTCTATAAAAGGGGGGATTAGGTCTGATACTCTTCACACAACTATTTTCGGTCGAGACCGAAACGGAAATTCACTAAAAACCGCCCCCCCACTGGAATATTCAAATTATCGGCCGATAATTTCAAATTATCGGCCGATAATTTCAAATTATCGGCCGGAAATTGCATTCTCGCTCCTTTTTTTTTTTGACAACTGCTCCTTTTAGCCATTTTGAATAGGTATGATACCCAATTTTGTATCCAGCACCCCATTTTTGAAGGGTTTAAAAGTCATTTAGGCTTCTTTAATTGCAACGCATTCTTTAATGACAACTCAAATATATATAAAGCTCTATCTTCCTCTACCGCAAACCAGCCAACTCATCGCCGGATTTCGCCCACACCTCGCCGGATTTCGTCAGAACTCGCCGGATTTTAAAAAAAAATTAATATAGGTGCCGAATCTTCGCGTGATTCACCATGTGAAGTCGGTTTTCGTCAAATCTCGCCGGAGTTCTCTAGATCTAACATTTTGGTCGCCAGATTTCGTCGGGTTTCGCCAGATTTCATGCAAAAAAATTTTATAAGTTGCCGAATGTACGTGTGGTTCGCCGTTTAGACTCGGATTTCGCCCAAATTTCGTTGGATTTCGCTCAAATCTCGTCGGATTTAGGCGGTTTCTTGCCGGATTTCACTCAAACGTCACCGGATTTCGCTTTCAAAAATTATGAGAGTTCCCAAATCTCGGCCCGGTTCGCCGTCACTACTCGGGTCTCAGAAAATATCGCCGGAAAGTGACCAAATCTCGAATTTACGTAATCCTCCAAAAATTACGAGTTGAGATTCTTGGATTCTTGGCAGTTCACGTCTACTCGGATCTCGAAAAATCTCGCCGAAAATTGACCAAATCTCGCCAGAATTTGTCAGATCTCGCCGGAATTTGTAAGATAACCACTTTTGAGTTATTTTATTTTAATTATATTGTTACCTTTTTATGTTTAGAGATAATTGCATTGATGGTGCCTCTATATATATATATATATATATATATATTTGCCTATTAAAAAATTAATTATAATCATTAACATTGAAATTAACTAATTAATACTAACAAACTATAATCAATTTAATATACTAAATATTATATTTAATAACTCTTTTTATATACTACATCTTATATTTAACAACATTTATACTATAATTATATTTAACAATATTTTTATAAAATAATTTATAAAAATATATAATTTGAAATAAATTATTATAAAATTAATTATTAAATAGTAATATATTTATGATTTTTATTAATAATTAGAGGTACCATAATTTGAAACTTCTAACAGGGATAAATTTAAGGTGACTCTCACCTACATGACTATAACATTTTTATCACTTTCATTAAAAAAACATGTAATAAGTTTAAAATCATATATTAAGTATAGATGTATACTTGAATCAATCGGAAGACACATAATTTTGCAATTACAACAATTACATCTTAATTACATGGTCTCAATTCAATGGGATTGATTAATAGTTATTTAATTATTCCCCTTGGTATAACATTTGGCTTGCCTAAATCTTTTATTTCCAAATGAAATGATAAAAATGATTGACGGAATTTATAATTTCTAAATTTTTATAAAAAATTAATGGCTTGTCCACATGTACACAAACTATAGTCTTAAATGAATTGTCAAATTTGAAATATATGCATTTTCACCTTTATTCATATCCTATCTAATTAAACTAATTATATTATCAAAATTCTCATGCCAATCCTCAGGTGCTTATTAAAGTTTGTGGAGTTGATAAATGGAATGGCAAACAAAATTTACTCAACATGACTCAAATTTATTAATAAAAACCATAAATTAATTATTAATAACAATACATTAATTATTAATAAAAACCATAAATATATTACTATTTAAAACTATTATTCATAATATATAAAATTAATATTTATAACGATATAATGATATTATTAAAATATTATCATAATTATTTAATATGTAATAAATACTAAAAATTATTTATATTATATTATAAACAAATCATTATATATTACTTATCATATTATTAAAAATAATATAATAAATAATTTTATACATTATAAAAAATAAAAATTACAATTACAATTTATTATAATTAATATAAATTCATAATAATAATATATATATAATTCATAAAAAAATTTAAACAATAATTATATACACAATATGAAACTTAACAACTACTATATTTGCATTACAGAACAACAACTAATACAAATATTGCTTTCAAATCTACAATCATATACAATTATATATTATTAAATAATAATATTAAATAATATTAAACTTACTATATATCATAATATATTATTAAACTTAAAAACTAAACTATAAATATAAAACTTATATATTAATAAATTAAAATTAAATAACAATTTAATATTATTAATTAAATATAACATAATAATATAAATTAAAAACATATTACATAAAATATTTATTATTATAAAACCAATTTACATATTAACATTATTATTAAAAAATAATTTATTAAATAATTCAAATCCAGGAATTAATTATTTATCAATACATTAATATCAAAATATTTCATTAATGACAAACATATTAAATATAAACATTTAAATAATAAGATAATAAACAAATATTAATCATTATATTAACTATACTTTAAGGCCATGTTATAATTATATATATATATATATATATATATATATATATATATATATAATTATATGTGAACACCAAAGAATGATCAAGATTGCTATACAAAAGATTGGCTCGAAACATGATCTCTATCATCCGATGGAATAAAGTCAAAGGTCATCATTTGATTCAATGGTTGACTGTGAGAAATCAGTTGATAGAGATCGTTTTTCGTGCTAATATTTTGCCCAAAGATCTTTTCATCATAGTTTTCAGATCCGATGGCTTAGATGGGTATTCCATGTGGCACATATCCAAAAGATAACAATGTCTCTATTTTTAACCATATATATATGAACAATTTGGTTTTGGTTACATTTCACTGGGTTGCTATTTTTAAAGTTTCAATTGTGTTATTATGTTTATGGATAATTGTTTGAATATCCCTATAACTAACTTTCATCACTAAAATATTGGTATATTATTTTTTAAATAGCTAAATGATCTATAACTTAAAACTTTTGTCTCCACTTTATCTATGAGGTTAATTTGAATTTAATGATTTTCTAATTTGAATGATGTTTCTTTTACAGATTCTATTATTTTAGATATAAAAATGGTTCGCGATCTTGATCCTGCATGGCGGTATGGCACTCCTTTGGGACCTAAAAGGCTTAATTCAAAATGTTATTTTTGTAATAAAGAGCTAAAGGGTGGCGGTGTCAGCAGACTTAAGGAACACTTAGCTGGCAAACAAGGTGACGTGCAGCCATGCACTAGCGTGCCCAATGAAATTAGGCAGCAAATAAAATAACAATTGCAAATCGCCAAAGGAAAGAGAGCAGAGGCCGAGAGAATGAATCAAGAGTTTATGGAAACCATATCGCAACCTCACCGTGCTTCAATTCCAGTTGACTTGGATAATGATGATGAAGATGATGAAGAGAGTCAACTTAGAAGGGTAATGAGGAACAGTTTGAATGAAATGATAAGACGAGAGAATGAACAGTACGCTTCGCATAGATTCCGGTCTGGTTTGCATGGACCATCTACAGCAGTAGCTGGGGGAGGGTCATGTCATAGCCAAGGCCATGGAGACGCAGGTTTACGCAGGTCATCCACTATACGGGAGGGTGGTTCTGGACCTTCTAGTTCTAGTAGTGTTAGACGTCCAGTGGGACCTATGGATCCCTTCTTATATAAAACTGAGAGCTCCAAACAGTCCAAGCTGAGCACGTTTTTGAAGAGTTGAGGTAAAAAATTAGGTAAATCAATAGCCAAATTCGTTGCGTACAATCATATTCCAACTCAAGTGGTCGAATCGTCGTACTTTAAGACCATGTTGGAGACTAGTGCCGAGACAGGACTTGGGATAAAAATTCCAACGGCTTATGAGATAGTTGACCCATATTTAGATGATGAAGTGACTGAGATTAAGGACTATGTAAAGAGCTTCGAGAAAATATGGGACGAGAGAGGCTGCACAACTATGTGCGATAGTTAGACGGGTGTTACTAAGAAGACCTTAATCAACTTCTTAGTATACAGTGATCAGGGGGCAATCTTCGAAAAGTTTGTTGATGCTTCAAAATAACAAAGGATGCCAACTATCTGTTTGGATTGATGGATGAGGTTGTAAGATCGGTTGGGCCGCAACAAGTACAAATCATCACTGATAACGCATCAAACTACAAGGCAGCTGGCAACAAACTTTCGTCCACATATAGCCACATCTACTGGACTCCTTGTGCAGTCCATTGTATTGATCTGATTCTCACTGACCTCGAAAAGATGGAAACTGTGCATACTGTCATACAGAACTGTAAGATGATAACCAGTTTCATCTACCAAAGTGCAAGCCTAGTCAATTTGATGAGAACATTTACAGACAAAAGGGACATTATGAGGCCTGCAATAACTCTGTTTGTCACCCACTTCGTTGCCCTTCAAAACTTATATAAGATCAGGCAGACTTGAAGAGCCTGGCTGGATCTCTAGTATGGGTAAGTTATGAAGCCAACATTCCAAAGATGAAACGACCATCGGCCAACAAAGTGGCTGATACTATCTTCAGCTCTGCATTCTAGAACAGTGTCGAGTACATTGTGAATGTTATTGAGCCGCTAGTGCACGTACTCAGATTGGTAGATGGGGATGGCAAACCCACAATAGGGTATGTCTATGAGGCCATGAACAAAGCAAAGTTGGCCATTAGAGATAAGTTCCCCAAAAGTCACAAGAAATTTTGGAAGGTGATCGATAAAAGGTGGAATGAGCAGTTCCACCAAAATCTACATGCAGCAGGTAATTCATTACTTTAATTAATTGAGAATCATACTTTCGTTACATTTATCTTTATAGTTCTAATTAATTGAGATATTTCAACAGGGTATTTCTTGAACCCCGTCTACCAATACAGTCGAAATAGCAGTGTAGATGATGAGGTCTATAGTGGCTTACTAAGCGTAATCCAAAAGATGAAGTTAGGCATCAACATTCAAGGGAAGCCAATGAGAGAGGTAACAAATAATTAATTTTCTCGTATAATTGTTAAGATTGTTGTTACTGCTATTTGTAACATTGATCTTCCTTGTTTGACAATATTGTGCAGATTGAATTCTTTCGAAATAAAATTGGCTCTTTTGGAACGCCACTAGCATTATCTGAGATTCATAATCAGAAGCCAGGTAAATTAGATTTTATTTGACTTATGAAAGTTTATAATCCATTAAATTTGATATATCTACATTATTCAATGCAGCCAAATGGTGGATAAACTTCGGTGATGTGAAGAAGGCCCCTAATTTAAAGAGGATAGCAATTCGAGTGCTAAGTCAAACTGCATCCTCCTCAAATTGCGAACGAAATTGGAGCACCTTCTCTCTTATCCATACCAAATCAAGGAATAGACTAACCATGGAGAGATTAGAACGTTTGGTCCATGTCCATTACAATATGAGGTTGAGGGTCAGAAATATTCAAAGAGCGAACCGTGGTAAGAATATTTAATAAAATAAAGTTTACTTTGAAAGTGATTCATAAATTTCAATTATAATGTTTATAAAACGTATTAATTAATTTTGTATTCTTCTTATGTAGATGAGGAATATTTTTGAATCCGATCGAATTGGATTACATTTTCTCGGAAGATGATCCTTTGAGAGAGTGGATTGAGGAGAGAGATGTTCTAGTATTAGATAGTGAGAGCACAGAATGGTTAGATGAAGCTGAAAGAGCTGCCGAAGGCCAACCCTCACACTCTCGTAGAAAACAAAGGCTTGTTCGCCAAAGAACACCTCCTAGAGATAACAATGAGGGAGGTGGTAGTGGTGATGACGATGGTGGTGACGATGGTGGTGGTGATGATGATGATGATGACGGTACTGGGAATGGTAGAGAGGGTACACAGTGGGGGGTGCAACTTACAGTGGTGATTATGGTACTTTACATGGCCAGTCTTCAAGTGGTGTTCGACAGTGGACTGATGACATGACTATGTACGATACTTCCACGTTTAGACACGGTAGGTTGGAAGGAAGAGGGCCATCAGAGTCCTACCAAACTCCACATGATTCTCTCGATGCCATTAACTCTACAATTAGTAGCTTTAGTGGGTTTGAGTTTCAACGTACCGACCAATCTTACAACCCATAATATCCTCAGCCAAGCAACCTGGGAAATGAGGGTTTCATTTCACAAATATTTGGTGGATTGTATGCTTCATACTACCCCCAATATGATCAACCACCAGAAGCATCTCAACACGGGGCATATGGCTATCAATACGGACAATATTATAGGCCACGACAACAAAATAATGTTGATGAAGAAGAACCACCCAAGAACTCTATGTGGCTTTGAGTAGGTGGTTGCTCAAGTTCAGGTAATGAAGTCATTTTTTGTCTATTTTATGTTTCATATTTTATGATAAAGAATTCTATATGGCTTTGAATAGACATATAAGTACTTTAAATGGACGAAAATTAGCCTCACTAATGTATATATCTGTTCTAATAATGTTAAATAGCTTTAAAAAAATTAAGAAAATAAAGTTCAGCAATGTTCGGTAAAGTTCGGAGCATATTTTAAAAAATACCCGAAATTTATCGAAATTTCTGAAATTTTGACCAATTTACGGTTCGGGTCCTTACTGAAACCGAAACCGAAACCGAATCCGAGATTTTGATCTATGTTCTAGACTCCCAATATCCTCTCATTTTCCTAATTTGCTCTTTAATATTTTTTTCATGCTTTGTAATCATCTTTTTTAGTCTATTAAAGTTGTTGTAATTAGTTCTATAGTAATGTTAGAATGTAAACAAGCTTCAAAGGGAAAGATCGAGGATCAAGATTGAAGAGTGAAGCAAGCTTCTAGTTTTCAACCAATCTCAACTCTCAAGTGACCCGGACCAAGCAAGCCTTTGGGAGGTTTGAGTTTTTTTATTTTTGTTTCAAAAAATTTAAATCTCTAATTCTCTTTCCCTACTTTCTATCATCAATTAATTATGCCTAGCTCTTCTAACATGGATCCTCTAAGACCTAAATCGAGTGATCCGGGTTGGAAATATGCACGGTAGAAGAGTCCTACCGAGAAACAAACCATAATATGCACCTTGTACTATGAGAGTAGGGTGGCATATGCCGACATAAATAATATCTAGCTCATGGAGTCGGAGCAAATGCTAGAGCTTGTAGAAAAGATGTTCCAAAAATTTGAAAGGAAATCATGGAGTATATAGACAAGCATTCTAGGAAAAAGCATGATCAAAATGTTGTTTAGAAAGCTATATGGAACGCGGTCATGATGACTATGATGAAGATGATAAATTTACACCATCAACAACCCAAAGTAGACAACCTCTACAACCACCATCGAAAAAAGCATGTGGTCGTTGTAGACTAGAAGGATGGTGTAGACCGCATGTTGAGGATGGGGTTAATAAAATGGAGGGTAAAGGACCGGCGGCCCGCCCAAACATGCCTCAAAGAAAGGATATACTCACCACAAATCCAATATGTGGCTAAGTGTTTCTACCAAGTCGGCATTTCTTTCAATGTCATTTAGCTAAAGAATTTCAAAGTGATGATTGAAGCTCTTGGGCAATTTGGACCTGAACTTAAACCTGCATCCTACCTCAATGTCCGGGAAACATGCCTCAAAGAAAACCAAAAATATATTAGCCGAATATAAGGATGCATGAAAAATATACGGTTGCACATGAATGGTTGATGGATAGACGGATAGATCCGGTCGGACATTGATCAACTTTTGGCAAATTTTCCTACCGGAACTATGTTCTTAAATTTAAGAGATGCATTGGCTCATTCTCACACGGCTGAATGTTTATTAACACTTTTGGATAAGAACATAGAAGAAATAGGACCTGAATATGTTGTCCAAGTTGTAACAGACAATGCGCCTGCGGCATCCTACATAGCCATCGGTCGCCTCCTTATGGAGAAGCAATCGCAGTTATATTAGACGTGATGTACGACCCATTTTTTAGACCTAATTCTAGAGGATATAAGTAAACTACATATTAAAATAATTATTAAGGCCAGGAGGGTAGTTGTGTTTACGTGCAAACATGCACTTCTACTTCAAAGAATGCGCAAAGCAATCGGAGGTAATTTATTACATCCCGCCGTGATTGGATTTGCAACCGCGTTTTTAACATTACAAAGCTTATATGCGAAGCTTAGAAGTTTTGTATCATCGACCCAATGGAAGTCTGGAACAATGGGTCTTGATCAAAGAAGGTCGACGGTAAAAAGGTTGCACAAACATTGCTCTAAAACCAATTTTGGACTGGTGTTACACAGACCCTACCTAACTCCCAACCAATCATAAAGGTGTTACAATTGGTGGATGGTGATAGAGACCACCAATGAGATATAGATGTATGTATATATATATATATATATATATATATATATATATATATATATATATATATATATATAGTTTTATGGAGAGTGCCCAAGAAAAAATAAAATATAATAATCAATTCAAGTCAAGATCATATCAATCCGCATTGGATGTAATCAACAAGAGGTGGGGAATCCAAATAGCATCTCCACCATATTCGACAATCTTCATTCATAATCCGGCAGTGTACTTTACACACCCGGATCGAGATGAAGCAGATGCCACTCACAGAGTTGGATTTCTTGATTCTTAGAGAGGATGGTTGCTGATAGAGGCAAAAATGATAGAATAAGCTATCAGTCAGACCGTTACAAGAAGGTGGGAGGATGTTTTGGAAGAGACAATTATCCGACATAGAAAAACAAAAATTCCAAGTAAATTAAACTTTAAATGTCTTCAAAGTTCAAATTAATTCATGTATCTCTAGTAGTTCTAATAATTCACTTTAATTTACAGCCGATTGGTGGGCAGCTTACAAGGTAGATCCAATAAGAAAGGATCCCCTTTTGAAGAAATTGACCATTAGGATACTTGGCCTTGTTTCGCATTCGGATGTGAGCGGAATTGGAGCTCTTCGAGATGGTAGTTGAATTCTACAATTCTTATGGAGAATGTTTTAATTAAATTTGTAATTTTAATTATTGAACAGTAACATATTTCAAACGGTCTTCATGTGTAACAAATCCATACGAAGAAGAGGAACCTACTTGACCAAAAGAAGCTCATTGACTTGGTGTTCGTGCAGTATTGTTTTGAAACTGCGCAAATGATTCCTTGAAAGGTAAGAGAAATCAGGATTCTATGATCTCATTTGTGTGGATGATGTGCCTCCTGACCATGCATGGATGGTTGATACACCAGATGAGTCTGTCTTCTTTGAAAGAAATTTGACATGGGCCCAAGTTGAAGAAGCTGGTCTTGGTCAGGCACCCACTGAAAGGAGGCAATCAGTTGGTGGAGTTCAACCAAGGCATGCATATTGATGAAAAAAATGAAATAATAGAAAAAGACAAAAAAAGAAGAAGAAAAAAGACAGCCAGACGATATAGACTCCATATTAGTGAGATCGGATGAAGAAGAAACAGAGGAAGAAGAAGGGTAGGTAGAAGAAGGTGATGATTCCGATGACGACGGCAATGCTACGGATGATGGTGGTAATGATGGAGGAGATGTACCACAATGGGCTATAGATCAATGCGTAGAGTACATTGCCGATACTCAATATCAAAACTGAAGTTGTAACTTTGTATATTAGTATGTATGTATGTCATAAATGACACTTTTTTATTAAATATAAAAATGCATAGTTTTCCCCTTCTTTGTCATGGACTCATTTCCAAATTTTTGTTAGTGTTACTTTAGTTGTTAGACTTAGATACTTGTTATTATTCCTTATTTTTAATTAAAAAATCAAAATCAAAATCATTAAGCCACAGCTTAGTGATTAGGTCGTTTTGCTCAAGCGAAATGTTGTCAATCAAGCGAAATGTTGTCAAATCGCTTAGCATGACTTAAGCGATTTCACAACATTGCGGGGAACATAAAACAGATTGCATAAATTTTACTTTCCATGCAAGAAATTTTCTTGTGAAACCATAACTTGCATAATAGAGCCAAAAGGAAGGACCATGCTAAAACTATCAGAGAGATTAATTAATTTATATTAACAGAATTATATTATTCAAAGATGGAGCATATGAAGGCATACTTAGGATGAACAGGAAACGAAGAAATGCCTTCCACATTCTGAAGGTCTTAAGAGTTCATTCTTAAACCAAAAAGAACAAGAGCAGGAAGAGTTTGATGAAGTTCAAAGGAAATGAAAACCAGAATCAGGAAATGAATAAAACATAATAGAAGACGGTAAACAAAAAGGGAATTTAGCATATTGGTAATACTAATACCTCCTGTTGGTGAAAAACCTAGATCCTTATAACCATCCTTTGGCTTGCTATTTGTAACTGGATCTTCGGTTATGAACAAAGCAGCATTTGTTAATGGAGACAAAGACAGCTACTTATTTTCCTTTCCCAATGTAATCACCTTTAGTTTTCGGAAAAAACAAGTGTTGAAAGTCAATTACTCGTAGGACCTTCACACAAGGGCAGCCGGAATTTTCAAATCTTCCAGAATAAAACTCCAAATGGTGGTTCTTATATCTACTCTTGCTGCAAGGCTACAAAAGCTTTAGTCCAGAAAATGGAAGTTATATATAATACAAACATCAATTTTCCGGCTATGATTTTTAATACATATTTTGGGACTTTTAACCCAATGTAGAAATTTTTTTACCAACACTTTTGACAATGTTCTAAATAATATTAGAACATTATCAAAGATTAGTGCAAAACAAAACCTGAACTTACAGTGGTAACTTGTTATACAAATCAGCTATACGGAAGTATCCTGATGTCATAACTTACATCATTTCAGGTCAGACAAATATTCGCAGAATAAATGACAAAACATATAAACTGATAAGATTAGGTGAATTAGGAATCACTCTGCAAAGAGTGTACAACACTATTATATTAATATCTAAGACGAGTCATGTAAACATTTCAAGGGCTTGTTCGCTACTTTTTGAGCTATTTGGTGTGAAAGAAATGAGAGGGTTTTCAGGAGAATATATATAGACCCACTCAGTGTTGTCAAAAGCGCTAGGCGCACCCGAGGCGACAAGGGTCCTTGGGGCCTAGGTGAAGCCTAGGCGCAAAGGCGCGGCCTTTTTCAAGCCGTATTTTAATTTGAATTTTTTTATATCTATTTTTTAGTACATTATTAAATATTTATATGTTATCATAAAATAATAGATTTCTATTAATAAATTATGTTACATTTCTATTCATAACTTGTGACATGGAAATTTATAAATATGTTTATAAATCAAAAGAAATTGAATTTTAAAAAATAAATCATAGTTATATATGAAAGTAAAAAATAATACTATAATAGCCATCAAGTAATCAACAAATATGAAATATAAGAAACAAACAAATACCATAAACGATTGAATATTACGTATTTATGTGCACTAGAAGGTATAATTTAAGAAACTAGTAAGTAGGTGTCTAAGTAACTAGCAAGCGAGTCCTAAGTCTCGACTTTCAAGTGTAGCATTGCAGCTTATAAATTTGGAGATACAATTTTTAAGAGTTAAAATTTGAAGAGATATAAGATTATTTAATAACTTGGGTGAAACTTATAACTTGGGTAAAACTTTTTAGTTATGTAAGATTATTTAATCTTTTCTACTAAACTAACTCGAGGCGCACTAGGCGCACGCCTCACTACACCTGCACCTAAATTGCAAGCCGCAGGCACAAAGGGTGGACCTAGGCACACCTTTCACAACACTAGACACACTGGTATGATAATGAAAATGATTAGAGACCTTATGGTTAAATGGGTTAGATTGGATAAATATGGAATTACTGGGCTGGAAGGGGAGGTGATAGCTGCATGGCATAGCCTGCAACACTAGCTCCCTTTTACCCCTCTTGGTGTGTGGGCAACCCGGGGGGGGGGGGGGGGTTTCGTCATTCTCCATCGTGGTTCAAAATTTCAGCCAAAGTCTTACGATATAGGCCGAAACATTTCGGTTTTGATCCCCAATGAAATGAAACCGACATCCCAAATTTTCGTTTCAGAATGCACCAACGAAATCCTATATTTTGATCCTTGTTCTCCATAGATTTTTCAGTCTAGCCTTGTGCTTTCTATTGGGAGTTTGCTTTTCTTTTGTCGGGTTTTTTGGTTCCTCGTTTTGGCTTTCTTTTTTTGCCTCAGCTTCTTGTTGTGCCTTTTTGTATATTCCTTTTTACGTTTTGAATTGATTACCTTTTATCAATCAAAAAACATACTAGAAATATAAAATGAGGTCCCATGTTTTATGTTGTTTGCATATGATGCGGTGCTAATTGGCTTGACAAAGAAACAAGTAAATGATACGTTGGGACATTTGAGCAAGGCCTTAGAGGGATGGTTTAAAAATTAGCAGAACAAAGACAGAATAGATGGAATGCAAGTTTAGCAAACATCAAAGCCAGGAGGATTATTCTGCCAAGATACAGGAAGAAGGAGAAGAGGATGATGAATTCAAGAAGTATGAGGCAGAAATGAGTAAAGAGTAAGTCAAGTATGTTCCCAATTTAGTATGTTCAGTATAATAAATGAAGAACAAAAATGACAGCAAAACTCGAATTTTGGTTCCTTTGAGCTCTTGGGTTTTGATTAATATGTAGTAATTGTGCTTTTGATTGCAATAACTGTAATTAATATTCGATATTCAGAGATTCGTACTTGCTTTGGAAGCCATTTTGTCATAGCTAATCTCAACATTTGTTTTCTTAACTTTGGACTCTTGTAACTGCGACGAGTTTCAGAATTGTATTGAGGGTAGTCAGTGTGTCTATTGAAGCATGGATAGTGTTAGTTTGCTTACTTGTCAGTAAACTGATTTGCTTACTGGTTATCAAATAAGTACATGGTTGGGAAAAAATGAACTGGAAGTTGCATTTAAAAAATAAATAAATAAAGATAAAAAATAAACTATTACAGGGACACACATGCACCCTAAGATAAACAAGAAGAACAGAAACAAAAACAGTGAAATATGAGCATACCTTTCAAGGAATTACCAAAATGAGTCTGATGGCTATCCAAAAAGCAATTGAAATCTCCTTGCACATTCGTGGTGGTTCCCAGCAATTCCGCTGTGGTGGTTCCCAGCAATTCCGCTGTGGTGGTTCCCAGCAATTCCGCTGTGGCGATCCAAATCTGTAATGGAGCTTTCAATTCGAAATTATATAGGAAACAGTTCATCCTGGAAGAATTAGTTAGTCAAATCAATTCTATCAAGTTCAAGTTGTATGAGAGGGATTCAATTGAAGCTGTTACATATCTTGCAAAGCTGGGCAGTGAAGCAGAGTTGGATGCTAGGTGGAGCTCTTCCTTTTCAGGAGATCCATTATAAACGGGGTGCTTAGTTTACTTTTCTTTCTTTAGATCTAAAGCTCCTTTAAAATCTTTGGGGGTGATGGTGATGTTGAAGCTCCCTGAATTTTAATTGGCTTTTGATCTCCTTATTATCTTGTATTCTTGCTCATTGTATTTTACCTCCTTTTGTTTTAATGAAAGGGTGAGGTCCCACCAACCTCAAAGGCTTACATATCAAAACAAAAACGCTGCTCACACCGTCTACAGTTCTACACCATCAGCCGCCGATTCTATGTAAGGTACCGGTCTTTGCAGCGAAGACTATCTTCGCAGCCAGGGCTTTCCACCATTAAAACCATTGCTTGTTTTGAATCTGGCGATGTGTCAATGACAGAGGGTTTTTAGGTAGGGAAAAGAACATTAGGTCCTTTTTAATTGTCATTGGATGTCCCTCTCTTCCCTGCATATTTTTATCAACATACTTTTTTACAAATAGTTGCTCAGTGGTCAATAAGAAATCACCAAACAGAGAACATATAACTCGAAAATAAGAATGGAGTTGAACATTCAACCTTAAAAGCAAGAGCTTTCTCTTCTCAATGGAATTCAATAAAAAAGAACAAATAAGAGGGTCTCATATCCCATACAAATAAAGGGTTTCTTTTCTTAATAAAATTACAAATAAGAGTTTCCGAAAATGAAAACTCCAACTAAACTTCTGCCTCCATCAAACATTGAATTAGCTGCCGACTCAGAGTCTTGTCTCCGAAAATCTTATTGAAAAGGAACTGCCTCAATCCCCAGAAACTGTAATAAATGAAAAAAAAGGCAAGAAAAACAACTTCATATGTAAACGTACTTATTACTTAATGGTAGAAAACTATGAATATGTTAGTATGAAATCATTAACTAATTATTTATCAAGATGCAAGATTCAAAAACTCAATCACGGCATTAGCCAAATTGCTCTGTGCAAAAAATATGTAAGATGACAATATACTGATAATTTAATGTTTTTTTTTTTGAGAAGTGGCATATAACTTGATATTTAATAGCATGCCATGACTATGTTAGTATTACACTCATTAAAAAATTAGTACCAAAATGCAAGATTCAAGAAAATAAAAAAACGAAAGTAGATGACATTATGAGATCAACTGTCTTGCTTGAATGTGTATGAGCATGGATGAGAATGTGTCAGTGTGTGTATGTCTGTGGGAGTAAAGCACAACCGACTATGCATACCTTGCTGTTTGGGATCATAGTCACCAAATTGGGAATTGGGAATTAATCGGCAAAGGATAATATGGGTGATAAGGGCATAAGAAAAATTGGGAAAAAAATCAAAATATTTGGAAATCGAAAATTATTTTGCAGATAAGAGATCACAATTCGAAAAACATAATAATAAAGCATCATGAGATATTATAAACTTACTAAACTTGGCATTTCTACTTTGAAACTCTGATTCACTCAAGTGTAGTGGGATACATGGTTCAATATCTCAGACAAAACTGATACATATCGGTTTCAGAGGTCACTGAGTAGATATATATTCAAATGTATCAGCGAAATTATCAGTTAATAATTTTGATAATTTGAAAGTATTGGCCGATATGACAGATAATTTGGCTGATACATTGATATGTATCAGCTGATACACCAATAAGTAACGGTTTGGAGGATGACCGAGATTTTGAATCATGGTCGGATATAAATATAAAGACCAAAATAAAAAAATTTAACTACAAATATATGAAGAGTTTTTGCTAAAGTTAACTAATAATGGAAATTACATTTCGCAAAAAAATTGTGATTAAGACATAAGATTCAAATAAGTCGCGACTCGCGAGCAAATCATAAAAAAATTATGATTTAATCGTAAAGTTATTAAAAAAAATTGTAAAAAATGGATTTGAACAAACATTTAATATTTAAGGCTTTTAAGCAGTATTCTAAGAAAAATCGGAGATTTTTGGTACCGTGTTTGGAATATGGGGATGGCATTCATACAAAGGCTTAACCTTCTTATTATCTCCACCATCACATCCATCTTCAGTGATTAAAATGTAACATAGGACCTGTCCTAAGCAATTAACCAGATATGTTATAAATTAATGAATAATAAAAGTATTAAATAAGAAAATATTAGGTAGTATGTCTAATCAGTTAGTGATATGTAAGTTAGACTTCAACTGCAAGTCCAAGGAAAAACTTAGAAGAAAATTATGTCTTTCGCTTACTCTATCTTCTTAATTCTTTAATGTTTATCTTCTCTAATTTCCTTGTTCTCTCAAACATTTACGGACTATAAGACTGAAGGGAATATTCTTGTTCTCTAGGCCATATAAGGTACAGAGAAATGTGTGTGTGCATTGTAACTTAAGTACTTTTTTGTCCACTTATATGTTGCACACATGTTAGTGCCGCCTTTCAACTGAAATAAGTAATTTCTTTTACATATTGAATTTAGCAGCTACTTTTTAGTTAAGTGAAGGCAAAATTGTACAAAAAGTACCCCAAGTTCGAGGACCATGTGACCCAAACTCTACTTTGATTCTATAATTAAACGTAGAGCTCAAATAAATGTTGCACTTTTTTGTTTAATGAGCCACTAACCCCAATTATTGGTGAACATAAAATCAGTACAGACATTGACATTGTAGCCAGAGAAATCAAGAAGTTCAAACTAGAGCTCTGGAATTAGCTCAGACAAACAGCACTCAACTTGCGTCGGGGTATGCATATAGCTAGTGTTCTTCTGAGAAACTAATGCAGTTCCATTCACCCTTAAGGGCATCAATACAATGGTTTTGTGGGCCTTTTGTACATAGTGAAGTAAGAATATGATGATAAAGGGGAGAATAGATAACTCACTTCCACCTTCCACACGCAGAGGAATCTAGTACCTCTTTTACCCTTGGCAATCTTGAGCAAGACTCCAAAAAATTTGATAGTTTTGAAACCTCTATTTTCAAAAGGACTTATTTTCTGTGACCTTTCAGTCATTTTCAACTGTTCGAGTTGTCAATCATGGACACCTTAGTTGATTGGGAGTGACTTTTGGGCACTCCTGACCCTAATTATTTGACCCAAGTTTGACTTTCTAGCATTGCCACCTCAGTTAATTAAGGGAGACTAAATGGTCTGCAAGGTATGTGATGTCCGAAAGCTTTTCTAGTTCGATCCACACTATGGTGTGACTCATACCATGTGCTAGAGACCACTATACCTGAGTGATGAGATTATTCTTATTTCCTTCATTGCGTGTTGATGCAGTGAAACAAGGAGATATAAAGAGAAATGAAAATAAATGACACATCTTGATTTTTACAATAAAGTACATAACAACAGAGAGAGAAGCACCACAAAGAAGGGTTCGTAACCCTAGAAGAGGGCCACACAAACTTTAATTCTTATTCACTATTAAAAAATTTGCAGTACAGCCATCCTCTAAGAAAAAACTTGCCATAAACTAGTTTCCTAAAAGACTCTCGACTTCCTACAAATAAAATAGACTAAACAGTTAAAGTCAGTTAAACTTTTTATCATGGTCAAACAGCCTGACGCACCTTTTAGATTCTCGATGTCTTTTTGTGTACTTATTGTATTTCACATGAATTTTTTCTGTGTATATCCCTTAGTACATTCCCACATGTAGTTAGTTGCCTATAATAAACTAAAGAACATATGCTTCCTATTCAAGAGAGGACCTCTAACACCCCCTAACTCGTAGGAATTAATCCTAATCAATATTACAATAAAAGAAAACAAAGTTCAAAATCTATAACCAACTAGACATTACGGTGATTTCTGAAAATCTGAAATCTGACAACTTTAAGACAAAAAAAAAGGAAAAAAGGTTTTCTGGCCCCTATAAAATTTCCGATCCCGAGCCCCTTTGTGGTCATGTCATCATGTAATATCTGAAAACTTTCTCGGCCTTCATTGCAGGCCAGTAAATAATTCTTTTAGGGTTGAAGATCATCTTATAAAGGCCAATCTTAGAGGCCCCTTCTGACCCTTTTAGCTCACTTCAGAACACCCTATCCCGCTGTACAAGCCTGATGCAGCCACTTATAATGGCAGAAATCTGGAGCTCCTTTGACCTTCTTTAAGTTGATAGCAACCAAAATGTCCTCATTTCCTCTGTTTCCGCTCTGGGTTGTTATCCACCATCTAACACCAGCTCATACTTCTTTGAAGCCTTTATAAATCTCCCTTAATCTCTATAGCAGTTCCCCTTTTGGACGTCTCTGCAGCTTCCTCTCTTTTTTTTTTTTTTTGAGACGATAACAAAGCTATATATTAAAACATAAAAAAGACGAGGACATGCCTTAGAGGGTAGTAAGAAACTACCCAAACAGAGTGCCCCCCAAAAAACTCACCCGAGAACCCGAGCAAGACCACAACGAAGCCGATACCCAATGGAAACCGCAGCCTCACACGGCCAACAGAGACTAAGAAGTACAGCAATCCCAGAGCATCAAGAAATGATGAAGCCCCTCCTTAAAATCTGCCATCTTCACAGCATTCCAATTAACTACCAAGTCCCAGATATCGCGGATAACCATCACAAGCGGTTTAGCCCTTCTTCTGAACACTCTATTATTTCTCTCAACCCAGATAGCCCAAAACACGGCATACACGGTCATGGGCCACAACTCCTTCCTTTGCTCCTCCACCTCAGTTTCCTTCCACATTTCCAGCATTTGGACCAACCAACCCGGGATAGCCCAACACATATTGAAGGAGCCAAAGATCTTACACCAAATACCACGAGCAAAAGAGCAATGAAGAAGGATATGCGCCACCAATTCCCTCCCCCTCATACAAAGAAGGCAATTGTTTCGCACCAGGATATTTCTCCTTAAAAGCTGATCACAAGTAAGTATTCTCCCCCGCATCACGGTCCACACAAAGAATTTAATTTTGGGCGGGACCTTGATTCTCCAAAAGCCGGCCCACCACCGACCGTTACTACTAATCCTTTCCTGCTTCAGAAGCTGATTGTATAGAGGTTTGATCGAGAAACTCCCTTTGGCCGAGTACTTCCAAAGCCTTCGATCCCTATTATTACCGTTGGGAGTTGTCCCCTTAATGAGGGACATAAAGGTTCCGAAATTCGTCCACTTCCCACTGTCTAAGGCCACGACGAGTCGGAATACTCCAAACCGAAGTGCCCTGAATCAATTGCGTAAAATTGGTAATAGCAACCTCCTTCAAATCGGAAAGCATATAGATCGCAGGGAACCTAAATTGAAGCGGTTGTTCTCCAACCCATATATCCTTCCAAAAACGAATCCGCTAACTGTCACCCCAACCGTACCTGGTATCATCCTGAATATAACTTGCACATTGCTTCACCTCCTTCCTCCAGGCCGACTCATGAGTGGACCTGAAAATATAGTTTCAGGGCTCCTCTGATGCCCCATATTTGTTGGTAACCATCTGCCACCAAAGTTTATCCCTTTCTCTTCCGTCGTAAATCCTCCAAAGCCACTTAGCCAGGGGGGCTAAGTTCACAAGCCGAAGTCTTCGAATTCCTAGACCCCTTTGATCCTTGTGGTCACAACACTCTGCCCACTTAACTAGGCGAAACTTCTTCCGATCCTCATTTTATTCCCAAAGAAAGTCTCTAATAATCTTCTCTAACTTCTTCGTGACGCTCACCGGAGTCCTAAAAATAGACATCATGAAAACCGGAATGGAGGCTAGGATGCATTTTATGAGCGTGAGCCTCTCCCTGTTGCTAACCATCTCACTTTTCCACGTAGCCAACCTTTTCTGAAGTCTCTGCACAAGCCCCTCCCAACTTCTCTCTCTGCACTTCCTGATTCCTAGTGGTATCCAAGATAGGTGATAGGCAGATTTTCCTTCCTACACCCAACCATCGCTGCAACTCTCTCCGTCTCCTGGTTGGAAATATTAATGTCAGCCAAACTGGATTTATGTAGATTAATTTTCTGGCCTAACAAACCTTCAAAAAGGAAAAGTAAATCAGTAAAGACTTTAACTTCCATATCACCCCGACTTCCGTTACAAAAGACCATGGTATCATCAGCGTATTGCAAGTGAGTAATAAACATTCCGTTGTCCGCCACCTTGAAACCTGTAATCAGATTAAGGGTTTCAGCCTTCGTAAATTACCTATGCAATGCCTCCCCGATGCAGTTGAATAACATAGGTGAAAGCGGGCATCCCTGTCTTAGCCCTCTCTTACTCCTGAAGTAGTCGTGAGGAGCCCCATTAATCATGACCGAGAATCTAACCAACGCATAGCAGCCTTTTATCCACTTCCTCCAAACCTCACCAAACCCCATTCTGGACAACACATAATCAAGAAATTCCCACTGGACCCTATCATACGCCTTTTCCATATCGATCTTGAAAATCCAGCCCTTGTCCTTCCGCTTTATAACCGAGTCAATTGTTTCCACCGCCGTAACTATGTAGTTGTCTACTAGGGATGAAAGCCCCCTGCACATTGGAAATCAGCGAGATAATGACTTCCTTGAGGCGAGTGGCTAAAATTTTAGCAACGATCTTGTAGGCACACCCAGTGAGGCTGATCGGTCTGAAGTCCGCAATGTCACTGGCCCCCCACACTTAGGGATGAGCGCTATAAACGAGGAATTGAGACTCTTTGCCAGCTTGCCATACGTATGAAACTCACCTAGGAAGGCCATGAAATCCGTGCCTATGGTAGGCCATGAAGATCTAAAGAATTTCAGGGTAACCCATCGGAGCCTGGAGATTTGTTACTACCCAACTTCTCCATACCAGCCTTCACTTCTTCCACCATGAACATCCTTTCTAAGTACCTAGCTTTGTCCACACCAATAGAATTGAAGGGTACACCATCCAGCGACAATCTACCCACCACCTCCGAATCATACAACCCCTTATAGAAGTCGAAAATTTTCGCCTGCACCACATTTTGATCCGTATACCTGATTCCATCGATCTCAATAGCCGAGATCCGGTTATGATTCTGTCTACCATTCGCGACTGCGTGAAAGAATTTAGTATTGCCTCTCCATCCCACAACCAATGAGCCTTAGCTTTATGCCGCCAAAGTTGCTCCTCCTCCAACACTTTCATGTTGTAGGCCACTTTTAATGCCAACCGGATTTCCCTATCCTCCTCAGAGAGCGGCCCACATTCTTCCATCTGATCCAACATCGCAATTTCAGCCACGAGACCTTCCTTCAACCGAGCCTCTGACCCAAACCATTCTTTATTCCAAGCCTTAAGGTGAGCTTTCAGATTCTTCATCTTCGCGGTAAGAATGTACGACGGCGTACCCGAAATCCGGTCATGGTTCGATGGCCCTTCAAGTCTATCTTTGAAGTCCTCCTCCAGCAACCAAGCATTCACAAACCGAAACGGACCCGGAGCAGCCACGAGATCTTCCTCTTTTTAGCCCTATTAATTCCTTTTTTGAACTACTAAACAGTCTCGTTTTGGTCCTCATACAACAGCTAGGTACTCAGCTTTTTCTTCTCACTTTTATTCTTCTTCTTCAACTTCCAATGTGCATCATGTGATGGGAGCCAATCTAGTAGGATACTCTAGTGCTCCTACGAACTATTCAATTTATTGTAAGGACTAAGGATGATATTTGGTGATACTCTTTGATATGTAATTTCAGTATAACGATTTGGCTGGGTTACATGCATGCTAGGGAAGTAGCTGACTTGGTTTATCAATTTATGTGTATGGAGTATCATGTTTACCAATAGTAGTTTCGTAAAGTTGTTTTAGGAACTATATTATGTGTGAGTAAATAGTTATTTTGGAAATTATATTACTTACAAAAAGGAGTAACGAGTGCAAAAGTTGCCAATAATTGAAATTTTCAATCTCAAATCTTTGTGATTTCGTTGACTTGTTATATGTAAACTTGATATTAAAATTTTTAAAGTTTAAAATATGATACCTATGCAGCTGTGAATCACTGTCGAAGGATGAAAGCATGAGTCACAGTCCTTGATCACAAAGCTCTGACCTCCAAAAATTGACTTCTGATGACTCCTCTTTGCTCTCAAGTGAGACCTTTGGATGAGCTTTATAATTGTGTGTTGACCTCTGAGCTGCCTCTTAATCTATAGGCTTGCTTAAAGAGATGTAATTTAGCAAGGAGACTTGCTAATAAAATATTGGTTAGACTTCCACTTAAGAGAGAGAAATATAGGGTAGGGTGGGTGCTCAAAAGTAGAAATCTTTATGAGTGTCAAGGATAGGTGGTAACTATCTGGTGTTTATGTGTAAATATCAAAGATGATGATATCCTGCCCCATACCACCCATATAACAGCCCCATTTCATGGACATTGATATATTTGTCCCTCTACTCTCTGTGTCAATCTCAAGTTATAACAACAACACCATTGGTCTAAAGAGATAATTGATCAATCTTACCAATCCAATTTATAGTGGAAGGTTAAAAAAATTGATCAAAATAGTTTTAATATGCAGTTGTGTGACATTGATCGTCTAATAGATCAAATATGGCACAAATTGTACTCATAATTGTCCAATGAATCCCATTTTGATATCTCAAAGTTCCTCACAAATGCAACCAAATGCCCAAGAAACAAAGGATGTTGTCTTCAGTTGGTCTCACTCTTTTGATGGGTCAAAGCATCTTTGTCAGCATTTATAGAAGGCATAGAGACACTCAGGTCTAAGGACATATATATGCAATAGGCATGACGCACTTGGGACCCTGATAGTGCAAAACTGAATGGTACCTCATGTCAAGTGCATCCAATGTGTAAATAAATTGACGCGGGACAAACGCTAAAATTCTAATATGCGAATTTGGGATTAACTTTTAGAATGAATTGAATAGCGGAAATATTCAAAATCAAGCAACACATAAAATTATTCAATGAAATTAATAAAACAATTAGATTAATCCATTTTAGCGTCGCATGAGTAAAAATTTCCCGATCTAGAAAAACGACTCCGATGAAAGAACTCGAGTTTCGCTCTAGTTTAGGGTATCAAGCGATAATTGCAATATCGTCTCTTGACTCCTCGGGGATTTTGGGATGAAATAAACTTTGGATAAATAGTTCAAAAGGGAAAATCAAGAAATGAAGGATTTGAGATTTTTGTTCTTTTATCAATGGATATAAAAAGGACAATACCTGATAACTAGAGAAAAGACAAAGTAAAAGGATAGATTCCAAGGCTTCACACCAAGGATTTTCCGAAGCTTCACACCACGGCTGTACGTCGGCTTCGCACCAAGTCGCACGAAAAACGATTGCTCACTCCTCAAGGTTTTGAAGGATTCACTCCCTCAATTGAAAACTTTTCACAAGCTCTCTAAGATTTGCACAAAAGCAACTCTCTTTTCATTCATCAAAAACTAATTACATTGTTTAGCTTAAGGACCTTATATAAGAGGTCTTACAATAAAAGAAAACCTTAAAACGAATATTAAAAAAAAGACAAATAAACCCCTAAAACTTAAGTTCGAAACTAGACTTCTAAAACAACTCGGCGCGATTTCGATCGATCGAAATTGAAATTTGATCGATCGAAAGTGAAAATCGATCGATCGAAAGTGAAAATCGATCGATCGAAATACATATATATAAAATATCGCCGTTGGAATTCGAATGATCGAAATTAGCATTCAATCGAACGAAATTTTTCGTTCGATCGAAATACATATATATAAAATATCGTCGTTGGAATTCGATCGATCAAAATTAGTATTCGATCGAACAAACTTTCGTTCGAACGAAATAAGTATTCGATCGAACGAAAATCTCGTTTTCGTCCTTTACGCCTAGTTTCTCCTCCTTTTTGCCCGGTTCAAATTTTCGTTCCGCTTCTTTCGACGTTAGTACACGCGAAAGGGTCCGTATCCGATGTCTATAATGTCAGTGTCCCCGTCAATTCTCCCCGGGTGGGAAAAACTCATCTCCGATGAGTTAGGGAATCCATGGATGGCACACTTCGGAAGCTTCATTCGTGGCTTACCTTTCCACGCTGTGAGATACTCATGATGTTTACCCGTATTAGCATTGAAGAATGGGAATTCTATAACCTCCTCATTCGACATTTTCTCATGTCGAGATAGAAATTGGGAAAATGGGTGTGGTTCGATTGGATGCTCAAGGAATGGATCAAAGGGTGGGGTTGTGGGATCTAGAATAAGCGTAACATCCGTTACGGCAACTATCGGATGGTTTCCCTTATCTAGAAGAAGATCTAGACCTTCACCATTACCTCTTTCCGAGATTGAGAAAGATTCCACATGCTCAGAACCATCAGGAATTAACACAAAACTGTTAGTATCAAATTCATTAAATATATTCAATGTGTTAGTCCGACCATGCGTATTTTCAATGCTCAATAAATTCAAATTGTTAATCCCATGCAAATCAGAATGATGATATGATCCTACCAACTCTAACGACTCACTTGAGATGGACACATTATCAATACCGTCCTCAGCAATAGGAATTGTCCTAATGCAACCTATGGCTCTAACCGAAACCTCACCTTCCTCATCACTTGGAGTATCACATGGTTCATACACATCTTTGGGTATCTCGTTGCTCCCTTTCTCAGCATGCTCCTGAATGACAAGGTTTGACCCTTACTAGGACATTGGGATGCAAAGTGACCTAAACCTTGACACTTATAGCATTGTTGCGGCGCACGTCTAGAACTCTCGACCATTGGTCCCTTTCCTTTGTCAACTTGAGGAATTATGAATTTTGAAGATTGACTAGAGGCATTATTTCCCTTTTCGATAAGATTAGATTGATGTTCAAGTTTGGAAGACTTAGATCGGCCATGACTGGGGGTGTCGAGATACCGTTCTAATTCTTCAACCCTAGCAAAACATTCCTCGAGATCCGCAACGGCATAAGGAATGAGTTCCCTCTGTAACTCTGGTCGAAGACCCATTCGGAATCGGGAGAGGGTAACTTTTGTTAGTTCATTGACATTGGCCTAGGTCATCAGGTATTCAAACCAATCGACGTACTCTGTGACTGGAGAATCTCCTTGATGCAATGACTGCCACTGATCAAGAATACATTCATCATATAACACGGGAACGTATTTTTCGTGCCGTTGGACTTTCATTTCAGTCCACGTGGAAATAGCACGAAGACCCTGGATTTGCCTACGACGCTCCACTCCCAACCAATAAAATCTGGCTTGACCCATAAGCTTGACTTTGGCAAATTTAACCTTGCGCTCTTCGGGCATGAGATACCACTCAAAGTAGTTTTCCATGCTGGCGACCCATTCGAGAAAGACCTTGGGTTGTCTTTTCCCGTCAAAAGTAGGGGCATCCATTTTCACAGATTTCATGACCTTATAGTCCAGATTGGTTTGGACCTCACGTCGAGGAGGAACATCTCTCCTACAGTCACGGTTGTTGACTCTATTGTGATTCTCACGATGAGCTCATTGATCTCTTCGAAACGAGTCTCTAAAGCCTCATGTCGGGCTTGTTCATCAGCGATGTGCTCATCCATCCGGGTTTGACTAGCGGTCACTTTAGATGCAAGATCTCTAATAAGGGCTTCTAAGCTACTAGCATCCATGACGAAATTATGTAAGACAAAATATACCAAAATCAAGTGAACCTTAAAATCTATATGACACGGACCCTAAACTAAAATTGTGCTCTGATACCAAACTGACCCTGGATAAACGCTAAAATCCTAATATGCGAATTTGGGATTAACTTTTAGAATGAATTGAATAGCGGAAATATTCAAAATCAAGCAACACATAAAATTATTCAATGAAATTAATAAAGCAATTAGATTAATCCATTTTAGCGTCGCATGTGTAAAAATTCCCTGATCTAGAAAAACGACTCCGATGAAGGAACTCGAGTTTCGCTCTAGTTTAGGGCATCAAGCGATAATTGCAATATCGTCTCTTGACTCCTCGGGGATTTTGGGATGAAATAAACTTTGGATAAATAGTTCAAAAGGGGAAATCAAGAAATGAAGGATTTGAGATTTTTGTTCTTTTATCAATGGATATACAAAGGACAATACCTGATAACTAGAGAAAAAACAAAATAAAAGGATAGATTCTAAGGCTTCACACTAAGGATTTTTTTAAGTTTCACACCACGGTTGTACGTCAGCTTCGCACAATTCGCACGAGAAACGATTACTCACTCCTCAAGGTTTTGAAAGATTCACTCCCTTGATTGAAAACTCTTCACAAGCTCTCTGGGGTTTGCACAAAAGCAACTCTCTTTTCATTCATCAAAAACTAATTACATTGTTTAGCTTAAGGACCTTATATAGGAGGTCTTACCGAGGATCAAAATTTCGGGTTTCATTTCGGTTTCGGAGCGGACCGAAACCAAAATTTTGGACCGAAATTTCGGCCAAAAACATAAATTTCGGCCGATAATTTGACCGCAAATTACACTCCCATATATTCTATAACCGAAATTTCGGTCCCAAATTATCGTTTCGGTGGGAACCGAAACCGATAATTTCGATCGAAATTTCAGTCACTTCGGCCGAAATTTTAATCCTTGAGTCTTACAATAAACCCTAAAACGAATATTAAATAAAAGACAAATAAACCCCTAAAACTTAAGTTCGAAACTAGACTTCTAAAACAACTCGGCGCGATTTCGATCAATCGAAATTGAAAGTCGATCGATCGAAAATGAAATTCGATCAATCGAAAGTGAAAATCGATCGATCGAAATACATATATTTAAAATATCGCCGTTGGAATTCGATCGATCGAAATAAGTATTTTATCGAACGAAAATCTCGTTTTCGTCCTTTACGCCTGGTTTCTCCTCCTTTTTCCCAGTTCGGATTTCCGTTCCGCTTCTTTCGACATCGGTACACGCGAAAGGGTCCGTATCCGATGTCTACAATGTCGGCGTCCCCGTCATAAATACACTCAAATGTAGGTGTGGATTAATCAGCTCCAGATTAGAGAAAACATGCACTATGAGTTGTCTCAACTCACCCTAAGTTATGGTTTTTTAAGGTTTATAAGGATCCAGAATATCCATCCTTTTTGCACCACTAATTTATTCTCATCTCTTTCTTTCTTCTTATTCTTCAAAAACCCTAACACTATATCTACATCTCTTTCTTTCTTCTTATGCTTCATGCTTAAACTAGTTTAAAAAGCATGTTTTATCTACTTACCCTACTATTAAAGTATTGTGGACTGCAGGTCTGCATCAGTATATCTCATCAGTTGTTGTGTCCTTACACCTCAACAAAATGGTGTTGTAGAGCATAAAGCATACACCTTATAGGAGTATCTCGCTCTTTGTTACAAGGAAGGCATATGCCGAAGTCTTACTAGTTTTTGGATCTTCTCACTGCATGTTTCTTAATTGCTAGAATGTAGACACAAAAAAATTGTCTTTCATTTTGGAAGGAGAGAAGACAATACACAAGTTATTTGCGCCTTTTATTTTGGATTCAGTAAAATATTATATAATAAAGGATAAGAGAGAATACAAAAGTTATTTGTGTCTTTTATTTTGGAGAAAGTAAAATATCATAAAAAAAGAGAGGAGAAGAGACGACCCACACAAAGAGACCCTGCGTGGGTCTCCTTTTTCTCTCTCTCCTATTTTCTCTCTCTTGTCTCTCCATCCTTTTCTCTTTCTCATTCTCTCTCTTTCTCTCCCATCATCTTTGACCCATGCAGAGCCTCCCCACATGGGTCTCGCATTTTCTCTCATCCTTGACTCGTGCACGGGCCTCCTACATGGGTCTAGCACTTTCTCTCATCCTTGACCCATGCTAGGGCCTCCCGGTCTCGCACTTTCTCTCATGCTTGACTCATGCGAGGGGCCCCCTCTCATGGGTCTCGCACTCTCTCGCATCCTTGACTCATGCCGGGGGAGGCATGGGTCTTGCACTTTCTCTCACCCTTAACTAATGCAAGGGCCTCCCGCATGAGTCTTGCACTTTCTCTCATCCTCAACTCATGCAAGGGCCTCCTGCATGAGTCTCACACTCTCTCTCATCCTTGACCCATGCGAGGGCCTCCCGCATGCGTCTCGCACTTTCTCTCATCCTTGACAAGCGAGGGCCCCCTGCATGGTTCTCTGTTTTTCACTCGTCCTTGACTCATGCGAGGGCCTCCCAGATGCGTCTCGCACTATCTCTCAACCTTGACTAATGTGGGGCCCTCCCGCATGGGTCTTCCACTTTCTCTCATCCTTGACTAATGTGAAGGCCTCCCACATGAGCCTCGCACTTTCTCTCATCTTTGACCCATACGAGGGCCTTCCGCATGGGTCTTGCACTTTCTCTCATCCTTGACTCATGTGAGGGCATTCCGCATGGATCTCGCGCTTTCTCTCATCCTTGACTCATCCGAGGGCCCCTGGCATGGGCCTTGCTTTTTCTCTCATCCTTGACTCATGCGAAAGTCTCCCAAATGGGTCTCGCACTCTCTCATCCATGACTCATGTGGGGGCCTCCCGCATGGGTCTTGCACTTTCTCTCATCCTTGACCCATATGAGGGCCTCCCGCATGAGTGTAACACTTTCTCTCATCCTTGACTCATGCAAGGGTCGTCCCGCATGGGTCTCACACTTTCTCTCATCTATAACCCATGCGAGGGCCCCCCGCATGGGTCTCGCACTTGCTCTCATCCTTGACTCATGCGAGGGGCCCCGCATGGATCTCACACTTTCTCTCATCCTTGACTCATGCGAGGGCCTCCCGCATGGATCTTGCACTCTCACTCATCTCTCAGCCATGCGAGGACCTCCCGCATGGATCTATCTTAAAATAATAAAGAGGAGGTTGCTTCTTCGCAATCAATCCTCCGACGAATTTTATTCTCAAAATTCGTCACGAACACCCAAAATTGACAAACAACTTAGATCTTTAAGGTCGTGTGGGTCTAACACCACGTCCCTCAAATCTTATTGGTTTGAAGGTCGCATAGATGACAACTATCACCACCAACGCAGAAATAATTGTCACATTCTTATCGATCCGCGTGACACTTGAGACTCATGCAACCCCTTTCCACCATTGATCTCATTAAGAGAAATAGAGACCGCCGGATGGTAACTTCTAGTAATCTCCGTGGTAGATCTACAAATAGCAGGTCTCAGATCATTTTTGGGGATCCAAAAATTTTCACGAGAAAGCTTTATCAAAGTTCTGCGAGAGCTATGCCGAGATACCTTGCTTAAGGTATCTCTCTCCACTCTTCTCTCTTCTCTCGGATGCTTGGATTATGTGGGCCCATGTCTAAGTCTTCTCAATTCAGGTCGCACTTAGGTTATGTGGGTTTACTCCGGACCCATGCCCAAGACCCTCGTATGCTCATATCACACTTAGGTTATGTGCCCATGCTTAAGACCCTCATTTATATGGGTTGCACTTAGGCAATTCAGGTTATAACACCCATGCCATAGGCCCCTTATATATGAGGGTTGTGATTATCAATTACAAGTGGACCCTTTGTATATTGAGGGTTGCAACTACGAATCGAGAATGTTAAATCGGATATGGCCACCATCATGACATAGGAAATACTACATCATATCAACCATAGATCATGCGACCGTGATTAAGTCATCATATTGACCCATGGGGATCATACTCTAAATATTGGAGTTTCCCTCACGGTTCTGGTTTTCACTCCCTTGCCTTAAATTAAGGATTTGGACCTTAACTTGAGATAGGAAATTCCTTCAAAGATTTTGATCCGATCCGATGGTCAACTTTTCATCGTCAAATTTAACGTTAACTTTGTCATACGTTGACCGAATCATAAGATTTTGGTTAAACGTAACTTTAATTTTGTCATACATTGATAGAATCATGAGATTTTGGTCAAATTTAACATTGGCTTTGTCATACGTTGATTGAATCAAAAGATTATAGTCAAACTTAATGATAACTTTGTCATACATTGACCAAATCATATGGTTTTGGTCAAATCCAACGATTAACTTGTTGATTTTTCATAAGTTGACCAGATTACGAGACTGTGATGTGTTCCAATGGTGGATTCTTTATAAGTTGACCAAATCACAAGGTTTTGGTCAAATCCAACGTATAATTGTTGAATTTTCATAAGTTGGCCATATCACAAGAGCATAATGTGATCCAGCGGTGGATTTATTATAAATTGACCAAACCACAAGGTTTCAATCAAATCCAACGTTCAACTTTTCATAAGTTGAGCAAATCAAGATCGTACGATCCGATCTACCGATTGATTTTTCATAAATCGACCAAATCATAGGATTATGGTCCGATCTGACAGTTGACTTTCCATAAAATGATGAAACAATAGGATTATAATACAATCTAATGGTCAAAATGGTGTAGATGGACTAAGTCATGAGACTATGGTCCAATCCAAAAGTTGAATAACCATGGATCAACCAAATCATAAAACTATGGCTAGATCTAACAAAAGAACCATCGTGAAATAGCCAAAGCATAAGATTGAGGCTCAATCCAACGATGGATCTCTTGTATATTGACCAAATTATAAGATAATGATCCATTGAATTCTAAGAAATTCGATGATACTTGACAAATGACCATGCACTCCTACAATTAAAATTATACTAACACTTCTAATGATAAGCCATCAAAGACGTGGATCCAGTATTTGAATTCTTCTTTGAGACAAGGAAACAAGAATTTGTTCTAAGGTTCATCCACGAGGTCCTCGCTGCAATAATAATCCATGCCTATTGATTTGATGGGTCCGGCTTTTAGAGGAGGGGACTCTTACATCCGTCGTCCCTATTCCACATCTCTCAAGTCTCTGATGAAGACCGCATGCTACGCATATATCTCGTAACAGATTGAGGATGTCGATGAAGACTTAGATTTAGAATTTATTTTATTCATATTAGATATGTAATTATTTTATTTTTATTTAGTAGCTTTTAATCAGAGGTAGTCAATTTTGATGTAATTAACGGGGAATCGTCTGCGATACCCGAAAGTGTAAGGTCCGCTATTTAAATAAAACTCTCCTAGCAAGGGAGAATTTGTTATAATTTATTTGTGATAGATTTATCTTCTATGCAAATTTGTTTACATAAAACTCTTACTCGTGTTTTAAATTATGGCATTTCTTATCAGCTCTTGCATCCTCAGAGAAAATGTTCCATGTTGAATTCGCATATTTGGACGTGTTTGTTTTGTTTACAATCGTAGTCCTCATCGTCACAAACTTGATGACAATCTCAGTCCTCCTTGAGGATGTTGCTTATTCTTCTCATGATTGAATGCCTCCTGCTCCTTCTGATATTCCTTTACCCATGCCTATTGCTAGTGAATCATCTCCATCAGTATAACAGCACAAGAAAAAGGATCTTACTTACCAACATCAATGGTAGCATGGACCTTCCTCCACTCAACAGTCTCTCCTTCCTCCTCGCATGCGCCTCTGGTAAGTACTCGTTCTCTTTCATTAGTTCCTTGTCTTCATCCTTCTACTTCTATTTTTTATGCTTCTACTAACTCTGCTTTTGATCTTGATTTCCTAGTTACTTTTTGAAAGGGGGTTCACAAGTGTTTCAGACCATCCGATTGCAATATATATATATATATATATATATATATATATATATATATATATGCTTATCAGTATCTATCTTCTTCATACAAGGCATTTCTCACTATAGTTGAAACAATTACTATCCTTCATTTGGTTCATGTCATCCTCCCTCAGCTTAGTTGGAAAGCAGCAACAATAGAAGAGACAGATGGCCTCCAACATAATGATAATAGAATATGGTACCTTTTCCTCCAGGGAAGAAAGCAGTTGAATGTTGATGGGTGTTTGTCGTGAAACAAAATTCACATGGCATGGTTGCCAGATTTAAGTCCCATTTAGTTGTATGTGGGTTTACCCAGACCCATGGTCATGATTATGATGCTACCTTCGCTCTCATGGCTAAGCTCACCTCAGTTCGAGTTCTCCTATCTCTCATTGCAAATCAAAACTACCTCTATATCAACTCGATGTGAGGAGTGCTTTTACATGGCCATCTCATTATATAAGTACATAAGGATACTCCTCCCAGATTTTTCCTACTTTAGGGAGAGCAAGGGAATGTTCATTAAACTTCACAAATGGATTTATGGGATGACGTAGTCGCCTCGTGCTTGGTTTCACCATTTTCCTAGAGTGATCCATGCATTGGCATTCCAGAAATGTCACTTTGAGCACACCATACTTGTTCATTTCAGTCCTGTAGGTCGCACCATATTGTCAGTTTATATTGTCTCATGTGAAGAGTGACCTGGTAGGAGCTTTGAGGTGAATGATTTGGGTACATTAACATAGTTTTGGGATTAGAGATTGCTTGTTCAAGAAAAAACACATTTTTCTTTCTAAGAAGAAGTATGAATTAGATCTTTTGAGTAATATTAATATGTGCGGTTGCAAGCCTAAATATCCTATGGAACCCAGACTTTACCTCCATAAAAGAGGGAGAGTTATTAGCTGATCCCATTGAGTACCAATGCCATATCGGTCGCTTGATTTATCTCTCTTACTTGAGTGAATATCACATTTGTTGTCAACCTAGCTAGCCAGTTTATGCATGCACCTCATACTCCCCATATGGCAACTACACATTGGATTGTGAGATAAATCATATCCAATCCAGGTCGCGAAATTGTTTATCGCTCATATGATCATCTTTATATTTCTGGATATACCGAGCATGCACCTCATACTACCCATATGGCTACTGCGCATTGGATTATGAGTTAAATCATATCCAATCCAGGTCGTGAAATTGTTTATCGCTCATATGATCATCTTTATATTTTTGGATATACCGAAGCTGATTGGGCTGGTGCTATTATCGACCAATGATCTACCTTTCTATGTGGTAATCTTGTTGCTTGGAAGAGCAAGAAGTAGCATGTTTCTCTCTTTAGTGTTGAAGTTGGATATCGTGGAATTTCTATGGCTTCATTCTCTCATCACTTAGCTTGGATTCCCATTACTAAGCTTATGCCTCTTCAATGTGATAACGCAACACTGAAAAACTTGCATCTGTTTTTGTCTTACATGAGAGGATGAAACATATAGAAGTGGATATCCATGTTGTAAACGAAAAGGTTTGGGATCAGACATTCAAACTTATTGATGCCTCTTCTCCCAACAACTCGCAGATGTGTTTACCATGCTTATTGAACCCTCAATTCTTCAAGATATTATGGTCAAGCTGGGCATGCAGGATATCCATGCTCCAGCTTGAGGGGGAGTGTTAATGATGTGTTTATAGTATGTGGTGTGTATTATAGAACAGTGGGTCTGTATTTAATATTTCTCTTATTTATGAAAAAGCTCGTGAGGAGCATTTCCTCTCTAAGCCACTTTACCTAATTTCTTCTCCTCTCTTTGTCTCCTGCTCTTCTCATTCTTCTTCACAAACCTTAACCCTGAATCAACGTCTATCACAACCTAAACCCTATTAACCCAAACCATATCTCACTTCTGAAAGCAGTGGAGTTCCATCCGTAAATGAAGTGCATGCATGCTTATTACAGCAAGAGAGAGACATGCTCTTGTTACCTTAGTTGGTAGAGGAGATGATACATATGGTGGCCATGCCTCTCTAGGAGATCGAGGTGGCTGTAGTGGAGACAGGTGGACGTTGTGGTAGAGGCCATGGAAATCTGAAGTTACTCATTGTTGATGTGTAAATCATACAACTGATACTTGGTAGGATATACATGGTAAGCGAGCATGGGCTAATCAAGCTCAGATGACAATCATATTATGACTTATGAGACATACCCCCTTCCTCGAGCTAAGCACAACAGTTGATACAGCCTCATTGTCCAAGGAAGAACCATCAAATGGTTGAAGAGACTGCTACCTCCAACATCTTCCTCCCTTGCTCCATTAGTTCGACCAGGTATAGCATGTCTTACTTCTCGTTAGTTCATTCCTTGTGTTATTGACTCAGGAGTCACAGTTCACATGACTGGTAAGTCTAGGATGTATTCTCGTTTGTATACTCTTGTCTCTACCTCATGTATAATTGATGCCTGTCTCAACTAAAATTTTAAGGTTAGGCACTGTGCATCCTAATAAGTCCCTTTTGCCATCTGTATCGTTTGTACCTGAGTTTACCTTCAGTTTATTATATGTAAGCATACTAGTCAACTGTAATGTTTTACCCTTCCTATTGTGTATTTCAGGATCTAACGGAAATGAAGACGACTGGGGGAGGACATGAGAACAGTGGAATATATTATCTAATCGCGGAGTGGTCAGAGTTGTTGCTCAGGAGCGTCTCTCCTCTTCAGGCATTGCAGGCTTGGTAATCCATCCTTAAGAGTTATGTTTTGTCCTGATTTTCAGTATGTAAGCTATAGTGAAGCACGTGAATTAGGCAAACATCAAATTGGTCTTTCAACCTCATGTGGAAAAACGTCATGCAATCCTTTTGCTTCAGTTCATTTTGTTGCATGGCGACCATGCAGGACCAGTTTGTGTTAGATTGAAGTACTCTATTACATTTGTTGATGACAATTCTCGTGTCTGAGATTTGATAATGCAAAAGAATATTTTTGCAAGAGTTTCATTCCACCTATTGGGGATGCCCATGGGGAGAGTCAACCCGGACATAACCAGGGACCCGACTCATTAAAACCAGGTTGGACCCGACACGAATAACCTGCATGTCTGACCCAAATCTGATTCTTAAACTCGAATTAAAAGTGGGTCCAGATTGGGATCATACAAATTCTGACCCATCATGGACCCAAGTCAAATTTGGGTTGGGTATGGGCTCCTCGTGATTATACTCACACCCGGACCCAAAAATGATCATGCATTGAATGTGGGATCTGTGGAAAGCAAGCAAACATTGTCAACAATTCTTTTTTTTTTTTTGATCGGTAACATTGTCAACAATTCTTGTACACTTCGATTTTGAGCAAGCTCAAAGCTCCATCAAATCATAGTTTGGTCCACAGTTGACCATTCAGGGCTCATGAAACAAAGCAGGCATATAAGTCGCGTTCTGATAAGACCATTTTCTATATTGATTACTTTCCAGTGCTCATGGGTTATTTCTTTTGTCATTGCTCTTTATTGATTGTATAATGTTGGAGCATGCTGTGATTTGCATCACATTGGACGTACTCGAAAAACCATCTCAAGTGGCATTCATTAGTTTTCTATTTTATTAAGGCCACTCCTAAGCTTCCTTTTCAGTGTTTCAATCCTTGTGCTTTTATCATTTCAAACCATCGCACAAGATTTATTGAAGGCCTCCACTGGAAAACCATCTCAAAAAACTTTTTTTAATTCTCTTCTATTGTAGCCACTCCTAAATTCCTCTTTCAATCCTTCGTTCCTCGTTCTTTAACCATTTCAATCACTTACGGTTGTTTCAGGCCTACGTTGGACATGCCCAAACCATCTCAAGCGACATTATTTAATACACTTTTTACTAGAGCCATTTCTAAACTTGCAGATGAATCGTATGCAGTGTAATCAATCGCATATCATCGCATACAATTGTATGCCATCGCATCCAGTGTTTTTTTTTTTGCTTTTTAGGCTTTCCACGCCCTATAAATAGGGAGTTTCTCTTCCTAATGCATACCACAACTCAAAAGTATGTTTTGGGTCTCTTTCCTTCTCTTTTGTATGGTCCACTACTCCACTTTATTTTTGTACTATTTTGACTTTTTTTTAATGAAATTTATATTTTTCCTTCCACCTTATGGGATGTATTCCACTCATTTTGCAATATAGAGCACAAAATTAACATATATTGAGCATTTTTGGTATTTTTGGCGAATTTTTTAGATTTATTTCGTATTTTTTTGAAATTTTGGGAAAAAAATAAAATAATTTGTGCCATGGCACAATCGCATATGGGACTAGGTCATGCCATCACATTGGGTCACATATGGAATTTAACAACATTGATCGTATGTCATTTGGTTGACTTGGATTGTGATGCAATAGGCAACACATGACATGTCTTAATTTATAATTGTTAAATGAAACTCGAATTTTTATTTTTATCTGTATTTTATAAGTTGTAGACTTGTAGATCTGGTGGATTAGGATGGTATTAATTTCATTATCATGCTCAACACGTCAATTGTCAACAATTCATGGTTCACAAGTAACAAGATTGATAGGGACATCCAATTCAAACAGCCGCCCGTAACCTATCGAAGGCGAAAGAAGAATGTGAAAGTGTGCCGGAAGAAGAACCACACGGATTTACGGACTATAGTCTATTCCAGTCGATCGATCGATCCTAAACATTCGATCGATCGATCGATTATAGATAGGTTCTTCTGACGAACTTATTCTTCTCAATCAATCAATCGATGCTAAAGAATCGATCGATCGATTGTGAATAGGTTCTTCGGGTGAATTTATTATTTATCAGTCGATTGATCAATTCTAACGCGTCGATCTAGAATCGATCAATCGATCGACCACGAGATACGTCCGCCAAAAGACGGGATTTTGATTTTCTTTGGCAAAACTTGTCATTTTAGTGTTTTAAATTTTTAGGACTCTTTTATTTCGAGTTAGGGTTTGTTTTGTCTATTTAAAGGCTTGTAAAAATATTTTTATTATTGATGGTTAATACATTATTGCTTTTGCAAAGTTTTGAGAGCTTTTGATAAAGTTTTCTGTGACGGTGTGATTCTCTCAACCGAAGAGCAATTCTTCGTCCCGCGTGCGGTTTGGTGTGAGGCCAACTTTTCTCTCATTGCTATCTTCCGTGATCTACGAGTTGCGTAAGTATTTAAACCCTAAGTTATCCATTTTATCATTAAATCTACTACTCGCCTTTCTTTTCGCTCGGTATCGAAACAACCCGCTTGTGAGTTCGTTTGAAACCCTAAAACTGTCGGAGATCTAGTCATTCGCTAAGAACCCTAATCTTCTAGATCCGATAGGGAACATACGCGAAAGAAACACTAGTTCGGGCAGAAATTAAATCATTTAATTGAATTTATTGTTATTTTCTGTGATAAACTGTTAAGGAGGTTTGTCTTTTAATTGTTTATATTAATTTTCTATTAATCTTAGCCCTAGCATTTGCATTGTGCTAGTTTCCGCATCAAAGATTCTCAACTATTTTCTTATATTTTCAATCAAATCACTTAATCAATTTTTAATTATTCAATTATTTAAGAGTACAGTGGATATGCATCCGAAAGCAGCCTTGGAGGGCAGCACCCGGATGCCAGATCACGTGCCACGTGGCACAACCAACCCAAAATAACACATGTTTTGGGTTGATCAGCCATGTGGCATGTGATTTTAAAAAAATGGTGTTTTTACTTTTTCCCTTCATTTGATTGTCAGAGATGAGGTGATGCCCCACAAACTTGGTGCATTGATTTGGGGTACCTTTGACCACATTTTTAACAGTGGATATGCATTGGATCATGCCCAAATTTTTTGGGTGATACCTGATCGTTCTTGTCCAAGTTGTTGTGGCACCCGATCCTTGTGATGGGTTCCACAAGTTGCCCAGCTGGTCTAGACTCAGGCCTAACGGCTGCACCCGGATGCATAGTCCCGGGCCTCATTATTTAACTATTATCTAAATATACCTATAATAACTATATATTTATCAAACTTGCAATTATAAGAATATATGCATAAATGAACATCAAAAACATCTAAACTATAGTTAAAAAAAATTATTTTTGTCTGTTCCCAGATTTTATATTTTCTTTTTTTTTTATAACCTGGTATCCAGGCCTCTTAGAGCACCCGCCTAATCCCAGGGGCACATGCGCACCCAAATTCAGCACATGTCAGGTCAGCACAGGATATAAAACCTTGAATTCTTCGTTATCAGTTGATACAATTGACATCAAGAAAGGACACAACCGTTGATATCAAGTTTTGAAACATCAGCATCTAGTTTTTATCTCTTATCTTGACAAGCTTGTAGATATATTTCTCCCCCTACGTCCCAACATAGTGCACAAATTATCATATGCTTCATACTTAGCCATTCTTAGCTTCCTTTTGCACCAACCTAAAATTTTTAAGATCTTCCACATTTCTTATTTTTTTCATTCAATGGATTGTTTAGCCTTTGCATTTCACCGTCATGTTTTCTTTTGCAAATTAGCATTTTCCTTCAAACTCCCAAGCACTGTTTTAGTCAATCCACTACAAATATTAGAAGTAACTAGTTCAAAAATAAACTCCCCAAACACTCCTTAGCAGTCCATTTACAAATATTAGAAGTTATAGTTTATGAACATTGTATGATGAGATGCCTCATCTTAAAAAAGTTGTAACTGATATCATGAAAAATTCATGGTGCAAAACTGCCAATCATCACGATCCTATATTCATCTATGGAACTCTAGAATGCCTAACTCTTTGGAATCAATGACCTATTTCCATTCAACACCACTACCTATCGAGAGATCCTCCGCATGTTGAAGTTTAGTCCTGCATTGGGTATCCAGAAACTTGTGTCTCCCCTTATAAGATCCGGAGCCCCTCAACTCATAGCCAATTAGTTTTTGAGATGGATGCCCAAATTTGTCATGGTATCAGAGCAGGCCTTTCTCCACTCCACGTCACCCAGTTCAACTCTCCACGTGGATTGGCTCAGTCCAGCTAACACGTGCGGAGGCGTGTTGAAGTTTAGATCCCATTGGATATCCATAGCCTTGTCTCTCCTCTTATAAGATCCTGGGCCCTCCACTCGTACCCAATTGGTTTTGAGATGGATTCCCAAATTTATCACTCCGGTCCTTTTTAGCATCACATTTATCAAAGAGTGACTCTTTTATCTTCAACAAGAAGGGGAACAATTTTTGCCCTTTTTGCTTGGTATGGAAGAATGATAAAGGCTCAAATCTTGCCAACATTCAGGCCAGTATCAACAATAGTCACCAAGTTGGTATTCGGAAATTATTGGGTAAGAAAAAACTCGCAAAAATTGGTCAAAATTGGGAACGTCGGGGAATAATCGAAAAGATTAAAGATGCATGAAGAATAAAAAAAATTAAAATATATCAAACGAGATGAAAATGGGTTTTAAATGAATTGACTTATAATTTTTCAAATCTTCAGTTTTAATTTGAAGCCCATTGTTGTAACATGGTATTTTGAAAATGAGAAACAAGAGCCTTTCATATAACTTAGTTTTTGAAAAAAGAGACATGAGTTTCTCATTTTAACTTTATTTTCTTCCAATGAGTAATTCAGAAAATTGTGTTTTAATCAAGTAACTTACGATTTATAAGTTCAGTTCATGAAAAATAAGAATCACTACTTTTTCATTAAATCGTGATTAAAATTTAAAATGGTCGTCAAAGTATTTATGAGTGATTTAAACACAACGTTTTCAAACTGTCAAAGACTTCGATGACTATGCTGTCAACAAGATTTTTCCCAATTTTGGCATTCTTCGGTTAGAAGACCCATCTGCAAAGATGAACTCCATCTCTCTGTGGTTATACACTAAAAGTTAATATAAGCCAACAAATCTCTGCTGACTTAGTTCAGTTATATAAGGTAACATGTAGTCACCAATCTTTACTATAAGTTAATATATAGCCTGAATCCCATTACACAATCTCTATACTCTCATACTTCTGTTGAAATTTCTTTTGAAAAAGATCAAAAAAACACATGTTGAATAAAATGACTGCCTCATTTTTATCCCTCTTACTCTTGTCCTAGTAACATCTCTCACCATCTTGCCCAATGCAAGATGAACATTGTTATGCATAGAAGATCTTAGTACCATACAAAAAAAAAGCTTTGCAACAAAATAAATTAATTTTAAAAAAATAGGAAGTATAACATACCAAAATAAAAATTGTGAATCAAAACATTATATGGTCAAAATGGTTTTCCATTGTCTAGATCCTCCATCACTTCAATGTCCTTGCGGGCAGTTATCTTCTGAACATACCCTGCATAGATAATAAATATAGCTGAATACAATTTTAGGTGTTAAATGTAAAAAACATAAATTAATTGCAAATGCATGCAAAATTTGTCACGGAAAATAATAACTATCAAGTGACAAAGATGATTTATATCACTTCGTGTGTAATTTCATCATGGGGCCAAAAAGATCACTATCCAAATATTCAAACACATCTCCAAGGAGAAGAACAGTTGCACACATGGTCCAAAGAATCGGCTGCTAACAATATCTATTGGTAGCAGGCCTGGCCAATATTGACACCTGCCAAGGTATCGGCGTGACGGCGTCGCCCAAGTATCAGCCCAGTCCTACTGGTATCGATATCTGCCAAAATGAATAGGCATGGGCATCAATCAATAAGGGGGCCGATACCAAAATTTAAAACCTTGGTTCCACATACCAAGGAAAAGAGTTTGACTACTGCGAAGAAAAGGCAAGATGGTAAATTCTTTTCACTCAAAGGAAAGGCAAGATGGTAAATTCTTTGTGAAATAGGTTTATTCCTGTTTGTTATACCAAGTTATGTTAATTAATTTGGGCACCATAGAAGCTTCATCGATATTAGTTGATTGTTGAAACCTGATACTAAAGATTACCACGTATGTGGTCAAAGGCGCTAGGCGCACCCGCGGCGACAAGGGACCCTAAGGCATAGGCGCAGAGGCACATGGCTCTTTTTTCTAGGCACATTTTTTATTTCAATTTTTATATATGTTGTTATATATTAAATATGTTTAAATATTTATATATATTAATATAAAATAATATATATCATTGTATTTTAATTTTTATTAATAATCTATGAAATTTATAATATTATATATATATATATATATATATACAAAATTTTTAATGTTTAAATATAAACATGAATATAATGAATAATAACATTCAACAAATTTGAAATCAAGAAATAAATAAACATCATAAAGAATTGAACATTATGTGCACTAAAAAAATACACTACCAAACTAGCAAGTAGCCAAGTAGCAAGTTAACTATCTAAGAACGAACTAATGAACTTACAAGTGAGTAACAACTAACAAGTAAGATTGAGCTTATAACTCAACAGAAGGTGCAAGGTGAGGCAACCTTGAGGTTGGTTCAAGAACTAATGAACTAACAATTGAGTAACTTGTTACTCTTAAATATGTTATAACTTATGTAAATTATAAATTTAGTTTACTTATGAAACTCATATAAATATATAAGGCGCAAAAAGCAAAAGCCTACGCGCGTTTCTCTGCACCTGCGCCTCAATGGCCCAGGCGCAAAGGGTGCACCTAGTGCCTTTGAAAAAACTGATTACTACAACGATTGATCAATAACTTTACTGATTCAGAGATAGTGGGGTGCACCACGTCGTTTTCTTCGATCAGCAAAAGAACTTACAATAAAAAAGAAGAAAAAAGCCGGAGAGCATGGAAGTGCCAAAAAATCACGAAGAGGATAAAACAGAAAACGCAACGCACAATAATAGAATCAGTGATCGAAACTTTCACTTCGATCGCTTAAACCCTATCAAGTGACTTAACATATAGAATAGCACTTGAATCCAGGTTTCGATTTCACAGGGATTGGTTCGAAATTAAGCCTAACTAATTGTCACTTCTAACGCAAAGTGTTTGTTTGTGAACAATTAAATTTTTATGAAAATAAAGATTGTAAACTAATTGGTGAGATCTAGGGTTGAAATTAGAGAGAGGATCTAGGGTTCGCAACTACACGTCACTATCGTAAGTTGGATTTGAATTTGCTTGATTAGACTTCTGAAAGAAGTATCCTTTACAGAGCTACAAGCTTTGCTCGGATTTCGAGATCTTTTGATTCATTGCTCATAGTATGAGACTCTGGATGTTGCATGGTACATCAATCAATGATGACTATATTGTCTCGGTCAGTCTCATCTTAATCACATGGCATTAAAAACTGTACATGCTAGTTGCGCACAGGTTGATTTCAGATCGCAGATATGAGATTAACCAAAAGGTATCTATCTCTACTCTTGTTTCTACAAGAAATCTCAAAGAAAAAGATAGAATTGAACAACATAATACAAGAATATTATTCTATTTAAAGATCAAAGTAGTGTATACAAATATAACCCAAGCAATTGCAAACCCTCGACATGAAGCTACGCTTCGTTACTCTCTTAGACTGTAGATTTAGCCACACATGACAGAAACTCCATAGAATGTTTCATCTCTTCACCTTCCTCTCCAAGAGTTAGAGAGTCTCTGTTCTCCTTTCAGCCTCCAGTAGTCCCCTCTTTCTCCTCTCTAACTTCTATATATACGTTGTGGTTTATGGCTTCCATAAAAAAGTCAACAAAAGTTCCAATCGCGTGAGGTCGCTCAAGTGAGAATCAAAGTCCCTTGAGCGACTTTCACCCGAGAATTTTAGTAATCTGTCAACGAAGATCGCTCGAGTGGGAACCAATGGTCGCTCGAGCGAGCTATATCAATTCTAGCTTCCTTTGAGCACTTCTTGCAGTCAATCGTTCTCCATTCTGCTCCTTGGGGATTTACTTCCTACAAACACACAAACACATTAATATATTATTCCTAACCTACTCTAAGTCCTAGCAATACAAGCTTGGGAGCTAATTTGTGTAACTAATTAGCCCTTATCACACCCCCAAACCTACATTTTGCTAGTACCAAACCAAAATAAATGAAGAAACAAGGATGGAAACCGAAATATGTCACTTTCGTAGGGAGCACAGTTACATTTAGCATATGTGGCAAGGCTTTAAACCCCTAAGTGATCCCTAGGGGAGGAGTTGGGTCTCCTGAAGGTTTCCAGCAAAGTTACCCACAAACATTTTTCACAATAAGGATTCATGTACCCCGATGTCCATTTCACAACTTAGCATTCAACCAAAGGTTTTCGGGTTCGGGTTGAGACTAAAAATAGCTCAGACAATCATACCCCACTATCACAACCTTTAGGTTACTTTCACTCAATCCACCACTGGTTCAAACATCGTTTTATTTAAGTTCTTATGCAATGAGTAAGGTGCATGTGAGTCACAACTTGTGGACTTGTTCCTAACACAATCTTTCTCCTATTAAGACTTCATTGTGATTAGTAGAGCGATCATTCCATTCTTTAGTTATCCATCATTTTTATTTTACTTTTTTTAAATGGTTAGTGCAATACCGATTCCCTTAGGCTGCGTTTGGGTTAGCTCTTTTGGGGCAAAGAGCAGCTCTTTCACTTTTCGGCTCCGGCAAAGAACTATTTTTACATTTGGTAACACAGCTCCTTGCCTCATTTGCTTTGGCAAGAAGCTATTTTAAATGATAAAACTACTCTATGCCTGCTCTATCTCAGAGCAGATTTTATCTGCTCTGACAGAGAGCAGGCAAAGAGGAGCTTCTACTCTTATAAGAGCTAACCCAAACACAGCCTTAAGATTTCTAGTTGACCCATGTAACAAGTTATAGATCAATGGCTCCCTACACCAGATGGCTCGGGGCGTTAGGTGTAAAGACACCCCTACGGATTTATTTGCTCCAATCAACCAGGCTAAGAAATCGGTGTAACCATTACACAAGTGAATCACTTCAAGTTTTCTCACCTTTTGAAGCGAACACTCTCTGCTTACTGGGGCAGGAAGCCCGGTTATTCAATGATTAAACTTTCAATGAAATATTGTGTCATATTATTTTATTTTATTTTAAATGCATAAATAAATAAATAATTCGGATCGCATCTTATTAATCTCAATTTCGTCGAAATCATTGAAAAATCCATGTAAGTCACAGATCCTTAGTCTGATACCCACATGACCTAGTGCAATGAGTGTAATGTTTTAATGTAAGGTTCGAAAAACTCAGTGGGTTAGATGTTATAAGAACTATCCCTATCGAAGTGGTTGAAGTGTGATTGTACTTAATTTATTAACAACACTGATTACCTTGGTCGAACACTTTAGCAGTTAAATGGATACTGGTGGTAAATACTCGACTAAAACCACAAAACTATGCATCTAAAATCCCCACCCAAACCAATTATAAAAGACGTCATCCACGATGGAGAATGAACAAACAGGAAAAATATCACATGGAACAGAAAAGGAAAGGTAGAAACACCTATAAATTGCACTGAAGTATGCCTGCAATCCAACAAATAGACTACAAAAGAACAGTAGTTGTGCAATATATAACATGGATCCAAGAATCAACAAAGTACGCAATTCTCGCTCGAGCAAGTCATTACGGAAAAGTTTTCGATGTAGTGAATGGTTGGATCGCTCGAGCAGGAACCACATATCGCTCGAACAAACAATTCCAGAGAATTTTCTATATAGTTAGTGCTTGGGTCGCTCGAGCGGGAATCAATGGTTGCTCGAGCGATCCATTCCAAAGAAATTGTTGAGGAATGCCAAGGATACCCCACTTCAACGAGCGCAAAATCACTCAAGCGAGATTGCCTGAAAAAAATGCCCTTAAAATTATTATTTTTTACAAGACTAATGGGTTGCCTCCCATAAAGCGCTTTGTTTAATGTCATCAGCCAAACAATAAGGATCATTTCTACGAGTCGAGTGGGGTGGTGAGATCGATGGAATCGATCACCCCATAGTGGTTCAACTATTGGATCATTGGTTTCAATATCTGCCCGTTGACCTTGAGTGTGCAGTTAGTAATTGGGTCAGAGATTTCAACCGCTTCATGGGAAAAAATTTGTGTAACAATGTATGACCTGTCCCACCGAGACCGGAGCTTTCCCGGGAAGAAACGCAGTTTCGAGTTAAACAACCAAACTTTTTGATTGGGCGTGAACGATTTCCGAAGAATAGATTTCCAGTGAAAAGATCTCGTTCGCTCTTTATAAATCCCTGAACTTTCGTAAGCTTCATTTCGCAATTCTTTCAACTCATTGAGTTGGAGTTTCCAAATCGACCCGGCATTGTCCATTTCAAAGTTTAGCATTCGAATGGCCCAAAAGGCCCGGTGTTCAAACTCTACGGGGAGGTGACATGCCTTTCCGTATACTAATCAGTATGGAGACATACCAATCGGCGTTTTGTAGGCAGTCTGATATGCCCACAAGGCGCCATTCAATTTCTGGGAGAAATCTTTCTGCTTTGGGCGAACCATTTTTTCTCAAATTCTCTTTATCTCTCGATTGGACAACTCTACATGTCCACTAGTTTGTGGATGGTATGGAGTGATGACTCGATGGTTTACTGAATACTTCTGAAGCAACGCGCCGAAAGAGCGGTTACAAAAGTGAGTGGTCCTGACAAACTGAATTGCAACCTTATGGTCATTTGCTTTTGTGGGGATGGCTTCAACCTTATGGCAGAAAGATAAAATGTTTGCAAACTCTTCCTCAGGCACACATCTCCTAATCACTTGAACAACACAATGCTTGAACAGAGAGGGATCCTCCCAGAAAAGTATTTGACCTAGCTAAAAAACAGGTTTGTCCTGTTTGGACCATTGGGAGGGGATCTGTCTCGTAACAAGATAGTTAACAATGTGGGCATACCAAGGGGGAAAAACACCCGATGTATCAAAAAGTTGCTCATCAAGAATGAGTCAAGAATAGGTTCAATGCCCACATGGTTCCGACCAGGATTCTTGATAGATGATCAGCCACAACCTTCTCTACACCCTTCGTGTCCTTGATTTCAAAATTGAACTTTTGGAGTAGAAGGATCCACCGGATCAATCTAGGCTTTGTATCTTTTTTCGATAAAAGGTGTCGCAAAGCCAATTGATCGGAGAAAATGACAATTTGAGCGCCCAACAAGTAGGCTCTAAATTTGTCCAAGGCGTAAACCACCCCAAAAAGCACATTCTCAGCGGTGGTGTTATTCACCTAAGAATCAGAAAGGTTTGCGTAAAAGATAACGTATGGCACTATATCAACTCGTTGTCCCAAAACTGCCTCAATCGCATAGTCAGAGGTGTTGCACATTACCTCAAAACGGAGGCAATAGTTTGGGGGCTGAATGATCAGAGTTGTTGATAAGAGGGTCCGGAGCTTTTCAAATGCAACAAAGCATTCGTCATCAAAATTGAAGACGACATCTTGTGCAAGAAGATTGCATAGAGGGGGCGCAATTTTACTAAAATCCTTTATGAAGCGCCTATAGAATCTGGCATGGCCAAAAAAAGATCGAATTTGCTTCACCGTGGATGGTGGTGATAGATTCGCAATTACGTCAACCTTAGCCTTATCAACCTCAATCCCTCGTTTCGATACTATATGCCCAAGAACAATACCCTGTTGAACCATAAAATCGCTCTTTTCCAACCTTAGTACCAGGTTCTTCTCTTTACATCTCTCAAGGACTCTAGACAGATTTTGAAGAGATTGATCAAATGATGGACGAAACACACTGAAGTCATCCATGAACACCTTTAGAAAGGTGTCAACCATATCAAAGAAGATGGCTAGCATACACTATTGAAATGTCGTCGGTGCACTACAAAGCCCAAATGGCATTCTTCGGTACGCAAAAGTACTGAATGGACATGTGAATGTGGTCTTCTCTTGCTCCTCAGGGAAGACAGGTACCTGAATGTACCCAGAGTAGCCATCGAGGAAGTATTAATACTCGTCCGACCAATTTTTCTAAAATCTGATCAGTGAATGGCAGCGGAAAATGGCCCTTCCTAGTCATGGAGTTCAGTCATCTGTAATCAATAAATGTGCGCCACCCCGTGGTTTCACAGGTTGGCACGAGTCTGCCCTCAGAATTGCGGATGATTGTAATTCCTGACTTTTTTAGGACTGCTTGAGTGGGACTGACCCACTAACTATCTGATATCAGGTATATAACACTTACATCAAGGAGATTAACTACTTCCTTCTTCACCACCTCCTTCATATTCGGGTTTAATCGCCTTTGCATTTCTCGGGAAGGCTTAGATTGCTCTTTCAAATGTGTTTTATGCAAACACACAAAGGGATCAATTCTTTTTAGATCGGTGACTATCCACCCAATAGCTTCCAAGTGGCGAACAAGTACCTCAATTAATTGTTGCTCTAGTTTGGTGGACAAACAAGAGGATATGAGAACTGGGAGAGTATCTTGTGGACCCAAAAAGGCATATTTGAGTGAAGCCGAGAGGGACTTCCACTCAAGTTTGGGTGGAGATTCTATGGAAGGTTTCAGAACTGATTTCTCAAGTATGGGTAGTGGTTCTACCTTAACCTTCCATGATGGTGAGTCTAAGAGGGAGGAAGAAGCTAAAACTTGTTTCGTTTCCTCAATAGATATTCCTAACTCGAAATTCTCCGTTCGGTAGTGGAACAAAGCCAGCTCTGACAGAATGTACGGGAGAGCATCCTCAATCAGCTCATCCAATGCATCGACGAAAAAACAATCAACTTCTAAGTCGGTAGCTGGCTGATTTGAAGCATTAAAACATTTAATTTATGTTCCCAAATGATACGCCCATCACTCTCGCTCGACAATTTATGCATGCGTTTGACGTTGCCAAAAATAAACGGCCAAGGATAACTGGGATTTGATGGAAAGGTCTCAGAGTAGCTTTCATATCAAGAACGATAAAATCAACTGGGAAATAGAACCGATCCACTGGAATTAACACATCTTCAACCATTCCACGAGGTTTCGGAACGGATCGATCGGCTAACTAGAAAGTTACTGATTGTCAATGGAATGGTCTCCTATGACACAAGAAATGGCGGGTACACCACCTTGTATTTGGGTGGGGTGTCATGTTGTCAAATCGAGCAAACTTGCTCGGTCAATAGGACCTTCTTAGAAACATGAGTCCTTGATTTGCGTTTCTGAGTACACAATTCTTTGAGAAATTTAGCGTATGTAGGCACCTGCTTAATAGCTTCCAGTAACAGGAGATTAATTTTCACTCGACGGAAGGTGTCCATTAACTCCTCCATTTTTTGCTTGTTCAATTAAATGGGGAAGGCTTATCAAGGCATTGCGGAAACGGAGACTTTGGGATATAAGGTTCGTCGGACATTGCATTAGAACCAGGTGCCTCTGCCAAACGAGTAGCTTGCTTTCTTTCATAAACTTTGGCAGTTTATTTGTATCCTTGTTCAAATTCTCCTTTTCAGGAGTGAGAGCTCCCGACCAATTAGTTGCTTTCATCCGACCTCCCTCCTCTCCACATTTTAGTGTAGAAACAGCTTCCACAAGTTCATTGGAGGTACCCTCCATACCGAACTGTCCCTTGGGATTATTCACTGGTTGACTTGGCAACCTTCCCTCCTCTCTTCTATTAATGGCATTAGCTAGTTGTCCTATTTAGGACTCTAGCTTCGATATCAATTGAGTGCGAGAGTGCACAATTTGAGATTGAAGCTCTAGTAATGTCGATAAGACTTTATCCTCAAAGTTAGGTGCATGAGAGGGTTGTGAATAAGTCGATTCTCGCTGTGTTAGCGAAACCAGATGGATTGCCTTGATAATTAGGCCGAGGGAGTTATGAGAAATTTGTGGTCTGATTGGGCACAAAGTTTCGCTTTGTGGAGGTGCAAAATTCATTTAGGGAATGAGATGGGCTAGCACATAAAAGACATGCTTCAACATTATATAAGACGGGTGAACGTTCCAGAATAGCAAATTGAACAAATCGTTTCGTCAACAAGTCAATCTTATTAGATAATTCAATTTGATTAACCTCAATCACATTTCCCTTGCAGGAGGCAATGGTAGGGCCGCATGTCCCCACATTATAGCGACTTGTTGCTGCATGTTGGAGCGAATTTTCGCTTAAATTCTCAAATAATTGCCAAGTCTCTTCTTGGTTCTCAATAAAAAAGGTGTCTCCACATGATGCATCCACCATATGGCGGTCCCTTTCTGAGAGCCCGTCATAAAAAGTTTATACCAAATGCCACCACGGTACAACGTGATGTGGACACTGATGACTTAGTTCAAGTAATCTTTCTCACCCTTCATGAAATTGTTCTCCAGGGTGTTGAGTGAAAGAAACGATAGCTTTCCTCATTCGATAGGTCTTCCCAATAGGGTAATACTTTTCCAAAAATTCATGGTGCATTTGTGCCCAGGTAGTGATAGATCCTATTGGTAAGGAATGGAGTCAATGCTTTGCTTTAACCTTAAGAGAGAATGGGAAAAGTCTAAGCCGTACGGCATCATCCGAGAGATGTTGTAACTTAATGGTGGTGAAAACCTCGATTAGATCATTCAAATGCTTATATCGGTTTTCATTTGCAAGCCCATGAAATGATGGCAACATCTAAATTGTGGACGGCTTAATTTTAAATTGATGATTCCCCGTGATGGGTAGATACAACATGGTGAGATATCTGTTGTTGGAGCATAGTAAGATCATAAAGGAGGGAGTGGCTCCCCTCTAGGTCCGGCAACTTGTTCAGCCATTACGGGAATGGGTTGGCTTACTTGGTTTTCACCCAAAAGATGTGCAATTGTCTGATTCACAGGTAGAGTCCGCTCAAGTTCAAGGCCGAAAGGTTCAGAGCGGGAAAATTGTGAAGGTCTCCCTCCTAGACACATGCAGACACTATTAAAATTTCCTAACCTAACCTACCAGTAGACACAGATAGCAATGGAATTAAATGACTTAAAAAAATGATTAAAAGAAATCAAACCGTCGCGCGTTTTTAAAGCTTCCCCAATCTGAGTGTGTGGTTGGTTTCTTTAATCTGCAAGAAGACAAGAAAGAAAATGTATCTATTACAGAAAATAAAAATAAATAAAATATATATATAATTCTAACTAAACTATCAACAGAAAGATGACTACCAACTAGGTAGTTTCCGATGTCAATCCCCGACAAAGGCGTCAAAATTTGATCGTAACTTTCTGTTCAATCTCTTAAACCCTATCAAGTGACTTATCGTATAGTACAGCACTTGAATCCAAGTGTCAATTCCACAGGGATTGGTTCGAAATTATGCCTAACTGATTGTCGCTTTCTAACGCAAAGTGTTTGTTTGTAAACAATTAAACTTTTATGAAAAAAAAAAGATTGTAAACAAATTTGTGAGATCTAGGGTTGAAATTAGAGAGAGAATCTAGGATCTCTCTAGGGTTCGCAACTCCACGTCACTATCGTGAGTCGGATTTGAATTTGCTTGATTAGACTTCTGAAAGAAGTGTCCTTCACAGAACTACAAGTTCTGCTCAGATTTCGAGATCTTTTGATTCCTTGCTCATAGTATGGGACTCCAGAGTTTGCATGACACATCAATCAATGATAACTATGATGTCTCAGTCAGTCTCATCTTACTCACATGACATTAAGAACTATATATGCTAGTTGTGCACAAGTTGGTTTTAGATCGCAAATCTGAGATAAACCAAAAGGTATCTATCTCTACTCTTGTTTCTACAAGAAATCTCAAAAAAAAAAGATAGAATTGAACAACGTCCTACAAGAATATTATTCTATTTAAAGATCAAAGTAGTGTATACAAATATAACCCAAGCAATTGCAAACCCTCGACATGAAGCTACGCTTCGTTACTTCCCTAGACTGTAGATTTAGCCACACATGACAAAAGTCTCCATAAAATGCTTCATCTCTTCACCTTCCACTCCAAGAGAGTTTCTCTGTTCTCCTTTTAGTCTCCAGCAGTCCCCTTTTTCTCCTCTCAAACTTCTATACATACGTTATGGTTTATGGCCTCCATCAAAAAGTCAACAGAAGTTCCAATCATGTGAGGTCGCTCGAGCGAGAACCGAAGTTGCTCGAGCGACTTTCACCCGAGAATTTTAGTAATCTGTCAATGAAGATCGCTCGAGCAGGAACCAATGGTCGCTCGAGCAAGCTATATCGGCTCTAGCTTCCTTTGAGCACTTCTTGCAACCAATCGTTCTCCATTCTGCTCCTTGGGAATTTACTTCCTACAAACACACAAACACGTTAATATCCAATTCTAACCTAATAAATCCTAGCAATACATGTTTGGGGCTAATTTGTGTAACTAATTAACCCTGATCAATCAGAAACTACGCGGGCCTTATAATGAACATCCCTGAATACAAAACTCCATCTGAGATAAAAATCTTCAGTAGACCAGTCTTTAAAGAGCTGGGATGTGGAAACCCACTCCTAGAGAGGAAAAGACCGAGGAAATCATTTCGGTAGTGAGCCTGCTTTTTCCTTCAAAAGTACTGCTGAAGTGGTTCCAAATCAGGCTTGAGAAAGAGCAGTGCAGGGAATTGTGATTCACTGAATCCCTGTCCTGTCCCGGCAACATAAAGAACATCTATTGGGGATGGTATTCCTTCTCCGATTGACGTTATCCACCGTAGCGATACACCCCCAAGCAACACACCAGCTGAACACAGCCACTCTTTTTGGGACAGAAAGCTTCCATATCTGTCAAATCTTAAGAAAATAGAGGTCTTCTCTCCATAACTCCATACAAGGATCTCATAGAAAACTTGCCATTCTTGCTCCAGGACCAAATTCAAATGTCTTATTGGCATTAGAGAGGCTGGCTCCATGTAACACCCTCATAAGATCTGCAATTTCGGTAACTTCATGGTCCCTAAGATCTCGCCTTAGTGTTATGTCCCAGCTAGCAAAGCTCTACTGCTGTCCATGCAGTTTTGCACATTAATTTGTTTATCAACTGCAAGACTAAAAACAGACGTAAATCTCTGGCATAGTGCTTCCTCGCCAATCCAGATGTCCTTCTAGAATCTAATCTCGTTCCCCTTGCCCACCCATCGTATATCTCGTACTCCTTTGGAGGAAGTCCCTCATAGGCATCACCCCTCTCCACCAACCCGAAGCGTTCTGGAGACCGGCAGATCTAATATCCCAGCCATTTTGAGTTGACAATAGATGCCCCTTAATTGAAGCGAATCATCTCAAAGACGCCACAACACTCTTCGAGAAGAAACTCCAAACTTCATTTGAGCCATAACCACATGCGACGTCCCAGCTTATAAAATGGAGTTTCTTCTTCTCCGCACGCCCACTCCAAAAGAACCTCTTCATCATTGACTCAAGTCTTGGCACCACTGCGGAAGGACATTGAACATCGACAAATAGTACCAGGCAGGTTGAATGACTTAGCTTTAATAAGACTATAAGAGTGACCCAACCCACTATGGATAGTAATTTGCCTTTCCATGCAGCCAACTTTCGCTCCATCCTCTCCACAACTGGGTCACAACACTTTGGAAGGATTATCAAGACTCGGCGGAAGGCCCAAATATTTCATTGGCAACTTCTCTGCCCCACAGCCAAAATACGAAGGTAGATCAGCCACCTATCATCCTCCAGCTCGATCACACAAATTTTAGTTTTTGGGACATTCAGCTTTTGACCGGACACCCACTCAAAGATCCGAAGACCCAGCATTATGTTGAACAGATCCGATTTAGAAGCCTCACAAAATAGATTGTGATTTAGAAGCACCACCTCAATATTAGGTTATTTGTTAATCACAGCCATATCCTTACTGTAACGATATACATAGCGATATAGGATAATATGGTGTGGGGAAGAAAAAGAGTAGCAGCATGAAAGTCAGGAAAACAAAAGTTTGACCTTTCATTAATTTATAACTTTCAAAAAGGAAAAGGTAGTCAACAGAAATGTTCTTTTAAACAAATACAAATTCACAACTTTTGATGAAGAGGCATTGATACCATGGTTTTAAAACACGAAAACTCGACTCGACTCGAAAGTCAGCTAAGTAGAGTCAACTCAGAAAATCGGTCTGACTCGACTCGCTCCGACTCGGGTTATTTAATATATATATATATATATATATATATATATATATATATATATATATATATATATAGATATATAATTTAAATATTTAATAGATGAAAGAGCAGAAAATTTGTGCCTAAAATAGCTTTAAAAACAGATTTGGCATAAATAAACAGATTTGAGTATAAGCTTCAGAAATCTGTACAAATTTAGGCTTCTTACTATTTTAGCCTACTTAAAAAAAGAAAAAGAAAAATTTGTGGCTTATACTCAAATCTGTTTTCCTGGGCTTAAAAGAACAGATTTTGGCATAAAATAGCAGAAAATATGTGCCTAAAATAGCTTCAGAAACAGATATGGCATAAAAGAGCAGAAAATATGTGCCTAAAATAGCTTCAAAAACAGATTTGGCATAAAACAACAGATTTGGGCATAAAAGAGCAGAAAATCTGTCCACAGATTTGGCATAAAAGAACAGATTTTCTTCTTTTAAAAAAAAACAGATTTGCCTAAAAAAACAGATTTTCTTCTTTTAAAAAAAAATATATACTCACATTTTAATGGCTGATCTGCTGATGAGCTGAGGGCTTCTTCTTCTTCTTTCTCCTTCTTCTTCGTCTTCTTCTTCTTTCTTCTTTCTTCTTCTTCTTCTTCTTCTTCTTCTTCTTCTTCTTCTTCTTCTTCTTTCTTTCTTTTCTCGTCAAGTTTTTGTAGAGACGAGGGTTCTTTTCTCATCAGGTTTCTGGAGAGACAATGGCTAAAGCCCTAATAGCCTTAAATATATAAACTATAAAAGGCATACTTGCTAATTTACAAGTATGCCCTTAAAATTGTTTTAAAACCCCTGCCAGCCAAGACTTAAAAGCACTTTAAGTCGACTCGCCGAGTCGACAAACTCGAACGAGGGCGAGTCGACTCGCCGAGTCGACCGAGTCTCACCCAATTTCGAGTTTAAAGCCGAGTCGACCCGAAACTGGGTTGAGTCGAGTCGACTCGCCCGAGTTCCGAGTCGACTCGGCGAGTTTTAAAACTATGATTGATACACTACTTTTTCTTAATAGTACGTCAAACAAACTATAATTTTTACAACAATCACAGGAGTTGAAAATCAAGGAAATTGTTCCTCTTAGCTCTGCTAGACTAAAGTTTCAAATAGGACCTAAAATCGCGGCGAAAGCAACAAAGAACCTATGACCTTTCTATGGTATTCATGTAAAAATTCAACAAACAATATTCATAACTCAGAATTTAAGGGTTCGTAAATCCTAAACATGTAATAAATTTAGGGCTTGGTGAAACCATAAATACGAAAATTCAGATTTACTGAAACAATTTTGTCCAAATCGTACGTTCAAGATTTTAATCGTACAATTGAATTGGATAGCTTCATTGAATAAATTGAATTATGTACAGAATCGTGTGAGGGAAGTAAATCAATAGAAGGAACCAAATCAAGGGATGAAGAAAATAGTTTCGAAAGCAAAAGTAAAACGAGGCTTAGCAAAGAAGAAGAAAAGAAAAGCATTTGAGTCAGATGAAATACCTATATAAGTTTGGACTATGTTGGGAGAGAGTGGACCGAATTGGTTGACTAAATTGTTCAAGACGATACTAGCAACAAGAAAAATGCCTAAAGAATGGAGAAAGAGCATCGTTGGTCCCTTTTTACAAGAACAAAGGAGACATCCAAAACTGTACCAACTATGTAGGCATTAAACTTACTGACCAAATTATGAAACTTTGTGATAATAAAGAACAACAGCTAAGACAGGAATCAAGTGTAACAGAGAACCAGTTTCGATATATGTCGGGAAGCTCAACAACTGAAGCTGTTTTCTATTAAGGCAACTAACTAGGGCTAATTTGTTACAAAAATTAGCCCCCAAACTTGTATTGGTATGACTTAGAGTAGGTTAGGAGGTTAGGAATAGGATATTAACGTGTTTGTGTGTTTGTAGGAAGTAATTCCAAAAGGAGCAGAATGGAGAACGATTGGCTGCAAGAAGTGCTCAAAGGAAGCTGGAGCTGATATACCTCGCTCGAGTGACCATTGGTTCCCACTCGAGCGATCTTCGTTGAAAGATCATTAAAATTCTTGGGTGAAAGTCACTCGAATGACTTTGGTTGTCGCTCGAGTGACCTCAAGCGATTGGAACTTCTGTTGACTTTTTATGGAAGCCCTAAAACACAGCGTATATATAGAAGTTAGAAAGGAGAAAGAGGGGACTGTTGGAGGCTGAAAGGAGAACAGAGAAACCCTAACTCTTGGACAGGAAGGTGAAGATATGAAGTATTCTATAGAGACTTCTATCATGTGTGGCAAAATCTACAGTCTAGGGGAGTAACGAAGAGTAGCTTCGTGTCGAGGGTTTGCAATTGCTTGGGTTATATTTGTAAACACTACTTTGATCTTTAAATAGAATAATATTATTGTAGTACATTGTTCAATTCTATCTTATTCTTTCAGATTTCTTGTAGAAACAAGAGTAGAAATAGATACGTTTTAGTTAATCTCATATCTGCGTTCTAAAAGCAACATGTGTGCAACTAGCGTATACAGTTCTTAATGTCATGTGATTAAGATGAAACTAATCGAGACAACATAGTCATCATTGATTGTTATGCAAACTCCGGAGTCCCATACCATGAGCAAGGAATCAAAAGATCTTGAAATCTGAGCAGAGCAGCTTGTAACTCTGTGAAGGACACTTCTATCAAAAGTCTAATCAAGCAAATTCAAATCCGACTCACGAAAGTGATGTGGAGTTACGAACCCTAGATTCTCTCTCTAATTTCAACCCTAGATCTCACCAACTAGTTTACAATCTTTAATTTCATAAATATTTAATTGTTCACAAACAAACAATTTGCGTTAGAAAGTGACGATCAGTTAGGCATAATTTCAAACCAATCCCTATGCACTTGGATTCAAGTGTTATACTATACGTTAAGTGACTTGATAGGGTTTACAGATCGAACCGAAAGTTACGATCAAATTTTGGCGCCACTGTCGAAGATTGGCAACGGAACCTACCTAGTTGGTATTAATCTTTCTGTAGATGATCTAGTTATGATTATATTTTCTTTAGTTATTTTTATTTTCCGTAATCATTATATATTCTTTCTTATGTTCTTGCAGATTAAAGAACCAAACCACACACACTAATTGGGGAAGCATCTGAAGCTTCAACAATCCACAACGGTTTGATTTCTTTTAATCAATTTTTTTTTTAAGTCATCTAATTCCATCGCTATTCGTGTCTAGTGTTAGGTTACGTTAGGAAATTTTAATAGTGTCTATGTGTGTATGCGAGGGAGACGTTCACAGTGTCCCCGCATTGAACCCCTCGACCTAGAACTTGAGCGGACTCTCCATATGAATCGGACAATTGCACATCTTTTGGGTGAAAATCAAGTAAGCCAACCCATTCCCCTAATGGCTGAAGGAGGTGTCGAACCCAAAGGGGAGCCACTCCCTCCTTTACGATCAAACTATGCTCCAGCAACATATGTCTCACCATGTTATATCCAGCTGCCCACCACGGGGAATAATCAATTTGAAATTAGGTCGTCTACAATTCAGATGTTGTCATCATTTCATGGGCTTGCAAATGAAAACCATATAAGCATTTGGATGATCCTACGGAGGTTTTTACCACCATTAAGTTACAACATCTTCCGGATGATGCAGTAAAGCTTAGACTTTTCCCATTCTCTCTCAAGGATAAAGCAAAGGATTGGCTTCATTCCTTGCCAATAGAATCTTATCACTACCTAGGCACAAATGCACCAAGAATTCTTGAAAAAGTATTACCCTATTGGCAAAACCAATCAAATGAGAAAAGCTATCATTTCCTTCACTCAACACCCTGGAGAACAATTTCATGAAGGGTGGGAAAGATTACTTGAACTGACTCTTCAGTGTCCACATCACATTGTATAGCAGTGGGAGTTGGTACAAACCTTTTATGATGGGGCTCTCAGAAAGGAACCACCATATGGTGGATGCATCATGTCGAGGCACCCTTTTTATCAAGAACCAAGATGAGGATTGGCAATTATTTGAGAATTTAAGCGAAAATTTGCTCCAACATGAAGCAACAAGTCGTTGTGATGTAGGGACATTCGGCCCTAACATTACCTCCCGCAAGGGAAATGCGATTGAGGTTAATCAAATTGAATAATCTAACAAGATTGACTTGTTGACAAAACGATTTGATCAATTTGCTAATCTGGAATGTTCACCCGTCTCAAATAATGTTGAAGGATGTCTTTTATGTGCTAGCCCATCTCATTCCCTAAATGAATGTCCGTCAGCATCCCAGTATCCGAAATTGGTTCAAGAGAACATAAATGTTGCACAAACTTTCCAAAGACCGGGGAATAATCCATTTTCTAATACATACAACCCCGGTTGGAAGAGTCATCCAAATCTGTCATGACGAAATCTAAACCAAGGCACGAATTTTGCACCTCCACAGAGTGCAAACTTTGTGCCTAATTAGACCACAAATTTTTCACAACCCCCTCGACCTAATTATCAAGGCAATCCATCCGATTTCGCTAATACACAGCGAGAACCGACTTATCACAACCCTCTCGTGCACCTAATTTTGAAGATAAAATCTTGTCGGCATTACAAGAGCTTCAATCGCAACCTCAAATTGTGCACTCTCACACTCAATCTATATCGAAGCTAGAGTCCCAAATAGGACAACTAGCTGATGCCATTAATAGAAGAGAGAAGGGAAGGTTGCGAAGTCAACCAGTGAATAATCCCAAGGGAGAATTCAGTATGGAGCATACCGCCTCCAATGAACATGTGGAAGTTGTCTCAACGCTAAAATGTGGAGAGGAGAGAGGTAGGATGAATGCAGCAAATTGTTCGGGTAATCGCACTCCTAAAAAGGAGAATTTGAACAAGGATACGAATAAACTGCCAAAGTTTGGAGCGAATACATTAGTGTATCAAAAGAAGCAATCCACTCCTTTAGCAGAGGCACTTGGTTCTAATGCAATGTCCGACGAACCTTATATCCCAAAGCCTTCATTTCCACAATGCCTTGATAAGCCTTCCCCATTTAACCGAGCAGGCATCAAAATGGAGGAGTTAATGGACACCTTCCGTCAAGTGAAGACTAATCTCCCGTTACTGGAAGCTATTAAGCGCGTGCATGCATACGCTAAATTTCTCAAAAAATAGTGTTCTCATAAACGCAAATCAAGGACTCATGTTTCTAAGAAGGTTCTACTGACCGAGCAAGCTAGCTCTATTTTGCAACATGAAACCCCACACAAATACAAGGACCCTGGTGTACCAACCATTTCCTGTTTCATAGGAGACCATTCCATTGACAAGGTCCTTTTGGATTTGGGTGCGAGTGTAATTTTGCTACCTTTCTCGGTCTATAAGAAATTGGGGTTGGGCGATCTTCAACCTACATCGGTAAGTTTACAATTAGCCAAACGATCCATTCGGAAACCTCTTGGAATGGTTGAAGGTGTTAATTCAAGTGGATCGGTTCTATTTCCCAGTTGATTTTATCGTTCTTGATATGGAAGTCACTCTAAGACCTTGCATTTAAATCTTGGTTATTCTTCGCCGTCCATTTTTTGCAACAAACAACGCATGCATTAATTGTCGAACGGGAGTGATGGACGTCTCATTTGGGAACATGAAAGTCAAATTAAATGTTTTAATGCTTCAAATCAGCCTGCTACCGACTTAAAAGCCAATTGTTTTTTAGTCGATGCATTGAATGACCTGATTGAGGACGATGTCCCTTACATTCTATCCCATGCTGCCCTAGAGCTAGCTTTGTTCCACTATGGGATGAAGAATTTAGAGTTAGGAACATCTATTGAGGAAGCGAAATAGGTTTTAGCTTCTTCCTCCCTCCTAGGCTCGCCATCATGGAAGGTAAGGTAGAACCACTACCCATACTTAATAAATCAGTTCTAAAACCTTCCATAGAATCTCCACCCAAACTTGAGTTGAAGTCCCTCTCGACTTCACTCAAATATGCCTTTTTGGGTCCACAAGATACTCTCCCAGTTCTCATATCCTCTTGTTTGTCCACCAAACAAGAGCAACAATTAATTGAGGTACTTGTTTGCCACTAGGAAGCTATTGAGTGGATAGTCACCGATCTAAAAGGAATTGATCCCTTTGTGTGTATGCATAAAATACATTTGAAAGAGCAATCTAAGCCTTCCCGAGAAATGCAAAGGCGATTAAACCTGAAGTGGTGAAAAAAGTAGTGGTTAAACTCCTTGATGCAGGTGTTATAAACCCGATATCAGATAGTGAGTGGGTCAGTCCCACTCAAGTGGTTCCGAAAAAATCAAGAATTACAGTCACACGCAATTCTGAGGGCATACTTGTGTCAACCCGTGAAACCACGGGCTAGCGCGTATGTATTGATTACAGACAACTGAACTCCAAAGGGCCATTTCTCGCTTCCATTTATTGATCAGATTTTAAAAAAATAGGTCTGGCAAGAGGATTATTGCTTCCTCGATGGCTACTCTGCGTACAATCAGGTACTTGTCTTCCCTGAGGACCAAGAAAAGACCACTTCACATGTCCATTCGGTACGTTTGCGTACTGAAGAATGCCATTTGGGATTTGCAATGCACCAACAACATTTCAATAGTGCATACCAGCCATCTTCTCTGATATGATTGACACCTTTTTAGAGGTGTTCATGGATGACTTCAATGTCTTTGGTCCATCATTTGATCAATATCTCCAAAATCTGTCTAGAGTCCTTGAGAGATGTAAAGAGAGGAACCTGGTACTAAGTTCGGAAAAGAGTCATTTTATGGTTCAATAGGGTATTGTTCTTGGGCATATAGTATCGAAATGAGGGATTGAGGTTGATAAGGCTAAGGTTGACCTTATTGCGAATCTACCACCACCATCCATGGTGAAGCAGATTCGATTTTTTGGGCCATGCCGGATTCTACAAGCGCTTAATAAAGGATTTTAGTAAAATTGCACGCTCTCTAAGCAATCTTCTTTCACAAGAGGTCGTCTCCAATTTTGATAACGAATGCTTAGTTGCATTTGAAAAGCTTTAAACCCTCTTATCAACCGCTCTGATCATTCAGCCTCCAAACTATTCCCTCCCTTTTGAGGTAATGTACGACGCCTCTGACTATGCGATTGAGGCAATTTTGGGACAGCGAGTTGATAAAGTGCCACACGTTATCTTTTACGCAAGTAAGACCCTGTCTGATTCTCCAGATGAATTACATTGCCACTGAGAAAGAGCTTCATGCGGTGGTTTACGCCTTCGACAAATTTAGAGCCTACTTATTGGGCACTCAAATTGTCATTTTCTCCGATCATTCGGTTGTGCGGCACCTTCTATCGAAAAAAGATACAAAGCCAAGATTGATCTGGTGGATCCTTTTACTTCAAAAGTTTAATTTTGAAATCAAGGACAAGAAGGGTGTAGAGAACGTTGTGGTTGATCATCTATCAAGAATCTTGGCCGGGAACCATGTGAGCACTAAACCTATTCATGACTCATTCCCCGATGAGCAAATTTTTGCTGCATCGGGTGTTTTTCCCCCTTGGTATGCCCACATTGTTAACTATCTTATTACGAGACAGATCTCCTCCCAATGGTTCAAACCGGACAGAGACCGGTTTTTCAGCCAGGTCATAATCTTTTATTGGGAGGAACCCGTTCTATTCAAGCACTGTGTTGATCAAGTGATTAGAAGATGTGTGCCTGAGGATGAGTTTGCAAGCATTCTATCTTTCTGCCATACTGAAGCTTGCAGTGGGCATTTTGGAGGACGGAAGATGGCCGCCAAAGTCTTACAACATGGATTCTATTGGCCCTCTCTCTTTAAAGATGCTCACAATTTTCAGAAGTCTTGTCAACGGTGTCAACGTCTCGGCACGATATCACGCCGAGATATGATGCCTCTTCATCCTATTTTAATCTGTGAAATTTTTTATGTCTGGGGAATAGACTTCATGGGTCCATTGCCACCTTTGAATGAAAATTTGTATGTTCTTGTGGCAGTGGATTACGTGTCTAAGTGGGTTGAAGCCATTCCCACTAAAACAAACGACCATAAGATGGTTATTCAGTTTGTCAAGGACCACATATTTGCTCGATTTGGAGTTCCTTGGGTGATCATAAGCGACAACTCTTTCGACGCTTTGCTTCGGAAGTATTCAATAAACCATCCTGTCACCACTCCATACCATCCACAAACTAGTGGGCAGGTGATGGGGGCATCACGATCAAGAACATCGAACTTTGAATGTGAAAACATTTTAGTTGATTAGGATTCTTTTAATAAGTGATTTGTTTAGGATTAGTTTCCTTATTTGAATCAATTAGGGGTCAGGCACATAAATGTAATATGTGACTATTAATTGTCACTTTCTGCGCAACCATCAGAAAAGTGGTCATAAGTCTCCCAATATATGTCGGAATTGTGTGATTCTTGTCTTGTTAGAAAACTACTTCGATAAGCTTTCAAACAAGACCAATTTCACGTCAATCAGACATCGTTTGACCCTTCACAAGTGGTCGCGTAATAAAAAACGGGATTAATAGTGAAATTAATTGAGAAATTAATTGAGACCGATAGATTAGAAAGTTTTAATGATTGATTAAGAGTTTTATTTTAAGTAGTATTCTTAGCGTTTTGGTTTGCCTATTTAAAAGCTTGGACAACTTTATTATAGTTTTTATATTAATGAAAATTTGAGAGTTGCTTTTGTGCAGACCCTAGAGAACTTGTGAAGAGTTTTTGATCGAATGAGCGAATCTTTCGAAACTTGAGGAGTGTTTATGCATTTCTCGTGGGACTTGGAGTGAAGCCGACGTGCAGCCTTGGTGCGAAGCCTTGAAAATCCTTAGTGTGAAGCCCTGGACCTCTATCCTCTTATTCCATCTTTTCTCTATTTATCATATGATAATATTTTTCCTTTGCTTTGATAAACTCCAAAAACCCCAAAATATTATTACTTTCAATCTTTTGATATACCATTTTATTTGTTTTAATCCTTCAAACCTTATTTATTCACCAGAGAGGAATCAAGAGACGATATCGTGATTATCGCTTGGTACCCTAAACTAGAGCGAAACTCAAATCCTTCATCGGATCCGTTTTTCTAGATCGAAAAATTTTAATGCATGCGAACGCTAAATTGAGTTACTCTAATTGTTTAATTAAATTCTTTAAAACTTCCTTGTGTTTAAGCGATTTCAAATATTTCCATTATTCAATTTAATTTGTGGTTAATCCCAAACTTGCATAATTAGGGTTTTAGCGTTTGTCCCGCATCAATTTGGTATCAGAGACAAGTTTTAGTTTAGGGTTGTCGATGTCCATATAGTTTTAGGATTTAATTTTGTCTTTAGGTTTCCTTTGCATCAATTAGCGTTTTCCTTTTGTATGTTGCAATGAATCTAGAGCAATTAGCCGCTTTCATGGAAAGCTTTAATACCCAGATGGTTGTCATTCAAACTCAAATGCAAAATCAACAAGCCCAGCAGGCTGATTTATCGGCACAACTCCAAGAGTTGTCTGGATTGACTCATGGTGAATATCGTAGGGTTAATCTTGATGAAAGAAGGAAGGATCCTCCTAGGCATGAGTATCGTCCTAACCCAGATGAGAGAATCACAAAATCAGTTAAGGTTGATGCGCCCACTTTCGAAGGAAAGATGGACCCTAAAATCTACATAGATTGGGCAGCCGCCATGGACCATTATTTTGAATGGTATGAAATGTCGGATGAGCACAAGGTGCGGTTTGGCAAAATGAAACTCATGGGGCAAGCCAAGCTTTATTGGACTAGTGTGGAACGACGTCGAGAAGCCCTCGATCGTGAACCCATCACCACATGGGCGGACATGAAGGAGAAACTTCATGATAAATATGTTCCCCTGTCCTACAATCAACGACTCATGGATCAATGGCATGAATTGAAACAGGGAAACATGTCCATTGATGAGTACATCAATAAGTTTGAGGAATATTTATATCAGGCTAATGCTTATGAGAGCTCAAAAGTCACATTGTCTAGGTTTCACACTGGTTTACGTCTAAAGTTGTGAAAAGAACTCATTTGTCACCCTATTGAGGATCTAGAAGAGTGTTACACTAGAGTGCATGAGTAGAGAGGTATCTCGACGCTCCAATTAGCGATCGATCTAAGCCTTCTAATCCCGGTTTTCAATCTAGTCCTACTGAAAAGACGAATAATACCTTGTGTCAATCCCCAAAACCCGTGAGTTCTCAGATTGACAAGGGTAAAGGACCACTGGTCGATAATTCTCGACGTGTACCACAACAGTGTTACAAGTGTCAAGGTTTTGGTCACTTCGCGTCTCAGTGTCCTGGTAAATCACAAACTATGATTATCCAACAGGATAATGAGAAGGAAAACGAAGAGTGAGGGGTAGAAGTTTACGAACCTACGCGAATGCCAAGTGATGAGGAGGATGAGGTTCCCATGAGAACCGTAGGTTTTGTCAAAGGGTTCCTATTACCGAAGAAAGTGTTGGTAGTGAGTCCGTACAGCATAAGTCATTAGAATCGATAGGAATATATCATCATTCTAACTTGCATGGGATTAACAACCAGATTTTATTGAATAATGAAAATACGCATAATTGCACTAACCCATTGAATATGTTTACTGAATTTAATAGTAGCAATTTTGTTTTGATTCATGATAGTCCTAAGCATGTGAAACCTTTTCCAATCTTGAAAAAGGGGAATGATGGGGTTCTAGATCTTCCTCTAGGCAAAGGCGATCACCCGATAGTTGTAGTAGCAGATCTTACACCTATTATAGGTCTAGCCACCACGCCCTTTGATCCATTCCTTATTACCCAATCGAGCCAGATCCCTTTAATCAATACATAACCCGTACCCTACCTGTGCAATATGAGAAAAGGGTGGATGATGAGGTTCTAGAGGATCCAAACTTCGATACCAAGGTGGATAAAAATTAGATGTATCTCACAACATGGAAGGGCAAGCCGAGAGTTGAGCATCCGAAAGGTACCAGACGTGGGTTCTACAACTCAACGGAGATGAGTTTTTCCCACCTGGGGAGAATTGATAGGGACATCACGATCAAGAGCATCGGACTTTGAATGTGAAAACATTTTAGTTGATTAAGATTATTTTAATAAGTGGTTTATTTTAGGATTAGTTTTCTTATTTGAATCAATTAGGGGTCAGGCACATATATGTAACTGTTAATTTTGTCACTTTCTGCGCAACCATCGAAAAAGTGGTCATAAGTCTACCAATATGTGTCGGAATTGTGTGATTCTTGTCTTGTTGGAAAGTTACTTCAATAAGCTTTCAAACAAGACCAATTTCACGTCAATCGGACATTGTTTGACCCTTCAAAAGTGGTCGCGTAATAAAAAATGGGATTAATAGTAAAATTAATTGAAACCGTTAGATTAGAAAGTTTTAATGATTGATTAAAAGTTTTATTTTAAATAGTATTCTTAGGGATTTGGTTTGCCTATTTAGAGGCTTGTAAACAACTTTATTATAGTTTTTTTATTAATGAAAATTTGAGTTGTTTTTGTGCAAACCTTAGAGAATTTTTGAAGAGTTTTCGATCAAAGGAGCAAATCTTTCGAAACTTGAGGAGTGTTTATGCATTTCTTGTACGACTTGGTGTGAAACCGACGTGCAACCTTGGTACGAAGCCTTGGAAATCCTTGGTGTGAAGCATTGGACCTCTATCCTCTTATTCCATCTTTTCTCTATTTATCATATGGTAATATTTTTCCTTTGCTTTGATAAATTCCAAAAACTCAAAATATTATTAGTTTCAATCTTTTGATCTACCCTTTTATTTGTTTTAATCCTTCCAGCCTTATTTATGCACCCGAGATGAATCAATAGACGATACCGTGATTATCACTTAGTACCCTAAACTAGAGCGAAGCTCGAATCCTTCATCGGATCCGTTTTTCTAGACCGAAAAATTTTAATGCATGCGAACACTAAATTGAGTTAATCTAATTGTTTAATTAAATTCTTTAAACTTCTTTATGTGTTTGGGCGATTTCACATATTTCCATTATTCAATTTAATTTGTGGTTAATCCTAATTAGGGTTTTAGCATTTGTCCCGCATCAGCAAGTAGAGGTGTCCAACCGAGAGATAAAAAGAATTCTGGAAAATACGGTCCGCCCGAATCGGAAAGATTGGTCCTAGAAATTGAATAGCGCCTTGTGGGCATATCGAGCTGCCTACAAAATGTCGATTGGTATGTCTCCATACCGATTAGTATACGGAAAGGCATGTCACCTCCCGGTAGAGTTAGAACATCAAGCCTTTGGGCCATTCGAATGTTAAACTTTGAAATGGACAAAGTCGGGTCGACTTGGAAACTCCAACTCAATGAGTTGGAAGAATTGCGAAATGAAGCGTACAAAAGTTCAAAGATCTACAACGAGCGAACGAGATCTTTTCACTCAAAATCTATTTTTCGGAAGCCGTTCACGCCCAATCAAAAAGTTTGGTTGTTTAATTCGAAACTAAGTTTCTTCCTAGGAAAGCTCCGATCTCAGTGGGATGGGCCATACATTGTTACACACAAGTGTTTTCCCATAGAGCGGTTGAAATCTCTTACCCAATTACTAATTGCATGCTCAACGTGAACGGGCAAAGATTGAAACCAATGACCGAACAGTTGAACCACGATGGGGTGATAGATTCCACCGATCTCACCACCCCACCCGATTCGTAGAATGGATCTTTATTGTCTGGCTGATGGCATTAAACAAAGCGCTTTAGGGAGGCAACCCATTAGTCTTGTAAAAAAAAGATTAGGGGCAGTTTTTTTTTAGACAATATCACTCGAGCGATTCTGTGTTCGCTGAAGCGAGGGATCCTTGGCATTCCTCAGCAATTTCTCTGGAATGGATCGCTCGAGCGACAATTGGTTCTCGCTCGAGCGACCCAACCTTTGGTGCTTTAGAAATTTCTCTGGAATAGATCACTCGAGCGACCATTGGTTCCCTCTCGAGCAATCTTGACCGTACACTGCATCGAAATTTTTTCTGAAATGATTCGTTCGAGCGAGAATTGGTTCCCGCTCAAGCGAACCACCAAGCGGCCCTTCGTAATTCTTCCTTATCGCTCAAGCCACAACTGGTTCCTACTCAAGCGACCTCGACATTTAAAATGCACTCCACGACTTTTGAACTCCATTCTTCTCTTGCGATATCTCGGATTGGATCGGTTGTGCTGCCTTCGCCACCAGCAAGAAATTGTGTTTTTCGATCTTTCCTCTCCTTTTCGCACATTTCCCACGTGAATCCTTGGCGCCAAAGGTATCGTGTCATCTTTTCATTTGAAACACATTGGCTGTATTCACAATGGCACCCAAAAAGGCGACATCGTTAAAGCGTACACGAAACAACCCTCCATCATGAAGAGATGAACCAAATCAATGGTGGAGTGGGAAGACTTTTGAAGTCGAATGGTCGTTCCAACGTGACTTCTTCATCGACGAGGATTCCACACAATGGGCTATGAACTACTTTGTTCAAGCCCAGTTATGAGCCTGCTCACCTATTACCCACGTTAGGTTAGACTTTTCTACCAGAACCTCGACCAGCACGGTACCTCCCTCAAGACGAGAGTTGACGGCCAGGTTTTCCGCTTCGATCTAGAGGCTATTGCTGCAGCCATCGAGTGCCCTTCAGGATTCACCCAGAATACGGGTTTGGGAGCACCGGCATATGAACCAATACCATTTCCCACCATTGTCGCATAAATGGGAACAAGGATCCGACCCATCCGTGCGAAGAGCCCAATTGCCGTCCCATATGTGGCTTTTGGACATCATTTTCAAGAAAAATCTTTATCCAGTCCGCCATGATCAAGAGTGCATGGGCATACTTTTACAAGCTCTTTTCTCGATCTTTCGGGGTCGTTGGTTCGACGCCCCAATGGTTCTCCTTGAGGGTCTGGCATACGCCCATGGTGTTATGAGGGCCCCTACATCGAAGACGAAGCCATTGACCATGATGCCTTATGCTCGTCTGATTTCATGCCTCTTTTATGATTATGAAGATGAGTTCGATGAATTTACAGTGCGTAGTGATGAGGAGAGAAGAACTCATAATGTCGAGTCCTATGGAGAAGATGAGTGGGCAATTACGACAAGCTGGTAAAGAGTGTTCAGGATCGGGGATATCAGCGCATGGCTGTACATGCCCAAGCCGAACCTGCAGCTCAACCGCAAGTGCCTCCGCCTCAACCTCCTCCATTTCCACCAGCAAATGCTCCACATGGTGATTGGGTCACTCGTGTTGAGTTCAACCGTCGAATGGACTTTCAGGACGCCTTACTCATGGATATGATGAGGCATATGCTCCCGACGGACTCGGCTGGATGGATTGCGAGGGCACGCGCACAGAGTGCTGCTTCTTCTAATTCGAGACCCGGAGATGGTGTTAAGGATGAGGTTGATTGGACAGATGATGATTATGCCCAGTAGTTTTTAGTATTTTTGTTTGATCATTCTGCTTTGTATGTTTTGTTTTTTGTTATGTCGGCCATAGGGCCTCTTCTTATCAACGGTGTTATTGTAACTTCTTTTAGTTAGTTTATATAATAATACTATGTTGATTCTTGGATCTCTGTTACATATTGCACAACCACTTGTCTTTTGTAGTTTATTTGTTGGAATGGAGGAATGTTTCAGTGTGACTATACAGGTGTTTCTACCTTCCCTTTCCATTACCAGGTCATATTTTTCCAATTTGTTCTTTCTCCATCGTGGACAACGTCTTTTATAATGGGTTTAGGGGGATTTTAGATGCATATTTTAGTGGTTTTAGTTGAGTCTAAGGTAATGTACCACCAATATCCATTTAACTGCTAAAGTGTTCGACCAAGGTAATCATGTTGTTAATAAATTAAGTAAAGTATGATCACACTTCACCTCCTTCGATAGGGATAGTTCTCATAACATTTAACCCATTGAGCCTTTCGAATGTTGCGTTAAAACATTACACTCATTGCACTAGGTCATGTGGAACTAAGGATATGTGACTAACATGGATTTTTCAAGGATTTAGATGAAATTGAAATTAATAAGATGTGATCCGAATTCTTTATTTATTTGTTCAAAAAAAAAAAGAGAATATGACACAATATTTCATTGAAAGTTTAATCATTGAGTAACCGGACCTCCTGCCTCAGTAAGCAAAGAGTGTTCGCGTCAAAAGGTGAGAAAACTTGAAGTGACTCACTTGTGTAATGGTTACACCGATTTCATAGCCTAGTTGATTCGAGCCAATAAATTCATAGGGGTGTCTTTACACATAATGCCCTGAGTCATCTAGTGTAGGGAGCCATTGATCTATAACTTGTTACATGGGTCATCTAGAAAGCTTAAGGGAATCGGTATTGCACTAACCATTCAAAAAAATAAATAAATAAATGATGATGAATAACTAAGGAATGGAATGTTCGCTCTAGTAATCGCAATGAAGTCTTAATAGGAGAAACATTGTGTTAGGAACAAGTCCACAAGTTGTGACTCACATACACCTTACTCATTGCACAAGAACTTAAACAAAACAAGGTTTGAACCAGTTGTAGATCAAGTGAAAATTAACCCAAAGATTGTGATAGTGAGGTATCATTGTATGAGTTATTTTTAGTCTCAACCCGAAAACCTTTGGTTGAATGCTAAATTGTGAAATGGACATCGGGGTACATGAATCCTTACTGTAAAAAAAAATAAGTTTGGGGGTAACTTTGCTAGAAACCTTAAAGAGATCCAACTCGTCCCCTAGGAATCACTTAGGGGTTTAAAGGCTTGTTACATATGCTAAATGTAACTATGTTCCCTATGAAAGTGGCATATTTCAGTTTCCATTCTTGTTTCTTCATTTGTTTTGCTTTGGGACTAGCAAACGGTTTGGGGGTGTGATTAGGGCTAATTAGTTACACAAATTAGCCTCCATACTTGTATTGCTAGGACTTAGAGTAGGTTAGGAATAGGATAGTAACGTGTTTGTGTGTTTGTAGGAAGTAAATCCCCAAGGAGCAGAAAGGAGAACAATTGGCTGCAAGAAGTGCTCAAAGGAAGTTGGAGCTGATATAGCACACTCGAGCGGCCATTGGTTCCCGCTTGAGCAACCATTGGTTCTTGCTCGAACGACCTCACACGATTTGAACTTCTATTGACTTTTTTATGGAAGCCCTAAACCACAACGTATATATAGAAGTTAGAGAGGAGAAAGAGGGGACTGCTGGAGGCAAAAAGGAGAACAGAGAAACCCTAACTCTTGGAGAGGAAGGTGAAGAGATGAAGCATTCTATGGAGACTTCTGTCATATGTGGTTAAATCTACAGTCTAGGGGAGTAACGAAGCATAGCTTCGGGTCCAGGGTTTGCAATTTCTTAGGTTATATTTGTATACACTATGTTGATCTTTAAATGAAATAATATTCCTATAGAACGTTGTTCAATTCTCTCTTTTTCTTTGAGATTTCTTATAGAAACAAGAGTAGAGATAGATACCTTTTGGTTAATCTCATATCTGCGATCTGAAAGCAACTTGTGGGCAACTAGTGTATACAGTTCTTAATGTCATGTGATTAAGATGAGATTGACCGAGACACCATAGTCATCATTTATTGATGTGTCATGCAAACTCCGGAGTCTCATACTACGAGCAAGGAATCAAAAGATCTCGAAATCTTAGCAGAGCTTGTAGCTCTGTGAAGGACACTTCTTTCAGAAGTTTAATCAAGCAAATTCAAATCTGACTCATGAGTGACGTGGAGTTGCAAACCCTAGATTCTTTGTCTAATTTCAACACTAGATCTCACCAACTAGTTTACAATCTTTACTTTCATAAAAATTTAATTGTTCACAAATAAACACTTTGCGTTAGAAAGTGACAATCAACTAGGCATAATTTCGAACCAATCCCTGTGAAATCGACACCTGGATTCAAGTGTTATATTATACGTTAAGTGACTTGATAGGGTTTACCAGATCGAACCGAAAGTTACGTATGGAAAAAATATAAGGCGGAAAAAAAAACTTAAATATGCCTTCAATTGATTTGGAAACGGCTTATGACAATCAACACACTCGCATCCTTAAAGGCCTCAACATAAGCTATAAACTTGAACGTCTCTTAATCGATACTGTGGAAAAGGATTGATTTCGTCCTTTCTTAGAACTCTTTTGTTGCTGCAACAATTTGGTATATATATGGATTATGGAGGAACATAACTTGATGGTATTTGAAGTGGTGAACCATAAGAACTCAGGTCGTGGTGAAATTGCTGGAATAGTTTTTTCAAGATTGCATGAGCTTTCTTTTGCATGAGATTGATGATCTAAATAGAAGATAAATCACTAGCTCATGGAAAGGACCTTTCATGAGCCATCACAATCAGAAGGTGATTGATTCAGTGTCATTGGGAAAAAAAATTGAAAGGAACTACCAAGATTAGTATTGATGGGTTGTTAAATAGTGATAAAGCTGGTATTGGTGCCATTTTATGAAATCGTAATCGTAAAACTTTGGCTAGTGTATATGAACCATCTAGATAAGTGGATAACAATACGGTTGAACTTGAAGCTATCATAGCTGGTTGTGTTTGCATAAAAACCTGCATTGCAATAAATATTTTGTGCCTTCGAATTTGCAACTGGTATTGGATTGCATTAATGACCTTGTGGAGATATTTGTTTGCTCTGGGAGGTCAAGGAAAATCTTTAGTATTTTTCCTCTACTCAAGTTGTGCACAAAGGAGAGAGTGTAATCGGTGTGCTGATTATCTCTCTCAGCCTAATGTTGCTTCTTCAGAAACTGTTAGATGGATTCGCATTTATTTCCTTCCAACTTATTGTTATTGATTTCTCAAGATTGTACTTGCCTTCAAAGTAGACTTGTACCTTGATACTTTTAGAGGGCAAGGACCCACAAACCTCAAAGCTTACCAATAAAAAGTTAAAAATTAAATATATTGCCCATGCATTAGTTAATTTATCACTAGAATTTTGAGACTTAGTTACTGCAATAAATGCAAACCAGTTTGATTTTAATTCAAAAGCATGCACGGATGCTTGCTTGCCTCAATTCCTTGATTAATTATTTTGATAAACATATATTATTTTAACAACATAATAAATATAAGGTAGGTTAAGAATAATTATATTAAATGCATGTTGATTAATACAATTAGGTGAATTAATTTATTAATTTTCTCCAAGGAAATTGTACGATGTCGTCGCTCCACATATTTGGGGTCGCCTTTGCAACTCTTATTTCTCCACTAAGTTTTGTTCAGGGCTTTGCTCTCTATTACTCTACCCCAAACCATCCGAAGCGACATTTTTAATTCTCTTTTATTGAGGCCACTCTTAAACTTCCTCTAATATTCTTGTTCTAACTTTATCCTTCATTGTTACTGTAGTGAAAATTTCATATATAAGTCAGCAAAGAAATTATTTTCAGAAAAAATAGGAAAATTTGGAAAAAAAACAAAATGGTAAAATCAGCATGCATAAACGAAGTCGGAAAAAATTGACACAATTGAAAAAGATCCATTTAGTTTTGTTTATGGCCAAGCTTTCTGTTACTCTACAATCCCTCATGTCGCTTCTCAATAATTTTCTCTATGTATTTCTTGATCTTTCTCTTCTTCGCTATGATTCCAATGTTCCAACTTTCATACAGGTGCATTGGACATACCCGAATAGACGAGATTTTTAATTTTCTTTTTTATTGAGGCTACTCTTAAACTTCCTCTTTTATGCTTGTTCTACATTTTATCCTTCATTGTTACTATAGTGAAGATTTCATAAATAAGTCAGTAAGGGAAATTTTCAGAAAATAGGAAAATTTGAAGAAGAAAAAAACAGTAAATTGCACAAATGGACAAAGTTAGGAAAAAATAAAATAAAGCAAAAATCGACATATTTGGGAAAAGTAGCAAATTAATTGGGATTTATCGAAAAAATCGTAATTATTTGGATAAGTTCCATTTATTCAACTGCTAATCATTTAATGAATAAATTGCAATTAAAATGCGACTTTTTCAAAAAAATTGTCAATTACTTTCACTATGATTGTTACTCCATGCATCCGCCTCAGCATATGCATCTCAGCCATTTGAACTCTCTTTTAGTCGCTTCTTCATAGCTTAAAATTATGCACCACACAAACATGCAGGTCTTACTACCGCTTTAAAAAAATGCACCTTCAATCGAAGTGGTACTCATTGATCACACAACAAACCATTTGCATGTCTCCACTTCGCCCACTTTGCATTTATTTGAGATGTCCTCCTCGAACCCAACATCCGGTTATATCATAGGAGCAAATTATTTAAATCTATGATATTATTATTATGTCATTATGATGAATTGTACAATTTAAATATCTCAACAAAAAATTACCATTGGTTACAATAAAATGTTAAATTAATTTAGGGTTGGAAAGGTGGATTCATATTGATGAGATGGGCTTGGAATAAGCATTCACCCTAATGCATATCGATATATGAATGATTCCTTTTGTATCCTATGAAATCACATGCAACCCCTCGAATTTTTTCTTTTAAAGAATGTCATATACTTGTTCTAGAATCATTGGGAGTTTGGGACGATTTAAAATTTAAATGTAGATTTGCCATCATATAATTACTCATAGATTTAGAGAGATCCCAATTTATAACATGGAAACCATGAAAGAATATACATGATTTAAGGCTTTGTAAAAAAATATTTTTAGCACATTGAGCAAAGTAATATTAGTGAAAATTCAAGATCTAGCTCCTTGATTTCACTTAGATTCTAGAAGGTACTTAGTGCAATAAGGATAAAAAGATTACGACCCAATATAATTAAGGAAATCAATGGAGAACGGCGGTCATAGGGACCATCAATAATCAAGGATTGAAGTAAATGAATTAAGTTTCAAGCAAAAAGTAGCATCCAAGTAATGGGATAAAAATGCTGAGAATACTAATTGAACATTTCCCAACTCTCAGATCATTTTAGCTTTATATGGCTAGCGTGGTCTCGTGTGCTGTGAGCAATGTTATCTAAGATGTTTGAGGCGTTCGCCTAGGCGAGAGGCGAGGCGACAGTATTTCGCCTCGAGTTCCCTAGGCAACAACAAATAAAGGCAGGCTAACCCTCATAAGGCGAGGGCATAGTCTCACCTCGACCCCAAACACAAGTATGGGCTCGTGTAAGCCAAATTGAGATACCCTTTTAGGGGCATCTCGATCACTTTCTGTTTTAATTCTTATGAGTAATCACTTGGGTTACCTTTATAAGCCCTAAAGTCATAAAAATAAAAAATAAAAACTCAATTCCAATGAGTTTTATCAAATTTAATAGATTATGGATGGCCTGATACAATCATACTCAATAGCCAGTACTAAATTTATTAACGTTGCATAGTTTCATTATAAGTTGCTATTGATTCATGTATTATGTATGTTGTTTTAACAATTTATTGTCCTCTTTAGAATTTTCAATAATATATCGGCTCATTATAATGAAGTATATAAATAATATTTATAAATTTATACATATAACATAATATTCATCATCATCATGGATCAAAATCTCGGTTTTCCGATATATATTGGCCACCAATAATACCAAGACGAAACGTATTGGTATCACTGATACATTCAAGGCATGGGCGATACAATGAAAAAAATTATATATATTGGGTATGTATCGCCGATACATACCCAATGTATCTTGTACCGCTGGCAAGCACTACCAGTACGTATCAGACCTTCCATGCTCAATCAAGCCGCAAAACCAAAACCAAAACCACTAGAGAACACATAAATCAACAGCGAAATCAAAGAAGAAGAGAAGCTACCTATTCCCATACAAGGGATGCATTTGCAGATTGTTTCGCGTCCTTTTTTATTATAATAGCTGACAAAACCCGTTCCTTGGCAACTCCTACACTTGCCCGTCCATTCATAAACTACTTCCTTACAATCCTAAAAACAAAAATAAGAAAAAATCAAAAAATTAAAATAAAATTATGGATCATGAAGGGTCGAAATCTATTTCCCAATCTTTTCCACTGTTGGGATAAAGTGTAACCTCCGAAAATAATTGAATCATTTTCATCCACTTTCCTAAAAAAATAGTACGAGTAGGAGGGTACCCCTATGATTTTATTTTTTCCAAACCCTGAGAAAACATAAATTTTGGTTAATTGTACATTTTCGACTCTATCAATATGGTTATCCAAACAACCAAAAATGATGGAAAATGATGAAAAACCGAAGGAATCCTGCAAATTACTGCAATCTAAGAATCCATGATAAAATGTAGGGAAAAAATAAATGCTCTTCCTCCGCTTTCCTGTAATTTATCCAAAGAAAGTGAAAATAAAGAAATCAAGATAACTCCTCACCTCCACTTGTGGATTACAAGTTAAGCGGCGGTCGATTTCCTCAGGAGGAACAGGAGAGGAGTCTGGGTAGGTCATGGGGAGAGGTAGGGCATCGCCGTCGTCCGCCAGGTAGCTCTCCCTATCACGTGACCACCTCTTCTCTTTCGCATTTGCACTTATAACCGCATGGCGCCTCGGAAATTCTCCGGTGACACCGCTGCCGTCCACCACCAATTCGTGGGAATCAACGGCTCCAGGGAATTGGAACCAGCGAAAAGTGGACGTGGGGCCCACAGGGATGTCTGCTGCTCTGCAGCAGACTGTGGAGTGGAAGAGCTTGGGGAAGGAAGGAGTAGAAAATGGGTTCAAAAGAGTGAGGAAGAAGGAATTAAGGTTCGGCAGCAACATTTTGGTTAGGGCTTTTGGAGGAGGGTGAGAGGTTTTGGTAGCATTTTCTGTTTTTTCCTTAATCTCTGTTTTTCCTGCTTTTCTATTGTATTTGTTTCATTCCTAAAATTAGAAAAAGGGAATGCAATTGGATGACAAGTTCAAGAGCTTCGACTGTGGCAATCTTTCTCAAGGGCTTTTGGTTTCATGGGGGTTTCAGGGACATGTCACGTGATTGATTCTAAATCTTTGGGATCGTTACATCTATTTTCAAGAGTCCCAAAGGAACGTCTAGGTATGGGGGTGGATCGGGCGTTGGGTCAGGTCAAGTCTGGTTTTTCTGATTGGGCTGGGGTCTGCTCGAGTGAACCATCTAGTTGGGTCGGGTCGGGTCGGTATGGATCAAGCATGTCATTTTTCCATTGGGCAGCCAAAATTTGGGCTCGACCCATCTGGATCCGTTGACAGCCCGGTCAATGGGGTGGGTCAATCTGATACCTGAGCCTCTCGACCCGGGTCTTTTACCAGGTCGAGAACATAAACTTGACCTGTTGGGTCAGGTTTGGCATGAAGCATCCGACCCGACAGATATTTTATTTATAAAAAGAAGGAAAATAATGGGGTTTTAACTGGGTCGGGCCGGGTTTTAGAGTCAAGTATTAGGTTGGGTTAAGTTTTTTTGGTCGAGTCAGGCATATACCTTTGATTCGTCAAGTCGGGTCTAGTCGCAATGCACTATCAAGTCGAGTCAGATTGGGCTTATGTCATTTTCCCATTGGGCAGCCAGAAATTTGGCTCGACCCAGCCCACTGACACCCCTATATGATCTATTGACTCTGCAGTAGGTACAAGTGTCGTCTACTACTAGCTACCCTCATCATCATCACCATCACCATCACCATCATCTAAGAGTCTTCTATTGCTGGGCGTGTTTCATTCAATTAGGTTATTGACTAATATTTTTGGTTACTATTAAGAAAACGTTTGAGTTTGAATTCAAATGTCGAGTCTTCCCCAACTCTTCAACCTTTTATACTACTTTCCATCTTCTCCTCTTCTCCTACTTCATTGTACTTCTAGTATGTGAATTATCATTAGAATGTCTAATTCTAACCTCTTATGGTATATCTAAACCATCTTAAACAATATATAATAAAAAAAAGTTATTTATGTGTCACACTCAAATTTATTTATATAAAGGTAGTCCTAAGTTTATCCTTTTTTGAGTTGATATATGATAATCATTATGTTTCAAATGGCACCTTTTGGCTTGTGTGACACGTGGGAACACTAAGTCTGTATCATGCAAGCATTCTAATGCGCTAAGTAGACTTACTTAACTTGTCAATCCTTAAATTTTGTGACCCGAATTTTTTTCTTTTATTAGAACGCATGTGATGGGCTTACAAATTATTTCAGCCACTAAAGGATAGAGTGCATTTGACCGAGATGCATATATTGAGATGGATGTTGGAGTATCAATAAAAGACAAAATTTTGATCAAGTATTGTTATGACCTGAGTTTTAAAAATCAATTTGTGTGGTCATAGATGGGGTAGAGCATCGAACCTCGTGTGCGTGCTTCACACTCTAACTCAACCTAAATTCACATTTAATAAAATAAAGATTTAGAATGAGATTCGGGTACCATATCTGCACCCAAATTTCAACTCAATGCAACTTCTATAATTGTAAAGTAGTAGAGCTCTCTTGGACTCTTTCTTTTTTGGTTGACTTGCCAAAGTTGGACTCTATCTCTTGCCCTCTCAACCGTACAACCATGGTCTCTATTTGGTCATTATTTTATGTATAGAAAGAATGATTTGAATGATGGAATCCTAGTAGGAGTCAAACTCCTAATATATGACAAATTCCATCATCCACCCACAAAACTCTCTCTCTCTCTCTCTCTCTCTCTCTCTCTCTCTCACCGAGACCCAAAGCACATGTAGTCTCTCTCATCTCCATCTTCCTCCCTTTTCTACTCTATCATGTTCTCCTTATAGCCCACATTTGTCACTCACATTCGTATATAAAGAAGAAAAAGAATGAGATGAAGGCAAAACCTCCCACATCGAGTGCTCCCTCATCTATGGTCTCTCCTATTTTGGCTATGACAAAGCAAAACACCCAACCTCTCTAATGTTCTCTCTCATCTCCAAAAGTCCATCCCTTCTTTTGTCCTCATCAAACTCTACCCAAAAATTTGAAGATTTCACAACCCATTGAAGATTTTACAACCCATCTTCCTTGTGTTTTTAAGTCTTAACCACAATGGCACCCCACATGCATCCTATATTGATCCAGTGCTCATTTGTCTATCTCTAGTTTAAAGGCCATAGCAGTAACTTAGTTGACATCAACCCCTACTGTACTTGCTTTCAATTATAATGCTACAAGCATATCGACCGCTCGTGCTCTTCCTCCCATTAGAGCATTGACCCGAGGACCTAACGCAAAGCATAGATCTTTATGACCATGCAAACATGCATGAGCCGACCGATAATACAAGAATGCGAGGTCAGACCCTAAAGTTGGATCTGTGCCTATCCAACCTATCAAAAGCTCTTATGATGTGGGTGCCCTTCTATCCATCCAAATCTACGTTTTTATACTTTTTGTGTTGATTATATGAAAACGGTAATTTTTCATCCTTAGATTTTGTATGGATTCACAAGACGGCTATGGTCAAGGGTTGACCCTATGGTTGAATTTATCGACCGATAACTATAGTATACTATACCCTTTCATATGGCGTACAAGTGTGCCGGCAAAATAGACCCTTGGGACTTTAAAATCTGGCAACAAGTTTCCCAATACTTAGCAGCTACATTCGGTTAATAGACAGTTGCCCTTAAGTTTTGCGCACTTGCATTAGTGGTTACATTTGACCACCTGGTGTATGCTTTGAATGACCAAACTGGCCCTGGATCAAGACATGGGCCCTCTTTAATCTACGATCTACATTGCATCTGATAGTTCATATTGCACGTCATATTTTTATTTAATTTATTCTTAATACTTAAAAATCAGGAAAAGCCATAAAATATATGGGGGTTAGCCATACTATGTTATTAGATGCACTCAATGTCATGGGTCATATTGACCCATCTTCTAAACTTAAAATAACTGATTAAGTGTATACTTTACTCACACAGTGAGAATTTAAATACCGTAATAATCGTGTTATAACATGATCTTGACCCGATTCAAGATGCTCGACCATTATAAATGGACATGGGCCTTCTTATAGGGGCCCATCTAGTCTATGAACCCTAATAGGCCTATTTATCCTAGAAGAGTCACTTTTTTTATGAGAAACTAGAGTCCAACCTCTAAGGTAGGCTCAACCCACCTTTTAAGATTAGGAGAATCTTCTAAATAGATCTTAAAATCACACCACGATAGTGTACACCACTCGATGATCATACGATGATATGATCGCGATCAAAATCCTAGACCACTCAGTTAATGGTCTAAATGATCAAACTAATAGTGGTCATCTTATGGTATCTAAACATCCATTACACTGATGATGTCGGTAGGATTAGATTATTCTAAACTCGATTACGTTCACCTTAAAATACGTGTACCAGATATTCAATGGTTTATAAGTGATTGAGTCATATCGAGACTAAATCTTATCGGAAACACGTAAATGATCAGTCGATTTTTATCAGATCGACAAGATCTATCTGATGAGACTAGTTTAACATTATCTTGTGATACGTATTATAGTACTCACGTATCTTCATTGTAGGTCACCTTCTTCTCTCTTTTAATGATGAGCGAGACGTTCGAATTACGAATAATATTAGTTCCCTTATGATTAGATACTTTCTTATTATATACTTTATTTATATTGTGTGACATCCATCACTTAGAAGTACGTTAGGGTATTTATATGTTAAGAAAAATAAATAAGATACGACACACGACTCTTAAGCCTTCATCACAGTAGTATTTCTTTCACGATCACGTGGAACTTGGAATATTAACGTCCATGTACGAATGCAACCCTCTATGGTAGTATGGGATGCCAGACGAACTACATCCAGGTTACTACGGAATCTGTCCCTTAAAAAGCGTGGTTTGTGAATTCTATTGCACCATGACCTATTCAATTAAGTTTAAAAAAAGATGGAATATGAATATTTTAAGCTACGAAATGTTAAGAAAGTGGGGACTTAGGCCCACACAAATATAAGATCGGGGCAGGGACTTAAGCTCAGAACCGAATAATGTTATAATATGTTAAGATACGCTGTGAAAGTCAGCTAAATATGAATTAAGTTTCTACACGTGCCATGTCTTGCGTGTCACTACAAGATTCAATGTCTGCAGCCAAGACGAGTCTTCAGGATAATATGATACGACAGTGTCTCGACGTAAGGGGACACTGATTTTTATGCGCATAACCTCATCGGACTGGATGGTGGTTTATATTATGATATGGAGGTTAGGTGGTTATCTACACGTGGACCTCACGTAATAGGCTCGAGCAACGATTCTGGCACATATCATTTAAATAAAATAAGTAAGATACGAAGTATATTGTGTAAGCGTATAGAATAATAATAAGATGTTCGATATGCCACATAAATAAAGTTGACAAGACAAGTAAGAAAAGTGATAAGCATTGGAAGCATCATATGCATTGAAATCTATTATGTTATTTCAGTTTTATAGCTTTATAGATATGAAATGTTAATGAAAATTTTTATTATGTTATTTATATGAAATTGGAAATGATTCACTTTCACTCATAAAGTTGCACCCACAATCACCTGGGTAGATTGTGGTAGATCAGTTGTGCAATCCATTGAGTTTACGTGACTGAGTAAACTCACTCCCTCCGAAAAACTAACAGCTGCAGGTGAAGATATGAACTATACTGCCCAGTGGACTTGATGCATTGGTAAATGATGCGGTTTATGAGGGTAACAATATGGATGATCAGCTTAACGTTATTAGGTACGCATAAATGGTTAGAAAGACTTTTCTGGTCGTACCTTAATTTATTGCCAGTTTATATAATGGACTCAAAATTAAATGTAAGTCTAATGATGAGAAATTTGAATGTGAGAAGAAATTTGATTCACGACTTTTGGGAGCCCTATTTTATGTAAGATTTAGTAAGATATATATATATCCGTTTATCGTCTTAACAAGTGTGCGGTGTCATAACACGAAATTTTAGGCCCTTGAGATTGGCTAGAATTTTGGGTCGTGACAGAGATGATATCAAAGCTTTACTTCTTCGAGGACTGTGTGGCTCATATAACTACACTAGGGTGATTGAGGTGACAATGATTCTAATTGACTCAAACTCTAAATCTTTGAGGACTAAAGGATTTTAAGAAAGAGTGACAATCAATGACATAAGATTTGAAGGTTCAATTGAGGATTTAAGGATTTATTAAAGAAATACTTATATGAGCTAGGATTATGTGAGGGAAATTGAAAATAATCTTTAAAGATTGAGGAGCAATTAGAAGAGACATTTTAAAGTGTTGGGAAATAATTAGAAAAATAAATCTCGAATGATTTGATAATTTATAACTCATTATTGGTTGGATGTCAATTATAAAATTAACTTATTAGAAGTTATTTTAGATTGAGGAATAAATTATTATCAGTAATCTTAGAAAATATTAGAATAGTGTATAATCAACGAGATATAACTAAGAGGATATCTTGCAATGAAGTTTTAGGAGTTATCAATTCTGAGAAATAAAAGTAAATTTTGAATAAATTATTTAAAAGACTACGAGAAGAATGATGTTTGAAAAGTTAAGGATTATGAGAGTAGAAGATCATCCTACTAACAAGAGATTTAAGAATTTCTTTGAAAATACTTTTGAGGATCGAAAGGTTACAAGAAGAAATAATTATTGAGGATTGGATGTTAGGAATTTAACTAAGCAGACGATTTCAAGAATCAAACAATTTTAATATATTAGTCGAAAATTTATTTCTAAAGATTTGGACCAAGTGTGACACTAGAAATATCGAGTGTTTAAGGTTAATTAGGAATGACAATTAATTTGAGACTTAAAAGATCGGACCTCAATATTAATCATGAAAGATTGATGAATCATGAGTAATAAGGTAATGAAAATCGTGGAAAAAGAAGAAATTGGTTTTGACTCCTACATGCTCCCTTTATTGAACTTATAAAGCACCATTTACATATTGAGTAATGTTTGAGGATAGTTAAAACCATACTAACCATGTTTCGACTTGGCAATCATTTATTAGGTATTAATTTGGTTTAATTCGAATAATTTAAGAAAGATTTGAGGAAAATGTGAAGAATTGAAATATCAAACAAATATTTCATACAAAGTTCGACGGATCATGTGTTCGGAGAAATCAAGGATAGAAGTTGGCACCATTTATAGAATGACAATTTTAAATCGACTGCCCTTATAAGGAGTGGAGAATAACATTGTGGTGTAATAAATGAAAAATTACTTTCAATTATTTAAGTATTGGTAACGATTGAGATTTATAAAGCCAATCAAAAAGGAAAAAGAGATGGGGTACTAGTTCAATTTAATTCGTCAAATTTGATAAATTTATGATGAATTTGAAAATTTTGAACAGATTGAAAAATCAAGCTAATGTTCAATGAAAGTTTGGTAGACCAAGTTTTAGGAGAAATTCATAATAAAGAATGTGATTAATTTATTGATTGATGAATTTAAGTTGACCTTTATTGTTATTAAGAGAGAATCAAATCGTAGTGCAAAAAGGGTTTAAATCAATTTTTAATGTATTGGGCGACATATATTGAGGCTTTGTGGCTAATCTATGATAAATAAATAAAAATAAAGTGAAAAACAGTACTCCAAGTAATTTGACAAAAAATCGTCACAAGGTTAAAATTTTCTTATTAGTTGAGTAATCACAGTCGACGACTATATAAGGAGGAAAGAACCATGTCTCGGTGTGAAAAATGGTTATATACTTCTAATTATTAAAGTATTGGGTGATGACAAAAAAAAAAGGGGGGGATCAATATAACTTGATGAGTTCTCACGTACCTAATTTTCGGGGACGAAAATTTTATAAGGAGGGGAGAATGTTATGACCCGAGTTTTGAAAACCAGTTTGTGTGGTCATAGATGGGATAGAGCATCGAACCTCGTGTGCGTGCTTCACACTCTAACTCAACCTACATTCACATTTAATAAAAGAAAGATTTAGAATGAGATTCGGGCACCATATCTAGCACCCAAATTTCAACTCAAGGCAACTTCTATAATTGTAAAGTAGTAATGCCCTCTTGGACTCTTTCTTTTTTGGTTGACTTGCCAAAGTTGCGCTCTTTATCTCTTTGCCCTCTCAACCATACATTCATGGCCTCTATTTGGTCATTATTTTATGTATAGAAAGAATGATTTGAGTGATGGAATCCCAGTAGGAGTCAAACTCCTAATATATGACAAATTCCATAAGCAGCCACCCATAAAACTCTCTCTCTCTCTCTCCTTCGTTCTCTCTCACTGAGACCCAAAGCACATGTAGTCTCTCTTGTCTCCATCTTCCTCCCTTTTCTACTCTATCATGTTCTCCTTATAGCCCACATCTCACTCACATTCGTATATGAAGAAGAAAAAGAATGAGATGAAGGCAGAACCTCCCACATCAAGTGCTCCCTCATCTATGGTCTCTTCTATTTTGGCCATGACAAAGTGAAACACCCAACCTTTCTAATGTTCTCTCTCATCTCCAAAATTCCATCCCATCTTTTGTCCTCATCAAACTCTACCTAAAATTTTGAAGATTTCACAACCCATCTTCCTTGTGTTTTTAAGTCTTAACCACAATGGCACCCCACGTGCATCCTATTTTGATCCAGTGCTCATTTGTTTGTTTCTACTCTAAAGGCCATAGCAGTAGCTTAGTCGACATTAACCCCTACTGTACTTGCTTTCAATTATGATGTTACAAGCATATCGACCGCCTGTGCTCTTCCTCCTATTAGAGCACCGACCCGAGGACCTGACGCAAAACGTAAATCTTTACGACCATGCAAGCATGAGCTGACCGATAACACAAGAAGGCACGGACGAACCCTAAAGCTGGATTTGTGCCTATCCAACCTATCAAAATCTCTTATGATGTGGATGCCCTTCGATCCATCCAAATCTATGCTTTTACACTTTTTGTATTGATTATATGAAAGCTGTAATTTTTCATCCTTAGGTTTTGTGTGGATTCATAAGACGGTTATGGTCAAGGATTGACCCTATGGTTGAACCCATCGATCGAGAACTATAATATACTATACCCTTCCATCTGGCGTGCAAGTGTGCCAACAAAATAGACCCTTGGGACTTTAAAATTGGGCACCAAGTTTCCCAATACTTAGCAGCTACATTCGGTTAATGGACTATTGTCCTTAAGTTTTGCGCACTTGCATTAGTGGTTACATTTGACCACCTGGTGTATGCTTTGAATGACCAATCTAGCTCTGCACTACAAAAAACCTTTTATTGGAGACGGCTTTTAGAAATCATCTCCAATAACCTTTTATTAGAGACGACCTTTTAAAAGTCGTCTCCATTAATTGCATTTGAGACTGCTTTAGCCGTCTCCCTCTATAAAATGACTTATGGAGACGAGCTTGACCATCCCCATATGTTTTCGATGGGTGGAACCTTTATAGACAACTTAAAAGGCCACCCCTAAAAGTGTAACTGAGATCAATAGAGACGGCTTCAAGGTCGTCTCTCACTCGATGACTACCTATCGATGGGCGCTCTCTCTCTCTAAAAATAGCATCTCAGCCTCTCGATGTGCCATGATCTGTTTCTCTCCTTCCTATATAAATATCATATCAGAAAAAACTTAGCCATTTCGTCGAGAGAAGCTCAAAGTCATTTTGTCTTCTCGACTAGTCTCTCCTTTCTCTTCCCCAGGAACTGAATAAATTTGAAAATCCATAGATTTTGCTTATATTCTTAACTCAGATCAGAGTCGATTAGTGCTCCGATACAGAGATTTCAACATTTTTCACCTCTATCCGTGCTCCGACAGAGATTTCAGCCTTTCCGATACATTTTCTTAGGGTTTTGTAAATTTTTGAAGTTTTTTTGGTGTGGAGGACACAAGGAGACTCCTTTTATGTGAAGAACGGCTCCTTGTAAATTTTTGTTGCATCCATGTTTTGGTAGTCAAATTTTAGTTTCAAATAATTTGGATTGATAAGTTTTTCTATGTTTTAATTCTATTTGACTTACACACTGGTGCTATGAATAAAAAAAAAAATCAGACCGCTATGGAGGCACTCTTTCCAAAATATACAGGGCCTTATCTTTGTTGTTGATAGCAATGACAGGGACTGTGTAGTTGAGGCCAGGGATGAACTCCACAGGATGCTAAATGAGGTATATTCACCCTTCAATAGAACTGAGTCAATTAATGGTTTTTTTAATACTTAATGACTGCATTGTGTCTAGAGTAAAATAGCTCATAAACTAACATACCAATGAAAGTTGCATGCTTTTATCAGTTTATTCTCAACAGACCGTCAGTGTCCTTTTTTGGCAACCATTAGGTATACTAGTTGACTATGGGTCAACTATGAGCATGTTCTTCCTTTCGTGTATGTCGATTTACAATATACTTTCAACGCATTCATTACCAACTGTTGGTAGATATTGGTGTGCTATATTTATTACTTTAAAACAGATGGGGAAAAAGAATCACATGAAATGAAAATAAAATAAAATCAAAGGATGGGTGAAACACAAGCACAAAAACCAAATCCACAGACCTGCAAGATACAGGGCCTATTGTAGTAAGTTGTAATGAAGTAAGAGTTTGTCCCACAAAGAGTATTGATCTGAACCACAAGGGTTGTATAGTAACTCCAGACTTAGCTACAGGTCTGGCAACTCTAAACCTAAAAGGTAAAGAGAGGATGTCTAGGTGTCACAAAAATAAAATAAAACTAAAACAGAAATAAACTACAATTAAAAGAGAGGGAAACAGAAGATGGATGTAGTGTGAGAAAATAACATAAAATGATGAAGAAGTAGACAGCTAAGGTTAAATCAGTTTTGCAACTCAGATTTAGAAATGAAAATGCAGCAATCTTTCACTTGGCTACAAGCACAAGTGCAAGGTAAATAAATCCAATTCAACCCATGCCATTTAGACTGCTCTTAAGGCTATAATCTGTCCACTTAAATGGTCACAGACTATCCAATCAATGAATTATGCTAATACATGAAAACCATTGCAGACACTATATTACAAGGCTACAAGCTCATGCATTCATAGGAGCAAATCGATCTGAGACATCAAGTGAAAATCACTTGAAATCCCAGGCTGAATGAGGACTTAAGCTCAGCTGGTCATTGCTACAAAGGGCATGCAATGACCCATCTCACAGTCTACAATCTCTACAAAACTTAGATCTAAATTCTGATAATGGTGATGCAAAACAGAGGAGAGTTTGGCTCTGCAACAATCTCTCACAAAGCTACAAGCTCAAGTGTAGAGAAGAAGAATCCATCTCAGATCTGAGGAAGACCTTCCTTAAGGTTATAGTCTGTCCACTCAAATGGTCACAGACTATCCTAGAGGCTACCTTCCCCATTCAATGCTAAGACAGAACAGTAAAACTACTGCTGCTACCATGGTTATAAGGCTACAAGCTCAGGCAACCATGGGAGCATCAAACCCATAAAACCCATTAAAAACACAAAAAAGGACAAATTTAATGGAACATCAAAAATAGCATTTCATTGAACAAAAGAAACTTACAATGATCTGCCTCAAAGCAGCAGCCTGTGCAAACCCCAAAACTGATCTTCTATTTATAAACAAAACCTATTGCATTACATGAAATAAAACTAGCTTCTAAAAAGAACCTAGCTCAGCATTGCTGCTATGCTAGGGCAAGAAGAAAAGGGAAAAGGAGAGGGGAAACTAAAACCCTAACCTTAAAAGAAACCCTAATTTGAGCCAGCTATCCTGGCTGCTTTACAAAATAAAAAATATTGCATTTATAAGCAATCCATGCTGCCCTAGTGTGCATAGCCAATCAGGAGTGAGGAGATTTGGTGCTGATTTCGTGGCCCATCTGTGGCCCTTGGATGCTTCGAGGAGTGTGGGACTGCTAAGCACCTCGGGGTGTGTGCCCTAATTACAGTTAAATACCTAAAATATCCCCTGTGCATTGGCTGGGAAGTGAGGAACCCGTGCCTTGAGTAGCTGTCTTAAGTGCAGAAGCAGGTTCTCTCGCGAAGCTGTCGCGTGGTTGGTATTGCAGTTGAATGAGCTTCTCGAGGTCCCCTTGGCATTGAGTAGCATAGCTTGCGAGGATGAGCTTCAGGTGCTTCAGTATTGTAGCTCGCGAGGCTATGCTTTGAGCTTCGCGGGGCTGATCACCAGGATGGCTTGACTCCTCGAATGGCTGGCTCTGCAATTGATGCGCGCGAGCATTGCGCGAGGACTGCGTGACAGAGCTTTCTGAAGTTGTTCTGCACGAGAGGTTCATGAGGCCTCCTTTAAGTGTTGCTGGCATGTGCACCTCGCGATAACTGTGTGAAGCTTTTCTCTAAAGCTTGAGCTGCGCGAGGTCTGCTGTGTGCTCTCTGCTGCTGCAGGCTTGTGAACCTCGCGATAGCTGCGCGAGGTAGCTTTTGAACAAATTGAACCTCGCGACAGGTTCAAGTGAACCACGCGAGGGTCCACTATGGCTCTCTGCTGCTGTGCAGTGACTGCTGTAACATTCTCCTCCCCTTGGGTCCACCAACCATTCATCCGCTAGACTTTTAGGGCCCACCTTGGCATGCAATATAGTCACCATGGTGTGTGCCACCATGGTGCATCCTCAGTTCTTATCTCAGCTCCATATCTTGGCATCAAATTCACTCTTCTTGTCTTGAAAAAGCATGGATTGCATCATTAAGTTCTTATTTCCTGTTATCTGCAAGACATAACTAAAACACATTATTAACATGCTCAAAGGTCCATCAAAGGCTAGGTTGAGGGGTGAAAAATAGTATTTTTCAATGCTCAACACACCCCCAAACCTACACTTTGCTAGTCCTCGAGCAAAGGTAAAATTAAAAATACTTATTCAAAATAGAAAATGCGACTTTCGTAGGGAGCACAAATGTATTTAGCATATGCACCAAGTCTTTTAAAGCCCTAGGTGATCCCAAGTGGAGGAGTGAAGTCTCCTGAGGGTTTTCATTGAAGATACTTACAAACTTCACCAATAAAATAGTTAAATGTAGTGCATCAATGACAAAACAGAATTTAATGAATTAAGCTTCATTCCGCACCGATTCTTTAACAAGCAAAGGAAATTATAGCACTAATGCATGCTATTAAAACTCAAAATTGACATATAATGCATCACCACCTTTAATTCACATCAGAATTACATTATGCACAAATCAACACTAAGCTCACTAGTGATTCAAAAATCAGGTGTGAATACAACCCCAATGAAATTAAAATTCAGACCCAATCCTTACTGGGGCTATCTCTCAACAATGAAAATTCAAGGGTGTTCACATTCTCAATAGCTCAAGATCAGTCACAGACCCCAAATGGGATTGCAAGCATGAGCATAGGCATTGCATCTAAATTCTGACATCCTCAAGTATTTTCGCCATAGATTAGACAACTCCTCATCTCTACATGACAGCTCATTTCACTTGGATCATTAAGGTCTTTTTGATGGAATATGGCTTATGGTTGATGTGTATAAAGAATGAAGGGGGTAGAATGGATACAAAAATGAGAAATCTGCAAGATAAGGAGGTGATTCAGGACTTCACATCCTCCAATTCAACTCAAGTTTATCTTCCTTGATATTTTTCAGATTCAAAGTGGCCAGCTTCTTCTGTTCTTTTCAATTTTCAGATGAAGTAATTGTCTTGACTTCTCTTCTATATATATTTTTTCTTTTATATATATATATATTTATTTTGTATGAAATGCCCCACATACATCACTGCTACACTGCTATTTTTAGATTTAATTTTCTTCTCCTTCCACCAAACGTTGGACCTAGCCTTACATATCTTCAACTATTTCTCCTTTACCTCTTGGATTCTCAGAGTGAGGGTAAGGTTGAATCAGGTCATGAGGTTTAAGGTGCAAGTACTCTGGTGTTTGTCAAAGAAAAAATTAGATTTAAAGGCTCAAAGAGTATAAGCAAATGGCAATTTCAAAAGGGTAGGAAATTTAAGCTCAAACTATCCAATTGAAGGCCTCATATCATCTCCTTAGTGTCATGAGTGTTGGCCATCAGTTTTGATTCGGAGGTGCCTAACTTCTAGTGAAAAGTGTTGAGTCAATCAAACCTTAGAGCAAAAAAATGTCAAAAACACTCTTCAAAAGGAATTGGATAGGTTCAAATCGCATTGTGTATGGTCCTCACATTAACCCATGGGGTATATTTCTACCTTTTTCTCTCCTCTCTAGTTCACTAAATGCTAACTGGAAAAAAAAAAAAGTTTCTGATGCTAGCTTCATGGTGGTGCTAATTTTTCAAAGATTTTCAGTTTTAAAACACTTCAAAAATTTTAAATTTTCACAAATTTTCTCATTCTACAAGTTAGGTGGGAGTTGACTTTATTCATTTCATTTGAACCACACTGTTGCACTAGAGTTAACTATTATATTGGTAGATCTACCATGCCATACCCCCAAACCTAAGTTAAACAATGTCCTCACTGTTTCATGAAACATGTAAAGGGGGCAACAGGGTGCATGATAGACTCAACACACTAACTACAGCAGGAAATTAAAGAGAATACTAAACTAAAAGATGCATAAAATTAAACTAAAAAGGAGAAACAGATGGTATATACAAGCATGACAACTTAGGGAACAAAACTACGACACACATCCCTAAGAACAACTATTATATAAAACAGAAATTATACCAAAACAGAGCAGGTATATACAAAACAGAAACTAAACTAAACACCTAAAACAGAAAAATCCTAACATAATTACCTAAACATGATCTGAGTATGAATCAAAATGATGGCAAAAAAATTTCAGTATGAATCAAAATTGGAAAGCAGGATTCATACAGATTTCAGATCATACCACACAATATATACAAACAGTCCAGATGGGGGGGTACATGAATGACAAAAATTTTTAACTCCCCATCAGGACTTCAATTTAGCAGGAAAGAACCATAATCAAAAGTTGAAGAGCCATACCTGTGCAGTTGCATAGGCATCAAACCTGAGTTCTTCCCGCTCACAAATTTGCAGTTGCATGAGAGGTGCAAGGAGCAGCCCCAGCTCCACAGAAGGTGGCCAGCTAATAAATGGTTGAAGGGGGGGGGCCTCTTCAGTCCATACATTAAAAAGTTCATCACACACCTCAGCCCAATTCAGGAGAGTGGGCAAGGTGTATTCCACCATCTCTCCAATGGCATCAATTGTCAAACAACCCACATTTCCTCCAACAGTGCTTGAGGAAGTGGGGCTCACCATGTTATGTTTTTAATTAATTAATTAATTAATTATTTTTTTTTGAAATGGGGCTAAACAACAACCCGTTTATTCAGCATCTCGCCGAATGCACAACCTCTTAGCATCTGCATAGTCTTGGGTAGCCACCTCCCCATTCCTCGAATGCACAACCTCTTAGCATCTACATAGTCTTGGGTAGCCACCTCCCCATTCCTCGAGGCCCTAGTTTCTTCATGACTTGAAGAACCTTCACCAATCAAGTGTACCCCACTTGGGTTGTTCACAGTTTGGGTCGGGAGTCGACCTTCTTCCCTTCTCATCAGAGCATTTGAGATATGACCAAGTTAGTCTTCAAGTTTCCTGATGTTCTGTGTGTGGGACTCCACAATTTGTGTCATGGAGCCAAGGTTTTGTAATGAAGCCAAAACTTACTCCTTAAAGGAGGGGGCTCTAGGTTGTGGCGGTGCTACAATTAATTGGCTTGACGGGGAGGACTGATGAGAAAGTTGTTGTCCTTGTACATGACCATGGTTAAACTGCTGTTGTGTGCTGGTGCGCGTTTTTTCTGGGTTCCTTTCGATCCCTGAGAATTAGTGGCCCAATTCTGTCCTAAGCGGACTCTAACAATGTGGTGTTTTGAATGCTGAAAATAAACGAGGATTTCTAGAAAGGTTCTTAGTTTGTTGCGATCGCCAGCTGTCAATATTTAACGACGCTGCAACCCGTCAGTGATCACTCTTTGAAGTGGGTGTGAGTTGCTTCTTTACTGAATCGTCGGCCTGCAAACATTAGCAGCACTGGCTCTTCTTGAAGTTTAGATAGTTTAGTTTTCTTATTATTGCTGTTATTCTAATTGGCTTAAGTTTCCTAGTTCTACTATGAGTCTAACTATGTGAACCTGTTGTGGTGAATTGATCTAATATTCTAGTGTCCTAGTCCTAGTGTGAGTCTACTTGGTTTAAATATTCTAATACTATTAGAAATCTAACTAGTTAAGAATCTAATTACTTTTGAGCGTCCTACCTTTATTAGAATTCTATTGTGATTAGGTGTCCTATTCCTACTGTGACTTTAAAAGGTCTCCTAATACTATTAGAAGTCTAATTAATTTAGTGTTTTAATCCTATTAAAAGTCTAATTAATTAAGTCTCCTAATCCTACTAGGAGTCTAATTAATATTTAAATATTTTAATCTTATTAGAAATCTAATTAATTAAGTTTCCTAATCCTATTAGAAGTCTAATTAACATTAGTCTCCTAATAGTACTAGGAATGCAACTATTCTAATTCTACTAAGATTGATTGGAACAAGTATACTAATTGTACTGAAATTCTAATTAAAGCAAGTATACTAATTTTACTGAAATTCTAATTAAAGCAAGTATACTAATTTTACTGAAAATCTAATTAAAGCAACTAAAAAAAAAAGGGGTTTGGGCCCGCTATGCTAAGGAGGATTGACCTCGTTCCCGAGTACCCTCCGCAAGCTCCCTTGGGCAAATCGGGTGGCTGAGGTTAAAGTAAATTGAAATTTGAATTATAAGATAATATTTTTTATTTTATTTTTGAAGTCGATAATTTTGGGTTATAATTATGAATTAAATTTTGAAACTAGGAATTAAGAACTGAACTATAAGTAGGGATTTTAAAAATCTCAAATTGAGTAATTAAGACTAAAATTTAAAATCTAAGGACTGAATTCGGGACTAAAATCAGAAAATCAGACCGTATGATTAAGGATTGGTTCTAGAAACTAAGAACTAGAACCATAGATTAATAATAAGACTGGAGATTGAGATTTCAGAATAAAATTAAGGTTTAGGGTTAGGGATTAGGCAGTCTGATTAAGGACTGGTCTCAGATTCTGAGAACTGGAACCAGATATTAAGAATTACGATCTAAGAAAAAGGGGTGTTACGGTCTTAGACTGAAAATTTAATGCTAATAGTTAAAACGAAAAAAACCTAAATCTAAGAATTAAAAACTAGGGTCGGAAACTAAAGGCTAAAAGGAAAATTGTACCTAAGGTCGGGCTGCAGAGAGGAATCTCGAAATTCGAAGCTTAGATGTGGAGGACTTGAAAATTCGATTGCTAGATGCGTGGTCCTCTCCTTTGGGTGGAGGTAAAAAAGTCTTTTTATAGGTTTTTTTCTAATTACACGTCCTGTGGTGCGCTTAATTTTCAATTACACGCCCTATTTTAGGCGTTTAATTGAATTACGCGCCGATTATTTGGCACTTATTCAATTTGAGTCGGTCACTGAGTCAGTGAGTGACCGGCTGACTGGCTCAGCAGGGCTTCCTAGTTCTAATTATGTTAGGACTAATTGCATGCTTACTTTGGAGTGTGCAATTCGATTAAGCGCTTCATTTAATGTGCTTAATCGTTGAATTTTGGCGGTCAAGGATTGTGAGACTAGGTCGGGCGTAGGCCAATTGCACGCGTGTGATGGAGTGCTCAATCCGATCATGCGTGCCATGTGGAGCGCGTAATCAAGTCTCAAGGCAGTCTGAAGAAAGGAGGTTTGGTTTGAAAAGAAACTGATTGCATGTTTGTGAGTTGTTGTGTAATCGAATTGTGCGTGTGGTTTTAGGCTCGTAATTCGGGGTTGTCCGAGTCTGGGTCAGGTTTGAAATGCTAGACTATTGTTTCAGTCTACATTGTGACTATATACTATTGTTTTAGTCTTCAGTCTCCTTACGTTGGGATCTGGGCCATAAAGTTATTTTTTCAGCCTATGTTCAGCCATTGTTCAGCCATGTACTATTGTTTCAGTGCATGGTTCCCACGTTAGGATTAAGGGATTTGAGCCATAGTGCTATTATTTCAGGCTGTGTTTAGCCATGTACTATTGTTTCAGTGCATGGTCCCCACATTTAGGGTTAAAGGGGTCTAAGCCACAGAGCTATTATTTCAGTTTGTGTTCAGTCATGTACTATTGTTTCAATGCATAGTCCCCATATTGGGGTTGTAAAACTTTCAGAGAAGGATAAGTCCTTTCCGAAAAGTCACGGGCGAGGTCGAAGGTTGATTGAACAACTTTATATATATTTCGAGAGGGCAAAATGGGGGTGTCTACAGATGCCCTTCTTCGGCACGCTCTTGCGGAGTAAGAGCGTGTTGAAGAAGTAAACACCCCTCATTCGAGGTGTCTTCTCGTTTCTCTTGGGAACTCACAAATGTGAATTGGGGATGCTGATATGATATGTTTGGCTTTCTTATCTATCAGCGCAAGCTAAAATGGAGCATTCGGGGGCCCAGTGGTAGCTGTCGAACGGCGTATTCCATGCCGTGGATGTAAGTGATCCCGTCGCATATTGTGATCCGTTGTCATGGACAATCGACGAGGGAAGTCAACGTATCCTAATCCGCGAGTGCAAGGGGCATCCCCTCGCGTGGTGTGACCTGCTATGAGTGACAGTCAAATAGAAAGGACAATCACCATATCCTAATCTATGGGTGCAAGGGGCATCTCGCCTTATGTCGCGACCTACTGCAGGGGGTAGTCAAATAGAGGGATATGACGCAGTTGAGGTACCAGAGGGCATCATATAAATGTCCACAAATAAGGTCCAGAGACCGATAATAAAATCATGTAATGTCAAAGGCTTTCGCAAGTCATGTCAGGTTGGGCGCGTCATTGCTCACACCAATGCACGTCAAGTGTTCCTTTTCCAATAAGCATTTGTAAGTTCTTAGATTAAATATACTCATTATTCGGTTTCCTAGGGGAATGGCTGGTTTGGGTAAGTGGTGAATGAGATGAATTTTGATAGGTTAGAGGCCACTTTATTTATTATTATTTTGGTTTCTTCGTTTTTTTTTGTTTTGTTTTTCTGATTTTGGTTTTGGAAGTAAGAGGTTTTAAAAATTCGGGAATTTTAACTTTAAGATCAATTTGGTAGTAAATCTTCAGAAAACATGGCTTCCGAGACGTCGCTGAGCAGATCCACCGGTACGAGATTTGTGGACCCGACCATTTATGTGGTTGTCAAGACGATGCTTGGCATGTCGGATACTCCGCCTAACCTTCTCGGCGAATGCTGATGATTGTCTCTTATGGGAGGACTACAGCGACTCACGAGTCGAGAGAGATGAGTTTTAAAAATATTTTGACTTAATCATAGCTAACTATATTTATATCAGAAGTAATATCGAGTAAAAGAGAAGGGATGATACTTACCTGAAGTGGTGATACTTACTTGTGTAGCCCGTGATGGGACTGATCGGTTGTACTGATGTTGCGATGGGACATGGTGGTCTTTTCCGTTACGATTGCATGCTGGGATGAGATGTGAGAAAGTCTTTTCTCTTCCTTCCTGTCATAGCAGATCATAGACGTGATGGAACATTAGGGGTCTACTTTGGGCTGGAGGATTACTGGTTGTAGGCATGATAGGGGCATTTCGATCCTGGTGGGATTTTTTTTGTTTTTTGGTGTTTGAGATGCAATGGGACGTGGGAGGGGTCCCTCTTCTTCTGTTAGAGTCTAGCGACTGCTGCGTAGCTAGGGATTCGGGAGGTAGGCTCTCTGCTTCTGTGATGGGACATTGGTCGAGCATAGTTAGCAATGAGAATTTTAGAAGGTTTGACTCTATGCAAGGCTTTATGATAAGGATTTTGAGAAGGTGTGATTGATGTCGGAGCTATAAGACGAGATGAAGTTGATGTGTTGCGACCGGACATGTTCGTGATGAGATCGAGTCATAGTTGCATCGCAAGGGGACATATTCATGGATGTGTGGCGGGGTTGTGTCTGAATGTTTCGAGTAGTGATGTTTGTGATGGGGCGTTGATGGGATATTTGCGCAATAGGTGCGTCATATTTCTTTCTTTGGCTGATCTTGGATCATATGAGATCACGTTGTGGTTGTGTCGTGGCTGGGCTTGTCTTTGGCTTTGGTCATGCTCCTGAGTTTTGGGAAGGTTTACTTTTGATTTTTCACGATGGGATGTATGGTGGCATAGTTGATTTAGGTCAATTAGCTTAGATATTGGGATGGCGTTTTATGTGTATATCTTATCACGATGGGACATGTGTGATGAAGTCATGTGATGGGATTCTCCCTCTCCGGTTGGATCGTGGTGGGATGGGGGAAGGTGATGGTGTCACAAGAAGGCATGTATGTCTTGTCGCAATGGGACTAGGGGCACGGTCAATGTTTCCTGTAAGGCTATGCGATGGGACATGGGAGAAGAATCTTGACCGAGATGGGATAAAAGGTGTGAGGATGCAAATTCTGTCTAAAGTTGGGTTTTGCACGCCTGGTATCGGTCATTTAATCGAATTGCATGCCTGTTTTCGGGCGTGCGATTGAAAGTTTGAAGGGGTTATTTAAGCATTTGGATGTCTGCGTGTGATTGGATTACACACTGTGTCATAAGCGTGTAATTCAAATGTCACTAGGTCACTGTGCAGGTGACCTTTCGTATTGCGCGGTGTAGGAGGGTCATGTAATAGGATTGTGTGATTTATAGTGGGCGCGTGACCGAAGCGTCACGCTGTCTGCGCAGGTGATGGTTTTATTACACTCTCTGATTAGGGTGCGTGATTTAATTAGTGCGCGCTTTCCTCTGCGCGTGACTGAGTTGCGCGCTCGTGTCCTAGCTCGTGATTGAGTCCGTACTCTATATAAGCAGTAGAGTCTTCATTTCTTTTGTATCTCTTAGTTTAGTCTCGAGTTTTACCTTTTCTGAATCCTTTATGCTCGAAAATCCGTGCTTCTGTTGTATTGGGTGATCTAATCGTATGATTGAGATGTCGTTTCTTTCGATGTTCTTGATTTCGCGTGATCTTCGTCTTAAGGTGATGCTCGGGGATGACATTATTCTGGGAATGGGCGGTATTGGGAAATAGGAGGCTAGCTTTCACATCAGTTTCTTTTAGGGAGCAGTGAAGGCATTGAGGAGGCAGCGGCGGAGGAGGTGAAGATGGCGGAAGAGAAGGTGTTACGAGTGGAGGGATGTATTCCCCAACCAATCCTTCCTGAAGCCTCCGATTGGACGCTCCAAATCGGGCGCTACTCCTTGCTTGGTCTCCGTTTTAGGTTTAGTCTTCATTTTGGGTTGTAGATTAGGTTCTAAGTTTTCATTTTGGGTTGTATATTCAGGAGGTATGCCTCCGGTGATATTGTATAAAAATATTTATTAAATGAATAAAAGGTGTTTGGTATTTGTTTAATTGGACTTGTGTAGACTTTTAATCAAATAATTTTCTTCTTTCTTTTGACTTAGTTTGTTAGGATTCTTGTCTAGTTGAGTTTTAATTTGGAATTTTAGACGCGTTTATTTTTCAGAATTGATTCAGAATTAATTTGTAATGTTTATCTTAAGTTTTCTCAGGATTTTACTTGGGTTTAGATTTATTTGTTAAAGTTGTTGGGACATTTTTTTTTGTTTTTTTTTACTAAAAGATTATTCTAAAGCTATTTTTTTTTTGTCTAGAGGAGTTAGAGTTTATTTTTAGGGATTCCTAAGGTGAATCTTTATTTGTTTTGCTCAAGGTAAGGGTGTAAGTCTTATGTTTGGAGTTTAGTTTATTTTTTTTAGTCTCGTGTTTGGTTTTGGGGGTGACACTTGTTGGCATTGTGTGAACTTGGGTTTAACTCAAAGCTTCTAGATGGGTAATAGGTGCTTCAATCCTATTGGTTCATCTATTTTGAGATGATGTATATTTTGGAGGGATAAGTGTTGTACTTTGGTTGGTTGATCTAGGCTTCTGTGGATTATGGTTCTTTTCTAGGGGGTATGTGTTTGGTTTAGATTTAATTAGATTGAAAGGTTTTAAAAATGTGACACTTGTCACTTTGTGGTTTAGGAGGTATAATTTTATAAATACAAGCCAAAGGCTTTGGGTTTTATTTTGAATTTTATTTCAAGCTTAGGATTAAAAGTTTGGGGTATTTTTATCTTGTTTGAAATCTAGGGCATTTCTTTTTATTTTGTTCATTAATGTTTTTTCTTTCTTTCTATTTTATATCCCGGGTATTGAACCCGAAGAATTATGATTATTAAGTAAATTATTGGGAATGGGCGAGATTGACAATTCGGGGTGATGCTAGGGTTGGTGCTATCAATCCAACTCAAAGTGTCATCCCATTGGGAGAAGAGATGGAGGAGAAAAAGGTGGTAGAAAGAAAACCCAAGGATAAGGCAGGGTTAGAGTTCTCGTGACCGATGCCTATTTTTCCTCGTTAGGCTCTGCGGATTCAGTGTTAGTTGCTCCTCCTTGTTATGGTTTCCAAGGTCAACTTCCATAGGTGGATCCCGTAGGTCCTGGGTTGCTTTCTGTGAGTCACTCTTTCTTTTCTGCCGGCTCGGAGCGAGGAAAGGTTGTCATTATCAGAATTCATTTAGGGTGTACTCCTTTTCTGGGCTTTTCCGAGTTCTCTTGTTTCCCGAATAAATTTGGATTCGGGCATTACCTGAACGTGCTGATTTTAAATTTCTTATTTTAAGCTGTAATTATATATTTTCTTATTTATGAAGCGATCATATTTTTAATTTCATTTGTGGTTACTTATATTTAGTAAATTTTTGGTTTGGTCTACTTTGTGGCTTACTTTACTCGTTTTGAGTACGTTGTTTATTTATTATATATATTTCTTTGAGTTTGGTTTGATTCAGTTTATTATTATTATTTTTGTTTTGGGGTGTGTTGGGGACATTTTTTTTGGTTTAATTTAGTTTGGTCTAAGCAAGTAATTCGCTTTGGGGATGGGAGGCATTTTTTTTTGTTTTCAAAGTGTGTATTTTCTAAGTTAGGAGTATTTTTATATTGGTCTTAGCAAGGGCGTGGTTCGGGTCAGTAGTCATTGTTTGAAATATTGTTGTTTTAACCTTTGGATTCACTATTCTGGGCACACATTTTATGTTTCCCTAGGGAATTGTGTGCTTAACACGGGGTGCTCAACTAAATTGCGCGTCAGTATGGCCACGTGTGTTTTAGGGCTTTAGGGGGTCATTACGCGTCAGTGTACTTATGCATAAACATATTACACACTTGTTTCAGAACGTGGAATTGGAGCGCCACTTGGTCACTGTGCGGGTGACCTTTGGCATTTATGCGCCGTGGTGCAGGCGCTTGGTAATATTACGCATCTGGTATGCGGGGCGCAACCGTGGTGCAGGCGCTTGACATAATTACGCGTCTGGTATGCGTTAGGTTAGTTTGAGCGGGAAACGATCTATTTATGCGCTCAAGGTTGGGCGTTAGTCCAAGCGCGCAATTTGACCATGCTCTATATATACTTCGAAATTCTTCATTCTTACCGCACTATCTATTTTCGTCTTCGATTCTTTATTTCCTTGTGCTCTAATTCTCGTGTTTTTGCGATATTTTGCGATCCGATCATCCATTTCAGGCGTCGTTTCTTCCGTTCTTTATAGTTTTTTGAGCTTTTTATTCTAAGATGGAGCTGGGGGTAGTGATAAGTTCTATGGGACTGTTTCGAAGGTCGAGCGGATGCTGGCAGTAGAGATCGATGAGTCTTCCGAGGCTTGGACTGGTGCTATTGTCGTGGAGGAGGATGTCAGGGTGATAGTTAGAGAGGAGGTACCAGAGGGTGACCCGGCGGTGGTCAGGGAGGAGGTACCTGGGATTGATCAGGGTGTGATTAAGGATGAGGGTGAGAGAGCTGAGGATGAGGCTGAGAGAGCTAAGGATGAGGAGCGTCAGGGTGAGGAGTGTCAGGCTTGCACACACTTCCTGCTGGAGGATTTCTTCGCCCGAGGCCAGGTAGGTACCCGTGAGCAAGAGTTCCATCGCTTTTCTAGGCATTAGGTTTCGACATAGACTTATTAGGATCTGGAAACCCTTTTGATTTATATCAAACCTGCACCGATTATTGATTGTGTGCCCATTCATGCATCATGACTGCATCTAATGATAGGTCACATTTCTGTTTTGTTGTTCTTATCATGTTTTGCGTGCTTGTTATGAACTATTAATATGTGTTTTAATATACCTTATTTTCTTTTAGCTCTAGGTCTACTTGTCTCTCGTTGTAGGTATGTGTATTAGTCTTATTAAATTTTGTGCTTGTTTTTCGTTCGGTAGTGTAGACACCTCCATTTTGCCCTCTCAGAATATACGAATTTGTTCGGTCGACCTTTGACCCTTAACCCTAATTGGGACCATATGCTGAAACAATAGTATATGACAGAACACAGGCTGAAATAATAGCTCTGTGGCTTAGGCCCCATGACCCTAATGTAGGGACTATGCACTAAAACAATAGTACATGGCTGAACGTAGGCTGAAATAATAGCTCTGTGGCTCAGATCCCGACATAGGGAGACTGTATACTGAAACAATAGTAGTCAAAATGCAGACTGAAATAATAGTCTTGCATTTCAGACCCCTTTACCCAAATGTGGGATCATATACTAAAACAATAATATATGGCTGGACACAGGTTGAAATAATAGTTATGTGGCTCAGACCCCATAATCCTAACGTGGGGACCATGCACTGAAACAATAGTACATGGTTGAACACAGGCTAAAACAATAGCTTTGTGGCTCAGATCTCAATGTAGGGAGACTATATACTCAAATAATAGTATATAGTCGAAATGCAGGCTGAACAATAATCTGGCATTTCAGACCTGACCCGGACTCGAACAACCCCGAATTAAGCCCCTAAAACCACACACATAATTCGATTGCATGCCAAACCACAAACGTGCAATCAGTCCCTCTTCCAGACCAGACTCCCTTTCCCAGACCACTCCGAGACTCGCTTCCTCACCCCCATGGCACACACGATCGGATTGAGTGCCCCACTACCAGCGCGTAATTGGCCTACGCCCGACCTAGTCTTACAGTCCTTGACCCACCTAAGTTTTCTTGATTAAATACTTTGAAAGAGGCGCTTAATTGGATTGCGCACTCCACGGCAGGTGCGCAATTAGTCCTAATATTGTTAGAACTAAGAAACTCGCTGAGCAAGTTAGCCGGTCACTCACTTAGTCGGTGACCGACTCAAAGCGATTAAGCACCGGAAAATCGGCGCGTAATTCGATTAAACACCTGAAACAGGGCGTTTAATTAGAGAAAAGCCTATAAAAGATTTTTTTCTTAATTCGCCTGAGGAGGCTGACAATTCTCGAGAGAGAACGATTTTTTTTGGGATTTTAAAATCAAAGAACTTCTAGAATGAACACATAGAGCAACCTATCCATGATTTCGAAATTCAAGCATAGAATCTTTGAGGTTTCTCTTCGCAGCCCCAGTCCTAGGTAAAAATTTTAGTTTTAGACTTAGGATTTCGCTTAGTTTTTAATTATTGATATTAGTTCACAGTTTTAGACCATAGCACCCTTTTTAGGCCATAATCTTTAATATCTGGTTCTAGTTCTCCGTTTCTAGAACCAGTCCTTAATCTGACGGTCTAATTCACCAACCCTTGACTCAATTCTATTCTAAAATCTTAATTTTCACTCCTATCATTAATCTCTGGTTCTAATCCTTAGATTCTAGAACTAGTCCTTAATTATATAGTCTAATTTTCTGATTTCGGACCCGAATTCAATCATAGAATTTTACATTATAATCTTAATTCCTTAGTTTAATACTTTTAAAAACCCTAAAAATTATTTAGTTTTCTATAATTCTAGTTTCTCAATTTAATTCATAATTATTACTCTGAAATCTTTATAATCTGAAATTCAATTTATCTTTAATTTCAGCCACCGATTTGCCCAAGGGAGCTCACAGAGGGTACTCGGGAATGAGGCCAATCCTCCTTAGCATAGCGGGCCCAAAACCCCTTTTTTTTAAGGATTATTTTGTTGCTTTAATTAGAATTAGAAAATTAAGTCCATAATTTTCTTAGTTTTTTAGTATAAGTAATTTTACATGCTTTATTTTGATTAGCTCCTTAGAATAATTACTATGGTTCTAATTCTAATAAAATTAGTTCCTTTATTTTAATCAAAATTTCAATAAAATTAGTTTATTATTTTAATTAAATTTCTAATAAAATTAGTTTATTTATTTTAATTTGATTAAAATAAAATTAATTCTTTGCTTAAATTAGAGTTCTAGTAAAATTAGTTCTCTATTTCAATTAGAATTGCAATACAATTAGTATACTTGCTTTACTTAGAATTTCAGTATAATCAACATGCTTGATTTAATTAGAGTTTCATTAAGAATTAATATACTTACATTCCTAGCACAATTAGGAGACCGATATCAATTGGAGTTTTAGTAGTATTAGGACACTAAATTACTTGGAACTCTAATAAGATTAGGAAACTGAATTTAATTAGACTCCTGATAGAATTAGAATACTAGATTAAATCAACTATAATAAATTCTCATGCAACTAAACTCATAACAGAATTAGGAAGTCTAAACTGATTAGAACTACAATAATAACTTGGAAAGGAAAGGAAAATTAAACTATCTGAATTGTAAGAAGAGACATAGCTGCTGACGTTCGCAGGCGGACGATTTAGTAAAGAAGTAACCCACACCCGCTCTAAAGCGTGACCATTGACGTGTTGTAGCGTCGTTAAATATCTGCAGTTGGCGATCGCAATAAACTAGGAATCTTCTTAGAAAATCTCCTTTTTTTATTTTTACCTCCACCATTCTAAACACCGCATCTCTAGAGTCCACTTAGAAAGAATTGGAGCCACTGATTCAACGGGGACCGAGAGAAACCCAGAAAAAGCGCGCACCAATAGACTGGCGATCGCGATGGGACACTTTTGCAAATTCTTTTTTTAGATAGTTAGTTTTTATTTTAGTTCCCTGTTTTTCTTTCCATTGTGTCATTTAGATTCCCTTTTAAATATACGAGTCTTCATAAAAAACTCGAGATGTCTGGTATACGAAGAGTGAGTTTAGGAAACCCACCATTGCGGGGGTATCATAACAATTCCGCGTACGAGGAAGAACCACTTCACAATTTCAGCCCATGACAACTTGAGATTAACATGGCTGACGAACAAGAAAATCCCTTCTCTACCCCACACACCGGAAATAATCATAATGGGAGAGATGGTAGCATTGGACAAAATCTTACTGCTCAACAAATCGTGGAGCTTAGTATTCAAAGAATACAAAGAGGAGATGATGACTCTGAGGAATTGCTACGAGGATTGATTGCCGCATATGAGACCATTAGGTCATGACAATTTTCAGAAGAACAAGAATGACAAGAGAGGCCACCGCCTACCCCGCGCACAGTGTCAGCCCGCGCCACACCATTGAGACAGCCTGCCCACACATTCTTCAATGCTGACTCTTTAGACAAGGTTTGCTCACGGGTTGCTCCAAAAGACAACACCATTAAAATCGAAGATCTTCCTAAAATGCTCGATGAGTACATGGCCAAGAGAGAGTACTCCGGTCACCTATTCAGATTCGATAAATTTTGCCGAGACGTCGAATTTAACCTACCAATAGGATTTAAACCGCCAAAATTTATCAAATATAATGGCACAGAAAATTCGCACCATCACTTAGCCCTCTTTTGCAACGATTGTCGACCCATACGTGATAATCAAGGACTTCTCAGTCACTATTTGCAACGCTTGTTAGAAGGAGAAACTTTAGATTAGTTTGCGGGACTCCCGCTTTATAAGATAGAAACCTTCGACGATTTGGTCGGTCAATTCCTAGACCAATACAAACACTTGATCCAAGAGACGGTCAATCTCAGTGATTTGATGGCGGCCAAGCAAGGACCCGATGAAGAATTTACCGACTTCATTGCTAGGTGGAAAAAACTTGCTGCTAGGACCGACACTTCAATAAAAGAGAAGGACTCGGTGGACATTATCATCGATAACACTAGAAAAACGTTAAAGAGCGCACTTGTTATAAGTGATTGCCCTGACTTCACTGCACTCCACTCCCGGGCATCTCGACTAGCGTGACACATTAAAGGCGGAGTCCTCGCTTTATCCAGTCACTTAGAAAGTGGGCTCTTCCAGTGAATCAATATCAAAAAATAATAAGAAAGCCTTAAGAATCGAATAGGTCAACACCGTTGTCAACCAAGGATAAAATTCTGGAAAATGAAATTTCCAACTACGAAACTTTAGCAAAATCAAAAGCAGCAATGGTACACAAACCAAAACTAAGGCGCTAATCAACAAAGATATGCAAACCAAAACTAAGGCCAGAACTAGAATCAGGGCCAGTATTAGAATAGAAACCAATATCCCAACACCTACCAGAACTAGAACACGACACATAATCGACCGGCCCATGCGCCGAATTACAATAACGTACCCCCACCGTAAAACTTCAACCCAACTAGAGGACCCTACCAGCCGAGGCGAGAACACTACCCCCCTTTGCCGGATACAATTCTCAACATCTTCCATCTCCTTAACATTCAGAACCTTCTCCTATTCCTGCAAGAAAGACCTCTCCCATGACCGACAAATCTAGGCTATAGTAAATACTGTGCCTTCCATCGATATGCGGGACACAACCTAGAAGACTGTTGGGTCCTTAGGGATGTAATCTATGACATGAATGACCGAAATTAGATCGATTAGAAAGCACTTAGGAATCCTAACCCTAATAATAACCGATGCCAATAAAATTTAGGGATCATTAATAACCCCATGCCCAACCACAACCAAGCAACACCGGGTCAGGTCACTACCGTAGATCTCTCCGGTCGATCCTCCTTCTAACCTTCCACCTTAATTACTCGCATTCAACCCTCTAATACTTCCGCTACACTAGCGAGAGTTCCTTTACCCCCGCATCCCTCGACCTTGATCACTCGCATCGTCCCACCGAGCCCACCTCCCTATCCAAAACTCACTCAAATACGAGTCCATTCTTTTAGGGTCAGGAGACCATTCCTCTGTAGTCACCCACCAGAACCTTCAACCCCTCCAAATCCTGAACTAATGCTATTATCGCTCCCTTTGTTCGATTCTAAACTCGATTACGGAGATCACGTTCTTCAAACTGTAGCCCAAATTGCTGTATGGGTAGAAAGTGCCATCCAAAAGACTCCAAGCCGAGAGAATAAAACAAAGACTGAGTTTTTGCTAAACATAGAAGAAAGTGAGTGCGAAGAACATCTCGACCCATGCGAGACACTAGTCTCTACTTTTCTAGAAGAAGAGGATTACACATAGTATCTCCCACCTTGGAGCGGCACCATGCAAGTATGCGCTCCGACCTCAAATTTCACTCACTTCACAAATACATCTGCGTCGAGCCACGCCGGGTTCGGTCAACAACCGACATGCCTGATTCTGAAGTCGGGAACCAATTATTCGCCTCTGGCTTTCCCTCTAAATAAGGATTTCATGCATGCACAACTATCAGAGGGGAATGTGAGAGAAAGAGAGGTTAACTTGCCGCCCTCACCTCACATTATTCCTCCACCAATTCCTGCACCTCAACCAATCCAACCACATGCACCCAAAGCTCATTGGCTAGGCAAAGAAATGGCACCCGAGCCAGGATAAGAATATGACCTTCTAGGCATCTCTAAAAGATCCCAGCCCAGATATCTATACTAGAACTCATCAAGAAATCGCCTGACCATCGCTGATTGTTGATAAGGACACTAGAAGACACGCAAGTGGATGAGGACACAACCCTAGATGAGCTTCATCAAATCACTTCGGTCATGGCGCAACCTCCAGCGCTCACTTTCACAGAAGCAGACATGCCTAAGGAGTCACTCCGCGTAAGTGCGTCTCCCATATATCTTACAGTCATAATTAGAGGGTTTTCTATACCCCATGCGTTGGTTGATATGGGAGCAAGACTTAATATTTTCCCTCTCACAATGTTAAAGACGCTCGAATACACAGAGCAGGATGTCAGGCCCTCGGCACTATCACTCATAGCTTATGATGGATCATGTCGCTTTGTCAAAGGAACTATTAAACTCCAGGTTCGCCTTGGACCTGTAACGAAAGACGTTACCTTCCATGTTTCTGATTTCGCTAGTACGTACAATCTTCTCTTAGGAAGAAAATAGCTAGAGACAATGAAGGTTGTCACATCCACATACCATCAATGCGTCAAATGCCCATACGAGGACTCCATTGTCCATATATACGCTGACACACCCCTCCAAGAGATGGATACTGATTACGCGACAAGTATTCTGATAGCCCATGATTATGTATTGAACATGGGACACATTCAAAAGACTTGAATCCCTGATGAGACAACCATTATGGAAGTCCGTCTCCCTACCCCTCCTAGTTCTCCCCCAACGCGTCAATAAAAATTAATGAGGAGAGAGGTCGGCCCAGACCTCACCAAACTTTATGACATCAATCCCACTGCAACGAAAGGGTGGGACCTTATGTACCAACTCGGATACATCTCCCACACTGGACTTGGTAAAAACAAGCAAGGTCGAGTCGGACCCGTTATTCTAATAAAAATACGCAAGCACATAGGGTTAGGTTACCAATCGGACGGCTCGCAAGCCCACTTGTTCCCTATCTCCCCAAATGATCTCTATACGACCACTTCGTCTATGGGACCACCGAGAAAGCGGATGTACCAAAGCAGAAGGAAGTGTCCTTCACTAGATCCCAAGAAGTGGAAATTGAGTGAATGACTAAAGAATTCAATGATTTAACCAATTTGAACAATGATATTGATAAATCACTCAAAGGAGTCAAACCCTTGTTTGACACTAAGGAGCTTACAGAAGAAAGAGAGAAAGAACCTCCAGAACTCAAGTTATGAGTAGAAGATTGGAAATCTACTTATGACAAAGATTTTTATATAGCAACCTTGCAAGAGGATGAAGAGTACTTATACGCAGCATGGGAAGAAGATGACACCCCGGAAGAGGATTTTAACTCATATAGCATTCGCCTCGGCCTTAGCCTTGGGGGATGGGAATGCCCTTGAGACTCCCCTTGTATCGCTTACCCATACTAACCCCGCTGTAGGACATGCACCAGCATATTAAAGCGCTTCGCTAGTTGGACCCAATATTCTATGATAGAAGAATCGAATCACTCCAACCTCGTGACTACCGAAATAAATAATGACCTACCAGCTCGGCCACCGACACAAGAAGCAAAGAATCCCAACGGTCATCCGATTGACCTAGGGGGAAACACTCACATCACCCTCATAGAGTTTGAAGAGGAACTTGAACTAGACACTTCTTTATTCCCAGATGCGCCACAACTCTAAATATTCTGGAATTCTCTCGAGGAAGAGTGGCAACCTCCCCCGAGTGATGACGAGGACTACTGGATAGACCTCCTGACACTCGAGTTAGCAGAGCAAGCAAATCTAGGACTTCAAGCACTATTAGATCAAGAAGATGAATTCGATCCCATTTTTGACTCTAACCTAGAAGGATGGGAATATCCTTGGGGATCTCTTAGCATTTCTCACCATTATCAACCTCACTACCGAACATGTGTGCCCATTCTAACATATTATGAAGATCAAGGAAAAGAACTCGCTACCCCTGAGGATCCTTTAAGGGATCACCCTCGGTGGGAAGAACAACCTTATTATAACTCAGAAGATGATAGTTCGATCGACTACGATCTCCAGAGTTTCTTCGAGGAAGGGGCAATCGATGTGGTAGAAGAAATCAAAATGTCGATGCCGCTGTCGCTAGCGTCGCTTATTCAAAAAATCTCATTAGATGAGGACTCAAAAAAAAAAATGTCAAATTCAGAACAAATTCACATTTCTCGAAAGATCGCTCGGACAGCTCTAGCAGCCGTCTTGCTCCCTCAGTTAGAGGAAGTAACTCTTCCGGCGCCTCTTGAGGCGATCGACCCTGTACCATATTTATTATCAAAAATAAAAAAATAGAAAACCTTAAAAATTTAGAAACATAAAATCTAAAAAAATAAAAAAACCCCAGAAAAGAAAGGGAACCCTTCGTCCCGAATCAATTTTGCGGCCAACAAGGAGACTTTTCTCCTAAGGCTTCTATCCCATCTCCAGCACGAGGACGCAAAGCATCCAGGTTAAACAATAAGCCAATGATCATACTGAACGAGATATTTTATGACTTTGAGAGAAGAATCAATAGTCTTGACCTTCACCTTACCAAAGATCTCTCAGTCATAGATTGCGCCAATGAAGGGCTACCTCTCTCAAAAATTGAATCCCCAGTATAGCAATTTCATAGTATATGAGCTTACCGAGGATGAAGAAGGAACACCAGTCGCCGAGGAGGTGCCAGATTTCCAATGGGTTATCAAGCGTTTCGACGAGAAAACCCAAGCCGTCGAGAAACCTACAGAAGAACTTAACTTTGGTACTGAAGAGAAACCCAAGAAGCTACTGATTAGCACAATGCTTAATTCTAAGGAACGTTAACAAATTGCACAAGTCTTATAAGAGCACCTCAATTCCTTTGCATGGTCCTATGAGGATATGACTGGTTTAGACCCACGTTTAGTAGAGCATCGCCTCGTCTTAGAACCCGATGCCAAGCCTATTAAGCAGAAACTCCATAGGATGCACCCACAAACTGCCCTTCAAGTTAAAGAGGAAGTTGACAAATTGCACAAAGCCAAATTCATCAGAGTCGTTCTCTATCCCAAGTGGGTCACCAACATAGTACCTGTCACTAAGAAAGATGATAGAGTACGAGTTTTTATTGACTTTCGAAACCTCAACCAGGAATGCCCAAAAGATGACTTCCTACTTCCACACCTTGACACTCTAGTCGACAACACCGCTGGACATGAGATGCTATCCTTTATAGACGGTTTCTCTGGCTATAATCAGATCAAATTAGCAGATTTTGACTAAGAGAAGACTTCTTTCACCACACCATGGGGAACTTACTGCTACGTCGTAATGCCTTTTGGGCTCAAGAACGCAGGAGCCATGTACCAACGTGCCATAATAGCTATTTTTCATGACATGATGCATAAATGTGTAGAAGTCTATGTCGATGACATATTAGTGAAGTCTCAAACGCGATTAAGACATGTTGAAGCACTCAAACTGGTACTACAAAGAGCTAAGAAATATCAGCTAAGAATGAACCCAAGGAAATGTGTCTTCGGAGTCACCTCCGAAAAATTACTTAGTTTCATAATCAGCAAGCGAGAGATCGAAGTCGACCTTGCCAAAGTCAGAGCCATCCTCAAGATGCCGCCTCCCAATAATATCAAAGAATTACGAGGCCTGATAGGAAGATTACAATTCATCAGGAGATTTATCTCCCAGCATTCAGACAAATGCGATCCTTTCTACAGGCTACTTAAAGGAGGAACTGAGTACAAATGGGATGGCTAGTGTTAGCAAGCCTTCGACAATATAAAAAAGTACCTCCTTAACCAACCAATACTATCGCCGCCAGTTCCTGGAAGACCTCTAATCCTATACCTCTCAGTGAACGATAAAGCAATGAGAGTGATTTTAGGATAATATGAAGAAGATGGCAAGAGAGAGAAGACTATCTACTACCTTAGTAGGACGATGGTCGAGTACGAACGAAAATACACTTTAGTGGAGAAGACTTGCCTCACACTAGTGTGGGCCTCTACCAAATTATGATACTACCTCGGAGCACATAAAATACTAGTACTAGCCCGAATGGACCCTCTGAAGTACGTATTTGAAAAGCCCGCAACATCAGGAAAGATTGCTCGCTGGCATATGCTCTTGTAAGAATTCGATATCACATTCATCATGCAAAAGTCAATCAAAGGACAAGCAATCATGATTACCTTATAGATCTCCCATTCCCGAGCAATCAGCCCATACACGCAAATTTCCCCAATAAAGACTTACTCATGACTCATAACGAAGAGCTCGATAAGACCTCATGGACCCTTTATTTCAGCGGCGCTCTAAATCATAAAGAAAAAGGCACTGGGATAGTCCTCCTAAGCCCAGAAGGAGTAGTCATACCTAAGTCTTTTCAACTAGACTTCTCTGTCACTAATAACATCACCGAATGCGAAGCTTTTATAGCTGGACTACGGGCAACATTATAATTAGGCGTTAAACAGTTAAAAACCATTGGTAATTCTAAGCTAGTAATTTCGCAAGTTATAGGAGAATGAAAAACTAAGGAAAGCAGACTAATGGCATACCTAGAAACCGCTCAATATTTGGTAAAGAAATTTGAAAGAATCTCTTTCACGCACATCCCTAGATTAGAAAACAAGCTTGCAGATTCCTTAGCCACGTTAGCTTCGGTCATCCAAATATCCATCGGCCAAAGTACCAAAACATTCTTCATCGAAAAATTGGCAGTACCCGCCCACGAGGTAGCATGGACCATTAAGAGAGAACTATCAATCCTTCCCACGAGTACAGGACCAAATGAAGCAATCACTCCGAAAAATCACGTCAAGTCAGAAACCGAAGTTGCTATGTTAAGATTTGAAAGATCATCAATCGATGACAGACAACCATGGTATTTTGACATTTGGAACTTCTTAAAGCATTAGGACGTCCCTCCATACACCATGAAGATTGAACGGAAGACTATAAGGAACCGATGCACCCGATTCTGCATACTCGGCGAAATGTTATATAAAGAAGCTTTCACCAAAGGAGTACTACTACGATGCGTTACGATCGCCGAAGGATAATACATTATCCAAGAAGCACATGCCAGAGCCTGCGACGCTCACTCCACTAGACAGAGGCTCGCCGATCAAGTTACACGACAAGGCTACTTCTGGCCGACAATGATCAGAGATTGCCACCTCTATGTCCAATCCTGCAAACAATGCCAAAAATACGTCTCACTCATCAAAGCTCCATCAGTTGTATTAAACACTATGACCTTGCCGTGGTCGTTTTTGATGTGGGCCTTCGATATCATTGGATCTTTCACAGACATAGTTGGGAACACTCACAAGCATACGTTCATACTTACAGCGACTAAATCTTGTGACAAAATCACAGCTTCAACACTCGTAAGGTTTATTGTTTGAAATATCATCACCAGCTTTGGAGTACCCAGGATGTTTGTCATTGACAACGGACCACAGTTCATCGCAGAAAAGATGAAGAAGTTATGCAAGAAATTTGGCATCGATCTACGTCACTCATCATAGCTATACCCTCAAGGCAATGGACAAGCAGAAGCTACGAATAAAATGCTGACCCAAATTTTGAAACACACAGTAGAAATAAGCAATAGAGCCGATTGGCCTGAATGACTATCAGAAGCACTCTTGGCCTATAGGACCTCTATTCTTACGGTCACTGGCCAAACTCCTTACCTCCTTACCTACGAGATGGAGGTAGTCCTACCATATGAGATACAAGTACTATCCTTACAGATTCAACTCGATGATGAGCTATCCTTAGACGAGAGAAGAATTGCTCTACTCATGCAGTTAGAGTAGCTTGATGAAACACGTCTAAGAGCAGCTGATCACGCTCAGGTATATCAGAGGAGAGTGGCCGGGCTTACGATAAGAAAGTCCTCGAACGGACCTTTAATATTGGAGGATTAGTCTTAAAGAAAATCATGCCTTCTAAGCACGCCCATCCGAAAGGAAAACTAAAACCGAACTGGGAAGGGCCTTATGTCATAACAACAGCATACCCTGGGAATGCATACAAACTAGCGAACTAAAGTAGGAAAGAGCTCCCTAGCCCTTGGAATGCCATGTACCTTAGAAAATACTATCCTTAGCCCTGTGATCATCACATCCCGTGGTTAAATACTTATACTTATCACCCCCGTAGTCATCACGACCCATTCTTTGGTCATACATCATCAATTCTCCGAATATCCTTAAGACCTTTGATTTATTGCCCACCTTTTTCTCACTTGGGCAATCTGATTAAAGGACTAGTGACCTACCTAACCTATTCCAAAAGTATAAGTAACACCCGATCCTCATTGCCCTTCCCCCGCCATTGGAGGATATGTTAGAGCAAAAAAAATGACGATGTTAGGTTCAATCAAAACTCATTATTCTTGCGCTAGCAGGATGCTTTCAAAGTATGCAAATGTCAAAATTTTGAATGAGAGCATTACGACAAATGAATAAGTCAATGGGCTTAGGGAAGCATAAGCAGACCGTGAGGACATCTCTGGTAACTTTACTAGAAGTATATAAGCAAGCTGCGAGGGCATCCCTGATGTCCCCATACTACTAGATGTCGTCGTAAGGTGACGGGAGGAGGACAAACTCCTGCTAACCATAGAATGTGAGATTTTGATGGCACCGAAATATGAAGAAGAAGCTCGATCATGGCATCCTATATCCTTCTGAGAAAAAGATTGTTACTCATCCCTTTTGGAAAGTGTTAGTTACAAACTATTCCCCACATCACTGAGCCTTATCCCCTTCTTCTATTTTTATTTCGGACGATAAATCAGAAGCCTTACAGGATGCTCCTAGAAATGAAATTGAAAACTGATGAATGACGATTGACGCAATCACCCACTATACTTACCATACTTCTCCTTGATGACCACAGGATAGGATGACTACCAGCCCAAGATTGACCCCTATGTACAACTGACCTAATCAAAACAACATCCCCTAGTTCAATGACAGTACTGATGAACTTTTCTTTAAAACTAACTCACCAAATACCTATAACTGCTTATAGACCCAAAGTGCTCATCTCGCAGCCTAGAAGAGTTCCATTGCATCCACACCCTGGGGCATTTTTTTGGACAGAAGGAGAATCACAGTAGAAGTGCCGGCTTGTCCACAAAGAAAGTGCTACCGAAGACATTATACTGCCAACCCTACCATGCTCCTACACTGGGGCATTTTTATTATTTTAGTTATTTTCTTTTCCTGTTGCATTATTTTTATTTCAAAAAAAAAAAGAAAAAAAAACAATATCCACCTTTATTACCAGACCCCGGTCTGAGATACTCACCCCCTTGACAACTAGCAAGGGGGGAATAAAAACTACTGATAGCATTATCTTAACATGTACTGATACGAAGCAACCTTCAACCATCACCAGGCCAGCTCAGGAAGCATCCAAGTAACAATGACGGTCGATGGCGCTAAAGAAACTAAAAAACAAAAGTAAACGCAAGAGGTAACTAAAAGAAAAGGAGCCAATTAGGTACATCTAAACCAAAAAAAAATCTCTATATAAATATATCAAAAATTTTCTTTCCTTTTTACACTCGTCACCTAGGGCATCCCCCCTATATATATACAATGCACACTCACAATAAAAAAACACACACACCCCTACTCCCTATGCTGCCGCTGGGATGGACGAGCGCCGCTGTCCCCAGTATCATCGGCTCGGAGGTCTGTAGACTGGTTTTTTGAAAACACAATCCCTACACTCGGAGTCCTCGAAACCTCTAAACGATGAGGCCCAACCACAGAACGGGGCCTTGTGTTGCTAGAGGGGGTACAAGTGTCTCCTAGGCCTGAAAGGGTGGGCCTAGGACGTCGACGTAGCGATGCCGTGTGGCACCCAAGGGAGGTTGATGTATGGCTTCGGACTACGCGTCGCAGTGCATACGACTGGGCAACCTCGTGAGAACACGAATGCGCTGCATGGGACTCAGTTGAGCACGACAGCATGTGGGCCAAGGATGAACGAGTGCTAGTAATTAGGAACGCACAAGAAGGCAAGTTGCGTGGGACTCAGTTGAGCATGTGAGCACGAGGCACAAGGTTGTGGGCTTGGTTCGGTATGTAAACAAGACATGTTGGCATGGGAAGCTGCATGCCAAGACTGTTGCGAAGCGAGGTACTAGTGCAGTGCACAAGGTGAAGCTTGAGCAGACTAAGTTTATCACAGTAGTGCAATTGAGCGTGTTGTAAGGGGCACGATACAACTGGGTGGTAGGTCGTGAAACAGAGGTAACCACATTGGGGAAGTTCCCGTCCTCTAGGCGGGTGGTATCAGAGCTGATCTGTAGATGGGTTGGCTTTGTTGCATGCGGTACCGAAGCACCGCGCGGGTTGAAAGCACGTCGAAGGACGCCCCACGACATTGGTATCAGAAGTAGGCTGACCTAGCGCAGCGGGCGTTAGGTGCCGCACGGGATTGAGGTTGCAGAAGTGCTAGCCCGTGACATTAACCCCCCTCACTCATCTGACTAACTGATTGCCTCGATCGCGAATGAGGAGGATACCCCACAAGAACCTCCCGAACAACAAAATCCTCACGAGCATCACCCCTGACACGATCACTAGAGGTGCTACAAGACTGCCCAACTAAAGAACCCATATCCCTCAACTCCGGCCCACCAAGTTGACTAGCTAGCCTATGTATCCCCCGCTCACTCCTCGCTAGACGATACTGTAGCTGATTAAGGGTCACCTACATCTCTGCCCGCATCGTCTAACGTGCCACCTCCAATGCCTCAGCCTGAGTCATCTATGTAGCCATCATCTCAACAAACAAGTCGTCGCGACTCTGCATCTCCCTAAGGATCTGTCTCTCCTCGGGAGTGGCACGCGCTCGCATCGCTTCTAGATGCGCCTCATCAAGCTGACGAACCTGCATAATCGCACCAAGTCAAAGAAAACTAATATATACATGAACAAAAAAAAGAAACTTTGAAAAGGAAAGAATTATACTGGATCCAGCCTCTCCTCCAGAAGTCGGCCAATCGTCTCAGCAGTCACTGGATCGGCAGGGGTACGGAAGGGACAACAAATGTAGGCAGCTGCAATAAGAACAAATAAATACATCAGATAAACACTATGATGACAAATGAATCATAAACACAATAACTAAAGCATACCTAAATAGGGATAGAAACAGACCCCTGAGGGGGCTCCTATTGAACGAAACACAAACAATGATAGTAAGACTAACACATACCTACGACGAACGACAAACAGGTCTAGAGCTGAAAGCAAACGAAATATACCCAAACACTCATTAACTACTCATAATAGACACACAAAATATGATAAGAACAACTAGACAGAAACATGACCTATATCTAGTTGCGATCATGGTACATGCGTGAACACACAACCGATAATCAATGTAGGTTCAACATAAATTAGATGGGTTTTCAGATCCTAATAAGTCTATGTCATAACCTAAATGCCTAAGAAAATGAAGGAACTTTTGCTCATGAGTACCTACCCGGCCTCGAGCGAAGAAATCCTTCAGCGGGAAGTATCTGCGATCTCGATGCTCCTCTCCCCAATGCTCCTCAGTCGCATCCTCATCTCTCTCACCCCCATGTATCTCACCCTCAACCCTCTCACCCTCCTCCTCAGCTACACCCTGCTCAATCTCGAGCACCTCCTCCCTGACCCCCACCTAGTCAACCTCCGATACCTCCTCTCTAGCCACCTCCTCGACGTCCAGCTCTCCGACGATAACATCGGTCCGAGCCTCAGAGGTCTCACCTATCTCCCCCATCATCATCTTCTCCAACTCAGAGATAGTAAAAGTAGGTCTATCACCACCCTCAGACTCCATCCTAGAAGAAAGAGCTCAAAAAATTGAAGAGACTGGAAGAAACGACACCCGAAACAGACGGTCGGATCGTAAAATATCAAAAAAATACGAAAACCTAAGCACAAGGAAACAGGGAAACCAGGAATCTAAGACCAAAACGGATAGCGCGGGAAAAATGAACGTTTTTGAACTATTTATAAGGCATGGATGAATCATGCACGTAAACTCATACGCTCAAATCAATCACACACCACACCCCTTGCGCTTAATTCGGATCAAGCGGCCAGCCATAAGCGCGTAAACGGATTGTTGCCCGCTCACACTAACCCGACCACCTGGTTGCGCGTCTCTTACCAGGCGCGTAATCATATCAAGCGCCAACACAGTGGTGCGTGAATGCCAACAGTCACTTCAACAGTGACCGGCCACCGCTCTAATCCTGCACTTCAAACTGTGCGCTTAAATTGAATAAACGACCGAAAGCCGACGCTTAATGACCTTCCGACGCTCTAAGACACGCGCTCCTATTCGGGCACACAATTTGTTTATGCGCCCAGAGCAAAGCGCACAATTTCTTAGAAACCAAAAAAAACATGCCCAGAACAGCAGGCCCAAGCCCTAAATTGGGAAACTTCTGACACTCACTATCGCCCCTATTAAGACCAGCCTAAAAACACTCCTAACTTTAATAACAAACCAAACTAAACTGAACTAAAAAAATGCCCAATTTCACTCACACGCTCCAACTAAGACCAAACTAAACAAACAAAAAATGCCCCCATCGTTTATACACTCCAACTAAGCATAAACTAAAATCAAAACAAAAAAATGCTCCTAACATGGCCCGATCCAAAATAAATAAACTAAGTCAAACCAAACTTAAACAAGTAAGCCTCCCCCTCAAAACCAGTCAAATAATCTATAAAGTCAATCAAACCAAAAGTTACTAAATATAAATAATCACAAGTGGAATAAAAAAAACACAATCACTTCATAAATAAATAATTACAAAACACACTGAGGGCATACCCATTGAATATACAACTTAAAACAAGAAATTTAAAATCGCCATGTTCAGGCAATGCCCGAATCCGGATTTATTCGGGAAATTAGAAATCTCGGAGAAGCCCGGAGGGGGGGGAGCGCCCTGAATGAATTCTAATTGTTATAACCTCTTCTCCTCGCTCCGAATCGGCAGAAAAGAAAGAGTGGCTCACAGAAATCCACCCAGGACCTGCGGGATCCACCTTTAGAAGCTCACCTTAGATACCATAAAAAGAAGGAGCAACTAACACTGAATCCGTAGAGCCTACCGAGGAAAAATAAGCATCGGTTATGAGAGCTCTGACCTTGCCTTATCCTTGGGTTTCCTTTCTACCACCTTTTTCTCCTCCACCTCTTACCTTAGCATGGTAGCAATTCAATTGCTACCTAGCATTCCCAATCTCGTCCATTCTCCATAATCCACTCAATAAACACAACTCTTCGGGTCCAATACCCGGGATATAAAAGAGAAAGAAAGAAAAGATATTAATGAATAAAAAAAAAGCCAAAATTATAAAAAAATGCCCCAAAACTTTTAATCCTAAACTTGAAATAAAAGTCAAAACAACAAGAACTCAAAGCTTTGAGCTCTCACATTTATAAACTATACCTCCTAAATTACCAAATGACAAGTGCCACACCTTTGAAAACCCCTTCCAATTTAATTAAATCTAAACCAATCACATACCCCCTTTGAAAGACCACAATCCATAAGAAACCTAGATGAACCAATGATCACACAACACTTATCCCTTCAAGGAAACACAAATCCAAAGCAAAGTAAACAAGTCAATACGATTTGAACACTTAACACCCATCTAGAACTTTTGAAAACTCACACCTTTTAACAAGTGTCATCTCAAGTCAAACAAAAGACTAAAACAAAATACCTTAAACTTTAAATTAAAAAAAAAAAACTCAAAAATGAAACCCTAATTTGTTTGGGACCCCACAAAAAAAAAATGCCCTAACCAAACCCATCGGAACCAAGTAAACCCTCTAAACAAACTAAACTCCAAGCTCAAGTATATCCTAAAATAAGTCAAACAAATCAAATAAATCTAACCAATCCATTAATATGTTTAAACGAATAAATAAGCATGACAAAAAAAATGCCTCTTTATTTATAACTCAAAAATTTTAAAGTATCACCAGTGGCATACCTCCTGAATATACAACCCAAAATGAAAACTTAAAACTTTAACCTACAACCCAAAACAAAGACTGGATTCAAAACTGAGACGAAGCGAGGAGCAGATTCCATTAGGAGCGTCTAATAGGAGGCTTCAGGGAGGATTAGTTGGGGAACACATCCCTCCACTTGTAACTCCTTCTCTTCCGCCATCTTCATCGCCTCCGCTGCCGCCTCCTCAACGCTGCCTTCACTGCTCCCTAAAAGGGATCGATGTGAAAACTAATGCCCTCATTCCCAATATCGCTCATTCCCAGAATAATACCATCCCCGAGCATCACCTCAAGACAGAGATCACTCGAAATAACAAACATAGGAAGAAATGACATCCCAATTGGACGGTTAGATCACCTGATATCGCTAAAACACGAATTTCAGAATACAAAATATCCAGAAAAGGTCAAAACTCGAGACTAAACCAGAGAATGAAAAACAAATGAAGGCTCCCTCGCTTATATAGAGTACGGATTCAATCATGTGTCAGAGCACATACGTTTAACTCAATCACGTGCTAGGCACACTGTGCACAATCCAAAACACGCGCTATAACCCAAGCGCTCAATGAAACCATCACCCGCGCCAATTGCTATAGACCGCGCAACCCGATTAAACAACCGACTCACACTGCGCAATATGAAAGGTCACCCACACAGTGATCTGGTGACGCTCCGATCCCGCGCAACCTATGGACTGTGCAATCGCATTAAATTATACACTACAGCCGCGCAACATGAAAGATCACCCGTATGATGAGCTGGTGACGCCTCGATCACGCACTATGATTATAGCGCATAATATGATCACACACAAACTCACACGTGTAAACAACCCCTCAACCTTGAGATCGCACACCTAAAAATAGGCACACAATCGTATTAAACGACCTAAAACAGACGTGCAATACTTGACTTTTAAAATAGGCTTACAATCGTATTAAGCGACCTAAAACAGGCGTGCAATACTTGACTTTAAATGAAATCTACACCCTCACACCTTTTTATCACATCGCAGTCAAAATTCACCCGCCCCATCACGTACCCTTACATGAGAAGGAAGCATTGACAGCACCCCCTGTCCCATCGCGATAGGACACACATATCACCGACACGAATAACACTCCCTATCGCGACACAGTAAAAGCAACCAGCACACTACTCCGCTCCTCACGATCAGAGTCACTTTCCACTTACCCCTATCTGATCGCATAACCCCATCACACATGCCCCATCACGACAAGATTCACACATGATATCACCTCAATATCCAGTCCCATTATAATAAATTAGCCATCCCTCATGTCCCATCACGAAAAGCCAAAAGCAAATCTCCAGAGAATGAGGGCACGCCGCAAAAAAAAAGCTACGCTTAGCTGACATCCCATCGCAAATATTATTACCCGAAAAGCTCAAACAACACCTGCCATACCACATGACGAAAAGAGGGAAAGCTCGATCATGTCCCATCGCTAAAGCAAAGAGCTCTCTCTCTCTCTCTCTCCCGAATTGAGCCCCATGTCCCACTAGGACTCACCCTCGCATCTGACCAATGCCAAGTCCCATCATGACATCACTTCTACAAGACATTACATCACAACCGCCAAGCCCTGCCATAGCAGACCTGAAGAGAAGAAACCTCCAAAGTCCCATCACAACACTACGGCACCACCAAATCGTACAAGCTATGCACAATCAAGGTAAGTATCACCCCCAGGTAAGTACTACCCACTTTTCAATTACTCGATATTGCTTAAAAATATAGTTAGCTATGATTAAGTCCAAAATATTTTCCAAAACCCATCTCTCTCGACTCGCGAATCACTGTAGTCCTCCCATGAGAGACAATCATCAGTACTTGTCGAGAAGGTTAGACGGAGCATCCGACATGCCAAGTGTCATTTTGACAATCACAATAATGGTCGGGTCCACAAATCCCGTAGCGATGGATCTGCTCAGCGATGTCTTGAAAGCCATGTTTTTCACCATTTTACCACTGAATTGATCTTAAGTTAAATTCTCTAAAATTTCAAAACCCCTTACTTCCAAAAGAAAAAAAATCTTTTACTTCTAAAAAAAAAAAAAAAGAAAAAAAAAATCTCTTACTTCTCAAAACCAAAAATCTTATTCTAAAACCAAAAATCTTTTACTCCCAAACTACCAAAAGAAAGAAACCAAGCAAAATAATAATAAACAAAGAGACTCACCTACCAAATTTCACTTCAATTACCTGCCCAAACTGGCCATTCCCCTGGGAAACTGAACCATGAGTATATTTAATCTAAGAGCTTATAAACGCTTATTGGAAAAGGAACGCCTGACGCGCATTGGTGTGAGCAATGACGTGCCTGGTCTGACATGACACTCGCAGCAGGTCACGCCATGCGACGGGATGCCCCTTGCACCCACAAAATAGGATACACTAACTTTCCCCATTGACTTTCTATGACAGCGGGTCGCAATACGCGATAGGATCGCCCCTGGGCATCCACAGCATGGAACACGCCTTTTGACAGCTATCACTGGGCCCTCGAATGCTCTATTTTAGCTTGTACTGATAGATAAGAAAGCTAAGTATGTCATGTCAGCATCCCCAGTTCACATTTATAATTTTCTAAGAGAAACGAGAAGACACCTCGAATGAGGGGTGTCTACTTCTTCGACGCGTTCTTACTTCGCAAGAGCGAGCCGAAGAGGGGCATCTGTAGACACCCCTATTTTGCCCTCTCGGAATATATAAATTTGTTCGGTCAACCTTTGACCCTTAACCCTAATTGGGACCATATACTAAAGTAATAGTATATGACTAAACACAGGCTGAAATAATAGCTCTATGGATTAGGCCACATGACCCTAACATAGGGACCATACACTGAAACAATAGTACATGATTGAACACAGGATGAAACAATAGCTCTGTGGCTCAGATCCTGACGTTGGGAGACTATATATTGAAACAATAGTATATAGTCGGAATACAGACTAAAACAATAGTCTTGCATTTCAGACCCCTTTGCTCTAATGTGGGACCATATACTGAAACAATAGTATATGGCTAGACACATGCTGAAATAATAGTTATGTGGCTTAGGCCCCGACGTAGGGAGACCATATACTGAAACAATAGTATATAGTCAAAATATAGGCTGAAATAATAGTCTGGCATTTCAGATCTGACCCGGACCCGGACAATCCCAAATTAAGCACCTAAAACCACGCGTGTAGTTCGATTGCATGTCAAACCACAAACGTGTAATTAGTCCCCCTTCCAGACCAGACTCCCTTCCCAGACCACTTCGAGACTCGCTTCCCCGCCCCCCATGGCACACGCGATCGGATTGAGCGCCCCACCACCAGCGCGCAATTGACCTACACCCGACCTAGTCTTACAGTCCTATACCCCTAAGTTTCCTCGATTAAATGCTTTGAAAGAGGAGCTTAATTAGATTGTGCACTCCACGCCAGGTGTGCAATTAGTCCTAACATTGTTAAAACTAGGAAACTCGCTGACCAAATCAGCCAGTCGTACACTGAGTCGGTGACTGACTTAAAGCGACTAAGCATCGAGAAATCAGCGCATAATTCAATAAACGCCTGAAACATGGCATTTAATTAGAGAAAAACCTATAAAGTATTTTTTCTTAATTCGCCCAAGGAGGCTGGCAATTCTCAAGAGAGAACGGATTTTTTTAGCATTTTGAAATCAGAGAACTCCGAGAACGAACACATAGAGCAACCTAGCCATGATTTCGAAATTCAAGCATAGAATCTTCGAGGTTTCTCTCCGCAGCCCCGGTCCTAGGTAAAAATCTTAGTTTTAGACTTAGGATTTCCCTTATTTTTTAATTATTAATATTAGTTCGTAGTTTTAGACCATAACACCCTTTTTAGTTCGTAATCTTCAATATCTGGTTCTAGTACTCCATTTCCAGAACCAATCCTTAATTTGGCGGTCTAATTCACCAACCCTTGGATCAATTCCGTTTTAAAATCTTAATTTCCAGTCCTATCATTAATCTCTGGTTCTAATCCTTAGGTTCTAGAACCAATCCTTAATCATACGGTCTAATTTTTTTATTTCGGACCCGAATTCAGTCATAGAATTTTACATTATGATCTTAATTCCTTAGTTTAATACTTTTCAAAACCCTAAACATTATTTAGTTTTCTATAATTCTAGTTTCTCAATTTAATTCATAATTATTACCTCGAAATTGACTATGAAAATCTAAAAATACCATTTTTATAACCCGAAATTCAATTTATCTTTAATCTTAGCCACCCGATTTGCCCAAGGGAGCTTACGGAGGATATTCGGGAACGAGGCCGATCCTCCTTAGCATAGTGGGCCCAAAACCCCCTTTTTTTAGGATTATTTTGTTGCTTTAATTAGAATTGAAAAATTAAGTCCATAATTTTCTTAGATTTTTAGTATAAGTAATTTACATGCTTTATTTTGATTAGCTCCTTAGAATAATTGCTCTGATTCTAATTCTAATCAAATTAGTTTCTTTATTTTAATCAGAATTTTAATAAAATTAGTTTATTTATTTTAATTAGATTTTTAATAAAATTAGTTTATTTGTTTTAATTAGATTTTAATAAAATTTATTCATTGCTTAAATTAGAGTTCTAGTAATAGTTCTCTATTTCAATTAGAATTGCAATACAATTAGTATACTTGCTTTACTTAGAATTTTAGTATAATCTGCATGCATTTAATTAGAGTTTCATTAAGAATTAATATACTTGCATTCCTAGTACAATCAGGAGACCGATATCAATTGGACTTTTAGTAGTATTAGGACACTAAATTACTTGAAACTCTAATAAGATTAGGAAATTGAAATTAATTAGACTCCTGATAGAATTAGAATACTAGATTACATCAACTATAATAAATTCCCATGCAGCTAAACTCATAACAGAATTGGAAAGTTTAAACTGATTAGAACTATAATAATAATAGGGAAAGGAAAGGAAAATTAAACTATCTAAATTATAAGAAGAGACATAGCTGCTGACGTTCACAGGTGGACGATTCAGTAAAGAAGTAACCCACACTCACTCTAAAGCGTGATCATTGACGTGTTGCAGGGTCGTTAAATATCTACAGCTGGTGATCGTAATAAACTAGGAATCTTCCTAGAAAATCCCCCTTTTTTTATTTTTACCACCACCATTCCAAACGCCACATCGCTAGAGTCCACTTGGACAAAATTGGAGCCACTAATTCAACGGGCACCGAGAGGAACCCAGAAAAAGCGCGCACCAACAGGTAGGAGCCCTCACAGCTGGCTATTAGCTCGGCATGGACTGAGTCTCACACTTAGTATTGTGCCTTGCCAGAGTTTCAGCAGGCGCGGTTGGTGTCTTTCGGCTTTGGGCCAATCCTGGAGTTGGAGCCTTTTCAGGTCAACCGTGGTCTGATCGCAACGATTCTGGAGAGGTGGAGGGAGGAGCATCAGGCGCTTCTCTTTTCAGTTGGTATGTTGCTGTCGACTCCAGAGGATTGGGTCTGCATCACTGGTCTTCATTTCGAGGGTGAGCCGATTACGGGACAGATGGTGGGAGATTATTTGGGGGTGTATGAGGAGATTTTGGGTGGACCATATAAATCTAGTGGATCGAGGCCAAGGGTAGTTTGAGTCACTTGGTTCTTTGACACTTTTGTCAGTGGCTTCGTCCCTTTAAGGCGTCATTCGGAGCCGAGAGCGTCTTTCGAGGCGCGTTGCATGATGATGGCGGGTTGGGAGCTCGTGGTTGAGCGGAGGTTGGCTACAGGTAGGGTGCTTCGAGCGTTCTTGATGCATTTTTTTGTGCGGTACTCTTCTCTTCTTTGACTCGATGATGCGTCATCGGGTTGTTTTTGATGCTTCTAAGGGACTTGGATCAGGTCCCTACCTATGCTTAGGGTGCGGCTGCAATTGTGCATCTTTATGAGCAGCTTTATCATCAGGGGTGAGGTTTCGCGACGATCGAAGATTTCCTTCCCTTCCTTCAGGTGAGTTTTAGTTAATTAGTGTCATAGTGTCTTCGATTTTTTTTATTTCTGGTTTTTGCTCTTTTGGTCGTAGCAGCTATTCAACATTATTCTTTTTTTTTTGCTTTCTAGTTTTGGGCGTATGATCATTTTACCTTTATTGGTCCATGGGTCCTGACAGAGATTGCGTTCATGTTTTCGTGGATGTATGTGTGGAGGATGGCGTTGGGTCGTCGTCATTGCTCTTCGGATCTTCAGACCTCGCGAGGACTTTTTGAGGATATGCACGCTGGGCAGGTAGGTGTTGTCTATATTATCGTTATATTTTCTCAGTTTTGTGCTTTTATTTATTGGGCTTCAACATTTATTGACGAGTTTACCTATTGGGTTTATAGGTGATTTAGAGACCTGATGCAGCTGGGGAGGATGCCGATGCGCCAGTGACTCAGTCTGGCCAGGCTTTCTTTGATGTGGACATATGGGTCCATTATTTTGAGAAGGTGGAGAGGATCCACCCATCTCGAGTGGTACGATAGCTGGGACTCGCTCAGGGAGTCCCTCCGGAGATTCGCCACAGAGTGGCGAAGAGGATGACTGGTCTCCCTGGTCGGGACTTCGCGAGCCGGATGGTGCTTCAAATGGCTGATTTTAGAGCTGGGGGGACCAGGGTGACAGGGGCGTGTGACGAGGCGGGTGTCCAAGAGTTTGTGAGATGGTTCGGGGAATTGGGTGGTAGACACCTCTTCACACATCCCTTCCATGGGAGTGGTTCTTTTGTGGTCGACAGGCCTGGGTCAGCGTCTGCATTGGGAGAGAGATTGGTTGCGTTAGAGCAAGGCCATCTCACGGCGGGTGTTCGGGAGCATTGGATGCCCTTCATAGGGCGATAGAGCAGAAGGGGTGCACTCCTCGTCCTGATGAGGAGATGCTATGCTCCCTAGCCTCCTCAGTTGCTCAGGCTAGGGGAGCGGAGGATGAGATGAGGGTTCAGCTAGAGGAGACTCGATGGCTCTTGGTGAGTTAGTTCATTGGTCTAGTTGTTTATATATTATGTTGACTCAATTTTCTAGTCATTTTAATATAGTAGTTGTGTCTCATTTTCTTTTGGCCAGTCCGAGAGGGAGATTGAGGTCGCCAGTCATGCAACGATGGTCGAGTTACTGCACAGTCAGCAGTAGGCCGGCCGGGAATTAGAGGCCAGTCTATGATCTGAGATTGATCGATTGGTAAGTGTCTTCCTTGGTTGATTAATTGTTGGTATTTTGTGGATTCTTATTAGTTCTGACGCATTTGTCAATGTTTGTAGAGGGCGGAGCTTTCTGCTGCGGGGGCTTCTACTCAGGCATTCGATCCTTCCTCAGTTGCCTCTTCCAGTCGGGAGGATTCAACGATGGCTTAGCTTCAGGCCGAGCTAGAGTACTGGGTGAGTTTCTTCAATCTTTTGACCTGTCCGTATGATTGTAGTTGTTCGTTGGGTGTTATCATTTCACTTTTTTTAATGGTTTACTAACATCATGTGGTATTTCAGTGTCAGGTCACCGAGGATTTTTCTCTATGCCCCGAAAGTCAGGTATAGTTTTTGGTTTGGTGTAATTCAGTTTAGGTTATTTCAATTATTTTATTCTGACATATCTTGTGTTGGCTTGTTTGGATTTTCTGTAGGCTGTTCTGGACTCTGCTCCTGAGGCTCCCCCTCAGGGGTCTGCCCCTATTCCTTCTCAGGTATGTTTTAGTTGATGCATTTATAGTTTATTCGTTATCGTAGTGTTATCTGATGTATTTGTTTGTTCTCATTGTATCCGCCTACGTTTGTTGTTCCTTCCGTGCCACCTACTGATCCAGTGACCGCTGCGATGGTTGAGCGCCTTCTTGGAGAGAGGGTAGATATGGTATGATCTTCTTTTCAAAATTTTCCCTCGCAAATGTTTGTATATATATTGGTTTTCTTTGACTTGGTGTGGTAACGCAGGTTCGTCAGATTGAGGAGGCGTGTCTAGAGGCGGCGTGAGCGCGTGCCACCACTGAGGCGAGACGAATCCTTGAGGACACGCAGATCCGTGAGGACTTGCTTGTCAAGACGATTGTTGCACAAGAGACTTAGACTGAGGCGCTGGAGGCGGCGCGTCGATCGATGTCGGCAGAGATGCAGGCTACCATAGATCGGTTGTAGTATCGTTTGACAAGGAGTGAGCGAGGAGTGCGTGGGATGATTGGTCAGCATGCTGGATCAGAGTCGAGGGCTATGGGTTCCTCGACTGGGCAGCCTCATTGTACGACACGTGATCATGTCAGGGATTATGTTCGTGAGGATTATGTTATTCAGGAGTTTCTTGCTGGGTATCCTCCTCGTTCTCGATCGAGGTAGTCGGCTAGTCAAGCGAGTGAGGGGGGTTCTGTTGCGGGGCCTCCTCGTCTATAGGTTTCGCCGACTCTGGGAGCCGAGATTATGTTTTCGGAGGATCAGTCTATGGACCTCCGAGCTGATGATACTTGGGACAGCGGTGATCGACCATCCCAGTGGCAGCCTAGGAAGTAGGGGTGTATAGTTTGCCTTTCTTTTTGTGTTCATTATGTGTGTTCATTGTATATACATCGGGTATGCCCCCGGTGATGGATGTTAAAAGAATATTTTGATATATATTTCTAAACAATTTTTTTTTTTTTCAGTTCAGATGTACCTGTGTGGGCTCCTTTTCTTTTAGTTACCTCTTGTATTTGCCTTTTACTTTTAGCGCCGTTAGTTGTCATTGGAACTTGGATGCTTCTTGAGTTAGCACGGTGATGGTTGAAGGTTGCTTTGTATCTGCACATGTAAAGGCAAGGCTATTGTTGGTCACCTAAGGTGCTGCCTTGTTATTGGTGAGAAAACAATGGTGAATAAAAATAAATCAAAAGTGACGAAATGGAGATTGGTTAAAATAGCAAATCTGAAATACACAGCCTGCAAGATACAAGGCAATTGTAGCAAGTTTTGAGTAAGTAAGAGTTTGTCCCACAGAGAAATTGATCTAGAACACAAAATGGGTTACATTAGTAGGCCTCCAAATTTGGCTACAGATCTGACAATCCTAGAGAAAGGGAGTTGGGTGTCACAACTATACTAAACTATCACTAAAATTAGAGAAATAAAGTGCAGTCCTATCCTAAAGAAAGGGTTATGAAGAAGGTGGTGATGGTGTGTGTCAAAATAAAGATAAAAATGATGGGAAGTAGGCAATTAAGCTAAGGTTAATTCAGCTATGTAACTCAGACTTAGGGTTGTCTCTACAGTAGTCCCTCAGATGGCTACAAGCACATATGCAAGGAAGATATATCTAACTCAACTCTTATGGTTTGACCTAATCTCTTAAGGTTATAACTTGCCGACTTCAATGGTCACAAGCTATCCAATGGAGAGGATCAAACCACATGAATTAAATCAGAAAACTAATATGATCTAATGGAATAGACTCATCTTAAGGCTATAACCCATCCACTTAAATGGTCACAGATTATCCAATAGATGTCCTCCACCCAATGGCTCAAATCAGATCATGAAAATCATTGCAGGCACCATATATGCTAGGCTACAAGCTCAGGCACCCATGGGAGCAAATAGTTGTTAAAGAACCAGTGGAAACCACAACACTTTAAAAGCTATTTAGAGACTTAAATGCAGCTGATCATTGCTACTAGAGGCTTGCAATGACTCATCTTATAAGTCTATAATCTCTACAGAGAAATCCAATCTAACATCTGATGTTGGTCAAGAAAAATAGAGGGGAGCTTGTTCCTGCAGCAACCTCTTACAAGGCTACAGGCTCAAGTGCAGAGAAAAAGAATCCCTCTTAGTTCTGTGGCTTGGAATCACCTTAGGGCTATAGTCTGTCCACTTGAATGGTCACAGGCTATCCACAAAGGTTATCCACACCACAAACGACTGAGATGGAACATGAAAATTGCTGCTACCACCATGGTACCTGGGCTACAAGCTCAAGCTTCCATGGGTATTTCAAATTACTGATAAAACTAAGCCTAATTAATTACAGAGAATATAACCAGCAAGTGCTGGACTAAGGAAGAAAAAAATTGGAAAAAGAGGTGATCAAACCCTAACCCTAATCTGCTCGAGCTCACAGTTGACTAAGGTTGAAGGAGAGATATTTTTATAATTTACATTTATAGCTTATATACTTAGTCCATAATTCCTTGGCCAAAAGAAGATTAAACCCTAATTTTCTAGCAGATGTAGCTTGGTTATAACCCTAGGATGCCTTGGGATATGTGCATCAAAATCAGAGCCTCGGGATGTGTGCCCTAGACTTGGGGAAATCCCTAAAAGGTCCCTGAGTAAAGACTGAGAAGTGGAGAGCCCGAGCTTCGCGAGGCTGACTTTGGCTCATTAATTCATTGGCACAGTTTGCAGAGTGCTCGCGAGGTAGCATTTGGTTTGGAAAGCTCCTAGCTTGCGCAGAAGTTGATTTGGCCTGAAATGCAGTCACGAGATAGAGTTTGCATGCTTGAGTTTTGGTCGCGCAGTGGACTTTCAGAATTTCCTGTTGTGAGGGACTCGTGCAAAAGATCTTTGATCTCGCTCGGCTCCTTGATTAGTGGATGGAACAGCTCGTTAGGTAGACTTTTAGCTTTTACGCGCGTGAGAGCTGCGCGAGTGAATTTTTAGAGCTCTCTCTCCTTGAGCTGTGCATCTTTCTTGACTCTTTTGTGCATATTTGTCTCGCGAGACTGCGCACACGGCTGATATAAGACTTGATCCCCGTGAGAACTTCGCGAGTTGGATTTCTGAAGGTTTAATGTGCGACTGCTACGCGAAGTTTTAGAGTGCTGAAAGTAGATCAAACGCGCGACTAATGCGCGAAGCAGTTCTCTGAGGTTCATTCCTCCACTGGGCGTGTGAGTTCTTCACGAGTTCATTTATGTTGCATGTAACAGCTGCGTGAGGAAGCTTTGCTGCGGATTTAAACATGTGAGGCGGCATCTCTGACTGCGTGAGAAAATGACTCTGCTGCTCTGTTGCATTGCATATGCTGTTGTTGCAGCTTCCTCCACTCTCATCTATACTTCTCTCATCTGCTGGAATTCTTTGGTCCACCTTGACATGCAAACTAGTCACCATGGTGTTCACCACCATGGAGTTCCATTAGTCTATGGATCAGCAGCCCTCTCTAGCTCTAATTATTTCTCTTTTGGGCACCAAAGGCATGCACTTTATATGAAGCTGCACAATTATTACTAACTACAAAACAAGCTAAACAAAGAGTTATTAGTCAGCTACAAGGTGTAGCAAAGGCTAGGTTATGAGGTGAAAAGTGGTACTTTTCAATGAATAGCACACCCCCAAACCTAATCTTTGCTAGACCTCGAGCAAAGCAACATTTAAACAACTAATCTAAGAATGTAAATGCCACTTTCGTGAGGAGCACAGATGCATTTAGCTTATGCATCAAGCCTTTTAAACCCCTAGGTGATCCCTAGTGGAGGAGTGAAGTCTCCTAAGGGTTTTTAGTGAAGGTACCCACAAACCTCTCAATGAAATAGTTAACAAAAGTGCAACATTCATCACACCAGCTTTCAATAAACAGAGCATCAGTCCACCCTTGATTTTTTTGAAAATGTGAGGAATTTAAACAAATGAAATGCACAAACCACTTAATCATTAACAACTCTTACATGTATGCACATCATTTTCAATCAGCTTACACAAAAACAACAAATAAATGTTAGTACTGAGCTCACTATCAATTCAAAAATTAAGTTTGGACAATGCCCAATACATTCAATGTCAACCCAATGCTTACTAGGGAAGTCTCTCACAAATAACTTTGAGGGTTTTCATTTTCACACAAGCTCAAGAGCAGTTACAGTCTCCAAATGGGTCTGCAAGCATGAGCATAGGCAAGTTTTCTAAATTCTGGCATCATTAACTATTTCTCACCATAGGTTGGACAACTCCTTATCTCCACATAACAACTCATTCAACTTAGGATCACAAGGTCTTATGACTGGGTTGCAATGTGGCTTATGGGTATATGTTACAAAGAATGGAATGGTGAAAATGATACAAAATTGAGAAATCAGTAGGTGGAGGAGGTGATTCATGATTTCACCTTCTTTTACTTTCAACATATTTCATCTTCTTTGATATTTTTCAGACTTGAGTGGCTAGCTTCTCCTCTTATTTTTACTTTTTCCAATGCAAATGCATCTTGACTCCTCTCTATTCCGTTTCAATATATATATATATATATATATATATATATATGGATACATTTGTCTTTTCTTTTTGTTTTTATCTTTCTGAAATGCCACCCTCTTCTTCCCAGCTGCTACATTGTTATCCTCCTTTTTGTATTTCTTCCCCATTCACCAAATGTTGAACCTAGCTTGTCCATCTTCAACTCCTTCTCCTTTACCTTCTGAATTCTCAGAGTGGGGGTAGGTTTGAATCAGGTCCACAGGTTTAGGTGCAAATACTCTAGTGTATTTTGAAGAAAACTAGAAATTAAGGCTCAAAAGGTGTATGCACAAGGGCAGTTTACTGGGTTTGGTATCTTTAAGCTCAAACTATTGAAGAGAAGGCCTTGATCCTTTCCTAAATGTCATGGGTACTGTTAGCTGTTTCAACTTAGAGATGCCTAACTTCTAGTGAGGAAATAGACTTAGCCACTCCTTAGAGCGAAAAGAACTGCCTAAGACACTCTTTAAAGAGAAATTTTTTTGTAGGCCCAAATCTCACTAGTATGGTCTTTCATTAAACTCATAGGCATGTCCTTACCTTTTTCTCTCTTTAATGGTTCACTAAGTGTTGACACAAGTGAGTTTTCTTGGTGTTCACCTCATGAAAATGTTAAATTTTGAAAGCTTTTAATGCCTAAAGGCCTGCAGAATTTTAACATTCCTCATTTTCAAAGTTTCATAGGTGACTCAGCTCTATTTTTGTCTTACTCACTTGACTCTGCTGCACTTAGGTTAACTCCATCATTGGCATACCTTGCCACACCCCCAAACCTATGAGGAACAGTGTCCTCATTGATTCAATGATAAAGGGCATGTGCAGCAGGGTATTTTTATAAAATTAAGACAACAAACAAGGTAAGTAAAAATAATAAAACACTCACACAAACAAGTAAAACAAACAAACACACAACATAAATAAAGTACCAAACAAACTCATACAAAGGCTAACAAAACGGATTTTCATTAATAAGCAGTAATGATGTACAATGTTACTGAAAATAACTATAAAAAGATTATACAAAAACAACCTAATTAACTACATGTACAAAGTTTAATCATCTGAATTTTCTGCTGCATCAGCCTTGTCTTGAACTCCTTTCCCTTTCTCCTTCTTTAGAATAGTAGCAGAGGATTTGTATCTCTTGGAAGTTGTCTTTCTTTGCTTGGCGCTGCTCCTCTTCTTGGGAGTTGGCTCTGGCTTTGATGCAGGCTCCTTAATGTTGATTTCAGCCTTAATTTTTCTTAGCGCTTTGGGTTTAGGGGCAGTTGGCAGGGGAGGGGCAGCATCAGTGAAGAGTTTGGCAGCTGCTTCTGCTAAGTCTCTATCACCAATATCAGACAAGGTTTGCTGCAATGCTGCAGCAGTCCTAGCATAATCATTGGCCCTCTCCTCACCAATCTCAGGGCCACCTGCAGATTCTTGATTACATCCTCCATCCCATCAGCTCTATTCTTCTTTTTATTATATTTTAGTAGTGTTTCTCTTCAACCATGCTTGAGTCACCTTTTCTCCATCTTATGAGTGAGTTCCAAAAATTTGATTTGATCTAAGAGTGGCTGCTTAATAGTGGTCCTGAGGTCAGCCATGCCTCTAATCACATCCCTCTTGATATATGCATTTTCCTTCATTGCTCTTAGGAGGGTGGAGTATGGGGGCATGGGGTTAGAATAGGCAAGTAGTATGTGCTGCTCAGCAGTTGAAGAAGGGCCAGCCAACAATGATGAAGGGATGGATGATGGCATGGGTAGCGTGGAGATAGAGGGTATTGGATGGTGAACTTCAAGTTAAGGTGTTGTGAGGTCTATTACGTCAGGGTCAGTTTGGGTTGGAATTGAGGAGGTGGAGATTAGGTTTTCCACATCTGTGGCAGCATCAGATGTTGCTACTACAGGTGGGTGACAGGTTGGGATTATGGGAAAGTGAGTTCCAAAGGTGGGGTAATAATGGGTGGCTGGATAGGGTTAGGATGAGGTTGAGGTTGAGGTTCATGGTTAGTTTGTGTTGAGGCATTGGTCAATGTAATTGGAGGGGCTTCTGTAGTAGGTTCAATGTGTGTAGCAGCAACTGTTGTTGCTGCTAAGTTTCTTAGTTAATTCCACTTGGAGCTCCACAGATGGTGTAGGTACCTCAAAGGTCTCCACAATGGAGGCCTCTGCAATCCTCACATATTTCCTAGTGGCCACAGGGCTGCTAGTAGGTGAAGGGTTTAACATGGCAGCCAAGGTATCAATAGATTTAGAATCCGTGGCCATGGCAACTCCAATTCTTAAAATTAGGGCTTTAAATTCAAAGTTTGGGTAGTTCACTCTTCAATGGAGGTAATGCTCACAAATTCTTCTCTACTCAACACTAAAATAGCCTACAAATTCAAACCACAAGGGAGACTGAGACAACTTACCAAACGAGAGCTAGGGTTCCACTTGAATTGTTGCACAGTGGATCAAATCATTCCAAATCACGTGCAAATAACCAGGAGGTGTTGTAGAACACAATGGTGAGAGAAAAATGGCTGAGTTATAGTGGTTTAGGTAGGAGAGAAGATAGAAGGGAGAGAGGAGCTAGGTGGTGTGCAATGGAAGCTAGGGCAAAGAGGGAGAATGGAGAAAATGAAAGAAATTCGCAAGGTTTAAGAGTGTGACCCCGTGCCTCGCACGACCATTGCCAGGTACTCGCGGGGCAACTTCTTCTCACACGCTAAAGTTAGATATCACGAGAAATGAAGTCGCAGAGAAGAAAGATGCCTCGCGAGGAATGGAATTTAGAAGACCTATGAGTCTCGTGAGGTCATTCGCAGAGCTAAAGTTGGGTCAAATTGTGCGAAGCAATTTTGCATCCCTCATGTAGCTTAGCTGTTAACCTCGCGAGGAATAAACATTCAGAGCATCAAGGCCTCGCGAAGCAGATAACATTGCAGGCTTCAGAATTTTAGCTCGCGAGGCACTCACGAGGAACAACTTACAGGACTTCCAATTGTCGCACGACTCAATGTCGCGGAGAAGAAATGGGTTCGCGAGGTTCAATCTCCAGCTTTCTTCAGGCATTTTGCTCGCGAGGCTCTCGTGAAGCAATGCAGTTCAATAGAGAGCCCCACGAGAAAGCCCAAAAAATTGTTCGTGAGTGTAAAATGGAGGTCATTTAGCCTTGCGATAAAGCATAATTCACTCTTTCTCAGTGATGCACATTTACTTGTGCATCAATACTAACATGCACCTAGCCATTGTGCATCAACACCAACTTCGTTCAAATTTAATCCATTTCATCATGATAATTGTATGCCCATTACCAACATATGCACAACAAAAATTCAGAATGCAAATGATTTTCAATTATAGCATATTCATGAATATTTACAATGATAGCACCTCAACCACAGAACAGCAACAGAACATGCATATCAGGCCCATGCACATTAAATTCAAATGACAAACATGCACCTCAACAACAACAACAAGACAAACAAGACAACACATAACAAAACATGCAAATAAATCAGTAAAATAAAACAACACATGACAGATTTTTAAACAAAACAACACACAAATTTACAAAGTATGGTACACAGTGTACAGAGATGTGGATCACTAATCAGTGGGAGGTTCATACAGGTGAATGGTCTGAGGAGGCTCCACAGAATTTTCTACACAAATTTTTAGCCTTTGACTATTCACTTTCATGATCTTCCCAGACATGGGATCCAAGATCTCCACAGCACCAGATGGGGAGGTAGGCATGACTGACAGTGTAAGGTCCATCTCATCTGGATTTAAACTTTCCTAGAAAGAATTTTAATTTGGAGTTGAAAAGCCAAACCTTGGTATCAACATTAAAGTCATTCCTCGTGAGTTTCTTGTCAAAAAATGCCTTGGATCTCTCTTTGTAAATTCTGGCATTTGTATAGGCTTCCAGTCTCATCTCATCAAGCTTTGACAGTTGCAATTTTCTGTGAGAACCAGCAGTAGTTAGATCAAAATTTAATATTTTAATTGCCCAGTAGGCATTATGTTTCAACTCTACTAGCAAGTGACAGGCCTTTCCATAGACCAGCCTAAAAGGGGACATACTAATAGGGGTCTTATAGGCAGTTCTATAAGCCCACAAAGCATCAATCAGTTTTTGTGCCCAATCCTTTCTATTTGCCCTCACATCCTTCTCCAAGATATGCTTGATCTCCCTATTAGAAATTTTAACTTGCCCATTGGTCTGTGGGTGATAGAGAGTTGCAATCCTATGTGTAACAGAGTACTTTTTGAGCATATTCTCAAAAGGCCTGTTACATAAATGGCTCCCCCATGACTAATGATAGCTCCGGGGGTGCCAAATCTGGAGAAAATATTATCCTTTAAAAATTTGAGGACAACTATGTGGTCATTTATCCTTGTGGCAATGGCTTCAACCCATTTGGGCACATAGTCCACTGCCACAAGTATAAAATTAAAACCCATAGAAGGAGGAAAAGGGCCCATAAATCAATTCCCTAGATGTCAAACAGTTCTACCACAAGGATGTGCTACAATGGCATTGAATCTTTCTTGGAAATGCCTCCTAACCTTTGACATCTTTGATAGGCTTTGCAATGTATGAGTGTATCTTTGAACAAAGAGGGCCAATAAAACTCACATTACAATACTTTTGCAGCTGTCTTTTTGCCAGTAAAGTGACCTCCACAGGCCTGCTCATAACATATAGAAAAAAAGTTGTGGAACTCACTTTCATGCACACATCTCCTAATAATCTGATTGGTATAATGCTTGTACAGGTATGGATCCTCCCACAGAAAATGTTTGACCTGAGAGAAAAATAAGTCTTTGTCCATCTTGGACCAGTGAGGGGGGATCCCACCAACAACAAGAAAATTCACAATGTGTGCAAACCAGGGCACACTAGACTGCATAGAAAATAGCTGCTCATCAAGGAATAATTCATTGATAGGTGTTGCTGCACATTCTTCTAATACAATTCTAGAGAGGTGGTTAGACACAATATTCTCAACTCCTTTTTTATCCTTGATCTCAAGATCAAACTCCTCCAGTAGGAGGATCTATCTGATCAACCTTGGTTTGGCATCCTTCTTAGCCAATATGTATATCAGGGCTGAGTGATCAGTAAAAATAATAATTTTAGACCCAAGCAAGTAGGGTCTAAACTTGTCCACAGTAAACACAATAGCTAGCAGCTCCTTCTCAGTAGTGGTGTAATTGTGCTGAGCCTCAGCTAGTATTTTGCATCAATAATAAATCACTGCAGGCAGTTTATCTTTTCTCTGTCCTAGGATAGCACTTATGGCAAAGTCTGATGCATCACACATTAGTTCAAAGGGGAGTGATTAATTTGAGGCCTGGATTACAGGAGCAGTGGTAAGGCATTTTTTTAAGACCTCAAAGGCCTCAAGACACTCAGCAGAAAATTCAAATGACATATCCTAACACAGTAGGGGGCACAATGGCTTTGAACCGCTGAAGTCCTTAATAAACCTCCTGTAAAGTTCAACATGTCCAAAGAAGAATCTGATTTGCTTGACAGTCCTGGGTGGGGGCAGGTGTGAGATCAGGTCCACTTTAGCCTTGTCAACCTCTATTCCTCCGTAGGAGACCACATGGCCTAACACAATTCCTTGTGTTACCATAAAGTGACTCTTTTCTCAGCTTAAGACTAAATTGGTCTTTTCACATCTTTACAAAACCAGGTCAAGGTGACTCAAGCACTGGCTAAAGCTATCCCCATAAACAGAAAAATTATCCATGAAAATTTTCAGGAACTTGTCAATCATATCAGAGAAAATGGCATACATGCACCTCTGAAATGTGGCTGGGGCATTGCACAGTCCAAAAGGCATCCTCCTGAAAGTAAAGGTGCCAAATGAACATGTGAAAGTAGTTTTTTCTTGATCTTGAGGATACACAGGGATTTGGTTATACCCTGAGTATCCATCAAAAAAGTAATAAAATATCTTCCCAGCCAACTTATCTAGAATTTGGTTAATGAAAAGGAGAGGGAAGTGGTCTTTCCTGATCTTGGAGTTGAGTTTTCTGTAATAAATGCAAACTCTCCAGCCAGTGGTCTCCCTGGCTGGCATCAACTCCCCAAAATTAGAAGTAATAATTGTTATGCCTAACTTTTTGGGTACCACCTGAATAGGTAATACCCACTCTAAATTTGAAATGGGGTAAATCACCCCTCCATCCAACAGTTTTACTATCTCTTTCAAGACCACCTCTTGTATGTGAGGGTTAAGCTTCCTCTACATCTCCCTAGAGCATTTTGCACCCTCTTCCAATTGAATTTTATGCATGAAAACTAAGGCATCAATGCCCCCTAGACCAACAATTGTCCACTCCATTGCCTTTGTGTGCTTCTTGAGAACACTCAATAATTCCTCCTCCTGCTCACTAGTGAGAGAGGAAGAGATAATCACTGGAAGCTTTTTATTCTTTCCCAAGAAGACATACTTTAATATATCTGGGAGCTATTTTAGCTCTAGATCAGGGGGACTTTCAATGGAAGGCAACAAAGGTGCCTTGGTGGTTTAAGGAAGGGGCAACAATGTAGAGTTCCAGCTGGAATGCTGCACTAGGCCCACAGAAGAGTCTATTTTGTTGTTATCTTCTGTCATGAGAACTTGGGCCTCCTTCTCAACCATACTCCAAATATTTTCCAGGTCTTCAGCAAAATTATCCTAATTTAGCAGATTGGATAATTCTTCTTCCACAAGGCCATCTAGTACAACTATTGCACAACAGTCCTCAATATCCATCTGAGGCTACCTAGCAGCATTGTATACACTTAATTGGGCCTTCATGTACCCAAAGGTCACCTCCATCACCCCTGACTTGCATTGAATGCAAGCATTGGTAGTGGCCACGAGTGGCCTGCTAAGGATGACAGGAATTGGGGTTTTACTTTTGCATGGGTCCATGTCCAAAACTAGGAAATCAGTAGGATAGTAGAACTTGTCCACCCCTACCAAAACATCCTTTACCACACCCATAGGTCTCCTCTCAGACCTATCAACCAGTTGGAGCATAATTGATGTGGATTTTAACTCTCCCAAACCCAGCTCCTCATACACAGAATATGGGAGCAGGTTCACACTGGCCCCTAAGTCCAAGAGGGCTCTACCAATGGTGTGGTTTCCAATTGTGCAGGGGATAGTAGGTACCCCTGGGTATTGTAATTTCTCAGGTGTGGCTATGGACAGAACTGATTCAACATGTTCAATTGAAAAAACCTTTTTGGACAACTGCACCCTTGCCTTTCTTTTCTGTGTGCAGAGGTCCTTCAAGAATTTGGCATAGGCAGGGAGCTATTTTATAGCATCAAGCAAGGGCAAATTAATCTTGACCTACTTGAAGGTCTCCATCATTTTCTCCATCTAAGCATTCCCCTTATCAAAAAAAGATGAGCTAGCAAGTGCATGAGGAAATGGCAGCTGTGGTACTGCTGCTGCCACAGCTGCATGCCTAACAACATCATGTTCAAATTTTTGCTTTTTTCTCTTTTCTTTATTTATTATTTATTGTTGGGGCTCAACATCAAACCCTTTATTTTGCCCTTGCTATTCCATAGTAGAGGATGAATTCATTGGTTCTTCAACACTCATATTTCTTTCATTTTCACTCTCTATGGCCTCCTCATTTGCCCTGCCCACTAAATTGTCAACCACCTTGCCACTCCTTAGGGTAGTGATTGCATTAGCCTCCTCATGGGTAGAGGATCCTTCTCCAATCATATATTGCCCTTTAGGGTTGGCCAAGGGTTGACTAGGCAACTTTCTCTCCTCTCTCTTATTCAAAGTATTACAAATTTTACCTAGCTAGTCCTCTATTTTTTTAATGCTTTGCCCATGAGAGTTCATAGTTTATACCAAGTTTCCAAGATTTTGCATTGATGCCAGCATTTGCTCTTCAAAGGAAGAGGACCTGGGCTACTGTGGGGGCAATACCAACTGATTGGGCTGTGGGGCAGGCAACTAAATATTATGCCTTGGTGCATATCCTTAGTTGAATTGGTGCTGAGGTCTGTATGGGGCTGCCAATTGCTGCTGCTGGGGCTGTTGGTATGTGTCTTGTCTCCACCTTAGATTTGGGTGGTTTCTCCATATGTATCTAGTAGGTTGCTGCCCATATGCTTGGGCAGAATTGGCATGCTCCATAACTAAATTAGGGAACTGGTTGGCAGATAGACATTCTTGAAGTGAATGTGTGGAAGATTGACATATCAGACATGCCTCTTCCACTTGTCCAGCCATCCTAGGCTGCATCACATTCATCAGTTTATCAAACTTTAAACTCATATTATCCACCTTTCTTTCCAATTCACTTTGCACCTTAACCTCATACATTCCACCTTTAGGGGTGAATTCTTTCACAAATTTAGCTAGGGTCTGGCTGTCATTGCGAGAAAGTGACTCCTGCTATATGGAATTCTCTCCTATGATGTCAAACAACTCTCATGCTTAATCAGCTATCTTGTGGAGGTAACTACCCCCACATGAGGCATCCACCAATTCCCTACTTTTGAGATTAATTCTTTAGTAAAAGACTTGCACAAGTTGCTACTGTAGAATTTGGTGGTGAGGGCATTGTTTTAACATTTCTTGAAACCTCTCCCATGACTCATAAAAATTTTCAGTTGAGGATTGAGTAAATGATAATATGTTTGTTGTAATCTGACTAGTTTTATTCTTGGGAAATTTTTTTGTTAGAAATTGGCTTTGGAGGTCACTCCATGTCTGGATGCTATTTGCTGGGAGCTTTGAGCGCCAGGTGTTGGCTTTGTCCTTTTGGAAAAAAGGGAAAAGCCTAAGTTTTGTGGCTTTAGGTCTCAAGCCAGCTATGTTAAATGTGGTGCAAAGTGCCAAAAATTGATCAATGTGCTTGTAAGGATCTTCCTTACTGAGCCCATGAAAAGATGGCAGCATGTTAATGGTGGAGGACTTGATTTCATAATTCCCCTCAACTGAAAGAAATTGTATGTAAAAGGGAGATGTGAAATCCCCAGGTGCATTGTATTCCTTTAGAGTTCTTTGCCTCTCAGCCATTACAGCTAGTTCAATTTCAATAATATGGGCTTATATGGTGTTTCTCAGTCTAAAGACCCTTTCAACCTTAGGATTTGGAAGTTCAAATTTAGGGTTAAGGGACTTTCTACCAAGCATATACACACGGAACAGTAGGTAAAGAAAATGCTCATAGCACACAAAAAATTTGCAATCAAAATTTACAACTAAACAGATTTACAACTAAACTAATGACAGGGAATTCAACACAAATAGACTGAGATTTAGGGTAAAAGAAGTGCAAACAAAGCTAGCTAAACTACAACTGCAACTCTAGCTTTTCCCTATTGCTATTGTTTAATTCTACAAAAACTCTACAAAAATAGTAGTACTTTTTATTCTATTTAAGGCACAACTATAAAAAATTTTCTAGATTAAAATATAATATAACTCAGGTCTACTAAAAAGATCAATGTCTCCGACAGCGGCGCCAAAAACTTATTGGTCACCTCAGGTGCTGTCTTGCTATTGGTGAGAAAATAGTGGTGAATAAAAATAAATCAAAAGTGAAGAAATAGAGATTGGTTAAAACAACAAATCTGAAATACACAGCCTGCAAGATACAAGGTTATTGTAGCAACTTTTGAGTAAGTAAGAGTTTGTCCCACAGAGAAATTGATCTAGAACCTAAAATGGATTATATTAGTAGGCCTCCAGATCTTGCTATAGATCTGACAATCCTAGAGAAAGAGAGTTGGGTGTCACAACTACACTAAACTATCACTAAAATAAGAGAAATAAAGTATAGTCCTATCCTAAAGAAAGGGTTATGAAGAAGGTGGTGATCATGTGTGTCAAAATAAAGATAAAAATGATGGGAAGTAGGCAATTAAGCTAAGGTTAATTCAGCTATGTAACTCAGACTTAGGACTGTATCTGCAGCAGTCCCTCAGACGGCTACAAGCACATCTGTAAGGAAGATGTATCTAACTCAACTCATATGGTTTGACCTAATCTCTTAAGGCTATAACCTGTCCACTTCAATGGTCACACACTATCCAATGGAGAGGATCAAATCACATGAATTAAATCAGAAAACCAATATGATCTAATGGAATAGACTGATCTTAAGGCTATAACCTATCTACTTAAATGATCACAGATTATACAATAGATGTCCTCCACCGATTGACTCAAATCAGATCATGAAAATAATTGTAGACACCATGTATGCCAGGCTACAAGCTTAGGCACCCACGGGAGCAAATAGTTCTTGAAGAACCAGTGGAAACCACATCAGTTCAAAAGCTATTTAGAAACTTAAATATAGTTGATCATTGCTACTAGAGGCTTATAATGACTCAGCTCACAAGACTATAATCTTTACAAAGAAATCAGATCTAACATCTGATGTTGGTCAAGTAAAACAGAGGGGAGCTTGTTCCTGCAACAACCTCTCACAAGGCTACATGCTCAAGTGCAGAGGAAAATAATCCCTCTCAAATCTGTGGCTTAGAATCACCCTAGGGCTATAGTCTGTCTACTTGAATGGTCACAGGCTATCCACAGAGGTTATCCACACCACAGAGGATTGAGATGGAACATGAAAATTACTGCTACCACCATGGTCCTAGAGCTACAAGCTCAAGCTTCCATGGGTATTTCAAATCAGCTCAAATCCTAAATGCATAGCATAGATTGAACAAAATTATGGGCAAATAGAAAAATAATAGATTGAATAAATATTAAAATGAACATTCATTGATTAAACCAATACTTACAATGAGATGTCCTCAAGGTAGCAGCCTTGTGCATAACAGCTCATCAACAACTCCCAATGTTCACAAGACCCATTACATAAACTGATAAAACTAAGCCTAATTGATTACAGAGAATATAGCCAGCAAGTGCTGGACTAAGGAAGAAAAAGAAAAAAGAAAAAAGAAAAAGAGGTGATCAAACCCTAACCCTAATCTGCTCGAGCTCACAGCTGACTGAGGTTGAAGGAGAGATATTTTTCTAATTTACATTTATAGCTTATATACTCAGTCCATAATGCCTTGGCCAAAAGAAGATTAAACCCTAATTTTCTAGCAACATGGCTTGGTTACAACCCTAGAATGCCTTGGGATGTGTGCATTGAGATCAGGGCCTCGGGATGTGTGCCCTAGACATGGGGAAATCCCTAAAAGGTCACTTAGTAAAGACTGAGAAGTGGAGAGCTCGAGCTTCGCAGGGTTGACTTTGGCTCATTAATTCATTCACGTGATTTGCAAAGTGCTCATGAGGTAGCATTTGGCTTGGAAAGCTCCTAGCTCGCGCAGAAGACTTTAGATTATCGTGCAGTTGCTTTGGCCTGAAATGCAGTTGCGAGGTAGAGTTTGCATTCTTAGGTTTTGGTCACACAGTGGAGCTTCAGAATTTCCTGTCGCGAGGGTCTCACGCAGAAGATCTTTGATCTCGCTCGGCTCCTTGATTAGTGCATAGCATAGCTCACCAGGTAGACTTTTAGCTTTTACCTGTGCGAGAGCTGCACGAGAGAATTTCTGGAGCTCTCTCTCCTCTTGAGCTGCACAAGCTTTCTTGACTCTTTTGTGCATATTAGTCTCGTGAGACAGCACACACGACTGATATAAGAGTTGATCCCTGCGAGAACTTCGTGAGTTGGATTTTTGAAGGTTTAATGCACGACTGATGTGAGAAGTCTTAGAGTGCTGAAAGCAGATCAAATGTGCGACTACTACGCGAAGCAATTCTCTGAGGTTCATTCCTCCACTGGGCACACGAGTTATTCGAGAGTTCATTTATGCTACATGGAACAGCTGCACGAGGAAGCTTTGCTACGGATTTAGACACGCGAGGCAACATCTCTTACTGCGCGAGAAAATGACTCTGCTGCTTTGCTGCAATGCATATGATGCTGTTGTAGCGTCCTCCACTCTCATCTATACTTCTCTCATCTGCTGGAATTCTTTGGTCCACCTTGACATGCAAACTAGTCACCATGATGTGTACGACCTTGGCGTTTTATCATTCTTTGGCTCAGCAGTCCTCTCTGGTTTTAATTCCTTCTCTTTTGGGCACCAAAGGCATGCACTTTGTATCAAGATACATAATTATTACTAACTACAGAACAAGCTAAACAAAGAGTTATTAGTCAGCTTCAAGTTGTAGCAAAGGCTAGGTTAAGAGGTGAAAAGTGGTACTTTTCTTTGAGTAATAACTATCAATAATTTTTATTTTCCCGCTTGCTAGTTGTCAAGGGGGGCGAGTGTCTCAGACCGGGGTCTGGTAGTAAAATATGGATATATGCTCCTTTTTATTTTTATTTTATTTATTTTTATTATTTTATAGGAAATAAAAATAATACAATAGGGAAAGCAAATAACTAAAATAATAATAATAATAATAATAATAAATTCCCCAGTGTAGGAGCGTGGTAGGATCGGTAGTGTAGTATCTTCAGTAGCATTCTCTGGATGGTGACTTCATTATTCTGCATCTTCTTTGTGGGCAAGTCGACCCTTCTAAGGTGATTCTCCTTCTGAAAAAAATGCCCTAGTGTCTAAATGTAATGGAGCTTTTTTCCTAGGTTTTTTAGATGAGCACTTTGGGTCTATAAGAAACCATGGGTATTTGGTGAGTTAGTTTTGAAGAAATGTTCATCAGTACTGTCATCGAACCAGGGGAGGTCATTTTGATTATGTCAGTTGTTTATCGGGGTCCATCTTTGGGTGGTGGTCATCCTATCCCGTGGTTATTATCAGGGAGGATGTGGTAGATATAGTAAGTGATTGCATCAGTAGTCATTCGCTGGTTTTCGGTTTCATTCCTAGGAGTATCTTGAAAGGATTCCGATATATCGTCAGAAAAATAAAAAAAAAAGTGGAAGAGAGGTAAGGCTCAGTGATGTAGGGAGTAGTTTGTAACTAACACTTTCCAAAAGGGATGAGTAACAATATTTTTCTCAGAAGGGATACGGGGTGCCATGATCGAGCTCTTCGTCATATTTCGGTAACATCAAAATCTCACATTCTATGGTTACCAGGAGTTTGTCCTCCTCCCGCCACCTTACGATGATTTCTAGTAGTATGGAGACATCAGGGATGCCCTCGCAGCTTGCTTATACATTTCTAGTAAAGTTACCAGAGATGTCTTCACGGACTGCTTATGCTTCCGTAAGCTCATTGACTTATTCATTCATCGTATTGCTCTCACTCAATTTTTTTGGATATATAAATATATATATATATATATATATATATATATATTTGAAAGCATCTTGCTAGCATAAGAATAATGAGTTTTGATTGAACTTGACATCTTCATATTTTTTTTTTACTCTAACGTCTCCTCCAATGGCGGGGGAAGGGAAATGAGGATCGGGTGTTACTTATACTTTTGAAAGAGGTTAGGTATGTCACTAGCCCTTTTATCAATTCACCCGAATGAGAAAGTGGGCGATAAATTGGAGGTCTTAAGGATATTCTGAGAATTGAAGGCGTACGACCAATGAACAGGTCGTGGTGACTACGGGGTGGTAAGTATAAGTATCTAACAATGGGATGTGATGATCATAAGGCTAAGGACAATATTTTCTAAGGTACATGGCGTTCCAAAGTCTAGGGAGTTCTTCCCCGTCTTGGTTCGCTAGTTTGTATACATTCCAAGGGTATTCGGCTGTTATAACATAAGGGCCTTCCCAGTTCGATTTCAGTTTTCTTTTCGGATGGGCATGCTTGGAAGGCATTATTTTCTTCAAGACTAATTCTCTAATATTAAAGGTTCGTTCGAGGACTTTCTTATCATAAGCCTTGGCCACTCTCCTCTGATATAACTGAGCGTGATCAGCTGCCCTTAGACGTGTTTCATCGAGTTGCTCTAGTTACGCGAGTAGGGCAATTCTCCTCTCATCTAAGGATAGCTTATCATTGAGTTGAATCCATAAGGATGGTACTTGTATCTCATATGGTAGGACTACCTCCATCCCGTAGGTAAGGAGGTAGGGAGTTTGGCCAGTGGCCGTACGAATTAAGGTCCTATAGGCCCAGAGTGCTTCTGGTAGTCGTTTGGGTCAGTCGGCTCCATTGCTCGTCTCTACTGTGCACTTTAAAATTCAAATAAGTATTTTGTTCGTAGTTTCTACTTGTCCATTGCCTTGAGGACAGAATAGTGATGAGTGGCGTAGATCGATGCCAAACTTCTTGCATAACTTTTTCATCTTCTCTGTGATGAACTGTGGTCTGTTGTCGGTGACAAACATTCTAGGTACTCCAAACCTGGTGATGATATTCCGAAAAATAAATCTCACAAGTGTTAAAGTGGTGATTCTGACGTAGGATTCAACTTCTGCCCATTTGGTGTAGTATTCGATTGTCGTAAGTATGAACACATGCTTGTGAGTGTTCCCAACTGTGTCTGTGAAAGGTCCGATGACATCGAAAGCCCACATAAAAAAAGGCCACATCGAGGTCATAGTGTTCAATACAATTGATGGAGCTTTGATGAGTGCGGCATTTTTTTGGTATTGTTTGCAAAATTGGACGTAGAGGTGGCAGTCTCTTATCATCATCGGCTAGAAATAGCCTTTTCGTATGATTTGGTCGGCGAGTCTCTGTCTATCGCCATGAGTGCTGCAGGCACTGGCGTGTGCTTCTCGAATGATGTATTATCCTTTGGTGGTTGTGATGCATCGTAGTAGTACTCCTTTGGTGAAGGCTTCTTTGTATAATATTTTACCAAGTATGTAGAATCGGGCGCATCGGTTCCTTATAGTCTTTCGTTCGATCTTTGTGGCATATGGAGGAACGTATTGATGCTTCTGGAAGTTTCAGATATCAAAATACCATGACTGTCTGTTGTCGGTTGGCAATTTTTCAAACCTGAATATAGCGACTTTGGTTTCTACCTTGACGTGATTTTTCAGAGTGATTGCCTCATTTAGTCTCGTGCTCGTGGGGAGGACTGGTAATTCTCTCTTAATCGTCTATGCTACCTCGTGGGCGGGTACTGTCAGCTTTTTAATGAAGAAGGTCTCGGTACTTTGTCTGATGGGTATTTTGATGACCGAGGCTAACATGGCAAGTGAGTCTGTGAGCTCGTTTTCTAATCTAGGGATGTGCGTGAAAGAGATTCTTTCAAATTTTTTTACCAAATATTGAGCGGTTTCTAGATATGCCATCAGCTTCTTTTCCTTGATTTTTCATTCTCCTATAACTTGTGAGATTAAGAGCTTCGAATCACTGATGGTTTTCAACTATTTAATGCCTAATTGTAGTGTTGCTCATAGTCCAGCTATGAAAGCTTCGTATTCCGCGACATTATTAGTGACAAGGAAGTCTAGTTGAAAAGCCTTAGGTATAAAAACTCCTTTCGGGGTTAGCAAGACTATCTCGATGCCTTTTCCTTTATGGTTGAGAGCGCCTTCGAAATAAAGTGTCCATGACGTCTTATCAGGCTCTTCATTATGAATTGTGAGTAGGTCTTCATCGGGGAAATCCGCGCATATGAGCTCATTGCTCGGGGGTGGGAGATCTGCGAGGTGATCGGTGATTGCTTGTCCTTTGATTAACTTCTGTGTGATGTAAGTGATGTCGAATTCTTGCAATATTATATGCCAGCGAGCAATCTTTCCTAATGTCGCGGGCTTTTTGAATACGTACTTTAGAGGGTCCATTCGAGTTAGTACTAGTATCTTATGTGCTCCAAAGTAGTGCCATAAGTTGGTTGAAGCCCATATCAATGTGAGGCAGGTCTTCTCCATTGAAGTGTATTTTCATTCGTACTCGACCATCGTTCTACTAAGATAGTAGATAGCCTTCTCTCTCTTACTGTCTTCTTCATATTGTCCCAAAATTACTTCCATTACTTTATCATTTGCCGAGAGATAGAGGATTAGGGGTCTTTCGAGAACTGGTGGCGATAGTATTGGCGGGTTAAGGAGGTACTTGTTGATATTATCGAAGGCTTGCTGACACTGGTCATCCCATTTGTACTCAGTTCCTCCTTTAAGTAGTCTGTAGAAAGGATCGCATCTTTCTATCAGGCCTCGTAATTCTTTAATATTGCTGGGAGGTGGCATCTCAAGGATGGCTCTGACTTTTGCGGGGTCGACTTTAGTCTGTACTTCTCAGATCTTTATAGCACCAGTCGGAGTGCTTCAACATGTTCTGCCCATATTTGGGACTTCACTAATATATCATCAATGTAGACTTCTATACATTTATGCATCATGTCATAAAAAATAGCTATCATGGCGCATTGATACGTGCCTCCTGCGTTCTTGAGCCCAACAGGCATGACGACTTAGTAGTAAGTTCCCCATGGTGTGGTGAAAGAAGTCTTCTCTTGGTCAGACTCTACTAATTTGATCTGATTATACCCAGAGAAATTGTTCATAAACGATAACATCTCATGTCCAGCGGTGTTGTCAAGAGTGTCAATATGAGGGAGTGGGAAGTGGTCTTTTGGGCATACCTAGTTGAGGTTTCGAAAGTCAATGCAAACCCGTACTCTACTGTCTTTCTTAGCGATAGGTACTATATTGGTGACCCATTTGGGGTAGAGGATGACTCAGATGAATTTTCTTTTGTATAACTTGTCAACTTCCTCCTTAACTTGAAGGGCCATTTGTGGGTGCATCCTTTGGAGTTTCTGCTTAACAGGCTTTGCATCGAGTTCTAAGATAAGACGATGTTCTACTAAACTTGAGTCTAAACCTAACATATCTTCATAGGACCATGCAAAGGAGTCAAGGTATTCTTGCAGGACTTGCATGATTTGTTGACATTCCTTGGAGTTGAGCGTTGCGCTAATTAGTAGCTTCTTGAGTTTCTCTTCAGTGCCAAAGTTGATTTCTTCTGTAGGTTCTACGGAAGCTTGGGTTTGCTGGTCGAAACACTTGATGACCTGTTGGAAGTCCTACGCCTCCTCGGTGACTGGTGTTCCTTCTTCATCCTCGGTAAGCTCATTTACTATAAAATTGCTACACTGGAGATTTGATTTTGCGAAAGATAGCCCTTCATCGGCACAATTTATAACTGAGAGATCTTTGGTAAGGTGATGGTCAAAGCTATTGATTCTTTTCTCAAAGTTGCGAAGTATCTCATTTGGTATGATCATTGGTTTATTGTTTTGCCTGGATACCTTGCGTCTTTGTGCGGGAGAGGGGATAGAAGCCTTAGGAGAAAAGTCTCATTGTTGGTCACAAAATTGATTTGGGATGAAGGGTTCCCTTACTTTTTTGAGGTTTTCTAGTTTTTTTGGATTTTGTATTTATGAATTTTTAGGGTTTTCTATTTTTTCTATTTTTTTAATTTTTGATAGCAGATATGGTACAAAGTCGGTTGCCTCAAGAGGCGTCGAGAGAGTTACTTCCTCTAACTAAGAGAGCGAGACGGCTGTCGGAGCTGTTCAGGCGATTCTTCAAGAAATATGGACTTGTTCTGAATATGGCATTTTTTTTTTGGAGTCCTCATGTGATGAGATCTTTTGAATAAGCGATGCTGGTGATAGTGGCACTGACATTTGGATTTCCTCTATCACATTGATTGCCTCATCTTCGAAGAAGCTCTGGAGATCGTAATCGGTCGAACTATCATCCTCTGAGTTATAATGCAATTGCTCTTCCTATCGAGGGTGACCTCCTAAGGGATCCTCAGGGGTAGTGAACTCTCTCCCTTGAACTTCATAGTATGTTAGGATGAATACACATGTTCCGCAGCGGGGCTGGTAATGGTGAGAAATGCAGGGAGATTCCCAAGGGCATTCCCATCCTTCTGAGCTGGAGTCAATGCTAGTATCGAACTCGTCTTCTTGATCTGACAATGCCTAAAGTCCTTGGTTGGCTTGCTATGCTAGCTCGAGTGTAGGGAGGTTTATCCAGTAGTCCTCGTCATCGCTCGGAGGGGGTTGCCACTCTTCCTCGAGAGATTTTTACAATATTTGGAGTTGTGGCACATCTGGGGATGGAGGAGTATCTAGTTTGAATTCCTCTTCAAACTCTATGAAGGCGACATGAGTGTATTCTTCTGGGTTGACCAGATGGCCGTTGGAATTTTCTTCTTCTTGTGCTGGTACCAAAGTTGGTAGGCCATTACTTACTTCTGTCATTACGAGGTCAAAGTCGTTCAATCCTAATATTGCTGAATGTCAGATCCAGCTAGCGAAATGCTCTAATAAGTGGTGCATGCCTTGCAGTAGGGTTGGTATGGGTGAGCGATATAAGGGGAGTCTCACGGGCATTCCCATCCTTCAAGGCCAAGTTTGAGGCGGATGCTATGCGAGCTAAAATCTTCTTATGGGGTGTTGTCCTCTTTTAGTGTGTGGATGCCATAGTCTTCGTCATTGCCTGTCGTGATCCAAGTGTTCTCTTCCCATGTTGACTATAAGTGCTCTTCACCATCTTGCAAGGCTACTATGTGAAAATCTTCATCATCGGTGGATTCCCATCTCCTACTCGCGGCTTGAGTTCTAGAGGTTCTTCCCTTCTTTCTTCTGTAAACTCCTTAGTGTTAAACAAGGGTTTGATTCCGTCGAGTGGTTTGTTGATATCACCATTTAGATTCGTTAAATCATTGAATGCTTTAGCCATTTGCTCGATCTCCGCCTCTTGGGATTTAGTGGACACTTCCTTCTGCCTTGGTATATCTACTTCCTCAGTTGTCCTGTAGACAAAGTGGTCATATAGAGATCATTTCGGTGAGGTAGGAAACAAGTCGGCTTGTGGGCCGTCCGATTGGTAATCTAACCCTATGTGTTTGCATATTTTCCTTAGGACGACAGGTCTTATACGACCTTACTTATTTTTACCGAGTCCGGTGTGGGGGATGTACCGAAGCTGATACATAATGTCCCAACCTTTTATCGCGGTTGGGTTGATGTCATAGAGTTTGGCGAGGTCTGGGCCAACCTCTCTTCTCATTAATTTTTGTTGACGCGTTGGGGGAGAACTAAGAGGGGTAGGGGGACGGACTTCTGCAACGATTGCCTCATCAGGGATTCGGGTCTTTTGAATATGGCTCGTGTTCAAAATGGAATCATGAGCTATCGAAATACTTGTCGTGTAATCAATTTTCATCTCCTGGAGGGGTGCATCAGTGTATATACGGATAATGGAGTCCTCGTACGAGAATTTGATGCATTGGTGGTATGTGGATGCGACGACCTTCATTGACCCTAACCATTTTCTTCCTAAGATAAGATTGTAAGTACTGGAGGAATCAGAAACATGAAAAGTGATATCTTTTGTTACACGTCCGAGGCGAACTTGGAGTTTGATAGTTCCTTTGACGAAATGACACGAGCCATCATAAGCTATAAGAGATAGTGCTGAGGGCCTGACATCCTGCTCTGTGTACTCGAACGTCTTTAACATTGTGATAGGGCAAATATTGATTTCTGCTCCTGTATTGACTAATGCATGGGGTACATAGAATCCTCTAATTATGACCGTAAGGTATATGGGAGTTGAACTTCCCCGGAGTGACTCTTTAGGCATGTCTGCGTTCGTGAAAGTGAGTGCTGTAGGTTCCATCATGACAGAGGAGATTTGATGTAGCTCATCTAATGTTGTGTCCTCGTCCACTTGTGTGTCTTCAAGCGTTCTTATTAGCAGTCGGTGATGGCAGGTGATTTCTTGATGAGTTCTAGTATTGATATTTGGGCTGGAATCTTTTAGAGATGTTGTAGGAGGTCATATTCTTATCCTCGCCCGAGTGCAATTTCTTTGCCTGATCGATGAGCTTTGGGTGCGGGTGGTTGGAGTGGTTTAGGTGTGGGAATTGGTGGAGGGATAATGTGAGGTAGGGGAGGAAAGTTAACTTCTTTTTCTCTCACTTTCTCCTCTGGCGGTTGTGTGTTTGTGAACTCGTATTTGAGTGAAGTTTGGATAAGGAGGTGAGCTCGGCAGGGCAATTCGGGTGATCAAGGCCTAGGGGTGCGGGGATCGAGGAACTCCCACAGAGGTGGCAAAAGTGTTGGAGGGTTGGATGCAAGTGATTAAGGTGGAGGGCTGGAAAGAGGATTGATCGGGGATATCTATGGTGGTGACCTGAGCTAGTGTTCCTTGGTTGTGGTTGGGCATGAGGTTATTAATAATTCCTAAGTTCTGTTGGGGTTGACCATTTTTAGGGCTAGGATTTTTGAGCGCTTCCCAGTTAATTTGGTTTTAGTCATTCATGTCATAGATTACATCCTAGAGGACCCAACAGTCTTTCAGATTGTGTCCCACATACCAAGGAAATACACAGAACTTACTATAGTCTAGATTTATCGGCCATAGTTGGGGTCTTTCCTACGAGAATCGGAGGAGATTTTGAATCTTAAGGAGACAAAAGATGTTGGGGATTGTATCAGGTAAAGGGGGATAGTGTTCCCATCTCGACTGATAGGGGCCTCTAGTTGGGTTAAAGTTTTGTGGTGGGGGTATGTTATTATAGCTCTGCGTGTGGGCCGGTTGATTCTGTGTTGTATTCTAATTCTGGTAAGAGTTGGGGTATTGGCTTCTGTTCTGATATTGGCCCTGATTCTGGTTCTGGCCTTGGTTCTAGTTCGTATATCTTTGTTGATTCGAGCCTTGATTTTGGTTTGCGTACCATTGTTAATTTTGCTCAAAATTTCTTGGTTGGGAGTTTCCATTCCCGGAGTTCTATCCTTGATTGACGACGGTGTTGACCTGCTCGATTCTTAAGGTTTTCTTGCTATTTTTAGACTTTGATTCACTGGAAGAGCCCTTTCTCAACGTGACTATGGATAGGGCGAGGTCTCCACCTTTGATGTGTCGTGCTAGTCGGGATGCCCGGGAGTGGAGTGCAGTGAAGTTGGGACAGCCGCTTATGATGAGCACACTCTTTAATGGTTCTCTAGTGTTATCGATGATAATGCCGACTGAGTCTTTCTCCTTCATCGAAGTGCTGATTCTGGCAGCGAGTTTCCTCCATTTGGCAACGAAATCAATGAACTCTTCATCGGGTCCTTGCTTTGTCACCATTAGATCGCTGAGACTGACTATTTCTTGGATCAAGTGTTTGTATTGGTCTAGGAATTGACCGACTAAATTGTCGAATGTATCTATCTTATACAGCAAGAGTCCTGCAAACCAATCTAGAGCTTCTCCTTCCAAGGATCGTTGGAAATAATGGATGAGAAGTCCTTGATTATCGCTTATGGGTCGACAATCGTTGCAAAAGAGGGCCAGGTGATGGTTTTGATTTCTTGTGCCATTGTACTTGGTAAATTTTGGCGATTTGAATCCCATCGGTAAGTTAAATTTGATATCCCGACAGAACTTGTCGAATCCGAATAAGTGACCAAGGCGCTCCCTCTTGGCCACGTATTCATCGAGCATCTTGGGGAGATCTTCGATCTTGACGGTGCTATCTTTTGGAGCAACTCGCGAGCAAACCTTGTCTAAAGAATCATCGTTGAAGAATGTGTGAGTAGGTTGCCTCAATAGTGAGGCACGGGATGACACTGTGCTCCGGGTAGGTGGCGACCTCTCCTGCCGTTCTTGTTCTTCTGAATCTTGTCGTACCTTAACGGCCTCGTATGTGGCAGCCAGTCCTTGAAGTAATTCCTCGGCGTCATCGTCTCCTCTTTGTATTCTCTGAATACCGAGTTTTATAATTTGTTGAACAGTGAGGTTTTGTTCGATGCCACTATCTCTCCCGTTGTGGTTATTACCGACATGCGATCTAGAAAGGGGATTTTCCTGATCGCCAGCCATGTTAATCTCAGGTTGTCGTAGGCTGGAATCACAAGGTGATTCTTCCTCGTATACGGGATTGTCGTGATATCCCCATAATGGCAGGTCTCCTAAACTCACTCTTCGTATATTGGACATTTCGAGTCTTTGGCGAAGACTCATATATTTAAGGGAACTCAAAATAATGTGATGGAAAGAAAAAGAAAGAAAAATAAAGTTAGCTATCTAAACAAGGAAAAGTTTGGCAAGAAAATGTCCCATTGCGATCGCCAGTCTGCTTATGCGTGCTTTCGGTCCCCGAGAATCAGTGGCTCAATTCTGTCCTAAGCGGACTCTGGCAATGCGGTGTTTTGAATGCTGAAACTAAAGGGGGATTTTTAGGAAGGTTCCTAGTTTATTGCGATCACCAGTTGCAGATATTTAACGATGCTGCAACACGGCAGTGATCACGCTTTGGAGCGGGTGTGGGTTGCTTCTTTACTGAATCGTCGGTCTGCCAACATCAGCAGCACTGGCTCTTCTTAAAGTTTAAATAGTTTAGTTTTCTTATTATTGCTGTTATTCTAATTGTCCTAAGTTTCCTAGTTCTACTATGAGTCTAACTATGTAAACCTGTTGTAGTGAATTGATCTAATATTTTAGTGTCCTAGTCCTAGTGTGAGTCTACTTGGTTTAAATATTCTAATACTATTAGAAATCCAACTAGTTAGGAATCTAATTACTTTTGACCATCCTACCTTTATTAGAATTCTATTGTGATTAGGTGTCCTATTCCTACTGTGATTTTAAAAGGTCTCCTAATACTATTAGAAGTCTAATTAATTTAGTATTTTAATCCTATTAAAGTCTAATTAATTAAGTCTCCTAATCTTACTAGGAGTCTAATTAATATTTAAATATTTTAATCTTATTAGAAATCTAGTTAATTAAGTTTCCTAATCCTACTAGAAGTCTAATTAATATTAGTCTCCTAATCATACTAGGAATGCAACTATTCTAATTCTACTAAGACTGATTTGAATAAGTATACTAATTGTACTAAAATTCCAATTAAAGCAAGTATACTAATTTTACTGAAATTCTAATTAAAGCAACTAAAAAAAAGGGGTTTGGGCCTGCAATGCTAAGGAGGATTGGCCTCGTTCTCGAGTACCCTCCGCAAGCTCTCTTGGGTAAATCGGGTGGCTGAGGTTAAAGCAAATTGAATTTCGAATTATAAGACAGCATTTTTTTGGATTTTTAAACTCGATAATTTTGGGTTATAATTATGAACAAAATTCTGAAACTAGGAATTAAGAACTGGACTATAAATAGGGATTTTAAAAATCTCAAATTGAGTAATTAAGACTAAAATTTAAAATCTAAGGACTGAATTTGGGATCGAAATCAGAAAATCAGACCGTGTGATTAAGGACTTATTTTAGAAACTACGAACTAGAACGAGAGATTACTAATAGGACTGGAGATTGAGATTTCAGAACAAAATTAAGGTTTAGGGTCAGAGATTAGGCAGTCTGATTAAGGATTGGTCTCAGATTCTAAGAACTGGAACCAAATATTAAGAATTACGGTCTTAAAAAAAAGGGGTGCTACGGTTTGAGATTGAAAATTTAATGCTAATAGTTAAAATGGAAAAAACCTAAATCTAAGAATTAAAAACTAGGGTCGGAAACTAAAGGCTAAAAGAAAAATTTTACCTAAGGTTGGGGCTGCAGAGAGGAATCTCGAAATCCGAAGCCTAGATGTGGAGGACTTGAAAATTCGATTGCTAGATGTGTGGTCCTCTCCTTTGGGTTGAGGTAAAAGAGAATTTTTATAGGTTTTTTTCTAGTTACGCACCCTGTGGGGTGTGCTTAATTTTCAATTACACACCCTGTTTTAGGCATTTAATTGAATTGTGAATAGGTTTTCCAGCGCTTATTCATTTTGAGTCGGTCATCGACTCAGTGAGTGACCGGCTGACTGGCTCAGCAAGGCTTCCTAGTTCTAATCATGTTAGCACTAATTGTGCGCTTACTTTAGAGTGCGCAATCCGATTAAGTGTTTCATTCAAAGCGCTTAATCGTGGAATTTTGGCGGTCAAGGACTGTAAGACTAGGTCGGACGCAGGCCAATTGCGCGCTTGTGATGGAATGTTCAATCTGATCATGCGTGCCATGTGGAGCGCGCAATCGAGTCTTCAGGCGGTCTGAAGAAAGGAGGTTTTGTCTGAAATGGGACTGATTGCACATTTGTGAGTTTGCGTGCAATCGAATTGCGCGTGTGGTTTTAGGCACGTAATTCAGGGTTGTCCGAGTCCGAGTCGGGTCTAAAATGCTAGACTGTTGTTTCAGTCTGTATTTTGACTATATACTATTGTTTCAGTATATAGTCTCCCTACGTTGGGAATTGAGCCACAGAGCTATTGTTTCAGCCTGTTGTAGACACCCCTATTTTGCTTTCTAGGAATATACAAATTTATTCGGTCAACCTTTGACCTCCTAACCCTAATATGGGACCATATGTTGAAACAATAGTATATGGCTGGACACAGGCTGAAACAATAGTTATGTGGCTCAGGCCCCATACCCCCGACGTGGGAATCATGCACTGAAATAATAGTACATGGCTGAACACAGGCTGAAACAATAGCTCTGTGGCTTAGATCCCGACGTAGGGAGACTATATGTTGAAACAATAGTATATAGTCGGAATGCAGACTTAAACAATAGTCTTGCATTTCAGACCCCTTCACCCTAATGTGGGACCATATACTGAAACAATAGTATATGGCTGGACACAGGCTGAAACAATAGTTTTGTGGCTTAGGCCCCATACCCCCGACGTGGAAACCATGCACTGAAACAATAGTACATGGCTGAACACAAGCTGAAATAATAGCTCTGTGGCTCAGACCCCGACGTAGGGAGACTATATACTGAAACAATAGTATATAGTTGAAATGCAGGCTAAAATAATAGTCTGACATTTCAAGCCCGACCCAGACTCGGACAACCCCGAATTAAGCGTATAAAACCAAGTGCTTAATTAGATTGCACACCAGATCACAACACACAATCACAGTCCCTTCTCAGACCAGACTTCCTTTCCCCAGACCAACTCGAGACTCGATCACGCGTCCATCATGAGGTGCGGGATCGGATTGAGCGCCCCATCACCGGCACGCAATTGGCCTACGCCCGGCCTAGCCTCACCGTCCTTGATCCCTAAGTTTCCTCGATTAAACGCTTCGAGAGTAGCGGTTAATTGGATTACGCACCCCAAAATGGGAGCACAATTAGTTCTAACGCTATTAGGACTGGGAAACTCGCTGAGGAAGTCAGCGGGTCTCTCACTGAGTCGGCGACCGACTCAAAGCGATTAAGCATCGGGAGACCGGCGCGCAATTTGATTAAACGCCTGAAACAGGGCATTTAATTGAAGAAAAACCTATAAAAGTTTTTTTTCTAATTTGCCTCAGGAGAGGCTGACAGCACGAGAGAGAACAAAATTTTTTAGGATTTCGAAACCAGAGACCTTCGAGGACAAACCCATAGAGCAACCTAGTCATGATTTCGAGATTCAAGCTTAATCTTTGAGATTTCTCTCCGCAGCCCCGACCCTAGATAAGGATTTAATTTTTTTAATTCACAACCGTGACTTCTAGTCTCTAGAGTTAGGAATTCTATTAGTTTTAATTTTCAATCTTAGACCGTAGCACCCTTTTCGGAACGTAATTCTCTATATCTAGTTCTAGTCTTCTATTTCTAGAGCCAGTCTTTAATCCAACAGTCCGACGCACCGATCCTAGGCTTTAATTTCATTCTAAAATCTTAATCTCCAGTCTTATATCTCTGGTTCTAGGTCTTAGACTCTAGAACAAGTCCTTAATCATATGGTCTAATTTTCTGATTTCAGATTCGAATTCAGTCCTGAAATTTTAAATTATGGTTTTAATTCCCTATTTTAATACCTCCAAAAATCTTGAATATTAATTTTAGTTTCTATAATTCTAGTTCATAATTTAATTCATAATTATCACTCTGAAATCGACTCTGAAAAGCCTAAAGTACTATTTTACAGTCCAAAATCTAATTTATCTTTAATCTTAGCCACCTGGTTTGCCCAAGGGAGCTTATGGAGGGTACTCTGGAACGAGGTCAATCCTCCTCAGAATAGCAGGCCCAAACTCCTTTTTTCTAATTAATTCAATTTCTAATTAAAATTAGGATATTTAAATTAATTAGACTCCTAGTAGGATTAGAAGACTTAATTAATTAGATTTCTAATAGGATCAAGTCATTTAAATTAATTAGACTTTTAATAAGATTAGGAAACTTAATTAATTAGATTTCTAATATGATTAAGATATTTAAATTAATTAGACTCCTAGTAGAATCGAAAGACCTTTTTTAAATTAGACTCATAGTAGAATTAGGAGATCCCTTCTTAATCAGACTCCCAGTAGGATTAAGAGACCAAGTTAAATAAAATCCCAGCGGGAATAGGAAAACCAAATCAGTTACACTAAAGACAACCAACAGCTACTGACATTCGCTGGTGGACGATTCAGTAAAGGAGTTCAACCTACAAGCCCCCGCTCCCCTTAAAGCGTGATCAGTGACGTGTTGCAGCGTTGATAAATATCTGTAGCTAGCGATCGCATCTTCTCAAGTATTCTTCATTTAGAAGTTGCCTCTTTAATTTTAGCATTTAATATTTCCTAATTTATTACTCCATCATTGCCACTGCCAGAGTCTGCTTAGGATAAAATTGAGCCACTTATTTCGGGGACCGAGAGGAACCCAAAAAAAGCGCATACCAATAGACTAGCGATCGTGATGGGACGCTTTTGCAAACTTTTTTTTAGATAGTTAGCTTTCACCTTGTCTCCCTTTTTTTCTTTCCATCGAGTCATTTAGATTCCCTTATATATATATATGAGTCTTCATCAAAGACTCGAGATGTCTGATATACAAAGAGTGAGTTTAGGAGACTCACCATTGTGGGGATATCATAACAACCCCACGTACGAAGAAGAACCATTTCACAGTTCCAACCCACGATAACCTGAGATTAACATGGCCGGCGAGCAGGAAAATCCCTTCTCCACCTCACACACCGGTAATAATCATAATGGGAGAGATGGTAACACCGGACAAAACCTTATCGCTCAACAGACCATAGAACTCAGTATTCAAAGAATACAAAGAAGAGATGACGACTTCGAAGAATTGCTTCGAGAGTTGGCCACCGCATATGAAACCATTAGGTCATGACAACTTTCAGAAGAACAAGAGCGACAAGAGAGGCCACCTCCTACCCCGAGCACGGTGTCAGCCCGTGCCACACCATTGAGATAACCTACCCTCACATTCTTTAACGATGACTCTTTAGACAAGGTTTGCTCACGGGTCGCTCCAAAAGATAGCACCGTTAAAATCAAAGATCTCCCTAAAATGCTCGATGAGTACATGGCCAAGAGAAAGCGCCCCGGTCACTCATTTAGATTCAACAAATTTTATCGAGATGTTGAGTTTAATTTACCAATAGGATTTAAGCCACCAAAATTTATCAAATACAATGGCATGGGAAATCTGAATCATCACTTGACCCTCTTTTGTAATGATTGCCGACCCATACGTGATAATCAAGGACTTCTCATTCACTATTTCCAATGCTCATTAGAAGGAGAAGCTTTAGATTGGTTTGTGGGACTCCCACTTTATAAGATAGAAACATTCGATGAATTAGTCGGTCAATTCCTAGACCAATACAAACACTTGATCCAAGAGTCAGTCAGTCTCAGCGATCTAACGGCAGCCAAGTAAGGACCTGATGAAGAATTTACCGACTTCATCGCCATATAGAGAAAATTCACTGCTACGACCAGCACTTCAATGAAAGAGAAAGATTCGGTGGACGTCATCATTGATAACACTAGAGAACCGTTAAAGAGCACACTTGTCATAAGTAATTGCTCTGACTTCACAGCACTCCACTCTCGGGCATCCCGACTAGCGCGACACATTAAAGGCGGAGACCTTGCTTTATCCATAGTCACATCGAAAGTGGGCTCTTCCAGTGAATCAAAATCAAAAAATAATAAGAGAGTCTTAGGAACCTAATAGGTCAACATACCATTGTTAATCGAGGACAAAACTGTGGAAACAGAAATTTCCACCCGCGAAACTTCGGGCAAAATTAAAATCAGCAACGATACACGAACCAAAACTAAGGCACTAATCAGTAAAGATATGTAAACCAAAACCAAGGCTAAAACTAGAATTAGGGCAAGTATCAGAATAGAAATTAATATCCCAATACCTACCAGAATCAGAACACGACGCAAAATCGACCGGCCCATGTGCTGAATTACAATAGTGTGTCCCCACCGCAGAACTTTAACCTAGCCAGAGGCCCCTACCAGTCGAGGCGGGAACACTATTCCCCTTTACCGGATACGATTCCCAACATCTTTCCTCTCCTTAACACTCAAAATCTCCTCCGATTCCCGTAAGAAAGATCATGCATATGGCCGACAAATCTAGACTATAGTAAATACTATGCCTTCCTTCGATACGCGGGACACAATCTAAAAGATTGTTGGGTCCTCAGAGACGTAATCTATGACATGAATGATCGAAGTCAGATCGATTAGGAAGCACTTAGGAATCTTAACCCTAATAATAACCAACCCCAACAAAATTTAGGGATCGTTAATAACCCCATGCCCAACCACAATCATGCAACACCGGCTCAGATCACCACAGTAGATCTCTCCGGTCGGTCCTCATTCCAACCTTCCACCTCAATCACTTGCATTCAACCCTCTGCTACTTCTTCCACACCGGCAAGAGCTCCTTCACCCTTGCATCCCTCAGCCTTGATCACTTGCATCGCCCCACCGAATCCACCTCCTTATCTAAAATTCACTCAGATACGAGTCCATTCCTTTAGGGCTAGGAGATCACTCCCTCGTAGTCACATGCCAGAACCTCTAACCCCTCTAAATCCTGAATCAATGCCATTATCGCTCCCTTTGTCCGATTCTAAACCCGAGTATAGAGATCATGTTCTCCATACTGTAGCCCAAATTGCTTCATGGGTAGAGAGTGTCACCCGAAAAATTCCAAGTCAAGACAACGAAATAACCATCGAGCGTTCGCTGAATATAAAAAAAAGTGAGCTAGAAGAACATCCTGACTCGTGCGAGACGCTGGTCTCTGCTTTTCTAAAAGAGAAAGATTACACACAGTACCTCCCACCTTGGAGAGACACCATTCAGGTATGCATTCCAACCTCGAATTTCAACCATTTTACAAATACATCCGTGTCAAGCCGCGTCGGGTTCGGTCAACAATCGACTTGCCCGATTCTAAAATCAGAAACTAATTACCCGCCTCCGCCTTTCCCTCAAAATAAGGATTTCACGAATGCACAACCACTAGAGGGGAATGTGAGAGAAAGAGAAGTTAACTTACCTCCCCCACCTCACATCATCCCTCCACCAATTCCGGCACCTCAACCATTCCAACCACCCGCACCTAAGGCCCATCGACCAGGCAAAGAAATTGTGCTCAAGCCAGGGCAAGAATGCGACCTCCTGCGACATCTCCAAAAGATCCCGACCCAGATATCCATACTAGAACTCATCAAGAAATCGCTTGACTATCATCGGTTGTTGATAAGGACACTTGAAGATACGCAAGTGGATGAGGATACAACCCTAGATGAGCTTCATCAAATCACTTCGGTCATGGCGCAACCTCTTTTTTAGACGTAAACATGCTTAAAGAATCACTCCGTGGGAGTGCAACCCCCATATATCTTACGGTCATAATTAGACGATTCTCCGTACCACATGCACTCGCTGACACGGGAGCAGGACTTAACATCTGCCCTCTCACCACGTTAAAAATGCTCGAATACACGGAGCAGGATATCAGGTCCTCCGCACTGTCATTCATAGCTTATGACAGCTCACGTCATTTTGTCAAAGGAACTATCAAGCTACAGGTTTGCCTCGGACCTGTAATGAAGGACGTCACCTTCCATGTTTTCGATTTTGCTAGTATGTACAATCTTATTTTAGAAAGAAAATGGCTAGCGTCAATGAAAGCCGTCGCATCCACATACCATCAATGCATCAAATTCCCATACGAGGACTCCATCATCCATATATGCATCCCTCCAGGAGATGGATACTGATTACGTGGTGGGCATACCAACCGCTCACAATTATGTGCTGAACATGGGCCATATTCAAAAGACTCGAATCCCTGATGAGACAAACGTTGCGAAAGTCCGTCCCCCTACCCCTCCTAGTTCTCCCCCAACGTGTCGATAAAAATTAATGAGAAGAGAGGTTGGCTCAGACCTCACCAAACTCTATGCCATTAACCCTATCGGGACAAAAGGGTGGGACCTTATGTACCAACTTGGATACGTTCCCCACATCGGACTCGATAAAAATAAGAAAGGTCGTGTAACCCGTTGTCCCAACGCAAATACGTAAGCACATAGGGTTAGGTTACCAATCGGACGGCCCGCAAGCCGACTTGTCCCCTGCCTCACCAAAATGGTTCCTATATGACCACTTCGGCTATGGGACCACTAAGAAAGCAGATGTGCCAAAGCATAAGGAAGTGTCCTTCACTAGATCCCAAGAAGTAGAAATTGAGCGAATGACTTAAGCGTTCAATGATTTAACTAATTTAAATGATGATATTGATAAACCGCTCGAAGGAGTCGAGCCCATATTTGACACTAAGGAATTTGTAGAAGAGAGGAGAGAAGAACCTTCAGAACCTGACCCACAAGTAAAAGATTGGGAATCCACTGATGATGAAGATTTTCACATAGCAGCCTTGCAAGATAGTAAAGAGCACTTACGCTTAACTTGGGAAAGAGATGACACTCCACAAGAAAATACTAACTTGTATAGCATCCACCTTGGCCTTGGCCTTGAGGGATGGGAATGCCCTTGGGACTCCCCTTGTATCGCCTACCCATACCAACTCCGCTGTAGGGCATGCACCAGCATGTTAGAATGCTTCACTAGTTTGATCTAACACTCTACGATAGAAGAATCAAATTACTCCAACCTTGTGACTATCGACACAAGTAGTGACCTACCAGCTCAGCTACCGGCACAAGAAGCAGAAAATCCCAACGATCATCTAGTTGACCTAGGGGGAAACACTCGCCTCACCTCCATAGAGTTTGAAGAGGAACTTGAACTAGACACTTCTCCGTCTCCAGACACGCCACAACTCTAAAATTTTTGGAAATCTTTAGAGGAAGAATGGCAACCCCCTCTGAGTGACGACGAGGACTACTGGATAGACTTTCGTACACTCGAGCTAGTGGAGCGAGCCAATTTAGGACTTCAAGCATAATCAGATCAAGAAGATGAATTCGATACCATCTTTGACTCTAACCTAAAAGGATGGGAATGTCCTTGGGGATCCCCCTGCATTCTTCACCATTATCAACCTCGCTGCAGAGCATGTGCGCTCATCCTAATATATTATGAAGATCAAGGAAAATAACTCACTACCCTTGAGGATCCTTTGGGAGATCCCCCTTGGTAGGAAGAATAATATTATCACAACCCAGAGGATGATAATTCAATTGACTACGATCTTTAGAGCTTCTTCGAAGAAGAGGCGATCAATGTGACAGAAGAAATCCAAGTGCTAGTGTCATTGTCACCAGCGTCACTCATTCAAAAGATCTCATCAGATAAGGACTCAAAAAAAATGCCAAATTCACAATAAGTCTACATTTCCTGAAGAATCGCTCGAATGGCTCCAGCAGCCGTCTCGCTCCCTCAACAAGAGGAAGCAATTCTCTCGGCACCCTTGAGGCGATTGATCCTGTACCATATTTATTATTAAAAATTAAAAAAATTAAAAAAATAGAAAACCCTAAAAATCCAGAAATATAACATCCAAAAAAATTAGAAAACCCCAGAAAAGAAGGGAACTCTTCGTCCCGAAACAAATTTGTGGCCAACAAGGAGACTTTTCTCCTAAGGTTTGTATCCCATTCCCCACACGAGGACGTAAAGCGTCCCGGCTAAATAACAAGCCAGTGATCATACCGAATGAGATACTTCGTGACTTTGAGAGAAGAATCAGTAGTCTTGACCTTCACCTTTGAGAGAAGAATCAGTAGTGATCATTCGGTATGATCACTGGCTTGTTATTTAGCCGGGACGCTTTACGTCCTCGTGCGGGGAATGGGATACAAACCTTAGGAGAAAAGTTTCCTTGTTGGCCACAAATTTATTTCGGGACGAAGAGTTCCCTTCTTTTCTGGGGTTTTCTGATTTTTTTGGATGTTATATTTCTAGATTTTTAGGGTTTTCTATTTTTCCTATTTTTTTTATTTTTGAATTAGTAGTCAACATGTCCTACTCGCGTGTGGGTCTTGACTTTTCACAAACTCAGATCCCTAGTGTAGCAATTTCCCAGTATACGAACTTACCGAGGACGAAGGAGCACCAGTTGCCGAGGAGGCACTAGACTTCCAACGGGTTCTCAAGTGTTTTGATGAGCAAACCCAAGCTGTTGTGAAACCCACAGAAGAACTTAACTTTAGCATTGAAGAAAAACCCAAGAAGCTACTGATTAGCGTAACGCTCGACTCCAAAGAATGCCAACAGATTAAACAAGTCCTGCAAGAACACCCCGTTTCCTTCACATGGTCCTACGAGGACATGCCCGATTTAGACCCAAGTTTAGTACAACATTGCCTCGTCTTAGAGCCCGATGCAAAGCCTGTTAAGCAGAAACTTTGCAGGATGTACCCACAAATAGCCTTTCAAGTTAAAGAGGAAGTAGACAAGTTACACAAAGCTAAATTTATCCGAGTCGTTCTTTACCCTAAGTGGGTAACCAATATAGTACCTGTCGTCAAGAAAGACGACAGAGTATGGGTTTGCATCGACTTCCGAAACCTCAATCAGGCACGCCCAAAAGATGACTTCCCACTTTCACACATTGACACTCTAATCGACAACATCGCTGGATATGAGATGCTATCCTTTATGGATAGTTTCTGTGGATATAATCAGATTAAATGAGCAGAGTCCGACCAAGAGAAGAATTTCTTCACCACACCATGGGAAAATATTGTTACATCGTTATGCCTTTTGGGCTCAAGAATGCAGGAGCCATGTATCAACGCGCCATGATGGCTATCTTTCATGACATGATGTATAAGTGTATAGAAGTCTACATCGATGACATACTAGTGAAGTCCCACACGCGAGTAGGGCATGTTGAAGTGCTCCGACTAGTGTTACAAGGAGCCAAGAAATATCAGCTAAAAATGAACCCAAAGAAATGTGTCTTCGGGGTCACTTTTGGAAAGTTACTTGGTTTCATAGTTAACAAGTGAGGGATCGAAGTTGACCCTGGAAAAGTCAGAGCCATCCTCGAGATGCCACCTCCCAGTAATATCAAAGAGTTATGAAGCCTGGTAGGAAGATTGCAATTCATCAGAAGATTTATCTCCCAACATTCGGACATATGCGATCCTTTCTACAGACTACTTAAAGGAGGAACTAAGTACAAATGGGATGATCAGTGTAAGCAAGCCTTCAATAACATCAAGAAGTACCTCATTAACTTGCCAATACTATCGCCACCAGTCCCCAAAAGACACCTAATTCTATACCTCTCAGCGAATGACAAAGCAATGGGAGTAATTCTGAGACAATATGAAGAAGATGGCAACAGAGAGAAGGCTATCTATTATCTCAGTAGGATGATGGTTGTATATGAACAAAAATACACTTCAATGGGGAAGACTTGCCTCACATTGGTGTGGGCCTCTACCAAATTACGACACTACTTCGGAGCACATAAAATACTAGTACTAGCCTGAATGGACCCTCTGAAGTATGTATTCAGAAAGCCCGCAACATCAGGAAAGATCGCTCGCTGGCATATGCTCCATCAAGAAGTTGATATCACTTACGTCACGCAGAAATTGATCAAAGAAAAAGCAGTCGCCAATTACCTCGCAGATCTCCCACTGCCGAGTGATGAGCTCGTGCATGCAGATTTTCACGATGAGGACCTACTCACGATTCATAACGAAGAGCCTGATAAGACCTCATGAATCCTTTATTTTGATGATGCTCTAAATTATAAAGGAAAAGGCATCAGGATAGTCCTCCTAAGCCCAGAAGGAGTTGTCATATCTAAGGCTTTTCAACTAGATTTTCCTGTCACTAAAAATGTCACAGAATACGAAGCCTTTATAGCCAGACTACGAGCAACACTACAATTAGGTGTTAAACAGTTAAAAACTATCGGTGATTCCAAACTAATAATTTTGCAAGTCATAAGAGAATAAAAAACTAAGGAAAGGAGACTAATGACATACTTAGAAACCGCTCAATATTTAGTAAAGAAATTTGAAAGAATCTCTTTCATGCACATCCCTAGATTAGAAAATGAGCTCGTAGATTTCTTAGCCACGCTAGCCTCGGTCATCCAAATACCCATCGAGAAAAATATCAAGACCTTCTTCATTGAAAAGTTAACAGTACCCGCCCACGAGGTAGCATGGACCTTCAAGAGAGAATTACTTGTCCTCCCCACAAGTATAGGACCAAAGGAAGCAATCACTCTGAAAAAGCACTTCAAGACAGAAACCATAGTCGCTATGTTCAGATTTGAAAAATCACCGACCGACGATGGACAATCATGGTATTTCAACATCTGGAACTTCTTGAAACATCAACACGTCTCTCCATATGCCACGAAGATTAAACGAAAGACTATAACAAATCGATGTGCCCGATTCTACATATTCGACGAAACATTATACCAAGAGGCCTTCACTAAAGGAGTACTATTACTATGCATCACGATTGCCGAAGGACAATACATCATCCGAGAAACACACGCCAGTGCCTGTGGTGTCCACTCTGATAGACAGAGATTCGTTGATCAAGTTCCACGATAAGGCTACTTCTGGCCGACAATGATCAGAGATTTCCACCTCTACGTCCAATCCTGCAAGAAATGCTAAGAACACGCTGCACTCGTCAAAGCTCCATCAGTTGCATTGAATACTATGACCTCGCCATGGCCATTTTTGATGTGGGCCTTCAATGTCATTGGACCTTTGACCGACACCGTTGGGAACAGTCACAAGCATGCATTCATACTTACAACGACCGAATACTATACCAAATGGGCAGAATCTAGATCCTATGTTAGAATCACCGCTTCAACACTCATAAGGTTTATCATTCAGAATATCATCACCAGGTTTGGAGTACCCAGGATGTTTTTCACTGATAACGGACCACAGTTCATCACGGAGAAGACGAAGAAGTTATGTAAGAAATACGACATTGATCTGTGCCACTCATCATCGTTCTACCCTCAAGGCAATGAATAGGCAGAAGCTACGAATAAAAGGCTGATTCAAATCCTAAAACGCACAGTAGAAACGAGCAATGGAGCCGACTAGCCTGAGCGACTACCAGAAGCACTCTAGGTTTATAGGACCTCTATTCGTATGGCCACCAGCCAAACTCCCTAGCTCCTTACCTACGAGATGGAGGCAGTCCTATCATATGAGATACAAGTACATCCTTATAGATTCAACTCGATGATGAGCTATCCTTAGATGAGAGGAGAATTGCTCTACTCACGCAGCTAGAGCAATTCGATGAAACACCTCTAAGGACAGCTGATCATGCTCAGGTATATCAGAGGAGAGTGGTCAGGGCTTACGATAAGAAAGTCCTTGAATAAACCTTTAATATTGGGGAATTAGTCTTGAAGAAATCATGCCTTCCAAGCATGCCCATCAGAAAGGAAAACTAAATAAAACTGGGAAGTCCCTTATGTCATAATAGCCGCATACCCTGGAAATGCCTACAAACTGGCAAACTAAGATGGGGAAGAACTCTCTAGCCCTTGGAACGCCATGTACCTTAGAAAATATTACCCTTAAACCTGTGATCATCACATCTCGTGGTTAAATACTTATACTTATCACCTCCGTAGTCGTCATGACCCATTCATTGGTCGTACGCCTTCAATTCTCAGAATATCCTTAAGACCTCCGATTAATCGCCCACCTTTTCTCACTTGAGCAATCTGATTAAAGGACTAATGACCTATCTAACCTCTTTCAAAAGCATGAGTAACGCTCGATTCTCATTTCCCTTCCCCCACCATTGGAAGAGACATTAGAGCAAAAGAAAAATGAAGATGTTAGGTGTTGGCAATTTCTAGTGTGCAGATTTATTGTGTAATGATAAAGACAAAATAAAATCAAAATAAAACAGAGATGGATTCAGCACATTTAAAATATCCTAGACCTGTAAGATACAGGGTCCTTTGTGGCAAGTTTTAATAAGTAAGAGTTTGTCCCACAGGGAGTAGTGATCTAAACCTAGAAGGAGTATAGTAGACCTCTAGATCTGGCTACAGATCTGGCAATTCTATGAAAACAGGGAAAAGAAAGAGAGTTTTTCTGTGTCACTAGATCTAATTATTTTATAGAACTACTGGAGACTTTCTAAACTACTGGAGAAATATGAATAAAAGAATGGCTATTTAAACTAAAGTGCATAAAAATAAATCCTAATCCTCCTTCTTCAGATTAAGGTCGTCAATCTTAGTCCTCAGCTATCGGATATTTATAAAAATAAACAGTACCGTTACACCATATATCAAGTTTCCTACCATTGGTCGTCAATCAAGTCTAGGATCCCATCAATACAGATTTAATCTAATCCTAATCCTCCTTCTTTAGATTAAGGTCATCAATCTTAATCCTCAGCTATCGGATATTTATGAAAATAAACAGTACCGTTACACCATATATCAAGTTTCCTAGCATTGGTCGTCAATCAAGTCTAGGATCCTATCAATACAGATTTAATCTAATCAACAATCAACCAGAAATTTGGGTGTCAATCAAACTCTAACAAACTGAAGATAGAAAAGTAGGAACCGTTACACTAATTTGCAAATTCTAACCTGAGTCGTCAATTCAAGTCAAAACTTAGAGATGTTTACAAAACTGAAATAAAACTAAACTAAAAGATGGAGGAAGATGGATGGAAAAATAAAGATCAAATGGTGAGAAATAGGCAGCCAAGACCTGGTTCTCATTATAAATCAATAATCCACTCTAAACCAGAGGCTTGGACTAATCTTAAGGCTATGATCTGTCCACTTTAATGGTCACAGACCATCCTAAGGATTTCCTCCAAATCAAAGGTTTCAATTCGATAAAATCAAAGGCATTGTATAGGAAAGATTTGCTACAATCCTTCATCTGGCTACAAGCTCAGATGCAAGGTATAAGAATCCACTCTCAACCAGAGGATTGAAGCAATCCTAAGGATATGATCTGTCCACTCGAATGATCACAGATCATCCCAGAGATTGTTTCAATTCAAGGATCTTGATTGGAACAGGTAAGCTATTGCAGATGCTGTGGGTGCCAGGCTACAAGCTCAAGCATCCACATGAATATCAGATCCAGGGAAATCAAATACAAAAAAGTGAAGTTTAGATTAGAATTGCCTTTAAAACCCACAATTACTGTAATAATATCTTACAGCCTATTGAGCTCGGATCTGCAATCTGTGCAACATCGATCTATTCCTAAATTCTTTGAAGCTTTCAAAATATAATTACAAAATAGATCTGGACTACTTATTTAGATCTAATCCAATAGGCTGGATTAGAGAGAGAAGGGGGGAGAAGACAGAAAAATAAAACCTAAAACTAAACCAAAATGAGCTAAGGAGAACTCAGGCTATTCCTTCGTTCCTACTTTCCTTGCTAAAGAAAAACAACAAAATAGATGGGTATTTATAAGTGTGCATTAATCCTTGTGCCTTGGGTTTCAGCCAATCAGAGAGTAGAGATGGATCCCTCTTCTGTTATGCTTCAGTTGCATTCCCGCCAAAAAATTAGCTCTTACTCATGCGAAGGGTTTCCTATGCATTGGAGTTCCCGAAACTGCCCTTGCTTACCAAAAAATACCTGCTGCTCAACTTGCTGTCTGTAAAATGGGCCCAAGCTACCCCTTTTTCCAGTTGCACACCTCAAATGATTGCCCACAAATTATTCTTGGCTGCCCCAAAATGCCCCTGCTGTAATTATTTTCTGTTGTAGCCCTTGTATATTTGCTGGAAATTACTTTAGAAGCAGGCTGCAGCAATTACCAATGCAGCCCTTTAGATCCACACGACAGCTGCTGATGTTCCCAAAATTAAACCCCACATCTATTGATGAATGCTAGAACCCGAATTGGATTGATTTTCTGAAGCATCTTGAGAGGATGGAGAGCTATATGTGACAGGTTCATCAGCAGATTTAAAACAACAGTTTCAGCAATCCATTCGACAAGTTAAACGGACTGCTCGATAGGATGGTGAGTGGAAGAGTGAACTGCTCGAATAGTTGGGCTGAATTTATGAAGGATTTCGATAGGTTATCTGCAGCCAAATGAACCCTGCGATAGGTTCTAATGGGAGGTTGAAGCAAGCAATATATATATATATATATATATATATATATATATATATATATATATATATATATATATATATGTACATGCAGGTGCACTCAAGACGCCAGGTTTGAGGGGCTTTCTGAGAAATCGACGGTTGGATAGGATCTTGACTGCATTTTGATAGATTTGGGGCAAGCTGGAGGTTGGGGTTCTTGACAGGTTGAGGTATTTAAGCGGTCAAAGGTTGCTATGGTCTGGTTTTTCAGCTGAAGCAAAAAGCATATATATATAAATGTAAATGCAGTTGCACATAAGATGCCAGATTTGAGGGGCTTTCTGAGAAATCGACCGTTGGATAGGATCTTGACTGTACATCGGCCGATTGGAGAAAGCCGGCCTCACCCTGCATTTCCAATCAAGTACGAGAAGAGCATTGCACCACAAAAATTCACTCCCTTGGGGAACCATAGATCACATCCGGTCCGTCTTCTTGTTCTTGGCTCTCCTCCTGCACATGCTCCTCCTCACTAGACATTCTGAGACAGAAATAAGCAGTAGAATTAAAATATACCAGTAGCAGGAAATCATTTGCTAAAATAAGCCAACAGGAAGGTAAGTAGGCCCCCTTTTCTTTTCCATCGATCCTAAGCATCATCATCATCACAAAATAAATACATCAAAAAAGAAGAGGGAGGAAAAATCCCCCATCATTTGCAAAAAAAATCACCCACATTTTCATAAAGGGGAGGGAAAACCACCCATCACTCTAAAAAAAAAACAAAAAACAAAACATCATCGCCTATCATTTTCAAAAAATAAATCATCCACACTTTAAAAAAAACGGAGAGAAGAAAACCCAAAAAGAAAAAAATAGAACAAAAATTCAAAAAAAGAGAAGGGGTAATAACAATGAAAAATAATACATACATACAGAAACAAAAACAAAAATACATAATAAATGCAAGATTTCAAACAAGATCACTCATAATACATCTAGATAAATAAAAAATGCCCCAATCATAAAATAACTCAAGAAAAAACCAATAAAAAGAAAAAATAGGGCATCATTCGAGCCAATTTACATGAAATAAACTCAAAACCAATCATTAATAGCCATGTTTACAAGAGAAATCATCCATGTATCATCTAGAAAAGCAAGAATCATAACCATACTTGCAAAATAGCATAAGAAATATCAAAGAAAATAGGATTAAACAAAGATTACCTTCAAGAAAACGGGTCCTTGATCCGGCGTAGAGCGGGTGTTTAATCGGCGTGAGTGAATACCGGCAATGAAGCACGCTTGGAATCAATCCTAAGGAACCCTAGAGGGGTATCCCATTTCGGTTTGGAGAGGGAGGGAGAGAAAAGTTTGAAAAAGAGCCCCTTTGGCTCGGGCTCGGGTGTTTAAAAACCCCCCCAAGTTTTGCTTGGCACAACTAATACACGTGCCAAGCCATTTTGGTCTCCCTTTTTGCCTGGCGCAACTAATAGATGTGCCAGGCTATATTTTTTGGCCAGGCTGCTCCTGGCCCCCTTTGTGGCTTAGCTTCTATACCACACGCGCCAAGCCTGGTCTTCCTTGGACTCGCCGAGGTGCACACGCCCCAAAATGTCACGTCGATCTCCATTTGACCTGCTCAGGCGACTGTGCTAAAATAAATGCTTCCGGATCAGTGAGCTTGCTCAAAATCCTGGACAACATAAAAACATAGAAAAGCAAAAAAAATCCCTTATAAAATCCAACAAAAATCATAAAAAATCCCATATAAAATCCAATAAAAATCACAAAAAAATCCCATGTAAAAATCCACAAAAAATCCCATGTAAAAATCCACATAAAATCCCCAAAAATTCCACATAAAATCACAAAAAATTCCATATAAAAATCCACATAAAATCATAAAAAAATTCCACATAAAGTCCAGCATAAAATATAAAAAAATTCTACATAAAATAATAACAAAAAGCGGCAGGTACTCCAAAAAAGCGTTGTGACATCTATTCGCTCCGCTCGGGTAGTCGTGCTATATCAATTTCAAGACCGATGGGTTCGCCCAAAGACCTCGAACCCTGCTTCATGCATGGGCACCCGTGGCCAATCAAATGGGGCAGTCAATGCCTCATGGGATTGAAAATAAATTGTGGACCTTTGCGTATTTGTTTCGCACCTATCTTTAAGTATGGGTCGATCACCCTCTCACTTATGGAGCTTCTGGATTCAGAATGATACTTGAACATCAAAAATCTTCAATCATCTTGAGAAGCGGACTTCTTTCTAGCATATTGGGCTTTTGCAATTCGCTCCATCTCGGTTATACCTAGTAATGTAGCTAAGCGCTTGGGGATCGATAACCTTGAGAAACGGACGTTTTTTCCTGACATATAGGGCTTTCATTTACTCACCATGTAACCATCTGATTTTGAGGCTCGTTCTGAATATAGCGGATCCGTCAGTGATGCGTTAGGCCTCTTCGGATGTCTCTTGTCTTTGACATTTGATCATTAGTGATCGATTACTAAAGAGGGGCATCTGTAGACACCCAAATTTGGCCCAAGGCCCGATCGAGACATACCTCGAGAGAGGCGCACCTCTGAGCTTCCAATAGCATTATCCAAAGCCTTAGGAATGATCACCTCAAATCATTTAAAACCCTCCCTGAACCTTTAGGAACAAATTCTAACCTTTAGAAACCCCTCCGAACCCATAATTAACCCTTCCGGGCAATGGTTAGAGAGAGGAGTACAAGGGATGGCAGAGACCTCTAATAAGATTAAATCATATACCATCAAAAAGTAGAGGTTTCCAACTTTCCAACAAGCCAAGAATCACCTCGATCTGAGTTACGCATCAAAAGTTACGACGATCCAAAGTTTGGGCACAAAATGGGCATCATTGGAACCTCGCGAGGTCTACATTAAACCGCGCGAGAAAATATGTGTACTTGGCACATGTAATTCTTGCACCAAGAAATTTCTCCCCAAAAATGACCTGGCGCATGTATTAGTTGTGCCATGTAGAGGTGGGTCCCCCCGCAGGCTTTGAACTTCCAGGGATTGTATTTTTGCCTAGCGCATCTAATACATGCGACAGGCTTAGCTACAGTAACTATGGGTTTTTGCTCGAATTTTACTTTTGGGATTTGACTTGTTGACCATCTCAAAGTATTGGATGAGTTTTATTAGGACTGTTGCACCCATGCTTACCCTATTTGCAACCCTTTAGTCATTTGAAACCTCACCCTATCATCTACCATTGATGACCATTGCCCACTTTTCTAAGCCTTTGAAATCCTAGGAAACCTTAGATGCTAGCATTACCTAATTGCTAACCCTAATTAGCCTCTAAGCACCCCCCCTAACCCTCTCTTTTCCTATAAATAGAGAGGTACCTCCCCTTACAAATGGCTTGAAAAAAAATTCTAAGAGAGAAGCCTTTCTCGCTTTGGTGCCCATTGCTCATAAAAATTCCAGAACTCTATATCAGCTTATAAACACAATCCTTCTTCAAAAACTCTTGAGTTTAGGAGAACACTATCCCCTAGCCTTCCTCCTCTACCCCTTAGCTACCAAGCCTTAGAGTTAGAACCCTTCATTCAACCATCCGAGCCACCGGAAGCTCACCAAGGTGCATCTACGCGGAGGTCCAAAGTGGTGCTACAAAGGCCCAAGAGCTCCGGCTCTCCCCTCTATTCCTCTACCTTCTTAGCCTTTGCTATATCCTCAGATTTGTGCCATTACGCAGCCAAAATCTTTGTAGGAACGAAGGGGCACAAATAGGATCATAGTGCCTTCGGGCAAGAGGAAGTGCTCTTTTTATTTTTATTTTTATTTTATGTTTGGCCATAAGTAGAGACCACTTTAGAGCTGGTTGATTGGGTGCCTAACACCTTCCCGATCGATAACCGAAGTCCCTACCCAAGAGCCTTTGGTGCTTATAAAATTGATTTAGGTTTCCCGAGACAACAAAAGCTCCCAGTGGCGACTCTATATTTTTTAGAAAGAGCGCATCGTCGGGATGGGATCGTAAAAAATCCTATGGTTGCACAGCTTGAAATAGGTTAAGACTTAATTAGAACAACATAAAGAGCACATCATGTTTTTGGCGCCATTGTCGGGGAAGCGGATTTTATTTTATCTTTCTCTTTAGTTTTAGAAAACAAATATTTATCTTTCTCTTTTTATTTTTTCTTTATATTTTTATTTTCTTGATCACTTCTTAAGCTTTTGCATGTTTATTCGGAGCTAGCAAATCAAAGTTTCAACTTCCCCTGATTAGAGAAGCTAGAGGCTCAGATTTGTTTCTCTCCCCGCTTTCTCAAATAAAAATTAAATAAAGCTAAAAACACAAAAATATCAAAATTTTTTTTGTGTCTGCATCACACTCGATCTTGAAGTTTAGATTTCTTCGAGTGTGATCCGGAAATCGAAAGGACTCTCTTGTGCACATTAGCATCAAACCGATCTTCCACAAGAGAATCCCAGACCATGACTGACGATCTTTCTATCCAAGCACACTTCAGCCCTATAGCTTTGACCGAGCCTTCTTGCATAGTTATACAAGAGGTGTTCGCAGGTCAAAATTATGAAATCAAGCTCAACATGCTCCAATCTTTACCTACCTTTCATGGGCTTGATCGAGAAGATCCCTACCAACATCTGAGGGACTTCAGAAAGCTTTGCACAATGTTACAATTATCGACAGCTAACAAAGAGGTTGTGAAACTACGTCTGTTCCCCTTCTCTCTCAAAGATAGGGCGAAGGCATGGTTAATTTCATTACCTGCTAAAAGTATTACCACATGGGATGGACTGCAGTCCAAGTTCGTGGGTGAGTACTTTCCAATTGGTAGAACCAACCAAATTCGCCAAGCAATCTAGGACTTCAGGCAATTGCCGGGAGAACTATTTCATGAGAGTTGGGAACGGATGAAGGATTTATTACGGAAGTGTCCTCATCAAGAAGTACCGAATTTGTCTATATCGCAAAGTTTCTATCAAGGGTTAACTGAGACTAACTAGTCCACAGTCGATGCCATCAGCAGAGGAGCCTTTATGGCTCAGAATGGCCAACAGTCTTGGAATTTGTTTAAAAAATTGGCCGATAATTCAAAGCAAAAATAGGCCTTGTTAAGATTAGATCCTGATGTGATCTGCCACACCCCACTCGTGAGGTGTGGTCTTTATGATGTCACTAAAGATAGGGTAAAGGAGGACGACATGAGTGTGAAGGTTGCAGCATTAGAACAACAAATTGCCACATTAATGAGTGCCAAACCAAGTGCTTTGGGAAGACCCTTAGCAAACTGTTCAAACTACCAGAGTTTTACCTATACCGAGAACCCTGTTGTGCCATCATACCAAGAGATGATGGAAAAAGAGCAAGTAATGGCATTCCAAAGGGGAGACTATGGGAATACCTATAACCCGTCATGGAGGAACCACTCCGAATTTAATTATGGTTCCATGGGAGGAGCACAGCTAGCACCAATTGTTGTGCAACCCAGACTCCCCCAAATTCAAGTTTTCCCTCCTAGACCTCCCATGATGACTGTGTCGCAACAATATGGCCCACAGAGCAATGTGCTTGATGCCACAGTTGCTCAAATCCTCAAGGATTTGCAGTAATAGTGGCATTAGCATTCTAAAGACCTATCCCAACTTGCTCAATTCTCTTAAATACTTCACTCACATACACAGTCCATAACCAAGTTGGAAAGCCAGATTGGTCAACTAGCTTCGCAGGTGGCGAAGAGAGAAAGTGGCCAGTTGCCAACGTATCCGGTTAACAATCCTAGAGGACAAGTACTCTTCGGGGAGACATCAACTCCCCATACTTCAATTTAAAAAAAAAAACCACATGGGAATTTTTGAGCTACCGACTCATCCGAAGCAATTTTGTGTAAATTATTCTCTTTCTTAATTATACAATCATAGGTGTGTCTCAGTAGTTGTCCAGTCAGCACTAAATCAATCGTAGCGATTACGATTCTTTAGTACATGTGTAGTCACCCACAAACTATCGTAGTAACTATGATTTTTGGGAGAATATGCTTCCAGAGCTGTGTATTCTGTAATAAAAAAAACATTATTTTCAATAACAGAGGCGCCGTTTCGCACATCACTTCGAGGCCTCGTCTTACCAAAATTTAATACCATCACCAAATGGTTCTCACTCTTCAACGCCTACTCATAATAAACATTTATGGTGACTCTGCGAATTCCTCTGCTGGTTGATTATAAAAACATATCCAAATCCCCAATCATAGCATCCCATTCCTCTTTGCTATCACGAACACTCTTGCCATGGCTAAACAACCAAGTTGGTCCGAGATTTCTGATGCATTTGACAGATTCCTTCAATGGGAGACCGAAGCAATCTCTGCACTTCTGAAGGAGAGGAGACGGCTGATTGATGAATTTATATCCCTCCTCCCCAAACCAAAACCCGCTAATGAAACACCACCTCCTTCCTCCAAACGTCAGAAATCTTCTCCATCATCACCCCCTTCGTCTTCTTGAGCCTTTTCTTTTTCCTCTTCTACTGGATGCATCCATCCAGAGGGGATATATTCTTTTTACAGTGGCAAATATTAGTTAGACGCCGAGGACTGATCTTTGTCGAATACATATTCTTCTCTTGGATGTTGCTGCTAGTATCATAGTTAGTGTGTGTCCAGATTCTTCCTAGGTTTTCATCTTTTAGGAAATATTTTTTATTTTTCAGTAATACCTGTAATTAGTTTCCTTTCTGTAGACACCCAAATTTGGCTCAAGGCTCGATCGAAACATACTTCGAGAAAAGCGCATCCCCGAGCTTCCGATAACACTTCTTGAACCCTTATAACTTAATCCAAACCCTTAGAAACTGATCCCCAACCCTTAGGAATCAACCCTAACCTATAAAACCCCTCCCAAACCGGTTTCAAATCCTCTCAGGCAGTGGTTGAGAGGAGGCATGCCAAGGATCATTGGGACCTTTACTGGAACTGAATCCTATACCATTGGAAAGTAGAGGTTCCCCGCTTTCCAACAAGCTAAAAATCACCCCGATCCGAGTCATACACTGAAAGTTATGGCGATCCAAAGTTTCAGGCTGAAGTGAGGGTATTTTACCTAGCGTGTATAATATACACGCTAGGACATTTCTGAAGGAATTTTGCCTAGCATGTATAATATACATGCTAGTCCATTTTATGGAAGAATTTGGCCTAGCATGTATAATATACACACTAAGCCAAATGGGCCCTAATGCGGCTCTGAACTTCTCACAGGCACTGTACATATGCCTAGCATGTATAATATATACATGCTAGGCTTAGCTACAGTAATTGTGAGATTTTGCCCGAATTTCACTTTTGGGGTTTGACTTGTTGACCTTCCCCATGTTGAGGGTGAGTTTCTTTAGGACTGTTGCACCCTCATTTACCTTATTTTCAACCCCCTAGTCATTTGAAACCACACCCTATCATCTACCATTGAACCCAATCTCACACCTATCCATGATCTTGAAAAACTCAAAATCCTTAAATTTAGGATTACCTAATTGCTAATCCTATTAGCTCTTAAGTACCCTCCCAACCCTCTCCTTTTCTATAAATAGAGAGCCACCCCTCCCTTTACAATGGCTTGAAAATTTTTTCAAAGAGAGAAAGATTAGAGATTTCCTTCTCCCCTTTGGTGCACCAAACTCATATAAGTTCTAGAATCTAAAATCCTTCCTTAGACCCCATCTTCCATCAAAAATACCTTAGCCTAGGTGAGCACTACCCCCTAGCTTTCTTCTCCTACCCCCTAGCTATCAAGCCTTAGAGGTTAGAACCCATCTTCCATCTACTCAAGCCATCGGAAGCTCATCAAGTGCACCTACGCAAAGGTCCACAGCCATGCTATAAGGGCTCGAGAGCTCCGTCTCTCCCCTCTATTCCTCTAACTTCTTTGCTTTTCCTCTATCCTTGAATTTGTGCCGTTACACCACCGAAATTTCGATGATTGCGGGAGGCATAAATAGGATCGGTGTGCCTTCGGGCAAGAGAAAGCACTTTTTTATTTTTATTTTTATTGTTTTCTTTTGGCCATAAATAGAGACTACTTACGAGCGGGTTGGCCGGGTGCCTAACACCTTCCCGATCGATAACCGAAGCCCCTACCCAAGAGCCTTTGGCACAGACCGGAATAAGAGTCATATTTTTAGCACATCAGTGTTCATCATATCGATTTGGGTATCCCGGGATACCAAAAGCTCAGGGTGGTAACTCTATATTTTTTAGAAAGAGTGCATCGTCGCGGCAGGACTCGCGAAAGTTTCCATGGTTGCACAGATGGCGACTCCACTAGGGATTAGCTAGTAGAGCTTCCCCTTGAAATTTGACTTCTTTTGTTGTTTTTATTTCATTCTCAGTAACATTTGTTTGTTTTTTTTACTCACCCCTACGATTTCATCAACTTTTCTCACCCCTATGATTCCGTCTGTTTTTACTTACCCCTACATTTCTGTCATTTACACGCCTTAGCCGATTGGCGGGCCTACTTGAGCATTGTCTTTACTTTCATTTATCTTCCATCATTTTACATGACTTAGCTGATTGGCGGGCTTACTTGTGCATTTACACGCCTTAGCCATTTGGCAGGCCTACTTGAGCTCTTTACTTTATTGCACTCATATACCATCAGTGGACACCGGCCCGTAGAGGCGGCACGAGATCATTACAACCCGTTTTTGAACCTAAGCAAGCTCCCCTTTAAAATTTGATTATTAAAATTGAACCTTAAAAGTGAACTAAGGGACCTAATTCAGTTTGCATTGGGTAGATTTTAAAAGGGTGGGAATTGAGGCAGCGATACAAACATCTTGGTTCTTAGTACGGCGATAGCCCCTAGTGGTGATGATCCATAAAAGAACCACCCCATCCAGTATCTGAGAAGGCACTTACGCCGGAGGTATATACGGTGGGTGACCGATCCAGTTACGAAGCTTAAGACCCTTGGGGGAGAGCGTTAGTCATCCCGAATCAACCTTGTATCACTAGGTTTAGAGAGGAGGGACCTGCTGGAATAAAGAAAATCAGTCCCCGGAAGCCCCGCTTCCCAAAAACCAAAAAATTAGACCAATTTCGGGCCTGTTGTTTAGTGTCAGAATTTTATATATAAATAGTTTTTGCCTAAATATCTTTAGATTTTGCCTAGCGTGTATAATATACACGCTAAGTCAAAATCTCCAGATTTTTGGTCTAGCGTATGTAATACATATGCTAAGCTTATTCTAGCTGGGCAGCTCAAATTTGAGGCCTTTTTCTCACTTCCCCGAGTCCCCCACTTAGCGATTTAGTGCCTCCAATATATCCCCACACATCCTGACACCCAATACGCCCTTGTCGGTCAAAAGAGGTCACCCTCTTATTGACTTTTTCCAAGGGATTGGGTTGTCACGTGGATTCCTGTGCCTTCTCATAGAGCAAAGGTTCTCCTTTATTTCTTCCGAAGTACGTTGGGATCCCGCCGTGGGAATTATTTGGGGTGTGAACACCACTCAAAACGAGTATTCCAAGGCCCCGAAATTCATCATAGGAAGGTTCATTTTTCCAAAATATCATAATCAAGAAAAAAAAATCAAATAATTAAAAACTAAAAAGACTTGTGGTGCTGGCACAATGACATCACCTTAACCTCCATCATCCCATAGGGGGAGGAGAAAAAAACTTTACAGACCCCATCCGAGGCATCTGTATCCAACCTGCCACCAAGCCATGTCGTGGGTGGTTGATCCGGCTTATGCCGATCCTGATTTTTCCACCGTGCTCCCCAACCCATTCCCATTTGGAGGAAATTCCTACCTCCATCCCATTCACTCAAAAACCATTTACCGTCACCGGACCCTTGGGTGACCCATGTTTCCCCCCACATCCTCCACATTCCCTCAAAGCCCATCCCATTCTTCTCCTGTACCCACTCCAAATTTACCCTCCACATCTAACACACCCAATTTCCTCACATTTTTAAAAAATTCAACACCTCATTCCCCACGGTCTTTTCAAACCATACCCAATCCAACGATACCTTCCCAAAATTCAAATATCACCCAAGCCATACCCTATTGTTCCACATCCACACATACCATGCCCTTTTTTTCAAACCTTTCACTACCTAGGCCATGCCCAGTTATATCGGGGCCATGCCCAATTTTTCCCATACACCCATCTCTCCCATACCCCACATTTCCCCTTCATCGGATGCACCCATTACATCCACCCCATCACCCAATCCAATGGCCATGATGGATGAAATGGTCAAGGCCTATGAAATATGCAAGGCCTCACAAAGCAGCCTCCCTTATCCATCCCCCACAAACCCATCTCATGCACTCCCAAATCTCCATTCCTCTTTCCTCCAATGCTCCCATCAACCTCCCATTATCCATACCACCCAAGACCCCCATCAACCATGGGGTCATTTGAGCGGACTTCAGGTCCCCATACCCCAAGCCCATCAAGGCCCAATGGCCCAAACCCAAGCCCACTAGGGCCCAATACCCCAAGCCTACCAAGGCCCCATACCCCAAGCCCACCAAGGCCTCGTACCCCAAGTCCACTAGGGCCCAATGGCTCAAACCAACCAAGGCCCAATGGCCCCAAACCCACCAAGGCCCAATGACCCAAGCCCACCAAGGCCTAATGGCCCAAACCCATAAAGGTCCAATGATCCAAGCCCATCAAGGCCCAATGGCCTAAACCCACCAACGCCCAATGGCTCAAACCCAAGCCTACTAGGGCCCAATACCCCAAGCCTACCAAGGCCCAGTAACCCATACCCAAATCCATCAAGGCCCACACCCGAAAGCCCCACTCTCCCATCCTCCCTCATTCCCCCAGTATCCCACATACCCCCAACGGGCCCCCATTCCACCCCAAATAATGCACCCATATCAGCAGGGCTCTCAACCTAGCATGGGCCCTACTTACCCACAAGTCTCACACCCGACCCAATATGGGAATCCATCCCATACCATCCAGCCCCCCAGTTAATCCATCCCCATACCTCTCAGACCCATCCCCAAGAATTCCCCCATATACAATGGGCCCACCATGCACCCATCCAGCCTGCTCAAAACCAATAGGAAAATCTCACCCTCCCTCCACCATATATTGACCCACAGTATGAGGATGAGATTAGGAATAATGGAGCCTATGCAGGGGCATTCACCAGCTTCAATACCCCACCACCCGTATTCACTAAGCCACCGACAACTCGAATGGAGGCCACCTGTTGAGGGACTAGTCCCGCTGTCCAAAGAGTTTGAACTGTTGAAAGAGCAAATGGACAATATCCAAAAACAGCTGATAAAGATGGGTGGAACCGAAATTCATGCCACGAACTTTTCTTACCTATGCTTATTTATAGAAGTCCCCTTATCTCCAAAATTCAAAGTGTCAGTCTTCGATAAATACAATGGCACGAGCAACCCCATCGCACATCTCAAATCCTACTGTGCGGACATGTGCCAGTATGCAGGAGATGAGGGTTTGCTCATAAAGGTCTTTCAAAAGAGCCTCACGGGTCCGAGTTTGAGGTGGTTCACCTCGATGGAACCTTCCATGATCAAAACTTGGAAGGATCTAACCCATTTATTCCAAGAACAATATGTCTACAACATAGACATTAAAGCACACAAATCAGATTTAGCTCTCCTAAAACAGAAACCTGATGAGACGTTTATCGACTACCTTGGGCGGTGGAGAGCATTGGCAGCTCAGGTCAAGAACTGAATACTCGACGATGAGCAGATCAAGATGATCTCAAGAAGCACCCTGCCAGCCATCTCGAATTTTTTGGTGTGCCAACAATAGTTCAACTTTACTAATTTGGTAAGGAATGCCAACTATTCTGAGAATGCGATCAGAGAAGGACGTTTGAGTAAGAATGTGTCCGGTGGGGCTAGTGGGGTTTGAATGTTCACTGAACATAGGAATGATAGAAGAACCGAGGCAGATGTATAGACAGTCGTAAATACACGACCCAATACTGGCATAGCCCCATTCCAATTTAAGGCAGCACAACTAGCTCCAACCATAAGCGAGCCGACGTAAAGAATCAAAAATGGGCAAGGGGCACAGATGACCCCAGAACAGAGAAGGGCGCATTTCAATCGAGTCTTCACACCATTAGGGTAATCCTTGAATTTCCTATTGCCTTTACTGATGGAAAAGGTTTTATCACTGCACTCCAACCACGACCTCTGCCAAACCTGATCCCAAGGAATTACGACCCCAATACCCATTGTAATTTCCATCAAGGATCGGGCCACCCAACCGATCGTTGCTTCCCTTTGAAGCATGCGATACAAGATATAATAGAGGCCGATAAGATCATTCCTTCGGCACTTCCCCAAGCCAACCAGCATGCTAATATACATCAAGTGCCGCTACCACCACATCCACCAAGTGGAGCGGGCCCAAGGCCGACCGTCAGCATGATAGAGAAGGATGATGGGGAGTTTGACCCGTCAGAATATATCAGCACCCGAGAAGATTTCGTAACACCAAGGTAGAGAGATAAAGAGGATAGAGGCATTAGAGTAATTGAGCCACTGAACTTGGTTGATTGCTTTCCTAATCCCTCACTCCCGACAGAACCCTTAGATTTAAGGGCATATTTTCCATCACCAGCTCCCGTCAGCTATGTCCAAACCAACCAGTGTCAACCATATGCAACAGCAACCCCCACCAATTACTTGATGGCTGATTTTGTCCCATACCCCCCTCCAGCATCGATTAATTATCAATGCCCTACCCCCAATACAGCTATTCACAATCCCCACTAATCCCATGTGACCCATTTTTGCCACTTCCCCGATCCATCGCATACAGGTTAACCAAGTGTTGACCACCCTTCCCAATCCCCCAGGGCAAATACCTTTGAGGCCTAAATCCACACCATTCCCAATCCCGGGACTAAGCTATGATCCCCATCAGGTCCCACTTAGTTACGATCAGACAGATGTCAATATGGGAAGCTGTAGAGAGGGGTCAATGGATTTCATCACCTGATCGAGAAAAATCTCAAAGCAATCAAAAGTGTTAGTACTAACCCAGCTAGAGGAGAAGAAAGAACCTACAGCTATAAACCCCTTTGTGAAAATGAGCCGAGAGCATATACTTGAAACATAATTAAAAAGGGTGCCTACACACATCACGGTATGGGACATATTAATGACATCATCGCTTCATTTTCAAGCTTTGATGGGGGGCATTAAAGGATGCATATGTATCTATCCAAGTAACCCCAGACGAGGTGGGATAGATCATTGGGCAGGTGTTGACTCTTAATGCCATTTCCTTTTTAGATGCTGACTTACCAGATGAAGGAAATAATCACTCCAAGCACCTCATCATCACTATAGAAACCGGGAACCTGGTGATTTCATTGGTGTTAATATCCAACAGGTCTACTTTGAATGTGTGCCCTCTCAGAACCGTGACAAAGATAGGGGCAGATCCCTCTGCTTTCAGGCCTGCAAGAACACGTGTCAGAGGATTTGATAACACCAAAAGAGAGATAATTGGAGAAGCTGACCTTGAGCTTGTCATCAGGCCAATGATCTTCTCCATACCCTTCCAAGTTATGGACATCAAATCTACTTTTAATTTGCTATTAAGGCGACCATGGTTACATGAGGTCGGGGCAATACCTTCCACCTTACACAAAAAATTGAGATTTGTATCATAATTGAAGATTGTCACCATTATGGGTGAAGGACAGGAGGAAAGAGACAAAGCTACCTACAACATCGAGAACCCCAAAGTATTGGATGTACCGCATACTATTGAAGACACAGACCTCCATAGGTTTGAGTATGAGGTATCAATAGTAATCTCGAAACCCCCCAAGAGAATCACTTTGAAAACTGGTGGTGGAATGGTCGCAACCATAGCCATGCTCCAGAAATGGGGCTATCAAAAAGGTAAAGGATTGGGACCATAATGATAAGGACGGAAGGACCCAGTTAGAGCCAGAGGTGGGTAGCGGGTCAGATTCGGCCTAGGCTACAGGCCTACTGAAGAAGAGGCCTAGGAGCCCAAGGAAAAGGCCCGAACCATTACTGCTACAAAAGCCCGGGGAATTGACCTGGAAGATGAACCTCGTTTGCGGCCTCACATTTGGAGTACATTCGTGAGTGCCGGGATCATAAAAATTGATCAAAATGGGGCAACACAGTTAACCTTGCACAAGCCGACAGCACCAATCCACCCAACCAATCCCTAAATCATCCCTCCCAATTTTGAAATAGACCTACCCTCCCTGTCCCTTTTTGAGGAGGAGTTTCCCATGCCTGTATAGTCCCCCTATGGAAAGCCACCACAGAACCGTGCTGACATTTGAGGACAGGGTCCCAAACGAGGCCAGGATAAACATGATGGAGGCTGACTCCCAAAAGCCATATCAATCAGCCTCCTCCACTCAAGCAGGTAAAGGGATAGTACCGCAGTAAGGAATTGGGTGTCAATGCCCCTAACTCTGAAAGCTTCGAGTGGCCTGAAATTCGATACCCACTTCCTAAAAAAAAAAAACCTATAAAAAGTGAGGTGAGCCCTTGGCAAGCAATACCATGAGTATATAGGGACCCGCCTTGCCAAGGGCCCATTTCCAAAGAAAAAGGAAAATCCAAAAAAATAATAGAAATACAAAATAATCCAAAAAAATTGTCTTTCAAAATTCTTGAGAAAATCAAAGAAAAAGATACCTTAATAGAAATACCCGTTCCACATGAAATCGACCCCTTTCCTGTAGAAATACAAGAAGAGGTAGGAGTCACGAGTTTGGATGAGGAGATCCCCACCAAGGAGCTCCCCAATGAGCTCCTTGAATGGTATGCCGATTTTGAGCATGGCCCTACACCAATTGTTGAAGAAACAGAGGATGCCAATATAGGGACCAAGGAGATTCCTAGAATTACCAAGATCGAAATGTCATTGTCTCCCAAGGAAAGAAAAAGCATGATTGATTTCCTTCGGTCATACCAAGACGTCTTTGTATGATCATATGAGGATATGCCTGGTTTGGACATCGATTTGGTCGAGCATGAGCTGTCGCTAAATCTAGATGTTAGGTCGATCAAGCAGAAGTTAAGACGTCTCCGGCATGAGTGGATGCTGAAAGTGAAAATTGAAGTTATCAAACAGTACAACGTGGGGTTTCTCATGGTCTCCAAGTACCCACAGTGGCTGGCTAATATCGTCCCTGTGTCAAAGAGAGATGGAAAGGTTCGCATGTGCATCGACTTCAGAGACCTGGACAGGGTGAGTCCGAAAGATGACTTCCCATTGCCACACATTGATGTCTTGGTCGACAACATTGCAGGACATGGGATGCTCTCATTCATGGACGGATTCTCTGAGTACAATCAGACCAAGATGGCTAAAGTCGACCGAGAGAAGACAACGTTCATTACTCCATGGGGAACTTTCTGTTATCGAGTCATGCCATTTGGGTTGAAGAATGCTGGGGCAACATATTAGAGAAAGATGACTGCACTCTTCCACGACATGATGCACCAAGAAATCGAGGTGTACGTCAATGACATGATTGCCAAGTCACCAAAGAGAAGTGGCCATCTGATAAATCTCCAAAGGCTATTTGAGAGGCTAAGAAAATATAGGTTGCGTCTGAACCCTCAAAAATGCGCATTCGGCACCATGTTAAGAAAATTACTGGGCTTCATCGTCAGCAAGAGAGGCATAGAGGTTGACCTAGTGAAAGTAAAAGCTATCATTGAAATGCCACCGCCATCAACCAAGAAAGAGGTTAGAGGCTTCTTGGGCAGGATACAGTACATCAGTCGGTTCATTACATAGCTAACTCCTATCTACATGCCGATCTTCAAGCTACTAAGGAAAGATTCGCTCGTCGAATGGAATGACGACTGTCAAGCAGCATTTGATAAAATTAAAGGTTACTTCCTCAACCCACCAATTTTGGTGCTACCGAAACCCGAGAGACCATTCTTAATGTATCTCTCCACAACAAAAGTTTGGTTAGGAAGTGTCCTAGGGCAACATGATGAAACGGGAAGAAGAGAGCAAGCCATCTACTATCTCAGCAAGAAGTTTACTGACTACGAGATGCACTATTCTCATATGGAGAAAGCATGCCTGGCTCTTGTATGGGCTACATGGAGGCTCCGCCACTACTTACTATCCCAAGTTGTTCTCCTTCTGGCACAGAGGGATCCATTGAAGTACTTGTTTGCAAAGCTAGCTCTCACAGGCCAAACCGCATGCTGGAAGCTCCTCCTATCAGAATTTGGCATTACATATGTCACACAGAAATAAAAAAAGGGGTAAACACTCACCGATCATCTTGCCAAGAACCATTTACCTGACTACGAGCCATTGAGAACTGAATTCCCAGATGAGAACATCTTGTTCGTGACAGAGGGTGGCACGACAAAGACAGAAGAGTCCTGGGTAATGCACTTCGATGGGGCAGTAAATGCCAAAGGTCAGGGAGTTGGCATTATTCTGATTTCATCAAGTGGATCTCACGTACTAGTCTCCATCAAATTTGGCTTCCTGTTAGGGTATTTTAGATGCTTGCTACGAACTTTATTTGAAAATAGTGATGAGAATGTGTTAGTAAAAATAAATCAAAGGTGGATTGAAAAACACAAAACAATAACTCTAAAAATACACATAGACCTGTAAGATACAGGGCCTCTTGTAGCAAGTTTTGATAAGTAAGAGTTTGTCCTACAGGGAGTATTGATCTGAACCACAAGGGTTATATAGTAGTCTCCAGATCTAATTACAGATCTGACAGTCCTAAAGAAAGGGTTTTTAGGTGTCACTGAGTTATATTAAAAACTAGGAAAAGACAAGAATAAACTACAACTAAAGAAATGGATAAAGAAGGATGATGATGTGTGTTAAAATAAAAGTAAAAGGGTGAGAAGTAAGCAGCTTAGGCTAAAGGTTTATTTAGTTATGTAACTCAGATTTAGTGCTCTCTTCTGCAGTAAGTCCTTATCGAAGTGCTATTACTAACCCCAGCAAGGTAGAAGAATCCAACTTAACCCATGCCATTTGGGGCGCTCTTAAGGCTATAGTCTGTCCACTCAAATGGTCACAGTCTATCCAATAGAGTCTGTTAAATCCCATTTATCAAGCTAGAAGTTGCTAATCTAATCAAAAGGAGTTAGCTGATCAAACCTCATCCCTTGAATAATATCAGGCCATGAATACCATTATAGATACTATGTCTACTAGGCTACAAACTCCCCAGTTCTGCGGAGAGTTATGGCTGACATTCATAGGAGTTCCAACCTATAAAGCCCTCTGTGTATTGTCAAGGCCAGTGGCACATTGATGCCAACACAAAGGACCAGCAACAGGTTGAATAAGGATATAAGTGCAGCTGATGGTTGTTACAAAAGGCTTGCAATGATGCATCCTCCTAGTCCGCAATCACTATAGAGAAGCCAGATCTAACATTTGATTGTTCCTGGACAATCTCTCACTAAGCCACAAGTCCAAGTGCAGAGAAGAATAATCCATCTCAGATCTGTGACAAAGTTTGCCCTAGGGCTATAGTCTATCCATTCTAATGGTCACAGGCTATCCACAGAGGCTCCCTTACCCACAAATACTAAGAATAGAACATGAAAATAGCTAACTGCCACCAAGGTCCCAGGGCATCACGCTTAAGCTTCCATGGGCCTTTCAATAAGCTTAAATCCTAAATATATGCTACAACCTGAACAGAACTATGGACAAATAGGAAAATAATAGATTGAGTAAACATTCAAATAAAGATTCTATTGATCTGGTGTTATTAACAATGAAATCCCTCAAGGTAGTAGCCTTGTGCACAACATCTCAACACCAAATCCCAATGTTTACTGAACTATTACAAAACTTAAATAAAACTATACATAAATGCTTACCAAAGGTTTAGCCAGCAAGTACGGAGCTAAGAGAAGAAAAAATAGAAAAGGGAAAAGAAAACTAAACCCAAAATGAGCATAAGAAACTCTAGCTCAGATCTCAGGCTATTCCTAGATCGAAACCAATCCTAAGTGATCACAAGCTAACCCTGGATCAAAACCCTAGATGAACACAGGCTATTCCTAGTTAAGTTTTACAAAATAGGAAGATGCTCTATTTATAAGCAATCCTTGAACTTTGGTGTGCCCTAGAAGCAAGGGTGAGGATATGGAGTTGATTAAGTGGCCCATCTGTGACCTTGGCCACCTTGGGATGCATGGAATAGATGGGTGCCTCGAGAGGTGTGCCCTAGAAATGTGAAATGTCCAAACAGCCCCTGAGAATTGGAAATAAGTGGGAGAGAAGTTGGAATCCTGAGCTTCGCGTAAAAGATTTGAGTGTAGAAGCAGACTCGCGAGGATGGATTTGCTGTGAAGGGAGCTCGTGAGGCTCTGCTTTGCTGTGAATGGTGTGTCTCGCGTGGGTTTAGCTTTAGGTGATGAAGCTCGCTGGGTTCTCACTGAGTTGTCGTGACGATTTAGTGCATGCTGAAGAGGCTCACGAGGTTCAACGTTGTGTGCAGCTTTCTACTGCTCGCGAGGTTCAGAATCGCGTCTCGCATAGTTTGTTTTGACATTAAGGCGCGTGAGATCTGCGTGAGAGGTTCATGTGAAGCCCGCAAAGTCCTAGAAGTGTGCACTTTAAAGGCTCACGAGGTTCCCACTGAACCACGCGACAGAGTGCTTTTCAGCTTCCAGCTGTGTGACTTCTTCACGAGATATCATTTGAAGCTCGTTGGTCTCTGAGCTACGGGATCGATTTAAATGCTACTGGCTTGCAAACTTCACAACAACTGCGTGAGGTCACTTCTGAGTGAAATGAACCATGCGATAGGTTCAAGTGAAGCCTCGCGAGGGCTTATCTCTGTCACATTGCTGTTGTGCCTAGCCTGTTGCAGCAGCCTCCTTAACTTGGGTTCACGTTCCTCTCAACCATTGGACTTCTAGGACCCTCCTTGGCATGCAATATGGTCACCATGGTGTGTGCCACCATTGTGCATTCTCTGGTTTTGCCTCAACTCCATTGATTGGCATCAATTTCACTCTTCTTGGCTTAAAAAGATGGATTGCAGCATTAAGTTCTTATTTCCTGTTTTCTATAAAAACACAACTAAAAACACATTATTAATATGCTCAAAGGTCCATCAAAGGCTAGGTTGAGGGGTGAAAATTGGTATTTTTCAGTGCTCAACACACCCCCAAACCTAATCTTTGCTAGTCCTCGAGCAAAGGCAAAAAACAAAAAATGCCACTTTCGTAGGGAGCACGGATGCATTTAGCATATGCACCATACATTTTAAACCCCTAGGTGATCCCTAGCGGAGGAGTGAAGTCTCCTGAAGGTTTTCAGTGAAGATAACCACAAACTTCGCCATTAAAACAGTTAAAAGTAGTGCAGTCAATGACAAAAAAAATTTCAATGAATAAAGCATCAATCCAAACCCATTCTTTAAAATTTAGAGGAAATTATAGCAGTAATGCAGCCATTTAAAATACAAAATCAGTAGGTATTTGCATCACCACCAATCATTTTACATCAGAAATTTAAAGTACAAACATTAGTACCAAGCTTGCTCAAAAATCAGGTTGGATACAATCCTAATGAAATTAAAATTCAGACCCAATCCTTACAAGGGCTCTCTCTCACAATGAAAATCAAAAGGGTGTTCACATTCTCATAAGCTCAAGAGTAGTTACAGACCCCAAATGGGCCTACAAGCATGAGCATTGGTTTTGCTTCTAAGTTTTGACATCCTCTTGACTTTTCACCATATATTAGCCAACTCCTCATCTCCACATGACACCTCATTTCACTTAGGATCAACAAGGTCTTTTGATGGGTTGTAATGTGGCGTATGGGTGAGGTTTATAAAGAATAAAGGATAGAATGGATCAAAATTAAGAAATCAGTAAGGTCGGAGGTGATTTATGACTTCACCACCTTCATTTCGGCACTACTTCATCTTCCTTGACATTTTTTAGATTCAAAGTGGCCAGCTTCTTCACTTATTTTCAGTTTTCAGATGAAGTGCTTTTCTTGACTTCTTTTTTATTGTTACTTTTTTTCTTTTCTTTTATATATATATATATATATATATATATATTTTACATTTTGGTGCTGGTTTGCCACACATAACCATTGCTACACTGCTATTTTTAGACTGCTTCTCTTCCACTTCCACCAAATGTTGGACCCTGCTCACCTATCTTCAACTTCTCCTTTACCTTTTGAATTCTCATTGTGAGGGATAGGTTGAATCAGGTTATGAGGTTAAGGTGCAAGTACTCCGATGTTTGTTGAAGAAAAATAGGATTTTCAAAGCTTAAAGAGTGTAAGCAAAGGGCAGTTAAATAGGTAGGAAATTTTAAGCTCAAACTATCCAAATGAAGGCCTTGGGTCATTTCCTTAGTGTCGTGAGTGCTGTCAATCAATTTTGATTTGGAGGTGCCTAACTTCTAGTGAAAAGTGATTGAATCAATCAGTACTTAGAGCAGAAAAAATGCCAAAAACACTCTTAAAAAGAAATTGGATAGGCCCAAATCTCACTAGGTATGGTCTTCAAATTAACCCATGGGGTGTACTTCCACCTTTTTCTCTCCTCTTAGGTTCACTAAATACTAACTGAAAATTTTTTTTGGCTGATGTTAGCTTCATGGTGGTGCTAATTTTTCAAAGATTTTCAGTTTTAAAAGTCTGCAAAATTTTAAAATTTTCACAAATTTCCTCATTCTAACAAGTTAGGTGGGAATTAACTCTATTCATCTCAATTTTCTTCACACTGCTGTACTAAAATTAATTATTCTAATGATAGACCTACCCTGCCACACCCCAAACCTATGTTAAACAGTGTCCTCACTGTTTCATGCAAACATGTATAGGGGCAGCAGGGTGCAGGACAGGCACACACTAAACTATAGCAGCAAATAAAGAGAAAAATGAACTAAAATAATGTAGAAAAGTAAACTATGAAGGAGAAAAAGAGAAGACACAGAACATGACTACTAAGAAAATAAAATAGCTACACAAACTCCTAAAAACAACAATATATGTTGCAGAAGTGACAGTAAAAACAGCATGTATATAAAAATTAAAAAAAAACATAAACTAAACTAAACAATTAAAATTCTAAACAAAAAATTTTATAAAATGATCTGAGTATGAATCAGAATTGATGACACAGAATTTTGAAAATTAAAAGCAGACATTGTAAAGCAAGATTCATACAAAAATCAAATCATACTATACTGTATAGACAAAATTTTAAAACACTAAAAACAGTTATGGTACATCTGGTACACAGTGTTAGATCTGCTATCAGTGGAAGGACTTGAAAGTGAATGATTTTAGAGGGCTCAACAGAATTTTTAACACAGATTTGTAACCTCTGATCATGAACCCTCATGACTCTTCCCAACATTAAGGCTCATGATCTCAACAGTCTAGATGGGGGTATATGCATGATAGAAAAGTAAGACAACCCATCTGGAACTTTGCTAAACTGGAAAGAACTGTAATATAAAATTGAAAGGCCATACCTTTGCATTTGCAATAAACCTGAGGTCCTCCAGCTTAGCAGTTTACAGTTGCATGAGAGATGCAGGGAGCAGCTCCAGCTCCATATCAGGTGAAAAATCACGTAAAGGGCAGCAAAGGTGCCTTAGATGGCTTGAGGGCACTTGTCCAAGTGAAGTGGTGCACTCACCCCACTAAGAAGCCTAAAATAGTACTTTTCAGCACATAGGTGGGGGCCTCCTTAGTCCATACTTCAAAAATTTCCGCAAATACCTCAACCCAAGTCCAGCAGATTGGGCAAGGTCTCATCCACTAGCTCGCCAATGACTGTAACTGTTTAAAATATCTCATTTCCTCCATCATATCCTTCCCCTTATAAGAGGGAGAAGGACCTTTAAAAATTTGAAGAAATGGCAGATGAGGTTCCTCTGATCCTCCTCTGCTGACACATCATTTTTTTTTTATTACAGCTATACTTTATTAAAATATTACAAAGACAAAAAATCTAAAATAGAAAATACAGAAAAATTTCACAAATCACCCAAAAACTAAAGCTGGCATTTATTCAAACACTAGATCTACAAAGAATATAGCTCAACAAAAACATAGATTACTATACCAGATGAAAACACCCCGGCAACGGTGCCAAAAACTTGTTGGTGATTTTTATATGCTTGCTGCTAACTTTATTTAAAAATATTGCTAAGAATGTGTTAGTAAAAATAAATCAAAGGTGGATTGAAAAATACAAAACAACAAGCCTAAAAATACATACAGGCCTGTAAGATACAGGGCCTGTTGTAGCAAGTTTTGATAAGTAAGAGTTTGTCCCACAGAGAGTATTGATCTGAACCACAAGGGTTGTATAGTAGTCTCCAGATCTAACTACAGATTTGGCAGTCCTAAAAGAAGGGTGTTTAGGTGTCACTGACCTATATTAAAAACTAGGAAAAGATAAGAATAAATTAAAGCTAAAGAAAGGGATAAAAAAGGATGATGATGTGTTTTAAAATAAAAGTAAAAGGGTGAGAAGTAAGAAGCTTAGGCTAAAGGTTTATTTAGTTATGTGACTCAGATTTAGGGCTGTCTTCTGCAGCAAGTCCTTACCGAAGTGCTATTACTAACCTCAGCAAGGTAGAAGAATCCAACTTAACCCATGCCATTTGGGGTGCTCGTAAAGCTATAGTCTGTCCACTCAAATGGTCACAGTCTATCCAATAGAGTCTGTCAAATCCCATTGATCAAGCCAGAAGTTGCTAATCTAATCCAAAGGAGTAAGCTGATCAAACCTCATCCAATGAATCAAATCAGGCCATGAATACCATTGCAAACATTATGTCTGCAAGGCTACAAGCTCCCCTGTTCTGCGCACAGATTTGGCTGACATTCAAAGGAGTTCCAATCCATAAAGCCCTCTCTATATTGTCAAGGCCAGCGGCACATTGATGCCCACACAAAGGACTAGCAACAGGTTGAATAAGGATCTAAGCGCAACAGATCATTGCTACAAAAGGCTTGCAATGACTCAGCCTCCCAGTCCGCAATCACTATAGAGAAGCCATATCTAACATCTGATGGCGGTCAAGTAAAAAAGAGGGGAGTCTGTTCCTACACAATCTCTCACTAAGCCATAAGTCCAAGTGCTGAGAAGAATAATCCATATCAGATCTGTGACCAAGTTTGCCCTAGGGCTATAGTCTGTCCACTCTAATGGTCACAGGCTATCCAAAGAGGCTCCCTTACCCACAAATACTAAGAACAGAACATGAAAATTGCTGACTACCACCATGGTCCCAGGACATCAAGCTCAAGCTTCCATGAGCCTTTCAATAAGCTCAAATCCTAAATGTATGCTATAGCCTGAACAAAATTACGGACAAATAGGAAAATAATAGATTGAGTAAACATTCAAACAAAGATTCCATTGATCTGGTGTTATTAACAATGAAATCTCTCAAGGCAACAGCCTTGTGCACAACAGCTCAACACCAAATCCCAATGTTTCCTAAACTATTACAAAACTTAAATAAAACTATACATAAATGCTTACCAAAGGTTTAGCCATCAAGTGCTAAGCTAAGAGAGAAGAAAAAATAGAAAAGGGAAAAGAAAACAAAACCCTAAATGAGCACAAGAAACCCTAGCTCAGATCTCAGGCTATTCCTAGATCGAAACCCTAATCCTAGGTGATCACAGGCTAACCCTAGATCGAAACCCTAGATGAAAACAGGCTATTCCTGGTTAAGTTTTACAAAATAAGATGTTCTATTTATAAGCAATCCATGAACTTTGGTGTGCCCTAGAAGCAAGGGTGAGGATGTGGAGTTGATTAAGTGGCCTATCTGCTACCCTTGGTTGCCTTGGGATGCGTGAAATAGATGGGCGCCTCTAGAGGTGTGCCCTAGAAATGTGAAATGTCCCAACAACCCCTGAGAATTGGAAATAGGTGGGAGAGAAGTTGGAATCCTGAGCTTCGCACAGAAGACTTGAGTGCAGAAGCAAACTTGTGAGGATGGATTTGTTGTGAAGGGAGCTCGCGAGGCTCTGCTCTGCTGTGAATGGTGCGTCTTGCGTGGCTACAGCTTTAGGTGATGTAGCTCGTTGGGTTCTCGCTGAGCTGTCGCGATGCTGTAGTGCAGGCTCGCGAGGTTCAACGTTGCGTGCAGCTTTCTACTACTCGCGAGGCTCAGAACCGCGTCTTACGTAGCTGGTTTTGACATTATGGCAAGCGAGATTTGCGCGAGAGGTTCACGTGAAGCCTGCGAAGTTCCAGAAGTGTGAGCTTTGAAGGCTCACGAGGTTCCCACTGAACCACACGACAAAGTGATTTTCAGCTTTCAGTTGCATGACTTCTTCACGAGATATCTTCCGAAGCTCGTTTGTGCTTGAGCTGCACGATCGATTTAAATGTTGCTGACCTTCAAACTTTGCAACAGTTGCGCGAAGTCACTTCTGAGTGAAATGAACCTCGCGATAGGTTCAAGTGAAGCCTCACGAGGGCTTATCTCTGTCACATTGTTGTTGTGCTTAGCCTGTTGCAGCAGCCTCCTTAATTTGGGTTCACCTTCCTTTCAGCCATTGAACTTTTAGGACCCTCCTTGGCATGTAATATGGTCACCATGGTGTGTGCCACCATGGTGCATTCTCTGGTTTTGCCTCAGCTCCACAGATTGACATCAATTTCACTCTTCTTGGCTTAAAAAGATGGATTGCAATGTTAAGTTCTTATTTCTTATTTTCTATAAAAACACAACTAAAAACACATTATTAATATGCTCAAAGGTAAATCAAAGGCTAGGTTGAGGGGTGAAAAATAGTATTTTTCAGTGCTCAACACACCCCCAAACCTAATCTTTGCTAGTCCTCGAGTAAAGGCAAAAAATAGAAAATGCCACTTTTGTAGGGGGCGCGGATGCATTTAGCATATGCACCAAGCCTTTTAAACCCCTAGGTGATCCTTAGTGGAGGAGTGAAGTCTCCTGAGGGTTTTCAGTGAAGATACCCACAAACTTCACCATTAAAATAGTTAAAAATAGTGCAGTCAATGACAAAACAAATTTCAATGAATAAAGCATCAGTCTACACCTATTCTTTAAAATTTGGAGGAAATTATAGCAGTAATGCAGCCATTTAAAATGCAAAATCAGCAGGTATTTGCATCACCACCATCATTTTACATCAGAAATTCAAAGTACAAAAATTAGTACCAAGCTTTCCTTAAATTTAAAAATCAGGTTGGATACAACCCTAATGAAATTAAAATTCAGACCCAATCCTTACAAGGGCTATCTCTCACAATGAAAATCAAAAGGGTGTTCACATTCTCATCAGCTCAAGAGCAGCTACAGACCCCAAATGGGCCTATAAGCATGAGCATTAGTTTTGCTTCTAAGTTTTGACATCCTCTTGACTTTTCACCGTAGATTAGCCAACTCCTCATCTCCTCATGACACCTCATTTCACTTAGGATCAACAAGGTATTTTGATGGGTTGCAATGCGGCTTATGGGTGAGGTTTATAAAGAATAAATGATAGAATGGATCAAAATTTAGAAATCAGCAAGGTCGGAGGTGATTCATGACTTCACCACCTTCATTTCAGCACTACTTCATCTTCCTTGACATTTTTTAGATTCAAAGTGGTCAGCTTCTTCTCTTCTTTTCAGTTTTCAGATGAAGTACTTTTCTTGACTTCTTTTTTATTGTTATTGTTATTTTTTTTCTTTTATAAATAAATAAATATATATATATGTATATATATATATATATTTACATTTTGGTGCTGGTTTGCCACACATAACCATTGCTACACTGCTATTTTTAGACTGCTTCTCTTCCACTTTCACCAAATGTTTGACCCAACTCACCTATCTTCAACTTCTCTTGTACCTTCTGAATTCTCATAGTGAGGGACAGGTTGAATCAGGATATGAGCTTAAGGTGCAAGTACTCCAGTGTTTGTTGAAGAGAAATAGGATTTTCAAAGTTCAAAGAGTGTAAGCAAAGGGCAGTTGAATAGGTAGGAAATTTTAAGCTCAAACTGTCCAAATGAAGGCCTTGGGTCATTTCCTTAGTGTCGTGAGTGCTATCAATCAATTTTGATTTGGAGATGCCTAACTTCTAGTGAAAAGTGATTGAATCAATTAGTACTTAGAGCAGAAAAAATGCCAAAAACACTCTTCAAAAGAAATTGGATAGGCCCAAATCTCACTAGGTATGGTCCTCAAATTAACCCATAGGATATACTTCCACCTTTTTCTCTCCTTTCAGTTTTAAAAGTCTGCAAAATTTTAAATTTTCCACAAATTTCCTCATTCTAATAACTTAGGTGGGAATTAACTCTATTCATCTCAATTTTCCTCACACTGCTGTACTAAAATTAATTATTCTAATGGCAGACTTACCCTGCCACATCCCCAAACCTAAGTTAAACAGTGTCCTTACTGTTTCATGAAAACATGTATAGGGGCAGCAGGGAGCAGGACAGACACATGCTAAACTACAGTAGCAAATAAAGAGAAAAATGAACTAAAACAAAGCAGAAAAGTAAACTATGAAGGAGAAAAGAGAAGAGACAAAACATGACCACTAAGAAAATAAAATAGCTACACGAACTCCTAAAAGCAAGCACTATATGTTGCAGAAGTGACAGTAAAAACAACATGTATATAAAAATTAAAAAACACATAAAATAAACTAAACATTTAAAATTCTAAACACAAAATTTTATAAAATGATCTGAGTATGAATCAGAATTGATGACATTGAATTTTTAAAATTAAAAGCACACATTGTAAAGCAGGATTCATACAAAAATCAAATCATACTACACTATATAGACAAAATTTTAAAACACTAAAAACAACTATGTTACATATGGTACACACTATTGGATCAGCTATCAATGGAAGGACTTAAAAGTGAATGATTTTAAAGGGCTCAACAGAATTTTAAACACAGAATTGTAACCTCTTATCATTAACCCTCATGACTCTTCCCAACATTAAGGCTCATGATCTTAACAGTCTAGATGGGGGTATATGCATGACAGAAAATTAAGACAACCCATCTGGAACTCAGCTAAACTGGAAAAAACTGTAATATAAAATTGAAAGGCCATACCTTTGCATTTACAATAAACCTGAGGTCCTCTAGCTCAACAATTTACAGTTGCATGAGAGATGCAGGGAGCAGCTCCAGCTCCACATCAGGTGGAAAATCACTTAAAAGGCAACAAAGGTGACTTAGATGGCTTGAGGGCAGTTGTCCAAGTGAAGTGGTGCACTCACCCCACTGAGAAGCCTAAAATAGTACTTTTTAGCACATAGGTGGGGGCCTCCTCAGTCCATACTTCAAAAATTTCCACAAATACCTCAACCCAAGTCCAGTAGATTGGGCAAGGTCTCATCCACTATCTCACCAATGACTGTAACTGTTTAAGAAATCTCATTTCCTCCATCATATCCTTTCCCTTATAAGAGGGAGAAGGACCTTTAAAAATTTGAAGAAATGGCAGATAAGGTTCTGCTGGTCCTCATCTGCTGACACATCAAATATTTTTTTTATTTTGTTATTACCGCTGTACTTTATTCAAATATTACAAAGACATAAAAAATCTAAAATAGAAAATGAAGAAAAATTTCACAAATCACACAAAAACTAAAGCCTACATTTATTCAAACACTACATCTGCAAAGAATATAGCTCAACAAAAATACAGATTACTATACTAGATCAAAACTCCCCGGCAACGGCGCTAAAAACTTGTTAGTGATTTTTAGATGCTTGCTGCTAACTTTATTTGAAAACAGTGATAAGAATGTGTTCATAAAAATAAATCAAAGGTTGATTGAAAAACATAAAACAACAAGTCTAAAAATACTCACAGACTTGCAAGATACAGGGCCTGTTGTAGCAAGTTTTGATAAGTAAGAGTTTGTCCCACAGGGAGTATTGATCTTAACCACAAAGGTTGTATAGTAGTCTCCAGATCTAACTGCAGATCTGGCAGTCCTAAAGGAAGGGTGTTTAGGTGTCATTGAGCTATACTAAAAACTAGGAAAAGACAAGAATAAACTATAGCTAAAGAAAGGGATAAAAAAGGATGATGATGTGTGTTAAAATAAAGGTAAAAGGGGTGGGAAGTAAGCAACTTAGGCTAAAGGTTTATTTAGTTATGTAACTCAGATTTAGGGCTCTCTTCTACAGCAAGTCCTTACCGAAGTGCTATTACTAACCTCAGCAAGGTAGAAGAATCCAACTTAACCCATGCCATTTAGAGCGCTCTTAAGGCTATAGTCTGTTCACTTAAATGGTCACAGTATATCCAATAGAGTCTGTCAAATCCCATTGATCAAGCCAGAAGTTGCTAATCTAATCCAAAGGAGTAAGCTGATCAAACCTCATCCCATGAATCAAATTAGGCCATGAATACCATTGCAGACACTATGTCTACTAGGCTACTGTTATTCACTGAAAAGTACCACTTTTCACCTCTTAACTTTGCCTTTGTTGGACCTTGAAGCAGACTAATAATCATTTGTTAAGTGTGTTTTATAATTAGCAAATAAAATGTGTAACTTAATACAAACTCCTTGCTTTTTAGCCCAAAAGAGAGAGAGAATGCATTCAAAGATGACAGCTGAGACAAAGCCTGATGGAGCACCTTAGTAGTGCTCACTATGGTGACTCATTGTTGCTAATCATTATTGACCAAAGTCTAGCAGATGAATGAAGTTAGCTGAGAAAGGAGGAGATTGTGACAACAACAAGTGCAATACACCAGAGCAGTAAAAGATAGACCTCGCAGAGTTGAGGAGCTTCCTCTCGAAGCTAAAGATGCAGTGGAAGAGGCCCCTCACACAGATACGTCGCGTAGTCAGGAGGACAGCTAAAATTATCTCGCGTATATCTCGTAGGTTAAAACTCTCAGAATTTTCCCTCACGAAGCTCTCGCGGAGATTAAGCCTCAAAGCCACCACCCGAAGAACCCAGTGAGTCCATATGTACACTGAACAAAATGTCACCTCGCGTAGTTCTCGCATAGCCCTAGATGAGAGAGATGCCCAGAATTATCTTTGCGCAGATCTCGCGCACTCTGAAGCCTTACCATTGACTACACGAGAGCAGGAGCATAACTGCATGAGTACTCAGTGAGAAAGAGCTTCTGAAGCTCTAATGAGCGAGAAGTCTAGGCACTTTGGATAATCTCCACGACAGCTTTATAGTGCAAAGGAACTGTGTGATGAATTGAAGATTCACTGTGCGAGCAAGCACTTCCCACCAGCTAAAGGCAACTCCGCGAAGGTAAAGTAGCTGCGCGAAAGAGCTAAAAGTAGATACCAGCCCCACAAAGCACGGGCTCTCCACCTCTCAGTTTTAATTGAAGGACTTTTTAGGAATTTCCCAAGGCTAGGGCACACATCCTGAGGCACATATTTTGAGGGCACATCTCCAAGCATCCAAGGGTTGAAATAGTGCCACGTCTGATAGAAAAATTAGGGTTAATCTCTTTAGAGCCAAGGCTGTTTTGATAGAGTATATAAGCTATACTTAGAGTTTATTATTTTCATCTTTCCTTCATCCTCTGTTGGCTGAGAGCTCCAGCAAGTTAGGGTTAAGGTTTGATCACCTATTTTTCTTATTTTTCTTCTCTCTTAGCTCAGCACTTGCTGGCTAATCCCCCTATAAGCAGCTAGGTTTAGTTTTGTTTCAATCTTGTAATAGATTTTGTATATATTGGGATCATGGATGAGCAGTTGTGTATAGGCTGCAGCAAGGAGACAGTTCATTATAAGTTTTGCTATTATCAATGAACTGTTGTTTTAATGCTTAATCAAATCTATAGATCTTATGATTTCTTTAGATGTCTGTAGGATCCATGTATTTGGGACTAGCCCATTTAGTTTATAGTAGATCTATTGTTTGCCATCTGATTTCCCTTTGTTTGATAAACACATGGAAAGTAATGCTGGATCTGTAGTGAGATCTAGGGAGCTCAGAGGCCTGCGGACCATGGTGATTGCAGCAGTTTACATATTCTTTCTCAGACCTCTGAGGTATGGACAGACTAATGGGATGCCCTGTGACCATTATAGTGGACAGAGTATAGCCCTAAGGTTGTGTCCAGTCACATGTTTAAGGAGGATTCTTTTCCCCTGCACATGAGCTTCTAGAGCCTTGTGAGGAGGTTTGTACAGTAACTGGCTCCCCTCTGTCTTACCTAATCGACATCAGATGTTAGATCTGGTCTTTTTGTAGTAATTGCAGTTTAAGGCTGAGTCATTACAAGCCTTTTGTAGCAATGACCAGCTGAATCTAAAGCCTTATTCAACCTGTTGCATGGTCCTTTTTGTGGACATCAAGTACCGCTAGGCTTGGCAAAGCACTTAGGATCTTATGGGTTGGAATACCTATGGATGTCAGCCAGATCTGTGTGCAGGTCTGGGGAGCTTGTAGCACTGGCATTACATAGTGCTATACTAGTATTCATGGCTAGAGCTGGTCCAGTGGTTGAGGAAATGATCAGTTCACTCTTCTGGATTAGACTAGCGAATTTTTTATTTAACTAATGAGATTTGACAGACTCTATCGGATACCCTGTGACCATTATAGTGGACAGAGTATAGCCTTAAGAGTGCCCCAAATGGCATGGATTAAACTGGGAGCTTATACTTTGTTGAGGCTATTAATGGCATCTCAGCAAGGACAACTGTAGAGACAGACTAAATCTGAGTTACATTATTGCATCATTAACTCTAGCTCAACCTGCTTACTTCTCACCAATTTTTATATTTTATTTTGACACACTCCATCACCATCTTCTGTTTAACCATTTCTTTAGGATAGGGCTACACTTTATTTCCCTTCTTTAGTGTTAATTTAGTTGAGTCATGACACCCAACTCCCTTCCTTTAGGATTGTCGGATTTGTAGTCAGATCTGGAGGCCTACTATTATAGCCCATTTTGGGTTCTAGATCAATTTCTCTGCGGGAAAAACTTTTACTTATCAAAACTTGCTACAATAAACCCTGTATCTTGTAGGACTGTGTTTATTTTAGACTTGCTGTGCTGACCCATCTCTAATTCCCCACTCTTGATTTATTCTCTCCATTGTTCTTAATAAAATAGCAGCAAGAGCCTAAAAAAATCAGACAACAGCTACAAGCTCCCTAGTTCTATGCACAGATCTAGCTGACATTCATACAAGTTCCAACCCATAAAGCCCTCTGTGTATTATCAAGGCCAGCAACACATTGATGCCCACATAAAGGACCAGCAATAGGTTGAATAAGGATCAAAATGCAGCTAATCGTTGCTACAAAAGGCCTATAATGACTCAATCTCCCAGTCCAAAATCACTACAGAGAAGCCAGATCTAACATCTGATGGCGGTCAAGTAAAATAGTGGGGAGTCTGTTCTTGCACAATCTCTCACTAAGCCACAAGTCCAAGTGCAGAGAAGAATAATCCATCTCAGATTTATGACCAAGTTTGCCCAAAGGCTATCGTTTGTACACTCTAATGGTCACAGGCTATCCACAGAGGCTCCCTTACCCACAAATACTAAGAACAGAACATGAAAACTACTGACAACACTATGGTCCCAAGGCATCACGCTCAAGCTTCCATGGGCCTTTCAATAAGCTCAAATCCTAAATGTATGCTATAGCCTGAACAGAAATATAGACAAATAGGAAAATAATAGATTGAGTAAGCATTCAAACAAAGATTCCATTGATCTAGTGTTATTAACAATGAAATCCCTCAAGGCAGCAGCCTTTTGCACAACAGCTCAACACTCAATCCCAATGTTTACTGAACTATTACAAAACTTAAATAAAACTATACATAAATGCTTACCAAAGGTTTAGCCATCAAGTGCTGAGCTAAGGGAGAAGAAAAAATAGAAAAGGAAAAAGAAAACTAAACCCTAAATGAGCATAGGAAACCCTAGCTCAGATATGAGGCTATTGCTGGATTGAAACCCTAATCCTAGGTGATCACAGGCTAACCCTAGATCGAAACCCTAGATGAACACAGACTATTCTTGGTTAAGTTTTACAAAATAGGAAGATGGTCCATTTATAAGCAATCCTTGAACTTTGGTGTGCCCTAGAAGCAAGGGTGAGGATGTGGAGTTGATTAAGTGGCCCATCTATGACCCTTGGCCGCCTTGGGATGCATGGAATAGATGGGCGCCTCAGGAGGTGTGCCCTAGAAATGTGAAATATCCAAGCAGCCCCTGAGAATTTAAAATAGGTGGGAGAGAAGTTGGAATCTTGATATTTGCACAGAAGACTTGAGTGCAGAAGCAGACTCGCGAGGATGGATTTGCTATGAAGGGAGCTCGTGAGGCTTTGCTCTGCTTTGCTGTGAATGGTGCATCTCGCGTGGTTGCAGCTTCAGGTGATGTAGCTCGCTGGGTTCTCATTGAGCTATCACGATGCTGTAGTGCATGCTGAAGAGGCTAGTGAGGTTTAACATTGTGTGCACCTTTCTGCTACTCGCGAGGCTCAAAACCGCATCTCGCATAGCTGGTTTTGACATTAATGCACGCGATATCTGCGTGACAGGTTCACGTGAAGCCCGTGAAGTTCCAGAAGTGTGTGCTTTAAAGGCTCACGAGGTTCCCACCGAACCACGCGACAGAGTGATTTTCAGCTTCCAGCTATGCGACTTCTTCACGAGATATCTTCTGAAGCTTGTTTGTCGCTGAGCTACGCAACAACTGTGCGATCGATTTAAATGCTACTGGCCTGTAAACTTTGCAACAGCTGCGCGAGGTCACTTCTGAGTGAAATGAACCTCCTGATAGGTTCAAGTGAAGCCTCGTGAGGGCTTATCTCTGTTACATTGCCGCTGTGCTTAGCCTATTGCAGCAGCCTCCTTAACTTGGGTTCACCTTCCTCTCAACCATTGGCCTTCTAGGACCCTCCTTAGCATGCAATATGGTCACCATGGTTTGTGCCACCATGGTGCATTCTTTGGTTTTGCCTCAACTCCATAGATTGGCATCAATTTCACTCTTCTTGGCTTAAAAAGATGGATTGCAACATTAAGTTTTTATTTCCTATTTTCTATAAAAATACAACTAAAAACACATTATTAATATGCTCAAAGGTCCATCAAAGGCTAGGTTGAGGGGTGAAAAATGGTATTTTTCAGTGCTCAACACTTTCCGTGCACAAACAATATGGTTGAATATGAAGCCTCAGCAACTGGCTTACAAGGAACACTGGACCTGAATGTAACTCATCTTAGGGTATTTGGCAATTCACAACTGATTATATGCTAGACCAACGGATATTGGAAGATGAAGGATAAAAAGCTAATCCCATACAATGAGCACCGCGAGGATCTAATAGCATTCTTCGATGATGTTACCTTCTCCTATGTCTCGCGGGAAAGAAATCGCTTCACTAATGCACTAGCAATGTTATCATCAATGGTCAAAATTTCGTATGGGGTCGAGATGAAGTCGATCATGATTGAGCAAAGAAATGAACCCGCCTTTTGCCTCCAGATTGAGGAACCCCCAAGGTTAGATGATGAGTCACCATGGTTCTCAGATATCAAGAATTTCCTTGAAACTCAAACTTTTTCCGAGGGGACATCTAAGGAAGATAAGTGGACCATTCGACGTTTAGCTGCGAACTATGTCATTTGTGGCGAGTGCCTCTACAAGTGGGTTTATAATAAAATCTTGCTTAGATGCCTAACTGAAGATGAGGCGACCAACATCATGAGAGAAATCCATGAAAGAGTATGCGGAGCCCATGTTAATGGACACATGCTCTCTAAGAAGATCCTACGGCAAGGGTATTTCTAGACTATAATGGAAATTGACTGTTGTAAGCATGTGCAGAAGTGCTATAAATGCCAAGAACACTCCAGTCTAATACATGCTCTTGCTATTGATCTACATAACATGACCACTCCTCAGCCATTTACTACATGGGAACTCGACATCGTCAGAAAGATCAATCTGAAAGCATCTAATGGGCATTAGTTTATCCTCGTTGCCATTGAATACTTCACCAAGTGGATAGAAGGAGCATCTTACACAAATAACATGACCAGTCATGTTGAGAAGTTTATCAAGAACAACATCATTTGCCGATTCGGTGTACCTAAGGACATCATCATTGACAATGACACTAACTTTGCAAACAAGTGCATCAGGGCCTTCTACGAGCAATACAAAATCAAACATCATCGCTCATCATCGTATCGGCCACAAACCAATGGTGTCGTAGAAGCTGCTAACAAGATGATTGTCTGAATCCTTGAGACAGTTGTCGGACTACTGGTGTTGTTTATTATGTTATGGTGGAAACAAATTTAAAGACAAAGTAAAACCAAAGAATGGATTCAACACTACCAAAGTAATCCTAGATCTGCAAGATACATGGCCTATTATAGCAAGTTTTGATAAGTAAGAGTTTGTCCCACAGAGAAATTGATCTAGAACCCAAAATGGGTTATAATAGTAGGCCTCCAGATCTGGCTATAGATATGACAATCCTAAAGAAAGGGAGCTGGGTGTCACGGCTACACTAAATTAATCCTTAAAACAGAGAAATAAAATGTAGCCCTATCCTGAAGAAAGGGTTAAGAAGAAGATGGTGATGGTGTGTACCAAATAAAATATAAAAATTGGTGAGAAGCAGGTTAAGTTCAGAGTTAAAGCAGTAATGTAACTCAGATTTAGTCTATCTCTGTAGTGCTCCTTACTGAGACGCTATCAAAATCCTCAAGAAGGTAGATATATCTAGTTTAACCCATACCATTTAGGGTGCTCTTAAGGCTATAGGCTGTCCACTCAAATGGTCACAGCCTATCCTATAGAGTCTGTCAAATCCCATTAGTTAAACCAGAAATTACCAATCTAGTCCAGAGGAGTGGACTGATCATTTCCCAAGCCACTGGACTAGATCAAGCCATGAATACTATTGCAACACTATATAATACCAGTGCTACAAGCTCCCCAGATCTATGCACAGATCTGGCTGACATCTATAGCTATTCCATCTCATAAGATCCTAAGTGCTTTGCCAAGGCCAACGGCTCACTGGTGCCCACAAAAAGGACCATGCAATATGTTGAATGGGGCTCTAAATCCAACTAGTCATTGCTACAAAAGGCCTGCAATGACTCAGGCTCAAGCTGCAATTACTACAGAGAAATCAGATCTGACATCTGATGTCGGTTAGGTAAAACAGAGGGGAGCCAGTTCCTGTACAAACCTCCTCACAAAGCTCTAGAAGCTCATGTGCAGGGGAGAAGAATCTTCCTCAAACATATGGCTGGACACCACCTTAGGGCTATACTCTGTCCACTCAAATGGTCACAAGGTATCCCATTGGTCTGTCCATACCACAGAGATCTGAGAAAAAGCATGAAAACTGCTGCAACCCCCATGGTCCACAGGCCTCCGAGCTCCCTGGATCTCACTACAGATCCAACATTGCTTTCCATGGGGCTATCAAACTAAGGGAAATCAGATGGTAAATAATAGATCTACTAGAAACTGAATGGCCCCAAATACATGGATCCTATAGACATCTAAGGGAACCATAAGATCTTTAGATTCAATTAGTCATTTAAAACATCAATCCATTAATAAAAGTAAACCTCACAATGAACTGCCTCCAGGCTACAGCCTGTACACAACTGCTCATCCAAGATCCCAATGTATACAAAACCTATTATAAACTAAAATAAACTAAATCTAACTGCTTCTAAGGGGATTAGGCAGCAAGTGCTGGGCTAAGAGAGAAGAAAAAATGGAAAAAAGAGATGATCAAACCCTAACCCTAGCCTGCTGGAGCTCGCAGCCGACAGAGGATGAAAAGAAAGATCGATCCTAAAACTAAACTCTAAGTGTAGCTTATATACTCTATCCATACCGCCTTGGCCCTAAAGAGATTAACCCTAATTGTTTTAGCAGACGTAGCACTATTATAACCCTTGAATGCCTTGAGACGTGCGCCTTAAAATCCATGCTTCGAGATGTGTACCCTAGCCTTGGGAGTTTCCCAAAAGGTCCTTGAGTTAAAACAGAGAAGTGGGGAGCCTGTGCTTCACGGGGCTGGCGTATGCATTCATTCATTCACGCAGTTTCAGAGCCTTCACGGAGTAGCTTTTGGTTGGTGGGAAGTGCTCACTCACGCAGTGAATCTTTAGTCCATCGCACAATTCCTTTGCGCTGTAATTCTGTCGCTGAGATGAACTGGAGTGCCTAGACTTCTCACGCAGTAGAGCTTCAGAAGCTCTCTCTCTCGCTGGGTACTCGCACAGTTATGTTCCTGCGCTCGCATAGTAATTGGTAAGGCTTCAGAGTGCGCAAGATTTGCGCAAGGAGAATTCTGGGCATCTCTCTCTTCCAGGGCCACGCATGAACTCTGCGAGATGGAATTTTGTTCAGTACACACATGGACTCGCTATGTTCTTCGCGCGACTGCTTTAAAGCTTGATCTCCGCGAGAGCTTCGTGACTACAAATTCTGAGGATTTTAATCCATGAGATCTTCGCGATGCCTTTACAGCTCTCCTCTTGACTGTGTGTCCTATCTGTACGAGGGCATCTTCCATTGCATCCTTAGCTTCGCGAGGGAGCTTCTCAACTCTGCGAGATCTATCTTTCTATGCTCTGATGCATTGCACTTGCTATTATTGCAGTTTCTTCATTCTCAGCCAACTTTATCGATCTACTAGGCTTTTGGTCAATGATGACCAGCAAATGAGTCACCATGGTGAGCACTATCAGGTTGTTTCATTAGGCTTTGCCTCAGCTGTCATCTTTGTATGTCTTCTTCCTCTTCTTTGGGCAAAAAAGGATGGATTTCATATTAAGTTGCACACATTATTGCTAACTATAAAACACACTTAACAAGTGATTATTAGTCTGCTTCAAGGTCTATCAAAGGCTAGGTTAAGAAGTGAAAAGTGGTACTTTTCAGTGAATAACACTCCCCCAAACCTAATCTTTGCTAGTCCTTGAGCAAAGGAAAATTTAAAATGACTATTCTAAGAATTTAAATGTCACTTTCATAGGGAGCACAGATACATTTGACATATGTACCAAGCCTTTTAAACCCCTAGGTGATCCCTAGTGGAGGAGTGAAGTCTCCTGAGGGTTTTCAGTGAAGATACCCACAAACTTCTCAATAAAATAGTTAATAGAAGTGTAAAATTATCAAGTTAGCTGTCAAGAAGTAGAGCATTAATTCACCTTTGATTCCACAAAAGAAAATATATGGGGAATTTGAACATATGATTATGCACAGACATTTACTCATCACAGCTTCTACATAGATGCACATCATTTCCGATTAGCTCACAGCAGGGGAAAACATCACAAGTAGGTCAGTACTGAGTTCATCATTAATTCAAAAATTAGGTTATAGGTCATGCCTAATACATTTAACATCAGACCCAATGCTTACCTGGGCATACTTCTCACAAGGAACTTTGAGGGTCCCAAATGGGTCTGTAAGCATGAGAATAGGCATACCATCTAAGTTCTAGCATTATTGTCTAATCCTTACCATAGATTGGACAGCTCTCTATCTTTGCATGATAGCTAATTCAACTTTGGATCATAGGGTCTTTTAACTGGGTTGTAATGTGGCTTATGGGGTAGGTTATATAGAATGGGTGGTTAAAAAGGGATTCAAAGTTGAGAAATCAGTAGGTGAAGGAGGTGATTCATGACTTCACCTTCTGTAATTCAGCACCTTTCATTTTCTTTAAAATTCTTCAGACTTGAAGTGGCTAGCTTCTCTTCTTATTCTTGATTTTTCAGTAAACTTTTCCTCTTGACTCCTCTCTTATTCCTCTTCATTATTGTTTTTCTTTCTTTTGGATGCATTTTTCTTTTTGTTTCTGTTGTTCTGACTTGCCACGTCTCTCCTCAGTTGCTACACTGCTAAGCTTTAAGTATCTCTTCTCCATTCACCCAATGTTGATCTTATCTTGTCCATCTTCAGCTCCTTCTCCTTTACCTTCTGAATTATCAGAGTGAGGGTAGGCTTGAATCAGGTCCATAGGTTCAGGTACAAGTACTCAGGTGTATTTTGAAGAAAATTGGAAATTAAGGCTCAAAAAGTGTGTGCACAAGGGTAGTTAATTACAGTTTGGTCTTGTGCGAGCATGGATCCTCTCGGGCCCGTCGCGGCGATGCTCTCACGATGGAATAAAATGTAGAGTCACCACCCGGAGCTTTTGGTGACCCGGGAAACCTTTAAATCAATATTTTGAGCACCAAAGTGCTAAATATGACTCTGATTTACCGGTCTTTGCCAAAGGCTCTAGGGTAGGGGCTTCGGTTATTGATCGGGAAGGGTTTAGGCACCTGATCAACCCGCATGTAGCGGTCTCTATCTATGGCCAAAAATAAGAGTAAATGGGCAGAGCTTCCCCTTGCCCAAAGGAAATATGGTCCTATCAAGCTTTGAGCCAAACCGAAATTTCGGCGGCGTAACGGCTTGAATCCTTGGACGGAGGAAACACCAAGATGGTAGAGGAAGAGAGGGGTGAGCCGGAGCTCACGGGCCCTTGTTGCACCGTAGAAGACCTTCACTTTGGTGTGCTTCTGATGACTTTAAATGGCTTAAACAATAGAAGAATAGGTTCTAATGCTAGGATTCGGTAGATAGGAAGTGTGGAATGAAGCTAGGGACTAAGCTTTAACCAAAACAGGTGATCTAATGGTTGAAAAGGGTTGAAAAGGATGATCTATGCATGCTGGAATTCTGGTTGAAGAAATAAGAAAAGAACTTTCTCTCACTAGGGCTCTCTCTCTCCTAACTCAAGCTTTCACCCTAATCTTTTCAACCTTGATTTTTTCAACCCTTTTGGGAAGAGGGGGGCCTCTCTATTTATAGAGAAGAGGTGGGTTAGAGGGTTATTTAAGAGCTAATTGGTTTAGCAATTAGGTAATCCTCCATCTAAGGTTTTCTAGGTTTTTAGGGTCCTAGAGGTTTGGGAAATTGGTTTCAATGGCGGATGATGGGGTGAGACCATGGGTGACTTAAGGGTTGCCAATAAGCTCAAAGGGGGTGCAACCAACCTCAAGACACCCACCTTAACCAAGGAGATGGTCAAAGGGTCAAACCAGATGGAGGAAATTTGAGCATTTAATGACAGATATTGTAGTTAAGCTGGGCGTATATATTACATACGCCCAATTTATGCACAGTGAAATTCAAGAAAACCTGGGAGAATCTGAGAAGATGGATGCCCGTGTTGGTGGCCACCTATGCTGGGCGTATGTATTATATACGCCCGACAAAATTTGGCCCAAAAATGCTAAGCGTATATAATACATACGCCTGACCAAATTTGGCACAAAAATTCCAGGCGTATATAATACATACGCCTGACGAAACCGGGGCCAAATTTGCTGGGCGTCTGTAATGAGCAAAAAGTCATGATTTTATGTGGGCTTTCATTCAGCCGTAACTTTTGAACCACAATTCCAAATTGGGTGATCTTTGGCTCATGGGAAAGCTGGAGAAGTCCTCTTTCCAATGGTATATGGCTCATCCTCAGCAGTGGTTTGTATAAAAAAAGTAGCTCTCCTCCCATCAAATGCTCAGGAGGGCTTAAGTTGAGTCTGGGAAGGGATCCTAGGGTTTAGGGGTGATCTCTAAAGGTTGGGGGAATGGCTCTAATGGGTTTTAGGTGATTCCTAAAGCTCTGGATTGATTCCTAGGGTTCAGGAGTGTCATCGGAAGCACAGGGGTACATCTCTCTCAGAGTACAGGCTGATCGGGCCTTAGGCCAAATTTGGGTGTCTACAGATGCCCCTCTTTGGTATTCGATCACTAATGATCGGATGCCAAAGATAAGAGACATTCGAAGAGGTCCAAGGCATGTTTGATGGGTCCACCTGGTTCAACTCAATTCTCAATCATTCATGGTGGTGGTGAGTATACGCAAGCCCTCTCATTTCGGGATATCGTCCGTACCTCAAAGCAAATAGTCCCCAAGGGCATTGCGACATTACTAGGCATAACTGTGATGATCATAAAAAGTGTAAGCCCGCTAGCCAAGATATCATCCACTTCCTGAGGGAGATTATAGATTTGTGATGTTGAGTATTAATCTGAACCAGACAGCTCCATGAAACAGGGTGATCGATCTATGCTTCAGAATCGACGTGAAGTACACAAAGCGAAGGTCTAAACAATGTGTCCAATCCTATGGGGCATTGACAGCTCCATTGGATTGGTCACGGGTGCCCTTACCTAGGTAAGGCTTGGAGTTTCTGGGTGAACCCATCAACCTCGAGGTTGCTTTAGCATGATTTACCCGAGTGGAGTGAATATTGATGTGGCAACACTTCATGGGAATGCATGCCCATTTTTAGAGTAATTTTTTTTTTTTATTTCCTTTTTCTGAATTTTCTTTTGTTTCGAGGCCTCTAAGCGAAGTTCAAGGACCTCTGGTAATTTTATTCTTGCACAACTCTTTAGGTGGATCAAATGTCAGTTGATACGCTTTAAGAATGTGTGCGCTCCACCGGGGATAGGTGCACCTTGGGGATGTGCTCGTTTTGGTGGCGAGGTGCTCCTGATTCACATGACTTGGGGTGCCTTAACTTGAGACAAAGCTAAGAGGATTGGGCTAGAACTAAATATCCATCGAAAGAGATGGTCAATTCCAGCCTCCGTCCCTAATGAAATTACATCTTACTAATTATGCACAGACAGACACCCATCAGGGGCGATAAGCAACAAATAGGCGCGAATGGAAGCCTCGACCCTAAGGTACAATTTACGAGGACAAACGACCATCCTGCGGATACCCAGACGCAAGTGCATACATTCAACAGGGACATCGTGCCTATACAGGTTTTAAGCCTGTGTAAAAGGAAATAAAAGGGAATGAGCCCTTCAGTCTGTATGTTTGCACATAGTTTGGTTGGTTGTAATTTCATTTTTGACGGGTCAGTTTTGACTGACAATAGACTTTTCGAATGGTCTGAAGTCGGGTATACTCTTTGTCAATCATAGATCAGAAGGTGAATGATCGGAGCCAAAGCTTAGAAGGTGGGGTCAACCTACTCAGGATTTTTACTTCATAACAAAAGGTCGTTATTTCCTCTTTTTTCCTTTTTCTTCTTTCTTTTTTCATGTCAGTTCGAGACTCTGAGCATGCTCAAACAGCTTTTATTTCTGCACGTATCCTTAGGCGAATCAACTTGCCATGTTGATATACCCGGTGATGGGTCCTTGGTTTGCCTGCCAGATCAGGTCTCGACTTCTGTTGGGGAAGATTTGAGGCTAGGTGTACGTTCCCAGGAGCGACCGGTGATGGATGAGTTCATTTTCCTGCCGAGTTAGGTTCTGACTCCTGGGGAACGTTTTAGGGAACATTGACCGGAGATGGGTAAAATTATCTGCCTGTCGGATCAGGTATGAGGTGCCCCTGTGTAAAATGGGGTTTGAGAACTTTCGGGTGTACTCGATCATTCAGAATTGATTTAACACGATTCTCGTAGTGGTGCAAATGGTCATTACAACACTCTTTTGAGAACTAGTGTCATTTTTCAGCATTTCCTTTTTTCTCCTTTTTGGATTTTATGATTTTATGGAGCACTTAGCGGGTGCTTACAGATCTAGATCCGTTTATTGTAGCACAGTCCCTTTGGGCCAATCGAAGAGAGCTCGAAGGGCCGTTTGGGGATGTGTGCACCATCGCTTGATGGTACGTGGGCTTCTAAGAGGGACCAGACCTTGGTCCGTAGCATACAAGGGGGTCCGTCGGGCCTCAAAACTGAAAAAAAAAATGGCAGGGAAGTTTTAAAACTGCCAATTTTGGTCGGGCGTATATAGTATATACGCCCAGCCAATCTGCAGCAAAAAATGGCCGGGCGTATATATTATATACGCCTGACCAAAATTGGCAAAAGAATGGTCGGGCGTATATATTATATACGCCTGACCAAAATTGGCAGTTTTAAAACTGCCCGAGCCTGAGCACAAAAGGGACCCCCTCTTTCAAACTCTATCTTCTTCCCTCCTTCTTTCTCAAGTCCGGGACAACCCCTTAGGGTTTTTGCATTTGATTTTTCTTGAGTTCTATTGTCAGGAGTTGTGTGTGCGGATCAAAAGACGTTTATTCTCCACCGATTTTGGATCTATTTCCCCTCCCATTAAAGGTAATCATCGATTTTTCCTTTGAATTTTGATAATGTTGTGTTGTTTTTTTTTTGTTTTGTGGTTTTTCTTTTTGGAGATGCTTGATGTTCCTTCTCTCTCTTTTTTGAAAGATGTATATATATAATCCCTTTTTTTTTTGGTGTATGTGATCCTCATGCCTACGCTCTTCTTTTTTGTTGTTTTCTTGTTATATGTGGTTCCTTCTTTTTTGTTGTTTTGTTGTTTCTTTTCTTCTCCTTTTTTTTTTATTATATGTAATGCTTGTTTTTTTTTTTTATATATGTGATGCCTCTTTTTTTTCTTTTATTATATGTGATGCCTCTCCTTTTTTTTTATATGTGATGCCTCTCTTTTTTTGCTGTTTTGTTGTTTCTTTTCTTCTTTTTTTTTTTTATATGTAATGCTTGTTGTTTTTTTGTTTTTTTTATTTTATTTTATTTTTTATTATGTGTGATGCCTCTTTTTTTTTTTATATATTATATGTGATCCTTCACCTTTTCTTTTTTTATATGTGATGCTTCTTCCTTTTTTGTAGTGCATTATATATATATTTTTTTTAGGTATATGTGATTCCTTATTTCTATGCTCCCCTCCCTTTTTTTCAATTTTCTCATTATTCAGCACCATTCATTCTTCATTCATCCCTCTCTTTTTTGATGGATCAGTGCATTTTTTTGTGATTCTCCTCTCTTTTTTTTTTTTTAGCAGCCCTTTCTTATACCGATGTGTTCCATATTTTCAGATGTCCGACGACGAAGGGCAGGGTCCACAGGAGGGGCCCGAGATGGCCTATGGTCCTCACAGGAGCAGTTCATTGTTTCTCAGCACTCCTCCCAACCTTGGTACGAAATGCAAGGTGAAGCCGCTTGTACTGGCCTCCTGCATTGTCAGCATACCCACATTTCCAACTTTGGGATCGCTGGCCAGGTAAACAGATGAGCCCTTTGTCTTTTCCTTTGATGCCTTCATTATACCACTTGCTCCTATTTGACCGATGCCTTTGTTTGCAGCCCCTACCACACATCATGTTCCGGGGTGGTTGGTTCGACCTCCAGCGCCTCGTACTTTATCTCCCCCAAGTGGTGAAGGACCTGCTCGCCCAAGCTGGTTTTGGAGACTTCATTTCATGCCCCGCTGTGAGGGCTGACACGACCTATCTGAAGGCCCTGATAGAGCACTTCCGCCCCGAGACCATGACATTTCACATGGCCATGGATGAGATGACCCTCTTGCCTGCAGACTGGTCCATAATTACCAGGGTTCATATTGGAGGGGTGCCAGTGTTACCTACCTGCACGCTTGATAGGGAGGAGGTGATTCAGCTGATAGGGGCCTACCCGACCTCCGGGAACGTTCGTGATTCCGAGGTCAAGTTATCTTGGCTAGTTGGTTTGTTCGAGCCTCACAAGTTAGTGGACCTGAGCCAACCTGATGCGGCCATCTATCTCGAGCCAGAGCGTGCACTGATGTTGGCCTGCATTTCTCTGTTGTTCCTCCTCAGCAAGACTCTCCTTTCAAACACTAGCGGAGGTTGGGTCTCATTGTCCCTACTCAGTCTTATGGTGAACTGGGACACTGTACATCGGTTTGATTGGGGAGGTGCTGGCTACGCAGTGCTCATGTCCAGCTTGGTGTGAGCAGTTCTTGGGGACTCCAGCTCCGTTGTGGGATTCTGGCCTGCACTTAAGGTATTTTATCCTTTGGTGTCAATTCGTCCTCCTCTTCTCTTATTTGCTCTCTTTTTTTTGCATATCTATTTTTATACGCTTGCTTTCTCAGGTATGGGGGTATTTGCATTTCCAACCTGGTCGCCCTCTGCTTCTCTCGGAAGTTCCCACGTTCCCCCTTATGAGCAATTGGCATGCAAACCGCCGCTGGGACGTAGGTATGAAGCACTTGGAGTTAGGGCTGCGCTCTCAGTTTGATCTGTTGATCCCTGAGCAGGTATAACAATTCCTCTCTTTGCAAATTTGATAGCTCTTTTATGCTGCGGGCTTTGACCAAATGTATAAATTCCTCCTCTTTTTGTTGAGCAGGTCATCCTTGATCCCTACGTTGGATCCCCCTTCTGAAACCTGGCTGCAGTGGGCCCCTCTCACCTTTTGTTAGATCGGCGCATTATTTTCTTCTATGGGTCCTGGGCTAGGGCCTATTACTTAGGAGAGAGGGTGGTTCACCAGTATCAACCTCCTTTTGCCATGCCCCAAGCTCCTCCAGCTGATGTATTGGCTCCCGAGGGTTCTACCGAGATGCTTTCCGCTCGCTTCCTCCACCACGGGGTCCCTATTGATGACCTTCTCTTTCCTGGGGGATATCAGATGTGGTACGAGTCTCTGCCTATTGTTCTTTGCTGCCCCGATTCGTGCTTGGCGCCAATTTTTTGGTTTTTGGTGGTCCGCGATCTCAGGTAATGTTCTTTCCTCTTTCTATTAGCAGCCTTCCATATGATTACCTTAATTGCCCTGCTATTTGAATGAAGATTGTTTCTCTCTATAGTTTGGACAGGATGACGATTCAGATGAGGGGGATGAGGCATCTGTTCCTAGTGAGGCTACTGGTGCAGGACCTTCCAACCCTTCCGGCGCTTGTGCTTCCGGCAGTTCACCAACTGAGGTCCAGGGGACCTTTAAGAGCTTGGATGACGCCTTTCTGTCATGTATGTGTGCCAATGTGGCTGAGAAGGCACACATATCTACTGAAGCTATCCAGATTCCACCCCCTGAGCTGATCCCTGGAGTAATCTCTCTCTTATTACCTTGCTCTTCTATTTTCTTGGATTATACCGATGGCCTGTGTGACTGATACCTCTCTCTTTATCTTTTTTTGCTGCAGGATTATGAGTCGGCCGTAAACCAAGCCGAATATTACCGTAACATTGCCGGTCTTAGAGAGGTTGAGGTGGTGAGTGGATATTGACCGCATCTAGTCATCCTCATATTTACTTTCCGCTTGTTTCCCTAACTGATGGCCCTTTGTGTGCTTATGCAGCGTGCTCGTGAAAAGGAGTCACGCTCTCTGCTTGGCCGCATCTCTCAGTCATGGACTCGGGTGGGGGAGACTCGTACCTTTCAAAGCGCGACCCGACGTCAGAAGAAGTCAAAGGGGGCTGCCCAGGATTAGTTCCTTTTCTGAAAATTTGAAACAGTGAAACAGTTTAGATTTTGGAATATTGGAGAATATGTAATAATTTCCTTTTGATTTTTTTTTTTTTGGATGGTCTCACAACTTTTATGGTTTATATGAATGCTCCGTTTGTTTATTTTTCTGCCTCTATGGTGTTGTTTTTTTTGTTTGACATGAAGCGGGCCAGAGCCCCCTCCAACGATGGGAGGGAGCTCACACGTGATTACCTGCATATGACCCACGGATACCACGTCATCCGAGGGTTTCCCATGGGTGTGTGGGCATGCCCACCTGTGGGCTGCCCTTGGAGAAAAAGTAGGTTGAACGACACCTGTCCCTCCCTTAGGGAAGGAAAAATAATAATAAAAAAAACATGGCCCGATGTGAGGGAAGCCACACGGCCCTGCTTCTTTAAGTGGGCGTATATATTATATACGCCAAGCAAAAATTCTGAAAATTTGCCTGGGCGTATATAATATATACACCTGGCAAAACATCTGCCATGTTACCCTGGCGTATATAATATATACGCCTGGCTAAAAATTTGAATTTTTGCCTTGGCGTATATATTATATACGCCTCCTAAAACTGATGCCCGACGGGTTCCTTATAACCCGCGCCCAACCCTCTTTGCCTCACTATTCACCCAAGCTTTGCCTTTTTGCCCCTCCTTTTTCTTTCTTTTCTCTCTCTTCCCTTTTTTCTTTGATAAGCGGGTCCATCGCCCTACATTGACTGGGCTTTTTGTAGGACCTATTTGTATGTCTATGAACCGCTTCCCGGCTTGAATTCTCATACTGGGGATGGGATTAGTGTACTTCCCTGTTCGGACTCGGGGCCTAATTTTTTGCAAAAGTGGTGTGCTAGCTTGGCTGAGGGCGAGCTCGCTATTCTGGATCGCCTCTGGTTATCCCGCCTTTCCTCTCTCCTAACTGTTCCTTTGTTGCCCGACCTACAGGTGGCTTTGGCGTCCTGGGACCATAGGGCTCATGTTTTCAGATTTCGGTCCAGGGAGCTCACCCCAACCTTGGAGGAGTTAGCTTCTATTACAGGCCTGAGGATGCATTGGGGCCTTGTCAAAGTGGTGCCTAAATCGAGGTATGCAAAGGCGGTCTACGCAGTTCTTGGTTTGAAAAAGGGTGGGTATGAGAAGGGCTTCGTCGGCGGGCCCACTAGGTGCTCGGTGAAATTCCTGAGAGAACTTTTTGGCAACTTGAGTCTCCGAAAGTTGTTGGTCCAGGATCCTTTCAATGTGAAGGCCTTTGCCCTTTATTTGCTATCGGAAGTTCTCTTCTTTAGCGGGGGTGAGACATTTTCCCTCGAGTTATGCGATGTTTTGACCGAATTGGAGGGAGGCCGCTCACTGGTGCACCTAGTCTTGGCTGAGATGTATCGGGGCCTGGATGCCTCGGCCTCGGGCCGGGTTGGGATTCTTGGCAGGAGTCCACTCCTCATTCATATTTGGTTAGGAGAGCATTTGGCTATCATGGGGCCTGTGCCGAGATTCTGCTTGATAAGAGGGGATGTGGCTCGGGGATTTCTGACACGCTGCTCGAGGCTGCCCCATGGGAGCATCGAAGAACTGAGCCTGTGGCTATCTGATGCAGAGCTGATCTGGCAGCTTCCCTGGTTGGACGACACCTTCTCGATTGTTCGCTCTCGGGATTGTGAGGGTATCACGCTTTTGGGGTTGACCGGTAGTACCTACTATTTCCCATCTCGGGTGCTTCGTCAATTTGGATATACCTAACACGTGCCGAGCACTGTGAGGCCGCCCTTGTGTTCCCTGATATTCTCTTGGGGCTTTCTCAATGACCTAGATCGCATAGCAGCACTCTAGGAGACCCGCCAATCGACGCACATGTGTAGCGTAGTTCAGGGGGGTGCCCTCTCTTCTGATTACGAGGTTTGGCTGCATCTGAGAGCTTACCTACCCCTAACCTTGTTTCGGTAGATGTGGTAGAGACGGGACACTGGCCATTCAAGGAAATGATGCTCCAGACTAGAATTAAGTCTCTTTTTGTAGAGAAGCTGGCTTTGACTGAGGCTTTGGAGAAGGAGAGGGCCAGAGCTGAGATGGCGGAGGTGAGGGCTGCAACGGCCGAGAGTGAGGTTCTTCGGTTGACTGGGCTTTTGATCGAGTCTCCCAATGCAGTTGACGCTTCGCGGAGGCGGCAGAAGAGTCTTCATGGTAGGTGGTTGACCGATCAGAATGCCCGTGAGGACTCTCTTCTTGCAGAGATCAGTGCCTTGAAGCATGGTTCTTGCCCCTGACCTGTTCCTGCACATACCATAGATCATATACACAGAGGGGGGCTGATGCCCCTTAATAGAGATCTCCTTCCTTTTTTGGATTGTTTCCTTTTTTGTTTGTTTTATACTTGTACAGAAGGCAGAAAGTAGAAAGTGTGTCATGTTGTTATCTTTTTGGGACATGACACTTCATACATGATGCTTGTAAGAAAAGAAATGAAATCTGCTATACACATATATACATATTTTTTTGGTGTTCGAATTTTCTTCCATACGTCTCGCAACATAAGGTTTTTCTTATGGAAAAGGAAAATCCATTATCTTTGTTTTTTGAAAACTTTCTCCTTTTTGTGATGTCAGTATTTTCAAGGCCAACCGGCGGGTCCTCTTTTTGAGCATGGTCGAACCCCATTTAGGAGTTTTCGGCGTTTCTTTTTATACATGGAGGGGTCAACTCCCACCGAGATTGATTGGTCTTCTGGCCTTACCTTTGGTCATGTGTCAGACGATGCGGTAGAGACGACATACCTGATTAGGATCTGATCTAATTTTAACATGAGCGGCCCAACAAAAGAAAGGGAAGGGGCGTAAGGGGTCTAGGCTAAAATAGGTGAGCCAGAACAGATCCTCTCCTAATCTCTCTTTTTTTTGACATTCTTGCTCACAGCCCCCAAGACGGGTTTTCGCCATGCCTGCCATCCCTATTTTTACCCGTAGCACCCTTTCAGGTTTTTACTACGTCCATGGGTTCGCTTTCTTACCCCAAGTGCCTTTTCAGGTTTTCACCTCGTCCGCGTGAGTTCGCTGTTTTTACCCGCAGTGCCCTTGCGGGTTTTCACTACGTCCATCTTGCTTTGAACTGAAATTAATTTTCTTTCTTTCTTTTTTTTTCTTCAGAACTAGAAAGCCACAACATAGACAGAGATTCCGTCATAACCGGCTGGATGGGGTTCCGGTGTAGTCTCACGACTCGGCTCATGTTGACTTAACAGATATTATGACTGCTTGTGGACCTACAAAGAGGGCTTCCTTCAGGGTGTAGCTTGGCCATGGGTTAGATTAGGATTTGAAGATATGCTGGGCTAAAATGTGTTTCCTTGATACGGCTTCAGTAATCTCAACATACTTTCCTCCCTAGGGGTTTTCACTGTATATGCCCCGTGATTCCTCTATACACATTTTTTATTTGTCTTTCTCTTTCTTTTTTTGTTGTTCATTTTCCTCCATTTTAGACAATCTCTTTTTGAGGTTTTGCTTTTTCGGTTTTTTTGGATTTGATAGCAACTTTATGCACATGCATCTTTTCTCTCTAGTTTTTTTTGGTATACGTACACGTATATATATATATATATATATATATATATATATATTAATTTTTTTTTTTGGGGGGATGGGTTTATTGAAAGAAAGGCCCAGGCTCGAATGGGGTAGCAAAGGATATCGTCATTTTTAGGGATGCTTTTGGGCTACTATGCTTGGAATGATGGCCTCTTTTGGATGATTCTTAAGCAGTCACGTATTTGTTTCATCAATACTTACCTTATCATGATAAACTATGAGTAGAACCGTTGGACGTATCTAGCGTTGATGGGTTCAGGAAGATTATCTTCGTCCATGGTGGCGAGGTGGATGGCATATCTTGGCAGCACTTCTCGAATGACGTATGGTCCTTCCCAGTTCGGCTTAAACTTTCCTCTTGGATCGGCATGGAGGGATGGGAAGATCTTCTTTAGCACAGTGTCTCCTACCTTTAGATCTCGACCGCAGACACATTTATTATAAGCGTGTGCAATTCACCCCTGGTAAACTTGAGTGTGACACAAGGCTAGGAGTCTCTTCTCGTCCAACAAGTTCAGCTGATCAAAGCATGATCTCTCTCTCTCTACTTCGGGTAAGCCTGATTCCATGAGGATTCGGAGCGATGGTACTTCAACCTCTATCGGGAAGACGGCCTCGGTTCCATACACAAGGGAGAATGGTGTTGCCCCTGTAGCGGTACAGATCGATGTTCGATAGGCCCACAGCACGAAGGGTAACTGCTCACTCCAATCTCTATAACTGACGACCATTTTCTCAAGGATGTGCACGACCGTCTTGTTCACAGCTTCCACAGCTCCATTAGTTTGAGGCCGATAAGGGGATGATCGATGGTGCTTGATCTTGTACTGCTTGCAGAAGTCTCGGATGCACTTGTTCACAAAGTTTGTGCCGTTGTCCGTTATGATATCTTTGGGTACTCCAAATCGGCACACAATATTGTTCTTGAGAAACTTCTCAACGTGACTGGCCGTGATGTTGGCATATGACGTCGCTTCTACCCACTTGGTGAAGTACTCAATGGAGACGAGGATGAACCGATGTCCGTTTGACACTTTTGGATTAATCATTCTGACAACGTCAAGACCCCAGGTAGCAAATGGCCAAGGAGTGGTCATGCAATAAGATCAATGGCAAGAGTGTGTATCAGACTAGAATGTTCTTGACACTTGTAGCATTTTTGGACATGTTTGCATCAATCTAATTCCATGGTGGTTCGAAAGTATCCCTGCCGAAGGATTTTCTTAGCGAGCATGTGATCGCTGACGTGGGCTCCGCATACTCCCTCTTGGATTTCTTTCATAATATTGACCGCTTCACTTTCAGTGAGGCACCTAAGTAAGATGTTATTATATGATCACTTGTAGAGGAATTCCCCGCAAATGACGTAACCTGCTGCTAAGCGTTGAATGGTTCGTCGGTCCGTCTTGGATGTTCCCTCCGGGAAAGTTAGGGCCTCGAGGAAATTCTTGATATCTGAGAACCAAGGCGGCTCATCATCAGGCTTTGTAGGTTCCTCAATCTGGAGGCAGAAGGCCGGCTCATTCCTCTGCTCGATCATGATCGGCTTCATCTCAACACCATAAGGGATTTCAATCATCGATGCCAAAGTTGCTAATGCGTCGGCAAAGCGATTCCTTATCCGAGGGACGTATGAGAAAGTCACATCTTGGAAGCAAGCTATTAGATCCTCGAGGTGTTCATGATAGGGGATAAGTTTCTCGTCTTTCATTTTCCAGTCACCATTCGTTTGACATATGATTAACTGTGAATCGCCAAATACTCGAAGGTGAGTTACATTCAGATCGAGAGCTGCCTGCAGACCAGCGACGCAAGCTTTGCACTCAGCCATATTATTAGTGCAAGGGAAGTTGAGCTTGATAGAGATCAGTACATGGGATCCTTTGGGCAAAATTAGGATGGCGCCAACTCCTTGGACTTCGACATGCGATGCCCCGTCAAAGTGCATTACCCATGATTCCTCGGCTTCTTCTGTATTATCTTCTGTCATGAACAGGATGTCCTCATCGGGGAATTCAGTCCTTAGAGGCTCATAGTCAGGCAGAGGGTTCTCAGCAAGATGATCGGCGAGTGCCTGCCCCTTGATCAATTTCTGAGTGACGTATGTGATGTCGAATTCAGATAACTGTTAAGTAGTGAAAAATACCATTTTTCACCCCTAAACATGAGCCTTGAAAGACCCTTGAGAAGACTAAATAAGTGCTTTAGTGTGCATTTTACAGCTAACCAATCAGACAGGTCCAAATCCGAAAAGCATCCCAAAAAGATCAAAAAGCTGACAGCTCATGTCAAGTTTAAAGAAGGAGTGAAGAAACAGCCTCAGCAATGGCTAAAGAGGGTCTAAAAGAGCAGACAAAGACCTGAAGCAAGAGAGAGAGCCATTCGCAAAGAAAAAATCAAGTTAAAAGTCAATTCGCAAAGAAGAATGGGAGCCTAGAGTTCAATTCGCAAAGAACTTCTACTATTCGCAAAGAAGAATGGGAGCCTAGAGTTCAATTCGCAAAGAACTTCTACTATTAGCAAAGAACACGAGACTAAGCGAGAGAGAATAAAGCGCAAATGAGCTTTTCGAAGGATACTGAATCGCTGTTCAATAGAAGATTTACCTTTGAAAAGAAGAGAAGACCAATTCGAACAAAAGCGAAACCCCGAAAAGATCTCCACGAAGCCAAAATGCTTTGCGAAGAGAGCTTGAGCCAAACTACTTTCTTGAAAAAGCCCTTAAACTATCACGAAATGGCATTCTGGGATTTGCGGCTCGTCCAAGGTATTTCAGAAACTTTACACGCCCCAATGCAATCAAAGACCGGGAACATTCGGAAGGTTCCAATCAAGATCCGAAGGCATATTCCAACCCATGTGAGCGCCCAAAGTTAAATTACAGCGGGAACTTCCGTAAGCTCAAGCAATTTCAAACTCATAACGAATTGATGCTTCGCACGATTGGCGAACCGGATCGAGCATTTCCATTGGCCAAAACAGATCTGGATCCCCGTGCTCAACCCTCATTGGGCAATCCAGATCTAAAGCATTCCTGATTGGTCAATCCAGCCATGCGCAGGATGGAGGAAAAAGTATAAATAGAGAAGCCATTCGCCCAAATTGGGCATCCAGATTTTAGAGTTTTCATCTCTGTTTCCCTCATTTCGGTCAGATAGCTTATCTGAACCCCCTGTAATCCCTTCTTGTAGTTTACCTTTGAGAGCCATTGTGAGTGATTTGTACTTCCAAGTTCGGATTCAAGATCAGAAGTCCGAGGGCTCTCTAAGAAGCCGTGCTCAGAATTGTAATTTTGGATTTTAAAGGTTGCGATAATTTGTGACTCCTCCTTTGGAGTCATGTCGAGGGTCCCGAATGTTCACCCTAGTGCATTAGACTTCTTTAGATTCACTCATCCGCATGCAACTTCCCTTAATTCATCACCCCTGTGCGAATTAGCGTTGGTAACCTAATTCTAGCAGCATTTCCAGTTATGCCGATGCTACGAACTAAAGAATAGGCCACAACTATTGGATGATGCATGACCATTTAAGTGGGCGGATCATAGCCATAAATCTAAACCTATTCCTTAATTCGGATTTATTTCTCTTACATCCTGTCTTGGTAGCGGATGAAGATTGAATCTGCCTGTTGAACTCTGATTCTCCATTAAAATTCGAGGCTAAAATACATGAAGCTATTATTTCTGCATTTGTCTTATTTTAAACATCTCCCCAACTCGGATCTGGATCATGTAGTTAGTTCTTTTCTTTATTTGCTTATAGTTAAATGTGACACAATCCAACACTCTCTTTTATCTATTCTTTTTTTAGATAATTATAGAGCCAGATCTGGTAGCACAGATCTGGAGGTTTATCTCTCAGTTTAGACAAAATTCTCTGTGGACGATCTTGAAATACTTACTTTTAAAACTTGCTACAATTGGCCCTGATCTTGCAGGCGGTGTTAGCCCCAATGTCTTGATATCCCTTTCATAAGTTAACATCCATATAACCTAGCATTCTTTAATTCTTTAATTTTGATTCATAATGCACACAATTATGGCACACTTGGGCGACAACAAGTTTTTGGCGCCGTTGTTCTAAAATAGATAGACCTATGTTTATTTTCATTTATTTATCAGTCATTTATTAATTCTGTTGTTATTTTTATGCGTGTCTGTATGTAAAAGGAAAGGAAAGTTCTTAAATAGACAGGTTTTGTATAAACTCTCTCTCGAGTTGTATGTTTGGCGGGAGAACCCTCAATCGAGATTCTCCCGCTAAATTCGGTTGAAAGACTCTAAGAAACCGACATACATCACGGACATCTCGAAATGGGTGACGAACAGAGATTGTTAAGAGACTACTTTGCCCCTGGTGCTTATAATTCCCCATTTTGCATTCAATTTCCCACAGTGGAGGGAAATTATGAAATTAAGTCCTCCACCATCCAAATGTTGCCTTCATTCCATGGATTGAGTAAGGAAGACCCTTACAAACACATTGATGAATTTCTGGCTTTATGCACAACATTTAACATAGCTGGACTAGGTCCAGAGGCAACCAAGCTTAGGCTCTTTCCTTTTTCATTAAAGGACAAAGCTAGAGCATGGTTATCTATGTTAGCACCAAACATCATCACATCATGGAATGATTTGCAATGTCAATTTTTGTCAAAATATTTCCCAATGACTAAAACCAGCCAACTGAGACAAAGCATCATCTCTTTCTCCCAAAACTCAACTGAAACTTTCCATGAAGCATGGGAAAGGTTTAAAGAACTGTTAAGGCAATGCCCTCACCATCAAATTCCTAAATGGCTGGTTCAAAGCTTCTATCAAGGAACCGGTCGGAAGGGGCAAGAACATGGTGGATGCCTCTTGTGGAGGTACCTACTTACGAGAAAAGCAGTTGAAGAGGTTTGGGACCTCTTTGAGGTGATTGGAGAAAATTCAACCCAAGAATCTCGCAAGGGACACGAGAATCCTAGGATGAATAATCCCCAATTCACAAGAGGGAAAGTTTATGAAGTCAATGAGCTGGAAAGGAAAGTGGATAATTTGACCACAAAATTTGATAGGGATGGACTCATTTAAAGCTCCAAATGGGTCAAGAGTAGAGGCATATACGATATGCAGTCCCCACTCATTCCATTGATCAATGTCCTTCCATCACAATTTCCGAACTCATGATGGAACAAGCTCATGCTCATCTTATGGAGGATGCAATCGAATGACTACCCATGGAGATCTCATCCTAATCTCGTGGAATCGGGGAAATTACCAGGCCAAAAATCAATTACCTTTCAAACACCTTTCACCATATCGTAAATTTTTATAATAAATCAAATTTTCATGACCTAACCAACAACAAGCCATGCGATGAAATCCACCAGCCCCCCCTCCTAGATCCCGACCTTTGAAGAGCGGTCTTGAGTTCACTTCAAAATCTTGGAACTACATCTCGGTTGTGAACCTTCACGGTCGAGCATTAAAAAATTGAAGAAACTCGGCCAACTCTCAAATTCATTGGCTAAGAGAGAAGAGGGTAACTACCACCAACTTGTGAACAATCCTAAGGGAGTTCATGGTTGGAGAATCCTCAAATGGCCATGAGGAAATCAAAGGCATGACTACTTTGAGAAGTGGAAGAATAATAAACAACACGATTGGGTAGTGAAGAGGAAAAAGATGAAGAACAAGTGCAGAACAACAATTTGGATAGCAATATGGTCATTGATTTACATCGAAAATTCAAAAAATGAAAAAATGTAAAAATAACAAAATTGTTGAAAAGATGAGGAGAAATTTGTTCCTCACCTCCCATTTCCCCATGCAATGAAGTCGGTTTCTCCTTTGACAAAGGAAACACAAAAATTGAGGAAATGATGGAGACATTCAAGCAAGTTAAAATTAATCTACCTACGCTTGATGCAATCAAGCAGTCCTCGCTTATGCAAAATTTCTCAAAGAGGTGTGCACCCACAAAAGGCAATCTAGGATACATTTATCCAAGAAGGCCTTTCTTTGAGAAAATCAACCAAGTGCTATCAATTGCAACACCACCTAAGATGCAAGACCACGGAATCCCCACAATCCCTGCATCATTGGGGAGCACACCATTGAGAAAGCCTTGCTAGATCTGGGTGCTAGTGTCAACTGCTTCCCTAATTACATCTATGAGAAGCTAGGTTTGGGAGAATTGAAACCCACTCAAGTGGTGTTACAATGAGTGACAGATCTGAAAGGAAACCTATGGGGTTGATTGAAGATGTTTTGGTAGGAGTAGACAAGTTTTTCTACCCTGACTTTTTGGTGTTGGACATGGAACCAACCAAAAGTACCACTACCATCCACATCATTCCGGAAGACCATTCACTACAACTAATGCATGCATTCAATGCAGTCGCATCATGGAGGTGTCTTTTGGAAATATGAAAGTTAAATTGAATGTGTATAATCTTTGTTACTCAACCTCAATTCTGTGAGGAATGTTTCCATGTTGACATCATTGATGATTTGGTGGAGGAGTCTTTACAAACATTTACGCAAGGTAAAGACTCCACCACAATTTAAAAATGATTGGGGATCCACGAGAAAGAAGGAAAAGGAGATCAAATTCAGCAGAGTCTGCTTTGTGCAAGGCACTCACCAATCATCAAGTTCTCTCTCTTGGAGACTGCTCCTCTCCCTCTTCCACAAGTTACCAAGGTACCTTTCTTGCCTCTTTCTCACACAATTGGAACTCAAAGCAAATCTCCCCAAAAATCTGAAATATGTGTTTTGGGAGATCATCAAACACTACATGATTATTTCTTCCTCCCTTACAAAGGAGCAAGAAGAGGAGGCATTGGTAGTTCTAAAACAACACAAGAAAGCAATTATTTGGACCATTGCTGATTTAGGAGAATAAACCCATGCATAAGATCCACGGAAGAGGATGCCAAGCCTTCTAGAGAAATGCAAAGAAGGTTGAATCCTCACATGCAAGAAGTGGTAATGAAGGAAGTTGTCAATTGCTAGATCTTTGGGGTCATTTACCCCATTTCAGATTCTGCTTGGGTAGCACCCACAGTGGTGCCTAAGAAATCTGCATCCTTTGTAGCAATTTGAATCTGGTAAACTTATTTCCACCGGACAAACAATCTGGATGGAGGGTGCATAGACTACAGAAAATTAAATACCATGACAAGGAAAGACCATTTCCCCTCCCTTCATTGACCAAATCCTTGATAAGCTTGCGAGGCAAAGCTTACTACACTTCCTTGATGGGTACTCTGGTTATAACCAGATCCTGTGTACCAGGACCAAGAAAAGACCACCTTCACCGCCTTTGGCACTTTTGCCTATAGGAGGATGCCCTTTGGTCTTTGCAATGCCCTGCTACTTTTCAAAGATGCATGTATGCCATCTTTTCGACATGATTGATCAATTCATGGAGATCTTCATGGATGACTTTTCAATTTATGGAGACTTTTCCCAATGCTTACACCACCTCAAGTTGGTGTTGCAAAGATGTGAAGAAACCAATTTGGTTCTAAGCGAAAAGAGTCATTTTATGGTCACCAAGGCATTGTCCTAGGACATGTGGTCTCCCATAAAGGCATAGAGGTGGACCAAGCAAAATTGATCTAATTGCACATTTGCCTCCTCCAATCATTAAGCAAATCGAAGTTTCTTAGGGCATGCAGGATTTTATAGGAGGTTCATCAAAGATTTGATAAAATTTCCAAGCCACTCTGTCATTTCTTGTGTCAAGATGTTCCTTTTGTGTTTACTAATGAATGCATGACCTTTGAGGTCCTTAAGAAATGTCGATTTCGGCTCCCATCTTGCGCCCCGACTATTCGGTGCCCTTTGGTGATGTGTGATGCATCAGACTATGCCCTAGGAGCTGTCCTAGGGAGAAAGATAAGCTTCCCCATGTCATAGCTTATGCCAGCAGATCCATGATAGATGCCCAGCTCAACTACACAACAACTGAAAAAGAACTGCTGGCCATTGTGTTTGCATTGGAAAAATTCAGGCCTTATGGTTTAGGTTCACAAATTGTGGTGTTTACTGACAACACTGCCCTAAACTACCTTCTATCTAAGTAGGATACCAAGCCAGATTAATCGTGGATCCTCCTATTAGAGTTTGATCTGATTAAGGATAAGAAAGGAGTGGAGAATGTGGTGGTGATCACTTATCCGAATTCTCAATCGAGGATGATAGCTTACCCATTAATGAATCATTTCACGATGAGCAACTTTTGCCATCAATACCCCATATCCTTGGTTTGCAAACATAGTCAACTTCTTGGCTATTGGACAGATTCCTCAACATTGGAATAGAATGGATAAAGATCTTTTCTTCTCACAAGTTAAACATTTCATTTGGGAAGATCCTTATATATTCAAGAAATGTGCAGACCAAGTGAGCAGAAAGAGTGTCCCGGACCATGAATTACCTGGCATTTTGTCAATGTGTCATGGACAGGCCTGTGGAGGCCATTTAGTACAATAAACAGTGCAAAAATTTCTGCAGTGTGGTTTCTATTGGCCCACAATCTTTAAAGATGCCTTACAGATCAGTAAATCTTGCGAATCGCCAAAATGGCAAGATTTCCAAAAGAAACTCAATGCCCTGCAGACCAATCACAGTAGTTGAGTTGTTTGATGTTTGGGGCATAGATTTTATGGGCCCTTTCCCCTTCTAATGGAAACAATTTCATCTTGGTAGTGGATTATGTCTCCAAGTGGATTGAGGCCATAGCTACCAAATCAATGATCACAAAGTGGTTTTAAGATTCCTCAAAGACCACATTTTTTCCAGATTTGGATTCCCAGGCCATCATTAGTGATGGGGAAGCCACTTTTACCTTGACGGTTTGACTCTCTATTAAAAAGTACTCATCACTCACAGTAGCCACTCCCTATCATCCACAAACCGGATGGTGGAGAATTCAAATAGAGATCAAACACATTTTGGAAAAAAGCGTGAAGAAGGAGAAAAGAGGAGTCCTTTAAGCTTAATGATGCTTTATGGGCATACAGAAGCGCCTACAAGACTCCTATAGGATGTCCCTTTGATGGTTTATGGCAAGGCATGCCATCTACCAGAGAATTAGAATATAAGGCCTTATGGGCAATCAAAACTTTTAATATGGATCTAATGCTTTGGTAACCACGGAAGCTTCAACTCACCGAATCGAAGAACGAGGATGGATGCCTACACTAGTTCAGTTGTACAAAGAAAAGGTTAAATCATTCCATGATAGGAGCCTCATGAGAAAAGAGTTCATACCGGGGTCCAAGGTATGGTTATTCAACTCTAAACTTAAATTCTTTCACGGCAAATTGAGATCCAGATGGGAAGGGCCATACCTGCTCATCAAGGCCTCCCCTCGAGTCATGGATATTTCAGATCCCAAGGATGGAAGAATACTCAAGGTAAATGGTCGAGGCTCAAACCATGCATTGAAAACACCCAGAGCCCTTCTGCCCACCTATCATCATGAATCTCCAAAATCGATGGTAGAAAAGTGTATAATATGTTTGTACAACATTGTTTTTTGATTTTCTTTGTTTTTATCTATTTTCTTGTACGCATAGTGTAAATACACTTCAAAGTTCAAATCGCAAAGTAAAAAGTCTTTGTTGAAAAGTTCAAAGTTCTATTCGAATCGATTACGAGTCAGTAATGAACTACTCGAAAAGAACCATGTTCTTGAATAGTTAAAATTTCCTTTTCGAATAGAAAATCGGGAGAAGTCCTGCGAAAAGATCTTTTCCGGAGACAAATCCATTTGAATAGACATCATCAACAAAGGGTCAATCTTATGAATCTTGCTTTTCACCGTATTCCTGCTAATCATTTTATAATCACTTAGATTCATAAGTATCTCGAGGCTTTTGGGTTTGTTTCTTTGGGCTTAGGATACATCATTTGGCATTAGATTTTTACATTTTAGGAATTTTAGTTTCAAATTACATTTTAGATGTTGATTTTTTTTCTTTCTTAGGTTAATGTGTCCTCGTTTCTTGATTTTCGTCATTTTTTAGTGAGTATAGTTAGTTTATAACTTTGTTTTCCTATTTTGCATTCACAAATTCAGTTTTGTATCAACACTTTTCTTTTCTTTTTTAACTTTGTATTTGATCCTTACCTTGCTTTTACTATTTCTCATTATTAGCATTAGTTTCCTTTCATTTGCATAGTAATCCTTCTATTTGTTAGATTTTATTTAGCAGTTCTAGCATTGTTTTATTGATTTTTCTTGCATTTGTATATCCTGTTTTACATTTCCTTGCTCATATCTTCAGTTTTACATTTTTATTTTCTGCTGCATATAGTTTAGATTTTTTCTGTTCTTAGTTTTTCTTTCTTCTTTTACCTACCCTCTCATTGTCTAGAACATTGAGGACAATGTTCATCTTAGGTTTGGGGGTATGGCAAGCAGGTCCTTACATGGGATAATTAGCATAAGGGCATCACAATCACCAAAGTAATCAGGAAATGAATCAATTTACTTAAGAATCATGACAATGTGGAAATTTTAAAATTTTCTTTGCAAGAATTTAGACATTCTAAACCCTACAATATTTCACATTTCCATGATGTTAACACCAGGAAAATACACTTGTATTAGCACATAGCAAATCCACGGGGAAGAAAAAGGTAAAGATATACTTAAAAGCTCAAGGAAAAACCATAACCGGTGAGAATTGAGCCTATATGTTTTACATCTCATTGAAGAAGAGTGACCAGGCAACCCTTTTCTCGATTCAAAGGATCGGTGAGGCATTAGATCCACTAGAAATTAGGAAACTCCAAATCAAAACAAGCAAGACATTCATGAGCGAGGAAAGATCAAGGCCTTCTTTGGACGATTGAGCTTAATGAGAACCAACCAAGAAAGATCTCTGCCCTTGTTTGTACCCCAATTGAGCTATAAATCCTACAATGCTTCATCAAAACACCCATTTTTCTTTTTTGAACCAATGGAACCAATTCACCTTCCCTCACCTTGAGAATTCGGAGTTAAAGGAGAAAGAAGTAAAGATGGAACATTTCTGGGCAAATATCAAAATAAATGAAGAAGAAATACCTCAAAAATGAGCAGTATGGTGACTGAGAAAGTAAAAGAAAAACAATGTGAAAAAGAAGCAAGCAAAAAAAAAAAAAAAAAAAAAAGCAAAAGAGAACTTTATGTTGAAAATTCAAGATCAAAGGAAGAAGAAGCGAGTACTTTGAACACGAGAATCTCAAAGAAGCTAAACTCAAGAAGGTGGAGTCATGAACCACCTCCTTCAATTCTTGACTTCTCAAAATCCAAACACCTGTTCAACCTTCCTATCCACAAACCTCACTCCATGAGCCATACAACAAACCCTAAAAGTCCTTGTGATCCAAAGTTGAGTGAACTGTCATGTGGAGATAAGCAGTTTCCCAATCTATGGTGAGGAGATGTCAAGGATGCCAGCCCCTGAGAATCATGCCTATGCTCATGCTTACAAATCCATTTGGGAGATGTAACTGCTCTGGAGCTTGAGTGAAAATGAACCCTTCAACAAAAATCTTGATGAGAGTACACCACAGTAAGTGTTTGGGTTGGAACTTGAGCACATTAAGTATGACTTATAACCTAATTTTTATTCAAATGATGAACTCTCGACACATTTGCATGATTTCTATGGCTGCTCCACAGATTGGAAAGAGTGAAACATTCATAAGGTTTATAAATGTTGAAATCCTTGCAAACAATAAACCTAAATTTCTGTTTAAACATTGATTCAAGAGTAACTAATTTTGATCTTTGATTGCTCATGGGAAGACAGTGCACGTATGCCAAGTGTCCCATGGAGAAGTTTGTGGGTAGCTTCACAGAAAACCCTCAGGAGACTTCAGGCCTCCTCTAGGGATGACCTAGGGGTTAAAAAAGCTTGTTGCATATACTAACTGCACCTGTGTTTCCTACAAAAGTGGCTCTTTATTTTGCTTTTACGTTTCTTTGCTCAGGGACTAGCAAAGCTTAGGTTTGGGGGTGTGTTAAGTAGTGAAAAATACCATTTTTCACCCCTAAACATGAGCCTTGAAAGACCCTTGAGAAGACTAAATAAGTGCTTTAGTGTGCATTTTACAGCTAACCAATCAGACAGGTCCAAATCAGAAAAGAATACCAAAAAGATCAAAAAGCTGACAGCTAATGTCAAGATTAAAGAAGGAGTGAAGAAAACTCGAATGGCTAAAGAGGGTCTAAAAGAGCGAGATAAAGACACGAAGCAGAGAGAGAGCCATTACAGAAGAAAAATCAAGTTAAAAGTCAATTCAAGAAGAAGAATGGGAGCCTAGAGTTCAATTCGCAAAGAACTTCTACTATTCGCAAAGAAGAATGGGAGCCTAGAGTTCAATTCGCAAAGAACTTCTACTATTCGCAAAGAAGAATGGGAGCCTAGAGTTCAATTCGCAAAGAACTTCTACTATTCGCAAAGAACCTGAGACTAAGCGAAGAGAGAATAAACTGCAAATGAGCTTTTCGAAAGGATACAGAACTGTTCGAATAGAAGATTTACCTTTGCGAAAAGAAGAGAAGACCAATTCGAACAAAAACTGATACCCCACGAAAAGATCTCCGAAGCCAAAATGCTGCGAAGAGAGCTTGAGCCAAACTACTTTGAAAAAGCCCTTAAACTATGCGAAATGGCATTACGGGATTTCTCTCGTCCAAGGGTATTTCAGAAACTTTACACGCTAATGCAATCAAAAGACCGGGAACATTACGAAAGGTTCCAATCAAGATCCGAAGGCATATTCCAACCCATGTGAGCGCCCAAAGTTAAATTACACGCGGGAACTTCGAGCTCAAAGCAATTTCAAACTCATAACGAATTGATGCTTCGGCACTGATTGGCAACGGATCGAGCATTTCCATTGGCCAAAATAGATCTGGATCCCGTGCTCAACCCTCATTGGGCAATCCGGATCTAAAGCATTCTCTGATTGGTCAATCCGAATCGAGATGGAGGAAAAAGTATAAATAGAAGCCATTAGCCCAAATTGGGCATCCAGATTTAAGAGTGTTCATCTCTGTTACCCTCATTCCCGTAAGAAAGCTTATCTGAACCCCATGTAATCCCTTCTTGTAGTTTACCTTTGAGAGCCATTGTGAGTGATTTGTACTTCCAAGTTCGGATTCAAGACTGTAAGTCTGAGGGCTCTCTAAGAAGCCGTGCCCTGTAATTGTAATTTTGGATTTTAAAAGGTTGCTGTAATTTGTGTCTTCTCCATTGGAGTCATGTCGAGGGTTCTGAATGTTCACCTTAGTGCATTAGACTTCTTTAGATTCACTCATCCGCATGCAACTTCCCTTAATTCATCACCCCTGTGCGAATTAGCGTTGGTAACCTAATTCTAGCAGCATTTACAGTGATGTTCATGTTCTGAACTAAAGAATAGGCCACAACTATTGGATGATCTGTGACCATTTAAGTGGACAGATCATAGCCATAAGTCTAAACCTATTCCTTAATTCAGATTTATTTCTCTTACATCTGTGCTGGTAGCCAGATGAAGATTGAATCTGCTCTGTTGAACTACAGATTCTCCATTAAAATTCAGAGGCTAAAGTACATGAAGCTATTATTTCTGCATTTGTCTTATTTTAAACATCTCCCCAACTCGGATCTGGATCATGTAGTTAGTTCTTTTCTTTATTTGCTTATAGTTAAATGTGACACAATCCAACACTCTCTTTTATCTATTCTTTTTTTTAGATAATTATAGAGCCAGATCTGGTAGCACAGATCTGGAGGTTTATCTCTCAGTTTAGACAAAATTCTCTGTGGACGATCTTGAAATACTTACTTTTAAAACTTGCTACAATTGGCCCTGATCTTGCAGGCCAGTGCTAGCCCCAATGTGCTGATATCCCTTTCATAAGTTAACATCCATATAACCTAGCATTCTTTAATTCTTTAATTTTTGATTCATAATGCACACAATTATGGCACACTTGGAGCGACAACAATAACAATAGCTGCCATCGCGCAGTTCAGCCAGTGAGAACAGGTTTCTCGAATAGGTACTTCAGGGGATCCATCCGCGCTAGAAGTAGGACGACTTGGGATAACAGGTAGTGTCGAAGTCTTTGAGTAGCCCACACGAGTGCTAGGCACGCCTTCTCCAGATGAGAGTAGCACGTCTCATAATCAGTAAACTTCTTGCTCTGATAGTAAATGGCCTGCTCTCTTCTTCCTGTCTCATTGTGCTGCCCCAACACACATCCCATGGAAAACTCTGTCGTGGATAGGTACATTATCAAGGGTCTACCAGGTACAGGTGGTACCAATACTGGAGGATTTAGGAGGTAACCCTTAATCTTGTCAAATGCAGCTTGGCAGTCGTCATTCCATTCAACTGGTGAATCCTTTCTTAGTAGTTTGAAGATTGGTGTGCATATCGCAGTTAACTGTGCAATGAACCGACTGATGTACTGGATTTTTCCTAAAAAGCCTCTGACCTCTTTCTCTGTAGACGGTGGTGGCATTTCAGTGATGGCCTTGATCTTGGTCGGATCGACCTCGATGCCTCTCCTACTGACGATAAAACCTAATAGTTTTCCTGACATAGCGCCGAATGCGCACTTCTGGGGATTCAATCGCAGCCTGTACTTTCTCAACCTTTTAAACAGCTTCTGAAGGTTTACCAAGTGGTCATCCCTTTTCGGTGATTTGGCAATCATATCATCGACATACACTTCGATCTCTTGGTGCATCATGTCATGGAATAGGGCCGTCATTACTCTCTGATAGGTTGCCCCAGCGTTCTTGAGCCCGAATGGCATCTCCTTGTAGCAGAAGGTTTCCCAAGGAGTGATGAACGCGGTCTTCTCTCGGTCGGCCTCTGCCATCTTAATCTGATTGTAGCCTGAGAACCCGTCCATGAGCGAGAGCATCCCGTGCTTAGCTGTGTTCTCAACCAAAATATCGATGTGGGGTAATGGGAAGTCATCCTTAGGGCTTGCCTTGTTGAGATTTTAGAAATCAATGCACATTCGAACCTTTCCATCCTTCTTTGGCACGGGGACGATATTGGCCAGCCACTTTGGGTATTTGGATACCATGAGGAAACCCGCGTCGTACTACTTAATGACCTCGTCCTTGACTTTCAACATCCATTCAGGTCGGAGACATCTCAGCTTTTGTTTAACCGGCTTGCAATCAGGGTAGAGTGGCAACTCATGTTCAACCAGATCGGTATCCAAACCAGGCATGTCTTCATATGACCATGCGAAGACGTCTTGGTATGACCGGAGGAAGTCTATCATACTCTCTCTCTCTGTGCAGGGAATAGCGATGTTCCGATTTTGGTGATTTTAGGGACCTCTTCGGTGCCTAAAGTAACATCCCCTGTCTCTTCGACGATCGGGGTAGGGCCATGCTAAAAATCAGCAAATTGCTTGAGGAGCTCATTGGGGAGCTCATCGACTTGACCTTCCTCGTCCAGACTCGTGACTCCTACCTCTTCTTGTATTTCTACAGGGAAGGGGTCGGCTTCGCGTGGGATGGGTATCACGACATCATTTTCAATTTTATGAGGAATTTTAAAGGACAATATTTTTGGAATTGGTATTTTTTCTATTTTTATGGTTTTTTACAATTTTTCGGAAGTCAGCCCCTGGCGAGGTGGATCTTTATATATACAGGGTAGAGTGTCCCAGAGGCTAACCCTACTTCTTACAGGTTGTTTTTTTTTTTAGAGCTGGTGCCGTATTCACAACATTTGGCAGCTCCCAGGAGTTGGGGCAAAGATGCCCAGTTACTTACCTGCAAGGCTTGGCCTTTACCCTTTCGATTGGAAACGACATCAGTAGGTTCTTGCAGTCCCCCCCTCAGCATGTTTATGGAGGGATCCTCTGGGACCCTCTCCTCTATGGTTATGATGGGCCCAAAGTGGCTGGTGCTAGAGTGACGGGTGGACCGGGGGATCTCTTCCTCAAATAAGGAGAGGGCGACTAAGTTCACCTCGAGGGCTGGGGGGATGATGTAAGGGTTGGTGGGATGGGCAGAAACAGGCTTGTGTGGGGTTACCCTTGTCTCCCCATTCAGATCAATCTTTACTACCCCGGCGCTCACAAAGGTTTGACGGATGTGGGGTCGGGCGGGTGTTTCTTCTTCCAGGTTGATTCCTTTGGCCCTGGTGGCTGTTGCGGCTCTCATCTTTTCTTTGGCCTCTCTGACTTCTTCTTTATCGGGCTTGTAGCCCAGGCCAAATCTGGTTTGTTGTCCCTTAGCCCTGATGGGGTCTCTTCTTCCTTGAAGGCGTGGGCCCAGACCTTTCCCCTTTTGGTGGCCCCATTTGTGGAGCATAAACACGGCTGCCTCCATTCCTCCTCCAGTTTTTGTAGGGGTTTTTTCAGTCGGCTCAAGGGTAACGGCTGAGAAGTCATACTCGAATCGATGGAGATCGGTGTCATCTGCTATGTGCGGCATGTCAAGCACTTTTAGATTCTCAATATGCAAAGCACTCCTCTCCATGTCTTTTTTGCTCTCACCTACGAAGGTGACGATTCTTTCGCCTGAGATGAATGGGAGCTTTTGGTGTAGAGTTGATGGTATTGCCCCGATCTCATGCAGCCACGGTCGACCCAATAGTAAATTAAATATAGACTTGATGTCCATTACCTAGAAGGGGACAGTGAAGGTTTGCGGCCCGATGATCAGGTCGAGGTCTACTTCTCCTATAATCTCTCTCTGAGTGTTGTCAAATCCCCTGGCGCTTGTTATTGATGGCCGAAAGGTGTTGGGATTCGCACCGATTTTGATTGCCGTCCTTAGAGGGCATATGTTCAATGCCGACCCGTTGTCTATTAAGACCAATGGCACCACCAGGTTCCCTACTTCCACTGTTATATTCAGGGGCTTAGAGTGGTTGTTCCCCTCAAGCAGCAGATCCGCATCAGTGAATGAGATGGCATTTGGGGCCAATACTTGCCCAATTATCTCTCCCACCTCATTTGGGGTTACGTGGGCGGAAACATGCGCGTCTTTGAGTGCTCCCATTAGGGTTTGAAAGTGGAGCGGGGATGTGATTAACAAATCCCAGACAGTAATATGTGCGGGTGTCCTCTTGAGCTGTGTCTCCAACACATGCTCTCTGGCCATTTTTTCAAAGGGGTTCCCTGTGGCCTGCTCTTTCTTCTTCTCTTCTCCTCTACCGGCCCTCGATGCTTCTAGCTGTGTAGAAATCCTGCCTGACCGGGTGATAAATTCGACAGTCTCTCCCCGGTCATGACCAGCATTCATGCCCGTCTGCTCGTAACTTAGCGGCACTTGATGCGGGTCATAGGCGGGTTTCGGGATGAGGAAGGGAGTGCTTGGTAATTCTGGGACAGATTGGGCTAGGTATGTCGAATTCTCAGGCCCAACCAGGTTGACTCTAATAGGGGGTGTAATGGTATTGGCGGGAATTGGCAAAGTTGGGTTTGAGGGTGCGGAGGGGGTTTGTGCAGGCATTACCGGGGCATGGTAAGACCAGTGGTGATTGGGAGCAGGTGATAAGGGGGGTGGGTGAGGGGTTATTTGTTTGGATTGGGGGCAAAATAGTGCAGGGATGGTGGGGGTGTGACTGGGATAGGGTGACTGGGAAATGTCAGAGGTGCAGGTGGAGCGGGGTGATAGGGGTATGACGACATAGCAGACGGAGCAGGGGGGTACTTGTACTAAGGGTTTGTAATCGGGGTGGCATGATGGGGCGACGATGGGTTCGTGGATGAGACAGGGTAAATCAGGGATGATGGAGTCGTGCATGGGGCGAGGTGATTTAGGGATGGTGGAGTTGTGTATTGGGCGAGGTGATTTGGGGATGGCGGGGTAGTATCCTGGGCGGTGGGATTTAGGGGTGTGTATGAGGTGGGGTAGTATGGGGGTGGTGGATTTATGTATGGAGTGGGGTGATTTTGGTGCGACGGAAAGGTATATGGGGTTGCTAATGGTGGGATGGTGTATGGGGTGGGGTGACTCGGAGGTGGTGTGTATTGTGGGGTAAATTGGGAGTGGGGCGAATATGCATATGATTGCGGCGGGGTTGGGCCCATTTGGATTTGATAGGCAGGAGCGGGAGTGGAAAAATACTGCCCTAAATCTAGGGGTTCCTCTTGGTATGCCGGGGTGGGGAAGTAATCGGCTAAATACAGAGGCTCGATTACCCCTACAATTGGTTCATCTTCGTTCAACCTGATAAATGAAAACTCTTCTTGATTACTGATGTAATCCGAGGGGTCAAACTCATCCTCTTCCTCTTCTACGCAGTGGATGTTAGGCCGGGGGCCTCCTGGATGTGGTGGCAGATTGGCCTGATGGATGTTCTAGTTCTGCCCTTGAGTAAGCGGCGGGGGAACAATTTTTCCTGCCTCTATTAAATATTAGATTGCATGCTTTAGTGGGAAGCACTGATCCGTAGGGTGACCTGATCCCTGGTGGAAGTTACAATGCAAGTTCGGATCATAGTTTCTTGGTATCGGATTGGGTGGTGGGCGAGGCTGGAGTAAATTAACTAGACCCTTTTGTAGCAACACTGGCAATAAGACACTTAATGATTCCCCTAACGTCATGAAGACCTGTTCGAATCGTGCTTTCATCTGTTCCTGGGTGAACGGGGCCCTCGGTCCATTGTTCGGCCTTGGCGCTTGTTCGAAACGGGCCGGGGGTGGGTGTGCGGCCTGGAGCTGTATCAGGGTGGTATTGGCCTGGGGATAAATGATGTTTTGCACATCTGCCCTTGGCCTTCTTCCAATCCTTGGTTCGGTAACTTTCCGAAACCCAGCCTGGCCCGTTATTATGCTCTTTCCCAACTGCCCTCTCTAATCTGCTTCGGTTGGCATTTGACCAAATCAAGAAATGAATTGCTAGTATACCAAAAATTATGCGATGACTGGGAGAGCTCCCTTGGTTATCAATTCAATCTGCTCATCCTCAAGAATCTGGTGGGTCACTTGGGCAGCCAATGCCCTCCACCTTCCTAAGTAGGCACTGAAAGTTTCATCATGCCTTTGCTTCAAACGGGCCAGATCCGACTTCCTTGGCTCTATGTCCCTGTTATAGACATACTGTTCTTGGAATAAGTGTGTCAGATCTTTCCAAGTTTTTATCATGGATGGTTCTAGGGATGTGAACCATCTCAGCACTGGGCCCGTTAGACTCTTTTGGAACACTTTGATGAGGAGTCGTTCATCTCCGTCGTACTGACACATATCCCCACAATAAGATTTTAAGTGGGCGATGGGGTTACCAGTGCCATTATTTTTATCGAATAACGGCATCTTGAATTTTTGTGGTAGGGGGATATCCGAGATTAGATACAAATCTGAAAAGTCTGTCGAATGCAGTTCTAGCCCTCCCATCTTCTTCAGCTGCTTCTGTATTCTGTCTATCTGTTCTCTCAGTTGCTCTAATTCTTTTGAGGCTGTAGCTAGAGCTGGTTCTCCTTGATTTGGCTCGGCCCTGGGTGTGACGATTACGGGCCTGGGGGGGCCGAAGCTGACAGCTCCTCCACTGTTGCGGATCTTGTCCTCCTCGTACTGTTGGTCATTGTACTGGTGAGGGGCGAGGTCTGCTATTTGGACCTGAGGGGTGATGGGTTGGATGACCTGGTGGGGCCACAAGGCTTGTAGGGGATGGGAGGGAGTGAATGGATGAGTGGTTTGTGGATGAATGATGTGCTGAGTTGGGTGTATATTTTGGCGGTGATGGGGGTGTGGTTGATGTGGCGGGATAGGGTGGATCAGATTTTTCGTTGGAGGCGGGATGGGGGCATAAGGGGTGTAGCTGAATGAAGGGTATTGGTGAAGGGGTTTGTGAACGGGCCTTGATGAGTGTGGGTGGATGGGCCTTGGGTTTGGGCTTGATGGTTTTGGAAAGCTTGGGTTGATGGGCCTTGGGCCTGGGTGTGGGGGTTGGTATGATTTTGGGCTAATGGGCCCTGTTGGGTTTGGGCTAATGGGCCATGTGGGTATTGGGTGCGAGGTGATGGGCCTTGGGCTTGGGTTTGATAGGTATGGGTCCAAGGGCCCTGGGGGGTTTGGAATTGGGCCTGGACTTGATGGGCTTGGGCCTGAGTCTGATGGGTTTGGGCCCAGGGCCATGGGCCTTAAGTGTCTTGGGCCTGGGTCTGGGCTTGGGCCCATGGGCATTGAGGGTTTTGGGCTTGGGCCGATGGGTCTTGAGGGTTTTAGGCCTGGGTTTGATGGGTTTGGGCTTGGGCCCATGGGCTCTGAGGAATTTAGGCCTGGGCCTGGGTCTGATGGGTTTTGGGCATGGGCTTGGGTTTGATGGGTTTGGGCTTGGGCCCATGGGCTTTGAGGGTTTTGGGTTTGGGCTTGGGCCCACGGTCCTAGAGGCACTTGAGCTTGGGCCCATGGATTCGTGTGGGTTTGATCCTGAGATGAGGGGGCTTGGGTCTGTTGGGCTTGGGCATAGGCCTGGAATTGAGGTGGGGGATCTTGGATGGTATGAATGATGGGTGGTTGGGCAAGGTCATGGGGGAATGGGGTATGGAGGTTTTGGAGACCTAGATGTGGGGTTTGGAATGTTGGACTCCCAGAGGTAGCCCACAGGGCATACATCCTTCTCATGTCCTCCATTGAGGCCATGGATTCAAGTGTGAGATTGGAGGGGGTTGGATGAAATTGGGCATGACTTGGGTATTGGGGGTATGAATGGTTGTGCTTGGAGGGTGTGGATGTATGGCTAAGGAAGATGGTGGGTTGTTGGTCACACCCTGGGCAAAGTTGGGCATGACCTGGGTAAATAAGGGGGTTTGTTGGGATGTGGATGGACCATATGATGTGGAGGGTATGTGAGATGAGGTGAGTGGGATATGGGATATAGGAGGCATGGATGATGAGGTCGACGGAGTGTGGGAGGTAGGCGGGGGATGAGGTTCCCGATGGGGTCTTTGGGAGTAGGGGGGTGCGGTAAGGGTGTATGGATGGGAGATGGGGATGTATGGGTCGATTGGGAAATGGGGTGTTTCAGTAGAGGATGAGATGGGGGTATGTTGGGAAAATGTAAGGGCGGGGGATGGGGTGGATGCGAACACGGGCGCCCCAAATGGACCCGGGACATCGAACCGGGTTTGGGTGAAGGTGTTGGAGATCGGGTCTTCTCCCATACGAGAATGGGATGGGGATGATGGCGGGGATGTATCGGCACTTGACATGATCCGCTGACGAGTGTTGTACCGATGCCTTGGGTAAGGGCCGAATACTCTCCTAGTTCTTCCTCTACGGGTTGGGTTTGAGGTCGCCGTAGTGACGGTCGCACCGAAAGTGCGTGTATATACGGATTTTGATTTTTCTATATATTTATTTTTTTTAGATTTTTCAAATGAAAATTATCTCCCCTACTTAAATGAATGATGATCTGGTGCCCTAGAAAAGTTCCCGTCTTGGGGGATATATGCACCTTTAGTAGGTCCCACGGCGGGATCCAACACACTTCGGAAGAAGCGAAAGGGAACTTCTATTGAAGGTGAGGGAATCCACGCAAACGACCCGATCCCCTAGAGCAAATCAATGAGAAGTCGTGTTCTTTTGACTGGGCGGGGGCATATTGGGTGTTACAGAATGCGGGAGGCTACTGTGGTCACTAATACCGCTAATCAGGGAACTTGGGTGGTGGATTGGGCCTCAGATTGGGCTGCCTGAACCTAGTATATACAGGGCGTATGTATTATATACACTTGACCAAAACTTAGCAGATTTGGCTGGGCGTATATATTATATACGCCTGGCTTCAATCTAGGGATTTTGGCTGGGCGTATATATTATATACGCCTGAGTATTTCTGAGAATTTTTGGCTGGGCATATATATTATATACGCCTGGTAGGGACAGTTCTGTCAGCTTGTTTTGACAGTAAACAGCAAGCTCGAGATGGGTCTTTTGGACTGGTTTTCTAGGAGAGATGCTCCCGAGGACTACTGTGTATGTTATCGGGTCACTCCTTTCCGCTTCCTAGGGATACACGGCTGAATTCGGGCTGTCTACGCTCTCACCATTGCGAGTTTTATGGCTCTATTAGAATTGGCAAGCCAACCGATATACCTCCGGCGCAAGCGCCTTCTCAGGTATGAGAAGGGGTGGTTCTTTTCAGGATCATCACCACTAGGGCTGCCGCCTTATTGGGAACCAGGTAAATTATATCTACGCCTAAATTCCTCAAAAAACTACCCAAAATACGTAAAAATAGATTTGATTATGTCCCCACACTGTTGGTTCACTTTTAATTATAGATTTTTAAAGGGGAGTGAATTTAAGTCCAAAATTGAGTCGGGGATGACAAGCCCGTGCCGCCTCAATGGGTCGGCGTTCAATGGTGAGATATGATGACTGAAATAAAGAGCGCACGTAGGCCCGCCAAACGGCTAAGGCGGCTTAAACGACAAAATCGTAAAAAATTGAAATTTAAAGGCGCAAGTAGGCCTACCAATCGGCTAAGGCACTTTAAGGACTGAATCGTAAGGGTGAGTATGTTAGTAAAAACAATAAAAAATAAAGAAAAATAGCAGAAAATTAGAACAAAAAAAAATAGCCATGGTTAGTAAAAAAAAGAAAGGCCAACAAGAAGGGAAGCGCTAGGGTGATATCCCCAGCAGAGTCGCCATCTGTGCGAGCATGGATCCTCTCGGACCTGTCGCGGCGATGCTCTCGTGATGGAATAAATTGTCGAGTTGCCACCCGGAGCTTTTAGTGACCCGAGAAACCTTTAAATCAATATTTTGAACACCGAAGTGCTAAATATGACTCTGATTTACCGGTCTTTGTCAAAGGCTCTAGGGTAGGGGCTTCGATTATCGATCGGAAAGGGTTTAGGCACCCGATCAACCCGCATGTAGCGGTCTCTATCTATGGCCAAAAATAAGAATAAATGGGCGGAGCTTCCCCTTGCCCGAAGGCAATATGGTCCTATCAAGCTTTGAGCCAAACCGAAATTTCGGCTGCGTAACGGCTTGATTCCTTGGACGGAGGAAACACCAAGAAGGAAGAGGAAGAAAGGGGTGAGCCTGAGCTCATGGGCCCTTGTTGCACCATAGAAGACCTTCGCTTCGGCGTGCTTTCGATGGCTTTAAATGGCTTAAACGGTAGAAGAATAGGTTCTAATGCTAGGATTCGATAGATAGGAAGTGTGGGATGAAGCTAGGGACTAAGCTTTAACCAAAAGAGGTGATCTAATGGTTGAAAAGGGTTGAAAAGGATGATTTATGCATGCTGGAATTCTGGTTGAAGAAATAAGAAAAGAACTTTCTCTCACTAGGGCTCTCTCTCTCCCAACTCAAGCTTTCACCCTAATCTTTTCAACCTTGATTTTTTCAACCATTTTGGGAAGAGGGGGACCCCTCTCTATTTATAGAGAAGAGGTGGGTTAGAGGGTTATTTAAGAGCTAATTGGTTTAACAATTAGGTAATCCTCCATCTAAGGTTTTCTAGGTTTTTAGGGTCCTAGAGGTTTGGGAAATTGGTTTCAATGGCGGATGATGGGGTGAGACCATGGGTGACTTAAGGGTTGCCAATAAGCTCAAAGGGGGTGCAACCAACCTCAAGACACCCACCTTAACCAAGGGGATGGTCAAAGGGTCAAACCAGATGGAGGAAATTTGAGCATTTAGTGACAGATACTGTAACTAAGCTGGGCGTATATATTACATACGCCTAGTTTATGCATAGTGAAATTCAAGAAAACCTAGGGAAACCTGAGAAGATGGATGCCCGTGTTGGTGGCCAACTATGCTGGGCGTATGTATTATATATGCCCAGCCAAATTTGGCTCAAAAATGCCAGGTGTATATAATACATATGCCTAACCAAATTTGGCCCAAAAATGCCAGGTGTATATAATACATATGCCTGACCAAACCGGGGCCAAATTTGCTGGGCGTATGTAATACATACGCCTGAGCAAAAAGTCATGATTTTATGTGGACTTTCATTCGGCCGTAACTTTTGAACCACAATTCTAAATTGGGTGATCTTTGGCTCGTTGGAAAGCTGGAGAAGTCATCTTTCCAATGGTATGTGGCTCATCATCAGTAGTGGTCTATATAAAAAAGTAGCTCTCCTCCCATCAAATGCTCAGGAGGGTTTAAGTTGAGTCTGGGAAGGGATCCTAGGGTTTAGGGGTGATCTCTAAAGGTTGGGGAATGGCTCTAATGGATTTTAGGTGATTCCTAAAGGTTTGGATTGATTCCTAGGGTTTAGGGATGTCATCGGAAGCACAGGGGTACATCTCTCTCGGAGTACAGACTGATCGGGCCTTGGGCCGAATTTGGGTGTCTACAGGTCTGTTTAAGCTTAAACTGTCCAAGAGAAGGCCTTGATCTTTTACTAAGTGTCATGAGTGCTGTCAGTTGTTTCAACTTTGAGGTGCCTAACTTCTAGTGAGGAAACAGACTCAACCAGTTCTTAGGGCTAGAAGAATTGCCTCAGTTACTCCTCAAAGAAAGGAAAAAATTTTTGTAGGCTCAAATCTCACTAGTTATGGTTTTCCATTGAGCCTTAGGCATGTCCTTACCTTTTTCTCTTCTCTAATGATTCACTAAGTACTGATGTAAGTGAGTTTTCTTGGTGTTCACATCATGGAAATGTTAAAATTGAAAAGCTTGTGATGCCTCAAGGTTTGCAAAATATTTTTTTTATTTTATAATTTTTTTTGTTTTTTCTAATTCTTAAGTGAACATGGATCCATTTCTATCTTACTCACTTGATTCTACTGTACTTAGGTTAATTGCTTTATTGGCAGAGCCTACCACACCCCCAAACCTTTGAGGAGCAGTGTCCTCACTGATTCAAAGTTATATGTGGATGTGCAGCAGGCTTAAGACATAGACATTAACAGAACAGAAATGACAAGAGAGAAAAACACATGACAAACAATCATAAAAATAAACAGACATAAGTAAAGAAAGATAGATTGAAAACTAGACATAACAATACAAAGAGCAATGTTATTATAACAGCTAGGGAATGTACAAAGTAGGTGGAAGTAAACTATAAAAAAATTAACACACTACTTCCTAACTAAATACATGTGCACAATTTAATCATCAGAGTCCTTGGCCTCAGCATGTGGTTCCTAGATTCCTTTCCCCTTTGCTTGCTTCAAAGTGGCAGTCTTAGATAGTGGCCTTTTGGAAGTAGATTTCTTAGGCTGGCAATGCTTTTTCTTGTTGGAGGGGGGGAAGGTTTTTGGGCAGGTTCCTTGATTTTGAGTCCAGGTTTGACTGGGCTAGGACTCGTTGCATCAGGAGCTGTCAGTTTGTGCATTTTCCCTTTTCTCTAAAGCTATAATAGTTACTCCCTAATCATAAGCCCTCTCCTTAGTCAGTCTCAATCTCTCTTTCAGTTCTTTGATCACATCTTCTTAACTCTCAACTCTTTTCTTTTCCTCGTTATATTGGACCATAATTTCTCTCCATCCTTTCTTGATTTGCTTTTTCTCAACCTTATGAGCAATTCTCGGGAGCTTAATTTCTTCAAGGAGGGGCTGCCGCACTATAGCTTTTAAGTCAGCCATGCCCTGAACTACATATCTTTTTATATAGGCATTGGCTTTCATGGCTCTGATGAGGGTGGAGTAAGGGGGCATGGGGGTATCAAAGATAGGATATATGGGTAGATCAGCAATGGAAGAAGGGCCAACCTGTAATGGAAGGGGACTGGATGAGGACAGAAGTGGGGAAGAGGGCAGAGGGTGAGGGGCCTGAAGGGTAGGCTCCGATATAGGTGGTTGAGGGTAAGGTTCAGTTTGGGTGGAGGCATCTCTGAAGGTGTTGGGAGAAGTTTCTGGGAGAGGTTCAATCAGTGTAAGAGTAGGTGGGGGATTATCGATTGATGTAGGGAGAGTTGACTGTTGGGGAGGTTGGGTGAGAGTCGTTAAAGTTGCTTGGATGGATTGTAAAATGGTTGGGATGGAGGTAGGGTTAGGTAAGGTGGAGTGAAGTGAATGAAGAGTGGCCTCAATTGTAGCTTAGGTTTTGGTATGGACCAACATTTGGGAGTGCAGGGAGAGTAGGAAGTGAAGGATTTGGGGTAAGAGGTCAGGTATGGTAGTGGCTGTGGGTTGGGTAGGGGGAGCAGGTTGAAAGGGAGAAGTGGGTCTATGTGTAAAGGTAGTGGCCTGTGGTGATGGATGATGTGGAGGGGTGAAGTGTGGGGGGGTGAGGTGAGTCTGAGAGAGGTGTATACTCAAGGTTGATGTCTCCTAGGATAGTGGATATCATAGTGGAAAATTTCTCTCCTGGAAATGACTCCCTGTTATGGGATAAGGGAATGGATTGGTCTATAGGCGCACCAGTGAAAGGTATAAAGGGTGGGAAATAAAGTGGGTTGCTGGTTTAGAAGGTGTGGGTATGGGGTCTAGAATGGTTGTGGCGGTAGGGATTAGAATTGGTTGGGGTGATATAAGTAGGATGGGGTGCAGTAGGGGTTTTGGTAGTTTTCTTTTTCTTCTAGTATGGTTGACAGGTGGGCTAGGGTGAGTTGGGAAAATAGGTAGGGGGGTAGAAATGGGTAGGGTGGCTGTGGCTATGGTGGTTGGTGATATAGGGTCAGGTAAGGGTAGTGGGCTTGTGATGGGCTGTGATGTTTGGGTTGAAGGTGGAGGTGGCATGGAGGTAGAGGTAATGGTTGAGGAGGTGAGTGTTGTACTAGCTGGCACAAGTGAGGTGGACGTTACAGCAGCCTTAGCAGTAGCAGCAGCAACATCAGCTACTTTATGAATGGTGGGGGCTACTTCTCTCAGTAACTCATCCCTCTTCTTCTTCTTCTTCTCCATCATGGTGCCACTGATTCCCTATTATTTCTTCCCACTCTATTTGGGGTTCAATCCCACAGTCTCCTCATCCCTTTTAAATGGGTACTTCCCCCACTTCTGCAGTGTAGTAATCAATCTGCAGTAGGGAAGGGCATGAGGTTTCTTTATTATTTTCACCTTCTTACATAAGTCTTTAATCCCCTCAAAAACTAACTAGGCTGCTTCCAAGTAGTGGTTTCTGTGAAATGAGAAGAGGGCATCAACTATGGGGTACCTCCTCTCCTACTCATGCCCAGAGCAATACATATTTTTTCACAATATAGCATCCGTTAGCCTGAGGTTGGGGTGCAAATCCCTCTTTCTGGTTGAGTCACCTGAGGTAGTGATCCCTCTAGTTAACTCTCTAGCTATCTCAGTAATGGTGGCAGTCAAAGGAGGACTGTAGACACCCAAATTTGGCCCAAGGCCTGATCGAAGCACATTTTGAGAGAGGCACATTTTTGAGCTTTTGTGGCATGTATGAAACCCTTAGGAATCACCCAAGATCCCTTAGGAACCTATCCTAAACCTTTAGAAACCAATACCAACCCTTAGAATCCATTTCGAACCCTAAACCTAACCTTCCCGGGCAATGGATGAAGAGTGGTGCACTAGGAGTAGTTGTGGTCTTTTTTAATATCAAATTATATACCATTAGAAATAGGGCTTCTCTAGATTTCCGACAAGCCAAGAATCGCCTCAATCGGAGTTGTATATCAAAAGTTACGGCATTTCAAAAATCGGGCAGAAATTCAGTTATTTTGCTTGGTGCAACTAATAGTTGCGCCAGCTTTAAAGTGGACCCCACCCCTCGCGAACTTCTAGGCTACTGTACAGAATTATTTTATTGTACATTTTCTTGGCGCAACTAATAGTTGTGCCAGGCATATGAACAGTGACCTCTAGTTTTTGCCTCAAAAATTGAGATTGGGGTTTGACTTCTTAACCACCTTGATCTTTGGGGTGTGTTTTGCTAGTTCTGTTGCACCCTTTTAGTGCTTATTTGCAAACTTTAAGTGATTTAAAACACTAACCTATCATCCACCATTAGAACCACCTTCACACCTTTTCAAGCTCTCAAAATCCTAGGAAACTTTAGATTAGAGATTACCTAATTGCTAAACCCAATTAGCATCTAATTAGCCTCCTAATCTACCCATTTCCTATAAATAGAACCTCCCTCCCCTTAGATTAGAGGTTGAGAATTTTTACATAAGAGAGAAAGAGCTTAAAATGAGAAGATCTTTCTCCCTTTGGTGCACACTTCCCATACAAATTTCAGAATCCATAAATCTTCATTCAAGCCTTACATTTCATCCAAAACCTGTAGGTTAGGTGTGTGCTACCCCTTAGCCTTCCTTCTCTACCTCTTAGCTACCAAGCCTTAGGAGTTAGAACCCCATTCTCAACCATTCAAGCCTTCAAAAGCTCATCAAAGCAAGCCACGCAAGGCTCTCCTACGGTGCTACAAGGGCCCAAGGGCTCCAGCTCTCCCCTTCCTTCTCCTATCTCTTTTTAGCATTCCCCATCCTCCCATTTGTGCTGTTACGCCACCGAATTTTCGGTAGAAACAGAGGGGCACAAATAGGATTTAAAGCCCATTTGGGTAAGAGGAAGCCATTTTCTTTTCTTTTACTTTATTTTTATTTTGGCCATTAGTAGAGACCATGTTAAGCGGGTTGATCGGGTGTCTAACACCTTCCTGATCGATAACCGAAGACCCTACCCAAGAGCCTTTGGTGTGGACCGGATTCAGAGTCATATTTTTAGCACTTCGGTGCTCATAAAAATGAATTAGGTTTCCCGGGACACCAAAAGCTCTGGGTGGCAACTCTATGTTTTTGTTAGTGAGCGCATCGTCGAAACGAGATCGTCAAAAATCCCACAGTTGCACATATGGCGACTCTGCTAGGAATAGCTTTTAGAGCTTCTCCTTGAAATTTAGCCATTTTTTTTTTATTTTACTAACCTTTTTTGCTATTTTTTTTTATTGTTTTTAGTATTTTCTCACCGCTACTTTTCCGTCATTTACATGCCTTAGCCGATCAACGGGCTTACTTGCGCATTGTCTTTATTTTCCCTTATATTTTTGTCATTTTAGGTGCCTTAGCCGATTGGCGGGCCTACTTGAGCATTGTCTTTCAATTTCTTTAATTTTCTGTCATTTAAAGTGCCTTAGCCGATTTGCGGGCCTACTTGTGTAAACATATTTCGACAGTGGATGCCGGCCTGTAGTGGCGGCATGGGGTCATCACCTCCGGTTTTTGAACTAAAGAAAACTTCCATAAAAAAAACGGCTTTGAAAAAATTTAAAATTGAACCAAGAATAGGGAGCTTAATTAACTTGTTTTTACGGGTTAGATTTTAAAAGGGTTGGGTTTAGGCACACATACAACCACCTGGGTCTTAGTATGGCGATAGCCCCTAGTGGTGATGATCTAGAAAAGTCCCAGCCCACCTAGTATCTGAGAAGGCGCTTGCGTCGGAGGTATATCGGGTGGGTTCCCATTCCAAAGCTTAAAGCCCTTAGGGAGCGCACTAGCGAGTTATACCAGACTCAAACCTTTAGGATTCGGTAAGGAGAGGATCGATCATATAAAATCAATCAATTTCTGGAAGCCCAGCTTCCACAAAAAACTAGTTTAGAGACCAACCCCGGACTGAAGTGGCTGCTATCAAACGAGCTGGAGAGCCAAATTGCTCTGGCGCAACTATTAGTTACGCCAATGCAAATTGGCCCAATGGTACACTGGCGCAACTATTAGTTGCGCCAGCTTTAAATCTGGCACTTTTGGCCTGGTGCATGTATTAGTTGCGCCAGTGCAATTCTAAGCAGCCTAGTTCAGATCTGTGGCCTTTTTCCATATCCCGAGTCCCCCGATTAATGTGTTTAGTGCCTCTGTTTGGGCCCCGCCATCTCCGACACCCAATACGGCCCCGCTGGTAAAAAGAAGATAACTTCTTTTTCTGGGGGATCGATTTGTTTACCTCAATTTTCGTGCCTTCAATAGATCAAAGGTCTTCCTATGATTCTTTTGAAGTGCTTTGGAATCGTCGCCGTGGGTCTTAAATTAGGATACGAAAGCCACCGGAGAAGGGAATTGCAAGGCCTCAAAACCTTTGCTTTACAAAATTTTCTCTAAAAATTAAAAATTAAAAAGTAAAAATCAAATCAAAACCTAAAATTAGAAACCTTTATGGTGCCGGCACAATGGCATCATCTTGCCCTCCGTCGTCCCGTAAGTGGAGAAGGAAGAGGATTTTTGGGCCTTATCCAAGGCACCCTTACTCGACCCGTTCCCGTAAAATGTCGTGGGTAGTGGACCCGGCTTATGCCAATCCCGACTCATCCCCGCCACATTCTCCAACCCATTCTCATTTGGGGGAAGTCTTTTCCACCATCCCCTCACCCAATCGCTCTTTACCGTTACCGGCCCATTTGACGCCCCCATTTTCTCAACCACTACCACCCAAAACATCAAAAGTCCAACCCTCAACTCCCCATTTTTTGCCCAAACCATGTCCATGCCAAATCTAACACATTTCCCATCCACCTTCATGAAAAACCCGAACCCATTTTCCCAATCCACATTCAAGCCCCATTTCCCATCTTCCTCCTACAGGCCCGATCCACCCACATTCACATATACCACTTCCGCCTTATCCAATCCCCCACAAATCTCCCCACCTATCCAGGTCATGCCCATTTTTACCGGGGCCATGCCCGATTTTTCTTACCCCTCCACACCATACCTCCCATCATCCCAAAACATACCCAATACATCCCCTCATCCCTCCAATCCACCCCATATTACATCACTTACCCGGATCATGCTCAATTTTATCGGGGCCATGCCTAATTTATCCTCCACATCCATCCCGTCTATACCCCATCACCCCTTAAATCTACCATCTCCATCCAACCCTCCTTCACAGCCTAACATATTCAGCATTGAGGCTCTTTGAGTCCTCTTCACAGCTGCTTGCTTGAATGTACTGAACCATGTAGCTGCTGATGTAGATGGAAGCACATGGTTGCTCTAATCTCCTCTTCTTTGCACGTATTCATGAATGGCTGCATATTTATAACTAAATTGCAAAACAACATTAAGAAGTAATTATTAAGTACTCTAAGTATTAACAAAGGTCAGGTTTAAAGGGTATAAAATGGAAAAAATCAGTGACTAACGCACCCCCAAACCTAACCTTTGCTAGTCCTCGAGCAAAGTGAAATTTAAAATAATTTACCTACAAAAATAAATTCCACTTTCATAGGGAACGCGGGTGAATTTGGCACATGCACCAAGCCTTTTAAACCCCTAGGTGATCCCCAGTGGAGGAGTGGAGTCTCCTGAGGGTTTTCAATGAAGATACTCCCAAACTTCTCCAATAAATCAGTTAATATTAATGCAACATGCTAAAAATAGAGATCAAACAAAATTCATTCCACACCTTGTTCATTCAATTTTAGAGGATTATCAGCAGAAAAATATTAGTTTAAAACTGAAATTCTCCTGTAATTCCTTCACCATCGACCAGCTTATGTCAAGGCATTGTGTATAAAAATTAATGCAAAACTCATCATCAAATTGAGAATTATGTTTTGATAATGCCCCCAAAACACTTAATTTCAGACCCAACTCTTACCAGGGCTGTCACTCAAAGTAAAAATAGAAGGTGAATCATTTCACACAGCTCAAGAGCAGTTGCAGTCCTCAAATAGGACTGCAAGCATGAGCATAGGCATTTCTCTAATTTCTAAATTTTTTTAACTCTTTTCACCATAGATTACATAAATCCTTATCTCCACATGACAGCTCAATCCATTTCAGATCAGTAAGGATTTTTTATTGGGTTGTAATGTGGCTTATGGGTGAGATTTATAAAGAATGAAAGGGTAGAATGAGATTCTAAATTGAGAAATCAGTAAGGTAGGGAGGTGGTGCACACATCTTCTTCATTTCAACACAATTCCATTTACTTCTTGAATTTTCATATTTGAAGTGATCAGTTTCTAATCCTCTTTTTAATCTTTCAATGAAATGACTTCTCTTTCTCACTCTTTTATTTTGCTTTTCTGTTTTTTTTTTTTTTCTTTTTGTATGCTTCTCTTTTGTATTTTTCTCCAATTTTTTTTTTATGGGCTGGAATGTCACATCTATGCATCTGATACACTGTTGCCATCAAGTGGGCTTTCTTCTCTTTCCACCAATTGTTAAACCAGCTCTACCTTTTTGAACTCCTTCACCCTCACCTTCTGAAATCTCAGGATGGGGTCAGGCTGTATCAGGTCACTAAGTTTTAGGTTCAAACTTTCTAGTTTTTATCAAAGAAAAACTTGGATTTTCAAGGCTCAAAATGGTGTGTATCAAGGGCAGTTCAAAGGTGGGTAATTTTACGCTCAAACTGTCCAAAGGATGGCCTCACATCATATCCTCAATGTCATGAATGTTGTCAAACAGTTTTAACTTAGATTTTCCTAACTTCTAGTGAGCAATGGTAGATTCACTTAGTCCTTAGAGCAGAAAAATTGTCAAAACACTCTTCAAAGAAAATTTTTTTGGCCCAAATCTCACTAGGTATGGTCTTCCATTAAATTTATGTGGTATATCCTCACAATTTTCTCTCTTTTTAGGTTCACTAAGCATCAATTTTTGAAAATTCTTGACATTTCACTACAACACATTTCAGTTTTAAAAAGTTTTTAATTTCCTCTTTTTCAAAAAATCAGGTGGGAAATCACTTTATTTTCATAAATTTTATTCACATAGCTGCACTAGCATTAATTACTCCATTGGCATACCTGCCATACCCCCAAACCTAAGATGAACATTGTCCTCAATGTTTACACATTGAGTAACCAGGGGCAGCAGGGTAAGAAAGAAAAAATAGGCAGAAAAAACTATATGCAACAAAGAAGAAAAATGCAAAATTGAATATATGAATAGAAAATTGGAAAAAAATGATATACAAATGGAAGAAAATAATTGCTAAAAATAGAAAAATAATAAAACAAAGATAAAAATTGAATACAAGACTATAAAAATTGAAGAAAAACAGTAAAACTAGGGACACACATTAACCTAAGAAAGAAAAATCAGCAATCTAAAAACATAATTTAAACTAAAATTCCTAAAACAGAAAATCCTAAGACAAAATCCTGAATCACCTGTGCTAAGGGAAAGTTGTGTTTCAAAAGGATGAACCAGTTTACTACTTATGAATCTATGTGAATTTGTAAAATGATCAGCAGGAATAACACACAGTGAAAAGAAAGATTCATAAGACTGAGCCCTGTGTTGATGATGTGTATGAATTAATAAATTTTGAAGTGATGTAAGCATGGATGCACACAGGAAAAAAAAGGATTCATACACAGCTGAGACCCATTAAGAGTGAAAGGTCTTGAAAGTAAGTAAAATCAGAGTATCCATTGAATTTACAAAGCAAAAATATGATCCATTGTTCATTAACCTTCATGAATCCTCAAAATTTTAAAACATGATCTCAGTAGTTCTAGATGGGGGTTTATGAATGCAACCAAAGGAAAACAGCCCATCTAGAAAAATTATTTTTTTGTATTGACATTTTTTTATATATTTTTATTTGTTTTTGATCAGTTGGAGCTCAATAAGAGCCCTTATTTACTACTGCTGAAGAATATAAATGAGGAAAAATAAATCTGAATATTTTATTTGTGTTTTGATTGTCTTTGAATTTTTTATGTGTTTTTATTATATGAAAAAAATCAGCACGCCTAAATGACAGCAGGAATTAAAATAAAGACAAATACTAAACACATCAAAACTACTGGTTTTAAAGAATTAATAAAATTTAAAATGAATGCAAAGGGGGAGGGGATGCAAACTCAGGCAGATCTGCTCCAACTACATTCCATAAGCTCCTCTTGTGGCTACTGCTCCAGATTTGCAAAAACTCAAAGATTGCAACAGTACCTTATTCAAGCATATTGAATATAATAAGCAAAACTAAAAAGAAAAACTCAGGATACTACCCCAGTTCTGCAAAAATGCAAAAGGTAACAGCACCATTTATTCAAATAGCTAGAAGGCAAAAAATAGAAACTCAGAAAGTTCAGAATTACTGCAGGATTAAAACAGGTTTTCTATATAAAAACTGCAGCAAACATTTATTCGAATAGTTTGAATGCACTGTACAGATTTAAAACAAAATAGAATTAAAAACTAAAAAAAAATCAGATCTACACAATGAAAAACTCAGATCTACTAACTAGATCAAAACTCCCCGAAAGCGGCGCCAAAAACTAGTTGAGGATATTTCAGGTGCGGATTACTTATGTAAAATTCATATTAAAATCAAAGTTAAAACAAATGATGAATTCAGCAATCCTAAAATATTCTAGACCTACAAGATACTGGGTCCATTTGTAGCAAGTTTTAATAAGTAAGAGTTTGTCCCACAGAGAGTAGTGATTTAAAACCTAAGAGGTTGTATAGTAGACCTCCAGATCTGCTACAGAATTATAAAATTAAGTATAAAAGATTGAGGGGGATGGATGGTGAATTAAAGTATAAAATGGGGGGAAAAAGGCAGCTAGGGCCTGGTTTTCTTTTGCAAAATAGATCAAGGTATGTGAATTTGCAGCTTTTCTTCACTTGGCTACAAGCTCAAGTGCAAGGTAAAGGAATTCAAATCAAACCAAAGGCTTAGACTGATCTTAAGGGTATGTGCTGTCCACTTGAATGGTCACAGATCATCCTATAGACTTCATCCGATCCAATAGTTCAGATTGAAACAATAAAATTCCTACAGATGCTGCGAATGCAAGGCTACAAGCTCAGGCATCCACAGGGATATTATACCAAGGGAAATCAAATGGTAAGCACAAGATCTACTAGAAACTGAATAGGCTATTCCCAAATATATGGATCCTATAGACATCTAATGAAACCACAAGTTCTTTAGATTTAATTGGACATTAAAATCAATAATTTATTGAATCAAAATTACTTACAATAACCTTATTCTCAGATTTGTAGTCTATGCATCAATCCATAAGACCTTCATGCCAAATTACAATTAAACACCAGATCTGAGCTACTACCTAGATCTAATCTAACAGGCTGAATTAGGGAGAGAAGGGGGAAGGGAAAAAAGAAAAATAAAAGCTAAAACTAAACCTAAATGAGTCAAGGAAAACTACAGCTATTCTATGGTTTCCTTGCTGAGAAATTACAGTAGCAAGGAGCTTTATTTATACACATGCAGTGATCCAAGTGCTTTGGGTTGCAGCCAATTAGGGGAGAGAATCTGATTTCAGTTTATGCTTAATCCCTGATTTAGCTTTCCAACCAATCAGAGAGAAGGGAGCTCAATTTAGTTCTACCTAGCTAAAGTAGTTTGTTCCCACCAAAGTTTTCTCCAATTAGTTTAAAAATCAATTCTGCCAATGTGCAGAGTTGTCTTGTGCATTGGAGTTCCCAAAAATGCCCTTGCCAACTGGAAATATTTGCCCAAAATACTCTTGCTACAGCTTTTACCAAACAACCCTGTTTTGGTTTCATCATTGCCCTTCATATAATTAGATGTTGTAATACCTCTATATTTGTTGATGAGTTGCAGAAATGTAGGCTAATGGGCTTTAAAATCTGCAACTAGAGAAGATGAACTCGAGAGGATAAATGTGGGCTTCGAGAAGTTCAGCTGAAGGTAGTGAGGATCCACTCGACAGGTTTACATGGGAGCTGCACTATTCGATAGGATCAAAGCCTGTTTGAGAGGATGGGTGCATGTGTGCAAGGCCCACTTGAGAGGATGTGGTCTATGTGTAGCACCTTCTGGTGTATTTTGTGAGGATGAGGGCTAAAGGTTGAGAGGTTGGGGTGGAGTGCAGCACCTTCAGGTAAGGTGTCGAGAGGTACTAAGGCTGTAGCTGGGACCAATCGATAGGATGGCTGAATAGTCTCACATAGTAGCAGCTTCAGGTAAGTGTTCGTGAGGATGGGGGTGAATCTTGATAGGATGAAGGGCTGGAAGCTTTGCTGGTCGACATGTATAATGGGAGGATGGATTTGGAGCTGAACCAGTCTACAGGTTGGTGTGTGCAATTCATTTCGAGAGGTTGATAGCTGGAGTGTAGATTAAATGCTCGACGGGATGGAAGGCTCTTTACTTTGAGAGGTTGCAAGTTGTTATGAAGTCGACAGGTTAGTTGCACTTAATATTAAACCATTCGAGAGGTTGGTTGGGGAGTGAAATGAAGAGCTCGATAGGTTGGTGAAATGAAGTTTCCTTTCGATAGGATGCCTGTAGGTGCAAGGAAGATGTCGTGAGGTTACTAAAGACGATTAGAGTTGCTGTCGACAGGTTCAAGGCTGCGCTTGGAATGCTGGTTGATAGGTAGGCTGAATGGGAGCTTGTTGGTTGACAGGATCTGGGCCATTGAAACTTCACTTCGACAGGATGCTGAAGACATTTCCTCACCTTTCGACAAGTTGGTTCAGCAACTCTTTAACTTGACAGATCTGTTCCTCTTATTACAGCACTCAAATATTTGAATATAATGATGCTCTTAAGTGTTGCTAAAAGTGTGCAACTTGCATGGGTTGGAGGTTGTAGGGCTTGGAGCTTAGCTTGCTTGCATGGGTGCAGCTACTGTCATTTGGAAATGTTGGAGCTCTTTAACTCGGCTGGGAGTGCAGCTGGATTTTTCTTCTACTGTTCGAGTGGCTACTTGTGCATCCAATGATCTACAACAGCTACCAATTAATATATTCTCATATCTGAATATATATATATATATATATAGCTCTGTAGTTCTACAGCTACTGGCTTCCAGTCTTCAAGAATTGTAGCAGCATTTGTCATGTTTGACAGGTTGGTTTCTCAGCAGATTTCTAAGGGGCCAAGCACACTCAATTGCACCAGTGATGTATCGCATGACTGTATAGCTTGTGTGCTCAAGGCTGAAGCTTATGCTGAGATGCCCACAGTAGAAGCATTTGACCTGTCTAGATTTGCTTCAAAGCCTAACATATTCAGCATTGAGGCTCTTTGAGTCCTCTTGATAGCTGCTTGCTTGAATGTACTAAACCATGTAGTTGCTGATGTAGATGGAAGCACATGGTTGCTCTAATCTCCTCTTCTTAGCACGTATTCATGAATAGCTGCATTTTTATTCCTAAACTACAAAACAATATTAAAAGGTAAGTATTAAGTACTCTAAGTATTAACAAAGGCCAGGATTAAAGGGTATAAAACGGTAAAAATCGGTGACTAATAGTTCTGCAGTTGCTCGAGTGGATAACAGACAACAGTTCTTAACTGCTCGACGGCTTGGAATGCAAGTCTCTGATCTGCTCGAGTGTGCTCGAGTAGCTCTTGTTGCAATATTGAAATGTTTGAGTACTGCTCGAGTTGGACTTTTGGAAGGTGCATCTACTCAAGATAGCTCAAAGTGGATGCTGCAGCAGTTTTCTGAACTGCTCGAGGTGGCTTCAGAACTACTTGAGGTCAAGGTTCTACTTTTCTTTCGGCTTGTCCACCATGCTGCTGAACTCCATTAAGTGTGGGCCCCACTTCTATTTCACTGTAGGGCTTCTAGGGGCCCCAGGCATGCTACATGGCCCACATGGTGGGGACCACTATGGTGCATTCCCTATAATTCCCATCAGGATTTGAGCTTATTAAAAGGCCCATGGAAGCTTGAGCTTGTAGCCCTGGGACCATGGTGGCAGCAACAGTTTACATGTTCCATCTCATCATCTGTAGGTAAGGCAGCCTCTGTGGATAGCCTGTGACCATTTGAGTGGACAGACTATAGCCCTAGGGCAGATCATGATCATAGATCTGAGAAGGATTATTCTCCTCTGCACTTGAGCTTGTAGCCTAGTGAAAGGTTGTGCAGGAACAAGCTCCCCTCTGTCTTACTTGACCACTATCAGATGTTAGATCTGGCTTCTCTGTAGTGATTATAGACTTGTGGGCTGAGTCATTACAGGCCTTTTATAGCAATGATCAGCTGTATTTAAGTCCCTATTCAACTTGTTGCTTTTCCTATGTGTCCAAGCATTGTACTGATGGCCTTTGCTACACACATAGGATTTTATGGGTTAGAACTCCTATGAATGCTTGCCAGATCTGTAGTAGATCTGGGGTTCTTATAGCCTGACAACTATAATGTCTGCAATGGTATTCATTGCCTGATTTAATTCATTGGTTGGAAGAAATCTATTGGATAGTCTGTGTCCATTTAAGTGGACAGATTATAGCCTTAAGATCAGTCCACTCCTTTGGATTAGGTTAGCTTTTCTGATTCAATCAATGGGATTTGACATACTCTATTGGATAGTCTGTGACCATTTAAATGGACAGATTATAGCCTTAAGAGCAGTCTAAATGGCATGGGTTAAGTTGGATTCTTTTATCTTGTTGAGGTTTTTGATAGCACTTCAGTAAGGATTTGCTGCAGAGACAGCCCTAAATCTGAGTTACATAACTGAATGAACTTTAGCCTAAACTGTTTACTTCCTATCCTTTTATCTTTATTTTAACACACCATCACCACCTTCTGCATAACCCTTTCTTAGGATAGGACTGCACTTTATTTCTTTTCTTTTAGTAGGTAATTTAGTGTAGTTGTGACACTCAACTCCCTTTCTTTAGGATTGCCAGATCTGGAGGCCTACTATTATAGCCCATTTTGGATTCTAGATCAATTTCCCTGTGGGACAAACTCTTATCAAAACTTGCTAAAATAGCCCTGTATCTTGCAGGCTGTGTACTTTAGGTTGCTGATTTCATAGCCATTTTACTCCACCTTTGCATTCTGATTTTACCATCTCATCACTTAAATAAACATCAGCATTTGCACACCTAGAGACCACCAATAATTCCTCATCATGTGTCCAGCCTTCCCACTATTGAAGCAAGTGTTTCTTGCCTTTGGACATGTCTTTAACATGTGGCCAATCTCGCCGCAATTGAAACAAGACACTTCACGACAGGGCACGTTTCCATGATTCTTTCAACAAATCTTACATGCAGGCTTAAGAAGGGTGAGGACTTGTGTATTCTCCACTCAAGATTGCTTTGCTGCATTCTGAAGGTTGGGTGTAACTCGATTTATGTTCAATGAGTCCTTTTGCTTCTCATGGAACTGACGAAGCTCCTTGCAATCTTCCTCCGCTACCAAAGCTCGTCGTACAGTCAGTGCATACTCCTCAGAGAAAAACATCAAAACTCATGATTGGATGTTAGGCCTTAGGCCCCTTTCAAACTTCTAAGCTCTCTCCTTCTCTGTAAGTGGATGTTTATAAAAGCACTCCAAATCAACGAATTTGGACTCGTACTGAGCCGCATTCATATTCCCTTGTTCTAATCTAAGGAATTCAACTTCCTTCTTTTCTCGAACGTGCTTTGGAAAGTGTTTTCTGAAAAACAATCTTACAAATTTACTCCAAATTATGACATCCCCGGATTTGATTTGCGATCTCTTCATTAATTTCCACCAACGATCGGCCTCTCTCGAGAGTAGAAAGATAGCATAAGTGGCCTTTTGCTCTTTAGTACACTTCATGGCTTCAAATATCTCTTCCACGTCCTCAATCCTTCAGCTTCCAAGGGATTAGTGGCTCCTTTGAAAATTGGGGCATTCATTCTCCTAAGTCTTTCAAGGCGGAATCCATCATCAAGGTTGGTGGTATGGGTTGTGTTGGTGGATGTTGAGCCAAGCTCGCGATGTGCCAAACCCGGAGCAATTTTTGTTGGCACAGTTGTTTCTGGTGCAATTGTCTCTGGCACAGATGTTGTAGTAGGTGTCCATTGGGGTTGCCCTCGTTGTGCCATCTAATAACAAGGACAATGTAATGATAATTCTATTCCTATCAGGAAATACACAAAGCAAAAGAATATGCATGATCATACGGGGCAGTAGAGCATCGAACGTTCTTAATGCCCCAAAATACAAAAAGTCCTCAACTCTACTCTTAAGTTCGTAAGGATCATAAAATCTACGTTCCCCCTTTTTTTTTGTACTGCCTAAGTACACCAAACACACTTTGCTAGAAGGTGACACACCTAGACCTCAAGGATTCACATCTTAAGGCCTCTAGGTATCCAAAAAAAAAAACTTAGAGAAAAAATAGAATATCCTAATCTCATGTGTACATTCTCCAATTGTATTTATTTCTCTCCTGGTATTATCAAATCCTCTAGCGCTGGTTCTGGTGGGCCTCCACATGCATGAATCGACCCTGATCTTGGTGGCGGTTCTTAATGGGCATATATTCAATGCGGACCCATTGTCGATTAGAACTAAGGGAATTACCATGTTTCCAGACTCGATCGTTATATTCAGAGACTTCGAGTGGCTACCTCCTTCTTTCGGCAAGTCAGCATCAGAAAATGAAATGGCATTCAGAACCATCACTTACCCAATTATCTGCCCGACTTCATCTGGGCTGACCTGAAGTGACACATGCACATTTTTCAATGCCCACACTAACGCTTGGAAATGGAGTGGGGATGTCATTAACAGATCCCACACAGTTATATGGGTGGGCATTCTTCTTAGCTGAGTCTCCAGTATATGTCCCCGACTCATTTTTTTAAAGGGGTTCACCACGCTATCTTTCTTTCCCTCAGGCTGGGCTTGTATTGCTGCCGGTGCTTCTGACTATTTCGATATCTTCCCAGACCATGTGAAAAAGTCCACTGCCCCTTCTTTGCTGCTACTGTCGGCATTGACATCTGTTTACTTGTAGCTTAGTGGGACCTGATGAGGATCATAGGTTGGTCCCTAGAGCTAGAAAGGTATGGGTGTCGGTACTTGAGGCACTTATACTGTAGGTTCAGGAGGTGTGGGCAACACCTGATTTATTTCGGTGGTAGCAGGTTGGGTGGAAGGATTGGGCCAAATGGGGGTGATGAAGCTCGACGGTGGTGATATTGGGGGGAAGGAGGTAAACGTAGGCCATTGATAGCTGGTAGGTGCTGGTGGGAGATGGGGGATTTGATGGGCCGTTAGGTAATTGACCGGGGTGGTGGAGTTTGCCGGTGGCTGAACTGGTGGTGATGGGGGCGGCACCGGCCATATGTAGTTCATTGGTGGTGGGGGATTAGGGGCCAGTTAGTTTATTGGGTAATTGGTGGGGGTGGTTGTATATGGTTGGTATGCATCGATATGTACATAATTAACGGGAGTGGGTGATGGGAAGTATGCCCTGAGATCCAAGGGTTCAATTTGCGGAGTCGGATTAGGGAATTAATCTGACAAATTTAGGGGTTCAATTACCCCGATATTCCTCTCTTCAACATTTCTTGACAACGGTGCTACATAGCTCTCCCGATCACTGGTGTAATTGGATGGATCGAATCCAAACTCCTCTTCACTTTCGACCATTCCGACGGTGGACCTACTCCTCCTGTGGGATGTGGGGGTAAGGGCACCTGGTGAATATTCGCATGCTGAGAAGGTGCAGGTGGAATTATTTTCCTTGCATCAATTAAATCTTAGATTGCGTGCTTCAATGGGAAGCAGCGATCAGTCGGGTGACCTGAGCCCATATGAAAATTACAGTGGGTATTTGGGTCATAGTTCTTCGGGATTGGGTGAGGGGGAGGTTGCGGTTGACGGATAGTGACTAATCCCTTTTCCACTAACAAAGGTAAGAGTACGCTCAAAGATTGCCCCAAGGGTGTGAACACTTGATCATAGCGGGCTCTTCTCTATTCCGGAGTCATTTGTGTTCCTTGCCCATTCCCTATTCTCTGCATCTGCTCAGTTCTTACTGGTGTTAGAGAGGCTACCTGAAATTTAAATGGGGTAGTATTATTATTGGGTCTGGTATTGGCAATGTTCTGAACATCAGCCCCTGTTCTCTTCTCATTCCATTGTTATGAAAATCTTCTAACCCCACTGGGTCCACTCGACACGTTCTTATTCAGACGGCCCTCCCTGATGGCATCCTCACATCGGTTAGCATTTCTCACCAAATCAGCAAAGCTGGACTATTGCTGGTACACCAAAAAGTTTGAGATCACCGGTAGAGTATTCTTCGAAATCATTTCGATCTGCTCATCATCAGGTATCCTGTTTCTGACCTGAGCTGCCAGTGCTCTCCAACCTCCTAAGTAGTCGCTGAAGGTCTCATTCTGGTTCTGTCTTAAATGGGCCAAGTCTGACTTTCACGGCTCAATGTCTATATTGTAGACATATTATTCTTGAAAGAGGTGCGTCAAGTCCCTCCACATATTCATCATAGATGGTTCTAAAGATGTGAACCATCTCAAAGCCGGACCGGTCAGACTCTTCTGAAAGACTTTTATTAGTAGTCTTTCGTCCCCTCCCTATTAGCACATGTCCCCACAGTAGGACTTCAGGTGCGCAATAGGATTGCCAGTGTCATTATATTTGTCAAAGGTCGGCATTTTAAATTTGGGGGGCAAGGGGACCTCAGTGAACAAGCATAAATCTGTGAAGTCTGTGGTGTGGATTTCAGCACCACCCATTTTTATCAGCTGCTTTTGTATTTTGTCCAACTGCTCTTTCAGCTGCTCAGACTCTTTCGATACAGGGGTTGCTTTTTCAGCCGTTAGTTAGACTTCACTCTAGGCCATCAAGGGATGGGCGATTATGGGAGGAGGGTTAAGGCTGGTCAATGCCCCAACGTAGGCCCCGCTATTCCTGATCTCGTCTTCCTCATACTGCTGGTCAGCATAATGAATAGAAAGGGCGGGATTCTCTTATTGTTGTTGCACGGGTTGGATGGGAATGACATGAGTGGGGTTGGGTGAGCCCATTGGGGGTGAGAAAAGGTTTGTTGGGTAATGGGATTTTGGTTTTGAGGTGGGGCCTGATGGGGCCATCGGGTATGGGGGAAGGTTTTGGAGATGGCCTTGGGGTGTGGGGCCATGGGAGAATTGGGTTTGGAGTAGGGTTTGACCTGGGTGTGGAGGTTGGGTGAAATGTTGGGGGTATTGCGGAAGGTATGAGTGTGGGGTTTGGATTTGGGCCATGAAGCCTTGGTCATTTTGGGCCATGGGCCACGGATGGGTTTGAGCCATGGGCCCTTGATAGGTTTGGGCCAGGGGCCCTTGATGGGTTTGGCCCAGTGGGCCTTGGTGGGTCTGGGCTATGGACCCTTGATAGGCTTGGGCCATGGGCCCTTGATGGGTTTGGGCCATGGGCCCTTGGTAGGTTTGGGTGGTGGGGTATTAGGCCATGGGACCCTGGGATATGTGGAAAAAGGGGGTTTGGGCCAATGGGCCTTGGGGCATGTGGGGGGTTGGAGATTGGGCCATCGAGCCTCGGGGTGTATGGGCAGTGAGAGGTTGGGCCATGGGGCCTTGGGGCGTGGGGGTTTGGATGGTATGGTTTATGGGGGGTTGATGGGGGTCATGGGGGAGTGAGACCTGGAAATTGGCTAAGGTATGGGATAGATTCATGGGCAATGGGTATGGAGGAGAGGTATTTTGAGAAGCCTTCCATGAGGTGTAGGCTTGGAACATCTCTGGCCATGGAGGGGGGATCGGATGTGGATGGTGGATTTAAGGGGTGATGAGACGTAGATGGGGGGGGTGTGGAGGAAAAATTGGGCATGGCCCCGGTATGATCGGGCATGGGCATGGCCATGGTAGGTAGTGGGATATGGGGTGGATGAGATGGTCATTGGGAAAGGGTAAGGTATGGGGGATGTATGGGGATGATGAAAGGTTTGGTGTAGGTGTTTGGGAAAAATCGGGCATGGCCCCGGTGAAAATGGGCATGACTGCAGTAGATGGGGGATTTGTTGGGGGTTGGATAGGGCGGAAGTGGTGTATGTGAATGTGGTTGGATCAGGCCTATAGGGGGAAGATGGGAAATGGGGCATGGATGTGGATTGGGAGAATGAGTTTGGGTTTCGTATGGACATGGGTGGGAAATGTGATGGATTTGGGCAAAAGACAAGGAGTTGGGGGTTGGACTTTGGATGTATTGCGAGGTAGTGGTTGGGAAAATGGGGGCACCAAATGGGCCGGTAATGACAAAGGGTGATTGGGTGAGGGGGATGATGGAAAAGACTTCCCCTGAATAGGAATGGGTTGGAGAGTGTGGTGGGGATGGGTCGGGATCGGCATAAGCTGGGTCCACTACCCACAACATTCTATGGGAATGGCTTGGGTAAGGTACCTTGGATAAGGCCCATAAATCCTCCTCCTTCGTCCCCTACGAGACGACGGAGGGCAAGATGATGCCGTTGTGCCGGCACCACAAACTATATATATATTTTTTGGGTTTTGAGTTGCCTTTTTTTATTTTTTGGATTTTTAGAAAAAGTTTTTAAAAAAACAAAGGTTCCGAGGCCTTCGAATTCCCTTTTCGGATGGATCTCGTGCTTTAATTCAAGACCCGCAGCGACGACTCCGACGCACTTCAGAAGAATCGATGGAGAACCTTCGATCTATTGAAGGCACGAAAATCAAGGCAAATAACCCGATCCCTCAAAATGAGCCAAAAAGAAGTTGCCCTCTTTTAACATGCGGGGGCGTATTGGGTGTCGGAGATGGAGGGGCTCAAATAAGGCACTGATCGGTGGATTCGGAAGGTGAAAAAGGCCACAGATTCGGGTTGGTGCTGTGTAGAACAGACCTAGCGCAACTAATACATGCGCCCATGTTGCAGGACTCCCTTTTTATACTAGCGCAACTATTAGTTGCGTCAAGGTAAATTTTGGGATTTTAAAGCTAGCGAAACTATTAGTTGCGCAGTTATAAATTCCCAATTTTTGCACTGGCACAACTAATACTTGTGCCAAGCAAAAATGGGGTTCCAAAATGTTATGACAGTAGAGGCAGCAATCCAAAATGAGTCTCTTTTTAATTGTTTGTGGAAGCTAGGCTTCCAGAAACTGAGCTATTTTTTGGTGATCGATTCTCTTCTCACCGCACCTAAAGAGTTTGAGTCCAGTATAACTTGCTAGCGCGCTCCCCAAGGGTTTTAAGCTTTGGAATGGGAACCCACCCGATATACCTCCGACACGAGCGCCTTCTCAGATACTAGGTGGGTTGAGACTTTTCTAGATCATCACCACTAGGGGCTATGGCTATACTAAGACCCGGGTGGTTGTGTGTTTGTCTAATCCCAACGCTTTTAAAATCTATCCCGTAAAAGCAAATTAATTAAGCTCTCTTACTTGGTTCAATTTTAATTTTTCAAAGCTTTTCTTCTCTTTTTTTTTGGAAAGTTTTCTTTAATTCAAAGATTGAGGATGATGATCCCGTGCCGCCACTACGGGCCGGCGTTCACTGTTAGGATATGACAAGAAATAAGGAAAATGACGGGGCCAGTCAAGCGACTAGGTAGAAAATATACAGTACTAAAATTTAAAGCCAAATTGTAAAGGTAGGTAAGAAAGGTGCCAGTCAAGTGACTAGGCAAAAATTGCTTAAATTTAAAGCCGAAATATAGGGGTGAGTAAAAAAGGTGCTAGTCAAGTGACTAGGCAAAAATTGCTGAAATTTAAAGCTGAATTGTAGGGGTAAGTAAAAAAGGTGCCAGTCAAGTGACTAGGCAAAAATTGCTGAAATTTAAAGTTGAAATATAGGGGTAAGTAAAAAAGGTGCCAGTCAAGTGACTAGGCGAAAATTGTTGAAATTTAAAACCGAATCGTAGGGGTAAGTGAAATGATGTAATCGGAGGGGTGAGTAAAAAAAAATAAAATAATAAATAGCAATAAAAAGGTTATAAAAATAAAAAATAAAGAGGCCAAATTCAAGGGGAAGCTCTACTAATTCCTCCCAGCAGAGTCGCCATCTGTGCAACCATGGGATTCGTGACGATCCCGTCATGACGATGCGCTCACTTGCAAAAATATAAAGTCGACACCCAGAGCTTTCGGTGTCCCGGGAAACCTAGTTCATTTTTATGAGCACTAAAGTGCTAAAAATATGACTCTGAATCCGGTCCACACCAAAGGCTCTTGGGTAGGAGCTTCGGTTATCAATCTGGAAGGTGTTAGGCACCCGATCAACCCGCTTAATACGGTCTCTACCTATGGCCCAAATAAAAAGGAATAACAAGAACAAAAGAGAGCTTCTTCTTGCCCAAAGGGGGCTAAAATCCTATTTGTGCCCCTCCGCTCCTACTGAAAAGTCGACGGCATAACGGCACAAATGCTAGGATGAGAAGAGCTAAAAAGAGATAGGAGAAGAAAGGGGAGAGCCGAAGCCCTCGGGCCCTTGTAGCACCGTAGGAGAGCCTTGCATGGCTTGCTTTTGATGAGTTCTTAATGGCTTGTAAAGCTTGAGAATGGGTTCTAACTCTTTAAGAGAGATAGTTAAGAGGTAGAGGGAAGGTGCTAGGATAGAACACACATGTAACCTAGAGGTTTTTAATGAAAAACAAGGGTGAGGAAGAGGTTTGGAATTCTGGTTTTTATATGGGAAGTGTGCACCAATGGGAGAAAGATCTTCTTACTTTAAGCTCTTTCTCTCTTAGGTAGAAATTCTCAACCACTAAACCAAAGGGAGGGGGCTCTATTTATAGGAAATGGGTGGATTAGGAGACCACTTAGATGCTAATTGGGGTTAGCAATTAGGTAATCTCAAATCTAAGGTTTTGTAGAATTTTGAGAGCTTAGAAAGGTGTGAAGGTGGTTCTCATGGTGGATGATGGATTGGGGCTTTAAGCCACTCAAAGGATTGCAAATAGGCATTGAAAGGGTGCAATAGAACTAGCAAATCACACCCAAAAGGTCAAGGTGGTCAGGAAGTCAAACCCCAATCACGAATTTCAGAGCAAAAACTATGAGTTACTATTCATATGCCTGGCGTAACTAATAGTTGCGTCAGGCAAATGTATAGTAAAACAGTAATGAACAGTGCTCAAAAGTTGGCCCGCGAGGGTGGGGCCCACCTTTAAAACTGGCGCAACTAATAGTTGCGTCAGGCTTAAATTCTGGGAGAAGTGGCCTGGCACAACTAATAGTTGCACCAGGAAAAATTATAGCTGGCGCAACTATTAGTTGCGTCAAATCCCTAGGGGGGGCCCACTTGAAATTTCCTTTTTGCCCTCCGGGTTTGGACTACCATATCTTTTGATCTGTAACCTTGATTGGGGCGATTCTTAGACCGTTGGAAAGCTGACGACTTCTACTTTTCAATGGTATGAGATTTGATTATAGTAGATGGCCATAGCTAGTTCTGGTGCACCCCTCCTTTTTCCAAGGCTTGGGAGGTTAGGTTTAGGTTCAAAACGGGTTCTAAGGGTCGGGATGGTTAGGGTTGATTCCCAAGGGTTTGGAAAGGTTACTAAGGTTTCAGGAAGGTTTCTAAGGGTTTCATACATGCCATTAAGAGCTCAGAAGTGCACCTCTCTCGAAATGTGTTTCGATCAAGCCTTGGGCTGAATTTGGGTGTCTACAGTTTAGATTTAATTAGATGGGCGGAGCTTAGAAATGTAGCACTTGTCACATTGTGGGAAGGGGAGCTCTGCCTATAGATAGGTGTTTAGGGGCTTTCATTTTATTTTGAATTTTATAATTTGGTAATGTGCGACCATGGATCCTCTCGAACCCGTCGCGGCGATGCGCTCGCTTTGGATGAAATGTAGAGTCGCCACCTGGTGCTTTTAGTGACCCGGGAAACCTTCAAATCAATATTTTGAGCACCGAAGTGCTAAATATGACTCTGATTTATCGGTCTTTGCCAAAGGCTCTAGGGTAGGGGCTTCGGTTATTAATCGGGAAGGGTTTAGGCACCCGATCAACCAGCACGTAGCGGTCTCTATCTATGGCCAAAATAAAAATAAAAGGGCGGAGTTTCCTCTTGCCCGAAGGCAATACGGTCCTATCAAGCTTTGAGCCAAAACTGAAATTTCAGCGGCGTAACGGCTTGAATCCTTGGACGGAGGAGACACCAAGAAGGTAGAGGAAGAGAGGGGTGAACCGGAGCTCACGGGCCCTTGTTGCACCATGGAAGTCCTCCGCTTTGGCATGCTTCTGATGGTTTAAACGATATGGAAATGGATTCTAATGCTAGGATTCGGTAAAATAGAGGGTGCAGAGTGAAGCTAGAGGCTAGGTTTTAGCTAAAAGGAGTGATCTAATGGTGGAAATGGACTGAAATAGATGAAGTATGCATGCTGGAATTCTGGAGAAATATTGGCTTTTTCTCTCACTAGGGTTCTCTCTTTAAGCACTCTCTAATCCTTCAAGAAAAATTCAACCCTTTGGGAAGAGGGGGACCTCTCTATTTATAGAGAAGGGAGGGGTTAAGGGATTACTTAAGAGCTAATTTGTTTAGCAATTAGGTAATCCCCTATCTAAGGTTTTCTAGGTTCTCAAACTCCTAGAGGTTTGGGAAATGGGTTTCAATGGTAGATGATGGGGTGAGACCAAAGGTGACTTAAGGGTTGCCAATAAGCTCAAAGGGGGTGCAACCAATCTTAAGACACCCACCTTAATTAAGGGGATGGTCAAAGGGTCAAACTAGATGAAGGAAATTCGAGCAACTGATGACAGTTACTGTAGCTAAGCTGGGCGTATATATTATATACACCCAGTTTAGGAACAATAACTTCACAAAAATCAGGGGAGTTTTGAGAAGATGAAGCCCGTGGTGGGTCCCACCTATACTGGGCGTATATATTATATACGCTCGGTCAAATTTTCCCCAAAATAGGCAGGCGTATATAATATATACGCCTGACTAATCTGGGACAAAAATGGCTGGGCGTATGTAATATCTACGCCTAAGTAAAAGTCCTATGATTTTATGTGAAATTTTAGACAGTCATAACCTTTGAACCGTAGCTCCAAATTGGGTGATCTTTGGCTTGTTGGAAAGCTGGAGAAGTCCTCTTTGCAATTGTATATTGCTCATCCTTGGTAATGGTCTGTGTGAAATTCTGTAGCTCTCACCCCATCACCCGCTCAGAAGGGTTTAAGTTAGGTCTGGGAAGGGATTCTATGGTTTAAGGGTGACTTCTAACGGTTGGGGAATGGTTCTAAAGGGTTCAGGGTGATTCGTAAAGGTCTGGGTGGATTCCTACGGGTTCAGGAGTTCCATCGGAAGCACAGGGGTACATCTCTCCCGAAGTACAGATTGATCGGGCCTTGGGCCGAATTTGGGTGTCTACAGATGCCCCTCTTTGGTATTCGATCACTAATGATCGGATGCCAAAGACAAGAGACATCCGAAGAGGTCCAAGGCACATTTGATGGGTCCGCCTCGGTTCAACTCAATTCTCAAACATCCATGATGATGGTGAGTGTACGAAAGGCCTCTCATTTTGGGATATCGTCCATACCTCAGAGCTAACAGTCCCCAAGCGCATTGCGACATTACTGGGCATAACTGTGATGATCACAAAAAGTGTAAGCCCGCTAGCCGGGATATCGTCCACTTCCTGAGGGAAATTATAGATTTGTGATGTTGAGTATTAATCTGAACCAGACAGCTCCATGAAACGGGATGATCGATCTATGCTTCGGAATCGATGCGAAGCACACAAAGCGAAGGCCTTCAAACTGTGTCCAATCCTATGGGATATTGACAGCTCCATTGGATTGGCCACGGGTGCCCTTACCTAGGTAAGGCTCAAAGTCTCTGGGTGAACCCATCAACCTCAAGGTTATTTTAGCACGGTTTACCCGAGTGAAGCAAATATTGATGTCACGACACTTCTTGGGAATGCATGCCCATTTTCTCAGTGAATTTTTTTTGTGTTTCCTTTTTCCGAATTTTTGTTTCGAAGCCTCTTATCAAAGCTCAAGGACCTCCGACAACTTTATTCTTACACAACTCTTTAAGTGGATCAAATGTCAGTTGATACGCTTTAAGAGTGCGTGCGCTCTACCGGGGATAGGTACACCTTTGGGATGTGTACGTTCCAGTGGTGAGGTGCTCCTGATTCACATGAACCGGAGTGCCTTAACTTGAGACAAAGCTAAAAAGATCGGGCTAGAACTAAACATTCCTCGAAAGAGATGGCTAATTCTAGCCTCCATCCCTAATGAAATCACATCTTACTAACTATGTACAAACATACACCCATCAGGGGCGATAAGCAGCAAAATAGGCGCTAACGGAAGCCCCGACCCTAAGGTACAATTTACGAGGACAAACGACCATCTTGCGGATTCCCAGACGCAAGTGCGTACATTCAACAGGGACACCGTGCCTATACAGGTTTTAAGCCTGTGTAAAAGGAAATAAAAGGGAATGAGCCCTTCGGAATGTATGTTTGCACATAGTTTGGTTGGTTGTAATTTCACTTTTGACGGGTCAGTTTCAACTGACAATAGACTTTTCGAATGGTCTGAAGTCGGGGGCACTCTTGGTCAACATAGATCTGAAGGGGGTGACCAGAGTGAATGCTTGGAAGGTGGGGTCAACCTACTCAGGATTCTTACTAAGCAGCAATAGGTTGTTATTTCTTCTCCTCTTTTTTGTTGTTCTCTTTTTTTCTCTTCTCTCTTTTTTTCTTTTTTTTCATGTCTGATTGAGACTCTGGGCATGCTCAAACTGCCTTTATTTCTGCACGTATCCTTAGGCGAATCAACTTTCCATGCTGATATACCTTAGGGACATGTGCATTCTGGTGATGGGTTCTTGGTTTGCCTGTCGGATCGGGCCTCGACCTCTGCTGGGGGAGATCTGGGGCTAAGTGTATGCTCCCAGGAGTGACTGGTGGTGGATGAGTTTCATTTGCCTGCCGGATTAGGTACGGCGTGTCCTTACGTAAGACGGGATTTGAGAACTTTTGGGTGGACCCTAATTATTTCGAATTGATTTAACACGGTCCTCGGAGTGGCGCAAATGGTCATTGCGACGCTCTTTTGAGAACTAGTGTCACTTTCAACATTCTCTTTATTCTTCTTTTTTTCTTCTTTTTCCTCTTTTTTGATTTTGTTTGATCTTGTGGGCGCAATAGGTGGGCGCCTACGGACCTAGATTCGTTTATTGTAGCATGGTCCCTTTGGGACAATCGAAGGGAACTCGAAGGATCATTTGGGACAGTAGCCCGATGATACGTGGGCTTCAAAGAAGGACCGGGCCAGAGCTGAGGTTCTTCAATTGACTGAGCTTTTGACTGAGTCTCGTAGTGTAGCTGACGCTTCGTGGAGGCGGCAGAAGAGTCTTCATGGTAGGTGGTTATCTGATCGGAATGCCCGTGAGGACTCTCTCCTTACAGAGATCAGTGCTTTAAAGCGCGGTTCCTGCCCTTGACCTGTTCCTGTACATACCATAGATCATATACACAGAAGGGGGCCGATGCCACATAACAGAGATCTCTTTTTAGGTTATTTTCTTTTTCTCGATGTTTTTGTTATATATATATATATATATATATTTTTTTTGGTTTTTACTTTTAAAGAAGGCAGAAAAATAGAAAGTGTGTCATGTCGTTATCTTTTTGGGACGTGACACTCTGCACGTAATACTGTAAGAAATGGAATGAAATCTATACATACATTTTTTATTTTTATTTTCGACTTTTTCTTTCATACATCTCGCAACGTAAGGCTTTTCATGGAAAAGGAAAACCTATCATCTTTTTGAAATTTTCTCCCCCACAGTGTGAGGTTTTTTTATGAGAAAGGAAAATCTATTATTTATTTTTTTTTAATTTTCTCCTCCACAGTGTGGGGCTTTTTATGGGAAAGGGAAATCTATTATCTTTTTTGAAATTTTCTCCTCCACAGTGTGGAGCTTTTTATGGGAAAGGGAAATCTATTATCTTTTTTGAAATTTTCTCCTCCACAGTGTGGGGCTTTTTATGGGAAAGGGAAATCTATTATCTTTTTTAAAATTTTCTCTCTTTGGGTCTTTTGTGATGCCGGTAATTACAAGGCCAAATCAGTGGGTCTTTTTTGAGCATGATCGAACCCTGTTCATGAGATACAAGTATTTCCTTTAAACGTGGGAAGGTCAGCTTCCCAGGGATTGGTCTAGTCTTCTGTCTTTCCCTTTGGTCATGCGTCAGACGCTGCGGTAGAGATGGCATACTTGATTGGGATCTGATCCAATTTTCACATGAGTGGTCCATCAAAAAAAGGGGGGAAAGGGGCTCAAGGGGTTCAAACTGAAATGGGCCAGCCAGAACAGGTCTTCTCCTAATCTCTCTCTTCTTGACATTTTTGCTCATAGCGCCCAAGACGGGTTTTCGCCATGCCCGTCATCCCTGTTTTTACCCGTAGTGCCCCTTCGGGTTTTCACTACATCCATGGGTTCGCTTTCTTACCCCAGGTGCCCTTTCAGGTTTTCACCTGGTCCGCGTGAATTCGCTGTTTTTACCCGTAGCGCCCTTTCGAGTTTTCACCATGTCCATCTTGCTTTGAACTCAAATTACTCTTTTTTTTTTTAGAACCAGAAGGCCACGACATGGACGTCGATTCCGTCATAGCCGGCTGAATGAAGTTCTGCGTGGTTCGTTAACTCAGCTTGTTCTGATGCAGTAGATGCTATGACCGCTTGGGGACCTTAAAGAGGGCTTTCTTCCGGGTTGTAATGTGGCCGGGGTTCAAACGGGTTGGGTTTTTCTGGGGATTCGGATCTAAGTTTTGAGTGAATTCTAGATTCGGGGACTCCTCTTTCTTTCCGAAGGCTTTTTATGCCCCAATCATTTCTTTTTTCTTGGTCCCCCTCTCTTTTTTTTTTTGAGGGGTTTTGCTTTTTTCTTCTTTTTTTCCTTTTTTGGTTTGGATTTTTCCTCTTTTCTCTTTTCTCTTTTTTCTTGGAATTTTAGGTGGGGTATATGAAAGAAATGGTTATTGGCCCGACGTGTGTAGCAAAAAGGGTGAAGGTTTTCAGGGAATATTTCTTTTGGGCTACTTGACTTTGAAATGATGGCCTCTTTTATGGGGCCCTTAAGTGGTCACGCATCTACTTTTATCAAAAGTTACCTTGTCCCAAGACCTATGAGTAGAACTTACGGAGGTATCCAGCATTGATGGGCTCAGGAAAGTGGTCTCCGTCCATGGTGGCGAGGTGAACGGCGTATCCTGGCAAAACCTCTCGGACGACGTAGGGTCCTTCCCAATTTGGCCTAAACTTCCCTCTTGGATTGGCGTGGAGAGACGGGAAATTTTTCTTCAGTACAGTGTCTCCTACCTTCAGATCTCGGCTGCGGACGCATTTATTGTAAGCACGTGCAATTCTCCTCTGATAGACCTGAGTGTGGCACAAGGCTAGGAGTCTTTTCTCGTCAATCAAGTCTAGCTGCTCAAAACGGGCTCTTTCCCTCTCAGCTTCAGGTAGATGGGATTCCAAAAGGAATCGGAGCGACGGTACCTCGACCTCAACGGGTAGCACGGCCTCGGTTCCATACACAAGGGAGAATGGTGTTGCCCCTGTTGTGGTACGGATAGACATTCTATAGGCCCAAAGTGCGAAGGGTAACTGCTCACTCCAATCTCTGTAGGTAACTACCATCTTCTCCAGGATGCGGAGCAGATTTTTGTTGGCTGCCTCCATAGCTCCATTCGTCTGAGGCCTGTACGGGGATGAGCGATGATGCTTGATCTTGAACCGCTCACACAAGGCCCAAATGCGCTTATTGGCGAAATTAGTGCCATTATAAGTGATGATATCTTTGGGTACGCCAAATCTGCAAATGATGTTGTTCTTGATGAATTTCTCGACATGACTGGCCTTAATGCTCGTATAGGAGGCTGCCTCTACCCATTTCGTAAAGTATTCCACAGCGACGAGGATGAACTGATGCCCGTTGGAAGCTTTAGGATTGATCTTGCTGATGACGTCGAGACCCCAGGTGGTGAACGGCCAAGGAGTGGCCATGCTGTGCAAATCAATGGCTGGAGCATGTATTAGACTGGAGTACTCTTGGCATTTGTAGCACTTCTGTACGAGCTTGCAGCAATCAGTCTCCAAAGTGGTCCAAAAGTATCCCTGCCTTAGAATTTTCTTGGCGAGCATGTGTCCACTGACGTGTGCCCCGCAGACTCCCTCATGGATCTCTCTCATGATCTCAATCGCTTCTTTCTGGGTTAGGCATTGGAGCAGAATATTGTCGTGAGACCGTCTATACAAGAGATCACCGCAGACGACGTAGTTTGTTGCCAATCGCTAGATGGTGCGTCTGTCTACCTTTGATGTTCCATCCGAGATAGTTCGAGTTTTGAGGAAATTCTTGATGTCCGAGAACCAGGGTGGTTCATCATCTACCTCTGTAGGTCCCTCGATGAGGTGACAGAAAGCCGGTTCGTTCCTCTGCTCTATCATGATCGGCTTCATCACAACTCTGTATGGAATCTCAACCATAGAGGCCAGGGTAGCCAGGGCATCAGCAAACCGATTCCTTGCTCATGGCACATAAGAGAAGGTGACTTCTTCGAAGCAGATTATCAGATCCTCCAGATGTTCATGGTATGGGATCAGTTTCTCATCCTTGATCTTCCAATCTCCGTTGGTCTGGCATATAATTAACTGTGAATCTCCAAAGACCCTAAGGTGAGTTATATTTAGATCAAGAGCCGCCTGTAAACCAGCTGTACAGGCCTCATACTCGGCCATATTGTTGGTGCATGGGAAGTTCAATTTGATTGAGATGGGTATATGTGATTCTCTTGGCGAGATAAGAATGGCGCCAACTCCTTGGCCCTCAACATGCGATGCCCCATCGAAGCGCATTACCCAGGGCTCCTCCGCTTCTCAGATCCTCGCTCATGAATGAATGTCCTCATCGGGGAATTCGGTCCTTAGAGGCTCATTGTCCGACAGAGGGTTCTCAGCAAGATGATCAGCGAGTGCTTGCCCCTTAATCCACTTTTGGGTGACATAAGTAATGTCAAATTCGGATAGGAGTAGTTGCCATCGTGCAGTTCGACCAGTGAGAGCAGGTTTCTCGAATAGGTACTTTAGCGGATCCATCCGTGCTAGAAGTAGGACAAATTAGGATAGCAGGTAGTGTCGGAGTCTTTAAGTAGCCCAAACGAGCGCCAAGCATGCTTTCTCCAGATGGGAATAGCGTGTCTCATAATCAGTGAATTTCTTGCTTAGGTAATAGATGGCCTGCTCTCTTCTTCCTGTCTCATCATGCTGTCCTAACACAGCCCATGGAAAACTCTGTCGTGTTATCAGGTACGGGTGGTACCAATACCGAAGGTTTCAGGAGGTAATCTTTAATCTTGTCGAATGCAGCCTGGCAGTCATCATTCCACTCAACCGGTGAGTCCTTTCTCAGTAGTTTGAAGATTGGTGCGCATATCGGAGTTAACTGTGTGATGAATCGACTGATGTACTAGATCCTACCTAAAAAGCCTCTGACTTCCTTCTCTGTAGACGGTGGCGGCATTTCAGTGATGGCCTTGATCTTAGTCGGGTCGACCTCGATCCCTCTCCTACTGACAATAAAACCCAATATCTTTCTGAACATAGCACCAAATGCGCATTTCTGGGGATTTAACTGTAATCTGTATTTTCTCAACCTCTCGAATAGCTTCTGAAGGATTATCAAGTGGTCCTCCCTTTTTGGTGATTTGGCAATCATGTCGTCGACATACACTTCGATCTCTCGGTGCATCATGTCGTGGAACAGGGCCATCATTGCTCTTTGATAGGTTGCCCCAGCATTCTTCAGCCCGAATGGCATTACTTTGTAGCAGAAGGTTCCCCAGGGGGTAATGAATGCTGTCTTCTTGCGATCAACCTCTGCCATCCTTATCTGATTATATCCTGAGAATCCATCCATAAATGAGAGCATTCCATGCTTTGCAGTGTTATCGACCAAGATGTCGATGTGGGGTAATGGAAAATCGTCCTTAGGGCTTGCCCTGTTGAGGTTTCAGAAATCAATGCACATTCAAACCTTTCCATCCTTCTTCGGTACGGGGACGATATTGGCTAGCCATTGGGGGTACTTGGATACCATGAGAAACCCTACATCATACTGCTTAATGACCTCGTCCTTCACCTTCAACATCCATTCGGGTCGGAGGTGTCTCAGCTTCTGTTTAACCGGCTTAACATCAGGGTAGAGTGGCAACTCATGCTCAACCAGATCGGTATCTAAACCAGGCATGTCTTCATACAACCATGCGAAGACATCTTGGTATGACCGAAGGAAGTCTATCATACCTTTCCTCTCCACTGGGGACAGCGATGTTCCGATTTTGGTGATTCTAGGGGCCTCTGTGGTGCAAAAATTGACATCCTCCGTCTCTTCGATGATCGGGGTAGGGCCATGCTCAAAATCGGTAAATTGTTTGAGGAGCTCATTGGGGAGCTCATCGGTTTGGCCTTCCTCGTTCAGACTCGTGATTCCTATCTCTTCTTGTATTTCTACAGGAAAGGGGTCGACTTCACGTGGGATGGGTATCACGACATCAATTTCAATTTTATTGGGAATTTTAAAGGATAATATTTTTGGAATTGGTATTTTTTCTATTTTTATGGTCTTTTGCATTTTTTCAAAGGTCAGCCCCTGGCGAGGTGGATCTCTATATATACAAGGTAGAGTGGTCCAGAGGCTACCCTCACTTTTTACAGGTTGTTTTTTTTGGAGAGTCGGTGCCGTTTTCATGGCATTTGGCGGCTCTCAAGAGTTGGGGCAAGGATGCCCAGTTACTCACCTACGGGGCTTGGCCTTTACCTCTTTGATCGGGAGCGGCATCGGTAGGCTCTTACAGTTCATCCCTCAACATATTTACAGAGGGGTCCTCTGGGACCCTGTCTTCTATGGTCAGGAGGGGTCCAGAGTGGCTGGTGATGGAGTGATGGGTGGATCGGGGAACTTCTTCTTCAAATAAGGAAAGGGCGGCTAAGTCCATTTCAAAGTATGGGGGGATGATGTAGGGATTGGTGGGGTGGACGGAAGCAGGCTTATGTGGGGTAACCCTTGTCTCCCCATTTAGATCAATTTTTACTACCCGGCGCTCACAAAGGTTTCACGGATGTGGGGGCGAGCGTGAGGTTCCACTTCCAAGATGATTCCTCTGGCTTTGGCGACTGCTGCGGCTCTCATCTTTTCCTTGGCTTCTCTGACTTCCTCTTCTCTGGGCCTGTAGCCTAAGCCGAATTTAGTTTGTTGCCCCTTGGCCTTGACGAGGTCTCTTCTTCCTTGGAGGCGTGGGCCCAGCCCTCTCCCTTTTTGATGGCCCCATCTGTGGAGCATGAACACAGCTGCGTCCATTCCTCCTCCAGTTTTATCCGTGGTCTTTTCAGTTGGTTCGAGGGTAACATTTGAGAAGTCATACTCAAATCGATGGAGATCGGTGTCCTTGGCTGTGTGCGGTATGTTCAGCACTTTTAGATTCTCAATGTGTAGAGCGCTCTTCCCCATGTCCTCTCTACTCTCACCTAATTTTTCCTTCTGAGATAAATCAGAGCTTTTGGTGCAGAGTAGATGGTATTGCTCTGAGCTAATGTATCCACGGCCGGCCCAATAGCAGATTGAAAGTAGACTTGATGTCCATCACCTGAAAGGGGGTGGTGAAGGTTTGCGGTTCGAGGATCAGGTCAAGGTCTACTTCTCCTATGATTTCCCTTCTAGTGTTGTCGAATCCCCGGGCACTTGATATGGCTGGCCGGAAGATGTCGGGGTTCGCACCAATTTTGATTGCCGTCCTTAGAGGACATACGTTCAGCACCGACCCGTTGTCTATTAGGACCAATGGCACCACCAGGTTCCCTACTTCCACTGTTATATTTAAGGGTTTAGAATGGTCATTCCCCTCGATCGGTAGGTCTGCATCGGTGAAAGAGATGGCATTTGGGGCTAACACTTGCCCTATTATTTCCCCTACTTCATCTGGAGTTACATGGGTGGAGACATGCGCATCCTTGAGCGCTCCCATTAGGGCTTGAAAGTGGAGTGGAGACGTGATTAACAAATCCCACACAGTAATATGTGCGGGTGTTCTCTTGAGCTGTGTCTCCAGTATGTGCTCCCTGACCATTTTTTCAAAGGGATTTCCTGCGGCCTGTTCTTTCTTCTTTTTGCTCCTCGACGCCTGATGCTTAATTTGAAAGCGTAAATTTGGCCCGATCGAGTAATGAATTCAGCAGCCTCTTCTTGGTTGCACCCAGCATTCATGTCCGTCTGTTCATAGCTCAATGGTACTTGATGCGGGTCATAAGAAGGTTTTGGGATGAGAAAAGGAGTGCATGAGGGTTCCGGGGAGGATTGGGCTGGATATACTGGTTTCTCAGGTCCAACTAAGTTAACTCCAATGGGGGGTGGAATGGTAGTGGGGGGAATTGGCAAAATTGGAGTTATGGGCACGGAGGGGGCTTGTACTGGTATTACCTGGGCATGGTAGGACCAGTGGTGATTGGGTGATGAGGGGATTGGGTGAGGGGTTGCTTGTTTGGGTGGCGGTGGAGTTGGATTGGGGCCAAAGTAGCGAAGGGATGGCGGGAGTGTGACTGGGATGGAGGGATGGGGAGACGTTTGAGGTGTGGTGGGGTGATGGGGATATGAAGGATTTGTATATGGGGAGGTATGATGGGATGGTGATGGGTTTGTGGAGGAAGTGGGGTAAATTGGGGACGATGGAGTTGTGCATGGAGCGGGATGATTGGGACATGGCGGGGTAGTGGGTGGAATGGGGGGGTATAAAGGATTTGTGGCATGGTGGGATGATGATGGGTTGGTAGATGAAATGGGGTAGATTGGGGATGATGGAGTTGTGCATAGAGCGGGATAATTCGAGGGCGATGGAGGGGTGTATGGGGTAAATTGGGTGGTGGGAATTGAAGGTGTGTATGGAATGGGGTAACTTGGGGATGGCAGAGTTGTGTATGGCACGGGATGATTTGGGTGTGATGGAGGGGTGTATGGGGTAAATTGGGTGTGGGGTGGATATGCATATGATTGCGACGGGGCTGTGCCCGTTTGGATTTGATAGGCGGGAGCAGGGGTGGAAAAATACTGCCCTAAATCTAAGGGCTCCTCTTGGTATGCCGGTGTGGGAAAATAATCGGCTAGATATAATGGCTCGATCACTCCAACAAATAGTTCACCTTCGTTCGACCTGGGGAGTGAAAACTCCTCCTGATTACTGATATAATTTAAAGGGTCAACCTCTTCTTCTTCCTCTATCCAATGTATGTTAGGCCTGGGGCCTCCTGGGTGCGATGGTAGAGGGGCTTGGTGGATATTCTGGTTTTGCCCTTGAGGAAGTGGCGGGGGAATAATTTTTCCCACCTCTATCAGATCTTGGACTGCGTGCTTTAACTGGAAGCACCGGTCCGTAGGGTGACCCGGTCCCTAGTGGAAATTACAATGCATATTCGGATCATAGTTCCTCGGTATGGGATGGGGTGGCGGGCGAGGTTAGAGTAAATTGACTAGGCCTTTCTGTAGCAATACTGGCAATAAGACACTCAAGGATTGCCCCAATGGTGTGAGCACTCGTTCGAACCATGCTTTCATCTGTTCCTGGGTAAACGGGGCTCTTGGTCAGTTGCTTGGCCTTGATACTTGCTCAAAACGGGCCGGGGGTGGTTGCGTAACCTAGAGCTATATCGGGGGGGCATTGGTATTGGCCTGGGGATAAACAATGTTTTGTACCTCTGTCCCTGGTCTTCTTTCAGTTCTTGGTTCGGCCGCTTTTCAAACCCCGTTGGCCACATTCCTTCCAAACCTGCTCTCTCTAATGGCGTCTTCGCAACGATTGGCATTTCGAACCAGATCAGCAAAACTAGACTGCTGCTGATATACTAAAAAATCTGCGATGACGGGGAGGCTCCTTTGGTTATCAATTCAATCTGCTTATCATCGGGAATCCGATGCGTTACCTGAGCGGCTAATGCCCTCCACCTCCCCAAGTAAGCACTGAATGTTTCATCATGTCTTTGCTTTAATCGAGCCAAATCTGACTTCCTTGGCTCTATGTCCATGTTATAGACATACTGCTCTTGAAATAAGCGTGTCAGATCTTTCCAATTTTTTATCATGGATGGTTCCAGGGATGTGAACCATCTCAGTGCTGGGCCCATTAAACTCTTCTAGAACACTTTGATGAGGAGTCGTTCATCTCCGCCATACTGGCACATATCCCCAGAGTAAGATTTTAAGTGGGCGATGGGGTTGCCAGTGCCGTTGTATTGATCAAATGATGGCATCTTGAATTTCTGTGGCAGGGGGACATCAGACAACAGACATAAGTCTGAAAAGTCTGTTGAATGTAGTTCTATTCGTCCCATCTTTATCAGTTGCTTCTGTATTCTGTCTATTTGTTCTTTCAACTGTTCTAGTTCTTTTGAGGCTGTAGTGGGGACCGCTTCCCCCTGATTTTGTTCGACCCTAGGTGTGATGATGGTGGGTCCGGGAGGGTTGAAGCTGGCAACTCCTCCATTGTTGCGGATTTCATCCTCCTCATACTACTGGTCATGGTATTGGTGAGGGGCGAGTTCTGCTATTTGGACTTGGGTGGTGAGGGATTGGATGACCTGGTGGGGCCATATGGTTTGTAGGGGATGAGAAGGGATAAATGAGTGAGCGGTTTATGGGTAAATGATGTGCTGAGCTGGGTGAACATTTTGGGGGTGAGGGAGGTGTGGTTGAGGTGGTGAGATGTTGTGGGCTTGAGGAATAGGATGGACTGGATTCCCCGTTGGAGGAGGGATGGGGGCGTAAGGGGTATAGGTAAATGAAGGGTACTGGTGGGGGGGTATGGGGTTAGTGAATGGGCCTTGATGAGCGTGGATGGATGGGCCTTGGGTTTGAGGGATTTGGGTTTGATGGTTTTGGAAGGCTTGGATTGACGGGCCTTGGGCCTGGGTGTGGGGATTAATATGACTTTGGGCCAATGGGCCTTGTTGGGTTTGGGCTACTAGGCCATGAGGGGGTTGGGTTTGGGTCCATGGGCCCTGTGCTTGGGTTTGGTAGGTTTGGGTCCAAAGGCCCTGGGGGGCTTGGACTTGGGCCTGGGTCTGATGGGCTTGGGCTTGGGCCCATGGGTTTTGAGGGTTTTGGGCCTGGACCTGAGCTTGATGGACTTGGGTCCATGGGCCTTGTGGATTATGGGCATGGGCTTGGGTCTGATGGGCTTGGGCCCATGGGTTTTGAGGGTCTTGGGCTTGGGCCTAGGTCTGATGGGCTGGGGCTTGGGCCCATGGGTTTGGAGGGTTTTGGGCCTAGACCTGAGCCTGATGGGCTTATGTCCATGGGCTTTGAGGATTCTGGGCCTGGGCCTGGGTATGATAGGCTTGGGCTTGGGCCCGTGGGTTTTGAGGGTCTTGGGCCTGGGTCTCGGTCTGATGGGCTTGGGCTTGGGCCTATGGCTCTGAGGTGTTTGGGCTGGGGCCCATGGATTTGTATGGGTTTGGGTCTGGAATTTAGGTGGGGGATTTTGTGAGGTATGAACGATGGGTGGTTGGGCATGGTTAGGAGGGAATGGGGTATGGAGGTTTTGGAGATTTGGATGTTGGGTTTGAGAGGTAGGGTTACGAAAAGCAGCCCACAGGGCATACATCGTTCTCATGTCCTCCATCGAGGGCATGGACTCAGGTGGGAGATTGGGGGGTGATGGCTCACTTAAGGATGGAGGGGGTTGGGAGAAATTGGGCATGACCCGGGTAAATGGGGGGATATGTTGGGATGTGGATGGGCCATGTGGTGGGAATGGTATGTGAGATGAGGTGGATGGGATGTAGGATGTTGGGGGCATGGATGATGAGAGGGATGGAACGTGGGAAGTAGGCGGGGGATGGGACTCCCTATGGGGTCTTTGGAAATATGGGGATGCGGTAAGGGTGTTTGGATGGGAGATGGGGATGTATGGGTCGGTTGGGAAGTGAGGGGTTTCAGTAGGGGATGAAAAGGGGGTATGTTGGGAGAATGTGAGGGAGGGGGATGGGGTGGAGGTGAACACGGGTGTCCCAAATGGACCCGTGATATCGAACCTGGTTTGGGTGAAGGTGTCGGAGATCGGGTCTTCTCCGATATGAGAATGGGATGGGGATGACGGTGGGGATGTATCGGCTCTTGACATGATCCGCTGATGAGTGTTGTATCGATGTTGCAGATAAGGGCCGAATACCTTCCTTCAACGGGACGAGTTTGAGGTTGCCGTAGTGACGGTCACACCAAGATATACTTTTTTTCTTGTTTTTATTTTATTTTCTTTTTTGTGTTTGTTTTGTTTGTTTTTGTTTGGTTTTTTTCTCTTTTTGGAAAATGATTTTTTTGAAGAGAGATTTCTTTTGGTTTTTTTTTTTTTATAGATGGAGATTAACTCCCCTTTGCTTAGATGAACAATGACCTAGTGCCCAGGGTCAACTCCCGTCTCGGGCGATATATGTACCTTTAGTAGGTCCCACGGCGGGAGGATCAAACACACTTGGAAGAAGAGGTGAAAGGAACCCTTCGTTCTATTGAAGGCGAGGAATCACATGAACGACGATCGATCCGGAGCAAATCAATGAGAAGTTGCCTTCTTTTGATTGGGCGGGGGCATGTTGGGTATTAGAGGATGTGGGAGGCTACTGCGGGCACTAATACCACTAATTGGGGACTTGGGGTGATGGATTGGGCCTCGGATTCTTGTGTGAAGATATGGCGATATATATATACATGACCAAAAATACAGATTTTGGGGGCATATATATATTATACGCTGGCTCAATCTAGGATTTTGGTCATATATTATATACACCTGGCTATTTTTTGGTGATTTTGGCTGGGCGTATATAATATATACGCCTGGCAAAAACACTTCTGTCAGCTTAGTTTGACAGTGAACAGCAAGCCCGAATGTGGGTCTTTAAACTGGTTTCTTGGGAGAAATGCTCCCGGGGACTGTTGAGTATGTTATCGGGTCCCTCCTTTCCGTTTCCTAGGGATACACGACTGAATTTTGGGTTTTCTACGCTCTCACCAATGCGAGTTTTACGGCTTGATCGGATTTGGCAACCCAACCGATATACCTCCGGCGCAAGCGCCTTCTCAGGTACTGGAAGGGGTGGTTCTTTTCAGGATCATCACCACTAGGCTGCCGCCTTACTGGGAACAGGGTAAATTATATCTGTGCCTAAACCCCCCGAAAACTATCCAAAAATATAAAAATAAATTCAATTATATCCCCACACTGTTGGTTCACTTTTAATTACAGATTTTAAAAGGGGAGTGAAATTAAGTCCAAAAATCGGGTCGGGGATGATAAGCCCGTGCCGCCTCAACGGGCCGGCGTTCAATGGTGAGATATGATGACTGAAATGAAAAGTGCACGTAGGCCCGCCAAACGGCTAAGGCTCGTAAATGACTGAAATTTAAATGACGTGAAAAAGTAAATGCGAGCGGGCCCGCCAAACGGCTAAGGCGGCTTAAATGACAAGAATCGTAAAAGCTGAAATTTAAAGGTGCAAGTAGGCCCGCCAATCGGCTAAGGCACCTAAAGGACTGAATCGTAGGGGTGAGTACGTTAGTAAAAACAACAAAAATATAGAAAAAACAGCAGAAAATAAGAAAAAAAATAGCAATGGTTAGTAAAAAAAAGAAAGGCCAACAAGAGAAGAAGCGCTAGGGTGATATCCCCAGCAGAGTCGCCATCTGTGCGACCATGGATCCTCTCGAACCCGTCGCGGCGATGCGCTCGCTTTGGATGAAATGTAGAGTCGCCAACCGGAGCTTTTGGTGACCCGGGAAACCTTCAAATCAATATTTTGAGCACCGAAGTGCTAAATATGACTCTGATTTACCGGTCTTTTCCAAAGGCTTTAGAGTAGGGGCTTCGGTTATTGATCGAGAAGGGTTTAGGCACCCGATCAATCCGCACGTAGCGGTCTCTATCTATGGCCAAAATAAAAATAAAAGGGCGGAGTTTCCCCTTGCCCGAAGGCAATACGGTCCTATCAAGCTTTGAGCCAAAACTGAAATTTCGGCGGCGTAACGGCTTGAATCCTTGGACGGAGGAGACACCAAGAAGGTAGAGGAAGAGAGGGGTGAGCCGGAGCTCACGGGCCCTTGTTGCATTGTGGAAGTCCTCCGCTTTGGCGTGCTTCCGATGGTTTAAACGATGTGGAAATGGATTCTAATGCTAGGATTCAATAAAATAGGGGGTGTAGAGTGAAGCTAGAGGCTAGGTTTTAGCTAAAAGGAGTGATCTAATGGTAGAAATGGACTGAAATAGATGAAGTATGCATGCTGGAATTCTTGAGAAATATTGGCATTTTCTCTCACTAGGGTTCTCTCTTTAAGCACTCTCTAATCCTTCAACAAAAATTCAACCCTTTGGGAAGAGGGGGACCTCTCTATTTATAGAGAAGGGAGGGGTTAAGGGATTACTTAAGAGCTAATTGGTTTAGCAATTACGTAATCCCCCATCTAAGGTTTTCTAGGTTCTCAAAGTCCTAGAGGTTTGGGAAATGGGTTTCAATGGAAGATGATGGGGTGAGACCAAAGGTGACTTAAGGGTTGCCAATAAGCTCAAAGGGGGAACCAATCTTAAGACACCCACCTTAATTAAGGGGATGGTCAAAGGGTCAAACTAGATGAAGGAAATTAGAACAGCGATGGCGATTCGTAGCTAGCTAATTTGGCGTATATATTATATACTGGTTTAGGAAACGATAACTTACAAAAATCAGGGGAGTTTTGAGAAGATGAAGCCCGTGGTGGGTCCCACCTATACTGGGCATAGATATTATATACGCCCGACCAAAATTTCCCCAAAATAGGCAAGCATATATAATATATACGCCTGACTAATTTGGGACAAAAATGGCTGGGCGTATGTAATATCTACGCCTGAGTAAAAGTCCTATGATTTTATGTGAAATTTTGGACAGCCATAACCTTTGAACCGTAGCTCCAAATTGGGTGATCTTTGGCTTGTTGGAAAGATGGAGAAGTCCTCTTTCCAATGGTATATGGCTCATCCTTGGTAATGGTCTGTGTGAAATTCTGTAGCTCTCACCCCATCACCCACTCAGAAGGGTTTAAGTTAGGTCCGGGAAGGGATTCTAGGGTTTAGGGGTGACTTCTAAGGGTTGGGGAATGGCTCTAAAGGGTTCAGGGTGATTCGTAAAGGTCTGGGTGGATTCCTACGGGTTCAGGAGTGCCATCGAAAGCACAGGGGTACATCTCTCCCGAAGTATAGATTGATCGAGCCTTGGGCCGAATTTGGGTGTCTACAGGTAATAATTTTTTGACTTGTAGAATTTTAACATATTTTGATGTCTTTTCTTCCTTTTTATTTTGTATCTCGGGTATTATGCCCAAAGATATTTGTAATTATTTATTATATTTTTTTTTCTGAGAATGAGCGGTATTGGGAATTCAGGGTGGTGCTAGGGTTGATGATGTTGATCTCACCCAAAATGCCACCCTATTGGGGGAAGAGATGGAAGAGCTAAAGGTTGGTGGAAGGAAAGAAAAGGAAAGAGTTGTCCCAGAGTTCACGTGATCGGCGCTAGTTGCTCCCTTGTAGGCTCTGAGGATTAGTCTCTTGTGAGCCTTCCCTTGGGGGGTCTTTGTGGTGACTCTTCGTGGGTGTTTGCATCGACTCCTGGGTATCTTTCTATGAGCCACTCTTTCTTTTCTGCCAACTCGGGGCTCTGCGATGCTAATGCTTGGTAGTGTAACTTGAAAGATTGCATCATAAGTAGCATCTCAGGAGAATTAGGGAGTGAAGGAATTCTTATTATAATTTGTTCAGGGTGTGCTTCCTCCCCAGGCTTTTCCATCATCTTTTAGTTGGAAAATTCAGATTTTGGCGTGCACTGCTTGAACATGCTGATTTTCAAGTCTTTATTTTATATTGTATATTCAGAGGGGATGCCCTCGATGTAGTTTGTAATAATAATTTTTGACATTTATGAGAAGGACTTTTATTTATGATTACTTGAATTTTGTTCAATTTTAATTTGGTTTAGTCAGTTTGGTTTGCTTTATTTAGTTGAGTGCATCTTTAATTCAGTTAAAAAATTTTAGGGTCCAAACTATTTGGGTGTGTCGTTGATTAAGGGTCAAGATTTGATGGGCTCTAAGGTATTATTGTGTTGAGTGTTGGATTTGCTTACCTTGTAATTATTAAAGGGTTAAAATCAGCAAACTAAAAGGCAAAATCACAGAGAAATGGGATCAAGGTAAGCAATCAGTCCTACAAGAACCAGGGCTATTGCAGTAAGCTTTAAAGGGTAAGTGAGGGTAGGTCCACAGGGAAATATGATCTAAAATGTAGTAAATCTCCATATCTATAATAGATCTGACACTCTAGCCTATCCTAGTTTAAAACAAAGCAAGAAAGGAAAGAGGAGAGGTTTTTGAGGGTTGTTACTTTACTAAAACTATAGAGAATTAAAGATAAAAGCAAATGATCCAGAACTGATTAAAACACGGATTTATGGAAATGGAGAAAGGGATTAAATTCAAAAGAAGGAGAGTGGCAGCTAAGGATTTTGGTCTTTTACTAAAAATTTATTGGTTCATAGGTAGTGCAGGGAACTGATTTGTAACAATCCGTCATCTGGCTACAAGCTCATATGCAAGGTATAAGAATCCAACCTAGACCAGAGAATTGGAGTGATCCTAAGGCTATGGTCTGTACACTTTAATGGTCACAGATCATCCTAGAGATTCCCTGATTCAAGGGTCTTAATTGGAACAACTAAACCATTACAGATGCTATGGATGCAAGGATACAAGCTCAGGCATCCACAGGGATATTGGATCTAGGGAAATCAAATGGCAATCAAGAGATTTATGGATCCAAATTAACTTTACATTCAACAATTACTGAATCAATTCAACTTACAGTCTAATTATTCTTAGATCTACAATCTGTGCAACATCTAATTCTCCTACAAAGCTTTGAACCTCTCAATTTACAGCTCTCAACCTCACCCTAGCTAATAAAAGGGTTTAACCAACCATGGTTGGTCTAAAGAGTGAATGGGGAAGAAGAAGGAAGATGGAAGGAATTTTCCAATTTTAGTTTGAGCTCTCTCAATTTCTAGATGGTTCATCTGTAAACTCCTCAGGCTTTCTTAGTCTTCCTCTTTGTCCTCAGATCTGTTTTAGCCAATCAGAGCTCAAGGGAATAATTCTATTATTCTAAGCTGCTGATGTGGCTGATTTTGCTTCTAGAAACTTTCCACTAATTGGTCCAATCTGAACAGATACATGAGAAGTGGTTAAAGAGTTCCCATTTGCACTCATTTGTGCTCCAAAAATACCTCTAAGGGTTGTTGAAGTGCCTTGGAATGTGTGCACAAAGCACTGAAGTGAGCAACAGTCGTAGCTAGAACTGAGAAGTTCCTAAATCGAGCTTCGATAGGTTCAGGGAACCTCTCGACAGGTTCTGAGGCTTCTTTGTGCTTCATTCGACAAGTTGAAGTAGGCTTGCAACAGGTTGGATGGCTTCTCGATAGGATTTGTTGCATTGTTTGACAGGATGACCTCAAACCTCCCTGTTGTCTTAGCGTCATCCAACCTATCGACAGGTTATAATTCAACCTATTGACATCTTATATAGCTCTAGTTGAGCTTTTTCCAAGTTCAGTACTGTTGTTCGACAGGTTGGCTTAGCCTCGTGCAGCTTCAGGTAAGTCCTCGCTAGGTTGGGTTTGTCTGCTCTCTAGGTTATGGGGAACCTATCAACAGGTTCTTCTCCTGTGTTCTGAACCTCACGAGATCCCCTGCATCTCCAGGTATGTCCTAGACAGGTTGTAACACACCACTCAACAAGTTCTTTCAACTTGTCGACAGCTTCATTTTTCTCTCTCATAACCTATCAATGAGTTCTCATTCATCTTTTAGGCATCTTGATAGGATGCTTCCTTTGGTTTCCATTCCTCGACAAGTTCTGGCAACTTGTCGAGGTCTTCATATCCAAGCATCCAAACATGTCGACAAGTTGAATTAACCTCTCGACAGGTTATAGCTTTTTCTTCCACAACTAGCACATAGCTCTGGGGTGCTGTTCTTCATCTGTTCAGCACTCAACACCTTTTTTAGGGGTTCAATCATCATCTACTACAGCTGCTCTTGCTCCCAAGAGTACCCAGTTGGACACATGGAAATCCCATAGACTTCTGAGGCTCTGTGGACTGCTTGATTGGCTAGCCTTTTCGGCTTCATGAGCACATGATGTCTGCACTATGACTATATTTTATTCCTTCACTATAAAACAATACTCAAAACACATTATTAGTCAACTCAAAGGTCCATCAAAGGTCAGGTTAGGAGGTAAAAATGGTATTTTTCACTACTCAATGTTATTCACTAAAAAGTACCATTTTTCACCTCTTAACCTAGCCATTGATAGACCTTGAAGTAGCCTAATAATCATTTGTTAAGTGTGTTTTGTAGTTAGCAATAATCTGTGCAGCTTAACACAAAATCCATCCTTATTGGCCCAAAGAAGAGGAAGAAGACATGCAAAAATGACAGTTGAACCTAATTGAACACCCTAGTAGTGCTCACCATGGTGACCAAGTGCTAATCATCATTGACCAAATGCCTAGCAGATGAATGAAGTTGGCTGAGAATGGAGAAACTGCAAAAGCAGCAAGTGCAATGCAGCAGAGCATAGAAAGATAGATCTCACAGAGTTGAGAAGCTCCCTCACGAAGCTAAAGATGCAGTGGAAGACACCCTCTCGCAGATAGGACATGCAGTTAAGAGGAGAGCTGTAAAGACATTGTGAAGATCTCGGAGATTAAAACCCTCAAAATTTATGGTCGCGAAGCTCTCGCGGAGATCAAGCCTTAAAGCAGCCACGCGAAGCACATAATGAGTCCATGTGCAAACTGAACTAAAATTCATCTCGCGGAGTTCATGCGTGGCCCTAGGAGAGAGAGACGCCCAGAATTCTCCTCACGCAGATCTCGTGCACTCTGAAGCCTTACCAATTACTACGTGAGCACAGGAGCATGACTGCGCGAGTACCTAGCGAGAGAGAGAGCTTTTAAAGCTCTACTGTGCGAGAAGTATAGGCACTCCAGATTATCTCTGCGATAGAATTACAGCGCAAAGGAACTACGCGATTCACTGAAGATTCACTGAGCGAGTGAGTACTTCCCACCAACCAAAAGCTACTCCGCAAAGGCCCTACAATTATGTGAATAAGTAAATGCATATGCCAGCCCCGCAAAGCATGGGCTCCCCACTTCTCAGGTTTAACGCAAGGACCTTTTAGGAATTTCCCAATGCTAGGGCACACATCTCGAGGCACAAATTTGGGGGTGCATGACTCAAGACATTCAAGGGATGTAACAGTGCCATGTTTGCTAGAAGAATTAGGGTTAATCCCTTCAGTGCTAAGGCAGTATGGACAGAGTATATAAGCTACACTTATAGTCTAGTTTTATCATCAACCCTTCTTTTCATCCTCTACCGGTTGCGAGCTCCAGTAGCCTAGGGTTAGGGTTTGATCACCTCTTTTTCCCTTTTTCCTTCTCTCTTAGCCCAACACTTACTGGCTAATCCCCCTGTAAGCAGCTAGGTTTAATTTTATTTCAGTTTGTAATAGGTTTTATATATATTGGGATTGTGGATGAGATGTTGTATACAGGCTACAGCCTGGAGGCAGTTCATTGTAAGTTTTGTGTTTAGCAATGTATTGTTATTTTAATGCCTAATCAAATCTAAAGATCTTATGGTTTTTTTAGATGTCTATAGGATCCATATATTTTTGACTAGCCCATTCAGTTTCTAGTAGATCTATTGTTTACCATCTGATTTCTCTTAGTTTGATAGCCCCATGGAAAGCAATGCTGGATCTATAGTGAGGTCTAGGGAGCTCGGAGGCCTGTGGACTATGATGGTTACAGCAGTCTTAATGCTCTTTCTCAGGACTCTGTGGTATGGACAGACCAATGGGATACCCTGTGACCATTTGAGTGGACAAAGTATAGCCCTAAGGTTGTGTCCAGTCATATGTTTGAGAAGGATTCTTCTCCCTTACACATGAGCTTCTAGAGCCTTGTGACAAGGTTTGTACAGGAACTGGCTCTCCTTTGTTTTACCTAGCCGACATCACATGTTAGATCTGATCTCTCTATAGTAATTGCAGCTTGTGGCTGAGTCATTGTAGGCATTTTGTAGCAATGCCCAGCTGAATCTAAATTCCTATTCAACCTGTTACATGGCCCTTTTTGTGGGCACTAGTGAGCTGTTGGCCTTAGCAAAGCACTTAGGATCTTATGGGTTGGAATACCTATGAATGTCAACCAGATCTGTGCGCAGATATGGGGAGCTTGTAGCACTGGCATTACATAGTGCTGCAATAGTATTCACGACTTGATCTGGTCCAGTGGCTGGGGAAATTATCAGTCCACTCCTCTAGACTAGATGGGCAACTTCTGGTTTAACTAATAGGATTTGACAGACTCTATAGGATAGGCTGTGATCATTGGAGTGGATAGCCTATAGCCTTAGGAGCACCCGAAATGGCATGGGTTAAACTAGATATTTCTACCTTGTTGAGGCTTTTGATAGTGTCTCAGCAAGGAGCACTGCAGAGACAGACTAAATCTGAGTTACATTACTTTTTTAACTCTGAACTTAACCTTCTTACTTCTCACCATTTTTTATATTTTATTTTGGTACACACCATCACCATCTTCTTCTTAACCCTTTCTTTAGAATAGGACTATATTTTATTTCTCTATTTTTAGGATGGTTGGGCATCTGAACGGATTGAGATATCTAGGCAGTCAACGGGTGTTGTGGGCTGGATTGTAGCTGAAACTTGCATGCAGGTTTGCTAGAAGGCTGCTGTTGCTTGTAGTATTCGATAGGTTTGAAGGTGGGGCTGCAGCTGGATATTTCGATAGGTTAGCTGTAGAGCGCTGCTGCAAGGTGTCGGTAGGTGCAAGGTGCAACTGAGTAACCATTCGATAGGTTAGAGGACCAGGCTGCACTTGCTGTTTCGATATGATTGGGAGCTTCAGCTGAGCAACCATTCGATAAGTTAGCTGCTTGGGAACAGCTGAACTTGATAGGTTGAGTTGCTGCAATTCAATAGGATGAAAATAGGTGCAAGGCTGCAACTGGGTAGCATTCGATAGGTTAGCTGCTGACCTTGCTGCACTGCTCGATGGGTTGAAGAAGTGGGCATTTGACAAGTTCAAGTGCAGTTTTTATCAATCTATTCGAGAGGTTGCTTAGATGAACCCGATAGGTTGCTTTCTTCATATTGTACACTTCGTGGGTTTGTTCCAGCAACATACACACTTGGGAGGTTCGAAATGGAGGCTAAACTGCTCTATTTCTTCACTTGACCACTCAAGAGGTTCACTCTCCATTAAGTGCAACTGCTCAACATCATTAGTGTGGTGCTCTTACAGCTTCAGGTTTGCTTGAATGCCTGAAATACAGCAGCTAGGTTACTTGTAATGTACACACTGCTGAAGTTCTAGTGGCGCTGCTCTTGTGTGCAACTAAAGCTTGGGCTATTTGAATAAATGCATACCCCAGCTCCTCCTTTCTAATGTGCAGCTATCTAGTGTGTAGCCAGCTACTCCCATGTAATGCTGCTCAAGCTGTTCTGTTCCATTGTGCATAGAGCTGAAGCCGATTCTGAGTTTGCCCAAGTGTGTACATAGCTGTCATCATGATGTATTCAAGGCTTGCACAGCTGTCCTATTTTGAGTTCATCGGGAATGTAGGCTGCTGCTATGGACACCAAGTTGTAGCTCAGAGACTGCTTAGGCTGAAGCTACATAGTTTTCATGCGAGACTCCCTTTCTTCTCAGCTCATTTCTCTCTCATTGGCACCTTTTTATCGCAAAACTGCACTAAGGCCGCACTTTCTTTCTAAACTACAAAAGAAGTTAAAAGTAATCATAAACAGCTCTAAGGCTTAGCAAAAGCCAGGTTTAAAGGTTTAGAAAGTGGCAAAAATCAGTGACTAACACACCCCCAAACCTAACCTTTGCTAGTCCTCAAGCAAAGTAGAATTTTAAAACAACTAACCTATGAAATAAAATGCCACTTTTGTAGGGAACACGGGTGCATTTAGCATATGCACCAAGCCTTTTAAACCCCTAGGTGATCCCTAGTGGAGGAGTGAAGTCTCCTGAGTGTTTTCAGTGAAGGTACCCCCAAACTTCTCCAATAAAATTAGTTAATACTCATGCAACATGCTAAAACAGAGTTCAAGTGAAATAAAATAAATTTCACACCATGTCCATTCAATTCTAGAGGATTTTCAGCAGAAAAATCACCAATTCAAAACCTGAAATTCTCCTATAATTCCTTCATTCTCAATCAGTTCATATCAAGGCATTGTGCCCGAAAATTGATGCAGAGTTCACCTTTAATTTAAGAATTATGTTTCGATAATGCCCCAAACAAATCAGATTTCAGACCCAACTCTTACCGGGGCTATCACTCACAATAAAAATAGAAGGGTGCATAATTTCACATAGCTCAAGAGCAATTGCAGCTCTCAAATAGGACTGCAAGCATGAGCATAGGCATTGCTCTAGTTTCTGAAATTTTCTAACTCTTTTCACCATAGATTAGGCAAATCCTTATCTCCACATGACTCCTCAATCCATTTCAGATCAGTAAGGTCTTTTTATTGGGTTATAATGTGGCTTAGGGATGAGGTTTGTAAAAGAATGAATAGGTAAAATAGGATTCAAAATTGAGAAATCAGTAAGGGTAAGAAGGTGACATGTACACCTTCTTCATTTAAGCACAATTCCATTTACTCGTTGAACTTTCAGATTTGAAGTGGCCAGTTTCTAATTCTCTTCTCAGTCTTTCAATGAAATGACTTCTCTTTCTCATTCTTTTTTGCTTTTATGTTTTTTTATGTTTTTTTATTTCTTTATTTATTATTTTTTTTTTATGGATTGGGATGCCACAACTATACATCACACTAGCGTTCAAATATACTTTCTTTCTCTTTTAACCAAGCATCGAACCTTACACCTCTAACCTCACTTGTCCTCTTATTTCCTGATTTCTCAGATTGAGGGTGAACTAAAACAGGTCAAAAGGTTTTGGGTTTACATTTTTTTTTTGGTTTTCATCAAAGAAAAACAGAGATTTTTAGGGCTCAAAAGGTGTGTATCAAGGGCAGTTCAAAGGTGGGACATTTTAAGCTCAAACTGTCAAAGGAATGACCTTACTTCATTTCCTCAATGTCATGAATGTTGTCAAGTTGTTTCAACTTGGATTTGCCTAACTTCTAGTGATCGAAACTAGATCCAATCAATCCTTAGAGCAGAAAAATTGCCAAGACACTCTTCAAAGAGAATTTTTCAAGCCCAAATCTAACTGGGTGTGGCCTTCCATCAAATTTTCTGGGGTGTATCCTCACAATCTTCTCTCATTTTAGGTCACTAAACATCGATTTTTTGAAAATTCTTGACATTTGCTTCATGAAAAATGTTAAAACTACAGCTCATTTCAGTTTTTAAAAAGTTTTTTAATTTCCTCTTTTTTCAAAAATCAGGTGGGAAATTACTTTATTTTGGCAAAAACTTTTTCAGCATAGCTGCACAGAACATTAACTCATTTCATTGGCACACCTGCCATACCCCCAAACTTAAGATGAACATTGTCCTCAATGTTCTAGACAATGAGAAACTAGGGGCAGCAGGGTAAAAATAAAAATAAAATTAGAGCAATATGCCGCAGAAAATAAAAAAAAACAAAACTGAATACATGAGCAGGAAAATGGAAAAAAAAAAGTGATATACAAATGCAGGAAATTGCTGCTAAAACAGAAAAAAAACAGCAAAAAAAATCTAGAAAAACTAAATGAATGAATAGAAAAATAAAAGAACTATTATGGAAATGACAGGAAACTAATTCTAATAACAGAAAAAACAGTAAGAACAAGGTAAGGGACTGAATACAAAGCTACAAAAATAGAAAAATGTAGATACAAAAACAGAATTTTAGAGGCAAGAATAAAAAAAACAAAGTTAGAAACTAACTATAATCCCAAAAAATAATGCAGAAAATTAGTAAAACTAGGACACCTTAAACCTAAGAAAGAGCAATCAACAATCTAAAAATAGAATTTAAACTAAAATTCCTAAAACAAAAAATCCTAAGAGAAAAAAAACATCCCCTAAGCCCCAAAGAAAAACCCCAAAAGCCTGAGATACTTATGAATCTAGGTGATTATAAAAATGATCAGCAAGAATGACATACAGTGAAAAGCAAGATTCATAAGACTGATCCCTTTGTTGATGTGTGTATGAATAAAAAAGAATAATGAAGCATGGGAGCACACATTAAAAACAGGGTTCATACACAGCTGAGGCCCATTTATGATGAAGAAATCTCGAAGGAAAATAAAATCAGTGGGTCCATTGAATATTCAAAATAGCCTATGAGCCACTGCTCATTATCCTACATGATTCCAAAAAATGAAAAAAACAAGATCTTAGCAGGTCCAGATGGGAAAATTGGATACAAACAAAGAAAAATAGCCCATCTGGAAGATTTTTTTTTTTTATGTTTTTATAATTTTCTTTTTTTTTTTATTTGTTTTGGATCAGCCTGGGTTCAGCAAGAGCCCTTATTTACTATTGCTGAAAAAATAATAAGAAATTTTAATTTGTATTTTCATTTTCTTTTTTATTTTATTTTATTTTATTTTGTTGAGTTATACAAAAATTAGAATGATAGCAAACACAGCAAAATTGCTAGTCAAAAAGAATTTAAAAATAGAAAAGGAATGCAAAGGAGATGGGGATGCAAACTCAGGCAGATCTGCTCCTGCTGCAACCCATCGACTCCTCTTGTGGCCACTGCTCCAGATCTACAAAAATCCAACAACTGCAGCAGTACCTTATTCAAGCATATTGACAAAAACAAAAAGGAAAAACTCAGGCCACTGCCTTATTTTTGCCAAAGGACAAAAGGGTGATAACAACATTTATTCAAATAGCTAGAAGGCAAAGAATAAAAACTTAGAAAAATAAAAAAAAATTATGCTGCGGTAAAACAGGTTTTCTATACAAAACTGCAGTAGACATTTAATCAAGCACTCGGAATGCAAAGTGCAGGTTTAAAGCAAAAATTAAAATGAAAATCAGATCTACAAAATTGAAAAACTCAGATTTACTATCTAGATCAAAACTCCCCAGCAGCGGCGCCAAAAACTTGTTGGGAATTTCTAGTGTGCTGATTTATTGTGTAATGATAAAGACAAAATAAAATCAAAATAAAACAGAGATGGATTCAACACATCTAAAATATCCTAGACCTGCAAGATACAGGGTCCTTTGTAGCAAGTTTTAATAAGTAAGAGTTTATCCCACAGGGAGTAGTGATCTAAATCTAGAAGGAATATAGTAGACCTCCAGATCTGGCTACAGATCTGGCAATTCTATGAAAACAGGGAAAAGAAAGAGTTTTTCTGTGTCACTAGATCTAATTATTTTATAGAACTACTGGAGATTTTCTAAACTACTGGAGAAATATGAATAAAAGAATGGTTATTTAAACGAAAGTGCATAAAAATAAATCCTAATCATCCTTCTTCAGATTCAGGTCGTCAATCTTAGTCCTCAGCTATCGAATATTTATGAAATAAATAGTACCGTTACACCATATATCAAGTTTCCTACCATTAGTCGTCAATCAAGTCTAGGATCCCATCAATACAGATTTAATCTAATCCTAATCCTCCTTCAGATTAAGGTTGTCAATCTTAATCCTCAGCTATCGAATATTTATGAAAATAAACAGTACCGTTACACCATATATCAAGTTTCCAAGCATTGATCGTCAATCAAGTCTAGGATCCTATCAATACGGATTTAATCTAATCAACAATCAACCAAAATTTTGGGTGTCAATCAAACTCTAGCAAACTGAAGATAGAAATGTAGGAATCGTTACACTAATCTACAAATTCTATCCTGAGTCATCAATTCAAGTCAAAACTTGGAGATGTTTACAAAACTGAAATAAAACTAAACTAAAAGATGGAGGAAGATGGATGGAAAAATAAAGATCAAATGGTGAGAAATAGGCAACCAGGACCTGGTTCTTATTATAAATCAAGAATCCACTCTAAACTAGAGGCTTGGACTGATCTTAAGGCTATGATTTGTCCACTTTAATGGTCACAGACCATCCTAAGGATTTCCTCTAAATCAAAGGTTTCAATTCGATAAAATCAAAGGCATTGTATAGGAAAGATTTGCTACAATCCTTCATCTGGCTACAAGCTCAGATGCAAGGTATAAGAATTCACTCTCAACCAGAGGATTGAAGCAATCCTAAGGCTATGATCTGTCCACTCGAATGGTCACAGATCATCCCAGAGATTGTTTCAATTCAAGGATCTTGATTGGAACAGGTAAGCTATTGCAGATGTTGTGGGTGCCAGGCTACAAGCTCAAGCATCCATAGGAATATCTGATCCAGGGAAATCAAATACGAAAAAGTGAAGTTTAGATCAGAATCACCTTTAAAACCCACAATTACTGTAATAACATCTTATAGCCTATTAAGCTCGGATTTGCAATCTGTGCAACATCGATCTATTCCCAAATTCTTTGAAGCTTTCAAAATACAATTACAAAACAGATCTAGACTACTTATTTAGATCTAATCCAACAGGCTGGATTAGAGAGAGAAGGGGGGAGAAGAAAGAAAAATAAAACCTAAAACTAAACCTAAATGAGCTAAGGAGAACTCAGGTTATTCCTTCGTTCCTACTTCCTTGCTAAAGAAAAGCAGCAAAATAGATGGGTATTTATAAGTGTGCATTGATCCTTGTGCCTTGGGTGTCAGCTAATCAGAGAGCAGAGATGGATCCCTCTTCTGTTGTGCTTCAGTTGCATTCCCGCCAAAAAATTAGCTCTTACCCATGTGAAGGGTTTCTTGTGCATTGGAGTTCCCGAAACTGCCCTTGCTTACCAAAAAATACCTGCTGCTCAACATGTTGTCCGCAAAATGGGCCCAAGCTGCCCCTTTTTCCAGTTGCACACCTCAAATGATTGCTCACAAATTATTCTTGACTGCCCCAAAATGCCCCTACTGTAATTATTTTCTACTGCAGCCCTTGTATATTTGCTGAAAATTACTTTAGAAGCAGGCTGCAGCAATTACCAATGCAGCCCTTTAGATCCATACGACAGCTGCTGAAGTTTCGAAAATTAAACCCCACATCTATTGATGAATGCTAGAACCCGAATTGGATTGATTTTCTGAAGCATCTCGAGAGGATGGAGAGCTATATGTGTTCACCGAGTTTAAACGATGAGTTTCAAAGAATCCATTCGACAAGTTAAATGGACTGCTCGATAGGATGGTGAGTGGAAGAGTGAACTGCTCGAATAGTTGGGCTGAATTTCTGAAGGATTTCGATAGGTTATCTAATGGGAGGTTGAAGCAAGCAATATATATATATATATATATATAAATGCACATGCAGCTGCACTCAAGACGCCAGGTTTGAGGGGCTTTATGAGAAATCGACGGTTGGATAGGATCTTGACTGCATCTTGACAGATTTGGGGCAAGCTGGAGGTTGGGCTTCTCGTCAGGTTAAGATATTTAAGCGGTCAAAGGCTGCTATGGTCAAGAAGCATATATATATATGCATATATATATATATATAAATGTATATGTAGTTGCACATAAGACGCCAGATTTGAGGGGCTTTATGAGAAATCGATCGTTAGATAGGATCTTAGATAGGATCTTAGATGCACATCGACCGATTGGAGAAAGCCGAAGGTTGGACATCTCAACGGATTGAGATATCTAGGCAGTCAACGGGTGCTATGGGCTGGATTGTAGCTGAAACTTGCATGCAGGTTTTGTCACGACCCAGAATCCTTACCCGACCTCAAGGGCCTAGAATTCCGTGTTATGACACCACACGCTTGTTAAGGCGATAAGCGGACATACACATAATTCTTATACCGATTTAGCATATGGATCAAGGCATTTAATAGCATCATTTAAAAATAAATTATTCAAGCAAACAACAGCGGAAAACGTAGATGACGTTAATTAAGTGATAAATCCTAACCATGCATCTATAATTGAAAGCAAGCAGAGGTTTTACGTGGAATAAAACAATCCCAACGCAAACCCATAATTGGTGCTGAAAAATAAAAGTATCTAATAACAAATCTCCCCTGAAAATAATAAAACTATGACTAAAAATCTCTCAATGCTCAAAGTAATCCACGGATCTATTCCTCGCCCGGATGGTAGCCGACGCCTTCACGCTCTTGAGCCGCATCGTGAATAAAGATCCCCATCCTCAAGGATGGAAAATCGAGTTCTCACCAAATCGTTAGTTTTGGGGAGGGGGTGAGTTTACTCAGTCACGTAAACTCAGCAGGTTGCACAATCGATCCACCATAAAATACTCAGGTGATCGTGTGTGCAATCGCTTGAGTTGCGATACATTTTGAAATAAATCAAACAACTATAAATGATTACAAAAACATCTAAGATCTCATATCTATCATAACAAAACTGAAAAATATAGCATAAAAAGAAAAAGAAGTAACTAAAATGAAAAGACCGACATAACATGAAATAAATATGATGCATCAAGTTCGATCTCCTTTTTGTATACGATTTATCGACTTTTCCTATGTGGCATATCTTAAGACTTAATATTGCTCCATACGCCTACACAAACGATTTCACATCTTACCTAATTTTCGATACACATGTTAGGGACGCCGAGCCTATCACGCGAGGTCCACGTGTAGATAACCACCTAACCTCCATATCATATCGTATACCACCATCCAGCCCGATGTGGTTGCATGCATTTAAATCAGTGTCCCCTTACATTCGGGACACTGTCGTATCATATTGTCCTTAAGATCCGTCTTGACTGCAGACGTTAGATCTTGCGGTGGCACGCAAGACATGGCACGTGTAGAAACTTAGTTCGTATTTTCTTTGGCCTTCACAACGTAACTTATCCGTATTCGTATCTTACCTTATCTTACATATAATTCCTTATCATTTGCTTAAAACTAATTTAAAGTGAGCCACGGTGCGATAAGATTCACAAAATCACGCTTCCCAAGGGACGGGTTCCGTAGTAACCTGGATATACTTCGTGTGGCAGCCCATACTCCCATAGAGGTGTTGCATCCGTACATGGATGCCTACATTCCAAGTTCCACGTGACCGTGACGGGAATCCCACCATGACGAAGGCTTAAAAGTCGTGTGACATAGCTTATTTCTTTTTAATTGTGCGTATGCCCTATCGTGATTTTTCTATGTGGTGCATGCCATATGATGAAAGGACTAACTTGGCCAAAAGAAACTATTTCATACATCTTACATACTTGTGAATATAAAATAATAATTAATATTTGAAAAGCATAGATATTTCATACAAAAATTTTGGAGAAACCTTCTATGGGCCGTCAGATTACTGATCGGGCCTTCTGTTTTTAAAGTTTCATAATATTTGTGCAGTCTTAGTATCGACACTTTTTACTAATTTGACCTAAGAGTGGGTCAATGTGGCAGTCAAATGATCCACTTAGTTATACAAGGGTTAATATCCCTCACTAAATTTTCCAATTTGTGAGCCTCAAAGCGCATCCTAGAAATTTTAGTGACACTTTCTGAGTCATTAGATTACATTGAGTTACTATTGAGATCGTTTTGAAGTTGGTCCTATGGGCCACTTGCGCCTTAATTCTCAAAAATTAAGGGTCAAAGGTAACCCACGTATTATTCTATGTGGTACCTAAGGTTAAAATAAGAAGGCACGAACTTTGAGTCATCTATCCTCTAATCTGAACCATTTGATGGTTAGACAATAAAATTTTACCTAAGGTTGATTCTTTTGTCCCGATCCCGATTCGATCTCTAGCACACTAGATCTTCCAGTCAACGTATTACAAGATCTAGCAGTCAAGTGCACACTTAGTGTACCTACCATGTGGCGATCAGATTGAACAGATCTGAACCATTAGATATTTAAGAAAAATGATTCTAAGGTATTAGGTTGTTGGGCCCAATTTATTTTGACCTCTAAGGTCTCAAATCTAAGGGTCAAATCCTTCATGTTCACTGATATCTAAATAGCCTTTTAATTTTCTTGATTTGTGGGCCAAATTCTCGAGTTCTGAACCATTAGATGTCTCGAGGATTTCAATTTGTGGAGATGGTCCATCTCTGTTCTATTTCTTGGGTTGGGCCCATAAGGTCCAACTTGAATCTATTTCATTTGAAATCAATGGTGCTAGAAGGATGGTTGCACCAAAATATTCATATCAGGTAAAATTCTTCAAAGTGCCCAACTACAATAGTTGGCACGGGCAAGTTATCACCGGCATTGTCGGCGTTTAGTTGGGCCGATCCCCGAAATATATCTTATCTTCACTGACGAAATTGTGGAGAAGAAGAGCTCTCTCTCTCTCTCTCTCCACTGTAAACACCTATATAAGCAATACAAAACCCTATATATATTCATTATATATCTATATATATTAAGGGCAACTATTATATGTCCATGTATAGGATTTATGCTATTATACACACCGAAATACATGTATATATATATAACTTTTGAATACCTAAATAAGATAAATAGATATTCATTTAATATATATATATATATATATATATATATATATATATTTATTCTTATTATTATTAAAATAAAAAGTTGAATATTTTAAGATCGATCGAGGGGCACCCACCTCTTGAAGCGTGCTCGGCGAATCGATGGCGGTTAGGGCGATAGAGATCGGCGTCCACACGATGGGCCGTCCACGATTACGCTGTCTTCACCTCGATTTGACGATAGAAAAATACTATAGTGGTTCTTGTGGAAGAACACACAAGAGATTTAAAAGAGATTAGGGTGTTTTTAGAAAAAGGTGGCTATAGAAGAAGATGGAGTGACGGCTAGGGTTTTTAAGAAGAATTCTTATAATAATGGTTTAGGGTTCTCCGTAGCTTTCTTATTTATAATATATGGGCATTAATTCGGTGTTAAGCGAAATAGAGGTTTAAACTCACGTAGTAAAATTTGATCCTTAGACCTCTTGTTTATAAGCAAAGTCTTTCAACCACTAGGCCACCACACAACTTGTGTCAAATAAGGATAATTTTAAATATAAAACCTTTTTGAAAAACCAAAATGTGTACTTTTTCAACTAGGATAGGTTCCGGTATGGAGCACTAACACCACGCTGTGCAAAATGAATCTAACACCACAAATTCAGTTTTAAATTTTTAGGTCACATTCTCTCCCCTTATAATATTTTCGTCCTCGAAAATTACGTACCAGCTACTCGAAAAGTTCAGGATCTGTTGTTTTGATGTCGTCTTCATTCTCCCAGGTTGCTTCCTTTGGCGTGTGATGTTGCCATTGAACCAACACCAACGTGATCGTCTTATTTTTGAAAACTTGCACCTTTCGATCGAGGATCCTAATGGGCCTTGAAATGATAGTAAGATCCTCTTTGATATTGATGGGCTCGATTTTCACTATGTGTGAGGGTCATACACGATCGCCTCAACATAGACACGTGGAATACGTCGTGGATTCCCGGGGATTGTGGTGGTAGAGGAACTTTATAAGCAACCTCACGCACAGGGTTGGTGACTTCGAAAGGTGCTCGCTATCTGGGGCGCAGCTTCCCGCGCTTTCCAAAGCGCATAACTGCTTTGGTGGGGGAGACACGAATGAATACATCGCTTCCAATTTGATGTAAGATTTTACCATTCAAAATACAAATAAAATTTTAATGAAATTCAATCTTTTGAGTAAAAGTTGTACCTCGAATTCCAAGTTACGACGGGGGTTGGGTATACTTCCTTTGGATCCCGGCGATTCTAAGCCGTTCACGTATTAGCTTGACTTTTTCAAATGTGGTTTGAACTAGTTCGGGTCCAAGCATCTTTCTCACTCCGACTTCATCCCAACACAAAGGTGTTCTACAACTTCTCCGTATAACGCCGAAGGAGACATTCCGATGCTTGCCTGGTAGTTATTATTATAGGAGAATTCGATCAAAGGGATGTGATCATCCCAATTCCCTCGGAAGTCTAGCATACAAGCTCTCAACATATCTTCGACTACTTGGTTAACCCTTTCGGTTTGTCCGTCAGTTATGGATGGAAGGCGATCAAATCCAAGCGTGTCCCCAAGGTCGCTTGGAAGGTAGTCCAATATTTTGAGGTGAATTTCGAGTCTCTATCGGACACGATGCTTACTGGCACACCGTGCAATTTCACGATTTCCTTCAAGTAAGTCTCTACTAGTTTTTCTCCATCTGCAGTCGTTTTAAAAGGTAAGAAATGTGCAGACTTTGTTAATCTGTCGACTATTACCCAAATGGCATCGTTCTTCTTCAACGTTTTTGGCAGGCCAACGATGAAGTCCATTGATATATTTTCCCACTTCCATTCCGGAATGGGTAAGGGTTGAATGAAACCGGCCTGTTTTTGGTGCTCTGCTTTGACCTGTTGGCACACTAAGCATTTTGATACATATTCAGCTATTTCTCGCTTCATGTTTGGCCACCAATACCAGTTCTTCAAATTTCGATACATCTTAGTGTTGCCTGGGTGTACTGAGTACCCTGATTTGTGACCTTCATCGAGTATTTCCTTTTTAATATTAGGGTCATTAGGTACGTACAATCTCCGTCTAAAGAGTAAGCCGATTGGAGAAAGCCGAAGGTTGGACATCTCAACGGATTGAGATATCTAGGCAGTCAACGGGTGCTATGGGCTGGATTGTAGCTGAAACTTGCATGCAGGTTTGCTAGAAGGCTGCTGCTGCTTGTAGTATTCGATAGGTTTGAAGGTGGGGCTGCAGCTGGATATTTCGATAGGTTTGAAGGTGGGGCTGCAGCTGGATATTTCGATAGGTTAGCTGTAGAGGGATGCTGCAAGGTGTCGATAGGTGCAAGGTGCAACTGAGTAACCATTCAATAGGTTAGAGGACCAGGCTGCACTTGTTGTTTCGATATGATTGGGAGCTTCAGTTGAGCAACCATTCGATAAGTTAGTTGCTTGGGAACAGCTGAACTCGATAGGTTGAGTTGCTGCAATTCGATAGGATGAAAATAGGTGCAAGGCTGCAGCTGGGTAGCATTCGATAGATTAGCTGCTGACCTTGTTGCACTGCTCGATGGGATGAAGAAGTGAGCATTTGGCAGGTTCAAGTGCAGTTTTTATCAATCTGTTCGAGAGGTTGCTTAGATGACCCCGACAGGTTGCTTTCTTCATCATGTACACTTCGTGGGTTTGTTCCAGAAGCATACACACTTGAGAGGTTCAAAATGGAGGCTGAACTGCTCCATTTCTTCACTTGACCACTCAAGAGGTTCATTCTCCATTAAGTGCAATTGCTCAACATCATTAGTGTGGTGCTCTTACAGCTTCAAGTTTGCTTGAATGCCTCAAATACAACAGCTGGGTTACTTGTAATGTACACACTACTGAAGTTCTAGTGGCGCTGCTCTTGTGTGCAACTGAAGCTTGGGCTATTTGAATAAATGCGTACCCCAGCTCCTCCTTTCTAATGTGCAGCTATCTAGTGTGTAGCCAGCTACTCCCATGTAATGCTGCTCAAGCTGTTTTGTTCCATTGTGCACAGAGCTGAAGCCGATTTCGAGTTTGCCCAAGTGTGTACATAGCTGTCATCATGATTTCTTCAAGGCTTGCACAGCTGTCCTGTTTTGAGTTCATCGGGAATGTAGGCTGCTGCTATGGACACCAAGTTGTAGCTCAGAGACTGCTTAGGCTGAAGCTACATAGTTTTCATTCGAGACTCCCTTTCTTCTCAGCTCATTTCTCTCTCATTGGCACCTTTTTACCGCAAAACTGCACTAAGGCTGCACTTTCTTTCTAAACTGCAAAACAAGCTAAAAGTAATCATAAACAGCTCTAAGGCTTAGCAAAAGCCAGGTTTTAAGGTGTAGAAAGTGGCAAAAATCAGTGACTACCATTCGGTTCAATCAAAACTCATTATTCTTGCGTTAGCAGGATACTTTCAAATATATATATATATATATATATATATATATATATATATATATATATTAATCGAGTGAGAGCATTACGATGAATGAACAAGTCAATGAGCTCACGAAAGCATAAGTAGACCGTGAGGACATCCCTGATAACGTTACTAGAAGTGTATAAGCAAGCTGCGAGGGCACCCCTGAGGTCCCCATACTATTAGATGTCGTCGTAAGGTGGCGGGAGGAGGATAAACTCCTGCTAACCATAGAATGTAAGATTTTGATCGTATCGAAACATGACGAAGAGCTCGATCATGGCACCCCGTATCCCCCTGAGAAAAAGATTGTGACTCACCCCTTTTGAAAAATCTTAGATACAAACTATTCTCCACATCACTGAGCCTTACCCTCTTCTTCTATTTTTATTTCGGAAGGCAAATCAGAAGCCTTACAGGATGTTTCTAGAAATGAAATTGAAAACTGATGAATGATGACTGATGTAATCACCTTCTATACCTACCATACTTCTCCCTAATAACCATGGGATAAGATGGCCACCACCCTAAGATAAACCCCATATACAACTGACCTAATTAAAGAGACCTCCCCGACTCGATGGTAGTATCGACCATCTTTTCTTCAAAACTAACTCACCAAATACCTATGCTTATAGACCAAAAGTGCTCATCTCGAAACCTAGAAAAGCTCTATTGCATCTTGACACTGAGGCATATTTTTGGATTAGAAGAAGAATCAAATCAGAAGCGTCGACTTGTCCACAAAGAAGATGAGGAACAACGAAGTTACCATCCAGAAAGTGCTACCGAAGATACCATACTGCCAATCCTATCCCGTTGCTACACTGGGGCATTTTTATTTTTTATTTTATTTTTATCTTAGCTATTTGCTTTCCCTATTGCATTATTGTCATTTCAAAAAAAAAGGAAAAAAAAAATAGAAAGAAAAAAAAAGAAAGAAAAAAAGAAGAAAAAAAGAAGAGCACATGTCCATATTTTACTACCAGACTCTGGTCTGAGACACTTACCCTCCTTGACAACTAGCAAGGGGCAAAATAAAAACTACTGACAGCATTACTCTCATATGTGCAAATACAAAGTAACCTTCAACCATCACCAGGCCAGCTCAGGAAGCATCCAAGTCCCAATGATGGTCGATGGCGCTAAAGCAACTAAAAAGCAAAAGTAGACACAAGAGGTAACTAAAAGAAAAGGAGCCAATCAGGTACATCTAAATAAAAAATCTCTCTATATATATATGTCAAAATATTTTCATTTCTTTTACACTTGTCACTGGGGGCATCCCTCCTCTATATACAACACACACATACCATGAATACAAAAAACACACACACATCCCTACGCTGTCACTGGGACGATGGATCATCGCTGTCCCCGGTATCATCAGCTCGGAGGTCCATAGACTGGTCCTCTAAAAATACAATCCCGGCACCTGGAGTCCTCATAACCTCTAGACGACGAGGCCCTACTACAGAACCCCCTCACTCGTCTGGCTAACAGACCGCCTCGATCGAGAATGAGGATGATAACCCGCAAGAATATCAGGAACGGTCGAATCCCTACGAGCATCATCCCTGACGCAATCATGTGACGTGTGACGAGACTGCCCAGCCGAAGAACCCGTGGCCCTTGACTATGAGCCATCAAATGACTAACCAACCTACGCACCCCTCGCTCACTCCTCGTTAAATGATACTACAACCGATCTTGGGACACCTGCATCTCCGCCCACGTTGTCTGACGTGCCGCCTCTAACGCCTCGGTCTGAGTCCTCTGTGTGACCATCATCTCAATGACCAGATCCTCGCGACTCCGCTTCTCCCAGATGATCCGTCTCGCCTCAAGAGTGGCACGCGCTCGCGCCGTCTCTAGGCGCGCCTCCTCAAGCTGACGAACCTGCATAACCATATCGAGTCAAAGAAAGCCGACATATATACATGAACCTTAAAAGAGGAGGAAAACTTTAAAAAGGAAACAGTCATACCAACTCCAACCTCTCCTCCAGAAGTCGCTCGACCGTCTCCATGGTCACAGGATCAGCGGGCGACACCCGAGGGATAACAAACATAGATGGCTGCAATGAGAATGAATAAATACATCAGATAAATACTATAATAACAAATAAGCCACGAATACAATAACTAAAATATACCTGAGTAGGGATAGGAGCAGACTCCTAAGGGAGAGCCTCGAGAGCAGAGTCTGGAACAACCTGCACAAAGAACCAAACAAACCAACACAAGACATGTTAAAACAAAATAAATATGAAAGAACCTAAATAGAATTATGCCATAAAAAAAAAACTATACTTGACTCTCCGGGCGTAGAGAGGCAGCAGTAGCCTCTCTCGCCTGAAGATCCTCGGCAACCCGACGCTGAAATACCGCATGATATTAGTAAGCTACTAAGAAAGTGAAATAATGACATCCAACAAACTAATGTAATGACACAAACAAGATAAAAGATTGAATTGAACTTACCCAATGATCTAGCTCTGCCCGAAGCTGAGCCATCGCTGGATCCTCTCGACTAGAGCAAGCAACTGAAGATGCATCAAATGCCAGAACCGGACCTCCAGCAGCGAGCTCGGCTCTCTACGAATAACAATAAACACATTAGTTGGCAAGCTCACAATGCTAACAATTAGCAAAACTATATTTGTAAGACACTTACCAATCGATTGATCTCAAAATGTAGACTGGCCGCTGCCACCCGATTAGCCAACTGCTGACTGCGATAGACATCTAGCAGGGCCGCCTGACGAGCAACCTCACCCTCCCTCTTAGACTATCCAAAACAAAATAAAATGAGATACCACAACCATGTCAGAACGACCAGAAGACTGAATCCACATAATACAAAAAAAAGCATAAATTAACTCACCAGGAGCCGTCGAGTCTCCGCTAGTCGAGCCCCCAACTCATCCTCCGCCCCCTAGCCTGAGCAACCGAGGAGGCTAAGGAGTACAACATCTCCTCATCTGGACGAGGAGCACACCCCATCCGCTCCATCGCCCTATGGAAGGCGTCTAATGCCCCTCGCACGCTCACGGGGAGATGGCCCTGCTCCAACGCAGCCAACCTCTCCGTCAAAGCCGACACCGACTCCGGCCTTTCGATCGCGAAAGAGCCACTCCCATGGAAGGGACGTGTGAAGAGGCACCCGCCACCCAATGCACTAAACCACCGCACATACTCCCGAGCGTCCACCTCGTCACGCGCCCCTGTAACCCTGGTCCCCCCAGCTCTAAAATCCACTATCTGAAGCGCCATCCGCTTCGCAAAATTCTGGCCAGGAGGGCCGGTCATCCTCTTCGCCACTCTATGGCGAATCTCTGGAGGGACTCCCTGAGCGAGCCCTAGTTGAGAGGTGTGGATCCTTTCCACCCTCTTAAAACAATGGACCCATATGTCCACATCAAAGAAGGGTCGGCCAAACTGAATCACTGGCACGCCCGCATCCTCCTCATCTGCATACGGCCTCTAAATCACCTACAACCAAGCAAACAAGCGGACCCCTCAATGAAAACTCAGATCCTAAAAGATAGAAACGAAAAAAAAAACATATGTATGATGATCTATACCTACCCCGTGTGCATATCCTCAAAGAGGCCTCGTGTAGTTTGAAGATCCGAAGACTAACGACGACCCCTCAATGCCTCCCTCCACACGTGCATTCGAGGAAACGTGAATGTCACCTCTAACAGAACTCCCGAACAAAGAAAAGTGAAATGATCATACGTCCATAATAAAAAAAAACAACAGAAAAGAAATGCTGAATAGTTGCTACGACCAGAAGAACAAAAAAGAGAGACACTATGACATTGATTAACTAAAACTCACCTGGATGAACGAAAGGAAACCTTCGATCGACGTGACGCCCTGTCCCCTACGGTAAAACTGCTCATAGAGATGCACCAACATGGCCGCACCCCATGCATAGGTGGGGACTCGATCCAAATCCCCAAGAATTATAAAAAATAACCTGGTGACGCATCCCCGAGTCGAAGAAGAGAAGAGTACTGCACCAAGGAAGTGCATCAAGAACGCTCGAAGCACCCTATCTAACCACCTCCCCAACATCCACCTCCCCGACTACCTAGGTCCGAGCCTCGGAAGTCTCACCTATCTCTGCCCCTAACATCCTCTCTAAATAAAAAATAGTAAGATCGTGCCCACCAATACCCTCACCCTCCATACTAGAATGAAGAGCTCAAAAAATTGAAGAGAACAAAGGAAACGATGCCCGAAACAGATGGCCAGATAGCAAGATATCACGAAAACACAAAAATTAGAGCACAAAGAAATAAGAAAATAAAGAATCGAAGACTAAAATGGATTGCGCGACAAAAATAAAAAGTTTTAAACTATTTATAGTACATCCCAAAATCACGCGCATAAATTCACGTGCTCAAACCAATCACGCACTACTATCACCGCGCTTAATTCGGATCATACGACCGATCTTGAGCGCGTAACCTAATCGTCGCCGCTTCAAATCAACCCGACCACCTGATAGCGCGTAGACTACTAAGCGCGTAATCGCTTCAAGCATCCACACAATGATGCGTGAATGCTAATGGTCACCCGCACAGTGATCAGCCACTGCCCTAATCACACACCCGGTACCATGCGTTTAAATCAGTCAAACAACCGAAAACTGGCGCTTAATGACATTCTGACGCTCTGAATGCGCGTTCACCCTCTGGCGCACAATTAATTCATGCGCTCGGAGTGAAGCGCGCAATTCCCCAGAAGCACGAAGAAGAAAAAATGCTCAGGACAACACGTTCACAAGCTTAAATTGGGTGATTTCCGACACTAATTATTGGCCTAAACCACGCTCTTGTTAAGACCAATCCAAATACTCCTGACTTAGAACATGTATACCCCAAACCAAACTAAAAGAAAATGCCCCCCCAACATCATTTATGCACTTCAACTGAGACTGAACTAAAAAAAATGAAGAAATGCCCCCATCACTTACGCACTTCAACTAAGACCAAACTAAACAAAAAAAGGTGCCCCCCATCATTCCTTCACTTAAACCTAAACTAAACCAAAAACTGCTCCCAGAACACTCTAGATCAAAATAAATAAATGAGATCGGACCAAATTTAAATAAATAAGCATCACACTCAAAACGAATTGAAGCAAGCTACCAAATAAACCAAAATTTACTAAATAGAAATTTCCACAAACGAAGTGAAGAAAAAAACACATAATCTCTTCATCAATAAATAAAATAATTACAAAATAAACCGAGGGCATACCCTCTGAATATATAACTTAAAATAAGAAACTTAAAATCCACACATTCAGGCAATGCACGCATCCAGATTTATTCGGGAAACCAAAAATCCCATCTTCCCCTCTTCCCTTAGCATGGTAGCAATTCGACTGCTACCTTGCATCCCCAATCCCGTCAATTCTAAATAATCCACGCAATAAACACAACTATTCGGGTCTAACACCCGGGATATAAAAAAGAAAGGAAGAAAAAACATTAATGGACAAGAAATACCCAAAAACAAATTAAAAAATGCCCCAAAACTTTTAATCCCAAACTTGGAATAAAATTCAAAACAACAAGAACCCAAAACTTTTAACTCACACATTTATAAACTATACCTCATGAATTACCAAATGACAAGTGCCACACCTTTAAACCCTTCCAATCTAATTAAATCTAAACCAAACACATACCCCCTTGAAAAACCACAATCTATGACAAACTTAGATGAACCAATAATCACACAACACTTACTCCTTCAAGGAAACACAAATCCCAAAGCAAAGTAAACAAACCAATAAGATTTGAACACTAAACACCCACCCAAAATTTTTGAAAACTCACACCTTTTTGACAAGTGTCACCTCAAGTCAAATAAAAGACTAGAACAAAATACCTTAGACTTCACTCCAAGAATGAGACCCTGACTCGTTTGGGACCCCGCCAAGAAAAATGCCCCAACCAAACCCGCCAAAACCAAGTAAACCCTCTAAACAAACCCCATAAAAATAAACTGAACTCCAAGTTGAACTAAATCCTAAAATAAGTCAAACAAATCGAATAACGCCAACTAATCCATTAATAAGTTTAAACAAATAAACAAGCATGACAAAAAAAAAAAGCCCCTTTATTTATAATTTAAAATTTTACAAGCATCACCGGAGACATACCTCCTGAATTTACAACCTAAAATGAACTTAAAACTTTAACCTACAACCCAAAACAAAGATTGGGTTCAAAATTGAGATGAAGCGAGGAGCAGATTCCGCTCAAAGTGTCCAATCAGAGACTTCAGGGAGAATTGGTTGAGAAACACATCCCTCCACTTTTTACTCCTTCTCTGTCGCTATCTTCACCTCCTCCACTGTCGTTTCCTCAACGCTGCCTACACCGCTCCCTAAAAAGGACCGATGTGACGACTAGCGCTCTTATTCCCAATACTGCCCACTCCCAGAATAATATCGTCCACGGGCATCTCCTCAGGACGAAGATCACACAAAATAACAAATATAGGAAGATACGACATCCCAATCGAACGGTTAGATCATCCAATATCGCTAAAACATGAATTTCAGAACACAAAATATCAAGGAAAAAAGTCAAAACTCGAGACTAAACCAAAGAATGAAAAATAAATGATAGCTCACCCGCTTATAAAGAGTACGGACTCAATCACGCGCTAGAGCACAGGCGTTTAATTTGATCACGCGCCACACACACTGCGCACAATCCAAAACACGCGTTATGACCCAAGCACTCAATGAAACCATCGCCCGTGCCAATAGCGCGACGCTTCGATCATGTGCACTCCTTAAATCGCACAAATTTATCAAATGACATACTGTAGTCATGTGACCTGAAAGGTCACCTGTACACTGACCTGGTGATGCCTCGCTCATGCGCTATGATTAGAGCACATAACACAATCACACAAACATTTTGAAACACGTAACCAACCCCTCAAACCTGAGATCGCACGCCTGGAAGTAGGTACGCAATCTTATTGAGTGACCTAAAATAGGCGCGCAATACCCGACTTTGGACTAAATTTACACCCTCACACCTTTTTATCACATCGCGGTCAAAATTCTTTCGCCCCATCGAGTAGCCTCACAGGCTGTTCTGGCAGAAAAAAAGACCTACTCACCCGTCCCATTGCATACCCTTGCATGAGAAGGAAGCATCGACAACACCCATCCCCATCGCGATAACACATACACATGCGATATCACCTCAATATCCAGCCCCATCATAATAAATTTTCCATGCCCTCATGGCCCATCACAAAAAGTCAAAAGCAAATCTCTCGAAAATGTGGGCACACTGCCCAAAAAACTAAGCCAATCACGATGCAACCACAACGTGATTCTTTCCTAACCCAAGATCTGCCAAATACAGAAACAAGACACACCCATCGCGCAAATATCCTACCAACGTCCCATCGCTAACTATGACATCCCATCGCGAACGTCTCTACCTGAAAAAAAAAACAAAAGAAAAAAGAGTTCAGACAACACATGCCACATTATACGACGAAAAGAGGGAAAGCTTGATCATGACCCGTCGCAAAGAGCTCTCTCTCCCGAATTGATCCCCACGTCCCACCAGGACTCACCCAGCACGCAGCCAAAGAAATGGAGAACCCCCAGGTCCCCTCGCGACATCATTCCTCCAACACATTTTATCACACCGGCGACCGCCAACCCCTGCCACAGCGGACCCGAAGAGAAGAAAGCTCCAAAGTCCCATTGTAGTGTCGCCCCCAACAACCCACCAGTCCCATCATGGATCACACAAGCTGCACGCCATCCAGGTAAGTATCACCCCCAGATAAGTACTACCCACTTTTTTTATTTTACTCAATATTCCTCATAAATATATAGTTAGCTATGATTAAGTTAAATGTTTTTAAGACCCGTCTCTCTCGACTCGCGAATCACTGTAGTCCTCCCATAAGAGACAATCATCAATACTCATCGAGAAGGTTAAACGGAGTATCCAGCATGCCAAGTGTCATCTTGACAACCATAATAACGGTCGGGTCCACAAATCCTGTACCGATGGATCTACTCAGCGACGTCTCGGAAGCCACATTTTTCACTATTTTACCACCAAATTGATCTTAAGTTAAAATCTCTAAAATTTCAAATTTTCAAAACCCTCGAATTTTCAAAATACCCTTACTAAAAAAACAAAAGCAAAAAAAAAAAGAGAAGAAAAGAAGAACAAAGCAACAAGATAAATAGACCCGACTCACATTTCTTTAAATACCAAAAAAAAACTGATTAAGCACCCCATCACCCGCGCATAATAAATTACATTTAAACCTGACCTTTAACTCCTAAGACCTCTAAACTCGCAATCAAGCACATATCCCACTGCGCAGAATTGGATCAAGCGCATACGCCACTACACAGGATCATTTGTTCAGACACATTAGGACTAGAATTCCCAACTAAGACTGTCTAAACTCGCAATCAAGCGCACACTCCACTGTGGAGAATCATTTGTTCAGACACATTAGCACGTTCCCAACTTAGAGGCTGACTCCAAATGAATCAAATGCACTCCACTGTGCAGAATTCAATTGAACACACCTCACAAGACCCACCTCAATTACCAGCCCAAACCGGCAATTCCCCTGGGAAACTGAACATTGAGTATATTTAATCTAAGAACTTACAAATGCTTATTGGAAAAGGAACGCCTGACGCGTATTGGTGTGAGCAATGATGTGCCTGGTTTGACATGACTTGTAAAAGCCTTCGATATTATATGATACTTTATTTTATTATTATCGGTCCCTGGACCTTGTTTTGGATATTTGATTGACGCCTCGGTGCCTCGATTGCGTAAAATCCTTCTATTAGCTCGCGCCATGCGACGGGATGCGCCATGCACCCACAGACCCAAAATGTGCCTTTCGACAGCTACCATTTGCCCTTCAAATGCTCCATTTTATCTTGCGCTAATAGATAAGAAAGCCAAGTATGTAATGTCAGCATCACCAATTCACATTTATGATTTCCCAAGAGAAATGAGAAGACACCTTGAATGAGGGGTGTCTACTTCTTCGATGTGTTCTTACTTCGCAAGAGCGTGTCGAAGAGGGGCATCTATAGACACCTCCATTTTGCCCTCTCGAAATATATAAATTTATTCGATCAACCTTTGACCTCCTAACCCTAATGTAGGACTATATACTGAAACAATAGTATATGGTTGGACACAGGTTGAAACAATAGTTCTGTGGCTCAGGCCCCATACCCCCGATGTGGGAACCATGCACTAAAATAATAGTATATGGCTGAACACAGGCTGAAATAATAGCTCTGTGGCTCAGATCCCGACGCAGGGAGACTATATGCTAAAACAATAGTATATAGTCGGAATGCAAACTGAAACAATAGTCTCGCATTTCATACCCCTTCACCCTAATGTGGGACCACATACTGAAACAATAGTATATGGCTGGACAGAGGCTGAAACAATAGTTCTGTGGCTTAGGCCCCATACCCCTGACGTGGGAACCATGCACTGAAATAATAGTATATGGCTGAACACATGCTGAAACAATAGCTCTATGACTCAGATCCTGACATAGGGAGACTATATATTGAAATAATAGTATATAGTCGAAATGTAGGCTGAAATAATAGTCTGGCATTGCAAGACCGACTCGGACCCGGACAACCCCGAATTAAGCATCTAAAACCAAGCGCTCAATTAGATTGCACGCCAGATCACATGCGTGCAATCAATCCCTTCTCAGACCAAACTTCCTTTTCCGAGACCAACTCGAGACTCGATCACATGTCCATCATGAGGCGCATGATCGAATTGAGGGCCCCATCACCAGCGCGCAATTGGCCTATGCCCGGCCTAGCCTCACCGTCCTTGATCCCTAAGTTTCCTCGATTAAACGCTTCGAAAGTGGTGCTTAATTGGATTACGCACCTCAAAATGGGCACGCAATTAGTTCTAACACTATTAGGACTAGGAAACTTGCTAAGCAAGTCAGCCGGTCACTCACTGAGTCGGCGACCGACTCAAAGCGATTAAGCACTGGGAGACCGACGTACAATTTGATTAAACGCCTGAAATAGGGCGTTTAATTGAAGAAAAACCTATAAAAGATTTTTTTCTAATTTGCCCCGGGAGAGGCTGACAACATGAGAGAGAACAAATTTTTTTGAGATTTTGAAACTAGAGAACTCCGAGGACAAACCCTTAGAGCAACCTAGTCATGATTTCGAGATTTAAGCTTTGAATCTTCGAGATTTCACTCTACATCCTCGACCCTAGGTAAGGATTTAATTTTTTAAATTCACAACCGTGACTTCTAGTCTCTAGATTTAGGAATTCTATTAGTTTTAATTTTCAATCTTAGACCGTAACACCCTTTTCAGACCGTAATTCTCTATAGTTGGTTCTAGTCCTCTATTTCTAGAGCCAGTCCTTAATCCGACGGTCCGACGCACCGATCCTAGGCTTTAATTCTATTCTAAACTCTTAATCTCTAGTCATATCCTTAATCTCTAGTTCTAGGTCTTAGACTCTAGAATCAACCCTTAATCATACGGTCTGATTTTCTGATTTTAAACCCAAATTTAGTCCTAAAATTTTAAATTATGATTTTAATTCCTTATTTTAATACCTCCAAAAATCTTGAATATTAATTTTAGTTTCTATAATTCTAGTTCATAATTTAATTCATAATTATCACTCCGAAATTGACTCTGAAAAGCCTAAAATATTATTTTACAGTCAAAAATCTAATTTATCTTCAATCTCAGCCACCCGATTTGCCCAAGGGAGCTTATGGAGGGTACTCGGGAACAAGGCCAATCCTCCTCAGCATAGCGGGCCCAAACCTCTTTTTTATATTTAATTCAATTTCTAATTAAAATTAGGATATTTAAATTAATTAGACTCCTAGTAGGATTAGGAGTCTTAATTAATTAGATTTCTAATAGGATTAAGACATTTAAATTAATTAGACTTTTAATAAGATTAGGAGACTTAATTAATTAGATTTCTAATAGGATTAAGACATTTAAATTAATTAGACTCCTAGTAGAATTGGAAGACTTTTTTTAAATTAGACTCCTAGTAGAATTAGGAGACCCTTTCTTAATCAGACTCTTAGTAGGATTAGGAGACCAAGTTAAATAAATTCTCAGCGGGAATAAGAAAACAAAACCAGTTACACTAAAGGCAACCCATAGCTGCTGACGTTCGCCGGTGGATGATTCAATAAGGGAGTTCAACCTACAAGTCCCCGCTCCCCTTAAAGTGTGATCAGTGACGTGTTGCAGCGTCAATAAATATCTGCAGCTAGCGATCGCATCTTCTAAGGTATTCTTCATTTAGAATTTGCCTCTTTAATTTTAGCATTTAATATTTTCTAATTTATTACTCCATCATCGCCACTGCTAGAGTCCGCTTAGGACAGAATTGGGCCACTTATTTCGAGGACCGAGAGGAACCCAGAAGAAAGTGCATACCAACACCTGTGTTCAGCCATGTACTATTGTTTCAGTGCATGGTTCCCACGTTAGGGTTAAGGGATCTGAGCCACAAAGCTATTATTTCAGCCTGTGTTCAGTCATGTACTATTATTTCAGTTCATGGTCCCCACATTTAGGGTTAAAGGGCTCTGAGCCACAGAGCTATTATTTCAGCCTGTGTTCAACCATGTACTATTGGTTCAGTGCATGGTCCATATATTAGGGTTGTGAAACTTTCAGAGAAGCGTAAGTCCTTTCTAAAAAGTCACGGGCGAGGTCAAAGGTTGATCGAACAACTTTATATATTCCAAGAGGACAAAATTGGGGTATCTACAGTGTGGATTGTAGGGCAAAACCTGCTACTGCTGGGTATGAGGCGAATCAACTTGTCTCCACCCCAAATTCGGGGGGTTCCTCCAAGTATACCCAGCAGGTTACTGTCCATATGACTGAACATCATTGGCTTACTCATTAAAAATTTCAGGGGACATTGAAGATGGGAGTGTGTGGGTGAGTGGCAAATGGAACATGCCACTCCAACCTGTGCAGCCACGTGGGGCTGCAACGCACTCAAGACTTTATCGAATTTGTTCGACAATGCGTCCACTTTTCTCGCCAGGTCACTATAAACATTAACTTCAAACAATTTTTTGCTAGACGTGGGTTCTCTAGCAGCTCTAGTAGGTGGCTTACTGTCATAACTAGACAGAGCCTCCTGCTGGAGAGAATTTTTGCTGATCAACTCAAATAAATCCCATGCTTCCTCAGCAGTTTTGGTGAGGTATGTGCCACCACTCGATGCATCAATCATAAATTTGCTTTGGGCATCAAGTCCCTGGTAGAAGCTTTGTACAAGCTGCCACATAGGGATCTGGTGGTGCGGGCACTGCCTCAACAACTCCTTAAATCTATCTCATGCCTCATGCATTTGTTCAGTTGGAGATTAAGCAAATGAGATGATGCTCTTCTTCAACTAGCTCGTTTTATCAAATGGGAAAAATTTGGCCAAGAATTGACATTGAAGATCGTTCCACGACTATATGCTATTTGCCGGGAGCAAGGTGAGCCATATTCGGGCTTTATCCTTTAGGGAAAAAGGAAAAAGCCTAAGCTTAGTGGCATCCCCTCCCAGGCCAGCAATATTAAAAGTAGTGCAAAGGGACAGAACTTGGTCTATGTGCTGATGAGGTCTTCCTTGCTCAACCCATGAAAACTTGGTAGCATTTGGATGGCTGAGACTTTAATCTCATAACTGCCCACAGCATTAGGGAGTTGAATGCAAGAGGGGGATGCATATGCCCCTAGTGCATTGTACTCCTTAAGTGTTCGCAGCTGCTCTCCCATCTCAGTTTCTGCCAAATTTTCAGCCGGGATGTGTGTTGCAGAACCAGAACTCAGAACTTTCTCAATCTCAGGATTTAATGGTACGAGTTCGGGATTGAGAGACCTCCTTCCTTGCATACATTACACACTCAGCTAGACAAGGGGTAGCTTTCAACACACTAACAAATAAAAATTACTAAAGACTAACTACAACTGCTGGAATTTAAACTGTAAAAATGAAAAGACAGCAGAGCTGAAATAAAAATAGGGGAGATAGAGATGCAAACTGATGCAGGAATGCTCTAGCTGCGGCCAAACTCTCCTATTTAATGCTGCTCCAAGCCTGCAAAAATCTAAAATATCAGCAGGAATTTATTGGAACACTACATAAGTGAAAACAGAAAATAAATATAAACAAAAATGATAACAATTGTATCTTATTCACACATAACTTAGGACACTAAAAATAGAAAATACACAAAGAAACTAAAAAAATCATAGAAAAATATAGCTGGCATTTATTCAAACACTACATCTACAAAGAATAAAAACTAAACTCAGTTTACTATACTAGATCAAAAATCCCCGACAGCGGTGCCAAAAACTTATTGGTAGATATTGGTGTGCAATATTTATTACTTTAAAATAGATGGGGAAAAAGAATCACATGAAATGAAAATAAAACAAAATCAAAGGATGGGTGAAACACAAGCACAAAAACAAAATCCACTGACCTGCAAAATACAGGGCCTGTTGTAGCACGTTTTAATGAAGTAAGAGTTTGTCCCACAAAGAGTATTGATCTGAACCACAAGGGTTGTATAGTAACTCCAAACCTAGCTACAGGTCTGGCAACTCTAAACCTAAAAGGTAAAGAGAGGAAGTCTAAGTGTCACAAAAATAAAAGAAAACTAAAATAGAAATAAACTACAGCTAAAAGAGAGGGAAACAGAAGATGGATGTAGTGTGAGAAAATAATATAAAATGATGAAGAAGTGGACAACTAAGGTTAAATCAGTTTTGCAACTCAGATTTAGAAATGGAAATGCAGCAGTCTTTCACTTGGTTACAAGCACAAGTGCAAGGTAAATGAATCCAATTCAACCCATGCCATTTAGACTGCTCTTAAGGCTATAATCTGTCCACTTAAATGGTCACAGACTATCTAAGGGAGATGGTCAAATCTCATTGATTAAATCATAAATCTAAACTAACCCAAGAGAATGGATTGATCTGAAGGCTATAATCTGTCCACTTAAATGGTCACAGACTATCCAATAGATTTCCTCCAATCAATGAATTATGTTAACACATGAAAACCATTGCAGACACTATGTTTGCAAGGCTACAAGCTCATGCATTCATAGGAGCAAACAGATCTGGGAAATTAAGTGGAAACCACTTGAAATCTCAGGTTGAATGAGGACTTAAGCTCAGCTGGTCATTGCTACAAAAGGCTTGTAATGACCTAGCTCACAAGTCTGCAATCTCTACAAAACTTAGATCTAAACTTTGATAATGGTGATGCAAAATAGAGGAGAGTTTGACTCTGCAACAATCTCTCACAAGGCTACAAGCTCAAGTACAGAGAAGAAGAATCCATCTTAGATTTGTGAGGAAGACCTTCCTTAAGGTTATAGTTTGTCCACTCAAATGGTCACAGACCATCCTAGAGGCTACCTTCCCCATTCAATGCTTTGATAGAACAGTAAAACTGCTGCTGCCACCATGGTTACAAGGCTACAAGCTCAGGCAACCGTGGGAGCATCAAACCCATAAAAACCCATGAAAAACATAGAAAATTACATATTTAATGGAACATTAAAAATAACATTTCATTAAATAAAATAAACTTATAATGATCTGCCTCAAAGCAGCAGCCTATGTGAACCCCAAAACTGATCTTCTATTTATAAACAAAACCTATTGCATTACATGAAATAAAACTAGCTTCTAAAAAGAACCTAGCTCAGCATTGCTGCTATGCTAGGGCAAGAAGAAAAGGGAAAAAGAGAGGGGAAACTAAAACCCTAACCCTAAAAGAAACCCTAATTTGAGCCAGCTATCCTGGCTGCTTTACAAAACAGAAAATATTGTATTTACAAGCAATCCCTGCTGCCCTAGTGTGCATATCCAATCAGGAGTGAGGAGATTTGGAGCTGATTTTGTGGCCCATATATGGCCCTTGGATGCTTCAGGGAGTGTGGGACAGCTAAGCACCTCGGGGTGTGTGCCCTAATTACAGTGAAATACATTGGCTGGGAAGTGAGGAACCTGTGCCTCGCGTAACTATCTTAAGTGTAGAAGCAGGCTCTCTCGCGAAGCTGTCGCGTGGTTGGTATTGCAGTTGAATGAGCTTCGCGAGGTCCCCTTTCCATTGAGTAGCATAGCTCATGAGGATGAGCTTTAGGTGCTTCAGCTCACACGGATGTCGTTAGGCTGGATTCCATTAAGTACTGTAGCTCGCGAGGCTACGCTTTGAGCTTCGCGGGGCTGATCACCAGGATGGCTTGACTCCTCACATGGATGACTCTACAATTGATGCGCGCGAGCACTGCACGAGGACTGCGCGACAGAGCTTTCTGAAGCTGTTCTGCGCGAGAGGTTCACGAGGCCTTTAAGTTTTGCTGGCATGTGCACCTCACGACAACTACGTGAGGCTTGACATGCGCGAGGTCTGTTGTGTGCTCTCTGTTGCTACAGGCTTGTGAACCTCGCGACAACTGTGCGAGGTAGCTTCTGAACAAATTGAACCTCACGACAAGTTCAAGTGAACCACGCGAGGGTCCACTATGGCTCTCTGTTGTTGTGCAATGACTGCTGCAACAGTCTCCTCCCCTTGGGTTCACCAACAATTCATCCTCTGGACTTTTAGGGCCCACCTTAGCATGCAATATGGTCACCATGGTGTGTGCCACCATGGTGCATCCTCAGTTTTTGCCTCAGCTCCATATCTTGGCATCAAATTCACTCTTCTTGGCTTGAAAAAGCATGGATTGCATCATTAAGTTCTTATTTCCTGTTATCTGCAAGACATAACTAAAACACATTATTAACATGCTCAAAGGTCCATCAAAGGCTAGGTTAAGGGGTGAAAAATAGTATTTTTCAATGCTCAACACCAGCTTTTGGAAATAGTGACTTGAATGTACTATTTTTCCCCTGATGTCCTGCCAACATTGTTGTTAAAACTTAACAACTTAGGATATAAACTATATCGTTTGTGTGGAATCCCATCCCCAACAATTGAAATCTTGACTGCTTTTCATAGGAAATCCTATGATTTCTGGGTGAATTTTATGATTCATGATTTAAAGAACAGAATTTGATGAGGAAACAAATGTCGTGTTCTCGGGAAGAGCTTTGACCCTGTAAAACTCTCTTATATTCATTTTGTTGTGAACCCCTAATAATAGCTCCCTTCCCAGCATTTAAGCATTTGGATACCAATATTTTATCTCTCCCCCAGAAAAATTCTAAATCATACAACTATACAAGATAAAAATGGATAACATAGTTCATACTTGGCAACACCTTAAGTGTTGGTGTTAGTTTTATCAGAAATATACAAGCCACAGTCTAGGTCTTACGATTTAGGTCAAATCATAGCCTAAGAGATTTGATCCTTAACTTGGATCCTAACTCACTTAGGATCATATGGTCCTATGATTTGGATCATAGGACCATATGGTTTGTAGGATCGAAACCCATCATTGATTCTGATGTTTTTATTGCACCATGATTCCAAGTTGTAAGATCTATAACTTTCATATCTATTTTTTTTTTCTTAAATTAATCTCTCTCTCTCTCTCTCTCTCTCTCTCTCTTGTTCTAATAAAATAATGCAGTAGTGGTTGTTTTCTACATAGACTCTTTGTACGATTTGGACCTCCTCCAACTTTGGAGAATACATGGTTGCACAAACTCATTGTATGATTTGGACCTCATATCCAACATTGTGCCTATAATTTTATACTGCTTGGAAGGATGTGATAAAGTGTAGCTTCACTTCCTAGCAGAATTGGAAGTGCTTTGAATTATTCGAATCTAAAGGGATGAAAATTTCATTTTAGAGGAGCTAGCAAATGAAGGAGTTTCTTCAGGCACCTTACGTTTGCCAATACACATGTATTATTATTGATGAAGCCAAAACTAATACATATTGATGACATATATCAGGATCTCTATTAGCTATTGGTGCAGTGACCACTGAGACTAAATACTTTTCGATTAGGAACCAATTTCCTTCCCAACTGTGGATTAGAGGGGACTCCTTGAATATCACTAGTCTTCATTACGATTCCACTGAGGCTTTTGAGATTATTCCATGCCTATACAATTAATAACAAATAAAATTAATAAAAATAAAAATCAATATTTAAGGTTACTTTTCTGGGAACTGGAGAATTAGGGAAATCAATTTTATCTTCCAACTTATTACTATTAGTTCTAATGCAGTTCTTAGTTCTTACAACAATCTTCTTGTCCAACTTTATTTATTTTGTTTAATCCTCAATTGTGCTGAGATGGCATAACCGAAATCTAGATGGTTTTGCTCCACTATTTCCCCATGCTAATCCAATTCATCCTTTGTTTAACCTTCTCAGTAATTAAATATATATGATCTTGTTAGTGTGGGTTTGCTTGTTAGCCTTTCCAATATTATCTATGGACTGATTTGAAAATTTTGATTTTGTAGATGGATTATATAAACACTTCAAACCCAAATTTTGTTGGTGGGAGTAAAGCTTTAGAGATTGCACTACAGCAAATTAAGTCTTCTAGGCTACCTATATCTATGTCAAGGACAAAGGTAATTCTTGTGGTTAACCTAATTATTCAATATTTGGTGGTAATGCATCTGCTAAAGAAAACTCATTAAGCAAGATGCATGGTGACCCTATTCATAGTATGGAGCACACCCTCTCTATGATCCAGTTGAAAGAGGTAACTGCATGCAACCAATTATGTTTCTAATTTTCTCACATTTTTCTATTGGATTTGGCTGTATATTTTATTAGGTGATTTCATTATAACTAGTGTGATTATATTCTGAATGATTCATACCCCCAAAAGCCCTCAAAAGCCCACACAGAGGACGAAGCACATGAAATTGCTGTCACAAAATTGTTGTTGAGATCATATTATGACATTGTCAGAAAAAATGTTGAGGATTCTGTGCCCAAAGCAATTATGCACTTCCTGGTAAGTGTTTTATTCAAAAGCAGATTACTGTTCATCAAAAAAGCGGGACAAAAGAAGAAAAGTTTAATATTACCATTTGATGTCCAATATAAGATTCTTTTATGTAATGATTCCATTTAGTTATAAATGCTTATCCATTTTAGCTTATCAGTATAGAAATCCAAATTTACGTTTGTGAAACGATGGCATAAAAGAAGCCTCCATAACAATAATATAGTTTGCATATAGAGTTCGTGTCAACCAGTGTTCAAAAGATTCAACTATTCTCATAAATTGTTCGCCTGATATGTAAATTTGACTTTGCCCTTTTTTGTTCAAGAACTCAGCAACTAAGCTGAGTTTTTTAAATGAAGGAATATTATGGAAATCATAAAATAAATTGGGAAAGGTGTTTATCCATTTTCAAATCTAGTTTTCACTCCTCTCTGTTTCCTAGTCTAGTGAAAACTATGTTTAAGTTTCAAGATGAGGAGATATGACCGCCATGGAGTACAATGTGATAGAATTCAACATAAAAGATTAGCCCTATACCAAACTCAGGCTTTAAATTTTGAAATTTTCGAACATTTTTTGTATTTGACTTGACCCAATGGATCAGTTCCTCATTGCCTGTCTCTACTGGTAAAGTTTCAATGCCTGAAGTTTGAGTGACAAGATGTGGAAATAAGTCTTTTTTTTTTTGAAAAAAATAATAAATCGAGGCTATGTGATGCTGCTAAACTTAGCTGTTTAGAGTTCTGTGTTGAAAATCTTGTAATCTAGTTCTGTCAATTTAATTTGATAATTTTATTGTGTTTATTTATACCCATTATGAAGTTGTTATGCACATTTGTTCATTCATGTCCAGGTCAACCATACAAAATGAGAGCTGCACGATGTCTTTATCAGAAAACTTTACAGGTATACTTTCAGAAAATTTGAATTTTGGCTGAAAATTTCAACCCCATACAAAACTGACCGAAATTTCGGTCCCAAATTATCGTTTCGGTGGGGACCGAAACCAATAATTTTAGTCAAAATTTCGGTCATTTCGGCCAAAATTTTGATCCTTGGCCAGTAGGGCTTTCAATGGGCCGGGTCAGGATTAGACCATGCTTGGCCCTAGGCCAGGCCAAGATGTACTCAGCCATAGCCTGATCCTCTGCCAGGCTGGGCAGGGTAGCGGGCTTTTTTTATGGAGGTTTTTTATTATTATTGCTTTTTTTTATAAATTAATATTTTCATAAGTTAGGTCTATAACTAATATATATATATATATATATATATATATATATTCATAGTTTTATTAGTGGTTCAAGTATTAAAGTTAGGAATTAGGATTACAGTTTAGGTATATAGAGTATTTATATAAATCTAAATTAGGTTAGATTTCTTAGGGATTTACAGAGTTTTATGAATATAAATTACAAGTTGGAATTAGTATTAAGAGGGTAACACTAAATGCATTGAGTAAGAAGGTAACATTTATTAATCATAATAATAAATAAATAAACAAATGCATAAAAAAGAAATGAATGAGCAATAGAGAAAAAATTGAAGATAGCAGTGACACGTGCATCACACGTATAGTGGGTATCCGGGCCAGGCTTTGGCGAGTTACACACCATCCTGCCTTAGCCTGGCCCGGTGACCAGGCCGGGTTGCGAGCTAACTGGGTCAATTGACAACTCTAACAGCTAGGACATTGGCCAGAAGAGCCCATCCATGCTTGCAACCAACACCAATTTAACCTTGTCATTTTATCTAAGTCCAACCTTTTGTTATTATACTTGGTGTGTACTGATTATTTTTCTCTTTCCATTAGACTCTTGAAGAGTTACCAGTTGAAACTGAAACTGTTGCAAAAGGTTATAGTCCAGGCACTGATTCAACTCGGTTGCCGAAGAACAATGGGGTTTCTTCATCCTTCTATGCAGCAGGCAATGATTTTAGTACATCTTACTTGAGTTCTCCCAAGAACCCAAAGTCGCGGAAGTCATCTCATTCACGGGAACAATCAATGCATTCAATTTTTTACGCCAATGGAAGTGGACATCTTCCTGGAATGGCATCCTATCCAAGGGTGGATTTATGAGCATTTTAAATGGGTTTAAGTTCTGATTATAATGGTAAATTGGTTATGGTATTAAAGCAATTATTTGGTTGATTGCTTTCTCCACAAGTCTGGTATTTCCATCTTTATTGCCATCTCGACGATGGCTAGCTATTATCAAATAGTGTTGCCTAATGTGTATTTTTGTAATCCAGTGCTTTTCATAGCAATCGGATTCCTTGATCAAGAACATATTCCAAAAGAATAATGGGAGCTGGTTACCTGCTGTTTTACTACTACAAGTTTTGTCATCAACGTCTTCTTCAGATCAAGTTGTGGAATTGCAATTGGTGGCTTATCAGGACCATTTGCACATTTATCAAGGTAAGGGGAGGCATTCTCATTCGCATTGGATCTATTCCTAACTATTAACTGCTCTTGTTAGAATACTACTAAGCATGTCTATGTGTCTAGATCAATGTGTAGCTGTGAAAGAACTCACCCACACTTTGAACCGCATCGATGTGCTCGACGAGGCAAACTATACGTACAAATATTTGGCGATCAAAGGCAATCCAAAATATGTGGCAAATTCTTTTGAAATGAAGCTGAAAGCTATGGCAGATGGAGGAACTCTGTGCAAACTTAGCGGCGATGGTGATACAAGTCCGAATGCATTTATAGCTGTTGATTCTATGCTAGTAAAGGGTAGTTTGGGGCTGCTGGTTGCTGAGTCATCATTGGGGAATTTCTTGAAGGCGAGAAAGCTTCTTTCTTTGCTTTGGTGGATGGTGAAAAGCTTCTTTCTTTACAAGACTCTAAATGAGTCGATGATGGTGATACAAGTTCGAATACAGGTGGAATGTAGCATATCAAAAAAGTTTTCGGTGATGAAAAAATTATCAAACTAGAATATGCTATGCACGTTTCTTTTGTAACACTGCAGCAAGAAATTAAATTTTACTTTTCTGAATGAGTTTTGACCATATTAATGTGTTTATGCTAATGTGAATGAAAATGTGAGTATGTAAATGAAGGTTATGGATTTTCAAAAAAAAAAACAATACAGGTTATAAATTATACTGCTAGGCAATATGGTTCTTGGAGCAAAAAAAATTAAATAGCATGAAAAAAAATTTATTTAACAAGAGATCAATTATTGGAGACGGCTTTAAGCCGTCTCCAATAACATCAGATCACTTATTGGAGACGGCTAAAAGCCGTCTCTAATAACAAGTGATGACTTATTAGAGACGGCTTTAAGGTGTCTCCAACATATCTTTGGAGACGGCTTATGACCGTCTCCAATAACCTTGACTATTAGAGACGGCCCCCATTTGGTCTCTAATATTATTGGAGATGGCTTACACACCTTTGGAGATGGCCAAAAGCTGTCTCCAATAAACACATTTTTTGTAGTGCTGGATCAAGGCCTGGGCCCTCTTTAATCTACAATCTACGTTGCATCTGATAGTTTATATTACACGTCATATTTTTATTTAATTTATTATTAATACTTAAAAACCAGGAAAAGCCATAAAATATATGGGGGTTAGTCGTACTGTGTTATTGGATGCACTCAAGGTCATGGGTCATATTGACCCATCTTCTAAACTTAGAATAGCTAGTTAAGTGTATACTTTACTCACACAGTGAGAATATAAATACCGTAATAATCGTGTTATAACATGATCTTGACACGATTCAAGATGCTTGACCATTATAAATGGACATGGGCCTTCTTATGGTGGCCCATCTAGTCTATGAACCCCAATGGCCCATTTACCCTAGAAGAGTCACTTATTTTTAATGAGAAACCAGGGTCCAACCTCTAAGGTTGGCCCAACCCACCTTTTAAGATTAGGAGAATCTTCTAGATAGATCTTAAAATCACACCAAGATGGTATACACCACTCGATGATCATACGATGATACGATCGCGATCAAAATCCTAGACCATTAAGTTAATGGTCTAAATGATCAAACCAATAGTGGTCATCTTATGGTATCTAAACATCCATTACACTAACATTGTCGATATGATTAGATTATTCTAAATTCGAACACGTTCACCTTAAAATACGTGTATCAAATATTCGATGATTTATAAGTGATTGAGTCATATCAAGACTAAATCTTATCGAAATCACGTAAATGACCAGTCAGTTTTATCAGATTGACAAGATCTATCTGATGAGACTAATCTAACATTACCTTGTGATATGTATTATAGTATTCATGTATCTTCATTGCAGGTCACCTTTTTCTCTCTTTTAATGATGAGCGAGATGTCTGAATTACGAGTAATATTAGTTCCCTTATGGTTATATGCTTTCTTATTATATGCTTTATTTGTATTATGTGACATCCATCACTTAGAAGTATGTTAAGATATATATATGTTAAGAAAAATGAATAAGATACAACACATAATTCTTAAGCCTTCGCCATAGTGGGGTTTCTTTCACGGTCACGTGGAACTTAGAATGTTGGTGTCCATGTACGGATGCAACCCTCTATGGTAGTATGGGATGCCACATGAAGTACATCCAGGTTACTAAGGAGCCCGTCCTTTGGAAAGCGTGGTTTGTAAGTCCCATCACACCGTGACCCATTCAATTAAGTTTAAGAAAAGATGGAATATGAATATGTTAAGCTACGAGATGTTAAGAAAGTGGGGACTTAAGCCCACACAAATATGAGATCGGGGCGGGGACCTAAGCCCAGAACCAAATAATATTATGATATATTAAGATATGCTGTGAAGGCCAGCTAAATATGAATTAAGTTTATACACGTGCCATGTCTTACAGGTTACTACAAGATTCAGCGTCTGTAGCCAAGACGAATCTTAAAGACAATATGATATGACAGTGTCTCGACATAAGGGGACACTGATTTTTATGCGCGTAACTTCATCGGACTGAATGGTGGTTTATGTTATGATATGGAGGTTAGGTGATTATCTACACATGGACCTCGTGTAATAGGCTCGAGCAACGATCCTGACACAAATCGTTTAAATAAGATAAGTAAGATATGAAGTACGTTGTGTAGGCGTATGGAGTAATAATAAGACTTTCGATATGCCACGTAAGTAAAGTTGATAAGATAAGTAAGAAAAGTGATAAGCATTAGAATCATCATATGTATTAAAATCTGTTATGTTCTTTCAATTTTATAGTTTTATAGATATGAAATATTTATGAAAATTTTTATTATGTTATTTATATGAAATTGGAAAGGATTCACTTTCACTCACAAGGTTATACTCACGATCTTCTAGGTAGATTGTGGTGGATTTGGTTGTGCAATCCATTGTATTTACGTGACTGAGTAAACTCCCCCTCCCAAAAAGTAACAGCTATAGGTGAAGATATGAACTACACTGCCTAGTGGACTTGATGCATTGGTAGATGATACGATTTATGAGGGTGACGACATGGATGACTAGCTTGACATTGTCAGGTATGTATAAATTATTAGAAATGCTTTTCAGCAGTTGGTCGTACCTTAATTTATGGTCAGTTTGTATAATGGACTCAAAATTAAATGTAAGCCTAATGATGAGAAATTTGAATGTGAGAAGAAATTTGATTCACGACTTTTGGGAACCCTATTTTATGTAAGATTTAGTAAGATATGTATATCTGCTTATCGCCTTAACAAGCGTGTGGTGTCATAACACGAAATTCTAGGCCCTTGAGATTGGCTAGGATTTTGGGTCGTGACAAGTATCTACGAGAAAATTTAGTGTGGCACCTATAAAAGAACAAATTAAGTAATGTCGCTTGAGGTGGTTTGAAAATATTCATTAGAAGCACGAAGCAGGCCTTATAGGAAGGGTTGAGGCACTCTAGGCACAAGGACGTAGAGAAGAGGAAGACTGGTAAAGACCTGGAAGGAAGCCGTGAGAAAGGATATGAGGGATTGCAATGTCACAAAGGGCTTAGCGTTGATTAGAAACGAGTGACATAGGACTTGCTATTCAACAAGTGGAGATAGAACTTGCTAAGCACACCAAATAGATGAGATAAGCCAATGATCATGATGATGATAATGATAAATTAGACATTTATCATTTATGCTACTTAATAGCACATTTATTTTAAAATATTTAGAAATGATAACCATGTTATCTATAAGGAAAATTGAATCAATGACACATTTCCAATTAATGTTTTCCTTTGTAGTTGGGGTTCTAGCCATAGTGATCTTTTACTAGCTGCACTCTCCATTGCAAACATCTATCATGACTTGGGAGTGATCTAACCAACTTCTTATCCTTTTAAGAAAAATAAACTTTAATGAGACTGAATAAATTATCTATTGTTGAGCTGAAATGTACGTTCCAACCCTTTTTGAGAGTGAGTAAATTGGAACTAATAAAGTGGTATTTTGCAGAGTTAGTAATAAAGAAAATGGTTTAGTATAAAGTTTTATTTTTGGGAGTATTTTCGTTTACTCTCGCTATAGATTTTGGTTTTGCTTTTCATTGATTCACAAGGTAGAGAAGTTTTGTTCTGTCCCTTCGTCTGTGACTTACCATCACACATCTAAACCCCTTATTGGTTGGTATGCATGATTCATTTGTTAAGAAAGACCCTCTTGGTCAAAAATGGATGGAATGGGAGATATGTTATATAACGGTTTAACTCTTCGAATTTATAAATGCCCTAGTAATATTTTCTTTTTCATTTGCAGGTAACCTATGGGCCATGGACACTTTGTGATTATTGAACGGTTGAGTTTGTAATTTTTTTTACTCAGTTTAAAGATGATACTTATGCACATACTCAGTGTTAGTGAGCTCAAAATGTCATCTTTGTCCCCTAATGTAGTGAACTAGAGTACATGCCCTGGGAGAACCCCTTTGATGACAAAAGGTCTTTGCTCGTTAGGCTTAAATTTTCACACAAATCAAGATGTTATGGAGTAAGAAAGATCTTTAAAATAGTCTCACATGCTTCAGGGTCACAAGCTAAAATATGTTTGCTGTAAGCTATATCGATCCTCCTATAATAGTAATGGGTGTGACATAGAGCAAGAAGTCTCATCTTGCCAACTAGGTTTGGTTGCTCATATCTTCATTGGATTCGCTTCTCCTTTGGTAAATCAGCTTCCAGGAGAATTTAGAGTGATAGTACTTCAACTTTGATGGGTAGCACCGTCTCGGTCCCATAGACGTGAGAGAAAGGAGTTCCATTAGTGATCAATCTGATCAAAGTACGATAACCCCAAAGTGCAAAAGCCAGCATGTCATGCGAATCTCTGTAGGTGACGACCATTGCACTCGAGAATTTTAGCTATGGTTTTGTTCACTGCTTCCACCACCCCACCCCAGTGGTTTGTGGCCTGTTGGGAGACAAGTGGTTGTGTGTGATCATATACTACTCACATAGACACTGACCATTCAATTAGAGAAGTTGGTGTTTGTGAAACCATGGGCTCTCGGGAGTTCGTCACGACGATACGCTCGTAAGAAAAATAAAGTCACCACACAAAGATTTTGGTATCCCGGGATACCCAAAATCAATATTATATGCACCGAAGTGTCAAATATGACTCTGAATCACTGGTCAACGCTAAAGCCTCTTAGGTAAGGACTTCGGTTATCAATCGGGAAGGTGTTAGACACCTGATCAACCCGCTCGTAAGCGGTCTCCACTATGGCCAAGTCTATGTTTAGATGTAAATAATATATATATATATATATATATAAAGAGATAAAAAGTGAGCAACACTTCCTCTTGCCCAAAGGAACACCGATCCTATTGAGCCCTTCGCACCTGCGAAAATTTTGGCGGCGTAAAGGCTCAATTCTAAGATAGAGGAAAAACAAAGAAGGTAGAGGAATAGAGGGGAGAGCCGGAGCTCTTGGGCCCTTGTAGCACCGTTGGTTGGATCTTCGTGCAAGAGCAACACCGATGAGCTTCCGATATCACGTTGGGTTAGTAAGGGGTTCTAGCTTGCTATGGTTTGGAAGGATTGATGGTTGTTGATGAGGGTTATGAGAGATGAGCTAGGTTTCAAGGTTTGGAAGGGTTGATGCTTGAAAATGGGGAACTAATTTTGTAGAGTTTCTTCTTTTTTATTTGAAAAAAGGTCCCCTAAATAAGGGGTGGCGGCTCTCTATTTATAGAGGGAGAAGTGTTTAGGGGGTTTTAAAGTTCTAATTGGGTTTTAGAAATAGGTAATCTCTAACTTAAGGTTTTTGGGCTTTTGGGAGCTTGGATAGGTGAGAATTGGGTTTTAATGGTAGATGATAAGGTGGTGTTTTAGGTGGTAAAAGGGTATAAAGAGAGTTAGTGGGGTCACTAGAGTCCTAAATAAACCCACCCAAACTTTGGGGTGGTCAAAAAGTCAAACCCTATAGTTAGATTTTAGACATTTTCTCAAAAAATGGAAATTTAAGCCTTCCATATATATTATGTATGCAAGGCTTAGGAACAGTGCTCCCTGAGAAGTCCAGAGCCTATTCTGGAGCTCAAATATGAAGAAGAAAGCCAAATTTGCCTTGCGTACATATTATGTACGCAAGTGTAAAATCTTACATTTTTTCGTATTTATAGAATCGCCGTAAGTTTTAATGTATAACTCGGAATCAGGTGATTCTTGGCTCATTGGAAAACTGGGAAACTCTACTTTCCAATGGTATAGGTCTTAGCTACTAAAGATGTTTATGTAAAATTTGGAACTCTTCTTTTCAACCACTAGTCCGATTGAGCTTTCTAAGTGTCCGGGAAGGGTTATAAGGGTTCAGGTTGATTCCTAAAGGTTTTAAGATGATTCCTAAGGGTTTGGGAAATACTTTCGAAAGCTCAGAGGTATGCCTTTCTCGAAGTATGGATCAATCGAGCCTTGGGCCAATTTTAGATGTCTACAAATGCCCCTTTTTGGTATCTTATAAGTAATGATCGAATGCCAAAGAAAAATACATCCGAAGAGGTCCAAAGCAAACACTAGTAGGTCCGTTGTATTCAAAGCGAATGTCAATCATAAAAAAGTACAAAAAAAAAACTAAAAGGAGAGTAGCGGAAGCCCAATGTGTTGGGAAAACGTCTACTCCTCAAGGCTATTGGTCCTCAGGTGCTTAGCGATATTACTGGGCATAATCATGATGATATAATTGAAGATGCAAAATGTTTAAGATTTATTTCAAATAAGATTGCCTCGCGAGCGGGAGAGTGATCGACCCATACTTAAAGATTGGCGTAAAGCAATGACGCGAAGATCCAATGGTTGGTGTCCAATCTCATGAGGCATTGAGTGCCCCATTTGATCGGCCACGGGTCTACGCAAGGTAGGATTCGAGATTTTTGAGCGAACCCATCGATCTTGAAAATAATTTAGCACAACTACCAGTGCGGAGAAAATATTAATGTCGCAACACTTTTTGGGAGTGTGTGCCACTTTTAATAATGAGCTTCAAAACATATCAACTATGCAAAAACATGGACCCATTAGGGGCAATAAAAGCAAGGCGATGGAAATCCCGACCCAGGTCCCTCCTGAGTACCATATACAGGAACAGCAACTGTCACGCCCCTCGCATCTAGCCCCGCAGTCCGACGGTGAGTCCAATGCGAGTCGGCGTCGACGCACACCGTTCATTTCTATTCATATTCATGTTCATATTCTTATCTTTCAAGTTCAACTTCTTAATTCGTATCTCTTCTTCAGGTAACTTTCCATATATATATATTTTTATAAAACTTTGAGAAAAATTCTTCAATTGCGGAAACGATTAAATTTCATTTATTAAAGTAGTCGTTAATTTATCAAAGTATGCACGGAAACTTGAGTTAAACACTGATCGGTTTAACCTCCCAATTTCGCTAACCTAACAGGCATATTCAAAATTACGCTTTGATCATAAACAGTTTTCACTGAATAAAACAATATAATGAAGGCAACTTTTAAAATCTTTTTTCATCAAAATAAAACCTTAAAAGTTAAATTATTCATACAAGCCCAATTACAAAATTATAGCCAAAATTTCAAAAGTAATGGACTTGAACAAAAGCCAAAACAAGAAAGAAGATCCTTTCAAAACTAAGTGCAGATGCTAGTAGCTCTACTAGATAAAATGAGTTTTAAACTATCAGTTCAGTTGTTCCTCCTGGATCCTTCCGCATCTAGCTTCTCTAATCCTGGCTGGGTGGCTGCTGACTGGCCTCTGAAATTTTTGGGTCATAAAATGACCGTAAGTGATGAAGCTCAATAAAATTTTAGTTAGAATTGTCTTAGAATTCTAGTACAAATAGTATGCAGATAATTCATAGGTGCATGTGCAAGCGGGGTTTCCAGCAGTTGTAAATGTAACTAATTATCAAGTAAGAATTTTAACTAAATGTAATACAATTGATGCTAATTAATACTCAGGTAGGCATTTGTAGAGATACTAGCAATTCATTGATATTTCATGTGTCACTAATAAGGAAATAATATGATTTAAGAGTTAAGTACAAGATTAAAATCTATAGATTATCTACAACAATAACATGAATTACAGTAATATTATTAGGCGTGAGTTGCAATTTCCTCAAGATTCGTCCAACATGATTAAGTGAAATTTCAATTGTCTCCAAGATTAGTTAATTATGATTGAATTTTATGAAATATGAGTTAATTATTAATATTTTTTAATTAATTCGATGTTGATACCAAACACCAACCATGGCCCAGACAGAATTCAGATGCCAATGTTGATCAGACAAGGGCTGGTACTCTATGCCGTTTAGCCAATCTTAGGCAAGGATCACTGACCCTGTTGGTCTAACTAGACCCAATCCTCAGCTGACATTTCAATATTCTACATATACAAGGGGCCCATTCATATACGAGGTGCTAATATGAGCCTGTTCGTGAGAACAGTGATCAGCTATGTGAGGCCAGAATAGAACAGAAAGCTATCGTCTTTCCACTTTCAAATTCTTTTAATTTTCGTTGCATTATCTTTCAAATGCGGTATTCTTTGCCCCATATTTTGGGCTTCTGTATCATGTATCTTTATCTTATTTCTTCATTTCAGAGGTCCATAAATGAATATTCAAATATCCATTTCGGGTCCAGAGTTTAGATATTCAAATACCCATTTCGGGTCTACAGTTTCAGATATTCAATTTCCCTTTTCGGGTTCAGAGTTTCAGATATTCAATTTTTCATTTCGGGTTTAGAGTTTTAATTATTCAAATAATCTTTTTAGATTCATAATTCAAGTATTCAAATATTCTTTTTCAGATTTAGAATTTAAATATTTAAATATTCCTTTTAAGATTTAGAATTCAAGTATTCAAATATTCCTTTTCAAGCATTTCGGCTTCCTATCATATTTTCATCATATTATCGTCATATCCGATCATATCATATATTTTCATTTACTTATCATGTTCTTATCATTTACTTATCATGTACTTATCATATTCTTGTCATTTACTTATCATGTATCTCATGTCACTATCTATCATATCCTATCATGTCCAAACAGAAATCAGGTCCGAGGTTTAGATGACTGATCCTAAGGGAGGATCTCGTTGGCTTATACTTATATCGAGTGTTACCCCAGTTAAAGTCTAAAGGGGGACTTATGTTTATCATCGTCGATGTGAACTCGGTCGTCTCTAACGAGGTTCGAGGCACTCGCGTGCCTGTTCCTAAATGTTTTATCTATTCAAGTTAAATTAACTTCAACTATCTACCTGTTCAACGGAGGTCAATCGCTTTACTTATCTTATACTTTCGGATATGGGCCGTGGTTCAATGGTTGATAGGTCCAAGGGTCCAACGGGTCCAATAGTATATGGGTCCAATGGATTATAGGTCCAAAGCATCCAACAAGTCTAATACAATATGGGTCTACTGGATTATAGGTCCAATGAGTCCTATACAATATGGGTCTAATGGATTATAGGTCCAAAGGATCCAACGGGTCCAACACAATATGGGTCCAATGGATTATAGGTCCAAAGAGTTCAACAGGTCCAATACAATATGGGTCCAATGGATTATTAGTCCAAAGGGTTCAATACTATATGGGTCCAATGGATTATAGGTCTGAAGGGTCCAACGGATCCAATACAATATGGGTCTAATGGATTATAGGTCCTATACAATATGAGTCCAATGGATTATAGGTCCAAAGGGTCCAATGGGTCCAATGGATTATAGGTCCAAGGGGTCCAACGGGTACAATACTATATGGGTCAAATGGATTATAGGTCCAAAGGGTCTAAAGGGACAAATGGGTCCAATACAATATGGGTCCAATAAATTATAGGTCCAAAGGGTTCAACGGGTCCAATGGATTATAGGTCCAAAGGGTCCAATGGGTCCAATGGATTATAGGTCCAAGGGGTCCAACGGGGTACAATACTATATGGGTCCAATGGATTATAGGTCCAAAGGGTCAAATGGGTCCAATACAATATGGGTCCAATAAATTATAGGTCCAAAGGGTTCAACGGGTCCAATACAATATGGGTCTAACATTTCCTAGGTAATTCGGGCCTTTACTAGACCTAAATCTAGAGGTATGGGCCTTCTCCAAGGTCCGGGCCATGTGAGTTTCTAGTTCTCATGGGACTTAAAGAACATGTCTTGGGCCAAGCTCGTAATCAAGTTCATTGAGTTATTGGCTGGGTCCTTAAACTCTTGTCATTTATATAAATCCAATTTATTAATAGTTTAGGATTTTGGCTCATTACGCAGTCAAAGAACTCAATCGGGTCCTTTGACTTGGTTGACCAATTTCACATGGGTTTTATCATATGTTAACAGCATGGAACCATGTGTTTGGGTCTGCCCAATCGGTCATGGGTCTCGGGCTAAGGTCCGAGTACTAAGCTTCTATTCCATATATTCAGATTTTTCGAAGAGGTGGCAGACAACCTACGGTAAATCGGCCACCATTTTCGGCTCTGATTGAATTTTCGAATGATTCTAAAACTGTGAGAAATATGGCTAATGAGAGAATCTTTTCCAAGTGGTGGCATCCAAAAATCAGTTCAGGTCTGATCATGGTACACAGATCACCGAGATCTATTTTGTTTTATCAGGGTTTCGCGGGAGAATTATGGGGCCTCGGTGTCGGGTCCATAACTTTCAGTTAAGAAAATGGAATTAGGTGCTCATTGCTCTATGGAAAGATCTGTAAGTCACCCAAATTTTTCATTCACATTTCGTGGGTCAATAGTCAATGGATCAAGACTTAATCAGGTCCATTCGATCGAAGGTCGGGTCAAGTTTCAGACTATGTGCCATTTGCCAACCTTTCAGGCTGCCATTTTTCTGATTTTCTCGCCGTCAATTCTGATCGAATTGAGGCGTGAATTTTTTTTTCAAGTTTTAAGGATGTACTAAGATATATGTTAAATTTATTTCAGATTTTTTCATTAATGTTTCGGTCACGGGGACTGGAGCTTATTACAACTCTGTTTTCTAGTGCAACAGGATAGAATTGTTGCTTCCCGTTCCTGGTGCCGTAACCTTCGAACCGTATGGGGTTGGGGTCTAAAAATTTAACCGGACATCAGAAACTCATTCAAGTGTATCCCAGAATTTTTATGGATTTTTCAGACATTTATTTCTATTTATTCTATCGCTGTTCCGGGACTATTTTCTGTGGGTTGGTCCACAAATTTGGGCCTTAGATGGGGACCACTTAGAGGTCCATCCTATGCCACATATCATCGGGTCTCGGTATGGATAATTACCAAGATAATCCTAGGTCCATGGGGATCAAATTTTTGGGTCATCATATCCATCTAATTAACATTAATCGGTTACCGATACTTTCCTAGTTGCCGGTATCGGTTTTTCTTAAATTTATAGGGTTCGGGCTTTGGGAGCCATCCGATCCAACTTAACGTATTGGGAACCTTTATATTCTTAAAATACTATTTTTCTTTTTAAAGTTCTTTAACAAAAATCTCATTTAAAACTTTTCATTTATTTGATATTTCTGAAGATCCCATGTAAATCCTAACCATTCATCTAACACTGTCGAAATGCCCATAATCAAATCAAGGGTCAAAACATAAGATTTTTCTAAAATTTAAAACTTATTAAGTTCATCATTTACTCATGATCATATTAACAAAGTCTAGACATCTTTAGCAAGAAAACCTAGCCAATCAAGCAAATTTACCGAGTAATCAATTGGGACCATCCGATTGACTAACCATCAAGATCAATAAATAAACTATATTTTTCTAAGATGTGGGCAATGAAATGTGTCCATGTCCAACCACTTCATTAGGCCAATCAATTAATTTAATACCATGGAAAATAAAGCCTAAATGATCTAAGGCCACATATTCCAAATAAGATCAAGTCAATATAAGATGGACTCAAAACAGAGATCACATGCAATATTTCATCAAGAATCACATCAAAACTTTCCATGAAAATCTATGTAAAATCATACCACAAAATTAATACTATTCTACTTCTAGAGTAAAGAATGTATTTTTTTTTGCCTAACATTGACCTAGAAATCCATGAACTAGGTGATGGATCACAGTGAAATAAAATATATGAAATTAATCTTCTATATTCATAGCATACATCTATAGGAATCAATTACTCTAAAATTTATGGCATGATCAAAGATTTCAAAGATTTACTAGTTTTTCTAAGTTTGGACCTTCTAGGTCAATGTAAGCCACTGGATGGCTTTGCATGTGTACCAAGATCACATGCATGGCGTCATTTGGCTCAGGTCCATGTATCATTACAGAATATTCAAAAACCCCATATCAAAATTTTATTTTATACTACCAAAAATATACAATACTCAAACTATATTATAAGAATGACCTAGTTTGACCTTCTTGGTCATTTGGGACCATTGGATGGCCTTGCATGTATGTAAAAATCACATGCATGGTCATCTTTATCTCAGGTCCATCTTCATTCTAGAATTTATCCATGGCAGTTAAATAAAAATCAAATCCAACATATAAATCTATGAGAAAATACTCAAAATGCAAGAATCTAGTGGTCTAGGCCCATTGGCCATCATGGACCATTGGATGACTCCTACGTGATTCCATAGATCACATCCCAGAGTGCTAAGGTGCTGGCCCCATGTGAGAACATAATCATACCAAGCTTAGTCATTCAAAAATAAGAAAAGAAAGCACAAAACTATGAGAACAATTTATATAACACAAGCTAGAAATCTAGACAAACACCTAAACTAAGATTTAACTTAGCAAGCTCCAACCTCCAAGCTGATTTTCTCTAAACCATGGGGTGAAGAGGGCTGAGATGGGGCTGGAATTTATGTATGTTGGTGTGAGGAGTGTGGGGAGTGGAGTCGTGGTTTTATATTTGAAATTCAAGGGTTAGATTGGGAAGGATGGTTTTTCTACAACTAGAGCTTCAAGGAGCTCTAATGGAGCTAGGAAGAGAGGAAGAAGAAGAAAATAGCATGCAAATGGGAGCCCCCCTTGTGAATTTTGAATTTAGCTAGGGAGAGGGGACATGGGCTGAATTTTTGTAACATGTGTCACATTTTTGCTTTCCAAGCTTAATTCCTCTAAGTCCCCATACATGCTCATAATTATATTTTCTCTCTCTCCATCACACATCAAGTCAACCTCTTGTCTTTTGTGGTCTTCAAGAGTCTTGATCTTTGTGAAATTTTAAAGTCCTACAAATCTTGTGGTGCATGTCATTGGGTGCATCTTACACCCTAGCTTTCCCCAATAAACATAGATAGTGTAAGATGGGCCAAATTTTGGTCAATTGAACTAAGGGTTAGGATTTGCTAGAGATTTGTAAATTCTAATTTCTAATTTCTAAATTGAAGTAATTTAATTATAATTTCCCTTGGGTTTGTTTAAATATTACAAGAAATGTCATGGTTCTATGCAAAACACAAACACATAGTCTCATGTGTTTGTGCATCTAGGTGCTTCTATTTTGTGGGTCTAAGTTTGACTCAACACATCGAGCAATCTCGTGATAATTTTCAAAATTCGATCCATTGGCGATGATCACCTCATCACCACCAAGGCTCAAGCAAAATTTGGGTCAAACCTCGAGTCAAACTTTTGTCAATGTAATATTCAGGGTAGATTTAGGGTATGAGATGTGGTGTGTCTCATTAATTTTCCTAACATACCCATCCAATTAAATGGGGTGCCCTATGGGTGCCACTACCAATAGTCAAATATCTATTAAATTAAGGTGGGTGCCACTATCAATAATCAAATATCTATTGAATTAAGGTGGGTGCCACTATCAAGAATCAAATATCTATTAAATTATAGTGGGTGCCACTATCAATAATCAAATATCTATTGAATTAAGGTGGGTGCCTCAAGAATTTTGGTAGACCTGGTCTCAGGCAATCACCTGGCACTGTCAAGTCACACTAGTATCCAGTCAATATTTTGACCAACACAGAAGTCTAGGGGCAAGTGTTACAGCGATCATCCAATGGATATACAGACGCATGGCGTACACTTTACAGGGATATCGTGTAGGTTTTAAGCTTACGACCGAGAATAAATGCTAGAAAAGATCCCTTCTACATCCATGTTTGAACATAGTTGTTTAATATGTAATCTCATTTAGCGAAGGAATCAATCTGATCAAAATATTGACTCTTTGACAAGGATTGACACGGTTGCTCCTACTTTAAAGTAGGATCCAAATATTCAAGGCGAACCTTAGACTTAGGGCATTAATTTAGCATAACTGCATTGTCAGTAAAATATTGACATTTTACTGTATTGCAGCACGCATGTGCGTATAGAGTGATAAAAAGTACCATGAAAACTCAGATATCTTTTTTCTCTCTTTTTTTTAATTTTAATTTTTAATTTTTTTGAATGGACTGAACGTGAGTGCTTCATCTGATCCGTTCATAGCCGTTGTTGACATGGAATATTTTGGCAACTTGAGAGGTTGCTTGATTCGAGGCTTTGGGCCTTTTGATGTTCCTGCACATTCTTAAGAAAACGTCAGTCCCTTTTCTATTTATATAGATAAAGAATATGCATCCTAATTAATAGAAGAAGTAAACTTTTACCTATATTTTTTTTATTTTTAAAACTTATATATATATATATATATTTATTTATTTTTATTTTTATTTTTTATTTTTTTTCTCTCTTCTTCGAGATGAAAGTACGGTGATGTACATGGACATAAAAAGGAGCATATACTTCTTGTATTTTTTTATATTTTACTTTTAATTGAATTTTTTTATTCTTCTCTCTTTTTTTTTACTCCTCTTTTTTTTTTATGCCTTGACAGTGAGACAAAGTAATGGGTCCCATTTTGAGCATAGTCGAACCCGTTCATGTGGTTAAACCTGAGTGAGGTTCAAAATTTTTATCAAAGTCAGAACGTCCATCCCTTTGGGTTGAATAAGCCTTTTTGCCTTACCTCGGGCCATATGTTTGACAGTGCGATTATGAAGATATTCCTAGTCAGGACCAGATTTGAGCTAACATGAGCGGCCCAGTTGGCCACCAGATAATTAGTATGTGACCAAAGGAACAATTGATTTCTCTTTTTCTTTTAACTTTTTTACTCACAGTGCCCAATATGGGTTTTTTTCATACCCGTTATCGCCCTCTTTTTACCCATAGCACCCTTTCGAGTTTTCACTATGTCCATGAGTTTTTGCATTTTTACCTCAGGCGCCTTTTCAGGGTTTTACCTGGTCTGCACAAGCTTGGTCTTTTTACCCGTGACGCCCTTGCTAGTTTTCACCACCTCCTTTTTGCTTTCAGCTTGTATATTTTTATTTTATTTTATTTTCCTTTTTTAAAGGCCAAGACATGGACTTTGATTTCGTCATAGATGGCTGGATGGAGTTCTTTAGTTGTCTCTCAGCTTGGCTTGTGCTAACTCAATGGATACCATGACTGCTCGTAGACCTTAAAGAGGGCTTTCTCAGGGATGTATCGTGGCCATGGGTTAGAAGGGATAGGTTAGGAATTTTGAAGGTATTCTTAGGTTTAAAGATTTTTTTCTTGATTGGGTTCCAGCTATCGTAATACACTTCTTCCTTGGGGGATTCTTACTGTACATATAATATTCTCGAAATTTGGGCTTTGAACAGTGTCCTCGAGATGCGTGCCCGACTGGTCGTAAGTTGGACCATGTGAAAGTCAACTCGATGACAATGATTCAATTAGGTTGATGTTAATAAACACGTATGCATAGTGTTGGATCTTGTTTAAAGATCATATACACCTATCTTTAGTATATGTGTTTTACATCAAAGATATGGACTAAAGAGAAGTAAATTCTCTTTAGGTTTGTGTGCAACCGTGGGATTTTTTTGACGATCCCGTCGCGACGATGCGCTCGCTAGATAAAATATTTAGAGTCACCACCCGGAGCTTTTGGTGTCCCGAAAAACCTAGATCAATTTTTATGAGCACCGAAGTGCTAAAAATATGACTCTGAATCCGGTCCACACCAAAGGTTCTTGGGTAGGGGCTTTGGTTGTCGATTGGGAAGGTGTTAGGCACCCAATCAACCCGCTAAATGCAGCCTCTACTTAAGGCCAGGTCTATGTGGGGCTGGTTTATATAGTATATATATATAATTATATATATATATATATAAGGAAGCAAAATGAGCGGCACTTCACTTGCCCGAAGGCACACCGATCCTATTGAGCCCTTCCCCCTTGCCGAAACTTGGGCAGTGTAACGGCTCAATTCTAAGATAGAGGAAAAGCAAAGAAGGTAGAGGAATAGAGGGGAGAGCGGGAGCTCTCGGGTCCTTGTAGCACCGTTGGGGAGCCTTGCATTGTCTTGCTTTGGTGAGTTTTTTGAAGGCTTGTATGGTATGGAATGGGGTTCTAACTCCTAACGCTTGAAGCTAAGAGGTAGAGAAGGAAAGCTGGGGGATAACACACACCTAACCTAGAGATTTTTAGTGAAATACTAAGGTTTAAAGGGGCTTTTTAAATTCTGAAATTTGTATGGGGATGGTGCACCAAAGGGAGAAAGATCTTCTCACTTAAGCTCTTTCTCTCTTAGGTAAAAATTCTCAACCCTTAAGCAAGAGGGGTGGCTCTCTATTTATAGAGAAAGGGAGGATTAGTGAGGGGTTAAAGTCCTAATTAGGTTAGCAATTAAGTAATGGGCAATCTATGATTTTTGTGGTTTTCTAGAGCTTGGAGAAGAGGGATTTTAGTTTAATGGTAGATGATAGGGTGGTGACTTGAATGGCAAACAGGTGATAATTTAAGCTAATAGGGTCATTAGGGTCCTAAAGAAACACACCCTAGACTTTGGGATGGTCCACAAGTCAAACCCCCAATGTCAATTTTGGCCATTTTTTAAAGGAAACCCAGGCCCAAACTGTTGGAAGTTGAAGACCCGCAAGGGCCCGGCCCAGTTTGTAATTTTCTGCACAAATCCGCATTTTTCAAATTGCCATAACTTTTTATGTACAACTCCAAATTAGGCGATTCTTGGCTCGTTGGAAATCTGAGAAAGTCTACTTTCCAATTGTATAGGCTTTAGGTTAGGTAACTATCTATGCTAACCATAGAACTCCTCTTTTCATCAGCTATTTTGGTTAGTTCGAAACTGGCTCTATGGGTTCGATTTTATAATTTCTGGCATAAATTTGCGATGTTCATTCTACCATATCTTTTAATATATAACTCCAAATTAGGCGATTATTAGTTCATTGGAAAGATGGTAAGCTCTACTTTCCAATGGTATATTCCTTAGGTTGGGCAACTATTCACAAAAATCTTAGCACTCCTCTTTCTAACCGCTGTTCAAGGGGTTCGACTCATGCCCGGGAAGGGTTCTAATAGGTCTGGGAAGGCTATGGTTGATTCCTAAGGGTTCGGGATTGGTTTCTAAAGTTTTGAAATAAGTTCTGAGGGATCTAAGGTGATTCTTAGGGGTTTGGAGTAATTCCTAAGGGTTCCATGCATGCCATCAAAAGCTCGGAAGTGCGCCTCTCTCGAAATGTGTTTCGATCAGGCCTTGGGCCAAATTTGAGTGTCTACAGATGCCCCTCTTTGGTATCCGATCACTAATGATCGAATGCCAAAGAAAAGGAGATATCCGAAGAGGCCCAAGGCATTCCTGACGGGTCTGCTGCATTCTGAACGAACTTCAAACATCATATGAGTAACACGGTGAGAAAATGAAAGCCTTGGGGTGTCAGGCTAAACATTCATTTCTCGAGGTAATCGGTTCCCAAGCGCTTAACGACATTACTGGGTATAACCGAGGTGGAATGAGTTGCGAAATCCTTATAGTCAGGAAAGACATTCGCTTCTCGGGATGATTTTGAAGGTATCTGATGTTTAGAATTCATTCTGAATGCAACAGCCTCGTGAGTAAGAGGGGTGATCGACCAACATTCAAAGATAGGCGTGAAGTAAACATACGTAAGGCTCCATAGTTTGCGTCTAATCCTACGAGGCGTTTGACGGCCCCATCTGACCGTTCGCGAGTGCCCCTGCTGAAAGCATGGTTTGAGGTCTTTGGGCGAACCCATCGATCCCAAAGTTTATTTAGCATGACTACCCGAGCGAAGTGAATAGCTGTCACAACGCTTTTTGGGGAGGACGTGTCATTTTCGGAAGCATGCCCTAGATTAACATGACCTAAAGTATCCAGCTTCGACTACTTTGAACAGATCCAACTAAACATTGGGGTATCGCTCGAAAGGGACATTTAATCCTGATCTCTGCTGACAATGATCATAAACATCAATCAACTATGCATAATCATGCACCCATCAAGGGCAATAAGCAATAACAAAGGTGATGGAAGCCCCAACCCGGACTAGCCTGGGTATAATTTACGGGGACAAATGACCATCATATGGATACCCAGATGCAGGGCATACACTTTACAGGGATACTGCTGCCCATACAGATTTTAAGCCTGCAGAAAAATAAAAGGGAAATAAACCCTTCTGAATGCATGGTTGCACATAGTTTGATTGACACGTAATCTCATTCTCAATAGGTTGGTCTCAACCAACGATTGACCTTTTCTAGTGGAGAATCTGAAGCTTAAGACACTAAAGTTCATATGAATCTTAAACAGAGCGCTCAATGTAAAAATTTAGCAGTGGAGTCGACTTGATCAAAACATTGACTGTTTGACCGGGACTGACACCGTTGCTCCTTCCTTAAAGCAGGATCCAAAAATCTGAGGTGAACCTCCGACTCAGGACTTTATTATGGCACAGTTGTACTACGGATAAAATATTGACATTTTACCGCCTTATGCTTGTGCGTCTCTGCGGGGGAATACAAATCTTTTCTTCTTCACTTTTTTCCTTTTTCGAAGATTGCTTTTTCCATTTTATTTTTTTTAAAACAAGCATTATCTGGACCTCAAACCCCGGGAGGCGCACGCCCAGACAATGCATACCAAGAGCCCGTGCCTCCACAATAGTTTGTGACGAAACTGAAGCCAACGTACTCAAGTTCATGTGATATCGAAAAGTCCGGGTTAGAATTGGGTGTCTACCGTAGGATACTCAATCTCGGCCTCCGTCATCAATGAAGTTACAAATAAATAACTATGCATAAACATGAACCCATTAGGGGCGATAAGTAGTAAAGGCAATGGAAGCCTCGACCCGGACCTGCCCGGGTATAATTTACGGGAACAAACGACCATCATACGGATACCCAGACACATGGCATATACTTTACAGGAATACCGCTGCCCATACAGGTTTTAAGCCTGCAAAAAAATAAAAGGGAAATGAACCCTTCTAGATGTATGGATGCGCATAGTTGTCTGACGTAGTTTTGTGTTTAACTGGTTGGAATCAATCCAACAATGGATCCTTTCAAGGACGGAGTTATCCGGACCTCAAACCCTATAGGGCACTCGGCCAGACAGTGCAGACCAAGAGTCTACACCTCTGAAAATATCACGTGACGAACTTGAAGTACAAGGCACTTAAGTTCACCTGAAACCAAAATATGGAGCGATCAAGGCGAAGATATAGCAGTGGAATCAATCCGATCCAAGCATTGACTTTTTGACCGAAATTGACACTGTCACTCCTACTTTGAAATAGGATCCATGGATCCATGGCGAACCTTAAACCTAGGACATTAATTTTGCACAGCTGCATTGCCGGTAAAATATTGACATTTTACCGCATTGAAAATACGCGAGTGCGTTGCTGTGCGTAAAAAGTTCACAGATTTATAATTTTATTTATTTATTTATTATTTTTTTTTTCATAATGATTTTCTCTCTTTTTCTTTTTTTTGTTCTTTTTTTTTAATAGACCTGACATCGGTGGTGAGGTGCTTCATCTGATTTGTCCATCACCGGGAGGTTGTTGGCTTCAAGGCTTTTGATGGTTTGATGTTCCTGCATATTCTCGAGAAAATGTCAGTCCCTTTTTTGTTTATATAAGTAACAACTGCATCCTAATTAACAGAAGGAGAAACAAACTTTACCTATATTTTTCATTTTCAACGTTTATATATATTTTTTTTGGATTTTTGTTTTCAGAGATTTTTTGTTATTTTTCTTCATTTTTGAGATTGAAATATGATGTTGGAAATATGTACATAAAAATGAGTAGAAATATATGCACATTTTTTTATATTTAGATTTTTCTTGATTTTTTTTGTTTTTGTTTTTGTTTTTTTTATTTTTTATTTTTGGCTTTTCTTTCTTTTCTTTTTTTTGGTGTGGTGCCTTAATCACCGGGTGAGATCTCAGATCCCCTTTTGAGCATGGTCGAACCCCTTTTCTAATGGTTGGGTTTTGAGGGAGTTTTCACAGTTTTACCGACACCGGAACCCAATCCCCTTGGGTCGAGTCAAACCTTTCTCCTTACCTTGGGTCATATGTTTGACAAAGCAGTTTCACAAAGGCAATTCTGGTCGGGACCTAATTTGAGCTAATATGAGAGGCCTGCAAAAGGGGATCAGGGGGGAGTAACCAACAGGACTCCTTAAACATTTAATTAATCATTCCAACCCTTCTTTTCTTTTCGTTTTTCTTTTCTTTCTCCTTCTCTCTCTTTTTTTTTTCTTTTCATTTATCTCTTTTTTTACCCGTGGCGCCCTTTCAGGTTTTCACCACGTCCATGGGTTTAGCTCTCTTACCCCAAACGCGCTTTCGAGTTTTCACCTGGTCCGCACAAACTCGCTATTTTTACTGATAGCGCCCTTTCGGGTTTTCACCACGTCCATCTTGCTTTGAGCTTTTACTTTTATTTATTTTTTCTTTTTATTTCTTTTAGTTTTCCTTTGTTATTATTTTTTTTTCAAAAGCCATGACATAGACGTCGATTCCGTCATAGCCGGCTAGATGGGGTTCAGGTGTCGTCTCACAACTCGGCTTGTGTTGACTTAACATATGCTAGGACTGCTTGTGAACCTAAAAAGAGGGCTTTCTTCAGGGTGTAGCTTGGCCATGGGTCAGGTTAGGATTTGAAGGTATGTTGGGCTGAAAAAGTATTTCCTTGATACGGCTTCAGTTTTCTCAACATACTTTCTTCCTTGGGGATCTTACTATACATGCCCCATGATTTTTGTTCTTTTCATTTTATTTTAGGCAATCTTTTTTTTTTTTTTTTTTTAGTTTTGCTTCTCGAATTTTTTTTTTTGGATTTTGATGGTAGTTTCACTTCTCTTTTTTGTATGTACATACACACATTTTTTGGGAAAGGAGTTATTGAAAGAAAAAGGCCCAGGCTCAAATGGGGTAGCAAGAGATATCATCATTTTTGGGGATGCCTTTTGGCTACTGTGCTTGAAATGATGGCCTCTTTTGGGTGGTTCTTAAGCAGTCAGTATTGATGCTTTCATCAATACTTACCTTATCGTGATAGACTAAGAGTAGAACCGTCGGACGTATCCAGCGTTGATGGGCTCAGGAAGATGATCTCTGTCCATGGTGGCGAGGCGGATGGCGTATCCTGATAGCATTTCTCGGATGACGTAACGTCCTTCTCAGTTTGGCTTGAACTTTCCTCTCGGATCGACATGGAGGGATGGGAAGATCTTCAGCACAGTGTCTCCTATCTTTAGATCTCGATCGCGGACACGTTTATTGTAAGCCCGTGCAATTCGCCCCTAGTAAACTTCAGTGTGCCACAAGGCTAGGAGTCTCTTCTCGTCCAGAAAGTTCAATTGGTCAAAGTGGGATCTCTCTCTCTTTCTGCATCGGGTAAGCCTGATTCCATGAGGATTCGAAGCGAGGGTACTTCGACCTCTACTGGTAGGATGACCTCGGTTCCATACACTAGGGAGAATGGTGTTGCCCCTATAGCGATACGGTTCGACGTTCAGTAGGCCCACAGAATAAATGGCAGCATTTCGCTCCAATCTCGAAAAGTGATGACTATTTTCTCAAGGATGCGGACGACTGTTTTGTTCGCGGCTTCTACGGATCCATTAGTTTGAGGCTGATAAGGAGATGAGCGATGGTGCTTGATCTTGTATTGCTCGCAGAAGTCTTGGATGCGCTTATTCACAAAGTTTGTGCCGTTGTCCGTGATGATATCTTTGGGTACTCCAAATCGGCACACAATATTGTTCTTGAAAAACTTCTCGACGTGACTGGCCATGATGTTGGCATATGACGCCGCTTCTACCCACTTGGTGAAGTATTCAATGGCAACGAGGATGAACCGATGTCTGTTTGATGCTTTCGGATTAATCACTCCGACAATGTCAAGGCCCCAGGTAGCAAATGGCCAAGGAGTGGTCATGCTGTGAAGATCAATGGTAGGAGCGTTGTTAAGTAGTGAAAAATACCATTTTTCACCCCTAAACATGAGCTTTGAAAGACCCTTGAGAAGACTAAATAAGTGCTTTAGTGTGCATTTTACAGCTAACCAATTAGACAGGTCCAAGTCCGAAAAGCATCCTAAAATGATCAAAAAGCTGACAACTCATGTCAAGCTCAAAGAGGGAGTGAAGAAATAGCCTCAGCAATGGCTAAAAAGGTCCTAAAAGAGCAAGAAAAGACCTGAAGAAGAAGGATCCATTCGCAAAGAAGAAATCAAGTTAAAAGTTCAAATCGCAAAGTAAAAAGTACTTTTCGAAAAGGTCAAAGTTCTGTTCGAATTGATTACGAGTCGTAATGAACTACTCGAAAAGAACCATGTTCGCTCGAATAGTTGAAATTTCCTTTTGAATAGAAGATCCGGGAGAAGTCCTTTGCGAAAAGACTTTACGAAGCCAAATTGCTTTGCGAAAAGAACTTCCGAGCCAAAACACTTTGCGAAAAGGCACTTAAACTCTCTGAAAGGACATTACGGGGAATTACACTTGTTTAAAGGGCATTTCAATAATCTCTACACGCCCCAATGCATTTAACAGCCCAGAGACATTTCGAAAGATTCCAATCAAGATCCAAAAGCATATTCCAACCCATGTGAGCGCTCAAAGATGAAATCACTTGGCGTGAACTTCTAGAAGCTCAAACAGATTTTTGAATTCCATAACAGAAATGGTGCTTCTAGCGCGATTATGAACCGGATCGTAGCATTTTCATTGGCGTAACAGATCTGGATCCCCTGCTCAATCGCCATTGGGCAATCCAGATCAACACTTCGATTGGTCAATTCAGCTGCGTAGGATCAAGGGAAAGCTATAAATAGAAGACATTTGCCCAATTGTGGCATCCAGTTTTGAGTTCATTTCTATTTCCCCGCTTCCGGTCGATAGCTTGTCTGCACTTCGTAATAGCTTCTTTTGTATTTGCTTTTGAGAGTTTCAGAGCTATTTGTAACTCAAGGAGATTGGATTCAAGATCGCAAGTCCGAGGGTCATCTAGCCGTGCTCAGAATTGTAATTGTAAGATTGAATTTAAAAGGTTCTTGTCAGAAGCTGTTTTCTCCATTGGATTCATGTCAAGGGTTCTTATTGATCACCTTAGTGCATTAGACTCCTTTAGATTCACTACTTTGCATGCAATTTCCTTGATTCATTACTCCCTGTGCGAATTAGCGTTGGTAACCTAGTTACGGCGGCACTTGCGATGATGTTCATGTTCGAATTGAGGATAGGTCAACAACTATTGGATGATCTCGTGACCATTTAAGTGATGGATCATAACCATAAGTCTAAACCCTTCCTTAATTCAGATTTATTTCTCTTACATGTCTTTGGTAGCCAGGATGAAGATTGAATCAACTCATTTAGTTCGATTCTCCATTAAAATTCAAAGGCGAAATCACGAAAGTTATTATTTCTCCATTTGATTTATTTTAATCACTTCCCAACTTGGATCCGGATCGCTTAGTTAGTTCTTTTCTTTATTTGCTTTTAGTTAAACGTGACAAAACCCAACACTCTCTTTTTTATCTCGCTTTCTAGATAATTATAGAGCCGGATCCGTAGCAGATCCGAGGTCTATCTCATATTTCGCAAATTCTGTGACGATCTTTTTAATATACTTACTTTTAAAACTTGCTACAATTGGCCTGATCTTGCAGCTATTGTTAGCCCTCAATGTCTTGATATCTCTTTCATAATTTAAAATTATGTAACTTAATATTCATTAATTCGTCATTCAAACACACATAAATCGTGCACATGTTAGGCAACAACAAGTTTTTGGCGCCGCTGTTTGGGAATTTGTTCTAAAATAGATAGACCTATGTTTTATTCTCTTTATTTATTATTTATTAATTCATTTTTTCTGTTATCTACGTGCAAAGTTACAAATACAGAAAGGAAAGGAAAGCACCTAATTCGACAAGTTTTGCGGTACCAAATTCTCTCAAGGTTGTATGTTTGGTAGGAGAACTCTCAACCCGAGATTCTCCCTTTAATTCGTGGTTGAAAGACTCCTAAGAAATGTATATACACCATGTAGTTCTGCTACAATGGGTGAACCTAGATTGTTAAGAGACTACTTTGCTCGGTGCCTATAATTCTTTCGCATTCAATTTCCCACGTGGAGGGAAATTATGAGATCAAATCATCAACCATCCAAATGCTTCATTTCATGGATTAAGTAAAGAAGATCCTTACAAGCACATTGATGAATTTCGGCTTTGTGCACAACATTTAACATAGTGGACTTGGTCCAGAGGCAACCAAGTGAGGCTCTTTCCTTTTCATTAAAGGACAAAGCTAGAGCATGGTTATCTATGTTAGCACCAAACGACATCACATCATGGAATGATTTGCAATGTCAATTTTGTCAAAATATTTCCCAATGACTAAAACCAGCCAACTAAGACAAAGCATCATCTCTTTCTCCCAAAACTCAATCAAACTTTCCATGAGGCATGGGAAAGATTCAAAGAATCATAAGACAATGCCCTCACCATCAAATTCCTAAATGGCTTGTTCAAAGCTTCTATCAAGGAATTGATCGAAGGGCAAGAACATGGTGGATGCCTCCTGGAGGTACCTACTTACAAAAAGCAGTTGAAGAGGTTTGGGACCTCTTTGAGGTGATTGGAGAAAATTCAACCCAGAGAATCTCGCCAAGAGACACGAGAATCCAAATAGGGTGAATAATCCCCAATTCACAAGAGGGAAAGTTTATGAAGTCAATGAGTGGAAAGGAAAGTGGATAATTTGACCACAAAATTTGATAGGTGATGGACTCATTTAAAGCTCCAAATGGGTCAAGAGTAGAGGAGGCATGTCGATATGCCGTCCCCTACTCATTCAATTGATCAATGTCCTTCGCATCACAATTTCGTAACTCATGATGGAACAAGCTCATGCAAATTCTTATGGATGATGCAATCCAATGACTACCCATGGAGATCTCATCCTAATCTCGTGGAATCGGAAATTACAACAAAGCAACAAGATGACCAAAATCAAATACCTTTCAAACTCGTCACCATATCGGCAGAATTTTTACAATAAACAAAATTTTCAAAGAACCTAACCCACAAAGAACCCATGCAAAGATTCTACACCAGCCCCGCCTCCTAGGTCCCTGTCATTTGAAGAGCAGGTCTTAAGTTCACTTCAGAATTTAGGAACTCTATCTCAGACTGTGAACCTTCACAGTCAGAGCATTAAAAAAATTGAAGAAACTTTGGGCCAGCTCTCGAATTCATTAGCTAAGAGAGAGGAGGGCAGACTACCCAGCCAGCCTTTGAACAATCCTAAGGGACAGTTCATGGTTGGAGAATCCTCAAATGGCCATGAGGAGATTAAAGCTGTGACCACTTTGAGAAGTGGAAGAGTAATAAAAAACACAGTGGGTAGTGAAGAGGAAAAAGAAGAAGAGGGATCCATTCGCAAAGAAGAAATCAAGTTAAAGCTCAATTCGCAAAGAATATTTACAATTCGCAAAGAACCCGATTCTGAGCGAGGAGGGAATAAAACTGCAAATAGGCTGTTCGAATAGAAGATTTACCTTTGCGAAAAGAACTTCTGAAGCCAAAGTCCTTTGCGAAAAGAACTTCTGAAGCCAAAGTCCTTTGCGAAAAGGCCCTTAAACTCTGCGAAACGGCATTTTGGAGAATTACAGCTCGTTCAAAGGGTATTTTAGGAATCTCTGCACGCGCCCCAATGCAATTAAAAGACAAGGAACATTCCAGAAGATTTCAGGCACGATCCGAAGGCATATTCTACCCCATGTGGGCGCTCAAAGTTTGAATTACTTAAGGAACTTCTAGAAGCTCAAACAGATTTTGAATTCCATAACGTAATTGATGCTTCTAGCGCTGATTGGTGAACGGATCGAGCATTTTCATTGGCGTAACAGATCCTGGATCCCGTGCTCAATCGCCATTGGGAAATCCAGATCTCAACACTTCGATTGGTCAATTCAATGCGAGATCAAGGAAAGCTATAAATAGAAGACATTTGCCCAATTATGGCATCCAGATTTTGAGTTCATTTCTATTTCCCGCTTCCGCCGATAGCTTGTCCTGCACTCTGTAATAGCTTCTTTTGTATTTGCTTTTGAGAGTTTTGAGCTATTTGTAACTCCAAGGAGATTGGATTCAAGATGCAAGTCCGAGGGTACATCTAGCCTGCTCAGTAATTGTAAGATTGAATTTAAAAGGTTCAGAATCGTGTTTTCTCCATTGGATTCATGTCAAGGGTTCTTATTGATCACCTTAGTGCATTAGACTCCTTTAGATTCACTACTTTGCATGCAATTTCCCTTGATTCATTACTCTGTCAAATTAGCGTTGGTAACCTAGTTAAAGACTTGCGATGATGTTCATGTTCAATTGAGGATAGGTCAACAACTATTGGATGATCTGTGACCATTTAAGTGGGGATCATAACCATAAGTCTAAACCCCTTCCTTAATTCAGATTTATTTCTCTTACATCTGGTAGCGATGAAGATTGAATCAACTCGCTTAGTTGCAGATTCTCCATTAAAATTCAAAGGCGAAATCACAGAAAGTTATTATTTCTCCATTTGATTTATTTTAATCACTTCCCCAACTTGGATCTGGATCAGTTAGTTAATTCTTTTCTTTAATTGCTTTTAGTTAAACGTGACAACACCCAACACTCTCTTTTTATCTGCTTAGATAATTATAGAGCCAGATCCGTAGCATGATCCGGAGGTCTATCTCATATTTCAGACAAATTCTCTGTGGACGATCTTTAATATACTTACTTTTAAAACTTGCTACAATTGGCCCTGATCTTGCAGGCTATTGTTAGCCCTCAATGTGCTGATATCTCTTTCATAATTTAAAATTATGTAACTTAATATTCATTAATTCGTCATTCAAAACACACATAAATCAGGCACATGTTAGGCAACAACAAGAAGAAGAACAAGATGTGCAGGAAGCACAGCATGATGAAAACAATGAGGTTGTTGATTTACCTCAGAAAACCCAAAAAAATGAAAAACAGAAAAATAAAAAAATTGTTGAAAAAGATGAGGAGGAGAGATTTGTTCCCCACCTCCCATTCCCTCATGCAATGAAGTCAGTTTCTCCTTTTGACAAAGGAAACACAAAAATTGAGGAAATGATGGAGACATTCAAGCAAGTTTAAATTAATCTACCTCTGCTTGATACAATCAAACAGGTCCCTGCATATGCTAAATTTCTGAAGGATGTGTGCACCCACAAAAGGCAATCTAGGATACATTTATCTAAGAAGGCCTTTGCTGTGGAGAAAATCAACCAAGTACTATCCATTGCAACACCCCCTAAAATGCAAGATCCTGGAATCCCCACAATCCTCGCATCATTGGGGAGCATACCATCGAGAAAGCTCACAGATCTCGAGCTAGTGTCAACTCGCTTCCTTATTCTCAGATATGAGAAGCTAGGTTTGGGAGAATTAAAACCCACTCAAGTGGTGTTGCAACTAGCTAACAGATCCGAGAGAAAACCTGGGATTGATTGAAGATGTGCTAGTAGGAGTAGATAAATTCTTCTATCCCGCTGATTTTCCGTGTTGGACATGGAACCAACCAAAAGCGACTTCCATCCTGTCATTTTAGGGAGACCATTCTGACAAAGAAATGCTTGTATTCAATGTCGGTCTGGTATCATGGAAGTTTCTTTTGGTAATATGAAAGTCAAATTGAATGTTTATAATGTCGTTAACCAACCTCAATTTTCTCGTCAAGAGTGCTTTCATGTTGACATCATGGATGAACTTGTGGAGGAGTCTTTGCAAAATTTCGCAGGTGAAGACTCCACCACGTAACTAAAAATGATTGGGAATCCAGAGAAAGAAGGAAAAGGAGATCAAATTCAAAGGAGTCCGCTTTGTGCAAGGCACTCACAAACAATCCTCAAGTTCTCCCTCTTGAGACCTCGCCTCTCCCTCTTCCACAAATTACCAAGGTACCTTTTCGCCCTCTTTCTCAAACAATTGGAACTCAAACAGCTCCCCAAAATCTGAAATATGTGTTTTGGGAGATCATCAAACACTACTGTGATTATTTCTTCCTCCCTTACAAAGGAGCAAGAAGAGGAGTCATGGTAGTTCTAAAATAAGACAAGAAAGCAATTCGGACCATTGTCGATTTAGGAGGAATAAACCCAGTATGCATGCATAAGATCCACCGAAGAGGATGCCAAGCCTTCTAGAGAAATGCAAAGAAGGTTGAATCCTCACATGCAAGAAGTGGTAATGAAGGAAGTTGTCAAGTCGCTAGATGTCAGTCATTTACCCCATTTCAGATTCTGCTTGGTAGCACCCACATGTGGTGCCTAAGAAATCAGCATCATGTAGTAAATAACTGGTGAACTTATGTCCACCGGACAAACAACTCGGATGGAGGGTCCATAGACTACGTAAAATTAAATACCATGACAAGGAAAGACCATTTCCCCTCCCTTCATTGACCAAATCCTTGATAAGCTTGCGGTAAAGCTTACTATCGCTTCCTTGATGGGTACTGGTTACAACCAGATCCCCTGTACCCACAGGACCAAGAAAAGACCACCTTCACCGCCTTTGGCACTTTTGCCTATAGGAGGATGCCCTTTGGTCTTTGCAATGCCCTGCTACTTTTCAAAGATGCATGTATGCCATCTTTTCGACATGATTGATCAATTCATGGAGATCTTCATGGATGACTTTTCAATTTATGGAGACAGTTTTTCCCAATGCTTACACCACCTCAAGTTGGTGTTGCAAAGATGTGAAGAAACCAATTTGGTTCTAAGTCGAAAGAGTCATTTTATGGTCACCAAGGCATTGTCCTAGGACATGTGGTCTCCCATAAAGGCATAGAGGTGGACCAAGCAAAATTGATCTAATTGCACATTTGCCTCTCCTCCAATCAAGTAGCAAATCAAGTTTCTTAGGGCATGCAGGATTTTATAGGAGGTTCATCAAAGATTTCAAGAAATTTCCAAGCCACTCATCATTTCAGTGTCAAGATGTTCCTTTTGTGTTTACTAATGAATGCATGATGACCTTTGAGGTCCTTAAGAAATGTCTGATTTCAGCTCCCATCTTCTTGCGCCCCTCGACTATTCAAAGGCCCTTTGAGCCGATGTGTGATGCATCGACTATGCCCTAGGAGCTCTAGGCGTAGAAAGGATAAGCTTCCCCATGTCATAGCTTATGCCAGCAGATCCATGATAGATGCCCAGCTCAACTACACAACAACCGAGAAAGAGTCACGCCATTGTGTTTGCATTGGAAAAATTCAGTCTTATGTTTTAGGTTCACAAATTGTGGTGTTTATCGACCACTCGCTAAAATACCTTCTCTAAGAAGGATACCAAGCCCCAGTTAATCGTGGATCCTCCTATTACGAGTTTGATCTGATTAAGGATAAGAAAGGAGTGGAAAATGTGGTGGTCGATCACCTATCCGTAATTCTCAATACCGAGGATGATAGCTACCCATTAATGAATCATTTCACGATGAGCAACTTTTGCCATCAATACCCACATCCTTGGTTTGCAAACATAGTCAACTTCTTGGCTAATCGGATGATTCCTCAACATTGGAATCGAATGGATAAAGATCTTTTCTTCTCACGAAGTTAAACATTTCATTTGGGAAGATCCTTATCTATTCAAGAATTGTGCGTACTAAGTGATCGTAAGATGTGTCCCCACCATGAATTCTCCGGCATATTGTCAATGTGTCATGACAGTTCGTGGAGGTCATTTCAAGTAACAAAAACACAAAAATTCTGCAGTGGTTTTATTGGCCCACAATCTTTAAAGATGCCTTTACAAGATCAGAATCCCGCCAGAATCGCCAAAATTGGGCAAGATTTCCAAAGAAACTCAATGCCTCTACAAATATTCTCGTGGTTGAGCTGTTTGATGTATGGGGAATAGATTTTATGGGCCCTTTCCTCCTTCTAATGGAAATAACTTCATTTTAGTAGCAGGACTATGTCTCCAAGTGGATTGAAGCCATAGCTACTAAATCAAATGATCACAAAGTGGTTTTGAAATTTCTCAAGGACCACATTTTTTCCAGTTTGGTTTTCCCAGAGCCATCATCATGATGGGGAAGCCATTTTGTAACAAAACAGCTTGAAGCTCTATTGAAAAGTATCATCACCATAGAGTAGCCACTCCCTATCATCCACAAACCTGGACAAGTGGAGATTTCAATAGAGAAATCAAACACATTTTGGAAAAAATAAAGAAGAAGGACGTAAAGGATGGTCCTTTAAGCTTAATGATGCTTTGTGGGCATACAAAACTGCCTACAAAACTCCAATTGAATGTCCCTTTTAGATCGGTCTATGGCAAAGCATGTCATTTGCCGAGAGTTAGAATACAAAGCTTTGGGCTATTAAAACATTTAATATGGATCTAACTTCTCGGTAATCACGAAACTTCAACTCACCAATTGGAAGAGTCATGATGGATGCTTATACAAGCTCCGATTGTATAAGGAGAAAGTCAAATCATTTCATGATAGGAGTTTAATGAGAAAAGAGTTCATACCGGGTCCAAGGTATGGTTATTCAACTCTAAACTTAAATTCTTTCCGCAAATTGAGATCCAGATGGGAAGGGCCATACACATCATCAAGGCCTCCCTCGGGGCTGTGGATATTTCAGATCCCAAGGATGGAAGAATCCTTAAGGTAAATGGTCGAGGCTCAAGCCATGCATTGACAACACTCGAGCCTGTCTTGCCCATCATCATCACGAATCTCCAACAATCGATGGTAGAAAATTGTATATTATGTTTGTACAACATAGTTTTCTTGAATTCTCTGCTTTCTATTTCTTTTCTTGTTCGCATAGTTTAAATACACTTAAAAGTTCAAATCGCAGCAAAACTACTTTTCGAAGCCCAAAGTTCTATTCAATAGATTCTCGAGTCAGAATGAATCGCTCGAAAAGAAAGATGTTCTTTTCGAATAGTTAATTATGTTAACAGCCTTTTCAATAGAAGGTCCGATGCTAAGTCCCTTTGAAATAAACTTTGAAGTTATCTACTTGTCGAAAGGCACTTTTGCCATTCAAATAGAAAAAAAAGGGCTCTTTGGAATATTTCAAAACTTAAAGGTGCTTTGATTTTAGCTTCAAGTATATTTAGTCGCTTTGAAGTTAGCTTTGTATTTGCAAACACTCTCTGCAGAGCGACGCCCACTAAAACCATAGCTCACTCTCTTCTCACACGAGCTCCACAAAGATATCACCGTTTGTTCCTAATTGTTTGAGCGTTTCCATTTTCGAGATCACAAAGATCGGTCGGTTGGGATCTTTACAAACAAAGCGACTCAGTTCAAGCACAAACCTTAGATCGTGGTATTTTTCTATCCATTCTCGCTCAATCTTTTAGAAAATCTAAATCTGTGTTAGCAGTGTGGGCTTTTGTTTTCCTCCATTTTAAATATGGGAAAGATCGAGAAATCCTTAGTCGCCACTTTTCTAAAGGGCAATTTTCAATGCCCCATGCTCATCCCGGAAGCAATGGTCATGTGAGTGCCAAGATAAAGAAGAAACAGAAAATTGCTGGCCTCCCTTTGGAAGACTAATTTACCCTCCTAAGAGCCAAGTTTGACATAGATAGGAAGAGCCCTTTGAAGTCCTCACCCCCATAACTTTGGCAAGAAAGCCCGGACCACAAGTCGCTATGTTGAGGAGAATGAGAGCAGCAGGAGATCCAAAGACATGCCCCGCTCTTGCCCCCGCCTGCTTTGAACCCATTCTGCCAGAGCACTGAGCGAGCTGCCTCCTGCTGCTAAGCTGACAGGAACCTAGCTGCAAGTGTGGGTGGGCTGAACAACCACCTATGGACCCCCTCACTGTACATGAACCTGTGAGTGAACTAGCACAGTCCAAGAGATACCCTCGCAGGTTTAAATGCTATGGAGCCTCCACCACCATCGCACCTCACCACCGCCATTTTACAAGAACCATTTCTGTGGTGACCAGCTCTCTGCACCACCTGCACCCATTCTACCACCACTACACTGGTACCCTATTACCCCACACCCTTCCACATTGGAGCTCATCCAAGCCCTAATCGCACCCTTACCACCCACCCCAGACTGCCCTCCATGTTGCCTCACAAGCAACCCAAACAGACCTGTAAGTCCTAGTGCTTCCTCCACTACCACCCAGGCTACCCAAACCACACCAACTGTAGCCTTACCTCCCCTTCTGGCCGAGATAGCTACCCAACCGACCCTCTCTTACCCTCCCTCCCCACTGCACCCACTTTAGTCCCCTACTTAAAAAGACAAAATAAACCCCTCACCCTTACTCCCTTTCCTCCCTCTTTTCCTTTTATTTTCTCACAAATTTCTGGTTCATGCAATTTGCTTTTCGCAATTCCTTGCTATTATTTTTTCATTGTTTTCCCTAATAATCGTGACTATGCCACCACCTTTGAACCAGTGAGGACACCGCTCCTCATAGGTTTGGGGGTGTGTGCGCCAAGGAATAGTTAACCTAAGGACAAAGAATCACCTAAGTAATCGAAATGAATTATTTTACTTAAGAATCATGACAATTAGGAAGTTTAAAATTTCTTTGCAAAATTTAGACATCATAAACCTTTCAATATTCTACATTTCCATGATGTTAGCACCATGAAAACCTCGTATCAGATTTAGCAAGTCATGGGAAAGAGAAAAGGTAAAGACATACTTAAAAGCTCAAGGAAAAACCATAACCGGTGAGAATTGAGCCCATATATTTTCCATCTCTGTTGAAGAGTGATCTGAGACAATTTTTTCGATTCAAAGGATTGGGTGAGGCATTAGATCCACTAGAAGTTAGAAACTCCAAATTAAAACAAGTAACAAGACTCATGAAACCGAGGAAAAGATCAAGGCCTTCTTGGATACTTGAACCTAACAAAACCAACCAAGAAAATTCTGCCCTTTTGTTTGTACCCCATTTGAGTACAGTACAATTCTTCATCAAAAATACCCAAAAGTACTTGCACTGAACCTATGGAACCAATTCAGCCTTCCCTCACTCGAGAATTCAGAGGTAAAGGAGAAAGAATCAAGATGGACCATTTACGGGCAACATCAAGAAAATGAAGAGAAAATACCTCAAAACAGGCAATATGGTGGTGAGAAAGGAAGAGACAAACAATGTGAAAAAGTTGCAAGCAAAAGGCAAAAAGGGACCTTATGATGAAAAAATGCAAGATCAAAGAAAGAACGATCACCGTGAATGTGAGAATCTCGAAAAGAAAGAAGCTAAACTCAAAAGGTGGAGTCATGAACCATCTCCTGCACTTCACGAGTTCTCAAATTCAAACCCCTCAAACGCCTTTCCTTGAAACTTCACTCCATAAGCCATACAAACAAACCTAGATTAAAAGCCCTTGTGATCCAAAGTTGAGTGAGTCATGTGGAGATAAGAAGTGACCCAATCTATGGTGAGGAGATGTCAATGATGCCATTGCCTAAGAATCATGCCTATGCTCATGCTTACAGATCCATTTGGGAGATGTAACGCTCTTGAGCTTGAGTGAAAATGAACCCTCAACAAAAACACCGATGAGAGTATACCCCGGTGAGTGTTTGGGTTGGAACTTGAGCATAATAAGTATGACTTACAACCTAATTTTTATTTAGATGATGAGCTCATCGGCACATTTGTACAATTTTCTATGGCTGCTCACGGATTGGAAATATTGAAACATTCATGAGGTTCTTAAAATGTTTAAATTCTGTGCAAACAATAATCAAATTTTCTGTTTCATCATTGATTCAAGAGTAACTAATCCTGCTCCTTGATTGCTCATTTGATAATATTGCACTGATGATCAACTGTTTCCTGGCGAAGTTTGTGGGTACCTTCACTGAAAACCCTCAGGAGACTTCACTACTCCTCTAGGCATCACCTAGGGGCTGAAAGGGCTTGTTGCATATGCTAAATGCACCTGCTTCCTACAAAAGTGGCTCTTTACTTTGTTTTTATGTTTCTTTGCTCGGGACTAGCAAAGCTTAGGTTTGGGGTGTGTTAAGTAGTGAAAATACCATTTTTCACCCCTAAACATGAGCTTTGACAGCCCCTTGAGACGACTAAATAAGTGGTTGATTGTGCATTTTACAGCTAACCAATTAGGCAGGTCCAAGTCCAAAAGCATCCTAAAATGATCAAAAGTCGACAACTCATGTCAAGCTCAAAGAGGGAGTGAAGAAATAGCCTCAAGAATGGCTAAAAAGGTCCTAAAAGAGCAAGAAAAGACACAAGAAGAAGGATCCATTCGCAAAGAAGAAATCAAGTTAAAAGTTCAAATCGCAAGTAAAAAGTACTTTTCAAAAGGTCAAAGTTCTGTTGAATTGATTCGAGTCAGAATGAACTACTCGAAAGAACCATGTTCTTCGAATAGTTGAAATTTCCTTTTGAATAGAAGATCCGGGAGAAGTCCTGCGAAAAGACTTTCGAAGCCAAATTGCTTTGAAAAAGAACTTCGAGCCAAAACACTTTGCTAAAAGGCACTTAAACTCTACTGAAAGGACATTCTGGGAATTACAACTTGTTTAAAGGGCATTTCAAGAATCTCGCAGCGCCCAATGCATTTAATGAGGGACATTTAGATTCCAATCAAGATCCAAAAGCATATTCCAACCCATGTGAGCGCTCAAAGATGAAATCACTTGGCGTGAACTTCTAGAAGCTCAAACAGATTTTAATTCCATAATGTAATTGATGCTTCTAATACCGATTGGTGAACCAGATCGAGCATTTTCATTGGCGACAGATCCGATCCCCGTGCTCAATCGCCATTGGGCAATCCAGATCTGAACACTTCGATTGGTCAATTCACTGCAGGTGATCAAGGGAAAGCTATAAATAGAAGACATTTGCCCAATTGTGGCATCCAGATTTTGAGTTCATTTCTATTTCCGCTTTCCCGGTCAGATAGCTTCTTTGTATTTGCTTTTGAGAGTTTCGAGCTATTTGTAACTCCAAGGAGATTGGATTCAAGATCGCAAGTCGAGGGTCATTTAGCCGTGCTCGTAATTGTAAGATTGAATTTAAAAGGTTGTCAGAACCGTGTTTTCTCCATTGGATTCATGTCAAGGGTTCTTATTGATCACCTTAGTGCATTAGACTCCTTTAGATTCACTACTTTGCATGCAATTTCCCTTGATTCATTACTCTGCATTTAATTAGCGTTGGTAACCTAGTTCGTTGACACTGCATGATGTTCATGTTCAATTGAGGATAGGTCAACAACTATTGGATGATCTCGTGACCATTTAAGTGGACAGATCATAACCATAAGTCTAAACCCTTCCTTAATTCAGATTTATTTCTCTTACATCCGTGGCCGGTAGCCGATGAAGATTGAATCAACTCGTTTAGTTGCGATTCTCCATTAAAATTCAAAGGCTAAATCACGAAAGTTATTATTTCTCCATTTGATTTATTTTAATCACTTCCCCAACTTGGATCTGGATCAGTTAGTTAGTTCTTTTCTTTATTTGCTTTTAGTTAAACGTGACAAAACCCAACACTCTCTTTTTATCTGCTTTCTAGATAATTATAGAGCCAGATCTGGTAGCACAGATCTGGAGGTCTATCTCATATTTCAGACAAATTCTCTGTGGACGATCTTTAATATACTTACTTTTAAAACTTGCTACAATTGGCCCTGATCTTGCAGGCTATTGTTAGCCCTCAATGTGCTGATATCTCTTTCATAATTTAAAATTATGTAACTTAATATTCATTAATTCGTCATTCAAAACACACATAAATCAGGCACATGTTAGGCAACAACAAGCGTGTATCAGACTGGAGTGTTCTTGACGCTTGTAGCATTTTTGAACATGTTTGCAACAATCTAATTCCATGGTGGTCTAAAAGTATCCCTGCCATAGGATTTTCTTAGCAAGCATGTGCCCACTGACGTGGGCTCCGCATACTCCCTCATGGATTTCTTTCATAATATTGACCGCTTCACTTTCAGTGAGGCACCTAAGTAAGATGTTATTGTATGATCGCTTGTAGAGGCATTCCCTGCAAATGACGTAACCTGCCGCTAAATGTTGAATGGTTCATCAGTTTGTCTTGGATGTACCCTCTGGGAAAGTTAGGGTCTCGAGGAAATTCTTGATATCTGAGAACCAGGGTGGCTCATTATCAGACTTTGTAGGTTCCTCAATCTGGAGGCAGAAGGCCGGCTCATTCCTTTGCTCGATCATGATCGGCTTCATCTCAACACCATAGGAGATTTCAATCATTGACGCCAAAGTTGCTAATGCGTCGGCAAAGTGATTCCTTATCCGGGGGACGTATGAGAAAGTCACATCTTGGAAGCAAGCTATCAGATCCTTGAGGTGTTCATGATAGGGGATCAGTTTCTCATCTTTCGTCTTCAAGCCACCATTCGTCTGGCATATGATTAACTGTGAATCGCCAAATACTCGAAGGTGAGTTACATTCAGATCGAGAGCCGTCTGTAGACCAGCGGCGCAAGCTTCGTACTCAGCCATATTGTTAGTACAAGGGAAGTTGAGCTTGATAAAGACCGGTACATGGGGTCCTTTCAGTGAAATCAGGATGGCGCCAACTCCTTGGCCCTCGACATTTGCTGTCCCGTCAAAATTCATTACCCATGATTCTTCTGCTTCTTCTGTATCGTCTTCTATCATGAACAGGATATTCTCATCGGGGAACTCAGTTCTCAAAGGCTCATAATCAAGTAAAGGATTGTCGGCAAGATGATCAGCAAGCGCCTGCCCCTTGATCGACTTCTGAGTGATGTACGTGATGTCGAATTCAGATAATAAAAGTTGCCATCGTGCGGTTCGTCCAGTGAGAGCTGGCTTTTTAAATAGGTATTTTAATGGGTCCATTCAGGCCAAGAGCAGAACCGCCTGAGATAGCAAGTAGTGGTGGAGCCTTTGAGTAGCCCATACAAGAGCCAGGCATGCTTTCTCCAGATGAGAGTAGCGCGCTTCATAATCAATAAACTTCTTGCTCAGATAGTAAATGGCATGCTCTCTTCTTTCCGTTTCATCGTACTGCCCCAAGACACATCCCATCGAAACTTTCGTCGTAGAGAGATACATCAAGAGTGGTCTCCCTAGCTCAGGTGGTACCAAAATAGGTGGATTAAGGAGGTAGCTTTTGATTTTTTTGAACGCTGTCTGACAATCGTCATTCCATTCAACAGGCAAATTCTTCCTTAGTAACTTGAAGATGCAGATTGGAGTTAGCTGTGCAATGAACCGATTGATATACTGTATTCTACCCAAAAACCCTCTAACCTCTTTCTCGATAGACGACGGTGGCATTTCAGTGATGGCTTTGACTTTGATTGGGTTGACCTCGATCCCTCTCCTGCTGACGATGAATCCCAACAGTTTCCCGGACATAGCACCGAAAGCACACTTCTATGGATTCAGACGTAGCCTGTACTTTCTCAAACTGTCGAAAAGCTTCTGGAGGATCACCAAGTGATCGCTTCGCTCCGGTGATGTAGCTATCATATCATTGACATATACTTCAATTTCTCTATGCATCATATCGTGAAATAGCATGGTCATAGCTCTTTAGTACGTTGCACCAGCATTCTTCAGTCCGAATGGCATGACTCAATAGTAAAAGGTTCCCCAGGGGGTAATGAACGTTGTCTTCTCACGATCAACCTCTGCCATCCTTATCTGGTTGTATCCTGAGAATCCATCAATGAATGAAAGCATCCCGTGCTTAGCGGTGTTATAGACCAAGATGTCGATGTGTGGCAATGGGAAGTCGTCCTTTGGGCTCGCTTTGTTCAAATTGCGGAAATCGATACACATGCAGACCTTTCCATCCTTCTTCAGTATAGGCACAATATTAGCTAGCCACTACAGGTATTTAGATACCATGAGGAATCCTACGTCATGCTGCTTGATGACCTCATCTTTGACTTTCAACATCCACTCGAGTCAGAGACGTCTCAACTTTTGCTTAACCGTCTTCATATCGGGGTAGAGACGTAACTCATGTTCGACCAAATCAGTGTCCAAACCAGGTATGTCCTCATACGACCAAGCAAAAATGTCTTGATATGATCGAAGGAAGTCGATCATGCTTTTTCTTTCCTCGGGAGACAGTGACGTTACGATTTTGGTAATGCAGGGAATCTCTTTAGTCCCTAGATTAATGTCCTCTGTTTCTTAGACAATTGGGGTAGGGCCATGCTCAAAGTCGGCAAACCGGTCAAGAAGCTCATTAGGGAGCTCCTCTAAAGGGATATCCTTGTCCAGACTCGTAACACCTACCTCTTCTTGTATTTCTACAGGAAAGGGGTCGATTTTACGTGGGACGGGTATTTCAATTAAGGCATCTTTTCGTGGGATTTTATTTAGAATTTTAAATGACAACTTTTTTGGATTTTATACTTTTTCAATGTTTTTGGAATTTTTATTTTCTTTAATATTTTTGAGATTTTGTATTTTTTCGATGTTTTTGAGATTTTTGTTTTCTTCAGAGACGGACCCTTGGTAGCACGAGTCTGTGTATATACAAGGTATTTCCTGCCAAGGGCTTATCTAACTTTATATAGGTTTTTTTTTTTAGGAAGCGTGTGCCAAATGTTAGGCCACTCCCCGCTTCCAGGGTTTGGGGCAGAGATGCCCAGTTGCGTACTTGAGGGGTCGCTCCTTTACCTAATTGGATGGAGGGTGCTGACTGATATGGCTCCTTGGGGTCAGTTTCCATCATGTTAATCCCCATTTTATCTGAGATGATATCCTCAAGCGTTAACACGGCTTTGTGGTGATTCACCACAGGGGGAGTTTGTTCAGGTACGAGCCATCGTTCCTCAAAAAGGGATAACGCCGCCAAATCTATCTCCAGGCTGGGAAGGGTAATATGGGGATTGGTGGGGTGAACTGGTGTTGTAGGCTTGTGTGGGGTTAATCGGGTTTCCCCATTCCAATCAATTTTCACAACCCCAGCACTTATGAATGAGTTCCTGATGTGAGGCCTGGGACGGGGTTTCTCCTCTATGTGGATCCCCTTGGCTTTCGCAGCTGCCGTTGCATAGTCCTTCTCCTTGGCCTCTCTTACTTCTTCTTCTGTGGGCTTTGAACCTAGCCCGAACCTAAATTTCTGACTGCTCTTAGCTATGACGGGCTCCTTCCTTGTAATCTGAGCCCAAGACCTCTTCCTTTTTTATAGCCCCACTTTTTGAGCATGGCTACTACTGCTATCATGCCACCTCTGGTTCTTGGAATGATGCCCTCGATGGGCTCCGGGAGTATTGCCGACGCCTCATACTCGAAACTGTGGAGGTCGACGTCCTCAGCGGTGTGTGGTACATCCAGCATATTGGGTTTTTCAACGCTATTGGTGGCCTTTTCTTTCTCACTGTACCCCTCTCCGATGATTGTGATAATCTTATGCCCAGATACAAATTTGAGTTTCTGGTGCAATGTGGAAGGTATGGCTCTAACTTCATGTAGCCAGGAGCGCCCTAACAGTAGATTAAATGAGGATTTGATGTCCATTACCTGAAATAGTATGGAGAAGGTCATTGGCCCAATTAACAGCTCAAGGTCAACTTCTTCCATTATCTCTCTTCGTGTGTTATCAAAACCTCGAACACTGGTTCTTGTGGGTCTCAGCATGCACGGATCTACCCCAATCTTGGTGGCGGTTCTTAATGGGCATATATTCAATGCAGATCTATTATCGATTAGAACTAAAGGGATAATCATATTTCCAGACTCAATGGTTATATTCAAAGATTTTGAGTGACTACCTCCTTCCTCAGGTAAATCGGCATCAAAAACTGAAATGGCATTTGGAGCCATCACTTGACCAATTATCTGCCCAACTTCATCCGGGCTAACTTGAAACGACACATGCACATTCTTTAACGCCCCCATTAATGCTTGAAAATGGAGTGCGGACGTCATTAACAGATCCCATACAGTAATATGGGCGGGCATTCTTCTCAGCTGAGTCTCCAGTATATGTTCTCTACTCATTTTTTCGAAGGGTTCACTGCGCTATCTTTCTTCTCTTCTGGTTGGGCTTGTGCTGCTGTCGGTGTTTCCGACTGCTTCGAGATCTTTCCAGATCGGCTCACAAAGTCCATTGCCCCTTTTCTGTGGCTGCCAGCGTTAACATTTGTTTGCTCATAACTCAGCGGGACCTGATGAGGATCATAGGTTGGTCTCCCGAGATCTGAAATGGTATAGCAGCCAGTATCGAAGGTACTTGCTCTACGGGCTCAAGAGGTGTGGGCAACACTTGATTTACCTTGGTGATAGCTGGTTAAGGGGCCAAATTAGGCCAAATGGGGGTGGTGAAGCTTGAGGGTGGTGGTACTGGGGGAAAAGGGCCATTGGTAGCTCATAGGTGCTGGCGGGGGGTTGGGGGTATGATGAGCTATCGGGTAATTAACAGTGGTGGTGGTGTATGGTTGATTTATATGCACATAATTGATGGGTGTTGGTGATGGAAAGTAAGCCCTAAGATCTAAGGGTTCAACTCGTGGTGCAGTCGGGTTGGGGAAATAATCTGACAAATTCAGGGGTTCAATTACCTCGATGTTCCTTTCTTCAATATTTCTTGACAATGGCGCCACATAAATCTCTCAATCACTGATGTAATCAAATGGGTCAAACTCAAACTCCTCTTCATTTTCTATCATTCCGACGGTGGGTCTGGGACCTATTCCTCCGGTAAGATGTGGGGATAGTGGCACCTGGTGGATATTTGCATGCTCGTTTGCTTGGGTGGGTGCAAGGGGAATGATCTTCCCACCATCGATTAAATCTTGGATCGTGTGCTTCAATGGGAAGCAGCGATCAGTTGGGTGACCCGGGCCCTGATGGAAATTGCAATGAGTATTGGGGTCAAAATTATATGGAATTGCATTAGGAGGAGGTCGTGGTTGGAGAACAGTTATTAAACCCTTTTCAATTAATAATGGCAAAAGTACACTCAAGGATTGCCCCAAGGGTGTAAAGACTCGATCATAGCGGGCTCTCCTCTCTGGGGTCATTTGCATTCCCTGCCCATTCCCTGCTCTTTGTATCGGCTCAGTTCTGACAAGCGCTGGCTGTGCGGCTTGAAATTGAAATGGGGTTATATTGTTATTATGGGGCCTGGTGTTGGAAATGTTCTGAACATCGACCCCTGTTCTCTTCTCATTCCTTTGTTCTGAAAACCTTCTAACCCCACTAGTTCCACTTGGTACATTTTATTCAGGCGGCCTTCCCTAATAACGTCCTCGCATTGATTAGCATTCCTCACCAGATCAGCAAAGCTGGACTGCTGCTGGTATACCAAAAAGTTCGAGATCACTGGCAAAGTATTCTTTGAAATCATTTTGATCTGCTCATCGTCAGGTATCCTGTTTCGGACCTTAGCTGCTAGTGCTCTCCATCGCCCCAAATAGTCGCTGAAAGTCTCATTCAGGTTCTGTCTTAGACGTGCTAAGTCTGACTTACGCGGCTCAATGTCTCTATTGTAGACATATTATTCTTCGAATAGGTGCGTTAAGTCCTTCCATGTCTTCATCATAGATGGTTCTAAAGATGTGAACCACCTCAAAGCCGGACCGGTTAAACTCTTTTGAAAGACTTTTATCAGTAGTTTTTCGTCCCCTCCATACTGGCACATGTCCCCATAGTAGGACTTCAGGTGTGCTATGGGATTGCCGGTGCCGTTGTATTTGTCGAAGGCAGGCATTTTAAATTTGGGAGGTAAGGGGACCTCAGTGAACAAACACAAATCTGCGAAGTTCGTGGCATGGATTTCAGTACCACCCATTTTCATTAACTGCTTCTGTATTTTGTCCAACTGTTTTTTTAGCTGCTCTGATTCTTTGGACAAGGGAGCTGCTTTCTCGACAGTTGGTTGGACTTCACTTTGGGCTATTAGGGAGTGGGCAATTAAAGGAGGAGGGTTTAGGCTGGTCAATGCCCCAACATAGGCTCCATTGTTCCTAATCTCATCCTCTTCATACTGCTGGTCAACATATTCTGCATTGAGGGTGGGATTCTCATGCTGGTGTTGCACGGACTGGATGGGAATGACATGAGTGGGGGTTGGGTGAGTTCATTGGGGATGAGGGAAGGTTTGTTGGATGATGGGATGAGTGAAAGTTAGATGTTGGAGTGGGGCCTGATGAGGCCATTAAGCATGGGGGAAGGCCTGGAACTGGCTTTGGGATGTTGGGATATGGGAGAGTTGGGACTGATGTAAGGCATGGGTTTGAGCTGGGTATGAGGGTTGTGAATGGGTTAAATTTTGGAGGAATTGTGAAGGGTATGGGTGTGAGGTTCCAAGGTTTTGTTAAGCTTGGGTTTAGGCTATGAAGCCTTGGGAGGGTTGGGCTATGAAGCCTTGGTCCTGATAGGTTTGGGCCATGGGCCATTGATGGTTCTGGGTCATGGGCCCTTGAAAGGTTTGGGCCATGGGCCATTGATGGGTCTGGCCCATTGGGCCTTGGTGGGTCTAGCCATTGGGCCTTGAAATATTTGGGCCATGGCCCCTTGATGGGTCTGGCCCATTGGGCCTTGGTGGGTTTGGGAAATGGGCCCTTGGTGGGTAAGGAAAATTGGGCTATTGGGCCTTGGGGCATGTGGGTAGTGGGGGTTTGGATGGTGTGTATGATGGGAGGTTGATGGGAGTCATGCAGGAGTGAAGCATGGAGATTAGCTAGGGTATGGGATGGGTTCATGGATATGGGGGGTGGAGGAGAGGAGGCATTTTGGGAAGCCTTCCACATGGAGTAGGCTTGGAACATCTCCTCCATCATGGTCATAGAAGGAGGGTCGGATGAAGATGGTGGATTTAAGGGGTGATGGGGTATAGATGGGATGGATGTGGAGGATAAATTGGGCATGGCCCCGATAAAATTGGGCATGACCCGAGTAAGTGATGGAATATGGGGTGGATTGGAGGGAAGAAGTGGGGCATTGGAAAAGGAGGGTTGGTTGGGTATGTATGTGGATGATGAAGGGTAAAGTGTTGGTGATTGGGAAAAATTGGGCATGGTCCCAGTAAAAATGGGCATGACCCAAGTAGATGGGGAGATGTGTGGGGGGTTGGATAAGGCGAAAGTAGTAATGTGAATGAGGGTGGATCGGGCCTATATGGGGAAGATGGAAGATGGAGCATGGATGTGGATGCGGGAATTTGGGTGGATGAAAAATAGGGTATGTTGGATGGGTTTTGAATGGGTGCGGAAGGAAAAATGGGCATGGTTTGGGTAAAAGATGGGGAATTGGGGGATAGATTTTGGATAACTTGGGAAGTGGTGGATGGAAAAATAGGGGCGCCAAAGGGGCCGGAAATGGCAAAGGGTGATTGGGTGAGGGAGATGTTGGTTAAAATTTCTCCCAAATGGGAATGGGTTGGAGAATGTGGCAGGGATGAATCGGGATCGGCATAAGCCGGGTCCACTACCCACAACATCGTTTGTTGGCGGGTTGGGTACGAGTGCCTTGGATAAGGCCCAAAAAATTTCCTCCTTCCCCTACGGGATGATGGAGGGCAAGATGATGCCGTTATGTCGGCACCACAAAGACTCTAGTTTTTAGGTTTTTTTTATTAAAAAAAATTTTTTTGAATTTTTATAAGTGAAAACAAAGGTTCCGAGGCCCTGAAGTTCCCTTCTCGGGTGGCTTTCGTACCTTAATTTAGGACCCACAGCGACGATTCTAAAGCACTTCGAAAGAATCAAAGGAAGACTTTTGATCTATTGAAGGCACGAAAATTGATGCGGAAAGCCCGATCCCCCGAGATGAGTCAAAGAGAAGTCTCCTTCTTTTGATCGGCAGAGGCGTATTGGGTGTCGGGGATGGCGGGGCCCAAACAGAGGTACTAAGACACTAGTCAGGGGACTCGGGATGTGGAAAAGGCCACAGATCCAAACTGCTACTGTTCAAAACTACACAGCAGCAACTTCAGTTGGGAGTTAATCTCTAAACCGGTTTTTTTTTTGAAGCTGGGCTTCCGAGAACTGACTAATTTTTTAGTGAACCGTTCTCTCCTCACCAAACCTAAGAGATGTGAGTCCGATATAACTCGCTAACGCGCTCCCCAAGGGTTTTAAGCTTTGTAGGAATGGGAACCCACCCGATATACCTCCAACGCAAGCGCTTTCTCAGATACTAGGTGGGCTGGGACTTTTCTAAATCATCACCACTAGGGGCTGCCGCCATACTAAGGCCCGGGTAGTTGTATGTGTGCCTAAACCCAACCCTTTGAAAATCTAACCCATAAAAGTAAATTAATTAAGTTCCCTATCTTGGTTCAATTTTAAAACTTTTCAAAGCTTTTTTTTTATGGAAGTTTTCTTAAGTTCAAAGAACAGGGGTGATGATCCTGTGCCGCCTCTACGAGCCGGCGTCCACTGTTAGGATATGATAAGAAATAAGGAAAAATGATGGGGCCAATCAAGCGACTAGGCGGAAAATATAAAGTGCTGAAATTAAAACCGAATCATAAAGGTAAGTAAGAAAGGTGCCAGTCAAGTGACTAGGCGAAAATTGCTGAAATTTAAAGCCGAAATGTAGGGGTAAGTAAAAAAGGTGCCAGTCAAGTGACTAGGCAAAAATTGCTGAAATTTAAAGCCGAAACGTAGGTAAGCAAGAAAGGTGCCAGTCAAGTGACTAAGCAAAAATTGTTGAAATTTAAAGCCGAAATATAGGGGTAAATAAAAATGTGCCAGTCATGTGACTAGGCAAAAATTACTGAAATTTAAAGCCGAAACGTAGGGGTAAGTAAAAAATGTGCCAGTCAAGTGAGTAGGCAAAAATTGCTGAAATTTAAAGCCGAAACGTAGGGGTAAGTAAAAAGGTGTCAGTCAAGTGACTAAAAAAAAATTACTGAAATTTAAAGCCGAAACATAAGGGTAAGTAAAATGACATAATTAGAGGGGTGAGTAAAAAATGCACTAAAAAATAGCAATAAAAGGTTAGTAAAAATAAAAAGTAAATGGCCCAAGTTCAAGGGAAGCTCTACTAACTACTCCCCAGCAGAGTCGCCATCTGTGCAACAGTGGGATTTTTTTTACGATCCCGTCGCGACGATGCGCTCGCTAGATAAAATATTTAGAGTCGCCATCCGGAGCTTTTGGTGTCCCAGGAAACCTAGATCAATTTTTATGAGCACCGAAGTGCTAAAAATATTACTCTGAATTCGGTCCACACCAAAGGTTCTTGGGTAGGGGCCTCGGTTATCGATTGGGAAGGTGTTAGGCACCCAATCAACCCGCTAAATGCGGTCTCTACTTAAGGCCAGATCTATGTGGGGCTGGTTTATATATATATATATATATAAAAGAAAGCAAAATGAGCGGCGCTTCCCCTTGCCCGAAGGCACACCGATCCTATTGAGCCCTTCCCGCTTGCCAAAATTTGGGCAACATAACAACTCAATTCTAGGACAGAGGAAAAGTAAAGAAGGTAGAAGAATAGAGGGGAGAGCCGGAGCTCTCGGGCCCTTATAGCACCGTTGGGGAGACTTGCGTTGTCTTTCTTCGGTGAGCTTTTTAAAGGCTTGTATGGTATGGAATGGGGTTCTAACTCCTAAGGCTTGAAGCTAAGAGGTAGAGAATGAAAGTTAGAGGATAACACACACCTAACCTAGAGGTTTTTAGTGAAATACTAAGGTCTAAAGGGGCTTTTTGAATTCTGAAATTTGTATGGGGATGGTGCACCAAAGGGAGAAAGATCTTCTCACTTAAGCTCTTTCTCTCTTAGGTAAAAATTCTCAACCCTTAGGCAAGAGGGGTGGATTAGTGAGGGGTTAAAGTCCTAATTGGATTAGCAATTAGGTAATGGGCAATCTATAGTTTTTGTGATTTTCTAGAGCTTGGAGAAGAGGGATTTGAGTTTAATGGTAGATAATAGGGTGGTGACTTGAATGACAAAAGGGTGGTAACTTAAGCTAATAAGGTCACTAGGGTCCTAATGAAGCACACCCTAGAATTTGGGATGGTCCACAAGTCAAACTCTTAATGTCAATTTTGGCCATTTTTTGAAGGAAAACCAGGCCCAAACTATTGGAAGTTGAAGACCCGCAGGGGCCTGGCCCGGTTTGCAATTTCCTACACAAATCCGTATTTTTCAAACTGCCATAACTTTTTATGTACAACTCCAAATTAGGCGATTCTTGGCTCGTTGGAAAGCTGAAAAAGTTTACTTTCTAATTGTATAAGCCTTAGGTTGGGTAACTATCTATTCTAACCTTGGCACTCCTCTTTTCATCAGCTATTTTGGTTAATTTGAAACTGGCTCTATGGGTCCAATGTTGTAATTTCTTGCACAAATTTATGATCTTCATTCTGCCATATCTTTTGATGTACAATTCTAAATTAGGCGATTCTTGGTTCATTGGAAAGATGGGAAGCTTTACTTTCTAATGGTATATATCTTAGGTTAGGCAACTATTCACAAAAACTTTAACACTTCTCTTTCTAACCGCTGTTCAGGGGGGTTCGACTCGTGCCCGAGAAGGGCTCTAATAAGTCTGGGAAGGCTATGGTTGATTCCTAAGGGTTCGAGATTGGTTTCTAAAGGTTCGGGAAAAGTTTTGAGGGATCTAAGGTAATTCCTAGAGGTTTGGGGTAATTCCTAAGGGTTCCATACATGCCATCAAAAGCTCAGAAGTGTGCCTCTCTCGAAATGTGTTTCGATCGAGCCTTGGGCCAAATTTGGGTGTCTACAGTTTGGTTGGTGTAGAAATTTATGAAGAGAGAGAGAGTGAAGAGAAAGGATTAATTGTAAGGGAATTGTGTAAAATGGCGGATTGAAGCCACACGTGAGCTATAAATTTTGACGGCAACGCGTAGGTGAATTCGTTGGAGTCGGAGCTAGGAACCCTAACCCATAAATGAAGCCATTGAATCAATCAAGAGATTGATTTGAGGTGAGTTCTATTAGATTTCTATAGGCATGTTGTTGTGCATTGAATTATTGATTAAATACTAAATCAAAGAGGTAGAAAGAATGAGAAATGGAAAAGAAGAAAACTGGAAGAAATGCTCGAAACTGATTTATCGATTTAAAATCGATCAATCGATTTTTAGATTTCGATTAATCGATTTGAAATCAATTAATCTTCTGAGCACTCGTAGTGGCTGGGAAATGAGTAGCCTGGGAAAACCGATTGATCGATTTGTAAATCGATCAATCAATTTTGAATTTTCGATTAATCAATTTGGGATCGATCAATCGATTTTGAGAGTTTCTGTTGACTTTTGTTTTAGACTTTGGGGTTCTGGGAGGGTCTTGTACCTCCTTTTATGCATCGTTCTTGATGCTTTGCTTATGCTATAATGTAACTTACGTTATGTAAGTGAGTGCAAGCATGAAAAGCCACTAAGGACCTTGACACTTGTGAATTTATACGCGTGAGGTAGGGAACGCCTTGAACATATACTTTAATTACAAAAGCATGTATGTAGTGATATAGAAATGAGTAATTATGCATTGAAAATATAAATCTTAAGTGTGTGTGTGTGTGTGTGTGTGTGTGTGTGTGTGTGAACACTAAGGAAATGAGTTACAATATGAGTATGTGACGTCCCTAGGGGATGTGAATGTTATAAAGGCATCTATGTGATGCATTGAGCTGGTCACATCCCAGGGATGTATGAAAAAATTTAAAGTAAAGTAAATGAGAATTGATCAAGCCTAACATACTATAATTAGCGCAATTACACGGTGAATAACTATATGTAGTACACTTTTGATTTAAGGTTTGGAGAATACCCCACCGACGTTGTTGGATACCTGCGACTGACTCGACAGAATATTCGTGACCGGTACGGCGGCCAATCCGTACACTACTTGGACATCCCAGGGATGTATGTGAGATTTGTACCCCATCGCCTATGAGGAAGGGACCTGGGTAGTATTAAATTAATAAAAAAGAAAATGAAAATGGCCTGATTAGACGACGATGGAGGGTATTCCATCGGGGCTCGAGGCTATAGTAAATCGAGGATTATTTAAGTTATGATTTAAGTTTTTAGGCCAATCGTTTTCTTTTATGAGCAGGTTGAGAATAAGTAAACACATGTAAAGTAACAGTTATATTCAATTCATCTTTTCAGTCATTTAAATTATTTTCCAGCTATTTTATTGATGAATCATGCTTCTAAATGTCATGGAATATATGTGAGAGATTAACATATATGTTCATTCAGTTGTTTCCCTATTAAGCTATGATGTAGCTCACCCTTTAGATATATGTCGCAAGTCCTGTGCTTGCGGTTGCTGCTGCTTCGAGAGACGTAGATCCGGGGGATTCAGATTATATGCCTGGGGAGGATTCAGAGCCCCCACCTGAGAACTTCTTCTAGGGGACCCTTGCGTACTTTGATTGAGTTTTGAGAGAGTACTGTACGGCTTTGTATGTCAAGCCCTATTTTGTTGAGAAAATGTAATATGTACTGAGATATTCTTTTGGTGAACCATCCCGGGTGACTGTTGTGTCGTCACTGATGGTTCGGGTAGGTTATTTTGCTCATGCAGTGGCATAAGATCAGAACCATCTTTTGGGCTATGAGTTTTGCCTTTTCTATATAGAACTGGAGATTTAGTTCTGTGTCAGTTCTTATGCTTTTATTTTTCTTTATTGTTGCTTGGGTATACTAATATTCCGTGCAGGCTTTTGGGGCACGACCTCGAGGGTCGTGCTGATGTCATGGGTTTTGGAGTGCCGAAATCCAGGCTATCACAGTTGGTATCAAAGTAGTTTCTTTTAGATTTTCTGACAAGTCTTGATGTTGTCAGAGTATAGGACCTTCTGCTAATGAAGCTGATTTCATGTGTAGAGTGTTATGTCTTCTAGAGGAAGAGGACGGCCTCAGGGCAGTCATGATAGAAACTTACGGAGCGGAGACGATTTTGTCTCGACTTCGAATAGAGTACCGATGGGAAATAGAGAGGCCCCAGGGAGTAGTGGCCAAGAGAGCCGACCCCAGGCAGAGAATCAGGATAGAGATCGTCAGGATAGAGATCAGCGAGAATAGGAAAGAGTAAGAGAAAGAAATAGAGAGAGAGAGAGAAGAGCATCAACGGATGATGCACACTATGGAAACCATGGCAAATGCCATGACTCAGCAAGCAGTGTCCTTGGCAGCTCATAATGCCAACGACCAGCATCAACCACCTATACCTCTAGTAGGTCCTACACAGGCATTGCCCTTTGTATTCACAAAGTTTAGGAGGATGCGTCCTCCAAGCTTTTCAGGATAAGCGGAGCCAATAGATACAGAAAATTGGCTGAGTGAAATGGAAAAGGTATTTAGCGTGCTTACGTGCACGAAAGATGAGAGTGTTCATTGGGCAGCGTACATGTTAGATTGGGAGGCTAGCCCATAGTGGAAGTCCGTCTCTAGGACTAGGGCTCAGGAAGGATTGCCCTAGACATGGGAGGAGTTTGTGGAAGAATTTAACAAGAAGTACTTCCCTGAAGTAGTATGCAATCAAATGGAAGTTAAATTTCTACAGCTTGAGTAGGGAAGGATGTCAGTGAAAGAGTATAACGTAGAATTCATGAGGCTTACTCGCTTTGCTCCTGATTTTGTAGTCATGGATTTGATGAAAGCAAAGAGACTACAACACGGCTTGAGGCCAGACATCAGGGGAAAGGTAGCAACATTTGAGCTAAAGACCTATGGAGAGGTCATGAGTAAAACCTTTGTGATCGAAGAGGACAATGAAGATAGATACAAAAGGAGAGATCAGCAAGGGAGAGGAAGAACGGATCAAAGTAAAGTGGGGAACTACGAGCCGGTGAATAAAAAACCAAGATTCGTAGCACCCATTCAGAGACAACCATTCCAAACCGGTTATATTAGATCGGCGCAGCAGACAAACTATCAGAGATTACCTGTGCTTATGTCGGGGAGGCCAATTAGATATGAGAACCATGCTACCACTACTGGAGTAGCAGTTACCTAGGGTTTCTCACGGGCAGCGTTTACTACAGTGGAGACTTATGCCAAGTGTGGCAAGTCTCATAAAACAGCGGAGTGTAGAAGGGGTACTCGGGATTGCTACAAATATGGAAAGGTGGGCCACATAATCTAGGATTGCCTTGAGATGAGTAAAGAAAGGAGAGCTTCTGCTTCAATGTCACGACCGATACAAGCAAGGAAGCCGGTCGTACAAGGAAGAGCATATGTTGTTACTGCCCAAGAAGCACAGAATACCAACGACGTGATCCAAGGTGAGACTTTCTTTTAAATAAAGAATTTCATTTTCTTAAAATTTTTAGATAGAGAAGGTGCATTCATGTAAGAAGTAGAGTAGACTAATTCTTGTCCATAAATTTTGATGTGCATAGTGTGCTATGTATATATATGTATGATATAGGTACCTTACAATTATACGGAAGGGGAAGTGATGTAGCTTATGAGGCTAGAGTGTTGATAGACTCGGGGTCTACCCACTCATTTACTACTCCTTGCTTTGCGAAGAAAATGAAGCTCAACCCAGAGACGTTGGACTTTGTTTTAGCGGTATCTATCCTGACTAGAGAATCAATCGATACGGAAAGAGTTTGTAAATTGGTAATAGTGACCATCAGAGATGGAGACGTCTTTGAACTATCGGTAAATTTAATTATGTTGGACATGTAAGGATTTGACGTGATCCTTGGCATGGACTAGTTTTCACAGCATTGTGCAACCGTTGATTGTAAGAACAAAGTCATCATCTTCAGACCTAATACAAGGAGATCATTCCGATATCGAGGAATGAGATCGACGTTTATGCCACTTATCACTACAGTCAGGGCCGAGTGCTTAATCAGAAAGGGGTGTAGTGGTTACTTGGCATTCTTGAAGGAAGATAAGGAAGGGAAGAACGTCATTTCAGAGATTACTGTTGTGCGTGAATTTAAGGATGTATTTCCAGAGGAATTACCAGGATTACCTCCAGATAGAGAGGTAGAATTCATTATCGACTTAGCACCTGGAACGGAGCCTGTTTCCAAAGCACCATATAGAATGGCTCCTACTGTGTTGAAGGAGTTGAAAGAGTAATTGTAAGAGCTCATGGATAAGGGGTTTGTAAGACCTAGTGAGTCTCTATGGGGAGCACCGGTCTTGTTCGTAAAGAAGAAAGATGGGTCAATGCGACTGTGCATTGACTATCGCCAGTTAAACAAACTCACCATCAAGAATCGATATCCATTGCCTAGGATTGATGATTTATTTGATCAGCTGCAAGGAGCAAGGTACTTTTCCAATCGATTTGAGATCTGGATACCATCAGCTGAGAATTAAGGTAGAAGACATCCAGAAGAGAACATTTAGGACACGGTACAGACGCTACAAGTTCTTAGTGATGCTATTTGGTTTGACGAATGCACTGGCGTCGTTTATGGATTTGATGAATCGGGTGTTTAAACCACACCTGAACACTTGTGTCGTAGTGTTGTCCTGCTGGCCTCACAATTATTAAGGGGTTAAAATAGTGAACTACATCAAAAATGGTCTCCAGGCAAGCAGGTAGTCCTGCAAGAATCAGGGCTGTTGCAATAAGTTTTGATAGGTAAGTAAGGGTATGTCCACAGGGAAATGTGTTTTAAAGGATGGTAAATCTCCAGATCTATGGTAGGTCTGATGTTGGCGATTTTTAGGTGTTGATTATTATGAATTAAAAGAAAGAAAATAAAATCAAAGTAAAACAAAGGATGGATTCAGTACATCTAAAATATCCTAGACCTGTAAGATACAGGGTCCTTTGTAGCAAGTTTTAATAAGTAAGAGTTTATCCCATAGGGAGCAATGATCTAAACCTAGAACGTGTATAGTAGACCTCCAGATCTAGCAATTCTAGGAGAAAGAGAGCTTTTCGGGTGTCATTAGATCTAATTCTACAAAACTGAAATAAAACTAAACTAAAAGATGGATGGTAAAATAAAATATAAAATGGGGAGAAATAGACAGCTAAGGCCTGGTTTTTTATTGCAAAACAGATTAAGGTATGTGAGCAATCCTTCATTTGACTACAAGCACAAATGCGAGGTAGAAGAATCCACTCTAAACCAAAGGCTTGGACTGATCTTAAGGGTATGATCTGTCCACTTTAATGGTCACAGATCATCCTAGGGATTTCATCCAAATCAAAGGTTTAAGGTAGAAGAATCCAATCTAGACCAGGGGTTTGAATTGATCTTAAGGCTATGATCTATCTACTTTAATGGTCACAGATCATCCAATAGATTTCCTCCATCCCGATGGCTTCGATCAGAACAAGATAATTACTACAGATGTTGTGGATGCAAGGCCACAAGCATAGGCACCCACAGGCATATCAAACCCAGGGAAATCAGATGGTCATCAAGAGATCTACCGAAGATGTGGCAAGCTTGGCCCATCTACACAAGAGTCGATCGAGAATCTAATGGGACCACAAGATCTATAGATTTAATTAAGCTTTAAAACCAATAATTTATTGCCTTAGAATTACTTACAATGACCTTGTCCTCAGATCTATAGTCTGTGCATCAATCCATAAGACCTTCATGCCAAATTACAATAAAAAACCATATCTGAACTACTACTTAGATCTAATCCAACAGGCTGGACTAGAGAGAGAAGGGGGAAGAGAAAAGGGGAAAATAAAACCTAAAACTAAACCTATATGAGCTAAGGAGAACTCAAGCTATTCCTTTGTTCCTACTTTTCTTGCTGAGAAATTACAGCATAATAGATGGGTATTTATACATATGCATCGATCCATGTGCCTTGAGTTGCAGCCAATCAGAAGAGAGGATTTCAGTTTAAGCTTAATCCCTTTTTAAGAGTTTCAACCAATCAGAGAAGAGATAGGGATCTGGTTTTGTTTGTGCCCAGCTGAAGCTAATCTGTTCCCTGCCAAAAATTAGTTCACACTCATGTGCAAAAATTTGTGTGCATTAGAGTTCCCAGATTTGCCCCTGGCATCCATTGATTTTTGCTGCTCCAGCCTCAAGCTATCGACAGGATTGTGGCTTCAGCAGATGCATTCGATAGGTGCAAGCTGGAGGACTGCTCGATAGGTATAAAACTGCAGCATTCTTTAAGCATTCGATAGGTTGAATTGCAACCATTTGATAGGTTCCATTTTCAGCAGCAGTTCTATTCGATAGGTTCAATCCATGAAGGTTTAGAGGAGTTCGACAGGTTGGAGGGCACAGCAGTTCGACAGGTTTGGATTCCAATTATAAGTGCAGCTCGATAGGTCCTCCTTCAATCTTGAACAAGTCGCTAGATTCATGGATTGAATCATTCGATAGGTTCTATTGATGCATTGAGGGATTGCTCGATAAGATCTTCATGACCTATCGATATGTTCTATTTCCAGTAGCATCAGGAGGTTCTACTACTGCTGTAAAATGTATCAACAAGTCGATAGGATGGGCCTTTGTTGCTGTTGCCAATACAACACTTCTCGATAGGATCTATTTTAAGTTCTTGCACCAATCGATAGGTCAAAATAGCCAACTGCTCAACAGGTTTAAGATGGGGACTTGAAGTGCTCACATGCTGAAACCATTTTGCTCGGTGTGCACAAAGCTGAAGCTCTTTTATTCTTGATAGTTTGGAACTTGAAAGTGCTGGTGCTTGGGTTCTTTGTTCTGCTATTTACTCTAACAACAGCAGCTCTCTTTCAGATCATGGGCTTCATTTGTGTCAGCCCAATGAATGGCTCTATTTCTGATCTTTGCGACACTTATTAACTGGATTTCTGCACTATGCTGTAATTTCTTCCTTAAACTGCAAAACAAGCCAAAAGTGATTATAAACAGCTCTAAGACTTAGCAAAAGCCAGGTTTAAAGGTGTAGAAAGTGGTAAAAATTAGTACTTAACACACCCCCAAACCTAACCTTTGCTAGTCCTCGAGCAAAGTGAAATTTAAAACAACTAACCTATGAAATAACATGCCACTTTCGTAGGGAACACGGGTGCATTTGGCACATGCATCAAGCCTTTTAAACCCCTAGGTGATCCCTAGTGGAGGAGTGGAGTCTCCTGAGGGTTTTCAGTAAAGGTACCCCCAACCTTCTCCAATAAAATTAGTTAATACTCATGCAACATGTTAAAACAGAGTTTAAGGGAAATAAAATAAATTCCACACCATGTCCATTCAGTTTTAGAGGATTTTTTAGCAGAATAAGCACCAGTTCAAAACCTGAAATTCTGTTGTAGTTCCTTTATTATCAATCAGTTCATGTCAAAGCATTATATCTGAAAATTAATGCAGAGTTCACCTTTAATTTAAGAATTCTGTTTTGATAATGCCCCAACCAAATATGATTTCAGACCCAAATCTTATCGGGGTTGTCACTCACAACAAAAATAGAAGGGTGCATCATTTCACACAGCTCAAGAATAGTTACAGCCCTCGAATAGGACTGCAAGTATGAGCATAGGCAGTGCTCTAATTTCTGAAAATTTCTATTTCTTTTCACCATAGATCAAACAAATCCTCATCTCCACATGATAGCTCAATCCATTTCAGATCAGTAAGGTCTTTTTATTGGGTTGTAATGTGGCTTATGGGTGAAGTTCTACAAAGAATAAAAGGATAAAAAGGATTCAAATTGAGAAATCAGTAGCAGAAAGGAGGTGATTTGCAAACTCAACCTTCTTCGTTTCAGCACATCTTCATTTTATTTTTGAATTTGCAATCTTGAAGTGATTAGCTTCATCAGCTTCTTATCTTGTAGATTTTCAAATGAAGTGACTTCTCTTTTCTTATTCTTTTGTTTTGCTTTTCTATTCTTCTTTTCTTTTTGTATGCTTTTTGCTTTTATATTTTTCTCCATTTCTCTTTCTATGGGCGGAATGCCACAATACCACCAAATGTGCTTCCTTCTTTTTCAACCAATCATTGAACCTTGCTCCTCTAACCTCACTTCTCCTCCTTTTTCTTGATTTCTCAGATTGAGGGTGAACTGAAACAGGTCAAAAGGTTTTGGGTTCAAAATTTTCTAATTTTCATCAAAGCCAACTGGGATTTTTAGGGCTCAAACGGTGTATATCAAGGGTAGTTCAAAGGTGGAACATTTTAAGCTCAAACTGTCCAAGGGATGGCCTTACTTCATGTCTTCAATGTCATGAATGTTGTCAGTTGTTTCAACTTGGATCTACCTAACTTCTAGTGATTAAAATTAAATCCCATCAGTTCTTATAGCAAAAAAAATTGCCAAGACACTCTTCAAAGAAAAAAATTTCAGGCCCAAATCTCACTGGATATGGCCTTCCATCAAATTACTAAGGTGTATCCTTACAGTTTTCTCTCATTTCAGGTTTACTAAACATCAGTTTATAAAAATTCTTGACATTTGCTTCATGAAAAATATTAAAACTACAGCTCATTTCAGTTTTAAAAAGTTTTTAATTTCTCTTTTTTAAAAAAAAATCATATGGGAAATCACTTTATTTTCAAAAACGTTTTTCAACATTGCTGCACTAGCATTAACTCATTTCATTGGCACACTTGCCATACCCCCAAACCTAAGATGAACATTGTCCTCAATGTTCTACACAATGAGACACTAGGGGCAGCAGGGTAAAAGAAGAAAGAAAAACTAAGCAGAAAAAAATGCAGCTATGTGCAGCAGAAAAAAAAAAAAAAAAACAAAGCTGAAAATATGAGCAGGATAATGGAAAAGAAAAAAAATGCTATATAAATACAGGAAATTACTGATAAAACAGAAAAAATAACAAAACTAAGCTAGAACTGCTACAAAATAAAGTCTAAAAACTGCATATATGGACAGAACAATAAAAGGATTACTATGCAAATGAAAGGAAACTATTGCTAATAACATAAAAACAGTAAAAACAAAGTAAGGAACTGAATACAAAGCTACAAAAAATAGAAAAGTGTTAATACAAAAACAGAGTTGTAGATAAAAAAATAGGAAAACAAAGTTAGAACCTAACTATAATCACAGAAAAATGCAAAACAATCAGTAAAACTAGGACACATTAAACCTAAGAAAGAGAAACTAACGACCTAAAAACTAAAATAAAAAATCCTAATACCAAATCATAAATCACCTAAGCCCAAAGAAAACCCCAAGAGCCTGAGCCAATCCGATACTTATGAATCTAAGTGATTATAAAAATGATCAGCAGGAATAACATATAGTGAAAAACAAGATTCATAAGGTTGACCCCTATGTTGATGATGTGTATGAATCAAAAAGAATTTATAAATAATTAAGCATGGGAGCACACATTAAAAGCTGGATTCATACAGCTGAGATTCATTTAATGGTGAAGAAATCTAGAAGGAAAATAAAATCAGTGGCTCCATTGAATATTTGAAACAACATATGATCTACTGCTCATTATCCTACATGATTCCTCAAAATGAAAAAGCATGATCTCAGCAGGTCCAGATGAAAAAAAAATGAATAAAAACAAAGAAGAACAGCCCATCTGGAAGATATTTTATGTTTTTATAATTTTCTATTTTTTTATTTGTTTTGGATCAGCCCGGGCTCAACAAGAGACCTTATTTACTATTGCTGAAAAAAAAATAAGAAACATAATTTTTTATTTGTGTTTTCATTTTCTTTTATTTTTGTATTTGGTTTTGTAAAGAAAAAATCAGCATGCCTAAAAAAAATAGCAGAAATTATAATCTAAGACAAACTCAAAACTCAACAGAACTGCTGGTTTTAAAGAATTTAAAAATAGAAAATGAATGTAAAGGAGAAGGGGATGTAAACTCAAGCAGATCTGCTCCTGATGCAATCCTGATGCTCCTTGTTTGGCGGCTGCTCCAGATCTATAAAAATCCAAAAACTGCAGCAGTACCTTATTCAAGCATAGTGACAAGAAAAAAAAGAAAAACTCAGGCCACTACCTCATTTTGGCATAAAGATAAAAGAGTGATAGCAGCATTTATTCAAATAACTAGAAGGTAAAGAATAAAAACTCAGAAAGTTTAGAATTGTTGCAGTTTAAAACTGGTTTTCTATACAAAAACTACATCAAACCTTAAATCAAACAGTTGGAATGCAATATAAAAATCTAAAATAGAACAGCAATAAAAACTAAAAAATCAGATTTACAAAATAAAAATAAAAATCAGATCTACAAAAATGAAAAACTCAGATCTACTACCTAGATCAAAACTCCCCAGCAACGGCGCCAAAAACTTGTTGGCATTCTGCCTTGTGTTCAAAAAGGGATTTAAAATCAAACAATTAAAGAGTTTATAGATAGCACACACCAGGGCAGGCTCACACATAGTCCTGCAAGTATTCAGGGCCTGTTGTAACAAGTTTTAAAAGAAAGTAAGGGTATGTCCATAAGGAAATGTGGCTGAAAATTAAACAAATCCCCATATCTGTGATAGATTTGGCACCCTTCCTAATTCTAAAACAGTAAAAGAAACAGGAGAGGTTTAAACTACAAAAACAAGTAAAATTGCAGAAATTGATGTTAGGATTAAATTCAGAGTACAGATCTTGCAGTGAGAGGAAATTAAACACAGAAAATGGGGAGAAGCAGCTTGGAGTTTGGTCTTGTTGCAATTAGGTTGAGCTGTTAGGGTTACAGAGAGTTTAGAGTACACCAATCTCTCATCTGGCCATAGGCACAGCTGCAAGGTAGAAGAATCTACTCTAAACCAAAGGCTTGAACTGATCTTAAGGGTATGATCTGTCCACTTTAATGGTCACAGATCATCCTATAGACTTCCTCCACATCAAAGGATTAAAGTAGAAGAATCCAATTTAGACCAAAGGTTTGAATTGATCTTAAGGCTATGATCTGTTCACTTTAATGGTCACAGATCATCCTAGGGATTTCCTTCAAATCAAAGGTTTCAATTAGAGCATTATACCTACTGCAAATGCTATAATTACCAAGCCACTGTTACAGGAAATTGCAGGAGCATCAGATCTAGGGAGATCAAATGGCATCCAAGAGGTCTACCAGTTAAGTGGGTGAGCTATTCCCATCTACACAAAGCCAATCGAACACCAAATGAAACCAAAGGAACTATAGATCTAATTACAACAATTAAACCAGCATTACATTGAATTAAACTGACCATACAATGAAATGTGCTCAGATTTGCAATCTGTGCATCATCTAACCCTCAATAATACTCTCAGCTCTCACTAATTACAAATTCGACCTCACCCTTTGCTGCCCTCAAGAAATTAGCCAATCATAGTTGGGCTAAAGGAAAGAATTGGAGAATTTCGCTGCAAGCTCTGGTTTCCAAAATTGATCCCCCCGGAATTGATCTCCTTTTTCAGACGGCTTCCTCTCTTCTTATAGCTTTCTCCTTCAGCCTCCGATCTAGTTTTTCCCGCCAATCCCCGCTTCTAGAATGATTCTGTTATTTCCTCTTTTATTCCCTTTCTAGAAGGCTCTTTAGTTCGTTAGAGTTAGGGGAGAGCACGTGGGTCGGTTAGGGTTTTCCAGGGCACTTCTAGAAGCCTCGTGCCGGTCACCAAGGTGCCTCAATTTGTGTGCAACATGTCACCAACTCGTAGCGTGTGCACAGCAGCTTTTCTGAGAAGTGTTTAGATCAATTTTGATAGGTTGAAGAGGCTTTCAATAGGTTGAAATCGAGTACTTTGGTCCTTTCGCTAGGATTCAGGATCTTATCGAAAGGTTTTGATAGGTTGAATCCTACAATTAGAGCTTTAGCATCTGCAGCCTTCATTTGATGCTTTTGGTAGGTTGAAGGATCCTTTCGACAGTTTGAGCTCTTGCGCAATTGATTTCGATAGGCTATCAGACTTTTCGATAGGTTCTATTCAAGCTATGGCAACCATTCGATAGGATGCTCCCTTGTTGTTTTCAACTACACGATAGGTTCTGGATCCTGTTGAATTCTCTCCATCTTCATGACTTCTTCCTTTTTCAGCCTTCAGATCCTATCGATAGGTTGCGATAACCTATCGACATATTATTTTCAACCTGTCTTTCCTTTTTTAAACGCTGCTTTGCTGTTACTGCCTGCCCTAAGTAGGCATTGGTGTGGGGCCCTTCTGTGTACCATAGTTGGGTCAGAGCTGTAGTGAGAGATGGGCCTTCTTGTGGAGAACTTTAGGGTGGATTTCTGCACTATGACTGCTTATTACTGCTATCTACAAAATATGCTTGACAGGCACTTATTAGTCTATTCACAGGTCTATCAAAGGTCAGGTTAAAGGGTGAAAAATGATATTTTTCACTGATTAACATCTGACACTCTATCCTAAAGTAAGCTAAACTCAAAGCAGGAAGGAGGAGAGGTTTCTAGGGTTTGTCACTTTCCTACAGCTATAAAAATTAAATGTTATTGATCCAGACTTGATTAAACACAGAGATGAGAAAACAAAAATAAAGTGAAACTCAAAAGATGGAGAATAGCAGCTAGGGGTTTTGGTCTTTTACTGAAAATCAAAGGAATCAAAGGCAGTGCATAGGATAGATTTGCTACAATCCTTCATCTGGCTACAAGCTCCCCATTTCTAGCAGATGTAAGGTATAAGAATCCAATCTCAACCAGAGAATTGAAGCAATCCTAAGGCTATGATCTGTCCACTTTAATGGTCATAGACCATCCCAGAGATTGTTCCACTCCAAGGATCTTGATTAGAACAGGAAAGCTATTGTAGATGCTGCGAATGCCAGGCTACTAGCTCCCCATTTCTGGCTGGCATCCACAAGAATATCTAACCAAGGGAAATCAAATACGAAAAAGTGAAATATAGATCAAAATCACCTTTAAAATCTATAATTACATTGTAATCATAAAACTTACAATCCTATTGTGCTAAGATCTGTAATTTGTGCAACATACAATACAAGCCTCTGAAACTCTCAATTTACAACTCTAGACCTCACCCTAACTACTGAAAAGAGTTTAGCCATCCATGATTGGCTAAAGAGAGAATGGGAGAAGAAGGAAGAGAGAGGGAGTTTGGAGAAGATGGATCTGGAATTAGGCTCTGGTTCTCTCAAATTATGGATGTGTTTAATGTAATTTCTTCAAGCTTTTATACTCTCCTCCTCTATCCTCAGATTCGTTTCAGCCAATCAGAGCGTAATGGAATAATTATATTATATTGATGTGGCTGATTTCTCTTCTAGAAGCTCTCTTCTCATTGGCTCTCAACTATAAAATACACATGAAGTAGTTAGGGTTTCCATTCGTGCCCAACTATGTACCAAAAATACCCCTCAGGGGTCGCTGGCATGCTTTGGAACTCGTGCATAAAACTCTGGAATTGGCAGTTGCTAAGGAAAGAAAGCTGAGAAGTTGCCAATTTGATTATTGAGAGGTTCAGGGAACCTCTCAACAGGTTCTCTGTCTGCTTTATATTCACATTGAGAGGTTGCATTTGCTTTCGATAGCTTCGCAGACTTCTCGACAGGATTGAAGTAGCTAGTTGACAAGTTTGGCAGCATCTCGACAGGACTGGGAGTAGCTCTCGATAGGATTGGAAACTAAATTAATCATGTTGTCCAGTTCTGTATTCATCCTATCGATAGGTTATAATCAACCTATCGACTTGTTATACAATTCACCATTGAGTTCTCGACAGGTTGTCTTGGACTACTCGACAGGTTCTATCATCCTCTCGATCTCTTCATTATTTCACTCTCAGAACCTCTCAACAGGTGTGGGGGAGCTCTCGACAGCTTCTTTATCTCAAGGTTCCTCTCGACAGGATCCATATCTATACTTCCAACCTCTCAATAGCCACTAGAATCCTCTCAGTAGCTAAAGTTACCCTCTCGACTGCTTCATTCCTTGCTCTCAGAACTTCTCGACAGCTCTGCTTTGTGCTTCCACAGGTAGCACACATCTCTAGTGTGTTGTTCTTCATTTGTTCAACACTCAGTAACCTCTTGGTAGGATTCATTCCTCATTCCTTGTAGCTGGACTTGGTCTCAGGCCTTTCTAATTGGGTAGCACATTGCTTCTTGGGCTCTTTTAAATGAATATCTGCACTAAGCTACAATTTATTGCTTATCTACAAAACACACTTAAAACACCTTATTAGTCAGCCAAGGGTCCACCAAAGGTCAGGTTAGGAGGTGAAAATAGTATTTTTTACTGCTTAACACACCCCTAAACCTAAGCTTTGCTAGTCCCTGAGCAAAGGAGAAAGTAAAAACAAATATTAAAAATAAAACATGCCACTTTTATAAGGAACACAGATGCATTTAGCGTATGCATCAAGCTTTTTAAACCCCTAATGTGATCCCTAGTAGAGGAGTGAAGTCTCCTGAGGGTTTTCAGTGAAGTTACTCACAAACTTCTCCAATGATTCAGTTAATATTAGTGCAGCAAATTGGAACAAAATTCAAGCAATATAAAAATTCATTCCACACCTTGTCCGTTCAGTTTTAGAGGATTCTCAGCAAAAACATGACAGTTTAAAACTAAAATTCTGTTGTAATTCCTTCACAATTAATCAGTTCATGTCAAGGTATTTTGTATGAAAATTAATGCAAAGTTTACCCTCAGATTGAGAATCATGTTTTGATAATGCCCCCATCAATCCTAATTTCAGCCCCAAAACTTACCGGAGCTATCACTCTTAGTAAAAATAGAAGGGTGTATCAATTCACATAGCTCAAGAGCAGTTACAGCCCTCAAATAGGACTGCAAGCATGAGCATAGGCATTGCTCCAATTTCTGAAATTCTCTAACTCTTTTCACCATAGATTAAATAAATTCTCATCTCCACATGACAGCTCAATCAATTTTAGATCAGTAAGGACTTTTCATTGGGTTGTAATGTGGCTTATGGGTGATGTTTACAAAGAATAAAAGGGTGGAATAGGATTCAAGTTTGAGAAATCAGTAAAGTAAGGAGGTGGTGCACACACCTTCTTCATTTCAGCACAAACTTCATTTTCTTTGAATTTCCATATTTGAAGTGATCAATTTTCAATCCTCATTTCAATGTTTCCAATGAAGTGACTTCTCTCTTATTTTTATTTTGCTTTTCTATTTTTCTTTTCTTTTTTGTATGCTTTTTCTCATCATATATATATATATATATATTATATGGGCTGGAATGCCACAACTGTACTTCTGATACACAACTGTCTTTTGATGTGTTTTCTTCTCTTTTCCGTCAAATGTTGAATCTGCTCCACCTTCTTCAACTTCTTCTCCTTTACCTTCTGAAATCTCAGAGTGAGGGTCAGGCTGAATTAGGTCACTGAGGTTTGAGTTCAAATACTCTCATTTTTGTTAAAGAAAGCTTAGATTTTTAAGACTCAAATGGTGTGTATCAAGGGCAGTTCAAAGGTGGGAAATTTTTAAGCTCAACCTGTCCAAGGGATGACCTCACTTCATGTCCTCAATGTCATGAGTGCTGTCAAGCTGTTTCAACTTGGATTTGCCTAACTTCTAGTAAGCAAAGGTAGATTCAATCAGTCCTTAGAGCAGAAGAAATTGCCAAACACTCTTCAAAGAAAAAAATTTCTCAGGCCCAAATCTCACTGGGTCTTTCCTTAGATTTCTGGGGTGTATCCTCATAATTTTTCTCTCTTCTCAAGCTCACTAAGCATTGATTTTTGAAAAATTCCTGAATTTTTCTTCATGAAAATGTTTGAACTATAACATGTTTCAGTTTTGAATAGTTTTTAATTTCCTCAATATATAAAATATCAAGTGTGAAATTATTTTATTTTCTCAATTTTTGTTAAAACCTTGCTGCACTACCATTAACTATCCATTCGCATACCTTGCCACACCCCTAAACCTATGAGGAGCAGTGTCCTCACTGCTTGGAAGATAAAGGGATGTGCAACAGGATAAAAACATATACAGAGTAGCAAGGAAAGAGAAATAATAACTACATTGTAGCTAAACAAAGAACATCAATACACAAACAAAATAAAGACTAGTAGGAAGCAAAACACACAAATGAGGATAAGTGATTATGCACAAAATAGGCCGAATGTAAAGGAAAGTGTACTATAAGAGATTAGGCACAAATATCCTAACTGTACAACTCTAATCATCTTACTCTTCTGCAACCTCGGGTGGATCTTTGAGTCCTGTACCCTTTTCTACCTTCCTAGCAGCAGCAGTGGACTGGGACCTTGTGGAGGAAGGTTTTCTAGTCCTGGATGTATTTTTCTTTGGAGGGGGTGGCTTAGGCTTGGAAAGGGGCTCCTTGAATTTGATGTCAGGCTTGACTTTGCTCGGCTCCTTTGGAGGAGGAGCTATTGCCAAGGGAGGTGCATCAGGGTTTAACTCTTTGGAAAGAGCCTCAACTAACTCCCTGTCAGTCTTTGCAGTTAAGTCCTTCTACATGGCTGCAATAGTCAACCCATACTCATGAGCTTTGTCATGTGCTACTCTCAGCTGTGCCTGCAGGGCCTTTATGACATCCTCCTGGCCCTCAGCTCTAGTCTTCTCTTGGTTGTATTGCACCATAATTTCCTGCCAACCCTTCTTTATCTCTTTCTTCTCTAGCTTGTAAGTCACTTGTAGAAATTTGATGTGGTCAAGCAGAGGCTTCCTCACAATGGTTCTCAGGTCAGCCATGCCTCGAACGACATCTCTCTTAATATAGGCATTGACTTGCATTGCTCGGAGGAGTGTACAGTAAGGAGGCATGGGGTTAGAAGAAGTAGGTAAGATTGGCTGATCAGCAAGGAAAGTAGGGTCCTAGCTGTGGAGGGGGAATGGATGATGGCATGGGTGGGGCAAAAGTGGAGGGAATGGGCTGGGTAGATTCAACCTCAAGTGGAAGGTTAGTTTGGGTGGATTTATTGGTAAAGGTAGGGAGAGGAATTTTCGGGGAAGGGTCAGCTGAGATTAAGGGGTGTGGAGAAGGTGGGGCAGTGGTGATGTGGATGGGTGAAGGGATATCAGGCTGTTTGGATGGTTGGGTTAAAATTTGTAAAGTGGAATTGATGGCGAGCACAGTGGAAGGAATGGAGGCTTGGTTTTGGAGTGTGGAGTTCATGGCTTGGAGTGTGGCCTCCATTGATGATTGGGTTTGGGTGTTGGCCAGCACTTGGGATTTGAGGGAAAGTAAAAGGTTTAGGATATGGGGTAAAGGATCAGGTATGACAGGGGTTGTGGGTTGGATTGGTGGAAATGGTTGGAATGGGGGAGTGTGGGCATGGGTAAAAGGTGGGGTGGATGAGTGGTAGGTTGTGGAGAGGTGGGATGTGGAGAATCTGGTAGTGGGGTGTACTCATGCCTAATATTGTCCACAATGGACTTTATCATAGATGAATAACCCTCACTGGTCAACTGGTCCTAGGTGTGTGGAGGTGAGATGGGAAAAGTGGAATCAAAGTCAAAGGGAACAGATGGAGGGGAAGAAGTGGTTAGGCCAGTTGATTAAGTTGGTGTAGGGCTCAAAGGTGGAGTGGCTAATATGAATGGGCTGGCTGAAGTGGTGAGTGAAGGTAAGGTAGGGGTTGGCGCAATGGTAAAAAGAAAGGATAGAGGTGTTGATGTGGTGATGGTGGAAAGAGAGGCTGAGGTGCTGGGAGGTATGGAGACTGGAATGGAAGGTAGGGGAAATGAGGTGGGTGGAAGAGAGGTTGATGGGATGGAGAAACTAGGGGTATCAATTGGAACGGAGGGGATGACTGCAGGTGCTGAGGGAATCAAAGGAGTAGCTGCAGAGTTGGCCACTTGAGGTGCCTCCCTTCCAGGACTCTCCATAGATTTGCTTTTGCTCTTCCCAATGAGAGTCCTATTGGCAAACTAGGCCCTCTTCCCAAATGCTTTAGGGGTCACCTTGTCCACTTCCTCCTCCTCTTTGAAAACTTTGAAAACAAATTCTTTTCTCTTGAGCAGGGCAGCAATGAGCCTACTGTAGGGTAGCCTTGGTAAGGCTTGAGCCTTCCTACACTTGTTATTCACAGCCACCATTGCTTCAAATACTAGCCAGGCATCATTTAAAAACTGACCCTTAGAGAAAAAGTATAAGGCATCCACTATTGGTGTTCTCCTCTCCTGCTGATGTCCACTGACATAGATATTCTTCCTCAAAATTGCATCAAAGAAATGCATGTTGGGCTGGAGATCTCTCCTCATTATTGACTCCCCAGACCCCACAATGCCTTGAGTGAGGTGCCTGGCCATTACTTTGAAGGAGACATTCTCAGGTGCAGCCAGGCCATAGGCTGGATCAAAAACAGAAGGGACCCCCAATGCTATCCCTATATCTCTGTAGTCCACCACCAACTCCATATGATCAATCAAAATGACAAGGCAGGGCTCAATTGAATCTGGCTTGATTTGTTTCTTGAAATTTTGATACCACAACATAACCAGCCTTGGGTAAGATTCTTCATTCAGTGGGCTTAACATGGGTGTCAGGCCTGCCTTCACCAAATAATTCAAAGTGTCATGGCATTCCTCTACCTTAGAGAAATAGGGGGTGCCAACCATAGTCTCTGGGATCAGATCTAAGGCATCCACAAATTCATTGGGTGTTGATCTGAGCAGCTCAGCCTCAGGAATTTCAGGCACTAGGTTAGGTTGTGTCTCAGGGGCCTCTTCAACAATGTTTGGACAAATTTGGGCCTTTTTGGATTTCTTGGCCTTCTTGGTTTTAACAGTTTTCTGAGCTTCATCCATGACAAGCTTCCTTTTTGCAGGTGGGGTTTCCCTAGGCTTTGTGATTTACCTGCTGGACTTCCTAGTGGCTTTGGTGGCAGATTTAGAAGGCACTTTGAAAAGATTAGCTAAGGTGTCCTCTTGATCAACCATTACTCAATCAACACGATATCAATCACCACTAATTCAATAGCAATCACCACAAAGACCTCTTAAATGCTCAAATGGCCCAGACAAACTAAAAATTGAAATGCTAAACTTGAAAATCACAAGGAGAAGCTGAAAACTTATCAATAGAAGACTAGGGTTTCTCAGATCACGCTGTGCACGATGCCAAATCAACTCAGACTAGGTGCAAAATGTAGCCCTGAAGAAATTAAAGCAGTTAGAGTAGTGGCAACGTGTTTAGAGTAGCAACCAATGAGGTAGAGACAAAAAGAAAAAATGGAAAAATCGCCAGAGAAGCCTTAAATCTCAGAGAGAAGCTATCGAATGGCAAGGAGAAGCTGAAAACTTATCTAATGGAGTTGTCGTTAGGTTAAAAAAAATGGGGAACAAGCTTTGACAGGATTGGGGCAAGTCGTCGACATGTTGATGCATCCTGTCGAGAAGTGCAAAGTGGTAGATCCTCACGAGAGGTCCACACAATCCTGTCAATGAGTTCAAGAAGACAGAACCAACTTTTCGAGAGGTTCATTCCATCCTGTTGACAGGTTCAAGGTTCTAAAGAGGATCATTTCGAGAGGTTCACAGAACCTCTCGACAGGTACTTTAAATCCAGCACGTAAAACTCTCAATAAGTATTTTGATCCTGTCGAGAATTCAACTAAAACCATCAGAACCTGTCAAAACCTTCATAGATCCTCTCGATAATCAACTTTACAACTTCAGAACCTATTGAGAATTAATTTACACCTCTCAACAGCTTCTAGATCTTGTCGAAATGCATACTAGGAATTCTTAGAACCTGTCGACATGTTCATAGAACCTATCGACAAGTTGTATTTTAGTTGAAAGAGGCTTGTAATCAGTTCCCAGTTCATTCCCCAACAGATTTGACACTCCAACTCTGTTCACTTCACGACTTTGACTCATTTTCCTACCTAAGGTAATAACACACATGAAAAGTTTATGTACAATGCCACACAGAACTGAAACAAAAACAAACAAAAATCAGCAAAAATAAATAACCAAAGACATAAGTTATTATGCATAGTATACATTTGTTGAAACTCATTATGTCATGGAGGTTCATGATAGCGAATGGTCGGTATAGGATCCACCACATTTTCAAAAATATCACCAAAATCATCACAAAGAACATTACAATCCAGTAGCTTAGGCAAAGCGTCTTTCACACGCTCATCAAAAACATCAATTAAAAAGCAATTCTCAATATCCAAGTGAGGCTGATTGGGTACATTGTAAACATTCAATTTAACCTTCATGTTTCCAAAAGACACCTCCATTTCTCCTAATCTACATTGAATACAAGCGATAGCAGTGGCCAAGAAAGGTCTGCCCAAAATCACAGGAATTAAGGTGGTGCACTTGCTTGGCTCCATGTCAAGCACTAGAAAATCTGTTGGATAGAAAAATTTATCAACCCCAACTAACACATCTTCTATCATTCTCACAAGCTTCTTTTCATATCTGTCTGCTAGTTGTAGCACCACATTTGTGGACTTCAATTCTCCCAGGCCTAACTTCTCATAAATAGAATATGGAAGTAGGTTTACACCAGCTCCCAAATCTATTAAGGCCTTCTCAATAGTATGATCCCCAATGATGCAGGGGATTGTGGGAACTCCAGGGTCTTGAAGCTTGGTTGGAGTTGCAATAGACAACACTTGGTTTGCTTTCTCAGCACAAAAGACCTTCTTGGATAAGGGTATCCTAGACTATCTTTTGTTGGTACACAATTCTTTCAAAATTTTTGCATAGGCTGGAACTTGCTTGATGGCATCAAGTAAAGGCAAGTTTATCTTTACTTGTTTGAAAGTTTCCATCATTTCCTCAACCTGAGCATTCCCCTTGTCAGAAAGAGAAGCTGCTTTCAATGCATTAGGAAATGGCAAATGGGAAATTGTCCTTCCATTTGCAGCCTTAGCAAGTTCATTATAATTTTTTTTATTTTTGTTTTCAATTTTTTGTTGGGGCACATCACCCCCCTTATTTTTTAAATGTTGCTCCTACTGCATATTTTCATGGGTTGTTTCTTCATTTTCTACACTTGACTCATCAGGCTCATTACCAACTTAGTTATCCACCAGCTTCCCACTCCTCAAGGTGGTGATAGATTTGACTTCTTCATGGGAAGGAGTCTCACCAACCATGTATTGCCCCTTTGGACTGTTCATGGGCTGACTGGGCAGTCTCCCCTCTTCTCTCCTAGACAAAGAATTAGATAGCTGACCAAGGTGGTCCTTTATCTTCTTGATGCTTTGACTGTGAGAGTTAACAATTTGAGATAAAGGGCCCAAATTTTACAGTGAAGCCAGAACATGCTCTTCAAATGTGAGGGACCTAGAGGGTGCTGAGGTTGGTGCACTTTGATGCACAGGCTGAACCATTGGCTGTTGGTATTGGGGCGTTGGAAATTAATTCTGCTGGTATAGTTGGGCATTCCTATAGGGCATGCACTATAGTGGCTGCTGCTATTGTTGGTGTTGAAAATTGTCTTGCCTCCACCTCAAGTTGCGGTGGTTTCTCCAATGATAACCAGCAGTAGGTTGTTGTCCATAGGACTAAGCAACATTCACATGTTCCATCATAAAATTTTGAAATTAGGCAACTGAGGGACATTCCTCAAGGGAGTGAGTGGGGGATTGACATATGACACATGCCTCCTCCACTTTAGCAACCATTGGAGACTGCATTGCTCCCATGAGCTTCTCAAACTTTTGGGTCAGGCTGTCCACTTTCCTCTCCAAATCATTATGTCCACTCACCTCATACATTTTTCCTCTGGTAGTATTTTCTCTCACCAATCTAGGGGTCTCAACATCTCTTGCCCAGGTCTCCCTTTGCATGGAGTTTTCACTGATGATATCAAATAACTCCCAAGCCTCATCAGCTGTCCTATGGAGGTATGTACCACCACAAGAAGCATCAACCATATCCCTGCTTTTGGGATCAATTCCTTGATAGAAACTCTAGACCAGTTGCCATTCAGGAATTTGGTGATGTGGATATTGCTTCAGGAGTTCTTTAAATCTCTCCCAGGCTTGGTGAAACTCTTCAATTGGGGCTTGAGCAAATGAGATAATGCTCTTCCTCAACTGTCTTATTTTGAACATGGGGAAAAACTTAGCCAAAAACTAACATTGAAGGTCATTCCAGGACTGAATACTGTTGGTTGGAAGCATTGACAACTAAGTTCTCACTCTATCCTTTAGTGAAAAAGGAAAGAGTCACAACCTGGTTGCTTCCTCCCCCAAACCTACAATATTGAATGTAGTGCATAGTCCCAAAAATTCATCAATATGCTTATATGGGTCTTCTTTGCTCAGGCCATGGTATGAGGATAACATTTGTATGATAGAAGACTTGATCTCATAGTTTTCTTGAACAGCAAGGAATTGAATGCAGAAGGGGGAATTGTATACCCCTGGTGCATTGAATTCTTTCAGTGTTCTAGGTTGTTCACCCATTGCAGGATTATCAGCCATAGAAGTGTGTATAGGATGCTTAGGTCTAAGAAATATTTCGACTTCAAGATTCACAGGAGCAATCTCTGGATTAAGAGATCTCCTCCCAAGCATACACACCACAGAAATCAAGTACAACACCGAAAATCACAGTACAAAGATCATCAAAATAATCACAAGACAGACAACTACAAAACTACAGATCTACTCAACTATAGATCTGAGAATGTAAATAGAGTTAAGAGATATAAACTTAAGCAATACTTGTCCTTCCAAGTGATATAGAGCTCCTCATAGCTCCATAGATCCAGGTCTGAAATAGAGTGAAACTACAATAAAGACTAAAGTAGCAATTAATCAAATACATAACAGTCAATGAAAAATCTAAATCTAAAAATGAGAAAACTTAGATCTACCACTTTTAAAAACATAGATCCCCGGCAGCGGTGCCAAAAACTTGTTGTCCTGCCTGCCTCATAATTATTAAGGGGTTAAAATAGTGAACTACAGCAAAAATGGTCCCAAGGCAAACAGGTAGTCCTGCAAGAATCAGGGTTGCTGCAGCAAGTTTTGATAGGTAACTAAGGGTATGTCCACAAGGAAATGTGTTCTAAAGGATGGTAAATCTCCATATCTATGGTAGGTCTGGCACTCTATCCTAAAGTAAGCTACAAGCAAAGCATGAAGGAGGAGAGGTTTCTAGGGTTTGTCACTTTCCTACAGCTACAAAAATTAAATTCTATTGAGCCAAACTTGATTAAACATAGAGACGAGAAAATAAAAATAAAGTAAAACTCAAAAGATGGAGAACAATAGCTAGAGATTTTGGTTTTTTACTGAAAATCAAAGGAATCAAAGGCAGTGCATAGGATAGATTTGCTACAATCCTCAATCTGGCTACAAGCTCCCCATTTCTGGCAGATGGAAGGTATAAGAATCCAATCTCAACTAGAGAATTAAAGCAATCCTAAGGCTATGATCTGTCCACTTTAATGGTCACAGACCATCCCAGAGATTGTTCAACTCTAAGGATCTTGATTAGAACAGGAAAGCTATTACAGATGCTACGAATGCTAGGGTACCAGCTCCCCATTTCTGGCTGGCATCCACAGGAATATCTGACCCAGTGAAATCAAATACGAAAAAGTAAAATATAGATCAGAATCACCTTTAAAATCCATAATTACATTATAATCATAAAACTTACAATCCTATTGTGCTCAGATATGCAATCTGTGCAACATACAATCCTTTACAAGCCTCTAAAACTCTCAATTTATAGCTCTTGACCTCTCCCTAACTACTGAAAAGAGTTTAGCCAACCATGATTGGCTAAAGAGAGAATGGGAGAAGAAAGAAGAGAGAGGGAGTTTGGAGAAGATGGATATGGAATTAGGCTTTGGTTCTCTCGAATTTTGGATGTGTTCAATGTAATTTCTTCAAGCTTTTATACTCTCCTCCTCTGTCCTCAGATCCGTTTCAGCCAATCAGAGCGCAAGGGAATAATTCTGTTTTGCTGATGTGGTTGATTTCTCTTCTAGAAGCTCTCTTCCCATTGGCTCTCAACTAGAAAAAAACATGTGAAGTAGTTAGGGTTTCCATTCGTACCCAACTATGTGCCAAAAATACCCCCCAGCGGTCGCTGACATGCTTTGGAACTCGTGCACAAAACTCTAGAATTGGCAGTTATTGAGGAAAGAAAGCTGAGAAGTTGCCAATTCGATTGTCGAGAGATTCGGGGAACCTCTCAATAGGTTCTCTGTCTGCTTTATATTCACATCGATAGGTTGCATTGGCTTTCGCCAGCTTCATAGACTTCTCGATAGGATTGAAGTAGCTGGTCGAGAGGTTTGGCAGCATCTCGACAAGACTGGGAGTAGCTCTTGATAGGATTAGAAACTAAATTAATCCTGCTGTCCAGTTCTGCATTCATCCTATCGACAGGTTATAATCAAGCTGTTGACTTGTTGTACAATTCACCACTGAGTTCTCGACAGGTTGTCTTGGACTGCTCGACAGGTTCTATCATCCTCTCGATCCCTTCATTATTTCACTCTCAGAACCTCTCGACAAGTGTGGGGAAGCTCTTTATCTCAAGGTTCCTCTCGACATGATCCATATTTGTAGTTCCAACCTCTCGATAGCCACTGGAATCCTCTCGATAGCCACTGGAATCCTCTCGATAGCTAAAGTTACCCTCTCGATTGCTTCATTCCTTGCTCTCAGAACTTCTCGACAGCTCTGCTTTATGCTTCCACAGCTGGCACACATCTCTAGTGTACTGTTCTTCATTTTTTTAACACTCAGCAGCCTCTTGGTAGGATTCATTGCTCATTCCTTGTAGCTGGACTTGGTCTCAGGCCTTTCCAATTGGGTAGCACATTGCTTCTTGGCCTCTTTTGAATGAATATCTGCACTAAGCTACAATTTATTACTTATCTACAAAACACACTTAAAACACCTTATTAGTCAGCTTAAGTGTCCACCAAAGGTCTGGTTAGGAGGTGAAAAATGGTATTTGTCATTGCTTAACATGTAGTATTTGTCGACGACATCCTAATATATTCCAAGTCAAAGAAGGAACACGAAGAACATTTGAGAGTTGCTCTACAAACTCTATGTGAACACCAACTATACGCCAAATTCAGTAAGTGCAAGTTTTGGTTGGAGAGAGTTAGCTTTTTAAGATATGTCGTCTCAAAGGATAGTGTCACAGTAGATCCGACGAAGATTGAGGCTGTGGTAAAATGGGAACAACCAAAGACGATGACCGACGTCCGTAGTTTCCTTGGTCTAACTAGCTACTGTCGATGTTTTGTAGAGGGACTTTCTAAAATATCGATACCTCTTACGAGACTTAAAAGGAAGGATGCGAGATTTGAGTGGAGTGAAGCGTGTGAAAAGAGTTTTCAAGAACTCGAGAAGAGACTCACTTCAGCTCCAATGCTTGCAATTCCTTCAAGCAGTGGAGGGCTTGCGGTATATAGTGATGCTTCGCATAATGGTTTGGGCTGCGTGCTCAACCAACACAAGAAGGTGATTGCTTACGAGTCGAGACAACTAAAAGATCATGAGAAGAACTATCCGACACATGACCTGAAACTAGCAGCGATCATATTTGCACTGAAGATTCAGAGACATTATTTGTATGGTGAGACCTTTGAGATCTTCACCAACCATAAGAGCCTCAGGTACCTGTTTACACAGAAAGAGTTAAATATAAGGCAACGTAGATAGATGGAGTTCCTCAAAGACTATGATTGCTCCATACAGTATCATCCAGGCAAGGCTAATGTAGTAGCCGATGCCTTGAGTGGTAAGGGTTCAACTCAGTTGTCTAATCTGATCATGGCGATGCACAGATGGAAATTGTTTTAAAATCTGTCATTGTATGATGCAAATATTGAGGTGCAAGCTACAGGAGCTTTCTTGGCCAATATCACCGTGAGACCAATGATCTTTGAGCATAGAGCTATAGATGAAAGACCCGGAGTTAACCAAGATTCGACAAGATGTGATTAAAGATATCAAGACAAAGTTCTCAGTGAAAGAGGATGGTTCCTTATTATTTAAGGGACGCCTTTGTATTCCAGTTGATGCTGATCTGCGGTAAACTATCCTTGATGAGGCTCACAAGTCGAAATATGCTATCCACCCCGATAGCACCAAAATGTATCAAGACTTGAAGAAGAGTTATTACTAGAGAGGCTTGAAGCAAAATGTGGCCAAGTACGTATCATGGTGTTTGACATGTCAGCAGGTTAAAGTGGACCACAGACATCCTGCTAATTTATTACAGCCTCTACCTATACCAGAGTGGAAATGGGAATCAATCTCCATGGATTTCATCATGAGATTACCACATACAGCAAAGAGATACAACGCCATTTGGGTGGTCGGGGACCAACTGACCAAGTTAGCTCACTTCTTACCCTACAACACGATGTACACAGCAGGAAGACTCCCGGAGTTGTATATGAAGGAGATCATCTCATTTGCATGAGATTCTTAGTAGCATTATCTCTGATCATGACCCCTTATATACTTCAAAGGTTTGGAAGAAGTTTCAAGAAGGCATGGGTACGCGATTGGACTTTAGTTCAGCATTCCATCCGCAGACCAATGGGTAAATGGGGTGAGTAAACCAAGTGATAGAAGGCATGCTCAGAGCATGTATGATTGAATTATAAGGATAATGGGATCAACACCTACCGTTGATCAAATTTGCAAACAATAATAGTTTCCAAGCAAGCATTGGAATGACACCGTATGAAGCTCTCTATGGGAGGCGATGTAGATTGCCTATCAATTGAGAAGAGACCGGCAAAAAGTTTATTTTGGGGTCGGAGTTGCTTGAAGATAATGCCATTGTCGTTTGTATAATTTGAGAGAGACTTAAGTCGGCACAGAGCAGACAGAAGAGCTATGCTGATATCAAGAGAACGAGTGTGGACTACACCATTAGCGAGCATGTGTTTGTGAAGGTATCGCCAATGAAAGGTGTTATGAGATTTGGAAAGAGAGGCAAGTTGAGTCCCCGTTATCTTGAACCCTTTGAGGTTTTGGGTCGTGTAGGCGAGGTTGCATATCGCGTTGGATTACCACCATTATTTGATCAGGTACACAACATCTTCCATGTCTCTATACCCAGAAAGTATGTGAATGACCCTTCCTATATCTTGGGAGGTCAGCCGTTGGAAATGCACGAGGACATGACCCTGATAGAATAACTGGCTCAGATACTGGATAGAAAAGAGCAAGTATTATGTACGAAAGTGATTCCTTTAGTGCTTGTTCGATGGAAGAATCATCCGGCCAAAGAAGCTACATGGGAACGTGAGGCGGATGTAAGAGAGCAGTATCTGGACTTGTTTACGGAGAGCTGAGAGCAAAGTTGTACCATTGCATGTATTGTTGTAAGTTTGACTCGTCTATGTAAGCGAACATTCACCCGGTTATGTCAACTTACACTGGAAATGAACACGAAAGATATTGGTTCGAAAGAGGGCTTCTATGAAAAAGTCAAAAAGGTATTTAAAATGTTAGGTACTTGCCTCATTAAATGGATGGCAATTATATGCCGAGAAGCAAAAGCAAGGTCAGTGGGTGGCTCTCCTACAAGCCATAGAAAAGAAAAAAAAAACTGACAAAATAATAAAGGCAAAAGGAAGAAAAATAAAATGCAAAATTATTTGAAATTCTGTCAACACTGATTAATCGATTTCCAAATCGATTAATCGATTTTGGATTTCGATTAATCACAATCATTCGATTGAACGACTGGCACATGCCAATGAGCTGAGAAATCTGGAAAATTAATAGTAGTCAATTTTGATTAATCGATCTAAATTCGATTAATCGATTTTGAAAATCGATCAATCGATTTTTGAAATCAATCAATTGATTTCGAGCACCTAAGTTTAAGTTATAAAAATCGATTAATCGATTTTTGAAATCGATTAATCAATTTTTGAAATCGATTTATCGATTTTTGCCTATAAATAACAGTTTGGGATTTTTTTCCCATTTCAAAATTTCAATCTGATTTTTCTTTTGGGCACCAAAAATTGATTAATCAATTTTTGAAATCGATTTATCGATTTTTGCCTATAAATACCAGTTTGGGATTTTTTTCCCATTTCAAAATTTCAATCTGATTTTTCTTTTGGGCGCCATTTTTCTTCCTCCTTTGGCTAGCAAAACAGCAAGGGTTTAGGGACTTTAGGGGATCGTATTTGAATTAAATCGCACCCATTCAGTAAGCCCTAGTTTTTTTCAAGTTCATTTCTTTTTGCATAGTCTACAGCCCTAGTTTTGAAAATTTCCTCATTTTTAAACCCACAATGCCGCCTAAAACGAGGCTAGCTACGAAGCAATCGTCTTCTAAGCTTTCGGTACGACACAAGAATGTCGTGCCACCACCACCTTTACCTTCATCATCATCATCACCATCACCATCATCATCCTCATATTCGACGGACGCATCATCACGCGAATCATCACCACCACCACCACCACCTAGACATTTTCCCGAACCAAATGAGTGGTGGGCTGCTAAGGAGTTTGAATATGAATACATCATCGACGAGGCTCTGTTTACCAATTACGAGGTTGAGGGCGAAACCAAGTGGGCCCGAAAATACCTCGGTAATGAGGCCTCGCTAACCTTTTGAAACCGTTACACGATTATTTCTACCCTAGACTCATTAGGTTGTTCTACCAAAACCTAAAAGTGGGTCGTGTGGATGACACCGTTACGACTGAGATCGATGGTCGTAACTATGTTTTTACCCTACGCCATGTTCACGAGTCTTTGGAGTGTTTTCTCACACACATACCCGAAACAAATCTTCTACCCTCTTTCCCACAGCCCATAGATTATGAAGAAATTAGAACAGAAATGACTAGGGGAAACAAAGGATCCGGCAAATCCATACAGAAGGTAGACTTACCCCCTTATATGTGGATGCTTGATTCGATAATCAAGTGCAATCTCTACCCCATGCGCCATGATACCGAGCAAGTAGAGTTGGTCCAACAGGCCTTATACACGGCATACCGTGGCCGTTGGGTCGACGCTACCAAGTTATTACTTGAGGGTATGATTTACATCAAGGGGAAAATGATGAAGGGCCCTTTGAGACCTAAGGAGCGTATGCCTTACGCTCAGCTCATCTCAAGCATGTTAGAGTGCTACTCTGCAGCCTTAAAGTATGCTATTTCTCCCACCGAGAAGAGGGCCACAAACCATGTTAAACACTATTCTATCACTACGTGGGGCCGCAGCTATAGGTTGTTGAAGAAGGCTCTACCACTTGAGGGGCCAGCGCCACCACAGCAGGACCCACCAGCAGAGGGGGAGCAACCAGTTATACCACCACATGACTACGCAGCGGGGGAGCAGCGTCCTGACCCAGTACCACCTGAGGACCATCCTGTAGTAGCACTCCTGCTCCTATGCAATCCTCTCCTACTATTTATGCACGATCTCACTGGAGACGGGCATCTCAAGCCCCGGTACCGAGAACTATTGACGATTTCTTGCCCTCATGGCGGAGAACAATCGCCAGATGCAGGAGCACCATCGACATATGGAGGAGAGCAGCACCCGGATGAACCACAGACTGAATTTTCATGAGGCACTACTCCATCAGACCATGCAGTTCATGTATCCCACTGATTACCAGTATCACATCTCGGCGGCGCGAACATGGGCTCCCGATGCATCGGGTTTTGGTACTTGCGAGCAGGACGAGGCGGATCAGCCCAGGGATGGGACTGCGTGATTCTTAGCTTGTGGCTTTTTTTTTTTACGTTGTAATTACTTTTTGGGATTATAATTTTTTTGAAAATATTATGTATGGAACTATATCGCACGGTTGCCATTTCTTTTGGGCTTGTAATTAATTTTCAATCTTGGTTAATTACTTTTGGCTTGTGATTAATTACTCCAAATAGTTGCCAATGTAATTGGTCTTCATGCAGGATGTGTTGTCATTGCTATTGAATGAAATCACATGTGTTTGTGTGTGGGGGTCTTCCAAAGGGAAGCCCTTGGGTACATTTTCGAGGATGAAAATTTCCAAGGTAGGGAGAATGTAACATCCCCAAAATTTGGGCTTTGAACAGCATCCTCGAGATGCGTGCCCAACTGATCGTAAGTTGGACCATGTGAAAGTCAACTCGATGACAATGATTCAAGTAAGTTGATATTAATAAGCACGTATGTGTAGTGCTGGATCTTGTTTAGAGATCATATACACCTATCTTTGGTATATGTGTTTTACATCAAAGACATGGACTAAGTTAAATAGCAAAAAGCTAAATAGAAGTAAATTCTCTTTAAGTTTGGTTGGTGTAGAAATTTATGAAGAGAGAGAGAGTGAAGAGGAAGGAATAATTGCAAGGGAATTGTGTGGAATGGCGGATTGAAGCCACACGTGTGCTATAAATTATGACGACAACGCGTAGGTGAACTTGTTGGAGTCGGAGCCAGGAACCCTAACCCATAAATTAAGCCATTGAATCAATCAAGAGATTGATTTGAGGTGAGTTCTATTAGATTTCTATAGGCATGTTGTTGTGCATTGAATTATTGTTTAAATGCTGAATTAAAGAGGTAGAAAGAATGAGAAATGGAAAAGAAGAAAATTGGAAGAAATGCCCGCAAAGTGCTGATTCTCTAATTAAATTGAATAATCGATTTTATAAATCGATCAATCAATTTTGACCTGGAAGTATGGTTGGGCACTAATGCCCGAAACCAATTGATCGATTTAAAATCGATCAATTGATTTTTGGATTTCGATTAATCGTCTGAGCAATCCCAGTGGCTAGAAAATGAGGAGTCTGGAAAAACCAATTGATCGATTTGTAAATCGATCAATCAATTTTGGATTTTTAATTAATCGATTTGGAATCGATTAATCGATTTTGGAGATCGATTAATCAATTTTGACAGTTTCTGTTGACTTTTATTTTAGACCTTGGGGTTCTTTGAGGGTCTTGTACCTCCTTTTATGCATCGTTCTTGATGTTTTGCTTATGCTATGATGTAACTTAGGTTATGAAAGTGAGTGCGAGCATGGGAAGCCACTAAGGACCTTAACGCTTGTGAATTTATACGCGTGAGGTAGGGAACGCCTTGAACATGTACTTTAATTGCAAGAGCACATATATAGTTATATAAAAATGAGTAATTATGCATTGAAAATGTGAATCTTAAGTGTGTGTGTGTGTGTGTGTGTGAGCACTAAGTAAGGAAATGAGTTACAATGTGAGTATGTGACGTCCCCAGGGGATGTGAATGTTATGAGGGCATCTGTGTGATGCATTGAGCTGGTCACATCCCAGGGATGTATGAAGAAATATAAAGTAAAGTAAATGAGACTTGATCAGGCCTAATATCCTATAATTAGCACAATCACACAATGAATAACTATATATAGTGCACTTTTGATTTAAGGTTAGGAGAATACCCCACCGACGCGGCGAGATACCCGTGACTGACTCGGCAAAATATCTGTGACCGGTACAGCGGCCAATCTGTACACCAGTTGGACATCCTAGGGATGTATGTGAGATTTGTACCCCGTCGCCTATGAGGAAGGGACCTGGGTAGTATTAAATGAATGAAAAAGGAAATAAAATTGGTCTGATTAGATGATGATAGAGGGTATTCTATCAGGGCTTGAGGCTATCGTAAATCAAGGATTATTTAAGTTATGATTTAAGTTTTTAGGTCAATCATTGTCTTTTGTGAGCAAGTTGAGAACAAGTAAACACATGTAAAGTAACAGTTACATTCAGTTCATCTTTTCAGTCATTTAAATTATTTTCCAGCTATTTCATTGATAAATCATGCTTCTAAATGTCATGGAATATATGTGAGAGATTAACTTATATGTTTATTCAGTTGTTTCTCTATTGAGCTATGATGTAGCTCACCCTTTAGACTATACGTCACAGGTCCTGTGCTTGCGGTTGCTGCTACTTTGGGAGACATAGATCTGGGTGGTTCGGATTACATGCCTGGGGAGGATTCAGAGCCCCCTCCTGAGGACTTCTTCTAGGGAACCCCTGCGTACTTTGATTGAGTTTTGAGGGAACCCCTGCGTACTTCTTCTAGGGAACCCCTGCGTACTTCTTCTAGGGAACGCCTTAGTATGTCAAGCCCTATTTTGTTGAGAAAATGTAATATGTACTAAGATATTCTTTTGGCGAACCATCCCGGGTGATTGTTGTGTCGTCACTGATGGTTCGGGTGGGTTCTTTTGCTCATGCAGTGGCATGAGATCAGAACCATCTTTTGGGCTATGAGTTTTGACTTTTCTATATAGAACTGGAGATTTAGCTCTGTATCAATTATTATGCTTTTATTTTTCTTCATTGTTGCTTGGGTATACCAATGTTTCATGCAGGCTTATGGGGCACAGCCTCGAGGGTCGTGCTGATGGCACGAGTTTCGGGGTGCCAAAATCCAAGTTGTCACAGTACATGCCCCATGATTTTTCTATCTCTTTTCTTTTCTATTTTTTTATTATTTTTTCTTTTTTTAGACATCCTCATTTTGGGGATTTTGCTTTTCATATTTTTTGGATTTTGATAGTAACATTTTTTTTTGGGTTGGTATATAAACTTTTTTTTCTGGGAGGGGGGTACGAAAGAAAGCCTAGAGGCTCAAATTGGATAGCAAAGGGTATGAGCATTTAGGGACGCTTTCTGGCTACTTGGCTTTGAAATGATAGCTGATCAGTCACAAAATATATCATTTTATCAATCTTAACTTAGTGATGCTAGACCTCAGTTTGCTACTAACAAGATACTGATGTGCATATATTAAGAATAAACAACAAAAGAGAACCAAAGTATTAATCTTCGTCAAAATGAACTAATAAAGCAGTGAGAAAGATGCTTGAACATAAGAGATGATTCGACGCATGATTAAAGCCAGAAATTGGACTTTGTGAGTGACCAAAGCCAAAGAGAAACAAGAAATCGTAATTTACGATTCTTCAAACGATCTTTCAGGTGCAGTGAAATACAAAAGAGAATTGTGATCGTTCGTACTAGAAAATCGTACCGAGAGTTATGAGATGAAAAGAGAAAATCGTGATTTACGATATTACAGAGTAAAGACACTTGTTGCTGTTGATCACGTGAGAACTACACCGCCAAGCACGAAATTAAAATATTATTCGAATTAGAAGTTTGGCAATCCATGGAAATGAGAAGATTGAGAAGAAAGACTCCTAACGATCGCTATTGCTGCCAAAAGAAGGAACAATCCAGAACGTATCAACAATTCAAAGAAAGGAAGAACTAGAATTAGAAGTAGAGGTGTAACACCCCGAATCTTTGCTAATGTTGAATCATTGACTTTCAAAGATGATGAGATTTGCTTTGACCAGTTTGACCTTGGTCAAAAATTTCACATCTGTGATGTGGCCGTTGACCCACTTATCTCAATTGGGTAAGTACACTCGAACTCGAACTTGGAGCCAGTTCCTGACGCGAACTTATCCTTGAAAACTCGAACCCCGAGATCAGGCCAAGTTCAATCTCAATGACCCAAACCAATGTTGGTTTATGCGTATAGACATACAACATGGTTAGCCTAACACTAGAATACCAACTATGTGTGAGAACCTAGCAGGGCATACACCTTAATTTTTAGAATGATAAAAATAAAGATAGACATTTTAGTCATCCCACTGGTCAATGCCTTGGTGCATAACCAGGAGGTGTAGGTATCTAAGCGCCCCAAAGACATCAGACCTTGGTTGGTCTTTCTATTTTATTCCAATGATTAGTTAGGCCAGCACACTGAAGGTGGTGTATTGACAGTACACGATATCAAGACTTGTTATAAACACTGATCCTCAAAGTATTAATATTGCCTTAGGCACCTTAGGTTCATTTTGTATTAAGAGCCATACACCAAACTCCATGTGTAGGCTATACACCCTAGCATGTCTAGCTGATGTAGCTATATATATATATATATATATATATATATATATATATATATATATATATATATATATATATATATAAACATATGCTATCTAAGGGCTCAAACCCTTGCAAATTAGTAGAGGGAAGTGAGGAGCCGGCTGGAATGGCGGGCCTTGAGATGGCCGAGGCAAACTTGGGATGTGAGGGCTTCACACCAAATTCCCTCTTAATATATAACCCACCTCCCACTCATGAAACCAGGCACGAACTTGTTTGAGAGAAGAAGAGAACGCTTCGGCCTTCTCAGTCCCCTCTTCATCCCCAATTACTAGATTCTGCCTGAACCATCATCTTCCTTAAGAAAAACTTCTGCTACTATGGCCACTGCAACGCCATTGAGATCGAAGCATCAGACGGACGGACGCGAAACTTTCCCGCCAAATCCTTTCAAAACCGACCATAGACTCCGCATGTGCAAAGGTATGTATCGCAATGCAATCATGTGAACACCGAGTTCTAGGAATTAGAATCTTAAAATCTTGAATGTCTTGTTTGCATGCAAAGAGTTCGGCGATCAGATGTGTGAGGAACGCGGAAAAAGGAAAACTATATTCTCGAAGATTGAGCGCTGAAAAGGTTGCATGCATGAAAACCAATGGCAAAATTTCAGCTCTGATAAGATGGGACAGTCATAGACCTGATTTTGATGTGATTAGTGTTAGCATGCAATGAAATTAAGGAGTTCTAGCCGGAGAAGAAGGGGGAAAACAAACCTCCGACCCAGTCAAACTCGCCGGGCGAGTGAGCTTCAGGGCATGAGAAAATGTGTGGTTAGAGAACTCGCCCGGGCGAGTTGTCCAAGTGTAAATAGCTCAGGTGAAAAGAGTCCGGGTGACCTTTGTATGCTAAGTAAAACTCTGAACAAGCAGCCCAGGCGACATTCTAAACTCGTCGGGGCAAGTTGTCTTTGAGGCAAAAACTTTAAAGAACTAAGTGAACTCGCTTGGGCGAGTTTCACAAGCTTAATTGTTCAGATAAAAGTCGCCTGGGGACTTTGAGATCTAAAGGGGCCAGCCCGAGCGAACTTGAAAACTCACCGGGGCGACTAGGAGCAAAGTTCTAACACTAGCTGAGTATCTTAGCCATAACTTTTGACCCCAAACTCTGATTGATGTGATTTATATAGAGTTAGAAAGAGGATAGCGAACCCTACAACTTTCATGAATTAACAAATTCATGAATCAAAAGTTTTAAAGGTCAAATTTTGATGGGAATCTTGGTCAAGTCTAAAGGTTAACACAAATTTGCCCCTTTCCACCTCGGTGTTGGGAAAATACTTGGGTGCATCGAAGACAGTAGCATTTAGGATAAATCTTTGATATGTTGTCGTATGTTATGATGTAGAATGAGGGTTGGAGATCATTAATAGGACCTTTGCCTTGCTTCCATTTCGCACGACTTCGAGTTTAAGGTAGGAGAACTCAATGCTTGATTGCATCTTATTTTGATTCATAAATTTTTGTGATCGACTGGATAAAGTTATGATGATTAGAATTTAATTTGGAAACTTGTATTTGACTGACACGAAAGGTTTTGAAATTTGATTTGATTTGTCCATCAATGCATTTTTTGAAACTTTGAATGAATTGAACCTTTGAATGTCGGATTTGATTATGAGCTGACTTTTTGCTAGTCATCGAACGTCTAAATTTTTAAAAAGTTAGAATTATCAAATCTTGAAATTGTGAGTCTTCGATTTATGAAATTGTTAAGCTTGAATCATGGAAATCCTTGCACTGAATATATGGAGGTTAGTGAATAATCGAATCACATTGAACACCCTGATGTAATTTGAATATGGCACATCTTAGAATTACCGAAATGTATTGAACCTTGAAATTGAACTTAGCATTTAGAAACTTTGATTTTGAAGCCATTGAACTTTGACCATGAACTTTGACCTCCGAATACGAACTTGAACACGAATTTCGAATATGAACTTAGGATATGAACTTGACCATGAACTTGAATCTTTTTTAATCTGAACTAAGAACTTAAAAGTAAGAGTTAAATGTGAACGATTTCATATATGACATGTGAATAAGAACTCTAGAATTGAACCGATGCAGAGGGTCATCCGTGCATTTGAACTAACACGGCAGTGAACCCGTGTATTTGAACCGACATGGCTGTGAATCCATGTATTTGAACCAACATGGCGGTGGATCCATATCTGTACCGACACCTTGATATATGAACGTGTGATACCGACATGACGGTGAATCCATGTATTTGAACCGACACGGTGGTAAATCCGTGTATTTGGGCCGACACCGTGGCGAAACCGTGTATTTGAACATTGAACTACGAATGCATGCTGATCTTTGAAACTTGAATTCCTAGAACTCTGAATCTCAACCTATGAACAACGCCCAAATGAGCTGTGAGCTATGATCTGTGAATCATGAACTCTGTGTAATATAAATATGAATTTGCTTTATAAACAATTTGTTCGAACCTTGAAATTTGAATATGAATAGTCATTTGAACTTTGAATCCAGTCAATTTGAATTCTAAATCCAAACCATGAATTAGAACTTGAATTTTAGTCCGAACCCTGATGAACTCTGAATTTTAATATTAAATATAATGTCCATCAGCTTTGAAACAAATAGGAAAATGCTTCAAATTTGATCATTGTATTTGTGCTTCCGTCACTAGATTTATGCATCTGCTTGGATAAAATGTAGTTAGTATTGATCTTCTCCTACTGAGCTTGGATGAAGCTCACTTCTCAACTATACGTCACAGGTACAGGTGCAGGTCGTGAGTGAGATCCGAAGCTTGAGGCGACTCCTTCACCATAGGCCAATGGTTTTGTTTCCTTGTTGTTGTAGATTTTGATATTTGGACTTGGTACGTCCAATCATCTTGTAGGCTGGTAGAATTAGATTTTTGAGGTATATCTCTTGTGTAGACTTATTGTGGTCGGCCATCACCGGTGGTTTTAAATTATTAAACCATGTTTTGTATAAAGACGGACTTTTCTATTTTTGCCATATGTATTAGTTGCCTTGAATTCCTCATTTGTGTGGATATACTAGGTACACTATATTTCAGATAGTGTTCTGCGACCTGATGGTCCAATTTTTACTTTTCCATCTTCAATTTTCTTGAATTTGATTGACGCCCATATTTTAGGAAGATTTTTTATTAGATTAAATCTATGTTAAGGAATTTTAGTATTTAATTGATGCCTAAATTCTAGAAGACTACAATATGGTGTAACGATACTTTAATTGTATAAATATCTGAGCACTGAAAGATTGTGATTGATGACCATAATCTGGAAGGAGGATTTACATTTATTTTCTGCAATTAGTTTAAATAAACCATTCTTTTATTCATATTTCTCTCATAATTTAGAATCTTAAAAGACAAATATAAGTTTTTTAAAGAAAGAGATTGTATGAGATAATCACTTCCTTGTGGGAACGATCCTATACTAGTGCTGCAATTTCCATTGTGCACTTGCAATAGGTTAAGACTTTAGTATAAATTTAGAGCACATCAATGACCAATTTTAAAGGGCCCTTAAGCAGTCACGTATCCATTTTTATTAATACTTACCTTGCCGTAAGAGACTAGGAGTAGAATCGGCGTACGTATCCAGCGTTGATGGGCTCGAGAAAATGTTCTCTATTCATGGTGGCAAAGCGAAGCGCGTATGTAGGCATCACTTCTCTGATGACGTAAAGCCCTTCCTAGTTGGGCTTGAATTTCCCTCTCGGATTAGTGTCGAGAGAAGGAAAGATTTTCTTGAGTACAGTGTCAGCCACTTTCAAATCTTGAGTGTGAGCGCACTTGTTGTAAGCGTGTGTGATCCTCCTCTGATAGGCCTGAGTGTGACACAAGGCTAGGAGCATTTTCTCATCGATCAGGTTCAACTGTTTGAAATGGGATCTTTTTCTTTTGGCTTTCAGTAAATCAGACTCGATGAGGTTACGGAGTGAAGGTACTTCAACTTCAACTGGTAGCACGACCTCAGTTCCATACACAAGGGAGAATGGTGTTGCCCCTGTAGCAGTACGGAACGGAGTTCGGTAAGCCCATAGTGTGAAATGTAACTTTTCACTCCAATATCGATAAGTGGCGACCATCTTCTCAAGGATACAGACAACTGTCTTGTTGGCGGCTTCGATGGCTCTGTTGGTTTACTGTCGATATGGTGACGAGCGATGATGATTGATTTTATATTGCTCGCATAGGGCTTTGATGCGCTTATTCGCAAAGTTAGTGTCGTTGTCCATGATGATGTTTTTGGGCATGCTGAATTGATAAGCGATATTGTTCTTGATAAACTTTTCGACATGGCTGGCTGTGATGTTTGTATAGGATGCTGCCTCTACCCATTTGGTAAGATACTCGATGGCGACAAAGATGAACTGATGCTACTTAGATGTGGCAAATGACCAAGGATTAGTCATGTTGTGTAGATCTATGGCAAGTGCATGTATCAGACTAAAGTGTTCTTGGTATTTGTAGCGCTTCTGAACGTGCTTGCAACAGTCAGTTTCCCTGGTGGTCTAAAACTACCTACCGTAATATCTTTTTGATGAGCATATGCCCATTAATGTGGGCCCCGCATACTCCTTCGTGAATCTCTTTCACGACATTGGCTGCCTCGCTTTCAATTAGGCATCTGAGTATGATATTATTATATGATCACTTGTAGAGACACTCGCTACAAATGATGTAATTCGAAGCCATGCATTGGATGGTTCGCCTGTCTGCCTTGGATGTTCCTTCTAGGTAAGCTCATGTTTCGAGAAAGTTCTTGATATCAGAGAACCATAGAGGCTCATCATCGAACTTTATGGATCCTTCGATCTGGAGGCAAAAGGCCGACTCATTCCTTTGTTCGATCATGATCAGCTTCATCTCGACGCCATAGGGGATTTCGACCATTGATGCCAGCGTTGCTAGTGTATCGACAAAGTGATTTCTTACTCACGGGACATAGGAGAAGATAACATCATTGAAGCACGCGATTAGATCTTCAAGGTGCTCATGGTACAGGATCAACTTCTCATCCTTTGTTTTCCAATCTTCATTAATTTGGCATTTGATCAGCTGTGAGTTGCCAAACACCCTGAGATGAGTTATATTTAGGTCGAGAGCTGCTTATAAGCCAGTCACGTAGGCTTCATATTCGGCCATATTGTTAGTGCAGGAGAAATTGAGCTTGATGGAGACTGGTACATGAAACCCTTTTAGCAAAATCATAACAACACCGACTCCTTGACCTTCGACATTTGAGGCCCCATCAAAGTGCATTACCTAGGGCTCCTCTGTGCCATCCTTTGTCATGAAAAAAATGTCTTCATCAGGGAATTCAGAGGCTCGTAATCAGGTAAGGGATTCCCGGCAAGGTGATCAACGAGTACTTGCCCCTTGATTGACTTTTGGGTGACATGTGTAATGTCAAATTCAAATAAGACAAGCTGTCAGCGCGCGATCTACCCAGTAAGAGCCGACTTTTCAAATAAGTACTTCAAGGGATCCATTCACGCCATAAGGAGTATTGCCTAAGAGAGAAAGTAGTAACAAAGTCTTTGTGTAGCCCATATGAGAGCCAAGAATGCTTTCTCCATATGAGAATAGCGTGTCTCGTAGTCAGTGACTTCTTACTCAGATAGTAAATGACCTTCTTTCTTCTTTCAATTTTGTCGTGCTGCCCTAAGACACATCCCATCAAAAATTCTATCGTGGAGAGGTACATTAAGAGTGATCTCCTGGGTACTGGTGGTACCAAAACTGGGGGGTTGAGAAGATAACCTTTGATTTTATCGAATGCGGCTTGACAATCCTCATTCCATTCGACGGGGGAATCTTTTCTCAGTAATTTGAAGATCGGCGTGCAGATAAGAGTTAGCTATGCAATGAATGGACTAATATATTGTATTCTTCCCAAGAAACCTCTGACTTCTTTCTCGATAGATGGTGGTGGAATTTCGACGATGGCCTTTACTTTGATTGGGTCAACCTCAATACCTCATCTGTTGACGATAAAACCAAGTAATTTTCTTGACATGGCTCTGAATGTGCATTTCTGAGGATTCAGGCGCAACCTATACTTCCTGAATCTTTTGAATAACTTTTGGAGGTTGACCAGATGATCACTCGTTTCTGCCGACTTGGAGATCATGTCGTCGACGTACACCTCAATTTCTAAATGCATCATGCCATGGAACAATGCTGCCATTGCCCTTTGATACATTGCTTTGACATTCTTCAATCTGAATTGCATGACTCGATTATAGAAGGTTCCCCATGGAGTTATGAACGTTGTATTTTCTCGGTCTGACTCTGCCATCTTGATCTAATTATAACCGGAGAATCCGTCCATGAACTAGAGCATCCCATGCTTGGTAGTGTTGTTGACCAAGATGTCAATATGCGGCAAAGGGAAGTCATCTTTTGGGCTCGCTTTGTTAAGATTTCTAAAATCGATGCACATGCAAACCTTTTCATCTTTCTTCGGTACGATGTTGCCTAGCCATTGTGAGCATTTGGAGACCATGAGAAACTCTGTGTTGTACTGCGTTATGACTTCATCCTTCACTTTTAGCATCCGTTTCGACCCGAGTCGCCTCAATTTTTGCTTAACCGGCTTAACATCTGGATATAGTGGTAGCTCATGCTCAACCAAATCGGTATCCAAATCAGGCATATCTCGTATGACCATGCAAAGACGTCTTGGTATAACCAAAGGAAATCAATCATGCTTTTTATTTTCTCGACAGACAACGACGTTCCGATCTTAGTGATTCTAGGAACGTCATCGATGCCTAGATTAAAATCTTCAGTCTCATCAACGATCGAGGTAGGGTCATGCTCAAAGTCGACATATTGTTCAAGGAGCTCATTGGGAAGCTCCTCGATTAAGTCCTCATCATCCAGATCCGTGACTCTTATCTCTCTTTGTATTTCTACAGGAAAGAGATCGATTTCATGTCGGGCTGGTTCTTCCTCTAAGGCATCATTTTTCTTGCTTTTTTCAGGAATTTTAAGAGACAATATTTTTGGATTTTGTGTTTTTTCTATGTTTTTGGGATTTTTCTTTTCTTCGAAGGTGGGTCCTTAGCAAGGCGGGTTTTTATACATGCATGGTGTTGTTTGCCAAGGGCTAACCTCACTTTTTATAGGGTTTTTTTTTTGGAAAGCTGGTGTCAAATTTCAAGCCACCAGAAGCTTTCAGAGTTAGGGGCATTGAAGCCCAATTTCTTACATGGGGTGTCGTACCCTTACCTCGTCTCATGGAGGGAACTGATTGAGATGGCTTTTGGGCCCTCCAACATGTTTAGTATTGGTTCGTTCGGGACCTGGTCCTCGAACCTTAGCACAGGGTTGGGTTGGGTTATGGCAGATAGCTGTACTATCAAGGGCACCTCTTCCTCGAAGAGTGATAGGGAAGCAAGGTCTATTTCAATTTCAGGGGGATGATTTAGGGATTGGTTTCATGGATAGCCACTGGTTTAAGCGGAGTTAACTATGTTGCCCCATTTTGATAAATTTTTATGATCCATGCGCTCACGAATGTGCTTTGGATGCGAGGCCACGATCGGTGTTCATCTTCTAGGTCTATCCCCTTAGATTTGGCCACGATAATGGTTCGAATCTTCTCCTTGGCCTCTTGGACTTCCTCTTTGGTAGGCTTGTAGCCTAAGACGAATTTGACTTGTTGTCCGCCCTTGGCTCTGATTGGGTCTCTTCTACCTTGTAGGCGAGGGCCTAACCCTTTTCCTTTCTAGTAGCCACATTTATGGAGCATTGCTATTGTCGCAATCATTCCTCCTCCGATTTTTTTGGTAACCTTTCTGGGGGATTTGGTGCTACTGCCACTGACACATCAAATTGAAAACTATGCAATTCTGTGTCCTCAGCTGTGTGCGGTACACCCAACACCTTGAGATTTTCATTACTGTGGGACATTTTCTCTCTTTCCTCTCGCCCTTCTCCTATGATGGATATAACTCTCTTCTGAGATGAACTTGAGCTATTTATGTAGAGTGGAGGGTACCACCCCAATCATTTTCCCCACTTCATCTGGGGAGACCTTGTCTGATTCATGAGCGTCCTTTGGAACCACCATTAAAGCCTTGAAATATGGTGGAGACATCGTTAATAGGTCCTAGATGGTGATGTGGGCAGAGTTCACCTTAACTGAGTTTCTAGCACATACTCCCGGCTCATCTTTTCCAATAGATGCACTGTTGTAGGTTCCCTTCTCTCTTCTGGCTGGGTTGGTACTGGTATCTCAGGTTGTTTAGAGATTCTGCCCGACCGGATTATGAACTCAATTGACCCTTCCCTATTACCGCTCATATTTGCATCCGTTTGGTTGTAGTTGAGTGGGACCCGATGGGGATCATATGATGGTCCGAGGATTTGGAATGGGATGGATGGAGGCGCCGAATATGATTGAACTGGCAGGGCTGGTATGGTGAAGTTGGGACAGATTTGGTTAACAGGTGCTGGGAGTGGAGGCACTAGTGGTGATGCGGCAGAACTGGGCCAACTGTAGGGGGTCAGTGTTGGAGATGGAGGTGGATGGACTGATGATAGTGTGGCAAAATTGGGTCAAGTGTGGTTGAAGGGAATTGATTCCAAAGGTTGGGTAAAACTAGGCACTATGTAATTAATGGGGGTTGGTGCTGAAAATGGATGGAACAATGGGGGTGAGGCCCAACGGGGTTGGACCTGATTAACAATAGCAGTTTTCGAAAACTACAACTTCAGATCTAGCGATGCTGCTTGGGGTGTCGGGCTTGGGAAATAATCAGCTAAGTTCAAAGGCTCGACTACCCTGATGGTTTTACTTTCTTGGTTCCATTGCCCTAACATTTCATAGCTTTCCCCTGTGCCGATATATTCTGAGGGGTCAAGCTCTTCCATTTCTTCCTTCAGCATGTTGATGGTGGCCCTTGGGCCCATTCCTCCCTGCGGGTGTGGTGACAACAATGCTTGGTGAACGTTGGTGTGCAAATTGGCCTGGGGAGGTGCTGGAGGAATGAGCTTCCTTGCCTCAATCAGGTCTTGGATCGCATGCTTTAATGGAAAGCATCGATCAGTTGGGTGACCCAGACCCTGGTGAAAATTGCAGTGTACGTCAGGATCATGATTTCTTGAGAGACGATTTGGGGGAGGGCCTGGTTGGAACTGAGTAACCAACCCTTTTTCAATTAACAAAGGCAATAGGATATTGAAGGATTTCCCTAAGGGAGTAAACTCACGATTATAACGGCCCCTTCTCTGCTCGGGGGTCATTTGTGCCATTGGGCCATTGCCCTGCCTCTGAGCTAGATTAGCTTTGAGCTGTGGGCTTGTTAGCCGCTAAATCGAAAAGGTACCATCTTTGGTGTTGCGTCATTATTATGGCTTAGACTTCTGCTCTCGTCCTTCTCTCGGTCCTCTACTCGACCACTTTACGGACCCCCACTGGCCCTACTGGTTGTATTTTTGTTTAATCGCCCCTCTCTTACCACGTCTTCACAATGTTTGGCGTTTCTTACCAAATCAGCAAAGCTTGCTTGCTACTAGTACACCAAGAAATCAGAGATAACATGTAGGGTGGTTTTCGAGATCATCTCAATTTTCTCTTCGCCCGGGATATGGTTCCTCACTTGAGCTGCCAAGGCCCTCCACCTTCCAAGGTATTCATTAAACGTCTTGTCAGGCTTTTATTTCAATCTAGCCAAATCCGATTTGCGTGGCTCAATGTCCATGTTGTAGATATATTGCTCTTGAAACAGGTGGGTGAGGTCTTTTCAAGTTTTTATCATAGATGGCTCAAGAGAAGTGAACCATCTTAGTGCGGGTCCCGTGAGACTCTTTTAAAACCCTTTGATGAGGAGTTGTTCATCTCTGTTGTACTGGCACATGTCCCCACAATATGACTTGAGGTGGGCGATTAGGTTGCCTATGCCGTTATATTTGTCAAAGGTGGGCACTTTAAATTTGTGGGGTAATGGCACCTAGAAAAATAGGCATAGATTAGAAAATTCTGTAGCGTTGATTTTGGCTCCACCCAGCTTCATTAACTACTTCTGGATTTTATCCATTTGTTCTCTTAGCAACTCTGACTCTCTTAATGGCAAATTTGGGACTGGTCCCCCACTAGGCTGCCTCCATTAATTTTCGACGGCGTATTGGTTAGTGAGTGTGGGGGGTGGGGGATTGAACCCGACAAAAGCCCCTATGTAGGCATCACTATTTTGGACCTCATCCTCGTCATACTGATGACTTGCATCGGTAAATGGTGGGGGAAGGGAGATGCTATCCTGCTGGTTCTAAGTGGGCTATATGGGGGCCTAATGAGACCATTGTATATGGGGAAAACCTTGATGAGTGACTTGTGGGGGGTAAAGGGATGAGTGAATTGCGGATTTTGGGTGGGTGCCAGATGAGGCCCTTGTATATTTGGGGATTCGGTTGGGAAATGAATGGATGGGTAAGTCGGGGATGGTTGATGGTTTGGGATGAATTCCCATATTGGGTTGGGTGTGAGGAATGTGGATGAATGGGGCTCATGCCGGTTTGAGGGATTGGTTGAGATGGGTTTATTGCTTGAGGGGGAATGAGGGTTTGTTGGGTGTGGATGTATGTGGGGAATTGGGGGAATGATGGAGGGTTGGAGAATGTCACCCTTAGGCTTGGGCCTAAATGGGCTTGGGATTGGGTATTGGGCCTTTGAGGCCCACTTGGATAGCTCCATGATTTGTGTTGGGTGTTGTGGATTATGGGTGGTTGATTAGGATTTTGGGGGAATGGGGTATGGAGATTTTGGAGGTTTGGTGATGGATTTGGCGGTATTTGGGATGGATGAGGAAGGCTTTGGGAGGCCTTCCAAGCGGTATAAGCCCTAACCATATTCTCCATCATGGTCATGGGATCAGCTATGGGGATAGATGTGGATGACCCTTTCGATGAGGGAGGTGCATGGGAAAAGTGGGCATGACTTGGGTGGATGTAGGAAAATTAGGTGTATTTGGATTGAATGTGGGAAAGAAATGGAGTGTATTTTGAGTGGAGGTATATGGAAAGTTGGGTGTATTTGAAGTGGAGGTATGTGGGAAATTGGGCATGACTTGAGTAGATGGGGGAAAATGTGGTGCATTTGGAGTGGATGTGGGAGGAAGAGGTGCATTTGGAGTGGATGTGGAGGAAAAATGGGGTGTATGTGGGGCGGATGGGGGAAAATTGGGAATGACTTGGGTGGATGAGGGAAAATTAGGTATGGTTTGGGTGGATGAGGGAAAATGATGTTTATTTGGGTTGGATGTTGAGGGAAAATGGGGTGAATTTTGGTTTGAGGAGGACAGGAGAATGGTTGCACCGAATGGTCTCGTGACATTGAGTTGGGACTGGGTGGAGGGATCGGAGATGGGTATCTCCTCCATGTGAGAATGTGGTGGTGATGAATCCGGGTCAAAGATGGTTGGATCGACAACCAAAGACATGGTTTGTTGGCGGGTAGGGTATAGATTTCTTGGTTAGGGCCCAAAGACTTTCCTTTCCTTCCCCTACAGGATGATGGCAGGTGAGGTGATGCCGTTGTTACGGCTCCACGAGCTCTCTTTTTGGATTTTTGTATATATTTTTTTTTTTATGAGTTTGAAATTTTTTAAATGAATTTTTATTTTTTAACTTTTTTTCCTTTGATTCTGATGGTGCTTCTTGGGGCCTTAGAACTCCATTTTCAGGTGGCTTTAACACCCCTAATGCCTCCTACGGTGGGATCCCGATGCACTTTTGAATAATCAAAGGGAATCCTTTAATCTATATGAAGGCATGAAAATTCACGCGACAACCCGATCCCTCGGAAGAGTCAATAAGAGGGCGACCTCTCTTGACCGGTGAGGGCGTTTTGGGTGTCAAGAGTGTGGGATTTATCGAGAGTATTAAAACCACTAAGCGGGGGAATCGGAAACTATGAAAAAAGGCCCCAAATTCGGGCTGCTCAATTAGAATAAGCTAAGCATGCATATTATGTACGCAGGGCTTAAAATTATGAATTTTGGCCTCACGTACATATTATGTATGTAAGGAAAATTTTTTGAATTTCTAGCTTAGCTTATATAATATGTACGCAAGGCTATTTTCAGAGGATTTTGGCTTAACATGTGTTTTATGTACGCAAGGCTAAAATTATATTTTTTTTTCACCTGAGTTGGGCTTTTGATTTGGCTTTTCTGGAAGCAATGCTTCCGGTGACTGCTTTTCTTTGTTTTACTGGGTCCCTCCTCGTACCTAGGGATATAAGGTCGGTACGATTCCACTAACGCACTCCCCAAAGTGTTAAGGCTAAGTAACAAGTTCGGTCACCCACCCGATATACCTTCAGCGCGAACGCCTTCTTAGGTACTGGATGGGGTGATCCTTTTCGAGATCATCACCACTAAGGATGCCACTCTACTTGGAATCGGGACAGGTATATCGCTGCCTAAAAATTTCCCCCTTTTGTAAAAGCCCGCGAGAACGATTTAATTAAGTCCCTTGGTTCACTTTTAAAGTTCAATTTTAAGGGAATTTAGTTGTCTAAAAAATGGGTGGTGAGAGTCCCATGCCGCCTCTATGGGCTAACATCCACTGTTAGAATATGTCAAGAAATAAGAAAACGATGGGGCCAGTAGAGCGACTAGGCGGAATATGTAAATTGCATCAAGTAGGTCTGCCAAACGACTAAGGCGGTAAAATGACAGAAAGTGAAACTAAGTTATCATATAACCCACCAAACGGCTAAGATGGTAAAATGATGAAAATAAAAGTTAAACTATCAAATAACCCACCAAGCGGCTAAGGTGGTAAATGACAGAATCGTAGGGGTAAGTAAAAATGACGAAATCGTAGGGATAAGTATAAAAAGAGACAAAAGGTTAGTAAAAAGAAAAGCACATATAAGAAGATGCCAAAACTTCAAGGAAAATCTCTACAAGCTATCCCCAGTGGAGTCGCCATCTGTGCAATCGTGGGCTCTAGCAAGTCCGTCACGACGAGGTGCTCATAAGAAAATTGGAGTCACTACCCGGAGCTTTTGGTGTCCCGGGATACCTAAAATCAATATTATATGCACCAAATTGCCAAATATGACTCTAAATCACCGGTCAACGCCAAGGCCTCTTGGGTAAGGACTTCGGTTATCAATCGGGGAGGTGTTAGGCGCCCGATCGACCTGCTCATAAGCGGTCTCTACTATGGGTAAGTCTATATATATATATAAAGAGAGAAAACGTAAGCGACACTTCCTCTTGCCCGATGGCACACCGATCCTATTGAGCCCTTCACACTCGCGAAAATTTTGGCGGCGTAACAACTCAATTCTAGGATAGAGGAAAAGTAAAGAAGGTAGAGGAATAGAGGGGGGAGTCGGAGCTCTCGGGCCCTTGTAGCATCGTTGGTTGGATCTTCACGCAAGAGAAACACTGATGAGCTTCCGATAGCACGTTAGGTTAGTAAGGGGTTCTAACTTGCTATAGTTTGGAAGGATTGATGGGTGTTGATGAGGGAAGTATGAGGGTTATGAGGGATGAGATAGGGTTTCAAGGTTTAGAAGGCTTGATGCTTGAAAATGGGGAACTAATTTTGTAGAGTTTCTTCTTTTTTATTTGGAAAAAAGTCCCCTAAACCAGGGGGGTGGCTGTCTATTTATAAGGGGTGAAATGTTTAGGGGGGTTTTAAAGTTCTAATTGGGTTTAGGAATTAGGTAATCTCTAATCTAAGGTTTTTGGGAGCTTAGATAGGTGGGAATTGGATTTTAATGGTAGATGATAGGGTGCTGGTTTAGGTAGCAAAAGGGTTATAAAGAGAGCTAGTAGGGTCACTAGGGTCCTAAAGAAACCCACCCCAAATTTTGGGGTGGTCAAAAAGTCAAACCCCAAAGTTGGATTTCGGACATTTTCTCAAAAAATAAAATTTTAACCCTTATGTACTCAAGGCTTAGGAATAGTTCTCCCTGAGAAGTCCAGAACCTGTTCTGGAGCTGAAATCTGAAGAAGGAACCCAAATTTGCCTTGCGTACATATTATGTATCCAAGTGTAAAATCTTGCATTTTAAAGTATTTTTCAAATCGTCATAACCTTTGATGTACAACTTAGAATCAGATGATTCTTGGCTCATTGGAAAGCTGGGAAAATCTACTTTCCAATGGTATATAGGTTTCAACTGTTGCAGGTGTCTATGTAAAATTTGACACTCCTCTTTTGAACAACTACTCCGGTTGGGCTTTCTAAGGGTCCAGGAAGGGTTTTAAGGGTTCGAGTTGATTCCTAAGGGTTTTGGAATGATTCCTAAGGGATTGGGAAATGCTTTCGGAAGCTCATGGGTACTCCTTTCTCGAAGTATGGGTCAATTGAGCCTTGGGCCAATTTTGGGTGTCTACAGTGTTTTTATCGGTAATGATCTCCTTGGCATACTTAACCAATAAATGATAGTCTTGATGAGCTTCTCTACATGTGTTGTGGTGATGATGGATATAATGCAATCTCTATCGACTTGGTGAAGTAATTGAATGCTACAATGATGAATTTTAGCCCGTTCGATGCATGAGGATGGATTTGTAGGATGATATCGAGACCCCAAGTTGTGAGGGCTCAGGAGTAGCGAAACCTCTAAGATCGACCTTTGGTGCATATACAAGGTTCCGTTTCCACCCACAAACAGCTAGGACTCTTAAGTTCACCATCGGTCATCAAGCTTGTCTACCAGAACCAAATCAAAATGGAATGTATTGGTTATTATATTGTTTTAAGGAAATTAATCCTTAGGCCACTAGTAGCCGAAAAACTAAACCCAAAATATAGACGAACAACTTGATTGCCACAAGCTCAAAATATGTTCAACTGGTTATCTTTCATTTACCTCCTCCTACTGAAGCTTGCAACAAAAAGATTCAACAATGCCAAGCTTGACGAATGGGTTTGCAGCCTTAATGGAGGTGTACTCACCTCTAAATTTGAATTATAAAATGAATGTATCGTGAAGCTCAAAAGATATTTTCAAGTTCCAAACATAAATCACAATAAGGAATGTATTTAACAATATCATATGAGATAAGTTCTTTCAATATCTTTGCATAATTTAGGTAAAATTTGCTACATTACTAGGTCACCTTAATCATTTCCTTACCAAGATATTCATAGTCAAGAAATGAAAAAATTGCAGAAGTGTTCATATAATATATATTGGATCATCAAAATGTCGAATTGAGACACCTAATAGATTTGGTATAATAAAACCTGACTGATATAATGACCAATAAAAATTTATAAAAAATTAAAGAAGACTCCAAATTCAATGACTCTAAGGGATATGATGCTAGAATCATTGTTGCTTCCAATTCAAGTAGTGAACACTTCAATAGATTGGGTAAAGGCAGCCTGATACTATGGACCAGGTAACTTACCTGGTCCCATACTAATTTGCAACCAATTACATGATTTGGTGTCAAGGATAGAACCGGTTTGATGATCACAATATTTGGTTTTATCGTTCATTTCTCCCCACGGTTGATGCACTATGCAGTTTTATGTTCTTATTTTTTTACAAAATAGTTATGATCATCGAGCTACTCCTACCCATGACACCCGAGCATGAGATTAGGTGTCACGTGGCTACAAATTACTGTGGGACCTGGTAAGTTACCTAGTTAATAACTCCTTTACTATACCAAACTTATCACCTCGCAAGTGTACAAGGGAATTGTATCACGTGTATGGGTATCGATCGACAAGGAAAACTTTGACTAGGGAATTCATCTATATGTCTTAAGAAACAAATTGGGTTTGAGATATTTCAAACTAAATTGTAGAAAATAACAAGTTTACTTTTTAGAAAATTAATTAAAGTAAACTAGAAAGTAATGTAAAAATTGATTGGAAAACAAGTCTAGGTCCCCTGATCGCAGATTTATAATCCTAATTAATTATTTCTAATTTCTTTGAATTTTGTAATTATCTTAAGGCGACAACGGCAACATAAGAAGATAAGACCGGTTTAAGGCAACAATGATAACATAAACTTCTCTAGCAATAATATCATTAATGAAACTCTGACAACAAAGTCGGGTGATGAAAGTCTAGTAATTTTAAACCTAAGGCGACAATGGTAACATAGAGATTAAAATCATAGAAATCTTGAAATCCTTTTAAAATTCATAGACAAGTTTTAAAACTCATATTCATTAACCAATTACAATCTGAATTTAGGAAATTAAGAAAGTAACTAACTATTCATATTATTCTTTGATATATCGAGTTCCCAGACTTTAGAAAACTTGGCTATTCATAACTTCTATTAATTGAAAAGGATTTACAGAAGACATAATAAAAACTAAACTAAAATCTAAAAAATTGAGAAAAACTAAACTAAAAACTAATTGTCTACTCTATTCTATCGATCTCTCTTGATCTTATCCTTTAGACTCTTCGCAGGTCCTCTTATTTATAGATGCATAAAAGTCCTATTACATGCTAAATTAAAAGATTAACTTTTTATTACAACGCTAAATTCAAAGTAGAACTTTATTTAAACTAGAACTTTCTAAATATATGTTTGATCATTCACATAATATACATTTTTGTTACCCTAAACAAAGCCTTCTTAGTCCACATTAAGGTACTAATGGCATCTCTTGAGTGAATATTAAGTCTTAACAAGAAAAAGCTCCTTAACAAGAAATCAATGCAAAAAGACTCAGAATTCAAGATGAATCGTGAAGCCAAAATTCAAAGAACAAAAGCTCACGATCAATCACGAAGCTAAGCGATTGCAAGAGAACTTCATAGTAGAAACTCATGATTGATCATGAGCAAAAAGAGGACTGTCCAGAGTGGAAAGCCTGATCAATCGAGGATCACGATCCTGCGAAGAGAGATCACGATTGATCGTGACTTGAATAAAGAGACTTACGATTGAGGAAAGATGATCACGATTTCACGTAAAAGAAGTCTTGATTGATCATGACTTGATAAAAGACTACGATTGATGGAGAGAAAGTGCTCTTTTCTTTCTTATTTTTCTAGTTTATTTTGGAGACAAGTAGAGATCACTTACGAGCGGGTTAATCGGGTGCCTAACACCTTCCCGATCGACAACCGAAGCCCCTATCCAAGAGCCTTTAGCCAAGACCAGTGAATCAGAGTCACATTTTTGGCACTTCGATGCTTATAAAATTGATTTAGGTTTCCCGGAATACCAAAAGGTCCAGGTGGTGCCTCTATATTTTTAAACGAGTGCGCATCGTCACTACGAGATCGTCAAAAATATCACGGTTGCACAGATGGCGACTCTGCCGGGGATAGCTAGTAAAGCTTCCCCTTGAAATTTAGTTTTTATTTTTTTATTTTTTACTAATGTTTGTCTGTTTTCTCTTAGTTTTTACTCACCCCTACGATTCTGTCGATTTTCTCACCCCTAGTTTTCCGTCATTTACGTGCCTTAGCCGATCGGCGGGCCTACTTGCGCATTGTCATAATTTCCGTCATTTAAGTGCCTTAGTTGATTGGCGGGCCTACTTGTGCATTGTCTTTAGAATTTCCTTACTTTCCATCATTTACGTGCCTTAGCCCCTTGGCGGGCCTACGTGAGCTTTTAATTTCCACAATCATATCCTACCAGTGGGCGCCGGCCCATAGAGGCGGCACGGAACCATAACCACCCATTTTTGGACTTTAAGAAAACTCCCTTAAAATCTAAAATTAAAATTGAACCAAGAGGGGGACTTAATTGAATCTTTTACGGGGGTAGATTTTCATGGGTTGGGAATTCTAGGCAAAGATATAAACGTCCCAGTTCTCGGTATGACGGCAGCCCCTAGTAGTGATGATTCGGAAAAGAACCACCCCACCTAGTATCTGAGAACGCGCTTGCGCTGGAAGTATATCGGGTGGGTAACATATACAGTTACGCAGCCTAAAACCCTTGGGGAGACCGTTAGTAGTCCCGACTCGACCTTGTATCCCTAGGCTCGGTGAGGAGAGACCCATTGCAACTAAAAAAATCAGTCCCTAGAGGCAATGCTACCCAAAAAACCAAAAAATAGACTGAATTCAGGCTTGCTGATTGTTGTCAACATTTTTGACCCCACTGTTTGTGCCTAGCATATGTAAAATACATGCCAAGGTACCTTTCCCTAGTTTTGCTTTGGCGCATATACTACACCCGCCAATCTTGGAAAATCTCATATTTTCTTTGGCGCATGTAATACACGCGCCAAGCTTATATTGACCAGTTTTGGCTTGGAGCATGTAATACACACGCCCAGCCTAAACTGAGTAGGGCAGCCTGAAATTTGAGGTCTTTTTCACACCCTCGAATTCCCCAATTAGTGGTTTAGCATCTCCGATAGGTCCCGCACTCTCGAACACCCAATACGCCTCCGCCGGTCAAAAGAGGGTAACTTCTTATCAACTCGCTTCGGGGGATCGGGTTGTTTCCCTTTGATTCTTCCAAAGTGCATCGGGGTCCCGCCATGAGATTTATTTAGGGTAACACCACCCAAAACGGGAATTCAAAGGCCCCGGAATCCTTCATTGTAAAGATCTACTTACAAAATTTTCAAAAAAAAATAAAATTAAATAAACCGAAAAAATTGAAAAAAAAACCATTGTGGTTCCGGCACAACAACATCGCCTTACCCTCCGTCATCCCGTAGGGGAAGAAGGAGGAAGCTTTCTGAGCCCCATCCGAGGCACCCGTACCCCACCCGCCATCAAACCATATCGTGGGTAATAGATCTGGCATACGCCGATCCCGACTCATCCCTACCACGTTCTCCAACTCATTCTCATGCGAAAGAGATGTTCACATCCATCACTCTCACCCAATCCTTATTCACCATCATCGGGCCCTTCGGTGCACCCATTTTCCCATTCACCACCGCTCAAAACACCCAAAATCCAATACTCCATTCCCCATTATCTTCCCAAACCATGCTCATTTCCCCCCAATGGCCATGCCAAATCAATCACACTTTCCATCCACATCCATTCAAAACCCGTCCTAATTTCCCACCTTTACCACCATACCCTATCCTTCATCTTCCCACATATACCCAATCCACCCGCCTTCCCCCATATCACACCAAGTTTCTCCAATCCACCACATACCCCCCTATCTACCCAGGTCATGCCCAATTTTACCGGGGCCATGCCTAGTTTTTCCCACACATCCACTTTATCCATACCCCCACATTCCCTTAAATGAACCATCTCCATCCACCCCCTCTCCAATGGCCATGATGGGTGAGATGTTCTGAGCTTACACTAATTGGAAAGCCTCCCAAAACATCCCCCTTCATTCTAACCACACATCTTCCAACCCATCATACATACTCCCAATTTTCCATGCTTCATTATCTCAAACCCACCAAGGCCCAATGGCCCAAACCCCCATCATCCAGACCCACTAAGGCCCAATGGGCCAGACCCATCTAAATCCTTTACCCTATACCCAGGCCCATCAAAGCACAAACCTTGGAGCCTTATCCACTCATTTCCCCACATACACCCAATAGACCCCCATTCCATCCCAAACAATGAAACTGCATCAACTAATCTCCCACCATAGCCAAGGCCTCACTCATTCACAACCCTCATACCCAAATCAATATGGGGACCCATCCCACACCACCAACCATCCCCAACTTACCCACCCTCTCATTCCCCAACTTAATCCACAACATTCTTATCAAACCCAATTGCCTCATCAGGCACCCCCAAAATCCATCACCCATCCACCCCTTTACCTCACAAACTCATCATCAAAGATTCCCCCATGTGCAATGGTCCCACCCAGCACCTATCCATCCTAGCCAGCACCAACAAGAAAATCTCACACTGCACCAACAGAAGTCCCCTTACCACCAAAATTCAAATGCCGGTCTATGATAAATATAACGACACAGGCAACCCTATCGCACACCTTAAGTCCTACTGTGGGGACATGTGCTAATATGGGGGGACGAACGTCTACTTATAAAAGTCTTTTAGCAAAGTCTGACGGGACCGGCCTTGAGGTGGTTCACGTCCCTAGAGCCATCCATGATAAAGGCATGGAAGGATCTGACTCATTTGTTTCAAGAAGAGTATGTATAGAACATATACATTGAGCCTTATAAGTCAGATCTGGCCCAGTTAAAGCAGAACCCTAATGAGACCTTCTGCAATTACCTTGGGCGTTGGAGAACACTGGCAGCTCAGGTAAGAAACAGAATACCTGACGATGAGCAGATTGAGATGATCTCAAAAAATACCTTGCCAGTCATCTCAGATTTCCTCATTTACCAATAACAGTTCAGCTTTGTTGATTTGGTGAGGAACGCCAATCATTGCGAGGACGCTATCAGAGAAGAGCGTTTGAGCAAGAGTGTATCCGGTAGGGTTGGCGGGGTTAGGAGATTCTCTGAGCAGAGGAATGATAGAAGAACTGGGACAGATGTGCAAAATGTCATGAATACCAGGTCCAACACTAATATAATCGCATTTCAATTTAAAGCCGCACAACTAGCTCCAGTCAGAAGCAAGCCGATACAAAGAATCGGGAATGGGCAGGGGGCACAAATGACCTCAGAACAAAGAAAGGCCCGCTTTAACCGAGTTTTCACACCCTTGGGGCAATCGCTGAATGTTTTATTGCCCTTACTAATAGAAAAGGGATTGGTCACAGCACTCCAATCACGACCTCCACCAAATCCCATCCTAAGAAACTATGACCCCAACACTCATTGTAACTTCCACTAGGGGTCGGGCCACCCGACTGATCGTTGTTTCCCTTTGAAACACACAATAAATGATTTGATAGAGGCTGGTAAAATCATCCCTCTGACACTTCCCCAAGCCACGTAGCATGCCAACATACACCAGGTATCACTACCCCCACACCCTCCCAGAGGAGCAGGTCCAAGACCCATTATTGGCATGGTAGAAGAGGATAATGAAGAGTTAGAGTTTGACCCGTCGGATTACATCCGTAAGCAGGAAGATTTTATCGCACCGCTGCAGAGAGACTAGGAAGATAGAAGCATTGGGGTAATTGAACCTCTAAATCTAGCAGATTACTTTCCCAATCTCGCACCACAAACAAAACCCTTAGATCTTAGGGCATACTTTTCAGCGCCAACTCCCGTCAACTACGTCCAGATTAACTCCTATCAACCGTATGAGGCATCCTCCACCAATTACCCGATGGCTGATTATGTCCCCCATCCACCTCCATCGCCCATCAATTATCAATGGCCCACCCATGTCCCATCACCCCTGATATAGTCATCCACAAACCTCACCAACCCCAGTTGGCCCACTTTTTCCACCTGCTCGTCCCTTACTAAAATTAATCAGGTATTACTCACCCATTCCAATCCCTCAGCATCGATATCCCCAGTACCCGCTTTCACCCCATTCCAGATATCGGGACTAACTTATGATCCACATCAAGTCCCACTCAGTTACGAATAGCCAGACGTCAATGAAAAAAACAAGGAGGGGCAGTTGATTTTGTCACTAGGTCTAAGAAGATATCCAAGTAGCAAGACGCACCGACACCAGCACCAACCTAGCTAGAGGGGATACTACTGTAGTATACCTGTTTGAGAAAATGAGCCGAGAGCACATACTTAAGACTCAGCTGAGAAGAATGTCGGCCCATATCACAGTCTGGGATCTGTTAATGACATCCCCACACCATTTCTAGGCTATAATTGGGGCATTAAAGAATGCACATGTGTCTCTTCAAGTGAGCCCAGATGAGGTTGAGCAGATAATCAGGCAAGATAGCTCCCAATGCCATCTCTTTTTCATATGCAAATTTACTAGAAGAGGGATATAATCATTCTAAATCCCTCAACATCATTGTAGAGGTTGGGAACATGGTAATCCCACTAGTACTAATTGATAATGGGTCCGCTCTGAATGTGTGCCCTCTGAGAACTGCCACCAAAATAGGTGTGGCCCCTTGTATGCTGAGACCGACAAAAACCAGCGCTAGAGGGTTTGATAATATAAGAAGGGAAATAATTGGGAAAGTTGATCTTGAGCTAGCAATTGGGCCAATGACCTTTTCTATACCGTTCCAAGTAATGGATATCAGGCCCTCTTTCAATCTGTTGTTAGGGTGCCCTTGGTTGCATGAAGTGGGGGCAATACCATCGACATTGCATCAAAAGCTCAAATTTGTGTCTGGGAAGAAGATCATCACCATCATAGGTGAGGGGCATGATGAAAAAGAAAAAGTGACCCACAGCATTGAAAACCCTAAAGTACTAGATGTGCCGCACATGACCGAGGATACAAACCTCCATTTCTTTGAATATGAGGTATCAACAATTGTTCTAGAGCCCCAGGAAAGCATCACCCTAAAAATCGGTGGTGGGATGGTAGCAGCTATGGCCATGCTCCAGAAATGGGGCTATCAGAGAGGAAAGGGACTGGGACCCCAGTTGCAAGGCATGAGAGAGCCCGTCAAGGCAAAAGGTGGACAGTCGGTCCGATTTGGGCTAGGATATAAACCCACTGAAGAAGAAGTGCAGGAGGCTAAGGAGAAAGCCTGAGCCACAACAACTGCTAGAGCTCGAGGAATCAACTTAGAAGAGAAATCCTGCCCTAGGCCTCAGATCTGAAATACCTTTGTGAGTGCCAGGATTGTGAAGATTGATTGAAATGGGGCAACATAATTAACCCCACACAAACCTGCAGCCCTTGCCCACCCCACCAATCCCTAAATTTTCCCTCCCAACCTGGTAATAGACTTAGCCGCACTGTCCCTTTTTGAGGAAGAGTCTTCCATACCTGCACAATCTTCCCCTGTGGTAAACCACCACAAGACTCTGCTGACGTTTGAGGACAGGGTCCCAGGCGAACCCATGATCAACATGATGGAGGCTGACTTCGAAGAATCATATCAACCAATCCCATCCATCCAAACAGGTAAAGGAGCAGCATCATAGGTACGGAATTGGGCGTCTATGCCCCAAACTCTGGAAGAGACAAGTGGCCAGAAATTTGGCACCCGTTTCCCAAAAAAAAATAACCTATAAAAAGTGAGATGAGCCATTGGCAGCAATACCGTGTATATATAGGGACTCTCTTTGCCAAGAGTCCATCTCCGAAGAAAATGAAAATCCAAAAAACATAGAAAAAATAAAAAATCCAAAAATATTGTCATTCAAAATTTCTAATAAAATCAAAGAAAAAGATGCCTTAATCGAAGTTCCCGTCCCACGTGAAATTGACCCCTTCCCTGTAGAAATATAAGAAGAGGTAGGAATCACGAGTCTGGATGAGGAAATCCCCACTGAGGAGCTCCCCAATGAACTCCTTGAACGGTTTGCCGACTTTGAGCATGGCCCTACCCCGATCATGGAAGAAACAGAGGACGTCAATCTAAGGACTGAGGAGATTCCCAGAATCACCAAGATCAAAACATCACTATCTCCCAAGGAAAGAAAAAGCATGATTGATTTCCTTCAGTCATACCAACAAATTTTCGCATGGTTATACGAGGACATGCCTGGTTTGGACACCGATTTGGTCGAGCATGATTTGTTGCTCTACCCTGATATCAAACTAGTCAAGTAAAAGTTGTCCGGCCCGAGTGGATGCTGAAAGTAAAGGACAAGGTCATTAAGAAATATGACACAGGGTTTCTCATGGTCTCCAAGTACCCTCAATGGTTAGCCAACATCGTCCCTGTACTGAAGAAGGATGGAAAGGTTCGTATGTGCATTGATTTCAGAAACCTCAATAGAGTGAGCCTGAAGGACAACTTCCTATTACCGCACATTGACATCTTGGTCGATAACACTGTCAAGCACGGGATGCTCTCATTCATGGACGGATTCTCCAAATACAATCAGATCAAGACGGCAGAGGCAGATCGAGAGAAGACAACATTCATCACCCCATGGATAACTTTCTGCTATCAAGTCATGCCATTCGGGTTGAAAAATACTGGTGCAACATACCAAAGGGCCATGACAGCACTCGTTCATGACATGATGCACCGAGAAATTGAGGTGTGCGTCGACGACATGATCGCCAAGTCACCAGAGAGAAGTGACTATTTGATAAACCTCCAAAAGCTATTTGAGAGGCTGAGAAAATATAAGTTGCGTCTGAATCCTCATAAATTCATATTCGGTGTCATGTCAGGAAAGTTGCTAGGATTCATCGTCAGTAGGAGAGGTATTGAGGTTGACCCGGTCAACGTAAGAGCGATCATGGACATGCCACCACCATCTACCAAGAAAGAGGTTAGAGGTTTCTTGGGTAGGTTTCAGTACATCAGTCAGCTCATTGCACAACTCACTCCTATATGCACACCGATCTTCAAATTGCTGAGAAAGGATTCGCCCGTTGAGTGGAACGACGATTGCCAAGCAGAATTTGATAAAATCAAAGGTTATCTCATCAATCTGCTAGTTTTAGTACCACCCGAGCTGGGGAGGCCACTCCTAATGTATCTCTCCACAACGGAAGTTTCGATGGGATATGTCCTAGGGCAGTATGATGAGACAGGAAAAAGAGAGCAGGCCATCTACTACCTGAGTAAGAAATTTACTGACTACGAAGCACACTATTCTCATCTAGATAAAGCATGCCTAGCTCTCGTATGGGCTACCCAGAGGCTCCACCATTACATGCTATCCCAAGTTGTTCTACTCCTAACATGCATGGATCCATTGAAGTACCTATTTGAAAAGCCATCTCTCACTGGGCGGGCTGCACACTGGCAGCTCCTTCCGTCCGAATTCGATATCACGTATGTCACTCAGAAGTCGATCAAGGCGCAGGCACTTGCTGATCATCTTGCTAATAATCCCTTACCCGATTATGAGCCCTTAAAACCGATTTCTCGGATGAAGACATCTTGTTTATGATAGAGGATGATATAGTAGAGACGGAAGAAATCCTAGGTGACACATTTCAATGGAGCAGCAAATGTCGAAGGCTAGGGAGTTGTCACTATCCTAATCTCACCAAAGGGATCACATGTACAATTCTCCATCAATCTGAACTTCCCCTGCACCAATAACATGGCCAAGTATGAAGCTTGCGCAGCTGGCCTACAAGCAACTTTGGACCTGAACATAACTCATCTCAGGGTGTTTGGCGACTCATAGTTGATCATATGTCAGACGAATAGAGAATGAAAGACCAGAGATGAGAAATTGATCCCCTACCATGAACACCTCAAAGATCTGATAGCGTGCTTCGAAGATGTCACATTTTCATATGCCCCATGAATAAGGAATGGCTTTGCCGACGTGCTAGCAACTTTGGCATCAATGGTAGAAATCCCCCATAGTGTCAAGATGAAGTCGATCATGATTGAACAAAGAAATGAGCCAGCCTTCTGCCTGCTAATTGAGGAACCCCCAAAGTTAGATGATGAGCCACCATGGTTCTCAGACATCAAGAACTTCCTCGAGACTCGCACTTTCCCTGAGAGGACATCCAGAGAGGATCGACGAACCATCCAACGTTTAGCGGTGAACTACGAAATCTGTGCCGAGTGCCTCTACAAGCGGTCATATAACAACATCCTGCTCCGATGCCTAACTGAAAGCGAGGCAGTGAACATCATAAAAGAGATTCACGAGGGAGTATGCAGGGTCCATGTCAATGGGCATATGCTCGCCAAAAAGATCCTATCGCAAAGATACTTTTGGACCACTATGGAAACTGATTGTTGCAAGCACATTCAAAAGTGCTACAAATGCCAACACTCCAATCTGATCCACGCTCCGGCTATAGATCTACACAGCATGACCACTCCACGACCATTTACCACTTGGGGCCTCGATGTCATCAGGAAGGTCAATCCGAAAGCATCAAACGGACATCAGTTCATCTTGGTCACCATTGAATACTTCACAAAATGGGTAGAGGCAACATCCTACATGAACATTACAGCCAATCACATCGAGAAATTCATCAAGAACAACATAGTTTGCCGATTTGGCGTACCCACGGATATCATCACTGATAATGGCACCAACTTTGCAAACAAACACATCAGGGCCTTCTGCGAGCAGTACAAGATCAAGCACTATCGCTCGTCACCTTATCGGTTGTAAACCAATGGGGCCGTGGAAGCGGCTAACAAGACAGTCGTCTGCATCCTTATGAAGATGGTTGTCACCTATCGAGATTGGAGTGAAATGCTACCATTTTCATTATGGGCCTATAGACCATCGATCTGTACAACTATAGGGGAAACACCATTCTCCCTTGTGTATGGAACTGAGGTCGTCCTGCCAGTTGAGGTTGAGGTACCCTCACTCCGTATCCTCATAGAATCTGGCCTACCTGAAGCAGAAAAGGAAAGGTCCTGCTTCGAGCAGCTTAACCTGCTATATGAGAAAAGACTCCTAGCTTTGTGTCACATCCAGGTTTATAAGGGGAAAATTGCACGCACTTACAATAAATGTGTTCATTGTCGAGATCTAAAGGTGGGAGATACCGTGCTCATGAAGAACTTTCCTTCCCTCCACACTGATCCAAGACAGAAATTTAAACCCAATTGGGAAGGACCCTACGTCGTCTGAGAGGTGCTCCCAGGATACGCCATCTACCTTGCCACCATGGACGGAGATCACTTTCTTGAGCCCATCAACGCTTGGTACGTCTAACGATTCTACTCTTAGCCTCCGCGGTAAGGTAAGAATTGACAAGATGGTTATGTGACTGCTTAAGGACCTAGAAAGAGGCCATTGTTTCAAAGCCAAATAGCTAAAAAACATCCCTGAATGATCATATCCTTTGCTACACCTATTGATCCATGAGCCTTTCATTCATAACCACTCCCAAGAAAAGAAAATGTGTGTACATACACCAGTAAAAAAGAAGAGAAGAAAAAGAGTTGCTATCAAAAACCCTAAAAAATCAGAAAAGCAAAATCCCAAAAAGAGGATGTCTGAAAAAAAAAAAAAAAAAAAAAAAAATTTAAAAGAAAAAGTGGGGCATCTACAATCAAAATCCCCCAAGGAAGAAGTGTATTATGGCAACTGGAACCCTATCAAGAAAATCTTTTAAACCCAGAATACCTTCAAAAATCCTAACCTTACCCATGGCCAACATACATCCCTGAAGAGAGCCCTCTTTAAGGTTTATACGCAGTCACAGTATCCATTGAGTCGGCACGAGCCAAGCTGTGAGACAAAAGAATTCCATCTAGCCGGCTATGATGGAATCGACGTCCATGTCGTGGTCTTTGAAAAAGAAAAAGAAAATAAAATAAAAAATATAAGCTCAAAGCAAATGGGACATGGTGAAAGGGCTTCGCGGGTAAAAAGAGCGAGTTTGTGTGAACCAGGTGAAAACACGAAAGGGCGTAGGGGAAAAAATGCAAACCCATGGACGTAGTGAAAACCCGAGAGGGCACTGCAGGTAAAAAGAGAGAAACAACGGGCACAACAAAAACCCACCTTGGGCGTTGTGAGTAAGAAAGTTGAAAAGGAGATATGAGAAGGAAAGAAAAAAAATAAATAAGGAGCCCTCCGGTCACTCTCCCGTACTATCTGGATCCCGACTGGCCGCTCATGTTAGCTCAAATTAGGTCCCAACCAAGAATGTCTTAAATGGCTGCTCCGTCAAACGTATTGTTAAGCCTTGAAAAGTATCACTTTTTACCCCTCAACCTAGCCTTTGATGGACCTTTGAGCATGTTAAATAATGTGTTTTAAGTGTGTTTTGTAAATAACAGCAAAAGAAGAGCTTATCTGCTGCAATCCAATAATTTATGGGCCAAAGAAGAGAGCTTTAAAGTTAAGTCTTGGAGTTGAGGCAAGACCAGAGGATACACCATGGTGGCACACACCATGGTGACCATATTACATGCCTAAGTGGGCCCTAGAAGTCCAATAGATGAAAGGATGGTGGACCCAAGTGGAGGAGACTGCTGCAGTAGGCACTACACAGCAGCAAAAGAGCAAAAATGAACCCTCGCGTGGCTCTCACGAGGTTTAATTTATTCAGAAAAGGCCCTCACACAGATCTTGCATGGTTCCCATGAACCTGGCAAGCAGCAGCTGCGCAGATCTCACGCGGGTCAGTGGCAAAAGAACTTCAAAGAGTGACCTCGCGAGGATCTCGCGAGGTTCAAACATTCCAGAAGGCCAGTGGCTCGCACAGCTCAAAAGGAGAGAGAGCCCCAGAAAGTATTCTCATGCAGTTCTCGCGTAGATCCCGCGTGACACATTTCATCCTCGTGAGCTGGGCACCTGGCACACTTTTAACTTGTCGCGTAGTGCTCGTGCACTTCAAAGACAAACTCAGTCGCGCGTGAAGCTCAAATCCATCCTCGCGAGCTGCATTACTCACGCCCATTGAACCTCGCGAGGACTCTTCTGCAGCAATTTGAGTTGTGTGATATCCTAGCGAAGAGCCATGCGAGAAGCTTAAAAGCAGCACTTCGGCTGCGTGAGGCTCGGGTTCTCAACTTCTCAGTCCACAACAGGGGCAGTTCTGGGGTTTCCCACTTCTAGGGCACACATTCTGAGGTTCTAGTCTATGGCCACACATCTCGAAGCATCCAAGGGCCACAGAGGAGCCGCGACATCAACTCCACACATGTTTATTTCGGATTGGATAGGGCACACTAATGCTGCTATGGATTGTATAAATAGAACATTAAGCTGTTTTATAAATTTCAACCAGGAATAGCCTGTGTTCATTTAGGGTTTTCGATCCAGGAATAGCCTGAGATCATTTAGTATTTTTCTAGGGTTAGGTTTAGTGTTTAGTTCCCCTTTCTTTTCCCCTTTTTCTTCTTGCCTTAATACAATAGCAATGTTGGGCTAAGTTTTCTTATAGAAGTTAGTTTATTTCATGTTTTTATAATGGGTTTTGTAAAACATTGAGAGCTATTTTGGGATTTTCAAGGGTTGATGCCTTGAGGGTCACTCCTTGTAAGTTCTATGTTTATTCAATGAAATGTCATGCTTTAATGTTCATTAGATCTGTAGTTTCTCTATGGTTTTCCATAGATTTATATAGATTTGATGCTCCCATGATTGCTTGATCTTGTAGCCTTGTAACAATGGTGGCAGCAAAAATATTTACTATTCTATTTCATCATTTGTGAGAAAGATAACCTCTGAGGATAGCCTGTGACCATTTAAGTGGATAGACTATAGCCCTAAGGCCAATCTAAATCACAAACCTGAGATAGATTATTCTTCTCTGCACTTGAGCTTGGAGCCTTATGAGAGATTGTTGCAGAGCCAAACTCTCCTCTATTTTACTTTACCATCTTCAGTATTTAGATTTGAGATCTTTGTAGAGATTACAAGTCAGCTGAGTCATTATAGGACTTTTTGTAGCAATGACCAGCTGATTTTAAAGCCCCAGATAATCTGTGAGATCTAGTGGTTCTCACCAGATCTACATAGATTGTTTGTTCCTATGGATCCATGAGCTTGTAGCCTTGCAAACATAGTGTATGTAATGGGATCCATGTTCTGATTTAATCCATTGATTGGGTGAAGTCCCTAGGATAGTCTGTGACCATTCTAGTGGACAGATTATAACCCTACGATCAATCCATTCCCTTCGATTAGGTTGGTTTTCTGAGTTTAACCCATGTGATTTGATCATCTCTCTAGGATAGTCTGTGACCATTTAAGTGGACAGATTATAGCCTTAAGAGAGCAGTCTAAATTACATGGGTTGATTTGGATTCCTCTACCTTGCATCTGAAAGACTGCTACAAATCCTGTTCTAACACTGAGTTGCATTACTTATTTATTCTTAGTTGTCTACTTCTCCATCTTTTTATCTTTATTTTACCACACTCCATCATCTTTCTTCTTCCCCCTTTCTTTAGTTTTAGTTTTATTTTTGTTTTCTCTAGTATAGCTTTGTGACACTTAAACACCCTCTCTTTAGAGCTGCCAGATCTATAGTCAAATCTGGAGATTACTATATGCCCTAGTGGTTCAGATCATCACTCCCTGTGGGACAAACTCTTACTTCGTAATACTTGCTACAACAGGCCTTGGATTTTGCAGGACTGTGGTATTTTTAGATTGTTGTTTTCATGTCTTTCCATTCCCCTTATAATAAGAATAACAACACCTAAAATATCCCCATCACGTATGACCCAGGGTAAGGAGAAAAGGTCAATTCAATCCAAAGGGATGGACGTTCCGACTCTGAAAACCCTGGACCTCGCCTAGGTCCAACAACAAAGGGGTTCGACTAAGCTCAAAATTATGACCTGTTTGCTTCCCCTTATGTTTAAAGGCACCACCAAAAAAAAAAACACAAAAGCCACAAAAAGAGATAATAATTTTCCCTTCCCTATGTTCAGGCTAACACTGTGCACACCCCCACTCTGGGATGATTGGATTGATGACCGGAAAGGCCACTTTTGTAAAAGATGATATATTTTTCTTTCTCATTTTCACACCCACACTGTATGCACCACCATAAGGGGGAAGAGCCCACTTTTGCAAAAGATAATAAATTTTTCTTTCCCATTTAGGCCGACACTGTGTACACCACATCTCCAAAGGAATAGCCAACACAATACCCCAGTTTCCCATTTTACAAAAATGAAAAAAAGAAGATAAAATCCTTGTAAAATAATAGATTTCCTTTTTTTCATTTACAAGTTTGTACTTGGCTGACACCACATCCCAAAAAAAATAATATGTGTAATGTCTAGCTTCTTTCTTTCTCTTTTCAAAAGTACAAAAACAATAAAAACATAAAGAAAATATATATACCAAAAAGATGTATCTAAATAGGGGTTTCTTATGCCCCTTTCTATAGTTTTTATCTATGCAAAAAGGTATGTGCAGGATGGAATCAACGACCCAACTCACGCTTCAAGGCACGGATCTCTGCATGTAAAGTATCCTCTCGAAGATCCTGCTCAATCATCCAGCAACCGTGAAGAGTCTATACCATTTTCGGGAGGCATCGTTAGCCCCAAAAGCGTTACCATTTTCGGGAGGCATCGTTAGCCCCAAAAGCGTTACTCAAGGCTCCTTCCAGACGAAGGACCTCACAGTCAGCTACATCAGCCCTGGCTTCTGCTACCTCTACTTTAGCTATTTGTTTCTCTAAATGATCATGCAGGACACGCTTCTCATCCACCAGTAGCTCGATACGGGGTCAAAGCGTCGACTCCTTCTTTGTCTAGGGCCCCTCCACATCACTGCTCTCTGCTTGATCCAAGTGACCAACAGAAGACTTCTCAGATAGTAGTCGAGCCTCATACTTTAAGGGAGGACAAAACTGAATTTCCCTACTCTAGATCTCACATGAGCATCGACTGATGCGTCTCCCAAAGAGCAGCTATCCTATCCATGTCCCCAGAAGACCCCCGAGAAAAGATCAAGTCACATAGGGGTGGTTTCATTGCACTGGGCACCTGCTGAGAACAATCAAACTGATGCAGCACCCGAAATGGGAAGTAGTAAGTATTGCCAGTCAAGCCAAGGAGTCTAGACGAAAAATCAGTTCATTATATTCATAGAATAATTTGATTCTAAAATTCAGCAATATGAGATTTCATATTAGTATAAAAGTTCAAAGAAATTTTAATGGAATAAAAACAGTCTCTGAATAAAAGAGGTAATATGGCTCAAAATCTCACTGGTTTATAAGTTTGAAACCATACTCTAAAGTTTTGCAGTTTAGATCAATTTATTGTTTCAAACATTCGTTCTAATACAATGTTTCATGAGCTAATCATGAATCATAACTGTTTCAATTCTAATTGTCAAACTTCTTTTATAAGGAATCGTAAGTTTTTAGGATTTGTAAAAAATTTCTATCATAACTCCTATGTATTGAGCAATTTCAAAAATTCAGAACTAAAAACTAAACTACTATACTATAGACTACTATTATACACAATAATTGTGTACCCCCCAAACTTAAATCGGACAATGTCCTCATTGGCACAAAAACAGGGGACACAAAAGAAAATTAATTATTAATATTTGAGTGTTTACCATAAAAAATCTGTTATCAAATAAAAATTTCTCCCAAACTTGAGAGAAAAATAACCAGCAACGTATTCTCGGAGTATCAATAACAAAAAAATGTTAGTATTATTAGTAACACACACTGTTAGTAAAAAAAATATGCAAGTTAAAAAAAACTGTATATATTACTAAATATTTACAATGAACAGAAAGGAAAAATAAAATAGGAAACTATAATATATAAACATAGGAAAAATCTAGACACACACTAAGGTAGACTTGACACCGGCAGTAACGTCTGAGAATGAAGTTTGTCTTCGATAAAGATTGGCCCTCAGCTTCTAACCACCTTCAATCAGAGTCTCTCATTCCTTCCTACCAAAGGAGTATCCACTCCTTGGCAGGGTCGCTCCCTCTGTCTTCCAAGTCCCGCCAAGCAATGCACATCACATTTCTCTTTTTGAGAAAAAATGCAAGCCACTGTGAAAGTTCTTTGAAGAGTGGGAAGTGAACACCTCTCCAATTCATCTTTTGCCTATACTGCTCCCTTGCGAAAACTATGTGAATGGAATGTAGCGCAAGGGGTGGCGAGGAACGACTCATCCCACCATCATTATATGGGAGTTTGCATTCGGGGTGGGTTGTGATGGTGTAAAGTTTAGGAAGGGGGGAGAGATGGGTTCTTTGTATATGGTTTCAGATTTAGGTTAGGTTTAGAGTCAAGGGTAGTTTCAGTGGACAATTTAACATCTCGAGTAAGTCGTTGGCGCTTCAGATCTTCTACTTTCTGTTGTGCAGCCAGGAGCTCAGCTCTATGTGGTTTGAGAATTCTATCAAATTGTTTACTGAAATCACTCTTGTTATGCTCTTTTGTCATGGGGTTTTAGGTATGAAAGGTGGAAGACGAAATAGATGGGATGGTTTATGGATGGGTATCGATTTATAGGGAATAGGCTCGATTTTGAACCGCCAATTCGATTTAAATGTTGATGAGCAGGCTTTTAGGTTAGGATAGTTGGGAAGTGGTAGTCTTGAATGTGAACTTTGTTTATTTCCCTTATGACTTTAATGGGTTCGAATTCCAATGTAACCGATAAGACAGACCACTAGAATCACTTGTTCCCTAGAATTATTGTTTACAATTCTAGCTATCAATGAATCGTTGAAAAGACTCTTCACCTGTTGAATCGTATTCGCTACGATTCAGCATGGTTGCTCGTAAATTCATACGTTCAAACATGATTATAAATAAAAAGAGAGATATCCATACGATTGGATGTATTTTTTACATTGTAAATCATATGAGATTCTCAAAAAGAAAGAAAATTAATACAAATAATAATGATATATATGTTACAAGATTTTGCTGCAAGTGAGTCGGTAGCTCGACAGGTCCATGAGGAATTCAAAAGTAACTAAGGGGAGGTGATGCACCTCCCGTGAAAGTGTTTTCTCCTAGAGTGCCAACTGACGGTGAGAATGAATAGTTACTGCCTCTCGAGTTAGCCAAAATGATTAATTACTCGACCTGAAATTCTAACCATGTAATGGATTCCAGGAGATTATTGAGTAACTGCATTTGAATCCGGCCATACTACAGCCAGCTTTTGGCTATCTGTGTCAGGACTCCCTCAGTGTCAGTATGGTCTTGGGTCTCTGTGGGGTAAAAAGGAGTAGTAGGACACTGTAGAGCTATTTGAGTTGGGCTATGGTTAGGACCACATGCTTCTCCTTGTCCAGTTGTTGGGTGCGATTTTGTACCCACCTGAGATTGAATTTTTTATTTCTAAAGCTTCAGCTTTATAAGAACTTTCGTCATTGACTTTAATTAATATAATCCTCCTTGCATAGGGGGTATATTCCTAGAAGTCTCCGAATCAATCTCACCCGGTGCATGGTGTTGCATCATTTCCTTACTAAGGGTCTCAAAGAGTTCCCAAGCATCCACTGCTGTTAAATTACGAAACATACCCCACAGACAACATCAACCATATGCCTAGTTTGGTCATTTAATCCTTCATAGAAAGTGAGCACTATTTACCATTTCGCAACCCTATGGTGAGGGCACATATAGAGAAGATCCTCTAGGCAACTCCAACTCTCATGAAGAGGTTTATCCGAAAATTGATGGAACGTTAAAATAAGATGTCGGATTCTATTCGTTTTACACATTGGGAAGTACTTCTCAAGGAATTCACGTTTCAATTCCTCCCAATAAGCAATCGAATCTTGAGGTAAAGAGTGTAACCATTGCTTTGCCTTGTCTCTAAGAGAATAAGAGAACAACCTCAAACAAATGGATACTCCTATTAGTTCTTTAATTCGAATAATGTTACACATTTCTATAAATTTATTCAAGTAGGAAGTATTGAAGTATGTTTGGAATGATTTTGAAAGCCTCATAACTAGTAATAGGGGTTTGAATACATGGGGGTAGTGTAAGAGGTGTCAATGCATAATATTCCCCCAGGGTCTTAGTCATGTTCTAACTGTTGCCCGTCATAATGAATTATTTTAATAACAGGATAGTTTAGTTAGAACAGTTATTGTATTTATTTTTGTTTTCAATATTTTCTACTTTTTATTTTAGTAAGCAGGGAGAGAAACAAATCTGAGCTTCTAAATTCTGTGGCCGGCAGAAGTTGGAAACTTTTAATTCACTGCTCCGAATAAACCTGCAAAAGATTAAAAAGTGATCATAGAAAATTAAAAATATAAAGAAATATAAAAAGAAAAAGATAAATACTTGTTTTCTTAAATTAATAAACAAACGCCAATCCCCGACAATGGCGCCAAAAATTTGACTTGATTATTTTTATATATCTTATTAAGTCTTAACCTATTGCAAGTGCACAATGGAAATCATAGCACTAGCAAAGCATCGTTCCCACAGAGATCGGTTTTAATTATACTAATTCAATTTTTATGAAAACTTATACTTATCTTTTAAGATCCTAAACTATTGGAGAAATGTGAATAAAGAATTTGTTATTAAACTAAGTTGCAGAAAAATAAATCCTAATCTTCTGACTCTAGATTATGGTCGTCAATCACAATCTTTTGCTATCAGATATTTATAAAAATAAACAGTGTCGTTATAGTATATATCAAGTTTCCTAGTATTGGTCATCAATCAATACTAAAATCCTATCAATATAGATTTAATCTAATCAACAACTTCCTAAAATCTAGGCATCAATCAAACCTTAGAAAACTAAAGATGGAAAAGTAAAAACCATTATACTAATCTGCAAATTCTAATCTGAGTCGTCAATTCATATCAAAACTTGGAGATATTTACAAAACAGTAAATAAAATAAAATAAAATCTAAACTAGAAAGCAAAGTAAATATATTCTTCACCCCTCAGCCGCAGTCGTCAATTGCTTCTGAGAAACTACAGATATCTGCACTAATCTTCAGAACCCAATAGCAGTCACCAATTGCTCTTGAGAAACCTCTTATATCTAAACTACAAAGTAATAAAATATACTCTAATGATTGAAAGAAAACCCAACCTCAGTCATCAATTGATGCTGAGAATTTCTTCAATGCTTATTCCTATACCAATCCCTCTTATTTATAGATCATAAGGGGTCGGTTTACAAAGATCTAATTCTATCAAAAGAAACTACTAAAAATAAAAGATTCCTAATATAACTCTAATTGCTAATTTTATCTTTCCTTGCTTTCAGTGGTTTATGTGCTTCTAGATTATTCTCTCTTTTTCAGCTGTAGAGTCCTTCAATATCAATTTCCATCAATCTTCTCAGATCTGTGATTCACTAGACTTCTAATTCAAGAGTTCTTCTAATTCTGTTTATGGTAGTGGTAATATTTACTCACGTGATCAGCAGCAGCAGTAATAAAAAAATTTTATAATCGTAATCGTAGACAACGATTATCTATTTTCTTCTTTCTTTGGAAAATCATAGTTCACGATTTCCTATCTATTGTAGCTTTTTATTATTGACGATTCTCTAGATTACAATTCAGCTTCTTTCTTTTATACTTCCTCTGGAGAATCGTAGATTATGATTTTCAATAGCACTTTAGTAGTAATGCTCTTTCTTTCTGTAAAATCGTAAAACACGATTCCTCATTCTTTAGTAGGCAACGAATCGTTCTTTATGCTTAATCATCTTTTTACTTCTTTTTTAGTTCCTTTTGACAAAGATTAACATTATGGCTCTCTTTTTACTGATTATCTTTAATATCTGCACATCATTAACTTGTTAATAGCAAACTAAGTCCTAGCATCACTAAGTTAAGGGTGATAAAATGGTAACTTATGTGACTGATCAGCAACCTATGCGCATCTTTCTTAATGCGGTGCGAAAGAGCTATCCTATGCGAGATACGACGAACAACAAGAGCGAGAGATCATCACGTTGCTTTTATAGAATTTCAAGAAGAACTAGAGCTCGACGCTCCCCAATCTTTGGATACAACACAACTTCAAATATTTTAGAACTCATTGGAAGAGGAATGGCAACCGCTGCTGAGCGATGATGAGGACTATTGATTGGATCTCCCCACTCTTGAGATGGAAGAACAGCTAGGTGAGGGCCTCCAAAGATTATTCGAAGAAGTGGATGAACTCCGACGCGAAAATTTATACTCCAACAGCAACCCGGATGCCGAATCAATCCTTTCAAGATGGGAATGCCCTTGGGGATATCCCTGCATCTCCCAACCCTACCAACCTCAATGTCGAGTGTGCATATTCATCCTAGCATATTAAGAAGTACAAAGCCGAGTGCTTACCAATCCAAGAGAATGCCTCGAACAACTTCAGTAGCAAGAATACTTCCAGACTAATTTTGAAGATGAGAGCTTAGACAACTAATGCTTCTCTGCCCTTTTCGAGGATGAAACAGTTCACACGATAGGAGAAGAAAGCACGTCAGCAGGACCATCGTCGTCCTCGCTCATCAGGAGGATCCATGGGTCAAAATTCCGTCCGATACTGATACGTATCGGATGATACGTATCAGTTTTGGACTGGGACGATATGGTACATTTAATGTACCGTATCGCCATTTTGTATGCATATGCCCAGACGATACATTCAATGTATTGTTCAGTATTTTACTATTTCGATACGTATCGTCCAATACGTATCGGTTTTGAGCTCGGACGATACGTATCGGATACCCGATATTTTGACCCATGGGAGGATCACCCCGGACAAGGACTCAAAAAAAAAAGCTAAATTTTGAATGGATCCACATCATCCGAAGACTAGCACGAACGGCTCCCGCAGCCGTCTAGCTTCCCCAACTAGGAGAAGCCTCTCCGTCGGTTCCTCTTCAGGCAATCGACCCTGTACTATATCTTCTATCAAAAATTAAAACAATAGAAAATCCTAAAACCATCAAAATTTAAAAATAGAAAATCCCAAAATTTAAAAGGCCACAGAAAAAGGAGGGAGCCCTTCATCCCAAACCCATTCAGAGACCAACAAGGAGACTTTTCTTTTCAGGCTATGAGTAGTGGACATGTTAATCACTGAAAATTGCCATTTTTCACCTCCTAACCTAGCGTTTACTACACCTTTGAGCCATCTAATAATTGTTATTTGAATATGTTTTATAGTTAGGAATAAAACTGCAGCTTAATGCAACAGTCCAAACTTTGGAGGCCAAGAAGAGATAATTCAAAGCCAAATCTTGAAGTTGATTTAAGAACAGAGAATGCACCATGGTGGTCTGCACCATAGGGACCATTTTACTTGCCTAAGGGGCCTTAGAAGTCTAACAGAGGAAAAATAGCTGAGAAGAGTGCTGCAGCAAGCTATGCACAGCTGCAGAGGATAAAAGAATTGAAGGCTCGAGCAGATCTCGAGCAGTTCAACTACAGCTTAAATCAAACCTTTAGAAAGTTAGCTCGAGCAGTTCTCGAGAAGTTCAGGTCTGCAGCATATAATCAGCTCGAGCAAATCTTAAGCAATTCAAAACAGGAAGATCTTCAAAAAGTCATCTCGAGCACATCTCGAGAAATTCAAACTATTCAGAGAATATCTACTCGAGTGGTTCTCGAGCAGACACAGCTTCAGAGAATCGCCTCGAGTAGTTATCGAGTAGCTCTCGAGCACTTTAAAGCTAAAACCAACCTCTCGAGCTGTAACAATCAACCGCTCGAGAAGCTCTAAAAGAACCTATCGACAACCTCTTGAGCCAAAATGCCTAAAGCTTCATCCTGTCGAGAGCTTGTCGAGCCAGCTTCAGCGATAAATTCATCCTGTCAAGAACCTATCAAGCCAAATCACCTGAAGCCTCATCTGCTCAAGCTACATAATATGAACCATTTCAGCCTGTCGAGCCTCCTTCAGCAATCAATTCAACCACTCGAGATGCAAAATTTGAGCACTTCATCCTCTCGAGGCTTGGGTTCTAAACTTCCCATTCAACATTGGGACTCCACAGCTCCTAGGGCACACATCCCAATGTGCTTAGTTGTTTCCTACATCCCGAGGCAACATAAGGTTGTAATTGAGCCACGTCAACAGGGCATAACTAATTTGATTCCTCTCCTTTCTGATTGGCCAAGGCACAGAGATATTTTAGGATGGATTGTATATAAGATGTACAATTAGCCAAAAATGGGCATCTAACATAGGGGGAATTCAAACTGAGCAAGAGGGATATTCTGCGCTTAGGTCACCTCTAGGGTTAGGTCATCTTTTTTCTTTTTCTTTTCTCCTTTGCTCCGCATTTGCTAGCTAAGTCCTTTTGTAATAGATAAGACTGATTTTCTATTGTAATAATGACTGTGTATAAGCTTGTAAGGGGTCTGGAGTCTGCATCGACTGCAGCTTGGAGAGCTGACCATTGTAAATAATTTTTATGCAATGAAAGTTATTTTTTATTGAACTTTCAATCTGTAATGCTCTTGTGTTTCTCATTAAGATTTTTATGGATTGTATGCTCCTATGGATGCATGAGCTTGTAGCCTTGCATCCATAGTAACTGCAAAGGTTTTAATGCTCTGATTTTAACCCCATGACTAGAGTACATCTCTGGGATGATCTATAACCTCTCAGTGGACAGATCATAATCCTAAGACTATTCCATATCTCATGGTTGGATTGGATTCTTCTTCTTAGCATTTAAGCTTATAGCCAAATGGAAGCCAGATGTGGATCCAATCCTTGCTCAGCTTGATCAGCCCTTTTTCAGTAAAAGATTAGTCCCTATTTTATTACTTCTCACAATTTTCCAAATCTATTTCCACCCCTTTCTAAATCCATTTCTTGTAGTGTAGATCTGTGATTTTATTTTCTATTTTAGTTTAGATAGTGACACCCCAAAACTCCCTTCCTTTACCTTTGCTTTCTAGTATAGGTTAGTACTACCAGATCTGTAGCCAGATCTGGAGGTCTGCTATTCAATTTTGTGTTTTTAGATCAAACTTCCCTGTGGGACAAACTTTACTTATCAAAACTTGCTACAACAGCCCTGTATCTTGCAGGACTGTGAGTTTAGTTATTTTGTGCTATTTTTCATCATCCATTTTAATATGTTTTTGCACTCTTTATTACTGCTATATTTTGACCATATTTTCCTATAATAAAAAGCACATATAATTAATTCCAACAAGTTTTTAGCACCGCTACCGGGGATCGAACCCGAGTCACCCACGTGATAGGCGGGAATCCTTACCACTATACTACTGAATTTAATTTGTTGCAGTTCATGTGTTTGAATAAAAGTACTACTGAATTTAATTTGGTTTTCTACTGTTGGTTGATTCAGTTGTGCTAATTTTATTAGTTTGAAAATACATGGGGAAAAGAATCAAAATAAAATAAAATAAAATAAAATCGAAGATGGAAGACTCAAAAGCACAAAATCAAAACCCACAGTCCTGCAAGATCCAGGGCCTGTTGTAGCATGTTTTACAAAATAAGAGTTTGTCCCACAGGGAGTATTGATCTGAACCACAAGGGTTATATAGTACCTCCAGATCTAGCTAATGATCTGGCAACTCTAAACCTAAAAGGTAAAGAGAGGAAGCCTAGGTGTCACAAAAATAAAAGAAAATAAAACTAGAGAATAAATAAACTACAGCTAAAAGAAGGTGGATGTCGTGTGAGAAAATAACATAAAATGATGAAGAAGTAGACAGTTAAGGATAAATCAGGATTGCAACTCAAATCTAGAAATGAAAATACAGTAATCCTTCACTTGGTTACAAGCACAAGTGCAAGGTATAAGAATCTAAATAAACCCATGTCATTTAGACTGCTCTTAAGGCAATAATCTATCCACTTAAATGGTCACAAGCTATCTAATAGAGATGGTCAAATCCCATTGATTAACTCATAAATTTGACCTAACTCAAGGAAATGGATTAATCTTAAAGCTATAATCTGTCCACTTAAATGGTCACAAACTATCCAATAGATTTCCTCCATTTATTGAATTAAGTCAACTCATGAAAACCATTGCAGACACTATATTTGCAAGGCTACAAGCTCATGCATTCATAGGAGCAAACAAATCTAGGAAATCAAGTGGAAACCACCTGAAATCCTAGGCTGAATGGGGACTTGAACTCAGCTGGTCATTGCTACAAAAGTCCTGCAATGACCCAACTCACAAGTCTGCAATCTCTATAAAACTCAGATCTAAACTTTGATAATGGTGATGCAAAATAGAGGAGTTTAGCTCTGCACAATCTCTCACAAGACTATAAGCTCAAGTGCAGAGAAGAAGAATCCATCTCAGACCTATGAGGAAGACCTTCCTTAAGGCCATAGTCTGTCCACTCAAATGGTCATAGACTATCCTAGAGGCTACCTTCCACACAAATGATGAGACAGAATAGTCAAATTGTTGTTGTCACCATGGTTGCAAGGCTACAAGCTCAGGCAACCATGGAAACGTCAAATCTATAAATTTATGTGAACAACACAGGTTAAATACAAATTTAATGGAGCATTTAAAACAACAAAGCATTAAATAAAAAAAAACTTACAAGGCAGTAGCCTGTGCAAACCCTAAAATAGATCTTCTATTTAAAACAAAACCCATTGCATTGAGTGAAATTAAACTTAAACTGTTACAAAGAATCTAGCCCAGCATTGTTGCTATGCTAGGGCAAGAAGAAAGGGGAAGAGAAAAGAAAACTAAAACCCTAAAAGAAACTCTAAAATAAAATCCTAATTTGAGCCAGCTATTCTGGCTTTAAAACCCTAAGTGAACTAGGCTATTCTTGGCTCCTTTACAAAACAGAAAACAACATATTTATAAGCAATCCTTGCTGCCCTAATGTGCACAGCCAATCAGAAGTGAAGAGATTTGGAGTTGCTTTCATGGCCTATCTATGTCCCTTGGATGCTTCAAAGTGTGTGGCACAGATTGGAACCTCGAGGTGTGTACCCTAGAAGTGGGGAAATACCCAAACAGTCCGTATGTATGGACTGAGAAGTGGGAATCCAGAGCTTCGCGTAGCTAGATTGGGCATATTGGCCTCTCGCTAGGCTATCGTGAGGTTCGAATTGTTGCTGGAGGGAGCTCACGAGGCTCTGTAGAGCATCTCGCATGGATGGATGCTCCAGGTATGCTTTTGCGAAGATGTCGCTAGGCTCTCGCATGGCTAATTTGTGGCCTTCTGCAGCTCACGAAGTTGCAATGTGTGTAGCTTTAAGGCTGCACGCGAGGATGAATTTGAAGTTTTAAGGCTCGCGAGGTGTAAGTGCGAAGATTGGGGAGCGTCGAGCTCTAGTTCTTCCTGGAATTCTATAAAAGCGACATGATGATCTCTCGCTCTCGTTGTTTGTCATATCTCGTGTAAGATAGCACTTTCGCACCACATTAAGACGGATGCGCACAGGTTGCAATAGGGCGATTCTGGGTAAGGGCAATAGCGTGGACACCGCCAATTATCTAGTAAGGATCGATGATCAAGTTCATCATTAGAGTCTGTTTCCTTGCCTTGAAAGTTATTGACTTCATCTAGGAGCTTCAGCCGTTTTGCTCTCAAGTGATCTCCAAGTTCAATTTCTATAAGGTTAGTCCAGTTGTCTTCTTCTTTACTCGAAATTAAGAGCCAGTCTTCTCTTCCTGGTTCATGAGACTAGGGTGACTCTGGTTCTTCCGGATTTCCCAATGCAGCGATCTGGAAGTCCTCCTCGTCGGTCGACTCCCAGTCTTCTACGTGCGGCTCAGATTCTGATAGTTTTCTTCTCTCGATAGTGCGGGGTTCCTCAATGTTGAAGAGTGGTCCTATGCCTTCAAGCGGCTTGTCGATGTCGTCGTCGCTTTGGTCTAAATTTGTCAGGTCCGCGAAGGCTTTGACGATTTCTTATTGGGGATATTTCAGTGCTGATTATTTATTATGTGTGGTGAAAGCAAAATAAAATCAAAGTAAAATAAAGGATGGAATCAGCAACTAAAATTATCTCAGGCTTGTAAGATACATGGTCCATTTGTAGCAAGTTTTAATAAGTAAAAGTTTGTCCCACAGGGAGTAGTGATCTAAAACCTAAAAGGTGTATAGTAAACCTCCAGATCTGGCTACAGATCTGGCAATTCTAGCCAAAACTAAGAAAGACAGAGAGTTTTTCGGGTGTCACTAGATCTAATTTACAAAACTGAAATATAAAACTAAGTTTAAAAGATGGAGGAAGATGGATGGTAAAATAAAATAGAAAATGGTGAGAAATAGGCAGCTAGGGATTGGTTCTTGCTGAAAATTAATTGGTTCAAAGGCAAAGCATAGGAAAGATTTGCTACAATCCTTCAACTGGCTACAAGCTCAGGTGCAAGGTATTAAAATCTAATCTAGACCAGAAAATTAGTGCAATCCTAAGGCTGTGATCTGTCCACTTGAATGGTCGCAGATCATCCCAGAGATTGTTTTAATTTAAGGATCTTGATTGGAATAGGAAAGTTATTGCAGATGTTGTGGGTGCCAGGCTACAAGCTTAAGCATCCACAGGAATATCTAATCCAGGGAAATCAAATATGAAAAAGTGAAATTTAGATTAGAATCACTTTTAAAAACCACAATTACTATAATTATACAACTTACAGCCTATTGAGCTCAGATTTGCAATCTGTGCAACATCCAATCCATTTACAAAGCCTTTGAACTCTCAATTTACAATTACAAACCGGATCTGGACTGCTTATCTAGGTCTAATCCAACAGGCTGGATTAGAGAGAATGGGGAAGATAAAAAGGAAAAATAAAATCTAAACTAAACCTAAATGAGCTGAGGAGAACCAGAGATCCAACTACAAGGTCTGCTCAACTTGCACACTTGATAAACTTGCATCTTCAGTTCCTCATTTGAGAAGTTTAATAGGCCTTGCTCGACAGGTTCAGCATTGAACTGAGAGGTAGCTGAAAGGTGTTGGCGTGGAGCTGCAACTCGAGTGGGGGGATCTTACTGCAGATTTGAAGTGCTCACTTGCATGGCTATCAGGCTGCATGGCTGGTTGGTGCAAGGTCTATTTCACCTTAGATTTAAATAAATCAGAGAAGATGTATTGTTGCTGCATTAAATGGTGAATCAAATGATTGTGTGCATAACCCAAAATGTTACTAAGCTGATTGCTTAAGTCCTCAATGTGATGGCTGTTGTGATTCATGAGGTCCAAGAACCTACTGTCGCACTTCTTCATGTGTGAAAGCACATCTTTCTCTCTCTGCTCTTAAATGATTTCAAAACTCCTCATTAATGGCACTTTTTAACTAAAAACTGCACTAAGGCTACAATTACCTCTTTACTGCAAATCAACACTAAAAAGTAATTATTAAATACTCTGAGGCTTAGCAAAAGTCAGGTTTAAGGGGTAAAATGTGGTAAAAACTAGTGACTAACACTTCTCAACTTCAGTTGCCAGTGGTTCGGTGAGGGATGTTTCCTTCCTTCTTAGCATGTCAACCTTTTCAGTAGTTTCGTAAATGAAATTTTCATAGAGTGACCATTTAGGCGAGGTCGGTAGGAGGTCAGTTTGTTTACCATCTAACTGGTAACCCAATCCTGTATACTTGCGAACTTTTTTTATGACAACTGGCCCTCTTCGTCCTTATCAATTCTTGCCAAGTCCTGTGTGTGGGAAGTATCCGAGTTGATACATGAGGTCCCATCCCTTTGTCACGGTAGGGTTTATATCATATAGTCGGGTCAGGTCAGGTCCAGCTGCTCTCTTTGTTAATCTTGATTGATATATAGGCGAGCTAGGGTGAGTGACTTCTGCTATTGCAGTATCGTCAAGTGATTGTATCTTTTTAATGTGGCCGATAGATAGAACAGAGTCGTGAGCCGTTGGAATACTTGTCGCGTAATCAGTATCCACTTCTTTAAGGGACGCATTAGCATATATCCTGACAATAGAGTCTTCGTGCGGGAACTTGATGTATTGATGATATATAGATGCCACAGCTTTCATGAACTCCAGCCATTTCCTTCCTAGGATTAGATTGTAGGTACTAGACGAGTCAGAGACATGGAATGTAATGCTTTTAGTGACTAGTCCAAGACGAACTTGCAGCTTGATGGTTCCTTTAACAAAGCGTCGGGACACGTCATATGCGATGAGGGACAAAGATGAGGGCTTTATGTCTTACTCAGTATATTCCAGCATTTTCAGTGTGGTTATGGGACATATATTAAGTCCTGCTCCTGTGTCGACCAACGCATGTGGTACTGAGAAGCCTCTAATCATAACAATCGGGTATATCGGGACGGAGCTTTCGCGCAGTGATTCCTTGGGCATATCAGCCTCAGTTTAAGTGAGCACTGGAGGTTGTGCCATGACTGAAGCGATTCCATGTAGCTCATCCAAGGTGGTATCTTCATTTACATGTGTCACATCTAGTGTTTCTATCAATAGATTGTGGTGTCCCGACGACTTCTTGATTAGCTCAAGGATTGATATCTGCACTGGTATTTTCTCGAGGTGCCGCAGAAGATCATATTCCTATCCTGCCTCTAAAATTGGCTCTTTTTCGGGGTGGTAAGCTTTGCTGACATTTGGTTGAGGCGGCGGAAGCACTGGTCCTGGAATTGGAGGTGGTGGGATCGTATGAGGAGGTGGAGGTAGGTTTTTGTTCCCTTGCTATCCTTTCAAATGACTAAGTACCGTCATTCTACTTTTCTCGGGAAAATGGCGGTGGTGGGTAATGGGTTTCAGATTTGAGGATCGAGCACCTTGGCCAAGGTGTCAACGAACTCGTCATGGTACTTTTTGTGAACGGAGCAAAATTTGAGGAAGGAATGAGCAGAGGGGCTATGCCATTCCACGGTGGGAGATATTAAATATAATCTTCCTCTTCTAAAAAAGCGGAGATCAGGGCTTCTTCCTTGTCGGATCCTTCGCTTGACTAACTCATCTTGGTATTAGGGTGGTGCTCTGTTGTAGCCTCATGTCGCTGTCTCAAGGTATTCTGGGTGACACTTTCCACCCATGCAGCAATTTGCTCCACAGTCTGGAGGACATGGTCTTCGTATTCAGGTTAAGACCATGGTATCAGACAGTGAGAGAGTTGGTTGTGGGTTTGGAGGAGTGAGAGGTTCAGGTGAAGGCTGATGGAGGTTCGGCTTTTGTGCCCTGAATGATTGGACTCAGATTGGGGTGATATTTAGGTAAGGAGGTGGGCTAGGGGGTGCGACCCAAGTAATTAAGGTCAAAAGGTGTGGCTGAACAGCTGGGGGCCTTAGAGACTCTACCAAATCAATAGTGGCAGTAGGTGAGGGTAGGCGAGTGATTAAGGAAGAAGGATGAAAAGAGGGTCGTCCGGGAAGGTCTACTGTAGTGTTGTGGGACACTAACCCTTGGTTGTGGTTTGGCATGGGGCTATTTATAATCCCTAGGTTTTACGGTGGTTGGTTGTGAGAATTCCAGAGAGCTTACCAGTCGATCTGGTTTCTATCATTCATATCGTAAATCACATCTCGAAGGACCCAACAGTCATCCAAATTGGGTCCTGCATACCAATGAAATGCGTGAACTTACTATGATCCAAATTTGTCGGCCAAGGCCATGGCTGTTCCGGTGGGAATCTAAGAAGGTTTTGGTTGCTGAGGAGGCAAAAGATATTTTGGATGGTGTTCGGTAGCGGAGGGTAGTGCTCCCTTCTTGGCTAGTAAGGCCCTCTAGTTTGTTGATTGAAATTTTGCAGGAGAGGCACATTATTGTAATTATGGGTGTTGATTGGCCTGTTCTGTGCCATGTTTTGATTCTGAGGCTGGTGAGCATCAGGATACTTATTCCTATTTTGATACTAACCATGATTCTAATTCTGATTCGAATACCTTTGCTAATTCTGACCTTGATTAGGGTATCCTTGTTGGCCTTGGTTCTGATATTGATTTTTACCAGGATTCCTTGGCTGGTAGTTTCCGTTGCTGGAGTTCTGACCCTGATTGGCGATGGTATTGACTTGCTCCGAGCCGAGGGCTTTCTTGTTATTCTTATGCTTTGAATCATTGGAGGTAACGGCTTTCATGGTTACTATTGAGAAGGCAAGATCTCCTTCCTTTATATGTCGTTGGATGTGGCTTGTACGTGACTGAAGAGTAGCGAAGTCTGGACAATCACTTATGACAAGAGCACTTCAGAGAGGCTCCCTGACATTATTTATAATGACGTCGATCGCATCCTTCTCTTTCATCTGACTTTCAATGCGGGCAGCCAACTTCCTCTAGCGTGCGACGAAGTCCACAAAGTCTTCCTCGGATTCTTGCTTAGCTATCATCAAATCACTGAGACTAACTATTTCTTGTATCAGATCTTTATACTGATCCAAGAATTGTCTAACCAAATCATTGAATGTATCAATCATGTGGAGCGGAAGTCCGGCGAACCAGTCGAGAGCTTCCCCTTCTAGCGATCTCTAGAAGTAGTGTACCAAGAATCCTTTAATGTCACGAATGGGTCGACAGTCGTTGCAAAAGAGCACCAAATGGTGGTTCGGATTTCCCATACCGCTGTATTTGTTGAACTTAGGCAGCTTGAATCCTACAGGTAAGGTGAACTCCAGGCCTTGACAGGGCGGCCCAGACAGGACGCGTAATTGAATTCCATCGACCAATTAAGCACACCCCACAAGGCTCGCAATTGTCGGAATACCTATAAATAGACCCCCTTACCCTGAATACAGAACAAAAACAACAATTTCGAGATCCGACAATTAAGTTTTCGAGTTCCTTCCTTCCGAGCTTAGGAACCTCGAAATCACCCTCCGGAGCCTAGGTAATTTCTCAGATCTAGTTTTTAATCTCCTTTCTAGTTCTAGTTTTTAGTTCTTAATTTCATAGATCTTAGATTTTTAGTCTTCGATTTTAGGCTTTAATTTTAGCCTCTAATTCTAGTTCTTAGTCTCTGGTTCTAGATATTAGTTTCTAGAACTAGGTTGGTTCTAGAACTAGGTCTTAGCTTTAATCCTTAAGTTTAGGATCCCTTTTTTAAATCTCTAGAACCAGTTCTTAGTTTTTAATCATTCTAGATCATAGAGTTTATCTTCAATTCTAGTTTAATTTCTCTTAGTTAATTTTTAGTTATAATCTTAATCTTAAATAATCCTTTAATTTTAATCTTCAAAACCCTAACTTTCCAATATAAAAATCAGTTTTTCATGACCCTTAACAAACCGATTTGCCTAAGGGTGCTTAAGGAGGGTACTCGGGAATGAGGCCAATCCTCCATAGCATAGCGGGCCCAAACCCCCATTTTTAGATTCCTAGTAGAAGTAAGAAACCTAAAATAATCAAGTTTCTAGTAGAGATAGGATATTTAGTTAATTAGACTTTTAATAGACTCAGGAAATCTAAGTTAATTTGAGTTCTAATAGAAGTAGAATACTTAAATTAATTAAAATAGGATACCTAAAATAATTAGAATCCTGATAGAACTAGGATACTAAAATAATTAGACTCTTAATAGAATTAGGAGACTAATATTAATTAGACATCTAATAGGAATAGGACTTCAAATAATTAGATTACTAGTAGAACTAGCAAGCTAGTTTAATTAAATTTTCAAAATAATTAAACCTTTTAGAATAATTAGACTCTCAACAGGAAAGGAAAGATTAAAAAACAATTAGACTTAGAATGGGATTAGAATAGGAAAAGAAAGAAAACAAACTAAACATACAGGTGACCCAGTGCTACTGACATCGATAGGCCGATGATTCAGTAAAGAAGTCGAACTCATACCCCTGAAAGGCGTGATCAGTGATGTGTTGTAGCGTTGATAAACATCTGCAACTGGCGATCACAACGAACCAGGTATTTCCTTCATAGAATTTACCTTTTTCTTTTCTTACTTATCTACTTTCCACTCACCATCAATTGCCTTACATCAAAGTCCACATAGACCAATTTGGGCCACTCTTTCCGGGAATTGAGAAGAACCCAGAAAAAGTGCGTACCAACAGTGGAGAATTGGCCTTAAAGAAGATCATGTCTTCCAAACACGCCCATCCAAAGGGAAAACTGAAACCAAACTGGGAAGCCCCGTAGGTCATAGCAGCAGCATACCCAGGAAACACATACAAGTTAGCGACCCAGGACGAGGAAGAGCTCCCTAACCCCTGGAACGCCATGTACCTCAGGAAATACTACCCTTAGCCTCGTAATCATAATATCCCGTAATCAGCTACCTATATCTATCACTCCTGCAGTCATCGAGACTCATTCATTACTCGTACGCCTTCATTTCCCAGGATATCCTTGAAGGCTTCTAACCCACTGCCCACCGTCTTACTCAGGCAATCTGATTAAAAGGACTAGTGTAACACCTGACCTCTTCCAAAAGTATAAGTATCCCGATTCTCACCCCTTTTCCCCCACCATTGGAGGAGTTATTAGAGCACAAAAAATAAAGATGTTAGGTTCAATCAAAACTCATCATTCTTGCGTCAGCAAGTTGCTTTCAAAATATATATACATAATTGACCGAGAGCAATACGACGGGTGAACAAATCAATGAGCCCAGGTAAGCATAAGTAAATCGTGAGGACATTCCTGGTAACCTTATTAGGAAAGTATAAGCAAGCAGTGAGGGCATCCCTGGTGTCTCAATACTACTAGATATAGTTGTAAGGTGGTGGGAGGAGGACAAACTCCTGCTAACTATAGAATGAGAGAATTTTAATGGTGTCGAAGCATGACGGAGAGCTCAATCATGGCACCCCATCCCCCCGAGAAAAAGACTGTTACTTATCTCTTTTCGAAATTGTCAGATACAAACTATTCCCTCACATCATTCAGCCTTATCCCCTCTTTCACCCTTAATTTATATTTTCAGACAATGAGTCATAACCCTCCTAAGATATCACCAGATATGAAACCAAAAACTCGTGAATGATGACTGATGCAACCACTTACTATTTATCACTCACTCTCTACTACTGACTATGGGATAGGATGATTACTGTCAAAGGTAGAACCCTAGCATACGACTGACATGGCTAGACGATCCCCTCCAATTCGGTAAAAGTATCAAGGAATTTCCTCGACACTAATTCATCAAAACGTATATCCCCCCCCCCTTGGCAATCAGCAAGGGGGAAAATAAAATTACTAATAACTTTATCCTCATGTGCAGATACAAGATAACCTTCGACTATTACCAGGCCAACTTAAGGAGCATCCGAGTCCCAATAATAGGCGACGGTGCTAATGACAACCAGCTAAAGTGTAGAAGGTAACAAAAAAAAGAAAAACAAAAGATAGGTATGCCTAAACCCAAAATATCTCTATATATATCAATATTTCTTTTTACATCTGACATCGAGGGCATACCCCCTGTATATGCAATGAACAAAAAGGAAAAGAAACCAATCCTACTCCTTATGCGGCCTTTGGGATGGTCGGTCGCTATCCCCGGCATCATCGACCCTAGGATCAAGAGTCTAAGCCTCTGAAGTCCCCATCCAAGCTCCTAGAGTAGGTGGGCACTCCCTGGGAAGGGAAGGTCCAGCAACTGAACCCCCCTCGCTCGGCTAACTAGCAGTTTGTCTAGATCGTGAGCGCGAAGGGGCCCCCTAGAAGTAACTCCCGAATGATGGAGTCCTCACGAGCATAGTCCCTAACACGCTCATGCGTCGTACGACAAGGTTGGCCAGCCAAAGAGCCAGTACCCACCGACTCTAACTCGACAAGATGATCGACCATCCCACGGACTCCCCTCTCACTCCTCGCCAGTTGGTACTACAGCCGATCTATCATAGCCTACATCTCTGGCCGCACTGACTGATGAGCAGCCTCTATCGCCTCAATCTGAGTCCCGTGCGTGACGATCATGTCTACCAGCAGGTCCTCATGACTGTGCGTATTTCTGAAAACCAGCCTCACTCCCGGAGAGGCACGCGCCTGCACCACCTCTTGGCATTACTCCTCGAGCTGACGAGCCTGCATGATAGCACAAAATCAAGAACCGAATACACTAGCGAAAGAAAGAAAAGTTGAAAAAAAAAACAACAACAAGTACACCAGATCCGCCCTCTTCAAGAGAAGGTGCTCGACAGTCACGACGGTCACTGGATCGGCAAGCGACAGGAGGAGCCTCAAACATAGATGGCTGCAACACAAGACAGAAAAGAGAAGAAACATCATATAATATTATGACTGAAGAATCAAAAGTGAAATATAACTACGCCAACTACAATATACCTGAGTAGGGATAGGAGTAGACTCCTGAGGAGGAGCCTCGGGAGCAGAGTCAGGGATGACATGCACAAGAACCCAAAAAAAACCAGCCAACATGTCAGATAAAACCAAATCAATAAAAATGAAAGCAACTAAGACACACCCATACCTAGCTCTCCGAACGCAGAGAGGCAGTCGCTGCCTCCCGAGTCTGGAAGTCCTTGGCAACATGACGCTGAAGATATACAACACATTATTAATAAAAGGCGTTAGGCGACACAAGATAAGACAACTTAGAAGACCGAAGAAACTCACCTAGTGCTCCAACTCAGCCTGGAGCTGAGCTATCACAGTGTCCTCCTGACTGGATGATGCAGCCGAAGAAGGATCGAATGCTAGAGCAGATCTCCCAGCGCCCGCTAACTCCGACCTCTGCAACGCATATGAAAAATGCATCAAAAGAAATAATGAAGCAAACAATGCTAACGATTAATAAAACCAAGATTAAAACAAAATACTCACCAATCGGTCAATCTTCGAATGTAGGCTGGCCTCCACCTCCTGACCGACCTGCTGCTCACCCCTGAGCAGCTCAACCAATGTCGTCGGACGGGCAACCTCGCCCTCCCTCTTAGTCTAGCAAACATAAGGAGAATCAAACAAAGCAATCACATTAAACTAGCGAGGAACCAGATAAATATGTGCTAAAAAACCAAAACAAGTAAACCAACTCACCATTGAACATCGTGTCTCTGCTAGCTGAGCCCTCACCTCGTCCTCCGCCCTCCTGGCCTAGAAGACGGAATCTGCCAAGGAGCGCAACATCTCCTCATCAGGACAAGTAGCACGTCCCGTCTACTCCATCGCTCGATGCAGAGTGTCTATCACTCCACAGACACCCGTGCCGAGGTAGCCCTGCTCGAGTGCAACCAACCTCTCTCTCAGTGCTGAGGCGGACTCAAGACCGCCCATAGTAAAAGAACCGCTCCCGTGGAAGGGACGCATGAAGAGTCGACCACTCCCAACCTCCCGGAACCACCTCGCAAGCTCTGGGGCATTCGCCTCATCGCCTACCCCGGTAACCCTGGTCCCCCAAGCTCTAAAATCTACAATCTAAGCCTCCATCCATGATGCAAAGTTTCAGCCAGAGGGACCGGTCATCCTCTTCACCACCCTGTGGCAAATCTGTAGAGGGACTCCCTGAGGGAGCCCTAACTGTCTAGCTGCTCGAGAAAGTGGATGTGCTCCACCTTCTCAAAGCAATGGACCCAAATGTCCACGTCAAAGAAGGGTCGGCCAGACTATATCACTGGCTACTCGACATCCTCCCTGGCTGCATAGGGCCTCCAGATCACCTATAGCAAAAAATATAGAAATAATCATTAGTAAATTCAAAACTCAAAAGGCGAAGACCTTGAAAATGTAAAATAACACAGTATCTGCCCTGCATGTATATCCTCGAAGAGACATCGCGCAGTCTGCAGGTCCAAAGATTAGCAACGGCGTCCCAATGCCACCCGCCACACGTGCATCCACAGGAACGTGATAGTGATCTCTGCTGGGACTCGCGGACGTAGGAAGGTGAAGTAGTTGTACGCCCAGAACTGGAAGAACACTAAAACTGTCACTAAAACAAAACAATGAAGCAGCTAAGACTACTAGAGAACCAATGATTAACAAAGATTCACCTGAAGAAAATCGTCGATGGTGGCCACACCTCTCCCTCTATGATACAACTACGCATAGAGGTGAGCCAACGCCGCCGCACCCCAAGCATATGTGGGGACTCAGTCTAGATCCCCGAGTAATGTCAAAAACAACCTGGTAACACATCCCTGGGTGGAAGAAGAAAAAAGTAGTGCTATGAGAAAGTGCATCAAGAATGCACTAATCACATGATCCGCCGCCACTCTCGACTCCACCACAGGCTCTCGACAGGCCATCGCGTCACAACATGCCTGAAATAACCCTCTCGACTCTGAGTGGCGTCTTGGAGGGACGAAACCGCTAGCAAACATGTCAAAGAACCAGGTGATGCAGACCACTCCCATCCCTGATCCGCTAAAACGATATGTGACCCCAAGAATCTCCTCACATACTGCCAGATAGTCCCCCTCCATTCGACCGGTCACCGGCTCCCCTTCGAATCTGAGATCGGTAACTCGGGCCCAGTCCTCTGGGGTCGGGAACATTAGTCCAACTGGGAAGAGCAATGCCTGCTGCTCATCTCTCCACCTCTCTAACATCGCCCCAATCAGACCTCGGTCGACCTGGAAGGGCTCCAACTCCACAATCGGCCTGAAGCCGAAAGTTACCAACTGTGCCCGTTGGAACTCAGGCAGGGCACAATACCAAGCATGGGACTTCGACCACGCAGTGCTGATAGCCAGCACCGGGGGCTCCTAACAGGTAAAAAAAATTTTTAAAAAAAAAAAAAGAAGAAAACAAAAAAAATGAACAAGATAAGACTAAAAACTAACAAGAACCATGAGCAACGAATAAACCTATGCCTAATTAGATAAAATAGTGAATAACAACACATGCAATAATTGCATACTACGACGATAATCTGCAAGGAACACGCAAAACATGATAAAAGATAGAACAATAAAGTAAACATGACCTAAAACTAGATACAAAGATGATGCATGAATGCACACGTAACTACACTAGATGCGAGTTCGATGTAAATTAAAGGGTTTCTAGAGCCTAAGTAACAAAGGAAGACTCTTGCTTATGGGTACAATAAAGTAAACATGACCTACCTGGTCTCATGCGAAGAACACCACCAGTAGAATCCGTATCGCACCCTCACCCTGAAGCAATACAGCATCGTCCTGATCATCCTCATCCTCGTCACCGCCCTCCGGTGCATCCTCCCTCACCACCACCTCTGTGTCACCCTCCACCACAGCCTTAATGACGGTTGAAACCTCAAAAGTCTCACTGATCTCCCCCATCATCATCCCCTCCAACTCGGAAGCAGTAAAGTCAAGTCTATCACCACTCTCAGACTCCATCTCAAAATGAAAGGCTCGAAGAACTGGGAAGGATGGAAGAAACTGCGCTTGAAACGGATGGATGGATCGCGAGACATCGGGAAAACACAGAAAGCAGGACACTAGCAAGCAAGGAAAAGCAGAGACTCAAGAAGAAAATGGATAGCATAGTTAAATTGATGATTTTTGAAGGTTATATAGAACACGGCCTAATTAAGCACTATGAAACGGGTGCCCAATTGGATTGAGTGCTAGGAAAAGGCCGCATAATTCTGATCACACGCCTATATAATGGCGCGCAATTGATTTGTCGCCCGCCCAAAACTCAATTGCTCGCCTATATTCCGACGCACAATTCAAAAGCCACCCGCACAGTGACCAGCTGACTTTTCTATTATGTGCACCCTACATGGGGGGTAATTTGAATACACGCCTGCTAATGGACGCGCAATTGATGCCCCAAACGTCTGGATTATGCGCGCCTATCCTTGCGCGCAATAAAGTTAATTGCCCTATGCCCTGGGCGCAATTGCCTAGGCACAATAAAATACACTTGGCTGCAGCAGCCAAGGGTTAACTTCTACACTTAGTTATGTCTAGGACTACACCCGCAGCCCATAGCCAACATGCCTCTGTCTAGGCACCGCAAAAGTAAACAAAAAAATGTCCCCCCTACACACTTGAAAATTCAAAACCTCACCGCCACCTAAAACATTTAAACATGCCAAAGCACGTCAAAACCCAAACCAAGTTGACACTATACCAAATCAAACTAAACATACCCAAACACTTTAGATCCCAAAAATTTTCAACCCAACCTAAAATGCACTTGATTAAACCAAACTAAATTAACTAAGCCAAATCAAAATTAACCAAATTTTCTTCTTATAAATATGAAAAATTATTACAAACTACACTAAGGGCATCCCCCTGAATACACCATTTCGAACACTCAAAGACACCCGAACCTATAAACATAAAGAAGAGACATCCCTAAAAGAAACGCCCAAAATTATGAAAGATGATGAAGAAACCTGAAGAGGAAGCACATCTTGAACGAGTTCTAACGAAAATCTTGTCTTCACTCCGTAATTCCCCTGAGATGTCGCTTATGATGCAATCTTTCAAGTTACGCGACCAAGTATCGGCATCGCAGAGCCCCGAGTTGGCTGAAAAAAAGAGTGACTTACGAAAAGTCAGCCAGGATCTGAGGCATATATTTAGGGAAGGCCGATCTTGGAAACCCCTAAGGGAGGGCTGACTAAAGGACAATACTCAGAGCCTACCAAGGAGCAACTAGCGTCGGTCACGAGAACTCTGATGCAGTTCTTTCCTTTGGTTTCTTTTCCCCCTCCTTTGACTCTTCCATCTCTTCCCCTAGCAGTGTAGCAATTCGAGTGCTACCCCGTGTTCCCAATACCGCTCATCCTTAAAAAAATGATAATGATAACAACAATAATTAGTGTATAACATCTAAAATACAATAATAAGGAAAAAAATAATAAAAATGTCCCAAATTTAAAGTTGTAAATAAAGTTCAAAATAAAACCCAAGCCCTTAAGCCCCTATTTATAAGTTACACCCCCTTCATCACAATGTGACAAGTGCCACATTCACAAATACCTTTCATCTAATTAAATCCCAAACCAAACACATACCCCCCTAAAACACCATAATCCATGGTAAACTTAGATTAACCAATAAATACACAACACTTACCCCTCAAAGAAACACAAATCCTCCACAAAGTAGATAAACCTATAGGATTGAAACATCTAACACCCATCTAAATTCTAGAAATTAAACTCACACACCTTTGACAATTGTCACCTCAAACTAAACCTCAAATTAAAAACAAGACAAAACTCATATCTTAAATAAAACAAATACTAAAACCTCCTTAAAACACCCTAAGATAAAACTCTAGCCCATCTGGTCCACAAGATAACCCCCAGAAAACCTTAAACCCTCCAAATAAAATCAAATCAAATCAAACAAATCTTAAATTTATCCAAAATAAATCCTGAAATAAATCTTGAATTAAATCAAATAAATCTCAAATAAATCCTAAGTAAAATTAACTCCTAAAAATAGATCAAATCAAATCCTAAAAATTAAATAAACCCTAAATAATATCAATAAATCCTAAATAAAGTTAAATAAATCCTAAATAAGACCAAATGAAATTGTAAATAAACCCTAAGTAAAAGTAAATCCTAAAAATAAACTTGAATCGAATTCTAAAAATAAACCTAAATCAAATCAAATCCTAAAATAATCCTAAATAAATCCTAAATAAATTCCAAATAAGTCAAATAAATTCTAAATCAAATCAAAATAAAATCCTAATAAAGCCGAATGAAGTTGAATAAATCCCCGTAAACCCTAGAATAACTATACGCCCAATTCGATCTAATTAGATTTAATTAATGCTCAGAACAAGATAAACAACGAACAATAAATAATAAATGAGATAAGAAAAAGCAATAAACAAAACATCTCTTTATTAATATAATAAAAAATTTCATTTGTCACCGGAGGCATACCTCCTGAACATACAATACAGAACAAAAGCCTCGAACCTAACCTACAACCTAATGCCTAACACGGAACCCAAAACGAACACAAACTCAAAACTTGATGCACGAAGCATCCAATTAGAAGCAACATAAAGGCAAGGAGAGAATTGGTTGGAGAATAACCTTTCCATCCATTTGGAGGACTTCCTCCCGCCAGCTTCACCTCCTAATAATAATGAAGGATGTATAGCATCCCTCAATTTCCAATACCTCCCAAGCCATAACCACACTTTCACCCAAGGCGACTTTAGTACGAAGAACACGTGAAACGATAAAAATCGAAAGAAATGACATTGAAATCACCTAATAAAAATACCCTATACTCGTTCACTCAAATAAAGAAAGAGAATGAAGAAAAATAGAGCAAATTCAAATATATATATATAGGCACCTGCCAGATTAAGCACCAGAAACATAGTGCGCAATCCGATTAAACGCAGCAAAATTTACGCGAAAACCAAATCGCACACGCCAGATCGAACGCGCAACTAAATTGTCCTCCGCCCTGAAAGACCCAACAAGTCGATCCCGTGTCAGAGAGTCCGAGCGTAATCAAATTACACGCTCCAATCACGCGTGAGGAATCTTGTGCACAATTGGATTACACGCACACTACCCAAATTCGCAATTGACCTTCTGAACCTTTCAATCGCACGCGCCCACCCAAGTGCGCAATTGAATTAAACACCTCGTACCAGGCGTGCAATTACCCAGCTATGACACACACCTCAAACCAAATACACACCCTAACCAAAAAAAATATATGCCCTCAATAAAAACAATTGCAAAACAGATACGCAAGACAACACGTCCTATCACAATAAGATACATACATCCCAGCCCATCACAAACTGATCAGGGATGAGGACATCTCCCCACATTCCCATCACGACCGAATCACCCCCTGACGACTTACTGCGAATTAATGTCCCACCCCAATCAAAATTATTCCCCGGATTCTCATCGCGCACTCACAAGTACACGTAACCACTCCCCAACATCCGCTGCACAAAATAAGTCAATAAAATAAAATAAAATCATCACTCACAGCCCCATCTCTAAATATAAAAGCCCCCTCACGACACAAAGCGAAAAGTAACGGTGACAAAGTAGCCAATCACGCTACTCGTCCCATCACAATCAGAATCACTCTCTCTTGTCCCATCGCATAACCTCACACGTTGACCAGAGAGAACCGCTGATATCCCATCACACATCCCCACAATAACCAACGTAACATTGCGATAGGATGCACATATCCAACCCTATCCCAACACCTAAGCTCATTGGCCTAAATCAGCCACGCCCTCATGCCCCATCACAACACTAAAACCACACCACGCGACCTCACGCGCCACGCAACCGAAGGTAGGCTTGACCAACGTCCCATTGTGAAGAGCCAAGAATGAGCCTCCCGAAAGTCTCATTGCCAATGCCAAAGGGCAAGTCCAGTCATGATCTCAAAACACCATTCAAACTGATTTTGACCCATCATACAACTAAGACCTGCCAAGAAGAAACATCATCATCATCCCATCAATACATTGAAACAGCCAAGAATCATCAGACCAACTCCCCATCGCACACTCATGTCCCGTCGTGATGCAACTATAACTTGATCTCGTCATATAACCCAAGATCTGCCAAAGAAAGAAATAAACATAGCTTTCCTAATCTCATAACGACCAATGTCCCATCACAAATTACACTTCCCTGAAATCCCATTGTGTTACTCCGCCTAGAAAACAAAAGGGGAGGCTCATCTAATATCCCATCACAAAGAGCTAAACCTCCCTCCAAATGCCTTACCAGAACAATCATCATGTCCCATCGCGACAACCCCTGAATACCCCAATCATGCGATAGTCACCAAACTCCACCGCAGCATACGCTCGCTGGCAATAGAGGAGGAATGAACCCTCCACTGTCCCATCGTGCAAATAACCAGCGAGCCCTTGCTATTACAGAAATCAGAAGAAGAGAGGGAACCCTCTGATGTCCCATCGCATGACCCCCACTACAACAATTAGTGAAGGGAGAGGAAACCCTCTGATGTCCCATCACGTGACCCCTACAGACACGACAGAATGAAGGGGGGGACCAACCAATGTCCAATTGCAAACCAAACCCCTCCAAAATGTCCCATCACGACACTCCCACTGGAATGTGAAGCAATACCGAAAGTCACCTTGGCAATGCATAACACCAACAAGAAGGCTTTGATTTCATGTGGAAAAGTTCACACGAAAGCTCAACAACCTGAAGGCGACAAAGCCCATTGATATGAATGATGTGAGTGGTTGTGTCATTCCTCATACTTTCATGAAGAGCTCAAATCTCCTCAACGGTTCCACCCGTCAGACACTTTTGTCCCATCGCGTCATCCTTACACGCCCATCAAGAAGCAGCTCAAACTAGGAAGGAGGAGCCGCTCGAAGTCCCATCGCGACACAACCACGAGAGCGAAAGCCAGCCAATCCCATCGTAAGAAAAAGCCCCCTGCCGAAAACAAATCAGGTAAGTAAAACATCCCTTCCTTAACTCGATACTCTATATAAAATATAATTAGCTATGATTAAGTCAAATGCTTTTAAAACCCGTCTCTCTCGACTCGCGAATCACTGTAGTCCTCCCATAAGAGGCAATCATCAGTATTCATCAAGAAGGTTAGATAGAGCATCCGACATACCAAGTGTCATCTTGACAACCACGTAAACAGTCGGATCCATAAATCCCGTACCAGTGGATCTGCTCAGCGACGTCTCGGAAACCATGTTTTCTGTAGATTTACCACTGAATTGATCTTAAGTTAAAATTCCCAATTTTCAAAAAGAAATATGCATATATATATCGTTTCAAAAATAAATCTCCTATCTATCAAAATTCACTATCCGTTCCTTCCCCTGGAAAACTGAACACAAAATATACTCAACTCTGAGAAATCACAAATGTCCACTAGAAAGGGACACCTAACGCATCGTTGGTGTGAGCAATGACGCACCCGGCCTGACATAATCTGTGAAAGTCTTCGCCACTACATGATATTACATCTTACTATTTGGTCTCTGGACATTCGTATGACGCCCCCCGGTACCTCAACTGCATCATTTTCTCGCTGTTTGACTGCCCCTTGCAGCAAGTCGCTCCATGCGACGGGATGCGCCTTTCACCCACAGATGAGGATATGATGATTCTCCTACTGTTATAATGCCGCTTACAGCAGGTTGTGACACACAACGGGATACCCCTTGCACCCATGGATTAGGATCCGCCGACTTTCCCCTTTGACTGCTACTCGCAACAGGTCATGATACACGACGGGATGCCCCTCGCATCTATGGCAAGGAATACACTTTTCGACAACTACCACTGGGCCCTCGAATGCTCCATCTTAGCTTGCGCTGATAGATAAGAGAGCCAAGCATTTCATGCCAACATCCCCAGTCCACCTTTGTGATTTCTCAAAAGAAATGTGAAGGCGCCCTCAAGAGAGGGGTATCTACTTCTTCGACGCATTCTTACTTCGCAAGAATACACCAAAGAGGGGCATCTGTAGACACCCCAATTTTGTCCTCTCGAAGTATACAAATATGATCGGTCAACCTTTGACCTTGCCCATGACTTTCAGAAGGAAATTACCTTTTCTGGAAGCTTTAAAACCCTAATACAGGAACCATATATTGAAACAATAGTATATGGCTTAACACATGCTGAAATAATAGTTATGTGGCTCATACCCCACAACCCTGATACGGGGACTATATACTAAAACAATAGTATATAGTCGAAGCACAAGCTGAAATAATAGCCTCATGGTTCAGACCAGACCTAGACCGGGGAAAAGTCCTTAATTTCGTGCCCTTCCAGGCGCACACAATTCCATTACACGCTCCCTAGCTAGCACGTAATTGGTCCCCTTTGGACCAGGCTTACCCTTCCTATGAACCGCCTTAGGAATTGATTGCGCACTCTATACAATGCGTGCAATTTGATTGCACGTCCGTTCATTGGCGCGCAATTTGCCTTCTTTTGACTTATCCTCTAATTCCCTAGACCGCCTAAACTCACTTATTAAGCACCTGAAACATAGCGCTCAATACGATTGCACACACCAAGAGTGGCGCACAATTAGTTCCAATTGGACTGGAACTAGGACACCCGACTGAGCTAGTCACTCACTGAGTCCGTGACAGACTCAAAGTGTATTAAGCGCCCATAGCAGGGCGCGTAATTCAATTAAGAGACCCAGACAAGGCACGTAATTGAATTCCACCGACCAATTAAGCGCACCCCATAATGCACGCAATTGCCGGAATACCTATAAATATACACCCTTACCCCGAATACAAAACAACAACAACAATTCAAGATTTGGCAATCAAGTTTTCGAGTTCCTTCCTTCCGAGCTTAGGAACCTCAAGATCCCTTCCGGCGCCTAGGTAATTTCTCAGATTTTAGATTTTTAGTCTTAGATTTTAATTTCCTTTCTAGTTCTAGGTTCTAGTTCTTAAGCTCTAATTTTTAGTTCTTAATTTCATAGATCTTAGATTTTTAGTCTTAGATTTTAGGTTTTAATTTTAGTCTCTAATTTTAGTTCTTAGTCTCTAGTTCTAGATCTTAATTTCTAGAATTAGGTCTTAGCTTTAGTCCTTGAATTTACGATCCTGATTCTTAAATCACTAGAATCAGTTATTAGTTTTTAATCATTCTGGATCGCAGACTTTATTTTTAATTTTAGTTTTAATTTCTCTTAGTTTATAATTCTTTAGTTATAATCTTAATATTAAAAAATCCTTTAATTTTAATCTTTAAAATCCAAACTTTCCAAAACAAAAATCAGTTTTTCATTCTATATCACCTTTAAAATAACCCTTTGCTAACCGATTTTCCCAAGGGAGCTTACAGGGGTACCCGAGAATAGGGCGGATCCTCCTTAGCATAGCGGGCCCAAACCCCCCTTTTTTGGATTCCTAGTAGAAGTAGGAAACCTAAAATAATCAAATTTCTAGTATAAATAAGATATTTAAGTTAATTAGTATTTTAATATACTCAAGAAATCTAAGTTAATTAGAGTCCTAATAGAATCAGAATCCTTAAAATAATTAAAATTCTGATAGAATTAGAATACATAAACCAATTAGAGTTCTAACAGAATTAGGATACCTAAAATAATTAGAATCTTGATAGAATTAGGATACTCAAATTAATTAGACCCTTAATAGAATTAGGAGACTAAAATTATTAGACTTCTAATAGGATTAGGACTTTACGTAATTAGATTACTAGTAGAATTAGTAGGCTAGTTTAATTAAATTTTTAGAATAATTAAAACTCCTAGACTCTCAGTAGGAATAGGAAAGACCAAAAGACAACCAGACTTAGAGCGGGATTAAAATAGGAAAGGAAAGAAAACAAACTAAACATACAGGTGACCCAGTGCTACTGACATTGGCAGTCCGATGATTCAATGAAGAAGTCGAACCCACACCCTAGAAAGGCGTGATCAGTGACGTGTTGCAGCGTCGATAAATATCTGCAACTGGCGATTGCAACAAACCAGGTATTTTCTTCAGAGAATTTAACTTTTCTTTTTCTTACTTCTATACTTTCCACACACCATCAATCGCCTTACGTCAGAGTTCACAGAGACCAATTTGGGCCACTCTTTCTAGGAACCGAGAGGAACCCAGAAAAAGTGCGTACCAACAGTAACATCATTGAAGCATGCTATTAGATCCTCGAGGTGCTCATGATACGGGATTAGCTTCTTATTGTTCATCTTCCAATCTCTGTTGGTTTGGCATATGATCAGCTGTGAGTCACTAAATACCCATAAGGTGAGTTACATCTAGATCCTGGGCTGCCTGTAGGCCCGCCATGCAGTCTTCATATTCGGCCATGTTGTCAGTGCAGGGGAAATTAAGCTTGATGGAGACTGGTATGTGAGACCCTTTTGGCGAAATCATGATAGCGCCGATTCCTTGGCTTTCGGCATTGGCTACCCCATTGAAGTGCATTACCCAGGACTCCCCTGCCTCCACTGTATCGTCCTCTGTCATAAATAGGATGTCCTCATCTAGAAATTCAGTCCTTAGAGGTTCGTAGTCAGGTAAGGGGTTCTCGAAAAGATGATCAACGAGTGTTTGCCCATTGATCGACTTCTGAGTGACATATGTGACGTCAAATTTCGATAAGAGAAGCTGTCAGCGTGTAGTTCGTCCCGTGAGAGCCGGCTTTACAAACAAGTACTTCAATGGATCCGTCCGTGCTAGTAGGAAAATGACTTGGGATAGTAAGTAGTGGCAGAGCCTCTATATAGTGCATACGAGAGCCAGACATGCTTTCTCTAGATGAGAATAGTACATCTCGTAGTAAGTGAAATTCTTACTGAGATAGTAGATGACTTGCTCTCTTCTTCCAGTTTCATCATATTGCCCTAAGACACAACCCATCAAAACTTCCTTTGTAGAGAGATACATTATGAGTGGTCTCTCGAATACTGGTGGTTCCAAAATTGGCGGGTTGAGAAGGTAGCCCTTAGTTTTATCAAATGCTTTGTTCCATTCAACCGGCGTATCTTTTCTCAGTAGTTTGAAGATCGGCGTGTAGATGGGAGTGAGCTGTGTAGTGAACTGACTGATGTATCATGCCCAAGAAACCTCTGACCTCTTTCTTGATAGATTGTGGTGGTATTTTGACGATGGCTTTTAATTTCACTAGGTCAACCTCTATCCCTCTCGTGCTAACAATGAAGCCCAGTAATTTTCCTGACATGGCACCGAATTCGCATTTCTGAGGGTTCAGACGCAACTTATATTTTCTCAGCCTCTCAAATGACTCTTGGAGGTTTATTAGATGGTCACTTCTTTCCTAAGACTTGGCGATCATGTCGTCGACGTACACCTCAATTTCTCGGTGCATCATCTTGTGAAACAGTATTATCATCGTTCTTTGATAGGCTGCCCTAGCATTTTTCAATCCGAAAGGCATGACTCGGTAACAGAAAGTTCCCCATGGAGTGATGAATGTCGTCTTTTCTCGGTCTGCTTCTGCCATCTTGATCTAATTGTACTTGAAAAATCCATCCATGAACGAGAGCATCCCATGCCCGACAGTGTTATTGACCAAGATGTAAATGTGTGGCAGTGGGAAGTCATCCTTCGGGCTCGCCTTGTTCAAGTTTCTGAAGTCGACGGACATGCAGACCTTTCCATCCTTCTTTAGTACAAGGAAGATGTTGGCCAGCCACTATGGGTATTTGGAGACCACGAGAAACCCCGTGCTGTATTGTTTGATAACTTCATCTTTCATTTTCAGCATCCACTCTGGCCTGAGGCATCTCAACTTCTGCTTCACCGGCTTGATATCTGGATATAGTGGTAGCTCATGCTCTACCAAATCGGTATCTAGACCAGGCATGTACTCATATGACCATGCGAAGATGTCTTGGAATGATCGAAGGAAATCAATCATGCTTTTTCTTTCCTTGGGAGACAGTGACATTTCGATCTTGGTGATTCTGAGAATCTCCTCGGTCCCTAGGTTGATGCCCTCTGTTTCTTCAATAATCGGTGTTGGGCCATGCTCAAAATTGGCAAATCGATCAAGGAGATCATTAGGGAGCTCCACGATAGGGATTTCCTCGTCCAGACTCGTGTCTCCTACCGCTTATTGTATTTCAATTAAGGCATCACTTTCTTTGATTTTCTCGAGAATTTTGAAAGACATTTTTTTTGGATTATTTTGTATTTCATTTATTTTTTTGAATTTTTTTTTTCTTCAGAAATGGGCCTTTGGTAAGGTGTGTCTTTATATACACATGGTATTGCTTGCCAAGGGCTCACCACTTTTTATAGGTTTTTTTTTTTTTAGAGCGGGTGTCGAATTTCAGGCCACTCGAAGCTTCCAGAGTTAGGGGCATTGACACCCAATTACTTACCTGCGGTGTCGCACCTCTACCTGCTCTTGCGGAGGAGGTCGATTGAGTTGGCTTTTAGGGGTCGACCGCCATCATATTTATCCTGGGCTCGTTCAGGATTCTGCCTTCTAATGTTAGCATGGGTTTGTGGTGGTTTGTCATGGGGGGTTGCATTGACGAGGGAGCTTCCTCCTCAAAGAGGGACAAGGACGCCAGATCTATTTCTATAGCAGGGGGAATGATTTAGGGATTGGTTGGGTGAATAGTGGCTACCGGCTTGTGTGGGGTCAGCTATGTTGCTCCATTCTGATCAACCTTTAGGATCCATGCACTCACGTAGGTACTCCTGATGTGAGGTCTAGGCCGAGGTTTTTCTTCTAAGTCTATTCCTTGGGCTTTTACAGCAGCAAGGGTTTGAGCCTTTCCCTTTGCCTCTCGGACTTCTTCTTCAGTAGGCTTGTAGCCTAGGCGAATCTGACCTATTGTCCGCTTCTGGCTCTGACTGGATCCCTCCGTCCTTGCAGACAAGGTCCCAACCCTTTACCTTTTTTATAGCCTCATTTTTGGAGTATGGCTATGGCTACAACCATTCCACTGTCGATTTTCAACGTGATCCTTTCGAGGGGCTCGGGAAGCTATGGAGGTCTGTATCTTTAGTTGTGTATGGCACATCGAATACTTTGGGGTTCTCAATATTGTGGGTAGCTTTTTCTCTTTCCTCCTGTCCCTCACCCAGAATGGTGACAATCTTTTGCTCTAACACAAATCTAAGCTTTTGGTGCAGGGTTGAAGGTATTGCCTAGACCTCATATAACCAGGGGTTCCCTAATAGCAAATTGAATGTAGATTTGAGGTCCATAACTTGGAAGGGTATGAAAAAGGTCATTGGCCCGATGATGAGCTCAATGTCAACTTCTCCAATTATCTCTCTTCTCATGTTATCAAATGCTCTAGCACTTGTTCTTACTGGCCTGAATGCAGAGGGATCCACCCCTATCTTGGTTGCGATTCTGAGAGGGAACACATTCAAAGCAAACCTATTGTCTATTAACACCAATGGAATCACCAGGTGCCTAGTTTCTACAGTGATGTTGAGGGCTTTGGAGTGAATATTTCCCTCATCCGGTGAAGCAGCATCCGAAAAGGAAATGGCATTGGGAGCCAACACCTGCCCGATGATTTGTCCCACCTCGTCTGGGGTAGATACATGTGCATCCTTTAATGCTCCCATCAAAGCTTTGAAATGAAGCGGTGATGTCATTAACAGGTCCCAGACCATGATGTGTGCGAAACAATCATTTCAATTGTGTTTCGAGCATGTGCTCTCGACTCATTTTTTTGAAGGGGTTTACTACTGCAAGTTCTTTCTTCTCTTCTGGCTGGGCCAATGCTGGTACTTTTGGTTGCCTTGAGATTCTTCTTGATCGAGTGATGAAATCTACTGTCCCCTCTTTACTGTTGCTCGCATTGATATCTATCTGATCATAACTAAGCAAGACCTGATGGGGATCATAGCTTAATCTCGAGATTTGGAATGGAGTGGATATAGGCCTCAAATGTGCTTGGACTAGTGGATTGGAATGGGTGGATAACACTTGGTTAACCTCTATTGGATAGATCAAGGGAGTGGCAAAAATGGGCCATGTGGGGTTAGTGGGATTGTGAATGGCTGTATTGGGGGTGGTGTGATAGGGGTAGGCCATTGATAATTAATCGGTGTCAGAGGGCGATATGGGGAAAAATTAGCCATTAGGTAATTGGTGGGGGCTGCTGCAGTGTATGATTAATATAGGTTGGTTTGGACATAGCTGACGAGAGCTGGTGATAGAAAATATGCCATTAAATCTAAGGGTTTTGTCGGTGATGCGAGATTAGGAAAGTAATTGGCCAAATTCAAGGGCTCAATTACTCCAATGCTTTTATCCTCTTGATCTCTCTGCCTTGGTGTTATAATGTCTTCCCGCATGCGAATAAACTCTGAAGGGTCCCATACTCCTCCTCCCTCCTCTATCATTCTAACAGTCGGCCTTGGGTCTGCCCCACCTGGTGGATGTGGTGGTAACAATACCTGATGTATATTGTCATGCTGGTTGGCTTGGGGAAGTGTCAAAGGAATGATCTTGCCTGCCTATATTAAGTCTTATATTGCATGTTTCAAAGGGAAGCAATGATCAATTGGGTGGCCCGATCCTTGATGGAAATTATAATGGGTATTAGGGTCGTAATTCCTTGAGATCAGATTCGACGGAGATCGTGGTTGGAGTGCAGTGGCCAAGCCTTTTTTAATTAGCAAATGCAGAAGGACATTGAAGGACTGCCCTAAAGGTGTAAAGACTCGATCAAAATGGGCCCTTCTCTATTCTGGGGTCATTTGTGCCCCTTGTCCATTTTCGGTCCTTTACATTGGCTCGCTTCTAGTTGGAGTTAGTTGTGCTGCCTTGAACTGAAATGGAGTTATGTTTGTGTTCGGTCATGTATTTATGACCATCTGTACATCCGCCTCGCTTCTTCTATCATCCTTTGTTCAGTGAACCTTCGAACCCCGCTATTTTACAATTTTATTTAATCGTCCTTCTCTTATGGCTTCTTCACATCAGTTGGCATTTCTCACTAAGTCAGCGAAACTAGATTGCTATTGGTATACCAAAAAATTTGAGATGACCGGCAGAGTATTTTTTAAGATCATCTCGATTTGCTCATCATCAGGTATCATGTTCCTGACCTGAGCTGCCAATGCCCTCCATCGCCCCAGGTAGTCGTTGAATGCTTCGTCAGGCTTCTGCTTTAGTCGGGCTAGATCTAACTTGCGGGGTTCAATGTCTATGTTGTAGACATAGTATTTTGGAACAGGTGGGAAAGATCTTTCCATGTTTTGATTATGAAAGGTTCCAACGAAGTGAACCACCTCAAAGCTAGGACCGTAAGGCTCTTCTAGAAGACTTTTATGAGCAAACGCTCATCCCCTCCGTAATGGCACATGTCCCCACAATAGGACTTGAGGTGTGCAATGGGGTTGCCCATGCCGTTGTATTTGTCGAAGACTGGCACTTTGATTTTGGGGGGCAAAGGGACTTCTGCAAATAGGCATAAGTCAGAGAAGTTCATGGCATGAATTTTAGCTCCACCCATCTTCATCAGCTACTTTTGGATCTTATCCATTTGCTCTTTCAACAACTCTGACTCTTTGGACTGTGGGGTCGTCCTTTTAAGAGGCAGCCCCCATTCACTTTGGGCTGCCGGTGGGTTGGTGATTATGGGTGGTGGGAGGTTGAAGCTGGTGAATGCCCCTGCATGAGTCCCGCTATTCCTGATCTCATCCTCCTCATACTGTGGGTCTATATATGGTGGAGGGAGGGTGAGATTATCTTGTTGGTTCTGAGTAGGCTGGATAGGTGTTGGGTGTGACCACTATACATGGGGGATGTTCTGATGAGTAGCTTGTGGAATGATGGGATGAGTGAAGGTCGGATTTTGGGTTGGGGCCTAATGAGGCCCCTGTACTTGGAGGAATCCTTGGGGATGGGTTTGAGGCGTATGGGGATGGGTGAATTGGGGATAGTTAATGGCATGGGGTAGATTCTCATATTGGGTTGAATGTGAGATTTGTGGAAAAATAAGGCTCATGCCGAGTTGGGAGATTGACTGAGATAGGTGCATCATTTAGGGTGGAATGGGGGCCTATTGGGTATAGGTGGGATATTAGGAGAAGGAAGTAGGATTGGTGAGTGGGGCTCCCGGGTGTGGGCCTTAATGGGCTTGGGTATGGGTCATTGGGCTTTGGTGGGTTTGGGGTATTGGGCCTTGATGGAATTGGGGTATGGGGCCTTTGTGGGCTTGGGGTTGGGTCATTAGGCCTTGATGGGATTGGGGTATGGGGCCCTAGTGGGCTTGTGGTATGGGGCCTTGATGGGTTTGGGGTTGGGTCATTGGGCCTTGATGGGATTGGGGTATGGGGCCTTAGTGGGCTTGGGGTTGGGTCATTGGGCCTTGATTGGATTAGGGTATGGGGCCTTGAGGCCCAGTCAAATGATCCCATGGTTGATGGGAGTCTTGGGTGGTATGAATAATGGGGGGTTGATTGGAGTCTTGGGGGAAAGAGGCATGGAGACTTGGGAGTGTATAGGACAGGTTGGGAGATGTGTGGTGTGGATGAGGGAGGTTGCTTTAAGAGGCCTTCCAGATTGTATAGGCCCTAACCATCTCATCCATGATGGCCATTGGATTGGGTGAGGGGGTGGATGTAAATGGTGCATCCGATGGAGGGAGAATATGGGGCATGGATTGGGTGGGTGTATGGGAAAAATTGGGTATGACCCGGGTAAAATAGGACATGACCTGGGTAGAGGGGGGGATATGTGGTAGATTTGAAAATATGGTATGTGTAGGTGTAGGAAAACAGGGTATAGAATTTGGAGTTTTGGAGGGTATGGGTAAATGGGGTATGGTTTGAAAGGATAGTGGGGAATGAGGTGTTCGATTTCACGGCGCGAGGCAGCGATCAATCGGCACAAGCAAATGCCGACAATGAGGCACGCGTAGAGGCAATGTAAAGGAACCCTAGGGAAGGCCGATTTTCGGTTTGAAGAGAAGGGGAGAAAATATTTTCTAAAATATGCCCTCGCTACCCGAACCCGGGCATTTTAAATTTGAAACCCAGCCATGCCTGGCGCAACTAATAGTTGCGTCAAGCTATTTTGAGCCCCCTTTTGGCTTGACGCAACTAATAGTTGCGCCAGCCACATATGGGTTGGGTTTTGGGCCTGGTACGGGTCACCAGCACAGCCCGGTCCCTCCCTCTCTTCATTTTGTTACTCCCGACAGATGCACGTGCTCCCAAACGATATGTTGATCCTCATTCAACTTGCTCAGGAAATCGTGCTAGAATAAATTGGATCGAGATCAATAGGCATCCCGATCTTACACAGAAAAATGTGAAAAAGTCCAAAAAAATGATAAAAAATCTCACATAAAAAGCCAAAAATAATTCGTATAAAATGATAGAATAATTCACATAAAATAATAGTTCTAAAAAACCAAAAAATACTATAAAATGATAGCTCTAAAAAATCCAAAAAAATCACATAAAATGATAGCTTAAAAATCTAAAAATTCACAAAAAAAAAAAATAAAGAAAATCCCAAAAAATAATTCACGTAAAATAATAGAAGTAATAAAGTGATAAAATCACATGAAATAATAACTTAAAATCCAAAAAATCATATAAAATAATAAAAATCACATAAAATGGTAAACACAACAAAGGTAAAAAATTTCCCACATAAAATAACAAAAACATAGATTTTGAAAAAGACAGCACATACTCCCAAAAACCGTTGCGACATCTATTCGCTCCACTAGGGTAGTCGGGCTCAATAGACTTCGGGATCAGTGGGTTCGCCCCAAGGACCTCGGACCCTGCTTCAAGCAAGGACACTCGTGACCAGTTAATGAGGCGGTCCATGCCTCATATGATTGGATGCACAGCTACGCACATGCATATTTCAAAGCGGTAAAATGTCAGTATTTTATCGACAATGCAGCTATGCTGTATCAATGTCCTAAGTCTAAGGTTCACCTTAGATTTTTGGGTCCTACTTCGAAGTAGGAGCAACGGTGTCAATCCCAGTCAAACGGTCAATGTTTCGATCGGGCCGACTCCACTGCTAAATCTTTATGATGAGTGCTCTATTTGTGGATTCATAAGAACGTGGGTGTCTAACTTGAGATTCATCACGAGCTATTTCGGAGGTGAGGACTCTTGGTCTGCATTGTCTTGGTGTGTGCCCTACGGGATTTGAGGTCTGGGTAAGTCCGTTATGAAAAAGGTCAATTGTTGGTTGAAACCAACCTGTTGAAAATGAAATAATATATCAATCAACTATGTGTAAATATGCATGCAGAAGGGTTCAGTTCTCTTATTTCTGTAAGCTTAAAACCTGTATTAGCACGATATCCCTGTAAAGTGTACGCCTTGCATCTGGTTATCCGTAGGATGGTCGTTTGTTCTCATAAATTATATCCGGACGGGATCTGGGTCGAGATTTTCATCGCCTGTATTGCTTATCACCTCTAATGGGTGCATGTTTATGTATAGTTAAATGATTTGTAAGATCATTATCGGCAAAGACCAGGATTGGATGTCTCCTTCAGTAGACACCTAATTTTGGCCGGATCTATTCAGTATTATTTAAGGTTGGATGCTCTAGGTCATGTTGATCTAGGGCACATTATCAAAAAATAGCACATACTCCCAAAAAACGTTACGACATCTATTCGCTTCACTCGGGTAGTCATGCTAAATAAACTTTGGGATCAATGGGTTGGCCCAAAGACCTCGAGTCCTGTTTCAAGCAGGGGCACCCGTGACCAGTCAGATAAGGCGGTCAATGCCTCCTATGATTAGACACAAACTGTGGAGCCTTGCGTACTTGTTTCACACCTACCTTTGAATGTGGGTCGATCACCCTCCTTACTTACGAAGCTGTTATATTTAGAATGAATCTTGAACATCAAACTCCTTCAAAACATCTCGAGAAGTGACCATTTTTCTCAACTATTGGGCTTTCGCAACTCATTTTCCACCTCGATTATGCCCAGTAATGTCGCTAAGCACTTGGAGACCGATTACCATGAGAGACGACCGTTTTTCCCAACATATAGAGCTTTCGTTTTTCCACCATGTTACTCATCTTATGTTTGAAGTTTATTTTGAATATAACGGACCCATCAGTAATGCCTTGGGCCTCTTCGGACGTCTCTTTTCTTTGGTATTCAATCATTAGTGATCGGATACCAAAGAGGGGCATCTATAGACACCGAAATTTGGCTCAAGGCCCGATCGACACATACTTCAAGAAAGGCATACCCCCAAGCTTCTAAAAGCATTTCTCAAACCCTTAGGAATCATCCCATAACCCTTAGGAATCATCCTGAAACCTTAGGAATCAACCATAGCCTTCCCAGACCTATTAGAACCTTTTCCGGACCCGATTCGAACCCCCCTAAACAGTGATTAGAAAGAAGAGTGCTAAAGTTTTTATAAATAGTTGTCTAATCTAAAGCATATACCATTAGAAATTAGAGCTTCACATCTTTCCAATGAGCTAAGAATTACCTAATTTTGAGTTGTACATCAAAAGTTATGGAAAAATAAAGATCGCGAATTTGTATAGGAAATTACAAAATCAGACCCATAGAACCAGTTTTTAACCCTCCTGAGCAGTGGTTAAAGAGAGCAGTGCCAAAATTTACACAAACCTTTTCCAAAGCTGAGTTATATACCATTAGAAAGATGACTTCCCCAGTTTTCTAATAAGCTAAAAATCACCTCAATTAGAGTTATACATCAAAAGTTATGGCGAAATAAAGATCGCAAATTTGTGCAGGAAATTGCAAAATCGGGCTGGGCCCCTGTGGGTCTTCAACTTCCAATAGTTTGGGCCTGGTTTTCCTTCAAAAAATGGCCAAAATTGATATTGAGGGTTTGACTTGTGGACCATTCCAAAGTCTGGGGTGTGTTTCTTTAAGGCCCTAGTGACTCTATTAGCTTAAGTTATCACCCTTTTGTCATTCAAGTCACTAGCCTATCATCTACCATTAAACCCAAATCCCTCTTCTCCAAGCTCTAGAAAACCACAAAAACCTTAGACTGCCCATTACCTAATTGCTAACCCAATTAGGACTTTAACCCCTCACTAATCCTCCCTTTCTCTATAAATAGAGAGCCACCCCTCTTGCTTAAGGGTTGGAAATCTTTCAAAGAGAGAAAATTTTAGTGAGCTCCCCTCCCATTGGCCCCCACTAAGCCCATATAATTTCAGCACCCTAGTTCATCCTTGACACCCCATTTTTCATCATAAATCCTTGAGATTTAGCTAGATCTAGCTCCTATCCTTCTTCTCCTACCTCTTAGCTCCATAGCCCTAGAGATTAGAACCCATCCCGCAACCCATTTGCTTTCGGAAGCTCATCAGAGACGCTCTCGCGCAAGGATCCACATCGGTGCTCCAAGGGCCTGAGAGCTCCGACTCTCCCCTCTATTCCTCTACCTTCTTTGCTTTTCCTCTATCCTAGAATTGAGTCATTACGCTGCCCAAATTTTGACAAGTGGGAAGGGTTCAATAGGATCGGTGTGCCTTCGGACAAGGGGAAGTGAAGCTCATTTTCTTTTCTTTTATATATATATATATATAATTATATATATATATATATATATATATATATATATATTATACACATCAAAATAGCCATAGTAGAGGCCGCTTACGAGCAGGTTTGTCGGGTGCCTAACACCTTCCAATCAATAACCGAAGCCCCTACCCAAGAGCCTTTGGCATAGACCGAAATCAGAGTCATATTTGTGGTACTTTGGTGCTTATAAAATTAATCTAGGTTTCCTGAGACACCAAAAGCTCCGGGTGGCGACCTATATTTTTCAAGAGAGTGCATCATCATGACGGGGATCATCAAAAATCCCACGGTTATATAGAAGTCCCGACCCAGATCCTATCTGGATACAATTTACAAGAATAAATGATCATTCAACAAATACCCAAACACATGGAGTATACTTTATAGGGAGATCGTACAGGCTTTTAAGCCTATGACCGAGAATAAATATGGGGAAAGATCCCTTCTGCATCTATGTTTGAACATATTTGTTCGATATGTAATCTCATTTAGCGATGGAATCAAATCGATCGAAACATTGATTGTTTGACCGAGATTGACACTATCGCTCCTATTTTGAAGTAGGATTCAAATATCTAAGGCGAACCTTAAATTTTAGGACATTAATTTAGCACAGTTGTATTGTCGAAAAAATATTGACATTTTACCGTATTAAAGCACGCAGGTGTGTAACTGTGTGTGACAAAAACTACAATGAAAATACAGATTTCTTTTTTGCTTTTTTAAATGATTGCTTTTCCATTTTTGTTTTTTCTTGAATAGACCGACATGAGTTGTGAGATGCTTCCTCTGCTCTACCCATCATCGAGAGGTTGCCTGCCTCGAGGCTTTTGACCATTTGATGTTCCTGCACATTCTCAAGAAAACGTCAGTCTCTTTTTTGTTTATACAGATAACTAATGTGCTTTCTAATTAATAAAAGAAGCAAACTCTTACATACATTTTTTTATTTTATTTCCTTCTTCAAAACTTATATTTCTAGATTTTTTTGGTTTTTTTTTCCTCTCTTCTTTGAGATGAAAGTACGATGTTGTAAATATGTACATGGACATAAAAGGAGTATATATTTTTAGATCTTTTAATATTTTTTCTTTCTCTCTCTTTTTTTTCTTCTCTTTTTTGTTTGATGCCTTAATAATGAGACAAAGTAACGGGTCCCATTTTGATCATAGTCGAACTCGTTAATGCGATCGTACCTGAGTGAGGTTCAGACTTTTTCCCAAGGTCGAAACGTCCATCCCTTTGGGTTGAATAAACCCTTTATCCTTACCTCAGATCATGCGTTTGACGGTGCACCTGTGAAGATATACCTGATCAGGACCTAATTTGAACTAACATAAGCGGCCCAAAGACAACCAGAAAACCAAGAAATGTAATCAAATGGGTAACTGATGATTTTCCTTTCTTTTTCTTCTCTCTTTTTTTAGCTTTTTTACTCACAGCGCCCAAGATGGGTTTTTGCCATGCCCATAGTCGCCCTCTTTTTTACCCGTAGCGCCCTTTTAGGATTTTACTACGTCCATGGGTATGTATTTTTACCCCAAGCGCCTTTTTAGGTTTTCACCTGGTCCGCACAAGCTCACTCTTTTTACTCGTGACGCCCTTTTGGACTTTCACCATGTCAATTTTGCTTTGAGCTTGTATATTTTCTTTTTCTTTTCATTTATTTTCTCAAAGACCACGACATGGACGTCGATTCCGTCATAGCCGGCTGGATGAAATTTTTATTGTCTCCCAGCTTGGCTCGTGCTAACTCAACAGATACTGTGACTACTTGTGGACCTTATAGAGGGTTTTCTTCAGGGATGTATCATGGCCATAGGTTAGAAGGGATAGGTTAAGAATTTTAAAGGTATTCATGGGTTTAAAGGTTTTTCTTGATTGGATTCCTGCTGTCGTAATACACTTCTTCTTTGGGGGATTTTTACTGTACATGCCCCATAATTTTTTTTTTCTTTTCTTTTCTATTTTTTGTTCTTTTTACATTTTTTAGACATCCTCTTTTTGGAATTTTTTTCTGATTTTTTTGGATTTTAATGATAACTCTTTTTTTTTTTTTTGTATATACACCAACATTTTCTTTTTTTCTTTTCTTTTTCTGGGAGGGGGTAATGAAGGAAAGGTCGTTGCCTCAAATTGGGTAGCAAAAGGGGATGAGCATTCAGGGATGCATTTTGGCTACTTCGTTTTGAAATGATAGCCTCTTTTATGGGGTTCTTAAGCAGTCACATATCCATTTTTATCAATACTTACCTTGTCGTGAGAGGCTAGGAGTAGAATTGGCATACGTATCCAACGTTGGTGGGCTCGGAAAAATGTTCTCCACCCATGGTGGGAAAGCAGAGCGCGTATCCAAGAGTACCTCTCAGATGACGTAAGGCCCTTTCCAATTGGGCCTGAATTTCCCTCTCGGATCAGCAAGAAGAGAAGGAAAGATTTTCTTAAGTATAGTGTCACCCACTTTCAAATCTCGAGTGCGAACACGCTTGTTGTAAGCGCATGCGATCCTCCTTTGATAGGCATGGGTGTGACACAAGGCTAGGAACCTTTTCTTATCGATTAGGTTCAGTTATTCAAAATGAGATCTCTCTCTCTCGGCTTTCGGGAGACCGAACTTGATGAAGATACAGAGTGAAGGTACTTCAACTGGTAGTATGACCTCAGTTTCATACACAAGGGAGAACGATGTTGCCCCTGTAGCGGTACGGATTGATGTTCGGTAGGCCCATAGTGTGAAAGATAACTTTTCACTCCAATCTTAGTAAGTGACGACCATCTTCTCAAGGATGTGGACAATTATCTTGTTAGCAGCTTCGACGATTGCGGCCAATATGGTGACGAGCATTGATGTTTGATCTTGTACTACTCGCATAAGGCTTTAATGCGCTTGTTCACAAAGGTGGGGCTATTATCTGTGATGATGTCCTTGGGCATGCTAAATCGACATACGATGTTATTCTTGATAAACTTCTCTACATGACTGGCTGTAATATTTGTGTATGACGCTACCTCTTCCGATTTGGTGAAGTACACGATAGCGACGAGGATGAACTGATGTCCACTAGATACTTTCAGATTGTCCTTTCCAATGATGTCGAGGCCCCATGTGATAAATGGTCATGGAGTGGTCATGTTGTGTAGATCTATAGCAGGAGCATGTATCAGACTGGACTGTTCTTGGCATTTGTAGCACTTCTAAACGTGCTTGCAACAGTAAGTTTCTATGGTAGTCTAGAAATACCCTTACCGTAGGATTTTTTGGCGAGCATGTGCCCATTGACGTGGGCCCCGCATACTCATTTGTGAATCTCTTTTACAATGTTGGCTGCTGTTGGGGAATTTCAGTGTGCTGATTTATTGTGTAATGATAAAAAGCAAAATAAAATCAGAGTAAAATAGGGGATGGATTCAGCATAACAAAAATATCCTAGACCTGCAAGATATAGGGTCCTTTGTAGCAAGTTTTAATAAGAGTTTGTCCCATAGGGAGTAGTGATCTAAACCTAAAGGGTGTATAGTAGACCTCCAGATCTGGCTACAGATCTGGCAATTCTATGAAAATAGGGAAAAGAAAGAGTTTTTCTGTGTCACTAGATCTAATTATTTTATAGAACTACTGGAGATTTTCTAAACTACTGGAGAAATATGAATAAAAGAATGGTTATTTAAACTAAAGTGTATAAAAATAAATCTTAATCCTCCTTCAGAATAAGGTCATCAATCTTAGTCCTCAGCTATCGGATATTTATGAAAATAAATAGTACCGTTACACCATATATCAAGTTTCCTAGCATTGGTCGTCAATCAAGTCTAGGATATCAATACATATTTAATCTAATCTTAATCCTCCTCCTTCAGATTAAGGTCGTCAATCTTAATCCTCAGCTATTGGATATTTATGAAAATAAACAGTCCCGTTACACCATATATCAAGTTTCCTAGCATTGGTCGTCAATCAAGTCTAAGATCTTATCAATACAGATTTAATCTAATCAACAATCAACCAGAAATTTGGGTGTCAATCAAACTCTAGCAAACTGAAGATGGAAAAGTAGGAACCGTTACACTAATCTGCAAATTCTAACCTGAGTCGTCAATTCAAGTCAAAACTTGGAGATGTTTACAAAACTAAAATAAAACTAAATCTAAAAGATAGAGGAAGATGGATGGTGAAATAAAGATCAAATGGTGAGAAATAGGCAACCAGGACCTGGTTCTCATTGTAAATTAATTGAATCAAAGGCATTGTATAGATCTGATTTGCTACAATCGGCCATCTGCCTACAAGCTCCCCAGGTTCAACCCCAGCAAATGTACGGTATAAGGATCTTATCTTAACCAACGAATTAAAGCAATCCTAAGGCTATGACCTGTCTACTTGAATGGTCACAGATCATCCTAGAGATTGGCTCAAGCCAAGGGTCTCGATTCGAACAGGTTAATCATTACAGATGTTGCGAATATCAAGCTACAAGCTCCCTATTTCTGGCTGGCATGCAGGAGTATCCAATCCAGGGAAATCAAATACGAAAAAGTGAAATTTATATCAGAATCACCTTTAAAACTCACAATTACTGTAATACCATCTTATAGCTTATTGAGCTCGAATCTACAATCTGTGCAACATCAATCTATTCCCAAATTCCTTGAACCTTTCAAAATACAATTACAAAACAGATCTGGACTGCTTATTTAGATCTAATCCAATAGGATGGATTAGAGAGAGAAAGGGGAAGAGAAAAGGAAAATAAAAACCTAAATTAAACCTAACTGAGCTAAGGAGAACTCAGGCTATTCCTTCATTCCTACTTTCTTTGCTGAAGAAAAATAGCAAAATAGATGGGTATTTATAAGTGTGCATTGATCCTTGTGCCTTGGGTTTCAGCCAATCAGAGAGCAGGGATGGATCCCTCTTCTATTGTGCTTCAGTTGCATTCCCGCCAAAAATTAGCTCCCACCCATGTGCAGCATTTTTTGTGTATTGGAGTTCCCAATTTGCCCTTGCTTAGCCACAAATACTCAGCTACTCAACTCTATACCCGTTGTCCGCAAAATGGACCCAAGCTGCCCCTTTTTTCAGTTACACACCTCAAGTGATTGCCCACAAAATAATTGTCACGACCCAGAATCCTTACCCGACCTCAAGGGCCTAGAATTCTGTGTTATGACACCGCACGCTTGTTAAGGCGATAAGCGGACATACACATAATTCTTATACCGATTTAGCATATGGATCAAGGCATTTAATAGCATCATTTAAAAATAAATTATTCAAGAAAACAACAGCGGAAAACGTAGATGACATTAATTAAGTGATAAATCCTAACCATGCATCTATAATCGAAAGCAAGCAGAGGTTTTATGTAGAATAAAACAGTCCCAACGCAAACCCAAGATTGGTGCTGAAAAATAAAAGTATCTAATAACAAATCTCCCCTAAAAAATAATAAAACTATGACTAAGAATCTCTCAATGCTCAAAGTAATCCGCCGGATCTATTCCCTCGTCCAAATGGTAGCCGACGTCTTCACGCTCTTGAGCCGCATCAGGAACAGCAGCATCCCCATCCTCAGTGATGGAAAAATCGGAGTTCTCACCTGCAACTGTTAGTTTTGGGGAGGGGGTGAGTTTACTCAGTCACGTAAACTCAGCAGGTTGCACAATCGATCCACCATAAAATACTCAGGTGATCGTGTGTGCAATCGCTTGAGTTGCGATACATTTTGAAATAAATCAAACAGCTATAAATGATTACAAAACATCTAAGATCTCATATCTATCATAACAAAACTGAAAAATATAGCATAAAAAGAAAAAGAAGTAACATAAAATGAAAAGACCTGACATAACATGAAATAAATATGATGCATCAAGTTCTGATCTCCTTTTGTGTATGCCTTTATGACTTATCCTATGTGACATATCTTAAGACTTAATATTGCCCCATACGCCTACACAACGTACTTCACATCTTACCTAATTTTCGTATACGACCTGTGCCAGGGCCACTGCTCGAGCCTATCACGCGAGGTCCACGTGTAGATAACCACCTAACCTCCATATCATATCGTGATACCACCATCCACCGATGTGGTTGCATGCATTTAAATCGGTGTCCCCTTACATTCGGGACACCGTCAGTATCATATTGTCCTTAAGACCCGTCTTGGTCATGCAGACGTTAGATCTTAATTTGTATTTTCTTTGGTCTTCACAACGTAACTTAATTATCCGTATTCGTAGCTTACCTTATCTTACATATCATTTCTTATTGTTTGCTGAAAACTTAATTTGAAGTGAGCCACGGTGCGATAAGATTCACAAAATCATGCTTTCCAAGGAAGCAGGTTCAGTATTAACCTAGATGTATGTTGCATCCATACATGGATGCCTACATTCTAAGTTTCACGTGACCGTGACGGGAACCCCACCATGACGAAGGCTTAAAAGTCGTGTGACATAGCTTATTTCTTTTTAATTGTGCGTATGCCCTATCGTGATTTTTCTATGTGGTGCATGCTATATGATGAAAGGACTAACTTGACCTAAAGAAACTATTTCATACACCTTACATACTTGTGAATATAAAATAATAATTAACATTTGAACAGAACAGATATTTCATACAAAAAAAAATTGTGGAGAAACCTTCTATGGGCCGATTCATCTGACGGCCTTCTTTAAAGTTTCATAATATTTGTGCGGTCTTAGTATTGACCTAAGAGTGGGTCAATGTGGCAGTCAAATGATCCACTTAGCCTAGTTATACAAGGGTTAATATCCCTCACTAATTTTTCCAATTTGTGAGCCTCAAAGCGCGTCCTAGAAATTTTAGTGACACTTTCTGATCCATTAGATTACATTGAGTTACTATTGAGATCGTTTTGAAGTTGGTCCTATGGGCCACTTAGCATAATTCTCAAAAATTAAGGGTCAAAGGTAACCCATGTATTATTCCATGTGGCACCTAAGGCTAAAATAAGAAGCACGAACTTTGAGTCATTTATCCTCTAATCTGAACCAATGGATGGTTAGACAATAAAAATTTACCTAAGGTTGATTCTTTTGTCCCGATCCCAATTCGATCTCTAGCACACTAGATCTTCCAAATCAACGTTTTACAAGATCTAGCAATCAGTGCACACTTAGTGTACCTACCATATGGCGATCAGATTGAATAGATCTGAACCATCGATATTTAAGAAAATGATTCTAAGGTATTAGGTCGTTGGGCCCAATTTATTTTGACCTCTAAGGTCTCAAATCTAAGGGTCAAATCCTTCATGTTCACTGATCTCTAAATAGCCTTTTAATTTTCTTGATTTGTGGGCCAAATTCTCGAGTTCTGAACCATTAGATGTCTCGAGGATTTCAATTTGTGGAGATGGTCCATCTCTGTTCTATTTCTTGGGTTGGGCCCACCAGGTCCAACCTTGAATCTATTTCATTTGAAATCAATGGTGCTAAAAGGATGGTTGCACCAAAGTATTCATATCAGGTAAAATTCTTCAAAGTGCCCAACTACAATAGTTGGCACGGGCAAGTTATCACCGGCATTGTCGGCGTTTAGTTGGGCCGATCCCCGAAATATATCTTATCTTCACTGACGAAATTGTGGAGAAGAAGAGCTCTCTCTCTCTCTCTCTCTCTCTCTCTCTCTCTCTCTCTCTCTCTCTCTCCACTGTAAACACCTATATAAGCAATACAAAACACTATATATATTCATTTTATATCTATATATATCAAGGGCAACTATTATATGTCCATGTATAGGATTTATGTTATTATACACACCGAAATACATGTATATATATAACTTTTGAATACCTAAATAAGATAAATAGATATTCATTTAATATATATATATATATATATATATATATATTTATTCTTATTATTATTAAAATAAAAAGTTGAATATTTTAAGATTGATCGAGGCACCCACATTGGGCGTGCGTAGGAGTTGATTTCAAGCGCTAGATCGGCGACTGTCTGGCGTCGATTCGGCGATGTGCTTTCGGCGGTGGATCGACGGTTTCACACTTATGCAAATCGATTCAAGGCAACACTTTGGCTCGGTGTGGTATTTGTCGCCACCCAATTCGATCGACGAGAGAGCCCGCTAGGCGTTTTGGAAGGAGTGGTACTGTTGGGTTTGGTTCAAAAGTGAGAGAGAGGGAGGCAGAGCAAGATGGCTGTTTGGTTTAGTGGGTTAAGATATATGTATATTTATAAACAAGTCTATCTATATATAGAGAGGGAGGGTAAGGTTTTAGGTTAAAAGCCTTTGGTGGCTCTTATTTATAGAGAGAGGAAGAGACGGACGTGGGTGACCTAAATGGGTAAGTTCCCAAACCTAAAAGGGGCAAGAGTTCCAAGAGAGTAGGAGTCCTTTTTGGGACTCTTCTTATTTGGTAAACAAAATAATTTAGTTGCCCTATACAGTGTAAACGTAATAAAATAGAAATTCCTAAAATTAGCATTTGTGTGGGTCAGGATAGAGTATGCGTACACGTACCCCCTCTTGGTGCATCCTAAATCTATCGCCATTCATTTGAGCCACAGATAATCGGGTCATAACAATAATTGTTCTTGGCTGCCCCCAAAATATCCCCAATATACTTATGATGTTTGTCACCAAAACAGCCCCAAATGGGCTCTGTTTTAATAAACTGCTGATGGTAGATCTCATGGATGCAGCTTGAAAGAATAGGCTTGAAGCATTTCGATAGGTGAAGCTGCAACCATATGAACCATTCGATGGGTTCTAATTTACAGTCCAAAGAACCCTTCGAAAGGTTGCAATGGGAGGCTGAAACAAGAAGTATATATATATATATATATATATATATATATATATATATATATATATATATATATGTAACTACAGCTGCACTTAAAACGCCAGGTCTGAGAGGCTTTCCTTGAATTCGATGGTTGGATAGGATCTTGACTACATCTTGACAGGTTTGGAGCATGTTGGAAGTTGGGCTTCCCAATAGATTGAAATATCTAGGCGGTCAACGGGCTTTATGGCCTGATTTTGCAGCTGAAACTTGCAAGGAGTATATATATATAAACTTGTATGCAGCTGCACATAAGACGCCAAATTTGAGGGGCTTTCTTAGAAATCGACGGTTGGATAGGATCTTGACTAGACATCGACCGACTGGAGAAAGCCGGAGGTTGGGCATCTCAACGGATTGAGATATCTAGGCGGTCAACGGGCGTTGTGGGCTGGATTGCAGCTGAAACCTGCATACAAGTTTGCTAGGAAGCTGCTGCTGCTGTAGTATTTGATAGGTTTGAAGGTGGGCTACTGCACTTCGATAGGTTCAAGGTGGGGCTGCAGCTGTAGGTTTCGACAGGTTAAAGATGAGCTGCTGCCCTTGAAGAGTTCGATAGGTTGGACATGTGGGGTTGCAGCTGGGTAGTTCGATAGGATTGAGAGCTTGGAGCTGCTGTTGCTCCAAGGGATTGGAAGCTTCACTTCGATAGGATTGACGGTGTTGAGGAGCTCCACTTCGATAGGCTCAGCGGCAGCAGCAGCACTCAATAGGATCAGATGGTAAGTTCGATAGTGCATGGTTGGTGAGCTCCACTTCGATAGGCTGTTGTGCCAATGGGTGCAGCTGCATAGATTTGCACTCCTCGACAGTTTTACATGCACTGACCGAGAGGATTGGGTGCTGCACTTGCTGTTCGAGATGCTGGCTGATGCAGGGTGCATGTCGTGAGGTTGAAGATGACGGGTGCAAGACCAGGTGTCGAGATGTATGGGATTGTAGCAAGGGCTCTGCTAGTCGAGATGGTCGGATAGGATCTTGAACGCGCATCGAGAGGTTAGAGGAGTGCTGCAGGTTGGGCATCTCAATGGATTGAAATATTTAAGCGGTCAACAGGCTTTATGGCCTATTTTACAGCTGAAGCTTGTGTGCAACTGAGAGGATGAAGGAGCAATTTGAGGAGCTGAAGCTTTCGATAGGCTCAAGGGGTCCTTGAAGTGTTCTTTGAGCACTCGACAGGTTCAGCCCATTGCTTCAGCATACCACTCGATAGGTTGAAGGAGACATTTGTTGCAGTTGCTGTTGCTGTAATGAGGATTAAACGCAACTGAGGTTGAGAGGATTACAGCTGCATTGCTGTAACTTAATTCTCCAAATGGTCGACTGGATTGACTAGGTTGCAGCAAGGTGTTCTCAGCTGTGTGCACTTCTTGACAGATTGGCTAAGAGTGCAAGTTGCATAGCTTGGAGGTCAGAAGGCTTGGGGCTCAGGTTAAAGCAGATCTACTGCTGCTGCATTAAATGGTGCTTGACCCAAACTGTTGTCGAACTGAAAGCAACCCTCGAAACACCCCTGTTGTGCTTAGGATTAAAGCCTTTACATTCATCTCTCTTTCCCAACTATTGCTCGAGTCAAAAACCCCTCTAAATGGCCTTTTTAACTTGAAAATTGCACTAAGGACAAAATTATCTCTTTGCTACAAAACACCACTAAAAACAAATATTAAATACTCTACGTCCTAGCAAAAGTCAGGTTTAAAGGTGTAGAAAGTGGCAAAAATCAGTGCTTAAAAGCTGCTTCACTCTCGGTTAGACACCTGAGCAGGATGTTATTATATGACCGCTTATAGAGATACTCGTCGCAGATGACGTAATTTGTCGCTAAACGTTGGATGGTCCACCTATCCGTCTTGGATGTACCTTTGGGAAATGCCCGAGTTTCAAGGAAGTTCTTGATATTTGAGAACCAAGGTGGCTCATCATCTATATCTATGGATCCTTCGATCTAGAGGAAGAAGGTTGGCTCATTTCTTTTCTCAATCATGATAGGCTTCATGTCAATGCCATATGGAATTTTGAACATTGATGCCAAGGTTGCGAATGCGTCAGCAAATCGATTTTTTGCTCGCGGGACATTGGAGAATGTAACATTGTCGAAGTTGGCGATCAAATCCTCAAGATGTTCATGGTATGGGATCAACTTCTTATCTTTTGTCTTTCAATCTCCATCAGTCTGGCATATGATTAACTACGAGTCGCCAAACACCCTGAGATGAGTTATATTTAAGTAGAGAGATGCTTGTAGGCCAGCTTCACAAGCTTCGTACTCGGCCATATTATTGGTACAAGGAAAATTGAGTTTGATGGAGATTGGCATATGAGACGCTCTTGGAAAAATTAGAACAATACCTACTCCTTGGCCTTCAGCATTTGATGCACTATTGAAGTGCATTACCCAGGATTCCTCCGTCTCCTCTGGGTCATCTTCTGTCATGAACAAGATGTCCTCATCAGGGAATTCAGTTCTCAAAGGTTTATAATCAGGTAAAGGATTTTTAACAAGATAATCAGCGAGTGCTTGCCCCTTGATTGACTTCTGTGTGACATATGTGATGCTGAACTTTGATAAAAGAAGTTGCCAGCGTGCAGTTCGTCCAGTTTGATCCGACTTTTCAAATAAGTATTTCAATGGATCCATTTGTGCCAAAAGGAGAACTGCCTGAGATAGCAAGTAGTGGCGAAGCCTCTAGGTAGCCCATATGAGAGTTAGGCATGCTTTCTCCATATGAGAATAGCGTGTCTCGTAGTCAGTAAACTTTTTGCTCATATAGTAGATTGCATGCTCTCTTCTTTCGGTCTCATCATGCTGCCTTAGGACATATTCTATTGATAATTTCATCATTGAGAGGTACATTAGGAGTGGCCTCCCTGGTACTAGTGGCACCAAAATTGGAGGGTTGAGGAGATAGCCTTAGATTTTATGAAATGCGGCCTAACAAATTGTCGTTCCATTCAGTGAGCGAATCTTTTCTTAGTAGTTTAAAGATCGGCATGCATATAGGAGTTAACTATGCAATGAATCGACTGATGTACTGTATTTTGCCCGAGAAGCCTCTGACTTTTTTCTCGGTGGAGGCATTTCCACGATGACCTTTACTTTGATGCCTCGATACCTCTTCTGTTAACGTTGAAACCAAGTAAGTTTCCTGACATGGCATCGAATGCACATTTCTGAGGGTTTAGACATAGCCTGTACTTTCTCAGTCTTTCAAATAGCTTTTAGAGGTTCACTAGATGATCACCTCTCTCCTGAGACTTGGCTATCATATTAGCGACGTACACCTCGATCTCTCGGTGCATCATGTCGTGGAAAAGTATTGTCATTGCCCTCTGATATGTTGCCCCAACATTCTTCAAGTCGAATGGTATGACTCGATAACAGAATGTTCCTCATGGAGTGATGAACATCATTTTCTCTCGATCCACCTCTGCTATCTTGATCTGATTATACTCGAAGAAATTGTCCATGAATGAAAGCATTATGTGTCAGGCAGTATTATTGACTAAGATATGGCTATGTGGCAAAGGGAAGCTTGTTAGGCTATATTTAAGTGCTTGCTACTAACTTTATTGAAGACAATGATAAGAATGGGGTGAATGAAAATGAATGAAAGGTGGATTAAAAATGACAGAGCAGCAAGCCTAAAATATGCACAATCCTGCAAGATACAGGGCCTGTTGTAGCAAATTTTGATAAGTAAGAGTTTGTCCCACAGGGAAGTTGATCTTAAGCTCCAAGGGAGCCATCTTTAGTAGGCCCTCTAGATCTGACAATCCTAAATGGAAGGGGATTTAGGGTCACTAAAATCTAAATTCTAAGGTATCCTAATGTCTAAACTATAGAAAGGGTTAAGAAAGAAGATGGCGTGAGAAAATAAATATAAAAGGGTGAGAAGTATGCTATTAGGTTCATATCTGATAGGTTTCATGACTCAGATTCAGATCTGCTGCTATAGAAGTCATGTCCAATGGCTACATTATCACCACTGAGGAGAAAGAATCCAACTCATCTCTGTGCCATGATCCAATCCCTTTATGGCTATAACCAATCCACTTAAATGGTCACAGATTATCCAATTGGGGAACCACAGTCCAGAGATGGGTCAGAACAAGTTTATCATTGTAGGCACTACTTCATCCAGGCTACAAGCACAAGAATCTATAGAGAACCTCAACCTCTAAAGTGCTATGTGTGGGGTTAGGCCTGTATGGGAGCATGTTAGCCCAGACACATAGAACCAGTAAGAGTTTGAGTGCAGCCTTAGATCCAGCTGTCCACTGCTTTAGAGAGACTGCAGTGATCCAGTCGCAAGCCTACAATCTCTATAACCAAACCAGATCTGCCATCTGCTGGCGGGTCTATACACATACAGGGGAGCTTATCACAGCACAATCTCTCACAGGGCTACAAGCACAAGTGCAGAGAAGAATAATCTGTCTTGAGTCTGTGGGTTAGCTTCACCCTAAAGCTATAACCTGTCCACTTAAATGGTCACAGACTATCCCAGAGGCTATCCTCCTCACAAAGCTCAAGATAGAACAAGAAACATTGCTGCCACCACCATGTTCACAAGGCTATAAAAGCTCATTGCTCCCATGGGGACTTCAGATCTAGTGGGTCCTGTGGTGGGGCTAGGCCTGTATGAGGGCATGTTAGCCCAGACACACAGGTCACTTGGATCTGAGTAAACCATAAAATCAGTCCTCCATTGCTTGCAATACGTCCTAGCAATGGAGGATCTCAAGGTAACAGCCTTGTATAGAACAACTCACAAAAATCCCATAAAAGTAAAACACCCTATCATGAAACTCCATTAATCTATTCCAAATAGTCATACAAAGGCATAGCTAGCAAATGCTGGACTATGGAGAGAAGAAAAAGTAAAAAGAAAACTACTTAAACCTTACTAGAGATCTACCGCTACTACAAGAAGAAGATAGACTAAATTATATTCTCAGCAGAGAGTCCCCTAAACCTAAACCAGGCTTAGGTTTATATAGCAGTTAGTTTGGCGGTGCATTAGGGTTAGGAAACCCTAATTTTAATGATGACACGTGGCCTAATATTGTCCCTTGGATGCCTCGGGGTGCGTACACAGAACTTGGAGCGCTGGAATGCATGCCCTAATTGCTGAAAGTTCCCAGAATGTCCTTTGCAGAGGTGAGGGAGAGTTAGAGTTCAGAGCCTCGCCAGGTAGCATTGGTTTCCAAGACTGTCGTGTGGTAGCACGGTCTTCGCGAGCTTGGATTAGCTTGAAATTCTAGCCGTCGCGGGGTTGTCTTAGTTGCAGCTGAAGCAGTCGCGCGATAGAGCATTGAATCCTAGCTGGATTGCTCTTTCCTTCTGAATGGCACGAGAATCGTGCGAGCAGTTTGTTTCTCAATGGATCTTCGCGAGGACGTGATGTGCATTGGTCTCTGAATTGCGCGAGAGGTTTTTCTGAAGTTTTGTATCCCGCGGCCACTGCGTGACAGCTGTGCACCGAAATACCTGGAGCTCTCTCTCCTCAGTTGATCTGAGTGAACTGCATGAGGTTTGAGAGCTGCTTTCTTGAGCTGTGCGAGACTGCACAAGCATTAATATTTGAGCTTCGCGAGAGCTGCGCGAAGTATGATTCTGAAGCCCCTAAGTCACTCAAATGTGCGAGAACAGTGCGGGCAATTGGAAATGAAGTTTTGGGAAACTCGTGAGGACTGCGCGAGGCTTAATTTCTGAATCCTTTAAAGCTTGTGAAAGCTGTGCGAGGTTCAATTCTTGTCTGGGTTTAGCTTTCATCCTTCTAAGGGACTTTTGGGGTAAAAGTGAGCTCCTTAACAGGGTTCAGGCCTTATTGCAGCTGCTATTTATTATCTACAGAAATGACTTAACACACATTTATTAGATGGCTAAGGGTCTAACAGAGGCTAAGTTAAAGGGTGAAAAGTGGCTTTTCATGTCTTAACAGGGAAGCCGTCTTCCGGGCTCGCCTTGTTAAGATTTCTGAAGTCGATGCACATGCGAACCTTTCTATCTTTCTTTGGCACTGGGACGATGTTTGCCAACCAATGTGGATATTTAGAGACCAAAAGAAATCCAACATTATACTACTTGATGACCTTATCCTTTACTTTCAACATCCATTATGGCCTGAGATGCCTCAATTTCTGCTTGACAGGCTTGACATCGGGATACAGCGGTAACTCATGCTTGACCAAATCAGTGTCCAAACTAGGCATGTCCTCGTATGACCGTGCAAAGACGTCTTGGTATGACCAAAGAAAATCAATCATACTTTTTCTTTCCTTGGGAGACAGAGACGCTCCATCTTAGTGATTCTGGGATCCTCCTTGGTACCCAGATTGACATTTTCAATCTCTTCAATGATCGGGGTAGGGCCATGCTAAAAATCGGCATATCGTTCAAGGAGCTCATTGGGAATCTCCTCGATTAAGTCCTCACATCCAAATCCGTAACTCCTACCTCTTCTTGCATTTCTACATGGAAGAAGTCGACTTCACGTCGGGTGGATTTTTCTTTTAAGGCATCCTTTTTCTTACTTTTTTCAGGAATTTTAAAAGACAATCTTTTTGGATTTTGGATTTTAGATTTTTTCTATTTTTTTAGAATTTTTCTTTTCTTCGATGATGGGCCCTCGACAAAGCAGGTTTCTATATACACATGGTATTGCCTACCAAGGGCTAATATCAATTTTTATAGGTTTTTTCTTTTTAGAAGTTAGTGTCGTATTTACAGCCATTTGATACTTCCAAAGTGAGGGGCATTGAAGCCCAATTCCTCACTTGAGGTGCCACACCTTTACCTGGTCTTGTGGAAGAAGCTGATTGAGATAGATTTTGAGGGTCAGCCTCCATCATATTTACCATCGGCTCGTCCAGGACCTGGTCCTCAAACATTAACACGAGCTTAGGGTGGTTTAGGATCGACTGTTGTATGGATGGGGGTACTTCCTCCTTGAAGAGTGATAAGGAGTTCAAGTCTATCTCAATTTTTGGGGGAATTGTTGAGCATTGAATAATACCATTTTTCACCCCTCAACCTAGCCTTTAATGAACCTTTGACCATATTAATAATGTCTTTTTAGTTGTCTTTTTGTAGAAAACAGGAAATAAGAACTTAATATTGCAATCCATTTTTTAAAGCCAAGAAGAGTGAATTTGATGCCAATTTGTAGAGCTAAGGCAAAACCAGAGAATGCACCATGGTGGCACACACCATGGTGACCATATTGCATGCCAAGGAGGGTCCTAGAAATCTAATGGATGAGAGGAAGGTGAACCCAAGTTAAGGAGGCTGTCACAATAGGCTAAGCACAGCAGCAATGTAACAGAGATAAGCCCTCGTGAGGCTTCACTTGAACCTATCGCAAGGTTCATTTCAATCAGAAGTGACCTCGCACAGCTGGTCCGAGGTTTGCAGGCCAGCAGCATTTAAATCGATCGCGCAGTTGTCTCACAGCTCAGTGACAAATGAGCTTCAAAAGATATCTCGTGAAGAAGTCGTGCAGCTGGAAGCTAAAAATCACTCTATCGCGTGGTTCAGTTGGAACCTCGCGAGCCTTTAAAGCGCACACTTTTGGAACTTCGCGGGCTTCATGTGAACCTGTAGCGCAGATCTCGCGCACCTTAATGCCAAAACCAGCTACGTGAAGCGCAGTTCTGAGCCTCGCGAGCAGCAGAAAGTTGCACACAACGTTGAACCTCGCGAGTCTCTTCAGCATGCACTTCAGCCTCGCGACAACTTAGTGAGAACCCAACGAGCTACATCACCTGAAGCTGCAACCACGCGAGATTCACCATTCATAGCAGAGCAGAGCCTCGCGAGCTCCCTTCACAGCAAATCCATCCTTGCGAGTCTGCTTTTACACTCAAGTTTGTTGCGCAAAGCTCGAGATTCCAACTTCTCACCCACCTATTTCCAATTCTCTGGGACTATTTGGACATTTCACATTTCTAGGGCACACCTCCCGAGGTGCCCATCTATTCTACGTCGCCCAAGGCATCCAAGGGTCTCAGATGGGCCACTTAATCAACTCCACATCCTCACCCTTTCTTCTAGGGCACCACAAAGTTCACGGATTGCTTATAAATAGAACATCTTCCTATTTTATAAAACTTGTCCAGGGTTTGCCTGTGATCACCTAGGTTTAGGGTTTCAATCCATGGTTAGCCTGTGATCACCTAGGATTAGGGTTTCGATCCAGGAATAGCCTGAGATCTGAGCTAGGGTTTCCTGTGCTCATTTAGGGTTTAGCTTTCTTTTCCTTTTTTCATTTTTTCTTCTCTCTTAGCTCAACACTTGCTGGCTAAACCTTGGCAAGCATTTATGTATAGTTTAATTTAAGTTTTATAATAGTTCAGTAAACATTGGGATTTGGTGTTGAGTTGTTGCGCACAAAGGTGCTGCCTTGAGGGATTTCATTGTTAATAACACCAGATCAATAGAATCTTTTTTTGAATGCTTACTCAATATGTTATTTTCCTATTTGTCCATAGTTCTGTTCAGGCTATAGCATATATTTAGGATTTGAGCTTATTGAAAGGCCCATGGAAGCTTGAGCGTGATGCCCTGGGACCATGGTGGCAGTCAGTAGTTTTCATATTCTGTTCTTAGTATTTGTGGATAAGGGAGCCTCTATGGATAGCCTGTGACCATTAGAGTGGACAGAATATAGCCCTAGGGAAAACTTGGTCATAGATCTGAGATAGATTATTCTTCTCTATGCTTGGACTTGTGGTTTAGTGAGAGATTGTGCAGGAACAGACTCCCCTCTGCTTTACTTGACCACCATCAGATGTTAGATCTAGCTTCTCTATAGTGATTGCGGACTATGAGGCTAAGTCATTGCAAGCCTTTTGTAGCAATGATCAGCTGCGCTTAGATCCTTATTCAACATGTTGTCGGTCCTTTGTGTGGGCATTAATATGCCGCTAGCCTTGACAATACATAGAGGGTTTTATGGGTTGGAACTCCTATGAATGTCAGCCAGGTCTGTGCACAGAACTGGGGAGCTTGTAGCCTGACAAACATAGTGTCTGTAATGGTATTCATGGCCTGATTTGATTCATGGGATGAGGTTTGATCAACTTACTCCTTTGGATTAGATTAGCAACTTCTGGCTTGATCAATGGGATTTGACAGACTCTATTGGATAGACTGTGACCATTTGAATGGACAGACTATAACCTTAAGAGCGCCCCAAATGGCATGGGTTAAGTTAGATTCTTCTACCTTGCTGAGGTTAGTAATAGCACTTCGGTAAGGACTTGCTGCAGAAGAGAGCCCTAAATCTGAGTTACATAACTAAATAAACCTTTAGCCTCAGTTGCTTACTTCTCACTCTTTTATCCTTATTTTAACACAAATCATCAACCTTCTTTATCCCTTTCTTTAGCTGTAGTTTATTCTTGTCTTTTCCTAGTTTTTAGTATAGCTTAGTGACACCTAAACACCCTTCCTTTAGGACTGCCAGATCTGCAGTTAAATCTAGAGACTACTACTATACAACCCTTGTGGTTTAGATCAATACTCCCTGTGGGACAAACTCTTACTTATCAAAACTTGCTACAACAGGCCTTGTATCTTACAGGTTTGTGTGTATTTTTAGACTTGCTATTTTGTGTTTTTCAATTCACCTTTAATTTATTTTTACTAATACATTCTTATCACTGTTTTCAAATAAAGTTAGCAGCAAACATCTAAAATACAACAATAAGAATGATTTGGGGATTGGTTTGGTGGATGGTGGCCTTTTTGTGCGAGATTAGCTATGTTGCCCCATTTTAATCAATTTTACTGACCTCGACACTTACAAATGTGCTCCTGATGTGTGGCTGTAGATGGGGTTCATCTTCCAGGTTTATCCCCCTGGCTTTAGTGACAACAATGATTCGGGCCTTTTCCTTGGCCTCTTGGATTTCTTCTTTGGTAGGCTTGTAGCCTAAGCCGAATATAACACGTTGACTGTCTTTCGCTCTGACTGGGTCCCTCCTGCCTTGCAAGTTAGGGCCCAACCCTTTACCTCTCTGGTAACCACACTTCTGGAGTATTACCACTGCCGCAATCATTCCTCATCCAGTTCTTTCCATATCCTTTTCGGGGGATTCTGATGCCACTGCCATTGACATATCATACTAAAAACTATGAAGCTCTGTGTCCTCAGTTGTGTGCGATATATATAGCATCTTGAGATTTTTGATGTTGTGGGCCATTTTCTCTATTTCTTCTCACCCCTCTCCCATGATGGATACAACTCTATCTTTTGAGATGAATTTGAGCTGTTGGTGTAGGGTGGAGGACACCGCCCAGATTTCATACAGCCATTGGCGCCCTAGCAGTAGGTTAAAAGAGGACTTGATGCCCATGACTTGGAACAAGATTAAGAAGGTCATTGGCCCAATGGTGAACTCAAGATCGACTTCTCCTATCACCTCTCTCCTCGTATTATCAATCCCTCGGGTTCCCATTCTGGTCGGTCGAAACATAGATGGATCGATCCCAATCTTGGTCGTTGTTCACAAAGGGCACACATTTAATGTTGATCTGTTGTCTATTAACACCAACAGAATCACCATGTTCCCTATTTTGACCGTAATATTGAGGGATTTAGAGTGGTTTCCTCCTTTTGCTGAAAGATCGGTATCCAAAAACTAGATGGCATTAGGAGCCAACACTTGCCCGATCATTTGCCCCACTTCATCCGGGGAGACTTTGTCTGATACATGGGCGTCTTTTAATGCCACCATTAAAGCTTTGAAGTATGGTGGAGACATCATTAATAGGTCCCAAATGGTGATGTGGGTCGGAGTTTGCCTTAACTAAGTTTCTAGCGTATACTCCCAGCTCATGTGTTCCATTGGATGTACCGCTATCGGTTCCCTTCTCTCTTTTGGCTGGGCTAATACCGGTACCTTAGGCTATTTGGAGATTCTATCCGACCAGGTTATAAACTCAACTGCCCCTTCTATGTTGTCGCCTATATTGGCATCTGCTTAATTGTAGTTGATCGGGACTTGATGGGGATCATATGTTGGTCTGAGAATTTGAAATGAGACGGATGGAGATGTCGAATATGATTGAACTGGCGGGGCTGGTGTGACAATGCTAGGCCAAATGTAGTTGACTGGTACAGGAGGCGGCTGGACTGATGATGATGTGGCAAAATTGGGCCAATTGTATTGGGTTGGTGTTGGAGGTGAATATACTGGTGGCAGTGTGGCAGTACTGAGCCACTTGTATTGGGTTGGTGCGAGAGGTGAAGGTGGATGGGCTGATGATGGTGTGACAAAATGGGGCCAAATGTGATTGATAGGAGCTGACTCAGAAGGTGAGGTAAAATTGGGCATCATATAGTTGACGGGGGTTGATGCCATATATGATTGGTATTACACAGGTGGGGTCCAACTGGGCTGAATGTGGCTAACAGGAGTAGGCGCCGAGAGGTATAGCCTTAAATCTAAAGGCGCCACCTGGGGTGTTAGGCTTGGAAAATAATCGGCGAACACAAGGGGTTCAACCACCCCTATGGTTTCGCTTTCTTGGTTCCACTACCCTGGCTTTTCATTGCTTTCCCCCGTGCTAATATGTTCTGATGGGTCGAACTCCGCCACCTCTTCCCGTACAATGTTAATGGTGGCCCTTGGGCTCATTCCTCCCTATGGGTGTGGCGGCAACGACGCTTGATGAATGTTGGTGTGCAGATTGGCCTGGGGAGGTGCTGGAAGAATGAGCTTCCCCGCCTCAATGAAGTCTTGTATCGCATGCTTCAGAGAAAAGCATTAATCAGTTAGGTGCCCTGGTTCCTGATGGGAGCTGCAATGTATGCTTGGATCGTAATTCTTCGGGATTGGATTCGGCGGAGGTCACGGCTGGAGTATGGTGACCAAATCCTTTTTAACTAGTAAGGGCAAAAGGACATTCATGGACTGCTCCAAGGGAGTGAACACTCGGTTATATCGGGCCCTTCTTTGTTTGGGGGTCATTTGTGCCCATGGGCAATTGCCCTGCCTTTGAACTGGATTTACCAGTGTTGGGGCTTGAGGTGCTGCCCCAAATTGGAAAGCTACCATGTTGGTGCTGGGCTATGTGGTTATTATAGCTTGGACATCTGCCCCTATTCTTCTCTTCTCTGTTCAGTGAATTTACGAACCTCATTGGCCCCGCTGGTTGTATTTTTGTTTAACCGTCCCTCTCTTATTCCGTCTTCGCAGCGATTGACGTTTCTTACCAAATCAGCAAAACTGGTTTGCTGCTGGGACACTAAGAAATCAGAGATAATGGGTAGGGCGGTTTTCAAGATCATCTTGATTTACTCCTCATCCGAAATACGGTTCTTCACTTGAGCTATCAGGGCCTTTCACCTTCATGGTATTCATTCATTAAACGTCTCGTCGGGCTTTTACTTCAATCGAGCCAAATCAGATTTGCGTGGCACGATGTTAATATTATAGACGTATTGTTCTTGGAATAAATGGGTGAGGTCTTTCCAAGTTTTTATCATGTATGGCTTAAGAGAAGTGAACCATCTTAGTGTGGGTCCCGTGAGACTCTTTTGGAATACTTTGATGAGGAGTCATTCATCTCCGTTGTACTAACACATGTCCCCACAATATGACTTGAGGTGGGCGATCGGGTTGCTTGTGCCATTATATTTGTCAAATGTGGGCACTTTAAATTTGTGGGGTAATGGCACTTCGGAAAATAGGCATAGATCAGAAAATTTTGTAGCATGAATTTTGGCTCCACCCAACTTCATTAACTGCTTCTAGATTTTATTAATTTGTTCTCTTAGCAGCTCTGACTCTCTCGATGGAAAATTTGGGGCTGGTCTCCCACTAGGCTACCTCCATTCATTTTGGACGGTCTGTTTGGTTAGTGAGTGTGGGGGATTGAACCCTGCAAAAGCCCCTACATAGGCTTCACTATTTCGAGCTTCGTCCTCCTCATATTGATGACCCACATCAGTAAAAGGTGGTGGGGGTGGATTTTGCATGTTTTGGATGGGGGTTGGATGAGGCCACTATACATGGCAGAAGGTTGGATGATTGGCCTGTGGAGTGAGGGGGTGGGTGAACTGTGGATCTTGAACGGGTGTTGAGTGGGGCCATTGTGGGTGAATGGTGAAAGGATATGTGAAATGGGGAAGGTTGATGGCCTGAGATGAACTCCCCTGTTGGATTGGGTGTGATGGAAGGGTATGTATGTGACCCATGCCGGGTTGATGGAGTGAATGAGATGGGTTTTCCATTTGAGGGGGAATGGAATGGGTTTATTGGGTATGGATGTAGGTGGGAAATTGGGGTAATGATGGAGGGTTGGAAAATGTGACCCTCGGGTTTGGGCCTAAATGGGCTTATGTTTGGATATTGGGCCTTTGAGGCCCACTCGGATGGCCCCATGGTTGATGTTGGGTGCCTTGGATGGTATAGACTATTGGGGTTGATTGAGATTTTGAGGGAATGAGGTGTGGAGATTTTGGAAGGTTTATGATGAATTTTGAGGTATTTGGGATGGATGAGGAAGGCTTTGGGAGGTCTTCCAGGCGGTGTAAGCCCTAACCATGTCTTCCATCATTGTCATGGAATCGACTATGGGGATGGATGTGGATAACCCTTCCAATGAGGACGGTGCATGGGAAAAATTGGGCATGACCTGTGTGGATGTGGGGGAAAAATGGGCATGACTTGTGTGGATGGGGAAAATTGGGTATGGTTTGATTGGATGTGGAGGGAAAATGGGGCATGATTTGGGTGAATGTGTGGGGAAAATTGGGTGAGACATGGGTGGATTGGGGAAAATGTGGTGTATTTGGATTGGATGTGGAGAAAAAATGGGGTACATTTGGAGTGGATGTTAATGAAAAATAGGGTGTATTTTGAGTGGAGGTATGTGGGAAACTGGATATATTTGAAGTGGCTGTTGATAAAAAATGAGGTGTATTTTGAGAGGATGTGAAGGGAAAAATGGGGGCTCCAAATGAACCTGTAACATTAAATCGGGATTGGGTGGAGGGGTTGGAGATGGGTATCTCCTGCATATGGGAATGGGATGGGGAATGTGGTGGGGATGAATCTGGGTCAAAGACGGTTGGATCGACCGCCAAAAATATGGTTTGTTGGTGGGTAGGGTAATCAAAGAAAATCCTTTGATCTATGAAAAGGAACAAAAATTCACGTGACAATCCGATCCATCAAAAAAGTTAATAAGAGGGTGACCTCTTTTGATCGACGAGGGCGTTTTGGGTGTCAAAAGTGTGAGATTTATCGGGAGTTTTAAAACCACTAAGTGAGGGGTTTGGGAAATGGTGCAAAATGGCCCAAATTCAGGCTGCTTAGCAATTAAACCATGTGTGCATAGTATGCATGCAAGGCTAAATTTATGGCTTTTTGGCTATGCGTGCATATTATGCACGCAAGGCTGAAATTCTGCATTTTTTGTTATGCGTGCATATTATGCACGCAAGGCTTATATATGTATATTTTTCCAGCAGTAGACCCGAGTTGGGCTAAGAATGGTATTTTGGAAGTACTGCTTCCGGGGATTATTTTTCTTTGCTTTTTGGGTCCCTCCTTTCTACACCTAAGGGATACATGGTTGTTTCAATGCAACTAACACGCTCCCCAAGGGTTTTCAAGCTAAGTAAAAAGATCGATTATCCACCTAATATACCTCCGACAAGAATGCCTTATCAGATACTGGATTGGGTGATTCTTTTCGAGATCATCACCACTAGGGCTATTGCTCTACGTGGAACCGAGACGGGTTATCGCTGCCTAAAAATTCCCCCCTTTGTAAAAGCTACCCGCGAGAACGATTTAATTAAGTCCCTCTTGGTTCACTTTTAAAATTCAATTTTTAAGGAAGTTTTCTTTAGTCCAAAAACGGGTTGTGAGAGTCCCGTGCCGCCTCTATGGGCCGACATCTACTATTGAAATATGTCAAGAAATAAGAAAATAACGGGGCCAGTCAAGCGACTAGGAAAATATGTAAATTGCATCAAGTAGACCCGCTAATCGGCTAAGGCGGTAAAATGACGAAAAGTGAAACTAAGCTATCAAGTAACCCGCTAAACGCCTAAGGTGGTAAAATGACGGAAAATAAAGCTAAATTATCAAGTAACCCGCCAAACAGCTAAGGTGGTAAATGACGAAATCGTAAATGCTCAAGTAGATCAGCCAAACGACTAAGGTGAGTAAAGATGAAATCGTATGGGTAAGCAAAAATGCGAAATAGTAGGGGTATGTACAAGAAGAGACCAGAAGGTTAATAAAAAGACAAAAAAAAATAAGCTATGGGGCCAACTTCAAGTGTAAGCTCTAAAATAATATCCCTAGCGGAGTCGCCATCTGTGCAACTGTGGGTTTTCGCGAGTCTGTTGCGATGATACACTCTCTAAAAAAAGATGAAGTCGCCACCCGAAACTTTTGGTGTCCCGGGATACCCAAAATCAATATTATAAGCACCAAAGTACCAAATATGACTCTGAATTATCAGTCAACGCCAAAGGTTCTTGGGTAAGGGCTTCGATTATCAATCGGGAAGGTGTTAGGCACCCGATCGACCAGCTCGTAAGTGGTTTCTACTATGGTCAAGTATATATATATATATATATATATATATATATATATATATATATATATATATATATATATATATATATAAAGTGGAAAAGTGAGTGGCACTTCCTCTTGCCTGAAAGCACTATGATCCTATCAAGCTCTCCGCCAACACTAAAATTTTGACGGTGTAATGACTTGAATCCATGGATAGAGAAAAAGCAAATAAGGTAGAGGAAAAAATGGGAGAGTCGGAGCTCTCGAGCCCTTATAGCACCGGTGGTTGGACCTTCACGTGAGAGCGTCACCGATGAGCTTTCGATAGCAAATGGGTTAAGGAACGTGTCTGAACTTCTAAGGCTTGGAAGGATTGATGGTTAGGAATGGTGGTTTTGATGGATGCAAACCAATGATCTAGGTTTGGAAGTTTGGAGGCTTGAAGATGGAGAGTTAATTTTGTAGAGTTTCTTCTTTTGGATTTGAAAAAAGTGTCCTAAACAAGGGGGGTGGCCCTCTATTTATAGAGTTGGAGTGGATTAGTGAGGGATTAAGTCACTAATGGATTTAGGAATTAGGTAATAGGAAATATAAAGTTTTTGGGTTTCTTAGGGCATGGAGGAATGAGAATTGGATTTTAATGGTGGATGATAGGGTGGGGGTTTAGGTAGCAAAAGGGTGATAAGTTAAGCTAGTGGGGGTACTAGGGTCCTAAAGAAACAAACCTCGAAGTCCAGGATGATTCATAAGTCAAATCCCCAAAATAAAAAAAATCATTTCGGCCAAGAGAAGTGCAGGCATGCTATGGAGAAGAACGAAAATGGCCATGCGTGCATATTATGCACATATGTGTAAATTCTGCTAAAAATTGCACAACTTGGAATCAGGCGATTCTTGGCTCATCGGAAGTTGGGAACCTCTACTTTCCAATGGTATAGGTCTCAGCTCCAGCAGATGTCTGTATAAATTTTGACACTCTTTTTTTTATCCGCTTTTTAGTTTGGTTCAGATTGGGGTCACGCACTAGGGAGCATTGGAATACCAACATTCAAATGAGCCCTAGGTAGGGGTGCAAGTTTGGGTACTAGAACCGAATCAAAATCAAAATTTTTCTGAATTGAAATCGAATAAAAATGAATGGGTATGGTTATTTTCTTTTAGTTTTTTGAAATTGAAACTGAACTGAACAGTCTGAAACTTGAAAATTTATCTCTTTTTTTTTTTTTTTTTTTCAGCTCAGTTTTAGGTTTTTTTATTATTTTTTAGCTACTTTTTTGGTGTTTCGGGTTTTCTCAATTGTTTTTTGGTTTCTCATCCTAATTAATTGGTTTTCAGTTTTGGCCACCTAAAACTGAAATGGATCCGAACCAGAATCAGTTCGGTTCGGTTTGGTCCGAATCAAGTTTTGGTTCGCCCGGGTTTAAAGCTGGGTTGAGGATTCGGGTCAAAGCTAGTACCCCTAGCCCGAGAGGATAAGTATAGTTTAGGGTACCTTAAACTGGGGCGGTCAGCGGGGTCTCTGGTCTCTCTCTCTCTCTCTCTCTCTCTCTCTCTCTCTTAAAATGGCGAAAGGAGATGACGCATTGAGAAAGAAAGCGAACAAGGCGAAGCGGAAGAAGCTGAGAAATGAGTCATCCACAGTCTCAGCGCGCGTCGCTTCTATAATCGCCTCCAAACGTCGCCGAAAGGCCGGTAAACGTCGTTGCTGCGAGGTATCCCTAATTCATTCATTCCTTCCTTCCATCGCTCGCTCTCATGTTTCTTTAATGGATGCTTCCTCTTTTTAACAACGATTCCTATTTCCACTTCATTACTCTTCTATTTGAAGAATTTAAAGTAAATTTTTAACTAGATTAGTATGACAAAGAACCTGTAATCTCGTCTCCCTATTAAAGATTGAATGTGGGTGTTTGATTTTCGCTTTTGTTAGTTAGTCTATATTGTTGTTGGACTACTTCACTAACACCTCAGTTTCTTATTAGATTCACTATCTTTCTAAATATCGTCCGATTTGTATCGGGTTAGGCCCCATCCAATACGATATACACCCCTGATTCAGTAAGGGGTCAAATATCGGTCCTTATCTGGTTATATCGGTCAAAATGTAACTGATATTAACCAGGAAAAATACCAAAAATGTCCCTTTTGCAATTTTTTAATTATATTTTTAATATTGTAAAAAAGTAAATATATAGTTAAATATCGGGCAGTTTGGCCAATACATATCTGATATATCCGATACGTATTGGCCTGGAACCTGCCCAATATGCCCATATATATTGGTCATTAAATCCCTGCAATGTGCACACAGTGTGTTTTCAATTTTTAATGGGAAACTGTAAAATCTTTCTGTCAGGGCCTGTATTATTTGGCTACAACACTGAAATGATACAACTCACTCAACATCTTTCTATACGTAATTTTCCTCAGATGATAGTGATACAGAGTAAAAATGGGCACATATAGGTTTGTAGGTTCGTCACTGATATGGATTTTTTATTACCAAGCCCTAATGATGCAAAAAAGATCTGATGAGACAATAAATCTTGGTAATCATCATCATCACAACCTTATTCCATCTATTTGGGATCGTCTTTGCAAGGCCTATATCTCCACTCGGTTTTTTATCTGTGCTAAGCTATATGTAACTTCACTATCCTTCATATCCCTTCTCACGGCTTCCCTCCAGGTCTTCATTGGTCTCCCTCTTCTCCTACTTCCTTTTGCTTGTAGCGTTTAAACCCTTCGTAGTCCATGGATTTAAATAAACAAACTACATGAAGTTTCTGTTGAAGTCACTAAAAAGAATGTGTTAATGTGTTTTAACTTTGCAGGGGATGTGTTATAGCCTCCCAACCCTCGAGGACCCCTTCAACGATAAAAACGAGAAGAAGGCTCTTAACAAGAGAAAACCCACAACGGGTGCCCCTAAACAGGTTGATGGAGCGCTTCCTCTTGCAAAAAAAGGTTTTGACCCTGCAAAGCCTTTTTCCGGTAAAGTTCTGGAAAAGGTAGAACAACAAGATCTAAAGAAGGAGAAGAATATTACCCGGAAGGATGGGCAGAAAAAGGTGATTGGAAAGGAAGGAGTGGTCCGTGCTCAACAGGGGCTCAATGACAACTTAGATTGTCTTTCAAAGTTTCTTATTTTGTGCTTGAACGCGATACAAAATGCATGGCTGCATGATGGAACATTCAATGAGAACGTGGACAAACCATTATTAGCTAACACGTGGGGTGTTGAGCTTTGGAAATGTTGTTCAGTTGGGTCCAATATCCTTGATACAAGTGGGGCTTGTGCTAACAAAGAGCAGATTGCATGGCTAGTTTCTACTGCATCTGATATTGTCACAAAAATGGAGAAAGAGGGCCTATCAGTGGCCAATCCATTCCTTTTATACCTTGTTCCATCTCAAGAAAAAGCAATTGAGGTTTGCACTTTACAATCCTATTATTTTTAGCTGGTCCTAATTTGCAATAGTGGTTTATATTTGTTTGTGAATATGAATTCGAGGTAGCATTTTTGGTGCCCTACTTACCGATAAAAAAATAAAAATAAATTTGTGAGGGTTCTGATTTATCTTTTGTCATGATTTTTCGTCCCACTTTCAATTAATACTTGTCAGTCAATATCCCTTTTAGAGCCCTTTTTTTTGGTTGGGTATACCCTTTTAGAGCAGTCAATATCTAACTAACATCTTCTGTCTCATCTACCTGGAATTTGGTTCCAGATTATTTTGACTCAAAAATTTTCTGGTTTTAGGGTCAAGATAATTGGTTCCAGATTATTTCAACTCACAATAATTGGTTATAAGAAACCAATTATTTACAGACTAATTGGTTTCTTATATTTGAGAAGATTATACTTTGAAGTTTTCTTTGTCCGAGGTGAAACAGTTCATTAAACCAGCTTCTCCATCTATTTGGGTCGCTCACCAGGTAGTCTTTTTGCTAGTTTAAACTGTTTAGATCCTGTCTTATACATACTTTGCATGAGGCTTCATGATCTAAACTCCTCTTCAATTTTTCCAATTTCTTTGAATTATTGACTTGTATTTTCTGAGGTTTTCAGCTCCTAACTTTCACCCTTTTTTACTAGATTTTGTTCAGAGTGAATCTTAGGTCATTCCTGGTTTATTTTTATTTTTGACTTTTTAAAAAATTTTCTTCTGCACCTGTGGTTAATATCATTTTTTTCATTTACTTTGTGTTATTTAGTAATACTAGTTTGTACAAGTTTCATTCAATTTATGCTTCATTTTGCTTTCTTTTTCAGGTACGATCAGTGTGCAAACCACTGAAGGCTCTTGGAATCCATACAGTGAGCTTACATCCTGGTGCCTCAATCGATCACCAGGTTCACGGGTGAGTTTATATTCTGAATATTTGCTGACTGCTGTTTATATGAACATTTCTTGCTTATGTATCAGGAAATGAATGTGTAGAGTTATATAAGAGGGGAACAGCTTTTTACTGAAACAATTTTAGTTATTGGCAATCCATACTAGATTGATAACTCTGAACAAAAGCAATTTTTGTTTATGTTTATGTTTTTATCATTAGAACAAGAACACATTAAAAATAAAGTTGAAAAATTCTAAATAATAGTATTCTCCTTCCCTCAATGATTTCCAGGCCATTAGATATTGATCTTAAGGCTCTCACACCTTCAAGCAGCCCAACTTCCGCTTTCGTAGAGTCCCCCTGTCAATTGAGTCGAAAAATTATAACTAATAGTACCAGTCCCCTAAAGCCGCTAAGCCCATATGAGCAGCCTTCAATATTCAGTTTTAATAACATGAGTGTTATCTGTTTGTCGATGTGTCATCACTCTATCTTTGATACTTCCACATGGAAATACCTCGACCCAGTCCCAACGAAGACCATTTCCAACTATGGGCTTAGACTCTTTACGAAAGCCCAATAGATGATTATCTCATTAATGCTTAAAATCAACAACTTGGAGTTTGCTCATTCCATCAAATGTCACGTTGTTTCTTTCCAACCATAAAGCCTAACAAATAGCAATATGAACGAGTTTCGAAAGAATCCAATGAGCTTTTGGAAAGGGCCCAATCCCCCACCCACAAGGAGCTCAACCATGGGCATGGGTCAAAATCTCGGACGATACCAATACTTATCGTCCGATACGTATTGATATTGCTGGCAATCGATACACGATACATTGGGTATGAATCGACGATACATACCCGATATATGTCATATTTATTCATTAGATTGAATGTATTGGCGATACCGATACGTCTCTTCTCGGTATTGGTGGTGATGATATGTATCGGAAAACCGCAATTTTGATCCATGACCATGGGTTTGGAAAAGCACCAATGCAAGCTTAACAAATCTAGGACAAAATTCTGTCCAAGAGAAAGGATAAACCGTCATAGTTATCCATGTATATAACACTTTATATATTAATGTAGATACACTTCTCCATTAGGTGGATTTCATATAGATAACACTTTCTATGTCACTGAAGATGTAAAGTTTACCATTAGGTGGCTTGCATGACAACAATGTAGTTAACATTTTCTAGTATCATTTATATACATTTTCAAATTATAGCTGGATTTCCACTCTTGTCAAATTCATCATCATCATCAAGTCACAGCCTTATCCCATATATTTGGGGTCGGCTTTGCGAGTCCTATTTCTCCATAAAACAATACATCGATGAGAGGGTAGTTCATAAGTTCAGTGAATATATATATATATATATATATATATATATATATATATATATATATAGGCGATATGGGTGTGACACGTAGTGCGTTTTTGTGAAGTGATGGGTGGCATGGGGCCCACTTTACTAAGGTTAAACTTTTAAAATATTTTAAAAGTTATATTCCCTTTCAACCATCATTCTTGACTTTTTTAGAAGTTTCTTTCTTTTCTCTCTTCTCCCTTTTTCCAAGAAAGTGTCAGACTTACTTTTTTAGGTATATTTTACTCAAAAAATGTGGGCGCCCGGTAGCGAAGCGCGAACACCTAGGTAGCGAAGCGTTGGCACCCCGAGAGAGAAGCGATGGCACCACCGGGGTGTCGACACCTCAATATCGAGGTGCCGGCGCTTCATTACTGGGATGCAAATTTTTTTTTTTTGCATCTTGATAGCGAAGCGCCGACGCCCCTATATTGAAGCGCTGACACCCCATTTTTTTTTTGCATCTCGGTAGCGAAGCGCCGAAACCTCGATATCGAGGCGTCGACGCTCTGGCAGTGCCAACGCTTCTCTCCCCGGGGTATCGGTGCTTCTCTATCGGGGTGTCAGTGCTTTGCTACCGGGTGCCCACATTTTTTGAGTAAAATATGCCTGAAAAATTAAGTCTGACACTTTCTTGGGAAAAGGGAGAAGAGAGAAAAGTCTAGGGTTAAACTTTTAAAATATTTTAAAAGTTATATATTCTCTTTCCGCCGTCATTCTTGATTTTTTTAGAAGTCTATTTCGTTTCTCTCTCTTCTCCCTTTTTCCAAGAAAGTGTTATACTTTTTCAGGTACATTTTACTCAAAAAATGTGGGCACCCAGTAGCGAAGCGCTAGCACCTTAGTAGCGAAGCGTCGACACCCCTCTAGAGAAGCGCCGACACCCCGGGGATAGAAGCGCTGGCACTACTAGGGCGCTGACGCCTCGATATCAAGGTACTAGCGCTTTGCTATCGAGGTGCAAAAAAATAAAAATAATCGGGGTGCCGGCACCTTTATATCGAGGCGCCGACGCCCTAGCGGTGCCAATGCTTTCTCTACCGGGGTGTCGGCACTTCGCTACCAATGTGCTAGCGCTTCGCTACCAATGTAAAGTATGTCTGGAAAAGTAAGTTTGACACTTTCTTGGAAAAAGGGAGAGAAGAGAGGAAAAAGAAAGAGACTTCTAAAAAAGTCGAGAGTGATGGCTGAAAGAGAATATAACTTTTAAAATATTTTAAAAGTTTAAACCTAGTTAGTAAAGTGGGCCCCATGCCACCCATCACTTCACAGTAAGGCGCTACGTGTCACGTCCTTATCAATAGGCGCAAATATATCTCTATCCCCCGGTGCATTCTCTAGGGCCTCTCTCTCTCTCTCTCTCTCTATATATATATATATATATATGTAGGAAGGAAATTCATGTTTCTTGAAAAATGGAAGAAAAAGTCCTTTCGTTAGGAATAGGAAAAGCCTAGTATGAAAAAAGAAAGAGGGCTGGAATTGACACATTAATTTTCTATTTTAGGAATTTTTATTTTTTGAACCGTATGCATCCAAAGGTGCGTGTATGGTTTCGAAGGGATGAATTTTGTCCAAATCAACCGACTTCATCTAGAAAGATCTCTTGTCTAATTAGTATACATAAAAAGTAATACATCACCTTATCACAGCATCAATAAAAATGGAGAGCCGGGCCAAATAATAGGTTGCCTTTATCCATTTCATCCAATGGATACCAGTCTTATCAACGTGTAATCCAATCTAGCGAGTCTTATGCCTTCCCTATATCAGCTTTACATATGATGTTGGGCTTGCTCTTACGGTATCTAAAAATCAGTACACTTATGGGCAGAAACTGCCACATCTAGGATTTATCGACCATGATGAAGCACATTTATTGATGGACTTTAGCCAATTTCTTGTAAATGTTACTGAGCAAGCTTATTACCCTAAAATATTTTATCGACCATCGACAAGGGAATAATGGTAGCATTTAAAACTTTCCCAATAAGAGCCTTCTCATGAAACTCTTCAAATCTTTCCAATTGTTCCACCTCATCAAGTCCTAGAAATGTTTGAAGAAAGCCATAGAGAATCCGTTGGCGTCTTAGGCCCTATAACTTGATCAAATATGTTTTTCCTAATGTCTTTAGAATCAAGCATCTTCTCTAATTAGTTCCTTTTAGTGGCATCAATCGGGTTAAACTCTAAGCCATCCAAGGTAGCTTATTTCAATATTTTTCCCTATAGATGTTTTGATAATGTACACAACCTTTCTCCCAATTTCCTATAGGTTTTTAATTTCTAAGCCATCAACCAAATATTGGTTGGTAGTCCGACTTTGTTAGGTGTAGAAATGGGTCGGGCTTCCTGTCAGCTTGGCAGGGCCGACGGGTTGAATGCTAGCCATGGGGTAGGTTTGGGGTGTTTAATTTAATATTGTATATTATATTATGATCTAAGCTATATATACTAATATATTATACTATATCTTATACTAATATAAGATATAATGTTATATATTAGAAGAATACTGTATATTGTAATAAATTGAGAGGATGGGTGGAGTGTTATTTATAATCAATACCCCACCCACCATTATTCTTATTACTGATGTTGAACTAAATAATTGTCCCACATTGGTTGGGTGAGAGAAGGGGCGCAATGGCTATAAAAGTGCCCCGCCCCTGCTCTCCCAACTGAAAGTCCTCAAACAATTAATCCGATTTAATCTGTCTGCCTGATTAATTAGGTAGGGCTCGGGCCCCACACAATAATTGCTTACTGGGCCCCACGCCATTGTGATTATCACACATTGAGAGGATGGGTGGAGCGCTATTTAAAATCAACACCCCTGCCCCGATTTTCTTTATTACTGATGTTGGACTAAATAATAGTCTCACATTGATTGGGCGAGAGAAGGGGCACCTTCGCTATCAAGTGCATCGCCCGCTCTCCCAACTGAAAGCCCTTCAAATGATTATGCGGGTCTGTCCGTCGGGCTAATTAGGTAGGGGTTGGGTGCCACACCATAACTGCTTGCTGAGATTGGACGCGCCCTATTTGGCCATTCATGGGCTTGGGCATATTTTGTGGTCAGATGACCTTGGCCAAGCATGAAGCTTCCCCGTTGCCACCCCTCGTCTAGGACTAGCTATGACATGGAAAAACTTCATATTGTGTCCCCATATTTAAGCCTCCTAGCCCTTATTTTTTCCTCTAACTTATGCTCTCATCCCTAGCCTTCTGTTTGAACAGATCCATTGTTTCCCTTTTTAAACTGATGCTGCTCTGCAATTCTTGTAGGATTGCCCCCTTTCTTTTGATATGCAGGCGTCGAGGTTGGTGGGTCCTCATCCACTTAATAAGCTTAAAATAAAGAGAGGGATACAATTAAAAATGTACAAAAGAATAATCATGTTTTACATTACACAAGCCTCGGCATCACCATCACCCATGGAATAAAAGACAACTAAGAAAACAAAATCATTAAGAACGAAAAATCAAAATACTACACATCCTATTCTCAAAATATTATATCCCATTTAGCCGTCACTGTCAAATCCTAATCATCTGATTGTTGCATTCGAATCCATTAAACTTAAGATATATGTCATCACCAGTATTTCTTAGGACATATTTCTTCACCAATATTTCGTAGGGCATTTCTTATGCATGCTAACTCCTTCAAAGATGCTTCTTAACCCGACTTGCTTCCCCACGAATGTTTTCAATCTTCAAACATTTAATCTCGCTTCTAGCAAGTATGGATCTCCATAGAGAATTTAGAGAAGTATGATCATTATCTTCTCAACTAGAATAAGAACAATTAGAGAAGATATGATCATTATCATCTCTATCTGACCAATAAAGGACACATCTAGATGGGATGATGCAACCTCGCTTTCGGAAATTCTCTATAGTGAGCGATTTTTCATTCATGGCCAACAACACAGCACGCATACCTTGGAACACAATTTTTTCTCCTTATAATGCTAATCCATTCAACAAGGGGATGGACCTTTCTAATCACCTTTCCAAGCACTCATATAGCTGAATTTACCATTGTTCTAGGAGTCCAAACAATTTTGTTATCTTTATTTCGATTAGGAATAGGATGAAAAGAAATAAGCTGCCAAACTTTATTTGTTTTTTCGTATATGGATGTGGAAGAACCCACCTCTCTCCATAAAAAATATCTTTGACCATTAGGATCACTTTCAAGCTGATGAATAATTTGATTACCAAACTGTGAAACAATTGGACCACCTTCGAGCCATGAGTCCTTACCATAAAAGAGTAGAATACCCATCTCCAATACTCAACTTTAATATGTTTAAGTGCATCATCTCTTGCACTTATAATACCTCGCCAAGCCCATGATGCATCATGAGGAATCGATAAAGACCGAAGATCGTCATTTCCAATATACTTTCCTTTCATCCATTTGACCCAAAGAGAATTGTGGTCGTTCACCAAGTTCCAAAACCGTTTTATCATACCCATTTTGTTGCAGTCCATGTAGGATCTTCCCTTTCCTAACCACAATTGAAGCAAAGACCTCTTGTTCCTTTTTCAATTTCAATTTTCAATTTTCTATGTACCTTATATTATTCCACATTTTAAGATAACCACCATTCTCATACTTTAGTAGTCAACTAGTTTGATTCCAATCACATGTTTCCAAAAGGGAAGGGGGTTGCCCCCCATCTACCCAAGCTAGCATTATAGCCTAATACGATAATGATCGGAAATTGGTTTCGCTTACCCCTCAAAAAGTAGGTTCTTAAAATGAAATGGTCCAGTTATTGACTGATGGATTTCCTATACCTAACAACACCCATCATAATATCCACCAACTCCCCTGTTTGACGAATTGAGAAAATCTCTGGATGCAAGCCGTGATATGGCTGCCTTACTTTTTCTCATTCCACACACATGGTAGCCGGCTAACGGCCACCATTGATCAAAATTCCTGACGAAACCGATACATATCGTCCGATACATATCAGTTTCAGAGGTCACCGGGTCAACACATTGACTGTATGTGCACATATATATATTTGTATGTATCGGCTGATATATCATCCAAAACTGATACATATCGGTTTTGGAGCTGGCCAATACCTACCGGAAAACTGAGATTTTGATCCTTGGCCACTACTCATTTTCTAACCTTGGACATCTCATGCTAGAAAGCAGTGCTACCTTGGCACTTCTACTTTTGCGATTTTTGCCGTGCCAACACTTGGTGGCACTTGGCACCTGTGCCAATGCTTGGACACTCCTCAAACAACATGAAACTTCTAGACATAAATGAAAAACCAAATATGGCTATTAAAATGCTTTTCATCGTTTTAATACTATAATATACTTTTATTTAGGTTTGGGTTGTTAAAAATAATTTTATATTATAATATTATTTTATTTAGGTTCATGACATATGCTATGAATCTTTTCATTACATATCTAAATTGGTTTTCTAAGATTTCCCTTCGATTTTTCTTTATATATGTTCTATATTTTTATTTTATTTTCTTAAGGCCGTACCGCCGTATTGGAATTTTTAGACATTGGCGTGCCAAACATCTATTGGTACCTTGACACTTGGCACCCGTGCCATGTGTCCAGGTAACACTGCTAGAAAGCATTCCTTAAAGAATATTTTTTTGGACTGTACACAATGGAAGGTCTATAAATAAAACTCTCAAGCTTTTCTTTGAACTGAATGAACATTGAGAAGCACCCAAATATAATACCACTAATAAGCCAACCCTAAATGGGCAAGGTGATGTTGATGATCCAAATATAATATCCCATGCAACCGTGATTTCTCTCGCTGAACCACTGCATCCAAATGAGTGTAACTTTTACACCCCATGAAGGAACACAATGAATTTACATCCTCTAATGTAAATTTGCTAACTTGGTTTCTTGTAAATAGAAAGTCCCAAATTGATTGCATATCTGCATTAAATGATGTCCTTAATCAACACCTATTTTTTGGCAAATTCCCAAAATTCTTAAAATTCCTAGATATGATCTTCATTAATAACTAATTGCTAGATTGTAGCTTTGGCCTTCCTCTCTCTCTCTCATAGGTTTGTCAATGACTGCAAATTTGAGATCTCTCTATTGCTCTTCTGCTTTGTATCCACATGTCTAAAACCGTTGTCCACTTCTACTTGATTGCGAGTCTCCATTAAATGTAGCAAATTTATGGGTTCCTGTTCACACCCATTCTCCCAGAACCTTATTAAGTTCCACCAATAGTCAACCCAAGTAACAGAATTCAAATCTAGCTGTTATAGTTTCCCTAGATTTGTCATTATCTGGGAGTAGTTAGAAGCAATGTCACCAATGGGACTGACAACATTGAAAAGGATATATGATTTGTCTCGGCCGCCATTTTCATTGTGACATCCACGAATTCCACTTCACCTGCTAAGAAATCAATTCGCAATTTGGATTTCTAAAATCAATACACTAGAGAGAAGTGTCCAAGGATAGAGAGTGTAGGGCTATATATCTGGATGGGCCCATAGCTAAATACGTCCCTATATTTTCCTAAATCCTTTTGTATAGAGCGAAATGAGTTGACATCTCTGTCATAAGAAGAGCAGAGTAACAGTACTTGGAAGCATAGCCACAAAGACGGAATACGGGAATAAAACGGCAAGGGAAAAATTAGGAAAAAAAAACGGAAACTATGGGAAAAACTGGAGCATGGAAAGGGAAAAATACGGAGGAAAATGGAAAGTACTGGAAAAAATAAAAAATAAATATTAATATAAAACTTTATTTGATTAAACCTTTTTTTGTTCAAAATTCATTTTATATTGGAAAAAATCTATAAAACACATTTTAAATGAAAAATAGGTATTTTATACGTTTTTCGGTATAAAACATTTTTTATACATCTCATGAAAAAAATGCCATTTTTTGTGACTACGCTTCCAATCCTGGTTCGTCCATATCATGTTGCATCCCCACTGAATTCCAGGAGGGATTACAATGATTGAAGAATCGACGTACATCACTACATCTATTTCATCCCAGAATTAGTGAAACATGAAGTACTAGATTGCGCACAACCACCTCAATTCGATGTCTGGATGATACAGATAGTTGTATAGAATGTTTCCATTCAAATTTCTCTCTAGCGCGTAGATAAAAAACTTAGATGATACTGAGATGTATCAGGTGATATGTCTCAGTATTGGAGCCACCCAAGACAATTTTATCATCCCGAGTATCACCCAGTTTACGTACTCTGTAGTTTGTATTGCTGATGCTCGAGAAAATATGTCTCGGAATCGTTACAGGCTGATTCCAAAACTGATACTGAGATTTTAATCCTTGCTTTAGCATCTCAGTATTCATCGAAGGTTGAAAAATTTCCCTAGAGTGAATCCCTAAATTTTAACGTGGTTCAAGATGGAATGAGGGTTTTGTAATATGAGGTTTGATGAATTTATAAACATGCATATAGTACTTGTGGATTCTGATTTTTATGTTGCGAAGTGTACAGCGGTTCCTCTATCTGGCTAAATAAATCTTACTACATGTAATCTTATATTTTGGTTACGTTGTTTCGACTTATGGCTGCATAGTGAATGTTAATATGTACATCTTACGGTACTAATACACAACCTGTTTTGTACAGTTTGAGGAGTTGTGAGCCTGAGTTTCTTGTGTCCACTCCTGAAAGACTTTTTGAGCTTGTTTCCTTGGGGGCCATTGACATATCTGGCGTGTCCTTATTGGTAAGGAGCTAACTGTGGTTGTCTTTTGTTATTCATAATGTCGTTCAAGTTCAATTATGTTCTTTCCTCAATTTATCCTGGTTCTAATACACAATATTGCTTTCTATTTTTAAATTTTTTATTTTATTTTATGTATCTTTGTTCATATATATATGTATGTGTGTGTGTGTGTGTGTGTGTGTATATATGAATGCATTATAAATTTGTTTAGCGTTTAAGTAAGTCTACTGATCCAATTACAACTCTCAATTTTTACATTGCTGGTGAAAGCAATGAGCTCATGGATTCTTGGTTTAATGAAGCATTCAGGATTAGAGGAAAAACATTATGCGAGATTCTCCCCTTCCTCTAATTTAGGGAATATGAGTATATAGCAATAATCTAGTATTCAAGTCCCATTATGTTTTTTTCCTCAATTTATCCTGTTTCTGATTCAGTGATATTGCTTTCTACTTCTTTGAGGATGAGCATATAGAATGCCTTTATTTTTTTTAACTTAAATTTTTTTTTTTTTTTTTTTTTTTGGTCAGTAAAAGAAATATATTGATGAGCAGCAAGACACTGAGAAACCAATACATGCGGACGACCAAAAAGAACAGAAAAAATACAAAATAGGCATGCAGAAGACAGAAGCATCCCACGGAACAAAAATAGCCAAACAAAACTTAGCCTGGGTCCCAAAGGAAGGACCCCTCATGGATATCGGACCTGCCCCCCGATACCCAGCTCCACAACAGCTCCGTTATGAATTTCATGATCATCCCCACCGGCTGGTATTTGTGCTCAAAATTGCGTAAATTCCTCTCTCTCCATAGACCCCAAAAGACCGCGAAAGTGGCCGCATCCCAATACGCCCTAAGAGGACCCTCCAAATCATTGATCTCCCAGCTCAAGTACAAAGAATATGACTTCTCCGACATCACCCAACTCATACCGAAGGACTTAAGGATAATGCTCCAGATTTCCTGCGCCACGTCACAATGAATCATCAGATGAGGAGTAGTCTCCTCCCCCTTGTTGCACATGACACAATAGTTTTGAATCTCCTTCACCCTCCGAATCAACTGGTCCAACGTAAGAATTTTTTTTAAAAATAACGTTCACACAAAGATCCTCACTTTAAGAGGAACGATCTTCTTCCACATACCAGCCCCTTGAAAAGTGATCAACGGCCGCCTCGTGAGCAACCTGTAAAAGGATTTAACCCGAAACTTTCCATCTTTATTCTGCCCCCAAATACTCTGACCCTGCCTGCTATGATACCTCCTAGCCTCATAAAGATTACTCAAAAGATTAGAGTAAGAAACCACTTCCTCCTCGCGTAGAATAAAGATTACTCAAAAGATTAGAGTAAGAAGCCTTCTCGTAAACACCTCCCACACAGCCCCCCCCTCTGAATCCGAGATGAACTCACCGATCCTGTCATTCTGATTGACGACGATAGCATGAATGTCTGGAAAGGACGTAGCGAGAGGCCCGCTCTCTAGCCACACATCCTCCCAGAAGAGAATGCGAGTACCACACCCCCACCTAAAGCGGATCCCTCTAACGTAGGCCTCCCACGTTTTGCATATGCCCTTCCACTAGGGGGAAGTACCTCTGTTGACTCCAATACTGATACCCAGCCCCCAAGTGACTGCCCGTATTTCTCCACCAAAACTTGGCGCCAAAGACTATCTACCTCCTCCTCCCTTCCCGCCCGCCAAAACCACTTCCCGAGCAAAGCAATATTAGTCCAAAAAACGGCCGTGTATACCAAGACCCCCATTGCGGATTGGCAATTGACAGGTCTCCCAATTCACCAAGTGATACTGCTTTTCGGTGCCCGACCCTTCCCACAAGAAGTTCCTCTGAATTTGTTTCAGGCGATTAATGACCCCTATCGGACACTGAAACAGGGACATGTAAAAAATGGGCATCGATGATAGGACTGATTTGACCAACAGAAGCCTTCACTGCTCAACATTTTTCCTTTCCAAGCAGACAGACGTTGTTGGACCCATTGGATAACCGGTTCCCATTCTCTAGCAGCAGGTTTCTTAAGCCCAAGGGGAAGCCCCAGATATTTGATAGGGAACTTTTCAATCTCACAATCTACCGTCTCCGCCAACTCGACCATCAGCCTATCCTACAATACCAGTTATCGTTGACTTGGAGGTTAATGCGCTGTCCCAATACCGCCTCATAAATAGATAGAACATCTACCAGTGCCGCGAATTCCAAAATCTCAGCCTTTTCGAAAATAATTGTATCATCCGCAAATTGTAGATGCGAGATAGACCTGCCATATGCTCCCACCTTAATACCTGAAATCAAATTAAGATGCCGAGCTTGCACTAACAGCCCGGATAAAGCTTCGCCCACCATGTTAAATGTTGTTGAGCCTCCAGTGTGCTTCGTTTGTTGTGTGGTGGAAACTAATTAAAAACAAAGTGAAATAAAAGAATGGATTCAGCACAACTAGAGTACTCCTAAATCTGCAAGATACATGGCCTATTGTAGCAAGTTTTGATAAGTAAGAGTTTGTCTCACAGAGAAATTGATCTAGAACCCAAAAAATGGGCTATAATAGTAGGCCTCCAGATATGGCTACAGATCTGACAATCCTAAAGAAAGGGAGCTAGGTGTCACGACTACACTAAATTAATCCTAACACCAGTGAAATAAAATATAGCCCTATCCTAAAGAAAAGGTTAAGAAGAAGATAGTGATGGTGTGTACCAAAATAAAATATAAAAATTGGTGAGAAGTAAGCAGGTTAAGTTTAGAGTTAAAACAGCAATGTAACTCAGATTTAGTCTGTCTCTGTAGTGCTCCTTGCTGAGACGCTATTAAAAGCCTCAACAAGGTAGAAATATCTAGTTTAACCCATGCCATTTGGGGTGCTCTTAAGGCTATAGGCTGTCCACTCAAATGGTCACAGCCTATCCTATAGAGTCTGTCAAATCCCATTAGTTAAACCAGAAGTTGCCCATCTAGAGCCATTGGACCAGATCGAGCCATGAGTACTATTGTAGCACTATGTAATGCCAGTGCTACAAGCTCTCCATATCTGCGCACAGATCTGGCTGACATCCATAAGTATTCCAACCCATAAGATCCTAAGTGCTTTGCCAAGGCCAACAGCTTACTGGTACCCACAAAAAGGATCATGCAACAGGTTGAATATGACTTTAGGTTCAGCTAATCATTGCTACAAACGGCCTGCAATGACTTAGCCTCAAGCTGCAATTACTACAGAGAGATCAGATCTAACATCTGATGTCGGCTAGGTAAAACAGAGGGGAGCTAGTTCCTGTACAAACCTTCTCACAAGGCTCTAGAAGCTCATGTGCAGGGGAGAAGAACCTTTCTCAAACATGTGGCTGGACACAACCTTAGGGCTATACTCTGTCCGCTCGAATGGTCACAGGGTATCCCATTGGTCTGTCCATGCCACAGGTCTGAGAAAGAGCATTAAGACTGCTGCAACCACATGGTCCACAGGCCTCTGAGCTCCCCAGATCTTACTACAGATCCAACATTGCTTTCCATGGGGCTATCAAGCCAAGGGAAATCAGATGGTAAACAATAGATCTACTAGAAACTGAATGGGCTAGTCCCGAATACATGGATCCTATAGACATCAAAAGAAACCATAAGATCTTTAGATTCGATTAGGCATTAAAACAACAATCCGTTGATAAAATACAAAACTTACAATGAACTGCCTCGAGGCTGCAACATGTACACAACTGCTCATCCAAAATCCCAATGTATACAAAACCTATTGCAAACTGAAATAAACTAAACCTAACTGCTTATAGAGGGATTAGCCAGCAAGTGTTGGGCTAAGAGAGAAGAAAAAAAGGGGAAAAAGGGGTGATCAAATCCTAACCCTAGCCTGTTGGAGCTTTCAGCCAGCAGAGGATGGAAAGAAGGGTCGATGATAAATCTAAACTCTGTAGCTTATATACTATATCCATACGGCCTTGGCTTTGAAAGGATTAATCCTAATTTTTCCAGCAGACGTGGCACTGTTACATCCCTTGAATGCCTTGAAATGTGCGCCTCAAAATCTGTGCCTCGAGATGTGTGCCCTACCCTTGGGAAATTCCTAAAAGGTCCTTGAGTTAAAACTGAGAAGTGGGGAGCCCGTGCTTCGCGGGGTTGGCATATGCATTCATTGATTCACGCAGTTGCAGGGCCTTGGTGGAGTAGCTTTTGGTTTGTGCGAAGTACTCACTCACGTAGTAAATCTTCAGTTAATCGCGTAGTTCCTTTGTGCTGCACTACTATCGCGGAGTTGCTTTGGAGTCCTAGACTTCTCGCACAATAGAGCTTTAGAAGCTCTCTCTCTCGCTGGGTGCTCGCGCAGTTATGCTCTCTCGCGCCGTGGTAATGGTAAGGTAAGGCGAGTCTCGCGAGGGGAATTCTGGGCATCTCTTCCAGGGCCACGCACGAACTCCGCGAGGTGAATTTTAGTTCAGTTCACACATGGACTCGCTATCTTCTTCGCGTGGCTGCTTTAAGGCCCGATCTCCGCGAGAGCATCACGACCACAAATTCTGAGGATTTTAATCCGCGAGATCTTCGCGATGTCTTTACAGCTCTCCTCTTAACTGCGCGTCCTATTTGCGCGAGGGCATCTTCCACTGCATCCTTAGCTTCGCGAGGGAGCTTCTCAACTCTGCTAGATCTGTTTTTCTATGCTCTGATGCATTGCACTTGCTGCCTTTGCAGTTTCTCCATTCTTAGCCAACTTCATTCATCTGCTAGGCTTTTGGTCAATGATGACCAGCACATGAGTCACCATGGTGAGCACTACCAGGGTGTTCTATTAGGCTTTGGTTCAGCTGTCATCTTTGCATGTATTCTTCCTCTTCTTTGGGCCAATAAGGATGAATTTTGTAATAAGTTGCACAGATTATTGCTAACTACAAAACACACTTAACAAATGATTATTAGTTTGCTTTAAGGTAATCAAAGGCTAGGTTAAGAGGTGAAAAGTGGTACTTTTCAGTGAATAACACACCTCCAAACCTAATCTTTGCTAGTCCCTGAGCAAAGGAAAATTTAAAATAACTATTCTAAGAATTTATATGCCACTTTCGTAGGGAGCACAGATACATTTAGCATATGTACTAAGCCTTTTAAACCCCTAGGTGATCCCTAGTGGAGGAGTGAAGTCTCCTGAGAGTTTTCAGTGAAGGTACGCACAAACTTCACCCTTAAAACAGTTAAAAATAGTGCAGTCAATGACAAAAACAAATTTAAATGGATAAAGCCTTAGTCCACACCTATCCTTTAAAATCAGAGGAAATTGCAGCAGTAATGCAGCCATTTAAAGCTCAAAATCAACATGCATGTGCATCACCACCAATGAGTTCACAACAGGAATACAATGTGCATAGAATCAGTACAAAGCTTGTCTTAAATTCAAAAATCAGGTTGGATACAACTCCAATGAATTTAAAATTCAGACCCAATTCTCACCAGGGCTATCTCTCAACAATGAAAGTCAAAAGGGTGTTTACATTCTCATTAGCTCAGGAGTAGTTACAGACCAAAATGGGTCTGCAAGCATGAGCATAGGCAAAACTTTTGATTTCTGACATCCTCATGACTTTTCACCATAGATTAGACAATTTCTCATCTCCACATGACAACTCATTTCACTTCGGATCTGCAAGATCTTTTTGAATGGGTTGTAATGTGCCTTATGGGTGAGGGATATCAAGAATGAAAGGGTAAAAAGGGATTCAAAATTGAGAAATCAGCAAGGTAAGGAGTGATTAATGACTTCACTACCGTCATTTTAGCACGACTTCATCTTGATATATTTCAGAATCAAAGTGGTCAGCTTCTCTTCTTTTAGATGATATTCTTCTCTAGACTTCTCTTTATATATATATATATTTATGATGAACTGCCACACAAAAATCACTGATACACTGCTATTCATATGTTGCTTTTCTTCTCCTTCCACCAAATGTTGGACCACTCTCACTATCTTAAATTCCTCCTTTACCTTCTGAATTCTCAGAGTGAGGGTACAGTTGAATCAGATCAAGAGGTTAAGGTGCAAGTACTTCGGTGTTTGTCAAAGAAAAGTAGGATTTTTAAGGCTCAACGAGTGCATGCAAAATGACAGTTTTTTAAAAGGTTGAATTTTCAGGCTCAAACTGTCCAAATGAAGGCCTTGGATCATTTCCTTATTGTCATGAGTGCTGTCAATCAGTTTTGATTTGGAGGTGCCTAACTTCTAATGAAAAGGTCTTGACTCAATCAGTCTTTAGAGCAGAAATAATGCCAAAAACACTATTCAAAAGAAAATGATGGGCCCGAATCTCACTAGGTATGGTCTTCAAATTAACCCATGGGGTGTATTTTCACCCTTTTCTCTCCTCTTAGGTTCACTAAGTACTAACTGAAAAATTTTCTGATGTTAGCTTCATGGTGGTGCAAAGATTTTAAAATTTTTAGTTTCAAAATTTCTGCAAATTTTTTTTAATTTTCCACAACTTTTCTCATTCTAACAAGTTAGGTGGGAATTGACTTTATTCATCCCAATTAAATCAACACTGCTGCACTAAAGTTAACTGCTTCATTGGCAGAGCCTGCCACACCCTCAAACCTATGAGGAGTAGTGTCTCCACTGATTCAAAGTTATAAGTGGATGTGCAGCAGGCTTAAGACAGACATTAACAGAGCAGAAACTACAAGAGAGAAAAACACATAACAAACAATCATAAAAATAAACAGACAGAAAAAAAGAAAGACAGATTGGAAACTAGACAGACAAACCAAAGAGCAATGTTATTATAAAGCTAAAGTATGTACAAAGTAGGTGGAAATAAACTACACAAAAAATGACACACTACTTCCTAACTAAATACATGTGCAAAATTTATTAGCCATCTGAGTCTGTGGCCTCAGGAGGTGGTTCCTGGATTCCCTTCCCCTTTGCTTGCTTTAAAGTGGCAGCCCTAGATAGTGGTCTTTTGGAAGTAGATTTCTTAGGCTTGGCTGTGCTTTTTCTTGCTGGAGTGGGGGAAGGTTTTTGTGTAGGTTCTTTGATTTTGAGTCCAGGTTTGATTGGGCTAGGACCCGTTGCATCAAGAGCTGTTTGTTGGAGTGGCACATTTGGGTTTAGTTCTTTAAAAAGAGCCTCTGCCAACTCTCTGTCAGTTTGTGCATTTGCCCTTTTCTATAAAGCTGCAATAGTCACTCCATAATCATAAGCTCGTTCCTCAGTCAGTCGCAGTTTCTCTTTCAGTTCCTTGATGACATCCTCCTGACTCTCAACTCTATTCTTTACCTCGTTGTATTGGACCATAATTTCTCTCCATCTTTTATTGATTTCCTTTTTCTCGACCTTATGAGCAAGCCTCAAGAGCTTAATTTCCTCAAGGAGGGACTGCCGCACTGTAGCTTTCAAGTCAGCCATGCCCTGAACTACATCTCTTTTTATGTAGGCATTGACTTTCATGACTGATGAGGGTGGAGTAAGGGGGCATGGGAGTAGCAAAGATAGGATATATGGGTAGATCAGAAATGGAAGAAGGGCCAACCTGTAATGGAAGGGGACCAGATGAGGACAAAAGTGGGGAGGAGGGCAGAGGGTGAGCGACTTGAAGGGTAGGCTCCGGTATAGGTGGTTGAGGGTCAAGTTCAGTTTGGGTGGAGGCATCGCTGAAGGTGTTGGGAGAAGTTTCTGGGAGAGGTTCAATGGGTGTAAGAGCAGGTGGGAGATTATAGATTGATGCAGGGAGAGTTGACTGTTGGGGAGGTTGGGTGAGAGTGGTTAAAGTTGTTTGGATGGATTGTAAAATGGTTGGGATGGAGGTAGGGTTAGGTAAGGTGGAGTGAAGTGAATGAAGATTGGCCTCAATTGTAGCTTGGGTTTGGGTATTGGCCAACATTTGGGAGTGTAGGGAGAGTAAGAGGTGTAGGATTTGGGGTAAAAGGTCTGGTATGGTATTGGGTGTGGGTTGGATAGGTGAAACTGGTTGGAAGAGAAATGTGGGTCTATGAGTGAAGGTAGTGGCCTGTGGTGGTGTCGGATGTGGAGGGGTAAAGTGTGGAGGGTGAGGTAAGTCTGGGAGGGGTGTATACTTAAGGTTGATGTCACCTAGGATAGTGGACATCATAGTTGGAAATTCCTCTCCTGAAAATGGTACACGATCATGGGAGAAGGGAATGGATTGGTTTACAGGCTCACTAGTGATGGGTACAAAAGGTGGGGAAGTCTCAATGGAATAGTGTGGGACTTCGAAGGTATGGGCTTCAGGTTCATAAGGCGTGGGTATGGGGTCTGGAATGGTTGTGGTTTCAGGGATTGGAATTGTTTGGGTTATATAGGTGGGTTGGGGTGCAGTAGGGGTTTTGGAAGTTTTCCTTTTCTTCTGGTATGGGGTCTTGACAGGTGGGCTAGGGTGGGCTGGAAAAATAGGTAGGGGGATAGACCTAGGTAGGGTGGTTGTGGCTATGGTGGTTGGTGGTATAGGGTCAGGTAGGGGTAGTGGGCTTGTGATGGGCTGTGATGTCTGTGTTGAAGGTGGAGTTGGCATGGAGGTAAAGGTAATGGATGAGGGGGTGAGTGTGGTGCTGGCTGGCACAAGTGAGGTGGAGGTTGCAGCAGCCTCAGAGTAGCAGTTGCAGCAGCAACTACTTCACGAATGGTGGGGGCTGCTTCTCTCAGTAACTCCTCCCTCCTCTTCTTCTTATTTTCCATAATGGTGCCATTGATTCCCCATTGTTTCTTCCCACTCTGTTTGGGGTTTAGTTCCACAGTCTCCTCCTCCCTTTGAAATGGGTACTTCCCCCACTTCAACAATGCAGTAATTAATCTACAGTAGGGAAGGGCATGAGGTTTATTCATTATTTTCACCTTCTCGCATAAATCTCTAATCCCTTCAAAAACTAACTTAGCAGCATCCAAGTAGTGGTTTCTGTGAAATGATAAGAGGGCATCAGCTATGGGATACCTCCTCTCCTGCTCATGCCCAGAGCAATATACATTTTTCCGCAACACAACATCCATTAGCCTGAGGTTGGGGTGCAGATCCCTCTTTCGGATTGAGTCACTTGAGGCAGTGATCCCTCCAGTTAATACCTTGGCTATCTTAGTAATGGTGGCTGTCAAAGGAGGACCCAAGCCCCACTCATGGTTATACCTGGCTGGTATCCCTAGTATCCTTGCAATGTCTGCCTGGTTGAATAGCATCTCAAAATCATCAATTAAAATCAGCAGTGCTAGGTTCCCATCATCACCAGTTTTTAACTTCATATTCTGATAAAATAATCTTACCAACCTTGGGAAAACCAGCTGCATTGAGGGTCTCAACAGGGGTAGCAGCGATGCCTTCGCCAGATATTCAATGGAGGCAGAACTCTCAGGTAGCTCCTCAAAATAGGCTTTATCGAAAATGGTTTCAGCCTCCAGCTGAATTGCTTCCACAAATTCAGAAGGGACCATGAGGTGTTCAGTAGTCTCTTCCTCCTCAACCTCAGGGATCTCAGGGGCCACAGCTTATCCCTTTTTCTGTTTCTTCTTTGATTTATCAGAGCTCTTAAAAGGTGGGTGCTCTTTGGCCCTCTTCTTTGGAGCAGATTTCTTCTTTTCTTTTGGAAAGGTAGGCTCCACAACAGGTGAGGGTGCCTCAGAGGTCTCCAATGTGGAGACCTCTGCAATCCTTGCCGATTTTATAGTGGCCACAGGGTTGCCACTGGCGGACGGGTTCAACATCGCAGCGAGGGTATCTACAAATTTTGAACCTGTGGCCGTAGGTGCTAAGGTTATCAAAATTTGGGCTCACAACTTTGAGAAAATGCCAATCACTCGGAGTAAGCACAAAAGCTTCAAATTTTCCCCTTTTTCTCTTCTTTTAAATAAATCAAACACAGGGTAGAGAGAGAAATGGAGATCGTACCAGTTGAGAGCTAGGGTTCCACTTGAAATTGTGCACAGTAGCTTAAATCCCCCCAAACCTTGTTCAAAGTAACCAAGAGTAGCTGGGGAACAAAATGGTGAGAGGAAAAGGCTTAAGGTGGTGTGGGTTCAAGAGTAGAGAAGAAAGAAGAGAAAGGGGATTTCGGTCTTGGTGCGGGGTAACTAGGGCAGACAGATGAAATGAATAAAATGAGGGACTTCGCTGAGTTTATAGAGCAAATCCCGCAGTTCGTGGAGTTGGCAACAGGCTCTCGCGGAGTAAAATTCTCGCGCAGTTGACATTTAAGATCACGAGACGATCTGTCGCGCAGAAGAACAAACTGCCTCACATGGAAACTCGCGGAGTTGAATCATTGACCTTAGTGCGCGAGGCCTTGTGTTGCCTCAGAAATTTATCTCGCGCGGTGCTCACGCAGAACAACACTGAGGCCAAACTTCTCTTACAGCTTGAGCTCGCGGAGTAGAAAGGCAGCTCCGCGAGGCATTTTTATAGCCATTGCTCAGGCTTTTAGTGTGTGAGGAAGCCAAGTGATGGCTCGCGCAACACATTTGAGCCTTTTAGCTCTGCGGGACAGCATTTCTTCTCAGCATTTACTCAGTTAGCTCAGTGCAGCACATGGGTTGGTGCATCCCTACTGTTGTGCACCCAACCACTGTGCATGTGCACCAACCCAGTGAGAAGTACTTCATTTCAACAGGATACATAAGTACCCATTAACAACATTAATTCATCAGCATTGCAGAAACTTAAAGATAGTTTTTCAGATCAAGTTCAATGCAATTATGATGAGAGCACCTCAACCAATCATCCACATTCATAAACAGCAAATTTGAATGACAAAAATGCACATGTATTCAATACAAAACTCAACACAAAATTCAAAAACAGATACAATAAGACAAGTAAATCATCATAACACTAAAAACACAACTGACAGAATTCTAAAGAACATAAATCAAAACGGAAATTTCATACATATGATACACTTATTACCAACCTTTTGCTCACTGGGCACTAGCTTCCTCCTAAGTAGAGGATGCATCACCAATCATATACTGACCTTTAGGATTTGTCAGAGGCTGACTAGGCAATTTTCCTTCTTCCCTCCTATTCAGAGCATTACAAATCTGGCCTAGCTGGTCCTCAATCTTCTTGATGCTCTGTCCATGAGAATTGACAGTTTACACCAAGCTCCCCAAATTCTGCATTGAAGCCAACATCTGCTCTTCAAATGAAGAGGATCTGGGCTGTTGTAAGGTGGGTCAATCGTTAGACTGAGCAGTAATGTAAAATTTTGCCTTGGTGGGTAACCTTGATTAAACCGTGTCGAGTCCTGTGAGAGCTACCATTTGCTGGGGTTGAGGATATGAATCTTGTCTCCACCTCAGATTTGGGTGGTTCCTCCAAGAATACCCAACAGGCTGCTGCCCAAAAGCTTGAGCAGCATTGGCTTGCTCCATAACAAAATCTGGAAACTGGGTGGCAGGTGGACAATCATGAATCGAATGTGTGAGAGACTGACATATCAGATATGCTTCCTCCACCTGTGCAACCACCCGGGGCTGCATCACATTCATGAGTTTGTCAAATTTCAAGCTCAGGTTGTCCACCTTCCTCTCCAGATCACCTTGCACCTTCACTTCATATATTCCACCTCTAGGGGTGGCCTCTTTTACAATCTTAGCTGGAGTCTGGCTATCATTGTGTGACAGAGACTCCTGCTGCATGGAATTTTTCCCTATTATGTCAAACAACTCCCATACTTCCGCAGTTGTCTTGTGGAGGTAACTACCACCACAGGAAGCATCCACCATATCCCTGCTCTTGGAGTTAATTCCTTGATAAAACACTTGGACAAGCTGTCACATTGGGATTTAGTGGTGGGGGCATTGTTTTAACATCTCCTGGAATCTTTCCCAAGCTTCATAAAAATTCTCAGTTGAGGACTGAGTGAATGACAAAATATTTGTCCTCATCTGGCTGGTTTTGTTCATGGGAAAGAATTTGGCTAGGAATTTGGTTTGAAGGTCACTCCATGACTGTATACTGTTGGTTGGGAGCTTTGATAGCCATGTGTTGGCTTTGTCCTTTAGTGAGAAAGGAAAAAGCCTCAGTTTGGTGGCCTCTGGCTCCAAGCCAGCAATAGTGAAGGTAGTACAAAATGCTAAAAATTGGTCTATATGCTTGTAGGGATCTTCTTTACTAAGCCTATGAAACGAAGGCAGCATATTGATTGTGGAGGATTTAATCTCATAATTCCCTTCAAAAGAGGGGAATTGAATGCAGAAGGGAGAGGTGTACTCCCCAGGTGCATTGTACTCCTTTAATGTTCTCTGCCTCTCAGCCATGATGGCTAGTTCAGTTTCAATAGCAGGGCCCTGTGGAGTGCGTCTAGGTCTAAGGATCCTTTCAACCTCTAGATTTGGAAGTTCTAACTCAGGGTTTAAAGACTTTCTACCATGCATATACTCACACTCACAGTAAGTACAGAAAATGCTCACAAGCACACACAAAGAATATTTCAAACAAAAATTAACAACTACACAGATTTACACTAAACAAACACAGGGAAATAAACATAAATGGACTGAGATTTTAGGGGAAAGTAAGTGCAAATAGAGCTAGCTTCACTCCAAATGCAGCTCTAGCTTTTCCCTTCTTTTGCTGTCCATTTATGCAAATTTCCACAAAGAATCAATAGTACTTTTATTCTAGTTTAGGTACAGCTACAAAGAATTTGGAAATCTAAATTATAGTACAACTCAGGTCTACTAAAAAGATTAACATCCCCGGCAGCGACGCCAAAAACTTGTTGTTGAGCCCCCAGTGTGCTTCATTTATTGTGTGGTGGAAACCAATTAAAACAAAGTGAAATAAAAGAATGGATTACAGAGGGGAGCCAGTTCCTGTACAAACCTTTTCACAAGGCTCTAGAAGCTCGTGTGCAGGGGAGAAGAACCTTTCTCAAACATGTGGTTGGACACAACCTTAGGGCTATACTCTGTCCACTCGAATGGTCACAGGGTATCCCATTGGTCTGTCCATACCACAGAGGTCTGAGAAAGAGCATTAAGACTGTTGCAACCACCATGGTCCACAGGCCTCCGAGCCCCCCAGATCTCACTACAGATCCAGCATTGCTTTCTATGAGGCTATCAAACTAAGGGAAATCAGATGGTAAACAATAGATCTACTAGAAACTGAATGGGCTAGTCCCGAATATATGGATCCTATAGACATCTAAAGAAGCCATAAGATCTTTAGATTCGATTAGGCATTAAAACAACAATCCGTTGATAAACACAAAACTTACAATGAACTGCCTCCAGGCTGCAGCCTGTACACAACTGCTCATCCAAAATCCCAATGTATACAAAACCTATTGCAAACTGAAATAAACTAAACCTAACTGCTTACAGAGGGATTAGCCAGCAATTGCTGGGCTAAGAGAGAAGAAAAAAAGGGGAAAAAGAGGTGATCAAACCTTAACCCTAGCCTGCTAGAGCTCTCAGCTGACAGAAGATGAAAAGAAGGGTCTATGATAAAACTAAACTTTAAGTGTAGCTTATATACTCTGTCCATACGGCCTTGGCTCTGAAGGGATTAACCCTAATTTTTTCAGTAGACGTGACACTGTTACATTCCTTGAATGCCTTGAGACGCGCGCCTAGAAATCCGTGCCTCGGGATGTGTGCCCTAGCCTTGGGAAATTCCCAAAAGGTCCTTGAGTTTAAACTGAGAAGTGGGGAGCCCGTGCTTCGCGGGGCTGGCATATGCATTCATTGATTCGCGTAGTTGCAGGGCCTTCGTGGAGTAGCTTTTGGTTGGTGGGAAGTGCTCACTCGCGCAGTGAATCTTCAGTTAATCGTGCAGTTCCTTTGCGCTGCACTGCTGTCGCGGAGATGCTTTGGAGTACCTAGACTTCTCGTGCAGTAGAGCTTCAGAAGCTCTCTCTCTCGCTGGGTGCTCGCGCAGTTATGCTTCTGCGCTCGCGTGGTAATTGGTAAGGCTTCAGAGTGTGCGAGATCTGCGCGAGGAGAATTCTGGGCGTCTCTCTCTTCCAGGGCCACGCACGAACTCCGCCTGGTGAATTTTAGTTCAGTTCACACATGGAATCGCTATGTTCTTCGCGCGGCTGCTTTAAGGCCTGATCTCCGCGAGAGCATCGCGACCACAAATTCTGAGGATTTAATCCGCGAGATCTTCGCGATGTCTTTACAGCTCTCCTCTTAACTGCGTGTCCTATCTGCGCGAGGGCATCTTCCACTGCATCCTTAGCTTCGCGAGGGAGCTTCTCAACTCTGCTAGATCTGTCTTTCTATGCTCTGATGCATTGCACTTGCTGCCTTTGCAGTTACTCCATTCTCAGCCAACTTCATTCATTTGCTAGGCTTTTGGTCAATGATGACCAGCACATGAGTCACCATGGTAAGCACTACCAGGGTGTTCCATTAGGCTTTGGTTCAACTGTCATCTTTGCATGTATTCTTCCTCTTCTTTGGGCCAATAAGGATGGATTTTGTGTTAAACTGTACATATTATTGCTAACTACAAAACACACTTAACAAATGATTATTAGTCTGCTTCAAGGTCTATCAGAGGCTAGGTTAATAGGTGAAAATTGGTACTTTTCAGTGAATAACATTAAGCAAGAAGGGTGAGAGCGGATCCCCTTGACAGATACCTCTCGAGCTTTTAAAATACCCCTCCGGAGTGCCATTGATCAAAACCGAAAACCAGGCCAAAGAAAAACAATCCTTCATCCATCTCCTCCATCTTGTTCCAAACCCCAACCTTTCAATCATCTAGTCAAGACACTCCCAACTGATCCGGTCGTACATTTTCTCCATATCGACTTTTCACACGGCAGCCGGCCTTCGGTCATGATGCGCCGAATGGATGGTTTCCTGTTCCACTGCAACCAGGTCCACAAGCTGTCTACCAGTGACAAACGCCCATTGATTTTCCGAAATAACCTGGCTCATTACCAGTTCGAGTCTATTGGCACGGACCTTAGCTATTATCTTATATAAGCAGTTCGTAAGAGAAATAGGCCGGAAGTCCTCTATATCCACTTTTTTTATTTTATTTTATGTTCATATATTATATATACATGTATGTATGTATCTATGGATGTATGCATATATGGATGTATTCCAAATTTCTCTAGCGATTAAGTATATCTACTGATCCAATTTACAACTCACTTTCTACACCTTTGAGCGCATGGATTCTTTGTTTCATGAAGCATTCAGGATTTGAGGACAAACATTATGCAAGATTCTCCCCTTCCACTGATTTAGGAAATATGGATATATAGCAATAATCTAGTACTTGATGAGAAGCCAATGTCATAAGTGAATTTACATGGGCCATTTTTATCAGACTGAACCTAATATTTGCTAGGCTATTGTTTTCTTGTTCTCTCGAATCCATGGAGTAAAACATTGATTTATCAATAACATTGCTTAGTGTAATGGTAAAAGACTTGGGCTGTCAAGCGTGAAGACGCGGATTCGAGTCTGGAGAGCAGTCACTTTGTGTGTGAAAAGCAGATCTGTATCCTGTGCATCCTTCCCATCACCCCGAATATATGGGGCCAGCACCGGGTAGTGGCCTTTTTTTCATCAGTGAGTTAATAGAGTTAATAAAGAAATTCATCATTAAATAAGGACTTATAAGAAAAGAGTTAGTTGGAGGAATTGATTCTTGATAATTGGGGAGCTCCCTCCTCTGGAAGGTGCTATAGAACTCAATTTCAGTAGCTCCCTTGGTATGAGAGACAAAACAAGAAGACCCTAACTAGCCTATATACTAATCATAGCAAATGTCTATACACCACATTACATACTACATCCACACCATAAGTAATACATGGGTTAACATAACTACACACACACACACACGTAACTAACACACACACACACACACACCCCAATACACGCCAATACTCCTCAAGCTGGTGCATAGATATCTATCATTTCCAGCTTGACAATAATATCCTAAAGAGAGGACAGACCCAGAGCTTTCGTGAAGACATCGGCCAATTTTTGTGATGATGCGACTTTGGGAGTCTCTACGAGGCGAGTTTGAATCTTCTCTCAAATAAAATGCGTATCAACCTCTACATGCTTGGTTTGCTCATGAATGTCACGCACCTCGCACCTGGCCCCGCGGTCTGTCAGCGAGTTCGATGCGAGCTGGCGCGACACGCACCGTCCTTTTCTATTAATGTTCATATTCTTATCTTTCAAGTTCAACTTCTTACTTCCTATTTGTTTTTAGGTAAATTATCACCTATATTTTTTTCCTCTAAAATCTCACGGAAAATACTTTCAAGTGCGGAAACGAATTTTTTTTATTTATCAAAGTAGTCGCTAATTTGTCAAAGTAGTCGTGAAAACTTAAGTTAAACGCTATCGGTTTAACCTCCCAATTTTGTTAACCTGGCGGGCATATTCGGGATTACGACTTGATCGTAAATGATTTTAAACAGATAAAGAAACATAATTAAGACGTCTCTGAAATCCTTTTTCATCTGAATAACACCTTAAAAGTCATGCTGTTTATACAAACCCCATTACAAAATTATAACCAGTATTCAAAAGTAATGGGTTTAAGCTAAGCTAAAACAAAAAGGAAAGATCCTTTCAAAACTAAGTGCATGTGCTGGTAGCTCTACTAGACAAAAGGAGCTTTAAACTATCAGCTTGGTTGTCGCTCTTAGATCCTTCCGCATCCAGCTTCTCTAATCCTGGCTGGGTGGCTGCTGACTGGCCTCTGAAATTTTTGGGTCATGAAACGACCGTAAGCGATGAAACTCAATAAAATCTTAGTTAGCATTATCTTAGAATTCTAGTACAAGTAGTATACAGATAGTTCATAGGTGCATGTGCAAGTGGGGTTTCCAGCAGCTGTGAATATAGCTAATTAACACAACTGATGCTAATTAACACAACTGATGCAAGTATTCTAACTATATGCACAACTGATGCTAATTAACACAAGGTAAACATTGGCAGAGGTAATAACAGTTTGATGATGTTCAATTTATTACTAAATAGGGAACAATATGATTTATGAGCTAAATACAAGATTAAAATCTACAGATTATCAACAACAATAACATGAAGTACAATAATATTATTAGGCATGAGTTACAATTTCTTCAAGATTCATCCAACATGATTAAGTGAAATTTTAACTGTCTTGAAGATTAGTTAATTATTATTAAATTTTGTGAAATATAAGTTAATTATTAGTATCTTTTAATTAATTTCGGTGTTGATACCAAACACCAACCATGGTCTAGATAGAATTCAGATGCCAATGTTTGCACGAACAAAGGTTGACACTCTCCGCCATTTAGCCAATCAAGGCAAGGATCAATGACCCTGTTAGTCTAACTAGACCCGATCCTCAGCTGACATTTCAATATTCTTGCATATACGAGGCGCCCATCATATACGAGGTGCTCATATGAGCCTGTTCATGAGAACAATGATCAACGATGTGAGTCCAGAACATAACATAATGAAATCGTCTTTCCACTTTCAAAATTTTCAGTTTTCGTTGCATTATCTTTCAAATTCTGTATTCTTTCATATGATTCAGATTCTGTCTTTCATATTATATATTCTGTGCCCCAATTTATGGGGTTTTGTAACATATTACCTTAGTTCTGAGGTCCAAATTCATATTCAAATACCCATTTCGAGTCCAGAGTTCATATATTCAGATACCCATTTCGGGTCCAGAGTTCAAATATTCAAATACCCATTTCTGGTCTAGAGTTTAGATATTCAGATAATCTTCTCAGATTCAAAATTCAAGTATTCAAATATTCTTTTCAGATTCAGAATTCAAACATTCAATATTCTTTGCAGTTTCAGAATTCAAGTATTCAAATATTTCTTTTCAGATATTCAAGCATTCAAGTATTCTTTTCAGATTCAGAATTCAAATACAAATTCAGATTTAAGTTCAAGCATGTCAAACAAGCGGTTCAAACAGTTCATGTTACTATTAGACATTTCATTTCAAGCATTTCAGCTTCCTATCATATTCCTATCATATTATTGTCATATTAGATCATATCATATGCTTTCTTATCAGATCATTTACTCATATCAGATCATATCATACGCTTTGTTATCAGATTTCTTATTGTCATATTAGATCATATCATATGCTTTCTTATCGGATTTCTTACTGTCATATCAGATCATCAGATCATCATATCATTTCTTATCAGATCATCAGATCATATAAAATGTTTTCTTATCAGGTCATTTAATAATGTTAGATCATATCATATACTATCTTATCATAGCACATTGTTGTCATATCAGATTATATCATATGCTTTCTTATCAGATCATTTTACTGATGTCATGTGCCTACCATATGCAACATGTCACTATCTATCATGTACTTATCATGTTCTATCAACTCATCATGTACTGTCATATTATATTAATTCCGATTGTTTAATCGAGAGTCAATCACTTTACTTATGTTATAATGTCGGATATGGCTACAGGTGCAACGAATCATGGGTCCAACGGTTTATAGGTTCAACGGGTTTAGTGGGTTATGGGTTCAATGGAGTATAGGCCCAATGGGTCCAATCCAATGTGAGTCCAATGCAATATGGGTCCAATGGATTTTAGGTCCAAAGGGTCCAATAGATCCAATTCAATATGGGTCCAATGGATCTTAGGTCCAAAGGGTCCAATGGGTCCAATCTAATATGGGTTCAATGGATTTTAGGTCCAAAGGGTCCAATAGATCCAATTCAATATGGGTCCAATGGATTTTAGGTCCAAATGGTCCAATGGATTCAATACAATATGGATCCAATGGAATATAGGTCCAAAGGGTCCAATGGGTTCAATTAGTTATTTAGTTATGGGTCCCATCCAATATGGGTCCAATGGATTTTAGGTCTAAAGGGTCATTTCCTTAGTGATTCGGGCCTTTATTAGATCTAAATCTAGAAGTACGGGCCTTTCCAAGGTATGGGCCATGCGTGCCTCATCCTCATGGGCCTTAAATAACATGTCTTGGGCCGGGCTCGAACTCAAGTTTATCTAGCAATCAGCCGGGTCTTAAATTGGGCTCTTGTCAATCCTATCAATTAATCCTCTTTACTTAAGGTTTAGGATTTTGGGCGTCGTTGGGCCATCAAAGAATTTGACCAGATCCTTTTACTAGATTAATCAAAATCACATGGTCGTTGCATCGCGTTCTGAGTGCCGTAACTTTCAAACCATACGGGATTCGGGTCTGAAATTTTAACCGGGCATCGGGAACTCATTCAAGTGTATCACAAAATTTTTACGGAATTTTACGACATTTATTTCTATTTATTCTGTCTGCTGTTCCGGGACTGATTTTCTGTGGGCTGTATAGTCCACATATTTGGGCCTTAGATGGGGTCCACCTAGTGGTCCATCCCATGCCACCCATTATTGGATCTCGGTCTGGAACATTCCTGAACTAATCCCATGTCCACCGGGATCAAGTGTCAGGCCATCATATCCATTTGATTAACGCTAATCGGTTACCGGTACTTTCCTAGTCGTCGGTGTCGGTTTTTCTTAAAATTATCGGGTCGGCTTTAAGAGCCATCCGATCGGACTTAGCGTATCGCATCTTATTATTTTCAAAAACCCATTTTTCTTTTTGAAAACTCTTACAAAAATCCCATTTAAAATTCTTCATTTAATAGATTTTGGTATGATCACATGTAGATCTTATCCATTCATCTATTTCTATCCATGCATCTAACATCGTTAATATACCCATGATCAAAGTCAAGGGTCAAACGTATAAATTTTCCAGAATTCATGATCTTATATTACTCATCGAAAAATCGGAGAGCTATGATTAAAATAAGCTAATTCTAGGCAAGAAAATCCTAGCCTATCTAGTGTGTTTTCAAAGCGATTAATCGGGGCCATCCGATTTGTTAATCATCATGATCCAAATTGGACTAAATTTCGGGGATGTGGCCACACAAATGTGTCCATTTTTCCAGCCACTTATTTGTGCTAATCATTTACACCCATATCATATAATTATGGCACATTTCAATCTAAAACACAAGTAACTTATTCAAAAGTCTAAGCGATCTAGGGCCATTCATTTTTGAACATGATCAAGTCAATATGGAATGAATCAAAATCAGAAATCACACATAATTATCTCATAAAAATGCATCAACAATCACAACATAATTTCCATGGCTAAGCTATGCAAAGAAAATCATCAAGTATCAATTCTATACCATCTATAGTAAAGATGAAGTTCTTACCAATCTTTCGAGATTAGACTAATTTCCTAAATTTTGACCTTCTAGGTCAATCTAAGCCATTTGATGGCCTTGCATGTGTACCAAAACCACATACATGGTACCATTTGGCTTAGGACCATGTCACATTATGGAATGACAGAAAATTTACAAATCAAAGTTCATTTTAACTAACAAAATATAACATTTCTAAGCTAGTTATTCAAAAATGACCTAGTATGACCTTCTTGGTCATTTGGGGGCAATGGATGGCCTTGCATGTGTGTAAAGATCACATGCACGATCATCCCATGCTCAGGTCTAACTTAGGTCCAGATTTGATCAAACATCTATACATAAAAATCTTATTCTTTCATCACAAAGATGCAAGAAATACCCATGAAATGAGTAAAATGGCTTGATTTAACCTCATTCGGGTCAATCTAAGCCATTGGATGGCTTTGCATGTGCTCTGTGCTCTTAAACATCACATGCATGGTCATCCCAAACTCAGTCCTATACATAAATCCAAAATTTCTTTATGCTTTTAAGACAAAAATTGAATCTAACCATTAAATCTACAAGAAAACCTCAAAAATTTCAAGATCTAGTGGTTTAGGCCTATTTGGCCATCATGGACCATTGGATGACTCTAAAGTGATCCTATAGATCACATCCAAGAGTTCTTAAGGTACTGGTCCCATTCAAGAACATAGTCATTCCAGACTTTAGCCATCCAAAAATAAGGAAAAGAAAATATACGACTATGAGAAAATCTAAATATTACAAGCTAGGAGTCTAGACAAAGAGACTAAACTAAGATTTACCTTTGCAGAAGCTCCAACTCCTTGCTGGTTTTTCTCCAAATCGTGTGGTTAAGAGGGCTGGGAAGAGGCTCAAAAATATATATGTGGATGTGGAATGTGTGGGGAGTAGATTGATGATTTTAGATCTAAGGTTTCAGGGTTGGATTGAGAGGGAAGAGTTTTCTACAAACTAGGGCTTCAAGGAGCTCTAACGGAGTTAGGAAGAGAGGAAGGAGATGAAGTTGCAATGGGAAATGGGGAGCCCCTATGAAATTCGAATTTGCAAGGTGGGAGAGGGGACATGGGCTGAAAATTTGTGACACTTGTCACACCCTCACTTCCCAAGTCTAATTTCTCCTATTTCCCATATATGCTCATAATTACTAATCACACTCTCTCTCCTCATCCCACACGCCTCCCAACATTGACCCACTTTGACCTCTTCATCACACCACACATCCATTCTTATCACGTCATTTATGGTATTCTAAGTCCTCAAACTACGAGAATGCCCCACTTTCTACAAAATCTTGTGGTGCATGCAAGTTGTTGCATCTTACACCCTAGATTTCTCCAATGCAAATTGGGTGGTGTAAGATGAGTCAATCTCAAGTCAACAAGATTGTGAGGATTTACTAGAGATTTGAATAATTCATAGTTCAAATTTCTAAATTTAGGGAAATTAATTGTATTTACCCTTGAATTTTTAGTGGATTTACAAGAATTGCCACTCAAGTGTGAGAAGCACTAACACTTAACTCTAGGTGTTTGTACATCTCCAAACTTTCATCTTATGAGTCAATCTTTGACTTGAGGTATCTAGAAATCTTGTGATGATCTTTAAAATCCGATCCATTGGTGATATCCCCTCATCACCATCAAGGTCCAGACCCAATTCGGGTCAATCCTCGGGTCAAACTTTTATTCATGCAATAATTCGGATAAATTTGAGGTATGAGATGTGGTGTGGGTCTCATTACTTTTTCTAACACGTCCATCTAATTAAATGGGGTGCCCTATGGGTGCCACTAGTAATAGTTATTTTCCTATTATTTTAAGGTGTGTGCCACTACTAATAGTCAAATTCTCATTCACTTAAGGTGGTTGTTTAAAGAATCTTGGTGGACCTGGCCTCAGGCAGTCATCTTGCAGAGTCAAGTCTCACCAGTGTCCAGTCAGCAATTTGACCAACATGAAGATCTAGGGGCAGGCGTTACAATGAAGACCAACTGCTTGGAAATATCAATTGCTGCCAGGTTGTCACAATGGAGTGGCATAGGAAGAGATGGGGGAAAGCCAGGTTCTGTGAGTAGAGACCGCAACCAAAGAAACTCACAAGTCCCATGAGACATTGCTCGGTACTCAGATTCAACACTAGACTTGGATATCGAATTTTGCTTCTTACTTTTCCAAATGACAAGGCTATCAGCAAGGAAAGTACAATATCCGGAAGTAGGTCGACGGTCAGTAGGACCCCCAACATAATCAACATCAGTATCGCAGACCGGCATCACCTTAGAAGAGGCCACGACCAGGAGATGCCTTAATATAACGAAGGATCTGTTGACAACTGCCATATGAGGAGTCTGAATTGCATGCATGAACTGAGCAACCAATGAAACTGCAAATGCTAAATCAGGTGGGGTGTAGGAAAGGTAAATAAGCCTTCCAACTAGACGTTGATGTTGAGATGGATTAGGTATAAGTTCTCCAACATCCGCATGTAAATATTGTTTAGGATCCATATGAGATTTAGCTAGCTTATATCCAAGCATGCCTGTGTCCCTTAGCAACTTACGAGCATACCTTCTTTGGGAGAGAGAATACCTGAGGCAGATCTTGCAATCTCAATACCCAAGAAGAATTAGAGAAGGCCTAAATCCTTCACATCAAAGACTTTGCGCAGACCGGCCTTTATGTTATCTATAAATGCAACATCATCACCAGTGATGATGATATCATCAACATAGGCAATCAAATTAGTCTAAAGCCCAACAACACTAATGTGAATGAAGCATGTGTGATTCGAGTGACATCGTGTAAATCTCATGGTAAGGATAACTGCACCGAAGCGATGGAAGCAAGCCCTGAGAGTGTGCTTCAATCCATATATGGATTTGAGAAGCCGACATACTTTGGCTGAATACTCCCCCTTAAGCTGATAGCCAGGAGGGGGTGACATATAGATCTCTTCTTCCAAGTGCTCGTGCCCATGTAAGAATGCATTCATCACATCTAGCTGATAAAGAGGCCAATGATGGTGAGCAACAAGAGAAATGAGAACACCAACTGACGTGTGCTTCATAACATGAGCGAATGTAGTTGTATAATCGAGACCAGGGACTTGAGTAAACCCCTTTGCAACTAACTGGGTCTTACATCTTTCAATTGTCCCATCATCAAGATATTTCAAGGAAAATACCCATCTACATCCAACAACATGTGTGTCTGATGGAGGATCAACAAGTTCCCAGGTCCTATTCCTCTCAAGAGCAGCCATTTCCCCAGCCATAGCAGCTGCCCACAAGGGATCCTTTTGAGCTTCTTTAAGAGAGCAGGGAATAGTGACAGTAGACGCTCTTTCAAGGGCATCACGATAAGAAGTGACACAATTCCGCTTACCCTTACGATGAGCAATAGGAAGATCAAGATCATTAGTAGTAGAGTGACAAATAATAACAAGAGCATGAAAAGGAGAAGTAGGTGGAGGAATAGCTGAGGGCGCTGACTCTAAGGGGACCTCTAGCAATGGTGCAGAAGTAGGAGGCATAGTTCTAATGTGGCGCTGATATGTGAGACGAATGGCAGCTGATCATCAAAAGTAGTAGGCTCCATAGGAGAGGGTGCCAACTCAGTAGGAATACTCCATGTAGGCTCAGTAGGGATCGGAAGAACCATAGTAAGTACCTCATAAGTGGACGGCTGAGGAGAGAAGTATGGAGTATCCTCAAAGAAAGACAAGTCCATAATAGTGAATAATTTTCTTGTCTTGGGATCATAACATCTTTACCCTTTTGACATACCGGAATATCCCATAAAAGCACATCAAAATGCCTTATCATCTAACTTCTGCCTCTCCTCTGAATGGGAAGATCATGAACAAAGCAAGTGCATCCAAAGATATGAGGCTCAACAGAAAACAAGGGAACTCCGGGCCTCAAGATATGCATAGGAGTGACCATTCAAAATGCGCGTGAGTGTACGGTTTATGAGAAATTTAGCAATATGAAAAGCCATGGACAAGTATGATTTAGGAATTTGCATGCCACAAAGAAGTGAGCGAGTCACTTCAATGAGATGCCTATTCTTACACTTCGCAACCCCATTTGTTGAGGAGTATAAGGGCACGTAAATTGGTGTCAAGTCCCAGCCTTGTTGAGATATTCATGAAATGCTGAAGACGTGTACTCACCACCATTGTCAGTGTGAAGAACCTTAATGGTTTTCCCAAACTGAGTATGAATCATGGCAGAAAAAATGATATAGGTGTTGAGTACGTCATCTTTAAATTTCCGTAAGTATGCCCATGTGCATCGAGAATGGTCATCAATGAAAGTCACATAATATTTGTAGCCCTCAACTGAAGGTAAGGGGGCATTTCCCCATGCATCATTATGTATAAGGTTAAACAAAGAATGACTATGAGTAGTATGTGAATGGAAAGAAGACCTACTATCCTTTGAAAGTTGACAAGTCTGACATCGGAATTTAAAGCCATTGGAAACATTTTAGGGTTAAGTAATAGGGTCAAGTGTGCATCATAAATAAAAAACTGGAAATAGGTTAAGTGGCTTTGATTCCAACATGACTTTAGGGTAAGGACCAGGGTTTGTAGGAGAGAGGAAGAGAAGAAGATAGTTATAGAATAGAGTGGTCTAATTAGGGTTACAAGCGGACCCTAACTTAGCCTATATACTACTCATAGCAAATGTTGTTTACACCCCATTACATACAATATCCACACTAAAAGTAATGCATGGGTCAATATACTACACACACACAATCTAACTAACACACGCACACCAATACACACCAATAGAGAGCAGCATTCATAGCCATCAAGTAGTGGTTAAAGTGTGTTCTTGGTTCAGATGGGCAATAGAGATATAAATGAAGCGAAAGCGGAATCACTTTTCCAGGGGATTCAAATTTCAAAGCTAATGTTCAACGATCCATTTATGCAGGAGGAGATTCCATGGACACGATCTAAGATGAATGTAAGTCAATGAAAATTCAATTCATCATTGATGAAACCTTGATATTTTTTTTGGGTGTAGATATTTCGTTTAAACACATTGAGGGAAGGTGTGGCAAGTTCTTCGGTTAGAGAATGGGTGTTGGGAGATTCTTTACATATTGGGGATAGCTCACCCATTTCTTAATATTATTTTCTTCTTTTTTGTAGTTTTTGATTTCCTTTAATAAATTCTTGACTTGGAGAAAAGTGCTTTGTGAAAGCCCTGTTCTTGCTTTTTATTGTATTTATATATATATTTTTTCCATAAATAGGTGATGCCATGTATAGATATAGGTCTGCAGTAGCTACTTGTTGACGGACTTGTGTATGCCACATTCATGATGCACAGATCCTTAATGCAACCCACATGCTAGCACTTCTTGATTGATGGCTTAGTGAGTTGTGAGATGATTTTACATTTCTGTGGGGAATCATTATCCGACTGTGACCTTTTTAACTCTGGGCCCTACTCTCCTGACCATCATTTAAACACCAAAATGGTGTTTAAATGCTCTTACACCATCAATGGTTTAAGATATGGGTGATGTGTATCGTCAAAGTGATAGATCATAGAATGACGTGTAACAGGCCGAAAAATGGCGTTTTAGGAAGATTTAAACCATCTGATCTGTGGAATTTAATATCAAGCGTTGTTTTCAGTTTTAATGGCTGATAGTAAAGTTCATCAATCGGATGGTTCACATCCACTTATAGGCATGTTTCTTTGGCTGAGACGTGTTCCAATGGTAGATTGCCAATTGGACAATTTAGATTGATCACAGACGGTCACCACATGGCATAAATTTAATCGCACTTCAATGGTGTGAGATTAAAAGTCTAACTTTAATGGTATAAGATCATTTAAACACCATTCTGGTGTTTAAATGTCTGTCAGGAGCCCATTTTCCCTTTTAACTATATGGCTGGATTCTTTCTTGAAGTGTCTGGTCCTCATCATGCATTGACTATTCTCGAAAGTTTACACCATACTTTTTCTCTATGCCCAAGCTAATTCGTTAAAGTTGGTTCCATTAACAATTCTTTTCAAAAGAATGCCTTTTCATCTTTAATTGTTTGCGTTCCTTGTTTATAGGTACGTTTTCATCTGCTTTTGATTCATAATTATGACATTTCACAGGTTGTTGATGGATTGAAGAGTTTTGTTGATGATGGTGTTGATAATATAAAATCCTTCAGCCAATTTGTGTCCGGAGTTCCTCAGAAAGTTATTTTCAGTGATTGCTATGAAAGCCTGCCCACTTCTCTGGTGCAAAATTTATTTGAGGGACCAATCTGTAGGTTGTCTATGAATGATTCTGTAACTAGTCAAAGTGCATCCGTCTCTCAATGCGTGTGAGTGTGTATCTTGGAAGAAGAGAAAATATCAGAGGTATGTAATATTAAATAAGATGAAATGTTCTTTCGGCACTTTTGAATGTGTAGCCTGCAATTTGATGATATTATGGCAGACAATCTCACCAAGCCTAGTGTAAACTGGGATCATTTTGTTTCTGGTGACTATTTTCTTTAAATAAGCTGATGTTTGGCTCCGACTAGCTTTCCTATTTTCGCTCATTTATTCCTCTATCATTTTACATGTCAAAAAGAAAATTAATGGGTCTGTTAAACTTGATTTTGTATAAGGTGCACCGGTGGCTCACCTAGTTCATCAATTGAGATGTCCAGGTGGCAGGCCAACATGTGAATGTATTCGGTTCAAAATTTATGCTTGTCAGAGGTTTCTAACTGTCTGATCGAAGAAATTTTTGATCAGATGGTAGCTGTCTAGCCATCCATTTGAAGGCTCTTGATCAGATGGTAGAAATCATTCAGTGGCACAATCTTCGGGTTGAAGCTAGTATAATCTGCGTGTACCACATGTTACAAATCGATGAAAGAGTGTTTCCAATGGATAGAATTATAACCCATACACCTAATACTTATTCATTGAAACTTCACAATTTGATAGACCTATTTGATGCTTCCACAATTATCAACTTTCTGTTGGTGTATGGGCTGTGCATACCTATTACCAACTTTTAACATTTTTGGTAGATACTATTCGATATTTCACGCCAGCTTTCTGTTTTACATTGAATCCTAGATGACGCGGGACAAAACGCTAAAACCTAATATGCAAATTTGAGATTAACTTTTAGAAAGAATTGAATAGCGGAAATATTAAAAATCATGCAACACATTAAAACTAATTCAATGAAATTAATAAAACAAGTTAGATTAATCCGTTTAGCGTCTGCATGCGTGAAAATTTTTCCGATCTAGAAAAACGGCTCCGATGAAGAAACTCGGAATTCGTTCTAGGTTAGGGCATCAAGCGATAATTGCAATATCGGAGTTGATTCCTCAAGGATCTTGAATGAAATAAAGCTTAGAATAATTTTAGCAAAGGGAAACAATTTTGGGGATTTTGATTTTATCAACAAAACTAAGGAAAAAATAATACCTGATAACTAGAGAAAAGATAAAATAAAAAGGATAGATTCCAAGGCTTCACACCAAGGATTTTCCGAAGCTTCACACCACGACTGTACGTCGGCTTTGCACCAAGTCACACGAGAAACGATTGCTCACTCCTCAAGGTTTGAAGGATTTACTCCCTCGGTTGAAAACTCTTCACAAGCTCTCTAGGGTTTGCACAAAAGTAACTCTCTTTCATTCAAAAATAAAAAAAATTCTTAATAGAGTGTTTACAATGCCTTCATATAGGCTAAGAAAACCCTAAACGACATAAAACTCGCAATAAAAGAGTCCTAAAATAATAAAAGACTAAAAAAGAAAATTTCCGTCACTGTAGCTCGCTCAAGCGAGCTTAAGTGATCGCTCGAGCGAGGGCTCGCCGCTGCACTGTTCTCTTCGCGGTTTGTATTCGTTTCTCCTCTGAGGCTACGATACTCGGGCTTTCTCTACATTTCTTCTGACGCCGAAAATTTGTTGTTGCCCCAAATCCAAGTCTCCTAAACTTGCCGTTCCCCGTCACTAGAACTTCATCGCCGGACATTTTTATTATTAATGTTACCGAATTTTTGGTTCAACCATTGTATTTACTGTTTGGTTTCATTTTTTCTATTTTTATTATCTTGCAGGCCATTCAAATTCTAGGTCAAGCATGTAGTAAAAAATTTTGCTCACTTCTTATGGTCCGATTAGTAGGAGGAACATATAACAAACGTTAAATGATGCTTACTTCTCTTGGTGCTGAAGGGTACTTCTACACATTTAATGATTCCCTCTGCAATGGTTCACAAAGATCTAACAGGTCAGCATGCAAACCTTATGGGCTAGTACACTCTCTGTGGTTCCCCTATGCAACAGTTTCATGCAAAATAATTCTGTAAAACCTGTCATTAATGGTTATCAATCTCGTACGATACACGATAGAAAACGTTACATATCTATGATGTGTATCTTTTTCTAACCGTATGTTATGATACCTAGTCCAATACATTACGATATGTTGTGATACACAATGCGCTTGATACATGTGATTTCAATTATAACTTATTTTTTTATTAAAAAAATTATCACTTATTTTTTGCCACAACTCTGATCTAAAAAAGATCATAAAAAAACGACAAGAATAACGAAAGAAGAGAAGATGTCTACAAGAAGGGAAAAAAAATAATAAAAAGGTGATAATTTAACTACTAACAATGTTGCTTGTGTTGATATTGGGGATAGAGATGAAGAACAAAAACATGAGATTTTTTATTTATTCTGGGATTATAAACTAGTAATGTCAAGAAACAAGTATTTTTTTCTTTTAAAAAAACTAGAAGTTGGGGCTTGAAAGACACATTATATAAATATATAATGCAAGTATACTATATACACTAACACCACACTTATACTTGTGCAGCTATATAATTTTTTTTAGATAGTGAAAAATTGAAAAGTTTGTGATTTTATGTGACTGGATTTTTATCTCCACTTTATAAATGATTCCAACGAAATGTTTTGTTCAGTTTTTATCTGATTTAAATTCTAATTTATAATGTGACAGACGATGGAATGAGTGTCTGACGCTTAGTATTTCAAAAATGATCATAGATTGATATATATATATATATATATATATATATATATATATATATATATTATTTATTATACGAAATTTTTATTTTTAGAAATTTTTATATATTTATATATTTTTCTTATGTATTTATAAAAATCTAAGTGTGTCTTGATTACGATACACGATTTGACAACCTTGTTGTCAGTAAACCCAGCAGTAGTGGTACTTTATTTCGATGAAATCTCTTGGCCATAACATCCGGACTTGATGCTATTGCTTCTCATTTGTGATATAGTTGTGACCAAACCTTTTTGGTGTTATATTTTCATAGGTAGGAATGTCAAGCAAATAATAGTATATCACTAAGAAGACATGACAAATTTAATCTTAGATCACACATGGTTCCTCCATACTTTGTTTGCGTTAGAAATCTGCAGAGAGTTCATTGAAATGCATAAACATCACGAGGCCATATCTGAAGATTGGAATAGCTCCATGGAGCTCAGTCCCTGAACACTTTGAAATCCTTGTTGAAGACGGGCCTTACTTTATTAAGATCGAGGCCAAGAGGACATATGCAATGACCCTCTTCTGCATTCTATACTTAAGCTCTACCACCCTGGGGCCTCCAGCCCCTTTGTGAACCCCCATGGCCCATCTCATATGGGATGGAGGCCGAAAATGGATGATTGGGAGAGGAAGAATGACTCCATGATGCTGCCGGAGCAGATAGACTCTGCCGATGACTAGGAAGCTGATCCACCATTCATCTCAGAGAGCAACATGTAAAAAATAAGGCCTAATATTCACCGTCCATGCCCACAAATCCAATGGATTTGATGATCTGATTCCAAAACCACCATGCAATAACTCTGAAAAAATCCACATTGCATGATATCCCATGGGACAGGTGTTGAGCAGGAAGTGAGGTTCTTGTCTCTGTACAACACATAAAAAACTTCTCCAGAGAAGCAATCTGTATGAGTGTAACTCGGTATTTTTTTTAAAATTAGGGTACTCACAGTAGTTTACTGATTTTTTTTTGTAGGACATAAGAGTCAATTAGAATCTTATAAATGCCAACCCCTTTTGCCTGACACTTATTCATAAATGCTCCATAATGGCACTGGAGCAACGTGCCAATAGCATTAGAAATCCTGCTGGTCAGAGCTTTGAGGTCCAATCTCTTATGGAGAAATTCTTTGGAAAATATGTGTCTCTGGAAGTCCACATGAAACCTGCAAATTGGGATAAGGAACCTAGCATCGAAAAACCCAGGTTTTCCACATTTTCACAAGAGCCCTGCCACTGAGACGAGGCACCTCCTCCCAACCGGATGATGGTAACCTGGTATGGAATACAAAACTAATTCATCATGTTCCCCTTCTGTCGATCAGATCTCCCCTTGTAAATCTTGCCCCTCATCTTTAATTTCTAACAGGGTTTTCCAAACTTATGGAACAAGCAAAAATTCTAACAGAAAACTTTCAAAATCAAGAAAAGGGAAAGGGGAAAAAGAGAGTTACATAGGCCGATCTAGGATGTCAACTTTGAAGGTAGATTGTTGGACTTAAATGCTATGTCATCATGGACAGTGATTTTTGAAGATCATCACCTGACAAGTTAGAGGGCTGGGTGGCACCGAAAGGAGGGCTAAAGTCAAAGAACAAATAAAAGATTGGAAATATGTTCAAAATACATGGGGTTGGAAATATGTAGAAGCAATTGGCTCAGCTGAAGGTATGATTACGCTATGGGACAAAAAAATACAGCAAACGTGCAGAAGTAGCAAGGGCATATAGCTTAACTATCAGATTCCAAACATTCTACAGGATAAGGGAATGACTCCTTATTGCTTGCCTTCGACACACCCCCATTCTCTGATCCACAATCACAATGTTGTGAGATCCTCCTTTCAGAAAATTGTGGATGGACCATAGAAATTTGAGAGTGTGGAATTCATGCGATGTTATCAGAAGGTCTAGACATAAAAATAGGAACTGCCCCCTTATAGGAAGAGGAACGGGAAAGAAGGTGAAAGATCAGAACCAAATAGATTTACTGGCAACAGAATGCCATAATACTTCGGTTTAATCATGCAAGGGCCAACTCCGAAAGATGAATGAAACAACAAGACTACATTGCTAACAATTGAAGGAACCACCTCTACACCCCAAAACTGATATTGGCACTGCATTTGTGGAACATTTTCAGAAGAACTAAGCTAATAATTGGCCCAAATTGAATCTATGTGGATTTTCTGTTACTCAACTAGTAACTTCTGACAGAGTTACTGGAAAGAGGCTTTAAGGAGCAAGTGCTGCATTGTTTGCTTTAGAGAGGTGCAAAGTTCCCGGCCATACAATTTTCCCATCTCTTCTGGAAATTTTGGGATTGCTTGATACAGGAAAATCACACGCAAATCCTAAAATAGCACAAATCCCGCACAATATGGGTTGGGGTTCTCAATCTTCAATTAAAACAAAAGAAAATAAAAGAAGAGTAAGATAGAAGATCTTCGGAATCGCTCCAAAGAGGCTTGTCGGCCTCGCACCAACGATAACTTTGAAGAATCACTCCTTAAAGTCGAAAACTCATCTCAAGTTTTCTAAATGAATCACTGTTTCACAAGATGCATAAAAACAACTTAAAATTTTCTTTATTCATCATTCACTAATAAAATTTGTTTTTACATGCCATTAAATAGGCTAAGACAATAATAACTAACTAAATTTAAAATAAGAAACTAACTAAAACCGCCAATAACTAACTGAAACCGTCAATAACCAATTGGAACCACTAATAACTAACTGAAATCGCCAATAACTAACTGAAATCGCAAATAACTAACTGAAATCGCCAATAACTATTGTAGACGTCCGTTCTGTAACCACGGATGTTCGACCTCGAACTTCGGCCAATATGGATTTCCATCGCGGAGGTCATAGACAAATGAAGAAAGTCAACAATCCTGGTCATTTGTGGGTCCACTTCTTCCTTGTTTCGTTTGTCCCGGCCACGATCCAAACATGTGGATCTAAATTTCGAATCAATCCCTTTTACCTTGAAAAAATTCGACCTCGAACTTCGGCCGATATGGATTTCCATCGTAGAGGTCATAGATAAACAAAGTAAGTCGACAATGAAGAAGTGGACAATAAATGGGCTTTAAAATGGCCCGTGAAACAAAGTTCGTCAACATATGACGGACATCTGTGGCTTCAGAATGGACGTCTGTGTTATTCGGATGAACATTTGTGTTTTCAGATGGTTTCAGTTAGTTATTGGTGGTTTTATTTAGTTATTGGCGGTTTCAGTTAGTTATTGGCGGTTTCGGTTGGTTATTGGCGATTTTAGTTAGTTATTGGCGGTTTTAGTTAATTAGTTAGTTTCTTATTTTGAATTTAGTTAGTTATTATTGTCTTAGCCTATTTAATGACATGTAAACCAAATTTTATTAGTGAATGATGAATAAAAAAGTTTAAGTTAGTTTTGTGCATCTTGTGAAAGAGTGATTCTTTCATTTAGAAAACTTGAGATAAGTTTTCGCCTTTGAGGAGTGACTCTTTAAAATTATCGTTGGTGTGAGGCCGACAAGCCTCTTTGGAGCGATTCCGAAGATCTTTCTATCTTATTCTTCTTTTATATTTTTTTGTTTTAATTGAAGATTGAGAACCCTAACCCATATCGTGCGGGATTTGCGCTATTTTAGGGTGTGCATGTGATTTTCCTGCATCAAGCAATCCCAAAATTTCCGGAAGAGATGGGAAAATTGATAGGATACAAAGTAAAAATTAGGTATATTTTGCTAGGTAGTAGATGGGAATGGGCCACCCTCCACGCAAATACTTTTGTAGTTGGCAGGCATCCTTATGACTTGAGAGAGTTTGATTCTCCATGATGGGTCATTCATCTGTGTTTAATAAATTCATCTATAGGAGTAACAAATTTGACTGGGCTTTCACCACAGTAGATGGGATGGCAACATAATTACTTAGAGCATGAGGTTTTGCAGATTTTTTGTCCAGCTGTGAGTTTGATGATGGATATCCCTATGGGTGGCTGCATTTTTTACATGGCCAAACTTGAAAGAAAAATTGATTTAATATTGATGTGATCAAGAGTTAAGGCAGTATGGTGAGGTCATGGCGAAGTCACAACGAAGAGGCACGCGACGCCATGGAGAGGCTATTTATTATTATTTTTATTTATTTTAAAATTTAAAATTTAAAATTATTTATTTATTAATTATTAATATTCTTTTTTTTATTTTTCACTTTTTATAGAAGAAGAAAAAAATTCAACTACTTGGGCATCATTATTTTTTATATGTTCTGACTGTCGATGCTGAGATGAGTGATGGCATAAGAAAAAAGCCACTTGGTGTTGGTAGCTATCGTCATGAGAGAGAGAGAGAGAGAGAGAGAGAGAGAGAGAGAGAGAGAGAGATTTTTAAGGTTTTATAACTTCAAAGTTAACTAATATGTTGCTACAAGTTACAACAATGTTATAATTTATTTTCCTTAATTGTTAATTTTGTTTTATTTAAAACCCAAATAGCGACGTTATAGTGCTATTCTGCCATGGCGTTGCTATTTTGCCAACATGGCTATTTCACCATTTCACCAATGTGACTGTTTGACTCTGTATGGTCTTTCTCATCGCCATTCGCTATGGCGAGACTATAGCGTTGCCTTGACATCCATGGATGTGATAGATTCCTCTGCTCAACTACCTTGACGCAACACTTCCTCAATCTGATTTTAGAGGGCTGGCCCAATCTGCTCTTGGATCAATCCGTCCCTCCCCATTCCAGATCGAAAACTTGTGGTTGAAAATAAGGAATTCAAAAAATTATTGAAGAGTGGACTTCATGGGCTATCTGCAGTAGTGGGCGAAGCTTAGGAAACTAAAAGAGGAAATTAAGAAAAGGAATAGGGAGGTGTTATGGCTCTATTGTGATGGCAAAACAGAAACTATTTGATGAGAGGTGAGACGTCTTAGAACTTAAAGAATGGTTTAAACTAAAACCCACAATGGAGAGATTAGTTGGAAACAAAAATCTCGTGTGAGGTACTTAAAGGAGGGGATGAGGATATGGAAATTTTGTAGTGCATGTGTAATAGTGGGCGGTTGCTGACGGGTTGGGTTTGGTCCAGGTTGCTTGAACCACCCGCCACCCTTGACCCTCAACCCAAACCTGACCCAATCCTCTAGCCTTTACCTCAACCCAAACCCAATCCATCCTGACCTGCCAACCTTTACTTCACTTGACCCGAACCAGACCCGTAGGATATTACAATGAGAGTATGCCTCGTTTTCGGATGGCTTCGCATTGGAATTCTTTAAGCAAATTTGGAACCTGTTAAGAATTTACTTCTTGGACTTCTTTAGGGAATTCTACCATTGGAAACCTATTGGAAAGGTGGTAAACTCCATTTTTATCACTTTGGTACACGAGTAATTGGATGATTTTAGGTCGATTAGTGAACTTGGGAGCCTCTATAAAATTTTGGGCAAAGTGCTTGTAAACCTATTATGCGCCTTCAAGCTGCTGGGAGGCAAATTTTGGATGTGGCAGTGCTAGCTCTGGAGGTCTTCGTTAAGGTGGCCCTCTTTTTCTTTTCCTCTTCAATATGGTTGCTTGAGGCCTTTTATAGACTCATGAATTGGGCATCTGAATTGGGACTTGATGAAGGCTCCACGATGGCAAATAATTGCCTTCTTATCTTCCATTTGCAGTATACAAATGACACTCCTATTTGTAAGAGTTTTAGGAGTTAATGAATGCCAAAGGAGTATGTCAAAGGATACTACATGTATGAAGCAATATCGGGGCAAAAAATAAATATTGGAAAAACTACAGTTATGGGAATGAGAGTGGATATGGGCCTACTCAAATCCTTTGCGGGGGCTCTTGAGTGCAAATGGGATATCCTTATTGAAAGTTCCACCTTGTTAATTGGGACGTAGTGTGCCTAGCTAACAGTGATCGACGTCTTGAAATTAGGACTCTCAAAGAGATGAATGTGGTCAACTTTGGGCGGATGGTGGGGAAGAATCAGAGAGAAAAGTGACGAATATGGTCATTTTGGGAAGTGATGCACGAGAAGAAACCTTCGGGATGAGGAAACCGAGGGCCTTATTGGGCTTTTACTGTTAGCACTTGGCACTCTTGGGTACCCTCACCAAAAACAGGGCAAGCAAGGACTTAAGAATCTAGATGCATAATTCTAGAGGAGTGTTTTTTGTGAAGTCATTTTGGTAGTTTTTGTGTAGGCAGTCACTAGTGAGATGTGTGGATGAATTTGTGGAGAGCGGATCCCTCCTAAGGTGACGTTTTTAGGATGGAACATGGCGTGGGGACGGATCCTTATTATTGACCAATTGATGAAGAGGAGGGAATTGAATGAGGTATCAGTGTGTCTTATGCTTCCAAGAAGAGGAATCTGCAAATCTTCATCTCTTAATGCATTTTTGGGTTCCTAGAGATTGGTTTGGCAGGAATTGTTTGGAATATCTGATGACACAGAAACCTAAGGGTTCAGGAATCTTTAATACTGTCTGAATTGTTGCCCTGTCTTGAAGGGCTTCACACATCCATTTCCCTTGACGTTCAAATGTGGTGGGCGGGTGAAGGGAATGATTGTTTCTAGTTTAGATCGTTCTATGGTTTCTTGTATACGAGGCCATTGATTTAGCATCATTGGACTGATTTATGGAAGATCTCGATGCCCCCAACGATTCTTATTTTCATGAAATTCTTCAACCATCTAATATTGTGCCTTGCAGGAGAGGAAATGGTCAAATCTTCAAATGGTTCACTGCTCTGTTTCAGATCATATTTAGGCTTTCTTCTCAAACTTATTTGGGGGGGGGGGGGGGGGGGGTGGTTCAGTGTCTCCCTTCTCTTGCACTGATTTGCTTGCCTTCTAGGGCTTGAGTCATTTCAAGCCAAGATGAAAACTGCTGTGGAAATTATTGCTGGTTGCTATTTTGTGACTATTTGGTTAGAGAGGAATGATTGAATATTTAGAGGTAAAGGTCGGTCAGTTGAGGCGTTGATAACCTTAATCAAGTAATGTATGAATATGTGATCAGATGGGCATTGGTACCAACCCAATATATTGTGATCGATGGGGATGACCAAAGGAGTGATCGTGCTGTGTTCCTGGTTTGTCATTGATGACTGAGGCTCAATTCATAATCCCATTTTGCTCTAGTATAGTTGTGCTTTAGCTCGTGCTGTTTGGTTCCTTGTATCTGCGTATTCAATACATTCTTTATTAACCACAATAAGAAAAATACATACCCAAAACAAATTGAGAATGTGGCAAATACAAAAAACCCCTAGGACCCTCTCCTCTCAACCACTAGAAAGAAATTATTCCCCAAAAACATAAAATGTACTACCATATATACAATAATTTCAACATAATAGATGTCAGAAAGTCCAACAATAAATGGAATAAATAGTTTGTGATCTTTAGAGAAAAAGAACAACCTTTCAAATCCAAATTTCCGCTATCCTATTTAGAATTCTATAGTGAACTGCTAAGGGAGATCATCACAATCGCCGCAATTTATTCCAGAATTCTTAATTCAAAAGCAGGAAAAGAATACTCAAATTAAATAAAAAATTCAATACTTATACTACCGAAGAACGTAAACTATACGGCACTAACCCAAAACAAAATGAGAATATGTCAATAAGAATAATCCCTAGGTATTCCTTCTCTCAACCACTAGAATCATACCCAACAAACATAAAATGTACTATCAAAATTTCAGAATACCTAAACTACCCAAGAACATAAACTAGATAAAAAACACCTGGAATTAGAAGAAAAAAGTAATCAGCTTGGTTAGCACTTGTGAGGTAGATTCAGGCTGTCCAATGGTTGGATCCTACCTTGAAATAGGTAGCATCCCTTGATTCACACCAATCAGATGATTTCTACCATTCTGATAATGAACTTCTTCTGCACATTAAATGTGGAATGCTGCTCATATTTGTGAGAGCAGTTCATGTTCTTAAAAAGTAGACTATGACAGGATATTGGTTAAGCGAATCTTTTTAGTATCCTACATGAATTCCTTACCAGTATTGGCATCATATTGCATCGATAGAGTAATCCAAGAACTCTAAATTATCTTATCCAAGTATATGGGTATCATAGCTCTTGAACCCTCTTATTTATATATATATATATATATATATATATCTGGAACAGTTCTTATGGGACCAGCTCCTGATTGATTTGTTCTCAAATTGCAGCAAGAAGAGAATGAGTGTTAGTTACGATGAAGAGAATGTCGGAAGGAGATCAGATATTGAAGAATTGGAGATTGTTGAGTTCCCAAAATCAATTACCAGAATGTCACGCAGCACGCTACTCGGACCATGGGACATTGCACAACTTGTTATGTCAAGGGAATGGTCTATTGGCTTGTTCATTGATTAAGGTACTTGACCACTATACTCAGCGAGTTCCTGGAAACCTCAGAAGTTACTGTGATTCTTCATCCATTTTTGAGCACTAAATTTTTGGCCTTGGTCTATATATGTTATTGTTCTTCGTCCTGTACTTTCGATGGTTGTCAATCCAGTGTTTGACTCAGGTGCCAATTCATTGGTGTTTGACCCTCCATGACCATCCAACTAATTATCGATGGTGATAGATTGGTTCTGTCATATCTCCACCTGATCTTTGATCTGTATGGTAAAGGAGTCTCAACCACAGAAGATTTGGCATTCATGGGAGTGCTCCATTAGTATACTATGGCTGTTGCGCACAAGGGCGGAGCCAAGATTTCTTCATAGGGTGGTCTTCTAATCAAATAATGTTGAAAAATTATATAAATTTTTTTTTTCCTAAACAAACGCTAAAAATATATATATTTGTAAAAAAAGAGCATTAAAAATATATAAAAAAATAAAAGTAAAGCATATCACCTACTTACAAAAAATGTACCTTTCATAGATTATTGTTAATTACTATGGCAATTGTCCACGACGAGTTTTCATTTTCTGAAAGTAATTCATGAATTTTTCATCATCGATGCTATTAAAAACATCTTTCTCGATATATGTAATTAAACAATCATTCATGAATTCATCTCTCATTGAATTGCGCAACTTGCTCTTCAAAATATGCATAGCTGAAAATGCTCTTTCAACCGTGGCAGTTGCAACAGGATGGGTTAAGGCTAATGTAATGAGCAAGTAAACTAGTGGATATACTTTATTTCTTCTTGTCTCGACCATTTTCTTAGCAAGACCATCAATCCCATTCACTTCTAAAAACTCTTTAGAAGAATGCATATCACGAATGTATGTCTCAAGCTGATTGTCTAGATCTAAAATATCTAATGCAGAAAAGTCTATTGGATATTTTCGAGTAAGGCAAAACAATTTTTCCTTGTCAAATGCTGAAAACGAGTCTCGTGGGTTCGAACATGTCATACAAAGAAGCAACTCAGTATTTCCTTCGTTAAAACGGCTGTTAAGCTCTAGAAGTAGTATATCAATAACTGTATAAAACATTTCAACGCGATAATAATGTAGATTCGTTGTATCTTCAACTTTACGACATAAACGCCCTCGAGTTACATGCTTATCATTCATGCTAAGAACAATGATATTATGTTTCATGCAAAATGAGGTTACTTCAGCCATAAAAGAATCCCACCCATTTTCTCTCATTTCTTGTATTCTTTTCTTGGAAATTCTAGCTAGATTCATAGCATTCACAATATCTTGGTCCTTCTGTTGCAACGCTATGGACAATTGATTGGTCATTCCCAATATTATTCTCATCAAATGCATGTTAAATACAAATTCAAACGACTGCAATACATCTAACATGACATTTGTTGTAGTTTTTGTTTCAAATTCAGAGTCATCACCACCAACTTCATCAAGCACTTCAATCACAGAAGAATACATCTCAGTCAAGCTTGATAGTGTACCATCGATATGAGCTCCAACGTGTTTCTCCAGGACGGTTGAGACTAGTCTCCTGATTCAGACCTCTCCCTGTTAAAAGCTCACCACTTTATATATTTTTAATGCTCTTTCTTTACAAATATATATATTTTTAGCGTTTGTTTAGGAAAAAAAAAATTTATATAATTTTTCAACGTTATTTGATTAGATGACCACCCTATGAAGAAATCTTGGCTCCGCCCCTGTGAGGCCCTCTTCCTGAATATTATATATATATATATATATATATATATATATATATAAAGAGAGAGAGAGAGAGAGAGAGAGAGAGAGAGAGAGAATTGGAGAAATGTAATCGGTTGTAGCAAAAACCTGTTACAACTAGATGTCAATTCACATGCCATGTGGCATGATCAATCCAAAACAACACTCGTTTTGTGTTGATCAGCCAAGGGATGTGATTTAAGGTTTTTTATTTTTATTTTAAAATTTTTTTGCCCTCCGTTTGTTGGGTCAAAGATAAGGTAATGCACAACCAACTTGGTGCATTGATTTTAGGCATCTTTGACTACATGTTTAACAGTGAATATGCATTGGATAGAGCCCAAAATTTTTGGGTGATACCTGATTGTTATTATCCAAGTTCCTTTCGCATCCGATCCTTGTGATTGATGTCACCTGGTGTCCAAATGGTCTGGTTGTAGATTTTTTGCTACAACCGGTTGTATATTCCTGGCAAGGATCAAAATTTCGGCCGAATCATTTCGGTCACTTTTGTATGGGGATCAAAATTTAGGCCAAATTATTGAATTTTAGTTTCGGTCATGCCTGAAACTGAAAATTGGTCGGAATTTTGATCCTTGATTCCTGGGCTTGAACAAGTACAAAAATGGGAGATTCTATGAAAATGCATTTTTAGGCATTCGCAGATTTTTGAGATCCCCGAAGTTTGTATCGGTCAAAATTAGACCAAATCTTTTTTAAAAGCTCTGTTATTGCCACACTCATTTTTTGTTTCATCACTTAAACAAAGGAAATACTATTCATTGCTTTAAATCAGACGATGGAGATCGATTTTGATCCCAATCTTTCACAATAGATCTTGTGATCAGGGGCCAACCATCACATGTGGATTTCTCATCGCACACATCCCAAATAGTGCTCATTTTTTATGGTATTTTGTGATTGTCCACTTTTCGGGATGAGTGTGACACGGAATCAACATGAGACCGTCAGATGGTAGGCTCATGATCTCAGGATCTATTATGTGGAAGATTGGCATAAAAAATGATCGCCATCGTCTGATTCAAGTAGTCAACTGTATTTCTTTTGTTTTAGTGGTGTGACGGTAACAAAAATGGGTGGGGTAGTAACACTGCTTTAAAAAAAATTGTTCTAATGTTGACCTATACGAACTTCAGGGATCTCAAAATCTGCGAATGCCTAGGAATGCACTTTCATAGCCTTATCAGTAGCCTAATGACAGATCGAGCCCTTTTGGTTTGGTTATTCAGAATTATATAGTTAAGAGGCATGGTTGAAAATATCCGCCGATATCGGTGGAGAACGAAACAACAAAACCAATTTATAGGACCTGCAAATTATTGACCGATAATTTCAATAATATACATCACAGTCATGGTTTTAAATCTCGGCCGAGACGTCTCAGGCCTCAGCGAGACGAGTTCTTGCTGTGATTCATTCAGAGTCTCGGGCCTCAGCGAGACGAGTTCTTGCTATGATTCATTCCGAGATGCAATCTCATAAATGATATTTTTATATTGAAATTTATTTAATGTGTTAGGCTTGTAAACTATGAAAATTGTATTGCTCATTCTTTTTGTACACACAATATTATTTTATATTATTGTACCCTATCTACGTGATGATCTTGTGAATAGCTATTACAGTGTATCCAAATCTATGCACCCTAATATCAGTGTTATTTTTGTTTTTTAATGGCTAGTATTGAAGATCTTTGATCGGATGGTATACAATTGATTTATAGTTGGGATTATTTAACTAAGATGTATTCTAATCATGAACAACCACTTGGACTGTTTAGATTAATCTCAGATATTTATCACATGACATAACAATATTCTTTAATGGTGTAAGATTAAATGCCTATTTTAATGGTGTAAGTTCATTCAAAAGGGTATTTTCATTTCACGCTATCTCACTGAGATGTGAGACGTCTCGATCTCGGGGCTGTCATATACAACTTGAAAATTCGAGATTTCAAACCACGATCCCAGCTAACCAAGAATTTAAAAAGGTAGTTTGGGTAATGTCATATGCATCCGTTAAACTTGTGGAGAATACCATCATAAACAATTGTTGACTGTCTTCAATCTGAAGATGGAGATTGTTTTTCGACCAAATCTTCTACACAATAGATCTAGAGGTCATGACACACGTATCAGACGGTTACATATTGATTTCGTGTGGCACTCATCCCCAAAAGGCGTATGAGAGGTCCGCCATGATTTCAAGATCTATTGTGTTATGATCCGAGTTTTTCCTAACCCACGTAACGGTAATATATGAGGTGGAGTATCGAGTTTAATATGGGTGCTCCACAACCTTAACTTTCTCAAAAAAAAAAAAAATTTCAATTTAGAATTCAAGACTTCATGCCATTTTGGCAACTAAAATTCTAGAGAGAATCCTTTTGAGATCTTTCTCCTATTAGATCTCTCTCTCTCAATAGATCTATGTTTTTTTAGCAAGAAGAGTCTTTTTAGGACTCTAAAATTAGGTAGGTTACCTTGCCAAATCGAGACCCAAGCAACTTACCAATTAACGTCTCCCTCTCTCTGTCTATATTCCCCTCCATCTCTCTGTTGCCATCTTAAAACCCAAAGGCAACTGTAGCATATGTGCTTCTTCTTCTCCGTGATCTCCTCGCACCAACCAAGCAGCATACCCATCTGCTATTACTATTAGTCCCTCTCTCTCTCACACCTTATACCAAAGCAAGACAGCAGCCCCCAGCACACCCAATTAAAGCTGCCCCTATCTCTCTCAATAATTAAAAGCCAAAGCTTTTTATGCCCAAACATCTCTCTCTCCCTCCTTACCGCTCTCTCTCTCTCTCCTTGTTCTTGAACACAAATGCCTTATCAGCCATCAAAGAGACTACTGTTCTTGATTGTTTTGATCATTTTCTTAAAGTCAAGGTCAAAAGTTCTTCAATTTTGGCATAGATGGAATGCATAACCTAATCTTCTATACTACTTCTACTACCTCTAGTTGTTCTTTGAAGAAGAAAACTTTTCCTACATTCAGATCCTTCAAGTTCAATATGAAAGATATAAGAAGAAACCTGCGACAAAGTGCGAGCCCAGATAGAAGAATGTTGCAAATAAAGAGGGGTCTGGAATTGATGGTGATGGACTGTATTTTTGTTATTAAAGGGAAGGAAAGGGCCAACATGGAAGATGCTCTCAAAGTAGTTTCAAATTTGAATGAAGATTTAAAGAAAATAAAAGATGGTCAACTCGATTTGATCATGGTACAAAATTGATATGGTCGAATACTAATAGTCGAGACCCGTGCACCACCATGGGTGCCTTCAAACAACCATAACGCACTTGTGTAGCAGACCCAAACCATGGATTTGTAACGAAAGAATCGGAACTGAACGAGCGTCGAAATTCGGAATTACGCCAACTCGAGCCACCGCAAAACCAACCCATCAGCGCGGACACGCTACAACATGTGGGTGTCCTTTTATCCATCCAAATCTACGCTTTTACACTTTTTGTGATGTTTATATGAAAATTATAATTTTTCATTCTTAGGTTTGTGTGGATTCACAAGATGGTTATGGTCAAAGGGTTGACCCTGTGGTTGAACCCATTGACCGAGAACTATAACAAACTATACATTTCCTTATGGTACCCAAGTGTGCCGGCAAATTAAATCCCACGTCAAGAACGGATTGCTGCCCTATTTTGTTTTGTTGCGCACTCGATGTGGAGGCCCTCGTTTGACCATTTCAATCTCAATGATCTGATCAATTCTAACATCGGTCAAACCATTGACTTCCCATAAAATCTTTTACTTTATACATCTGACGGTTCACATTGATCTGCATGTCCCTATCTTTATAAATTTTAGTGTCCCAAAATGTGAATATATTAATTTTTCAATTAGAATATTTCATATTTTTATTAATGTAAATCTGCGTGTACATTGACTAAAGGGTCTAGTTTGACCAATTAAATTAAACGAACAACAAACCTATGGGTCAAAGCCCGTAGATTGAAATAAAGATCATCTGTCCGTCGGTTGAATAGATGGTCAGTTTTTGATTGAAACAGATATATCGCGGTCCTTACACTATTTAAAATCATGCATATAATCACCAAAATTTTTGCACTTTATACTTGTGGCACCTTTGTCTAGGGTCTGGTTTGACCCTTTTAGATTTTAGGTTTTGGGTCGAATTGGGCTAAAGGTCAAAACCCATTTTTTTTATAATGCCATATGATTACCAAACTCGATGTCCTATATCCGATTTATTCAAATCCTTACAATGGACCTTAAATATCGTATAAGCCTTTATGAAAATTGAATCAGTCAAGACCCCCAAACATCAAAAAGGTCCATGGGCCATGTGGGCCCATCTAGTCTATGAACCCTTAATAAGCTCGTATACCCAATGTAGTCAAATGCGCGTTTTATAAAATCACGGACCCAAACCTTTTGAATAGACCCAATTCACCTTTTAAGCTCAGGATAATTATTTAGGTACATCTTCTACCCACGCTATGAAGGTGTACATACCCCGAAAATCGTATAATAAGGATCTGACAGTCGAAACTTGTTTGAATCATATGGGAGTCAATACTTAGCCACATTTCACAAACGATCAGTTCGTTTTCATCAGATCGATAAGATTTATCTGATGAGACTAACTTAACATCACCTTGTATATGTTTTCTGGTACTCACGTACCTTCATTGTAGGTCGTCTTCTTCTCTCTCTTAATGATGAGCAAGACATCTGAATTACGAGTATTATGGTTATATGTTTTCTTATTATATATTTCATGTTGCTTTGTGTGACATTCATTACTTGGAAATACGTTAGGGCATATGTATGTTAAGAAAAAAGAATAAGATACGACACATGACTTTTAAGCTTTCGTCACGGTGAGGTTTCTTTCACGGTCACGTGAAACTTGAAATATAGGCATCCATGTACGGATGCAACCCCTCTATGGTAGTATGTGATGCCACACGAAATACATTCAGGTTACTACGGAACCCGTTTCTTGGAAAGCGTGATTTGTGAAGCCTATCTCACTGTGGCTCATTCTAATTAAGTTTAAGAAATTATGGAATATGAATATATTAAGCTATGAGATATTAAGGAAGTGGGGACTTAAGCCCACACAAATATAAAATCGGGGTGGGGACCTAAGCCCAGAACCGAATAATATTATGATATGTTAAGATACGCTGTGAAGGCCAGCTAAACATGAATTAAGTTTCTACATGTGCCATGTTTTGCATGTCACCGCAAGATTCAACGTCTGCAGCCAAGACGGATCTTAAGGATACTATGATAGCTTTGTCTCGAACTAAGGGGACATAGTGATTACTATGTGTGCAATCTCATCGGGTTGGATGATGGTTTATGTTATGATATGGAGGTTAGATGATTATCTACACGTGGACCTCACGTGATAGGCTCGAGCAGCGATCCTGACACAGATCGTTTAAACAAGATAAATAAGATACGAAGTATGTTGTGTAGGCATATAGAGTAATAATAAGACTTTTGATATATCACGTAAGTTAAGTTAACAAAACAAGTAAGAAAATTATAAGTATTAGAAATATCATATGCACTGAAATCTGTTATGTTACTTTAGTTTTATAGTTTTATAGTTATACAATGATTATGAGAACTTTTATTATGCTGTTTATATGAATTTTAAAAGGATTTACCTTCACTCACAAGATTGCACCCACGATCACCTGGGTAGATTGCGGTGGATCTATTGTGCAACCCACTGAGTTTACGTGACTGAGTAAACTCATCCCACAAAAAACTAACAGCTGCAGATGAAGATATGGACTATATTGTCCGATGAACTTGATGCATTGGAAGATGATACGAATTATAAGGGTGACGACTTGGATGATCAGCTAGACGACGTCAGATATATATTAATTGTTTAGAAAGATCTTCCAGTAGTTGACCGAACGTCTATTTTTGGTCAGTTTGCTTATTTGACTCAAAATTTAATATAAGCTTATTGAAAGGAATTTATAATGTAGAAGAATTTTTGGTTCACGATTTTTGGAAGCCTAATTTTATATAAGATCTAGTAAGATATGTATATCTATTTATCGTCTTAACAAGTGTGCGGTATCATAACACAAAATTCTAAGCCCTTAAGAATGGCTAAGATTCTGGGTCGTGACATTATGTGAAAGATTGGTATGAAAAAAGATCTCTATCGTCTGATTTGATTTAGTGAACTATTTTTTAATAGTGGATGTGCTTGTCTTCTTCACAAGTTTAAAGGGTGGGTAGTAGGTTGTATTTTGGGGTCGCGATTTCAGTAAACTGTCGACAGGCAGGGACACTAGCCATTCTGCACACTATTAATAGCATGGAAAATGTATTGTATTCAATGGTCCAGAGCATCACATGGTTCTACGGTTCTACCACTTTTCTTATGCAAAAGCATTGACCCATCGATTGGGATCGATATTTTCGCCAGTAATGAAAATTTTAGTCAAATTTTCTGCTGACAAACCAACTTTTTATCCTTGGTTAGAGGATTGTTTGGTTTGACCAAGTATAGGTATGGGAACAAAACAATGGCTCTGGAAATATACCAAAAAAAAGGAAAAATTTAGGGAAAAAGCAGTAAAATTATGAAAAATTAAAAAATATTAATTATTATAAAAAATAAAAAATATATATATGTTGTGAATGAGCACGGGTTTTAAACGAAAAAAGAACGGGTTTAAAACATATTTTTTGAAAAAACAGGAATTTTTCGAAAAACCATTTTTTTGGATTTTTTTTTTTGTTTTTTCAAAAAAATAATTTTTAAATGCATTTCTTTTTTTCCCAAATAAAAAACGCTTATTTGGTCACTGTGCTTCCGCGTACCTCTTGAGAGTAACAACACACTCTTGTTGAATCCCAAGTTTCAAATCTCCGATTGGCCTCTCGATCAGTCGGTCAAGTTTCAAATTTCTGTATGGCCTCTAGATTGGTCAGCCCAAAATCGCTCGGGATTGGATTGAACTATATCAAAGCAAAACTTTCTATTGGTTAAAAATGGAATTAGTCTAATAATTTATTTATTTTAAAAAAGAAAAGATTTACCTGGACCACTAAATTTAGATTATATTTTCAGTGCTTTAATTCAAATGATGGAGATAGATTTTGTTTCAATCTCACACCAAAGATTTTTGGACATCATGTGGTATAAATCTTAAAATGAGAACAAAACATAGGAGAAAAACAATATTCGAAAGCAAACGTGGAGTGTTAAACTCACGACCTCATGTACCAACTGAGCTACCACTCAATCGGTCTCGTCTCTCCCGGTTCTCATTTAAACACCATATCATCTTACACCGTTACTATTCCATGATGTTGATAATCTATATCATCGAAGTAGTAGATAACACATGGAACAACAATACGCCCTAAATCCACTTTTTCTGAGAAATTTGAGTCATCCGATTTGTGCACTCTAATATCGATTGTCGTTCAGCAATTGGATGGTTCACATCCACTTATAGGTATGATTCTTTTGCAAAGACACCTTTCGATAATGGATTTTCGCTTGGATAATTTAGATTGATTAGATATATGCGTCACATGGCCTACTAATAAAGGATAATGGCTCCTAATAGACATTTAAATATCAAATGGTGTTTTAAATAACCTTACACTATAAAAATTAGAATTTTTATCAGACAAAATTGAAGTGTGATTTGTTGCTATGCCATGTGACACACATCTATGATCAATCTAAATTGCTCAAGTAGCAATCTATCATTAGAATATATCTCAACCCGATGAAACATGCCAATAAGTGGATGTGAACCATTCGATTGATGTGCTTTAATATTGGCCAACAAAACCATAAACAAATGTTTGTTTTATAGTCCACAAATCGGATGGTTTAAATCTCCCTATAATACAATTTTTGTGCTTGTTGCACTTCAATCTATAATCTATCACTGACGATTCAAATCATCCACATCTTAAACCAATGATGGTGTAAGATCATTAAACACCTTTTTTGTATTTAAATGACAGTTAGGAGAGTTGGTTCCATTAATAAACCACACTACAATTGTGTAAGATCATTTGTCGATCAGGAGCCATTATCCTATACATATATATATTTTTTAAAAAAGCTTTTCGTCCTCCAAGGTTCCACATTTGGAGTTTCATATGGCACCCGAAATACTGTTTTGATGCTGCATGAAGCACGGGTGCATTGCTTAGATCATTTTTGAAATTTTTACTTCACCATATATTTTTTAGTAGTAAATCTGGATTATTGAAATTAGTTAAAGTTTGACTTATTCTTTAAAAATATTTTTTTTAAAATTGATCTGACCAACACACCCCTCCATGTGACACCGAACAATTGTTTGAGTGTCATGTGGAGCTCCACGTGTACCTTGGAGGGTTGTCACAATCCTCCATTGGAGGACATAACCGACTTCATATATATATATATATATATATATATATATATATATATATTCTTAAAGTGAATCAAAAATATAAATCTTTGGGCTATCGTGTCTCTGTTGCTCGTCTGTCTCAGAGATCACTGCTCGTCATATTTTTTGTTTTTGTATTATTTTGTTCATTAAAATCATTCATTTTAACTTGAAATATATTTTAAAAAATTTTCAATATTTTTGGACTCGGATCAAATTAAGCATCCCATAAATAAACATAACAATTACAATTTTATGCGTGGAATATTCACATCACTGAATCAGAAGAATGCTTCTCCCGACGTACAAAGAATGAGGAACTCCTAAATATATATATAAAATAATTACCAACTAACGGATGTGGTTATAATTATGAGTTGGGGACGAAGGTGCCAACGAATCCGAATCCAATGATGAAGAAAGCAATGGATTGGAGGTAGAGATATATGAAGTAATGGTACTTCCCGAAAGCGAGGTCATAGCATGCACAGAACAAGAGATAGGTTCCAACTCCAAGCTCCATCAGATTGAGTCTGAAAATTGAGAATTAATATTGATGAGTGGTTAAGATCAGATTCTATGAATTGGAAAATCTAGCATGCATGGCTTAGTGGTGGTGGTGGTATATATTAGGTATCAGGTGACGCCAAGGTGTTTAAAAAGAATCAATTTTGTGTTTAAAAATATTTATGCATTACTCTAGCTATCACTACCTGCATGTCACATCGATTGACTTTTAAAGTCAACTAATGTGACGTGCAACTAATAGAAGATCGAGTCACAGGGTTATGTCTCATGACTTGAGTTAGGAGATTATCATCTACATCTCCTCGATCCCCCGCTGAAAGGGAGAATTTTGTGCAATGAGTATGACTCTTTTTTTTATTATAAACAAGTATAGTTATTACCTATCTACGATCTTGCTTCGAGTTTTCTTGGGTGCTTTGGGACCTTGCTTAGCCTTGAGAGCATCTCCTAATTTCTCAGTAACAACCCATTCATTCACCCTCCCCGCCTCTAGTAGACCGATCATCGTCCCTTTCGTTCGGTGCATAGACATCACATTCTCAAAAAGGATCCAAAACACCAACAGATGCAGAGACCTATATACAACAAAGATGATGAGAGAGATAATAAATTGGGCAATGATCATATGACTCAGGTCATGAGATATAATCCCAAAATTTGACCTCCTATTGGCTGCATGTCATATCAGGTGACTTAAAAAGTCAACTTGATGGGACAAGAGTAATGAGATTATGTCTCATGATTCGAGAGAGAGGATCATTATCTTAATAAATTAATTAAGAAATTCAAATTGCAACTACACAAATTTAAACCCCCGAAAGAAAAAAACAAAAAAACAAATGGGAATTGAGAGATGGACCTTGGAGTTCCAACAGCATTGAGAAGGGTAATGGTGGTAGGGATATAAATAACCCCCCACTTGGGAACCTCCACTTCAGGAATTAAAACGGTTGCCGGAATCACAACACAGTAGAAAATAAAGGTCACCATATGAGCTATAACTTTTCGTACAAGGAAGAAGCTATAGATCACATGAACCTTCTTCCATAGAGTTACTTTCTGTATAATACAAAAGCAAGCCGAAGGATTAATAGATTAAAAACTTTTCATCATCACTATCATATATATGGTAAATGATCATGTGACTCGAGTCACGCTCGAGTGACTTGAGCGTGTGACTGCCAGGTCACGGTCACCTGACAGTCACTCGCTCAAGTCATGTGTGACTCGAGTCAGGTGATCATTACCTCTCTCTCTCTCTCTCTCTCTCTCTCTCTCTCTCTCTCTATATATATATATATATATGAAAATAAAGCAAAGTAACCTTGTTCCTGATAATCTCCATGGCCATTTTTCTAAAGAGGTTTGCAGGTCCACAAGACCACCTGTGTTGCTGATATCGGTAGGCTTTAAAGGTACTTGGTAATTCGCTTTTAACCTACACCATCATCCGCTACAAATTATGATATGATATATGTAGCTTTGATAACCATGAAAATTAATTAATCTGAAATATTGATATGGCCACTTATATGGAAGAAGTGGCCCAACTCAATGAATTATTATCATTTTATTTTGAGTACCATTATTTGTACCCGGTGAAACGGTAATCTCACCCTGGCCATAAAGGTTTTCTCACCATAGATTGCTCTCAATCCGACCATTAGAGATGGTTTTTTGTCCCAATCTTCCATATAAAGGATCTTAAGATCATAGCCGTACCATCAGACAACCAGTTTTTTATTTCCCAAAAAGTGATCCTAAAATCATGTTTGAGTATAGTGTGTATCACATGATTTTTGGGGCACTTTTTGGGATTTGTGCCACTTGGCGCATGATCTCAGGAGTCATTGGAGGAAAGATTAGGCCGAAAAGTGATCGCAATCATCTGATTCAATAGTCAATGGTGAGATTACCTTTCCGACACCAGGTGTAAATAATGGTACCCTTTTATTTATATATATTATTATGAAAAATTACAAACGATTGACAGATTTTGAGACAATTTTGCCGACAGCTTATGTGGCGTGACGTTACTGGCTGCAGTGCTTGGGCCCCACTGTATGTGCAGCCAGTCCCGTCGCACCGCTTAAGCTATCTGCAAAATTGTCTATCAAAATATGTCCACTTATAACAGTGTTCTATTATTATATATAAAATAGAAGAAGAAAAGCGTTCCGACATACCCTGATATCTGAAACAAAAACGAATTTCCAGCCCTTGAGGCTGACTCGAACGGCCAAATCCATGTCCTCCACAGTCGTCCGATCTTTCCATCCTCCGGCCTCATCTAGGGCAGCTATTCGCCAAACACCGGCAGTTCCTGTACAAGCTTAACACCCTTAGAAAACCCACGGATCTGACTCTCCTCATCTTCCACCATCCAACTTGAAATATACGTTTTTAGGTAAAAGCAAAGGTTCATATTTAGATCCAATAGTTTGTATCTTCGGATGAGCATTTTCATTTGGCTGGTGTTACTACCACCCCACTTTATGCTGCAGCCACCACACTCAAAAGAAGTAAAAATCGGTTGACTGCTTTAAATCGGATTATGGTGATTGTTTTTTGTCCAGTCTTCCACACAATATATGTTGAGATCATGACCCTACTATCAGACACTCATATGTTAATTCCATGTGACCCCCATCTCAAAAACTTAAAGTGAATCACGTTTGTAGGTACACTGATCGTGTTCACTTTTTGGAATGTGCCAAGTGAAATCAACATTTGATCGTTTGATGGTAGGCCATTAAGATTTATTGTGTAGAACATTGGGACGAAAAATGATCTCTATCATTTGATCTAAAATATTCAACGGATTTTTCCTTTCTTTAAGCGAGGCGACTTGTAACATAAGGTAGTGTAGTTGTAACACTAGCCTTTTTTGTTTTTTTGGGTGGGTGGGTGGGTGGGTGGTTGGGGGGTGGGGGAAAAAAATGATATTATTGGGACCATGGATCAAAATGCCGGTTTTCCGGTACGTATCGTCCGGGCCGAAAACCGGTACGTATCGGACGATACATACCGAACGATACATTGAATGTATCGTCCGGTATTAGCCATATAAATGGGCGATACAGTACATTTAATGTACCGTATCGTCCACCTCCGATACCGGTACGTATCGTCCGATACGTATCGGTATCGGACGATATTTTGATCCATGATCGGGACTAATGCCTCATTGAAACTCGAGCTAATTTAAAGAAAGATGATATTATTGGGACTAATGCCTCATTGAAACTCAAGATTGGGCAATGGTCAAGTCTACTAGGTAGATCCAGATTTCTAGTCCTCACCTATCCGCTGCCCTTGGAAATAAGAGAATCTTGACTTTCTTAGTTTTTTCTTTTTATAGCATGGCATGCAATCAAGATTTTCCTATTTCCAAGGGCAATAGATGAGGTAGGACTGGAAATCCAGTTCTACCTAGTAGGACCGGACCATTGCCCCTCAAGATCTCTAACGATATAAAGATTTTTGGTGCTAAAAACTGACACAAAGCATGATCGCTATCATTTGATTCAATACAATCAACCATTGAATTAGATGATAGACTTTGACTTTATTGAATTATATGACAAAGATCATATTTTGTGCTCATGTTTGGCACTGAAGTTTTTTACATCATGGCGTTCAAATAGATGGCTTAGATGTGTTTCCATGTGGCGTAGTCCTAAATATGTGAAGTCTTTCCTTTATATTAGGTGTGTAACACAATAATTTCCCTTAGTTGGATGATTTTGTTATGATATTTAGGCTCCCTTTGGATTAGCTCTTATAAGAGAGAGCGATTTTATCACTTAAAGGCTGCATTTAGGTTAGTTCTTTCCCTCTATAGCTGGAACAGGCAACTGCATTTACATTTGGTAATACGGCTCTTTGCCTCATTTGATCTTATAAAGAGCTGTTTTAAGTGATAAAATTGCTCTCTCTTATAAGAGCTAAACTCACACACAGCCTAAAACAGTACTTACTAGAAGTAAAAGCAGTTTTTGTGATGGAGCCAAAGAGCAAAAGGGCCGCTCTTTGATCCGATAGAGTTAACCCAAACGTAGCCTGGACTTTAGGCACTGGGACGCATTAGATTGGCCAAAAAAGTTATTCATATGGCAAAAATGGGGTTTAGGAGGAGAGAGAGAGAGAGAGAGAGAGAGGAATTTGTATTAGGGGTTGGTAAAAGAGGTACCATTGAATCCGAAGAAAGCGTAGGTGGATGAACCGACTTCTTGCTCCACCTTGAAGTGATAGTCCAAGGACATCTCTTGCATCCTCGTCATTAGGCACTCGTTTGAGTTAACTGCCACCACATTATATATATATATATATATATATATATATATATATATATATATATATATATATATATTAAGTCAAATATATTCTCATTAATGAAAAAATGAAACTATTTTATATATATATATATATATATATATATATTCAGCTATTAAGTCAAATATATTCTCATTAATGAAAAAATGAAACTATTTTATATATATATATAATATAATATAACTTTACTATATAATGTCATAGGGCGGTGTTGGGAAACATGCAGGGGCCACTAACTTTTTAGAAAAGTCCCAAATAATTAATATTTTTAGACAAAAAGGAATAAAATTATACTTATTTGTGATTTTTTTTTAAATTATTAAGTTTAAGAAATATCATTGGCAGTTAAAAAAAAATAATTCACAAATTTTTAAGATTTTTATTTTTTATTCTTCTAAATTTTTGCATTTTTTCTGAATTTTTTCAAAGTTTTTCCAAGTCGATATATTCTCGAAAAACACCTTGATCACTACGATAGGGCGAAATGACTTTATTAGATTTTGGTTAAAAAGGAAAACAAATGGAATATATGAGAATAGGTTTCAGAGGATGAAAATATCGTACTTACTACCATTACTTTGGTCCATGGGTTTATATGTAGAGCTGTCAATGGGTTGAGCCTGGTCGACCCGACCTGACCCGCCTATTTAATAATTTCTTAAGCACAGAATATCTAGTCAGGTCAGGTCGTCTAGACTGTAGATCCAACCCTACCCGACCCCTATCCGACAAACCAATTATAGGAACCCAACCCGGTAAAATATCGGGTCGGGTTGTATTGGGTACAGGGTCAACCTGACCCGTTGATAGTCCTAAAAATTACAGGTGGAAACAATGATTTCCCTTGAATCAAACTGCGACCTATGGCTTTTCTGTCGATACAAAATCATGAACTTCCTCTTAAATCTCAATCAGAATCGAAAGTTTAAATCTCAATCAGAATCAGACGGTCGAGAGCAGTTTCTTCTTAAATCTTCGGTCACTATAGATTTTCAATCACTGTCACGTGCACGTGCTAGCCCCATATATTAGTTAGATTTTTATGGTTGATGAGCTGTTACGAGCACTGGTGGAGACTGACACAATTATTGCACATGGGTTTTGTTGGGGTTATTCTATTCATCATTCAAATTTGCCCTCCTCCTTTTCTTATATTTTCCAATTTGCCCAGTGCTCCCATTGGTACTTTGACACCATATAGGTCAAAATTATGAAAATCCGATCCATATTCTCCAAATCCAGAATCAGTATATACCGAACGATACGTATCAATGAGAAGACTATTGATATATTCAAAATTTGTATGGGTGGCATCAATATATCCTATTGGGAATCCTTGACCACTAATACTATTCGAGTGTATCAGTATTAGACGAGATTTTGATATATGCTTTGCCACACAAGTCACCCTCCTTCCTCACTTTTACTAAAAAAAATAAGATTATTAGCAGCCAAAAATTGCCAGTAATAGTTTTAATAGTATTTTTTATTAACAGTGACAATTTTTGGATGGTCTTATTTTTTATAGTGTTTAGTCAATCCAGTATCTACCAAAACTCTCAAAACACCCAATTTTTTTATTTTCTATTTTTAATTTCTATGAAAAATATATAGGGTCGCGTGGGTCTTCTGGACTCGACTCAATTTTTGCCTAACCCGGTGGCTGGATTCAAGGATCAAAATCTCGGGTGAAATGACCGAAATTTTGGACCAAAATTTTGGTCATTTTTGTATCGGGATCAAAATTTCAGTTAAATTTTTGGATTTCGGTTCCGATTCCAGTCATGCCCGAAACCGAAAGTTTGGCTGAAATTTTGATCCTTGGTTGGATTGGATGCTTCATGCCGGCCCGGCCCCAACCTGACGGGTCAAAGTTGATGTGTCCAACCAGGCAAGGCAAAAGATTTGGGTTAAGACAAGTCAACGAGGCCCATTGACAACCTTTGATATTAATATAATTAGAAATGATAAGATGTGATTTCAAAAAAAAAGAAAAGAAATAATGGGGATTAATAAAAAAGTTAGGTTACCGAATTTCCAACGAGCTTGAACAAGAGCAATGTTTGGATTATGAATGAGAAAAGGGATGGCACGCCATAGAAAATCAGGTTGAGGTTGAAAATCGGCGTCAAAAATGGCAACGTAATCACACTGTTTAACGTAATGGTGTTTGAGTCCTTGTTTCAATGCTCCTGCTTTATATCCATTTCTGTTGTCTCTGATCTCATATTTTATATTTAACCCTTTCCGACTCCATCTCTGGCATTCCAATTCCACTAGATCCTACATTCATCCCATCAACAGGTTTACAAATTTCATTTTACCTCAAACTCATTTTAACAAAGGGTCGTTGATATATTATATAATTAATTACCTTAATAGAAGGGTCTGTGGAATCGTCGAGCACTTGGATTATGATTCGATCTGACGGCCATGAAAGCCCACAAGCAGCTCCAATGGAAAGCTGGTAAACCTGCATCAAATTCCCCAATCAAAATGAACATTCGAGAAAATATACATACACATATATATATATATATATATATATATATATATATATATATATATATAGGACTACAGGAGAGAGAGAGGGAGAGAGAGGAAAAGAGATACCACCTCCTTTTCGTTGTACATTGGGATTTGGACGAGAACCATGGGATAAGCAGAATTACCCAACTCAATATCGTCTCGTATAGGTTCCCATTTGTAACGCTTTTCGGGTTTACGACCGAAGAGCTTAACGAGAGCGATGACGATGCCCATGTAAACCCTCTCGATGAACAGCATCAAAGACATTGTTAAACACATAAATACAGCGAGCCTCAAAAGAGGGACGATCACTGGCGCTTTTATTTGCTCCCAAATGAACCCCATTTGCCCTCTGATCTCCTCTCTCGTAGCTTCAAGCGATTCCGGCAGAAGCCTCATCGAATCCATCTCTCTCTCTCTCTCTAACCACCTCTCAGGAAAAGAGATTGAGAAATTGGAAGCCAGAGAAGAAACAGCTTGAAATCCCACTAGATCTGCATTGATTTAAAGGTTTTTTTTTAAAAAAAAATTTATTGGATTTAAAGGGTTTTCCACAAAAGCAAGAATTTGGGGCCTTCTCTCTCTCTCTCCCAATGCTGCTCCTGCTGCTGAATTACCCAAGAGAATGTGGTAGAGCTGGAGTGTCAGTGGCTCACTAAGAACCCTTATAAACAAATTACAGAGGCAGCCAAACACTGTACACAGATCTCACTCTCTCCAAAGTAAACCCACAAAAAACCCAGAAACTTACAAAATGCAGATTGGCAGAGAGAACAACAACAGACCAAATCCGTCAATCTCGCCACTCTTCTCTGCTGTACAGCAAATGTGCATAGCAAATCAGAGTCCAAAGAAAGAGAGAGAGAGAGAGAGAGAGAGAGAGAGAGAGAGATTTGTTTCTTCTCTTTTGTATCTTCCTTCTCTCTCTGTTTTTTAATTGGAAGTGGAGAAGCTATCTGACCGATAGAACCACATGTAAAGCGGGATTAAATAACAACAAAACCCGGTGAAAATGTCGGTGGATATGAACCGGCGAATCCAGCTGCGAAATCCACTTTTATTGTAGACGCCCCCGTGGGTCGTTTCACTCCTCGTTTTTGCTTTTCTCTTTTGGGTTAATAATTAAATTAATTTGCTTTTCTCTTTTGGGTTAATAAGTAATTAATGTGCATATGTAGATGACGCAAATTTTGTGCCACTCGGTGCTATGCCCCGCAGATTTGGTGAACCCGTTCCATTCAGCATAAATCGAAACCAAGGATCAAAATTTCGTCCAAGCCAAACAAAAACAAATCGGTAATTTTACTAACAATCCAAATTTTTTTCTTGTCAACCCGAGTTGTCATGCTTAGAAAATTTATTGCTTCGAATATGTATGTCCGAAAGAACTTTTTTTGCCCAAATTTTTTACATAATGGGTCTTGAGATCATGTGCATACCATCAAATGGTTAAACTTTGATCCCACATGGCACACATCTCAATAAGTGATAAAATATCATGCTTGAGCATAATTTTAAGGTCACTTTTTGGGATGTGTGCCACCTGAAATAGAAAATTGGTCATCTAATGGAACGATCATGATCTTAGGATCCAATGTGTGAAAGATTGAGATGAAAAATCATCTACATTGTCTTATTCAAAAGTGGTCAATGCATACCGGCCGGAGATGGGGTGAGAAAGCAGTTTTTTGGTGTGAGAATAACAATATTCTTCCTTTGTGTCCATTAAGAAAAGAAATTGATATAATCAACCGATAAATCCTATGTTATCGGCCGATAAATCGGATATTATTGGCATATATATCCGATGAGAGAACCACGCCCATCAAAACATAAAAAATAAAATCAGCCAACTTGGCCGATAATTATCGTTATCGCCAATATTAATCATTTTAAAACCTTCTAAAGCTACCCAAACTAAAAATGCCCTGCCATTTCTCTCGCGGTTAAAATGAGACTCTCCACCTAGACAGTTTTGTCACGACCCATAATTCAAGTTGATCTCAAGGGTTTAGAATTTCCTGTTATGACACCACATGCTTGTTAAGGCGATATGCAGACATATATATTTTATTAGATCTTATATAAAATTGGGCTCCAAAATTCGTGAACCAAAATTTTTTCTCACATTGAAATTTCCTTCATTAAACTTACATTGAATTTTGAGTCCATTATACTAAATTATCATAAATAAAGGTACGGTCAACCACCGAAAAGTCTTACTAAATATTTAATACATATATGACATCGTCTAACTAGTCATCCATGTCGTCACCCTTATAAACTGTATCATCTACCGGTACATCAAAGTCCACCGGGACAGTGTAGTCCATATCTTCACCTACAACTGCTAGTTTTTCGTGGGATGAGTTTGCTCAGTCATGTAAACTCAGTGGGTTGCACAACCGATCCACTGCAATCTACCCAGGTGATCGTGGGTGCAACCTCGTGAGTGGAAGTGAATCCTTTATAATTTTATATAAACAACATAATGAAATTCTCATAAATATTTTATAATAATAAAACTGAAAGAACGTAATTTTCAATGCATATGATGCTTTTAATGCTTCTCACTTTTCTTACTTGTCTTGTCAACTTAACTTACGTGGCATATCTTAAATCTCATTGTAGCTCTATACGCCTACACAATGTACTTCGCATCATACTTATTTTAAGTAAACGACCTGTGGCAAGCCCACTGCTCGAGCCTATCATGCGAGGTCTACGTGTAGATAATCATCTAACCTCTGTATCGTATTATAAACTACTATTCAACCCAATGAGGTTGCGCGCATCGCTGTCCCCTTACATTCGAGACACTGTCTTATCATATTGTTCTTAAGACCTATTTTGGTTGCTGACGTTGTACCCTTACGGTGGCTCATAAGATATGACACGTGTAAAACTTAATTTTATATTCAACTGGCCTTCACAACGTATCTTATCGTATCTGTATCTTATCTTATTCATATCTTATCATATTTGTATTTTCTTATCATTGCATATAACTTAAATTTAGAGTGAACCATGATACGTTAATCTTCACTAAATTACGTTTTTCAAGGGACGAGTTCCGTAGTAATCTGAATGTACTTCGTGCGACAACCTATACTCCCATAGAGGTATTACATCTGTACATAGATGCCTATATTTCAAGTTTCACTTGACCGTGAAAGGAACCCTACAATGACGAAGGCTTAAAAGTCATATATCATATTTTATTCCTTTTTAACTTACCATATACATGTCCTAATGTAACATCTAAGTGATGGATATCACACAATGTAGATGAAACATATAATAAGAAAGCAACTAACTATAAAGGAGCTAATATTACTCGTAATATTTCGAATAATAATTCAAACAAACAAGTTAATCATAGGGAGATGTTAGAAATATCGATATTAAATCGGTATCTATAAAGGGGTGAATTAGACTTTAACTCTAAGATATTAGATTAAACTCTAAAACCTTATAGGGTTAGAGTGTGATTTAAAATTGACTTCGGGCGCTTCACTCATCTTTAAGAGAGAGAAGAAGGTGACCTACAATGAAGGTATGTGAGTTTTAAAATACGTATCACAAAGTAATGTTAGATTGATCTCATCAGATAGATCTTGTTGATATGATAAAAACAGGTTGATCATTTGAGAAATTTGGCTAAGGATTACTCTTGTGTGACTCAAACAAGTTTCAACTGTTAGATCTTTATTACACGATTTTCAGGGTATATCTAATCTAATTTAGATCGATCTAGACTTATAGATATAGTCAGGTTATAGAATATTTGAATCCCTGAAAGTTTTGACTCTTGATTTGATCCTTTGGACTCTTATCTAGAAAGTTATTGATTCGGGTCAAAATCATGCAATAACACGATTATCGATGTATCTATATTCTCATGGTGTGAGTAAATTATACACCTAACAAGTTATTCTAAGTTTAGAATATGGGTTTAGGCTTAAAATTTTGGACTTAGGTGTGTGACACACAAACTTAGACAAGTATATTACATACGCTGTAATTTCTCATATAATATTCTTTGTGGGTCTTAGAAATTTTGATTAAATGAAGTATGATTCTATAGTCACTTAATGTGACTCATTATTTTGATATTTGTACTTTTGATAGTGCACACCACCACTAACAACATAAAACACACAAGTATTTATTTTTGTTTATTTTGGGACGCCAAAATAAACAAAGTTAGGTGATCTCGTCCCAAGGATTAAAATTTCGGCCAAAATTATCGGTTTCGGTCCCCACCAAAACTGAAATTTCGGTCAATTTTGTATGGGGATCAATTTTTAAGTTGAAATTCAAAATTTCGGCTGAAATTTCGGTCCCCTCCGAAATTGAAATGAAAACCGAAATTTTGATCCTTGTCTCGTCCGCAGATGCGAGGGGGGTATGAAAATAGGGATGCCTATTATCGAATTTTAGCCTCATTCGGCTCGTAGTTCAAGACCTAATGGGTCGAATGTGACCTATAACCTCGAGTGCACCTAATAACACAACACGACTAAAGCCTATATATTTCATGGATTTTCTTGGTTTTTAAGTACTAAAATGAAAATTTGGTGGACAAATGTGAACTATCAGATGCAAAGTAGATCATAAATTAATGGGGGTCCACGTCTTGACCCATGGCCAGTTTGGTCATTCAAAAGGTGCACTAGGTGGTCAAAAGTAATCTATGCAAATTATTATATTGATCACGGATTTCTAGGCCAATTAATGGTTGTAGATGCATTTTGCTTTAATGCATGGTATAGTGTAGAATAAATCTTAGTTTCTTGCATAGAAATTTATAAGAATTGTGATGTGATAATTAGATGATTGATTTTGATGAAATTTGTATATGGAATCTCAGAACTTTAGTTATCGTGCCTTGGTTAATCATGATTAAATTTGTAGTTCTAGATTGCTAAGATACTAGATAACCTACATGTGTGATAGTTTTAAAATTTTGTTTGTTTGCCATAAAAATTAAATTAAATGTTTGGCATAATTAATGACTGGGATTTGATGAATTATATATAAATTCATCACATAAAATTTTTGGGTAAAATTCAGGTCTTGATGGAAGACCAATCGGATGGTCATGATTGGCTATTTTGAATTTGTTTGATTTGTTTGGAATTTATGGTTAAATGCTTAGTTCTCTTATATGATTTTGATCTTAGGAATAAATCATTGATATATTTGGATGAATTAGTCAACTTTTGACTTAGATGCTAGATTTTCAAAATTTGATCACAAAATTTTAATGGTGATAGATGCATGAGTAGAGATAATTTCAATATATCGGTCCTATGTCGTTTAATGTAGATCGAGACCATTAGAAGGTCTTTTGACCGAAGTTTGACCATTTTGATGGACTAACGGTCCTATGAGATTCCCAAATTTTGAAGCTCGTGACCTAAGTCGATCATGAATGATCAATAGTGATTGATCGGTATTAATAAAATCCCCAATTTTGGGTATTTAGACTATAAAATATAATCAGTTAAGTTTTCAAAAGTTAATCGAAAATCTATTTGAAAAACCTGATTTTAATGAAAACGAACCTTTGAAAATGATTTGAAAAGTAATCATGCCCATAAACTTAGGCTTGATTGGATGGCTCTTTAAGCCCAATATGAAGCCTTTAGATAAATTGATACCCGACAAATAGGGTAGCATCGACAAACAATTAGTGTCACTTAAATAGAGAAAATGAACTTGAAAGAGGGCCCTATGAGTTTGGGACAAACTTAGAAACATCCCAGACCAAGACTCGAAAATTGTGTCATGAAATGGACCACTAGATGGACCCCATCGAAGGCCCAAGTCTGTAGGCTTTGTAGCCACAACTGTTTGTTCCCAGAACAGAGATCAAATTAAATAGAAATAAAATTCAATTTTTTTTTAAAAAATTCTGATAAATAATTTAACGGGTTTTCGATACCCAGTTAAAATTTTAGACTCGAACTCTATGCTGTTTGCAAGTTACGACACTCAGAGCACAAAGCAACGAAGCTACCCCATTGCACCTAAAAACAAAGCCTTGAAAAGCTATGATTTCTATGCCCAAAACCTTTTCAAAAAAAATCTGGGATAAATTATGAATGGACCCTAGCCTGTCCTTAATGCTTGGATAAAATTTTACCTGATGATTCAATCAGAATTATTTGTGAGAAAATCGGAAAATCTGTAAAACATAACTGCGGAACATGGAACCCAGCCAGTGACCAGACCTCACCCTTGATCGGATAAGCCTGATTACATCCTGATCCCTTGATCTTTGACTCTTGAAATGTAAAAGAAAATTTAGGTAACTCACTAAGCTTTCTAAAAAACCACTGAGTGTCCGAATTCAATATTGGTACTAAGAGTTACGGACCATACACTAAGGCCCAATAAATCTGGCCCAAATACGTAATAAGGGAGAACAAATCTTAGTAATCTGTTGACCATGATCAAACCTAATCATCTTTTTGAGTGCCACCACCTGAGAAAGATACGATTATCGGCGATCTTTCACTAAGTTTTCGAAGCACTTGAAAATTCGATCGGAGTTGAAAATGATGGGCGATTTACCACAAGGTGTCTGCCACTCTTGTGAAAAATTTGCTATCTATTGAACATAGTCAAAACTTGGACCTTGACTCGAGACCTGTGAATACCCAAGAAAGACCCGATCACATGGTCATTGTGAAGCTAACCTGTGATAAGACATGTGAATTTGGTCAACCAAGTCAAAAGATTCGGTCTAATCTTTTGATGACCCAATAAGGCCCAAATGGATGAATACAAATGGCTAAGACCTTGAAAAGGCCCGTACGTCTAGATTTGGATCTACTAAAGGCCCAAACCACATAGGAGATGACCCATTGGACCAATTGGACCCATGATCCATTGGACTCATAACCCACTGGACCCATAACTCATTGGACTCATGACCCATTGGACCCAAGACCCGAGTAAGCCTTATTGAGAATAGGATGGACCCAAGGCCCATACCCGAAAGTCATAGGATGAGTAAGACAATTGACCCATTGATGAGAGGTCAATTAGTTGACTTAACTCAAATAAATAAGATTCTTAGAAATAGGCACCTTGATGCCTTAAACATCGTTAGAGACGACCAAATTTTGTTTTCATCGATAACGATAAATATAAGCCCTCATTGGACTTTAAATGAAGGTAACACTTGATATAAGTGTAAATCGACGAGATCCTCACTTAGGATCAAGTCATAAAATTTGAAAACTCAGAATTGACTTCTGTTTGAACTTGATTTTTGAACTCGAATTGGTAATTGGAATTTGTATTTGATTTTAGACTCGAATTTGTATTGAAATAGTATTTGAACTTTGATCTGAATCAGTATTAGAATTTGAACTTGAAATTGGATTTGAAGTTGTATTTGAAATAGTATTTGAATTTTTTACTCAAATTAGTATTTGAATTAGCATTGGAATTAGTAATTGAATTTGGACTTGAATTTGCATTTGGACTGGTATTTGAATTTGGGTCTGAAATATGTATTTGAACTAGTATTTGAATTTGTATTGGAATTGGTAATTTAGTTTGTATTTGACTCTGAACTTTGATTTGTTTTGAACTAGATTTTAAACTTGAACATGATCTGGAACATGTACTTGAACTTGAGTCTGTACTTGAATTTGGAATTGAATTTGAACTCGAATGTGACTAATCGAAAGTAGAACTCGAAATGAGTATTTGACATTTGAACTCAAAATGAGTATTTGAACATTTGAAACTTCAAACTCAAAAGAAACATATGAATATTTGAAATTTGAAGCCAAAATGAGTATTTGAATATTTAAAATCTGAACTCAAAATGAGTAACTAATGTATATTTGAACATTTGAATTTGGACCTGAAATGGGTATTTGAATATGAATTTGGACTCGAGATGGGCATTTGAATATGAAGTTGGACCCGAAATGGGTATTTACATATGAATTTGAATTCGAAATGGGTATTTAAGCATTTGAATTTGGACCCGAAACAGGTATTTGAATATATGAAATTGAAAACTAATTTGGTAATTAGAAATATTGAATATATGAATTCGAATTTGAATATAGAAATCCGAAATATACTGAATTCTGAATACTACTTATTTGACAACGAAGCCTGAAACCTTGAAAGTGAAAAGATGATACTATTTTGAAAATTTTGGCCTCACATAGCTGATCGATGTTCTTACGAACAGGCTCATATGAACACCTCATATTTGAAAGAGTTTTTGAAATGTGGGTCTAGTTAGACCTACATGGTCATTGATCAGTGTCTTGATTGACTAAACGACGGAGAGTGTTGGGCTTTGTTCACACAAACATTGGCATTTGTATTTTTAATTTGAATTTGGACCATGGTTGGTGTTTTGGAACCAACCACTATAAAAAATATGTTTATTGGAGATGGTTTTTGGCCGTCTCCAAAGATGTCTAAGCCGTCTCCAATACTATTGGAGACGGGTTTCATGTAGTCTCCGATATCCCCGTCTCTAATTTCTTTAGAGACCAAACATTGGAGACAGATTTTGGCCGTCCCCAATATTTGAGCTTATTGGAGACCGCTATAAGCCATCTCCAATAAGTTTTCTTTTGTTATTGGAGATGGCTGGAAGCCATCTCCAATAATTTTTCCTATGTTATGGAGACGACGTGCAGCCGTCTCCAATAAGTTTTACTCTATTATTAGAGATGGCCAAAAGCCGTCTCCAATAATTTTTTTTTTTTTTAATGATATTTTTTTAGCCCCAGGCACCATATTCTCTAGCAATACATATCCATAACATGTAAATAATATAAAAGAAATAATTATTCTATTTTATATTTAGCAATGTAAAGAGCGACGACGTTGATTTCGATTTTGAAGTCAGTTGTATATCTCGCCCATTTGGTTGAAGCCGTGGGCATAGGTTATAGATCCAACGCCGGCGCTGACTTTTCTTTTTTTAATTAATTGTTTATTTGGTGTAGCGTTTTTTTTTTTTTTTTTATATTAATTTTTTATTTCTCCTCTCTACGTCGGCAACTGATGTAGTTTTTTTTTTTTTTTTTTGTTTATTCCCGTTCCACGACCTGGTGCACGATTCAATTCCAGCCATCTGATAGCCCTACGGATCCTCAAAAATCGGCTGATTTCTTGGTTTGAGGCGATTTTCGTAATGAACTGCACTTTTTACCGGACCAAATTGCGATTCCTGTTTGATTTTTAAAACACTGAACCCTATCCACAATCTCTATATCATCTATAATAAAATTAAGACACTTTTTCAATTTAAGAAGCCATAGAATTTAAACATTTTCCAACTCACAAACCAAAATTTAAAGCATACATGATATAAATAACAACTAACTTATCAAGTAATCACTTGCAACCAAGGAATTTTAGTCAATTGTTCACTCAAATTAAAACTTTGTCATCAAACTCAGTGACATGAAACCAGCCCGCAAAAGTGTAGAAAATGATTAGCTTGAGAACCAACAAAGCTAGATTCATTAATGAACCATGAAAACATTTAAATTCTAAAAGATAAAACCTTCAAATTCAAATACTTTAATGTTGATGCTAGATGTATGCATGTAGTTATTATTTTTTCCTACTTGATGTGAATTGCTCATTCAACAAACTTTAGATGAGATGCAACCGTTATGATTTCGAACGCTCGAAAGAAGGGGAAACAGGGCCTTACCGGTTTGCCATGTGTATGCCTAATTGGGCCCAAGTTATGACTTCAAGCATCTCTTCCAAAGTCCCATACCCACCTGTTTGAGAATATGGTTAGTTCATCTACCGAACAACTAATAAAACAGTAATATTATCTAGTATATTAGATCGTACCATTTATGAGCATATTTTAGTATCCTTGAAAAAGTGATTTTCAGGTATGAACCAATCATACCAGATTTCAGATGTTGATGTATAAAGTGGTGTTGATGACGTGTTTATGGATTTGATGTTGATGTATAAAAAGGGGATATTGGGTGTGAGTGAGACAGTAAAATCCTCACCATTCCCTGTTTTCAACTATGGTAAAACTAAGGTTCACTGAATCAATTGGGTGCAAGATCAAAGTAACAAATGGTAGCAAAATGCTACAAAGATAGATAAAATAAAGTAAAAAAATAAATAGAGAAAACTGAACAAACAAGCAACAGGAACAATGAAACCTTAGGAGCTTGCAAAATATGCCCCTACACTTCTCTAAAGTGGGTATTGATTGAAACACCACAAGCCTGTAACATCGGATCAACGTCATAGTCGTTGCTCTTTAAGACCTACAATAAAACCAGATTTCAAGATCAGAACACTAGAAACCATAAAGATTAAGTTAAATGGTGATCAACTTCAAAATAAAAAATAAAAAATAAAAAATAAAAAAGGAAGATAAATCCAGAACCTACATCTACCAAAACTCTCATCCTTTCTTGAGGTTTTTGCCTCGACTTCTCCACTAGGTAGGACCTCTGATGAGTAGACAATGCTTTTGTATACCTTTGCAATGAAACTAGTGTGCAAAGCTAGAAATATATAAACAAAAATAATCAGCCACTTTAGAAAAGTACGTTACATTTTTTAAAACACTCAATTACACTATGGAGCAAATAATTATGTCGCTGACCTCAATTGGATAGAATGTGGGTCGCTTCGGGTTCCCAACATTTATACACGACAAGTTCGCAGAATAACTGAGTTCAATATGATGATGATGTATGAAGTAGTCAAAAACAATCACCTCGGAAGTTTGGACCTCACCATCACCATTTTGATCCCTTCCATTTCTCACATTTAAAGAAAACTTAACACAATAAACATGTTAAATTAATGGGGCATTAGATGGCATAGTAAAAAAGAAACAACACTAGAGAAAAACAAATAACTTGTTTTCCACATAAAGAAATCAAGAAATTACCAATATTAAGCGATAAGCCCCCTTGGGTAGTGCGGAAACTAGAATAGAATCCTCGGAAATCAGTGAAAGGTCAAATCTGAGACGATTCTACTGATATATTATTAATGACCACAAATCTGAGATGAAAACCCATCAAAACTGTCGATCAGTTTTAGCATTACTAGACCCATCAGTACACAATTTCTAAACTAAAGCTAAGTTAAAAAATTACCTTCACACAATCAAATGCACATGAAAAGCTTTAAAATCTATTTGATTAAATCACTTCCTTTCATGGAATGCTGACAAGATGATGAACCATAGAATACTGCTTATCAATAACCTACCAATCAAGGAAAAAATTCATCAAAAGAGATAAGATGGGAATGCCACTAAAAACTAACCTATAATTATGGAATTTCTAAAGATAAAAAGATCAAAGGAAAGAATATATGGGTGTATATGTTTGTAATTTGTGAGATACTTGTGAGGTGCATAATCTGTAGTGTATATGTACGACTCCTCTTCTGCGATAACAGGATGCCCCATAAGGTGCGTAACCATTGAAATACTTGGGGCGTAGTGGAGACGAAGGCATCCCTTAGGGATTAGTCCAAGCATAAGCTTGGGATACCGTAAGTTATTAAAAAATTAAATAAATAATGTGTGTATGTGTGTGTGTGTGTATTTGTACATGTATAAGTGAAGCCAAAACAGGAGAACAGTAAAAATCAAACAATATCATTGAACAAGACGACACAGTAATATCTTGAACTAACTTCATGAAGTAGAAATTACTCAATAAAACTTTATTCAAAAATCAGATTATAATTGAAGATGATTATAACTTAGGCCATCAAGAACTGATGCTACCACACTCAATACAATGTAAGGATAAAATGAAGATAATGAGCAGATTTCACAATATGCATCATGAAACCAAAGAATAGTTATAATTCCCTAAAAGAGAAATTTTCTTGTGTTGGGTAAAGAAACTTTATTTGTAAAAATATGCTTACACTTTTTCTTCTTCTAAGCTTCGACGGAAATGTGCTTGCTTGCACTTCAAATGGAAATGAGCAAACAAGCCCTTAAGAAATGAAATAGCCTATTTTTTTAATTAATCCTGGATTAACAAAAGAGAAGAACGATTTCGAATGGCCCTCAAAAAATAAATACAAGCATAATGCAGCATAGAACCAGCTATAGTAGTAATCAACAACATCATCCGATTGATGACTGTAGTAGTAATCAACAGCATCATCCGAATGATTACTGCTGAGATAGATGGTAATATTTTCTATTTGATAATCGATTGATGATTGCTCTCATAGTAATTGACAATATTTATGATTGATCACTGCTATTATAATAATTGACAATATTATCAGATTGATGACTGTTGAAATAAATGGTAGCATCATCTGATTGACGACCGCTTAAATAATAGTAGCATTATGTAATTGATTTACGTATAAATTATTTACGTGACTAAATATCATATAAAATATGCTGGAAAAAAAAACATGCTCATTAGATTGTTCAAGCTATTAGATCGGATAAGTTTAATAGGGGCTATTATTGTTCATATTTAGCGGAGAATTCATTTAGGAGAAGCTGGATTCATGATTTGAAATTTCAAATTTTCGAGCTACCTCAGACAGCCCCCCGAAACTGAGAATTTTCGCGCTTCAGGGATATGACGTGAAAAAATAGAGCGTTTTAAATGATCTTATATCATTAAAATCTGTGATTGATCTCACACCATTGAAAAATAGAGTGTTTTAAATGATCTTAGAATCAACGGTGTAGAGGTACAGATTTGGGATAACTTAATTATAATTTTTTTGGGTGAGACCGGTGGTTAAGTACGGTAGGAGGCTAGCTAGATTATGTCTGAGCTCCAAAATGACCACTTGTAATTGAGGGATGTGATACATATTAGAAATAATCCAAAATGACCACTTGTCAGGTCTGCCCAAGTCCAAATCCTTATCAAACATAGCAAGGAACATTAGGAGGCCAGCCAGATTATGACTGAGCTCCAAAGTTAGTTGCAACTTTTTCATGGACATGAATATGTGTAGTCTCCTAGTTGGTTTCCAACGTTCTGTGGAATCACCTTCATGAGTTTGCAAACTCAACTATAGTTACATTCATAAAGTAAATTGTAAAACATAGTTACTCAATTATTGATTATACAGATTATAGGCTCAAACATCAGATAGGTTTTTAAATATATATATAACCTTAGAATGAGAAGAGGAGGTGAAGAGTAGCTAGAAAATAGGGCAATCACCCAAAACCATATGTATATGGATATACAATTATATGGCTGCTCTAATAATACTTAAAAATGTAATCACAAAATATACTTCTAAATCAAAGTAAAATATACAATAACCTAACCATTTTATTTTCTGTGACATAATTTCCAGATTTATACCAATATTTTTGCATAAATCAAAAATAAATTTCACATCACACATTTTGAGATGTGAAAATCATCAAGAAAATCATCTCAAACCAACCATTTTAATGTACAAAAATCATATATTAAAACATGAAAGCACAATTTATTCATTTAAAACCGAAGTTTTCTAAGCTAGTTAGAGATTTCAAATTCAAACTTGCTTTCATGTGGTCTAGGATCTCATGCATGCCATTAGATATGCAAGCATGTGATCTTAGATCCATGCTGTACGACCGTGGATCCTCTCGAACCCGTCGCGGCGATGCGCTCGCTTTTAATGAAAATGTAGAGTCGCTACCCGGAGCTTTTGGTGACCCGGGAAACCTTCAAATCGATATTTTGAGCACCGAAGTGCTAAATATGACTCTGATTTACCGGTCTTTGCCAAAGGCTATAGGGTAGGGGCTTCGGTTATCGATCGGGAAGGGTATAGGCACCCGATCAACCCGCACGTAGCGGTCTCTATCTATGGCCAAAATAAAAATAAAAAGGGCGGAGCTTCCCCTTGCCCGAAGGCAATACGGTCCTATCAAGCTTTGAGCAAACCAAAATTTTGGCGGCGTAACGGCTTGAATCATTAGACGGAGGAGACACCAAGAAGGTAGAGGAAGAGAAGGGTGAGCCGGAGCTCACGGGCCCTTGTTGCACCGTGGAAGATCTTCGCTTTGGCGTGCTTCCGATGGCTTAAATGGTGTGAAAATGGGTTCTAATGCTAGGATTCAATAAAATAGGGGGTGTAGAGTGAAGCTAGAGGCTAGGTTTTAGCTAAAAGGAGTGATCTAATGGTGGAAATGGACTGAAATAGGTGAAGTATGCATGCTGGAATTATGGAAAAATATTGGCATTTTCTCTCACTAGGGTTCTCTCTTAAGCACTTTCTAATCCTTCAACAAAAATTCAACCCTTTGGGAAGAGGGGGGCCTCTCTATTTATAGAGAAGGGATGGGTTAGGGGCTTACTTAAGAGCTAACTGGTTTAGCAATTAGGTAATCCCCCATCTAAGGTTTTTTAGGTTTTCAAGGTCCTAGGGTTTTGGGAAACTGGTTTCAATGGCGGATGATGGGGTGAGACCATGGGTGACTTAAGGGTTGCCAATAAGCTCAAAGGGGGTGAAACCAATCTCAAGACACCCACCTCAACCAAGGGGATGGTCAAAGGGTCAAACTAGATGGTGGAAATTCGAGCTACTGATGACAGTTACTGTAGCTAAGCTGGGCGTATATATTATATACGCCCAGTTTAGGAACAGTAAACTTCACCAAAAATAGGGGAGCCTTGGGAAGATGAAGCCCGTGGTGGGTCCCACCTATACTGGGCGTATATATTATATAAGCTCGGCCAAATTTCCCCCCAAAAAGGCAGGCGTATATACTATATACGCCTGACCAATCTGGGGCCAAATTGGCTGGGCATATGTAATATATACGCCTGCCTAAAATCCATGATTTTATGTGAAACTTAAAACGGCCATAACTTTTAAACCGTAGCTCTAAATTGGGTGATCTTTGGTTTGTTGGAAAGCTGGAGAAGTCTTCTTTCCAATGGTATATGGATCATCCATGATAATGGTCTGTGTGAAATGTTGTGGCTCTCATCCCATCAACTGCTTAGAAGGGCTCAAGTTGGGTCTGGGAAGGGATTCTAGGGTTTAGAGGTGATCTCTAAGGGTTGGGGAATGGTTCTAACAGGTTTAGGGTGATTCCTAAAGGTTTGGGTAGATCCCTAAGAGTTCAGGGTGATTCCTAAGGGTTCTGGGGTGCCATCGGAAGCACAGGGGTACATCTCTCTCGAAGTACAGACTTATCGGGCCTTGGGCCGAATTTGGGTGTCTACAGATGCCCCTCTTTAGTATTCGATCACTAATGATCGGATGCCAAAGACAAGAGACATCCAAAGAGGTCCAAGGCGCGCTTGATGGGTCCGCCTCAGTTCAACTCAATTCTCAAACATCCATGGTGATGGTGAGTGTACGTAAGCCCTCTCATTTCGGGATATCGTCTGCATCGAGCTATAAAGTCCCCAAATTGCGACATTCTGGGCATAATCATGCGATGATCACAAAAGTGTAAGCCCGCTAAGCCGGATATCGCCCACTTCGAGGGAAATTATAGATTTGTGATGTTGAGTATTAACTCGAACCGCGGCTCCATGAAACGGGATGATCAATCTATGCTTCGGAATTGATGCGAAGCACACAAAGCGAAGGCCTTCAAACTGTGTCCAATCCTATGGGATATTGACAGCTCCATTGGGTTGGCCCCAGGTGCCCTTACCTAGGTAAGGCTCGGAGTTTCTGGGCGAACCCATCAACCTCGAGGTTGCTTTAGCATGATTTACCCGAGTGGAGCGAATATTGATGTCGCAACACTTCTTGGGAATGCATGCTCATTTTCCGAGTAATTTTTTTTTTGTGTCATTTTCTGAATTTTCTTTTGTTTCGAGGCCTCTAAGCAGAGCTCGATGACCTCTGACAACTTTATTTTTGCACAACTCTTTAAGTGGATCAAATGTCAATTGATACGCTTTAAGAATGCGTGCGCTCTGCCAGGGATAGGTGCACCTGGGGGATGTGCTCGTTCCAGTGGTGAGGTGCCCCTGATTCACATGAACCAGAATGCCTTAACTCGAGACAAAGCTAAAAAGATCGGGCTAGAACCAAACATCCCTTGAAAGAGATGGCCAATTTCTAGCCTCCGTCCCTAATGAAATCACATCTTACTAACTATGCACAGACAGACACCCATCAGGGGCGATAAGCAGCAAATAGGCGCGAACGGAAGCCTCGACCCTAAGGTACAATTTACGAGGACAAACGACCATCCTGCGGATACCCAGACGCAAGTGCGTACATTCAACAGGGACACCGTGCCTATACAGGTTTTAAGCCTGTGTAAAAGGAAATAAAAGGAAATGTATGTTTGCACATAGTTTGGTTGGTGGTAATTTCATTTTTGACGGGTCAGTTTCGACTGACAATAGACTTTTCGAATAGTCTGAAGTTGGGGGACACTCTTGGTCAATATCAATCTGAAGGCGGATGACCAGAGTGAATGCTTGGAAGGTGGGGTCAACCCACTCAGGATTTTTACTAAGCAGCAACAGGTTGTTATTTCTTCTCCCCCTTTTTTGTTATTATTTTTTCATGTCAGGTTGAGACTCTGGGCATGCTCAAACTGCCTTTATCTCTGCACGTATCCTTAGGCTTATCAACTAGCCATGTTGATCCTCTTTAGGGACGTGTGCATTCCGGTGATGGGTTCTTGGTTTGCCTGCCGGATCAGGCCTTGACTTCTGCTGGGGGAGATCTGGGGCTAAGTGTATGCTCCCGGTGATGAATGAAATTCATTTGCCTGCCGGATCAGGTACAAAGTGTCCCTACATGAAACGGGGTTTGAGAACTTTTGGGTGTCCCCGATCATTCCGAATTGATTTAACATGGCTCTCGGGGTGGGGCAAACAGACGTTGCGATGCTCTTGTGAGAACCAGCATTGTATTTTTTAAAATTTTTCTTTCTCTTTTATTTTTTTTCTCTTTTTTTGATTTTGTGGGCGCATTAGGTGGGCGCCTACGGATTTGGATCCGTTTGTTGTAGCACGGTCCCTTTGGGCCAATCGAAGGAAACTCGAAGGGTCATTTGGGGATGCGTGCACCTTTGCCTGCTGATACGTGGGCTTAATTGATGGTCCGAGCCTTGATATGGGGCATACACAGGGCCAAAGCCGAGATTGCGAAGGTGAGAGCTGCTACGGCTGAGAGTGAGGTTCTTTGATTGACTGGGCTTTTGACTGAATCTCAAGAAGATTGGCGCTTCATGGAGAAAGAGTCTTCATGGTAGGTGGTCACGATCGAAATGCCCGTGAGGACTCTCTCCTTATAGAGATCAGTGCTTTGAAGCGTGCTCCTTGCCCTTGACCTGTTCCTGCACATATCATAGATCATATACACGGGGGGAGGAATGCCCCCTAACAGAGATCTCTTTTTGGGTTATTTTTTCTTCTCTCTTTTTTTTTTTGTCATATATATACAAATATATACATTTTGGTTTTTTTTTTTTGTAAAGAAAGCAGCAAAATAGAAAGTGTGTCATGTCGTTATCTTTTTGGGACGTGACACTCTGCAGGCAACACTGTAAGGAATGAAATCTATACATACATATATTTTTCGTGTTTTTGTTTTTTTTTTTTTTTAGTTCCGCAATGTAAGACTTTTTATGGAGATTTTCTCTTTCGCAAAGTGGGGGTTTTTTATGGGAAAGAAAAATCTATTTTCTTTTTTGAAATTTTCTCCTCCACAGTGTGGGGGCTTTTTATGGGAAAGGGAAATCTATTTTCTTTTTTTAAAATTTTCTCCTCCACAGTGTGAGGGCTTTTTATGGGAAAGAGAAATCTATTATCTTTTTTGAAAATTTTCTCCTCCACAGTGTGGGGCTTTTTATGGGAAAGGGAAATCTATTATCTTTTTTAGAATTTTCTTTTCTTTTGTGATGCCGGTAACCACAAGGCCAAACCAGCGGGTCCCTTTTTTGAGCATGGCTGAACCCTGTTCGTGAGATGTAGGTTTTTTCTTTAAACGTGGGAAGGTCAGCTTCCCCGGGATTGGTCTAGCCTTCTGTCTTTTCCTTTGGTCATGCGTCAGACGCCGCGGTAGAGACGATATACTTGATCGAGATCTGATCCAATTTTCACATGAGTGGCCCAGTAAAGAGGAGAAGAGGCTCAAGGGGTCCAAACAAAAGCAGGCAGGCTAGGACAGATCTTCTCCTAATATCTCTTTTCTTGACATTTTTTGCTCATAGCGCTCAAGACGGGTTTTCGCCATGCCTGTCATCCCTGTTTTTACCCGTAGCGCTCTTTCGGGTTTTCACCACGTCCATGGGTTCGCTCTCTTACCCCAGGTGCCCTTTCAGGTTTTCATCTGGTCCGCGTGAGTTCGCTGTTTTTACCCGTGGCGCCCTTTCGGGTTTTCACCACGCCCGTCTTGCTTTGAACTCAAATTAATTTTCTTCCTTTATTTTTTCTTATTTTTTTCAAGAACCAGAAAGCCACGACATGGGCGTCGATTCCGTCATAGCCGACTGAATGAAGTTTTGTGTGGTTTGTTAACTCGGCTTGTTCTGATGCAGTAGATGTTATAACCGCTTGTGGACCTTAAAGAGGGCTTTCTTCCGGGTTGTAATGTGGTTGGGGTTCAAACAGGTTGGGTTTTTCTGGGGATTTGGATCTAAGTTTGGGGTGATTTCTAGATTCGGGGACTCCTTTTTCTTTCCAAAGGCTTTTTTATGCCCCAGTCATCATTTTTTTTTTGTTGTTGTTTTTTTTTTTTTTTTTGGTACCCCTCTTTTTCTTTGTTGTTTTTTTTTTTTTTTTTTTTGGGGGCGCCTTCTTCTTCTTCTTTTGGTTTGGATTTTTCCTCCCTTTTCTTCTTTCTTCTTTTGGAATTTTGGGTGGGGTATATGAAAGAAATGGTTGTTGGCCCGAAGTGGCCCGAAGTGTGTAGGTTTTCAGGGAATATTCTTTTGGGCTACTTGACTTTAAAATGATGGTCTCTTTTATGGAGCCCTTAAGCGGTCACGCATCTACTTTTATCGAAACTTACCTTGTCCCAAGACCTATGAGTAGAACTTACGGAGGTATCCAGTGTTGATGGGTTCAGGAAAGTGGTCTCCGTCCATGGTGGCGAGGCGAACGGCGTATCCTGGCAAAACCTCTCGGATGACATAGGGTCCCTCCCAATTTGGCTTAGACTTCCCTCTCGGATCGGCGTGGAAAGACGGAAAAATTTTCTTCAGTACAGTGTCTCCTACCTTCAGATCTCGGCCACGGACGCGCTTATTGTAAGCACGTGCAATTCTCCTCTGATAGACCTGAGTGTGGCACAAGGCTAGGAGTCTTTTCTCGTCAATTAGGTCTAGCTGTTCAAAATGGGCTCTTTCCCTCTCAGCTTCAGGTAGATGGGATTCTAAAAGGATACAGAGCGACGGTACCTCGACCTCAATGGATAGCACGACCTCGGTCCCATACACAAGGGAGAATGTTGTTGCCCCTGTTGCGGTGCGGATAGACGTTCTATAGGCCCAAAGTGCGAAGGGTAACTGCTCACTCCAATCTCTATAAGTAACTACCATCTTCTCCAGGATGTGGATCAGAGTTTTGTTGGTTGCCTCAGCTCCATTCGTCTGAGGCCTGTACGGGGATGAACGATGATGCTTGATCTTGAACCGCTCACACAAGGCCCAGATGCGCCTATTAGCGAAATTAGGGCCATTATCAGTGATGATATCTTTGGGTACGCCGAATTTGCAAATGATGTTGTTCTTGATGAACTTCTCAACATGACTAGGCTTAATGCTCGTATAGGAGGCCGCCTCTACCCATTTTGTAAAGTATTCCAGAGCGACAAGGATGAATTGATGTCCATTGAAAGCCTTAGGATTGATCTTACCGATGACGTCGAGACCCCAGGTGGCGAACGGCCAAGGAGTGGCCATGCTGTGCAAGTCAATGGCCGGAGAGTGTATTAAGCTGGAGTGCTGTTGGAATTTGTAGCACCTCTGTACGTGCTTGCAGCAATCAGTCTCCAAAGTAGTCCAAAAGTATCCTTGCCTTAGAATTTTCTTAGCGAGCATGTGACCGCTGACCTGGGCTCCGCAGACCCCTTCATGAATCTCCTTCATGATCTCAATCGCTTCTTTCTGGGTTAGGCATCAGAGCAGAATATTGTCGTGAGACCGTCTATACAGGAGATCGCCGCAGATGACGTAGTTTGTTGCCAATCGCTGGATGGTGTGTTTGTCTACCTTTGATGTTCCTTCCGGGACAGTTCGGGTCTCGAGGAAATTCTTGATGTCTGAGAACTAAGGTGGTTGGTCCTCTATCTTCGTAGGTCCTTCGATCAGGTGACAGAAATTCGGTTCGTTCCTTTGCTCTATCATGATCGGCTTCATCACTACTCCATATGGAATCTCAACCATAGAGGCTAGGGTAGCCAGGGTGTCAGCAAACCGATTTCTTGCTCGTGGCACATAGGAGAAGGTGACCTCCTCAAAGCAGGTTATCAGATCCTCCAGATGTTCATGGTATGGGATTAGTTTCTCATCCTTGGTCTTCCAATCCCCGTTGGTTTGGCATATAATTAACTGTGAATCTCCAAAGACCCTAAGGTGAGTTATATTTATATCAAGAGCCGCCTGTAAACCAGCTGTACAGGCCTCATACTCGGCCATATTGTTGGTGCAGGGGAAGTTCAATTTGATTAAGATGGGTATATGGGATCCTTTCGGCGAGATAAGAATGGCGCCAACTCCTTGGCCCTCAACATGCGATGCCCCATCGAAGTGCATTACCCAGGGCTCCTTCGTTTCCTTCTCAGATCCTCGCTACCATGAACAAAATGTCTTCATCGGGAATTCGGTCCTTAGAGGCTCATAGTTCGAGAGGGTTCTCAAGAAGATGATCGGCGAGTGCCCCGCCTTAATCGACTGGTGACATAAGTAATGTCAAACTTCGGATAGGAGAAGTTGCCATCGTGCGCTTCGCCAAGGAGAGCAGTGTTTCTCGGATAGGTACTTCAACGGATCCATCCGTGTTAGAAGTAGAAACGACACAGGGATAATGTAGTGTCGAAGTCTCTGAGTAGCCCAAACGAGCGCCAGGCATGCTTTCTCCAGATGAGAATAGCGCGTCTCGTAATCAGTGAATTTCTTGCTTAGGTAATAGATGGCCTGCTCTCTTCTTCCCGTCTCATCATGCTGTCCTAACACAGCCCATGGAAAACTCAGTCGTGGACAAGTACATTATCAGGGGTCTATCAGGTACGGGCGGTACCAATACCGGAGGTTTCAGGAGATAACCTTTAATCTTGTCAAATGCAGCCTGGCAGTCATCATTCCACTCAACTGGTGAGTCCTTTCTCAGCAGCTTGAAGATTGGTGCGTATATCGGAGTTAACTATGCGATGAATTGGCTGATGTACTGGATCCTGCCTAAAAAGCCTCTGACTTCCTTCTCTGTAGATGGTGGTGGCATTTCAGTGATGGCCTTGATCTTGGTCGGATCGACCTCGATCCCTCTCCTACTGACAATAAAGCCCAATAACTTTCCAGACATAGCGCCGAAGGCGCACTTCTGGGGATTCAACCGCAATCTATATTTTCTCAACCTCTCGAATAGCTTTTGAAGGTTTACCAAGTGGCCCTCTCTTTCTGGCAATTTGGCAATCATGTCGTCGAGGTATACCTCGATCTCTCGGTGCATCATGTCATGGAACAGGGCCGTCATTGCTCTTTGATAGGTTGCCCCAGCATTCTTCAGCCCGAATGGCATTACTTTGTAGCAGAAGGTTCCCCAGGGGGTAATGAACGTTGTCTTCTCGCGATCAACCTCTGCCATCTTTATCTGATTGTATCCTGAGAATCCATCCATAAATGAGAGCATTCCATGCTTTGCGGTGTTATCAACCAAGATATTGACGTGTGGCAGTAGGAAATCGTCCTTAGGGCTCACCTTGTTGAGATTTCGGAAGTCGATACACATTTGAACCTTTCCATCCTTCTTTGGTATGGGGACGATATTGGCTAGTCACTGCGGGTACTTGGATACCATGAGAAAACCTGCGTCATACTGTTTAATGACCTCATCCTTCACCTTCAACATCCATTCGGGTCGGAGTCGTCTCAGCTTATGTTTCACCGGCTTAACATCGGGGTAGAGTGGCAACTCATGCTCAACCAGATCGGTATCCAAACCAGGCATGTCCTCATACGACCATGTGAAGACGTCTTGGTATGACCGAAGGAAGTCTATCATACCTTTCCTCTCCGCAGGGGACATCGATGTTCCAATTTTGGTGATTCTGGTGGCCTCTGTGGTGCCCAAATTAACATCCACAGTCTCTTTGACGATCGGGGTAGGGCCATGCTCAAAATCGATAAATTGTTTGAGGAGCTCATTGGGGAGCTCGTCGGTTTGGCCTTCCTCGTCCAGACTCGTGACTCCTACCTCTTCTTGTATTTCTACAGGGAAGGGGTTGGCTTCACATGGGACGGGTATCACGACATTGATTTTATTGGGAATTTTAAAGGATAATATTTTTAGAATTGGTATTTTTTCTATTTTTATGGTCTTTTGCATTTTTTCGGAAGTCAGCCCCTGGCGAGGTGGATCTCTATATATACAAGGTAGAGTGGTCCAGAGGCTAACCTCACTTTTTATAGGTTGTTTTTTTTTGGAGAGTCGGTGCCGTTTTCACGGTATTTGACAGCTCTCAAGAGTTGGGGCAAGGATGCCCAGTTACTCACTTGCGAGGCCTGGCCTTTACCTCTTCGGTCAGTAGCGGCATTGGTAGGCTCTTGCATTTCTTCTCTCAACATATTTATAGAGGGATCCTTCGGGACCTTGTCCTCTACGGTTAGGAGGGGCCCAGAGTGGTTGGTGCTGGAGTGAGGGGTGGATCGGGGAACTTCTTCCTCAAACAAGGAAAGGGCGGCTAAGTCCATTTCGAAGTCTGGGGGGATGATGCAGGGATTGGTGGGGTGGATTGAAGTAGGCTTATGTGGGGTTACCCTCGTCTCCCCATTCAGGTCAATTTTTACTACCCCGGCGCTCACAAAGGTTTCACGGATGTGGGGGCGAGCGTGAGGTTCCTCTTCCAAGACGGCCATGCTGCTCTCATCTTTTCCTTGGCTTCTCTGACTTCCTCTTCTCTGGGCCTGTAGCCTAAGCCGAATTTAGTTTGTTGCCCCTTGGCCTTGACGGGGTCTCTTCTTCCTTGAAGGGGTGGGCTCAGTCCTTTCCCTTTTTGATGGCCCCATCTGTGGAGCATGAACACAGCTGCGTCCATTCCTCCTCCAGTATTATCCGGGGTCTTTTCAGTTGGTTCGAGGGTAACACTTGAGAAGTTATATTGAAATCGGTGGAGATCGGCGTCCTCGGCTGTGTGTGGTATGTTTAGTACTTTCGGATTCTCAATGTGTAGAGCACTCTTCCCCATGTCCTCTCTGCTCTCACCTATGATGGTGACAATTTTTCCTTCTGAGATGAATCAGAGCTTTTGGTGTAGAGTAGGTGGTATTGCTCCGAGCTTATGTATCCATGGTCGGCCCAATAGCAGATTGAAGGTAGACTTGATGTCCATCACTTGAAAGGGGCTGGTGAAGGTTTGCAGTCCGAGGATCAGGTCAAGGTCTACTTCTCCTATTATTTCCCTTCTAGTGTTATCGAATCCCCGTGTGCTTGATATGGATGGCCGGAAGGTGTCAGGGTTCGCCCCAATTTTGATTGCCGTCCTTAGAGGGCATACGTTCAGCGCCGACCCGTTGTCGATCAGGACCAACTGTACCACCAAGTTCCCTACTTCCACTGTTATATTCAGGGGTTTAGAATGGTCATTCCCCTCGATCGGTAGGTCTGCATCGGTGAAAGAGACGACGTTTGGGGCCAACACTTGCCCTATTATTTCCCCTACTTCATCTGGAGTTACATGGGTGGAGACATGCGCGTCCTTGAGCGCTCCCATTAGGGCTTGAAAGTGGAGTGGAGACGTGATTAACAAATCCCACACAGTAATATGTGCGGGTGTTCTCTGAGTGTGTCTCCAAAGATGTGCTCCCCGGCCATTTTTTCAAAGGAATTTCGTGGCTTTCTTTCTTTTTTTTCTCCTCCGACCGCCCCTAATGCTTCCTAACAAGTAAATTCGGCCCGATCGGGTAACGAATTTAACAGCCTCTTCTTGGTTGCACTCGGCATTCATGTCCGTCTGTTCATAGCTCAATGGTACCTGATGCGGGTCATAAGCAGGTTTTGGGATGAGAAATAGAGTGCGTGAGGATTCCGGGGAGGATTGGGCCGGATATACTGGTTTCTAGTCCCACTGTGTTAACTCCAATGGGGGTGGAATGGTAGTGGGGGAATTGATGAATTGGAGTTATGGGCACGGAGGGGGCTTGTACTGGTGTTACCTGGGCATGGTAGGACTAGTGGTGATTGGGTGATGAGGGGATTGGGTGAGGGGTTGCTTGTCCGGGTGGCGGAGGAGTTGGGTTAGGGCCAAAATAGCAAAGGGATGGCGGGAGTGTGACTGGGCTGGAGGGATGGGGAGACGTTTGAGGTGTGGTGGGCGCGGGGTGATAGAGATATGAAGGGTTTGTATATGGGGAGGTATGTTGGGATGGTGATAGGTTTGTGGATGAAGTGGGGTAAATTGAGGACGATGGAGTTGTGCATTGAGCGGGATGGTTTGGATATGGCGGGGTAGTGGGTGGAATGGGGGGGGTATAAAGGGTTTGTGGCATGGTGGGATGATGAGGGGTTAGTAGATGAAATGGGATAGATTGGGGATGATGGAGTTGTGCATGGGGTGGGGTAATTCGGGGGCGATGGAGGGGTGTATGGGGTAAATTGGGTGGTGGGATTTGAAGGTGTGTATGGAATGGGATAACTGGAGGATGGCGGAGTAATGTATTGGGTGGAGTGGAGGGACTTGAGGGTGTGTATGGGGTAGGATAATATGGGGATGGTGGGATTGCATAGGGAACAGGATGATTTGTGTGTGATGGAGGGGTGTACGGGGTAAATTGGGCGTGGGGTGGATACAATATGATTGCGGCGGGGTTGTGCCCGTTTGGATTTGATAGGCAGGAGTGGGGGTGGAAAAATACTGCCCTAAATCTAAGGGCTCCTCTTGGCAACCCGGTGTGGGAAAATAATCGGCAAGATACAGTGGCTCGATCACCCCAACAAATAGTTCATCTTCGTTAGGCCTGGGGAGTGAAAATTCCTCCTGATTGCTAATATAAATAGAAGGGTCAAACTCTTCTTCTTCTTCCTCTATCCAATGTATGTTAGGCCTGGGGCCTCCTAGGTGCGGTGGTAGAGGGGCTTGATGGATATTCTGGTTCTGCCCTTGGAGAAGTGGCGGGGGTATGATCTTTCCCGCCTCTTCTTTTGGATGATTGTTCCACCGAACAAGCACTAAGGGAATCACTTTAGTGCGCAGTACTTGTTCCTTTCGATCCAAGATTTCCACTGGTTCCTCTATCATGCTCATGTTCTCACATATCTCTATAGGTTGCTTTCCTAATACATGAGACGGATCATTCACGTACTTTCTGAGCATCGATATGTGGAACACGTTATGTACTCGATCAAATAGCGGTGGTAAGCCAATGCGATATGCAACTTCACCTACGCGTCCCAAAATTTCAAATGGTCCAACATAACGTGGACTTAACTTCCCTCTCTTACCAAATCTCATTACACCTTTCATAGGTGATCACCTTATAGTCGACACTAGTCCGCTTCAAGTCGGCGTAACTTTTCTGTCTACTCTGTGCTGTCTTCAACCTTTCTCTGATAATTCGAACAACGGTGGCATTGTCTTCAAGTAGTTTTGGCCCTAACACAAATTTCTCACCTGTTTCCTCCCAATTTAGGGGTGACTTGCATCGTCGTCCATATAGAGCTTCATACGGTGCCATACCAATGCTCGTTTGGAAACTGTTGTTGTATGCGAACTCGAGCATCGGTAGATACTCATCCCAGTATCCTTGCATATCAAGCATGCATGCTCTGAGCATGTCTTCTATCACTTGGTTCACTCGCTTTGTCTGCCCATCAGTTTGAGGATGGAAAGCTGAACTAAAGTCTAGTCGTGTTCCCATTCCTTCTTGAAATTTCTTCCAAAACTTGGACGTATATAGTGGATCACGATCTGAAACTATGCTGCTTGGAATCCCATGTAATCTTACAATCTCCTTCATATATAAATCGCGCCTTCCTCAGACACGTATTGTATTGTACGGCAAAAGCCGATTTGGTCAATCGGACTACGACGACCCAAATAGCATTGTGTCTCTTGGCAGTACGGGGTAATCCAACAATGAAGTCCATTGAGATCGATTCCCACTTCCATTCTGGTATTGGTAAAGGTTGCAATAGTCCAGCAGGATGTCTATGATCAACCTTCACTTGCTGACAAGTCAAACACCGTGACACGTACTTGGCCATGTCTTGTTTCAGTCCTCTCCACCAGTAGTTCTTTTTTAAATCTTGGTACATTTTGGTGCTACCAGGGTGGATAGCATAATTTGACTTATGGGCCTCATCAAGAATCGTTCGCCTTAGATCGGCATTGTCCGGAATGCAGAGACGGCCTTTAAACAACAACGAACCGTCTTCTTTTACTGAGAAGTCCGACCTAATGCCTTCACTCACGTCTTGATGAATCTTCGTTAATGCCGGATCTTTCATCTGTAGATCGTGGATATGCTCAAATATCACTGGCCTTACTGATATGTTAGCCAAAAAGGATCCGGTGTCCTTTGACTCAATGTTCGCATCATAGAATGCCAGGTCTTCCAATAATTTCCATCGGTGCATACCCAAAATCAAACAAGCTAACTGAGCTGAACCTTTTCGACTCAATGCATCAGCTACAACATTCGCCTTGCCAGGATGGTATTGTATGGAGCAATCATAATCCTTGAGGAATTCCATCCACCTGCGCTGTCTCATGTTGAGCTCTTTCTGTGTAAACAGATATCGGAGGCTCTTATGATCTGTGAAAATTTCAAAAGTCTCACCATACAAGTAATGTCTCCAAATCTTCAGCGCAAAAATGACTGCTGCTAGTTCCAAGTCATGAGTCGGGTAATTTTTCTCGTGTTCCTTCAGCTGTCTTGATCCGTAAGCTATCACCTTCTTGTGTTGGTTGAGCACACAACCAAGGGCACGTCAGACACGGGCGATCCTCCATCGCTCAAGGAATCGCTAGCACTGGAGCCGAAGTGAGTCTCGTTTTGAGTTCTTGAAAACTCTTCTCGCATGCCTCACTCCACTCAAACCTTGAATCTTTTCGTGTCAGCTTTGTGAGAGGTCCCGATATCTTTGAAAACCCCTCAACGAAACGTCGATAATAGCCTGCTAAGCCCAGAAAACTTCGGACATCGGTCACTGTCTTTGGCTGCTCCCATTTAACTACTGCTTCTATCTTTGTTGGATCTACAGTGACACCATGCTTTGAGACAACATGTCCCAAAAAGCTAACCTCTTCCAACCAAAACTCACACTTGCTGAGCTTACGACAATTGGTGTTCACGTAGGCCCTCAGAGAGCAATCCTCAAGTGTTCTTCGTGTTCCGTCTTAGATTTGGAGTATATTAGTATATCATCAACAAACACTACGACGCAGGAGTCCAAGTGTGGTTTAAACACCCGGTTCATCAGATCCATAAACGACGCCGGAGCATTTGTCAATCCAAACGGCACCACAAGGAATTCATAGTGTCCATACCGTGTCCGGAAAGTCAGTTTTCCTAATGTCCTCGCCTTTGACTCAAGAATCGATGATACCCAGATCTCGTGTCGATCTTGGAAAAATATCTTGCTCCTGCGGTTGGCTGAATAGATCGTCAATTCTCGGCAAAGGGTAGCGGTTCTTCACAGTGAGTTTGTTCAATTGTCGATAGTCAATGCATAGTTGCATTGACCCATCTTTCTTCTTGACAAACAAAACCGGTGCTCCCCATGGAGACACGCTCAGTCTAACAAATCCCTTGTCCATAAGTTCTTGCAGTTGTTCCTTTAACTCCTTTAACTCAGCGGGAGCCATTCTATAAGGTGCCTTGAAATAGGCTGTTCTCGGTGCTAAGTCAATGGCAATTCTACTTCTCTTCCGGAGGTAATCCGGACAATTCTTCCGAAACACGCCATAAGTCTCGCATAACCGCTATCTCGAAATGACGTTCTTTTCTTCCTTGTCCTCCTTTAAGAAAGCTAAGTATCCATCGCAACCCTTTCTCGATCATTTTCTACCATCGCCGAGATCAAGGTACAGATGACGACCTCACTCCTTGAAACCGAAATGATCTTCTTGTGTTGGGTCCGAAATGACTACCTTGTTCTTAATCGACTTGCACAATGCGCCAACCACCCATGCCAAGGATCACATCAAACCCTGCATGTCAATAAAGATCAACTTTGCTTCCAATTCATGCACCTCTAAGTCTCGAACTGCTACAATGATGGATTTGTAAGCTAACTCCGTGTCTACTAACTCTCCAGTCGGAATAGACACAGATAGGACGAAATCCAACGCCTCTGGAACAATCTTCATCTTCTTGGCGAAACGTGGAGTGACGAATGAGTGGGTAGACCCTGGGTCTATCAACACTCGAGCGTCATATCCACCGAAGCATCCTTTTTCATATATATTTAGAGTACCTATAGTATACATACATACATACAATATTTTACACATCAATTTACACTCTTAATTCACATACAGCTTTTGTATATAAAAATATATCTATTCAATTTCTAATGCATGCTCCTTCTCTATCTAAAATTTTAAATGAAGTGAAATTTTCTTTAATTTTTAACGAGTCTCACCTTGGATGACATCATGCACGAAAGGATCGTGACAGTTTCTCCCAACGATCGGCTTCCTTGCTTGAATGGGTCGTGGTGTCAGAATCGAAACCGTCTTTCTCTTATCCGTCGGGCAATCCTTGATCAAGTGGCCCACCTTGCCACATCGGAAACAACCCCTAGTTCCCAATCTACAATCCACCGGCCCTATGAGGCTTGCCACACTTTGTAAACAAAGACGAGAACCCTGTGATAGTGGCGCCAGATGAGACATGGCAGGCTCTCATAGCGAAAAGGTCTTCCGACGCAAGCAATGTAAACCTCTGTTGGTGTTGTTGCCGGTCTTCCAAAACCCCTTGAACTGTGGTCTCGATTTTGGGCTCTGAACCTCACTTTTTGTTCACCGGTTCGTAGGCCCCGTTTCTTCCTTGTTCATTTCCCCTCTCGCTCTCTCTGCTCATATCTATTTGTATTTTCCTCTTCGACCACTAGTGCCTTACTCATGACCTCTTCATAGGTCCTCGCTTGAAATGGAGCTCGCCCCCCTAACCTTAGGCTTCAAACCTTGTCAAACCTCTTGATTTCATCACTTGGTAGCGACGCAATCCGGAGCAAAACGGGCAAGTCGAGAAACTCTACCCCATATTCTCTCATCGTCATTCTCCTTGCACTAATTGTAAAATTGTATCTCTAATTGGTTCCTCACCACTTCGAAAATATTGTTTGTTGAACTCCTCAACAAACTCCTCCCAAGTCCAAGGCAACTCTGGGTCTCTGAGCCCGAGTCCAGATTATCACGGACTTCCACCAAGGCTCACCTCCCCATCCAACATGTAAGTGCCCATCTCACCCTCTCATCTTCCGTGCATGTCAGCATGCTAAAGACTTTCTCCATCTCCATCGCCATTCTCGGGCCATTGTGTCCCCAGAAAAAATGAAGGAGGTCTCATCCTCCTAAACTCAGAAAAGATGAGGGCACAGTAACGCAGTCCCACAGTGGTGTAGGTGGTCATTCTCTTCGACGCATGAGTCGCAAAGGATGCGCTTGTTGTGCCATGGCACCGCCATAGTCTCCATAGTGTGCATCATCCTTGTCGCTCTTCTCTGCCTTCCGTCTTTCTCTCACTCTCTCTTGTTCTCTTAGATCTTGATCCCGATCTCGATCCTCTTCATTATCTTGTCGACTACTCACGCTGGGCCTCAAGACCACCTAAAGGCACTCTATTAGTAGGAGAGATGTAATCATCTCCACTATGTAGACTTCTGTTGGCCTCCTTGGTCGGCCTCTTCCTCTAGATGACATTTCTGCATTTGAAACTAAAGTTTAGTTAGCAAGCCCTATGTTCGACCCAAAGAATAATTGTCGAATTGCTAAAAAAGAAAAATGCTTTGATACTAATCATGGTACTTTCGGATTTGAAGACTTCAAACCCGTGCCATCAAGACGATCATCTTGACCGTGTCCCTTTGCTAAGCAAACACCGGTATATCAAGCATTGTAATAGAATAATAAAGCGAAATTATGGAATTTAAATCTATATCAATCAACTCCCCAAAAGACAGGTTCTACCCTCATGCCTCTGCATGAATGGAGAACCGATCCAACCATCGATGACAAAGAATCATCACGGATGGTTCATCCCAAAAGAATTATCCCAACTCCTTATAATGGTTTTAACAAAATCAAGGCTTGACATACCAAGCCGCATACAAAATCTCTCTAAAAGCCCTCAAAGCACAACGAGTCCTCTAGAAGAAGTCCTCGAGAGGTGGCTCCAACTAAATCACCTACCGCAAGGTCCACTCATGGGATCGTCTCTTGAAGCCTCGGCAGCTGCTAGTAGTGGACCTGCGACGTATAGTCTATAGGGTGAGCTACATCCTAGCTCAATAGGGAACAAACACAGTTGAACATATAAATTATAACTCACATATATTCCATGATATGCCATGCATGATGTGTCTATGCAGTTATCGATGAAAACAGTTAAAAAATATTTCGTTTTTCTGTTGATTACTTATGTTTTCATTTACTCATGAATGATGCTGAAAAAGCCTAAAGCAAAACTTAAACTTTCAACTTAAGTAGTCCCCGAGCAATATAGCATCGAGCCCCGATGAGATACCCTTCATCGTCATCTATATAGACAGTTTTAACGTATTCCCTGGGAATACCATATAGTACCCAAGCCCCTTTCCCCTGGGGATTGGCGGCGGGGTTTCACTTGTCTCAATCCAACACCCCTGGGGTGTGCTTACTATGTACGGATAAGCCTCAAGATCGCCTATGGTTTGCCAGACGGTCACGGATATCCCGCCGTGTCCGTGGGATATCCCGCCACGCCGGTGGTAACCTATCAAACCTCAAATAACAAAAATATATTGCCTTACATATAGTTATTCACCGTAAGTGTGCTATCTTATATCGCTTAGGCCTCACAAACATGATTCAATCATTGGATACATCCCTGGGATGTATCCATTTACTTGCATCACACCTGATGCTCTCATCTCTTTACTTCTTCATCCCCTGGGGATGGCTCATTATGATTACTCTTACGAATGTCACACGCACACACACTTTTCACAATTCTTAAGCAATAAAATATTTGAGTTGAATTCTATATCACTACATACATGCTCTTGTAAAATAAAGTACATGTTCAAGGTGTTCCCTACCTCAAGTCTTCATTTGATCAATGCATCAAGGTCCCACGTGGCTCCTTGTGCACTAGTCCACACGTACCACCTATGGTACCACATAACAGGTGAAACGCATCACAAAGGATACAATAAAGAAGGTCTAAGACCCTCCAAGAATCTTAAAGTCAAACTCAAAAGTCGATTCTCAATTCGAGTAATCGAGTTCCTAAAATCGATTAATCGATCCCAAATCGATTAATCGATCACAAATCGATTAATCGAAAATTGAAATCGATTAATCGAAATCCCATTTCGATTAGTCGATTTTCCCAAGTCTTTTCCTCCACTTCGGGTCCACCGAGGTTCTGATTAATCGATACCCAAATCGATTAATCGAAATCCAAGGTCGATTAATCGAACTCCAATTCGATTAATCGAAATCGGGGTCCACTGACTTTTCAACTTCCTGGCCAATTTCGATTAATCGAAACCCAATTTCGATTAATCGAAATTGTCAGATTCAGCCCTTTTCGAGCTGTTCTTCCCCATCTTTTTCCTCTATTTTTCTAAACCATTATCCTATGATTTAAACCATTTTCAACTACAATTTAGACTCTACCATCTATGCATCTTATTCACAAAATTTTATCTTGAATCAATCTCAAATTGATTTCAAATCTATGGTTGGAAAGGCTAGGGTTCCAGCTTTGCTTCTAGCGGATCCCTCGCGTCGAATCCGACGTTTATTGCTCGAATCTCCCTTCCTCAAGTAGCATTTACTCCTCTATTTACTTTTCTCTCTCTCTCTTCTTTACTCTCCTTCAACAACCATCAAACTCTTGCTTTTAGGGCTATTAAACCCTTTTATCCCTTTCCTCACCTGTGTGTTGAGCACATACACCGCGGTAGGTGTATGCGATTTCACATTCACAACACACACCACATAGGCATTCAACCCATCACATCTCGTCCGTTCATCACATTCTATGCTAATTATCGAACTCCTAATTGGTCAAACTTGTGACCGATCGGGCACGGATCCCGAGGTCATAGTTTAGCATGATTTTTTTCGGGCTATTACAAGATATAAGTTTGAAAAGTCCGTTGAGTGTAGTTCCATTCCTCCTCAGATTCGCTCTATCTGTTCTCTTTCACCGCTCGTTCCTTTGAGGTCACAAGGGGACCGCTTCCCCCTAATTTGGTTCGACCCTAGGTGTGATGATGGTGGGCTCGGGAGGGTTAAAACTGGCAGCTCCTCCACTGTTGCGAATCTCATCCTCCTTGTACTGTTGGTCATGGTATTGGTGAGGGGCGAGCTCTGCTATTTGGACTTGGGGGGTGATGGATTGGATGACCTGGTGGGACCATATGGTTTGTAGGGGATGAGAAGGGATAAATGGGTGAGCGTTTTGTGGGTAAGTGATGTGCTGAGTTGGGTGCATGTTCTACGGGTGATGGGGGTGTGATTGAGGTGGTGGGATGTTGTGGTTTTGAGGAATGGGATGGATTGGATTTCCCATCGGAGGTGGGATGGGGGCGTAAGGGGTATCGGTGAATGAAGGGTATTGGTGAGGGGGTATGGGGTTAGTGAATGGGCGTTGATGAGCGTGGGCGGAGGGCCTTGGGTTTGATGGTTTTGGAAGGCTTGGACTGACGGGCCTTGGGCCTGGGTGTGGGGCTTAATATGACTTTGGGCCAATGGGCCTTGTTGAGTTTGGGTTACTGGGCCATGAGGGGGTTGAGTTTGTGTCCATGGGCCCTCGGCTTGGGTTTGATAGGTTTGGGTCCAAAGGCCCTGGGGGGCTTGGACCTGGACCTGGGTCTGATGGGCTTGGGCTTGAACCCATGGGTTTTGGGCCTGGGCCTGGGGTCCGATGGGCTTGGGCCCATGGGTTTTGAGGGTCTTGGGTCTGGGCCTGGGTTTGGTGGGTTTGGGCTTGAGCCCTTGGGTTTGGAGGTGTTTGGGCTGGGGCCTGGGCCTGATGGGCTTGGGCCCATGGGTTTTGAGGGTTTTGGGCCTGGGCCCATGTCTCTAGAGGTGTTTGGGCTGGGGCCCATGGATTTGTGTGGGTTTGGGTCTGGAATTGAGGTGGGGGATTTTGGGAGTTATGGACGATGGGTGGTTGGGCATGGTTAGGAGGGAATGGGGTATCGTGGTTTTGGAAATTTGGATGCGGGGGTTTGAGAGGTAGGGTTCAGAAGCACCACAGGTGGCATACATCGTTCTCATGTCCTCCATCGAGGGCATGGATTCAGGTGTGAGATTGGGGGGTGATGGATCACTTAAGGATGGAGGTGGTTGGGAGAAATTGGGCATGACCCGGGTAAATGGGGGGGTATGTTGGGATGTGGATGGGCCATGTGGTGGGAATGGTATGTGAGATGGGGTGGATGGGATGTAGGATGTTGGGGGCATGGGTGATGAGAGGGATGGAACGAGGGAAGTAGGCGGGGGATGGGACTCCCTAGGGGGTTGTTGTTGCTTCTTAGTGTGCTTGATTTATGTGTGTTTTGAAAACAGATTTATAGCTGCTAAATTACAGTGGCTCTAGACTATATAAAAAAAAATAAAGAAATATCAGCATAGTTAGAAGAGAATTAGCCTGCAAGATCAGGTCCAATTGTAGCAAGTTTTAAAAGTAAGTGAGTGAAAGATCGTCCACAGAGAATTTGTCTAAAATGTAAGATAAACCTCCAGATCTGAGCTACCAGATCTGGCTTCTTATCCTATCTAGAAAACTGAGAAGATGAGAGGTTTGAATTTGTCACGTTTAACTAACTAAAAACAAAGAAAAATTTAAACTAAATGATCTAGATCCGAGTTGGGGGAATGATTGAAACAAAGATGGAGAAGTAATATCTAAATCTGATTTGGTCTTTGAAATCTAATGAGAATAACTGCAGCTCAATGTAGGTGATCCAATCTTCATCTCTACAAGCACGATGTAAGAGAGATAATCTAATTCAAGGATTAGGCTTTACACTTATGGCTATGGTCCGTCCACCTTTAATGGCCACAAACCATCCAATAGTCTTTAACCAAATTCCTCAATTCAGTACAAGAAACATCACTACAAATGCTGTAAGAGACTAGGTTACAAACACTAATTCTCACAGGATTAATGAATCAAGGGAAATTGCATGCAAAACAATGAATCTAAAGGAGTCTAATGTACTGAGGAGATCAGAGGGAACCCTTGACATGAGTCCAATAGAGAATGCATAGTTTACAACAACCTTTTAAAATTCATCCTTACAATTTACAGAGCACGGCTTAACAACTCTCGGATTTGCAGTCTTGGATGCAAACTCTCCTTTGAGTTACAAAGATCTCAGCCTCAAATGCAAGTACAACGAGGATTGCAGACAAGTGTCTGGGTCAGGGAAATGGGAGATTAGAAATGAAACTCAAAACTGGATGTCGCAATATTGGGCAAATGCTTGCCTATTTATAGCTTTCCTGTGTCCAAATATGTGTATCAACCAATCGAGGTTCTCGCTCAGATTGACCAATGGTAGTCGAGCACGGGGAACCAGATCTGTTTTGGCCAATCAGAATTCCTCGATCCGTTCACAATCAGTGAAAAAGGCATCAATTACATTATGCATTTTGAAAGTTTGTTAGAGTTTCTAAAGTTCCCGCCAAGTTATTCCCTCTCTAGGTGCTCACGTGGGTGGAATATTCCTTCGCTTCATGCTTAGAACCTCCAAATGTCCCTAGGTTTTAAAATGCATTGGGACGCATGCAATGATCTTGAATTGCCCTTGTTAAAGCTGCGAATCTCCAGAATGCCTCTTCGCACAGCTTAGGGGCCTTTTCGCAAAGTGTTGTGACTCCTGAAGCTCTTTTCGCAATGTTCTGGTTCTGTTCGAATTGTATTTTCTTCTTTTTGCAAAGTTCAATCCTCTCTTCGAACCGTTCAGATGCTCTTCGAATGCTACGCCTGGAGTTTTATTCCTTTTCGCAGAGTTTCAGGTTCTTTGCAAAAAGTATAGGTTCTTTGCGAAAAGGACTCTGTAGTGCATTTTTCTGTTCGAATTGTTCCATACTTCTCTTCCAGGTCTTTGCTTCTTCTATTTAGACCTTTGAACAACTGATGAGGTTGTTTCTTCACTTTCTTCCTTTGGATTGACATGGATTGTCATCTTATTGGCACTTTTAAGCTGCTTTTATGGTTAAGCCTGTCTTTATTGTTAGCGGCAACATAAGCACTTAAAACACTTATTTAGTTCTCTCAAAGGTCTATCAAGACTCAAGTTCAGAGGTGAAAAATGGTATTTTTCACTTGTCAACAGGGGTCTTTGGAAGTATGGGGATGCGGTAAGGGTGTTTGGATGGGAGATGGCGATGTAGGGATCGGTTGGGAAATGAGGGGTTTCAGTAGGGGATGAAAAAGGGGTATGTTGGGAGAATGTAAGGGAAGGGGATGAGGTGGAGGTGAACACGGGCGCCCCAAATGGGCCCGTGATATCAAACCTGGTTTGGGTGAAGGTGTCGGAGATCGGGTCTTCTCCTATACTGGAATGGGAAGGGGATGACGGTGGGGATGTATCGGCTCTTGACATGATCCACTGACGAGTGTTGTACCGATGTCGCGGGTAAGGGCCAAATACCTTCCTGGTTCTTCTCCTACGGTCCGGGTTTGAGGTCGCCGTAGTGACGGTCACACCAAGGTATATTTTTGATTGTTTTTCTTTGTGTGTTTTTTTTTTGGGTTTTGGAAAATGATGCTGATTTGATTTTTTTGTTTTTGAAAAGTGAATTTTTTGTTGTTATTTTTGATTTTTTTTTTTTTTGAAGGTGGATTTTTTTGAAGATGAGGATTTTCTCTCTTTTTTTTCAAATTGTAATTAACTCCCCTCTACTTAGATGAATGATGACCTGGTGCCCAGGGTCAACTCCCGTTTCGGGCGATATATGTACCTTTAGTAGGTCCCACGGCGGGATCCGACACACTTCGAAAGAAGCGAAAGGGAACCCTTTTGTTCTATTGAAGGCGAGGGAATCCACGCAAATGACCCGATCCCCCGGAGTAAATCAATAAGAAGTCGCCTTCTTTTGACTGGGCGGGGGCATATTGGGTGTTAGAGAATGTGGGAGGCTACCGCGAACCCTAATACCGCTAATCGGAGAATTGGGGTGGTGGGTTGGGCCTCAGGTCGGGTTGTCGCAGCTCAAGATATATCGGGCGATATATTATGCACTACCACCAAAAAAGTATGATTTGGCCGGGCATATTATATACCGCTTAAATCTGAGATTTTAATGGTGTATATATTATATATACCGTAAATCTGGAGCTTTTTTGGCGATATATTATATACTGGCAAAAGGTTCTCAATTATATTTTGACAAAGGGAAGCCAATGTGGGTCTTTGAACTGATTTCTTGGGAGAAATGCTCCCGAGGACTGCTGTGTATGTTATCGGGTCCCTCCTTTCCGTTTCCTAGGGATACACGGCTGAATTTTGGGTTTTCTACGCTCTCACCAATGCGAGTTTTACGGCTTGATCGGAATTGGCAACCCAACCGATATACCTTCGGCCCAAGCGCCTTCTCAGGTACTGGAAGGGGTGGTTCTTTTCAGGATCATCACCACTAGGGTCGCCGCTTTACTGGAAACCGGGTAAATTGTATCTGTGCCTAAACCCCCCGAAAACTACCCAAAAATGCAAAAATAAATTCAATTATGTCCCCATACTGTTGGTTCACTTTTAATTACAAACTTTTATAGGGGAGTGAGATTAAGTCCAAAATCGGGTCGGGGATGACAAATCCGTGCCGCCTCAACGGGCCGACGTTCAAATGTGAAATATGATGACTGAAATAAAGTGCGCAAGTAGGCCCGCCAAACGGCTAAGGCTTGTAAATGACCGAAATTTAAATTACATGAGAATAAATGCGAGCGGGCCCGCCAAACGGCTAAGGCAGCTTAAATGACAAGAATCGTAAAAGCTGAAATTTAAGGCGCAAGTAGGCCCGCCAAATGGCTAAGGCACTTAAAGGACTGAATCGTAGGGGTGAGTACGTTAGTAAAAACAATAAAAAATAACGAAAAACAGCAGCAAATTAGAACAAAATATAGCCATGGTTAGTAAAATAATAAAATAAAAGGAAAGGCCAACAAGAGGGGAAACGCTAGGGTGATATCCCCAGCAGAGTCGCCATTTGTGCGACCGTGGATCCTCTCGAACCCGTTGCAGCGATGCTCTCGCTTTTAATGAAAATGTAGAGTCGCCACCCGGAGCTTTTGGTGACCCGGGAAACCTTCAAATCGATATTTTGAGCATCGAAGTGCATAATATGACTCTGATTTACCGGTCTTTGCCAAAGGCTCTAGGGTAGGGGCTTCGGTTATCGATCGGGAAGGGTTTAGGCACCCGATCAACCCACATGTAGCGGTCTCTATCTATGGCCAAAATAAAAATAAAAAGGGCGGAGCTTCCCCTTGCCTGAAGGCAATACGGTCCTATCAAGCTTTGAGCCAAACAGAAAATTTCGGCTGCGTAACGGCTTGAATCCTTGGATGGAGGAGACACCAAGAAGGTAGAGGAAGAGAGGGGTGAGCCGGAGCTCACAGGCCCTTGTTGCGCCGTGGAAGATCTTCGCTTTGGCGTGCTTCCGATGGCTTAAATGGTGTGAAAATGGGTTCTAATGCTAGGATTCAATAAAATAGGGGGTGTAAAGTGAAGCTAGAGGCTAGGTTTTAGCTAAAAGGAGTGATCTAATGGTGGAAATAGACTGAAATAGGTGAAGTATGCATGCTGGAATTCTGGAAAAATATTGGCATTTTCTCTCACTAGGGTTCTCTCTTAAGCACTCTCTAATCCTTCAACAAAAATTCAACCCTTTGGGAAGAGGGGGGGCTCTCTATTTATAGAGAAGGGATGGGTTAGGGGCTTACTTAAGAGCTAACTGGTTTAGCAATTAGGTAATCCCCCATCTAAGGTTTTTTGGGTTTTCAAGGTCCTAGGGTTTTGGGAAACTAGTTTCAATGGCGGATGATGGGGTGAGACCATGGGTGACTTAAGGGTTGCCAATAAGCTCAAAGGGGGTGCAACCAATCTCAAGACACCCACCTCAACCAAGGGAATGGTCAAAGGGTCAAACTAGATGGAGAAAATTCGAGCTACTGATGACAGCAGCTAAACTGGGCGTATATATTATATACGCCCAATTTAGGAACAGTAAACTTCACCAAAAACAGGGGAGCCTTGGGAAGATGAAGCCCGTGGTGGGTCCCACCTATACTGGGCGTATATATTATATACGCCCGATCAAATTTCTCCCAAAAAAGGCAGGCGTATATACTATATACGCCTGACCAATCTGGGGCCAAATTGGCTGGGCGTATATAATATATACGCCTGCCTAAAATCTATGATTTTATATGAAACTTAAAATGGCCATAACTTTTGAACCGTAGCTCCAAATTGGGTGATCTTTGGCTTGTTGGAAATATGGAGAAGTCCTATTTCCAATGGTATATGGATCATCCATGGTAATGGTCTGTGTGAAATTTTGTGGCTCTCATCCCATCAACTGCTCAGAAGGGTTCAAGTTGGGTATGGGAAGGGATTCTAGGGTTTAGAGGTGATCTCTAAGGGTTGGGGAATGGTTCTAACAGGTTTAGGGTGATTCCTAAAGGTTTGGGTAGATCCCTAAGGGTTCAGGGTAATTCCTAAGGGTTCTGGGGTGCCATCGGAAGCACAAGGGTACATCTCTCTCGAATTACAGACTGATCGAGCCTTGGGCCGAATTTGAGTGTCTACACATGCCACAACCCAAATGGGTTCATGATCTTAACTAGCAACCGAACAAATTAATAGATAGGGTAGTCCTCAAACTAGAACTAGCTAATAACTAGCAACTTAATAATATTCACAACACAATACACCAAACTGTCCCTAGAACTTCATCCATATAGCAACTATAATACTCATCAAATCTTTGTAAAGCCTAAAATTCAGCAAATTCACTAACCTGTAAAAAGATCAGACTTCTTGAACACAAGGTAGTAGCTTGAAATCTACTGAAAAAAATCAAGCTCTAAATCTGCTGAAAACCAGATTCACTTCAAACACAAAATACACACCCTGCAATACAACAAGCAATAAAACACCAAAATAATATGAAAATTGAGGAGTCCGATCCCCCAGCCATCACATTTTCTCGGTTAAGCAATTAACATCAAAAATTAAAATAAAATTATTGAATTGAGTTAAAATCGGAGATCTGAACCTGGAGAGAGGGGTTAGAATGGAAATCCAGGTCAAATTAGAGATTTGAACCAATCGAGCTCAAATCGGAGCTCAAATCTAGAGTGAAGAGTTCAAATTGAGCTAAAATCTGAACTGTTAGGCTTCTTCTTTGAAATCGGAGCTCAAACCCTAACCTAGCTGATGATCGAATCATGGATCAAATCCCAACTTGGATGTGATCGAATATGAACCAAAATCAGAGCTCAAATCTGGAGTGAGGAGTTCAAATTGGAGCCCAAATCATCTTTGAAATTGGAGCCCAAACCTTAAACGGTGTCTTCTTCTACCTCGCATGAATCGGCTTTGATGAATAACTGCTGATAGGAGAAATGGAATAGGAAGGATGCAAGGGAGTTCAAATTGGAGCCCAAATCATCTTTGAAATCGGAGCCAAAACCCTAAATGGTGTCTTCTTCAACCTCGCACGAAACGGCTTTGATGAGTAGCCGATGATAGAAGAAAGGGAATCGATGACTGATAATAGGAGAAATGGAAGAGTAATGGTCGTGGTTCGAGTTTGTTTTATAGAGGAAGAGTTTTTATTAAGTGCTTCATGGAAGTAAGAAGGTCTGTGCACTAAAATAATGACCGATGCGGTTGAAGCCGTCTCTATTGGTGTTAATGAGACTTTTAGAGACGATTTTTCATGTAGTCTCTAAAGTTTTCACCTATCTATACATGAAGTAAACCTTATGGAGATGGTCATGACCGTCTCTATATGTTATTTTATTTAGGGAGATGATTTTAGCCGTCTCTAATAAAAGTATTTGAGACGACTTTTGAATGGCTATCTTTAATAAATGGTTATTGGAGATGGCTTCGAAAAGCCATCTCCAATAATCGTCTCCAAAAGTCCTTTTTTTTGTAGTGGGTACCGGATTAATTAAAAGATACTAATAATCAACTTATATATAATTAATAATAAGCACATAATATCCAATAAATAAAATTACACTTAATCATTTATGAAAATCTTAATATAACTTATAAAACATGTACTTGTTAATGTTATATTGTAAGTCTTTCTTTCTGAATTATGTTGTAGAAGTAACCTGTAGAATAATACTCTATGTTTTAGTTGTAATCTCATTATTTCTTGCTTCAGTTATAAATTGCACATTATGAACTATTATTCTTTTTGTGGATGTTTACCTTCATGTCAAATAGAATTTGCTTATGATATTTGTACCTAGAATTGCTATTTAATGATAGTCCCATCTTATTAAATTTTGCTTAGTTATACTATCACAACTGCTGGAAACCCTACTTGCACTGCACCTATTGAATTTTCCTATACTACTTGTACTGAAAACCTATTATAAAAATTAACTAAGACTTTATTAAGCTTCATCGCTTACGACCATTTTATGATCCAAAAATTTCAGAGGCCAGTTAGCAGCCACTCAGCCAGAGTTAGAAGAGCTGAACAAGGAATGATCCAGGAGAGATCATCGATGCTGAAAGTTTAACCCCTTTTTGTCTATAGAGCTACCATCACCTGCACTTTAGGTTTTGTTAGGATCTTTTCTTTACTTGGGTTTTGTGACAAGTCCAACACTTTTGAAATTTATGATGTATCTTTGTATTGAAACTCTAAATGACGTTGATCTTTTAAGGTTTTATCTTGAGAAAAATCTCTTGCTTTATATTTTAGGAATTAATAGAATTTTTTACGATAAAATCGTAAACTTTGAATTTGTTCATTCAGGTTAGCGAAAATGAGAATTTAAATTGATAGTATTTAAATAATATTTTCGCGACTACTTTGATAAATGAAATTAATAGTTTCCACAAGTATTTTCCGTGATATCTAGAAAAAAAATAAAAAATATGTGGAAATTTAAGGTTTTTAAAAAGGGAAATGACTTAAGAATTCGAAATATCTGAATATGCATATGTATGTGTGTAAGTGGTGTGCGTCGCGCGCCCGCCTTGGCGCCGCTAACGGACCGTGAGGCCAGGGAGAGGCGTGACACAATTGTAACTAATATCAAGGCTATCTCTCAATCATATTGTTTACTGACCAATTGAGTGATAGCTAAGTTGGTATCCTCCCTCCTTTGTGAGGCTTGAAGTCATGGGTTCTACACTCCACGTTTGCTTCCTCCCTTATATTAATAAGGTGAGGGTTGTTGGGTGGGATTCATTCTCCAAGTGCTTCTTCTCCTGAACTTTCATACTCTGTACAATATATAAGGCACATCCAAGTTGTTTATGTCGTATGACATTATCAAAAGAAAGAAAAAAAAAGAATATTGTTAATTGCAAAAGGCAGGCAGGTTTTGTGCAGTCAAAGTGCCATATAACACTGTCCGTCAACCAATAGGATTCCTTATTTGAATTCGGTCCAAGTCTTATTTATCATACGTAAAAGGGTACCTCTATTTGCACCAACAAGTTTACTAAAAGCGCCAACGTCGGAAACCCCTTCAAACTCATTGATTGGTTCAGATGATACGATGGAGATCGTTTTTCATCCCGATCTTTCATAAAATGGTTCTTGAGACAATGATCTTCCAGTTAGATGGTCAAGTTTTTTTCCACATGTCACATCCCAAAATATGGCTCTAAAGTCACGTTTTAGTGTGATGTGTGCCATATGATTTTAGGGCCACATTTCTAGCATTTGTGTCATGTGGAAACAAAAATTGATTGTTTGATGGTATGCTTATGGTCTCAAGATCCATTGTGTGGAAGATCGGGTTGAAAAACAATCTTCATGGTCTGATCCGAAGCAATCAATGGGTTTGAAAGGTTTCCAATGTTGGTGCTTTCAATAGACCTGTTGGTGTGAATAGAGGTTCGCTATAAAAAAAGCAAGGGTGGAGCGAGGATTTTCTTTAAGGGAGTCAGGAGTTGCACAAGAGAGGTTGACCATTGCACATAGTTTAAAAGAGAGACTTGATAGTTTGGGGGCATTTGTCATTTCAAAACACCATTTAATCCGTATGATTTGAAGGCCATGATCTAAAGATCTCTGTTGCAGATGATTGGAATAAAATATGACCTCAATCGTATGATTCAACCCAGTCAACCCAAAATTGGGTTAGGGCCTAGCCTTGGCCCATAGGGCCGGGCTAGATTTAGGAGAGGGCCAGCCTTAACCCTGGCCGTTGACAGCCATCCCCCTTCAAGCCCTTTCTACGTGGCTCCAGCCCCTCTATAAAAGTCATTAAAGTGAATAAATAAATAAAAGTTTGAGGTCCATTAAAATGAATAAATAAATAAATAAAAGTTTGTGGTCTGTTTTTATGTACAAGGAAGACATTGTAGCTTTAGATGTGTCAACTATTATGTGGCTACATGCGTGCATTAAAAAATTATACCAGTAGACTTATATGCTTCATTTGTCAACTATATTATAATTGTTGATGGTCAACGATTTAAAGGTTGTTTCACATGTATATGGATAATTATCAAAGCATTTATCTTTTTAAGTTTATTTCCCAAATACAAATCTCATGGAACCTATAATTTTATAAAGGAAATGACTAAGTATTCTAAAATTGTATGTGGCATTATTTTCATCAAAGAGTTAGTCTATAATGGGTGTACATGACTACAAAAAATATCGCATACGCAGACGGTTGAGATTAAGGAGCCGTCGGTGAAGGGAAAGATTTGGGCCACCACCCGACCCAACCTGGCCACTCCACTTAGCGCACAATCACCCACGACCCACTCAATCGGGCCACTATATAAGTCACGTCTCCTTCGCACGAACTCCCGTCTCCCGTCTCTCTTCTCCCTTCTCCCTAACCCTTCTCCCTTCTCCCTTCTCACGATCAAACTCTCTCATTTCCTCTCGCTCAAGCCATAAATCCCTCTCGCTCAACCCCTAAATCCCTCTCTCGCTCAAACCCTAAATCCCTAAAAAAGTAAACTGCCTCAGATTCTTAGGCGACGGATGTTTTTACTTGAGAAGAACTCAAATTGCTGAAAACCAAAAACCCTAATCCTAATCCCTATGGAAGGTAACTATCTGATGATCTAGAATTATTTTTGCTTTTTTTTTTTTTCTTGCTTTCAATCTCTGAATATTGTGTTAATGAATTCATTTGGGGAATTTGAATTGCTCTATCTCATTGGATGTACTGTAGATCACTATAATTTTTTCTCGTTCGTTTAGTTTTAGGTGTTTTTCAAAATTTTAGGGTGGTGTCTACTGTTTGAAGTTGATTGCTTGAATCTGTTGTGATTTTTGTTGGATTATGTGAGGTTTGAGTTTTGTTCTTCGTACTAGACTAAAAATCTATTTTTCAGAATTGGGGAATCTGTATGTATTGTAGGATTAGTTTTGATTTCGAAGATCAGAGGGGTTTTGGAATCATATATTGTGTTTTGTTTTGGGAATTTTTTATGGTTTGGAAGGTAGGGTATTGTTATTGTGTGTTGATTTTTGTCAGGTTCTTGAAGTTGTTGATTTGAGGTATCTGAGAGCATAAAATCTAGGAACTACTTATATATTATTAATATGACTATATATGATAGAATTCATGAATAATTTTTAAGATGGAGAAAGGGAATATCAGCTTAAAAACTTAAACTGATGCCAAATCCTATGATTAGGTGTTGCTTATATTATACATTATTAAAGACTTCCAGGCTTTGTCAAACATCAGTGAAAGCATCGGTGATTCGGCCAGGCATTGTCAAACATCATAAAAAGCCGCCATCAATCTGGAGATGGAATTAGCCAAAAGTAAAAAAGAGGTAGTAGCTATATGAACATATTGGAAATTGGTATTCTCAGTTTTTTTGGCCGAGTCAGCGAAAAGTGTCACTCTTATAAAAGTTGGAGTATGAATAAGGCAATCTTAAGGGCCAAGCTATTGACTTCGAGTACTAATTTGATCCACAAGTTTTCGAACCTTTTTATATAACTTACACCATGTAGCCTAAAATTTCTATTGGCGTCTTGATGCTGTTAATTTTTATCCTTGCCGAACAGATAGAGAGTCTGAATGTGCAACACAGTTACATAGAAAAACAACTCGATTCTTTACAGGCTGCATCCTTGCCTCAGAAAGATGAGTTGGGCAGGCTAGCAGAGCTCCACAAGACCATATCTGCTGAGGAAAAGGAGCTCAAGAGGCTTGTTAAAGGGTCTAAGAAACTTAAAGACAAGGTGGGTTGCTTACATATTTAGAATATTTAAAATTTTGCAAGGGATGTTACAATAATGGTATCAAAACTCAGCCGATACTTATACTATCTCTGATACGTATCGGTTTCGCCGAAAACCGACACCACCCCGATACCAGTATCGGTACCAGCCGATATGGTCCCGTATCGGTTGTTATACGAATTGGGTATCGAGCGATACCCCCTTGATTTCAAATTTTAATTTTTAAAGTTGTTTTACCTGTTTAAGAAAAAATGAAAAATTCTGTATCGGCCGATACATATCAGTCTTCCATGGACCGATACCCGATATTGATCCCGAGTTAGATACCTTCATACCTTGGTTTCAATTAATCTGAAACCAATATAAATTCTACAGAAATTTTATGATTTTCCCGCCTTCAATGTTTCATTTCCTTTTGAAGTTTTCTTAGCATGTGCCTTTCTAAACTCTATTGAATTAGCCCTTATTCCATATATTTAGCTTTTAGTCTGGATTTCTTGCCTTTGTTTTCTTGTAGGCTTCAGAGCTTCATAATAAAATTGAGAATGTAGGCGGCGAAAGACTGAAAAATCAACAGTCAAAGGTCAATAAGATGCAATCTGTAAGTATATTGAGTAAAAAAATATGCATGCTGTCTAAAATAATACTTGTGTTTTGTTAATGTCCACCACTCCTTGGTCAGGATATCAGTCAGTGCTCCTGCTCTTCTTGACGCTCCTGGGAAAGAAGAGGACTTTGATGGCAACAGGGCACCAAAGCTGATGATTGTCTTTATCGATGCTCTACTTTCACCGCTGCCTTAGCCATCCACTCCTATGCGTTTTTCTATTAAGCAGGTTATCCCCACAATGCGTTAAGGGTTTTCTATAGCTACTACTCACACCAAGTGTTTAAAGATTGGAGGTTACAACTTCATATTAATAAAACTTCTGTAATAAGTCCTGATTTTTTAATGTATTTGATTAGGAAAATTTAGTTTAATGTTGTCTTTTCATTTGTAGAAAGTAAAAAATCATCAAAGTTCTCATGAGTCGACACCATTCATGCTCTTAATTTCTTGATTTCTCAATAAAAATGGGGCACAATGTCTATTAGTTTATTGTTCTACTTGGAATCCATTGACTGCTTTGAGTTAGATGATGGAGATCATTTTTCATCCCAATCTTTTTCATGATGGATCTTGAGAACATGGGGCGGTCAGTTTTTTACTTCACTTGGCACACATCCTAGAAAATGTGACCTTTAACATCATGTGGAACTCATCACGCTCAAACCTGATTTGAAGGTTAGTTTTTTAGATGTGTGCATGTGTAATAACAAACTAACTGTCTAATGGTACGCCCATGATCTGAAGATCCTTTGTGTGAAAGATTGGGATGAAAAATGTTCTCCATTGTCTCATTTCAAAGCAGTCAATGAGTTTTAGTGTGGGTGAACAGTGAACTCAAATATTTGGTGGGTGAATTTAAAGGTTCTCATTCATAAATTGACCTGTTGGATTCATGCAATATAAAATTTTCACACTACTTTGTTTGCCTCATATTTATATGGATACCTATCATGTATTATATGCTTGCATATAACACCATAGAGAATTCCTATATGCTTGCATATAACACCTTCTATGTTACTCCCAAGTTTTCTATTAAACTTATCAGTTATAACAAACGTTGGATGGTATTCTATTTGCAGGAGACTATTTCCAGTTGCAAATACGAGCATCAATCTTACACAGGTAATAGATCATATACTTTTTGGTCATTTATTTCTTTTTAAAAAGTAGGATTCTTTTTTTTTTTGAAGTTAAATTTTCTGAAAAGACAAATAGGGGTCGTAAAACACTATCTTTGAAGAGAAGTAATCTCTCTGAATCTCATTAATCAGTGAATTAATGTAAAAATGTAGATCTAGACATGCTAACAATTGAAACTCTTGTCACACTGCCACATGTTTTTCTTTGTTTTGTCGAACTAGGGGCAGTGAACATATTACTTCAGACATGGAGAATTTTGAGTTCTTACAGATCCCTGGGGACATTTGTTTGCATACTTCAAGCAAGCACATCCTTGTTATCCAACACTCAATCTATGGTTATTTGGATGTTCTCAATAACTTAAGAATATTTTGATTTCCTGTTGAGAGCCCAAGTCTCAAGTGGGCCCTCTTGGCCACGCATGACCTTGGCTTTTTAGAGAATCCTGCTCCTGTATTGTAGGATTTGTAGCTCAGCAGTCTCCCAGTGGGTTTGTTTATCCTTCAAGTTTCGAGTGTTTTCTTTGATAAGTTATAGCCACCAATAGGGCAAGATGTCCCTTTTGGGGGACTCCCAGTTCAGCGTTGATGAATCTACATTTGCATATGAGCATCTAGAGGTTGAACAATTTTCGTTGCAATCTGAGTTGAAATTTTAGTGTCATCATGTATTACTGACCATTGCATATTTGCTAATTTATTCCAGACCATGGGTGATAGCTGAAAGTAAATGTACGTTTTCAATGCTAGGTGCAGCATTTGGAGTCGTGGTACAAAAATCAGAGGTTAGTCTTTTTTTCATAGAAATCCACTTATTTTTTGGGTATTTCAACTTCTCTTATCTGTGGATTTTTATCTTGGAGGAACAAAGTTGGGGTAGTTTCTTAGGTGGGCAGTGGAATGTGGAGTGGTTTCTCTCCACATCCACGGGATCCAACTCCACATCCACGGGATCCATGCATCATGGGGAGTGAGTTAACTACTGATTCATGGGTTAGGAGGTTGTCTATTCATCATCATACTTGCAGCTTGTAGAAGTTGCTTTACAGTTATGCTTTTGGTTTTGTTTTCCTTTTTTGTTTGAATGGCAAAATTGGATTCAATTGAAATGAAATCAAATACAAAGAGCCCTCAACATTCATGTAAGAGGCTTATAACTCAAAAAAATACAGCCAAAACATAATAGGTCAAACTACCACTTAGGAAACCAGAAACTAAAAAACGGAAATAACACCTCCTTGAAGACACCACTGAAGCTACTTTGCAGTTACGCTCTTAATTATACATAATTTTCAGTAGTCTTTTATTTATATTTATAAGTAACTGGGGTTGGTGGGTCCCTACCCTTTTATTGCAAGGAGAGAAGGTTACAATCTTCTAGAAGCACTAACCTAATCTTCTCTAATAATGAGAGTGGACTGCAGTGGGTAGTAGTTCCGGATCAGTTCTGCAGTTCATTGAATGACAGTTAATTCTTCATGATCAATTTTGGCTAAATGATCAGCGCTATCTCGCCAGATGTGCTTGAAAGGAAATGATTGTAAATTTGGAATAAGAGGATTGATTTTCTGATCAAGCATAGATATCTCCATGGTCCTTTATGGGAGCCATTAATACGACAAATAGCAACTGAAGAATCAGACTCAATGTGAAGATCCTGATCGGTGAGAGAACTTGCAAGCTTGAGACCTTTAACAATTAATTGAAGTTCAACATGAGTAATTTCAGGGACTACAATTGACCATTGAAACTGGGAAGACCATGGTCAGTTCATGGGAAAAGATTTTTTTTGTTTTTTTTTGGCTCTGTAGAAAAGACACATTTTGGTAACATTCCTAAATTATTGTTCAAAATTTACTTTTTTTTTTTTTTTTTCTTTTTCTTTTTAAATAGTTTAAACTCTGTAATATAATTTCTGATGCACACTTAAGGCAATGGAATCTGTTATATATCCAAGAATCCTCAAATATTGCTAATGATGTTTTAAGGGATTTGTCCTTGTTCTGTGTGGAGCTCAATCACGCTCCTTGTCTTAATGAATTTCTTGTACTTCCGACCACTACAAAAAAGGGTGGGTTCTACACCGACAGCTAATATACGAAGCCGTCGGCGTACATAAACCCGCGCCGACCACGATTATAAGATGCACATGACACCCAATCTGATTTTTTTTTCCAAGACCTACCAATTGAATAGCCAACCTGTTTTTTTTTCCAAGATCTACCAATTGAATAGCCAACCTGTTTTTTTTTCCAAGACCTACCAATTGAATAACTATAAAAGTTCTCTACTCAACCAAAATGGCTATGTACAGAATTCAATGAGGAGCGCTAGTTAGAAGAATACGGCAGGATTATTATCCTCTGATCCATATGCCCACATAATTTTTTTTGAATTTTTTGCTACAGCCTCTCTAATTTTTCTTTATGCCTACCAATTGAATAGCCAACCTGTTTTTTTTTCCAAGATCTACCAATTGAATAGCCAACCTATTTTTTTTTCCAAGACCTACCAATTGAATAACTATAAAAGTTCTCTACTCAACCAAAATGGCTATGTACAAAATTCAATGAGGAGCGCTAGTTAGAAGAATACGGCAGGATTATTATCCTCTGATCCATATGCCCACATAATTTTTTTTGAATTTTTTGCTACAGCCTCTCTAATTTTTCTTTATGCCTGTTTCACAGGATGAGAACCAGTAGTCAGTGAGCATATGTGATCCCTGATCAACTAGATTGTGCAATCATCAGGTTCCATAGTAGGCGCGTAACATGCAGGTAAGACACTTACTTGCAAATTACATTTCTAGAGCTAATTAGCTAGGTGCATATGATGCACAGTCTTTTTAATTGAATCATCATGTTCCATAGGTCACCTCACATGAGCCAAGGAGTAATTGGGCTAGACTTATTTGACTCGCCGAGATTCTGAGTCGTTGCTACTTGCTAAGATTGAGCCAAGTCGAGTTGCTGAATGCAACCATGGTTCATAAACCAACTAATATATATAAACTATTTCTACTATGATGCAGCCATGGTTTATAAACCACTCCTGACCTCTAATACCAGCTCAACCTTGTTTCATAGCTCTATGACCCTCACTAGATGTAACACTAGTAGGCAAAGAGTCTAATTAACAAGATTTGGTATTAAGTACACCAGCCGTGTGCACCTACATAGCTTGCCTGCAAGGGGAAACCGTCCATGTAAGTCTTGTCTATAGCACCAGTCTGGACTTCCAGCTTGCTCGGTCTAGGCCTAAAATTTTAAGGTTAGAATTGAAAATGGGATAAGATGGCCGAAATCTGGTCTAGGCCTAGCCCGTGCAGGAGAGAGCATGCAGGTCACTTTTTCAAGCTCATGTAACTTTACACCATTTATTCCTTCCCATTAGAGAGATCAACTGGCCTTCTAACTCTTTTAAGTTTTAACGCCCCCACCAACCTGATTGTACTGTAGGCGGGTTGAAGGAATAAATGCAGTAAAACTGTAGTCACATGAGCTTGAAAAAGTGACCTATCTGGTGTAGGGCATGCATAGATAAAGTAGTGTGAGTTATACAAATGTTGATCTTATTTAAGTTGTTGGATAGTAGTTTTGCTAAAGGTTTTCCTTTAATGTGTCTCTTTTTATCCTTAGTAGGTAAGTTGGGGCTTGAGATTAAATTTTTTTAATGTGCTATGATGACAGAAACCATCTTTGGAGATCATGATAGAAACCATCTTTGCCGTGTTATGTCTGCAATTGGAAATACAGAGAGTCCTGGCTGTTATCAACCCGCTCAGTCGAAAGCAGTGTTGACAGGTATGGCATGGACTGCTATATACAACTCTCCAATCATTAGCTTCTTTGTTAAAGTTTATTGCATATTATTCATCATTATTTTTAGATAATGGGTGCAAGTATGAAATTTGTGTGGAAATTCATGCTAAATGAGCAAAAAACCCACATCTAGATAAAAGTTAGGTGAGTGTTTCTCTTGACTGGGTTTTTCAATTCCTCTATTCATTCTCATAAATAAATATTATTTTTTAATTCCTAATTTTGTTACTTTACCACACCAATATAATTGTTCTAACAATCTAAAGGGTGAACCTTTTTATGGACCATTACCATAAATTTATGATCAGTCCAACAGTGGTAGTGTGATGGAGGCTCTTAGGACCATCTGATAAAAAATTGATTGAACCATGACTGGTTTAGGAGGTGTCAAAATCAGTTAGCAGGAGGTGTCAAAATCAGTTAGCACATGAACCGATTGCAGATATAATTGAAATGATCACTATATCTTGATGGAAAGCTTGAGAAGTCCTCTAAAACTTCTCTGCTCATACCATCAAGGCTGATGCATTCATTTACTTATTCTAGAATGTTTGCAGTCATATTTGACTTAATAATGATACATGACCTTATCTTATAGGTGTATGTTAGTGTGAATAAGAAGTCTCTCTGTCTCTTCTTTGATCTTATTGGTCTGCATGTTGTTGGAAGTGTGAGTCTATATTCAACTATAGTATTGCAAAATAGATTCAGTGCAAGTTCATTATTCCGTAAGCCCTTAATTAGGTGAAGAGGATGAAGAGGCTGATGTTGATGGTAGTTCAATGTTGTAGTTTCAAGACTGTTAAAGTGAAGAAGACGGGGGGATAAGTGTGCTTTTCACTATTACTTGATTGTTTGAAACTTTGTATAACTTACTGTTAATATGATTAGATTTATCATTAATCTAAAATGAGGTATTGAAGTTTCATGTATTTTCTATGTTAGGATTTCTTCAGCCGTGTATGCTATATTTCATAAACTTTTGTTTTCTTAAGGAACTCTTATCAATAGAACATCTGTCAGATAGTTGCATTCTACAACTAGTGAAGACAAGCTATGCCACTTTCTTAGTAGATAATGTAGGACTCTTGCTATTGAAGGCCATCAATTTGATTTGTTGGGTATTGCATCACTTCTATTTTGCTAGTTTGTTGTTATCAACTTACCTTTTTTTTTGGTCAAATGACCCTGACAAACTTGGTTAAATGCATTGATAATTGTGTGCAGGTATTTTCTTCATACACACAACATAGGAGTTTTTTTTTTAGAGATGAAACACTTCATCTACTTTTGAAGTTACCATTTACAAAGCGTCCTCTCAAATCTTACCATCTACCTGATGAAGAATAGAGGCAGATTCAGATGATAGTTGCGTTGTTGATTCAGATGGTTCAGTGCAGTGCTAATCTTCCTGAAACATTGAAACAAACCTTAATTGGTAATACCATTCCAGAGGCTTCGATTGATGCAAATAAAATAATGGGAATAAAAAAAATAAAAATAATTACAAAAAAAAATGGGAATAGTAAAAAATTGGAAAATTTTCTATATTTTTTTTATTTTTTAAAAAGGTCCTATGCCGACGGCGGATATTAGAGCCGTTGGCGTAGAAAGCAGACATTGGTTAGGCTGGTTTAATATAAAAAATTTATTTATATTAAATCACCGACGAGAATGTTACCGATGGCTAGAAGCCGTCGGCGTAGAATTTTCAGCCGTCGGCGATTATGTTTACCGACGGCGGATGTAGTCTACGCCGACGGCGGCCAGCCGTCGGCGTAGAAACCTGATGATGTGCATTAAAGTAGTCCACTTATCTGTGTGACTGTATGATGTGCACGAAATTTCATGCATTGAATGTTCTTGCATGCCAAACAGACATATGGACTGCTGTGTCCAATCAAGATGGGTGGACACTCATTGTAGACTAACCCTTTCATCAAATGTGTCACTTGATGTAAGATTACAATAAAAAAAAATGAATGGCTAAAACAAGTTTTGTACATCCACAAAGCAACCGTTTATATATTTAACCGTTTGGCCTACCCTTAGACCACCATATTCATGTTTTTGTAAAAATAATAATTTATGCTACGTATGAGGATTAAGAAGGCCATCAAATTGCTAGACTAGTGGTCACTTATCACAGCTCCTGCGATAGGTCTAGGGTTTTTTCCAGTGTATCAACACACCTTTTCTCTAGTGCATTAACACACCTTTCCTCTCCTTTGTACTCACCTTATGTACATAAATGAGAGTGACTGACAATATCCTAACAATAGTTGGATTAGGCATGTGAGTGAGTGATAATATTCTAAGTTGCATTAGGCTGTCATGGTATCATACTAACATCTCTCATTTGGCATGATGGCCGAATCAATATGTTATAAGTTTTTGTTATTGCAATGTTATATATATATATATATATATATATATATATATATATATATATAAAAGATAAGGGTTGCATCTTTCATTGGAGGACAGTGGGCATCCTCTAAGGACCATTATAGACCTCCACATAGTACCCAAAATAGTGTTTTGTTGCCATGAGGCACTAGAAAAAAAATAGATTATTAGCGGCAGTTTTTTGGAGTAAAAAACTGCTGCTATTAACAAAAAACTATTAAAGACTATTAGCGGCAATTTTTTGTTAATAGCGGCAGTTTTTGGCTGCCGCTAATAGTTTTGTTTTTGGTAGTGAGGGGGTAAGGTACATTATTTAGATCATTTTTTTTTTTAAAGAAAATTTTAAAAACTCCTTCCCACCATGTTTTTAGGCCTTAGCATTTAGACCATTGAAATCAGTGAATGTTTGACTTTTTAATTTTAATTTTTTAAATTACTCTTAACAAGGTACTCATAGCCCGTTAACTCCAATAAAAGGTCTCTCTCTCTCTCTCTCTCTCTCTCTCTCTCTATATATATATATATATATATATATATATATATATATATATATATATATGTGTGTGTGTGTGTGTGTGTGTGTGTGTGTTTTCTTTGAGCGACAACTAGGTAACCAATGAGTAGAAGAAGTGATATTTTTGTTGTAGAGCTGGTCGGTCACTTTTTTAGACATGTTTGTCTAGTTTCTATTATGAAATTTGAAGTGGTCAAACTTCCAATTGCACGACAGACATTTAATACAATGTTAGACTCACCAGATCTTCAAATCGAATCCTTTGCATCACATAATACAATTGATGAAAAATAGTGCCACATGTCCAAAATCAGTGACCCATCAGGAATGGAAATGGATCATTTATAGCAGGAGAGAAAACTCCTACTCATTTTGATGTCGCTAACAATATAAGCTGACTTTTAAGGTGTCTGGAAACGAAGAAACTGAGGCATATAGTTATAATCATAGTAAAAAAATCACCGAATTTTTTAATAATTCCTGAATTTAAGGTTTGGCGAATTAATCCCAAATTATTCGCAAATATTTCAAAATTCATCTAATCACAAAAATTTGTGATTTTTTGAGATTTTTAAAATATTTTTATAGTTAAAAATCTTAATTTTATTATTTATTATTTTTTCTCCCCGATTATTCTTTCGAATATTTCCCCAAACTTGCAGGATTTTTTCAAATTTTAACCTCCCCAAATTATTGCCGAACCCAACTTGGTGACCATGCTTAAAATTAGCCTCTACAAAATCAAAAGCGGTGCCGCATAGAAACAGAGGTGCTTTAGAGTCCATTGCTACCCCTTCATGAACAAAAAACTATTGCGACTTGACCAGATTGCCCATGCGGTGATTAGAAAAATGTTAGATATATTCTTCGCCCCCACCATTTATAACCAAGTTAATCCACTCCTTAAAAGATGACACCCAGGTTAAATCAATCTAAATTACCCAAGTGGCAATTCATCGATCGGTGAACTTTAATATCAACCATCAAAATTAAGAACAATTGTTGGTATTAGAGTGCACATATTGAATGATTCGAATCTCTCAAAAAGTGTGATTTTTAGACCCATAGCCTTCATTTGATGATATTCACTTGATTTCCAAGACCATAAGCAATTGAATGGTGTAAGCTTTTATAAACACCATTTGGTGTTTAAATGACGGTTGGGAGAGTCGGTATATACATTTAGATTCTTTAATAAATAAAATGGAAATAACCACTTGGTTAACTATAAAATATAAAATCATAAAGTCTTAAGTTCAAATCTCCATATAAAGGGTTTTGGCTTTTTTTTTTCCCTCCTCTGAGTAGGAGCTCTCCCTGAATCCTGTCGTGATTCTATTTTCTTCATTGAGGAAGTCTTGTTGGATTGGGAGCGAAAGCTTTCTCTTACTTTGGAAGAGAAAGAAAAGAATCATATAGATACTGATGAGATGGATGCTTTTTTGCACAACGGAATTAATTGTCTTGTAGGAAAAGTGATCTCATGTCGCAATGCAAATAAGGTGATCTTAAAGGAGACTATCATGAAGGCCTGGAAGTGTAAAGATCTTTGTATCTATGGTCTGGATGATAAGTTGTTCATTTTCGAGTTTCCAAACTACAGTTGGAAGACCAAAGTTCTAAACCTAAGTCCATGGTCATTTGAGAACAATCTCATTGCCCAACTGGAGGTGGAGCCAAAGATACCTATTTCCAAAATGATTTTTAATAAAGCCTCATTCTTGATTCATGCTTTAGATCTCCCGGTGGCAGCATTGTCACGACCCAGAATTCTTACCTGATATCAAGGGCCTAAAACTCTGTGTTATGACACCGCACGCTGGTTAAGGTGATAAGCGGACATACACATACTCTAAAAATTGACTTGCTATAAGGATTGAGACATTTAAGATAACATTAAACGATAAATGACTCATAAATTAATAACGAAAACATAGACAATAATAATGAAGTACTTAATCCTAATCATACATCTAGGACATCAAATCAAAATCAGTTTCAGGTAGGGTAAAACGGTCTCTCAAATATAAACTCACACAATGTATCAAGGCTAAAATAAGTCTCTCAAGAAATAAAGAAAAACTAGAGTAAAAGGGTTCTCAATGCTGGTAAAAATCTGCCGGGTCTACGTTCTCATCAAGGTGGTAGCCGATATCATCGTTTATATGAGCCGTCTCCGGATCACCAACTTCCGTATCATCAAGGACGGGATAAGCAGAATCTTCACCTGAAACTGTTAGATTTTGGGAGGGGAGTGAGTTTACTCAGTCGCGTAAACTCAGTGGGTTGCACAATCGATCCACCATAACTTACCCAGGTGATCATGTGTGCAATCGCTTGAGTTACAGTATATTTTGAAACTAAAATTAGCATTTAAATAAAATGACTAAGTTATCCATAACTTATAACATATCATAATCTAACTGAAAAGTATATTATAACATGAAGGGTACATGATGCTTCTAATTTTCTTATTTCTTTTCCGATTTGTCTCATCAACTTAGCATACGTAATATATCGTAAGTCTTATTAATTACTCCATACGCCTACACAATGTACTTCGTTTCTTATCTTATTTAAACGATCTGTGCCAGGATCGCTGCTCGAGCCTACCACGCGAGGTCCATGTGTAGATAACCACCTAACCTCCATATCATAACATAAACCACCATCTAGCCAGATGAGGTTGCAGACATGGTAACCACGATGTCCCCTTAGTTCGAGACAAGACTATAATGTCCTTAAGACCCGTCTTGGCTGCAGACGTTAGGCCCTACGGTGGCTCGTAAGGTATGACACGTGTAGAAACTTAATTAATGTTTAGCTGGCCTTCACAGCGTGTCTTACATATTATATCATTTTTCGGTTATGGGCTTAGGTCTCCTCCCCGATTTCATATTTGCTTGGGCTTAAGTCTCCACTTTCTTAACATACATATGTCTTAACATATTTTTTTCTCATTTTTTCTTAAAACTTAGTTACAATGGGCTACGATGCGATAGGCTTCACTAAACCACATTTTCCAAGGGACGGGTTCCGTAGTAACCTGGATGTACTTCGTGTGGTATCCCATACTACCATAGAGGGGTTGCATCCGTACATGGATGCTTACATTCTAAGTTCCATGTGACCGTGAAAGAAACCCCACCGTGACGAAGGCTTATGTCATATATCATATCTTATTCTTAACGTATATGCGTATGCCCTATCGTGATTTTCTATATGATGAATATTATATAATAATGGTGAACATATATAAGAATGAAATATAACATAAACCTTAAGCATTTCATATTTTTGAAGAAAATTAATAAAGAGCATAACATATGAAATATTAAAGTAAAATAAAAAATAATAAATATTTAACTACATTCATTTTGCAATAGAGTTGAAACTATGCTTCATTAGGGTTAATTGCATCCATGAAATTTGGTGATTGACTGGTATAGCGATCCGACATATTTTAAAATTTTAAAGGAGCATATGTGTCAATTCAAGGATTGTATGAGCCTTAAAGGAGGTAATAGAATGGTAAGTATTGAAAAACATTAATATTTGACCCCTTAAACTTATAGATTATTATTCGATGAAAGCTATTTAATATATTTTATGTAATTTTAATAAATTTTAAGTTTGGAGACAAGTTGAGCATAAAGTAGCCCAAGAGTAAAAATTTAATGTCAAACCCGTGCACCCTTGAATCATCTAAAGCGTATCCTGACTTACAGCTCAATTTTGACCCTAAAAACATTAAATTCATGAAATTTCTATTTCAAATAAAGTTCTAGATCTCGTTGGCTGCTTGCCAATGCCGTAAGAATCATATAAATCTGAGTTCGGAGAAAAAAGTTATGGCTAAAATATCGAGGCCGTGTATGTTGAAGAGTTTGGCCGAATTTCACGAAAATCTGGGAAAAACGATCTTATCGATTTTGGGCCGAATTTCTATGTTTTTAAGACCCGAAATTTATCAAAATTTAGGAAAAATTTAGGATTTTCTTTTTAAGAAATAACTGAATAATTTAAGATAGATTTAGAGTCATCCACCTGTTGAAGCGTGATTCGAATCCTATGATGATTTAAGTTGATGGAGATCGGATTCGAGAGACGATATGCCCGAGTCTTTTCACGAGAAATCATTTCTTATGATAGATCAGTCGCGGCGATGAGAAGCTTTGATGGTGTAAGATTCTCTGATAAGATAGAAAATCGATGGAGATTCGATGAGGAATTATGAAGGAAGGCATTGTCGGAGCTTTTGTAGAGAAGAGAGAATAGAGAGAGACAACTGAGAGAAGAAGTAAATATATATATATAATTTCCTTTCTAGGTTAACTCTAATTAAGACTTTCCGTACAAGATTTAATAAAATAGTAGTTTCTCCATGCAAGTAGAATTCATACGTGACTTGAATAGCTTGAGAAGAAGTTTTGTTCCAGCGCTTTGTGTAAGCACTAAAGCAAAAGGTGATTCTCTCCTGAAATTACAGTTATGCCCTTTAACCTGTTTCACTCTTCAAATGGGCGTAACTTTTTATATTCTAGTCGAAAATCGATAAATTATATATCGTTGGAATCGTATCGACGAGTACTTCACAATGAGTCTAATATTGTTATATAAAAAAATTAGACTATTTCTAAAGTGGGTAAATTCCGGTGTGGAGCGTTAGCACCACGCACTGTGTGGGTCAGTTTGAAGAAGTTGATGTTGATGAAAATGGTAAGCAGTAGGGTAAATTCCTTCATAGTTAGTTTGAATAAGTTGATGTTGATGAGAATGGTAAGCGGTAGGGTTAATTCCTTCGTCTTAGAGTTCAGATTGATATTACAAAGCCGATAAGGAGAGGAGTTCTCTTGCAACTGAAGGAGGACCAACCTTTGTGGATTTCGTTTGAATATGAAAGACTTCTAAATTTTTGCTATCATTCTGTCATCCTTGGCCATGCTGAAAGTGGCCGACCAGCCCTGATCCTAAGATGGTGGACACAAAGAAGCAATATGGTCCTCGGCTAAGAGTCGCTTCGTTTTCCCCGCTCAAACTAGACCACAACCGTATCCCATCTCCTCCGCTCTCCATCTCCATGCCGAAGGCAAGTGTGCCGAAACCTAGCGTTGAAGTCTTCAAAGAGGCATCAATTCGGAAGGCACCTTCGGATGTAGGTGGTCAGAGTAGTCTATCGCCGGCAATGGAGGTGTCTGGGAGGGAGAGATTTTGGAAACCTGATCCAAAGTCAAATGGAGACCTTTCATGAAGTTCAGAGCCTCGATATCGTCTCATTATGATAACATCTCTAATTTGAGCAAGGAGGACCCACGTTTCGTGAGTTCCCCTATTTTGGAGGATAATGCATTAAAGGTGGACACCGCCAATATGCTATCTAAGAAGGCGGTTACTGACACCTTTGTTGTTCCTCATACCAATCCTATCAATGACCAGAAGTTTCTTGGATCGGCGCCCACGGTTACCCAATCTTTTCAGAGGCTAAAACACGTCTTGCGGGATTGTGAGTCCCATTGTTCCCCACCTCTTTCACTGCTTTCTGACTCCCATATTTCTGGGTTTTCTGAAAATGAGGACCATCATTCTTTTCACAAGTGGAAGAGGTTGGGGAATATGGAGGAAGTTGCAAGGAAGAGCTCTAAGGGTAAACTGGGAAAATATGAGGAGGATGTTGTTACTACTCAAATTGCAGGTCATTATGAGTTTTTATGCCTGGAACTACTGAGGGCTCGGAATCCTCGAACAATTTGTGCCCTTCGCCTACTTTTGGCGAAAGAAGGTCCTATTATCATTTCCTTAGTGAAATCATCGCCTTCACTAAACGAATTGATACTCTTAAACTTGAACTGGATTGTTGAGGCAGGTCGGGAGGACTTGTTCTCTTATGGCATGATGATATTCTAGTTGATGTTCAATCATTTTCTCAGTACCGCATTGATGCCCCAGTTACAGATCCGGATGGGAGTTCAAAGTGGAGGCTTACGTGCATCTATGGAGAGCCGGATTCTTCTCTTCGACGATGTACGCGGAAATTGTTACGCAATCTCCACACTGGCTATTCCTTATCATGGCTATTGGTCGAGGACTTTAATGAGATACTGTTTCAACATGAGAAAAAAAGGTATGAGAATCAGAAGCCAAGCCCAGATGGACGATTTTCGTATATGCCTTGATGACTGTGAACTTAAGGACCTAGGATTCTCGGGTCCAAAAGTTTACTTGGAGCAATGGAAGAGAAGACTTGGATAGGGTGGAAGAATGTCTTGATCGAGCAGCTGGAAACTTATCCTGGTGCATTTTATTTTCCAACTGCAAAATCATTGTTGATGCGACGCCTAAATCGGACCACTTAGCTATTACTATTCGACTTCATAACAAACGATTGCAAGCTACAAGAGGATACAGACCCCTCCGATTTGAAGCTATGTGGGTTCGGGATCCAAGCTTTTCTGATATCATTGAAAACAAGTGGACCAGCCATGCCCTGCCCAATGTGGAACCCGTTAGCAATTTCAGGAAAAAACTAAGAACTGGGATACTTTGGAAACGTTAACAGGAAGATTGATAGTAATATGAGAGAGCTCCAATCGTTGTCGACTAACATAATGCTTGATCAGGGGGTGAGTTGCAAGATCAGATAGATTAAAATAGAGATCAATGAATTTCTTCAAAGAAAGGAGGTTATGTGGAGACAACGATCCAGAGAGATTTGGCTGCAATTGGGTGACATGAACACAAAGTATTTCCATGCTCGGACGTCGGCTAGGAAAAAAAGAAATCTCATTGATGGTCTTTTTGACGATCGAGGAGCTTGGATTACTGATGAAGAGAAGATGGAGTAGTTGGAGTTGAAGTATTTGCTTCCACAATAGTGTTGATTCCACTGACATCCTCTTGACCTTACAACCTTTGGTCACCACAACTCAGAATATGACGTTAACGAGAGAGTTTTCTTCTACAGAAGTACATAAAGCTCTAATGAAAATGCACCACCAAAAATCTCCGGTACTTGACAATATGCTTGCACTCTTTTACCGAAAATATTGGTACCCCATATGTGATGATGTTCTAGCTCTTATTCTTTGTTTTCTAAATGGGGACACTGATATATTAGGCATCAATTAAATCCACATCGTCCTTATCCAAAAAATCATAAATCTCAAAACAATGAAAGATTTGAGACCCATCAGCCTATGTAATATTGTTTACAAAATTATTTCAAAAGTGTTGGCCAACAGACTCTGTGATAGCCCGACTTTTCCCCTTCTCGTAACTAGGAAAGGTTGTGCCGTCGGATCACCTAACATGATCCTGTCATACAAGGGCATCGTGTACAAAGTGTTACATATGTGGAAGCGAATTGAATTAACTTTGATACATAGAAATATGACAACAACTGATATTCATTCATTTATCTAAAACAACAAACTGAACAGGAATATAAACAAAAACATATACATGAAGTAGTAAACTACCTTAAATCACACTGCTGTTTATACATGTTTAATGTTTAAAAATAAATCTCTCTCTCTCTCAAACCTCTCAAGGAAAGAAGTCCTCAGCAGAACCTTCCTCCTCATCCTCCTCCTAAGACTGGTAGGTAGGATCAGTCTCGTGCTCAGGGTCTTGAGCAATATCTGCAGCTAAGACATAAAGTCGTAGGATGAGCTATCATCAAAGCTCAGTAGGAAAATTTAAAGTGCTAAGTTATATGTTAGATTTTCAATTCACTTCTAAATGCACAAATACAAAACTAAACACATTATATCTCACCTTGTATTTATTCTAGCAGCATATAGTATAACAAATAATAAATCATACAAATATTGTATCATGCTGATAGATTCATGCTGAACAAATACGAGGAATCATACAGACAAGAAATCATGCTAGACAATTACAAAAATCATACTGAAACAAGACAAATACAAGAAACAAGAAAATCAAGCTCCCGAGTTAGCGGGATCACTTGTCAAGCTCCCGAGTTAGCGGGATCACTTGGACCGAGAAAATCAAGCTCCCGAGTTAGCGGGATCACTTGGACGAGATATCAAGCTCCCGAGTTAGCGGGATCACTTGATTCAAGATGAAACAAAGACGTGTACATGACATCAAGGATAACAGGATATGAACAATGTATGATAACATATATGCAAGCTCACATCATGAACATATATCATATAGCAAAACTGATTTGAATAACTGAACTCACATGATCATATTTAACTATAATTATCATAATCATTGATATTCATGTATCCAAGCTGAACTAGCATCATAATTATGCAAAGCATACATCAAGTCTGTAGCTCTCGAAGTTGATCTAACACCATTAGTCATAGTCATACTTTGAAAACTAACATATGCATACATTAATTATACGTCACATTTGAACGTACATCATTATTCATCAACATTCATTAAAGCTGATCTAGTAACATCATTACATAACCTATATATAAAACTGAACTATTTTGTTGTTGCATAATCGTATATCGAACTGAATTTCATAGCATGACCATATGTAATATTGATCTTATTACCATCATGCGAAACTAGCATCTTTATTCATTAAAATCATCATGAGTCGAGTCATGCAAAAACAGTCACTTCAACTTACTCTATTATCATTATCAATACTGACATGAGCATAGTTAAATAAAAATCCTAAGTATCATATCATCAGTATACTATACATCGAGCATCATGAATAATTATACAAAAGCGTATGTCTAAACTGATCTTCTCGTCATTATGCACTACTATACATCCAACTGAATTTAGCTTTCTCATGCCTAACCATTCATTGAACTAAACTTTAATAAGCATATGGGATCATCCATCACAACTAACTAATTGGGTGTTTCATCTAACTGACATAGCTTAGTGTGGTAAAAGTATTTCTGTTAACTTACTTTATCAAAACTGGTTCATCACTGAGTTGTACTTAGCACAATCTTTTGACATGCTCTCCTATATCAGATCTAGATATCAGATTTGCACTAGTTATCAGATTTCTTTATCTTTACATAAACTATACTAGCATATATGGAACCATTCATCATACTAGTTAACACGAGTTATGAGCTATCTCTATATCTTTTATATTATCCTGCTAATCTTCTATTAGAAGAAAATAAGACATGACGGAGACTAAGATAGATCAGGTCTACAAATCATCATGCACTCATGGAACTTGTAGACAATAACTACTATATCAAATTAACTGACAATCTTTGTTTTATACCAGGCCAATAGATATATCAACCATCATCGTTCAATCCGACATGCACCTATGTAGGTATCTAGTGTACTAATATTATCCATATACATCACTGTCAATTTGGCATCACTGTGCAATCATGGACATCCTTTATCTATTAGTTATTCTCAGATGCATATAATCCTTGATCATGTATCGAAAAGAAATACTGATAAATATATAGAGGCATCATGAGTATGATCAATTTACACTAATTATATAACACAATTATCATGCTATTCAGAAGGGCAATGAAATACTAAAATATAAGTCAGCAAGGTGATCTCCCTACCTTATACCAGGCTTACGTGTAACTGGTTACCCATGCACGCATGTCTTTAAGCAAACTCGTCATGTGCACAAAATACCTAAGATTTATGGTCATAGTATTAGTAATTTTAATGGTTTATTGGATCAACATAGACCCCAAATATGGATCATTTATGGTCCCAAGTCTCATAGTCAAACTCACTAATTCAATCCAGCACAAACCCTTGATAGAGGTGTCACCAAGTGCGTCAGATGCAGGGTTGTCGCGGCAAGCAACATAGGTTGCCGCGACAAGCTTTGCAGCTGAGCATGTTGCCGCGACTTGTCACCAATTTATGACCCCTTAAACGTTGGATTTAGAAATTTATTCCTTCATGAAAGTTGTAGGGCTTGTTGTCCTCTTTCCAATGCATCACGAATTGTATCCATCTGAGTTCAAGATCAAAAGTTATAACAAAAATACCATACAATAGTCTGAGCATAATGTTGCCGCGACAAGCCTGAGTACCTTGCCGCGGCAAGCCTGTCAGGCTGGGCTTGCTGGGACTTTGGCTTCTTTTACTCAGACCTTTAGTTGGGTCTTTTGTATGATTATAAAGATCATATATTTTACATATATATTGCACAAAAATTTAGATTTTCTGGTTGCCGATTCGATCTTAGTGAATCGACACCACAGATTTATATTCTCTCTAAAAATAAACTAATAAAATGAACCTAGTCTAGTACTTGGTTCGTTGACGGCTTACCTTTTGGTGAATTTATCGTTTTGATGACGCCGAGCATGTGTCGGTGTCGAGGTCGCCGAGCTCGTGAAATATGTGTCGAAGCTAGGGCCGTGAGGATTCTCCAAGACCAAGGGTTCATCTGCCGAAGCTCTTGCGATCGAATTGTAGGGTCGCAAATGAGATTTTTTTTTTTTAAGTTTGAAGCAGAAGAAGGAGATGGCTGTCGAGCTCTTGTAGCGGCTACTTCCACTTTGTGTGCATGGGAGTTACTAGTGACTCATGCATGCGTGGAGAAACTTGGAGGATTAAAACAACTTATAAGCTGTTAAGGGATGAAATCCCTTCTTATTCACACACACATTTGCATGGTGTAATAGCAGTTAAACTAAAATAGGCTTTGGCTCAAGTAGAACTCTACTACAACTTGAAAGTGTATTAGCTAGCTGATGTTTGGCTTTGGCTTTAAGTGTATTAGCCAGCGGCTAATGGTAGGCTGGCTATGGTCTAAAGCCAACACAACTTGGAAAAGTGTATAGCTGGGTCTTGTCAAGAATATTTATTAATATGCTTGCCTTAGTTGTTGTGGCAACTTCTTATGCTTGCCTCAAGTGCTGAGGCAACATACATTGCTTACCTCAAGTGGCCGAGGCAACCCTTTTTGTTTACCGTGTTTTGGGTCAAAATGGTTGACACCCTTATATGTCAAACATGTTGATGCATCATTACCAAATTGTGTGTTGAGTTATTTTATTATTTTGAAAAATAAAATTTCTAAGTATTTGTGTGACAGATATAGTGTGACTTATCGAGTGAAGCACAATTTTGTCAACTGTTACAAACTTAAACTCCTGCTCCCTTCCATTATCTCCCCGAACCAGAGCACTTTTGTCTCGGGTCGGTTAATAACCAACAATGTCCTTGTAGCCTATGAGATTAGCCATTTTCTGAAAAACAAAAGAACCAGTAGTGATGGGTACTGTGCTCTTTAACTTGATGTCAGTAAGGCGTATGACCGAGTTGAATGGGACTTTCTAAAAAATTGTCTCCTTAAATTTGGTTTTGCAACTAGATTTACAGATTTAATTATGAAATGTATATCTTCGGTTTCTTGCACTTTATTGTTTAATGCTACTGTTCGAGGAAGTTTCATGCCATCGAGGGGACTTCGACAAGGGGATCCTCTCTTCCGTTATCTCTTTATATTGTTTGTCGAAGTCTTTTCCTCTTTATGCGCTAATGCCTTGGGGGAAAATTCTATTATTAGAGTCCAAATCTGTAGAAATGCACCGAAAGTTTCTCACCTCCTGTTTGCAGATGATAGCCTTCTTTACTTCAAAGCTGATCGAAGGGAGGGGAATGTGACCCGATCACTTCTTCACGATTATGAAAGAGCATCGGGCCAAATGGTTAACTTGGACAAATCATCGATCACTTTCAGCACCAATGTCAAAGCCGAAAAGCGATCCGAACTTCAACAAATACTCTCTATCAAAAGTACACATCCTCATGAGAAGTATCTGGCCTACCACCGTTTATTGGAAGTTCAAAGAAGAACAGTTTTGGTTATATTAAAGACCATATTTGGGGCAAGCTGCAAGGATGGAAAGATAAAGTTACTCTCACGAGCAAGGAAGGAAGTCCTTATCAAGGCCGTGGCCCAATCAATGCTTACACATGCTATGGGATGTTTCCTGCTACCCAAAACGTTACTACATGAAATCTCTTCTTTGATTTCTCGGTTCTAGTGGGGTCAATGCCAAAAAAATAAAGGCATCCATTGGATGCCGTGGAGAAAGTTATGCAAATCCAAAAGAAATGGAGGGTTGAGATTTAAGGATCTCGAAGCTTTTAATTTGGCAATGTTGACAAAACAATCTTGGAGATTTGTTAAAAAGCCAACATCTCTTGCAGCCCGGATCCTAAAATCCAAATATTTTCCCTTGTCAAACTTCATGGAATCAAACCTGGGCAAAAATGTTTCTTACACTTGGAGAAGTATTTAGGAAGTTAAGATTGGGTTGGAAAGAGGAATGGTAAAGCGTGTGGTTAATGGTTCACCCATTCATATTGGAATGATAGGTGGCTTCCGAGACTTGCGACTTTTAAGATCATCACTCAGTGGAAACCATGGATAAACTTCTCTCTAGGTAGCCGAAGCAATGGGATCTTGCTCGCATTAAGGATATATTTTGGGAAGAGGACGCCCGTTCTATCATTTAGAGATTCGAGTGCGATGATAAAATTGCTTGGGGTTTCAGCCATAATGGTCATTTTCAGTGCTTATTATGTAGCCAAAGAAGTTTTTATTCTCATCAATATAGCGTTGGCTAGAACAAAATTTGGGAGTCTTCTATGCCAAATAAGGTGAAACATTTTGCTTGGTGTGCGTGTAATGACATTCTTCATATCGGGGCTAATCTTTTTAAGAGGAAGGTTCTTGATGATCCTACTTGTGAACTATGTGGACAAGAGGCTGAATCTACCCTTCATGTCCTTAAGGACTGCCCAAATGCTATAAGATTGTGGCTTTGAGATCTGACTGTTAGATATTTTAGATCTAGGCCAGAATCGTTTGATCAACATATTAAATAGAACAATTAATTAGTAAGATAAATCTTACTTACCTGATCGGATGGTCGTGAAGACGTGCTTGATCGGCAGATCCTCGGTACAAGATCACGACCCTTAGAACAAACCACCTCTCTTTCTTTCTATCTCTATTGATGGGAATAACATTGAGAGTGAATAAAGAGGGGACGTTGTTCTCCTTAAATAGACCTTGATTAGTCTCCTAGCCCATCAAGGAGACTAAATCTAGAGGATGTGTCACAATATAAGAGGGATTACCACAACCCTATAAATTAGGAATTCCACCAGATTGCGTGGTGATTCCTATTGTACCACGTTTAGAAGTCTTACCAATTTAAGTTTTAATAAATAAGTAAAGAGGCTAGTGTGTGGGTCACAAATACCCAACAATCTCCCACTTGATCCACACACTGGCAAAATATTGTTTTAATAAATTCATGAATTGGTCCTTTTGAAAAGCGGATGACCATCCTTAGAATTTTATAAGACCATTGACTTTCAAGGAAATTGGTATAATACATCATCCCCTCAAGTTCAAGAAACAACTATAATAATGGATCATGAATGCCTATAATGTACCATGCTTTACAATTGACAATAAGGCAGTTTCATGGTCACAAAATTATTGCTGTTTAATGAACCCAAGAGTATTACTTGTGGTTTTGTGACACCAGTATATGCACACTTTAATGCAATCACTTGTGTGTATACCTGCATTCGTCTTGTTTCATACCCTAAGGTATGTTATCCTGATATCTTACGACATTCGCCACGTGAAAATCATCACCCAACTATCAGGATAAAGGCTATACAACCGTGTTGCCTAATCACGATAGCCCAAGCTTCCTTATTTGAGCACTTATGCTCTCAGGCCAACATTGCATATGCTAATAATGATAATCATGATAAATATTGAGTAGAATGAAAAACATGCATCAAATGATAATCAAAGATATAAAGAGTGTCGACAATAAAAAAGAATGGAGTAAAGTTTGTGGAAGAAACTCCCACTCAATTAATGTACTCGAGTGTTTCTAACACTCCCATCCGGATCACGTGCACTAAAAATCTTTTGGTTGAAGCCCCTTTGTGAGATAACTCCCACTGAAAATGAGACTATAAAAAACTCTAATATCCTAATCTGATCACTTTAAGGAATATTATGATCATTAGTGAATTTGATGTTGTCTTTTATTCCTGACTCCCACTGATTGTCTCAATTGCCAGAAGGTTGATATAACTAGTCTCAACGGTTGTAATTAAAATAAATTATTTACTAGAGAACTATATCAAACACTAATAGAATCCAAAGTAATAGTTAAACTATCATCTAAAGGAGTAAAAAAATTATAAACAACTCTAATTAAAAAAAAAATTGTCTAAAAGACTGAATAAAAGTCTAGAATTTCTCCTCATTGCTAAAAAATAACTTTTCATTCAGTCTGTGGCTCCTCGTGCTGCTTCTGCTGATTAGCTTCTCCTTGTTGCTTCTTCTTCATAACATTTTTTCATAAATAACAATCCTTCTTGAAGTGACTTTTCTTTTACGTAAATAGCGATCATCAGGTATCATTCACAACAATTTTCTTTTTGAAGTCCTTCTTGTTCCCTTTATTTGTGAAGTGATTCTTTCTTTGATCATTTTTCTTAAAATTTCTTTTATGAGCAGGATTGTGGGCAAAATGAGCAGATTCAACCTTGTTGCCCCGCAACCGTTGTTCTTCTGTTACACACATTGAGATAAGCTGGTTCAAGTCCCATTTTTCTTTTTGGGCATTGTAATTTACTTTAAAGGTATCAAACTGACTCGGAAGGAATGCAACAGCTAAATGTACTATAACTATTTCTTCAATGGGAATACCTTGCTCTTTGAGCTTCATTGCTAACATAGACATCTTAAGAATGAACTCCCTCACACAACCATTACCATCATAGCGCATATTCACAAACTCCACAAGATAACCATATTGCAGAGATTTAGTAGACCCAACAAACTGATCCTCGATGATTTTCAACAACTCGCGTGCAGTGTCAGTGGTCTTAATACCACAATGGATGACCTCACTCATAGAAGCGCGGATAATCATGATGGACATACGATTTGCCTTCTCCCACTTGGCATGCAGAGCTTTTTCAAACTCTGAAGAGTTATCGGTAGGAGTCGCTGGTTTATTTTCCGATAGAACAAAATCATAATCTAGATAACCAAGGGTCAAATCCAGACCCATTCGCCAAGTGGAATAATTAGTACTAGTGAGCTTTTCAATGCTCGCCATCTGTTGCTGCAACAGTGATCCGTCCATAGCTACAATGACATAGATCATTGTCAGCACACGTTCATTTAGAACTTTACATAATTTGAGTTCGTACCTGGGGTCAAGGTCGAATCAATCAGAGTGTATTAACCATGTGCAAAACCATCCACTCTGAGGGACAGACATGACTCATTGTCTCAGCATCACCTTAGGGCAGAAGCTTTGACCTATTGTATGTCTCCCTAGTTCGTGTCCGTAGACACGCATAGACCTAGTCATTTGTGTTTTGGTTTGATCGAAGCTAGTCATCAGCTTAGGCCAGAAGCGTCGCTCTTCTCTCACCTAGACACGCATAACTATTCTATCCATTCCCCTTTCGTAAGTTTTCTAAGTCAGCTTTGGCCAGAAGTAGTAGCTCATGAAAGTGAATGCTATGGCAATCTTAATGAGACAAGTGTCTCAAAATTCAAGGATAACGTAACCTCCATAGGCCGGTCACCTTTGGGCAGACTTCACACTTACTTTGGCAACGTTTCCCTGAACGATTGCTTTACCGGTATTCCTAAACCCCTTTACAGGAATAACCTATCTCAAAGCATTCTATCATGTCATTGGTTCAAGGTTTCATACCCTAAAAAAATGTTCACTACTAAATTTTAATAAAAGTAGAGTTCTAAAGGGAAAGTACACATGCATTAACTATGAACAATGACATGATAGAGTAAGAGTGTCCATACAAAATGTTCAAAAAAAATAGTTTAAGTACGTATTTTGAACAAAAAATATTTATTAACCTTTGACTGGAATTTTCATATCCAAAACAGTGTTAAACAGTTCCATAGACCAGTCCAACGTGTAGGTCTCGTCGATTAGATCAAAATTGATAGGTCATATGCGCGAAACAGAGTTGTAAAACTCCAGATATCGCATTTTAAACTTTGAACCCAAAAAGTGTTCAGTCTGGTTGCGGAAACTAATTCCGAGTTTAAAACTTTTGTCTCCAACCGTCAGAAACAGTGTAGTATGGTGGCTGCAGACAAAATATAAATGGTCGGTGATGGTCATGAAACCGGGTTGAGATGGGCCAGGTCTAAGGGTCAGGAACCTGGATGAAGTGGGCCACAGCTAAGGGCCGGTAACCGGGTTAGGGGTAATGGGCCAGATCCACGGGTCAGCTGGATCTCGTTCAATGGGCCTGGTCACGCGGGTCAGGTGGGCCGACAACAGACCCGACCCGGCCCTATAGAACCCTAACCCAACTATTCATCGTCTTCTTAAACAAAAAAAAGTGTTCTTTCTTTTTATAGAATACCCACATGGACTTGGATCTGGTCGTCGATCGACGAGATTAGCCGACGGTCCGGTGGACGTCCGGCCTGGCGCCGGCCAATCGACCGATCGGGCCCGATGATCTTGGGACCGTCGCATCAAAATTTGTTTGTTTGTTTGTTTTTTTTTTTTTTTTTTTTTTGAAACTTGAGTTGCAGCCCTTAGGGGCTGGTGTGTACCAACACCTGGCACCGCCGGCCGAAGGTCCGGTGCACCGTCCAGTCGGCATCGGCACCGGCGACCGACCGGTGCCAGTCCAGTGACCGGACTGTGGCGGACGGCGCCGGACCGTCGGTTCAGAATTTTTTTTTTTTTTTTTGTAAACTTGAGTTGCATGCAGCCGACCGATCACCTCAGGTGGGCAACGCTTACTGAGAACGATCCTCTACTGTCACATCCGATCCGATCTGAGCCACGCTCTAATCAAGAAGATGTGAGTCATCCGGTACAATTATTCACGGTCTAATCAGACGGTCAAGATCTAATGCCATCCAATCTGAACCACGCTCTAATCAAGAAGATGTGAGTCTTCCAAACGCTCTAATCAGACGGTCAGATTATCATGTCTAGTTCAGATTAAATCCATGGGATCTTAATCTGGATTGAGATCTATGATAAACAATCCCATATCAGACCGTCGGCATGTGAACACAGTTTTTTTTTTTATGATTTGTGTAATCAAGCGGCACACATAAAAAACCAATATATATATATATATATATATATATATATATATATATATATATATATTTTATGATTTGTGTGGATCAAACGAAATCAGGCCATCCCTGGCTCTGATACCAATTGTTAGATATTTTAGATCTAGGCCAGAATCGTTTGATCAATATATTAAATAGAACAATTAATTAGTAAGATAAATTTTACTTACCTGATCGGATGGTCGTGAAGACGTGCTTGATCGGCAGATCCTCGGTACAAGATCACGACCCTTAGAACAAACCACCTCTCTTTCTTTCTATCTCTATTGATGGGAATAACATTGAGAGTGAATAAAGAGGGGACGTTGTTCTTCTTAAATAGACCTTGATTAGTCTCCTAGCCCATCAAAGAGACTAAATCTAGAGGATGTGTCACAATATAAGAGGGATTACCACAACCCTATAAATTAGGAATTCCATCATATTGCGTGGTGATTCCTATTGTACCAGGTTTAGAAGTCTTACCAATTTAAGTTTTAATAAATAAGTAAAGAGGCTAGTGTGTGGGTCACAAATACCCAACACTGACAACACCAATGCTCACTGTTTCGGGGGCTTACGATTCTAAAAGACTTTGAAGAAGAAACAGACTGTTTCCTAATGATAGCATGGGCGATATGGGAATGCAAAAATTCCATTGTTATGGGAAAATCTTCCGATGATCCTTGTTTCCACATTTTTTGGGCTGAGAAATTATATGAGGACTTTAGTAAGTTTAATGTTCCATCCAACCAATCTGATACCACTCCTGAATGGCAGCGTCCAAGGCAAGGAATTTTCAAACTTAATGTAGATGGAGCTTGGAAGCAAAGTGGAAGTATTGTGGGTATTGGAACAGTTATTCGGGACAGTGAGGGCAGGGTCCAGTCATCTTGACAAGACGGTTTGAGAACGTTTCATCAGCACTCCATATCGAGATTTTGCCTATTCATCATGGTGTAGAGCTTGCTCGAGATACTGGAAGCCATCATATTGCTATAGAAAGCGACTCTCTGAAATTGCTATAGAAGCCATCATATTGCTTCTTCAAAAAAAAAAAAAATCGGCCAAAATTTCAAAGTTTTGGTTTCGGGCAAGACTAAAACCGAAATTTTGATCCTTGGTGTATAACGATTTAATGAAAATTTGATCCTTGGTGTATAACGATTTAATGTGGTGATGAGCATTAATCCGTAAGACTCAATCTCTAATAATTAACTTTGGAGGGCAATGGTCAGGTCCAACTAGTTGAATTTGATATCGTGTTCGACCAGATCTGCAGCCATGGCTATGAGAGGATCTGTAATTTCACATTTTCCAATTTTTTGGAGACATGTAGTCAAAATTCTCTCATATCCAATGTTTGCAGATATGGTTGAACAAAAAAATAGGTAAGTTGGACCTGATCATTGCTCTTAACTTTGGATAGTGTTTGGTAGCTAAAAAGCCTAAAATGGGCTTGATTTCGAAGGGCCGTCCTATAATTATGAGAAAGTAGGATAATAGAAAGGGTAGCGGTTCTTTCGTAGCAACTAATGGTTCCCCTTTCACTGTTAACATCATTGACTACCTTGAATCAGATGATGGAGATTCGTTTTTTGCCTCATTCTTTCAAAAAATAGATCTTGAGATCATGATAGACTTAACAATCCCGTTGGATATTAATTCCACGTGATACACATCCACAAAAGTTACCTAAGAACCATTTCACATGGTACACCATGATCACGGATATGTGTCACATGGAATCAACATCTGACAATTTAATTGGTGGGCCATAATCTCAAGATCTATTTTATGAAAGATTGGGATGAAAAAAATGATCTCCATTATCTGATTCAAGGCAGTCAACGGTGAAACCATCATTTGCCGAAAGAATCTTCCGTTGGGAATACCGCTATCATAATGGAAATTGGCAAACATGGAAGTGCCGCAGCGTCAACGCGGTGATGTATACCATAGACATGTCAATTACTAGAGCTGCCCATGTCGCCCCTTTTAAGCACCATTTTTTTTAGGAAAAATTTCAGAATCGACCCTGTTAGATTCACCTTTTCCACCAGAGACCCTATAGTTTCACTTTTCTCATAACTAACTAGCTCTAAGCCGAGACCCTGAGAAGAGTAAAAAGTTGAAGACACCCCTTCTATGACTTTCTTTAACCCACAAGAGCATCCACTTCTTCCTCATTTTAATAAGCTCCAATTAGTGAGAGATAGAGGAGGCGAAGGTGAAGACGTCTTCTTATTTTGAAAGTAGAAAATATAGGCTTGAGATGAGAAGAACCTATATTTTGCTATTGGGAGAAGTAGACCTTACAGTTTGCCATTGCGACGAGAGGTAAGTTCAGATTATCCAGTGTAAACCTCATTTTCAGTTTCTTAAGGTTTCCTAATGGTGTAATATAAAAAAGATATATATTTTATTGGTAAATTTTTTTTAAGAAATGTTATCGCAATCCTAGACTAGACAGTCTATACTGACACTATAAACAGTCGATATTGATTTTTTAGGAGTCGTTATCGCATTTTTAGACAGTCGATACCGATTGTATAAACCGTTGATATAGCCTTTTTAAATAGTCGATACCGACTGTATAGAAAATCGATATCGCTGTTTTAGACAGTTGATATTGATTGTCTAGGCAGACTTTATCTCTCCTTTGTGTCATTTGTCTTATGATCCCTTCCTTCGCATTTTTAAATAGACGATGCTTGAGGTGGGCATTCCTCTTCTCTGTCACTATGATGGTCTTCTTGTAGGCGATGATGTCTTATATAAAAATGACCGGTAGAGGCTTCTTTCCATTTCTACGGGTATTTCTTATGAATAATTTATAAGGCGAATATAAGCTGTCAGTTTTGCAAGGGCGAATGAAACACTTTCCGTAAATTTCTCTATGAAGATAGTAAATACCTCTGTGCTTGCTGACATTTTGGACTTGGATGATTTGACCTCTCTATTTACGTTTTATAAAGTCGGAGTGGATGCCATAAATGTATTCATCATTAAAGAATCACCATCCTTCCGAGTCGAAGTTGAACAAGTACTTCTTGCTGGGACTGATTCTGTGAGTAACCATTCCTTTCAACCATGTAAGTTTGATGAGGATGGACCTATATACGATATAATCCGTTTAGGTGATGACGAAGATATTTCAGTGAAGATGTCGGTCAGAAAATTAACTATTGATTTAAACGATGCTCCAGTTGAATTATATAATAACCCACTAAAATATATGCATATGTCCTAATAGTGTCGTCAAGAGTTAGACTACATGTTAGAAAGGGTGGGAGATGAAGACGATTTCGATCATTTCTTGCCCGATGGATTCATAACTTGCTTGACTTGTGAATTATGTTCTACCATTCCATCGATGGGGATTACAGAAGGAGCTTAACCCCATGTCCATACACATGAGTACCCCTTCGGTGAAGGGCCTAGTCAACAATATTAGAACCTCGAGGGTGAAGGATCTAGTCAACCACGTGAGATTCCAGTTGGTGAAGGATCTACTTGACCACCTGAGAACCCCGTTGGTGAAGTCAACCACCTGAGAACCTCGCTGGTGAAGGATCTAGTCAACCACCTAAGAACACCGCTAGTGAAGGGCGTAGTCATCCTCAACCCACTAATAAAGATAACTTAGAAGAGAACGCCCAAGACTATGATAGCGAACTAGACGGGTTTATAAAAGAGGATTCGAGAAATTTTGTGAGAGGCATTGATAATCCCCTAGTAGACGGAAATTATGAAGGGTCAGAGACATTGGGCGACTCTTCCGATCAAGATATAGAAATCGAATACTGAAATTGGACATTTAAAGTTCGATAGCTATTCAGAGATAAACAAACATTTCAAAGAGCATTGAAACAACACGCAATGGAGAAAAACTTCTAAATCTAGCCCTTGAAAATCGTTAGTTATCGAGTGATAGTCGAATGCTGTGAACCCAGTTATTCGTGGCGAATATATGCGTCTAAATTGATTGAGCTTAACTCTTTCAAAATCAAGATGTTCAATAGTACTCACACATGCAGGGCCCCTAAGATCGAGGCACACGGTTACCGTAATGTAATAATGTCCTTCGTACCTAACTATGTACGGGAAAAATTTATGAAAGGATTTGACGACACTCTTGCATGGATAATATTTGACATTACAAAAGCTTATAATATGCAAATGAAATATTCTAAGACTTAGAGGAGAAAAGAACTCGCCTTGAACAATATTAGAGGCAGTTAGCATCCTAATGTATGAATGTCTTTTCAATTAACGCTTCACGGTAAGATTTTTTTAGAGTTTTGGCCCGTGCATCAGAAACTACTGCAATATACTTCGTCGCATATTGCTTTTAGATGATACATACCTACGGGAACGTTTCGAAGAGATCCTACTCAACGTAAGACGGTAATGACTATATATTACCGTTAGTATTCGCTGTCGTCGAGGTAGAAGAATAGGATATATAGATGTGGTTTCTTGAATGGGTAGGTGCGTTTGTGATCGGTTAGTTTAACAAAGATTACATTATTATTACAGACACATCGAAGGGTTTAATAAAGGCGGTGAATCGAATCTTTGCTAACACATACCACAAGTTACTGCATGCAACATATGACAAAGAATTTGACACACAAGTATCCCAAGAACGGTGCATTGGATCTATAGTGGTGCGTTACGTGTGCATATTCATTAGAGAGATTTGATTATTTTATAAATAAAATCAAGGAAAAGGCTGATCCTCGAGTCGTAAAGTATATTTGACAAATAGACCCGAAGCATTGGGCATGCACACATTTCAAAGGAAGGCAGTACGATTCTCTCACTGCGAATAATATTGAAAGCTTGAACAACGTACTGAAGCTAGCTCGAGAGAGACCAACAATCGACTTAATCAGAATTACTAGAGAGAAACTCATTGATTATTTTTAAAACCGTTGACATATATCTGAGAAATAGAGCACTCTCCTTTGCCCGAAGGCTGACGAGCACATGAAGAAGGTGCTGCAATGGGCTGGTAGAAAGAGAGCTCAACCATACAGGCATCATTTCTAAGTGACTTTCAGGAATTTCATTTTCCACGTCGACTTAGAATATAAGACATGTACTTATCGCCATTGGCACATTCATGGTTTGTCTTGCTCGCATGCCATTGTAGCCATCTATCGGAGAAATTATGATTATCATAACTTCTGTGAGAAGTAGTTTTTCACCACTTGCTTTAGACAATCATACAACGAACAATGGGTTCCCACCCTCGATAAAAGCCAATGAAAAATCTAAACTGATCAACTGGTGGAAAATATGAAAGTGAGACCGCCCTATAATTCCCGAAAGCAAGCCGGACATTCGAGGAAGAGGAGGATATGGTATAAGGGCAATGTTAGGGCCCTACAGTGTGGAAGGTACAGTAAGTATAATCACAATTACAGGAGTTGCACGACAGTGGGATCGATGGGTTAATAGAGTACGTGCCTCCTATATATAGGAAATCGCTCTCTAATCCGAGCAATGACGATCGATATCGCTCCATTAAGAGATCGCTAGCGATCCTCTAAGAGATCGTTAGCACTCTTATATGAGAGCGATACCGTTTCATTAAGAGATTGGTAACTTGCATTTCCTATTAAGAGATTGGTAACTTGCATTTTTTATTAAGAAATGAGAAATTTTGACAACTTGCATTTTCTATTAAGAAATGAGATTTTTTGGCAACTTGCATTTTATATTAAGAAGTGAGATTTTTTGGCAACTTACATATTGACAGAGATTGATTTGTATTTTTCATTGTGAAGGTATGTCATGTTCTGAAACGTGACCCAAACGATAATTGTGAGCTTCCTCCTCCGGCAGGGGCAAGACGTTGTTTACGCCTTGAAACTTTCGAAGATGTTGACGGGGGAAACTGTCAGACTCATTTCACTACCACTAACTCTTTTAAATTTCAGGAGTGAAGAAGGAACTTTCGATATAAAATCAACTTTCAGAATTAGGGCACCTGGGTCAAGATTTGACACAAGTCATCTACCGATGGAAGATAAGATTATAATTCATGTATGGTGAATAGAGATAGATCGCATCAAGAAATAGCATAAGAAGCTTGCTAGATCGTACAGGAAACGTTACGAGGCAAAGTTTGGCTGAAAATTCAGTTCGTAATAATTATAAATTTGGAATGTAATATTTACGATTAATTACAAATTTGGAATTTAATATTTACGATCAATTAAAAGTAAATTACAATGCCAAAAAGTACATTTGCTCAAAACTTCCAACAGTCTTAGGTATGCTCCCATTAACTGCAAGCATAACAAATATAGCGTTAAAGCTAATAAACGACTATCTAAAGAGTCGTTGATGACTGTCTAAAGAGTCGTCAACGACTCTTTACACAGTTGTCAACGACTCTTTATACAGTCATCAACGACTCTTTAAGAGTCGTTCGACTATCTAAAGAGTCATTGACGACTGTCTATTCAGTAGTTTACTTAATAGCCAAAAAATTTAGATTATTTTTGTTCCTAGGAAGAGGTTACTTTTTGGAATGTAATATTACAAATGTTACAAATGACCGGTACATGTTAAACAGTCATCAATTATATATGATCAAATTTATATATACTCAAATTTATAAACAAATTTACATTACAAATATAGAGTAACAAATTTACATTACAATGCCAAAGAGTACATATGCTAAAAACTATGAGGACGGATCCACGGGTACATATTTAGCAAGGTTCTTCTATTCGTCTGACCCCCTCCATTACAAGTGTATGTAGCCAGGGCATGGCCAACTTTTGCCCTGATTCTACTCATATTTTCTTGCGTGAAGTTGAATCTCTTCCCCGCCATGAAGTACTCCACGTACTTCAATACGAACACCCCACAATCCCACCCATTGCTCTGTCAGGGAATGGATTTAGTTCGAAAGTCTATAGATGGTCACGAATACTTACCCTTTAATGCAGTGGAGTCTCTGTATAAATATAAAAGCTGGGGAAGGTAATGAGTCTGTTTCAAAATAGAGAAATGTCAGATAAGTGTTAATCACTGATTTATGCCACTTTCCACCTCCCAACCTAGCCTTTGATCGACCTTTGAGCTGGTTAATAATTACTTTTTAAGTGTGTTTTTGTAGATAGTAATAAAATACAGCTTAGTACAACAATCCAATTAATGTGAGCCAAGAAGGAAGAATTTAGGGACAAGCTATGGAGCTGATGGAATTATAGAGAATACACCATGGTGGTCCCCACCATGTGGGCCATTTAGCATGCTCGATACTCCTAAAAGTCCAGCAGTGAGAAGAAAAGTGGACCCAAGCACAGTGGAGTGCTGCTGTAGCAGATTATATAGAGCAGCTGTTGAGAACATTACAGCTTCAGCAATTCAATCACATGTAGATCTCGAGCACTTTATAGCAGTTATAATGAATTTGTTAAGCAACCTCAAAAGCATCCACTCGAGCATATCAAAGGACTGCTCTATATCCACTTGAGCAGCTGTTGTAGATACTCGAGCAGATTAGCAGCTTCAACAATCCACACTTTAGCTGTTGCTATGCACACTCGAGCAGTTTAAAAGCCTGTTGCAGTAACCTATCGAGCTGCATTGTTGAAACAACCATCCCCTCGAGTGCTTTATTGCTGAAGAAATGTAACCACTTGAGCTGCAGCCTGAAGACAAGCATCCACTCGAGCTAATGCCTGAACCTCACGAGCTGAATGCCTGAAACCCCTATCCACTCAAGCTGCATTGTTGAAGCACTATATCCACTCGAGAACCTCTCAAGATTCAACACCTGAAGCTCCATCCACACAAGGCACGGGTTCCAGCCTTCCCATTCAAAATTCAAGGGTATTTTTAGAATTCCACAGTACCTAGGGAAGATGTCCCAATGTGCTAAGCTGTTCCCCACATCCCGAGGTAACACTAGGCTGAGAATGAGCCACAACAAAAGCTCCCAAAGTTCTAATTTCTGATTGGTCAAAGCATTTCATTGCTTTATGGATTATATATATATATATATATATATATATATATATATATATATATATAAGGCTGTTTTGTAAAAGCAGCTGAAAATATTCTTAGCCTGTGCTCATTTTAGGATTAGGATTAGGGTTTAGTTTCTTTCTTTTTTCATTTTCTTCTTCTTCTCTTAGCTCAACATTTTCTGGCTAAGTCTTTGTAGTAGCTAGGTCTATTTTGAGCTGTAATGTGTATTGTAATGGCATTGTGAGCAGTTTTGGAGTTCTACAGATACTGCCTTAAGGGAAAGTCATTGTAAGTTCTTTTCATGCAATGCAAAGCCATTTTTAATGCTTCTTTTAATCTATATTTAATTTTCATTTAGATTTTTATGAGTTGTTTGCACCTATGGATGTATGAGCTTGTAGCCTTACAAACATTTTGGCTGTAGTGATATTCCTATTCTATCTCTAACCTCTCTACCTGGGTTAATCTCTGGGATATCATGTGACCTTTAAATGGACAGGGTATAGCTCTAAGATCAGTCTAGATCACAGGACTAAGCTGGATTCTTTTTCCCTGCACTTGTGCTTGTAGCTAAGTGGAGGACAACTGTAGATCCTACTTCTCCTCTATTTTACAATATTATTTTCAGTAAATAGATCTGGGGTCTTGCGGAGATTACAGACTTAAGAGCTAGGTCATTGCAAGCCTCTTTGTAGCAATGACCAGCTGATTTTAAAGCCCTATTGAATCTGTGATTTCTTGTGGTCTTCACTAGATTTTCATGGATTGTTTGCTCCTATGGATGTATGCGCTTGTAGCCTTTCAAACATAGTGTCTAAAATAGTTTCCTTATTTCAACTTTAATCCCTTGATTAGATGAAATCCCTAGGATATCTTGTAACCATTAAAGTGGACAGTATATTGCCCTAAGATCAGTTCATGTCTCTGGGTTAGGCTAGATTCTTCTACCTTGCACTTGTGCTTGTAGCCAAGTGGAGGACAGCTGTAGATCCAACTCTTGATCTATTTTACAGTGAAGATTAGCCCATAGCTGCCTACTTCTCCATAGTTTTTATTTACTTTCCCAAATCACCTTCATTCTTCTTTACTCCCTCTCTTTAGGTCTAGTTTTTGTTGCTGCTTTTAGTTTAGTTTTGTGACACCCAAAAACTCCCTCTCTTTAGCTTGCTTTCTTAGTTTAGGTGTAGAACTGCCAGATCTGTAGTAGATCTGGAAGTTTACTATTCCACCATTATATTTAGATCATCACTCCTATAGGACAAACTCTTACTTATCAAAACTTGCTATAACAGCCCTAGATCTTGTAGGACTGTGGGATTGTTTTGTGCCTGTATTCTAATCCTATCTATTTTCTGACCCCTCTTTATCTGTTTTTACTTTATTTATCTCTGCTATATTTTAACCACACGTTGATAATAAAAAGAAGCACAACACACCCAATCTTTAGCCAACAAGTTTTTGGCGCCGCTGCCGGGGATTTTTGATCTAAGTAGTAAATCTGAGTTTTTGTTTAGATTTTTTTTCGTAGTTGTAGTGCTTGAATAAATTACAGTTGTAATTTTAGCAATTTTACAGTCTTTCTTTATTTTTTATTTTAGACCTGATACTGTTTGTTTTTGTGTTTGAATAAATTACTGCTATAATTGTTGATTTTTGCAGATCTAGAGCAGCAGCACATAGGAGAGAATAGATGCACTGGAGCAACCTTGCCTTAGTTTGCATCTCTCCCCTGTTGTCTTTTCAATTCTGAATTCTTTACTTTCAGCAGTAGTGTGCAGTAGTATAGTAATTTTTTTTTAGTGTGCTGTAAGTATCTTTTTCTTTATCGTGTGTGTTGTATGTTGGGTAGAAGATCTCTTAACCCAGAGCTTAAAATTTTAAATCCTAAAATAGAAAGAGTCCTTAGACCTAGGCATATATCACCCACCCCTACTGAAAATTTAGAAACATTTGAGATGGGAGAGCAACCTAGACCCCATAGGGACTACTATGCACCAGGGGATATTTATCCCCCTTTTGCATTCAGTTCCCTACAGCTGAGGGTAATTATGAGATTAAGCCTTAAACTATCCAAATGTTACCATCTTTTCATGGGTAAAGTAAAGAAGATCCTTACAAGTATATTGATGAGTTTTTGTCCTTATGCACCACATTTAAAATTGTTGGCCTGAGAGATGAAGCCACAAAAATGAGGCTTTTTCCTTTTTCATTAATGGACAAAGCAAGAACTTGGCTTAATATGCTCCCAGCAAACATCATAACATCATGGAATGCCTTGCAATGTCAGTTCTTGGCTAAATTTTTTCCAATTAGTAAAACCATTCAGTTGAGGAAGAGCATTATTGTAGACACCCCCATTTTTCCCTTTCAGAGTATACAAATTTGTTTGGTCAACCTTTGGCATTGCCCACGATCTCCAAAAAAGGACTAATCTTCTCTGAAGACTTTAAAACCCTATACGGGGACCATGCACTGAAACAATAGTAGGTGGTCGAGACCTAGGTTGAAGCAATAGCTCTATGGTTCGGACCAGGCTCAAACCTAGGAAAGTTTGGAATTATGCGCCCTGTCTAGCATGCGTAACTCGATTGCACGCCCCATGGATGGCACGCAATTGGTCCCTCTTGGGCCAGGATTGTATTTCTTGAGGACCGTCTTAGGCCTTGATTACGCGCCCTACCAGGCGCACACAATCATATTGCATGCTTGTTATCCAACACGCAATTAATCCCTTTTGGACTGGCCTTCTATCCGTCTAGAAACCGCTTTGAGACCCGACTACACGCCTTGCTAGACGTGCACAATTGATTTACGTGCCCCACCACTTGCGTGCGATTGGTTCCCAAGCGAACCTGGTCTCTAACTCCTTAGACCGCCAAAATTTGCCTATTAAGTGACATTAAAGGTGCGCTTAATTGGGTTGAGCGCACCAAACAGGGCGAGCAATTAGTCCAATTAAACTAGGACTGGGACACCCAACTGAGCCAGTTAGCCGGTCACTCACTGAATCTGTCACCGACTCAAAGTGATTAAGGGCCTGAAGCTAGACGCGTGATTCAATTGAACGCATCATAAATGGTGCGTAATTGAAATCCACCGACTAATTGAGCGCACCCTATAGGGCGCGCAATTGGCTAAATACCTATTAATAGGCCCCACCACCTCGATCCAGAAAACACAATTGAATACGACTTTCTTCCTCTCTTTAGTTCTTTGCTTTCAAGCTTAGGATTTCGAGATTCCTCTCTGCGGCCCTGGCCTCAGGTATACTTTTCTCCTAGTTTTTTTCAATTCTTAGTTCTAGTTCTTAGTTCTAGATCTTGGGCTTAGATCTTAGGTTCTAGGTTATAGGCCCTTAATTTCTAGTTCTAAACTTTTAATTCTAGATTTATTTCGATTCATAATTTTTACCTTTTTCCGCTGGTTCTAGTTCTTAGTTACTAGAACCAGTCTTTAGTTTCAGTTTTCAGTTCCCTTTCTGTTTATTTCAATTTTTAAGATCTTAGACTCTAATTCATAGTTTTGATTTTAGTCTTTAGCCTCGAATTTTGTTCTAAATTTCTAGAGCTTAGGTCTTTGATCTTCAAATCTTAACTTCTATGTTCTAGATTTTAATTTCAGTTCCAGACCTAAATTCACTAGTTTTAGTTTTGATCTCATAATTCTAGTTTATAGTTCTCAATTCCAGTCCTTTAATTCCTTTATAATTTATTATTTTAATCTTTAAATCTATAGTTTCCCAATTAAAAATCATTTTTTCAATCCCTAGCCATCTGATTTGCCCCAGGGAGCTTACGGAGGGTACCCGGGAACGGGGCCGATCGTCCTTACCATAGTGGGTCCAAAACCACTCTTTTTTTAAGAATTTTGATAGATTTAGTACACTCTGATTAATTAGAGTTTCGATAGAATTAATTTATTTAGCGTATTTTTATAGTTTTAGTAAGTTTAGTATTTCTAGTGAGATTAGGAATCTTAATTAGATTTTAACATAATTAGACTCTCATTAGGATTAGGAAATTAATTAGACTTCTAATTAGAATAGGCTTTCATTAGAATTAGAATACCAATTAGATTTATTTTCATTAAGTTCGAATCTTAAGTGGTTTAGACTTCTAGTCAGATTAGGAGACTTAGTTGAATTAGGATTCCCCGATTAATTAGACTTCTAATAGGATTAAAATCAATTAGATTCCCGATAATATTAGGAGATTAAAGCAGTAAAAAATCCTAATACATGCAGGAAAGGTAAAGCAGTTAGAAGAGAATTAGGAAAACTAGCTTGACTAAACTTCTAGGCGACCCATTGCTGCTGACATCGGCCGGCCGATGATTCAGTAAAGAGAACAACCCATACCTCCATCCCGGAAGGCGTGATTAGTCGTGTTGTAGCGTTGATAAATATCTGCAGCGGGCGATCACAACGAATCAGGTATTTTCCTAGGATTTACCTCTTTATTTTCAGTATTTAACTACCTCTAAAAACTCCACCTTTGCTAGAGTCCACTTGAACCAAATTGGGCCACTCTTCCCGGAGACCGAAAGGGACCCAGAAAAAGCGCATACCAACAGACTGGCGATCGCGATAGGACCTCTTGTCACCAACGCCGCCCGTGTTTAGTTACGTTTCTTATCTTCTACTTAGTTTTCTTTCATTTTATTACTTTTCACATTTAAGTGTACTACCGAGAGCACATGAGCATACACCAGAGACTCGAGATGTTAGGAATATGAAGGATTAGAATCGGTGACCCGCCGTTATTGGGGTACCATGATAATCTGATGTACCATGAGCAGCCACTCGAGGGCTCAACATAATACAACCTGGAAATCAACATGGTCGGCGGTGAGGAAACCCCCCTTCACACCTCCGAGCACAACCACAATGACGGACACAGAGACAGCGACATCGGGCATAACTTCATAGCTCGACAACTTGTAGACCTCAGTGTCCAAAAATTACAAAGGAGAGGAGATGAAGCCGACGAACTACTCCACGGCTTAGCCGTAACATACGAGACCATCAGGAACGACGAGACATGGAAGAACGAGAACGATAAAGACTGGAGAGGCCACCCCTTACTCCTACGACGATATCATTGCATGTGTCACCACCTAGGCACACTCTCCACACGCTCCTCAGCAGCGGACGTCAAGATAGAATCCGTTCTTAGACCGCTAAGGAAGATGCCATCGTGAAGGTAGAGGATCTCCCCAAAGTGATCACGAATACATGGCTAAGAAAAACCGCCCTAGTTTGTCATTCGGATTCGACAGCTTCTATTGAGACCTTGAATTCAATCTACCTGCGGGATTCAAGCCCTCAAAATTTAGTAAATATAACGGCAATCCAAACCACCATCTGGCGTTGTTCTGTAATGACTGCCGGCCTATTTGCGACAATCACAGACTTCTGATATAGTACTTTCAGAGGCCACTCGAAGGGGAAGCCCTCGACTAGTTCGCCGGGCCACCGCAAAATAAAATTGTCACATTCGAAGAATTAGTTGGACAATTCTTAGATCAGTACAAGCATCTGATACAGGAGGCCGCCAGTCTCAGTGACTTGATGATGACGAAGCAAGAGACCGAAGAAGACTTCGCCGATTTTGTATCACACTAGAGGAAACTCGTGGCTCATACAGGAAGTCAGATGAGAGAAAAAGACACAATTGACATCATCATAGATAACGTTAGAGAGCCCCTTCAAAGCACTCTGATCAGAAGTGATTGCCCATATTACGCTACTCTTCACCTGCACGCCAGTCGCATCCAGCGACACATAAAGGGAGGAGACCTCACCTTTTCAATCGAAAAGCATCGACTTCCGATGATTCAAGGCCCCGAAATAACAAGAAAGGCTCAGGCTCTGAACAAGTCTATACGGTTGCTAATCAAGGCAATGGGAACAACTAGCAAAGGAACTTTAATTAGAGTCAGTACCAGAATCAGCAACGGTACACTAATCAAAATCAGAACCAATATCCTAACCGAAACCAGTAACCTAACCAGAACTAAAATGCTGCCCTAAACCGTCTTTCCAATACCCAGGGCTACAACAATGTACCCCCACCCAACATTTTAATCAGCTGACCCGAGGTCCCTATCAACTTACACAAGATCATTATCCTCCATTACCCAATACCATCCCAAATATTTTCCATCTCCTAAGTGATCAAAACCTCATTAGCTTCCCACCAGAGCAGCCACAGCCCTGGCCTACTAACCTCGATTACACCAAGTTCTGCACTTTTCACCGATATGCGAGACATAACCTGGAAGACTGTTGGGTGTTGAGAGATATGATATACAACATGAACGATCGAAACCAGATTGATTGGGAATCCCTTTGAAATTCTAACCAAAATAACCAACAGCCTCCGCAAAACCTTAGAATCATCAACAACCCTCTGCCAAACCATAATCGAAGACCGATCACCCATGCCACCACGATAGACCTCTCGGGCCGAGCCCCTTTTCACCCATCTGCCCTCATCATGTGAGTTAGTTATCCCGACACTACAACAAATTCAGATGACCCTCTGAGGCCCACCATTTTTCCACCTCACCCTTCTACCTTCATAACCCGAGTTAAACCACCAACTCCTCCACTGCATCCAAACTTCACTTGAGTTCGAGTTCAACCTTTTTGAGCTCAAAGACCTATCATCCAACCCATAGAATCTTCTACACTCTTGAACATTGATGTAGCTTCTGGTGACGCTGAGCCAGAATATGAGGACCATGTCCTTCAAACTATAGAACATATCACAACGTGGGTCGACAACATCACCCGAAATACTATAGGTCAATAACGCTAAGAGACAATTGAAGAACACTCATTAGCGGTAGAGAGTAGGAGGAAGAACCAAGGAAGAAGTGCTAATCTCTACATTCCTCGAAGAGGAAGACTACACTTAGTACCTCCCAACTTGGAATGGCATAGCTCAAGTACGCATTCCTTTGTCCAATTTCGCTCCTTTCACCGCAATCACCACAATGAATCTTTCAATACTCCAAGGACAACAACAAACATGCCCAGTCCTTAAATCTGGGACTAACTATCTCCCCCCACCATTTTCTTGGGAAAAGCAAAGCAACAACACATAACCGTCTGATCGGATAACCAAGGAATGAGGAGTGAACTTGCCCCCTCCACCTCACATGATCCCTCGGCCTCCGGCACCAGTGCCTCAACCAACTCAATAAAATGGGCGTAGAGCTCACCGACCTGGAAAAGAACCTGCCCTAGAAATAGTTCAGGAATATGATCTTCTCTGACACCTCGCGAAGGTACCAGCATAAATATCGATCCTCGAGCTCATCAAGAAATCGCCAGAGCATCACCGGCTGCTTGTGGAGACATTGGATGAGATGCACGTGAACGAAGATATCACATTGGATCAGCTGCATGAGATTGCCTCGGTTATGACTCAACCCCCTACGCTTACCTTCACTGAAGCTGGCATGCCTAAAGAATCGTTATGCGGAAGCTTGGCTCCTATTTATCTGACCGTCATAATTAGAGGATTTTCAGTACCTCACGCATTGGTTGACACCAGAGTAGGACTTAACATCTGTCCTATAACGACGTTGAAGATCCTTGAATACACCGAATAGGACATAAAGCCTTTGCCCTTATCCCTCATCGCTTATGATGGTTCTCGGCGCTTCGTCAAGGGAACAATCAAGTTGCAAGTCCGCCTCGGGCCAGTCACCAAGCACGTTGCTTTCCATTCCTCAAGCACTAATAATTTGATTTTGGGAAGAGTGGTTGGAATCCATGAAGGCAGTAGCATCGACGTATCACCAATTCATCAAATTCTCGCATGAAGATTCCATCGTTAGAATATACACCGATACGCCCCTTAAATAAATTAACGCAAACTACGCGACAAGCATTCCAACAGCGCACGACTTGGTACCGAGCACAGGGCATATAACAAAAATGTAGGATCCTGATGACGCATCGGTAGCAGAAGTTAGCTACCCTCTATCCCTTCCGACCCGCCAATAAAGAGTAATGAGAAGAGAAGCTGGAGCTGATCTAGCCCGACTGTATGACATAAACCCAACCGCGGCAAAAGGATGGAACTTGATGTATCAACTAGGATATGTCACTCACACTAGACTCAACAAAGATAAGCAAGGACGCATAGGACTGGTCATCTCGAAGAAAATGCGGAAAGACATCGGATTAGGCTACCAGTCAAACGGCAAGCAAGCCAACATCCTACCTACTTCACCAAAGTGGTCACTCTATGACCATTTTGTACATGGAACTACTGAGAAGGCTAATGTGCCGAAGAGAAGAAAGGAGCCATCCTTCATCGAATCTCAGGCAACCGAGATCGAGCAAGTAACCAAAGCCTTCACCGACTTGACAAACCTAAGATGTAATAGTGACAACATGGATAAGTGTTAATCAGTGAAAAATATCATTTTTCACCTCCTAACCTGACCTTTGATGGACCTCCGAGCTGATTAATAAGGTGATTTTGAGTGTTGTTTTATAGTTGGTAATAATGTACAACAAAGTGCAAAAAACTATGCATAAAAGGCCAAAAAGGAGACAGAGCAGAGTCAACCCTTGACTGGTAAAGAGACCCAGGCATGAAAGTTGAGGTCATCAGCAGTAAAGGCTCACAAGGGATGCATTCGAGCAGTTGAAACAACCTGTCGACAGGTTGAATGAAGCTATCGAGTAGTCCAATGAAGAATTCGAGCAGTTGCTGAAGCTCACTAGTGAACTCGGACAGTTGTAATCCATATCTCTGGACAGATCTGGATTGTTTTACCTTGAATTTGAGATTGTAGCCAAATGAAGGATGGTTGCAGATCCATCCCCTGCTTTGTTGTCTGACAAATTAATTTCACAGTGAGATTGATACCAAGCTATTAATTCTTCACATTTGATTTTTATTTTACCAAAACTTTTTCTCTCCTCTTTAAATCATTCTTTTGTTCACCTCTAGTTTAGTTTTTAAATCTATTTTTTTAGTTTAAAGTGACAACCAAACTCTTTCTCTCTTCCTATTTTTCCTTGATTTTTAGTTAAAATAGGAATAGATTCCCAGATCTATATCAGATATGGAGATTTACAAAATTTAGATCACATTTCCCTATGGACAAACTCTTACTTACTTTTAGAACTTGCTACAATAGCCCTGTATCTTGCAGGCAGTGCTTTGTGCTAATGACCATTCCATTTCCTTTATTTTCTGTTGCATGTTTTATCCAATTTTGCAATAAAATTCTGCTAGCACAAAGTACTCAACAAGTTTTTGGCGCTGCTGCCGGAGATTTGTAGATCTAAGTTTGGTAAATATGAGTTTTAGTTAGAATTTTTGTAGTCATAGTATTTGAATTAATGCTGCTGTAGTTTTGTAGTATGTTGGATTTGATTTCAGATCTGAAGCTGTAATCAGGAGAGCAATTCATAGCCTACAACTAGAGGACATCTTGCTTGAGTTTGAATTTCCTATTCCTTTTATTTTGGTTTCAGTTTGATCATTTTATCATTTTTTTTCAGCAGTACTTTGTGTCTGTGGTGTTTGTCTACTATAAATTGCTATTTTTATCTCTGTAGTGTGTGTGTTGTATTCTTGGTAGAAGCTCCCTCAATCTCGAGCTTGTCCCTTTAGATCTTGAAGTTGAAAGGCTTCTTAGACCTAGGCATCCCCCACACACACATGTTGTTAATTATGAGCCATTTGTAATACGGGAGCAACAAAGAACCTTGAAAGAATTCAATGCACCAGGGGCATATACTTCCCCTTTCTGCATTCAATTCCCTGCTATTCAAGGGAATTATGAGATCAAATCTTCAATCATCCAGATACTGCTTTCATTTCACGGGCTGAGCAAGGAGGATCCCTATAAGCATATTGATGAATTTCTTGCTCTTTGTACCACATTCAATATTGCTAGCTTGGGAGAAGAAGCCACCAAAATGAGGCTCTTTCCTTTTTCACTAAAGGACAGAGCCAGAACTTGGGTCTCCATGCTCCTAGCCAACAACACACAATCTTGGAATGATCTCCAATGCCAATTCCTGGCTAAATTTTTTCTTATGTCTAAAACCAGCTAGTTGAAGAAGAGCATCATTTCCTTTGCTTAATTCTCAACTGAGGATTTCCATCAGGCATGGGAGAGGTTTAAGGAACTGTTGAAACAATGTCTCCACCACCAAATTTTTGAGTGATAGCTTGTCCAAAGCTTCTACCAAGGAATTGATCCCAAGAGCAGAGATATGGTGGATGTCTTATGTAGGGGTACTTATCTCCATAAGATTGCTGATGAGGCTTGGGAGCTTTTTGATATAATCAGTGAAAAGTCCATGTTGCAAGAGTCTTTATCTCACAATGATATTGAGATTCTAGCTAAACTGGTAAGAGAAGCCTCCTCTAGAGGAAGGATGTATGAGGTTAATGTGTCCAATGACTTGGAAAGAAAAGTGGATAGTTTAAGCCTAAAATTTGATAAGTTGATGAGTGTGATGCAATCTAAAATGGTTGCACAAATTGAGGAGGCATGTCTGATATGCTAGTCTCCCACACACTCTATTCAAGACTGTCCATCAGTTGGTTAGTACCCAGAGTTGGTGATGGAGCATGCCAATGCTGCTCAATCTTATGGACAACACCAGGCTGCTGGGTATCCATGGAGAAACCACTCCAATTTGAGGTGGAGGCAAGACAATTTTCAACCCCAACAATAGCAGGCAATGCCTTACAGACCTGCCCAACCATACCAGCAGAATATTTTTTCAAGGTCCTCAGTATCAACAGCCAATGGCGCAATCTAGTCATCAAAATGCACCAGCCCCACCACCTGCCAGAGCATCCTCATTTGAGGAGCATGTTTTATCCTCATTACAAAACCTAAGCTCTTTGTCCCAAACTATAAATTTTCATAGCCAAAGCATTAAAAAGATTGAGGACCATCTTGGTCAACTATCTAATACTTTGACTAGGAGGGAAGAGGGCAGACTGCCAAGTCAGCCAATGAACAATCCTAATGGTCAATATATGGTGGGTGAGTCTTCTTCAACTCATGAAGAAGCTAAGGCCATTACTATTTTAAGAAGTGGCAGGTTGGTGGATGACAAAGTTGACATTGAGACCACTAGAAATGCAGAATAAGAGAAACCAGTCCATGACAATATGCAGCAGAAGCAGCATATGAAAAATAAAGGGGCTGCTATGGAGTTCCAACAGAAAAATGAAAATCAAAATAAAGAGAAATTGAGAAAATTGAAAAGGCTGCAGATGAGAGACCAGTACCTCATCTGCCATTTCCTCATGTCCTTCAATGACCTTCTCCTTTTAATAAGGGAAATGCTAAAGTATAGGAAATGATGGAGACTTTTAAGTAGGTAAAAATTAATTTACCTTTGCTTGATGCCATAACGTAAGTTCCAACCTATATAAAATTTTTAAAGGATTTGTGTACCCATAAAAGGCAGTCTAGGATTCATCTATCCAAGAAAGTCTTTTCTGCTGAGAAAGTAAACTAGATTTTATCCATTGCAACCCTAGCTAAACTCCATGATCCTGGAGTTCCTATAATTCCTTGTATTATTGGGGATCATACCATTGAGAAAGCTCTGTTAGATATGGGAGCCAATGTTAACTTACTTCCATATTCTGTATATGAGAAGTTAGGTTTGGGGGAGTTAAAACCCACACATGTTGTCTTGCAACTAGCTGACAGATCTGAGAGGAGACCTATGGGCATTATTGAGGATGTGTTGGTCGGGGTTGATAAATTTTTTTACCAGTAGATTTCCTGGTTTCGGACATGGAGCCTAGTAAGTGCACTAACTTTATCCCTATGATATTGGGTAGGCTATTCTTGGCCACTACTAATACCTGCATCCAGTGTAGGTCTGGGGTGATGGAGGTATCTTTTGGAAATATGAAAGTAAAGCTCAATGTCTATGATGCAGCAAATCAACCTCCTTTTGAAAGTGAGGACTGTTTCATGATTGATTTGCTTGATGAGCTTGTTGAGGAGACCAGGCGCAAGTTGCTGAATTGGGATGATATTTTTGAGGAGGTTTGGACTGAGACAATTGAAGGGGAGGCCCCCACAAATTTGACTGAAGAGGTGAAAATCTTGAATTCTTCAGTGGGGCCAGCAAAGCACTCTCATTGGAAACCTACTGTGCTACCTTTTCCCTCACCTTCTAAGGCACCTTTACTGTCTTCAGTGATCAGTCCACCTAATTTGGAGTTGAAATAGCTCCCAAAATCTCTCAAGTATGCATTTTTGGGGCAGGATTGAAAATTTCCTGTGATCATTTCTTCTTCCCTCACTATGGAATAAGAAGAAAAACTACTTTGTGTGCTCAAGATGCATAGGAAAGCAATAGGATGGACTATTACTGATCTGGGGGAAATTAACCCAGCTGTGTGTATGCATAAAATTCATCTGGAAGAGGTTTTCAAACCCTCTTGGGAGATGCAGAGGAAGTTAAATCCTCATATGTAGGAGGTGGTGATGAAGGAAGTGGTAAAACTACTTGATGCTGGAGTAATATATCCAATTTCTGACTCTGAATGGGTGTCACCTACACAGGTGGTGCATAAGAAGTCTGGCATCACTGTAGTACCCAATGAGTCTGGAGAATTAATGCCAACCAGGGAGACCACTGGTTGGAGGGTCTGTATTGACTATAGAAAACTGAATTCCAAGACTAGGAAGGACCATTTCCCACTGCCCTTCATTGACCAGATTCTGGATAAGTTAGCAGGCAAAGTTTGCTATTACTTTATTGATGGATACTCTGGTTATAATCAGATCCCTGTGTATCCACAAGATCAAGAGAAAAAAACTTTTACTTATTCCTTTGGTACCTTTGCTTACCGAAGGATGCCTTTTGGACTGTGTAATGCTCCTGCTACTTTCCAAAGATGCACGTTTATAATTTTTTCTGACATTTTAGACAAGTGTTTGGAGATTTTTATGGATGATTTTTCTGTGTATGATGATTATTTTGATCAGTGTTTGTATCATCTATCCATTGTGCTTCAGAGATGGGAGGAAACCAACCTAGTATTGAGCTAGGAAAAGAGCAATTTCATTGTAACTCAAGGAGTTGTTCTTGGTCATGTAGTGTCCTAGAAGGGGATTGAAGTGGATAAAGCAAAAATTGTTCTGATTTCACATTTGCCTCATCGAAAAACTGTCAAACAAGTCAGGTCTTTCTTAGGACATGCTGGTTTCTACAGGAGATTCATCAATGATTTTAGCAAAATTTCTAAACCTTTGTGCAACCTGCTGTGTCAGGATGTACCTTTTGTGTTCACTGCTGAGTGCTTGACTGCTTTTGAGGTCTTAAAGAACTGTTTGACTTTTGCTCCCATCATGCAAGCCCCTGATTACTCCCTCCCTTTCGAGCTCATGTGTGATGCTTCAGATTTAGCCATTGGTACAATTTTGGGGTAGAGAAAAGATAAACTACCTAGTGTGGTTTATTTTGCTAGCAAGACACTAGCTGATGGTCAGCTCAATTACACCACCACTGAGAAAGGGCTGTTGGCTGTTGTCTTTGCCTTAGAGAAATTTAGGCCTTATGTCTTAGGGTCTAAAATCATTGTGTTCACTGACCACTCAGCCCTAAAATACCTATTGTCTAAAAAGGAAGCCAAGCCTAGGTTGATAAGATGGATCCTCCTACTATAGGAGTTTAATCTAGAGATAAAATATAAAAAGGGTTTGGAAAATATGGTTGCAGACCACTTGTCCAGAATTTTAATGGCTGATTGTGCAGACATACCTGTAAATGATTCCTTCCAAGATGAGAAACTTTTTGCCATCACAATGAGTGTGCCCTGGTTTGCACACATTGTGAACTTTCTTGTTGCTGGAAGGATCCCCCCTCATTGGTCCAAGATGGACAAAGACCGGTTTTTGTCTCAGGTCAAATATTTTCTGTGGGAGGACCCTTACCTTTACAAGCATTGTGCATATCAGATTGTTAGGAGATGTGTGCCCGAAAGTGAGTTTCATAATATTCTTTCTATGTGCCATGAGCAGGCCTGTGAAGGTCACTTTAGTGGGAAAAAGACAACACCAAAAGTGTTGCAATGTGGGTTCTACTGGCCCTCTTTGTTCAGAGATGCCCATGTACATTGTAAAGCTTGTGCAAGATGTTAAAGGATGGGAGACATTTCCAAGAGAGATTCAATGCCATTACAGCCCATCCTTATTGTGGAACTGTTTGACATCTGGGGGATAGATTTTATGAGTCCATTTCCTCCTTCCTATGGGTTTAATTTTATTCTTGTGGCTATGGATTATGTGTCCAAATGGATAGAAGCTATTGCCACAAGAACCAATGACCACACAGTTATCCTGAAATTTTTGAAAGACAATATTTTCTCTAGATTCAACACTCCTAGAGTCACATCATGATGGGGAGTCATTTCGCAATGTAAACTTTGAAAGTTTGTTTAAAATGGTACTGTACATACATAGCCAATAGCTACTCCATATCACCCATAGACCAGGCGGCAAGTGGAGATTTCTAATAGAGAAATCAAGTATATTTTGGAGAAAACTGTGAGGACTGATAGGAAGGACTGGTCCCTGAAGTTACAAGATGCTCTTTGGGCTTATAGGACTACCTATAAGATTGCAATTGGGATGTCTCCTTTGAGATTGGTATATGAAAAGCATGTCATTTGTCAGTAGAGTTAGAGTACTTGGCCTATTGGGCCATCAAAGCATTAAATTTTTATCTAACTGCTACTGACATGCACAGGAAATTACAGCTATCAGAATTGGAGGAGCTAAGAATGGAAGCTTATGCAAATTCAAGGATTTATAAAGAGAAAGTCAAGGCTTTCTTTGATAAAATCCTACTGAGAAATAACTTTGAGGTTGGTACCAAGGTATGACTTTGTAATTCCAAACTTAAATTTTTTCAGGGAAGTTAAAATCTAGATGGGATGAACCCTACATTGTGCCGTATGTATCCCCATCTGGAGTTGTTTAGATCATGAACCCCACTGATGGAAGTGTTATGAAAGTGAATGGTCAGAGACTGAAAATTTGTGTTGAAAATACAGTGGAGCCTGCTGAAACCATTAACTTTCAAGAGCCTCCCATCGATGAGTGATCTACAGTTCTGTATACTTTGTACCATAACTGTCTGTTATTTTTTTTTTGTTACTTTTAATAATTCTGTAGTTTTGTCTGTATAATGTTTGAGAAATACTTGAGCTTTTGTTGGTACTGAGGTGGACTTTTAATTTTTTTGGAGTGATGGACAACACACAGTTAAAGGGAATGCATTCAAGCATAACTGGAACCTTTCGATAGGTTAAAAATACAATTTGACAGGTTCTGATGGTATTTTAAGAGAGTTCAACAGGTTTTGAGAACCTGTCTAGAGGTTCAAGGAACCTATCGAATCCTCTTTTCCGGAGAATTAGACTTGTCGAGAGGATGGATGAACCCCTCGAACTCTTTATTCTGGAGCTCTCTGTTCTTTCGATGGGTTCATCCATTCGACAGGTTAAACTAAACTGCTCGTGAACCTCTCAAGCACTACATTCTTGAAATTTTTAACCTGTCGAAATCGTGTTTTGGGTTTTAAAACCCTTCGACAGGTTTATTTTGGGGCATTTTTTGCTTTTGCTTTAAATCCCTCTTTTCCTCCTAACGAATTCCACTGTGTCTTTCTCTTGTCCAGCTCACTAGTCACTCTTCCATCTGCTCTTTGCTCTTGCCAGTCGGATCAGCATTGAAAAGTCGTCATTTTGCTAGTTGGTGCTGGTTTGGTACACTGTGCTTCCTTTGCAGAGAAACCCTAGATTTTGGGTGAGTTCTTCACATTCTGTCTTTTAAAATTTGCAATTTTGTGATTTTGGCACTCTGTGGGTGAAGAGTTGGTTTAAAGTGGAATAGGATTTTGTTGTGTTGATTTGTGACGGAGTCTATGTGTTCAAATGGCCGACCCTAATCAGTTTGAAGAATCTCTATCAAATTTGGTTCAACCCTCCCCCAAATCAACTAGGAAATCTAGCAAACTAGCTTCTTCTCAGTCGCAAGTGGACCCACCTGCTAAAAGAAAGTTGAGTGAGATATCTGGGTCCAAGAAGCTCGTGAAGTCTAAAAAATACAAGATGCCTGTGAAGTCTAAAAAATTCAAAAAGCCCAAAGCCAGTGAGAGTATGAATGAGGAGGTACCTGTGGTTGCTGAGCCCGAGGCTGCATTTAACCCACTTACAACTCCAAATGAATTTATGGATGCCTTGAATCTGATACCTGAGTCAGCATTTGATATCCCTTACTTTACTCAGGTAGAGAGTAGAACCATGACTTATTTGGAGAAGGTTGCTTTGGAGCCCTTGCTGACTCCATTGAAGGAAAGAGTATACCCCAGGTTGGTGAAATTGTTTTTTCAAAACATTCGGTTGAAAGAAAATATCTTGGGCCATCTGAACCAGTGATTGTAGTGTTGATTAATGACTGAGAAGGAGTGGTGGATGTCAAGGGCATAGGACTGGTGATGGGGATTCCTTTTCAAAATGATCCATCTAGAGGGTTAGATACCCCTGACAATGCATCCTTTAGGGATATGGCCCATCATTTGACTCAGGGTATTGTTGGATCTGGTGAATCTCTGATGAGGAGGGATTTGGAGCCTGGTTTATTGTTTATGGACAACATTCTCAGAAAAAATGTTTTTGTGAGTGGGCATCAACAAGAGAGAAGGCCCCCTATAGTGGATTAATCTTTGCTAGTCCCTGAGCAAAGCAAAATTTAAACAACTACTCTAAGAATGTAAATGCCACTTTCGTAGGGAGCACGGATGCATTTAGCTTATGCATCAAACCTTTTAAACCCCTAGGTGATCCCTAGTGGAGGAGTGGAGTCTCCTGAGGGTTTTCACTGAAGGTACCCACAAACTTCTCAATGGAACAGTTAACAAAAGTGCAAACAGTGGTCAATCAGCTTAAGATAAATACAGTTCATTTCACCCTTGCTCTGTCAAAGTTAGAGGAGTCCCAAAGTGGTATATGCAAATAATTCAACGCCTCAGTCATGCATACATGCTCATTACATCCAATTAGCTGATATCAAGAAGAGTAATATGTGTAAAGTAGTACCAAGCTTACCAGTATTTCAAAATTCAGGTTCAAACAATGCCATAATGAATTCAATCTCAGACCCAATGCTCACCAGGGCTGTCTCTCATACTGAATTTAAGGGTGTATCATTTCGCACAAGCTTAAGAGCAATAACATACCCCAAATGGGTCTGGAAGCATGAGAATAGGCAGGTCTTCTAATTTCTGATGTCATAAAGTACTTCTCACCATAGATGAGACATTCTTTTATGTTTACATGACAGTTCATTTGACTTTGGATCAACAAGGGCTTTTCATGAGTTGTAATGTGACTTATTGGTGAGGGTTGCAAAGAATGAAAAAGGGGGGTAAAAACGGATTCAAAATTGAGAAATCAACATAGGTAGGAGATGGATCATGACTTCACCTTCTTCATTTCAGCACAACTTCATCTTCTTTTTGAAATATCAGAGCTAAAGTAGCCAACTTCTTCTCTTCTTCTCAACGTTTCCAATGAAGTTCTTCTTTTGACTTCTCATTCTTTTCTTTTTATTTTATACTTTATATATTTTTTAATTTTTTGTATTTATATATATTTTCTATTAATGATGGTTGCCATGTATCTACAACTGCTATACTATTATTTACAGATTTCCACCTCTTTTCTCCTCCTTTCACCAAATGTTAAACTTTGCTCACTTATCTTCAACATCCTCTCCTTTACCTTCTGAATTCTCAGAGTGAGGATAGGGCTGAATAGGTTAAGAGGTTCAGGTTCAAGTACTTGGGTGTTTGTTGAAGAAAAAGGGGCTTTAAGTCTCAGCAAGTGTATGCACAAGGGTAGTTTCACAGGCTTGATCTTTTAGGCTCAAACTGTCTAAATGAAGGCCTTGATCCTTTCCTTAGTATCAAGATTACTATCAAACAGCTTCAACTTGGGGTGTCTAACTTTTAGTGAAAAGGGCTTGACTCAGTCAGTCCTTAGAACAGAATTTTTTTTTTTCATAGACACTCCTAAAAGAAAAATTTTATAGGCTCAAAGCTCACTGGGTATGGTCTTCAATTGCACTCAAAGGGGTATGCTGTCACCTGTTTCTCTCTTTACAAGTTTACTAACTACTGGTTATAAAATTTTTCCTAATGTTTACCTCATAGAAGTATTGATTTTCAAATGACTTTAGTATTAAGAAGGTCTGCACAGTATAAATTTCCTCACTTTCAACACTGCTTAGGTGAAGTTGATTCTATCTATTCCTCACTTTGTTAAAACTGCCGCACTTAGGTTAACTATATCATTGGCAATCCTTGCCACACCCCCAAACCTATGAGGAGTAGTGTCCTCACTGATTCAAAGATAAGAGGACATGTGCAGCAGGGATCAAAAAGAAAATTGACACGAAAATAAAGCAAATAAAAACAAGAAACAAGGCACTCAGAAATAACTAAAACAAACTAAGAACTATGAAGCAAAAATGTAAAGCAAATAGATCATAAGAAAAAGAAACTTTCATTAATGTAGCAAAGTTTGTACAATGGATGGCAAAAAAACAAAAAGTAACTAGCTGCTTCGGGAAGAGGAACTGTAAGCCATAAAGGGGGTAGTGATAACAAGGACGATGGAGCAGGATGCTGAGCAGGTGGTAGAGGGGGTGAAGAGGAAGGGGCAGAAGGCGCAAATGGCTCTGTCTTCTATTTCTTCTTCTTTCTTTGATTCTTTTTCTTTTCCTCCTTGGCCAAAATCCTTTGTACTTCTCAGTAATCGTCCCACAAGAACTGTAATGGGTCAGGTTCTTTTAGTGGTGGTGGGTCCTCCCAAACTGGGTCAAATTTAATGGGCAACTCAATGGGTTTGTCATCCGCCATAGTTGTGGGTAGGTACGGACTGCTGAGGCTCAAAAGAGAATGGATGCGATGGAGGTGAAGTGGCCTGATATATAAATTGCATGGGTGGTGGAACTTGCATCGACGTAATAAAATTTTCTCCTCCTTCCAAGGTTAATTGCTATAATGATATTAAAGAAGGTTAGTTAGCAATAACTACATTGGTTGGGAGAAACATAAAATGTCGTGCGATTTATTATGGGGAATGATCTCGCAGGGTGCATGTTGGCCTATTATTAGCAATGGGAGTTAAGGCAAAAATAAATGAAATGAAGAATTTACAGAAATTTGCCAGGGTTTGAAGTGCAAACCTGTGCCTCGCGCAGATGTTAACAGGTGCTCGCGGGGCGCATTTCTTGCACAGTGTACATTTAGTCCTGCGAGGAGTTCTATCGCACAAAAGAAGGAAAATACTTCTCAATGTAGTTCGCGGAGCTGAAGCTGGGCCTTGGTGCACGAGTTGAAATATTTTTTTTCTTTTTTCGCGCAGCTGTGCTGTCTAACTTCGTGAGACGTCAAGATGTAGAGCATTGAGTGCCTCGCGAAGTTGAATGCGTAGAGTCAGTCATTCGCGCAGTTCCAAAATTTTGCCAAGATCAAGCCTCGCGGGGCTCGAACTATCATCAGAGCTTCACGAGATTGAACTTTATGCCTATTAGCATCACGAGAACCCATATTCAACCATTTTCTCAGTGCTGCACACTGGCCAGTTTCCCTATAATGGCACGCACCTATCCATTGTGCATCAGCACTAACTCTTTCACATATATTCCACTTTATCATCACAATTATGTGCCTATTATCAACCACTATTTTTTTCTCAATTGCCAAATTCTAAACATAGTTTTATTTCAGATCAAATTCGTGCCATTTATCATGAGAGCCCTCAACCATGAACAAAAAAATCCTATGGCAGCCATGCACATGTACTCAAAACAAAGATGAACAAAACAAACTCAAACACACAATCAAATCAACACCCTAAATGCAGTAATGGAAAATTTTTTTAAGTATCATAAGAAAAACAAAGCAGTTAACTCATATGGTACATATGTTACAAAGCTGTGGATCACTGAGCAGTGGGAGGTTCATGTAGGTGAATGGTTTGAGGGGGCTCCACTGAATTTTCTACACAAATTTTTAGCCTTTGCCAATTCACTTTCATGATCTTCCCAGACATAGAATCCAAGATCTCCACAACACTAGATACGGAGGCATGAATGACAGTATAAGGTCCATCCCATCTGGATTTCAACTTCCCTGGAAATTTTTTTAGCCTGGAGTTGAAAACCCAAACCTTAGTGCCATCACTGAATTCCCTTCTCATTCGGGCCTTTGAATAGGCTTCCAGTCTTAGCTCATCAAGCTCTGCCATCTATAATTTCCTGTGAGAACCAACAAAAGTTAGATCAAAATTCAGTGCTTTGATAGCCCAATAGGCATTGTACTCTAACTCCACTGGTAGGTTGCAGGCCTTGCCATAAACCAGCCTAAATGAGGACATGCCGATAGGGGTCTTATAGGCAGTCCTATAAGCCCACAAAGCATCATTCAACTTTTGTGCTCAATCCTTCCTATTAGTCTTCATAGTCTTCTTCAAGATATGCTTGATCTCCCTATTGAAAATTTCAACTTGCCCACCGGTTTGTAGGTGGTAGGGAGTTGCAATCTTATGGGTAACATAGTACTTCTTGAGGAGATTCTCAAAATGTCTGTTACAGAAATGACTTCTCCCATCACTAATAATAGCTATGGGGTGCCAAATCTTGAGAAGTTATTGTCCTTCAAAAATTTAAGGACAATTGTGTAGTCATTGGTCCTTGTGGCAATGGCTTCCACCCATTTGGACACATAGTCCATTGCCACAAGTATGAAGTTAAAATCCATAGATGGACGAAAGGGGCCCATAAAATCATTGCCCCAGACATTAAAAAGTTCTACCACAAGGATGGGTTGCAATGGCATAGAATTTTTCTTAGAAATGCCTCCCATCCTTTTACATCTCTCGCAGGCCTTACAATGTATAAATGCATCTCTGAGCAAAGAAGGCCAATAAAAACCACATTGCAACACTTTTGCTGCAGTCTTATTTCCGCTGAAGTGACCTCCACAAGCTTGCTTATGGCACATTGAAAGAATGCTGTGGAACTCACTTTCAGGCCCTGTTGAGAACTGGAAAATACCATTTTTCACCCCTCAACGTGAGTCTTGATAGACCTTTGAGAGAACTAAATAAGTGTTCTAAGTGCTTGTGTTTCAGCTAACAATAAAGACAGGCTTAACCATAAAAGCAGCTTAAAAGTGCCAAAAAGATGATAATCCATGTCGATCCAAAGGAAGAAAGAGAAGGGACAACCTTACTAGCTGTTAAAAGGTCTAAACTGAAGAGGTAAAGACCTGGTCTCAACCCAGAAAAGAAGTATGGAGCAATTCGAACAGAAAAATGCACTACAGAGTACTTTTCGCAAAGAGCCTGAACTGTTCGAAAAGAACTTGAACTCTGCGAAAAGAACTAAAAACTCAGTTAGTCAAGAGCACCTGAACTCTTCGAAGAGATGATTGACCTTTTCGAAAAGAAGAGAACTCCATTTGAACAGAACCAGAATGTTGCGAAAAGAGCTTCAGGAGTTATAACACCTTGCGAAAAGTCCCCTAAACGATGAGAAAAGGTATTCTGGAGATTCCCAGCTTTTGCAAGGGCAATCTAGTAATCTTTTTCACGCGTCCCAATGCATTAAAAAACCTAGGGACATTCCAGAAGATTCTAAGCATGAAGCGAAGGCATATTCTGTCCCATGTGAGCACCTAGAGATGAAATAACTTGGCGGGAACTTCTAGAAACTCTAACAAACTTTCAAAATGCATAACAGAATTGATGCTTTTGTGCTTTGATTAATTTGAACGGATCGAGCAATTCTGATTGGCCAGAACAGATCTGGATCCTTGTGCTCGACTACCATTGGTCGATACAGATCTGAGCACTTCTGATTGGTTGATACACATCCGTGTTGGACTTAGGGAAAACTATAAATAGACGAACCATTTGCCCAATTTGGGCATCCAGATTTTGAGTTTCATTCCTATTCCCCCATTTCCAAACCAGATAGTTTGTCTAAAATCCCTGTAATAGCTTCACTTTTACTTGCAATTGAGAGCTGTGAGATATTTCTGTAATTCAAAAGAGAGTTGTATTCAAGACTACAAATCTGAGAGCTGTTCAAGCTGTGCTCTGTAATTGTAATGGTGAATTTGAAAAGGTTGTTGTAAACCGTACATTCTCAATTGGACTCATGTTAAGGGTTCCCTCTGATCTCCTTATTGCATTAGACTCCTTTAGATTTACTGTTTTTCATACAATTTCTCTTGATTCATTAATCCTGTGAGAATTAGTGTTTGTAACCTAATCTCTCACGGCATTTGTAGTGATGCTTCTTGTTCTAAATTAAGGCTTTGGATTAAAGACTATTGGATGGTCTGTGGCCATTAAAGTGGACAGACCATAGCCATAAGCCTAAGTCTAATCCTTGAGTTAGATTTATTTCTCTTACATCTGTGCTTGTAGCCAGATGAAGATTGAATCATTTCTCTGTTGATCGGCAGTCATTCTCATTGTGTTTCAAGGACCAAATCAAAGTTAGATATTACTTCTCCATTTTTTATAAGTTTACCTCAAAATTCCCCCAACTCGGATCTGGATCATTTAGTTTAACTTTTACTTTTATCATTTAGTTAATGTGACAAATTCAACCTCCCATCTTATGTGCTTTCTAGATAAGATAAGAGGCCAGATCTGGTAGCTCAGATTTAGAGGTTTATCTTGCATTTTAAACAAATTCTCTGTGGACGATCTTTTACTCACTTACATTTAAAACTTGCTACAATTGGCCCTGATCTTGCAGGCTAATTCACTTCTCTCTGTGCTGATATTTCTTTACTCTTTTTAATGTTCTAGATTCATTATAACTTAGCAGTTGCAAACCTATTTTCAAAACACAAATAAATCAAGCACACTTAGAAGATATCAACAGGCCCACATCTCCTAACCACCTGGTTTGCATAATGCTTAAATAGGTATGGATCCTCCCACAAAAAATGCCTGACCTGAGAGAAAACTAGGTCTTTGTCCATCTTGGACCAGTGAGGGGGAATCCTACCAACAACAAGAAAATTGACAATGTGTGCAAACCAGGGCACACTAGACTGCACAGTAAATAGCTGCTCATCAGGGAATAACTCATTAACGGGCGCTGTTGCACATTCTTTCAAAATAATCCTATAGAGGTGGTCAGCCACCACATTCTCAACTCCCTTTTTGTCCTTGATCTCAAGATCAAACTCCTGTAATAGGAGGATCCATCTAATCAATCTTGGCTTGGCATCCTTCTTAGCCAATAGGTATTTTAGGGCTGAGTGATCAGTGAAATCCATAATTTTAAACCCAAGCAAGTAGGGTCTAAACTTATACACACCAAACATAACAGGTAGCAGCTCTTTCTCAGTAGTGGTGTAGTTCAGTTGAGCTTCAGCTAGTGATTTGCTGGCATAATAGATCACTGTAGGCAACTTATCTTTCCTCTCTCCTAAGACAACACCTTCGGCCAAGTCTAATACATCACACATCAGCTCAAAGGGGAGTGAGTAATCTGGGGCCTGGTTACAGGAGCAGTGGTGAGGCACTTTTTTAAGATCTCAAAGGCCTCAAGGCACTCAGCAGAGAAGTCAAATAACATATCCTGACAAAGCAGGTGGCATAATGCCTTTGAAATTTTGTTGAAGTCCTTAATGAATCTCCTGTAGAACCCAACATGTCCTAAAAATGATCTGATTTGTTTGACAGTCTTGGGTGGGGGCAGATGTGAAATCAAGTCCACTTTAGCTTTGTCAACCTCTATTCCTTTGTGAGAGACCACATGGCCTAATACAATTTCTTGTGTCACCGTAAAGTGACTCTTTTTCCAACCTAGGACCAAATTGGTCTCCTCACATCTTTATAGAACCAACTCAAGGTGACTCAAGCACTTGCTAAAGATGTCCCTAAATACTAAGAAATCATCCATGAAGATTTCCTGGAACTTGTCAATCATATCAGAAAAGATTGCATACATGCACCTCTGAAAAGTGGCTGGGGCATTGCACAGTCCAAAAGGCATCCTCCTGTAAGCAAAGATGCTAAAGGAACATGTGAAAGTAGTTTTCTCCTATTCTTGAGGATGCACAGGGATTTGGTTATACCTTGAGTACCCATCAAGAAAATAGTAAAGAGCCTTCCCAGCCAGCTTATCTAGAATTTGGTCAATGAAAGGGAGGGGGAAGTGGTCCTTTCTAGTCTTGGAGTTGAGTTTTCTATAGTCAATGCAAACCCTCCAGCCTGTGGTCTCTCTGGTTGGCATCAACTCTCCAGAATCAATAGTGATAACTGTTATGCCTGACTTTTTAGGTATCACCTGGATAGGTGACACCCATTCTGAATCTGAAATGGGGTAAATTACCCCTGCATCCAATAGTTTCACTATCTCCTTGAGGACCACCTCCTACATGTGAGGATTAAGTTTCCTCAGTATCTCCCTTGAGGGTTTTATACCCTCATCCAGGTTAATTCTGTGCATGCAGACTGAGGCATCAATGCCTCCAAGATCAGCTATTGTCCACCCTATTGCTTTTTTATGCTTCTTGAGAACACTCCATAATGCCTCCTCCTGCTCACTAGAGAGAGAGGAGGAGATAATCACTGGAAGCTTATTGTTTTGTCCCAAGAAGACATATTTTAATATGGCTGGGAGCTGTTTTAGCTCCAGCTCAGGGGGACTTTCAATTGAAGGCAACAAAGGTGCCTTAGTGGTTTGAGGAAGGGGCAACAGTGAATGTTTTCAGTTGGAATGATGCACTAGGCCCACAGAAGACTATATTTTGGTGTTATCTTCTGTCATGAAAACTTGGGCCTCCTTCTCAAACATACTCCAAATATTTTCCAGGTCATCAGCAACATTATCCTAATCCAGTAGATTGGATAATTCTTCTTCCACTAGGCCATCTAGTACCTCTATTGCAAATCATCCCTCAATGTCCATCTGAGGATGCCCAGCCGTATGGTACATATTTAACTGGGCCTTCATATTCCCGAAGGTCACCTCCATCACCCCTGACCTACATTGTATACAAGCATTTGCAGTGGCCAAGAATGGCCTTCCAAGGATGACAAAAATTGGGGCTTTACCTTTGCAAGGGTCCATGTCCAAAATAAGGAAATCATCAGGATTGTAGAACTTGTCCATCCCCACCAAAACATTCTCCACCATACCTACAGGTCTCCTCTCAGACCTATCAACCAGTTGGAGCACAACCGATATGGGCTTCAGCTTCCCCAAACCTAGTTCTTCATACACAGAATATGGGAGCAGGTTCACACTGGCCCCTAAGTCTAAGAGGGCTTTACCAATGGTATGGTCTCCAATAATGCAAGGGATAGTAGGTATCCCAGGGTCTTGTAGTTTCTCAGGCGTGGCAATGGACAGAACTGACCCAACATGCTCAACAGCAAAAACCTTTTTGGACAACTGCACCATTGCTTTTTTCTTCTGTGCAGAGGTCCTTCAAAAACATGGCATAGGCAGGGACCTATTTAAAGGTCTCCATCATTTCCTCATTTCCTCCATCTGAGTATTCCCCTTATCAAAAGGAGATGGACCAGCTAATGCTTGAGGAAATAGTAGCTGTGGGACTACTGGTGCCACAGCTGCATGCCTAACCACCTCATGGTCAATTTTTTATTTTTTATTTTTTTCTTCAGTTATTGGTTGTTGTTGGGGCTCAACATCAGTCCCTTTATTATGCCCTTGGCTGATCAGCAGTAGGGGTTGACTCATTTGGCTCTTCATCACTCTCATTTCTTTTCTTTTCTTCTTACATGACCTCCTCAGTTGCCCTGCCCACCAGATTATCAACCACTCTCCCACTCCTTAGGGTAGTGATTGCAATAGCATCCTCATGGGTAGAGGATGCTTCTCCAATCATGTACTGCCCTTTGGGGTTGGTCAAGGGTTGACTGGGCAGTCTACCCTCCTCTCTTTTGTTCAAAGCATTACAAATTTGATGAAGCTGGTCATTGATCTTCTTAATACTACCCATGAGAGTTCACAGTTTGGACTAGGCTCCCAAATTTTGCATAGATGCCATTATTTGCTCTTCAAAAGAAAAGGATCTGGGCTGTTGTGGGGGTAAGGCCAACTGGTTGGGCTGTAGAGTAGGCAATTGAAAATTTTACCGAGGTGGGTATCCCTGGTTAAACTGGTTCTGAGGTCTGTATGGAGCTACCAACTACTGCTGCTGGGGTTGAGGGTAATTATCTTGTCTCCACCTCAAATTTGGGTGGTTCCTCCATGAGTACCCAGCTGGTTGCTGCCTAAATGCTTGGGCAACATTCTCTTGCTCCATAAAAAAATTAGGGAATTGGTTGGCTAATGGACAATCATGTAGTGAATGTGTGGGAGATTGGCATATCAGACATGCCTCCTCCACTTGTGCAACTATTCTAGGCTGCATCACATTCATCAATTTGTCAAACTTTAAGATCAAATTGTCCACCTTCTTCTCCAACTCACTCTGCACCTTCACTCCATACATTTCACCTCTAGGGGTGGACTCTTTCACTAACCTAGCAGAGGTCTGGCTGTCATTGCGAGACAGTGACTCCTGCTGCATGGAATTTTCCCCTATAATACCAAACAGCTCCCAAGCCTCATCAGGTGTCTTGTGGAGGTAGCTACCACCACATGAGGCATCTACCATATCCCTGTTCTTGGGATTAATTCCTCGATAAAATACTTGCACTAATTGCCACATTGGAATTTGGTGGTGGGGGCATTGTTTTAACATCTCCTAGAATCACTCCCATGCTTTATAAAAATTTTCAGTTGAGGACTGAGTAAATGATAAAATACTTGTCCTCATCTGGCTGGTCTTGTTCATGGGAAAGAATTTAGCCAGGAATTGGCTTTAGAGGTCACTCCATGTTTGTATGTTGTTGGCTGGGAGTTGAGAGAGCCATGTGCTGGCTTTGTCCTTTAAGAAAAAAGGAAAAAGCCTCAGTTTGGTGGCTTCAGGTCCCAAGCCAGCAATATTGAAGGTGGTGCAAAGTACCAAAAATTGGTCAATATGCTTGTAAGGATATTCCTTACTAAGCGCATTAAAATATGGTAGCATATTGATGGTGGAGGACTTGATTTCATAGTTTCTTTCCACTGAAGGGAATTGTATGCAGAAGGGAGAGGTGTACTCCCCTGGTGCATTGTATTCCTTCAAGGTTCTTTGCCTCTTAGCCATGTTAGCCTGCTCAGTTTCAATAGTAGGGCCTTGTGTGGTGTTTCTTGGTCTGAGGATCCTTTCAACCTCCTGATTTGGAGGTTCCAACTCAGGGTTTAGGGACTTTCTTCCAAGCATACACCCACAAACTCAACAAGTAAGGAAAGTGCTTATAGCACTCAAAGAATTTCTAAGCTAAAATAACAACTAAACAAATTTACACTAAATTAATTACAGGGAATTCAACATTAAAGGACTAGGTTTTAGGGTAAAAGAAGTACAAATAGAGCTAGCTAGACTCCAGCTGCAGCTCTAGCTTTTCCCTTCTGCTGTTGTCCAATTCTGTAAAATTCTAAAAAGAATTCGTAGTACTTTTATTCTACTATGGTACAACTACAAAGAAATTTCTAAAATACAATAGTACAATATAATACAACTCAGGTCTACTAAAAAGATCAATATCCCCGACAGCGGTGCTAAAAACTTGTTGGTATTGTGGCTTTACCCAGTGTATGCTGTTCTTATTGTGTGGTGAGAACAAATTAAAAATAAAAAATAAAATAAAATAAATGATGGAAACAACACAACTGAAGTAAACCTAAGCCTACAAGATACAGGGCTATTATAGCAAGTTTTGATAAGTAAGAGTTTGTCCCACAGAGAAATTGATCTAAAACCCAAAATGGGACATAATAGTAGGCCTCTAGATCTGACTACAGATATGACAATCCTAAAGAAAGGGAGTTAGGTGTCACGTCTACACTAAATTACCTACTGAAAATACAGAAAGAAATAAAGTGCAGTCCTATCCTAAGAAAGGGTTATAAAGAAGGGGGTGATGGTGTGTTAAAATAAAGATAAAAGGGTGAGAAGTAAGCAGTTTAGGTTAAGGGTTCATTCAGTTATGTAACTCAGATTTAGGGCTCTCTCTGTAGCAAGTCCTTGCTGAAGTTCTATTAATAACGTCAATAAGGTAGAAGCATCCAACTTAACCCATGCCATTTGGGGTGCTCTTAAGGCTATAGTCTGTCCACTCAAATGGCCATAGTCTATCCAATAGAGTTTGTCAAATCCCATTGATCAAGTCAGAAAAGCTAACCTAATCTAAAGGAGCAAGCTGATCAACCCTCTTTCAATGAATCAAATCAGGCCATGAATACCATTGCAGACACTATGTCTGCCAGTGCTCTGAGCTCCCCAGATTTGCGCACAGACCTGGCTAACATTCATAGGCGTATTAAACCTAGGAAGATCAGATGGCAATCAAGATATCTAAAGGTTAAGCGAATGGGCAATTCTCAAATACACAAATCCAATCGAGAATCAAATGGAACCAAAAGATCTATAGATTTAATTAGACTTTATTACTTAAAAATAGCTAGCAATTAAATTTCCTCCCAGCTGCAATCACTACAGAGAAGCCAGATTTAACATCTGATGGTGGTCAAACAAATAGAGGGGAGCCTGTTCCTGCACAATCTCTCACTAGGCTATAAGCCCAAGTGCATAGAAAAAGGATCCATCTCAGATCTGTGACCAAGTTTTCCCTAGGTCTATAGTCTATCCATTCTAATGGTCATAGGCTATCCACAAAGGCTTTCTGTCTGCCACCATGGTCCCCAAGCTACAAAAGCTCAAGCTTCCATGGGACTTTAATAAGCTCAAATCCTAAATATGTGCTATAGCCTGAATAGAACTACAAACAAATTGGAAAATAACAGATTGAGTAAGCATTCAAATATAAATTCCATTGATATTATGTTACTAACAATGAAATCTCTCAAGGCAGCAGCCTTATGCACAACAGCTCAACACTAAATCTCAATGTTTAAATGACCTATTACAAAACTTAAATAAACTACACCTAGATGCTTACCAAAGATTTAGCCAGCAAGTGCTGAGCTACGAAAGAAGAAAAAATAGAAAAAGAGGTGATCAAACCCTAACCCTAGCCTGCTTGAGCTCTCAGCCGATAGAGGTTGAAGGAGAAAATGAATGATAGTTTCTAAGTTACAAGCGCAGCTTATATACTTAGTTTCAATGCTGTTGCGGAGAGGAGAGTAAACCCTAATTTTTCAAGCAGATGTGGCACTGTTATAACCCTTAGATGTCTTAGGATGCGTGCATCAAAATTTTGTACCTTGAGATTTGTGCCCTAGACCTGGGAAATCTCCAAAAGGTCCTTGAGTTAAGGTTGAGAAGTGGAGAGCCCGAGCGTCGTGAGGTTGGCTTCTGCATCTCACTTTTGTCACGTAGTTGCAGAGTGTTTGCGGGGTAGAGTTTGGCATGGAATATTACTGTCTTGCGTAGTAGAGCTTTGGGCAATCGCGCAGCTGCTTCAACTTTGAATGCACTCACGCAGAAGGACTTTCAATGCATAGCTTGCTCGTGTAGAAGAGCTTCAGAAACTCCATTCGTGAGGTACTAGTGCAGATGTTTCTGCATCTCGCTTGGTTCAGAGTTGAGCTTCTAGGTGCACAAGAGCTGTGCGAGAGAACTTCTGGGCATCTCTCTCTTCTAGAGCCATGCGAGATCTGCGCGAGGTTTTTGCTATTATTTGTGCTAATAAGATTCGCGAGGTAGTGTGTGTGGCTACAGTAAGGTTTGATCTTCGCGAGCTGTATTTTTGGAGGCTTAGTGCACGAGAGCTCCGCGAGTTTCTTCACTTGATGATTTCCGCTGAAGTGCGCGACTGCTGCGTGAGAGCTACTTTGCGATGACCTCTTCATTGAGCTGCGCAATTTCTTCGTGAGCTCTATTATGTTACATGTCTTAGCTGTGTGAGGGAGCTACCAGTGACTTTCAACAGCGCGAGGCTACACCTCAGCTGTGCGAGATAGGTCCTTGGCTCCTCTGCTGCTATGCACATGCTTCTGTTGTAGCTTCCTCGACTCTCACCTATACTTCTTTCATCTGTTGGACTTCCTTGGTCCATTATGACATGCCAAATAGTCATCATGGTGTGTACCACCATGGTGTTCCATCACTTTCTGGTTCAGCTGTCATCTTTTGCTTACTTTCTCTCTCTTCTTGGCACCAAAAGTTAAGCTGCACAATTTATTCCTAACTACAAAATAAGCTAAAAAGGAATTATTAATCACCTTCAAGGTTCAGCAAAGGCTAGGTTAAGAGGTGAAAAGTGGTACTTTTAAGTGATTAACATGGATGCCCTCTATTTTTTCTTCAAAGGAAAATTTTTAAATGCACTTGAATTGATTTTCAAAGGAATCTAGGATATTCATAAAAGAATTCAGAAAAGCCAGATGGTGCCAGGATTACCCTATAGTAGAATCATAACTTCTTTGTTGAGGCAAGGGAAGTATGTGTTCAAAAAGGGAGAACCTACTGAGGACTTTCCTCCTTTGAAATTTGGGAAGAAGTTATGGTCAACCAGCATGACCCTGATTGGAAAGAGGAAGAAACATGTTGAGGGTACTGCAGGGGAAGCCACTGTGGCCTCCATAGTGGATGTTAGCATTGCAACTACACATACTAGCTCAGCCCCTGTGCTGACAATCTCCTCAGCTGAATCTACTATGGGATTGGTGCCAACCACCATCACCTCATCCATTCCCCAATCTCCCATATCTTCCATACTTGAACCCATATCTCTTAGCACCACAACCTTCCACATGTCAACTCTTCCTACCATTGATCCATTAATCTTGCCCACACCCACCATTATTAGGACCACATACCACAAAAAACCTCACCCACCTAAACCTACAACCAATATGCCTAGCCCATCCATTCCAAGCCCAGACCTATAATTCCTGACCCACCTTCACCATTCACCTACATCCCATCTGATATTGACCCCCTCTTTCCCATTGACATACCTACCTCTCTTTCACCTATCCATACACAGCACATGGAGCACTTTACTATTGAGGGGTACTCTACCCTAATTGACTCCATTGTGGAGGATATTGGGTATGAGTACATCCCTCTTCCTGATTCTCCATAGCCTGACCTTTTCTAACACACCACAACCTCACCTTTTATTCCTATTTCACCTACCCAGCCTGTTTCCCAATCCCTACCTAACTCATTTGCCCAAATCCTTTCCCTCCTCACATCTATCAAATCTCAACTCCATACCAACACTGAGAACCTATCTGTCATGCAAACCTGCCTCCATTCCATTCAATCCACTCTACTGCCATCTACCGCAACCTCCCAACCCCTTATCCCTTCACTTGTTCCTGTATCTTCTCCACAACCTTCCATTTCTGTGGCCACTACTACTGATACCACTCAGACAGACATTGATTCTGAAGAACTGGTCCTTGCCCACCTTACCTATGCCTCCTCCTCCACCCAGACAGATTTTGAGGAGGTACCCATTATTATTTCTCCCACCTTGGTTCTTGCCTCCACCCAAACTTAGCCATCAGAGGAGGAGCTGCCAACAACCCTTCCACACCCTTCAGCTATCCCATCCTCTTCAACCATGGTCCTGGCTGAGCTTCAAACTTTTGTGAAGCAACCATTGGTGGCTGAAATTGACCAGCTGGAGCTGGATCATAGAGTGGAGAAGAGGAAGTGGGAGCAATTGTTGATGGACACCCTTAATTTATATGAAGAGCAAAAGCAAAAATCAGAGACGTTGGGAAGACTTGTGGATACACTCCAAAAATCCATCTTTGTCATTCACCCACCCTCATCTGCTGGAGTGTCCTTCAAAGAGCCCTCTCAACAGAAGAGCAGAACCAAGCCACATAAGCTAGCTGCCAAAAGGACAAAGGCTGGTGCTGCCAAAACTAAAAATTTGAAGGAGTATCAGGAATGTGCAGAAAAATATGGGTGGGACCCAGCTACTTTTTAAAGCTCAGATTCAGACTAGGAGCAGGTTGTTTTTAGACTTTTTACCACTTTGAACTTCGAATTTTCTGTGCTGTATAAATTTTGTATTTAGGATTTTGTTTGTGTGCCATATTTTGTATATATTCTTGCTTCTCTGTCATTACTTTTTGTTACATCCAATATCTCTTTTCTATTATTAACTGTGCCTTCTAGTTTCTTCCTTTTGTACATAATATTTTCTTCTTGAACAGTCCTATTCCTACCCTGCTACCTTCTTTTTATTGAACCAGTGAGGACATTGTTTCTCATAGGTTTGGGGGTATGGCAGGGTAGACATTTAAAATAGTTAAGCTAAGTGTAGTAGTGATTATAGGATCAAAACAAATAAAGCAAAGTTTCACCTAAGAAAATTTGAGCAAAGGAGAATTAAAAAAGGAGAGTAGACTGTTTAATGTTAGGATATTTTAAAATTCAACACTTCCATGAAGGAGGTCATCAAGAAATGTTTGTCATAATCAATATATAGTGAACTAGTAAGGAGAGAAGAAGGTAAGAACATGCCCTATGAGTGTAAAGGAAGACCATACCCAGTGAGATTTGGGCCTATAAAAATAAAGTTCTTTGAAGGGTGTTTTGGCATTTTTTTTCTGCTTTAAGGACTGATTGAATAAAACTCTTTTTCACTAGAAGTTTTGCACTCTGAGTTGAAACAGCTTGACAATACTCATGATACCAAAGACATGATGTAAGGCCTTCATTTGGATAGTTTGAGCATAAAAAATCCCTACTCTCTGAACTGCCTATGATACACACCATTAGAGCCTTAAAAATCTAAGTTTTCTTTGACAAAAAATCAGAGAATTTGAGCCCAAACCTCAGTGACCTGATTCAGCCTGGCCCTCACTTTGAGATTTCAGAAGGTAAAGGAGAAGAAGTTGAAGAAGGTGGAGCTGGTTTCATATTTGGTGGAAGAAGAAGAAATGACGTTTGATAATAGTTGTGTAGCTGTGGCATTCTAGCCCATATTAAAAAAAAGAGAAAAATATAAAGAAAAGCATACAAAAAGAGAAAAATAGAAAAACAATACAAAAAGAGAAAGAGAAGTCAAGAAAGTATTTCATTGATAAATTTGAAAAGAAGAGAAGAAGTTGATCACTTTGGCTCTAAAAATTCAAAAAGAAGATGGAGTTGTGCTGAAATGAAGAAGGTGGAGTTACTACTTCCTCTCCTTGGTTGATTTCTCAATTTTGAATCCTTTATTTCCCTTTATTCTTTTAACCTCAACCATAAGTCACATTACAACCCAATAAAAAGACCTTACTTATCTAAAGTTGATTGAGCTGTCATGTGGAGATGAGAAGTTGTTTGATCTATGGTGAAAAGAGCTAGAGGATTGGAAGACTTAGTAGCCATGCCTATGCTCATGCTTGCAGTCCTATTTGAGGGCTGTAACTGCTCTTGAGCTGGAGTGAAATTGAACACCTTTAAATTTAGTTTTTAGAGTATGACTTTGTGAGAATTGGGTCTAAGATTGGACTTATTAGGGCATTATTTGAACCTGATTTTTAAACTAATGGTAATTTGTATACTGATTTGCACATACTATACTCTTGATATCTTTCAGATTGGTTGTAATGAATCTACATAAAGATCTAGGTATTAAATTGTTTACATGTACTATTTTAAAACTTCTTAATTTGAAAGTGCAAGGTGTGGAATGAAGCTTAATTTGTTGAAATCTAACTTATCACTATGTGCACTTGATTTAACTATTGTTCACAAGGAAGTTTGTGGGTACCTTCACTAAAAACCCTCAGGAGACTTCACTCCTCCACTAGGGATCACCTAGGGGTTTAAAAGGCTTGATGCATATGCTAAATGTATCTGTGCTTCCTACAAAAGTGGCATTTACTGTTCTGAATAAATATTTTCTAATTTTTGCTTTGCTCGAGGACTAGCAAAGATTAGGTTTGGGGGTGTGTTAATCAGTAAAAAATACAATTTTTCACCTCCTAACCTGACCTTTGATGGACCTCCGAGCTGATTAATAAGGTGATTTTGAGTGTTGTATTGTAGTTGGCAATAATGTACAGCAAAGTGCAAAAAACTATGCATAAAAGGCCAAAAAGGAGACAGAGCAGAGTCAATCCTTGACTGGTAAAGAGACCCAGGCATGACAGTTGAGGTCATAAGCAGCAAAGGCTCACAAGGGATGCATTCGAGCAGTTGAAACAACATGTCGACAGGTTGCATGAAGCTATCGAGCAGTCCAATGAAGCATTCGAGCAGTTGCTGAAGCTCACAAGTGAACTCAAGCAGTTCAATGAACCTATTGAGTGGCTCCATGTATTATAGAACGAACCTATCGACCAGTGGACTGAACCTGTCAAGAGGTTACCTGAAGCCAACCAACCTCGCGAAGTGTAAAAGGCTGAAATCAACTCATCGAGAACCTATCGAGCACCTATTAAGAGGTTGTGCCTGAAGCTTTACACCTGTCGAAGACCTGTCGAGAGGTACTCTGAACCTGTCGAGGTGTGATTTCTAAAGTTTCTTGAAAGACATGATGCCTTAATCACTTGATGCACATGTTCAGCAGCAGTCTGACAGCCTTGGCGAGAATTTTTTGAACTCTAAAGGAACCTCTGATCTAACTGCCCCACGTGGGCTTAACTAAGTCTAACAAATTGGAAGAAATGCTTGGTGGAAATTTAGCCACATCAGTAGGGTTTTAACATAATTGATACCCTCCTTCTCTAATTGGCCAAATCAGATAAGAGGCACTTGGGAATTTGTATAAATAGGGGGGAATACAACAGAGGCAAGGCATCCAGGGGTGAGAGAACATTGTATGAGGATTGGAGAGTGCAGAGACTGCAGATCTGAGAGCAATTTACTGTAAGTTGGATTAGATCAATGAATTGCAGGTTTTGAAGTTTCATTTAATCTGTAGATCTTTTTATTTCCATCAAATTTCCATAGATTTTATGCTCCTATGGATGCTTGAGCTTGTAGCCTTACATCCATAGCATCTGTAGTAGTTTTATTATTCCAAATTTATCCCTCACGACTGGATTATCTCCATGGGATACTCTGTGAACATTTTAGTGGATAGAATATACCCCAAGGACTAATCCATATCTCAGGGCAGATCTGGATTGTTTTACCTTGCATTTGAGCTTGTGCCAAATGAAGGATGGTTGCAGATCCATCCTCTGCTTTGTTGTCTGACAAATTAATTTCACAGTGAGACTGATCCCAAGCAGTTAATTCTCCACATTTGATTTTTATTTTACCAAAACTTTTGCTCTCCTTTTTAAATCATTTTTTTGCTCACCTCTAGTTTAGTTTTTAAATCTATTTTTCTTAGTTTAAATTGACAACCAAACTCTTTCTCTCTTCTTGTTTTTCCTTGATTTTTAGTTATAATAGGAATAGATTCCCAAATCTATAGTAGATCTGGAGATTTACAAAATTTAGATCACATTTCCCTGTGAACAAACTCTTACTTACTTTTAAAACTTGCTACAACAGCCCTGTATCATGTAGGCTATGCTTTGTGCTAAAGACCAATCCATTTCTTTTATTTTTTGTTGCATTTTTCATCCAATTTTGCAATAAAATTTTGCTAGCACAAAGTACTCAACAATAAGCCACTCGAAGGAGTCAGACCATTATTCGAAACCCCTGAAGAGCTAGAGCCACACGAAGAAGGTTGGGGATTGACAGATGAGGAAGATTTCCACATTGCCGCCCTTAAAGATGCAGAAGAACTAGAATCATATCAACCAGCCGAGTCATAAGAAAGGTACTCCTTCTCGATGACAAGTGAAGAAGAAGACTACTGGACAAATGTTAAGCTCTCAAAAGTACCACTTTTCACCCCTTAACTCGGCCTTTGATGGACCTCTGAGTGGACTAATAAAGCGTTTTAAGTGTGTGTCGTAGATAATAGGAATTTATAGCTTAATGATGCAATCCATCATATTTCAAGCCAAGAACGAAGATTTTTATGCTAAGTTGTGGAGCCAAAGAATTTATTGGGAATGCACCATGGTGGTTCACACCATCGGGAAAATTTTGGCATACTTTAGGGCCTTTGAAGACCTATTGAGGGTGAGAAGTGGAGCCAAGTTAGTGGACTGCTGCTGCAGTGAAGTAAATTGAACACCACTTCAAGTAGCACAACAGAGAGCTCAATGAAGATTGAACCATGCCAGGCTGCACATTTGCTGCATTCCACCTCTAGAATTGCAGACCTGCTACATCAATCCCCAAGAGATGAGAACTGAAGCAGAGCTGCTGTGCAGCAGCCAATACTTAAGCCTGTTGAGCCTAGTGTTGGAGGAAATGATGCAGTCAAGATGCAGGCCTGGAGTGTTATCTGTCAAGCTGTGGCAGCATTAAATTCAGCCACAAGAGCTATATGGGGACTGAAGCTACACACATTTGTCAAGCAGTTGTTATACAAGGTCGAGTAGTTCACTGCTCTATTATGGGCACTCGAGCAACTTAGACATCTTCTCGAGTTGTTGCAGGTAGCAAAGTAACCCGTCTCGAGCTGTTCATGCTGCTGCAACATGGAGTAGAAAATGAACCTAGCGAATAGTTTAGACCCAAGGGAACCTCGCAAGATGTAAACGCTGCTTTAATCCTCGCAAGCAGCTTAGTAGCTGCACACCTTTCATCCTCACGAGCAGCTTGAATGCTGCTGGAATTGAGCATGGTAAGCAGCCTATTAAACTGCTATTTAAACTTGGTGAGCAACACAAGATGCACTTTAGTCCTCTCGAGCAGCTGGTTACTTGAACTACAAGAGCTGCACACATTAGAGCTTGGCGAGCTGTATTTTTCTTGTGTGTGCACTCATCATCTTGGTGAGCTCCTTAAACAACTGCATATGGAACTCGGTGAGCAGCTGCATTTGAACTTCGCAACATGCAAGTTCTGCAGCACAGCTGCAGCAAAGAGCCTAGCGAGTAGCTTGAATGCTGCTGAATTCGAACCTCGCCAGCAGCTTAAGAGTTGCACCCATTTGAGCCTCATGAGCCCCTTAAATGCTCCAGCTTTTCAACCTCGCGAGTAGCTTAGAAAGCTGCTGGAGTTACCATCCTCGCGAGTTGCTATAAGTTGAAGGAGGTGCATGTGAGCCCCACGAGCTTCATGTACCTAGGTCCTCGCGAGATGTGTGAGCAAACAACATGCAGAGCCTAGCGAGTTGGGAGCAGCTACTTGATCCTCGCGAACTTGGAGTAGAGCCCAACAAGATCCTAGCGAAGACATAGCTGAAGCTGCCTGCTGCATGCACATTTGATCCTAACAGAACTATGGAGCTGCACCTTTGTGTGCATTGAAACAAGCTACTTGTGCAGCACCAATGCTAGACACTTTGAGCAGAGATGCTTGCTATTCAAAGCATGCAGTTACAGCAACATACTGCTGAAGCATTAGAGCAGCTACGAAGTCAAAGATTTATATATTTATATACATGATCAAGCAACTATTCATGGCTGTAGATGATCTTGCAGAGTTGCACTGACCTGTTAAGCTGCGCCAAAACCTGAATCCTCCATCCTCGTGAGCTGTAAATAACCAGCATAGCTATTGCATTCAACTCCAAGGCTTACAATTGATCAACTTTGAACTACATCAGCTGCTACTGCTGTTATCCTATGAAGCCAGCTGCTGTGCAGTAGCTCATAAATAAAAGCACATTCAAGCAGCTTAAGGTGCTGCTATTTTAACTTTGTCAAGCTGTTGTAGACCTGGAGCAAACTGCTGTCGAGCAGCTTATATGGCTGCAAATCAAGATCGTCGTGCAGCTGCATTTGCTGGCCAAGGAACCTCTTAAGCACATTCAGTTGAGCAGCTAAAAACAACAGCTGCCCTGCACCATTCAAGCGGCAAAGCAGCTGCATTGAAGCACATGAGCTGTAAACTTACATATTTAGCATATTAGAGCAGCGTATAGGCTGAAAGCATTTTGTCAAACAACTGCTGTGCACACTCAAGCAGCTGCGGTGCATCCTCGAGCAGTTGAGCTGAACCCTATGCCCTGCGAACTCGAAGTCGAGGTGTTTAAATGAGTTGAAAGTGACCTACTCAAGCTGTTCATGCTATTTTTCAACCTGTCGAGTTGCTGGCTACAGAAATACATGCTGTCGCATGGTGCAGTGGGCAACTACGCAAGTTGTAGTGCAGTAAAATGGCCTATTTTTAACCCTGCGAGGCTGGAAATCAGCCCTGCGAGGCTAGAAATCAACCTTGCGAGGCTAGAAATAAGCCCTGCAAGGCTGGAAATGAACCTAGCGAGATGAGAGTGCTGAAGCATTTCAGCCCAGTGAGATCCTAGCGAGATTAAACTTCTGAAGCTGCAATCGAGCGAGATCCTAGCGAGATCTTAGCGAGATGCATACCTGAAGCTGTCATCTATGCGAGGCACGAATTCCAGTAGCCTATTTTAACACCCAAGGATATTTAGGGTATTTTACACCTTCTAAGGCATGCATCCCAATGTCCCACACTTCCCACATCATCCAAGGGCCACAGATGGGCCATGAAATCAACTCCAAACCTTCTTATTTTTGATTGGCTGTTGCACAGAAGCAGCTATGGATTGTATAAATAGATCATTTTCTATTTTATAAAAGGAGCCAGGAATAGCCTAGTTCATTTAGGTTTTCACATAGGATTTTATTTTAGGATTATTTTAGGATTTCTTGTATTTCTTTCCCCTTTCTTCTTGCCCTAGCACAACAATAATGTTGGGCTAGATTCTATATAACAGTTAGCTTTATTTCATGTAATGCAATGGGTTTTGTTTTAAATAGAAGATCTGTTTTAGGGTTTGCACAAGCTGTTGCCATGAGGGAAAGCATTGTAAGTTTCTTTTTATTCAATGCATTGTTGTTTTAAATGCTCCATTAAATCTATATTTTCTCTATATTTTTCATGGGTCTTTATGGGTTTGACGCTCCCATGGTTGCCTAAGCTTGTAGCCTTGCAACCATGGTGACAGCAGTAGCTTTACTGTTCTGTCTTAGCATTGAATGGGGAAGGTAGCCTATAGGATAGTCTGTGACCATTTGAGTGGAAAGATTATAATGTTAAGGAAGGTCTTCCTCACAGATCTAAAATAGATTCTTCTTCTCTGCACATGAGCTTGTAGCCTTGTGAGAGATTGTGCAAAGCCAAACTCTCCTTTGTTTAGCATCACCCTTATCAGAGGTTAGATCTGAGTTTTGTAGTGATTGCAGATTTGTGAGTTGAGTCATTGCAGTCCTTTTGTAGCAATGACCAACTGAGCTTAAGTCCTCATTCAGCCTGGGATTTCAGGTGGTTCCCACTCTAAATCCTAGATCTGTTTACCCCTATGAATGCATGAGCTTGTAGCCTTGCAAGCATAGTATCTGCAATGGTTTTCATGGTTGATTTGATTCATTGAATGGAGGAAATCTATTGGATAGTCTGTGACCATTTAAGTGGATAGATTATAGTCTTAAGACCAATCCACTCTCTTGGGTTAGGTCAGATTTTTGAGTTGATTAATGGGATTTGACCATCTCTATTGGATAGTCTGTGACAATTTAAGTGGTAATATTATAGCCTTAAGAGCAGTTTAAATGGTATGGGTTGATTTGGATACATATACCTTGCACTTGTGCTTCTAGCCAAGTGAAGGACTGCTGCATTTCCATTTCTAGATCTGAGTTGCATCACTGATTTAACTCTAGCTGTCTACTTCTTCATCATTTATGTTATTTTCTCACACCACATCCATCCTATTTTCCCTTATTCTTTTAGCTGTAGTTTATTTCTCCTTTAGTTTTATGTTTATTTTTGTGATGCCTAGACTTCCTCTCTTTACCTTTTAGGTTTAGAGTTGCCAGATTTGTTACTAGCTCTGGAGGTTACTATATGACCCTTGTGGTTTCAGATCAATACTCTCCGTGGGACAAACTCTTACTTCGTAAAACTTTCTACAACAGACCCTGCATCTTGCAGGTCTGTGTGTATTTTAGACTTGCTGTTTTGTATTTTTTTTTTCAATCCACCTTTGATTTATTTTTACTAACACATTCTTACCACTGTTTTAAAATAAAGTTAACAGCAAACACCTGAAATACCCTAACAAGTTTTTGGTGCCACTGCCGGGGAGTTTTGATATAGTATAGTAAATATGAGTTTTTGTTAGCTATATTCATTGTAGATTTAGTGTTCGAATAAATTACAGCTGTAGTGTTCTTGTGTTTTCTTGAATTTTTCTTGTTTCTTTGTGGTTTTTAGACCTTTTGTTGTATTAGGAATGTGTGAATAAAGTACAGCTTTAATCATTTCTGTTTACCTTTATGCTTCCTATTTTGAATATGTAGTGTTTGAATTAATTCCTGCTGGAGTTGTTTTTTTTTCTTGCAGGCTTGGAGCAGTAGCAAATAGGGAAGCTTGCCTGTAGCTGGAGAAATTTTACATCAGTTTGCATCTCTCTCCCTTGCTGTCTTTTCATTTCTGTAGTTTTACATTTCAGCAGTAGTGTAGTTTAGTTTTTAGTAATTTTTATTCTACCTGCTGTGAGGTCCTTATTTTTACTGTGTGTGTGTGTTGTATGCTGGGAAGAAGATCTCACACTCTTGAGCTTGAACCTTTGATTCCTGAGATTGAGAGAGTCTTGATCCATAGGCCAACAATACACACTCCTGTTGAAAACTTAGTAACAAGTGAGATGGATGAGCAACCAAAAACCCTTAGAGAGTATAATGCACTAGGGGCATACTCACCCCCCTCTTGCATTCAACTCCCTAATGTTGTGGGTAGTTATGTGATAAAGGCTTCAACCATCCAAATATTGCCAAGCTTTCATGGGCTAGGCAGGGAGGACCCATTCCAGCATATAGAGTTATTCCTTGCTCTTTGTACTACTTTTCATATTGTTGGACTAGGAGAGGAAGCCACTAAACTGAGGCTTTTTCCTTTCTCAATAAAGGATAAAGCCAGCACTTGGCTCTCCATGCTCCTAACCAACAACATATAGTCTTGGAATGATTTCCAATGCAAATTCTTGGCAAATTTTTTTCCAATTGGTAAAACTAGTCAGTTGAGGAAGAGCATAATCTCATTTGCTCAACTCCCAACTGAAACATTTTATGAAGCTTGAGAGAGATTTAGAAATTTGTTGAGGCAATGCCCCCACCACCAGATCCCTAGGTGGCAGCTTGTTCAAAGCTTCTACCAAGGGATTGGTGCAAGAAGCAAACATATGATTGATGCATCCAGTGGTGGTTCTTACCTTAGCAAGACTGATGTGGAAGCATGAGACCTATTTGATGTGATTATTGAAAACTCCAAACAGCAGGAGTCTTTGTCAAATAATGACATTGTACCAGCTGCTAGGGGTACAAATGAACCCACTTATACGGGAAAAGTGTATGAGTTAACTGCATATAGTAACCTAGAGGGAAAGGTGGACAGTTTGGCAAAACAATTTGATAAAGTGCTGGGTGTGTTGCAGCCCTACATGGCTGCACAGGGTAGAGAGCCATGTCTCATATGCCACTCACCAACACACTCCCATCTTGAATATCCATCTGCTGGACCAGTTCCTGAATTAATAAATGGGCAAGTCAATGTTGTCCAATCATTTGGATAGTAGCAACAGGCTTTGCCCTACATGTCTGACCAGCAGTCCCCTCAAGGTTCTGCCACAAGAGAACATTTCCCACCCCAGTCCTCGCAGCCAAGTACTTTAACTTTGCCCCCACATCAACCAAGAGCCCCCTCAGTTAAAGATCAGGTTTTGTCTTCATTGCAAAACCTGAACTCACTCTCCCAGATTGTGGATTCCCACAGTTAGAGCATCAAAATAATTGAGGATCAGTTGGGTCACATTTCAAATGCTCTAACAAGAAGGGATAAGGGCAAGCTCCCAAGCCTAATTGTGAACAATCCCATAGGGCATTACATGATTGGTGAAGCTTCTTCAACCAATGAAGATGCTAGGGCCATTCATGCCCAGAGGGCTGGTAAAGTGGTGGAGCACCAAGAGGTCGTTAATGGGAAAAGGTGTGCACATGAGAGAGAGGAATAAGTCCCTGCTGTAGTTTAGCAGGTGCTGAATAATTAGGCTACTCTTGAGTCCCTTTTTTTTAAAAAATAAAAAATAAAATAAAATAAAATAAAAATAAAAAAATAAAAAATAAATGAATAAATAAATAAATTTTTTTTACCATGTTGAGCCCTATTTCCTCATGCTTGTAAGAAGCCTTTTCCTTTTTACCAAGAAGAAGGCAATGATGGGGGAACTGAGGACTGTTTACACAGTGCAATCAATGGTGTGTGCTGCAAATTTTTGGAGTTTGGACTGAGGAGGCACCGTCCCATGTGCTCCCTCAGCCCTTTATTGAATGCCCACCTACTATGGAGCTGCTCCCTGCAACCCCCATGCAACTGTGGACTGCTGAGCTGGAAGATATTAGGTTTGATGCGAATCCAAAGGTATGGCCTTTCATTTTTATATTTTAGTTCCATTCAGTTTAGCTGAGTCAAGATGAGATGCATATAATTTTTCTCATTCATGAACCCCCATCCAGACTGTTTTAGTGTGATATGATTTTTATATGAATCCTGCTTCAACTTGTATGCCATTCATGGTCATAATTAATTGCCATCTTTTTAGATTCATATTCAGATCATTTGTAAGTATTTTTTGTTTCAATTTTTCTTGATGTAGGTGTTTAGGTTAGTCAATGTCCTATATATACCTATTGTGTTTAGTTTCATTTCTGCTGTATATAGTTGTTTTTTAGGAATTTCTGTACTTCCTTTGTTTCCTTAGTTATGTTTTATAATTGTTTTTCTCTTTCTTAGTTTCATTTTCTGCAATCTTTTAGTTTCTTTTTCTTTCAATTACTGCTGTAGTTTAGTTAGTTTTTCTGTTTTTCACCCTGCCGCCCTTGTGCATATAGTGGGAAATAGTGAGGACACTGTTTAACTTAGGTTTGGGGGTGTGGCAGGGTAGTCCTGTCATTAGAATAGTTAACTTTAGTGCAATAGTGTGAGGAAAATTGAGATGAATAGAGTTAATTCCCACCTAACTTGTTAGAATGAGAAAATTTGTGGAAAATTTAAAATTTTGCAAACTTTTAAAAACTAAAAATCTTTGAAAAATTAGCACAACTATGAAGCTAACATCAGAAATTTTTTCAGTTAGTACTTAGTGATCCTAAGAGGAGGGAAAAAGGTGAGAATACACCCCATGGGTTACTTTGAAGACCATACACAATGAGATTTGGGCCTATCAAATTTCTTTTGAAGAGTGTTATTGGCATTTTTTCTGCTCTAAGGATTGATTAACTCAACACTTTTCACTAGAAATTAGGCACCTTCAACTTAAGATAGTTTGACAGCACTCATGACACTAATGAGATGATGTAAGGCCTTCATTTGGACAGTTTGAGCTTGAATTTCCAACCTTTTAAAACTGCCCTTTTGCATACACTCTTTGAACCTTTAAATCTATTTTTTCTTCAACATACACCAGAATACTTGCACCTAAACCCTATTGACCTTATTCAACCTTACCCTCACTCTTAGAGCTCAAAAGGTAAAGGAGTAGAAGTTGAAGATAGGTAGGCTAGGTGAACATTTGATGGAAGGAGAAGAGAAACAACTATAAAACAGCAGTGTAATAGTGGTATGTGATTGGCATTCATAAAATAAATAAAAAAACAAAAAATATAAAAAAAAGAAAAAAAGAAAGAGAAGTCAAGAAAAGTACTTCATCTAAAAATTGAAAAGAAGAGAAGAAGCTGGCCACTTGAATCTGAAAAATGTCAAGGAAGATGAAGTAGTGCTGAAATGGAGGTTGTGAAGTCATGAATCACCTCCTACCTTGCAGATTTCTCAATTTTGATCCATTCTATCATTTTATTCTTTACAAACCTCACCCATAAGCCACATTATAACCCATTAAAAGATGTTGTTGATCCTAAGTGAAATGAGTTGTCATGTGGAGATGAGGAGTATCCAATCTATGGTGAAAAGTCATGAGGATGTCAAAAATTAGAAGTTTTGCCTATGCTCATGCTTGCAGGCCCATTTGGGGTCTGTAACTGCTCTTGAGCCGCTTTGAATGTGAACACCCTTAGATTTTCAATGTTGAGAGATAGCCCTGGTGAGAATTGGGTTTGAATTTTAACTTCATTGGGGTTGTATCCAATTTGAATTTTGAATTTAAGGCAAGCTTGGTACTGAATTTTATACATTGGATTTCTGATGTAAAATGATTGGTGGTGATGCAAACACCTACTGATTTTGAGTTTTAAATGGCTGCATGACTGCTCTAATTTCCTCTGATTTTTAAAGAATGAGTGTGGAATGAAGCTTTATTTATTTAAATCCATTTTATCATTGGTTGCACTATTTTTCACTATTTTAATGGTGAAGTTTGTGGGTATCTTCACTAAAAACCCTCAGGAGACTTCACTCCTCCACTAGGGATCACCTAGGGGTTTAAAAGGCTTGGTACCTATGCTAAATGTACCCGTGCTCCCTACGAAAGTGGCATTTCCTATTTTTAATAACTATTTTAATTTTTTCTTTGCTCGAGGACTAGCAAAGATTAGGTTTGGGGATGTGTTAAGCTCTGAAAAGTACCACTTTTCCCCCCTTAACCCGGCCTTTGATAGACCTCTGAGTGGACTAATAAAGTGTTTTAAGTGTGTTATAGATAACAAGAATTTATAGCTTAATGATGCAATCCATCATATTTCAAGCCCAGAAGGAAGATTTTTATGCTAAGTTGTGAAATTGAAGAATTTATTGGGAATGCACCATGGTGGTTCACACCATCGGGATAATTTTGGCATGCTTTGGGATCTTTGAAGACCTATTTAGGGTGAGAAGTGGAGCCAAGTTAGTGGATTGCTGCTGCAGTGAAATAAATAGAACACCACTTCAAGTGGCACAGTAGAAGCTCAATGAAGATTGAAAGATGCCAGGCTGCACATTTGCTGCATTCCGCCTCTAGAACTGCAGACCTGCTGCATCAATCCCCAAGAGTTGAGAACTGAAGTAGAGCTGCTGTGCACCAGCCAATACTTAAGCCTGTCAAGCCTAGTGTTGGAGGAAATCATGCTGTCAAGATGCAGGCCTGGAGTGTTACCTGTCAAGCTGTGGCAACATTAAATTCAGCCACAAGAGCTATATGGAGACTGAAGCTCCACACATTTGTCAAGCAGCTGTTATACAAGGTCGAGCAGTTCACTGCTCTATTATGGGCACTCGAGCAGCTCAGACATCTTCTCGAGTTGTTGCAGGCAGCCAAGTAACCCGTCTCAAGCTGTTCATGCTGCTGCAACATGGATCTGAAAATGAACCTAGCGAATAGTTCAGACCCAAGGGAACCTCGCGAGATGTAAATGCTGCTTTAATCCTCGCGAGCAGCTTAGCAGCTGCACACCTTTCATCCTCATGAGCAGCTTGAATGCTGCTGGAATTGAGCTTGGTAAGCAGCCTATTAAACTGCTATTTAAACTTGGCGAGCAACACAAGATGCACTTTAGTCCTCTCGAGCAGCTGGTTACTTGAACTACAAGAGCTGCACACAATAGAGCTTGGTGAGCTGTATTTTTCTTGTGTGTGCACTCATCATCTTGGTGAGTTCCTTAAACAGCTGCATATGGAACTCGGCGAGCAGCTGTATTTGGATTTCATGAGATGCAAGTGCTGCAGCACAACTGCAGCAAAGAGCCTAGCGAGCATCTTGAATGCTGCTGAATTCGAACCTTGCCAGCAGCTTAAGAGTTGCACCCATTTGAGCCTCGCGAGCCCCTTAAATGCTCAAGCTTTTCAACCTCGTGAGCAACTTAGAAAGCTGCTGGAGTTACCATCCTTGCGAGTTGCTATAAGTTGAAGACGTTGTGCCTCCATTGGATCCTTGCGAAACTACAATTCAGTTCTACTTTTGACCCTCACGAGCAGCCTATTACTCAGCCATTCATCCTCACGAGCAGCAGAAAGGAGGTGCATGTGAGCCCCGCGAGCTTCATGTAACTGGGGTCCTCGCGAGATGTGTGAGCAAACAACATGCAGAGCCTAGTGAGTTGGGAGCAGCTACTTGATCCTGGCGAGCCTGGAGTAGAGCCCAGCGAGATCCTAGTGAAGACATAGCTGAAGCTACCTGCTGCATGCACATTTGATCCTAGTAGAACTACGGAGCTGCACCTTTGTGTGCATTGAAACAAGCTACTTGTGCAGCACCAATGCTGGACACTTTGAGCAGAGATGCCGGCTCTTGAAAGCATGTAGTTACAGCAACATACTGCTGAAGCATTAGAGCAGCTACGGAGTCAAAGATTTATATATTTATATACATGAGAAAGCAGATATTCACTGCAGTAGATGATCTCCCAGAGCTGCACTGACCTGTTAAGCTGCACCAAAACCTGAATCCTCCATTCTCGTGAGCTACAAATAACCAATAGAGCTGTTGCATTCAACTCCAAGGCTTACAATTGAGTAGCTGCACTTGCTACTACTGTTATCCTATGAAGCCAGCTGCTGTGCAGCAGCTCATAAATAAAAGCACACTCGAGTAGCTTAAGGTGCTGCTGTTTTAACTTTGTCAAGCTGTTGCAGACCTGTAGTAAACAGCTGTCGAGCAGCTTAAATGGCTGCAAATCAAGATCATCGAGCAGCTGCACTTGCTGGTCAAGGAACCTCTCAAGCACATTCAGTTGAGCAGCTGAAAATAGCAGATGTACTGCACCATTCAAGCGGCAAAGCAGCTGCATTGAAGCACATGAGCTGTAAACTTGCATATTTAGCACATTGGAGCAGCGTATAGGCTGAAAGCATTTTGTCAAACAACTGCTGTGCACACTCAAGCAGCTGCGGTGCATCCTTGAGCAGGTCAGCTGAACCCTACGCACTGCAGACTCAAAGTCGGGGTGTTTAAATGTGTTGAAAATGAACTACTCGAGCTGTTCATGCTGTTTTTCAACCTGTCGAGTTGCTGGCTACAACAATTCAAGCTGTTGTGTGGTGCAGTGGGCAACTACGTGAGTTGCAGTGCAGTAAAATGGCCTATTTTCAACCCTGCGATGCTGAAAATGAGCCCTGCGAGACTAAAAATCAGCCTTGCGAGGCTGGAAATCAACCCTGCGAGGCTGGAAATGAGCCCTGCAAGGTTGGAAATGAACCTAGCCAGATAAGAGTGCTGAAGCATTTCAGCCCAATGAGATCCTAGCGAGATTAAAATTTTGAAGCTGCAACCCAACAAGATCCTATCGAGATCTCAGCGAGATGCATACCTGAAGCTGTCATCTATGCGAGACACGAATTCCAGCAACCTATTTCAGCACCCAAGGATATTTTGGGTATTTTACACCTTCTAAGGCACGCATCGCAATGTCCCTCACTTCCCAAAGCATCTAAGAGCCACAGATGGGCCACGAAATCAACTCCAAACCTTTTTATTTCTGATTGGTTGTTGCACATAAGCTGCTATGAATTGTATAAATAGATCATTTTCTATTTTGTAAAACGAGCCAGGAATAGCCTGGTTCACTTAGGTTTCCACATTAGGGTTTATTTTAGGATTTCTTGTATTTCTTTCCCGTTTCTTCTTGCCCTAGCACAACAGCAATGTTGGTCTAGATTCTATATAGCAGTTAGCTTTATTTCATGTAATCCAATGGGTTTTGTTTTAAATAGAAGATCTGTTTTGGGTTTTGCATAGGCTGTTGCCTTGAGGGCAAGCATTGTAAGTTCCTTTTTATTCAATGCATTGCTGCTTTAAATGCTCCATTAAATCTGTATTTTCTCTATGTTTTTCATGGGTCTTTATGGGTTTGACGCTCCCATGGTTGCCTGAGCTTGTAGCCTTGCAACCATGGTGGTAGCAGTAGCTTTACTATTTTGTCTTAGCCTTGAATGGGGAAGGTAGCCTATAGGATAGTCTATGACAATTTGAGTGGACATACTATAACCTTAAGGAAGGTCTTCCTCATAGATCTAAAATGGATTTTTCTTCTTTGCACATGAGCTTGTAGCCTTGTGAGAGATTATGCAAAGCCAAAGTCTCCTCTGTTTAGCATCACCATTATCAGAGGTTAGATCTGGGTTTTATAGTGATTGCAGATTTGTAAGCTAGGTCATTACAGGCCTTTTGTAAAAATGATTAGTTGAGCTTAAGTCCTCATTCAGTCTGGGATTTCAAGTGGTTCCCACTCTAAATCCTAGATCTGTTTGCCCCTATGAATGCATGAGCTTGTAGCCTTGCAAACATAGTATCTGTAATGGTTTTCATGGTTGATTTGATCCATTGAATGGAGGAAATCTATTGGATAGTCTGACCATTTAAGTAGACAGATTATAGCCTTAAGACCAATCCACTCTGTTGGGTTAGGTAAGATTTCTTAGTTAATCAATGGGATTGGACCATCTCTATTGGATAGTCTGTGACCATTTTAGTGGACAGATTATAGCCTTAAGAGCAGTCTAAATGGCATGGGTTGATTTGGATACATATACCTTGCACTTGTGCTTCTAGCCAAGTAAAGGAATGCTGCATTTTCATTTCTAGATCTGAGTTGCATCACTGATTTAACCCTAGCTATCTACTTCTTCATCATTTTATGTTATTTTCTCACACCACATCCATCCTATTTTCCCTTGTTCTTTTAGCTGTAGTTTATTTCTCCTTTAGTTTTAGGTTTATTTTTGTGACACCTAGACTTCCTCTCTTTATCTTTTAGGTTTAGAGTTGCCAGATTTGTAGCTAGATCTGGAAGTTACTATAGGACCCTTGTGGTTTTAGATCAATACTGTCCATGGGACAAACTCTTACTTAGTAAAACTTGCAACAATAGACCCTGTATCTTACAGGTTTGTGTGTATTTTAGACTTGCTATTTTGTGTTTTTTTTCAATCCACCTTTGATTTATTTTTACTAACACATTCTTACCACTATTTTCAAATAAAGTTAACAACAAGCACCTGAAATACCCTAACAACAAACCTCAGCGACACAGAGCTTGAAGACCACCTGAGAGTGGATCGATTAGAATGGTTCGAACAAGAGAATCCCTCCCAAGTGGGAATTCAGACGCCGATGATAGCTTCGATTACCAGTACATGCTCGATAATTGGCAATGCCCTTTTCAATGTTCTTACCTAAAATTTCCATACTGTGACCGACGCACAGCTATGACGCTGCGATGTCAGAAAGCCGTCATGGACGAGATTTGGCAAACAATCAGGTCAGAAGAGTCTCACATCACCTTCATCGAAGTCGAAGAGGAGTTAGAGCTTGATATGCCTCAATCCTCAGAAGCACCTCAGCTCCAGATCTTCTGGATGTCATTAGAGGAAGAATGGCAACCCCCTTCGAGTGATGATAAAGATTATTGGATAGTTCTCCCCGCACTCGAGTTAGCAGAACAGCTAGAACATGGCCTCCAAGGACAATCAGATGAAGAAGGAGATCTCAAACCTAATAATAGTGACTTTAGCTCCGATCATGAAGGATAGGAATGCCCCTGACAGTGTCCTTGCATCTCTCACCCATGTCAGCATCACTGTCAGGCTTGTATACTTCTCACCGTGTACTACGAGGTCTAGAGGAAGGAGTTCCCAGATTTTGACTTCAATGATGATACTTTCGAACATTTCTTCACTACATGGGAGTGCCCATGAGAGTTTCCATGCATCATTCAGCCATGTCAACCTTATTGCCAGACTTGCACCATGATAATAGAGGACTTTGAACAAGGTCGGACCAATCCCCTTCTTGCGCTATGGAGAATGGTCGAAAGCAACCCAGATTCGGTAATCAAGTTCATTGAATCATATCTTTGATTAATACGAAGCAAAGAATCTCAATGACAAGCGAACCTCTGGTCTGATTCCTAAGATGAGAGTTTGGATGACTATCATCTTCAGACAGTCTTCGACGACGAAACACTTCATGTAGTAGAAGAGGAAGAGGAACCGTCTGACAGACCACCACCAGCATTGCTCATTAGGAGGATCATCTCAGACAAAGATCATATAAAAAAAATGCCAAATTCAGATCGAGTTCACATCATCCAAAGACTCGCCCAAACGGCCTCAGCAGCCGTCACACTCCCCCAACTAAGAGAAGTAACCTCGCCGGTTCTGCCTCAGGAAATCGACCCTGTGCCATACCTATTATCAAAAATAAAAAAATAGAAAATTCTAAAAACCCTAAAAATATAAAAATAGAAAACCTAAAAAAATTAGGAAATTTCAGAAAAGAGAGGGAGCTCTCCATCCTAGACCCCTTCAGCAATCGACTGGGAGACCTTTCCCCCAAGGCTACAAGTGGCGGATGCACCAATGAAGCCGAAGAAAAACCAACTGATATACCTAGACTCGCCGAAGCCTTCGACGTCGCCCAGTCGCATCTCGAACCCACTCGACACAACTCTACTGTTTCTTCCTCGCAAGGATGCAAGACATCCTGCCGCAATAACAAGCCAGTTATCATACCTGACGAGATACTTTGTGACTTTGAGAAGAGACTGAATAGCCTTGACCTTCACCGCCCTAAGGGTGTCGTAGTCATAAATTGTACCAATGAAGGGCTACCTTTCGTAAAGTTAACCCCCAATGTAGTGATTTTACAGTGTACGAGTTTATAGATGATGGAGAAGGAGCACCAGTTGCCGAGGAAACACAGGACTTCCAACGGGTCATCAAGCGCTTCGACGAGCAAAATCAAGCCACCACGGAACCGACTGAAGAAATAAATTTTGGCATCGAGGAAAAGCCCGAGAAGCTACTGATCAGCGCAACACTCAAATCCAAGAAACGATAATAAATTATCCAAGTCCTCCAAGATCATCTCAGCTCTTTCGCATTATCCTATGAGGATATGCCTGGATTGGACCCGAGCTTAGTAGAACATCGGTTGGTCCTAGAACCTGATGCTAAACCCGTCAAGCAGAAACTCAGAAGGATGCATCCCTAGATAGCGCTGTAAGTCAAAGAGGAAGTCGACAAGCTACTCAAAGAAAAATTCATTCGAGTCATCCTCTACCCTAAATGGATTGCCAACATAGTACCTGTCGCTAAGAAGGATGAGTGCAGGTATGCATCAATTTATGGAATCTCAATAAAGCGTGCCCAAAAGATGACTTCCCCTTACCACACATCGACCTTGGTCGACAGCACTGTCAGGCACGAGATGTTATCCTTTATAGATGGCTTCTCCGGATATAACCAAATTAAATTAGCAGAATCAAACCAAGAAAAGACTTCGTTCATCATGCCATGGGGAACCTACTGCTATGTCATCATGCCTTTCGGGCTCAAGAACACAGGAGCCACATATCAACGCGCCATGATGGCCATATTTCATGACATGATGCACAAATGCATTGAAGTCTATGTCAATGATGTACTAGTGAAGTCTCAGACATGAGTAGGTGTTAAGTAGTGAAAAATACCATTTTTCACCTCCTAACCTAACCTTTGATGGACCTTTGAGATGACTAATAATATGTTTTGAGTGTATTTTGTAGATAAATAATAAATTGCAGTCTTAGTGCAGACATCCACCTAAAATGGCCAAAGAAGCTGCTCATACATCTCAACATGTGCTCAGACAGCCCAAAGCCAGCCAAGCAGCCCACAGAGCCTTTGAAGTTCATGAGAATGTCTTGAGCCCAACTGGGTATGCTTGGAACCAAGAGTAGTTGCAAGGAATGAAGATTAAACCCACCAAGAGGCTGCTGAGTGTTGAACAAATGAAGAACAACAACACAGGATTGTTTGCCAGCTGTGGAAACAAAGGACACAACCTGTCGAGAGGATAAGTTAACCTGTCGACATGTTTGGATGCTTAGAATTAAGCTGTTGAGAGGTTCTGAAAACAAAAGCCAACCTGTCAAGAGGAACGGAGTTGGAAATATGAGATCTCGCGAGGTTTCAGTACCTATCGAGAGGTTGGAGGTACAATTGTGGATCCTGTCGAGAGGATACCTGGAGGTGTAGAAGAATTCGAGAGGTTTCAGATACTTATCATGAGGTTCAACTGAACCTGTCGAATAGTCCAAGGCAACCTGTCGACAACTTACCTAAAGCTATGCTCATTCTCGCGAGGATTGAGCTAACTTGTCGAGCACTCAACTAAAGACCATATAACAAGTCGACGGGTTGACTATAACTTGTCGAGAGGATGAATGAAGAACTAGACAGAAGGTGAAGATGTACTTCAATCCTATCGACCAGTTCACATGAACCTTTCGAGATGTACTCCAATCCTGTCGAGAAAGCTCCAAACCTAGCGAGAGCTACTCCATCTTGTCGAAGTTAATGGTGGGAAGACTCATGAACCTGTCGATTGGTTAACCAAACCTGTTGAAAGCCATTTTAACTTGTTGAGAGGTTCTCAGAACCTCTCGACATTCGAATTAGGAACTTCTCACAGCAGTTGCCACACACCAATGCTTGGTGCACACATTCCAAAGCACGTCAACGACCTCTGGGGGTATTTTTGGTATGCAACTGGGCACAAATGGGAACCCTAACTACCTCACGTGTATTTACTAGTTTTGGACAAATGGGGAAAGATCTTCTAGAAGAGAAATCAGTCATATCAATAGCTCAGAATAACATAATTATTCTCTTGAGCTCTGATTGGCTGAAACAGATCTGAGAAGAGAGGAGAAGAGTATAAAAGCTTGAAGAAATTACAGAGCGAGCATCCAGAAATTGGGAGAACTAGAGCCAAATCCGATTTCCCTCCAAAAATTCCCTCTCTCTCTTCCTTCTTCCCCCATTCTCCTCTTAGCCAATAGATGCATAACAGAATGAACTAAAGTTGCAGGTTTATAATGTGTGCAAGTCAAGTAAATCATCTTGCAGCCAGCCATCTTATCAGATTCAACTGATCTGCAGAGTTACACCCATGCAGTAGTAGAACTTCTAGAGCAGCCCACCTATCATGCACATGCAACTCCCATGCAGCCTACCCTTTGAGCAGATCAAGTGCAAATACACCAACCTGTCGAGATCTAGATTTGTAATTTCAGCAAACCACCTTAAAACTGTTGACATTTGCTTTAAACACCCTGCTGGCAACCTAACGAATAGAATAGATCTGCAGCCCTCATTCCCCTTCAATCCTCTTGAACAACAAAGCCTTCCGCTCAGCAAACCTCATGAAAAGGAACCTTGTAGCTTCAGCTAAGCCTGTCGACCATTGTAAACCTTGAACCTCTCGAGCACAGCAGCCCATCCTCTCGACACCTTCTTCAGCAAACTGCAGCCAATCCTCTCGAGCATGTCAGCCACAACTTCAGTTGCAACCTCTCGATCTGAAATGGTGTAAAACTTGTCGAGTGGAGCTTCAGCAAACCACTTGCAAACCTGTCGACAACTATCATCACAATGCACTTCAAACCTGTTGAGAAGGTAGTGCAGCAACCTTTTGAACCTCACGACTAGTTGCTAAAGCCTCCAAGTGCAGAACATGTCGACACCTTAGCATACAAATCCATTTCACCAACCTCTCGACACCTTGCATACAACACCTTCTAATCCTGTCGGGCAACACTTTAAATGCAAGGAACACCAACACCTGTTGACACCTTAGCAGCTGCACTCTCCAAACTATCGAGCCCTTTAACTTGCTGCAATCTATACCTGTTGACTGGTTTAGCTCTAAAGACATCCTCCCATTGAACCTCTCGACACCTTGCATACAACACCTTCTAATCCCGTCAAGCAGCACTTTAAATGCAAGGAACACCAACACCTGTCGACACCTTCCCAGCCATGCATCCTCTCGACATTTAAGTGTAACAACTTCCCATCAATCCTTTTAAGTACTCCAGGCTTTGAAACTGTCGATAGCATCTCAACACACCACTTGAACCTCTCGACATCTACTTCAGCATGCACCTCAATCCTATTGAGATCTTCTCCATGCACTCAAACCTGTCGACCAAATGCAGCCTTATCTCCAAACCTGTTGGGATATTATATTATGTAGCTTTTATCCTCTCGACCAGCAACCTGCATATCCACTTCAAACCTCTTGACTTGCAGCCCCCTTCAGGCATCCTATTGAATGGATGATGAAACATCCTTAAACCTGTCGAGATTCGAGTTCCATCGGAACCCCATCAGCTGCCAGCCTTCATTAATGGATCCAAAAGATTATTTTGAGCTGTAGCTATTATTTGTAAACATTGGGGGCACTTTTGAAGACTCTATCGAGCCTCAAATATATGCAAAAATTATAATAGGCTGCAGCTGGGGTATTTTTGGTTGACAAGGGCAGATTTGGAAACTCCAAGGCATGAAAGAGGTCTGCACATGGGCAATTGATTTGCAGAAATTAAATGAATAATGCAACAAGAGTTATATTTTTTGGTAAAATATTATTGATTGGCAGGGGCAATTTCGAAACTCCACAGCAGGGATAGCTGCCCACATGTGCAGACTGTTTTTGGGAGAAATTCTTGGCAGAAACAAACTACTTCAGTCATTCACAACAGAATGGTCTTCTCTCTTCTCTCTAATTGGTTGAAAAGCTAAAACAGGGATCAAGCATAAAAATCTCTCCTTTGATTGGCTGCAATCCAAAGCACATGGATCACTACATTTGTATAAATAGAACTCCTTGCTGCTGTAATTTCTCAGCAAGGAATCCATAGAATAACTTTAGTTTTCCTTAGCTCATTTAAGTTTAGTTTAGCTTTTATTTTTCCTTTTTTCTCTTCCTCCTTCAGTCCCTAATCCAGCCTGTTGGATTAAATCTAGATAAATAATCCAGATCTGTTTTGTAATTGTAAATTGAGAGCTTCAACAACATTTGTAAATGGATTGGAGGTTGCATAGATAGCAGATCTGAGATCAATAGGTTGTAAGATGTTATTATAGTAATTGTGGATTTTAAAGGTAATTCTAAATTTTACTTTTTCGTATTTGATTTCCTTGAATTAGATATTCTTGTGGATGCTTGAGCTTGTAGCCTGGCACCCGCAACATCTGCAATAGCTTTCCTGTTCCAATCAAGATCCTTGAATTGGGATAATCTTTGGGATGATCTGTGACCATTCGAGTGAACAGATCATAGCCTTAGGATTGCTTAAATTTTTTAGTTGAGATTAGATTCATATACCTTGCATCGGAGCCTGTAGCCAGATGAGGCATTGTAGCAAATCAGTTCTATGCTTTGTTGTTGAATTAATTAATTTTCAGTAAGAACCAGTCCCTAATTGCTTATTTTCCACCATTTTCTATTTTATTTCACCATCCATCTTCCTCAATCTTTTAGTTTAGTTTTATATTTCAGTTTTATAAATTAGATCTAGTGACACCCGAAAGACTCTCTTTCTTTTCTCTGTTTTTTAGGCTAGAATTGTCAGATCTGTAGCCAGATCTGGAGATCTACTATACACCTCTTAGGTTTTAGATCACTACTCCCTGTGGGACAAACTCTTACTTATTAAAACTTGTTACAAATAAACCCTCTATCTTGCAGGTGTAGGATAATTTTAGTGTGCTAAATCCATCCTTTTATTTTACTTTGATTTTAATTTGTTTCCAACACATACAATAAATCAGCACTGAAATAATCTTCAATAAGTTTTTGGCGCCGCTGGCGGGGAGTTTTGATCTAGATAGTAGATCTGAGTTTTTCATTTTTGTAGATCTAATTTTTTTAGTTTTTATTGCTGTTTTGTTTTAGATTTTTATATTGCATTTCAACTGTTTGATTTAATGCCTACTATAGTTTTTTATATAGAAAACAAGTTTTAAGCTGCAGTAATGCTGAATTTTCTGAGTTTCTATTTTGTGCCTTCTAGTTATTTGAATAAATGCTGCTATAGCCTTTTTTTCATTTTTGCAGAAATAAGGCAGCAGCCTGAGTTTTTCTTTTTATTTTGCTTTGCTTGAATAAGGTACTACTGCAGTTTTTGAATTTTTGCAGATCTAGAGCAGCTGTCAAACAAGGAGCAAATGGATTGCAGCAGGAGCTGATCTACCTAAGTTTGCATCCCCTTCTCCTTTGCATTTAGTTTTTAATTTTTAAATTCTTGAGAATCAGCAGTTTTGCTGTGTTTGATGTTTATTTTGATTATAATTTTTGCCGTCTTTTAGGCATGCTGATTTCTTTTTATATTACAAAATCACAAAAAAAAAAATAATAATAAAAGAAAATGTAAATACAAATGCAAAATTTTTGATTTGTTTCTTATTATTTTTCAGCAGTAGTGCATAAGGGCTCTTGTTAAGCCCCGACTGATCAAAAATACATAAAAAGTACAAAAATATAAAAACATAATTTTTTTTTTTTTTTCAGATGGGCTATTTTCCTTTGCCTTTATTGATTTTCCCCCATCTGGAACTGCTGAGATCATGTTTTTTAATTTTGAGGTTTCATGAAGGTTAATGAGCAGTGGATCATATACTGTTTTGCAAATTCAATGGAGCCACTGATTGTATTTTCCTTCAAGATTTCTTCACCATTAATAGATCTCAGCTGTGTATGAATCCTGTTTTTATCTGTGTACATCCATGCTTCATCATTTTAAAATTCATATTGATTCATACACATTCTCAGCTATTTCTCAGTTCAACACACACAGAGGATTTTTCTTTTGCCTTGAGGACCTTACCTTAACATTGATGATTCATGATTTTGTCTTAGGATTTTTTTTAAATACTGTCTTAGTTTGCTGATTTTCTTTGTCATAGGTTAATGTGTCTGAGTTTTATTGATTTTATGCATTTTTGTAGTTTTGCATTCAGTTCCTTAATTTTGTTTTGCTGTTTTTCCTGTTAGTAGCAATAGTTTCCTTTCATTTGTATAACAGTTCTTTTAATTTTCTATTCATATATTCAGTTTTTAGCTTTTATTTTGTAGTAGTTCTAGCTTTCTTTTACTGTTTTTTCTGTTTTAACAGTAATTTTCCTGCATTTGTATAACATTTTTTCTATTTTTCTATATTCAGTTATGTATTTCTGCTGCATATAGCTTTTATTTTTTTTACTTATTTTTCTTTCTTTTTTTACCCTGCTACCCCTGGTTACTCAGTGTGTAAACATTGAGGATAATGTTTATCATAGGTTTTGGGGTATGGTAGGTGTGCCAATGAAATAAGTTAATGCTAGTGCAGTGATGTTGAAATTTTTTTGAAATAAAGTGATTTTCCACTTGATTTTATTTTGAAAAAGGGAAAATTAAAAACTTTTTGAAACTGAAATGTGTCGTAGTTCTAACATTTTTCATGAAGCAAATGTCAAGAATTTTCAAAAATTGATGTTTAGTAAATTGAAAAAGAGAGAAAAATGTGAGGATACCCCCCATAAATTTGATAGAAGACCATACCCAGTGAGATTTGGGCTTGAAAAATTTTCTTTGAGGAGTGTCTTGGCAATTTTTTTGCTCTAAGGACTGATTGGATCTAGTTTTGCTCACTAGAAATTAGGCAAATCCGAGTTGAAACAGCTTGACAACATTCATGACATTGAGGACATGAAGTAGGGCCATCCTTTGGACAGTTTGAGCTTAAAAATTCCCACTTTTGAACAGCCCTTGATACACACCATTTGATCCTTTAATATTCCAATTTTTCTTTGATAAAAGCCAAAAAATTTGAACCCAAAACTCCTCGACCTATTTTAGTTCACCCTCAATCTTAGAAATCAGGAAATGAAAGGAGAAGTGAGGTTAGAGGTGCAAGGCTTGATGTTTGGGTGAAAGAGAAGAAAGCACACTTGGTGGCATTGTAGCATCCCAACCCATAAAAAGAGAAATGGAGGAAAAAGTATAAACAACATACAAAAAGAAAAGAAAAATAGAAAAGCAAAATAAAAGAGAGAGAGAAGTCATTTCATCAGATATTTTGAAAAAGAAGAGAAGAAGCTGGCCACTTTGGCTCTGAAAATTTAAAAAGATGGAACTATGCTGAAATGAAGGATGTGAAGTTGCAAATCACCTCCTTACCTTACTGATTTCTCAAATTTGAATCCTTTTATTCCCTTTTATTCTTTATAAACTTCACCCATAAGCCATATTACAATCCAATAAAAAGTCCGTACTGATCTGAAATGGATAGAGCTGTCATGCGGAGATGAGGATTTGTGTAATCTATGATGAAAAGAGTTAGAAAATTTCAGAAATTAGAGCAATGCCCATGCTCATGCTTGCAGTCCTATTTGAGGGCTGTAACTGCTCTTGAGCTATGTGAAATGATGCACCCTTCTATTTTTATTGTGAGTGATAGCCCTGGTAGGACTTGGGTCTGAAATCAAGTTTGCCTGAGGCATTATCAAAACAGAATTCTCAATTTAATGGTGAGCTTTGCATTAATTTTCATGCACAATGCCTTGACATGAGCTGATTGATTGTGAAGGAATTACATCAGAATTTTAGATTTAAACTGCTATTTTTCTGCTAAGAATCCTCTGAAATTGAATGAACAAGGAGTGGAATGAATTTTATTTTAGTTGAACTTTGTTTTAGCATGTTGCATTAATATTAACTATTTTTATTGGAGAAGTTTGTGGGTACCTTCACTGAAAACCCTCAGGAGACTCCACTCCTCCACTAGGGATCACCTAGGGGTTTAAAAGGCTTGGTGCATATGCCAAATGCACTCGTGTTCCCTACGAAAAGTGGCATTTAGTTTTGTAGGTTAGTTGTTTTAAATTTTACTTTGCTCGAGGACTAGCAAAGGTTAGGTTTGGGGGTGTGTTAGTCAATAATTTTTATCACATTTTACCCTTTAAACCTGACTTTTGCTAAGCCTCAGAGTATTTAATAATTGTATTTTAGTGTTGTTGTGCAGTTAGGAAGGATTTGCATCCTTAGTGCAATTTTCCATTAAAAAGTCCCAATAAAGAGAGTTTTCGAATCAATCCACAGCTGATAATGAAAGATGAATGGAATGGCTTCAGCCCTAGGCACATTGGAGGTGTTTTGAGGGGCACTTTCAGTAGCTACATGGCTATAATGCATTCACAAAGTGTTGCAATGAACACTCCTGGGCAGCATTATATCTTCAGCCTTAGCTTCAGCCCTGTACCCATTGTAGCAGCCATACATTTTAGATGAGCTCAACCATTTCAGATATCCATATGGACACCCTTGAAGAGTAGCATACTAAGATAGCTTGGGGTCATCACTTCAGCAACACCAACATTCCCAAATGGCACCAGCTGCACCCATGCAAGCATGCATTTAAATCTCATCGAATGGGCAGCAACTACTTTAGCCAACCTATCGAGCAATCCATGCATTGCACCATCGAGCCGTAGTCCAAGCCTTGCAACCCTTCAAAGTGCCTAAGGCTGAAGCCATTCCATTCATCTTTCATTCTCAGCTATGAATTGATTCGAAAACTCTCTTTATTGGCACTTTTTACTGGAAAACTACACTAAGGATGCAAATCCTTTCTAACTGCAGAACAACACTAAAATGTAATCATTAAACATTCTGAGGCTTAGCAAAAGCCAGGTTTAAAGGGTAAAATATAGTAAAAATCATTGACTAACACACCCCCAAACCAACCTTTGCTAGTCCTTGAACAAAGTGATATTTAAAAAAACTAACCTACAAAACTAAATGACACTTTCATAGGGAACACGGGTGCATTTGGCATATGCACCAAGTCTTTTAAACCCCTAGGTGATCCCTAGTGGAGGAGTGGAGTCTCCTAAGGGTTTTCAGTGAAGGTACCCACAAACTCTCCAATAAAAACAGTTAATATTAATGCAACATGCTAAAACAAAGTTCAACTAAAATAAAATTCATTCCACACCTTATTCAATCAATTTCAGAGGATTCTCAGCAGAAAAATAGTAGTTTAAATATGACATTCTGATGTAATTCCTTCACTATCAATCAGCTCATGTCAAGGCATTGTGCATGAAAATTAATGCAAAGCTCACCATTAAATTGAGAAGACATTTTCAAATAAGCTTGATTTGTCAGAGTCATTATCAATCATCAAGGTTCACTCAAGCAAAAATAGTGAAATTTTTCAACAACTCAGAGTAGATGAATGGCTCTGTCAATGGGTAGGCTGTGGAGAGGTGGGTTGTGGAGAATCAGGTAGTGGGGAGTATTCATGCCCAATATTGTCCACAATGGACCTCATCAGGGATGAATACCCCTCACTGGTTATTGTTGTTGGATTTCTCGTGTGCCAATTTATTGTGTGGTGATAAAAACAAAATAAAAACAAAGTAAAAATAAAAGAATGGATTAAGCACATCTAAAATATCCAAGACCTACAAGATACAGGGTCCATTGTAGTAAGTTTTGATAAGAGTTTGTCCCATAGGGAAAAGTGATCTAAACCTAGAAGGTGTATAGTAGACCTCTAGATCTGGCTACAGATCTGGTAATTCTAAGAAGAAAGAGAGTTTTTTGGGTGTCACTAGATCTAATTAATCTACAAAATAGAAATATAAAACTAGATCTAAAAGATGGAGGAAGATGGATGGTAAAATAAAGATCAAATGGTGAGAAACAGGTAGCCAGGGACTGGTTCTTATTGTAAATTAATCGAATTAAAGGCATTGTATAGATCTAATTTGCTACAAATCCTCCATCTGGTTACCAGCTTCCCAGGTCCCCCCGACAGATGCAAGGTATAAGAATCCAATCTTAACCAGAGAATTGAAGTAATCCTAAGGCTATGACTGTCCACTTTAATGATCACAGATCATCCTAGAGATTGTTCCAATCCCTTGATATTGATTAGAAACAACAAATGCGGATGCTACGGATGCGGGCTAGACTCCCGTTTTGGTAATTTGGTGCTTACGAAGAATATCCAATCCAGGGAAATCAAATATAAAAAAGTGAAATATAAATTAGAATCACCTTTAAAATCTACAATCACTGTAATCTTACAGCTCTTGAGCTCAGATCTGCAATCTTGTGCAATATCGATCTATTCACTAATTCTTTGAAGCTTTCAAAATACAATTCCAAAGCAGATCTGAACTGCTTATTTAGATCTAATCCAACATGCTGGATTAGGGAGAGAAGGGGGAAGAGAAAAAGGAAAAATAAAACTAAAAACTAAACCTAAATGAGCTAAGGAAAACCAAGGCTATTCCATGGATTCCTTGCTGAGAAATTACAGTAGCAAGGAGTTCTATTTATACATTTGTAGTGATCCGTGTGCTTTGGATTACAGCCAATCGGAGGAGAGAATTTGATGCTTTAATCTCTGTTTCAGAATTCCAACCAATCAGAGAGAAGAGAGCTGAATTCAGTTCAGCTGAAGTAGTTTGTTCATACCAAATATCAGTTCACACCCATGTGCAGCCCACTCTTATGTTTTTCAGTTCCCAACATTACCCTTGTTTATCCAAATATATTTTCTGCTAAAACCTTCCTAATTCCTGCAACTCTCTTGCCCACGTGTAGACCTCTTTGGTATTCCCAAATCTGCCCTTGCTTCCCAAAAATATCCAGCTGCATTTCTTTATATTTTCCATCAAACATGAACCTCAACTGCCCCTGATGTTCCAGCTGTAGTCTTTATCAAAACAGCCTTCTCTCTTTAGATTTGATGGAACCCGAGGCGAATCAGCCCGAGGCATCGTGAACTAATATAGCACCATTCAAGTTTGCTGTAGTTTCAGTAATGTGGAGGAGAAGATGAAGTCGAGAGGATGGTTGTGTGGGGTCTAAGAGGTTGAGAGGATGGAAGGCTTTGGAGCTGGGGACTGCAATGGTCAAGAGGTTTAATGGCTTTGGGAGGAATGCAGCTTTGCTGGTCGAGAGGATTAGAAGTGGGTTTCTACTGGGATTCTCGAGAGGTTGGTGCACTGCATGGTCGATAGGTTTGGAATAGAGGAGCTTGTTGTTGTCGATAGGTTGGAGAAGATATTTGTTGCAGCTGCAAATAAAAGGTGTTGATAGGTTTATAGCTCTAGTAGTCGACAAGTTTAGCTGTTGGAGTTTGAAGGGATCTCAAGAGGTTTGAGTAGAGGGCTGCAAGTCGAGAGGATTAGGTGGGCTGCAGCTTAAGTACTGTCGACAGGATGCTGCTATGCTACAAACTAAATGGTCGACAGAATTAGAGTGGCTACAGTTTGGAGATGTCGACAGTTTCAGGGCTCAAGTGATCGATAGGTTCGATGAGGGATTGGAGCTGCAGATGTCTCGACAGGATGCTATTCCAGGTACTTCAGCAAGTCGATAGGTTGCTGAACATGCACCTTGACTTTGAGAGGTTGCTACTGAAGCCTTTACCACTCGATTGGTAAGCTGAGTTTCATTGGGCATCCATTCGATAGGATGCTGTGCCAATGGGTGCAGCTGCACTTTGAAGAGTTGAAATGCTTGTACTACAACTTCCATTCTCTTTTGCTGCTAGAGTGTGCATTCAATAATCTGCGATGGCTGTCCATATATTCCTAGATCTAAATATATAAACCTGTAGTTCTGTAATTTTGTAGCTGCTAGCTACTCAAGTATTGCAGCAGCCTTTGGTTTTTCAGCAGATTTCTAAAGGGGCCAACTACACTCAATTGATTCAGTGATGTAATGGTAAAAATAAGTATTGTTCAACTTTCAAGGCTTGGACTGCAGCTCGATGGTGCAATGCATGGATTGCTTGATAGATTGGCCAAAGTAGCTGCTATCCATTTGATGAGATCTAGATGTAGGCTTGCATGGGTGCAGCTACTGCCATTTGGGAATGTTGGTGCTGCTGAAGTGGTGACCCCAAGCTGTCTTAGTTCTAAAACTCTTTTAAATGACACTTTTTACTGGAAAACTATACTAAGGCTGTGATTAACTCCTTGCTGCAAAATAACACTAAAAAGTAATTATTAACTACTCAGAGGCTTAGCGAAAGCCAGGTTTAAAGGGTAAAATGTGACATAAAATAGTGATTAACAGTTATCTGGTCTTGGGTGTGTGGAGGTGAGATGGAAAAGTTGGGATCAACGTCAAAGGGTATGGATGGAGGGGGAGAAGTGGCAAGGTGCTCTGATGAAACTAGTGCAGGGCTCAAAGGTTTAGTGGCTGATATGGATGGGCTGGCTGGAATGGTGAGTTAAGATAAGGTAGGGAAGGAGTCTATGGTAAGAGGAGCTGACAGGGGTGTGGATATGGTAATGGTGGAAAGGGTGGTTGAGGTTCTAGGAGGTATGGAGATTGCAATGGAGGGAAAGGGCAATGGGATGGGTGGTAGAGAGGCTGATGGGGTGGAAAAGTTGGCCATATCAGTGCTGACAGTGGGCAATGGCACAGAAGTGGAAGGGATGAGTAAGGGTGCAGAAGGTACAAATGGAAGCTCTGAGCTAGGACCAACATATGAAGAGGTCTCAACTGTAGCTGCTGAGCTGGAAGAAGGGGCTAGACCAATAGATTTGGTAGGTGCAGCTAATGATGTGGCTGCCTGAGGGGCTTCTCTTTCAGAACTCTCTACAGATTTGTTCTTGCTCTTCCCAATTAGGGTCCTACTGGTAGACCAAGCCCTCTTCCCAAATACCTTTAGAGTCACCTTCACCACTGGCTCATCATTTGGGAAAGCAAATTTTTCTCTCTTAAGCAAGGTAGTAATGAGCCTGCTGTGAGGTAGGCCAAGTAAGGCTTGTACTCTCCGGATTTTGTCTTTGACATCCACCATTACATCAAATACCAGCTTGGAGGCATTCATAAACTAGCCCTTGGAGAAAAAATACAGGGCATCCACTATGGGGGTTCTCCTCTCTTGCTAATGTCCACTGACATAAATATTCTTTCTCAAAATTGAATCAATGAATAACATGCTGGGGTGTAGATCTCTTCTCATTAATGACTCCCCATACCCCACAATGCCCTGAGTTAGCTACCTAGCCATTGCTTTGAAATGCACATTTTCAGGTTCTGACAGACCATAGGATGTATAAAAAAAAGAAGTATTGGTGTGCGCCTTTTCTGGGTTCCTCTTGTCCCCAAAATAAGTGGCCCAATTCTGTCCTAAGCGGACTCTGGCAATGGCGATGATGGAGTAATAAATTAAGAAATATTAAATATTAAAATTAAAGAGGCAAATTCTAAATTAAAAATAGCTGAGAAGATGCGATTGCCAACTGCAGATATTTATCGACGCTGCAACACGTCAGTGATCATGTTTTAAAGGGAGGCGGGGGCTTGATGGTTGAACTCCTTTATTGAATTGTCCACCAGCGAACATCAGCAGCTGTGGGTTCCCTTTAGTATAACTGGTTTGGTTTTTCTATTCCTGCTAGGATTTTATTTAATTTGGTCTCCTAATCCTACTGGAAGTCTGATTAAGAAAGGGTCTCCTAATTCTACTAGGAGTCTAATTTAATTAAGTCTCCTAATCCCACTAAGAGTCTAATTAATTTAAACGTTTTAATCTTATTAGAGCTCTAATTAATTTAATTTCCTAATCCTATTAAAAGTCTAATTAATATTAGTCCCCTAATTGTACTAGGAATACAACTGTTCTTAATTATGTTAGGATTGATTAGAATAGTACTGATTTAAATAAATCTCTAACTAAATTAAATATGTCACTTCTATGGAAATTTTGGTTTTAAATAAGCATGCTAGTTTTATTGAAATAAAATTAAACAGAATAAATGGGCGGAAAAAGGGGGGTGTGGCCCGTTATGCTAAGGAGGATTGGCCTCGTTCCTGAGTACCCTCTGTAAGCTCCCTTGGGTAAATCGGATGGTTGAAAATTGGAAAGACTGAATTTGAATTATAAAGTAGTATTTTTTTTATAAATTAAGAGTTTGATGATTAGTATTTAAGGGCTAAGATTTTAGGGCTAAAAGAAAAAAAGAATTAAGAACCTTAACTATAAAGTAAATTTTAGAATTTAGAATTATAAGAAATTAAGACTAGAGCTAAAATCTAAGGACCACAATCGGGGTCGAAATTAGGAGAATTTGGACCGTAAGATTAAGGGCCGATTCTCGAACCTAAGGACTAGAATTAGAAAATTAGAAATTTAAATTATGACCTAAAATCTAGAATTTAAGAACTAGAGGGCTAGAACCTAAATCTAGAACTAGAATATAAAAAAGGAGAACTGGTTCTAGAAAGAACTAGAAAATTAAGGATTAAGTAATTACCTGTTGAAATTGTCTAAATTGTGCAGAGGGAAATTGTATAGAGGGAAATTGTGTAGAGAAATTGTTTAGGGAAAAATTGTATAGAGGAGAATTGTATAGAGGAAATTGTATAGGAGATTTTGTAGAGGAAATTATGTAGTGGAGAATTGGATAGGAGGTAAAGGTCTTATTTATAGGCTTTTTCCATAAATCCTATTTTATAAAATAATATAATAAAGATACTAATCCTAATTCAACTAGGAGTTTTGAAAAAACGTCACTTTTTGTGTAGCGGTCAAAAATTGACCATAACTTCTTCGATACATGTCAGAATTGTGCGTTGTTTTGCTCGTTTGAAAGCTACTTTGATATGCTTTCCAACGTGACAAATTTCACCTTAATCCAACTCTGTTTGATAGCTCAAAATAAGCCAAATGTAAAAATGACGGGATTGACAATTGAGAAAAGGTGGGGGAGACCTAGTTGGCTCTAAAGTAAGGATTTGGGTAGGGATTTCCTAAGGGCTGAATTCTAAAACTTAAGAATTAAGAATTAGAATCTAAAGATAAAAACTAAAGGCTAAAAAAGAATCCAAGGATTGAAATCAGAGTCAAAATCAGAAAAATCAAACCGTAGAATTAAAGACTAGTTCTGAACTCTAAGAGTTAGAACCAGAGATTAATGATAGGACTGTAAATTGAGATTTTGAAACAGAATTAAGCCTTAAGAGTCAGTAATTTAGACCGTCAGATTAAGGACTGGTTATGGGCTCTAAGGACTAGAACCAGATATAGAGATTATGGTCTAAAAAAAAGGGTGCTACGGTCTAAGACTGAAAATTAAGACTGGTAATTAAAACTAAGAAAAATCCTAAATCTAAAGACTAGAAGCTACGGTCAAAAACTAAAAATTAAATTCTTACCTCAGGTCAGGGCTGCGCAGAGAAATCATCGAAGATCGAATCTCAAAATCATGGCTAATTTTCTCTAGGGGTTGTTTCAGAACTCTCTTGTTTTCGAATTTACAGTCTCTCTTCTCTAAATTTTGCAGCCTCTCTCTCTCTTCGAGAAAAAGAGTTTTTATAGGTTTTCCTTTAATTACGCACTTGTTTCTAGGCGTTTAATTGAATTGTGCGCCGTTTTGTAGAGCTTAATCGCTTTGAGTCGGTCACCGACTCAGTGAGCGACTGACTGACTTACTCAGCAGGTTTCCTAGTCTTAACAAAATTAGGACTAATTGTGTGCGTGTTGGGACGTGCGTAATTCGATTAAGCGTATTACTTGAAGGGCTTAATCGAGGAAATGTAGGGGTCAAGGGTAGGAGACTAGGTCAGGTATAGGCCAATTGCGCGTTGGTGCTTTAGCACTCAATCTGATCGCGCGTCTGTTTCCAAGTGTGTAATCGAGTCTCGAAACGGTCTGTGAAAGGAAGTTTGGCCTGAAAGGGGACTGATCACACGCTTGTGGTTCTGTGCGTGATCGAATTATGCGCAGGTTTTCAAGCACTTAATTCAGGGTTGTCCAGGTATGGTCTCAAGAATGGAATGCAGGACTATTATTTCAGTCTGTATTCTGACTATATACTATTGCTTAGTGTATAGCCTCCCTACATTGGGATCTGAGCCACAAAGTTATTGTTATAGCTTGTGTTCAGCCATGTACTGTTGCATTGTCTCGTGTCGAGGGTTAAAAAGGTCAAGGGCTGACCAAACAAATTCGTGTACTCCGAGAGGGCGAAATGAGGGTGTCTACAAGAAGGGACTCCTAATATCAACCCAATGTCATTGCAATCTACCAAGAGCTCCCTGTTATCAATCAAAATCACAAGGCAAGGCTCTGTTGAACCTGGCTTGGTCTTCTTCCTCATTATCTAGTACCACAAATTGACTAGCCTAGGGTAGGATTTCTCTAGCAAAGGGGTCAATAATGGTGTCAAGCTTGCTTTCACCATGTAATCAAAAGTATCCTTGCACTCCTCTTCCTTCGAAAAATAGGGGAGGTAAAAAATTGTCTCTGGGATTAGGCCTAACTTATCCACAAATTTATTGGGAGTGGATAGGTTTACATTGACCTCAGGTTCCCCCTCAGGGTTAGGCACATGCTATGGAATGTCAGGCACAGGGTTGGGCTTAGGTATAGGGTTAGGTTCTATCTCAGGGGCCTCCTCAACAATTTCTTCACTGATTTGGGCCTTCTTGGATTTCTTAGCTTTCTTGGGATTGAGAGATTTCTCAGCTTGATCCATGACCAGATTTCTTTTGGCAGATGGGGTCTCCTTGGGCTGTTTGGTTAGCCTACTGGATCTCCTAGTGGAAGGGGCTTTGAAAAGGGTAGCTAGGGTATCCTCTTGATCAGCCATTTGGCACTCAATCCACACAAATTATATCTCAATAATTCACAAAAATCTTCTATGTCTCAAATGAATCACCATAGAAATTACCAATGAAAGTATTGAGCAAGGAAATCACAAAGCGAATGGTGAAGGAGGACTTACCAACAGAAACCTAGGGTTTCGTAGAGAATGGAAATCAACAGAGAGAAAATAAAGCTCAGAGGCAAGCTGTCGAATGGTTGAATAGAGTTATCGATAGGTTTTAAAAGGATGAAAAGTGAGCTTCGACATGATTGGGGGAAAGTTGTTGACAGGTTGATACAACCTGTCGACGAGTGAAAAGTAGCTGAACCACTCGAGAGGTTCACTCAATCCTATCGACGGGTTCAAGACTTCAGCATAATTCATTTTGAGAGGTTTACAGAACCTCTCGACAGGTATTCTGAACTCAACATTTAATCCTCTCGACAGGTTTCAAACTTCAGAAAAAATTCACTTTGAGAGGTTCACTCAACCTCTCAAAGGTACTCTGAACCTGTCGATAATATACTTAAAAACCCTCATAACCTATCGACAAGTTCATAGATCCTATAGACAATCAATTTTTACACCTTCAGAACCTGTCGAAAATTGACTCAAACCTCTCGACAGGTCCTAGATCTTGTCGAAATGCATCCAGGGAACCTTCAGAACTTGTCGAAATGTTCTCCACTCCTCTTGATAGGTTGTATCTCAATTCAAACAAAGTTTTATCAGTTTCAAATCCATTCTTCCCATAGATTTATCAATTCCCAACTCAATTCAAACAGTTCATGCTTCTAGCCAACTTATGACGAATTCATGATTTGTACATGCACATATTAAGCAAGATTGACAACCATATTTACAATGCCAAATAGTAATAAACAAAAATAGAAACAGCAGCAAAAACAATAAAAAACAATAGTTATGATACATAGTCTACATTATTGACAATAAATCACACTTGGGAGGTTCTTGAAGGTGCATGGTCACCACAGGCTCCACGACATTTTCAACAAAGAGCTTGAGCCTTTGACCATTAACTTTCATGATCCTACCATCTTTGAGATCCTTGATTTCAATATCTCTAGATGGGGATACATGCTCTACCATGTAAGGTCCCTCCCATCTGGATCTCAACTTACTTGGGAAAAATTTCAATTTAGAGTTGAACAACCATACATTGTTGCCAGTTGCGAACTCTTTCCTCAGCAAATGCTTGTTATAGAAGGCTTTGGTTCTCTCTTTGTTTATCTTGGCATTGGAGTATGCTTCCAATCTTCGCTCTTCTAGCTCTAACAGCTGGAGCCTCCTGTGCATGCCAGTAGAAATTATATCAATGTTCAATACTTTAACAGCCCAATATGCTCTATGTTCTAACTCTACTGGCAAGTGACATGCCTTGCCATACACCAAACTGAAAGGGGACATGCTAATTGGGGTCTTATAGGCAGTCCTATAAGCCCACAGTGCATCATTAAGCCTCATGGCCCAGTCTTTCCTATCTGCCCTAACTGTCTTCTCTAGGATGTGCTTTATCTCCCTATTTGAGACTTCAACCTGCCCACTAGTCTAAGGGTGGTAGGGAGTTGCAATCCTATGTGTAACAGAATATTTCTTGAGCAAGCTCTCAAAATTTATGTTACAGAAATGGTTGCCCCCATCACTGATGATGGCTCTAGGGGTGCCAAATCTTGAGAAGATATTTTCTTTGATAAATTCTAAGATAGCCTTATGGTCATTAGTCCTTGTGGCAATGGCTTCAACCCATTTGGACACATAGTTCACTGCCCCAAGGATAAAACTATACCCATATAAAGAAGGAAAAGGGCCCATAAAATCTATTCCCCAGATATCAAAAAGTTCAACCACAAGTATAGGCTGTAAAGGCATGGAGTTTCGTTTGAAGATACTTCCCATTGTTAAGCAGTGAAAAATACCATTTTTACCTCCTAACCTGACCTCTATTGGACCCTTGAGCTGAATAATAAGGTGTTTTAAGTATGTTTTATAGATAAGTAATAAAATCCAGCCTTAGTGCAGATATCCACCTAAAAAGGCCAAAGAAGCAATCTGCTCCTCATCATGTGTTCACAACAGCCCAAAGGCCTGTCAGTCATGAAATCAGAGCTTTATAAATTCATGAGAAGGTCATGGAATCAACAAGGCATGCTTGAGACCAAGCATAGTTGCAAAGAAGATAGATTAAACCCATCAAGAAGTTGCTGAGTGCTAATAGATGGAAGACAACACACCAAAGATAGGTGCCAGCTGAGGAAACTCAAGGCAGAAGCTGTCGAGAAGTTCTGAAGCTCACATGCTGATCTGTTGAGAGGATCCATTAAGCTATCTCAAGGTTCTAGTTGCTTGTTGATAGGTTGTGCTTGTAGTAAAAGAATCCTATTGACACCTTACCTAAAGGTGTAGGGGAAGTCGCGAGGTTCAACTGAACCTATAGAGCAGATCGAGAGAAGCTTTCAATAGGACCTTCCACAACCTGTCGAGATGATCCCCAACCTGTCAAACACTTCACCAAGTCGACAGGTTGATTGTAACCTATTAATAGGATGAATGAAGAACTGAACAGAAGGTATCGAGAGCCACTTCAATCCTGTCGAGATATGCCAATCCTATCGACTTGTGCACTTCAACTCAGCGAGAGCAAGCAGACTAAGAACCTGTCGAGAAGTTCCCTGAACCTCTCAATATTCATTTTGGAAACTTCTCATAGCCCTTCTTCAGCAGCTACAACTTCCAGATTTTGTGCACATGATCCAAGGCACGATAGCGATCCCTGGGTATTTTTGGTATTCAACTGAGCACGAGCGGGAACTCTAACTACCTCACATGTACTTTTCAATTTTGAACCAATAGGAGAAGCTTCTAGAAGAGGGATTAGCCACATCAGCATAACTGCATTATTCTTTTGAGTTCTGATTGGCTAAAACAGATCTAAGAAAAAGGTATAAATAGAGGAGCAATCACATTGAAAAAGATCATCCAGAAATTGAGAGAGCCAGAGCCAAGTTTGAATTCATTTTCCCTCCAATTTTTCCCTCTCTTTTTCCTCCTCTTCTTCCTTACTTTTAGCTAATTATGGCCGGCTAAAACTTCTCCAGTAGCTAGAATGAGGTTATGAGCTGTAATTAAGAGTTTCAGAGACTTTGTAAGGGATTGAATGCTGCACATATTATAGATCTGAGCATAACATTGTAAGTAGTGACATTGCAATGGAATTGTGGGATTTAGAGTTAATTATGAGTTATACTTCATTTATTCATATTTGATTTCCCTAGTTTAGATACTCTTGTGGGCCAACCAGAAATGGGGAGCTTGTAGCCTGACATTCACAACATCTACAATGGTTAACCTGTTCTAATCAAGACTATTGGCTAGAGACAATCTCTAGAATAATCTGTGACCATTCAAGTGAACAAGTCATAGCCTTAGGATTGCTCTGATTCTCTGGTTAAGATCAGATCCTTATACCATGCATCTGTCGGGGTTGAACCTGGGGAGCCTGTAGCTAGATGATGGATTGTTGCAGATCTGATCTAAGCATTGCCTTTGATTCATTTAATTTTTAGTGAAAGACCAAATCCCTAGCTACTGCTCTCCATCCTTTGATTTTTAATCCATTTTCCATCACTTCTTTGTTTTCTTAAAATCTGGATCAATTGCATTTAATTTTTATAATTCTTAGTGACAAAAACCCAAAACCTCTCCTCTTTTCTATTTTAGTGTAGCTTAAATTAGGATAGAGTGCCAGATCTATTATAGATCTGGAGATTTACCATAGTTTATTCATATTTTCCTGTGGATATACCCTTACTTACCTATCAAAACTTGCTACAACAGTCCTGTATCTTGCAGGTCTAGGAGATTGTAGTTATGCTGAATCCACCCTCTGTTTTAATTTGATTTTATTTTGCTTTTATCATTACATAATAAATCAGCACACTTGAATCCCCCAATAAGTTTTTGGGGCCGCTGTCGGGGATCTGTGATCTAAAATTGGTAGATCTAAGTTTTTTCTAATATTTAGATTTATAATTTTGATTGTCTGTTAAGTGCTTGACTACTTGCTCCTGTAGTATTTTGTAGCTTAATTTTCTTTTCAGATCTGGATTTGTGGTGCCCCGAGGAGCATTGTACTAGAGGTTGTGCTAAAGTCTGTATCCCTCTACTCTTTTTATTTTTCCTGATCTGTGATTTGTAGCTTTATTAGCTGTTTGTGCTTGTTCCTGTTTGTTGTATTAAACTTGAGCTATTATTTGTATAAGTGTGCATTGAGATTGTGAGTGGTGTATGTTTGGAAGAACTTTCAACCCTCAAATTGTGCCATTTAATCCAGAGGTTGAAAGGATTCTTAAACCCACACATACCCCACCTATATTTGCTGCAACTGAATCCGTTGAAATTGGTGAGCAACCAAGGTTGTTGTTGAAGGATTACTATGCACCTGGTGCATATAATTCTTCTTTTTGCACACAGTTTCCTGCTATGGAAACTAATTATGAAATTAAGTCTTCAATCATTCAAATATTGCCTTCTTTCCATGGTTTGAGTAAAGAGGACCCATACAAGCATGTTGATGAATTCCTTGCCTTGTGTACTACCTTTAACATTACAGGTCTAGGGCCAGAAGCCACCAAGCTTAGGCTATTTCCTTGTTCATTAAAGGACAAAGCCAGGGTCTGGTTATCCTTACTGCCCTCAAATAGTATCAACTCTTGGGATGACATGCAAAGCCAATTCCTAACTAAATTCTTCCCCATATCTAGAACCAGTCAGTTTAGGAAGAGTATCCTCTCATTTTCTCAACTCCCAACTGAAGGGTTCCATGAGGCATTGGAGAGATTCAAGGAGCTATTGAGGCGGTGCCCCCACCATAAAATTCCTGAATGGCAACTTATCTAAAGTTTCTATCAAGGAATTGATTCTAAGAGTAGAAATATGGTGGATGCTTCTTGTGGAGGCACATACCTTCATAAAATAGCTAAGGAAGCATGGGAATTGTTTGATGTCATTAGTGAAAACTCATTACAACAAGAGTCTCTTGCTAGGGATGTGGACACCCCAGGAGGAATGTTGAAGGAGAATACAACAAGAGGTAAAATGTATGAGATTGGTGGGTATAATAATTTGGAAAGAAAGGTAGCCAGCTTAACTCAAAAGTTAGAGAAAATGATGGAAGAAAGGCAGTCTCCAATCGTTGCTAATGTGAGAGAGGCATGTCCCATCTGTCAATCTCCCACTCATCCCATTCAGGATTGCCCCTCTGTTGAACAATTTCGAGAACTGGTGATGGAACATGTGAATGCTGCCCAGTCCTTTGGTCAGCAGTCAACTGCCAATTATTCTTGGAGAAACTACCCTAACCTGAGGTGGAAGCAAGACAATGTTCAAATTCAAAACCAGCAGTAGCAGTTCCAACTTCAGTTCTATTAGCAACCACAATAAATGCCTTTTAAACCTGCCCCCTAGACCTATCAATAGAATTTTGTTCCAAGGACCCAATACCAGCAACCTATGTCTCAACCTATGGTTCAGCCTATGCAACAAAATGCCCCAACTCCAGCTTCTAGAACACCCTCTTTTGAAGAACAAGTTCTGGCCTCATTGCAGAATTTGGGCTCGTTGTCCCAAACAGTCCACTCTCATAGTCAAAGCATCAAACAGATAGAAGACCATCTTGGTCAACTATCTAATGCATTGACAAAGAGGGAGGAAGGTAGGCTGTCTAGTCAGCCCATGGACAATCCAAAGAGACAATATGTGATAGGTGAAGTCTCTTGTTCCCATGAGGAAGCCAAAGCTGTCACCACATTAAGAAGTAGAAGGTTGGTGGACAATCAAGTAGGCTGTGGGCCTTTGAAAAATTCAGAGAAAGAAAATGAAGCAGTTCCAAAGAATGTACAGCAGGAGTAGCCCAGTTTGAATAAGGGGGGTGTTAATGCTCCCCAACAGAAAATTGAAAAAAATGAAAAAATTGAAAATAAAAATAAAGAAAAAATTAATGAGTTGGTTAAGGCTGTAAATGGGAGGCCAGCTCCCCAGTTTTCATTTCCCAATGCTTTAAAAACAACTTCTCCTTTTGACAAAGGGAATGCCAAAGTAGAGGAAATAATGGAAACCTTTAAGCAAGTAAAGATCAACTTGCCTTTACTTGATGCCATTAAGCAAATTCCAGCCTATGCTAAGTTCTTGAAAGAATTATGCACCCACAAAAGACAGTCTAGGATACACTTATCCCAGGTCTTTTGTGCTGAGAAAGTAAATTAAGTGCTGACCATTGCAAACCCAACTAAGCTACAAGACCCTGAAATTCCCACCATCCCTTGCATCATAGGGGATCACACCATTGAAAAAGCTCTATTAGATCTGGGAGCTAGTGTCAATTTGCTTCCATACTCAGTTTATGAGAAGCTGGGCATAGGAGAGTTGAAGCCTACACATGTGGTTTTGCAACTAGCTGACAAATCTGAGAGGAAACCAGCGGGAATCATAGAGGATGTGTTAGTTAGAGTTGATAAATTCTTCTATCTAGCAGATTTCTTGGTGCTTGACATGGAACCAAGCAAGTGCACCACCCCTATTCCTGTGATTCTGAGCAAGCCTTTCTTGGCCACTGCCAATGTGTGCATTCAGTGTAGATAAGGAGTAATGGAGGTGTCATTTGGCAACATGAAAGTTAAATTGAATGTTTACAATTCAGCCAATCAGCCCCACTCTAATGGTGAGGATTGTTTCTCAATTAGGATAGTGGATGAGCTTGTGACTTTGCCCAAGCTGTTGCAGTATACTGGTCCTTGTGGTCATGCTGATGATATATTTGAAAATGCAGGAAAACTAGTGCGAATCAACCACTATCATGAACCTCCTTAGCATGGCTGAGTCTCAACAATGTACACTATGTATAATAGTTACTGTGGTGAGTTATTGTTACTGCTATTTTTATTTATTTATATATTTTTTTGGCATTGTCAATGTTGTTTCACATGTGCACATCATGGATCCTTCATAGTCTGGCTAGAAGCAAGAACTGTTTGAATTAACTTGGGTTTTGACAAATATGTGTGTAAAATGAATGTGGGGAAGGTTTCAAGCCTGTTTGAATTGAATTATAACCTGTTGAGAGGACTGCAATATATTTCGACAGGTTTTGAAGGTTCTAATGGTGCATAGCGACAGATTCTCGATAGGTGCAGGGAACTTGTCGGCGAGAATGTTACACTAAGCTCAAATTGCCCGTCAAGAGGTTCTTTGAACTTCTCGAAACAAATTTTTCTGTAACCTTGGACCAGTCGTTAGGATTAATTGAACTTCTCGCGATGATTGGCCATTCTTTACCTGTCGACAGGTTGTTGCAACTTGTCGACACTTTGCCTCAATCCTATCGACGATTGTTTTCCATAGATTTAAACCTCACGACAACTTCATTCAATTTTTTGTCATTCGACGCCTTCTCTTTGCGTTGTAAGTTGCTCTGGCGATTTTTTCCATTTTTACTTTTTCTCTCTCTATGTCACTGGCTGTTACAGCAACCTCCTGACTATTTTCCATATTGCTTCAATCCATCAAAAGCTATATTTTGCACCTGGTCCAAGCTGTTTTGGTCTTGTGCCCATCAAGATCTCACAAGCCCTAGGTTTCTATTGGTAAGCTTTTCTTCAGCTTCGCTCTGTTATTTCAAGTTTGTGCTATTGAATTTTGAATCTGTGGGGTAATCCGAGTAACCTAAGAAGCCTGTGTGGTGATTATGTATGAAGTGGAAGCGTTTGAGTAATCAATGGCTGAGCAACAGGACATATGGGCAAATCTTTTCAAAGTGCCTTCTAAATCTGCCACCAAAGCCACTAGGAAATCCAGTAGGCAAACCACAAAGCCTAAGAAAACCCCACCTACCAAAAGGAAACTTGTCATGGAGGAAGCTAAGAAAATTGTGAAATCTAAGAAGTCCAAGAAATCTAAGAGGGCCCAAACCAGTGATGACATTGTTGAGGAGGCCCCTGAAACACAACCTGACCTTGAGCCTGAAATTTATGAGGCTAAGCCTAACCCTGAATTAGTGCCTAAAGCCCCTTCGCTCAGATCCACACCCAATGAATTTGTGGATAAATTAAATCTGATCTCAGAAACTGTTGTTGACACCCCTATTTCTCTTAGCTAGGGGAGTGTCAGGATACTTTGAATTATCTGGTGAAGGCAGGCCTGACACCCATGATGAGCCCATTGAATGAAAAGTCTTACCCAAGGCTGGTTACGTTGTGGTATCAGAATCTCAGGAAGCAAACCAAGCTAGATTCAATTGAGCCCTGTCTTATAATTTTAATTGATCATATGGAGATGGTGGTGGATTACAGAGATATAGGACTAGCATTGGGGGTCCCCTCTATTTTTGATCTAGTTTATGACCTGGCTGCACCTGAGAATGTTTCTTTCAAAGCAATGGCCATGCACCTCACTCAAGGCATTGTGGGGTCTGGGAACTCAATCATGCGAAGAGATTTACACCCCAGCATGCTCTTCTTTGATGCACTTTTGAGGAAAAATATCTATGTGAGTGGGCATCAATAAGAGAGGAGAGTGCCAATAGTGAATGCCCTATATGCCTTCTCTAAGGGCCAATTTTTAAATGCTGCCTGGCTAGTTTTTGACGCAATGGGGGATGTGAATGACAAGTGTGGGAGGGGCCAAACCCTACCAGGGCTCCCCTATAGTAGGCTCATTATTGCCGTACTTAAGAGGAAGAATTTGTCTTCAAGGAGGGGGCGGAAGTGGAGAAGGTGTCCCCTAATGTCTTTGGGAAGAAGTCTTGGTCTACCATTAGGACTATGATTGGGAAAAGTAAAAGCAAATCTGTGGAGAGTCCTGAAAGGGAGGCACCTCAAGTGGACAACTCTACAGCTGCTCCTTTGATTCCCTCAGCACCTGCAGTCATTCCCTCCATTCCAGCTGATATCCCTACTTTCCCCATCCCATCAGCCTCTCCACCACCCACCTCATTTCCTTCAGTTTCCATCTTAGTTCCCCTACCTTCCATTCAAACCTCCTTACCCCCCAACACCTTAGCCTCCTTTTCCACCATCACCACACCCACACCCCTATCCATCCCTTTTACCATTGACCCAATCCCTACCTTACCTTCACTCACCATTCCGGCCAGCCCATCTATATTAACTACCCCACCTGTGAGCCCTGAACCAACTTCATCAACTGGCCCAGCCACTTCTTCCCCTCTATCTGTTCCCTTTGACTTTGATCCCAATTTTCTCATCTCACTTCCACACACCCAGGACTAGTTGACCACTGAGGGTTTTTCATCATTGATAAAATCCATTGTGGAGAATATTGGGCATGACTACACTCCCTTACCCGATTCTCCACATCCTACCACTCCCCAGCCTACCCACTCATTTACCCCACCGATTCCACCAACCCAACCCACAGCCCCTGTCCCACCTGATCCTTTACCTCAAATCCTAAACCTCTTACCGTCCCTCCACTCCCAAGTGATGGCCAATAACCAAACCCAATCATCAATTGCGGCCACACTGCAAACCATGAACTCCCTCCAAAACAAAGCCTCTATTCCTTCCACTGTGCTAGCCATAAATTCCACTTTATAAATTTTAACCCAACCATCCCAAAAGCCTGCTAGCCCTTTACCCATCCATCTCACCACTCCCTCCATTTCTCCACAACCCTTACAATTCACTGAACCTATCCCTACAGTTCCTCTCCTAACCTTTACTACTGCCTCCACCGAACCTGACCCTGACCCTGAGGTTGCAATTCCCTCTACTTCTGTCCCACCCATGCCATCCTCCATCACCCCTCCACAGCTGGCTAACCCTACTTTCCTTGCTGATCAGTCCATCCTACTTGCCTCCCTTAATTCCCCTACTCCCTACCTTACTCTTCTCAAAGCCATGCAAGCCAATGCTTATATTAAGAGAGATGTACTTTGAGGCATGGCCAACCTGAGAACCACTGTGAGGCAGCCTCTACTTGATCATATCAAATTCCAACAAGTGACTTACAAGCTGGAGAAGAAAGAGATAAAGAAGGGTTGGCAGGAAATTATGGTGCAATACAACCAGGAGAAGACTTGAGCTGAGGGCCAGGAGGATGTGATAAAGGGCCTGCTGGCACAACTAAGAGTAACATAGGACAAAGTGCAGGAGTATTGTTGGCCACTTACCTTGTGTTCAAAAAGGGGTTTAAAATCACAAAATTAAAGGATCTATTAGTTGCACACACCAAGGCAAGCAGACACACAGACCTGCAAGTATTTAGGGCCTGTTGTAGCAAGTTTTAAAGGATAAGTAAGGGTATGTCCATAGGAAAATGTGAGCTGAAAATTAAGTAAATCTTCAGATCTAAGGTAGATCTGGCACCCTACCTAATGCTAAAATAGCAAAGGAGAGAGGAGAGGTTTTACGGGGTTGTCACTTTAATCTAAACTATAGAAACACAATTAAATGCATAAATGAATTAAGATTAAATCTAGAGTTCAAATCTTGCAAGTGAGGGGAATATTTGGTGAAATTGGAAATAGAAAATGGAGAGAAACAATTTGGAGTTTGGTCTTGCTGCAATTGGATTGAGCTGATAGTGTCACTAAGAATTCAGAGTGCATCAATCCCTCATCTGGCTATAAGCATAGCTGCAGGGTAAAAGGATCTGATCTAAGCCAGAGATTTTGATTGATCTTAAGGCTATGATTTGTCCACTGTAATGGTCACAGATCATCCAATAGATTCACCCCATTCTCAGGTTTCCATCAGAACATTATAATTACTACAAATGCTGCAACTACCAGGCCACAGACATAGGCAATTGCAGGAACATCAGATCTAGGAAGATCAAATGGTATCCAAGAGGTCTACCAGTTAAGTGGGTGAGCTCAATCCCATCTACACAAATCCGATCGAGCATGAAATGAAACCAGATGAACTATGGATCTAATTAAAACAATAAAACCAGTATTACATTAAAATAAACTTACTATATAATGAAATGCTCTCAGATTTGTAGTCTGTGCATTATCTGACCCCCAATAACACTCTCAACTCTCCCCAATTACAAATCCAACCTCACTCCTTGCTGCTTCAAAGAAATTAGCCAACCATAGTTGAGTAAAAAGGAAGAATAGAGAATTTCGAAGCAAGCTCTGATCTCCAGAATTAATCCCCCCCTTTTTTGGCTGCTTCCCTCCTTATATAGCTCTCCCCTTCAGCCTCAGATCTATTTTCCCGCCAATCACAGCTCCTCCTGGAATAATTCTGTTATTCCTTCTTTTATTCCCCTTTTAGAAGGCTCTCTCAGTCAGTTAGAGTTGGGGGTGAGCACATGGGTCGGTTAGGGTTTCCCAAGGCACTTTTAGAAACTTCGTGTCGGTCATCAGAGTGCCTCAGAATGCATGCAGTAGGTCACCAACTTGCAACATGTGCACAACAGCTTTTCTGAGAAGTCCTTCAGTCAATTTCGATAGGTTCTTGAGGTTTTCGACAGGTTCCAAATATACCTTTTATTCTTTTCGCTAGGATTCAGGATCCTTTTGATAGGTTCCAATAGGTTGCTCATGAGAATAGAGCTCCAGCATCCACAGCCTCCATCTGGTGTGTTCAACAGGTTGGGGAATCCTTTCGATAGGTTGATCTCTGCACAATAAATTTTGATAGGTTTGCTTCTAGCTCCTATCGACAGGTTCCAAACTTCTCGATAGGTTCTGTTCAAGCTCAAGCAACCATTCGATAGGATGCTCCCTCTTTGTTTTCGACTACATGATAGGCTCCAGATCCTATTGAATTCTCCCATCCTCACGACTTCTTCCTTTTTTCAGCCTTCAGATCCTATCGACGGTTCTAGTAACCTCTCGATAGGTTGTTTTTAGCCTGTTTTCACTCCTTTAAAGCTTCTTTGCTGTTGCTACATGCTCTAAGTGGGCCAATGTTGGGTCTGAACTGCACTGAGAGATGGATTTCTGCACTATGACTACCTTTACTGCTATCTATAAGACATACTCAGCAAGCATTTATTAGTCCACTCATAGGTCTATCAAAGCTCTTGTTAAGGGGTGAAAAGTGGTACTTTTCAGAGATTAACACACCCCCAAACCTAAGCTTTTCTAGTCCCTAGGCAAAGGAAGATTAATGAAAACTAAAATGCCACTTTTGTAGGGGAGCACAGATGCATTTAGCATATGCATCAAGCCTTTTGAACCCCTAGGTGGTCCCTAGTGGAGGAGTGAAGTCTCCTGAGGGTTTTTAGTGAAGGTACCCACAAACTTCTCCAATAAAATCAGTTAATACTTATGCAACATGCTAAAACAGAGTTCAAGTAAAATAAAATAAATTCCACACCATGTCCCTTCAGTTTTAGAGGATTTTTAGCAAAAAAATCATTAGTTTAAAACTTGAAATTCTGCTGTAATTCCTTCATCATCAATCTGTTCATGTCAAGGCATAGTGCCTGAAAATTAATGCAGAGTTCACCTTTAATTTAAGAATTCTGTTTTGATAATGCCCCAATCAATTTTGATTTCAGACCCAAGTCTTACTAGGGCTGTTCACTCACAACACAAGTAGAAGGGTGCATCATTTCTCGCAGCTCAAGAGCAGTTACAGCCCTCAAATAGGACTACAAGCATGAGCATAGGCATTGCTGTAACTTCTGAAAATTTCTAACTCTTTTCACCATAGGTTAAACAAATCCTCATCTCCACATGACAGCTCAATCCATTTCAGATCAGTAGGGTCTTTTTTATTGGGTTGTAATGTGGCTTATTGATAAGTAGTGAAAAATACCATTTTTCACCCCTAAACATGAGCCTTGAAAGACCCTTGAGAGGACTAAATAAGTGCTTTAGTGTTCATATTGCAGCTAACCAAAAAGACAGGTCCAAATCCGAAAACCATCCTAAAATGATCAAAAAGCTGACAACGCATGTCAAGCTCAAAGAGGGAGTGAAGAAATAGCCTCAGCAATGGCTAAAAAGGTCCTAAAAGAGCAAGAAAAGACCTGAAGAAGAAGAAGGATCCATTCGCAAAGAAGAATGGAAGCTAAAAGTCAATTCGCAAAGAACTTCTACTATTCGCAAAGAACCTTGAACTTTGCGAAAAGAAGAAAACACTCCTCGAATAGAAGAATGACCTTTGCGAAAAGAAGAAAACACTCTGCGAAAAGAAGAGAAGTCCTTTGCGAAAAGATCTCCTGAAGCCAAAATGCTTTGCGAAAAGATCTCCTGAAGCCAAAATGCTTTGCGAAAAGATCTCCTGAAGCCAAAATGCTTTGCGAAAAGATCTCCTGAAGCCAAAATGCTTTGTGAAGAGAGCTTACGAGCCAAACTACTTTGCTAAAAAGCCCTTAAACTATGCGAAATGGCATTCGGGATTTGACCGTCCAAGGGTATTTCAGAAACTTTGCAGCTAATGCGTTTTAAAACCCAAGGACATTCCAGAAGATTACGAGCACGAACCAAAGGCATATTCCACCCATGTGAACACCCAAAGATGAAATTACTTGGCGGGAACTTCTAGAAGCTCAAACAGATTTTTGAATTACATAATGTAATTGATGCCTCTGTTTCACGATTGGTGAACCAGATCAAGCATTTACGATTGGCGGATCTGGATCACGGTGCTCAACTCCTATTGGTTGATCTGAGATCTATCCAATTCGATTGGTTGATACACATCCGGTGGCTTAGGAAAAACTATAAATAGGCGAAACCATTTGCCCAATTTGGGTATCCAGATTTTAGAGTTTTCATCTCTGTTTCCCCATTCCGAAGGCTCATCCGATTCCCTAATCCCTTCTTGTATTTTACCTTTGAGAGCCATTGCGAGGTGATTTGTACTTCCAAGTTCGGATTCAAGATCAGAACTGAGGGCTCTCGAGAAGCTCGTAAGTCTGAGGGCTCTCTAAGAAGCCGTGCTCTGTAATTGTAACGTTGGATTTTAAAAGGTTCGTAATTTGTGTCTTCTCCATTGGAGTCATGTCGAGGGTTCAATGTTCACCTTAGTGCATTAGACTTCTTTAGATTCACTCATCCGCATCCAACTTCCCTTAATTCATCATCCGTATGCGAATTAGCGTTGGTAACCTAATTCAAGCAGATTTACAATGATGTTCATGTTCAAATAAAGAATAGGCCACGACTAGTCGATGATCCGTGACAAATCACACCATAAGTCTAAACCTATTCCTTAATTCGGATTTATTTCTCTTACATCTGTCTTTGGTAGCGGATGAAGATTGAATCTCTGCTGTTGAACTCTGATTCTCCATTAAAATTCAAAGGCTAAAATACATGTAGCTATTATTTCTGCATTTGTCTTATTTTAAACACCTCCACAACTCGGATCTGGATCACGTAGTTAGTTCTTTTCTTTATTTGCTTTTAGTTAAACGTGACAAAACCCAACACTCTCTTTTATCTATTCTTTATTTTAGATAATTATAGAGCCAGATCTGGTAGCACAGATCTGGAGGTTTATCTCTCATTTTAGACAAACTTCTCTGTGGACGATCTTGAAATACTTACTTTTAAAACTTGCTACAATTGGCCCTGATCTTGCAGGCCAGTGTTAGCCCCAATGTGCTGATATCCCTTTCATAAGTTAACATCCATATAATTTAGCATTCTTTAATTCTTTAATTTTTTGCACACATTTTTGGCACACTTGGAGCGACAAGTTTTTGGCACACTTACAGTCTGAGGGCTCTCTGAGAAGCTCAGACTGTAAGTCTGAGGGCTCTCTAAGAAGCCATGCTCTGTAATTGTAACGTTGGATTTTAAAAGGTTGCTGTAATTTGTGTCTTCTCCATTGGAGTCATGTCGAGGGTTCTGAATGTTCACCTTAGTGCATTAGACTTCTTTAGATTCACTCATCCGCATCCAACTTCCCTTAATTCATCATCCCTGTGCGAATTAGCGTTGGTAACCTAATTCAAGCAAGATTCTGATGATGTTCATGTTCAACTAAAGAATAGGCTATTAGTGTGACAGATCCGTGACCATTTAAGTGATGAGATCACACCATAAGTCTAAACCTATTCCTTAATTCGGATTTATTTCTCTTACATCTGTGCTGGTAGCCAGATGAAGATTGAATCTGCACTGTTGAACTACAGATTCTCCATTAAAATTCAGAGGCTAAAGTACATGAAGCTATTATTTCTGCATTTGTCTTATTTTACACACCTCCCCAACTCGGATCTGGATCATGTAGTTAGTTCTTTTCTTTATTTGCTTATAGTTAAATGTGACACAATCCAACACTCTCTTTTATCTATTCTTTATTTTAGATAATTATAGAGCCAGATCTGGTAGCACAGATCTGGAGGTTTATCTCTCATTTTAGACAAACTTCTCTGTGGACGATCTTGAAATACTTACTTTTAAAACTTGCTACAATTGGCCACGATCTTGCAGGCCGATGTTAGCCCCAATGTCTTGATATCCCTTTCATAAGTTAACATCCATATAACCTAGCATTCTTTAATTCTTTAATTTTTGATTCATAATGCACACAATTATGACACACTTGGAGCGACAACAAGTTTTTGGCGCCGTTCTGTCGGGAAGTTTGTTCTAAAATAGATAGACCTATGTTTATTTTCATTTATTTTAATTTTTGCTTTAAACTGCACTTTGCATTCCAAGTGCTTGATTAAATGTCTACAGATTTTGTATAGAAAACCTGCTTTCCGCATGAGTAATTTTATTTATTTTATTTTTTATTTTTTATTTTTCCGAGTTTTTATTCTTTGCCTTCTAGTTATTTGAATAAATCTGCCACTCTTTGTCTTTTTGTCAAATTTGGGCGTGCTTTGAGTTTTCTTTTATTTTGTCAATACTTGAATAAGGTCTTCATAGCTTTTTGGATGTTTGCAGATCTGGAGCTCATCCAACAAGGAGCATCTGGACCAAAGTGGAGCAGATCCGCTTGAGTTTGCATCCTTCTCCTTTGCATTCATTTTCTATTTTAAATTCTTGAGAACCAGCTTCTTTGTGTTTAATGTTTGTTTTGATTATAATTTCTGCATCTTTTAGGCATCTTTTTTTTTTACAAAACCAAATACAAAATAAAAGAAGTGAAAACACAAATAGAAAATCTCGAGTTGTTTCTCATTATTTTCAACAAGAGTAAATAAGGGCTCTTGTTGAGCGGGTTGATCAAAACAAGTAAAAAAAAAAAAAAAAATTATAATAAAAAATAGAAAATTATAAAACAATATAGATATCTTAGGATGTAATGTTTTCTCCATTTGCATCCACTTTTCCCATCTGGACTCTTTGAGATCATTTTTTTTTTAGGAATCATATAGGATAATGAGTAGTGAATCATAGTGTTTTGAATATTCAATGGACCCACTAATTTTATTTTCCTTGAGATTTCTTCATCATAAAGGGGTCTCGGTGTGTGTGAACCCCTTTTTTAATATGTGCTCCCATGCTTCATTATTTCTTTTTTCATACACATCATCAACAAAGGGTCAATCTTATGAATCTTGCTTTTCACTTTGTATTCCGCTAATCATTTTATAATCACTTAGATTCATAAGTATCTCGGGCTTTTGGGTTTGTTTCTTTGGGCTTAGGATATATCATTTGGCATTAGATTTTGTTTTAGGAATTTTAGTTTCAAATTCTGTTTTTAGATCGATTTGATTTTTTCTTTCTTAGGTTAATGTGTCCTCGTTTCTTGATTTTCGTCATTTTTACGTGAGTATAGTTAGTTTATAACTTTGTTTTCCTATTTTGCATTCACAAATTCAGTTTTGTATCAACACTTTTCTTTTCTTTTTTAACTTTGTATTAGGTCCCTTACCTTGCTTTTTCTGTTTCTATGTTATTAGCATTAGTTTCCTTTCATTTGCATAGTAATCCTTCTATTTGTTAGATTTTATTTAGCAATTCTAGCATTGTTTTGTTGATTTTTCTTGCATTTGTATATCATGTTTTCCTTTTCCTTGCTCATATCTTCGGTTTTACATTTTTATTTTTCTCGCATATAGTTTAGATTTTTTCATTCTTAGTTTTTCTTTCTTCTTTTACCTCGCCTAGTCTCTCATTGTCTAGAACATTGAGGACAATGTTCATCTTAGGTTTGGGGATCCACCGAGAAAGAAGGAAAAGGAGATCAAATTCAAAGGAGTCTGCTTTGTGCAAGGCACTCACCAACTTGATCATCAAGTTCTCTCTCTGAGACTGCTCCTCTCCCTCTTCCACAAGTTACCAAGGTACCTTTCTTGCCCTCTTTTCTCGACCCACAATTGGAACTCAAACGGCTCCCCAAAAATCTGAAATATGTATTTTGGGAGATCATCAAACACTACACTGTGATTATTTCTTCCTCCCTTACAAAGGAGCAAGAAGAGGAGTCATTGGTAGTTCTAAACAAAGACAAGAAAGCAATTATCGGACCATTCTTGATTTAGGAGGACTAAACCCAATTTGTATGCATGCATTTGTTTCATTGCTTCTTAGTTTATTTGCTTCTTAGTTTCATTTTTTCACTAATTTTTTCTTTTTCTTTCGGTTTCTTTTCATAAATTCTACCATTTAGATCCAGTGAGCACCTTCTATTTTCTTTGTTTTTCCTTACAACAACAAGTGAGGACACGGTTCCTCACACGTTTCCCCAATTTCGAGTTGTTACTCACTTATTGGGGAATTAAATGCGTAGTTACCCGCCTCCCACACGCATGCCTTAATGCTACTTAATGACCCACGATTCTGGGCCATGAGCATTACCAATGCCCCCCATTCAAGTCCCACCTTTCGCTTCCCCACCTTACCTATAAATAACCAACCTCTACCAAATTCCCCACATCTTTCCCCACCCTTCCAAAATGGCCACGACCAAGCCAATAAGCCACCACACGCTTTTACCCCATGTGGCTGGACCCACCACCACCGAAGGTGCAGATCCGCCCCTCCGGGACTAATTTGAAGAGGTCCTCGCGATTTTGGCCAAAGAAAGGAGGCCCAACTCCAGCCTCCTCAAAAAACAAAAAATCAACCTTCCCGCCACTTCCACCCTCCACCGCCACCCCCTCCCTAAAACACTGTCCTATTCATCTTTATTTTATTATTATTATTTTTTATGTAAAATATTTCTAGTTAATAAACTTTACTTTCTCCCATTCTCCATGTCATTTTCACATTTATTTTTTTTTCTTCTTATTGTTGCCTTTGTTTCAATTTTTCCGGTATAAAGTGACCATGCCACCTTTGAACCAAGTGAGGACACTTCCCCCATAGGTTTGGGGTGTGACAAGTCCCGCTTAGGAATAGTTAACATAAGGGCGCAGAATCACCTAAGTAATTAGGAAATGTATTAATTTACTTTAGAATCATGACAACTAGAAAATTTAAAATTCCCTTGCCAAATTTAGACATTCTAAACCTTGCGATATTCTACATTTCCATGATGATTACACCATAAAAACATACCGGTATCACGACGTAGTAAGTCAAAAGGAAGAGAAAAGGTAAAGATATACTTAAAAGCTCAAGGAAAAACCATAACCGGAGAATTGAGCCCATATATTTTTCCATCTACATGAAGAGTGATCGAGGCAATTTTTTCGATTCAAAGGATTGGTGAGGCATTAGATCCACTAGAAGTTAGGAAACTCCAAATTAAAACAAGTAAGACTCATGAAACCGAGGAAAAGATCAAGGCCTTCTTTGGACAGCTTGAACCTAACAGAACCAACCAAGAAAAATCTGCCCTGTTTGTACCCCATTTGAGTAAATCCTACAATTCTTCATCAAAATACTCAAAAGTACTTGAACCTATGGAACCAATTCATTCTTCCCTCACTCGAGAATTCGGAGGTAAAGGAGAAAGAACTGAAGATGGACCATTTCAGGCAACATCAAGAAAATGAAGAGAAATACCTCAAAAGCAGGCAATATGGTGACCGAGAAAAGAAGAGACAAACAATGTGAAAAAGTTGCAAGCAAAAAGGCAAAAAGGGACCTTATGTTGAAAAATGCAAGATCAAAGAAAGAACTGATCCGTGAATGTGAGAATCTCGAAAAGAAGAAGAAAGAAGCTAAACTCAAAAGGTGGAGTCATGAACCATCTCACGCACTTCGAGTTCTCAAATTCAAACCTCTGCTCAAATTGCCTTTCCTTGAAACTTCACTCCATAAGCCATACAAACAAACCTCGATTAAAAGCCCTTGTGATCCAAAGTTGAGTGAGTCATGTGGAGATGAGAAGTGACCCAATCTATGGTGAGGAGATGTCAATGATGCCATTGCCTAAGAATCATGCCTATGCTCATGCCAGATCCATTTGGGAGATGTAACCGCTCTTGAGCTTGAGTGAAAATGAACCCTCAACAAAAACAACGATGAGAGTATACCTGGTGAGTGTTTGGGTTGGAACTTGAGCACCTTAAGTATGACTTATAACCTAATTTTTATCCATAGGATGAGCTTCTTCTTGGCACATTTGTATGATTTTCTATGACTGTTCACATGATTGGAAATATTGAAACATTCATGAGGTTTATAAATGTTTAAATTCTGCAAACAATAATCAAATTTCTGTTTCATCATTGATTCAAGAGTAACTAACCTGCTCCTTGATTGCTCATTTGATAATATCGACCGATGTTAACATTTCATGGAGAAGTTTGTGGGTACCTTCACTGAAAACCCTCAGAGACTTCACCTCCTCTAGGGATCACCTAGGGGTTTAAAAGGCTTGTTGCATATGCTAAATGCACTGTGCTTCCTACAAAAGTGGCTCTTTACTTTGTTTTTTATGTTTCTTTGCTCGGGGACTAGCAAAGCTTAGGTTTGGGGTGTGATAAGTAGTGAAAAATACCATTTTCACCCCTAAACATGAGCCTTGAAAGACCCTTGAGAGGACTAAATAAGTGCTTTAGTGTTCATATTAATATAACCAAAAGATGTGTCCAAATCCGAAAACCATCCTAAATGATCAAAAAGTCGACAACGCATGTCAAGCTCAAAGAGGAGTGAAGAAATAGCCTCAAAGAATGGCTAAAAAGGTCCTAAAAGAGCAAGAAAAGACACGAAGAAGAAGAAGGATCTATTCGCAAAAGAAGAATGGAAGCTAAAAGTCAATTCAAAAGAACTTCTACTATTAGCAAAGAACCTTGAACTTTGAAATGAAGAAAACACTCCTCGAATAGAAGAATGACCTTTGCGAAAAGAAGAAAACACTCTGCGAAAAGAAGAGAAGTCCTTTGCGAAAAAGATCTCCAAGCCAAAATGCTGCGAAAAGATCTCCTGAAGCCAAAATGCTTTGCGAAAAAGATCTCCTGAAGCCAAAATGCTTTGCGAAGAGAGCTTACGGAGCCAAACTACTTTCTTGAAAAAAGCCCTTAAACTATGCGAAATGGCATTACGGGGATTTCTACGTCAAGGGTATTTCAGAAACTTTGCACGCGCCCCAATGCGTTTTAAAACCCAAGGACATTCCAGAAGATTCTGAGCACGAACCAAAGGCATATTCCACCCCATGTGAACACCCAAAGATGAAATTACTTGGCGGGAACTTCTAGAAGCTCAAACAGATTTTTGAATTACATAATGTAATTGATGCCTCTGCTTCGATTAATTTGAACCAGATCAAGCATTTCTCGATTGGCGTAACAGATCCGGATCCCGGTGCTCGACTCCTATTGGTTGATACAGATCTATCCAATTCGATTGGTTGATACACATCTGAGCTTAGGAAAACTATAAATAGACGAACCATTTGCCCAATTTGGGTATCCAGATTTTAGAGTTTTCATCTCTGTTCCCCATTCGATTGAAGCTCATCCGATTCCCGTAATCCCTTCTTGTATTTTACCTTTGAGAGCCATTGCAGTGATTTGTACTTCCAAGTTCGGATTCAAGATCAGAACTGAGGGCTCTTCGAGAAGCTCGATCGTAAGTCCGAGGGCTCTCTAAGCCGTGCTCTGTAATTGTAACGTTGGATTTTAAAAGGTTGTAATTTGTGTCTTCTCCATTGGAGTCATGTCGAGGGTTCGAATGTTCACCTTAGTGCATTAGACTTCTTTAGATTCACTCATCCGCATCCAACTTCCCTTAATTCATCATCCTGTAATTAGCGTTGGTAACCTAATTCAAGCGGCATTCTGATGATGTTCATGTTACGAAATAAAGAATAGGCCACGACTAGTGATGATCCGTGACAAATCACGACCATAAGTCTAAACCTATTCCTTAATTCGATTTATTGTCTTTGGTAGCGGATGAAGATTGAATCTGCTGTTGAACTCTGATTCTCCATTAAAATTCAAAGGCTAAAATACATGAAGCTATTATTTCTGCATTTGTCTTATTTTAAACACCTCCACAACTCGGATCTGGATCACGTAGTTAGTTCTTTTCTTTATTTGCTTTTAGTTAAACGTGACAAAACCCAACACTCTCTTTTATCTATTCTTTATTTTAGATAATTATAGAGCCAGATCTGGTAGCACAGATCTGGAGGTTTATCTCTCATTTTAGACAAACTTCTCTGTGGACGATCTTGAAATACTTACTTTTAAAACTTGCTACAATTGGCCCTGATCTTGCAGGCCAGTGTTAGCCCCAATGTGCTGATATCCCTTTCATAAGTTAACATCCATATAATTTAGCATTCTTTAATTCTTTAATTTTTTGCACACATTTTTGGCACACTTGGAGCGACAACACTTATGGGTGAAATTTGTAAAAGTCTAATGGGGAAAAAAGGATTCAAATTGAGAAATCAGTAAAGGTAAGGAGGTGGTCTAGACAACACTTCTTCATTTCAGCACAATTCCATCTACTTCTTGAATTTTCAGATTTGAAGTGATCAGTTTCTAATCCTCTTTTCAGTCTTTCAATGAAATGACTTTACTTTCTCATTCGTTTTGTTTTGTTTTTCTGTTTTTTGTTTTCTTTTTGTATGTTTTTTTTTTTTTTTTCATTTATCTTTTTCTGGGTTGGAATGCCACAACACCACCAAATGTGCTTTCTTCTTTCTCAACCAACCATCAAACCAACTCTACCTTCTGAAATCTCAGAGTGAGGGTCAGGCTGTATCAGGTCACTGAGGTTTTGGGTTTAAATTTTGTGGTTTTTATCAAAGAAAATTGGGAATTTTAAGGCTCAAATGGTGTGTATCAAGGGTAGTTCAAAGGTGGGACATTTTAAGCTCAAACTGTCCAAGGAATGACCTTACTTCATGTCTTCAATGTCATGAATGCTGTCAAGCTATTTTAATTTGGATTTGCCTAACTTCTAGTGATCGAAACTAGATCCAATCAGTCCTTAGAGCAGAAAAATTGCCAAGGCACTCTTCAAAGAAAATTTTTCAAGCCCAAATCTCACTGGGTATGGCCTTCCATAAAATTTCTAGGGTGTATCCTCACAGTTTTCTTTCCTTTTAGGTTCACTAAATATTACTTTTTGAAAATTCTTGACATTTGCTTCATGAAAAATGCTAAAACTACAGCTCATTTTAGTTTTAAAAAGTTTTTATTTTCCTCTTTTTCCAAAAATCAGGTGGGAAGTCACTTTATTTTCAAAAACTTTTTCAACATAGCTGCAATAGTATTAACTCATTTTATTGGTATACCTGCCATACCCTCAAACCTAAATTAAATAGTATCCTCACTGTTCAAAGAGCATGGTAACAATGAACAGGGTATATGAAGAAACAGATGCATAATAAGCACAAAGAAAGACATAACACAGAAAAGAAATTACTATTAAAATCTAAAATATGTACATGGTCCAAAGTAGTAAGAGAAAAGAAACAATCATAAACTATATTTATTTACAAGCATCATCAATCCAATCATACAAGTCTGCCAAAATTTTCAAATCTTCCTTAGATAAAGGAGCTTTTCCTTTAGATTGGGATTTCTGGGTGGACTGCTTAGGGGCCTCCTCAGACTGGGCACCAGACTTCTTATCATTCTTGGCAGAAGCAGCAAGAGAATCAGAATTAGAATTAGAAGAGAAGAGGACAGTAGGATCCAGGCCAAGGGCAGCAACACCTTTCCTTCTTTCCTCTTTGGAGAGTAGAGTGGAGGAGGTACCATGTGGGGGAGGGGGCTTCCTCTTCAGACTGGGTAGCGGGATCCTTCCCTTTACTGCGAGCAGAAGCAGAGGAAACAAATCTCTTTATAGTAACTTTTCTCTTTGTATAAGTCCTCTTAGGTTGTGGTGGGAAAGGTTTAGCTACAGGAAGATCTTGGGCTGGAGGGGGGAAAACATATGCAGGTGGGGTAGGAGTAGGTTGAGTGGTAGGAGGGTTGAAAGGAGGAGTTGTAGCAAGAGGGGTTGGTTGAAATGATTGAGAAGTTAATGAAGCAACTTTTCTCTCCAGAATATCAATTTTCTTCGCTGAAAAAAGCTAGTTGGACTCAAAGAGTTCTGTGGTGGCCTTAACTATCTCTTGAGCATTGGCTAATTTTTTCTGGAGAAGCTCAGCATTCTCCTTCTCAAACTCGGCAATGTGAGTCTGAGCCTCAGTAAGTAGATTGACAGACTCATAACGAGTTAGGATTACCTTCCACCCCTGAGAGATATCCCAGAGTTGGATTTTTTGCTCCAATTCAATGAGAGCTATCCTCTCCTCATAGAAGACTTCCAGGGAAGCTCGGAGGGCAGCCATACCTATCAGGACATCCCTGCAGATGTAGGGATTGTCCCTCATTGCATACAGTATAGTGAGGTAAGGGGGAATGTAGATGGGGGATCTGAGTACAATGGGCAAGGAAAGGGGTGGAGTGGAAGATTAGGAGGGGGTGGAGAAAACCAATTCCTCAAGTGGAATAGTTTAGGTTGAGGCATCTGTGAAGATAGGTGGAGTGAGAGTGGGTGGTTGGGTGGTAGGTGACACAGCAACTTCAGTGGCTACTATTGGAAGTGATGGAGGGGTAAAAGATGGGGATGAGATAGGTATGGGGTAAAATGGAGTGGCTACCTCCTTAGACTGGGTAGCAGCTGTGGGAGGTGGCATTATGGGTGAAGATGAAGGAGATAAATGGATAGGTAATTGGACAGGGGAAAGAGGGGAAGTGTGAGTGGGTTGGGGAGTTGAAGAGGATGGGGTAAGGGTGGACTGAATGGATTGAAGGCATGAGCTCATGAGGGCTTGGTTGTTGGTGTTTGTGATCAATTGAGTTTGGATGGATTGTAATAGGGAGAGAATTTGGGTGAAAGTATCAGGAATGGTGGGATTAGAGGGGACATGTGTTTGAATAGGGTGGAAAGGGGAGGAGGGTGCATGGTTGAAATGAGGGGGTTGGGGTGTGGGGAGCCCGGGAGTGGGGTGTACTCATGGCCAACATCTTCCATAATGGATGTCATGAGGGCAGTGAACCCAGCAGTGGTAAACTGGTCTAAGCCTTGGGTATGAAGGAGGGGTTGGTGAGGGGGAAAGTCAGAAAAGAGTTGGTCAAAGGGTGGAGAAGAAAGGGTAGGGGTAGGCTCTGGTAGTGTTGGAGGTTCAAGGACTTCAGGTTCGAGAATTTGAGTGGTGGGTGGAGGTAAAACTGGCTCAGAGGTAGGAGGAGGGGGGTCTGTTGGAAGAGGGATTGATACAAAGGGGAAAAGCAAAGTGGGTAGAGGCGTTGGTGATGATGTAGGTAAGGTAGGTGAAAGGATGGATGAGGGTATCTCAGCAGTAAGATCTGCTGCAGTGGTAGTGGGCACCACCTCAACCTCCTCCAACTTAACTGGCTTACTCTTCTTAATCAGGGTGAGGCTGGTGGACCATGGCCTTTTTCCATACACTTTTGGGGTCAACTTCTCCATTAGCTCATTCCTCTTGACCACATATTTCCCAGACTTGAGCAAACATGTAATGAGCCTACTGAAAGGCAACCCAGTACCTTTAGCAAATGCCTGTCTTTTAAGCACCTTATTATTAATGTCTACCATTGTCTCAAAAATCAGCTGTGGTGCACTCAAAAATTACCCTTTTGAACAGTAGTACAAAGCATCTACAACTGGGGGCCTTCTCTTCTGCAGGTGCCCAGTGACATACACATTCTTTCTTAGAATAGTGTCAATGAATCTGAGGTTAGGTTAGAGGTCTCTTCTCATCAAAGATTCACCAGATTCCACAATTCCATTGGTGAGCTGTTTAGCCATTTCTCTGAATGTAACCCATTTGGGTGCTCCCTGAGATCTAGTGGAGTCAAATTGATGTGGAACTCCCAAAGCCATCCCAATGTCCTTACAATCCACAGTGATTTTCCAATCATTAATCAGAATTTCCAGCACATCCTCATTCCCAGGCACCACCTTCTTTCTCAAATTCTAGTACCACAATTTAACCAACCTGGGGTACATAGTCTCCTTCAAAGGTGTAAGTAGGGGTAACAATCCCTCCTTTTTTAAATACATTAGTGTCCCTTGGCACTCCTCTATCTCAGTAAAGTATGCAAGATCAAAATCTGTCTCAAGGATAAGGCTCAACCTATTCACAAACTCATTAGGGGTGGTTGATGCAGTAGGAGGCTTTTCTTTCAACCTCTGGATTTAATAGAACAATCTAAGGATTGAGAGTTCTCCTTCCAAACATACACCACTCACAATCTTAATGCATAGAAGATGCAGAGCAAATTTCACACAACAATTAGAAACAACACAATTAACTAATACATCCACAAATCCATAGATCAGAAAAATAAAAGGAGTAGAGGGATCCAAACTTTAGCACAACCTCTAGCACAATGCTCCTCCTTGGACACAGCTTCCAATCTATTAAAAACAACAAAAACTATTCCAAAATAGTAAAAACTTTCAAAAGCAGTTAGTGAAAAACTAAACAGTCTATTATAGATCTACAATCTATACTAAAACAAACTTAGATCTACCAATTTTAAGCACATAGATCCCCGGCAGCGACGGCAAAAACTTATTGGCCACTTACCTTGTGTTCAAAAAGGGGTTTAAAATCACACAATTAAAGGATCTATTGGTTGCACACACCAAGGCAAGCAGACACATAGGCCTATAAGTATTCAGGGCCTGCTGTAGCAAGTTTTCAAGGGTAAGTAAGGGTATGTCCATAGGGAAATGTGAGCTGAAAATTAAGTAAATCTCCAGATCTAAGGCAGATCTGACACCCTATCTAATACTAAAATAGCAAAAGAGAGAGGAGAGGTTTTAAGGGGTTGTCACTTTAATCTAAACTACAGAAACACAATTAAATGCAGAAATAAATTGAGATTAAATCCAGAGTTCAGATCTTGCAAGTGAGGAGAATATTTGGTGAAATTGGAAACAGAAAATGGAGAGAAACAGCTTGGAGTTTGGTCTTGCTGCAATTAGATTGAGCTGACAGTGTCACAAAGAATTCAGAGTGCATCAATCTCTCATCTAGCTATAAGCACAACTGTAGGGTAAAAGGATCTGATCTAAGCCAGAGATTTGGATTGATCTTAAGGCTATGATTTGTCCACTTTAATGGTCATAGATCATCCAATAGATTCACTCCATTCTCAAGTTTCCATAAAAATATTATAATCACTACAAATGCTGTAACTGCCAGGCCACAGACACAGGCAATTGCAGGAACATTAGATCTAGGGAGATCAAATGGTATCCAAGAGGTCTACCAGTAAAGTGGGTGAGCTGAATCCCATCTACAAATCTGATCGAGCACCAAATGAAACCAGATGAACTATGGAGCTAATTAAAATAATAAAACTAGCATTGTATTGAAATAAACTCACTATACAATGAAATGCTCTCAGATTTGTAGTCTGTGCATTATCTGACCCTCAATAACACTCTCAGCTCCCCCCAATTACAGATCCAACCTCACTCCTTGCTGCTTCAAAGAAATTAGCCAACCATAGTTGGGTAAAAAGGAAGAATAAAGAATTTTGATGCAAGCTCTGATCTCCAAAATTAATCCCCCCTTTTTCTTACAGCTTCCCTCCTTATATAGCTCTCCCCTTCTGCCTCAGATCTGTTTTTTCTGCCAATCACAGCTCCTCCTGGAATAATTATGTTATTCCTTCTTTTATTCCCCTTCTAGAAGGCTCTCTCAGTTTGTTAGTGTTGTGGGAGAGCACATGGGTCGGTTAGGGTTTCCCAGGACACTTCTAGAAACTTTGTGCCGGTCACCAGAGTGCCTCAGATTGCGTGCAGTAGGTCACCAACTTGCAACGTGTGCACAACAGCTTTTCTGAGAAGTCCTTCAGTCGATTTTGATAGGTTCTTGAGGTTTTCGACAGGTTCTAAACAAGCCTTTTGTTCCTTTCGCCAGGATTCAGGATCCTTTCAATAGGTTTCGATAGGTTTCTCATGAGAATAGAGCTCCAGCATCCACAGCCTTCATCTGGTGTGTTCGACAGGTTGGGGAATCCTTTCGATAGATTGATCTTTGCACAATAAATTTTGATAGGTTTGCTTCTAGCTCCTATCGACAGGTTCCAGACTTCTCGATAGGTTATGTTCAAGCTCATGCAACCATTCGATAGGATGCTCCCTCTTTGTTTCTGACTGCGCGATAGGTTCTGTATCCTATCGAATTCTCCCATCCTCACGACTTCTTCCTTATTTCAGCCTTCAGATCCTATCGACAGGTTCCAGTAACCTCTCGATAGGTTGTTTTTAGCTTGTTTTCACTCCTTTAAAGCTGGTTTGTTGTTGCTACATGCTCTAAGTGGGCCATTTTTGGATCTGAACTGCACTGAGAGATGGATTTCTGCACTATGACTGCCTGTTACTGCTATCTACAAGATATACTCAGCAAGCATTTATTAGTCCACTCATAGGTCTATAAAAGCTCCTGTTAAGGGGTGAAAAGTGATACTTTTCAAAGATTAATAAGTATGGGCTAACTATTGCAGCCATGCAGAAGGATTTAACTGTGAAGACTGACAGGGAGTTAGCTGAGGCTCTCTCTAAAGAATTGAACCCTAATGCACCTCCTTTGGTAACAACCCCTCCCCCACAGTAGTCAAGCAAAGTCAAACCTGGTATCAAATTCAAGGAGCTCCCTTCCAATCCTAAGCCACCTCCTCCAAAGAAATCCACCTCCAAGTCTAGAAACCTTCCTCCACAAGGTCCCAATCCACTGCTGCTGCTAGGAGGGAAGAAAAGGGTAAAGGACTAAAAGATCCACCGCAGGTTGTCGAAGAGTCAGCTGATTAGAGTTGTTCAATTAGGATAGTTCTTCTTGTAGACCACTTTCTCTTACATTTTGCATATTTTGGAATTAATACAGAAATGTTGCTTTCGTCTTGTCCTCTTTTGTGTCAATTACTATTTTTTTTCTTTTGTCCTTGTTTCTTTGTTTATCTTTTTTTTTTGCTGCACATTACCCTGTCTTTCAAGCTGTGAGGACACTGCTCCTCATAGGCTTTGGGGTGTGGCAAGGTATGCCAATGGATAGTTAATAGTAGTGCAGCAAGGTTTAATAGAAATTGAGAAAATAAATTAAATTCTCACCTAAATTTTTTTAAGGAAAATAAAAACCTTTTAATATTGGAATATGATGTAGTTCTAACACTATAATGAAGCAAATGTTAGGAATTTTTATTCAAAATTAGTAGTTAGTGAACTTGAAAGGAGAGAAGATCTGTGAGGATACTCCCCAGAAAATTTGATGGAAGACCATACCCAGTGAGATTTGGGCCTGAGAAATTTTTTTTTCTTGAAGAGTGTCTTGGCAAATATTTTTTGCTCTAAGGACTGATTGGATTTAGCTTTGATCACTAGAAGTTAGGCAAATCCAAGTTGAAACAGCTTGACAGCATTCTTGACATTGAGGACATGAAGTAAGGCCATTCCTTGGACAGTTTGAGCTTAAAATATCCTTACCCTTTTGAATTACCCTTGATACACACCATTTGAGCCTTGAAATCCAGGCTTTCTTTGATAAAAACCAAAAAATTTGAACCCAAAACCTCAATGACCTGATGCAGCTTGACCCTCACTCTGAGATTTCAGAAGGTAAAGGAGAAGGAATTGAAGAGGTTAGAGGAGCATGATTTGAAAATTTGGTAAAAGAAGAAGAAAATACATGTGAAGGTAAGAGTGATGTGTAATTGTGGCATGCCAGCCCATAAAAAGAAAGAAAAATTAATAAAGGAAGGCATACAAAAAGAAAAGAAAAATAGAAAATAAAACAAAAGAAAAGAGAAGTCACTTCATTTGAAAATCTACAAGAAGATAAGAAGCTGATGAAGCTGATCACATCAAGTCTGAAAAAACAAAAAGAAAATGAAGATGTGCTAAAATGAAGAAAGTGAAGTCATGAATCCCCTCCTTACTTTGTTGATTTCGCCACCTTGAATCCCATTCTACTCTTTTATTTTTTGTAAACTTCACCCTTAAGCCACATTACAACCCAATAAAAAGATCTTACTGATCTGAAATGGATTGAGCTGTCATGTGGAGACAAGGATTTGTTTGATCTATGGTAAAAAGAGTTAGAAATTTTAAGAAATTAGAGCAATGCCTATGCTCATGCTTGCAGCCCTATTTCAGGGTTGTAACTGCTCTTGAGCTGTGTGAACTGATGCACCCTTCTAGTTTTATTATGAGTGACAACCTTGGTGAGCTTTGGATATGAAATTAAGTTTGTTGGGGGTTGTATCATAACAAAAAATCTCAATTTAATAGTTAGCTATGTATTAAATTTCAGATAAAATGCCTTGACATGAGCTTTTGTGAAGGAATTGCAGCAGAATTTCAGTTTTAAAAAAATGCTATGTTTTTTATAAGAACCTTCTAAACTTAAAGGAACAAGTTGTGGAATGAATTTTATTCTGGCTTGATTTTTATTCTCAACATGCTGGATTAACATTAACTGAACCATTGGGTAAGTTTGCGGGTAACTTCACTGAAAACCCTCAGGAGACTTCACTCCTCCACTAGAGATCACCTAGGGGTTTAAAAGGCTTGATGCATATGCTAAATGCATGTGTATTCCCTACAAAAGTGGCATTTCTTATTTTTAATAATTGTTTTTACTTGCTCCTTTGCTTAGGGACTAGCAAAGCTTAGGTTTGGGGGTGTGTTAAGCAGTGAAAAATATCATTTTTCACCTCCTAACCTGATCTCTGTTGGACCCTTGGGCTGACTAATAAGGTGTTTTAAGTATGTTTGTAGATAAGTAATAAAATCCAGCCTTGGTGTAGATATCCACCTGAAAAGGCTAAAGAAGCAATCTGCTCCTCATCATGTGTTCATAACAGCCCAAAGGCCTATCAATCATGCAATCAGAGCTTTATAAATTTATGAGAAGGTCATGGGATCAACAAGGCATGCTTGAGACCAAGCATAGTTACAAAGAAGACAGATTGAACCCACTAAGAGGTTGCTGAGTGTTAACGGATGGAAGACAGCACACCAAAGATAGGTGCCAGCTAAGGAAACTCAAGGCAAAAGCTGTCGAGAAGTTTTGAAGCTCAAATGCTGATCTGCCGAGAGGGTCCATTAAGCTATTGCAAGGTTCCAGTTGCTTGTCGATAGGTTGTGCTTGCAGTAAAAGAATCCTGTCGACACCTTACCTAAAGGTGCAGGGGAAGTCGTGAGGTTCAACTGAACCTATCAAGCAGATCAAGAGAAGCTTTCGACAGGACCTTTCAGAACCTGTCGAGATGATCCCCAACCTGTCGAACACTTCACCAAGTTGACAGGTTGATTGTAGCTTCTCGACAAGATGAATGAAGAACTGAACAAAAGGTATCGAGAGCCACTTCAATCCTGTCAAGATATGCCAATCCTATCGACTTGTGCACTTTAACTCAGTGAGAGCAGGTAGACTAAGAAGCTATCGAGAAGTTCCCTAAACCTCTTGACATTCATTTTGGGAACTTCTCATGGCCCTTCTTCAGTAGCTACAACTTCCAAATTTTGTGCACACGATCCAAGGCACGACAGCGACCCCTGGGGGGTATTTTTGGTATTCAACTGAGCACGAGTGGGAACTCTAACTACCTCACATGTACTTGTCAGTTGTGAACCAATAGGAGAAAAGCTTCTAGAAGAGGGATCAGCCATATCAGCATAACTGCATTATTCTTTTGAGTTCTGATTGGCTGAAATAGATATGAGAAAAAGGTATAAATAGAGGAGCAATCACATTGAAAAAGATCATCCAGAAATTGAGAGAGCCAGAGCCAAGTTCGAATTCATTTTCCCTCCAATTTTTCCCTCTCTTTTCCCTCTTCTTCTTTCTCACTTTTAGCCAATTATGGTTGGCTAAAACTTCTCCAGTAGCTAGGGTGAGGTTATGAGCTATAATTAAGAGTTTCAGAGGTTTCGTAAGGGATTAGATGCTGCACAGATTGTAGATCTGAGCACAACATTGTAAGTAGTGATATTGTAATGGAATAAAGGGATTTAGAGTTAATTCTGAGCTATACTTTATTTATTCATATTTGATTTCCCTAGCTTGGATACTCCTGCGGGCTAGCCAGAAATGGGGAGCTTGTAGCCTGGCATTCACAACATCTATAATGGTTAACTTGTTCTAATCAAGACCATTGGCTGAAGACAATCTCTAGGATGATATGTGACCATTCAATGGACAGGTCATAGCCTTAGAATTACTCTGATTCTCTGGTTAAGATCAGATCCTTATACCATGCATCTGCTGGGGTCGAACCTAGGGAGCTTGTAGTCAGATGAAGGATTATTGCAGATCTGATCTAAGCATTGCCTTTAATTTATTTAATTTTTAGTGAAAGACCAAATCCCTAGCTGCTGCTCTCAATCCTTTGATTTTTAATCTATTTTCCTTCACTTTTGTGTTTTCTTAAAATCTGGATCAACTGCATTTCATTTCTGTAGTTCGTAGTGACAAAAACCCAAAATCTCTCCTCTTTCGTGTTTTAGTGTAGCTTAAATTAGGATAGAGTGCCAGATCTATTGCAGACCTGGAGATTTACCATAGTTTATTAACATTTCCCTGTGGACATACCCTTACTTATCTATCAAAACTTGATACAACAGCCCTATATCTTGCAGGTCTAGGAGATTGTAGTTGTGCTGAATCCACCCTCTATTTTAATTTGATTTTATTTTGCTTTTAGCATTACACAATAAATCAGCACACTCGAATCCCCCAACACCCATCTTTTGGCATCTTTCACAAGATTTACAGTGATGCCATGCATCCTTGAAGAGAGTGGGCCAATAAAATCCACTTTGGAGCACCTTGGTAGCAGTCTTGTTGCCACTAAAATGGGCTCCACAAGCCTGTTCATGACTCATGGTTAGTATGCTATGGAAATCCTCATCAGGGACACATATCCTTACCACTTGGATTGCACAATGCTTAAACAGGTAAGGATACTCCCACATGTAATGTCTGATCTGTGAAAAAAACAACTCATTGTCTATTTTGTTCCAATGTGGGGGAATCCTACCCACAACCAAGTAGTTCACAATGTTTGAAATCAAAGGTGTAGAGGTGCTGATAGTAAATAGTTGTTCATTGGGGAAAGAATCATTGATAGGCAGCCTATCAAACTCCTTAGCTAGGATCCTGAATAAGTGGTGTACGACCGCATTTTCAATCTCTTTTTTATCCTTAATCTCAAGATACAACTCCTGTAATAGGAGGATCCATCTGATTAATCTTGGATTTACATCCTTTTTTGACAAAAGGTACTTTAGGGCTGAGTAGTCTGTGAACACCACTATCTTAGATCCCAAAACATAAGACCTGAATTTCTCTAAAGTATAGACAATTACCAACAATTCCTTCTCAGTTGTGGTATAATTTAACTGAGCATCAATCATGGTTTCGACAAGGGACCTTATCTTTCCTTTGTCCCAAGACTACACCAATAGCAAAATCTGATGCATCACACATCAGCTCGAATGGAAAAGAAAAATCAGGTGCTTGAAGGATAGGTGCAGAAGTTAAACAACCTTTCAAAGGCTCAAAAGCATGGAGACATTCATCATCAAACTCAAAGGGAACCTCTTGGCACAGCAGGTGACAAAGAGGTTTTGTGATCTTGTTAAAATCCTTGATAAATCTCCTATAGAACTCAGCATGCCCCAAGAAAGATCTGACTTGTTTCACAGTTTTTGGTGGGAACAAATGTGCTATTAGATCAATTTTAGTCATTGATTTTTACCATTTTCTACCCATTAAAACCTGGTTTTTGCTAAGACCTTGAGCTGTTTATAATTGTTTTTAACTTGTTTTGCAGTTTAGGAATAAATTTGCAGCTATCCATGTTCATGGGCTAAGAAGAGGAGATTAGGAGCAGCAACTTGTCAAGAACTAATTACTGGAATGAACTCTATGTGAAGTCCAAGCTGCTGAAATACATCCTATCAAGTGCTGCACATTGAAGCCATGCAAGCATATGAGCTGATGTGCAAAACATTCGAAGCTCAGCAAAGGACTATTCAGTCGAGGTTTGGCTCAACTCAAGTTTCAGCAAGGACAGCTATCAATGATAACTTGGGAAGCTCAGTATAAAGCACAAATTATTGCAGCCAGGAGGACACCCTTGAACAGTAGCTATACCTTCAACTTTGTGCACAAAAACTACACAATAGATGCTGCCATGAGTGAACACCTATCAAACAATGCAATGCTGAGGAAGAACACCTGTCAAGCAAGCCATGCAATTACAGCTGTACATTCAATACCTCCCTTCTGCAGCTATCTTCTTGAGCATATAAAGTTGACATGGTGTACAACAGCTGCACCTTGCGGATTGGTGCTGAAGCAGAAGCACACTTGACTTGTTTAGAAGCTGGGTTCAACACCTATTAAAAGGAAGTGCACTTGGTTTCAGCATCAGCCATAACTTGTTACCTTGTACCAGCTGAAGCCAGTAACCTATTGAGTCAGAAGGGCATTGTACCTGTCGAAAGAAGAGCAACAGCTACCAAGTCCTCAAACCTGTCGACTTGGGAGCAGCAGCCCCCATCTTCGACCTCTCGACCTTCTAGCTTTTTACACACCTGTCAGCCAAGCAAAGTCCCTTGAATCCTGTTGACAATTTTGAGTTCCATCCAACCAACATCTTGAGCAGATTCCCTTATCCCAACCAGCAACTTGTCGACCATTTTATCCCCACTTCATCCTGTCGACACCTTCATGGGAGCATAGCATAACTTGTCGATAGCTCTAATGCACTCCCAAGCAAACCTCTCGACTAGCAGCTTGCTTTTTACATCCAAACTTGTTGACCATTTGGGATTAGAACCTGTCGAGAGCTCCATTGCAGCACCCAATCCTGTCGACATTTCATACAAGTCTCAACTCCTTAAACCGGTCGATGTGTGCTATTCCAATCCTCTTGAAATGCACTTACACCTCCCAGCAACCTCTCGACCAGCACCTTTGCAGCTGCACTCTCCAAACTGTCGAGCCCTTCTAAAGACATTCTCCCATTGAACCTCTCGACACCTTGCATACAACACCTTCTAATCCTGTCGAGCAGCACTTTAAATGCAAGGAACACCATCACCTGTCGACACCTTCCCAGCCATGCATCCTCTCAACATTTAAGTGCAGCAACTTCCCATCAATCCTCTCGAGTACTCCAGGCTTTGAACCTCTCGACAACATCTCTACACACCACTTGAACCTCTCGACATCTACTTCAACAAGCACCTTAATCCTGTCGAGATCTTCTCCATGCACTCAAACCTGTTGACCAAATGCAACCTTATCTCCAAACCTATCAAGATCTTATATTCTGTAGCTTTTATCCTCTCGACCAGCAGCCTGCATATCCACTTCAAACCTCTTGACATGCAGCCCCCCTTCAGGCATCCTATCGAATGGTTGATGAAATATCCTCAAATTTGTCGAGATTCGAGTTCCACCAGAACCCCATCAGCTTCCAACCTTCATCAATGGATCTAAAAGATTATTTTGAGCTGTAGCTATTATTTGTAAACGTCAGGGGCACTTTTGAAGACTCCATCGAGCCTCAAATATATGCAAAAATTACAATAGGCTGCAACTGGGGTATTTTTGGTTGACAATGGTAGATTTGGAAACTCCAAGGCATGAAAGACATCTGCACATGGCCAATTGATTTGCAGAAATTAAATGAATAATGCAGCTGGAGTTATATTTTTGGGTAAAATATTATTGACTGGCAGGGGCAATTTCGAAACTCCACAGCAGGGATAGCTGCCCACATGTGCAGACTGTTTTTGGGAGAAAATCTTGGTGGAAATAAACTACTTCAGTTGTGCACAACAAAATGGGTCTCTCTCTTCTCTCTGATTGGTTGAAAGGCTAAAACATGGATCAAGCATAAAAATCTTTCCTCTGATTGGGTACAATCCAAAGCACATGGATCACTGCATTTGTATAAATAGAACTCCTTGCTACTGTAATTTTTCAGCAATGAATCCATAGAATAGCTTTAGTTCTCCTTAGCTCATTTAGGTTTAGTTTTGCTTTTATTTTTCCTTTTTCTCATCCCCCTTCTCTCCCTAATCTAGCCTATTGGATTAGATCTAGATAAGCAGTCCAGATCTATTTTGTAATTATAAATTGATTGCTTCAACAACATTTGTAAATGGATTGGAGGTTGCACAGATTGTAGGTATGAGCTCAATAGGCTGTAAGATGTTATTACAGTAATTGTGAATTTTAAAGGTGATTCTTATCTAATTTCACTTTTTTGTATTTGATTTCCCTAGATTAAATATTCCTGTGGATGCTTGAGCTTGTAACCTGACACTCACAGCATCTGTAATAGCTTTCCTGTTCCAATCAAGATCTTTGAATTGGAACAATCTCTGGGATGATCTGTTACCATTCGAGTGGACAGATCATAACCTTAGGATTTCTTCAATTCTTTGGTTGAGATTAGAATCTTACACCTTGCATCTGAGCTTGTAGCCAGATGAGGGATTGTAGCAAATCAGTTCTATGCTTTGCTTTTGATTCAATTAATTTGCAATGAGAATCAGTCTCTAGCTGTCTATTTCTCATAATTTTCTCTTTCATAGTACCATCCATCTTCTTCAATCTTTTAGAATTAGTTTTATATTTATGTTTTGTAGATTAATTAGATCAAGTGACACCTGAAAAGCTCTCTTTCTTTCTCTATTTTCTAGGCTAGAATTGCCTGATCTGTAGCCAGATCTAGAGGTCTACTATACACCTTCTAGGTTTAGATCACTACTCCCTGTGGGAAAAACTCTTACTTATTGAAACTTACTACAAATGGACCTTGTATCTTGCAGGTCTAGGATATTTTAGATGTGATCAATCCATCCTTTGTTTTTATTTTGTTTTATCACACACAATAATCAGCACACTAGAATTTCACAACAAGTTTTTGGCACCGCTGCTTGGGGAATCTGTATTTTAAAAGTGGTAGATCTAAGTATTTCTCATTTTAGATATAGATTTTTTATTGCCTATTTTGTGTTTAACTAATTGCTACTGTAGTTTTTTGTAGTTTAATTTTGTGATTGCAGATATGGAATTATTGTTTTGAAAGGATCATTGTGCCAACTTGAGGAGCAAGCTTTACTTAAGTTTGCAACTCTTAACTCTGTTTACATTCCTAGATTTGTAGTTTTTAGATCTGCAACATTAGTTGTGTGCTTGTAAATTTGCTTTGCTTTAATTTGTAACTGTCATTCTGTGTGTTGTCCTGTATTTTTGTTGTATGTATGCTTGGGAGGAGATATTTTAATCCTGAGATTGCGCCCTTAGATCCGAAAGTTGAGAGACTTCTCAGACCTAAGCAACCCATACACACACCTGTAGTTGATTGTGATAGTTCTGCAATGGGTGAGCAACCTAGGACATTGAAGGAATTCAATGGACCAGGGGTGTACAATTCCCCTTTCTGTTTTCAATTCCCTATTGTCCAAGGGAACTATGAGATCAAATCCTCCATCATACAGATGCTACCCTCATACTATGGCCTGAGTAAAGAAGATCCATATAAACATATTGATGAATTTCTAGGATTGTGCACTACCTTCAACATTGCAGGTTTGGGGGAGGAAGCAACCAGGTTGAGACTCTTTCCTTTTCCATTAAAGGATAGAGCTAGAACTTGGTTGTCCATGCTCCAAACCAATAGTATTCAGTCCTGGAATGACCTTCAATATCAATTTTGGACCAAGTTTTTCCCCATGTCCAAAACAAGTCAGTTGAGGAAGAGTATAATCTCTTTTGCTCAAGCTCCAACTGAAGACTTTCAACAAGCATGGGAGAGGTTTAAGGAAATCTTGAAGCAATGTCCCCATCACCAAATTCTTGAATGACAACTTATTCAAAATTTCTATCAAAGAATTGATCTCAAGAGCAGGGATATAGTTGATGCTTCATGTGGTGGTACATACCTCCACAAGACAGCTGATGAGGCTTGGGTGTTGTTTGATATCATTAGTGAAAACTCTATGCAAAGGGAGACCTGGTCAAGAGATTTTGAGACTCCTAGATTAGTGAGGGAAAATGCTACCAGAGGAAAAATATATGAGGTGAGTGGATACAATGATTTGAAAAGAAAAGTGGACAACTTGACTCAAAAGTTTGATAAGCTCATGGGAGCCATGCAGTCTCTAATGGCTGCCAAAGTGGAGGAGGCATGTGTGATCTGCTAGTCCCCCACTCACTCCCTTGAGGAATGTCCCTCTGCTGCCCAATTTCTAGACTTTGTGATGGAACATGTGAATGCTGCTCAGTCCTATGGACAACAGCCTATTGCTGATTATTATTGGAGAAACCACCCTAACTTGAGGTGAAGATAAGATACCTTCCAAAATCAGCAGCAGCAAGCACAACAACAATTCATGCCTTATAGGAATGCCTAGACACACCAGTAGAATTACTTTTCAAGGCCCCAATACCAACAGCCAATGGCTCAACTTGTGCATCAAAGTACACTAGCCCCAACACCCCCTAGATCCCTCATATTTGAAGAGCAAGTTTTGGCTTTATTACAAAATTTAGGCTCTTTGTCACGGAGATAGAGGACCACCTTGGTCAGCTATCTAATACTTTGACTAAGAGAAAGGAGGGAAGACTGCTAAGTCAGCCCATGAATAATCCAAAGGGGCAGTACATGGTGGGTGAGACTTCTTCCCATGAAGAAGCAAAATCTGTCACTACCTTGAGGAGTGGAAGGCTGGTTGATAACCAAGTTGGTTTTGAGCTTGAGAACAATACAAAAAATAAACTAATAAACCATGATGATATACAGCAGGACAAACATATAAAAAATAAGGGGAGTGTTGATGTACCCCAACAGAAAACTGAAAATAAAAATAAAGAAAAATCTGATGAGCTTGCTAAGGCAGCAAATGGGAGATCAGTCCTCCATTTTCCATTTCCCAATGCATTGAAAGCACCTTCTCTTTTTGATAAGGGGAATGATAAAGTGGAGGAGAGGACGGAAACATTCAAACAAGTAAAGATCAACTTGCCTTTACTTGATGCTATCAAGCACGTTTCAGCCTATGTAAAGTTCTTAAAAGAATTGTTCACCCACAAAAGACAGTCTAGGATACACCTATCCAAGAAGGTCTTTGGTGCTAAGAAAGAAACCAAGTGTTGTCCATTGTAACCCCAACCAAGCTTCAAGACCCTGGAGTTCCCACAATCCCTTACATCATTGAGGATCATACCATTGAGAAGACTTTATTAGATCTGGGAGCTAGTGTAAACCTACTTCCATATTCAGCTTATGAGAAGTTAGGCTTGGGAGCATTGAAGCCCACACATGTGGTGCTACAACTAGTTGACAGATCTGAAAGGAGGCTTGTGGGAATGATAGAGGATGTGTTAGTTGGGGTTGACAAGTTTTTCTATCCAACAGACTTTCTGGTGCTTGACATGGAGCCAAGCAAGTGCACCATCTCTATTCCTGTGATTTTGGGTAGGCCTTTCTTGGCCACTACCAATGCTTGTATTCAGTGTAGATCAGAAGTAATGGAGGTATCTTTTGGCAACATAAAAGTGAAATTGAATGTGTATGATGCAGCCAATCAGCCTCACTTGGATAGTGAGGATTGCTTTGTAATTGATGTATTTGATGAGCTTGTGGAAGATACTTTGCCCAAGCTGCTACATGGTGATGATTTTTATGATGTTTTTGAAAATGTGTGGAGTGAGATTGTGGAAGAGAAGGCCCCCATACCCATGGTTCAAGAGGTGAAAGCCTTAAATTCTGATATGGTTCCAACAATAAGGTATCCACCATGGAAACCTGTTGCGTTGCCTCTTCCACCACCATCAAAGGAACCTTTGTTGCCTTCTCTCATATGTCCTCTTGATGTGGAGTTGAAACAGCTGCCTAAGACCTTGAAGTATATTTTTTTGGGGGAAAATAAGAAGTTGTCAGTGATCATTTCTTCCTCTCTCATTGATGAGCAAGGGGAAGAACTATTGTGTGTTTTAAAAAAGCATAAGAGAGCAATAGGCTGGACCATTACTGACCTTGGGGGCATCAGCCCTGTTGTATGCATGCATAAAATTCACCTGAAAGAGTGTTCCAAATCCTCTAGAGAAATACAGAGAAAATTAAACCCCCACATGTAAGAAGTGGTAATGAAAGAACTGGTCAAATTGTTAGATGCTGGAATCATCTACCAAATTTCAGATTCCGAATGGGTGGCACCTACTCAGGTGGTCCCTAAGAAATCTAGAATTATTGTGATTAAAACTGATTCTGGTGAGCATATTCCAACTAGGGAAACCATAGGTTGGAGGGTGTGTATAGACTATCGGAAGATCAATTTGAAAACCAGAAAAGACCACTTCCCTTTGCTCTTCATAGATCAAATTTTGGATAAGCTGGCAGCCAAGGCTTTTTATTATTTTCTTGATGGATACACGGGGTATAATCAAATCCTTATTTATCCACAAGATCAAGAAAAGACAACTTTCACATGCCCATTTAGCACCTTTGCTTATAGAAGGATGCCATTTGGATTGTGCAATGCCCCTGCAACTTTCCAAAGGTGCATGTATGCTATATTTTCTGACATGATTGATCAGTTTTTAGAGATATTCACGAATAATTTCTCTATCTTTGGAGATAGTTTTAGCCAATGTCTACACCATCTTAGCCTTGTGTTGCAAAGATGTGAGGAAAACAACTTGGTGTTGAGTTGGGAAAAGAGCCATTTTATGGTCAATCAAGGCATTGTCCTTGGCCATGTGGTTTCCCACAGAGGCATTGAAGTAGACAAGGCTAAAATTGATCTGATAGCATATTTGCCCCCACCAAAAACTATTAAACAAGTCAGATCTTTCTTGGGGCATGCTGGGTTCTATAGGAGATTCATCAAGGACTTTAGCAAGATCACAAAACCTCTTTGTCATTTGTTGTGCCAAGAGGTTCCCTTTGAGTTTGATGATGAATGTCTCTATGCTTTTAAGCTTTTGAAAGTTATTTATATTCTACACCTATCCTTCATGCACCTGATTTTTCTTTGCCATTCGAGCTGATGTGTGATGCATCAGATTTTGCTATTGGTGCAGTCTTGGGATAAAGGAAAGATAAGGCCCCTTGTATGATTGCTTATGCAAGCAAAATCATGATTGATGCTCAGTTAAATTATACCACAACTGAGAAGGAATTGTTGGCAATTGTCTATGCTTTAGAGAAATTCAGGTCTTATGTTTTGGGATCTAGGATAGTGGTGTTCACAGACTACCCAGCTCTAAAGTACTTTTTGTCAAAAAAGGATGCAAAGCCAAGATTAATCAGATGGATCCTCCTATTACAAGAGTTTGATCTTAAGATTAAGGATAAAAAAGGGGTTGAAAATGTGGTTGCAAACGACTTATCCATGATCCTAGCTGAGGAGTTTGATAGGCTGCCTATCAATGATTCTTTCCCCGATGAATAGTTGCTTACTATCAGCATCTCTATACCTTGGTTTGCAAACATTGTGAACTACTTGGCTGTGGGTAGGATTCTCCCACATTGGAATAAAATGGACAAGGAGCTATTCTTTTCACAGATCATAAATTACATGTGGGAGGATCCTTACCTGTTTAAGCACTGTGCAGACCAAGTGCTGAGGAGATGTGTCCCTGATGAGGATTTCCACAGCATACTAACCATGTGTCATGAACAGGCTTGTGGAGGCCATTTCAGTGGCAACAAGACTGCTACCAAGGTGCTCTAAAGTGGATTTTATTGGCCCACTCTCTTCAAGGATGCATGGCATCACTGCAAAGCTTGTGAAAGATGTCAAAAGATGGGAAGTATCTCCAAACGAAACTCCATGCCTTTACAGCCTATACTTGTGGTTGAACTTTTTGATATCTGGGGAATATATTTTATGGGCCCTTTTCCTTCTTCATATGGGTATAGTTTTATCCTTGTGGCAGTGAACTATGTGTCCAAATGGGTTAAAGACATTGCCATAAGGACTAATGACCATAAGGTTGTCTCAAAATTTATAAAAAAAAATATCTTCTAAAGATTTAGCACCCCTAAAGCCATCATTAGTGATGGGGGCAACCATTTATGTAATAGAAATTTTGAGAGCTTGCTCAAGAAATATTCTGTTACACATAGGATTGTAACTCCCTACCACCCTCAGACTAGTGGGCAGGTTGAAATCTCAAATAGGGAGATAAAGCACATCCTAGAGAAGATAGTTGGGGCAGATAGGAAGGACTAGGCCATGAGGCTTAATGATGTACTGTGGGCTTATAGGACTGCCTATAACACCCCAATTGGCTTCTCCCCTTTCAGATTGGTGTATGGCAAGGCATGTCACTTGCCAGTAGAGTTAGAACAGATAGCATATTGGGTTGTTAAAGCATTGAACATTGATCTAACTTCTGTTGGCATGCACAGGAGGCTCCAGCTGTCAAAGCTGGAAGAGCTAAGATTGGAAGCATACTCCAATGCCAGGATCTATAAAGAGAGAACCAAAGCCTTCTATGACAAGCATTTGCTAAGAAAAGAGTTCATAGCTGGTAGCAAGGTATGGTTGTTCAACTCTAAATTGAAAAATTTTCCAGGTAAGTTGAGATCCAGATGGGAGGGACCTTACATGGTAGAGCATAAACCCTATCTGGAGCTATTGAAATCAAGGATCTCAAAGATGGTAGGATCATAAAAGTTAATGGTCAAAGGCTCAAGCTCTTTGTTGAAAATTTCGTGGAGCCTGTGATGACCATTCACCCTCAAGAACCTCCCAAGTGTGATTGATTGTCAACAATGTAGACTATGCATCATAACTATTATTTTTGACTATTTTTTCTGCTGTTTCTGTTTTTATTTATTACTATTTGGCATTGTAAATATGGTTGTCAATCTTGCTTAATCTGTGTATGTACAAATCATGAATCAGTCATAAGTTGGTTAGAAGCATGAATTGTTTGAATTGAGTTGGGAATTGACAAATCTGTGGGAAGAATGGATTTGGAACTGATAAAACTCTGTTTGAATTGAGATACAACCTGTCGAGAGGAGTGGAGAACATTTTGATAGGTTCTGAAGGTTCCCTGCATGCATTTCGACAAGATCTGGGACCTGCTGAGAGGTTTGAGTCAATTCTCGATAGGTTCCGAAGGTGTAAAAATTGATTGTCAATAGGATCTATGAACTTGTTGATAGGTTATGAGGGTTTTTGAGTATATTATCGACAGGTTCAGAGTACCTGTTGAGAGGTTGAGTGAACCTCTCAAAGTGAATTTTTTCTAAAGCTTGAAACCTGTCGAGAGGATTAAATGTTGAGTTTAGAATACCTGTCGAGAGGTTCTGTAAACCTCTCGAAATGAATTGTGCTGAAGTCTTTAACTTGTCGACAAGATTGAGTGAACCTCTCGAGAGGTTCAGCTACTTTTCACTCTTCGACAGGTTGTATCAACCTGTCGACAACTTTCCCCCAATCTTGTCGAAGCTCATTTTTCATTCTTTTAAAACCTATCGACAACTCTATTCAACCATTCGACAGCTTGCCTCTGAGCTTTATTTTCTCTCTGCCGATTTCCATTCTCTTTCTTCTTCCTTTCCCTCACTGGTTCCAACTCCACTCACTGTGCCCTTGCTCCAAGTGCTTTAATTCCTCAAGAGATATTTTGCACCTATTGGAGACTGATTTGGTGCCGTGCACATCGAGATCTAAGAAACCCTAGGTTTCTATTAGTAAGTCCTTCACTATTCACTTTGTGATTTCCTTACTCAGTACTTTCATTGGTAATTTCTGTGGTGATTCATTTGAGACATAGAATATTTTTATGAATTATTGAGATATAATTTGTGTGGATTGAGTACCAAATGGTTGATCAAGGGGATACCCTAGCTACCCTTTTCAAAGCCTCTTCCATTAGGATATCCAGTAGGCTAACCAAACAGCCTAAGGAGACCCCATCTGCCAAAAGAAAACTGGTCATGGATCAAGCTGAGAAATCTGTCAATTCCAAGATAGCTAAGAAATCCAAGAAGGGCTAAATCAGTGAAGAAATTGTTGAGGAGGCCCCTGAGACAAAACCTAACCCTATATTTGAGCCCAACCCTGTGCCTGACATTCCCGAGCATGTGCCTAACCCTGACGGGGAACCTGAAGTCAAGGTAAACCTATCCACTCCTAATGAATTTGTGGATAAGTTAGGCCTAATCCCAGAGATAATTTTTTACCTCCCCTATTTTTGAAGGAAGAGGATTGCAAGGATACTTTGGATTACATGGTGAAAGAAGGCCTGACACCATTATTGACCCCTTTGCAAGAGAAATCCTACCCTAAGCTGGTAAAATTATGGTACTAGAACCTGAGGAAGAAGACCAATTCCTCATTTTCACCATGCCCACACTTCCCCATTTTAACCAATTCCACCCATCCAACCCACAGCCCCTATCATACCTGTTCCCCTACCCCAAATACTCAACCTCCTCCTCTCCCTTCAATCCCTAGTACTGGCTAATACACATACCCAATCATCCATTGAGGCCACCCTCCTATCCATCAACTCCACCCTCCAAAATCAGGCCTCCATGCAAACCAGCCTACAAGTCATCCAATCCACCTTGTTCCTTTTAACCCAACCATCACAAGAGCCAGTTATCCCTACACCTACCCATTTACCTACTCCACCCCCTCCTCCCCAACCCATTATCCCTCTATTTACACTTATCAATGCTTCCACCTAAACAGACCCTGAACCCCAACCTGTCCTTATCCATCTGCCCCTTATTGCCCCACATTTGGACATCACTCCCCAACAATCCCCACATGTAGTAGTAACAACTGATGCTGCCACAAATGTCCAACACCTAATTTCCACCTCCTCCATTCCATCCGAAACTGAGCTTGACCTTGAAGTCCTTCATCCTTTACCCTCAATCCCCACCCCACCCATGCCATCATCCATCCCCTCCCCATTGCTGCCTGACCCTTCTTCAAGTGCTGAGCAGTCCATACTCCCTGTCTCTTCCTTTCCCATACCTCCTCCATACTCTACCCTCCTCCATGTCATGCAACAGAACTCATACTTTAAAAGGAATGTTGTTCGAGGAATGGCTACCCTCCGCAATTCAATCGAGATGCCCTATGAAGCAAAGATAAATTAAATGACCATGGATTACAACTTTGAGATGCTAAATATATCAAAGGGTTGGCAATGAATTTTAATTCAATTTGAAGCTTAGAAGCAAGAGGCAGCAACAGAGAAATTGAGAGCATATGGACTTGAGAAAAGGCTAGCTACCTCCAGAGAGGTCACAAAGGCTACAAGGGATTTGTATGAAAGTAGAGTTCTATTTGCTGAAATGAAGGCCGAAATCCTTGAGAGGAGACTTGCTGAACTGACTTACACAGAACCTACACAAACCACTGCCCCTCCAGCCAGGTCAACTGCTGATAAGGATGAGAGAGGAAAAGGGGTCCACATCAAGGATGAGCCAGCAAACAATTGAGCTGATTAGACTTGTACATGTCCTTAGTTAGGATGTTTGTGTATATTCTTTTTTGTAGTTCTTTCCCCTTGCATTGTACATATTATTGTTTATAAATGGATAGTTTTGTTTGAAGCTTTTGTCTTATTCTGTTTAGATTAATTTGTTTCTCTTGTATTTTTGGCTTGTTTGATTTTCTTATTTGTGTAAGTTTGTTTGTTTCTTTTACTTGCTTTATTGTGTATCTTATCTTTCCCAAATTACGCTATTTATTGGTGTTAGCTTGTTTGTTTTTGCTGCCTTTACCCTTTATCTTTGAGGCAGTGAGGACACTGCTCCTTATAGGTTTGGGGGTGTGGCCGGGTATGCCAATGGATAGTTAATGTTAATGCAACCATTTTAATAGAATTTGAGAAAATAAAGTGATTTCCCACTTGATTTTTGAAATAGAGGAAATTAAAAAACTTTTTAAGACTGAAATGTGTTGAAGTGCTAACATTTTTCATGAAGTGAATGTCAAGCATTTAAAAAAAATTGATGTTAGTGAACTTGAAAAGAGAGAAAAAAATGTGAGGATATCCCCCAGAAAATGTGATGAAAGGCCATACCCAGTGAGATTTGGGCTTGAGAAATTTTCTTTGAAGAGTGTTTTAGCAATTGTTTTTGCTCGAGGGACTGATTGGATCTAGTTTTGCTCACTAGAAGTTAGGCAAATCCAAGTTGAAACAGCTTGACAACATTCATGACATTGAGGACATGAAGTGAGGCCCTCCCTTGGACATTTTGAGCTTAAAATTTCCCACCTTTGAATTGCCCTTGATACACACCATTTGAGCCTTAAAATTTCCAAATTTTCTTTGATAAAAACTAGAAATTTAAAACCCAAAACCCCCTTGACCTATTTCAGTTCACCCTCAATCTTAGAATTCAGGATATGGAAGGAGAAGTGAGGTTAGAGGAGTAAGGTTTGACATCTGGTTGAAAGAGAAGAAGGCACACTTGGTGGCATTGTGGCATTCCAGCCCATAAAAAGAAAAATGGAGAAAAATACAAAAAACATACAAAAAGAAAAGGAATAAAAAGAAAAACAAAAAAGCACAACAAATATATGAGAAAGAGAAGTCATTTCATTGAAAAAATTGAAAAGAAGATTAGTAACTGATCACTTCAATTCTGAAAATTAAAGAAGTAGATGGAACTATGCTGAAATGAAGGTTGTGAAGTTGCAAATCACCACCTTACCTTACTGATTTCTCAGTTTTGAATCCCATTTTACCCTTGTATTTTTTATAAACCTCACCCATAAGCCACATTACAACCCAATAAAAAGTTCTTACTGGTCTGAAATTGATTGAGCTATCATGTGGAGATGATAATTTGTATAATCTATGCTGAAAAGAGTTAGAAAATTTTAGAAATTAGACCAATGCCTATGCTCATGCTTGTAGTCCTATTTAAAGGCTGTAATTGCTCTTGAGCTGAGTGAAATGATACATCCTTCGATTTTATTTTGAGTGAGAGCCCTGGTGAGATTTAGGTTTGAAATCCAATTTGATTGGGGCAATATCAAAATAGAATTCTCAACTTAAAGGTAAGCTTTGCATTAATCTTCATGCATAATGCCTTGACATAAGCTGATTGAGAGTGAAGGAATTACAGCAGAATTTCAGTTTTAAACTGATGTTTTTCTGCTGAGAATCCTCTAGAATTGAATGAATAAGGTGTGGAATGAATTTTATTTTACTTGAATTCTATTTTAACATGCTGCATTGATATTAACTGATTCATTGGAGAAGTTTGTGGGTAACTTCACTGAAAACCCTCAGCTCCTCCACTAAGGATCACCTAGGGGTTTAAAAGGCTTGATGTATATGCTAAATACATATGTGCTCCCTACAAAAGTGGCATTTTTCATTTTTAATAATTGTTTTTTACTTTCTCCTTTGCTCAAGGACTAGCAAAGCTTAGGTTTGGGGGTGTGTTAAGTAGTGAAAAATACTAATTTTCACCTCCTAACCTGACCTTTGATGAACCTTTGAGCTGACTAATAATGTGTTTTGAGTGTATTTTATAGATAAACAATAAATTGTAGTCTTAGTGCAGACATCCACCTAAAATGGTCAAAGAAGCTGCTCATACATCTCAACATGTGCTCAGACAGCCCAAAGCCAGCCAAGCAGCCCACAGAGCCTTAGAAGTTCATGAGAATGTCTTGAGTCCAACTGGGTATGCTTGGAACGAAGAGCAGTTGGAAGGAATGAAGATTAAACCCAGCAAGAGGCAGTTGAGTGTTGAAAAAATGAAGAACAACAACACAGGATTGTATCCCAGCTGTGGAAACAAAGGACACAACCTGTCGAGAGGATAAGTTAACCTGTTGACAGGTTTGGATGCTTAGAAATAAGCTATCGAGAGGTTCTAGAAATAAAAGCTAACCTATCAAGAGGAACAGAGTGGGAAATATGAAGATCTCACGAGGTTCCAGTACCTATCGAGAGGTTGGAGGTACAATTGTGGATCCTGTCGAGAGGATACCTAGAGGTGCAGAAGAAGTCGAGAGGCTCTAGATACTTATTGCAAGGTTCAACTGAACCTGTCAAACAGTGCAAGGCAACCTGTGGACAACTTACCTAAAGCTATGCTCATTATCGTGAGGATTGAGCTAACCTGTCGAGCACTCAACTAAAGATCATATAACAAGTCGACAGGTTGACTATAACCAGTCGAGAGGATGAATGAAGAACTGGATAGAAGGTGAAGATGTACTCCAATCCTATCGACCAGTTCACATGAACCTGTCGAGATGTACTCTAATCCTATCGAGAAAGCTCCAAACCTATCGAGAGCTACTCCATCCTGTCGAAGTGAATGGTGGGAAGACTCATGAACCTGTCGACTAGTCAAGCAAACTTGTCGAAAGCCATTTCAACCTGTCAAGAGGTTCCTAGAACCTCTCGACATTCGAATTATGAACTTCTCACAGCAGTTGCCACACACCAATGCTTGGTGCACACATTCCAAAGCACGTCAGTGACCCTGGGGGTATTTTTAGTATGCAACTGGGCAGGAATGAGAACCCTAACTACCTCACGTGTAGTTACCAGTTTTGGACCAATGGGGAAAGATCTTCTAGAAGAGAAATCAGCCACATCAGTAGCTCAGAATAACAGAATTATTCTCTTGAGCTCTGATTGGCTGAAATAGATCTGAGAAGAGAGGAGAAGAGTATAAAAGCTGGAAGAAATTACAGAGCGGGCATCCAGAAATTGGGAGAACCAGAGCCAAATCTGATTTTCTTACAAATATTCCCTCTCTCTCTTCCTTCTTTTCCCATTCTCCTCTTAGCCAATTATGGTTCGATAAAACCTTTATAATAGCTAGGGTGAGGTTGAGAGTTATAAGTTGAGAAGTTCAAAGCTTTGTAGGAGGATTAGGTGTTGCACAGATTGCAGATCTGAGCACAATTGACTGTAAGTTGTATTGATTCAGTAATTATTGAATGTAAAGTTAATTTGGATTTATAAATTTCTTGATTGCCATTAGATTTCCCTAGATCTAATATCCCTGTGGATGCCTGAGCTTGTAGCCTTGCATCCATAGCATTTGCAATGGTTTAATTATTCCAATTAAGATCCTTGAATTGGAACAGTCTCTGGGATGATCTATAACCATTCGAGTGGACAGATCATAACCTTAGGATTGCTTCAATTCTTTTATTGAGAGTAGATTCTTGTACCTTGCATCTGAGCTTGTAGCTAGATGAAAGATTGTTGCAAACCAATTCTCTGCACTGCCTTTGAACCAAACAATTTTCAGTTAAGACCAAAATCCCTAGCTACTATTCTCCATCTTTTGATTTTAATCTTTTCTCTATTTTCCTTTAACTTTGTGTTTAATCAAATCTGGATCATTTGCATTTGAATTTTTTGTAATTTTTTTTTGTGACAAATCCTATAAACCTCTCCTCTTTCCTAGTTTGATTTAATCTAAATCAGGATAGAGTGTCAGATCTGACATAAGATCTGGAGATTTACCATAGTTTAATCACATTTCCCAGTGGACATACCCTGACTTACCTATTAAAGCTTACTGCAACAGCCCTGGTTCTTGTAGGACAGCTTACTTACCTTGATCCCTCATTACTGTAATTTGTGTAGTTAATCTGCTGTTTTAACCATTTAATAATTTCAAGGTGAGCAGCACAACAGTAGGACATGCTGAAGCACTACAACTGGTATTACAAAGATCCGATCAATATCAACTAAAGATGAATCCAAAGAAGTGTGTATTCGGAGAAAACTCTGAAAAACTATTGAGATTTATAGTCAGCAAACGAGGTATCGACGTCAACCCAGTGAAGGTCAGATCCATTCTCGAGATGCTACCTCCCAGCAACATCAAAGAATTATGAGGCTTGATAGGAAGGTTACAGTTTATTAGGAGATTCATCTCCCAACACTCAGATCAATGCGATCCTTTCTAGAAGCTACTAAAAAGGAGAGCCAAGTACAAATGCGATGACCAGTATCAACAGGCCTTCGATAGTATCAAGAAGTACCTCCTCAACCCACCAATACTATCACCACTAGTTCCTGAAAGACCCCTAATCCTCTACCTCTTATCAAACGATAAAGCGATCGGAGTAATTCTTGGACAATACAAAGAAGACGGCAAGAGGGAGAAGGCTATCTACTACCTCAATAGAATGATGGTTGAGAACAGAAATACACGTCGATGGAGAAGACCTACCTCACACTAGTGTGGGCCTCAACAAAACTTCGACACTACTTCAGAGTGCACAAGATAATAGTAATAGCACGCCTGGATCCCCTGTTGGTTTGCTTACCTTACAATTATTAAAGGGTTATAACAACAAATTAAAAGGATAAAGTACAGCAAAATGGGATCATGGTAAGCAACCAGTCCTGCAAGAACCAGGGCTATTGCAGCAAGCTTTAAGGGGTAAGTCAGGGTATGTCCATAGGGAAATGTGCTTTAAAGTAGGGTAAATCTCTAGATCTATACCAGATCTGGCACTCTATCCTAAACTAATGCAAGGAAAGGAAAGAGGAGAGGTTTCAGGGGTTGCCACTTTGCTAAAAACTATTAAAATTAAATACAAATGATCCATAATTGAATAAAACTCATATTCAAGGAAGTGAAGAAAAGGATTAAAATCAAAAGGTGGAGAGTAGCAGCTAGGGATTTTGGTCATTACTGAAAATCAATTGGTTCAAAGACAGTGCATAGAACTGATTTGTAACAATCTTTCATCTGGCTACAAGCTCAGATGCAAGGTATAAGAATCTAATTTAGACCAGAGAATTGGAGTAATCCTAAGGCTATGATCTATCCACTTGAATGGTCACATATCATCCCAGCGATTCCTCTAATTCAAGGACCTTAATTAGAATAAGTAAACTATTGCAGATGTTGTGGATGCAAGGCTACAACCTCAAGCATCCACAGGGAGATTTAATCTAGGGAAATCAAATGTAAATAAGAGATCTATAGATTAAAATCAACTCTAAAATCCACAATGTACTGATTCAATACAAACTTACAATACAATGTGCTCAGATCTGCAATCTGTGCAACATCCAATCCCATACAAAGCCTTGAACCTCTCAATTTATAGCTCTCAACCTCACCCTAGCTACTAAAGGGGTTTAGCCAACCATGGTTGGTCTAAAGAATGAATGGGAAAGAAGAATGAGGGAAGGAATTTTACGAATTTGAATTTGGCTCTGGTTCTCTCAATTCCTGGATAGTAGCTCTGTAAATTTTTCAGGCTTTTATAGTCCTCCCCACTGTCCTCAGATCTGTTTTAGCCAATTAGAGCTCAAGGGAATAATTATGTTATTCTGAGCTGCTGATGTGGCTGATTTTTATTCTAGAAATTCTCCTCCAATTGGTCCAAACTAGACAAGTATATGTGAGGTGGGTAGGAAGTTCCCATTTGCGCCCATTTATGTTCCAAAAATACCCCACATGGGTTGTTAAAGTGCCTTGGAATGTGTGTACAGAGTTCTGGAGTGGGGCAACAGCTATGGCTAGAACTGAGAAGTTCCTAATTTGAGTGTCGAGAGGTTTAAGGAACCTCTCGACAGGTTCTGAGTCCGCTTAGTGTTTACATCGACAGGTTGTGTCAACCTCTCGTTCTCTCTACTTTTCCACCCCAGTGCCTCTCAATAGCATACCTTCTTCAGCTTTTAACTCCTCGATGGGTTCAAGTACACCCTCAGATCCTCTCGATAGGTTGATGGAGCCTCTTGGCAGGTTGTTTTCTCACACTAGAACCTATCGACAACTTGGAATAACCTCTCGACAGGTTCTATCCTTTGCTTCCACAGTTGGCACACAGTTCTGGGGTGCTGTTCTTCATCTGTTCAGTACTCATCACCTTTTGAGGGGTTGAATGCAGCTGGTCTTGTTCCCATGTGTGCCCATCTGGACACATGTCATTGCCATAAAGCTCTGAGGGTCTGTGAATTGTTTGATTAGCTAGCTTTTTGGGTTGCATGATCCCATGATGAGGCAGCAAATCTCTTCTTTGGCATTTTTAGATGGATGTCTACACTAAGATTGCAATTTATTGCTTATCTATAAAATACACTCAAAACACATTATTAGTCAACTTCCATCAAAGGTCAGGTTAGGAGGTGAAAAATGATATTTTTCACTACTCAACACACCTCCAAACCTAAGCTTTGGTAGTCCCTGAGCAAAGGAGAAATTAAAAACAATTATTGAAAATGAAAAATGCCACTTTTGTAGGGAGCACAGATGCATTTAGCATATGCATCAGGCCTTTTAAACCCCTAGGTGATCCCTAGTGGAGGAGTGAAGTGCCCTGAGGGTTTTCAGTGAAGTTACCCACAAACGTTTCCAATAAATTAATTAATACCAGTGCTATATATTACAACAGAGTTCAAACAAAATAAAATTCATTCCACACCTTGTTCCTTCAACTTTTCAGAGGATTCTTAGTAGTAAATCAGCAGTTTGATATTGAAAATTTTGTTGTAATTCCTTCACAATCAATCAGCTCATGTCAAGGTATTGTGTGTGAAAATTAATGCCAAGCTTACCATCAATTTGAGAAATCTATTTTGATAGTGCCCCAAACAAATTTAATTTCAGACCTAAGTCTCACCAGGGCTGTCACTTACAATAAACATGAAGGGTGCATCATGTCACACAGCTCAAGAGCAGTTGCAGCCCTCAAATAGGACTGCAAGCATGAGCATAGGCATTGCTCTAATTTATATAATCCTCTAACTCTTTTCGCCATAGATTGCACAAATCCTCATCTCCACATGACAGCTCAATTTATTTCATATCATTATAGTCTTTTTATTGGGTTGTAATGCGGCTTATGGGTGAAGTTTATAAAGAATAAAGGAGAATAAAAAGGATTCAACTTTGAGAAATCAGTAAGGTAAGGAGGTGATTTGCAACTTCAAAACCTTCATTTCAGCATAATCTTCATCTTCTTTAAATTTTCATATTTGAAGTGATCAATTTCTAATCTTCATTTCAATGTATCTAATGAAGTGACTTCTCTTACATTTTTGTATTTTCTGTTTTTGTCTTTCTTTTTATATGCCTTTCTTTTGTATTTTTCTCTATTTTTTTTCTTTTTATGGGCTGGAATGCCACAACTGTCATCAAATGTGTTTTCTTCTCTTTCAACCAATTGTCAAACCAGCTCTACCTTCTTCAACTCCTTCACCTTTACCTTCTAGAATCTCAGGATAAGGGTTAGGTTACATCAGGTCACTGAGTTTTGGGTCCAAATTTTCTGGTTTTTATCAAAGAAAAACTTAGATTTTTAAGGTTCAAATGGTGTATCAAGAGCAGTTCAAAGGTGGGTAATTTTAAGCTCAAACTGTCCAAATGATGGCCTTACATCATGTCCTCAATGTCATGAATGCTGTCAAGCTGTTTCAACTTGGATTTGTATAACTTCTAGTGAAGAAAGAATAAACTCAATCAGCCCTTAGAGCAGAAAAAATGCCAAAACACTCTTCAAAGAAAAATTTTCAGGCCCAAAAAATCTCACTGGGTACGGTCTTCCATCAAATTCTTAGGGTGTATCCTCACAATTTTCTCTCTTTTCAAGTTCACTAAGCATCAAATTTTGAAAAATTCTTGACATTCACTTCATGAAAGTGTTAGAGCTACAACAAATTTCAGTTTAAAAAGTTTTTAATTCCCTCTTCTTTCAAAAATCAGGTGGGAAATCACTTTATTTTCACAATTTCTATTCAACCCTGCTACACTAGCATTAACTATTCCATTGGCACCCCTTGTCATACCTCCAAACCTATGAGGAGCAGTGTCCTCACTGCTTTGGATGTATAACAAAAGGAAATGGCAGGGTGAACACAAGTAAATGAAGCATAAGGTACAAAGTAGAACAAATGTAAACTAACAAGAAAGCAAGAAACATAGTTGGAACTGACAAAACAAACATCGTATTGAACATAAGTAATTACAAAAGAAACAGGTCAAACAAAAAATATATGCAGCAAAACCCTACATACAAACTAATTACAACCAAATTCTAAACACACTCTTCTCCTAAGCAGACTCTAAGTCAGTACTTGATAGGGCCATTGGCTCCCATCCTTGTTACTCTGCAATTTTATCATACTCTTTCTTGAAATTCTCCCTCCTTTTCAGTCTCTTAGTGCTGGCAGCACCTTCCTTAGTCCTTTTGGTAGATGGCTTTCGAGGCTTGGTGCTACTATGGGGCATGGTGGGCTCTTTTATTGACACCCCAGTAGCTGAGGGTAGTTTCTTCCCTACTAAAGTGGACTGCAGGGTGTCTGCTAGCTTGGCTAGCAGCGCAACCTTTTGCTTATCTTCATCACATAGGGTGAGGGCTTGCCTGCACAATTGCTCCCAATGAAGCTTCTCCACTCTATGCTCTAGCTTCAGCTAGTCAATCTCAGCTACCAAGGGCTACTTCACTCAGGTTTTCACCACATCCATCCCTTGAAGGACATCCCTCCTGATGTAGGGATTTTCACCCATTGCTCTATGAAGGGTGGAAAATGGGGGTGTAGGGATTTGGAGTTTAGGGACAATAGCCCTCTTAGTAAGGTCATCAAGCAGATAGTAAGGAGTGGAGGGAGGGGAGGGGAGAGAAGGGGAAAGTGGGATGGTAAGTGTCAGCTCCTCTACCTCAGTGATTGGCTCAGGGGAGGAGGAAGGGGAGGTAAAGGGTGAAGGGGGTAGGTCAGCTTCCATAAGGTCAGTTTGGGTTGAGGAGTCTCTAATAGAAGGCACTACTATGGGAGCAGGGATTGGTTCTTCCACCTCACCAGTGGAAACCACTACTAAAGGAGATGGAGGTGGAGTGGGTACAGGAGTAGGTGTAGGAGTGGGTGTTATAAGGGGTAGACTGATTGAGGTGGATGGAATGAGATTGGACTGAATGGCCTGAAGGCAGGTGGCCATAGCAGTTTGGTTTGTTGTGTTGGTTTAACGCTAGGCTAGGATGGTGGTTAGAAGTGAAAGGATCTGGGTAGAGGCCTCAGGTAGGATTTGGGCTTGGGCAGTAGGTGGAATAGGTTAAATGTGTTGGAAAGGAGATGTGGGGGCATGTTGAAAAGGTGGGATGGGAGCAGGCTGGAATTTGGTAGGTTGTGGGGAGTCAGGTAAGGGAGTATATTCATGCCCAATATCCTCCACAATGGAGTCCATTAGGGATGAATATCCCTCAATGGTCACGTGGTTCAAATCCTGGGTATGTGGAGGTGAGATGGAAAAGGTGGGGTCAATATCAAAGGGTATGGATGGTGGGGAAGAAATAGCTGGGTCAGCTGATGTAGATGGTGCAGGGCTCAAAGATTCTAATTCTGGGATGGATGGGCTGTTTGGAGGGGTTGTTTTTTATATTCTCTGGTAGGTGGGTGTGATGATGAGGAGTGATGGTAAGGAGGGATGGGGTCTGTGGTAGGAGGAGCTGACAAAGGTGTGGATGTGGTGATGGTGGAAAGGATGACTGAGCTGCTAGGAGGTATGGGGACTGCAATGGAGGGTGATGGAATGAGAATGCTAACAAAATTAGAGCTGATAACAGGCACAAGCACAATAGTGGAGGGAATGACTATGGATGCGAAGGTCATAGGTGGAGGCTGTGAGCTAAGACTAGAAGAGGTGAGTAGAAGCTCAGAGCTAATTGATGTAGAGGTCCCAGCTGTAGCAGCTGAGCTGGCTAATGGGGCTGTAGGGATCACAGGTGTAGCTGTTGAGCTGGCCACTTGAGGGGCTTCTTTGTCAGGACTCTCAACTAATTTCTTCTTGCTTCTTCTAATCAAGGTCCTACTAGTAGACCAGGCCCTCTTCCCAAATACTCTAGGGCTCAATTTCTCCACAAGCTCATCCTTTTGAAACACAAATCTCCCTTTTCCTAGCAAAGCAGTGATGAGTTTGCTGTAGGGTAGCCCTGGCAAAGCCTGTACTCTTTTGATCTTTTCATTTACATCTACCATTGCCTCAAATATCAGCTAAGAGGCATTCAAGAATTGACCCTTGGAGAAAAAGTACATGACATCCACTATGGGGGTACTCCTCTCTTGCTGGTGTCCACTGACATATATATTTTTCCTCAAAATTGAATCTATGAACAGCAGGCTAGGGTGTAGATCTCTCCTTATCAATGATTCCCCAGAGCCCACAATGCCTTGAGTCAGCTGTCTGGCCATTGCTCTAAAGGACACACTCTCAGGTGCTCTTAAACCATAAACTGAGTCAAAAACTGATGGGACCCACCCTAATGCCATATAGGCCTAAGGCATCTACAAACTCATTGGGAGTAGTCAGGTTCCCAAGTATTTCAGGTGCATCTCATGGTTAGGCTCAGGCACATGGATGTCAGGAACAGGGATGTCCTCAACAACTTCTTCACTAATTTTTGCTTTCTTGGCTTTCTTGGCTTTCTTAGCCTTCTCAGGTTTTTCCATGATAAGCTTTCTTTTAGCAGGTAGGGTCTCTTTGGGCTGTGTGGCTAGCCTATTGGATTTTCTGATGGACTTTTGGGCAGGTTTGGAAGGAGCTTTGAACATATCAGCTAAGGTATCCTCACGGTCAGCCATTAGACAAGCAAATCACACAATTAACTCTCACCAATTCGCAGTAATCTCCTTTTGCCCACTCAAATTACCCCACAAACTAAAAATGGAAGTATAGAGCTTGGAAATCACAGAGAGGAGGTTGAAGAAGAACTTACCCACAAAAAACCTAGGGTTTATCAAATCTTGTAGTACACGGCACCTCACTAGCTCAAATCAGGTGTGAAATGTAGCCCTTGTAAAATTAAAGCACTTAGAGCAATGACAAGGTGAGTGGAGTTGGAACTAGTGAGGTGGAGGAGAGAGAAGAAAATTAGAAATCGGGCAAAGGAGAACAGAGCTTTGAGAACAAGCTGTCGAATGGATGAATAATCCTATCGATGAGTTTAAAACAACTAAAACCGTATTTCGACAGGATTGGGGAGAAGATGTCGATAGGTTGAATCAACCTGTCGAATAGTTAAAAACCTTTTGGACTTGTGGACTTCTTAGGCTGAAGGTGTCGAGAGGTTGGCTGAACCTCTCGAAAGGTACAACGCTCCAGAAAAATCACATAGTTAGGTTTAGTCATCCTATTGACAGGTACACGGGCTTTAGATTTTTCAAGTCGAGAGGTACAGACATCCGCTCAATAGGTTTAAAATTCTCAGTACTTAACCTTTCGACAGGTATCAAAACCTATAGGAGCACAACCTACACCTTCAGTAACTCTCGACTTTCTCTCTCAACATCTCGACAGGTTTAAAGATCCTGTCGAATTTCACATTTACACCTTCAGAACTTGTCGAACATCACTTCAAACCTCTCGGCAGGTATCAGAACTTGTTGAAATACACACTGAGAACCTTCAGAACCTATCGGAAACCATTTACCACCTCTCGATAGGTCTGTTTTACATTCTAAACTTATTTCTCAGCAGTTCCCTTGTCTCCATTAACACAGATTTTTCACTTCTGCTTTGTTCCCATTGGATTTCTCATGCCTTGGGGCCATTCCTACTGTAACATATCTGACTCATTATTCTAAATGAAAGACTAAACACAAATTGCAACATATATACAATGCCAAATAGATTTGAAAATAGCAGCAACCTTCTAAATGACAGTTATGATACATATTATACAATGTTGAAAATCAATCATGTTTTGGAGGTTCTTGAAAGTGAATGGTCACCACAGGCAAGGGATTGTCGGAACTCCAGGGTCTTAGAGATTTATTGGGGTTGCAATGGACAACACTTGGTTCACTTTCTCAGCACAAAAGACCTTCTTGGATAGGAGTATCCTAGATTGTCTTTTGTGTGTGTACAAGTCTTTCAATAACTTTGCATAGGCTGGAACTTACTTGATTGCATCAAGTAAAGGCAAGTTGATCTTTACTTATTTAAATGTCTCCATCATTTCCTCAACTTTAGCATTCCCCTTGTCAAAAGGAGAAGGTGCTTTCAATGCATTGGGAAATGGTAAATGGGAGACTGATCTCCCATTTGCTGCCTTAGCAATCTCATCAAAATTTTCTTTGTTTTTGTTTTCATATTTCTGTTGGGGCACATCAACACTCCCCTTATTTCTCATATGCTACTCCTATTTCATATCAACATGGGTTGTTCTTTCATTTCCTCCATTTTTCGCATCAAGCTCAACACCAACTTTTTTATCAACCAGCCTTCCACTTCTCAAAGTGGTGACAGATTTGGATTCTTCATGTAAAGAAGTCTCACCCACCATATACTGTCCTTTTGGGTTATTCATGGGCTAACTAGGTAGTCTTCCCTCGTCTCTCCTAGTCAAAGTATTAGATAGCTGACCAAGGTGGTCCTCTATCTTCTTAATACTTTGGCTATGGGAGTTAACAGTTTGTTACAAAGAGCCCAAATTCTGCAATGAAGTCAGAACTTGCTCTTCAAATATGAGGGATCTAGAGGGTGTTGGGGTCGGTACACTTTGATGCACAGGTTGTGCCATAGGTTGGGCCACAGGCTACAGGTATTGGGGCCTTGGGAAGTAGTTCTAGTAGAAGGGCTGAGCATTTCTATAAGGCATTGACTGATGTGGCTGCTGTTGTTGCTGGTTTTGGAAGGTATTTTATCTCTACCTTAAGTTGGGGCGGTTTCTCCAATGATAGTTAGCAGTAGGCTGTTGTCTAAAGGACTGAGCAGCATTCACATGTTGCATAACAAAGTCTAGAAATTGGGCAACGGAAGGACATTCTTCAAGGGAGTGAGTAGGGGACTGGCATATCACACATGCCTCCTCCACTTTGTTAGCCATTGGTGACTGCATTGCTCCCATGAGCTTGTCAAATTTCTGAGTCAAGCTATCCAGTTTTTTTTCCAAATCATTATATCCACTAACCTCATACATTTTCCCTCTTGTAATGTTCTCTCTCACCAATCTAACAGGAGTCTCAATGTCCCTTGACAAAGTCTCCCTTTGCATGGAGGTTTCACTAATGATATCAAATAACTCCCAAGCGTCATCAGCTGTCTTGTGGAGGTAAGTACTACCACATGAGGCATCAACCATGTCTCTACTCTTAGGATTAATTCCTTGATAGAAACTTTGAACAAGTTGCCATTTGAGAATTTGGTGATGGAGACATTGCTTCAAGAGTCCTTAAATCTCTCCCATGCTTGGTAAAAGTCTTCAGTTGGGGCTTGAGCAAATGAAATGTCGCTCTTCCTCAGCTGACTTGTTTTGGACATGGGGAAAAACATGGCCAAAAATTAATATTGAAGGTCATTCCAAGACTGAATACTATTGGTTAGGAGCATGGATAGCCAAGTTCTAGCTCTGTCCTTTAATGAAAAAGGAAAGAGCCTCAACCTGGTTGCTTCCTCCCCCAAACCAGTAATGTTGAAAGTAGTGCACAATCCCAGAAATTCATCAATGTGCTTGTATGGGTCTTCCTTACTCAAGCCATGATGTGAGGGCAACATCTGTAAGATGAAAGATTTAATCTCATAGTTCCCTTGGACAACAGGGAATTGAATGTAGAAGGGGGAATTGTACACCCCTGGTGCATTGAATTCTTTTAATGTCCTAGGTTGTTCACCCATTGCAGATATTTCACAATGAACCACAGGTGGGTGTAGGGACTACTTAGGTCTGAGAAGTCTCTCTACTTCAAGATTTATAGGAACAATCTCAGGATTGAGAGATCTTCTCTGAAGCATACACACAACAGGAACCAGGTACAACACACAAAATTACGGCATAAATTTTAGCAAAATAATTTCAAAAACACAACTAATGTTGCAGATTTAAAAAATTTACGGATCTAAAATTTTAAAAGAGTTAGGAAATGCAAACTTTAGCACAGCTTGCTCCTCCAATCAGCACAATGCTCCTCTCAAAAAAATAAATCTAGATCTGCAACACAAAATTAAACTATAAAAAAACTACAGCAGCAATTAGTCAAACACAACACAAGCAATTATAAATCTAAATCTAGAATAAGAAAAACTTAGATCTACCAATTCTTAAAACATAGATCCCTGGCAGTGGTGCCAAAAACTTATTGATTTGCTTACCTTACAATTATTAAAGGGTTAAAACAGTAAATTAAAAGGACAAAGTACAGCAAAATAGGATCAAGGTAAGCAACCAGTTTTGTAAGAAGCAAGGCTATTGCAGCAAGCTGTACGGGGTAAGTCAGGGTATGTCCATTGGGAAATGCGCTTTAAAATAGGGTAAATCTCCTGATCTATACAAGATCTGGCACTCTATCCTAAACTAATGCAAGGAAAGGAAAGAAGAGAAGTTTCGGGGGTTGTCACTTTGCTAAAAGCTACATAAATCAAATGCAAATGATTCAGAACTGATTAAAACTTAGATTTAAGGAAGTGAAGAAAAGGATTAAAATCAAAAGGTGGAGAGTAGCAGCTAGGGATTTTGGTCTTTACTAAAAATCAATTGGTTCAAAGGTTGTGTATAGAACTGATTTGCAATAATCCTTCATCTGGCTACAAGATCAGATGCAAGGTATAAGAATCTAATCTAGACCAGAGAATCGGAGTAATCCTAAGGCTATGATCTATCCACTTGAATGGTCACAGATCATCCCAGAAATTCCTCTAATTGAAGGACCTTAATTAGAACACAAGTAAACTATTGTAGATGTTATGCATGCAAGGCTACAAGCTCAAGCATTGTTGGGGAATTCCTAGTGTGCTAATTTATTGTGTAATGATAAAAGCAAAATAAAAATAACGTAAAATAGAAGATGATTCAACACATCAAAACTATCCTAGACCTGCAAGATACAGGGTCCTTTGTATCAAGTTTTAATAAGTAAGAGTTTGTCCCACAGGGAGTAGTGATCTAAACCTAGAAGGTGTATAGTAGACCTCCAGATCTGGCAATTCTATGAAAACAGGGAAAAGAAAGAGAGTTTTTCTGTGTCACTAGATCTAATTATTTTATAGAACTACTGGAGATTTTCTAAACTACTGGAGAAATATGAATAAAAGAATGGTTATTTAAACTAAAGTGCATAAAAATAAATCCTAATCCTCCTTTAGATTAAGGTTGTCAATCTTAGTCCTCAACTATCGGATATTTATGAAAATAAACAGTACCGTTCCACCATATATCAAGTTTCCTAGCATTGGTCGTCAATCAAGTCTAGGATCCTATCAATACAGATTTAATCTAATCAACAATCAACCAGAAATTTGGGTGTCAATCAAACTCTAGCAAACTGAAGATGGAAAAGTAGAAACTGTTACACTAATCTGCAAATTCTAACCTGAGTCGTCAATTCAAGTCAAAACTTGGAGATGTTTACAAAACTGAAATAAAACTAAATCTAAAAGATGGAGGAAGATGGATGGTGAAATAAAGATCAAATGGTGAGAAATAGGCAGCCAAGACCTAGTTTTGATTGCAAAACAGATCAAGATCTGGGGATATGCAACCATCCCTCAACTGGCTATAAGCACAGCAGCAGGGTAAAAGGCTCCACTCCAAATCACAGGATCCACCTGGTCTTAAGGCTATGATCTATCCACTTGAATGGTCACAGACCATCCTATAGACTTTATCTGATCCATGGATTTGTAGCAGATGAATCCAATTGGAGCCTGAGCTTGGACTAATCTTAAGGTTATGATCTATCCACTTTAATGGTCACAGGCCATCCTAGGGATCTCCTCCAAAGCTAAAGCATCAATCAGAACAATTAAAACCACTGTAGATGCTATAATTCCAAGGTCACAGACTCAGGGAATTACAGGAGTATCAGATCCAGAGAAATCAGATGGTCATCAAGAGATCTACCAGTTAAGTGGGTGAGCTGATTAACAAACTCCTCTACACAAATTCAATCGAGAATCTAATGGGACCACAAGATCTTTAGATCTAATTAAAGCATTAAGAACGACAATTTATTGCTTCAAATAAAACAACTTACAATAATATTGTTCCCAGATCTATAGTCTGTGCATCGATCCACATTTCTTCATGCCGAAATTACAATTACAAAATAGATCTGAGCTGCTATCTAGATCTAATCCAACAGGCTGGATTAGAGAGAGAATGGGGAAGAAGAAAGAAAAATAAAACCTAAAACTAAACCTAAATGAGCTAAGGAGAACTCAGGCTATTCCTTCGTTCCTACTTTCCTTGCTGAAGAAAAATAGCAGAATAGATGGGTATTTATACATATGCATCGATCCATGTGCCTTGAGTTGCAACCAATCAGAGAGCAGAGGACTCAGTTCTGCTATGCACAACTGAGGTGTCTTCATTTCGGCCAAAGAAAATCACATGTGGACTGCTGTCCCATGTGCAGAAATTTGTGCCCAGCTGATGTGTTTTTGTAGCTCTCAAAAATGCCCCTGCCAGTGTTGGGCAATTCCAGTGTGCTGATTTATGGTGTAAACATCAAGAGAAAATAGAGATGGGTTCAGCACAACTAGGAGATCCTAGACCTACAAGATACAGGGTCATTTGTAGCAAGTTTTAAAAGTAAGGGAAAGTCCACAGAGAGGTTGTTTGGAATTGGGTAAATCTCCAGATCTGTAAGAGATCTGGCACCCTAACTAATGTTGATCTAGCTAAAAGACAGGGGAGAGTTTAGATTGGATTTTTACTTAGTCTAAACTACAGTTAAAGTGCAGATTTTCTTAGATCGAATCTGGAGCCTCAGATCTTGCAAATGGAGGGTTTAAAAACTTAGAAAATGGAGAAGAACAACTTGGAGATTGTTTTCACTGCAATCAGGTTGAGCTAAGCATATTACAAGGGTTCAAAAGCACACAAGTCCCTCAGCTGGCAACAAGCACAGCTGCAAAGTATAAATTCCACTCCAAATCACAGGATCCACCTGGTCTTAAGGCTATGATTTGTCCACTTTAATGGTCACACACCATCCTATAGACTTTATCAAATCTATGGATTGCAGCAGATGAATCCAATTGAGGCCCGAGCTTAGATTTACCTTAAGGTTATGATCTGTCCACTTTAATGGTCACAAACCATCCTATAGATCTCCTACAAAGCCAGAGCCTCAATTAGAATAATTAAAACCACTACAAATGCTGTAATTTCTAGGTCACAGACGCAGAAAATTACAGGGATATCAGACCCAGGGAATTCATATGATATCCAAGAGGTCTACCAGTTAAGTGGGTGAGCTGATCAAGCAACTCATCTACACAAATCCGATCGAGCAACAAAATGAATCAAAAGAGCTTTAGATCTAATTAAAATATTGAAATCAACATTTACATTGCAAACAAGGTCACTCTTACAATGGAATGCTCTCAGATCTGTAGTCTGTGCAACAATTAACCCCAGCAACACTCTTAACCTTACCCAATCACAGATCTAACTCACTCCTTGCTGCTCCTAGGGAATTAGCCAACCATGGTTGGGCTAAAGGAAGGAAAATAGAATCTCGTTGCAAGCTCTGATCTCCAAGAAATTGTTCAGAATTTTGATCCTCCCCAATGGCAGTTGGGGATCTCTATATATAGCTTTCTCCTCTATTTTTCTCGTAAAAAATCCCTTCTAGAAGGTCCTCAGAGTTTGTTAGGGTTCTGTTAGAGCACGTGGGTCGATTAGGGCTTTCTAGTGCATCTTCTAGAACATTGCGCCGATCACCAAAGTGCCTCGATTTGCATGCACCAAGTCACCAAGTCACAACATGTGCACAGCTGAATTTTTGAGAAGTCCTGCACGCGATTTTGACAGGTTGGAGAAGCTTCCGATAGGTTGAAAAGGAGTTTGTAGCCCCTTTCGATAGGTTCCCTGGTCTCTTCGATAGGTTCCAATAGGTTGGGCTTAGATGCTTCAGATTCACTGCACTTAATCTGGGGCCTTTGACAGGTTGGAAGAGTAATTTGATAGGTTGGGGATTCACATTCCATTGCTTCGATCGAATGACCCTTGTTCCTATCGAAAGGTTCAAATCATTCTGCGATAGGTATTGTCCCAACACTTCTATTTCGATAGGTTTAGTGGACCATTCGATAGGTTTAGGGAATCTTCCAATAGGTCTCCTTTTTCCCTCAAGCCAGCTTTCGATAGGTTGAATTCTCTTTTTCTTTCAACTGCTCGATAGGTTCTTGGATCCTGTCGAATTCTTCACTTCTGTATGAATTCTTCCTTTCTCTGTCTTCTGATCCTATCGAACCCTTCTCAACTGCACGAATTCCTTCCTTTTAACCCTCAGCTCCTATCGAAGTCTTCAGACATCCTCTCGATAGGATGTTTTGGACCTATCTTCACTTTCTTCCCCTTGTTCTGTTGTTGGGTCTGCATGGTGCTGAGAGATGGCTTCTTTGTGGGCATTCTTAGGTGGTTTTCTACATTATTACTAGCTTTCACTGCTATTTACAAAATGTACTCAACAGAGGCTTATTAGTGTGCTCACAGGTCCATCAATGGTCAGGTTAAAGGGTGAAAAGTGGCATTTTCACCACTTAACAGCCGGCCATTGATATTTGCTAATAGAACCAGAGATAAATTCCTGAGATGTGTGGGACATTGGGATGTGTGCCCTAGAAGCATTGGAATCCCCAAAATGTCCCTAAAGTGTGAAATAGATGACTGGAACCTGTGCCTCGATAGGTTGAAGCTTCAGAACTTCGATCTCGACAGGTTCAGGCATCTGTTCGATAGGTTGGAGCTTCAGAACTTCGATCTCGATAGGTTCAGGCATCTGTTCGATAGGTTGGAGCTTCAGAACATCGATCTTGACAGGTTCAAGCATCTGTTTGATAGGTTGGATGGGTTTCAAGTGTGCATTCGACAGGATCTCGATAGGTTCATTCAACCATTCGACAGGATGCTCGATAGGTTCTTTTCAGCATCAGAATCTCTCAACAAGTTCAAACAATTAACCTTTTTCAAAGCCGTAGCTTGATTTTAGCACATACCAGCTCGTGGGGTTCAAAACAACCCCTCGTGGAGTCTATTTTCAGCACATAACAACTCTACAATCCACATTCCAGCTTTGACATCTTCTCTAGTCCTTCAAATACAGTAGTTGTGCTACTAATGTGACTCATTTTCTAGCAATAAAACTGCTTGAAGGTCTTGGTTTGCAGCACTAAAGCTGCTGAGTGCAGCAATGACACTTTAGCCAACAGTTGTAGTTCTTCAAGGCAGCTATGCATGCTGGCTTTGCAGTTTTATGGCTTGGTGCATCAACACTAAAGTGCTCACATCTTTAATGGTATCAGCTACTCTTATGCTTCAAAGAATGCTTTAACCAAAGCTGCACAAGTGCCACTTGAATTGCTGCACTGTTGAATATATAAATTGTTGAATTGCCGATTTGCTCAATTCGTTGCAGCAGCAGTCCATAAAACTTGGGCTTCACCACTCTCTCAGCAGGTCTTCAATGGCCCCCAAAGCATGCTAAAAAGCCCCAATGGTGTGAACCACCATGGTGCCTTTTCAAAAAATCCATCAGCTTCACTTCTAAACACAAAATTCCTTCTTCTTGGCTTCAAAAGCATGGATTGCAACATTAAGCTCTTATTTTGCTGTTATCTATAAAAACACACTTAAAAGATATTATTAACATGCTCAAAGGTCCATCATAGGTCAGGTTAAGGGGTAGAAAGTGGTATATTTCAGTGCTCAACAAGCATCCACAGGGAGATTTAATCTAGCAAAATCAAATGTAAACAAGAGATCTATAGATCAAAATCAACTCTAAAATCCACAATGTACTGATTCAATACAAACTTCTAATATAATGTGCTCAGATCTACAATCTGTGCAACATCCAATCCCATACAAAGCCTTGAACCTCTCAATTTACAGCTCTCAACCTTACCCTAGCTACTAAAGGGGTTTAGCCAACCATGGTTGGTTTAAAGAATGAATGGGAAAGAAGAAAGAGAGAAGGAATTTTGAGAAATCGAATTTGGCTCTGGTTCTCTCAATTTCTGGATAGTAGCTCTATAAATTTTTCAGGCTTTTATAGTTATCCCCTCTATCCTCAGATCTGTTTCAGCCAATCAGAGCTCTAGGGAATAATTTTGTTATTCCGAGCTGCTGATGTGGCTGATTTTGCTTCTACAAACTCTCCTCCAATTGGTTCAAACTGGAAAAGTATATGTGAGGTGCCCATTTATGTTCCAAAAATAGCCCCCATGGGTTGTTAAAGTGCCTTGGAATGTGTGCAGAGAGTTCTGGAGTGGGGTAGCAGCTGTAGCTGGAACTAAGAAGTTCCCAATTCGAGTGTCGAGAGATTCAGGGAACCTCTCGACAGGTTTTGAGTCCGTTTGGTGTTTAAATCGGCAGGTTAAAGTAAGTTTTTGATAGGTTGCTTGAGTTTTCGAAAGGTTTAGTTGAACTAGTCGACGGGATTGACAGCAAAATCTACCTGCTGTCCTAGCTCCTTTTATCCTCTCGACAGGTTATAAAACATCTTGTTGACTTCTTATAATGCTTCAGGCATCCTCTCGATATGTACATTCTACTGTTTGAGAGGTTGCAAGTTATCTTCGACAGGTTGCCTCAACTTTGCGAGAATGAGTGCAACTTCAGGTAAGGCTTCGAATGGATGACTTGCACTGCTTGATAGGTTCAAGGGAAACTCTCGACAGGTGGCTGGAACCTCACAAGCTCCCCTGTATCTCCAGGTAAGTCTTTGACAGGTTCTTCTACTGCACCTTAGACCCTTCGACAGGTTGTGTCCACCTCTCGATCTCTCTACTTTTCCACCCCAGTGCCTCTCGACAGCATACGTTCTTCAACTTTTAACTCGACAGGTTCAAGTACACCCTCAGATCCTCTCGATAGGTTGATGGAGCCTCTCAACAGGTTGTTTTCTCACACTAGAACCTCTCGACAGCTTGGAATAACTTCTCGACAGGTTCTATCCTTTGCTTCCACAACTGGCACACAGTTCTGGGGTGCTATTCTTCATCTGTTCCATACTCAGCACCTTTTGAGGGGTTCAACCTTCATTGAATGCAGCTGGTTTTGCTCCCATGTGTGCCCATGTGGACACATGTCATTGCCATGGAGCTCTGAGGGTCTGTGAACTATTTGATTAGCTGGCTTTTTGGGCTGCATGATCCCATGATGGGGCAGCAAATCTCTTCTTTGGGGTTTTTAGATGGATGTCTGCACTAAGACTGTAATTTATTGTTTATCTATAAAATACACTCAAAACACATTATTAGTCAACTCAAAGGTCCATCAAAGATCAGGTTAGGAGGTGAAAAATATTTCCCTGCTCAACACCCCCTGAAGTACATCTTCGAGAAGCCTGCTACCTCTAGGAAGATCGCTCGATGGCACATGTTACTATAAGAATTCGACATCACCTATGTCACACAGAAATTTGTCAAAGGACAAGCGATTACTGATTAGCTCTCCAACTTACTAGTCCTAGATGATGAGCCTGTGCACACAGACTTCCCTGATGAAGACCTGCTCTCAATTCATGATGAAGAGCCTGATAAGACCTCATGGACTCTCTACTTTGAAGGTGCTCTTAACCATAAAGGGAAAGGTATCGGGATAGTCCTACTAAGCCCGAAAGGAGTTGTTATACCAAAAGCTTTCCAGCTCGACTTCCCAGTCACCAATAATGTTGCAAAATATGAAGCTTTCATCACCGAACTACGAGCAGCGTTACAGCTGGGAGTCAAGCAGTTGAAGATAATCGACGACTCTAAACATGTGATATCGAAAGTTATCGAGGAGTGGAATACCAAAGAAAGAAGATTAATGGTCTACTTAGAAATAGCTCAATTCTTGATAAAGAAGTTTGAAAGGATTTCTTTCACGCATTTCTTGAGACTGGAGAATGAGCTCGCAGACTCTCTCGCCACACTAGCCTATGTCATTCATATACTAGTTGGATAGAACACCAAATCCTTCTTCATTGGGAGGTTGACAATGCCATCACATGAAGTCGCATGGCAAGTGAAATCAGAACTACCAATTGCACTAGAAGCTCACACGAATGAAGGGCAGCCTACCCTAAGCACTTCCACAGAGAAAGAAGCCACCGTCGCCACATTTAGATTCAAAAAATCACCAACTGACGACGGGGGGTACTTCGACATTTGGAATTTCCTAAAGCATCAACATATCCCTCATTATGCTATAAAGATTGAATGGAAAACCATAAGGAATCAATGTGCGAGATTTTGCATACTCGATGAAGCCCTATATAAAAAAGCCTTCACCAAAGGAGTACTAGTGCGATGCGTCACAACTGCTGAAGGATAATACATCATCTGAGAGGTACATGCCAGTGCCTGCGGCACCCACGCTGATAGACAGAGACTTGTAGATCAGATCATATGACAAGGCTACTTCTGGCCGACAATGATAAGAGATTACCACCTCTACGTCCAATGCTGTAAACAATGCCAAGAACACGCTGCGCGTATCAAAGCTCCATCAGTTGCATTGAACCCTATAACTTCACCTTGGCCATTCTCGATGTGGGCCTTCGACATCATTGGACCCTTCACAGACATGGTCGGGAATACTCACAAGCATTCATTCATACTCACAGCAATCGAATATTACACCAAATGAGCGGTAGCCGAGTCATATGTTAGAATCACTGCCTTTACGCTCATGAGCTTTATCATTCAGAACATTATCACTCGGTTTGGAGTACCTAGGATGTTCGTCACTGACAATGGATCACAATTCATTGTAGAGAAGACAAAGAAGCTATGCAAGAAATTCAGCATTGACCTACACCACTCATCACCATTCTACCCTCAGGTAAATCGACAAGCAGAAGCTATAAATAAAATGCTTATCTGAATTTTGAAATGAACAATGGAGATGAGCAACGGAGCTGACTAGCATGAACGACTACCAGAAGCACTCTGGGCCTATAGGACTTCTATTCGCACGACCATTGGCCAAACTCCTTACCTCCTCACATACGGGATGGAAGCAATCCTACCCTATGAGATATAGATACCATCCTTACAAATTCAACTCGATGATGAGCTATCCTTAGATGAAAGGAGAATTGCTCTGCTCGCCGAGCTAGAGAAACTTGATGAGACGCGTCGAAGGGCAGCTGATCACGCTCAGATATATTAGAGGAGAGTGGCTAGGGCTTACGATAAGAAAGCCCTTGAGCAAACTTTCGACATTGGAGAATTAGTTTTGAAGAAAATCATGCCCTCCAAACACACTCATCCAAAGGAAAAATTGAAACCAAACTGGGAGGGCCCATATGTTATAGCAACTATATATCCAGGGAATGCATACAAGTTGGTGAATCAGGATGGGGATGAACTCCCTAGCCCTTGGAACACCATGTACCTTAGAAAATACTACCCTTAATCCTGTGATCATCACATCCCGTAGTTAGATACTTAGATAATCTCCCCCATAGTTGTCACGACCCATTCATTGGTCGTAAGTTTTTAATTCCTGAATATTTTTAAGACTTCCAATTTATTGCCCGCCTTCTTATTCGAGCAATTTGATCAAAGGACTAGTGACATACCTGACCTCTTTCAAAAGCATAAGTAACACCCGATTCTCATCCCCTATCCTCACCATTGGAGGAGACGTTAGAGCACAAAAAATGAAGATGCTAGGCTTAATCAAAACTCACCATTCTTGTGTTAGCAGGTTTCTTTCGAAAACAAAAGAAATACATGTACATATACAAAAAAATTGAGTGAGAGCAATGCGACGAATGAACCAGTCAATGAGCTCAGGGAAGCATAAGCAGGCCATGAGGACATCTCCGGTAACTCTACTAGAAATATATAAGCAAGCTGCAAGGGCATCCCTAATGTACCAATATTACTAGATGTCGTCGTAAGGTGGCGAGAGGAGGACAAACTCCTACTAATCATAGAATGTGAGACTTTGATGGTACCGAAACATGACGAAGAGCTCAATCATGGCACCCCACATCCCCTCTAAGAAAAAGATTGTTACTCATTTCTTTTAGAAAGCATTAAATATAAATTATTCCCCCACATCATTGAGCCTTATCTCTCTTTCACTCTTATTTTTTATTTTCGGACAATGAGTCGGAAGCCTCTTAGGATATTCCTAGAAATAAAACTGAAAACCAATGAATGATGATTGATACAAGAACCTATTATACTTACCATACTGCCCCTGTAATAATGACCATGGGATAGGAAGACCACTATCAAAGGTAGACCCCCAATATACGACTGATATGATTAGAAAATCCCCCCTAGTTCGATGACAGTCTCAGCAGGCTTTTCTTCAAAACCAGCTCACCAAATACACATGGCCCCCTATAGGCCCAAAGTACTTATAAAAAATCCAAGGAAGCTCCATTGCACCTTGACACTAGGGCAATTTTATTATTTTTAGAGGAAGAATCATATTAAAGGCTCCTACTTGCCCATAAGGAAGATGCAGAACGACGAAGTTACCACTCGAGGAATATTGTCGAAGATATAACACTGTCGATTCTATTACACTCCTACACTGGGGCATTTTTTTTTAGTTTTAGAATTTATTTTAGTTATTTGCTTTCTTGGTTGCACTATTTTCCTTTTCTTTGTAATAGTAAAAAAAAAGGGGGAGAGAAGAAGAAAGAAATAAAAACATACATCTTTTCCTACCAGATCCCGGTCTGAGACACCTCCCCCCTTGACAATCAGGAAGGGGGAGAATAAAAATTACTAACAACTTTTCTCTCATTTATAGATGTAGATTAACCTCCAACTATTATTGGGCCAACTCAAGGAGCATCCAAGTCCCAATAACAGGCGACGATACCAAAAATAAGACGAATGAAATATAGAAGGTAACAAGAAAATGAAGTAAAGCCAGGTACATCTAAAATAAAAAATCTCTTTTATATATCAAAAGTTTCTTTTACATCTGTCATCAGGGGCATACCCCCTGTATATACAATGAATGAAAACAAAAAAAAAATGCCCTACACCCTCCGTTGCCTCTAGGAGGGGCTCTTGCTATCATCTCCCATATCCTCGACCCCTGAGTCTGGAGTCTGACCCCTCAACAACTCAATCCTAGCACTAGGAGTCAGAGGACACTCCCTACGAGGAGAAGGCCTAGCAATAAAACCTCCCTTGCTCACCTGACTGGAGGCCCATCGAGAATGTGAACATAGAGGACTAAAGGCTAGCATAGGCCCTAGGGCCAAGTCTGCCTGAGCGTAGGCCCTCATGTGCTCACGAACTCCTCGATGAATCTTTGCCAGTGAGCCGCTAGCCCTCAATCCCAACCCTGGGAGATGGTCGATCATCTCTCACACCCTCCCTCCTACCCTCCCTAGCTTGTGCTATAAAAGCTCAATTGTCAACTGCATCTCAGCATGAACTATGGTGCGTGCACTCTCCAGCTCTATTGACCAGGTCCTCCGCTCAACCATGAGGTCCACGGTCAACTCCTGCATATGACGCTTTGAGATGTCAGTAGGAACCTCATGGCTCTCCTCGCAGGCCTGAGCGTGTTGCACCTCTAAGCGTGACTGCTCCAGCTCATGTACTTGTACAAGTCGAAGGCTAAGAAAATGCATATGCATAACAAGACAAAGAGCATGGACAACGAAGACATACCAGATCAACACGCTCCTACAAAAGATGCTCTATGGTGGCAGCAGTGGCTGGATCAGCTGAAGGAACCTCCGACGCAGGTGGCCATAAGAAGCAAAGAAAGAACATCAGGGATACAATGGTGCTATAAAACCAAGAACAAAAAATAACCATGCTAACAAAATATACCTGGGAAGGAGTGGGAGTCGGCTCCTGAGGAGGAGCCTCAAGAGCAGAGTCAGGAATAACCTACACATGAACCAAACAAACACAAAACTCGTCAGATAAAATTAATTAGCAAATGAAATAAAAACCAAATAAACTACAAATATACCTGACTCTCTGGGCGCAGAGAGGTGGTAGTCGCCTCCCTCGTCTGGAGGTCCTCAGCAAGGCGCCGTTGAAAATACATAACACAACATCAACAAACTTAAAAGTGCGAAGAAACTTGCCCAATGCTCTAGCTCTGCTCGGAGCTGAGCCATCGCTCGATCCTCCCGACTGGAAGAGGTGACTGAAGACGGGTAGAATGCCGAAGCAGAAGGCCCCAGCAACAGAAAGCTCCACTCTCTGCAAATATCAATAAACACATCAGACTTGACAAAGTCAATGATTCATAAAAATGAATGCTAATGACTAACAAAACAAAAATAAGCACTTACCAGTCAATCAATCTCAGAGCGTAGGCTAGTCGCTACCGCTCAGTCAGCCTACTGCTGACTATGGTAGGGCTCGAGCACTGCCACCTGCCTAACAACCTCGCTCTCCCTCTTAGTCTGACAAACATCAATCGAACGAGACCATTAAACTAAGACGATTAGAAATAGGAATGAATAAAACTCACAAAAATAAGTAAACATACCAGAAATTGCCGAGTCTCTGCGAGCTGAGTCCTCAGCTTGTCCTTCGAGGTCCCGGCCTGGAATACCAAGTTTGTCAAGGACTGCAACATCTCGTCTAGATGAGGAGCACATCTTGTCCACTCCATCGCCCTATGAAGTGCGTTCAACACTCTGCGGACACCCACATCCAGGTGGCCCTGCTCTGATGCGGCCAGTCTCTCCCTCAGAGCGAAGGCAGACTGAAGACCACCAACTGTGAAAGAACCGCTCCCATGGAATGGGTGGGTAAAGAGTCGACCACTGCCTATATCAGTGTTAATCTAATTTTAGAGTTGCAGATTATTTTATAAGAAAATGTGTGGCAAAAATATGGTGTCAAAAATAAATTAAAAGGTGGAGTAAAATGGATGAAAACAACAATCTAAAAACACATGCTTGTAAGATCCAGGGCTATATTAGCAAGTTTTATGAAGTAAGAGTTTGTCCCATGGAGAGTGATGATCTAAAATCTCGAGGGTTGTATAGTAAATTCCAGATCTGCCTACAGACCTGTCAGCTCTAAACCTACACTAGAAATCAAGGTAAAGAGAAGGTGTTTAGGTGTCACAAAACTAAAATGAAACTAAAAACATAAATACAACTAGATCTAAAGAAAAGGGAAAGAAAAGAATGTAGATGGAGTGGTAAAATAAAATAAAAATATGGGGAAGTAGACAACTGTGGGGTAATCTTCACTACAATTTAGATCAAGAACTAGATCTGCAGCATTCCTTCACTTGGCTATAAGCACAAGTGCAAGGTAGAAGAATCCAACTCAACCTTGTAATTTAGACTGCTCTTAAGGCTATAATCTATCCACTTAAATGGTCACAGATTATCCTAGGGAGGTAATCCAATCACAGGTGCTAAAGTTAGAACATGAAAACTATTGCAGACATTATACTTGCAAGGCTACAAGAACTTACAACCATCGGATCAAACAGTCCATGAAAATCTAGTGGAAACCACTAGAAATTACAGATTGTTTAGGGCTTTAGAATCAGCTGGTCATTGCTACAAAGAGGCCTACAATGACCAAGCTCTCAATCTACAATCTTTGTAAAAGTCTCAGATCTAAACACTGAGGATGGTGATACAAAATAGAGGAGAGTTTGGCTCTGCAACTATCTCTCACTTGGCTATAAGCTCAAGTACAGAGAAAAATAATCTATCTAAGCCCTATGAGCTGGACCAGCCTTAGGGCTATACCCTACCCACTTGAATGGCCACAGGCTATCCCAGAGGTTATTCGGATCACTGAGGTTGAAGATAGAACAGTAAAACTATTGTTGCTACCATGGTTGCAGGGCTACAAGCTCAAGCAACCATGGGAGCATTAAATCTATAAAAATCTATGTAAAAACACAGGCAAAAATACAGATTTAATGAGCATTAAAACAGGGCATTTCATTGATTAGAAAGGACTTACAATGGTTGCCCACAAGATAGCAGCCCTTGCACAAACCCCAAAACAGCTCACTCTATGTTTACAAAACCCATGCAAAAACTGAAAACTAAAAACATTTGCTACAAAGAACTTAGCCCAGCATTGCTGTTGGGCTAAGGCAAGAAGAAAAATAAAAGGAAAAGGGAAACTAAATCCTAACCCTAACCCTAGAAAAAGACTAAAGTGATTCAGCTATTTTGGATGATTTTACAAGGTAAAATATAGCTATTTATACAATCCATAGCAGCAGCTATGTGCATTGGCCAATCAGAAATGAGGAGGTTTGGAGTTGATTTCATGTCCCATCTGTGGCCCTTGGATGCTTTGGGAAGTGTGGGACTTTGGGAAGTGTGCCCTAGAAGTGGTGAAATACTGAAAATGTCCCTCTGTGCTGAAGTGTGGCTGCTGGAGTTCGTGCCTCGCAATGATGACAACTTCAACAACTTCAAAAGTTGCATCTCTCTAAGATCTCACCAAGATGAAAAACAGGCTATTTAAGCTGCACTGTAGCTTGCTAGGTTCATTTTTAGCAGCTTTATGTTGCTCACCAAGATCAAATGGAAGTTGTAACTCATCAAGCTCACATGCAGGTTGCCCACGAGGTTCTGTTTCAACAACTTTTTGCAGCTCGTGAGGATGAAATGTGGTTCATATGCAAGATGCTCACGGGGTTCAAAGAAACCACTCGAGATCCTCGCGAGTTCTCTTTCAGTTTCAGGCTGCAGGCTTGTGGGGCTAGACAAGTTTGAGTGTGAAGCTCGCGAGGTTGCTTTCAGCAGCATGAACCACTCGAGTGGTTACTCCAGCCTTAAACACTGCTCGAGTTCAATATTCTTCCACTTGATAGGCTACCACACCTCATCATTCAGCTTAAGAGGATGTATCTTTAAAGATGTAGCTGCTCGAGTTGCCTGATTCTCCAGCATCTGCATGTAGTGTGCTCTTGAGTGCATGGTGCAGCAACTGCTTGGCATGTGGATGCAGCCATGGTGTGCTCTAGCAGTTGCATAAGCAAGTCTTGAAGATTGCAACAAAGTGGCAGCTCTTATGTGTGTGTGGCGCAGCAGCATTTTCAACTACTAGTTTAGTGTTGTGTCTCACACATAATGCTGCATTCTATGGATTGCTTGAGTGTGGACTTTATGCACAAGAGTGTAAGCTGCTCAAGTGCATGGAATACAATAGAGACCTCCAGCCAACTGCTCAAGTATATTATCCCTTCAATTTTGCACCTCGACAACATGAATGGTTCCCTTTTTGTTGCTCAAGAGATTGCTGCTGCAGTATCTATGATGTGCTGCTCTGCTATCTGAAATGCTCGAGTAGTTGGAGAAGATCTGCTCGAGTTCCTTAATCCTTCACAATTGCAGCTGTTGTGATTCAGCAACATGGTGCTGAGGTGATTGCTGTGCAGGTCTTGTATTGCTTCCCCATGCAACTAAAGAAGTTTACAGCATCAACAAGAGAGTTTAGTTGGCTGCAGCAACAACAGCTTGCTTGCTCTGTTGGGTGGTTGCTGCAATAGTGAGATGCTTGAAGGCTTGGTGCAGCAGTTGATGGCTACAACCATTGCATCTGCTAGACAGCTTATGTGGTTCAACTACTGCAGCAGCAGTCCATTGACCTTTTGGTTGCACTTTGGTTTCACAGTAGGCCTCTAAGGATCCCAAAGCATGCAAAGTAGTCCCAATGGTGTACACCACCATGGTAAATTCAAAGTAATTCCATCAACTCCACAGCTTAGCATAAAATTCATTCTTCTTGTCTTGAAAATGAAAGATTGCAGTATTAAGCTCTTATTTTCCTGCTATCTACAAAAAATACTTATTAAAAGTCATTATTAACTGGCTTAAAGGTCCCTCAAAGGTCAGGTAAAGAGGTGAAAAGTGGTACTTTTTGCAGAGATTAGCAATCACGAAACGACGTCAGGAACTTTCGGGCATCTGCCTCATCGCGCGCCCCGGTAACCCTAGTCCCCCCAGCTCTAAAATCCTCAATCTAAGCTGCCATCCTCGATGAAAAGATGCTACCAAAGGGACCAGTCATCGTCCTCACCACTTGATGGTGAATCTCCGGAGGGACTCCCTGAGGGAGCCCCAACTGGCAAGTCACTCAAGAAAGGTGAATGCGTTCTACCTTCTCAAAACAGTGAACTCAGATGTCCACATCAAAGAAGGGCTGATCAGACTGAATCACCAGCTGCCTGTTATTCATTGAAAAGTTCCACTTTTCACCTCTTAACCTAGCCTTTACTGGACCTTAAAGCTAACTAATAACTCCTTTTTAGCTTATTTTATGGTTAGAAATAACTTCTATAGCTTAACATAAAGTCTATGCTTTTGGTGCCAAGAAGAGAGAGAATTCAAGTAAAAGATGATAGCTGAACTAGAAAGTGATGGAACACCATGGTGGTACACACCATGGTGACTAGTTTACATGTCACAATGGACCAAGAAAGTCCAGTAGATGAACCAACTATAGATGAGAGTGGAGGAAGCTGCAACAGAAGCATGTGCATAGCAGCAGAGGAGCCAATGACCTATCTCACATAGCTGAGGTGCTGCCTCGCACTGTTCAATTCATTGGCAAAGCTCCCTCACGCAGCTAATACATGCAGCATATTAGAGCTCATGAAGAAGTCGCACAACTCATTCAAGGGGTTATCACAAAGCAGTCTCTCGCACAACGGTCACACACTTCAACTGCAAGCAACATGTGAAGCACCTCGTGGAGCTCTCGTGTACTAAGCCTCCAGAAATACAACTCGTGAAGTTCTCGCAAGGATCAAGCCTTACTGCAGACGCGCACACTATCTCACAAGACCAATTGGCACGAACAACAGTAAAGACCTCGCAAAATTCTTACGTGGCTCTAGAAGAGAGAGACGCCTATAAGTCCTCTCATGCAGCTCTCGCGCGCCTAGAAGCAAATACACAGGCATTTGTGTGAGTACCTCACGAAAGAAAATGCCTGAAGCTCTACTGCGCGAGTGCACTCAAAGCTAAAGTAGCTGCGCAATCATCTAAAGTCCTACTGCGCGAGACAGTAATATTCAAAGCCAAACTCAACCTCGTGAACACTCTACAGCTGTGTGACAGAAGTGATATGCAGGAGCCAGTGTTGCGAAGCTCGGGCCCTTCACTTCTCAATCTTAACTGAAGGACCTTTTAGGGTTTTCTCCAAGTCTAGGGCACACATCTCGAGGTACAAATTCTGATGCATGCATCCTAAGACATCTAAGGGTTGTAACAGTGCCACATCTGCTTGAAAAATTAAGGTTTACTTTTCTCTCAGCCACAACATTCAAACTAAGTATATAAGTTGTGCTTGTAACTTAGAAATTATCAATCACTCTTTCCTTCAACCTCTGTCAGTTGAGAGCTCAAGCAGATTAGGGTTAGAGTTAGGGTTTGATCACCTCTTTTTTTATTTTTTCTTCTCTCTTAGCCCATCACTAGCTGGCTAAATCTTTGGTAAGCAATAAGGTGTAGCATTATTTAGTTTTGTAATAGGTCATTTAAACATTGGGATTTTATGTAGAGTTGTTGTGCACAAGGCTGCTGCCTTGAGAGATTTCATTATTGGTAACATCAGATCAATGAAATTTATGCTTTTAATGCTTACTTAATATATTATTTTCCTATTTGCCCATAGTTCTATTCAGGCTATAGCATGCATTTAGGATTTGAGCTTATTGAAAGGCCCATGGAAGCTTGAGCTTGTAGCCCTAGGACCATGGTGGCAGTAGCAGTTAACATATTCTGCCTCATCATTTGTGGGTAAGGAAGCCTTTGTGGATAGCCTGTGACCATTAGAGTCGATAGACTATAGCCCTAGGGCAATCTTGGTCACAGATCTGAGATAGATTCTTTTTCTCTGCACTTGAGCTTGTAGCCTGGTGAGAGATTATGAAGGAACAGGTTCCCCTCTGTTTCACTTGACCACTATCAGATGTTAGATCTGACTTCTCTCTAATGATTGCAGCTCTGAGAATATTTTATTGTAAGCTATTTTTAAGCAATAAATTGTTGATTTAATGTCCATTTAAATCTATAGATCTTTTGGTTCCATTAGATTCTCGATCGGATTGTATTTTTAAGAATTGCCCATTCACTTAACCTTTAGATCTTTTGATTGCCATCTAATCTTCCTAGGTTAAATACCCTTATGAATGTATGTAAGATCTAGAAGCAGATTTGCGAAGCTTGTAGCCTAGCAAATATAATGTTTGCAATGATATTCATGGCCTGATTTGATTCATTGGATTAGGTTTGATCAACCCGCTCCTTTGAATTAGGTTAGCTTTTCTGACTCAATCAATGGGATTTAACAGACTCTATTGGATAGACTGTGGCCATTTGAGTGGATAGACTATAGCCTTAATTGCACCCCAAATGACATGGGTTAAGTTGGATTCTTTTACCTTGCTGAGGTTATTGATAGCACTTCAGTAAGGATTTGCTACAGAGAGAGCCCTATATCTGAGTTACATAACTGAATGAACTTTTGCCTAAACTGCTACTTCTCATCCTTTTATCTTTATTTTTACACACCATTATCACCCTCTTCATAACCCTTTCTTAGGATAGGACTGTACTTTAATTCTTTTCTTTTTTTAGTAGGTAATTTAGTATAGTTGTGACACCCAACTCCCTTTCTTTAGGATTGTCAGATCTGTAGCCAGATCTGGAGGCCTACTATTATAGCCCATTTTGGATTCTAGATCAATTTTTCTGTGGGACAAGCTCTTACTTATCAAAACTTGCTACAATAGCCCTGTATCTTACAGGCTTAGGGTTATTTTAGTTGTGTTATTTTTATCTTTTATTTTATTTTTATTTTTAATTTGCTCTCACCACATACTAAAAATACAACACACTGGAATAATCGACCAATAAGTTTTTGGCGTCGCTGCCGGGCATATTGATTTGTTTAGTAGACTTGAGTTGTATTATATTTTCTTTTAGAAAATTCTTTGTAGCTGTGCCATAGTAGAATGAAAGTACTACTGATTTTTTTGAAATTTGCAGAATTAGATAATAGCAGAAGGGAAAAGCTAAAGCTATAGCTGGAGTCTAGCTAGCTTTGATTGCTCTTCTTTTATCCTAAAACTTAGTCCCTTGATGTTGAATTCACTATAATTAATTTAGTGTAAATTTGTTTAGTTGTAATTTAGTTAGAAATTCTTTGAGTGTTGTAAGCATTTTCCTTGCTTAATCTGTGTGTATGCTTGGAAGAAGGTCTCTTAACCTTGAGTTGGAACCTCCAAATCCTAAGGTTGAGAGAGTCCTTAGACCAAGACACACCACACAAGGCCCTAATGTTGAAATTGAGCAAGCTAACATGGCTGAGAGGCAAAGAACCCTGAAAGAATACAATGCACATGGGGATTAATCATCTCCCCTCTACATACAATTCCCTTAAGTGGAAGGAAACTATGAAATTAAGTCCTCCACCATCAATATGCTGTCGTCCTTCCATGGGTTTAGTAAGGAAGATCCTTACCAGCACATTGACCAATTTTCGGCACTTTGTACCACCTTCAATATTGCTGGCTTAGGACCTGAAGCCACCAAACTAAGGCTTTTTCCTTTTTTCTTAAAGGATAAAGCCAGCACCTAGCTCTCCAATCTCTCAGCCAGTAGCATGCAAACATGGAGTGACCTCTAAAGCCAAATTTTGGCTAAATTCTTTCCCATAAATAAGACCAGCCAGATGAGGACAAGTATTTTGTCATTTACTCAGTCCTCAACTGAGGATTTTTATGTAGCATGAGAGAGATTTTAGGAGATGTTAAAAGAATGCCCCCACCATCAAATTCCAATGTGGCAACTACTGCAAGTATTCTACCAAGGAATTAATCCCAAGAGTAGGGATATGGTGGATGCCTCTGTGGTGGTAGTTACCTCTATAAGACAGCTGATGAGGCTTGGGAGCTGTTTGACATTATAGGGAAAATTCTATGTAGTAGGAGTCACTGTCTCGCAATGACAGCCAGACCCCCGCTAAGTTGGTGAAAGAGTCCACCCTAGAGGTAGAATGTATGAAGTTAAGGTGCAAGGTGAGTTGGAGAGGAAGGTGGACAATCTGAGCTTGAAGTTTGACAAATTGATGAATGTGATGCAGCCTAGAATGGTTCCACAAGTGGAGGCATGTATGATATGCCAATCTCCCAGACATTTACTCCAAGATTGTCCATCAGCCAACCAATTCCCTGATTTTATTATGGAGCAACTCAATGCTGCTCAAGCATTTGGGCAACAGCCTGCTGAGTACTCATGGAGGAACCACCCAAATTTAAGGTGGAGACAAGATAATTACCCTCAACCCCAACAGCAGTAGTTGGTAGCTCCATATAGACCCCAGCACCAGTTTAACCAAGGATACCCACCTAGACAGAATTTTTAGTTGCCTACCCCACAGCCCAACCAGTTGGCCTTGCCCCCACTACAGCCTAGATCCTCTTTTTTAAAAGAGAAAATGCTGTCATCCATGTAGAATTTGGGGAGCCTAGTCCAAACTGTGAATTCTCATAGGCAAAGCATTAAGAAAATAGAGGACCAGCTTGGTCAAATCTGTAATACTTTGAACAAAAGAGAGGAGGGTAGACTGTCTAGTAAACCCTTAACCAACCCTAAAGGGCAGTACATGATTGGTGAAGCATCCTCTACCCATGAGGATGCTAATGCAATCACTATCCTGAGGAGTGGTAGGGTGGTTGATAATTTTATGGGCAGAGCAACTGAGGAGGTCATGGAAGAAGAAAAGGAAAAAAATGAGAGTGGTGAAGAGCCAAAGGAGTCAACCCCTGCTGTTGATCAGCAAGGGTAAAATAAAGGGGCTGATGTTAAGCCCCAACAACAACCAATAAGTGAAAAAAAAACAAAAAAACAAAAAAATGACCATGATGTGGTTAGGCATGCAGCTGTGGCACCAGCAACTTCCATTTCCTCAAGCATTAGTTGGCCCATCTCTTTTTCATAAGGGGAATACTCAGATGGAGGAAATGATAGAGACTTTCAAGCAGGTCAAGATCAATTTGCCACTGCTTGATGCCATAAAATATGTCCCTACCTATGCTAAATTCCTAAAGGACCTCTGTGCACAGAAGAGAAAAGAAAGGGTGCAGTTGTCCAAAAAGGTTTTTGCTATTGAGTCAGTTATGTCCATTGCCACACCTGAGAAACTACAAGACCCTGGGGTGCCTACTATCCTCTGCATAATTGGAAACCATACTATTGGTAAAGCCCTCTTGGACGTAGGGGCCAGTGTGAACCTGCTCCCATATTCTGTGTATGAGGAACTAGGTTTGGGGGAGCTAAAATCCACATCAGTAGTGCTCTAACTGGCTGATAGATCTGAAGGAGACCTATAGGTGTGGTGGAGGATGTTTTGGTGGGGGTGGACAAGTTCTACTATCCTGCTGATTTTCTTATTTTAGACATGGACCCTTACAAAACTAAAGCCCTAATTCCTGTCATCCTTGGAAAGCCATTCTTGGTCACTACAAATGGTTGAGTACAATGCAGGTTAGGGATGATGGAGGTGACCTTTGGGAACATGAAGGCCCAATTAAATATGTACCATGCTGCTGCACATCCTCAGATGGACATTGAGGACTGTTGTGCAATAAATATACTAGATGGTCTAGTGGAAGAGGAATTATCCAATCTGCTAGATTGGGATAATATTGCTGATGACCTGGCAAATATTTGGAGTATGGTTGAGAAGAAGGTCTAAGTTTTTATGACAGAAGAGAGCACAAAAATATAGTCTTCTGTGGGCCTAGTGCAGCACTCCAGCTTAAAATCCTCATTGCTGCCCCTTCCTCAAACCACTAAGGCACCTTCATTGCCTTTAATTGAAAGCCCCCCAGAGTTGGAGCTGAAACAGCTCCCAGCCACATTAAAATATGCCTTCTTGGGGCAGAACAACAAGCTTTTAGTGATTATCTCCTCCTCTCTCACTAGTGAGCAGAGGAGGCATTATTGAGTGTCCTCAAGAAGCATAAAAAGGCAATGAGGTGGACAATAGCTTATCTTGGAGGCATTGATGCCTTAGTCTGCATGCACATAATTCACCTGGATGAGGGTGCAAAACCCTCAAGGGAGATGCAGAGGAAACTTAATCCTCACATGCAGGAGGTGGTCCTCAAGGAGATAGTGAAACTGTTGGATGCAGGGGTAATTTACCCCATTTTAGATTCAGAATGGGTGTCACTTATCTAGGTGGTACCTAAAAAATCAGGCATAACAACTATCACTACTGATTCTGAGGAGTTGATGCCAGCCAGAGAGACCACTGGCCGGAGAGTTTGCATTAATTATAGAAAACTCAACTCTAAGACTAGAAAAGACCACTTCCCCCTCCCTTTCATTGACCAAATTCTGGATAAGCTGACTGGGAAGGCATTTTATTGCTTTCTTGATGGATACTCTAGGTATAACCAAATCCCTGTTTATCCTCAAGATCAAGAGAAAACTACTTTCACATGCCCCTTTGGCACCTTTGCTTATAGAAGGATGCCTTATGGATTGTGCAATGCCCCAGCCACTTTTCAGAGGTGCATGTATGTAATCTTTTCTGATATGATTGACAAATTCTTGAAAATCTTCATGAATGATTTCTCAATATTTGGAGACAGCTTCAGCCAGTGCTTGAGTCACCTTGAGCTAGTTTTATAAAGATGTGAGGAGACCAATTTAGTCCTAAGTTGGGAAAAGAGTCACTTTATGGTGACACAAGGAATTATATTAGGTCATGTGGTCTCTCACAAAGGAATAGAGGTTGACAAGACTAAAGTAGACTTGATTTCACACCTGCCCCCTCCTAAGACTGTCAAACAAATCAGATCATGTTTAGGACATGTTGGATTCTATAGGAGGTTCATTAAGGACTTCAGCAAAATTTTAAAGTCATTATGCCACCTGCTTTGTCAGGATGTGCCATTTGACTTCTCTGCTGAGTTCCTTGAGGCCTTTGAGGTCTTGAAAAAGTGCCTTACCACTGCTCCTGTAATCCAGGCTCCAGATTACTCACTCCCCTTTGAGTTAATGTGTGAAGCATCAAACTTGGCCATAGGTGCTGTCTTAGGACAGAGGAAAGATAAGTTGCCCGCAGTGATCTATTATGGCAGCAAATCACTAGCTGAAGCTCAACTGAACTACACCACTACTGAGAAGGAGCTATTAGCTGTTGTACTTATTGTGGATAAGTTTAGACCCTACTTACTTGGGTCTAAAATTATTGTTTTCACTGATCACTCAGCCCTGAAATACCTACTGGCAAAGGTTGATTAGATGGATCCTCCTATTACAGGAGTTTGATCTTGAGATCAAGGATAAAAAGGGAGTTGAGAATGTGGTGGCTGACCATCTCTAGGATTAATGAGTTGTTCCCTAATGAGCAACTATTTGTTGTGCAGTCTAGTGTGTCCTGGTTTGCACACATTATCAAGTTTCTTGTTGTTGGTAGGATTCCCCCTCACTAGTCCAAGATGGACAAAGACCTATTTTTCTCTCAGGTCATTTATTTTGTGGGAGGATCCATACCTATATAAGCATTGCGTAGACCAGGTGGTTAGGAGATGTGTACCTGAAAGTGAGTTCCATAGCATTCTTTCCATGTGCCATGAGCAAGCCTGTGGAGGTCATTTTGGTGTAATAAGATTACAGTAAAAGTGCTGCAATATGATTTTTATTGGCCTTCTTTGTTCAGAGATGCATTAATACATTGCAAGGCCTGTGAGAGATGTCAAAGGATGAGAGGCATTTCCAAGATAAATTCTATGCCATTGTAGCCCATCCATGTGGTAGAACTTTTTTAACATCTGAGGCATTAATTTTATGGGCCCCCCTTTCCTCCATCTATGGTTTTTAACTTCATACTTGTGGCAGTGGATTATGTGTCCAAATGGGTGGAAGCCATTGCCACAAGGACCAATGACCACACAGTTGTCCTTAAAATTTTGAAGGATAATATCTTCTCCAGATTTGGCACCCCCAGAGATATCATTAGTGATGGGGAGAGTCATTTCTATAACAGACCTTTTGAGAACCTCCTAAAAAAGTATTCTGTTACCCACAAAATTACAACTCCCTACCACCCACAAACCAGTGGGCAAGTTAAAATTTCCAATAGGGAGATCAAGCATATCTTGGAGCAGTCTGTGAGGACTGATAGGAAGGATTGGACACATAAGCTGAATGATGCTTTGTGGGCTTATAGGATTGCCTATAAGACCCCTATTGGCTTGTCTCCATTTAGACTGGTGTATGGCAAGGCCTGCCACCTACCAGTGGAGTTAGAGCACAGAGCCTATTAGGCTATCAAATCACTAAATTTTGATCTAACTTCTGCTGGTTCTCACAGGAAATTACAACTGGCAGAGCTTGATGAGCTAAGGCTAGAAACCTATTCAAATGCCAGAATGTACAAGGAGAAATCAAAGACATTCTTCGACAAGAAGCTAATGAGAAGGGACTTCAATGCTGGCACTAAGGTTTGGCTTTTCAACTCCAAACTAAGATTTTTTCCAGGAAAATTAAAATCCAGATGGGATGGACCTTACACTGTCATTCATGCCTCCCCATCTGGTGCTGTGGAGATCTTGGATCCCATGTCTGGGAAGATCACAAAAGTGAATGGGCAGAGGCTAAAAATTTGTGTAGAAAATTCAGTAGAGCCCCCTCAAACCATTCACCTACATGAACCTCCCACTGCTCAGTGATCCACAACTTTGTAACATATGTAACATATGAGTTAACTGCTTTATTTTTTTTATGATGCTTAGAAAATTTTCAATTACTGCTTTTAGGGTGTTGATTGGCTTGTGTTTGATTTTGTTTTGTTCATTTTTCTTTTGAATATATGTGCATATATGTCATCTGAATTTGCTATACAAGTCTATTGATGTATGGTTGAGGTTCTCTCACGATAAATGGCATGAATTTTATCGTAAAAACTATCTTTAGAATTCTGCAATTGAGATGAACAGTTGTTGATAATAGTCACATAATTGTAATGCTGAAATGGAGTATATGTGAAAGGGTTGATGGTGATGCACAATGGATAGGTGCATGACATTATAGAGGCACTAGTCAATGTGCAGCATTGAGAAAATGATTAAACATGGGTTCTCGCGATGCTAACAGGCATAAATTTTAATCTCACAGAGCCCTGATGACAATTCGAGCCCCACGAGGCTCGATCTTGGCAGAAATTTGGAACTGCGTGAATAACTGACTCCACGCGTTTAACCTTGCGAGGCACTTGATGCTCTACATTTTGAAGTCTCGCTAAGTTAGAAAGCACAGTTGCGCGAAAAAGAAAAAATTCAACTCGCTCACCAAGGCCCAGTTTCAACTCTGCGAACTACATTGAGAAGCATTTTTTTTTCCTTCTGTGTGACAGAACTCCTCGCGGGAATGAATATACATTGCACAAGAAATGTGCCCCGCGAGCACCTGTTAGCAGCTGCGCGAGGCACGGATTTTCCCTTTAAACCATTGCGAATTTCTTCGAATTCATCATTTCATATCTCTTCACCGTAACTCCCATTGCTAATAATAGACCAACATGCACTCTGCGAGATCATTCCCCATAATAAATTGGACGATATTTTATATTTATCCTAGCCGACGTATTTATTGATAATTAGCCTTCTTTATTATCATTATAGAAATTAACCTTAGAAGGAGGAGAAAATTTAGTATGTCGATGCATATTCCACCACCCATGCATTTTAAATACATGGCTAGTTCTCCGCCATCGCATTCATTTTATTTTGACCCCATCAGTCTGTCCCTACCCACAACTGTGGCGGATGACAAACCCATTGATCTGCCGACAAAATTCTATCCAGTTTGGGAGGACCCACCACCACCAAAAGAACCTGACCCATTACAATTCCTGTGGGACGAGTTTGAGGAAGTATAAAAGATTTTGGCCAAGGAGGAAAAGAAAAAGAATCGAAGAAAGAAAAAGAAACAGAAGATAGAACCATCTGCATCTTCTCCTCCTTCCTGTTCACTCTATCCACCACCTGCTCAACATCCTTCTCCTTAGTCCCTGTTATCCCCCTTGTTCTAGCTTACAGTTCCTCTTCCATGAAGCAGCAGGTTTTTGCCACTGTCATGTCTAACTTAGTGTGTGTCTAGATTTGTCCTAGGTTTATACTCTTTCTGTATCTAAATGAAAATTTCTTTTGTTTCTGTTGTGTGATATACTTTCTATCTTTATAGTTGTTAGTTTGTTTTTAGTTGTTTGTGTGTGCCTTATTTCTTGCTTTTATTTGCTTTATTTTTGTGTTTGATTTTGTATATGTTCCCTACTGCACTTGCCCTCTTATCTTTGAATCAGTGAGGACATTGCTCCTCATAGGTTTGGGGGTGTGGCAAGGATTGCGAATGAGTTAGTTAACATAAGTGCAACAATCTTAACTAAGTGATGAATAAATAGAATGAACTTCACCTAAGCAATGTTGAAAGTGAGGAAATTTAAACACTGTGCAGACCTTTTTAATACTAAAATCATTGGATAATCAATACTTCTATGAGGTGAACATCAGGAAATTTTTTATAAACAATAGTTAGTGAACCAGTAAGGAGAGAAACAGGTCAAAGCATTCCCCTTTGAGTTCAATTGAAGACTGTACCCAGTGAGCTTTGAGCCTATAAATTTTTTTTTTTAGGAGTGTCTTTGGCAACTTTTTCCTCTTCTGAGGATTGACTTAGTCAAGCCCTTTTCACTAAAAGTTAGACATCCCAAGTTGAAGCTATTTGACAGTAATCATGACACTAAGGAAAGGATCAAGGCCTTCATTTGGACAATTTGAAACTACCCTTGTGCATACACTTTTTGAGCCTTAAAGTCTCATTTTTTCTTCAACAAACACCAAAGTACTTGAACTTGAACCTCTTAACCTGATTCAGCCCTTCCCTCACTTTGAGAAATCAGAAGGTAAAGGAGAGGGTGTTGAAGATAGGTGAGTAAAGTTTAACATTTGGTAAAAGGAGAAGAAAAGAGAGGAGATCTGTAAATAATAGTGTAGCAGTTGTAGATGTGTGGCAGCCATCATCATAAAATATATATATATATATATATATACAAGAAACAAAAAGAAAAAGAGAAAAGAAAGAGAAGTCAAAAGAAGAATTCCATTGGAAATGTTGAGAAAAAGAGAAGTTGGCTACTTTAGCTTTGAAATTTTAAAAGATGGAGTTGTGCTGAAATGAAGAAGGTGAAGTCATGAATCATCTCCTACCTATGTTTATTTCTCAATTTTGAATCCCTCTTTACCCCTTTTATTCTTTACAACCCTCACCAATAAGCCATATTACAACCCATGAAAAGCCCTTGTTGATCCAAAGTCAAATGAACTATCATGTGAAGATGAGGGAATGTCTAATCTATGGTGAGAGTACTTTATGATGTCAGAAATTAGAAGCAACGCCTATGCTCATGCTTGCAAACCCATTTGGGGTATGTAACTGCTCTTAAGCTTATGTGAAATGATACACCCTTAAACTCATTTGTGATAGACAGCCCTGGTAAGCATTGGGTCTGAGATTGAAATCATTGGGGCATTGTTTGAACCTGAATTTTGATGTACTGGTAAGCTTAGTACTGTTTTGCACATTTTGTTTTCGTGGTGTCAACTGATTGGAGGTGATGAGCATGCATGCATGACTGAGGTGTAAATTGTTTGCATATACTACTTTGGAACTCCTTTAGTTTTGACAAAGCAAGGGTGAAATGAACTATATTTATTTCAAACTGATTAACCACTGTGTGCACTTTTGTTAATTGTTTCATTGAGAAGTTTGTGGGTACCTTCACTGAAAACCCTCAGGAGACTTCACTCCTCCACTAGGGATCACCTAGGGGTTTAAAAGGCTTGATGCATAAGCTAAATGCATCCGTGCTCCCTACGAAAGTGGCATTTACATTCTTAGATTAGTTGTTAAAATTTTTCTTTGCTCAGGGACTAGCAAAGATTAGGTTTAGGGGTGTGTTATTCACTTAAAAGTACCACTTTTTACCTCTTAACCTAGCCTTTGCTCGACCTTGAAGCTGGCTAATAACTCCTTTTTAGCTTGTTTTATAGTTAGTAATAACTTGTGCAGCTTAACACAAAGTCTATGCTTTTGGTGCCAAGAAGAGAGAGAATTCAAGTAAAAGATGACAGCTGAACTAGAAAGTGATGGAATACCATGGTGAATATTTTGCATGTCACAATGAACCAAGAAAGCCCAGCAGATGAACCAAGTGTAGATGAGAATGGAGAAGGCTGCAACAGAAGCATGTGCATAGCAAAGAGAGAGCTAATGTGTTCAATTCATCGCAAAGCTCTTTGCGCAGCTAAGACATGCAGCATATTAGAGCTTGCAAAGAAGTCGTACAGTTCATTGAAGGGGTTATCACACAGCAGTCTCTCGAACAGTAGTCACGTGCTTCAGCGGTAAGCAACATGTGAAGCACCTCGTGGAGCTCTCGCGCACTAAGCCTCCAGAAATACAACTCACAAAGTTCTCCCAAGGATCAAGCCTTAATGCAGTCACGCGCACTACCTAGCTAGACCAATTGGCACGAACAACAACAAAGACCTCGTAAAGTTCTCGCGTGGCTCTGGAAGAGAGAGACGCCCAAAAGTCCTCTCGCGCAGTTCTCGCGCCCCTAGAAGCTGAACCCTAAATCGAGCGAGATGCAAAGGCATCTGTGCGAGTACCTCGTGAAAGAAAACACCTGAAGCTCTACTGCGCAAGTGCACTCAAAGCTAAATCAGCTGCACTATCATCCAAGGTCCTACTGTGCGAGACAACAATATTCAAAGCCAAACTCTACCCTGCTAACACTCTGCAGTTGTGCGATAGAAGTGATATGCAGGAGATAGCCTCGCGAAGCTTAGGCCCTCCACTTCTCAATCTTAACTTAAGGACCTTTTGGGGATTTCCCCAGGCTTAGGGCACACATCTTGAGGCACAGATGCTGATGCACACATCCCAAGACATCGAACAATTGTAACAGTGCCACATCTACTTGAAAAATTAGGATCTACTCTTCTCTCAGCCACAACATTCGGACTAAGTATATAAGTTGTGCTTATAACTTAGAAATTATCAATCACTCTTTCCTTCAACCTCTGTCGGTTGAGAGCTCAAGCAGATTAGGGTTAGGATTAGGGTTTGATCACCTCTTTTTATATTTTTTCTTCTCTCTTAGCCCAGCACTTGCTGGCTAAATCTTTGGTAAGCAATAAGGTGTAGCTTTATTTAGTTTTGTAATAGGTTATTTAAACATTAGGATTTTGTGTAGAGTTGTTGTGCACAAGGCTGCTACCTTGAGAGATTTCATTGTTCGTAACATTAGATCAATGGAGTTTATGCTTTTAATGCTTACTTAATCTGTTATTTTCCCATTTGCCCGTAGTTCTGTTCAGGCTATAACATGCATTTAGGATTTGAGCTTATTGAAAGGCCCATGGAAGCTTGATCTTGTAGCCCTGGGACCATGGTGGCAACAGCAGTTAACATGTTCTGTCTCATCATTTGAGGGTAAGGGAGCTTCTATGGATAGCCTGTGACCATTAGAGTGGATAGACCATAGCCCTAAGGCAATCTTGGTCACAGATCTGAGATGGATTCTTTTTCTCTACACTTGAGCCTGTAGCCTGGTGAGAGATTGTGCAGGAATAGGCTCCCCACTATTTCACTTGACCACTATTAAATGTTAGATCTGGCTTCTTTGTAGTGATTGCAGCTCTGAGGATATTTTATTACAAGGTATATTTAAGCAATAAATTGTTGATTTAAAGTCCATTTAAATCTATAGATCTTTTGGTACCATTAGATTCTCGATTGGATTTGTGTTTTTGGGAATTTCCCATTCACTTAACCTTTAGATCTTTTGATTGCCATCTGATCTTCCTAGGTTTAATACCCCTATGAATGCCTGCCAGATCTGTACGTAAATCTGAGGAGCTTGTAGCCTAACAAACATAGTATCTGCAATGGTATTCATGGCCTGATTTGATTCATTGGATTAGGCTTGATCAACCCGCTCCTTTAGATTAGGTTATCCTTTCTGACTCAATCAATGGGATTTGACAGACTCTATTGGATAGACTATGGCCATTTGAGTGGACAGACTATAGCCTTAAGAACACCCCAAATGGCATATGTTAAGTTGGATTCTTCTACCTTGTTGAGGTTGTTGATAGGACTTCAGTAAGGATTTGCTGTAGAGAGAGCCCTAAATCTGAGTTACATAGCTGAATGAACTTTTGCCTAAACTGCTTACTTCTCATCCTTTTATCTTTATTTTTACACACCATCATCACCCTCTTCATAACCCATTCTTAGGATAGGACAGCACTTTATTTCTTTTCTTTTTTTAGTAGGTAATTTAGTGTAGTTGTGACACCCAACTCCCTTTCTTTAGGATTGTCAGATCTAGAGGCCTACTATTATAGACCATTTTGGGTTCTAAATCAATTTCTCTGTAGGACAAACTCTTACTTATCAAAACTTGCTACAATAGCCCTGTATCTTGCAGGCTTAGGGTTATTTTAGTTGTGTTGTTTCCATCTTGTATTTTACTTTGATTTTTAATTTGTTCTCACCACACAATAAAAACACAACACACTGGAATAATCGACCAACACTGCCCTACATCCTCTCCTGCACCATAGGGCTTCCAAATCACCTGTGACTTGAAGTAAGCAAAACACGCTGTCAAATCTATGACCTAAAACACATAGAACACCATGACAATACAAATAGCATATACTTTCCCTGCGTGCATGTCCTCAAACAAACCCCACGCTGTCTGAAGATCCGAAGACCGACAGCGCTGTCACAGCGCCCTCCCCCTCACGTGCATCTGTGGGAATGTGAAAGTAATCTCCCTCGTGACCCGCGAGCGTAAGAAGGAGAAATGGTCATACACCCAGAACTAAACACATGACGTCAGAAACCATCACTAAAATGGACACTAAAATCACTAAGACATTACCAACGAAACTAGTAGTCAACTAAAACTCACCTGGAGAAAAGGGAAGAAACCTCAGATGGTCGCGACGCCTCTCCCTCTACGATAAAGCTACTCGTAGAGGTGTGCCAATGCCGCTACCCCCAAGCAAAGGTGGGCACCTGATCCAGGTCCCTCAACAATGTCAAGAAAAGACCCGTCACACATCCCTAGGTCGAAGATGAGAAGAGGACTGCCCTGAAGAAATGCATCAACAATGCCCGGAGTACTGGATCTGCCTCTACTCCTAGCTCTGTTACTGGCACCCGACATGCCATCACCTTACTACGTGTCATAAACGCTACCCCACCTCCGAGTGACACCTCAGAGGGATGAATCTACTTGCAAAAGTGTCAAAGAACCAGGTGACCCAGACTACCCTAATCCCAGATCTACTGTATTAGTACTCGATACCGAGCACCTCCCGACACACAGAGTGATAATCATGCTCCATCTGCCCAGTGATTGGCGCCCCCACGAACCGCAACCCGATGATATGGGCCCAATCCTCAGGGGTGGGCAGCAACATGCCTACTGGGAACAACAATGCCTGTTGCTCCCTCCATCTCTCTAGAATTGCCCCGATCAAACCCCGGTCAACCGTGAAGAGCTCCAACTCCAAAATTGGCACGAAGTTGAAAGCCACTAATTGCACCCACTGGAACTCTGACAGGGCACGATACCAGGCATGAGACTCTGACCATGCTGAACTAATGGCTAGTGCCTAAGGCTCCTAATGAACCTCAAGTAAAAACAAAAGATACATTAATCTATGCCTACACTACCACTGATTGCAATTATAGACAATGACTAAACCTAAACCATAACAATAAAAAAATGATGACAATTTGTAATAAGCACACAAAACATGATAAAAATAATGCCGAACGGAAAAGTAAACATGACCTAAAGCTACACACAAATATGATGCATGAAGGCGCACGCACCCTAAAACTAAATGCAGGTTTGACGTAAAATTAAAAGGTTTTCATCCTAAGAAGTTTACATTGTAACCTAAATGCCTAGAAATGAAAGAGGAACTCTTGCTCAACGGGTACCTACTTGATCTCGCACAAAGAACTCCTCCAGCAGAATCTTAATCACGGGATCATGAGGAGCACCATCCTCACCACCATTCTCAACTCCCCCATCTGCTCTATCTCAGAAGCGGTCAAGGAAAGTTGGTCAATACCCTTAGACTCCATCTCAGATCGAAGAGCTCGAAAAGCTAAAGAGAACACAAGAAACGACATCCAAAATGGACGGATAGATGGCAAGAAATCTGGAAAACACGGAATTTGGGGAGCAAGGAAGAGGAGAGCACAAAATTGAGAAAGATTTAGGAAGCGTGGGTTTGAAAATTGCAAATCTTGAGCTTATATAGAGCATGGCTTAATCGCGTGCCTGAACATGGGCGCGCAATTGAATTGCATGCATTATTCATCGGGCTCAAACTAAAACACGTCCCACTGAATGGGCGCGTAATCGAATTCTTGCGTTCTCTTCAGCTTTTCGAGCTCTTCGATCTGAGATGGAGTCTAAGGGTATTGACCAACTTTCCTTGACCGCATCTGAGATAGAGAGAATGGGGGAGTTGAGAATGGTGGTGAGGATGGTGCTCCTCATGATCCCGTGATCAAGATTCTGCTGCAGAGAGAGCCCTAAATCTGAGTTACATAGCTGAATGAACTTTTGCCTAAACTGCTTACTTCTCATCCTTTAATCTTTATTTTTACACACCATCATCACCCTCTTCATAACTCTTTCTCAGGATAGGACTGTACTTTATTTTTTTTCTTTTTTTAGTAGGTAATTTAGTGTAGTTGTGACACCCAACTCCCTTTCTTTAGGATTGTCAGATCTAGAGGCCTACTATTATCGCCCATTTTGGGTTCTAGATCAATTTCTCTGTAGGATAAACTCTTACTTATCAAAACTTGCTACATTAGCCCTGTATCTTGCAGGCTTAGGGTTATTTTAGTTGTGTTGTTTCCATCTTGTATTTTACTTTGATTTTTAATTTGTTCTCACCACATAATAAAAACACAGCACACTGGAATAATCGACCAACACTGCCCTGCATCCTCTCCTGCACCATAGGGCCTCCAAATCACCTGTGACTAGAAATAAGCAAAACACCCAATCAAATCTATGACCTAAAACACATAGAACACCATGACAATACAAATAGCATATACTTTCCCTGCGTGCAGGTCCTCAAACAAACCCCACGCTGTCTGAAGATCCGAAGACCGACAACGCCGTCACAGCGCCCTCCTCCACACGTGCATCCGTGGGGATGTGAAAGTAATCACCCTCGTGACCCGCGAGCGTAAGAAGGAGAAATGGTCGTAAACCCAGAACTAGACACACGATATCAGAAACCATCACTAAAACGGACACTAAAATCACTAAGACATTACCAACGAAACTAGTAGTCAACCAAAACTCACCTGGAGAAAAGGGAGGAAACCTCCGATAGTCATGACGCCTCTCCTTCTACGATAAAGCTACTCATAGAGGTGCGCCAATGCCGCTACCCCCAAGCATAGGTGGGCACCTGATCCAGGTCCCTCAACAATGTCAAGAAAAGACTCGTCACACATCCCTAGGCGGAAGATGAGAAGAAGACTACCCTGAAGAAATGCATCAAGAATGCCCAGAGTACTGGATCTGCCTCTACTCCCAGCTCTGTTACTGGCACCCGACATGCCATCACCTTACTACGTGTCATAAACGCTACCCCACCTCTGAGTGACACCTCAGAGGGATGAATCCACTTGTAAAAGTGTCAAAGAACCAGGTGACCCAGACTACCCCGATCCCGGATCTGCTGTATTGGTAGTCGATATCGAGCACCTCTCGACACATAGACTGATAATCACTCTCCATCTGCCCTATGATTGGCGCCCCCTCGAACCGCAACCCGGTGATATGGACCCAATCCTCAAGGGTGGGCAGCAACATGCCTACTAGGAACAGCAATGCCTGTTGCTCCTCCCTCCATCTCTCCAGCATTGCCCCGATCAAACCCCCAGTCAACCATGAAGAGCTCCAACTCCAAAATTGGCCCGAAGTTGAAAGCCACTAATTGCACCCGCTGGAACTCTGACAGGGCACGATACCAGGCATGAGACTTTGACGATGCCGAACTAATGGCTAGTGCCTAAGTCTCCTAATGAACCACAAGTAAAAACAAAATATACATTAACCTATTCCTACACTACCACTGATTGCAATTATAGACAATGACTAAACCTAAACCATAACAATAAAAAAATGATGACAATCTATAATAAGCACACAAAACATGATAAAAATAATGCCGAATGGAAATATAAACATGACCTAAAGCTACACACAAATATGACGCATGAAGGCGCACGCACCCTAAAACTAAATGCAGGTTTGACATAAAATTAAAAGGTTTTCATCCTAAGAAGTTTACATTGTAACCTAAATGCCTAGAAATGAAGGAGGAACTTTTGCTCAACAGGTACCTACTTGATTTCACACAAAGATCTCCTCCAGCAGAATCTTGATCATGGGATCATGAGGAGCACCATCCTCACCACCATTCTCAACTCCCCCATCTGCTCTATCTCAGATGCGGTCAAGGAAAGTTGGTCAATACCCTTAGACTCCATCTCAGATCGAAGAGCTCAAAAAGCTAAAGAGAACGCAAGAAACGACATCCAAAACGGACAGATAGATGGCAAGAAATCTCGAAAACACGGAATTTGGGGAGCAAGGAAGAGGAGAGCACAAAATTGAGAAAGATTCAGGAAGTGTGGGTTTGAAAATTGTAAATCTTGAGCTTATATAGAGAATGGCTTAATCGCGCGCCTGAACATGGGCGCGCAATTGAATTGCATGCATTATTCATCGTGCTCAAACTGAAACACGTCCCACTGAATGGGCGCATAATCGAATTCTTGCATTCTCTTTAGCTTTTCGAGCTCTTCGATTTGAGATGGAGTCTAAGGGTATTGACCAACTTTCCTTGACCGCATCTGAGATAGAGCGGATGGGGGAGTTGAGAATGGTGGTGAGGATGGTGCTCCTCATGGTCCCGTGATCAAGATTCTGCTGCAGAGAGAGCCCTAAATCTGAGTTGCAGAGCTGAATGAACTTTTGCCTAAACTGCTTACTTCTCATCCTTTTATCTTTATTTTTACACACCATCATCACCCTCTTCACAACCCTTTCTTTGGATAGGACAGTACTTTATTTCTTTTCTTTTTTTAGTAGGTAATTTAGTGTAGTTGTGACACCCAACTCCCTTTCTTTAGGATTGTCAGATCTAGAGGCCTACTATTATGGACCATTTTGGGTTCTAGATCAATTTCTCTGTAGGACAAACTCTTACTTGTCAAAACTTGCTACAATAGCCCTGTATCTTGCAGGCTTAGGGTTATTTTAGTTGTGTTGTTTCCATCTTGTATTTTACTTTGATTTTTAATTTGTTCTCACCACACAATAAAAACACAGCACACTGGAATAATCGACCAACACTGCCCTACATCCTCTACTGCACCATAGGGCTTCCAAATCACCTGTGACTTGAAGTATGCAAAACACCCTGTCAAATCTATGACCTAAAACACATAGAACACCATGACAATACAAATAGCATATACTTTCCCTGCGTGCATGTCCTCAAACAAACCCCACGCTGTCTGAAGATCCGAAGACCGACAGCGCCATCACAGCGCCCTCCCCCTCACGTGCATCTGTGGGAATGTGAAAGTAATCTCCCTCGTGACCCGCGAGCGTAAGAAGGAGAAATGGTCATAAACCCAGAACTAAACACACGACGTCAGAAACCATCACTAAAATGGATACTAAAATCACTAAGACATTACCAACGAAACCATCACTAAAATGGATACTAAAATCACTAAGACATTACCAACGAAACTAGTAGTCAACTAAAACTCACCTGGAGAAAAGGGAAGAAACCTCCGATGGTCGCGACGCCTCTCCCTCTACAATAAAGCTACTCGTAGAGGTGCGCCAATGCCGCTAACCCCAAGCATAGGTGGGCACCTGATCCAGGTCCCTCAACAATGTTAAGAAAAGACCCATCACACATCCCTAGGTTGAAGATGAGAAGTGGACTGCCCTGAAGAAATGCATCAAGAATGCCCGGAGTACTCAATCTGCCTCTACTCCCAGCTCTGTTACTGGCACCCGACACGCCATCACCTTACTACGTGTCGTAAACGCTACCCCACCTCCGAGTGACACCTCAGAGGGATGAATCCACTTGTAAAAGTGTCAAAGAACCAGGTGACCCAGACTACCCCGATCCCGGATCTGCTGTATTGGTAGTCGATATCGAGCACCTCTCGACACACAGACTGATAATCACTCTCCATCTGCCCTATGATTGGCGCCCCCTCGAACCGCAACCCGGTGATATGGACCCAATCCTCAGGGGTGGGCAGCAACATGCCTACTAGGAACAGCAATGCCTGTTGCTCCTCCCTCCATCTCTCCAGCATTGCCCCGATCAAACCCCCAGTCCACCATGAAGAGCTCCAACTCCAAAATTGGCCCAAAGTTGAAAGCCACTAATTACACCCGCTGGAACTCTGACAGGGCACGATACCAGGCATGAGACTCAGACCATGCCGAACTAATGGCTAGTGCCTAAGGCTCCTAATGAACCACAAGTAAAAACAAAATATACATTAACCTATGCCTACACTACCACTTATTGCAATTATAGACAATGACTAAACCTAAACCATAACAATAAAAAAATGATGACAATCTGTAATAAGCACACAAAACCTGATAAAAATAATGTCGAACAGAAAAGTAAACATTACCTTAAGCTACACACAAATATGATGCATGAAGGCGCACGCACCCTAAAACTAAATGCAGGTTTGACGTAAAATTAATAGGTTTTCATCCTAAGAAGTTTACATTGTAACCTAGAAATGAAAGAGGAACTCTTGCTCAACGGGTACCTACTTGATCTCGCACAAAGAACTCCTCCTGCAGAATCTTGATCACGGGATCATGAGGAGCACCATCCTCACCACCATTCTCAATTCCCCCATCTGCTCTATCTCAGATGTGGTCAAGGAAAGTTGGTCAATGCCCTTAGACTCCATCTCAGATCGAAGAGCTTGAAAAGCTAAAGAGAACACAAGAAACGACATCCAAAATAGACGGATAGATGGCAAGAAATCTTGAAAACACGGAATTTGGGGAGCAAGGAAGAGGAGAGCACAAAATTGAGAAAGATTCAGGAAGCGTGGGTTTGCAAATTGCAAATGTTGAGCTTATATAGAGCATGGATTAATCGCGTGCTTGAACATGGGTGCACAATTGAATTGCATGCATTATTCATCGCGCTCAAACTAAAACACGTCCCACTGAATGGGCGCGTAATCGAATTCTTGCGTTCTGCTTTTCGAGCTCTTCGATCTAAGATGGAGTCTAAGGGTATTGACCAAATTTCCTTGACCGCATCTGAGATAGAGCGGATGGGGGAGTTGAGAATGGTGTTGACGATGGTTCTCCTCATAATCCCGTGATCAAGATTCTGCTGCAGAGAGAGCCCTAAATCTGAGTTACATAGCTGAATGAACTTTTGCCTAAACTGCTTACTTCTCATCCTTTTATCTTTATTTTTACACACCATCATCACCCTCTTCATAACCCTTTCTTAGGATAGGACTGTACTTTATTTCTTTTCTTTTTTTAGTAGGTAATTTAGTGTAGTTGTGACACCCAACCCCCTTTCTTTAGGATTGTCATATCTAGAGGCCTACTATTATAGCCCATTTTGGGTTCTAGATCAATTTCTCTATAGGATAAACTCTTACTTATCAAAACTTGCTACAATAGCCCTGTATCTTGCTGGCTTAGGGTTATTTTAGTTGTGTTGTTTCCATCTTGTATTTTACTTTGATTTTTAATTTGTTCTCACCACACAATAAAAACACAGGACACTGGAATAATCGACCAACACTGTGTGGCATCCTCTCCTGCACCATAGGGCCTCCAAATCACCTGTGACTAGAAATAAGCAAAACACCCTATCAAATCTATGACCTACAACCCATTGAACACCATGACAATACAAATAGAATATACTTTCCCTGCATGCATGTCCTCAAACAAACCCCACGCTGTCTGAAGATCCGAAGACCGGCAGTGCCGTCACAGTGCCCTCCTCCACACGTGCATCCGTGGGAATGTGAAAGTAATCTCCCTCGTGACCCGTGAGCGTAAGAAGGAGAAATGGTCATAAACGCAGAACTAGATACACGACGTCAGAAACCATCACTAAAACGGACACTAAAATCACTAAGACATTACCAACGAAACTAGTAGTCAACCAAAAGTCACCTGGAGAAAAGGGAGGAAACCTCCGATGGTCGCGACGCCTCTCCCTCTACGATAAAGCTATTCGTAGAGGTGTGCCAATGCCGCTACCCCCAAGCATAGGTGGGCACCTGATCCAGGTCCCTCAACAATGTCAAGAAAAAACCCGTCACACATCCCTAGGGCAAAGATGAGAAGAGGACTGCCCTAAAGAAATGCATCAAGAATTCTCGGAGTACTCGATCTGCCTCTACTCCCAGCTCTGTTACTGGCACCCGACACACCATCACCTTACTACGTGTCGTAAACACTTCCCCACCTCCGAGTGACACCTTAGAGGGATGAATCCACTTGCAAAAGTGTCAAAGAACCAGGTGACCCAAACTACCCCGATCCCAGATCTGTTGTATTAGTACTCGATTCTGAGCACCTCCCGACACACAGACTGATAATCACTCTCCATCTGCCCTGTGATTGGCGCCCCCTCGAACCGTAACCCGGTGATATGGACCCAATCCTCAGGGGTGGGCAGCAACATGCCTGCTGGGAACAGTAATGCCTGCTGCTCCTCCCTCCATCTCTCTAGAATTGCCGCGATCAAACCCGGTCAACCGTGAAGGGCTCCAACTCCAAAATTGGCCCGAAGTCGAAAGCCACTAATTGCACCCGCTGGAACTCTGACAGGGCACAATACCAGGCATGAGACTCAGACCATGCCGAACTAATGGCTAGTGCCTAAGGCTCCTAATGAACTACAAGTAAAAACAAAATATACATTAACCTATGCCTACACTACCACTAATTGCAATTATAGACAATGACTAAACCTAAACCATAACAATAAAAGAATAATGACAATCTGTAATAAGCACACAAAACATGATAAAAATAATGCCAAACGAAAAAGTAAACATGACCTAAAGCAACACACAAATATGATGCATGAAGGCGCACGAACCCTAAAACTATATGCAGGTTTGAGATAAAATTAAAAGGTTTTCATCCGAAGAAGTTTACATTGTAACCTAAATGCCCAGAAATTAAAGAGGAACTCTTGCTCAACGGGTACCTACTTGATCTCACACAAAGAACTCCTCCAGCAGAATCTTGATCACGGGATCATGAGGAGCACCATCCTCACCACCATTCTCATCTCCCCCATTTGCTCTATCTCAGATGTGTTCAAGGAAAGTTGGTCAATACCCTTAGACTCCATGTCAGATCGAAGAGCTCGAAAAGCTAAAGAGAATGTAAGAAACGGCATCCAAAACGGACGGATAGATGGCAAGAAATCTTGAAAACACGGAATTTGGGGAGCAAGGGAGAGGAGAGCACAAAATTGAGAAAGATTCAGGAAGCGTGGGTTTGAAAATTGCAAATCTTGAGCTCATATAGAGCATGGCTTAATCGCGCGCTTGAACATGGGCGCGCAATTGAATTGCATGCATTATTCATCGCGCTCAAACTAAAACACGTCCCACTGAATGGGCGCGTAATCGAATTCTTGCGTTCTCTTTAGCTTTTCGAGCTCTTCGATCTGAGATGGAGTCTAACGGTATTGACCAACTTTCCTTGACCGCATCTGAGATAGTGCGGATGGGGGAGTTGAGAATGGTGTTGAGGATGGTGCTCCTCATGATCCCGGGATCAAGATTCTGCTGCAGAGAGAGCCCTAAATCTGAGTTACATAGCTGAATGAACTTTTGCCTAAACTGCTTACTTCTCATCCTTTTATCTTTATTTTTACACACCCACCTCCCTTTCTTTAGGATTGTCAGATCTAGAGGCCTACTATTATAGCCCATTTTGGGTTCTAGATCAATTTCTCTGTAGGACAAACTCTTACTTATCAAAACTTGCTAAAATAGCCCTGTATCTTGCAGGCTTAGGGTTATTTTAGTTGTGTTGTTTCCATCTTGTATTTTACTTTGATTTTTAATTTGTTCTCACCACACAATAAAAACACAGGACACTGGAATAATCGACCAACACTGCCCTGCATCCTCTCCTGCACCATAGGACCTCCAAATCACCTGTGACTGGAAATAAGCAAAACACCCTGTCAAATCTATGACCTAAAACACATAGAACACCATGACAATACAAATAGCATATACTTTCCCTACGTGCATGTCCTCAAACAAACCCCACGCTGTCTGAAGATCCGAAGATCGACAGCGCCGTCACAGCGCCCTCCCCAGCACGTGCATCCGTGGGAATGTGAAAGTAATCTCCCTCGTGACCCGCGAGCGTAAGAAGGAGAAATGGTCGTAAACCTAGAACTAAACACACGACGTCAAAAACCATCACTAAAATGGACACTAAAATCACTAAGACATTACCAACGAAACTAGTAGTCAACCAAAACTCACCTGGAGAAAAGGGAGGAAACCTCTGATGGTCGCGAAGCCTCTCCCTCTATGATAAAGCTACTCGTAGAGGTGCGCCAATGCCGCTACCCCCAAGCATAGGTGGGCACCTGATCCAGGTCCCTCAATAATGTCAAGAAAAGACTCGTCACACATCCCTAGGTCGAAGATGAGAAGAGGATTGCCCTAAAGAAATGCATCAAGAATGCCCAGAGTACTCGATCTGCCTCTACTCCCAGCTCGGTTACTGGCACCCGACACGCCATCACCGTACTACGTGTCATAAATGCTACCCCACCTCCGAGTGACACCTCAGAGGGATGAATCCACTTGCAAAAGTGTCAAAGAATCAGGTGTCCCAGACTACCCCGATCCCGGATCTGCTGTATTAGTACTCGATACCGAGCACTGTTGGGTTGATTCTGGTGTGCTTATATTATTGGTTGGTGGTGAAAGTTATTTAAAAATCAAAGACAGAGTAAAATAGGGCGTGAATTCAGCACAACTCAGAAGTCCTAGACCTGTAACATACAAGGTCCTTTGTAGCAAGTTTTGATAAGTAAGAGTTTGTCCCACAGGTAAAGGTGATCTACAGCTCCAAAGGAGCTATCTCTAGTAGTCCCTCCAGATCTGACTACAGATCTGGCAGTCCTAAAAGGAAGGGAGTTTAAGGTCACTTATTCTAAGTATTCTAATGTCTAAACTACAGAAAGGGTTGAAAGGATAAATGGAGTGTGGAAAATTAATATAAAAGGGTGAGAAGTATGTTATTGAGCCCAGATCAGAGGAGTTTTATAACTCAGATTCAGATCTGATGTTATAAAAATCCTGTCCAGTGGCTACATTATCACCACTGAGGAGAAAGGATCCAACCCATCACTCTACCATGATTCCACCCTTATGGCTATAACCTGTCCACTCAAATGGTCACAGATTATCCCATAGGGGAGCCACTATCCAGGGATGGGTCAAAATACAACAAGTAAATCATTGCAGACACTATTTCATCTAGGCTACCAGCTCAAGAATCCATAGGGGACCTCAATCTCTAAAGCTCTATATGTGGGGCGAAGGCTGTATAGGACCATGATAGCCCAGACACATAGAACCAGCAAGAGATTGAGTACAACCTTCTATCTAGTTGTCCATTGCTTGAGTGAGCCTACAATGGTCCAGTCACCAGCCTACAATCTCTATAACCAGATCAGATCAAACATCTGATGGTGGATCTATACCAATATAGGGGAGTCTGCCTCTGTACAATCTCTCACCAGGCTTCTACAAGCTCAGATGCAAAGAAGAAGGATCCATCTTGGATCGGTGGATCAGAATCACCCTAAGGCTATAATCTGTCCACTTAAATGGTCACAGACTATCCCAGAGGTTATCCTCCTCACGGAGCCTAGACAAAACAAGAATATCACTGCTACCACCATGGTCACAAGGCTACCAGCTCAAGCTCCCATGGGAATTTCAGATTTAGTGGGTCCTGTGGTGTGGCTAAGGCTGTAGGACCATGATAGCCCAGACACACAGGTCACTTGGATCTGAGTGGCCCTTAGAATCAGTCCTCCATTGTTTTGAAACACAGCCAAAGCAATGGCGGATCACAAGGTAGCAGCCTTGCACAGAGCATCTCACATCCAAACATAAATCCCACAAAATACAGATCCTATTACAGAATTTCCATTGATCTAATTCAAAAACACATAGAAAGGCATAGCCAGCAAGTGCTGGACTATGGAGAGAAGGAAAGAGAAAAAGAAAACTGCTTACAGATAAAAAGAAAGAGAAAAGAAAAATGATCTGAGATGTGTTCCCAGATACCTAAACCTAAGCTAGGTATGGGTTTATATAGCAGTGGGGTGGTGGCGCATTAGGGTTAGGAAACCCTAATTTTAACGATGCCTCATGGCCTAACAGTGATCCTCAGATGCCTCGAGGTGCGTGCACAAAGATTTGAGCATGGGAGTGTGTGCCCTAATTGCTAGAAATTCCCAGAAGGTCCTCTGCTGAAGAGATAGAAGTTTAGGTTCAGAGCTTCGCTAGGTAGCTGTCGTTTCCCAGACTTGTCACGTGGTGGCTCTTTGCTCTTCTCTAGGATGATTTGACATTGCAGCTTCAGCCGTCGCGAGGTTACCTTGGTTTGCTTTTCAGGCAGTCGCACGGTAGAGAATTGCACTCTCGCTGGATTAGGCTTCGCGAGGTTGGCTTTGCCTTCGCCAGGATGTTTTCTTTCTTGAATGGTGCGAGAACTGCGCGAGAAGTTCTTCTTCTGATAATTGCATCCCGTGGCGATCAGCATGCCTACGCTGAGGAATCTTTCAAGCTCTCTCTCTCGGCCGTTTAAAGCTGCAAGATTGAGAGAGGTCTGCTTTGAACTACACAACACTGTGCGATGTGTTCTACTCTTGAGCTTCGTGAGAGCTGCGCGAGTTTGAGTTTCTGAAGCTCTTCAGTCACTCATCTGCGCGAGAGGTTGCTGTAAAGTCTTGGGAAGCTCAATTGAACTGCGCGAGGCATATTTCTCCTGAATCCTCTAAAGCTTGGGAGATTCTTGTGAGGCTCATTTCTGTCTGGATTGAGTTTATTCTTACGAGGATTTCGGTGCAAGGCAGGCTCCTTAACAAGATTCTTGGCCTTATTTCACTGCTGATTATTACCTACACAAAACACTTAACGAGAACTTATTAGGAGGCTAAGGGTCTAATCAAAGGTTAAGGGATGAAAAGTGGTACTTTTCAGGTCTTAACACACCCCCAAACCTAATCTTTGCTAGTCCCTTAGCAAAGCTACATTAAATCTACTCTAAAAATTAAATGCCACTTTCATAGGGAGCACGGATACATTTAGCATATGTACCAAGCCTTTTAAACCCTAGGTGATCCCTAGTGGAGGAGTGAAGTCTCCTGAGGGTTTTCAATGAAGGCACCCACAAACTTCTCCAATGAAATAGTTAACAAAAATGCAATATCATCCAATGAGCAATCAAGGAATCAGATATAGTCTACTCTTGAATCAGTACACATAAAAGAAATTTAATTCATTGGTTGCATAGTAACTTAAACAGCATAAACTCTTCATGATTGCACATCATTTCCAAATAGTTTACAATCACAGAAAATTACACAAGTGTGTGCCAGCACTGAGCTTATCCTTAGGTCAAAAATTAGGTTAAGGTCATACATAATGCATTCAAGTTCATACCCAAAAACTTTGCAGGGCATACTCTCATAAGGGTTTTGTTGAGGGGTTCATTCTCTCATAGGCTCAAGAGCAGTTACATCCCCTAAATGGGTTTGTAAGCATGAGCATAGGCAGAGTTCTTAAGTGCTGACATCATTGGTAGTTCCTCACCATAGATTGGATAACTCTTTATCTTCACATGACAGCTCACTCAACTTTGGGTCACAAGGGCTTTTAACTGGGCTGTAATGTGGCTTAAGGAGTGGGGTTGAAAGAATGGAGGGTTGAGAAGGGGTTCAAAATTGAGAAATCAGTAGGTGACAGAGGTGATTCATGACTTCACCTTCTTGAGTTTAGCTCCTTGCATCTTCTTTGAGATTTTCATATTTGAAGTGATCAATTTCTCTTCTTGATTTTGATTTTCCAATGAAAGTTCCTCTTGACTTCTCTCTTATTCCTCTTCATTATTATTTTTGTTTCTTTTTACTGGAGTTTCCTTCTTTTTATTTTGTTTTTGCTTTTCAGAAATGCCACCATGTTCTCAGTTACCATATTGCCAGATTTTTGAGATCCTTCTTCTCCATTCGCCTAATGTTGACCATAGTTAGTCCATCTTCAACTCTTTCTCCTTTACCTTCTGAATTCTCAGAGTGAGGGTAGGTTGAATTAGGGTCATGGGTTCAGGTTCAAGTACTCAGGTGTATTTTGAAGAAGTTTAGGATTTAAAGCTCAAAGGCGGTATGGACAAGGGCAATTTCTTTAGGATTGGTCTTTTTAGGCTCACACTGTCCAAGAGAAGGCCTTGATCCTTTCCTCAGTCTCATGAGTACTGTCAGTTGTTTCAACTTGGAGATACCTAATCTTCTAGTGAGCACAGTGACTCAGTCAGTCCTTAGAACTAAAAGAAATGCCTTAGTTACTCCTCAAAGGATAGAAACATTTTGTAGGCCCAATTCTCGCTGGTTATGGTCATCCTTTGAACTTTCAAGTATGTCCTCACCTTTTTCTCTCTAATGATTCACTGAGTGCTGATACAAGTCAGTTTTCCTTGGTGATATTATTATGGAAATATGGAATATTAGAAGTTTATAATGTCCAAGGTTTGCATAAATTTTAAACTTCTTAATTTCATGATTCTTAAATGAACATAGATCCATTTCCATATACTCAGATGAGTCTGCAGCACTTATGTTAACTATTCCATTGGTAGGGTCTGCCTGGCACACCCCCAAACCTATGTGGAGCAGTGTCCTTACTGGTTCAAAGGTGTCTGTGCAGCAGAGCTAATGATGCTAAAAGAAAAGGAAAGAACAGGGAACAAAACACACAACAGGCAAAACAAGATAGTAAAGACAGGGGAAAAGTCTATGTAAAATTAGAAATGTACAAAATACAAGAAAATAGTTGCAAAAAAAATAGAGAAATTCCTAGGTAAAATCTAGTTAGAATCTGTCTCAAAACTTGTCCCATCCCATCTTCTTTGCATGCTCTTGCAGGAGAGCCTCTTCTTCTTTCTTCTTTCGTTCCCTCTCTGCCTTCTTTGCTCGGGAGTTTGGGGTATGGTTGGAGACCTGACCCTCATTTTCCTCTTCTTTGGTTCAAGAGGAATCTCTGAAGATATATCAATGGTTGGCTCAGGGGGTTTGGTGGGAGATTTTCCTTTGGGGCCCTTACCTTTGGAGGCTTGACCTTGCTGAGGCAGAGGGGGAATAAGAGGTGGTTGGGCTGGTGCTGGCTCAGGAGGGGCAACAGGGGATTTAGCTTGGGCTTGCACCTGAGACAGGAGAGGACTTTTATCTTTTTCTGGTTTAGGGGGAGCCACAGAAGATGGTTCTTGTACTTTTGCGCAGGGATGGCAGGGCTTTTTCCTTTCACGCGCTGGCTGTTGGTCTTCTGAGTGTGCATGATTTATTTGTGTTTTGAAAACAGGTTTGCAAATGCTAAGTTATACTGAATCTGGAAAAAAATAAAGAAATATCAGCACAGAGAGAAGTGAATTAGCCTACAAGATCAGGGCCAATTGTAGCAAGTTTTAAATGTAAGTGAGTAAAACATCGTCCACAGAGAATTTATTTAAAATGCGAGATAAACCTCCAGATCTGAGCTACCAGATCTGGCCTCTTATCCTATCTACAGAGCACATAAGATGGGAGGTTGAATTTGTCACATTAACTAAATGATAAAAGTAAAAGTTAAACTAAATGATCCAGATCTGAGTTGGGGGAATTTTGATGTAAATTCATAAAAATGGAGAAATAATATCTAACTTTGATTTGGTCCTTGAAACACAATGAGAATGACTGCAGGTCAAATGAGAGATGATCCAATCTTCATCTGGCTACAAGCACAAATGCAAGAGAAATAAATCTAACTCAAGGATTAAATTTAGGCTTATGGTTATGGTCTGTCCACTTCAATGGCCACAGACCATCCAATAGTATTTAATCTAAACCCTTAATTCAGAATAAGAAATATCACTACAAATGCTGTGAGAGATTAGGTTACAAACACTAATTCCCATAGGGTTAATGAATCAAGGGAAATTGCATGAAAAACAATAAATCTAAAGGAGTCTAGTGCAATAAGGAGATCAGAGGGAACCCTTAACACGAATCCAATTGAGAACATACGGTTTACAGCAACCTTTTCAAATCCACATTTACAATTACAAAGCCACGACAAATAAATCTGATTTGTAGTCTTGAATACAATCCTCTTTTGAATTATCGAGATATCTCACTGCTCTCAATTGCAAGTAAAAGTTATGCTATTACCAGGTTTCAGACAGGCTAGCTGATCTGGAAATGGGGGAATAGGAATGAAACTCAAAATCTGGATGCCCCAATTGGGCAGATGGTTCATCTATTTATAGTTTTCCCCAGGTCTAGCTCAGATGCGTATCGACCAATCAGAAGTGCTTAGATCTGTATCAACCAATGGTAGTCGAGCACAAGGATCCAGATCTGTTCTGGCCAATCAGAATTGCTTGATCTGGTTCAGCCAATCAGGCGACTTAAGCATCAATTCTGTTATGCAATTTGAAAATTTGTTAGAGCTTCTAGAAGTTCCTGCCAAGTGATTTCATCTTCGGGTGCTCACATGGGGTGGAATATGCCTTCGCTTCGTGCTTAGAATCTTCTGAAATGCCCCTAGGTTTTTAAGTGCATTGGGATGTGTGCAAAAGATTACTGAATTACCCTTGTAGAAGCTAGGAATCTCCAGAATACCATTTCGCATAGTTTAGGGAACTTTTCTCAAGGTACTGTGACTCCTGAAGCTCTTTTCGTAAAGTTCAGGTTCTGTTCGCAAGGAGTTCTCTTCTTTTCGAATAGGTCAATCATCCTTTCGAAGAGTTCAGGTGCTCTTCGAAAACTAAGCCTGGAGATTTTAGTTCTTTTCGCAGAGTTTAGGTTCTATTCGAAATGTTCAGATTCTTTTCGAAAAGCACTATGTAGTGCATTTTTCTGTTCGAATTGCTCCACATTTCTTTTCTGGGTTGAGACCAGGTCTTTGCCTCTTCAGTTCAGGCATTTTGACAGCTAGTGAGGTTGTCCCTTCTCTTTCTTCCTTTGGATCGACATGGATTATCATCTTTTTGGCACTTTTAGGCTGCTTTCATGGTTAAGCCTGTCTTTATTGTTTAGCTGTAACACAAGCACTTCAAACACTTATTTAGTTCTCTCAAGGGTCTATCAAGGCCCAGGTTAAAGGGTGGAAAATGGTATTTTCTAGTTCTCAACACACCCCGAAACCTAAGCTTTGCTAGTCCCTGAGCAAAGACAAAATTAAAAACAGAATAAAAAGCCACTTTTGTAGGGAACACAATTGCATTTAGCATATACAACAAGCCTTTTAAACCCCTAGGTGATCCCTAGTGGAGGAGTGAAGTCTCCTGAGGGTTTTCAGTGAAGGTACCCACAAACTTCTCCAATAAATCAGTTAATATTAATGCAATTCTATTAAAGCAGACTTTCATCCAATCAGATTATTCACACCTGCATCAGTCAAGTTATAAGATGATTTTCATGAAAACATCAGTTCAAAACTGAAATTCTGCTGTAACTCTTTTACCATTCACTTGATTTGTGTCAAAAAGTTTCTAAAAGAAAAATTAGTGAAAAGCTTGCCTTCTATTTGAGAATTCAGTTTTGATGTTACCCCAATGAATTGATTTCAAACCCAACTCTCACCAGGATTTTCACTCAACATGCAAATAAGAGGGTTGTACCATTTCTCACGGCTCAAGAGCAGTTACAGCCCTCAAATAGGACTGTAAGCATGAGCATAGGCATTGCTCTTTAGTTCTGAATTCACTGCTCTTTTTACCATAGATTACATAGATCCTTATCTCCATGTGACAGCTCAATCCTCATTGATCAGCAAGGACTTTTCTTGGGTTGTAATGTGGCTTATGGGTGAAATTTCTCAAGAAAAAAGGGGTGGAATGGAGTTCAAAATTGAGAAGTCAGTCAAGGTAAGGAGGTGATAGACACACCTTCTTCAATTCAGCATAATTTCATCTTCTTCTTTGAATTTTCAGAGCCAAAGTGGTTATCTTTTTCTTTTTCTTTTTCAAACTTCCAATGAAATGCCTTCTCCTTCTTTTTTTTATTTTTTTTATTTTTATCAAGGTAACATTGACTGGAATGCCACATTTCTTCTGCTGATACATTATTGCCTTCAATTATGATTCTTCTTCTTTTATCAAACTGTTACTCAATTCTCCTTTCTTCAGCTTCCTTCCCTTTATCTTCTGACTTCTCAGAGTGAGGATTAGGCTAAATGAGGTTGATGAGGTTTCAAAGAAATCTTAGATTTATAAAGCTCAAATGGTGTGTATCAAGGGTAGTTTTAAAAGGTGGGGCTTTGTAAGGTTCAAACTATCCAAAAGGAGGCCTTACATCATGTCTTTAATATCATGATTGCTGTCAAGTTATTTCAATTTGAATATGTGTAACTTCTAGTGAAAAGAAGCAGGTTCAACAAATTCCAAGAGCGTAAAAAACAATTCATACCTCCAAAGAATACATTTCTGCAGGCCCAAATCTCACTGAGTGTGGTTTTCTATCAAATTCTTGAAGTATATCATCACTGTTTTCTCTCTTTTTAGGTTCACTACAACATCAATTTTTTTTTTTTTTTTTTTTGGAAATTTTTTGACATTCACTTCATGAAAGTATTAGAATTACACTAGAAATCAATTTTAAAAGCAAAATTTTAACTTCCTCATTTTCAAAACAACAGGTGTGAAATTACTTCATTTTCAAAAAATTCTGCTGATCATAAGCTGCATTGATGTTAACTCAATTATTGACATTTCTGCCACACCGCCAAACCTATGGTGAGCAGGGTCCGCACTGGTCCAAAGCAAAGGAAAGAAACAATCAAGAAGAAATCATAATGACAAGAAGAAAGAACAGAAATGCATAGTAATTACACAAGAAAAACCAGAATTTTATATTACAAACTCATAACACAGATAAGTACAATGTGATCTAGTAACTGGGGTCAAAATCTGTATCATAAGTTGGTTCAATGGGATCGGAACTGGAGTCACTATCAGAGTCAGAACTAGCATCAGTATTGGAGTCTGAACTCGATTTAGCCTTCTCCTGGATTCTGTTTTGCAGCTCAGTGTATTCCTCTGATTTGATCTTTTTGGTGAGGCCAATGTACTTTCCAAGTCTAGTAGTCCTCAGTTTTTCTTGTTCAAGCTGTACTTGCAACATGGTCACCTTGTGCTGCTCACTCCTAACCATCTGAAAAGTTTGACCCAACACTTCCTTCATTTTCTCTCTCTCAAATTTCATGAATAACTCCAATTTCTGAATCTGGTTTTCATAAGGGGTTCTAATGTAAGCTAGCAAATCAGCTAACCCCTTGAGGACATCTCGACAGATATATGGATTCTCTTCCATAGCCCTTTTGAGAGCGGCAAATCTGGGAATGGGAATGGAATGGTAGGGGACCAAAGGTATCCCAGCTGTGGGAGTGGGAGAAGAGGGGTCCAGAAGGATGACTTCAGGGTCGGTCTGATTGGCTTGATCCGAGAAAGTGAGGAGAGGTGAAGGGGGCTCAACAAGAGCTACCTCAGGTTCAGTTTGGGTAGCATGGGCAGTAGTGGTGAGGGTGGGTGGATCAGCCAATACTACCTCAGGTTCTGTTTGGGTAGCATGGTCATCAACAGCAGGTACAGTGGCTAAGGTAGTTGTGGGATGTGGAGGCTAAGGTTTGGAGAAGGTCATTGGTCACAGACTGATTATTTGTGTTGATCTGTAGTTGGGCTTGGATGGATTGGAGAAACGTAAATATTTGGCTAATTGATTCAAGTGTGGGTGTGGTATGCATAGCAGGGGCTGGTAAAACTGAAGTGGATGGTAGAGGTGCAATGGGTGAAATGGCTGTAAAGGGAGAAGTAGCCAAGTGAGTGAAATGAGGAGGGTCAGGTATAGGGACAGATTCAAGCCCAACGTTTTCAAAAATAGACCCCATCAATGATGAATAAGCCTCTGTAGTGAAAATCTCAGGTTCAGGGGTATGGGTTAGTTCAGGTGTGTGGGCTGAAGGAGCAGGTGAACTTGAGAGGCTTTGGAGAAGAGGAGTGCTAGGAGATTGTTCAATAAAATCTGTGGCCAGGTCTTGGGCATTGGTGGGAGAAATTGGTGGTGTGAGTATGGCTGGAGTGGTTGGTGTAGAGGGGAGTCTTAATGGTGGTTATGGGAGATGGACCACTGGAATAGGTGAAGTGGCAGGAGCTGGACTAGGTGAGGAGGGTAAAATGACAACTTCTTCAAGAATGGGTGCAGCTGAAGAGCTGGTCACCACAGGAAGGACAACTTCTTCAAGAATGGGTGTAGCTGAAGAGCTAGTCACCACAGGAAGGACAACTTCTTCAAGAATGGGTGCAGCTAAAGAGCTGGTCACCTCAGGGTCTGGCAAAGCAGGTTCTAAGGGAGCTGCAGAGGCAGGTTCATGTATGGCAGGTCCACTAGCAGCTGCAGATGCAGTGCTCAAGAATAATTGCAGTGCAGCTCACCTTCCTCTCATTCTGCTCGGATTGCTTGGCTTGTAGTCGAAGCCTTTTCCCCAAAAGTATGAGGAGCTATAACTTCAAATGGCTCCTGGTCATCAATGTCAAACTTAGCTCTTAGTAGGGCTGTGATCAGCCTACCAAATGGAATTCCAGCTAATTTCTGCTCCTTTTTCAACTTGGCACTAATATCAGCCATGGCTTCAAAAATTAACATAGGGGCATTGAAAAATTGCCCCTTAGAAAAATGAAAGAGAGCCTCTAAAATTGGTGTCCTCCTTTCTTGGCTGTGCCCAGTGACATAAAAACTTTCTCTCAAAATTGAATCCATCAGTAAAAATTGAGGTGCTAGGTCTCTCCTCATTATGGTCGTTCAACCATCCTTGGGTTAAATGTGCGACCATTTCTGCGAAAGAGGACCATACAGGATCATATTGAAAAGGTATCCCCAAAGCATTCCCAATGTCTTCATATGTGACAGTTAGATCACAATCATCAATAAAGATGACAAGAGTAGGGACATCAGCATCTTTCTTTGTCACTTTTATCAGGTTTTGGTACCATAATTTCACCATTCACGGATAAATTTTCTCTGGCAGAGGGGTAAGGATATTGCTCAGTGAGGCATCCCTAATGTATCTTAAAGATAGCTGACAGTCCAGTTTGTTGACGAAAAAAGTTTCATCCACGATAAGCTCAGGAATCAGCTTCTGAGCTTCAATGAATGGATTTGGCAGTACCAAATGCATAGGCAGAGGAGGAAGCTCAGCTCGGGACTAGCAAATTTGGGATGGGTTCCTCATGTCTAACCTTCTTCCCTTTCTCAATCCTATCAGCTCTATCCATTGATAGTTTTCTTTTGGCTGAAGCTTTGGTTTTTCCTTTTGGGGTTGGTTTGCTAATTTTCTTAGCAGAAGATTTTGGGAACATGGCAGCCAGTGATTTTTCAGCTTTCCCCATTCTAAAGTTTGTATAAACACTCCCACAACAACTGCTGACACCAAATCAACCTTTGCAAATGAAAAACAGAGGAAATGTACAGAAAAATACCGAAATCTAGGGTTTTGGTTGAACGTGTTGCTTGCTCGCTGAAATCCACCAGAACCAGAAGCTAAAATCCCTCTCTTCAAGCCTACATGATCGAACAAATGGGAAGAAAAGTGTGGCTGAATTCTAAAATCACGCAAGGAAAGAAAGAAATGGGGTTTCTGTGAAACAGGACGTTCTCAGAAAGCTTTCGAATATGAAACCCTTACTTCGAAAGGGTTTAAATATGAACTTGTTGGTCTTCTGAGTGTGCATGATTTATTTGTGTTTTGAAAATAGGTTTGCAAATGCTAAGTTATACTGAATCTGGAAAAAAATAAATAAATATCAGCATAAAGAGAAGTGAATTAGCCTGCAAGATCAGGGCCAATTGTAGCAAGTTTTAAATGTAAGTGAGTAAAAGATCGTCCATAGAGAATTTGTTTAAAATGTGAGATAAACCTCCAAATCTGAGCTACCAGATCTGGCCTCTTATCCTATCTACAGAGCACATAAGATGGGAGGTTGAATTTGTCACATTAACTAAATGATAAATGTAAAAGTTAAACTAAATGATCCAGATTTTGAGTTTCATTCCTATTCCCCCATTTCCAGATCAGCTAGCCTGTCTGAAACCTGGTAATAGCATAACTTTTACTTGCAATTGAGAGCTGTGAGATATCTCTGTAATTCAAAAGAGGATTGTATTCAAGACTACAAATGTAAGAGCTGTTTAAGCTGTGCTTTGTAATTGTAAATGTGGATTTGAAAAGGTTGTTGAATTAATTTTTCACATATTTAAACTTCTCAAAAAGAGAACAAACGTGACTAAAAACAGAGAAAAAGAAAACTATGCAAAAACTACAGAACAAAAACATACTGTACAGTTGTATACCATCAGATTTAGGGAGGTTCATGATGATAGATGGTCAGCACAGGCTCCTGTGTATTTTCAATGCATGGTTTGAGCCTCTGACCATTTACTTTCAAGATTCTTCCACACTTGGGTCCAAAATTTCAACAGCCCCAGAAGGAGCTGCATGAATGACAGTATATGGCCCTTCCCGTCTGGATCTCAGCTTTCCAGGAAAAAACTTAAGTTTTGAGTTGAATAGCCATACCTTAGAGCCAGCTATGAACTCTTTTCTCCACAAATTTTATCATGGAAGGCTTTGACTTTCTCTTTGTAAGATCTTGAATTGGTGTATGCATCCATTCTCAGCTCCTCCAACTCAGCAAGTTGCAGTTTCTTGTGATTACCAGCAGTAGTCAGATCCATGTTCAATGTTTTAATGCCCCACAAGGCTTTATATTTTAACTCCACTGGTAAATGGCATGCTTTGCCATAGACCAATCTGAATGGGGACATGCCAATTGGGGTTTTATAGGCTGTCCTATATGCCCACAATGCATCATTCAACTTAAAGGACCAATCCTTTCTGTCCTTCTTCACAGTCTTTTCCAATATATGTTTGATTTCTCTATTGGAAATCTCCACTTGTCCACTGGTTTGTGGATGATATGGAGTAGCTACTCTATGAGTCACAGAGTATTTTTTCAATAAAGCTTCAAAATATTTGTTACAAAAATGGCTTCCCCCATCACTGATAATAGCTCTGGGAAAACCAAACCTGGAAAAAATGTTATCCTTTAAAAACTTCAGAACTACTCTGTGATCATTGGTTTTAGTGGCTGTGGCTTCAACCCATTTGGGTACATAATCCACAGCTACTAAAATGAAATTACACCCATTGGAAGGAGGAAAGGGACCCATGAAGTCTATCCCCCAAATATCAAACAATTCAACTACCAAAATGGGCTGTAAAGGCATTGAGTTTCTCTTGGAAATGCTGCCCAATTTCTGGCAGTTCTGACAAGACTTACAATGCTGCAGAGCATCTTTGAAAAGTGTAGGCCAATAAAATCCACACTGTAAAACCTTTGCAGCAGTTTTGTTTCCACTAAAATGACCTCCACAGGCCTATTCATGACGCATAGAAAGTATGCTATGAAATTCTTCTTCAGGGACACATCTTCTTATTATTTGGTCTGCACGAATCTTAAACAGATAAGGATCTTCCCAAATAAAATGTTTAACCTTTGAGAAGAAAAGATCTTTATCCATTTTATTCCAATGTTGAGGAATTCTTTCAGTAGCCAAAAAGTTGACTATGTTTGCAAACCAAGGGGTGTGTATACTAATAGCAAAAAGTTGCTCATCAGGGAAAGATTCATTGATAGGTAGCCTATCAATCTCAGCAGTTAAAATTCTAGATAGGTGATCAGCCACCACATTCTCCACACCCTTTTTATCTTTGATCTGTAAATCAAATTCCTGTAATAGGAGGATCCACTTGATTAATCTTGGTTTGGTGTCCTTCTTAGACAGAAGGTATTTCAAGGCAGAGTGGTCAGTGAACACCACTATTTGTGAACCCAAGACGTATGACCTGAATTTCTCTAAAGCAAAAACAATTGCCAGCAGCTCCTTCTCAGTTGTTGTGTAATTGAGCTGTGCATCAATCATTGATCTACTGGCATAAGCTATGACATGAGGCAGCTTATCCTTTCTCTCGCTGGCGACAGCTCCCAAAGCATAACTGATGCATCACACATCGCTCAAAAGGCAAAGGAATAACTGGAGATCGTAATATTGGAGCTGAAATCAAACAGTTTTTTAAGAATTCAAATGCCTTCATGCATTCATTGTTGAAAACAAAAGGGACATCTTGGCACAATAAATGACAAAGAGGCTTGGTTATTTTACTGAAGTCCTTAATGAACCTTCTGTAAAATCCAGCATGTCCCAGAAAACTTCTGATCTGTTTAACAGTTTTGGGAGGTGGTAAATGTGCAATTAAATCAATTTTTGCTCTGTCTACCTCAATGCCCTTGTGGGAGACAACATGGCCAAGGACAATGCCCTGGGTGACCATGAAATGGCTCTTCTCCCAGCTCAAAACTAGATTGGTTTCTTCACATCTCTGTAACACCAATTTGAGATGATGTAAACACTGGGCAAAACTGTCTCCATAGATTGAAAAATCATCCATAAAAATCTCCATAAATTGGTCAATCATATCAGAGAAAATGGAGTACATGCATCTTTGAAAGGTAGCAGGAGCATTACAAAGACCAAAAGGCATTCTCCTATAGTCAAAAGTGCCAAAAGGGCAAGTGAATGTGGTCTTTTCCTGATTTTGTGGGTACAGAGGAATCTGGTTGTAACCAAAGTAACCATCAAGAAAACAGTAATAAGCTTTTCCTGCTAGCTTATCTAAAATTTTATCAATGAATGGGAGAGGGAAATGGTCTTTTCTGGTCATTGAATTTAATTTTCTGTAATCAATGCAGACCCTCCAACCAGTTGTTTGTCTGGTTGACATCAGCTCACCAGAATCTGAGGTTACAGCAGTGATCCCAAATTTCTTAGGTACCACCTGTGTAGGTGCCACCCAAGCTGAGTCTGAAATGGGGTAAATGACCCCTGCATCCAACAACTTAACAACCTCTTTCATGATCACTTCTTACATATGAGGGTTCAACCTCCATTGCATTTCCCTAGAAGGTTTTGCATTTTCTTCCAAATGGATTTTATGCATGCAAACAGCTGGACTGATTCCTCCCAAATCAGCAATAGTCCAGCCAATTGCCCTTTTATATTGTTTCAAAACAATTAACAGCTCTTCCTCCTGCTCCTTTGTGAGGGAGGAAGAAATAATCGCAAGCAATGATTTATGGTCTCCTAAAAACACATATTTCAAATTTTCTGGCAATTGCTTCAGTTCTACATCAGGTGGGTTGAGAAAAGAAGGTAGCAAAGGTACCTTAGCTGTTTGTGGAAGGGGAAGAATAGCAGGTTTCCAAGAAGAGAAACTTACTGATTGATTATGGGTTCCTTGCACAGCATTTACTTCCTCAGACTTTGAGGTACAAAATATTTCTTCCTCGGAATTTCCCCAAGCATCTTTGGAATCTGTGGTTAAATCTCCACACTGCAAAAACTGTTGTAAAGTCCCTTCCACCAGTTCATCCAATAGATCAACATGAAAACATTCCTTAGAGCTGAATTGAGGCTGTGTGACTGCATTATAAACATTTAATTTCACCTTCATATTTCCAAAAGAGACTTTCATAATACCAGACCTGCATTGAATGCGAGCATTTGCTGTAGCCAGGAATGGTCTTCCCAAAATGACAGGGATGGAAGTTTTACTTTTTGTAGGTTCCATGTCCAAAACTAGAAAATCAGCAGGATAGAAAAATTTATCTACTCCTACCAATACATCCTCAATCATCCCAACTGGCTTTCTTTCAATTCTGTCTGCTAGTTGTAACACCACATGAGTGGGTTTTAATTCTCCCAAACCTAGTTTCTCATATACAGAATATGGAAGCAGGCTGACACTTGCACCCAAATCTAATAAAGCCTTTTCAATGGTATGTTCCCCAATAATGCAAGGGATTATGGGGATTCCAGGATCTTGAAGTTTAGGAGGTGTGGTAATAGACAATACCTGATAAACTCTTTCCACAGCAAAGACCTTCTTGGATAACTGTGTCCTAGACTGTCTTTTATGAGTGCAAATATCTTTCAAAAATTTTGCATATGCTGAAATTTTTTTGATTGCATCAAGCAAAGGTAGATTTATCTTGACTTGCTTGAAAGTCTCTATCATTTCATCTATTTTTGTGTTCCCTTTATCAAAAGGGGTTACTGATCGATTTAGAATGTAACCCTTGCAAGTGCACAAGATCTATTGCAGTATGGCAAGAACAGGGGTGTCGAACCCACAGGGAAACGTGAATTTTTAATTAATTTTTTTAGAGATTTTAAAAACGTCCCTAAGGAAGTACCAAAGGGCAGATTCAATTTTACCAAAAACTTAACACACTTTTCCTAAATGCAGAAAAATAAATTAATCTAAACAATTAATTACTGATAAATCTACGAACAATATTAAAATGAGATCAAGGAATATGCTACCCCAGATTCGTACCCCTTTTCTATCATTAAAACCCACAGTTTCATTAAATCATCATTCACACCATCATTCATCTAGAAAAATGACTTGAAATAAAATATGATCATCAATCCGGCATACCCTATCTAAAAACAATGACTCAGCCTAACATTGCGGTATGAGTCATGTAAAAAGCATAGCGTATCTCATGATATTTAGATCACGACAATCAGCACATAATCGCTCTACACTAGATCACTGCAGGTCCGGATCTAGCGATTACGGCCGTTGATACGCGCAATCAACGGTCATAACAAAGCATTTAAAATATTTTCAATCACACAAACTTTGAGCAAAACGATTCCATGATAACAATAATAGACTGTGGTATTAATCATAAACATAGGTACTTATCTGGGGATCGCATCTTCCGCGATCTACTGATTTAGCCGCTCATCTTTGGTGTTTGATCTCCTTTTTCTTTCAAAGTCATTCCTCTGTTATTTCTTCCCAAAGATATTTGCAATTGTTTTTCCTAAATACAATCTATGAATTTCTCGAGAGAAAATAATGCAAATCCTAGGTACAATCTACCTAATAAACCCTAGAAGAAGGAGAGAAGAAGACTTGAAAAGATGAAGAAAATATTCCCCAAAGTGAAGAGCCCTCAAAACTAAAAAAGAAAGAATGAATAATATTCTAATTGCAAAAAATGATAATCCCCCTATGAAACTCGTGGTTTCCCTTTTTATAATAGCCTAACCCTAATACCTCTCTCGATTGACATCTAAGAGTAATTTTCGTGAATTCCCGCCTAGCTTTGCATCAGACACTGCCTCGGTATTTTGCTCATAATTTCCTGTACCGAACTCGGATTGAGGTGATTCTTGAAGCGTTGGAAAGCTGACGACGAGCTCTACAACTTTTATGTTTTAGCAATTTCCTGAATCTGACGTCTTGAAGGTCCAAATTGAGCTGCAAGTCGCACTAAGTTCTCAATGACCCAAAATAGCAGTGTTTTGACATTATTTTCGGGATTCTTGGGCTGTTTTAGAAACTTGGACCAGATTTACAAACACTTCAAATCTAGCAAATCTCATCGATAGCCTTCATCGACGGCTAAATATAGGTATTTAGGGTGAAATATCATCATATTTCACTACTCATCACACCCCCAAACCTACACTTTGCTAGTCCTCGAGCAAAGAGAATGATAGAAATATAAAGCAAATCAAACTAACATCCTAAAATTTAAATGCCACTTTCGTAGGGAACACGATTGCACTTAGCATGTGCAACAAGCCTTTAAACCCCTAGGTGATCCCTAGTGGAGGAGTTGTGTCTCCTGAGGGTTTGCAGTGAAGTTACCCACAAACTTCCAAAAATTTCAAACCATCGGTAAAATTTAGTTTTCAAAACATGATTTTTTTTTTTTTTTATAACATATGTACTATTCAAAAAAACAAAAATCATTAATTGCTTCAGTATGTGAATCATCAATCTCAAATATTAAAGTCATGTCAATCATGCTAGTATCCATTCAAATTAATTTAATGCTCAAATTGTTAGATAATTCATTCATTCATGCCTAAACGTGAAGTGTGTGCATACCAAAACCAAGATTCATCCATCTCAGAACTAGTCCAAACGGAAAACCATCGGATCTGTTGTCTCGACTCAATCCTCACTTTAGGTATACTCTCAAAATAAAATCACTCCGATGATGGGTAAGTTTTCGCACACATGTGAGAGATCAATACAAAGCAAATGAAAAAGTCTCACATGATAAATGAAACACGATGCCAATCAATGAACAAAAATAAATCTCATAAGAACAGATACTTGTATATCCTAAGCATGTCATATCAAGTGTCATAAGTATTATATATTGACTCTCCACAAGACAGTTACCAATGCAAGATCGGATCATGAAGGTCTTTTGTAGGGTTGTAATGGGGCTCAGGTAAGGGTAAGAAAGAAAGGGAATTGTGATTCAAAATTTCTGAGAAATTGGAAAAGGAACTAACTTCTGATTTTTTTTTTTTTTTTTTTTTATTTCTCTTCTTTTCTTTTTTTTTTTCTTTTCTAATTTCTCACCATTTTTTTTTTCTTTTCAATATTTTTCTTTTCTCATTCTTTCTTCTCTTTTGAATTTCCTTTTCTTGAAGCACCTCATTTTTCATTCCTTTTTTTTTTTTTTTTTTTTCTCTCCCCTTTTTTTCTTTTTATATTTGCCATACACTCTCAGTAAACACCATAACTCATTATCTCTCCACTTACTCTCTTTTCGCTCATTTTCATCCCTCGTTCCTAATTTCTCAGAAATAAGAAGGGTAAAGCTAAATTTTCAGAAATTGTGAAGGGTTAAAGTTAACGTGGCTTATCAAAGAATGTATAAGGGTAAATTTTTCTATAGGCTCAAAGGGGTACTAGAAGGATAAATTTATATGAGGTGGGGCATTTTAAGCACAAACGAGCCAAAGATGGCCTTCAATCATTTCTTTAAAAGATGGTAACCTTGCCTATTTGTCTTGAGTAGATATACAGTACGTTCTAACACAATAATATGAATTTGATATCATGCAAAGTCACAAGCCAAAATAAAATGTATGAGATTATGCAAAATAATTCGTATCCAAAGAAAACTCCGAGTTTATATATTCACTCATCAATGACGGGAAATTAGCTCTAAAGCATACTGGGTTTAGTCTCCACTAAGAACCTAAGATTCAACGTTCCAAATAGTTCATCGATTTCTAAGTCTTAGCTTGGTATAAGTGCAAAATTCTAAGCATGAATTTCAGTCATCCACAAATTATCACATTAAGCTTCATCATCCTAAATACAAGTATTCAAAGTATGACGTCAATATTCTCAAAATTAAATTCACATGCATCATCAACTAAAGTTTGAAAACTATTGCAAAGTAAATCATGTATGATGGTTCCAAAAAATTTTTTTTTTTTTCAAAGAAAATCAAAATAAGTGATGAAAGATAGATAATCATACATACCCCAAACCTAAAAATGACAATGTCCTCATTGTTTGAAATAAGTAGGTACCCCAAACCTTTGAAAAGTACCTCAACACAAAGATCGGTCGAGAATATGGGCATCAAATTAGAACATGACCAAAAATAGATTGAAGGTAATGTGGCTACACTAATTTGGAAATTAAAAATAACCTAAACTAAACTAAAACTAATATTCTAGAACTAAACATACGAAGAGAAATAAATCCTAAATCCTAAACTAAACCGTGTCCAACTCCTAAATAAAACACCTTTGGGTTGCCTCCCAGAAGCGCCGAGTTTAAGTGTCGACAATGACCTCTTCATTGATCAAGAATCGGATCACTAAGGTGCATCGCCTCAATCTTAAATCGGGTCATCGGCTCAAACATTGGTTTGAGTCTTTGCCCATTCACTTTGAAAACTCGATTGTCCTCAAGGCTTTGAATTTCAATTGCACGTGCTCACTAATGGAAACAACCGAACGGGCCTTCCCATCTAGATTTCAATTTCCGTGATGAAGCTTAAGTCGGAATTGAATAACCAAACTTTTGGCCAACATGAAACTCCTTAGAAATTAATTGATCGTGCAACTTTTGTACCTTTCCTTGTACATCTTTGAATTTTCATACGCATCGTAGCGTAACTCTTCTAATTCACTCAATCAGAACCTTCGATTCGACTGCCGCTTGCATATCGAAATTAAATCGTTTGATCGCCCGTAATGCCTTATGCTCCAATTCGGAAGATGACATGCCTTCCGTAGACAATTACAAGGAGACATTCCGATCGGTGTCTTGAATGCGATGCGATAGGCCCACAAAGCATCGGATAGCGGTTTGACCAATCTCTTCTATCCGGTCGCATCACTTTTCTAGAATTCGCTGATTTCCCGGTTAGACACTTCCACCGACCACTAGTCATGGATGGTAATGCAGCGTAGCGACTTTGTGAGTGACGTGCATTTCTTCATTAAAGTGGCAAAATGGCTATTGCAAAATGCGAACCGCCATCACCGATGATTGCTCTTGGGATCCCGAATCGGTTAAACACATGTTCTCTCGTAAATTTGACCACAACCTTGTGATCATTTGATCGGGTTGCCATACTTCAATCCATTTGGAGACATAGTCAATACCACCGTAATATATGAATACCCAAAGGATGGTGGAAAAGGACCCATAAAGTCAATCCCCAAACATCGAAAATTTCAACAATCGTAATTGGATTAAGGGGCATCATATTTCGTCGTGAAATATTGCCAAGTGTTGACACTTGGCATTCCTTGCGGTATTGAGCAACACACGAAGATTGAGGCGGTAGAATCCGCTTTGAAGGATTTTCTGTGCTTCTTCGTCTCCAAATGGCCTCCACAGCCCCAAAGATGGCAAAAATTTAGGACGCTTAGTTGCTCGCCTTCCGCACGCATCTCCTAATGATCCGATCCGGCGAATTTAAACAAATATGGTTCATCCGAAATAGTATTTTATTTGGGAGAAAAAGATTCTTATCATTCTTACCCCACTCAAGGGAATTCGCCGATGACCGAGATAATTCACGATGTTAGCAAACCACGGAACTTTTGCACGGCTACATCAATTGCCATCAAATGTTCATCCGAAATGTGTCACGGATGGTCTCAGGTATAGATGATTCTTCAGGCTGAATTCTAGACAGATGATCAGCCACAACGTTCTCAACCCCCTTTTTATCTTTAATCTCAAAGTTGAATTCCTGGAGAAGCAGGATCCAACGGATCAGCCTTGGTTTCGCATCCTTCTTTGCTAAAAGATATTTCAAAGCAGAGTGGTCTGAAAAGACCACTATTTTCGATCCAAGCAAATAGGAACGGAATTTGTCCAGAGCATACACCACAGCTAATAATTCCTTCTCGGTGGTGGTGTAATTCAGTTGGGCATCAATTAATGTCTTGCTAGCATAATAAATTACGTGAGGTAATTTATTCACCCTTTGCCCTAAGACAGCTCCGATCGCATAATCAGATGCATCACACATGAGTTCGAATGGTAAAGAATAATCCGGTGGTTGGATTATTGGTGCATTTGATAAGAGTTCACGCAATTTTAGGAATGCCTTTATGCAATCCTCATCAAAATCAAAAGGAACATCTTTGCCAAGCAAAGTGCACAATGGTTTAGCCACCTTGCTAAAATCCTTAATGAATCTTCTATAAAATCCAGCATGCCCTAAAAATGATCGAATTTGTCGAACTCTTTTAGGAGGTGGTAAATTTGCAATTAAGTCGACCTTCGCCTTATCAACTTCAATTCCTTTCGTTGAAACAATATGCCCCAACACAATTCCTTGTTGAACCATAAAATGGCTCTTTTCCCAGCTGAGAACAAGTTTGGAATCTACACAACGTTGCAACACCTGTGAAAGATGATTCAAACAAGAATTAAATGTTTTTCCAAAAACCGAGAAGTCGTCCATGAAGACTTCGATGAATTTGTCGATCATGTCCGAGAATATGGCCAACATACATCGTTGAAACGTGGCCGGAGCATTACATAAGCCGAATGGCATCCTTCGATATGCAAACGTACCATATGGACACGTGAATGTTGTCTTCTCTTGATCACCGAAAACGCACTTGATTGTATCCCGAATAACCATCAAGAAAGCAATAAAACTCTTGCCTAACTTCTCAAGAATTTCATCAATGAGCGGAAGGGGAAAATGATCTTTTCTGGTGGCTGTGTTCAATTTTCGATAATCAATGCACACACGCCATCCAGTAGTTTCACGAGTGGGCACCAATTCTCCCTCCGTAGTTTCTTTCACTGTAATTCCAGACTTTTTCGGAACGATTTGTACTGGACTAACCCATTCACTATCAGAGATCGGATAGATGATTCCGATCGAGGAGTTTAATGATTTCCTTTAAAACGACTTCTTGCATGTTCGGATTAAGTCGCCTCTGGTTCCCTCGATGGTTTACTCTCATCCTCCGGATGTATTTTATGCATACATACCGATGGGTCAATCCCTTGAGATCGCCTAAGGTCCATCCGATGGCCTCCTTGTGCTCTTTCAAAGACCTTCAACAAATCATTCTCTTGTTCTTCCGATAATGTGGATGAAATTATCATCGAAGTGTTTCTCGAGGTCCCGTAAAAGCATATTTGAGGGACTTAGGCAATTGTTTCAATTCCACGGTTGGTGGTCGCTCAATTGATGGAGTCGCATCCTTTACCTCGATGAGGTAGTGGTTCTACCTTAGTCACAACTTCACATAAGTTATCATCTTGACATGATGAATTTGACTTTTCTCTTATCGCTTCCTTTCAAGCCCTTTGTCCTCATAGATGGCTAACAAAGCGGTTTCAAATTCCTCTTTGGTGAGCATTGATGGTAATGCTTCATCCACCACTTCGTCCATCGATCGATGTAAAACATTCGACCTCATCCTCATTAGGAAATGGTTCATCGCATGGAATATGTTAAGCGACTTTCATGTTTCCAAAAAAAGCGTCCATGACTCTGTCACGACAATTAATGCAGCGTTGGCGATGGCGAGAAAGCAGACGTCCAAGAATAATTGGGACTTGATTGATTGATTTCGGTGGTTCCATGTCTAAGACAACGAAGTCCGAAAGACAAACTTGTCTATTCCAACCAAAACATCCTCGATAACACCCCTCGGTCTTCTTTCCGATCTATCTGCCGGCTTGGAGTGTGACCGTCGTGGGTTTCAATTCACCCAATCCGAAGTTTTCGTACATTGAGTATGGGATCATTAACACTTGCTCCCAAATCCAATAACGCCTTTCCAATTGATTGCCCACCAATGACACATGGAACGATTGGGACTCGGGGTCTTTCGGTTTACAGTGGGGTTTCCAATCGCAATATCGAATCGACTTGATTTGTTAGGAACACTTTCTTTGAAAGCGTGAGTACGTGCCTTTCTCTTAAGTGCACAAATCTTTGAAAAACTTAGCGTACTCGGGGAACTTGTTTGATTGTTTCAAGTAATGGAAGATTTATCTTTACTTGCTTGAATGTTTAATTTCTTCCATTTTGTCGGTCCCTTTCCCATTCTAGATGGAGGAGTTAGGCATTGAGGAATGGTGCCTTTGGGACATAAGGTGCGATTCCATTTCCGATTCTTTTCACGTCCTTGTTGGACGGTTGAAGAAACTCTTCCTCTAATACTTTTCTTTCCTTTTCTCTCTTCTTGCTCTTGCACTTTCTTATCTCCGGCTCTTTGTCTCTTTCTTTCTCTTTTCCTTTTCCTTTCTCTTTCCTTTTCCTTTCTCCTTTCTTTTCTCTCGATTCTTTTCCTCTCGCTTCTCTTTCTTCATCGCCTTCTCACCACATTTCCACTTGATTATGAACCTCGTCCACTTCTCAAAGACCGTAACACTTTCAAGCTGTTGACTATTCGATGGTCTGCTTGAGATGGTGCTTGGCCTCGAGGATTATTGATGGGTTGGTGGGAGCCTACCTTCCTCTCAGACTCATTGATTGGCCAATTGGACTTGGTCCATTATCATCTGAAAGATTGCATGCTTCAGATAAGCTTTTCTTCCGGTCGTAATCTTTCAATCGCATGAGATTGATTAAGATTTATTGAAATTACGATTTTTCGGTAGTCGAATTTGGATGATAATACGGAGCATTCTGCTGAAAATTGGAATTCTGGAAATTAGAATTCTCTGAAATTTTGAAAATTTTGTTGAAAATTTGGTTGTTGTCCACCCATTGTGTTGGCTCTATGTTCTTTGGTTTACCGGCGGTTTATTCGATTCACCCCATCCTAAGTTGGGGTGATTTTTCCATTCCGGATTGTAGGTATTGGGTACATGTTTCTACCACCGCCACGATAAGATTGAGTCACATTTACCTCTTGAGGATTAGGTTCATCGGGGAAGAATGACAAGGTAGTAGGGCACTCATTAGCCATATGACCGGTGGTCACAAATTGAACACACGTGGGGGTGATGAGCTTTAGCTTGCTTGGTAGCGACTAACAACATGTTCATCTGTTTGGACAAGATGTCAACCTTTGTTGAGAGATCGAGGCATTATTGTTGACATCGTACATAATCCGTCTATGGTCAACACATGAGATTTAGGAGAGTTCAAGTTGGTTCGCCCCGTGTCTCACTTTGTATCGAAGTTTGATATAACTTTTCAAACAATGCCCACAATTGCTTCTTTTCGTGGCACAAGATCCACCACAAGATGCATCAACCATGCGTCTCTCTTGTGAATCATCCATTGTAAAACTTTGGACTTGTTGCCACCTTGGAACTTGATGATTTGGGCCACTTCTGATCAATTCCTTAACACGTTCGCAACATTCATGGAATGTTTCTGTAGGTTGTTGGGAAAAGAATTGGATCTTCTGACGCAATTCAATGGCCTTAGTCATGGGAAAATATTTTTTAAGGAACTGACGATGCAGCTCTGCCCAACTCTGAATAGATTGTGGTTCTAAGGAATAGAACCATGTTTTGCCTTATCTCTTAAAGAGAACGGAAAGAGTCTGAGCTTCGCTATCTCATCGCGACATTGTGGACTCGAACATTTTGCATACCCAGTGAATTCATTTAAGTGAACGTATGCGGATTTTCATTTGCTAACCCATGGAAAATTGGTAGCATTTGAATCATTCTTGATTTGAATTCATAGTGGTTCCACGGAATGGGAGCATGCATAATACATTCTGATCCTCGTAAAAACCGTGATCGTTATAATACTCCGGTTCTAGGGCCCTCATCAAAATTATTGTTCCTATTATTTCCATTATTGACATTCCCATTGTTGTTATTCTCATCTCTCTTGCCTTTGGTCTGCCATGGTCTCAGTTTGTTGATATTGATTCCTCTGGACTCTTCGATTCTCTCTACAAGCTCTTTCGATCTCAAGATTAAACGGTAGCAGATGTGGGTGATGAGAACGAGTAAAGCTCATACACCAACACTCACAAACAGGGTTGAAGAATCCACAACAAACCCACAAAATTCTGCTTCAAACGATTTAAACAAAGATGATAAACAGTAGCCAATATCAGCAGGAAAGATTTCTTCTTTTTTTTTTTTTTTTTTTAATTAAAATTCAAATTTAAATTAATTTTTTTTTATTCAAATTAAAATTAAAATTAAAATTTAAATTAATTAATTAATTAATTAAATTTTTTTTTTTTTTTTTTTTAAATTCAAATTAAAATTAAAATTCGAATTTAAATTAATTAAATTTTTTTTTTTTTTTTTTTTTTTTTTTTTTAAATTCGAATTAAATTTTTAAATTTTTTTTTTAATTTTAATTTTTTTTTTTTTTTTTTATTAAATTCGAAAATTAAAAATTAAAATTGAAAATCCTATAAAATCTTTCCTAAAAGAGAAAAATAAGGAGAAGAATGAAAGATTCCTAAAAATCCTAAAACAAAAGTCCCACAAAAGTTAATGACTAAATTTAGAAAATCCTAAAAATATCTAAAAGAGGAAAATAAGGAAAAAAAAAAAGTCCTACCAAATCTAAAATAAGAAGTCCTAAAAATCTCTACTTCCTAATTTTCCTAAGGAAGGTATCCTAAAAATCTAAACTTCCTAAAAAGACTCCACAAAATCTTATCAAAGAGAGAAAAATAAGGGAAATAAATTTTAATAATTATTATTTTTTTTATTTTTATTTTTTAAACACTCAAAATGAAAAATCCCTATCCTAATTAATCAAAATTTCACCGATTTTCCCGTAACGCCAAAACTTGATCGATTTAGAATGTAACCCTTGCAAGTGCACAAGATCTATTGCGTATGGCAAGAACAGGTGTCGAACCCACAGGAAACGTGAATTTTAATTAATTTTTAGAGATTTTAAAACGTCCCTAAGGAAGTACCAAAGGGCAGATTCAATTTTACCAAAAACTTAACACACTTTTCCTAAATGCGTAAAAATAAATTAATCTAAACAATTAATTGATAAATCTAACAATATTAAAATGAGATCAAGGAATATGCTACCCCGCATTCTGCACCTTTTCTATCATTAAAACCCACAGCTTCATTAAATCATCATTCACACCATCATTCATCTAGAAAAATGACTTGAAATAAAATATGATCATCAATCCAAGATACCCTATCTAAAAACAATGACTCTCAACATTGCGGTATGAGTCATGTAAAAAGCATAGCGTATCTCATGATATTTAGATCACGACAATCAGCACATAATCGCTCTACAGCCTAGATCAGCCTGCAGGTCCAGATCTAGCGATTACGGCCGTTGATACGCGCAATCAACGGTCATAACAAAGCATTTAAAATATTTTCAATCACACAAACTTTGAGCAAAACGATTCCATGATAACAATAATAGGCTGTGGTATTAATCATAAACATAGGTACTTATCTGGATCGCATCTTCCCCGATCTACTGATTTAGCCGCTCATCTTTGGTGTTTGATCTCCTTTTTCTTTCAAAGTCATTCCTCTTTTATTTCTTCCAAAAGATATTTGCAATTGTTTTTCCTAAATACAATCTATGAATTTCTCAGAGAAAAATAATGCAAATCCTAGGTACAATCTACCCTGAATAAACCCTAGAAGAAGGAGAGAAGAAGACTTGAAAAGATGAAGAAAATATTCCCCCAAAGTGAAGAGCCCTCAAAACTAAAAAGAAAGAATGAATAATATTCTAATTGCAAAAAATAATAATCCCCCTAAGAAACTCGTGGCTTCCCTTTTTATAATAGCCTAACCCTAATACCTCTCTCGATTGACATCTAAGAGTAATTTTCGTGAATTCCCGCCTAGCTTTGCATCAGATACTGCCTCGGTATTTTGCTCATAATTTTCTGTACCGAACTCGGATTGAGGTGATTCTTGAAGCGTTGGAAAGCTGACGACGAGCTCTACAACTTTTATGTTTTAGCAATTTCCTGAATCTGACGTCTTGAAGGTCCAAATTGAGCTGCAAGTCGCACTAAGTTCTCAATGACCCAAAATAGCAGTGTTTTGACATTATTTTCGGGATTCTTGGGCTGTTTTAGAAACTTGGACTGTATTTACCTGAAACACTTCAAATCTAGCAAATCTCATCAGATAGCCTTCATCGGACGGCTAAATATAGGTATTTAGGGGTGAAATATCATCATATTTCACTACTCATCAGTTACAGATTTCATGGCATGAGGAAATGGTAAATGAGGAACTAGTCCTTCATCTACAGCTTTAGAAGCATTATCAGAATCTTTTTGATTTTTTTGTTTTCATTTTTTTGATTTTTCTGAGGTACATCAGCACCATCTTTATCATTTTCCTCACTTTTTTCTTCTTCAGTACCCACTTTGTTATTTATAATTCTTCCACTTCTCAAAGTTGTGACAGTTTTTACTTCTTCATTTGAAATAGAAGCCTCTCCAACCATGAACTGTCCTTTGGGATTGTTCAAAGGTTGGTTGGGTAACTTTCCTTCCTCTCTTTTGGCCAAAGTATTTGAAAGTTGACCCAATGTTTCTTCAATATTCTTTATGCTCTGACTGTGAAAGTTCACAGTCTGAGTTAAAGATCCTAAATTCTGGAGTGAATTTAGGACTTGATCTTCAAAAGAAGGGGACCTGGAAGGGACTTGAACTGGAGCAGATTGCTGTACAGGTTGTTGTGGAATGGGCTGTTGAAAATTTGGCTTGGCATAAAAATTTTGCTGATAAGGCTGAGCAGTTTTGAAAGGCATTTGGTTCTTTGGTTGTTGTTGCTGTTGTGATTGATAATTCCCCTGGCTCCACCTCAAATTGGGGTGCCCTCTCCATGGATATTCATTTGACTGCATCTGTCCAAATGATTGGGCAGCATGAGCTTGTTCCACCACTAGATCTGGGAACTGTGGTGCAGTGGGACATTGGTCAAGTGAATGAGTAGGGGACTGGCATATCAGACATGCCTCCTCTACTCTTGCAACCATTGGATTTTTAAGTGAGTCCATCAATCTATCAAACTTTGTGGTTAAATTATCCATCTTTCTTTCCAACTCATTCACCTCATAAATCTTTCCTTTAGTGGTTTGCTGATTATTCAACCTAGCAGGATTCTCAATATCTCTTGACAAAGATTCCTGTTGAGTTGAGTTTTCACCAATTACTTCAAATAAGTCCCAAACCTCCTCAACTGTTTTTTGCAAGTAAGTGCCTCCACAGGAAGCATCTACGATATTCTTGCCTTTTTATCAATTCCTTGATAGAAGCTTTGAACAAGCTACCATCGGGGAATTTGATGATGAGGACATTGCCTTAAAAGTTCCTTAAACCTTTCCCATGCTTCATGGAAAGTTTCAGTTGAGTTTTGTGAGAAGGAAATAATACTTTGTCTCAATTGGCTTGTTTTAGACATAGGGAAGTATTTGGCTAAAAATTGACACTGCAAATCATTCCAAGAAGTGATACTATTTGGTGCTAACATAGACAACCATGCTCTAGCTTTATCCTTTAATGAAAAAGGAAAGAGCGTAAGCTTGGTTGCCTCTGGACCAAGTCTAGCTATGTTGCATGTGGTGCAAAGAGACAAGAATTCATCCACATGTTTGTATGGATCTTCCTTACTCAACCCATGGAAGTAAGGAAGCATTTGGATAGTCGATGATTTGATCTCATAATTTCCTTCAACAGTAGGAAATTGAATGCAAAAGGGAGAATTATAAGCACCAGGTGTAAAGTAATCCCTCAAAAGTCGAGGTTCTTCACCCATAGTAACTGTTTATTGAGGTCTGTCTTTGTTTTGTCAACTTTTAAATTTAGAGGGACAATCTCAGGGCTGAGAGTCCTCCTACCAAACATACAACACAGAACAAAGAATCAGATTATGTGCAGCAAACCTTCAGAATTCCTTCTAAAGTAGATTCCCCTCTTCAAAATGGATATGAATAACTGCACAGATATAAACAATAGAATAGTTTAGCACTGATGTAAAAATAAAAATGAAAACTTAGGTCTACCTATTTTAAAATAGATTCCCCGGCAACGGCGCTAAAAACTTGTTGGTCTTCTGAGTGTGCATCATTTATTTGTGTTTTGAAAACAGGTTTGCAAATGCTAAGTTATACTGAATATGGAAAAAAATAAAGAAATTTCAGCACAGAGAGAAGTGAATTAGCCTGCAAGATCAGGGCCAATTGTATAAAGTTTTAAATGTAAGTGAGTAAAAGATCGTCCATAGAGAATTTGTTTAAAATGCGAGATAAACCTCCAGATCTGAGCTACCAGATCTGGCCTCTTATCCTATCTACAGAGCACATAAGATGGGAGGTTGAATTTGTCACATTAACTAAATGATAAAAGTAAAAGTTAAACTAAATGATCCAGATCTGAGTTGGGGGAATTTTGATGTAAATTTATAAAAGTGGAGAAATAATATCTAACTTTGATTTGGTCCTTGAAACACAATGAGAATGACTGCAGGTCAAATGAGAGATGATCCAATCTTCATCTGGCTACAATCACAGATGCAAGAGAAATAAATCTAAATCAAGGATTAAATTTAGGCTTATGGTTATGGTCTATCCACTTCAATGGCCACAGACCATCCAATAGTCTTTAATCTAAACCCTTAATTCACAAGAAATATCACTACAAATGCTGTGAGAGATAGGTTACAAACACTAATTCCCACAGGGTTAATGAATCAAGGGAAATTGCATGAAAAACAGTAAATCTAAAGGAGTCTAGTGCAATAAGGAGATCAGAGGGAACCCTTAACATGAATCCAATTGAGAACTTACGGTTTACAGCAACCTTTTCAAATCCACATTTACAATTACAAAGCACAGCCTAAACAGCTCTCAGATTTGTAGTCTTGAATACAATCCTCTTTTGAATTACAGAGATATCTCACAGCTCTCAATTGCAAGTAAAAGTTATGCTATTACCAGGTTTCAGACAGGCTAGCTGATCTGGAAATGGGGGAATAGGAATGAAACTCAAAATCTGGATGCCCCAATTGGGCAGATGGTTCATCTATTTATAGTTTTCCCCAGGTCTAGCTCAGATGCGTATCGACCAATCAAAAGTGCTCAGATCTATATCAACCAATGGTAGTCGAGCACAAGGATCCAGATCTGTTCTGGCCGATCAGAATTGCTCGATCTGGTTCAGCCAATCAGGCGACTTAAGCATCAATTCTGTTATGTAATTTGAAAATCTGTTAGAGCTTCTAGAAGTTCCCGCCAAGTGATTTCATCTTCGAGTGCTCACATGTGGTGGAATATGCCTTCGCTTCGTGCTTAGAATCTTCTGAAATGTCCCTAGGTTTTTAACTGCATTGGGACGCGTGTAAAAGATTATTGAATTACCCTTGCAGAAGCTAGGAATCTCCAGAATACCATTTCGCATAGTTTAGGGAACTTTTCGCAAGGTACTGTGACTCCTGAAGCTCTTTTCGCAAAGTTCAGGTTCTGTTCACAAAGAGTTCTCTTCTTTTCGAATAGGTCAATCATCCTTTCGAAGAGTTCAGGTGCTCTTCGAAAACTAAGCCTGGAGCTTTTAGTTCTTTTCACAGAGTTTAGGTTCTATTCAAAATGTTCAGATTCTTTTCGAAAAGCACTCTGTAGTGCATTTTTCTGTTCGAATTTCTCCACATTTATTTTCTGGGTTGAGACCAGGTCTTTGCCTCTTCAGTTTAGGCATTTTGATAGCTAGTGAGGTTGTCCCTTCTCTTTCTTCCTTTGGATCGACATGGATTATCATCTTTTTGGCACTTTTAGGCTGCTTTCATGGTTAAGCCTGTCTTTATTGTTTAGCTGTAACACAAGCACTTAAAACACTTATTTAGTTCTCTCAAGGGTCTATCAAGGCCTAGGTTAAAGGGTGGAAAATGGTATTTTCTAGTTCTCAACACTGGCTTAGTGGTGGTGCCTCCTCAGACTGGGCAGATGTTTCTTTTCCAATTTTTAAAGAGCGACTTGGGAGAGTAGTCCTCTTGGCAGCAACCTTCCTTCGTTGAGGATAGGATTGTGCAGCAGGGTTGGATGAAGGAGCAGCAACAGTAGGTTGGGCACTGGGATCCCTAGGTGGTGCAGCATCAGATTCTGAGTCAGAAGGAAAGAGCTCAGTAGGGTCCAATCCAAGGGCAGCAGCAGCTTGTCTGCGTTCTTCTTTGGAAAGTAGGCGCCCATGGGGATCATCCTGAGCAGAAGCTCTGGTGACCTTTGGAGGTGGGGATGGAGGGGCCGACCTTTTGCCTTTTTGGGCTGCAGTGGCTCTTTTAGAAGTGGGCTTTTTCTGGGAAGGGGTGCATTTTCTTTTAGGAGCAGGAGAGGGAATTGGGGGGGGCACTGAGGGAGGAGCAGGAACTGCAGGAGGGATTTGAGCAGGAGCAATAGGTTGTGTAGGTACAGCAGAAGGAACTACAGTAGGCATTTGAGGAGGAACAGGAGGAGCTACCAGAGTTAGGGCTGTGGGAGGTGGGGGAACAGATTGTGTAGGTGTTGGGGTAGGGGCAGTGGAAGAAGATGGGCCTGGTTGTGTGGAAGAAGAGGGGGCCTCAGGGGGAGCTGTGGTGAGAGGGGTGGCCTATATGGGTTGGGAAAGTAGGAAGGCAACTCGCTGTTCCAAGATTTCAATTTTCTTGCTAGCCCACAGGAGGTTGGTATCTGCAAGATCCTTACTGAGTCGGTTGATCTCCTAAGCATTGTTCAATTTTCTCTCTAATAGCTTGTTGTGCTTTTTTGCCCTCTCTGCATTAGCCTTTTCAATCTCAGTAGTCATTTTGTAATATGTTGCTGCAGCCTTGTTCGCATTTAGGGTCTCCAAAATTGCCTCCCACCCTTTGGAAATATCTCTCAGCTGCTCGCTGTGAGCAAGCTTCAAGTCACTAAGTTTTTACAGCAAGGGGTATTCGATGGCTTGAGTTGATATGCCATTGAGAACATCCCTCTTTATATAGGGATTGTCCCTCATGGCATGGAGGAGGGTGAAGTAGGGGGGGTGTAATAGGAGTGTCGGGGTAAGATGGGTAGAAATGGAGTGGAAGAAGTAGAAGGGGATTGATCCTGGGGGGAAAGAGTGGGTGGTGGAAGGATGAAGTCAAGAGAAGAGGTGGAAGTGACTGGGGTAGTCTGAGTTGAATGGTCAGTGAATTGGGGAGGGGGAGGGAGAAGAGGTGGAATGGAAGGTATGGGTGGAAAGTGAAATGAAGGAAGGGCAGTGGGGGTGGATGAGTCAGGGTAGGGGAAGAATGGGATGGTGAAGGGTCAAAATGGAATGGGTGGGATTGCAAATAAGTGGGGTTGAATGGGAAAGGTGGATGGGAAGGGAATGGGGTCAGTTTGGGTAGAAGTGTGGGTAAATTGAGGTGGAGGTAGTATTAGAGGGGGTAGGGTAGGTAGAGAGGGGAAGGAGTGGTAGGGTATGGTGTCATGGAGGGAGAAGGGTGTAGGTAAGTCAATGTGGGTGAGGTCTGTTGGAACTGTGGAGTCAGAGGTGGAAGGGGGTTGGGTCAATGGGGTAGTAGGAGATTGGGTAGGAATGATTGGGTTTGTCAAGGTTTGAAGGGTGGATTGTATGGTGGTTATGTCAGTTTGCATTTGGGCTTGGGTTTGTGTGGTGTTGGAGAGTTGGGTTTGGATGTCATGTATGAGGGAAAGGATATGGGTAAGGGAATCTGAGGTTGGTTGAGGTGGACTATGAGGATAGGAAGGAACAGTTGGAAAGGGGAAGTGGGGCATGATGGAAAGTGGTAGGGGAGAAGGTGAAGGGTCCGTGAATGATGTGGTGAAGGGAGGGGGACCTGTGGAGAGGGATGTCATGGGTGGGCAAGGTATCAAGGTGGTAGTCATGAAGGCCTGATACCCTGAAGTGGTGGCTAGGTTAAAGTCCAGGTCATGGAGAGGTTGGACTAAGGGTTGGTCAATAAGGGGTGTGTCTGTGGGAAGGACAGGATAGGTGGAAGTGGATCAAGATATGGTAGCTGTGGTGTGAGAGGGCTTCTTTTTAAGGTAGGTTATCAGGAGAGGGCTGTCAGGGTGTGGATTAGATGATATGGGAGAGACTGGGACTGTGTATTGAGTTGTGGTGGGTGAAGGTGGAGTGTTGTCCTGGGGTTCAACACTTTCTTCCCAGGTACGGATAATAGTGGGAGGGGGAATGGAAAAATGAGATACAAAAGGGAAAGGGAGAGATGGAATAGGTGAAGAAACTAATGGAGAGGCAAGTGTGGTGGATGGAGGAGTTGTTACAAAAGCAGAGGTGACAGAAGCTCGCGCCACTTTCTTTGGGGCAGGGGTTTTAGCCTTCTTTTTGGGGGCAGGGGTGGCCTTTGCCACAGCAGCTCCCTCTCCCTGCTCGGAGACATTCTGAGCTTCTGCCTTCTTCTTTTTCTTCTGGGGATCCATTAGACTTCTGCTGATCCCCCATTGTCTTTTGGCAAAAGTGGTGGGAGTGAGGTCAGCAGATAACTCCCCCACTGGTATCTTGTACCCTCCCCTCAGAAGTAGTCTGGTGATGAGTCTTCCATAGGGGAGAGTGTGGACCTTCTTTTGCAGCCCTAGCTTCACCATTATGTCTTTCATGGCTTCAAAAATCAACCATGCAGCATTAAATTCGTGGCCCAAAGAGAAAGAGTAGAGAGCATCAACAATTGGTGTCCTCCTTTCTTGCTGATGGCCGGAGCAGTAGATATTCTTCCTTAGCACTTGATTGATGAACAGCAGCTTGGGATCCAAATTCCTTCTTCTGATGGAGTCCCCTTTGGCCTTCAAGCCTCTGGTAATGGCGCGGGCAATGGTATCAAGAAAGGCACTCACAGGGGCACCATATCCGTAGTTGGGATAAAAAATGGCCGGGATGCCCATGACTTCAGCAATTAACTCTGGGCTCAGCAACATCTCAAAATTATCAACTAACACAAGGAGCCTGGCTGCCCCTGGGTGTCTGGTCTGACCCTAAGGTGTTGGTAAAAGAGTTGCACTAACCTAGGATGGGCTAGTGCAGGAATCATTTGCATCAAGGGGAACAAACCAGCCTTGCGCAAGAACTCAATGGCAGGTGCTGACAACGGCTCTGATTCAAAGAAAGAGATATCGAAAATGGCTTCAGGCTCTAAGGGAATGGAAATGAGGAGCTCAGAGGGTGTAGAATAATCAGGTGTTTGTGCAGCCACCTCAGGAACCACCTCCTTCCCTTTGTGTTGTGCCATAGAGGACTTGGCTTTCTTAGGGGCAGGCTCCACAGTGGCCTTGTCCCTGGCTCTCTTCACAGGTGCACTTTTAGAAGCCATCACAACTCTCCTTGGTGAGTGTGCAGTTGAAATTTTGAAAGGAAAGATCAAGAGCTAAGTCTAACCCTAAAAGTTAGGGTTCTATTCAATTGGACACACGGTGGATCTCAAGAGCTCTTAGCAAGGGGCAACTGTTGATGGAAGCTTCAAGAACAAAAATCCAGAATTTCAAAGCAAGCAATGAACTGTAGACAGGAAGCTGGAGGAGAGAGATTGAGAGAAGTGGGAGCTAGGGTTTCGCTGGTAGGAGAGGAAAGAGAAAGCAGTAAAGAAAAGCAGCGCGGGGTGGGATTTAAATATCGCGAGGCTCGGCGCGCTTTAAAAATGCCTGCTGGCTGGCTGGGAATGAATGGGTCGCGAGATTAGATGTAGGCAGCCCACCCAATATCTCAAACTCATGACAAGAAAAACATAGTAGTTCTTTATGAACTGCGCGAGAGGGGACCAAACCCATTATTCAGAACCCCGCGATGGCTTAACCGAGTTAGAATTCACTCACCCATGAGTCAGCTGTTTGACCCTGACTTTATGGGTGGATTCTCTCACAGACGCTCTTCCAGGGACACCCTCAAGCATTATAAAGCATTTACAAATTCCCATACTCTCAAGTTAAATTCATACATCATGAAAAGCATTCAAATACTAGATTATCATTCAATCACTTAAAATTAGCAAACAAGGGGAACAGGAATAAAAGTAGGCATTAAAGCACTAAACTCAGATTCCAACAAGATCACTAACAATTTCTATCAACTGTAGAGTACATATCATACAACGGTGCACAGTTCTTAATCATTAATTTAATTATTAAGAATTGGCCCTTGCGATTAACCACCGGTTGACTGGGCAACCTTCCCTCTTCTCTTTTAGCTAAGGTGTTCGCTAGTTGTCCAATCTGTTCTTCCATCTTCTTGATGCTCTGACCATGAGAGTTCACAGTCTGAGTCAAGGAACCCAGGTTTTGCAGTGATGTCAAGACCTGGTCCTCGAAAGAAGTATTTCTAGGTTGAGAAGGGTGTAAGACGAACTGGTTTTGCTGCTGATGGTGCTGGAAAGTAGACCTAGGGGCATTCCCTTGATTGAACTGTTGCTGTGGCCTTTGTGGTAAGGCCAACATCTGCTGGGGCTGCAAGTAGTTGTCTTGCCTCCACCTCAGAATAGGGTGGGGTCTCCATTGGTAACCAGCATTTTGGTGCTGGTATCCATTTGGCTATCTGTTGTAGCCCCCAGATTATTGCTAGCCATAAGATTGAGCAGCAGCAGCATGTTCCAACATCAATTCAGGGAAATGCCCTGCAGATGGACATTCCTCCACTGTGTGCTGTGGGGACTGGCATATCAGACATGCCTCCGCCACATGAGCAGCCCTTCTGGGTTGTGTCACAGTCAGTAATTTGTCAAACTTCATAGAGAGGTTTGCCATCTGCAGTTACAGGTCATTGTTCCCAGACACCTCAAAAACTTTTCCTCTTGATCCAGCAGCAGGCCCCACCTTTGACTCAGATTCCTGACTAGCTCTTGCCAGGGATGGCTTTTGAAAATCATTCTCACTGATCACCTCAAACAATTCCCATGCCTCCTCAGCAGTCTTGTGTATGTAGGATCCACCACAAGAGGCATCGACCATATCTCTATTTTTCTCATCAATCCCATTGTAGAAGCTTTGTACAAGCTGCCACTCAGGGATCTTGTGGTGGGGGCATTGTTTTAGCATCTCTTTAAACCTATCCCAGGACTGGTTAAAATCCTCAATTGGGGATTGAGCAAACACAAGAATCTCTTTCCTCAACTGGCTAGTTTTGGTCTCAGGGAAGAACTTGGTTAGGAATCTGGTCTGCAGGTCTTTCCATGAAGCAATGCTATTGTTGGGAAGAGTGGTCAGCCAGGTACTGGCCCTATCCTTCAGAGAGAAGGGAAAGAGTCTAAGCCTAGTAGCCTCAGGTCCCAAACCAGTGATATTAAAAGTGGTGCACAAGGCCAAGAACTGGTCAATATGCTTGTAAGGGTCCTCTTTGCTAAGCCCATGGAAAGCTGGCAGCATCTGGATGATTGAAGTTTTTATCTCATAGTTCTCCTGAACATCAGGGAATTGAATGCTAAAAGGGGAGTTATAGTCATCCGGAGCATTCAACTTCTTGAGGGTTCTGGGTTGTTCTTCACTCATAATTGCTGTCACAGATTCACTTGGGGGCTCTCCTGTAGTGTGCCTGTCTCTTCTAAGTCTCCTTCTCCTTTCTAGCTCAGGGTTTAGAGGCTCTAAAGCAGAGCTGAGGGATCTCCTCCCTAGCATGCAAGCACACCAACAGCAAGGAAAGCTTCTTGCAAGCACATTGCAAAAGAATGATTGTACACTAACAAATTTATCTAACTAGTTTACAGCTATTCAAAGAATACATTTAAACTATCCTAGATACTGCTAGAAATTTTTTTAAGGAAGATAGACAGAGCTTTAAAAGTCAGAGAGTTTGGAAACAGAGGTAGTTAAGATCCAATTGCAGTCCAACTATCCTTCACTGCTGCTGTCTAGATATGTAAGAAAGGTTCAAAATTATGTTAGCAGTATCAATTATTCACATGTGCAAAGAATACTAAGAATACTAAGAATACAAAAAACTAAGGGTCTACTAATAGATCATCTTTCCCTGGCAACGGCGCCAAAAACTTGTTGGGTTGATTCTGGTGTGCTTACATTATTGGTTGGTGGTGAAAGTTATTTAAAAATCAAAGACAGAGTAAAACAGGGGGTGAATTCAGCACAACTCAGAAGTCCTAGGCCTGCAAGATACAGGGTCCTTTGTAGCAAGTTTTGATAAGTAAGAGTTTGTCCCACAGGGACAGGTGATCTACAGCTCCAAAGGAGCCATCTCTAGTAGTCCCTCCAGATCTGACTATAGATCTGGCAGTCCTAAAAGGAAGGGAGTTTAAGGTCACTTATTCTAAGTATTCTAATGTCTAAACTATAGAAAGGGTTGAAAGGATAAATGGAGTGTGGAAAATAAATATAAAAGGGTGAGAAGTATGTTATTGAGCCCAGATCAGAGGAGTTTTGTAACTCAGATTCAGATCTGATGTTATAGAAATCCTGTCCAGTGGCTACATTATCACCACTGAGGAGAAAGGATCCAACCCATCACTCTACCATGATTCCACCCTTAAGGCTATAACTTGTCCACTCAAATGGTCACAAATTATCCCATAGGGGAGCCACTATCCAGGGATGGGTCAAAACACAACAAGTAAATCATTGCAGGCACTATTTCATCCAGGCTACCAGCTCAAGAATCCATAGGAGATCTTAATCTCTAAAGCTCTATATGTGGGGCTAAGGCTGTATAGGACCATGATATCCCAGACACATAGAACCAGCAAGAGATTGAGTGCAACCTTCTATCTAGCTGTCCATTGCTTGAGTGAGGCTACAATGGTCCAGTCACAATCCTACAATCTCTATAACTAGATCAGATCCAACATCTGATGGCGGATCTATACCAATATAGGGGAGTCTGCCTCTGTACAATCTCTCACCAGACTTCTACAAGCTTAGGTGCAAAGAAGAAGGATCCATCTTGGATCGGTGGATCAGAATCACCTTAAGGCTATAATCTGTCCACTTAAATGGTCACAGACTATCCCAGAGGTTATCCTCCTCACGGAGCCCTAGACAAAATAAGAATATCGCTGCTACCACCATGGTCACAAGGCTACCAGCTCAAGCTCCCATGGGAATTTCAGATTTAGTGGGTCCTGTGGTGGGGCTATGGCTGTAGGACCATGATAGCCAAGACACACATGTCACTTAGATCTGAGTGGCCCTTAGAATCAGTCCTCCATTGCTTTGAAACACAGCCAAAGCAATGGCGGATCACAAGGCAGCAACCTTGCACAGAGCATCTCACATCCAAACATAAATCCCATAAAATACAGAACCTATTACAGAATTTCCATTTATCTAATTCAAAAACACATAGAAAGGCATAGCCAGCAAGTGCTGGACTATGGAGAGAAGGAAAGAGAAAAAGAAAACTACTTACATATAAAAAGAAAGAGAAAAGAAAAATGATCTGAGATGGGTTCCCAGATACCTAAACCTAAGCTAGGTATGGGTTTATATAGCAGTGGGGTGGCGGCGCATTAGGGTTAGGAAACCCTAATTTTAACGATGCCACGTGGCCTAATAGTGATTCTTGGATGCCTTAGGGTGCGTGCATAGAGATTTGAGCGTGGGAGTGCATGCCCTAATTGTTGGAAATTCCCAGAAGGTCCTCTGCTGAAGAGATGGAAGTTTAGGTTGAGAGCTTCGCTAGGTAGCTATCGTTTCCCAGACTTGTCACGTGGTAGCTCTTTGCTCTTCACTAGGATGATTTGACATTGCAGCTTCAGCCATCGCGAGGTTACCTTGGTTTGCTTTTCAGGCAGTCACGCGGTAGAGAATTGCGCTCTCGCTGGATTGGGCTTCGCGAGGTTGGCTTTGCCTTCGCCAGGATTTTTTCTTTCTTGAATGGCGCGAGAACTACACAAGGAGTTCTTCTTCTGATAATTGCATCCCGCGGCGACTGCGCAACAGCTGCGCGAGGAATCTTCTGAAGCTCTCTCTCCTCAGCCGTTCTGAGAGAACTGCGCGAGATTGAGAGAGGTCTGCTTTGAACTGCTCGACACTGCGGATGTGTTCTACTCTTGAGCTTTGTGAGAGCTACGCGAGTTTGAGTTTCTGAAGCTCTTCAGTCACTCATCTGTGCGAGAGGTTATTGTAAAGTCTTGGGAAGCTCAGTTGAACTACGCGAGGCATATTTCTCCTGAATCCTCTAAAGCTTGGGTCAATAGCGTGAGGCTCATTTCAGGTCTGGATTCATAGTTCATTCTTCTGAGGGATTTTTGGTGCCAAAGTAGGCTCCTTAACAGGATTCCTGGCCTTATTTCACTGCTAATTATTACCTACACAAAACACTTAACGAGAACTTATTAGGAGGCTAAGGGTCTAATCAAAGGTTAAGTTAAGGGGTAAAAAGTGGTACTTTTCAGGTCTTAACAAGCACCTCTCGACACATAAACTGATAATCACTCTCCATCTGCCCTGTGATTGGTGCCCCCTCGAACCGCAACCCGGTGATATGGACCCAATCCTCAGGGGTGGGCATCAACATGCCTATTGGGAACAGCAATGCCTGCTGCTCCTCCCTCCATCTCTCCAGAATTGCCCCGATCAAACCCCGGTCAACCGTGAAGAGCTCCAACTCCAAAATTGGCCCGAAGTTGAAAGCCACTAATTGCACCCGCTGGAACTCTGACAGGGCACGATACCAGGCATGAGACTCTGACCAAGCCGAACTAATGGCTAGTGCCTAAGGCTCCTAATGAACCACAAGTAAAAACAAAATATACATTAACCTATGCCTACACTACCACTGATTGCAATTATAGACAATGACTAAACCTAAACCATAACAATAAAAAAATGATGACAATCTGTAATAAGCACAAAAAACATGATAAAAATAATGCCGAACGAAAAAGTAAACATGACCTAAAGCTACACACAAATATGATGCATGAAGGTGCACGCACCCTAAAACTAAATGCAGGTTTGACATAAAATTAAAAGGTTTTCATCCTAAGAAGTTTACATTGTAACCTAAATGCCTAGAAATGAAAGAGGAACTCTTGCTCAACGGGTACCTACTTGATCTCGCACAAAGAACTCCTCTAGCAGAATCTTGATAACGGGATCATGAGGAGCACCATCCTCACCACCATTCTCAACTCCCCCATCCGCTCTATCTCAGATGCAGTCAAGGAAAGTTGGTCAATACCCTTAGACTCCATCTCAGATCGAAGAGCTCGAAAAGCTAAAGAGAACGCAAGAAATGACATCCAAAATAGACGGATAGATGGCAAGAAATCTTGAAAACACAGAATTTGGGGAGCAAGGAAGAGGAGAGCACAAAATTGAGAAAGATTCAGGAAGCGTGGGTTTGAAAATTGCAAATCTTGAGCTTATATAGAGCATGGCTTAATTGCGCGCCTGAACATGGGCGCGCAATTGAATTGCATGCATTATTCATCGCGCTCAAACTAAAACACGGACCACTGAATGGGCGCGTAATCGAATTGTCGCCCGCCCAAACTCCGATCGCGCGTTCTGGATAAAACGCGCAATTATATTATGCGCCCAGTACCTGGCACATAAATCCACAAGTCACTCGTACATTGACTGGGAGAAGCTCCAATCACGTGACATTTTCCAAGCGCGCAATTTCATTGCACGCTTCAAACCGAATGCGTAATTGACCCCTAGGTCTATCATTCCCACGGGCCAGACCAGGCGCGCAATCATATTAAGCGCATTGGACTTAGCGCACAATTACACAGGTTGAACAAAATATGTGTGCCAGCCATCAATAGCCAAATTGGAATTCCAGAGTTAGAAGCCAACACCAAAATACCAAACACTACATCCAGATTTCACATGCATACCTAAACTTAAGCACCTACACTCTCAAAACTAGGAATTCACCGGTACATCAACGCTTAAACACCTAAAACCATTGAAGCCCGTCCAAAACCTATGATCAAGACCAAACCAGACTAAGAATACACACGAAATACTCTAAATTTAACTAAACTTAATACCTCCCAATTAAATGAAGATACCCCTAACTAAATAGGGAAGCATCGGATAAAAATAAAATCTAACTAAAATTGGCTATACTGAATCAACAATAATTAAAATTTCACATGATCATAAACAAATCTTTTACAAATATGAAAAAGTTATTACAAATTACACCAAGGGCATACCCTCTGAAAATACAAAATTACAACTTCGAAATGAAGGACGAATTTGAATTTAAAAGAGGTAACCATAAAAGAAACGCCCAAAATTACAATACATAAAAGGGAAAGACAATACAAAAGCCCGGGGAGGAAGCACATCCTGAATGAATTCTAACGAAAATCCTAACGTCACTTCGTAATTCCCTTGAGATGCCGCTTATGATGCGATCTTTCAAGTTACATGACCAAGCATCGGCATCGTAGAGCCCCGAGTTGGCAGAAAAGAAAGAGTGGCACACAAAAAGCCAACCAAGATATGACAAATACACCTATGAAAAACCAATCTTGGAAATTCCAGACAGAAGGCCACCCAACAGTCAATCTGCAGAGCCCACAAAGGAGAAACTATCGCCGGTCACAAGAACTCTGGCGTAGTTCTTTCCTTTGGTTTATTTTCCCCCTCCTTTGACTCTTCAATCTCTTCCCCTAGCATGGTAGCAATTCGAGTGCTATCCCACATTCCCAATTCCACTCATCCTAAAAAAAAATGTAATAATAATAATAGTAATAATTACAAATCTCTAAATGCACAACATCTAAAAATATATATAATAACAACAAAATAATAAAAATGCCCCAAATTCAAAAGTACAAATAAAGTTCAAAATAAAACCCAAGCCCTTAACCCCTATTTATAACCTATGCTCCACCACAAAATGGCAAGTACCACATTCCTAAACCCTCTCCATCTAATTAAATCCAAACTAGACACATACCCCCCTGAAAGACCACAATCCATGAAAAGTATAGATAAACCAATAATCACCCAACACTTATCCCTCCAGAAAACACAAATCCACCACAAAGTAGATAAACCAATAAGATTAAAACGTCCAACACCCCTCTAGAACTTTCAAAAATTAAGTCCAACTTCACACAATTCACACAATTCACATCCAAAATCAAACATTAGACCAAAACAAAATGCTTTAAGCCCTAAACATGGGACTCATCCTCTCATCATGACAAAAATTAATTAAAAGCCCATCAATTGCAAAAATTAAAGCCTAAAGAAAGATTTAAATAAATGAGAACAGTAAGTACTGTTAAGACCTGAAAAGTACCACTTTTCACCCCTTAACTTAATCTTTGTTGGACCCTTAATCATTTAATAAAAGTACTTTAAGCCTGTTCTGCAGGTAATAAACAGTAGCTGCAATAAGGCCTTAATCCTGCTAAGGAGCCCACTTTTGCCCCAGAAGTCTCCCAGAAGAATGGAAGACAGAGACCCTGACTGCATGAGGGCAGAGCACAATAGCAGCAAAGAAAGAAATGAGCCTCGCGCAACTGTCGCAAGGTTCACATGACTCAAAGAAAGCCTGACTCGCGCAATCCTTGCGAGTTTCCCATAACATCATACCAATTGTCTGCGCCTGCTTCACGCAGCTTTAGTGACGTAAGAGCTCTGCAAAGATAGTTCGCAGCCTCATGCTTAAATATAAATGATCGCATAGTCTTGCGCAGTTCACTCAGATCCGCTGAGGAGAGAGAGCTCTAGGTATCTCTGCGCGCAGTGGCCGCGGGATGTAAAACTTCAGAAAAACCTCTCGCGCAATTCATAGCAATGCACATCATGTCCTTGCAAAGATCCATTGAGAAACAAACTGCTCGCGCGATTCCCGCACCATTCAGAAGGAAAGTGCAATCCCGCGAAGACCAAAGCAATCCAGCGAGGATTCAATGCTCTATCGTGCGACTGCTTCAGCTGTAACTAACACAACCCCGCGACGGCTAGAATTTCAAGCTAATTCAATCTCGTGAACACCGTGCTACCACGTGATAGTCTTGGAAACCAGTGCTACCTGGCGAGGCTCTGAACTCTAACTCTCCCTCACCTCAGTAGAGGACATTCTGGGAACTTCTAGCAATTAGGGCACGCATTCCAATGCTCCAAGTTCTGTGCATGCGCCCTGAGACATCCAAGGAATAGTATTAGGCCATGTGGCATCGTTAAAATTAGGGTTTCCTAACCCTAATGTGCCGCCAAACTAACTACTATATAAACCTAAGCCTGGTTTAGGTTTAGGGGTCTCTCTGCTTAGAATAGAATTTTGTCTATCTTCTTCTTACAGTAGCTGTAGATCTCTAGTAAGGTTTAGGTAGATTTCTTTTTACTTTTTCTTCTCTCCATAGTCCAGCATTTGCTGGCTATGCCTTTGTATGACTATTTGGAATAGATTAATGGAGTTTTATGATAGGGTGTTTTACATTTATGGGATTTTTGTTTGTGAGTTGTTCTGTGCAAGGCTGTTACCTTGAGATCCTCCATTGCTAGGACGTATTGCAAGCAATGGAGGACTGATTTTATGGTTTACTCAGATCCAAGTGACCTATGTGTCTGAGCTAACATGCTCCCATATAGGCCTAGCCCCACCACAGGACCCACTAGATCTGAAGTCCCCATGGGAGCAATGAGCTTTTGTAGCCTTGTGAACATGGTGGTGGCAGCAATGTTTCTTATTCTATCTTGAGCTTTGTGAGGAGGATAACCCCTGGGATAGTCTGTGACCATTTAAGTGGACAGGTTATAGCCTTAGGGTGAAGCCAACCTACAGACTCAAGACGGATTATTCTTCTCTGCACTTGTGCTTGTAGCCTTGTGAGAGATTGTGCTGAGACAAACTGCCCTGTATCTGTATAGACCCACTATTAGATGGTAGATCTGGTTTGGTTATAGAGATTGTAGGCTTGCAACTGGATCACTGCAGTCTCTCTAAAGTAGTGGATAGCTGGATCTAAGGCTGCACTCAAACTCTTGCTAGTTCTATGTGTCTGGGCTAACATGCTCCCATACAGGCCTAGCCCCACACATAGCACTTTAGAGGTTGAGGTTCCCTATGGATTCTTGTGCTTGTAGTGCCTACATTGATAAACTTATTCTGACCCATCTCTGGATTGTGGTTCCCCAATTGGATAGTCTGTGACCATTTAAGTGGACAGGTTATAGCCATAAAGGGATTGGATCATGGCACAGAGATGAGTTGGATTCTTTCTCCTCAGTGGTGATAATGTAGCCATTGGACAGGACTTCTATAGCAGCAGATCTGAATTTGAATCATGAAACCCATCTGATCTGAACCTAATAGCATACTTCTCACCCTTTTATATTTATTTTCTCACTCCATCTTCTTTCTTAACCCTTTCTATAGTTTAGACATTAGGATACCTTAGAATTTAGATTTTAGTGACCCTAAATCCCCTTCCATTTAGGATTGCCAGATCTGTAGTCAGATCTAGAGGGCCTACGAAAGATGGCTCCCTTGGAGCTTAAGATCAATTTCCCTGTGGGACAAACTCTTATCAAAACTTGCTACAATAGGTCCTGTATCTTGCTGGATTGTGCATATTTTAGGCTTGCTGCTCTGTCATTTTCAATCCACCTTTCATTCATTTTTATTCACCCCATTCTTATCACTACCCCCAATAAAGTCAGTAGCAAGCATTTAAAAATAGCCTAACAAGTTTTTGGCGCCGTTGTCGGGGAGATTGATCTTTTAGTAGACTCTAGATTTTTTTATTCTTTATTCTTTGGTAGCTGTACTTGTGAATAATTGATACTGCTGATTTACATTTGAAAATTTTCTTACAGATTTGGACCGTAGCAGAGAAGGAGAGTAGAATTGCATTGGGAGTCTAGCTACCTCTGTTTGCACTTCTCTAACCCTCAAAACTCAGTCTATTTATCATTTGAAGATTCCATAGCATAGCAGTTGATTAGGATAGTTGCAATTTTTATTAAGTGCATTGTGCCTGCAAATAGTATTCCCTGCTGTTGGTGTGTGTGCATGTTAGGAAGGAGATCCCTCAGTCCTACATTAGAGCCTGCTAACCCTGAGATAAAAAGGGGTAGAAGACCGAGAAGGCATAGACACACCACAGTTGAGCCCCCTATTAAAATTGAGATAGCAGTTATGGGTGAAGAACAACTTAGAACATTGAAGGAATTGAATGCTTCGGATGATTACAATTCTCCATTCAGCATCCAATTCCCTGATGTTCAAGAAAACTATGAAATCAAAACTTCCATCATCCAAATGCTTCCCTCTTTCCATGGGCTTAGCAAGGAAGACCATTAGAATCACATTGACCAGTTCTTGGCCCTGTGCACGACATTCTCTATTGCTGGTTTGGGACCAGAAGCCACTAGGTTAACGGTCTTTCCTTTCTCCCTAAAGGACAGGGCCATGACTTGGTTATCTACTCTCCCAAACAACAGCATCACCTCCTAGAAAGACCTCCAGACAAGATTTCTGTCTAAATTTTTCCCAGAGACCAAGACCAGCCAGTTGAGGAAAGGCATACTTTCTTTTGCCCAATCCCCAACTAAAGATTTTAACCACTGCTGGGATAGATTTAAAGAGATGCTCAAACAATGTCCCCACCACAAGATCCCTGTCTGGTAGCTTGTCTAGAGCTTCTACAATGGGATTGATGAGAAGAGCAGAGACATGGTAGATGCCTCTTATGGTGGAACGTACATGCATAAAATAGCTGATGAGGCATGGGACTTGTTCGAGGTCATAAGTGAAAATGCTTTTCAGCAGATGTCCTCTTCTAGAACTGTTCAAGAACCATCTCCTAAGCTGGGGGTGGCTGAGACTTTTAAAGAAAAAATATATGAAGTTAGGGGAAATGAAGATCTGAGAACGCAGATGGCAAATCTTACTGAAAGATTTGATAAACTTTTGACTGTGGTGCAGCCCAGAATGGCTGCACAAGTGATGGAAGCATGTCTGATATGCCAATCTCCACAGCACACAGTAGAAGAATGTCCATCTGCGGGGCAATACCCTAAGTTTGTAATGGAAAAGGCTGCTGCTGCCCAATCTTTTGGACAGCAACAATCTGGTGTCTACAATAAACAACCATATGGATACCAGCACCAAAATACTGGATACCAATGGAGAGACCACCCAAATTTGAGGTGGAAGCAAGACAATTATATACAGCCACAGCAGATGTTGGCCTTACCTCAAAGGCCACAGCAGCAGTTTAACCAGGGTTATGCCCAAAGGTCGAATTTCCAACAACAGCAGCCCCAACAACAAAATCAACTGGTAGTTCCACCACCCCAGCCCCGGAGTGCTTCCTTCAAGGACCAGGTGTTAGCCTAATTGTAAAGCCTTGGACCCTTGAATCAGACTGTGACTTCTCACAGTCAAAGCATTAAGAAAATAGAAGAGCAGCTTGGCCAAATAGCCAATGCTCTGGCTAAAAGAGAGGAGGGCAGGTTGCCAAGCCAACCAATTGCCAACCCTAAGGGCCAGTATTCCATCAGAGAAGGCTCCTCTAATTTTGAGGGGGCCAATGCCATAACTGCCCTAAGGTCTGGTAGGATGGTAGACAACTAGGTGGGAAACGAACAAGGAGAGGACTATCCTAAGGAAATGTCATGTGAAAGTGATAAGGATTTTGTTAAGGCACAGAGTAAAGAACTGCCTGCTGCCCTTCAACAAGGGAAAAATAAAGAGGTTGTAGTTAAATCTCAGCAGGAGATAAAAATAGAAAAAAGAAAAAAACAAAAGTTCAGCCATGGGGTTGCAGCTGAGGAACCAGCAGTACCTCAGCTGCCATTTCCTCAAGCTTTGAGTGGCCCCTTGCTTTTGATAATCGGGAGCCGAGATCGAGGAAATGATGGAGACCCTTAAGCAGGTCAAGATAAATTTACCCCTGCTTGATGCAATCCGACAGGTCCCAGCCTATGCAAAGTTTCTGAAAGACCTCTGTACTAAAAAAAAAGGCCATTTGTCTAAGAAGGTCTTTGCGACTGATACAGTGAATTCTGTATTAACAATGATAATACCTGAGAAGTTGCAAGACCCAGGGATACCCACTATTCCCTGTATTATAGGTAACCACAAGATTGGAAGGGCCCTTTTGGACCTTGGAGCCAGTGTTCACCTGCTGCCATACAGTGTATATCAGCAGTTAGGTTTGGGGGAGCTGAAGTCCACCCCCATTGTTCTATTTATGGCTGATAGGTCCGAGAGGAAACCCATGAGAGTGGTCGAGGATATCCTAGTGGGGGTAGACAAGTTCTTCTATCCTGCAGACTTCCTTGTCTTGGACATGGGCTGCAACAAGAGTACATCTCTGATACCTGTTATTCTGGGCAGACCATTCTTGGCCACTGCCAATGCATGCATTCAATGCAGGTCTGGAATCATGGAGCTCACTTTCGAACATATGAAAGTTGAGCTTAATGTTTACAACAGTGCAAAGCACCCTCAGCTAGACAATGAGGAATGCTTTTCAGTGGATGTACTAGAAGAAATTGTTGAAGAAGAACTGCACACTCTGCTGGAGTGGAGCAACATTGCCACTGATTTAACTGAAGTTTGGAACTTGGAGGAGGAAGGAAGCCTAGCTTTGATGCTAGAAGACATACCCCTAGTGAAGTCTTCTATGGGCTTAGTGCAGCATTCCAATTGGAAACCTACATTGCTGCCCCTTCCCCCAACCAACAATACACCAATCCTACCATCCATACAACAAGCCCCTGATCTGGAGCTCAAGAAGCTGCCAGAGACATTAAAATATGCTTTCCTCAAGAAAGAAGAGAAACTTCCTGTGGTTATCTCCTCTTCTCTTACCAGTGAGCAAGAGAAGGAGTTGCTAATAGTTTTGAGGAAGCACAAGAAAGTAATTGGCTAGACCATTACTGATCTGGGAGGAATTGATGCATCAATCTGTATGCATAGGATTCATCTAGAGGAGGGCTTAACACCCTCCAGGGAAATGCAGAGGAAACTTAATCCTCACATGCAGGAGGTGGTTCTGAAAGAAATCATTAAGTTGCTAGATGCAGGGGTAATTTACCCCATCTCTGATTCTGAATGGGTGGCACCAATCCAGGTGGTACCCAAGAAATTAGGCATAACAGTGATCACAACCGACTCTGGAGCATTGAGACCAGCCAGGGAGACCACTGGCTGGAGAGTTTGCATCGATTATCGAAAACTCAACTCCAAGACCAGAAAAGACCACTTCCCTCTCCCTTTTATTGATCAAATTTTAGACAAGTTGGCTGGGAAGGCTTTTTACTGTTTTCTTGATGGGTACTTAGGGTACAATCAGATCCCTGTGCACCCCCTTGATCAAGAGAAAACTACATTTACTTATCCTTTTGGCACCTTTGTTTACAGAAGGATGCCTTTTGGACTGTGTAATGCCCCTGCCACCTTTCAGAGGTGTCTGTATGCCATTTTTTCTGATATGATTGAAAAATTCTTGGAAATTTTCATGGATGACTTTTCGGTCTATGGGGATAGCTTTGACCAATGTCTACAACACCTCCATCAAGTCCTACAAAGATGTGAAGAGACCAATTTGGTCTTAAGTTGGGAGAAGAGCCACTTCATGGTAACACAAGGAATTGTGTTGGGCCATGTAGTCTCTAAAGGTGGAATTGAGGTAGACAAGGCCAAAGTTGACCTCATTAAAAATCTGCCCCCTCCAAGAACAGTCAAGCAAATCAGATCCTTCCTTGGCCATGCTGGATTCTACAGGAGGTTTATCAAAGACTTCAGCAAAATTGCTAAACCATTGTGCCACCTGCTCTGCCAGGATGTGCCCTTTGATTTCTCCGCTGAATGTCTGAAGGCTTTTGAAACTTTGAAAATTTACCTCACCTCTGCCCCTGTACTCCAAACACCTGACTATACCCTGCCCTTTGAGTTGATGTGTGATGCATCTGACTTGGCAATAGGTGCTGTCTTGGGCCAGAGAAAGGATAAGCTGCCTGTGGTCATTGCATATCTCAACAAATCACTTGCTGAAGCTCAACTGAACTACACAACCACTGAGAAAGAGCTTCTGGCATTGGTTTTTGCTGTGCATAAGTTTAGACCTTACCTACTTGGGTCTAAAACTGTCATCTTCACTGACCACTCAGCATTAAAGTACCTACTGTCCAAGAAGGATGCAATGCCCAGATTGATTAGATGGATACTCCTGTTGCAGGAGTTTAACATCGAAATCAAAGACAAGAAAGGTGTAGAAAATGTGGTGGCTGACCACTTGTCCAGAATTATATTGGAGAAAGATGTTGATGACCTCACTACAAATGATGTATTCTCAGATGAGCAATTGTTTGCCATCCAATCTTTAGTTCCTTAGTATGCACATATTGTCAATTATATAGTTATAGGTAAGATCCCTTCCCATTGGACAAAAATGGATAAAGACCTATTTTTCTCACAGGTCAAATTCTTTTTCTGGGAGGAACCTTGCTTGTACAAGTATTGTGCAGACCAAATTATTCAGAAATGTGTTCCCGAAAGTGATATCCCCGAGATTACGGCCATGTGCCATGAAAATGCCTGTGGGGGTCACTTTAGTGGGAGAAAAATAGCTGACAAAGTGTTGCAGTGTGGTTTCTATTGGCCCTCTCTTTTCAGAGATGCCCATACACACTGCAAGGCCTGTGAAAGATGTCAGAAACTAGGAGGGCTGTCTAAATGAAATTCAATGCCTTTACAGCCCATCCTTGTTGTAGAACTGTTTGATGTGTGGGGTATTGATTTTATGGGCCCCTTTCCTCCTTCAAATGGTTTTCATTTTATCTTAGTGGTAGTGGACTATGTTTCCAAATGGGTAGAAGCCATTGCCACAAGAACTAATGATAATCAGGTGGTCCTCAAGTTCATAAAGCAGAATATCTTCTCCAAATTTGGTACCCCTAGAGCCATTATCAGTGATGGGGGGAGCCATTTCCGCAACAAAAATTTTGAGAGGTTGCTCAAGAAATATTCTGTCACCCATAGGATTGTTACTCCCTACCACCCACAAACCAGTGGGCAAGTTGAAATTTCAAATAGGGAGATCAGGCATATCCTTGAGAAGACTGTGAGGACTGATAGGAAGGATTGGGCTGACAAGCTTAATGACGCACTGTGGGCTTATAGGACTGCCTATAAGACCCCCATCGGTATGTCCCTTTCAGACTGATCTATGGCAAGGCCTGTCATCTCCCAGTGGAGTTAGAACATAAGGCCTATTGGGCCATCAAACATTTAAATTTAGATCTAACTTCTGCTGGTCATCACAGGTTGCTGCAGCTGTCGGAATTGGAATAACTAAGGATGGATGCATATGCCAATCCAAGGATCTATAAGGAAAGGTCCAAAGCTTTCTTTGACAAAGGGCTGTTGAGAAAGAGTTTCAATGTTGGTGATAAGGTTTGGTTGTTTAACTCCAAACTTAAATTTTTTCCAGGCAAATTGAATTCCAGATGGGAAGGTCCTTACATTGTCATGCATGTTTCCCCATCTGGTGCTATGAAAATCAATGATCCTAAATCTGGGAGACTCTTGAAGGTGAATGGTCAAAGGCTTAAGCGTTGTTTCTAAAAACCTGCCGACCTTTTGGACACCATTCACTGTAAAGAGGATCCTTCTTCAAACTGATTCCACAGGTGTGTCATTACTGTAGCATATGTACTTAGTTTTTGGTTGATTTATCTTGCTCTCTTTAGTTTCTATTCTCTAGGATTTGCTAGTGATCTTATCTAAATTTTTGCCCTATCTATTTTTGAACTTTTAATGTTTCGCTTGCTTCCTACTATTTTTGAATTGATAGCTTCTGTTGAATGCCTAATGTGGGAGGTCATTTTCGTTGTCCTTGAGTGTAGGATTGAGTTTACATATGACTAAAGACAGTCATAGGAGAGGGTCATGCCCAGGATTCAACCACAACAAACATGCAAAAGGGCAGAATAGAGAGCACATGCTCTTTGTTTTATACCTTACTGTCGCTGGGTCCAAAATGGAAGCCTGGGAGACTATCGCGAGATTCATATGCTCTCGCGAGGTTAGAAGAGGAAGCCTAGAAACCTATCGCGAGGTTAAAGGAGGGAGTCTGAGAGAAGTTCGCGCAGTTCACCTGGACACATTCTATTTGCTATCGCGAGATTCATGTGTAGTTGAGAGCCTCTCGTGCAATTCATATAGAGCCACACATTACCTGTCGCGAGATTATCAGGCTGTCGTGAGGTTCACAAGATAAACTGGGATAATCTCGTGCAATTCAACAGAAATATTCCATTTACTATCGCGAGATTCTAAGTCTGTCGTGAGATTCAAGATGAACCTCAGAGCTTTTCGCGCAATCTAAATAGAGCCTTAGGAACCACTCGCGCAATTCACATGAATTAATATCGCTCTGTCGCACGCTCCGAGGTCAACTTTAGAGATTGTCGCGCAATCCAGATGTAATCAACACCCTCGCTAGGTTTATTTCCAACCCCGCGACCAGATGTTCCAAAGCGCGCCGAGCTTCACGATAAGTATTTCAACCCCGCGCTTTGTCCTTTTTCATTATCTGCTTCCTTCTTCCCTCTGCGAAACCCTAGCTTCTGCCACTCTCCCCTCTCTCGTCCAGCATCACTCCTACAACTCATCATTCACTTCACAACTCTACAGAGTTGTTCCTATCATCAGCCCCATCCATTACCCTCTGCTCTGAGATCTTGAGGTGCCCTGTGCGTCAAATCAAACCAAACCCTAGCTCTCCATCTCCATTGCTCATACTAGAGGACAGAGTTAGAAATGGCTCCCAAAATTGCACAAAAGAGAAAGGGGAAGGACAAGGACCCTGCAGAGACCACCCCTAAAAAGGCAAAGACTTCAAAGTCCCCCAAAAAAGGAAAGGAAGTGGTTGAGAAGGCAGCGGTACCAACCATTAAGTTCTCTACCCTGTCTGAGCTCATGGAGTCAATCCCATTAGAGCCTGAAAAAGCCTTTGATGTACCCTTTTTTGAGAAAGAACCTCTCTTTGCCCCTGCAGTACAGTTCATAAGCAAAGCAGGCCTGATGCCATTGATGAGAGAAATTCTAGCACTAGCCTACCCAAGGCTAGTGCAGCTGTTTTACCAGCACATCAAGGTCAAGAAGGGAAACGATGGACAAGAGTTCTTGCTGGTGATGATTGACGATTTTGATTTGCTAGTGATCCCTCAGATGATTGCTGAAGTATTTGGCATCCCAGCAGCATTCAATCCTAGCTGTGGATATGGCCCCCCTCTGTGTGCATCAATTAACACAATTGCAAGGACCCTAACAAGAGGATTAAAAGCCACCGGAGACTCAATCAGAAGGAGGGAACTCGAACCTGAACTGCTGTTCATTGACCAAGTCTTGCGAAAGAACATTTATTGCTCAGGACATCAGCAGGAGAGGATGTTGGCGGATTTCTGAGTGTGTGCTTACTTTATTGGTTGGTGGTGAAAGTCATTTAAAAATCAAAGAAAGAGTAAAATAGGGGATGGAATCAGCACAACTAAGAAATCCTAGACCTGCAAGATACAGGGTCCATTGTAGCAAGTTTTGATAAGTAAGAGTTTGTCCCACAGGGAAAGGTGATCTACAGCTCCAAAGGAGCCATCTCTAGTAGTCCCTCCAGATCTGACTACAGATCTGACAGTCCTAAAAGGAGGGGAGTTTAAGGTCACTTATTCTAAGTATTCTAATGTCTAAACTACAGAAAGGGTTGAGAGGATGGATGGAGTGTGGAAAATAAATATAAAAGGGTGAGAAGTATGTTATTGAGCCCAGATCAGAGGAGTTTTGTAACTCAGATTCAGATCTGATGTTATAGAAATCCTGTCCAAGGGATACATTATCACCACTGAGGAGAAAGGATCCAACCCATCACTCTGCCATGATTCCACCCTTAAGGCTATAACCTGTCCACTCAAATGGTCACAGATTATCCCATAGGGGAACCACTATCCAGGGATGGGTCAGAACATAATAAGTAAATCATTGCAGGCACTATTTCATCTAGGCTACCGGCTTAAGAATCCATAGGGAACCTCAACCTCTAAAGCTCTATATGTGGGGCTAAGGCTGTATAGGACCATGATAGCCCGGACACATAGAACCAGCAAGAGATTGAGTACAACCTTCGATTTAGCTGTCCATTTCTTGAGTGAGGCTATAATGGTCCAGTCACCAGCCTACAATCTCTATAACCAGATCAGATCCAACATCTGATGGTGGATCTATACAAATATAGGGGAGTCTACCTCTGTACAATCTCCCACCAGGCTTCTACAAGCTCAGGTGTAAAGAAGAAAGATCCATCTTGGATCGGTGGATTGGAATTACCCTAAGGCTATAATCTGTCCACTTAAATGGTCAGAGACTATCCCAGAGGCTATCCTCCTCACGGAGCCCAAGACAAAACAAGAATATTGCTGCTACCACCATGGTCACAAGGCTACCAGCTCAAGCTCCCATGGGGATTTCAGATCTAGTGGGTCCTGTGGTGGGGCTAAGCCTGTATAGGACCATGATAGCCCAGACACACAGGTCACTTGGATCTGAGTGGCCCTTAGAATCAGTCCTCCATTGCTTTGAAACACAGCCAAAGCAATGGCGGATCCTGAGACAGCATCTCACACACAAACACAACTCCCACAAAGTATAGATCCTATTACAGAACTTCCATTAATCTAGTTCAAAATACATACAAAGACATAGCCAGCAAGTGCTAGACTATGGAGAGAAGGAAAAAGAAAAAGAAAACTACTTACAACTATAAAAAGAAAAACTAAACGATCTTAGATCAGGTCTCCCAGAAGTGAGATGGGTTCCTAGATATTCCAGGATGTAGAAAGAAAAAGAATGTCTAAGCTCCCTAAACCTAAGCTAAGTGTGGGTATTTATAGCAGTGGTGTGGCTAGTTAGGGAAACCCTAAATTTTAACGATGGTCACGGTGAGTGATCCTTTGATGCCTTGGGGCTTGTGCATAGAGATTTGAGCATGGGAGTGCGTGCCCTAATCGCTGGAAATTCCTAAAAAGTCCTAGTTTGAGGTTCAGAGCTTCGCTAGGTAGCCATTGTTTCCCAGACTTGTCATGTGGTACCTTTTGTTCTTCTCAAGGATGATTTGAAATTGAAGCTTCTGCCTTCGCGAGGTTGGCTTGGTTTGCTCTTCAGGTAGTCACGAGGTTGAGTGGACATCAGAGCCTCAGATGTCGCGGGGTTGGAGCTTAAGCAGTCGCGAGGTTGATCTTCACGAGGATAGATTTGAATAGCGCGAGAACTTTGCGAGCACTTATCTTCACTAGGGTTCGCGAGTTACCTCACTAGGCTTTGATGAGTTCTTAACTACGCGAGGTTTCGCGAGGGTGGCTTTGCCTTCGCAAGGACGCTTTCTTCTTGAATGGTGCGAGAACTGCACGAGGAGTTCTCTTGTGATAATTGCATCCCGCGATGCGCTATAGGAGTCTTCTCTCTTCTCTCTTGCTCGAGCAAGCGCTTGTTGAGAGAGGTTACTTGAAGCGAGAGCTAGCATGGTGTTCTATTCTTGAGCTTCGCGAGAGCTGCGCGAGTTTATGTTTCTGAATCTCTTTAGTCAATCATCTGCATGAGAAGTTGTTGTAGAGTCTTAGGAAGCTCAGCTGGACTGCGCAAGGCTCATTTTCAGGTCTGGATTCAGACTTCATTCTTCTGAGGGACTTCTGGTGCTAAAACAGGCTTTTTAGCAGGATTCCTAGCCTTATCTCACTGCTGGGTACTACCTACATAAAACACTTAACAAGGACTTATTAGGTGGCTATGGGTCTAATCAAAGGTTAAGTTAAGGGGTGAAAAGTGGTACTTTTCAGGTCTTAACAGAGGAGAACCCCCATTGCGGATGCTGTCTACTCCTATCACATGGGCCATGGCTTCCATGCAGCGTGGCTAATTTTTGAGGCTATGAAAGACACAGTGGCAAAATTAGGGTCAAACAAGAAGCCTCACACCCTACCCTATGCACGAATCATCACCTTGCTGCTGATCAAGGGGGGCTACAAGATAGGAAGGACCGAGCAAACCACCACCTTGTACTGCCAAGAGGCAATGGGGAATTGCAGAAGCTTGATGGGGTTAGAAAAGAAGAAGCTTCCCAAGCAAGCGAGCGGTGAATCAAAGTCCACCTTTCTAGTGCCTCTGATCACTTCCATCCTGGCACCCATCCACCACCTCTACTCCATCTCATCCCTCTCCTCACTTCCATCTCCTCCCCAAGCCTGCCCACCCCTCACTTCCATCTCCCTCCGACCCTTCATCCCCATTCCCCATCCTCTACCTTCCTTCCATCCACTCTCACCCTATATCTCCTCTCCCCGACATTGACTTAACCCTAAACACATCCATAGGCTTCCAAGCCTTCATCTCTACATTCCTTGAAACCATGCCTACCTACTACACCCCTCTGCTAGACTCCCCAACTACCTCACAGCACCTTTCCCCAAAACCCCACTCTTCCCCTCCCTCCACTTTCCATCATGCTCCTTCCTCCCCCTTCCTACCAGTACCCTCTTCTTCCCAAACCCCACCTCCTAGCTTTGACACACTAACCCTCATCCTACCCCTGATCCAAGACATCCAAGCCCAGTTATCCACCAATAACCACAAATAGGACCAGATGCAGGCTGAACTCACCTCCATCCAATCCACCCTACACACCTTAACCACTCCAGCAATCCCTACCCCTTCCACTTCAACCCCCCCCGTCAATTCAATCGACAAGACCACCCAAACAGACTTCCCTCCTGAATCATTACCCCTCCCACCATCACCAATACCTCTTCCCCACCCTTTTCCTTTACCCCTTTTCACCTTTGCAATTTTCCATCCCCCATCACCCCCAACTCTTGAGCCTACACCTTTTTTCCCCTATACCCTCCATTCCCTCTTATCCTACCCCTCCCACCTTCTCTGCCAAATCTACCCAAACAAACCCAAAACCTGTCCCCATTCCCCCACCACTTGACTTCCCTACTATCATTCCCCCTTCCCCCCCCAGGACCAAGCACACTTGGCTCCTTCCACCTCCTATCTAGCAATTGCACCCAAACATCATTTCTACAACCCTCCTTACCTCACCATCCTACATCACATGCGAGATAATGCTTACCTGAGGAAGGATGTCCTGAGGGGTATGGCCAAGCTACGCCAATCAATTGAGACCCCCCTGCTGGAGAAGATTGATGAGATGACGGAGGCCCACAATGAGCAACTACTGGGCATCTCCTTAGGGTGGAAAAATATTGTGGAGGAATATCGAAAGACGAAAGCTTTAGCTACTTATTATTAGATTAATTGGGAGTATGAGAAATCCAATGTTGCTGTAGCCACTGCCCGGGCTAGAATGCTTGAAAAATGACTTAACAATGCCCAGGAAATCTAAAAAATCTAAAAGGAGATCCATGAGACTGACACCCTCAAATTTAAAGTCCAGATAGCCTCATTGGAATCCGCATTGGCCGCTGCCAGAAATGATCCTTACCACCCATCCCCACTCTCTGTTCACGTGCCTCAGCCTACGTCAACTACTACTCCAACTCCACCCGCTCAGTCTGAGGAGGCACCACCTAAGCCCCAACAAGATAAAGGAAAAGCTCCTGCTTCACCTCCTACGGAGCAGCCTCCATCTACTGAGCAACCTACCCCTACCACGGCCTTTGCTGAACCTCCACAAGAACAAACTTATCCTCAGCGGAGGAAAGTCACAGCCAAGAGGTCTGCTCCCAAAGCTGTTCCTTTAAAAATTTGCAAAGAGCCTACTGCCTAGTCTGAAGAGGCACAGCCCCTGACCAAACTTGAGTCCACTGGAAAAGGAAAGTCACCAGTGGTCCTCACTGAGGAACCCAAGGCTAAAGGCAAAGGAAAATCTCCTGCCACCCCCCCTGCGAAGCGTAAAGGCAAAGCCCCTCAAGAACTCAAGGAACCAAAGGCTCCCAAGGCACCAAAAGTAAGGGTGAGGGCACCTAAAGCTCCAACTGCGGCAAAAACACCAGCCGAAAAGAAGAAGGAGAGGGAGGAAAAGAAGAAACAAGACAGAGCTGCCCTTAAGGTAAAGGCTCAACAGATGAGCTGGGGTTTCCTTACAGATTCTGATTCAGATTAGATCCTAGCTTCTAGATTGTATCTTAGGTTTTTCTTCTTGTCATTTCACTTGTAACTATTTTTATTCCACTTTAATAGAAATTCTAGTTTTCTCTATTGCTTTGTTCTGTGTGTTTCTTTCGGATTGTTTGTTACTTGTGATTTTGTTCTTTTTGCCATTCATGGGAGAAGAGTTTTTGGGAGGATATTTTTCTTTGAACCAGTAATCCATGTTGCGGAGATGGTGTTTATATAAATTTGTGCAAATACCTACCTCAGGATTTTCAATGGCTTCCTCTTCAAATTGATGTGCCATCATAAGTGTACCTCGCGAAGATCCCCAGCTTAGCTACGCGAGAAATGTCCTTTCCTCATCACTTATTGCTCCTCGCGAGGATCCCCGCGCGATACACTTACCTCTTTAAATACCATGCCTCTCTTTGGACATTCATCTAATGCTACTTCTCTTTTCCAAAGAGCCAGTTGTGTATTTTCTTCTTTCCCCACACAACACTCATTTATTGCCAAGTGTGAAAACGGGCGCAATTTCAATTCCGCCGATTCATGTTCCCTCGTCCCTCTCTTTTAAATCGGCCCTCAGTCCCTTTTCATCTCATCCCTCCTCTTCTAACCATAGAAGTCCATACCTCCTCACACAAATGGCGGATGACAGTCCCTTTGGCTTCCTAATCAAATTTTACCCCATCTGGGACGATCCCCCACCGCCTAAGGAGCCGGACCCCTTGCAATTTCTCTGGGATGAGTATGACGAGGTCCAGCGGATCCTGGCCAAGGAGGAAAAGAAAAAGAAAAAAAGAGAGAAGTTAGAGGAGAAGAAAAAGAAAAAAAGGGAGAAGCAAGAGAAAAAGAAAAAGAAAAATATGGCACCACCTGCATCTCCCCCTCCATCTTCCTCCAACCCTCCCCCGGCTACACCTTAACCCCCCCCATTTTCTCTTTTCTTTTTTTTTTTCATCTTTTTATCATATTTTCTTTTTCTTTTTCTTTTAATGAAAGTTTTCTTTTAGTTCCATGCTGTTCATTTGCATTTTTATTTCTCTCTCTTCTTCTGTGTTTGTTTCTATATGTTTCCTTGGATTCTACCGTTTATTCTCACCTTTGAACCTGTGAGGACACCGCTCCTCCTAGGTTTGGGGGTGTGGCAGGTAGGTCTGCCAATAACATAGTTAACTTAAAGTGTAGCAGAATCATGTGAGTAATATAGAAATGGAGCCGTGTTCACTTAAGAATTATAAAAATTAAGGAATTTAAAATTTTTTGTAGATCTTTAGACATTATAAATTTCTAAATTTTTACATTTCCATGATGAGAACACCAAGAAAACTCACTGGTATCAGCACTTAGTGAACCATTGAAGAGAGAAAAAGGTAAGGACATGCTTAAAAGTTCAAAGGAAGACCATCACCAGTGAGAATTGGGCCTACAAATTTTTTTTTTATTTGAGGAGTGATTGAGGCAAATTTCTTCTAGCTTTAAGGATCAATGGTTCACTAAAAGTTAGGTAACTCCAAGTTGAAACAACTAACACTCATGACACTTAGGAAAGGATCAAGGCCTTCTCTTGGACAAGCTTTAGCCTAAATGCACCAAACCCTAAGCAATCGCCTTGTTCATACATTGAGCTTCAAGGTCCAATTTTCTTCAAAACAAACCTGAGTACTTGTACCTGAACCTATGGATCTGATTTAACCTTACCCTCACTCTGAGCAGTCAGAAGGTAAAGGAGAAAGGGTTAAAGATGGACTAGCTAGGGTCAACATTGGATGAGTGGAGAAGAATTATCTGAAGTTCTAACAGTGTAACAACTGAGGAAAAAGGTGGCAATTCATCAAAGTAAAAACAAAAAAATGAAAAGAAGAAAACTACACTAGAAAGAAAAGAAAGCAATAATGAAGAGGAGTAAGAGAGCAATCAAGAGGAAACATTCATTGAAAAAAAAATCAAACAAGAGGAGAAACTGATCACTTCAAATCTGAAGATTTCAAAGAAGATGAAATGAGCTGAATTAAAGAAGGTGAAGTCATGAATCACCTCCTGCACCAACTGATTTCTGAATTTTGAATCCCTTTTTCTACCTTCCAATGCTTCTTATAACCCAATACTATAAGCCACATTACAGCCCAGTTAAAGCCCTTGCGATCCAAAGTTGAATGAGCTGTCACATGGAGATAATGAGTTGTCCAATCTATGGTAAAAATCTGCCAATGATGCTAGAACTTGAATGCTATGCCTATGCTCATGCTTACAGACCCATTTGGGGGATGTAACTGCTCTTGAGCTTGAGAGACAATGAAACCCTCAAAAGTTCTTTGTGAGAGTACGCCTTGGAAAGTTTTGGGTCTGATATTGAATGTATTGGGCATGGCCTACAACCCAATTTTTAATTTAATGGTAAGCTCAGTGCTAACACACATGCATAGTTTCCCTGTTGTGAACTGATTGGAAATGCTGTGCTATCATGTAAAGTTTATGTTGCTTAAACTTTGTGCAGACAATGTATTTTAAATTTCCTATATTTTTACCGATTCAAGGGTGAACTGATACTCTGTTTCTTGACTGCTAACTTGACAATCTTGCACTACTGTTAACTATTTTATTGAGAAGTTTGTGGGTATCTTCACTGAAAACCCTCAGGAGACTTCACTCCTCCACTAGGGATGACCTAGGGGTTTAAAAGGCTTGGTACATATACTAAATGTATCCGTGCTCCCTACGAAAGTGGCATTTAATTTATATAGATTTTTAGTGTAGCTTTGCTAAGGGACTAGCAAAGATTAGGTTTGGGGGTGTGTTAAGACCTGAAAAGTACCACTTTTCACCCCTTAACTTAATCTTTGTTGGACCCTTAATCATTTAATAAAAGTACTTTAAGCACATTACTGCGGTAATAAAATGCAATAAGGCCTTAATCCTGCTAAGGAGCCCACTTTTGTCCCAGAAATCTCCCAGAAGAATGGAAGATAGAGAGCCTGACTACATGAAGGCAGAGCACAACAGCAGCACAGAAAGAAATGAGCCTCACGCAGCTATCGCAAGGTTCACATGACTCAGAAAGCCTGCCTCTCGCAATCCTCGCGAGTTTCCCATAACATCATACCAATTGTCCGCGCCGTTCTCACACAGTTTAGTGACAGAAGAGCTCCTACAGCATAGTTCCCGAAGCTCAAATATAAATGATCGCACAGTCTCGCGTAGTTCACTTAGATCAGTTGAGGAGAGAGAGCTCCAGGTATCTCTGTGAACAGCTGTCGCGTAGTGGCCGCGGGATGTAAAACTTCAAAAAAACCTCTCGCACAGTTCAGAGACCAATGCACATCACGTCCTCGCGAGGATCCTCATGAAGATCCATTGAGAAACAAATTGCTCGCGCGATTCCCGTGCCATTCAGAAGGAAAGTGCAATCCCGCGAAGACCAAAGCAATCCAGCGAGGATTCAATGCTCTATCGCGCGACTGCTTCAGCTGCAACTAAGACAACCCCGCGACAACTAGAATTTCAAGCTAATTTAATCTCACGAACACCGTGCTACCACGTGACAGTCTTGGAAACCAGTGCTACCTGGCGAGGCTCTGAACTCTAACTCTCCCTCACCTCTGCAGAGGACATTCTGGGAACTTTCAGCAATTAGGGCACGCATTCTAACGCTCCAAGTTCCATGCACACATCTCGAGGCATCCAAGGAACAGTATTAGGCCATGTGGCATCATTAAAATTAGGGTTTCCTAACCCTAATGCGCCGCCAAACTAACTGCTATATAAACCTAAGCCTGGTTTAGGTTTAGGGGTCTCTCTGCTAAGAATAAAATTTTGTCTATCTTCTTCTTGCAGTAGCTATAGCTCTCTAGTAAGGTTTAGGTAGATTTCTTTTTAGTTTTTCTTCTCTCCATAGTCTAGCATTTGCTAGCTATGCCTTTGTATGACTATTTGGAATAGATTAATGGAGTTTTATGATAGGGTGTTTTACATTTATGGGATTTTTATTTGTGAGTTGTTCTGTACAAGGGTGTTACCTTGAGATCCTCCATTGCTAGGACGTATTGCAAGCAATGGAGCACTGATTTTATGGTTTACTCAGATCCAAGTGACCTATGTGTCTGGGCTAACATGCTTCCATACAGGCCTAGCCCCACCACAGGACCCACTAGATCTGAAGTCCCCATGGGAGCAATGAGCTTTTGTAGCCTTGTGAACATGGTGGTGGCAACAATGTTTCTTGTTCTATCTTGAGCTTTGTGAGGAGGATAACCCCTAGGATAGTCTGTGACCATTTAAGTGGACAGGTTATAGCCTTAGGGTGAAGCCAACCCACAGACTCAAGACGGATTATTCTTCTCTGCACTTGTGCTTGTAGCCCTGTGAGAGATTGTGCTAAGACAAACTCCCCTGTATCTGTGTAGACCCCCCATCAGATGGCAGATCTAGTTTGGTTATAGAGATTGTAGGCTTGCGACTGGATCACTGCAGTCTCTCTAAAGCAGTGGACAACTGGATCTAAGGCTGCACTCAAACCCTTACTGGTTCTATGTGTCTGGGCTAACATGCTCCCATACAGGCCTAGCCCCACACATAGCACTTTAGAGGTTGAGGTTCCCTATGGATTCTTGTGCTTGTAGTCTGGATGAAGTAGTGCCTACAATGATAAACTTGTTCTGACCCATCTCTGGACTGTGGTTCCCCAATTGGATAGTCTGTGACCGTTTAAGTGGATAGGTTATAGCCATAAAGGGATTGGATCATGGCACAGAGATGAGTTGGATTCTTTCTCCTCAGTGGTGATAATGTAGCCATTGGACAGGACTTCTATAGCAGCAGATCTGAATTTGAGTCATAAAACTCATCTGATCTGAACCTAATATCATACTTCTCACCCTTTTATATTTATTTTCTCACTCCATCTTCTTTCTTAACCCTTTCTATAGTTTAGACATTAGGATACCTTAGAATTTTGATTTTAGTGACCCTAAATCTCCTTCCATTTAGGATTGCCAGATCTGTAGTCAGATCTGGAGGGCCTACTAAAGATGGCTCCCTTGGAGCTTAAGATCAACTTCCCTGTGGGGCAAACTCTTACTTATCAAAACTTGCTACAACTAGCCCTGTATCTTGCAGGATTGTGCATATTTTAGGCTTGCTGCTCTGTCATTTTCAATCCACCTTTCATTCATTTTTATTCACCCCATTCTTATCACTGCCCCCAATAAAGTCAGTAGCAAGCACTTAAAAATAGCCTAACAAGTACAAAAAAATCATTTCATTCATATAACAAATTTAGTTTACAAAAGTCACCGGAGGCATACCTCCTGAACATACAACTTAAAACTAAAGTCGAAAATTCTAGTCTACAACCCAGAATGAAAACTGAGCATAAAATGGACACAAAGCCCGAGCTCGAAATGTCCAATCAGAAGCAATAGAAGGCGAGATGAAGGATGGGTTGGGGAACATCCCTTTCCATCCATTTGGAGGACTTCCCTTTCGTCATCTTCACCTTCCAACAATAATGAAGGATGTATAGGACGCTCCCTTCCCAATACCGCCCATTCTCAGAGTCACTCTACCGCCAAAAGCCTCGTCAGGCTTAAGATCACGTGAAACCATGAACCATGGAAGGAATGACATTAAAATCCAATGGTTATATTACAAGTTATCGCTAAAATGCAGGAATTAGAGTGAAATAGGAACAAATGAAGAAAAAATGAAAGAAATTCGGATATATATAGAAACCCGCCTAATTAAGCGCCCGAAACGGAATGTGCAATTCAATTATGCGCACATACATAAGTGCATAACCACAATCATGCACAGCCCAGGGGCACGCAATTGAACTTCTGCCTATAGACAAGTCCCTACAAATCAATCGCACACAGCTAAGCTTGTGCACAATGAAATCGTGCGCCTATGGTACCGTGCGGAATCCGTAGGGTCACCTGCACAGTGACCTAGTGACTCTCTGATTGCGTACACTCACCCGCACGCATAATTGGATTACACGCTAATCCTCATCCTCGGAATCCAAAGGGACACCCGCACAATGACCCCGCGACGCTTCGATTGCACGCTATCCACAGAGCACATAATGATATTACATCCACGCACACAGTCGCGCAATCACTTCCCTAATCCCATAATCACACTCATGTTCCCTGGCGCGCAATTAATTGAACGCCCGATACCATGCGTGCAATACTCAGCTACGACCACGCTTTAAATAAAATGCTCACCCTCACACCTTTTGTCTCATCTTGATCAGAATCCCTCTCCCGTATCCTATTGCGTAACCTTACACGTTGGGAGACATTGACAACACTCATGGCCCATAGCAGCAGGACTTGCAACATTCAAACACATCAACATAAATCATCTAACATCATAAATTTAAAATTTTAAAATTTTAAAAATTTTGCAGACACTTTAAAACTAAAAATTTTAAAAATTTTAGCACCACCTTGAAGCTAACATCAGAAATTTTTTTCAGTTAGTACTTAGTGAACCTAAGAGGAGAGGAAAAGGTGAAAATACACCCCATGGACTAATTTGAAGACCATACACAATGAGATTTGGGCCTATCAAATTTCTTTTGAGGAGTGTTTGTGGCAATTTTTCTGCTCGAAGGACTGATTGATTCAATCTCTTTTCATTAGAAGTTAGGGACCCCCAAGTTGAAACTGATTGACAGCACTCATGACACTAAAGAGATGATCTAAGACTTTCATTTGGACAGTTTGAGCCTAATTTCCAATCTATGAAACTGCCCTTGCGAATACTCTTTGAGCCTTTAACTCCAATTTTTCTTCAACAAACACCAGAGTAGTTGCACCTAAACCTTATTGATCTGATTCAACCTTACCCTCACTCTAAGAATTTAGAAGGTAAAGGAGAAGTTGAAGATAGTTGAGAGGGGTTCAACATTTGGTGGAAGGAGGAGAGAAGCAACCTAAAAACAACAATGTAGAAGTGGTATATGTGTAGCAATTCATCATCAAATAAAAAAAAATAAAATATATATATAAAAAGAAGAAAAAAATAGAAAGAGAAGTCAAGTGAGTAAGAGAAGAAGTTGTCCACTTTGACTTTGAAAAATAAAAATGAAGATGAAGTTGTGTTGAATTGAACGTTGTGAAGTCATGAATCACCTCCTACCCTTACTGATTTCTCAATTTTGAATCCATTTCACCCATCCTATTCTTTGTAAACCTCAACTATAAGCCACATTACAACCCATTTTAAAGACCTTGTTGATCCAAAGTGAAGTGAGTTGTCATGTAGAGATGATTGAGATGTCTAATCTATGGTAAAAAGCATATAAGGATGTCAGAAATTAAAAGCAATGCCTATGCTCATGCTTGCAGGCCTATTTGAGGTCTGTAACCGTTCTTGAGCTGATGAGAATGTGAACACTCTTGGAGTTTCATTGTTGAGAGATAGCCCTGGTGAGGATTGGGTCTGAAATTTAACTTCATTGGGGTGGTATCTAAACTTGATTTTTGAATTAAAGGCAAACTTGGTACTGATTTTTGCACATTGAATTCCTGATGTAAACTGAGTGATGGTGATGCAAATACAGCTTGATTTAGGTATTAATTTACTGCATCACTGCTGTAATTTCCTCTTATTTAAAAAAAAAATAGGTGTGGAATGATGCTTTACTTATTAAAATCTGTTTTGTCATTGACTGTACTATATTTAATTGTTTTAATGGTGAAGTTTGTGGGTATCTTCACTAAAAACCCTCATGAGACTTCACTCCTCCACTAGGGATCACCTAGGGGTTGAAAATTCTTGATGCATAAGCTAAATGCATTCGTGCTCCCTACGAAAGTGACATTTACTATTTTGAATAACTGTTTTAATTTTTCCTTTGCTCAAGGACTAGCAAAGTTTAGGTTTGGGGGTGTGTTGAGCACTGAAATATACGACTTTTCACCCCTTAACTTAGCCATTCATAGACCTTTGAGCCAGTTAATAACTTTTGAGTGTGTTTTTATAGATAACAAGAAATTATAACTTAATGCAGCAATCCAACATTTCAGAGCCAAGAAGAATGAATTTTGTGCTCAACTGTGGAGCTGATGGATTTGTAGAGGATTCACCATGGTGGTTCACACCATTGAGGCAATTTTAGCATGCTTTGGGGCCTTTGGAGGCCTGCTGAGAGAGAGAGATGTGTAACCCAAAAGTCAATAGAATGTTGCTGCAGTAGTTAAACCACACAAGCTGCATGTTAGCTACACTGAAAGTTGTTGCAACATTAAGACTAGCCACAATTGCTACATGGAGAAGCAAGCTATTAGAGCAGCCCACACCTAATGAAGTGCAATAGTGGGGTGCAGACCTGAAGCCAGCGAGCTACAAGAGCTACTGCTGCAATTACATGACCTGTAAAATTTGAACCTCTCAAGCACATAAGAAGAACAGACCTTTGAAGCACTCAAGTAGAGGGCAGAACAACTGCACTGGACAGCTCATGCAAAGCATACAGCTGCAACCACCCATCCAAGCCTAAAGCCAACTTGTAGCTAATGATAAGCTGTTCATGCATTTTAATGCTGCAGCAAGCTGAGGTTGCACCAACTAAGAGAGCAGCTGCTCAGCACACAATGTTGAGTAGCAGCCCCAAGAGCACCTGTATTTAATATATGGGAGCAGCATGGCTGAAGCCCTAACCTGTTTAAACTGCAGCAGTGAAGCAAACAGCACTTGAGCAACTTCAAAATGAACTTTACAAGCTGCTACACAATCCACTGAGTAACACATCCTTGCTGAATCAACTGCCTGAGAACCTTTCACCAGGTCAATGCTACAGCAAGAGCGTCAATGCTGAGTTACAGCCCCATCCTCTCAATAAACATAGTGAGCTATAGCTACCATCAGCTGCTGCACCAGGCCTTCAAGGACTTCAATGCTGCAATTAACCACCTCAGCACCATATTGCTGAAGCATAGCAACTGTAGCTTTGAAGGATTAAGGAACATAAGAATGCTGCAGTGCAGCCATTGATGTACTCGAGCACTCAAAGTGCTGAATGCCATCCCCTCGAGCAGATCAGCCATCCACTTGACCTATTGCAATGCTTGAGAGCCAGCTGGAATGAAACTTGAGCAGTTCATAGCCACCACAAACATCTACTTAAGCTTCGCATGAACTCCACAAGCTGTAGCAGGTCCCATTTAAGTTGTCTAGTGGTTCCATTAAACCTTGTGAGCTACATGCAGTTGGAACCAGAAACCATTGAGGTCCTCAAACAGTTCCTTAAATTACTCGAGCAGTAGCCTTGGCTGCAAAGTAAACCTCACGAAATTTAAATACAACACAGTTGAACCTGGCGAGCTGCATGCCTTTGAACTTCGCGAGCAGCTTGCATATGAACCACACAGCATCCTTGCGAGCTGCATACTTTGAGCCTAGCGAGCTGTAGTGCAGCTAAAATGGGCTGTTTTTTAGCCTAGCGAGGTGCAAGTTCTGAAGCTGTCATCCTCGTGAGGCACGGATTCCAGCAGCCTCGCTTCAACATCCAGGGACACTTTGGGTATTTCACTGCTTCTAAAAGCCTCATTTCTGATTGGCTACATCACACAACAGCAGCATGGATTGTGTATAAATTGAGCTATTTCTATTTTGTAAAGGGATCCAGATTAGCTGGATCACTTTAGTCTTTTTCTAGGGTTTCAAGCCAGGAATAGCTTGAGCTCATTTATCTTTTTCTAGGGTTTTGAGCCAGCCTTGTTTCCATTTTATTCTCCCCCTTCTTCTTCCTTAGCTCAGCTGCAAAGCTGAGTTAAAGCCTTTTGTAGCAACTAGGTATAGTTTAGTGTTGCAATGGGTTTTGTATGAACATAGTGAGCTGTTTTGGGTTTTTGCAAGGGCTGCTGCCTTGAGGGCATTCATTGTAAGGCCTTTTTAAACAATGAAATGTCATATTTTTTAATGCTCATTAAATCTTTATTTTGCTTGTGTTTTCTTACAAGGATTTTTATAGGTTTGATGCTCCCATGGTTGCTTGAGCTTGTAGCCCTGCAACCATGGTGACAGCAGTAGTATTACTATTCTATTCTTAGCCTTTGTGATTAAGATAACCTCTGGGATAGCCTGTGACCATTCAAGTATTGTAGGATATAACCCTAGGGCTGGTCTGAATCACAAGGCTGAGATGGACTCTTTTTCTCTGCACTTGAGCTTGAAGCCAAGTGAGAGACAGTTGTAGAGCTAACTTCTCCTCTGTTTTACATCACCATTTTCAGTGAATAGATTTGAGGTTTTTGCACAGCTTGTAGACTTGTGAGTTGGGTCATTGCAGGCCTTTGTGTAGCAATGACCAGCTAAGTTTAAAGCCCCATTCAGCTTGAGATTTCTTGTGGTTTCCACCTAGTTTTCAAGGACTGTTTGCTCCTATGGTTGCTTAAACTTGTAGCCTTGCAACCATAGTATCTGCAATGGGTTTCTTGTTCTGATTTAATCCATTGACTGGATGAAATCCCTCGGATATTTTACCATTTAAGTGGACAAAATACAACCATAAGATCAGTCCACACCTCTGAGTCAAGTTAGATTTTTCTAGCTAGTATATGTGCTTGTTGCCACCTAAAGGATTGCTGCAGATTCATTTCTAACACTGAGTTGCATTACTGATTTATCCATAATTGTCTATTTCTCCCCATTTTTCCTTTATTTTCTCATACCATCATCATCATCCTTCGTGTCCCCCTTATTTTAGTTGTAGTTTATTTCTATTTTTAGTTTTATTTTAGTTGTGACAGTTAAACACCTTCTCTTTACCTTGCTTTCTAGTGTAGGTTTAGAGTTGTGTTAAGACCTGAAAAGTACCACTTTTCACCCCTTAACTTAATCTCTGTTAGACCCTTAATTATTTAATAAATGTGTTTTAAGTCTATCCTGTAGGTAATAAACAGCAGCTGCAAATAAGGCCCTAATCATGCCAAGAAGCTTACCTTTTTGCCCCAGAAGTGCCTCAGGAGAAAGAAAGTTAGACCCAAACAGAACTGGCTATAGCTTAGGCACAACAAAGAAGAAACAAGTCAAGAAGTGAGCCTCGCGCAGATGTCGTAGGGCTCAATTGAACAAAAAAGAATGCTTCGCGCAGTCGTCGCAGGTTTCTGAGGGCAGCACACCAACTGCTCGCGCCGTTCTTGCACGGTTTGATGACAGAAGGAATTGAAAAGCCGACTTCCCGTGGTTCTCGCGAGGCTCAGTCATAAGCGCTCGTGAAGCACTCACGCAGCTCAAGAAAGGAGCCGTTAATCTTCGCATGATTCACTAAGGAGAGAGCTCAGCATTCTGCCCGAAGGCATGTAGCGATGGTGATTCTGAACCTTGTGGAATCGCGATCTAAAAGCCCATGCACATTATTTCTTCGCGAGGATCGCAGCGGGATTCATCAAGGAACGAGCCGCGCGCGCAATTCCCGCGCCATTCAAATGGAAAGAGGAATCCCACAACGACCAAAGTATTAATCCCGTGATTGCAAGAGCTTCAAGTCAAATCAACCCCACGACACCAATTCTATCACGCGATAAGACCTAGAAAGCCTTTCTACCTAGCGAGGCTTAGGTTCTTAACTTCTCCCCACTTCTGCAAGGGCAATCTACGTACTTCCAGTAATTAGGGCACGCACTCCAATGCTCCAATCTCCATGCACATTCCCTGAGGCATCTAAGGAATAGAAATGGGCCACGATAGCATTGATAAATTAGGGTTTTCCTAACCCTTATTCTCAGAGAGCTGACTGCTATATAAGCCTAAGCGTAGTTTAGGTTTAAGGGACTTCTATACTCCTTCTTGAAATGAACTGTAGAATTACAGTAGGCTAAGGTTAGGGTTTAGGCAGTTTCTTTTTCCCTTTTTCTTCTCTTCATAGTCCAGCACTTACTGGCTATGTCTTTGTATGTCTATTTGGAATAGATTTAATGGAGTTTTATAATAGGATTTTATGCATGTATGGGATTGGTGTTTTGGGAGTTGTTCTGCACAAGGCTGCTGCCTTGAGATCCTCCATTGCTATGTTGCATTGTAAGCAATGAAGGATTATTTTTAAAGTTTTATTTAGATCCAAGTGACCTGTGTGTACAGGTTAGGCACATTGCAGACCTATGCCCCACCACAGGATCCACTAAATCTTAATCCCCATGGGAGCTTGAGCTGGTAGCCTTGTGAACATGGTGGTGGCAGCAATGTTCTTATTCTGTCTTAGACCTCAGTGCGGAGGATAGCCTCTGTGGAAAGTCTGTGACCATTTAAGTGGACAGATTATAGCCCTAGGGTGAGGCCAATCCATAGATCTAAGACAGATCCTTCTTCTTTGCACTTATGCTTGTAGCCTTGTGAGAGATTGTGTAGAGACAGACTCCCCTGTATTTGTATAGACCCACCATCAGATGGCAGATCTGATCTGGCGGTAGAGATTGTAGGCTTGTGACTGGATCACTTCTGTCTTTTTAAAGCAGTGAACAGCTAAGATTAAAAGCTAGTACTCAAACTCTTGTTGGTTCTGTGTGTCCAGGCTAGTGCACATTACAGGCCTAGCCCCACACACAGAACTTTAGAGGTTGAGATTCCTATGGATTCTTGAGCTGGTAGCCTGGAAGAAGTAGGGCCTACAATGTTAAACTTGTTCTGACCCATCTCTGCATTGTGGTTCCCCTATTGGATAGCCTGTGACCATTCAAGTGGACAGGTTATAGCCATAAGGGATTGGATCATGGCACAGGGGTGAGTTGGATCCTTTCTCTTCTTTGGTGATAATGTAGCCATTGAATAGGATTTCTACAGCAGCAGATCTAAGTCTGAGTTATAAGACCCATCATATCTGTACCTAATAGCTTACTTCTCACCCTTTTATATTTATATTCTCGCACTCCATCATTCTTCTTAACCATTTCTGTAGTTTAGGCATTAGGTTACCTTAGGATTTAGATAATAGTGACCTTAAATCCCCTTCCATTTAGGATTGCCCGATCTGTAGCCAGATCTGGAGGGCCTACTAAAGATAGCTCCCTTGGAGCTTTATATCAACTTTCCGTGTGGGACAAACTCTAACTTATTAAAACTTTCTACAACAGGCCCTGTATCTTGTAGGACTGTGTATTTTTAGGCTTGCTGCTCTGTAGTTTTCAATCCACCTTTGATTTATTTTCACTAACCCCATTCTTATCACTGTCTCCAATAAAGTCAGTAGCAAGCACCTAAAATATCCTAACAAGTTTTTGGCGTCGTTGCCGGGGAGTCTTGATCTATTAGTAGACCCTAGATTTTTGTATTCTTTATTCTTTGGTAGCTGTACTTGTGAATAATTGATACTGCTGATTTACATTTGGAATTTTTCTTGCAGATCTGGACAGTTGCAGAGAAGGAGAGTAGAATTGCACTGGGAGTCTAGCTACCTCTGTTTGCACTTCTCTAACCCTCAAAAACTCAGTCTATTTCTCTTTTGAAAATTCCATAGCAATTGATTAGGATAGTTATAATTTGTTAAGTGCAATGTGTCTGCGAGTAGTCTTCCCTGCTATTGGTGTGTGTGCATGTTAGGAAGGAGATCCCTCAATCCCACATTAGAGCCTCCTAAGCCTGAGGTAGAAAGGGGTAGAAGACCATGAAGGCCTGCACACCACAATGAGCCCCCATCAAATTGAGACAATACCATGGGTGAAGAGCAACCTAACATTGAAGGAATTGAATGCTCTTGATGATTATAATTCTCCATTCAAAGATTCAATTCCTGGATGTTCAGGAAACTATGAGATTAAAACCTCCATCATCCAAATGCTTCCTCTTCCATGGGCTTAGCAAGGAAGACTCATAAACACATTGACCAATTGGCCCTGCACAACATTCTCCATTGCCGGTTTGGGACCAAGCCACTAGATTAAGGCTCTTTCCTTTCTCCCTAAAGAATGTACAAGACCGGTTAGCTACTCTCCCAAACAACAGCATCACTTCTTGGAAAGACCTCCAGACAAGATTTCTGACTAAATTCTTTCCAGAGATAAAAACCAACCAGTTGAGGAAAGCAATACTTGCTTTTGCCCAATCCCCAACTGAGGATTTTAATCAATCATGGGACAGATTTAAGGAGATGCTCAAACAATGTCCCCACCACAAGATCCCTGACTGGCAACTTATCCAGAGCTTCTATAATGGGATTGATGAGAAAAGCAGAGACATGGTAGATGCCTCTTGTGGTGGAACTTACATGCATAAAACAGCTGATGAGGCATGGGACTTGTTCGAGGTCATCAGTGAGAATGCTTTCCAAAAGGTGTCCTTGTCAAGGACTGTTCAAGAGCCTTCTTATAAGCTGGGGCTTGCTGAAACTTCCAAAGGAAAGATGTGTGAAGTTAGTGGAAATAATGACCTGAGAATGCAGATGGCCAATCTTTCTGATAAGTTTGATAAACTATTAACTGTGGTGCAGCCCAAATTGGTTGCACAAGTGATGGAGGCATGTCTAATATGCCAATCTCCACAACACACAGTGGAAGAGTGTGGCTACAACAAACAGCCATTTGGATACCAGCACCAAAATCCTGGTTACCAATGGAGAGACCACCCAAATTTGAGGTGGAGACAAGACAAGTATATGCAGCCACAACAGATGTTGGCCTTACCTCAAAGGCCACAACAGCAATTTAACCAGGGATATACCCCAAGGTCAAATTTCCAGCATCAGCAGTAGCCCCAACAGCAAAATTAGTTGGTAGTTCCCCCACCTTAGCCTCGAAATGCTTCTTTCGAGGACTTGACCTCATTGTAAATCCTTAGAGTCTTGACTGAGACAGTGACTTTTCACAGTCAAAACATAAAGAAAATAGAAGAACAGCTTGGCCAAATATCCAATGCCTTGGCCAAAAGAGAAGAGGGCAGGTTGCCAAGCCAGCCAGTGGCCAACCCTAAGGGCTAATATTCGATTGGAGAAGGCTCCTCAAGTTTTGAGGGTGCTAATGCCATCACAACCCTAAGGTCTAGCAGGCAGGTAGATAACCAAGTGGGAAAGGAACAAAGAGAGGTCATTTCTACGGAACTTTCAAATAAAAGAGAAAGAGACTTTGTTAGAGCACAGAGCCAGGAGTTGCCTGCTACCCTGCAACAAGGGAAAAATTAAGAGGCTGTAGTTGAGCCTTAGCAGGAAATATAAGATGAAAAAAGAAAAAAACAAAAGTTCAATCATAGGCTTGCAGCTGAGGACCCAGCAGTACGTCAGTTGCCATTTCCTCGGGCTTTGTCTGGCCCTGCCCCTTTCGATAAGGGGAATGCACAGATAGAGGAAATGATGGAGACCTTTAAGCAGGTAAAAATCAATTTGCCCCTGCTTGATGCAATTCAATAGGTCCCAGCCTATGCAAAATTTCTGAAAGACCTTTGTACTCAGAAAAGAAAAGCTAGAGGCCATTTGTCCAAAAAGGTCTTTGCAATTGATACAGTTAATTATGTATTAAACATGACAATACCTGAGAAGTTTCAAGACCTAGGGAAACCCACTATTCCTTGCATAATTAGAGACCATACAATTGGAAAGGCCCTTCTAGACCTTGGAGCTAGTGCTAACCTGCTGCCATACAGTGTGTATCAGCAGCTAGGTTTGGGGGAGCTAAAACCTACCCCCATTGTGCTGTTGATGGCTGATAGGTTTGAAAGGAAACCCATGGGAGTGGTTGAGGATGTCTTGGTAGGAGTGGACAAGTTCTTCTACCCTGCAGACTTCCTTGTTTTGGACATGGGCTGCAACAAGAGTACATCCCCTATACCTGTTATTTTGGGTAGGCCATTCTTGGCCACTGCCAATGCATGCATTCAATGTAGGTCAGGGATCATGGAAGTAACTTTCGGACATATGAAGGTTGAACTTAATGTGTACAACAGTGCAAAGTACCCTCGGCTGGACAATGAGGAAAGCATTGCAGTGGATGTACTAGAAGAAGTTGTTGAAGAAGAATTGCCCACTCTGCTAGAGTGGAGCAACATTGTCACAAGTTTAACTGAAGTTTGGGACATGGTAGAGGAAGGAAGCCCAACTGTGATGCCAGAAGACATGTCCACATTGAAGTCTTTTGTGGGCTTAGTGCAGCATTCCATTTGGAAACCTACATTGCTACCCCTTCCTCAAACCAACAAACCACCAATCCTGCCATCCATCCAACAAGCCCCTGATCTGGAGCTCAAGAAGCTTCCAAAAATATCGAAATATGCTTTCCTTGAGAAAGATGAAAAACTTTCGGTAATTATCTCCTCCTCTCTTACCAATGAGCAAGAGGAGGAATTACTAACAGTCTTGAGGATGCATAAAAAGGCAATTGGCTGGACCATTGCTGATCTAGGAGGGATAGATGCATCAATCTGTATGCACAGGATCCATCTAGAGGAGGGCTGAACACCCTCTAGGGAAATGCAGAGGAAATTGAATCCTCACATGCAGGAAGTGGTCCTAAAAGAAATCATCAAATTGCTAGATACTGGGGTAATTTACCCCATTTCTGATTCTGAATGGGTGGCACCTATCCAAGTGGTTCCCAAGAAATTTGGCATAACAGTTATCACAACTGAGTCTGGAGAGCTGAGACCAGCCAGGGAGACCACTGGCTGGAGAGTTTGCATCGATTATCGAAAGCTCAACTCTAAGACTAAAAAAGACCACTTCCCACTCCCATTCATTGATCAAATTCTGGATAAGTTGGCTGGAAAAACTTTTTACTATTTTCTTGATGGGTACTCAGGGTACAACCAGATCCCTGTGCACCCTCTTGATCAAGAGAAAACTATATTTACTTGTCCTTTTGGCACCTTTCCTTACCAAAGGATGCCTTTGGGCTGTGTAATGCCCCAACCATTTTTCAGAGGTGCATATATATGCCATATTCTCTGATATGATTGAAAAATTCTTAGAAATTTTTATGAATGATTTTTCTGTAAATGGGGACAGTTTTGGTCAATGCCTGCAACACCTCCACCTGGTCTTGTAAAGATGTGAGGAGACCAATTTGGTCTTAAGTTGGGAAAAGAGCAACTTCATGGTAACACAAGGTATTGTGTTGGGCCATGTAGTCTCTAAAGATGGGATTGAGGTCGATATGGCCAAAGTTGACCTCATTGAAAATTTGCCCCCTCCAAGAACAGTCAAACAAATCTGATCTTTCCTTGGACATGCTAGATTCTACAAGAGGTTCATTAAAGACTTCAGCAAAATTGCTAAACTATTGTGCCACCTGCTCTGCCAGGATGTGCCCTTTGACTTTTCTCAATGTCTTGAGGCTTTTGAAACTTTTAAAATTTGCCTCACCTGCCTCTTGTACTCCAAACACCGACTATACCCGCCCTTTGAGTTGATGTGTGATGCATCCAACTTGCAATAGGTGTTGTTTTGGGCCGTAGAAAAGATAAGCTGTGGTCATTGCCTATCTCAAGAAATCACTTTCAAGCTCAAATGAATTACACAACAACGAGAAAGAGCTTCGTGGTTTTTCAGGACAAATTTAGACCTTACCTAGTTGGGTCTAAAACTGTAATCTTCACTGACCACTCAGCATTGAAGTACCTATTGTCTAAGAAGGATGCTAAGCCTAGGTTGATTAGATGGATACTCCTATTGCAGGAGTTTGACATTGAAATCAAGGATAAAAAGGGTGTGGAAAATGTGGTGGCTGACCACTTGTCCAGAATTGTGTTGGAGAAATGTATTGATGATCCTACAAATGATGTCTTCCCGGATGAGTAATTGTTTGTCATCCAATCCTTGGTTCCTTGGTATGCACACATTGTCAATTATCTAGTTATAGGCAAGATTCCTACCCATTGGACCAAAATGGACAAAGACCTATTTTTCTCACAGGTCAAATTCTTTTTCTGGGAGGAACCTTGCTTATACAAGTATTGTGCAGACCAAATCATCCGAAAATGTGTTCCAGAAAGTGATGTCCCCAGTATTCTGGCCATGTGCCATAAAAATGCCTGTGGGGGTCACTTTAGTGGAAGAAAAAGAGCTGACAAAATCTTACAGTGTGGGTTCAATTGGCCCTCTCTATTCAGAGATGCCAATACACACTGCAGGACCTGTGAAAGATGCCAAAAATTAGGAGGGTTGTCCAAGAGAAATTCAATGCCTTTGCAGCCCATCCTTGTTGTGGAACTGTTTGATGTCTGGGGTATTGACTTTATGGGTCCCTTTCCTCCTTCCAATGGTTATCATTTCATCTTAGTGGCAGTGGATTATGTTTCAAAATGGGTAGAAGTTGTTGCCACAAGAACCAATGATAATCAGGTTGTCCTCAAGTTTATAAAGCAGAATATCTTCTCAAGATTTGGCACCCCTAGAGCCATTATCAGTGATGGGGGTAGCCATTTCTGTAATAGAAATTTCGAGAGCTTGCTCAAGAAATATTCTGTCAACCATAGGATTGCTACTCCATACCACCCACAAACCAGTGGGCAAGTTGAAATTTCAAATAGGGAGATCAAGCACATCCTTGAGAAGACTGTGAGGACTGACCGGAAGACAGGGCTGAAAAGCTTAATGATGCACTGTGGGCTTATAGGACTGCCTATAAGACTCCCATTGGGATGTCCCCTTTTAGACTAGTGTATGGCAAGGCTTGTCATCTCCCAGTAGAGTTAGAACACAGGGCCTATTGGGCCATTAAACATTTAAATCTAGACCTAATCATCACAAAGTTGTTGCAATTCCGAATTGGATGAGCCGAGGATGGATGCATATGCCAATGCCCGGATCTACAAGGAAAGGTCCAAAGCTTTTGACAAGGGTCATGTTGAGAAAGAGTTTCATGTGGTGACAAGGTTTGGTTGTTTAACTCCAAACTTAAATTTTTTCCTGACAAACTAAAATCCAGATGGGAAGGTCCCTACATTGTCATGAGTGTTTCCCCATCTAGTGCTGTGAAAATCAAGGATCCCAACTCTGGGAAAACCATGAAGGTGAATGGTCAAAGGCTTAAGCCTTGTTTTGAAAAACCTGCTGAACCCATGGACACCATTCACTTTCAAGGGGATCCTTCATTAAACTGATCCACAGGTGTGTCAATATTGTATCATATGTACCTTGGTTTTGTTAGATTTGTCTTGCTTTCTTTTGTTCACATTCTCTAGGAAATTTTAGTGGCCCCACTTGAATCTGGACCTGTCTGGTTTGAATTTTATTTTCTTGGTTTGATGATTACTGCTCTTGGATTGATTGTTTTTGCTTGAATGCATAATGTGGGAGGGTGATTTTTATTGTCTTTGCTTGAATGGTTGATTTTAATGTGTCTAAGGGTACCCTTGGTGGTTAGAGTCATGCCTAGGATCCAACCCCAACATCAATGGAAATGGCAGAACAGAGAGCACATGCTCTATGTTTACTACTTTGCTGTCGCTGGGTTCAAAAGGAGGCTTGAGAGACTCTCGCACAGTTCACATAGAACCATTCAATAGCTATCGGGAGATTCAAGTAAACCTAGGAACCTCTCGCGCGATCCAAATAGAGCATTTCACTAGCTGTCGCGAGGTTTAGCAGGAAGCCTAAGAGCCTCTTGCGCAATTCAAAAGGAATACTTCATTAGCTGTCGCGAGATTCAAAGGCTGTCACGAGATTCAAAGTGAACCTCAGAGTCGTTCGCGCAATCCAAAAGGAGACCTAGGAACCTCTCGCGCAATTCACATGGAATTCTTCACATGCTGTCGCGTGCTCCAAGGTCAACCTGGGAGATTGTCGCACAATCCAAGTTGAATAGCACCTTCGCTAGGTTCATTTCCAAACCCACGACAAGATATTTCCAAAGCCCGCAGAGCTTCGCGATAAGTATTTTAACCTCGCGCTTGTCTCCATTTCCAGTCCTGTCTTCCTTCTTCACCCTGCGAAACCCTAGCTTCCGGCGCTCTTCTACCTCTCGCCTTCAGCATCCACTCTACAACCCATCATTCACACCAGGAATTTACAGATTTGTTCCCAAAGTCATCCCCATAAAATGCCCTCTGCTCAGAGCTCTCGTGGTGCACTGTGCGTCAGATCGAACCAAACCCTAGGATTTTAGGGTAAGCACTCAGATCTTTCAAGGTAGAATTTGTAATGGGCCCTAAGAGCGCACCAAAGAAAAGGGGCAAGGATAAGGCCCCTGTTGAGCCGCCTGCTAAGAAGGTCAAGACTTCAAAGACACAAAAAATAGGGAAGGAGGTGGAGGAGCCAACCCCTGAGTTTTCTACACCTTCCGAGCTCATGGCTTCAATCCCATTAGAACCTGAAATAACTTTCGACCTACCTTTCTTTGAGAAGGAGCCTCTCTCTACCCCTGCCGTTCAATTTATGAGCAAGGCGGGCTTGACACCCTTGATGAGAGGAATTCCAACACTAGCCTACCCTAGGCTAGTGTAACTCTTTTACTAGTACATCAAGGTCAAAAAAGACAAAGATGGATAAGCAGGTCTACTGGTATTGATTGATGACTTCAAAATGTTGGTTAGCCCCAAGGTGATTGCTGAGGTTTTGGGTATCCCAGCTGCATTTGACCCTAGCTGTGGATATGGCCCCCCCCCTGAGTGCCTTAATTGATACAATTGCAAGGGCTTTGACTAGAGGATTAAAGGCCTCAGGGTATTCTATCAGAAAAAGAGTGTTGGAGCCTTGACTCCTTTTCATTAACCAGGTCCTGAGAAAGAACACCTATTGCTCAGGCCATCAACAGGAGAGGAGAGCTCCTATTACTGATGTTGTCTATTCATTTTCTCTGGGCCATGGCTTCCATGCAGCCTGATTAATCTTTGAGGCAATGAAGGATCTGGTGGAGAAATTGGGGCAGAACAAGAAGCCACACACACTCCCCTATGCCAGAGTCATCACCAAGCTGCTAATAAAGGGGGGTACAAGATAGCAAATATTGAGGAGACTACCACCCTTGCCCCTACTACTTTTGCCAAGAGGCAATGGGGAATCGGCAGAAGCCTGATGGAAGCATAGAAGAAGAAGAAGGCTGAGACTCAGGCCCTTCCCAAGCAAGCAGAAGAGGCAGCTGTTACAAGGCCCACCCCTGTCACTACAGAGGAAATTTCAGAGCCTGTTACCACCACTGCTGCAGCAGCCCTTCAGCCCCCCACCTTTTACTCCAGCATCCACTACCCCTATTCCATCTCTCTTTCACCCTCCTCTGTCTTCATTATCTATCCCCACACCCCCTTCTCCTGTGATTAGCACCTGGGAGGACACCACCCCCCATATTAGCCCCTCCCCATCCCCTACCCTACCTCAATATACAGCCCCAATACCCCCATCATCTTCACATAAACCTGACAACCCTCCACTCATTTCTTATAAGAAAAGGAAAGCCATTGAGACAACCCCCACCATCTCCCAGACACCACCCACAATCCCTTTTATCCCCATTGACACACCTCACATTGAAGAAAGCACCACCCCTACCATGCCTACTACATCCCCATTCACAGACATTGACTTAAACCTTAACACAACCACAGGATTCCAAGCCTTTATGGCTAGTTTCCTTGACACCATGCCCAGCCACTACACCCCCCTCTCGGACTCCCCAATTACATCACCACATCACTCACCAGAACCCCAATCTCCCCCTCCTTCCACTTTCCATCATGCACCTTCCTCACCTTTTCAACCTATGCCATCTTCTACACAAATGTAACCCCCAGCCCAGACACATTGACACTCATCCTATCCCTCATCCAAGACATCCAATCACAACTATCCACCACTACACACACCCAGGACCAGATGTAGACTGACCTCACATTCATCAAATCCACCCTACAGACATTAATCAATCCATCCATCCCTCAACAATCCACTCCATCCCCCCTGGTCCTTTCCCCTGACTCTCAACCCCATTCACCACCCACAATCCCTTTTATCCCCCCAACCCCCGCATTCCCTTTCATACCTTTCACCATTCCCTTTTTCCCTCCCCCACCACCACCTACTCTTAGTGAGCCTCCTTCATTTTCTTTCCCCCCCATGCCTTCCATCCCACCTCTTATCCTACCCCCTCCAACATTCACTGACAAACAGATCCAAACAGACCCATAACCTATTACCCTCCCCAAACAACTAGACTTACCCACTGTTAACCCCACTTCCCCCACCCAAGACCAATCACATTTTGCTCCTTCCACTTCCTCTCTTCCCATCACACCCAAATACTCTTTTTACATCCCTCCCTACCTCACCATCCTCCATGCCATGAGGGACAATCCCTACCTTAGGAGGGATGTCTTGAGGGGCATGGCCCAACTTAGGCAGTCCATTGAGACCCCCCAGCTGTAGCAGATTGATGAAATGAAGGAAGCCCACAGAAAGCAATTACTGGGTATCTTCCTGGGGTGGACTAATATCTTGGAGGCCTATCAGAAGGCCCAATCTATGGCTGCTTATCATCAGTTGAATTTGGAGCTGGAGAAAGCCAACACTGCTGCAGAGAAGATGAAGGCCAGGATGTTTGAAAAGAGGCTCAACAATGCCCAGGAGATCTTCAGACTCCAAAAGGAAATCCATGAAACTGACCTCCTCAAAGCTAAAATCCAGATAGCCTCATTGAAAGTTGCATTAGCTGCTGCCAGAACTGCAGCTTAGCAACCCACCCCACTCTCTATCTGCATGCCAGAACCTGAGCCTAAAGCTACCCCAACCCCAGTTGCCCAGTCTGAGGAGGCACAACCAATTGTCCAACCAGATAAAGGGAAGGTCCCTGCTGCCCCTCCTTCCACACCTCCTCCTGAGCAGCCCCCACCTACCAAAACCCCTGCTCCACACCCTACTGAGCAAACTTATCTTAAACAGAGGAAAGTCACTACTAAGAGGACTACTTACACAGCAGCCTCTATTAAAATTGGCAAAGAGCCAGCTGCCTAGTCTGAGGAGGCAAAACCCCCTGGCCAGCCTGAGCCCAAAGCAAAAGGGAAGTCCCCAGTAGCCCCCACTGAGGAAGACAAAGAAAAATCTCCTATGATCCCTCCTAAACCCAAAACCAGAAAGATGAGGGTGAGGGCACCAAAGGCTCCAACCATGAAGAAACCCCCACAGCCAAAGCAACCAAGGCAGCAGAAGAATAAGAGCCCAACTGAGAAGAAACCCAGAAAGAAAAGGACCAAAGCTCCCTCAGATAGAACCAAGTCCAAGCCTAGTTCCGAGAGCAAAGCTGAAATGAGGAAACATGCCAAATAGATGGGTTGGGACTGGTTTATAAATTCGGATTCAGATTCTTCCTCCTCTTTGACTAGATTGTACTTAGGCTCCTCTTTCCTTTCCCTTCTAATCTTCTCATTGTAATTACAATTGTACATGTTTTTCCAAGTTAATAGAATTTCTCTTCTTGTTGTATCTTGATTTATGTGCCATATCTGTTCTGTGTGCTTATTTATTTTTTAAATTAGTCTTAATATTGTTCACTTTTGTCAGTAACATGAGAGAGAATTTTAAGCAAAGTCCTAGCACTGCAGCTATTTCAACTCTGTTTGCATCAACGTGTTTTATCATTTGGAATTTTTGCTATGCATGTACTAGTTTTAGGGAGGCTATTCTCATTTGAAATAGGAATCCATGTGAAGGGAAGATGTAGATGGCAACTGAGTGGATGCATGCCATTGTGCAAGTACAGGCCTCAGCACAAATGGTGCACAGAGGTTCACTGTTGATCTCGATCAAAGGGTTAAAATGGCCTCATTTTCATAATCGTGGGCCATGTCAGAGCTTACTCGCGGAGTCCTGAGTGCGCGCAAAGTAGAATTCCACATCTTCCAGTGTGCAGCTGCGTGATACACGGGATCACTTTAATTACCAAGGCTAAAATTAGACCATCATTTAGGGTACGCTCTCTTTTCCCATAATCAGTTGTGCGATTTATCATTCCCCAAACAATCACAATTTATTGCCATGCTTGGAAAGAGACAAGACTTTACTATGCCGATTCATAGTCCACCGTCCAAGTACTTTAAATACGCAGTTAGTTCGTCTTCATCTCATCCTTTCTCTTCTAACCCTAGCAGTCCAGCCCTCCTCATAACCATGGCGAATGACAAACCCAACGAGTTCCCAAACAAATTCTATCCTATGTGGTTGGACCCCCCACCGCCTAAGGAGCCGGAACCATTACAATTTCTTTGGGATGAGTATGAAGAAGTCCAGCGGATCCTGACAAAGGAGGAGAAGAAAAAGGAGAAGAGAGAGAAGAAGAAGCGAAAAATCGAACCACCTGCATCTCCTCCACCACCTACATCTCCTCCATCACCTGCTCAACACCCATCTCCATGATCCTCATCTTCCCCCTCCTCCCGGCTTACAGTTCCTCTTCCATAGTAGGCTACGCATATCACTGAGCTAGGAGGAAGAACCATTTTGTCTGACAAGAAATTTTTCTTAGATTGTTCTTAGGTTTTCAATTTCCTATCTTTTTGTACTCTGTTTGCTTCTGTCTCTATAATAAAATCTGTCACTATTTTGCTTATATGTGTGCGTAAAGCCTCATTCTTTTTTGTGTGTTCCTTTTCTCTTTTATAGTTTCTGTTTGCTTAATTTTTAGGTTTTTGCTTCCTGCACATTGCACATTTTGAACCAGTGAGGACACTGCTCCTCATGGTTTGGGGGTGTGGTAGGATAGGTCTGCCAATAGAATAATAGTTAATTTTAGTGCAATAATGGTGGTGTAACTAGGATGAATAAAGTCAATTTCCACCTAACTTGCTGCAAAGAAAAAACTTGTAAAAAATTATAATATTTTTGCAGACTTTTCGAAACCGAAAATGTTAAAATCTTGACACCACCATGAAACTAACATCAGAAAATTTTCCAATTAGTACTCAATAAACCTAAGAGGAGAGAAACAGATAAAAATACACCCCATGGGTTAATTTGGGGACCATACCTAGTGAGATTTGGGCCCACCATTTTCTTTTGAAGAGTGTTTTTGGCATTATTTGTTGGTCTAAGGACTGAGTGAATCAAGACTTTTTCACTAGAAGTTGGGCACCTCCAAATCAAAACTGATTGACAACACTCATGCCACTAAGGAAATGATCCAGGGCCTTCATTTGGACAGTTTGAGCTTGAAAATCCAACCTTTTTAAAAAAAGCTACCCTTTTGCATACACTAGTTGAGCCTTAAAAATCTTACTTTTTTTTTACAAACACCAAAATACTTGCACCTTAACCTCATGACCTGATTCAACCTTACCCTCACTCTGAGAATTCAGAAGATAAAGGAGAAGGAGTTAAAGATAGTGAGAATGGTCCAACATTCTGTGGAAGGTGAAGAAAAGAAACTTATGAACAGCAGTATATCAATGGTATTTGTGTGGCAGTTCATCATAAAAAAAAATCATAAAAAGATTGAATAAAATAAAAATTAAAAAAAAAAAAGAGAAAAAGAAAGAGAAGTCTAGAGAAGAACATCATTTGAAAATTGAAAAGAAGAGGAGCAGCTGGCCACTTTGATTCTGGAATATATCAAGAAAGATAGAGTTTTGCTGAAATGAAGGTTGTGAAGTCATGAATCACTCCTTACTTTGCTGATTTCTTAATTTTGATTCCCTTTTTACCCCTTGATTCTTTACATCCCTCACCCATAAGCCACATTACAACCCATTCAAAAAGACCTTGTAGATCCAAAGTTAAATGGGCTGTCATGTGGAGATGAGGAGTTGTCCAATCTATGGTGAAAATCCATGAGGATGTCAGAAATTAGAAGCTTTGCCTATGCTCATGCTTGCAGGCCCATTTGGGGTCTGTAACTGCTCTTGAGCTGTTTTGAATGTGAACACCCTCAGATTTTCAATGTTGAGAGATAGCCCTGGTGAGAATTGGGTCTGAATTTTAACCTCATTGGGGTTGTATCCAACCTGAATTTTGAATTAAAGGCAAGCTGGGTACTGATTTTTACACATTGAATTTCTAATGTAAAATGAATGGTGGTGATGCAAACACTTGTTAAATTTTGAGTTTTGAATGGCCTACATTACTGCTGCAGTTCCCTCTAAATGTTAAAGAATAGGTCTGGAATGAAGCTTTATACATTGAATTCTATGTTGTCATTAACTGCACTATATTTAACTGTTCTAATGGTGAAGTTTGCGCGTATCTTCACTGAAAACCCTCAAGAGACTTCACCCCTCCACTAGGGATCACCTAGGGGTTTAAAAGGGTTGGTACATATGCTAAATGTACCCGTGATCCCTATGAAAGTGGCATTTAATTAGTTACAACTTTGCTAAGGGACTAGCAAAGATTAGGTTTGGGGGTGTGTTAAGACCTGAAAAGTACCACTTTTCAGCCCTTAACTTAATCTCTGTTAGACCCTTAATCATTTAATAAATGTGTTTTAAGTCAATTCTATAGGTAATAAGCAGCAGCTGTAAATAAGGCCCTAATCATGCCAAGAAGCTTACCTTTTTACCCTAGAAGTGCCTTAGGAGAAAGAAAGTTAGACCCAGACTGAACTGGCTGCAACTTAGGCACATAAAAGCATAAACAAGTCAAGAAGTGAGTGATCGGTGCTGAAATATGACTATATTTCATACCTTAAATCCTACACTTAGCCGTTCGATGAAAGTATTTGATGGTTGTTGTGAGGTTTTGATGATAACAGGTGTTTCTGACCTTTGGATCTTCCAAGTGTATAAAAGAAAGAAATTAAAGGCTACAAAAGAGCTATGGACAAAAAGGGTCCAAAGAAGCGCTGAAATCCGTGAAGGGAATCAAACTCCATCAAGAAGGGGAAGATATTGAAGTTGCCGCGAGGAACAAAGTGTAAATAAGCCTTCGCGCAGTTGAAAGAAATGGCCGTCGCACGGTTCCCGCGCCACACACTTCAACCTAGCGACTACAGTCAACCTAGCGCCATTCAATTCAACCTAGCGACTACATCATTTCAACCTGGCGACTGTTTCTGCTGAGGGCATATTGGAAATTTCCACCAATTAGGGCATCTACTTCCAACTAGTGTCAATCGATTGAGACATGAATTTCAATCGATTGAGACAAAAAGGCAAAAGTGTCTTAAAGGAGGTCAAATTCAAAGCTCAATCGATTGAGATCTAAGCCTCAATCGATTGAGATCTAAGCCTCAATCGATTGAGATCTAAGCCTCAATCGATTGAAGCAACTAGGGTTAGTTTGAATCGGCTATTATAAATAAGAGGCCCACGGCTTTGTAAGGGAGAGCTTTTTGATGGGAGAGTTTTCATTCTGAGAAATTTGTGTAATAATTTGGAGAGAGAGACTTTTGTAAAGGGTTTTCTTAGAGTAATAAAATTGTGTTGAGATTTTCCGAGAACATATTTTATTTTACACCTTCTTGCGCTTTACTTTGGGAATGGTTTTGAATGAAATTGAAGATCTTGCACCAAGGATGAGAGGCTAAAGGCTGTAGATCAAGGAGGATGCGATCCCCAGATAAGTACCCATATTTTATGTTTAATGCCATAGTTTGATAATTTCATCATCAAATCGTTTTTCTCAAAGTGTAGTGATCATGTTTTTATTGTTTTGATTTAAAATACCATGAGATACGCTATGCTTTTCACATGATTCATACCGCGATTAGGCTGAGTCATTGTTTTTAGATAGGGTATGCCAGGTTAATGATCATGCTTAATTACTAGTCATGTTTCTCTTAGAATGATGGTGTGTTTGATGTTAATAAAATTGTGGGTTTAAAAATAGAAGAGGGTATAAATCTAGGGTAGCAAATTCCTTGATCTTGTTTTTTAAAATTTGTTCTTAGATTTCTCATTACATAATTTTTAGATAAATTTATTTTCTTTCTTGCAATTAGAAAAGTGTTAATTTTTGGTAAAAATTAAATCTGGCCCTTGGTACTTCCTCGGGGATATTTTCTAAATCTCTAGGAAGAATTGATTACAATTTCAGATTTCCCTGTGGGTTCGACACCCTTGTTCTTGCCTTACTAGAACAGATCTTGTACACTTGCAAGGGTTAATTTAAAATCGATCAAGTTTTTGGCACCGTTGCCGGGGAAATCGGTGAAATTTTGGTTAATTCCGATTAGAGATTTTTGTTTTTATAGCAGTCAATCGATTGAGAATAACCCCTCAATCGATTGACTCTATTTTGTGTGTGTGTTTGCTTGTCAGTCAATCGATTGAGCCTTGTTCTCAATCGATTGACTGTGTGTCTTTTTAGCAATAATTGTGTCTCAATCTATTGACACAACTCTGTCAATAGATTGAAAGCTGAAAAAGAGAAAAAAATCAAAAACAAATTTCTTTCCTTAATTCTTCTCTCTTAGATTAGATTTTGCAATCTTCTTTTAGGAAGTTTAGGTTTTTAGAAGTTCTTAGTTTAGTAGGATTCTTTTTTTTTTTATTTTTTTATTTTTTTTTATTTTCCTCTTTTAGATTTTATAGGATTTTCTAAAAATAGTTTTTAGGAAGTTTATATTTTTATTTTTTATTCTTTTTAGGAAGTTTTTATTTTAGGAAGTTTATATTTTTATTTTTTATTCTTTTAGGAAGTTTATATTTTAGGAAGTTTATATATATATATTTTTTTATTATTCTTTTAGGAAGTTTTTATTTTAGGAAGTTTATATTTTTAGGAAGGTTTATATTCTTGTTTAGAAGTTTTTTTTTTTTTTTTAGGAAGGATTTTATATTCTTAGTTTAGAAGTTTTTCTTTTAGGAAAGTTTTAGAAAAAAAATAAATAAAATAAAATAAAATAAAATAAAATAAAATAAAATAAAAAAATTTCTGATTGTTTTTCTTTCCTCTTTCTCCTTACTTTGGTCACTGTGCACCTTTCTCTCAATCGATTGACTAGTCTATGTCAATCGATTGACACTGGATTTTAAACTTTTGTGAAGTTCTTGCCTTCTCTCAATCTATTGAGAGCAGCCCCTCAATAGATTGACTGGCAAAGTCATTAGTGTGTAGTTCTGTGTGCTTTGTGACCCTTGAACCTCAATCTATTGAGAGTAGCTCCTCAATAGATTGACTGACAAACTTTTTGTGTGCTCTGTACTCTTTGTTCAATCGATTGACATTCCTATGTCAATCAATTGACACAACTCTTGTGTGCTTTAATCTTTGAACCTCAATCGATTGAGAGAAGCCTCTCAATCGATTGACCCTAAAAGTCTTTTACGATACGTATTGCTTCGACTCTTGGAACCTCAATCGATTGAGAGAATCCCCTCAATCGATTGACTGACAAGTCATTTGTGTGAAATTTTATGTGCTTCTGTCAATCTATTGAGACCACTGTCTCAATCGATTGAGTCTGCTTGAGGATTTTTTTTTTTGGGTTCTTCAAACCTTTGATTGTGGGTGTGGTGTATGAGCTTTACTCGTTCTCATCACCCACATTTGCTACCGTTTAATCCGGAGATCGAACGATCTTTGCGAGACAATCGTAGAATCCAAAGGAATCAGTATCATCCTACTGATACCATGGCTGATCAAGAGCAAGAAATGAATGAAAACAACAACCAGAATGGCAACAATGTAAATAATGGAAATAATGGGAACAATAATTACTATGAGGGACCTAGAACACTTGAATACTATAATGATCCTGGTTTTACGAGGATCGTGTATCATGCATGCTCCCATTCCGAGAATCATTATGAATTCAAATCGATGATTCAAATGCTACCAATATTCCATGGTTTGGCAAACGAAAATCCATACGTTCATCCGAACGTTCAACGGGTATGCAAAATGTTCGAGTCCACAATGTTCTTGATGAGATAGCGAAGCTCGACTCTTTCCGTTCTCTTTAAGAGACAAGGCAAACTTGGTTCTATTCTTTAGAACCACAATCTATTCGAGTTGGGCGAGCTACATCGTCGCCTCAAAAGTATTTTCCCATGACTAAAGCCATAGAGATCGTCAAAGATCCTTTTCTTTTCCCAACAACCTCTGAGACATTCCATGAATGTTGGGAACGCGTTTTAAGGAGTTGATCGAAGTTTCCTAACCATCACGTTCCAAGGTGGCAACAAGTCCAAAGTTTCTACAATGGACTGATTCCTGAAGAAAGACGCATGGTTGATGCATCTTGCGGTGGATCTTGTGCCACGAAAGAGACCGATGAGTTGTGGGCATTGTTTGAGAAATTGTATCAAACCTCGATACAAAGTGAGACACTGGGGCGAACCACTTTGGACTTAGCACCTAAATCTCATGTGTTGACCAAAGACGGATTGTATGAGGTCAACAATAATAACTCTGATCTATCAACCAAGGTTGATATGCTGTCCAAACAGATGAACATGTTGTTAGCTGCAACCAAGCAAGCTAAAGTTCCTGTCACCCCCACTGTATGCTCAATTTGTGAACACCCAAGTCATATGGCTAATGAGTTCCCAACTACCTTGACATTCCTTCCTGATGAATCTACTCTTCCAGAGCAGATAAATGTCACTCAATCTTATCAGCGGCAAGGTAGAAACGTGACTCAAATACCTACAACCCAGAGTGGAAAAATCATCCCAACTTAGGATGGGGTGGATCAAACCAAACTGGTCAGGTCAACCAGCAATACCGAGCCAATCCTACGAGTGGACAACAAGCGGTTCCACAAAATTTTCAGCAAAATTTCCGTCCACAACAGAATTTTCAGCAGAATTCTAATTTTCACCAGAATTCTAACTTTCAGCAGAATGCTCCATATTTTCATCCAAATTTTGATTTAGGAAAATCAATTTCAATCGTAATCTAATCAATCTCATACAAGCACTTCAAAGGATTACGATGCGGAAGAAAAGGTGATCGCGATATGCAATCTTTTCAACGATGATGATAACCAAGTCGTCAATTGGCAAATCAAGCGAGTCGACGAGAGGAGGTAAGCTTCCCAGTAACCCATCAACAATCCTCGCGACCAAGCATCATCGATGAAGGACCATTAAATAGTCAACAGCTTGAAAGTCTATTTGTTGAGAAGTGGGACGGAAGTTTATAATCAAGTGGAAATGCTGGCAGAGGAAGAAAGTGAAGCGGACAAAAGCGAGAAGCGAGAAGAGAAAGAGTCGGCGAGAAGAGCGGAGAAAGAGAAAAGAAAGAGAAGAGGAAGAGAAAAGAAGAGAGAAGGAAAAGAAAAGGTGATAGAGGATGAGTCTCCTCAAGCTGTCCAACAAGGACAAGGCGAAGATTCGAGAAGGGAACCGCACCTTTTGTCCCAAAGGCACCATTTCCTCAATGCCTAACTCCTCCATCAAGAATGGGAAAGGGACCAACAAAATGGAAGATATTTTGAAACATTTAAGCAAGTAAAGATAAACCTTCCATTGCTTGAAACGATCAAGCAAGTGCACGAGTATGCAAAATTTTTCAAAGATTTATGCACTCGGAGAGAAAGGCACGTAATCATGTTTCGAGGAAAGTGTTCTTGACTAATCAAGTCATTCCATATTGCAATTGGAAACCCCACAAAACTAAAGACCACAGGAGTTCCATTCCATGTGTCATTGGTGGGCAACCTTGGGAAAGCGTTATTGGATTTGGGAGCGGTGTTAATTTAATCCCATATTCATTGTACGAAACTTGGTGGGTGAATTGAGACCTAGCGGTCACCTTTGCAAGAATGGCGAGATAGATCGAAAAGACCGTTATTGAGGATGTCTTGGTTGGAATAGATAAGTTTGTCTTTCCGGTGGATTTTGTTGTTTTGGACATGGACACACTGTTAAGTCACTTAATCAAGTCCCCATCATCCTTGGGCGTCCGTTTCTGCATCGCCAACGCTTGCATTAATTGTCGAGCAGGAGTCATGGGCGTTTCTTTTGGAAACATGAAGGTTCGATTGAATATCTTCCATCGATGAACAATTTCCCAAGCGAGGATGAGGTCGAATGTTTTTACATCGATCGGATAGATGAAGTGGTGGATGAGGCATTACCTTCAATGCTTACCAAAGAGGAATGAAAATGCTTTGTTGACCATCTATGAAGAGAAAGGATCGGAGAGAAGCGGTCAAGCGAGATAGAGTCTAGCTCATCATGCCAGGATGATCACTTAGACGCGAGTGTGCCTGAGATAGAATCATTACCTGTTGAGGTGAAGGAAGTGCTGCCTCCATCACTTGAGCAGCCACCAATTGTGGAATTGAAACAATTGCCAGAGGCCCATAAATATGCTTTTACGGGACCTCGTGAAACACTTCGATAATAATCTCATCACGTTGTCGGCGAGAACAAGAAAAAGAGTTGTTGAAGGTCTTTGAAAGAGCACAAGGAAGCTATCGGTTGGACTTTCACTGATCTCAAAGGGATTGACCCATCGGTATGTATGCATAAAATACATTTGGAAGATGAGAGTAAACCTTCAAGGGAACCACAGAGGCGACTTAATCCAAACATGCAAGAAGTTGTTCTAAAAGAAGTCATTAAACTCCTTGATGCTGGAATCATCTATCTGATTTCTGATAGTGAATGGGTTAGTCCAGTCCAAATTGTTCCGAAAAAGTTCGGAATCACTGTGAAGGAAACTGCTGAAGGAGAATTGGTTCCCACTCGAGAAACTACTGGATGGCGTGTCTGCATTGACTATCGGAAATTAAACACCGCCACCAGAAAGGATCATTTTCCCCTTTCGTTCATTGATCAAATCCTTGAGAAGTTAGCTGGGCAAGAGTTTTACTGTTTTCTTGATGGGTATTCGGGATACAATCAGGTGCCTGTCTACCCAGCTGATCAAGAAAAGACAACGTTCACATGCCCTTATGGTACGTTTGCATACCGCAGGAAGCCATTCGGCCTATGTAATGCCCCGGCCACATTTCAACGGTGTATGTTGGCCATATTTTCAGATATGATCGACAAATTCATTGAAGTATTCATGGGCGACTTCTCGGTTTTTGGGAGAACCTTTGATTCTTGTTTGAATCATCTTTCACAAGTCTTTAACGTTGTGTTGACTCCAAACTTGTTCTTAGGAGAAGAGCCATTTTATGGTTAAACAAGGGATTGTTACGGGGCACATTGTTTCACGAGAAAGGAATCGAGGTGGATAGAGCAAAGTTGATCTAATTGCTAACTTGCCACCACCCAACGGTGTTAAACAAATTCGATCATTTTGGGTCATGGATTTATAGAAGGTTCATTAAGGATTTCAGCAAGGTGGCTAAACCATTGTGCACCTTGCTTGGCAAAGATGTTCCTTTTGAATTTCTTGAGGAGCATGCAAGCATTTTTGAAATTGCAGAGCTCTTATCCAATGCACCAATCATCCGACGGATTATTCTCTCCCATTCGAACTCATGTGTGATGCATCCGATTACGCAATTGGAGCCGTCCTAGGGCGGAGGTGAATAAATTACCTCACGTAATTTATTATGCTAGCAAGTCATTAATTGATGCCCAACTCAATTACACCACCAGAAAGAATTATTAGGCATGGTGTATGCTCGGACAAGTTTCGAGTTCCTATTTGCTTGGATCGAAAATAGTGGTCTTTTCGGACCATTCGCTCAAATATCTTCTAGCAAAGAAGGATACTAAACCGAGATTAATCCGTTGGATCCTTCCGCTCCAAGAGTTCAATTTCGAGATTAAGGATAAGAAGGGGTTGAGCGTGGTGGTGATCATTTGTCGAGAATTCTACACGAAGAATCGCAATACACGAGACCATCCGTGACACGTTTAGGATGAACATTTGATAGCAATTGATGTAGCTTGTGCAAAGGTTCCATGGTTTTGCGAACATTGTGAATTATCTCGGTCTTGGCGTAATCCCCTGGGGTAAGAATGATAAGAATCTCTTTTCTCCCAAATAAAATACTATTTTGGGATGAACCATGTCTGTTCAAATTCGCCGGATCGGATCATCGGAGATGTGTACGAAGAGGAGCAAATGAGCGTCCTACACTTGTGTCATCTTTGGGGCTGTGGCGGCCATTTCGGAGGAGACGAAGACCGAAAATCCTTCAAAGCGGATTCTGGCCCTCCATCTTCGTGTGTTGCTCAATTTTGCAAGGAATGCCGGCGATGTCATGACTTGGCAATATTTCAAAGCGGAATATGATGCCTTAATCCAATTACGATTGTTGAAATTTTTGATGTTTGGGATTGACTTTATGGGTCCTTTTCCCCATCCTTTGGGTTTTCATATATTCTAGTGGTACATTGATTGTCTCGAAATGGATAGAAGGCATGGCAACCCGATCGAATGATCATAAGGTTGTGGTCAAATTCCTCGGAGAAAATGTGTTTAACCGATTAAGATTCCAAGAGCAATCATCGGCGATGGCGGTTCGCATTTTGTAATAGCCATTTTGCCACCTTAATGAAGAAGTATGCGTCACTCACAAAGTACTTCGTACCATCCACAGACTAGCGGTCAGGTGGAAGTGTCTAATCGGGAAATTAAGCGAATTCTAGAAAAAATGGTCCGACCGGATAGAAAAGATTGGTCAAACCGGCTCTCAGAGGCTCTGTGGGCCTATCGGACCGCATTCAAGACTCCGATTGGAATGTCTCCGTTTCGAATTGTTTACGGGAAAGCTTGCCATCTTCCTGTCGAATTGGAGCATAAAGCATTCTGGGCGATAAAAGATTTAATTCGACATGCAAGCGGCAAATTGCAGTTGAATGAATTGGAGGAATTACGCTACGAAGCGTATGAGAATTCGAAGATGTACAAGGAAAGGTACAAAAAGCTGCATGATGCGTCCATTTCTCGAAAAGAATTTCACGTTGGCCAAAAAGTTTGGTTATTCAATTCCCGACTGAAGCTCCACCCGGGAAAATTAAAATCTCGATGGGAAGGCCCATTTCAGGTAGTGTCCATTAGTGCGCATGGTGCCATTGAAATTCGGAGCCTTGTTGGACAATCGTTAATGGGCAAAGACTCAAACCAATGTTTGAGCCGGTCACCCATTTAAGATTGAGGCGATGCACTTGTGATCCCGAGGATTGATCACCGAAGGTCATTTGTCGACATGTAAACTCGGCTTCGGAGGCACCCCAGTGTGTTTTACTTATTTTTGTTTTCCTTTTTGTTTTTGTTAGTTCTAGAATTTAGTTTTTAGTTTAGTTTAGGTTGTTTTTTTTACTTTCCAAATACATATAGCCACATTACCTTCAATCTATTTTTGGTCATGTTCTAATTTGATGCATATATTCTCTGCACCTGATCTTTGTGTGAGGCACTTTTCAACAGGTTTGGGGGTGCCTACTTATTTCAAACAATGAGGACATTGTCATTCTTAGGTTTGGGGGTATGGTTATCTATCTTGTGTTATGTATTTAAAAAAAATTAAAAAAAAAAAATAATAATAATACTAATAATAATAAATAAACAATTTTAACCATCATACATGATTTACTTTGCAGTAGTTTTCAAACTTTAGTTGATGATGCATGAGAATTTAATTTTGAGAATATTGATGGCATATTTTCATTACTTGTATCTAGGATAATGAAGCTTAATGTGATAATTTGTGGATGACTTTGAAATTCAGGCTTAGAATTTGTGCACTTATACCAAGCTAAGATTTAGAAATCGATGAATTATTTTAAACGTTGGATCGTAGGTTCTTAGTGGAGACTAAACCTGGTGAGCTTTAGAGCTAATTTCCCGTCATTGATGAGTGAATACATAAACTCGGAGTTTTCTTTGAATACGAATTATTTTGCATAATCTCATACATTTTATTTTTGGCTTGTGACTTTGCATGAAATCAAATTCATATTATTGTGTTAGAATGTACTGTATATCTACTCAAGACAAATAGGCAAGATTACCATCTTTTAAGGATATGATTGAAGGCCATCTTTGGCTCGTTTGTGCTTAAAATGTCCCACCTCATATAAATTTATCCTTCTAGTACCCCTTTGAGCCTATTGAAAAATTTACCTTTATACATTCTTTGATAAGCCACATTAACCTTTAACCCTTCACCATTTCTGAAAATTCAGCTTTACCCTTCTTATTTCTGAGACGTTGGGAACGAGGGATGAAAATGAGTGAAAAGAGAGTAAGTGGAGGGATACCGAGTTGTGGTGTTTACTGAGAGTGTATGGCAAAAATATATATAAAAAAAAAAAAAAAAAAAAAAAGAAAAAAAAAGGGTGAGAAAAAGAGAAATTTGACAAAAAATGAAAAATGTGAGGTACCATTAAGAAAAGAAATTCAAAAGAAGAAGAAAGAGTGAGAAAAGAAAAATATTGAAAAAAAAAAAAAAATGGTGAGAAATTAGAAAATAAAAAGAAGAGCAATAGAAAGAAAAAGTTAGTACCTTTTCTGATTTCTCAGAAATTTTGAATCTAAATTCCCTTTCTTTCTTACCCTTTCCTGAGCCCCATTACAACCCTACAAAAGACCTTCATGATCTGATCTTGTATTGGTAACTGCCTTGTGGAGAGTAAATATGTGATACCTATGACACTTGATATGACATGCTTAGGATATTCAAGTATCTGTTCTTATGAGATCTGTTGTTTTTTTTGTTCATTGATTACATCATGTTTCATTTATCATGTGAGACCTTTTGATTTGTTTTGTATTGATCTCTCACATGTGTGCGAAAACTTACCCATCATCGGAGTGATTTTATTTCGAGAGTATACCTAAAGTGAGGATTGAGTTGAGACATGAGATCCGATGATTTTCCGTTTGGACTAGTTCTAAGATGGATGAATCTTGGTTTTGGTATGCACACACTTCACGTTTAAGCATGAATGAATGAGTTATCTAACAATTTGAGCATTAGATTAATTTGAATGGATACTAGCATGATTGACATGACATTGGTATTTAAGATTGATGATTCACATGTTGAACCAATTAATGATGTTTTTGTTTTTGAATGGTATATATGTTATAAAAAAAATCATGTTTTGAAAACTCAATTTTGCCGATGGTTTGAAATTTTTCTTGCAATTTGGAAGTTTGTGGGTAACTTCACTGTAAACCCTCAGGAGACACAACTCCTCCACTAGGGATCACCCAGGGGTTTACAGCCTTGTTGCACATGCAAAGTGCAATCGTGTATCCTACGAAAGTGGCATTTAAATTTTAGGATGTTAGTTTTATTTTTGTATTTATCATTCTCTTTGCTCGAGGACTAGCAAAGTGTAGGTTTGGGGGTGTGATCGGTGCTGAAATATGACTATATTTCATACCTTAAATCCTACACTTAGCCGTTCGATGAAAGTATTTGATGGTTGTTGTGAGGTTTTGATGATAACAGGTGTTTCTGACCTTTGGATCTTCCAAGTGTATAAAAGAAAGAAATTAAAGGCTACAAAAGAGCTATGGACAAAAAGGGTCCAAAGAAGCGCTGAAATCCGTGAAGGGAATCAAACTCCATCAAGAAGGGGAAGATATTGAAGTTGCCGCGAGGAACAAAGTGTAAATAAGCCTTCGCGCAGTTGAAAGAAATGGCCGTCGCGCGGTTCCCGCGCCACACACTTCAACCTAGCGACTACAGTCAACCTAGCGCCATTCAATTCAACCTAGCGACTCTGACATTTCAACTCAAGCGATCGCTTCTGGAGATTTCCACCAATTAGGGCATCTACTTCCAACTAGTGTCAATCGATTGAGACATGAATTTCAATCGATTGAGACAAAAAGGCAAAAGTGTCTTAAAGGAGGTCAAATTCAAAGCTCAATCGATTGAGATCTAAGCCTCAATCGATTGAGATCTAAGCCTCAATCGATTGAAGCAACTAGCTCAATCGATTGAGATCTAAGCCTCAATCGATTGAGATCTAAGCCTCAATCGATTGAAGCAACTAGGGTTAGTTTGAATCGGCTATTATAAATAAGAGGCCCACGGCTTTGTAAGGGAGAGCTTTTTGATGGGAGAGTTTTCATTCTGAGAAATTTGTGTAATAATTTGGAGAGAGAGACTTTTGTAAAGGGTTTTCTTAGAGTAATAAAATTGTGTTGAGATTTTCCGAGAACATATTTTATTTTAAACCTTCTTTGCGCTTTACTTTGGGAATGGTTTTGAATGAAATTGAAGATCTTGCACCAAGGATGAGAGGCTAAAGGCTGTAGATCAAGGAGGATGCGATCCCCAGATAAGTACCCATATTTTATGTTTAATGCCATAGTTTGATAATTTCATCATCAAATCGTTTTTCTCAAAGTGTAGTGATCATGTTTTTATTGTTTTGATCTAAAATACCATGAGATACGCTATGCTTTTCACATGATTCATACCGCGATTAGGCTGAGTCATTGTTTTTAGATAGGGTATGCCGGGTTAATGATCATGCTTAATTACTAGTCATGTTTCTCTTAGAATGATGGTGTGTTTGATGTTAATAAAATTGTGGGTTTAAAAATAGAAAAGGGTATAAATCTGGGGTAGCAAATTCCTTGATCTTGTTTTTTAAAATTTGTTCTTAGATTTCTCATTACATAATTTTTAGATAAATTTATTTTCTTTCTTGCAATTAGAAAAGTGTTAATTTTTGGTAAAAATTAAATCTGGCCCTTGGTACTTCCTCGGGGATATTTTCTAAATCTCTAGGAAGAATTGATTACAATTTCAGATTTCCCTGTGGGTTCGACACCCTTGTTCTTGCCTTACTAGAACAGATCTTGTACACTTGCAAGGGTTAATTTAAAATCGATCAGTGAGCCTCGCGCAGATGTCACAGGGCTCAATTGAACCAAAAAGAATGCTTCGCACAGTCGTCGCGGGGGTTTCTGAGGGCAGCACACCAACTGCTCGCGCAATTCTCGCACGGCTTGATGACAGAAGAAATAGAAAAGCAAACTTCGTGCGATTCTCGCGAGGCTCAGTCATAAGCACTCGCGCAGTCTCACGCAGCTCAAGAAAGGAGCCGTTAATCTTCGCATTATTCACTACGGAGAGAGAACTCCAGGAATTCCTGCACGCAATGGCCGCAGGATACAGACCTTCAGGGAACTACTCGCGTGATCCAAAAGCCCATGCACATTGTTTCTTTGCGAGGATCGCCGCGGGATTTATCAAGGAATGAGTCGCGCTCGCATTTCCCGCTCCATTCAAATGGAAAGAGCAATCCCGTGATGACCAAAGTATCAATCCCGCGACTGCAAGAGCTTCAAGTCAAATCAACCCCGCGATGCCAATTCTATCACGCGATAAGACCTGGAAAGCCTTTCTACCTAGCGAGGCTTGAGTTTTTAACTTCTCCCCACTTCTGCAGGGGCAATCTGGGTACTTCCAGCAACTAGGGCATGCACTCCAATGCTCCAATCTCCGTGCACACGCCCCGAGGCATCTAAGAAATAGAAATGGGCCACGATAGCATTGATAAATTAGGATTTTCCTAACCCTAATTCTCAGAGAGCTGATTGCTATATAAGCCTAAGCCTAGTTTAGGTTTAAGGGACTTCTGTACTCCTTCTTGAAACGAACTGTAGAATTGTAATAGGCTAAGGTTAGGGTTTAGGTAGTTTCTTTTTCCCTTTTTCTTCTCTCCATAGTCCAGCACTTGCTGGCTATGTCTTTGTATGTCTATTTGGAATAGATTTAATGAAGTTTTATAATAAGATTTTATGCATGTATGGGATTGGTGTTTTTTGAGTTGTTCTGTACAAGCTGCTGCCTTGAGGTCCTCCATTGCTATGTTACATTGTAAGCAATGGAGGATTGTTTTTAAAGTTTTATTTAGATCCAAGTGACCTATGTGTCCAGGTTAGGCACATTGCAGGCCTATGCCCCACCACAGGATCCACTAAATCTGAATCCCCATGGGAGCTTGAACTGGTAGCCTTGTGAACATGGTGGTGGCAGCAATGTTCTTGTTCTGTCTTAGACCTCTGTGAGGAGGATAGCCTCTGTGGATAGTCTGTGACCATTTAAGTGGACAGATTATAGCCCTAGGGTGAGGCCAATCAATAGATCTAAGACAGATCCTTCTTCTCTGCACTTATGCTTGTAGCCTTATGAGAGATTGTGTAAAGACAGACTCCCCTGTATTTGTATAGACCCACCATCAGATGGCAGATCTGATCTGGCTGTAGAGATTGTAAGCTTGTGACTGGATCACTGCTATCGTTTTAAAGTAGTGAACAGCTAAGATTAAAATCTAGTACTCAAACTCTTGCTGGTTCTATGTGTCCAGGCTAGTGTACATTGCAGGCCTAGCCCCACACATAGAACTTTAGAGGTTGAGGTTCCTATGGATTCTTTAGGTGGTAGCCTGGAAGAAGTAGTGCCTATAATGTTAAACTTGTTCTGACCCATCTCTGGATTGTGGTTCCCCTATTGGATAGCCTGTGAACATTCAAGTGGACAGGTTATAGCCATAAGGGATTGATCATGGCACAGGGGTGAGTTGGATCCTTTCTCCTCTTTGGTGATAATATAGCCATTGGACAGGATTTCTACAGCAGCAGATCTGAGTCTGAGTTATAAGACCCATCAGATCTATGCCTAATAGCTTACTTCTCACCCTTTTATATTTATATCCTCGCACTCCATCATTCTTCTTAACCATTTATGTAGTTTAGGCATTAGGTTACCTTAGGATTTAGATAATAGTGACCTTAAATCCCCTTCCATTTAGGATTGTCAGATTTGTAGCCAGATCTGGAGGGCCTACTAAAGATAGCTCCCTTGAAGCTTTAGATCAACTTTCCCTGTGGGACAAACTCTTATTAAAACTTGCTAAAACAGGCCCTATATCTTGCAGGACTGTGTATTTTTAGGCTTGCTGCTCTGTAGTTTTCAATCCACCTTTGATTTATTTTCTCTAACCCCATTCTTGTCACTGTCTCCAATAAAGTCAGTAGCAAGCACCTAAAATATCCTAACAAGTTGCCAGGTCTGTAGCCAGATCTGGAGTTTACTATACAAACCTTGAGGTTTCAGATCATCACTCCTTGTGATACAAACTCTTACTTACTTTTAAAACTTGCTACAACAACCCTGTATCTTGCAGGCTAGGTAAAAATTGTTGTGTTTGTGCTATTCCATTCCATTTCATGTCCTCCTTTCTTTGATTTGTTTTTGTTACCATCACATTCTTTTAATAAAATAATAGCAAAGAAATTTTAACCAACAACACTCGGCTAAGCCAGTCAGCCGGTTACTCACTGAGTCGGTCACTGACTTAAAGTGATTAAGCACCTGAAACCAGCCGCGTGATTCAATTGAGCGCATCATAAATGGCTTTTAATTGAACTGCACCGACCAATTGAGCACACCCTACAGGGCACGTAATTGCCCAAATACCTATAAATAGGCCCCACCACCTAGACCCCAAAAACACAATTGAATATGACTTTCTTCCTCTCTCGCGTTCCTCGCTTTAAAGCTTAGGATTTCGAGATTCCTCCCTGCGGCCCTGGCCTTAGGTATACTTTTCTCCTAGTTTTTTTTAATTCTTAGTTCTAGTTCTTAGTTCTAGATCTTAGGCTTAGATCTTAGGTTCTAGGTTATAGGCCCTTAATTTCTAGTTCTAAACATTTAATTGTAGATTTCTTTCGATTCATAATTTATACCTCTTTCCTCTGGTTCTAGTTCTTAATTACTATAACCAGTCTTTAGTTTCAGTTTTCAGTTCCCTTTCTATTTATTTCAATTTTTAGATCTTAGACTCTAATTCATAGTTTTGATTTTAGTCTTTAGCCTTGAATTTTGTTCTAAATTTCTAGAGCTTAGGTCTTTGATCTTCAAATCTTAACTTCTATGTTCTAGATTTTAATTTCAGTTTCAGCCCTAAATTCACTAGTTTTAGTTTTGATCTCATAATTCTAGTTTATAGTTCTCAATTCCAATCCTTTAATTTCTTTATAATTTATGATTTTGATATTTAAATTTATAGTTTCCCAATTAAAAATCAGTTTTTCAATCCCTAGCCATCTGATTTGCCCCAGGGGGGCTTACGGAGGGTACTCGGGAATGGGGCCAATCCTCCTTAGCATAGTGGGCCGAAAACTCCTCTTTTTTTTTTAGAATTTTGATAGATTTAGTACACTCTGATTACTTAGACTTTCGATAGAATTAATTTATTTAGCATATTTTTATAGTTTTAGTAAGATTAGTATTCCTAGTGAGATTAGGATTCTTAATTAGATTCTAACATAATTTGACTCTCATTAGGATTAGGAAATTAGTTAGACTTCTAATTAGAATAGGCTTTTATTAGAATTAGAATACCAATTAGATTTATTTTCATTAAGTTAGAATATTAAGTGGTTTAGACTTCTAGTCAGATTAGGAGACTTAGTTGAATTAGGATTCCTCGATTAATTAGACTTCTAATAGGATTAAAATCAATTAGATTCCTGATAATATTAGGAGATTAAAGCAGTCAAAAATCAAAATACATGCAGGAAAGGTAAAGCAGTTAGAAGAGAATTAGGAAAACTAGCTTGACTAAACTTCTAGTTGACCCAATGCTGCTAAATCGGCTGGCCGATGATTCAGTAAAGAGAACAACCCATACCTTTATCCTGGAAAGCGTGCTCAATGGTGTGTTGCAATGCCGATAAATATCTGCAGCTAGCGATCGCAACAAACCAAGTATTTTCCTAGGATTTACCTCTTTATTTTCAGTATTTAACTGCCTCTAAAAACACCGCCTTTGCCAGAGTCCACTTGGACCGAATTGGGCCACTATTTCCGGGGACCGAGAAAAAGCGCGTACCAATAATTATCTCTTTTGCTCAGTTCCCAACTAAAGATTTTCATGAAGCTTGGGATATATTTAAAGAATTGCTGAGACAGTACCCACACCACCTAATCCCCAAATGGCAGCTTGTGTAAATCTTTTACTAGAGGATTAATTCTAAAAGTAGATCCATGGTGGATCCATCATGTGGTGGCACATACCTCAGCAAAAAGGATGAGGAAGCCTGAGATTTGTTTGATATGATAAGTGAAAATTCTATGCAGCAGGAGTCTCTATCAAGAAATTACATTGACCCAGCTGCTAGAGGTGCAAAAGAACCTACTTCCAAGGGAAGATTGTATGAATTGAATGTGTACAATGACCTAGAGAGGAAAGTGGAGAGTTTGTCTAAAAAAATTGATAAAGTGTTGAGTGTGTTGCAACCCCACATGGCTGCACAGGTTGGAGAGGCATGTATGATATGCTACTCACCCACACACTCCTTATTGGACTGTCCTTCTGCTGGTCAGTATCCAGAGTTAGTTATGGAGCATGCCAATGCTACCTAATCATATGAACAACAGCCTGCTGAGTATCCTTGGAGGAACCACCCAAACTTGAGGTTGAGACAAGATAATTTGCAATAACCCCAGCAGCTGCAGGCAGTACCCTACAGACCCACCCAGTAGTATCCTCAAGGTCATGCCCCAAAATAACAATTCCCACATCAGTCCCCCAAGCCAAGTCAGTTAGCTTTGCCCCCACCACAACCAAGAGCCCCCTCATTTGTGGGGCAGGTTTTGTCTTCGTTGCAAAACCTCATCTCGCTCTCACAGACTGTGAGTTCCCACAATCAGAGCATGAAGATAATAGAAGACCAGTTGGGTCAAATCTCCAATGCTCTGACAAGAAAGGAAGAGGGCTGGCTCCTAAGCCAAACAGTGACCAATCCAAAAGGCCAATACATTATTGGTGAAGCTTCATCAACCAATGAGGAAGCTATGACCATCAATGCCTTGAGGAATGGTAGGGTGGTGGAAAGCTAAGATATTTTTGATACCAAAAGGAGTGCATAAAGCTAGAACTGTGTGCTAAATAAATGGGGCTGCTATTGAGCCCCAGTTGCAAAATAAATAAATAAATATATAAAAAATCAAAAATCAAAAAATTAAAAAATTAAAATGTTTTTTTTTAGAATGAAGTATCAGCAGATGAGTACCAGCAGTAACTCATCTGTCATTTCGTCAAACTTTTCAAAGTCCTTTTCCTTTTGACAAGGAGGATGCTAAATGGAGGAAATGAGAATTGTTTGATAGTTGCAGTCATTTGTGAGATGGTGATGCCTTACGCAAACTGCTGGACTTAGGCTGAGATACTTGAGGATATTGTAGAATTCTGGATTGAAGATGCCCCCACCCATGTGCTCCCCCAGTCCTCTATTAATTGGCCACCTGCTATGGAGCTGGAGCAGCTCCCTTCATCTCTCAAGCAACTGCAATTTTTGAGCTGGAAGAACTTAGGTTGCATGCTTATGCAGGGTATGATTTTTTTTACTTTTTAATTAAAGTTCTTTCTAGAGAAGATGAGGCCTAGATGGGTTGTCAAATTTACTATCAAACATGCATCCCCATTTGGGACTGTTGAGATCATGGATCTTAATTTTGGGAAGGATCATGAAGGTTAATGGTCAGAGGCTCAAACTCTGTGTTGAAATTGTTGTGGAGCCTTTGAGACCATCCACTTTCAAGAACCTCCCACCAGTTAGGTGATCTCAGCAGTGTAACATGTGTATCATAACTGTTGTTAGTGTTTTAATTTCTATAAATACTATCTTTTTGTGGTATGTTTTTCAAGTATCTTGATGTGTGCAATATTATGATGTGCTGTTATGTGGGAAGGTATGTGTTTAGCGTTAGGAATCTTTAATTCTAATGCATGAGAGTGTCTGTCACCACAAGCTTTTAGCTAAGCTATTTTTGGCCTTCTTGAGAGGATCAATTGCCTTCAGGCATCCTCTCGAGTTCATTTTGTACATGAAATGGCTGAACTCGAGAGGTTCCCATGCTTAAATCCATCCTCTCGAGACAACTATCCTGAGGCTATACCCATCTCAATAGGCTCATGTGTGCTTATATTCATCTGCTCGAGATCCTCTCGAGACTTAGGTTCTAAACTTCTCAAGCTTGCATGAATGTTTTCCAGCAACACACACCAGCCATCCAATGTTTTTTCCATTAATTTAGATTCATACCCAGACCAATGTTAGGAATTTTTGTTTAGGAATTTACTGTTCTCGGAGTTTTAGTATACTTGTTGTTTTTAGTATAACTGCTGTGTGTAGTAGGTATAACTGCTGTTTTATATAGTTTTTTGTTTTAGGAGTTTGTGTCATTGTTGTGTCTTCCCACTATATATAACATTTTCTCTTCCTTAGTACTTGTGTTAGTGTAATTTTCTTTTTGTTTTAATTTTCTGCTGTAGTTTATTTTCTTTTTCAACCTTGCTGTCCCTATACATTTTTCTTGAAACATTGAGGACAGTGTCTATCTTAGGTTTGCGGGTATGGCAGGGTGATAGGCCAATAAAATAGTTAATTTTAGTACAGCAGTGTTAGATAAATTGAGATAAATAAAGTCAATTCCCACCTAATCATGTTAGAAAGAGGAAATTAAAACTTTTGTAGACATTTTAAAACTGAAAATCTTTGAAAATTTAGCACTTCCATCAAGCTAACATCAAGAATTTTTTTCACAATTAATACTTAGTAAACCAGAAACGAGAGAAAAAGGTGAGGATATGTCCCAAGAGTTAAATTGAAGGCCATGCCCAGTGAGATTTGGGCCTATCAAATTTCTTTTGAAGAGTGTTTTTGGTATTTTTCTGCTCTAAGGAATGACTGACTCAACATCCGTTCACTAGAAGTTACGCTCTTCAAATTGAAACTGTTGGACAATACTCATGACACTGAGGAGATGATTTAAGGCCTTCATTTGGATAGTTTGAGTCTAAAATTCCTACCCTTTGAAACTGCCCTTTGCATACACTCTTTGAGCCTTAAAAATCTATTTTTATTTGAAAAACATCAGAGTACTTGCACCTAAACCTCATGACCTAATTCAACCTTACCCTCACTCTAAGACTTCAGAAGGTAAAGGAGAAGATGTTGAAGATAGGTAGGTTGGGTTCAATATTTGGTGGAAGGAGAAGGAAAGAATGCTATAAACAACATTGTATTAGTTGTATAGTTGTGGCATTTCATGAATATATATATATATATATATATATATATATATAAGAGAAGTCAAGAGAAGTACTTCATCTGAAAAAGTAGAAAGAAGAGAAAAAGCTAGCCATTTCAGATCTGAAAAACACAAATGAAGATGAAGCTGTGATGAAATGAAGAAGTTGAAGTCATGAACCACCTCCTCCCCTTGCTGATTTCTCAGTTTTGAATCCATTCTACCCCTTTTATTCTTTTAAAACCTCAACCATAAGCCGCATTACAATCCATCTAAAAGACCTTATTGATCCAAAGTGAAATGGACTATCATGTGGAGATAAGGGAATGTCTAATCTATGGTCAGAAGTATATGAGGAGGTCAGAAATTAGAAGCAATGCCTATGCTCATGCTTACAACCCTATTTGAGGTCTACAATTGATCTTGAGCTGATAAGAATGTGAACACCTTGGATTTTCATTGTTGAGAGACAGCCCTGGTGAGGATTGGGTCTGAAATTTCAACTTATTGGGCAATGTTTAAACCTGATTTTTGAATTAATGGCAAGCTTAGTACTGATTTTCACACTCTTTGTATTCTTGATGTAAATTGATTGGTGGTAATGCAAATATATGCTGATTTAGGTTTTAAATTGTTTGCATTACTATTTTAAACACCCCTGATTTTTAAAGAGTAGGTGTGAAATGAAGTTTTATTTATAAAAATCTATTTTGTCATTGGTTGCACTATACTTAGCTATTTTAATTAGAAGCTTATGGGTGTCTTCATTAAAAACCCTCAGAAGACTTCACTCCTCCACTAGGGATCACCTAGGGGTTTAAAAGGCTTGATGCATAAGCTAAATGCATCCGTGCTCCCTATGAAAGTGGCATTAAAATTTTTAGAATAACTGTTTTATTTTTCCTTTGCTCGACGACTAGCAAAGATTAGGTTTGGGGTCTGTTAATCACTGATTTATGCTACTTTCCGCCTCCTAACCTAGCCTTTGATGGACCTTTGAGCTGGTTAATAATTGCTTTTTAAGTGTATTTTTGTAGATAGTAATAAAACGCAGCTTAGTGCAGCAATCCAATTAATGTGAGCCAAGAAGAAAGAATTTAGAGGCAAGCTTTGGAGCTGATGGAATTATAGAGAATGTACCATGGTGGTCCTAGCATGCCCGAGACCCCTAGAAGTCCAGCAGTGAGAAGGATAGTGGACCCAAGCACAGTGGAGTGTTGTTGCAGTAGATTATATAGAGCAGTTGTTGAGAACTTTATACCTTCAACACTTCAATAACATGCAGATCTCGAGCACTTTATAGTAGCTGTAATGAATTTGTGAAGCAGCCTCAAAAGCATCCACTCGAGCACATCAGAGGACTGCTCTATATGCACTCGAGCAACTGTTGTATATACTCGAGCAGATCAACAACTTCAACAATCCACACTCGAGCTGTTGCTATGCACACTCGAGCAGTTTAAAAGCCTGCAGTAGCAACCTATCGAGCTGCATTACTGAAACAACTATCCACTCGAGTGCTTTCTTGCTGAAGAAATGCAACCACTCAAGCTGCAGCCTAAAGACAAGCATCCACTCGAGCAGTTTTAAAGCTTCAATTTCATCCTGTCGAGTTGCATTGCTGAGGAAACCAACCTGTCGAGCTGTTCTGTGTTGAAACCTTCATCCTGTCGAGCTGCAATTGCTAAAGCTAGTTATCCACTTGAGCATATGCCTGAACCTCACGAGTTGAATGCCTGAAACCCCTATCCACTCAAGCTGCATTGCTGAAGCACTATATTCACTCGAGAACCTTTCGAGATTCAACACCTAAAGCTCCATCCACTCGAAGCACGGGTTCCAACCTTTCCATTCAAACTTCAAGGGTATTTTTGAGATTCTACAACACCTAGGGCACATGTCCCAATGTGTTGATCTATTCCCCACATCTCGAGGCACCACTAGGCTAAGAATGAGCTATGACAGCAGCTCCCAAAGTTCTGATTTCTGATTGGTCAAACAATTTCATTGCTTTATGGATTATATATATAGATGTAAGGTTGTTTTGTAAAACCAGCCAAGAATATTCTTAGCTTGTGCTCATTTTAGGATTAGGATTAGGGTTTAGTTTCTTCCCTTTTTCATTTTCTTTTTCTTCTCTTAGCTTAGCATTTGCTGGCTAAGTCTTTGTAGTAGCTAGGTCTATTTTGGGCTGTAATGTGTATTGTAATGGCATTGTGAGCAGTTTTAGAGTTCTATAGAGACTGCTGCCTTGAGGGAAAGTCATTGTAAGTTCATTTCATGCAATGCAAAGCTATTTTTAATGCTTCTTTCAATCTATATTTATCTTACGTTTTTCATTTAGATTTTTATGGGTTGTTTGCACCTATGGATGGATGAGCTTGTAGCCTTGCAAACATAGTGGCTGTAGTGATATTCCTATTCTATCTCTAACCTTTGTACCTTGGTTAATCTCTGGGATATCATGTGACCATTTAAATGGATAGGGTATAGCCCTAAGACTGGTCTAGATCACGGGGCTGAGCTGGATTCTTTTTCCCTGCACTTGTGCTTGTAGCTAAGTGGATCTATTTTACAACACTATTTTCAGTAAATAGATCTGGGGTCTTTCGGAGATTATAGACTTGAGAGCTAGGTCATTGCAAGCCTCTTTGTAGCAATGACTAGCTGATTTTAAAGCCCCATTCAATCTATGATTTCTTGTGGTCTTCACTAGATTTTCATGGATTTTTTACTCCTATGGATGCATGAGCTTGTAGCCTTGCAAACATAGTGTCTACAATGGTTTCCTTGTTTCAACTTTAACCCCCATAATTGGATGAAATCCCTGGGATATTCTGTGGCCATTGAAGTGGACAGAATAGAGCCTTAAGATCAGTTCATGTCTCTGGGTTAGGCTAGATTCTTCTACCTTGCTCTTGTGCTTGTAGCCAGGTGGAGGACAGCTGCAGATCCATCTCTTGATCTATTTTGCAATGAAGATTAGCCCATAGTTGCCTACTTGTCCATAGTTTTTATTTGCTTTCCCAAACCACCTTCATTATTCTTTACTCCCTTTCTTTAGGTCTAGTTTTTGTTGTTGTTTTTAGTTTAATTTTATGACACCCAAAAACTCTCTCTTTACCTTGCTTTCTTAGTTTAGGTGTAGAACTGCCAAATCTATAGTAGATTTGGAGGTTTACTATTCTACCATTGTGTTTAGATCATCACTCCCTGTGGGACAAACTCTATTTATAAAAATTTGCTACAACAACCCTAGATCTTGCAGGATTGTGGGATTATTTTGTGTTGTGTCTGTGATCTAATCCTATCCATTTTTTGACCCCTCTTTATCTATTTTTGCTTTCTTTATCTCTGTTGTATTTTAACCACACATTTATAATAAAAAGAAGCACAACACACCCAATATTTGGCCAACAATAAGCTAAGAAAATAATGAAAACTTATAAGTTTAGACAAATTCGTATAACGATTACTTACCACGCTTTCAATTGCTCTGGATATTTGTCCTTAGAGGCCCTATTAAAACTAGGGTCGATGACCATTACCGATCATTCGACAATCTTCACGATCACAAGTGCCCGGTGTAATGGTTGGTTAGAATGAATTAGGATAAATATCTGGAAAGAAGAAACTAATGTTAGCCTCTACAATTTGAAAAAATTAAGAGTTGTTGGTAGCGAGCGTAACGTATCGTGCTACATTCGTGAGCCCACAGATCTTGCAATCGGTTGAAAAAGAAGTATTGTAGCAGCTTTCTACCTTTGTTCACTACAAGCATATGGACTTACCACCGTTAAACTTGTATCTCGAACTCTTGATCGTAGAATTTTTTGAAAATAATAAATTATTCGGAATCCTTCAAGTCTAAGCCCATGTGGGTCAAAACGGTGGGTCCCATAAGGAAGCATTTCTCCTTTCGATCAGGATAAACAGTGTCATCAGTAACTTCCAAGAGTCTTAGGTAGGCTTCAATTATCTGAAAGTATTACAAATACAACGTTAAAGCTAATAAACGATCCTCCAAAGATTCATTGACGACTCTCTAAAGAGTCGTCTTCAACTCTTTACACAGTCGTCAGTGACTCTGTAGACAGTCGTTATCGCCTCTTTAGATAGTCATCAACGACTCTTTAGAGAGTCGTCAATGATTGTATATAGAGTCATTGACGATTGTATAGATAGTTGACGACTCTTTAGAGAGTCGTTCGACTGTCTACAGAGTCGTTGATGACTGTCTATTCAGTACTTTACTTACAATGGTAAAAATAATTATTTATATATTTTTTGTAATGTCTTAAGAATCATGCATGAACAATCCAAAGTATGAGAGAAGTCACTCAAGCATTATATAGCATTATAGTGCATTATATGAGTTGTAAGGTTACTTATAATATTGTTCAGGTATGTCGTGTCTTTCAAACACTTTAAAGACTAGAACACGAGCGTATAATCATCGTCGATGCTTACGTAGGCGCTACATAAATAAGGGCCAACATTGAAATTAAAAACTAAATAAACTACTAATTAACTATCATGGAAAAATGAACTTACTTGTCTTCAGAAATAGGCCTATTCTAGAGGGCCATCATGTATTTCTTCTCCTCTATCTGCTCAACAGTAGAAACGACAAACATCTCCTCAATGGCCCTCTCCATTACACACTTTTTCTTTGGGGGTCCCTTTCACCCGGTCATAGGTGATAGGTTTCACGGTAATGTGTTTCATGAGTTTCCCTTGTTGAAGTCTCAAGCGAGGGTCAATTTATTTCTCAGGGACCTTCGTGAATTGGGAAGAGGGTTGCTCCTCACCAGCTAGCCCCTTATCGACTTGAGACTCGGGTTGCTCGTCACCAGCTGCCACCTTTGCATGCATGTTAGGAGGTGGTCCCATATCGATGGAAGATGGATATCGAAGGTTGTGCTAGGCACCTTAGATAGCAACTCTAAAATAGTAGCATCTTAAACATCGAATGAAACATTATTAGAAAGCCAAAATATTATATTCACTTATACAAACTACGTTACAATACATACCTTAGGTGTCACCTCTAAAATCATTTCAAGAAGTTCTTTCAGAATCCCTTAGTCCTTTCAGTAATTCATTGTCTGTAACTCCACATCCCTTGAAGTGAGCCACTCACCAAGGAGTTGTAATGTGTTGTAAGGAGCTCATTCTCTCACTCCAAATGACTCAATCTCTGGGTGAGTTTTAAGTTGTCGAGCATCAGACCGTCGATCCTCCTCAACAACGATTCATTAGAGGAGCTCGGTTCACTAGTGCTCTCCTTCGCGGCCTCCCTTATTCTCGGCCGCTCTAAATGGATGGGGTCCTCTTTCAAGGACGATTCTTCGTCTAACGTTGATTGGGCGTCAAATTCTTCCTTGTCAATATTGTCGACCGAAATGTAATTTCTCTTCTTCTTCGGCCACACATCCACTTTCACAGCTTTCTTTAATTGCACCTCATAATCAACCTCTTTCAACTTCGTCCCAGTGACCTTTAGAGCCCACATATATTTTTGTACAACGGGTATCTCTAATTCAAAGGAAACCAGTTTGAGGGGAGCACAAACCTTTTACAAAAAAGGAAAAACTCAAAATATCAAAACACTAAATCAAAATTAGAATATAAGCACACGACATCGACTCTTTAAGAGGTCTGTATCGACTCTTTAAGAGGTCATTATCGACTCTATAAGCGGTCGGTATCGATTCTTTAAGAGATCAGTATCGACTCGTTAAGAGGTCGGTATCACCCCCTTACTCAATTGACATTGGTACTCTTTACAGTACTTAGCTTTATAAATTTGACATATTTAAATAGACATCATACCTTGCTGTTTAGCATCTTCCCAATAGTGTAGCCTTTCATCCTCGATTGTGCCTTCTCTGCCCAGTTCAACAATCATGGAAAATGGTTCTTAAGGGGCGTCCGTTCAGGTGAGATTTGTGGCAACATCTTATAAGCCCACCATTAGGGTACTCAAATGCATCCATAAACGTTGAACATTTTATAGGCTTTATCCATGTCGGCAACCTTTCTACTCGCCACATCCTTGATTATATACTAGAGCAGGTCATAGTATACGTGGAGACCTCACAGAGTTTGATTAAAGTTTTTGGCATCATCGATGAGGTCGACGTGCTCTTCTGCCAGTTAATGGTGGGACCTGAGAAAAAGAAAGGTACACAACACAAATAGAAGAGAGAACTTTATAAAGTTGTCATTTCTTTTCACTCATCTCATTACAAGGTCTATATGAGAACCGGACAATTTTCCTGCTAGGCACTCCACAAAAATATTTGTAGCGAATAATTTTTTCTTTCAGTGGTTTAACAGAGGGAGTATATTGTTCGAGGCCAACCATGGCAAGGCCCATTATTAATGCAATGCCCATCTTTCGAAGATAGATATCACTCTTTTTAATTTGGAAGTGGTTTTTCAAAAAGAAGGTTGATCAATTGGCTAAGGCTGCAAATGAGGGAGCAATCCCACATTTGCCATTTCCTAAAGCATTGCAAGCACCTTCCCCTTTTGATAAAAGGCAAGGTAAAATAGAGGAAATAATGAAAACTTTTAAGCAAGTAAAGATCAACTTGCCTTTACTTGAAGCAATTAACAAGTTCCAGCCTATGCCAAGTTTCTGAAGGAGTTATGCACCCATAAAAGACTGTCTAGGATACACTTATCCAAGAAGGTCTTTTCATCAAAAAAGGTAAAGCTCATTCTGTCTATTGCTAGCCCCACAAAACTTCATGACCCTGGAGTGCCCACTATCCCCTGCATCATTGGGGATCATAAAATTGAGAAAGCCTTATTGGATCTGGGAGCCAGTGTGAATTTACTGCCATATACAGTATATAAGAAGCTGGGCTTAGGTGAGTTGAAGCCCACACATGTGGTCTTGCAGTTGGCTGACAGATCTGAAAGGAACCCTGTGGGGGTCATTGACGATATCCTGGTGGGAGTTGATAAGTTATTTTACCCTACTGATTTTTGGGTGCTAGACATGGAGCAAAGCAAATGTGATTCTTCCATACATGTGATTCTAGGCAGGCCCTTTTTGGCCACTGCTAATGCCTATATACAATGCAGGTCAGGAGTCATGGAAGTCTCCTATGGTAACATGAAAGTTAGGCTGAATGTGTACAACACTATTCATCAACCCCCTCTAGAGGAGGCTGTGCATGGATTTTCACATTAGCTGATTGTTGATACCATTTTGAGGAAAAATGTCTATGTCATTGGCCATTTACAAGAGAGAAGGGCCCCAGTAGTGGATGCCCTATACTACTGTTAAAAGGGGTAATTTTTGAATGCACCTAAGCTGATTGTTGAAAAAATGGTGGACATCAATGACAAGGTGATGAAGAGACAAGCTTTTACTAAGGGAGGAGGCATGCCCTTCTGTAGACTCATCACATGTCTGCTCAAAACTAGAAAGTATGTGATCAAGAGAAATGAGCCAATAGAGAAGCTAACCATCAAAGTGTATGGAAAGCCGAATGCTCCACTAGCCTCACCTTGATTAAGAAGAGTAAGCCAGCTGGAATGGAGGAGGCTGAGAAGGCACCCACTACCGTGGCAGCAGATATTCCGGCCGAGATACCCTCATCCATCCCTCTACCTACCATACCTGTCCCATTACCCACACCTCCACCCACATTGCCTTTTCCCTTTGTATCAGTCCCTCTTCCAACAGACCCCTTTCCACCCACCTCTAAACCAGTTTTACCTTCACCCACCACTTAGGTCTTCCAACCTGAAGTCCTTGAACCTCCCACATTCTTCGAGCTTACCCCTACCATGTCTTCTCCACCCATTACCTAAGCCATTTTTGATTTCCCCCCTCCACAACCCCCTCTGCATACACAGGGTGTGGACCAATTCACCACTACTGAGTTCACTGCCCTCATGACTTCAATTGTGGAGGATGTTGCTCATGAGTACACTCCACTTCCTAACTCCCCACCCCCCACTCCTCCTCCTCATTTTAACCATGCACCTTCCTCTCCTTTCCATCCCATTCCAACACCTGTCCCGTCTACCCCCACAATGCCTGACACATTCACCCAAATTCTCTCACTCCTACAGTCCATTCAATCTCAATTGACCATAAGCACTGACAACCAAACCCTCATGAACACCTGCCTCCAATCAATTCAATCCACCCTTACCCCATCCTCTCCAGCTTCTCAACCCCCTCCCACCTCCCCTCTTTCACCTATCCATGTACCCATACATTTATCTACTCCTCCTTCACCCATAGCATCCCCACCTATAATTGCTTCTGCAGTGGCTGAATCACCCATCACCTACCCCCCCCCCTCTCTCCACCTGTTTTCAAAGATGCCTCCACCCAAACTGATCCATGGGAGGATTTAGTTCTCTCCACCCCCTCCTCTTCATCCACTACACCCCTGTCCTTGCCCATTGTCCTTAGATAAAACATGTACATTCCCCCTTACCTCACCCTGCTGTATGCCATGAGGTACAACCCTTACATCCAAAGGGATGTCCTGAGAGGTATGGCGGCACTCCGAGCTTCCCTTGAAGCCCCTTATGAGGAGAGGATTGCCAACATAGAATTGGAGCACAAAATCAAACTCCGAGATATCTCTCAAGGGTGGTCTCAAATCCTGACTCGTTATGAGTCCGCAAAACAGTTGGTAGCTACTGAGAGCCTAATTGCCTAATATGAGAAGAAGAATTCTATGCTTCTCAAGAAAAAGTTAGCCAATGCTCAGGAGATACTCAAGGCTACCAAGGAACTCTCTGATGCCAACCTGCTCTATGCCTCAAAATAAATTGACATATTGGAGAAAAAGGTTGCTTCTTTTACCTCTCAGCCCTTTCAACCTACCCCTCTAGCTACCGTACCTCCTACTGAGCCTCCATCCACTCAATCCTGTCCCCCTTCTACAACTCAACCTCCTCCTACCCCACCTATGGATGTGCACCCTCCTCCAGCCCAGGAACCTCCCCCTATTCAACCTGCCCCGCCCCTCCAAAATCTCAAAGGGCTCCCACCAAGAAGAAAGTTACTGCTAAAAGATCTACCCCCTTTGCTGCTTCTATCAAGAAAGGAAAGACGCCTGCTGCCCAGTCTAAAGAAGCTCACCCCACCAAGCCCTCAACCCAACCTGACGCCTCTTTCACCTTACTCTCTAGGGAGGACAGAAGGAAGGCTGCTGCGGCTCTCAGATTGGACCCCACTGCCCTTTTTCCTTCTAATTCAGATTCAAATTCTGTTACTACTATTGATCCCAAAGGAAAACAACCTGCTGCCTAGTCTGAGGAGGCAGCAAAGAACCCGCAACAGAAAGAAAAATCTAAAGGAAAAGCTCCTTTATCCAAGGATGAGCTGAAAAACCTGGCTGACCTCTATGGTTGGCCAGGTGATGCCTATAAATAGGTATGGCAGTTTATTATTTTAGTTTCTTTCTAACTTGTCTCATGTATATATTTGGCATATTAATACAATTTTGTCTTCATGTATTTTTGTTGTTTTTACTATGTCGATATTTTCTTCCCATGCCTCTCTCCTGATTTTATAGTGTAAAACAGTGAGGACACTATTTATTTTAGGTTTGGGGGTATGGCAGGTATGCCAATGAAATGAGTTAATGATAGTGCAGCTAGGCTAAAAAGGAGTGTTTGGAATTAATTAGAGTAAATTCTCACTTGAATTTTTTTTGAAAAAGAGGAAATTAAATAACTGTTTGAAACTTAAATAAGTTGTAGTCCAACAGGCTTCATGAAGCAAATGTCAAGAATTTTAAAAAATTAATGTTTAGTGAACCTGAAATGAGAGGAAACTGTAAGGATAGACCCCAGAAAATTTGATGGAAGGCCATACCTAGTGAGATTTGGGCCTGAAATTTTTTTAATTTCTTTGAAGAGTGTCTGGGCAATTTCTTCTGCTCTAAGGACAGATGGGATCCAATTTTAATCACTAGAAGTTAGGAAAATCTAAATTGAAACAGCTTGACAGCACTCATAACATTGAGGACATGAAGTAAGGCTATCCCTTGGACAGTATGAGCCTAAAATTCCCAACCTTTGAGCTGCCCTTGATACACCCACTTTGAGCCTTAAAGATCCCAATTTCTTTGATGGAAACCAGAAAAATTCAAACCCGAAAAAAAAAAAAAAAAAAACCCTTTGACCTAATGCAGCCTGACCCTCACTTTGAGAATTCAAAAGGTAAAGGTGAAGAAATGGGAGAAGGTAGAGCTTGTGTGACTTTTGGTTCAGAAAGGGGGAAACACATTTTGTGGAATTGTGGCATTCCGGCCCATAAAAAAAAAAAACTATACAAAAGAAAAAAAAAAAATTGAGCAAAAGGATGAGAAAGAGAAGTCACTTCATTTGAAAATCTACAAGAAGATAAGAAGCTGATGAAGCTGATCACTTCAAGTCTGAAATTCCAAAAAGAAAGTGAAGGGGTGCTGAAATGAAGAAGGTTAAGCTGCAAACCACCTCCTTACCTTTACTGATTTCTCAATTTGAGCCCCTTTTACCCTTGCATTCTTTTACAAACCTCATCCATAAGCCACATTACAACCCAATAAAAAGAGCTTATTAATCTGAAATGAATTGAGCTGTCATGTGGAGATAAAGATTAGTTTAATCTATGGTGTAAAGAGCTAGAAAAAATTTCATGAATTAGAGCAATGCCTATGCTCATGCTTACAGTCCTATTTGAGGGCTGTAACTGCTCTTGAGCTGTGTGAAATTCTACACCCTGCATTTTTTTATTGTGAGTGAACAGCCCTGGTGAGACTTAGGTTTAAAATCTAATTTGATGGGGGTAGTATCAAAACATGATTCTCAAGTGAAAGGTGAGCCATGCATTAATTTTTAGGAGAAATGCCTTGACATGAGCTAAGTGATGGTGAAGGATTGCAGGAGACTTTCAAGTTTTGAACTAATTTTTTTTTTTAAATTCCTCTAATGAATTGAAAAGACATGGTGTGAATTTGTTCTATTTACTGAAAGTCTGTTTTAGCAAGAAGCACTACTATTAACTAACTTTATGGGAGAAGTTTGTGGGTACCTTCACTAAAAACCCTCAGGAGACTTCACTCCTCCACTAGGGATCACCTAGGGGTTTAAAAGGCTTGATGCACATGCTAAATGCATCTGTGACCCCTACGAAAGTGGTATTTTTATTTTTCTTTAATTTTCCTTTGCTCAGGGACTAGCAAAGCTTAGGTTTGGGGGTGTGTTAAGTAGTCAAAAATGCTAGTTTTCACCCCTTAATCTGACCTTTGATGGACCTGTGAGCACATTAATAAACCTCTATTGAGTCTGTTTTGTAGATAGCAATAAAAGATAGGAAAAATGCAGAAAACCACTCAAGAATGCCACACAAAGAAGTCCATCTCTCAGCACAGTGCAGACCCAACAATGGCACACAAGAGGGCTACACACCATTGGGCCCTTGGAGCACGTAGCTACAACAGGGCAAGGCAAAGGAAGTGAAAACAGGCTGAAAACATCCTATCGAGAGGTCATCTGAAGGCTTCGATAGGAGCTCAAAGCAAAGAAAGGAGGAATTTGTGCAGTTGGAAAGGTTTTGATAGGATCTGAAGGAAGAAGAAGGATGGATTTGTGTGGATTGAGTTTGATAGGATCCAAGAACCTATCGAGCAACTGAAAGAAAGGAAGAAACCATCCTATCGAAAGCCTGCCTGAGGTGTAAAGGGAACCTATCGAATGGTTTCCTAAACCTATCGAGATGGAGACGCTGGAACAGAACCTACCGAAGGGTGCTTGAGCCTTTCGATAGGAGTGAGAGCAACCCTATCAAAATGGTCCTCCAATCTATCGAAAAGCTTCCCCCAACCTGTCGAATACTCCAGGCAAAGGGCTGAGAATGTTGAAGCTCTAAGAGAAGGCTCATCCTATCGAAACCTAAGAGATCTGAGAACCTAGCGAAAGGACCAAGAAGCTCCATTTGAACTTGTCGAAAGCTTCCTCAACCTGTCAAAATCTTGTGAAGAACTTCTCAAAAAATAGGTGATTCACACGCTGCAACTTGGTGACCTGCAGCACGCAAACTGAGGCACATTGGTGATCGGCATGATGATCCAAAAGATGCCCTAGGAAACCCTAACCAACCCACGTGCTCTACCAGAACTCTAACAAACTCTAAAGACCTTCTAGAAGGGAAAATTGGCGGGAAAAACAAGAGAGAAAGCTATATATGGAGATCCCCAATTGCAATTGGGGGAGATCGAGATTTGGATCAATTTCTGGAGATTAGAGCCCACAGCAAAATTCCATTTTCCCTCTTTTAGCTCAACCATTGTTGGCTAATTCCCTAGGAGCAACAAAGAGAGAGGTTAGATCTATAATTGGGTAAGGTTGAGAGTGTTATTGTGGGTTAATTGCTGCATAGACTATAGATCTGTGAGTATTTCATTATAGAGCGAGTTTTATTGCAATGTAAATGTTGTTTGTATTGATTCAATTAGATCTATAGTTCCCTTGGTTTCATTTGGTGCTTGATCGAATTTGTGTAGAGGAGTCTGTTGATCAGCTCTCTCACTTAACTGGTAGACCTCTGGGATACCATCTGATCTCCCTAGATCTGATATCCCTGTAATTTCTTATGTCTGTAACCTAAAAATTGCAGCATCTGTAGTTGTTTTAATGCTCTGGTTGAAACCTTTGGTTTGGAGGAATTCCCTAGGATGATCTGTGACCATTAAAGTGGACAGGTCATAACCTTAAGACCAGTCCAATCTCTGGTTTCAATTGGATTCTTCTACCATAAACCTTTGGATTGAATGAAGTCTATAGGATGGTCTGTGACCATTAAAGTGGATAGATCATAGCCTTAAAATTAGTTAAATCCTTTGGTTTAGAGTGGAATCTTCTACCCAGCTGTGCTTGTAGCCAGCTGAGGGATTTGTGTGCTTTGAACCCCTGTAACATGATCAGCTGAACTTGATTGCAGCAAGACCAATCTTCAAGCTACTCTTCTCCACTTTCTATTTTTAAACCCTTCCATTCGTAAGATCTAGATCTCTGAACTCGATCTCAGTTAGTTAACATCTCAAGTGTAGTTTAGTTCAAGTGACAACCCTTTTTACCTCTCCCCTTTTTTTAGGCTGACTTAGCATTAGTTAGGGTGCCAGATCTCTTACAGATTTGGAGATTTATCATATTTTGAACTCACCTCCCTGTGGACATTCCCTTACTTATTAAAACTTGCTACAAAGGACCCTGTATCTTGCAGGTCTAGGATATTTTAGATGTGCTGAATCCATCCCCTATTTTACTATCATTACACAATAAAGCAGCACACTGAAATTCCCCCAACAATGACCCGGCTCACAAGTCTGTAATCTCTACAAGATCACAGGTCTATTCACTGATGATGGGATTGTAAAACAGAGGAGGAGTTGGGTTTGTAGCTATCTCTCACTTCGCTACAAGCACAAGTGTAAAGGAAAAGAATCAATCTCAACCTTGTGATCTAGACCAGCCTTAGGGCTATACCCTACCCACTAGAATGGTCACAAGCTGTCCTAGCGGTTATCTAAATCACAGAGGTTAGAGATAGAACAGGGATACCATTGCTGCCACCATGGTTGCAGGGCTACAAGCTCAAGCAACCATGGGTGCATCAAACCTATATAAATCTATGTGAAAAATATAGGGAAAATACAGATTAAATGGAGCTTTAAACATGGCATTCATTGAATAAAAATGAACTTATAATGATTTCCCTCATAGCAACAATCTGTGCAAAACACCAAAAACTACTCTCTAGGTTATTACAAATTCAATTACAAAATAGAAATGAACCTAGCTGCTATACAAAGCTTTAGCCCAGCATTGCTGTTGTGCTAAGGAAGAAGAAAGGGAAAAAGTAAAAAGATAACTAAAACCTTAAAAGGATAAATGAACTCAGGCTAATCCTGGCTTTGATCCAGCTAATCTGAATAATTTTACAAATTAGCTCAAGTGTATTTATAAACAATCGATACAACTCTTTGTTGCTTTACCCAATCAGAAATTAGTATATTAGAGGCAGCTGTCGTGGCACATTGTGGCCAAGTAGTGCCTTGAGAAGTGTGGGACAACTAAGTACATTGGGATGTGTGCCCTAGAAGCTGTGAAATCTCAAAAAATGTCCTTGAATGTTGAAGGCAGCAGCTGGAACCCATGCCTCGAGCAGATGGTGCTTTAGATTTTTAATCTCGAGGGGATCTTGAGAGGTTAAGTTGCATTCTGAAGGTTCCTCGAGTAGATGGGAGCTTCAGGTTCGTATAACTCGAGCAGATCTCGAGTGGTTGAAGGCTTCAACATTTTAATCTCAAGAGGATGGGCACCTTCAGAATTTTAGCTTGAGCAGTTCATAAGAGGTTGCATGTCTTCAGCAGCTTCAGAATTTTATCCTCGACAGGTTCTCGATAGGATAAAATTGCCCTTTTTTCAAACTACAACTCGACAGGTTGCCTTCAGCAGCTCGACAAGTTCACTTCAGCTTCTCGATAGGTTAAAATGCAGCCTATTTAAGTGCTCGACAGGCTGCTGATCTTCTTGACTATATTAAATGGCTTCAACACTCCAGCTCGAGAGGTTGGAAGCTGCACTCTAAACTGCTCGAAAGGTTTTAATGGAGCTCGACAAGTTGGTTTCAGCTACTCGAGTGCAAGGTTTTTCGCAATAAAGCACTCGACAGCATTATGTTTCAGCCAAGAACCACTTGAGAGGATCAATGGGGCTTTAGCTAGCAACTCGAAAGGATCAATGTAGCTGGTCGAGAGGTTGATTCTGCAACAATTGTAGTTGCTTAATAGCTGTGGTGAACTACTCGACAGCCATAAAGTGCAGCATCAGCCCAACAATTACCTGATGGCTGAATTTACCCCATATCCCCTTCTGACAGCAGTTAATTATCAATGGCCTACCCCTATCACACCACCCCCAATACAACCATTCATAATCCCCACTAACCTCACATGGCCAATTTTCGCCAATCCCCCGATCTATCCAACAGACGTTAACCAAGTGTTGACCACCCATTCCAATCCCCTAGTTCAAGAACCTTTGAGGCCTATGTCCACTCCATTTCAAATCCTGAGACTAAGCTATGATCCCCATTAGGTCCTGCTCAATTATAATCAGACAAAATTTCAATGCGGGCAACAGTAGAGAGGGGTCAGTGGATTTCGTCATTCGATCAGGAAGAATCTCAAGACAACCAAAAATACTAGCACCGACCCGACCAGAAGAGAAGAAAGAACCTACAGCTATAAACCCTTTAAGAAAATGAGTCGAGAGCCCTTGAAACACAATTGAAAAGAATGCCCGCGCACATCACGGTCTGGGACCTGTTAATGACCTCTCCGCTTCATTTCCAAGCTTTGATGGAGGCATTAAAGGATGCCCATGTATCTATCCAAGTAACCTCAGACGAGGTAGGGCAGATCATCGGACAGGTTTTGGCTCCTAATGCCATCTCTTTTTCAGATGTTGATTTACCGGATGAGGGAAATAATCATTCAAAACCCTTCAATATCACGATAGAAATTGGGAACTTGGTGATCCCATTGGTATTGATAGACAATGGATCAACCTTGAATGTGTGCCCTCTCAAAACCTCAACCAAGATAGGGGTGGATCCCCCCGCATTCAGGCCAACGAGAATAAGTGCCAGAGGATTTGATAATACAAGAAGAGAGATAATTGGAGAAGTAGACTTTGAGCTTGTCATCAGGCCAATGACCTTTTCCATACCCTTCCAAGTTATGGACATCAAATCTACTTTCAATCTACTATTAGGGCAGCCTTGGTTACGTGAAGTCGGAGCAATACCTTCAACTCTGCACAAAAAGCTATGATTTATAGCAGAACAGAAGATTGTCACCATTTTGGGTGAAGGGCAGGAGGAAAGAGACAAGGCTACCCATAGCATCGAGAACCCCAAAGTGTTGGATGTGCCGCACACAACCGAAGACACAGACCTCCATAACTTTAAGTATGATGTATTAGCAGTAATCCTGAAACCCCTCGAGAGAATCACTTTGAAAATCGACGGTGGAATGGTCACAATTATAGCCATGCTCCAGAAATGGGGCTATCAAAAAGGTAAAGGATTGGGATCTCAATTGCAGGAAAGGAAGGACCCAATTAGAGGACGACTCGAATGATTGCTTGAATTGCAGGAACGGAAGGATGGGGATCTCAATTGCAGGATCGGTTTCTCACTTGACGTGCTTTTTCAGAGTAATTGCTTCTTTTGGTCCTATACTTGTGGGGTAGAGGATGACTCTGATGAATTTGGCTTTGTATAACTTGTCAACTTCCTCTTTAACTTGAAGGACGGTTTATCCTATGGAGTTTCTACTTAACAGGTTTTGCAACGGGTTTCAAGATGAGATGATGTTCTACTAAACTTGGGTCTAAACAAGACATATCTTCTGTATGTTCCGCGACAGCTTAGGTTTGCTCGTCAAAATGCTTCATAACCCATTGGAAGTCTGACGCCTCTTCAATGATTGGTGTTCCTTCTTCATCCTAAGTAAGATCATATACTGCAAAATTGCTACACTTAGGATTTGATTTTGTGAAAGGTAACCCTTCATCGACACAATTTATGACTGAGAGATCTTTGATAAGGTGAAGGTCAAGGCTATTGATCATTTTCTCAAAGTCATGAAGTATCTCGTCTGGTATGATCATTGGCTTGTTGTTTAGCCTGGATGCTTTTCATCCTCATGCGGGAGATGAGATAGAAGTCTTAGGAGAGAAGTCTCCTTGTTGGTCACAAGATTGACTCAAGATGATAGGTTCCCTTTCTTTTCTGAGGTTTTTTTATTTTTTTGGATTTGGTATTTTCGAATTTTTAGGGTTTTCTTATTTTTCTATTTTTTTTTATTTTTGATAGCAGATATGGTACAAGGTCTGTTGCCTCAAGAGGCGCCAGGAGAGTTGCTTCCTCTAATTGAGGGAGTGAGATGGCTACTGGAGCCGTTCGGGCAATTCTTTGGGAAATGTGGACTTGTTTTGAATTTGGTATTTTTTTTTTGAAGTCCTCATCTAATGAGACCTTTTGAATAAGTGACGCGGGTGATAACGGCATTAACGTTCGAATTTCCTCTATCACATTGATTACCTCATCTTGGAAGAAGCTCTGGAGATCGTAATCAGTCGAACTCTCATCCTCTGAGTTATAATACAATTGCTCTTCCTGTTGAGGGTGATCTCCTAAAGGATCCTCAGGGGTAGTGAGCTCTTTCCCTTGAACTTCATAATATGTTAGGATAAGCATGCAGGCTCGACAGCGACGCTGGTAATGGTGAGAAATGCAGGGAGATCCCCAAGGGCATTCCCATCCTTTCAAGCTAGAGTTAAGGTTGGTATCGAACTCGTCTTCTTGATCTGGTAGTGCTTAAAGTCCTAGGTTAGCCTGCTCTGCTAACTCGAATGCAGGGAGGTTTATCCAGTAGTCCTCGTCATCGCTCGGAGGGGGTTGCCACTCTTCCTCGAGAGATTTCCAGAATATTTAGAGTTGTGGCATGTTTGGGGATGGAGGAGCGTCTAGTTCGAATTCCTCTTCAAACTCAATGAGAGTGATGTCATTATCTTCTTTGGGGTAGAGCAGATGGCCATCGAGATTTTCTTCTTCTTGTGTCGGTAGTCGAGTTGGTAGGTCATTACTTGTTTTTATCGTTACGGGGCCTAAATCATTCGATCCTACCATTACAGAATGTTGGATGCAGCTAGCAAAATATTCTAATATACTGGTGCATGCCCTACAGCGGGGTTGGTATGGGTGAGCGATACAAGGGGAGTCCCATGGGCATTCCCATCCCCCAAGGCCGAGTCCGAGGCGGATGCTATGCGAGTTAAAATCCTCTTATGGGGTGTCATCTTCTTCCCATGTTGAGCGTAAGGGCTCTTCACTATCTTGTAAGATAGCTACGTGGAAATCTTCGTCGTCAGTAGATTCCCAGTCTCCCACTTGTGGCTCGAGTTCTAGAGGTTCTTCCTTTCTCTCTTTCGTAAGCTCCTTGGTGTCAAACAAAGGTTTGACTCCCTCGAGTGATTTATCAATATCGTCGTTCAGATTTGTTAAATTGTTAAATACTTTAGCCATTCATTCGATTTTCGCTTCTTGGAATTTAGTGAAGGACACTTCTTTCTGCCTTGGTACATCTGCTTTCTCCATGGCCACATAGACGAAGTGGTCATATAGAGACCCTTTCGATGAGGTGGGGAACAAGTTGGCTTGTGGTTCGTCCGATTGGTAACCTAACCCTATGTGCTTCCATATTTTCTTCGGGACGACAGGCCCTATTTGACCTTGCTTATTTTTACCGAGTCCGGTGTGGGGGACGTATCCGAGTTGATACATGAGGTCCCAACCTTTTGTCACGGTTGGGTTGAAGTCATAGAGTTTTTGGCGAGGTCTGGGCTAACCTCTCTTCTCATTAATTTTTGTTGACACGTTAGGGGAGAACTAGGAAGGGTAGGGGGACGGACTTTTAAAATGATTGTCTCATCAGGGATTTGGGCTTTCGGAATGTGGCCCGTGTTCAATATGGAATCATGGGCTGTAGGAATACTCGCAACGTAGTCAGTGTCCATCTCCTGGAGGGGTGCATCAGCGTATATACGAACAATAGAGTCCTCGTACGGGAATTTGATGCATTGATGGTATGTGGACGCAATGACTTTCATTGACTCTAACCATTTTCTTCCTAAGATAAGATTGCATGTACTAGAGAGTCAGAAACATGGAAAGTGACATCTTTCATTATAGGGTGAAGGCAAACCTGTAGTTTGATAGTTCCTTTGATGAAATGACGCGAGCCGTCATAAGCTATGAGTAATAGTGCCGAGGGTCTAACATCCTGCTCTGTGTATTCGAGCATCTTTAACATTGTGATAGGGCAGATATTGAGTCCTGCTCCTATATCAACTAGTGTATGGGGTATGGAGAATCCTTTGATTATGACCGTAAGGTATATGGGAGCCGCACTTCCCCGAAAGGACTCTTTAGGCATGTCTGCGTCTGTGAAAGTGAGCCCTGAAGGTTGTGCCATGACCGAGGCGATTTGGTGAAGCTTGTCTAATGTTGTATCCTCATCCACCTGTGTGTCATTAAGTGTCCTTATCAACAATCAGTGATGGTTAGACAATTTCTTGATGAGTTCTAATATAGATATCTAGGCCAGATCTTTTAAAGATGTTGTAGAAAGTTGTATTCTTGCCCTGGTTCGAGTGCAATTTCTTTGCCTAGCCGATGAGCCTTGGGTGCAGGTGGTTGGAGTGGTTGAGGTGCAGCGATCGGTGGAGGGATAATGTGAGGCGGGGGAGGCAAGATAACTTCTCTTTCTCTCATGTTCCCCTCTGGTGGTTGTATGTTAGTAAAGTCCTTATTTCGAGGGAAGGGTGGAGGTGGATAACTGGTTCCTGATTTAAGAATCGAGTAAGTCAGTTGTTGACCGAACACGGTGTGGCTCGATGTTGATGTATCTGCGACATGAGTGAAATTCGAGGTTGGAGCGCATACTCGCACGGTGCTGCTCCAATGTGGGAGGTACTATGTGTAATCCTCTTCTTCTAGGAAAGCAGAGACTAGTGTCTCGCACGGGTCGGGATGTTCTTCTCACTCGCTTTCTTCTATGTTTAGCGAACACTCAGACTCTATTTCGTTTTCTTGGTTTGGGGTCTTTCGAGTGACACTTTCTACACACGCGGTAATTTGAACTACGGTTTAAAGACCATGGACTCCATACTCGAGCTCAGAATCGGATGAAGGGAGTGCCAATGGTATTGGCTTAGGAGTTGGAGGGGTTAGAGGTTCTGGTGGGCGACTATGGAGGAATGGTCTCTGGGCCCTAAGGAGTGGACTAGTATCTAAGTGTATTTTAGGTAAGGTGGTGGGCTCGGCGGGGAGATGCTAGTGATTAGGCTAAGGGATGCGGGAGTGAAGGAACTCTCGTAGGGGTACTAAAAGTGTCAGAAGGTTGGACGCAGGTGATTAAGGTTGAGGGTTGGAAGGGGGATTGACCGGAAAGATCCACGGTAGTGACCTGGGCCGATGTTACTTGGTTGTTGTTCGACATAGGAATAATAATGATCCCTAAATTTTGTTGGGGTTGGTTATTGTTAGGGTTAGGATTCTAAAGCGCTTCTCAGTCGATTTGGTTATGATCATTCATGCCATAGATCACATCTCGGAGGATTCAGCAGCCCTCTAGATTGTGTCTCACGTACCGATAAAATGCATAGTATTTACTATAGTCTAGATTTGTCGGCCATGGTCGGGATTGTTCCTGCAAGAATCAAAGGAAATTCTGAGTGTTAAAGAGACGAAAGATGTTGGGGATTATATTAGGTAAAGGGGGATAGTGTTCCCATCTCGGCTGATAGGGGCCTCTAGCTGGGTTGAAGTTTTATGGTGGGGGTATGTTTTTGTAGTTCGGTGCGTGGGCCGATTGATTTTGTGTCGTATTTTGGTTCTAGTAGGTGTTGGGATATTGGTTTCTATTTTGGTATTGGCCCTGATTCTGGTTCTGGCCTTTGTTTTGGTTTGCATATCTTTGTTGATTAGCGCATTGGTTTTGGTTTGTGTACCGTTGTTGAATTTGGTTTTGCCAGAAAGTTTCTCGGTTGGAAGTTTTTGTTGCCAAAGTTTTGTCCTTGGTTGATAATGGTGTTGACCTGTTCGGTTCCCGAGGCTTTCTTATTATTTTTTGACTTTGATTCACTAGAGGAGCCTACTTTCGACGCAACTATGAATAGGGCGAGGTCTTCACCTTTAATGTGTCACGCTAGTCGAGATGCCTAGGAGTGGAGTGCAGTGAAGTCGGGGCAATCACTTATGATAAGCACGCTTTTCCACGGTTCCCTAGTATTATCGGTAATAATATCAACTGAGTATTTCTCTTTCATTGAAGTGTCGGTTCTAGCAGCAAGTTTCCTCCATCTGGTGATGAAGTCGATGAATTTTTCATCGGATCTTTGCTTTGTCGCCATTAGATCGCTGAGACTGACTGTCTCTTGGATTAAGTTCTTGTATTGGTCTAGGAATTGACCGAGTAAATCATCGAACGTTTCTATCTTATAAAGTGGGAGTCCCGCAAACCAATCTATAGCTTCTCCTTCTAATGAGTGTTGAAAATAGTGAATGAGAAGTCCTTGATTATCACGTATGGGTCGATAATCATTATGGAAGAGGGCCAGGTGATGGTTTGGATTTCCTGTGCTGTTATATTTGGTAAATTTTAGTGGTTTAAATCCTATTGGTAAGTTAAATTCGACGTCCCGACAGAATTTGTCAAATCCAAATGAGTGACCAGGGCATTCCCTCTTGGCCATGATTCGTCGAGCATTTTATGGAGATCTACAATTTTGATAGTGCTATCTTTTGGAGCAACCTGTGATCCAACCTTGTCTAGAGAGTCCTCAATAAAGAATGTGTGAGCAGGTTGTCTCAATGGTGTGATGCGGGCTGACACCCTGCTCGGGGTAGGAGGCGGCCTTTCCTATCACTCTTGGTCTTCTATAAATTATCGTGACCTAATGGTCTCGTATGCAGCAGCCAACCCTCGAAGTAATTCCTCAGAGTCATCATCTCCTCTTTGTATTATTTGAATACTAAGTTCTACGATTTGTTGAGCAGTAAGGTTTTGTCCAGTGTTACCATCCCTCCCATTATGATTATTACCGGTGTGGGATAGAGAATGGATTTTCTTGTTTGCCAGCCATATTAATCTCAGTTTGTCGTATGCTGGAATTATAAAGTGGTTCTTCTTCATACATGGGATTGTCGTGATATCCCCACAATGGTGGGTCTCCTAAACTCATTCTTCGTATACCAGACATCTCGAGTCTTTGACGAAGACTCATATATTTAAAGGAAATCTAAATGATGCAATGGGAAGGAAAAAACATAGGAAAATAAAATAAAAACTATCTAAGAAAGAAAGTTTGCAAAAGTGTCCCATCGCGATAGCCAGTCTGTTGGTGCGCACTTTTTCTGGGTTCCTCTCGGTCCTCGTTTAATCAGTGGCCCAATTCTATCCAAGTGGACTCTAGGGATGCGGTGTTTGGAATGTTAGAAATAAAATAAAAGAGGGGAGTTTTCTAGGAAGGTTCATAGTTTGCTGCGATCGCCAGTTGCAGATATTTAAAGATGCTACGACACGTCAGTGATCATGCTTTAGAGCGGGTGTGGTTACTTCTTTACTGAATCGTCCGCCTGCGAATGTCAGTAGCTATGGCTCTTTCTTATAATTTAGATAGTTTAGTTTCCCTTTTCTTTCCCTGTTATTGCTATGATTTTAATTGGTTTAAATTTCCTAATTCTATTGAGTCTAGTTGTGACTTTATTTGGAGTCTAATAAATTTAGTGTCCTAATACTATTAGAAGTCCAATTAATATTAGTCTCCTAATTGTGCTAGGAGTCTAATTAATTTAAATGTTCTAATTTTACTAGTATTCTAATTACTTTAGTTTCCTAATGTTACTAGAAGTCTAATTAATATTAGTTTCCTAATCATACTAGGAATGCGGGTATGTTAATTCTAATAGAGTTCTAATTAAATCAAGCATGCTAATTATACTAAAATTCTAAGTAAAGCAAGTATACTAGTTCTACTGTAATTCTGACTGGAATAGAAGACTAATTTTACCAAAACTCTAATTTAAGCAATGAATTAATTTTATTAAAAAAAATCTAATTAAAGGAAACAAGCTAATTTTATTAAAATTCCCATTATAGTAATAAATTAACTATACTTCAAATCTAATTAAAGCAATGAATTAATCGTACTAAAATTCTAATTAAAATAGAGGAACTGATTTGACTAGAATTATGATCAAAGCAATAAATTGACTATACTAGAATCATAAGAAAATAACGGAACTAACTTTACTTAATTCTAATGAAAGCTATGAACTAATTCTATTAAAATTCTAAAACAAGGGTTTCAGGCCCGCTATGCTAAGGAGGATTGGCCTCGTTCTCGAGTACCCTCCATAAGCTCCCTTGGGAAAATCGGGTGGCTGAAATTAAAGCAAATTGAATTTTAGATTATAAAGTAGTATTTTTGAATTTTTAGAGTCGATTTCGAGATTATAATTATGAATTAGATTGTGAAACTAGGATTATAGAAAACTAAATTAATATTTGGGATTTTAGAAATATTAAATTAAGGAATTAAAACTAGAATTTAAAAATTTAAGGACTGAATTCGAGTCCGAAATCAGAAAAACAAAACTGGTTCTAGAACCTAAGAACTAGAACCAGAAATTAATGATAGTATTGGAAATTAAGATTTTAGAATAGAATTGAAGTCTATAGTCGGTGAATTAGGCCGTCAAATTAAGGACAGGTTCTAGAACCTAAGAACTAGAATCAGGTATTAAAATTACGGTTTAAAAAAAAGGGTTTACGGTCTAAAACTGAAAATTCAATATTAATAATTGAAACTAAAAGAAAATTCTAAATCTAAAACTAAGACTTTTACCTAAGACCGGGGCTGTGGAGAGGAATCTCATAAATTTGAAGCTTGAATCTCAAAATCATGACTAGGTTCCTCTATGTGTTCGTCCTCGGAGTTCTCTGGTTTCGGAATCCCAAAAAAAATCCGTTCTCTATCGTGTTGTGTGTCCCTGGGGCAAATTAGAAAAAAATCTTTTATAGGTTTTTCTCCAATTAAACACCCTATTTCGGGCGTTTAACTGGATTACGCATCGATATCTCGGTGCTTAAGCGCTTTGGGTTGCTCACCGACTCAGTGAGCGAACGGCTGACTTGCTCAACGAGTTTTCTAGTTCTAACAATTTTAAGACTAATTATGCACTTAATGTAGAATGCGCAATCCGATTAAGCGTCTCTTTAGAAGCGCTTGATCTAGGAAGCTTGGGGTTCAAGGACTATAAGACTAGGTCGGGCGTAGGCCAATTGCGCGTTGGTAGTCGGGCACTCAATCCGATCGCGCGTCTCATGTGAGGTGCATGATCTAGCCTCGAAGTGGTCTAAGAAAGGAAGTCTGGTCTGAAAGGGGGACTGATTGCACACGTGTGGTTTGGCTTGCGAACGAATTACGCGCGTGGTTTTAGGCGCATAACTCAGGGTTGTTCGGGTCCGGGTCGGGTCTGAAATGCCAAACTATTGTTTCAGTCTGCATTCCGACTATATATTATTGTTTCAGTATATAGTCTCCCTACGTTGGGATCTAAGCCACATAGCTATTGTTTCAGCCTATGTTCAGCCATGTACTATTGTTTCAGTGCATGGTCTGTACGTTATGGTCATGGGGGCTGAGCCACAAAGCTATTATTTCAGCCTGTGTCCTACCATATACTATGGTTTCAGTATATGGTCCCACATTAGGGAAAAGGGGTCTTAAATACAAGACTATAGTTTCAGTCTATATTCCAACTATTGTTTCAGTATATAGTCTCCCTACGTTGGGATCTGAGCCACAGAGCTATTGTTTCAGCCTATGCTCAGCCATATACTATTGTTCCAGTATATGGTCCCTCATTGGGGTTGAGAGGTCAAAGGAGGTCGACCGAACAGATTTGTATATTTCGAGAGGGCAAAATGGGGGCGTCTACACTAGGGTTATACTCTGTCCACTCGAATGGTCACAGAGTATCCCATGGATATAATCAAGTCATGGAGGAAGAGATGAAACAGTAAAATCACTGCAAATGCTATGGATGCAAGGCTACAAGCTCATGCATCCCTAGGGACGTAAAATCTATAGAAAGCTGATGAAATCACTAGATCTACAGATTAAATGAATAGTAAAACCAATTATTTATTGATCTAATACTAACAACGAATCAACCCTCAGATCTGCAGTCTCTGCAATGTCCACTTTTCTTACAAAACTTTTACAATTCAAATTACATATCGAACTAACCCTAGTTGTTATAGAGATTTAGCCAGCCATGACTGCACTAAGGAGAGAAGAGAAGAAGAAGAAGAAGCAAAAGGTGCGAATAGACTTCTTCCAAAAATCCCTAGATCTCTGGATGCCCAGATCTCTTTTATTCCTTCCTATTCATACAGTTCCAAAGTGTACTTGATCTGCCTTGGCCAAACAGAGAAGAGGTGAATCAAATTAGTTTAACTGATGACGTGGCTGAATTTCGTCCAAGTATTGCCCTAAATTCATTAGAAAAATAATGCACACGTGGGGCAGTTCGGTCAAGTGTCAGCTATGCTGATGGAGTTCCAAAATGTCCTTCAAAACTAACAGCTAATTGCTTGAACTCGTGCCTCGAGTGGTGTCAGCTTCAGAACATCAATCTCGATAGGTTCTCGAGCAGTTGGAGTGTCTTCAGGATGAATCTCAATTGGATCAATGGCTTCAGGATTACAACTCGAGTAGATCAGACAGCAGCTCGACAACATGCTTTGGCAGGCTTTAAACAACTCGACAGGGTCATTACTTCAGGCCCTTCAGCTCGACAGGTTAGTGTGCATCTCGAGTGCATTAGATCCAGCTACTCGATAGGTTACTTGCCTCATTCATGAACCACTTGACAGGTTGCTATTTTAAGTTGTAAACTACTCGGCAGGTTCAGACAACCACTCGAGAGGTTAAATCTACAGCTACAAACTGCTCGAGTGGATGATGTTGCAGCTATGAACCACTCGACAAGATCACTGCAACTTTAGCAGTTGCTCGAGTGTGCATCAGATCTGCTCGACGGGTTCTTTAACTACTTGAGGAGTCATTTTCTGTAGGTCCAATGTGGTCGAGAATTGCTCGAGCTTACTGTTCTGCACCCCTGCTGCTATGCCTAGTATGTTGCAGCACTTTGTCATGCATGAGTCTTCTCATCAGCCAATGGTTGACTTTGATCTCCCTCCTTTTGGCTTTTGCTACATGGATTTCTACACTTCTCTGCAGATTATTGCTTACTACAAAACAACACTCAAAAAGCAGGTATTAAACAACTCTAAGGTCTAGTAAGGTTAGGAGGTGAAAAGTGGCACTTTTCAATGATTAACACACCACCAAATCTAATCTTTTCTAGTCTTCAAGCAAAGCAAAATTAAACACTTTAACAATTTAAATGCCACTTTCGTAGGGAGCACGGATGCATTTGGCTCTTGCATCAAGCCTTTTGAACCCCTAGGTGATCCCTAGTGGGGGAGTGAAGTCTCCTGAGGGTTTTCAGTGAAGGTACCCACAAACTTTCTAATGAAAATAGTTAAAATAAGTGCACTCAGTGACAAGTCAGATTTCAACATACCAAACTTAATTCCACACCTTGCTCTTTCAAATTAAAGAAGTTTTAAAATAGTAAATGTAAACAATTTAATAAATAAATCCTCATGCATGTTCATCACAACAAATCAATTATCATCAAGAGTGTAGTGTGTGTAAATCAGTATAAAGCTCACCATTAATTCAAAAATTAGGTTCAAACAGTGCCCCAATAAATTCAATCTTAGACCCAATCCTCACCAAGGCAGTCTCTCACAAATGAATTGAAGGGTGTTCAATTTCACTCCAACTCAAGATCAGTCACAGACCTCAAATAGGCCTGCAAGCATGAGCATAGGCATTTGCTTCTAATTCCTAACTTCATCATGTTCTCTTCACCATATATCAAACATCCCTTCATCTCCACATAGCAGTTCAATTCACTTTGGATCACTAAGGACTTTTATTGGGTTGTAATGTGGCTTTGGGGTGAGGTTCATAAAGAATAAAGGGACAAAATGGATTCAAAATTGAGAAATTAGTAAGGGGAGGAGGTGATTCATTACTTCACTTACTTCATTACAACACAAGTTCACCTTCCAACAGGTTTTTCAGATCTAAAGGGGCCACTTCTTCTCCTATTTCAAATTTTCAGATGAAATACTTCTTTTGACTTCTCTTTCCTTCTCTTATTTTTTTTTTATTGTTATTATTATTATTATTATTTCTTATATGATGGTTGCCACAGCCATACAACTGATACACTGCTTTACGTAGATTTTCTCCCTTCTCTTCCACCAAATGTCAAACTTGCTCACTTGTCTACACATCTTCTCCTTCCACCTTCTGAATTCTCAGATTGAGGGTAAGGGTGAATCAGGTCAAGAGGGTCAGGTTCAATTATTCTGGTGTTTTTCAAAGAAAAATAAAATTTTCAGGCTCAAAGAGTGTATGCAAAGGAGGCAGTTCAATGGGTATAGATTTCAAGCTCAAACTGTCCAAATGAGGGCCTTAGATCAGCTCCTTAGTGTCATGAGTTCTGCTAAATAGTTTCAATTTGGGAATGCCTAACTTCTAGTAAAAAGGGTTGAGTCAACCAATTCTTAGAGCACAACAATTGCTAATGACACTCTTCAAAAGAAATTTTTTTGTATGGGCCCAAATCTCACTGGGTATGGTCCTCTTTTGAACTCATGGGGCATGTTCTCACCTTTTTCTCTCCTTACTAGTTCACTATGTACTGATTGTGAAAAAATTTCTTGATGATCACTTCATAGAAGTGTTGAATTTTTTAAAAGATTCTAGCATTAAATAGTCTACTATACATTTTAATTCTCTTTTTTTTTTTAAATTCCTTAGGTGGAGCATTACTTTATTTGTTTCAATCTGACTACTACTGCTGCACTTCGCTTAACCATCTCATTGGTCTACCTTGTCATACCCCCAAACCTAATATAAAAAATGTTCTCACTGTTGTAGTGGACAGGTAGGTAGGGGCAGCAGGGTAAGCAAAAGAAAAATAACCATATACAACAAAAAACAAGAATGTACAACAGAAATGAAAAAAATGGACAAAGAAGCACAATGTAAAGCTACACAGAAATGATATTTTCATTAACAAAATCAATATTAACCAAGACTATTTACACAATTAAGAAGAGACTGAAAATATACAACCAGTTCTAAAACAGACATAACCTAAGTACAAACTAGCAACACTAAATCCTAAGAAGAGTCTGAATCGGAATCTAAGTCAATGGGGTCCTTTTCAGCTCTGTCCTTCCCTTTTTTCACAGTTGTAGCTTGTGCAGCACCAGTCTTGGTTCTAGTTGTAACTGGTTTCTTAGGCTTGGTGCTGCTCTTCTCTTGGGAAGGCTCCTTCATATATATCCCTTTGGTGAATGTAAGGTTCATGGTTGAGATGGTGGATGTAAGTGTCTCAACCAGCTTGGCCAACTGGGTTGATCTCTATTCATAGAATTTGTATAGGGACAATGCATTGTCCAACTGCTTTTGCATTATCTTCATTTCTTTGTCATGGTGCATCAGTTCTTTCTCCATTAGCTTCCAGTAATCATACTTCATCAGGGAAATCTGGTTGTCATAAAAATTTTGGACCATCTCATTGACAGACTCTACCATTATGTGGACATCCCTCTGCACATATGGATCAGCAGTCATAGACTTGCGGAGGGTGTAAAACTTGGGTATGGGTATGGCATCAGTAGGGACAATGGCCCATTCATCAGGGTCATCAATAGGAGGAGAGATGATAGCCAGGTCAGTATAGGTGTTTGGAGATGATGGGGGTTTAAATGGAAGGATAAATTCAACTTGTCTTTAGGGGGTTTAGTTTGGGTGAAGGTTGAGGTGGAGGTAGATGGGAGTAGGGCAAGCTCATCAGTTTTAAAATTAGTGTGGGTGGCACCATCAGCTGTTGCCACAGAAGTTGAAGGCTCATGTGCAGGAGGGGTAGGTACAGGCATGGGTGTGGGCATAGGTGGTTGGGGGTGTGGGTTTAAGGCCTGAAGGGTTGTTTGAAGGGAATGGAGGTTGGTTTGTATGGTGGCCTGGTTTTCAGTGCTGGTATGGAGTTAGGTTTGGAGAGAGGTAAGGAGGGAAATTATTTGGGAAAAGGGGTCTGGTAGGGCTGAGGTTCTTGGTTGGGTGGGTGGGATTGGTAGGAAAGGTGATGTAGGGGCATGGTGGAAGTGGTCAGGTTGTGGAGAGTCTGGGAGGGGTGTGTACTCATGCCCGATATCCTCCATAATGGAGTCAATCAAGACTGAGTACCCCTCAGTGGTGAATTGCTCCAGGTCATGGGGACATATAGGTGAGAGGGAATGGAGAGTAGAGGAAAATGGGTCAGTGGGGCTAATAGGTTCAAAGGGTGGTGCACTGATAGTGATCATAGTTCCACTGTCAACATATGTAAATGGGGAAGGTGGGTCTGTGGGTGATCTAGGTATGTCAGTGGGTTCAGGGCTTGGAATGGGTGGAGGTAGGGAAATGGATGGGCTAGGTGCAATGGGTGCTATTTTTGGGTGGTGGGTTCTCTTTTGGTATGTTCTTTTGATGGTGGGAGTGGGTAGGGTAAATGGGAATATGAGAGTTAGAGCTGACACAGGGGTGATGGTGGTAATTATGGAGGGTGTTGAAGTGGAAATGGTAGGCATGGGTGCGAGAATGGAAGATGGAATGGAAATGCTTAGAGGTGGGATGGGGTGTGAGGTAAGATGGACTGAGCTAGCAGCGATAGGTTCCACAAGAGAAGTTGCTGAAGTATCTGCTGATGACACAAGGATGAGTGGTACGAAACTGATGCTGCTTTTGTAGTAGTTGTAGGTAATGCTACTGAGCTGTCAGCAGAAAGTGTAGCATGGGTAGCTGTTAATGTATCCTCAGACCCCTTCTTCCTCCTCCCCATCAAGGTCATGCTTGTTGTCCATAACTTTTTCCCAAACACTACATGGGGCAAGTCATCAGTTGGCCCTCCCTACTTCCAAACATGTTTCCCTCTCTTCAACAAGGCTGTGATGAGCCTGTTGTAAGGTAAACCCAACATTGTTTGTCTCTTCCCATGGATGTCACACATCCCCTTAAAGATCAGCTCAGGGGCATTGAAAAAATGCCCCTTTGAGAAAGAGTAAAGGGCATCCACAATGGGGTGCCTACAAACACATTCTTCCTTAGAATGTTGTCCATGAATAGTAGGCTTGTATTGAAGTCCCTCCTCCTAAGTGATTCTCCTTATCCAATTTGTCCCTGAGTTAAATGTTGGGCAATGTCCCTAAATGAAGGACTGATAGGAGCTCCTAGACCGTAAGCAGGATCATACTAGTCAGGGATCCCCAAAACAAGTGCTATATCTCTAGTATCCATCACAGTCTCCCAATCATCTATCAATATCACAAAAATAGAATCATTTTCCCCACTAGCCTCATGCAACCTGAGGTTCTGATACCAGAGATTCACTAACTCGGGATACACAATCTCATCTAATGGGCTAAAGAGGGGTTCTAAGGAGGCCTTAGCCAAATAGGCTATGGTTTCACTACCCCACTCTTCCTTAGTGAAGTAAGATACATCAAAAATGGTCTCAAGTACTAGCTGCAATTCGTCCACAAACTCATTGGGAGTTGTGAGGGGATCAAATTCAGGTACAACCCCTTTACTTTTCTTACCTTTCTTAGGATTTTCGGCGCCAGTCTTGGGTTTTGTGGATTTCTTGGAAGGCACAAAGGACTCACTCAAGTCTGTAGCCTTTCTTTTCACAAGATGGGCTACAAGGGATGGTGGATCTGATTGAGGCTGGGAGGATGCTATCCTACTAGACTTTCTACTTGATTTTGGGGAAGGCTGGAGTAAATGAGTTAGGGAATCCTCAAATCTGTCCAGGTTAGCCATTCAGACACAGTAAACCCTAGCTTTTCTCAAACACAACAATTACTCTCAGCTATCAAAACTCTTAAATAATTGATGATCCACAACACACTGAACTCAGTCCAGAAAGAAGTAAACAGAGAAACAACTTAGAAAGAGAAAGATGGAGAACTTACCCTACTGTTAGGGTTTCACACTAGATTGAGCAAAGAGAACCAAACTAAAAGAATCTCTATGAAAAATAGTGACTTTAAGTTACTGATTCATTCGGCAAAAGAATGGGTGAAAGGAGGTTCAAAGGTTGAGTTGTAAAGCAAAGGAAGAAAGTTCTCACAGGGAAAAGGAAATGGGTTTCACACAGAGGGAGAGAAGTGAGGAAATGAACCTCACAAAGGGCTTTAAAGCCTAAAAAATTGATCTCAACAGGTTGAGGCTTCAGATTTGTAACCTCGAGTGGTTCCTCAACAGGTTGAGTTAAAGTGTATAAGTCCTATCGAGGCAATTTAAACAACTCGAGCAGTTCTCGAGTAGATCACTTTGGCAATGAAAACCTCTCGAGGTTGGTTGGTTTTAAAAATAAATGGCTCGATAGGTTGCCTTATCCCCTCGAGAAGCAATGACTCTTCAGAAAACAAGACTCGAGAGGTTCCCTTTCAGTGGCAGAACCTCTCGACAAGCGCTCAGAACCTCTCGACAATAACTCACAACCTCTTGACAAGCACTCATAACCTCTTGACAAGTACTCACAACCTCTCGACAGCTCTTACTCCTGCATATATGCTTAACACTTCACTCTGCAATGTCCACAACTCAACAACAGCCATGATTACAACTCAGTTTTAGTAAAAGCTAACACATTTTTTGACCAAAAATAAGCATCAAAGGACACAACATTCTTCAGACACCACAACTAAATAAAAGCTAGCCAAAAAGTACAAAAAATTTCAAACTAAATGGCAGATATGATACATATAGTATAGTTTCAAGATCACTCTCAACTGAGAGGTTCTTAGAGGCTGATGATCTCTGAGGGCTCCACAGTATTTCCAAGACAAGGTTTGAGCGTCTGACCATTTACCTTCATGACCCTCCTTGATTTAGGGTCCATGATCTCGACAGCTCCAGATGGGGATACATGCAAAATAGTATAAGGTCCATCCCATCTGGATCTCAATTTAACAGGCAAGAACATCAATTTGGAGTTGAAAAGTCATACCTTATCACCTGCAATAAATTCCTTCCAAAGAAGGTTCTTGTCACAGAAAGCCTTGGCTTTTTCCTTGTAGATCCTTGAGTTGGCATAAGCATCCATTCTCAGTTCCTCCTGCTCAGACAATTGCAATTTCTTATTCAGACCAACAATAGTTAGATCAAAATTTAAAGCTTTAATGGCCCAATAGGCCCTATGTTCTAACTCCACTGGCAAATGGCAACCCTTGCCATACACCAGTCTGAAAGGAGACATTCCAATTGGGGTCTTATAGGCTGTCCTATAAGCCCATGGAGCATCAAGCAACTTCAGAGACCAATCCTTCTTGTTAGTCCTCACAATTTTCTCCATAATTGCTTGATTTCTCTATTAGAAATCTCCATTTGCCCACTGGTCTGTGGGTGATATGGAGTAGCTATTCTGTGTGTAACAGAATACTTTTTGAGCAAGCTCTCAAAGTGTCTGTTATAGAAATGACTCTCTCATCACTGATGATAGCTCTGGGGGTGCTAAATCTGGAGAAAATATTATCCTTCAAAAATTTGAGGACAACTGTGTGGTCATTAGTTCTTATGGCAGTGGCTTCTACCCATTTGGACACATAATTCATAGCGACAAAAATGAAATTGAAACCACAGGAAGGAGGAAATGGACCCATGAAGTCTATACCCCATTGAGTAGTCATAGAATTTACCATTTTATCACCCTTAACTTAGCGATGCTAGGACTTAGTTTGCTATTAACAAGTTAACAATGTGCAGATATTAATGAAAAACAGTAAAAGAGAACCAAAGTGTTAATATTCATCAAAATGAGCTCAAAAAATAGTAAAAAGACGATTGAGCAAAGAGTAGACGATTCGTCACTGTTGAAAGTCAAGAAATCAGACTTTACGATTGTGCGCTAAAGCTAAAGACGGAAAGAGAGTGGAAACTAAGAAATCGTAATTTATGATTCTTCAAAAGACGATTCTTCAGAAAGCGATAAAGGAGTAAAAAGCAATCAAAGAAAAGCATTCGTTCATTATAGGAAATTGTCTAGAAAGAAAGCTGTGTGAAAATGAGAAATCGTGATTTACGATTCTCTAGTAAAAGGAGAACAATCATAATTTACGATTGTATAAGCTTTTCCCGCTACTATATTTGCTACTACTAATCACATGAGTGAAGATTATCACCGCCATGCACTGAATTAGAAAATCTCTGAAATTAGAAGTTTGGTGAATCACGGATCTAAGAAAATTGATGAAGATAAGCTCTTAGGAAATCTTAGTTGCTAAAATAAAGGAGAACAATCTAGAAGCACATCTACAATTGAAAGCAAGGAAGAATAAAATTAGGAATTAGAGTCATATTAAGAATATTTTAGTACTTTCTTTTATTAGAATTAGAAGTCTTTGTAAACCGAATCCTTATGATCTATAAATAAGAGAGCTTGGTGTAGGAATAAGGGATTGAAGAATTTCAGCATCAATTGACAACTGAGGTTGGATTTTCTTCCGATTAGTAGTGTAAAATAGTTAGAGTAAATTAGATATCAGAGGTTTCTCAAGAGCAATTGACGATTGCTGTTAAGCATTGAAAAATATCATTTTTCACTTCTTAACCTAGCCTTTACTACACCTTAGAGTCATTTAATCATCATCTTTTTAGTGTGTTTTGCAGTTAATAATAATAAATACAGCTTAGTGCAACAGTCCCCATTTTGAGGCCAAGGAGAGAGAGGTGTAAAGCCAAGGGCTGCAGCTGATGAAAGAACAGAGGATACACCATGGTGACCGTTGTGGTTGCTTAAGTGGGCCCTAGAAATCAGACAGATGAGAGAAAGATGGACCCTAGCAGAGGAGACTGCTGCAGTAGGATGTGCACAGCAGTAGAGAAGCAAAGAAGAGCCCTCTGGCAGTTCAAAGTGCTTGTAAAGTCTCCTCGCGAGTATCTCGTGAAGCTCCAGCCTGCAGCACATAAAGAGCTCACACAGTCCTCGCTCAGCTCACTTTGGAAAGGAGCGCATAAAAGCTCCTCGAGAAATTCTCGCTAAGCTCAAGCTAGCAGCATGTAGAAGCTTGCACAAATCTCGCGCAGTGTATTGTAGCAGACTTAAAGCTCGCACATCCCATGCAGTTCAAGAGGAGAGAGAGCCCTAAAAAATATTCTTGCAATGCTCTCGCGCAGACCCCGTGCGCTTCAAAGACAAACTCAGCCATGCGAGAAGTGCATTCCATCCTGGCTATCAACCCCACGTAGCTCAAAGCTTATCCTCGCGAGGGCCTTGCGAGACCCAATTCAGCCCAGCGTGATCCTCACTACTTGAGCCACTTGGAGGATCATCTGCGTGAGCTGTGCTACTCAATACAAATGGGACCTCGCGAGGATCATTTAACTACAAGTACATCCACGCGACAGCCTCGCGAGAGGCTAAAATGCAACACTCATTCTTGCAAAGCTCGGGCTCCTGCCTTCTCAGTTCATACACAGGGACACTGGGGATTTCTCCACTTCTAGGGCACACACCCCGATGCTCGAATCTGTTTCCCACACCCGGAGGCATCCAACGGCTGCAAAGGAGCCATGACAGCAGTGGCAAATGGGGCATTTCCCCTCCTCTTCTCCTATTGGCCAGAGCAAGATATTTTTTGGATAATGTATTTAAGCTATAATTTTTATGTGAAATAACATCTTCCCCTTAACCTAATTTGGCTGGGAACTCGAGAATGCTTAGGTCAGTTAGGGTTAGGGTTAGGTCATCCTTTTCCTTTTCTTCTTCCTTAGCTCAACATTTGCTGGCAAGATATCTTGTAAGTAGATAGTTTACTTCATTTTGCAATGGGTTTTGTATAAGCTTTGGGAGCTGATTTGGGCATTTGCACTGGCTGTTGCCTTGAGGGCAAATATTGTAAGTTTTATTTTTAATCAATGCAACACCATATTTATAGTTTAGTTGAATATGCATTTCTTTGTGTTTCTCGCATACAATTTTATAGGTTTGATGCACCCATGGCTGCTTTAGCCTGTGTAGCCCCTGCAACCATGGTGGCAGCAACATTTTTCTTATTCTATCCCATCATCTGTGAGGAAGATAACCTCTGGGATAACCTGTGATCATTTAAGTAGACAAACTATAGCCCTAAGGCTGGTCTCAATCACAGATCTTAGATGGATTTTTCTTCTCTGCACTTGAGCTTAGAGCTAAGTGAGAGATAGTTGCAGAACCAAGCTCTCCCTTATGCTGTAATGCCATCATCAGTACTTAGATTCGATATTTTATAGAGATTGTAGACTTGTGAGCTGAATCATTGCAGGCCTTTTATAGTAATGGCCAGCTGAGACTAAGTCCCCATTCAGCCTTTGATTATCTGTGGTTTCCACTGGATTTTTAAGGGCTGATTGTTCTTATGGATGCATAAGCTTTTGTAGCCTTGCAAACATAGTGTCTGTAATGATGTTCATGTTCTGATTTGATCCATTGAATGAAGGAAATCCCTAGGATAGTCTTTGACCATTGAAGTGGAAATGCTATAGCCTTAAGATCAATCCATTCCCTTGGGTTAGGTGAGATGTTTCTACCTAGCATATGCGCTTTTTTGTACCCATCTGAAGGGCTGCTGCAGAGCCATTTCTAGATCTGAGTTGCATTACTGAGTTACTCTCAACTGCTTACTTCTCATCATTTTATCTTTATTTCCACTAACCACCATCACCCTTCTTTTATCCCTTTCTTTAACTATAGTTTACTGTTATGTTTTAGTTTTAGTGTAGTTCAGTGACAACCCAAAACTCCCTTTCTTTAGGATTGCTAGATTTGTACTCAGATCTAAAGATCTACTAAGACAACCCTTGTGGTCTTAGATCAATTATCCATGTGGGACAAACCCTTTCTTATCAAAACTTGCTCCAACAGGCCCTGGATTTTGCAGGACTGTGTATATTTTAGATTGTTGTTTTCATTCATTTCATCTCCACCTTTTGATTTATTTTTGCCACTATATTTTGACCACACATTTCTTATAATAATCAGCATAATCTATAATATAACCAACAAGTTTTTGGCGCTGCTGCAAAAGATTATTTGATCTAATTAGTAGATCTGAGTTTTAAATTTTATGTCAACAAATTCTTTGTAGCAGTGCCTATTTTTGAATAAAAGTACTATTAATTTTTATTGCATTTTGCAGATCTGGAACAGCAGAAAAGGGAGAAGCTAGAACTGCAGCTGGAGCCTTGCTGGCCTTAGTTTGTATTTCTTTCCTCCCCCTACTTCAGTTCTATTTATGTTGAAATGTATCTTCAGTAGTATAGTTAATTGTAATTTATTTTCTTGTTGTTCTTATCCTTTAAGTGTGTTGTAGTGTCTTTCCTTGCTGTTTGTGTGTGCATGCTAGGTAGGAGGTCCCTTAACCCTTACTTAGAACCTCCAAATCCTGAGATAGAGAGGGCCCTTAGACCCAGGCTGACCACACAAACTCCTACTGATAATACTAAGTCAGCTGAGATGGGTGAACAACAATAAACTTTGAAGGAATTCAATGCACCATGCGTATATACATCTCCTTTCTGCATTCAATTCCCTGCTATTCAAGAAAATTATGAGATTAAATCATCCATCATCCAAATCCTGCCTTCATTTCATGGGTTAAGTAAAGAGGACCCATATAAGCATATCGATGAGTTCCTTACCTTATGCACCACATTCAATATTGTTGGCTTGGGCGAAGAAGCCACTGTTAGTCACTGGTTTTTACCACTTTTTACAACCTAACCTGGGCTTTACTAGAGCCTAGAGCCATTTAATAATTGATGATTAATGTGTTTTTATAGCTAGGCAATAATATGGAACCATCCATGTAAAAGGTGCCAAGAGGAGGATTTAGAACCATTAAAAGCTAAGATAGTTGTTGTAGTTGGAGTAAACAATAGAAAGAGTTTTCAAGACAATATCTCCAGCAGTTTTAGCAGCTATATATTTGGGCAAATGAGAGCTTCAAAGATGCAGCACAAAAGCAGTCCAAGCTTTCAGCTGTGTGCACACACACTAGCTGCACATTAACTGCACACAAGAAGAACTGGGCATATATTCACCAGCTGCACATTAGGAAAGGAGAGCAATGAAGTGCTTCAATCCACTTTAGCAGATGCATACAATCATATGGTTCAGTACATTCAAGCAATCAGTTGTCAAGAGGACTCAAAGAGGTTCAAAGCTATATATTTTAGGCTGTGGAGCAGATCTAGACAGGTTAAAAGCTTCAGCTGTGTGCAAACATGGGCAAAACAATTGCAGTAGCTTACATTCGAGATGAGCTGAACAAAATAAAAGTATTTCAGTTGTGCAAGCTTTGAATACATCAAGATTTTCAATGACAATTATGTGCACATTAGACAGCAACACACCTTCAAGCTACATGCAAAAGTAGCAGTAGAGTTGGGCAGCAGCATAAACTGGAATCTCTTGAGCAGTTCAGCAAGATGGCATCTCAACCCCACTAGGAGTTCAATGCTAAAGAGTGTACAGTTCGATCAGTACTGAAGCTGAAAGCCAACCATTCGAGAGGTTGGCTGAAGCAGCAACTAAACCCGTCAAGTGGATCCTCAATAGATTCAGCCAACCTATCGACCACTTAAACCCAACCTATCGACTTGCACTTTATACCTTCTTCCAACCTGTCGAGTGCACACAACAACAACTCTCACATCCTCCCGCGTTCCAACTTCAGTAACCTCTCAAACAATACCTTTCCCTAGCTATCAACCTCTTGAGATGTCCACATTTCAGAACCTATCGAGTTCAACTAAGCACAGCCTACCAACCTGTCGACTGGTTCTCTGCATTCAAATCATCCTCTCGAGTTGTACTCTCCATCCTATCGAGTTTGCTTCAGTACCTCTCGAATGGATACCTGAAGTTGCTGCTGTGTCAACCTGCAAACCAACCTGTCGAGATCAGCACACATGCATGCAGCCAAACCTCTCGAACTCATTCAAAACTTCTCGAGTTCCTTCTTTAAGCCACTCGAGGCTCGGGGCTGTAGCTATTTTCAGCCATTATAAATGGTCGGCAGGGGCATATTTGAGAAGTTCTTTATGCACATGAGGCAATTGTCCACATGAAAACTATTTTTCAAACTAAATGGAGTAATTCTTGGCGGGAAGCAAACCATTTCAGCTATGCATAACCAAATGAATACTCTCTTTTCTCTGATTGGTCAGAATGCAATTCACTTGGATCAACACAAACTAAATTTATTCCTTCTCTCTGATTGGCCGAAACTCAAGACACTTGGATCAATGCATATGTATAAATAAGCAGCCTGTTGGCTGTAATTCTTCAGCAAGGAAGCTAGGAACAAAAGAATAGCCTGAGTTCTCCTTAGCTCAATTTAGATTTAAGTTCTATTTTTCCCCATTTCTTTCCCCTCTTCTTTCCCTAATCTAGCATCTTGGATTAGATCTGTGTAGCAGTCAAAGGATGATTTGAATTGTAAATAGATCTATAAATTCCTTGTGAAGAGCTCCGAATTTATGCATAGACTGTAGGCTTGAGGCAGATCATTATAAGTTTTGTTTAATCAATGAAATGATGTTTTTAAAGATTCATCTAATATATAGGTCTTTTAGTTCCATTAGATTCTCCATCGGATTTATGTTTTTGGGAATGCCCATTCATTTAACTTTAGATCTTTTGATTTCCATCAGACTTTCTTAGATTTGATGCACCTATGGTTACCTCAGCTTGTAGCCTTGCAACCATAGTGCTTGCAGTAATTTTCATGTTCTAATCTTTATCTCACCGCTGGAGTAAATCTCTAGGATGATCTGTGACCATTCAAGTGGATAGATTATACCCTTAAGACTAATCCAGAAGGGAAGGTGAAATTAGATTCTTCCTCTTTGTACTTGTGGTTGTAGCCAAGTGAAAGATTGTAGCAAATCCGATTCTTACTCTAATTTCCAGATCTGTTTTCAGTGAAGAGATCTGGAATTATGTAGAGATTGTAGCCTTGTGAGCTTGGTCATTGCAGCTGCTTGAAGCAATGAGTAGCTGTGTTTAGATCCCTAAATAATCTGTGATTTCTAGGGGTTCTCACCAGATCTAAATGGATTATTTGATCCCATGGTTGTAAGTACTTGTAGCCTTACAAGCATAGTGACTGTAATGGTTTTATTGTTTCAATTTGAACCTTGGGATTGGATAAAGTCTATAGGATGATCTATGACCATTCAAGTGGACAGATCATACCCTTAGGATCAGTTCAAGCCTTTGATTTAGTTTGAATTCTTCTACCTTACATTTATGCTTGTAGCCAAGTGAAGGACAGCTGCACCCGTAGCCTCAGCAGGACCTGCCTCCGCCTCGTCATCATCATCAGAATTGTCTCCCCCATTGAACTATGAAAAGAAATAAGATTTCTATCAGTAGTGACAAAATTGAATCAGAACCATTGGAAACTTGCCTAAAGAAAAAGGAGAACTACCTGAGATCGCGTACTGTCGAAGACCAAAAAGTTGGCGCCGGGTAGGAAACGCGGAAAGAGTGACCTATAGGGTAGGGACTCATACCCCATCGGGTATTCCCTAAACACGAGAAGATCATCAATAAGGACCCCATGATGGAGGAATCTAGCAGAGAGCTCCTTGATAGTATCCTCAGGAGACATAACGTCCGCGGGAGGAGCCTGCGGCAAGGTGAATTGATCTCGGTACTGATGTACCAATCTTTCCCCTAGTAATATGCCTTGGCCCAGGCCCTGTAAAAGAAAATGACACGGCGGTTAATGAAAAAGCGAGATGGACCCACGATTGCTCGATCCCAGAACGGAGAACCAATGTACGGGTCAAAGATGATCTGTAATGGTAAAGAGAATCCTATCAGTCAATAGCCACCATCAAACTCCAAAAAGGGGGAGAGAAGAGGAAAGTATCCATACCTGCTCTGGGAGCAGCAAGTCAAATTGGGACCTCAGGCCCAACTGTAAGTGCTTCATTTCGACATCCCTACGATGATTCTTATGCCAGTTGCACATAAGCGGATATGTCTAAACATCGGAGAAGAGGAGAGGGTGACAAGGTTGGAAGTGTAGGTACCCCCAAATCTGAAGAGAGCAGTAAACATAAAAGTTGTGTCAGAGGCAGGATGAATGACTAGCCAAAAAAAAAAACTAAGGGAAGTGAGTCGGGTGTTACCTTAATCACAGGCTAAAAACCGAGAACAGAACCTAGGTCCCCAACTAAGGCTGTAGCCAGGCCAGACATCAATACGGTGAATCCGGCCCCGCCCCAGTCATACCGGTGCACATTATCCTAATTTCCCATGATACTAAGCAAGGACAATGAAACCTGGTCTCTACTGGCATTGGTAAAAAGGGTTTTCTCTTGGAGGAAGAGGAGCGAGATGCTAGCCAACATCAAGGCACGCCCAGGCTCAATGGGGATATCTGCATCCGGCTGGCCCAGATCGACCAATTCATTCTCATTATACAAATCAGCCAGCCAAGATAACTTAACATCAGTATTATGCATATTCTGGTAAGAGGGATAATCCCCGAACAATTGAACCACCTTGTCCCGACCGGGTACGTGAAGGCCGATCACCGGTGTGCCCCCTATCCTAATCCCCATAATCATCGACCAATCAATCAGGGTGATGGTCATCTCGGCTATCGACATGTGGAAAGCCATGGTGTCAGGCCTAAAGCGTTTAAGTAGGGCTGTCAGATAGGCCGAGTTGCCCCTCATGGCGGGACACAAAAGGAAATCCTCGAAACCGTCTTGAGCAAGGAGAAACTTCACAACCGAAGGAAGGTAGAGGTAAAGGCCCTGGAGGTCGAACCACCCCCCACAGAACATAAACGATGGTAAGGCCTGCATCAAAATGAAGAAGTATTAGATCCTAAAGATGAAGCAAGCTCACACAAAGAAAAGACAAAGTGGCAAAATAAAACTTGTTTTATTACCTTGTCGGCAATCCCAAAGTTCGAGATATGGATGTGCTATTGATTAAGTAGGCCGGTACGAGCTACCTCGCCCTGCATCTCGTACCACAGACGGGAAGAGCACTTTATTGCAAAAAATTTCTCCTCCCGGGGACCATAGACCACCTCAAGCCCCTCCTCTTGCCCTTGCTCCTCCTCACTCGACATTCTCAGGGAGACACAAGCAACAATATAAAGATATATCAGCGGCAAAAAACCAATTGCTATGAACCAAAAGAAGGTAAGTATGCCCCCTTTCACTTTCCATTAATCATTTTCATCGTCATTTAAAATAAAAAAATACATCATAAAGGGGGGGAGGAGAGTCCCAAGCCCCCCACATTTCAAAAAAAACACCACAACGTATGTGTAAACATGCACAAATAAAAAAAAAAAGAAGAAAAAGAGAAAAAGATTCAAAAAAAAGAAGAGAAAAAGTTTCAAGAAAAGATAAAAAAGTTTTGAAAATATATATAATAATAATAATAATAATAATAATAATATGTATATGCATACATAAACAAAAAAAAGAGGTTTCAAGAAAAGATGAAAAAGTTTCAAAAAAAAATAAATATAACAATATGTATATACATACATAAACAAAAAAAGAGGTTTCAAGAAAAGAAGAAAAAGTTTCAAAAAATATATATATAATAATATGTATATACATACATAAAGGAAAAAAGATAGGGCATCAATCAAAATCATCACAACTAATCCACATAGAATGAAATCAAACGGGTCATAAATAACCACACTTGTAAAAAATCATTCATTCATCATCTAAAAATGCAAGAATCCTAACCACATTGCAAATAATTCAAGAAGAATCAAAAGAAATAAGGTTAAACAATGAATACCTGCAAGAAAATAGTTCTTTGATCCAGCGTAGAACGTATGTTCGATCGGCAAGAGCGGATGCCAGAAATGAAGTGAAGTTCAAATCAATTCAAAAGAACCCTAGGAGGAGGTTCCGTTTTGGTTTAGAGAGGGGGGAGGAAAAGATTTTGAAAAATGCCCTTTTTGCCTCGGGCTCGACTGGTTTTAAACCCCCCCAGTTCTGGCTTGGTGTGTAAAATATACACGCCAAGCCTATTTTGGCCAGATTTGGCTTGGCGTTCATAATATACACGCCAGGCTATTCCTGGCCCGATTTGGTCTAGCACATATATTATACACGCCAAGACTGATCCTCCTTAGACCCGAAAAAGTGCACACACCCCCGAGAAGCACGTCAACTTTTATTTGATCTGCTCAGGTGGCTGTGCTAAAATAAATGGTTCGGGATCATTGAGCATGCTCAAAACATCCCGAACAAACATACAAAAAATCCACATAAAATAGCAAAATATCCACATAAAATAACAAAAAAAATCCACATAAAATAGCAAAAAATCTAAGAAAATATACAAAAAACATACAAAAAAATCTATACAAAATAACAAAAAATACATATGAATAATAATAATAATACATAAAATAATAGAAAACAAAATATATATATATATATGTGTGTGTGTGTGTGTGTGTGACTTTCAAAACGTGACACGTACTCCTAAAAAGTGTTGCGACATCAATTTGCTTCGCTCAGGTAATCATGCTAAATTAACTTCAGGATTATTGGGTTAGTCCAAAGACCTCGAACCCTATTTCATGCAAGGGCACTAATGGCCAATCAAATGGGGCAATCAATGCCTAGTATGATTGGACACAAGCTGTGGATCTTCGCGTATTTGCGTTGCGCCTATCTTTAAGTATGGGTCGATCACCCTCTCACTTACGGAGTTGTTATATTCAGAATGAAACTTGAGCATCAAACAACTTCAATCATCTTGAATAATGTCGCTAAGCGCTTGGGGACCGATAGGCTTAAGGAACAAACGTTTCCCGACATACAGGGCTTCCTTTTACTCACCATGTTACCCACCTGATATTTGAGATTCATTCTAAATACAACGGACCCATCAATATTGCCTTGGGCCGCTTCGAATGTCTCTAATCTTTGACATTCGATCATTAGTGATCGGACACCAAAGTGGGGCATTTGTAGATACCCAAATTTGGCCCAAGGCTCGATCGAAACATGCTTCGAGAGAGGCGCACCCTCGAGATTCCGATAGCACCTCCCATACCCTTAGGAACCTTTCCCGAGAGTGTACTATATGTATCATAGTAGTTTTTGGTGTTTTAAAATTCTGTCAACGTAGTGGTTTTACTATGATTTTTTTTTTTATGAATCTTGCTTTTCAAAGTGTGCTATTCATGTTGATCATTTTTTTTACAATCATATAGATTCATAAGCATCAACATCAACTGGCTCATCCTTTTTCACCACATGCTTCCCTTATTCATACTGTCCATATGAATCTTGCTTTTAAATGTGTGCATTCATGCTGATAATTTTTTTTCCAATCATGTAGATTCATATTCAACAAGTTTTTGGAGGTCCTTACTCAGTCTCAGACTTATTTCTCAAACCGGTGTAGGAAGGTGTGTCTTAGGATTTTTCTGTTTTAGGAGTTTTGTTTAGTGATGTTTATAGTATAACTGTTGTTTTTAGTTTAAATACTGTTTTTGTATTTGTTTGTTGATGTTTCTATTTTCTTTCCTAGGATATATGTGTGTACTATTCCTCTTTTCATCATATAGTTCATTATTTATTGTTTACAAACCCTGCTGCCCCTAGTTACTCACTGTGTAAACATTGAGGACAATGTTCATCTTAGGTTTGGGGGTATGGCAGGGTGTGCCAATGGAATAGTTAATGGTAGTGCAATAGAATTGGATAAAAATTTCAAAATAAAGTGAATTCCCACCTGATTTTTGAAAAAAAAAAAGAGCAAATTAAAAAAAATTTAAAACTGAAATTTGTTGAAGCTCTAACACTTTCATGAAGCAAATATCAAGAAATTTTTCACAATTGGTGCTTAGTGAACCAGAAAAGAGAGAAAATTGTAAGGATATACCCCAAGAATTTGATGAAAGACCATACCCAGTGAGATTTGGGCCTGTAAAATATTCTTTGAAGAGTAATTTGGTAATTTTTCTGCTCTAAGGACTGATTGAACCTATTCTTTTTCACTAAAAGTTTTTCACTCCAAGTTGAAACAAATTGATAGAACTCATGACATGGAAGAGATGATGTAAGGCCATCCTTTGGACAACTTGAGCTTAAAAATCTCTACCTTTTGAGCTGCCCATATGAGCCTTTAAAAATCCATGTTTTCTTTGATAAAAATCAGAGAAATTGAACCCAAAACCTCAGTGACCTGATGCAACCTGACCCTCATTCTCAGATTTTAAGAGGTAAAGGAGTTGAAGAAGGGAGAACTGGTTTGATATTTGGTTGTAGAAGAAGAAATCACATTTGAAGACAGCTGTGTGTCAATTGTGGAGCTATGGCATTCCAGCCCATATAATTTTTTTTTTTGAGAAAAATACAAAAGAAAAGCATACAAAAAGAAGAAAAATAGAGAAGTAAAATAAAAATGAGAAAGAGAAGTCATTTCATTGGAAAATTAAAAAGAAGATTAGAAACTGATCACTTCAAATATGAAAATTCAAAAAGAAGATGGAACTGTACTGAAATGAAGGTTGTGAAGTTGCAAATCACCTCCTTACCTTGTTGATTTCTCAAAATTTTGAATCCTTAGTTTCCCTTTCATTCTGTATAAACCTCACCCATAAGGCACATTACAATTCAATAAAAAGACCTTACTAATCTGAAATGAATTGAGCTGTCATGTGGAGATAAGGAACTGTGTAATCTATGGTGAAAAGGGTTAGAAGATTTCAGGACTTAGTAGCACTGCCTACGCTCAAGCTTGCAGCCCTATTTGAGGGTTGTAACTACTCTTAAGCTGAGTGAAATGATACACCTTTCATTTTAATTTTGAGTGACAGCCCTGGTGAGACTTCGGTCTAAAATTAAGTTTGTTGGGAACACTATCAAAACAGAATTCTCAAATTAATGGTGAGCTTTGAACTAATTTCCACACACAACACTCTTGATATGAGCTGATTGATGGTGGAGGAAGTTTAATTTGATTTCAGTATTAAATTTCTGTTTTACTATTTTAAACTCCTCTAAAAATTGAATGAGTAAGGTGTGAAATGAATTTTATTTGTTTAAACTTTGTTTTAACATGTTGCACTGATATTAACTGTTTATTGGAGAAGTTTGTGGGTATCTTCACTGAAAACCCTCAGGAGACTGCACTCCTCCACTAGGGATCACCTAGGGGTTTAAAAGGCTTGGTGCATATGCTAAATGCATTCGTGCTCCCTACAAAAGTGACATTTAGTTTTATAGGTTATTTGTTAAATTTTCACTTTGCTCGAGGACTGGAAAAGATTAGGTTTGGGGGTATGTTAGTCACTGGTTTTTACCACTTTCTACCACCTAACCTGGGCTTTACTAGAGCCTAAAGCCATTTAATAATTAATGATTAATGTGTTTTTATAGCTAAACAATAATATGCAGCCACCCATGTAAAAGGTGCCAAGAGGAGGATTTAGAACCATTAAAAGCTAAGATAGCTGCTGCTATTGGAGTAAACAACAGAAAGAGCTTTCAAGACAATATCACCAGCACTTTCAGTAGCTATATATTTGGGCAAATGAGACCTTCAAAGATGCAGCACAAAAGTAGTCCAAGCTTTCAGTTATGTGCACACATACTAGCTGCACATTAACTGCACACAAGAAGAACTGGGCATATATTCACCAGCTGCACATTAGGAAAGGAGAGCAATCAAGTGCTTCAATCCACATCGGCAGATGCATACAATCATATGGTTCAGTACATTCAAGCAATCAGCTGTCAAGAGGACTCAAAGAGCTTCAAAGCTATATATTTTAGGCTGTGGAGCAGATTTAGATAGGTTAAAAGCTTCAACTGTGTGCAAACTTGGGCAAAACAGTTGCAGCAGCTTACACTCGAGATGAGATCAACAAAATAAAAGTATTTCAGTTGTGCAAGCTTTGAATACATCAAGATTTTCAATGACAGCTGTGTGCACATTAGATAGTAGCACACCTTCAAGCTACATGTTGAAGCAGCAGTAGAGTTAGGCAGCAGCATAAACTAGAAACTCTTGAGTAGTTCAGCAAGATGGCATCTCAACCCCACAAGGAGTTTAATGCTGAAGAGTGTACTGTTCAATCAGTACTAAAGCTGAAAGCCAACCATTCAAGAGGTTGGCTGAAGCAGCAACTAAACCTGTCGAGTGGATCCTCAATACATTTAACCAACCTATCGACCACTTAAACCCTGTCGACTTGCACTTTATACCTTCTTCCAACCTATCAAGTGCACACAACAATAGCTCTCACATCCTCTCGAGTTCCAGCTTCTGCAACCTCTCGAACAGTACCTTGCCCCAGCTATCAACCTCTCGAGATGTCCACATTTTAGAACCTATCAATTTCATCTAAGCACAGCCTACCAACCTGTCGACTGGTTCTCTGCATTTAAATCATCCTCTCGAGTTGTACTCTCCATCTTGTCGAGTTTGCTTCAGTACCTCTCGAATGGATACCTGAAGCTGCTGCTGTGTGAACCTGAAAACCAACCTGTCGAGATCAGCACACATGCATGTAGCCAAACCTCTCGAACTCATGCCGAATTTCTTGAGTTCCTTCTTTAAAGCTCTTGAGGCTCGGGGCTGTAGCTGTTTCAGTCATTATAAATGGTCGACATGGACATATTTGAGAAGTTCTTTATGCACATGGGGCAGCTGTCCACATGCAAACTATTTTTCAAACTAAATGGAGTAATTCTTGGCAGAAAGCAAACAATTTAGGCACTGCATAACCGAATGGATACTCTCTCTTTTCTCTGATTGGTCAGAATGCAAATCACTTGGATCAGCATAAACTGAATTTATTCCTTCTCTCTGATTGGCTGAAAATCAAGACACTTGGATCAATGCATATGTATAAATAAGCAGCATGTTGGCTGTAATTCTTCAGCAAGGAAGCTAGGAACAAAGGAATAGCATGAGTTCTCCTTAGCTCAATTTAGATTTAGGTTTTATTTTTCCCCTTTTCTTTTCCCTCTTCTTTCCCTAATCCAACCTGTTGGATTAGATCTGTTAGCAGCCAAAGGCTGATTTGAATTGTAAATAGATCTGTAAATTCATTGTGAAGAGCTCTGGATTTATGCACAAACTGTAGGCTTGAGACAAATCATTGTAAGCTTTGTTTAATCAATGAAATACTATTTTAAAAGATTCATCTAATCTATAGGTCATTTGGTTTAATTAGATTCTCCATCAGATTTATGTTTTTGGGAATGCCCATTCATTTAACCTTTAGATCTTTTGATTTCCATCAGACTTTCCTAGATCTAATGCACCTATGGTTGCCTGATCTTGTAGCCTTGCAACCATAGTGCTTGCAGTAATTTTAATATTCTAATCTTTATCCTCATTGCTGGTGTAAATCTCTAGGATGATCTGTGTTCATTCAAGTGGACAGCTTATACCCTTAGGACTAATCCAGAAGTGACGGTGAAATTGGATTCTTCCTCTTTGCACTTGTGCTTGTGGCCAAATGAAAGATTGTAGTAGATCCGACTCTTACTTGATTTCTAGATCTATTTTCAGTGAAGAGATATGGAATTATGCAGAAATTGCAGCCTTGTGAGCTCGATCATTGCAGCTGTTTGAAGCAATGACCAGCTGAGTTTAAATCCCCAAATAATCTATGATTTCTAGTGGTTCTCACTAGATCTACATGGATTATTTGATCCTACGGTTGTAAGTGCTTGTAGCCTTACAAGCATAGCGGCTATAATGGTTTTATTGTTTTAATTTGAACCTTGGGATTGGATGAAGTCTATAGGATGATCTATGACTATTCAAGTGGACAGATCATACCCTTAAGATCAGTTCAAGCCTTTGGTTTAGTTTGAATTGTTCTACCTTGTACTTGTGCTTGTAGCCAAGTGAAGGACAGCTGTAAGTCTACTATCTTGATATGTTTGCAATAAAAACCAGTCCCTAGCTGTCTACTTCTCACCATTTTATATTTTATTTCACTACATCATTATCATCCTTCTTCATCCCCTTTCTTTAAGCTGTACTTTTATTTCTATTTTTAGTGTAGTTTAGTTTGTGACACCTAAACACCCTTTCTTTACCTTGCTTTCTAGCTTAGGTTTAGAATTGACAGATCTGTAGCCAGACTTAGAGATTACTATACGCCTTTAGGATTTTAGATCACTACTCCCTGTGGGACAAACTCTTACTTTTAAAACTTGCTGCAAAAGGGCCCTGTATCTTGCAGGTTTGAATATTTTAGAGTTGTTGTTTTCATCTCTTTCATCTTCTGCTTTATTTTGATTTTGTTTTCACCACTATTGTTTTCTCACCAATAATAATCAACCCCCTAAAATATCTCAACAACCACCAAACTGAGGCTCTTCCCTTTTTCACTAAAGGACAGAGCCAGAACTTGGCTCTCCATGCTCCCAGCCAATAGCATACAATCATGGAATGATCTCCAATGCCAATTTTTGGCTAAATTTTTTTCTATATCTAAAACCAGTCAGTTGAGGAAGAGCATAATTTCTTTTGCTCAATCTCCAACTGAGGATTTCCATCAAGCATGGGAAAGGTTTAAAGAGCTATTAAAGCAATGACCCCGCCACCAAACTCTTGAGTGGCAGCTCGTCCAGAGCTTCTACCAAGGAACTAATTCCAAGAGCAGGGATATGGTAGATGCCTCATGTGGGGGCACTTACCTCCACAAGAAAGTTGATGAGGCCTGGGAACTTTTTGATGTTATTAGTGAGAATTTCACACCGCAAGAGTCTCTGTCCATAAATGACATTGAGACTCCTACTAAAATAGGGAAAGAAATTACTTCTAGAGGAAGGATGTATGAAGTCAACATGCCCAATGATTTGGAAAGGAAGGTGGACAGCCTGAGCCTGAAATTTGATAAATTGATGAATGTGATGCAACTTAGACTGACTGCACAAGTGGAAGAAGCATGTCTGATATGCCAACCTCCCACCCATTCACTTGAAGAATGTCCATCAACCAGCCAATATCCCGAATTGGTCATTAAACATGCCCTTGCTGCTCAATCATTTGGACAACAACCTGCTGGGTATCAATGGAGAAACCACCCTAATTTGAGGTGGAGACAAGACACATATCAGCTACCCCAGCAGCACCAGTTGGTATTATCATATAGACGACAATAATAATATAATCAGGGCTATGCACCTAGACAAGCCTTCCAGCAGTCAGCCCCACTACAGAATGTTGGTCGCGTTCGGATTGCTGCTACTATTTTATTAGAAATCAGTGGAGAGAATAAATCAAGAGTGGAGATGTGGAGATGGGTAATTACAACGAGTCTGAAACACACACAGTCCTACAAGATACAAGGTCCATTGTAGCAAGTTTTGATAAGTAAGAGTTTATCCCACAGAGAAATTGATCAAGAACCCAAAATGGGCTATAATAGTAGGCCTCCAGATCTGGCTATAGATATGACAATCCTAAAGAAAGGAAGTTGGGTGTCACGACTACACTAAATTAATCCTAAAAGCAAAGAAATTAATGTAGCCCTATCCTAAAGAAAGGGTTAAGAGGAAGATGGTGGTAGTGTGTGCCAAAATAAAATGCAAAAATTATGAGAAGTAAGCAGGTTAAGCTAGAGTTAAAGTAGTGATATAACTCAGGTTTAGTCTGTCTCTGTAGTATTCCTTGCTGAGACACTATTAAAAGCCTCAACAAGGTAAAAATATCCGGTTTAACCAATGCCATTTAGGACGCTCTTAGGGCTATACTCTGTCCACTTTAATAATCACAGGGTATCCGATAGAGTCTGTCAAATCTCATTAGTTAAAACAGACATTGCCATTCTAACCTAGAGGAGTGGATTGATCATTCCCCCAGCCACTGGACCAGATCCAACCATGAATACTATTGCAGCACTATATAATGCCAGTGCTACAAGCTCCCCAGATCTACGCACAGACCTGACTGACATCCATAGGTATTCCAACCCATAAGATCCTAAGTGCTTTGCTAAGGCTAACTGCTCACTAGTGCCCACAAAAAGGATCATGCAACATGTTGAATAAGGATTTAGATTCAACTGATCATTGCTACAAACAGCCTGTAATCACTCAGCCTCAAGTTGTAATTACTATAAAGAGATTAGATCTAACATCTAATGTCGGCTAGGTAGAACAGAGAGGAGCCAGTTCCTGTATAAACTTCCTCACAAGGCTCTAGAAGCTCATGTGCAGGGGAGAAGAATCCTTCTCAAACATGTGAATGGACACAACCTTAGGGCTATACTCTATCCACTTGAATTGTCACAGGATATCCCATTGGTCTGTCCATACCACAAAGGCCTGAGAAAGAACATGAAAACTGCTGCAACCACTATGATCCACAGGCCTCCGAGCTTCCTAGATCTCACTACAGATCCAGCATTGCTTTTCATGGGGCTATCAAACCAAGGGAAATCAGATGATAAATAATAGATCTACTAGAAACTGAATGGGCTAGTCCCAAATACATGGATCCTATAGACATCTAAAGAAACCATAAGATCTTTAGATTCAATTAGGCATTAAAACGGTAATCCATTGATGAACACAAAACTTACAATGAACTGTCTCCAGGCTGTAGCCTGTACACAACTGCTCATCCACAATCCCAATGTATACCAAAAACCTATTACAAACTGAAATAAAACTAAACCTAGCTGCTTACAGGGGGGTTAGATAGCAAGTGTTGGGCTAAGAGAGAAGAAAAATAAGAAAAAGAGATAATCAAACCCTAACCCTAGCCTCTGGAGTTCTCAGCCGACAGAGGATGAAGGAAAGATGAAAATAATAAACTCTAAGTATAGCTTATATACTCTCTCCATAAGGCTTTGGCTCTGAAGAGATTAACCCTAATTTTTCTAGCAGACGTGGCACTATTTCAACCCTTGGATGTCTGGAGATACGCGACTCAAAATCCATGGCTCGGGAAGTGTACCCTAGGCTTGGGAAATTCCCAAAAAGTCCTTTAGTTAAAATTGAGAAGTGGAGAGCCCGAGCCTCGCGGGGCTAGCATCTGCATTAGTTCATTCACACAGTTGCAGAGCCATCGTAGAGTAGCCTTTAACTGGTGAGAAGTGCTTACTCGCGCAGTCAATATTTGGTTCATCGCACAGTTCATTTGCACTGCCTTACTGTCGTGGAGACGATCTGGAGCGCTATGACTCTTCGCACAAATAGAGCTTCAGAAGCTCTCTCTCTCGCTGAGTGCTCACGCAGTAAGGTGCCTGTGCTCGCATAGTAACTGATTAGGCTCAAGGTGCACGAGAGTTGCATGAGAGAAATTCTAGGCATATCTCTCTTCTTTGGCTAGGCGAGAACTCCGCGAGGTGACAAATTGTTCTTTGTGCATATGAACTCGCTATGTTCTGCACGCAACTACTTTGGGCTCGATCTTCGCGAGGACAAATTCTAAGAGTTTTAAATCGCGAGATCTTCGTGATGTCTTTTTGTTCTCCTCTTGACTGTGCAGCCGATCTGCACGAGGGTAACTTTCATTGCATCATTAGCTTTGCGAGGGGGATCCTCACCTCTGCGAGATGATTCTTTTGTCACTTTGATGCATTGCATTTGCTGCTGTTGCAGCCTCCTCCATTCTCAACTAACTTCTTCCATCTGTTAGGCTTTTGGTTGATGATGACTAGCAATTGAATCACCATGGTGAGCACTACCAGGGTGTTCCATTAGACTTTGGCTCGGCTGTCATCTTTACATGTATTTCCTCTCTTCTTTGGACCAATAAGCATGGATTTTGTATTAAGCTGTATAGATTATTGCTAACTATAAAACAAACTTAAAACATGATTATTAGTGAGCTTCAAGGTCTAGCAAAGGCTAGGTTTAGAGGTGAAAAGTGGTACTTTTCAGTGAATAACACATAATCAATTGGCTTTGCCCCCATCACAGCCTAGACCCCATCTTTTGAGGAATAAATTTTGTTCTCATTGTAAAAACTTGGTTCCTTATCTCAAACTGTGAACTCTCACAGTCAAAGCATAAAGAAAATTGAAGACCAATTTGGTCAAATCTCTAATGCTTTGGCCAAGAGAGAAGAGGGTAGGCTACCTAGCCAGACTATGAACAATCCAAAGGGTCAATATATGATTGGTGAGGGCTCCTCAACTCATAATGAGGCTAAGGCAATCACTACCCTTAGAACTGGCAGGGTGATTGATAACCATGTGGGCAGGGAGGAAAAGAAGATAAATGAGGGTATAGAAGAGGAAAATATAAGTGAGAAGGAAAGGAATGACTCACCCCTTGCTGGAGACCTGCAGGAACAAAATAAGGGGGTTGTAATTGAGCCCCAACAAACAGAAAAAAATGAGCAAAGAAATAAATGAGCAAACGAAAAAATAAAAAAATTCTGATGATGTGGCTAGCCATGCAGCTAAGGTACCAGTAGTATCACAGCTGCCATTTCCTCATGCACTTAAAGGTCCTTCCCTTTTGATAAGGAGAATGACAAATGGAGGAAATGCTGGAGACCTTCAAGCAAGTTAAGATCAATTTACCTCTGCTTGATGCTATAAAATAGGTCCCAGTGTATACCAAGTTTCAAGACCCAGGGGTACCTACTATCTGCCCAAGAAAGTCTTTATAGTTGAAAGTGTAAAATCTATGTTGTCTATAGCCACGTCTGTGAAATTGCAAGACCCAAGAGTAGCTACTATCCCCTATATTATTGGAGACCACACCATAGGCAGGGCACTCTTGGACTTGGGAGCCAGTGTCAACCTGCTGCCATATTCAGTATATGAGCAGCTAGGTTTGGAGAGCTGAAACTAACTCCTATTGTGCTCTAGTTGGTTGACAGGTCTTAGAGGAGGCCTACGGATTTGGTTGAGGATGTGCTGGTGGGGTTGGACAAGTTCTTTTACCCAGTTGATTTTCTGGTCTTGGATATGGAACCTTCAAAGAGTAGCACCCCAAATCCTGTGATCTTGGGTAGGCCATTCTTGGCCACAACCAATGTCTGCATTCAATATAGGTCTGGGGTGATGGAGGATACATTTGGGAACATGATAGCAAAATTAAATATATACAATGTGCAAAGCAACCTCAGCTACACAATGAGGACTGCTTTTCAGTGGATGTATTAGAGGACTTAGTTGAGGAGAATTTATCTAATCTACTGGATTGGGATCAAGTTTTTGATGATTTTAAAAGTGTGTGGACTGAGGTTCAGGAGGAGGCCCAAAATTATAGTAATAAGAAAAAAACACAATAGAGTCTTCAATGGGCCTTATGCAACATTCCATCTGGAAACCATATTACTGCCTCTACCTCAAACCTCTAAGGCACCTTTGTTGCCTTCTATTGAGAGTCCACCTGATCTGGAGTTTAAACAGCTGCCAAACACGTTAAAATATGCCTTTTTGGGGCAGACAATAAACTTTTTATGATCATCTCTACCTCTCTTACTAGTGAGCAGGAAGAGGAATTATTGTGGGTACTCAGGAGACACAAGAAAGTAATAGGCTGGACAATAGTAGATTTAGGGGGGATTGATCCATTAGTTTGCATGCATAAGATACATCTAGAAGAGGGTTCCAAATCCTCAATCGAAGTGTAGAGGAAACTAAATCCTCATATACAAGATGTCGTCTTAAAGGAGGTGGTGAAACCCTCAATCCCCACTTCCCATTGCCCTTTATAGGCCAGATTTTAGATAAATTGGCTGGGAAAGAATACTACTACTTTCTTGATGGATACTCAGGCTATAATCAGATACCTGTGTACCCTCAGGACCAGGAAAAAACTATATTTACCTATCCATTTGGCACTTTTTCTTATAGAAGAATGCCATTTGGACTGTGCAATGCCCCAGCTATATTCCAAAGGTGCATGAATGCTATTTTCTCGGACATGATTGAAAAAATTTTGGAAATCTTTATGAATGATTTTTTTGTGTTTGGGAACAGTTTTAGTCAGTATTTGCATCACCTCAGCTTGGTTCTTCAAAGATGTGAGGAGACCAACCTGGTCTTGAGCTGGGAAAAGAGCCATTTTATGATAACACAAGGCATTGTGTTGGGCCATGTGGTGTCCCATAGAGGCATTGAGGTTGATAGAGCCAAAGTTGACTTAATGTAATACTTAGTCCCACCAAAAAATGTCAAACAGATCAGGTCTTTCTTTGGTCATGCAGGATTCTATAGGAGGTTCATCAAGGATTTCAACAAAATTGTTAAACCTTTGTGCCACTTGCTTTGTCAAGATGTGTAATTTAATTTTGATGCTGAGTGCCTTGAAGCATTTGACGTCTTAAAAAAATGCTTAACCTCTGCCCCTGTGATCCAACCCCCAGACTACTCTCTCCCATTTGAGCTGATGTGTGATGCATCAGACTTAGCTGTAGGTGTTGTCCTAGGACAGAGAAAGGATAAGCTACCATGTGTGGTATATTATGTCAGCAAGACATTGGTAGAAGCTCAACTTAATTACACCACAACTGAGAAAAAATTGCTGGTAGTTGTCTTTGTTGTGGACAAATTTAGACCTTACCTACTTGGGTCAAAAATTGTTATATTTACAGGCCACTCTGCCCTCAAGTACCTTTTGGCCAAGAAAGATGCCAAACCTAGGTCGATTAGATTGATCCACCTGCTGCAGGAGTTTGATCTTGAAATCAAAGATGAGAAGGGAGTAGAAAATGTGGTGGCTGATCACCTGTCTAGGATTTTATTAGATGAATGTACTGCTACACCTATTAGAGATGTTTCTCCTGATGAGCAACTGTTAACCATTCAAGTTGTTGTCCCATGGTTTGCCAACATAGTCAATTATCTTACTGCAGGTATGATCCCTTCCCATTGGTCCAAGATGGACAAAGACTTATTCTTCTCACAAGTCAAATACTTTTTTTTAGAGGATCCTTGCCTATACAAATATTGTGCAGACCAGATCATCAAGAAGTGTGTCCCTGATTGTGATTTCCCCAGTATTCTTAGCATGTGCCATGAAAATGCCTGTGGGGGTCACTTCAATGAGAAAAGATAATAGCTAAGGTGCTATAGTGTGGATTTTATTGGCCTTCCTTGTTCAAGGATGTTCATACGCACTGTCAGGCCTGTGTCAGATGTCAAAGGATGGGTGATATTTCTAAGATAAATTTAATACCATTGCAGTTCATCCTTGTTGTGGAGCTATTTGACATTTGGGGAATAGACTTTATGGGACCCTTTCCTCCTTCCAATGGTTATAATTTTATCTTTGTCGCTGTGGATTATGTTTCCAAATGGGTGGAAGTAGCTGCCACAAGGACCAATGACCAAAAAGTAGTCTTAAAATTTATAAAGGAAAATATTTTCTCCAGATTTGGCACCCATAGAGCCATCATCAGTTATGGGGCTGCCACTTCTGTAACAGAAACTTTGAGAGCTTGCTCAAGAAGTATGCTGTTACCCATAGGATTGCTACTCCATATCAACCACAGACCAGTGGGCAAGTGGAGATTTCCAATAAAGAAATCAAGCACATCCTGGAGAAGATAGTGAGGACCGACAGGAAGGATTGGGTTGTGAAACTGATTGATGCATTGTGGACCTATAGGACTGCCTATAAGACCCTAATTGGAATGTCTCCATTTCGAATAGTCTATGGCAAAGCTTGTCATCTGCCAGTAGAGTTAGAGCACAAGGCCTTTTGGGCCATTAAGAGTTTAAACATGGATTTAACGTCTGTTGGTGTACACAAGAAGCTGCAGTTGTCTAAGCTGGAAGAGCTGAGATTAGATGGTTATGTCAACTTAAGGATCTATAAGGAGAGAGCTAAGGCATTCTTTGACAAGAGCCTTTTGAGAAAAGACTTTGAGAATGGTGCTAAGGTATGGCTGTTCAACTCTAGGTTAAAATTTTTCCTAGAAAAGTTAAGAACCAGATGGGATGGTCCTTTTACTATTCTTCATGCATTCCCATCTGGGGCTGTGGAGATAATGGGCCCCACATCTGGGAGGATCATGAAGGTGAATGGTTAGAGACTCAAGTTATATGTAGAAAATTTCATGGAGTCCTCTGCAACCATGTATCTTGAAGAACCTCCCACTCATGAGTGATCCACGACCATGTACACTTTGTAAAATATCTATCTTGTGTGTTGTTTAATTCTGTCATTAGCTGTGTTTTGAGTGTTTTTGAGTGTTGTGCATGCTTGAGTGTCTAGAGAGTCTGAATCTAGCTTTATGAGTCTGCTTTTACTGAGGTTTATGCATATTAGTTTCTATGCATTATGATAAATCTATTGTGTGCCATTAGTAGCATGTACTTTAGGATAAATTGATGTTATAACTACTGATCTGCTACTGTGATGTACTTGGATCATGTGTGTGTCGTGAATCATGAAGGGGCATGTGCCTAAATTGATGTGGAGAAAGAGGGTTGTGATAGAAATGCATTGAACTTGGCAGTGCAAAAGGAACCTGGCAAGCCGTAGTGCCTGAAATTAGAGCTTCATGAAGCTCTCGCGAGGTCCTAATTTTTCTAAAGTGGCCTATCGCACAGATAATTATGAACTATGCAAACAGTCACATTTCGTGCACTGAACTTCGCACAACTCATTTCTCTCTTGGCTTATCTTTGTGCGAGCCTCGCGAGGTCCTAACTGCGAATCAAAATAGGCACTCACACTGATCAGTGTTAACTGCGCGAGTTGCATTTCTCATTTGTGCAAACTCGCGAGGATCGGTTACATTTGATTTACCTTCACGAGATCCTCGTGAGATCCTCGCAAAGCTCAGGATGCCTCTGCTATAAAGCCCTCGCCAGGCTCTTTTACTTCATCTCCTACTAGAGCTCACGAAACCACATGAACCAGACCTCTCATCTCTCCTCCCTATACCCGAACTGCTCCACCACCCATCTTTTAACTCTTGCCACTGTGATCAGCAGCTCAAACTCAACATTCTGCACCTTGCAAAGTGCAGATTGACCCACTGTGAAGCTACAATTTTAAACCCCTAGCTTTTGGGGGTAAGTTCTTAAACTTTTTACACAGCCTCTTTGTTAGCGAAATTTTCTGGGTAGTAGTGAAAATTTTGAGGATGAATTTGATATTAGTAGACATCAGTGAGCTGTAGCTACCTAGGGTTTTAAATTTCAAGAGCTATAACTTGGGATTTTGTCAAATGGCTGACAAATCCCCATTTTTGGAAAATCTTGATGTTTTATTGAACCCTCCACCAACAGACCTTCCCACTGCCACTAGGAAATCCTTGAGGATTGTTGAATCCTCTGCTATGGAGGCCTCTGATGCCCCTGCACCCCCAACTTAGAATCCTAAGAAAAGGGATGCACCAAAGAAGAGGGCTAGGTCTGTTGCCAAGAGCCCTACCAAATCCAAGAAGCAGAAGAAGGGTAAGGAGGTGGTTCCTGAGTTTAACCCACTGACCACTCCAAGTGACTTCATGACTACCATCAAATTGGAGCCTGGGACTTCCTTTGATAAGGCTATTTTTGAGAAGGAACCACCCTTGACTGTTCCATCTATTCAGTTCCTACAGAAGGTGTCCTTGGTGTCCCTGCTGACACATCTAAAAGAATTGGTGTACCCTAGGTTAGTTCAGTTGTTCTACCAAAACATCAGGGTGGAGAAATCTGATATGGGACATCTAGTGCTATTAATTTTAGTGGATGACTTTGAAATGATAGTGGGAACATCCGAGATTGCCATAGCTTTAGGCATACCAGAGACCTACGACCCAGAAAGTACCTTGGGGGCACCTCTGACTGCCCTCATTTATGAGATTGCTGAGAAAATCACAAGAGGGAAGAAGGCTTCTGGAGATTCTATCAGAAGGAGAGACTTGGATCAAAGCCTGTTGTTTATGGATCAAGTTCTGAGGAAGAATATTTTCTGCGCTGAGCACCAACAAGAGAGAAGGACACCCATAGCTGATGCCATCTACTCCTTCTCTCATGGGCATTGCTTCAATGCAGACTAGTTGGTTTTTGAGGGAATGAGAGATATTTTTTAGAAAGTCCAGAAGAAATAAAAAACCCATGCATTGCCATACTGTAGGCTGATTACAGCTCTGCTAAAGAGTGGGGGTTATCAAGTCCAAATTGGAAAACTTGGGTGTATTCCTAGACACGGGTGAGCAGGGGGTCACTTGTCTCAACCATGAATCGTGACCCGTTAGAGAGTCATGCCCGATGACCTTGACCTGCTAGCTTAAGGCCCGTGTGAACCAAGACCCATTATGGAGGACTTGTGTCAGGCCAGTACACCATGGTGGTGTGCCATGTACACATGGAATCAGAAAGCCCACTCACAGCACACAACTTGGTGTTGCTGTTGTATACAAAATTCAACCCATGCAGATAAGTTGCCTCCTCACGCAAGTGCCACGCACGAATTGAAGACCCTGACATGAGAAGCTGGAGCTGTGAGACATTTTGAAGAAACCCCATTCATGAACCTTGCCCTCCGGATCTTGAAGAAATTCCATTCTTCCTGTTGTAAGCCGCATCACGACTTTCCATTTCACGGGGCACCAACAATCAAGGGATCGTGTATAAAACGTGAACATCGTCATCAGAGGTCAGAGACTTCGCAGACAAGAGGTTCAAAGAGGTAAAATCCTAAGCTCTTCGTCTAGTTAAACTCTATTTTTCATCGAATTCATAGCGCTAAGTCGTTTGGGGATTTTATGCGACAAAATCCCATGAATCGTATGCATGCGAGATCCATTAATCAAATTAGTAACGTCTTATGCCTTGAAATGCGTGCATGCATGATCGAACGAATGTTGGGAGACACAATCCTCCAATGTCGATTCTGTTTGATAGAATTGCTGAGATTTGCACGCATCGAAAATGGTAGAATCTGAATGCGTGTAGAGCCTAGTGGCTGTGTCTCCATTTTCGATGTCTTGAATCTTGATGCATGCGATCAAAATAGAATAGGAGAATTAATATAGCAATGTTGTGTATGATGTAGCTCCATTATATGCATGGAATGCGAACTCTGCCATGAAGAGTAGAGGTTTCGAATCTAGGAAGACAGAACAAAACAAAGCGAGTCTCTGAAGCACTCGCTGCAGTGAGTGCTACATGTGAATTCCAGGCCAAATCGGCTCTGGCCATTCTCGCCACAGCAAGACCTTGGGTTCTAAGGACCTCACCGCTGTGACCTTGAACCTCGCCATGGTGAGCTTTGTGCTTCATGTGGCACCTGAAGACCTCGCCTTAGCGACCCTGCATCTCGCTGTAGCAAGATCCTTGAGCATGTGCACTTGAGTGTGTGAGGTGTTTTTGAGCTTCATGAGCCGCCACCTAAGATCATCATGACTTGTAACACGTGTTTGCACACATGACATATAATTTTAGGATAAAGACGAGGAAAAAATCGAAAGGAAAATAGCTTGATTTGTGTGAACCTACGCGACTATAAGGTAGGGAAGAATTTACATCGTTTGCTTGTTTTCTTTGAAATTCATGTCTCTGGTTCAAGTAATAAACGTCATATTTTAGTAACCATATATGCAAACTTTTGATACATTTTGCTGATTTCAAATTGATAATTTGTTCATGATTTACATGTTTCTTTTACATTGAACATCTCAATATATTATTGTTAAACTGCATGAACCATGCCTTGTTTACTCACTCGAATCTTCAGTATCAGTCCCATTTACATGTGTTATTGCATCCTCAAGTCTCTGATCAAGTGACCTTGATAACATAGCTCAAGGGCTTGACGTTTCGTAGCAAGCGATCTTGATAACGTAGTCCAAGGTACTTGAAATCTTGGCTCAAGTGACCCTATTAACGTAGCTCAGGGGCTTGACCGGTCTTGTTCAAGTGACCCTGTTAACATAGCTCAAGGGCTTGATCCTGTAATTTTCTCATGATCTTGTACATGCTCTCTTGCTTGTTGGTTCTACATGTTTTCATGTTCTATTATGTTGTTCTCAATCTCACATGCATTGCTCTTAAATATGAAATATTTACGTTCATGAAATGCATTGGTTTTGACATGTATTCAATACACTACAAAAAAAAAGGACTTTTGGATATGATTATTGGAGACAGCTTCGAAAAGCCGTCTTCAATAACCATTTATTAATGACAGCTATTCAAAAGCTGTCTCGGATGCTTTTATTAGGGAGGCTAAAGTTGTCTCCTTATATAAAATAACATATAGAGACAATCATGACCGTCTCAATAAGGATCACTTCATGTATAGTTAGGTGGGAACTTTATGAGAGTACCCTAAAAACCGTCTCCAAAAGTCTCATCAACACCAATAGAGACGAGTTCAAGCCGTCTCGGTCATTATTTTAGTGCATAGGATTTCATACTTTTGTTTAGCACTTTATAAAAACTCTTCCCATATAAAATGAGCTGAAACCACTACCTCTATTGCTTTTCTGAAATCGTCTCCCCCCTCCCCCCCTCTATCTCTCTCTCTCTCTAAAACCAAATCCAAACCCCATTAGATGAAAAAAACCCCTTCGGCGTCACCTCTCGCCTTGTCGAAGAATCCGTCGCTGCTGCAAACCCTAGCTTCTCCGATGGCATCTCCACAAAAGACATCCATATCGACCCCTTCGATCTCCATCTCTCTCTCTCTCTGCGTCTGAATCTTCCTTCCCGAATCCGCCCTCCGATCCCCAATCCAGGCCCGAAATTAAGGTTCCTGATCGAAACCCTACCTCATTGTCACTGAAACCTGATCAGAACCAAGGAAACAGCAACGACAACGGCCAAATCCACAATTCCAGCTGCCATGGATACTCCCCAGATTTGGATTCTCACCGGATGGTGAGCCAAAAACTGCCAGTGATCTTGCAGTGTCACGGCGGGGGTTTTATCTCCAGGAGCAATGATTCTGTAGCAAATGACTTTTTCTACAATCGAATCGCAAAGATTTTGGACGTAATTGTTATTGCGGTTGGGTATCAGCTTGCGCCTGAGAATCGCTATCCGGCAACTTTCGACGATGGGTTGAAGGTGTTGAATTGGTTGGAAAAATAGGTGAATCTAGCAGAGTGTAGTAAATCGATGGGGAATGTGAGGAGATCAGGTGTTACAGATCTCAAGAGATCTGATGTTCATCGGCATATTGCTGATACTTTCGGTGCGTCGATGGTGGAACCTTGGTTGGCTACTCATGAAGATCCTTCCAGGTTTGTACTTTTTATCATTCACTGTAAATTTTGGTAAATTTCTGTACAATTATTTAGAGGATGGATCACTCGTAAAACACTGAGACTTATGGCCATGGATTCAATTTCTAGATACTCTTCTTTGTGACTAGGTACCTGAAATGGAGTCAATTTCTAAGTATGCCGGTGATGCAGAAGACTATTCAGATGTTATCATCGTGAACGATTCGATGGCCATTGTAGCAAACAATGAGGATGCAAACGTCGCTTTGATCGGACACATAAAGATTTGCATTGACCTCAAAAAATACTTTGTAATTTAAGTTGATTGATGATTTCTTTGTTGGATTTCAACTATTTGGTGAAAGCACACTGTCAAATGGACTCTCTTTCATAGCTTACACTTATGCAAGGGAGCTCCCTAGCTGTGCATTTGGCTTCAACAACCATGGGCTGGTAATATCTTTCTTCCTTCTTCAAAAGGCGCAGAGATATCTCTACGCCCGGGCGCATTTTTCCCCTCCGCCATATATATATATATATAAATATATATATATATATATATATATACAGAATCAGTCGTAACTTTACGATGATGATTGCTCTTATCCATTTTCACTGAATCACAATGAGGGAGCAAGTTAAAATAGAAAAACTCGCATTGGGTAACCATTCATCAACATAATCTATAAATTGGTAGTTGTATTCCATTAATCTACTTAGAATCTAATGTAGCTGGTTGCCCATGTAGGCATTTACGCTTAATTCAATACCACCATGGAAAGAGGAGATTGCGGCAGGTGGCATTGGCCAGAATTTCATTTCAAGAGATCTACTTGAAGCAACTGGCCTTCATGATGCTTTAAGTGTATAAACATGGTTTCCAAATTTAATATTGAGTTGGGCTGCTTTACTTTATCAATAAGTAGTTGCTGATTCTACAAGTTTGCTCTATTTCAGCGAATTCATTCATCGGACGTTTCTGTTGGGCATAGTTATAATCTGGCTGATGTAAAAAACTGCAAAATTTTGAATGTGGAAACCGCGTCAAGAGGAGTACAGAAATTGACTCCCTTTCAAATATAGAAATTGACCAGGTACCTGAAATGGTCGCAAAATCGATTGGCTTTTTTCTCAAAAACTAAGTTTCATGGTCTTACGAAGATCGATTGATCAATTGATTTTTTGATTGATCGATTGATTGAGCGTTGGAAATGAGTCCAGGGAGGTAGACAGTTTGAGACCTTGTCGAGGAAGGGAAGAAACAAATCGTGTTGTTGTTCATTTGCGTTATCGGACTCTCTTATCTCATGTCTTGTAAGTTTTATTTTTTAAAATTCTGTTTATACTTTTATAAATTCTTTATTTAGGGTGTTAATTCTTCCATTCAAAGTTGAATTCTATAACACTTGGGACTTTTGATTGTGTTTTAGTGCTAATATGGCGTGTAACACTTGGGACTTCTGATTGTCTTTTTACAACCTAAAGATGAAGTTTTTATTCTCTCTTTAGGCCATATGAATGATTTTCTATTAAATCAGTTGAACCAAACAGAGCTTGAAGCTGGCTTCTTGTAGATCAATATGGAACATGAGATTATATTTGAGGAAGTAAAGTAGTTTTCATTGGTTCCAAAGAAGTTTCCTCTTACATGAAGCAAAACACTCTCATGTCATTTAGATACTAGGTCCCACAGGCAAGAGATTCAATTGTGATTTAACCATCATCACCTTGTTAGCGGTTTGATAATTGGGCATGCCTTTTTTTTTGTCGTTTAGGCTTCTCACACTTTGTTCTCTGCATTAGCACTTCGTCCTTATGTTCCAAGTTATTTTTTTAGTTTGTGATATTATTAGAGTGGACTAGGCCTGGGGCTCACACAAGGATGCAAGGTTTGATCTGAAACTCGAATCCAAACCGAAAACCGAGGAGACCGAATCGGCCTAGAAACTGATTCAAACCAATCCGAATCGATTCTGGTTCAGTTTTGTTTCGGTTGCTGAAGACCAAAAACCGTTTAGGTAGGATGAGAAAATCGAAAAAACCGAAAACCCAAAAAACTGCGAAAAACTGAAAAAATCCCTTAAAAATGTAAAGAAATAACAAAAGACCCGAATCGAAAAAAAAGTTTTGGGTTTTGATTCAATTTGGTAAATCTAACTTGCATCCCTACTCTCACATGACTTTTCCAACCCCCTCATGTATTCTACAGTTGCATGTCTTGATTTACCAATGTATGTGCGGCTACTTGGCTTTTCAATGTGGAGTCTCAGCTGAGTTGATAGAGTATCTACAATTCATCTCGGTTTTGGTTGTGCCAATTTCTACATGGAAACTGATTCTTTAAACCATGCTCCATCTCTTCCTCCAAGGTTTATACTTGATTACGTTAATGGAAGCAGTTTATTAGATTTTTTGTTGCTCTTGAACTTATTAGCTATGGTTTTTTTACGTAATTTCCTTATATGAGTTTCTTTTTGTAGAAATGGGTGATGCATGTTCCTCTACCAACCTTATTGATGGAGATGATGTATTTGATGTGGCTGGCCTCGACAATTTTGCAAAGGCTGTGAAGCTTGGTGAATGTGGGCTATCCTATGCCGTGGTCTCAATTATGGGTCCACAAAGTAGTGGTATGAGTGCCACTTTCCTTAAAATTACCCTTGTATTCTTTCTTAACTTATATTTTTCAAGCATCTCTAGTCAAGTTCACATACTACATGTCAATTAGAACTAATGTTCTTCTTTAGGAAGATTTTTGTTATATCATGGAGCTTCTAAAATTTTTCTTATGACTTATAAAAGGATTACTTTACTAGCCAACAAGCCAAAAATCACACAATTTGGACAAGTATTAAGTTAGAAGAAAAATATGGGGTGGAAGGCTACCAAGAATTTTAGATCTAATTAGTTAATTTAGTGACAACTTTTCTTAATGTTTGATTATGTTAGGAGCCTATTTCTATATCATTATTTGTTATTGACGTAGGCATCTTTATTTTGAATTTTAGCTAGAAAATTTAGGTATTCTTCCATAATTCTTTAGTCATAATTGATGTACAAGGGTCTATCAGTTACTATTTTCATGCAAATTATACACGCGCGCACACACACACACACACACACACACACACACACACACACACACACACACACACATATATATATATATCTTGTTGATTTTATAATAATAGTATTATCGTTGTTTTAACCCTGCATTATTACAATGTTATGTGTGTGTATGTCTTTCTCTCTCTCTTTATATATATATATTGATATATTAGTTGCAAAAATAGTCACATTATGAATCTATTCCATCATATATTTTTGAGAATGTGCGTGTTACATTGATCTATTGTTGGCCAAAACAATTGAAGTGGAGGAAGCTTTGATACTTTAGACTCTCCAGTCAATTGTGAAGTAGAATGGAAATCCCTGAGCATTCACCGAGAGAGCCGTAATTTTTGTAGTTTTGTTTCTGTTGGTTATAAATGCCCATATATTTTTCTAGCGTTGAGACCACTTGTTTAAATCGTGCTTACCTATAAAAAAGCCACTGGTTTCTGTATATTCTACTATTCATAAATTACTTTATTTGCACCTCTATCTCTTTAAGCCACTCTCTCTCTCTCTCTCTCTCTCCATTCAACGCATGTGTACTTTATAAAGGACACGACTCTCAGGATCATCATTTGAATACCAAAATGGTGTAAGGTTATTTACACACCTTCAATGGTTTGAGATGTGGGTGATCCGTACAACCAAAGTGGTAGATCATAGATTGAAGTGCAAAAAAGCCCAAAAAATGATGTTTTAGAGAGATTTAAACCATCTGATCTGTGGACTATAATATCAACCATTTTTTAGTTTAATGGCTGATATTAAAGTTCATCAATTGGATGGTTCACATCCACTTATAAGCATGTTTCTTTGAGCTGAGACATGTTCCAATGATAGATTGCCTCTTGAATGATTTGAAGTGATAAAAAATATGTGCCACATGGCATAATGATAACTCACACTTTAATGTTGTGAGATAAAAAGTCAACTTTAATGGTGTACGATCATTTAAACACCATTTTGGTGTTTAAATATCAGTCAGGAGCCATTATCCCTTTTTTAAGTAGTTAGTGAAGAACCAGCATTTCTAACTTGCCTCTACCTGTATGATCTAATTACGGGTGTTGCATTTATAGATTTTAATCTCCATTCTATTGCGTATGCAGAAACAAGTATGGGTTCAGAAGTCAGGTTTTGGTTCTTAATATTTCTTGAAAATGGTAAGCACTTTTACTCTCTGAATTATTATTTTTTCTTCCTCTTGAATTGGCATTTTTAAAGAAAATTACACAACAAGAGACTCACCTTTGGATATATGGAATAACCTAGACCTAAGTGTTGGTGCGCACTTTCTCTGGGTTCCTCTCTATTCAATCAGTGGCTTTCAATTCTGTCCTGGTGGACTCTAGTGATGCGGTGTTTGGAATAATTGAGGTAAAAATAAATATAGAAGGGGTTTTCTAGGAGGATTCCTAGTTTACTGCGATCGCCAGCTGCATGTATTTATCGACGCTGCAACACGTCAATGATCATGCTTAGGAGCGAGTGTGGGTTGCTTTTATACTAAATCGTCTGCGTACGAACGTCAGTAGCGTTCTGTTTCTTTTGGTTAGATAGTATGATTTCCTTTTATTTCCCTTTATAGTTATGCTTCTTGTCAATTTAGATCTCCTTTGATTCTATTAGGAATTTAGTTATATAGGTTTGTTCCAGTCCTGTTAGGAATCCAATTAAGGTTGATTTCTTATTCTATTAGGAGTATAATTATTTTCAGTCTCCTACTGGCACAAGGAGTGTATGTATAATAGTTCTGGTGAGACTTTAATTCGTTCAGGCATATCAGGTACACTAGAATTTTGACTGAATAAAGTATAACAATTCTATGGAAATTCTAATTGAAGCAATTATAGCAGTCCTGTTAGAATTCTAACTGAAATAAAAGACTAATTTTTGCTGAAACTCTGATTTAAGCAAAGGAATTAATGCTAATAACATTTAATTAAGACAAATAAACTAATTTTTCTACTGGATTTGATTAAGATAAATAAACTAATTTTGTAAAAATCTCTAATTGAAGCAATGAATTGACTATGCTAGAGAATCTAATTGAAGCAACGAATTTAATCCCATTTAATTATAATTGAAGCACGGAATTGATCGATTAAATTCATATCTAAAGAGATTAATCAGTCATACAAAGATTTAAGACAATTAATTAAGCATGCTGGAATAAACTTACTAATCAATAGTACTAAAAGTATAAAACTAAAGCAATTAATTAATTCTAAAATTCTTAAGAAAAGGGGGGTTTGGGCCCGCTATGCTAAGGAGGATTGGCCTCATTCCCAAGTACCCTCCGTAAGTTCCCTTAGGCAAATCGGGTGGCTAAAGTTGAAAATAAACTGAATTTTTAGGCCGTAAAATAGTGCTTTGGGATTTTTCAAAGTTGATTTCAGAATAGCGATTGTGAATTAAAGTTTAAAACTAGAATTATAAGACTGAAACTACATTTAGGATTTTTTTAGAGATGTTAAAGTAAGGAATTTAGAATTAAAATTAAATTTTTACTACTAAATTCGGGTCCAAAATCAGGAGATCAAGCCGTATGATTAAAGACTGGTTCTCAATCAAAGGATTAGAACCAGAAATTAACGATAGGACTGTAAATTGAGATTTTAGGACTCAATTGAAGTTTAAAATAGGTATATCAGACCGATGGATTAAGGACTGGTTCTAGAAACAGAGAACTAGAACCAGATATATAGAATTTCAGTCCGAACATGGGTGCTACGGTCTAAAACTAAAAGTAAAAATATTAATAGAATTCCTAGATCTAGAGATTAGAAGCTATAATTGTGAATTAAAAGTTTAAATCCTTAGCTAGGGTGGAGGCTGCGGAGAGAAATCTCAAAGATTCGAAGCTTGAATCTCGAAACCATGATTAAGATGCTATATTGGTTGGTTCTCGGAGTTCTCTGGTTTCGGAATCCCAAAAAAATTCGTTATCTCTCGAAAAATTGCCAGCCTCCTCTCTTTTTGAGAAAAAAGCTTTTATAGGTTTTTCTTCAATTACGTGCCCTATTTTAGGTGTTTAATTGAATTACGCGCCTGGTTCCTGGCGCTTAATCGCTTTGAGTTGGTCACCGACTCAGTGAGTGACCGATTGACTTGCTAAGTGAGTTTTCCAGTCCTAACAAAATTAGGGCTAATTGCGCACGTGATGGGTGGTGCGCAATCTGATTAAGCGGTTCTTCAAAAGCACTTAATCAAGGAAACTTAAGGGTTAAGGGTAGTGAGACTAGGTCGGGCGTAGGCCAATTGCGCACTGGTTTTGTGGCGCTCAATCCGATCACCCGTCCGATTTCAAGCACGTGATCGAGTCTCGAATAGGTCTGGGAAAGAAAGTTTGGTCTGAAAGGAGGACTGATTGCGCGTTTGTGGTCTGGCGTGCAATTGAATTATGTGCGGGGTTTCAAGCACTTAATTCGTGGTTGTCCAGGTCTGGTCTCTAGAATGAAATGCAAGACTATTGTTTCAATCTGCATTCCGACTATATACTATCGTTTCAGTATATAGCCTACCCATTTCGAGATCTTAGCCAAAAAGCTATTGTTCTAGCCTGTGTTCAGCCATGTACTATTGCTTTAGTGCATGGTTCCCATATCAAGGTTAAAAGGAAGGTCAAAGGTTGACCAAAAAATAAATATATCCCGAGAAGGCAAAATGGGGGTGTCTACAGATGCCCCTCTTCGGCGCACTCTTGCGAAGTAAGAATGCGTCGAAGAAGTAGACACCCGTGATTCAAGGTGTCTTCTCGTTTCTCTGAGGAATTTATAAATGTGAATTGATGATGCTGACATGACATGCTTGGCTTTCTTATCTATCAGCGCAAGCAAAAATGGCAAATGATAGCTGTCGAAGGGCACATTTCGGGTACATGGTGCATCCCGTCGCATGGCTCGAACTAACAAAGGGATTTTACCCAATCGAGGTACCGAGGCGTCAATCCAATGTCCAAAAAAAGGTCCAAGGATCGATAATAAAAGAAGATGAAATATCGAAGGCTTTTGCAAGTTATGTCAGACCGGGCGCGTCATTGCTCACACCAATGCGCGTCAGGCGTTCCTTTTCTAATAGGTATTTGTAAGTTCTTAGATTGAATATAATCAATGTTTAGTTTCCTAGGGGAATAGCATATTTGGGTTGGTAATTGGAATGGGGTCTTATGAGGTGTGCTCAATTGAATTCTGTGCAGTGGCATGTGCGCTTGACTCATCTAGAGTTCGGAGGTCAGTAAATTGAGAATTTTAATGTTGATGTGTCTGAACTAATGATTCTGTGTAGTGGAGTATGCGCTTGATCCAATTTCACATAGTGGGATATGCGCTCGATTGCGACTTCAGGGGTTGGTCTGCAAATTGGGTAGTCTAGGTTAGGCATTATAGTCCTAATGTGTTTGAACCAATGATTTTGTGTAGTGGCATATGCGCTTGATCCAATTCCACACAGTGGGATATGCGCTTGATTGTAAGTTCAGGCGATGTTAGGAGTTAAAGGTCGAGTTCAAGTTTAACTTAAAGGAAGGTGAGTCGGGTCTTTGTTCTTCTTTTCTTTTCCTTTTTTTGGTAGTTTTTTTTTAGTCTTTGTTTTTAGCAAGGGATTCCCTTCTTTTTTTTTGCTTTTTTTTTTTTTAAATAAAGGGAGTTTTGAAAGTTTAAAATTTAGGAATTCTAACTTAAGATCAATTCGGTGGTAAAACGACGAAAAATGTGGCTTCTGAGATGTCGCTAAGCAGATCCACCGATACAGGATTTGTGGACCCTACTGTTATTGTGGTTGTTAAGACGACACTTGGTATGTCGGATACTACATCTAACCCTCTTGACTAATACTGATGATTGTCTCTTATAGGAGGACTATAGTGGTTCGCGAGTCGAGAGATACGATTTTTGAAAACATTTGATTTAATCATAGCTAACCATATTTATAGGCAATATCGCGTAATTAAAAAAGAGTGGGTAGTACTTACCTGTGGTGATACTTACCTGGGTTGCACGCGACTTGTACGGTTCATGATGGTGTTGTGTTGCGATGAGACTTTCTGTCTATTGTCGTGATGCAGTGTTTCGGGTGTAATATCACGACGAGACTTTGGAGATTTGTTCTCTTCAGGCCTACTATGGTAGGGCTTGGAGGTCATGATGCGACGTCTCGGGATAAATGATGTTGCGGCGGGACTTGAGGGTTGATTCGGAAGAGAGAGAGTCCGTTGCCATAGCGATGGGACGTGACTGGGCTTTCCCTCTTTTCGTTATACGGCGTGGCATGCGCTGCCTGAGCCTTCTTTTATTTTCAGGTAGTGAGGTTCGTGATGGGACAAAAGGGCGGATGTAGTTAGCGATGGGGTATTGGTAAGATGTTTGGGTGAAAGGCATGTCTTGTTTCTTTCTTTGGTAGATCTTGAGTTATATGAGATCATGTTGTGATTGGCTTAATTTTTTGGCCAGTTTGTTTTCGGCTTTTATCAATGGGTTATTAGGGTATGGCCAATTTATTGCGATGGGACTGGGTATTGAGGTGACATTGCGTGTGTGTCTTTTTGGGACAACCTGTGAGGCTACGCGATGAGACAAAAGGGTGTGACCGCAATGTGATGAAAGAATTTTGGCCGCGATGGGACAAAAGGGTCTTGAGGGAATAAATTTCGTCCAAAATCAGATATTATGCCCCAGTTTTTGGGCGCTCAATCTGATTGCGCGCTTGAATTCGGGCGTGCGATCTCAGGCTTGAAGGGTCATTTACGTGCGGTTATGTGTGCGTCCAATTGGATTATGCACTATATTCCAGGAGCGTGATCGAGGCATCACCTGGTCATTGTACAGTCAATGTACTGGTGACCTTTCGTATTGTGCATTTTAGTGTCATTTAATTAGTTTGTGCAGTTGATGAACTGCACATGATCGGAGCATCACGTCATTGGGCGCAAGTGATTGTTTAATTGCGCGCTCGGGTCAGAGCGCGTATTTCAGATTATGCGCCACGTAAGTGGAGCGTGATCTAATTAAGCACACGTTTCCTAGCGCGTGATTGAGTCCATACTCTATATAAGCGGAAGAACTTTCATTTGTTTTTCATTCTGATTTAGTCTCAAGTTTTGACCTTTTCTGAATATTTTGTGTTCTAAAATTCTTATTTTAGTGATATCGGGCGATCTAACCGTCCGATTGGGATGTCGTTTCTTCCTATATTCGTAATTTTGCATGATCTCCCTCCCGAGGTGATGCTCGTGGATGGTGTTGTTCTGAGAATGGGCGGTATTGGGAATGAGTGAGCCTATCATCACATCGATCCTTTTTAAGGAGCAGTGAAGATAGCGTTGAAGCGGCGGCGGTGGAGGAGGCGAAGATGGCGGAAGAGAAGGGGTCAAAGGTGGCTGGATGTGTCTCCCAACCATTGCTCCCTGAAGTCTCTAATTGGACACTCTGGGCAGAATCTGCTCCTCGTTCCGTCTTAGTTTTGAACCCAATTTTCATTATAGGTTGGTGTTTTTGGTTTTCATTTTGGGTTGTAAATTCAGGAGGTATGCCTCTGGTGATAATTGTAAAATTTTAAATTATAAATGAAGAGGCATATTTTTTGTTCTTATTGCGCTTGTTTATTTGTTTGTTTAAATTCATTAGCGAATTAGTTGGATTTATCTTATTTGTTTAACTTATTTCAAGGTTCAGTTTAGAGTTTTAGGATTTATGCCGAATTTATTCAAGGTTTATCCCGAGATTAAGTTGTCTCATTGAGCCTGATTTAGAGAATTTACTTGGTCTTATTTGATTAATTGGGGCATTTTTTTTTTTAGTCAGGGTCTCACTCCAATGAATTATTGTTGTTTGTCTTTATTATTTGGTTTAATTTAATTTAATTAAAAGTTTTTGTCGATTTAATGTTTGATTTTAACTTGAGTTTTAGTCTTTTTTGTTGTTGTTTGTTCTGAATCATGAGGTTGAAAAAGTGTGAGTTTTCTTAGAATTCTAGATAGGTGTTAAATGTTTAAATCCTATTGGTTTATCCATTTTGCCTTGGATCTGTGTCTCTTAGGGGGTTGTGTTGTGTAATTATTGGTTCATCTATGTTTGCCATGGATCATGGTCTTTTAAGGGGTATGTGTTTGGTTTTGATTTAATTTAGATTAGAAAGGTTTAAAGATGTGACACTTGTCATTCTATGATTTAGGGAGTATAGTTTATAAATGTGTGAGCCAAAAAGTGTTGTTATTTTGAATTTTATTTTTTCTTTGGGATTGAAGGTTTTGAGACATTTTCTTTGGGGCATTTTTTATTAATGTCTTTTCTTCCCTTCTCTTTCGAATCTCAGGTGTTGGACCCGCAGAATCGTGTTTATTGTGTGGGCTCTTGAGAATGAACGGGATTAGGAATGCAAGGTAGTAGTGGAATTGCTGCCATGCTAAGGGAAGAGATGGAGGAGAAGAAGGTGGTAGAAAGAAAACCCAAGGATAAGACATGGTCAGAGTTCTCGTGGACGATGCTTATTTTTTCTCGGTAGGGTCTGCGGATTAAGCATTAGTTGCTCCTCCTTTTTAGTGTTTCCAAGGCAGGCAGTTAAAGGGGGATCCTGCAGGTCCTAGGTGGCTTTCCGTGAGCCACTCTTTCTTTTCTGTCGGCTCGGGGCAAGGGGAGGAGGTTATTACGGTTAGAATTTGTTCAGGGCGCCTCCTTGTTCTGGGTTTCTCCGAGATTTCTAGCTTCCCGAATAAATTCTGATTCAGGGATTGCCTCAACATGCGAATTTTTTTTTTAGTTTCTTGTTTTAAATTCTATATTCAGAGGGTATGCCCTCGGTGAATTTTGTAATTATTTATTAAGTGGTTATGATTTTAATTCTTTTGTAAATTCCAGTTCAGTTTGTTTTGAGCTTATTTGATTTATTTGGAATGTGGGATTTACTTGTTTAATTTATTTATTTTAGATCGGGACATGTTAGGAGTATTTCGTTTTGTGTTTTGATTTAGTTTGGGGTTAATCGGAGTGTATGAATGAGGGCATTTTTGGTCTTAATGTATAGAAGGAAGAAGGAAGGGACATTTTTTTTGTTGTTTAATTTAATATTAATTAGGGTTGTGTGTGACATGGGGGCATTCCTTTTTTTTAGTTTTAGATCAGTGTTAGTTGAGACAAAATTTGCGCTTAGCTTTAGTCTTCGTTTGACACAAATCTTCCTCTCTTTTTTTGGTTTCAGCTTTAGTTGGGGTGTGCGAATCATGTCAAGTCATTTTTTGGTTCTTCCCTTTTTTTAGGGCGTATATTTTTCGAGTTGGGGGGGGGGGGGGGGGTGTTCTTGGATCAGTCCTGACAAAGGCAGGGTTTAGACTAGTAATTGGTGTTAGGAATCTCATAGTTTAGGTCTGTGAAAGCGCTTCTTTGTATCCGTATATTTTTTTGTGTTTTCCAGGGAATTGCGCGCTTCACTATAAGTGTTTAAATGAATTGCGTGCCAAATTTGAAGTGCGTATTCCAAGGTGTCAGAATGTTATTAAGCGTTCATGTTCGGTCGTTTAATCCAATTAAGCGCTAGGTGTGGAGTGCTTGATTAGGGTGGTGGTGGTTACTATGGACGTAATTGGTGGCATTCACGTGCCACGAGGCGGGCGCTCGATGTAATTGTGCACCTATAGGGCGACGTGCAATCAGGTGGTTAATTTGAGTGGGTGATGATTAGATTGAGCGCTCTAGATTAGTCGTGTAATCAATATTAAGTGCTACCTAGGTGGCGCGTGATTGGTTTGAGCGTGGGCATTGAATTGCGTGATTCGGCTATTCCCTATAAATGACTTGAAGTCTCTCATTTTCATCGCGCAATCTGTTTTAGTCTCTGGTTCTCTGGTTTTCTTGTTTTCTTGTTTCTGTGCGCTCTAGTTTTCGTGTTTTCGTGATATCTTGTGATCCGGTCATCCATTTCAAACGTTGTTTCTTCCGTTCTCTTTAGCTTCTCGGGCTATTTATTCTAGGATGGAGGGTGGGGGTAGTGGTAGACCTACTCTTACTATTTCTGAGTTGGAGAGGATGCTAGGGGCAGAGATAGGTGAGACGTCCAAGGCTCGGACTGACGCTGTCATCTTGGAGGACGTTGTTGGGGAGGTAGTTGGAGAGGAGGTTCTGGAGTTTGACCAGTCGGCAGTCGGTGAGGAGGCGCTCGAGATTCAGCAGGGGGGTGTTGAGGGTGAGGGTGAGAGAGTCGAGGGTGAGATACCTGCGGATGAGGGGGCTAAGGGTGCAACTGTGGAGCATTCGGATCGCAGGCACTTCCCGCTGGAGGATTTCTTTGCCCGAGGCCGAGTAAGCACTCATGAGCAAGAGTTTTTCCATTTTCTTAGTGACTTACGTGATGACATAGGCTTATTAGGATTTGGAACCCTTCTATTTTATGTCAAACCTGGATTAATGACTGATTGTGTGTTTACTCATTCATCATGATTGCATCTAGAGGTAGGGATAGGTCATGTTCTACTCAGTTGTTCTCATCATGTTTTATGCATTTGTTGTTATTGTCATTGTGTTCGGGGCATATTTGACTCGCTTTTAGTTTCGCCTTTTTTTTTATTAGTTTGCCTTTTGTCATAAGTATGTGCTAGTTTTATTATTGTTGTGTTTCGTTCAATAGGATCCCCCACAGTTGGCTATCAGCTCGACATGGGCCGAGTCTCATGCCTGGTATCGTGCCTTGCCAAAGTTTCAGCAGGCGCGGCTAGTGTCTTTCGGTTTCGGACCGATTCTGGAGTTGGAGCCCTTTCAGGTCGATCAGTGGCCAGATCATGGTGATTCTAGAGAGGTGGAGGGAGGAGCATCAGGAGCTTCTCTTTCTAGTAGGTATGATGTTACCGACTCCAGAGGACTGGGTCTGCATCACCGGTCTTCATTTTGAGGGCGAGCCGATCACAGGGCGGATGGCGGGTCATTATCTGAAGGTGTGTGAGGAGATTTTAGGTGTGTCGTATAGGTCGAGCGGCTCAGGCCCAGGTATAGTTCAGGTCATTTGGTTTTTCAATATGTTTGCGAGTGGCTTCATCCCCCTGGGGCACCATTCGGAGGCGAAGGCGGCCTATGAGGCACGTTGTGTAGTGGTGGCGGGTCGGGAGCCCGTGGTGGAGCCAGGATTAGCTACAGATAGGGTGCTCCGAGCATTTTTTATGCACTTTCTTGGTGCAGTACTTTTCTCTTCTTCGACTCAGGGATGCATCACCGAGTTATTTTTTATGGTTCTTGGGGATCTGGACCGAGTCCATACCTATGCATGGGGTGCAGCTGCATTAGTGCATCTTTATGAGTAGCTTTACCATCAGGGACAGGGCGTCGCATCAATTGGCGGCTTCCTTCCGTTCATCCAGGTGAGTTTTAATTAATTATCGTCGTGATGTCTTTAGCTTGGTTAATTTTGATTCGTTTAACGGTAGATGCTTCTCCTTCTGTGTCGCTGTTATTATTGTTACTTTTCTTTTCAGTTTTGGGCGTACGATCATTTTACTTTCCTTTGTCAGGGGGTTCCGTTGGGTGTGAAGTTTACGTTCCCGCGGATGCACGTGTTGAGGGAGGCGTTGAGGGTCGACGCTGGTCTTCAGATCTTCAGACTGCGGGAGGCCTCTTTGAGGACATGCATGCAGGGTAGGTATAGAATGTCCCGTGTACATTTTTTTTCATTTTGGCGTTCTAGGATTTAAGTCTTCATTGAGAGATTGGCTCATTTGTTTGGTTATAGGTGATCTGGAGGTCGTATGATGATGAGGAGGATGCAGGCGTGCCAGTGATTGAGTCTGGCCGGCCCTTCTTCGACGTGGACATATGGGTCCACTATTTTGAGAGGGTGGAGCGGATCCACACTTCTCACGTGGTACGACAACTGGGGCTCGCTCAGGGAGTTCCTCCAGAGATTCGCCACAGAGTAGCGAAGAGGATGACCGGCCCTCCTTGCCAGAATTTTACAGCACGGATGGCCCTTCAGATAGCAGACTTTAGAGCTGGGGGACTAGAGTTAGAGGGGCATGCGACGAGGTGGACGCCCAGGAGTTTGTGCGGTGGTTTAGTGCATTGGGTGGTGGGTGCCTCTTCACACGTCCCTTCCATGGGAGCGACTCCTTTGCGATTGGCAAGCCCGAGTCGGCGTCATCTTTGAGGGAGAGGCTGGCTGCATTGGAGCAGGGCCATGTCTCTGCGAGCGTGTGGGGGGCATTAGACTCTCTCCACAGGGCGATGGAGCGGATGGGTTGTGCTCCTCATTCGGATGAGGAGATGCTGCAGTCTTTAGCCTCCTAAGTTGCTCAGGTCAGGGGAGCGGAGGATGAGTTGGGAGTTCAGTTAGCGAAGACTCGACGGCTCCTGGTGAGTTAACTTGTATTTTTTTATTATTATTATGTGAACTTGGTTTTCGGGTCATTCTAACATGGTTGTAGTGACTCATTTTGTTTTTTTTTTTACAGTCTGAGAGAGAGGGTGAGGTTGCTCGTCAGGCGGCCTTGCTGGATGTTTATCGCCGCCAACAGCTAGCTGACCGGGAGATAACGGCCAGTCTACGATTTGAGATTGACTGATTGGTAAGCGTCCTCACAAGTATGGTTCTGTTTAATCATTAGCATTGTGAGCTGGTCGACTGATATGTTTGTTATTATTTTTAGAGAGCCAAGCTTGCTGCCGGAGGTCCTGTTCCGACATTTGATCCATCTTCAATTGCTTCCTCTAGTCGAGAGGATCCAGCGATGGCTCAGCTTTAGGCTGAGCTAGATCATTGGGTAAGTTTCATTAAATCTGTTATGTCATTTGCATCATTGCGTTAGCTTGTTGAGTGTCGTTGTTTTGCATTCTTAGTAGTTTACTAATATTATGTGGTATTTCAGCGTCAGGTCATCGAGGATCTTCAAACGAGGGAGGCGACTGCTGCCTCTCTACGTCCGGAGAGCCAGGTAAAGTTTCTTTTGATGTGGGATAATTCTATTTTGGTTGTTCCATCTTTATCTCGTTCTGACATATCTTGGATTATTTGGTCCTTTGTGCACGTTGTTCCGGGTTCTGCTCCCGACGATCCCCCTCAGGAGTCTATTCCTATCCCTACTCAGGTATGTTTTAGTCATTATGTTTATGGTTTATTTGTCATTATGGTATTTTTCTGATGTATTCAACTTTTTTTTTTGTAGGCGCCTACATTTGTTGTCCCTCCTGCGCCTCCTGCTGATCTAGTGACCGTTGAGACAGTCGACCAACTCCTGAGGGAAAGGCTGGAACTGGTATAGTTCTTTCCCTTTTGTTTTCGAAGTTCCTCATTTTGTTCATATATATATATATATATATATATATATATATATATTAGTTTTGCTTGACTTGATGCAGTAATGCAGGTTCGTCAGCTAGAGGAGGCGTGTCTAGAGGCGGCGAGTGCGCGCGCCACTCCTGAGGCGAGATGAGTCCTTGGGGAGATGCGGAGTCAGGCTAACTTATTTGCCGAGATGATGGCCACTCAAATGACTCATACTGAGGCGTTAGAGGTGGCTCGTCGAACGTCGTGGGCAGAGATGCATGTGTCCCTAGATGAGCTACAATATCGTCTAATGAGGAGTGAGCGAGGTATATATAGGCTAGCTCATCAGCTTGATGGGTCGGAGTCGAGGGCCACTGGTTCTTCAGCCGGGCAGTCACGTCACACGTCACATGATCGTGTCAGGGGTGATGCTCGCGAGGATGCAGTGGTTCGTGAGGTTCTTGCGAGGTATCCTCCTCGTTCCCGATCGAGGCGGTCTGTTAGTCATATGAGTGAGGGGGGATCTATGGCAGGGCCTCGTCATTTAGAGGTTTCGCCGACTTCAGGTGTCAGGATTGTATTTTCGGAGGACCAGTCCATAGACCTCCGAGCTGATGATACTGGGGACAGCAGTGCTCGACCATCCCAGCGGCAGCATAGGGATAAGGTGTGTGTGTGTGTTTTTTTGTGTATCCATAGCCTGTGTGTGTTGTATATATATAGGGGGTGTCCCTAGGGATAGGTGTAAAAAGAAATGAAAGAATTTTGACACACATATATATATATATATAGAAAGAGATTCTTTTGGTTTAGATGTACCTCATTGGCTCCTTTTCTTTTAGTTACCTCTTGTATCTGCTTTTGCTTTCAATTCCTTTAGCATCGTCAACCGTCATTGGGACTTGGATGCTTTCTGAGCTGACCTAGTGATGGTTGAAGGCTACTTCGTATATGCACATGTGAAAATAATGTCATCAGTAGTTTTGCTTGCCCCCTTGCTGATTGTCAAGGGGGGTGAGTATCTTAGACCGGGGTCTGGTAACAAAGATGGATATGTGCTTCTTTTTTTTCTTTTTTTTTTTAAACGAAAATAATGCAATAGGGAAAGCAAATAGCTAAAACAGAAATAACAATAAAACAATAAAATAAAAATGCCCCAGTGTAGGAGCGTGGTAGGATCGGCAGTATGGTATCTTTGGTAGTGCTTTCCGGAGGGTAACTTGTCATTTCTTATCTTCTTCATGAACAAGCCGGCATTTCTGACATGATTCCTTTTCTAATAAAATAAATGCCCCAGCATCAAGGTGTAATGGAGATTTTTTGGGTTTCGAGATAAGCACTTTGGGTTTATAATTGATCATGGGTACCTGGTGAGTTAGTTTTGAAGAAAAAAGTTGATCAGTACTGTCACCGAACTGGGGAAGCTATCTTTATGATCGGGTCAATTGTATACGGGGTCTATCCTAGGGTGGTGGTCATCCTATCCCGTTAGTTTTTTTTTAGGGAGAAGTACAGTATGTATAGTAAGTGATTGCGCCAGTCATCATTCATCAATTTTCGGTTTCACTTCTAGGAATATCCTGCAAGGCTTCTGATTTATTGTCCAAAATAAAAAATAGCGAAGGGAGGTAAGGCTCAGTGATGGGAGGAGTAGTTTATATCTAATATTTTCCAAAAGGGATAAGTAACAACCTTTTACTCAGAGGGGTGCGGGATGCCATGATCGAGCTCTTTGTCATGCTTCGACACCATCAAAATCTCACATTCTTTGATTAGCAGGAGTTTATCCTCCACCCGCCACCTTACAACGACATCTGGTAGTATGGGGGCATCGGAGGTGCCCTCACAGCTTGCTTATACACTTCTAGTGAAATTACCAGAGATGTCCTCACGGCCTGCTTATGCTTCCCTGAGCTCAATGACTTGTTCATTCATCGTAATGCTCTCCCTCGATTTTTTTGGACATATAAATGCGTATCTTTTTCGAAAGTATCCTGCTAGCGCAAGAATGATGAGTTTTGATTGAACCTAACATCTTCATTTTTTTTGCTCTAACGTCTCCTCCAATGACAGGGGAAGGGAAACGAGGATCGGGTGTTCCTTATATTTTTGAAAGAGGTTAGATAGGTCACTAATTTGTTAATCAGATTGCCCGAATGAGAAAAAAAAGGAAAGGGGGGGGGGCAGTAGATCAAAGGTCTTAAGGATATTTTAAGAATTGAAGCCGTACGACAAATGAATGGGTTGTGACGACTATGGGGGTGGTAAGTATAAGTATTGAACCACGGGATGTGACGATCACAGGGCCAGGGGTAGTATTTTCTAAGGTACATGGCATTCCAAGGACTAGGGAGTTCTTCCCCATCTTGATTCGCCAGCTTTTAGGCATTTCCAGGGTATACGGCTCTTATGATGTATGGGCATTCCCAGTTTGGTCTCAGCTTTCCTTTCGGGTGGGCGTGCTTGGAAGGCATAATTTTCTTCAAGACTAATTCTTCGATATTAAAGGTTCGTTGGAGGAATTTCTTATCATAAGCCCTAGCCACTCTCCTCTGATATACCTGGGCGTGATCAGCTACCCTTAGACGTGTCTCATCGAGCTGCTCTAGCTGCGTGAGTAGGGTAATTATCCTCTCGTCAAAGGATAGCTCATCATCGAGTTAAATGCATAAAGATGGTACTTGTATCTCATATGGTAGGACTTCCTCCATCCCGTAGGTAAGGAGGTAGGGAGTCTGGCCAGTAGCCATACAAATAGAGGTCCTATAGGCCCAGAGTGCTTCTGGCAGTCGTTCAAGCCAGTCGGCTCCATTGCTTGCTTCTACTGTGCATTTTAAGATTCGAATTAGCATTTTGTTCGTAGCTTCTGCCTGTCCATTGCCTTGAGGGTCGAACGGTGATGAGTGGCGTAGATCGATGTTGTACTCCTTGCATAGCTTCTTCGTCTTCTCCACGATGAACTGTGGTCTGTTGTCGGTGATAAACATCCTGGGAACTCCAAATCTGGTGATGATATTTCGAATGATAAACCTCACGAGTGTTGAAGCGGTGATTCTGACATAGGATTAAGCTTCTGCCCATTTGGTGTAGTATTCGATTCCTGCAAGTATGAAGGCGTGTTTGTGAGTGTTCCCGACTGTATCAGTGAAAGGGCCAATAATGTTGAAGGCCCACATCGAAAACGGCCATGGCAAAGTCATGGTATTCAATGCAACTAATGGAGCTTTGATGAGTGGGGCGTGTTCTTGGCATTGCTTGTAGGATTAAATGTAGAGGCGGCAATCTCTGATCATTGTCGGCCAGAAGTAATCTTGTCGTGTAACTTGATTAGTGAGTCTCTGTCAACCGGAGTGGGCGCCGCAGGCACTGGCGTTTATTTCCTGGATGATGTATTATCCTTCGACGGTTGTGACGCATCGTAGTAGTACTCCTTTGGTGAAGGCTTCTTTGTATAACGTTTCGTCGAGTATGCAGAATTGGGCGCATCTATTCCTTTTGGTCTTTTATTCAATTTTGGTAGCGTATGGAGGGACATGTTGATATTTCAAGAAATTCCAGATATCGAAGTACCATGGCTGTCCATCGTCAATTGGTGATTTTTCAAATCTGAACATGGCGACTTCGGTGTCCGCCTTGACGTGCTTTTTCGAGATAATTACTCCTTTTGGCCTTGTGTTAAGACCTGAAAAGTACCACTTTTCACCCCTTAACTTAATCTCTGTTGGACCCTTAATCATTGAATAAAAGTGTTTTAAGCCTGTTCTATAGGTAATGAACAGCAGTTGCAATAAGGCCTTAATCCTGCTAAGGAGCCCACTTTTGCCCCAGAAGTCTCTCAGAAGAAGGGAAGCTGGAACCAGACTAGAACTTGACTGCATGAAGGCAAAGCACAGTAGCAACAAAGCAAGAAATGAGCCTCGCACAGTTGCCGCAAGGTTCAAAGGATTCAGAAAGTAAGCCTCGCGTAGTCCTCGCGAGTTTCCCAAGACTTCATACCAAGTGTCTGCACTGTTCTCGCACAGTTTAGTGACAGAAGGGCTTCCGAATCATGAGTCGCGCAGCTCTCGCGAAGGTTAAGCACTCAAATTCTCACATAGTCTTACGCAGCTCAAGAAAGCAGCACTCAAAACCTCGCGTAGTTCACTTAAATAAGCTGAGGAGAGAGAGCTCCAGGTATTTATGCACGCAGTGGCTGCGGGATACAAAACTACAGAAAAACTTATCACGTAGTTCAGAGACCAATGCACATCACGCCCTGGCGAAGATCCATTGAGGAACAAACAGCTTGCGCGATTCCCGTGCCATTCTGAAGGAAAGTGCAATCTGTGAAGACCAGAGCAATCCATTGAGGATTCAATGCTCTATCGCGCGACTGCTTAAGCTGCAAACTAAGACAACCCCGCGACGGCTAGAATTTCAAGTTAATCCAATCTCGTGAAGACCGTGCTATCACACGACAGTCTTGGAAACCAGTGCTACCTGGCAAGGCTCTAGACTCTAACTCTCCCTCACTTCTGCAGAGGACATTCTGGGAACTTCCAGCAAGTAGGGCACGCACTCTAATGCTCCAATTTTTATGCACGCGCCCCGAGGCATCCAAGGAACAGTATCAGGCCATGTGGTATCGTTAAAATTGAGGTTTCCTAACCCTAATGCACCGCCAAGCTAGCTAGTATATAAACCCAAGCCTGGTTTAGGCTTAGGGGCTTTTAACCTCTCTTCGAATAGAATTTTATCTATCTTCTTCTTGCAGTAGCTATAGATCTCTAGTAAGGTTTAGGTAGATTTCTTTTTACTTTTTCTTCTCTCCATAGCCCAGCACTTGCTGGCTATGCCTCTGTATGCTTATTTGGTTTAGAATTAATGAAATTTCATGATTGGGTGTTTTACATGTATGGGATTGAAGTTTGAGATTGAGTTGTTCTGTACAAGGCTGCTGCCTTGAGATCCTCCATTGATAGGTTGTATTATGAGCAATGGAGGACTATTTTTAGAGACCTATTTAGATCCAAGTGACCTATGTGTCTGGGCTAACGTGCTCCCATACAAGCCTAGCCCCACCACAGGATCCACTAGATCTGAAATCCCCATTGGAGCTTGTGCTTGTAGCCTTGTGAACATGGTGGTGACAGTAGTGTTCTTGTTCTGTTTTGGTCCTCTATGAGGAGGATAGCCTCTGGGATAGTCTGTGACCATTTAAGTTGACAGGTTATAGCCTTAGGTTAAGGCCAATCCACAGATCCAAGACAGATTCTTCTTCTCTGCACTTGTGCTTGTAGCCCTGTGAGTGATTGTGCAGAGACAAACTCTCCTGTATTTGTATAGACCCACCATCAAATGCCAGATTTGGTTTGGTTATAGAGATTGTAGGCTTGTGACTGGATCACTACAGTCTTTCTACAGCAGTGGACAGCTAGACCTAAGGCTGTACTCAAACTCTTGCTGGTTCTATGTGTCTGGGCTAACATGCTCCCATACAGGCCTAGCCCCACACATAGCACTTTAGAGGTTGAGGTTCCCTATGGATTCTTGCGCTTGTAGCCTGGATGAAGTAGTGCTTACAATGATAGACTTGTTCTGACCCATCTCTGGACTATGGTTCCCCAATTGGATAGTCTGTGGCCATTTAAGTGGACAGGTTATAGCCATAAAGGGATTGGATCATGGCACAGAGTTGAGTTGGATTTTTTCTCCTCAGTGGTGATAATGTAGCCATTGGACAGGACTTCTATAGTAGCATATCTGAATTTGAGTCATGAAACACATCAGATCTGAACCTAATAGCATACTTCTCACCCTTTTATATTTATTTTCTCACACTCCATCCTTCTTCTCAACCCTTTCTGTAGTTAAATTATTAGATTACCAGAGAATGTAGGAATAAGTGACCTTAAATCACCTTCCATTTAGGACTGCCAGATCTATAGTCAGATCTGGAGAGCTTACTACTGGTGGCTCCCTTGGAGCTTTAGATCAACCTTCCCTGTGGGACAAACTCTTACTTATCAAAACTTGCTACAACAGGCCCTATATCTTGTAGGACTATGCATATTTTAGGCTTGCCGCTCAGTCATTTTCAATCCACCTTTCATTCATTTTCATTCACCCCATTCTTATCACTGCCTCCAATAAAGTCAGTAGCAAGCACAAAAAATAGCCTAACACCTTATACCTGTGGGGAGGATGGGTAATTCTGTCTTGATGGTCCATGCTACCTCGTGGGCAAGTACTGTCAACTTTTCAATGAAGAAGGTTTTAGTATTTTGTTCGATAGGTATTTGGATGATCGAGGCTAGTGTGGCTAAAGAATCTGCGAGCTCATTTTCTAATTTAGGGATGTGCGTAAAAGAGATTCTTTCAAATTTCTTTACTAAATATTGAGCGCTTTCTAGGTATGCCATTAGTTTCCTTTCCTTAGTTTTCTATTCTCCTATAACTTGTGAAATTACTAGTTTAGTCATCGATGGTTTTTAATTGTTTAACTCCTAATTGTAGTGTTGTTCGTAGCCCTGCTATAAAAGCTTCGTATTTTGCGACATTATTAGTGACAGGAAAATCTAGTTGAAAAGCTTTAGGTATGACAACTCCTTCTGGGCTCATGAGGACTATCCCGATGACTTTTCCTTTGTTGTTTAGAGCGTCGTCAAAATAGAGGGTCCATGAGGTCTTATCGGGCTCTTCGTTATGGATCGTAACAGTCTTCATCGAGAAAATCAACGTGTACAGGTTCATCATTCGAGAGTGGGAGGTCTGTGAGATAATCAGCGATGGCTTGTCCTTCGATCGATTTCTGCGTGACATAAGTGATGTCAAATTCCTGTAATAGCATGTGCCAGCGAGTAATCTTTTTTGATGTTGCGGGCTTTTCAAATACATACTTCAGAGGGTCCATTAGGGCCAGTACTAGTATTTTATGTGCTCCAAAGTAATGTCGCAATTTGGTCAAGGCCCACACCAATGCGAGGCAAGTCTTCTCCATCAGAGTATATTTTCATTTGTATTCGACCATCGTCCTGCTCAGGGAGTAGATAGCCTTCTCTCTCTTGCCGTCTTCTTCGTATTGTCCCAGAATTACTCTCATTGCTTTGTCGTTCACTAAGAGGTACAAAATTAGGGGTTTTTCGAGGACAGTTGGCGAAAGGATAGGCGGGTTAAGGAGGTATTTCTTGATATTGTCGAAGGCTTGCTGACACTGGTCGTCCCATTGGTACTCAGCTCCTCCTTTAAGTAGTCTGTAGAAAGGATCGCATCTGTCCGAATGCTGGGAGGTGAATCTCCTAATGAATTGCAATCTTCCTACCAAGCCTCTTAATTCTTTGATATTACTGGGAGTTGGCATCTCGAGGATGGCTCTGACTTTTGTGGGGTCAACCTCGATTCCTCGCTTGCTAACAATAAAACCAAGTAATTTTCTTGAGGTGACTCCGAAAACGCATTTCTTCAGGTTCATTTTCAGCTGATACTTCTTAGCTTTCTGTAAAATAAGTCAGAGCGCTTCAACATGTCTTACTCACGTTTGAGACTTCACTAATATGCCATCAATGTAGACTTCTACACACTTACGCATCATGTCGTGAAAGATAGCCATCATGGCACATTGATACGTAGCTCCTGCATTCTTGAGCCCAAAAGGCATAACGATGTAACAGTATGTTCCCCATGGTGTGGTGAAGGAAGTCTTCTCTTAGTCAAACTCAACTAATTTGATCTGATTATATCCAGAGAAGCCGTCCATAAAGGATAGCATCTCATGTCTAGCGATATTGTCAGCTAGGGTATCAATGTGTAGGAGTGGGAAGTCGTCTTTTGGACACACCTGGTTGAGATTTCGGAAGTCAATGCAAACTCGCACTCTGCCATCTTTCTTAGCAACAGGTACTATATTGGCGACCCACTTAGGGTAAAGAATGGCTCGGATAAATTTAGCTTTGTGTAACTTGTCGACTTCTTTGCTTTGGAAGGCAATTTGTGGGTGCATCCTACGGAGTTTTTGCTTAATAGGCTTTGCATCCGGTTCTAAGACAAGACGATATTCTACTAAACTTGGGTCTAAACCGGGCATATCTTCATAATACCATACGAAGGAATCGAGGTGTTCCTGCAAGACTTGTGCAATTTGTTGTTATTCCTTAGGATTGAGTGTTACGCTAATCAACAGTTTTTTAGGTTTCTCTTCAGTGCCAAAATTAAGTTCTTCGGTGGGTTACGCGGCAACTTGAGTTTGCTAATCGAAATACTTGATAACTCGTGGGAAGTCTAGTGCCTCCTCGGCAACTGGTGCCCTTTCTTCATCCTCGGTAAGCTCGTATACTACGAAGTTACTACACTGGGGATTTGAATTTGCGAAAGGTAACCCTTCGTCGACACAATTTATAACCAAGAGATCTTTGGTAAGGTAAAGGTCAAGGTTATTGATCCTTTTCTAGAAGTCACGAAGTATCTCATCCGGTATAATCACTGGCTTACTGTCTAGCTGGGACGCTTTACGTCCCTGTGTGAACGATAGGATAGAAACCTTAGGAGAAGAGTCTTCTTGCTGGCCACAAATCTGCCTAGGAATGAAGGATTCCCTTTCTTTTTTGAGGTTTTCTGATTTTTTTGGATTTTGTATTTCTGAATTTTTAGGGTTTTCTATTTTTTCTATATTTTTTATTTTTGATAATAAATATGGTAAAGGGTCGGTCGCCTCAAGGGGCACCGGGAGAATTGCTTCCTCTAATTGAGGGAGTGAGACAGCTGCTGGAGCCGTTCAGACGATCCTTCGAGGAATATAGACTTGTTGTAAATTTGGCATTTATTTTTTTTCTTTTGGAGTCCTCAGCTAATGAGACCTTGTGAATAAGTGACGCGGGTGATAGTTGCTCTGATGTTCAGATTTCCTCTATCACGTTAATGGCCTCTTCATCGAAGAAACTCTGAAGGTCGTAGTTGATTGAATTATCTGCATTTGAGTCATAATATGTGGTTCTTCCCACTGAGGGGGATCTCCCGAAGGATCCTCAGGGGTAGCAAGTTCTTTTCCTTAATCTTCATAATACGTTGAGATGAGTACGCATGCTTGGCAGCGAGGTTGGTAATGGTGAAGGATGTAGGGGGATTCCCAAGGGCATTCCCATCCTTCTAAATTAGAATCGAAGACAGTATCAAACTCATCTTCTTGATCTGATAATGCTTGAAGACCTAAATTAGCTCGTTCGGCTAGTTCGAGCATAGGGAGATCTATCCAGTAGTCTTCATCATCACTCAGGGGAGGCTGCCATTCTTCTTTAAGGGATTTCCAAAATATTTAAAGTTGTGGCAAATCCGGGGATGTAGAAGTATCTAGTTCGAGTTCCTCCTCAAACTCTATTAAGGCTGGTTGAGTGTTTCCTTTTGGATCAGATGGATAGCCATCGAGATCTTCTGCTCCTTGTGCCCATGGCTAGCTGGTAGGTCATTGTTAGTTTCTGTCGTCGCAGGGTTGGAATGGTTTGTTCCCTCTATCGCAAACCGTCGAGTCCACTTGGTGAAGCGTTCTAATATATTGATGCATGCCCTACAGCGGGGCTGGTAAGGGTGAACGATACAAGGGGAATCCCATGGGCATTCCCACCCTCCAAGGCCAAGGCCGAGGTGGATGCTATACAGGTTAAGATTTTCTAGTAGAGCATCATCCTCTTCCCACGTTGAGTGCAAGTGCTCTTCGTCATCTTGCAGGGTAGTTATATGAAAGTCTTCATCATCAATAGATTCCCAATCTTCTAATCGTGGTTTGGTTTCTAGAGGCTCTTTTCTCCTCTCATCTACAGACTCTTTAGGATCAAACAAGGGTTTGACTCCTTCGAGTGGTCTATCGATACCGTCGTTGAGACTCGTCAAATCGTTGAATGCTTTGGCCATTCGTTCAACTTCTATTTCTTGGGGTTTGGCGAAGGATACTTCCTTACGCTTTGACACGTCAGCTTTCTCAGTGGTCCCATAGACAAAGTCATCATATAGAGACCATTTCAGTGAGGTAGGGCATAAGTCGGCTTGTGAGCCATCCGATCGATAACCTAACCCTATGTGTTTACATATTTTCATTGGAATGACAGGTCTTATGCGACCTTGTTTATTCTTACCGAGTCCGGTGTGAGGGACATATCCAAGTTGGTACATGAGATCCCACCCTTTTGTCGCGGTGGGGTTAGTGCCATAAAGTTTGGCGAGGTCTGGGCCAATCTCTCTCTTCACTAAGTTTTGTTGACGCATTGGGGGAGAACTAGGATGGTTAGGGGGGTGGACCTCTGCGACGATCGGGTCTTCAAGGGTTTGAGTCTTTCGAATATGGCCTGTGTTTAATACATAGTCGTGAGCGGTCGGTATGCTCGCCACGTAATCAGTGTCTATCTCTTGAAGGGGTGCGTCAGCATATATACGGGCGATGGAGTCCTCGTATGGGAATTTGGCACATTGATGGTATGTGGACGCGATCGCCTTTATGGGCTCTAGACATTTTCTTCCTAAGATAAGATTATATGTACTAGCCGAGTAAGAAACATGAAAGGTGACGTCTTTCGTTACGGGCCCAAGGCGAACCTGTAGCTTAATAGTTCCTTTCACGAAGCGACGTGAGCCGGCATAGGCTATAAGTGGCAGGGCGGAGGGCCTAACGTCTTGCTCCCGTGTCAACTAGTGCGTGTGGCACAGAGAATCCTCTAATTATGACTGTGAGATATATGGGGGCCGCACTTTCTTGGAGGGACTCTTTGGGCATGTCTGCGTCTGTGAACGTGAGTGCTGGGGGTTGCGCCATGACTAAAGTGATTTGATGAAGTTCGTCTAAGGTCGTGTCCTTGTCCACTTGCGTGTCTTTGAGTGTCCTTATCAATAATCGGTGATGATCGGGCGATTTCTTAATGAGTTCTAGTATGGATATATGGGCTGGGAACTTCTGGAGATGTCGCAGGAGGTCATATTCTTATCCTGGCTCGAGCGCCACTTCTTTGCCTAGCTGGTGAACCTTGGGTGTAGGTGGTTGGAGTAGTTGAGGTGCAGAGCTTGGTGGAGGGATGATATGAGGCGGGGGGGCAAGTTAACCTGTCTTTCTCTCACATTCCCCTCTGGCGGTTGTGTACTTGTGAAATCCTTACTTCGAGGGAAAGGAGGAGGTAGGTAATTGGTTCTTGACTTGAGAATTGGGCACGTCGACTGCTAGCTAAACCCGACACAAGTCGAAGTCAATGCGTTCGTGGAGCGAGTGAAATTGGGGGTCGGAGCGTGTGCTTTCACGACACCATTCCAAGGTGGGAGATACTGTGTATAATCCTCCTCTTCTATGAAAGTAGAGACCAGTGTCTCACCTGGGTCAGGGTGTTCCTCTTTCTCACTTTCTCCTACATTCAGTAGACACTCAGTCTTTGTTTCACTCTCTCGGCTTGGAGCCTTTCGAATGCAACTTTCTATGTGTGCAACGATTTGGGCTGCAGTTTGGGGAACATGCTCCCCACACTCAGATTCAGAATTAGATGAAGGGGGTGGTAGGGATGTTGGTTCGGGATTTGGAGGGGTTGAAGGTCCTACTGGGTGATGATGGAGGAATGGTCTCCTGGCCCTAAAAGAATGTACTCATATCTGAGTAAATTTTGGGTATGGAAGCGGGCTCGGCGGGGCGATTCGAGTGATCAGGGCCGAGGGATGTAGGGGTGAAGGAACTCTTGCTAGTGGGGCGAAAGTGGTAGAGGGTTGGATGCGAGTGATTAAAGTAGATGGCCGGAAAGAAGGTTGACTGGGGAGATCCACAGTAGTGACCTGGGCAGGAGTTGCTTGGTTGTGGTTAGGCATGGGATTATTTATGATCCCTAAATTTTGTTGGGGTTGATTAGTATTAGGGTTAGGATTTCTAAGTGCTTCCTAATCAATTTGATTTTGGTCGTTCATATCATAAATCACATCCCTAAGGACCCAACAGTCCTCTAAATCGTGTCCCACATATCGGTGGAAGGCACAGTATTTACTATAGTCTAGATTTATAAGCCATGGGTGAGGTTTCTCCTGTGAGAATCAGATGAGGTTCTGAGTATTAAAGAAATAAAAGATGTTGGGAATTGTATCCGGTAAAGGGAGATAGTGTTCCCACTTTGGTTGGTAAGGGCCTCTGGCTGGATTGAAATTTTGCGGTTGGGGTACATTATTATAATTCAGTGCGTGGGCCGGTTGACTCCGTGGCACATTTTGGTTCTGATAGGGGTTAGGGTACTGATTCCTATCTTGATATTGGCCTTGACTTTGATTACGGCCTTGGTTTTGGTTCGCGTATTTCTGCTGACTAGCACCTTGATTTCGATTAGTGTACCCTTGTTGATTTTGGTTCTGTCCGAAATTTTGCAATTGGAAGTTTCCGTCACTAGGGTTTTGCGCTTTATTGACAACGGTGTTAATGTGCTCAGCCCCTAGGGCTTTCTTATTGTTTTTTATTTTGATTCTCTAGAAGAGCTTATTTTTTACGTGACTATGGATAGAGCAAGGTCTCCGCCTTTAATGTGTCGCACCTTTATTTTTGATGCCCGAGAGTGAAGTGCAGCAAAGTCGGGGCAATCACTTATGACGAGTGCACTCTTTAATGGTTCCCTAGTGTTGTTGATAATAATATCAATCAAGTCCTCTTTCATTAAAGTGCCGATCCTAGCAGCGAGTTTTCTCCATCTAGCGACGAAGTCAATGAATTCATCGTCAGGTCCTTGTTTAGCTGCCATTAGGTCGCTGAGACTAACTGTCTCCTAGATTAAGTGTTTGTGTTGGTCCAGGAATTGACCGACTAATTCATCAAAGGTTTGGATCTTATAAAGTGGGAGTCCCGCAAACCAATCTAAAGCTTCTCCTTCTAATGAGCGTTGGAAGTAGTGAATGATAAGTCCTTTGATTGTCACGTATGGGTCGACAATCATTGCAAAAGAGGGCCAAATGATAATTCGGATTTCAGGTGTTGTTGTATTTAGTGAATTTGGGCGGCTTGAATCCTATTGGTAAAGTAAACTCGACGTCTCGATAAAATTTGTCAAATCCGAATGAGTGGCTCGGGCGCTCTGTTTTGGCCATGTATTCATCAAGCATTCTAGGGAGGTCTTCAATTTTAACGATGCCATCTTTTGAAGCAACTCATGAGCAAACCTTGTCTAGAGTGTCATCATTAAATAATGTGTGGGCCGGCTGTCTCGGTGAGGTGGCGCGGGCTGACACGGATCTCAGGGTGGGAGGTGGCCTCTCTTGTCACTCTTGCTCTTCTAAAAATTGTCGTGACCTAATGGTTTCCTATGCGGCGGCCAACCCTCGAAGCAATTCTTCGGAGTCGTCATCTCCTCTTTGTGTTCTTTGGATACTGAGTTCTACGATTTATTGAGCAGTAAGGGTTTGTCCGATGCCACCACTCTACCATCATGGTTGTTCCTAGTGTATGGGGTAGAGAAGGGGTTCTCTTGCTCACCCACCATATTAATTTTAGGTTATCATGGGCTAGAATTATGAAAGGGTTCTTCTCCATACATGGGGTTGTCATGATATCCCCACAGTGGTGGGTCTCCTAAACTCACTCTTCGTATACCAGACATTTCGAGTCTTTGGTGAAGACTCATATATATATAAAAGGAAATCTAAACGATACGATGGAGAGGAAAAAATATGGAAATGTGCTAGAAACTAATTATCTAGAAACAGAGTTTGCAAAAAAGTCCCATCGTGATCACCAGTCTGTTGGTGTGCACTTTTTCTGGGTTCCTCTTGGTTCCCGTTGAATTAGTGGGTTCCAATTCTGTCCTGGTGGACTCTAGCGATGAGGTGTTTGGAATAATTGAGGTAAAAATAAATAATAAAAGGGGTTTTCTAGGAGAATTCCTAGTTTATTGCGATCGCCAGCTGCAGATATTTATCGACGGTGCAACACGTCAATAATCACGCTCAGGAGCAGGTGTGGGTTGCTTTTATACTAAATCGTCCGCCTGTGAATGTCAATGGCATTTTGTTTCTTTTGGGTAGATAGTTTGATTTCCTTTTATTTCCCTTTATAGTTATGCTTCTGGTCAGTTTAGATCTCCTTTGATTCTACTAGGAATTTAGTTATATAGGTTTGTTCCAGTCCTGTTAGGAATCCAATTAAGGTTGATTTCTTATTCTATTAGGAGTCTAATTATTTTCAGTCTCCTACTGGCACAAGGAGTGTATGTATAATAGTTCTGGTGAGACTTTAATTCGTTCAGGCATATCAGGTATACAAGAATTCTGACTGTATAAAGTATAACAACTCTATGGAAATTCTAATTGAAGCAATTATAGCAGTCCTGTTAGAATTCTAACTGAAATAAAAGACTAATTTTTGCTAAAACTCTTATTTAAGCAAAGGAATTAATGCTAATAACATCTAATTAAGACAAATAAACTAATTTTTCTATCGGATCTGATTAAGATAAATAAACTAATTTTGTAAAAATCTCTAATTGAAGCAATGAATTGACTATGCTAGAGAATCTAATTGAAGTAACGAATTTAATCCCATTTAATTATATAATTGAAGCAAGGAATTGATCGATTAAATTAAGATCTAAAGAGATTAATCAATCATATGAAGATTTAAGACAATTAATTAAGCATGTTGGAATAAACTTACTAATCAATAGTACTAAAAGTATAAAACTAAAGCAATTAATCAATTCTAAAATTCCTAAGAAACGGGGGGTTTGGGCCCGCTATGCTAAGGAAGATTGGCCTCGTTCCCGAGTACCCTCCGTAAGCTCCCTTGGGCAAATCGGGTGGCTAAAGTTGAAAATAAGCTGAATTTTTGGACCGTAAAATAGTGCTTTGGGATTTTTCAAAGTTGATTTCAGAATAGCGATTGTGAATTAAATTGTAAAACTAGAATTATAAGACTGAAACTCTATTTAGAATTTTTTTAGAGATGTTAAAATAAGGAATTTAGAATTAAAATTAAATTTTTAGTACTGAACTCGGGTCTGAAATCAGGAGATCATGTCGTATGATTAAAGACTGGTTCTAAATCGAAGGATTAGAACCAGAAATTAATGATAGGACTGTAAATCAAGATTTTAGAACTGAATTAAAGTTTAAAATCGGTATATCAGACCGATAGATTAAGGACTGGTTCCAAAAATAGAGAACTGGAACCAGATATATAGAATTTCGGTCTGAACATGGGTGCTACGGTCTAAAACTAAAAGTAAAAATATTAATAGAATTCCTAGATCTAGAGATTAGAAGCTATGAATCCAAATTAAAAGTTTAAATCCTTACCTAGGGTCAGGGCTGCGGAGAGAAATCTCGAAGATTCAAAGCTTGAGTTTCGAAACCATGATTAAGATGCTCTATGGGTTAGTTCTCGGAGTTCTACAGTTTCGAAATCCCAAAAAAAATCATTCTCTCTCAAAAAATTGCCAGCCTCCTCTCTCTTTTTGAGAAAAAAAGCTTTTATAGATTTTCCTTCAATTACGTGCCCTATTTCTGGCGTTTAATTGAATTACGTGCCTGGTTCCTGACGCTTAATCGTTTTGAGTTGGTCACCGACTCAATGAGCGACCGGCTCACTTTCTTAGCGAGTTTCTCAGTCCTAACAAAATTAGGGCTAATTGCGCACGTGATGGGAGGTGCACAATCTGATTAAGCGGTTCTTCGGAAGCGCTTAATCAAGGAAACTTAAGGGTTAAGGGTAGTGAGACTAGGTCGGGCATAGGCCAATTAGGCGCTTGTTTTGTGGCGCTCAATCCGATTGTGCGTCTGATTTCAAGCCCGTGATTGTGTCTCGAATAGGTCTGGGAAAGGAAGTTTGGACTAAAAGGGGGACTGATTGCGCGTTTGTGGTCTGGCGTGCAATCAAATTACATGTGGGGTTTCAAGCGCTTAATTCGGGGTTGTCCGGGTCTGGTCTCTAGAATGAAATGCAAGACTATTGTTTCAGTCTGCATTCCGACTATATACTATCGTTTCAGTATATAGCCTACCCATTTCGAGATCTGAGCCACAAAGCTATTATTTCAGCCTGTGTTCAGCCATGTATTATTGCTTTAGTGCATGGTTCCCATAACAGGGTTTAAAGGAAGGTCAAAGGTTGACCGAACAAAAAATATATCCCGAGAAGGCAAAATGGGGGTGTGCTTCATTTAAGACAAACAGAACAAAATTTTGAACCATATAATGTCCTCATCAACTTAAGCTCAATAATTACTAATCAGGTGTCAGATTTATCTGGACAGGAAAGATTCTGATACTTGCTATGGTACAAAATTTGAATTCAAAATGCTATTATTTTTCACTTTCAAACTTAATTGGTAAAATTTAAAAGGGATTCAATAAGAAGATGAAGCCTTTGTTAGATGGTCATTTTTGGGATGCATTGAAGGAAAGATAACTAAGCCCCACAGGATTTGATCCTTTGTGATAGAAAACTCCTTGAGTTGACTTGGACCCTGAAAGGATAAACTTTTTTGCTTTCGTTGAAGATTGACACATTTGACACTTGTTAGAATAATTTCTGCTTGTTTGCCATTATGTTTCATCTTTGCATATTAGAATTTTTCTTTAGTTTCCTGTTTTGATTCCGACTATTGGAATGCTTCAGTTCCCATAAACAAAGTTAAAAAAGAGCTCGAAAAGGTAATGTAGAAGACAAAATAACGGCTCTCACAAATTTTATATTGTTACCTTAATTTGGTGAGATACTACTAGCTATGGATGATGTGTTTATATTATTCCCTCGAGTCCCATGCAGAAATGTACTACAGAAATATTTTATCTTTCTTAACTCTTTTGTGAGTATAAACTGAATAGTATGGTGAAAAAGAGTTCTTATTGTCAAAATTGCTAAAAGTGTTAGACAGTGCCTAGGCATAGCCCACCCCGAATTGGGTCTTATCCGAGCTCGTGCTAACCCCAAGGTTTCTCCTTAATTAGATTAGGTTCAGCAGTTTGATCAGGAATCGGGTGTTAAGACCTGAAAAGTATCACTTTTCACCCCTTAACTTAACCTTTGATTAGACCCTTAGCCATCTAATAAGTTCTTGTTAAGTGTTTTATGTAGGTAATAATCAGCAGTGAAATAAGGCCAGGAATCCTGCTAAGGAGCCTGTTTTGGCACCAAAAGTCCCTCAGAAGGATGAACCCTGAATTCAGACCTGAAATGAGCCTCGCGCAGTTCAACTAAGGTTCCTAAGACTTTACAACAACTTCTATGCAGTTGAGTAATGCTTCAGAAGAGCTTGAGCTTACAAACTCCACTTGACTCTCATGAGCTCAAGAGTAGAACACATCCAGCGCAGATCCTCTCAACCTCACACGGTTAAACTCGAGAGCGGCTGGAGAGAGCTTTAGAAGACTCCTCGCGCAGCTGTCGCGCAGTCACCGCGGGATGCAACTATCAGAAGAGAACACCTTACACAGTTCTCACCCCATTCGAGAAGAAAGCATCCTCACGAAGGCAAAGCCATCCTCGCAAAGATCAATTAAGACATGGAACCTCGCGTAGTTCAGAACTCATTAAAGCCTCGCGAGGTAACTCGCAAAGTCCATTAAAGAAAAGTGATCGCGCAATTCTCGCGCTATTTAAATCCATCCTCGCGAAGATCAACCCAGCGAATGCGCAGCTATCTCGCGACTGCTTGAACTCCAACCCCGTGACATCTGAGGCTTTGATGTCTACTCAACCTCGCGAAGCCCAATCCAACAAGAGCGCAATTCTCTACCGCGCGACTGCCTGAAGAGCAAATCAAGGCAACCTCGCGACGGTTGAAGCTTCAATTTCAAAACATCCTCGCGAAGAGCAAGAGCTACCAAGCGACAAGTCTGGGAAACAATAGCTACCTAGCGAAGCTCTGAACTTCAACTTTCATCGCTTCAGCAGAGGACTTTCTAGAATTTTTTAGCGATTAGGCACGCACTCCCATGCTTAAATCTCCGTGCATGCGCCCCGAGGCATCCAAGGATCACTATTAGGCCACATGGCATCGTTAAAATTAGGGTTTCCTAACCCTAATACGCCGCCACATCACTGCTATATAAACCCATACTTAGCTTAGGTTTAGACATCTTGGAATACCTCGGAACAGAGCTGGGAACACATCTCATCTCTTAGAGATTTGATCTGAGATCATTTTTTCTTTTCTTTTGTAGCTGTAAGTAGTTTTTCTTTTTCTTTTTCTTTTTCCTTCTCTCCATAGTCCAACACTTGCTGGCTATGTCTTTGTATGTATTTTGAACTAGTTTAATGGAAATTTGTAATAGGATTTTTACATTATGAGATTTGTGTTTGATTGTGAGATGCTCTGTGCAAGGCTGCTGCCTTGTGATCCGCCATTGCTTTGGCTGTGATTCGAAGCAATCGAGGACTGATTCTAAGGGCCACTCAGATCCATGTGACCTGTGTGTCTGGGCTATCATAGTCCTATACAACCTTAGCCCCACCACAGGACCCACTAGATCTGAAATCCCCATGGGAGCTTGAGCTGGTAGCCTCGTGACCATGGTGGTGGCAGCGATATTCTTGTTTTGGCTTGGGCTCTGTGAGGAGGATAGCCTCTGGGATAGTCTGTGGCCATTCAAGTGGACAGGTTATAGCCTTAGGGTGATTCTAATCCATCGATCCAAGATGGATCCTACTTCTCTGCATCTGAGCTTGTATTAGCCTGGTGGGAGATTGTACAGAGGCAGACTCCCCTATATTTGTATAGATCCGCTATCAGATGTTAGATCTGATCTGGTTATAGAGATTATAGGCTTGTGACTGGACCATTGTAGCCTCACTCAAGCAATGGACAGCTAGATCGAAGGTTGTACTCAATCTCTTGCTGGTTCTATGTGTCTGGGCTATCATGGTCCTATACAGCCTTAGCCCCACACATAGAGCTTTAGAGGTTGAGGTTCCCTATGGATTCTTGAGCTGGTAGCCTGGATGAAATAGTGCCTACAATGATTAACTTGTTTTGACCCATCTCTGGATTGTGGTTCCCCTATGGGATAGTCTGTGACCATTTGAGTGGACAGGTTATAACCTTAAGGGATTGGATCATGGTCCAGAGATGGGTTGAATTCTTTCTCCTCAGTGGTGATAACGTAGCCATTAGATAGCATTTCTATAACATTAGATCTGAATTTGAGTTACAAAACTCCTCTGATCTAGGCTCAATAACATACTTCTCACCCTTTTAGATTTATTTTCAACACTCCATCCATCCTCTCAACCCTTTCTGTAGTTTAGACATTAGGCTACCTTAGGATCTGTAAACTAAGTGACCTTAAACTCCCTTCCCTTAAGGACCACCAGATCTGTAGTCAGATCTGGAGGGACTACTAGAGATGGCTCCCTTGGAGCTATAGATCATCTTTCCCTGTGGGACAAACTCTTACTTATCAAAACTTGCCACAATGGACCCTGTATCTTGCAGGTATAGGACTTCTCAGTTGTACTAATTTCATCCCCTGTTTTATTTTAATTTTAAATTTCTTTTACCACAAACAAACAAAGAAAGCAGCAGCTGGGGGAGCAACAAGTTTTTGGCGCCATTGCCGGGGAGAGTTGATCTTTTAGTAGACCCTAAGTTTTTGTAGTTTTATTATTCTTTGGTAGTTAAGAATAATTGATACTGCTTATATATTTGTGAATTATTTTTTTTTGCAGATCTAGACAGCAGCAGTGAAGGACAGTTGGACTGCAATTGGAGCTTAGCTACCTCTGTTTGCAAACTCTCTAACTTTTAAAACTCTATCTATCTTTCTGGAAAACTCTCTAGCAGTATCTAAGATAGTTGTAACTGTATTCTTTGAATAGCTATAAATTAGTTAGATAAAATTTGTTAATTGTAAAGTTATTCATTTGCAATGTGCCTATAAGAAGCTCTGCTTGCTATTGGTGTGCTTGTATGCTAGGGAGGAGATCTCTCAGCCCTACTTTAGAGCCTCTTAACCCTGAGTTAAAAAGGGGTAGGAGACTTAGAAGAGACAGGCACACCACAGGAGAGCCCCCAAGTGAATCTGTGACAGCAAATATGGGTGAAGAATAACCCATAACTCTCAAGGGGTTGAATGCTCTGGATGACTATAACTCGCCTTTTAGCATTCAATTCCCTGATGTTCAGGGGAATTATGAAATAAAGACTTCAATCATCCAGATGCTGCCCTCTTTCCATGGGCCTAGCAAGGAGGACCTTACAAGCACATTGACCAGTTCTTGGCCCTATGCACCACTTTTAATATCACTGGTTTAGGACCTGAGGCTACTAGGCTCAGACTCTTTCCCTTCTCTCTGAAGGATAGGGCCAGTACCTGGTTGACCACTCTTCCCAACAATAGCATTGCTTCATGGAAAGACCTATAGACCAACTTCATGACCAAGTTCTTCCCTGAGACCAAAACTAGCCAGTTGAGGAAGGTAATTCTTGCTTTTGCCCAAGCCCCAACTGAGGATTTTAATCAAGCCTAGGATAGGTTTAAGGAAATGCTCAAACAATGCCCCCACCACAAGATCCCAGACTGGCAGCTTGTTCAAAGCTTCTACAATGGGATTGATGAAAAAAGTAGAGATATGGTTGATGCCTCTTGTGGTAGCACTTACATGCACAAAACTGCTGATGAGGCATGGGAATTGTTTGAGGTGATTAGTGAAAATGCTTTTCAAAAGATATCCTTGGAAAGAACTAGTCAGGAGTCTGAGTCTAAAGTGGGGCCTGCTGCATTGACAAGAGGAAAAGTTTGTGAGGTGTCTGGGAACAATGACCTGCAGCTGCAGATGGCAAATCTCTCTATGAAGTTTGATAAATTACTGACTGTGATGCAACCCACAAGAGCTGCTCATGTGGCAAAGGCATGTCTGATATGCCAGTCCCCACAACACACAGTGGAGGAATGTCCATCTGTAGGGCCATATCCCGAATTGGTTTTGGAACATGTTGCTGCTGCTCAATCTTATGGCTAACAACAATCTGGGGGCTACAATAGACTGCCATATGGATACCAGCACCCAAATGTTGGTTACCAATGGAGAGACCACCCAAATCTGAGGTGGAGGCAAGACAATTATATGCAGCCCCAACAGATGTTGGTTGTACCTCAAAGGCCACAGTAGTAGTTCAATCAAGGGAATGCCCCTAGGTCTAACTTCCAGCACCATCAGCAACCCCATCAGCAATAAAATCAATTGGTCTTACCCCCATCTCAACCTAGAAATACTTCTTTCGAGGACCAGGTCTTGACCTCACTGCAAAACTTGGGTTCCTTGGCTCAGACTGTGAATTCTCATGGTCAGAGCATCAAGAAGATGGAAGAACAGATTGGCCAACTAGTGAATACCTTAGCCAAAAGAGAAGAGGGAAGGTTGCCCAATCAACCAGTGGTTAATCCCAAGGGCCAATTTTTGATTGGTGAAGGATCCTCAAACCCTGAAGGGGATCTTTCATTGAATTGAAGCTAAGACCTGTGCACTTTGTATGTTATGTACTTTACTGTTTATAGGAATTTTTAGTGATCTTGTTGGAGTCTGAGTTTAGTGCTTTATGCCTACTTTTATTCCTGTTCCCTTTGTTTGATAATTTTAAGTGATTGAATGATGATGGTATTGTTTGAATGCTTTTCATGATGTGTGAATTTATTACTTTTAGAGTATGTTTTATAATGCTTATGGGTGTCCCTGGAAGAGAGCCAGTGAGAGCATCCACACACAAAACAATGGTCAAAAGGCTGACTAGTGGGTGTGTGAATTCTAACTCTGTTAAGCCATCGCGAGGTTGTGAAAATTTGGTTTGGTTTCCTCTCGCGCAATTTATAAATAATTACTTTGCTTTGCTGTCGCGAGTTTCAGATATAGTTGTGTGGGCTTCCTCGCGCAGTTTAAATGAACATCCAATCTTGCGACCCATTCAGCCTATCTAGCGAGCAAATATTTTTGAAGCGCATCGAGCCTTGCGATATTTAAAATCCAACCCCGCACTGCTTTTCTTTACTGCTTTCTCTTTCCTCTCCTGCCAGCGAAACCCTAGCTCCCACTCCTCTCAATCTCTCTCCTCCAAAGATCCCTGCTCTGATTCATCGTTTACTTTGAAATTCTGGATTTTTGCTCTTAAAGCTTCCATCAACAGTTGCCCCCTGCTAGGAGCTCCTGCGGTTTACCGTGCATCAAATTGAACAGAACCCTTAGTTTTAGGGTAAGACTCAGCTCTTAATTTTTTCTTTCAAATTTCAACTGCACGCTCACCAAGGAGGATCTTAATGGCTTCTAAAAGTGCACCTATGAAAAGAGCTAGGGATCAGGCTCCCGTGGAGCCGGCCCCTAAGAAAGCCAAGTCCTCTACGACACAACAAAAAGGGAAGGAGGTGGTTCCTGAGGTGGCTGAACAAACACCTGATTAGTCTACACCCTCTGAGCCCTCATTTCCATTCCCTTAGAGCCTGAAGCCATTTTTGATATATCCTTCTTTGAATCTGACCCGTTGTCAGTACCTGCCATTGAGTTCTTACGCAAGGCTGGTTTGTTCCCCTTGATGTAAATGATTCCTGCACTAGCCTACCCTAGGTTAGTGCAACTCCTTTACCAGCACCTTAGGGTCAGACCAGACACATATGGGCAGGCAGGCCTCCTTGTGTTAGTTGACAACTTTGAGATGCTACTCAACCCAGCGTTGATTGCTGAAGTCATGGGCACCCAGGCCATTTTTGATCCCAACTGTGGTTATGGTTCCCCTGTGAGTGCCCCCATTGATACCATTGCACAAGCCCTTACCAGAGGTTTGAAGGCCACAGGGGACTCCATTAGAAGAAGAGATTTGGATCCAAAATTACTATTCATTGATCAAGTATTGAGGAAGAATATTTATTGCTCCGGCCATCAGCAAGAGAGAAGGACACCAATTGCTGATGCTCTCTATTCCTTCTCTCTGGGCCATGGATTTAATGTCGCATAGTTGATTTTTGAGGCCATGAAGGATAAGTGTTAAGACCTGAAAAGTACCACTTTTCACCCCTTAACTTAACCTTTAATTAGACCCATAGCCACCTAATAAGACCTTGTAAAGTATTTGATGTAGGTAATAACCAGCAGTGAAATAAGGCCAGGAATCCTGCTAAGGAGCCTGTTTTGGCACCAGAAGTAACTCAGAAGGATGGACTCTGAATCGAGACCTGAAATGAGCCTCGCACAGTCCAGCTGAGCTTCCCAAGACTCTACAACAACTTCTTGTGCAGATGATTGACTGAAGAGCTTCAGAAGCATACACTCGCGCAGCTCTCGCGAAGCTCAAGAGTAGAACACATCACGCAGTCTCGCACAGTTTAAAGTAGACCTCTCTGAACCTCACTCAGTTCACTCAGAACGGCTGAGAAGAGAGAGCTTCAGAAGACGCCTCACACGCATACGATCACGCGGATGCAATTATCAAGAGAACTCCTCGCATTCAAGAAGAGAGCATCCTTGCGAAGGCAAAGCCACCCTCGCGAAGATCAGTTAAGACATGGAACCTCGCACAGTTCAGAACTCATTAAAGCCTCGTGAGGTAACTCGCGAAGTCCAGTGAAGAGAAGTGCTCGCGAAGTTCTCACGCTATTCAAATCTGTCCTCGCGACTGCCTGAAGAGAAAACCAAGCCAACCTCGCGATGGCTGAAGTTTCAATTTCAAATCATCCTAGCGAAGAGCAAAAGCTACCACGCGACAAGTCTGGGAAACAATGGCTACCTAGCGAAGCTCTGAACCTCAAACTTCCATCTCTTCAGCAGAGGACTTTCTGGGAATTTCTAGCGATTAGGGCACGCACTCCCACACTCAAATCTCTGTGCACGTGCCCCGAGGCATCCAAGGATCACCATTAGGCCACGTGGCATCGTTAAAATTAGGGTTTCCTAACCCTAATGCACTGCCACACCACTGCTATAAATACCCATACTTAGCTTAGGTTTAGGGAGCTTAGACCATCCTTTCTTTCTACATCTTGGAATAGCTGGGAATACATCTTATTTCTTGGAGACTTGATCTGAGATTGTTTTGTTTTTCTTTTCATAGTTGTAAGTAGTTTTCTTTTTTCTTTTTTCCTTCTCTCCATAGTTCAGCACTTGCTGGCTATGTCTTCGTATACATTTTGAACTAGATTAATGGAAGTTCTGTAATAGGATCTGTACTTTGTGGGATTCGTGTTTGAATGTGAGATGCTCTGTGCAAGGCTACTGCCTTGTGATCCCCCATTGCTTTGGCTGTGATTCAAAGCAATGGAGGACTGATTCTAAGGGCCATTCAGATCCAAGTGACCTGTGTGTCTGGGCTATCATGGTCCTATACAACCTTAGCCCCACCACAAGAGCCACTAGATCTGAAATTCCCATGGGAGCTTGAGCTGGTAGCGTGGTGACCATGATGGTGGCAGTGATATTCTTGTTTTGTCTTGGGCTCCGTGAGGAGGATAGCCTCTGGGATAGTCTGTGACCATTCAAGTGGACAGGTTATAGCCTTAGGGTGATTCTAATCCACCGATCCAAGATGGATCCTTCTTCTTTACACCTGAGCTTGTAGAAGCCTGGTGGGGGATTGTACAGAGGCAGCCTCCCCTATATTTGTATAGATCCGCCATTAGATGTTGGATCTGATCTAGTTATAGAGATTGTAGGCTTGTGACAGGACCATTGTAGCCTCACTCAAGCAATGGACAGTTAGATCGAAGGTTGTACTCAATCGCTTGCTGGTTCTATGTGTCTGGGCTTTCATGGTCCTATACAGCCTTAGCCCCACACATAGAGCTTTAGAGGTTGAGGTTCCCTATGGATTCTTGTGCTAGTAGCCTGGATGAAATAGTGCCTGCAATTATTAACTTGTTATGTTTTGACCCATCCCTGGATTGTGGTTCCCCTATGGGATAGTCTGTGACCATTTGAGTGGACAGGTTATAACCTTAATGGTTGAATCATGGCAGAGTGATGAGTTGGATCCTTTCTCCTCAGTGGTGATAATGTAGCCATTGGACAGGATTTCTATAACATCATATCTGAATCTGAGTTACAAAACTCCTCTAATCTAGGCTCAATAACATACTTCTCACCCTTTTTTATTTATTTTCCACACTCTATCCATCCTCTCAACCCTTTCTGTAGTTTAGACATTAGAATACTTAGAATAAGTGACCTTAAACTCCCCTCCTTTTAAGACTGCCAGATCTGTAGTCAGATCTGGAGGGACTACTAGAGATGGCTCCTTTGGAGCTGTAGATCACCTTTCCCTATGGGACAAACTCTTACTTATTAAAACTTGCTACAATGGACCCTGTATCTTGCAGGTCTAGGATTTCTTAGTTGTGTTGCTTCCATCCCCGGTTTTACTCTTTCTTTAATTTTCAAATGACTTTTACCACCCAATAAACCAAGCACACACACTGAGAAATCACCAACAAGTTTTTGGCGCCGTTCCCAGGGATAGATGATCTATTAGTAGACCCTTAGTTTTTATATTCTTAGTATCCTTTGAAAATGTGAATAATTGATACTGCCGACATAATTTTGAACCTTTCTTGTAGATCTAGACAGCAGCAGTGAAGGACAGTTGGACTGTAATTGGAGCTTAGCTACCTCTGTTTGCAAACTCTCTGACTTTTAAAACTCTGTCTATCTTTCTTAAAAAAAATTTCTAGCAGTATCTAGGTTAGTTTTAAATGTATTCTTTGAATAGCTGTAAACTAGTTAGATAAATTTGTTAATTGTACAGATATTCTTTTGCAATGTGTCTGCAAGAAGCTTTCCTTTCTATTGGTGTGCGTGTATGCTAGGGAGGAGATCTCTCAGCCCTGCTTTAGAGCCTCTTAATCCTGAGTTAGAAAGGGGAAGGAGACTTAGATGAGACAGGCACACCACAGGGGAGCCCCAAAGAGAATCTGTGACAGAAATTATGGGTGAAGAACAACCCAGAACCCTCAAGGAGTTGAATGCTCCGGATGACTATAACTCTCCTTTTAGCATTCAATTTCCTAATGTTCAAGGGAACTATGAAATAAAAACTTCAATCATCCAGATGCTGCCCTCTTTCCATGGGCTTAGCAAGGAGGACCCTTACAAGCATATTGACCAGTTCTTGGCCTTCTACACCACTTTTAATATCACTGGTTTGGGACCTGAGGCTACTAGGCTTAGACTCTTTCCCTTCTCTCTGAAGGATAGGCCCAGTACCTGGTTGACCACTCTTCCTAACGATAGCATTGCCTCATGGAAAGACCTGCAGACCAAGTTCCTGACCAAATTCTTCCTTGAGACCAAAACTAGCCAGTTGAGGAAGGAGATTCTTGCTTTTGCTCAATCCCCAACTGAGGATTTTAACCAGTCCTGGGATAGGTTTAAAGAGATGCTCAAACAATGCCCCCACCACAAGATCCCAGAGTGGCAGCTTGTACAAAGCTTCTACAATGGGATTGATGAGAAAAATCGAGATATGGTCGATGCCTCTTATGGTGGATCCTACATGCACAAGACTGTTGAGGAGGCATGGGAATTATTTGAGGTGAGTAGTGAGAATGCTTTTCAAAAGCCATCCTTGGCAATAACTAGTCAGGAATCTGAGTCAAAGGTGGGGCCTGCTGCTGGATCAAGAGGAAAAGTTTATGAGGTGTCTGGGAACAATGACCTGCAGCTGCAGATGGCAAACCTCTCTATGAAGTTTGACAAATTCCTGACTGTGATACAACCCAGAAGAGCTGCTCATGTGGTGGAGGCATGTCTGATATGCCAGTCCCCACAGCACACAGTGGAGGAATGTCCATCTGCAGGGTAGTTTTCTGAATTAGTTTTGAAACATGCTGCTGCTGCTCAATCTTATGGCCAGCAACAATCTGGGGGCTACAATAGACAGCCATATGGATACCAGCACCAAAATGCTGGTTACCAATGGAGAGACCACCCAAATCTGAGGTGGAGGTAAGACAACTACATGCAGCCCCAGCAGATGTTGGCCTTACCACAAAGGCCACAACAACAGTTCAATCAAGGAAATGTCCCTAGGTCTAACTTCCAGCACCATCAACAGCCCCATCAGCAACAAAATCAATTGGTCGTACCCCCATCTCAACCCAGAAATACTTCTTTTGAGGACCAGGTCTTGACCTCACTGCAAAACCTGGGTTCCTTGGCTCAGACTGTGAAATCTCATGGTCAGAGCATCAAGAAGATGGAAGAGCAGATTGGCCAACTAGCGAATACCTTAGCCAAAAGAGAAGAGGGAAGGTTGCCCAGTCAACCGATGGTTAACCCCAAGGGCCAATTTTTGATTGATGAAGGATCCTCAAACCCTGAAGGGGATCTTTCATTGAATTGATGTTAAGAACTATGCACCTTTGTATGATATGTACTTTACAGTTAAAGGAATTTGTAGTGGTCTTGTTGGAATCTGAGTTTAGTGCTTTATGCCTACTTTTATTCCTGCTCCCCTTGTTTGCTAATTTCAAGTGATTGAATGATGATGGTATCGTTTGAATGCTTTTCATGATGTGTGAATTTAATGCTTTGAGAGTATGAGAATTTTTTGAATGTTTTATAATGCTTATGGGTGTCCCTGGAAGAGAGCCTGTGAGAGAATCCACCCACAAAATCAAGGTCAAAAGGCTGACTAGTGGGTGTGTGAATTCTGACTCTGTTAAGCCATCGCGGGGTTCTAAAAATCTGGTTTGGTTTCCTCTCGCGCAGTTCATAAAGAAGCACTTTGCTTTGCTGTCGCGAGTTTCAAATATAGCTGGGTGGGCTGCCTCGCGTAGTTTAAATGAACATCTAATCTCGCGACCCATTCATGCCTATCCAACGAGCGGATATTTTCAAAGCGCGCCGAGCCTCGTGATATTTAAATCCCACCCCGCGTTGCTTTTCTTTACTGCTTTCTCTTTCCTCTCCTGCCAGTGAAACCCTAGCTCCCACTCCTCTCAATCTCTCTCCTCCAGCATCCTGTCTACAATTCATTGCTTACTATGAAATTCTAGATTTTTGTTCTTGAAGCTTCCATCAACAGTTGCCCCCTGCTAGGAGCTCTTGCAATCTACCGTGCATCAAATTGAACAAAACCCTAAATTTTAGGGAAAGACTCAGCTCTTAATCTTTCCTTTCAAAATTTCAACTGCACACTCAGCAAGGAGAATCTTGATGGCTCCTAAAAGTGCACCTGTGTAGAGAGCCAGGGACCAGGCCACCGTGGAACCTTCCCCTAAGAAAGCCAAGTCCTCTACGGCACAACAAAAAGGTAAGGAGGTGGTTCCTGAGGTGGCTGTAAAAACACCTGATTACTCTACTCCCTCTAAACTCCTCATTTCCATTCCCTTAGAGCCTGAAGCCATTTTTGATATTTCTTTCTTTGAATCTGAGCCGTTGTCAGCACCTGCCATTGAGTTCTTGCGCAAGGCTGGTTTGTTCCCCTTTATGCAAATGATTCCTGCATTAGCCTATCCTAGGTTAGTGCAACTCTTTTACCAGCACCTTAGGGTCAGACCAGACACACATGGGCAACCAGGCCTCCTTGTGTTAGTTGACAATTTTGGGATGCTACTCAACCCAGCGTTGATTGCTGAAGTCATGGGCATCCCTGCCATTTTTTATCCCAACTATGGTTATGGTTCCCCTGTGAGTGCCCCCATTGACACAATTGCACAGGCCATTACTAGAGGTTTGAAGGCCACAGGGGACTCCATCAGAAGAAGAGATTTGGATCCCAAACTACTGTTCATCGATCAAGTGCTAAGGAAGAATATCTATTGCTCCGGACATCAGCAAGAGAGGAGGACACCAATTGCTGATGCTCTCTATTCCTTCTCTCTGGGCCACGGATTTAATCCTGCATGGTTGATTTTTGAGGTCATGAAAGATATGATGGTGAAGCTCGGGCTGCAAAAGAAGATCCACACTCTCCCCTACAGAAGACTCATCACCAAATTACTTCTGAAGGGAGGGTAAAAGATACCAGTGGGGGAGTTATCTGCTGACCTCACTCCCACCACTTTTACCAAAAGACAATGGGAGATCAGCAGAAGTCTGATGGATCCCCAGAAGAAGAAGAAGAAGAAGGATGAAGCTCAGATTGTTTCTGAGTAGGGTGAGGGAGCTGTTGTGGCAAAGGCTGCCCCTGCCCCCAAAAAGAAGGCTAAAGCCCTTGCTCCAAAGAAGGTGGCACGAGCTTATGTCTCCTCTGCTTCTGCAGCAATCCCTCCATCCACCACACTTGCCTCTCCACTAGTTTCTTCACCTATTCCATCTCTCCCTTTTCCTCTCTTATCTCCCTTGTCCATTCCACCTCCCACTGTTATTCGTTCCTGGGTGGAAAGTGTTGAACCCCATGACAATACTCCCCCTTCACCCACCTTACCTCAATACACAGCCCCAATATCTTCAATATCATCTGACCTCAACCCTGACAGCCCTCCCTTGATCACATACCTTAAAAAGAAAACCTCTCACACAACCCCTGCCTTATCTTTACCTACTTCCACCTCCCCTGTCATTCCCACAGACACACCCCATATTGACCAACCCTTAGTCCAACCCCTCCCAACTACATCTTCACTCCATGATCTTGACTTTAACCTAGCCCCCACTTCAGGGTATCAGGCCTTCATGACTACCTTGCTTGATACCTTGCCCACCCATGACATCCCTCTCCCAGATTCCCCATTCCCTTCACCACATCATTCTCCAGCCCTTTCAACTTCTCCCTCTGCAACTTTCCATCATGCCCCCACTTCCCCTTTCCAACCTGTTCCCTCCTATCCTCATACTCCACCCCAACCAACCTCAGATACCCTTACCCATATCCTTTCCCTCATATATGACATCCAAACCCAACTCTCCAACACCACACAAACTCAAGCCCAAATGCAAACTGACATCACCAACATACAATCCACCCTTCAAACTTTGACAAACCCACCCATCCCTACACAACCTCCTACCACCCCATTGACCCAACCCCCTTCCACCTCTGACTCCACAGTTCCACCAGACCTCACCCAAATTAACTTACCTACACCCTTCACCCTCCAAGACACCATACCCCACCACTCCTTCCCCACTCTACCTATCCTACCCCCACTAATATTACCTCCACTATAATTTACCAATACTTCTACCCAAACAGACTCCATTCCCTTCCCATCCACCTTTCCCATTCAACCCCACCTATTTGCAACCCCACCCCTTCCATTTCGACCCTTCACCATTCCATTCTTCCCTTACCCAGAACCATCCATATCCACTGACCTTCCTTCTTTTCACCTTCCACCCATACCTTCCATTCCACCTCTTCTCCCACCCCCTCCTCAATTCACTGACCATTCAACACAGACTACCCCAGCCACTTCCACCCCTTCTCTTGACTTTATCCCTACACCACCCACTTTTCCCCTCAGGATCATTCACCTTTTACTTCTTCCACTCCATTTCTACCCATCATACCCAGACACTCCTATTACACCCCCCCTACTTCACCCTCCTCCATGCCATGAGGGACAATGTCTATATCAAGTGGGATGTTCTCAATGGCATGGCCCAACTCCGACAAGACATCGAATACCCCTTACTGCAGAAAATTAGTGATTTGAAGCTTGCTCACAGCGAGCAGCTGAGAGATATTTCCAAGGGATGAGAGGCAATTTTGGAGACACTCAATGCGAACAAGGCTGCGGCAACTTATTACAGAATGACTACTGAGATTAAAAAAGCTAATGTAGAAAGGGCGAAAAAGCACAACAGGTTATTAGAAAGGAAACTGAACAATGCCCAAGAGATCAACCGACTCAGTAAGGAGCTTGCAGACACCAATCTCTTGTGAGCTAATAAGAAAATTGAGATTTTGGAATAGAGGGTTGCCTTCCTACTATCCCAACTAATACAGGCCACCCCTCTCGCCACAGCACCCCTTGAGGCCCCATCCTCTTCCACACAACCAGGCCCATCTTCTTCCACTCCCCCTGCCCCTACACCTACACAACCTGTTCCCCCACCTCCTCCAGCCCCAACCCTAGTACCTCCTCCTGTTCCTACTCAAGTTCCTGCTCCTGCTAAAGTCCCTACTCCAGCCCCTGCTCCTGTCTCAGTGCCTCCCCCTGTTCCCTCCGCTGCCCCCAAAAGAAAATGGACTCCTTCCAAGAAATATCCCACTTCCAAAAGAGCCACTACAGCCTAAAAAGGAAAACGACTAGCCCCTCCATCCCCACCTCCAAAGGTCACCAGAGCTTCTGCTCAAGATGATCCCCATGGTCGCCTACTTTCCAAAGATGAAAGCAGACAGACTGCTGCTGCCCTTGGATTGAATCCCACCGAGCTTTTTCCTTCTAACTCAGAATCTAATTCCGCACCACCTAGGGATCCCAGTGCCCAGATTACTCGACAAAGGAAAGTTGCTGCCAAGAGGACTACTCCCCCAACTGGCTCTCTGAAAATTGGAAAGGACAAATCTGCCCAGTCTGAGGAGGCACCACCAATAAGCCAGCCAGTGAAAGGGAAGAGCCCTGCCATTCCTGTAGCAAAAGACAAAGACAAATCTTTTGTGGCTCCCCCTAAGCTTGCTAAAGGGAAAAGTCCTCTCCTACCTCAGGTGAAAGTAAAAGATAAATCCCCTATTGTCCCTCCTGAGCCAGCACAAGCCCAATCCCCTCTTATTCCCCCTCCGACTCACGAAGGGCAAGCCTCCAAAGGTAAGGGCCCCAAAGGAAAATCTCCCACCAAACCCCCTGAGCCAACCACTGATAAATCTTTCAAGATCCCTCCTGAACCAAAGAGGAGAAAAATGCGGGTCAAGGCACCAGCTATACCCAAAACTGCCGACCAAATAAAGGCAGAGAGAGAATGAAAGAAGAAAGAGGAGGAGGCTTACCTTCAAGAGCATGCCAAGAAGATGGGTTGGGACAAGTTTTGAGCCAGATTCTGACTAGATTGTACTTAGGATTTTCTCTGTTTTCTGCACTCTTTTGTTTCTGTTTTCTTGTAGTTTGTACATTTCTCCTTTTTAATAGACTTTATTCCCATGTCATTACTATCTTGCTTTGTCTGTTGTGTGTCTTCTTTCTTGTTTTGGTCTATTATGCTTTAATAACTCTACTGCACAGACACCTTTGAACCAGTGAGGACACTGCTCCTCATAGGTTTGGGGGTATGGCAGGCAGACCCTGCCAATGGAATAGTTAACCTAAATGCAGCAGACTCATCTGAGTAATATGGAAATGGACCTCTGTTCACTTAAGAATCATGAAAATAAGAAATTTAAAATATTTGCAAACTTTTGACATTATAAACTTTTAATATTTCACATTTTCATGATGATATCACCAAGGAAACTTACTTGTATCAACACTCAGTGAATCATTAGAGAGAGAAAAAGGTGAGGACATACTTAAAAGTTTAAAGGAAGACCATAACCAGTGAGAATTGGGCCTATAAAAAATTTTTCCATCCTTTGAGGAGTAACCAAGGCAATTTCTTCTAGTTCTAAGGACTGGCTGAGTCACTGTGCTCACTAGAAGTTAGGTAACTCCAAGTTGAAACAACTGACAGTACTCATGAGACATAGGAAAGGATCCAGGCCTTCTCTTGGACAGTTTGAGCCTAAAAGGACCAACCCTAAAGCATCTGCCCTTGTCCATACCCCCCTTTGAGCTTTAAATCCTGAATTTCTTCAAGATACACCTGAGTACTTGAACCTGAACCTATGAGCCTTCTTCAGCCTACCCTCACTCTGAAAATTCAGAAGGTAAAGGAGAAAAGGTTGGAAATGGACTAGCTATGGTCAACATTAAGTGAATGGAGAAGAAGCATCTCAAAAAATTCTGGCAGTATGGTAATTGAGAACATGGTGGCATTTCTGAAAAAGCAAAAACAAAAATAAAAAGAAGAAAATTCCATCAAAAGAAAACAAAAACAATAATGAAGAGGAGTAAGGGAGGAATCAAGAGGAACTTTCATTGAAAAATCAAAATCAAGAAGAGAAACTGATCACTTCAAATCTAAAAATCTCAAAGAAGATGAAGGGAGCTGAATTCAAAAAGGTGAAGTCATGAATCACCTCTGTCACCTACTGATTTCTCAATTTTGAACCCCTTCTCAACCCTCTATTCTTTCAACCCCACTCCATAAGCCACATTACAGCCCAGTTAAAATCCCTTGTGATCCAAAGTTGAGTGAATTGTCATGTGAAGATAAAGAGTTATCCAATCTATGGTGAGGAACTGCCAATGATGTCAGCACTTAAGAACTCTACCTATGCTCATGCTTATAAACCCATTTGGGGGATGTAACTGCTCTTGAGCCTGTGAGAAAATGAATCCCTCAACAAAACCCTTTTGAGAGTATGCCCTGCAAAGTTTTTGGGTCTGAACTTGAATGCATTACGTATGACCTATAACCTAATTTTTGACCTGAGGATGGGCTCAGTGCTGGCACACACTTGTGCAGTTTTCTGTGATTGTAAGCTGATTGGAAATGCTGAGCATTCATGAGAAGTTTATGTTGTTTAAATTACTATGCAACCAATGAATTAAATTTCTTTTATGATTACTGATTCAAGAGTAAACTAAGTCTGCCCCTTGGCTTCTCACTGGATGATATTGCACTTTTGTTAACTACTTCATTGAAGAAGTTTGTGGGTGTCTTCACTGAAAACCCTCAGGAGACTTCACTCCTCCACTAGGGATCACCTAGGGGTTTAAAAGGCTTGGTACATATGTTAAATGTATCTGGGCTTCCTACGAAAGTGGCATTTAATTTTTATAGTAGATTTAATGTAGGTTTGCTAAGGGACTAGCAAAGATTAGGTTTGGGGGTGTGTTAAGACTTGAAAAGTACCACTTTTCACCCCTTAACATAACCATTGATTAGACCCATAGCCACCTAATAAGACCTTGTAAAGTATTTGATGTAGGTAATAACCAGTAGTGAAATAAGGCCAGGAATCCTGCTAAGGAGCCTGTTTTGGTACAAGAAGTCCCTCAGAAGGATGGACTCTGAATCCAGACCTGAAATGAGCCTCGCACAGTCCAGTTGAGCTTCCCAAGACTCTACAACAACTTCTCGCACAAATGATTGACTGAAGAGCTTCAGAAGCATACACTCGCGTAGCTCTCGCGAAGCTAAAGAGTAGAACACATCGCGTAGTCTCGCACAGTTCAAAGCAAACCTCTCTCAACCTCGCGTAGTTTGCTCAGAACGGCTGAGAAGAGAGAGCTTCAGAAGACGCCTCGCGCAGCTATCGCGCAGTCGCCGCGGGATGAAATTATCAGAAGAGAACCCCTCGCGCAGTTCTTGCGCCATTCAAGAAGAGAGCATTCTTGTGAAGGCAAAGCCACCCTCGCGAAGATCAATTAAGACATGGAACCTCACGTAGTTCAGAACTGATTAAAGCCTCGTGAGGTAACTCGCGAAGTCCAGTGAAGAGAAGTGCTTGCGCTATTCAAATCTGTCCTCGCAAAGATCAACCTCGCAACTGCCTGAAGAGCAAACCAAGCCAACCTCGCGATGGCTGAAGTTTTAATTTCAAATCATCCTAGTGAAGACTAAAAGCTTCCACATGACAAGTCTGGGAAACAATGGCTACCTAGCGAAGCTCTGAACCTCAAACTTCCATCTCTTCAGCAGAGGACTTTCTAGCAATTTCCAGCGATTAGGGCACGCACTCCCACGCTCAAATCTCCATGCACGTGCCCCGAGGCATCCAAGGATCACCATTAGGCCACGTGGCATCGTTAAAATTAGGGTTTCCTAATCCTAATGCGCCGCCACACCACTGCTATAAATACCCATACTTAGCTTAGGTTTAGGGAGCTTAGACCATCCTTTCTTTCTACATCCTGGAATAGCTGAGAATACATCTCATTTCTTGGAGACTTGATCTGAGATTATTTTGTTTTTTTTTCGTAGTTGTAAGTAGTTTTCTTTTTTCTTTTTTCCTTCTCTCCATAGTCCAACACTTGCTGGCTATGTCTTCGTATGCATTTTGAACTAGATTAATGGAAGTTCTGTAATAGGATCTGTACTTTATGAGATTCATGTTTGAATGTGAAATGCTCTGTGCAAGGCTGCTGCCTTGTGATCCGCCATTGCTTTGGCTGTGATTCAAAGCAATGGAGGACTGATTCTAAGGGCCATTCAGATCCAAGTGACCTGTGTGTCTGGGCTATCATGATCCTATACAGCCTTAGCCCCACCACAGGAGTCACTAGATCTGAAATCCCCATGGGAGCTTGAGCTGGTAGCCTGGTGACCATGGTGGTGGCAGCGATATTCTTGTTTTGTCTTGGGCTCCGTGAGGAGGATAGCCCCTGGGATAGTCTCTGACCATTCAAGTGGACAGGTTATAGCCTTAGGGTGATTCTAGTCCACAGATCCAAGATGGATCCTTCTTCTTTACACCTGAGCTTGTAGAAGCCTGGTGGGGGATTGTATACAGGCAGCCTCCCCTATATTTGTATAGATCCGCCATCAGATGTTGGATCTTATCTTGTTATAGAGATTGAAGGTTTGTGACTGGACCATTATAGCCTCACTCAAGCAATGGACAGCTAGATCGATGGTTGTACTCAATCGTTTGCTGGTTCCATGTGTCTGGGCTATCATGGTCCTATACAACCTTAGCCCCACACATAGAGCTTTAGAGGTTGAGGTTCCCTATGGATTCTTGTGCTGGTAGCCTGGATGAAATAGTGCCTGCAATGATTAACTTGTTATGTTTTGACCCATCCCTGGATTGTGGTTCCCCTATGGGATAGTCTGTGACCATTTGAGTGGATAGGTTATAACCTTAAGGGTTGAATCATGGCAGAGTGATGGGTTGGATCCTTTCTCCTCAGTGGTGATAATGTAGCCATTGGATAGGATTTCTATAACATCATAATTCTGAATCTAAGTTACAAAACTCCTCTGATCTGGGCTCAATAACATACTTCTCACCCTTTTTTATTTATTTTCCACACTCCATCCATCCTCTCAACCCTTTCTGTAGTTTAGACATAAGAATACTTAGAATAAGTGACCTTAAACTCCCCTCCTTTTAGGACTGCCAGATCTGTAGTCAGATCTGGAGGGACTACTAGAGATGGCTCCTTTGGAGCTGTAGATCACCTTTCCCTGTGGGAGAAACTCTTACTTATCAAAACTTGCTACAATGGACCCTGTATTTTATAGGTCTAGGATTTCGTAGTTGTGCATTTTCAAATGACTTTTACCACCAACCAATAAACCAAGCACACACACTGAGAAATCACCAACAATATGATGGTGAAACTCGGGCTGCAAAAGAAGATCCACACTCTCCCCTATGGAAGACTCATCACCAAATTACTTTTGAGGGGAGGATACAAGATACCAGTGGGGGAGTTATCGGCTGACCTCACTCCCACCACTTTTGCCAAAAGACAATGGGGGATCAGCAGGAGTCTGATGGATCCCCAGAAGAAGAAGAAGAAGGGTGAAGCTCAGGTTGTTTCTAAGCAAGGTGAGAGAACTGCTGTGGCAAAGGCCACCCCTGCCCCCAAAAAAAGAGGGCTAAAGCCCCTGCTCCAAAGAAGGTGGTGCAAGCTTCTGTCACCTCTGCTTCTACTGCAATACCTCCATCCACCACACTTACCCCTCCATCAGTTTCCTTGCCTCTTCCATCTCTCTCTTTCCCTCTCTTATCTCCCTTTTCCATTCCACCACCCCCTGTGATTCGTTCCTGGGTGGAAAGTGTTAAATCCCATGACAGCACTCCCCCTTCACCCACCTTACCTCAATACACAGTCCCAGTATCTCCAACCTCATCTGAACTAAACCCTGACAGCCCTCCCTTGATAACCTACCTTAAAAAGAAAACCTCTCACACAACCCCTGCCTTATCTTTACCTACCTCCACCTTCCCTGTCATTCCCACAGACACACCACATATTGACCAACCCTTAGTCCAACCCCTCCCAACTACATCTCCACTCACAGACCTTGACTTTAACCTAGCCACCACTTCAGGGTATCAGGCCTTCATGACTACCTTGCTTGATACCTTGCCAACCCATGACATCCCTCTCCCAGATTCCCCACTCCCTTCACCACATCACTCACTAGACCTTTCATCTTCTCCCCCCACAACTTTCCCTCATGCCCCCACTTCCCCTTTCCAACCTGTTCCCTCCTCTTCTCATACTCCACCCCAACCAACCTCAGACACCCTTACCCATATCCTTTTCTTAATACATGACATCCAAACCCAGCTATCCACCACAACCCACACCCAAGCCCAAATGCAGACTGACATCACCAACATACAATCCACCCTTCAAACATTGACAAACCCACCCATCTCTACGCAACCTCCTCCCACCTCACTGATCCAACCCCCTTCCACCTCTGACTCCATTGTGCCACCAGACCTCACCCCAATTGACTTAACTACACCCTTCACCCTCCAAGACACCATACCCCACCACTCCTTCCCCACTCTACCTATCCTACCCCCACTCATATTACCTCCACCATAATTTACCAATACTTCAACCCAAACAGACCCCATTCCTTTCCCATCCACCTTTCCCATTCAACCCCACATATTTGTAACTCCACTTCCATTTCGACCCTTCACCATTCCATTTTTCCCTTACCCATAACCATCCACCTCCACTGACCATCCTTCTTTTAGTTTTCCACCCATGCCTTCCATTCCACCCCTTATCCTACCCCCTCCTCACTTCACTGACCGTTCAACACAGACTGCCCTAGCCACTTTCACCCCTCCTCTAGACTTCATCACTACAGCCCCCACTTTACCCCCAGGATCAATCACCTTCTACTTCTTCCACTCCATTTCTACCAATCTTACCCAGACACTCCTATTACACCCCTCCCTACTTCACCCTCCTCCATGCCGTGAGGGACAATGCCTATATCAAGAGGGATGTCCTGAGGGGCATGGCACAACTTCGCCAATCCATTGAATCCCCTTAGCGGCAGAAGCTGAGTGACTTGAAGCTTGCTCACAGCGAGCAGCTGAGAGATATTTCCAAAGGGTGGGAGGTAAGTTTGGAGACACTCAATGCGAACAAGGCTGCGGCAACTTACTACAGAATGACTACGGAGATGGAAAAAGCCAATGCCGAAATGACAAAAAAGAGAGCCAGGTTGTTAGAAAGGAAACTGAACAATGCTCAGGAGATCAACAAACTCAGTAAGGAGCTTCCAGATACCAATCTCCTGTATGCTACCAATAAAATTGAGATTTTGGAACAGAGGGTTGCCTTCCTACTATCCCAACCAATTCAGGCCACCCCTCTCGCCACAGCACCCCCTGAAGCCCCATCTTCCTCCACACAACCAGGCCCATCTTCTTCCACTCCCCCTGCCCCTACACCTTCACAACCTGTTCCCCCACCTCCTACAGTCCCAACTCCGGTACCTCCTCCTGCTCCTGCTAAAGTCCCTACTCCAGCTCCTGCTCCTATCTCAGTGCCTCCCCCTATTCAATCTCCTGCCCCCAAAAGAAAATAGACTCCTTCCAAGAAACCTCCCACCTCCAAAAGAGCCACTGCAGCCCAAAAAGGAAAAAGGCCAGCCCCTCCATCCTCACCTCCAAAGGTCACCAGAGCTTCTGCTCAAGATGATCCCCATGGTCTCCTACTTTCCAAAGAGGAACGCAGACAGGCTGCTGCTGCCCTTGGATTGGATCCCACTGAGCTTTTTCCTTCTGACTCAGACTTTGATTCTACACCACCTATGGATCCCAGTGACAAGACTCCTGTTGCTGCTCCTTCATCAAGCCCTGTTGAACAACCCTATCCTCAGAGAAGGAAAGTCACAGCTAAACGATCTTCTCATACTGCTGCCTCTCTAAAAATTAGAAAAGAAACATCTGCCCAGTCTGAGGAGGCACCACCAATGAGCCAGCCTGTGAAGGGGAAGAGCCCTGCCATTCATGCAGCAAAGGAACAAGACAAGTCTTCTGTGGTTCCCCCTAGGATTGGCAAAAGGAAAAGTCCTCTCCTGCCTCAGGCGAAAGTAAAAGATAAATCCCCTGTTGTCCCTCCTGAGCCAGCACAGGCCCAATCCCCTCTCATTCCCCCTCAGCCTCAGCCAGGGAAAGGCCCAAAAGGGAAGAGTCCCAAAGGCAAAAGTCCTATCAAATTCCCTGAGCCAACCACAGATAAATCTTCAGTGACCTCACCTCCACCAAAGACCAGAAAAATGAGGGTCAGGGCACCAACCATACCCAAAACTGCGGCCCAAATAAAGGAAGAGAGGGAACGAAAGAAAAAAGAGGAGGAGGCTTACCTTCAAGAGCATGCCAAGAAGATGGGTTGGGACAAGTTTTGAGCCAGATTCTGATTAGATTGTACCTAGGATTTTTTCTGTTTCTATACTCTTTTGCTTTTGTTTTCTTGTAGTTTGTACATTTCACATTTTTAATAGATTTTCTTCTTCTGTCATTACTATTTTGCTTTGTTTGTTGTGTGTTTTGTTCCCTGTTCTTTCCTTTTCTTTTTACCATCAATAAATCTGCTGCTCAGACACCTTTGAATCATTGAGGACACTGCTCCTCATAGGTTAGGGGGTGTGGCAGGCAGACCCTGCCAATGGAATAGTTAACCTAAGCGCAGCAGAGTCATGTGAGTAATATGGAAATGGATCTATGATCACTTAAGAATCATGAAAAATAAAAAATAAAAAATTTCTGCAAACGTTAAAAATTATAAACTTTTAATTTTTCACATTTCCATGATGAAATCACCAAGGAAACTCACTTGTATCAGCACTAAGTGAATCATTAGAGAGAGAAAAAGGTGAGGACATACTTAAAAGTTCGAAGGAAGACCATAACCAGTGAGAATTGGGCCTATAAATTTTATTTTTTTTCTATTCTTTGAGGAATAACTAAGGCAATTTCTTCTAGTTCTAAGGACTGGCTGAGTCACTGTGCTCACTAGAAGTTAGGCAACTTCAAGTTGAAACAACTGACAGCACTCATGAGACTTAGGAAAGGATCAAGGCCTTCTCTTGGACAGTTTGAGCCAAAAAAGACCAACCCTATAGCAACTGCCCTTGTCCATACCCCCTTTGAGCTTTAAATCCTGAATTTCTTCAAAATACACCTGAGTACTTGTACCTGAACCTATGAACCTGATTCAGTCTACCCTCACTCTGAGAATTCAGAAGGTGAAGGAGAAAGAGTTGAAGATGGACTAGCTATGGTCAACATTAGGTGAATGGAGAAGAAGTATCTCAAAATTGTGGCAGTATGGTAACTGAGAACATGGTAGCATTTCAGAGAAGCAAAAATAAAAATAAAAAGAAGAAAATTCCATAAAAAAGAAACAAAAATAATAATGAAGAGGAGTATGAGAGGAGTCAAGAGGATCTTTCTTCTGGAAAATCAAAATCAAGAAGAGAAACTGATCACTTCAAATCTGAAAATCTCAAAGAAGAAGAAAGGAGCTAAAATCAAGAAGGTGAAGTCATGAATCACCTCTTCCACCTACTGATTTCTCAATGTTGAAACCCTTTTCAACCTTCCATTCTTTTTAACCCCACTCCATAATCCACATTCCAGCCCAGTTAAAATCCCTTGTGATCCAAAGTTGAGTGAGTTGTCATGTAGAGATAAAGAGTTATCCAATCTATGGTGAGGATCTGTCAATGATGTCAGCACTTAAGAACTCTGCCTATGCTCATGCTTACAGACCCATTTGGGGGATGTAACTGCTCTTGAGCCTGAGAGAAAATGAACCCCTCAACAAGACCCTTATGATAGTATGCCTTGGAAAGTTTTGGGTCTGATCTTGAGTGCATTCTGTATGACCTATAACCTAATTTTTAATCTGATGATGAGCTCAGTGCTGGCACACACTTGTGCAGTTTTCTGTGGTTGTAAACTAATTGGAAATGTTGTGCATTCATGAGAAGTTTATGCTGTTTAAATTACTGTGCAACCAATGGATTAAATTTCTTTTATGATTACTGATTCAAGAGTAAACTAAGTCTGCTCCTTAACTGCTCACTTGATGATATTGTACTTTTGTTAACTATTTCATTGAGAAGTTTGTGGGTGTCTTCACTGAAAATCCTCAGGAGACTTCACTCCTCCACTAGGGATCGCTTAGGGGTTTAAAAGGCGTGGTACATATGCTAAATGTATCCGTGCTCCCTACGAAAGTGGCATTTAATTTTTGTAGTAAATTTAATGTACCTTTGCTAAGGGACTAGCAAAGATTAGGTTTAGGGGTGTGTTAAGCCCTGAAAAGTACCACTTTTCACCCCTTAACTTAACCTTTGATTAGACCCTTAGCCATCTAATAAGTTCTTGTTAAGTATTTTATGTAGGTAATAATCAGCAGTGAAATAAGGCCAAGAATCCTACTAAGGAGCCTGTTTTGGCACCAGAAGTCCCTCAAAAGGATGAACCCTGAATCCAGACCTGAAATGTGCCTCGCGCAGTCCAACTGAGCTTCCCAAGACTTTACAACAACTTCTCGCATAGTTGAGTAACTAAAGAGCTTCAGAAGCACAAACTCGCGAAGCTCAAGAGTAGAACACATCACGCAGTCTCGCGTAGTTCAAAGCAGACCTCTCTCAACCTCGCGCAATTCACTCAGAATGGCTAAGGAGAGAGAGCTTCAGAAGACTCCTCGCATAGCTATCGTGCAGTCGTCGCGGGATGCAACTATCAGAAGAGAACTCCTCGCGCAGTTCTTGTGCCATTCGAGAAGAAAGCATCCTCACGAAGGCAGAGCCATCCTCATGAAGATCAATTAAGACATGGAACCTCGCACAGTTTAGAACTCATTAAAGCCTCGTGAAGTCCATTGAAGAAACGTGATCGCACAATTCTCGCGCTATTCAAATCCATCCTCACAAAGATCAACCCAGAGAATGCACAGCTACCTCGCGACTGCTTGTACTCCAACCCTGCGACATCTGAGGCTTTAATGTCTACTCAACCTCGCGAAGCCCAATCCAGTGAGAGCGCAATTCTCTACCACGCGACTACCTGAAGAGCAAACCAATGCAACCTCGCGACGGTTGAAGCTTCAATGTCAAACCATCCTTGCGAAGAGCAAGAGCTACCACGCGACAAGTCTGGGAAATAATAGCTACCTAGCGAAGCTCTGAACGTCAACTTCCATCGGTTTAGCAGAGGACTTTCTGGGTATTTCCAGCGATTAGGGCACGCACTCCCATGCTTAAATCTCCATGCACGCGCCCCAAGGCATCCAAGGATCACTATTAGGCCACGTGGCATCGTTAAAATTAGGGTTTCCTAACCCTAATGTGCTGCCACACCACTGCTATATAAACCCATACTTAGCTTAGGTTTAGACATCTTGGAATATCTCGGAACAGAGCTGGGAACACATCTCATCTCTTGGAGATTTGATCTGAGATCATTTTTTCTTTTCTTTTATAGCTGTAAGTAGTTTTTCTTTTTCTTTTTCCTTCTCTTCATAGTCCAGGACTTGCTGGCTATGTCTTTGTATGCATTTTGAACTAGTTTAATGGAAATTTGTAATAGGATTTTTACATTATGGGATTTGTGTTTGATTGTGAGATCTGTTGCAAGGTCGCCTTGTGATCCGCCATTGCTTTGGCTGTGATTCGAAGCAATGGAGGACTGATTCTAAGGGCCACTCAGATCCAAGTGACCTGTGTGTCTAGGCTATCATGGTCCTATACAGCCTTAGCCCCACCACAGGACCCACTAGATCTAAAATCCCCATGGGAGCTTGAGCTGGTAGCCTCGTGACCATGGTGGTGGCAGAGATATTCTTGTTTTGTCTTGGGCTCCGTGAGGAGGATAGCCTCTGGGATAGTCTGTGGCCATTCAAGTGGACAGGTTATAGCCTTAGGGTGATTCTAATCCACCAATCCAAGATGGATCCTTCTTCTCCGCATCTGAGCTTGTATTTGCCTGGTGGGAGATTGTACAGAGGCAGACTCCCCTATATTTGTTCAGATCCGCTATCAGATGTTAGATCTAATCTGGTTATAGAGATTGTAGGCTTGTGACTGGACCATTGTAGCCTCACTCAAGCAATGGACAGCTAGATCGAAGGTTGTATTCAATCTCTTGCTGGTTTTATGTGTCTGGGCTATCATGGTCCTATACAGCCTTAGCCCCACACATAGAGCTTTAGAGGTTGAGGTTCCCTATGGATTCTTGAGCTAGTAGCCTGGATGAAATAGTGCCTACAATGATTAACTTGTTTTGACCCATCTCTGGATTGTGGTTCCCCTATGGGATAGTCTGTGACCATTTGAGTGGACAGGTTATAACCTTAAGGGATTGGATCATGGTCTAGAGATGGGTTGAATTCTTTCTCCTCAGTGGTGATAACGTAGCCATTGGAAAGGATTTCTATAACGTCAGATCTGAATCTGAGTTACAAAACTCCTCTGATCTAGGCTCAATAACATACTTCTCACCCTTTTAGATTTATTTTCCACACTCCATCCATCCTCTCAACCCTTTCTGTAGTTTAGACATTAGGCTACCTTAGGATCTGTAAACTAAGTGACCTTAAACTCCCTTCCCTTAAGGACTGCCAGATCTGTAGTCAGATCTGGAGGGACTACTAGAGATGGCTCCCTTGGAGCTGTAGATCATCTTTCCCTGTGGGACAAACTCTTACTTATCAAAACTTGCCACAATGGACCCTGTATCTTGCAGGTATAGGACTTCTCAGTTGTGCTGATTTTATCCCCTGTTTTATTTTGAATTTAAATTTATTTTACCACAAACAAACAAAGAAAGCAGCAGCTGGGGGAGCAACAAGTTTTTGGCGCCGTTGCCGGGGAGAGTTGATCTTTTAGTAGACCCTAAGTTTTTATAATTTTATTATTCTTTGGTAGTTAAGAATAATTGATACTGCTGATATATTTGTGAATTTTATTTTTTTGTAGATCTAGACAGCAGTAGTGAAGGACAGTTGGACTGCAATTGGAGCTTAGCTACCTCTTTTTGCAAACTCTCTAACTTTTAAAACTCTGTCCATCTTTCTGGAAAACTCTCTAGCAGTATCTAGGATAGTTGTAACTGTATTCTTTGAATAGCTGTAAATTAGTTAGATAAAATTTATTAATTATAAAGTTATTCATTTGCAATGTGCCTGCAAGAAGCTCTCCTTGCTGTTGGTGTGCTTGTATGCTAGGGAGGAGATCTCTCGGCCCTACTTTAGAGCCTCTTAACCCTGAGTTAGAAAGGGGAAGGAGACTTAGAAGAGACAGGCACACCATAGGAGAGCCCCCAAGTGAATCTGTGACAGCAAATATGGGTGAAGAATAACCCATAACTCTCAAGGAGTTGCATGCTCCGGATGACTATAACTCCCCTTTTAGCATTCAATTCCCTAATGTTCAGGGGAATTATGAAATAAAGACTTCAATCATCCAGATGCTCCCCTCTTTCCATGGGCTTAGCAAGGAGGACCCTTACAAGCACATTGACCAGTTCTTGGCCCTGTGCACCACTTTTAATATCACTGGTTTGGGACCTGAGGCTACTAGGCTCAGACTCTTTCCCTTCTCTCTGAAGGATAGGGCCAGTACCTGGTTGACCACTCTTCCCAACAATAGCATTGCTTCATGGAAAGACCTACAGACCAAGTTCTTCCCTGAGACCAAAACTAGCCAGTTGAGGAAGGCAATTCTTGCTTTTGCCCATGCCCCAACTGAGGATTTTAATCAAGCCTAGGATAGGTTTAAGGAAATGCTCAAACAATGCCCCCACCACAAGATCCCAGACTGGCAGCTTGTTCAAAGCTTCTACAATGGGATTGATGAAAAAAGTATAGAAATGGTTGATGCCTCTTGTGGTGGCACTTACATGCACAAAGCTGCTGATGAGGCATGAGAATTGTTTGAGGTGATTAGTGAAAATGCTTTTCAAAAGCTATCCTTGGAAAGAACTAGTCAGGAGTTTGAGTCTAAAGTGGGGCCTGCTGCGTTGACAAGAGGAAAAGTTTGTGAGGTGTCTGGGAACAATGACCTGCAACTGCAGATGGCAAACTTCTCTATGAAGTTTGATAAATTACTGACTGTGATGCAACCCAGAAGAGCTGCTCATGTGGCAGAGGCATGTCTGATATTATTTCCTTCCTCTTTTCTATTGGGAGTTTACTTTTTATTGCTTCAAACTGAGATAACTTATAAGAAGTTCTTTTAGTTTGTCATTTCATGCTTCATTGATCTTCTACATGGAATTCTTCCAATGTAAGAATGGAAGTAGTTACCACATACCAGTGCTTACCGCCATGTCTATTGTTCAACATCTTGGAACTTGAGAAAAATGCATTTTCAAAACTGCTAATTGATTTTTCGTTGTGCAGAGTGTTCCTATCCAATCTGGGCAAACGCCGCCACTGTTACAGTACTTTGGAACGTTGTTAACCAAAGGAAAACTCAATGCATTTGAGTCTTTGGAATTATCCCGCCTAGTTGTGAATCAGAATAAAAAGAATCTTTTGGAGAATTGGCTGGCTGAGGACAAGCTTGAGTGTAGTGTGGAACTTGGGGATCTGGTGAAGGTGAGATTGGAACTTTTTCAATTATTATCAATGATTGGATTATAGGAGTTAAGTTTACCTAGAAAATTTACTGGCACCCATTAATTTTTAATTTATATTTTTCTCTGAATGTTATTGAAATCAATTTTGTCTAAACATGGTTGCCTTATGAGAGTTATTTCAGTTTTTCTATTGGCACTTTCATTGTCTTCTTATCCCTCCCCTAAATTTGTTCAACCTGCATTTTTTTTTTACTATTGTTCATTTCTATTGTAAACTGTGGATAATGACCTTGCACTGAAGATATATATAAAGGCCAGGGCAACCCCAAAAGTTGCAGCTTTTGCCGAATAGAGGGAATTTGACAAAATCCTCGTTTACTCAAAGCAAGTTTGGCATGTGCTTCCTCCCTTGGCATTCTCTAATATTTGGTCAACACGATTGATAAATACAATTCATGTTTGAATTGTGTCAAGAATTGATTCCTCAGGTTCGCTTATGTTGGAGTTGTGCGCTCACAATTGCTATGAGTTAATGCAGGTCGGATACACACCAGATTAACTTTTTCTTTTGCAAACCATATTGCGATCAGATCCCCAAGTATGGCACTCATTTGGATGAATTTTTTGGTCAATTTACATCTTTTCCTTGTCAACCATTTGTTGTACTATGAAGTATGGAGCTTTTTCGGTTGATATGATCTAAAACTATGGTGTATGGAACTTTTTCGGTTGATATACACTTTTTTTATACGACACTTATAACTTTTTTCTTTTTGAAAAATCACGATATTTCACATTTTAAATGTATTCTTTTTTTTTTATGAAATTTTTAGGTTTGAGATTTGCAGCTCTATTTGCTCCTTGCTTTCAGGGGGTTGGGCAGGTCTCTGAATCTTTGAAACTTTAGGCCCTTTTGGATTTTAGAGCCTAGCGTTAGGCTTGGTCCATGCACTTATATGGACTCATGGTCCATATAAACAATGCACTCTCTCTCTCTCTCTCTCTCTCTCTTATACATATATATATATATATATATATATATTTGGTTTATTGCTAATTTTGTTTTGCCTTTCTGTTGCTGCAGTAATGGAGATCATGGTTAATCCTAGTAATTCCTTGTATTTCATATGGAGTATGCTATGATGGAAAAAGTGCTAAGCATTAGAAGACTTGGCCATCAGTTCAATCCATGATGAACAGAAATTTGAAGATGCATGGAAGTTGGCTCAACAGCTTCAGATCTTTATGCTATGCATGTTTCTTTTGTAACACTATAGCAAGAAAAAATAGGAGTCATTCCTTATACACATAAATTTGTTGTGAATGAAATAGCGGTGTTGTGAATTAAAATTTACTTTTCTGAATGAGCTTTAAGCATGCTAATGTGTTTATGCTAATGTGAGTATGTAAATGCAGGTTATAGATTTTCATAAAAAAAAAAAAATTTTAATGCAGGTTATAGATTGTATTGCTAGGCAATATGGTTATTGGAGAAAAAATTTAAATAGCATTAAAAAATATATATTTATTGGAGACGGCCAAAAGCCGTCTCCAATAACATCAGATCAATTATTGGAGATGGCCAAAAGACGTCTCCAATAACAAGAGATGACTTATTAGAGACGACTTTAACGGTCTCCAACATATCTTTGGAGACGGCTTATGGCCGTCTCCAATAACCTTGACTATTAGGGACAGCCCTCATTTGGTCTCCAAAGACAATGGAGACAGGACTATTCGTGACTACATGGAAGCCGGGACAATGGAGACAGGACTATTCGTGACTACATGGAAGCCGTCTCCAATACTATTAGAGACGGCTTAGGCTGTGTTTGGGCTAGCACTTATAAGAGCAGAAGCAGGTCTTTGCCTGTTCTCTGTAGGCATAGAGCAATTTTATCACTTAAAACAGCTCCCCGCCAGAGCCAATAACGCAAGGAGCTATGTTACCATATGTAAAAATAGTTCTCTATCAGAGCCAAAAAGTTAAAGAGCTGCTCTTTGCCCCAAAAGATCTAACCCAAATGCAACCTTAGACATCTTTGGAGATAGCCAAAAGTCGTCTCCAATAAACTTATTTTTTGTAGTGATAGGTTTATTTTCTAGTAATTGCGATATCTATGCATCATGAACTATGAATAACCAAGTGTTGAAATAAGCAAATCTAATATATTGTTCCCTATTGGGCTTTGATGGTAGTTCACCCCTCGACTATACGTCACAGCTGTAGGAGTTGACACTGAGCGAGATTCGGAACAAGTTGTGAACCCAGATTATAATCCAGTAGAGGAGGAGAATCCGAAAGAATATTTCCCTTAGTTATTTTGAGAAACCCGCAGAGTGCAGAGTTCACCTTTTGTGTATTTTTGTGAATTTGGTATAGTACCCCTGTAGACACCCCCATTTTGCCCTCTCGGAGTATATAAGTTTATTCGATCAACCTTTGACCTCGACTATGACTCTTCGGAAAGGACTTACCTTCTCCGAGGGTTTTGAAACCCTAACATGGGAACCATATAGTGAAACAATAGTGTATGGCTGAACATAGGCTGAAAAAATAGCTCTACGGCTCAGACCCCATGACCCTAATGTGAGACCAAATACTGAAACAATAATATATGACTGAACACAAGCTAAAACAATAGCTTTGTAGCTCAGACCACATAAAGGTAGGGACCATATACTAAAATAATAGTATATAGCCGAGGCATGTCTGCTGAAACAATAGCTTTACGCCTTGAACCTGACCAAGAGCAGGGACAATCCCAAATTATGTGCATTGAACAACGTGCACAATTCAATTGGACGCCACATCACTAGCGCTCAATCAGTTCTGTTAGACCAAACTTCCTATCTTTCAGACTGCCTTGACATCCGATTGCACGCTCCAACAGGCACACGCAATCGGATTAAGCGTCCCATAATCGGCACTCAATTGGTCTGTTTCAGACCTGGTCTCTAAGTCCTAAGACCGCCAAAACTCTACGATTAAGCGCCATGCATGTAGTGCTTAATCGGATTGTGCATTCTAAATTGGGGGCGCAATTAGTCTAATCAGTCTAGGACTTGGACACCTCGACTGAGCCAGTCAGCAGGTCACTCACTGAGTCAATCACCGACTCAAAGTGGTTAAGCACCTGATATAGGTATGCAAATCAATTAAGCACCCCAGATAGAGCGCATAATTGAAGTTGACCGACTAATTACACACACCCCACAGGGCGCATAATTAGCAAAATACCTATAAATAGAACCCCTTACCTCGACCCAAAGGGACACAACAATGATTTCGAGATTTGAGTTTCGAGTTCTCTGCCTTCAAGCTTAGGATTTCGAGATTCCTCTCTGGAGACCCGGCCTTAGGTATAATTTTTCTTATAGTTCTTAATTTTTAGTTCTTAGTTCTTAGTTCTTAGTCTCTTAGATCTCAGATTTCAACTATTAGTTTTTTTTTTATTTTCAGTCTTAGGCCGTAATACCTTTTTTTTTTATCCATATTTTAATCTCTGGTTCTAATTCTTAGCTTTTTAGAACTAGTCCTTGATTCTATTCACTATTTTAAAGTCTAATCTCAATTTTTAGTCCTATCGTTAATCTCTGATTCTAGTTCTTAGTTTCTAGAACCAGTCCTTAATCATATGGCTTGATTTTCTGATTTTGATCTCGATTTCAGTCTTTAAATTTTAGATTCTATTCTTAATTTACTGATTCCTTATAGTTCTAGATTTTAAATCCCAATTTATTAATCTATAATCCAAAAATATTGATTTTTCAATCTAAAAATAGTGTCTTATAATTCAAATTCAGTATACTTTAATCTTAGCCACCCGATTTGCCCAATGGAGCTTACAGAGGGTACCCGAGAACGAGGTCGATCCTCCTTAACATAGTGGGCCAAAACCCCCCTTTTTAAGACTTTTAGTGAAAATCAGTTTATCTATTCTAATTACAATTTCAGTAAAATTAGTAAATTTTTAATTAATTAGAGTTTTGATAGAAGTATATTTTAATTATTTAGAGTTTCAATAGAATTAGTATATTTCTAATTAGCTTCCGTAGAATTAACATATTTGCATTCTTAGTACAATTAGGAGACTAATATTAATTATACTTCTAGTGGGATGATGAAAGTTGGTTAGTTATTAGTGAAAGTCAAGTATTTAAATTAATTAAATTCCTAGTATAATTAGGATTTCAAATTAGTTAGACTAAGATACTTAAATCAATTAGACTCCTAGTAGGATTAGGAGACTTAATTAATTAGATTGCTAATAGAATTAATATATTTAAACTCCTAGTAGTATTAGGAGACTTAATTAATTAGATTTCTAATAAGATTAAGACATTGAAAGTAATTAGACTAGGATTAGGAGACTCAAGTAGATTAGGATATCAAGTAGGCTCCTAGTGGGACTAGGAGAAGTTACTTAGACTAGGATTAAAAGCAATAAGACAAAGAGTTAGAATAGTATTAGGTATCTTACAATTAATTAGACTCCCAGTAGAATCAGGAAACTCTAGTTAATTAATCAACGCAGGAAAAAGAGAATAGGTTATATAGACATCCGAGCGACCCAGTGCTGCTGACGTTTGCAGGCCGATGATTCAGTAGAGAAGGAACCCACACCTCCTCATAAGCGTGATTAGTACGTTGTTGCGAATTTCTAGTGTGCTGATTTATTGTGTAATGGTAGAAGTAAAATAAAATCAAAATAAAACAGTGAATGAATTCAGCACATCGAAAATATCCTAGACCTGTAAGATATAGGGTCCTTTGTAGCAAGTTTTAATAAGAGTTTGTCCCACAGGGAGTAGTGATATAAACCTAGGAGTATAGTAGACCTCCAGATCTGGCTACAGATCTGACAATTCTATGAAAACAGGGAAAAGAAAGAGAGTTTTTCTGTGTCACTAGATCTAATTCTACAAAACTAAAATAAAACTAAACTAAAAGATAGAGGAAGATGGATGGATAAATAAAGATCAAATGGTAAGAAATAGGCAGTCAGGACCTGATTCTTATTGCAAAACAGATAAAGATCTTAAGATATGCACCCATCCCTCAACTGGCTATAAGCACAACTGTAGGGTATAAATTCCACTCCAAATCACAGGATCCACCTGATCTTAAGGCTATGGTCTGTCCACTTTAATGGTCACAGACCATCCTATAGACTTTATCGAATCCATGGATTGCAGCAGATAAATCCAATTGAGGCCTGAGCTTAAATTTACCTTAAGGTTATGATCTGTCTACTTTAATGGTCACAGACCATCCTAGAGATCTCCTACAAAGCCAGAGCCTCAATTAGAACAATTAAAATCACTACAGATGCTTCAATTCTAAGGTCACAGACTCAGGGAATTACAAGCATGTTAAATCCAGGGAAATTAAATGGTCATCAAGAGATCTACCAGTTAAGTGGGTGATTAACAAGCTCCTCTACACAAATCCGATCAAGAATCTAATGGGACCACAAGATCTTTAGATCTAACTAAGCATTAAAAATAGCATTATCATTGCAAACAAGGTCACTCTTACAATGAAAATACTCTCAGATCTGTAGTCTGTGCATCGATCCACATTTCTTCATGCCGAACTTATAATTACAAAACAGATCTTAGCTGCTATCTAGATCTAATCCAACAGGCTGGATTAGAGAGAGAAGGGGGAAAATAAAAAGGAAAATAAAAACCTAAACTAAACCTCAATAAGCTAAGGAGAACTCAGGCTATTCCTTCGTTCCAACTTTCCTTCCTGAAGAAAAACAGCAAAATAGATAGGTATTTATACATATGCCTTGATCCTTGTGCCTTGGGTTTCAGCCAATCAGAGAGCAGAGATGGGTCCCTCTTCTGTTGTGCTTCAGTTGCATTCCCGCCAAAAATTAGCTCGCATCCATGTGCGGAGTTCCCAATCTACCCTTGTTTAGCCACAAATACTCAGCTACTCAACTCTATACCTGTTGTCCGCAAAATGGACCTAAGCTGCCCCTTTTTCCATTACTTTTCCCAGTTGCACACCTCAAGTGATTGCCCACAAAATGATCATTCTCACTGCCCCAAAATACCCTTGTTGTTTGTTACCAAAACAGTCCCAATTGGGCCTCGTCTGAAGCAAGAAATATATGTGTATATATATAAATGTATATGCGGCTGCACTCGAGGCGCCAGATTTGAGGGGCCTTTTGGGAAATTGACGGTTGGATAGGATCTTGACTGCATCTTGACAAGTTTGGGGCAGGCTAGAGGTTGGGCTTCTCGATAGGTTGTGATATTGAAGCGGTCAAAGGCTGCTATGGTTTGGTTTTTCAGCTGAAACAAGAAGCATATATAAATATGAATGCATATGCAGCTACTCATAAGACGCCAGATTTGAGGGGCTTTCTAAGAAATCGACCGTTGGATAGGATCTTGACAGCACATAGACCGATTGGAGAAAGTTGGAGGTTGGGCCTCTCAACAGATTGAGATATCTAGGCGGTCAATGGGTGCTGTGGGTTGTATTGCAGCTGAAACTTGCATGCAGGTTTGCTAGAAGGCTGCTACTGCTTGTAGTATTCGGTAGGTTCAAAGCTACAGAATTCGATAGGATAAAAATAGGTGCAAGGCTGCAGCTGGGTAGCATTCGATAGGTTCAGACTTTGCATGGAGAAGCTGTCAATAGGTGCAAGAGCTGCTGGACCAACTGTTTGATAGGATGAAAAGGTGGGAGCTGCAGCTGGGTTTTCCGATAGGATTGAAGGCTGCAAGGCTGGGGAGTTCGATAGGATTGAAGGCTGCAGATCTGCCACCATTCGATAGGTTCCTTCCAGCATTTCGATAGGTTGCACCCCCTTGAACTGCTTGATAGGTTGGTGATGGGCTGCAACTAGGTATTTTGATAGGTTCAAGGTGCTGAACCAGTCGACAGGTACAATGGGATTAGGAGCTACAGCTTTATTCTGTCGAAATGTTGAAGCTGTGTTGTTCGATAGGTTTAAAAGTATAGAAATTTGTATACAATGCCGACAGGATTGAGAGTTTGGCATTTCAGCAGTAGATCAGCAGAATGGCTGCAAGGTTCACTGCTCCATTTGACAGGTTACATGTTGATGCTGATTAGATGGCTGGAGCTGCAAGTTGGTCTACTCGACTTGCACACTTGTTGAACCTGTGGCTTTAATCCCTCGTTTGAAAAGTTTACGTGGCTTTGCTTATCAGGTTTGGTGGCAGCTTCAACAAGTCGACATGTTTGAAGCTGGGGTCTTGAAGTGTATCTCGAGAGGATGGAGAGCTTGGAGCTGTTGTTGCTCTAAAGGATTGGAAGCTTCTCGTTGTCGACAGGTTTAGCTGTTCTAGTTTCTTCCCCATTCGACATGTTCAAGGGGGCTGAAGCTCTAGGTTTCAACAGGTTGCTAAGGAGATTAAAACTCAGCACTTGAAGAGATCTATAGGCTTGGAAGCTTCACTTCGATAGGATCACAAGCAGAACTCGATAGGTTTTAAGCTCCAAATGCAGCTTTCGGCAAGATTGGATGGAAGGTTGGTTGAAGCTCCACTTCACAGATTAGACATCAGTTGCTGCAATGGGTGCCAAGTTGTAGCTCCGAGACTGCTTAAGCTGAAGCCACATAGTTTTCATGCTAGACTCCCTTTCTTCTCAGCTCATTTTTCTCTCATTGGCACCTTTTTACCACAAAACTGCACTAAGGCCGCAATTTCTCCCTAATGCAAAATAAGCTAAAAGTAATCATAAACAGCTCTAAGGCTTAGCAAAAGTCAGGTTTAAAGGTGTAGAAAGTGGCAAAAATCAATGCTTAACAGACATGTTGCAGCGTTGATAATATCTGCAGCTGGCGATCGCAACGAACCACGTATTTTCATCACAAATTTACCTCTTTAATCTTACCACTTATTATTTTCTAATTAATCACTCCACCACCGATCGCCAGAGTCCACTCGGGACTGAATTAGGCCACTAATTTTGGGGACCGAAAGGAACCCAGAAAAAGTGCGTACCAATAGACTGGCGATCGCGATGGGACTTCTTATTGTCAAAGTTACTCCTACCTAGATACTTAGTTTTATTTTGTTGTAGTTTACATTCTATTAACTAGTTGCAAACAAACAAATAAAAAAGAAAATACGAAAAAAATATATAAAATAAAATATAAAGAAATAAAGAAATAATATAAAAGAAGCGAAGAGTATATGAACCTCCGTCAAAGACTCGAGATGTCCGGGATGAGGAGATTGAGGTTAGGCAATCCTTCGCTATGGGGATACCACAATAATCCCATATACGAGGAAGAATCCCCCCACGAATTAAACCAACAATCGGAGATTAACATGGCCGGTGACCAAGAGAATCCCTTTTCTACCCTGAACCCTAACAATGACCATAGTAGAGTGGAAAGCAATAATAGACAGAACTTCACTGCCCAACAGATTGTAGAGCTTAGCATTCAAAGAATACAAAAAGGAGACGATAAAGCTGAAGAATTGCTCCAAGGATTGGCCGCCGCATATGAGACGATCAAGGGACGAGAAGACTCAGATGAACGAGAACAACGAGAGAGTGAGAGGTCGCCACCTATACCAAGCACGCTATCAGCCCACGTATCACCCCTAAGATCGGCCGCTCGCACCCTCTTCAACGACAATTCACAAGACAGAGCTCACTTACGGGCTGCCCAAAGAGACGCCACTGTAAGAGTCGAGGATCTTCCTAAGATGCTTGACGAATATATGGCTAAGAGGGAATGCCCTGGCCTCTCATTCTGATTTGATAAGTTTTGCCGAGAACTCAAATTTAACTTACCTGTCGGATTTAAACAGTCGAAATTCAATAAGTAGAACGGTGTTGGGAATCCCAATCACCATCTGGCCCTTTTCTGTAACGACTATCGGCCCATACGCCATAATCAAGGACTTCTCATCTCTTATTTCTAGCGATCATTAGAAAGTGAAGCTCTAGATTGGTTCACAGGACTACTGCTGAACATAAGATAGATACGTTTGACAACCTCGCCGGTCCATTCCTTGACCAATATAAATACCTGATCCAAGAAACGGTCAGCTTTAGCGATATTATGGTCGCAAAGCAGGAACCTGATGAAGAGTTCACTGATTTCGTCGCAAGATGGAGGAAACTTGCTGCTAGAATTGGTACCTCAATGAAAGGGAAAGACTCGATCGACATTATCATCGATAACACTAGAGAGCCCTTAAAAAGTGCACTCATTATAAGCGACTGCCCCATTTTCACAGCACATCATTCCCGAGCCTCTCGTTTGGCGCGACACATTAAAGGTGGGGACCTCGCCCTATCCATAGTTACCTCAAAAGCAGGCTCTGCAGGCGAATCGAAGTCAGAAAATAATAAGAAAGTGTCGGTAACCGAACAGGTTAATACTGTTACAAATCGGGGACATAATTCAAGAAACAGAAACTTCCAGCCAAGGAACTTTGGACAGAACAAAGGCCAGCAATGATATACAAATCAGAACCCGTGCCTAAATCAACAGAGATATCCAAATAAAACCAAGGCCATAATCAAAATCGAGGGCAATATAAAAATAGGAACCAATATCCCAACACTTACGAAAACCAAAACATGACGCAGAATCGACCTGCCAACACCTAGAACTACAACAATGTACCTCCGCCACAAAACTTTAACCAATAAACCAGAGGCCCCTACTAGCCAAAACGCAAACACTATCCTCCATTGCCTGATACCATTTCCAACATTTTTCGTCTCCCCAGCACTTAGAACCTTCTTAGAATTCCGTAGGAACGACCCCAACCTTGGCCGACAAACCTAGATTATAGCAAGTATTGTGCATTCCACCGATATGCGGGATACAAATTGGAAGACTACTGGGTCCCCCGAGACATAATCTATGACATGAACGATCGAAACCAAATCGACTGGGAACTGCTCAGGAACTCTAACCCCAACGGCAACTAACCACCGCAGAACCTAGGGATTATTAATAATCTCATGCCAAACCACAATCAAAGCAAACCCGCTCATGTCACTACGGTAGACCTCCCTGGTCAACCCTCTTTCGAAACCTTCCAGCTTGATCACCCGCCTCCAACTTGTTAGCACCCCCACTAACCTTGTAGGAATTTTCCCACTCCCATATCCCTCAACACTGATTATGCAAGGATCCCCTCCAAATCCACCTACCTATCAGAATTTCACTCAAGTACGAGTTTAGTCCTTTAGGGCTCGAAGACCCTTACTTCGTAGCCATTCGCCAGAACCTCCAACCCCAACGAATCTCGAGCCAACGCCATCACTATTTCCCTCATCCGACTCTGAACTAGAATACGAGGACCATGTCCTTCAGATCGCAACATGGGCACAGAGTCTCACTAAGAACACTATCAGTCGACAATGTGAGGAGACAACTGAAGAACGCCCATCTGCGGTAGAGATAGAATGCTTAAAAGAAGAACCGATAAAAGAAGAAACGTTGATCTCCGCCTTCCTGGAGGAAGAAGATTACACATAGTATCTCCCACCATGGAGCAGCCTGGCACAAATATGAATCCCTTCTTCGAATTTCACCCCTTTCGCGCTTAACACTAACACATCGGCGTCGAATGCTATCTGGCCTAGTCAATGACAAACTTGCCCGATCCTTAAATCAGGAACTAACTATCCCCCACCACCGTTTCCTCGGGGTAAGGAGCCTATGAATGCACAACCATCGGAGAGGAACGCAAGAGAAAAAGAGACTAACGTACCTCCCCCACCTCACATCATTTCTCCACCAATTCTCGCACCTCAGCCTTACCAACCACCTATTCACAAGGCTCACCGGCCAAGTAAAGAGGGTATACTCGAAGCAGGACAGGAGTAAGATCTCCTACAACATCTCCAAAAGATCCCAGCCCAGATATCAATCCTGGAACTCATCAAGAAGTCGCCTGATCACCATCGACTACAAATTAGGACATTTGAAGACACACAAGTAGACAAAGATACTACCCTTGATGAACTGCATCAAATCCCCTCAATCATGGCACAACCTCCAGCACTTATCTTCACAAATGCAGACATGCCTAAGGAGTCACTCCGAGGAAGTTCGGCTCCCATATACTTAACAATTATATCAGGGGATTCTCTGTACCCCATGCACTAATCGACACCGGAGCAGGATTCATTATCTGCCCTATTACTACACTAAAGATGCTCGAATACACATTAGGCCCTCAGCCCTATCCCTTATAGCCTATGACAACTCACATCGTTTCGTTAAAGGGACTATCAAGCTTCAAGTTCGCCTCGGACCCGTAACAAAGGACATCACCTTCCATGTATCCGACTCCTTTAGCACTTATAATCTTATCCTAGGTAAGAAGTGGTTAGAATCCATGAAGGCCATGGCATCCACATACCATCAATGTGTCAAGTTCCCATATGAAGATTTCATTATCCACATATATGTCGACGCACCATTCCAGGAGATAGACACTGATTACACAGCGAGTATCCCTACAACCCATGACTCCGCGTTAAACTCTAGCCACATCAAGAGGACACGAGTCCTCAATGAGGCGATTGTCGCAAAGGTTAGCCCTCCTCCAATGCATCAATCGAAATTAACAAGAAGAGAGGCTAGCCCCGACCTCGCCAAACTCTATGACCTCAATCCTACTGCAACAAAAGGGTGGGACCTCATGTACCAACTAGGATATGTCCCTCACACCAGACTTGGCAAGAACAAGCAAGGCCACATAGGGCCTGTTGTCCCAAGGAAAATCTATCAGCACATAGGATTAGGATACGAGTCAGGCAACCGGCAAACTGATATACAGCCTACCTCTCCGAAATGGTCTTTGTACGACCACTTCATCTACGGGACTACCGAAAAAGCTGACACACAGAAATAGAAAGAAACACCTCTTACCAAATCGCGGGAAGCCAAGATTAAGCAAATGGCTAGGGCATTCACGGATATGACAAACCTAAATGATGACGTCGACAAACCACTCAAGGGAGTCGGACCCCTGTTCGACACTGAGCAATCTACAGAAGAGAGAATGGAAGAATCTCTAGAGCTTTGGCCACACATAGACTACTAGGGGTGGGCCAACGAGGAAGACTTCCACATCCCAATTCTAGAGAATGAGTGAGAACCAAAACTGCATGCCCCTCAATCTCCCCAATTACTCCAGCCTCATCAATTCGCAAAAGAAGATTGGCTCTCGATGTCGAGTGAAGAAGAAGCCTACTGGAGGAATCTTACTGACATTGAATTAGAAGATCACCTGAGGGCAGAACACTTGAAATTGCTTGAGGAAATTAATCGATCCCAAGATGAAGATTCAACATCTGACGATGAATTCGACTATCGACCCATACTTCATTATTGGTGATGCCCACACCGTTGCCCCTACTCGGAATCCTTGTACTATAACTTGTGCGCATCCGCCCTTACCCGGTGTGAAAGGGCCATCCTGCGAGAAATTCAGCAGACAACTATGGAAGAAGAAACTCACGTCGCCCTCATAGAGTTCGAGGAGGAACTCGAGCTAGATACTTCCCAGTCCCCAAACACATCGCAACTTCATATATTTTGGAAATCCCTAGAGGAAGAATGGCAACCACCACCAAGCGATGATGAAGACTATTGGATAGATCTCCTCGCTCTCAAATTAGCAGAACAAATTAACCAAGGCCTTCAAGCACTGTCAGACCATGAAGACGAACTCATCGCCAGTTCTGACCTCAATCTAGAAGGATGGAAATGTCCTTAGGAATCTCCCTGCATCTCTTACCCATACCAGCCTTGCTGTTGTGCATGCGCGCTTATCCTAACATACTATGAAGATCAAGGAAGAGAATTTGCCAGCCCCGAGGATCATCAAGAACACGACCCCTGACAGGAAGGACAACTTCACTCTAGCTCAGAGGATGAAAGCCTAGACGATTATGATCTCCAAACCCTTTTCGAAGAAGAAGCTGTCAACATGCTAGAGGAAGCTAGGGCATCAGCAACTCCACCACTAGCGTTGCTTATCTAGAGGATTGCGCCCGATGAGGACTACAAAAAAAATACCAAACTTAGAATGAGTCTGCATTACCAGAAGGATCGCACGAATGGCTCCAGCAATCGTATCACCCATCAACTAGAGAAAACAACTTTATCGGTTCCTTTTCAGGCAACCAACCCTATACCACACTTATTATCAAAAATCAAAAAATTAGAAAATCTAAAAGACCATAAAAATCTAAAAATATAAAAGCCTAAAAAAGTAGAAAATTTCATAAAAGAGAGGGTTTCATCTCAAGACCATCCAATGACTCACCAAGGGACCTTCCCCTTAAGGATACAGGCATCGGTCGCACCGGTAAGGGAGTAATAGCAGATATACAGAATCACCCTATGGAGCCTCACTTCGACTCCGACCAGCACGACCCTGCTACCTATTCCTCACGAAGCCGACGAGCATCCTGATGAAGCGATAAGCTGGTAACAATACTTGATATACTCCATGACTTTGAGAGGAGAATCAATAGCCTCGATTTACACCTGACTAAGGATGTTGCGAACATTAGTTGCCCCGATGAAGGGTTACCTCTCACAAAACTAACTCCCTAGTGTAGCCATTTTGCAATCTATGAACTCACAAATGATGAAGAAGGAGCGTCAGCCACTGAGGAAACACAGGATTTCCAATGGATCATCAAGTGCTTCAACGAGCAAACCCAAGTCGCATAGAACCCACTGAAGGAGTTAACTTCAGCACCGAGGAGAAACCCAAGAAGCTACTGATTAGCACAACACTCAACCCTAAGGAACAACAACAGATTATCCAAGTCCTGCAAGACCACCTCAGCTCTTTTATATGGTCTTATGAAGACATGCCTGGTCTAGACACAAGCCTAGTAGAACGCCGTCTGGTCCTGGAACCTGATGCGAAACCTGTTAAGCAGAAACTCAGAAGGATGCACCCACAAGTAGCACTTCAAGTCAAACAGGAAGTTGACAAATTACACAAAGTAAAATTCATCCGAGTCGTTCACTATCCTAAATGGGTCACCAACATAGTACCTGTCACCAAGAAAGACGGCAGAGTCCAGGTATGCATCGACTTTCGATACCTCAACCAGGCATGCCCAAAAGACAACTTCCCACTCCCTCACATTGACACTCTAGTCAATAGCACTGCCGGACATGAGATGTTATCCTTTATGGATGGATTCTCTGGGTATAATCAGAATAGATTAGCAGAGACCGATTAAGATAAGACTTCTTTCACCACGCCATGAGAAACTTATTGCTATGTCATCATGCCTTTTGGTCTCAAGAACGCAGGAGCCACCTGTTAATGCGCCATGATGGCTATCTTTCATGATATGATGCACAAATGTGTAGAAGTCTACGTCGATGACATACTAGTGAAGTCCCAAACGTGGGCAGGACATGCTGAAGCACTCCAACTCATGCTACAAAGATCTGAGCTATATCAACTGAAGATGAACCCAAAGAAATGTGTGTTTAGAGTCACTTCCGAAAAAATACTTGGCTTCATAGTCAACAAATGAGGGATTGAAGTTGACCCTGTAAAAGTCAGAGCCATCCTTGAGATGTCACCTCCCAGAAACATTAAAGAATTACGAGGCTTGATAGAAAGATTGAAATTTATTAGAAGATTTATCTCCCAGCACTCAGACAGATGCAACCCTTTCTACAGACTACTCAAAGGAGGAGCTGAATACAAGTGGGATGACCAGTGTCAGCAAGCCTTCGACAGCATCAAGATGTTCCTCCTCAATCCATCGATATTATCACCGTTAATCCCTGAAAAACCCCTGATCCTCTATGTGTCAGCCAATGATAAATCAATGGGAGTAATCCTTAAACAATATGAAGAAGACGGCAAGAGAGAGAAGTCTATCTACTACCTCAGCAGAACGATGGTTGAATATGAATGGAAACACACTCCAATGGAGGAGACCTGCCTCGCACTAGTGTGGGCCTCAATGAAACTACGACACTACACCGGAGAGCATAGGATATTAGTGCTAGCACTCATGGACCCTCTGAAGTACATCTTCGAGAAGCCCCCTACCTCCGAGAAAATCACTCGATGGCACATGTTACTACAAGAATTCGACATCACCTATGTTATGCAGCAATCAATCAAAGGGCAAGCGATTGTTGATTTCCTCACAGATCTCTCCCTCCGAGGCAGCGAACCCGTACATAGATTTCTCTGATGAAGACCTGTTACGGTATTTTAAGTGCTTGCTGCTAACTTTATTGGAGACAGTGATAAGAATGGGGTTAGTGAAAATCAAAGGTGGATTGAAGAGCAGCAAGCCTAAAAATACACAGACCTATAAGATACAGGGCCTGTTGTAGCAAGTTTTAATAAGAGTTTGTCCCACAGGGAAAGTTGATCTAAAGCTCCAAGGGAGCTATCTTTAGTAGGCCCTCCAGATCTGGCTATAGATCTGGCAATCCTAAATGGAAGGAGATTTAAGGTCACTATTATCTAAGTCCTAAGGTAACCTAATGCCTAAACTACAAAAATGGTTGAGAAGAATGATGGAGTGTGAGAAAATAATTATAAAAGGGTGAGAAGTAAGCTATTAGGCACAGATCTGATGGGTCTTATAACTCAGACTCAGATCTGCTGCTATAGAAATCCTGTCTAATGGCCACATTATCACTAAACAGGAGAAAGGATCTAACTCACCCCTGTGCCATGATCCAATCCCTTATGGCTATAACCTGTCCACTTGAATGGTCACAGACTATCCAATAGGGGAACCACAATCCATAGATGGGTCAGAACAAGTTTATCATTGTAGGCACTACTTCTTCCAGGCTACCAGCTCAAGAATCCATAGGAACCTCAACCTCTAAAGTTCTGTGTGTGGGGTTAGGCCTGCAATGTGCACTAGCCTGGACACACAAAACCAGCAAGAGTTTGAGTACTAGCTTTTAAGCCTAGCTGTTCACTGCTTTAGAAAGACAACAATGATCCTGTCACAAGCCTACAATCTCTATAGCCAGATCAGATCTGCCATCTGACGGTGGGTCTATACAAATACAGGGGAGTCTGTCTCTGAACAATCTCTCACAAGGCTACAAGCACAAGTGCAGAGAAGAAGAATCTGTCTTAGATCTGTGGATTGGCCTCACCCTAGAGCTATAATCTATCCACTTAAATGGTCACAGACTATCCACAGAGGCTACCCTCCTCATAGAGGTCTAAGACAGAATAAGAACATTGCTGCCACCACCATGTTCACAAGGCTATCAGCACAAGCTCTCATGGGGACTCAAATTTAATGAATCTTGTGGTGGGGCTAGGCCTGCAATGTGCCTAACCTGGACACACAGGTCACTTAGATCTAAATATCTCCTTAAAAACATCCTCCATTGCTTACAATATAACTTAGCAATGGAGGATCTCAAGGCAATAGCCTTGTACAGAACAACTCACAAAATACCAATCCCATGCATAAATAAAATCCTATTATAAAACTCCATTAAATCTATTCCAAATAGACATAAAAGACATAGCCAGCAAGTGCTAGACTATGGAGAGAAGAAAAAGGGAAAAAGAAACTGCCTAAACCCTAACCTTAGCCTACTGCAATTCTACAGTTGGCTCAAGGAGTACAGAAGTCAAGTAAACCTAAACTAGGCTTAGGCTTATATAGTAGTCAGATCTCTGAGAATTAGGGTTAGGAAAACCCTAATTTATCAATGCTATCGTGGCCCATTTCTGTTCCTTGGATGCCTCAGGGCGTGTGCACGGAGATTGGAGCATTAGAGTGTGTGCCCTAGTTGCTGAAAGTTCCCAGATTGCCCCTACAGAAGTGGGGAGAAGTTAAGATCTCGAGCCTCGCTAGATAGAAAGGATTTCTAGGTCTTGTCGCGTGACAGAATTGGCATCAGGAGATTGAATTGACTTGAAGCTCTTGCAGTCGCAGGATTAATACTTTGGTCATCGTGGGATTGCTCTGGTTGTCGCGGGATTGCTCTTTCCTTTTGAATGGCGCGGGAATTGCGCGCGCGGTTTGTTCCTTGGTGAATCTCGCGGGGATCCTCGCGAAGAAGCAGTGTGCATAGGCCTATGGATCGCGTGAGTAGTTCCCTGAAGGTGGGTATCCTGTGGCCACTGCGCGACAGTTGTGCGCAGGAATGCCTGGAGCTCTCTCTCCTCAGTGAATCATGCGAAGATTAAGGGCTCCTCTTTTGAGCTGCGTGAGACTGTGCGAGTGCTTCGCGAGTGCTTATGACTGAGCCTCACGAGAACGGCGCGAAGTCTACTTTTCAATCCCTTTTATCATCAAACTACGCGAGAATAGCGCGAGCAGTTAGTGTGCTACCTTCAGAAGCCCCTGACAACTGTGCGAAGCATTCTCTTTGGTTCAATTGAACCCTGCGACATCTGTGCGAGGAATTCTTCTTAACTTGTTGCTGCTTTGTTGTGCCTAGGCTGCAGCCAATTCTCTGTCTTGGTACAACCTCCTTTCTTCTGAGGAACTTCTGGGGCAACAGTAGGCTTCTTGGCATGGTTAGGGCCTTATCTGCAGCTGCTGCTTATTACCTATAGGATAAACTTAAAACACATTTATTAAATGATTAAGGGTCTAACAGAGATTAAGTTAAGGGGTGAAAAGTGGTACTTTTCAGGTCTTAACACACCCCCAAACCTAATCTTTGCTAGTCCCTTAGCAAAGCTGTAACTAATTAAATGCCACTTTCGTAGGGATCACGGGTACATTTAGCATATGTACCAAGCCTTTTAAACCCCTAGGTGATCCCTAGTGGAGGAGTGAAGTCTCTTGAGGGTTTTCAGTGAAGATACCCACAAACTTCACCATTAGAACAGTTAAGTATAATGCAGTTAATGACAACACATATTTCAATGTATAAAGTTTCATTCCACACCCATTCTTTAACATTTAGAGGGAACTACATCAGTAATGCAGGCCATTCAAAACTCAAAATTTAGCAAGTTTTTGCATCACCACCATTCATTTTACATTAGAAGTTCAATGTGTAAAAATCAGTACCCAGCTTGCCTTAAATTCAAAATTTAGGTTGTATACAACCCCAATGAGATTAAAATTCAGACCCAATTCTCACCAGGGCTATCTCTCAAAATTGACAATCTGAGGGTGTTCACATTCAAAACAGCTCAAGAGCAGTTACAGACCCCAAATGGGCCTGCAAGCATGAGCATAGGCAAAGCTTCTAATTTCTGACATCCTCATGACTTTTCACCATAGATTAGACAACTCCTCATCTCTACATGACAGCTCATTTTACTTTAGATCTACAAGGTCTTTTTGAATGGGTTGTAATGTGGCTTATGGGTGAGGGATGTAAAGAATCAAGGGGTAAAAAGGGAATCAAAATTAAGAAATCAGCAAGGTAAGGAGTGATTCATGACTTCACAACCTTCATTTCAGCAAAACTTCATCTTACTTGATATATTCCAGAATCAAAGTGGCCAGCTTCTCTTCTTTTCAATTTTCAGATGATGTTCTTCTCTTGATATATTCCACACAAATACCATTAATACACTGCTATTCATAAGTTGCTTTTCTTCACCTTCTACAGAATGTTGGACCATTCTCACTATCTTAAATTCTTTCTGCTTTACCTTCTGAATTCTTAGAGTGAGGGTGAGGTTAAATCAGGTCATGAGGTTAAGGTGCAAGTGCTCTGGTGTTTGTCAAAGAAAAGTAGGATTTTTTAAGGCTCAACTAGTGTATGCAAAAGGGCAGATTTTTAAAGGTTGGATTTTCAGGCTCAAACTGTCCAAATGGAGGCCTTGGATCATTTCCTTAGTATCATGAGTGCTGTCAATCAGTTTTGATTTAGAGGTGCCTAACTTCTAGTGAAAAGGTCTTGATTCAATCAGTCCTCAGAGTATAAATAATGCCAAAAACACTCTTCAAAAGAAAATGATGGGCCCAAATCTCACGAGGTATGGTCCTCCAATTAACCCATGGGGTGTATTTTCACCTGTTTCTCTCCTCTTAGGTTTACTAAGTACTAACTGTAAAATTTTCTGATGTTAGCTTCATGGTTGTATCAAGATTTTAATATTTTTAGTTTCGAAAAGTCTGCAAAAATATTTTAATTTTTTTTTTTTACAAATTTCCTCATTATATCAAGTTAGGTGGAAATTGACTTTATTCATCCTAGTTACACCACCATTACTGAACTAAAGTTAACTATTCTATTGGCAGACCTACCCTGCCACACCCCCAAACCATGAGGAGCAGGTTCCTCACTGGTTTAAGAAGTGCGATGTGCAGCAAGCAGAAAACCTAAAAATTAATAAAACAGAAACTATAAAAGAGAAAAGAACACACAAAAATGAATGAGGTTTGACACACACATATAAGCAAAAGAGTGAGAGATTTTGTTATAGAGATAAAAGCTTACAGATTACAAGAAGATAGAAAATTGGAAACCTAAGAACAATCTAAGCAAAACTTCTTGTCAGACAAAAGGGTCCTTCCTCCTGGCTCAGGGATATTCTCAACCTGCTATGGAAGACGAACTATAAGCCGGGAGGAGGGGGAAGATGAGGATCATGGAGATGAGCAGGTGGTGGGGGGTTTGAAGAAGATGGTGGGGGAGATGCAGGTGGTTCAATTTTACGCTTCTTCTCTCTCTTCTCCTTTTTCTGCTCCTCCTTTGCCAGGATCCGCTAGACTTCTTCATACTCATCCCAAAGAAATTGTAATGGGTCTGGCTGCTTAGGCGGTGGGGGTTCCAACCACATAGGATAGAATTTGTTTGGGAACTCGGTGGGTTTGTCGTTCGCCATGGTTATGGGTAGCGCCAGACTGCGTAGGTTAGAGGAGAAAGGATGAGATGAAGACGAACTAACTGCGTATTTATAATACTTGGACAGTGGAATATGAATCGGCTTATTAAAGTTTTGTCCCTTTCCAAGCATGACAATAAATTGTGATTTTCTCGGGGAATGATAAATCGTGCAACTAAATATGGGAAAAGAGAGCTCACACTAAATGATGGTCTAATTTAAACCTTGGTAATTAAGGTGATCCCATGTATCGCGTGAGGATCCTCGCGAAGAACAATCTCTTGGGGTTGCAAGGTGGCGCACACTAGAATATGTGGAAGACTGCTTTGCGCGCCCTCATGACTCCTCGAGCAAATGATAAAACACTTTGATGCACACTGAGTCTAAAGAGCTTCAGTGCTAGTAGTTTGCTCAAAATTCTCTCCCATGTTACTGACAAAACTGAACAAGATTATGACTAATTGAAAAAGAAATAAACACGCACAGAGAACAGATATGGCACATAAATCAATATACAAAAAAAAGAAAAATTCTATTAACTGAGAAGAGAAGTACAACTGTAATTACAATGAGAAGATAAGAAGGCACAGGGAAGAAGAGCCTAAGTACAATCTAGTCTAAGAGAAAGAGGAATATGAATCTGAATCTATAAACCAGTCCCAGCCCATCTTTTGTACATGTTTCCTAAGTGCAGCTTTGTCCTCTTTCTTGCGGGCTTGCTTCTCAGTTGAACTTGTTTTCTTCTTAGCTTTGCCCGCAGCTGGAGTCTTTTTCTTAGGCGGCCTTGGTTTCATTGGTTGGGCGGGTGGTTTCTTCATGGTTGGAGCCTTTGGTGCCCTCACCCTCATCTTTCTGGTTTTGGGTTCAAGAGGGACCATAGGAGATTTTCCTTTGTCTTCCTCAGTGGGGGCTACTGGGGACTTCCCTTTTGCTTTGGGCTCAGGCTGGTTTTGTTGATTTCAAGTGTGCTTCCCTTACTGGTTGGTGGTGAAAGTATTTAAGAATCAAAAACAGAATGAAACAGGGGATGAATCAGCACAACTCGGAAATCCTAGACCTGCAAGATACAGGGTCTTTTGTAGCAAGTTTTGATAAGTAAGAGTTTGTCCCATAGAGAAAGGTGATCTAAGGCTCCAAGGGAGTCGTCTCTAGTAGTCCCTCCAGATCTGTCTATAGATCTGACAGTCCTAAAAGGAGGGAAGTTTGAGGTCACTTATTCTAAGTATTCTAATAACTAAATTACAGAAAGGATTGAGAGGATGGATGGAGTGTGGAAAATAATTATAGAAAGGGTGAGAAATATGTTATTGAGTCAAGGTCAGAGGAGTTTTTATAACTCAGATTTAGATCTGATGTTATAGAAATCCTGTCCAGAGGCTACATTGTCACCTCTGAGGAGAAAGGATCCAACCCATCGCTACTGCCATGACTCCACCCTTAGGGCTATAACCTGTCCACTTGAATGGTCATAGACTATCCCATAGGGGAGACACTATCCAGGGATGAGTCAGAACATAACAATTAAATCATTGCAGACACTATTTCATCCAGGCTACCAGCTCAGGAATCCATAGGGAACCTCAACCTCTAAAGTTCCATATGTGGGGCTAAGGCTGGAAAACCATGATAGCCCAGACACATGGAACTAGCAAGCGATTGAGTACAACCTGCAATCCAGCTGTCCATTGCTTGAGAGAGGCTACAATGGTCCAGTCACCAGCCTACAATCTCTATAACCAGATCAGACCCGGCATCTGATGTCAGATCTATACAACTATGGGGGAGTCTGCCTCTGTACAATCCCTCACTAGGCTTCTACAAGCTCAGGTGAAAAGAAGAAGGATCCATCTTGGATCGGTGGATCAGAATCACCCTAAGGCTATAATCTGTCCACTTAAATGGTCACAGACTATCCCAGAGGTTATCCTCCTCACGAAGCCCGAAACAAAACAAGATTATCGCTGCTACCACCATGTTCACCAGGCTATCAGCTCAGGATCCCATGGGGATTTCAGATCTAGTAGGTCCTGTGGTGGGGCTAAGGCTGGAAGACCATGATAGCCCAGACACACCGGTTACTTGGATCTGAGTGGCCCTTAAAATCAGTCCTCCATTGCTTTGAAACATAGCCAAGGCAATGGAGGATCTCAAGGCAGCAGCCTTGCACAGAGCATCTCACAAAATAATAGTAAACCCACAAAGTATAAATCCTATTGCAAAACTTTCATTAATCTAACTCAAATACATATACAAAGTCATAGCCAGCAATTGCTGGACTATGGAGAGAAGAAAAGAAAAAGGAAAAGAAAAACTACTTACTGCTAAAAACAAAAGAGAAAAGAAAAGCGATCTGAGATAGGTTCCCAGATACCTAAACCTAAGCTAGGCCTGGGTATATATAGCAGTGGGGTGGCGGCGCATTAGGGTTAGGAAACCCTAATTTTAACGATGCCACGTGGCCTTCTACTGATCCTTGGATGCCTCGGGGCGTGTGCATGGAGATTTGAGCATGGGAATGCGTTCCCTAATCATTGGAAGTTTCTAGAATGCCCTCTACTGAAGAGATGGAAGTTTGGGTTCAGAGCCTCGCTAGGTAGCTGTAGTTTCCCATACATCTCGCGTGGTAGCTCATTGCTCTTCGCTAGGATGATTTGACACTGCAGCTTCAGTCGTCACGAGGTTTCCTTGGTTTGCTCTTCAGGCAATCGCGCGGTAGAGAGTTGAGCTCTCGCTGAGTTGGAGTTCGCGAGGTTGAATATAAAACACAGTCTCAAGCGTCGCGAGGTTGCAATTCAAGCAGTCGCGCGATAAATTAGTCTTCGCTAGGCAGCAGTGCGAGAACTGCACAAGCTCTTCTCTTTACTTGGACTTCGTGAGTTACCTCGTGAGGTTCTTTTGAGTTCGAAACTGCGTGAGGTTCTTTATCTTTCTCAATCTTCGCAAGCTGGGCTTTGCCTTCGCCAAGATTCTTTCTTTCTTGAATGGTGCTTGAACTGCGCGAGGCGTTCTTCTCCTGAGAATTGTACCCCGCGGTGACTGCGCGACAGCTACGAGAGAAATCTTCGGAGGCTCTCTCTCCTCAGCTGTCTTAAGCGAACTTCACAAGATTGAGAGAAATCTGCTTTGAACTGCATGACACTGAGCACTGTGTTCTACCCTTGATCTTCGCGAGAGCTGCACGGAGTTGAGTTTCTGAAGCTCCCCAGTCATTCATCTACGCGAGAGGTTGCTTGTAAAGCCTTGGGAAGCTCAGCTGATCTGCGCGAGGCTTCAAGGTGCATTCTTGCTCAGGGGCATCTGGTGCCAAAGCAGGCTCCATAACAGGATTCTTGGCCTTATTTCACTGCTGATTATTTCCTGAACAAAACACTTAAGACGAGTTTATTAAGTGGCTAAGGGTCTAATCAAAGGTTAAGTTAAGGGGTGAAAAGTGGTACTTTTCAGTTCTTAACACACCCCCAAACCTAATCTTTGCTAGTCCCTTAGCAAAGCTACATTAAATCTACTCTAAAAATTAAATGCCACTTTCATAGGGAGCACGGATACATTTAGCATATGTACCCAGCCTTTTAAACCCCTAGGTGATCCCTAGTGGAGGAGTGAAGTCTCCTGAGGGTTTTCAGTGAAGACACCCACAAACTTCTCCAAAGAAATAGTTAACTAAAGTGCAATGTCTTCCAATGAGCAGTTAAGGAATCAGATTTAGTCTACTCATGAATCAGCATAAAAGAAGTTTAATTCATTGGTTACAGAACTTAGACAAGATAATTCGAGCATGTTAGCACAAAGATTTCCAAATAATTTGTGATCACAGAAAACTGCACAAATGCATGTCAGCACTGAGCTTATCCTTATGTCAGAAAATTAGGTTAAGGTCATACAGAATATATTCAAGTTCAGACCCAAAAGAAAGCTTTTCAGGGCATACTCTCATCAAGGTTTGTTGAGGGTTCATTTCACAAAGCTCAAGAGCAGTTACATCCCCCAACTGGGTTTGTAAGCATGAGCATAGGCAGAGTTCTTAAGTGCTGGCATCATTGTTAGTCTCTCACCATAGATTGGATAATTCCTTATCTTCACATGACAGCTCACTCAATCTTTGGATCACAAGGGCTTTTAACTGGGTTAAAATGTGGCTTATGGAGTATGGTTGAAAAGAATAGAAGGTTTGAAAAGGGGTTCAAAAATTGAGAACTCAGTGGGTGCAGGAGGTGGTTCATGACTTCACCTTCTTGAATTCAGCTCCCTTCATCTTCTTTGAGATTTTCATATTTGAAGTGATCAGTTTCTCTTCTTGATTTTGATTTTCCAATGAAGGTTCCTCTTGACTTCTCTCTTATTCCTCTTCATTATTATTTCTTTTATTTCTTTTTGCTGGAGTTTTCTTCTCCTTTTTTATTTTGTTTTTATTTTGTTTTTACTTCTCAGAAATGCCACCATGTCCTCAGTTACCATTCTGACAGAATAGATGCTTCTTCTCCATTCACTTAATGTTGACCATAGCTAGTCCATCTTCAACTCTTTCTCCTTTACGTTCTGAATTCTCAGAGTGAGGGTAGGTTGAATCAGGTTCATAGGTTCAGGTTCAAGTACTCAGGTGTATTTTGAAGAAATTTAGGATTTAAAGCTCAAAGGGGTATGGACAAGGGCAGTTGCTTTAGGATTGATCTTTTTAGGCTCAAACTGTCCAAGAGAAGGCCTTGATCCTTTCCTAGGTCTCATGAGTACTGTCAGTTGTTTCAACTTGGAGTTACCTAACTTCTAGTGAGCACAGACTCCGATCCTTAGAACTAGAAGAAGTGCCTTAGTTACTCCTCAAAAAGAAAAAAAATTTGTAGGCCCAATTCTCACTGGTTCTGGTCATCCTTTGAACTTTTAAGTATGTCCTCACCTTTTTCTCTCTCTACTGATTCACTAAGTGCAGATACACATGTGTTTCCTTGGTGAAATTATTATGGAAATGTGGAATATTAGGAGTCTATAATGTTCAAAGTTTGCATAAATTTTAAACTTCTTAATTTTATGATTCTTAAGTGGACAGAGGTCCATTTCCATATTACTTAGATGGGTCTGCTGCACTTATGTTAACTATTCCATTGGCAGGGTCTGCCTGCCATACCCCCAAACCTATGAGGAGCAGTGTCCTCACTGGTTCAAGGTCCATGTGCAGCAGATTTATTACAACATAAAAGAAAAGAACAAGAAATAAAGTAACCAACAATAAAAAACAGGACAATATTATCAGAAAGGAAAGATATTATTATGCTGAAAAAGAAAAGTACAAAAAGAAAGAGGGAAAGGGAGAAAGATTAAGGGTGCGGGGGTTGAGAAGGAGGGGGGGTGGGTGGAGAAGGCGGGGGGGGGGGTGGAGTGGAGGGGGATGGCTCGGTCTTGCATTTCTTCTTCTGCGGCTGGAGATTTTCCTCCTCCTTGGCAATGCTTTGCAGAACCTCCTCGAATTCGTCTCAGAGGGGTTGGAGGGGATCTGGCTCTTTGGGGGGCGGCAGGTCCAATCACATCGGATAAAACTTGTTAGGCAGTGCATTTGGCTTGTCATCTGCCATGGGTAGGAATAGGGAAGGACCGCGAGAGTGAGATAGGATGTTGTGAAGATGAACATGGCCTCCCGGTGTATTTATAGGCGAGGGATTGGGGAAGATGAAATGGTTGAGCAAAATCCAAGTCGCCGCCATTAAATGAGAGTGACTTGGGAAAGTCAAGTCCCAACAGTCAATGTGGGAAATGAAAAATGCATTAGGTTCGCACAGCTGGGTAAGGGAATCACGAGAGACCAGAATCACACGAGTATGGGAGTTAGCGCTGGAAGTGCGCGTGATATTCTGCGGCACTGAAACTCGCGACAGCGAAAGAATTGGGTCATGCGAATTGCGCGAGCCTTCCCAAATCAGAATGTGGAACTCGCGAGGGCCAAATTAGCAATTCAAAAGAAGAGGAAGTCATACCGATCCCCCACAATAAAATCAAACTCCACATATCTCCAAGAATTTCCTAAAATTTAAGGAAAAACTAAAGTAATATAGTACAATATGGACCCAACTGCGGGTCAAGTAGATGTAGGGGTCCCATGAAAATGAACAGTGCACATAGGATCTGCAGGTCGTTCAATGCAAGGCTTCAGCCTTTGACCATTCACTTTGAAGGTCCTCCCGGATTTGGGGTCCTGGACTTCCGCAGCACCAGATGGGGAAACATTTACGACAATATAGGGGCCATCCCATCTGGATTTTAATTTGCCAGGAAAGAATTTTAGTTTGGAGTTAAATAACCAAACCTTACCACCCGGTTCGAGGCTTTTCCTCAGCAAGCCTTTGTCGAAGAAGGCTTTAGCCCGTTCCTTGTAGATCCTGGCATTGGCGTAAGCATCCATCCGCAGCTCATCCAATTCTGATTGTTGTAATGACCTGTGTTGACCAGCAGAAGTTAGATCCATGTTCAAGTTCTTAATGGCCCAATAGGCCCTGTGTTCTAACTCGACTGGGAGATGGCAGGCCTTGCCATAGACTAGTCTGAATGGGGACATTCCGATAGGGGTCTTATAGGCAGTCCTATAGGCCCACAGTACATCATCTGCTCGGCCCAATCTAATCTTTCGCCCCTAATCGTTTTCTCAAGGATGTGCTTAATCTCCTATTGAAATTTCAACTTGCCCACTTGTTTGTGGGTGGTAGGGAGTAGTAATCCTATGGGTCACGTATATCTCTTGAGCAAGCTCATGAAATTCCTCAAGTATGGCTACCCCCATCACTAATAATAGCTCTAGGGGTTCCAAATCTCGAGAAAATGTTGTACTTTACGAATTTGAGGACTTCCTGGTTATCATTGGTTCTTGTGGCAATGGCTTCTATCCATTTGGAGACATAGTCCACTGCCACTAAGATGAATTGGTAACCATTAGAGGGGGGAAAGGGGCCCATGAAGTCTATTCCCCATATATCAAACAGTTCTACAACAAGGATGGGCTGTAATGGCATTGAATTCCTTTTAGACAGCTCTCCTAATTTCTTACATCTCACACATGCCTTGCAGTGTGTGTGTGCATCCTTGAATAAGGATGGCCAGTAAAAACCACACTGCAGGACTTTGTCAGCAGTTTTTCTCCCACTAAAGTGGCCCCCACAGGCATTTTCATGGCACATAGCCAGAATACTGGGGAAATCACTTTCGGGAACACATCGTCGGATGATCTGGTCGGCACAGTACTTGTATAGGCAAGGTTCCTCCCAGAAAAAATACTTGACCCTTGAGAAGAACAAGTCTTTATCCATTTTGGTCCAGTGGGGAGGAATCTTTCCTATAACCAGATAATTAACTATGTGTGCAAACCAAGGGACTACAGATTGGATGGCAAATAATTGCTCATCATGGAAGGCATCATTTGTAGGACCATCCAGGCATTCCTCCAAGATAATTCTGGACAAGTTGTCAGCCACCACATTATCCACACCCTTTTTGTCCTTGATTTCGATGTCAAACTCACTGAGAGTATCCATCTAATCAACCTCGCTTAGCATCTCTCTTGGACAAGAGGTACTTCGAATGGTCGAAGAAGATCGCAGATTTTAGATCCTAATAGGTAGGCTCTATCAACAGATGTAAACCATCGCTAGAAGCTCTTTCTCAATTGTGGTATAGTTCAGCTGAGCTTCAGCAAGTGATTTGTTGCTATAAGCAATGACCACAAGCAATTTATCTTTTCTTTGGCCCAACACAGCACCTATTGCCAAGTCTGATGCATCACACATCAGCTCAAAAGGCAGGGTATAGTCCGGTGTTTGGAGCACAGGAGTAGAGGTGAGGCAGATTTTCAATGTTTTAAAAGCCTTCAGACATTCAGCAGAAAAGTTGAAGGGGACATCCTGACAGAGCAGGTGGCATAAAGGCTTGGAAATTTTGCTGAAGTCCTTAATGAACCTCCTGTAAAATCCTGCATGCCCAAGGAAGGATCTAATTTGTTTGACTGTTTTTGGAGGGGGTAAATTGGCAATGAGGTCCACTTTGGCCTTGTCTACCTCAAGCCCTTCTTTAGAGACTACATGGCCCAACACAATGTCTTGTGTTACCATGAAGTGGCTCTTTTCCCAGCTTAAAACCAAATTGGTTTCCTCACATCTTTGCAAAACTAGGCTGAGGTGTTGTAGACCTTTGGCCAAAGCATCCCATAGACAGGAAAAGTCATCCATAAAATCTCCAAAACTTGTCAATCATGTCGAGAATATGGCATACATACACCTCTGAAAGTGGTGGTGCATTACTGAGTCCAAAAGGCATCCTTACATTTAAGGTGCCAAAGGACAGTAAAGGTGGTTTTTCTTGGTCTTGAGGATGCATAGGGATTTGGTTGTAAGTATCCATCAAGAAAACAAGAAAAGCTTTTCCACCAATTTGTCCGTGATTTGATCAATGAAGGAGAGGAAATGGTCCTTTCTAGTTTTAGAGTTGAGCTTCCTATAATCCTGGCTGGCCTCAACTCACCAGTTTCAGTCTCAATCACTGTTATGCCAGATTTCTTGGGCACCACTTGGATAGGTGCTACCCAATGAGAATCAGAGATGGGGTAAATCACCCCTGCATCTAACAATTTAATGATTTCCTTGAGGACCACTTCCTACATGTGAGGATTTAGCTTCCTCAGCATTTCCCTGGAGGGTAATGCTCCCTCCTCAAGATTGATCCTATGCATGTAAATTGATGCATCAATTCCTCCCAGATCAGCAATGGTCCAACCAATTGCCTTCTTGTGCTTCCTCAAAACTGTGAGTAATTCCTCTTCCTACTCATTGGTAAGGGAGGAAGAGATAATTACAGGAAGCTTCTCACCTTTCTCAAGGAAAGCATATTTTAATGTTTCTGGAAGCTGCTTAAGTTCGAGATCAGGGGCCTGTTGGGTGGATGGCAAAATAGGTGCATTGGAGGTTGGAGGAAGAGGTAGCAGTGTAGGTTTCCAACTGGAGTGTTGCACTGAGCCCACAGGAGCCTCTGATATTGGCATGTCTTTTGATCTCCTATCTGGGATCTCTTCCTCCACCATGCCCCAAGTGTCAACTAAATTCTCGACACGTTACCCACTCCGAGTGGGCAATTCTTCTTCTACAATTTCCTCTAGTACATCCACGCAAAGCTCTCCTCATTGTCCATCCGAGGGTACTTTGCCTCTATATATACATTCAGACTCAACTTTCATATGTCCAAAGGTTACCTCCATTACTCGGACCTACATTGGATGCAAAGCATTGGCGGTGGCCAAGAAAGGCACCTTGATATATGGTATGGGGTTTGGGTTATCTTGCTGACCCATATCCAAAACTAAGAAGTCAGCAGGGTAGAAAAACTTATCCACTCCTACTAAGACATCCTCAACCATCCCCAGAGGTTTCCTCTTAGACCTGTCAGTCATCATTAGCACAATGGGGGTAGCCTTCAGCTCCCCTAAACCTAGTTGCAGATATACATTGTATGGCAACAAGTTAGCACTGGCTCCAAGGTCTAAAAGGGCTTTCCCAATTGTATGATCTCCAATTACACAGGGAATAGTGGGTATACCTAGATCTTGCAACTTCTCAGGCATTGCAATGTTAAATACAAATTCATCAGACGGTTGCAAAGATCTTCTTGGACACATGGCCTCTAGCCTTTCCCTTTTGGGTGCAGAGGTCTTTTAGGAACTTTGCATAGGCTGGGACTTGTTTAATTGCCTCAAGCAGGGGTAAATTGATTTTTACCTGCCTGAAAATCTCCATCATTTCCTCCAACTGGGCATTCCCTTTTTCAAAAGGGACAGGACTATTTAGAGCCTAAGGAAATGGCAGTTGAGGTACGGCTGGTTCCTCAACTGCAAGCCCATGATTAAACTTCTGTTTTTTTCTTTTTTCATGTTAATCTTCCTGCTGAGGCTCAACTACAGCCTCTTTATTTTTCTCCTGCTGCAAGGTGGCAGGCAGTTCTTGGCTTGATGGCCCAACAACATCTCTTTCATGATCATTTGCATCATCTGTGGAAATTACCTCGGTGATGCACTACCACACAGTTGTTACCACTGCCAAACCTTAGGGTAGTGACAGCATTGGTGTCCTCAAACTCTGAGGAAGCTTCCTCAATGAAAAACTGACCCTTGTTGTTAGCACTTGGCTGGCAGGACAATCTGGCTTCATCTCTCCTAGCCAAGGTTTTGGACATTTGGCTCAGTTGCTCTTCCATTTTCTGGAGGCTCTGACCATGAGAATCCACAGTCTGAGCCAAGGAACCCAAGTTTTGCAATGAAGCCAAGACTTGGTCCTCAAAGGAAGTATTTCTTGGTTGAGAAGGAGGTAGAACCAGCTAATTTTGTTGCTGATGGGGCTGCTGGTGGTGCTGGAAGGTAGACCTTGGGGCATGCCCTTGATTGAACTGCTGCTGTGGCCTTTGTGGTAAAGCCAACATCTGTTGGGGCTGCATGTTGTTATCTTGTTTTCACCTCAGATTTGGGTGGTCTCTCCATTGGTAACCAGCATTTTGGTGCTGGTATCCATATGGCTACCTGTTGTAGCCCCCAGATTGTTGCTGGCCATAAGACTGAGCAGCAGCAGCATGTTCCAACATTAATTTCAGAAATTGCCCTGCAGATGGACATTCCTCCACTGTGTGCTGTGGGGACTGGCATATGAGACATGCCTTCGCCACATGAGTAGCCCTTCTGGGCTGCATCACAGTCAACAATTTATCAAACTTCATAGAGAGGTTTGCCATCTGCAACCGTAGGTCATCGTTCCCAGACACATCATAAATTTTTCCTTTGGATCCAGCAGCAGGCCCCACCTTTGACTCAGATTCCTGATTAGTTCTTGCCAGGGATGGCTTTTGAAAAGCATTCTCACTAATCACCTCAAACAATTCCCATGCCTCCTTAGCAGTCTTGTGCATGTAGGATCCACCACAAGAGGCATCAACCATATCTCTGTTTTTCTCATCAATCCCATTGTAGAAGCTTTGTACAAGCTGCCACTCAGGGATCTTGTGGTGGGGGCATTGTTTGAGCATCTCTTTAAACCTATCCCCGGACTGGTTAAAATCTTCAATTGGGGATTGAGAAAACGCAAGAATCTCTTTCCTTAACTGCCTAGTTTTGGTCTTAGGAAAGAACTTGGTTAGGAATCTGGTCTGCAGGTCTTTCCATGAAGCAATGCTATTGTTGGGAAGAGTGGCCAACCAGGTACTGGCCCTATCCTTCAGGGAGAAGGGAAAGAGTCTGAGCCTAGTAGCCTCAGGTCCCAAACCAGCGATATTAAAAGTGGTGCACAAAGCCAAGAACTGATCAATATGCTTGTAAGGGTCTTCTTTGCTAAGCCCATGGAAAGCTGGCAGCATCTGGATGATTGAAGTTTTTATCTCATAATTTCCCTGAACATCAGGGAATTGAATGCTATAAGGGGAGTTGTAGTCATCCGGAGCATTCAACTCCTTGAGGGTTCTGGGGTGTTCTTCACCCATATTTGCTGATGCAGAATTTCCTAGGGGCTCTCCGGTGGTGTGCCTGTCTCTTCTAAGTCTCCTTCCCCTTTCTAGCTCAGGGTTTAGAGACTCTAAAGTAGGGCTGAGGGATCTCCTCCCTAGCAGACAAGCACACACACAACAATGAAAGCTTCTTGCAGGCACATTGTAAAAGAATACTTATACACAAACAAATTTATCTAACTATGTTACAGCTATCAAAGAATACATTTAAACTATCCTAGATACTGTTGAAGAAATTGTTAAAAAGAAAGGTAGACAGAGCTTTAGAGTCAGAGAGTTTGCAAACAGAGGTAGCTATGCTCCACTTGCATTCCAATTATCCTCCACTGCTGCTGTCTAGATTTGCAAGAAAGATTCACAATTATATCAACAGTATCAATTATTCACATGTACAAAGAATACTAAGAAGACAAAAACTAAGGGTCTACTATTAGATCATCTTTCCCCGGCAGCGGCGCCAAAAACTTGTTGTTGATTTCAAGTGTGCTTCCCTTATTGGTTTGTGGTGAAAGTATTTAAGAATCAAAAACAGAATGAAACAGGGGATGAATCAGTACAACTCGGAAATCCTAGACCTGCAAGATACAGGGTCTTTTGTAGCAAGTTTTGATAAGTAAGAGTTTGTCCCACAGGGAAAGGTGATCTAAGGCTCCAAGGGAGCTGTCTCTAGTAGTCCCTCCAGATCTGTCTACAGATCTGGCAGTCCTAAAAGGAGGGAAGTTTGAGATCACTTATTCTAAGTATTCTAATAACTAAATTACAGAAAGGATTGAGAGGATGGATGGATTGTGGAAAATAATTATAAAAAGGGTGAGAAATATGTTATTGAGTCAAGGTCAGAGGAGTTTTTGTAACTCAGATTTAGATCTGATGTTATAGAAATCCTGTCCAGAGGCTATATTGTCACCTTTGAGGAGAAAGGATCCAACCCATCGCTACTGCCATGACTCCACCCTTAGGGCTATAACCTGTCCACTTGAATGGTCACAGACTATCCCATAGGGGAGCCACTATCCAGGGATGAATCAGAACATAACAATTAAATCATTGCAGGCACTATTTCATCTAGGTTGCCAGCTCAGGAATCCATAGGGAACCTCAACCTCTAAAGTTCCATATGTGAGGCTAAGGCTGGAAAACCATGATAGCCTAGACACATGGAACCAGCAAGCGATTGAGTACAACCTTCGATCCAGCTGTCCATTGCTTGAGAGAGGCTACAATGGTCCAGTCACCAGTGTACAATCTCTATAACCAGATCAGATCCGGCATCTGATGGCAAATCTATACAATTATGGGGGAGTCTGCCTCTGTACAATCCCTCACCAGGCTTCTACAAGCTCAGGTGAAAAGAAGAAGGATCCATCTTGGATCGGTGGATCAGAATCACCCTAAGGCTATAATCTATCCACTTAAATGGTCACAGACTATCCCAAAGGTTATCCTCCTCACGGAGCCCAAAACAAAACAAGATTATCGCTGCTACCACCATGTTCACCAGGCTATCAGCTCAGGATCTCATGGGGATTTCAGATCTAGTAGGTCCTGTGGTGGGGCTAAGGCTGGAAGACCATGATAGCTCAGACACACAGGTTACTTGGATCTGAGTGGCCCTTAAAATCAGTCCTCCATTGCTTTGAAACATAGCCAAGGCAATGGAGGATCTCAAGGCAGCAGCCTTGCACAGAGCATCTCACAAAATAATAGTAATCCCATAAAATATAAATCCTATTGCAAAACTTTCATTAATCTAACTCAAATACATATACAAAGTCATAGCCAGCAATTTCTGGACTATGGAAAGAAGAAAAGAAAAAGGAAAAGAAAACTACTTACTGCTAAAAACAAAAGAGAAAAGAAAAGCGATCTGAGATAGGTTCCCAGATACCTAAACCTAAGCTAGGCCTGGGTATATATAGCAGTGGGGTGGCGGCACATTAGGGTTAGGAAACCCTAATTTTAATGATGCCACGTGGCCTTCTACTGATCCTTGGATGCCTTAGGGTGTGTGCACGGAGATTTGAGCATGGGAATGCGTGCCCTAATCATTGGAAGTTTCCAGAATGCCCTCTGCTAAAGAGATGGAAGTTTGGGTTCAGATCATCGCTAGGTAGCTGTAGTTTCCCAGACATCTCGCGTGGTAGCTCATTGGTCTTCGCTAGGATGATTTGACACTAAAGCTTCAGCCGTCGCGATGTTGCCTTGGTTTGCTCTTCAGGCAATCGCACGGTAGAGAGTTGAGCTCTCGCTGAGTTGGAGTTTGCGAGGTTGAATAGAAAACATAGTCTCAAGCGTCACGAGGTTGCAATTCAGCGATCCAGCTAAATTAGTCTTATTTGGCAAAGACGACGAGAAGCTATAGCTCTTCTCTTTACTTGGACTTCGTGAGTTGCCTCGCGAGGTTCTTTTGAATTCTGAACTGCGCGAGGTTCTTTATCTTTCTCAATCTTCGCGAGCTGGGCTTTGCCTTTGCCAGGATTCTTTCTTTCTTGAATGGTAGCATAAGCTGCAAGGCGTTCTTCTCCGAGAATTGTACCTGGTGGATCGCTGACGAGAAATCTTCTGAACCTCTCTCTCCTCAGCTGTCTTAAGCGAACTTCACGAGATTGAGAGAAGTCTGCTTTGAACTGTGCGACCTTGGATGTTCTACCCTTGATCTTCGGAGTGTGGAGTTGAGTTTCAAGCTCCCGGTCATTCATCTCATGAGAGGTTGCTTGTAAAGCCTTGGGAAGCTCAGCTGATCTGCGTGAGGCTTCAAGGTGCATTCTTGCTGAGGGGCATTTGGTGCCAAAGCAGGCTCCATAACAGGATTCTTGGCCTTATTTCACTGCTGATTATTTCCTGAATAAAACACTTAAGACGAGTTTATTAAGTGGATAAGGGTCTAATCAAAGGTTAAGTTAAGGGGTGAAAAGTGGTACTTTTCAGGTCTTAACAGCTGGCCAGGGGGTTTTGCCTCCTCAGACTGGGCAGCTGGCTCTTTGCCAATTTTAATAGAGGCTGCTATGTAAGCAGTCCTCTTAGCAGTGACTTTCCTCTATTTATGATAAGTTTGCTTAGTTAGAGGAGCAACAGGGGTTTGAGTAGGTGGGGCCTGCTCTGTAGGAGTTGATGAAGGAGGGGCAGCAGGGGCCTTCCCTTTATTTGGTTGGGCAATTGGTTGTGTCTCCTTAGATTGGGCAGCTGGGGTTGGAGTAGCTTTAGGCTCGAGGTCTGGCAAGCGGATAGAGAGTGGGGTGGGCTACTGAGCTGTTATTCTGGTAGCAGCCAAAGCAGCTTACAATGAGGCTATCTGGATTTTTGCTTTGAGGAGGTCAATTTCATGGATTTCCTTCTGGAGTCTGAAGATCTCCTGGGCATTATTGAGCCTCTTTTTGAAAAGTCTTGCTTTCATCTTCTCTACAGCAGTGTTGGCTTTCTCCAACTCTAGATTCAACTGATGATAAGCAGCTGTAGATTTAGCCTTCTCATAGGCCTCCAAGATGTTGGTCCACCCCAGGAGATTCCCAGTAATTGCTTTATGTGGGCTTCCTTCATTTCATCAATCTGCTGTAGCAGGGGGGTCTCAATGGACTGTCTAAGTTGGGCCATGCCCCTCAGGACATCCTTCCTAAGGTAGGGATTGTCCCTCATGGCATGGAAGATGGTGAGGTAGGGAGGTATGTAAAAAAAATGTTTGGGTGCGATAGGAAGAGAGGAAGTGGAAGGAGTAACATGTGATTGGTCCTGGGTGGGGGAAGTGGGGTTAACAATGGGTAAGTCTAGTTGTTGGGGGAGGGTAACAGGTTCTGGGTCTGTTTGGGTCTGTTTGTCAGTGAATGTTGGACGGGATAGGATAAGAGGTGGGATCGAAGGCATGGGGGGGAAAGAAAATGGGGTAGGCTCACTGGGAGTAGGGGGTGATGGGGGAGGGAAAATGGGAATGGTGAAAGGTATGAAAGAGAATAGAGGGGTTGTGGGGATAGGGTTGGGAGGGGAAAGGACCGGGGGGGTTGGAGTAGTTTGTTGAGGGATGGGTGGGTTTGTCAATATGTGTAGGGTGGAGTTGATGGATGTGAGTTCAGTCTGCATCTGGTCCTGGGTGTGTGTAGTAGTGGATAGTGGATAGTTGGGATTGGATGTCTTGGATGAGGGAGACGATGAGTGTCAGTGTGTCTGGGCTGGGAGGTTGAGTTTGTGTAGAAGATGACACAGGTTGAAAAGGTGAGGAAGGTGCATGATGGAAGTGGAAGGAGGGGGAGATTGAGGTTCTGGTGAGTGATGTGGTGATGTAATTGGGGAGTCCAGGAGGGGGGTGTAGTGGCTGGGCATGGTGTTAAGGAAACTAGCCATAAAGGCTTGGAATCCTGTGGTTGTGTTAAGGTTTAGGTCAATATCTGTGAATGGGGATGTAGTAGGCATGGCAGGGGTGGTGTCTTCTTCAATGTGAGGTGTGTCAGTGGAGATAAAAGGGATTGTGGGTGGTGTCTGGGAGATGATGGGGGTATTGGGGCTATGTATTGAGGTAGGGTGGGGGATGGTGAGGGGCTGACAAGGGGGGGGGTGTCCTCCCAAGTACCATTTACAAGAGAAGGGGGTGTGGGGATGGATAATGAAGACAGAGGTGGGTGAGAGATAGATGGGATAGGGGTAGTGGATGTTGGAGTAAAAGGTGGTAGGGCTAAGGTGGCTGCTGCAGCAGTAGTGGTAACAAGCTCTAGAATCTCCTCTGTAGTGACAGGGGTGGGCCTTGTAACAGCTGCCTCTTCTTCTTGCTTGGGAAGGGCCTGAGTCTCAGCCTTCTTCTTCTTCTGTGCTTCCATCAGGCTTCTGTTGATTCCCCATTGCCTCTTGGCAAAAGTAGTAGGGGCAAGGGTGGTAGTCCCCTCTGTTTTTGCTATCTTGTACCCCCCCTTTAATAGCAGCTTGGTGATGACTCTGGCATAGGGGAGTGTGTGTGGCTTCTTAATTAATTTCTGCCTCAAAGATTAATCAGGCTGCATGGATGCCATGGCCTAGAGAAAACGAATAGACAGCATCAGCAATAGGAGCACTCCTCTCCTGCTGATGGCCTGAGCAATAGATGTTCTTTCTCAAGACCTGGTCAATGAAAAGGAGTTCAGGCTCCAACTCTCTTCTTCTGATTGAATCCCCTGAGGCCTTTAATACTTTAGTCAGAGTTCTTGCAATTGTATCAATTGAGGCGCTCAGGGGGGGGCCATATCCACAACTAGGGTCGAATGCGGCTGGGATGCCCAATACTTCTGCAATCACTTTGGGGCCAACTAACATTTCAAAGTCATCAATCAACACCAGTAGACCTGCTTGTCCATCTTTGTCTTTTTTGACCTTGATGTGCTAGTAAAAGAGTTGCACTAGCCTAGGGTAGGCTAGTGCTGGAATTCCTCTCATCAAGGGTGTCAGGCCCGCCTTGCTCATAAATTGAACGGCAGGGGTAGAGAGAGGCTCCTTCTCAAAGAAGGGTAGGTCAAAAGCTATTTCAGGCTCTAATGGGATTGAAGCCATGAGCTCGAAAGGTGTAGAAAACTCTGGGGTTGGCTCCTCCACCTCTTTAACCACCTCCTTCCCTCTTTTCTGTGCCTTTGAAGTCTTGACCTTTTTAGCAGTGGTCTCAACAGGGGCCTTATCCTTGCCCCTCTTCTTTGGTGCACTCTTGGGGGCCATTCCAAACTCTACTTTTGAATATGAGAAATGGGGACTGAGATTTGAGTGCTTACCCTAAAATTGTAGGGTTTGGTTCGATCTATCGCACAAGGCACCGCAAGATCTATGAGCAGAGGGCAATAGATGTGGGTGATGCTAGGAACAAATTTGTAGATTCTTGGTGTGAATGATGGGTTGTAGGATCGACGCTGGAGGAGGGAGGAAAGGGAGCTCCGGTAGCTAGGGTTTCGCTGGATGAAGAAGGAAGAGAGAGTACTAGGAAGGGAGACAAGCGCGGGCTTTAAATACTTATCGCTAAGCTTGGCGCGATGTGGAATATCTGGTCGCGGGATTGGAAGTGAAACCTTGCAAAGGTGCTATTCAACTTGGATTGTGTGACAATCTCCCAGGTTTACCTTGGAGCGCGCGATAGCTTATGAAGAATTCCATGTGAATTGTGCGAGAGGTTCCAAGGTCTCCTATTGGATTACGTGAACGGCTCTGAGGTTCACTTTGAATCTCGTGATAGCTAATGAAGTATTCCTTTTGAATTTCGCGAGTCTCCCAGGCTTCCTGCTGAACCTCGCGACAGCTAGTGAAATGCTCTATTTGGATCGCGCGAGAGGTTCCCAGGTTTACTTGAATCTCGCGACAACTATTGAATGGTTCTATGTGAACTGCGTGAGAGTCTCTCAAGCCTCCTTTTGAACCCAGCGACAGCAAAGTAGTAAAAATAGAGCATGTGCTCTCTGTTCTGCCATTTCCATTTGTGCTGTGGCTGGATCCTAGGCATGACTCTCACCACCAGGGGTACCCCCAGACACATTAAAATCAACCATTCAAGCAAGGACAAAAATCACCCTCCCACATTATGCATTCAAGCAAAAACAATCAATCCAAGAGCAGTAATCATCAAACCAAGCATAAAAAATTTAAAACAGGCAGGTCCAGATTCAAGTGGGGCCACTAAAATTTTCTAGAGAATTTGAACAAAAGAAAGCAAGACAAATCTAACAAAACCAAAGTACATATGATATAATATTGGCACACCTGTGGATCAGTTTAATGAAGGATCCCCTTGAAAGTGAATGGTGTCCATGGGTTCAGCAGGTTTTTCAAAATAAGGCTTAAGCCTCTGACCATTCACCTTCAAGGTTTTCCCAGACTTGGGATCCTTGATTTCCACAGCACTAGATGGGGAAACACTCATGACAATGTAGGGACCTTCCCATCTGGATTTCAATTTGCCAAGAAAAAATTTAAGTTTGGAGTTAAACAACCAAACCTTGTCACCAGCCATGAAGCTCTTTCTCAACAGACCCTTGTCAAAGAAAGCCTTGGACCTTTCCTTGTAGATCCGGGCATTGGTATATGCATCCATCCTCAGTTCATCTAGTTCTGACAGCTGCAGCAACCTGTGATGACCAGCAGAAGTTAGGTATAGATTTAAATGTTTAATGGCCCAATAGGCCCTATGTTCTAACTATACTAAGAGATGACAAGCCTTGCCATAAACCAGTCTGAAAGGGGACATCCCAATGGGAGTCTTATAGGCAGTCCTATAAGCCCACAGTGCATCATTAAGCTTTTCAGCCCAGTCCTTCCTGTCATTCCTCACAGTCTTCTTAAGGATGTGTTTGATCTCCCTATTAGAAATTTCAACTTGCCCACTGGTTTGTGGGTGGTAGGGAGTAGCAATCCTATGTGTGACAGCATATTTCTTGAGCAAGCTCTCGAAATTTTTGTTGCATAAATGGCTACCCCCATCACTGATAATGGCTCTAGGGGTGCCAAATCTTGAGAAGATATTCTGCTTTATAAACTTGAGGACAACCTGATTATCATTAGTTCTTGTGGCAATGGCTTCTACCCATTTTGAAACATAATCCACTACCACTAAGATAAAATGATAACTATTTGAAGGAGGAAAAGGGCCCATGAAGTTAATACCCCAGACATCAAACAGTTCCACAACAAGGATGGGCTGCAAAGGCATTGAGTTTCTTTTAGACAGCCCTCCTAATTTCTGACATCTCTCACAGGTCCTGCAATGTGTATTGGCATCTCTAAATAAAGAAGGCCAATAGAACCCACACTGCAAGATTTTGTCAGTTGTTTTTCTTCCACTAAAGTGGCCTCCACAGGTATTTTCATGGCACATGGCCAGAATACTAGGGCCATCACTTTTTGGAACACATTTTCGGATGATTTGGTCTGCACAATACTTGTATAAGCAAGGTTCCTCCCAGAAAAAGAACTTGACCTGTGAGAAAAATAGGTCTTTGTCCATTTTGGTCAAATGGGCAAAAATCTTGCCTATAACTAGATAATTAACAATGTGTGCATACCAAGGAACCAAGGATTGGATGGCAAACAATTGCTCATCCAGGAAGACGTCATTTGTAGGATCATCAATATATTTCTCTAACATAATTCTGGACAAGTGGTCAGCCACCACATTTTCTACACCTTTTTTATCCTTGATTTCAATGTCAAACTCCTGCAATAGGAGTATCCATCTAATCAACCTGGGCTTAGCATCCTTCTTGGACAATAGGTACTTCAATGCTCAGTGGTCTGTAAAAATTACAGTTTTAGGCCCAAGTAGGTAAGGTCTAAATTTGTCCACAGCAAAAACTACCGCCATAAGCTCTTTTTCAGTTGTTGTGTAATTCAGCTGAGCTTTAGCAAGTGATTTGCTGAGATAGGTAATGAGCACTGGCAGCTTATCTTTCCTCTGACCCAAAACAGCTCCTATTGCCAAGTCGGATGCATCACACATCAACTCAAAGGGCAGTGTATAGTCAGATGTTTGGAGTACAGGGGCAAAGGTGAGGCAAATCTTCAAAGTTTCAAAAGCCTCAAGACATTCAGCAGAAAAGTCAAAGGGCACATCCTGGCAGAGTAGGTGGCACAATAATTTAACAATTTTCCTAAAGTCTTTAATGAACTTCCTGTAGAATCCAGCATGTCCAAGGAAAGATCTAATTTGTTTGACTGTTCTTGGAGGGGACAAATTTATAATGAGGTCAACTTTGACCTTATCTACCTCAATCCCATCTTTAGAGACTACATGGCCCAACACAATACCTTGTGTAACCATGAAGTGGCTCTTTTCCCAACTTAAGACCAGATTGGTCTCCTCACATCTTTGCAAGACCAGGTGGAGGTGTTGCAGACATTGGCCAAAACTGTCCCCATAAACAGAAAAATCATCCATAAAAATTTCTAAGAATTTGTCAATCATATTAGAAAATATGGCATACATACACCTCTTAAAGGTGGTTGGGGCATTACACAGCCCAAAAGGCATCCTTCTATAAGCAAAGGTGCTAAAAGGGCAAGTAAATGTAGTTTTCTCTTGATCAAGAGGGTGCACAAGGATCTGGTTATACCCTGAGTACCCATCAAGAAAATAGTAAAAAGCTTTTCCAGCCAACTTATCCAGAATTTGATCAATGAATGGGAGAGGGAAGTGGTCTTTTCTGGTCTTAGAGTTGAGCTTTCTATAATCTATGCAAACTCTCCAGCCAGTGGTCTCCCTGGCTGGTCTCAGCTCTCCAGACTTAGTGGTGATAACTGTTATGCTAGATTTCTTGGGCACCACTTGGATAGGTGCCACCCATTCAGAATCAGAAATGGGGTAAATTACCCCAGCATCTAGCAATTTAATGATTTCTTTTAGGACCACTTCCTACATGTGAGGATTCAGTTTCCTCTGCATTTCCCTGGAGGGTGTTGAGCCCTCCTCCAAATGGATCCTATGCATACAGATTGATGCATCTATCCCTCCTAGATCTATAATGGTCCAGCCAATTGCCTTTTTGTGCTTCCTCAAGACTGTTAGTAATTCTTCTTCTTGCTCATTGGTAAGAGAGGAGGAGATAATTACAGGAAGTTTTTCAACTTTCTCAAGGAAAGCATATTTCAATGTTTCTGGAAGCTTCTTGAGATCCAGATCAGGGGCTTGTTGGATGGATGGCAGGATTGGTGCTTTGTTGGTTTGAGGAAGAGGCAGCAATTTAGGTTTCCAAATGGAATGCTGCACTAAGCCCACAGAAGACTTCAATGTGGTCATGTCTTCTAGCATTACAGCTGGGCTTCCTTCCTCTATCATGTTCCAAACTTCAGTTAAACTTGTGACAATGTTGTCCCACTCCAGTAGAGTGGGCAATTCCTCTTCAACAACTTCTTCTAGTACATCCACAACAAAGCTTTCCTCATTGTCCAACTGAGGGTACTTTGCACTATTGTACACATTAAGCTCAGCTTTCATATGTCCAAAAGTTACCTCCATGATCCCAGACCTGCATTGAATGCATGCATTGGCAGTGGCCAAGAATGGCCTGCCCAAAATAACAGGTATAGGGGATGTACTCTTGTTGCAGCCCATGTCCAAAACAAGGAAGTCTGCAGAGTAGAAGAACTTGTCCACCCCTACTAATACATCCTCGACCACTCCCATAGGTCTCCTTTTAGACCTATCAGCCATCAACAACACAATGGGAGTGGGTTTTAGCTCACCCAAACCTAGCTGCTGATACACACTGTATGACAGCAGGTTAACACTAGCTCCAAGGTCTAGAAGGGCCCTCCCAATTGTGTGGTCTCCAATTATACAGGGGATAGTGGGTATCCCTAGGTCTTGCAACTTCTCAGGCATTGTCATGTTTAATACAGAATTAACTGTATCAGTTGTAAAGACCTTTTTGGATAATTGGCCTCTAGCTTTTCTTTTCTAGGTACAAAGGTCTTTCAGAAATTTTTCATAGACTGGGACCTGTCGAATTGCATCAAGCAGGGGCAAATTGATTTTTACCTGCTTAAAGGTCTCCATCATTTCCTCTATCTGTGCATTCCCCTTATCAAAAGGGGCAGGGCCACTCAAAGCTTGAGGAAATGGCAACTGAGGTACTGCGGTTCCTCAGTTGCAAGCCTATGACTGAACTTTTGTTTTTTTCTTTTTTAATTTGTTATTTCCTGCTGAGGCTCAACTACAGCCTCTTTATTTTTCCCTTGTTGCAAGGTAGCAGGCAACTCTTGGTTCTGTGATCTAACAAAGTCCTTTTCACTTTCACTTGACAGTTCTTTGGGAATGACCTCTCCTTGTTCCCTTCCCACCTGGTTGTCTAGCAGCCTGCGAGACCTCAAGGTTGTGATGGCATTAGCTCCCTCAAAACTTAAGGAACCTTCTCCAATCGAATATTGGCCCTTAGGGTTGGCCACTGGCTGGCTTGGCAACCTGCCTTCTTCTCTTTTGGCCAAGGCATTGGATATTTGGTCGAGCTGTTCTTCCATTTTCTTTATGCTTTGACTGGGAGAAGTCACAGTGTGAGTCAAGACTCCAAGGGTTTGCAATGAGGTCAAAACTTGGTCCTCGAAAGAAGCATTTTGGGGCTGAGGTTGGGGAACTACCAACTGATTTTATTGCTAGGCTGCAGCTGATGCTGGAAATTTGACCTTGGGGCATATCCCTGGTTAAACTGCAGTTGTTGCCTTTGAGGTAAGGCCAACATCTATTGTGGCTGTATATAATTGTCTTGTCTCCACCTCAAATTTGGGTAGTCTCTCCATTGGTAACCAGCATTTTGGTACTGGTATCCAAATGGCTGTTTGTTGTAGCCACCAGATTGTTGTTGGCCAAATGATTGGGCAGCAGCAGCTTGTTCCATCACATACTCAGGATATTGCCCTGCAGATGGGCACTCTTCCACTGTGTGTTGTGGAGATTGGCATATCAGACATGCCTCCATCACTTGTGCAGCCAATCTGGGTTGCACCATAGTTAATAGTTTATCAAACATATCGGAAAGATTGGCCATCTGCATTCTCAGGTCATTGTTTCCACTAACTTCATACATCTTTCCTTTGGAAGTTTCAGCAAGCCCCAACTTAGGAGAAGGCTCTTGAACAGTTCTAGACGAGGACATCTTTTGGAAAGCATTTTCACTGATGACCTCGAACAAGTCCCATGCCTCATCAGCTATTTTATGCATATAAGTTCCACCACAAGAGGCATCTACCATGTCTCTGCTTTTCTCATCAATCCCATTATAGAAGCTCTGGACAAGCTGCCAGTTAGGGATCTTGTGGTGGGGACATTGTTTGAGCATCTCCTTAAATCTGTCCCATGATTGATTAAAATCCTCAGTTGGGGATTGGGCAAAAGCAAGTATTGCTTTCCTCAACTGGCTGGTTTTTATCTCTGGAAAGAATTTGGTCAGAAATCTTGTCTGGAGGTCTTTCTAAGAAGTAATGCTGTTGTTTGGGAGAGTAGCTAACCAGGTGTTGGCCCTGTCCTTTAGGGAGAAAGGAAAGAGCCTTAATCTGGTGGCTTCTGGTCCCAAACCAGCAATGGAGAATGTTGTGCACAGGGCCAAGAATTGGTCAATGTGCTTGTAAGGGTCTTCATTGCTAAGCCCAAGTAAAGAGGGAAGCATTTGGATGATGGAGGTTTTAATCTCATAATTTCCCTGAACATCTCAGAATTGAATGCTGAATGGGGAATTATAATCATCAGGAGCATTCAATTCCTTCAATGTTCTGGGTTGCTCTTCACCCATGACTGCTGTCTCAATTTCAGTAGCGGGCTCAACTGTGGTGTGTCTGGGCCTTCTTGGTCTTCTACCCCTTTCTATCTCAGGGTCAGGAGGCTCTAATGTAGGACTGAGGGATCTCCTTCCTAACATGCACACACACCAATAGCAGGGAAGACTACTTCCAGACACATTGCAATTAATAAAATTACAACTATCTTAATCAATTGGTATGGAATTTTCAAAGGAGAAATAGACTGAGTTTTTGAGGGTTAGAGAAGTGCAAACAAAGGTAGCTAGACTCTCAGTGCAGTTCTACTTTCCTTCTCTGCTGTTGTCCAGATCTGCAAGAAAAATTCCAAATGTAAATCAGCAGTATCAATTATTCACAAGCAAAGCTACCAAAGAATAAAGAATACAAAAAACTAGGGTCTACTAATAGATCAAGAGTCCCCGGCAACGACGCCAAAAACTTGTTAGGGTATTTTAAGTGCTTGCTACTAGCTTTATTGGAGACAGTGATAAGAATGGGGTTAGTGAAAATCAAAGGTGGATTGAAGAGCAGCAAGCCTAAAAATACACAAACCCGCAAGATACAGGGCCTGTTGTAGATAGTTTTAATAAGTAAGAGTTTGTCCCACAGGAAAATTTGATCTAAAGTTCCAAGGGAGCTATCTTTAGTAGGCCCTCCAGATCTGGCTACAGATCTGGCAATCCTAAATAGAAGGGGATTTAAGGTCACTATTATCTAAGTCCTAAGGTAACCTAATGCTTAAACTACAGAAATGGTTGAAAAGAATGGTGGAGTGTGAGAAAATAATTATAAAAGGGTGAGAAGTAAGCTATTAGGCACAGATCTGATGGGTCTTATAACTCATACTCAAATCTGCTACTATAGAAATCCTGTCCAATGGCTACATTATCACCAAAGAGGAGAAAGGATCCAACTCACCCTTGTGCCATGATCCAATCCCTTATGGCTATAACCTGTCCACTTGAATGGTCACAGACTATCCAATAGGGAAACCACAATCCAGAGATGGGTCAGAACAAGTTTATCATTGTAGGCACTACTTCTTCCAGGCTACCAGCTCAAGAATCCATAGGAACCTCAACCTCTAAAGTTCTGTGTGTGGGGCTAGGCCTGCAATGTGCACAAGCCTGGACACACAGAACCAGCAAGAGTTTGAGTACTAGCTTTCAAGCTTAGCTGTTCACTGCTTTAGAAAGACAGCAGTGATCTAGTCACAAGCCTACAATCTCTACAGCCATATCAGATCTGCCATCTAATAGTGGGTCTATACAAATACAGGGGAGTCTGTCTCTGCACAATCTCTCACAAGGCTACAAGCACAAGTGCAGAGAAGAAGAATCTGTCTTAGATCTGTGGATTGGCCTCACCCTAGGGCTATAATCTGTCCACTTAAATGGTCACAGACTATCCACAGAGGCTACCCTCCTCACAGAGGTCTAAGACAGAACAAGAACATTGCTGCCACCACCATGTTCACAAGGCTACCAGCACAAGCTCCCATGGAGACTCAGATTTAGTGGATCCTGTGGTGGGGCTAGGCCTACAATGTGCCTAACGTGGGCACAGAAGTCACTTAGATCTACATATCTCTTTAAAAATAATCCTCCATTGCTTACAATACAACCTAGCAATGAAGGATCTCAAGGCAACAGCCTTGTACAGAACAACTCACAAAACACCAATCCCATACATGCATAAAATCCTATTATAAAACTCCATTAAATCTATTCTAAATAGACATACAAAGACATAGCCAGCAAGTGCTGGACTATGGAGGGAAGAAAAAGGGAAAAAGAAACTACCTAAACCCTAACCTTAGCCTACTGCAATTCTACAGTTTCCTCAAGAAGGAGTACAGAAGTCAAGTAAAGCTAAACTAGGCTTAGGCTTATATAGTAGTCAGCTCTTTGAGAATTAGGGTTAGGAAAACCCTAATTATCAATGCTATCGTGGCTCATTTCTGTTCCTTGGATGCCTCGGGGTGTGTGCACGGAGATTGGAGCATTAGAGTGCGTGCCCTAGTTGCTGAAAGTTCCCAGATTGCCCCTGCAAAAGTGGGGAGAAGTTAAGATCCCGAGCCTCGCTAGATAGAAAGGATTTCCAGGTCTTGTCGCGTGATAGAATTGGCATCGCGGGATTGAATTGACTTGAAGCTCTTGCAGTCGCGAGATTGATACTTTGGTCATCGCAGGATTGCTCTGGTTGTCGCGAGATTGCTCTTTCCTTTTGAATGGCATGAGAATTGTGCACGGTTCATTCCTTGGTGAATCTCGCGGGGATCCTCACGAAGAGGCAGTGTGCATAGGCCTATGGATCGCGTGAGTAGTTCCCTGAAGGTCGGTATCCCGTGGCCACTGCGCGCAGGAATGCCTGGAGCTCTCTCACCTCAGTGAATCACGCGAAGATTAAGGGCTCCTCTTTTAAGTTGCACGAGACTGCACAAGTGCTTCGCGAGTGCTTATGACTGAGCCTCACGAGAACCGCGTGAAGTCTGCTTTTCAATCCCTTCTGTCATCAAACTGCGCGAGAACGACGTGAGCAGTTAGTGTGCTACCTTCAGAAGCCCGCGACAACTGCGCGAAGCATTCTCTCTGGTTCAATTGAACCCTGTGACATCTGCTCGAGGCATTCTTCTTGACTTGTTACTGCTTTGCTATGCCTAGGTTGCAGCCAATTCTCTGTCTTGGTACAACCTACTTTCTTCTGAGAAACTTTTGGGGCAACAGTAGGCTTCTTGGCATGGTTAGGGCCTTATCTGCAGCTACTACTTATTACCTACAGGATAGACTTAAAACACATTTATTAAATGATTAAGGGTCTAACAGAGATTAAGTTAAGGGGTAAAAAGTGGTACTTTTTAGGTCTTAACAAGACCCACTCATGATCCACTACGAAGAGCCCGACAAGACCACATGGACACTCTACTTAGACGGCGCTCTCAACCATAAAGGGAAAGGCATCGGAATAGTTCTGCTAAGCCTAGAACGACTTGCCATACCCAAAGCTTTTCAACTAGACTTCCCTATCACTAATAACATCGCAAAATATGAAGCCTTCATAGCTAGAATACGAACGGCATTGCAATTGGGTGTTAAGTAGCTAAAAACCATCGGGGACTCCAAGCTCATAATATCACAAGTCATCGAAGAATGGAAGACCAAAAAAAGAAGATTGATGGCGTACTTAGAAATAACTCAATACCTGTTAAAGAAGTTTGAGAAAATTTCTTTCACACACATCCCTAGACTAGAAAATGAGCTCACAGATTCCCTCGCCACATTAGCCTCAGTCATTCAGATACCAATCGGACAAAGTATAAAATCCTTTTTTCATCAAAAAGCTAATAGTACCCGCGCATGAGGTAACATGGATAGCTAAGCAGGAGCTACCAACCCTCCTCAGGACATAAGAACAAAATGAAGTAATCACGCTAGAAAGCCCTGCCAAAATAGAAGCCAACGTTGCAACCTTCAGATTCGAGAAATCAGCCACCGACAATGGACAACCATGGTACTTCAACATATGGAATTTTATGAAGCACTAGCATGTCCCTCCGTACACCACAAAGATTGAACAAAAGACTATAAGAAATCGATGTGCCAGATTCTACATTTTAGGCGAGATACTATACAAGGAAGCCTTCACCAAAGGATTACTGTTACGATGTGTTACGACAACCGAAGGACAATACATCATCAAAGAAGCACACACTAGTGCCTGTGGTGCCCACGCTGATAGACAGAGACTCGCAGATCAAATCATATGATAAGACTACTTTTGGCCAATAATGATAAGAGATTGTCAGCTTCACGTCCAATTCTGCAAGCAATGCCAAGAACATGCCCCACTCATCAAAGCTCCATCAGTTGCATTGAGCCCTATAACCTCGCCATGGCCGTTCTCAATGTGGGCCTTTGACATCATCGAACCCTTCATGGACATAGTTGGGAACACTCACAAGCATGTGTTTATCCTCACAGCGACCGAGTACTACACCAAATGGGTAGAAGTTGAATCATATGTCAGAATCACTACCTCAACGCTCGTAAAGTTTATCATTCGGAACATTATCACCCGATTTGGAGTACTTAGGATGTTTGTAATTGACAATGGACCGCAATTCATTGCAGAAAAGATGACGAAGCTATGCAAGAAGTTTGGTGTAGATCTACACCACTCATCACTGTTCTACCCTCAAGGCAACGGACAAGCAGAAGCCACGAATAAAACTATGATTCAAATTTTGAAATGCACAGTGGAGATGAGCAATGGAGCCGACTAGCCTAAACGATTACCTGAGGCACTTTGGGCCTATAGGACCTCTATTCGCACAGCCACTAGCCTAACTCCTTACCTCCTCACCTACGGGATGGAGGCAGTTCTACCCTATGAGATGCAGATACCATCCTTAGGAATTCAACTTGATGATCAACTATCCTTGAACGAAAGGAGAATTGCTTTGCTCGTCGAGCTAGAACAACTTGATGAGACGCGCCTAAGGGCAGCTGACCATGCTCAGGTATGTCAAAGGAGAGTGGTCAGGGCTTATGATAAGAGAGTCCTCGAGCAAACTTTTAACATTGGAGAATTAGTCTTGAAGAAAATCATGCCCTCCAAACACACCCATCCAAAAGAAAAACTGAAACCAAACTGGGAGGGCCCATATGTTATAGCAGCCACATACCCTGAGAATGTATACAAGTTAGTGAACCAGGATGGGGAAGAACTTACCAGCCCTTGGAATGTCATGTACCTCAGAAAATACTACCCTTAAACTCTGTGATCATCACATCCCGTAGCCAAATACCTATATCTATCGCCCTCGTAGTTGTCAAGTCCCATTCATTGGTCGTACGTCTCCAATTCCATAAATATCCTTAAGACTTCTGATTTCTTGCCCACCTTCTTATTCGGGCAACGTGATCAATGGACTGGTGACATACCTGACCTCTTTCAAAAGCATAAGCAACACCCGATTCTCATTCCCCTTTCTCGCCATTGGAGGAGAAGTTAGAGCACAAAAAAATAAAGATGCTAGGTTCATTCAAAACTTACCATTCTTGCGTTAGCAAGTTGCTTTCAAAAATATATAGGCAAAAAGAAAAGAGAGAAAATCGAGTGAGAGCAATACAACTAATGAATCAGTCAATGAGCTCAGGGAAGCATAAACAGGCTGTGAGGACATCTTTGGTAACTTTTCTAGAAATGTAAAGCAAAGTGTGAGGGAATCCCTAGTGTCCCACACTACTAGATGTCGTCGTTAGGTGGTGGGAGGAGGATAAACTCCTGTTAACCATAGAATGTGAGACTTTGATGGTACCGAAACATGACGAAAAGCTAAATCATGGCACCCCATACCCACTCTAAAAAAAAGACTGTCACTCATCTCCTTTAGTAAGTGTCAGCTACAAACTATTCCCTCACATCACTGAGCCTTATCCCTCTTCCATTTTTTTCTTTTCGGACACTAAATTAAAAGCCTCTCGGATATCTCTAGAAATGAAATCGAAAACCAATGGATGACGACTGATGCAATCACCTACTATGCCTACCGCACTATCCCAGAATAATGACCACAGGATAGGATGATCACTACCAAGGGTACATCCCCGATATACAGCTACTATAATCAAAACAACTCCCCTGATTCGATGATAGTATCAATCAATGTTTCTTCAAAACTAACTCACCAAATACACATGGCCACCTATAGGCCCAAAGTACTTATTAAAAACTCATAGAAGCTCCATTGCACCTCGACACTGGGGCATTTTTTTTAGAATCACATTAAACGCTCTAGCTTGCCTAAAGAAGAAGCGGAACGACGAAGTCACCACCCGAGGAATATCACTGAAGACGTCGCACTGCTTATTCCCTCATGCTCCTACACTAGGGCATTTTTTTAGTAGTATTAGAATTTTCTTTCAGTTATTTACTTTCCCTATTGTATTATTTTCCTTTCCTTGTATTGAAAAGTACAACAAACCAAAAAAAAAATATTTTTTTTTTTAAAATAATGCCCCCCCTTTTATTACCAGACCTCGGTTTGAGACACCTCCCCCCTTGACAACCAGCAAGGGGGGAAATAAAATTATTAATAGCCTTACTCCTCATGTGCAGAGACAAAGCAACCCTCAGCTATCGCTGAGATGATTTAAGCAGCCACCACACCCCAATGACAGCGGGCGAAGCAAAAGAAACAAAAAAGTACAAGAGGTAACACAAAAAGAACAGCCGAATCAGGTACATCTGAACCAAATATATATATATATATATATATCAAAATTTTCTTTTTACACCCATCACCAGGAGCATATCCCCTGTATATACAATGAACACGCACAATGAACAAAAAAAAAATACACATACACCTCTACTCCTTCCTCGATGGTCACCATCGCCCCAAGATTGTCAAGATCGGGAGTCTAGTCAAAAAGAGCCCAAGTTGGTGGACAATCCCGAAAACAAGGAGGCTCATAATTGAACCCCTCACTAGCCTAACTAGCGCATCATCGAGAATGAGGAGGATACCCAAAGAAGAAACTCATGAATAGAATCCTCATGAACATAATCCCCGACACGATCATGTGTCGACTGTTGCTAGGAACTCAGCCTCGACCGATCCAACTCAAACCAACCAGGCACTTCTTCAAGACGACATCATAATCTATCATTGCTGCTCCAACACCCCAGTCCGTGCACATCTACCAACAGTTCACACATGCATGTCACCAAGGACCTCTAGAGAAAGCTTGTACCTCTAGACAACAAGTTGTTGAATCTGCACATCCACACCAAGTCAGAAGACCAATACATTCATAAAAGAAGAAAAAAAAATTAAAGAGAGAGAAGTATACCAGATCCACCCTCTCCCCAAGGAGACGCTTGACAGTCGCGGCAGTCATCAAATCACTCGATTGCACTGAAGGACAACAAATGTGGACGGTTGCAACGCAAAACAATAAATGCATCAGATGACCAAACCCTTAATGAGCAATTAAAAATAAATACGTTAACTAAGACACACTTGAGAAGGAGCAGGAGTAGACCCCAGAGGGGGAGCCTCAAGAGCATAGTCCGGTACGACCTGCACAAAAGCCAAACAAACCAACATAAGATATGTCATAACAAAATAAGTGAAATAATTAGAATCGAACTAGACCGAACAAAAAAAAACATACCTGGCTCTCAGGACGTAGAGAGGCAATAGTCGCCTCCCTCGTCCTAAGGTCCTCGGTGATCTAACGCTGAAATAACATACGGTATCAGTAAACTATCAAGCAAAACAAAACCTAACACTCGACACCAAAAATTACCAAAACCACATAAAGTCAGACAATTCAGGAGATGAAAGAAACTCACCCAGTGCTCTAGCTCGGCCCGAAGCTGAGCCATCGCCGAATCCTCTCGACTGGAAGAAGCAGCTAAAGACGGATCAAATGCATGAGCAGCAGCCCCCTGCGGCAGAAAGCTCGGCCCTCTACGAACATTAACAAGCACATCAGACCTAATAAGAATCAACAAAATACCAACTACTGACAAAACAAGGTAGACACTTACCAATCAATCAATCTCAGAGCGTAGACTAGCCTCTACCTCCCGGCCAGCCTGCTACTAACCGCATAATAGTTCAACCATCGCCGCATGACTGGCAACCTCAACCTCCCTCTCAGACTGACAGAAGAAAATGAAATAGGACAACCATGTTAGAACAACCAAAAAACTAAATAGACATAGAGCAAACAACTAGCTAAGTGAACTAACTCACCAAGAGTCGCCGAGTCTCCACTAGCTGAACTCGTAGCTCATCCTCTCTTGCCCTAGCCTGAGCGACTAAGCTAGCTAGGGAACGTAGCATCTCCTCATCAGGACACGGAGTGCACCCCGTCTGCTCCATTTCCCTATGAAGGGCATCTAATGCTCTACGGACACCCGCCATAGGATGGCCTGCTCTAGTGCGGCCAATCTCTCCCTCAATGCCAACACCGACTCAAGTCCACTGACCGTGAAAGAGCCGCTCTCGTGGAAGGGACGTGTGAAGAGGCGCTGACCGCTCAATGCCCCGAACCATCTCACAAACTCCTGGGTATTCACCGCATCACACGCCCCCATCACCTTGGACCCTCCGGCTCTAAAATCAGCCATCTGAATCGCCATCTATCTCGCAATGTCCCTACCAGGGGGACCAGTCATCGTCTTCACCACCCTGTGGCGAATCTCCGGAGGACTCCTATGGAAGTCCCAACTGACGTGTCACCCAAGATAGCTGGATCCACTCCACCTTCTCAAAGCAATGGACTCAGATGTCCACGTCAAAGAAAGGCTGACTAGATCGTATCACTGACACAACAGCGTCCTCCTCGGCCGAATACGACCTCTAAATAACCTACAATCAAACAAGCAACCCAACCCATCAATAAAGTCTTAGAGCCTAAAACCCAAAGCAAAACAAAATAAAAATGTGTACACGATGATATATACTTGCCCCTCATGCATGTCCTCGAAAAGACCACGCGTGGTATGAAGATCCGAAGACCAACGTCGATGCCCCAATGTTATCCTCCACACATGCATCTGCGGGAACGTGAAAGTAACCTCCACCGGAACACGTGGGTAAAGGAAAGCAAAATGGTCGCACGCCTAAAACTAGAACACACGAAATGCCCAAACACAAAAAAATGTAACTACAATGAAAGACTAGACAACAGAGATACCATAACACCAACAATTAACTGAAACCTACCTGAAGAAAAGGAAGGAAACCTCTGATCGTCGCAACACCTCTCCCCCGATGATAAAGCTGCTCGTAGATATGCTCCAACACTGCCGCACTCCAAGCATAAGTAGGGACCCGGTCTAGATCCCCAAGAAGTCTCAAAAACAACCCGGTAACACACCCCCGAGTCGATGAAGAAAAGAGAACCGCACTGAAGAAGTGCATCAAAAAGGCCCAGAGCACCCGATCCGTCACCAACCCTGGCTCAACCACAGCCTCTCGGCATGCCATCGCCGCACAATGTGCCTCGAATAGCACCCTATGCTCTGAATGACATCTCAGAGGAACGAACCCGCTAGCAAAAGTATTAAAAAACCATGTGACTCGGACCATCCTCGGCCCCGAGCCACTCGATCGGTATGCAACCCCGAGGATCTCCTCACATATCCTCAGATAATCTCCAGCCATCTGTCTCGTAATCGGTTCCCCCTCAAATTGGAGCCCAGTGATGTGGACCCAATCCTCCGGGGTTGGCAGCATCATCCTGACTGAGAAGAGCAATGCTTGCTGCTCCTCCCTCCACCTCTCCAGGATCGTAGCGATCAGACTACGATCAACCGGAAAGGGCTCCAACTCCAGGATCAGCCTGAAGCTAAAAAAGTCAGTTGTTCCCGCTGGAACTCAGGCATGACACGATACCACATATGAGACTCAGACCATGTCGAGCTGATAACCAGCTGCGGAGGCTCCTACTGAACGATAAAGCATAGAGAAAAGGAAGAAATAATATAAGATTATCACGTACAACTACACTAAGCAATGAAAGACAAACCACCATGATAATTTATGAGAAATACGATGAAAGCACTATAAAATAGTAACCTAGACATGGCGTAGAACTAGATACAGTCATTACGCATGGATGTACACAACCAATAGCAAGTACAAGTTCGACATAAATAAAAGGGTTTCCAAATCCTAGGAAGCCTATGTTATAACCTAAATGCATAAGAAATAAAAGGGACTCTTGCTCGCGGGTACCTACCTGGTCTTGTGCAAAGAACTCCTCCAAGGGGATGCACCTCCCGTCCCGACCCTTAATGCCCTAACCTCAGCGCCCTGATCCTCAGCGCCCTCATCCACTCTACCCTCACCAATCGCAGGTACCTCCTCCTTGACCACCATCTCATCACCCTTAGGTACCTCCTCTCTCACTACCACCCCAACATCCTCCTCCACAGCACCAGCGCCGATCCGAGCATCAGAAGACTTGTAAATCTCTATCACTAGCATCCACTCAGCCTCCGAAATAGTCTCGTAGAACTTATCACTATCTCCCGACTCTATCTCAGAAGAAAGAGCTCGAAAAACTAGAAAGAACACAAGAAACGACACTCGAAATGGATTGGTGGATCGCAAGATATCACGAAAATATGAAAATTAGAGCACAAGAAGACAAGGAAAGAGAGAATCAAAGAAAAAAATAGATAGCGCAGGAAGAATGAAGACTTTCCAGGTATATATAGAGCGCGATTAAATCAGGCGCCTCGCTCAGGGCGCGCAATGAAATTGCGCACCACACGACTCGCGCGTAATCCCCATTACATGTCCTCCTTTTAGCGCATAAACAAATCGTCACCCGCTCAAAATAACCCAACACCCCGGTTACATGCGCAGACCACACACGTAATTATATCATGCGCCTGAAACATGGCGCGTAAATCCCAAAGGTCACCCGCATAGTGACCAGGTGTCGCGCCAATCCCGCATCCCAGAATGTGCATGTAATTTGATTACACGACATCATACCAATACTTAATAATCCTCTAGACTTCTCAAACGCACACAGCTATTACGGCGCACAATTTAGTTATGCACCTAGAGTTAAGTGCATAATTCCCTAGGTGAAACACAAAAATATGCCCAGAACAGCAAGTTTACAGGCCAAAATAAGGGCATTTTAAACACCGATTACTGAACCCAAAGTACACCCTTGCTAGGATGAGTCTAAAAAAAAACAATACACTTTAAACTTAGGAAATATACACCCCGAAAACTAAAAAAAAATGCCCCCCAACATCCCCAAAGCGAATTACTTGCTTAGACCAAACTAAACTAAACCCAAATAAATGTCCCCAACACCCCAAAGCAAACAAAAAAATAAATCGAATCAACCCAAACTCAAAAATATATAATAAATAAACAACACACCCAAACAAAGTGAACTAAAACTAAAACCGAACCAAAACTATGCAAAAATATGAGTAATCATAAATTCTCTTCGCTTCATAAATAAATAAAACCGTTACAAAATACACCGAGGGCATACCCTCTGAATACACGATTTAAAATAGGAAATCTAAAACCAACACCTTGAAGCTATGCCCAAATCCGAATTTATTTGAGAAAGAAGAGATCCTGGAGAGGCCTAGGGAAGAAGCACACCCTGAATGAATTCTAACAAAAATCTCATCTTCCCCCCCTTTTCTTCCGGAGATGCCTTGCAACATAACACCTGCCCCTCCGAGCCCCGAGCTGGCAAAAAAGAAAGAGTGGCTCACAGAAAGCCACCCAGGATCTGTGGGATCCACATATGGTAGCCTACCCTAGAAAGCATAACAGGGAGGGCGAACAAAAAGTCAATCCACAAAGCCTACAAAGGAGCAATTGGTGTCGGTCATGAGAACTTTGACCCTACACTTTCCCTTGGTTTTCTTCCCGCCACCTTCTTCTCTTTCTTCTCTTCCCTTAGCATGGTAGCAATTCGACTGCTATCCCACGTTCCTAATTCCATCCATTCCCAAAATGTAAAAAAATTACAATTTCCTTGGGGTCCAGTGCCCGGGATACAAAGTAAATAGGAAGAAAAGACATTAACAAAAACAAGAATAAACCAAAAGAAAAATGAAGGAAAAATGCCCCTAAACCTCTTAATTTTCAATGAGATGCAAAATGAAAACTAGACCCCTAGACCCTGTTTATAACCTTATACCCCTTTCACCACAAGATGACAAGTGCCACATTTATGAGGACCCTCCACTTGATTTAATCCAAAGATAGAAACATGTCCCCCCTTTAAAAGGCTACAATCCAAACAAAACCTAGATCGATCAATCAACACCAAACACTCACCCCACAAGAAACACTAATCCAAGGCAAACTGGATGAACCAATAGGATTAAAACACTTAACACCCATCCAGAAGTTCACACATTTCTAACGAGAGTCATTCCAAATCAAACACAAGATTGAAACAAATACCTTAAACATAAAATTCAACTCATACCTTAAAATAAACACAAAAGTCACGAAGGCCTTAGAATTCCTTAAAATAAAAATAAAAAAAACTTAATATGCTCTCAAGCTAACCACTCACATCAAGTTAAAGGAATCTAATAAAATAAATGCCTCAAACTAACGAAGAAAAAAAAATCCTAAATAAAAACCCATACATATATCAAATAACATAGTCCTAGGTAAATCAAATTAACTTCCAGTTAATCCTAAATAAATCCTAAAATCCCAAATTAAATTAGAACTAAACCCAAAACAAAATCCTAGAATAAACTCAATCCTAAAATCATATAAATGCCCAAATCCAACGATAAACAAACAATAATAGTAATAACATTATTAATAAAAAATTTACAAGTGTCACCGGAAGCATACCTCCTGAATTACAACCCAAAATGAAAACCGAAATACCTAATCTACAACCCAAAATGAAAACAAAACCTAAGACAAAGACAAAGCGAGGAGCAACACCCGACTTGGAGCATCCAATCGGAGGCTTCAGGAAGGATTGGTTGGGGAATGCATCCCTCCACTTGTAACACCTCCTCTTTCGCCATCTTCACCTCCTCCGCCATCGCCTCCTCAACGCTACCTTCACTGCTCCCTAAAAGGGATCAATGTGAAGGCTACATTCTTCTTTCCCAATACCGCTCATTCTTAGAGTTATTCCATCCCTAAGTACCACCTTAGGTCGAAGAACGCATGAAATGATGAATATTGGAAGAAATGACATCCCGAACGGACGATTGGATCGCACAATATTACAGAAACACAGATACCCGAGTGCAAAGAAATCAGATAAGGTAAGAAATCAAGACTCAATTGAAAGATACAAAGAAAATGAAAACCCCTTTGCTTATATAGAGTACGGACTCAATCGCACGCTCGGGTCCTGGCGTGCAACTAGGTCCCGCGCACCACAATATGCGCATAATAAAACTTTCGTCCGCGTCATCGACGCGATGCTCCAATCACGCGCCCAATACAGGACACTTAATCACATTACCCGCATTACCAAAACTGCAGAATCTAAAGGGTCACCCGCATAGTGACCCGGCGACGCTCCAATTACATGCAATCACCTAGCCGCTTAATTAGATTACACGCTAGTACCCATGTGTGAAATCCAGATTGACACTCGAACACTGCCCCTTTACCAACCTGGCGACCTTTCGATCATGCGCTATGCTAGAAGTGCGTGAATACAATACGCTCACTCACAAAAATGTGTAATTGACTTGTTTAGCCCCAAATCATGTGCTCTTAAACGGATGCACAAATCAATTCAATGCCTTGAATCAAACGTGTAATCCTCAACTACAGTGTACACCATCGACCAAATAAGCATACCCCGTCGCAATATGATGTACACCTAACCCCGTCATAAGATGACGTGTAATCCCCTTTAATAACTTGCATGTCCCATTACGATCAGAATCCCTCCTTCTCTTCCATCCCATCGCATTACCTGCCAAGCTATTCAAAAAGAGAGAGAGAAAGAGAGAGACGCTGATAATCTTCATGTCCCATCACAGCCGGGCATATCAGCATAAATCGACCATACCCTACCACGAAGATGAATCTTATCACATCACCCAGACCGAAGGCAAGTCATTTCATGATCCCAAAACCTCATCATTGCCCCATCGCGACAGTCAAGGAGTCACTAGACCAACCCTTCACCGCACGCTCATGAATGCGTCCTATCATGATACAACCACAATGTGATCTCATATAACCCAAGATCTACCAAAGAAAGAAACACCATTGTTGTCTTATCACAAAATTGAAACAACTAAGGAATCGACAATGGCGTGCATGTCCCATAGTAACGCCGCCACAACTCAAGCATCTTGCAAACCCGTTCTATCATGACACTACTACCCAAGACACTCGAACAATGTCCCATCGCGTAAGTAGGGACCCTTATCCCCGAAGCCCCATTACATAACCAAACTAAAGGAAGGCTCAACCATGTCCCATCGCATAAGCAGGGAGCCTAATCCCCGAATGCTTCACAACGCAATAGTCACCAGACCCCATTACAGCAGAAACATAAGGACGGAGAAAGCTCCCTGACATCCTACCACATCCCATCTCAGCACCGACATCTCACTAGAGCGGGAACCCTTTAATGTCCCATAGCGACATCACCACGACTGCCGATCAAGCCCCATCGCATTCAATGCAAGGGCCTTCCACCCAGATCAGGTAAGTATCACCCATTTTTCAAGTACTCGATATTTCTTATAAAATATAGTTAGCTATGATTAAGTCAAATATTTTCAAAACCCGTCTCTCGACTCGCGAATCACCGTAGTCCTCCCATAAGTGACCACCATCAATATTCATCGAAAAGGCTAGAGGGAGCATCCGACATACCAAGTGTTGTCTTGACAACCATGCAAATGGTCGAGTCCACAAATCCCGTACCGGTGGATCTGCTCAACGACATCTCAGAAGCCGCATTTTTTTTAGTTTTACCACCAAAATTGATCTTAAGTTAAATTCCAAAACTTTAAAAAAAAATGAACAAATATTTCCAAAAAGATTAACGAATAAATAAAAATAAATACATAGACTCCTATCAGTCAAAGTTCACTTATTGCCCCGATCTGTTCATTCCCTTGGGAAACTGAACAATTAATATATTCAACTTTGAGAAATCCTAAAAGCCCACTGGAAAAGGGACACCTAACGTGCCATTGGTGTGAGCAATGATGCGCTCGGTCTTACATAATTTGCGAAAGCCTTCGCCATTACATGACATTTTTTATTATTATCGGTCTTTGGACCTTGTCTATCGATATTCGTATGATGCCCCCTGGTACCTCGACTACATCATTTCCCTCTATTTGACTGCCCCTTACAGCAGGTCGTGACATGCGGCAGGATGCCCCTTGCACCCACAGATTAGGATATGATGATTCTCCTTTCCATTTGATTGTCACCCATAGCAAGTCGCACCATGCGACGGGATGCCCCTTGCACTCATAGATTAGGATACGTTGACTTACCTCATTGACTGTTATTTGCAGCACATCGTGATACATGACGGGATGCCCTTTTGCATCCATGACCAGGAATATGCCTTTTGACAGCTACCACTGGGCCCTCGAATCCTCTATTTTAGCTTGCGCTGATAGATAAGAAAGTCAAGCATGTAATGTCAATATCCCTAGTTCACATTTGTGATTTCCCAAGAAGAACGAAAAGGCACCCTCGGGAGAGGGGTGTCTACTTCTTCGATGCATTCTTACTTCGCAAGAATGCGTCGAAGAGGGGCATCTGTAGACACCCCCATTTTGCCCTCTCGGAGTATATAAGTTTATTTGGTCAACCTTTGACCTTGACTATGACTCTTCGAAAAGGACTTACCTTCTCTGAGGGTTTCGAACATGGGAATCATATGCTGAAATAATAATGTATGGCTGAACACAAGCTAAAACAATAGCTCTATGACTCAGACCCCATGACCCTAATGTGGGACCACATACTGAAACAATAGTATATGACTAAACACAGGCTGAAACAATAGCTTTGTGGCTTAGACCCCATAAAGGTAGGCACCATATACTGAAATAATAGTATATGGCTGGACACAGGCTGAAACAATAGCTTTGTGGTTTAGATCCTATAACCCTAAAGGCGGGAACTATATACTGAAACAATATTATATAGCCGAAACACAGGCTGAAACAATAGCTTTGCGCCTCGAACCCGACCCAGGCCCAGGATAATCTTGAATTACGCGCATTGAACAACACGCACAATTCGATTGGACGCCACACCACCAACGCTCAATCAGTCCTGTTAGACCAAACTTCCCCTCTTTCAGACCACCTCGAGACCCGATTGCATGCTCCAACAGGCGTGCGCAATCGAATTAAGCATCCCATCACCAGCGCTCAATTGGTCTATTTCAAACCTGGTCTCTAAGTCCTAAGACTGCTAAAACTCCATGATTAAGTGCCATGCATGTAGTGCTTAATCAGATTGTACATTCTAAACTAGGCACGCAATTAGTCTAATCAGACTAGGACTGGGACACCCGGTTGAGCCAGTCAGCTGGTCACTCACTGAGTCGGCCACCAACTCAAACTGGTTAAGTGCCTGATACAGGGTGCACAAATCAATTAAGCACCCCGGATAGGGCGCTTAATTGAAGTTGACCGACTAATCACATGCACCCCACAAGGCGCGTAATTAGCAAAATACCTATCAATAGACCCCCTTACCTCGATCCAAAGGGACACAACAATGACTTTGAGATTCGAGTTTCGAGTTCTTTGCCTTCAAGCTTAGGATTTCAAGAATCCTCTCTGCAGACCTGACCTTAGGTATAATTTTTCTTCTAGTTCTTAATTTCTAGTTCTTAGTTCTTAGTTCGTAGTCTCTTAGATCTCAGATTTCAACTATTAGTTTTTTTTAATTTTCAGTCTTAGGCTGTAATACCTTTTTCTTAATTCATATTTTAATCTCTGGTTCTAATTCTTAGTTTTCTAGAACCAGTCCTTAATTCTATTCACTATTTTAAAGTCTGATCTTAATTTTCAGTCGTATCGTTAATCGCTGGTCCTAGTTCTTAGTTTCTATAACCAGTCCTTAATCATACAGCCTAATTTTCTAATTTTGATCCCGATTTCAGTCTTTAAATTTTAGATTCTAGTCTTAATTTACTGATTCCTTATAGTTCTAGATTTTAAATCCCAATTTATTAATCTATAATCCAAACACTATTGATTTTTCAATCCAAAAACATTGTCTTATAATTCAAATTCAGTTTACTTTAATCTTAGCCACCCGATTTTCACAAGGGAGCTTACGGAGGGTACCCGAGAACTGGGCCGATCCTCCTTAGTATAGCGAGCCAAAACCCGCCTTCTATAGATTTTTAGTAAAAATCAGTTTATCTATTTTAATTAGAGTTTCAGTAAAATTAGTAGATTTTTAATTAATTAGAGTTTTGATAGAAGTATATTTTAATTAATTAGATTTTCAATAGAATGAGTATATTTCTAATTAGCTTCCATCGAATTAACATATTTGCATTCCTAGTACAATTGAGAGACTAATATTAATTATACTTCTAGTGGGATGATGAAAGTTTATTAATTATTAGTGAAAGTCAAGTATTTAAATTAATTAAATTCCTAGTATAATTAGGATATCAAATTAGTTAGACTAAGATACTTAAATCAATTAGACTCCTAGTAGGACTAGGAAACTTAATTAATTAGATTGCTAATAGAATTAACATATTTAGACTCCTAGTAGTATTAGGAGACTTAATTAATTAGATTTCTAATAAGATTAAGACACTAAAAGTAATTAGACTAGGATTAGGAGACTCAAGTAGATTAGGATATCAAGTAGGCTCCTAGTGGGACTAGAAGTTAATTAGACTAGGATAAATAGCAAGAAGACCAAGAGTTAGAATAGTATTAGGCATCTTACAATTAATTAGACTCCCAGTAGAATCAGGAAACTACACTTAATTAATCAACTCAACAAAAGGAGAATAGGTTATGTAGACATCCAAGCGACGCAGTGCTGCTGACATTACTTGTTGGGGATTTCTAGTGTGCTGATTTATTGTGTAATGATAGTAAAACAGGGGATGGATTCAACACATCTAAAATATCCTAGACCTGCAAGATACATGGTCCTTTATAGCCAGTTTTAATAAGTAAGGGAATGCCCATAGGGAGGCGAGTTCAAAATATAGTAAATCTCCAGATCTGTAAGAGATCTGGCACTCTAACTAATGCTAAGTTAGCTAAAAGAAAGGAGAGAGGTTAAAGAGGGTTGTCACTTGAACTAAACTACACTTGAAATGTAAACTAAATGAGATCGAGTCCAGAAATCTAGATCTTACAAATGGAAGGGTTTAAGAACAGAAAATGGAAAAGAGCAGCTTGAAGATTGGTCTTACTATAATCAGGTTGAGCTAGTCATGTTAAAGGGGTTCAAAGCACACAAGTCCCTTAGCTGGCTACAAGCACAGCTGCAGGGTAGAAGATTTCACTCTAAACCAAAGGATTTAACTAATCTTAAGGCTATGGTCTTTCCACTTCAATGGTCACAAACAATCGTATAGACTTCATCTGATCCAAAGGTTTATGGTAGAAGAATCCAATTGAAACCAGAGATTGGACTACTCTTAAGGCTATGATCTGCCCACTTTAATAGTCACAGATCATCCTAGGGAATTCCTCCAAACCAAAGGTTTCAACCAGAGCATTAAAACCACTACAGATGCTGCAATTTGCAAGTTACAGACATAAGAAATTACAAGGATTTCAGATCTAAGGAGATCAGATGGTATACAAGAGGCCTACCAGTTAAGTGGGTGAGCTGATTAACAGACTCCTCTACACAAATCCGATCGAGCACCAAATGAAACCAAAGGAACTATAGATCTAATTAAATCAATAAAAACAACATTTATATTGCAATAAAACTCGTTCTACAATGAAATGCTCTCAGATCTGTAGTATGTGCAGCAATTAACCCACAATAACACTCTCAACCTTACCTAATTACAGATCTAACCACTCTCTTCGCTGCTCCTAGGGATTAGCCAACCATAGTTGAGCTAAAAGAGGGAAAATAGAATTTTGTTGCAAGCTCTGATCTCCAGAATTTGATCCAAATCTCGATCTCCCCCCAATTGCAATTGGGGATCTCAATATATAGCTTTCTCTCTTATTTTTCTCGCCAATATTCCCTTCTAGAAGGTCCTCAGATTTTGTTATAGTTCTGTTAGAGCACGTGGGTTGGTTAGGGTTTTTTAGGGAATCTTTTGGATCATCGTGCCGGTCACCAATGTGCCTCGATTTGCATGCAGTAGGTCACCAAGTAGCAGCATGTAAATAGCCTATTTCCTGAGAAGTTCTTCACATGATTTTGACAGGTTTAGGAAGCTCTCTACCGGTTTGAATGGTGCTTTTTGGTCTTTCGCTAGGTTCTCAGATCTCTTCTATAGGTTTCGATAGGATGAGCCTTCTCTTAAAGCTTCATCATTCTCAGCCCTTTACCTGGAGCATTCGACAAGTTGGGGATGCTTTTTGACAAGTTGGAGGACCATTTCGATAGGTTTAGCTCAGCATGCCATCATTCTGATAGGATTGCTCTCACTCCTATCAAAGGGCTCAAGCACCCTTCAGTAGGTTCTGTTCCAGCGTCTCTATCTCGATAGGTTCAGGAAACCATTCGATAGGTTCCCCTTACACCTCAGGCAGACTTTCAATAGGATGATTTCTTCCTTTCTTTTAGCTACTCGATAGGTTCTTGGATCCTATCGAACTCCTCAATCCACATGAATCCTTCCTTTCTCTGCCTTCAGATCGTATCGAAACCTTTTCAACTGCACGAATTCCTCCATTTTCGCTCTCAGCTCCTATCAAAGTCTTCAGATAGCCTCTCGATAGGATGTTTTCAGCCTGTTTTCATTTCCTTCGCCTTGCCCTGCTATTTCCACACGCCCCAAGGGCCCAATGGTGTGTTGCCCTCTGGTGTGCTATTGCTGGGTCTATACTGTGCTGAGAGATAAACTTCCTTATGTGGCATTCTTGAGTGGTTTCTTGCATTTTTCATATCTTTTATTGCTATCTACAAAACAGACTCAACAGAGGTTTATTAATGTGCTCATAGGTCCTACAAAGGTCAGGTTAAGGGGTGAAAACTGGCATTTTTCACTACTTAACACAGGCCAACGATTCAGTAAAGAAGGAACCACACCTCCTCAGAAGCGTGATCAGTGACATGTTGCAGCGTCGATAAATATCTGCAACTAGTGATCGCAACGAACCAGGTATTTTTGCCACAAATTTACCACTTTAATCTTAGCACTTACTATTTTCTAATTAATCACTCCACCACCCATCGCCAGAGTCCACTCGGGACCAAATTGGACCACTAATTCCAGGGACCGTAAGGAACCCAGAAAAAGCATGTACCAACAACACTGTATTCTGAGAGCTGATTTTGCATAGTATGTGTCCACTATTTAGGTGAAGGATGGCCTTCACCGATGGATTATTTTTTTGGGTTTATGATGATAGATGCATATATGTTTTGGGGCTTAGTTTTATATCTTGCTTTATTGTTATAGCTTAGCTTTCGCATTGCGCACTTTGACTTTTATTTTTTGCACGCTTGTAAGCTTACCTTCTTGATTGATGGCTCAACCTTTCAGAGTACTTGTTTTATGTAAAGATCGAGCTGTCAGGAAGTGTGATTTACACTTCGATACCATAATGTAACTGTAAATCAAATCACGACACAATCTGACAGTGTGAGTTTTTAGGTAAGGAAAACCCGGGCTATGACAAGTGGTATCAGAGCGCTATTTTTTTAGTGCCCCTGGGACTTGGGCTTATGCCCAGAGCTATAATGAAGTTGAAGAAAATGCCATTAGGGATCATCGTATATTAGGATAGACTCTTAAAGTCGACCCAGTCGATCTAACATGATATTTTGTTTGCCCTTGACAGGTCAAAAATGCCTCCACGTAGGGGAAGGCCAAGGATAGAGAATACCGATGGTCTTACAATTGACCAAGGTATAGCCACGGGCATAAATGACACCCCAATAGGAAATCGCAACAATGTCTCCAAAGTGGGAAACAACCGAGAAAATCCTCCCGAAGTTGAAAGGAATGCTGGAACCAACCAGCAATTATTGGAGAACGTGGCCAATGTCGTGACCCTACTCACGGAAGGGCGTCATCCGTACGAGTTTTAGGAGTTTAGGAGATTGAGACCTCCAAGCTTCTATGGTCAAACTAAACCATTTGAGGCAGAACAATGGTTAAATCAAATCAAGAAAATCCTATAGAGGGTTAGGTGTACCGAAGAGGAACAAGTGAGTTGGGCCTCCTTCTAACTCGAGGGAGAAGCGGACCCCTGGTGGAAGTTCGTGGAGAGGACTAGAGCCCCAGGAGTGCTCTGGACTTGGACTGAATTCACTACAGTGTTTAATGAGAATTACTTCCCAGCTACTGAGAGAAGGCAGATGGAAAGGGAGTTTGCTAATCTAGAACAGGGACACATGACCGTATGAGAGTACAAAACCGAATTTACGCGATTATCCCAATTCGCGCCTCTACTAATAGTGACTGAACTCATGAAAACTCAGAAGTTTGAAGATAGGTTGAAACAGGAGCTAAAGGAAAGGATATCATGTTTTGAGGCAACGACTTATGACCGAATAGTGAGGTTGGCACTCATTGCGGAAAGAGATGTGGTAATATGATGGAGAGGAAGGAGGAACAAAACAGAGTTATAAAAAGTCAAACACAGCCGTATCATTCAAATCAAGCCAGCAAGAGACCGCAATATTTGATGTTGCCACCGTCTCAACCTACCGCGACAGCAACAACTCGACCACCCTACTCAGCTATTGCACTCTCTTTGCCCCCAAGACCTTCAAGGCCTTTTATTACATCAGGTCCGATGTCAACAGCAGAAGTGCCACAAGCTCAATCCATTTCCTCCCGCACGATTTCCTCCACCCCACAAGTTAGATGTTCAAGCTGTGGAAGGCCACACAAAACATCAGAGTGTAGGAAAACTACCAAGGCCTGCTTTAAGTGTGGCCAAATGGGGCACCACATTCGTGATTGCTTGCAAATGAAGGGAGCTGCTAACATTGCGGTGCCAAACATGGGGTTTACTCGACCCACAATACAAGGACGGGCATATGCAGCTTCGGTGCATGACACCCAAACCAACAACGACATCATCCAAGGTATGATTTTCCTTAGATTATCAATTTACTGACTTGCATTTTAGATGAAGAAGGGTGGATGAATAGGAATTCTCTAGGATCAATGTACCTTATGTTATAACAAATTGTATATACCATTAATCCCATCATAAATATCATAAATCTAGATTTCGTTCGTTTCAGTAAGAGCTGCGATATATGCGCCTATCTAGCACGTGTGTTGATAGACCCGGGCTCATTTATAACACCAGCATGGCAAGGGAGAGAGGGTACACACCAGAACCTCTGGATTTTATCTTAACCATTTCTACACCGACTAGGAATTCAAAGATTTCGGATACAGTGTGTCGATCTGTAGTTGTCACCATGGAATACCGTCAAACTATGACTGATCTTATCTTGCTCGAAATGCAAGAATTTGACATCATCCTTGGCATGGATTGGCTGACTAAGCTTCGAGCTAAAATTGATTGCCGGGAGAAATCAGTCACTCTTTATCCCAAGAAGGAGAGACCATTCAAAGCCATTGGTATTCGACCAGTGGTGGTACCCTTCATATCAGCAATTCAAGCCGAGCGACTGATCAGTAAAGGATGCCAAGGATTCCTTGTATAGATACAAGGACAAAGGGACGAAGAGGTTGACCTTCCTAATATCCCAATTACATGTGAATTTCCCGACATCATCCCAACAAAATTGTCGGGTTTACCACCAGATCGAGAAGTCGATTTTACTGTCGACTTAGCTCCTGGCACGGAACCCTTCTCCAAGGCTCCATACCGAATGGCACCGGCCGAGTTAAGAGAACTAAAGGAGCAATTGCAAGAACTACTTGATAAAGGATTCATCCGACCCAGTGTGTCCCCATGGTGAGCATCAGTGTTATTCATCAAAAAGAAAGATGGTTCCTTATGACTGTGTATTGACTATCGGCTATTGAACAAATTGACCATAAAGAACTGGTATCTGCTCCCGAGAATAGATGACCTCTTCGACCAATTGCAAGGAGCAAAATTATTTTCTAAGACAGACCTGTGATCTGGTTACCATCAGATGAGAAAGCTGAAGATATCCCCAAAACAACTTTTCGCACAAGGTACGGCCATTACGAGTTCCTCGTAATGCCATTTAGGCTGACTAATGTGTCTACATCCTTTATGACCCTCATGAATCGGGTATTCTGGCTGCATCTAGACAAATTTGTAGTGGTCTTTATAGATGGCATACTCATCTGTTCCAAATCGAGAGAAGAGCACGAGCAGCACTTGCGGTTAGCACTTCAGACTCTCTGAGATCATCAATTATATCCAAAGCTTAGTAAATGTGAATTCTGGCTGGAATAGGTGAGCTTTCTAGGACACATCATTTCATAATCAGGTGTCAAGGTAGATCCATCCAAGGTAGAAGTTGTCATGAATTGGGAACAACCCAAGACTGTCACCAAAATTTGTAGCTTTCTCAGACTTGTCAGCTATTATCAAAAATTCGTGGAGGGATTTTCTAAGATTGTTGGCCCTCTCACGCGACTTACTCAGAAGAACGTCAAATCTCAGTGGAATGAAGCATGAGAGAAGAGCTTTCAAGAACTCAAGCAAAAATTAACATCGACACCCGTGCTCACCATACCTAATAGCCGCGGGGGATTTGTAGTATTCACCGAAGCATCTCACATTGGATTAGGTTGTGTATTAAATCATCATGAGAAAGTAGTAGCATACGGATCAAGACAGTTAAAGGACCATGAGAAAAATTACCCCACTCAGGATCTCGACTAGCAGCTGTGATCTTTGCCTTAAAGACCTGGAGACACTATCTATATGGGGAAACATTTCAAATCTTCACTGATCACCAAAGCTTGAAGTATATCTTCACACAAAGGGAGCTAAACCTGAGGCAAAGAAGATGGATGGAGTCATTAAAAGACTACGACTGCTCTATACAATACCATCCAGTGAAGGAAAATGTGGTGGCTGATGCGTTGAGCCAAAAATCATTTGCTCTGCTAGCACATCTCGTGGTAAGGATGCACAGGTGGCAACTATTCGATGAATTGGACTCATGTGATGCCACATTAGAGATGAATGAATCTAGAGCTTTAATGGCTAGTATTAAGATTAAATGAACACTCTTCGAAAGGATCAGAGAACTCTAGCCAGCAGATATGGAACTCATGGCTATCAGGCAGAAAGTGCTCAATGAAAACCGCTTGGACTTCTCATTAAAGGGCGATGTAGCCTTGATATTTAGGGGACGTCTGTGCGTACCGGCTAACATTGAGCTGAGACGTGAAGTGTTGGAAGAAGCACATAAATCAATGTATACCATACATTCGGGCAGCACTAAAATGTACCAAGACCTCAAAAGAAATTTCTGGTGGTAAGGAATGAAAAGAGATATCGCAGAACATGTGGCGAAATGCCTAGTCTGCCAGCAAGTTAAGGTCGATCATCGACATCCTTCCGGTCTATTCCAGCCACTACCAATCCCTGAATGAAAATGAGAGAACATCTCCATGGATTTCATCCTCGGGCTGCCACGAACATAGAAAGGACACAATGCTATATGGGTGATTATAGACCGATTGACCAAATCTACACGTTTCCTACCTTATAGCACACTCTATACCGCAAGCAAACTAGCTTAGTTATACTTGAAGGAAATTGTAAGACTACATGGCATTCTCGCGAGCATTGTATCAGATCGGGGCCCATTTTATACGTCTCAATTTTGGCAAAGATTTCAAGAGGGAATGGGCTCCAAACTAGAATTTAGCTCAGCGTTTCACCCACAAACCGACGGACAAACAGAAAGAGTTAATTAGATCATCGAGGATATGTTGCGGGCCTGTATATTAGACTTTCAAGGCTCATGGAAAAAAACATCTGCCATTAGTCGAATTCGCCTACAACAACAGTTTTCAAACAAGTATCGGTATGGCTCCGTTTGAGGCACTCTATGGCTGCCGATATAAATCCCCGCTTAACTGGGAAGAGATCGGTGAGCATGTGTTGTTAGGCCCAGATTTGATTGAAAGTACAAACAAGACTGTTCGGACCATCTGCGAGCATTTAAAAGTTGCTCAAAGCCGACAAAAAAGCTATGATGACCTTAAGAGAACCCATCTCAACTTTCTAGCAGGCTAAATTATTGATCGTTTAAAAATGTTTCAAGTTCTACATATTATGTTGACACCCATGTTATACCAACTGGGGAACCACGTATTCCTCAAAATCTCGCCAACTAAAGGCGACATACGCTTTGGAAAGTGTGGGAAATTAAGTCCTCGATACATCGGACCATTCCAGATTCTGGGTCATGTTGGTGAAGTAGCTTATCAACTCGCCCTTCCACCATAGCTGTTAGGCGTGCACAATGTCTTTCACGTGTCAATGTTACGCAAGTACCTACGCGACCCGACGCACGTGTTGGACTACTCACCCATCGATGTGCAGAAGGACTTAACCCTACCTGAAGAGCCGATCAAAATATTGGAGCGCAAGGAGCAAGTGTTGAGGATGAAACGCATTCCCCTTGTTTTAGTACAATGGCATAACCACTCCACCGCCGAAGTGACATGGGAACGAGAGGTAGAAATCAGTGATCAGTACCCCCAGTTATTTGACTAAGGTCAATCACGATTCTATAAATTTTGTAATCGAATCACTAATTACAAAAATTTATGTGTATAGATAAGAATCATGTGCGTGTAGCGGTAGACATTCATTGACATTTATAGAGTCACTATATATTATAAGTTATACCTATAAATTGACCAATGTCAACCCAGAGTATGCACACGTAGCGACTTTGGGCAATCGGGGACTCAGACTACCTTAACAACATCACGAGGCCACAAAACCAAAAGCCCCACTTGCTGTACACCTCACCACAGTGAGATTAATAGTCACCGCGGTGACTGATGGAATTTAAATGGCACCTGGGAAACCCTCATTCGTTATTTTAGAGTTTTCAAAGCTTGGGCCCCCTCTCTCTCGCTCTCTCCCACGTGAACAAAGTCCTCTTACATTTGAAAGACCCAATCCTTCGCACCAAATCTCTCCAAGCTTACGGATCATCATGCCTAAGCCCTCGCCAAATCCGATTTCTGTCATTTTAAGCTATTTAGAGGTAAAACCCTAAGAAAACCCCCTAATTTGTCTGGTTTATTGCATGCATGGCTCCTAAGAAGCAAATGGCTTCGAAATTGAACCCCAAACGCCCTAAATCATCTAAGCAATCCAAGGGCAAAGCCCCTTCCACATCCGAATCAGCATCGGCTTGTGAATAGCCCACCGCATGGTGGGAAAACAAGGCCATTGAACCTGAATGGTCCTTCGACATGGATGCCTTTGCCAACGACGACACGGTCACCTAGTCTCTACTATACTTGTGAAGGGCTAATCCGATGCCCTTATTGCAACCAGCACATTCCCACTTCTATCCCCATCTAGTTAAACTATTTTATCAAAATTTCCGAACGGGGACAATGATGGACTTTTTTCAACCAAAATCGATGGCCAAAAATTTTACTTCGACATTTAAGACATTACGGCGACCATGGACTGCAGTGCAAAATACGATAACAGTCATGGTCTCTTAGCTCCTCACCCTAAAGAGGAAAATTTTCATCGAATTATCGCTAAAATGAGTGATGGTCTGCAAGCCTCCGACACCTCCATAAAGCAAACCCAATTACCTGACCGCATGTGGTTCTTAGACCCGGTCTTTAGAAGCAACCTATATCCTTTGCAACACGAAAAAGAAAGGTGAGATGCCTTGCTTCAAGCCCTTTTTGTCGTCCATGAAGGCAGATGGGTCAACGCACTCCGAGTGGTCTACGAAGGTATGAAATATGCCAACGTCAATCTACAAAGCGATGTCAAGAGGACCTTAGTCTCTATGCCCTACGCCCGCATTATCTCCAATTTATTAGAGGGCCATGAGGACACTGACTGCGAAGAATCGTATGGGATACCTGTAGGCGAGGTTAGGAGGACCGACAATGTCTGGATTTTCGATAAAAATATGTGGAGTTAAATCCATAAGAGGTCTAAACTCAACCACAACCTACCACAACCTGCCTCGGCCGCCGAAGAAGGCTAGCAAGCTCCTATTCAGGACTCTACCACAACCTGCCTCTGTCGCCGAAGAAGGCTAGCAAGCTCCTATTCCTCCTGCTAGTCAGCAAGGAGACATCCTCACCCGAGTGTCCACGAGCATGGGTAGTTGAGTGTGTCAAGTTCTCTGATACCACCTTATAATCCTGGCCTCATGGTCAAAGCGCTATTTTTTTAGTGCCCCTGGGACTTGGGATTATGCTCAAAGCTATAACATAGGTTTTAAGGAAATGGCATTAGGTTCGATCAGGACATAGGAGTCGTACTTGAACATCTTACGAGTCTTCACGGTCACTTCTAATTAGAGCCTTATGTCATTTTAATAGATCGACATGATCCCTCACAATAGAGGAAAGAGGGCCGTCCGTTGTAGGGACGCATTGGATGGTGAAGAAAGTGCCACTGGTGCAGCTGACACGCCTTTGGGATAGGAGAATGACTATAGATAGAATAGGTAGTGTTTTAGAACGATAGTTCATACTATGGCCCAGCCAACCACGATGCTTATGGAAGTGTTACAACGCACTATGCACACTTCTCCCTCCGTACCAACTACTTCATGCCCAAGATGCGGAGGACGACATAGGAAAGAGGAGTGTAGATGGGCTACTAGCGCATGTTTCAGATGCGGTAGGCAGGGACACCGGATAAGAGATTGTCCTAAACCAAAGAAAGAGAAGATGACAACATCATCGGTTCAAGGGTTCTTTCAACCCATAGTTCTGAGTCGTACCGATATTATCCCTGCTACCGATGAACAAGCAACCAAAGAGTGCACCTCCGGGTCGGCAAGCGAGAGGTCGAGGTTTTGGATGCCAACACCCAGTTGGTCTACTCCGGCTACTCGCCCAACATCTGCCTAGGTATATGCCTTCGAGGACTTTTCATACTTTGGACCCCATTACGATTGAATCACCAAGGGTACGACGAATTTCCCGTATTGTTGCACCAACAAACTCATGCGCAAGGTGAGGAAGGCATCATGTGACAAAGAAGTGTCGGCGTTCATCTGGGCCCTGTTTCAGGTGTGGCCTGCTAGGACACCAGATAAAGAACTATCCCACAGCGAAAAGTGTCAAGACAACAACAACATCAACTCTGAGACTCTCTCCTACCATCCAGCATAGTGCACATGCCGTCTCGGCATTGAATACCCAAACAACCAACGAAGACATCCAAGGAATAATTTAATTACTGGTTATCGAATGTTATTTTTTTTTCTAGTTGATAAGTATCTTTGGAGTTTGTTTTGATTTTTACATTCTAAGAATGTCGCCACATCACCATATGCACACCTGATTAGTTCATATACATGAAGTCTAATGTGCCCTTCCCATGTACTTAAGTAGCAAAATCTGTCAACAAAAGCTAAGTACCTTGATAGACACTGCACACAATCATGATTTATCTTTGGGATATTATCCAATGAAGGACACTTAAATGATAGAGTCGAGGTTATTGAAAAGGAAAAGATGATGTCCATAAGAATCACTTCGTTGAGACAATTTCTGTTTGTGAAGTATACGATTTTCTATATTCTATTGCAAAGGTTTCAAGGTAAAGTTTCAAGAGCAACAAGCAGCATCAATGGCAAATTTTTGCTACGAAACTTTAAAAGTTATTGATGCTTAAGAAGAATTACCGATGATTAGAGGGGATAGTAAATTTCGAGTAAACTATTCGAGAGACTACAAGAAATTAAATTTAAAGGTTAGATATTATGAAAAAAAAAGAAGATAACACCATAGTGATAGGAAACTTACAAATTTTGGAAGAATAATCACTAGAACTATTGAATATCTAAGAGAAGTCGGTTCTAACAAATTTGAAATCTGCTGACAGGTGGAATCTTGATATTGAATAGTCACATAATTTACCATTTTATCACCCTTAACTTAGTGATGCTAAGTCATAGTTTGCTACTAACGAGTTACTGATGTACAAATATTAGAGATAAGCAGTAAATTAGAGCCTAAGTGTTAATCTTTGTCAAAATGAACTCAAAAAGTAATAAGAAAAATGATCGAGCAAAAAAGACGTTTTCCGCCTACTGAAAGCCAGAGAATCGTAATTTACGATTCTTCAAAAGAGATAAAAGGAGAAAAGCGATAAAGCATAATTCAGAGAATCGTCAACTATGAAGGAAGCCTATTGAAAATAGAAAATCATGAATTATGATTTTCCATAAATGAAGCCTAAAAATAGAAGCTTTCCTACTGTTGTTATTGTTGTTGATCACGTGAGAATCTATCACCGCCATACCCAGAATTAGAAGACTCCTGCAATTAGATGTCTGATAAACCACGGATCTAAGAAGATTGATGAAGATCTAAATCCGAAGGACTCTACTGCTGCTCAATAAAGAACACTGTAGAAGTGCATCAACTAAAGAAAGAAATGAAAGATAAAATTAGGAATTAGAGTTATATTAGGATACTTTTGTTGTTTAGTAGTTTCTTTTATTAGAACTAGATCTGTGTAAACCGACCCTTTATGATCTATAAATAAGGGGGCTGGGCATATGAATAAGCATCGAAGAATTTCAGCATCAATTGACGCATGAGGTTGGATTTTCTTTTGATCAAAGTAGTGTATACTAGTTAGAGTAGATTAGATATCAAAGGTTTCTCAAGAGCAATTGACGACTGTAATTGAGTGCTGAAGATTAGTGTAGATATCTGTAATTTCTCAGGAGCAATTGACAACTACGACTGAGGGGTGAAGGATATATTTTACTTTATTTTCTAATTTATAATTTATTTGCTTTGTAAACATCTTCAAGTTTTAATGTGAATTGATGACTCAGGTTACGATTTGCATATTAGTGTAACGATTTTTACTTTTCCATCTTCAGTTTGCTAGAGTTTGATTGATGCCCAAATTTCTAGTTGATTGTTGATTAGATTAAATCTGTATTGATAGGATCTTAGACTTGATTGATGACCAATGCTAGGAGACTACAAATATAGTGTAGCGGTTCTGTTTATTTTTATAAATATCCGAAAGCTGAAGATTAAGATTAACGACCTTAATCTGAAGAAGGATGATTAAGATTTATTTTTATGTACTTTAGTTTAATAACTCATTCTTTTATTTATATTTCTCCAGTAGATTAGAAAATCTTAAAGATAAATAAAAGTTTTTAAGGGATTTAGATAAAATATATGAACTAGGAATTAATAAGATAATAAACTTCCTCATGAGAACGATCCTATGCTAATACTGTAATTTCCATTGTGCACATGCAATAGGTTAAGACTTGAATTGAATATAATTATAATACATAAAAGGAATCAAGCCATGTTTTTGGCACCATTGTCGGGGATCGAACCCGGGTCACCCGCGTGACAGGCGGGGATACTCACCACTATACTACAACCCCAATTACAAGCAGTACAACCCCAAATTGGACCACGGTGCAGTATGCCTGATGCTACGATTGTCCAAATCCTTCAAGATTTACAACAACAGTCGCACCAGCATTCACGAGATTTACACCAACTTGCTCAATTCTCTCAGTCCCTTCACTCACATACTCAGTCCATCACGAAGCTCGAAAGCCAGATAAGTCAACTAGCTTCGCAGGTGGCAAAGACGGAGAGTGGCCAATTACCTATGCAGCTAGTAAACAATCCTAGAGGACAAGCTTTCCTGGGGGAGATAGCTACTCCCCAAAATCTAATTTAAAACCTCTCGGATCGTCGAGCTACCGATCCATCCGTAGCACCAAATGTAAAATATGTGAATAATTTTTATTTTTATTTTTATTTTCTTTTTCTTTTTTTTCTAGAGTATAATATTACAACCTAAATCGTTAAAAAAATGATAGATCGTAATGCGTACTTGCTTTATATTATAAGGTAGACAAACGTATGGATTTACGATTGTTTGTAGTTTGAAATGCAACGATTGCCATTCTTTGCTCAGTAAAGCTAGAATCAACGTACGATTCTAGGTTAACTTAAGCAATGACCGGCTTAGGAGGTCATCGTTGAAAACAAGACCCATATATTCTAAAAAGAAGAATATGTCGGCCCCATTTTCAAATTCCTTCGATTTTATCTTTTTCCTCTCCTAGCTTCCCTCTCTTTTTCGAATCCCCTATAATCTTAATCGTTTTGCTCTCTAATCAAACCATACATTCGCATAAAAATCCCTTTTTCCTTCTATTTTATCTTTGGGAAACCATACAAGCATTTTCATCAAGTGAAATTAAAATAGGGTTTCAATCTTTAACAAGGTAAGGGAATGATTTTCAATAAAAGAGTGTTTTGCATGGGTTGTTTATTCACTACTTGGCTTTTAAGTTTGATTAACTTTTACAGAAGAAAGAAATTATGAACGAACAGGGAAAACGACAAAGGGAAGATGAGGAAGAAGACGAAGGTAACAATTCTGATAACACTCCAATCATTCACCGTATTGCACGGTCTGTTGCCATAAAAGATAAATCAAAAGCAACAGACCCTCCCAAGAAGAAGTACCAGATAAATAAATTATATCTACCCTTTGGTGGCCTAATTACAAATCTGTTGATAAATGTGGGATATAATATTGATCCCAAGGAAAAAACATTGCCCCGTAGCAATGAGAACCAAACACTTAAGACCTACAGGAGAACTTTAAGTGCCACAAACAAAAAGAAAATTCCTATTTTGGCACAATCAAAAGAGGTTTTATCTGCGTAAGAGACAATCTCAGAACAGATAGAGGCTGCCATAGAACAGGTAGCAGGGACTGATAGCACTAAAGCAATGGTTATAAAAGAAGGTGGGAATATTTCTACTCCACCATGTGAAAGGGTAAAAAGCAGTTTCTCAGAGACAAAGGGAGTACCTAAGGAGAGAATACCAGATGAAAATCAAGCCAGTCTATATGACTCCACTCTAGACTCACCAACAGGACCTGCCATGCCCCATGAAATTAACCCCACTCCTACTAACACAGAATCGGTGCATCTAAGCAGTGAAGCAACAGAAGACACTCAGGCACCAGTTGAACACCAGAATGTTGAAGTTGCTACCTTTAGCCAAGTCCCTGTTAGTTTTCAACCAATTGCCCCATCATAACCAATTTCAGCTCCACCTCCTATGTCGTAAACAGGAGGAGTAAACCAGGAAATTGAGGTCCCATCCCCTGTTGACTCCATGGCCACCACCATAGCAACTACAACTCAAGTTGCATAATCAAGGCTATATATTGAGGCCCCACTAGAGAGCTTCAGCGCACTCTTACATCAAGAAATGTCTATTCCAGCTACTACTTCAACAGACCCAATGATTGAACAACCTGGCCTGGAGAGAAAATTAAAAGAAGTAGAGCAATGGCAATTTTTCAATGCCCAATTGCCAGGTGCTGCAAGGAGAATGATGGATGAAATACATGTGTTGAAAAGCAAGCTACGAGATAACATGCCTACTGCACAGGAAAAGCAGGAAAGGATTATGAACATAAAATAAAATTATTAGTTAATCATTATATGCAATTTATGATAAAAAATTTAAAAATCTAAATTTCTTAGCAAACCATCATAGTAGTTCAAAAATTAAAATAACCAGTGAGCTATAGAGTCATTTCCCCTTTATTCTGAGAGAAAGAGAGACTGTTTTTATTCATGCTTAAATTTTCTTGAGTCTTATCTTTAACCCTTAACCATATATACTACCCAAAACTTTCTATCCTTAACCCTTATAATTTCTGAGAGTTTAGAATATAAAAGAAGGGAAGAAAAGGTAGTAAAAAGAGTACGAGTTAATAGATAAGAGATCAGCTGAAAAGGGTACAACTGAAAAAAATATATAAATGTATGAAAATATGGGAAAAGAAAAGAAAAAGAATGAAAAATCGTAAAAGATGATTTTATGAAAGGAGAAGTAAAAAGCTTCCAAACCAAAAAAGGAAAGAAAAATGGGATTTACAAAAAGAGAAAGAAATGGAAAGAAGTTGTCCAAAATAAGGATACTTTCTGAAGCTGAAAAATAGAAGAAGAGAAGGAAGAGCTAAACTCTTGGAAATAATTTTGAATCCTCTTTACCTTTTTCTTTGAAACCTTCTGAAAAACCAAAGCGTCATTATAAGCCGAAGGAAAGACCTTTGTGATTTATGATTCATAAAAATATGAGTCTAGTAGAGATATATGAAATAGATACTATGAATAAATAAAGAAATTATATGAAAAGAATTGATTATCCTTTCCATGAGATTTATCTTTTTAGCTGATTGTCCTTTGTATTTATCACGAACATATATGAGAATCCAAAATTTTGATTATTTTTTAGAGTATGCCAATAAGTGAGTTTGGATGAAAATATTTTAAAAAAATTGCAGTTTAGAAAAATCTATGATGAATAAACTTTTTACTGATATGCACACACTCCATGCTATACAAGAATTGAAGTTATTGAGTTCTGATCAAGGATAATTGTAATGATGGGAAGCTAAGGATAAAAGATTTGAAATATTTTGAAATAATGAATATTAATGACTAACTGATTAATCAGTAGTATACAAAAATTAGTTTATATTTTAAATTTTTAGTTTTGAAAAATCAAAAAATATTTGAAGTTTGTAGGGAACTTCACTGAAAACCTTTAGGAGACTACAACTCCTCCACTAGATATCACCTAGGGGTTTAAAGGCATGTTGTATCTGCTAAATGCAATCGTGCTCCCTACGAAAGTGGAATTTAAATTTAGAAGTTTTAAATATTTTATGTTTCCTTGTTTGCTAGGGACTAGTAAAACTTAAGTTTAGGGGTATAATCAGTCACATAATTTATCATTTTATCACCCTTAACTTAGTGATGCTAGGCCATAATTTGCCACTAACGAGTTACTAATGTGTAGATATTAGAGATAAGCAGTAAATTAGAGCCTAAGTGTTAATCTTTGTCAAAATAAACTCAAAAGCATTAAGAAAAATGATTGAGTGAAAAAGACATTTTTCGCCTACTGAAAGCCAGAGAATCGTAATTTATGATTCTTCAAAAAAGACAAAAGGAGAAAAGCGACAAAACATAATTCAGAGAATCGTCAACTATGAGGAAGCCTAGTGAAAATAGAAAATCATGAATTACGATTTTCTAGAAAAGAAGCCTAAAAATAAAAGCTTTCCTACTATTACTGTTGTTGTTGATCACGTGAGAATCTATCACCGCCATATCCAGAATTAGAAGGGTCCTGTAATTAGAAGTCTGATAAATCACAGATTTGAAAAGATTGATGAAGATCTAAATCCGAAGAACTCTGCTACTGCTCAATAAAGAATACTCTAGAAGCGCATCAACTAAGGAAAGCAAGGAAAGACAAAATTAGGAATTAGAGTTATATTAGGATACTTTTATTTTTTAGTAGTTTCTTTTATTAGAACTAGATCTGTGTAAACCGACCCCTTATGATATATAAATAAGAGGGCTCGGCATAAGAATAAGCATCAAAGAATTTCAGCATCAATTGGTGCTTGTGGTTGAATTTTCTTCCTATCAAAATAGTGTATACTAGTTAGAGTAGATTAGATATCAAAGGTTTCTTAAGAGCACTTGACGACTGCAATTGAGAGCTAAAGATTAGTGTAGATGTTTGTAGATATATTTTACTTTGCTTTTTAGTTTATATTTTATTTGCTCTGTAAACATCTCCAAGTTTTAATTTGAATTGATGACTCATGTTAGGATCTGCAGATTAGTGTAACGATTTTTACTTTTCCATCTTCAGTTTGCTAGAGTTTGATTGATGCCCAAATTTCTGGTTGATTGTTGATTAGCTTAAATCTGTATTGATAGGATCTTAGACTTGATTGACGACTAATGCTAGGAGATTAGAAATATGGTGTAACGGTACTATTTATTTTCATAAATATTCGAAAGCTGGAGATTAAGATTAACGACCTTAATCTAAAGGAGGATTAGGATTTATTTTTATGCACTTTAGTTTAATAACCCATTCTTTTATTCATATTTTTCCAGTAGATTAGAAAATCTTAAAGATAAATAAAAGTTTTTAAGAAAGGGATTTAGATAAAAGATATGAACTAGGAATTAATAAGATAATAAACTTCCTCGTGGGAACGATCCTATGCTAGTACTATAATTTCCATTATGCGCTTACAATAGGTTAAGACTTGAATTTAATATAATTATAATACATAAAAAGAAGCAAGTCAGATATCTTGCATGGAGAATGGATAAATCATGAGAAATAAAAATAATGAAAACTCTCAGGTCATTTCAAATCTTTACTTGGGGATGAGGATCGGATATTAAATAGTTTAATGTTGATCACGATGGTCGATACTTTGAACAATGGATTCCTTATGGTTGATGAATCGTATTACTTTTGGGTGATACTGAGAAAAGAGTTTTATTAATGGTTAACCTTTCTTGTGGAATGAATTAAAAGTTTCTTGCCACATGGATGTCTGTGTTACCATATTTAAATTGGTACATGTGCATCTAATCGATGGTTACACAACCAATTGGAGTCCAAGAAGATTTAACCTTAATTGAGGAGCCGAGAAGGATACTCGACCGCAAATAATAAATTTTGAGAATAAGGCGAATTCCATTAGTGCAATGGCAAAATCACTCCACCGAGGAAGTGACATGGGACTTGGACGCCAAAATTCCCAACCAATACCTGCTCCTAATTCAGTGAGGTCAGTCCTTATTATGGCACAAATTATCTATTAGTCAAGCATGTGTGGTATGTATTCAATCATAATTTGTGTGGAAAATGTGTAACATTAAATTAAATTAATGGCGCCACAATCGACCTCCATTTCCAACGATTCAAGTTTCCCCGTGAAGTAAAAACCAAAATCTTAACTCGTTCATTCCATTTCTCTTTCAATCCTTGTACTGTGGCTTGCCTTTGCAATGTTTAAAACGTCGAATAGTTGTATACCTTTGCAATGATGTTTAAACAGCAGATTTTCTATACCTTAATAGATAATGTCTCCTCAACACTAACAGTCAGGTATCTCATGTGTATTCACTAGGCATAAAACTGAATTTTATATGTTGTATACTAGTACCTAGTGCTTACAAATTTTATCACCTCTAATTGTCTCACAATTATGAACATCAGTGCTCTAGAATGGTAGAGAAAACAGGATTGGAAAAGATCACCTTACACACTTGACCATCTTGGTTAAATACTTGTAACGGCATAGTGTATTCGGGAGACGTTTTACATCCTCCTAAACCATCAAACCGTTTACCATACGCGCGTCTCGTATCCCGCCTTGTTGAGGACTATCAAGATGAGTTTAGAGGTTTCACGATACAGACAGACCAACCGTGCCGGACAGACAACATTCGATACTTTGGAATCGAGGAATGGATTTCGGTTCATAAGAGGTTGAACAAGGGAGTGCGAGATCTACCGCAACTGTCAACCCTCCCCTCTGACAACTCTGCCACCCCGGCAGAGATTGCTAGACGATTGGATTTCCAGGATGCGCTACTCATAGAGATTATGAACCACTATTTTCCACATGATGCCTCAGAGCAGATCGCAAGGGCATGAGAATTTGCCTCGGATTCTACCAGGCATGAAACTGGTCCATCCATGTCGGGTGAGCCTACAGAATACTTATGTGTTGCTTACATTTTGTAATCAGTATATACATGAATTAAACATTGTTTAATTATGTTGCGTACTGCTGTTAGTTCGATATACATAGAATAACTTCCTGCTTTGCATAGCTGTGAACCAAAAATTAATTTTTTCTTTTTTTTGTCATGGATCATGTCAAATTATTTTTACAAAGCTTCAAGGTAGTTCAGAATTAGTCTCAACATTCTGCAGAAACAGGTTATCAAATTTCATGCCACTTCTATGAAGATACTTTACAATCACCTATTGGCATATTGCAATTTTTAGTGACATGGATAGGTTATAGCGGAATAGCAAGTTATCACTAGTATTTCAGTCACAACGTTGACACTTCAAACCCTAGAATAGCTTAAAACTGCTCAAAAAAACCTCCACGACCCATGTTCGTCGATGTCTTTTTACAGCATGATGAGCATCATTAGTGAAAACGCAGCCCGGGAGCACTTCTTTTGTTCCCCTATTACCGCCGTCAAATTTTCGAGGACGAAAATTCATTTAAGGGGAGGAGGATGTAACACCCTAGATATTTTTTATTTTTTTGATGTCCAACCACTACACCGGGTAAGTACTTGGGTCAATTTCTAAGGTTGATCTGTGCGTCAGATTTGAACCAGTCATCACATCAATAATTGGATGTCATGTAACTAAGAGATGTATGAATACAGTATGATAGGTTACATGGGTGAAGCGAAAATAGTGGTAACCAACCGAGTTTAGTAAGTGAAAAGTCTGGACATCAGAACCATTTCGAGGACATTAAATATTGATTTTTGGGATACCATGATACATAAACAATAGGTGGATAGCATTTCCAAATTTTTACTAGATGAATGGTGTTGATGACATCGTAAATGTCAAACCAAATTTTCTTTTGATGTTAACTGCCTTGATTTTTGAAGAATTAAGTTATTAACACTTGCATGTTATCCACTTATACCTGAATGGCATATATATAGTCGGTGGATGCGACACTGAGCATTATGGTAAATACACTAGTTTATGACACCTCTCTCTACTCTCCGATTCCCGAAGCCAATTTTCGAGGACGAAAATTCCTATAAGGAGGGGAGGATGTGACACGCCAGGTATTTAGGACCTGAACACGTGACTCGAACACACTGGGGTGTCCACGAGGCCAGGATTATGAGTCAACTCAAACTACAACTTCACTAAATCCTTAGTTTTTCACCATGTGGATTTGAGCCGTACACCAAACCAATGGGATCAATAACACTATAGAATAGCTCAGCGGATAGGAATGGAACTGTTGGGTGTCAGAAACCCAAATCAGATATGTCATCCGACTTTAGATCGAAGCTCTTCTTACTTAACACTTGAACAATGGTATGGGCCACAGACGCACACCCACATGATTTGGCTCATCACTTCAGGCCGATCTCCTACATGGGCTTCACATACCAGGCTAGGCCCGTTACCTCATACATACTCAACCAAACGTATGTACGGGCTACTCACATTGAGCCCAACCCATGCTTAACACGACTTTAGTGTGTTTTGACCTTACACAATACCAAGACCCTTCTCACATACACTCTAATCCTGCGTATAGGCTTCACACCACGCATAACCCATGAGTATAAGTGATACTCTACATGCTTAATGTCATGCATTAGCATTTGAAATCGAGAGAGAAGAAAGATAGCCCCTTCTCCTTCTCTAGTTCATCTCTTTGAGGGAGAAACCCCTTGTCCATCTGAAGCATTGATCGGAGCAGCAACATCAAATTAAGAGCCCCACATCAGTGAATCTTGCGATCTCTCGCCATAGAAAAACCTCGTGTTTAATCAAACCCTTCGACCAACCAATCGCGAGACAGAACGTGAGAATCGGCTGGTTCGACAAAGAACTGTTGCCGCTGGAACCATCACAACGAATCGTCAAACCACTAACCTCCAATCATGAAATCGGACGGTTAATTTTTATTTTTGGCGTAGCATTTCTCTTGTGAAATGCCAAAGACTCAGCATGCAGAAAACCTGTGAAGGTAATCACGACGATACCAACTTGTAGTTTTCAATTTCTAAGTTTGGGTCTTATTACTAGAAAATTTTGGGCTCCATGCAATGGTTTCCAACAATCGGACATGTCTAAAGCCATGTAGCCAAAATCCTCCGATTTTGATGCTTCGGAAGCATTGCATGAGCGATTAAAATAGGCTAGGTGTTGTAGGAAAGCTTGATGATGAAAAATTAGGGTCAAATATACTATGAAGTTGAGTGCTATGCATAGAAATTTGGGAGTTCAAATTCGAAAAGCGAAACAAACCAAAGCGAGTCTCAGCAGACTCGCCGCGGGGGCGTGGAACCACGCCGCAGTGAGATGGGTTTTTGAAGCACTCGCCGCGGCGAGTGCTACATGTGAACTCCAGGCCAAATTGGCTCTGTTCATTCTCGCCACGGCGAGACTTGGGTTTCAGAAGACCTCGCCGCGGCAACCCTGAATCTCACCGCGGCGAGCTTTGTGCTCCATGTGGCACCTGAAGACCTCGCCGCGGCGACCCTGCATCTCGCCGTGACGAGATCCCTTAGCATGTGCACTTGAGTGTGTGAGGTGTTTTTGAGCTTCGTGAGCCACCACCTATGATCATCATGACTTGTAACATGTGCTTGCACATGTGACATATAATTTTAGGATAAAGACGAGGAACAAGTCGAAAGGAAAATAGCTTGATTTGTGTGAGCTTATGTGTGGATTTTTCGACTATAAGGTAGGGAAGAATTTACATCATTTGCTTGTTTTCTTTGAAATTCATGTCTCTGGTGCAAGTAGTAAATGTCATATTTTAGTAAACATATACACAAACTTTTGATACAGTTTGCTGATTTCAAATTGATACTTTGTTCATGATTTACATGTTTCTTTTACATTGAACATCTCGATATATTATTGTTAAACTACATGAACCATTCCTTGTTTACTCACTCGCATCTTCGGTATCAGTCCTGTTTACATATGTGTTATCACATCCGTCGAGTCTCTGATCAAGTGACCATGATAACGTAGCTCAAGGGCTTGACATTTCGTAGCAAGCAATCTTGATAGCGTAGCCTAAGGTGCTTGAATTCTAGGCTCAAGTGACCCTATTAACGTAGCTCAGCGGCTTGATCCTGTAATTGCTCATAATCTTGTACATGCTCTCTTGCTTGTTGGTTTAACATGTTTTCATGTTCTATTATGTTGTTCTTGATCTCACAGGCATTGTTCTTAAATCTGACATATTTACTTTCATGAAATGCATCGGTTTTGGCATGTATTCAATGCTTTTATTTTCTAGTAATCGTGATATCTATGCATCATGAACTATGAATAACCATGTATTAAAATAAGCAAATCTAGTATATTGTTCCCTATTGAGCTTTGATGGTAGCTCACCCCTCGACTATACGTCACGGCTGCAGGAGCTGATGCTGAGCGGGATCCAAAACAAGTTGTGGACCCAGATTATAATCCAGAGGAGGAGAATCCGGAAGAATATTTCCCATAGTTATTTTGAGAAACCCGCGGAGTACGGAGTTCACCTTTTGTGTGTTTTTGTGAATTTAGTATAGTACCCCATATTCTGAGAGATGATTTTACATAGTATGTGCCCACTGTTTAGGTGAAAGACGGCCTTCACCGGTGGATTATTTTTTTGGGTTTATGATGATAGATGCATATATGTTTTGGGCCTTAGATTTATATCTTCATTTATTGTTATAGCTTAGCTTTCGCGTTGCGCACTTTGACTTTGATTTTCTGCACGCTTGTGAGCTTACCTTCTTGATTAATGGCTCGACCTTTCAGCGTACTTGTATTATGTAAAGATCGAGCCGTCAGGAAGTGTGATTTACACTTCGATACCATAATGTAACTGTAAATCAAATCACGACACGATCTAACGCCGCGGGTTTTTAGGTAAGGAAAACCCGAGTTGTCACAATATTAAAATGTTATCAATTTTAATATGAAAATGTTTTGATCTTTGTCTTTGAATCTATGCTTGACTTATGAGATGTATATTTGTATCCATTTTCCTCCACTGAGCTTAGAATGTTAGCTCACCCCGACTGTATGTTATAGGTGTAGGTGTTGATTAGGATCTTGGGTTTGAGGAAGATCCAGATGTGTACTGGAAGAAGAGGATCTTTCGCCTAAGGATTTGGACTCCTAGTTTAGGGATCATAGATTTAGTACATTGTGGATTTTGGTAAGTTTGAGCTTGGTACATTCGTGCTATTATACACATATTGTACACCACTGTTAAGTGATGGTCGGTCGTCACCGATAATTTGTTTTAGTTTACTCTTCATGTTGGATATTAGAATTGGAGATTTTAATTATGTCATATGTATTATCTGCTTTAATTTTTGCATGTGTGTGGATGTATCAAAGTATTCTGTATCGTACTGTGATCTACGATCTGGCGGTTCGGGTTTTCTGATGATCCGTGTTAAAAAAAAATGTGTCGAAATAATCGAACTGTCACAAAAGTACCTTCGAAAATATATAACTTTTTTTCCCTAAAGAGCATTATTAGTATTATGTCTTATTCATATCAAATATATATAAGCCTATATGACTTGATCTTGGTCAATATATATATGGACTAAATACAGGTTTCTACTGTCTTTGCCCTAAAAAAATATGAAGAGTGGCTGTACAAAAGGTGTTGATAATTGGAAATTCGCATTTATTTTTTCTACCAATTGTATGTTATAATTTGCCGTTTATTTCTTCTATTTCTAAATTTGTAGTACAATGTTGCAGTTAGTAGTGCGATTAATGCTTTCAAAATCTATTAATGGATTTAAATATGCAGTAAATCTGCACTTGATGATTTTATATTCATAGGAAATGTTAAAGGGGTCTGGCTAGAGTGGTTAGAAATTGCAATTAATGGGTAAGTAAACAAAGGGACTTTGGACGCGAGATAAAAGAATATTTTTATTTTGTAAGTGGAAATTTGATGTAGACATTTTTTGTCAACCTTGCTGTGAAAGCATATACAGATACAAGCTTTCTTGAGTACAGGAAGTTGTCAGCACTTACTACAAGTTAGCCGTATGGAGGAATAAGCAGGCTCTGGTGTAAGAAGGCTATATGACTATATATATTAACTTACTCAATTCAAACTTTATAGTAGTGTTCATACGTATCTAGTGACTAAATTATAATAATTAGTTTATGTTGCAGTAAATTTTGCGCTCCATCATAGAAAATTAGTTTATGTTGTAGTAAATTTTGTGCTCCATCATAGAACCGATCACATAGCTGTCATTTAATTGGGAACAATCACACAGGAAAGGAAATATTAGGTATTCTTGCAGGAAAATCTGATGAGTGATGATTGATTTGCACTCTTCAGCGCTGGCGGAAATGTTGAAGTGTTTAAGAGTGTTCTATCTGAGTGTAGGATTAGGATTTGGAATTTTTTATTGATACTTATAGGTCTAGATTATTTAATGACTCTTTTTATTTGGCCAACTAGAAAGGCATGTTAATCCATTTATACATTATTAGTCATACATATGAAACTCTTAAATTGCAGTTAATGGATAGAAATTCCACGTGCTTTTAATGAAGATTAAAAGTAGTAGTAATGTAAACTTAGAACTAGCATGCTTGATAGGTGTTTCATAGCAAGAACAACCTTCTGATTTTGTCATTTATGGGTGAATGGAGCAATTCATATGACAGTCTTGATAGAGTTGGATTGATTGTGGCATGAGTTTTGCTGCAAGTAGGACATTTTTAATTTCCTTCTAAACTCAGAACTGGCATGTTTGGTAATTGATTTATTATTGTCAGTAGTTGGTTTATATGAAATATCCTGATATCTGTGGTATTTGATTTATTCATATGTTTGTATTCTTTATGTGTCTATCTTTAAGATTTACTTAGTCTTCATATATTAATCAATGCAGGAAAATAAAAGTGACAAACAGACCTCACCTACTAGAGCAAAAGTTTTTATCATAACCCATGCCCACAAAAATGGTTTGCCGGTCAACGATGTTGTTGCAGATATGAATATAAGTTTCTCCACACCAAATAACCGTCTTCTAATTATTTTTGAACTCTCTACATCAAAATAATATATGACATGTAAATGATTGTAGTGCCAAATGAAGCATTTATTGGAGAAGGAGGGTACCCAAGATTCAAATTCCCCGAATGATATCTACTCGCAGGTCATGGGAAGAAATGAGCAACCCGGTCGTGTCCGAGGCTTCTGCTTAGGCCTGACTCTGACTAGGCTTCGGCTTAGACCCTCCACCAGTGACTTCAATGCAATGCGAAACAAAGTGCAACAAACGGAAGAGGAAATGAAATCTACGATGCAAGAATTGAAGGAGCATGTGAACTCTTGTAACAACTGTCAAACTTGAACCTGCCAATACCATGTACGGACTCGGACAGGGTCGGGTTTGTGCTTATCGTGGGACACAAAGTGTTGTTTTGGATTGGGTGTTGATGACTAATGAATTGTAGGGCCCTTAGTGGCCTAGTACATTTACTAAGCTGGCCCATGTATTTAAAATGGTGTATCACATACACACTTGAACCTTGGCACCAGCCCATACACCCACGACCAAGGTAGCATCAATACATGGGATCCAAGCCTCATAAAGTTTATAACATCTCAACAACCAGCTGACTCCACGTTGGTGTGAGTCATATTAAATCCCATGCACGTCAAGTGCCAAAGCAAATAAAATCCCCTGCTATCCCTCTCATCTCTCCCACTTTGAAACTCAAAACCCAGTAGACCCCCATAGAGAAAGAAACCCTTTTCATCTCTCACACTCACTTCTTGCTATGGGAAGAATCCCAAATTTAATATCTTCAAACCAGTGGATAAATTGGTGACCCTATGATTTGGCCGAGAGAATTTGAGAAAGACAACCGACTGATCTCTAGAATTTTCTCACATCCCTACCTCCTAAAACAACTTCACGATTTCGACACCAACACCATTCCAACGCCATTGCAACCGAAGAAACCACCAAAAAAAAGGTACGCCATAACACGAGCCACGTATTAAATTAGTTTCTTTTGCAATAGATTATAGGTAATTGATGCCAACTCTGTGAGATCGGATCAACATTCAGAGGAATCGGTCATATGTGAGGGCTCGGAGCCGAAATCTTCGATTTCCAAAACTCCAGAACCTTGCATACCAATTTAATGATACCAATGAGTTATCTATTAGAATTTTAATATAAAAAGATAGTGTGAAAGACATGTGTGCAAAGTGCAGAAAGCCCAAAAGACTGAGAACCAAAATCAAGAAGAAGACATGCAGGAAGCCATGATTAGTTGGCTTGCCATGGCAACAACAAACTTGTCGCGGCAAGGGTTTAAGCTGAAGGGCTTGCCACGACAACCCTGTGCCTTGCCGAGGCAACCCTATATGTAGGTATATGTAGGCTGTGTTTTGTCGATTGTCTAGTTAGACACATGTTAGTCACATGGTCTATGGTGACCCAGTATGTGTATGCATGTGTCTATGGTGACCAAGAATATGTATGCTAAAACATGCTGAAAGCGTTTATATGCATCTTAGGTGCTCTCGAGGGGCTCGTAAAAAGGGACATTAGCTCGGATTCATGCACGTGTAACACATAGGCTTAATCGTAAGGTAGGGATTTGACCTTACTTGTTATATGTTTTTTTCTCATTCTGTCTTGATAAGCAAGTTATATGAAGTAACTGTTGTGGATACTATGCCATGTTACAAGTCTATAATACATACATTGGACGCAAGTTATAATACATACATATCTAGTCATGCTAGTTTTCAGTCCTGATGCATAAATATGTTTATAGTTTTCCTTGTATTGATTCCATAACCTCATGCTTGATATACCTGAATACCTTGTTTACTCATGATGCTCTCACATGCCTGATACCATGAAAGTTCCACGTCTTGTTGATTTCATGTACACGCTTGCTTCGTTGTGAGCCAAGTGATCCCGCTAACTCGGGAGCTTGACTACGTATTCTTGAAAACAAGTGATTCTGCTAACTCAGGATCTTGGTGTCTTGGTTCAAGTGATTCCGCTAACTCGGAAGCTTGACAAGTAATCCCGCTAACTCGGGAGCTTGAAAATCTTATTTCTTGTATAAGTCTGTTCTACGTCTGATAGCTTGTTTAAGCTAAATATGTTTTCAGTATGATTCCTTGTACTCGTTCCAACATGACTCCGTTGCATAATGAAATTATTAGCATGATTACTTGTTGATTATATTATAAGTTGTTAGAATAGATATAATGTAAGATAAGATGTGCTTTTATCTGTATTTTATGCATCAAGAACATGAATTGGCATACTAACATATGGGCTAGCATTGTTAGTTCCCTATTGAGCTTTGATGATAGCTCATCCCATGACTCCATGTCAAACTGCAGGCTTTGATCAAGACCCTGAGAACGAGGGTGATCCCAATTACCAACCTGAGATGGTGGAAACTACGTAAAAGACGGGACAAGCCTTACGATCTGCGCGGCCTACGGTATAAGGCCGAGCTTATGCTGTTTCGGCACAGGGTGCAAAAACCAGCAATGATATTATTCAAGGTATGCGTGATAATTATATTTTTATCCTAAGGTTTATTTGTCTTTTAGATGAAGAAGGTGCATCTAATTAAATAGTAGGTATATGTGCACTACATTCTTTTCAATAGTTTTAGAAATTTATAGTTTATATCATGTTAGTAACTTAAACCTAGCTAACTATATTATAAATGCACAATAAGTACATTACAACTGTATCCAGAGAACGGTTACTTGTGTTATGAGGCATGAGTCTTGATAGATCCTATATCTACACACTCGTTTGTCACACCTCAGTTTGCTAAAAGGTTGGGAACCACCCCAAAACCTCTCGAATTTTTTTTGGATGTGTCAGTCCCGATCGGACAATTTGTCACTACCGACATTGTGTATCGACCAATTATTGTCCTAATCCAAGATTACTTGGAATACGCGGCAGTCGCTGACTTGATCTTACTTGATATGCAATGATTCGACGTAATCCTTGGCATGGATTGGTTATCCAACCACCATGCGAACGTCGACTGTCGAAAGAAGATTGTTACTTTCCGCCCCCAAGGGAGAAAATCAGCTAAATTTTTTGGCGTGCAATCAACTATACTCCCCTTCATCTCAGTAATCTGAGCACGACGATTACTCGACAAAGGTGCTCAAGGGTATATTGCATTTATTCAAGGTCAAGAGCAAGAGGAAAAGAAAATTTTACTTTCAGATGTGTCGATTACCTGTGAATTCCCTGACGTTTTCCTGATGAGTTGCCGAGATTACCACCAGACAGGGAAGTAGAGTTTGTTATTGACTTTGCCCCGAGCGCCGAGCCAGTATCAAAGGCGTCGTATCAAATGGTACCAGCTAAGTTAAAAGAACTCAAGGATCAGTTGCAAGAGCTTCTTGACAAAGGGTTTATCAGACCGAGTGTGTCTCCGTGGAGAATACTGGTATTATTCGTAAAGAAGAAAGATGGTTCGATGCGCCTCTGCATCGACTATCGCCAATTAAATAAGCTGACAATCAAGAATCATTACCGCTCCCCAGAATCGATGATCTCTTTGATCAGTTATAAGGAGCACAGTTCTTTTCAAAGATTGATCTACGATTCGGGTATCACCAGATGAAGGTGAAAACTGAAGATATTTCGAAGACAGCTTTCCAAACACGATATGGTCACTACGAATTTCTCATCATGCCCTTCGGGTTGACCAATGCGCCAGCATCATTTATGAACTTGATGAATAAGGTTTTCAAGCCCTACTTAGACTAGTGTATCATGGTTTTCATTGACGATATTATTATTTACTCGAAAACGAGAGCGAAACATGAAGATCACCTGCATCTTGCTTTGCAGACACTAAGAGATTCTTAGTTATATGCCAAATTCAGTAAATGTGACTTTTGGTTGAATCAAGTTAGCTTTCTGGGCCATATCATCTATGAAGCTGGTATTACTGTCGACCCTGCAAAGATAGAGGCGATAGTGCTATGGGAGCATCCACGAATCGTAACTGAGATCTGAAAATTTCTGGGTTTAGCAGGATATTATCGACATTTTGTAGAGGGGTTTTCGAAACTTACGGAACCACTCACGCAGCTCACCCGTAAGAATGTAAAATTCGAGTGGAATGAGTTATGTGAGTAGAGTTTTCAGGAGTTCAAAAGGACTCACATATGCTCCCGTGCTAGCGATACCATCAGGCAGTGGAGGGTTTGTCATATTCAGCGATGCCTTGTATAGTGGGTTAGGCTGTGTATTGAATCACATGGAACGTGTGATTACTTATGATTCCCGACAGTTGAAAGATCACAAGAATAACTACCCCACTCATGACCTGGAACTAGCAACAATCATCTTTGTATTAAAAATATGGAGACACTATCTTTATGGTAAAACCTTCAAAATTTTCGTCGATCATAAAGTCTCAAGTATCTCTTTACACAAAAAGAGCTGAATTTGAGGCAAAGAAGATGGATGAAATTCTTAAAGGACTATGACTGTTCTATCCAGTACCATCCCGTCAAAGCCAATGTAGTTGCTGATGCACTAAGTCGAAAGTCATCTGCTCAATTATCCCATCTTGTGACACGACTGTAGAGATGGAAGTTACTCAATGAGTTAGTTTCATCCAGTGCCACCCTTGTGGTGAATTCAATTGGAGGTTTACTGGTGACTGTTATGATATGATCCACTCTTTTTGATAGGATCTGAGAAATACAGATGCATGATACAGAGTTTATGGCCATCAGACAAGGAGTATTAGTGTGCTCCAGCCGGACTTCTCTATTAAGGACGATGGGTCCTTATTATTTCGAGGTCAAGTATGTGTACCAGATGATAGTGCATTGCGCCACAAAATTCTAGAAGAGGCTCATAAGTCGGCCTATGTTATTCATCCTGGTAGCACAAAAATGTATCAGGATTTGAAGAAGACATTGTGGTGGAATGGTTTGAAACGAGAAGTGGCAGAATAAGTTGCCAAATATCTGATCTACCAACAAGTGAAGGATGAGCACAAACATCTTGCCAGCCTATTACAGCCATTGCCTATCCCAAAGTGGAAATGGGATAGCATTTCCATAAATTTTATCCTTGGATTGCCCCGTACATAAAAGGGTTATAATGCGATTTGGGTGATTGTTGATCGTTTCACCAAATCAGCACATTTCTTACCATACAGCATGCGATATACAACTTCCAAATTAGCCGAAGTCTATCTAAAGGAGATAGTTCGACTACATGGCATACCAGTGAGCATTGTGTCAGATCGCGATCCATTGTATACATCACGATTTTGGTAATGTTTCTAAAAAGGAATGAGTTCCAAGTTTGAGTTTAGTTCGACGTTTCATCCTCAAACTGATGGACAAACAGAAATGGTGAACCAAGTGATTGAACATAAGTTGCAGGCCTGTATGCTGGATTTCCAAGGATCAAGGGATAAAACACTTACCCCTGATCGAATTTGCATACAACAACAGCTTCCAATCGAGCATCGGCATGGCATTGTTCGAAGCACTGTATGGACGCCGATGTAAATCCCCGATCAACTGGGAAGAGGCTGGAGAACGTATCATTTTGGGCCCCAATTTGATTGATAGTATGAATGAGGTTGTACGAGTCATTCATGAGAGGTTGAAGATCGCTCAGAGTTGGCATAAGAGTTATGCTGATCTCAAGCGAGCTAGTATTGATTTTCAGGTAGCATACCTGTATGTATACTTGTCACGTTGAATATAATTATGTTTATAGAATTTCTATTATCTACCATACAGATTGGTGATCATGTCTTTATCAAAATTTCACCGACAAAGGGTGTTATGTGATTTGGGAAACGAGGCAAGTTAAGTCCTCACTATGTTGGACCATTTCAGGTCTTGGGTAGAGTTGATCAGGTTGCGTTACTTCCACACTTAGCCAGCATACATGACATCTTCCACATGTCTATGCTGAGGAAGTATATCAGAGATCCAACCCATGTGTTGGATTATCAACCATTCGACATCCAGGAAGATTTAACGGTGACTGAAGAACCAGTTTTGATATTGGATCGTCGAGAAAAAATTCTGCAAACAAAGTGTGTTCCACTCGTACTGGTCTAATGGAAAAATCACGGTTCTCATGAGGCTCCCTAGGAATGCGAAGCTGACATTCACGATCAATATCCCCAACTGTTTACCTAAGGTAAGCAAATTATTGCATCAATTAGATTGATTACCTACTTTATGATTCAAATTTCTGTATGCGTTACCATTAAGATGTGTGTATAAATTAGGTCTTAACGGTCGAGAACTGAGTATGACATCATTTTGCATGATTCACACATGACCTACTAATATACATAAATGAACAAATTCAACCCAAAACAGTTAAACTATGCAAACTATGCTCAACTATGTGTATCAAAGTTAACTACTTGGCTTAGTTAAGCAACTTTTGTCATAGAATTGGTAGGAATTAAAATATTCGGAGCCCTTCTAAGGATAAAATTTTTTGTAACACAATTTTAGATGATCCATAGGGATACTAGACACAGAAAGGTGTCAACAATTTGACCCAAAACTAACTAGCATGCATAGATCTTACCAAGCAAAGGCCTAATGGTCTTGCCACGGCAAGCTACTTGTCACGGCAAGCAGTACGAGTTGCCGCGGCAACTGAGAAACATATATGTGGGGCCGAAAAGCCCCGAATCCCTATTCTTTGTCATTTTCAGCGTGGGGTCTCTTTAGGGTTCCCTTCCGTGAAGAACAAACTCCACCTTTTAGTTAAAATATCACCCCTTTTCGCGCCAAATCCTTTGCAAGTTTGAGAATCGCGTTTGGCGTACCTTCTCCAACTCGATTTTTTGCATTATTTTCTGAATTTGGGGGCGTCCTTGAGGTAAAGCCCTAGTTTTCCTCTCTTTGCTATTTATTTGCATTTCTTGTAGTTACAATCCCGCCTAGGAAGACCACTGCCTCCAAACTTACACCTGTATGCCCAAAAGCGTCGAAAAAATCCAAAGGCAAAGCCCCATCAACCTCCCAATCTCATTCCGACTTGACCGCATGGTCTTTAACTTACCTCAAACGAGCGGGTTTAGAAGCCCTATTTCAACCCATACATCGACATTTCTACCCATGACTCTCACGGTTGTTTTACCAAAATTTAAAAGTCGTCGAGTTCGACGGTGAATTAGATACCGAGATTGATGGATGTAAATTTCACTTCGAACTTCACGACATAGCCGAAGCTATGGATTGTAGTGCAATGTACGATGCTAGTCAAGGTCTCCTAACCCCTCGACTTAAAGATGTGAAATTTACCCACATCACCACTAAATGATAGGAGGACAAACTACTCTCGGTCTAGGAAATCAATTACCACAAGATATGTGGTTTTTAGATGTTGTGTTTAGACACAACCTATAGCCAATGCAACATGAGTGTGAGAGACGTGACGCTCTTTCGCAAGCCCTCTTTGCCATCCATGAAAATCGATGGCTCAATGCCCCGAAACTAGTCTGGGAGGGTATTAAATATGCAAGCATTCACCATCTTAGCAATGTTCCCACCCCTATGACATCTCTTCCTTACGCGCGTATCGTCTCCCGACTCCTTAAGGGTCATAAAGACGCCACCAATGCAAACCCATATCAAATACTGCCTGGGGAGGAACAGCGAACCGATCATATTGGCTTATTTACCCCATCCAAATGGAAGAATATTTATCAACGGTGTCAGTTTGCTAGTAAAACCTGGCAAACTCTCCAACCACCTGTTCATGTTGAACAAAATATTCCACCACGTACTACCCCGCAACAACCCAGAATCGCACCCCCAGGGCCGATACCCTCTCAAGGAGAGACCTTTATAATCTCTGAATTTGCTCATCAAATGATGGAGAACCAACAACGAAACCTTCTCCATTTTGAAAACCTTCACCGAAATAGCTACATGCTCCACCAACGCCTTGATTACCTTGACGAGGCCACTACTATTCTGATGGAACACACCTTTAAGACTGCCTCATCCCCTTATATTGGTCGGGTGCAGAATTTTGAGTCTACGTACACTCGCAACGCAGCCACCTTGGTGCCGGAGGCCGCTCAGACGTGTACCAGACCATCTTCAACTAATAGGAGCCCGAGTGGACAACAGCTTGGTGAGTATAACACTCTCACTGCTTACCTTACATAGTCATTTTTGATAATGTATATTGATATATCTGTGAATCTGTTATGATTTGATTCTATTTAGCATATTAACATTTTCACACCATTTATTCCTGTCTTTATTACATCTATATGTCAGGCTATATATACATATATATCTATCACTATTATTATTTTTGCTTCAACCATGTCATTCTTTTTTACCAAAAGTTTTCTATGTACTACGCTTTAGTTAACTGTTAGATAATTGTTCACTCATTTTCGAGGACAAAAATCCCTTAAGGAGGGGAGGGTGTAACAGCTATCAAACTTGAACCTGCCAATACCGGGTACGGGCTCGGATAGGGTCGGGCTTGTGCTTATCATGGGACACAAAGTGTTGTTTTGGATTGGGTGTTGATGACTGATAAATTGTAGGGCCCATAGTGTCCTAGTATATTTACTGAGCTGACCCATGTATTTAAAATGGTGTATCACATACACACTTGAACCTTGTCACCAGCCCATACACCCACGACCAAGGTAGCATCAATACATGGGATCCAAGCCTCATAAGGTTTATAACATCTCATCAGCCAGCTGACTCCACGTTGGTGTGAGCCATATTAAATCCCATGCACGTCAAGTGCCAAAGCAAATAAAATCCCCTGCTATCCCTCTCATCTCTCCCGCTTCGAAACTCAAAACCCAGTAAACCCCATAGAGAAAGAAACCCTTTTCATCTCTCACACTCACTTCTTACTATGGGAAGAATCCCAAATTTAATCTCTTCAAACCAGTGGATCAAATGGTGACCCTACAATTTGGTCGGGAGAATTTGGGAAAGACGACCGGCTGATCTCTGGAATTTCCTCACGTCCCTACCTCCTAAAACAACTTCACAATTTCGACACCAACACCATTTCAACGCCATCGCAATCGGAGAAACCACCAAAAAAAAGGTACTCCATAAGGCGAGCCACGTATTAAATTAGTTTCTTTTGTAATAGATTATAGGTAATTGATGCCGACTTCGTGAGATTGGATTAACATTCAGAGGAATCGGTCATATGTGAGGGTATTGAGCCGAAATCTTTGGTTTCCAAAACTTCGAAACCTTTCATACCAATTTAATAATACCAATGAGTTATCTGTTAGAATTTTAATCTAAAAAGATAGTGTGAAAGACATGTGTGCATAGTGTAGAAAGCCCAAAAGACTAAGAACCAAAATCAAGAAGAAGACACACAACAAGCCATGGTTATCAGGCTTGCTGCGGCAACATCAAGCTTGTCGTGGCAAAGGTTAAGCTGAAGGGCTTGCCGCAACAACCCTGTGCCTTGTTCAGGCAACCCTGTATGTAGGTATATGTAGGTTGTGTTTTGTCAATTGTCTAGTTAGACATGTGTTAGTCACATGAATTGTCTATATGGTGACCCAGTATGTGTATGCATGTGTCTATAGTGACCAAGAATATGTATGCTAAGGCATGCTAAAAACGTTTATATGCATCTTAGGTGCTCTCGAGGAGCTCGTAAAAAGGGACATTAGCTCAGATTCATGCATGTGTAACACATAGATTTAATCGTAAGGTAGGGATTTGACCTTACTTGTTATATGTTGTTTTCTTTCTTGATAAGCAAGTTGTATGAAGTAAGTGTTGTGGATACTATGTCATGTTACAAGTCTATAATACATACATTAGAAGCAAGTTCTAATACATACATATCTAGTCATGCTAGTTTTCAGTCCCGATGCATAAATATGTTTACATTTTGCCTTGTATTGATTCCATAACCTCATGCTTGATATACCTGAATACGTTATTTACTCATGATGCTCTCACATGTCTGATACAATGAAAGTTCCACGTCTTGTTGATTTCCTGTACACGCTTGCTTCTTTGTGAACCAAGTGATCCCGCTAACTCGCGAGCTTGACTACGTATTCTTGAAAACAAGTGATTCCGCTAACTCGAGAGCTTGGTGTCTCAGTTCAAGTGATTCCACTAACTCGGGAGCTTGACAAGTGATCCCGTTAACTCGAGAGCTGGAAAATCTTGTTTCTTGTATAAGTCTATTTTAAATCTGATAGCTTGTTTAAACTAAATATGTTTTCAGTATGATTCCTTGTACTCTTTCCAACATAACTCTATTGTATGATGAAATTATTAGCATGATTACTTGTTGATTATATTGTAAGTTGTTAGAATAGATATAATGTAAGATAAGATGTGCTTTGAACTGTATTTTATGCATCAAGAACGTGAATTGGCATGCTAACATATGGGCTAGCATTGTTAGTTTCCTACTGAGCTTTGATGATAGCTCATCCCATGACTCCCTGTCAAACTACAAACTTTGATCGGGACCCTGAGCACGAGAGTGATCCCAATTACTAACCTAAGGAGGAAGAAGAGGAAGACGAGGAAGAGGGAGAAGAGTCTGCTGAGGACTTCTTTCCTTAGACTCGGTAGAGAGAGAAACATATTTTGAGAAAACTTGTATAAAACAACACTATAATGTTTTGATGAGATACTTAGTCCTATGCATTTATAGGTTTTCTTTCCATTTTTTAGATGACGAATGGCCGACATCAATGGAAAGCTATACATAGCACCTGTTGGCTCTTATTTTATATCTCTTTGTCTATTTTACTATTTTAGATAAAGGAATGAATATCAGATGTGTGCCATATATGTGTCCATGTAAGAGTTATTAATTCACTTCTGCAATATAATACTTTGTACAAGATGCACTTGTAAGAAGGGGTCATGTTAGGTGATCCAACGACGCAACCTTTCCTATATAATATAAGGGGAAAAGGGGGGCCGTTACAACTCTACAAAGCAACAATTGGTTGAGCTAATGAAGAAAAAAGATGTTGAGATTTCTGAACTTAGGAGCATGACTCATGCTCTTTTCTCAGGAAAAGGGGTAAATATCTTTGATTAAATATATATGTAATATATTTGTTGTGTTCTCTAAGGCATATATATTATATTCATGCAATCGTAAATTTTTATGCCTTTCTTGTTGTTGTCATTTTTAATTTAAAATTAATTTATAGTAATAATGTCTTTATATATGCTATTGATAACTTGTATTTGCTTTCTCGATTCATAGGTTCAAGATTTTATGATGGGTTCATCAAGCAGAAGAGAGAAGTTTTTAGGCTAGTTTGATGAGTTTTTATTTTTTGCTATTTTGAGACAAAAGGGAGATTTTTCTGCAATTTCTTAGGGTTGATGGTTTTTTTTTCATCTGGGTTATGGTTTTAGAATGTGATTCTGAGAAAAAAGTGGAGATTTTTCAATAGTTTTCAAGTAAGATTAGTGGTTTTTGGGGATGTGATTTGGAGAAGTAAGAGTAAGATTGATGGTTTCCTTTTTTGCAGTTTTTTACGGCTTCGTCGCATGGAAATCAACTTTTAACAATCAGTTTATTTTGGGCCTCGCAACAATGCCTTTAAATACAATGCTAGTCAGTGTTAGTTCCAATCTTATCTTGTGATCTTGGCCTACCTATCGGACTATCGGTCATGAATTTTTGGAGATGTGTTCCACGTGGAATTAACATTTGACCGTCTGATAGTTGGTCATGAACTCGAGAAATGCTATGTGGAAGATTTGGATGAAAAACGATACCGTGCCCCTTGACCGTTATAGCAAAACTAAAATCAATGGTTGATATTACAGTCAACTAATCAGACGGATTAAATGTCCCTAAAATGCTATTTTTGGGCCTGTTTCATTTCAATCTATGATCTATAACTTTGACAATATAAATCACCCACATCTTAAACCATTGATGGCATAAGATCATTTAAACACCATTTTGGTGTTTAAATGACGGTCGGGAGAGTCGGTCCTAATTAGTTATTGGTCAAGCATACAACAATTAACACATGGCATGAGGGCTGATCATTAACACATGACACACTACAAAAAAAGTGGGTTTTAGTGATGCTGGTTTAATGGTGTTTGAGTAAAAGGGCCACTAAAAACTACCTTTCAACGGCGCTTGTGATAAAAGCGCTATTAATTGTTAATGATTTCATTTTACATCACATTGATTGCAGTGTCGACGCGCTAATACAATATTTGCGGCACTTTATTTTGCAAATACCACTATGCAAGAAATTAAGCACAACATTTTTTATTAGACGTCGTGATTTAAAATATTATACGCGGCATTTTTTATTGGACGCCGAGATTTAAAATAATTTGCGGTGCTTCATTTTGCGAATGTTACTATTTAGGAATTAAGCGCTACATTTTTTATTGAACGTCGTGATTAAAAAAATTATGCGCAACATTTTTTATTGGACGCCACGATTTAAAATAATTTGCGATGTTTTATTTTGTAAACGTCACTATTTAAGAAATTAAACGCGACATTTTTTGTTGAGCGCTGAAATTTAAAACATAATGTGAGGCGGTTTTTTGTATTAAATAGGTATTTTAGAAGGCAGGAACGAAATATTGGCGCGCGTCTTAATTACAACGGGTTATTAGAGTTGGGATCCGAGATCGAGCATCCATGGGGATCGGAGAACGCACATAAATTAGAAAGGGGGTTTTCCGGTTTTCCTCTTAGTCCACTGTCTTCTCCAAAGAACGCATCTCCAAGGTTCAGTTGGGTGCTAATCGGCCTAGATTAGTTTTTTGAGGTATTTTCTCTGTTTTTTCTGTTAGATTTTTTAGGTTCAGTTTGATTTAGGGTTTTGTCCAACGAAAAAAATTTCTTTCTTTAGTTGTATGTGTTTGAGGATACATTTGGTTGTTTGAATGCTTCAGATTTTGTTGCTATAAGGATTTCAGTCTCAGTCTCTGTTTATGTTGCGATAAGGATTGTCATCATTTTACATTTGTTTGTTTGAATGCTTCAGATAAATTTGCTATAAGGATTTCAGTCTCATTCTCTATTAATGTGCATAATCATAGCACTCTAGGAAATACTTCTGAGATAAATAATACTTCATATCTTTGCTTTGATTTTTAACATTTCGGTTGTACTTGAGATGATTTTTTATGTATCATATTTTATATTATAATATGTTTGATGAGCCATATGAATTTTTAACTTTTTAGCTGCTATTATCTTGGCGAGATGTAATTCATTAGTTTGCAAATAAACAAATAGGTGATGAAATAAGAGATAATAGAATTAGTTTAGGTTTTCATATAATCATAGAATTTAATATTTCTACATATAGAATGGATGCTTGAAATGTGGGTGTTTTGAGGATGCACACTAGATGTTTGATAGAATTTTTAGTAAAAAAGTTTGACTCTTGGAGGGTCATGATTAATGAGCATGCCCAGAATAGCCATGTCAAGGAGAGTATGGAGAATTTCTTGAAGAGGTGTTAGGATAAAGAAGGCTAACCTAATGAAGGATTTATAAGACTCTTGAGTCTAGACTAGCTTCATTGACTTGATTGGATCATGAGTTTGTTGCCAGAAATAATTCTCATCCATAGAGAAGAGCTTTATCGCACATTTGTCGAGATGCTACAATCTCAATAATGGTCATATCCTACCAGGAAGTAAAGGGAATGGCTTTTTAATTCATTAGCAATGACCATGGAACTACCGTCAGAATCACAAAGAACCTTAGCATATGTGCAAATTGTCACTGCAAAGCTGTAGAGATTTTTTTGAGTGTCTTGCTGCCTTAATATGTTGAGGCAGTAAGGGGGCAACTACATGAATCTATAGTGAGTTCAAAATTGTAAATATGCTTATGCAAAATGCCTTTGATAATTTACCAACTTTTGTTTTGCTTGCAAATGAACTGCAAAATGCCTGAAGATGGTTTCTATATTGATGTGGAAGAGGTAATAATTGTGGCAATTATTTTTTATAAAATAGAATATGAGTATTATTTTATTTGTTAAAAAAAATTGTGGCAAATTTTTTATATATTATAAACTAATATGAAAGAGGGGCCCATTTCAGGAACTCGCCTTGGGCCCCTAAAATGTCAGGGCTGGCCCTGTTTGTGAGGACTATGACTTCTCAAGCAGCAGTTATTGTTGAAGCGAAGATAGATTCACCCATAAAACCATGGGGGAAATACCCCTGTTGCTCCCTGGCACGATGACCCTTACTTAAGCAACATTCATGAAATTTTCAGATTTTATTTACGTCATTTATCGAATTCTGCATTCTTTTCTAGATAAGATGGAAAAATCTAATAGATTCCTTCTTTTCTTCTCATTTCCCTCTTCTAGCACTTATAATAGTAAACATATTGGATGCCAAACTCAAATCTATGGCTTCCCTGAAAAAAGCATTACATGTGAAAAGTAACTAAGATTATCCAATTATCTTTAACAATCAGTTTTCATGCTCTTGAATGATGATTAAGAATGACTAAGAGGCATTGGTCTCATGATTTATCGCACTTTAAGATAATGCTTTGGATATGATATGGTTTTCTTTGGATATCAAAAAAGCTTTGTGTCAATCATTGCTCTATGTCTAATATGTGAGAATGCCCATTCATCTGCACCGTCCAATTGCTTAGATGCCAACCTTTTTTAAGGGCCCAAAGCTTCAATAAAGCCGGCCTAACTCGTTCTAGACCGTTGCTTTTAGCTTTGTTGCCCATTCAAAAGTAACAAATTTGTCGAACCCATTACTTAGGGACTTTGGAGATGGGGGACATCTGATAGGCATCCCGTCAATGGACGGTGCAAATCAATGGGCATGTATGCAGATGGTAGAGAGGTAGCCATGGTTTATGCAGGGAGGTTCTATTTATATTTTAGACGCATTTCATATCGATGTGACCTTCCTTGGAATCTTATGTACCATTATTTGCAATCTATGAAAAAAGTTTTAGAAATTCTAAGGATCTAGGCTTGATTCACATGATCAAATAAAATATAAACGCATACCTTGCATGTCCTTTGAGTCGACGAACCAATGATCTCCACAATGACCTATTTGGTACAAATGCAAGTTTGTCATTCTTCAAGTCCACAACATTAACACTCTTTCTTCTTTACTTTCCTCTTTCTCTTCTTAGAGTTGGGAATTAGGTATATTGCTGCTATCATCATATTTATTTTATTTAAGACATTTAACATATCTTATTTATTTTGTGCAGTTGTGTCTTTTCTATTTATTTCATTAATGTCTTTTTCTATTCTTTATTTTTATTATCATATTTTTTTTAGGATTTTCAATATACAAAGAAGGTAGTGGTCAGGATCATCCAATTGTTTGCATTATGGATAAGAGTTGGATTCAAAAGCATAGGGCTTCCGAAGAGTACATTCAAGGGGTGAAATTTTTTATCAACTTTGCTATATCCCATGGAGTACTTGTTCATGGAAGGTTCTTGTGTCCCTGCACGAAATGTTGTAATGCACATTATCAGGATGAGGGCACATTATATGAGCATTTGATATGCAATGGGTTCATCCAAAATTATACTATATGGAGTTTTCATGAAAAGAATGTTATTTCTACAAATTATAGGCAAGATGATGTGATAGACAATGGATTTGATGAAGATGACGTCGGTGACGACATAAGGACTATAGTGCATGATGCATTTAGAATTCCAGTTTCAACAGAAGTCCATGATGGTTTAGTAGACGGAACAAGTGATTTACTCAATGAAAGTGCCACAAAATTCTACAGATTACCACATGATATCGAAAAAGATTTATATCCGGGGTGTAAATCACATATGACATTATGTTTCATTATTAGGTTATGACATATCAAATGTTTAGGTGGATGGAGCAATAAGTCCTTTAGTATGTTGCTTGATTTGTTACGAGAAACTTTCGCTGAGGGGTCTACGTTGCCAAAATCTTTTTCACAGAGCAAGAAAATTATTATAGACTTGGGTTTAAATTATAACAAAATTGATGTTTGCCCAAATGATTGTATATCGTATTGGAAAGAGTATGCCAATAAACAATCATGCAACGTCTATGGCATGTCACGATAGAAATCCCAAGAGGATCATGTAGGAGGCTATAAAAAAAAGAGTCCCACAAAAATTTTACGTCATTTCTCTCTCAAATTTAGACTTCAAAGGTTATACATTTCATAAAAAATTACATGTGATATGAGATGGTATGAAGAGAGTCGCACTAAAGATGGTATATTAAGGCATCCTGCAAATTTTCAAGCATGGAAAAACTTCGATCTCATCAACCCTACATTTGTTGGAGACTCTTGCAATGTTAGACTTGGGTTGGGAAGTGATGGCTTCAACCCTTTTTGAACAATGAGTATTACGCATAGTACTTGACCGGTGATACTTATTCCATATAATTTGCCTCTGTGGTTGTGCATGAAACAACCCAATATGATCTTGCCATTGCCTGGTACATCTGGCCCTGGAAATAACATTGATGTATACTTAAGGCCTTTGACTGACGAGCTTCAAGAATTACGAGAATTTGGAGTCAATACTTATGACGCTTCAAAGAAAGAAGCATTTCAATTGTATGTGTCCTTGCTTTGGACCATTAGTGATTTCTCAGGATAAGCTATATTGTCAGGTTGGAGCACAAAAGGAAAATTGGCATGTCTTTCATGCCATAAAGATACACGTAGTCGCTACTTATCAAATGGTAGGAAGCATTGTTATATGGGTCATCAGCAATTCCTACCGTCAAATCATAAGTTTCGAAAACAGAAATAATCTTTCGATGGCACCGTAGAGATCAGAGAAGCTCCAGCTCCTCTGTTAGGGACTGATGTATTAAACTAGCTAGAGAACAGTACAAATATTTTTGAAAGGAGCAAGTGAGGAAAAGATCAAGAAACAAAGAGACTACAAAATTGCCATATAACTGGAAGAAGAAGAGTATATTCTTTGAGTTGCCGTATTGGGAACATACTTTACTAAGGCACAATTTAGATATGATGCATATTAAGAAAACATATGTGACAATATTCTTGGAACTTTAATGAATATTGAAGGAAAGACGAAGGATAATTTTAAAACACGTCAAGACTTAGAAGCAATGAGGCTAAGACAAGAGCTTCACCATGAATGGAAGGAAAATAATCGAGCTTATCTACCACCTGCATGCTATTCTATGACAAAAAATGAAAATGAAAAATTTTGCAGTGTGTTAAAAAATTTGAAGGTTCCGGATGGTTACTCCTCTAATATAGGAAGGTGCATCAATGTTAAAGACCGTAGAATCTTTGGCCTAAAAAGCCATGACGGGCATGTCGCAATAATTTCTTCCACTGGCGATTCGGAAATTGCTGCCCAAGAACGTAACGTCTACATTGATAGAATTGAGCGCATTCTTTCAGAAATTATACTCAAAAGTTTGTGTCGTCGATGATTTGAAGGGACTCGAGAAACGCTTTGTGTTGGTTCTTTGTTACTTCGAAAGGTATTTTCTTATAAGGTTTTAAATAAATTTTAATTGCTTGATATTTCACTTGCCGATGCTAATTTTTTTTACCTATAGATACCTCTCAACATTGAAATCATATGTACGCAATCGAGCTCAACCTGAATGATCCATTGCAGAAGGATATATCGCAAATGAATGTCTCACATTTTGCTCAAGGTATTTACAGAATATTGAAACAAGGTTAAACCGACCTCTATGAAATTATCATGAAAGTGCTCTCAAGGGTGCCTCACCATGCATTCTGGAAGAGGTAAAATGGATGCAAGCACATAGATATATCATCTTCAATTATGAGATGGTCCGAAGTTATCTAGAGTAAGAACTTGAGACTTTATGATATTACTTTTCAATATTATTTAATGTCAATTACTCCTTAAAAAAATTATGATGATACAAGCAACACAACAAGCTATTGCTTTTGACGAATTCAAATGCATCTCCCCATGATATCCAAAAAATGCACAATGAACAATTTTCTAGTTGGTTTAAAGAACATGCAAGGGCAATTCACTTATTAGTATAAATTTTTTAGAAAAATTTAAAATATTATTTAACTTTCGTCTCCACTTTATATAGGTTCCGAAGTTGCGAAAAGCTAATAGACCATTGCCAGAAGGTCTTCATCTATTTCCCCAATGTCCACAATTTCAAGCTATGAGGTTCACTAGCCACACAGTTAGTGGATATAAATTTCGAGTAATCGGTAAAGAAAAGAGTGCTAGGACCCAAAATAGTAGCTTTTTTGTCACAACAGCGACCACGAGTTATGCAAGTAAAAAGGACAGAAGACTCGTTGTAGGAGAGATAACTTACTATGGTCAATTAACAGACATAATTGAGTTGACACATTCTGAGGAGCTGAAGTTTGTACTATTCAAGTGTCACTGGTTTGATGTAACGTCACAAGGGAAATTAAGACCGATGAATTGGGTTTACACTTGTGAATTTTTTTAAAAAATTGTTCTCTGGTCTACAAGCAATCGATGAACCATACATATTGGCATCTCAAGCTCAGCAGGTGTTTTTATGTTGAGGATCTAATCGAGCCTAATTGGCATATGGTTGTCAAGATTAAGTCTAGAGACCTATTCGATATGAGTGGAGAAGATGTTGAGTTATTAGACAGAGGACCATATGGAAACCAACAACTAAATGAAACAATAGAACGCTATACCGATGTTGTCAGCTGGGTGAGGGAAGATGTTATTGGTTCAACTGTTGTTGTAACTATTCATAAGCATTCTGCTGAACAAACTCCTTCAATTGATGGTATTAGCAATGAAGATGAATCAAATTTCGATGTAGAAATGGACCCTCCAGTCAATCCTCAACAAAGTTGTGCTGAGGGAATATGTTATTAGCCAACTCTATTGTCTTCCAATATTTGTAATCAAGTGTTTAAAGTTGTGCTGCCATTTAGGAGAACACATATATGATATACTTTTTGTATTTATGTACAAAATATGAACAATGTTAGACTAATTTTTTAGTGTTCTTTTATAAATTTAAGCAGATGGACCCTCCAGTGTCATCATCCTTAGATGGTACCATGGGTCAAAATATCGTCCGATACCGATACATATCAGTTTTGGGCGTGAACGGTACGATACATATCCTATGTATCGTACCATGATTTAAATGAGTAAATTATCGTCCGATACGGACAAAATATCGTCCGTATCGTCTGTATCGGACGATAATTTGAAATTATCGGACGATAATAAGGTTAAAATTTGAAAAAAAAACAAAAAACAAAATATCGTCCGATACGGACGATAATTTGAAATTATCGTTCGTATCGGACGATATTTTCAAATTATAGGACCATAATTTCAAATTATCGTCCGATAATTTGAAAATATCGGTGGGCCCCACCAATAGACCCGACTTTTAAGTCGGGTAAACCCTTTTTTTTCTTCCTTCTTCCTCTCTTCTTCCTCTCTAATTTTTTGATTATCTACACCCTAAATCGGCGCCAAATCGCACAAAATATCACGGGATCAACGTGGAAGGTACGTGTATTTCATTTTATTTCATTTTAAGTACTAAAATAAGGTAGATCTATACTTATTTAGTGTAGATCTACCCTTATTTAGTGTAGATCTACACTAAATAAGTGTAGATCTACACTAAATAAGGGTAGATCTACCTTATTTAAGGGTAGATCTACACTACATAAGTGTAGATCTACACTAAATAAGGGTAGATCTACCTTATTTAAGGGTAGATCTACACTACATAAGTGTAGATCTACCTTATTTAAGGGTAGATCTACACTAAATAAGTGTAGATCTACCTTATTTAAGGATAGATCTACACTAAATAAGTATAAATCTACACTACATAAGTGTAGATCTACCTTATTTAAGGGTAGATCTACACTAAATAAGTGTAGATCTACCTTATTTAAGGGTAGATCTACACTACATAAGTGTAGATCTACCTTATTTAAGTGTAGATCTACACTAATTTATTATAGATCTACACTAAATTAGTGTAGATCTACACTAAATAAGGGTAGATCTACACTTATTTAGTGTAGATTTACCTTAATATTAATTAATATTATAGGTAAATTTATCATTTACCTATAATATTAATTATTTAAATTATTTAAAATAATTAATATTATTTAAAATAATTTAAAATATTTAAATTAATTAAAAATAATATAAATAATGGGTCAAAAATAATATAATGGGTCAAAAATAATTATATGTGACCCCATTTAAAATATTTAAATTGATAGGTCAAAAATAATATAAATAATTATAATTAAGGGTCACATGTAATCAATATGGGTCACATATAATATGGGTCACATATAATTAATAAAATAATAAGGTCAATATGGGTCACATATAATTTAAATTTAAAATTAATATGGGTCACATATAATTAAATTTATGGGTCACATATTAAATTATATGTGACCCATATTAATTTTAATAATAAATTTAATTATATGTGACCCATATTGATTATATGTGACCCATATTGATTATATGTAACCCATATTGATTATATGTGACTGTCACATATAATTAAAATAATTAATATTATGGGATATGTCCCATAAAATATTAGAATAATATGGAATAAATTTCAAATAAAATTTTAAAAATTATAATAATATCAAATAAATATTCATAAATTAAAATAATATCAAATAAATATTCAAAAATTAAAATAATATGAAATAAACATTAAAAAATTATAATAATATCAAATAAACATTAATAAATTATAATAATATCAAATAAATATTCATAAATTAAAATAATATCAAATAAATATTCAAAAATTAAAATAATATGAAATAAATATTAAAAAATTATAATAATATCAAATAAACATTAATAAATTATAATAATATCAAATAAATATTCATAAATTAAAATAATATCAAATAAACATTTATAAATTATAATAATATCAAATAAATATTCATAAATTAAAATAATATCAAATAAACATTCATAAATTATAATAATATCAAATAAATATTCAAAAATTATAATAATATCAAATAAATTTGATAAAATATAATCTGATATTTTTAAAATAGCAATAATTAAAAAATAAATTTTATTTTCAAGTATAAATTAGATGTTTACTCTTGTAAATTTTATTTTCAAGTGTAAATTAGATGTTTACTCTTGCAAATTTTATTTTCAAGTGTAAATTAGATGTTTATTTTCAATCGTTTGCTCATTCATGCAGGTGAAATAAATAAATATGGTAATGCTCGATGATCCAAATAAGTGGGCAATATAGTACAACAATAGATGGTAATAGACTCTAGATTCAATGTAATCTTTGTGGAAAAAAACTGCTGGGAGGAGGTATCACACGATTAAAGGAGCATCTGGCTCATGTAAAGGGAGAGACAAGAGGGTATCCTAGTGTACCCAGAGAGGTAAAAAAAAATATCAGAGCTAGTTTACAACCCGAAAAGGGAAAGAAAAAGTCAAGCGATCGTGATAGGGAAATGTATGAGAGAATCAGGAGGCCAGATCCAGAGTTTACATCAGGTGCACCTGAGGATGATGAGGATGAGGATGAGGATGAGCAGATAGCGAGAGCTATGAGAGAGTGCTAGGGAAGCACAACAGCGTCGAGATCAGGAAGAAGCCGATTATCGGTTTCGGTCCAGGTTGAGGGGTCCATCCATGCCTGCTACAGGTGGTGGATCTAGTCATAGGCCACATGTTGTTGATGTTGTTGACTGGGCGAGGGCAAGATCCTGGGAGGGATTATAGGCCGTCTACTAGAGGCCGTACTACAGCCCCCATGGATCCATTCATGTATCGCACTGAAAGCTCCAAACAAACCAAATTGAGTGCAATCTCACTTGCAAAAATGGGGAAGAAGCTTGGAAAATCCATTGCCAAGTTTTTTATATACAACCACATTCCGAGCCAAGTAGCAGACTCGCCGTACTTCAAAAGCATGATTGATACAAGTGCAGAAGTTGGTCCAGGAGTTAAAAAGCCTTCTCCATATGAGATATCTGGGCCCTTACTAACAGATGAGTACGATGAGATAACTGCCTATGTACAGAGCTTTGAGGATGTATGGGATGAGAGAGGTTGCACAATTATGTGCGATGGATGGACTGGTCCCACAAAGAAGAGCTTGACAAACTTTTTGGTTTACAGCGATGCCGGGACAGTATTTTTGAAATCAGTTGATGCTTCTAGACACGTAAAGACTGCTGACTACCTCTTTAAACTAATGGATATGGTAGTTCATGAGGTTGGAGAGCAGCGGGTTGTGCAGGTGGTAACAGACAATGCGGCAAACTACAAAGCCGCTGATTAAATCTAATGGCGAAGAGACGCCACCAGATCGACCCCGCAGTACATTGCGTGGACCTCATTCTTGAGGATTTAGGAAAGAGAAGCAAGGCATGCAACTATTCAAAAGGGAAGAACGATTACTTCCTACTGCATAACAAAGGATAAGTCGGTCAATTTAATGAGAGCCTTCACAAACAATGAGTTGCTCGACCACATTACACGTTTTGCAACACAGTTCTTAGCCCTACAGAGTTTGGCTAGATATAGGCGTGAGCTGAAAAGCATGGTGTCGTCGGAAGAATGGAATCAACATGAAATAGGACTCCCACGAGCGAAGAGACTAGCTTACACTGAAGTTGCTGACCTGATCTACAGCATGCAGTTTTGGGCAGATGTCGACCACCTGATCGCCGTCACTACCCCGTTGGTGCAAGTGTTGAGATTGGTTGATGGTGATGACAAACCAACAATGGGGCACGTTTATGAGTCAATGGATAAGGCAAAATTGGCTATAAAAATCAAATGCCCTACAAAATATAAACGATACTGGGCGATTATCGACAAGAGGTGGGATGCACAATTTCACCAGTACTTGCATGCAGCAGGTATAACATGTTGCACAATTATGTAGTGATTTTTATTTATTTATTTATTATTTTCATATACTGATGAAATTGCTCATATTTGATGTGTAGCACACTTGAATCGACCTTCCAAAGATACGCTGACGCTCGAAATGCGACAACGATGAAGTGTATACCGGTTTGCTCAATGTAATCCAAAGAATGCTCCCTGAGTTGGCGGACCAAGGCCAAGCCATAAGAGATGTGAGTGATCATAGTATCATACCTTATAAGTAATAAGTCAAATGTCATGTGATATTATCATCTATTTATTGATATGTGCCTTACTGTGTTTCATCTTTATAGATTGACATGTTTCGCAAGAGACATGGGTCATTTGGGACCCCGTTGGCGCAATCCCAAATTAAACACGACAAACCCGCTGATTGGTGGATGCATTATGGAGGTGATGGTCCGATATTGAGGCGGGTAGCAATGAGGGTATTGTCGCAAACGTGTTCCTCGTCCAATTGCGAGCGGAATTGGAGCACTTTCTCTCTCATTCATACTAAGACAAGGAATAGACTAACTATGGACCGATTGGAAAAGTTAGTCTACTGCCACTACAACATGCGATTAAGGGTCAGGAATATACAGAGGACCAACCGTGGTAAGCAATTACATGAAGTCTTAGATCCTCAATTATATGAAGTCTTACTTACATATTATACTAATTCATCTATCATATTCTACCTAGACGGTGATTATTTTGATCCCATCCAGTTGGATTATATATTCGAGGAGGATGACCCTTTGAATGAATGGATCGAAGAGAGAGAAGAGCCAGTCTTGGATAGTGAGAGCACTGAATGGCTGGACAATGCTGAAAGAGTAGCGGAGCAGCAGGCTTCCCAACCACCGAGGCGAAAAAGAAGATTGAATCGTCATTCAGTGGTTGGATCTGATGACGAAACGCAGCCCGGTAGTGATGATGGGAGTGGTGAGGATGATGGTGGAGGGCATGATGGTGGAGGGATGTTGGCACTAGTGGTGGAGGGAGGAAGGTACCTCGATCCTTATAGAGATATGGCGGCATGGGACAATGACTCGACGCCGTTAACACAGTTCGACACTCCTACATTTAGAATGGGAGGGGTTGAAGGAAGAGGAGCGTTGGGATCATATTAAACACCACCACCACCACCACCACAAGATGATACGGATATGGGTTATATGACTTCTAGTCGGGGATTCAGTTTGCAAAAATACCAAAGATTCAAAGAACTAGTAACCCATACTATCACCACAACAAACCTATTCGCCATATGATATGACTTCGCTATCGATTTTGGAGGACCGGCCTTTACGCATTACTCGAGCCTCGCCTAAGGGGCACATATAATCATGGGTATCAATATGGGCAACATTATAGGCAAAGGCCGGAAAGCTCACAAGATGATGACGATGATCATGAGGGCCAAGAACCACCACGAAATTCAATGTGGCTCTAAAGTAAGTTTTTCATGTACAATTAAACTTATTTTTATCAACATAGCTATTATTTTTGACAATATATAATTTATTTTTGTCAATATATATTGTAATTTACTTTATGCGTGTCTGCGTCGATCAAATTATGAAATATTGTTAATAAAATAGGCATGTGATCAGCTGATCGAACATAATGTTAGAAGATCTATTACATTAAGTCAAAAATGTGATTTTAAGACAAAAATAAGTTACAAAATAGGCATGTGACTTGGGTTAAGTTACAAAATAGGCATCTTACTTATATATTCATCTAAATAATGCATCAAATAAGTCAAAAATAAAAGCAAAAATAGTTGAAATAAATACAAAATAAATAAATATAAATTTTCAGATTTTTTGGGATTTTCTGGGATTTTTTTGGGATTTAAAAAAAAAAAATGATTTTTTGAATGTATCAAACCTATACATTCAATGTATCGCCGATACATTGAATGTATCGGACGATACCCGATACGTATCGTCTGGGAGGTCAGGACGATACGTATCGGAAAACCGGTATTTTGACCCTTGGATGGTACTTCTCAATCCTCAACAAAGAGATGAGGTAAAACAAAGTGTGTTTTTCTTAATTCCTTACCAAATGGTAAGAAGGTGAAAATTTTAGGCAATAGAGGGCGACCGGTAGGGGATGATGCTAAATATTTAGCTAGCTATTGTGGTAAGTTAGCAAGAGATTCTGCTATGTTGCCCCTTGATAAAAAGGATTGGCATAACGTGGAAGGCGAATCGAAGGACCGTGTATGGAATCAAATTTTGAAAAATATGTGCTTTATTTTATAGTATGCATGTTTTTCTTCATTTTTGTCTAATTTAAACTTGGAGCAGAGTAAACAATAATTGTATCATCATATTTGCACTATCATGGTAGACAAAGTTTGATATTGAAGAAGGGTTGTGGAAAATATAATGAAATCTGTCAGCAAACAATTGAGGGATCACAAGAGCCGTTCGAAAATTAAATTTTTTGATGCTCTTAGCGATGATGATGATTTCATTACAAATTGCCCTAACAATATACTTCAAAAATAATGAAAAAATCTTGTCTACTTTTGGTCTACTGAGGAGAAGGTATGTTTTAAATACATAAGATTTCTAACATATCTTTTATATAACAAATGTCTCATTATCTAATAATTTGTGCACTATAGTGAAAAAGTGTAAAAAATAAATTAATCTGGGCTCAACAAAAATTACTTCATACATTTGGATCTAAAAGCTTCGCGAGGGTATTTCACGAGCAAGTAAGCATTTTATTTCATAATATTTTTTTAATGAATTATACGTCGTCAACTAATTTTTATAATTAATTAAAATGAGTGGTTGTCCTTTAACACAGAGTATGACGAACGAGACACAAGAAGCGCCGAGCCGAGCATATGTTTTATCTTAACACATCGTTATAAAGATGGAATACCAATCAACATTTTTGCTGGAGAAAAGATCGTAAGATTACAATTCTAACTATCAATACTATATCATTTCACTTATACTTATTTTTATCACTTGAAATTAGACAATTAATTGAAATTCAAATTATTCTAAAAAGAGATGCAAGATTACCGTTCAGCCGTACTGGAGGGATAACAAGATTTGATCTCTCGCACTAACGTGTATGCTCGGGCCATTGGAAAAAAGAGACATGGTCATGTCCGAGGCATTAGATTAGGCCCAACCCCTACTAGTATTTTTGAGTCAACCTCTGGCCATGTCTCTATTTTTGAGCTAGAAGAATTGAAGACCCAGAGGGTGGAGAACAATATCATAATAGAGACCCAAGTGTCGGAACGAGTTGCCACAATGGAGGCCAAAATGGTAGAAAAAAGTGCAAGGATGGAAGCACAAATGGTAAAAAAAACTGAGAAGATAGAGGAACAAATGGCAGAAAAAATTGTAATAATGGAGAAGAAGATTGTAGAAATGGAGAACTTTATGAGAATGATGCTTTCTAAAATAGGTATATATCACTGTTTTTCTTTTTTAACTATAATATTAGATTCGTTAGAAATTTAAAATGAAAAGCTTAGTTTCACTTGAATTTATTTTATTTTGATGTTATTAACTAAATGAAATGTTTAGTTTCAATTCTGTAGGCTAAGAGCAGTGGTGTACCTTCCACTAGAATCTAATTAGGTGCCTATTTAGGTAAGCTACTAAAATTTTGAGTCTATTGAAGCTGCTGAAATTTCAGTCTTTAAGATTACTTTCTTCAAATCCATTGATTATTTTAAATATTCATTTATGGTGTCATTTATGTCTCCCTATCTGATGTTGATTCTTGATTGGTTGGTGCAGTTTTTTGAGTTTACTATAATGCAACACAGCATGCCAAAGGAGTTCTATGTTTCATGCTACAATAATGGTGCCATTGAATTAACTCACCTTAAAAGGCCAACATTACCTCACAGAGATAGAAACAAGGAGGATTTTTGTTATTTAATTATGGTTTTTGTTACTTAGCCTATGGGCTATGAATATGAGAATTTTGTGATTTGGCCATAGAAAGAAACTATTTACTTTTGTTAATTTATGTTATTTATGCTATTACTTTTGATGATTTAGCCCTTTTGGGGAGGCTTATTACATTGTGTTAAATTCTATTACAAAAATGAGCCCCAACAAGTGATTTAAATACTCTAGAGGTTAGTAAATTCATGTACAAATCATTGAGATTCTTTTTTCCTTAAAATTTATTTATTTATTTATTTTTTTTCTGTTTACTCAACTTGTTTTTTCTCTTCTTCTTCTCCCTCTTCTTTACTTAATCTTGTGTTGCTTTCTAGATGTAATGTGGAACCTAGAAGTTAGGCCGATGGCACATCTCTAGGGTTTCTCCAAAAAAAAAAAGAAAAGACTCACCTTATTTATTACCAACTAATTTCAATGTATTTTTATGACTTAAGGTATATCATATTAGTATGAAACTTCTACCTAGTGTCATGGACACTCAACTTTCTCCAAATGACTTAAAAAACATGTCAGGTGATTTTTCCTGTTCATATTGCAATTGATTCCCACAAGTATTTTATTCTAAGGGGCATGGAAATAGTAAGTAAATCCTACACAATGTCGATGAAACTTAACCTAATCTAGAAGAGTTAAAAGATTTGATGTAGTATCACCAGCTTCGCTTATGAGCAGTAATTTAGTCAAACATAAAGATTAACATTTCAAAGTTCTCATTGGGGTCTATGTTTGTTGTGACATCATCTAATTGATTTCTGCTGTAGCTATACTTTTGCTCCACATATCCTGCAAAAATAAAAAGATTGTTCACAATTGGTAGGGTTCTGAAATATACCTCTGTATATTTATTTATTTATTTTATTTTTTTATAAGCTATAAATGTTTTTGGATGAACTCCTAGCTTAGTGTGACAATTAACCTAATCAATTTCTAAGGCATGTATATGTGTTCATCCCCAATATAAGAAGAAAGATTCTTATCAAACCCTAGGACTCTTGAGTTAGCACCCAACCCACTGTTCATACACAAGGTCAAAGCCATTTGGCAACCAATCATAAGTTTGAGTTTTATAGGCCTGGGTACAAAATTTTGGACTTTCAACGACAATCTTTTCGTGGCAAAGACACTTAAGCCGTCTAGGAAGGGGTAAATTTTTTGGGCACTCAATATTGGATTTGGCGCTAGCAGTTTACATAAAAGCTTCTCAACTTTCTTTCCTTTCATTCTAAAGACAAAGAACAACTTTTCTCACAAGAAACCTTCCTCTTTCATTGTCCATCCTCTTCTAAACCCTTCCAATGATATAATGAGAGCTTTCTTATGAACTTTATTGAACCTTTTTTAATGATATAACTTCTCTTCATGAAAAGATATGGGGAAAATTGAAACATTACTTCCTAGGAAAAAAATGGTTATGATTGGTTTTGTATTTGTTTTAAAAATTTTTCAAGCAATTTTTTTTCCGAGTCTTCCCAATTTTTTTTGTTTTCTAATCCTACCTACACTACAAAAAAAAAGACTATTGGCGGCAGCCATAAACTACCGCTATTAACAAAAAAGCTGCCGCTAATACCCTTACCGCTAATAGTCTTAATAGTTTTTTTGTTAATAGCAGCACTTTTTGGCTGCAAAAAACTGTTGCTAATAGTCTTATTTTTTGTAGTGCTAATTGGTTTTTGATTTCTGCCACTCAAAGCTGAAACCGAACTGAACCGAAATCAATTCAATTCAATATCGGTTCCAAATTGGTTTCATTCCGGTTTGGTTTGTCTGGTTTTCGTGTCAAGTTCAGGTTCAGGTCAAAACTTGCATCCTAACCAAGGGCACCCAATGTTACCTCATTCAATGGTTCGCTCCAGTTCGAATTTGGAAGAAAAGAATTTGAGATCATGCGTACCCGAGAATTTGAGGCCTACAACCTTAGCAAGTCAAATATGGGGTTTAGGCCCAAAACATTTGGCCTAACTTGCAGTGCATTCATTTTTTTTGATAAACTTAGTAATTTTTGTTACCAATTAACTTATCAACTGATCTCTGTCAAATTTTGCCTTTAGCTGTCAGTTAGTATTAGTGATATAGAATAATCTAAGTGGGCAATACATGTGATGGCTTTGTTGATTAGGAAACAAAGGAACGGGAAATGGCAACTTTTTAATCATGCATTAATTGTGGGTTTCAAATTTTTTATGCTCTTTATATTTCTATTGGCTGTTTGGCTTTCACTTTAGAAGATTAAATTCAATGGCCTTCACATTGTTGGTAAAGTTCATGAAAAAGTATTTTGAACACCAACTTATCCAACGAAGTCTTCGTTCGAGCAGTGTTAAAGGTGAATGAATCGGACATAGATTTTAACCTTGCGAGGACTTCTATTATATTATGTCCTTCTGAGAGTCTTCATTCTATTTTATGATCAACTCTTTTGTTAGAGCTACTATATGGCTGACTCAAAATTCGCCTTAATGATTCCTTGTGCTGCTGTATACTTTCCACATTGCGCACTTATATTTGTTGCCAGCTTCACTTCTCGATCTCATGCATTCACCATGGTGCATATTGTTTGCTTATAAGGAAGTTTATGACAAGTTAATTAAGTGAGTCTTAATTCTATTTTACTAAATGTAACTGTTCCAATTCAGGAGAATGTGTGCAATATTCGACTACAATCAATGGTCATATTCTGAACATGAAAGTATACAATCTCAGCCAGTAAGACTACATAAGGTTGAGGAGCCATGAATGAGTTAGTAAAAGTATTATGCATGTGTTTTTCCAAAGTTAGTTATTCCATGATTTGTGTCCCCATCTTATTTTCCTTGGAGGTTGATGTTCTGGTAAAGATTACTTCCAAGGCACATCTGTGCACTTTTTCCCACTTTGATTCTTGTACTAAAAGAGGTCATCAGCCTAAGATAGAACCTTTGGACCTTTGAGGTCACTTCTCTACAATTGGCTGTATATTTTCTTTGAGCTTTGTGCATTAGTCATCATATTAAGAAATTTGTGTTCATACTTTCTAACATTTTAATCTACAGCAACACCTATTATCATCATTGACCATTATTGACTTGGAAGTTCCATTTGTGCTGCATTTTTGTAAGTTTTATATAGAAATAATTCTCATAATCTAGCATGATTAGATTGTCAAGCTTATGGATAGTGTTTTAGTAAATCTCTGTTTGCTTCAGTAATTTATTTCTTTTTCTGCAAAAAAACAAAGAAATATTTTTTTCCTATATACTACAATTGAATAAATGGGACCTAAATAAAATAATCAAGATATCATCTGAGAGTGAAGGGAAAATTAAGCCCAAGAGAACAATATTTGGAATTACAAAGAGAATAAATAATGATCTTAAGAATGATGTTTGAAGAGAGAAAATTACAAAATTCCTCTTATTTACAAATATATTACAATTGGCAAGCAGATAGCAAAATTTGCAGGATCTGAATGAAGAAGTGGCCGCCATCGCCTTCTAAGTGGAAGATGTTAGTTTCCCAAAGAGGCCGCCAGTACCTTGTTATATGTTCATTTGAACTTCATTTTTTAGTTGATATTTGTATTTATAGCTTTTGGAAATAATTTTGCCTTGGGTTTCTTGAATGCAAGGATCGACTTTAACTAGAAAGAAAATGTATAAAAGTAATCGATTTCTTATTATGTTCACTATGGTGACATCTGTTGTCCTGTTTAATTTATAGCTATAAAGAGTCATTTGAAATGCTCTTTGGTCATACTACCCTGATATTAGATGTCCAAGGATCTCTGGAATTTTCTTTAACGTCAACGTTGCATTTTAATTCCAAGTTGTCTCCATTTCAAGACTAACCCATTGTTCGAACAATTTTGCCGAGTTACGTTTGAAATCACATTCTTTTTGCCAAATCAGATAGGATATATAGGACAGACCTGATTTGATTATAAATCTGTTACTCATATAAACAGTGCTGAATTGGGGAAATATTGTACTTGATGTCTTGAACTCGGAGTGTAGAATTGAGAATGGAGAAGGAACTAGATACGTGGGTAGTGAGAGCTAATTCATGTTAAAAAATAGTTTGGAGGCAAATAAGCTCTGCAATATGCTAGCAGGCGTCTTTCCTATTGTTTGGTGGACAAAGGCATTTCAGTTTATCAGATGGCCATGGTATGGATCCTCTCTGTTTTCCTGGCCTTAAAACAGAATATGTGTTCAATGTTTATGACAACCTTAATGTGTATCTGAATCTCTTAATGCAGTGCTTTTCATGTCTGTTATAAGTACAGTGAATCTCTGAATGCATATCAGCCATATGATTTTATAAATTATTTAATTGTGAAATGCCTCATGTTTTCTGTTAACAACCCGATGATTCAAGGGTTTCTCATTTCCATAATGCAATGATTTCTGTTATAAGCACAGTGAATCTCTGAATGCATATCAATCATATGATCTTATTTTTTTTTAAATTGATTTAATTGCAAAATGCCTCATTTTTCTGTTAACAACCTGATGATTCTAGGATTTCTCATTTCCATAATGCAATTTAAATTTCAGATTCTTGATTGTGCTTTCTGCTGGTTTGCAGGTAAGTACAAGTTACCATGTTTAATTTACTATGGCCTGAAGTGATGCCCTAATTGTTTAATTGGGTAACCTATGAGAAAGTTTAAGGGTGATAAGATGCTGGTTTAATATTATTACAGGTAAAAAAAATGCTGTCGATAAATCACACATTTAGTGACCGTTGGAAAAATATCACCAGCGAGGTTCTCCCGTCGGCAAAAATCGCAACATCTGCCGGCAATAGTATCGGCGACAAAGGATTTTCCGGCGGACCAATAGCTACCGGTAATATTATTACCGGCGGCTTTGAGAGTATTACCGGTGGGTTTAAGCCGTCGGGAAAAGCCGAAAATTTTGTAGTCTCTCTTTTTCACAGGTAAAAGTCGATGACTATCTTGAATCAGGCGATGGAGATCGTCTTTTGTCTCAATCTTTCACATTATCTCCATCGTCTTTTGTCTCAATCTTCCACATTATTTGAGATCATGAGGCACCTATGAGATGGTCATATCTTGATTCCACGTGCTACACATCCCCAAAAGTGAATGTCATCATGGGCGTACCTATTAGACGGTCTTTTTTGGGGATGTGTGTCACATGAAATCAACATGTGACCGTCTGATAGTTGCGCGGGAAAAGGAACGCTTAACAGGTGCAAATAACGCCACCCATAAGGGAAATGTCACTTTGTGTCTCACAAAATAAATTGTTTAATTATTGCGCATGGGGGGTTGGTATTAGGTGCTTGCTTGGACTACTATAATTAAATTTACAGTTGGCATTGGGCACCCCATCCATGGATTTTAAAGGAAAATTATAATAAGTAGACAGAGTTTGATAGTCATTTTTGCAGACAACTTGTGGGGTAACATACCTGACTGCAGTGCTTGGGCTCATGTGTGCAACCAGTCACGCGCACTGCACATAAACTGCATAACACTATCCATTTTAAAATATCAGCCATATAAGATACAACAGTCAGTATGTATTGGGTTAGGCCTGATCCAATATAATGTGGAGCTTCGATTCAGTATGGGTAAAAATATCCATCCTTTTCAAAAAAAAATAAAAATTTATCGGTTTATATCAGCCGATATTTATATTATATCAGGTTAATAGTTATTACGATGTCAATTCATATTGGTCAATGTGGGCCGATATGACTGATACGTATTTGATATGAACTAGTCATAATATAGAAAATACTCAATATTTCTTAATTATTCTAACTTATATATACTTTAATATTTTAAAATAAAAAATAATTTAATATCCTACGATCATATTTTACATATAGTTTAATATCCTCCCATACCATATGGTTTTTGGGGATCTATATCATGTGGAAGCGAACTGATTATCAGGATTCATTTTGTGGAAGGTTGGAGCTAAAAACAATCTCCATCCTATGATATAAAGTAATCAATGGTTTTAGTATAGGTGCCGTGCAAGATTCGATGGGTGCGTTTAAAGTTTCCGTTAAGAGGAATTAGGCTTGGGTTTTTAAATTGAGTTAGTATTAGTACGTTACTTAATATTTGTGTCACCTTTTGGATTGTGTGCCATAAAAAATTATAATGTGTGTGGTAGATGAGTGCACCATGATCTAAATAATAATAATTTATATTATTTGAGTCAAAGCATTAAAATACTATTAAAAATTGGCAACTGTCATTATATCATTAATTTTAAATGACAATACTTTTTTTTTTTTTTGGATATCTTAGGGTGTAATTCCAAGCTTACGCATGGACTAGCCCATATGGATGTCCTCGCCCCCCACCTTTCTAATAAAAATATCGTGATTTACACACCCTATGAGGTGTCCCGTAGAAGGAAAACGAAAACACTCAATCCAATAACCTAATGGTAACAAACTAAAGGCTCCCAATAGGTGCAAGATTCACCAAGGCAGCCAATGCGTCAATGAATTTCGAACTCGTGGTCATGGTTACTCTAATTCTCAAAATGAGGTCTTTAAACTGATAGTTTGTAAAAGTAATGTTCCAATGATAGATTTATAAAAGAATTACCCCCCGCTTAATACCAAATTTACAGCTTAAACAATTCAAATGAGGGGGTGAGCACAGTTACCACAAGGGAGCTAGGGCTACGGTCCAAATGCTGCCCATTGTATTATAACTCCTCAAACCGGGTGCGAAATGACCAGGAGCTGCTATGGAACACAAGGGCTAGAGAGAAGTGGCTGAGTTGGAGTGGTTTAGGTACGAGAGAAGAAGAAAGGAGGAGAGGAGCTCGGGAGTGCTCAGTGAGACTTAGGGCAAAGAGAGAATGGGGAAATGGGGAAATTCGTAGGGTTTAAATGGAGGAGCTCGTGCCTCGCGCAGTTCTCGCCAGGCACTCGCAGGGCAGAGATCTTCTCGAGGGTTATGGTGAGATCTCGTGAGAAATGCTGTCGTAAAGAAGAGAGGTGCCTCGCGAGGAAAGTATTTTAAAAGACCTATCAGTCTCACGAGGTCATTCGCAGCATAAAAGTCGTCAAAGGTTGCAAAGTCATTTTTGCATCTCTTGCACATCTTAGTTGTTAACCTCACGAGGATCAAACATTCAGAGCATCAAGGCCTCGCGAAGTAGTTTACAGTGCAGGCTTCAGAATTTTCTGTCGTGAGGTCCTCGCGAGGAACAACATAGATGAATGTCAATTGTTGCGCAGCTTAATGTCGCGGAGAAGGAATGGGTTCACAAGGTCCATTCTCCAACTTTATGCAGGCATTTTGCTCCTGAGGCTCTCGCGAAGCAACACAGGTCATTATAGAGCCTCGTGAGAAAACCCACAATTGCCTCGCGAGTTTGAAATTCAAGCCTTTGAGCCTCGTGACAAGTCACAGCTCCCTCATTCTCAGTGCTACACATTGGCCAGTGCATCCATACTGATATGTTCGTAGCTATTGTGCATCAGCACCAACTTCCTTCAAATGTAATCCATTTAATCATGATAATTGTATGCCCATTACCAACATATGCACAACCAAAATTTAGAATGCAAATGATTTTAAATTATAGTAGATTCATGACAATTATAATGACAACACCTCACCCCACACTATAGCAACAGAACATGCACATCATTTCAACAACACACAACTCAAAACAAAACAAAACAAACATGCAAATCAACAATACAACACAACCAACACATGACAGATTTGTACACAAAACAAACAACACAAATTATGGTACACAATGTACAGGGCTATGGATCTCTAAGCAATGGGAAGTTCATGCAGGTGAATGGTCTGAGGAGGCTCCACTGAATTTTTTATACAAAATTTTAACCTTTGATCATTCACTTTCATAATCATCCTAGACATAGGATCCATAATCTCAACAACACCAGATGGGGAGGCATGGATGACAGTGTAAGGTCCATCCCATCTGAATTTTAACTTCCCTGAAAATAATTTTAATTTGGAATTGAAAAGACAAACCTTGGTACCAGCATTGAAGTCCTTTCTCATTAGTTTCTTGTCAAAGAATGCCTTGTATTTCTCCTTATAAATTCTTACATTTGCATAGGCTTCCAGTCTCAACTCATCATGCTCTGACAGTTGCTATTTCCTTTGAGAACCAATAGTAGTTAGATCAAAGTTCAGTGTTTTAATAGTCTAGTAGGCTCTGTGCTCTAACTCCACTGGCAAGTGATAGGCCTTGCCATAGACAATCCTAAAAGGGGACATACCAATTGGGGTCTTATAGGCAGTCCTATAAGCCCGTAAAGCATCATTCAGCTTTTGTGCCCGGTCCTTTCTATCTGTCGTGACAGTCTTCTCCAAAATGTGTTTGATCTCTCTATTAGAAATTTCAACTTGCCCACTGGTCTGTGGGTGGTAGGGAGTTATAATTCTGTGTGTAACAATATACTTTTTGAACAGGTTCTCAAAAGGTCTGTTACAAAAATGATTCCCCCATCACTAATAATAGCTCTGGGGGTGCCAAATCTGAAGAAGATATTATCCTTTAGAAATTTAAGGAAAACTCTGTGGTCATTTGTCCTCGTGGCAATGGCTTCCACACATTTAGACACATAGTTCACTGCTACAAGTATAAAATTGAAATCCATAGAAGGATGAAAGGGGCTCATAAAATCAGTATCTCAGATGTCGAGCTATTCTACCACAAGGATGGGCTGTAATGGCATTGAATATTTCTTGGAAATGCCTCCCAACCTGACATATTTCACAGGCTTTGCAATGTATGTATGCATCTTTGAAGAAAGAGGGACAATAAAACCCACATTGTAAAACTTTTACATCTGTCTTTTTGCCACTAAAGTGACCTCCACAGGCTTGCGCATGGCACATAGAAAGAATGCTATGGAACTCACTCTCAAGCACACATCTCCTAACAATTTGATCTGTAAAATGCTTATATAGGTATGAATCCTCCCACAAAAAATATTTGACCTGAGAGAAAAATAGGTCTTTGTCCAACTTGGACCAGTGAGGGGGAATCCTACTAATAGCAAGAAAATTCATAATGTGTTCAAACTAGGGCATACTAGATTGGATAGCAAATAACTGCTTATCAGGAAAAAATTCATTGACAGGTGCTACTGCACATTCTTCCAAAACAATTCTAGAGAGGTGGTCAGCCACCATATTCTCAACTCCTTTCTTGTCCTTGATCTCGAGATCAAACTCCTGTAACCGGAGGATCCATCTGATCAGCCTTGGTTTGGCATCCTTCTTAGCCAACAAATATTTCAGGGTTAAGTGATCAGTAAAAACAACGATTTTAGACTCAAGCAAGTAGGGCCTAAACTTGTCCACAACAAACACCACAACAAGCAACTCCTTCTCAGTGGTGGTGCAGTTAAGCTGAGCTTCAGCTAGTATTTTGCTGGCATAATAGATCACTGCAAGCAGCTTATCTTTTCTTTGTCCTAAGACAACACCTATGGCCAAGTTTGATGCATCACACATCAGTTTAAAGAGGTGTGAGTAATCTGGGGCCTGGATTACAGGAGCAGTGGTAAGGCACTTCTTTAAGACCTTAAAGGCCTCAAGGCACTCAGCATAAGATTTTGAAGGACACATCCTGACACAGTAGGTGGTACAATGGCTTTGCAATTTTACTGACATCCTTAATGAACCTCCTATAAAATCTAACATGTCCTACGAAGGATCTGATTTGCTTGACAGTCCTGGGTGGGGGCAGGTGTGAGATCATGTCCAATTTAGCCTTGTCAACCTCTATTCCTCTTTGGGAGACCACATGGCCTAACACAATTCTTTGTGTTACGATAAAGAGGCTCTTTTCCCAGCTTAAGACCAAATTAGTCTCTTCACATCTTTGTAAAACTAGGTCAAAGTGGCCCAAGAATTGGCTAAAGCTGTCCCCATATAATGAAAAATCATCCATGAAGATTTCCATGAACTTATCAATCATATCAGAGAAAATTGCATATATGCACCTTTGAAATGTGGCTGGGGCCTTGCACAGTATAAAAGGCATTCTCATGTAAGCAAAGGTGCCAAAGGGACATGTGAAAGTAGTTTTTTCTTAATTTTGAGGATACACAGGGATTTGTTTATACCCTGAGTATCCATCAAGAAAATAGTAAAATGCCTTCCCAGCCAGCTTATCTAGAATTTGGTCAATAAAAGGGAGAGGAAAGTGGTCTTTCCTGGTTTTGGAGTTGAGTTTTCTGTAATCAATGCAAACTCTTCAGGCAGTGGTCTCCCTGGCTGGCATCAACTCCCCAGAATCCGAAGTAATAACTGTTATACCTAGCTTTTTGGGTACCACCTAGATAGGTGACACCCATTTTGAATCTGAAATGGGGTAAATCACCCCTGCATCCATTAGTTTTACTATCTCTTTCAAGACCACCTCTTGCATGTGAGGATTAAGCTTCCTCTGCATTTCCCTAGAGGTTACACCATCTTCTAAGTGAATTTTGTGTATGAAAACTAAGGCATCAATGCCCCTTAGATCAGCAATTGTTCACCCCATTGCCTTTGTGTGCTTCTTTAGAACACTCAATAATTCCTCCTCCTGATCACCAGTGAGAGATGAAGAGATAATCACTGAAAGATTTTTGTTTTGCCCTAAGAAGGAATACTTTAATGTGTCTGGGAGCTGCTTCAGCTCCAACTCAGGGGGACTTTCAATGGAAGGTAACAAAGGTGCCTTGGTGGTTTGAGGAAGGGGCAGCAATATTGGTTTCCAGCTGGAATGCTGCATTAGGCCCACAGAAGACTCTATTTTGGGGTTGTCTTCTGTCATGAGAACTTGGGCCTCCTCCTCAACCATGCTCCAAATATTTTTCAGGTTTTCAACAACATCATCCTAATCCAGCGATTGGATAATTCTTCTTCCACAAGGCCATCTAGTACATCTATTGTATAGCAGTCGTCAATGTCCATCTGAGGTTGCCTAGCAATATTGTACACATTTAATTGGGACTTCATGTTTCCAAAGGTCACCTCCATCACCCTTAACTTTAATTGTATGCAAGCATTTGCAGCCAAGAATGACCTTCCAAGGATGACAGGAATTGGGGTTTTACTTTTGTAAGGGTTGACGTCCAAAACTAAGAAATTAGCAGGATAGTAGAACTTGTCCACTCCTATCAAAACATCCTCCACCACTCCCACAGGTCTCCTCTCAGACCTATCAGCTAGCTGGAGCACAACTGATGTGGATTTTAGCTCCCCTAAGCCTAACTCCTCATACACAGAATATGGGAGCAGGTTCACACTGGCCCCTAAGTCCAAGAGGGCTCTACCAATGGTGTAGTTTCCAATTATGCAGGGGATAGTAGTTACCCCTGGGTCCTGTAATTTCTCAGGTGTGGCAATGGACAGAACTGACTCAGCATGCTCAACAGCAAAAACCTTTTTCGGCAACTGCACCGTTACATTTCTTTTTGTGTGCAGAGGTCTTTCAAGAATTTAATATAGGCAGGAACCTATTTTATAGTATCAAGCAGGGGTAAATTGATCTTGACCTGCTTCAAGATCTCCATCATTTCCTCTATCTCAGCATTCCCCTTATCAAAAAGAGATGGGCCAGCAAGTGCATGAGGAAATGATAGCTGTAGGACTGCTGGTACCACAACTACATGCCTAACCACATCATGGTCAAATTTTTGCTTTTTGCTTTTTTCTTTATTTATTGTTTATTGTTGGGGCTCAATATCAGCCCCTTTATTTTTCCCTTACTGCTCCACAGCAGGGAATGAATTTCTTGATTCTTCAATACTCACATTTCTTTCATTTTCACTCTCCATGGCCTCCTCAGCTGCCCTACCCACTAAGTTGTCAACCACTCTGCCACTCCTTAGGGTAGTGATTGTATTATCTTCCTCATAGGTAGAAGAGCCTTCTCCAATCATATACTGCCCTTTAGGGTTGGCTAAGGATTGACTAGGCAATTTTCCCTCCTCTCTCCTATTCAAAGCATTACAAATTTGACCCAGTTGGTCCTCTATTTTTTTAATGCTTTACCCATGAGAGTTCTCAGTTTGGACCAATTTTCCCAAATTTTATATAAATGTCAGCATTTGCTCTTCAAAGGAGGAGGATTTGGGCTGCTGTGGGGGCAAGTCCAACTGATTGGGCTGTGGGGCAGGCAACTGAAAATTCTGCCTTGGTAGATATCCTTGGTTAAACTGGTGCTGAGGTCTGTATCGAGCTATCAACTGTTGTTGCTGGGGCTGAGGGTATGTATCTTGTCTCCACCTCAAATTTGGGTGGTTTCTCCATGTGTACCCAACAGGTTGCTACCCATATGATTGGGGAGCATTGGCATGTTCCAAAATTAGCTCAGGTAACTGATTTGCTGATGGACAATCTTGAAGTGAATGTACGGGAGATTGGGATATCAGACATGCCTCTTCAATTTGTACAGCCATCCTAGGCTGCATCACATTCATCAATTTATCAAACTTTAAACTCAGATTGTCCACCTTCCTTTCCAATTTACTTTGCACCTTAACCTCATACATTTCACCTCTAGGTGTGGACTCTTTCACCAATTTAGCTGGGGTCTGGCTGTCATTGCGAGACAGTGACTCATGCTGCATGGAATTCTCCTCTATGATATCAAATAACTCCCATGCCTCATCAGCTGTCTTGTGGAGGTAACTACCTCCACATTAGGCATCCACCATGCCTCTACTTTTGGAATTAATTCCTTGGTAAAAGACTTGCACAAGTTGCCACTGTGAAATTTGGTGGTGGGGGCATTGTTCTAACATCTCTTGAAACCTTTCCCATGTCTCATAAAAATCTTCAGTTGAGGATTGAGTAAATGACAATATGTTTGTCCTCATTTGACTGGTTTTATTCATGGGAAAAAATTTAGCTAGAAATTAGCTTTGGAGGTCACTCCATGTCTGGATACTATTGGTTGGTAGCTTAGAGAGCCAGGTGCTGGCTTTGTCCTTTAGGGAAAAAGGAAAAAGCCCAAGTTTGGTGGCTTCAGGTCCCAGGCTAGCAATGTTAAATGTGGTGTAAAGTGTCAAGAATTGATCAATGTGCTTGTAAGGATCTTCCTTACTGAGCCCATGAAAAGATGGCAGCATGTTAATGGTGGAGGACTTAATTTCATAGTTTCTCTCAACTGAAGGAAATTGTATGCAAAAGGGAGATGTGTAATCCCCAGGTGCATTGTATTCCTTTAGAGTTCTTTGCCTCTCAGCCATGACAGCTGACTTAGTTTCAACAGTAGGGGACTGGTGTGTTGTTTCTCAGTCTAAGGACCCTTTCAACCTCAGGATTTGGAGGTTCCAACTCAGGGTTTAAGAACCTTCTACCAAGTATACACACATAGAATTAGCAGGTAAAGAAGATGCTCACAACACAAAAAATTTACAAACAAAAATAAAAACTAAACAGATTTACAACTGAGCTATTGATAGGGAATTCAACACAAATGGACTGAGTTTTAGGGTAAAAGAAGTATAAATAAAGCTAGCAAAACTCCAGCTGCATCTCTAGCTTTTCCTTGCTGCTGTTGTCTAAGTCTGTAAAAATTCTAATAAAATTAGTAGTACTTTTTATTCTATTTAAGGTACAGTTACAATGAATTTTCTATTCTAAATTATAATACAACTCAGGTCTACTAAAAAGATCAATATCCCTGGCAGCTGCGCCAAAAACTTGTTGGTCAATTCTTAGAGTGATGTCTTGTTATTGGTGAGAAAATAGTGGTGAATAAAAGTAAATCAAAAGTAAAGAGATAGAAATTGGTTAAAACAACAAGTCTGAAATATACAACTTGTAAGATACAGGGCTATTGTAGCAAGTTTTTAGTAAGAGTTTGTCTTACGGAGAAATTGATCTAGAACCCAAAATGGGTTATATTAGTAAGCCTCCAGATCTGACTACAGATTTGACAATACTAAAGAAAGAGAGTTGGGTGTCACAACTATACTAAATTATCACTAAAAGAAGGGAAATAAAATGCAATCCTATCCTAAAGAAAGGGTTATGAAGAAGGTGATGATGGTGTGCGTGAAAATAAAGATAAAATAGTGTGAAGTAAGCAGTTAAGCTAAGGTTAAATTAGCTATTTAACTCAGACTTAGGGCTGTCACTACAGCAATCCCTTAGATGGCTACAAGCAAATATGCAAGGAAGATGTATCCAACTCAACCCTTATGGTTTCACCTGGTCTCTTAAGGCTATAATCTATCAACTTCAATGGTCACAGGTTATCCAGAGAGGATCAAACCACATGAATTAAATCAGAAAACCAATATGATCAAATAGAATAGACTGATCTTAAGGCTATGACCTGTCCACTTGGTCACAGATTATCTAATAGATGTCCTCCACCCAATGGATCAAATCAGAATATTAAAACTATTACAGACACCATGTATGCTAGGCTACAAGCTTAGGCATCCATGGGAGCAAATAGTTCTTGAACAAACTAGTGGAAACCACTGTAATTCAAAAGCTATTTGGGAACTTTAAATGCAGCTGGTCATTACTACAAAAGGCCTGCAATGACTCCGCTCACAAGTTTACAATCTCTACAGAGAAATCAGATCTAACATCTGATGTTGGTCAAGTATAACAGAGGGGAGCTTGTTCCTATAACAACCCCTCACAAGGCTACAAGCTCAAGTGTAGAGGAAAAGAATCTTTCTCAAATCTGTGGCTTGGAATCACCCTAGGGCTATAGTTTGTTCACTTAAATGGTCACAGGCTATCCACAGAGGTAATCCACACCACAGAGAACTGAACTGGAACATATATATTGTTGTTGCCACCATGGTCCCAGGGCTACAAGCTCAAGCTCCCATGGGTATTTCAAATCAGCTCAAATCCTAAATGCAAGGAATAGATTGAATAAAACTATGGGCAAAGAGAAAAATGACAAATTGAATAAATAATTAAAATATAGATTTCATTGATCAACACAATAGTTACAATGAGATTTCTCAAGGCAGTAGCCTTATGTAAAACATCTCATCAACTAATCCTAATGTACACAAAACCCATTGCAAAACTGATAAAACTAAACCTAATTACTTATAGAGAATTTAGCCAGCAAATGTTGGGCTAAGAGGAAAGAAAAAATGGAAAAAGAGGTGATCAAACCCTAAGCCTAGCCTGCTCGAGCTCACAGCTGACAGAGGTTGAAGGAGGGATGATAAATTCTAAGTTAAAATATGATGACCGAAATAAAGTGCGTAAGTAGGCCCGCCAAATGGCTAAGGCTTGTAAATGACCGAAATTTAAATGACGTGAAAATAAATGTGAGCGGGCCCACCAAACGGCTAAGGTGGCTTAAATGACTAGAATCGTAAAAACTAAAATTTAAGGCGCAAGTAGGCCCGCCAAACGGCTAAGGCACTTAAAGGACTGAATCGTAGGGGTGAGTACGTTAGTAAAAACAACAAAAAATAGCAGAAAACAGCAGCAAATTGGAATAAAAAATAGCCATGGTTAGTAAAATAACAAAATAAAAGGAAAGGCCAACAAGAGGGGAAGCGCTAGGGTGAAGTCCCAAGCAGAGTCGCCATCTGTGCGACCGTGGATCCTCTCGAACCCGTCGCGGCGATGCGCTCGCCTTGGATAGAATGTAGAGGCGCCACCCGGAGCTTTTGGTGACCCGGGAAACCTTCAAATCGATATTTTGATCACCAAAGTGCTAAATATGACTCTGATTTACCGGTCTTTGCGAAAGGCTCTAGGGTAGGGGCTTCGGTTATCGATCGGGAAGGGTCTAGGCACTCGATCAACCTAGCGGTCTCTATCTATGGCCAAAAATGAAAATAAAAGGGCAGAGTTTCCCCTTGCCCGAAGGCAATACGGTCCTATCAAGATTTGAGCCAAACCAAAATTTCGGCAGCGTAACGGCTTGAATCCTTGGACGGAGGAGACACCAAGAAGGTAGAGGAAGAGAGGGGTGAGCCGGAGCTCACGGGCCCTTGTTGCACCGTGGAAGATCTTCGCTTTGGCGTGCTTCCGATGGCTTAAATGGTGTGAAAATGGGTTCTAATGCTAGGATTCAATAAAGTAGGGGGTGTAGAGTGAAGTTAGAGGCTAGGTTTTAGCTAAAGGGAGTGATCTAATGGTGGAAATGGATTGGAAAAGATGAACTAAGCTTGCTGGAATTTTGGAAAATGAGTGCACTTTTTCTCACTAGGGTCCTCTCTTGGGCTCCAAATCCTTAACCTCCAATTTCTTCCAACCCTTAAGGAAGAGGGAGGCCTCTCTATTTATAGACAAGGGATGGGTTAGGGGCTTACTTAAGAGCTAATTGGTTTAGTAATTAGGTAATCCCCCATCTAAGGTTTTTTGGGTTTTCAAGGTCCTAGGGTTTTGGGAAACTGGTTTCAATGGCGGATGATGGGGTGAGACCATGGGGGACTTAAGGGTTGCCAATAAGCTCAAAGGGGGTGCAACCAATCTCAAGACACCCACCTCAGCCAAGGGGATGGTCAAAGGGTCAAACTAGATGGAGGAAATTGAGCATCGATGACAGCATCAGAGCTAAGTTGGGCGATATATATTATATACGCCATAGGTTTCACCAAAATCAGGGGAGTTTTGAGAAGATGAAACCCGTGGTGGGTCCCACCTATACTGGGTGTATATATTATATACGCCCGGCCAAATTTTCCCCAAAATAGGCAGGCGTATATAATATATACGCCTGAGTAATCTGGGGTAAAAATGGTTGGGCGTATGTAATATCTACGCTTGAGTAAAATTCATGATTTTATGTGAAACTTAAAACGGCCATAACGTTTGAACCATGGCTCCAAATTGGGTGATCTTTGGCCTGTTGGAAAGCTGGAGAAGTCCTCTTTCCAATGGTATATGGCCCATCCATGGTACTAGTCTGTGTGAAATTCTGTAGCTCTCCTCCCATCAACCGCCAGAAGGGTTTAAGTTAGGTCTGGGAAGGGATTCTAGGGTGTAGGGGTGACTTCTAAGGATTGGGGGAATGGCTCTAAAGGTCTTAGGGTGATTCCTACTGGTCTAGGTAGGTTCCTAAGGGTTCAGGGGGGGGTGCCACTGGAAGCACAGGGGTACATCTCTCCCGAAGTATAGATTGATCGGGCCTTGGGCTGAATTTGGGTGTCCACAATCTCCTAATGACCTGGTTTGCACAATGCTTGTAAAGGTATGGATCCTCTCACATAAATTATCTAACCTGAGAGAAGAACAGGTCTTTGCCCACTTTAGACCAGTGTGGAGGGATCTGACCAGCAGTAAGAAAATTGACAATATGTGCAAACCAGGGCACACTAGATTGCACAACAAAAGGCTTCTCATCGGAGAACAACTCATTAACAGGTGTTGTTGCATATTCTTCCAAGATAATCCTAGAGAGGTGGTCAGCCACCACATTCTCAACTCCCTTCTTGTCTTTGATCTTAAGATTAAACTCTTGTAAGAGGAGAATCTATCTGATCAACCTAGGCTTTGCATCCTTCTTAGCCAATAGGTATTTCAGGGCTGAGTGATCTGTACAAACTACAATCTTAGACCCCAACAAGTAGGGTCTAAACTTGTCCACAACAAACACTACTGTAAGTAGCTCCTTCTTAGTTGTAGTGTAGTTCAACCGAACTTCAACTAGTGTTCTGCTGGCATAATAGATCACTACAGGCAACTTATCTTTCCTCTGTCCTAAGACAACACCTATAGCTAAGTCTGATGCATCACACATCAGCTCAAAGGGGAGTGAGTAATTTGGAGCCTGGATTACAGGGGCAGTCGTGAGGCACTTTTTTAAAGCCTCAAAGGCCTCAAGGCATGCAACAGAAAATAAAAATGGCACATCTTGGCAAAGCAGGTGGCACAATGGTTTGGAAATCTTGCTGAAGTCCTTGATGAACCTCCTATAAAATCCAGCATGTCCGAGAAATGATCTAATTTGCTTGACAGTCCTGGGTGGGGGTAGATGTGAAATCAAATCTACTTTAGCCTTGTCCACCTCAATTCCTTTGTGAGAGACCACATGGCATAATATAATACCTTGGGTCACCATGAAGTGACTCTTTTCCCAGCTTAAGACCAAGTGGGTCTCCTCACATCTATGTAAAACATTTTCGAGGTGGACTAGACACTGGCTAAAGCTGTCCCCAAACACAGAGAAATCATCCATGAAGATTTCCCGGAATTTGTCAATCATATCAGAAAAAATTATATACATGCACCTCTGAAAAGTGGCTGGGGCATTGCATAGTCCAAAGGCATCCTTCTATATGCAAAGGTGCCAAAGGGACATGTGAAAGTAGTTTTCTCTTGGTCTTGAGAATCCACATGGATTTGGTTATACCCTGAGTATCCATCAAGAAAATAATAGTATTCCTTCCTAGCTAACTTGTCTAGGATTTGGTCAATAAAAGGGAGAGGAAAGTAGTCCATTCTGGTTTTGGAGTTGAGTTTCCTATAATCAATGCACACTCTCCAGCCAGTGGTCTCTCTGGCTGGAATCAACTCCCCAGAATTAGAAGTAACAACTGTGATGCTTAATTTTTTAGGTACCACCTAGATAGGTGACACCCATTCAGAATCTGAAATGGGGTAAATCACCCCTGCATTCAATAGTTTTACTATTTCCTTAAGGACTACCTCCTGCATGTGAGGGTTTAGCTTCCTCTGCATCTCCCTTGAGGGTTTTGCACCCTCATCCAGGTGAATCCTGTGCATGCACACTGAGGCATCAATGCCTCCCAGGTTAGCTATTGTCCACCCAATTGCTTTCTTGTGCTTCTTAAGGACATTTAGTAATTCCTCCTCCTGTTCACTAGTGAGAGAGGAGGAGATAATCACAGGAAGTTTGTTATCTTGCCCCAAGAAGGCATATTTTGATGTGGCTGGGAGCTGCTTCAGCTCTAGCTCAGAGGGACATTCAATTGAAGGCAACATAGGTGCCTTAGTGGCTTGAGGAAGGGGCAGCAATATGTGCTGCACTAGGCCCAAAGAAGACTCAGTGTTTATGTTGTCTTCTGTCATCTGTCATGGGAATTTTTGCCTCCCTCTCAAATAGACTTAAAACACTTTCCAGGCTTTCAGTCAGATTATCCCAATCCAACATATTGGATAATTCTTCTTCTACCAGGCCATCTACTACATCTAATACACACCAGTCCTCAATTTTAATCTAAGGCACTGTAATAGCATGGTACACATTTAAATGGGCCTTCATGTTCCCAAAGGTAATCTCCATTACCCCTGACCTGCATTATATGGAAGCATTTGCAATAGCCAAGAATGGTCTGTCAAGGATAACAGGAATTAGAGTTTTACTTTTGCAAGGGTCCATGTCTAAAATAAGAAAATCAGCTAGATAATAAAATTTGTCCACCCCAACTAAGACATCCTCTACCACACCCACAGGTCTCCTCTCAGACCTGCCAGCCAGTTGGAGCACAACTGATGTAGGTTTAAGCTCCCCCAAACCTAGCTCCTCATACACTGAATAAGGGAGTAAGTTTACATTGGCCCCTAAATCCAAGAGGGCTTTTCCAATGGTGCAAGTGATAGTAGGTACCCATGGGTCTAGTAAGTTTTTAGGTGTAGCGATGGATAGAACTGACTCAACATGCTCAATAGCAAAAACTCTTTTAGACGATTACACTTTAAGTTTTCCTCTTTTATGGGGGTCCATTAAAAATTTAGCATAGGCAGGGACTTGCTTTAAGGCATCAAGCAGGGGCAAGTTGATCCTGACCTGCTTGAAGGTCTCTAGCATTTCCTCCATCTGAGCATTCCCTTTATCAAGAGGGAATGGGCCAGCTAGAGCTTGAGGAAATGGCAGCTGTGGCACTGTTGGTGCCACTGCTGCATGCCTATTGCCATCATGGTCATATCTTTTCATTTTTCTTTTATCTTCATTTATTTCTTTATGTTGGAGCTCAGCATCAGCCCCATTATTTTACCCTAGCTGATCCATGGCAAGGGACACAAGCCTCGGCTCTTTAACACTAACAATCCTTTCATTTTTAGTTTCATTTTCTGTGACCTCTTCCTGTTCCTTGCCCACTAAATTGTCAACCACCCTGCCACTCCTAAGGGTAGTTATGGCATCAGCATCCTCATCGGTAAAGGGTGTTTCTCCAATCAAGAGCTGGCCTTTTGAATTGGCTAGGGGCTGAGTAGGCAATTTTCCTTCCTCCCTCATATTTAGAGCATTACAAATCTGATCCATCTGGTCCTCAATCTTCTTGATGCTCTGTCCATGAGAATTGACTGTTTGCACCAACTGGTTAGACTGTGGGGCAGGTAACAGAAATTTTTTTCTTGGTGGGTAACCTTGATTAAACTGGTGCTGGGGTCTATAGGGAGCTACCATTTGCTGCTGTTGGGGTTGAGGATAAGAATCTTGTCTCTACCTCATATTTGGATGGTTCCTCCAAGAATACCCAATAGGCTGCGGCCCAAAAGTTTGAGTAGCATTAGCATGCTCCATAATAAAATCAGGAAATTAGTTGGCAGATGGACAATCATGAATAAAATGTGTGGGAGATTGGCATATCAGACATGCCTCCTCCACCTGTGTAACCATCCGGGGCTGCATCACATTCATCAATTTGTCAAACTTCAAGCTCAGGTTGTCCACCTTTCTCTCCAGATCACCTTGCACCTTTACTTCATATATTCTACCTCTAGGGGTGGCCTCTTTCACCATCTTAGCTTTCATCTAACTGTCATTGCGTGACAGAGATTCCTGCTGTATGGAATTTTCCCCTATTATGTCAAACAGCTCCCATGCTTCCTCAGCTATCTTGTGGAGGTAACTACCACCACAGGAAGCATCCACTATATCCCTGCTCTTGGCATTAATTCCTTGATAAAACACTTGGACAAGCTGCCACATTGGGATTTGGTGGAGGGGCATTGTTTTTACATCTCCTGAAATCTTTCTCAAGTTTCAGAAAAATTCTCAATTGGGGACTGAGTGAATGACAAAATATTTATCCTCATCTAGTTTGTTTTATTCATGGGAAAGAACTTAGCCAGGAATTTAGTTTGAAGGTCACTCCATGACTATATGCTGTTGGCTGGGAGCTTTGATCGCCATGTACTGGCTTTGTCCTTTAATGAGTAAGGAAAAAGCCTCAATTTAGTGGCCTCAGGCCCCAAGCCAGCAATGTTGAAGGTAGTGCAAAGTGCTAAAAACTGGTCGATATACTTGTCGGGATCTTCTTTACTCAGCCCATGAAGTGAAGGTAGCATACTGATTGTGGAGGATTTAATTTCATAGTTCCCCTCAACAGAGGGAAATTGAATGCAGAAGGGAGAGGTGTACTCCCCAGGTACATTGTATTCTTTTAATGTCCTCTGCATTTTAGTCATAGTAGCTGGTTCAGTCTCAATAGCAGGGCCCTGTGGTGTGTGTCTAGGTCTAAGGATCCTTTCAACCTCTTGATTTGGAAGTTCTAGCTCAGGGTTTAAATACCTTCTGCCATGCATATACTTACACCCATAGTAAGTACAGAAAATACTCACAAGCACACACAAAAAATATTTCAAACAAAAATCAACAACTACTCAGATTTACACTAAACAAACATAGGGAAGTAAACATAAATAGACTGAGATTTAGGAGGAAGGAAGTGCAAACAGAGCTAGCTACACTCCAACTGTAACTTTAGCTTCTCCCTTCTTTTGCTGTCCATTTCTGTAACATTCCACAAAGAATTAGTAGTACTTTTATTCTAGATTAGTCACAGCTACAAAGAATTGGTTAGTCTAAATTAGAATACAACTCAGGTTTACTAAAAAGATCAATATCCCTGGCAGCGGCGCCAAAAACTTGTTGGTCCCCAGCAACGGTGCCAAAAACTTATTGGTCCCCGACAGCGACGCGAAAAACTTGTTGGTCCTGGGCAACGATGCCAAAAACTTGTAGGTGTCGATGCTCAGACTATTGCGATTTTATTAGAAATCGGTGGAGAAAATAAATCAAGAGTGGAGATGTGGAGATGGGTCATTACAACAAGTCTAAAACACACGGTCTTGCAAGATACAGGGTCCATTATAGCACGTTTTGATAAGTAAGAGTTTGTGCCATAGAGAAATTGATCAAGAACCCAAAATGGGCTATAACAGTAGGCCTTCAGATCTGGCTACAAATCTAACAATCCTAAAGAAAGGGAGTTGGGTGTCACGACTACACTAAATTAATCCTAAAAATAGAGAAATATAATGTAGCCCTATCCTAAAGAAATGGTTAAAAAGAAGATGGTGATGGTGTGTATCAGAATAAAATACAAAAGTTGTGAGAAGTAAGTAGGTTAAGATAGAATTAAAGTAGTGACGTAACTCAGATTTAGTCTGTCTCTGCAATGTTCCTTGTTGAGGCACTATTAAAAGCCTCAACAAGGTAAAAATATTGCCATTTGGGGCGCTCTTAGGGCTATACTCTATCCACTTTAATGGTCACAGGGTATCCGATAGAGTCTGTCAAATCTCATTGGTTAAAATAGACATTGCCAATCTAACCCAGAGGAGTGGACTGATCATTCCCCCAGTCACTGGGCCAGATCAAGCCATCAATACTATTATAGCACTATGTAATGCCAGTGCAACAAGCTCCCCAAATCTGCGCACAGACCTGACTGACATCCATAGGTATTCCAAACCATAAGATCCTAAGTGCTTTGCTAAGGCCAATTGCTCACTAGTGCCCATAAAAAAGACCATGCAACAGGTTGAATAAGGATTTAGATTCAGCTGGCCATTACTACAAATGGCCTGTAATGACTCAGCCTCAAGCTGCAATTACTACAAAGAGATCAGATCTCATATTTGATGTCGGCTAGGTAAAATAGAGGGGAGCCAGTTCCTGTACAAACCTCCTCACCAGCTTCAGAGGGCTGACATCTGCATTAGTTCATTCATGCAGCTACAGAGCCATCGCAGAGTTGCCTTTAGCTGGTAAGAAGTGCTTAGTCGCACAGCTAATCTTCAGTTCATCACGTAGTTCCTTCACACTATCTTACTGTCACAGAGATGATCTGGAGTGCTAGAACTCTTCAGACAGATAGAGCTTCAGAAGCTCTCTCTCTCGCTGAGTGCTTGCTCAGTAAGGCGCCTATGCTCGAGTAGTAACTGATTAGGCTCAGTGTGCATGAGAGCTGTGCGAGAGAAATTCTAGGTGTTTCTCTCTTCTTTGGTTACACGAGAACTCCGCAAGGTGACAGATTGTTCTTTGTGCATATGAACTCGCTATGTTCTACGCGCAGTTGCTTTCGGCTCGATCTTCGAGAGGGCAAATTTTGAGAGTTTTAAATCACGAGATCTTCATGATGTCTTTTCTGTTCTCCTCTTGATTGCGCTGCCGATCTGTGCGAGGGCAGCTTTCACTGCATCATTAGCTTCGTGAGGGGGATCCTCAACTCTGTGAGATGATTCTTTTGTCACTCTGATGCATTGCATTTGCTGCTGTTGCAGCTTCCTCCATTCTCAGCTAACTTTTTCCATCTGCTAGGCTTTTGGTCGATGTGGACCAGCAATTGAATCACCATGGTGAGCACTACCAGGGTGTTCCATTAGACTTTGGCTTGACTGTCATCTTTACATGTATTTCCTCTCTTCTTTGGACCAATGAGCATGGGTTTTATATTAAGCACAGATTATTGATAACTATAAAACAAACTAAAAACATGATTATTAGTGAGCTTCAAGGTCCACCAAAGCCTAGGTTAAGAGGTGAAAATTGGTACTTTTCAGTGAATAACACACAGCTTTGCATGCGCTCGGCAGAAGGACTTTTAGTGCTTAGCTTGCTCACGTAGAAGATCTTCAGAAACTTCATTCGTGAGGTACTCACGCAGATGCTTCTGCATCTCGCTTGGTTTAGTGTTGGGCTTCTAGGCGGGCGAGAGCTGCTCGGAAGAACTTCTGGTCGTCTCTCTCTTCCAAAGCCACATGACAACTGTGAGAGGTTTCTGCTTTTGTTCGTGCCAATTAGTCTCGCGAGGTAGTGCACGCGACTGCATGAGATCTTGATCCTCACGAAAATTGCATGAGCTGTATTTCTGGAGGTTTAGTGTGCGAGAGCTCCGTGAGTTTCTTGATTATTTCCGCTGAAGTGCGCGACTGCTGCGCGAGAGCCACTTTGCGATAACTCCTTCATTTAGCTGCACAACTTTTTTGTGAGCTCTATTATGTTGCATGTCTTACCTGCATGAGGAAGATCTGCCAGTGACTTAAACAATGCGAGGTAGCACCTCAGCTGTGCGAGATAAGTCAATGGCTCCTCTACTGTTATGTACATGCTTCTGTTGCAGCTTCCTCTACTCTCACCTAAACTTCTTTCATCTGCTAGACTTCCTTGATCTATTATGACATGCAAAATAGTCACCATGGTGTGTACCACCATGGTGCTCCATTTTCTGGTTTAGCAGTCATCTTTTGCTTACATTCTCTCTTCTTGGCACCAAAAGTACAAACTTTGTGTTATGCTACACAATTTATTCCTAACTACGAAACAAGCTAAAACAAGAGTTATTAGTCAGCTTCAAGGTCCAGCATAGGCTAGGTTAAGAGGTGAAAAGTGGTACTTTTCAGTGATTAATGACAATTTTAGACCGTAGCACCCTTTTTAAACCATAATCTTCAATATCTTATTCTAGTTTCCCGTTTCTAGAACCAATCCTTAATCTGATGGTCTTATTTATAGACCCTTGACTCAATTCCATTCTAAAATCTTAATTTTCAGTCTGATCATTAATCTCTGGTTCTAGTTTCTCATTTCTAGTCCTATCATTAATCTTGATTTGATTAGAATTTCAATACAATTAGTATACTTGCTTTATTTAGAATTCCAGTATAATTAGCATGCTTGATTTAATTAGAGTTTCATTAAGAATTAATATACTTGCATTCCTAGTACGATTAGGAGACCGATATCAATTGGACTTTTAGTAATATTAGGACACTAAATTAATTGGAACTCTAATAAGATTAGGAAACTAAAATTAATTAGACTCCTGATAGAATTAGAATACTAGATTAAATTAACTATAATAAATCCACATGGTTAAACTCACAACAGAATTGGGAAGTCTAAACTGATTAAAACTATAATAATAACAGGGAAAGGAAAGGAAAATTAAACTATCTAAATTATAAGAAGAGACATAGCTGCTGACGTTCGCAAGTGGACGATTCAGTAAAGAAGTAACCCACACCCGCTCTAAAGCGTGATCATTGATGTGTTATAGCGTCATTAAATATCTACAGCTGGCAATCGCAACAAACTAGGAACCTTTCTAGAAAACCCCCTTTTATTTTACCTCCACCATTCCAAACGTCGCATCGCTAGAGTCCACTTGGACATAATTGGAGCCACTGATTCAACGGGGACCAAGAGGAACCCAGAAAAAGTGTGCACCAACAATGTCATGCACTAAAACATGTAAATCATGTACAAAAATCTAATTTAAAAGTTTCGAAACATATCGAGATTTTTTTTTCATATATCATCATTGGAAATATTGAGCATATACTATGTACATCAATAACAAGAATTCTAGGAAAATAAGAAATCTGGCAAGAAATTATTCCCTACCTCAAAGTTGATAATACACATGATCGAATGCAAGGACATCTCATGGAATCTATTGGCTGCCTCACGTGTTAACCTAGATCAGTGCACACTCCGAGTCAAACGGCATGTAATGAGCCACTATGCACACAAGGTTTTTCCTAAGTCAAAACACCGAAGACAACTCTTATGTCAAGGCAAAAAGGGCACACATGCAACCTAACTTGCCCTGGCTAAGCTAGGAGGTCGCCCGCCAGCTCCCTTTTAAATTTTAAAGTGCCACTTAAAGTCTCCTGGGCGGCTTTCACCTGAGAAAAATGGCATGTGAAACTCTCCCGGGCGAGCTCACTAAAGCACTTAAGCCCCGTGCCTTAAAGGCAACTCGCCCTGACGAGTTTGAGGGTTGCCCGCGCTAACCCTTTAGCATTACTTGTCGCTCGAGCGAATTATGCCCAAACTATTTTGCCTAAAGAACTCGCCCGGGCGAGTTCTTTACTCCTTTTACCTCTACACCCCAGCTGCTAGCTCTCCTAGCTAGATCATGCTTAGCCCGAGCGAGTATGATCATTTAGGCTTCATTTTCTCATCTTATTCATGCTGAAAACTCCCAAATTTTCCCTTGAATCCTTTGCATGTGATCAAGGTTCATACTTTGATCGGACAAGCCACACCTATTTTCCACTTGGATCATAATTTTGCTTTCATTTTTCCCCGCATGCAACATTATCGGCTATTGATTATCATGGATTATCGTTTCTCCCGTGTTCAATCGTCAAACCCATTGCATGTGATCATGCCAACAATGCTTTTAGATTCTAACTACTAGAGTTTATGATTCACACGATCGCGATGCGGTACATACCTTTTTACACGTAGTTTGTACGATCGGTGTTGAAAGGATTTAGTGCGAAGATTAATTTACGTCCGACGTTTTGATCACCACTCTCGACAGATTCGCAGTGATCAATCCAGCTGAAGTCTTCCTATAGTTCAATGGTTGGGACAGGTTCCAGCATTTGGGTCTCAAGAGCTGAGACTAAACTAGTTCTCTTCTCTCTTTCCCTCTTCCATGTTTTCAACGACAATGCATGTCTCTTATGCTTGAAAAAATTTTGTTTTATAAGCTAGGGCCTTGATTTGGAGTGTAGCTTATACACTCAAGGGTGATGTACAGGCCATCCCATGGCTCCCCACTAATGGGCCTTACTTGATTTGTTGTCTAACGGGTCTTAAGTGTTTTAGTCCAAATACCATAAAATGACATTTCCTCTAAATGTGGTTGTTTCAGAGTGTGGCCCATACACTCATGTGTTGTGTATGGCATTAGGTGATGATTTCGTGTTGGCTGCAATACTGAATTCGATATTGGCCTAGGGCTCCTGAGGTCCAAGATTAGTTATTGTGAGGCCTTGCTTAAATCGGATCCAATGCCTGATGGCTTCTATACATGGTTATATCTAGTGTATGGCTGATGCAAGAACACGCGTGTGTGTGTCCTATAAGTCAACATACCTTTGACTTCTATTTGGACCCGTACATTGAACTGCTCATGGCATGCGGCACACAGAGTACCTCACAACTAAACTCGAGTATCAACACGATGCAGTGGGCTCAAAGATCTCGGGACATTACATCCTCCCCCGCTTAAGAAAATTTTTGTCCTCAATAATTGAGGAGGGCTATTCATTGTGGGAAACATGCAGTCTGGTAGTATCCTAGTTGGTAATCTACGACATGTTGTTCTTAACAATAATATCTGAAGTGTATAATCAGTGTAATTATGTGTAGTGGTATGTAACAGTTGTTAAACCATTTAAGGCATTGCAAAGGTATACAAAATCTCGGGTAAACTAAGAACTTAACCAGTCATTGAACTATTTAAAGCATTACAAAGGTGTACAAAATCTCTGCAAAACTAAGAGTTTAAACCAGTCGTTGAAATATTTAAGCATTGTAAAGGTATACAAAATCTCTGCTAAACTAAGAGTTTAAACCAGTTGTTGAACTATTAAAGCATTGCAAAGGTATACAAATTCTCTGCTAAACTTGGAATTTAAACCAATCGTTGAACTATTTAAATCATTGTAAAGGTATGCAAAATCTCTGCTAAACTAGGAATTTCATGTGTAAACACTACTATCTATCCTCTTCATTGTCAGTTAATCGAGGAGAATCTGCGTTAATCAAAACTCTGTTGGGAATTACAATTGGAACTTTTTAAGAAAGATAGGTGTAATTTTGTTCAAAGGCCTAAAGGAGTGCAATCCAAATATTTTATGGTAAGTAATTTGTATATAGAATTTCAGGAAACATCGCCGGTTATATTTTATGTAACAGTTATACAAAAGGAATTAGACTGATTAATCCTTTTTCTCTCGAATAGTCACTGACCCGATTGCTCACCCGGCGGATCAGTGGTTGGCTCCTCACTGCGTGCAAGTATCAAGGTAAAGGGCGCAGCTCCTGAACATGAAGATTCCCCCTCAAACCCCGGAGTGTAAGGTGTGTTGGTCGGGTACGCCTTTTCCATAAGGCGTGTAATGATCCGATCTTGGTAATCAAGTCACAAATGTATTGATTGGTTATCTTGACGTAGTGCAGCTAGTTGGCTAAGAGTTTGTTGGTGTAGGATTTTTGCCAGTCGGACAAATTCTGACAACGTAAGAACATCGTCACGCTAACCCAGTGGATGTTCGGGTAGATTAGGGGCTTGCTGAGCTGGAGGTGGTTGCTGTTGCTGCACTTGGACACCCTGTGCTACCTGTTGGTGGTGTCTCGCAATCAAACTCTTCTTCAAGATCTTGTAGCTTAAGCTCCAATCATCTAAATTGTATCGCTTAATGTTGCCCGTCAAGTGCACTTCATCATAGGAGATCTCAAATTTTTTATCAGGGTGGTCATACTATTCTATCATCCGAGATATGAGGCGGGTGTAGGGTATGGTTTTTGATAGCCTCTTTTTGGTTGGAAGCATTTTTTGGGGACATTTTGGAGCCCCTCATACACTACAGCTGGTGCATTAAACCAGTGGCTACCAAATGCAACATACAACGCTTGCTGAATTTTTCCCCTTCTTTCACGGTCATGCCAATAGGGTAAAGGTTAGCTCAAAATACCACATCCAATAACCACATATCAGGAGGTAGGTGTGCCCTCCTAATTGACTGACCTGTTCCCTACTCACCCTCGGTCAAATTTGCCACAATATCATGGAATGGTACCTCACCAATGGGTGGTGCTATACCCCCGACCTGAAGAAACACGGTAGAGGCACGCATTGCCGTGGCGATGTGATCAACATCGAACACAAAACTATGGCCGTCAATTTCTGTGCAAAGATTTTGCTCTTCTGCATGAACATGAAAATTCTGGTAGAATAATCTGACCAGTCGGGGATAAAAGTGGTCGTGAAATGGTTGAAGGACGGTCTGTAGGCGAGATTTCTCGATGTAGTTTTTTTCCCACATAGTGTTAGGTTGGTCGTTAAAAAGACTCCCTTCGAATGACCATTCAGGTTCAAAGAAGTTGGCTGCCCACCACTCTGAGGGTTGTTCTTTCGGGGGCGGTGGTGGTGGGTCATCTATAGGGCGTTTTGACATTGAGACCTTGGCCTTGGAGGTAGGAACTCTCGCGTGGGTGTCTTGAGGCGGATTGCTTCGTTGAAGCCATTTAAAACATGGGTATATGCATAGAAAATCAAAAATTTGTAGAAGAAGTGGTGACGAAAGTTACCTTTGTCGCATCCAAGAGGAGGAAAGAAGATCTTTGAGGAAGAAATGCACTAGCATGGCGGTTTTGGTGGCTGCAATGGCGATCTCGGTTGACTGGGTGAGAAATCCGCCGGAGAAGACAAGGAGAAAAAAGAAAAGCCCCAAACCCCAAATTGATTCACGATGAAAAATGACGGGAAGAGGGTTTCCCCTTAAATACTCCCAATCTCGCCTTGGCGATGCAGAAAAGTCGCTCGGGCGAGTTTTTTTAATGCAGAAGTGCCTTGAAAGTTACCCAGGCTAAAATTGAGGCAATTTTTGCCTTGAAATGGTGCTGAAGGTGTCGCTTGGGCTAGTTCGGCCCACTAGGTAGTTTTGCCTTGTTTCTTCCACTTCTCAGGCTTCATCCTGAGTCCTTTTATTAACCTGCATTGAATCTTATCCACATAAAATTAACAACCCCTAATCCATACCATTTTGAACTTGTGCAATAGAATTTTGTGCAACTATACAAGTAATACCACTTCATTTTGATATAAAAGGAAGCGGGCTGAGTACCATCCGATTAAATTTAGAGACTCATACTTGTTCAAGTACACATGCTGGTGAATGGAAATGTGCATTGAGTACCATCCGATTAAATTTTCAAAACTTGTGCAACCAATTCTAATAGTTCTTTTGTAGTCACCACGCCATCTAAAAAGGTGGGGGTACTGATCGCGAATCTCGGATTCGAGCTCCCATGTCACTTTGGCGGTCGAGTGGTTGTGCCATTGCACTAGTAACAGAGGGATGCGCTTTGTCCTCAACACTTGTTCTTTGCGATCCAATATCTTAATCGGCTCTTCGGGCAGCGTTTAAGTATTTATGGACTTTGATCGGTGAGTACTCTAATACGTGTGTTGGGTCATGTACGTACTTGCGTAACATCGACACGTGAAAGACATCATGTACGCTTGACAGTTGTGGTGGCAAGGCGAGTCGATATGCTAATATGCTACTTCACCAACATGACCTATGATCTGAAATGGTCTGATGTAGCGAGGACTTAATTTTCTGCGCTTTTTGAAATGCATGACCCTCTTAATTGGCGATATTTTTAGGAACACGTGATCCCCATTTGAAAATAATGCAAATGTTAGTACCATACATGGTGAAGTGACAATTTTAAACACTCAAATATTCAGTTTACTTGAAAGTCGACGTTGGTTCTCTTGAGGTCGGCATAACTTTTCTATCTACTTTGAGCAACCTTTAACCATTCATGAATGACTCGAACAGTCTCATTCATGCTTTCGATTAACTCTGGCCCAACAACACATGCTCTTCGACTTCTTCCCAGTTTAGTGAATATTTACATCGACGGCAGTAGAGTGCTTCGAATGGAGCCATACCGATACTTACTTGAGAACTGTTGTTGTATGCGAATTTGATTAAGGGCAACTGTTTGTCCCATGATCCTTGGATATCTAGCATACAAGCTCTCAGCATATCTTCGATCACTTGATTCACCCTCTCTATTTGCCCGTCGGTTTGGGGGTGGAATGCTGAACTAAATTCTAACTTGAAACCCATCCGCTCCTGGAACCTCTGCCAAAATTGGGATGTATAGAGTGGATCCTGATCTTATACAATGCTGGATACCGTGTAATCGAACTATCTCTCTCAAATATATTTCTGCAAGTTTAGCAGCCGTATACCTCGTGCTATAAGGTAGAAAGTGAGCTGATTTGGTTAAACGGTCAACAACAACCCAAATTTCCTTCTGTGTTCTCGGCAACCCAAGTAAAAAGTCCATGGAAATGTTCTCCCATTTCAACTCAAGTATCGGTAGTGGCTACAATAGGCCAACTGGGTGTCGATGGTTGACCTTGACTTGTTGGCATACTAAACATTTAGCAACGTTCTCTGCGACATCTCTCTTCATTTCTTTCCACCAAATATTCTTTTTAAGATCCTGGTACATTTTGGTGCTGCCTGATGTATGGTGTACATAGACTTGTGGGCTTCTTTTAACACTTCACACCTCAACTCATCATCAGTCGGTACACATACCCGTCCCTTGAACGGCAAGGACCCGTCGTCCTCTATCGAGAAATCCAGGTGAATTCCACTGAACACTCCATGTTTGATCGCCGTGAGTTCTACACCTGAAGTTTGAAGTTCTCTGATCCTTTCGAAAAGTGTTGATTGGATCTTAATACTAGCTATCAGAGCTCCGAATTCGTTCATCTCAATTGTGGTGTCACATGAGGCCAAGTCTTCGAATAGTTGCCATTTGTGCATTCTTGCCACGAGGTGTGCCAGCTGAGTAGATGATTTCCTGCTTAAGGCATCAGCTACCACATTTGCCTTCCCTAGATGGTATTGTATTGAATAGTCATAGTCTTTCAGTGACTCCATCCATCTCCTCTGCCTCAAATTTAGATCTCTTTGTGTGAAGAGATGCTTCAAGCTTTTGTGATCAGTGAAGATTTGGAATGTTTCACCATATAGGTAGTGTCTTCAGGTCTTCATGGAAAAGATAACAGCTGCTAATTCTAGATCGTGAGTAGGATAATTTCCCTCATGGTCTTTCAGCTGTCTTGACCCATATGCTACTACTTTTTCATGTTGGTTTAATACGCAGCCTAATCATGTGTGAGAAGCATCAGTAAATACCCCAAATCCTCCGCTACCATCTGGTATGGTAAGCATGGGTGTAGACATCAATCTTTGCTTGAGCTCTTGAAAGCTCTTCTCACACAGTCTACTCAAATTTGACGTTCTTCCTAGTGAGTTGCATGGGCGGTTCAACAATCTTCGAGAATCCTTCCACAAATATGCTATAGTAGCCGGCGAGTTTGAGAAAACTACAAATCTCGATGAATGTCTTGGGCCGTTCCCAATTTACTACAGCCTCAACCTTGGACGGATCTACTGTTACACCTGATTCCAAGATGATGTGTCCCAGAAAGCTCACCTGCTCCAACCAGAAGTCACATTTACTAAGCTTTGCATATAAATGATTATCTCGAAGTGTCTTGTATGCTAGATTGCCAAGGATCATGGGATAAGTACTTACCCTTGATTGAGTTCGCATATAATAATAGCTACCATGCAAGCATTGGGATGGTTCCTTTTGAAGCACTTTATGGTCACTGATGTAAATCTCTGCTCAACTGGAAAGAGGTAGGAGAATGTGTATTGTTGGGCCCAGAACTCATCGAGAGCACAAATGAGACCGTCCGACTCATACATGAATGATTAAAGGTCGTACAAAGACGACAAAAAATTTATGCTGATCTTAAGACATCACACATTGAATTTTAGGTAAATTTTGTGCACAATGATGCCTTATGTTTCAATTTAATATGAGTAATGCTAACAACCATGTTCTCTTCAGAATTGAAACCATGTAGTTGTAAAGATCTCACCGACCAAGGGCGTGATGTGATTCAGCAAGCGAGGAAAGCTCATTCCACGTTATATTGGCCCTTTTGAGATTTTGAGTCGTATTGGCATAGTGGCCTATCGCATTGCCTTACTGCCGCAGTTGTCAACAATCCAAAATGTGTTCCATGTGTCAATGTTGAGAAAATATGTGAGAGACACGTCACTCATATTGGACTACTAGCTGATTGAAATCCAAGAAGACTTACATTAGTCGAGGAGCCGATAAAAATATTAAACCGCAAGGAGAAAATTTTGAGAACTAAGCGAATCCGACTTGTCTTAGTTCAATGGCACAACCACTCTACCGCCTAAGCGACATGGGAGCGTGAGGCCAAAATTCACGATTAGTATCGCTTCTATTTTTATAAGGTCAGCCAATTTGACGTATACTAATCAGTTGTTAATTAACCATGTCTGATGTCTGTATTTAGTGCTCATATTTTAGGGATAATGTGCACTATTTAATGATTAACAACACTTGCATAATCTCATGATACATAGATGTAATAACTACCAATTTTAGGAAATACCAGCCCTTAGCACACACAATTAAACTCTAATACAAATCTGGAGTGCAACCTGCCTGAAAACAACATAAAACAAAGTGCCTATTTCCTGTACACTATGCCGCAGCGAGATTGAAGCTCGCCAAGGTGAGAAGTTATGGTCACCAAGGTCACTGATGAGAGTTATATTGGACCCGATAACCCCCAAATTTGTCATTTTCGAATTTCAAGTGTGGGGCTCTCTCTTTCGTCTTCGCTCCCGCATAGAACAAATTCGTTTTCTCTCCAAAAGCACGACCTTCTGCGCCAAATCCATCGAAACTTTGAGGATCGGAGTGCATGTATCTTGCCAAATCCAATTTTCCTCCGATTTAAGCGACAATGTGAGGTAAAAACCCTAAACCTCTTCATTTCATTTAGTTTTCTTTACGCATGGCTTCCAAAAAGAAAGTCATGACCATACTCCGATTTCTAAACCAAAACCCTCTGTTAGTTCAAAGGGCAAAGCCCCGGCTATTTCTAGCCTCCCCCACCGACCCGAGGACAGCCAATAAATTGGTGGCATAAATCCCTTGAACCTGAATGGTCCTTTGACCAGGATGTTCTCGCTAATGATGACACAATTGTCTGGTCATTAGATTACCTTAGATGCGCTTAGCTGGAGCCATTACTCTGACCCACTCATCCCAATTTCTACGCTCATTTGGTCAAGCTCATTGACCATGGCGATTGATGGTCAGACCTTCTACAGCAGCCTTCATGGCATTGCCATAGCCATGGGCTATAGTGTGGCATATGATAGCAATCAGGGTCTACTGGCACCTCGCCTCAAAGAGGTGAAATTTCATCAAATCATTGCTAGGATGATCGTTGGTCTTCAAGCTTCCGGCCAGTCCATGACCCAGACCTAGTTACCGGATCACATGTAGTTTTTGGATGTTGCATTTCAGAGAAACCTGTATCCCCTCCAACACAAGAGAGAAAGATGAGATTGTAGACACCCCCATTTTGTCCTCTTAGAATATACAAATTTGTTCGGTCAACCTTGACCACACAGCCCTAATGTGGGACCATATACTGAAACAATAGTATATGGCTGGACACAGGCTAAAACAATAGTTCCATGGCTCAGGCCCCATAACCCTAATGTGGGAACCATGCACTGAAACAATAGTACATGGCTAAACATAGGCTGAAACAATAGCTCTGTGGCTCAGATCCCAACGTAGGGAGACAATATACTGAAATAATAGTATATAGTCATAATGCAGACTAAAACAATAGTCTTGCATTTCAGACCCCTTTACCCTCATGTGGGACCATATGCTGAAATAATAGTATATGGCCGGGCACAGGTTGAAAAAATAGTTTTGTGGCTCAGGCCTCGTAACCCTAACGTGGGAACCATGCACTGAAACAATAGTACATGGCTGAACACAGGCTGAAACAATAACTCTCTGGCTCAGGTCTTAACATAGGGAGACTATATACTAAAACAATAGTATGTAGTCAAAATACAGGCTGAAACAATAGTCTGACATTTTAGACCCAACCCAAACGCAAACAATCTCGAATTATGTGCCTAAAATCACGTGCGTAATTTGATTGCACGCAAAACCACACACATGCAATCAGTCCCATTTCAGACCGGACTTCCTTTCCCAGACCACCTCGAGACTCGATTATGTGCGCCACATGGCACGCAATACACAATAAACAAAAAAAGAGATAAAAGGGATAGTAAAAAAAGAAAATGTAAAAATAGACCAAAACTTCAAAAGGAAGCTCTACAAGCTAATCCCCAGTAGAGACTCCAATTGTGCAAGCGTGGGCTCTTGCGAATTCGTTGCGACGATACACTCGTATGAAAAATAGAGTCTCCACTCAGAGCTTTTGGTGTCTCGGGATACCCAAAATCAATATTATATGCACCGAAGTGCCAAATATAACTCGAAATCACCGGTCAACCCCAAAGCCTGTTGGGTAAGGACTTCAGTTATTAATCGGGAAGGTGTTAGGCATCGATCGACCCGCTCGTAAGTGGTTACTACTATGGTCAAGTCTATGTTTAAATTATATAATATATATATATATATATATAAAGAGAGAAAAAGTGAGCGTCACTTTCCCTTGCTCGAAGGCACTTTGATCCTATTGAGCCCTTCGCACTGTTATTCACTAAAAAGTACCACTTTTCACCTCTTAACCTAACCTTTAATGGACCTTGAAGCCCACTAATAAACATGTGTTAAGTATGTTTTACAGTTGGTAATGAAATGTGCAGCTTAATGCAAAATCCTTGCCTTTTGGCCTAAAAGAGAGGGAGAATACAAGTAAAGATGACAGCTGAGCCAAAGCCAGATGGAACACCTTGGTAGTGCTCACCATGGTGACTCACTGTTGCTGATCATCATTGACCAATCTAGCAGATGAATGAAGATTAGATGAGAAGGGAGGAGACTGTGACAGCAACAAGTGTAATGCACTAGAGCAGTAAAAGATGGACTTCGCAGAGTTGAGGAGCTTCCTCGCAAAGCTATAGATGTAGTGGAAGAGGCCCTTACAGAGATAAGGCACGCAATCAAGAGGCAAGTTGTAAAGCCATCATGAAGATCTCATAGCTTAAAACTCTTAGAATCTGCCCTCGCGAAGATCGAGCCCCAAAGTAGCTGCGCGCAGAACACTGTGAGCTCATATGTACAAAGAACCAAAAGTCACCTCGTGGAGTTCTCGCGTGGCCCTAGATGAGAGAGATTCCTAGAATTCCTCTCACACAGATCTCGCGTACCCTGGAGCCTTACAAGTTACTAAGCGAGCACAGGAGCTCACCTGTGCGAGTACTTAGCAAGAAAGAGCTTCTAAAGCTCTAATACACGAGAAATCCTGCACTCAAGATTATCTCCATGACAACACTGCGATACGAAGCAACTACGCGATTCACTAAAAGTTCTACTGCACGAATGAGCCCTTCCCATCAGCCAAAGCCAACTCCGCGAAGGCAAAGCAACTGCGTGAATGAGCTAAAAGCAACTCCCAGCCTCACGAAGCACGAGCTCTCAACTTCTCAATTTTATTCAAGGACCTTTTAGGAATTTTCTAAGGCTTTGGCACACATCTCGAGGCATTCAAGGGTTGTAACAGTGCCATGTCTGTGAAGAAATTAGGGTTAACCTCTTAAGAGCTAAGGCCATTTTTAGAGAGTGTATAAGCTGTACCTAGAGTTTATTATTTTCATCTTTTCTTCATCCTCTGCCGGATGAGAGCTCTAGCAGGCTAGGGTTAGGGTTTGATCACCTCTGTTTTCCTTTTTTTTTCTTCTCTCTTAGCTCAACACTTACTGGCTAATCCCCCTATAAGCAGCTAGGTTTAGTTTTGTTTCAGTTTTGTAATAGATTTTTATATACATTGGGATCATGGATGAGCAGTTATGTATGGGCTGCAGCCAGGAAATAATTCATTATAAGTTTTACTGTTATCAATGAACTGCTATTTTAGTGCTTAATCAAATTTATAGATCTTATGGTTTCTTTAGATGTCTATAGGATCCATGTATTTGGGACTAGCCCATTTAGTTTCTAGTAGGTATTTTATTTACCATCTGATTTCCCTTGGTTTGATAGACACATGGAAAGCAATGCTGGATCTGTAGTGAGATCTAGGGAGATCGGAGGCCTGCAGATCATGGTGGTTGCATCTATTTTCATGTTCTTTCTCAGGCCTTTATGGGATGGACTGACCAATGGGATACCTTGTGACCATCCAAATGGATAGTGTATAGCCCTAAGGTTGTGTCCATCCACATGTTTGAGAAGGATTTTTCTCCCCTGCACATGAGCTTCTAGACCCTTGTGAGGAGGTTTGTACACTAGCGAGCTACCCTCTGTTCTACCTAATCGATATCAGATCTTAGATCTGATCTCTTGTAGTAATTGCAGCTTGAGGCTGAGTGTTGTTGCTTCTGTGTGTGCTTGATTTATTTGTGTTTTGAAAACAGGTTTGCAACTGCTAAGTTATAATGAATTTAAAATATTAAAAAGAGTAAAGAAATATCAGCACAGATAGAAGTGAATTAGCTTGCAAGATCAGGGCCAATTGTAGCAAGTTCAAATGTAAGTGAGTAAAAGATCGTCCACAGAGAATTTGTCTAAAATGCAAGATAAACCTCCAGATCTGAGCTACTAGATCTGGCCTCTTATCCTATCTAGAAAGCACATAAGATGGGAGGTTGAATTTGCCACATTAACTAAATGATAAAAGTAAAAGTTAAACTAAATGATCCAGATCCGAGTTGGGGGAACGTTTGAGGTAAACTTGTAAAAAAAATAGAGAAGTAATATCTAACTTTGATTTGGTCCTTGAAACACAATGAGAATGACTGCCGATCAACAGAGAAATGATTCAATCTTCATCTGGCTACAAGCACAGATGTAAGAGAAATAAATCTAACTCAAGGATTAGACTTAGGCTTATGGCTGTAGTGCATCACATTAATGGCCACAAACCATCCAATAGTCTTTAATCCAAAGCCTTAGTTTAGAACAAGAAGCATCACTACAGATGCCGTGAGAGATTAGGTTACCAACACTAATTCTCACAGGATTAATGAATCAAGGGAAATTGCATGAAAAATAGTAAATCTAAAGGAGTCTAATGCAATAAGGAGATCGGAGGAACCCTTAACATGAGTCAATTGAGAATGTATAGTTTACGCAACCTTTCAAATTCCACCATTACAATTGAGCCGAGCCTGACAACATGACTCTCAGTTGTAGTCTTGACAACTCTCTTTTGAATTACAGAAATATCTCACAGCTCTCAATTGCAAGTAAAAGTGAAGCTATTACAGGGATTTCAGACAAACTATCTGGTTTGGAAATGGGGGAATAGGAATGAAACTCAAAATCTGGATGCCCAAATTGGGCAAATGGTTCGTCTATTTATAGTTTTCCCTAAGTCCAGCTCAGATGTGTATCAACCAATCAGAAGTGCTCAGATCTGTATTGACCAATGGTAGTCGAGCACGAGGATCCAGATCTGTTCTGGCTAATCAGAATTCCTCGATCTGGTTCAGCCAATCAGGTGAAAAAAAACATCAATTCTGTTATGCATTTTGAAAGTCTGTTAGAGTTTCTAGAAGTTCCCGCCAAGTTATTTCATCTCTGGGTGCTCACGTGGGGTGGAATATGCCTTCGCTTCATGCTTAGAATCCTCTGGAATGTCCTTAGGTTTTAAATGTATTGGGACGCATGAAACAGATTACTGAATTGCCCTTGCAAAAGCTGGGAATCTCCAGAATACCTTTTCGCATAGCTTAGGGGACTTTTCGCAAGGTGTTGTAACTCCTGAAGCTCTCTTTGCAATGTTCTGGTTCTGTTCGAATTGAGTTTTCTTCTTTTCGAAAAGGTCAATCATCTCTTCGAAGAGTTCAGGTGCTCTTCGAAAGCTAAGCCTGGAATTTTAGTTCTTTTCGCAGAGTTCAGGTTCTTTGCGAACAGTTCAGGTTCTTTGCAAAAAGTACTCTGTAGTGCATTTTTCTGTTCGGATTGCTCCATACTTCTTTTTTGGGTTGAGACCAGGTCTTTGCCTCTTCAATTCAGACCTTTTAACAGCTAGTGAGGTTGTCTCTTCTCTTTCTTCCTTTGGATTGACATGGATTGTCATCTTTTTAGCACTTTTAAGCTGCTTTTATGGTTAAGCCTATCTTTATTGTTAGCTGCAACACAAGCACTTAAAACACTTATTTAGTTCTCTCAAAGGTCTATCAAGACTCAAGTTAAGGGGTGAAAAATGGTATTTTTCACATCTCAACACACCCCCAAACCTAAGCTTTGCTAGTCCCTGAGCAAAGACAAAATTAAAAACAAAGTAAGAAGCCACTTTTGTAGGGAGCACAGTTGCATTTAGCATATGCAACAAGCCTTTTAAACCCCTAGGTGATCCCTAGTGGAGGAGTGAAGTCTCCTTAGGGTTTTCAGTGAAGGTACCCACAAACTTCTTCAATAAATCAGTTAAGATCACTGCAGTTTTGTTACAGCAAACTTTCCTCCAATCTGATTATTCACACCTGCATCAGTCATGTTGTAAGAAGATTTTCAAGAAAAACATCAATTCAAAACTAAAATTCTGCTGTAATTCTTGTTACTACTCAGTCAATTTATGTCAAAGGTTATTTAGAAGAAAAATTAATAAACAGCTTGCCTTCTATTTAGGAATCCAGCTTCGATGTTACCCCAATGAGTTGATTTCAAACCCAACTCTCACCAGGATTTTCACTCATATGCAAGGAAGAGGGTTGTACTATTTCACACGGCTCAAGAGCAGTTACAGCCCTCAAATAGGACTGTAAGCATGAGCATAGGCATTACTTTTAGTTCAGAATTCACTGCTCTTTTCACCATAGATTACACAAATTCTTATCTCCATGTGATAGCTCAATCCATCATTGATCAGTAAGGACTTTACTGGGGTTGTAATGTGGCTTATGGGTGAAATTTCTCAAGAATAAAGGGGTGGAATGGTGTTCAAATTTGAGAAGTCAGTCAAGGTAAGGAGGTGATATACAAACCTTCTTTACTTCAGCATATTTTCATTTTCTTCTTTGAATTTTCAGAGCCAAAGTGGCCATCTTTTTCTCTTTCTTTTTCAAACTTCCAATGAAATGCCTTCTCTCTTTTTGTTTTGCTCAAATATATTTTTTTTTCAAATTAGCATTGACTGGAATGCCACATTTCCTCTGCTGTTACATCATTGCTTTCATCTTGTACCCTTCTTTTGTTATCAAATTGTTACTCAATTCTCCTTTCTTCAGCTTCCTTCCCTTTATTTTCTGACTTCTCGGAGTGAGGGTTAGGCTAAATGAAGTTGATGAGGTTTCAAAGGAATCTTAGATTTGTACAGCTCAAATGGTGTGTATCAAGGGCAGTTTCAACAGGTGGGGTTTTGTAAGGTTCAAACTGTCCAAAAGGAGGCCTTATATCATGTCTTTAATATCACGAGTGCTATCAAATTATTTCAATTTGGATATGTGTAACTTCTAGTGCAAGTAAGCAGATTCAATCAGTCCCAAAAGCAGAAAAAATTGCCAATTCATACCTCCAAAGAATACATTTCAGGCCCAAACCTCACTGGGTGTGGTTTTTTATCAAATTCCTGAGGTGTATCCTCACTATTTTCCTTCTTTTTAGGTTTACTAAAACATCAATTTTCTTTTGGAAATTTCCTGACATTCACTTCATGAAAGTATTAGAATTACACTAGAAATTAATTTCAAAAGGTTTTTAACTTCTTCATATTTTTCTTTTTTTTTTCAAAACAGCAGGTGTGAAATTACTTTATTTTCAAAAATTCCAATCGATCATAAGTCTTGATGTTAACTCAATTATTGATTATTGACATTTCTGTCACACCCCCAAACCAAAGGGGAGCAGGGTCCACACTGGTCCAAAGCAGAGAAGAGATATAAGCAAGAAAAAAATCATGATGACAAGAGGACAGACAGAAATGCACATTAATTTCACAAGAAAAACCAGAATTTATATTACAAACTTATACCACAGATAAGTACAAAGTGCTTTAATAACTGGGGTCAAAATCTGTGTCATAAGTTGGTTCAATTGGCTCAGAACTGGAGTCACTGTCAGAATCAGAACTAGAATCATTATTGGAGTCTGAACTTGATTGCGCTTTCTCCTGGATTGTGTTTTGTAGCTCAGTGTATTCCTCTGATTTGATCTTTTTGGTGAGGGCAATGTACTTACCAAGTCTAGTGGTCTTCAGTTTTTCCTGGTCAAGCTGTGCTTGCAACATGGTCACCTTGTGCTGCTCACACCGAACCATCTGAAAGGTTTGACCCAGCAAGTCCTTCATTTTCTCTCTCTCAAATTTCACAAATAACTCCAATTTCCGAATCTGGTTTTCATAAGGGGTTCGAATGTAGGCTTGTAAATCAGCTAACCCTTTAGAACATCTCTACAGATATAAGGATTTTCTTCCATGGCTCTTCTGAGGGTGGCAAATCTGGGAAGGGGAATGGAATGGTAGGGGACCAAAGGTGTTCCAGCTGTGGGAGGGGGAGAAGAAGTGTCCAGAAGGAGGACTTCAGGTGGCTGCAGTGGTTTGCTCGAGAGAAAGTGAGGAGTGGTGAAGGGATGCAACCGGAGGGACCTCTGTTCATTTGGGTAGCATGGGCGAGTAGTGGTGGGGTGGGCGAGATCAACCAATACTACCTCTCGTTCTTTGGGTAGCATGGGAATCAACGAGGGTTGGGTAATGGTGGTTGTGTGGGATGTGGAGGCTAAGGTTTGGAGCAGGTCATTGGTCACAGACTGGTTTTCTGTGTTGATTTGGAGTTGGGCTTGGATGGATTGGAGGTAGGCAAGTATTTGGTTAATGGATGCAGGTGGGGGAGAGGTGGGCATAGCAGGGACTGGTACAACTGAAGTGGAGGGTGGGGGTGCAATGGCTGTAAAGGGTTCTAGGTAAGTGAGTGAAATGATGAGGGTCTGGTATAGGGATAGGTTCAAGCCCCATGGTTTCAAAAATAGATCCCATTAAGGAAGAATAAGCCTCTGTAGTGAAAGGCTCAGGTTCAGGTGTATGGGATACTTCAGGTGTGTGGGCTGAATGAGCAGGTGAATTTGAGGGGCTTTGGAGCAGAGGAGTACAGGGAGATGAGGCAATAAAGTCTGCAGCTAAAACATGGGCATTGGTGGGAGAAATTGGTGGTGTGAGTATGGTTGGAGTGGTTGGTGTAGAGGGGGAATCTATAATTGGAATAATGGAGGGTATGGGAGATGGGACAGCTGGGAGAGGTGAAGTGGCAGGGGCTGGAATTGGGGAGGAGGGTGAAAGGCCAACTTCCTCAAGAATTGGTGCAGTTGAAGAGCTGGTCACCCTGGGAAGGATAGTTTCTTCAAAAATGGGTGCAGCTAAAGAGCTGGTCACCACAGGGTCTGGCAGAGCTGCTTCAAGAAGTGGTGCAGCTAAAGAGCTGGTCACCACAGGTTCTACCAAAACCGGTTCTAAGGGAACTGCAGGGGCAGGTTCACCTTCCTCTCTCATTCTTCTCAGCATGGCTTGGCTTGTAGTCCAAGCCTTTTTCCCAAAATTGTGAGAAGCAATGACTTCAAATGGCTCCTCATTATCAATGTCAAACTTGGCTCTGAGGAGGGCTGTGATCAATCTACCAAATGGGAGGCTAGCTAATTTCTGCTCCTTTTTCAACTTGGCACTAATATCAGCCATGGCTTCAAAAATTAACATAGGGGCATTAAAAAACTGCCCCTTAGAAAAATGAAAGAGAGCCTCCAGAATTGGTGTTCTCCTCTCTTGGCTGTGCCCGGTGACATAAAAACTTCCCCTCAAAATGGAGTCCATCAATAGAAATTGGGGGGCTAGGTCTCTCCTCATGATGGACTGTCCAGTGCCCACAATTTCTTGGGTTAAATGTGCAGCCATTTCTCTAAAGGAGGCTATTTCTGGAGCAGCCAATGGACCAGAAGGATCAAATTGGAAGGGTATCCCCAAAGCATTCCCTATGTCTTCAAATGTGACAGTAAGATTGCAATCATCAATAAAGATAACCAGGGTAGCGACATCAGCATCTATTTCAGTGACCTTGATTAGGTTTTGGTACCATAACTTCACCATTCGTGGGTAAATTTTCTCTGGCAAGGGGGTAAGGATATTGCTTAGTGAGGCATCTCTTATGTATTTTAAAGATAACAGGCAATCCGGTTTGTTGACGAAAAAAGTTTCGTCCACAATCAGCTCAGGAATTAGCTTCTGAGCTTCAATGAATGGATTTGGCAGTACCAAATGTATAGGCAGAGGAGGAAGCTCACGCTCAGGGCTAGCAGCAACAGGGATGGGTTCCTCATGTCTCACTTTCTTCCCTTTCTCCACCCTATCCGCTTTATCCATAGATAGTTTTCTTTTGGCTGAAGTTTTGGTTTTTCCTTTTGGGGTAGGTTTGCTAACTTTCTTAGCAGAGGATTTTGGGAACATGGCAGCCAACGATTTCTCCGCTTTTCCCATTCTAAATTGATGTATGAAAATGCCCACAACAGATGCTGACACAAAATCAAATTTTCCAAATGATAAACAGAGAGAATGTGTAGAGAAATACCGAGATCTAGGGTTTTTGATTGAACGTGTTGTTTGCTTGCAGAAATCCCCCATACTAGAAGCTAAAATCCTTCTCTGAAAACTCAAATGATCAAACAAAGGTGAAGAAAAGTGTAGCAAGATTCTCAAATTGCGCAAGGAAAGAAAGAAATAGGGTTTCTGTGGAACAGGTCGCTCTTCAGAAAGCTTTCGAATATGAAACCCTTACTTCGAAAGGGTTTAAATATACTCAGAGTTAATTTCGCAAAGTCCTTTTTAAGTTTTCGAAAAGTTCCAAAATAGACTTTTTGACAACTGCGAATGGCATCAGTACCATTCGAAAAGTTAATAGCTTTAGAAACATCTTTTAGAAAAGAAACTAGCTTCAGAAATATCTTTTCGAAAAGAAACTAGCTTCAGAAATATCTTTTCGAAAAGAAACTAGCTTCAGAAATATCTTTTCGAAAAGAAAATAGCTTCAGAACCAACTATTCGAAAAGCAAATCCTTGCTTTCGAGCAGTTCGTTACAAATCCAGAGTCTTTTCGAAAAGTAAATTGAACTTTGCGAAAAGATAATTATTACTTTGCGACTTAACTTGGAGCATATTTAAACCATGCGAAAAGAGACAAATCATGAATAAAAACAGAAACAAAGAAACTAAGCAAAAACTATGAAATAAAAACATAATGTACAGTTATCTACCATCAGATTTTTGGAGGTTCGTGATGACAGATGGGCAGCACAGGCTCCTGGGTATTTTCAATGCATGGTTTGAGCCTCTGACCATTTACTTTCAGGATTCTTCCATTACTTGGATCAAGGATGTCAACAGCTCCCGAAGGAGCTGTCTGAATGACAGTGTATGGCCCTTCCCATCTGGATCTCAGCTTTCCTGGGAAAAACTTGAGTTTTGAGTTAAATAACCATACCTTAGAGCCAGCTGTGAACTCTTTTCTCAATAAATTTTTATCATGGAAAGTTTTGACTTTTTCTTTGTAAAATCTTGAATTTGTGTATGCATCCATTCTCAGCTCCTCCAACTCAGCAAGTTGCAGTTTCCTGTGATCACCAGCAGTAGTTAGATCCATGTTCAATGTTTTAATGGCCCAAAAGGCTTTATATTCTAACTCTACTGGTAAATGGCATGCTTTGCCATAGACCAACCTGAATGGGGACATGCCAATTGGGGTTTTATAGGCTGTCCTGTATGCCCACAATGCATCATTCAGCTTAAAGGACCAATCCTTTCTGTCCTTCTTCACAGTCTTTTCTAGAATATGTTTGATTTCTCTATTGGAAATCTCCACTTGTCCACTGGTTTGTGGATGATATGGAGTGGCTACTCTATGAGTCACAGAGTATTTTTTCAATAAAGTTTCAAAATGTTTATTACAAAAATGGCTTCCCCCATCACTGATAATGGCTCTGGGAAAACCAAACCTGGAAAAAATGTGATCCTTAAGAAATTTAAGAACCACTTTGTGATCGTTTGTTTTAGTGGCTGTGGCTTCAATCCATTTGGATACATAATCCACAACTACTAAAATGAAATTATTCCCATTGGAAGGAGGAAAGGGACCCATGAAGTCTATCACCAAACATCAAACAACTCAACTACCAAAATAGCCTGTAAAGGCATTGAGTTTCTCTTGGAAATGTTGCCCAATTTCTGACAGTTTTGGCAAGACTTAAAATGCTGCAGAGCATCTTTGAAAAGTGTAGGCCAATGAAATCCGCACTGCAAAACCTTTGCAGCAGTTTTGTTTCCACTAAAATGACCTCCACAGGCCTGTTCATGACACATAGAAAGTATTCTATGAAATTCTTGGTCAGGGACACATTTTCGTATTATTTGGTCTGCACAACTCTTAAACAGATGAGGATCTTCCCAGATGAAATGTTTAACCTTGGCGAAGAAAAGATCTTTATCCATTTTATTCCAATGTTGAGGAATTCTTTCAGTAGCCAAAAAGTTGACTATGTTTGCAAACCAAGGAGTGTGTACACTAATGGCAAAAAGTTGCTCATCAGGGAAAGATTCATTGATAGGCAGCCTATCAATCTCAGCAGTTAAAATTCTAGACAGGTGATCAACCACCACATTCTCCACCCCCTTTTTATCTTTGATCTGTAAATCAAATTCCTGTAATAGGAGAATCCACCTGATTAATCTTGGTTTGGTGTCCTTCTTAGACAGAAGGTATTTCAAAGCAGAGTGGTCAGTGAACACCACTATTTGTGAACCCAAGACATATGACCTAAATTTCTCTAAAGCAAAAACAATTTCCAGCAGCTCTTTCTCAGTTGTTGTGTAATTGAGCTGTGCATCAATCATTGATCCACTGGCATAAGCTATGACATGAGGCAGCTTTTCCTTTCTCTGTCCAAGGACAGCTCCTAAAGCATAATCTGATGCATCACACATCAGTTCAAAAGGTAGTGAATAATCTGGAGACTGCAATATTGGAGCTGAAATCAAACAGTTTTTTAAAAATTCAAAAGCCTTCATGCATTCATTATTGAAAACAAAAGGGACATCTTGGCACAGCAAATGACAAAGAGGTTTGGTTATTTTACTGAAGTCCTTAATGAACCTTCTGTAAAATCCAGCATGTCCCAGAAAACTTCTGATTTGTTTAACGGTTTTGGGAGGTGGTAAATGTGCAATTAAATCAATTTTTGCTCTGTCCACCTCAATGCCCTTGTGAGAAACAACATGGCCAAGGACAATGCCTTGGGTGACCATGAAATGGCTCTTTTCCCAGCTCAAAACTAGATTGGTTTCTTCACATCTCTGTAATACCAATTTGAGATGATGTAAACACTGGGAAAAACTGTCTCCGTAGATTGAAAAATCATCCATAAATTTTTTCATAAATTGGTCAATCATATCAGAGAAAATGGAATACATGCATCTTTGAAAGGTAGCAGGAGCATTACAAAGACCAAAAGGCATTCTCTTATAGGCAAAAGTGCCAAAAGGGCAAGTGAATGTGATCTTTTCCTGATCTTGTGGGTACAGAATCGTTGTAACGAGTAACCATCAAGAATAAGCTTTTCCTGCTAGCTTATCTAAAATCTGATCAATGAATGGGAGGGGGAAATGGTCTTTTCTGGTCATTGCATTTAATTTTCTGTAATCAATACAGACTCTCCACCCAGTTGTTTGTCTGGTTGACATAAGCTCACTAGAGTCTGAGGTTACAACAGTGATCCTAGATTTCTTAGGTACCACCTGTGTAGGTGCCACCCAAGCTGAATCTAAAATGGGGTAAATGACTGCATCCAACAACTTAACAACCTCTTTCATGACCACTTCTTGCATATGTGGGTTCAGCCTCCTTTGCATTTCTGTAGAAGGCTTTGCATCTTCTTCCAAATGGATTTTGTGCATGCAAACAGCTGGACTGATTCCTCCCAAATCAGCAATAGTCCAACAAATTTCCCTTCTATGTTCTTTCAAAACAACCAACAGTTCTTCCTCTTGCTCCTTTGTGAGGGAGGAAGAAATAATTGCAGGCAATGATTTATGATTTCCTAAAAACACATATTTTAAATTTTCTGGCAGCTGCTTTAGTTCTAAATCAGGTGGGCTGAGAAAAGAAGGTAACAAAGGTACCGTAGTTGTTTCTGGAAGGGGGAGAGTAGCAGGTTTCCAAGAAGAGAAACTTGCTGATTGATTATGAGTTCCTTGCACAACATTTATTTCCTCAGAATTTGAGATACAAACTATTTCTTCCTCAGAATTTCCCCAAGCATTTTTAACATCTGTGGTGAAATCTTCACACTGCAGAAACTGTTGTAAAGTCCCTTCTACCAGTTCATCCAATAGATCAACATGAAAACATTCTTGAGAATTGAAATTTGTGTGAGCATTATAAACATTTAATTTTACCTTCATGTTTCTAAAAGAGACTTCTATAATACAGGACACGCATTGAATGCAAGCATTTGTCAGAGCTGGGAATGGTCTTCCCAAAATGAATGAGGATGGAAGTTTTGCTTTTGGTAGGTTCCATGTCCAAAACTAGAAAATCAGCAGGATAGAAAATTTATCTACTCCCACCAATACATCTTCAATCATCCCAATCAAGCGGCTTCCTTCGGATGCATGCGCTAGTTGTAACACCACATGAGTGGGTTTTAATTCTCCCAAACCTAGTTTCTCATATACAGAATATGGAAGTAGGTTGACACTAGCACCCATATCTAATAAGGCCTTTTTAATGGTATGTTTCCCAATAATGCAAGGGATTGTGGGGATTCCAGGATCTTGAAGTTTAGGAGGTGTGGCAATGGATAGCACCTGATTAATTCTTTCCACAGCAAAGACCTTCTTGGATAATGTATCCTAGTTCATCTTTTGTGAGTGCAAACATCTTTCAGAAATTTTGTATATGCTGGAATATGTATGTTTGCCTCAAGCAAAGGTAGATTTATCTTGACTTGCTTGAAAGTCTCCATCATTTCATCTATTTTTGTGTTCCCTTTATCAAAAGGGATCTGATTTCATTGCATGAGGAAATGGTAAATGAGGAACTAGTCCTTCATCTACTGACTTTGGAAGCATTTTGAAACTTTTGGATTTTTGTTTTTCATTTGTTTGATTTTTCGAGGTCCATCAAGACTTGCTATCATTATCTTTGCTCTTGCGCATATTTTATCATTTTCCTCATTTTTTCTTCTTGATCCACTTTGTTATTTATAATTCTTCCACTTCTCAAAGTGGTGAGCTTTTACTTCTTCATGTGAATTAGAAACTTCTCCAACCATGAAGGCCCTTTGGGATTGTTCAAAGGTTGGCTGGGTAACTTTCCTTCCTCTCTTTTGGCCAAAGTATTTGAAAGCTGTCCCAATGTTTCTTCAATCTTCTTTATGCTCTGGCTGTGAAAATTCACAGTCTGAGTTAAAGATCCTAAATTCTGGAGTGAATTTAGGACTTGATCTTCAAAAGAAGGGGACCTGGAAGGGGTTTGAACTGGGGCAGATTGCTGCACAGGTTGTTGTGGAATGGGCTGCTGAAAATTTTGTTTGGCATAAAATTACGATAAGTCAGTAGCTTTGAAAGGCATTTGGTTCTTTGGTTGTTGCTGCTGTTGTGATTGATAATTCCCTTGGTTCCACCTCAAATTGGGGTGTCCTCTCCATGGATATTCATTTGACTGCATCTGTCCAAATGATTGAGCAACATGAGCTTGTTCCACCATTAAATCTGGGAACTGTGGTGCAGCAGGACATTGGTCAATTGAATGCGTAGGGGACTGGCATATCAGACATACCTCCTCTACTCTTGCAACATTTGGATTTTTAAGTGAGTCCATCAATCTATCAAACTTTGTGGTTAAATTGTCCATCTTTCTTTCCAACTCATTCACCTCATAAATCTTCCCTTTGGTGGGTTGCTGATTGTTCAACCTAGCAGGATTTTCAATATCTCTTGACAGAGGTTCCTGTTGAGTTGAGTTTTCACCAATTACTTCAAATAAGTCCCAAACCTCCTCAACTATTTTTTGCAAGTAAGTGCCTCCACAGGAGGCATCCACCATATTTTTGCCTTTTTGATCAATTCCTTGATAGAAGCTTTGAACCAGCTGCCATCTGGAAATTTGATGATGAGGACATTGCCTTAAAAGTTCCTTAAATCGTTCCCATGCTTCATGGAAAGTTTTAGTTGAGTTTTGTGAGAAAGAAATGATACTTTGTCTCAATTGGCTTGTTTTAGACATTGGGAAATATTTGGCTAAAAATTGACACTGCAAATCATTCCAAGAAGTGATACTACTTGGTGCTAACATAGATAACCATGCTCTAGCTTTATCCTTTAATGAAAAAGGAAAGAGCCTAAGCTTGGTTGCTTCTGGACCAAGTCCGGCTATGTTGAATGTGGTGCAAAGAGCCAAGAATTCATCCACATGTTTGTATGGATCTTCCTTACTCAACCCATGAAAGGAAGGAAGCATTTGGATAGTCGATGATTTGATCTCATAATTTCCTTCAACAGTAGGAAATTGAATGCAAAAGGGAGAATTATAAGCACCAGGTGCAAAGTAATCCCTCAAAAGTCGAGGTTCTTCACCCATAGTAGCATAATTCTGTGTTATTTGTTTGGTTCGTAGTAGCCTTTCAACTTCTAAATTTAGTGGGACAATCTCAGGGCTGAGAGTCCTCCTACCAAACATACAACTCAGAACAAAAAATCTAATTATTCACAGCAAACCTTCAGAATTCCTTTTTAAGTAGTTTCCCTTCTTCAAAAATTGGACATGAATAACTGCACAGGTAAAAACAATAGAATAGTTTAGTAATGATATAAAAAATAAAAGTAAAAACTTAGGTCTACCTATTTTAGAACAAATTCCCCGACAGCGGTGCCAAAAACTTGTTGTTGCTTCTGTGTGTGCTTGATTTATTTGTGTTTTGAAAACAGGTTTGCAACTGCTAAGTTATAATGAATTTAAAATATTAAAAAGAGTAAAGAAATATCAGCACAGATAGAAGTGAATTAGCCTGCAAGATCATGGCCAATTGTAGCAAGTTTTAAATGTAAGTGAGTAAAAGATCGTCCACAGAGAATTTGTCTAAAATGCAAGATAAACCTCCAGATCTGAGCTACCAGATCTGGCCTCTTATCCTATCTAGAAAGCGCATAAGATGGGAGGTTGAATTTGTCACATTAACTAAATGATAAAAGTAAAAGTTAAACTAAATGATCCAGATCCGAGTTGGGGGAACGTTTGAGGTAAACTCGTAAAAAAAATGGAGAAGTAATATCTAACTTTGATTTGGTCCTTGAAACACAATGAGAATGACTGCCGATCAACAGAGAAATGATTCAATCTTCATCTGGCTACAAGCACAGATGTAAGAGAAATAAATCTAACTTAAGGATTAGACTTAGGCTTATGGCTATGGTCTGTCCACTTTAATGGCCACAGACCATCCAATAGTCTTTAATCCAATGCCTTAGTTTAGAACAAGAAGCATCACTACAAATGCCGTGAGAGGTTAAGTTACAAACACTAATTCTCACAGGATTAATGAATCAAGGGAAATTGCATGAAAAATAGTAAATCTAAAGGAGTCTAATGCAATAAGGAGATCAGAGGGAACCCTTAACATGAGTCCAATTGAGAATGTACGGTTTATAGCAACCTTTTCAAATCCACTATTACAATTACAGAGCACAACTTAAACAGCTCTCAGATTTGTAGTCTTGAATACAACTCCCTTTTGAATTATAGAAATATCTTACAGCTCTCAATTGCAAGTAAAAGTGAAGCTATTACAGGGATTTTAGACAAACTATCTAGTTTGGAAATGGGGGAATAGGAATGAAACTCAAAATCTGGATGCCCAAATTGGGCAAATGGTTCGTCTATTTATAGTTTTCCCTAAGTCTAGCTCACATGTGTATCAACCAATCAGAAGTGCTCAGATCTGTATTGACCAATGGTAGTCGAGCACGAGGATCGATCCAGACTGCTCGCCAATCGTAATTCCTCGATCCGTTCACCAATCAAGTGAAAAAGGCATCAATTCTCATATGCATTTTGAAAGTGTTAGAGTTTCTAGAAGTTCCCCAAGTTATTTCATCTCCGGGTGCTCACGGGTGGAATATGCCTTCGCTTCATGCTTAGAATCCTCCTAATGTCCCTAGGTTTTAAATGCATACATGGAAACAGACATCGAATTGCCCTTGCAAAAGCTGGGAATCTCCAGAATACCTTTGCACATAGCTTAGGGGACTTTTCGCAAGGTGTTGTAACTCCTGAAGCTCTTTTCGCAATGTTCTGGTTCTGTTCGAATTGAGTTTTCTTCTTTTCGACAAGGTCAATCATCTCTTCGACGAGTTCAGGTGCTCTTCGAAAGCTGAGCCTAGAGTTTTAGTTCTTTTCGCAGAGTTCAGGTTCTTTGCGAACAATTTAGGTTCTTTGCGAAAAGTACTCTGTAGTGCATTTTTCTGTTCGAATTGCTCCATACTTCTTTTCTGGGTTGAGACCAGGTCTTTGCCTCTTCAATTCAGACCTTTTAACAGCTAGTGAGGTTGTCTCTTCTCTTTCTTCCTTTGGATTGACATGGATTGTCATCTTTTTGGCACTTTTAAGCTGCTTTTATGGTTAAGCCTATCTTTATTGTTAGCTACAACACAAGCACTTAAAACACTTATTTAGTTCTCTCAAAGGTCTATCAAGACTCAAGTTAAGGGGTGAAAAATGGTATTTTTCAGTTCTCAACACTGAGTCATTGCAAACTGTTTATAGCAATGACCAGCTGAGCTAAAGGCCTTATTCAACCTATTACATCGTCCTTTTTGCGGGCACTAGTGGGCAGTATGCCTTAGTAAAGCACTTAGGATCTTATGGGTTGGAATACCTATGGATGTCAGCTAGATCTGTGCACAGATATGGGGAGCTTGTAACACTGAAATTACATAGTGCTGCAATAGTATTCATGGCTAGAGCTGGTCTAGTGGCTGTAGAAATGATCAGTCCACTCTTCTGGATTAGACTAGCGAATTTCTAGTTTAACTATTGGGATTTGGTAGACTGTATTAGATACCCTGTGACCATTATAGTGGACAGAGTATAGCCCTAAGAGCACCTTAAATGGCATGGGTTAAACTTGGAGCTTATACCTTGTTGAGGCTTTTAATAGCGTCTCAGCAAGGAGCACTGCAGACATAGACTAAACCTGAGTTACGTTACTGTATCATTAACTCTAGCTTAACCTGCTTACTTCTCATAATTTTTGTATTTTTTTTTGACACACACTACCACCATCTTCGTCTCAACCCTTTCTTTAGGATAGGCCTGCACTTTATTTTCCTTTTTTGTATAAATTTAGTGTAGTCGTGACACCCAACTCCCTTCTCTTAGGATTTTCAGATCTGTAGTCAAATCTGGAGGCTTACTATCAGTGCCCAATTTGGGCTCTTGATCATTTTCTCTATGGGACAAACTCTTACTTATCAAAACTTGCTACAATAGACCCTGAATCTTGCAGGTCTAGGATTACTTTGGTTGTGCTGAATCCATTGTTTTATATTACTTTGTTTTCAATTGATTTCCACCACACAATAACATAAGCACACTTTCACACCAAGTTAAATAATGCAACAAGTTTTTGGCACTGCTGCCAAGGAATTTTGATCTATTTAGTAGACCTGAGTTGTACTGTAATTTAGACTAACAAATTCTTTATAGTTGTGTTTAATCTAGAATAAAAGTACTACTGATTCTTTCTGGAATTTTGCATAAATGGATAGCAGAAGCAGGGAAAAGCTAGAGCTGCAAGTGGAGAGTAGCTAGCTCTGTTTGTACTTTCTTTCCCCTAAATTTCATGCCATTTATGTTGAATCCCCTGTTATCTTATTTAGTGTAAATTTGTGTAGCTATTATTTTTATTCTGTGAAATTCTTTTTGTGTGCCTGTAAGCATTTTCATTACTAATTGGTGAGTGTATGCTTGGGAGAAGATCCTTAAACCCTGACTTGGAACCCCCAAATCCGGAGGTGGAAAGGATCCTTAGACCTAGGCAGACCACACTGGGTCCTGTTGTTGAGACTCAAGCAGACACCATGGCTGAGAGGCAAAGGACATTAAAAGAATACAATGCACCTAGGGAGTACACCTCTCCCTTCTGCATTCAGTTTCCCTCTGTTGAGGGGAACTATGAAATTAAATCCTCCACCATCAATATGCTACCTTTATTTCATGGGCGAAGTAAAGAAGATCCCTACAAGCATATTGACCAGTTTTTAGCACATTGCACTACCTTTAACATTGCTGGCTTGGGGCCTGAGGCCACTAAATTGAGGCTTTTTCGTTTTTCACTAAAGGACAAAGCCAGCACATGGCTATCTACTAAGATCTGAAAAGTATCACTTTTCACCCCTTAACTTAATCTCTGTTAGACCCTTAATCATTTAACAAATGCGTTCTAAGTCTATTCTATAGGTAATAAGCAACAACTACAAATGAACCCCTAACCATGCCAAGAAGCTCACTGTTGCCCCAAAACTACCTCAACAGAATGAAAGATGAACCCAGACAGAGAGTTGGCTGTAGCATAGGCACAACAAAGTAGAAACAAACCAAGAAGAATGCCTCGTGTAAATGTCGCAGGGCTCAATTGAACCAGAGATAATGCCTTCGTGCAGTTGTCACGGGCTTCTGAAGACAACACACAAACTGGTCGGGCAGTCTTTGCATCGTTCTCGCGCGGTTTGGTGTCAGAAAGAATTGAAAAGCAGACTTCACGAGGTCCTTGTGAGGCTCAGTCTTGAGCGCTAGTGCAGTCTCGTGCAGCTCAAGAAAGGAGTCTTCAATCATCGCGCGATTCACTAAAGAGAGAGAGCTCCATGCACTCCCCTACACAGTTGTCGCGCAGTGGCCACGGGATACAAACCTTCAAGGAAATGCTCACGCGATCCATAAGCTCATGAATACTGCTTCTTTGCGAGGATGCCTCGCGAGATTCACCAAGGGACGAACCGCGCGAGCAATTTTCGCGCCATTCAAAGCTGAAAGAGCAATCTCGCGACAGCCATTAGTATCCCGCGATGACCAAAATGTCAATCCCGCGACTGCATGAGTTTCAAGTCAATTCAATCCCACGATGCCAATTCTACCACGTGGAAAGATCTGCAAATCTTCTCTACTTAGCGAGGATCGGGTTCTTAACTTCTCCCCACTTCTGTAGGGATAATCTGGGAACTCCCAGTAACTAGGGCACTCACTCCAATGCTCTAATCTCTGTGCACATGCCCCGAGGCATCCAAGGGACAAGAATGGGCCGCAATTGAAAAGATGAAATTAGGGTTTTCCTAACCCTAATTCATAGACAACCGACTGCTATATAAGCCTAAGCCTTGCTTAGGTTTAGGGACCTTTGAAAGAAACGGATTTTAGACTTAGACTTTTTCAGACTTCGTCTTCTCGATTAAGCTGTAAATTTTAGTAGGCTAAGGTTAGGTTCTAGGTAGTTTCTTTTTCCTTTTTCTTTCTCTCCATAGTCTAGCACTTGTTGGCTATGCCTTTTGTATGATTATATGGTATAGTTTTTAATGGAGTTTTGTAATAGAATTTGTAGCATGTATGGGATGATGTTTTTGTTGTGAGTTATTCTGTACAAGGCTGCTGGCTTGAGATCCCCCATTGCTAAGTTGTATTGTAAGCAATGGAGTATTATTTTTAAGGTTTTATTTAGATCCAAGTGACCTGTGTGTCCAGGTTAGGCACATTGCAGGCCTTCCCCCACCACAGGATCCACTAAATCTGAATCCCCATGGGAGCTTGAGCTGGTAGCCTTGTGAACATGGTGGCGGCAGTAATGTTCTCATTTTGTCTTAGACCTCTGTGAGGGGGATAGCCTCTGTGGATAGTCTGTGACCATTCAAGTGGACAAGTTATAGCCCTACGGTGAAGCCAATCCACAGATCTAAGACAGATTCTTCTTCTCTGCACTTGTGCTTGTAGCCTTGTGAGAGATTGTGTAGAGACAGACTCCCCTATATTTGTATAGATCCACCATCAGATTGCAGATCTGATATGGCTATAGAGATTGTAGGCTTGTGACTGGGCCACTGCAGTTTTCCTAAAGCAGTGAACAGTCATGCATAAAAGCTAGTACTCAAACTCTTGATGGTCCTGTGTGTCCAGGCTCATGCACTTTGTAGGCCTAGCCCCACACACAGAACTTTAGAGGTTGAGGTTCCAATGGATTCTTGAGCTTGTAGCCTGGATGAAGTAGTGCCTACAATGATAAATTTGTTCTGACCCATCTCTAAATTGTGGTTCCCCTATTGGATAGTCTGTGACCATTTAAGTGGGCAGGTTATAGCCATAAGGGATTGGATCATGACACAGGGGTGAGTTGGATTTTTTCTCCTCTTTGGTGATAATGTAGCCATTGGACAGGATTTCTATAGCAACAGATCTGAGTCTGAGTTACAAGACCCATCAGCTCTGTTCCTAAAAATATACTTCTCACCCTTTTATATTTATTTTCCCACTCCACCCTTGTTCTTAACCCTTTCTGTAATATAAAGATTAAGCTACCTTAGGATTTAGATTATAGTGACCTTTAATCCCCTTCCCTTTAGGATTGCCAGATCTGGAGAGCCTACTAAAGATAGCTCCCCTGGAGTTTTAGATCAACTTTCCCTGTGGGACAAACTCTTATTTATCAAAACTTGCTATAACAGACCCTGTATCTTGCAGGACTGTGCATATTTTAGGCTTGCTGCTCCGTAATTCTCACTCCACCTTTCATTCATTTTCATTCACCCCATTCTTATCACTGTCTTCAATAAAGTCAGTAGCAGGAGCCAAAAATAGCCTAATAAGTTTTTGGCGCCGTTGCCGGGGATATTGATCTATTAGTAGACCCTAGAGTTTTGTATTTTTTTTTTTTTGATAGTTGTACTTGTGAATAATTGATATTGCTAATTTACATTTAGAATTTTTCTTACAGATCTGAATAGTAGCAGAGAAGGAGAGTAGAATTGCACTGGGAGTCTAGCTACCTCTCTTTGCACTTCTCTAACCTTCAAAACCTTAGTTTATTTCTCCTTTGAAGGTTCCATAAGCAATTGATTAGGATAGTTGCAATTTTTGTTAAGTGCAATGTGCCTGCGAGTAGTCTTCCCTGCTGTTGGTGTGGGTGCATGTTAGGAAGGAGATCCCTTAGTCCTACATTAGAGCTTGCTAACCCTGAGATAGAAAGGGGTAGAAGACCAAGAAGGCACAGACACACCACAGTCGAGCCCCATATTGAAATTGAGATAGCAGTTATGGGTGAAGAACAACCTACAACATTGAAGAAATTGAATGCTCCGGATGATTAGAATTCTCCATTCAGCATTCAATTCCCAGATGTTCAGGGAAACTATGAGATCAAAACTTCCATAATCCAAATGCTTCCCTCTTTCCATGGGCTTAGCAAAGAAGACTCTTACAAGCATATTGACATGTTCTTGGCCCTGTGCCTGACATTCTCCATTGCTGGTTTGGGACCAGAAGCCATTAGGTTAAGGCTCTTTCCTTTTTCCTTAAAGGACAGGGTCATGACCTGGTTATCTACTCTCCCAAACAACAGCATCACTTCCTAGACAGACCTCCAGACAAGATTTCTGTCTAAATTTTTCCCAGTGACCAAAACCAGCCAGTTGAGGAAAGGCATACTTGCTTTTGCCCAATCCTCAACTGAAGATTTCAACCAAGCCTGGGACAGATTTAAAGAGATGCTCAAACAATGCCCCCACCACAAGATCCCTGACTGGCAGCTTGTCCAGAGCTTCTACAATGGGATTGATGAGAAGAGCAGAGACATGATAGATGCCTCTTGTGGTGGAACGTACATGCATAAAATAGCAGATGAGGCATGGGACTTGTTCGAGGTCATAAGTGAAAATGCTTTCCAGAAGATGTCCTCATCTAGAACTGTTCAAGAGCCTTCTCCTAAGCTGGGGCTTGCTGAGACTTCTAAAGGAAAGATGTATGAAGTTAGGGGAAACGATGACCTGAGAATACAGATGGCCAATCTTATTGAAAAATTTGATAAACTTTTGACTGTGGTGCAGCCCAGAATGGCTGCACAAGTGATGGAGGTATGTCTGATATACCAATCTCCATAACACAGTAGAAGAGTGCCCATCTACGGGGCAATACCCTGAGTATGTAATGGAACAGGCCGCTGCTGCCCAATCTTTTGGACAACAACAATTTGGTGGCTACAATAAACAATCATATGGATATCAGCACCAAAATGTTGGTTACCAATAGAGAGACCACCCAAATTTGAGGTGGAGGCAAGACAACTATATGCAGCCACAACAGATTGGGCAGTTGTTTTTGCTGTGGACAAGTTTAGACCTTACCTATTTGGGTCTAAAACTGTCATCTTCACTGACCACTTAGCATTAAAGTACTTAATGTCCAAGAAGGATGCAAAGCCCAGATTGATTAGATGGATATTCCTGTTACAAAAGTTTGACATCGAAATCAAGGACAAGAAAGGTGTAGAAAATGTGGTGGCTGACCAGTTGTCCAGAATTATGTTGGAGAAAGGTGCTGATGACCTTGCTACAAATGATGTCTTTCCGGATGAGCAATTGTTTGCCATCCAATCTTTAGTTCCTTGGTATGCACATATTGTCAATTATCTAGTTATAGGCAAGATTTCTGCCCATTGGACAAAAATGGACAAAGATCTATTTTTCTTATAGGTCAAATTCTTTTTCTAGGAGGAACCTTGCCTGTACAAGTATTGTACCGACCAAATAATCAGAAATGTGTTTCCGAAAGTGATGTCCCTAGTATTCTGGCCATGTGCCATGAAAATGCCTGTGGGGGTCACTTTAGTGGGAGAAAAATAGCTGACAAAGTGTTACAGTGTGGGTTCTATTGGCCTTCTCTTTTCAGAGATGCCAATACACACTGCAAGACCTGTGAAAGATGCCAAAAATTAAGAGGGCTGTCTAAACAAAATTCAATGCCTTTATAGCCCATCCTTGTTGTAGAACTGTTTGATGTGTGGGGTATTGATTTTATGGGCCCCTTTCCTCCTTCAAATAGTTTTCATTTCATCTTAGTGGCAGTGGACTACGTTTCCAAATGGGTAGAAGTCATTACCACAAGAACTAATGATAATCAGGTTGTCCTCAAGTTTATAAAGCAGAATATCTTCTCCAGGTTTGATACCCCTAGAGCCATTATCAGTGATGGGGGGAGCCATTTCTACAACAGAAATTTTGAGAGCTTGCTCAAGAAATATTTTGTTACCCATAGGATTGCTACTCCCTACCACTCACAAACCAGTGGGCAAGTTGAAATTTCAAATAGGGAGATCAAGCATATCCTTGAGAAGGTTGTGAGGACTGATAGGAAAGATTGGGCTGACAAGCTTAATGATGCACTGTGGGCTTATAGGACTGCCTATAAGACTCCCATTGGTATGCCCCCATTTAGATTGGTTTATGGTAAGACATGTCATCTCCCAGTGGAGTTAGAACACAGGGCCTTTTGGGCCATCAAACATTTAAATCTCGATCTAACTTCTGCTGGTCATCACAGGTTGCTGCAGCTGTCCGAATTGGAAGAGCTAAGGATGGATGCGTATGCTAATGCCAGGATCTACAAGGAAAGGTCCAAAGCTTTCTTTGATAAGGGGCTGTTGAGAAGGAGTTTCATAGCTGGTGATAAGGTTTGGTTATTTAACTTCAAACTTAAATTTTTTCCTGGCAAGTTGAAATCCAGATGGGAAGGTCCTTACATTGTCATGCATGTTTCCCCATTTGGTGCTGTGAAAATCAAGGACCCCAAGTCTGGGAGAACCTTGAAGGTGAATGGTCAGAGGCTTAAGCCTTGTTTTGAAAAACCTGCCGAACCCATGGACACCATTCACTTTCAAGGGGATCCTTCTTTATCCTGATTCACAGGTGTGTCATCACTGTATCATATGTACTTTGATTTTGGTAGATTTATCTTGCTTTCTTTTTTTAAAATTCTCTAGGAATTGTTAGTGGTCCCATCTGATTCTGAACCTGTCTAGTTTAAATTTTATTTGCTTGGTTTGATTCTTACTGCTCTTTAATTGATAGCTTTTGTTGAATGCATAATGTGGGAGTTTAGGGGTGTGTAATTTCTGTGCTTTTGTTAAATGCATATGCAAAAGGGCAAAATAGAGAGCACATGCTCTCTGTTTTATAAATTGCTGTCGCTGGGTCCAAATAGAAGCCAGGGAGACCCTCGCGCACTACAGACAGCATATTTCATCAAATTTCGTGAGATTCTAATAGCCGTCGCGAGGTTAAAAAGGAAGTCTGGGAGAATTTCGCGTAGTTCACATGGAACCATTCAATAGCTGTCGTGAGATTCATGCGTACCTGAGAACCTCTCGCACGATCCACATAGAGCTATTCATTAGTTATCGCAAGATTCCAAGACTATCGCAAGGTTCAGAAGGTAAACTGGGAGACTCTCGCGCAATTCAACAGATATACTTCATTTGCTATCGCGAGATTCTAAGGCTATCGCGCGATTCAAAATGAGCCTCAGAGCTTTTTGCGCAATCCAAATAGAGACCTAGGAGCCTCTCGCGCAATTCACATGAATTCATCTCACACTATCGAGCGCTCCAAGGTCACCCTGGGAGATTGTCGCACAATCTAGATTGAATCAACACCTTCGCTAGGTTCATTTCCAACCCCGCGACCAGATGTTCCAAAGCGCGCCGAGCTTCGCGATAAGTATTTTAACCCCGTGCTTGGTTCCTTTTCCATTATTTTCTTCCTTCCTCCCTCTGCGAAACCCTAGCTTCTGGCGCTCTCCCCCCCCTCTCTCCTCCAGCATCAATCCTACAGCTCATCATTCACTCCACAAATCTACAGAGTTATTCCTAGCATCACCCCCATCCATTGCCCTCTGTTCAGAGCTCTCGCGGTGCCCTGTGCGTCAGATCAAACATAACCCTAAAATTTTAGGGTAAGCACCTAGATCTCTATCTCCATTCCTCACATTAGAAGCTAGAGTTTAAAATGGCTCCCAAGAGTGCACATAAGAGAAAGGGGAAGGACAAGGACCCTGCAGAGACCACCCTTAAAAAGGCTAAGACTTCAAAGTCACCCAAAAAAGGAAAGGAAGTGGTTGAGGAGGTGGCAGAACCAACCCCTAAGTTCTCTGCTTCTTCTGAGCTCATGGTGTCAATTCCATTAGAGACTGAAACAGCCTTTGATGTACCATTTTTTGAGAAGGAACCTCTCTCTGCCCCTGTAGTTCAGTTTATGAGAAAAGCGGGGCTGATGCCATTGATGAGAGGAATTCTAGCACTAGCCTACCATAGGCTAGTGCAACTGTTCTATCAGCACATCAGGGTCAAGAAGGACACAGATGGACAAGTGTGCTTGCTGGTGCTGATTGACGACTTTGATATGTTAGTGAGCCCCAAGGTGATTACTGAAGTTTTGGGCATCCCAGCCGCATTCGACCATAGCTGTGGATATGGCCCCCCTCTGAGTGCAGCGATTGATGCAATTGCATGGGCCTTAACTAGAGGATTAAAGGCCACAGGGGTCTCGATTAGAAGGAGAGAATTGGAACCTGAACTCCTGTTCATTGACCAAGTCCTGCGAAAGAACATATACTGCTCAGGACATCAGCAGGAGAGGAGAACCCCCATTGCAGATGCTATCTACTCCTTCCACCTGGGCCATGGCTTCCATGCAGCCTGGTTAATTTTTGAAGTAATGAAAGACATAGTGGAGAAGATAGGGACAAACAAGAACCCTTACACACTCCCTTATGCTAGGATCATTACTTTGCTGCTACTCAAGGGGGGATACAATATAGGAAGAACTGACCAGACCACTACCCTTGCCCCTACTACTTTTGCCAAGAGGCAATGGGGAATCAGTAGGAGTCGGATGGAGGCCCAGAAGAAAAAGAAAGCTGAGGCGCAGGCCCTTCCCAAACAAGTAGAAGAGGCAGCTGGCACAAGGTCTACCCCTGCTACCAAGGAGGTGCCCACAGAGCATGTTGCCACCACTGCTGCAGCAGCCCCCATTTCCCCTCCACATTTTACGCCTGCATCCACCACCCCTCTTCCATCTATCTCTCACCCTCCTCTGTTTACATCAACCATGCCCACTCCCCCTTCACCTGCGATTTGTACCTGGGAGGACTCCCCATCCCCTACCTTACGTCAGTACACAACCACAATTCCCCCATCAGCACAAATAAATCTGCCAGCCCCCCCCTCATTTCCTACAAAAAATGAAAAACCATTGACAGAATCCCCACCATCTCCCAGACACCACCCACAATCCCTTCTATCCCCATTGACACACCACATCTTGGAACCCGTACACCACATCACCCCTCACAGACATTGACCTAACCCTTAACACATCCATAGGCTTCCAAGCCTTTCTGTCTATCTTCCTTGAAACAATGCCTACCTACTACACCCCTCTCCCAGACTCCCCAACTACATCACACCATCACTCCCCAGAACCCCACTCTTCCCCTCCTTTCACTTTCCACCATGCACCTTCCTCACCTTTCCAACCAGTGCCCTCTTCTTCACAGACCCAACCTCCCAGCCCTAACACATTGACCCTTATCCTATCCCTTATCCAAGACATCCAAGCCCATTTATCCACCACTACCCAAAAACAGGACCAGATGCAGACTGAACTCACCTATATCCAATCCACCTTACACACCTTAACCAACCCACCCATCCCTCAACCACCCACTATAATCCCCCTGGTCCTGTCCACTGACAAAGAAACCCAAACCGACTTATGGGACTGAAATGTTCTTGGATGGATAAATCATTAGCCATTATTAAGGATTCTCTTGTAGAAATTTGGCTTGCCGCCAAATTACATCGGAGAGTCCTTTCAATTTCTAGATCAGACTCGAAGAGATCTGGGCTTCGAGATCGGGTGTGATGAAGAAAAGAAAACTCCATCTTTTTATATTTTTAATTTTATATGTTTTTTTATTCTAGAAAATAGGGAGAGAAACAAATCTAAGCCTTGAGTCGTCGCTAGGAATAAACCTGCGAGAGCTTAAGAGGTGACAAGGTAAAAATTTAAAGAAATATAAAAAGAGAAAGATAAATATTTATTTTAAAACTGAAATATAAATAAAAAGATAAATCACCTTCCCCGACAGCAGTGCCAAAAACTTGATCGCTACTTATATGTATATCTAATTAAGTCTTAACCTATTGCAAGCGCACAATGGAAATTGCAGAGCTAGTATAGGATCGTTCCCACGAAGAAGTTAATATCTTATCTTTATTTCTACTTCTATTTCAAAGTTTATAATTATCTTTTAAGGTCCTAAACTACTGGAGAAATATGAATAAAGAATGGGTTATTAATCTAAAGTGCATAAAATAAATCCTAATCCTCCTTCAGATTAAGGTCGTCAATCCCAATCCTCAGCTACCGGATATTTATAAAAATAAATAGTACCATTACACTATATTGCAGTCTTCTAGAATTTGGTCGTTAATCAAAAACTAAAATTCTTCCACACAGATTTATTCTAATAAATAATCTCCAAAAATCTGGCTGTCAATCATATTCTAAAAATTAAAGATGGAAAAGTAAAAATCATTACACTAATCTGCAAACTTCAACTTGAGTCGTCAATTCAAATCAAAATTCGAAGATGTTTACAAAGCAGGAAATAAAAGAAAATAAAATCTAAATAGAAAGCAAAATAAATATACTTTCACCCCTACGCAGCAGTCGTCAATTGTTTATGAGAAACTAGGATATCTACACTAATTTTCAGCACCCAATAGCAGTCATCAATTGCTCTTAAGAAGCCTCTGATATCTAATCTATAAAGCACTAAAAATCTACTCTAATGATCAAAAGAAAACCCAATAGCAGTCGTCAATTTCTTTGATGGTTTATTCCTACACTATGCTCTCTTATTTATAGATCATAAAGAGTCGGTTTACAAAGTTCTAATTTTAATAAAAGAAATTACTAAAGTAAAAGTATCCTAATATAACTCTAATTCCTAATTTTATTCTTCCTTTCTTTCAAATCGTAGATGTGCGTCTAGAGTGTTCTCTGATTTTCGGCAATAGAGTCCTTTTAAGAGTATTCTTCATCAATCTCTCAGATCTATGGTTGGTCAAACTTCTAATTGTAAAAGACTTCTAAAAATATGCATGGCGGTGTATCTTCTCTCATTCAACATCAGTGGACAGCTTCTATTTTTGAGAAATCATAAATTACGATTTCTTCTTTCTATTCTTTCTGGAAAATTGTAAATCAAGACTTCCTATTTTCAATAAGCTTCCAGCTAACAAATCTTCATTACCATTCTTTGCTTTCTCTTATATCTTCTTTACTTAATACAGCTTTTCTTTAGAGAATCTATGATAGCTTGAATTTCGGCACCCCGAAACCCTTGCCATCGGCACAACCCTCGAGGTCGTGCCGCATATACATGCACGAAACATTTGGTATATCCATACAACAAGAAAGCAAAACATGTACTAAAGAACTAATACTAAACTAAATCTTCAGTTGTTTAAGATAAAACCAGAAACCTATAGCAAAAAAGATAGTTCTAATCTCATGCCACTGCATGAGCAAAAGAACCAACCCGAACCCTCAGTGACGAAATATCAGTCACCCCAGATGGTTCGCTAAAAGAATGTCTCACAATAATTACATTGTCTCAAAAATTAAGGCTGGACATACGAAGCCGTACAATCACTCTCACAAAATGATCAAAGTATGCAGAGGGTCTTCTAAAAGAACTCCTTAGGAGGGGGCTCCGACTCCTCCCCAGGCACGTACTCATGGTCCTCCTAGTCTACGTCTCCCAAGCAAGGCAACAACTTCTTGAACACCAACCTGGGTCAGACGACAGGCATACATCATAGTTCAATAGGGAAATAACTAAGTGAACATGTAAATCTATCTTACTCACATATATTCCATGACATAACGAAACATGATTTATCAATAGAAGACAGCTGGGAAAAATAGTTTAAGTTACTGAAAACATGAACTGAATGCATTTGTTACACTACACGTGTTATCTTGTTCTCAACTTGTTCACCTAACACAGAAAGATTGGTCTCAAAACTTAAATCAAATAACTTAAATAAACCCCGAGGAATATAGCATTGAGCCCCGATGGAATACCCACCATCGTCGTCCAATCAGACTATTTTTCATGTAATACAACCCAAGTCTCTTTCACATAGGCGACGGGACACAAAACTCACATACATCCCTGGGATGTCCTACTGGTGTACGGATATCCCGCCGTACTAGTCATGGATATCCGGTCGAGTCAATCGCGGGTATACCGTCGCGTCAGTGGGGTATTCACCGAACCTTAAATCAATTGTGGAAAGACATAGTTTTCACTGTGTAATTGTGCTAAATATAATATTCAAAGTTTGTTCTAGTCTCATTCACATTGCTTCACATCACCCGGATGTTCACATTTCCCATACAACCCTGGGATGTCACCTACTCATATGCATCACCTAGATGCTTGCATCACATTTATATCCCTGGGATGTCACATACTCATAAGCTTACTAGTTTCTTACTTAGTATTCACACACACAAACACCTTAATTTCACATGCTTAAACTCAATTTCGAAAACACAAGCACATAACTATGCTCTCAACACACGCACATGCATATTCACATCACTACATAAATGCTTTCGTAATCAAATATACATGCTCAAAGTAGTCCCTAGCTCACGTGCTTCAACCCAAGCATCAAGGTCCAAAGTAGCTCCCCATGCTTAAATCCATGTATTCAAACCTAAAGTACACAAGGCCATATGAAAAGCATCAAGAACAATGTAAAAAGGAAAGGTACAAAGCCTTCCCAAAACTCCAAGGTCCAAAATAAAACACACAACAAAACTGTCAAAATCGATTAATCGATCCCAATATCGATTAATCGAAACTTCAAAATCGATTAATCGATCCCAAATCGATTAATTGATCCAAAATCGATTAATCGGTTTTCCAAAACCCAACTTTTTCTAGCCACTGGAAGTGGTCAGTCGATTAATCGATTCCAAATCGATTAATCAAAATGGAATAATCGATCCAAAATTAATTAATTAGTTTTCCAAAACCCAGCTTTTTCCAGCCACTAAAAGTGCTCAGTCGATTAATCGATTCCAAATCGATTAATCGAAAACTAAAAATCGATTAATCAAATTTAATTCGATTAATCAGTTTCATGCTGTAGCTTTCAGATTTGTTTTCTGTCAAAATTGATTAATTGGTTTTCAATTCGATTAATCAATTTTGACAGAAAAATAGCCCTCTTCGAGCAATTCATCTAACTTTCATTTCTCTCAAAATTTTCCTCTTTTTGTTCCTTTAATTCATCATTTATTCATTAAATCAAAGCTCAAACATCACACACATCATAATTTAATAAAACCTTACCTCAAATCTAATGTATGAGTGATTCAATGGCTTGAATCTAGAGTTAGGGTTCCTAGCTTGGATTTCACAAACTCACACACGTTGCCTTCGAAATTAAATGCCCACCTACGGCTTCAATCTGCAATCACACACACAACTCCTTGAATTTACTCCCTCCATCCTTCCTCACTCCCTCTCTCTTCATAAATTTCCTAACCACCAACCAAAATTAAAGAGAAATAACTTCTCTTAGCCTTTAACCTATTTAACCCAATTCATTCCTTTGGTGGAATGCACATAAACCCATAACAGGTGTGTATGGCCTTATAATAAGATCTACACCACACACCCAGGTGCATTTTCACCTCCAAACTAATCTAACCTAAGTCATAAAGTTGACTTTCACCTAATCACACAAGTGACCTAACGGGCACACATCCCGAGGATACTATTCAAAGTTTAAATTTTCAGGGATGTTACAGATTCGTAAATTACGATTTCTCTCTTTTTAGTAGATTGTTCTGCACAACCGTAAAATACAATTCTTCATTTCGTTTTAGGTGAAGATTTATCTTTTATGCTCAATCATCTTATTACTGCTTTTTGAGTTCATTTTGATAAAGATTAGCACTTTAGCTCTATTTTGCTATTTTTCCTTAACATCTGCACATTGGTAACTTGTTTGTAGCAAACTAAGTCCTAGAATCACTAAGCTAAGGGTGATAAAATGGTAAATTATGTGACAGATCATTGCTTATTATGTATATTAAAATTATATTAAATTCAAGTCTTAACCTATTGCAAGCGCACAATGGAAATTATAGTACTAGCATAGGATCGTTCCCACGAGAAAGTTTATTTGTCTAATTACTTTTTATTTATATCTTCTATTTAAATCCTTATTTTAAAAACTTATATTTATCTTTAAGATCTAATCTACTGGAGATATATGAATAAAAGAATTTGTTCTAATCTAAAATGCATAAAGTAAGTCTAAATCCTCCTTCTGATTGAGATCGTCAATCCCAATCTTCAGCTATTGGATATTGATAAAAATAAATAGTACCGTTATATCATATCTCTAGTTTCTTAGCATTGGTCATCAATCAAGTCTAAGATTCTATCAATAGAGATTTAATCTAATCAATAACTTTCTAAAATCTGGGCGCCAATCAAACCTTAGAAAAATGGATATGGAAAAATAAAAATCGTTAGTCTAATCTGTAAATTCTAACCTGAGTCGTCAATTCAAATTAAAATTTAGAGATGTTTACAAAGCTATAAATAAAACAAATAAAATCTAAACTAGAAAGTAGATAAATATATCTTTCACCCCTCAGCCACAGTCGTCAATTGCTTCTGAGAAACTAGGATATCTATACTAATCTTTAGCACCCAATTGCAGTCGTCAATTTCTCTTGAGAAACCTTTGATATCTAATCTACTCTAACTATGTTACATTACATTGATCGGAAGAAAATCCAACCTCAGGCGTCAATTGATGATGAAATTCTTCGATGCTAATTCCCACCAAGCTCTCTTAGTTATAGATCATAAGGAGTCAATTTACAAAGACTTCTAATTCTAATAAAAGAAACTACTAAAAGTAAAAGATTCCTAATATAACTCTAATTCCTAATTTTATCTTTTCCTGCTTCAAACGATAGATGTGCTTCTAGATTGTTCTTTAATTTTTAGCGGTAGAGTCCTTTGGAGTAGATTTTTATCAATCTTTTCAGATCCACGATTCACCAAACTTCTAATTTCATATATCTTCTAATTCTTCTAATTTCATATATCAGCAACAACAATAATTGTAGAAAAGCTTCTTTTCTAGGAAATCGTCAATCACAATTTCTCATTTTCTTCTTTTGCTTAGAAAATCATTAATCACGATTTTCTATCTTTCATAGCTTCCTCATAGTTCACGATTATCTGGATTATGATTTTTTACTTTTCTTCTTTTATCACTTTTGTAGAATTGTAAATTACGATTTTCTGGCTTTTAGTAGGCCGAAAATCATCTTTTTCGCTCAATCATCTTTCTTACTATTTTTTGAGTTCATTTTGACGAATATTAACACTTTGGTTCTCTTTTACTGCTCTAATATCTGTACATCAGTAAGTTATTAGTAGCAAACTATGGACTAGCATAACTAAGTTAAGGGAGATAAAATAATAAATTATGTTACTAATCACACCCCCAAACTTTAGTTTTGCTAGTCCCTAGCAAACAAGGAAACATAAAATAACTATAAATTTAAATGCTACTTTCGTAGAGAGCACGTTTGTATTTAGCAGATGCAACAAGCCTTTAAACCCCTAGGTAATCCCTAGTGAAGGAGTCGCAGTCTCTTGAAGGTTTTTAGTGAAGTTACCTACAAACTTTCAATATTTTTAGATTTTTCAAAACTAAAAATTTAAAATATAGATTTTTATATACTAATTACTTAGTCAATCATTATATGTTCATTATTTTTTCAAAATTTTCAAATCTTTTATCCTTAGCTTTCCATCATCGTAATTATCCTCTATCAGAACTCAATAATTTCAATTCAGTATAACGTGGAGTGTGTGCATATCAGTGAAAAGTTTATTCATCATAGATTTTTCTAAACTACAGTATTTAGAAAATATTTTCATCCCAACTCTCACTTATTGGCATACTCTAAAAAATAATTGAATTTTTGGGTTCTCACAATATTATAGATATTTATGAAAATTTCCTCGAACAATTAACTAAGAAGCTAAATCTCATGGAATGGATAATCAATTCTGTTCATATAACTTCTTTATTTATTCATAATATCTATTTTATATATCTCTACTAGACTCATATTCTTGCAAATCATAAATCACAAAGGTCTTTCCTTCGGCTTGTAATGGGGCTTTGGGTTTTAAGAAGATTTTAAAGATAAAGGTAAAGAGGATTCAAAAATATTTCTGAGAATTTAGCTCTTCCTTCTCTTCTTCTTCTATATTTTTCAGCTTCAGTAAGTATCCTCATTTTGGATAACTTCTTCCCATTTTTTTTCTAGTATAAATCCCATTTTCTTTTTTTTTCCAGTTGGAAGCTTTTTGCTTTTTTTTTTTTTTCATGGAATCATCTTTTTAGGATTTCTTCTATTTCTTTTTCCATATTTTCATACAATTGTATTTCGTCTTACTTGTACCCTTTTCAGTAAATTTTTTATCTACTACGCTGATACTCCTTTCACTCCCATTTCTCTCCTTATTTTATATTCTAAACTGTCAGAAATTTTAAGGTCAAGGACAAAAAGTTTTGGGCAGTACATATGGTTAAAGGTTTATAAAATCTTGGTATAAAGAAATTCAGTTTTAGGCTTCTAATATGAGTTCAAAGGATAAAATATTCTAGGATTTTTGACTTTTGGCTCTAGCTTGACAAAAGATGGCCTTTGGTCATTTTCACGATTTACTAATATGGATGTCTTATTACTTTGATATATTTAATAGACAGTTCTAAACAAATAAATTATCATATTTACAGAATATTTTGATTCCAAGTTCAACATTATAAGATTTCAAATAGTAGAGAAGTTCAAGAAAAATTTAGCATGAATAAAAACAGTCTCTCTTTCTCAGAATAAAAGAGGAAATAGGCTCTATATCTCACTGGTTATCTGATTTTGAAACTATAATCTAAAATATATGCAGTTCAGAACAACCGTATAGTTTCAAACATTCTCCTGATACAGTGTTCTAGAGATGCTTTACTTTGAATTGTAACTATTTCTATTTTGATTTTTGAACTACTACTATAATAGGTTGCTAAGAATTTAAGTTTTTCATTTTTTTTTCATAATTCTCATATAATGATTAACTTAAAAAATACTAAAATGAACTATACTAATATAATATATTTTTCAAAATTGATATGTATCCCCCCCCAAACTTAATTAGGACAATGTCCTCATTATGCAAAATAGGAGACATACAAAAAAAAAAAGAAAGTATTACCTTACTTTACTATTAAGTTAGTTATTGGGTTTAAAATTTGTAAAAAGAATAAAAATTCTTCCCCCAAACTTGGTAGAAAAATACTACCGATTCTAATGGAAAAAAATGTTAGATGTTAGTGTAGACACTCCCATTTTGCCCTTTCGGAATATACAAATTTTTTCGGTCAACCTTTGACCCCATAACCCTAATGTGGGACCATATACTAAAACAATAGTATATGGCTGGACACAGGCTGAAATAATAGTTTTGTGGCTCAGGCCCCATAACCCTAATGCGGGGACTATGCACTGAAACAATAGTACATGGCTGAACATAGGCTGAAACAATAGCTCTATGGCTTAGATCCCGACATAGGGAGACTATATACTAAAATAATAACATGTAGTGGGAATGCAAGCTAAAATAATGGTCTCGCATTTCAGGCCCCATAACCATAACGCGGGGACCATGCACTAAAATAATAGTCTATAGCTGAACACAGGCTGAAACAATAGCTTTGCGGCTCAGATCTCGACGTAGGAAGACTATATACTAAAACAATAATACATAGTCAAAATGCAGATTGAAATAATAGTCTCGCATTTCAGACCCCTAACCCTAATGAGGGACCATATACTGAAACAATAGTATATGGCTGAACACAGGCTGAAACAATAGTTCTGTGGCTCAGGCCCCATACCCCCGACATGGGAACTATGCACTGAAATAATAATACATGGCTGAACATAGGCTGAAACAATAGCTCTGTGGCTCAGATTCCAACGTAGGGAGACTATATACTGAAATAATAGTATATAGTCAAAATACAGGCTGAAACATAGCCTGGCATTTCAGACCTGGCCCTAACCCGGACAACCTCGAATTAAGCGCCTACAACCACAGGCTTAATTTGATTGCACGCGAAATCACAAGCGCGCAATCAGTCCCTTCTCAGACCAGACTTCCTTTTCCCAGACCAACCCAAGACTCAATCACATGCCTAGCACCAGACGCGCGACTGGATTGAGCGGCCCATCACCGACGAGCAATTGTCCTACGCCCGGCCTAGTCTTACTGTCCTTGACCCGTAAGTTTCCTTAATTAAATGCTTTGAGAGTGGTGCTTAATCAGATTACACACCCTAAAATGGGAGCATAATTAGTCCTAATGCTCTTAGAACTAGGAAACTCACTGGGCAAGTCAGTCGGTCGCTCACTGAGTTGGTGATCGACTCAATGCGATTAAGCACCGAAAAACTGGCGCGTAATTCGATTATACACCTGAAACAAGGTATTTAATTGGAGAAAAACCTATAAAAGATTTTTTTCTAATTCACCCTAAGGGAGGCTGACAACACAAAGGAGAACGGATTTTTTTGAGAGTTTGAAATCGGAGAACTCCGAGGACAAACCCATAGAGCAACCTAGTCATGATTTTGAGATTCAAGCTTCGAATATTCAAGATTTCTCTCTGCAGCCTCGACCCTAGGTAAGGATTTAATTTGGTTAATTCACAACCGTAACTTCTAATCTCTAGATTTAGGAATTCTATTAGTTTTAATTTTCAATCTTAGACCGTAGCACCCTCTTTGGACCGTAATTTTCTATATCTGGTTCTAGTCCTCTATTTCTAGAGTCAGTCCTTAATTCGACGATCCGATGCATCGATCCTAGGCTTTAATTCCATTCTAAAATCTTAATTTTCAGTCCTATCATTAATCTCTAGTTCTAGGTCATAGACTCTAGAACCAATCCTTAATCATACGATCTGATTTTTTGATTTCGGACCTGAATTCAGTCCTAAAATTTTAAATTATGGTTTTAATTCCCTATTTCAATTCCTCAAAAAATCCTAAATATTAATTTCAGTTTCTATAATTCTAGGTCATAATTTAATTCATAATTATCACCCCAAAATCGACTCTAAAAAGCCTAAAATACTATTTTACAGTCCAAAATCCAATTTATCTTCAGTCTCAGCCACCCGATTTGCCCAAGGGAGCTTATGGAGGGTACTCGGGAACGAGGCCAATCATCCTTAGAATAGCGGGCCCAAACCCCTTTTTTTCTAATTAATTCAATTTCTAATTAAAGTTAGGATATTTAAATTAATTAGATTCCTAGTAGGATTAGGAGACTGAATTAATTAGATTTCTAATAGGATTAAGACATTTAAATTAATTAGACTTATAAAAAGATTAGGAGACTTAATTAATTAGATTTCTAATAGGATTAAGATATTTAAATTACTTAGACTCCTAGTAGAATCAAAAGACCTTTTTGAAATCAGACTCCCAGTAGGATTAGGAGACCAAGTTAAATAAAATCCCAGCAGGAATAAAAAAATCAAACCATTTACGCTAAAGGCAACCCACAACAGCTGACGTTCGTTGGCAGATGATTCAGTAAAGGAGTTCAACCTACAAGGCCCCACTCCCCTTAAAGCGTGATTAGTGATGTGTTGCAGCGTCGATAAATATTTGCAGCTGGCGATCGCATCTTCTCAGGTATTTTCATTTAGAATTTGCCTCTTTAATTTCAGCATTTAATATTTCCTAGTTTATTACTCTATCATCGCCATTGCTAGAGTCCACTTAAGACAGAATTGGGCCACTTATTTCGGGGACCGAGAGGAACCCAGGAAAAAGCGCGCACCAACAGACTGGTGATCGCGATGGGACTCTTTTTCGCTAAGGTTGCCTCGGTTTAATTAATTTGGTTTTATATTTTCCTTGTTTGATTTAATTTGGTTTTATATTTTTTGCTTTTTATTTTGATTTTTATGTTGTTTCGCTTTATCACTTTTCTACAGACACTTGCACGTGGATAAACTTTTTCAAAAAAAAAAAAAAATCCTATTTTAAAAATGGCAGGCATTAGAAAATTAAACTTTAATGATAACGTCCTACCCGTATGGGGCTCCCATAGCGACCCCGAGTATAACATTAGGCCGTCTCCATGGACATCCCATCATTTTGCTCGAGTAAACATGGTTAATGAGAGCGAAAAACACCCCTTCGTTCCACGAAATATAAATTATCGTGATAGCACTGAAGAAAGTGGTACTAAGCGAAGCTACCTCGATAGTCAAGTTATGGACCACACTCTCAGTGCACTCACAAAAGGAGGAAGAGAAGTCGACACATTGCTCCAGTCCCAAAGACAAGTTATTCTGAGGGATAGACAAAAGGAAAGGATGCTGACTCCTTCACATGCTCTTACTCCCCTGACACATAACACATATACCTGTCACACCTTCTACAATAACAACTGTCGAGGACAACCCTCTCCCAAGGCACCTAGAAAAGACACCGCCATAAACATAAACAACCTCCACAAATTTCTAGATGACTACATGGTTGACAAAGAACGCTCTCGTCACACTTTTAGATTTGAAAAATTTTACCGAGACATTGACTTCACTATACCCGCTAGTTTTATACCTCCAAAATTCAACAAATACAACGGTACATGAAACCCAAAGCACCACTTAGCCCTATTCTGCAATGACTGTCGACCAATGCGCACCAATAATGGGCTCCTGATCCATTACTTTCCGAGATCACTAAAAGGAGAAGCCCTTGACTGATTCGCGGCCTTACCTTTAGCCGAAATCAAAATATTTGAAGACTTAGCCAACAGATTCCTAGATCAATACCAGCACCTGACTCATAAAAAAATCAGTCTTGCTGACTTGATACACACAAGATAAGAGGACGGTGAAGACTTCTCGACATTTGCCAACTGTTGGAGAAGACTTGCCGCTCGAATGGGGAATCAAATAAAAGAAAGTGATGCGATAGAAATCGTGATTAGCAATACCCGAGAGCCACTTCGGAGCATTCTCATCCTAAGCGACTGTCACGACCTTGCTAGCCTTTATCAACACGCCTCACGCATAAAACGTCAACTGAAGAATGGAGACCTGAGTCTTCCTACCTTAACATCCAACGGACCCTCCTCCGACAACCCCGAGACAAACACCCTAAACAAAGCCATAGACTCTGAACAAATCAATCTGAACCAAGAATAAAACCAAACTAACCCTCAACCATCCCACCTATATGACCAAGCTCAAGACCTCTATACAAACCTATACCCTGACTATAACCAACCTCTATACCCTGACCAAGACCAACCACTATACACCAACCAATACACGATGACCCGTACTATGACCAAAGCCAATACCCAAATGACACGCAAAATAACACCACCTATTATAACCCATTGTTCAATCAAACTCAACTCGCATACGAGACTGTACACTCATTTACCCCCGCCCCATTCCACCCAGCTAGCCTGATCCAAAGAATTGAACCTCCCTCAGAGCAAGACCATACTATTCACTTATAACCAACCAACCCTATCCCACGCACCTATAAACACAAAGTTACCTTTCTCCCTGAACCGGTTACCAATATCACTAAAATCCAAACTATCACCGATTCCATCCCTAAACTAACTCAACCCATCACCAAACTCATTGCCGAACTCAATGCACTTATCTCAGAACCAACTCAACCTACCCTTGAATCTAATAACCTACCAACAAATGAATCAATCCCCACACCTCCTGAACAGATGCCTAAACCAATGACACAAACTACCCCTGAACAGGCTCATGTGCTGACCCTAGAGGTAGTTTTCGAACCTATCAATCGGTATTATACGACACCATTCATACTTAAACCAATCACAAAACTACACTATGAATCCAAAACCGTAATCCAATGTATCCCCAAAATCACTAGCCCTCTCGCTTCCAAATCAACTCCAAAACTAACCCCTGAAATCGAACTCATTGTCAAACACATTGCCCCACCTATCTCAAAACAAGTCCCTAAATCAATCCCTACACCTGCTTTGAAACTTGAACTCAACAATAAACACATCACCCCACTAACCTCAGCATTGACTCTCGAATTAACTTCTACGCCCACTTAGAGACTTAAACTCACTATCACCTCACCTGGCACCAAAGTTAACCCCAAACTCAAACCTATTATAAAACCTAAACTTATCATCAAACCTAAACCTAAACTTATCATCAAACCTAAACCTACTATTAAAACTAAACCTATTATTGAATCGAAACCTATTATCGAATCTAAACCTATCCGCGAACATGAATCTATCACCAAACCTAAACCCATGATCGAACATGAACCTGTCATATGTTGTGGAACTCCAGTGTGCTGATTTATTATGTAATGGTAAAAGCAAAATAAAATAGAGGATGGATTCAGCACAACTGAAATATCACAGACTGTTGGCGGATTTCTGAGTGTGTGCTTACTTTATTGGTTGGTGGGGAAAGTCATTTAAAAATAAAAGAAAGAGTAAAACTGGGGATGGAATCAGCACAACTAAGAAATCCTAGACTTGCAAGATACAGGGTCCATTGTAGCAAGTTTTGATAAGTAAGAGTTTGTCCCAGAGGGAAAGGTGATCTGTAGCTCTAAAGGAGCCATCTCTAGTAGTCCCTCCAGATCTGACTACAGATCTGGCAGTTTTAAAAGGAGGGGAGTTTAAGGTCCCTTATTCTAAGTATTCTAATGTCTAAACTACAGAAAGGATTGAGAGGATGGATGGAATGTGGAAAATAAACATAAAAGGGTGAGAAGTATATTATTGAGCCCAGATCAGAGGAGTTTTGTAACTCAGATTCAGATCTGATGTTACAGAAATCCTATCCAGTGGCTACATTATCACCACTGAGGAGAAAGGATCCAACCCATCACTCTGCCATGATTCCACCCTTAATGCTATAACCTGTCTACTCAAATGGTTACAGATTATCCCATAGGGGAACCACTATCCAGGGATGGGTCAAAACATAACCAGTAAATCATTGCAGGCACTATTTCATCCAGGCTACCACATAGGAACCTCAACCTCTAAAGCTCTATATGTGGGGCTAAGGCTGTATAGGACCATGATAGCCCAGACACATAGAACCAGCAAGAGATTGAGTACAACCTTCGATCTAGCTGTCCATTGCTTGAGTGAGGCTACAATGGTCCAGTCACCAGTCTACAATCTCTATAACCAGATTAGATCCAACATTTGATGGCGGATCTATACAAATATAGGGGAGTCTGCCTCTGTACAATCTCTCACCAGGCTTCTACAAGCTCAGGTGTAAAGAAGAAGGATCCATCTTGGATCGATGGATTAGAATCACCCTAAGGCTATAATCTGTCCACTTAAATGGTCACAAACTATCCCAGAGGTTATCCTCCTCATGGAGCCCAAGACAAAACAAGATTATCGCTGCTACCACCATGGTCACAAGGCTACTAGCTCAAGCTCCCTTGGGGATTTCAGATCTAGTGGGTCCTGTGGTGGGGCTAAGGCTGTATAGGACCATGATAGCCCAGACACACTAGTCACTTGGATCTGAGTGACCCTTAGAATCAGTCCCCCATCGCTTTGAAACACAGCCAAAGCAATGGCGGATGACAAGGCAGCAGCCTTGCACAGAGCATCTCACACACAAACACAAATCCCACAAAGTACAGATCCTATTACAGAACTTCCATTAATATAGTTCAAAATACATACAAAGACATAGCCAGCAAGTGCTGGACTATGGAGAGAAGGAAAAAGAAAAAAAAAAACTACTTACAACTACAAAAAGAAAAACAAAACGATCTCAGATCAGGTCTGCCAGAAATGAGATGGGTGCCTAGCTATTCCAGGATGTAGAAAGAAAAGAAAGTCTAAGCTCCTAAACCTAAGCTAAGTGTGGGTATTTATAGCAGTGGTGTGGCGGCACATTAGGGTTAGGAAACCCTAATTTTAACAATGCCACGTGGCCAAATAGTGATCCTTCGATGCCTTGGGGCACGTGCACGAAGATTTGAGAGTGGGAGTGCGTGCCCTAATCCCTGGAAATTCCCAGAAAGTCCTCTGCTGAAGAGATGGAAGTTTGAGATTTAGAGCTTCGCTAGGTAGCCATTATTTCCCAGACTTGTCGCATGGTAGCTTTTGTTCTTCGCTAGGATGATTTGAAATTGAAGCTTCACGCCTTGGTTTGCTCTTCAGCGATGTGAGGTTGAGTGGACATCAGAGCCTCAGATGTCGCGGGGTTGGAGTTTAAGCAGTCGCGAGGTTGATCTTCGTGAGGATAGATTTGATTAGCGCGAGAACTTTGCGAGCACTTATCCTCACTGGGCTTCGCGAGTTACCTCGCGAGGCTTTGATGAGTTCTAAACTACGCGAGGTTCCATGTCTTAACTGATCTTCGCTAGGGTAGCTTTGCCTTCGCAAGGACACTTTCTTCTTGAATGGCGCGAGAACTGCGCGAGGAGTTCTCTTCTGATAATTGTATCCCGCGGTGACTGTGCGACAACTGTGCGAGGAGTCTTTTGAAGCTCTCTCTTCTCACCTGTTCTGAGCGAACTGTGCGTGGTTGAGAGAAGTATTCTTTGAACTGTGTGAGACTGCGTGAGTTGTTCTATTCTTGAGCTTCACGAGAGCTGTGCGAGTTTATGTTTCTGAGGCTCTTCAGTCAATCATCTGTGCGAGAAGTTGTTGTAGAGTCTTGGGATGCTCAGCTGGACTGCGCAAGGCTCATTTTCAGGTCTGAATTCAGACTTCATCCTTCTAAGGGACTTCTGGTGCCAAAACAAGCTTTTTAGCATGATTCCTGGCCTTATTTCACTGCTGGGTAGTACCTACATAAAACACTTAACAAGGACTTATTAGGTGGCTATGGGTCTAATCAAAGGTTAAGTTAAGGGGTGAAAAGTGGTACTTTTCAAGTCTTAACACAGACCTGCAAGATACAGGGTCTATTGTAGCAAGCTTTAATAAGTAAGAGATTGTCCCACAGGGAAGTTGATCGCAAGCTCCAAGGGAGCTATCCTTAGTAGGCTTTCCAGATCTGGCAATCCTAAGTGGAAGGGGATTTAGAGTCACTATTCTCTAAATCCTAAGGTAACCTAATGCCTGAACTATAGAAAGGGTTGAGAAGAATAATGGAGTGTGAGAAAAGAAATATAAAAAGGGTGAGAAGTATGCTATTAGGTTCAGATCTGATGGGTTTTATGACTCAAATTTAGATCTGCTACTATAGAAGTCCTGTCCAATGGCTACATTATCACCACTGAGGAGAAAGAATCCAACTCATCTCCGTGCCATGAACCAATCCCTTTATGGCTATAACCTGTCCACTTAAATGGTCACAGACTATCCAATTGGGGAACCACAATCCAGAGATGGATCATAACAAGTTTATCATTGTAGGCACTACTTCATCCAGGCTACAAACACAAGAATCCATAGGGAACCTCAACCGCTAAAGTGCTATGTGTGGGGCTAGGCCTATAGGGGAGCATGCTAGCCCAGACACATAGAACTAGCAAGAGTTTGAGTACAGCCTTAGGTCTAGCTGTCCACTGCTTTAGAAAGACTGCAATGATGCAGTCACAAGCCTACAATCTCTATAACCAAACTAGATCTGCCATCTGATGGCGGGTCTATACAAATACAGGGGAGTTTGTCTCTGCACAATCTCTCATAGGGCTACAAGCATAAGTGCAGAGATGAAGAATCTATGTTGGATCTGTGGAGTGGCCTCACCTAAGGCTAGAACCTGTCCACTTAAATGGTCACAGATTATCCCAGAGGCTATCCTCCTCACAGAGGTCCAAAGCAGAATAAGAAACATTGCTGTCACCACCATGTTCACAAGGCTACAAAAGCTCATTCCTCCCATGGGGATTTCAGATCTAGTGGGTCCTGTGGTGGGGCTAGGCTTGTATAGGAGCATGTTAGCCCAGACACAGGTCACTTGGATCTGAATAGATCTGTAAAAATAGTCCTCCATTGCTTATAGTACGACCTTGCAATGGAGGATCTCAAGGCAACAGCCTTGTACAGAACAACTCAATCTCAAACTTCAATCCCATAAATGTAAAATACCCAATCATTAAATTCCATTAAATCTAAACCAAATAAGCATACAAAGGCATAGCTAGCAAGTGCTGGGCTATGGAGAGAAGAAAAAGTAAAAAGAAATCTACCTAAACCTTACTAGAGATCTACAGCTACTGCAAGAAGAAGATAGACAAAATTCTATTCTAAGAGGGGTCTCCCTAAACCTAAACCAGCTTAGGTTTATATAGCAGTCAGTTTGGCGGCGCATTAGGGTTAGGAAACCCTAATTTTAATGATGCCACATGGCCTAATACTATTCCTTGGATGCCTCGAGGCACGTGCATAGAAATTAGAGCATTGGAGTGCATGCCCTAATTGCTAAAAGTTCCCAGAATGTCCTCTGTAGAAGTGAGGGAGAGTTAGAGTCCAGAGCCTCGCTAGGTAGCACTAGTTTCCAAGACTGTCGCGTGGTAGCACGGTCTTCGCTAGATTGGATTAACTTGAAACTCCAGCCGTCACGGGGTTGTCTTAGTTTGCAGCTTAAGCAGTCACGCGATAGAGCATTGAATCCTCACTGGATTGCTCTGTTCTTCGCGGGATTGCACTTTCCTTCTGAATGGCACGGGAATCGCACGAGCAGTTTGTTTCTTAGTGGATCTTCGTGAGGATCCTCGTGAGGGTGTGATGTGCATTGGTCTCTAAACTACACGAGAAGTTTTTCTAAAGTTTTGCATCCCGCGGCCACTGCACGACAGCTGTGCACAGAAATACCTGGAGCTCTCTCTCTCCTCGGCTGATCTGAGTGAACTGCATGAGGTTTTGAGTGCTACTTTCTTGAGCTGTGTGAGACTGCGTGAGCATCTAAGTGCTTGAGCTTTGCGAGAGCTGTGCGAGTCATGATTCTGAAGCCCTTCTGTCACTAAACTGTGCGAGAACAGCACGGACAATTGGTATGAAGTCTTGGGAAACTTGCAAGGACTGCGCGAGGCTTACTTTCTGAATCCTTTGAACCTTGCGGCAATTAGGCGAGGCTCATTTCTTGCTCTGTTGTTGTTGTGCTTTGCCTTCATGCAGTCAAGTTTTTATTTGGATCCAGCTTCCATTCTTCTGAGAGACTTCTAGGGCAAAAGTGGGCTCCTTAGCAGGATTAAGGCCTTATTGCAGCTGCTATTTATTACCTATAGAAATGACTTAACAAGCATTTATTAGATGGCTGAGGGCCTAACAGAGGCTAAGTTAAGGGTGAAAAGTGGTACTTTTCATGTCTTAACACACCCCCAAACCTAATCTTTGCTAGTCCCTTAGCAAAGCTACACTAAACATCTGCAGTTTCATTAAATGCCACTTTCGTAAGGAGCACGGATACATTTAGCATATGTACCAAGTGTTTTAAACCCCTAGGTGATCCCTAGTGGAGGAGTGAAATCTCCTGAGGGTTTTCAGTGAAGACACCCACAAACTTCACCATTAAAATAAGTTAAATATAGTGCAGATAATGACAACACAGATTCAAATGTTTAAAGTTTCATTCCACATCCATTTAACACTTAGAGGAAACTACAGCAATGTTTGCAGGCCATTGAGAACTTAAAAGTCAACATGTGTTTGCCTGACCATCATTTATTTAACATTAGAATTTCAATGTATGAAAATCAGTACCCAGCTTGCCTTTGATTCGAGATCCAGGGTGGATACCACCCTAAAGAGGTAAAAATTCAGACCCAATTCTCACTAGGGCTATCTCTCAACATTTAATAACTGAGGGTGTTCATAATCTCACAGCTCAAGAGCAGTTGCAGACCCCAAATGGGTTTGCAAGCATGAGCATAGGCCAAGCTTCTAATTTCTGACATCTTCAAGGATTTTCACCATAGATTGGGCAACTCTTCATCTTCACATGATAACTCATTTGACTTTGGATCCACAAGGTCTTTGAGAATGGGTTGTAATGTGTCTTATGGCTGAGGGGTGTAAAGAATAAAAGGGTTAAAAAGGGAATCCAAATTGAGAAATCAACAAGGTAAGGAGTGGTTCATGACTTCGCAACCTTCATTCCAGTAAAAACTTTATCTTCCTCTTCTATTTCAGAGACAAAGTGGTCAGCTTCTCCTTTTCTTTTCAATTTCCAGATGACGATGTTCTCTAGACTTCTCTTTCTTTTTCTCTTTTATTCTTTTGATGAAATGCCACACAACTGCCATTGATACACAGCTGTTCACAAGTTGCTTTTCTTCACCTTCCACAGAATATTGGACCATTCTCAGTATCTTTACTTCCTTCTCCTTTACTTTCTGAATTCTCAGAGTGAGGGTAAGGTTGACTCAGGTAATGAGGTTAAGGTGCAAGTTTTCTGGTGTTTGTGAAAGAAAAAATATGATTTTAAGGCTCAACTAGTGTATGCAAAAGGGGCAGATTTTAAAAGGTTGGAATTTTAAGCTCAAACTATCCAAATGAGGGCCTTGGTTAATTTCCTTAGTCTCATGAGTGCTGTCAATTAGTTTTGATTTGGAGTTGCACAACTTCTAGTGAAAAAGTCTTGATTTACTCAGTCCTTAGAGCAGAAATAATGCCAAAAACACTCTTTAAAAGAAAATGATGGGCTCAAATCTCACTAGGTATGATCTTCAATTTTAACTCATGGGGTGTATTTTTGTCTGTTTCTCTCCTCTTAGGCTCGCTAAGTACTTAACTCAGAAAAATTTCTAATATTAGCTTCATGGTGGTGTCAAGATCAACTTTTATCTGTTTCCAAAAGTCTGCCACAATATTTAAATGTTTCCTCATTGTATCAAGTTAAGTGAAAATTAACTTTATTCATCCCAGTTAAACCATCATTACTATACTAAAATTAACTATCCTATTGGCAGACTACCACACCCCCAAACCATTCGAAGCAGTGTCCTCACTGGTTTAATTGTGATAAAAAGTAGGAGAAACCAAGCAGATAGATAAAAATAAACACAGAAAAATAGAGAGAAACAGAAAATGCAAATGGAGCAGTAAGAGACTAAAAGAAACTTGCATTAAATTAAAAAGAAAATATAACAAAAAGATAGAAAAGGAGAAGATAAAATGGGGGGGCAATGTGTAGCCGGGGGAGGGTTTGAGGAAGATGGAGGGGGAGATGTAGGTGGTGCCATTTTTTCTTCTTTTTCTCTCGCTTCTCTCTTTTTTTTCTTTTTCTTTTCCTCCTTGGCCAGGATCCGCTGGACCTCATAAATTCATCCCAGAGAATTTACAAGGGGTCCGACTCCTTTGGCGGTGGGGGATCGTCCCAGATGGGGTAAAATTTGATCGAGAACCCGAAGCGGTTGTCATCTGCCATTTGTGTGAGGAGGTATGGACTTCTAGGGTTAGAAGAGGATGGATGAGATGAACCTAGCGAAGGTGTGGATTAAATCTGGATTGCGCGACAATCTCTCAAGTTATCCTTCGAGCACGCGATAGAGTGAGATTAATTCATGTGAATCGCGCGAGCGGCTCCTTGGTTTCTTTTGGATTGCGTGAAAAGCTCTGAGGTTCATTTTTTTGAATCTCGTGACAAACTTAGAATCTCGCGATAGGAAATACAGTATTTCTGTTGAATTGCGCAAGTGCCTGATAATCTCGCGAGAACTACTGAATAGCACGATGTGGGCCGCGTGAGAGGTTGTCAAGCACACCTGAAACTCGTGATAGGCATTGAATGTTTCTATGCAAACTGCGCGACATGCTCCCAGGCTTCCTGTTTAACGTCGCGATAGCTTTTGAATCTTGTGATAGTCTCCCAGACTTTCATTTTAGACCTAACGACAGTAAAGGATAGAACAGAGAGCATGTGCTCTCTGTTCTGCCCCTATTCTTGTTTGCTTGTGGTTGGATCCGGGGCATGACTCTCTCCTATGGCTACCTCTAGACACATGCAAACTCAAGCATTTAATCAAAAATGACCTCCCATATTAGGCGTGTAACAAAAGCTATCTATTGAAAAATAGTAAGAATCAAACCATGCATCAAAAGCTTAAAATAGATTGGTCCAGATTTAGATAAGATCATGAACAAATCCTAAAGAATAGAAACAAGTAAGATAAATCAACCAAAAACATCATACATATGATACAGTAATGACACACCTGTGGATCAATTTGAAGAAGGATCGTCTTGAAGGTGAATGGTGTCCATGGGTTCAACAGGTTTTTCAAAACAAGGCTTAAGCCTCTGACCATTCACTTTCAAGGTTCTCTCAGACTTGGGATCCTTGATTTCCATAGCACCAGATGGGGAAACATGCATGACAATATAAGGACCTTCCCATCTGGATTTCAATTTGCCCGGAAATAACTTAAGTTTGGAGTTAAATAACCAAACCTTATCACCAGCAATAAAACTTTTTCTCAACAGCCCTTTGTCAAAGAAAGTTTTAGACCTTTCCTTGTAGATCCTGGCATTGGCATACGCATCCATCCTTAGTTCTTCCAATTCAGACAGCTACAGCGACCTGTGAAGACCAGCAGAAGTTAGATCTAGATTTAAATGTTTGATGGCCCAATAGGCCCTGTGTTCTAACTCCACTGGGAGATGACAGGACTTGCCATAGACCAGTCTGAATGGGGACATACCAATGGGTGTCTTATAGGTAGTCCTATAAGCCCACAGTGCATCATTAAGCTTGTCAGCCCACTCCTTCCTATCAGTCCTCATAGTCTTCTCAAGGATATGCTTGATCTCCCTATTTGAAATTTCAACTTGCTCATTGGTTTGTGGGTGGTAGGGAGTAGCAATCCTATGGGTGACAGAATATTTCTTGAGCAAGCTCTTGAAATTTCTATTACAGAAATGGCTCCCCCCATCACTGATAATGGCTCTAGGGGTACCAAATCTGGAGAAGATATTTTTGTTTATGAACTTGAGGACCACTTGATTATCATTAGTTCTTGGGGCAATGGCTTTTACCCATTTGGAAACATAGTCCACTACCACTAAGATGAAATGAAAACCATTTGAAGGAGGAAAGGGACCCACAAATTCAATACCCCACACATCAAACAGTTCTACAACAAGGATGGGCTGTAAAGGCATTGAATTTCGTTTAGACAACCCTCCTAGTTTCTGACATCTTTCACAGGTCTTGCAGTGTGTATTGGCATCTCTGAAAAGAGAAGGCCAATAGAACCCACACTGTAACACTTTGTCAGCTGTTTTTCTCCCACTAAAGTGACTCCCACAGGCATTTTCATGGCACATGGCCAGAATACTGGGGACATCACTTTCGGGGACACATTTCCGAATGATTTGGTCTGCACAATACTTGTACAAGCAAGGTTCTTCCCAGAAAAATAATTTGACCTATGAGAAAAATATATCTTTATCCATTTTTGTCCAATGGGAAGGGATCTTGCCTATAACTAGATAATTGATAATATGTGCATACCAGGGAATTAAAGAGTGGATGGCAAATAGTTGCTCATCCGGGAAGACATCATTTGTAGCAAGGTCATCATCACCTTTTTCCAACATAATTCTGAACAAGTGGTCAGCCACCACATTTTCTACACCCTTCTTGTCCTTGATTTCAATGTCAAACTCCTGTAACAGGAGTATCCATCTTATCAATCTGGGCTTTGCGTCCTTCTTGGACAGTAGGTACTTTAATGCTGAGTGGTCAGTGAAGATGACAGTTTTAGACCCAAGTAGGTAAGGTCTAAACTTGTCCATAGCAAAAACCACTGTCAGAAGCTCTTTCTCAGTGGTTGTGTAGTTCAGCTGAGCTTCAGCAAGTGATTTGCTGAGATATGCTATGACCACAGGCAGCTTATCTTTTCTCTGGCCCAGGACAGCACCTATTGCCAAGTCAGATGCATCACACATCAACTCAAAGGCCAAGGTATAGTCAGGTGTTTGGAGTACAGGAGCAAAGGTGAGGCAGATTTTTAACTTTTCAAATGCCTCAAGACATTCAGTAGAAAAATCAAAGGGCACATCCTGGCAGAGCAAGTGGCACATTGGTTTAGCAGTTTTGTTGAAGTCTTTGATAAGCCTCCTGTAGAATCCAGCATGCCCAAGAAAAGATCTGATTTACTTGACTATTTTTGGAGGGGGCAAATTTGCAATGAGGTCAACTTTGGCCTTGTCTACCTCAATTCCATCTTTAGAGACCACATGGCCCAACACAATTCCTTGTGTTACCATGAAGTGGCTCTTTTCCCAACTTAAGACCAAATTGGTCTCTTCACATCTTTGTAAGACTTGATGGAGGTGTTATAGACACTGGTCAAAGCTATCCCCATAAACCGAGAAATCATCTATGAAAATTTCTAAGAATTTATTAATCATAACAGAAAAGATGGCATACATACACCTCTGAAAGGTGACTGGGGCATTACACAGTCTAAAAGGCATCCTTCTGTAAGCAAAGGTGCCAAAAGGGCAAGTAAAAGTAGTTTTCTCTTGATCCAAAGGGTGCACAGGGATCTGGTTGTACCCTGAGTACCCATCACAAAAATAGTAAAAAGCTTTCCCAGCCAACTTATCAAAAATTTGATCAATAAAAGAGAGAGGGAAGTGGTCTTTTCTGGCCTTGGAGTTGAGTTTTCGATAATCGATGCAAACTCTCCAGCCAGTGGTCTCCCTGGCTGGTCTCAACTCTCCAGAGTCGGTTGTGATCACAGTGATGCCAGACTTCTTGGGTACTGTTGAGAACTGAAAAATACCATTTCTCACCCTGAAACTTGAGTCTTGATAGACCTTTGAGAGAACTAAATAAGTGTTTTAAGTGCTGGTGTTGCAGCTAACAATAAAGACAGGCTTAACCATAAAAGCAGCTTAAAAATGCCAAAAAGATGACAATCCATGTCAATCCAAAGGAAAAAAGAGAAGAAACAACCTCACTAGCTGTTGAAAGGTCTGAATTGAAGAGGCAAAGACCTGCTCTCAACCCAGAAAAGAAGTACGGAGCAATTCGAACAGAAAAATGCACTACAGAGTACTTTTCGCAAAGAACCTGAAACTCTGCGAAAAGAACAAAAACTCCAGGCTTAGCGTTCGAAGAGCATTTGAACTCTTCGAAGAGATGATTGACCTTTTCGAAAAGAAGAAAACTCAATTTGAACAGAACAAGAACATTGCGAAAAGAGCTTCAGGAGCTACAACACCTTGCGAAAAGTCCCCTAAGCTATGCGAAAAGGTATTCTGGAGATTCCAAGCTTTTGCAAGGGCAATTTAGTAATCTGTTTCACGCGTCCCAATGCATTTAAAAACCTAGAGACATTCCAGAGGATTCTAAGCATGAAGCAAAGGCATATTCCACCCCACATGAGCACCCAGAGATGAAATAACTTGGCGGGAACTTCTAGAAACTCTAACAGATTTTCAAAATGCATAACAGAATTGATGCCTTTTTCACCTGATTGGCTGAACCAGATCGAGGAATTCTGATTGGCCAGAACAAATCTGGATCCTCGTGCTCGACCACCATTGGGCAATACAGATCTGAGCACCTCTGATTGGTTGATACACATCTTAGCTGGACTTGGGGAAAACTATAAATAGACGAACCATTTGCCCAATTTGGGTATTCAGATTTTGAGTTTCATTCCTATTCCCCCATTTCCAAACCAGATAGTTTGTCTGAAATCCCTGTAATAGCTTCACTTTGACTTGCAATTGAGAGTTGTGAGATATTTCTATAATTCAAAAGAGAGTTGTATTCAAGACTACAAATCTGAGAGCTGTTTAAGCTGTGCTCTGTAATTGTAATGGTGGATTTGAAAAGGTTGCTGTAAACCGTATATTCTCAATTGGACTCATGTTAAGGGTTCCCTCTGATCTCCTTATTGCATTAGACTCCTTTAGATTTACTGTTTTTCATGCAATTTCCCTTGATTCATTAATCCTGTGAGAATTAGTGTTGGTAACCTAATCTCTCACGGCATTTGTAGTGATGCTTCTTGTTCTAAACTAAGGCTTTGGATTAAAGACTATTGGATGGTTTGTGGCCATTAAAGTGGACAGACCATATCCATAAGCTTAAACCTAATCCTTACATTAGATTTATTTCTCTTACATCTTCACTTGTAGCCAGATGAAGATTGGATCATCTCTCAGTTGAGCTGCAGTCATTCTCATTAGTTTTCAAGGACCAAATCAAAGTTAGATATTACTTCTCCATTTTTTGCCTCAAACGTTCCCCCAACTCGGATCTGGATCATTTAGTTTAACTTTTACTTTTATCATTTAGTTAATGTGACAAATTCAACCTCCCATCTTATGTGCTTTCTAGATAGGATAAGAGGCCAGATTTGGTAGCTCAGATCTGGAGGTTTATCTTGCATTTTAGACAAATTCTCTGTAGACGATCTTTCACTCACTTACATTTAAAACTTGCTACAATTGGCCCTGATCTTGCAGGCTAATTCACTTCTACCTGTGCTGATATTTCTTTACTTTTTTTTAATATTCTAGATTCAGTATAATTTAGTATTTGCAAACCTGTTTTCAAAACACACATAAATCAAGCACACTAAGAAGTAACAACAAGTTTTTGGCGCCGTTGCCGGGGAATTTGTTCTAAAATAGGTAGACCTAAGTTTTTACTTTTATTTTTTTATATCATTACTAAACTATTCTATTGTTTATACCTGAGAAGTTATTCATGTCTAATTCTTGAAGAAGGGAAACTACTTAAAAAAGAAATTTTGAAGGTTTGCTGTGAATAATCAGATTTTTTGTTCTGAGTTGTATGTTTGGTAGGAGGACTCTCAGCCCTGAGATTGTCCCACTGAATTTAGAAGTTGAAAGGCTACTACGAACCAAACAAACAATACAGAATTCTGGTACTATGGGTGAAGAACCTCGACTTTTGAGGGATTACTTTGCACCTAGTGCTTATAATTCTCCGTTTTGCATTCAATTTCCTACTGTTGAAGGAAATTATGAGATCAAATCATCGACTATCCAAATGCTTCCTTCCTTTCATGGGTTGAGTATGGAAGATCCATACAAACATGTGGATGAATTCTTGGCTCTTTGCACCACATTCAACATAGCTGGATTTGGTACAGAAGCAACCAAGCTTAGGCTCTTTCCTTTTTCATTAAAGGATAAAGCTAGAGCATGGTTATCTATGTTAGCACCAAATAGTATCACTTCTTGGAATGATTTGCAGTGTCAATTTTTAGCCAAATATTTCCCAATGTCTAAAACAAGTCAATTGAGACAAAGTATCATTTCCTTCTCACAAAACTCAACTGAAACTTTCCATGAAGCATGGGAACAATTTAAGGAACTTTTAAGGTAATGTCCTCATCATCAAATTCCCAGATGGCAGCTGGTTCAAAGCTTCTATCAAGGAATTGATCAAAAAGGCAAAAATATGGTGGATGCCTCCTGTGGAGGCACTTACTTGCAAAAAACAGTTGAGGAGGTTTGGGAGTTGTTTGAAGTAATTGGTGAAAACTCAACTCAACAGGAATCTCTGTCAAGAGATATTGAAAATCCTGCTAGGTTGAACAATCACCAACCCACCAAAGGGAAGATCTATGAGGTGAATGAGTTGGAAAGAAAGATGGACAATTTAACCACAAAGTTTGATAGATTGATGGACTCACTTAAAAATCCAAATGTTGCAAGAGTAGAGGAGGCATGTCTGATATGCCAGTCCCCTACTCATTTAATTGACCAATGTCCTGCAGCACCACAGTTCCCAGATTTAATGGTGGAACAAGCTCATGCTGCTTAATCATTTGGACAGATGCAATCAAATGAATATCCATGGAGAGGGCACCCCAATTTGAGGTGGAACCAAGGGAATTATCAATCACAATAGCAGCAACAACCAAAGAACCAAATGCCTTTCAAAACTGCACAACCTTATCAGCAGAATTTTTATGTCAAACCAAATTTTTAGCAGCCCATTCCACAACAACCTCGTGATACACTTGATTCAAACCCTTCAGTCCCCTTCTTTTGAAGATCAAGTCCCTGAATTCACTCCAATTTAGGATCTTTAACTCAGACTGTGAATTTTCACAGCCAGAGCATAAAGAAGATTGAAGAAACATTGGGACAGCTTTCAAATACTTTGGCAAAAAGAGAGGAAGGAAAGTTACCCAGCCAACCTTTGAACAATCCCAAAGGACAGTTCATGGTTGGAGAAGCTTCCAATTCACATGAAGAAGTAAAAACTGTCACCACTTTGAGAAGTGGAAGAATTATAAATAACAAAGTGGGTACTGAAGAAGAAAAAAATGAGGAAAAGAATAAAGATATGCAGCAAGAGCAGCATAATGATAGCAGTGGGGGTACTGATAGACCTCAGAAAAATCAAAAAAATGAAAAATAAAAAATTCAAAAAGTTTCTGAAAATGCTTCCAAAGCTGTAGATGAAGGATTAATTCCTCATTTACCATTTCCTCATGCAATGAAATCTGTATCCCCTTTTAATAAAGGGAACACAAAAATAGAGGAAATGATGGAGACTTTTAAGCAAGTCAAGATAAATCTACCTTTGCTTGAGGCAATCAAACAAATTCCAGCATATGCAAAATTTTTGAAAGATGTTTGCACTCACAAAAGACAGTCTAGGATACAGTTGTCCAAGAAGGTCTTTGCTATGGAAAGAATTAATCAGGTGTTATCCATTGCCACACCTCCTAAACTTCAAGATCCTGGAATCCCCACAATCCCTTGCATTATTGGGGAACATACCATTGAAAAGGCTTTATTAGATCTGGGTGCTAGTGTCAACCTACTTCCATATTCTGTATATGAGAAACTAGGTTTGGGAGAATTAAAACCCACTCATGTGGTGTTACAACTAGCAGACGGATCTGAAAGGAAGCCAGTTGGAATGATTGAAGATGTATTGGTAGGAGTAGATAAATTTTTCTATCCTGCTGATTTTCTAGTTTTGGACATGGAACCAACCAAAAGCAAAACTTCCATCCCTGTCATTTTGGGAAGACCATTCCTGGCTACAGCAAATGCTTGCATCCAATGCAGGTCTGGTATTATGGAAGTCTCTTTTAGAAACATGAAGGTAAAATTAAATGTTTATAATGCAGTCACACAGCCTCAATTCAACTCTGAAGAATGTTTTCATGTTGATCTATTGGATGAACTTGTAGAAGGGACTTTACAACAGTTTCTGCAGTGTGAAAATTTCACCACAGATGTTAAAAAATGCTTGGGGAAATTCTGAAGAAGAAACAGTTTGTATCTCAAATTCTGAGGAAATAAATGTTGTGCAAGAAACGAATAATCAATCAGCAAGTTTCTCTTCTTGGAAACCTCTACTCTTTCCCTTCCACAAACAGCTAAGGTACCTTTGTTACCTTCTTTTCTCAGCCCACCTGATTTAGAACTAAAACAGCTGTCAGAAAATTTGAAATATGTGTTTTTAGGAAATCATAAATCATTGCCTGCAATTATTTCTTCCTCCCTCACAAAGGAGCAAGAGGAAGAGCTGTTGGTTGTTTTGAAAGAACATAGAAGGGCAATTATCGGACTATTCGATTTAGGAGGAATCACCAATTTGTTTGCATGCACAAAATCCATTTGGAAGAAGATGCAAAGCCTTCTAGGGAAATGCAAAGGAGGCTGAACCCTCATATGCAAGAAGCGGTCATGAAAGAGGTTGTTAAGTTGTTGGATGTAGGGGTCATTTACCCCATTTCAGATTCAGCTTGGGTGGCACCTACACAGGTGGTACCTAAGAAATCTGGGATCACTGTTGTAACCGCAGACTCTGGTGAGCTGATGTCAACCAGACAAACAACTGGGTGGAGAGTCTGTATTGATTACAGAAAATTAAATGCAATGACCAGAAAGACCATTTCCCCCTCCCATTCATTGATCAGATTTTAGATAAGCTAGCAGGAAAAGCTTATTACTATTTTCTTGATGGTTACTCTGGGTACAACCAGATTCCTATGTACCCACAAGATCAGGAAAAGACCACATTCACTTGCCCTTTTGGCACTTTTGCCTATAGGAGAATGCCTTTTCGTCTTTGTAATGCTCCTGCTACCTTTCAAAGATGCATGTATTCCATTTTTTCTGATATGATTGACCAATTTATGGATGATTTTTCAATCTATGGAGACAGTTTTTCCCACTGTTTACATCATCTCAAATTGGTATTACAGAGATGTGAAGAAACCAATCTAGTTCTGAGCTGAGAAAAGAGCCATTTCATGGTCACCCAAGGCATTGTCCTTGGCCATGTTGTTTCTCACAAGGGCATTGAGGTGGACAGAGCAAAAATTGATTTAATTGCACATTTACCACCTCCCAAAACTGTTAAACAAATCAGAAGTTTTCTGGGACATGCTGGATTTTACAGAAGGTTCATCAAGGACTTCAGTAAAATAACCAAACCTCTTTGTCATTTGCTGTGTCAAGATGTCCCTTTTGTTTTCAATAATGAATGCATGAAGGCTTTTGAATTCCTAAAAAACTGTTTGATTTCAGCTCCAATATTGCAGTCTCCAGATTATTCATTACCTTTTGAACTGATGTGTGATGCATCAGATTATGCTTTGGGAGCTGTCCTTGGACAGAGAAAAGAAAAGCTGCCTCATGTCATAGCTTATGCCAGTAGATCAATGATTGATGCACAGCTCAATTACACAACAACTGAGAAGGAACTGCTGGCAATTGTTTTTGCTTTAGAAAAATTCAGGTCATATTTCTTGGGTTCACAATTAGTGGTGTTCACTGACCACTCTGCTTTGAAATACCTTCTGTCTAAGAAGGACACCAAACCAAGATTAATCAGGTGGATTCTCCTATTACAGGATTTTGATTTACAGATCAAAGATAAAAAGGGGGTGGAGAATGTGGTGGCTGATCACCTGTCTAGAATTTTAATTCGAGATTGATAGGCTGCCTATCAATGAATCTTTCCCTGATGAGCAACTTTTTGCCATTAGTGTACACACTCCTTGGTTTGCAAACATAGTCAACTTTTTGGCTACTGGAAGAATTCCTCAACATTGGAATAAAATGGATAAAGATCTTTTCTTCGCAAAGGTTAAACATTTCATCTGGGAAGATCCTCATCTGTTTAAGAGTTGTGCAGACCAAATAATAAGAAAATGTGTCCCTGACCAAGAATTTCATAGAATACTTTCTATGTGTCATGAACAGGCTTGTGGAGGTTATTTTAGTGGAAACAAAACTGCTGCAAAGGTTTTACAGTGCGGATTTTATTGGCCTACACTTTTCAAAGATGCTCTGCAGCATTGTAAGTCTTGCCAAAACTATCAAAAATTGGGCAGCATTTCCAAGAGAAACTCAATGCCTTTACAGCCTATTTTGGTAGTTGAGTTGTTTGATGTTTGGGGGATAGACTTCATGGGTCCCTTTCCTCCTTCCAATGGGAATAATTTCATTTTAGTAGCTATGGATTATGTATCCAAATGGATTGAAGCCACAACCACTAAAACAAACGATCACAAAGTGGTTCTTAAATTTCTTAAGGATCACATTTTTTCCAGGTTTGGTTTTCCCAGAGCCATTATAAGTGATGGGGGAAGCCATTTTTGTGATAAACATTTTGAAACTTTATTGAAAAAATACTCTGTGACTCATAGAGTAGCCACTCCATATCATCCACAAACCAGTGGACAAGTGGAGATTTCCAATAGAGAAATCAAACATATTTTGAAAAGACTGTGAAGAAGGACAGAAAGGATTGGTCCTTTAAGCTGAATGATGCATTATGGGCATACAGGACAGCCAATAAAACCCCAATTGGTATGTCCCCATTCAGGTTGGTCTATGGCAAAGCATGCCATTTACCAGTAGAATTAGAATATAAAGCTTTTTAGGCCATTAAAACATTGAACATGGATCTAACTACTGCTGGTAATCACAGGAAACTACAACTTGCTGAGTTGGAGGAGCTGAGAATGGATGCATACACAAATTCAAGATTGTACAAAGAGAAAGTCAAAACTTTCTATGATAAAAATTTATTGAGAAAAGAGTTCACAGCTGGCTCTAAGGTATGGTTATTTAACTCAAAACTCAAGTTTTTCCCAGGAAAGCTGAGATCCAGATGGAAGGCCATACATCGTCATTCGAACTGACCCCTTGAGTCGTTGATATCCTTGATCCAAGTAATGGAAGAATCCTGAAAGTAAATGGTCAGAGGCTCAAACCATGCATTGAAAATACCTAGGAGCCTGTGCTGCCCATCTGTCATCACAAACCTCCAAAAATCTGATGGTGGATAACTGTACATTATGTTTTTATTTCATAGTTTTTGCTTAGTTTCTTTGTTTCTGTTTTTATTCATGATTTGTCTCTTTTCGCATGGTTTAAATATGCTCCAAGTTAAGTCGTAAAGTAATAATTCTCTTTTCGCAAAGTTCAATTTACTTTTCGCATAGACTCTGGATTTGTAACGAACTGCTTGAAAGCAAGGATTTGCTTTTCGAATAGTTGGTTCTGAAGCTATTTTCTTTTCGAAAAGATATTGCTAAAGCTTGTTCTTTTCGAAAAGATGTTTCTGAAGCTATTAACTTTTCGAATGGTACTGATGCCATTCGCAGTTGTCAAAAGGTCTATTTTGAAACTTTTCGAAAACTTATAAAGAACTTTGCGAAATTAACTCTGAGTATATTTAAACCCTTTCGAAGTAGGGGTTTCATATTCGAAAGCTTTCTGAAGAGCGACCTGTTCCACAGAAACCCTATTTCGTTCTTTCCTTACGCAATTTGAGAAGATTGCTACATTTTTCTTCACCGTTGTTCGATCATTTGAGTTTTCAGAGAAGGATTTTAGCTTCTAGTCTGGGGGATTTCTGCAAGCAAACAACTCGTTCAATTAAAAACCCTAGATCTCAGTATTTCTCTGCACATTCTCTCTGTTTATCATTTGAAAATTTTCAATTTGTGTCAGCATCTGTTGTGGGTATTTTCATACATCAATTTCGAATGGGAAAAGCAGAGAAATCGTTGGCTGCCATGTTCCCAAAATCCTCTGCTAAGAAAGTTAGCAAACCTACCCCAAAGGGAAAAGCCAAAACTTCAGCCAAAAGAAAACTATCTATGGATAAAACGGATAGGGTGGAGAAAGGGAAGAAAGTTAGACATGAGGAACCCATCTCTGCTGCTGCTAGTCCTGAGCCTGAGCTTCCTCCTCTGCCTATACATTTGGTACTGCCAAATCCATTCATTGAAGCTTAGAAGCTAATTCCTGAGCTGATTGTGGACGAAACTTTTTTCGTCAACAAACCGGATTGCCTGTTATCTTTAAGATACATAAGGGAAGCCGCACTAAGCAATATCCTTACCCCTTTGCCAGAGAAAATTTACCCACGAATGGTGAAGTTATGGTACCAAAACCTAATCAAGGTCACTGAAAGAGATGCTGATGTCCCTACCCTGGTTATCTTTATTGATGATTGCGATCTTACGGTCACATTTGAAGATATAGGGAATGCTTTGGGGATACCCTTCCAATTTGATCCTGCTGGTCCATTGGCTGCTCCAGAAATAGCCTCCTTTAGAGAAATGGCTGCACATTTAACCCAAGGAATTGTGGGCACTGGACAGTCCATCATGAGGAGAGACCTAGCCCCCCAATTTCTATTGATGGACTCCATTTTGAGGGGAAGTTTTTGTCACCGGGAACAGCCAAGAGAGGAGAACACCAATTTTGGAGGCCCTCTTTCACTTTTCTAAGGGGCAGTTTTTCAATGCCCCTATGTTAATATTTGAAGCCATGGCTGATATTAGTGCCAAGTTGAAAAAGGAGCAGAAATTAGCTGGCCTCCCATTTGGTAGATTGATCACAGCCCTCCTCAGAGCCAAGTTTGACATTGATAATGAGGAACCATTTGAAGTCATTGCTCCTCACACTTTTGGGAAAAAGGCATGGACTACAAGCCAAGCCATGCTGAGAAGGATGAGAGAGGAAGGTGAACCTGCACCTCACTCACGTGAATGAACACACTTTTGAACTGCCCTGCAGTTCCCTTAGAACCAGTTTGCGGCTCTGTGGTGACCAGCTCTTTAGTGCACCACTTCTCAGCTGACTCTGCCCGAGACCACCGAAGTTGGCCTTTCACCCACCTCCCTCTACCAGCCCTGACCACTTCACCTATCCCAGCTGTCCCATCTCCCATACCCTCCATTATTCCAATTATAGATTCCCCCTCTATACCAACCACTCCAACCATACTCACCCCACCAATTTCTCCCACCAATGCCCATGATTTAGCTCCAGACTTTATTGCCCCATCTCCCTGCACTCCTTTGCGCCAAAGCCCCTCAAATTCCCCTGCTCATTCAGCCCACACACCTGAAGTATCCCACATACCTGAACCTGAGCCTTTCACTACAGAGGCTTATTCTTCCTTAATGGGATCTATTTTTGAAACCATGGGACTTGAACCTACCCCTATACCTGACCCTCATCATTTCACCCACTTACCTACTTCTCCCTTTACAACCATTGCACCTCCACCCTCCACTTCAGTTGTACCAGTCCCTGCTATGCCCACCTCTCCCCCACCTGCCTCTATTACCCAAATACTTTCCTACCTCCAATCCATCCAAGCCCAACTCCAAATCAACACAGAAAACCAGTCTGTGACCAATGACCTGCTCCAAACCTTAGCCTCCACATCACACACAACCACCATTACCCCTTTACCTACTGTTGATTCCCATGCTACCCAAACTGAACCAGAGGGAGTATTGGTTGATCTGCCCACCCCCACCACTACTGCCCATGCAACCCAAACTGAACCTAAAGTCCCTCTGGTTGCATCCCCTTCACCACTCCCCACTTTCTCTGAGCAAGCCATTCAGACCGACCCTGAAGTTCTCCTTCTGGACACTTCTTCTCCCCCTCCCACAGCTGGGACACCTTTGGTCCCCTACCATTCCATTCCCCTTCCCCGATTTGCCTCCCTCAGAAGAGCCATGGAAGACAATCCTTATATCTGTAGAGATGTTCTAAAAGGGTTAGCTGATTTACAAGCCTACATTCGAACCCCTTATGAAAACCAGATTCGGAAGTTGGAGTTATTTATGAAATTTGAGAGAGAGAAAATGAAGGACTTGCTGGGTCAAACCTTTCAGATGGTTAGGAGTGAGCAGCACAAGGTGACCATGTTACAAGCACAGCTTGACCAAGAAAAACTGAAGACCACTAGACTTGGCAAGTACATTGGCCTCACCAAAAAGATAAAATCAGAGGAATACACTGAGCTGCAAAACACTATCCAGGAGAAAGCTCAATCAAGTTCGAACTCCAATACTGATTCTAGTTCTGATTCTGACAGTGACCAATTGAACCAACTTATGATACAGATTTTGACCCCAGTTATTAGATCACATTGTACTTATCTGTGTTATGAGTTTGTAATATAACATTCTATTTTTTTTTGTATAATTACTGTGCATTTACATGCATCTTCTTGTCATCATGATGTTTTGTTTTTCTTTCTTGCTTATATCGTTTCTCTGCTTTGGACCAGTGTGGACCCTGCTCCCCTTTGGTTTGGGGGTGTGACAGAAATATCAATAATCAATAATGGAGTTAACATCAGTACAGCTTTTGATCAGTGGAATTTTTATTTCTTTTTCACACCTGTTGTTTTGAAAAAAAAATAAAAAATAAAAAAAATGAAGAAGTTAAAAACTTTTTGAAATTAATTTCTAGTGTAATTCTAATACTTTCATGAGGTGAATGTCAGGAAATTTCCAAAAGAAAAATTGATGTTTTAGTAAACCTAAAAAGAAGGAAAACAGTGAGGATACACCTCAGGAATTTGATAAAAACCACACCCAGTGAGGTTTGGGCCTGAAATGTATTTTTTGGAGGTATGAATTGGCAATTTTTTTCTTCTTTTGGGACTGATTGAATCTGCTTTCTTGCACTAGAAGTTACACATATCCAAATTGAAATAATTTGATAGCACTCATGATATTAAAGACATGACGTAAGGCCTCCTTTTGGACAGTTTGAACCTTACAAAGCCCCACCTTTTGAAACTGCCCTTGATACACACCATTTGAGCTGCATAAATCTATGATTCCTTTGAAATCTCATCCAATAAACCTCATCAACCTCATTTAGCCTAACCCTCACTCTGAGAATTCAGAAGGTAAAGGAAAGAAAGCTGAAGAAAGGTGAGTTGGGTAATAGTTTGGTAAAAGAAAAAAAAAAATAATTGAAGGTAATGATGTATCAGCAGAAGAAATGTGGCATTCCAGTCAATGTTGATTTGAGAAAAAAAAAAAAAAAAGAAAAAAAAAGGAGAGAAGTCATTTCATTGGAAGTTTGAAAAAGAAAGAGAAAAAGATGGCCACTTTGGCTCTGAAAATTCAAAGAAGAAGATGAAATTGTGTTGAAATAAAGAAGGTGTCCATACCACCTCCTTACCTTGACTGACTTCTAAAATTTTGAACTACATTCCAACCCTTTTATTCTTGATAAATTTCACCCATAAGCCACATTACAACCCAAGTTAAAGTCCTTACTGATCAAAGATGGATTGAGCTGTCACATGGAGATAAGGATTTGTGTAATCTATGGTGAAAAGAGTAGTGAATTCAGAACTAAAAAGCAATGCCTATGCTCATGCTTACAGTCCTATTTGAGGGTCAGAATCGCTCTTTAATGTGTGAAATAGTACAACCCTCTTACTTGCATATTGAGTGAAAATCCTGGTGAGAATTGGGTTTGAAATCAACTCATTGAGGTAACATCGAAACTGAATTCTCAAATAGAAGGCAAGCTTTTCATTAATTTTTCTTGTAAAAACTTTTTGACACCAACTGAGTGAATGATAAAGGAATTATAGCAGAATTTTAGTTTTGAACTGATATTTTCTTGAAAATCTTCTTACAACATGACTGATGCAGGTGTGAAAAAATCATTTGGGAGGAAAGTTTGCTGTAACAAAACTGCAGTGATCTTAACTGAGTTATTGAAGAAGTTTGTGGGTACCTTCACTGAAAACCCTCAGGAGACTTCACTCCTCCACTAGGGATCACCTAGGGGTTTAAAAGGCTTGTTGCATATGCTAAATGCAACTGTGCTCCCTACAAAAGTGGCTTTTTACTTTGTTTTTAATTTTGTCTTTGCTCAGGGACTAGCAAAGCTTAGGTTTGGGGGTGTGTTGAGAACTGAAAAATACCATTTCTCACCCCGAAACTTGAGTCTTGATAGACCTTTGAGAGAACTAAATAAGTGTTTTAAGTGCTGGTGTTGCAGCTAACAATAAAGACAGGCTTAACCATAAAAGCAGCTTAAAAATGCCAAAAAGATGACAATCCATGTCAATCTAAAGGAAGAAAGAGAAGAAACAACCTCACTAGCTGTTGAAAGGTCTAAATTGAAGAGGCAAAGACCTGGTCTCAACCTAGAACAGAAGTATGGAGCAATTCGAATAGAAAAATGCACTACAGTACCTTTTCAAAAGAACACAACGTTAAAAGAACTTGAAACTCTGCGAAAGAACAAAACTCCAGCTTAGCTCAAGAGCATCTGAACTCTTCGAAGAGATGATTGACCTTTTCGAAAAGAAGATAACTCAATTCGAACAGAACCAGAACATTGCGAAAAGAGCTTCAGGAGCTACAACACCTTGCGAAAAGTCCCCTAAGCTATGCGAAAAGGTATTCTGGAGATTCCCAGCTTTTGCAAGGTCAATTCAGTAATCTGTTTCACGCGTCCCAATGCATTTAAAAACCTAAGGACATTCCAGAGGATTCTAAGCATGAAGCGAAGGCATATTCCACCCCACGTGAGCACCCAAAGATGAAATAACTTGGCGGGAACTTCTAGAAACTCTAACAGATTTTCAAAATGCATAACAGAATTGATGCCTTTTTCACCTGATTGGCTGAACCAGATCGAGGAATTCTGATTGGCCAGAATAGATCTGGATCCTCGTGCTCGACCATCATTGGTCAATACAGATCTGAGCACCTCTGATTGGTTGATACACATCTGAGCTGGACTTGGGGAAAACTATAAATAGACGAACCATTTGCCCAATTTGGGTATCCAGATTTTGAGTTTCATTCCTATTCCCCCATTTCCAAACCGGATAGTTTGTCTGAAATCCCTGTAATAGCTTCGCTTTGACTTGCAATTGAGAGTTGTGTGATATTTCTATAATTCAAAAGAGAGTTGTATTCAAGACTACAAATCTGAGAGCTGTTTAAGCTGTTCTCTGTAATTGTAATGGTGGATTTGAAAAGGTTGCTGTAAACCGTATATTCTCAATTGGACTCATGTTAAGGGTTCCCTCTGATCTCCTTATTGCATTAGACTCCTTTAGATTTACTGTTTTTCATGCAATTTCCCTTGATTCATTAATCCTGTGAGAATTAGTGTTGGTAACCTAATCTCTCACGGCATTTGTAGTGATGCTTCTTGTTCTAAACTAAGGCTTTGGATTAAAGACTATTGGATGGTTTGTGGCCATTAAAGTGGACAGACCATAGCCATAAGCTTAAACCTAATCCTTAAATTAGATTTATTTCTCTTACATCTGCGCTTGTAGCCAGATGAAGATTGGATCATCTCTCAGTTGAGCTGCAGTCATTCTCATTAGTTTTCAAGTACCAAATCAAAGTTAGATATTACTTCTCCATTTTTTACCTCAAACGTTCCCCCAACTCGGATCTGGATCATTTAGTTTAACTTTTACTTTTATCATTTAGTTAATGTGACAAATTCAACCTCCCATCTTATGTGCTTTCTAGATAGGATAAGAGGCCAGATCTGGTAGCTCAAATCTGGAGGTTTATCTTGCATTTTAGATAAATTCTCTGTGGACGATCTTTCACTCACTTACATTTAAAACTTGCTACAATTGGCCCTGATCTTACAGGCTAATTCACTTCTACCTGTGCTGATATTTCTTTACTTTTTTTAATATTCTAGATTCAGTATAATTTAGTATTTGCAAACCTGTTTTCAAAACACACACAAATCAAGCACACTAAGAAGTAACAGCAGGTACCACCTGGATTGGTGCCACCCATTCAGAATCAGAGATGGGGTAAATTACCCCAGCATCCAGCAACTTAATGATTTCTTTGAGAACCACTTCTTGCATGTGAGGATTCAATTTCCTCTGCATTTCCCTAGAGGGTGTTGAGCCCTCCTCTAGATGAATCCTATGCATACAGATTGATGCATCAATCCCTCCCTGTTCAGCAATGGTCCAGCTAATTGCTTTCTTGTGCTTCCTCAGAACTGTTAGCAATTTCTCCTCTTGCTCACTAGTTAAAGAAGAGGAGATAATTATAGGAGGTTTCTCTTCTTTATCGAGGAAAGCATATTTCAATGTCTCTGACAGCTTCTTGAGCTCCAGATCAGGGGCTTGTTCGATGGATGGCAGGATTGGTGTATTGTTGGTTGGAGGAAGGGGCAACAATGTAGGTTTCCCATTGGAATGCTGCACTAAGCCCACAGAAGACCTCACTAGGGGTATGTCCTCTGGCATTAAAGCTAGGCTTCCTTCCTCCACCATGATCCAAACTTCAGTTAAATCAGTGACAATGTTGCTCCACTCCAGCAGAGTGGGCAGTTCTTCTTTAAGCTGAGGATACTTTGCACTGTTGTACACATTAAGCTCAACTTTCATATGTCCGAAAGTGACCTCCATGATCCCAGACCTGCATTGAATGCATGCATTGGCAGTGGCCAAAAATGGTCTGCCCAGAATGACAGGTATCGGGGATGTACTTTTGTCACAACCCATGTCCAAAACAAGGAAGTCTGCAGGGTAGAAGAACTTGTCTACCCCCACTAGGACATCCTCAACCACTCTCATGGGTTTCCTCTCAAATCTATCAGCCATCAATAGAACAATGGGGGTGGGCTTCAGTTCCCCCAAACCTAACTGCTGATATACACTGTATGGCATCAGGTTAACACTAGCTCCAAGGTCCAAAAGGGCCCTTCCAATCGTGTGGTCACCAATAATATAGGGAATAGTGGGTATCCCTGGGTCTTGCAACTTCTCAAGTATTATGATGGTTAATACAGAATTAACTGTATCAGTTGCAAAGACCTTTTTGGACAAATGGACGTTGGCCTTCCTTTTCTGAGTACAAAGGTCTTTCAGAGACTTTACATAGGCTGGGACCTGTCGGATCGCATCAAGTAGGGGTAAATTTATTTTGACCTGCTTAAAGGTCTCCATCATTTTCTCAATCTGTGCCTGACCCTTATCAAAAGGGGCAGGGCCACTCAAAGCTTGAGGAAATGGCAGCTGAGGTACTGCTGGTTCCTTGGCTGTAAGCCTATGGCTGAACTTTTGTTTTTTCCTTTTTTCTATTTTTATCTCCTGTTGAGGCTCAACTACAACCTCTTTATTTTTTTCTTGTTGAAGGGTAGCAGGCAGTTCTTGACTCTATGCTCTAACAAAGTCTTTGTCACTTCCACTTTATATTTCCTTGGGAATGACCTCTCCTTGTTCTTTTCCCACCTGGTTGTCTACCAGCTTGCCAGACCTTAAGGATGTGATGGCATTGGCCCCCTCAAAATTTGAGGAGCCTTCTCCAATGGAATACTGGCCCTTTGGGTTGGCAACTAGTTGGCTTGGCAACCTGTCCTCCTCTCTTTTAGCCAGAGCATTGGCTATTTGGCCTAGCTGCTCTTCTATTTTCTTAATGCTTTGACTGTGCGAAGTCACAGTCTGATTCAAGGGTCCAAGGCTTTGCAATTGGGCCAAAACCTGGTCCTTGAAAGAATCACATCTGGGCTTAGGTGGGGGAACTACCAATTGATTTTATTGCTGGGGTTGCTGTTGTTGCTGGAAATTTGACCTTTGGGCATAACCCTGGTTAAACTGCTGCTACAGCCTTTGAGGTAAGGCCAACATCTGTTGTGGCTGAACATAATTGTCTTGCCTCCACATCAAATTTGGGTGGTCTCTCCATTGGTAACCAGCATTATGGTGCTGGTATCCATATGGTTGTTTATTGTGGCCATCAGATTGTTGTTGTCTAAAAGATTGGGCAGCAGCAGCCTGTTCCATTACAAATTCAGGGTATTGCCCTGCAGATGGGCACTCTTCCACTGTATGCTGTGGAGATTGGCATATCAGACATATCTCCATCACTTGTGCAGCTATTCTGGGCTGCACCACAGTCAAAAGTTTATCAAATCTTTCAGTAAGATTGGCCATCTGCATTCTCAGGTCATCATTTCCTCTAACTTCATACATCTTTCCTTTAAAAGTTTCAGCCACACTCAGCTTAGGAGAAGGCTCTTGAATAGTTCTAGATGAGGACATCTTCTGGAAAGCATTTTCACTTATGACTTTGAACAAGTCCCATGCCTCATTCGCTATTTTATGCATGTATGTTCCACCACAAGAGGCATCTACCATGTCTCTACTCTTCTCATCTATCCCATTGTAGAAGCTCTGAACAAGCTGCCAGTCAGGGATCTTGTGGTGGAGACATTGTTTGAGCATCTCCCTAAATCTGTCTCAGCATTGGTTAAAATCCTCAGTTGAGGACTAGGCAAAAGAAAGTCTGCCCTTCCTCAATTGGCTGGTTTTGGTCTCTAGGAAAAATTTAGACAGAAATCTTGTCTGGAGGTCTTTCCAAGTAGTGATACTATTGTTTGGGAGAGTAGACAACCAGGTGCTGGCCCTGTCCTTTAGGGAGAAAGGAAAGAGCCTTAGTCTAGTGGCTTCTGATCCCAAACCAGCAATGGAAAATGTCGTGCACAGGGCCAAGAACTGGTCAATGTGCTTGTAAGGGTCTTCCTTGCTAAGCCTATGGAAAGAGGGAAGCATTTGGATGATGGAAGTTTTGATTTCCTAATTACCCTGAACATCTGGGAATTGAATGCTGAGTGGAGAATTGTAATCATCCGGAGCATTCAATTCCTTAAATGTTCTAGGTTGCTCTTCACCCATAATTGTTGTCTCTATTTCAATAGGGGGCTCGACTGTGGTGTGTCTGTGCCTTCTTGGTCCTCTACCCCTTTCAATCTCAGGATTAGCAGGCTCTAAAGTAGGACTGAGAGATCTCCTTCCTAACATGCACACACACCAACAGCAAGGGAAACAGTTCGCCAGAACATTGCACTAAAAAAAATTACAACTATCCTAATCAACTGCTTATGGAATCTTCAAAGCAGAAATATAGTGAGGTTTTGAAGGTTAGAGAAGTGTAAACAGAGGTAGCTAGACTCTTAATGCAGTTCCAGTCTCCTTCTCTGCTACAGTCCAGATTTGTAAGAAAAATTCCAAATGTAAATCAGCAGTATCAATTATTCACAAGTACAACTACCAAAGAATAAAGAATAAAAAATCTAGAGTCTACTAAATGATCAATATCCCCGACAGCGGCGCCAAAAACTTGTTGTGGAACTCCAGTGTGCTGATTTATTGTGTAATGGTAAAAGCAAAATAAAATAGAGGATGGATTCAGCACAACTGAAATATCACAGACCTGCAAGATACAGGGTCTATTGTAGAAAGTTTTAATAAGTAAGAGTTTGTCTCACAAGGAAGTTAATCTCAAGCTCCAAGGGAGCTATCCTTAGTAGGCTCTCCAGATCTGGCTACAGATCTGGCAATCCTAAGTGGAAGGGGATTTAGAGTCACTATTCTCTAAATCCTAAGGTAACCTAATGCCTGAACTACAGAAAGGGTTGAGAAGAATGATGGAGTGTGAGAAAAGAAATATAAAAAGGGTGAGAAGTATGCTATTAGGTTAAGATCTGATGGGTTTCATGACTCAAATTCAGATCTGCTACTATAGAAGTCCTGTCCAATGGCTACATTATCACCACTGAGGAGAAAGAATCCAACTCATCTCTGTGCCATGATCCAATCCCTTTATGGCTATAACCTATCCACTTAAATGGTCACAAACTATCCAATTGGGGAACCACAATCCAGAGATGGGTCAGAACAAGTTTATCATTGTAGGCACTACTTCATCCAGGCTACTAGCACAAGAATCCATAGGGAACCTCAACCTCTAAAGTGCTATGTGTGGGGCTAGGCCTGTATGGGAGCATGTTTGCCCAGACACATAGAACCAGTAAGAGTTTGAGTACAGCCTTAGGTCTAGCTTTCCACTGCTTTAGAAAGACTGCAGTGATCCAGTCACAAGCCTACAATCTCTATAACCAAACCAGATATGCCATCTGATGGCGGGTCTATACAAATACAGGGGAGTTTGTCTCTGCACAATCTCTCACAGGGCTACAAGCACAAGTGCAGAGAAGAAGAATCTGTCTTGGATTTGTGGAGTGGCCTCACCCTAAGGCTATAACCTGTCCACTTAAATGCACAGATTATCCCAAAGTCTATCCTCCTCACAGAGGTCTGAAGAAGAACAAGAAACATTGTTGTCACCATGATGTTCACAAGGCTACAAAAGCTCATTCCTCCCATGGGGATTTCAGATCTAGTGGGTCTTGTGGTGGGGCTAGGCTTGTATAGGAGCATGTTAGACCAGACACACAGGTCACTTGGATCTGAATAGATTTGTAAAAATAGTCCTCCATTGCTTATAATACGACCTTGCAATGGAGGATCTCAAGGCAACAGCCTTGTATAGAACAACTCAATCTCAAACTTTAATCCCATAAATGTAAAACACCCAATCATGAAATTCCATTAAATCTAAACCAAATAAGCATACAAAGGCATAGCCAACAAGTGCTAGGCTATGGAGAGAAGAAAAAGTAAAAAGAAATCTACCTAAACCTTACTAGAGATCTACAGCTACTGTAAGAAGAAGATAGACAAAATTCTATTCTAAGAGGGGTCTCCCTAAACCTAAACCAGGCTTAGGTTTATAGAGCACTCAGTTTGGCGGAGCATTAGGGTTAGGAAACCCTAATTTTAATGATGCCATGTGGCCTAATACTATTCCTTGGATACCTCGGGGTGCGTGCACAAAAATTAGAGCGTTGTAGTTCGTGCCCAATTGCTGGAAGTTCTCAGAATGTCCTCTACAAAAGTGAGGGAGAGTCAGAGTCCAGAGCCTCACTAGGTAGCACTGGTTTCCAAGACTTTCGCGTGGTAGCACGGTCTTCGCAAGATTGGATTAACTTGAAACTCCTTCTGTCGCGGGGTTGCCTTAGATTCGAGCTTAAGCAGTCGCGCGATAGAGCATTGAATCGTCGCTGGATTGCTTTGGTCTTTGCGGGATTGCACTTTCCTTCTGAATGGCACGGGAATCGCGTGAGCAGTTTGTTTCTCAGTGGATCTTCATGAGGATCCTCGCGAGGGCGTGATGTGCATTGGTCTCTAAACGACGCGAGAAGTTTTTCTGAAGTTTTGCATCCGGCGGCCACTGTGCGTAGAAATACTTGGAGCTCTCTCTCTCCTTAGCTGATCTGAGTGAACTGTGTGAGGTTTTGAGTGCTGCTTTGTTGAGCTACGTGAGACTGCGCGAGCATCTAAGTGCTTGAGCTTCGCGAGAGCTGTGCGAGTCATGATTCTGAAGCCCTTCTGTCACTAAACTGTGCGAGAACAGCGCGGACAATTGGTATGAAGTCTTGATAAACTTGTGAGGACTGCGCGAGGCTTACTTTCTGAATCCTTTGAACCTTGCGGCAACTATGTGAGGCTCATTTCTTACTCTGTTGCTGCTGTGCTTTGCCTTCATGCAATCAAGTTCTTGTCTGGATCCAGCTTCCATTCTTTTGAGAGACTTCAGGGGCAAAAGTAGGCTCCTTAGCAGGATTAAGGCCTTATTGCAGCTGCTATTTATTACCTATAGAAATGACTTAACAAGCATTTATTAGATGGCTAAGGGTCTAACAGAGGCTAAGTTAAGGGTGAAAAGTGGTACTTTTCATGTCTTGACATCATCGGACATGAAACGAAACTGATCATTGAACTTAAACCAATCATCGGATCCAGACCCGAACCTATCATCGACCCAGCACCTATCCGCAAGCTCGAACCCTTCATCAAACGCGAACCCACCATCAAATCTGAACCGATTGTCGAACCTGAACCTATCATCAAACTTAAACTGATCACTGAATACAAACCTAACATCAAGTCTCCGACTATCAATGAATCCAAATCGACCCTCGAACCTAAACCTACCTTCTAACCTAACCCAATCACTGAACACAAACTTGTCATCGAACCTCAAACTATCAACAAATCCAAGCCCATCATTAAACTTGAACCCATCATTGAAATCGAGCCTATTATCGAACACAAATCCGGTACTAAAACTGAACCTATTCCTACAATGCCAACTCCACTCACCTTTGAGCCTACCATAAAACCTATCAAGGAGTCGATCATCACTTCCACTTTCAAAACTAAACCAAGTTCAAATCTTACGATGCCAATCACCATCCAAATCAACATACCTCAAATCCCATCAAAACATAAAATCAACATCATAACTAAAATCTCTTCTGATCATCAGATCCAAATCTTCGTGGACCTCACAATCAAAACCTTCATCGAACTCCAATCGACGACAAAACTACTACATCAAACTTCTAATACTCAACCTCCTCGAAAAATCATAAATAAAACTTTAAAACAACCTCACGATAAACCCAAAGTGTGAATCAAACCAAACAAGCATAATCAAACAAAACTCGACCGCGCCACGCATATGCAAGGTCAGCCTTGGACTACGCCCTCGCGTCTCCTCTTCCTACTCTACCTTTGCCTTTATCTTATCGCTACCTTTACAGCCCTACCGTCCTTCTCAACGGTTTTCACTTCAACTTCACTCACAAATGACTTTCCAACCACCTGCAAATGACACCGAAGGACTCTTTAACAACTCTATGCTCCATCTCTACGAGATACCTCACTCCGTCGAAAAATAAAAGGTCCCTCCCGATAAGGAGACCCCGGATAAAAAAGACCTATCGAAGGAAGAAATCAAACGACAACACACTTATTTGGATAAACCCTATACCATCCAAAACACAAACCTAAACATAACCTCACTCTCATCCCTCATCGATCATATTGAAAGGGATCGAGGACCCAAAAACAATATTATCTAATTGAACGGTCACTTCGAGCATCCAACATGTCCCACCAGGCGGACTTCCTAAGATAGTCCCCTGCTTATGGAACTGGTGCTATATTGTAACACAAAAAATAATAATAATAAAATAAAAATATGAAAAAAAAATAAAAATATAGAAAAGTATAAATGCCCAAAATGTAAATACTCGATAACAAAAATACTCTTCTATGCCCCAAACCCTTTGGACTCATACTCGACCGAGAACTCGAAATCGAGGAGCTACTGCTAAGAAAAGTGCCTATACAACCACCTCACCTGGAGAAAATCAAAACCCACAAGGGTAGTCCTTATATTATCTTGGCAACATCCCCAGGAGACAGCCTCAGGGGAAGGAGTTTCTGACCCTTGGAATCATAACTCAATGACCATCATGTTTCGTATCCTAAACAAACATACTTATATACCTATCATCCTCGCATTCATTATTTTCAAAACCATTTTGGGTATCATTTGACTCATTGACCATCCTCCTACTCGGGCGAATTGATCGAAAGGACTAGTGAATCATGAAACTCTCTTTCTGAAATATAGAAAACTCTGCATTCTCATACACCCTCTTCCGCCATTGGGGTTGATGTTAGAGCAAGAAAAAATGAAAATGTAAGGTTCCATCAAATCTCATAATTCTTGCATAGTAGGATGTTTAAAAAAAAATTATACATAGATGCTCCAAAAAAAAAAAGAGAGACAAAAAAAATATCCTAAAAAGAAGCATAACCAAGCGAGAGCAATACGACGAATGAACAGTCAATGAATCCAGGGAAGCATAAGCAAATTGTGAGGGCATTCCTGGTATTTTCATTAGGAGAGCATACGCAAACCGCGAGGGCCTCCCTGACATTTTCACACTACTAGATATCGTCGTACAGTGGCAAGAGGAGGACAAAACTCTTGCTAACCATAAAACTTGAGACTTTGATAGTGTTTGACCATGACAGAGAGCTCAATTATGGCACCGCATTATCCACCCGAGAGGAAAGTAGTTGACTGCTATTTCAAAATTTGGTTGAATAAGAAGCTACCCTCATATCAATAAGCCTTACCTCCTCTTCACCCTTTATTTTCTTTTCAAACAATGAGTCAGTTGATTTTCAAAATCTCTTCGGAATAAAATCGAAAACTCTCGAATGGCAAGTGATGCGATCATTTATTACCTATCATACACCTCAATCTTGTTGAAAGCTACGATATATGATGATCGTTCAGCACTTACACAATCAAGCCTGACATGTGGCCAAAATAATTAAACTACTTCCCGACATGGGATCATTACTAACACACACCAGGATATCTGAGAGTTGATGAAGTCCCACTGTCACTTGACACTGAAGCATTTTTTGAAGAGTGCTAACACCTTGGTAGCGATACTCAAGTCACAAGACCGATACCCCAAACTGGGGCATTTTTTTATTTTATTAAAAAAAAAAATTTCAATTGAGATCTTGCTTCCCTACTTTGAATACCCCAAACAGGGGCATTTTTTTAAAAAAAAATTTAGTTCGTACTTTTCCGCCGTAGGACCCCAAAACGAACAATTGAAACAAAACAACAGAGATACACTCAAAAAAATAAACACCATACTCTAATACTATCTATTCTCCCTCTAACGTAACATACAATGACAAACATAAACAAACATAAATGAAACAAACACAAAAAGAGATAAATATCGCTCATTTTCAGCAATAAAGAAAAAAATAATATAATTACAAACCGCTTAGGATTTAATACCCGGGATGCAAAATAAAAAGGAAGAAAAGACATTAGAAACTAAAAATGCTCCAAACTTTTAAATCCTAAGTTTAGAAATAAAATCTAAAACAACATGGACCCAAAGCCCTTGCCTCACACATTTATAAACTATGCCTTCCTAAACCATAGAGTCACAATTTTCACATCTTGAAAGCCCTCCCAATTAAATTAAATCCAAAACCAAACACATACCCCCTAAAAAACACCAATCAACTCAAAAATAGATGAACCAATAGGATTAAAACATCTAACACTCATCTAGAATATTTAAAAATATTAAATCCAAATTTACACCTATGTAACAAGTGTCATCCTAAATCTAAACATACGAACAAAATAAACAAACCTTAATCCTAAACACAGGGCTCATTCTCTCATCATGATAATAAAAGTTAATCAATCACAAAATTAAAGGAATAAAGTAAAAGAAATAAATAAAATAACCCTTCATTTAATAAACTTTCTTTTACACAATATCACCGAAGGCATACCTCCTGAATATACAACCCAAAACAAAAACCTAAAACTTTAACCTACAACCCAAAATGAAGACTGGGAACCTGAAACAGACACAAAGCAAGGAGTAGAGCGTCCAATCGAGCCACCGGAAGAAGAGATGGGGGATTGGTTGAGGAACACATCCCTCCACTTTTTACTCATTCTCTTCCGCTATCTTCACCTCCTCCACTGCCGCCTCCTCAACGCTGCTTTCACTGCTCCCTAGAAAGGACCGATGTGAAGACTAGTGCCCTCATTCCTAATGCCGCCCACTCCTAGAATGGCGCAATCCACGAGCATCTCCTCAGGATGAAGATCATGTGAAATAATGAATATAGTAAGAAACGACATCACGATCGAACGATTAGATCACCAGATATCACTAAAATACGAATTTCAGAACATAAAATATCCAGAAAAGGTCAAAACTCAAGACTAAACCAGAGAATAAAAAAAAAATGAAAACTCCCTCGCTTATATAGAGTATGGACTCAGTCACGTGCCAGAGCATATGCGATTAACTCATTCACGTGCTAGGCACACTGCGCACAACCCAAAACACATGCTCCGATCTGAGCGCATAATGAAACCATAGCTCGCGCCAACGAAGCGACGCTCCGATCACGCGCACTCTATGGACTACATGATCTCATTAAATGACAGACTGCCATTGTGCGATCCGAAAGGTCACTCGTACACTGACCTGGTGACGTCTCGATCACGCGCTATAGTTATAGTGCGTAATATAATCACACGCACACATACCTGCGCATAAACGACCCCTCAAACCTGTGATCGCACGCTCGAAAATAAGCGTGCAATCATATTGAGCGACCTAACAAAGGCACGCAATACCTGACTTTGGATGAAATCTACACCCTCACACCTTTGTATCCCATCGCAGTCAAAATTCTTCTGTCCCATCACGTAGCCTCACAGGCTGTTTCAACAGAAAAGAAAGACCTCCTCACCCATCCCATCGCATACCCTTGCATGAGAAGGAAGCATCGACAGCACCCATCCCTATCATGATAACGTGTACACATACGATATCACCTTAATATTCAGCCCCATCGTAATAAATTTCCCATGCCCTCATGGCCCATCGCGAGAAGCCGAAAGCAATCTCTCGAGAACGTGAGCACGCCATCGCTAACAGTGTTCAGTCGACATCCCATCGCAAACATCATTACCTGAAAAAAAAAAAAAGAAGAAAAAGTTTAGACAACACATGACATCCTGTATGACGAAGAGAGGGAAAGATTGATCATATCCCATCGCTAAGAGCGCTCTCTCCCGAATTGATCCCAACGTCCCACCAGGACTCGTCCAGGACACAGACCTGAAGAGAAGAAATCCCCAAGTCCCATCGCGAAATCACTTCTATAAGACATTAAATCACAATCGCCAAGCCCTACCACAGTGAACCCGAAGAGAAGGAATCTCCAAAATCCCATCGCGACACTATGGCACCACCAGACCATACAAGCTACGCACAATCCAGGTAAGTATCACCTAGGTAAGTACTACCCACTTTTTGTTTTACTCGATATTCCTCGTAAATATATAGTTAGCTATGATTAACTCAAAATATTTTTAAAACCCATCTCTCTCGACTCGCGAATCACTGTAGTCATCCCATAAGAGACAATCATTAGTACTCACCGAGAAGGTTAGATGGAGTATCCGGCATGCCAAGTGTTGTCTTGACAACCATAATAACGATCGAGTCCACAAATCCCATATCGGTGGATCCGCTCAGCAACGTCTCAGAAGCCATGTTCTCCGTCGTTTTACCATCGAATTGATCTTAAGTTAAAATCCCTAAAACAATAAAATTTCAAAACTCCCAAATTTTCAAAATCCTCTTCTAAAAAAAAATAATAAAAAGCAAAAAAAAGAAAGAGAAGAAAAGAAGAACAAAGCAACAAGATAAATAGACCCGACTCACCTCTCTTTAAATACAAAAAAAAAATGATTAAGCGCCCCATCACCCGCGCATAATAAATTACACTTAAACCTAACCTTTAACTCCTAAGATCCCTGAACTTGCAATCAAGCACATATCCCACTGCGCAGAATTGAATCAAGCGCACACTCCACTGCACAGAATTGTTTGTTCAGACACATTAGGGCTATAACGCTCAACTAAGATCCCTGAAGTCGCAATCAAGCGCACACTCCACTGTGGAGGATCATTTGTTCAGACCCATTAGCACATTCCCAACTTAGAGGCCGACTCTAAATGAATCAAGTGCACGCGCCACTATGCAGAATTCAATTGAACACACCTCATAAGACCCATACCTCAATTACCAGCCCAAACCATCCATTCCCCTGGGAAACTGAACATTGAGTACATTTAATCTAAAAACATACAAATGCTTATTGGAAAAGGAATGCCTGACGCGTATTGGTGTGAGCAATGACGCGCCCGGTCTGACATGACTTGTAAAAGCCTTCGATATTATATGGTACTTCATTTTATTATTATCTGTCCCTGAACCTTCTTTTGGATATTTGATTGATGCCCCAGTACCTTGATTACGTAAAATCTCTCTGTTAGCCCGCGCCATGTGGCGAGATGCGCCATACACCCACAGACCTAGAATGTGCCCTTCGACAGCTACCATTTGCCCTTCAAAGACTCTATTTTAGCTTGTGCTGATAGATAAGAAAGGCAAGCATGTCATGTCAGCATCACCAATTCACATTTGAGAATTCCTAAGAGAAATGAGAAGACACCTCAAATGAGGGGTGTTTACTTCTTCAACGCACTCTTACTTTGCAAGAGCGCGACAAAGAGGGGCATCTGTAGACACTCCCATTTTGCCCTCTCGGGATATACAAATTTGTTCAGTCAACCTTTAACCCCATAACCCAAATTTGGGACCATAACTGAAATAATAGTATATGCCTGGACACAAGCTGAAACAATAGTTTTGTGGCTTAGGCCCCATAACCCAAACGTGGGGACCATGCACTAAAATAATAGTAAATGGTTGAACAAAGGCTGAAACAATAGCTCTGCGGCTCAGATCCCGACGTAGGAAGACTATATACTGAAACAATAGTATACAGTCGAAATGCAGACTGAAACAATAGTCTCGCATTTCAGACCCCTAACCATAATGAGGGACCATATATTGAAACAATAGTAATGGCTGGACACAGGCTGAAACAATAGTTCTGTGGCTCAAATCCGATACCCCCGATGTGGGAACCATGCACTGAAACAATAGTACATGACTGAACACAGGCTGAAACAATAGCTTTGTGGCTTAGATCCCAATGTAGGGAGACTATATATTGAGACAATAGTATATAGTAAAAATGTAGGCTGAAATAATAGCCTGGCATTTCAAACCCAGCCCCGACCCTGATAACCCCGAATTAAGTGCCTACAACCACGCGCTCAATTTGATTGCACGCCAAATTACAAGGGCGCAATCAGTCCCTTCTCAGACAAGATTTCCTTTTCCCAGACCAACTCGGGACTCGATCACGCGCCTGACACTAGACTTGTGACCGAATTGATTGCCCCATCATCGACGCGCAATTGGCCTACGCTCGGCCTAGTCTTACTGTCCTTGACCCCTAAGTTTCCTCGATTAAACACTTCTAGAGTGGCACTTAATCGGATTATACACCCCAAAATAGGTACAAAATTAGTCCTAACGCACTTAGAACTAGGAAACTCGCTAAGCAAGTTAGCCGGTCGCTCACTGAGTTGGTGACCGACTCAAAGCGATTAAGCACCGGGAAATCGGTGCATAATTCGATTAAACACTTGACATAGGGCGTTTAATTGGACAAATACCTATAAATGTTTTTTCTGATTCACCCTAAAGGAGGCTGACAACCTGAGAGAACGAAATTTTTTGGGATTTCGAAACCAAAGAACTCCGAGGACAAGCCCATAGAGCAATTGAGTCATTATTTCGAGATTCAAGCTTCGAATCTTTGAGATTTTTCTCCACAGCCCCGACCCTAGGTAAGGATTTAATTTTTTTAATTCACGACCTTAACTTGTAGTCTCTAGATTTAGGAATTCTATTAGTTTTAATTTTCAATCTTAGACTATATCACCCTTTTCAAACCATAATTCTCTTCGTCTGGTTCTAGCCCTCTGTTTTTAAAGCCAGTCCTTAATCCGATGATCCGATGCACCGATCATAGGGTTTAATTCCATTCTCAAATCCTAATCATACGGTTTGATATTCTAATTTCAGACCCAAATTCAGTCCTAAAATTTTAAATTAAGGTTTTAATTCATTATTTCAATACCTCCAAAAATCCTAAATATTAAATTCAGTTTCTATAATTGTAGTTCATAATTATCACTCCGAAATTGACTCTGAAAAGCCTAAAATACTATTTTACAGTCCAAAATCTAATTTATCTTCACTCTCAGCCACCTGATTTGGCCAAGGGAGCTTATGGAGGGTACTCGATAACGAGGCCAATCTTCCTTAGCATAGCGGGCCCAAACCCCTTTTCTTCTAATTAATTCAATTTCTAATTAAAATTAGGATATTTAAATTAATTAGACTCCTAGTAGGATTAGGAGACTTAATTAATTAGATTTCTAATAGGATTAAGACATTTAAATTAATTAGACTTTTAATAAGATTAGGAGACTTAATTAGATTTCTAATAGGATTAAGATATTTAAATTAATTAGATTCCTAGTAGAATCGGAAGACCTTTCTTAAATCAGACTCCCAGTAGGATTAGGAGACCAAGTTAAATAAAATCCTAGCAAGAATAGGAAAACCAAACCAGTTATACTAAGCAACCTGACACATCGACATTCACGTATGACGATTCAGTAAAGGAGTTCAACTTACTATAGACACCCAAATTCGACCCAAGTCCCGATCAGTCTGTACTCCGAGAGAAATGTACCCCTGTACTTCCGATGGCACCCCTAAACCTTTAGGAATCAGCCTGAACCCTTTACAACCATTCCCCCAACCCTTAAGAATCGCCCTAAACCCTAGGATCCCTTCCCAAACCCAACTTAAACCCTTCTGAGTATTTGATGGGAGGAGAGCTACAACATTTTACACAGATCACTGTCGAGGATGAGACACATCCCATTGGAAGGAGGACTTTTGTAGCTTTCCAACAGGCCAAAGATCACCCAATTTGGAGTTGTGGTTCGAAATATATAGCCAATTGAAGTTTTACATAAAATCATGACTTTTGCTCAGGCGTATGTATTAGATATGCCCAGCAAATTTGGCCCCATTTTGATCAGGCGTATATATTATATACGCCTGGCATTTTTGGGCCAAATTTGGTCGGGCGTACATAATACATACACGCAGTATAGGTAGGGCCCACCGTAGACACCCACCTTCTCAGGTCTCCTCTGGTTTTCATGAAAATCACTGTACATAAACTGGGCGTATGTAATATCTACACCCAGCTTAGCTACAGTAACTGCCATTAAATGCTCAAAATTCCTTCATTAGGTTTGACCTTTTGACCATCCCCTTGGTTGAGGTGGGTGTCCTAAGGTTGGTTGCACCCCCTTTGAGCTTATATGCAACCCTTAACTAACCTATGGTCTCACCCCATCATCTACCATTGAAATCAGTTCCCCAAACCCCTAGGACCCTAAAAACCAAGAAAACCTTAGATGGAGGATTACCTAATTGCTAAACCAATTAGCTCTTAAGTAACCCTCTAACCTACCTCTTCTCTATAAATAGAGAGGCATCCCCTCTTCCAAAGGGGTTGAAAAATTAAGGTTGAAAGTTGAGCTTAAGAGAGAGAGCCCTAGTGAGAGAAAGTTCCCTTTTATTTTTGCATTCTTCAACCAGAATTCCAGCATGCTTAGTTCACCCATTTAAATCAATTTCAACCATTAGAACTGCCCTTGATACACACCATTTGAGCTGTATAAATCTATGATTCCTTTGAAATCTCATCCAATAAACCTCATCAACCTCATTTACCCTAACCCTCCCTCTGAGAATTCAGAAGGTAAAGGAAAGAAAGCTGAAGAAAGGTGAGTTGGGTAATTGTTTGGTAAAAGAAAAAGAAAAATAATTGAAGGTAATGATGTATCAGCAGAAGAAAAGTGGCATTCCAGTCAATGTTGATTTGAGAAAAAAAAAAAAAAAAAAAAAAGAAAAAAAAAGGAGAGAAGTCATTTCATTGGAAGTTTGAAAAAGAAAGAGAAAAAGATGGCCACTTTGGCTCTGAAAGTTCAAAGAAGAAGATGAAATTGTGCTGAAATAAAGAAGGTGTCCATACCACCTCCTTACCTTGACTGACTTCTAAAATTTTGAACTCCATTCCAACCCTTTTATTCTTGATAAATTTCACCCATAAGCCACATTACAGCCCAAGTTAAAGTCCTTACTGATCAAAGATGGATTGAGCTGTCACATGGAGATAAGGATTTGTGTAATCTATGGTGAAAAGAGCAGTGAATTCAGAACTAAAAAGCAATGCCTATGCTCATGCTTACAGTCCTATTTGAGGGTCAGAATCGCTCTTGAGCTGTGTGAAATAGTACAACCCTCTTACTTGCATATTGAGTGAAAATCCTGGTGAGAATTGGGTTTGAAATCAACTCATTGAGGTAACATCGAAACTGAATTCTCAAATAGAAGGCAAGCTTTTCATTATTTTTTCTTGTAAAAACTTTTTGACACCAACTGAGTGAATGATAAAGGAATTATAGCAGAATTTTAGTTTTGAACTGATATTTTCTTGAAAATCTTCTTACAACATGACTGATGCAGGTGTGAAAAAATCATTTGGGAGGAAAGTTTGCTGTAACAAAACTGCAGTGCTCTTAACTGAGTTATTGAAGAAGTTTATGGGTACCTTCACTGAAAACCCTCAGGAGACTTCACTCCTCCACTAGGGATCACCTAGGGGTTTAAAAGGCTTGTTGCATAGCTAAATGCAACTGTGCTCCCTACAAAAGTGGCTTTTTACTTTGTTTTTAATTTTGTCTTTGCTCAGGGACTAGCAAAGCTTAGGTTTGGGGGTGTGTTGAGAACTGAAAAATACCATTTCTCACCCGGAAACTTGAGTCTTGATAGACCTTTGAGAGAACTAAATAAGTGTTTTAAGTGCTGGTGTTGCAGCTAACAATAAAGACAGGCTTAACCATAAAAGCAGCTTAAAAATGCCAAAAAGATGACAATCCATGTCAATCCAAAGGAAGAAAGAGAAGAAACAACCTCACTAGTTGTTGAAAGGTCTGAATTGAAGAGGCAAAGACCTGGTCTCAACCTAGAAAAGAAGTATGGAGCAATTCGAACAGAAAAATGCACTACAGAGTACTTTTCGCAAAGAACCTGAAATGTTCGCAAAGAACTTGAAACTCTGCGAAAAGAACAAAAACTCCAGGCTTAGCGTTCGAAGAGCATCTGAACTCTTCGAAGAGATGATTGACCTTTTCGAAAAGAAGATAACTCAATTCGAATAGAACCAGAACATTGCGAAAAGAGCTTCAGGAGCTACAACACCTTGCGAAAAGTCCCCTAAGCTATGCGAAAAGGTATTCTGGAGATTCCCAGCTTTTGCAAGGTCAATTCAGTAATCTGTTTCACGCGTCCCAATGCATTTAAAAACCTAGGGACATTCCAGAGGATTCTAAGCATGAAGCGAAGGCATATTCCACCCCACATGAGCACCCAAAGATGAAATAACTTGGCAAGAACTTCTAGAAACTCTAACAGATTTTCAAAATGCATAACAGAATTGATGCCTTTTTCACCTGATTGGCTGAACCAGATCGAGGAATTCTGATTGGCCAGAACAAATCTGGATCCTCGTGCTCGACCACCATTGGTCAATACAGATCTGAGCACCTATGATTGGTTGATACACATCTGAGCTGGACTTGGGGAAAACTATAAATAGACGAACTATTTACCCAATTTGGGTATCCAGATTTTGAGTTTCATTCCTATTCCCCCATTTCCAAACCAGATAGTTTGTCTGAAATCCCTGTAATAGCTTCACTTTGACTTGCAATTGAGAGCTGTGAGATATTTCTGTAATTCAAAAGAGAGTTGTATTCAAGACTACAAATCTGAGAGCTGTTTAAGCTGTGCTCTGTAATTGTAATGGTGGATTTGAAAAGGTTGCTGTAAACCGTATATTCTCAATTGGACTCATGTTAAGGGTTCCCTCTGATCTCCTTATTGCATTAGACTCCTTTAGATTTACTGTTTTTCATGCAATTTCCCTTGATTCATTAATCCTGTGAGAATTAGTGTTGGTAACCTAATCTCTCACGGCATTTGTAGTGATGCTTCTTGTTCTAAACTAAGGCTTTGGATTAAAGACTATTGGATGGTTTGTGGCCATTAAAGTGGACAGACCATAGCCATAAGCTTAAACCTAATCCTTAAATTAGATTTATTTCTCTTACATCTGCGCTTGTAGCCAGATGAAGATTGGATCATCTCTCAGTTGAGCTGCAGTCATTCTCATTAGTTTTCAAGGACCAAATCAAAGTTAGATATTACTTCTCCATTTTTTTACCTCAAACGTTCCCCCAACTCGGATCTGGATCATTTAGTTTAACTTTTACTTTTATCATTTAGTTAATGTGACAAATTCAACCTCCCATCTTATGTGCTTTCTAGATAGGATAAGAGGCCAGATCTGGTAGCTCAGATCTGGAGGTTTATCTTGCATTTTAGACAAATTCTCTGTGGACGATCTTTCACTCACTTACATTTAAAACTTGCTACAATTGGCCCTGATCTTACAGGCTAATTCACTTCTACCTGTGTTGATATTTCTTTACTTTTTTTAATATTCTAGATTCAGTATAATTTAGTATTTGCAAACCTATTTTCAAAACACACATAAATCAAGCACACTAAGAAGTAACAACAGGTACCACCTGGATTGGTGCCACCCATTCAGAATCAGAGATGGGGTAAATTACCCTAGCATCCAGCAACTTAATGATTTCTTTGAGAACCACTTCTTGCATGTGAGGATTCAATTTCCTCTGCATTTCCCTGGAGGGTGTTGAGCCCTCCTCTAGATGAATCCTATGCATACAGATTGATGCATCAATCCCTCCCCGTTCAGCAATGGTCCAGCTAATTGCTTTCTTGTGCTTCCTCAGAACTGTTAGCAATTTCTCCTCTTGCTCACTAGTTAAAGAAGAGGAGATAATTACAGGAGGTTTCTCTTCTTTATCGAGGAAAGCATATTTCAATGTCTCTGACAGCTTCTTGAGCTCCAGATCAGGGGCTTGTTCGATGGATGGCAGGATTGGTGTATTGTTGGTTGGAGGAAGGGGCAGCAATGTAGGTTTCCCATTGGAATGCTGCACTAAGCCCATAGAAGACCTCACTAGGGGTATGTCCTCTGGCATTAAAGCTAGGCTTCCTTCCTCCACCATGATCCAAACTTCAGTTAAATCAGTGACAATGTTGCTCCACTCCAGCAGAGTGGGCAGTTCTTCTTTAAGCTGAGGATACTTTGCACTGTTGTACACATTAAGCTCAACTTTCATATGTCCAAAAGTGACCTCCATGATCCCAGACCTGCATTGAATGCATGCATTGGCAGTGGCCAAAAATGGTCTGCCCAGAATGACAGGTATCGGGGATGTACTCTTGTTACAACCCATGTCCAAAACAAGGAAGTCTGTAGGGTAGAAGAACTTGTCTACCCCCACTAGGACATCCTCAACCACTCTCATGGGTTTCCTCTCAAATCTATCAGCCATCAATAGAACAATGGGGGTGGGCTTCAGTTCCCCCAAACCTAACTGCTGATATACACTGTATGGCATCAGGTTAACACTGGCTCCAAGGTCCAAAAGGGCCCTTCCAATCGTGTGGTCACCAATAATACAGGGAATAGTGGGTATCCCTGGGTCTTGCAACTTCTCAAGTATTGTCATGGTTAATACAGAATTAACTGTATCAGTTGCAAAGACCTTTTTGGACAAATGGCTTTGGCCTTCCTTTTCTGAGTACAAAGGTCTTTTAGAGACTTTACATAGGCTGGGACCCGTCAGAATGCATCAAGTAGGGGTAAATTTATTTTGACCTGCTTAAAGGTCTCCATCATTTTCTCAATCTGTGCCTGACCCTTATTAAAAGGGGCAGGGCCACTCAAAGCTTGAGGAAATGGCAGCTGAGGTACTGCTGGTTCCTTGGCTGTAAGCCTATGGCTGAACTTTGGTTTTTTTCTTTTTTCTATTTTTATCTCCTGTTGAGGCTCAACTACAACCTCTTTATTTTTTTCTTGTTGAAGGGTAGCAGGCAGTTCTTGACTCTGTGCTCTAACAAAGTCTTTATCACTTCCACTTGATATTTCCTTGGGAATGACCTCTCCTTGTTCTTTTCCCACCTGGTTGTCTACCAGCTTGCCAGACCTTAAGGCTGTGATGGCATTGGCCCCCTCAAAATTTGAGAAGCCTTCTCCAATGGAATACTGGCCCTTTGGATTGGCAACTAGTTGGCTTGGCAACCTGTCCTCCTCTCTTTTAGCCAGAGCATTGGCTATTTGGCCAAGCTGCTCTTCTATTTTCTTAATGCTTTAACTGTGCGAAGTCACAGTCTGATTCAAGGGTCCAAGGCTTTGCAATTGGGCCAAAACTTGGTCCTTGAAAGAAGCACATCTGGGCTTAGGTGGGGGAACTACCAATTGATTTTATTGTTGGGGTTGCTGTTGTTGCTGGAAATTCGACCTTTGGGCATAACCCTGGTTAAACTGCTGCTACGGCCTTTGAGGTAAGGCCAACATCTGTTGTGGCTGAACATAATTGTCTTGCATCCACCTCAAATTTGGGTGGTCTCTCCATTGGTAACCAGCATTATGGTGCTGGTATCCATATGGTTGTTTATTGTGGCCATCAGATTGTTGTTGTCTAAAAGATTGGATAGCAGCAGCCTGTTCCATTACAAATTCTGGGTATTGCCCTGCAGATGGGCACTCTTCCACTGTATGCTGTGGAGATTGGCATATCAGACATGCCTCCATCACTTGTGCAGCTATTCTGGGCTGCACCACAGTCAAAAGTTTATCAAATCTTTCAGTAAGATTGGCCATCTGCATTCTCAGGTCATCATTTCCTCTAACTTCATACATCTTTCCTTTAAAAGTTTCAGCCACATTCAGCTTAGGAGAAGGCTCTTGAACAGTTCTAGATGAGGACATCTTCTGGAAAGCATTTTCACTTACGACTTTGAACAAGTCCCATGCCTCATCCGCTATTTTATGCATGTATGTTCCACCATAAGAGGCATCTACCATGTCTCTACTCTTCTCATCTATCCCATTGTAGAAGCTCTGAACAAGCTGCCTGTCAGGGATCTTGTGGTGGAGACATTGTTTGAGCATCTCCTTAAATCTGTCCCAGCATTGGTTAAAATCCCCAGTTGAGGACTGGGCAAAAGAAAGTATGCCCTTCCTCAATTGGCTGGTTTTGGTCTCTAGGAAAAATTTAGACAGAAATCTTGTCTGGAGGTCTTTCCAAGTAGTGATACTATTGTTTGGGAGAGTAGACAACCAGGTGTTGGCCCTGTCCTTTAGGTAGAAAGGAAAGAGCCTTAGTCTAGTGGCTTCTGATCCCAAACCAGCAATGGAAAATGTCGTGCACAGGGCCAAGAACTGGTCAATGTGCTTGTAAGGGTCATCCTTGCTAAGCCTATGGAAAGAGGGAAGCATTTGGATGATGGAAGTTTTGATTTCGTAATTACCCTGAACATCTGGGAATTGAATGCTGAGTGGAGAATTGTAATCATCCGGAGCATTCAATTCCTTCAATGTTCTAGGTTGCTCTTCACCCATAATTGTTGTCTCTATTTCAATAGGGGGCTCGACTGTGGTGTGTCTGTGCCTTCTCGGTCCTCTACCCCTTTCAATCTCAGGATTAGCAGGCTCTAAAGTAGGACTGAGAGATCTCCTTCCTAACATGCACACACACCAACAGCAAGGGAAACAGTTTGCCAGAACATTGCACTAAAAAAAATTACAACTATCCTAATCAACTGCCTATGGAATCTTCAAAGCAGAAATATAGTGAGGTTTTGAAGGTTAGAGAAGTATAAACAGAGGTAGCTAGACTCTCAATACAGTTCCAGTCTCCTTCTCTGCTACAGTCCAGATTTGTAAGAAAAATTCCAAATGTAAATCAGCAGTATCAATTATTCACAAGTACAGCTACCAAAGAATAAAGAATCAAAAATCTAGAGTCTACTAAATGATCAATATCCCCGACAACGGCGCCAAAAACTTGTTGTGGAACTCCAGTGTGCTGATTTATTGTGTAATGATAAAAGCAAAATAAAATAGAGGATGGATTCAACACAACTGAAATATCACAGACCTGCAAGATACAGGGTCTATTGTAGCAAGTTTTAATAAGTAAGAGTTTGTCTCACAAGGAAGTTAATCTCAAGCTCCAAGGGAGCTATCCTTAGTAGGCTCTCCAGATCTGGCTATAGATCTGGCAATCCTAAGTGGAAGGGGATTTAGAGTCACTATTCTCTAAATCCTAAGGTAACCTAATGCCTGAACTACAGAAAGGGTTGAGAAGAATGATGGAGTGTGAGAAAAGAAATATAAAAAGGGTGAGAAGTATGCTATTAGGTTAAGATCTGATGGGTTTCATGACTCAAATTCAGATCTGCTACTATAGAATTCTTGTCCAATGGCTACATTATCACCACTGAGGAGAAAGAATCCAACTCATCTTTGTGCCATGATCCAATCCCTTTATGGCTATAACCTATCCACTTAAATGGTCACAGACTATCCAATTGGGGAACCACAATCCAGAGATGGGTCAGAACAAGTTTATCATTGTAGGCACTACTTCATCCAGGCTACTAGCACAAGAATCCATAGGGAACCTCAACCTCTAAAGTGCTATGTGTGCAGTATGGGAGCATGTTTGCCCAGACACATAGAACCAGTAAGAGTTTGAGTACAGCCTTAGGTCTAGCTTTCCACTGCTTTAGAAAGACTGCAGTGATCCAGTCACAAGCCTACAATCTCTATAACCAAACCAGATATGCCATCTGATGGCGGGTCTATACAAATACAGGGGAGTTTGTCTCTGCACAATCTCTCACAGGGCTACAAGCACAAGTGCAGAGAAGAAGAATCTGTCTTGGATTTGTGGAGTGGCCTCACCCTAAGGCTATAACCTGTCCACTTAAATGCACAGATTATCCCAAAGTCTATCCTCCTCACAGAGGTCTAAAGCAGAACAAGAAACATTGCTGTCACCACGATGTTCACAAGGCTACAAAAGCTCATTCCTCCCATGGGGATTTCAGATCTAGTGGGTCTTGTGGTGGGGCTAGGCTTGTATAGGAGCATGTTAGACCAGACACACAGGTCACTTGGATCTGAATAGATCTGTAAAAATAGTCCTCCATTGCTTATAATACGACCTTACAATGGAGGATCTCAAGGCAACAGCCTTGTATAGAACAACTCAATCTCAAACTTCAATCCCATAAATGTAAAACACCCAATCATGAAATTCCATTAAATATAAACCAAATAAGCATACAAAGGCATAGCCAGCAAGTGCTAGGCTATGGAGAGAAGAAAAAGTAAAAAGAAATCTACCTAAACCTTACTAGAGATCTACAGCTAATGTAAGAAGAAGATAGACAAAATTCTATTCTAAGAGGGGTCTCCCTAAACCTAAACCAGGCTTAGGTTTATAGAGCACTTAGTTTGGCGGTGCATTAGGGTTAGGAAACCCTAATTTTAATGATGCCACATGGCCTAATACTATTCCTTGGATACCTCGGGTGCGTGCACAAAAATTAGAGCATTGGAGTGCGTGCCCAATTGCTAGAAGTTCTCAGAATGTCCTCTGCAAAAGTGAGGGAGAGTTAGAATCCAGAGCCTCACTAGGTAGCACTGGTTTCCAAGACTGTCGCGTGGTAGCACGGTCTTCGCAAGATTGGATTAACTTGAAACTCCAGCTGTCGCGGGGTTGCCTTAGATTCGAGCTTAAGCAGTCGCGCGATAGAGCATTGAATCGTCATTGGATTGCTCTGGTCTTTGCGGGATTGCACTTTCCTTCTGAATGGTGCGGGAATCGCGTGAGCAGTTTGTTTCTCAGTGGATCTTCATGAGGATCCTCGCGAGGGCGTGATGTGCATTGGTCTCTAAACTACACGAGAATTTTTTCTGAAGTTTTACATCTCGCGGCCACTGTGCACAGAAATACCTGGAGCTCTCTCTCTCCTCAGCTGATCTGAGTGAACTGCGCGAGGTTTTGAGTGCTGCTGTGTTGAGCTGCGTGAGACTGCGCGAGCATCTAAGTGCTTGAGCTTCGCGAGAGCTACGTGAGTCATGATTCTGAAGCCCTTCTGTCACTAAACTGTGCGAGAACAGCGCAGACAATTGGTATGAAGTCTTGATAAACTTGTGAGGACTGCGCGAGGCTTACTTTCTGAATCCTTTGAACCTTGCGGCAACTATGTGAGGCTCATTTCTTACTCTGTTGCTGCTGTGCTTTGCCTTCATGCAATTAAGTTCTTGTCTGGATCCAGCTTCCATTCTTCTGAGAGACATCAGGGGCAAAAGTAGGCTCCTTAGCAGGATTAAGGCCTTATTGTAGCTGCTGTTTATTACCTATAGAAATGACTTAACAAGCATTTATTAGATGGCTGAGGGTCTAACAGAGGCTAAGTTAAGGGTGAAAAGTGGTACTTTTCATGTCTTGATATCATCGGACACGAAACCAAACTGATCATTGAACTTAAACCAATCATCGGATCCAGACCCGAACCTATCATCGACCCAGCACCTATCCACAAGCTCAAACCCTTCATCAAAACCGAACCCACCATCAAATCTGAACCGATTGTCGAACCTGAACCTATCATCAAACTTAAACTGATCACTGAATACAAACCTAACATCAAGTCTCCGACTATCAATGAATCCAAATCAACCCTCGAACCTAAACCTACCTTCTAACCTAACCCAATCACTGAACACGAACCTGTCATCGAACCTCAAACTATCAACAAATCCAAGCCCATCATTAAACTTGAACCCATCATTGAAATCGAGCCTATTATCGAACACAAATCCGGTACTAAAACTGAACCTATTCCTACAATGCCAACTCCACTCACCTTTGAACCTACCACAAAACCTATCAAGGAGTCGATCATCACTTCCACTTTCGAAACTAAACCAAGTTCAAATCTTACGATGCCAATCACCATCCAAATCAACATACCTCAAATCCCATCAAAACACAAAATCAACATCATAACTAAAATCTCTTCTGATCATCAGATCCAAATCTTCGTGGACCTCACAATCAAAACCTTCATCGAACTCCAATCGACGACAAAACTACTACATCAAACTTCTAATACTCAACCTCCTCGAAAAATCATAAATAAAACTTTAAAACAACCTCACGATAAACCCAAAGTGTGAATCAAACCAAACAAGCATAATCAAACAAAACTCGACCGCGCCAGTACCTCGATTACGTAAAATCTCTCTGTTAGCCCGCGCCATGCGGTGGGATGCGCCATACACCCATAGACCTAGAATGTGCCCTTCGACAGCAACCATTTGCCCTTCAAAGACTCTATTTTAGCTTGTGCTGATAGATAAGAAAGCCAAGCATGTCATGTCTGCATCACCAATTCACATTTGTGAATTCCTAAGAGAAATGAGAAGACACCTCAAATGAGGGGTGTTTACTTCTTCAACGCACTCTTACTTTGCAAGAGCGCGGCAAAGAGGGGCATCTGTAGACACTCCCATTTTGCCCTCTCGGAATATACAAATTTGTTCAGTCAACCTTTAACCCCATAACCCAAATTTGGGACCATAACTGAAATAATAGTATATGCCTGGACACAAGCTGAAACAATAGTTTTGTAGCTTAGGCCCCATAACCCAAACGTGGGGACCATGCATTAAAATAATAGTACATGGCTGAACACAGGCTGAAACAATAGCTCTGCGGCTCAGATCCCGACGTAGGAAGACTATATACTGAAACAATAGTATACAGTCGAAATGCAGACTGAAACAATAGTCTCGCATTTCAGACCCCTAACCACAATGAGGGACCATATATTGAAACAATAGTAATGGCTGGACACAGGCTGAAACAATAGTTCTGTGGCTCAAATCCCATACCCCCGATGTGGGAACCATGCACTGAAACAATAGTACATGACTGAACACAGGCTGAAACAATAGCTTTGTGGCTCAGATCCCAATGTAGGGAGACTATATATTGAGACAATAGTATATAGTAAAAATGTAGGCTGAAATAATAGCCTGGCATTTCAAACCCAGCCCCGACCCTGATAACCCCGAATTAAGTGCTTACAACCACGCGCTCAATTCGATTGCACGCCAAATTACAAGGGCGCAATCAGTCTCTTCTCAGACAAGATTTCCTTTTCCCAGACCAACTCGGGACTCGATCACGCGCCTGACACTAGACTTGTGACCGAATTGAGTGCCCCATCATCGACGCGCAATTGGCCTACGCTCGGCCTAGTCTTACTGTCCTTGACTCCTAAGTTTCCTCGATTAAACACTTCTAGAGTGGCACTTAATCGGATTACACACCCCAAAATAGGTGCGAAATTAGTCCTAACGCACTTAGAACTAGGAAGCTCGCTAAGCAAGTTAGCTGCGTCACGAGTTTGCGGATCACTAAAGCGATTAAGCACCGGGAAATCGGTGCATAATTCGATTAAACACTTGACATAGGGCGTTTAATTGGACAAAAACCTATAAATTTTTTTTCTGATTCACCCTAAAGGATGCTGACAACCTGAGAGAACGAAATTTTTTGGGATTTCGAAACCAGAGAACTCCGAGGACAAACCCATAGAGCAACTGAGTCATTATTTCGAGATTTAAGCTTCGAATCTTTGAGATTTTTCTCCACAGCCCCGACCCTAGGTAAGGATTTAATTTTTTTAATTCACGACCTTAACTTGTAGTCTCTAGATTTAGGAATTCTATTAGTTTTAATTTTCAATCTTAGACTATATCACCCTTTTCAAACCATAATTCTATTTGTCTGGTTCTAGCCCTCTGTTTTTAAAGCTAGTCCTTAATCCGATTATCCGATTATCCGATGCACCGATCATAGGGTTTAATTCCATTCTCAAATCCTAATCATACGGTTTGATATTCTAATTTCAGACCCAAATTCAGTCCTAAAATTTTAAATTAAGGTTTTAATTCCTTATTTCAATACCTCCAAAAATCCTAAATATTAAATTCAGTTTCTATAATTGTAGTTCATAATTATCACTCCGAAATTGACTCTGAAAAGCCTAAAATACTATTTTACAGTCCAAAATCTAATTTATCTTCACTCTCAGCCACCTGATTTGGCCAAGGGAGCTTATGGAGGGTACTCGATAACGAGGCCAATCCTCCTTAGCATAGCGGGCCCAAACCCCTTTTCTTCTAATTAATTCAATTTCTAATTAAAATTAGGATATTTAAATTAATTAGACTCCTAGTAGGATTAGGAGACTTAATTAATTAGATGTCTAATAGGATTAAGACATTTAAATTAATTAGACTTTTAATAAGATTAGGAGACTTAATTAGATTTCTAATAGGATTAAGATATTTAAATTAATTAGATTCCTAGTAGAATCGGAAGACCTTTCTTAAATCAGACTCCCAGTAGGATTAGGAGACCAAGTTAAATAAAATCCTAGCAAGAATAGGAAAACCAAACCAGTTATACTAAACGCAACCCACAGCTACTGACATTCGCCGACAGACGATTCAGTAAAGGAGTTCAACTTACTATAGACACCCAAATTCGACCCAAGTCCCGATCAGTCTGTACTCCGAGAGAAATGTACCCCTGTACTTCCGATGGCACCCCTAAACTTTTAGGAATCAGCCTGAACCCTTTACAACCATTCCCCCAACCCTTAAGAATCGCCCTAAACCCTAGGATCCCTTCCCAAACCCAACTTAAACCCTTCTGAGTATTTGATGGGAGGAGAGCTACAACATTTTACACAGATCACTGCCGAGGATGAGACACATCCCATTGGAAGGAGGACTTCTGTAGCTTTCCAACAGGCTAAAGATCACCCAATTTGGAGTTGTGGTTCGAAATATATAGCCAATTGAAGTTTTACATAAAATCATGACTTTTGCTCAGGCGTATGTATTAGATATGCCCAGCAAATTTGGCCCCATTTTGATCGGTATATATATATATCGCTGGCATTTTGGGCCAAATTTGGCCATACATAATACATACACCTTGATATAAATAGGGCCCACCGTAGACACCCACCTTCTCAGGTCTCCTCTGGTTTTCATGAAAATCACTGTACATAAACTGGGCGTATGTAATATCTACACCTAGCTTAGCTACAGTAACTGCCATTAAATGCTCAAAATTCCTTCATTAGGTTTGACCTTTTGACCATCCCCTTGGTTGAGGTGGGTGTCCTAAGGTTGGTTGCCCCCCCTTTGAGCTTATATGCAACCCTTAAGTAACCTATGGTCTCACCCCATCGTCTACCATTGAAATCAGTTCCCCAAACCCCTAGGACCCTAAAAACCAAGAAAACCTTAGATGGAGGATTACCTAATTGCTAAACCAATTAGCTCTTAAGTAACCCTCTAACCTACCTCTTCTTTATAAATAGAGAAGCATCCCCTCTTCCAAAGGGGTTGAAAAATTAAGGTTGAAAGTTGAGCTTAAGAGAGAGAGAGCCCTAGTGAGAGAAAGTTCCCTTTTATTTTTGCATTCTTCAACCAGAATTCCAGCATGCTTACTTCACCCATTTAAATCAATTTCAACCATTAGACCACCCCTCTTTTAGTCAATCTTAGTCCCTAGCTTCATCCTACACTTTCCATCTACCAAATCCTAGCATTAGAATTCATTCCCCTACCGTTTAAGCCCTTTAAAGCCATAGAAAGTACGCCGAAGCGAAGGTCTTCTACGGTGCAACAAGGGCCTGTGAGCTCCGGCTCACCCCTCTCTTCCTCTACCTTCTTGGTGTTTCCTCCGTCCAAGGATTCAAGCCGTTACGCCACCGAAATTTTGGTTTTGGCTCAAAGCTTGATATGACCGTATTGCCTTCGGGAAAGGGGAAGCTCTGCCCATTTGTTTTTTATTTTGGCCATAGATAGAGACCGCTACGTGCGGGTTGATCGGGTGCCTAAACCCTTTCCGATTGATAACCGAAGCCCCTACCCTAGAGTCTTTGGCAAAGACCGGTAAATCAGAGTCATATTTAGCACTTCGGTGCTTAAAATATTGATTTAAAGGTTTCCCGAGTCACCAAAAGCTCCGGGTGGCGACTCTACATTTTATTCTATCGTGAGTGCATCGCCGCGACTCGTTCAAGAGAATCCGTGGTCGCACAGATGGCGACTCTGTTGGGGAAATCACCCTAGTGCTTCCCCCTCTTGTTGGCCGTTTTTTTTAATCTTTACTAACCATTGCTGATTTTTCTAATTTTCTGCTATTTTTTCTTCATTTTTGTTGTTTTTACTAACATACTTACCCCTAAGATTCGGGCCTTTAAGTGCCTTATCAGATTGGCGGGCCTACTTGCACCTTTAAATTTTAGTTTTTACAGTTTTGACATTTAAGCCGCCTTAGCTGTTTGGTGGGTCTGCTTGCATCTACTTTCCACGTCATTTAAATTTCAGTCATTTACGAGCCTTAGCATTTGGCGGGCCTACGTGTGCTCTTTATTTCATTCATCATATCTCACCATTGAACGCCGGCCCTTTGAGGTGGCACAGGCTTGTCATCCCCGACTCGAACATGGACTTAAATTCACTCCCCTTTAAAAATCTGCAATTAAAAGTGAACCAACAGTGTGGGGACATAATCAAATTTATTTTTGCATGTTTTGGGTAGTTTTCGGGGGGTTTAGGCACATATATAACTTACCCGGTTACCAGTAAGGCGGCAGCCCTAGTGGTGATGATCCTGAAAAGAACCACCCCTTCCAGTACCTGAGAAGGCTCTTGCGCCGGAGGTATATCGGTTGGGTTGCGAATTCCGATCAAGCCGTAAAACCCACAATGGTGAGAGCGTAGACAACCCGAATTCAGCTGTGTATCCCTAGGATGCGAAAATTAGTGACCCGATAACATACTCAGCAGTCCCCGGGAGCATCCCTCCCAGGAAACTAATTCAAAAAGAGTCATTGTGGGCTTGCTGTTCACTATCAAAACAAGCTGGAAGAACAGTTTTTGCCAGGCGTATATATTAAATACGCCCGGCAACAAATCCCCAGAAATACTCAGGCGTATATAATATATACGCCCAGCCAAAATCCCCAGATTTAAGCCAGGCGTATATAATATATACGCCCAGCCAAATCTGCTAGTTTTGGTCAGGCATATATAATACATACGCCCAGTATAAACTGGGTTCAAGCAGCCCGATCTGAGGCGCAATCCACCACCCAAGTTCCCCGACTAGCGGTATTAATGCCCACAGTAGCCTCCTGCATTCTGTAACGCCCAATATGCCCCTGCCCAGTCAAAAGAAGGCAACTTCTCATTGATTTACTCCGGGGGATCGAGTCGTTTGCGTGGATTCCCTTACCTTCAATAGAACCAAAGGGTTCCCTTTCACTTCTTCCGAAGTGTGTCGGATCCCGCCGTGGGACCTACTAAAGGTGCATATATCACCCGAGACGGGAATTTTTCTAGGGCACTAGATCATCATTCATTTAAATAGGGGAGTTAATTTTCATTTGAAAAATCTAAAAAATATATATATATAGAAAAATCAAAAAATCCATATATACTTGTACTTTTGGTGTGACCGTCACTACAGCGACCTCGAACCCAACCCGTACGAAGAGAACTAGGAAGGTTTTCGGCCCTTACTCAAGACATTGATACAACACTCGTCAAAGGATCATGTCGAGCGCCGATACATTCCCACCATCATCCCCATCCCATTCTCATATAGGAGAAGACCCGATCTCCGACACCTTCACCAAAAACCGGTTCGATGTCACGGGTCTATTTGGGGCACCTGTGTTTCAATCCACCCCATCCCCCGCCCTTACATTTTCCCAACATACCCTCATCTCATCCCCTATTGAAACCCCTCATTTCCCAACCGACCCATACATCCCCAACTCCCATCCATACACCCTTACTGCACCCCCTACTCCCAAAGACCCCATCGAGAGCTCCATCCCTCACATACCTCCCACGTCCCATCCACGTCATCATCCATGCCCCCTACATCCTATATCCCATCCACCTCATCTCACATGCCATCCACATCACATGGCCCATCCACACCCCAACATACCCCCCCATTTACCCAGGTCATGCCCAACTTTACCAAGGTATGACCACTAACCCACCATCTTCCATAGCCATACATCCATACCCTCTAAGCATAATCACCCATACCCCCCATACCCGGGTCATGCCCAATTTCACCTGACCCCTTCCATCCTCGAATGGGCCGTCACCCTCCAATCTCACACCTGAATCCATGCCCTCAATGGAGGACATAAGAATGATGTATACCCTGTGGGCTGCCTCTCGGAACCCTACATCCCAAATCCCACATCCAGGTTTCCAAAACCTCCATACCCCATTCCCTCCTGTCCATGCCCAACCACCCATCATTCATACCATCCAAGACCCCCCACCTCAATTCCAGGCCCAAGCCCACTCATCTCAGGCCCAAACCCACACAAATCCATGGGCCCAAGCCCAAATATCTATAGAACCATGGGCCTAAGCCCACTCCCAAACCCAAGCTCAAGCCCAAGTCCACCTAACCCATCAGACCCAGTCCCAAAATTGTCAAGGCCCATGGGCCCAAAACCCTCAAGGCCATGGGCCCAAGGCCAAACCCACCAGACTCAGGCCCCAGGCCTAAGCCCATTAGACCCAAGCCCAGTTCCAAGCCCCCTAGGGCCCTTGGACCCAAACCTATCAAACCCAGGCCCAAGGTCCATCAACCCACACCGAATACCAACATGGCCCATTAGCCCAAACCCAATAGAGCCCATTGGCCCAAAATCCTACCAACCCCCACACCCAGGCCCAAGGCCCATCAACCCAAGCCTTTCAAAACCATCAAGCCCAAATCCATCAAACCCAAGGCTCGTCCACCCACACTCATCAAGGCCCGTTCATGAACCCTTACCCCTTCACCAGTATCCTTCATTCACCTATACCCCTTATGCCCCCATCCCGCCTCCAACAGAAAATCCGACCCACTCCATTCCTCAAAACCATGCCTACAGCATCCCGCCACATCAACCACACCCCCATCACCCCTAGAATGTGCATCTAGCTCAGCCAATCATTCATCCACAAACCACTCATCCATTCACTCCTTCCCATCCCCTATAAACCTTGTGGCCCCACCAGGTCTTCCAACCCATCACCCCCCAAGTCCAAATAGCGGACATCGCCCCTCACCAGTACAATGACCAACAGTACGAGGAGGACGAGATCCACAATAGAGGAGGAGCTGCCAGCTTCGGCCCCCCCAGGCCCACCATCGTCACACCTAGGGTTGAACAAAATCAGGGGGAGGTAGTCCCAGCTACAGCCTCAAAAGAATCAAAACAGATAGACAGAATACAGAAGCAACTGATGAAGATGGGAGGGTAGAACTGCATTCAACAGACTTTTCAGACTTATGTCTATTCTCGGATGTCCCCCTGCCACAAAAATTTAAGATGCCATCATTCGATAAATATAATGGTGCTGGCAACCCCATCGCCTACTTAAAATATTACTGTGGGGATATGTGCTAGTACGACGGAGATGAACGACTCCTCATCAAAGTGTTCCAAAAGAGTCTAATGGGCCCAGCACTGAGATGGTTCACATCCTTAGAACCATCCATGACAAAGACTTGGAAAGATCTGACACACTTATTCCAAGAACAGTATGTCTATAACATGGACATAGAGCCAAGGAAGTTAGATCTGACCCGTTTGAAGCAAAGACATGATAAAACTTTCAGTGCCTACTTAGGAAGGTGGAGGGCATTGGCCGCTCAGGTGAGCCATCGGATTCCTGATGATGAGCAGATTGAATTGATAACCAAGGGAGCTCTCCCAGTCATCACAGATTTTTTGGTGTATCAGCAACAATCTAGTTTTGCTGATTTGGTCCGAAATGGCAACCGTTGCGAAGACGCCGTTAGAGAGGGCAGGTTGGGAAAGAGCGTGGCCAACGGGGCCATAGGGGTTTGAAAAGCTATCGTACCAAGAATTGAAAGAAGACTAGGGATAGAGGTACAGAACATCATTTACCCCCAGGCCAATACCAATGTCCCCCCGATACAGCTCCAGGCCGGACAACCACCCCCAGCCCGTTTCGAGCAAGCGCCAAGGCCAAACAATGGACCGAGAGCCCCATTTACCTAGGAACAGATGAGAGCATGATTGGAATGAGTGTTCACGCCGTTGGGGCAATCTTTAAGTGTCTTATTGTCGATGTTGCTACAAAAGGGTCTGGTAAATTTACTCCAGCCTCGCCCACCACTCAATACAATCTCGAGAAACTATGACCCGAACCTGCATTGTAACTTCTACCAGGGACCGGGTAACCCTACAGACTGGTGCTTCCCGATAAAGAACACGGTCCAAGACTTAATAGAGGCAGGAAAAATTGTTCCCCTGCCACTTCCTCAGAGGCAGAACCAGAACATCCATCAAGCCCCCCTACCACCGCACCCAGGAAGCCCCAGGCCTAACATCTACTGGGTAAAAGAGGAAGAAGAAGAGTTTGACCCATCGGATTACATTAGTAATCAAGAGGAATTTTCATTTCCTCGATTAAATAAGACAAACCATTTGTAGGGGTGATCGAGCCGTTGTACTTAGTCGGTTACTTCCCCACCCCAGCATACCAAGGGGAGCCCATAGATTTAGGGCAGTATTTTTCTACTCCCGCTCTCGCCTATCAAATCCAAACGGGCACAGCCCCACCGCAACCATACACATATCCGCCCCACTCCCAATTTACCCCACAATACACGCCACCTCCTAATCACCCCATCCCATACACTATCCCGCCATCACCCACCCCATATACCTCTCTGTCACACTCAAATCACCTCACACCATACATAACTCCACCATTCCCATACTATCTTACCCCATACACATCCCCAAATCTCTCCACCCAATACACCACTCCGCCATCCCCAAATTATCCCATCCCGTACACACCCCCAAATCCCACCACCCAGTATACTCCCCGCCATCCCCAAATTATCTTGCCCAATACATAACTCCACCACCCCCAAATCACCCTGCTCCATGCACAACTCCATCATCCCCAATTTACCCCGTTTCATCTACGAACCCATCATCGCCCCACCATGCCACCTCATATACAAACCCTTCATATCCATACCCCCTGCTCCATCTGCTACCCTGTCGTATCCCTATCACCCCGCTCCACCCGCACCTTCGACATCTCCCAGTCACCCCATCCCATGCAACATACCACTCATCCCCAGTTACCCCGTCTCACACTCCATCCCGCCAGCTCTTAATCACACCCCCAACATCTGATCCCATCACCCTCAGACCCCTCCATCCCAGTCATATTTCCACCATCCCCTCACTATTTCACCCCCAATCCAACTCCACCCCCACCCAAACAAACAACCCCTCAGCCACTCCCCTTATCACTCACTCCCAATCACCATTGGTCTTACCACACCTAGGTATTGCCTCTACAAGCCCTCTCGGTGCCCACAAACCTAACCTCACCAATTCCTGCCACTACCATTCTACCCCCTATTGGAGTCAACCTGGTTGGACTCGAGAATCCGACATACCCAGCCCAATCCTCCCCAGAATCTCATCCCAAAACCTGCCTATGACCCGCATCAAGTGTCGTTAAGCTATGAACAGACGGACATGAATGTTGGTTACAACCGAGAGGAGACTGTTGAATTCATTACCCAGTCTGGTAGGATTTCTACACAGTCGGAAGCACCGAGGGCCGTCAGAGGAGAAGAGAAGAAGAAAGAGCAGACCGCAGGGAACCCCTTTGGGAAAATGGCTAGAGAGCACGTGTTGGAGACACAGCTCAAGAGAACACCCGCACATATTACTGTGTGGGATTTGTTAATCACGTCCTTGCTCCACTTTCAAGCCTTAATGGGAGCACTCAAAGACACACATGTTTCCACCCACGTAACCCCGGATAAAGTGGGAGAAATAATCAGGCAAGTATTAGCCCCAAATGCCATCTCATTCACTGATGCGGATCTGTCGCTCCAGGGGAACAACCACTCTAAGCCCCTAAATATAACAGGAAACCTGGTGGTGTCGTTGGTCTTAATAGACAACAGGTTGGAGCTGAACAAATGCACTCTAAGGATGGCAATCAAAATTGGTGCGAACCCCAACACCTTTCGGCCATCCATAACAAGCGCCAAGGGATTTGACAACACCAGGAGAGAAATCATAGGAGAAGTAGACCTCGACCTGATCTTCGGGCCGCAAACCTTCACCGTCCCCTTTTAGGTGATGGACATCAAGTCTATGTTTAATCTACTGTTGGGCCGGCCGTGGCTACATGAGATCGGGCCAATACAATCAACTTTACACCAAAAACTCTTATTCATCTCAGAGGGAAGAATCGTCACCATCATTGGTGAGAGCAGAGAAGACAGGCTTGGTGCGCTCTGCATATTGAGAATCTGAAAGTGCTTAACATGCCGCATACAGCAGATGACACCGATCTCCATCGATTTTAGTATTACTTCTCAGTCGTTACCCTCGGGTTGACTGAAAAAAACCCTACCAAAATTGGAGTAGGAATGGATGCAGTTGTGTTCATGCTCCACAAATGGGACCACCAAAAAGGGAAAGGGCTGGGCCCACACCTTCAAGGAAGAAGAGACCCCGTCAGGGCCAAGGGGCAACAAACCAAATTCGGCCTTGGCTATAGACCCATTGAAGAAGAAGTCAAAGAGGCCAAGGAAAAGATAAGAGCCGCAACAGTCGCCAAAGCCTAAGGAATCAACCTAGAAGAAGAAACTCCCGCCCGACCCCACATCCGTCAAACCTTTGTGAGTGCCGGGGTGGTAAAGATTGATCTGAATGGGGAGACGAGGGTAACCTCACACAAGCCTGTTTCCGCCCATCCCACCAACCCTTACATCATCCCCCCAGACCTTGAGGTGGACTTAGCTGCCCTCTCCTTATTTGAGGAGGAGATCCTCCGATCCACCAGTCACTCTAGCACCAGCCACTTTGGGCCCATCCTAACCATAGAGGACAGGGTCCCAGAGGATCCCTCCATAAACATGCTAAGGGAGGAACTGTAAAAGCCTACCGATGCCACTTCCAACCAAAAAGGTAAAGGCCAAGCCTGGCAGGTAAGTAACTGGGCATCTTTGCCCCAACTCCTAGGAGCCGCCAAAAGCCATGAATACGGCATCGACTCTTAAAAAAAAATGACCTGTAAAAAGTGAGGTTAGCCTCTGGGACACTCTACCCTGTATATATAGAGATCCACCTTGCCAGGGGCTAACCTCCAAAAAATTACAAAAAATCATAAAAATAGAAAAAATACAAATTCTAAAAATATTATCTTTTAAAATTCCCAATAAAATTGAAAATGATGTCATAATACCCGTCCCGCTTGAAGCCGACCCCTTTCCTGCAGAAATACAAGAAGAGGTAGGAGTCACAAGTTTGGACGAGCAAGGTCAAATTGATGAGCTCCCCAATGAGCTCCTTAAATAATTTGTCGATTTTGAGCATGGCCCGACCCCGATCGTCGAAGAGATGGAGGACGTCAATATGGGCACCAAAGAGGCCCCTAGAATCACCAAAATTGGAACATCGTTGTCCCCTGCGGAGAGAAAAAGTATGATAGACTTCCTTTGGTCATACCAAGACGTCTTCGCATGGTCGTATGAAGGCATGCCTGGTTTGGATACCGATCTGGTTGAGCATGAGCTGCCACTCTACCCTGATATTAAGCCGGTTAAACAGAAGCGAAGACTCCTCCGACCTGAATGGATGTTGAAGGTAAAGGATGTGGTCATTAAGTCGTATGACGCGGGTTTTCTCATGGTATCCAAGTACCCGCAATGGCTGGCCAATATCGTCCCTGTAACAAAGAAGGATGCGAAGGTTCGGATGTGCATTGATTTCCTAAATCCCAACAAGGCAAGCCCTAAGGATGACTTTTCGTTGCCACACATCGATATCTTGGTCAATAACACTGCTAAGCACGGAATGCTCTCATTCATGGACGGATTCTCGGGCTACAATCAGATTAAGATGGCAGAGGTCGATCGAGAAAAGACTGCGTTCATCACTCCCTGGGGTACCTTCTGTTATAAGGCGATGCCATTTAGGCTCAAGAATGTTGGGGCAACCTATCAGAGAGCAATGACGGCCCTATTCCACGACATGATGCATCGAGAGATCGAAGTGTATGTCGATGACATGATTGACAAATTGCCGGAAAGGGATGACCACTTGGTAAACCTTCAGAAGTTGTTCGAGAGGTTGAGAAAGTACAGGTTGCGGTTGAATCCCCAAAACTGTGCATTTGGTGCTATGCCAGGAAAATTGTTAGGCTTTATTGTTAGTAGGAGCGGGATTGACGTCGATCCGACCAAGATCAAAGCCATCACTGAAATGCCACCACCATCTACAAAGAAGGAGGTCAGAGGATTTTTAGGCAGAATCTAATACATCAGTCGATTCATTGCACAGTTAACTCCGACATGCGCACCGATCTTCAAACTACTAAGAAAAGAGTCACCAATTGAGTGGAATGATGACTGCCAAGCTGCATTTGACAAGATCAAGGGTTACCTCCTAAATCCTCCAGTATTGGTACCACCTGTACCCGATAGGCCCCTGATAATATACCTATCCATGATAGAGTTTTCCATGGGCTGTGTTATGGCAGCATGATGAGACAGGAAGAAGAGAGCAGGCCATCTACTACCTGAGCAAGAAGTTCACTGATTATGAGATGCACTATTCTCATCAGAAGAAGGCATGCTTAGCTCTCATTTGGGCTACTCAAAGACTTCGACACTACCTGTTATCCTAAGCCTTTCTACTTCTAGCATGGATGGATCCGTTGAAGTACCTGTTCGAGAAACCTATTCTCACTGGCTGAACTGCACGATGGCAACTTTTATTATCTGAATTCGACATCACGTACGTCACTCAGAAATCGATCAAGGGGCAGGCGCTCACTGATCATCTTGCACCTAAAGTCTGAAATCCCTGATGAGGACATCCTGTTCATGACAGAAGAGGATACAGAGGAAATAGAGGAGTCTTGGGTAACGCACTTTGATGGGGCATCGCATGTTGAAGGCCAAGGAGTTGGCACCATCCTAATTTCACCAAAAGGATCCCATGTACCGGTCTCTATCAAGCTCAACTTTCCTTGCACTAACAATATGGCTGAGTATGAGGCTTGTGTCGCTGGTCTACAGGCAACTCTCGATCTGAATGTAACTCACCTTTGAGTATTTGGCGATTCACAGTTAATCATATGTCAAACGAATGGTGACTGGAAGACGAAAGATGAGAAACTAATCCCCTATCATGAACACCTCGAGGATCTAATAGCTTACTTCCAAGATGTGACTTTCTCATACGTCCCTCGAATAAGGAATCACTTTGCCGACGCATTAGCAACTTTAGCGTCAATGATTGAAATCTCCTATGTTGTTGAGTTGAAGCCGATCATGATCGAGAAGAGGAATGAGTCGGCCTTCTGTCTCCAGATTGAGGAACCTACAATGTCTGATGATTAGCCACCTTGGTTCTCAGATATCAAGAATTTCCTCGAGACCCTAACATTCCCAGAGGGTACATCCAAGACAGATCGACGAACCATTCAACGTTTAGTGGCAGGTTACGCCATTTGCGGGGAATGCCTCTACAAGCGATCATACAACATCTTACTTAGGTGCCTCACTGAAAGAGAAGTGACCAATATTATGAAAGAAATCCATGAGGGAGTATGCAGAGCCCACGTCAGCGGTCACATGCTCGCTAAGAAAATCCTATGGCAGGGATACTTTTGGACCACCATGGAATAGGATTGCTGCAAACATATTCAAAAATGCTATAAGCGTCAAGAACACTCCAGTCTGATACACGCTCCTGCCATTGATCTTCACTGCATGACCACTCCTTGGCCATTTGCTACCTGGGGCCTTGACGTTGTCGGAATGATTAATCTAAAAGCATCAAACGGATATCGGTTCATCCTCATCGCCATTGAGTACTTCACCAAGTGGGTAGAAGCAGTGTCATATGCCAACATCACAGCCAGTCAAGTTGAGAAGTTCATCAAGAACAACATCATTTGCAGATTCAGCATGCCCAAGGATATCATCACTGATAATGGCACTAATTTATCTAATAGGCACATCCAGGCTTTGTGTGAGCAGTTCCAGATCAAGCATCACCGATCATCCCCATATAGGCCTCAGATGAACGGAGCTGTAGAGGTGGCCAACAAAACTCTGATCCGCATTCTGGAGAAGATGGTAGTCACTTACAAAGATTGGAGTGAGCAGTTACTTTCCACTTTGGGCCTATAGAATGTCTATCCGTACCGCTACGGGGGCAACCCTATTCTCTCTTATGTATGGAACAGAGGCCGTCCTCCCGGTAAAGGTTGAAGTGCCCTCGCTCCGAATCCTCATGGAATCAGGCTTACCCGAAGCAAAGAGAGAGATCTCGCTTTGAACAATTAAACTTATTGGATGAGAAGAGACTCCTAGCCTTGTCTCACACTCAAGTTTACCAGGGGAGAATCACACGCGCTTACAATAAACGTGTTCGTGGTCGAGATCTAACGGTAGGAGACACTGTGCTGAAGATCTTCCCATCCCTCCATGTCGATCCAAGAGGAAAGTTTAAGCCGAACTGGGAAGGACCATACGTCATTCGAGAGGTGCTGTCAGGATACGCCATCTGCCTCGCCACCATGGACGGAGATCATCTTCCTGAGCCCATCAATGTTGGATACGTTCGACGGTTCTACTCTTAGTCTATCGCGATAAGGTTAGTATTGATGAAACAGATACGTGACTGCTTAAGAACCACCCAAAAGAGACCATCATTCCAAGCACAGTAGCCTAAAAATATCCCTAAAAATGATGACATCCTTTGCTACCCCATTTGAGCCTGGGCCTTTCTTTCAATAAACTCATTCCCCCCAAAATATATATATATATATATATATATATATATATATTTATATATATATATATATGTGCGCATATACCAAAAAATAGAGAGAGAGAAAAGATGCATGTGTATAAAATTACTATCAAATCCAAAAAAATAGAAAAAGCAAAACCTCAAAGAGATTGCCTTAAATGGAGGAAAAAGAATAACAAAAAAATGTGTGTAGAAGAATCACGGGGCATGTACAGTAGAAACCCCCAAGGAAGAAAGTATGTTGAGAAAACTGAAGTCATATCAAGGAAATCCTTCTAGCCTAGCATACCTTCAAATCCTAACCTAACCCATGGCCAAGCTACACCCTGAAGGAAGCCCTCTTTATAGGATCACGAGCAGTCATAATATCTGTCAAGTCAACATGAGCCGAGTCGTGAGACAACACCAGAGCTTCATCCAGCTGGTTATGACGGAATCAATGTCCATGTCGTGGCTTTCTGGTTCTTCTAAGGAAAAAAAAAAGATAGGAAGAAAGAGAAAAAATTAATTTGAGTTCAAAGCAACATGGATGTGGTGAAGAGCTGCAAGGGCACCATGGGTAAAAACAGCGAACTCACGCGGACTAGGTGAAAACTTGAAAAGGCACCTGGGGTAAGAGACCGAACCCATGGATGTGGTGAAAACCCGAAAGGGCTGTACAGGTAAAAATAGGGATGACAGGCATAGCGAAAACCCAACTTGGGCGCTGTGAGCAAAAATGTCAAGAAAAGAGAGATTAGGAGAGGATCTATTTTGGCCCGCCTATTTTAGTCTGGACCCCTTGAGCCTCTTCTCCCCTTTGCTAGGCCCCTCATGTTAAAATTGGATCTGATCTCGATCAAGTATGTCGTCTCTACCGTGTCGTCTGACACATGACCAAAGGTAAAGGCAGAAGACCAATCAATCTCGGGGAAGCTGACCTATCCATGTTTAAAAAGAAAAATTGGAGCCTCATGAACAGGGTTCAACCATGCTCAAAAAATGACCCACCAGTTGGCCTCGTAGATACCGACATCACAAAAAGGAGAAGGAGAAAAGGAGAAAATTTCAAAAAAAAGATAATAGATTTTCCTTTTCCATAAAAAGCCTCACATTGTATAGGAGAAAATTTTAAAAAAGATAATAGATTTTCCTTTTCCATAAAAAGCCTCACACTGTGTAGGAGAAAATTTCAAAAAAAAGATAATAGATTTTCCTTTTCCATAAAAAGCCTCACACTGTGTAGGAGAAAATTTTAAAAAAGATAATAGATTTTCCTTTTTCATAAAGAGCCTCACACTGTATAGGAGAGAATTTTAAAAAAGATAATAGATTTTTCTTTTCCATAAAAAGCCTTACGTAGCGAGACGTATGGAAGAAATTTTGAACACCAAAAAATATATATGTATATATAGTATATTTCATTTCTTTTCTTACAGCGTTACGTATGAAGTGTCACGTCCCAAAAAGATAACAACATGACACACTTTCTATTTTCTGCCTTCTTCACAAGTATATAATAAAAGAAAAAAAAAAACTAAAAAAAAAGAAACAACCCAAAAAAGAGGAAAGAGATCTCTGTTAAGGGGCATCAGCCCCCCCTCTGTGTATATGATCTATGGTATGTACAGAGCAGTCGAGGGGGACCACGCTTCAAAGCAGATCTCTGCAGAAGAAGAGAGTCCTCACGGGCATTTCGATCGAGACAACCACCTACCATGAGACTCTCCGCCAAAAGCCTCCAACGAAGAACCTCACTCTCGGCCGTAGCAGCTCTCACCTCTGCAATTTCAGCTCTAGGCCTTTCCTTCTCCAAAGCCTCAGTCAAAGCCAACCTCTCTACAGAAAGAGACTCAATCCTAGTCCAGAGTATCGTTTCCTTGTATGACCAGGGTCCCATCTCTATCACATCTACCGAAACTATGTTAGGGGCAGGTAAGCCCTCGGATGCCAACCAAACCTTGTAATCAGAAGAGAGAACGCCCCGCTGAACTAAGCTGCACATGTGTGCTGATTGGCGGGTCTCCTAGAGGGCTGCTATGCGGTCTAGGTCACTGAGAGAACCCCGAGAGAATATCAGAGAGCACAAGGGCGGCCTCACAGTGCACGGCATGTGTTGGGTATATCCGAATTGTCGGAGCACTCGAGATGGGAAATAGTAGGTACTACTAGTCAACCCAAAAGGGTGGTACCCTCACAATCCTGACAGCGGACAATTGGAAAGGTGTCGTCCATCCAGGGAAGTTGCCAGATCAACTCCGCATCAGATAGCCACTGGCTCAGTTCCTCGATACTCCCATGAGGCACTCTCGAGCACCGGTCAGAAAGCCCAGAGCCACATCCCCTCTTACTAAGAAAAATCTCGGCACGGTCCCTATGATAGCCAAATGCTCTCCTAGCCAAATCTGAATAAGGAGTGGACTCCCACTAAGAATCTCGACATGGCTCGAGGCCGAGGCATCCAGTCCCCGATACATCTCGGCCAGGACCAGGTGCACCAGTGAACGACCTCCCTCCAATTCGGTCAAGACATCGCATAACCCGAGGGAAAATGTCTCGCCCCCAGTAAAGAACAGAACTTTTGATAGCAAATAAAGGGCAAAGGCCTTTACATTGAAAGGATCTCGGATAGGCAACTTTCGAAGACTCGAGTCGCCAAAGAGTTCTTTCAGGAATTTCACCGAGCACTTGGTGGGCCCCCCGGCGAAGACCTTCTCATACCCACCCTTTTCAAACTGAGAACCACGTGGACCGCATTTGCATACCCCGGTTTGGGCACCACTTTGGTAAGTCCCCGATGCATCCTCAAGCCGGTAATAGAGGCTAGCTCCTCCAAGGTTGGGGTGAGCTCCCTGGACCCGAATCTGAAGACATGGGCCCTATGGTCCCATGAAACCAAAGCCACCTACAGGAGGTTGGGCAACAGAGGAATAGCAAGGAGGGAGGAAAGGCGGGATAACCTGAGGTGATCCAGAACAGCGAGCTTGCCCTCGGCCAAGCTATCACACCATTTTTGCAAAAAATTGGGCCGCGGGTCCAAACAGGGAAGTATACTAGCCCCAACCCCCGTATGAGAACTTGGGTCTTTTTTAAGAAGCGGGTCCATGGACGTACAAAGATGTTCTTTATAAAAATCAGCAAATGTAGGGTGACGAACCCAGTTGTAAAAAAAAAAAGGGAGAGAGAGAAAAGAAAGAAAAAGAGGGGCAAAAAGGCCAAGCCCGGATGAAAAGAGAGGCAAAGAGGGCCAGGTTCGGGTTATAAAGAACCCGTTGAGCCTAGTTATATGAGGCGTATATATTATATACGCCAAGGCAAAATTGTACATATTCTGCCAGGCGTATATATTTTATATGCCAAGGCAAAATTTTAAATATTTTGCTAAGCGTATATAATATATACGCCTGGTTAAAATGCAGGGAAGTGTGGCTCCCCTCACATTGGTCCATTCTTTTTTACTTCCCCCAAGAGAGGGACGGATTTCGCTTCGCCTACTTTTTTCTCCCGGGGTAGCACACAGTCGGGCACGCTTGCACGTCCATGGGAAATCCTCAGATGACGCAGAATCCGTGGGCCATATACGAAGGATCATATGTGGGGCTCAATCCCATCATTGGAGGGGCTCTGGCCTGCTTCATGCCAAAGAAAAGGAAACCATAAAAGCAGAGAGATAACCAAACAGAGCATTCATATAAACCATAAAAATCATAAAACCATCAAAAAAAAATTTGTTGTTTAAAAGATTACATATTCCCCCAATAAACAAAAGTTTAAGACTGTTTCAATGTTTCAAATTTTCAGGAAATAAACTAGTCTTGGGCAGCCCCCTTCGACTTCTTCTGACGTCGGGTCGTGCTTTGAAAAGTACGAGTATCCCCCACCCGAGTCCACGCCTGAGAGATGCGACCGAGCAGAGAATGCGACTCCTTTTCACGAGCACGCTGCAGGAGCACACCAGAGGCCATCAGGTAGGGAAGCAAGCAGAAGGTAAATAAGAAAATGATTAGGTTTGGTTAGTATTCACTCACCACCTCAACCTCTCTAAGCCCGACGATGTTGCGGTAATATTCGGCTTGGTTCACGGCCGACTCATAATTCTGCGCAGCAAGAAAAGGAGGTGTCAGTCACACAGGTCATCAGCATAGTTCAAAAAAAAAAAAAAAAAAAAAAGAAAGAGAGCAAAGCAACAAGGGAGAGATTTCCCCGGGGATCAACTCAGGAGGTGGGATCCAAATAGCTTCAATAGATATGCGTGCCTTCTCAACCACATCGGCACACATACGCGACAAGAAAGCATCATCCAAGTGCTTAAAGGTTCCCTGGACCTCGGTGTGAGCAAAGCACCGACCGGAAGGGTCGGAAGGTCCGACACGTAGCCTCATCGAGAACAATTTGTCTCATCCCCTCATCTGAGTCGCCACCCTGCCCAAACTATAGAGAGAAATAGTTTTTATTCAAATAGCAGGGCAGTCAAGGCAATCATAGGAAGGCTGCTAAATAAAAAGGGGAAAGAACATTACCTGAGACCGCGGACCGCCAAAAACCAAAAAGTTGGCACCAGGCAAGAACCGGGGTAGTAGAGAACAATAGGGTAGGGACTCATACCACATCTGATATACCCCAAGAAAAAGGTCATTGATGGGGACCCCATGATGGAGAAAGCGAGCGGTAAGCACTTCGATGGAACCTTCAGGAGCCAACACATCAGCTGGAGGAGCTTAGGGCACAGTGAAAAGAGGACGGTATTGATGAACCACCCTCTCTCCTAGGTAATAGGCCCTAATCTAGGACCCATAGAAGAAAATGATGTGTCGATCTAACAAAAAATGAGAAGGGCACACTACAGCCAGGTTCCAGAAGGGAGATCTGACATAGGGATCAAGGATGACCTGCTAAAAAAAAAAAGAGAGAGGAGATATATATATACATTTGAACCCACAACACAAAAGAACTATCACATTTGTAAAAAGAGAAACTGTTATACCTGCTTAGGGATCAACAGATCAAACTGGGAGCGCAGCCCTAACTCCAGGTGCTTCATGCCTACGCCCCGAAGGCGATTCGCATGCCAATTGCTCATAAGGGGGAACGTAGGAACTTCGGATAGAAGCAGAGGGCGACCAAGTTAGAAATGCAAATACCCCCAAACCTGAGAAAGCAAGCAGATAAAAATAGATATGCCATAAAAAGGAAAAGTTGGACAAACTGAGACCAAAGGATAAAATACCTCAAGTGTGGGCCAAAAGCCCACCACGGAGCTGGACTCCCCAAGTATGGCTCGCACCAGGCTAGACATGAGCACCGCATAGCCGGCACCACCCCAATCAAACCGATGCACGTTATCCCAGTTCACCATAAGACTGAGAAGGGACAATGAGACCCGCCCTCCGCTGGTATTTGAAAGAAGAGTCTTACCCAAAAGGAACAACAGGGAAATACGGGCTAGCATCAGTGCACGCTCTGGCTCGAGATAAATGGCTGCATCGGGCTGGCCCAGATCCATTAACTCATGAGGCTCAAACAGACTAACCAGCCAGGATAACTTGACTTCAGAGCCATGAACATTCCCTGAGGATGGGTAGGCCCCTATCAGCTGAGTCACCTCCTCCCTATCAGGTGTGCGGGTAGGTGTCACTCCACCCCTCCAATGCGAGCCCCGGTGATCATGGACCAGTCCACGGGTGTAAGGGTCATCTCAGCCACGACCATATGAAATGTCATGGTCTCAGGGCGAAAGCGCTCTATCAGGGCCTTCACATAGGCCGTGTCGGCCCTCACAGCGGGGCACGATATAAAATCTCCAAAATCGGCTTGACCAAGCATGTCCTTCACCACTGGGGGAAGATAGAGCACAAGGCGCTGGAGATCGAACCAGCCACCCCGGAACATGATATGAGGTAAAGGCTACAAACAAAAGGAATCTATCAAATAGGAGCGAAATGGTATAGCAAAAGCATCAAAGGAAAAGAAAAGAGCTCATCGGTTTACCTGGCCAGCAATCTCGACGTTGGAGATATGGGTGTGCTGACAATGGAGGAGGCTGATACGGGCGGCTTCACCTTGCATTTCATACCAGGGTTGAGAAGAGCGCTGAGAAACGATGAACTGCTCCCCATGAGGACCATAGGCCATCTCTAGCCCCTCTTGTTGATCTTGCCCTTCGTCACTAGACATCCTGGAAATATGGAACACATCTGTATAAGGGAAGGTTGCTAAAGAAAAAACAATAAAAAAAGGGAAAAAAAAAAAAAGAAAAAACGAAAAAAAAGGGGGAAGAATTGCACTAATCCATCATGAAAGAAACATAAGAAAGAAGAAAAAAATGAATGATGAATGATGAATGATGATGATATAATAAAAAAAAAAATGAATGAAAAAAAAGAGGAGCATAGGCATAAGGAATCACATATACTTGAAAAAAAAGCATTAATCTTTCACCACAAAAAGGAAGAACATGAAGCATTTCAAACAAAAAAAAAAGCATTATCAAAATCTAAAGGAAAGATGAAAGAGGGGTGGTGATTACCTTCAATAGGAGAGGAAATAGATCTAAAGATCGGTGGAGAGTGAACACCTTTAACCGGCACGAGCGACTCCCGGTGGTAGAACTTAAGCAAAATCAAACACAAAAACCCTAGGGGACTGTCCCGGACATGAGAAGGAAGGAGGGAAGAAAATAGAATTTGAAAGGAGGGCCCCTTTTGTGCTCTGGATCGGGCAGTTTTTAAAACTGCCAGATTTTGGTCAGGCATATATAATATATACGCCTGGCCATTTTTGCTGCAGATTTGCCAGGCGTATATATTATATACGCCCAGCCAAATTTTGGCTTTGATGACCCGACAGGCCCTTTGTGTGCCCCAGATCTAGGCCGGCCTATCTTAGAAGCCCACATATCACTAGGCGATGGCGCACGCATCCCCAAATGGCTCTTCGAGCTCCCTTCGATTGGCCTAAAGGGACCATGCTACAATAAGCGGATCTAAATTTGTGAGCGCCCGCCAAGTGCTCCCATAAAATCATAAAATCATAAAAAAAAACTTTGCACAAAACCAAAAAAAAGAAATTCACAAAAAAATAGAGAGAAAAAGGAAAAATGCCGAAACACAACACTAGTTCTCAAAAGAGCATCGCAATGCCTGTTTGCCCCACTCTGAGAGCCATGTTAAATTAATTCGGAATGATCGGGTTCACCCGAAAATTCTCAAACCCCATTTTACACAGGGAAACCTCATGCCTGATCTGGCAGGCAAAATACTGGTTATGTTTACCCCCGGCCATTAGGAACCCGCTTCCGAACCCACTTTCTTGAACAAGATATCTGGTAATTTGTTTAAAAAACCAAGACCCCGCATCCCCAGGAGTTAGGACCTGATCCGGCAGGCAGATTATTTTACCCATCCCGGATCACTGTTCTCTAAAACATTACCTAGGAGTCAGGGCTTGATCTGGTAGGCAAATAAACTCATCCATCACCGGTCGCTTTAGGGAACATACACCTAGCCCAAAGTCTTCCCCAGCTAGAGGCGAGACCTAATCTGGCAGGCAAACCAAGGACCTATCGCCGGAATGCGCATGTCCTTGAAGTGTATCAACATGGCAAGTTGATCTGCCTAAGGATACATGCGATAATAAAAATAGTTTGAGCATGCTCAAAGTCTCGAACTAACATGTGCAAAAAAAAAAAAAGAAGAAAAAAGAAAGAAAAGAAAAAAAAAAGGAGAAGGTTCGGGATAACCTTTTGCTATATAGTTAAAATCCTGTGTAGGTTGACCCCACCTTCTAAGCATTGGCTCTGATCATCCACCTTCTTATCTATATTGACCAAGAGTGCACCCGACTTTAGACCATTCAAAAAGTCTATTGTCAGTTGAAACTGACCCGCCAAAAATGAAATTACAACCAATCAAACTATGTGCAAACATACAGACCGAAGGGCTCATTCCCTTTTATTTCCTTTTACACAGGCTTAAAACTTGTATAGGCACGATGTCCCTGTTAAATGTATGCACTTGCGTTTGGGTATTCGCAGGATGGTCCTTTGTCCTCGTAAATTGTACCTTAGGGTCAAGGCTTCCGTTCGTGCCTATTTTCTGCTTACCGCCCCTGATGGGTGTCTGTCTGTGCATAGTTAGTAAGATGTGATTTCATTGGGGATGGAGGCTAGAATTGACCATCTCTTTCAATGGATGTTTGGGTCCTAGCCCTATCTTTTTTAGCTTTGTCTCGAGTTAAGGCACTCTGGTGCGTGTGAATCAGGAGCACCTCACCACCGGAACGTGCACATCCCCAAGGTGTACCTATCCCCGACAGAGCGCACGCACTCTTAAAGCGTATCAATTGGCATTTGATCCACTTAAAGAGTTGTGCAAGAATAAAATTGCCAGAGGTCCTTGAGCTTTGCTTAGAGGCCTCGAAATAAAAGAAAATCCAAAAATAACACACAAAAATTCACTCTGAAAATGGGCACGCATTCCCAAGAAGTGTTGCGACATCAATATTCGCTCAACTCAGGTAAATCATGCTAAAGCAACCTCGAGGTTGATGGGCTCACCCAGAGACTCCGAGCCTTACCTAGGTAAGGGCACCCATGGCCAATCCAATGGAGTTATCGATACCCCGTAGGATTGGACACATTATTTAGGCCTTCACTTTGTGTACTTTGCGTCGATTCCGAAGCATAGATCGATCACCCCGTTTCATGGAGCTATCTGGTTCAGATTAATACTCAACATCATAAATCTATAATTTCCCTCAGGAAGTGGACGATATCCTGGCTAGCGGGCTTACACTTTTTGTGATCATCGCAGTTATGCCTAGTAATGTGGCAACGCACTTGGGGACTGTTAGCATTGAGGTACGGATGATATCCCGAAATGAGAGGGCTTACATACACTCGCCATCACCATGAATGTTTAAGAATTAAGTTGAACCAGGCAGACCCATCAAACATGCCTTGGACCTCTTCGGATGTCTCTTATCTTTGGCATCCGATCATTAGTGACGAATACCAAAGAGGGGCATCTGTAAACACCCAAATTCGGCCCAAGGCCAGATCAGTCTGTACTCTGAGAGAGATGTACCCCTGTGCTTCCGATGGCACCCCTAAACCTTTAGGAATCACCCTAAACCCTTTCGAACCATTCCCCCAACCCTTAAGAATCGCCTTAAACCCTAGGATCCCTTCCCATACCCAACTTAAACCCTTCTGAGTATTTGATGGGAGGAGAGCTACAAAATTTTACACAGATTATTGCTGAGGATGAACCACATACCATTGGAAGGAGGACTTCTCTAGTTTTCCAGCAAGCCAAAGATCACCCAATATGGAGTTGTGGTTCGAAAGATATGGCCGATTGAAGTTTTACATAAAATCATGACTTTTGCTCAGGCGTATGTATTAGATACGCCCAGCAAATTTGGCCCCATTTTGATCAAGCATATATATTATATACGCCTGGCATTTTTGGGCTAAATTTGGCCAGGCGTACATAATACATACGCCCAGTATAGGTAGGGCCCACAGCGGACACCCACCTTCTCAGGTCTCCTCTGGTTTTCATGAAAATCACTGTACATAAACTGGGCGTATGTAATATATACGCCCATCTTAGCTACAGTAACTGTCATCAAATGCTCAAAATTCCTTCATCAGGTTTGACCTTTTGACCATCCCCTTGGTTGAGGTGGGTGTCCTAAGGTTGGTTGCACCCCCTTTGAGCTTATATGCAACCCTTAAGTCACCTATGGTCTCACCCCATCATCTGCCATTGAAATCAGTTCCCCAAACCCCTAGGACCCTAAAAACTAAGAAAACCTTAGATGGAGGATTACCTAATTGCTAAACCAATTAGCTCTCAAGTAACTCTCTAACCCACCTCTTCTCTATAAATAGAGAGGCACCCCTGTTGACAAGTGAAAAATACCATTTTTCACCCCTGAACTTGAGTCTTGATAGACCTTTGAGAGAACTAAATAAGTGTTTTAAGTGCGTATGTTGCAGCTAACAATAAAGATAGGCTTAACCATAAAAGCAGCTTAAAAGTGCCAATAAGATGACAATCCATGTCAATCCAAAGGAAGAAAGTGAAGAAACAACCTCATCAGCTGTTGAAAGGTCTGAATAGAAGAAGCAAAGACCTGGAAGAGAAGTATGGAATTCAAGAAGAACCTAAACTCTGAAAGGAATAAAACTGACAAGAGCATCGAACTGCTCAAGAGAGGATTGAACTTTGAAAAGAAGAAACACAATTCGAGCAGAACCAACATTGAAAAGAGCCAGAGTCACAACACTTTGCGAAAAGGCCCCTAAGCTGTGTGAAGAGGCATTCTGGAGATTCGCAGCTTTAACAAGGACAATTCAGTAATCTGTTGCACGCATCCCAATGCATTTTAAAACCTAGAGACATTCCAGAGGGTTCTAAGCATGAAGCGAAGGAATATTCCACCCCACGTGAGCACCTAGAGAGGGAATAACTTGGCGGGAACTTCTAGAAACTCTAACAAACTTTCAAAATGCATAATAGAATTGATGCCTTTTTCACCTGATTGGCTGAACCAGATCAAGAAATTCTGATTGGCTAGAACAGATCTGGATCCCCGTGCTCGACTACCATTGGTCAATACAGATCTGAGAACCTCTGATTGGTTGATACACATCTGAGCTGGACCTAGGGAAAGCTATAAATAGACAAAGCATTTGCCCATTTGGGGCATCCAGATTTTGAGTTTCATTTCTAATCCCCCATTTCCCCAGACGGCTTTGTACGCAATCCTTATAATAGCCTACTTTGTACTTGCATTTGAGAGTCGTGAGATATCGCTATAACTTAAAGGAGAGTTTGCATCCAAGACCGCAAATCCGAGAGTATTAAGCCGTGCTCGTAAATTGTAAGGATGAATTTTAAAGGTTCTTGTAAACTATGCATTCTCCATTGGACTCATGTCAAGGGTTCCCTCGATCTCCTCGACATTAGACTCCTTTAGATTCATTGTTTTGCATGCAATTTCCCTTGATTCATTAATCCTGTGAGAATTAGTGTTTGTAACCTAGTCTCTTACAGCATTTGTAGTGATGTTTCTTGTTCTGAATTGAGGATTTGGATTAAAGACTATTGGATAGTTTGTGGCCATTAAAGTGGACAGACCATAGCCATACGTGTAAGCCTAATCCTTAAATTAGATTTATCTCTCTTACATCTGTGCTTGTAGCCAGATGAAGATTGGATCACCTCTGTTGAGCTGTAATTATTCTCGTTAGAATTCAAAGACCAAATCAGATTTAGTTATTACTTCTCCATCTTTGTTTCAATCATTCCCCCAACTCGGATCTGGATCATTTAGTTTAAATTTTTCTTTGTTTTAGTTAGTTAAACGTGACAAATTCAAACCTCTCATCTTATCAGTTTTCTAGATAGGATAAGAAGCCAGATCTGGTAGCTCAGATCTGGAGGTTTATCTTACATTTTAGACAAATTCTCTGTGGACGATCTTTCACTCACTTACTTTTAAAACTTGTTACAATTGGCCCTGATCTTGCAGGCTAATTCTCTTCTAACTGTGCTGATTTTTCTTTATTTTTTTAGTCTAGAGCCACTGTAATTTAGCAGCTATAAATCTGTTTTCAAAACACACATAAATCAAGCACACTAAGAAGCAACAACAACCCCCTCTTCCCAAGGGGCTGAAAAATTAAGGTTGAAAGTTGAGCTTAAGAGAGAGCCCTAGTGAGAGAAAGTTCCCTTTTATTTTTGCATTCTTCAACCAGAATTCCAGCATGCTTAGTTCACCCCTTTTAATCAATTTCAACCATTAGACCACCCCTCTTTTAGTCAAGCTTAGTCCCTAGCTTCATCCTACACTTCCCATCTACCAAATCCTAGCATTAGAATCCATTCCCCTACCGTTTAAGCCCTTTAAAGCTATCGGAAGTACGCCGAAGCGAAGGTCTTCTACAGTCCAACAAGGGCCCGTGAGCTCCGGCTCACCCCTCTCTTCCTCTACCTTCTTGGTGTTTCCTCCGTCCAAGGATTCAAGCCGTTACGCCGCCAAAATTTTGGTTTTGGCTCAAAGCTTGATAGGACCGAATTGCCTTCGGGCAAGGGGAAGCTCGCACTACAAAAATAAGGTGTTTTAGCGGCACTTGCTATTAAGGCAATTTCTGGTAGCGGCAAGACTAATAGCGGCAGTTTTTTGTAGCGACAGAAAACTGCCGCTAATAGTCTTATTTTTTGTAGTGTCGGCCCATTTATTTTTTATTTTGGCCATAGATAGAGACCACAACGTGCAGGTTGATCGGGTGCCTAAACCATTCCCGATCGATAACCGAAGCCCCTACCCTAGAGTCTTTGGCAAAGACCGGTAAATCAGAGTCATATTTAACACTTCGGTGCTCAAAATATTGATTTAAAGGTTTCCCGAGTCACCAAAAGCTCTGGGTGGTGACTCTACATTTTATTCTATCGCGAGTGCATCGCCGCGACGAGTTCGAGAGAATCCATGGTCGCACACTTACAAACCCTCGCTCCCCTTAAAGCGTGATCAATGATGTGTTACAGTGTCGATAAATATCTACAGCTGGCTATCGCATCTTCTCAAGTATTCTTCATTTAGAATTTGCCTCTTTAATTTTAGCATTTAATATTTTCTGATTTATTACTCCATCATCGCCATTGCCAGAGTTTGCTTAGGACAGAATTGGGCCACTTATTTTGGGGACCGAGAGGAACCCAGAAAAAAGCGCGCATCAACAATTAGTAGCACTGTTAGTAAATTTTCCAAAGAAAGAAAAAAAACTCTTTTTTTTTTTATTTTTTATTTTTATAAACTAATTACAGAAGCATGGAAAGAAAACTAATTACATCAAAGAAATCTTTGAAAAAATCTAGACACATACTAAACTAAGACACTGGCAGCAACGTCCGATACAAATCTTTAATGAAGATCGGTCTTCCGACTTCAAACTATTTTCAATCAAAGTCTAACATTCCTTTCTTCCAAAGGCATATCCACGCCTTGGTAGGGTCGCTCCCCCAAGAGTGCAGAACACTCCTCTCTGTCCTTCTTGATCTTGCATCCACAAAAAGGAGTACCTCACATTTCTTCCTTGAAAGAAATACAATGCCATACGGGGAGTGCTTCAAAGGATGAGGATGTGAACACATCTCTAGATCACCCGTCACCTATACTGCTCCCATGCGAAAACTATGTGAAGGGAATGTAGCGCAAACGAAGGGAGAAGATAAGCAATGGAGAGGGGTGGTGAGGGACGGCTCAACCCACCATCATCATATGGGAGTTTGCATTCTGGGTGGGTTATGATGGTGTAAAGGTTAGGAAGTGAGGGAAATTGGGTTCTTGGTATATGCTTTTGAATTTGGGTTAGGTTTAGGGTCAAGGGTACTTTCAGGGGACGATTCAGCATCTCGAGTAGGTCGCTAACGCTTCAGATCTTCTACTTTTTGTTGTACAGCTACTAGCTCAACTCTATGTATTTCAAGAATTTTATCAAGTTGTTTACTGAAATCTCTCTGATTATGGTCTCTAGTCATGAGGTTTTTAGGTATAAAAGATGGAAGATGAAAGAGATGAGTTGGTTTATGGATGGGTATTGATTTATAGAGAAGAGGTTATGTTTTGAACCGTCACTTCAAAATAAATGTCGATGTGTAGGTTTCTAGGTTAGGGTAGTTGGGAAGTGGTAGTCTTGAATGCAAGCTTTGTTTATTTCCCTTATGAATTTAATGAGTTCTAATTCCAATATAAGCGATAAGTGCGATCACTGAGATTGCCTGTTCCCTAGAATTGTCATTTGCAATTTCACAGAATAAAAGTGAGACTTATTGAAGCTTCGAATCGTACTCCCTACGATTTGACTCTTTGTATCACCTACAATCATAACTCCATATGTTTTTACGTGATTAAGATCTAAAAGAGACTTTTACGATGGACTGGACTTTTACATACCGTACATCGTAGAATACCTTTTTCTAATATTATATATACATATATTACAGATTTGATGTGCCTCCCATAGATATACATCCTCTAGATGTACCAACTACATTTGAACATGATACGATACTCTCTCCTCCCATAAGGGTTTGTTGCTCAATTTGAGTTTCCAACCTTACAATAGGTTGTCACAGGTGATTGAGTAACTTTGTTTGGATACAGCTATGTTGCACCAAGCTGTCTACGATTTGCAATAGGGCATCTTCATTAGCAGTGTGGTATTGGGCCTCTCTGGAGTAGAAAGGAGCAGTAGGACACTTTGGAGCTCTTTTAATTGGGCTATGGTTAGGACCACACGCTTCACCTTGTCCAGATGTTGGGTGCGATTATATACCAACTAGAGATTAAATTTTTCCCTTCCAAAGCTTCAGTTTCGAATAATCTTTCATCATTGACTTTAATTTATATAATCCTCCTTGAATAGGGGGTATATTCCTAGAAGTCTCCGAATCAATCTCACCCGGTGCATGGGGCTGCATCGTTTCCTTTCTAAGGGTCTCAAAGAGTTCCTAAGCATTCACTGCTGTTAAATTATGAAACATACCACCATTGGCAACATAAATCATATGCCTAGTTTGGTCATTTAATCCTTCATAGAAAGTGAGCACTGTTTTCCGTTTCATGACCCCATGATGAGGGCACATATGGAGAAGATCCTCGAGGTGACTCCAACTCTCTTGAAGAGGTTCATCCGAAAATTGGTGGAACATTAAAATAAGATGTCGGATTCTATTCGTCTTGCACATTGGGAAGTACTTCATAAGGAATTCGCATTTCAATCCCTCCCAATCAGCAATCGAACCTTGGGGTAAAGAGTGTAAGTACTGCTTTGCCTTGTCTCTAAGAGAATATGAGAATAGCCTTAAACGGACAGATACTCCTGTCAGTTCTTTGATTCAAATAAGGTTACACATTTCTATAAAATTATTTAAATGTCATTGGGGATCTTCCTCAATCAGCCCGCGAAAAGTAGGAAGTATTTGAAGCATATTTGGTATGATTTTGAAAGCCTCAAAACTGGTAATAGGGGTTCAACTACATGGGGGTAGTGTAAGAGGTGTCAATGCATAGTATTCCCCCATTATTTTAGCCTTACTTTGAATTATTCTTGTCATATTCATATTGATTTAGAATTGAGGTAGGTTGGCTAGAATACAATATGTCTAGTTTTAGTTTAGGTTTATATGTTTTTTATTCTAGAAAGCAGGGAGCGAAAAAAATCTGAGCATCTAAATTTTGTGGCCAGCAGAAGTTGGAAACTTTTGATTCGCTGCTCTGAATAAACCTGCGAGAGATTTAAGAAGTGATCATAGAAAATTAAAAATATAAAGAAATATAAAAGAGAAAGATAAATATTGGTTTCTAAAAGAATAAAAATATTAGATAGAAATAGAAATAAAGATAAATTCCGCTTCCCTGACAGTGGTGCCAAAAACTTTATCGGTGCTTATTATGTATATTAAAATTATATTAAATTCAAGTCTTAATCTATTGCAAGCGCATAATGGAAATTATAGTACTAACATAGGAACGTTCCCATGAGGAAGTTTATTTATCTAATTACTTCTTATTTATATCTTCTATTTAAATCCTTATTTTAAAAACTTCTATTTATCTTTAAGATCTAATCTACTGGAGAAATATGAATAAAAGAATTTGTTCTAATCTAAAATGCATAAAATAAATCTAAATCCACCTTCCGATTGAGGTCGTAAATATCAATCTTCAGCCATTGGATATTTATAAAAATAAACAGTACCGTTACACCATATCTCTAGTTTCTTAGCATTGGTCATCAATCAAGTCTAAGATCTTATCAATAAAGATTTAAACTAATCAACAATCTCCTAAAATCTGATCGTCAATCAAATTCTAAGAAATTGAAGATGAAAAAGTAAAAACCATTACACTAATCAGCAAACTTCAACCTGAGTCGTCAATTCAAATCAAAATTCAAAGATGTTTACAAAGCAGGAAATAAAAGAAAATAAAATCTAAACTAGAAAGAAAAATAAATATATCTTTCACCCCTCAGCTGTAGTCGTCAATTGCTTCTGAGAAACTAGGATATCTACACTAATCTTTAGCACCCAATAGCAGTCGTCAATTTCTCTTGAGAAACCTCTGATATCTAATCTACTCTAACTATGTTACACTACTTTAATCGGAAGAAAATCTAACCTCAAGTGTCAATTAATGTTGAAATACTTCGATGCCTATTCCTACACCAAATTCTCTTATTTATAGATCATAAGGAGTCGGTTTACAAAGACTTCTAATTCTAATAGAAGAAACTACTAAAAATAAAAGATTCCTCATATAACCCTAATTTCTAATGTTATCTTTCCTTGCTTCAGACGGTAGATGTGCTTCTAGATTGTTCTTTAATCTTCAGCGGCAGAGTCCTTCGGAGTAGATTTTTATCAATCTTCTCAGATCTGTGATTCACCAAACTTATAATTTCATATATCTTCTAATTATGTTCTTGGCGATGATAGTCTTCACTCACATGGTCAACAACAACAACAATAGGAGGAAAGCTTCTTTTTTGGAAAATCGTCATTCACAACTTCTCATTTTCTTCTTTTGCTTAGAAAATTGTTAATCACGTTTTTCTATCTTTCATAGCATTCAAATAGTTGATGATTCTCTGGATTATGATTTTTCTCTTTTCTTCTTTTGTCACTTTTGTAGAATAGTAAATTATGATTTTCTGACTTTTAGTAGGAGGGAAATCTTCTTTTTCGCTCAATCGTCTTTCTTACTATTTTTTGAGTTCATTTTGATGAATATTAACACTTCGGCTCTCTTTTACTGGCTATCTCTAATATCTGCACATCAGTAAGTTATTAGTAGCAGACTATGGCCTAGTATCACCAAGTTAAGGGTGATAAAATAGTAAATTATGTGACTGATCAATGACTTATCAGGTTATCTGGTTGGCTTTCAATGGGTTGGATGGGTGCTGGTTGAGACCACTGTACATAGGGGAAATTTTGATGAGTAGCTTGTGGGGTGATAGGGTGAGTGAAGAGTGGATTTTCGATTAGCGCCTGATGGGGCCAATCTGTTTGAACGAATCCTTGGGGATGGGTTTGAGAGGCATAGGGATGGGTGAACTAAAGTTTGTTGATGGCATGGGACGGATTCCCATATTGTGTTGGATGCGAGATATGTGGATAAATGGGGCCCATGCCGGGTTGGGGGCTTAGATGAGATGGGTGAGGGGGATTGGCAATTTGATGGGGAATGGTGGTTTGTTGGGTATAGGTGAATGTGGGTAATTGGGGGAATTATGGATGGTTTGATGATGTGGGCCTTGGGCTTGGCCCAGTTTCGGCTTGGTGGGCTTGGACCTAGGTCATTGGGCATTGGGGGCCTTGGGCATATGGGCCTTAGGTTTGTGGGCTTGGGTCATATGGGTCTAGGGTATATGGGCCTTGGGATTGTGGGTTTTGGGTATATGGGCCTTGGGCTTGGGTTTGTGGGCCTGGGGCTTGGGGGCTTTGGGCTTGGGTTTGTGGGCCTTGGGCTTGTGGGATTGGGGCATATGGTCCTTCGGCTTGTGGCATGTGGCTTGGGTTTGTGGGCCTTGGGCTTGTGGGCCTAGGGCATTCGGACCTTGGTGGGCTTGGGGAATGGGGATCTGAGCCCCGCTCAAATGACCCCATGGTTGATGAGGGTGGGTGGTATGGATAATGGGGGGTTGATGGGAGCTTTGGAGGAAAGTGGCTTGGAGATTTGTGAGTGCATGAGATGGATTTGAAGGGGATGGATAACGGAGGCTGCTTTGTGAGGCCTTCCATATTGTGTAGGCCTTAACCATCTCATTAATCATGGATATTGGATCGGGTGATGGGGTGAATGTAAAGGACACATTCGATGGAGGGGAAATATGGGGTATGGATGAGATGGGTGTATAGGAAAAATTGGGCATGGCCCACATAATATTGGTCATGGCCTGGGTAGATGAGGGGTTTGAAAAAATGGGCATGGTATGTGTGGATGTGGAACAATAGGGTATGGCTTGGGTGGGTGATATTTGGATTTTGGGAAGGTATTGTTGGATGGGGTATGGTTTGAAAATATAATGGGGAATGAGGTGTTGGATTTTGGGAAAATGTGAGAAAATTGGGTATGTTAGATGTGGAGAGTAAATTTGGAGTGGCTACAGGGAAAGAATGGGATGAACTTTGAGGGAATGTGTAGGATGTGGGGGGAAACATGAAACCGAAGGGTCCGGTGATGGTAAATGGTGTTTGGGTGAACAGGGTTGAGGTAAGAATTTCCTCCGAATAGGAATGGGTTGGAGAGCATGGCGAGGATGAATAAGGATCGGTATAAGCCGGATCAACTGCTCATGACATGGCTTGGCGGCGGGTTTGATATGGATGCCTCGAATGGGATCCATAAAGTTTTCTCCTCCTCCCACTACGAGATAACGGAGGGTAAGGCAATGTCGTTGTGCCGGCACCACAAGTCTTTTTTTTTTTTTTGGTTTTTGATTTTTTGGATAAAGCGAATGAACCTTTCTAGGATGAGTTCCAGGACCTTGAAAATTTTGTTTTGGGCGGCGTTCACACCCCAAATATTTTCTACGACGGGATCCTGATACACTTCGAAAGAAATAAAGGAGAACCTTTGTTCAATGTGAAGGCACGAGAATCCACGCGACAACTCGATCCCTCGAAAAAATCAATAAGAGGGTGACCTCTTTTGACCGACGATGATGTATTAGGTGTCATAATGTGTGAGATCTATTGGAGGCATTAATCCACTAAGCGGGGGACTTGGGATCAGTGAATAAAAGGCCTCAGATTCAGGTTGCTGAACCCAGAATGGTCTAGTGTATGTATTACGTACGCTAGGTAAAAATTCTTGAAATTTGGCCTAGCGTATGTACTACATACGCTAGGCAAATTTCTAGAATTTTTGGCTTAGCATATCTATTAGGTACGTGATAAGTAGTGAAAAATACCATTTTTCACCCCTAAACACGAGCCTTGAAAGACCCTTGAGAGGACTAAATAAGTGCTTTAGTATTCATATTGCAGCTAACCAAAAAGACAGGTCCAAATCTGAAAACCATCCTAAAATGATCAAAAAGCTGACAACGCATGTCAAGCTCAAAGAGGGAGTGAAGAAATAGCCTCAGCAATGGCTAAAAAGGTCCTAAAAGAGCAAGAAAAGACCTGAAGAAGAAGAATGGAAGCTAAAGCTCAATTCGCAAAGAACTTCTACTATTCGCAAAGGAAAAATCAAGTTAAAAGTCAATTCGCAAAGAAGAATGGGAGCCTAGAGTTCAATTCGCAAAGAACTTCTACTATTCGCAAAGAACCTTGAACTTTGCGAAAAGAAGAAAACACTCCTCGAATAGAAGAATGACCTTTGCGAAAAGAAGAAAACACTCTGCGAAAAGAAGAGAAGTCCTTTGCGAAAAGATCTCCTGAAGCCAAAATGCTTTGCGAAAAGATCTCCTGAAGCCAAAATGCTTTGCGAAGAGAGCTTCTGGAGCCAAACTACTTTGCGAAAAAGCCCTTAAACTATGCGAAATGGCATTCTGGGGATTTGCAGCTCGTCCGAAGGGTATTTCAAGAAACTTTGCATGCGCCCCAATGCGTTCTAAAACCCAAGGACATTCCGAAAGATTCTGAGCACGAACCAAAGGCATATTCCACCCCATGTGAACACCCAAAGATGAAATTACTTGGCGGGAACTTCTAGAAGCTCAAACAGATTTTTGAATTACATAACAGAATTGATGCCTCTGTTCCGATTATCGAACCGGATCAAGCATTTCGATTGGCGAACAGATCCGGATCCCGGTGCTCGACTCTATTGGTTGATACAGATCTATCCAATTGATTGGTTGATACACATCCGAGTGGCTTAGGAAAACTATAAATAGACGAACCATTTGCCCAATTTGGGTATCCAGATTTTAGAGTTTTCATCTCTGTTTCCCTCATTCGGTCCGGATAGCTTATCCGAACCCCTGTAATCCTTCTTGTAGTTTACCTTTGAGAGCCATTGTGAGTGATTTGGTCCAAGTTCCCAAGTTCAATTCAAGATCAGAATCTGAGGGCTCTCTAAGAAGCTCGATCAGAAGTCCGAGGGCTCTTTAAAGCCGTGCTCTGTAATTGTAACGTTGGATTTTAAAAGGTTGTCTTTGTAATTTGTGTCTTCTCCATTGGAGTCATGTCGAGGGTTACGAATGTTCACCTTAGTGCATTAGACTTCTTTAGATTCACTCATCCGCATCCAACTTCCTTAATTCATCATCCCCATGCGAATTAGCGTTGGTAACCTAATTCAAGCAGATTTACTGATGTTCATGTTACGAACTAAAGAATAGGCCTGACTAGTCGATGATCTGTGACCATTTAAGTGGATGGATCAGACCCATAAGTCTAAACCTATTCCTTAATTGAATTTATTTCTCTTACATCATCTTTGGTAGCCGGATGAAGATTGAATCGCTCTGTGGAAATCTGATTCTCTATTAAAATTCGAGGCTAAAGTACATGAAGCTATTATTTACGCATTTGTCTTATTTTAAACATCTCCCAACTCGGATCCGGATCATGTAGTTAGTTCTTTTCTTTATTTGCTTATAGTTAAATGTGACACAATCCAACACTCTCTTTATCTATTCTTTATTTTAGATAATAGATCTGGAGGTTTATCTCTCATTTTAGACAAACTTCTACGTGGACGATCTTGAAATACTTACTTTTAAAACTTGCTACAAGCGGCCTCGATCTTGCGAGCGTGTTACCCCCAATGTGCTGATACCACTTTCATAAGTTAACATCCATATAATTTAGCATTTTTTAATTTTTTAATTATTGATTTATAATGCACATAATTTTGGCACACTTGGAGCGACAACAAGTTTTTGGCGCCGTTGCCGGGGAAGTTTGTTCTAAAATAGATAAACCTATGTTTATTTTCATTTATTTTAATTTTTGCTTTAAAACCTGCACTTTGCATTCCAAGTGCTTGATTAAATGTCTCTAGCTTTTGTATAGAAAACCTTTCTTTCTTTGGAAATTTTTTTTATTTTTACGAGTTTTATTCTTTGCCTTCTAGTTATTTGAATAAATGTTGCCACTCTTTTGTCTTTTGTCAAATTTGGGCGTGCTTTGAGTTTTTCTTTTAGTTTTGTCAATACTTGAATAAGGTATGCTTTTAGTTTTGGATGTTTGCAGATCTGGGCTGACCGTCCAACAAGGAGCATCTGGACCAAAGTGGAGCGAGATCGCTTGAGTTTGCATTCCTTCTCCTTTGTATTCATTTTCTATTTTTAAATTCTTGAGAACCAGCAATTTCATGTTTAATGTCTGCTTTTGATTTACATCGAAAATTCAAAAAAAAATGAAAATGTAAAAATAACAAAATTGTTGAAAAGATGAGGAGGAGAAATTTGTTCCTCACCTCCCATTTCCCCATGCAATGAAGTCAGTTTCTCCTTTTGACAAAGGAAGCACAAAATTGAGGAAATGATGGAGACATTCAAGCAAGTTAAAATTAATCTACCGCTTGATGCAATCAAACAGTGTCCTCGCTATGCAAAATTTCTCAAAGAGGTGTGCACCCACAAAAGGCAATCTAGGATACATTTATCCAAGAAGGCCTTTGTCAGGAGAAAATCAACCACGTGCTATCAATTGCAACACCACCTAAGATGCAAGACCGAATCCCCACAATCCTCGCTTCATTGGGGAGCACACCATTGAGAAAGCCTGCTAGATCCGGGTGCTAGTGTCAACTGCTTCCCTATTCGCCTATGAGAAGCTAGGTTTGGGAGAATTGCAACCCACTCAAGTGGTGTTACAGCTACCTGCCAGATCTGAAAGGAAACCTATGTTGTTGATTGAAGATGTTTTGGTAGGGGTAGACAAGTTTTTCTACCTAGCGACTTTTGGTGTTGGACATGGAACCAACCAAAAGTACCACGCCATCCTCATTACGGGAAGACCATTCTGCACGACTAATGCATGCATTCAATGCAGGTCTGGCATCATGGAGGTGTCTTTTGGAAATATGAAAGTTAAATTGAATGTGTATAATGCTGTTACTCAACCTCAATTCTCTGCTGAGGAATGTTTCCATGTTGACATCATTGATGAGCTGGTGGAGGAGTCTTTACAAACATATCTGCAAGGTAAAGACTCCACCACAGAATTTAAAAATGATTGGGGATCCACTGAGAAAGAAGGAAAAGGGAGATCAAATTCAAAGGGAGTCTGCTTTGTGCAAGGCACTCACTGTGATCATCAAGTTCTCTCTCTTGGAGACCTGCTCCTCTCCCTCTTCCACAAGTTACCAAGGAAGCTTCAACTCACTGAACTGGAAGAACTGAGGATGGATGCCTACACTAGCTCCAAATTGTACAAAGAAAAGGTTAAATCATTCCATGATAGGAGCCTCATGAGAAAAGAATTCATACCGGGGTCCAAGGTATGGTTATAATTTCTGCTGTCTTTTAGGATGGGCTGTTTTTCTCCATTTGCATCCACTTTTCCCATCTGGACCTGCTGAGATCATTTTTCTTTTTTAGGAATCATGTAGGATAATGAGTAGTGGATCATAGGCTGTTTTGAAAATTCAATGGACTCACTGATTTTATTTTCCTTCGAGATTTCTTCATCATAAAGGGGTCTCAGCTGTGTGTGAACCCTGTTTTTAATATGTGCTCCCATGCTTCATTATTTTTTTTTTTCATACACATCATCAACAAAGAATTGGTCTTATGAATCTTGCTTTTCTTTGTATTCCTGCTAATCATTTTATAATCACTTAGATTCATAAGTATCTCGGCTTTTGGGTTTGTTTCTTTGGGCTTAGGATATATCATTTGGCATTAGATTTTTACATTTTAGGAATTTTAGTTTCAAATTCTGCTTTTTAGATCTGATTTTGTTTTCTTTCTTAGGTTAATGTGTCCTCGTTTCTTGATTTTCGTCATTTTCGTGAGTGCAGTTAGTTTCTAACTTTGTTTTCCTATTTTGCATTAACAAATTCTATTTTTGTATCAACACTTTTCTATTTTTTTCAACTTTGTATTCGGTCCCTTACCTTGTTTTCTTGTTTCTGTTATTAGCATTAGTTTCCTTCCATTTGCATAGTAATCCTTCTATTTGTTAGATTTTATTTAGTTCTAGCGTTGTTTTGTTGATTTTCTTGCATTTGTATATCATGTTTTTCATTTCCTTGCTCATATCTTGATTTTACATTTTATTTTCTCTGCATATAGTTTAGATTTTTACCGTTCTTAGTTTTTCTTTCTTCTTTTACCTACTTTGCTCCCTAGTCTCTCATTGTCTAGAACATTGAGGACAATGTTCATCTTAGGTTTGGGGTATGGCAAATGTGTCCCGCCATGGGATAATTAGCATAAGGGCATCACAATCACCAAAGTAATCAGGAAATGAATCAATTTACTTAAGAATCATGACAATGTGGAAATTTTAAAATTTTCTTTGCAAGAATTTAGACATTCTAAACCCTACAATATTCCACTTTTCCATGATGTTAACACCAGGAAAATACACTTGTATTAGCACATAGCAAGTCCACAGGAAGAGAAAAAGGTAAAGATATACTTAAAAGCTCAAGGAAAAACCATAACCAGTGAGAATTGAGCCTATATGTTTTACATCTCGTTGAAGAGTGAGAGGCAATTTTTACGATTCAAAGGATTTGAGGCATTAGATCCACTAGAAGTTAGGAAACTCCAAATTAAAACAAGGAACAACACTCATGAAACTGAGCAAAAGATCAAGGCCGTCTTTGGACAGACTTGAACCTATGAACCAACCAAGAAAAATCTGCTGTTTGTACCCCATTTGAGCTGTAAATCCTACAATTCTTCTTCAAAAATACTCAAAAGTACTTGCACCTGAACCTATGGAACCAATTCAGCCTTCCCTCACTCTGAGAATTCAGGAGGTAAAGGAGAAAGAACTGAAGATGGACCATTTCTGGGCAACATCAAGAAAATAAAGAGAAAATACCTCAAAAACAGGCAATATGGTGGTGAGAAAAGAAGAGACAAACAATGTAAAAAGTTGCAAGCAAAAGGCAAAAAGGGACCTTATGTTGAAAAATGCAAGATCAAAGAAAGAACTGATCCTGTGAATGTGAGAATCTCGAAAAGAAGAAGAAAGAAGCTAAACTCAAAAGGTGGAGTCATGAACCATCTCCTGCACTTCACGAGTTCTCAAATTCAAACCTCTGTTCAAGCGCCTTTCCTTGAAACTTCACTCCATAACCCAAACAAAAAATCCTAGATTAAAATCCGTTGTGATCCAAAGTTGAGTGAGCTGTCATGTGGAGATAAGAAGTGACCCAATCTATGGTGAAGAGATGTCAATGATGGCATTGCCTAAGAATCATGCCTATGCTCATGCTTACAGATCCATTTGGGAGATGTAAGCGCTCTTGAGCTTGAGTAAAATGAACCCATCAACAAAAACAACGATGAGAGTATACCTGGTGAGTGTTTGGGTTGGAACTTGAGCACCTTAAGTATGACTTATAACCTAATTTTTATCCATAGGATGAGCTTATGCACATTTGTATGATTTTCTATGACTGTTCCTGATTGGAAATATTGAAACATTCATGAGGTTTATAAATGTTTAAATTCTGTGCAAACAATAATCAAATTTTCTGTTTCATCATTGATTCAAGAGTAACTAACCTGCTCCTTGATTGCTCATTTGATAATATTGCACCGATGTTAACTGCTTTCATGGAGAAGTTTGTGGGTACCTTCATGAAAACCCTCGGGAGACTTCTACCTCCTCTAGGGATCACCTAGGGGTTTAAAAGGCTTGTTGCATATGCTAAATGCACTGCTTCCTACAAAAGTGGCTCTTTACTTTGTTTTTTATGTTTCTTTGCTCAGGGACTAGCAAAGCTTAGGTTTGGGGGTGTGATAAGTAGTGAAAAATACCATTTTTCACCCCTAAACATGAGCCTTGAAAGACCCTTGAGAGGACTAAATAAGTGCTTTAGTGTTCATATTGCAGCTAACCAAAAAGACAGGTCCAAATCCGAAAACCATCCTAAAATGATCAAAAAGCTGACAACGCATGTCAAGCTCAAAGAGGGAGTGAAGAAATAGCCTCAGCAATGGCTAAAAAGGTCCTAAAAGAGCAAGAAAAGACCTCAAGAAGAAGAATGGAAGCTAAAGCTCAATTCGCAAAGAACTTCTACTATTCGCAAAGGAAAAATCAAGTTAAAAGTCAATTCGCAAAGAAGAATGGGAGCCTAGAGTTCAATTCGCAAAGAACTTCTACTATTCGCAAAGAACCTTGAACTTTGCGAAAAGAAGAAAACACTCCTCGAATAGAAGAATGACCTTTGCGAAAAGAAGAAAACACTCTGCGAAAAGAAGAGAAGTCCTTTGCGAAAAGATCTCCTGAAGCCAAAATGCTTTGCGAAAAGATCTCCTGAAGCCAAAATGCTTTGCGAAAAGATCTCCTGAAGCCAAAATGCTTTGCGAAGAGAGCTTCTGGAGCCAAACTACTTTGCGAAAAAGCCCTTAAACTATGCGAAATGGCATTACGGGATTTGCGGCCATTCAAGGGTATTTGAAACTTTGCACGCGCCCCAATGCGTCTTAAAACCCAAGGACATTCCGAAAGATTCTGAGCACGAACCAAAGGCATATTCCACCCCATGTGAACACCCAAAGATGAAATTACTTGGCGGGAACTTCTAGAAGCTCAAACAGATTTTTGAATTACATAACAGAATTGATGCCTCTGCTTCTCGATTGGTGAACGGATCAAGCATTTCGATTGGCGAATAGATCCGGATCCCGGTGCTCGACTCCTATTGGTTGATCTGATCTATCCAATTACGATTGGTTGATCCACATCTGAGCCGGCTTAGGGAAAACTATAAATAGACGAACCATTTGCCCAATTTGGGTATCCAGTTTTAGAGTTTTCATCTCTGTTTCCCTCATTCCGGTCGGATAGCTTATCCGAACCCTGTAATCCTTCTTGTAGTTTACCTTTGAGAGCCATTGTGAGTGATTTGCGTCCAAGTTCGGATTCAAGATCAGAATCTGAGGGCTCTCTAAGAAGCTCGTGATCGTAAGTCCGAGGGCTCTTTAAGAAGCCGTGCTCGTAATTGTAACGTTGGATTTTAAAAGGTTGTAATTTGTGTCTTCTCCATTGGAGTCATGTCGAGGGTTACGAATGTTCACCTTAGTGCATTAGACTTCTTTAGATTCACTCATCCGCATCCAACTTCCCTTAATTCATCATCCATGCGAATTAGCGTTGGTAACCTAATTCAAGCACATTCTGATGATGTTCATAGTTCGAACTAAAGAATAGGCCACTAGTAAGGATCTGTGACCATTTAAGTGGAGATCACGACCATAAGTCTAAACCTATTCCTTAATTCGGATTTATTTCTCTTACATCCGTCTTGGTAGCGATGAAGATTGAATCGCTGTGGAAATCTGATTCTCCATTAAAATTCGAGGCTAAAGTACATGAAGCTATTATTTCTGCATTTGTCTTATTTTAAACATCTCCCCAACTCGGATCTGGATCATGTAGTTAGTTCTTTTCTTTATTTGCTTATAGTTAAATGTGACACAATCCAACACTCTCTTTTATCTATTCTTTATTTTAGATAATTATAGAGCCAGATCTGGTAGCACAGATCTGGAGGTTTATCTCTCATTTTAGACAAACTTCTCTGTGGACGATCTTGAAATACTTACTTTTAAAACTTGCTACAACTGGCCCTGATCTTGCAGGCCAGTGTTAGCCCCAATGTGCTGATATCCCTTTCATAAGTTAACATCCATATAATTTAGCATTCTTTAATTCTTTAATTATTGATTTATAATGCACATAATTTTGGCACACTTGGAGCGACAACAGTACGCTAGGCAATTCTGGAGTTTTTTTGGCTTAGCGTATGTAATATTGACGCTAGGCTAAAAATTATATATTCTATATATTTTGACAGTAGTAACAAGCTTGATTTTGGTCTGTTTTTCTTGTTTCTTGGAAGCAGTGCTTCCGAGGACTGATTTTCTTTGTTATAATGGATCCCTCCTCTCCGAACCTAGGGATATAGGTTTGATTCGGGATGACTAATGCTCTCCCCAAGGGTTTTAAGCTTTATACTTGGATCAGTCACCCACCCTATATACCTCTGGCATAAGTGCCTTCTCAAATACTAGATGGGGTGGTACTTTTCTGGATCATCACCACTAGGGGCTACCGCCATACTAAGAATCGGGACGTTTGTATCACTGCCTAAATTCCCACCCTTTAAAATCTACCCTTGCATAAATGAATTAAGTCCCTTAGTTCACTTTTAAGGTTCAATTTTAAAAGGGAGTTTGCTTAGTGTTCAAAAATAGGTTGTCACGATCCCGTGCCGCCTCTATGGGTCGGTGTCCACTGATGGTATATGCTTGCAATAAAATAAAAAGCTCAAGTAGGCCCGCCAAACAGCTAAGGCATGTAAAAGCGCAGGTAAGCCCTCCAATTGGCTAAGGCATGTAAATGATTGAAAATAAGTGAAAATAAAGACAATGATCAATTAGGCCCACCGTCTGGCTAAGGCACGTAAATGACTGAAAAGTAGGGGTAAATAAAAAATGACTGAATCATAGGGTTGAGTAAAATTGACGGAATCATAGGGGTGAGTATGGAATAAAAACAAGAACAAACAGTTAGTAGCAAACAAGAAAAACAAAAAGGCCAACCTTCAAGGGAAAGCTCTACTAGCTACTCCCTAGCGGAGTCGCCATTTGTGCAACTGTGGGAGCTCTTGCCAGTCCCATCACGATGATGCGCTCGTAAGATAAATTTAGAGTTGCCACCCGGAGCTTTTGGTGTCCTGGGACACCCAAATCCATATGATGAGAACCGTAATACTAAAAATATGACTCTGATCTGGTCTACCCTAAGGATCTTGGGTAGGGGCTTTGGTTATTGATTGGGAAGGCGTTAGGCACCTGATCAACCCGCTCGTAAGCGGTCTCTACTTATGGCAAAAAAAAAAAAAAAAAGCTCTTCCTCTTGCCTCAAGGCACTCCGATCCTATTTACACCCACCACAATCACCGAAATTTCAGCGGTGTAATGGCATAAATTCAATGATAGAGGAAATTCAAAGAATGTAGAGGGATTGAGGGGAGAGCTGGAGCTCTCGGGCCCTTGTAGCATCAATGTGGATCTTCGCACGAGAGCGTCGATTCCGTGAGCTTCCGATAGCACTTGGTTGAGAAATGGGCTTAGATTTCTAAGGCTTGGGAGCTAGGAGGTAAGGGAGATAGGTTAAGTCCTTGATCTAGCCAAAATGATTAATGGGGTCAAGTATGAACTAGGGTGCTAGAATTTTATGGGTTATATGCTGGAAAATGGGAGAGGGAACTCACTAATAATTTTCTCTCTTTTTGGAAATTTTCAAGCCTTTGTAAAGGGAGGGGTGCCTCTCTATTTATAGAGAAAGGGTAGATTAGTGGAGGATTAAAGGGGTTAATTGGATTAGCAATTAGGTAATAGGGATCTAAGGTTTTTTAGGTTTTCAAAGTCTTCGATAGGTGTGAATTGGGTTTTAATGGTAGATGATAGGGGCTTTAAAGGGCTAAAGAGTTGCAAATAGGACAAATGAGGGTGCAACAGTCCTATCAAAGCCAACCCCAAATGGATGGGGTGGTCAACAAGTCAAGCCCCAATTTCAAAATCTGGCAAAAATCCTAAAAATCACTGTTCCTAAGCCTAGCTTATGTATTAAATATGCTAGTTATAGGAACAGTGCTCCTGAGAAACCTGAAGGTTCAAAACCCACTGTAGGGTCCACAGATACGCTAGGCAAACTTCTGGCAAAATTTTAGCAATTCTGCCTAAATTTTAAATTGTCGTAACTTATGATCTACAGCTCAGATTGAGGCGATTCTTGGCTCGTTGGAAAATTGGGAAGATTCTCTTTCTAATAGTATATACAGAAGTTCCAGTAAAGGTGTGTATAAACTATGGCATTCCTCTTTTCAACCACTGCCTGAAAGGGTTTAAAACTGAATTGGGCAGGGTTCTATAGGTTAGGGTTGATTCCTAACGGTCAGGGATAGGCTTCTAAGGGTTTGGGTTAAGCTCTAAGGGTTCGAAAAGTGCTCTCGAAAGCTCAAAGGGTATGCCTTTCTCGAAGTGTAAGTTGATCGGACCTGAGGCCAAATTTGGGTGTCTATATATATATATCACTTTCATCACTTCAACTCGACCACTTCGATAACATGAAGTGTTAGAAATTCAATATCCTCATGAAAATTAAACTCTGGCCTTCATGTTATTGAAATGACACTTTTAACTACCCTATTCTATATTTATAATATTATGATATGTAAATAAATATATGTAGAAATATAACAAAAATTTGGATGTAAACCTTCTCTGTACGTATAATATTTCTGTGTTTTCATCATGATCATGGTATACGAGTTATGGACATATTAGGTCATATGTACGTGTGTGTATAAGATCATGCCTATGCTTGGGAGTGATGATTCGCCGAGTTGATATCGAAGCATGAAATACATTGTAATCAGATGCCCCACAACTCATGGTGGTATGGGACATCATGATGAGTAGGGTGAGTGTGAATTCAGTGTAGCTTCGTACACAGTGGCATAAACGGTGACTCTATCACCCCGAGTTTTAATATGAAAGGATAAGATATGAGATTCGGGCGTTGGGCCTTAGTTATAGTGAGATCTCTTTACGTTCATGTGAATCTCAAAATATAAGCGTCCATGTACGAATGCAACCCTTTCATAGTAGTTTAGAACCTCTATGGTAGAGAGGTCTCTTTACTGTCACATGAGGTACATCCAGATAACTACGGAACCCTTTTCTCAAAAAGTGTAATTTAGTAAAGTTATCCCACTATAGCTCATCTTAGAATTAAGTAGTATGAGTATGTTATGGTATGAGTATATTAGGATAAGATAAGTTTTAAATATGATAATAAGACATTGTTGTGTTAGCCAGTAAAAGATTGAGAACTTAAGCTTGTATATGTCGTTCTTTGTGTAGCCATCGTAAGAGCAACAACATCTTACTGCCAAGACGGGTCTCTGGGAGACATTCTGAGTATGCTATGAGTTATGTTTGGCCATTTACGTCTCCTCATTAGGTTGGGTAGAGAGTATAAGTATGATATGGAGGGCATTATGATATAATGGTATGATACTAGTAACCCTCACATGGTAGCTCGAGTAGTGACTCTGGCACAGGTCATTTAAGATTTATGAGTATGTTAGTTATGCTCATGCAATGTACATACATATGTGCGAGAATAATAGAATATGGTATGTTATGAGATATGGTGACGTACATTAAAATATGAGTGCCTAGATCACAGTCCTGCATTTATGTTATGATATGAGTTCTACAATATCAATAGGATTGTCATTCTTTCTTCCTTATTCTAGTGACTTATTATTATTATCACTCACGTGATTCACCCACATTGCACCTGAGTAGTATGAGGTTTATTGGTGGTGTATCTACTGAGTTTACGTGACTGAGTAAACTCATCCCACGAAAATCTAATAGCTACAGGTGATTTTATCGACAGAGTGGACATCGGTTATTCTGACCCAATTGGTGTTGATTTCATTGATCCCGTGGACATTGAGTACCAGGAGCCCTGGGAGGGCGACACTGCTGAGTATCAAGAGGACCTTTGTGCTGATTTTGATTCGGCGCCAATTATTGACTGTTTTAGACTTGGTATTGTGTTTCGTTTGATACTTTTGTTATTGACTTTGTAATTTCATTTTATCAGATTTGTGTTCGACTTTTATTTCCATGTTATTGTGGATTTCTTGGATATTATCGTAGTTATTTATCAGGTTATTTATAGTTGCCTTTATATTCCACCATTATTTGTTGGCTTTCATGGAGTTCGTGGAACATGATATGCGCGAGAACATTGATTATGTGTATGTCTGCTTATTGTATTTGGGATTGGTGCGGGTCATACCATGAAATTCTAGGCCCTCGAGATGGGGTAGAATTTTGAGTCGTGACAATTGTTGGTCATTTCTAGAGTGCTGTCTTGTTATTGGTGAGAAAATAGTGGAAGAAATATAAATCAAAGAGTGAAAGAATAAATATTGGTTAAAATAGCAAATATGAAACATGCACAACCTGCAAGATACAGGGCTGTTGTATCAAGTTTTGAGTAAGAGTTTATCCCACAAAGAAATTGATCTAGAACCCAAAATGGGCTATATTAGTAGGCCTCCAGATCTGGCTACAAATATGACAATCCTAAAGAAAGGGAGTTGGGTGTCACAATTACACTATGTTATTATTAAAAGAAGAGAAATAAAGTGCAGCCCTATCCTAAAGAAATGGTAATGAAGAAGGTGGTGATGGTGTGTATTAAAATAAAGATAAAATGTGGGAATGTAAGCAGTTAAGCAAGGCTACATCAGCTATGTAACTCAAACATAGGTTTGTCTCTGCAGCAATCCCTCAGATGGCTATAAGTACATCTGCGAGGAAGATGTATCCAACTCAACCCTTATGGGTTGACCTGGTCTCTAAAGGTTATAGCCTATCCACTTCAATGGTCACAGGCTATCAAATAGAGAGGATCAGCCACATGAAGTAAGTCAGAAAACCAATATGATCAAATGGAATAGACTGATCTTAAGGCTATAACCTGTCCACTTAAATGGTCACAGATTATCCATTAGATGTCCTCCACCCAACTGAGCAAATAAGAACATTAAAACTATTGCAGAAACCATACATGCCAGGCTACAAGCTCAAGCATCCATTAGATGCTTTTGGGTTGACTTTTCCGATGACATCGAGACCCCAGGTGGCAAATGGCCAGGGAGTAGTCATGTTGTGTAGATCTATGGCCAAAGCGTGTATCAGACTAGAATGTTTTGGGCATTTGTAGCACTTCTAATCATGCTTGCATCAGTTATCTCCTATGATGGTCCAAAAATATCTGTGTCGTAGGATCTTCTTGGCGAGCATGTGTCCATTGACATGAGCCCCGCATACTCCCTCATGGATTTCTTTCAAGATGTTGGTTACCTCGCCTTCAGTTAGGCATTTGAGCAAGATGTTTGTACATGATTGCCTATAGAGGCGCTTGTCGCAAATGACGTAGTTTGTCGGTAAATGTTGGATGGTCCGCCTGTCCGTCCTGGTTGTCTCATCAGGGAAAGCTTGAGTTTCGAGGAAATTCTTGATATTTGAGAACCATGGTGGCTTATCATCTAACTTTAGGGGTTCCTCAACCTGGAGACAAAAAGCTGGCTCATTTCTCTGCTTAATCATGATCGGCTTCATCTTGACACCATATGGAATTTTGACCATTGATTCCAACATTGCCAGTGCATCAGCAAATTGATTTCAAGCTCGCGGGACATAAGAGAACATAATATCATCAAAACACATGATTAGATCTTCCAGCTGCTCATGCTATGGGATCAACTTCTCATCCTTTGTCTTCCAATCTCCATTTGTCTGGCATATGATTAACTGTGAATCACCAAATACCCTGAGATGAGATACATTTCGGTCCAAGGATGCCTATAGGCCTGCTACGCATGCCTCATATTCGACCATATTATTTGTGCATGAAAAGTTGAGCTTGATGGAGACTAGTACGTGAGATCCTCTTAGCAAAATTAGAATAGCACAGACTCCTTGACCTTCGGCATTTGTTGCCCCATCAAACTACATTACCCATGATTCTTCTGTCTCCGCCGCATCATCCTCTGTCATGAACAAAATGTCCTCATTGGGAAATTTGGTTCTCAAAGGCTCATAGTCAGGTAAAGGATTCTCGGCAAGATGATCAACAAGTGCTAGCCCCTTGATTGACTTCTGCGTGACATATGTGATGCCAAATTTAGATAGGAGAAGTTGTCAGTGAGCAGTTCGAACTGTGAGAACTAGCTTTCTAAACAAGTACTTCAATGGATCCATTCGTGCAACAAGGAGAACTGCCTTAGATAGCAAGTAGTGACGGAGCCTCTGTGTAGCCCATACGAGAGCCAGATATGCTTTCTCCAAATGATAATAACTCATCTCATAGTCAGTAAACTTCTTGCTAAGATAGTAGATGGCCTGCTCTCATGTTCCTGTTTCATCACGCTGCCCTTGGACACATTTACTTCGAAACTTCCATTGTAGAGAGGTACATTATGAATGGTCTCTCGGATATTGGCGATACCAAAATTGGAGGATTGAGAAGGTAACTCTTGATCTTATCGAATGTTTCCTGACACTCGTCATTCCATTCAATAGATGAATCTTTCCGTAGTAACTTGAAGATCAACATGCAGATAGGAGTTAGCTGTGTAATGAACTGACTGATGTACTGTATCCTATCCAAGAAGCCTATGACTTCTTTCTTGGTAGATGGCGATGGCATTTTGATGATAGCTTTCACCATGATTGGGTCAACCTCGATGCCTCTCCTGCAACAATGAAGCCTAGTAGTTTTCCTGACATGGCATCGAACGCGCATTTCTGAGGGTTCAGGCGCAACCTGTATTTTCTCAACCTTTCAAATAGCTTTTGGAGGTTCACTAGATGATCACCTCTCTCCTGTGACTTGGCGATCATGTCATCAACGTATACCTCAATTTCTCGGTGCATCATGTTGTGGAAGAGTAATGTTCCTTTAGTACGTCGCCCCAACATTCTTTAATCTGATTGGCATGACCCGATAGCAGAACGTTCCCCAAGCAGTAATGAACATCGTTTTCTCTCGGTCTGCCTCTGCCATCTTGATCGGATTATATCTGAAGAATCCATTCATGAACAAGAGCAAAACATGCCTAGCAGTGTTATCGACTAAGATGTCGATGTACGATAACGGGAAGTCGTTCTTTGGGCTGGCCTTGTTTAAGTTTCTAAAGTAGGTGCACATGCGAACCTTTCCAACTTTCTTTGGTACTGGGACGATATTGGCTAGCCATTGTTGGTACTTAGATACCATGAGAAACCCCCGAAATTGTACTAATTGATGCCTTCATCCTTTACTTTTAACATCCACTCTAGTCAGAGACGTCTCAACTTCTTCTTGATTGGCTTAACATTAGGATATAACGACAACTCATGCTCGACTAAATCGGAGTCCAAATCGGAGATATCCTCATATGGCCATGCGAAGACGTCTTGGTATGATCGAAGGAAATGAATCATCCTTTTTCTTTCCTAGGGAGATAGCGACGTTTCGATCTTGGTGATTCTAGGAATCTCCTCAGTCCCTAGATTGACGTTCTCTGTTTCTTCAAGGATAGGGGTAGGGCCATGCCCAAAATCGGTGTACCGTTTAAGGAGCTCATTGGAAAGCTCCTCAGTAGGGATCTCCTCGTCCAGACTCATGACTCCTGCCTCTTCTTGTATTTCTATAGGAAAGGGTTCAATTTCATGTGGGACAGATTTTTCTATTAAAGCATCATTTTCTTTGATTTTCCCTGGAATTTGAAATATAATATTTTAGATTTTGCATTTTTTTTTATTTTTTTTTATTTTTGTTTTCTTTGGATATGGGCCCATGGTAAAGCAAGTCTCTGTATACACATGGTGTTGCTTGCTAAAGGCTCACCTCACTTTCTATAGGTTGTTTTTTTTTTGAAGTCGGTGTCATATTTATGACCACTCGATGCTTCCAGAGTTAGGGGCATTGATACCCAATTCCTTACCTGCGGTGTTGTCCCTTTGCCTGCTCGAATGGAGGAGGCTGATTGATATGGCTTTTGGGAGTTAGCCTCCATCATTTTTATCATGGGCTTGTCTCCTCAAATGACAGCATGGTTCTATGGTGGTTTACCACAATGGGGGACTGTATAGGCATGAGAAACTCCTCATCAAAAAGGGACAGGGAGGCTAGGTCTACTTCAAAATTGAGAGGGATGATTTGGGGATTTGTTGGGTGGATAAGGGTTGCAGGCTTGTGTGGGGTTAGCTGTGTTATGCCATTCTGATCAATTTTTACGACCCCGACGCTTATGAGTGTACTCTGAATGTGGGGCCACGGACGGGGTTTGTCTTCCAAGTTTATTCCCTAGGCTTTTGCAGTACCAATGGTTTGGGCCTTTTCCTTGGCCTCCTGGAACTCTTTTTCGGTAGGCCTGTAGCCTAGGTCGAATCTGACCTACTATTCGCCTCTGCCTTTAACTAGGGCTTTCCTTCCTTGTAATTGAGATCCCAATCCTTTACCTTTCTGATAGCCCCATTTCTCGAGCATAGCAACTACTACAATCATTCCACGACTAGTTTTTAACGTGATCCTTTCGAGGGGTTCGGGGATTGCCGTTGGCACATCATACACAAATATATGGAGGTATGTGTCTTCGGTCGTATGCAGCACATCCAATACTTTGGGGTTCTCGATGTTGTGGGTAGCTTTGTCTATTTCCTCCTGCCCTTCAGCCAAAATGGTGACAATCTTCTGTTCTAATACAAATCTCAATTTTTGGTGCAGGGTGGAAGGTATTACCCCGACCTCATGTAACCAGGCTCACCCCAATAGCAAGTTGAATGTAGATTTGATGTCCATAACTTGGAACGGTATGGAAAAGGTCATAGGCCCGATGACGAGCTCCAGGTCAACCTCTCTGATTATCTCCCTTCTCGTGTTATCTAATCTTCTGGCATTGGTTCTTGCTGGCCTGAAAGCAGAGGGATCCACCCATATCTTGGTAGCGGTTCTGAGAGGGCACACATTTAAAGTAGATATGTTGTCTATTAACACTAACGGAATCACCAAGTTCCCAGTTTCTACAGTGATGTTGAGGGGTTTGGAGTGATTGTTTCCCACATCTGATAAGTCAGCATTTAAAATGGAAATGACATTAGGAGCCAACACCTGCCCTATGATCTGTCCCACTTCGTCCGAGGTTACTTGGATAGATACATGTGCATCCTTTAATGCTTCTATCAAAGCATGGAAATGAAGCGGGGAGGTCATTAACATGTCCTAGACTGTGATGTGCATGGGCATCCTTTTCAACTTCATTTTAAGTATGGGCTCTCGACTCATTTTCTCAAAGGGGTTTACAGCTGTAGGTTCTTTCTTCTCTTCTGGTCGGGTCGATGCTGGTACCTCTGGTTGCCTTGAGATTCTTCCCGATCGAGTGACAAAGTCAACTGACCCCTCTCTACTGTTGCCCGCATTGATATCTGTCTGATTAAAACTTAGCGGGACCTGATGCGGATTATAGCTTAGTCCTAGGATTTGAAAAAGAGTGGACATAGGCCTCAAAGGTGCTTGAACTAGGGGATTGGAATAGGTGGTCAACACTTGGTTAACCTCTGTTGGCTAAATTGGGGGAGTGGCGAAAAGGGGCCACTGGAATTAGTGGGGACTGTCAATGGCTGTATTGGGGGTGGTGTGATAGGGGTAGGCCATTGATAATGAACTGGTGTCGGAGGGTGGTATGGAACAAATTCTGCCATCAGGTAATTGGTGGGGGTTGCTGCTGGGTATGGTTGATACGAACTGGCTAGGACATAGCTGACGGGATCTGGTGATGGAAAATACACCCTCAAATCTAAGGGTTTTGTTGGTGGTCCAGGATTAGGAAAGTAATCAGCCAAATTCAGGGGCTCAATTACTCTGATGCCTCTATCCTCTTGATCTCTCTGCCTCGGTGTTACAAAATCTTCCCGGTGTGGAAATATTCTGACGAGTCAAACTCCCCGTCATCCTCCTCTATCATGCTAACGGTCGGTCTTGGGCCTGCTCCACCTATTGGATGTGGTGGAAATGATGCCTGATGTATATTGGCATGCTGGTTGGCATGGGGAAGTGCCGGTGGAATGATCTTGCCGACCTCTATTAAGTCTTGTATTGCATGCTTCAAAGGAAAGCAGCGATCAGTTGGGTGGCCCGGTCCTTGATGGAAATTGTAATGGGTACTGGGGTCATAATTCCTTGGGATCGGATTCGGTAAAGGTCGTGGCTTGATTGTAGTAACCAAACCTTTCTCAATTAATAAGGGCAACAAGATGTTCAAAGACTGCCCTAAAGGTGTGAAGACTCAATCGAAACGGGCCCTTCTCTGTTCTGGGGTCATCTGTGCCCCTTGCCCATTTTCGGTTCTTTGCATCGATTTGCTTCTGGTTGGGGCTGGCTGTGCTGTATTAAATTAGAATGGGGTTATGTTAGTTTTGGGTCATATATTTACAACCGTCTGTACATCTGCCCTGGTTCTTCTATCATTCCTCTATTCAGTGAACCTTCGATCCCCACTGGCCCCATTAGGCACATTCTTGCTTAAATGTCCTTCTCTAATCACATCCTCACAACGATTGTCTTTCCTTACCAAATTAGCAAAGTTTGATTGCTATTGGTACATAAGGAAATCCAAGATGACTGGCAGGGTGCTTTTTGAGATCATCTCAATCTGCTTATCGTCGGGTATTATGTTCCTGACTTGAGCTTCCAATGCTCTCCACGGCCCAAGGTAGTCGTTAAACGTCTCATCGGATTTCTGTTTCAAAGTCAGACCCGTGAGGCTCTTTTGAAACACCTTTATGAGAAAATGCTCATCTCCTCCATACTGGCACATGTCCCCACAATAGGATTTGAGATGTGCGATGGGGTTGCCCTTGCAGTTGTATTTATCGAAGACTGACACTTTGAATTTTGGAGTAAGGGGACTTCTGAAATTAAGCATAGGTCAGAAAAGTCCATGGCATGGATTTCGACTCCACCCATCTGGATATTGTCCATTGGTTCTTTTAACAGCTCTGACTACTTGGACGGCGGGGCCATCCATTCAACAGGCGACCACCAATCACTTTGGGCTACCGGTGGGTTAGGGATCGTGGGTAGTGGAAGGTTCAAGCTGGTGAGTGCTCCCGCATAAGCTCCGTTGTTCATGATCTCATCTTCCTCATACTGTGGGTCTATGTATGGTGGAGGAAGGGTGAGGTTATGATCACTACTTATATGTATATCTAATTATGCCTTAACCTATTACAAGCGCACAATGAAAATTGCAGAGCTAGTATAGGATCATTCCCATGAAAAAGTTATTAAGTTATCTTTATTTCAACTTCTATTTTAAAGTTTATATTTATCTTTTAAGGTCCTAAACTACTGGAAAAATATGAATAAATAATGGGTAATTAATCTAAAGTGCATAAAATAAATCCTAATCCTCCTTCTTCAAATTGAGGTCGTCAATCTCAATCTTCAGCTATCGGATATTTATAAAAATAAATAGTACCATTAAACTATATTATAGTCTTTCAGAATTTGGTCGTTAATCAAAAACTAAAATTTTTCAACACAGATTTAATCTAATCAACAATCTCCTAAAATCTGATCGTCAATCAAATTTCTAAAAAATTGAAGATAGAAAAGTAAAAACCATTACACTAATCTGCAAACTTCAACCCGAGTCGTCAATTCAAATCAAAATTCGAAGATGTTTACAAAGCAGGAAATAAAAGAAAATAAAATCTAAACTAGAAAGCAAAATAAATATATCTTTCACCCCTCAAGTGCAGTCGTCCATTGCTTCTAAGAAACTAAGATATCTATACTAATCTTCAACACCTAATAGCTGTCGTTAATTGCTCTTGAGAAACCTCTGATATCTAATCTACAAAGCAATAAAAATCTACTCTAATGATCAAAAGGAAACCCAACTTTAGTCGTCAATTGATGCTGAGAATTTCTTTGATAATTTATCCCTACACCGGGCTCTCTTATTTATAGATCATAAGGAGTCAGTTTACAAAGTTGTAATTTTAATAAAAGAAACTACTAAAGTAAAAGTATCCTAATATAACTCTAATTTCTAATTCTTTTCTTCCTTGCTTTCAAACCGTAGATGTGCGTTTAAAGTGTTCTCTGATTTTCGGCAACAAAGTCCTTTTAAGAGTATTCTTCGTCAATCTCTCAGATCCATGGTTGGTCAAACTTCTAATTGTAAAAGACTTCTAAAAATATGCATGGCAGTGTATCTTCTCTCATTCAACAACAGTGGATAGCTTCTGTTTTTGAGAAATCATAAATTATGATTTTTTCTTTCTATTCTTTCTAGAAAATCGTAAATCATGATTTTCTATTTTCAGTAGGTTTCCAGCTAATGATTCTTCATTACGATTCATCGCTTTCTCTTCTATCGTCTTTACTTAATACGACTTTTCTTTAGAGAATCGTAAATTATGATTTCTCTCTTCTTATTAGATTATTCCGCACAATCGTAAAACACGATTCTTTATTTCTTTTTAGGCGAAGATTTGTCTTTTACGTTCAATTGTCTTTTTACTATTTTTTGAGTTCATTTTGACAAAAATTAACTTGTTAGTAGCAAACTATGTCCTAGCATCACTAAGTTAACGGTGATAAAATGGTAAATTATGTGACTAATCTACCCCCAAAATTATATTTTGCTAGTCCCGAGCAAATAAGGAAACATAAAATATCTAAAACTATGAATTTAAATGCCACTTTCGTAGGGAGCACGATTGCATTTAGCATATGCAAAAAGCCTTTAAACCACTAGATGATCCCTAGTGCAGGAGTTCTAGTCTCCTAAAGGTTTTCAGTGAAGTTACCTACAAACTTTATTTTTGTATTTTTTAGGAATTTTTAAAATATTTTCCAGAAATTAATCATATGTTTGGTATGATTTTCAAATATTCTAAATCTTTCACTTTTACTTTCCATCATAGTAATTATCCTTGATTAGAACTCAGCAATTTCAATTCTATACAGCGTGGAGTGTGTGCGTATCAGTAAAAAGTTTATTCATCATAGATTTTTCTAAACTACATATTTAGAAAATATTTTCATCCAAAGTCTCACTATTGGCATACTCTCAAAAGGATATCAAAATTTTAGGTTCTCACATATGATATGTACATGATAAATTCAAAGGACAATAAGAATGTAAATCTCATGGAATGGATAATCAATTCTGATCATATGGCTTTCCGTTCATTCATAGTATTTATTTTATGCATCTCTACTAGACTTATACTTTTACAAATCATAAATTACAAAGGTCTTTCCTTCAGCTTGTAATGGGGCTTTGGGTTAAAAGGGTTTTAATGAAAGGTAGATAGGGTTCAAAAGTTTCTGAGAATTTAGTTCTTCCTTTTCTATCTTCTGTGAGTATCCAAAAAGTTGGATGACTTCTTTTCATTTTTCTTTTTTTCTTTTTTCTTGTGTAAATCCTATTTTCATAGAATCATATTTTACAATTTCTTTTTTAAATCATCTTTTGATGATTTTTCTCTTATTTTCCTATATTTTTCTTGTATTTCTTCTCAGTTGTACCCTTTTCAGTAGATCCCTTATCTGTTAAGCGTATACGCCTTTCACTCCCTCTTCTTCCTTCTTTTATATTCTAAACTCTTAGAAATTATAAGGGTTAATGGTAGAAAGCTTTAGGTAGTACATATGGTTAAAGGTTTATAAAATTTTTGTACAAATAAATTCAGTTTTAGGCTTCTAATGTGGGTTTAAAGGATAAAATCTTTTCTGAGATTTTGGCTTTTTAGCTCTAGTGTAACAAAAGATGGCCTTTGATCATTTTCACGATTTACTATTATAGATGTCTTCTTGTTTTGATTTATTTAACAGATAGTTCTAAAGAAACAAATCATCATAATCACAGAATATCTTCATTCTAAGTTCAACAATATGAGATTTCTCAGTAAAAGTTCAAGGAAATTTTAAGCTTGAAAATAAAAGCAGTCTTTCTCAGAATATAAAGAGGATGTATTAGCTCAAGTTCTCACTGATTTTATAATTTTGAAACTATAATCTAAATTTTTCATTTTAAATTAATCATATAGTTTCAAACATTCATTAGATACAGTGTTCAAAGGTGCTATTTATGAATTGCAACTATTTTATTTTGATTGTTGAACTTTTGCTATGATGGAATGTAAAGTTTAATAGATTCATAATTTTTTTCTGTCATACTTTGCATATATTGATTAACTCTAGACTTAAATTACTATTTTTCTAACTAAAAGTAGAGAAATTAAAAAAAATTTAATAATAAAAGTAAAATAAAAATTGTTATGTACTAATATATATAGATTTTTATATCCCCCCCAAACTTAAATAGGACAATGCCCTCATTAAAAAAACAGGGGGCATAGCAAAAAATAAATAAATAATTATCGTACCTATGAGATTTATGAAGTACTGAAAATTTTACTCACTCGACGATGATGGATAGGGTACAAGGGTTGTTTTAGGTGGTGCTGGTGCTGGTGCTGGCAAGGCTAGTAATGAATAGGAGCTGCTTATGTGGTCTTTCGCAAAGTCGGACAAAATTGTTGTCGAATAGTCCTGCTTTGATTGTGGGCTCCATTGTAATCCTAAACTTACATGGTTGGTTATTGTTGCCACTTGTTGTTCCCTCAACTGACCCTCAACTCTTTCTTTCTTTTTCAATTTTTCACTAAACATTGCGATCATAGAAGATTTCAATTCTATGTCATTTTTCAGCTTCTCGGCTTCAGTGTGTAGTCCTGTTACTGCCTGTCAGAACTTGCTTGTGATTGAATCTATTTTTCTTTTTTATTCTGCACAGGTTTGCACTAATGACTCCCTGTCATCTTGAAGCTTCTGTAGTCTTCCTTCAGTCACTGTTAGTATATGATTTTTCTCACATAATTGAGATTTTAATGACTCCTCAGCCTCCATGTGGGCTTTTTCTCATGAAGTTTCTCTAAAATCTGGGTCTCTAATGAACTGCCCAAACTCTTCCATCAAATTTGCTAATTTATCTTCAAACTCCTTTTCTCCTTCCCATACTTGCTGTTATTCTTTATGCCTCTTACTCTCCTGTTGGAGTTACACAACCTAGTCTTGGAGTGCTGTAGTAGCCTCCGTGATTCTCTTGGTTGTTTCGGTCGTCCAATGTGCATGATGTTCTCTTATGGCCTTTCATTTTAAATTTGTGATCAACTCCTGGCATTCTTAAGCATTAGGCATAATATCTCGGACTCTATTTTTCAACATCTAGATTTTCTCCATCACCCTCTTCACAACTCTTGGTATGAGAGCATTTATGATTTTCCATTGCACGACTACAGCTAGTCTTTTTTCTAGGTCCTGCTGTGTGTTGAGGGAAGTTGGTGCTGTTGGAATCTTGGCTGGAGGAGATGGTACTTGGGTCATTAAGTCTATGAAGCCTACCCTTGGGGTCGCAGAACTTGGTCCTTCCTCTGGCGCTTCAAATGTTGGGGTCGGTTCTGTAATGATTGGACTTGGGAGTGGAGCAATCAACTTGATAGGAGTACGGATATGGCTAGAGGCAGCCATTTCAACTTCGTCTGCTTCTTTGACTTGTTCTTCAACAGTTGCTATCAGTGGTTTCATAAGTACTACTTTTGTATTAAGTGGTACTGTGGTAGCCTCTGTAGAAGGGGGCAAAGTAGGTCCAGTGGTGAATCCAACTCCGGATCGTAAAGATCAATGTGATGCTCAGTAGATGTTGGTGGAATCATCACTCCCTGTGTTGCTACCACTGATTTCTTTGGTGCTGCAGTTTTTTCAACAATTGGTTCGTTCCTTATGTCGGACTCTGATACTAATTCTTATGTTATTCTGGTATAGAAGGGTTGCTCTTCTTGTGTACAGGTAGTGGAATTTTCCTTCTATTCTCGGCACTAAGAGTCCTCCTATAGGTCATCACTGTGAAGCCATCTTTTGCTTTAGGCAGAGACTCTTCTTTGGGACCAATGTTGTATCCAACGTTGACCAGTAAGTTTGTGATTAGGCCTCCAAAAGGCAGACATATTTTATGCGTCTGATGCTTTTTCATATTCAATTTCTCCCTTACGGTATCTATTACCTCTAACAGGTAGGATGGCACATCGAACCAGAATCGATGAGCCATAAGATACAGGGCCTTTGTAAAAAGTGCCCATCTTTGTGTCCCATGACCCGTAGGGTGAATAGTCTTGTGAATTAAAACATCAAAGAAGTGAAGTGCCAGACTCCTCCTTTCAAAATCCTTTCGCACGAAGAATGACTTGTCTTTTGGCGGTCGGCCTAGCAACTTTGTAGCCATGTGAGTAAGATCGGGAAGGTTCTCAGGGGGTTCTCTCAGCATATTTGCTTTTGGGATGTCAAGGGACACCTCAGGTCTCCTCAAGGGTGCATTCATTACCCTAGCAACCATTTCTTTTGTTAGTGAGATTGACAGTTCGTCAATGGCTGTGGTTAGTGCTCGTGTGGGTTCAACTCTAGCTTTTCAAGAAGGAAATATGAACCCTCATATCAGTCAAATCGTAATCGCTACATTTCGTCTGATAGATTTTAGCCTAATGATAGGCAATCGTAAATCCATACGATTGTCCAAAAATATACAGTAGGCCTCACATTATGATTCCTCATTTTTAGGCGATGTTGGTCTTAATGTGATACCTAAATGCAAAAGGAAAAGGATTAATTATACATATTTTATAATAGGTTCTACAAATGAGTCGGTAGCTCGACAATCCATGAGGTCTTTAAATTGGGTTTTGGAGAGCTGATGCCTCTCCCTGGAATGCTTGTCCTCTTGGATTATTTATTTGCTATGTAGGCAATTGACCACTTTCTCTCCTTGCCACTTGAGAAGCTAGCCGGCCTATCTGGCTTTCCAACTTTGTTATGGACTGTGTGTGTGAATTGAGAACTTGGGAGAACTAAGCAAGTTGGTGTAAATCCTTTGAATGCTGATGAAATTGTTGCTGTAAATCCCAAAGGATCTGAACAACCGTGGCATCAGGTGCATTGCTCTGTGATCCATATTAGAGTTGCACGGCTGGTAATTGAGGTTTTTGTTAGAAAATTTAAGTCTAGGGAAATCTAGGCTGCACATCTGTTGGTGCTAGCTGCGCTCCTCCCGTGGAACAATAATTAAACCCAGGGTCATTCCTCCATGACAGGTTATAGGTGCTCCCTTAATCTCCCCCCTGAAAAGCTATTACTTATTCATTTTCCATTACCTCCTGGATGGGTGGCGCAACTGGGTTTTTCGTAAAATTGTGAGTCTGGCTATTAGAGTGGCCTGCTATAGAGCTATCTGGAGTGCTAGATTTAGCTGTCATTAATGTCACAATTTGTTGTTTCAGAGCTAAAATTTTCGCACTCATGTCCTCCTCCTTTACTTTATCTTTGGGGATATCGTAAAGTCCACCCCTCGCGAGCATATCTAAGTAGAGTTTGTTTCTGTTTTGAATTGTAGGCCATTTTTTTGAATAAATTCTAGGACTGCTGGTCATTCTGAGCCATAAAGGCTCCTCCACTTACGGCATCGACTATAGACTAGTTGGTCTCTGTCAATCCTTGATAGAAATTTTACGCTATCGAATAATTTGGGACCTCGTGATGAGGGCACTTTCATAACAGATCCTTTATCCGTTCCCACCTCTCGTAAAATAATTCTCCTAGCTTTTGTCTGAAGTCTTGAATTACTTGACAAATTTAGTTAGTTTTACCAATTGGGAAGTACTCACCCAAGAACTTCAACTGCAATTCCGCCCAAGTGGTAATACTTCCGACAGGTAACAAAATTAACCATGCCTTCACCCTGTCCTTGAGAGAGAAAGGAAACAAACGTAGTTTTATGGTCTCTTTGTTGGTATTCAATATTTGCAATACTGTCTAAAGTTCTATGACGTCCCTTAGATGTTGGTAGGGATCTTCTTGATCAAGCCCATGAAAGGTCAGTACGGATTGAAGTGTTTGGAGCTTGATTTCATAATTTGGACCCACAGGCACCCCCGGTGGAACTATACAAGACAGCTCGACTAATGCTATGGGATTGAAATGTTCCTGGATGGACAAATCATTTGCCATTATTAAGGATTCTCTTGTAGAAATTCGGCTTGCCGCCAAATTACATCGGAGAGTCCTTTCAATTTATGGATCACAATCGAAGAGATCTAGGCTTCGAGATCAGGTGTGATGAAGAAAAGAAAACTCTATTTTTTTATATTTTTAATTTTATATTTTTTTTAAGGTCCCATGAAGAAGTTAATATCTTATCTTTATTTCTACTTCTATTTCAAAGTTTATAATTATCTTTTAAGGTCCTAAACTACTGGAGAAATATGAATAAAGAATGAGTTATTAATCTAAAGTGCATAAAATAAATCCTAATCCCCCTTCAGATTAAGGTCATCAATCCCAATCCTCAGCTACCGGATTTTTATAAAAATAAACAGTACTATTACACTATATTGCAGTCTTCTAAAATTTGGTCGTCAATCAAAAACTAAAATTCTTCAACACAGATTTAATCTAATCAACAATCTCCTAAAATTTGGTTGTCAATCAAATTCTAAAAAATTGAAGATGAAAAAGTAAAAACCATTACACTAATCTGCAAACTTCAACTTGAGTTGTCAATTAAAATCAAAATTTAAAGATGTTTACAAAACAAGAAATAAAAGAAAATAAAATCTAAACTAGAAAGCAAAATAAATATATCTTTCACCCCTCAGCTACAGTCTTCAATTGCTTCTGAGAAACTAGGATATCTACACTAATTTTCAGCACCCAATAGCAGTCGTCAATTGCTCTTAAGAAACCTCTGATATCTAATCTATAAAGAAATAAAAATCTACTCTAATGATCAAAAGAAAACCCAATAGCAGTCGTCAATTTCTTTGATGGTTTATTCCTACACTGGGCTCTCTTATTTATATATCATAAAGAGTCAATTTACAAAGTTCTAATTTTAATAAAAGAAATTACTAAAGTAAAAGTATCCTAATATAACTCTAATTCTTAATTTTATTCTTCCTTTCTTTCAAACTGTAGATGTGCGTCTAGAGTGTTCTCTGATTTTCGACAACAGAGTCCTTTTAAGAGTATTCTTCGTCAATCTCTCAGATCTATGGTTGGTCAAACTTCTAATTATAAAAGACTTCTAAAAATATGCATGGCGGTGTATCTTCTCTCATTCAGCATCAGTGGACAGCTTCTATTTTTGAGAAATCATAAATTACGATTTCTTCTTTCTATTCTTTCTAGAAAATCGCAAATCAAGATTTCCTATTTTCAGTAGGCTTCCAGCTAACGATTCTTCATTACGATTCTTCGCTTTCTCTTATATTGTCTTTACTTAATACGGCTTTTCTTTAGAGAATCTATGATAGCTTGAATTTTGGCACCCCGAAACCCTTGCCATCGGCACAACCCTCGAGGTCGTGCCCCATATACAGGCACAAAACATTTGGTATATCCATACAACAAGAAAGCAAAATATGTACTAAAGAACTAATATTGAACTAAATCTTCAGTTCTTTAAGATAAAACCAAAAACCTATAGCCCAAAAGATCGTTCTAATCTCATGCCACTGTATGAGCAAAAGAACCAACCCGAACCATCGGTGACGAAATAGCAGTCACCCCAGATGGTTCGCTAAAAGAATGTCTCACAATAATTACATTGTCTCAAAAATTAAGGCTGGACATACGAAGCTGTACAATCACTCTCACAAAATGATCAAAGTACGTAGAGGGTCTTCTAAAAGAACTCCTCAGGAGGGGGCTCCGACTCCTCCCCAGGCACGTACTCAGGGTCCTCCTGGCCTATGTATCCCGAAGAAGCGGCAGCAACTAACATTGGACTTGTGACGTATAGTCGAAAGAGTGAGCAACATCATAGCTCAATAGGGAAATAACTGAGTGAACATGTAAATCTATCTTACTCACATATATTCCATGACATAACGAAACATGATTTATCAATAGAAGATAGCTAGGAAAAACAGTTTAAGTTACTAAAAACATGAACTGAATGCATTTGTTACACTACACGTGTTATCTTGTTCTCAACTTGTTCACCTAACACAGAAAGATTCGTCTCAAAACTTAAATCAAATAACTTAAATAATCTCCGAGGAATATAGCATTGAGCCCCGATGGAATACCCACCTTCGTCGTCCAATCATACTATATTTCATGTAATACAACCCAAGTCTCTTTCACATAGGCGACAGGACACAAAACTCACACACATCCCTGGGATGTCCTACTGGTGTACGGATATCCCGCCGTACCGGTCACGGATATCATGCCAAGTTAGTCGCAGGTATACCGCCACGTTAGTAGGGTATTCTCCGAACCTTAAATCAATTGTGCAAAGACATATAGTTTTCACTGTGTAATTGTGCTAAACATAATATTCAAAGTTTGTTCGAATCTCATTCACATAGCTTCACATCACCCAGATGTTCACATTTCCCATACAGCCCTGGGATGTCACCTACTCATATGCATCACCTAGATGCTCGCATCACATTTATATCCCTGGGATGTCACATACTCATAAGCTTACTAGTTTCTTACTTAGTGTTCACATACACAAACACCTTAATTTCACATGCTTAAACTCAATTTCGAAAACACAAGCACATAACTATGCTCTCAACACACGCACATACATACTCACATCATTACATAAATGCTTTTGTAATTAAATATACATGTTCAAAGTATTCCCTACCTCACGTGCTTCAACCCCAAGCATCAAGGTCCAAAGCAGCTCCCCATGCTCAAATCCAAGTATTCAAACCTAAAGTACACAAGGCCTAATGCAAAGCATCAAGAATGGTGCAAAAAGGAAAGGTACAAAGCCTTTCAAAAACTCCAAGGTCCAAAACAAAACACACAAGGAAACTGTCAAAATCGATTAATCGAATCTTCAAAATTGATTAATCGATCCCAAATCGATTAATCGGTTTTCCAAAACCCAACTTTTTCCAGCCACTGGAAGTGGTCAGTCGATTAATCGATTCCAAATCGATTAATCAAAATCGATTAATTGATCCCAAATCAATTAATCAGTTTTCCAAAACCCCACTTTTTCTAGCCACTAAAAGTGCTTAGTCGATTAATCGATTCCAAATTGATTAATCGAAAACTAAAAATCGATTAATCAAATTTAATTCGATTAATAGATTTCGTGTTGTAGCTTTCAGATTTGTTTTCTGTCAAAATCGATTAATCAATTTTCAATTCGATTAATCGATTTTGACAGAAAAACAGCCCACTTTTGGCAGTTCATCTAACTTTCATTTCTCTCAAAATTTTCCTCTTTTTCTTCCTTTAATTCATCATTTATTCATTAAATCAAAGCTCAAACATCACATACATCATAATTGAATAAAACCTTACCTCAAATCTAACGTATGAGTGATTCAATGGCTTGGATTTAGAGTTAGGGTTCCTAGCTTTGATTTCACGAACTCACACACGTTGCCTTCGGAATTAAATGCCCACCTACAGCTTCAATCCACAATCACACACACAACTCCTTGCATTTACTCCCTCCATCCTTCCTCACTCCCTCTCTCTTCATTAATTTCCTAAGCACCAACCAAAATTAAAGAGAAATAACTTCTCTTAGCCTTTAACCTATTTAACCAAATTCATTCCTTTGGTGCAAAGCACATACATCCATAACAGGTGTGTATGGCCTTATAACAAGATCTATACCACACACCTAGGTGCATTTTCACCTCCAAACTAATCTAACCTAAGTCATCAAGTTGACTTTCACCTGATCACACAAGTGACCTGACGGGCATGCATCCTGAGAACACTATTCGAAGTCAAAATTTTCAGGGATGTTACAGAATCGTAAATTACGATTTCTCTCTTCTCAGTAGATTGTTCCGCACAATCATAAAATACAATTCTTCATTTCTTTTCGGTAACTTGTTTGTAGCAAACTAAGTCCTAACATCACTAAGCTAAGGGTGATAAAATGGTAAATTATGTGACTGATCGTTGTTTATTATGTATATTAAAATTATATTAAATTCAAGTCTTAACCTATTGTAAGCGCACAATGGAAAATATAGTAATAGCATAGAATTATTCTCACGAGGAAGTTTATTTATCTAATTACTTCTTATTTATATTTCTATTTAAATCCTTATTTTAAAAATTTCTATTTATCTTTAAGATCTAATCTACTGGAGAAATATGAATAAAAGAATTTGTTCTAATCTAAAATGCATAAAGTAAATCTAAATCCTCCTTCTGATTGAGATCGTCAATCCCAATCTTCAGCTATTGGATATTTACAAAAATAAATAGTACCGTTACATCATATCTCTAGTTTCTTAGCATTGGTTATCAATCAAGTCTAAGATTCTACCAATAGAGATTTAATCTAATCAATAACTTCCTAAAATCTGGGCGCCAATCAATCCTTAGAAAACTGAAGATGGAAAAATAAAAATTGTTATACTAATCTACAAATTCTAACCTGAGTCATCAATTCCAATTAAAATTTGGAGATGTTTATAAAGCTATAAATAAAGCAAATAAAATCTAAACTAGAAAGCAGAGAAATATATCTTTCACCCCTCAGCCGCAGTCGTCAATTGGTTCAGAGAAAGTAGGATATCTACACTAATCTTCAACACCCAATTGCTATCGTCAATTGCTCTTGAGAAACCTCTGATATCTAATCTACTCTAACTATATTATATTACATTGATCGGAAGAAAATCCAACCTCAGGCGTCAATTGATGATGAAATTCTTCGATGCTTATTCCCACCAAGCTCTCTTATTTATAGATCATAAGGAGTCGATTTACAATGACTTCTAATTCTAATCAAAGAAACTACTAAAAATAAAAGATTCCTAATATAACTCTAATTCCTAATTTTATCTTTTCTTGCTTCAAACGATAGATGTGCTTCTGGATTGTTCTTTAATCTTCAGCGACAGAGTCCTTCGGAATAGATCTTTATCAATCTTCTCAGATCCGCAATTCACCAAATTTCTAATTTCATTTATCTTCTAATTTTGTTCTTAGCGGTGATAGGCTTCACTCACGTGATCAGCAACAACAACAATTGTAGAAAAGCTTCTTTTCTAAGAAATCGTCAATCATAATTTCTCATTTTCTTCTTTTTCTTACAAAATCATTAATCATGATTTTCTATCTTTCATAGTTTCCTCATAGTTGACGATTCTTTGGATTATGATTTTTTACTTTTCTTCTTTTATCACTTTTGCAGAATCGTAAATTATGATTTTCTGGCTTTTAGTAGGCCGAAAATCATCATTTTCGCTCAATCATCTTTCTTACTATTTTTTGAGTTTATTTTGATGAATATTAACACTTTAGTTCTCTTTTATTGGTCTAATATCTGCACATCAGTAAGTTATTAGTAGCAAACTATGGACTAGCATAACTAAGTTAAGGGTGATAAAATGGTAAATTATCTGACTAATCACACCCCCAAACTTTAGTTTTGCTAGTCCCTAGCATAACTAAGTTTAAATGCTACTTTCGAAGAGAGCATGATTGCATTTAGCAGATGCAACAAGCCTTTAAATCCCTAGGTGATCCCTAGTGAAGGAGTCGCAGTCTCCTAAAGGTTTTCAGTGAAGTTACCTACAAACTTTCAATATTTTTAGATTTTTCAAAACTAAAAATTCAAAATATAGATTTTTATATACTAATTACTTAGTCAATCATTATATGTTCATTATTTTTCTAAAATTTTCAAATCTTTTATCCTTAGTTTTCCATCATCGTAATTAACCTCTATCAGAACTCAATAATTTCAATTCAGTATAACGTGAAGTGTGTGCATATCAGTGAAAAGTTTATTCATCATAGATTTTTTTAAACTGTAGTATTTAGAAAATATTTTCATCACAACTCTCACTTATTGGCATACTCTAAAAAATAATTGAATTTATGGGTTCTCACAATATTGTAGATATTTATGAAAATTTCATCGAACAATTAACTAAGTAGTTAAATCTCATGGAATGTATAATCAATTCTGTTCATATAATTCTTCATTTATTCATAGTATCTATTTTATATATCTCTACTTGACTCATATTCTTGCAAATCAGAAATCACAAAGGTCTTTCCTTCGGCCTGTAATGAGGCTTTGGGTTTTAAGAAGATTTTAAAGATAAAGGTAAAGAGGAATCAAAATTATTTATGAGAATTTAGCTCTTCCTTCTCTTCTTCTTCTATATTTTTCAGCTTCAGTAAGTATCCTTATTTTGGATAACTTCTTCCCATTTTTTTCTAGTATAAATCTCATTTTCTTTTCTTTTTCTAGTTAAAAGCTTTTTGCTTCTCTTTTTTTTTCATGGAATCATCTTTTTATGATTTATCTGTTACGCTTATACTCCTTTCACTCCCTCTTCTCTCCTTATTTTATATTCTAAACTGTAAGAAATTATAACGGTCAAGGACAGAAAGTTTTGGGTAGTACATATGATTAAAGGTTTATAAAATCTTGGAATAAAGAAATTCGGTTGTTTCTAATATGGGTTCAAAGGATAAAACATTCTACAATTTTTGGCTTTTTGGCTCTAGCTTAACAAAAGATGGCCTTTGATCATTTTCACGATTTACTAATATGAATTTCTTATTACTTTGATATATTTAATAGAGAGTTCTAAACAAATAAATTATCATATTTACAGAATATTTTGATTCTAAGTTCAACATTATAAGATTTCAAATAGTAGAGAAGTTCAAGAAAAATTTAGCATGAATAAAAACAGTCTCTCTTTCTCAGAATAAAAGAGGAAATAGGCTCTATATCTCACTGGTTATCTGATTTTGAAACTATAATCTAAAATATATGCAGTTCAGAACAACCGTATAGTTTCAAACATTCTCCTGATACAGTGTTCTAGAGATGCTTTACTTTGAATTGTAACTATTTCTATTTTGATTTTTGAACCACTACTATGATGGGTTGCTAAGAATTTAAGTTTTCCATTTTTTTTTCATAATTCTCATATAATGATTAACTTAAAAAAAATGAAAACGAACTATACTAATATAATATATTTTTCAAACTTGACATGTATCCCCCCCAAACATAATTAGGACAATGTCCTCATTATGCAAAATAGGGGACATACATAAACAAAAAAAATATTCTTACCTTACTTTACTATTAAGTTAGTTATTAGGTTTATAATCTGTAAAAAGAATAAATATTCTTCCCCCAAACTTGGGAGAAAAATACTACCGATTCTAATGGAAAAAAAAAATGTTAGATGTTAGTGTAGACACTCCCATTTTGCCCTTTCGGAATATACAAATTTGTTCGGTCAACCTTTGACCCCATAACCCTAATGTGGGACCATATACTAAAACAATAGTATATGGCTGGACACAGGCTGAAACAATAGTTTTGTGGCTCAGGTCCCATAACCCTAACACGGGGACTCTGCACTGAAACAATAGTACATGGCTGAACAAAGGCTGAAACAATAGCTCTGTCGCTCAGATTCTGACATAGGGAGACTATATACTAAAACAATAGTATATAGTCAGAATGTAGGCTGAACTAATAGTCTCGCATTTCAGGCCCCATAACCCTAACGCGGGAACCATGCACTGAAATAATAGTACATGGCTGAACACAGGCTGAAACAATAGCTCTGTGGCTTAGATCCCGACGTAGGGAGACTATATACTAAAACAATAGTATATAGTCGGAATGCAGACTTAAATAATAGTTTCGCATTTCAGACCCCTAACCCTAATGAGGGACCATATACTGAAACAATAGTATATGGCTAGACACAGGCTGAAACAATAGTTTTGTGGCTCAGGCCCCATACCCCCGACGTGGGAACCATGCGCTGAAACAATAATACATGGCTGAACATAGGCTGAAACAATAGCTCTATAGCTCAGATCCCAACATAGGGAGACTATATACTAAAATAATAGTATATAGTCGAAATGTAGGCTGAAACAATAGCCTAGCATTTCAGACCTGGCCCCGACCCGAACAACCTAGAATTAAGCGCCTGCAACCACACGCTCAATTCTTTTGCACACGAAATCACAAGCGCGCAATCAGTCCCTTCTCATACCAAACTTTTTTTTCCCAGACCAACTCAAGACTCGATCACGCGCCTGACACCAGACGTGCGACCGGATTAAGCGGCCCATCACCGGTGCGCAATTGTCCTACGCCCGGCCTAGTCTTACTGTCCTTTACCCCTAAGTTTCCTTAATTAAATGCTTTGAGAGTGGCGCTTAATCAGATTATGCACCCTAAAATGGGCGCATAATTAGTCCTAACACTCTTAGAACTAGGAAACTCACTAGGCAAGTAAGTCGGTCGCTCACTGAGTCGGTGACCGACTCAAAGGGATTAAGCACCGAAAAACTGGCGCATAAGTCGATTAAACACCTGAAACAACGTATTTAATTGGAGAAAAACCTATAAAAGATTTTTTTCTAATTCACCCCAAGGGAGGCTGACAAGACGAAGGAGAACGGATTTTTTTGAGATTTTGAAACCGGGGAACTCCGAGGACAAACCCATAGAGCAACCTAGTCATGATTTCGAGATTCAAGCTTTGAATATTCGAGATTTCTCTCTGCAGCCCCGACCCTAGGTGAGGATTTAATTTTTTTAATTCACGACCGTAACTTCTAGTCTCTAGATTTAGAAATTCTATTAGTTTTAATTTTCAATCTTAGATCGTAGCACCCTTTTCAGACCGTAATTCTCTATATCTGGTTCTAGTCCTCTGTTTCTAGAGCCAGTCCTTAATCTGACGATCCGACGCTCCGATCCTAGGCTTTATTTCTGTTCTAAAATCTTAATCTCCAGTCCTACCATTAATCTCTGGTTCTAGGTCTTAGACTCTAGAACTAGTCCTTAATCATACGATCTGATTTTTTGATTTCGGACCCGAATTCAGTCTTGAAATTTTAAATTATAGTTTTAATTCCCTATTTCAATACCTCCAAAAATCCTAAATATTAATTTCAGTTTTTATAATTCTAGTTCATAATTTAATTCATAATTATCACCCCGAAATCGACTCTAAAAAACCTAGAATACTATTTTACAGTCCAAAATCTAATTTATCTTCAATCTCAGCCACCCGATTTGCCCAAGGGAGCTTATGGAGGGTACTCGAGAACGAGGCCAATCCTCCTTAGCAAAGCGGGCCCAAACCCCTTTTTTTCTAATTAATTCAATTTCTAATTAAAGTTAGGATATTTAAATTAATTAGACTCCTAGTAGGATTAGGAGACTTAATTAATTAGATTTCTAATAGGATTAAGACATTTAAATTAATTAGACTTTTAAAAAGATTAGGAAACTTAATTAATTAGATTTCTAATAGGATTAAGATATTTAAATTAATTAAACTCCTAGTAGAATCGGAAGACCTTTTTTAAATCAGATTCCCAGTAGGATTAGGAGACCAAGTTAAATAAAATCCCAGCAAAAATAAAAAAATCAAACCATTTATGCTAAAGGTAACCCACAGAAGCTAACGTTCGCCGGCGGATGATTCAGTAAAGGAGTTCAACCTACAAGGCCCCGCTCCCCTTAAAGAGTGATCAGTGACATGTTGCAGCGTCAATAAATATCTACAGTTGGTGATCGCATCTTCTCAGGTATTTTCCATTTAGAATTTCCCTCTTTAATTTCAGCATTTAATATTTCCTGATTTATTACTCCATCATCGCCATTGCCAGAGTCCACTTAGGACAGAATTGGGCCACTTATTCCGAGGACCAAGAGGAACTCAGAAAAAAGTGCGCACCAACAGACTGGCGATCGCGATGGTACTCTTTTCCGCTAAGGTTGCCCTAGTTTAATTAATTTGGTTTTCTATTTTCCTTGTTTTATTTAATTTAGTTTTATATTTTTTTCTTTTTATTTTGATTTTTATGTTGTTTCGCTTTATCACTTTTCTATAGACACTTGCGTGTGGATAAACTTTTTCACAAAAAAAAAAAAACTATTTTAAAACTAGCCAGCATCAGAAAATTAAACTTTAATGATAACGTCCCACCCGTATGGGGCTCCCATAGCGACCACGAGTATAACGTTAGGCCGTCTCCATGGAGAGCCCATCATTTTGCTCGGATAAACATGGTTAATGAGAGCAAAAAACACCCCTTCACTCCACGAAATACAAATTATAGTGATAACACTGAAGAAAGTGGTACTTAGCGAAGCTACCCCGATAGTCAAGTTATGGACCACACTCCCAGTGCACTCACAAAAGGAGGAAGAGAAGTCGACGCATTGCTCCAATCCCAAAGACAAGTTACTCCGAGGGATAGACAAAAGGAAAGGACGCTGAATCCTTCACATGCTCCGACTCCCCTGACACATAACACATATACCTCTCACACCTTCTACAATAACAACTGTCGAAAACAACCCTCTTCCAAGGCACCTAGAAAAGACACCGCCATAAACATAAACAACCTCCACCAATTTCTAGATGACTACATGGCTAACAAAGAACACTCTAGTCATACTTTTGGATTTGGAAAATTTTGTCGAGACATCGACTTCACTATACCCGATAGTTTTAAACCTCCAAAATTAAACAAATATAATGGTACGGGAAACCCAAAGCACCACTTAGCCCTATTCTGCAATGATTGTCGACCAATCCACACCAATCATGGGCTCCCGATCCATTACTTTCCGAGATCACTAAAAGGAGAAGCCCTTGACTGGTTCGCGGACTAACCTTTAGCCAAAATCAAAACATTCGAAGACTTAGCCGACAGATTCCTAGATCAATACCAACTCCTGACTCATAAAAAAATCAGTCTCCCTGACTTGATACACACAAGACAATAGGACGGTGAATACTTCTTGATATTTTCCAACTGTTGGAGAAGACTTGCCGCTCGAACGGGGAATCAAATAAAAGAAAGTGATGCAATAGAAATCATGATTAGCAATACTCGAGAGCCTCTTCAGAGTGTTCTCATCCTAAGCGACTGTCACGACCTCGCTAGCCTTTATCAACGTGCCTCACGCATAGAATGTCGACTGAAGAATGGAGACCTCAGTCTTCCAACCTTAACATCCAGCAGACCCTCCTTCGATAACCCCGAGATAAACACCCTAAACAAAGCCATAGACTCTGAACAAATCAATCCGAACCAAGAACAAAACCAAACTAACCCTCAACCATACCACCTATATGATTAAGCTTAAGACCTCTATACAAACCTATACCCTGACTATAACCAACCTCTATACCTTGACCAAGACCAACCACTATACACCAACCAATACACGAACCCGTACTATGACCAAAGCCAATACCCAAATGACACGCAAACTAACAACACCTATTACAACCCACTGTTCGATCAAACTCAACTTGCATACGAGACCGTACACTCATTTACCCCCGCCCCATTTCACCTAGCTAGCCTGATCCGAAGAATTGAACCTCCCTCAAAGCAAGACCATACTATTCACTTACAACCAACCAACCCTATCCTACACACCTATAAACACGAAGTTACCTTTCTCCCTGAACCGGTTACCAAGATCACTAAAATCCAAACCATCACCGATTCCACCCCTAAACTAACTCAACCCATCACCAAACTCATCGCCGAACTCAACGCGCTCATCTCAGAACCAACTCAACCTACCCTTGAATCCGATAACCTACCAACAAACGAATCAATCCCCACCCCTCCTGAATAGATGCCTAAACCAATGACACAAACTACCCCCGAACAGGCTCATGTGCTGACTCTAGAGGTAGTTTTCGAACCTATCAATCGGTATTATACGACGCCATTCATACTTAAACCAATCACAAAACTACACTGTGAATCCAAACCTGTAATCCAATGGGCCCCCAAAATCACTAGCCCTCTCGCTTCCAAATCAACTCCAAAACTAACCCCTAAAACCGAACTCATTGTCAAACACATTACCCCACCTATCTTAAAACAAGTCCCTGAATCAATCCCTACACTTGCTTTAAAACTTGAACTCAACAATAAACACATCACCCCACTAACCTCAACATCGACTCTCGAATTAACTTCTATGCCCACTTTGAGACTTAAACTCACTATCACCTCACCTGCCACCAAACTGAACCCCAAACTCAAACCTATTATAAAACTTAAACTTATCATCAAACCTAAACCTAAACTTATCATCAAATCTAAACCTACTATTAAAACTAAATGTATTATCGAATCAAAACCTATTATCGAATCTAAACCTATCCCCGAACGTGAATCTATCACCAAACCTAAACCCATGATCGAGCTTGAACCTATCATCAGACACGAAACCAAACTGATCATTGAACTTAAACCAATTGTCGGATTCAAACTATTAAGTGGTGAAAAATGCCACTTTTCACCCTTTAACCTGACCATTGATAGACCTGTGAGCACACTAATAAGTCTCTGTCGAGTGCATTTGTTAGACAGCAATAAAAGATGACACTAATGCAGAAAACCACTCAAGAATGCCAAGAAAGGGGCCATCTCTTAGCACAGGACAAACCCAGCAACAGCACACCTGAGGGTAGCACATCATTGGACCCTTGGAGCTCATGGCTACAACTGGGCAAGGCGAAGGAAGTGAAAACAGGCTGAAAACATCCTATCGAGAGGTCACCTGAAGACTTCGATAGGAGCTGAAAGCAAAGAAAGGAGGAATTCATGCAGTTGAAAAGGTTTCGATAGGATCTGAAGGTAGAAGAAGGATGAATTCGTGTGGATTGAGGAGTTCGATAGGATCCAAGAACCTATCGAGTAGCTGAAAGAAAGGAAGAAACCATCCTATCGAAAACCTGCCTGAGGTGTAAAGGGAACATATCGAATGGTTTCCTGAACCTATCGAAATGGTTCTCCAACCTGTCAAAAAGCTTCTCCAACCTGTCAAATGCTGCAGGGGACTGAGAATGTTGAAGCTCTAAGAGAAGGCTCATCCTATCAAAACCTATTGAAGATGTAATACCCCAAAAAATCGTGTTAAACAGTGACCTCGAGATCCGTGCCTAATTGGTGGTAGGTCTGACCAATTAGGAGTTCAATGGTTGACATAGAGTGTGATGAACGGATGAGATGTGATGGTTTGAGAGATTGTGTGGTGTGTGATGAGAATGTGAAGTCTCATACACCTACAGCGGTGTATGTGCTTAACACACAAGGAAGGGGATAGATAAAAGGGTTTAATAACCCTAAAATCTATATTTTGGTTGTTGAAGGAGAGTAAAGAAGAGAGAGAGAGAGAGAGAGAAAAGTAAAGAGAGGAGTTATTGCAACTGATTAGAAGGGGGATTCAAGCGATAAAAGTCAGATTCGACATGGTTTGGATCCGTTAGAGCCAAAGCTGGAACCCTAGCCTTTCCAACCACTAGATCTAATCAAATTGAGATTTGATTGAGGTAAATTTCTTGTGAATTAAATGCATAAGATATAAGAGGTTTATCGTAGTTAGAATGGTGTAAAATGTTGGGTAGAAAGCTTAGAAAAATGGAGGAAGAAGTAAGGAAAGAGAGTGAGAAGAGCAGCCAGAAGGGGGCTGAATCTGGCAATTTTGATTAATCGAAATTAGGTTTCGATTAATCGAAATTGGCCAGGAAGTTGAAAAGTCAGACGACCTCGATTTTGACTAATCGAATTGGGTTTTGATTAATCGACTTTGGTTTTCGATTAATCGAATTGAAAATCGATTAATCGACTGGGAGCCTACAGTGGACTCCAGTGAAGAAAAGAAATGGGTTTGGTGAAATCGACTAATCGAAATGAAAATTTGATTAATCGATTTGTAAATTCGATTAATCGATTTGGGATCGATTAATCGATTTTGGAAACTCGATTACTCGAATTGAGAATCGACTTGATAGAGCAGAGAATTTCGATTAATCGAATTAGGTTTCGATTAATCGAATGGGAATCTCGATTAATCGATTTGAGAATCAATTAATCGATATTGACTTTCGATTAATCGATTTTGGAAATCGATTAATCGACTGGGCCAGTTTATGTTGACTTCTGACTTTGACTTTGAGATTCTTGGGGGGTCTTGGACCTCCTTTATTGCATCCTTAGTGATGTGTTTCACATGTTATGTGGTACCATAGGTGGTACATGTGAGCAAGGAGCCACGTGGGACCTTGATGCATTGATCAAACGAAGACTTGAGGTAGGGAACTCCTTGAACATGTACCTTATTTTACAAGAGCATGTATGTAGTGATATAGAAGTGAAATTCCAAATGTTTTGTTGCTTAAAGAGTTGGGAAAAGTGTGTGTGTGACATCAATAAAAGTAATCATAATGAGCCATCCCCAGGGGATGAAGAAGTAAAGAGATAAGAGCATCAGGTGTGATACAAGTGAATGGATACATCCCAGGGATGTATCCATGATTGAATCATGTTTGATAGGGCCTAACTGATATAAGATAGCACATTTACACGATGAATAACTATATGTAAGGCACTGATATTTTTGTTATTTGAGGTTTGATAGGGTACCCCACCGACGTGGCGGGATATCCACGACTGACACGGCAGGATATCCGTGACCGATACAGCGGCAAAATCGTAGGCCAGTATGGAGGCTTATCCATACACAGTAAGCACACCCCAGGGGTGTTGATTGAGATTTGTGAAACCCAGCCACCAATCCCCAGGGGAAAGGGGCTTGGGTACTATTTATATTCCCAGGGAATACGTTAAAACTGTCTATATAGATGACGATGATGGGTATCTCATCGGGGCTCGATGCTATATTGCTTGGGGATTACTTAAGTTAAAAGTTTAAGTTTTACTTTAGGCCTTTTCAACATCATTCATGAATAAATAAAGACATAAGTAAACTACCAGTAAAATGTAATGCTTTTTAACTGTTTTCATCAGTAACTGCATAGACACATCATGCATGACATATCATGGAATATATGTGAGTAATAATTTATATGTTCAACTATGTTTTGTTCCCTATTGAGCTAGGATGTAGCTCACCCTATAGACTATACGTCGCAAGTCCACTACTAGCAGCTGCCGAGGCTTCAGGAGACGCTGACCCCGGTGAGTCGGACCTTGCGGCCGGTGAAGAGTTGGAGCCACCTCCTGAGGACTTCTTCTAGAGGACTCCGTTGTGACGCTTTGAGGGCTTTTGGATAGAGATTTGTACGGCTTGGTATGTCAAGCCTTGTTTTGGCTAAACAATGTACATGTATAAATTGAGATTATTCTTTTGGGGCGAACCATCCGTGATGATTTGCTATCATCGATGGTTCGGATCAGGTCTCCATTCATTCAGAGGCATGAGGGTAGAACTGTCTTTTGAGAAATGCTTTTATATAGATTTAAATTTCGCAGTTTCATTTACTATTTCATTTTTTGCTTGATATGCCAATGTTCCGTGCTTAGCTAAGGGGCACGGTCAAGATGATCATGCTGATGGCATGGGTTTTAGGGTGCCGAAATCCGGGCTGTCACAGTTGGTATCAAAGCCATTTCTTTTAGCAATTCTGACAATCGTTCTTTTTGGTCAGAACATAGGGGCTTCTGCTAACGAAACTTTAGTTTCAAATGCAGCCGCAAATGTCATCTAGAGGAAGAGGCCGACCAAGGGGAGGCCAATAGAGGAGTGTACGTAGTGGAGATGATTACATCTCTCCTACTAATAGAGTGCCTTTAGGAGGTACTGAGGCCCCAGGGGGCAGTAGTAGTAGACAGCATGATGAAGAGGATCGAGATCGTCAGGATCAAGATCTAAGAGAACAAGAGAGGGTGAGAGAAAGACAGGAAGATAGAGAGGAGCGACAAAGGATGATGCATACTATGGAGACTATGGCAGCTGCCATGGCACAACAAGTTGCATCCTTTGCAGCTCATGCATCAGAAAACGTGACCACCTACACCTCACATGGGACTGTGCTGTGCCCTCATCCTTCTGAGTTTAGGAGGATGAGACCTCCTTCATTTTTAGGCGAGACACAATGGCGGCGAGCGGCTTATGGAGATGGAGAAAGTCTTTAGCGTGCTGACATGCACGGAAGATGAGAGTGTGAGATGGGCAGCCTACATGCTGGACGGGGAGGCTGGGCCTTGGTAGAAATCCGTGATACGGACTAGGGCTCAGGAGACCCCGGAGTTGCCCTGGACTTGGGAGGAGTTTGTTGAGGAGTTCAACAAACAATATTTTTCGGAAGTGGTAAGGAATCAGCTTGAAATACAATTTCTACAGTTAGTGCAAGGGAGAATGACAGTGAGAGAATATGGGGTGGAGTTTCTACGACTTGCCCATTTTGCTCCGGATTACGTCGCTACCAACATGATGAAATCCAAGAGGTTTCTGCAAGGTTTGAAGCCTGAGGTGAGGGGAGGCGTAGCTCCATTTCAGTTGAGGACCTATGAAGAGGTCATGAGTAAGGCTTTGGTTGTAGAGGAGGAGAACAATAACAGATATAGACAGAGGGAGCAGCAGAGAGGAGGAAATGAACAAGGAAGGACGGGGACCTATGAACTGGTGAACAAAAAACTGAGGTTCATGGCCCAAAATTAGAGACCACAGTTTCAGGGAGGCTTTGGAAGGCCGGCGCAGCAACAACACCAACAGAGGTTTTCAGTACTTGCGTCGGGGAGACCTTTACAATATGAGAGCCCTGCCATGTCTACTGGCGCCACTATCACACTGGGTTCTCGTACTATTTCTTCCGCACCTCAGGAGACTTGCGCAAAGTGTGGCAAGCCTCATAGAACAGTGGATTGTAGAGCAGGGACTAGGGGTTGTTTCCGATATGGCAAGGTGGGCCACTTGATCAAGGATTGCCTCGAGACGGATAAAAGAAAGACGGTTTCAGTTGCAGCACCACGACCCATTCAAGCAAGGAAGCTGATCATTCAGGGGAGAGCCTATGAAGTCACTGCTCAGGAAGCAGGGAACGTGCATGACGTCATCCAAGGTGAGACCCTTTTTTTTTAATTAAAGAAATTTCCATTGCATTAAAATTTTAGATAGAGAAGGTGCATGCATTAGGAATTGTATAGATTCTTTTTCTCAATACTAAATTTATATGTGAATTAGGAGTGTAAATTTATGTGTAAATTATTGTATGTATGTATGTATACTATAGGTACTTTAACTATATATGAAAAAGGATGCTTCGTTGGATATGACGCTAGAGTGTTGATAGACTCAGGGTCTACCCACTCATTCGTCACTCCACGTTTCACCAAGAAGATGAAGATTGTTCCAAAGGCGTTGGACTTCATCCTATCTGTGTCTATTCTAACTGGAGAGTTAGTGGACACGGAGTTAGCTTGCAAATCCATCATTGTAGCAGTTCGAGACCTAGAGGTGCATGAATTGGAAGCGAAGTTGATACTGTTAGACATGCAAGGGTTTGATGTGATCTTTGGCATGGACTGGTTGGCGCAGCACTGTGCAACCATCGATTGCAAGAACAAGGTAGTCATTTTCAGTCCCAACACAAGAAGATCATTTCGGTTCCAAGGAGTGAGGTCATCATCTGTGCCCTTCGATCTCGTGAGAGTAGAAAATGATCAGAAAGGGTTGCAGTGGATACTTGGCTTTCTTAAAGGACGACAAGGAAGAAAAGAATGTCATTTCTAAGATAGCAGTTGTGCGAGATTTCGTCGACGTGTTTCCAGAAGAATTGCCTGGATTACCTCCAGAGAGAGAAGTAGAATTCGCCATCGACTTAGCACCAGGAACGGAGCCTATTTCAAAAGTGTCATATCGAATGGCTCCTGCTGAGTTAAAGGAGTTGAAGGAACAACTACAAGAGCTTATGGACAAGGGGTTTGTTAGACCGAGCGTGTCTCCATGGGGAGCACCAGTCTTGTTTATCAAGAAGAAAGATGGGTCAATGCGGCTATGCATTGACTATCGACAATTAAACAAACTCACTGTGAAGAACCGCTACCCTTTACCTAGAATTGATGATTTGTTCGATCAACTGCAAGGAGCAAGGTATTTTTCCAAGATCGACCTGAGATCTTGATACCATCAGTTGCGAGTCAAGGCAGAGGACATCAGAAGACAGCTTTCAGGACACGGTATGGACACTATGAATTCCTTGTAATGTCGTTTGGGTTGACGAATGCTCTGGCGTCGTTTATGGATCTGATGAACCGAGTGTTTAAACCACACTTGGACTCCTGCGTCGTAGTGTTCGTTGATGATTTATTGATATACTCCAAATCCAAGACGGAACACAAAGAACACTTGAGGATTGCCCTACAGATGCTACGTGAACACCAATTGTACACCAAACTCAGCAAATGTGAGTTTTGGTTGGAAGAGGTTAACTTTTTGGGACATGTCGTCTCAAAGCATGGTGTCACTGTAGATCCAGCAAAGATAGAGGTTGTGGTTAAATGGGAGCAACCAAAGACAGTGACAGATGTTCGAAGTTTTATGGGCTTAGCAGGCTATTATCGACGTTTCGTCGAGGGGTTTTCAAAGATATCGGGACCTCTCACAAAGCTGACACGAAAAGATTCAAGATTTGAGTGGAGTGAGGCATGCAAGAAGAGTTTTCAAGAACTCAAGACAAGACTCACTTCAGCTCCAGTGCTAGCTATTCCTTCGGGCAGTGGAGGATATGCCGTATACAGCGATGCGTCATACAATGGCCTTGGTTGTGTACTCAACCAACATAAGAAAGTGATAGCTTACGGATCAAGACAGCTGAAAGAACACGAGAAAAATTATCCGACTCATGACTTGGAGCTAGCAGCAGTCATTTTTATGCTGAAGATTTGGAGACATTACTTGTATGGGGAGACTTTTGAAATTTTCACCGATCATAAGAGCCTCCGATACCTGTTTACACAGAAAGAGCTCAACATGAGACAGCGCAGATGGATGGAGTTTCTCAAGGATTATGATTGTTCTATACAGTACCATCCAGGAAAGGCGAACATAGTAGCAGACGCCTTGAGTAGGAAGGGTTCAGCTCAGTTATCTTGTTTGATTTTGGGTATGCACCGATGGAAATTATTGGAAGACCTGGCACTCTACGATGCGAACATTGAGTCAAAAGCTACCGGATCCTTTTTGGCTAACATATCGATAAAGCCAGTGATATTTGAGCATATCCACGATATACAGATGAAAGATCCGGCTTTAACAAAGATTCATCAAGATGTGAGTGAAGGCATCAGGTCGGATTTCTCAGTTAAAGAAGATGGTTCTTTATTGTTTAAGGGCCGTCTATGCATTCCGGACAATGCCGATCTAAGACAAACCATTCTTGATGAAGCCCATAAGTCAAATTATGCTATCCACCCTGGTAACACCAAAATGTACCAAGACTTGAAAAAGAACTACTGGTGGAGAGGTCTGAAGCAAGACGTGGCCGAATACGTGTCACGGTGTTTGACTTGTCAGCAAGTGAAGATTGATCATAGACATCCTGCTGGACTATTGCAGCCTTTACCAATACCAGAATGGAAGTGGGAATCGATCTCGATGGATTTCATTATTGGATTGCCCCGTACTGCCAAGAGACACAATGCCATTTGGGTCGTCGTAGATCGATTGGCCAATTCAGCGCACTTTTTGCCGTACAATACTATGTATACGGCAGGAAGACTGGCAGACTTATACATGAAGGAGATCGTAAAGTTACACGGGATTCCAAGCAGCATAGTTTCAGATCGTGATCCACTATATACGTCCAAGTTTTGGAAGAAATTTCAAGAAGGAATGAGAACACGACTAGACTTTAGTTCAGCTTTCCATCCTCAAACTGATGGGCAGACAGAGCGAGTGAACCAAGTGATAGAAGACATGCTCAGAGCGTGCATGCTAGATATGCAAGGATACTGGGATGAGTATCTACCGTTGCTCGAATTCACATACAACAACAGTTTCCAAACGAGCATTGGCATGGCACCGTATGAAGCTCTGTATGGACGACAATGCAAATCACCCCTCAATTGGGAAGAAACAGGTGAGAAATTTATTTTAGGGCCAAAACTACTTGAAGACAACGCCACCGTCGTTCGAATAATCAGAGAAAGGCTGAAGTCAGCACAGAGTAGACAGAAAAGTTACGTCGACATGAAGCGGATTAGTGTCGACTATAAAGTGGGTGAGCATGTGTTTGTGAAAGTGTCACCTATGAAAGGCGTAATGAGATTTGGTAAGAGAGGGAAGTTAAGCCCACGTTATGTTGGACCATTTGAAATTTTGGGACGTGTAGGTGAAGTTGCGTATCGCATTGGCTTACCACCGCTGTTTGATCGGGTACATAACGTTTTCCACATATTGATGCTCAGGAAGTATGTGAACGATCCATCTCATGTGTTAGGGAAACAACCTATGGAGATGTGTGAGGACATGAGCATGATAGAGGAACCAGTGGAAATCTTGGATCGAAAGGAACAAGTACTGCGCACTAAAGTGATTCCCTTAGTGCTTGTTCGGTAGAACAATCATCCAAAGGAAGAGGCTACTTGGGAACATGAAGTCGATGTGAAAGAACAATATCCAGCCTTATTTCCGACGACGTGAGAATCCAATGTAAACCACAAGCATGTTTGTGGATTTTCACAACACTTGTAAATCAATGGAAGTCTTGATCAAAGTATGATTTAACGAACAAATTTTGTATGCATATGACCAAGTGTATGTGTTTTTATGGAACTAAGAGCCACTTGATGTCATAAACTACCAAAAGAAATCAAAGAACCAAAGAACTTAAAAATCTACAGAAATTGGGCAAAACCGATTAATCAAATTTCAAATCGATTTGGAATTTCGATTAATCAATTTTGTTCGATTAGTCGACTGGCATGTGCCAGTGACTGGAAATTTGGATAAGAGTTAGGACAGACACAGAATGCAATTTCAATTGATCGATTCATAATTTCGATTAATCGATTTGGGATCGATTAATCGATTTTGGGAATTCGATTAATCGAATTGGGAATTCGATTAATCGAACTACATGTTCGATTAATCGAATAAACTGGGAATGTTGGAAGAATTTAGAGGGAATTTCTGAAGTTTTCGATTAATTGAGCAGATTTTGATCACTCGATTTGTAATTTCGATTAATCGAACTGGAAGTTCGATTAAACGAATGACTTAAAGGAACTATGAAAATTTCTAAGTCAGAGAAACGATTTCGATTTCGATTAATCGATTTGAAATTTTTATTAATCGAACCATAGTTTGATTAATCGAATAACATAAAGAATCCTGAAATTTTTGAAAGGGACTGCACGATTTCGATTAATCGAAGTGAATTTCGATTAATCGATTTTGAAATTTCGATTAATCGAAATGGATTTCAATTAATCGACTGGCTCGCACCAGTGAGCTCTAAAACTTAAATTTTTAAACGGATACGATTTCGATTAATTGAAATATTTTCGATTAATCAATTTTGACTTTCGATTGATCGATTTTGGAAATCGATTAATCAATTTTGCGCGGCTTAACCTAGTTTTGAATCTCGATTAATCGACTTTGAATTTCGATTAATCGAGTTGGGGCTTATATATATAAAATTAGGGATTTCACTCCCCATTTGAAATCATTTGAGTTTTTCGTTTGGGCGCATTTCTTCTTCTCCTTCTTCTCCAACCGACCGAGCGATCTAGGGTTTGGATTTTCTGCCGATTCGCATCCGTAATCGCCCTCATTCACCTCCGAAACCTAAGGTAAACCCTAGGCTCGCGTATTTCTTCAATTTCAATTCGAAAACCCTAGTTTTTACCGGAAAAATTCATCAAAATGCCGGCTAAAACCCGATTGTCTTGGAGGAAGGCAACCTCCAAGCTATCGGTCCGGCGTAAGAATGCCGCACCACCACCACCTACCCCATCGCCGGTGAGGACTCCATCACTGTCGGCATCGAAGACCACCTCTGGTTCGACGAGCGCATCCTTGCGCGAGTCTTCCTGCGAGTCCACCCCCATGCCGCCACCACCCACTAACGTAGTACAACCCAATGAGTGTTGGGCCGCAAAGACTTTTGAGGTCGAGTACCTCATCGACCCTACCCTTTTCACAAATCCCGATGTGCCGGGCGAGACCCAATGGGCTCGAACTTATCTTAATAATGCCGATCTCGGCAACCTTCTCAAACTAATTTGGGGTTCCTATTACCCTAGATTGGTGAGATTATTTTACCAGGGGCCTGTGGACGGCCCGACGGACGATGTGATTAAGACCACCATCGAGGGTCGAGATTACACGATCACACGTCACCACGTCCACGAGGTGCTTGAGTGCTACCTCGACTTTACCCCTGAGACCACCCTATTCCCACCCTTTGAGGAGGACCCTCGATTCGAGGAGGTCATGACCCGCATGACCAACGGCAAAAAGGGGTCGGGATCCTCCATAAAGAGGGTTGACCTTCTCCACTATATGTGGATGCTTGATTCGGTGATCAAGTGCAACCTCTACCCTATGCGCCACAATACCGAGCGCGTGGACCGAGTGCAACACACACACTCTACACGGCCTTCTGTGGCCGGTGGTTCGATGCCACCATGTTCATCCTTGAGGGGATGAGGTACATCAAGGGCAAACTGATGAAGGGCAACCTCCGGCCCAAGGAGAAGATGCCCTATGCTCGCCTCATCTCGAGCATGTTGGAGTGCTACTCCAACGATTCCTCCTACACCATCTTGCCTCACGAGGTGAGGGCTACGGATTGCATGAAGACGTTCTCCAAGTCTACTGCTCACGGTCCCGCCTCCAGCGATAGCGGCGAGCGATCGCACCACCACCCCCACCACCACAACAGGACCCACCCGTGGGTGGGGCACACCCGGCCGAGCCATCAGTGGAGAGGGCTACCTCTCATACCACAGCGTCACCGACACCGCCCGCTCACTCCACGCCCGCTACACCCACCTCATCATACCGCCGGCGCGCCGCTCCATCTGGTCCTACCATCGACGACGTGTTGGCTCGCATGGAGGCCAACAACGAGCGGATGAACCAGAGGATGGACTTCTTAATGTTCCACACCCTCCGCTACATCTACCCGACGGACTACCACCGCTATCTCGCTCAGGAGGAGGAATGGACTGCGGGACGGACCGCCTTCCACAGAGGTCCCGTTTTCCATCCCACCACCGCCACTACAGACGCGACTCCTTCCACATCTACATCAGCATCGCCGACAGAGACCCTCCAGCCACAGCCACCCCTACCTCCGCCTACTCAACCAGCATGGTCTCCACCACCCACCCACTCCAGCCCAGACCACCCACTGAGCACCACTGGCCCGAGGAACCAGAGTCTTGTATTTATTTTTATATTTTGATTATATACATGTAGATTTCTTTTTGTACTCCAACTTATTGGCATTGTAAAAATTTTCAATTATAAATACAAATAAAAAATTTTGTGTAATTGTTCCAATTCGTCAAATTTACTTTCTATGTTGGTAATTGTAACTATCTAAATGTGTCTGAGTCTACTCGACCACCTCACCTGCCAGTGTGGGGGGGGGGAGAGACCCAGACCGACGCACTTTGGGTTATTTTCGAGGACGAAAATTCCCAAGGTGGGGAGGATGTAATACCCTAAAAAATTGTGTTAAACAGTGACCTCAGGATCCGTGCCCGATTGGTCGTAGGTCTGACCAATTAGGAGTTCAATGGTTGACATCGAGTGTGATGAACGGATGAGATGTGATGGTTTGAGAGATTGTGTGGTGTGTGATGAGAATGTGAAGTCGCATACACCTACAACGGTGTATGTGCTCAACACACAAGGAAGGGGATAGATAAAAGGGTTTAATAACCCTAAAATCTATATTTTGGTTGTTGAAGGAGAGTAAAGAAGAGAGAGAGAGAGAGAGAGAGAGAGAGAAAAGTAAAGAGAGGAGTTATTGCAACTGATTGGAAGGGGGATTCAAGCGATAAAAGCTGGATTTGACACGGTTTGGATCCGTTAGAGCCAAAGCTGGAACCCTAGCCTTTCCAACCACTAGATCTAATCAAATTGAGATTTGATTGAGGTAAATTTCTTGTGAATTAAATGCATAAGATATGAGAGGTTAATCGTAGTTAGAATGGTGAAAAATGTAGGGTAGAAAGCTTAGAAAAATGGAGGAAGAAGTAAGGAAAGAGAGTGAGAAGAGCAGCCAGAAGGGGGCTGAATCTGGCAATTTCGATTAATCGAAATTGGGTTTCGATTAATCGAAATTGGCCAGGAAGTTGAAAACTCAGACGACCCCGATTTCGATTAATCGAATTGGGTTTCGATTAATCGACTTTGGTTTTCGATTAATCGAATTGAAAATCGATTAATCGACTGGGAGCCTACAGTGGACTCCAGTGAAGAAAAGAAATGGGTTTGATGAAATCGACTAATCGAAATGAAAATTTGATTAATCGATTTGTAAATTCGATTAATCGATTTGGGATCGATTAATCGATTTTGGAAACTCGATTACTCGAATTGAGAATCGACTTGACAGAGCAGAGAATTTTGATTAATTGAATTGGGTTTCGATTAATCGAATGGGAATCTCGATTAATTGATTTGAGAATCGATTAATTGATATTGACTTTCGATTAATCGATTTTGGAAATCGATTAATCGACTGGGCCAGTTTATGTTGACTTCTGAGTTTGACTTTGAGATTCTTTGGGGGTCTTGGACCTCCTTTATTGCATCCTTAGTGATGTGTTTCACATGTTATGTGGTAACCATAGGTGGTACGTGTGAGCAAGTACACAAGGAGCCACGTGGGACCTTGATGCGTTGATCAAACGAAGACTTGAGGTAGGGAACTCCTTGAACATGTACCTTATTTTACAAGAGCATGTATGTAGTGATATAGAAGTAAAATTCCAAATGTTTTGTTGCTTAAAGAGTTGGGAAAAGTGTGTGTGTGTGACATCAATAAAAGTAATCATAATGAGCCATCCCCAGGGGATGAAGAAGTAAAGAGATAAGAGCATCAGGTGTGATACAAGTGAATGGAAACATCCCAGGGATGTATCCAGGATTGAATCATGTTTGAAAGGGCCTAACTGATATAAGATAGTACATTTACACGGTGAATAACTATATGTAAGGCACCGATATTTTTATTATTTGAGGTTTGATAGGGTACCCCACCGACATGGTGGGATATCCACGACTGACACAGCAGGATATCTGTTGTCACTTCTTAGTGTGCTTGATTTATGTGTGTTTTGAAAACAGATTTATAGCTGCTAAATTACAGTGGCTCTAGACTATATAAAAAAAATAAAGAAATATCAGCACAGTTAGAAGAGAATTAGCCTGCAAGATCAGGGCCAATTGTAGCAAGTTTTAAAAGTAAGTGAGTGAAAGATCGTCCACAGAGAATTTGTCTAAAATGTAAGATAAACCTCCAGATCTAAGCTACCAGATCTGGCTTCTTATCCTATCTAGAAAACTGAGAAGATGAGAGGTTTGAATTTGTCACGTTTAACTAACTAAAAACAAAGAAAAATTTAAACTAAATGATCCAGATCCGAGTTGGGGGAATGATTGAAACAAAGATGGAGAAGTAATATCTAAATCTAATTTGGTCTTTGAAATCTAATGAGAATAACTGCAGCTCAACAGAGGTGATCCAATCTTCATCTGGCTACAAGCACAGATGTAAGGGAGCTAAATCTAATTCAAGGATTAGACTTACACTTATGGCTATGGTCTGTCCACTTTAATGGCCACAAACCATCCAATAGTCTTTAATCCAAATCCTCAATTCAGAACAAGAAACATCACTACAAATGCTGTAAGAGACTAGGTTACAAACACTAATTCTCACGATTAATGAATCAAGGAAATTGCATGCAAAACAATGAATCTAAAGGAGTCTAATGTCGAGGAGATCGAGGAACCCTTGACATGAGTCCAATGGAGAATGCATAGTTTACAGCAACCTTTTAAAATCCATCCTTACAATTTACAGAGCACGGCTTAATAGCTCTCGGATTTGCAGTCTTGGATGCAAACTCTCCTTTGAGTTACAACAGTATCTCACAGCTCTCAAATGCAAGTACAAAGTAGGCTATTACAAGGATTGCGAAACAGGGGATTAGAAATGAAACTCAAAATCTGGATGCCCCAATTGGGCAAATGCTTCGTCTATTTATAGCTTTCCCCAGGTCCAGCTCAGATGTGTATCAACCAATCAGAGGTTCTCAGATCTATATTGACCAATGGTAGTCAAGCACGGGGATCCAGATCTGTTCTGGCCAATCAGAATTCCTCGATCTGGTTCAGCCAATCAGGTGAAAAAGGCATCAATTCTGTTATGCATTTTGAAAGTTTGTTAGAGTTTCTAGAAGTTCCCGCCAAGTTATTCCCTCTCTAGGTGCTCACGTGGGGTGGAATATTCCTTCGCTTCATGCTTAGAACCCTCTGGAATGTCCCTAGGTTTTAAAATGCATTGGGACGCATGCAACAGATTACTGAATTGCCCTTGTTAAAGCTGCGAATCTCCAGAATGCCTCTTCGCACAGCTTAGGGGCCTTTTCGCAAAGTGTTGTGACTCCTGAAGCTCTTTTCGCAATGTTCTGGTTCTGTTCGAATTGTGTTTTCTTCTTTTCGCAAAGTTCAATCCTCTCTCTAACATTCGAGATGCTCTTGAATACTCGCCTAGAGTTTTGTTCCTTTTCGCGAGTTTGGGTTCTTTCTTGAAAATGCAGTTCTTTGCAAAAAGGACTCTGTAGTGCATTTTTCTGTTCGAATTGTTCCATACTTCTCGTCCAGGTCTTTGCTTCTTCTATTCAGACCTTTCAACAGCTGATGAGGTTATTTCTTCACTTTCTTCCTTTGGATTGACATGGATTGTCATCTTATTGGCACTTTTAAGCTGCTTTTGTGGTTAAGCCTGTCTTTATTGTTAGCTGCAACATAAGCACTTAAAACACTTATTTAGTTCTCTCAAAGGTCTATCAAGACTCAAGTTCAGGGATGAAAAATGGTATTTTTCACTTGTCAACACACCCCCAGACCTAAGCTTTGCTAGTCCCTGAGCAAAGACAAAATAAAAAAAACAAAGTAAAGAGCCACTTTTGTAGGGAGCACAGTTGCATTTAGCATATGCAACAAGCCTTTTAAACCCCTAGGTGATCCCTAGTGGAGGAGTGAAGTCTCCTAAGGGTTTTTCAGTGAAGGTACCCACAAACTTCTTCAATAAGTTAGCTAAGATCACTGCAGTTCTATTTCAACCACTTTCCTCAATTGATTATTCACACCTGCATCAGTTATTTTGTAAGAAGGTTTTTCAAGAAAGATATCAGTTTAAAACTAAAATTTTGTAGTAATTCTTGTTACTACTCAGTCGATTTATGTCAGAGGCCATTTACAAGGAAAATTAACGAACAGCTAGCCTTTGATTTAGGAATCCAACTTCGATGTTGCCCTAATCAGTTGACTTTAAACCCAATTCTCCCCAGGATTTTCACTCAATAAGCAAATGAGAGGGTTGTACTATTTCACACAGCTCAGAGCGATTCTGATCCTCAAATAGGAGTACATGGCATTGCTTTTAGTTATAAATTCACTACTCCTTTCACCATAGATTACACAAATTCTTATCTCCATGTGATAGCTCAATCCATCATTGATCAGTAAGGACTTTTACTTGGGTTTTATTGTGGCTTATGGGTGAAATTTCTCAAAAGGGTTGGAATGGTGTTCATATTTGAGAAGTCAGTCAAGGTCAGGAGGTTATATACAAACCCACTCTTCTTCAGCATAGTTTCATCTTCTTCTTTTGAATTTCCAGAGCCAAAGTGGCCATTTTTTCTCTTTCTTTTTCAAACTTCCAATGAAAATGCCTTCTTTCTTTTGTTTTGCTCAAATATTTTTCTTTTCTTTTTCGAATTAGCACTGACTGCATGCCACATTCCCTCTGCTGTTTCATCATTGCCTTCAACTTTTACCCTTCTTTTGCTATTAAATTGTTACTCAATTCTCCTTCCTCAGCTTCCTTCCCTTTATCTTCTGCCTTCTCGGGGTAGGGTTAGGCTAAATGAGGTTGATGAGGTTTATTGGGGGAGATTTCAAAGGAATCATAGATTTATTTAGCTCAAATGGTGTGTATCAAGGGCAGTTTCAAAAGGTGGGGCTTTGTAAGGTTCAAACTGTCCAAAAGGAGGCCTTACATCATGTCTTTAATATCATGAGTGCTATCAAATTATTTCGATTTGGATATGTGTAACTTCTAGTGTAAATAAGCAGATTCACATAGTCCCAAAAGCAGAACAAATTGCCAAAGCATACCTCCAAAGAATACATTTCAGGCCCAAACCTCACTGGGTGTGGTTTTATATCAACTTCTTGAGGTATATCTTCACTGTTTTCCTTCATTTTAGGTTTACTAAAACATCAATTTTCTTTTAGAAATTTCCTGACATTTACTTCATGAAAGTCTTTTAGAATTACGCAGGAAATTAATTTTAAAGAGTTTTTTTTTTTTTTTTAACTTCTTAATATATTTCAAAACAACAGGTGTGAAAAGTATATAAAAAAAAATTGTTGATCCAAAACTGTACTGATGTTAACTCCTTTATTGATTATTGCTATTTCTGTCACACCCCCAAACCAAAGGGTAGCAGGGTCCACACTGGTCCAAAACAGAGGAAAAATATATGCAAGAAAGTAAAACAATTAAAAGGAATGATGGCAAGAAGACAGATAGAAATGTACAGTAGTATACACAAAATAGAATTTTCTATTACAACTTTATAACACAAAAAGTACAATGAGAGCTAATCACTGGGGTCAAAATCTGTATCATAGGTTGGTTCAAGTGGCTCAATCGAGTCACCGCGAATCAGAGCTAGAGTCAGTGTTGGAGTCCGAACTTGATTGAGCTTTCTCCGAAATGGTGTTTTGTAGCTCAGTATACTCCTCAGATTTGATCTTTTTGGTGAGGCCAAGGTATTTGCTAAGGCTAGTGGTTTTCAATTTTTCTTGGTCAAGTTGGGCTTGCAACATGGACACCTTGTGTTGCTCAGTCCTCACCAGCTGAAATTTTTGACCCAGCAGGTCCTTCATTTTCTCTCTTTCAAATTTCATAAAGATCTCCAACTTCTGAATCTGGTTTTCATAAGGGGTACGGATGTAAGCTTGTAAATTAGCTAGCCCCTTTTGAACATCTCTGGGGATATAGGGATTATCTTCCATGGCTTTGATGAGGGTGGCATATCGGGGGAGGGGAATGGAATGGTAGGGGACCAAAGGTGTCCCAGCTGTGGGAGGGGGGGAAGAAGTGTCTAGAAGGTTGACAGCAGGTGCATTCGAGTGGCTTCTTTCAGAGAAAATGGGGAGTGGTGGAGGGGATGTAACCAAGGGGACTTCAGGTTCAGTTTGTGTTGCATGGGCAGTAGTGGTGGGGGTGGTCAGATCAACCAATAATATCTCTGGGTCAGTTTGGGTGGCCTGGGAATCAACAGTAGGTACAGGGGTAATGGTGGTTGTTTAGGATGTGGAAGCTAAGGTTTGGAGCAGTTCATTGGTTACAAACTGGTTGTCTGTGTTGATTTGGAGTTGGGCTTGGATGGATTGGAGGTATGTAAGAATTTGGGAAATGGATGCAGGTGTGGGAGAGGTGGGCATGGCATGGACTGGGACAACGGATGTGGAGGGTGGAGGTGCAATGGCTGTAAAGGGAGAGGAAGGGAAGTGAGTGAAGTGATGAGGAGCAGGAATAGGGGTAGGTTCAAATTCCATGGATTCAAAAATAGAACCCATTAAGGAAGAGTAGGCCTCTGTAGTGAAGGGCGCAGGTTCAGGTGTATGGGAGACCTCAGGTGTGTGGGCTGAATGAGCAGGGGAAGGTGAGGGGCTTTGGAGCAGAGGAGTGCAGGGAGATGGGGCAATAAAATCTGCAGCTAACTCCTCTAAAACCTGGGCATTGGAGGGCGAAATTGGTGGTGTGAGAATGGTTGGAGTGGTTTGTGTAGAGGGGGAATCCACAATTGGAATGATGGAGGGTGTGGGAGATGGGACAGCTGGGATAGGTGAAATGTCAGGGGCTGGAGTAGGGGAGTAGGGTGCAAGGCCAACGTCCTCCAGAGTAGGTGCAGCTGAAGAGTTGGTCACCAAAGGAAGGGGAGTTTTATCAACAATGGGTGCAGCTAAGGAGCTGGTCACCACAGGGACAGGCAGAGTTGGTTCAAGAAGGGGTGCAGCTAAAGAGCTGATCACCACAGGAGTTGGCAAACTGATCTCGCAAAGTTGATTCGACAAAATTGGATCTCGCAAAATTGAAGGCGGCAGCTCATCTGAGGGATGGGTTCGCTCACTCACACCGCAGGATAAGTTCACTCACAATGCAAGTTTAGGTGCAGCAAAGGGCATGTGCAGTTCACCGCCTCTCTCATCCTTCTTAGCATAGCACTTGTAGTCCAAGCCTTTTTCCCAAAATTGTGAGGGTAATGACTTCAAATGGCTCCTCACTATCAATGTCAAATTTGGCTCGAGGAGGGTGTGATCAATCGCCAAATGGTAGGCCACCTAGCTTCGCTCCTTTTTCAACTTGGCACTAATGTCACCATGGCTTGAAATTAGCATAGGGGCATTGAAAAACGCCTTGGAGAAATGAAAGAGGGCCTCTAAAATTGGTGTTCTCCTCTCTTGGTCATGCCCAAAGGACATAGAAGCTTCCCTTAAAATGGAATCCATTAATAGAAATTGGGGGCAAGGTCTCTTCTCATGATGGACGCCCAAGGCCCACAATACCACAGGTTAAATGTGCACATCTCTCTAAAGGAGGTCAAGCTGGAGACCAAAGGACCAGATGGATCAAATTGGAATGGTATCCCTAAAGCATTCCCTATGTCTTCAAATGTCACAGTAAGATCGCAATCATCAATGAAAATGACTAGGGTAGGGACATCAGCATCTCTTTCAGTGACCTTGATTAGGTTTTGGTACCATAACTTCACCATTCTTGGGTAAATTTTCTCTGGCAAGGGGGTAAGGATATTGCTTAGTGAAGCCTCTCTAATGTATCTTAAGGATGGTAAGCAATCTAGTTTGGTGACGAAAAAAGTTTCGTCCACCATCAGCTCAGGTATTAGTTTCTGAGCTTCAATGAAGGGGTTAGGTAAGACCAAATGAATGGGCAGAGGAGGAAGCTCAGGCTCAGGGATGGGTTCCTCATGTCTAATTTTCTTTCATTTCTCCACCCTATCTGCTTTATTCATAGATAGTTTCTGTTTAGCTAAAGTTTTGGCTTTTCCTTTTGCTTTTGGGGTCGATTTGCTCACTTTCTTAGCAGAGGATTTGGGGAACATAGCAGCCAATGATTTCTCTGCTTTTCCCATTCTAGATTGATGTATAAAAATGCCCAAAATAGATGCTGACACAGAATCAAATTACTAAATGCTAACCAGAGAGAATGGGCAGAGAAATACCGAGATCTAGGGTTTATGTTTGAACGAGTTGTTTGCTTGCAAAAATCCCCCAGATTAAAAGCTGAAATCCTTCTCTGTAAACGCAAATGATCGAACAACAGAGACAAAAGTGTAGTAAGCTTCTGAAATCGTGCAAGGAAAGAACGAAGTAGGGTTTCAGTGGAAAGAGTCGCTCTGCAGAGAGAGTTTGAAATGAAACCCCACCGTTGAAAGGGTTTAAATATACTCAAAGTTAATATCGCAAAGTGCCTTTAAGTTTTCGAAAAGTTCCAAAAGAGACCTTTTTACAATTGTGAATGGCATCAGTACCATTCGACAAGTTAACAGCTTCAGAAACATTATTTCGGAAAGGAATTAGCTTCAAAACTATCTTTTCGAAAAGAAAATGGCTTCAACACCAACTATTTGAAAAGCAAATCCTTGCTTTCGAGCAGTTCCTCACAGATCCAGAGTCTATTCGAAAAGTAAATTGGACTTTGCGAAAAGAGAAATATTACTTTGCGACTTAACTTTGAGCATGTTTAAACTATGCGAAAAGAGATAAAAGCAGAAACAGAGAAAATAAGCAAAAACTATGATATACAAACATAATGTATAGTTTTCTACCATCAGATTTTTGGAGATTCGTGATGATAGATGGGTAGCATAGGCTCCTGGGTATTTTCAATGCATGGTTTGAGCCTCTTACCATTTACCTTTATGATTCTTCCATTACTTTGATCAAGGATGTCAACAGCTCCCGAAGGGGCTGCCTGAATGACAGTGTATGGCCCTTCCCATCTGGATCTCAGTTTTCCTGGGAAAAACTTGACCTTTGAGTTAAATAACCATACCTTAGACCCAGCTGTGAACTCTTTTCTCAATAAATTTTTATCATGGAAAGTTTTGACTTTCTCTTTGTACAATCTTGAATTTGTGTACGCATCCATTCTCAGCTCCTCCAACTCAGCAAGTTGCAGTTTCCTGTCATCACCAGCAGTAATTAGATCCATGTTCAATGTTTTAATGGCCCAAAAAGCTTTATATTCTAACTCTACTGGTAAATGGCATGCTTTGCCATAAACAAACCTGAATGGGGGCATACCAATTGGGGTTTTATAAGCTGTCCTGTATGCCTATAATGCATCATTCAGCTTAAAGGACCAATCCCTTCTGTCCTTCTTCACAGTCTTTTCCAAAATATGTTTGATTTCTCTATTGGAAATCTCCACTTGTCCACTGGTTTGTGGATGATATGGAGTGGCTACTCTATGAGTCACAGAGTATTTTTTCAATAAAGTTTCAAAATGTTTATTACAAAAAAGGCTTCCCCCATCACTTATAATGGCTCTGGGAAAACCAAACCTGGAAAAAATGTGATCCTTAAGAAATTTAAGAACTACTTTGTGATCATTTGTTTTAGTGGCTGTGGCTTCAATCCATTTGGATACATAATCCACAGCTACTAAAATGAAATTATTCCCATTGGAAGGAGGAAAAGGACCCATGAAGTCTATCCCCCAAACATCAAACAACTCAACTACCAAAATAGGCTGTAAAGGCATTGAGTTTCTCTTGGAAATGCTGCCCAATTTTTGACAGTTTTGGCAAGACTTACAATGCTACAGAGCATCTTTGAAAAGTGTAGGCCAATAAAATCCGCATTGCAAAACCTTTGCAGCAGTTTTGTTTCCACTAAAATGACCTCCGCAAGCCTGTTCATGGCACATAGAAAGTATTCTATGAAATTCTGGGTCAGGAACACATTTTCTTATTATTTGGTCTGCACAACTCTTGAACAGATGAGGATCTTCCCAGATGAAGTGTTTAACCTTTGCGAAGAAAAGATCTTTATCCATTTTATTCCAATGTTGAGGAATTCTTCCAGTAGCCAAAAAGTTGACTATGTTTGCAAACCAAGGAGTGTGTACACTAATGGCAAGAAGTTGCTCATCAGGGAAAGATTCATTGATAGGCAACCTATCAATCTCAGCAGTTAAAATTCTGGAGAGGTGATCAGCCACCACATTCTCCACCCCCTTTTTGTCTTTGATCTGTAAATCAAATTCCTGTAATAGGAGAATCCACCTGATTAATCTTGGTTTGGTGTCCTTCTTAGACAGAAGGTATTTCAAAGCAGAGTGGTCAATGAACACCACTATTTGTGAACCCAAGACATATGACCTGAATTTTTCTAAAGCAAAAACAATTGCCAGCAGCTCCTTCTCAGTTGTTGTGTAATTGAGCTGTGCATCAATCATTGATCTACTGGCATAAGCTATGACATGAGGCCGCTTATCTTTTCTCTGTCCAAGGACAGCTCCCAAAGCATAATCTGATGCATCACACATCAGTTCAAAAGGTAATGAATAATCTGGAGACTACAATATTGGAGCTGAAATCAAACAGTTCTTTAGGAATTCAAAAGCCTTCATGCATTCATTATTGAAAACAAAAGGGACGTCTTGGCACAACAAATGACAAAGAGGTTTGGTTATTTTACTGAAGTCTTTGATGAACCTTCTGTAAAATACAGCATGTCCTAGGAAACTTCTGATTTGTTTAACAGTTTTGGGAGGTGGTAAATGTGCAATTAACTCAATTTTTGCTTTGTCCACCTCAATGCCCTTGTGGGAAACAACATGGCCAAGGACAATGCCCTGGGTGACCATGAAATGGCTCTTTTCCCAACTCAAAACCAGATTGGTTTCTTCACATCTTTGTAGTACCAATTTGAGATGGTGTAAATACTGGGAAAAATTGTCGCCATAGATTGAAAAATCATCCATAAAAATCTCCATAAATTGGTCAATCATATCAGAAAAAATGGCATACATGCATCTTTGGAAGGTAGCAGGAGCATTACAAAGACCAAAAGGCATTCTCCTATAGGCAAAAGTGCCAAAAGGGCAAGTGAATGTGGTCTTTTCCTGATCTTATGGGTACACAGGAATCTGGTTGTAACTAGAGTAACCATCAAGAAAACAGTAATAAGCTTTTCCTGCTAGCTTATCTAAGATCTGATCAATGAATGGGAGGGGGAAATGGTCTTTTCTGGTCATTGCATTTAATTTTCCGTAATCAATACAGACTCTCCATCCAGTTGTTTGTCTGGTTGACATAAGCTCACGTAATCGAGGTTACAACAGTGATTCCAGATTTCTTAGGTACCACTTGTGTAGGTGCCACCCAAGCTGAATCTGAAATGGGGTAAATGACCCCTGCATCCAACAACTTAACAACCTCTTTCATGACCACTTCTTGCATATGAGGATTCAACCTCCTTTGCATTTCCCTAGAAAGCTTTGCATCTTCTTCCAAGTGGATTTTGTGCATGCAAACAGCTAGACTGATTCCTCCTAAATCAAATATAGTCCAAATCAATTGCCCTTTTATGTTCTTTCAAGACTATCAACAGCTCTTCCTCTTGCTCCTTTGTGAGAGAGGAAGAAATAATGGCAGGCAATGATTTATGATTACCTAAGAACACATACTTCAAATTTTCTGGCAGTTGCTTTAGTTCTAAATCAGGTGGGCTGAGAAAAGAAGGTAACAAAGGTACCTTAGACGTTTGTGGAAGGGGGAGAGTAGCAGGTTTCCAAGAAGAGAAACTTGCTGATTGATTAAGAGTTCCTTGCACAACATTTATTTCCTCAGAATTTGAGATACAACTTGCTTCTTTTTCAGCATATCCCCAAGCATCTTTAACATCTGTGGTGAAGTCTTCACCCTGCAGAAATTGTTGTAAAGTCCCTTCCACAAGTTCATCCAATAGATCAACATGAAAACATTCTTCAGAGCTGAATTGAGGCTGTGTGACTGCATTATAAACATTTAATTTTACCTTCATGTTTCCAAATGAGATTTCCATAATACCAGACCTGCATTGAATGCAAGCATTTGCTGTAGCCAGGAATGGTCTTCCCAAAATAATAAGGATGGAAGTTTTGCTTTTGGTTGGTTCCATATCCAAAACTAGAAAATCAGCAGGATAGAAGAATTTATCTACTCCCACCAATACATCTTCAATCATCCCTACTGGCTTTCTTTCAGATCTGTCTGCTAGTTGTAACACCACATGAGTGGGTTTTAATTCTCCCAAACCTAGTTTCTCATATACAGAATATGGAAGTAGGTTGACACTAGCACCCAGATCTAATAAAGCCTTTTCAATGGTGTGTTCCCCAATAATGCAAGGGATTGTGGGGATTCCAGGATCTTGAAGTTTAGGAGGTGTAGCAATGGATAACACCTGGTTAATTCTTTCCACAACAAAGACCTTCTTGGACAACTGTATCCTAGACTGTCTTTTTTGAGTGCAAACATCTTTCAAAAATTTTGCATATGCTGGAATTTGTTTGATTGCCTCAAGCAAAGGTAAATTTATCTTGACTTGCTTGAAAGTCTCCATCATGTCATCTATTTTTATGTTCCCTTTATCAAAAGGGGATACAGATTTCATTGCATGAGGAAATGGTAAATGAGGAACTAATCTTTCATCTACAGCTTTAGAAGTATTTTCAGAAATTTTTTGAATTTTCTTTTTTTCATTTTTTTAGATTTTCTGAGGTACATCAGCAACCCCACTGCTATCACTATGCTTCTCTTGCTGCATATCTTTATCCTCTTCCTCATTTCTTTCTTCTTCAGTACCCACTTTGTTATCTATCATTTTTCCACTTCTCAAAGTGGTGACAGTTTTTACTTCTTCATGTGAAATAGAAGCTTCTCCAACCATGAACTGTCTTTTGGGATTGTTCAAAGGTTGGCTAGGTAACTTTCCTTCCTCTCTTTTTGCCAAGGTATTTGAAAGCTGTCCCAATGTTTCTTCAATCTTCTTTATGCTCTGGCTGTGAAAGTTCACAGTCTGAGTTAAAGATCCTAAATTCTGAAGTGAATTTAGGACTTGATCTTCAAAAGAAAGGGACCTAGAGGGGGTTTGAATCAAGCGATCTTGCATGTGTTGTTGTGGAATGGGTCCGAAAGTTTGGTTTGACAAAAATTCACGATAAGGTACGTGCGCTTTGAAAGGCATTTGATTCTTTGGTTGTTCTTTGGTTTTGAGATTGGTAATTCCCTTGGTTCCACCTCAAATTGGGGTGTGCTCTCCATGGATATTCATTTGACATCGTCCAAATGATTGAGCACATGAGCTTGTCCCTCCATTAAATCAACTGTGGATCTGAGGAGGACATTGGTCAAATGAATGAGTAGGGGACTGACATATCAGACATGCCTCCTCTACTCTTGAAACATTTGGATTTTTAAGTGAGTCCATCAATCTATCAAACTTTGTGGTTAGATTGTCCATCTTTCTTTCCAACTCATTCACCTCATAGATCTTCCCTTTGGTGGGTTGGTGATTGTTCAACCTAGCAGGATTTTCAATTTCTCTTGACAGAGATTCCTGCTGAGTTGAGTTTTCACCAATCACTTCAAATAAGTCCCAAACCTCTTCAACTGTTTTTTGCAAGTAAGTGCCTCCACAGGAGGCATCCACCATATTTTTGCCTTTTTGATCAATTCCTTGATAGAAGCTTTGAACTAGCTGCCATCTAGGAATTTGATGATGAGGACATTGCCTTAAAAGTTCCTTAAATCTTTCCCATGCTTCATGGAAAGTTTCAGTTGAGTTTTGGGAGAATGAAATGATGCTTTGTCTCAATTGGCTTGTTTTAGACATTGGAAAATATTTGGCTAAAAATTGACACTGCAAATCATTCCAAGAAGTGATACTGTTTGGTGCTAACATGGATAACCATGCTCTAGCTTTATCCTTTAATGAAAAAGGAAAGAGCCTAAGCTTGGTTGCTTCTGAACAGAGGCCAGCTATGTTGAATGTGGTACAAAGAGCCAAGAATTCATCCACATGTTTGTATGGGTCTTCCTTACTCAACCCATGGAAGGAAGGAAGCATTTGGATAGTTGATGACTTGATCTCATAATTTCCTTCAACAGTAGGAAATTGAATGCAAAAGGGAGAATTATAAGCACCAAGTGCAAAGTAATCCCTCAAAAGTCGAGGTTCTTCACCCATAATAGCAAAATTCTGTGTTGTTTGTTTGGTTCGTAGTAGCCTTTCAACTTCTAAATTCAGTGGGACAATCTCAGGGCTAAGAGTCCTCCTACCAAACATACAACTCAGAACAAAAAATCTGATTATTCACAGCAAACCTTCAGAATTTCTTTTTAAGTAGTTTCCCTTCTTCAAAAATTGGACATGAATAACTGCACAGGTATAAACAATAGAATAGTTTAGTAATGATATAAAAAAATAAAGGTAAAAACTTAGGTCTACCTATTTTAGAACAAATTCCCCGGCAACGGCGCCAAAAACTTATTGTCACTTCTTAGTGTGCTTGATTTATGTATGTTTTGAAAACAGATTTATAGTTGCTAAATTACAGTGGCTCTAGACTATATAAAAAAAATAAAGAAATATCAGCACAGTTAGAAGAGAATTAGCCTGCAATATCAGGGCCAATTGTAGCAAGTTTTAAAAGTAAGTGAGTGAAAGATCGTCCACAGAGAATTTGTCTAAAATGTAAGATAAACCTCCAGATCTGAGCTACCAGATCTGGCTTCTTATCCTATCTAGAAAACTGAGAAGATGAGAGGCTTGAATTTGTCACGTTTAACTAACTAAAAACAAAGAAAAATTTAAACTAAATGATCCAGATCCGAGTTGGGGGAATGATTGAAACAAAGATGGAGAAGTAATATCTAAATCTGATTTGGTCTTTGAAATCTAATGAGAATAACTGCAGCTCAACAGAGGTGATCCAACCTTCATCTGGCTACAAGCACAGATGTAAGAGAGATAAACCTAATTCAAGGATTAGGCTTACACTTATGGCTATGGTCTGTCCACTTTAATGGCCACAAACCATCCAATAGTCTTTAATCCAAATCCTCAATTCAGAACAAGAAACATCACTACAAATGCTGTAAGAGACTAGGTTACAAACACTAATTCTCACAGGATTAATGAATCAAGGGAAATTGCATGCAAAACAATGAATCTAAAGGAGTCTAATATCGAGGAGATCGAGGAACCCTTGACATGAGTCCAATGGAGAATGCATAGTTTACTGACAACCTTTTAAAATTCATCCTTACAATTTACAAAGCACGACTTAACGACTCTCGGTTTGCGGTCTTGGATGCAAACTCTCCTTTGAGTTCTGAGTATCTCATAGCTCTCAAATGCAAGTACAAAGTAGGCTATTACAAGGATTGCGCATAAGTCATCTGGCCGGGGAAATGGGGATTAGAAATGAAACTCAAAATCTGGATGCCCCAATTGGGCAAATGCTTCTATTTATAGCTTTCCCAGTCCATGGATGTGTATCAACCAATCGAGGTTCTCGATCTGTATTGACCAATGGTAGTCGAAACACGGGGATCCAGATGCTTACGCCAATCAAAATTCCTCGATCTGGTTCAGCCAATTAGGTGAAAAAGGCATCAATTCTGTTATGCATTTTGAAAGTTTGTTAGAGTTTCTAGAAGTTCCTGCCAAGTTATTCCCTCTCTAGGTGCTCACATGGGGTGGAATATTCCTTCACTTCATGCTTAGAACCCTCTAGAATGTCCCTAGGTTTTAAAATGCATTGGGACGCGTGCAACAGATTACTGAATTGCCCTTGTTAAAGCTACGAATCTCCAGAATGCCTCTTCGCACAGCTTAGGGGCCTTTTCGCAAAGTGTTGTGACTCCTGAAGCTCTTTTCGCAATGTTCTGGTTCTGTTCGAATTGTGTTTTCTTCATTTCGCAAAGTTCAATCCTCTCTTCGAACAGTTCAGATGCTCTTCGAATGCTACGCCTGGAGTTTTATTCCTTTTCGCAGAGTTTCAGGTTCTTTGCGAAAAGTACAGGTTCTTTGCGAAAAGGACTCTGTAGTGCATTTTTCTGTTCGAATTGTTCCATACTTCTCTTCCAGGTCTTTGCTTCTTCTATTCAGACCTTTCAACAGCTGATGAGGTTGTTTCTTCACTTTCTTCCTTTGGATTGACATGGATTGTCATCTTATTGGCACTTTTAAGCTGCTTTTATGGTTAAGCCTGTTTTTATTGTTAGCTGCAACATAAGCACTTAAAACACTTATTTAGTTCTCTCAAAGGTCAATCAAGACTCAAGTTCAGGGGTGAAAAATGGTATTTTTCACTTGTCAACAATATCCGTGACCGATACGGCGGCAAAACCATAGGCCAGTGCGGAGGCTTATCCGTACACAGCAAGCACACCCCAGGGGTGTTGATTGAGATTTGTGAAACCCAGCCACCAATCCCCCAGGGAAAGGGGCTTGGGTACTATTTGTATTCCCAGGGAATACGTTAAAACTGTCTATATAGATGACGATGATAGGTATCTCATCGGGGCTCGAAGCTATATTGCTCGGGGATTACTTAAGTTGAAAGTTTAAGTTTTGCTTTAGGCCTTTTCAGCATCATTCATGAATAAATAAAGACATAAGTAAACTACCAGTAAAATGTAATGCTTTTTAACTGTTTTCATCAGTAACTGCATAGACACATCATGCATGGCATATCATGGAATATATGTGAGTAATAATTTATATGTTCAACTATGTTTTGTTCCCTATTGAGCTAGGATGTTGCTCACCCTATAGACTATACGTCGCAGGTCCACTACTAGCAACTGCCGAGGCTTCAGGAGACACTGACCCCGGTGAGTCGGACCTTGCGGCCGGTGAAGAGTTGGAGCCACCTCCTGAGGACTTCTTCTAGAGGACTCCGTTGTGCCGCTTTGAGGGCTTTTGATAGAGATTTGTACGGCTTGGTATGTCAAGCCTTGTTTTGGCTAAACAATGTACATGTATAAATTGAGATTATTCTTTTGGGGCGAACCATCAGTGATGATTTGCTATCATCGATGGTTCGGATCGGTTCTCCATTCATGCAGAGGCATGAGGGTAGAACTATCTTTTGAGAAATGCTTTTATATAGATTTAAATTCCGCAGTTTCATTTACTATTTCATTTTTTGCTTGATATGCCAATGTTCCGTGCTTAGCTAAGGGGCACGGTCAAGATGATCGTGCTGATGGCATGGGTTTCGGGGTGCTGAAATCTGGGCTGTCACAGAAGAGATCTGAGAACCTAGCGAAAGGACCAAAAAGCTCCATTTGAACCTGTCAAAAGCTTCCTGAACCTTTCGAAATCATGTGCAGAACTTCTCAGAAATTCAGCTATGCACATGCTGTGACTTGGTGACCTGTTACACGCAACTCGAGGCACTTAGTGATCAGCACGACGATTCTAGAAGATGCCCTAACAGTCCCACATGCTCTAGCAGAACCCTAACAAAATCTGAGGACCTTCTAGAAGGGATTTTTAGTAGGAAAAATAGAGGAGAAAGCTATATATAGAGACCCCTAATTGAAATTGGGGGGAGATAGAGATCTAAACTAAATTCTGGAGATTAGAGCTTGCAGAGAAATTCTATTTTCCTTCCTTTAGCCTAACAATGGTTTGCTAATTCCCTTGGAGTAGCGAGGAGAGAGGTTAGATCTATAATTGGGTAAGATTAAGAGTGCTATTATAGGTTCTCAGCTGCACAGACTAGAGATCTAAGAGTGTTTCCATTGTAGAGTGATTTTGATTGAAATGTAAATGCTTTTTTAATGCTTTAATTAGATCTAAAGTTCCTTTAGTTTCATTTGGTGATCGATCGAATTTGTGTAGAGGAGTCTGTAGATCAGCTCACCCACTTAACTGGTAGGCCTCTTGGATACCATCTGATCTCCCTGGATCTGATACTCCTGTAATTCCCTGAGTCTGTGACCTTGGAATTGCAATATCTATAGTAGTTTTAATTATTCTAATTGATGCTTTAGCTTTGGAGGAGATCCCTAGGATGGCCTGTGACCATTAAAGTGGACAGATCATAACCTTAAGATTAGTCCAAACTCAGGCTCCAATTGGATTCGTCTGCTGCAAATCTATGGATCAGATAAAGTCTATAGGATGGTCTGTGACTATTCAAGTGGATAGATCATAGCCTTAAGACCAGGTGGATCCTGCGATTTGGAGTGGAGCCTTCTACCCTGCAGCTATGCTTATAGCCAGTTGAGGGAATTGTGTGCTCTGAACCTTTGTAGCATGATTAATCGAATCTGATTTCGGTGAAGACCAATTTCCAAGCTACTCTTCTCCATTTTCTACTTTATACTCTTTTCCCTTGCAAGATCTAAGTTTCCAAACTCGATCCAAGTTAGTCTATGTTTAATTTTAGCTCAGCTTAAGTGACAATCCATTTTAAACCTCTCCCCTATCTTTTAGCTAACTTAGCATTAGTTAGGGTGCCAGATCTCCTACAGATCTGAAGATTTATCACATTTTTAAACCAACCTCCCTGTGGACATTCCCTTACCATCTTTTCAAAGCTTGCTACAACGGACCCTGATTACTTGCAGGTCTGTGTGAGTGTGTTCTGCCTAGTTTTATTAGTGATTTTAGACCCTCTTTGGAGGGAAGGCAAACATCCCAACAAGTTTTTGGCGCTGCTATCGGGGAGTTTTGATCTAGATAGTAGATCTGAGTTTTTCATTTTTTTTGTAGATCTGATTTTTTTAGTCTTTATTGTTGTTCTGTTTTAGATTTTTATATTGCATTCCAACTATTTGATTTAAGGTTTGCTATAGTTTTTTTATAGAAAACCAGTTTTAAACTGCAGCAATTCTAAATTTTCTGAGTTTTTATTCTTTATCATCTAGCTATTTGAATAAATGCTGCTGTCATTCTTTTATCTTTTTTGCAAAAAGGAGGCAGTGGCTTGAGTTTTTTTTTTTTTTTTTTCAATATATTTGAATAAGGTATTGCTACAGTTTTTGAATTTTTACAGATATGGAGCAGCTGCCGCACAAGGAGCATCTGGATTGCAGCAGGAGCAGATCTGCTTGAGTTTGCATTCTCTTTCTCATTTGCACTCATTTTCTAATGTTTGTTTTGATTATAATTTCTGATGTCTTTTAGGCATACTATTTTTTTATTTTTTTTACAAAATCAAATACAAAAATAAAAGAAAATGTAAACACAAATAGAAAATTTCTGATTTGTTGCTTATTATTTTTCAGCAATAGTACTTAAGGGCTCTTGTTGAGCCCGGGCTGATCCAAAATAAATAAAAAAATAGAAAATTATAAAAACATAAAAATATCTTCCAGATGGGCTGTTCTTCTTGGTTTTTATTCATTTTTCACATCTGGACCTGCTGAGATCATGGTTTTTCATTTTAAGGAATCATGTAGGATAATGAGCAGTGGATCATATACTGTTTGGAATATTCAATGGAGCCACTGATTTTATTTTCCTTCGAGATTTCTTCACCACTAAATTGATCTCAGCTATATGAATCATGTTTTTAATGTGTGCTCCCATGCTTAATTATTTCAAAATTCTTTTTAATTCATACATATAATCAATATAGGGGTTAGTCTTATGAATCTTGCTTTTCACTGTATGTTATTCCTGCTAATCATTTTTATAATCACTTAGATTCATAAGTATCTCAGGCTTTTGGGGTTTTCTTTGGGCTTAGGGGATTTATGATTTGGTATTAGGATTTTCTGTTTTAGGAATTTTAGTTTAAAATTTTGTTTTTAGATTGCTGATTTTTCTCTTTTAGGTTAATGTCTCATAGTTTTACTGATTTTCTGCACTTTTATAGTTTTGTATTCGGTTTCTAACTTTGCTTTTCTATTTTTGGTCTCTGAAATTTTATTTTTGTATCTACATTTCTCTGTTTCTATAGCTTGGTATTCAGGTCCTTACTTTGTTTTTGATGTTTTTCTATCATTAGCATTAGTTTCCCTTCATTTGCACTGCAGTATTTCTAGTCATTCAGTTTCTAGATTTTAATTTGTAGCAATTCTAGCTTAGTTTTGCTATTTTTTCTGTTTTATCAGCAATGTCCTACATTTGCATAGCATTTTTTTTCATTTTCCTGCTCATGTATTCAGTTTTGCATTTTTTTTAATTTCTGCTGCACATAGCTACAATTTTTCTGCTTAAGTTTTTCTTTCTTCTTTTACCCTGCTGCCCTTAGTTTCTCATTGTATAGAACATTGAGCACAATGTTCATCTTAGGTTTGGGGGTATGGCAGGTGTGCCAATGAAATAAGTTAATGCTTTGTGCAGCTATGTTGAAAAAGTTTTGGAAAATAAAGTGATTTCCCACCTGATTTTTGGAAAAAGAGGAAATTAAAAACTTTTTAAAACTGAAATGAGTTATAGTTTTAACATTTTTCATGAAGCAAATGTCAAGAATTTTCAAAATTTGATGTTTAGTGAACCTGAAATGAGAGAAAACTGTAAGGATACACCCCAGAAAATTTGATGGAAGGTCATACCCAGTGAGATTTGGGCCTGAAAAAAATGTTCTTTGAAGAGTGTCTTGGTAATTTTTTCTGCTCTAAGGACTGATGGGATCTAATTTTAATCATTAGAAGTTAGGCAAATCCGAATTGAAATAGCTTGACAGCATTCATGACATTGAGGACATGAAATAAGTCCATTCCTTGGACAGTTTGAGCCTAAAATTTTCCCACCTTTGAACTGCCCTTGATACACCACTTGAGCCTTAAAAGTCCTAGTTTTTCTTGATGAAAATCAGAAAATTTAAACCCAAAACCCTTTGACCTATTTCAGCTCACCCTCAATCTAAGGAATTCAAGAAATAAGAGGAGAAGTGAGGTTCGAGGTGCAAGGTTCAATGTTTGGTTAAAAGAAGAAGAAAGTATATTTAAAGGCTAGTGTGATGTATAGTTGTGGCATCCCAATCCATAAAAAGAAAAAAAAATTAAAAAATAAAACAAAAAGAAAATCAAAGAAAAAGAATGAGAAAGAGAAGTCATTTCACTGAAAGATTGAAATGAGGATTAGAAACTGATCACCTCAAATCTGAAAGTTCAAGAAGTAAATGGAATTGTGCTGAAATGAAGAAGGTTGAGCTGCAAATCACCTCCTTACTTAATTGATTTCTCAATTTTGAATCCCATTTTACTCCTTTATTCTTTTACTAATTTCACCCCTAAGCCACATTACAACTAAATAAAGACCTTACTGATCTGAAATTGATTGAGCTATCATGTGGAGATAAGGATTTAATTGATCTATGGTGAAAAGAATTAAAAAATTTCAGAAATTAGAGCTATGCCTACGCTCATGCTTGCAGTCCTTTTTTAGGGTTGTAACTGCTCTTGAGCTATATGAAATAATGCACCCTTCTATTTTTTTTGTGAGTGACAACCCTGGTAAGAGTTGGGTCTGAAATCTGATTTGTTTGGGGCATTATCGAATTGGTGATTTTTCTGCTAAATATCCTCTAGATATGAATGGACATGGTATGAAATTTATTTTATTTCACTTGAACTCTGTTTTAGCATGTTGCATGAGTATTAACTAATTTTATTGGAGAAGTTTGGGGGTACCTTCACAGAAAACCCTTAGGAGACTTCACTCCTCCACTAGGGATTACCTAGGGGTTCAAAAGGCTTGGTGCATATGCTAAATGCACCCGTGCTCCCTACGAAAGTGGCATTTTATTTCATAGGTTAGTCGTTTTAAAATTCACTTTGCTCGAGGACTAGCAAAGGTTAGGTTTAGGGGTGTGTTAAGCATTGACTTTTGCTACTTTCTACACCTTTAAACCTGGCTTTTGCTAGGACATAGAGTTTTTAATATTTGTTTTTAGTGGTATTTTGCAGCAAGGAGATAATTTTGTCTTTAGTGCAGTTTTCCAGTAAAAAAGGCCATTTAGAGGGGTTTTTGAATCAAGCAATACCTAGGAATGAGAGATGAATGGAAAGGCTTCAATCCTAAGCACAGCAGGGGTGTGGTGAGGGTTGCTTTCAGTTCGGCAACAGTTTGGGTCAAGCACCATTTAATGCAGCAGCAGTAGATCTGCTCTAATATGAGCCCCAAGCCTTGTGACCTCCAAGCTATGCACCTTGCACTCTTAGCCAATTTGTCAAGAAGTGCATACAGCTGAGAACACCTTGCTGCAGCCCTTCCCATCAATCCCATTAACCATTTGCTGCTGTATATATATATATATATATATATATATATATATATATATATATATATATACTTTTGCCTGCCCCACATCGACTCCTTGGCAGAGAACACTCGACCCGGACCGATGGCCCTATCTCATCGAGCACTTGCATTAGAACATGTCGTCAGCAGTACAATGCTGGAAAATAGACCTATCGAATGTTGTTGAAGCTGCACACTCCCTCAGCACCAACCTATCGAGCAGGCCTTCAATCCTATCGAAAACCAGCTGCAGCTCCCACCTTTTCATCCTATCGAATTAGTCAAAGTGCAGCAGTGAACCTGTCGAACAGCACACTTCAAGGACCCACAGCATCTACAATAGCTTACTTGTTCTAACCAAGATCCTTGAATTGAAGCAATCTCTGGGATAATCTGTGACCATTCGAGTGGACAGATCACAGATCATAGCCTTAGGATTGTTTCAATTTTCTGGTTGAGTATAGATTCTTATACCTTGCATCTGAGCTTGTAGCCAGATGAAGGATTGTAGCAAATCTTTCCTATATAATGCCTTTGATTTTATCGAATTGAAACCTTTGATTTGAAGGAAATCCCTAGGATGGTCTGTGGCCATTAAAGTGGACAGATCTTAGCTTTAACATCAGTCCAAGCCTCTGGTTTAGAGTGGATTCTTGATTTACAATGAGAACCAGGTCCTGGCTGCCTATTTCTCACCATTTGATCTTTATTTCACTATCCATCTTCCTCCATCTTTTAGTTTAGTTTTATTTCAGTTTTGTAAACATCTTCAAGTTTTGACTTGAATTGACAACTCAGGTTAGAATTTGTAGATTAGTGTAATGGTTCCTACTTTTCCATCTTCAGTTTGCTAGAGTTTGATTGACACCCAAATTTCTGGTTGATTGTTGATTAGATTAAATCTGTATTGATAGGATCCTAGACTTGATTGACGACCAATGCTAGGAAACTTGATATATGGTGTAACGATCATTATTTTCATAAATATCCGATGAGACTAAGATTGTGACCTTAATCGAAAGGAAGATTAGCATTTATTGTTATGCACTTTAGTTTAAAAAACCAACATGTTTTTCATATTTCGCCGAGGATTTTAGAAAATCTTATTATGTAATGATAAAGACAAAATAAAATCAGAGTAAAACATGGGATGGATTCAGCACAACAAAAATATCCTAGACCTGTAAGATACAGGGTCCTTTGTAGAAAGTTTTAATAAGTAAGAGTTTGTCTCATAGGTAGTAGTGATCTAAACCTAGAAGGAGTATAGTAGACCTCCAGATCTGGCAATTCTATGAAAACAGGGAAAAGAAAGAGAGTTTTTTTGTCACTAGATCTAATTATTTTATAGAATTACTGGAGATTTTCTAAATTACTGGAGAAATATGAATAAAAGAATGATTATTTAAACTAAAGTGCATAAAAATAAATCCTAATCCTCCTTCTTCAGATTAAGGTCGTCAATCTTAGTCCTCAGCTATAAGATATTTATGAAAATAAACAATACCGTTACACCATATATCAAGTTTCCTACCATTGGTCGTCAATCAAGTCTAGGATCCTATCAATAAAGATTTAATCTAATCAACAATCAACCAGAAATTTTGGTGTCAATCAAACTCTAGCAATCTGAAGATGGTAAAGTAGGAACTGTTACACTAATCTGCAATTCTAACCTGAGTCGTCAATTCAAGTCAAAACTTGGAGATGTTTACAAAACTGAAATAAAACTAAACTAAAAGATGGAGGAAGATGGATGGTGAAATAAAGATCAAATGGTGAGAAATAGGCAGCCAGGACCTGGTTCTCATTGTAAATCAAGAATCCACTCTAAACCAGAGGCTTGGACTGATCTTAAGGCTATGATCTGTCCAATTTAATGGTCACAAACAATCCTAGGGATTTCCTCCAAATCAAAGGTTTCAATTCGATAAAATCAAAGGCATTGCATAGGAAAGATTTGCTACAATATTTCATCTGGCTACAAGCTCAGAATGCAAGGTATAAGAATCCATACTCAACTAGAGAATTGAAGCAATCCTAAGGCTATGATCTGTCCACTCGAATGGTCATAGATCATCCCAGAGATTGTTTCAATTCAAGGATCTTGATTAGAACAGGTAAGCTATTGCAGATGCTGTGGGTGCCAGGCTACAAGCTCAAGCATCCACAGGAATATCCGATCTAGGGAAATCAAATACGAAAAAGTAAAGTTTAGATCAGAATCACCTTTAAAACCCACAATTACTGTAATAACATCTTACAGCCTATTGAGCTCGGATCTGCAATCTGTGCAACATCGATCTATTCCCAAATTCTTTGAAGCTTTCAAAATACAATTACAAAACAGATCTGGACTGCTTATTTAGATCTAATCCAACAAGCTGGATTAGAGAGAGAAGGAGGAAGAGAAAAAGGAAAATAAAAACCTAAACTAAACCTAAATGAGCTAAGGAGAACTCAAGTTATTCCTTTGTTCCTTCTTTCCTTGCTGAAGAAAAATAGCAAAATAGATGGGTATTTATAAGCGTGCATTGATCCTTGTGCTTTGGGTTTCAGCCAATCAGAGAGTAGAGATGGATCCCTCTTCTGTTGTGCTTCAGTTGCATTCCCGCCAAAATTTTATTCACACCCATGTGCAGCATTTTCTGTGTATTGGAGTTCCTAATCTGCCCTTGTCAACCACAAAAATGCCTGCTACTCATCTTCATACTTGCTGTCCGCAAAATGGACCCAAGCTACCCCTGCTGTCCATTACTTTTTCTAGTTGCACACCTCAAGTGATTGCCCACAAAATAATCATTCTCGCTGCCCCAAAATACCGTTGCTGTTTGTCACCAAAACAGCCCCAAATGGGCCCCGTCTGAAGCAAATATATATATATATATATATATATATATAAATGTATATGCAGCTGCACTCAAGGCGCCAGGTTTGAGGGGCTTTCTGAGAAATCGACGGTTGGATAGGATCTTGACTGCACATCAGCCGATTGGAGAAAGCCGGAGGTTGGGCATCTCAACGGATTGAGATATCTAGGCGGTCAACGGGTGTTGTGGTTTGAATTGCAGCTGAAACTCTGCATGGCTACAACTTTGAAGATGTCGATAGGTTGAAGATGGGCTGCTGCAGTTCGATAGGATTGTGGGCTGCAAGGCTGGTGAGTTCAGCATTTCGATAGGATGGATAGGTGGGAGCTGCAGTTGGGTTTTTCGATAGGATCTTGGTGCAGCTGTAAAGAAGGGTTCGATAGGATGAACGGTGTAAGGTTACAGCTGATGTTTCGATAGATTAGCTGTAGAGGGCTGCTGCAAGGTGAGCTTAGCAATGTAGTTCGATAGGTGCAAGGCTTGGGAGCTCCAGCATGTTTCTTGTGGGGATGGACTGTGTGCAACTTGATGGATTGCAGCTGGGAGGCTGCATCTGCTTGACAAGTAAGGGCTGCTGCCATTGCTGTCGTGAGGTGGAAGATGACGGGTACAAGACCAGGTGTCGGAATGTGTGGGATTTCAGCAAGGGTTCTGCTGGTCTAGATGGTCGGATAGGATCTTGAACGCGCATCGAGAGGTTAGAGGAGTGCTGCAGGTTGGGCGTCTCGACAGATTCGGACATTTAAGCGGTCAACAGCTGCTATGGCCTATTTTTCAGCTAAAACTTGTGTGCAGCCGAGAGGATGAAGGAGCAATTTGAGGAGTTGAAGCTTTCGATAGGTTCAAGGGGTCCTTGAAGTATGCTGTTCTACAGGTTTGCTGCTACACTTTGACCAAGTCGATAGGATGAAAAGGTGGGAGCTGCAGCTGGTTTTATCGATAGGATTGAAAGCCTGCTCGTTAGGTTGGTGCAGAGGGAGTGCGCAGCTTCAGCAACATTTGATAGGTCTATTATCCAGCATTGTACTGCTCGACAGGTTGGTGCTTTGAGAACTCGACAGGTTGCCAGAAGCATTCAAGAGGTTGGAAGCTAGTAGTCGACAGGTTCAGCCAATTGCTTCAGCATACCACTCGAGGTTGAAGGAGACATTTGTTGCAGCTGCAGTTGCTGTAATGAGGATTAAACGCAGCTGAGGTCGAGAGGATTGCAGCTGCATTGCTGTAACTTAATTCTCCAAATGGTCGACCGGATTGGCTAGGCTGCAGCAAATAAACTTCAAAAAGTTTGGAGCCTTAGCTGAATGGGAGGATGGCTTGAAGGTGGTGCTGACTGCTGACGACATGTTCTGATGCAAGTGCTCGATGAGATAGGGCCAATGACTGGTCGACAGGTTCTGCTGCGAAGGAGTCGATTGGTGTGGGGCTGGTGCAGCAGGTATATATATATATATATATATATATATATATATATATATATATATATATATATATATAGCACCTAATGGTTAATGGGATTGATGGGAAGGGCTGCAGCAAGGTGTTCTCAGCTGTATGCACTTCTTGACAGATTGGCTAAGAGTGCAAGGTGCATAGCTTGGAGGTCACAAGGCTTGGGGCTCAAATTAGAGCAGATCTACTACTGCTGCATTAAATGGTGCTTGACCCAAACTGTTGCCGAACTGAACGCAACCCTCACAACACCTCTGTTGTGCTTAGGATTGAAGCCTTTCCATTCATCTCTCATTCCCAGCTATTGCTTGATTCAAAAACCCCTATAAATGGCCTTTTTTACTGGAAAACTGCACTAAGGACAAAATTATCTCCTTGCTGCAAAGCACCACTAAAAACAAATATTAAATACTCTAAGTCCTAGCAAAAGCCAAGTTTAAAGGTGTAGAAAGTGGCAAAAATTAGTGCTTAACACAGACCCGAACCTATCGTCTACCTAGCACCTATCCACAAGCTCGAACCCTCCATCAAAAGTGAACCCGCCATCAAATCTGAACCCATTGTCGAACCTGAACCTATCGTCAAACCTAAACTAACCACTGAATACAAACCTAACATCAAGCCTCCGATTATCAATGAATCCAAATCGACCCTCGAACCTAAACCTACCTTCTAACCTAACCCAATCACCGAACACAAACCTGTCATCGAACCTCAAACTATCAACAAATCCAAGCCCATCATTAAACTTGAACCCATCATTGAAATCGAGCCTATTATCGAACACAAATTCGATACTAAAATCGAACCTATTCCTACAATGCCAACTCCACTCACCTTTGAGCCTACCACAAAACCTATCAAGGAGTCGATCATCACTCCCACTTTCGAAACTAAACCTAGTTCAAATCTTACGATGCCAATCACCATCCAAATCAACATACCTCAAATCCCATCAAAACACAAAATCAACAACGTAACTAAAATCACTTCTGATCATCAGACCCAAATCTCCGTGGACCTCACAATCAAAACCTTCACTAAGCTCCAATCGACGACAATACTACTACATCAAACTTCTAATACTCGACCTCCTCGAAAAATCATAAATAAAACTTTAAAACAACCTCATGATAAACCCAAAGTGTGAATCAAACCAAACAAGCATAATCAAACAAAACTCGACCACTCCACGCATAGGAAAGGTCAGCCTTGGACTACGCCCTCGCGTCTCCTCTTCCTACTCTACCTCTGCCTTATCTTATCACTACCTTTACAACACTACCGCCCTTCTCAATGGTTTTCACTCCATCTTCACTCGCAAACGACTTTCCAACCACCCGCAAACGACACAGAAGAACTCTTTAACAACTCTATGCTCCATCTCTACGAGATGCCTCACTCCATCGAAAAGCAAAAGAAGGTCCCTCCCGATAAGGAGACCCCGGACACAAAAGACCTATCGAAGGAAGAAATCAAATGACACCACACTTATTTGGATAAACCCTATACAATCTAAAACACAAACCTAAATATAACCTCACTCTCATCCCTCATCGATTAGATCGAAAGGGATTGAGGACCCCGAAACAATATTATTTAATTGAATGGTCACTTCGAACATCCAACATGTCCCACAAAGTGGACTTCCTGAGATAGTCCCCTGCTTAAGGAACTGATGCTGTATCGTAACACAAAAAAAAAAAAAAAAAAAAAAAAAAAAAAAAAAAAAATGAAAAAAAAAAAAATATATAGAAAAATATTAAAAAACTAAAAGTATAAATGCCCAAAACGTAAATACTCGAAAACAAAAATACTCTTCTATGCCCCAAACCCTTCAAACTCATACTCGACCGAGAAATTGAAATCGAAGAGATACTGCTAAGAAAAGTGCCTATACAACTGCCTCACCTGGAGAAAATCAAAACCCATAAGGGTAGTTGTTGTCGCTCCAAGTGTGCCAAAAATGTGTGCAAAAAATTAAAGAATTAAAGAATGCTAAATTATATGGATGTTAACTTATGAAAGGGATATCAGCACATTGGGGCTAACACTGGCCTGCAAGATCAGGGCCAATTGTAGCAAGTTTTAAAAGTAAGTATTTCAAGATCGTCCACAGAGAAGTTTGTCTAAAATGAGAGATAAACCTCCAGATTTGTGCTACCAGATCTGGCTCTATAATTATCTAAAGTAAAGAATAGATAAAAGAGAGTGTTGGGTTTTGTCACGTTTAACTAAAAGCAAATAAAGAAAAGAACTAACTACATGATCCAGATCCGAGTTGTGGAGGTGTTTAAAATAAGACAAATGCAGAAATAATAGCTTCATGTATTTTAGCCTTTAAATTTTAATGGAGAATCAGAGTTCAACAGAAAGCAGATTCAATCTTCATCGGCTACCAAGACAGATGTAAGAGAAATAAATCCAATTAAGGAATAGGTTTAGACTTATGGTGATTTGTCATGCATCATCGCCTAGTCGTGGCCTATTCTTTATTTGAACATGAACATCATCAGAATGCCGCTTGAATTAGGTTACCAACGCTAATTAGCAGGGATGATGAATTAAGGGAAGTTGGATGCGGATGAGTGAATCTAAAGAAGTCTAATGCACTAAGGTGAACATTGAACCTCGACATGACTCCAATGGAGAAGACACAAATTGACAACCTTTTAAAATCCAACGTTACAATTACGAAGCACGGCTTAGAGAGCCCTCGGACTTACCCTGAGCTTCTCAGAGAGCCCTCAGATTCGATCTTGAATCCGAACTTGGAAGTACAAATCACTGCAATGGCTCTCAAAGGTAAAATACAAGAAGGGATTACTGGGGGAATCGGATGAGCTTTTCGACAATGGAATGGAAACAGAGATGAAAACTCTAAAATCTGGATACCCAAATTGGGCAAATGGTTCGCCTATTTATAGTTTTCCTAAGCCACTCGGATGTGTATCAACCAATCGTAATTGGATAGATCTGTATCAACCAATAGAGTCGAGCACCGGGATCCAGGATCTGCTCGCCAATCGAAATGCTTGATCTGGTTCAAACCAATCGAAACAGAGGCATCAATTACGTTATGTAATTCAAAAATCTGTTTGAGCTTCTAGAAGTGCCCGCCAAGTAATTTCATCTTTGGGTGTTCACATGGGTGGAATATGCCTTTGGTTCGTGCTCGTAATCTTCCGAATGTCCTTGGGTTTTAAAATGCATTGGGCGTGCAAAGTTTCTGAAATACCCTTGGACGAGTACAAATCCCGAATGCCATTTCGCATAGTTTAAGGGCTTTTTCAAAAGTAGTTTGGCTCGAATCTCTCTTCATAAAGCATTTTGGCTCGTAATCTCTTTTCGCAAAGCATTTTGGCTTCAGGAGATCTTTTCGCAGGACTTTGGCTTCGGAGATCTTTTCAAGGACTTCTCTTCTTTCGCAGCATTTTGGCTTCAGGAGGTCTTTTCGCAAAGGACTTCTCTTCTTTTCGCAAAGTTCAAAGTTCTTTGCGAATAGTAGATGTTCTTTGCGAATTGAACTTTTAGCTTCCATTCTTCTTTGCGAATGGATCCTTCTTCTTCTTCAGGTCTTTTCTTGCTCTTTTAGGACCTTTTTAGCCATTGCTGAGGCTATTTCTTCACTCCCTCTTTGAGTTTGACATGCGTTGTCAGCTTTTTGATCATTTTAGGATGGTTTTCGGATTTGGACCTGTCTTTTTGGTTAGCTGCAATATGAACACTAAAGCACTTATTTAGTCCTCTCAAGGGTCTTTCAAGGCTCATGTTTAGGGGTAAAAAATGGTATTTTTCACTACTTATCAGTAGTCCTTATATTATCTTGGCAACATGCTTAGAAAACAGCCACAGGGGAAGGACTTTCTGACCCTTGGAATCATAACTCAATGACCATCATGTTTCGTAGCCTAAACAAACATACTTATTTACCTATCATCCTCGCAGTCATTATTTTCAAAGCCATTTTGGGTATCATTTGACTCATTGACCATCCTCCTACTCGGGCGAATTGATCGAAAGGACTAGTGAATCATGAAACGCTCTTTCTGAAATATAGAAAACTCTGCATTCTCATACACCCTCTTCAGCCATTGGAGTTGATGTTAGAGCAAAAAAAAATGAAAATGTAAGGTTCCATCAAATCTCATAATTCTTGCATAGTAGGATGTTTATAAAAAAATTATACATAGATGCTCTAAAAAAAAAAAGTGAGACAAAAAAAATATACTGAAAAGAAGCATAACCAAGCGAGAGCAATACAACGAATGAATAGTCAATGAATCTAGGGAAGCATAAGCAAACCGCGAGGGCCTCCCTGACATTTTCACACTACTAGATATCGTCGTACGGTGGCGGGAGGAGGACAAAACTCCTGCTAACCATAAAACTTGAGACTTTGATGGTGTTGGACCATGACGGAGAGCTCAATTATGGCACTGCATTATCCACCTGAGAAGAATGTAGTTGACAGTTATTTCAAAATTTAGTTGAATAAGAAGCTACTCTCAGATCAATAAACCTTACCTCCTCTTCACCCTTTATTTTCTTTTCAAACAATGAGTCAGTTGATTTTCAAAATCTCTTCGAAATAAAACCGAAAACTCTCGAATGACAAGTGATGCGATCATTTATTACCTATCATACACCTCAATCTTGTTGAAAGCTACGATATATGATGATCATTCAGCACTTACACAATTAAGCTCGACATGCGGCCGAAATAATTAAACTACTTCCCGACATGGGGTCATTACTAACACACTCCAGGATATCTGAGAGTTGATGAAGTCCCACAGTCACTTGACACTGGAGCATTTTTTTAAGAGCGCTAGCACCTTGGTAGCGATACTTAGGTGACAAGACCGATACCCCAAACTGGGGCATTTTTTTATTTTATTTTAAATTTTTTTTTTCAATCGAGATCCTGCTTCCCTACTTTGAATACCCCAAACTGGGCCACTTTTAAAAAAAAAATTTAGTTCGTACTTTTCCACCGTAGGACCCCAAAACGAACAATTGAAACAAAATAGCAGAGATACACTCAAAAAAATAAACACCATACTCTAATACTACCCATTCTCCCTCTAACGTAACATACAATAACAAATAAGAGAAAAATATCGCTCATTCTCAGCAATAAAGAAAAAAATAATATAATTACAAACCGCTTAGGATTTAATACCTGGGATGCAAAATAAAAAGGAAGAAAAGACATTAGAACCTAAAAATGCCCCAAACTTTTAAATCCTAAGTTTAGAAACAAAATCCAAAACAACAAGGTCCCAAAGCCCTTGCCTCACACATTTATAAACTATGCCTTCCTAAACCATAGAGTCACAATTGTCACATCTTGAAAGCCCTCCCAATTAAATTAAATCCAAAACCAAACACATACCCCCTAAAAAACACCAATCAACTCAAAAATAGATGAACCAATCGGATTAAAACATCTAACACTCATCTAGAATATTTAAAAATATTCAATCCAAATTTACATCTATCTAACAAGTGTCATCCTAAATCTAAACATAAGAACAAAATAAACAAACCTTAATCCTAAACACAGGGCTCATTCTCTCATCATGACAATAAAAGTTAATCAATCACAGAATTAAAGGCATAAAACAAACATAATAAATAAAATAACCCTTCATTTAATAAACTTTTTTTTACACAAAATCACCGGAGGCATACCTCCTGAATATAGAACCCAAAATGAAAACCTAAAACTTTAACCTACAACCCAAAATGAATATTGAGGACCCGAAACGGACACAAAGTAAGGAGCAGAGCGTCCAATCGAACCACCGGAAGAAGAGATGCGGGATTGGTTGAAGAACACATCCCTCCACTTTTTACACCTTCTCTTCCACTATCTTCACCTCCTCCACCGCTGCCTCCTCAACGCTGCCTTCACTGCTCCCTAAAATCGACCGATGTGAAGACTAGCGCCCTCATTCCTAATACCGCCCACTCCCAGAATGGTGTCATCCACAAGCATCTCCTCAGGACGAAGATCACGCGAAATAACGAATATAGGAAGAAACGACATCCCGATCGGACGGTTAGATCACCAGATATCACTAAAGCACGAATTTCAGAACATAAAATATCCAGAAAAGGTCAAAAATCAAGACTAAAACAGAGAATAAAAAAAACTGAAGGCTCCCTCGCTTATATAGAGTATGGATTCAGTCACGTGCCAGAGCATATGCGTTTAACTCAATCACGCGCTAGGCACACTGTGCACAATCCAAAACACGCGCTCCGATCTGAGCGCGTAATGAAACCATACCTTGCGCCAACGGCATGACGCATCAATCACAAGCACTCTATGGACCGCATGATCTCATTAAAAGACACACTGCCATTGCACGACCCGAAAGGTCACCCGTACACTGACCTGGTGACGTCTCGATCACGCGTTATAGTTATAGCGCGTAATACAATCACACGCACACATACCTGCACATAAACGACCCCTCAAACCTGTGATCACATGCCTGAAAATAACCGTGCAATCGTATTAAGCGACCTAAAAAAGACACGTAATACCTGACTTTGGATGAAATCTACACCCTCACACCTTTGTATCCCATCGCGGTCAAAATTCTTCTGTCCCATCACGTAGCCTCATAGGCTGTTTCGACAGAAAAGAAAGACCTCCTCACCCATCCCATCGCATACCCTTGCATGAGAAGGAAGCATCGACAGCACCCATCCCCATCATGATAACGTGTACACATATGATATCACCTCAATATTCAGCCCCATCGCAATAAATTTCCCATGCCCTCATGGCCCATCGCGAGAAGTCGAATGCAATCTCCTGAGAATGCGAGCATGCCATCGCTAACTGCGTTTAGTCGACATCCCATCGTGAACATCATTACCTAAAAAATAAAAAGAAGAAAAAGTTCAGACAACACATGCCATACAGTATGACAAAGAGAGGGAAAGATCGATCATGTCCCATCGCTAAAAGCTCTCTCTCCCAAATTGATCCCAACGTCCCACCAGGACTCGTCCAGGACACAGACCTAAAGAGAAGAAATCCCCAAGTCCCATCGCGACATCACTTATATAAGACATTAAATCCCAATCGCCAAGCCTTGCCACAACGGACCCGAAGAGAAGGAATCTCCAAAATCCCATCGCGACACTACGGTACCACCAGACCGCACAAGCTATGCACTGTAGACTCATGAATCACTGTAGTCGTCCCATAAGAGACAATTATTAGTACTCGCCAAGAAGGTTAGATGGAGTATCCGGCATGCCAAGTGTTGTCTTGACAACCATAATAACGGCCGAGTCTATAAATCCCATACCGGTGGATCTGCTCAGCGACGTCTCGGAAGCCACGTTCTCCATCATTTTACCATCGAATTGATCTTAAGTTAAAATCCCTAAAACAATAAAATTTCAAAACCCCTGAATTTTCAAAATCCTCTTCTAAAAAAGAACAAAAAAAGTTAAAAAAAAGAAAGAGAAGAAAAGAAGAACAAAGCAATAAGATAAATAGACCCGACTCACCTTTCTTTAAATACCAAAAAGAAAATGATTAAGTGCCCCATCACCCACACGTAATAAATTACACTTAAACCTAACCTTTAACTCCTAAGATCCCTGAACTCACAATCAAGCACATATCCCACTGCGTAGAATTGGATGAAGTGCACACTCCACTGCTCAGAATTGTTTATTCAGACACATTAGTACTATAATGCTCAACTAAGATCCCTGAACTCGCAATCAAGCGCACACTCCACTATGCAGGATCGTTTGTTCAAACACATTAGCACATTCCCAACTTAGAGGCCGACTCTAAATGAATCAAGTGCACGCGCCACTGTTCAGAATTCAATTGAACACACCTCATAAAACCCATACCTCAATTACCTGCCCAAACCAGCCATTCCCCTGGGAAACTGAATATTGAGTACATTTAATCTAAGAACTTACAAATGCCTATTGGAAAAGGAATGCTTGACGTGCATTGGTGTGAGCAATGACGCTCCCGGTCTGACATGACTTGTAAAAGCCTTCGATATTACATGGTACTTCATTTTATTATTATCTGTCCCTGGACCTTATTTCTGATATTTGATTGATGCCCCAGTACCTCGATTAAGTAAAATCCCTCTGTTAGCTCGCTCCATGCGGCGAGATGCACCATGCACCCACAGACCCAGAATGTGCCCTTCGACATCTACCATTTGCCCTTCAAATACTCCATTTTAGCTTGTGCTGATAGATAAGAAAGCAAAGCATGTCATGTCAGTATCACCAATTTCCATTTGTGAATTCCTAAGAGAAACGAGAAGACACCTCGAATGAGGGGTGTCTACTTCTTCAACGTGCTCTTACTTTGTAAGAGCGTGGCAAAGAGGGGCATCTGTAGACACTCCCATTTTGCCCTCTCAAAATATACAGATTTGTTCAGTCAACCTTTTACCTCATAACCCTAATTTAGGACCATATACTAAAATAATAGTATATGGCTGGACATAGGCTGAAACAATAGTTTTGTGGCTCAAGCCCCATAACCCTAACGTGGGGACCATGCATTGAAACAATAGTACATGGCTGAACACTGGCTGAAACAATAACTCTGCGGCTCAGATCCCGACATAGGAAGACTATATACTGAAACAATAGTATATAGTCAGAATGTAGACTGAAACAATAGTCTCGCATTTCAGACCCCTAACCCTAATGAGGGACCATATATTGAAACAATAGTAAATGGCTGGATACAGGCTGAAACAATAGTTCTGTGGCTCAAACCCCATACCCCCGATGTGGGAACCATGCACTAAAATAATAGTACATGGCTGAACACAGGCTGAAATAACAGCTCGGTGGCTCAGGTCCCAATGTAGGGAGACTATATACTGAGACAATAGTATATTGTCAAAATGTAGGCTGAAACAATAGCCTGGCATTTTAGACCCAGCCCTGACCCGGATAACCTCGAATTAAGCGCCTACAACCACGCGCTCAATTCGATTGCATGCCAAATCACAAGCGCGCAATCAGTCCCTTCTCAGACCAGACTTCCTTTTCCCATACCAACTCGAGACTCGATCACGCGCCTGACACCAGATGTGCGATCGAATTGAGTGCCCCATCACCGGCGCGCAATTGGCCTACGCTTGGCCTAGTCTTACTGTCCTTGACCCCTAAGTTTTCTCGATTAAACACTTCAAGAGTGGCTCTTAATCGAATTATGCACCCCAAAATGGGTGCGTAATTAGTCCTAATGCACGTAGAACTAGGAAACTCGTTGAGCAAGTCAGCCAGTTGCTCCCTAAGTTGGTGACCAACTCAAAGTGATTAAGCATCGGGAAACCGGCATATAATTCAATTAAACACCTGAAATAGGGCGTTTAATTAGAAAAAAATCTATAAAATATTTTTTTCTAATTCACCCCAAAGGAGGTTGACAACACGAGAGAGAACATAATTTTTTAGGATTTCGAAACCAGAGAACTCCGAGGACAAACCCATAGAGCAACCGAGTCATGATTTCGAGATTCAAGATTCGAATCTTCGAGATTTCTCTCCGCAGCCCTAACCCTAGGTAAGGATTTAATTTTTTTAATTCACGATCGTAACTTATAGTCTCTAGATTTAGGAATTTTTTTAGTTTTAATTTTCAATCTTAGACTATAGCACCCTTTTCAAACCGTAATTCTCTATATCTAGTTCTAGCCCTTTGTTTTTAAATCCAGTCCTTAATCCGAAGGTCCGACGCACCGATCGTAGGGTTTAGTTCCATTCTAAAATCCTAATCATACGGTCTGATATTCTGATTTCAAACCCAAATTCAGTCCTAAAATTTTAAATAATGATTTTAATTCCTTATTTCAATACCTCCAAAAATCCTAAATATTAATTTCAGTTTCTATAATTGTAGTTCATAATTTAATTCATAATTATCACTCCGAAATTGACTCTGAAAAGCCTAAAATACTATTTTATAGTTCAAAATCTAATTTATCTTCAAACTTAGCCACCTGATTTGCTCAAGGGAGCTTATGGAGGGTACTCAAGAATGAGGCCAATCCTTCTTAGCATAGCGGGCCCAAACCCCTTTTCTTCTAATTAATTCAATTTCTAATTAAAATTAGGATATTACTCCATCATCGCCATTGCCAGAGTCCGCTTAGGACAGAATTGGGCCACTTATTCCGGGGACCGAGAGGAACCCAGAAAAAAGCACGCACCAACAGTTAGTAGCACTGTTAGTAAATTTGCCAAACAAAGAAAAAAAACTCTTTTTATTTTTATTTTTTATTTATATAAACTAATTACAGAAACATGGAAAGAAAACTAATTACATCAAAGAAATCCTTGAAAAAATCTAGACACATACTAAACTAAGACACTGGCAGCAACGTCTGATAGAAATCTTCAATGAAGATCGGTCTTTCGACTTCTAACGCCTTGGTAGGGTTGCTCCCCCAAGAGTGCAGAACACTCCTCTCTGCCCTTCTTTATCTTGCATCAACAAAAAGGAGCACCTCACATTTCTTCCTTGAAAGAAATGCAATGCCATACGAGGAGTGCTTCAAAGGATGAGGAAGTGAACACATCTCTAGATCACCCGTCACCTATACTGCTCCCTTGAGAAAACTATGTGAAGGGAATGTAGTGCAAACGAAGGGAGAAGATAAGCAATGGAGAGGGGTGGTGAGGGACGGCTCAACCCACCATCATCATATGGGAGTTTACATTCGGGGTGGGTTATGATGGTGTAAAGGTTAGGAAGTGAGGGAAACTGGGTTCCTAGTATATGGCTTTGAATTTGGGTTAGGTTTAGGGTCAAGGGTAGTTTCAGGGGATGATTCAGCATCTCGAGTAGGTCGCTAGCTCTTCAGATCTTGTACTTTTTCTTGTACAGCCAGTAGCTCAACTCTATGTATTTCAAGAATTTTATCAGCTTGTTTACTAAAATCGCTCTAATTATGCTCTCTAGTCATGGGGTTTTTAGGTATGAAAGATGGAAGATGAAAGAGATGAGTTGGTTTATGAATGGGTATGGATTTATAGAGAAGAGGTTATGTTTTGAACCATCACTTGAAAATAAATGTCGATGTGTAGGTTTCTAGGTTAGGATAGTTGGAAAGTAGTAGTCTTGAATGCGAACTTTGTTTGTTTCCCTTATGAATTTAATGAGTACGAATTCCAATATAAGCGATAAGAGCGATCACTGGGATTGCCTGTTCCCTAGAATTGTCATTTGCAATTCTACATAATAAAAGTGAGACTTATTGACGCTTCGAATCGTACTCCCTACGATTTGACTCTTTGTATCACCACAATCATAACTCCATATGTTTTTATGTGATAAAGATCTAAAAGAGACTTTTACGATGGACTAGACTTTTACATACCGTACATCATAGAATACTCTTTTTCTAATATTATATATACATATATTACAGATTTGATGTGCCTCCCCTACACATACATCCTCTAGACGTACCAACTCCATTTGAACATGATACGCTACTCTCTCCTCCCATAAGGGTTCGTTGCTCAATTTGAGTTTCCAACCTTACGATAGGTTGTCGCGGGTGATTGAGTAACTTTATTTGGATACAGCTATGTTGCACCAAGCTATCTACTATTTGCAATAGGGCATCCTCATTAACAGTATGGTATTGGGTCTCTATGGGGTAGAAAGGAGCAGTAGGACACTTTGGAGCTACTTTAGTTGGGCTATGGTTAGGACCACAAGCTTCGCCTTGTCCATATATTGGGTGCAATTATATACCAACCAGAAATTATATTTTTCCCTTCCAAAGCGTCAGCTTCGAATAATCTTTCATCATTGACTTTAATTTATATAATCCTTCTTGAATAGGGGGTATATTCTTAGAAGTCTCCGAATCAATCTCACCTGGTGCATGGTGCTGCATCGTTTCCTTTCTAAGGGTCTTAAAGAGTTCCTAAGCATCCACTACTGTTAAATTATGAAACATACCACTACTGGCAACATAAATCATATGGCTAGTTTGGTCATTTAATCCTTCATAGAAAGTGAGCACTATTTTCCATTCGTGACTCCATGATGAGGGCACATATGGAGAAGATCCTTGAGGCGACTCCAACTCTCTTGAAGAGGTTCATCCGAAAATTGATGGAACATTAAAATAAGATGTCGGATTCTACTCGTCTTGCACATTGGGAAGTACTTCATAAGGAATTCGCATTTCAATCCCTCCCAATCAGCAATTGAACCTCGGGGTTAAGAGTGTAAGTATTGCTTTGCCTTGTCTCTAAGAGAATATAAGAATAGCCTTAAACCGATGGATACTCCTGTCAGTTCTTTGATTCAAATAAGGTTACACATTTATATAAAATTATTTAAATGTCATTGGCGGTCTTCCTCAATCAGCCCACGAAAAGTAGGAAGTATTTGAAGCATATTTGGCGTGATTTCGAAAGCATCAAAACTGGGAATAGGGGTTCGAATACATGGGGGTAGTGTAACAGGTGTCAATGCATAGTATTCCTCAATTATTTTAGCCTTTGAATTATTCTTGTCATATTCATATTGATTTAGAATTGAGGTAGGTTGGCTAGAATACAATATGTCTAGTTTTAGTTTAGGTTTATATGATTTTATTCTAGAAAGCAGGGAGCGAAACAAATCTGAGCTTCTAAATTTCGTGGCCAACAGAAGCTGGAAATTTTTGATTCATTGCTCCGAATAATCCTGCGAGAGATTTAAGAAGTGATCAAAGAAAATTAAAAATATAAATAAATACAAAAGAGAAAGATAAATATTGGTTACTAAAAGAATAAAAATATTAGATAAAAATAGAAATAAAGATAAATTTCGCTTCCCCGACAGCGGCGCCAAAAACTTTATCGGTGCTTATTATGTATATTAAAATTATATTAAATTCAAGTCTTAACCTATTGCAAGCGCACAATGTAAATTATAGTACTAACATAGGAATGTTCCCACGAGGAAGTTTATTTATCTAATTACTTCTTATTTATATCTTCTATTTAAATACTTATTTTAAAAACTTCTATTTATCTTTAAGATCTAATCTATTAGAGAAATATAAATAAAAGAATTTGTTCTAATCTATAATGCATAAAATAAATCTAAATCCACTTTCTGATTGAGGTCGTAAATATCAATCTTCAGTTATTGGATATTTATAAAAATAAATAGTACCGTTACACCATATCTCTAGTTTCTTAGCATTGGTCGTCAATCAAGTCTAAGATCCTGTCAATAAAGATTTAAACTAATCAATAATCTCCTAAAATTTGATCGTCAATCAAATTCTAAAAAATTAAAGATGAAAAAGTAAAAACCATTACACTAATCTGCAAACTTCAACCTGAGTCGTCAATTCAAATCAAAATTCAAAGCTGTTTACAAAGTAGGAAATAAAAGAAAATAAAATCTAAACTAGAAAGAAAAATAAATATATCTTTCACCCCTTAGCTGCAGTCGTCAATTGCTTCTAAGAAACTAGGATATCTACACTAATCTTTAGCACCCAATAGCAGTCGTCAATTGCTCTTGAGAAACCTCTGAAATCCAATCTACTCTAACTATGTTACTCTACTTTAATCGGAAGAAAATCTAACCTCAAGTGGCAATTAATGCTGAAATTCTTCGATGCTTATTCCTACACCAAACTCTCTTATTTATAGATCATAAGGAGTCGGTTTACAAAGACTTCTAATTCTAATAGAAGGATCTACTAAAAATAAAAGATTCTCAATAAAACCCTAATTTCTAATGTTATCTTTCCTTGCTTCAGACGATAGATGTGCTTCTGGATTGTTCTTTAATCTTCAGCGGCAAAGTCCTTCGGAGTAGATCTTTATCAATCTTCTCAGATCTGTGATTCACCAAACTTCTAATTTCATACATCTTCTAATTCTGTTCTTGGCAATGATAGTCTTCACTCACATGGTCAACAACAACAACAATAGGAGGAAAGTTTCTTCTCTAGAAAATCGTCATTCACAATTTCTCATTTTCTTCTTTTGCTTAGAAAATTGTTAATCACGATTTTCTATCTTTCATAGCATCCTCATAGTTGATGATTCTCTGGATTACGATTTTTCGCTTTTCTTCTTTTGTCTCTTTTGTAGAATAGTAAATTACTATTTTCTGGCTTTTAGTAGGAGGGAAATCATCTTTCTTACTAGTTTTTGAGTTCATTTTGACAAATATTAACACTTTGGCTCTCTTTTACTAGTTATCTCTAATATTTGCACATCAGTAAGTTATTAGTAGCAAACTATGGCTTAGTATCACTAAGTTAAGGGTGATAAAATAGTAAATTATGTGACTGATCAGTGACTTATCAGGTTATCCTGTTGGTTTTGAGTGGGTTGGACGGGTGCTGGGTGACACCACTGTACATAGGGGAAATTTTGATGAGTAGCTTGTGGGATGATAGGGTGAGTGAATAGTGGATTTTTGGTTAGCGCCTAATGGGGCCAATGTGTTTGAAGGAATCCTTGGGGATGGGTTTGAGAGGCATAGGGATGGGTGAATTGAAGTTGGTTGATAGCATGGGATGGATTCCCATATTCTGTTCGATGCGAGATATGCGGATAACTGGAGCACATGCCGGGTTGGGGGCTTAGATGAGATGGGTGAGGGGGATTGGCAATTTGATGGGGAATGGTGGTCTGTTGGGTATAGGTGAATGTGGGTAATTGGGGGAATTGTGGATGGTTTGATGATGTGGGCCTTAGACTTGGCTCAATTCGGGCTTGGTGGGCTTAGACTTGGTCATTGGGCATTGGGGGCCTTGGGCATATGGGCCTTGGGTTTGTGGGCTTGGGGCATATGGGTCTAGGGTATATGGGCCTTGGGTTTGTGGGTTTGTGGGCCTTGGGCTTGTGGGATTGGGGCATATGGTCCTTGGGCTTGTGGCATGTGGCTTGGGTTTGTGGGCCTTGGGCCTGTGGGATTGGGGCATATGGTCCTTGGGCTTGTGGCATGTGGCTTGGATTTGTGGACCTTGGGATTGTGGGCCTAGGGAATACGGACCATGGTGGGCTTGGGGAATGGGGACCTGAGCCCCGCTCAAATGACCCCATGGTTGATGAGGGTGGTATGGATAATGGGTGGTTGATGGGAGCTTTGGAGGAAAGTGGCTTGGAGATTTGTGAGTGCATGAGATGGATTTTAAGGGGATGGATAAGGGAGGCTGCTTTGTGAGGCCTTCCATATTGTATAGGCCTGGACCATCTCATCCATCATGGATATTGGATTGGGCGATGGGGTGAATGTAAAGGACACATCCGATGGAGGGGAAATGTGGGGTATGGATGAGATGGGTGTATAGGAAAAATTGGGCATGGCCCACGTAAAATTGGTCATGGCCTGGGTGGATGAGGGGTTTGAAAAAATGGGCATGGTATGTGTGGATGTGGAAACAATAGGGTATGGCTTGGGTGGGTGATATTTGGATTTTGGGAAGGTATTGTTGGATGGGGTATGGTTGGAAAATATAGTGGGGAATGAGGTGTTGGATTTTGGGAAAATGTGAGAAAATTGGGTATGTTAGATGTGGAGGGTAAATTTGGGGTGGCTACAGGGGAAGAATGGGATGGACTTTGAGGGAATGTGTTAGATGTGGGGGGAAACATGGGTTCACCGAAGGGTCCGATGACGGTAAATGGTGTTTGGGTGAACGGGATTGAGGTAGGAATATCCTCCGAATAGGAATGGGTTGGGGAGCATGGCGGGGATGAATCAGGATCGGTATAAGCCGGATCAACCGCTCACAACATGGCTTGGCGGCGGGTTTGATACGGATGCCTCGGATGGGATCTATAAAGTTTTCTCCTCCTCCCACTATGGGATGACGGAGGGTAAGGCGATGTCGTTGTGCTGGCATCACAAGTCTTTTTTTTTTTTTTTTGGTTTTTGATTTTTTGGATAAAGCAAATGAACCTTTCTAGGATGAGTTCCGGGGCCTTGGAATTTTCGTTTCGGGCGGCTTTCACAGCCCAAATATTTTTGACGGCAGAATCCCGATACACTTCGAAAGAAATAAAGGAGAACCTTTGTTCAATGTGAAGGCATGGGAATCCACATGACAACTCGATCCCTCGAAAAAATCAATAAGAGGGTGACCTCTTTTGACCGGTGATGGCGTATTGGGTGTCGTAACGTGTGGGATCTATTGGAGGCATTAATCCACTAAGCGGGGGACTCGGGATCAGTGAACAGAAGGCCTCAGATTGGAGTTGCTGAACCTAGAATGGTCTAGTGTATGTATTACGTATGCTAGGCAAAAATTCTTGAAATTTGGCTTACCGTATGTATTACATATGCTAGGCAAATTTTTGGAATTTTTGGCTTAGCGTATCTATTAGGTACGCTAGGCAATTTTAGAGTTTTTTTGGCTTAGCGTATGTAACATTTACGCTAGGCTAAAAATTATATATTCTATATATTTTGACAGCAGCAACAAGCTCGATTTTGGTCTATTTTTCTGGTTTCTTGGAAGTAGTGCTTTCGAGGACTGATTTTCTTTGTTAGAACGGGTCCCTCCTCTCCGAACCTAGGGATATAGGTTTGATTCGGGATGACTAATGCTCTCCCCAAGGGTTTTAAGCTTTATACTTGGATCAGTCACCCACCCTATATACCTTTAGCATAAGCGCCTTCTCAAATACTCGATGGGGTGGTACTTTTCTAGATCATCACCACGAGGGGCTACCGCTGTACTAAGAATCGGGATGCTTGTATCACTGCCAAAATTCTCACCCTTTAAAATCTACCCCTGCATAAATGAATTAAGTCCCTTAGTTCACTTTTAAGGTTCAATTTTAAAAGGGAGTTTGCTTAGTGTTCAAAAATAGGCTGTCAAGATCCTGTGCAGCCTCTATGGGCCGGTGTCCACTGATGGTATATGTTTGCAATAAAATAAAAAATCAAGTAGGCCCACCAAACAGCTAAGGCATGTAAAAGCGCAGGTAAGCCCGCCAATTGGCTAAGGCATGTAAATGACTGAAAATAAGTGAAAGTAAAAACAGTGCTCAAGTAGGCCCACCGTTTAGCTAAGGCACGTAAATGACTGAAAAGTAGGGGTAAATAAAAAATGATTGAATCATAGGGGTGAGTAAAATTGACGGAATCGTAGGGGTGAGTATGGAATAAAAACAAGAACAAATTGTTAGTAGCAAACAAGAAAAACAAAAAGGCCAACCTTCAAGGGGAAGCTCTACTAGCTACTCCCCAGCGGAGTCGCCATCTGTGCAACTGTGGGAACTCTTGTGAGTCCCATCGCGATGATGCGCTCGTAAAATAAATGTAGAGTCGCCACCCGAAGCTTTTGGTGTCCTGGGATACCCAAATCGATATGATGAGAACCGAAATACTAAAAATATGACTTTGATCTGGTCTACGCTAAAGGCTCTTAGGTAGGGTCTTTGGTTATTGATCGGGAAGGCGTTAGGCACCCGATCAACCTGCTCGTAAGCGGTCTCTACTTATGGCCAAAAAAAAAAAAAGCACTTCCTCTTGCCCGAAGGCACTCCGATCCTATTTACACCCCTCACAATCACCAAAATTTCAACGGCGTAACGGCGTAAATTCAATGATAAAGGAAATTCAAAGAATTTAGAGGGATAGAGGGCAGAGCTGGAGCTCTCGGACCCTTGTAGCATCGATGTGGATCTCCGCACGAGAGTGTCGATTTCGTGAGCTTTCGATAGCACTTGGTTGAGAAATGGGCTTAGATTTCTGAGGCTTGGGAGCTAGGAGGTAAGGGAGATAGGTTGAGTCCTTGATCTAGCCAAAATGATTAATGGGGTCTCAAGGATGAACTAGGGTGCTAGAATTTTATGGGTTATATGCTGGAAAGTGAGAGAGGGAACTCACTAATAATTTTCTCTCTTTTTGAAAATTTTCAAGCCTTGGTAAAGGGAGGGGTGCCTCTCTATTTATAGAGAAAGGGTAGATTAGTGGAAGATTAAAGGGGTTAATTGGATTAGCAATTATGTAATAGGGATCTAAGGTTTTCTAGGTTTTCAAAGTCTTAGAAAGGTGTGAATTGGGTTTTAATAGTAGATGATAGGGGATTTAAAGGGCTAAAGAGTTGCAAATAGGACATATGAGGGTGCAACAGTCTTATCAAAGCCAACCCCCAATGGATGGGGTGGTCAACAAGTCAATCCCCAATTTCAAAATCTGGCAAAAATCCCAAAAATCACTATTCCTAAGCCTAGATTATGTATTAAATACGCTATTTATAGGAACAGTGTTCCTGAGAAACCTGAAGGTTCAAAACCCACTGTAGGGTCCACAGATACGCTAGGCAAACTTCTGGAAAAATTTTGGCATTTTTGCCCGAATTTTAAATTGCCGTACTTATGATCTACAGCTCGGGTTGAGGCGATTCTTGGCTCGTTGGAAAACTGGAAAGATTCTCTTACTAATAGTATATACTGAAGCTCCAGTAAAGGTGTGTATAAACTGTGGCATTCCTCTTTTCAACCACTGCCCGAAAGGGTTTAAAACTAGATTGGGCCAGGTTCTAGAGGTTAGGGTTGATTCCTAAGGGTCAGGGATAGGCTTCTAAGGGTTTGGGTGAAGTTCTAAGGGTTCGGAAAGTGTTCTTGAAAGCTCAAAGGGTATGCCTTTCTCGAAGTGTAAGTTGATCGGACCTTGGGCCAAATTTGGGTGTCTATATATATATATATCACTTTCATCACTTCAACTCGACCACTTCGATTACATGAAGTGTTAGAAATTCAATACCCTCATGAAAATTAAACTCTGACCTTCATGTTATTGAAATGACACTTTTAACTATCCTATTCTATGTTTATATTATTATGCTATGTAAATAAATATATGTAGAAATATAACAAAAATTTGGATGCAAACCTTCTCTATACGTATAATATTTCTGTGCTTTCATCCCGATCATGGTATACGAGTTATGGACATATTAGGTCATACATACGTGAGTGTATAAGATCATGCCTATGCTTGGGAGTGGTGATTCGTCGAGTTGATATCGAAGCATGAAATACATTGTAATCACATGCCCTACAACTCATGGTGGTATGGGACATTATGATGAGTAGGGTGAGTGTGAATTCAGTGTAGCTTCATACACAGTGGCATAAACGGTGACTCTATCACCCCGAGTTTTAATATGAAAGGATAAGATATGAGATAAGATATGAGATTCGAGCGTTGGACCTTAGTTGTAGTGAGATCTCTTTACGTTCACGTGAATCTCAAAATATAAGCATTCATGTACGAATGCAACCCTTTCATAGTAGTTTAGAACCTCTATGGTAGAGAGGTCTCTTTACTGCCACATGAGGTACATCCAGGTATCTACAGAACCCTTTCCTCGAAAAGTGTAATTTAGTAAAGTTATCCCACTATAGCTCGTCTTAGAATTAAGTGGTATAAGTATGCTATGGTATGAGTATGTTACGATAAGATAAGTTTTAAATATGATAAGAAGACACCGTTGTGTAGGCTAGTAAAAGATTGAGAACTTAAGCTTGTATGTGTCGTTCTATGTGTAGCCACCGTAAGAGCAACAACATCTTACCGCCAAGACGAGTCTTTGGGAGACATTTGAGTATGCTATGAGTTATCTTTGGCCATTTATGTCTCCCCATTAGGTTGGGTAGAGAGTATAAGTATGATATAGAGGGTATTATGATATGATGGTATGATACTATGGTAACCCTCACATGGTAGCTCAAGTAGTGACTCTGGCACAGGTCATTTAAGATTTATGAGTATGTTAGTTATGCTCATGTGATGTATAGACATATGTGCGAGAATAATAGAATATAGTATGTTATGAGATATGGTGACGTATATTAAAATATGAGTGTCTAGATCACGATCCTACATTTATGTTATGATATGAGTTCTACAATATCTATAGGATTGTCATTCTTTCTTCCTTATTCTAGTGACTTATTATTATTATCACTCATGTGATTCACCCACATTGCACCTGAGTAGTATGAGGTTTATTGGTAGTGTATCTACTGAGTTTACGCGACTAAGTAAACTCATCCCACGAAAATCTAATAGTTGTAGGTGATTTTATCGACAGAGTGGACATCGGTTATTCTGACTCAATTGGTGTTGATTTCATTGATCTCGTGGACGTTGAGTACCTGGAGCCCTGGGAGGGAGACACTGCTGAGTATCAAGAGGACCTTAATGCTGATTTTCATTCGAGCGCCAATTATTGACTGTTTTGGACTTGGTATTGTGTTTCGTTTGATACTTTTGTTATTGACTTTATAATTTCATTTTATCATATTTGTGTCCGACTTTTATTTCCATTTTATTTGTGGATTTCTTGGATTTTATCACAGTTATTTATCGGGTTATTTATGGTTGCCTTTATATACCAGATGGGGAGGCATGGATGACAGTGTAAGGTCCATCCCATCTGGATTTTAACTTCCCTGGGAAAAAATTTAATTTGGAGTTGAAAATCCAAACCTTGGTACCAGCATTGAAGTCCTTCCTCATGAGTTTCTTGCCAAAGAATGCCTTGGATTTTTCCTTGTAAATTTTTGCATTTGTATAGGGTTGCAGTCTCAGCTCATCAAGCTTTTACATTTGCAATTTCCTATGAGAACCAACAGTAGTTAGATCAAAATTCAGTGTTTTGATAGCCCAGCAGGCTCTGAGCTCTAACTACACTGGTAGGTGGCAGGCTTTGCCACATAGACCAGCTTAAAAGGGGACATTCCAATAGGGGTCTTATAGGCAGTCCTATAAGCCTACAAAACATCATTCAGCTTTTGTGTCCAGACCTTTCTATCTGTCCTCACAGTCTTCTCTAAAATATGCTTGATCTCCCTATTAGAAATTTTAACTTGCCCACTGGTCTGTGGGTGGTAGGGAGTTACAATTCTGTGTGTAATAGAATACTTTTTAAGTAGATTCTCAAAAGGCCTATTATAGAAATGACTCCCCTATCACTAATGATAGCTCTAGGGGTGCCAAATCTGGAGAAGATATTATCCTATAAAAATTTAAGGACAACTGTGTGGTCATTGATTCTTGTGGTAATGGCTTCTACCTATTTGGATGCATAGTTTACTGCTACAAGTATAAAGTTGAAACCCATAGAAGGAGGAAAGGGGCCCATAAAATCAATGCCCCAGATGTCAAAAAGTTTTATTATAAGGATGAGCTACAATGGCATTGAATCTTTCTTGGAAATGCCTTCCAACCTTTGACATCTCTCATAGGCTTTGCAATGTATGTGTGCATCTTTGAACAAAGAGGACCAATAAAACCCACATTGTAAAACTTTTGCAGCTCTCTTTTTGCCACTAAAGTGATCTCCACAGGCTTGCTCATGGCACATAGAAAGAATGTTGTGGAACTCACTTTCAGGCACACATTTCCTTACAACCTGACCTGCACAATGCTTATATAGGTATGGTTCCTCCCACAGAAAATGATTGACCTGAGAGAAAAATAGGTCTTTGTCCATCTTGGACTAGTGAGGGAGGATCCTACCAACAGCAAGAAAATTCAGAATGTGTGCAAACCAAGGCACACTAGACTGCATAGCAAATAACTGCTCATCAAGAAATAATTCATTGACAGGTGCTACTGCATATTCTTCCAAAACAATTCTAGAGAGGTGGTCAGCCACCACATTCTCAACTCCTTTCTTATCCTTGATCATAAGATCAAACTCCTGCAACAGTAGGATCCATCTGATCAGCATTGGTTTGGCATGCTTCTTGGCCAATAGGTATTTCAGGGCTAAGTGATCAGTAAAAATAATAAGTTTAGACCCAAGCAGGTAGGGTCTAAACTTGTCCACAGTAAACACCACAGCAAGCAGCTCCTTCTCAGTGGTAGTATAGTTGAGCTGAGCTTCAGCTAGTGTTTTACTGGCATAATAAATCACTGCAGGCAACTTATCTTTTCTCTGTCCTAAGACAACACCTATGGTCAAGTCTGATGCATCACACATCAGTTCAAAAGGGAGTGAGTAATCTGGAGCTTGGATTACAGGAACAGTGGTAAGGCACTTTTTTAAGACCTCAAAGGCCTCAAAGCACTCAGCAGAGAATTCAAATGGTACATCCTGACACAGCAGGTGGCACAATGGCTTAGCAATTTTACTGAAGTCCATAATGAACCTCCTGTAAAAACTAGCATGTCGTAAGAAGGATTTGATTTGCTTGACAGTCTTGGGTGGGGGCAGGTGTAAGATCAAGTCCACCTTAGCCTTGTCAACCTCTATTCCTCTTTGGGAGACCACATGGCCTAACACAATTCCTTGTGTTACTATAAAGTGGCTCTTTTCCTAGCTTAAGACCAAATTGGTCTCTTCACATCTTTGTAAAACTAGGTCAAGGTGACTCAAGCACTGGCTAAAGTTGTCCTCATACACTGAAAATAATTCACGAAGATTTCTAGGAACTTGTCAAATATATCAGAAAAAATTACATACATGCACCTCTGAAATGTGGCTGGGGCATTGTACAGTTAAAAAGGCATCCTCCTGTAAGTAAAGGTGCCAAAGTGACATGTGAAAGTAGTTTTTTCTTTATCTTGAGGATACACAGGGATTTGGTTATACCCTGAGTATCCATCAAGAAAGCAGTAAAATGCCTTCCCAGCCAGCTTATCTAGAATTTGGTCAATGAAAGAGAGAGGGAAGTGGTCTTTCCTGGTCTTGAAGTTGAGTTTTCTGTAATCAATGCAAACTCTCCAGCCAGTGGTTTCTCTAGCTGGCATCAACTCCCCAGAATCAAAGGTAATAACTATTATGCCTGACTTTTTGGGTACTACCTAGACGGGTGACACCCACTCTGAATCTGAAATGGGGTAAATTATCCCTGCATCCAACAGCTTTACTATCTCCTTCAAGACCACCTCTTACATGTGATGATTAAGCTTCCTTTGCATCTCCCTTGAGGGTTTGGCACCCTCTTCCAATTGAATTTTGTGTATACAAACTGAGGCATCAATGCCCCCTAGATCAGCAATTGTCCACCCCATTGCCTTTGTATGCTTCTTAAGAACACTTAGTAATTCCTTCTCCTGCTCACTAGTGAGAGAGGAAGAGATAATTACTAGAAGCTTGTTATTTTACCCCAAAAAGGCATACTTTAATGTGTCTGGGAGCTGTTTCAGCTCCAGCTCAGGGGGACTCTCAATGGAATGCAGCAAAGGTGCCTTAGTGGTTTGAGGAAGGGGCAGCAATATAGGTTTCCAACTGGAATGCTACACTAGGCCCACAAAAAACTCTATTTTGGTATTGTCTTCTATCATGAGAAATTGGGCCTCCTCCTCAACCGTACTCCAAATACTTTCCAGATTTTTAACAACAGTTTTCCAATCCAGCAGATTGGATAATTCTTCTTCCACAAGGCCATCAAGTACATCTATTATACAGCAGTTCTCAATGTACATCTGAGGTTGCCTAGCAGCATTGTACACAGTTAATTGGACCTTCATGTTTCCAAAGGTCACTTCCAGCACCCCTGACCTGTATTGAATGCAAGCATTTGTAGTGGCCAAGAATGGCCTTCTAAGGATGACAGGAATTTGGGCTTTACTTTTATAAGGGTCCATGTCCTAAACTAGGAAATCAACAGGATAGTAGAACTTGTGCAGCCCCACCAAAACATCCTCCACCACACCCACAGGTCTCCTCTCAAACCTATCAGCCAGCTGGAGCACAATTGATGTGGATTTTAGCTCTCCCAAACCTAGCTCCTCATACACAGAATATGGGGGTAGGTTCACACTGTCTCCTAAGTCTAATAGGGCTCTACCAATGGTATGATTTTCAATTATACAGGGGATAGTAGGTTCCCTTAGGTCCTGTAATTTCTCAGGTGTGGCAATAGACAAAGCTGACTCAACATGTTCAACAACAAAAACTATTTTGAGCAACTGCACTCTTGCCTTTTTTTTCTATGTGCAGAGGTCCTTTAAGAATTTAGCATAGGCAGGGACTTATTTTATAACATTAAACAGGGGCAAATTGATCTTCAGTTGCTTGAAGGTCTCCATCATTTCCTCTATTTGAGCATTCCTTTTATCAAAGGAAGGTGGGCCAACAAGTGCATGAGGAAATGGTAGCTGTGGGACTACTGGTGCCACAGCTACATGCCTAACCACATTATGGTAAAAAAATTATTTTTTTCTTTTCTCTTCAATGATTTTTTACTGTTGGGGCTCAACATCAGCCCCTTTATTTTGACCTCGCTGCTCCACAGCAACAGATGAATTCCTTGGTTCTTCAATACTCATATTTATTTCATTTTCACTCTTTATAACCTCCTCAACTGGCCTGCCCACCAAATTGTCAACCACTCTGCCACTCCTTAGGGTAGTAATTGCATTAGCCTCCTCATGGGTAGAGGAGACTTCCCCAATCATATACTGTCCTTTAGGATTGGCTAAAGGTTGACTGGGCAGTTTTCCCTCCTCTCTCATGTTCAAAGCATTACATATTTGACCCAGCTGGTCTCTATTTTTTTTATGCTTTGCCCATGAGAATTTACAGTTTGGACCAAGTTTCCTAAATTTTGCATAGATGTCAGCATTTGCTCTTCAAAGGAAGAGGATCTGGATTGTTGTGGGGGCAAGACCAACTGATTGGGTTGTGGGGCAGGCAACTGAAAATTCTACCTTAGTGGATAACCTTGGTTAAATTGGTGCTGAGGTCTGTATGGAGCTCCCAACTGCTGTTGCTGGAGCTGAAGGTTTGTATCTTATCTCCACCTCAGGGTGGTTTCTCCATATGTACCCAGCCGGTTGCTGCTCATATGCTTGGAAAGCATTGGCATGCTCCATAACTAAATCAGGGAACTGATTGACTGATGGACAATCTTGAAGTGAATGTGTGGGAGATTGGCATATCAGACATGCCTCTTCCACCTGTGCTGCCATCCTAGGCTGCATCATATTCATCAATTTGTCAAACTTTAAACTCAAATTGTCCTCCTTTCTTTCCAATTCACTGTTTACCTTAACCTCATACATTCCACATCTAGGGGTGGATTCTTTCACCAACTTAGCTGGGGTCTAGCTGTCATTGCAAGACAGTGACTCCTGCTGTATGGAATTCTCACTAATAATGTCAAACAACTCCCATGCCTCATCAGCTATCTTGTGGAGTTAACTACCACCACATGAGTTATCCACCATATCCCTACTTTTGGGATTAATTCCTTGGTAAAATATTTGCACAAGTTGCCACTGTGGAATTTGATGGTGGGAACATTCTTTTAACATCTCTTGAAACCTCTCCCATGTCTCATAAAAATCTTCAGTTGAGGACTGAGTAAATGACAATATGTTTGTCCTCATCTGACTAGTTTTATTCATGGAAAAGAATTTAGCCAGAAATTGACTTTGGAGATCACTCCATGTCTGAATGCTATTGGCTGGGAGCTTAGAGAGCCAGGTGCTGGTTTTGTCCTTTAGGAAAAAAGGAAAAAGTCAAAGTTTAGTGGCTTCAGGTCCCAGGCTAGCAATATTGAATGTGGTGCAAAGTGTCAAGAATTGGTCAATGTGCTTGTAAGGATCTTCCTTACTAAGCCCATGAAAAGATGGAAGCATGTTAATGGTGGAGGACTTGATTTCATAATTTTCCTCAACTGAAGGGAATTATATGCAAAAGGGAGATGTGTAATCCCCAGGTGCACTATATTCCTTCACAGTTCTTTGCCTCTCAGCCATGACAACTGGCTTAGTTTCAATAGTAGGGACTTTTGTGGTATTTCTCAGTCTAAGAACCCTTTCAACCTCAAGATTTGTAGGTTCCAACTCAGGGTTTAACGACCTTCTATCAAGCATACACACACAAAATCAACAGGTAAAGAAAATGCTCACAGCAGACACAAAAAATTTGCAAACAAAAATTATAACTACACAGATTTACAACTAAACTATTGATAGGGAATTTCAACACAAATGGACTGAGATTTAGGGTAAACGAAGTGCAAACTGATCTAGCTAAACTCCAACTGCTTCTCTAGCTTTTCTCTACTGCTGTTGTCCAAGTTTGCAAAAATTAGTAGTACTTTAATTCTATTTAAGGTACAACTACAAAAAAAACTTTATTCTAAATTCTAACGCAACTCAGGTCTACTAAAAATATCAAAATTCCCGACAGCAGCGCCAAAACTTATTAGTCATTTCTAGAGTGGTGACTTATTATTGGTGAGAAAATAGTAGAAGAAGTATAAATCAAAGAGTGAAAGAATAAAAAATGGTTAAAAAAGCAAATCTGAAACACACACAGCCTACAAGATATAGGGCTGTTGTAGTAAGTTTTGAGTAAGTAAGAGTTTATCCCACAGAGAAATTGATCTAGAACCCAAAATGGGCTATATTAGTAGGCCTCCAGATTTGACTACAGATCTAGCAATCCTAAAGAAAGGGAGTTGGGTGAAGTTATTACTAAAAGAAGAGAAATAAATTGCAGCTCTATTCTAAAGAAATGGTTATGAAGAAGGTGGTGATGGTGTGTATTAAAATAAAGATAAAATATTGGGAAGTAAGTAGTTAAGCTATGGTTACATCAGCTATGTAACTCAGACTTAGGTCTTTCTCTATAGCAATCCCTCAGAAGGCTACAAGCACATATGCAAGGAAGATGTATCTAACTCAACCCTTATGGGTTGACCTGGTCTCTTAAGGCTATAGCCTGTCCACTTCAATGGTCACTGGCTATCCAATAGAGAGGATCAAATCACATGAATTAAGTCAGAAAAGCAATCTAATCAAATGGAATAGATTGATCTTAAGGCTATAACTTGTCCACTTAAATAGTCACAGATTATCTAATAGATGTCCTCAACCCAACTATGAAAATCAAAATATTAAAACTATTGCAGACACCATACATGCCAGGCTACAAGCTCAAGCATCCATGGGAGCAAATTGCTCTTTAAAGACTAGTGGAAACCCAACTATTCAAAGGCTATTTGGAGGCTTTAAATGCAACTGGTCATTGTCATAAAAGGCTTGTAATGACTCAGCTCACAAGTCTTCATTCTCTATAGAGAAATCAGAGCTAATATTTGATATTGGTCAAGTACAACAGAAGGGAGCTTATTCCTGCAACAACCTCTCACAAGCCTACAACCTCAAGTGCAGCAGAGAAGAATCCTTCTCAGAGCTGTGTCTTGGAATCACCCTAGGGCTATAGTCTGTCCACTTAAATGATCACAGGCTATCCACAGAGGTTATCCATACCATAGAGAACTGAGTTGGAACATGTATATTGCTACTACCACCATGGTCTCAGGGCTACAAGCTCAAGCTGCCATGGGCATTTCAAATCAGTTTAAATCCTAAATGTATGGCATAGATTGAACAAAACTATGGGCAAATAGAAAATTCACAGATTGAATAAACCATTAAATAGCCTTGTGCAAAATAGCTCATCAACTAATCCCAATGTGCACAAAACCCATTACAAAACTAATGAAACTAAACTGAATTGCTTACAGAGAATTTAGCCCGCAATTGCTGGGCTAAAAGAGAAGAAAAAGTGGAAAAAGAGGTAATCAAACTCTATCTCTAGTCTACTCGAGCTCACAGCGGACAGATGTTGAAGGAGGGATGATGATTCTATGTTAAATTTATAGCTTAAATACTCAGTCCTAATGCCTTAGCCAATAGAAGATTATACTCTAATTTTTAGGGTAGATCTGGCACTATTACAACCTTTGGATGCCTTGGGATGTGTGCCTCGAGATCAGGGCCTCAGGATGTGTGCCCTGGACCTGGGGAAATCCCCAAAAGGTCCTTGAGTTAAGGCTGAGTAGTGGAGAGCTCGAGCTTCGCAGGGTTCACTTTTTCTCATTAATTCTTTCGCACGGCTTGTGGAGTCCTTGCGAGGTAACATTTAGCTTTGAAAGCTCCTAGCTCGCACTGGTGGACTTTGAATACTTGCGTAGCTGCTCTGCACTGCAATGCTGTCGTGAGGATGAGTTGCACTGAATTGGCTTGACTCGCGCAGTAGAGCTTCAGGTATCTCTTGTCTCGAGGATCTCGCGAAGTAAAAGTTGAATCTCGCTTGGCTTCTTGTCAAATGGATATCACAGCTCACTCGGTAGAGGGTTGGGCTTTTAAGCATGCGAGAGCTGCATGAGAGAACTTTTGGAGCTCTCTCTCCTCTTGAGGCATGCGAGAACTTTGCATTCCTTTTGTGCATAGTAGTCTCACGAGACTGCGCGTGCGGCTGCTATCAGACTTGATCCCCGTGAGAACTTCGTGAATTCTATTTCTTAAGGTTTAGTGCGCGACTGCTTTATGAGTTCCTTAAGTGTTGACTGTATCTGAAGTGTGCGACTACTGTGCGAGAGACTGCTTTGGGACAATCCCTTCACCGAGTTGGGCGAATTCTTCGCAAGTTCTTTTCTGCTATCGGTATCAGCTACACGAGGAGGCCTTACTACGGATTTTGTCACGCGAGGTAGCATTTCTTTTATGCGAGATAACACCATTTCTCTTTACTGCTATGTAGCTGTTGCTATTGCAGCCTTCTCCTCTCACATCCATACATCTTTCATCTGTTGAACTTCTTGAGACTACTTTGACATGCAAACTAGTCACCATAGTGTGTACCACCATGGTGTTCCATTGATCTTTGGCTCAGTAGTCTTTTTTGGCTTAAATTCTATCTCTTTTTTATACCAAAAGTACGGACTTTGTACTAAGTTACATAATTATTACTAACTACAAAACAAGCTAAACAAGGGGTTATTAGTCAGCTTCAAGGTTCAGTAAAGGCTGGAATAAGAGGTGAAAAGTGGTACTTTTCAGTGAATAACAATAATCTGTAAATGAGAAAATATCCCATGGTATCCTTTTTTATCTCATAAAAATATTCTATACATCTCTTTATTCTCTATTACCCAAAGATAAGAGTACTTTTAGAGAAGTATTATTGCTATGCCCATTTCTGTAGCCAAGACGGGTCTTAAGGACACTATGATAGCTTTATCTCGAACTAAGGGGACATTATAGTTACTATGCATGCAACCTCATCAGGCTGGATGGTGGTTTATGCTATGATATGGAGGTTAGGTGGCTATCTACACGCGGACCTCGCATGATAGGCTCGAGCAGCAATCCTGACACAAATCGTTTTAATAAGATAAGTAAGATACGAAATACGTTGTGTAAGCATATGGAGTAATAATAAGACTTTCGATATGCCACGTAAGTTAAGTTGACAAGACAAGTAAGAAAAATATAAGCATTAGAAGCATCATATGCATGGAAACCTGTTACGTTCTTTCAGCTTATTTGATATGAAAAGTTTATGAGATTTTTCTATATGTTGGTTATATATATAATTGTAAGGGTTTCACTTTCATTCATAAGGTTGCACCCACGATCACCCAGGTAGATTGTAGTGGATCGGTTGTGCAATCCACTGAGTTTACGTGACTAAGTAAACTCACCCCACCAAAAACTAACAGTTACAGGTGAAGATATGGACTATACTGCCTGATGGACTTGATGCATTGGAAGATGATACAGATTATAAGGGTGACGACTTGGATGATCAACTAGACGACATCAGGTATATATTAATAATTTAGAAAGATCTTCCAGTAGTTGACCAAACCTCTATTTTTGGTTAGTTTGTTTATTGGACTCAAAATTTAATGTAAGCTTATTGAAGAGAATTTTTAATACGAGAAGAAAGATTGATTCATGATTTTTGGGAGTCCAATTTTATATAAGATCAAGTAAGATATGTATGTCCGCTTATCGCCTTGATAAGTGTGCGGTATCATAACACGGAATTCTAGGCCCTTGAGATTGGCTAGGATTCTAGGTCGTGACAGAGATGGTATCAGAGCCTAGGCTTTACTTCTTCGAGGACTGTGTGGCTCATGTAAGTACTCTATGGTGATTGAGGTGATAATGAATCCAATAGACCCCTCGCTCTAGATCTTTTGAGGACTGAATGATTTTAAGAAAGAGTGATGATCAATGACAAAAGATTTGAAGGTTCACTTGAGGATTTAAGAATTTATTAAAGAAATAGTTATATGGGATAAAAGCATGTGAGAAAAATTGATAAAAATATTTGAAGATTGAGGAGCAATTAGAAGAAACATTTTAAAGTGTTGGGGAATTATTAGAAGGAAAATTCTTTAATGATTTGATAATTTATAGCTCATTATTTGTTTGAGATATCGATTATAAGATTTGCTTATTAGAAGTTATTCCAGATTGAAAAACAAATTACTATCAATAACCTTAGATAATTTTGGAATAGTCTATAATCAACGAGATATAATAAAGTGGATAACCTTCAATGGAGTTTTGGGAGTTATTATTTTTTTTGAGGAGAGGAAAAATCACAAACAAATTATTTACGATACGACGGAAATTATGAATTTTGAAAAGTTAAGGATGGTAATAAGGAAAGGGCGTTTCACTAAGACAGAAGATTTCTAATTTTTCTTAAGAATATTTTTGCAGATTAAAAGTGCCATGGCGAAGTAATTATTGAGGATTGGATGTTGGAAATTTAACTAAGTCAGGGATTCAAGAGATTTTAATTTATCAGTCGAAAGTTTATAACTAAGGATTCATACCAGATTTGACATTTGAAATTTCGAGTGCTTAAGGATAATTAGGAATGATAAATAATTTGATGCTTAAGGGACCACATCACGATATTATTCATTAGGGATTGATGAATTTAAGTTGGATTTTATTGTTATTAAGGAAAAATTATATTGTGGTGTAAAAATGATTAAATCAATTTTTAAAGTATTGGGCGATGATGAAGATTCACAAAGCCGATTATATAAATAAATAAATAAAAATAATGGCTTGAGTCTAGGCACAATAAGCTTAATGTGATTAGAAGTTGGGAGCTAAAATTGGCACATTGTTAGAAAGAAAAACTTTCTTATAATTGGGATCGGTGGCATGTGAAACACCACCTAAGCCATCTAATTGATTATAATGGCATAAAGATATCTATGGCGAAATGGCAACGCAAAACATGATCTCAATCATATATTTGTCAGTTTGATTCAAATGTTAGCAATTTACTATTGTCATGTGACTAATTTTCGAGGATGAAAATTTTATAAGGAGGAAGAATATAACGACCATGATTTTTCTAGTTTTAAATCGTTGACATTTGAAGAAAAATCAACTATTTTGACTAGTTTGACCTTGGTCAAACTCTTGACCGGTGTGACATGGCCTCGTACCCCACCTGTTATAGTTGGTTACATCCACTCAGGCACAGTAAATCTTAAGCCTGAACTCGACGCCAAATCCGAACCGACGATTCCTTTTTAATTGATTTCCTTTCAAAAATAAAAATAAAAATAAATAAATTCCTTAAAAGGAAACCCTATAATAGATATTATATAAATTATTATATTTTATTATTTCAACAAAGTAGAATAAAATAATTGGTTAAATTCATGATGTGAAATTAAGTGAATGGATGGTGAGTGATGTTGTAGTATGGGGTAGGTGCTAGTGTTCTACACCCTATTTATAAGTGTAAATTTTGAATGCATGGGATTCGGTTGCCAAATTTGGCAACCGAATCCAAGCACCACAAGGCAACTTTCCCCTCAGCTGAAAAATTAGAGCCATTTAGGACTCTTCCTCTTTTATTCCTTAGACTTCCTTAATTAGGCAGGCTATATCCTAACCTGGTATGGCCGTCCTCTTCTCTTTCTCTCTCTCACTATTAAACGCAAGCAACCCAAACCACCATTAAAACCAGCAGCCTCTCTCTATCTCTCTTCCTCTCTACGTTAAAATAGCAGCCCGAAGCACCCCCAGCCCCTACTCTTACTTTCCCTTCTCTCTCTCTCTCTCTCTCTCTCTCTCTCTACCGTCCACTTCTCCCAGCCCCAACTCACTCTCTCCCTCTCTCTATATAACTATATATATATATATATATATATATATATATCCCCCGCCTCTCTCTATGTTAAAGAGCCACTCAACACTAGCCAACCATGAGGAATATTCATTCTCTCTCTCTCTCTCTTACCTTTGACCCAAAGAGCAACCCAAGACCCTATTTAATGCCCTCTCTCTTCACCACATCGTGTCCTTTTCACACAGCCATCCTATACTATCTTTTCATGTCCGACCTTCTTCCACTCTTACACGAGAGCCAGCTTGAAGAGCAAATTTTATGTTGCCGGATCAGGCTAACATCATCTTCTCCCCCCACGTTACATCTAATTATCGATGGATCCGCAATATGTAAATAAAGAGATATAGATGACGAACCGTGCAAAAACGGGCCTCTTCCAATGGTGCAAAGCCATGAATCCGAGCGTTTATTTTATTTTATTTTATTTTATTTTCGCTGTCGAGGCCGCATCCTTGGATGACATTACCGTCTCATGAAGTCTCGTGTATCCTGAAATCACATGTGATCAGCGCATGAGGTCGAACGTTAAAGCTGGAGTTGTGCCTATCCCACCAATCAAAAGCTCCTATGAAGTAGGTGCCCTTCTATCCATCCAAATCTACACTTTTACACTTTTTTAATGTGATGAATATATATGTGATGAATTTAGTAAAAGTGAAAATTCTCAATATTCTGTTTTCTGTGGATTCACAAGACGGTTATGGTCAAAGGATTGACCCTATGGTTAAACCTATCGACCGAGAACCATATGGCACACGAGTGTGCCAGCAAAATAGATCCTAAGGACTAAACACCGGGCACAAAAACAAAAATCCCTGGTCAAGAATGGGTTGTTGCCCTACTTTATTTTGTTGTGCACTCGATTTGAGGTCATCGTTTGACCGTTTCAATCTCGATGATCCGATCAGTTTCTGATCTCGGTCAAACCATGGACTCCTTATAAAATCATATGCTTTATACATCTAACGGTTCACATTGATCCACATGTCCTTATTTTTATAAATTTTAGTACTCCAAATATGTGAATATATTTATTTACACTTATAGTACTTTCTGTGTTTATTTATTTAAATTTGCTTATACACTAGCTAAAGGGTCCAGTATGACCCATTAAATTTTGTGGACCACAAACATATGAACCGAAGCCCATAGATCGAAATAAAGATTATTTGTCCGTCTGTCGAATAGATGCTTAGATTTGATTTAAACGGATACATCGCGCTCTTCGCACCACTTTATGTCGTGCACATAATCACCACAATTTCTACACTCTATGCTTGTGGCACCTTAGTCTAGGGTCAGAATTGACCTTTTTAGATCACAGGATTTAGGTTGAATTAGGCCAGTGGTCAAAATCCACTTTTTCTATGACACCACATGGTTACCAAACCCAATGTCCCATATCTGATTTATTCAAATCCTTAAAATGGACCTTAAATATCGCATAAGCCTTTCTGGAAATTAAATCATTCATGACCCCCAAATATCATATGGTCCATGGGCGTTATGGGCCTGCCTAGTCTATGGATTCTTAATAGGCTCGTATATCCAATGCAGCCAAAAACGCATTTTGTAAAATCATGAACCTAAACCTTTGGAATAGGCCCAACTGATCTTCTAAGCTTAGGACAACTATTTAGGTACATCTTCTACCCACGCTATGAAGGTGTACCTACCTCGAAAATCATGCAATAAGGATCTGACGGTCGAAACTTCTTTGAGTCATATGGGAGTCAATACTTAGCCAAATTTCACAAACGACTAGTCCGTTTTCATCAGATCGACAAGATCTCTCTGATGAGACTAGTTTAATATCACTTTGTAATACGCTTTTTAGTACTCACGTACTTTCTATTTTTATTTTGGTCACCTTCTTGTTGAGAACTGGAAAATACCATTTTCCACCCCTTAATCTGGGCCTTGATAGACTCTTGAGAGAACTAAATAAGTGTTTTAAGTGTTTATTTTATAGCTAACAATAAAGGCAGGCTTAACCCTGAAAGCAACTTAAAGTGCCAAAAAGATGATGACTCATGCTAATCTAGTGGAAGAAGGAGAAGGGACAACCTCACTGGCTGTCAAAATGCCTAAACTAAAGAGGACAAAGGCCTGGTTTTAACCTGGAAAGAGGTTTGGAGCTATTCGAATAGAAGAATGCATTATAGAATGCTATTCGAAAGGATTCCTAAACTATTCGAAAAGAACCTGAACTTTGCGAAAAGAACTAAAAGCTCCAGGCTTAGTTTTCGAAGAGCACTTGAACTATTCGAAAGGATTCCTGACCTATTCGAAAAGAAGAGAATTCCTTACGAACAACACTAGATCTGTGCGAATAGAGCTCCAGAAGTCATTTTTTCCCTTCGAAAAGTTCTCCAAACTGTGCGAATAGAGCTTCAAAAGTTATAGTACTTCCCGAAAAGGTCCCCAAACTATGCGAAATGGTATTCTGAAGATTCCCACCAACTGCAAGGGCAATTTAGTAATCTCTGCACGCACCCCAATGCAATTAAAAACCCAGGGGCATTTTGGAAGATTCGAAGCACCAACTAGAGGCATATTCCAACCCATGTGAGCACCCAAAGATGAAATTACTTGGCGGGAACTTCTGGAAGCTCAAACAGATTTTTGAATTACATAACAGAATTGATGCTTCTGTCGCCTGATTGGCTGAACCAGATCAAGCAATTCTGATTGGCCAGAACAGATCTGGATCCTTGTTCTCGACTCCTATTGGCTGATATGGATCAAACCAATTTTGATTGGTTAATGCACATCTGAAATGGACTTGGGGAAAACTATAAATAGACGAACTATTTGCCCAATTTGGGTATCCAGAGTTTGAGTTTCATTTCTGCTGCCCCATTTCCAATTCAAATAGCTTGTCTGAAATCTCTGTAATAGTCTAGCTTTTGTTTGTAACTGAGAACTGTGAGACACTTATGTAATTCAAGTGAGAATTGTATTCAAGACTACAAATCCGAGAGCTGTTTAAGCTATGCTCTGTAATTGTAATGGTGGATTTGAAAAGGTTGCTTTCAACAGTACGTTCTCAATCGGATTCATGTTGAGGGTTCCTTGTGATCTCCTTACTCATTAGAATCCTTTAAATTTACTGTTTTTAAAGCAATTTCCCTTAATTCATTATCCCTATGAGAATCTGCGTTTGTAACCTAATTTCTCAGCATTTGTAGTGGTGCTCATGTTCTGAATCAAGAATTCGGATTGAAGACTATTGGATGATCTATGTCTATGACAGTGGACAGATCATAGCCATAAGTTCAACTCAATCCTAATCCTTGAGTTGGATTATTTTCTCTTACATCTGAGCTGGTAGCCAGATGAAGATTTGAAACTTTCTCAACTGTGCTACACTAGTTCTCATTCTGTAATAAGTTACTAAGCTTAAGTCAACTATTATTTCTCCATTCTTATTAATTTTACATCCAATTCCCCCAACTTAGATCTGGATCACTTAGTTTAAATTCTACTTTTAGATAATTTAGTTAATGTGACAAATTCAACCGCTCATCTTATTCGCTTTGTAGATAGGATTAGAGGCCAGATCTGGTAGCTCAGATCTGAAGGTTTACCATTCATTTTAAATCAATTCCCTGTGGACAATCTTTTACTCACTTACATTTAAAACTTGCTACAATTGGCCCTGATCTTGCAGGTTAATTAACTTCTCTCTGTGCTGATATTTCTTATTCTTTTTAATTTTCTAAATTCAGTATAATTTAATCATTTGCAAATCTGTTTTCAAAATACAAATAAATCATGAACACTTAGAATCAGCAACACTTCTCTCTCTTAATGATGAGTGAGGCATTTTTGAATTACGAGTAATATTAGTTTTCTTTATAGTTAGATGTTTTTTTATTATATATTTCATTTACTTTGTATGACATTCATTAGTTAGAAGTACGTTAGGGCATATATATGTTAAGAAAAAAAAAAGAACAAGATACGACACACGACTTTTAAGCGTTCGTCACGGTGAGGTTTCTTTCACGGTTATGTGAAACTTGGAATATTAGCGTCCATATACGGATGCAACCCTCTATGGTAGTATGGGATACCACATGAAGTACATCCAGGTTACTACGGAATCCATCCCTTGGAAAGCATAATTTGTTAAGCTTATCGCACCGTGACCCATTCCAATTAAGTTTAAGAAAAGATGAAATATGAATATATTAAGCTACAAGATATTAAGAAAGTGGGGATTTAAGCCCACACAAATCTTGAGATCGGGGCGGAGACATAAGCCCATAATCGAATAATGTTATGATATTTTAAGATACGCTGTGAAGGTCAGCTGAATATAAAATTAAGTTCCTACACGTGTTATGTCCTACGTGCCACCATAAAATGTAACGTCTGCAGCCAAGATAGGTCTTAAGGATACTATGATAGCTTTGTCTTAAACTAAGGGGGTATTGTAGTTACTATGTGCATAACCTCATCGAGCTGGATGGTGGTTTTTGCTATGATAGGGAGGTTAGGTAGTTATCTACACGTGGACCTCGAATGATAGGCTCGAGCAACGATCCTGACACAGATCATTTAAATAAGATAACTAAGATACGAAGTACGTTGTGTAGGCATATGGAGTAATAATAAGACTTTCGATATGCCACGTAAGTTAAATTGACAAGACAAGTAAGAAAAATATAAGCATTAAAAGCATTATATGCATGGAAACCATTTACGCTTTTTCAGCTTATTTGATATGAGATTTTTCTGTATATTAGTTATATGTATAATTCTAAGGGTTTCACTTTCACTCATAAGATTGCACCCACGATCACCCAGGTAGATTGTGGTGGATCAGTTGTGCAACCAGCTGAGTTTACGTGACTAAGTAAACTCACTCCACCAAAAACTAACAGCTGCAGGTGAAGATATGGATTATACTGCTTGATGGACTTGATGCATTGGAAGATGATACGGATTATAAGAGTGATGACTTAGATGATCAACTAGACGACGTCAAGTATATATTAATTGTTTAGAAAGATCTTCCAGTAGTTGACTGAACCTCTATTTTTAGTCAGTTTGTTTATTGGGCTCAAAATTCAATGTAAGCTTATTGAAGAGAATTTTTAATACAAGAAGAAAGTTTGATTCATATTTTTTTGGAGTCCAGTCTTATATAAGATTAAGTAAGATATGTATGTCCGCTTATCGCTTTAACAAGCGTGCGGTGTCATAACACGGAAATCTAGGCCCTTGAGATCGGCTAGGATTCTGAGTTGTAACACTCTCTTACACATTGTATGGGTTCCTTACTAGTAAAAATAAAAAGAAAAAAAAATCTGGACACTCGTATAGACTCGTGTCCCCTACAATTTACAACATTAGTGCCACTTGAATATGATGGGCATGTGACGCATAGTTGAGCTTTCTGCAGCTTATGTTTACCGTCAGTTCAAGTAGGGCATTGAGTGTAAACGGGTCAGATTGGCCCTATATTTACCGGGTCGGGTATATAAACTTGACTCATCAGGTGGGCTGGGTCGGGCACCAGACATTTGAGCAGAGCTTTGGGTGTCGGGTCAGGTCATGTCAGGTCGACTAAGAAGTTGGGTTGGGCAAAATAGGGTCGGGTCGGGTCAAACCGACCAGATTTGATACTTTATTTATATAAAAATTTGGAAAATAGGGATGTTTGACGGGGTCACGTCGAGTGCATCATCTTGTATCAACTCCCTTGTACATTAACTAGGGAAATTACGAAGAAAATGGACTTGGAGAATGAATTCCAATAATATACCTGTTTCTGATCTGACACCATTATCTTTGCATTAAAGAATATGAGAAGACCAGATGTATTGAATATAAACAACTCTAGCAACATCAGACATAAACAGCTAGCGTTGAATAGGGGTGAAAGGGGCAAGGAGCTAGGTTTCAATCTCTCATAACATTATTCTACGAATTCAATTTCCCTACCGATTTTAATGCGATGGTCCAACACCCATCGTCATCATCATCCTTATCAACCAACGCATCAATTTCCTCATAAATCAAAGACTCGCGTGATATATATATATATATATATATATATATATATATATATAAAAGCCAAATCAGTGGTTAAAAATCTGGTAAAGTCATCTTTTAAAATGACAGAAATATCCTTATTTTAATTAATGCATTCAATAGTTTCTAAGTCGGTAATAATTAGAAATTGTAAATTAAATTTGTCTTATTATGTTAATGACTCCATTTTCTTCTCCAATTTTAAAAATAAAATAAGTAATAGTCTTTTAACCATTTATATGGTAGGTATAATTTACTACAATACATTCTTACCCTTTTAATCTCATTCTTTTGTATGTCCTCACAGTGTAGAATTCTCATTTATTTGATATTATAATACAACCTTTAGTGTCATAAGCAAGTATATGATATATATTTTGTAATTATTAGAAAATTTAATATAAAATAGTGATTAAAGTTGCCTTAGATAATTTGGATTCAGGTTTAGCAAAAAAGTATGTTTAAAAATGTTGGGGGTTTTAAGAGATGATACGGTGTATATCCTTTAGTGTGATTTAATATGTATCTTGAGTTATAACAATACTTTAAGCTTTGAAAAATTGTTAAGATATTCTTATCATCATTAAAATGGCGTGTACAATTTTGCGTAAGATGAAAATGCCCTTCATGGTTAGTTAATCTTTTATGGCATTGGTATTTCACATAGATTTAGTTATATAAGACAACATTATAAAACATATTACTTGTATGAATTCATCATTACTAAATCGAATATAAAACTTTAGTTGCTTGCTTACCGAAGAATCTTGACAAAAGCATCTGACATACATCTGGAACTAGAACACATATTTGAAAATAAAGATGAATATTGGTATTAGTAGCCGAATGATTTCTATAGTTAGATTCGTTGACTTCCTTCCATCAGGTGATGGAGATCTATTTTCGTCCCCTTATTCCACATAATAGATCTCAAGATCATATTACACCTATCAGATGGTCACATATTTATTAATGTGACAGTGATCTTGGTCTACAATGAAGAGTGTTCTGATACCCAAATCAAGTGCAAATGAATCACTCTACATCAAAATGGTCAATCTCCAACATGCTCAAATAGTTATATACGTGAAACATGTGGTGGAGGCACTTCAATAATAATTTTGCGTTATAAGAGTGACCTATACGGTGTTTCAGTTCTACACCTAAGAGCAACTCAAAGTAAAGTTATACGTGTCTAATGGTCCAGTGATACACAAGACACATGTACCATTGTATTTTATTTTACCTTGGCCAGAGGCATGTGATCGTCCTCTAAACACCGACACATGGGGAAGATATTAAGCCATCCTGATATTCCTAGTAAAGAACCTTAGTACTTTTTTATCTATTTATTTGTTTAGTCTCTTATATTTTGCATTTTTCATTTTTCTTTTTAGGATGCATATAATGAAATTCTCATATTTTTCTTTTATCAAGTATATAGGTATAGAGCATGACTACACTCTTTTTATAAATTTACAAGAAGATGATGACCAATTTGATGGCCTAAATGGTGTTTCTTGGGTCTTTAGGTAATAAATTTAAGGGGAGTGTAGAAAAATATGTCTACTTTAGAAATATATTTAAGGAGAGTGGAGGAAAACATGCCTATTTTATAAATAATTTAGGCTATTAGGCTGAGGTAAAAGGAGTTTTACGGAAATTAGGAGTTTGGAGATATGTGAGATCTCAATATTTGCACATGTGTTTGAAAATGTTCTTAGCAAATTACATCACTATCCCTCTTTCCTAACAAATTACATTACTACCCTCTTGTTTAGCAAATTATATCACTAACCCTCTTTCTTAGTAAATTACATCACTACCCCTATTTCTTAGCAAATTACACCACTACCCTCATGGTTAACAAATTAAATTACTACCCCTCTTTCTTAGCAAATTACATCACTACCCCTCATTTGTTTTCTCACGTGATATAAATGCAGATAAGGATAAAGGAGTCTCATGCCGTCAGTATTATGCATACATATTTCAAATAAGAGATCATATATGATGGAATATAATGAATAGTGGTCGCCTATTTCAAGAATATGTCTTTGATATGTATGTAAAAATTGAAACAAATCAATTGAGTTATTACTACAGTAACCAATCTTCTATACATGCGGACCTCTACATTTGCAAGTTCACCTACTTCATCAATTATCATAATCTCAAACTTAAGTGTTCGGCTTGCGAATCACGTGCATTTAACTAATATATATATATATATATATATATATATATATATATATATATATATATATATATATATATAGGGCCGGGGATATGCATCTGGGAGTAGCGAATCTTTACGTCAATTGATATGGGTGCGACACGTAGCTCCATTTTTGTGAAGCGATGGGTAGCTTGGGAACCACTTTACTAACTAAAGTTACACTTTTAAAATTGTTTAAAGGTTAAATACCCTTTCAACTGTCATTCTTGACTTTTTAAAAGTCTGTTTTCTCTTTCTTCTCTCCACTTTTTCAAGAAACTATAAGGGTTGCTTTTTCAGGTATATTTTACTCAAAAATATGAGTGCCCAGTAGCGAAACGCTAGCACCTTGGCAGCGAAGCGTCGACACCCCGATAGCGAGGCGCTGACACCCCAACGCCATGGGGCCGAAGCCTCTATATCGAGCTGTCGGTGCTTTGCTTAAAAAAAAAATCGAGTGTCGATATGCGCCTGGGCGTAGAGATATATCTCCACGTCAATTGATATGAGTGCGACACGTAGCTCCATTTTTTTGAAGTGATGGGTGGCATGGGAATCACTTTCCTAATTAGAGTTACACTTTTAAAATATTTTAAAGGTTAAATACCCTTCCACCCGTCATTCTTGACTTTTTTAAAGTCTCTTTACTCTTTCTTCTCTCCACTTTTTCAAGAAACTGTCAAAGTTAGGAAAGTGATTCCCCGATAGTGAGGCGCTGACACCCCAACGTCGAGGTGTCGACGCTTCTATATCGAGGTGCTGGTACTTCGATTAAAAATAAAAAATAAAAAAAAGTTTTTTTTAGCAAAATGCCAACACCTCTATATCAGGGCGCTGGCACCTCGACGCCCTTAAAATAAATTTATTTATTTATTTTATATTTTTTATTAAAGTGCCGACGCCTCGATATAGAGTCATCGGTGCCTCTGAAATGAGGCACCGACTCCCCATTATTATTTTTTTTTTAGTGAAGTGCCGACACCTCGATATTGAGAGGCTGACACCTCTGCGTTGGAGTGCTAGCGCCTCGCTATCAGGGTGTTAGTGCTTCGCTGCAGAAGTGCTAGCAGTTCGATACCGGGTGCTCACATTTTTTGAGTAAAATATACCTGAAAAGGCAAGTCTGATACTTTCTTGAAAAAAAAAAAAGAGAGAAGAGAGAAAAACGTAAGAGATTTTAAAAAGGTTTATAAAAAAGTCAAGAATGACGGCTGAAAGGGAATATAACTTTTTAAATAAAAGTTTAACCCTGTTTAATAAAGTGGGCCGCATGCGACCCATCAATTCACAAAAATGGTGCTATGTGTCGCGCCCATATCAATTGACGTAGAGATATTTCTACGCCCGGGCGCATTTTCCCCTTTCCCAAATATATATATATATATATATATATATATATATATATATATATATATATATATATATATATGCGTAATGATCAGTTGACTCGAGCAGGATCACACACTCCAGGCATGGTCCGAAGATCCATCATGTAATGGAGTGACTAAAAAATGATCTCCACCATCGGATTAGACACAGGCAATAGATTTTTAGTATTAGCGGCCGCATAAATGTGGTTGGCACGTATAGAGGTACCCTATGTATGTAGTCCGGTTTTATAAGTTTGAACACATGCGTAAGCCATGTGTTTGAATCAGTTATGTGCCACGTGGCACCTAAGAGGGATCAGATGCTACGGCAGCATGCCCAAGGTCTATCAAGTGCAGTCAAAAAATATAAAATTCAAAAGGATATTTCTCCACCGTTGAATCTTTGGCTAAAAATTTCAATGAATCTTACTCAAGCATCTAACCCATAAAACCAAGGACGCAAGGTGAATCCTTAGAGTTGTGGTGCTACTTGCCTAAGGTCAATTATATACCATCTAAAATACAAAATTTTTTTAAAAAAAATTGTGCTTTTCCATCATCAAATATTGAGTCAAAGTTAGAAAAAATTCAATGTTTCAAATTAGGTTTGCGGAGTACACTATTTGACCTATGATTTGAAGAGTAAAAAAGTCCAAAAAATTATTATTCTTTAAAACCATTGGGAGTGGATGAACTCTTTGAGGATGTGGTTCAACTTGAGAAGGTAGTATCGTCCCTTTTCCCCTAAATGTAATCACAAATTAGCAGTTCTAAGGACTTTACTTAATTGACTGATGAATTGAAATCTACCAATTCGAAAATAACAGACCATTAAACAATCATTTATAACCCAATGTCATTATTGATTGAGAGACACCGAGACACAGGCTTTTTTCTTAACACACCAAATGAAAATGGCAATTTTAACTAAATAATTAAAGAAGTTATTATATTAAGGAAGAAACTCTTGTCTTACGTAATGCTCCTCTCGCTTTCTATATCCAGAGCGGCACAGCCCAAAACATTGTTTAGTGAAGAGAAGTCAACTAATATACAAATGGGCACGTTGGGATAGTGGGTGGCCTCACCTTCTGTCTTTTCTTATCAATCTTAGGAATCTTCAAGGAAACAATAACAGAGAACAATTCATAGAGGTAAACAAAGAAAACCCATCTCTTCTATCTTTCAGATCTTCAATATGTAGAAACAAGGAAGGAAGGGAACCCCGAACCCTTTTCTCCAAATCTTTATATCAATCTCTTTATCTTTTCTTGGTATCCTTATTTTTGGAAAAAATAAGAGAAAATAATCTCTATTTCCCCTTAACAGAGTTCTTCATAATGAGAGATATAGCTTCTTGTTTGGGTGAACATGCAGTGAAAGTAACCAATTCTACATGTTCTTCTACCGTATTAACACAAGTTCCTTCCTCAAAAAGCATGGTCACCTGTATCTACAAAGCTAATCTCTCTACTCGAAAACTGCTCCCGATCGCCATCACCTGGAGCAAGAATGAAGTGGGTTATATTCACAATATCAGCATAGGCGAGGAAAATTATTTGTTAAGGAGACTCGACAACAATTCTCATTTCTTCCCAAATAGAAAAGGGAATATAACATTCCAATCTGGTAATGGTGAAGTCCAAGTCTATTGGGATCTTTCTTACGCAAAATACAGGTTGGGACCAGATCCCATAAGTGGTTTCTATGTTGCAGTAGTTGTAGACAGTGATCTTGTTCTCCTACTCGGAGACATGGACAAAGAAGTGGCTGGAAAGAAGTTTTGCACAAGAATCCCACTCACCGATTTTGTTCTTGTTTCTCGAAAGGAGTACATTTATGGTAAGACCCTTTATTCTACAAGCACTCAATTTTGTGACAATGGGATAGTTCATGACATTTTGATTAATTGGAGTGGAGAAGAAGGCAGCGATATAGAGCCCGAGTTATCTGTTTTTATCGATAAGAAGGAGGAGCTTCATGTGAAGAGATTGCTATGGAACTTCCGAGGAAATCATACAATATTTGTTGATGGATTGCTAATTGATATGACATGGGATTTTCATGCCTGGTTCTTTAATCCAGCATTCGGGTATACTGTTTTAATGTTCAAGAATAGAAATGGGTTGGAGAATAGGATTTGGTTAGAGGAGAAGTGGATGAACAAGGAGAATGAGAAGCTTGGTTTTTCATTCTTAATTTATGCCTCTAAAAGGTAACAAATTCAAACTTTTTGTTCACCTCTGTCTTTTCTTGTTTCTTTTTCTCTCTTCTCGAAAAGGCAGGTTAGCAATTCTTTTGGTTAACAAAATAATTTGGATAGGATAAATGGATGTACCATATGATTTGCCGAAATGTGATTTTTATACTGGATTTGTAAAAGCTCAAGCTTATGAAGATTATGCAAATGATATTTATTTTGACACCATTCTTTGGTACTTTATACCCTTAGGGGACTAGTTTTGTAAATTGGATAAGGTAGTCTTATAGTTTATTGAGTATCAGATAAGTGAATTGTAGTTAGAAACGAATTGGGATAGATTTAGCATTGTTTCTTTTATGAATTCCATTTCATGAATTTTAGAACAACATTGTTTTCTAGTATACACTACAAAAAACAAGACTATTAGCGGCAGCCAAAAACTGCCGCTAATAATCTTTAATAGATTTTTGTTAATAGTGGCAAAAAGTAGTGGTAACATAGTACTTTTAGACCATAGAAGTATTTACGGTGGTGATGTGTCACGCTCCCATGCCCCTCCCCGGCCTCACGATCCATGGCGGCGCCACGGCCGAGTGGACCCGCACACATGTCACTCCTTTATTCATATTCGGGCATTTCAAACTCTTAAGTCATTTCCCAATTCATTTATCAAACTCGGTTAATTCACGATTCTATTCATGTAAATTTGCCATATATATATTTTTTTCTCTAAAATGGCGTGAAAAATGCTTTCTATTTTTCACGTAGTTGCGGGAAACATTTTTATTTCATTTTCAAGTAATATTGCGGAAGCACAAATGAATTCATTTTATTTCATGTCACAATCTCGTTAACCTGATCAAGCAAATTTGGGTTCACGATTTTATCATAAGTAAATTCTACTTTATGCGGAATCATAAACAAGATAATTCAAAATATTTTCCAAAAGTTAAACCTTGAAAAGCCATCATACTTTAAAGTTCCAATACGAGTTACATCAACAGTTTTTCTCAAAAGTATTGGACTTAAAAGAAGAACAACAGAAATAGAAAGATCCTATCAAAACCGAGAGCAAGTGTTGGTATCATTATTAGTAAAAAGAGCTCAAATTGTCAGCTCAATGATCGTTCTTGGATCTTTCCTCGTTCAGCTCCTCTAACTTTGTCTGGGTGGCTACTAACTAGTTTCTAAAATTTTTGGGTCATAAAACGACTGAAAGTGGTGAAGTTTAATAAAGTCTTAGCTAATATTGTAATGGGTATTTTGTACAAGTAGTGTAAGAGAATTTCATAAATGCAAGTGCAATTGGGGTTTCCAGCAATTGTATTAGCATAAAAATAAATAAGATTAGACTATCGGTAAGCAAAAATTTTAAGTTCAAGAATATTAAATAGTTACTATCTAACATATGGATGAGTATTCATGGTTCAGCACAACATACAATTTAGCATGTAGCATTATTAACTGAGCATGAGACATTGTTTTATAGATTTAGCAAGCACAAACATTTTCAAGGTGCATTAGATTTACAGGGTTGCTTTATGTGGCAAATTATTGATTTGTTAAACCTTTCTTATTAGGTATTTTATTTGTTTATTATTAATGTCTTTTAAATAATTTGGTGCGATATCAAACACTAACCATGGTCCAAGATTCAGGATTTAAGATGCCAATATTTGCGCGAACAAAGGTTGGTACTCTCCGCCAATTACTCAATCAAGACAGTGATCAATGTCCCTGTTGGTCTAATTGGACCTAATCCTCCACTGATGTTTCAGTAACTGTTTCAAGTACGAGGTGATCATACACTACGTGAAACTGTAAAAAAAACAACAGCCCATGACTGTCGTTTTCTCAACAAACGACAATTTTAGACAGTCGAGTGTGCTGTCCTTAAAAAAGAAGTAGTATTTTTCAACGACATATTTAGACCGTCGTTTATTTCATCAAAATAACGATTGTCTTCGGCTGTCTTCCACAAACAACGGTTGTGAGCTGTTGTTTTTTATGTCATTTAAAAAAAAAAAAACACTCACCCTATTTTTTTACGACCCATTATGACTGTTGTTTTTCTCTCATACAATGCGGTCATAGATGAGAAGAAGAACGACGGTTTTTGACTGTCATTTATATATATATATATATATATTAAAAAATAATACATTAATTTAAAAAATAATAATAATATAAATTAAGTTCAGAAAAAAATTAGCACAGAATCTTTCACCTGCATATAAAAAATTAATGCTTTTGATCAATGATCAGATTTCGATTTCTGAATAAACATCCAAAATGGGCCCAATAACCATTACACAAGCAATAAAAATACAAAAAGAAACAAGATAGATCTTCTTTTAAGTGATAAATAAAGTTCCATAACTGAAATATCATTGTAAAATTATCATTTACAAATTGATCTACAGAGAATGGAGAAAGAAACCTATTTTATCTTCTAAAGTAGAAAGATCTGATTCTTTGACTCTTTTATTATCATTTGAGCTTGCGCCTGCCTCTTTTATTATCATTTGAGCTTGATGAACCGATGGAGATGAAGTGATCATTAGGCACAATACCAGTCCCACTGGCAAAGAACAGCATGCAATAGTTGTATATCTGTTTCACACAAAGAATGGAGTCATCAGATTACATTAACAATTATTCTCAATCACTAGTTATTTTCAACATAGCACATTTAAAAAAAAAATGAGGAAGGGGAGATAACAGATAAAATGGTAAGCATTCTGATAGATAAATTACCTTCTTAGGCTTTTAAAATTGAACCATACTGAACCATACTTGCTTCAAGTTATTTAGAGGTCCTACTAAGCACTCATGTTTCTAATGAGATAGGTATCAAATTCAGCAACTATTATTTAATATCCTTAACAACCAAAAGCTCGCCTGGTAAAAATAAATGCATCATCATACAAGTTAAAATTAAAACATAAGCTAACCCAACTAAGCATGTAGTGATGTCCAACACATGTAAAAACAAAAGTACATTATTTACTTTCCTAGTGATTATGTAATGATGTACAACACATGTCAAAACAAAAGTACATTCTTTACTTTCCCAGTGATTTTTTTGTTTCCATTTTGAGAAGATCGAATTTTATTAAAGACAAGTAATATAACTAAAGGAAACCAATTTGGTTCTCCAATACAAAATGTTGAAACAAAATGCCAAGTCGTCCGTTCCCTCCCCGCAGCTATGTTAGCATTAAAACTTGGATAAGCAGTAAAGAAACACGAACAATTTCTTTTGCTAATATTCCCTGATCAAACATAACTAGACTAGATCTAGATATACCTCATAAAAAATAAGACCAAAAGAGAATGCATCAACACTTCTGTCAAATATTTCATCTCTGTAAACCTCACGTGCTATGTATAAACCTAGCACAAGGAAGAAACAATCATTATCTGGTTCCAAGTAAAGTGGTTGCTCCAGTAAGTCAAATAATGACCAAAAAAAAATATCATTTAAGTTTATTCCCCAATGAAGTATAAAAAGAATAACTATTGCAAAAGATTGTTAATTTTCAAGGCGAAGAGTGGAGTTCATCAGACGGTACTTTGTTGCTTCAAACTCAAAACTCTTAAAAATTAAACATGACTAGAGCCAGAACAAGAGTATCAGCAAATCAAATAAAGATTCAAGAAGGTGCCAAAATAAACTATGAAATGATTTCTTCAGGTCTTTCTGTGGGTCGTACCTGGGTTCACGTGTAAAAGGGTTGGGCTCCTCCCAAACTGTCCATTTCCCAAATGGACCAATGTCTGCCAAAAGAGTTGCCTCATAAGAAACATTAGACAACAGCAATGCCTAATACATTGAATTTTGATGCCACACTAATGATTAAAAAATTAATGGCTTATCCCACTACAAGAATTCAGGTAAAATGACATTTTTTATGCTTCATATAACATAATTAGTCATTTTTTCATGGCTTAGTTCATTAGGTGTTCTTAGATTTGAACAATTACAGAATAACCAAAAAGTAAATCAAATATATATACATAAATTCTGTACATGATAAATAGACAAGGTAATTGAACACAATAGCATTTAAAATTCAGCAAAAAAAAATTGGAGCTAGAAATACTAAGCTATAAAACAAGTCATTGAGCGAACATGAATGGATGCCTTCAATTATATGTGTGTGTTTGTGTGTCAAATCCCAAATCCAACCTAATTGGATGCAAGAATATATGTACGAGCAGTAATTACCATCCCCTTGTCCTGGTGATGGCATGGATTCATCCGGTTCACCTAACTTCATCCGTTTTTCTGGTCCATCACCGGCCCCATTTCCAAAATCCTCTTCATCTTCATCTGCACTTAGTTTAACGGCCGGTGCCACAAGCTTTGACTTCTGTTTCAGACTGATGCAAGTTTGCCACTCGAACTAGATGTTATAGGTTTCTGCGTCTCATTCGATTTAGACTCAAATGATCACTTATTGATGTTAGTGTTGGGCCGCAAAGTCCCAAATGAATTGGCGGGAATACCAGATTCAGACTTTTCGAATGCCGATCCCTTCTCTTGCTTCTCTTGATATAGTGAGAGCTAGGAAAACAGTCTATCAGAATATATTCTTATCAAAGTACCTTGAGCTGATGTCTGAAGCTTGCAGCTCAGTCGACTAATCCCTAAGCCTATGTGAAAAAGGCATTTCAGTTTTACAAAGTTAATTTGTATGTGCAAGCAATGAATCCCTTAGTAACAATCTACATCACTCAAATTGGAAGTATATAAGATCAAAACATGAAGCAACAACAAAATTTAAGGAAAAAATACGAAAAACTATATACCCCACCAAGATGACGATTTATCCAGGTGAAGATTACATACAATCAGATTTGCCAGACTTTCAGCATCCTTTGCATCCTGAAACAATTGCAACATCAGGTTTCTCTTGCTCCACAAAGCTATAAAAGAAACACATAATTTATTCTTCAATGAAATGGTATCTAGAATTCCAAAACGTGCCTTGTTCAAAGCATCAAGCAATAGTGATTCAGCTTCATCAAAGCATCCCATGTGCATGCAGCAAACAACCTTTCCATTCAGAATCGTTCCTGTCATCTGACACTGGTCAGAGAAATCTTGGATGATACGATACACTTCTTGCATCTTCGAACCATCCTGATACCACAGAACAATATGATCATTGGTCAAACCTAAGACATTTTTCCACCTATAGTTAATGCAGAAAGCAACCTTACCACTGCTAGGTTCAACCATGCATTTGCAAGTTGGGTTAAAGAGTGGTCTTCATCAATCTGTTGCATTAGTTTCAGCAGTTTCTCTGCATGATCAAACCTATGCATTTTGAGGTATATTTGAACATTCAATGTGTACCTAAAAAAGAAAAAGCGGGCAATCAAGTTTGAGAGACAGAGAGAACACTTCCATATATACAGAAGTTGAGTTTGTGGTTCAGGTGGATTCCACTGGCAGTTGTAGTTGCACCGCACATTTCTTAACATGTAAAAAGAGTCAAAATACACAAATTTATGAGCCAAAATACACAAATCTATAGCTTTTTCAACCATTGGAATGTAGTCATTAGAGTCGAAAATAGTAGGGGAATTATGTTCACTAAATTGAGCCTAAAGGTGGAGCAATAAAAAAAAAGAGAAAAGATTAAAACAATTCTAACTTCTATCAAATTGATAGCTTTAAATTGAAAGAACAGCGAACAAGATTGAAATTTTGAAGTCAAACCTAGGTACCTAGCAAATATATATATATATATATATATATATATATATATATATATATATATATATATATATATATATATATATATATATATATATAATGCTCTAAATTCCAAGAGCAGAATACAATGCTCTAAATCCCGCCAAGATATTTGTACCTTGCCCAAATTCAGCAGAAATAGCCTTTATGAGTTCCCCATTGGAGTTCCTTATAATGCCATCCCCTTGCAAATGCCCACAATGTATATATATATATATATATATATATATATATATATATATATATATATATATATGAACAATTGCATTACTTGGGAGGTGTGGTTCCTATAAGCACTCATAAAACATAATTTCAAATGGCATTTAAATAAAATAGGCCAATTAGTATATAACCTAGTTCCTATTACATACTCTGTGGTCGACACAGAACCTAGTCCCCATTACAACTGCTGTGTACCAATAATTCTACAGTGATGACATCAAAATGATTGGCAAAATTGCTAATGAGAGCAGATAAAAGGCTTGCTGTGTGTCAGCTATGGGGATGCTTTAATGAGTTAATTATTTACTTTCAAATTTCCTCTTTGGTGTGGATGGGAGATTGTTTACTTTGTTCTTATTGCTTTGGAGTGGATTACAAGAAGAGAATTTGTATCAAGAACTAGACAGATCCTTGGAAAAAACTAAAATTCCATTAAATACTAATATTTTCATACTAAAGTGATATTGCAAGAGGAAAGTACAATTGTAACACAAAAGCAGGCTCATATCAGCTCTAAAAATACACCTATTCAGAATGTGTGATCCATCTATCTTTCATGTGATGCCATCATCTTTGCTATAGGAATTCGAATCATTAAGCTATTTAATGTGAAAGCACTCGTACAGATAATAAATGCATCATTAAACTTTCCTTATTCTGATATAAGATTTAGGTATTTGAGGGAAAGTAGCTCCATTCCTGCAAGGAAAAAAAGCAAACATAACTAGTCTAATGCCAAACTATATGGGCTGCAATGCATCGGCACATGAATAAATGAATAAAGTTATGATTACCTTATCAACTTTAAAGGCTTAAACTTGTAAAGGCCAAATTCATCTTGTGAAATTCTAGCAACCTATATCTCTCTCGAAAGTTTTTTTATTGAGGGCGAATCTAATGCCACCCAATCCAAAATACGACAAGACAAGTTCCCAGAATTTTCTTTGGAGCTTAAATAGGATAGAATCAGAAGCCCTGTTGAATGCATAATAAAGCAGGAAATATTTTAATGGTAGCACTAGTACTAGCAAGTGGACCTTGAGACACACAAAGATCTTAAAGAGGAGAAATCCTTGCAACTTGTGACCAAAATGTATGGTTGCAAGATTCCTTAAGGTTGCATATTTTTTGTGCACCTTCCAGTTGAGCCACAGACCCCAACTCCATCTTTGTTGCAATCTTAAGTGCATTAAAACCACCTTTGTGTCTTTTAAGTCTTCAAGAGGCACACCTGGTGACTACTTTTGAGATAAAAGGAGCAGCAACTTTCTACAAAGATGACTGAAACTAATAGGAGACGACATTCACACAAGTCACAACAAAAGGACCCATGAACATTTCTTTCACCCTTTATTTTTCAAAAGGAGCAGCAGCTTGGACAATGAAACATCCGACTATATCCCTACATCCTCCATCAACCCTTCCACCATCTTTTTCAACGATATCTCCATGACATTTCCAAAATCAGCACTGCAACAAAGCACAACATCAAAATCAAGAAAATTTGTACTTGGAATCTGAAATAGAGCTGGTAGCTTGGTATTTTTAAGTGATCCAACCTGATCACCAATGGTCATAACTTGGTCATCAATTATGTACATGTAGTGCACGAGAACATCTCTATATCAGATCATCCGCCCAGAGTGCATCAATAAGCTCTCTATCATGTGATTAAGGGTCTATAAACGTAACCAATAAAAAAAAGGCACCATCTGATTGTCCAAACGTGTTTTAGACTTTCCCTCTTTGGCGATTGTAGGCTCTTCACCACATAGTAAAGTTGGGTTTTCAATGCAATATTAGGGCTGAAGCCACTCTAGATGATAGCTCTGTGCACCATATAGCGCCAAAACAGTGCCACGTTTACAGAATTGATGACCCGGTCACCACTGTTAGTGACCAACCTGATTGGTCACATAAGCTTTTGTAAAATGCAAACTGTATTTACCATGTCAAGAAAAAGACATCTCTGCCACCCTGATTATAGAGGAGACTGGAGAGCTCTTGTATTCAATTTATACTCTTTTAATCAAAATTTAAAATTCAGAATAAAGTAAATAACAGCCAAATTAATGTCGGACCAGAACTGCCCAAGGACATCGGGTATCGAATTTTGTGCCAAAATAGTATTCTTTTCTGCATATACAGATATACAGGCTGAGTTTGCCAAATCTGTGCATAAGGAGTTGAAGCGAACTTGGTAACCATGAGAACTACAATGCATATATAATGGTGGTTCATCAGTAAACTTTGCATATGCACCTCCAATCCAGTATTTAGAACATCAGTATCAGATAATTCCGCAGCCAAATAGAAGTTCAAAGGTCAAAATACAGCTAACTTGGGAGTGACCAATCTAGACCGCTTATTATGCAATACAATTAAGAGACTGTACGAATCACTATTACCAAGAAAATTTGCCCGGGTAGTGGCCTGACATGACTAATATTGAGATCTTATATCTTTGCTCGGATAGCGGCCCGGTCAAGATTGAATAATGGAAAAGGTGGGTAATGCCAGACTGTTATTGACACTGACTTCCCTGACCTTATCAATCGAGAGCCCCAAATGAGTTCAAAGGTTAATGGGTTTGGAACAGGTCAGCTCCCCAAACAGTCATAAAAGATTATTTGAACCAAACAATAACCATAAAGGAAATAAAATAGTACCACATTCAATTTTAGGCATTTAAGCAAACATGTGATATGCACCTTTAGAGCTCCACAAATTCAAATGCTGAATGCAAGTCCTAACTCTATTTAATTGCAATTTTTGATATGGCATGCAGAGCATTGTGGTGCCAACAAAACAAAGTTATATCACTAGCAACAATATAAAGCTACCAACAAAACAAAGCCTATCAAAGACATGATGTAAGAAATGATGAACATTGTGGTATGAAATTTGATATGGCATGCTTGCATTTGATCAGTCGGCACCCATAGCCGTCCGGTGGATATCATGATCCATTGTGTGGAAGATAAGGACCAAAAACATTCTCCATTATCTGATCCAAAGAAATCAATGGATGTGGGCTGGAAGAGATGGGCTAAGTACACAGTTTCCCAGGGTGTAAATAATGATACCCAACTTAGTATCGATACTAAAATGTGTATTGATTATAAAATAAAATGAATACATGATAGTTAGGTCTGAACATCACAAATGAATATATGGGGGACCATGTGTTTATAATCGTAAAAAAATTCAAAAAAATTAAAACCATAAGAAAAAACAGAGACAAACCTTGAAAAAACATAGTCGTGCGAAATTGGTCGAGCAAAATAGCCCATCTGATAGGAAACTAATAGAAAAGGGACAATTATAATAATCAAGTCTTCCTTATAAGCATTGAAAAATAATTTTAAAAAAAATCCTTAAGAGAAAAATAAAACAAACCTGATAAAGCAGATAGTGAAAGGTTGTGCAAAAAATTCAACAAATAGCCTAATAAAAATTCGTGCAAACGTTGGTGAGACCTCATTCGAAACTCCCAAGTAGAGACGACCACGTGATCGAGAACCCAGGGTTTGCCTAAATGGTCGGCGCGACAAGGGCTGCTTCCTGAAGGTAAGAAATCGGGGGATTGGGTGCCGACATTACTCGAGAGAGTGTGGCGTGAGAGGTGAAATCAGGAATGAAGTTTATGATGCACAGAGAAATTATTGCCTTCTGACAATCTTTGCAACAAGATTGTCAGAAGGGAGACGCAAGGGTTTGGGAATAGGAGAAGAATAAATAAAGAAGATAGGACCTAGGTTTTGAATTAGGTTGCCCTTTTCTTTTCTTTTCTTTTTTAGCATTTATAGGATATATTTATTAAAAGGACAAGTTTGCCCTTTTAAAAATAGATTAATTGCCCGCCTATCTTTTTCTTAAAAACCACTATTACCAGGTACTAAACAACTACTTTAGACCGTCAAAATGTTTACTACAACTTTTAGCAACAGTGCTTTTCATATCACTACTATTGTTGTTTTCTCATTTTCACGTAGTGATATGAGCCTATTCCTGAGTTCAATATTCAAGTATACTTCTTTCTAGAAGTTCAAGTTGAAGTTCCAATTTCGGGTTCAACATTCAAGTATTCAAGTTCAAGTTCAAGTTCAACTTCAAATTCCAATTCAAGTTCATGTACAAGTACAAGTTCAAGTTCAGGTACAAGTTGAAATTTAAGTTCAAGTTCAAGTTCAAGTTTAAGTTCAAGTTCAAGTTCAAGTATAACTTCAAGCTCAAGTTCATGTTAAAGTTCAACTTCAACTTCAAATTCAAATTCAAGTTCATGTTCAAGTACATGTTCAAGTTCAGGTACAAGTTTATATTCAAGTTCAAGTTCAAGTTCAAGTTTAAGTTCAAGTTCAAGTTCAAGTACAACTTCAAGCTCAAGTTCAAGTACAAGTTCAAATCTCTACAGGCATTCGCGTGTGCTTCAAGGATGATGTATTATCCTATGACTTCTTTGACACATCATACTAACACTCTTTGGCGCATGCTTCTTTGTATAATATTTCTTCCAGAATACAAAACCCGGCACATCAATTCCCTATGATTTTTCGTTCGATTCTCGAGACTTAAGAAGTAGTGACGACCCCAATTTTCCCCATGAGAATTTTTGAGAGAATCAGTCTGTCAGATTTGATATTCAGAACTCACCCCGAGTGCTTTGATACCATTTGTGACGACTCGGTTTTTCCAACATGAAAATCTAGGAAAAACTGGATCATCACAGAATCTAAGGCTCAATGCTCACAAAGAGTAATTATATGACAATTACACCATTCCATTTCCATACAACACCACTCAAAAAACAAATTTGACCACCGGTGATGGCCGACCGCCACTCTAAATAGTGGTATACAAAAGGTATAGGTATGTCCTAGAACAAATTCCCATACTGTACCGAATAGAATGTCTATCTCCAATCATGTCTACGAGTAGAAGTCTTCAGGTGGTAGATCTCCATCTTCTTCCCGTACGTAGTCAGGATCCTCCTCTAGACCAGGATCCTAATCAAGATCTACACCTGTGATACAAATGTTTGAGTGAGCTAGCAGTCTAAGCTCAGTAGGAACAAATTCAATACAACTTACATTTATTAATCGAAACATAGAATTGATTGCAATATATCTCAATAGAATTAGATGCAAAAAAATCAAGGCATTTTCATATCCGAAACCAATGTCAAGAGTCAAAATCGAATAGAGTTCCAAATGCCCATTTATTTTCCCAATTTCTAAGTTTCTCATGGTTTCTGATTCTTATTTGTTTTCATATTTTATATGCAACTTCTTATCTAAATGCATGACTTAAACTTTAACTTAAAGAACTCCAATGCGAGTATAGCGTTGTTGAACCGAAATACCAATGAGAATCCCCACCTAACCATCGTCGTTCACTAAATATTTTTCTAAACGGTCGTCGTTACGGTTCGAATTATGGTATAACCCACAGTACCAGTATCGAATTACGGATTAATCGCCGTACTGGTTGAAAATTACAATATGACTGCCGTATCGGTTGTGCCGTCGCACCGAAGTGGGAGATTCATTCGTGTAAACCTTTAATCAATGTTTTAACACAAAATAAGGTGTTGAAGATTCATAACTAATATTATTTCTAAATTCGGAGTTCAGATTTAGAGTTCCGAAGATTCATAGTCAAATTTCAGAAGTCAAAGCTCAAATGATTTCAAATAATTCACATTTAGATTCAATGATTCATATTCAATTTCATATTCAAAGTTCAAATTTTGGAATTCAGGTTTAGATTCAGAGTTCAAGTTATTCACTTTCAGATTTCGGAAATCAAGTCCAGATGATTCATGTTCAAGATTTAATGATTCACATTCAAAAATTTAGATTCATAATTCAAATACTCTATGCATTCAAGATCAAAGTGTAAGAAAACATTGAATTTCTTTCTACCTTAAATTCTGAAGTCGTACGGAGATAGTGCAAGGGTCCTGTCGATGGCTTCTAGTTCTCAATCTGGATCACGTCGAGTTCATAGCCATGTGTTAATAACAACATCATCAAATGATTCACATTCTCTCAAGCTTTCTTAGAGGAAAGACTAAGGTAGTTAGACACAGGGGAATTTGCTCAAGTGATTTCCAAACTGACTCGGGCGAATTTGATAATTCCCTGTGGCACACACAAAACTTGCTTGAGCAAGTTTTACCTGAGAAATTTAGCCCGAAAATTGGGGAAATTTTGCTCGAGCGAATTTTCTCAATCTATTTTTTTGTGTCTGAATTTTCTCAATCTATTTTTTTGTGTCTCAATCTAATTTGCTCAAGCGAATTGTTGCAATTCTGCAACTTCTAAAATTTCATCTTCTTCCCTGAAATTCCCAAATATTTCTAATTTCTTGCATGCAAACACATAGATCACACATGACTTCAATTTTAAATTAAATCCACACCATTATTCTTAGATCGTACCTTCTAATCACGCATGCGATGTCTGTGATGATCTATATCGATAGAATCGGTGCTGAAACCCGTCGATCATTCAATGTTCACGTTCTTCCTCAATTTCTTTGCATGCAAACTCCCAAATGGGTACAATCAATTCTAAATCTTAGAAATCAAGAATAAAATGACTATCATACGATTCTCTCCTTTGAAATCATGCGTGTGAGTTCACAATCGCTTCTCTCGTTCTCTTTCGATCCTAACGGTACCGCAATTAAACAATTTCTCATGGTACAAAGTGCAGCAAAGGCTCCCTCAAGTCGAGAAGAGGATTTATGTTGTGATCGACGGTTTAGATTCGTTGGAGGAGCGAAAATCGGTGGAGAAAGGAGGGCTCTTCTTCTTCCTCTTGATTTACCTCTCTTACGAGGCAAAATTCCATGCAAATGAGTTCGCTGTGCGTGAACTTACCATTTATACCAAAGGTTCGTTCTGGTGTGCAGTTGGTACAATGTGGATTGGTGTATGATCGGTCATCTCATGATCTAAATAACAGTAGTCACACCGTACTTAATGGTTTTGATTCTTGGACATTTATTTTACCAAGATAGGCCTTAACCATTGGTGCTCTCACGACGCTTGAGTACCAATTAAATATACAGTCTTTGTCCCATAGTGCACCTATGATATCGCCCGCACACATTTGATTGGTGTGTTCGGGTTCAGAATTTTCTGGGATGTTACAGATGTGTTGTTACTTCAAGAAATTTAAGATGTCATAATACCATGGCTATCCCTTGTTGGCTGGAGATTGTTGAAATTTGAGGGTAGCTACAGTAGCCCCTTTCTTTTCAGAACTTTCTATGGTAGATTCCTCTTCGTGTTGAGTATTTTTTGGGAGAACCGGTAGTTCTGGCTTGACCTTCCAGGCTACTTAGTGTGCGGGCACACTGAGCTTCTTGATGATGAAGGATTTTGTACTTTGTCTTACTTGTATTTGTACGACTGAGGCTAAGGAATCTGCTAGTTTATTTTCCAATCTCGGAATGTGGGTGAAAGAGATTCTCTCGAACTTCTTTACAATAAATTGAGCGACTTCTAAGTAACCCATTAGCCTTCTTTCTTTTATCTTCCATGCCCCAATTACCTATGATATCAAAAGTTTGGAATCGCCGATTGGTTTCAACTGCTTGATCCCGAGTTGCAATGTGGCTCATAGTCCGGCGATGAACGCTTCATATTTTGTGATGTTGTTAGTGACTAGGAAATCAAGTAGAAATGCTTTTGGGATGACGTCTCCTTCTGGGCTTAATAGGACTATCCCGATGCCCTTCCCTTTTTAATTAAGAGCCCCGTCGAAGTATAATGTCCATGATGTTTTACCGGGTTCTTCTTCTTAAATCTAGAGTAGGTGTTCATCAGGACAGTTCGTGCATACTGGTTCGTTGCCTAGGAGTGGGAGGTTACCGAGGTAATCGGCGATCACTTTTCCTTTGATTGACTTCTAAGTGAAATAGGTGATGTCGAACTCTTGAAGCAACATATGCCATCAAGCGATCGTTCTTGATGTCGCGGGCTTTTCAAATATGTACATCAGGGGGTCCATCCGTGCTAATACCATTATTCTGTATCTGTCAAAGTAGTGATGTAATTTTGTTGAAGCCCATACCCGTGTTAGACAAGTCTTCTCCATTGTCGTGTATTTTTAATTCTGTTCGATCATTTTCCTGCTGAAATAGTAGATGGTCTTTTCCATCTTCCCATCTTCATCATGTTGGCCCAGGATCACCTCCATTGCTTTGTCATTGGCTGAGACATGAGAGATTAGGGGTGTTCTAGGGATTTGTGGTGATGATATTGGGGGGTTGAGAAGGTATTTCTTGATATTATCGAAGGCTTGTTGGCGCTGATCATCCCATATGTTCCTGGCTCCTTCTAGTAGTCTGTAGAAAGGACCACATCTGTCTGAGCGTTCGGAGATGAATCTCTTGATTAACTATAATCTTCCTATCAAGCCGCATAGTTCTTTGATGTTGCTGGGAGGTGGCATTTCGAGTATCGCTTTGACTTTTATCGGTTTGACTTCAATTCCTCGCTTGCTGACCATGAAACCTAGTAATTTACCAGAGGTCACCCCGAATACACACTTCGTTAGATTCATCTTCAGCTGGTACTTTTAGGATTGCTCTAATACGAGTCAGAGTGCTTCTGCATGACCTGCCTAAGTGTGTGACTTCACTAATATATCGTCGACGTAGATCTCGACACATTTGTGCATCATGTCGTGAAAGATAGCCATCATGTCACGTTGGTAAGTGGCACCTGTATTTTTAGACCGAATGGCATGACGACATAACAATAAGTCCCCCATGGTGTGGTGAACAAGGTCTTCTCTTGATCGGGTTCCGCTAATCGGATCTAATTATACCCCGAGAAACCATCCATGAAGGATAGCATCTCACGTCTTACGGTGTTATCGACCAAAGTGTCGATGTGAGGAAGTGGGAAGTGGGAAGTCATCATTTGGACACGCTTGGTTGAGATTTTGAAAGTCGATGCATATCCATATTCTGCCATCTTTCTTAGCAACTGGCATTATGTTGGTGACCCATTTGGGATAGAGGATGACTCGGATGAATTTGGCTTTGTGCAGCTTGTTGACATCCTCTTTGACTTATAGTGTGGTTTTAGGGTGCATCCTTCTTAGTTTCTGCTTGCCAGGTTTAGCATCGGGTTCCAAGATTAAACGATGTTCTACCTAGCATGGGTCCAAATCGGGCATGTCTTCATAGGACCATGCGAAAGAATTAGGGTGCTCTAGGAGGACTTGGATTATATGTTGGAATTCCTCAGGACTAAGCATCGTGCTGATCAGCAACTTCTTAGGTTTTCTTCGGTGTTGAAGTTGATTTCTTTTGTGGGTTTAGCGACGACTTGAGTTTGCTCGTCGAAGTGCTTGATAATGCACTAGAATTTTTATGCTTCCTCGATAATCGGTCCTTCTCCTCCATCATCGATAAATTCATACACTGCAATAATATCACATTGGGGCATTAGTTTTTTGAAAGGTAACCCTTCATTGGTGTAGTAGATGAATGTGACATGCTCGGTAAGGTGTAGCTCGAGGCTATTCTTCCTCCTCTCAAAATCTTATAGTATCTCTTTTGCTATGATGATTGGATTGTGCTCTCGTCGAGATGCTCTACACTTTTGTGAGTGGGTGGTAGTAAGGTTGCTCCGAGGGAGATCAGGAAGTGGCGCCATGGTGTGAAAAGTAGTGACCCGACTTGGCTCGGGTTTATCAAAAGTTATTCCTTCCTTGATTTCGTTAGCATGACCATTACTTATAGCCTTAAGAGAAAGTTCTCTTGGGTTTTTGTGTTAGTCAAAAGGCATGAAGGGTTCCCTCTCTTTTTCAAGATATTCTGATTTTTGTGGATTTTCAAATTTTAAATTTTTAGGTATTTCATGGTTTTTTTGATATTTTTAAATTTAAGTAGGATACTGGATCGACTTCCTAGGGAGGAATCGACAGAAATGGTGCTCTTAGTTGGGGAAGAGCAATGGCTACTAGAGCCGTTCCGGCGAGCCTTCGAATTGTGTGGATCCGTTCAGAATTTGGCATTTTTTTTTGTAGACTTCATCTGGTGCAATCCTTTGGATGAGCGAAGAAGGTGGTGGATCGCCTGATACACTGGCCACTTCTATCATATGTATCACTTCATCTTCTGGGTTGGTTTGATTTTCAAAAAGACTTTGGAGATGAAAGTCTTCCAGCTCTTCTTCTTCCAGTTTGGGCAGATTTAGTTGAACTTCTTCCACTTGTAGCAAATTTTCCTCTTATCGTGGTTCCCAATACTTCTGAAAAAAGAAACATGCCCTACAAGGAGGATCGTCCTGATGTAAAATGCACAGGTCTTCCCTTAAGCATTCCCAGCTTAGAAGAGATTTTGTGGGGTGGTAGGAGTACTATCCCTCTTATGGTTTTGAATATTTTTATAAGAAGATGCACACCTTACATGGAGGTCTTTGCATGGGCCTCCCCATGGGCACTCCCAGTCGGGTAGAGGAATTACGGGATGATAAAAGTAATCTTCTTCCCCAATAGCTGTCGGAGGTGAAAGTCGTTGTCAAAAATTGATTCCCGTTGATGGTGATCACTGCTTTCTTCTTCTTGGAATAACTTTGGAGATCTTCCCCTAATTGTTCTACTAATTCAAGAGCAAGGAGGTCTAGCCAATAATCTTCATCGTCGCTTGAAGGCGGTTGCCATTCTTCTTCTTGGGATCTCCAAAAGATCCGAATCAATGGTGATTCCTGAAGTTGGAGATTGTCCAGTTCAAAGTCTTCCTCAACTTTTATAACAGCGATATGGAAATTTTCCACATCTATAGATTCCCAACCTTCTACGAGTGGCTTAGGTTTCATGAATGATGTACTTTGAGGCTCCAGGCACGTTGTATTGATATTAGAGGTTTTTGGGCTGATAGATTCTTCATTTTTGAATAATGGGTTGACCCCTTTGAGTGCTTTATCCATGTCTTATTTCCGGTTTATGTCCATTAGGTTGGGGAAAGCTTTTGTCATTTGTTCGACTTTTGTTAATTGTGACTCGATAATAATCCCTATTTTTCTTGGCACATTGGCCTTTTCAATTGTCCTGTACACAAAGTGGTCATATAATGACCACTTGGGTGAGGTAACTTGGACATCAGCTTCTTTGCCATCCAGGCGATAGCACACCTCGGTAAGCTTGCAAACATTGGTAGGTAGTACGGGTCCTATTGACCCTTGTCTATTTTTACCAAGTCCAGTGTGTGGGATATACCCTAGTTGGTACATCAAATCCCATCCTTTTGTTACAGTTGGAACTATATTGTACATTCGCAATAGGTCAGAATTAGTTGCTCTCTTTGTTACCTTTCATTGATTTACTAGGAAAGACCAATGATGGTCGATCTTCGCTATTGATGTGCTCTGGGGAGTCTATTTTTCTGATATCACCAGCGGATAACAATGAATCATGCACCGTAGGGATACCTGCAGTATAGTCAGTTACCATACTTTCATAAGGAGCATCCGCATATATCCTGATTATATTGTCTTCATGAGGGAACTTGACACACTGATAGTAAGTGGATGCCATAGCTTTCATTGATTCTTACCATCTTCTACCCAGGATCAGGTTGTACGCGCTTGATGAATCAAACACATGGAGTGTAGTGTGTTGGGATTCTGCCTTGTGTTCAAAAAGGAGTTTAAAATCAGACAATTAAAGAGTCTATGGATAGCACACACCAACACAGGCTCACACACAGTCCTGCAAGTATTCAGGGCCTGTTGTAGCAAGTTTTAAACAGGTAAGTAAGGGAATGTCCACAGGGAAATGTGAGTGAAAATTTGGTAAATCTCTAGATCTGTGGTAGATCTGGCACCCTTCCTAATGTTAAAACAGTAAAAGGAAGGGGAGAGGTTTATGGGGTTGTCACTTCTAAATTAAACTAAAACAAGTAAGATTGTAGAGATGGATGGTAGGATCAGATCCACAGTACAGATCTTGCTGAGAGGGGGAATTCAACACAGAAAATGGGGAGAAGCAGCTTGGAGTTTGGTCTTGCTGCAATTAGGTTGAGCTGCTAGGGTTACACAGAGTTTAGAGTACACCAATCCCTCATCTGGCCATAGGCACAGCTGCAGGGTAGAAGCATCTACTCTATACCAAATGCTTGAATTGATCTTAAGGGTAAGATCTGTCCACTTTAATGGTCACAGATCATCCTATAGACTTCCTCCAAATCAAAGGATTAAGATAGAAGAATCCAATTTAGACCAGAGGTTTGAATTGAGCTTAAGGCTATGATTTGTCCACTTCAATGGTCACAGATCATCCTTGGGATTTCCTCCAAACCCAAGGGTTCAATGAGAGCATTAAAATCATTGTGAATGCTCCAAATACCAGGCCACAGACACAGGCAATTACAAGAGCATCAGATCCAGGGAGATCAAATGGCATCCAAGAGGTTTACTAGTTAAGTGGGTGAGCTATTCTCATCTACACAAAGCCGATCGAGCACCAAATGAAACTAAAGGAACTATAGATCTAATTTCAACAATTAAACCAACATTACATTGAATTAAACTGACCATACAATGAATTATCCTCAAATTTATAGTCTGTGCATCATCTAACCCTCAACAACACTCTCAGCTCTCCCTAATTACAGATTCGACCTCCCTCTTTGCTGCTCTCAAGAAATTAGCCAACCATAGTTGGACTAAAGGAAAGAATTAAAGAATTTCGCTGCAAGCTCTGGTTTCCAAAATCGATCCCCCTTTTCTCACGGCTTCCTTCCTTCTTATAGCTTTCTCCTTCAGACTCAAATCTATTTTTCCCGCCAATTGTAGCTTCTAGAATGATTCTCTTATTCCCTCTTTTATTCCCTTTATAGAAGGTTCTTCCAGTACGTTAGAGTTGAGGGAGAGCATGTGAGTCGGTTAGGGTTTCCCAGGGCACTTTTAGAAGTTTCGCGTCGATCACCAAGGTGCCTCGATTTGCATGTAGCGGTCACCAACTCGTAGGGTGTGCACAACAGCTTTTCTGGGAATTGTTTAGATCGATTTCGATAGCTTGAGGAAGCTTTCGATAGGTTGAGATCAAGAACTTTGGTCCTTTCGCTAGGATTCAGGATCCTATCGAAAGGTTCCGATAGGTTGAATCCTGCAGTTAGAGCTTCAGCATCTGTAGCCTCCATTTGTTATTTTCGATAAGTTGAGTGATCCTTTCGATAGGTTGAGCTCTTGCATAATTGCTTTCGATAGGTTCTCTTCTGGCTCCTATCGACACGTTCCAGAAGCTTTCGCTAAGCTCACCCACTGATTTGTAGCAACCATTCGATATGTGGCATTTTCGCGATAGGTTCCAGGATCCTGTCGACAGGATCACTTTAAGTTCCAGGGGACCTTTCGATAGGATGCTTCCTCCTTGCTTTCAACTGTCCAATAGGGTCCAGATCCTATCAAAATACTCTAATCTCAATGACTTCTTCCTTTTTCATCCTTCAGATCCTATCGATAGGTTGAAGTAACCTATCGACAGGTTGTTCTCAGCCTATTTTTCCTTTTTCAACACTGCTTTGCTGTTGCTGCATGCCCCAAGTGGTCATTGGTGTGGGGCTCTTTTGTGTGCCATAGCTGGGTCAGAGCTATGGTGAGAGATGGACTGTCTTGTAGAGCACTTTAGGGTGGATTTCTACACTATGACTGCTTATTACTCCTATCTACAAAACATGCTCAACAAGCACTTATTAGTCAACTCATAGGTCTATCAAAGCTCATGTTAAGGGGTGAAAAGTGGTACTTTTAACTGATTAACAGAGTGTCCATGGTTACTAGCTCGAGATGAAACTAGACTTTAATGGTCCCCTTGACAAAGCGTCAAGTGCCATCGAATGCTATAAGAGATAATGATGACGGTTGTATATTGTGCTCCGTGTATTCAAGGCTTTTATGTGTCGACAATGGACAAATATTTAGTCCTGCCCCTATATCAATAAGCGCTTGAGGTACTGAGAACCCTCTAATTATTACCATCAGGTATATGGGGCAGAGCTCCTGCGCAATGCTTCTTTTGGCATGTCTGCATCTGTGAACGTGAGCATTGGAGGCTAAACCATAACTGAGGTAATTTCATGTAATCCTCCTGGAGTTGTGTCCTCAGCTGTCTGAGTCTTGGAAAACACTTTCATCAACAATAGGCAATGTTCCGGTGATTTATTGATTAGCATAACAATCAAAATCTGAGCTGGAACCTTTTCAAGGTACTGCAGAAGATCATATACATTTCTTAACTCAAGAGCTGGTTCCTTCTCGGGTCTATAAGCTTTGTTGATGATTTGTGGAGCCGGCTGCATTGTCAAACTTGGTGGTGGAGAAATCACATGTAGCTGGGGAACTAGATTTGCCTCCCTATCCCTCGTTGTCCTTTTCGGGTGCTGAGTGCCCATACTTTCTCTCCCTCTAAAGGTTGGGGAGTCATTTGAGTGACGAGGAATGGGTGGTGGAGGATAATTTGTCCCCAACTTGAGTAATGAGTAGGTGGGTTGTTGATCTTTCACCAATGTTGTAACCTGTTTCGATGGATCCCGAGAAACATTTGAAGCAAACAGAGTGAAATTAGAGGAAGGAATGCAGACCTAGGTCACGCCGTTCCATGGAGAGAGATACTGCGTGTAGTCCTCCTCCTCCAGAAAGGTAGTAATTAGGGTCTCGTCCTTACTCGGCTCCGCAGTTTCTTGATCTATACCATTACTTGGTTCAGTTCCTGTTTTGGTCTCAGCTTCCTCATCGGAAGTGTGCTCAGATGAGCGACCAACATCAGGCAAAACCTGAGTGGCATGCTCTTCTATGTCAGGTTCAGAGTCGGACAAGGGAAGTGGTTGTGAAGTTGGTTCAGGGTTTGGGGGAATCGAGGGTCCTAGTGGATGTCAATGGAGGTTCGGGATCCTAGCTCTAAATGATTGGACACATCATTGGGAAAAGATGGGGTATGGTGGTGGGTTCGGTGGTTCAATTTGAGTGATTTGGGAGGATGAATGTGGTCAGATGGATGGTAGTCTTTGAGCTGGGTTGATTTGAGGGTTTGAAGGATCAATTTTGATGATTAAGGTAGATGGGTGAGCTGGGAGTCGACTAGGAGGGTTTACAGTGGTGATGTGAGTGACGAGTGCTTAGTTTTGGTTAGCGTGGTTGGGCATAGGGTTGTTGATGATCCCTAGGTTTGATGGAGGTTGGTTATTATTTTGGTTGTCAGCTAAGTGAACTTTCTAGTTGATCTGATTTCAGCCATTCATGTCATACATTATGTCCTGTAAGACCCAACAAACTTCCATGTTATGTCATATAAATCGGTGGAAGGCACATAACTTGCTATAGTCTAGGTGTGCTGGCTAGGGATGTGGTCTCTCTGGTGGAAACCTAATCAGATTTAGGTTGCTAAGGGTGTGAAAGATGTTTGATAAGGTATCAGGTAGTGGCGAGTATTGTTTTATGTTCGGTTGGTAGCCTGTCTTAGGTGGTTGGTTAAGATTTTTCGAAGGTGGCACATTGTCATAGATTTTGGGATTGGTTGTTTGGTTTTGGGTCATGTTTAGGTTTTGATTTTGGTATTGGTTAGGTAGTTGTTTCGATTGGGGTGTTGGTTTCAATTTTGGTACGGATTATGATTGGGGAATTGGGTTTGGTTTTTGTTTTGGTATTGGGATTGGTTCGGGTATTGAGTCTGATTTGTGTATTAGGCTTGTCCACCTTGATTCTAGTATCTCGGTTGGAAATTTCCACTATCGGTATTCTGCCCTTGGTTGGTAATTGCATTGACCTATTCTACGTCCGTGGTTTTCTATTTGTTCTTTATCTTGGAGTCGTTAGAGGAAGCTCCCTCAAAGGCTAGCATTGAGAAGGAGAAGTCTTCATTCCTGATGTGTCTTTATATATGTGGAGAACGCAGACGAAGAGTAGTGAAGTTTGGGCAGTCGCTTAAGATGAGAGCACTCCGTAGAGGCTCTCGAGTGTTATCGATGATGATATCGACCGCATCCTTTTCTTTCATCTGGCTCGCCCTTCGGGCTGCGAACCTTCTCCAATGACCAGCAAAGACCGCAAAGTCTTCCTCGACCTCTTTTTTTGTGGTCATTAGTGTAGACACCCCATTTTCACTCTCTTAGAGTATACAAACTATTTGGTCAACCTTTGACCTTGTCCATGATTTCTGGAAAGGCCAACCTTCTTCAAAGATCTTGAAACCCCTATAGTTTGGGAATTATACACTATACAAATAGTGTATAATTGAGTAAGGTGTTGGAATCCCGGCTCACAACACGGACCCGACCCGGCCCGAAAAGTTTCGGATTATACGCTTCATGACATGCATATAATTTGATTATGCGCCCGTTTGAGTGCTCACAATTAGTCCAAATTGGAGTAGGCATAAACCTTTCGTGCACCCCCAAGTTTCGAATTATGCACATGCCCCCATGCATACAATTTAATTATGTGTGCTCCCACATGCGCAAAATAAGTCCAGTTGGATTAGGACTATGCCACACAGACTGAGCCAGTCAGCCGGTCATCCCTAGGTCGATGACCGACCTTCGCCTAATTATACGCTGCCAAACCTATGCAAAATTCACTATGCGCGGGCTGGACAACACATAATTCAGATTATGCACTAGAAATCCAGCGTGTAATTCTGAATTGTGTGTTGGTCCACAACCCCCTTTCTTAGATAGGTCCAATAGGAGTAGGAAACCAAACTAGTCAAACCTTAGGCAACCCATAGCTGCTAAAGTCAGCAGGCCAACGTTTAACATAGGAGTCCGACCCATACCCGCACCCTATCCTCTCGTGATTAGTGACGTTCTATAGCGTCTCTAAATTTATAGATGGTGATAAGATAAAACCAAGTATACCCTATTTAGAATTTGTTTACTACTAACAACCCCTTCCTGCAAGTGCACGTAAAATTTCCCCCTTATTACCTTATCGCTTTCCGCTAACCATTGCAAACGGAGTCCTCTCGGGACCGATTTGGGCCACTTATTTCGGGACCCGAAAGGGACCTAGAAAAAGTGCATGCCAATAGTTTCGCTATTATGATGGGACACTTTTTGCTAGGGTTGCCCCAATTTAGTTAGTTCGGTTTTATTTTATCCTTTGTTTTATCCCCTTTTTAAACACACACTTACAGGCACGCAGGCATTCTAGCAACCATTCTCTACTATCCTCTTCCGAGTGCAAGGGTCGGTGTGATCATGTCTTCGGGGATTCAATCCGGGGATCTTCCTACACATTGGGCCTTCCAGCAGGCCTTGATTAGGCGCGGATTGTACCCCCCCACCTAACCTGAAGAAGAACACTTACATACATACTGAGAAACTTAGGAACCTGAAGCCGAAGTAACGTCTATACCCTTAGCTCCTAACCCCTAGAAATTTTTTTGAGTGTTTATGAACATCTTTCAAAAACTAGAAATGTCGGGATCCGTAAAAATAAACCTCACTAATAATAATGACCCGTCATTATGAGGCTACCATGATAATCCTACATTTGACAGTGAACCATCTCATGACTCTGTCCAAAATCACCCTGAGACTAACATGGAAGATGAAGAGATACCTCATACATGTCCAAGTACCAGTAATAATAATGGCGAGAGAGAAAGTGGTGTTGGGCAAAACTACACCACCGAACAATTCTTATTTCTTAGTCTCCACACATTATCAAGTGGAGGTAAAGAAGCCGTGGAATTACTTCACAACTTAGCTACCATATACAAAGCCACTGTTGATCAACATAGCCAGGATGATCAAGAACAACAAAATGAGGAGAATCAGCCAACCCCGAGCACTGTATCAGCTCATAAATCACCATCAGGGCGGGCTACTCATACCTTCTTTAATAATAATCACCAAGGTAGAACTCACCCTCAAACTACAAAAAAGGATAACAGTGTGAAAATGGAGGACCTTACTCGGGTTCTAGATGATTATATGGCCGAGAGAGAATGCCCCGGATTCTCATTTGGGTTTGACAAATTTTGCCTAGATCTTGAGTTTACCGTACCCGCAAACTTTAAGGCCCCCAAATTTAATAGATATAATGGTACGGGAAACCCGAACCACCACCTGGCACTATTTTGCAATGATTGTCGAGCTATAGGCGACCATCAAGGGCTCCTCATCCGCTGTTTTCAAAGATCATTGGAAGGAGAGGTTCTTGATTGGTTGGCTAGCTTACCACTCCATAAGATTGACACGTTCGATGCTCTAACCAGTAAATTCTTGAACCAATTGAAGCATTTAATTCAAGAAACAGTCAGTCTCAGTAACCTGTTGATCACAAAGCCAGAGCCTTATGAGGAAAGTTAGGGTCTCGAGGAAATTCTTGATATCTGAGAACCAAGGTGGCTCATCATTAGGCTTTGTAGGTTCCTCAATCTGGAGGCAGAAGGCCGACTCATTCCTCTACTCGATCATGATCGACTTCATCTCAACACCATAGGGGATTTCAATCATTGACGCCAAAGTTGCTAATGCGTCGGCAAAGCGATTCCTTACTCGAGGGGCGTATAAGAAAGTCACATCTTGGAAGCAAGCTATCAGATCCTTGAGGTGTTCATGATAGGGGATCAGTTTCTCATCTTTCATCTTCCAGTCACCATTCGTCTGTGGATCGCTAAATACTCGAAGGTGAGTTACATTCAGATCAAGAGCCGCCTGCAGACCAACGGCGCAAGCTTCGTACTCAGTCATATTGTTAGTGGAAGGGAAGTTGAGCTTGATAGAGACCGATACATGGGATCCTTTCGGTGAAATCAGGATGGCGCCAACTCCTTGGCCCTCTACATTTGCTTCCCCGTCAAAGTGCATTACCCATGATTCTTCTGCTTCTTCTGTATCATCTTCTGTCATGAACAGGATGTCCTCATCGAGAAACTCAATTCTCAAAGGTTCATAATCAGGAAAAGGATTGTCGGCAAGATGATCAGCAAGTGCCTGCCCTTTGATTGACTTCTGAGTGACGTATGTGATATCGAATTCAGATAATAAAAGTTGCGATCGTGCGGTTCGTCCAGTGAGAGCTAGCATTTCAAATAGGTATTTTAATGGGTCCATTCGGGCCAAGAGCAGAACCGCCTGAGATAGCAAGTATTGGCGGGGCCTTTGAGTAGCCCATACAAGAGCCAGGCATGCTTTCTCTAGATGAGAGTAGTGCGCTTCATAATCAGTAAGCTTCTTGCTTAGATAGTAAATGGCCTGCTCTCTTCTTCTCGTTTCATCGTGCTGCCCCAAGACACATCCCATCGATACTTTTGTCGTGGAGAGATACATCAAGAGCGGTCTCCCTGGCTCAGGTGGTACCAAAATAGGTGGATTAAGGAGGTAGCTTTTGATTTTTTCAAACGCTACCTGACAATCGTCATTCCATTCAACGGGCAAATTCTTCCTTAGTAACTTGAAGATCGGCGTGTGTTAAGTAGTGAAAAATACCATTTTTCACCCCTAAACATGAGCCTTGAAAGACCCTTGAGAAGACTAAATAAGTGCTTTAGTGTGCATTTTACAGCTAACCAATCAGACAGGTCCAAATCCGAAAAGCATCCCAAAAAGATCAAAAAGCTGACAGCTCATGTCAAGTTTAAAGAAGGAGTGAAGAAACAGCCTCAGCAATGGCTAAAGAGGGTCTAAAAGAGCAGACAAAGACCTGAAGCAAGAGAGAGTTCAATTCGCAAAGAACTTCTACTATTCGCAAAGAAGAATGGGAGCCTAGAGTTCAATTCGCAAAGAACTTCTACTATTCGCAAAGAAGAATGGGAGCCTAGAGTTCGATTCGCAAAGAACTTCTACTATTCGCAAAGAACCTTGAACTTTGCAAAAAGAAGAAAATACTCCTCGAAAAGAAGATTGAACTTTGCGAATAGAGCTTCAGAAGTCATTGAACTTTGCGAAAAGGCCCCTGAACTCTGCGAAATGGCATTTTGGGGATTTGCAGCTCGTCCGAAGGGTATTTCAGGAAACTTTGCACGCGCCCCAATGCAATCAAAAGACCAGGAACATTCCGGAAGGTTCCAATCAAGATCCGAAGGCATATTCCAACCCATGTGAGCGCCCAAAGTTAAATTACTCGGGAACTTCCGGAAACTCAAAAGAATTTCAAACCCATAATGTAATTGATGCTTCGCTCGATTGGTGAACCGGATCAGCCGATTGGCGAAACAGATCTGGATCTGGTGCTCGACTCCTATTGGTTGAGACCGTTCTATCCAATTCTGATTGGTTGATACATTTTTGCGCTGGCTTAGGGTAAACTATAAATAGATGTACCATTTGCCCAAATTGGGCATCCAGTTTTAGAGTTTTCATCTCTGTTTCCTCATTCCGTCGGATAGCTCATCCGAACCCCTGTAATCCCTTCTTGTAGTTTACCTTTGAGAGCCATTGTGAGTGATTTGTACTCCCAAGTTCGGATTCAAGACTGTAAGTCTGAGGGCTCTCTAAGAAGCCGTGCTCTGTAATTGTAATTTTGGATTTTAAAAGGTTGCAGTAATTTGTGTCTTCTCCATTGGAGTCATGTCGAGGGTTCAATGTTCACCTTAGTGCATTAGACTTCTTTAGATTCACTCATCCGCATGCAACTTCCCTTAATTCATCACCCCTGCGAATTAGCGTTGGTAACCTAATTCAAGCAAAGATTTACGATGATGTTCATGTTCAACTAAAGAATAGGCCCATGCTAGTCGATGATCCGTGACTATTTAAGTGGGATGATCACGCCATAAGTCTAAACCTATTCCTTAATTCGGATTTATTTCTCTTACATCCGTCTGGTAGCCGATGAAGATTGAATCTGCCTGTTGAACTACAGATTCTCCATTATAATTCAGAGCCTAAAGTACATGAAGCTATTATTTCTGCATTTGTCTTATTTTAAACATCTCCCCAACTCGGATCTCGATCATGTAGTTAGTTCTTTTCTTTATTTGCTTATAGTTAAATGAGACACAATCCAACACTCTCATTTATCTATTCCTTTTTTTAGACAATTATAGAGCCAGATCCGTAGCACAGATCTGGAGGTTTATCTCTCGATTTAGACAAACTTCTCTGTGGACGATCTTGAAATACTTACTTTTAAAACTTGCTACAATTGATCTTGCAGCCGTGTTAGCCCCAATGTCTTGATATCCCTTTCATAAGTTAACATCCATATAACCTAGCATTCTTTAATTCTTTAATTTTGATTCATAATGCACACAATTATGGCACACTTGGAGCGACAACAAGTTTTTTTGGCGCCGTTGGAAGTTTGTTCTAAAATAGATAGACCTATGTTTATTTTCATTTATTTATCATCATTTATTAATTTTGTTGTTATTTTTATGCGATACCGTAAAAGGAAAGGAAAGTTCTTAAATAGACAGCGTTTGTTGTACCAAACTCTCTCTCGAAGTTGTATGTTTGGCAGTGAGAACCCTCAACTCACGAGATTCTCCGTTAAATTGTGGTTGAAAGACTCTAAGAAACCGACATACATCATGACATATCCCAAATGGGCGTAAGACCAGATTGTTAAGAGACTACTTTGCCTGGTGCTTATAATTCCCCATTTTGCATTCAATTTCCCATGTGGAGGGAAATTATGAAATTAAGTCCTCCACCATCCAAATGTTGCCTTCATTCCATGGATTGAGTAAGGAAGACCCTTACAAACACATTGATGAATTTCGCTTTATGCACAACATTTAACATAGCCGGATCTGGTCCGTATAACCAAGCTTAGGCTCTTTCCTTTTCATTAAAGGACAAAGCTAGAGCATGGTTATCTATGTTAGCACCAAACAAAGATCACATCATGGAATGATTTGCAATGTCAATTTTGTCAAAATATTTCCCAATGACTAAAACCAAAGCGAGACAAAGCATCATCTCTTTCTCCCAAAACTCAATCTGAAACTTTCCATGAAGCATGGGAAAGGTTTAAAGAATCATATGGCAATGCCCTCACCATCAAATTCCTAAATGGCGGTGGTTCAAAGCTTCTATCAAGGAACGATCGATCAAGGGCAAGAACATGGTGGATGCCTCTTGTGGAGGTACCCTACTTGCGAAAAGCATTGAAGAGGTTTGGGACCTCTTGAGGTGATTGGAGAAAATTCAACCCAAAGCAGAATCTCACAAGGGACACCGAGAATCCTAGGATGAATAATCCCCAATTCACAAGAGGGAAAGTTTATGAAGTCAATGAGTCTGGAAAGGAAAGTGGATAATTTGACCACAAAATTTGATAGACCGATGGACTCATTTAAAGCTCCAAATGGGTCAAGAGTAGAGGAGGCATGTCGATATGCCGCCCCCACTCATTCCATTGATCAATGTCCTTCGCATCACAATTTCAACTCATGATGGAACAAGCTCATGCATTTCAGTCTTATGGATGATGCAATCGAATGACTACCCGTGGAGATCTCATCCTAATCTAAGGTGGAATCAGGAAATTACTACCCAACAGCAGACAAAAATCAATTACCTTTCAAACTCGTCACCATATCGCCAGAATTTTATAATAAATCAAATTTTCAAAGCCTAACCAACAACAAGCCATACTGTTGACTGCACAGCCCTGCCCTCCTAGATCCCGACCTTTGAAGAACAGTCTTGAGTTCACTTCAAAATCTTGAACTTCTGCCTCATCGTGAACCTTCACACAATGTAGCATTAAAAAAATTGAAGAAACTCGGCCAACTCTCAAATTCATTGGCTAAGAGAGAAGAGGGTAAACTACCCACCAACAGTGAACAATCCTAAGGGCAGTTCATGGTTGGAGAATCCTCAAATGGCCATGAGGAAATCAAAGTGACTACTTTGAGAAGTGGAAGAATAATAAACAACACAAAGGTAGTGAAGAGGAAAAGATGAAGAACAAGTGCAGAACAAATTTGGATAGCAATATGGTCATTGATTTACATCGAAAATTCAAAAAATGAAAAATGTAAAAATAACAAAATTGTTGAAAAGATGAGGAGGAGAAATTTGTTCCTCACCTCCCATTTCCCCATGCAATGAAGTCGGTTTCTCCTTTTGACAAAGGAAACAAAAAATTGAGGAAATGATGGAGACATTCAAGCAAGTTAAAATTAATCTACCTCTGCTTGATGCAATCAAGCAGTCCTCGCTATGCAAAATTTCTCAAAGAGGTGTGCACCCACAAAAGGCAATCTAGGATACATTTATCCAAGAAGGCCTTTCTTTGTCAGGAGAAAATCAACCAAGTGCTATCAATTGCAACACCACCTAAGATGCAAGACCTGGAATCCCCACAATCCCTGCATCATTGGGGAGCACACCATTGAGAAAGCCTTGCTAGATCCTGGTGCTAGTGTCAACCGCTTCCCTATTCTCTATGAGAAGCTAGGTTTGGGAGAATTGAAACCCACTCAAGTGGTGTGTTACAAATGACAGATCCGAAAGGAAACCTATGGGGTTGATTGAAGATGTTTTGGTAGGAGTAGACAAGTTTTTCTACCTGCTGATTTTTGGTGTTGGACATGGAACCAACTAAAAGTTCCAACCGCCATCCTCAGTCATTTTGGGAAGACCATTCACAGCCTATAGCATGCATTCAATGCAGGTCTGGCATCATGGAGTTGTCTTTTGGAATTATGAAAGTTATATTGAATGTGTATAATGCTGTTACTCAATCTCAATTGTCTGCTGAGGAATGTTTCCATGTTGACATAATTGATGAGCTGGTGGAGGAGTCTTTAAGAACATTTCTGCAAGGTAATAACTCCACCACGTAATTTAAAATGATTGGGGATCCGAGAAAGAAGGAAAAGGAGATCAAATTCAAAGGAGTCGCTTTGTGCAAGGCACTCACCAACATCAAGTTCTCTCTTGGAGACTGCTCCTCTCCCTCTTCCACAAGTTACCAAGGTACCTTTGCTGCCCTCTTTTCTCATTTCAATTGGAACTCAAACTCCCCAAAATCTGAAATATGCTTTTGGGAGATCATCAAACACTACTCTGATTATTTCTTCCTCCCTTACAAAGGAGCAAGAAGAGGAGTGGTAGTTCTAAACAAGACAAGAAAGCAATTGGTGGACCATTCGATTTAGGAGGAATAAACCCAAATTGTATGCATGCATAAGATCCACGGAAGAGGATGCCAAGCCTTCTAGAGAAATGCAAAGAAGGTTGAATCCTCACATGCAAGAAGTGGTAATGAAGGAAGTTGTCAAGTCGCTAGATCGTCAGTTCCCATTTCAGATTCTCTTGGGTAGCACCCACACGGTGGTGCCTAAGAAATCAGCATCAACATTGTAGCAAATTGAATCAGTAAACTTATGTCCACCGGACAAACAACTGGATGGAGGGTCGCATAGACTACGAAAATTAAATACCATGACAAGGAAAGACCATTTCCTCCCTTCATTGACCAAATCCTTGATAAGCTTGCAGCAAAGCTTACTATCGCTTCCTTGATGGGTACTTACAGATCCTCAGGATATGTACCCACAGAAAAGACCACCTTCACCTCTTTGGCACTTTTGCCTATAGGAGGATGCCCTTTGGTCTTTGCAATGCCCTGCTACTTTTCAAAGATGCATGTATGCCATCTTTTTACATGATTGATCAATTCATGGAGATCTTCATGGATGACTTTTCAATTTATGGAGACTTTTCCAATGCTTACACCACCTCAAGTTGGTGTTGCAAAGATGTGAAGAAACCAATTTGGTTCTAAGTCGAAAGAGTCATTTTATGGTCACCCAAGGCATTGTCCTAGGACATGTGGTCTCCCATAAAGGCATAGAGGTGGACCAAGCAAAATTGATCTAATTGCACATTTGCCTCCTCCTTAACTCAGCAAATCAAGTTTCTTAGGGCATGCAGATTTTATAGGAGGTTCATCAAAGATTTCAAGAAAATTTCCAAGCCACTCATCATTCTGTGTCAAGATGTTCCTTTTGTGTTTACTAATCAATGCATGATGCCTTTGAGGTCCTTAAGAAATGTCTGATTTCAGCTCCCATCTTGCAGTCCCTCGACTATTCAAAGGCCCTTTGAGTGATGTGTGATGCATCAGATGCCCTAGGAGCTCCTAGGGCGAGAAAGGATAAGCTTCCCATGTCATAGCTTATGCGAACCATGATAGATGCCCAGCTCAACTACACAACAACCGAGAAAGAGTCATTGGCCATTGTGTTTGCATTGGAAAAATTCAGCCTTATGTTTTAGGTTCACAAATTGTGGTGTTTGACCACTCGCCCTAAAGTACCTTCTGCCTAAGAAGGATACCAAGCCAGATTAATCGGTGGATCCTCCTATTACAGGAGTTTGATCTGATTAAGGATAAGAAAGGAGTGGAGAATGTGGTGGTGATCACTTATCCGTAATTCTCAATCTGAGGATGATAGCTTACCCATTAATGAATCATTTCGATGAGCAACTTTTGCCATCAATACCCACCGTCCTTGGTTTGCAAACATAGTCAACTTCTTGGCTATTGGATGATTCTCAACATTGGAATCGAATGGATAAAGATCTTTTCTTCTCACAAGTTAAACATTTCATTTGGGAAGATCCTTATCTATTCAAGAATTGTGCGTACCAAGTGATCGTAAAGTGTGTCCCGACCATGAATTCCACGGCATATTGTCAATGTGTCATGAACAGGGCTGTGGAGGCCATTTCAATAACAATAAATGCAAAAATTCTGCGTGTGGTTTCTATTGGCCCACAATCTTTAAAGATGCCTTACAAGATCAGTAAATCTTGCTTAATCGCCAAAAATCGGGTAGTATTTCCAAAAGAAACTCAATGCCCCGCAGCCCAATCCTCGGTAGTTGAGTTGTTTGATGTTTGGGGCATAGATTTTATGGGCCCTTTCCCTTCTAATGGAAACAATTTCATCTTGGTAGTGGATTATGTCTCCAAGTGGATTGAGGCCATAGCTACCAAATCCAATGATCACAAAGTGGTTTTAAGATTCCTCAAAGACCACATTTTTCCATTTGGATTCCCAGGCCATCATTAGTGATGGGGAAGCCACTTTATGTGCGCTTTGACTCTCTATTAAAAAGTACTCATCACTCACAGAGTAGCCACTCCCTATCATCCACAAACCAAAGGATGTGGAGATTTCAAATAGAGAGATCAAACACATTTTGAAAAAAGCATGAAGAAGGACAAAGGATGGTCCTTTAAGCTTAATGATGCTTTGTGGGCATACGAACTACCTACAAGACTCCTATAGGATGCTCTTTCAGATCGGGTTTATGGCAAGGCATGCCATCTACCAAAGAGAATTAGAATATAAGGCCTTGTGGGCAATCAAAACTTTTAATATGGATCTAATCGGGTAACCACGTGAAGCTTCAACTCACCGAATCGAAGAACCGAGGATGGATGCCTACACTAGCTCCAGTTGTACAAAGAAAAGGTTAAATCATTCCATGATAGGAGCCTCATGAGAAAAGAGTTCATACCGGGTCCAAGGTATGGTTATTCAACTCTAAACTTAAATTCTTTCCTCGGCAAATTGAGATCCAGATGGGAAGGGCCATACATCGTCATCAAGGCCTCCCTCGGGAGTCTGTGGATATTTCAGATCCCAAGGATGGAAGAATACTCAAGGTAAATGGTCGAGGCTCAAACCATGTGTTGAAAACACCCAGTGAGCCCTTGTCGCCCACCTATCATCATGAATCTCCAAAAATCGATGGTAGAAAAGTGTATAATATGTTTGTACAACATTGTTTTTCCGATTTTTTTGCTTCGCTTATTTTTCTTGTACGCATAGTATAAATACACTTCAAAGTTCAAATCGCAAAGTAAAAAGTAATGCTCGAAAAGTTCAAAGTTCTATTCGAACCGATTCGAGCTATAATGAACTACTCGAAAAGAACCATGTTCTGAATAGTTAAAATTTCCTTTCGAATAGAAAATCTGGGAGAAGTCCTTTGCGAAAAGATCTTTCTGGAGCCAAATCCATTTCGAATAGACATACTGAAGCTCAGTTCTTTGCGAACTACACTTTCTCAAGATTTTTTACCTTTCGAAAGACACTTTTGCTTTTCGAAATAAAGAAAAGGACTCTTTTGGAACTTTTCGAACACTTAAGGGTGCTTTGCGATTTCACTTATTAGTATATTAGGTCATTTTGAAAGTCACTGGATATCTGCAAACACTCTCCCAAGCAAAACCCCTTTTCAAAAACCCTAGCTCACCCTCTTCTCTCACGAGCTCCACACGAATAACCACCATCTATTCTAATCTTCTGCGCTTTTTCTCTTGTCAGAAATCAAAAGGGTAGAGCCCAGCTGCGCGATCTATTCAAAGCAAAGAAACCCGTACAGAGGAAACCCCTAGATCGCGGGCACACCCAAACAAGGAGCATCTGGACCAAAGCTGGAGCAGATCTGCTTGAGTTTGCATCCCCTTCTCCTTTGCATTCATTTTCTATTTTTAAATTCTTGAGAACCAGCAGTTCTGCTGTGTTTAATGTTTGTTTTGATTATAATTTCTGCTGTCTTTTAGGCATGCTGATTTTTTTTTTTTTTTTTTTACAAAACCAAATACAAAATAAAAGAAGCTGAAAACACAAATAGAAAATCTCTGAGTTGTTTCTCATTATTTTCAGCAGTAGTAAATAAGGGCTCTTGTTGAGCCCGGGCTGATCCAAAACAAGTAAAAAAAAAAAAAATTTATAAAAAAATTATATACATATATAGATATCTTCCGGATGGGCTGTTTTTCTCCATTTGCATCCACTTTTCCCATCTGGACCTGCTGAGATCATTTTTCTTTTTTTTGGAATCATGTAGGGTAATGAGTAGTGAATCATAGGCTGTTTTGAATATTCAATGGACCCACTAATTTTATTTTCCTTCGAGATTTCTTCATCATAAAGGGTCTCAGCTGTGTGTGAACCCTGTTTTTAATATATGCTCCCATGCTTCATTATTTTTTTTTTTTTCATACATCATCAACAAAGGGGTCAATCTTATGAATCTTGCTTTTCACCGTATTCTGCTAATCATTTTATAGTCACTTAGATTCATAAGTATCTCGGGCTTTGGGTTTGTTTCTTTGGGCTTAGGATACATCATTTGGCTTTAGATTTTCTTTAGGAATTTTAGTTTCAAATTTCGCTTTTAGATCACGATTTTTTTCTTTCTTAGGTTAATGTGTCCTCGTTTCGATTTTCGTCATTTTTTATAGTTAGTTTATAACTTTGTTTTCCTATTTTGCATTCACAAATTCAGTTTTTGTATCAACACTTTTCTTTTTCTTTTTTAACTTTGTATTCAGTCCCTTACCTTGCTTTTACTATTTCTCTGTTATTAGCATTAGTTTCCTTTCATTTGCATAGTAATCCTTCTATTTGTTAGATTTTATTTAGCGTTCTAGCATTGTTTTGTTGATTTTTCTTGCATTTGTATATCATGCTTTCCATTTCCTTGCTCATATCTTCGCTTTACATTTTTTTTTTCTCACGATATAGTTTAGATTTTTCTGCTCTTAGTTTTTCTTTCTTCTTTTACCTCAGCCTTAGTCTCTCATTGTCTAGAACATTGAGGACAATGTTCATCTTAGGTTTGGGGTATGGCAGCAGTGTCCCCATGGGATAATTAGCATAAGGGCACCACAATCACCAAAGTAATCAGGAAATGAATCAATTTACTTAAGAATCATGACAATGTGGAAATTTTAAAATTTTCTTTGCAAGAATTTAGACATTCTAAACCCTACAATATTCCACATTTCCATGATGTTAACACCAGGAAAATACACTTGTATTAGCACATAGCAAGTCCACAGGAAGAGAAAAAGGTAAAGATATACTTAAAAGCTCAAGGAAAACCATAACCAAGGAGAATTGAGCCTATATGTTTTACATCTCATTGAAGAGTGGTGAGGCAACCCTTTTCCGATTCAAAGGAATCGGAGGCATTAGATCCACTAGAAATTAGGAAACTCCAAATCAAAACAAACAAGATTCATGAAACGAGGAAAAGATCAAGGCCTTCTTTGGACAAACTTGAGCTTAATGAACCAACCAAGAAAGATCTCGCCTTGTTTGTACCCCAATTGAGCTATAAATCCTACAATGCTTCATCAAAACACCCATTTTTTCTTGCACCGAACCAATGGAACCAATTCACCTTCCCTCACCTTGAGAATTAGTTAAAGGAGAAAGAAGTAAAGATGGAACATTTCTGGGCAAATATCAAAATAAATGAAGAAGAAATACCTCAAAAATGGGCAGTATGGTGACTGAGAAAGTAAAAGAAAAACAATGTGAAAAAGAAGCAAGCAAAAAAAAGGCAAAAAGGGGAACTTTATGTTGAAAATTCAAGATCAAAGGAAGAAGAACTGAGTACTTTGAACACGAGAATCTCAAAAGAAGCTAAACTCAAGAAGGTGGAGTCATGAACCACCTCCTTCAATTCCTGACTTCTCAAAAATCCAAACACCTGTTCAACCTTCCTATCCCTGAAACCTCACTCCACGAGCCATACAACAAACCCAGCCTAAAAGTCCTTGTGATCCAAAGTTGAGTGAACTGACATGTGGAGATAAGCAGTTTCCCAATCTATGGTGAGGAGATGTCAAGGATGTCAGCACCTGAGAATCATGTCTATGCTCATGCTTACAAATCCATTTGGGAGATGTAACTGCTCTTGAGCTTGAGTGAAAATGAACCCTTCAACAAAAATCTTGATGAGAGTACACCCTGGTAAGTGTTTGGGTTGGAACTTGAGCACATTAAGTATGACTTATAACCTAATTTTTATTCAAATGATGAACTCGACACATTTGCATAATTTCTATGGTCTGCTCACAGTTGGAAAGAGTGAAACATTCATAAGGTTTATAAAATCCCTTGCAAACAATAAACCTAAATTTCTTAAACATTGATTCAAGAGTAACTAATTTTGATCTTTGATTGCTCATGGGATGACAAAGGCACTAACGCCAACTGTCCCTTGGAGAAGTTTGTGGGTACCTCCACTGAAAACTCTCAGGAGACGTCACTCCTCCTCTAGGGATCACCTAGGGGTTTAAAAGTCTTGTTGCATATGCTAAATGCTCCTGTGCTTCCTACAAAAGTGGCTCTTTATTTTGCTTTTACGTTTCTTTGCTCAGGGACTAGCAAAGCTTAGGTTTGGGGTGTTAAGTAGTGAAAATACCATTTTCACCCCTAAACATGAGCCTTGAAAGACCCTTGAGAAGACTAAATAAGTGCTTTAGTGTGCATTTTACACTAACCAATCGACAGTCCAAACCAAAAGCATCCCAAAAGATCAAAAAATGACTCATGTCAAGTTTAAAGAAGGAGTGAAGAAACATTTCAAAGAATGGCTAAAGAGGGTCTAAAAGAGCGCATAAAGACCAAGCAAGAGAGAGTTCAATTCACAAAGAACTTCTACTATTCGCAAAGAAGAATGGGAGCCTAGAGTTCAATTCGCAAAGAACTTCTACTATTCGCAAAGAAGAATGGGAGCCTAGAGTTCGATTCAAGAAGAACTTCTACTATTCGCAAAGAACCTTGAACTTTGCAAAAAGAAGAAAACACTCCTCGAAAAGAAGATTGAACTTTGCGAACAGAGCTTCAGAAGTCATTGAACTTTGCGAAAAGGCCCCTGAACTCTATGAAATGTCATTTTGGGATTTACTCGTCCAAGGGTATTTCAGAAACTTTGCACCAATGCAATCAAAAGACCAGAACATTCCGGAAGGTTCCAATCAAGATCCAAGGCATATTCCAACCCATGTGGCGCCTAAAGTTAAATTACAGCGGGAACTTCCGTAAGCTCAAGCAATTTCAAACCCATAATGTAATTGATGCTTCGGCTCGATTGGTGAACGGATCAAGCGATTACGATTGGCGAAACAGTCTGGATCCTAGTGCTCGACTCCTATTGGTTGATACAGATCTATCCAATTGATTGGTTGATACACATCTGGACTTAGGAAAACTATAAATGGGCAGACCATTTGCCCAATTTGGGCATCCAGAGTTTTAGAGTTTTCATCTCTGTTTCTCATTCCTACGATAGCTCATCCGAACCCCCTAATCCCTTCTTGTAGTTTACCTTTGAGAGCCATTGTGAGTGATTTGTACTCCCAAGTTCGGATTCAAGATCAGAAGTCCGAGGGCTCTCGAGAAGCTCACAGTAAGTAGGGCTCTCTAAGCCGTGCTCGTAATTGTAATTTTGGATTTTAAAAGGTTGCGATAATTTGTGTCTTCTCCATTGGAGTCATGTCGAGGGTTACGAATGTTCACCTTAGTGCATTAGACTTCTTTAGATTCACTCCGCATGCAACTTCCTTAATTCATCACCCCGTAATTAGCGTTGGTAACCTAATTCAAGCAAGATTTACTGATGATGTTCATGTTCAACTAAAGAATAGGCCACTAGTCGCAGATCTTGACCATTTAAGTGGATGATCACGCCCATAAGTCTAAACCTATTCCTTAATTGGATTTATTTCTCTTACATCCTTTGGTAGCCGATGAAGATTGAATCTGCTTCTGAACTCTGACTCTCCATTAAAATTCAGAGGCTAAAGTACATGAAGCTATTATTTCTGCATTTGTCTCATTTTAAACATCTCCCCAACTCGGATCTGGATCATGTAGTTAGTTCTTTTCTTTATTTGCTTATAGTTAAATGTGACACAATCCAACACTCTCTTTTATCTATTCTTTATTTTAGATAATTATAGAGCCAGATCTGGTAGCACAGATCTGGAGGTTTATCTCTCAGTTTAGACAAACTTCTCTATGGACGATCTTGAAATACTTACTTTTAAAACTTGCTACAATTGGCCCTGATCTTGCAGGCCAGTGTTAGCCCCAATGTGCTGATATCCCTTTTATAAGTTAACATCCATATAACCTAGCATTCTTTAATTCTTTAATTTTTGATTCATAATGCATACAATTATGGCACACTTGGAGCGACAACAGCGTGTAGATTGGAGTTAGCTGTGCAATGAACTGACTAATATACTATATTCTACCCAGAAACTCTCTAACGTCTTTCTCGGTAGACGGCGATGGCATTTCAGTGATGGATTTGACTTTGATTGGGTCGACCTCGATCCCCCTCCTACAGACAATGAACCCTAGAAGTTTCCCTAACATAGCACCAAATGCGCACTTCTGTGGATTCAATCATAGTTGATCCTTCCTCAGCCTTTCAAATAGCTTCTGAATGTTTACCAGATGATCGCTTCACTCTGGTGATTTGGCTATCATGTCGTCGACATACACTTCAATCTCTCGGTGCATCATGTCATGAAATAGTGCAGTCATAGCTCTCTGGTACGTTGCACTGGCATTCTTCAGCCCAAATGGCATGATTCAGTAGCAAAAGGTTCCCCAGGGGGTAATGAACGCTGTCTTCTCATGATCAGCCTCTGCCATCTTGATCTGATTATATCCTAAGAACATATCCATAAAAGAAAGCATCCCGTGCTTAGCTGTGTTATCGATCAAGATGTCGATGTGTGGTAATGGGAAATCCTCCTTTGGGCTCGCTTTGTTCAAATTACGGAAATCGATACACATGTGGACCTTTCTGTCCTTCTTTAGCATAGGTACGATATTGGCTAGCCATTACGGGTATTTGGATACCATGAGAAACCCCACGTCATACTGCTTGATGTCCTCATCTTTGACTTTCAACATCCACTCGGGTCGGAGACGTCTCAGCTTTTACTTAACTGACTTCATATCAGGGTAGAGAGGCAACTCATGCTCGACCAAATCGGTATCCAGACCAGGCATGTCCTCGTACGACCAGGCAAAAATGTCTTGGTATGACTGAAGGAAGTCGATCATGCTTTTTCTTTCCTCAGGAGATAGGGACATTTCAATTTTGGTTATCCTGGGAACCTCCTAAGTTCCTAGATTGACGTCTTCGGTCTCTTCGACAATGGGGGTAGGGCCATACTCAAAGTCAGTAAATCAGCCAAGGAGCTCATTGGGGAGCTCCTCGAAGGGGACATCCTCGTCCAGACTCGTGATCCCTACCTCTTCTTGTATTTCTACAAGGAAGGATCGACTTCACGTGGGACGGGCATTTTGATTACGACATCCTTTTGTGGGACATTTTCTGGAATTTTAAATGACAATATTTTTGGACTTTGAATTTTTTCAATGTTTTTGAGATTTTGTGTTTTTTTCATGTTTTTGAGATTTTGTATTTTTTCTATGTTTTTGAGATTTTGTATTTTTTCCATGTTTTTGAGATTTTTGTTTTCTTTTGAGACGGACCCTTGGCAAGGTGGGTTGCTATATATACAAGGTATTGCCTGCCAAGGGCTTACCTCACTTTTTATAGGTTGTTTTTTTTTGGGAAACAAGTGCCAAACTTTAGGCCACTTCCTGCTTCCAGAGTTTGGGGTGAAGATGCCTAGTTGCGTACCTGAGGAGCCGCTTCTTTACCTGTTGGGATGGAGGGTGTTGACTGATATGGCTCATTAGAGTCAACCTCCATCATATTGATCCCCATTTCGTCTGAGATCATGTCCTCAAACGATAACTTAGTTTTATGGTGATTAACCAAAGGGTGGGTTTGTTCAGGTACTGACCGTCGTTCCTCGAAAAGGGACAATGTGGCCAAATCTATCTCCAAGCTGGGAAGGGAGATCTGGGGATTGGTGGGATGGATTAGGGCTGTGGGTTTGTGTGGGGTCAAATGGGTTGCCCCATTTCAATCGATCTTTATGACCCCAACGCTGACAAAGGATTCCCTGATGTGCGGCCTAGGGCGAGGTTTTTCTTCTATGTTGACTCCTCGAGCTCTCGCCGCTGCGGCGTCCCTGGCTTTTTCTTTGGCCTCTTGGACCTCTTTCTTTGTGGGCTTGTATCCTAACTCGAATCGAACCTTCTGCCCCTTGGCGACAACTGGCTCTTGTCTTCCTTGTAATCTGGGTCCCAGACCCCTTCCTTTCTGATAACCCCACTTTTGGAGCATTGCCATTGCCGCTACCATACCGCCTCCTGTTTTAGGCATGATGCCCTCAATGGGTTCTGGGAGTATCGCTGATACCTCATATTTGAAACTATGAAGGTCGACATCCTCAGTGGTGTGCGGTATATCTAACATATTGGGTCTTTCGATGCTATTGGCAGCCTTTTCTTTCTCATTATGCCCCTCCCCGATGATTGTAATGATCTTATGCCCAGACACGAACTTGAGTTTCTGGTGCAAGGTGGAAGGTATAGCTCCGACCTCATGCAGCCATGGGCGCCCTAATAATAGTCTAAATGAGGATTTGATATCCATGACTTGAAACAAGATGGAAAAGGTCATTGACCCTATTAATAGCTCAAGATCAACTTCTCCCATTATTTCTCTCCTGGTATTGTCAAACCCTCTAGCGCTGGTTTTGGTTGGCCTTAACATGCACGTATCAACGCCGATCTTGGTGGTGGTTCTTAACGGGCATATATTCAATACAGACCCATTATCAATTAGTACCAAGGGGATTACCATATTTCTAGACTCGACTGTTATATTTAAAGACTTCGAGTGGATACCCCCTTATTCCGGCAAGTCAGCATCAGAAAATGAAATGGCATTCGGAGCCATCACTTGCCCAATTATCTGCCCAACTTCATCTGGGCTAACTTGGAGTAATACATGCGCATTTTTTAACGCCCCCATTAATGCTTGAAAATGGAGCGGGGACTTCATCAACAGACCCCAGACGATGATATGGGCGGGCATTCTTCTTAGTTGCGTCTCTAATATATGTTCTTGACTCATTTTTTCAAAAGAGTTCACAGCACTGTCTTTCATCCCCTCTGGTTGGGCCTGTGGTGCTGCCAGTGCCTCTGGCTGCTTTGATATCCTTCCTGACTTGGTGACAAAGTCCACTGCCCCTTTGTTGGAGTGTTTGCCTTCCCTCAAATGATTGCTTAAAATCATCAATAAAACTAGGCAGAACACATTTACACAGACCTGCAAGTAATTAGGGTCTGATGTAGCAAGTTTTACAAAGATGGTGAGTAAGGAAATGTCTACAGGGAGGTTGGTTTAAAAATATGATAAATCTCCAGATCTGTATTAGATCTGGCACCCTAACTATGTTACGTTAGCTAAAAGATAGGGGAGAGGTTTAAAATGGATTGTCACTTAAGCTAAGCTAAAATTAAATATAGACTAACTTAGATCAAGTTTAGGATCTTAGATCTTACAGGGGAAAGAGGTAAAAAGTAGAAAATGGAGAACAATAGCTTGGAGATTGGTTTTCACTGAAATCAGATTCAATTAATTATGCTACAGAGGTTCCGAGCACACAATTCCCTCAACTGGCTATAAGCACAACTGCAGGGTATAAATTCCACTACGAATCGCAGGATCCACCTGGTCTTAAGGCTATGATCTATCCACTTTAATGGTCACAGACCATCCTATAGACTTTATCGAATCCATGGATTTGCAGCAGACGAATCCAATTGGAGCCTGAGCTTGGACTAATCTTAAGGTTATGATTTGTCAACTTTAATGGTCACAGACCATCCTAGGGATCTCCTCCAAAGCTAAGGCCTCAATAGAACAATTAAAACCACTACAGATGCTGCAATTCCTAGGTCACAGACTCAAAGAATCACAGGAGTATCAGATCCAGGGAGATCGGGTGGTATCTAAGAGGCCTACCAGTTAAGTGGGTGAGCTGATCTACATGCTCCTCTACACAAATCCGATCGATTACCAAATGGAACCAAAAGAACTTTAGATCTAATTAAAGCATTAAAAACAACATTAATATTGCAATCAACGTCACTCTATAATGAAAATACTCTCAGATCTGTAGTATGTGCAGCTAAGAACCTTCAATAGCACTCTTAACCTTACCCAATTACAAATCTAACTTCTCTCCTCGCTACTCCAAGGGAATTAGCCAACCATGGTTGGGCTAAAGGAGGGGAAATAGAATTTCTCTGCAAGCTCTAATCTCCAGAATTTGGCTCAGATCTCGATTGCCCCTCAATTGCAATTGGGGGTCTCTATATATAGCTTTCTCCTCTATTTTTCCCGCCAAAAATCCCTTCTAGAAGGTCTTCAGAGTTTGTTAGAGTTCTGTTAGAGCACGTGGGTCGATTAGGGTTTCCTAGGGCATCATCTGGAACTATCGTGTCGGTCACCAAGTGCCTTAGGTTGCGTGCAGCAGGTCATGGAATCACAATGTGTGCACAACTGAATTTATGAGAAGTTCTGCATACGATTTTGACAGGTTCAGGATGCTTTCGACAGATTCAAATAGAGCATTTTAGTCCTTTCGCTAGGTTCTCAGAAGTCTTTGATAGGTTTCGATAGGATGAGCCTTCTCCTAGAGTTTCAGCATTCTCAGCCCTTGGGCTGGAGTATTCGACAGGTTGGAGGGGCTCTTCCACAGGTTGGGGAGCCATTTCGACAGGCTCCGCTCTGCATGCCACCATTTCAATAGGGTTGCTCTCACTCCTATCGAAAGGCTCAAGTTCCCTTCAATAGGTTATGTTCCAGCACCTTCATCTCAATAGGTTTGAAGAAACCATTCGATAGGTTCCCTGGACGCCTTAGGCAGGTTTTCGATGGGATGATTTCTTCTTTCCTTTCAGCTGCTCGATAGGTTCTTGGATCCTATCGAACTCCTCAATCCACATGAATCCATTCTTCTTCTGCCTTCAGGTCCTATCAAAGACCTCTTCAACTGCACGAATTCTTCATTTCTTTGCTTTCAGCTCCTGTCGAAGTCTTCAGGTGACTAATCGATAGGATGTTTTTAACCTGTTTTCACTTCCTTCGCCTTGCCCTCCTCCAGCCACGCGCTTCGAGGGTCCAGGGATGTCTATCCTCTTGTGTACTATTGTTGGGTTTGTCCTACGCTGAGAGATAGCCCCTTCTTGGGCATTCTTGAGTGGTTTTCTGCATTAGTGTCCTCTTTCATTGCTGTCTACAAAATGCACTTGACAGAAGCTTATTAGTGTGCTCACAGGTCTATCAATGGTCAGGTTAAAGGGTGAAAAGTGGCATTTTTCACCACTTAACACACCCCCAAACCTAAGCTTTGCTAGTCCCTGAGCAAAGGAGAATAATAAAAAAAAAAGAATTAAAATGCTACCTTCGTAGGGAGCGCAGATGCATTTAGCATATGCACCAAGCCTTTTAAACCCCTAGGTGATCCCTAGTGGAGGAGTGAAGTCTCGTGAGGGTTTTCAGTGAAGGTACCCACAAACTTATCCAATAAGGTTAATTAATAGTAGTGGATCCTGCTAAACAAAGTTTCAGTGAACTTGAATAAATTCTCATCATGTCTTTTCAGTTTTAGAGGGTTTTCAGCAGAAAAAACACCAACTTAAAATATGAAGTTTTGCAGTAATTCCTTCATCATCAATCGGTTCGTGTCAAGGCTTTGTGTCTGAAGATTGATGCATGGCTCACCTTTCACTTGAGAATTCTGTTTTGATACTACCCCCATCAAATTGGATTTCAGGCCCAAGTCTCATCAGGGCTGTTAACTCACAAAAAAAATGAAGGGTGTAGAATTTTATAAAGCTCAAGAGCAGTTACAATCGTCAAATAGGGCTGTAAGCATGAGCATAGGCATTGCTCTAATTTATGAAATTTTCTAACTCTTTTTACCATAGATTAGACAGATCCTTATCTCCACATGACAGCTCAATCTATTTCAGAGCAGTAAGGTCTTTTCATTGGGTTGTAATGTGGCTTATGGATGAGGTTTGTAAAAGAATGAAAGGACAAAAGGGATTAAAATTCAGAAATCAGTAAAGGTAAGGAGATGATTCATGACTTCACCTTCTTCATTTCAGCACAATTCCGTCTACTTCTTGAATTTTTAGGGCCAAAGTGGCCAGCTTCTTCTCTTCCTTTCAATCTTTCAATGAAATGACTTCTCTTTCTCATTCTTTTGCTCTAATTTTTTTTATTATTTTATTATTTTATTTATTTATTATATTTTTTTTATGGGTCGGAATACCACAAATACCACCAACTATGTTTTTCTTCTCTTTCAACCACTTCTCGAACCAGCTCTACCTTCTTTCATTCCTTCACCTTTTCCTTCTAAAATCTCAGAGTGAGGGTCAATTTGTATTAGGTCACTGAGGTTTTGGGTTCAAATTTTCTAATCAGAGAAAATTGGGACTTTTAAGGCTCAAGTGGTGTGCATCAAGGGCAGTTCAAAGGTGGGACATTTTAAGCTTAAACTGACCAAGGGATGGCCTTACTTCATGTCCTCAATGTCATGAATGCTATCAAGCTGTTTCAATTTGGGTTTGCCTAACTTCTAGTGATCAGAATTAGATCCCATCAGTCCTTAGAGCAAAAAAATTGCCAAGGCACTCTTCAAAGAAACTTTTTCCGGCCCAAATCTCACTGGGTATGACCTTCCATCAAATTTTTCAGGGGAGTATCTTCACAATTTTCTCTTATTTCAGGTTTACTACACATCAAAATTATTTTTCACAACTTGTTGTAATTTGCCTCATGAAGTTTGTTGGACTACGGCTTATTTCAGTTTCAAATAGTTGTTTTCTTAATTTCCTCTTTTTACAAAAATTTTAGTGAGAATTTACTATAATTAATTCCAAACACTTCTTTTTAGCCTAGCTGTACTAAAATTAACTAATTTATTGGCATACATGCCATACCCCCAAACCTAAACTAAACAGTGTCCTCACTGTTGACAGCATGAGATTAGGGGAGAGGCATGGGGGGAAAAGAGAGATACAGAAAAACTACATGAAGACAAAATGTATTAAAATGCCAAATATATCCATGAGACAAGTGAGGAAGAAACTAAAACAACAAACTACCATAGCTATTTACAGGTCTCATCTGGCCAATCATAGAGGTCAGCTAGGTTTTTCAGCTCATCCTTAGATAAGGGAGCTTTTCCTTTAGATTTAGTCTTCGGTTGCGGCTTCTTTGTTGCCTCCTCAGACTAGGCAGCGGGTTGTTTTCCTTTGAGATCAACAGCAGCAACAAAATCGGAATCTGAATCGGATGGAAAAAGGGCAGTGGGGTCCAATCCGAGAGCCGCAGCAGCCTTCCTTCTTTCCTCCTTTGATAGTAAGGTGAAAGAGGTATCAGGTTGGGTTGGGGGCTGGGAGGGAGGGGTGGCTTTAGACTGGGCAACAGACCTCTTTCCTTTCTTGGTAGAGGTAGCGTATGAGGCATCTTTTACAAGAATTTCTTCTTGGGGATCCTTTAGATTTTGAGGGGCGTTGAGTAGGGGAAGTTCTGGCTGGAGGAGGTGCACATCCAGTGGAGGGGGTTGAGTTGTAGAAGGGGGACAAGAGTGAGTGGAAGGAGGTGCAGGAGGAGGTGCGGTGGTGAGAGGGGTAGGTTGAAATGGCTGAGAGGTAAGGGAAGCAACCTTTTTCTCCAATATGTCAATTTGTTTTACCGCATAGAGTAGGTTGGCATCAGAGAGTTCCTTGGTGGCCTTGAGTATCTCCTGAGCATTGGCTAATGTTTTCTTGAGAAGCTCAGAATTTTTCTTCTCATATTTGGTAATGAGATTCTCAGCAGTTGCCAATTGTTTTGCTGACTCATAACGAGTCAGGATTTCAGACCACCCTTGAGAGATATCGCGGAGTTGAATTCGGTGTTCGAATTCGATGTTGGCAATCCTCTCCTCATAAGGGGCCTCAATGGAAGCTCAGAGTGCAGCCATACCTCTCAAGACATCCCTATGGATTTAAGGGTTGTCCCTCATGGCATACAGCAGCGTGAGGTAAGGTGGTATGTACAGGGATTGTCTAAGGACAATGGGCAAGGACAAGGGTGTAGTGGATGAGGAAGAGGGGGTGGAAAGAACCAGATCCTCCCATGGATAAGTTTGGGTAGAGGCATCCTGGAAAATAGGTGGGGGGGTGGTGAAGGGTAGAGGGGATTCAGCTACTACAGAGGCCAGTAAATCTGGTGATGAGGGTAAAGTTTCCGGTGGTGAGGAAAGTATGGGGAGGGCTTGTGCGGATATTTCCTCAGGCTGGGCAGCAGCATGGTGTGGGGTAAGTATAGGTGAAGCAGGAGGGGATATGCGAGGGGGTTGAGGAGCAGAAAAGGATGGGGTAAGGGTGGATTGAATTGATTGGAGACATGAGCTCATGAGGGTCTGGTTGTCGGTGTTGATGGTTAATTGGGACTGAATGGTTTGGAGGAGGGATAGAATTTGAGTGAGGGTATCAGGCATGGTGGGGGTAGAAGGGGCCGGTGTTTGGACATGATGGAAGGGGGAAGAGGGTGCATGGTTAAAATGAGGAGTGGGGCATGGGGAGTCAGGAAGTGGAGTGTACTCATGAGCCACATCCTCCATAATTGAGGTCATGAGGGCCGTGAACCCAGTAGTGTTGAATAGGTCCACACCTTGTGGATGCAGAGGAGTTTGTGAAGGGGGGAAATTATAAATGGGTTGGGTAATGGGTGGAGAAGAAATGGTAGAGGTAAGCTCGGAATATGTGGGGGGTTCAAGGATGTCCGGTTGGAAAACCTAGGAGGTGGGTGGAGGGAGAACAGGTTCAGAGGTGGGTGGAGAGAAGTCTGTTGGAAGAGGGACTGATACAAATAAAAACAGCAAAGTGGGTGGAGGTGTGGGTAATGGGGTAGGTATGGTAGGTGGAGGGGTAGGATAAGGGTATCTCTGCTGGAGTATCTGCTGCCACGGTAGTGGGTGCCTTCTTAGCCGCCTCCCTTCCAACTGGCTGACTCTTCTTAATTAAGGTAAGGCTGGTCAACCATTCTCTTTTTCCATACAATTTGATGGTTAGCTTCTCCATTGGCTCATTTCGCTTGATCGCATACTTTCTAGTCTTGAGCAGACATGTGATGAGTCTGCAGAAAGGCAGACCTCCTCCTTTAGCAAAAGCTTGCCTCTTCAGCACCTTGTCATTGATGTCTACCATTATTTTAAAAATTAGCTTAGGTGCATTCACAAATTGCCCCTTCGAACAGAAGTATAGGGCATCCACTAAGTCCTTCTCTCTTGCAAATGGCCAGAGACAAGCATTTTTCCTCAGAATGGTATCAATGAGTTTGAGGGTAGAATGGAGGTCTCTTCTCATCAAGGATTCACCAAAGCCCACTATTCCGTTAGTAAGCTGTTTAGCCATTTCCCGAAATGTAGCCCCTGTTGGTGCTCCCTCAGCTTAGGTGGAGTCAAATTGATATGGGACTCCCAAAGCCATCCCAATATCTCTGTAGTCGACACTCAGCTGCCAGTCATCAATCAAGATTTCTAGTATATCCTCAGCCCTAGGTACCACCTTCTTTGTCAGGTTCTGGTACCACAATTTCACCAACCTGGGGTAGACATTTTTCTTCAATGGTGAAAGTAGGGGTAGTAAACCTTCTTTCTTCAAATATTCTAATGTCCCTTGACACTCCCCAATGTTGGTAAAATATGCCAGATCAAAATCCGTCTCAGGGACAAGACTCAATTTTTCTATAAACTCATTGGGGGTAGTTAACCCAGCTAGCAGCTCTGCTGGAGGAGTAGCTCACGCTAAGGTTTCCTCCACCACAGACTCCTGAATCTCAATAGCTTTGGCTTTCTTAGATTTAGGAGCCTTTTTGGGTGTCATGTCAGTGAGCTTCCTCTTGACAGGTAGTTTGTCAGCTAGCTTCGACCTCGCGGAGGATTTGGGAGTGGAAGCAGTTGTTGATCGGCGTATGTTTGCTAGAGTTTCCTCTGGCTCATCCATTTTACTCTTAGAGATTAGTCACTCACCAACTTGGAGTGGAGCTTGAAGGTTAAAAAATAGAGGAACGACAAATTGATGGTGGGAAGGAAACCGACCTTGAAATCCCTAGGGTTTAACAGAAATCGCAATACACAACTTCAATTTTCCCAAAGTCAGGGGAAAAATGCTCCTCTGTGTAAGCTGAATGTACTGACAAAATGGCAGATTGAACAGCTGAAGGTTCTGTGAGGATTTAGTGGAGATAGAGGGAGGCGAAAGAGAGAGGAAAAGAGCTAGGGTTTTACAGAAGGTATGAAATGAGGCACAAATGACCTATCGATAGGTATATAAGGGGTGGAATACAATTTCGATAGGATGAATTGGATGGTCTCGATAGGTTCATGCGTCCCGTCGAAAGCATAGCAGACAAAACCTTAAAAGGGGATGATTCGATAGGATCCCGATAGGTGGAACTATCCTTTCGAACAGTTTAAATGGCAGCTAAGTCATCATTTCGATAGGTTCCCAATTGGTATCTAGAACCTATCGAAATCTCCATTTTACTCTTTTTAACCGATTGAGAAGTTAATTTCGCCTGTTGAGAAGTTCAGTGCCTATCGAAACCATCAAACATTCTACCGAAATCACCATGTGACCTATAGAATGGTGAACTTTACCTGTCAAAGACTTCTAAAAACTATATAAGGCCATATTTCTGAGCACTCGCAATCTCAGTTCTAAGCAGGCTCTGTTGATGTGGTGCCCCATGATTTGATTCTCTTGTGAATAGCTCCCATTATCTCAGGACAACTGGGAATGACGGTCTAGTACTGAGCATGGCAGTTTTGTTTTTTCTTTTATTATTGTAAGGATATAAAAGAATCAATTAACAGCTAAGTAAACACCTAAAAACAAAGTATGGTACATATGATACATACTGGCTTCAGGGGCTAATCTGGAGGGTCTTTAAGGTCCATAGTCTCCTCAGTCTCATCAACCTTGACACCTTGCATAGATCTTTTCCTCAGCTAGTGTCCATTCCCTAGGTGCAGTTTTCTATTTGTGAACCAAGCATTGTCCTGCACCAGCCAATGTGGATTATCATGCATCACTTTCTTTTGAGCATTAATGGAAAAGCAAGCCTCTTCAGGAGAGGGTTGATAGTCAGTGTTATACACATTCAACTTAACCTTCATATTTCCAAATGACACTTCCATGATCCCATACCTGCATTGTATGTGAGCATTGGCAGTGGCCAAAAAGGGCCTGTCTAGAATCACAGGTATGGAAGTAGCACATTTACTTGGTTCCATGCCCAATACCAAAATGTCAGCAGGATAGAAGAATTTGTCAACTCCAACCAAAACATCCTCAATTATCCCCACAGGTTTCCTTCCAGATCTGTCAGCCAGCTGGAGGACCACATGTGTGGGCTTTAATTTGCCTAAGCTCAGCTTCTCGTATACTAAATATGGAAGCAAATTTACACTGGCTCCCAGATCTAATAAGGCTTTGTCAATGATGTGATCCCCAATGATGCAGGGGATTGTGGGGGTTCCAGGGTCTTGGAATTTGGTTGGGGTTGCAATCGACAAAATTTGTTTCACTTTCTCTGCTGAAAATACTTTCTTGGATAGGTGTATCCTGGATTATCTATTATGGGTGCATAGTTATTTTAAAAACTTGGCATAGGTTGGGACTTGTTTAATGGCATCAAGTAAAGGCAAATTGATCTTTACTTGCTTGAAAGTCTCCATCATTTCCTCAATTTTTCCTCGTCCTTTATTAAAAGGGGAAGGTGCTTGTAGTGCCTTAGGAAATGGCAAATGTAGGATTGCTCCCTCACTTGCAGCCTTAGCCAATGAGGCCTTTTTCTTTTTTATTTTTTTCTTTTCTTGAGGATCCTCATTATCCTCTTTATTCACAGTTGATTGTTCATTCAAGTCCCCCATTGGTGGTCTTTGTTGTGTGCTGGTAGAAATCACTTCATTTTCTTCCTCCAAGTTCCTCACAGGCTCACAGCCCACTTGGTTGTCCACTAGCTTACCACTTCTCAAAGTTGTAATAGATTTGACCTACTCATAGGTAGAGAAAACTTCACTCACTACAAACTACCTTCGTGGATTGTCCTGTGGTTGGCTAGGCAACCTTCCTCCCTCTCTCCTAGTTAGAGCATCAGACAGCTGACCAAGTTGGTCCTCTATCTTTTTGATGCTCTGGTTGTGAGAGTGCATAGTTTGGGATAAGGTGTTCAAGCTCTGCAGTGAAGATAAAACTTGTTCCTCAAAGGATGGTGGTCTCACAGCTGAAGGGGGTGCAGATTGTTGCACAGGAGGAACTATAGGTTGGGCCATGGGTTGCTGATACTGAGGCCTTGGGACATAACTTTCTCGATAGGGCTGAGCATTATTGTAGGATATGGGCTGTTGGGGCTGCTATTGCTTGCTGGGGTATGCATCTTGTCGCCACCTCAGATTGGGGTGGTTCCTTCATTAATACCCAGTAGTAGGCTGCTACCCATAAGACTGAGCTGCAGCCACATGCTCTGTTATAAAATCAGGAAACTGGTCAGTAGATGGGCATTCTTCAAGGGAATGAGCAGGGGACTGGCATATGGCACATGCCTCCTCCACCCTAGCAGCCACAGGTGACTGCATTGCTCCCATCAGCCTATCAAATTTTAGGGCTAGGTTGTCCACTTTCCTTTTCAACTCACTTGGCACACTCCCTTCATATATCTTCCCTCTTGAGGTATTCTCCTTCACCAATTTAGGAGGCTCTAGATCTCTTGCTAAGGTTTCCCTTTACATAGAGTTCGCACTAATAATATCAAAGAGCTCCCATGCCTCCTCAACAGTTTTATGGAGATAGGTGCCACCACAGGAAGCATCTATCATATCTCTGCTTTTAGCATTAATTCCCTGATAAAAGCTTTGAACCAATTGTCATTCAGGGATTTGATGGTGGGGGCATTTCTTTAGGAGTTTCTTAAATCTCTCCTAGGATTGAGGAAAATCTTAAGTTAGATCTTGGGTAAAATAGATGATACCCTTCCTCAACTGGCTGGTTTTTGACATAGGGAAAAACTTGGCCAGAAATTGACATTGGAGATCACTCCAGGACTGAATTCTGTTGGGTGGAAGCAAGGACAACCAAGTCCTGGCTTTGTCCTTTAATAAAAAAGGAAAGAGTCTCATCCTGATAGCCTCCTCCCCCAAACCTGTCATATTAAATGTAGTGCGCAGTCCCAAGAACTCATCAATGTGCTTGTAGGGGTCTTCTTTGGTCAGGCCATGAAATGAGGGCAGCATTTGAATGATGGATGATTTTATCTCATAGTTTCCTTGAGCAGCTGGGAATTGAATGCAGAAGGGGGAATTATAGACCCCTGGTGCATTAAACTCCTTAAGGGTTCTCGGCTGCTGTTGCTCACCCATTTCTGCAGAATCAAATGCAACAGAAGTAGGTGTAGTTGGTCTGGATCTGAGAAGTCTTTCAACCTCTGGATTTAGTGAAATAATCTGAGGTTGGAGATTTCTCCTACCAAACATACAACACTCAGATTCTGAATGCAAAACAGATTCTCAACACAGCAAGTAGAATCAACCAAGCTTTCTAACTATTCTAAGAAAAATCAACAAATCTGAAAGAGAAAGGGAGTAGGGGGATGCACACTACAGAGCAGCTTTCAGCATAATTCTCCTCTTCCTGGCAACCACAGATCTGATGAAATGCCCACAAAATGCTGAAAAACAACAAAACTTACAAATGCACTTAGTAAAATTAAGCAAACATCTATCAATTTCTACAGATCTATGATCAAAACTTAGATCTATCAATTTCTAAACACACCTCCCTGGCAGCGGCGTCAAAAACTTGTTGGAGTGTTTGCCTTCCCTTAAATGAGGGTCTAAAATCATCAATAAAACTAGGCAGAACACATTTACACAGACCTGCAAGTAATCAGGGTCTGTTGTAGCAAGTTTTACAAATATGGTGAGTAAGGGAATGTCCACATGGAGGTTGGTTTAAAAATATGATAAATCTCTAGATCTATATTAGATATGGCACCTTAACTAATGTTACGTTAGCTAAAAGACAGGGGAGAGGTTTAAAATGGATTGTCACTTAAGCTAAGCTAAAATTAAACATAGACTAACTTGGATCGAGTTTAGGATCTTAGATCTTGCAGGAGAAAGAGGTAAAAAGCAGAAAATGGAGAAGAGTAGCTTGGAGATTGGTTTTCTCTGAAATCAGATTCAATTAATTATGCTACAGAGGTTCAAAGCATAAAATTCCCTCAACTGGCTATAAGAACAGCTGCAGGGTATAAACTCCACTTTGAATCACAGGATCCACCTGGTCTTAAGTCTATGATCTATCCACTTTAATGGTCACATACCATCCTATAGACTTTATCGAATCCATGGATTTACAGCAGACGAATCCAATTGGAGCTTGAGCTTGGAATAATCTTAAGGTTATGATCAGTCCACTTTATTGGTCACAGACCATCCTAGGGATCTCCTCTAAAGCTAAGGCCTCAATTACAACAATTAAAACCACTACAGATGCTACAATTCCTAGGTCATAGACTCAAGGAATCACAAGAGTATCAGATCTAGGGAGATCGGGTGGTATCCAAGAGGCCTACCAGTTAAGTGGGTGAGCTGGTCTACATGCTCCTCTACACAAATCTGATCGATCACCAAATGGAACCAAAGGAACTTTAGATCTAATTAAAGCATTAAAAATAGCATTAACATTGCAATCAACGTCACTCTACAATGAAAATACTCTCAGATCTGTGGTCTGTGCAGCTAGGAACCTTCAATAGCACTCTTAACCTTACCCAATTATAGATCTAACTTCTCTCCTCGCTACTCTAAGGGAATTAGCCAACCATGGTTGGGCTAAAGGAGGGGAAATAGAATTTCTCTGCAAGCTCTAATCTCCAGAATTTGGTTCAGATCTCGATCACCCCTCAATTGCAATTGGGGGTCTCTATATATAGCTTTCTCCTCTATTTTTTCTATGAAAAATCCCTTCTAGAAGGTCCTCAGAGTTTGTTAGAGTTTTGTTAGAGCACATGGGTTGGTTAGGGTTTCCTAGGGCATCTTCTAGAACCATCGTGCCAGTTACCAAGTGCCTCGGGTTGTGTGTAACAGGTCACCGAATCACAACGTGTGCATAGCTGAATTTCTGAGAAGTTTTGCACACGATTTCGACAGGTTCAAATATAGCATTTTGGTCCTTTTGCTAGGCTCTCAGATCTCTTCGATAGGTTTCGATAGGATGAGCCTTCTCTTAGAGTTTCAGCATTCTCATCCCTTGGCCTGGAGTATTCGACAGGTTGGAGGGGTTCTTCGACAGGTTGGGGAGCCATTTCGACAGGCTCCGCTCTGCATGCCACCAGTTCGATAGGGTTGCTCTCACTCCTATCAAAAGGCTCAAGTTCCCTTCGATAGGTTCTGTTCCAGTGCTTTCATCTCGATAGGTTTGAAGAAACCATTCGATAGGTTCCCTTATTGCCTTAGGCAGGTTTCCGATGGGATGATTTCTTCCTTCTTTTCAGCTGCTCGATAGGTTCTTGGATCCTATCGAACTCCTCAATCCACATGAATCCATTCTTCTTCTGCCTTCAGGTCGTATCGAAGACCTCTTCAACTACACGAATTCTTCCTTTCTTTGCTTTCAGCTCCTGTCGAAGTCTTTAGGTGACCATCGATAGGATGTTTTCAGCCTATTTTCAGTTCCTAAGCCTTGCCCTGCTACAGCCACGTGCTCCGAGGGTCTAGTGATGTCTACCCTTTGGTGTGCTATTGCTGGGTTTGTCCTACGCTGAGAGATGACCCCTTTTTGGGCTTTCTTAAGTGGTTTTCTGTATTAGTGTCCTCTTTCATTGCTATTTACAAAATGCACTTGACAGAAGCTTATTAGTGTGCTCATAGGTCTATCAATGGTCAGGTTAAAGGGTGAAAAGTGGCATTTTTCACCACTTAACACCCTTCTTTGCTGCTGTTGCTGGTGTTGACATCTATTTGTTCATAGCTTAACGGGACCTGATGAGGATCATAGGTTGGTCCCGAGAGCTGGAAATGTATAGCTGTTGGTTCTTGAGGTACTTGTACTGTTAGCTCTGGAGGTGTGGGCAATACCTGATTCACCTCGGTGGTAGCGGGTTGGGTGGAAAGATTGGGCCAAATGGGGGTGGTGAATCTTGAGGGTGGTGGCATTAGAGGGAAGGAGGTAAAAGTAGGCCATTGATAGCTGGTGGGTGCTGGCAGAAGATGGGGGGTCTGATGGGCTGTCAGGTGATTGACCAAGGTGGTGGAGATTACAGACGGAACTTGGGGTGATTGGATGGGTGTAGGCCATGGGTAATTGCCATGTGTGGGTGTGGGATTGGGGGACTGGTGGCTTATAGGGTAATTGATGGGGGTTGTGGTGCATGGTTGGTATGCATTGATATTTACATAATTGACGGGTGTGGTGGACGGAAAGTATGCCGGAAAATCCAAGGGTTCAAATTGCGGGGTTGGGTTGGGAAGATGTTCTAACAAATTTAGGGGTTCAATTACCCCTACATTCCCCTCTTCTATGTTTCTTTACAAAGGTGCTATATAACTCTCCCGATCACTGATATAATCGGATGGGTCAAATTCAAACTCCTCATCTTCTATCATTCTGACGATGGGTCTGGGACCTGCTCCTCCGGTGGGATGTGGGGGTAGTGGCACTTGGTGAATATTAGCATGCTGAGAGGGTGCAAGGGGAATGCTTTTCCCGGTATTGATCAAATCTTGGATGGTGTGCTTCAATAGGAAGCAGCGATCAATAGGGTGAGCCTGACCCTGATGAGAATTATAGTGGGTATTTGGGTCATAGTTCCTTGGGATCGGGTGAGGAGGAGGTTGTGGTTGGCGGATAGCCACTAATCCCTTTTCTACTAACAGGGGTAAAAGTACACTCAATGATTGCCCCAGAGGTGTGAAGACTCATTCGTAGCGGGCTCTCCTCTATTCTGGGGTCATTTGAATTCCTTGCCCATTCCCCATTCTTTGCGTCTGCTCAGGCCCAACGGGTGTTGGTGGGGCAGCCTGAAATTGAAACAGGGTTGTATTGTTATTGGGCCAGGTATTAACTATGTTCTGGGCATCATCCCCTGTTCTCTTCTCGTTCCTTTGCTCTGAAAATCTTCTAACCCCACTGGGTCCACTTGGCATATTCTTATTCAGACGCCCCTGCCTGATGGCGTCCTCACATCGGTTAGCATTTCTCATCAGATCAGCAAAGCTGGTCTGCTGCTGATATACCAAAAAGTCTGAAATCACTGGCAGAGTGTTCTTTGAAATCATCTCTATCTCTTCATCATCAGGTATTTTCTTCCTGACCTGAGCTGCCAATGCTCTCCATCACCTCAAGTAGTCGCTGAAGGTCTCATTCTGGTTCTACTTTAAATGGGCCAAAGTCGGACTTACGCGGCTCGATGTCTATATTGTAGACATACTGTTCTTGAAAGAGATGCGTCAAGTCCCTCCATGTTTTCATCATAGACGGTTCTAAAGATGTGAACCATCTTAAAGCTGGCCCTGTCAAACTCTTTTGAAAGACTTTTATTAGCAGTCTTTCATCCTCCCCGTATTGGCACATGTCCCCATAGTAGGACTTCAGGTGCACAATAGGATTGCCAGTGCCATTATATTTGTCGAAGGCTGACATTTTAAATTCGGGAGGCAGGGGGACTTCAGCGAACAGACATAAGTCTGTGAAGTCCGTGGCGTGGATTTCGGCACCACCCATTTTCATACAGCTACTTTTGTATTTTGTCTAACTATTCTTTCAGTTGTTCCGACTCTTTTGATATAGGGGTCGCTTTCTCGACCGTCAATTGGATTTCACTCTGGGCCACCACGGGGTGGGCAATTATGGTAGGAGGGTTAAGGCTGGTCAATGCCCCAGCATAGGCCCCGCTATTCCTAATCTCGTCCTCTTCATACTGCTGGTCGGTATAATGTGCAGCGAGGGCGGGATTCTCCTATTATTGTTGTACGGGTTGGATGGGAATGACATGAGTGGGGGTTGGGTGAGCCCATTGGAGGTGAGGAAAGGCTTGTTGGGTGATGGGAATTTGGTTTTGAGGTGGGGCCTGGTGGGGCCATTGGGTATGGGGGAAGGTTTGGAGATGGCCTTGGGGTTGTGGGGCCTTGTGAAAATTGGGTTTGGGGGATGGCATGGGTTTGACCCAGCTATGAAGGTTGGGTTAAATGTTGGGGGTATTGTGGAAGGTATGAGTGTGGGGTTTTGGTTTGGGCCATGAACCCTTGGTCATTTTGGGTCATGGGCCATTGATAGGTTTGGGCCATGGACCCTTGGTAGGTTTGGGTCACGGGCCCTTGGTGGGTGTGGGCCAGTGGGCCAAGGTAGGTATGGGCCGAGGGCCCTTGAGGGTTTTGGCCCTGTGGGCTTGTCCCAATGGGCATTGATGGGTCTGGGCTATGGGCCCTTGGTGGGTTTGACCCAATGGGCCTTGATGGATCTGGACCATGGGCCCTTGATGGGTATGGGCCATGGGCCCTTGGTGGGTTTGGGCCATGGACCCTGGGTAGGTCTGGCCCAATCGGCCTTGATGGGTCGGGGCCATGGGCCCTTGGTGGGTCTGGGCCATGGGGTCTTGGGATATGTGGGAAAAGGGGGTTTGGGCCAATGTGCCTTGGGGTATGTGGGAGTTTGGAGATTGGGCCATGGGGCTTTGGGGTAACTGGGTCATGGGGGATTGGGTGGTGTGGATTATGGGGGGTTGATGGGGGTCATGAGAGAGTGAGGCATGAAGATTGGCTTGGGTATGGGATGGGTTCAGGGGCATGGGATGTGGAGGAGAGGTATTTTGGAAAGTCTTCCATGAGGAGTAGGCTTGGAACATCTCTTCCAACATGGCCATGGAAGGGGGATCGGATGTGGATGGTGGATTTAAGGGGATGGAGGGGAAATTGGGCATGGCCCCGGTACGATCGGGCATGGCCATGGCAAGAGGTGGGATATGGGGTGGATGAGACAGGAAGGTATGGTGTATGTGTGGGGATGATGAAAGGTTAGGTGTAGGTGTTTGGGAAAAACCGGGCATGGCCCCAATAACAAATGGGTATGACCCGGGCAGATGGGGGGTTTTATGGGGGGTTGGATAGGACGGAAGTGGTGTATGTGAATGTGGGTGGATTGGGTCTATAGGAGGATGATGGGAATTGGGGCATTGATGTGGATTGAGAAAATGAGTTTGGATTTTGTATGGATGTGGATGGGAGATGAGTTGGACTTGGCATGGGCATGGCTTGGGCAAAAGATGGAGAATGGGGGGTTGGATTTTGGATATTTTTGGGGGTAGTGGTTGGGAAAATGGGGGCACCAAATGGGCCGGTGACGGTAAAGGGGGTTTGGGTGAGGGGGATGGTGGAAAAGACTTCTCCCGAATGGGAGTGGGCTGGAGAATGTGGTTGGAAAAGACATCTCACCGCACCTAAAGGGTTTGAGTCCGGTATAACTCGCTAGCGCTCTCTCTAATGGTTTTAAGCTTCGGAATGGGAACCCACCGATATACCTCCGGCACAAGCGCCTTCTCAGATACTAGGTGGGCTGGGACTTTTCTGAATCATCACCACTAGGGGCTGCTGCCATACTAAGACCCGGGTGTTTGTGTGTTTGCCTAATCCCCACCCTTTTTAAATCTACCCCTTAAAAACATATTAATTAAGCTCCCTAACTCGGTTCAATTTTAACTTTTTTTCAAAGCTTTTCTCTTTTTTTTGGAAGTTTTCTTTAGTTCAATGACCGGGGGTGATTATCCCTTGCCGCCACTACGGGCCAGCGTCCACTGTCAGAATATGTTTGCACAAGTAGGCCCGCCAATCGGCTAAGGCACTTTAAATGACAAAAAATTAAATGAAATAAAAGACACTGCTCAAATAGGCCTGCCGATCGGCTAAGGCACTTAAAATGATGAAAAAGTAAAGAAATTTAAAGACTATGCGCAAGTAGGCCTGCCAATCGGCTAAGGCTCATAAATGACGTAAAAGTAAGGGTAAGTAAAGTGACTTAATCGGAGGGGTGAGTGAAAAAATAGCAAAAATAAAATAAAATAAACAACAATAAAATGTTAGAAAAATAAAAAAAAAAGGCCTAGTTCAAGGGGAAGCTCTACTAGCTACTCCCCAGTAGAGTCGTCATCTGTGCAACCGTGAGATTTTTGACGATCTCCGTCGCTATGATGCTCTCGCTAACAAAAAATATAGAGTCGCCACCCGGAGCTTTTTGTGTCCCGGGAAACCAATATCATTTTTGTAAGCACCGAAGTGCCAAAAATATGACTCTGAATCCGGTCCACACCAAAGGCTCTTAGGTAGAGGCTTCGGTTATCAATCGGGAAGGTGTTAGGCACCCGATCAACCCGCTTAACGCGGTCTCTACTAATGGCCAAAAATAAAATGAAGTAAAAGAAAAGAAAATAGCTTCCTCTTGCCTAAATGGGCCTCCAATCCTATTTGTTCCCCTCCGTTCGTATCGAAAATTCGGCAGCGTAACGACACAAAATGAGAGGGTAGGGAGAGCAAAAGGAGATAGGAGAAGAAAGGGGAGAGCCGGAGCCCTCGGGCCCTTGTAGCACCGTAGGAGAGCCTTGCATGGCTTGCTTTGATGAGCTCTTGAAGGCTTTGTATGGGGGAAAATGGGATTCTAGCTCTTAAGGCTTGAAGCTAATAGGTAGGGGAGGAAGGCAAGGGGGTCACACACACCTAACCTAAGGGTTTTTTATGAAATGCTAAGGGTGGGAAGAGGTTTTGGAATTCTGGCTTTTGTATGGGAGGGGTGCAACAAAGGGAGAAAGATCTTCTCACTTTAAGCTCTTTCTCTCTTAGGTAGAAATTCTCAACCCTGAAACCAAGAGAAGGGGGGCTCTATTTATAAGAAAAGGATAGGTTAGGAGGCTACTCAGAGGCTAATTAGGGTTAGCAATTAGGTAATATCTAATCTAAGGTTTCCTAGGATTTTGAGAGCTTTGAAATGTGTGGAAGGATCTTCCAATGGTGGATGATGGGGTGAGGCCTTAAGCCACTTAAGGGGTTGGAAATAGGGGTTGCAACAGAACTATCAAAACACACCCCAAAGGTCGAGGTGGTCAACAAGTCAAACCCCAAATACGAAATTCGAAGCAAAATCCAACAGTCACTATTCATATGCTTGGCGCAAGGACAATTAAATAGTGCAGAACAGTGCCTGGAAATCAGCTCGCGAGGATGGGGCCCACTTTTGAATCTGGCACAACTATTAGTTGCACCAGGCTTAAAATGAGGGAGAATTGGCTTGGCGCAATTGTTAGTTGCGCCAGGCAAAGATTATTATTGGCGCAACTATTAGTTGCGCCAAGTCCCTAAGGGGGCCCACATGACTTTAACTTTCTGCCCTCCAGATTTGGTTTGTCATATCTTTGGACATATACCTCTGATTGGGGCAAGTTTTAGCTCGTTGGAAAGCTGGAGAAGTCTTCTTTCTAACGGTATATTATTTTCTATTAGTAGAAGACCTCAGCTAGTCCTAGTGCACCACTCTTTATCCATTGCCTGGGAAGGTTAGGTTTAGGGTTTGGAATGGGTTCTAAGGGTCGGGACTGATTTCTAAAGGTTCGGGATAGGTTCCTAAGGGATCTAGGGTGATTCCTAAGGGTTTGGGGTGATTCCTAAGGGTTCCATACATGCCATTAAAAGCTCGAAAATGCGCCTCTCTCGAAATATGTTTCGATCGGGCCTTGGGCAAAATTTGGGTGTCTACAGAATGGCTCCATTTTTTGTTTTTTGTGGCACTTTTAAACTAGATTTCTGCACTATACTGCGATTTCTTTCTAAACTGCAAAATAAGCTAAATCTAATTATAAACAACTCTAAAGCTTAGCAAAAGCCAGGTTTAAAGGTGTAGAAAGTGGCAAAAATTTGTGATTAACAATGGTGAAAGCGTGAGTCTTGTTTTAATTCATCCATGCATTGTATTGGTTTATTTTGGTAATGCTTTTAATATAGAGGTCTTGTTTTTAACGTGACTAGTCTGAGAGAGAATCTGAGGTTGCTCGCCAGGCAGCGATGATCAAGCTGTTGCACTGCTAGTAGTAGGCGGGTCGCACGGTGGAGGCTGGTTTACGTTCGGAGATCGTGCGATTGGTAAGTGTCTTGGATTGGACTTATTAATTATTGACGGTTCAGGGATCTTTGCTAATGTTGGCATATTGGTGGCGTTTCTAGATAGCAAATCTTTGTGCTATAAGGGCTTCGGCTCGGGCATTTGATCCTTCTTCAGTGGCTTCCTCCAGTCGGGAGGATCCAGCGAAAGCTCGTCTGTGGTCTGAGTTGGAGCATTGGGTAAGTTCCATCACTCTTCAGTTTACTTGTGTTATTATACTGGTTGGTTAGGCATTATTATCATGTTTGGCTTGATGGTTTACTAATGTGTGCCGGTGTTTCAGCGTCGAGTTGTTGAGGACTTGCAGATAAGGGAGGCGACCGCCGCCTCTCTACGTTCTGAGAGTCAGGTATGGTTTAGTGTAATTTAGTTTGGATTGCTCATCTCTATTTATTCTAACGCATTCGTATTGGCTTGTCGTTTATTTTTTTTTTTGTTCAGGCAGTTCCAGACCCCGCTCCCGAGGCTCCTGCTTAGGGGTCCGTTCCTATCCCTACCTAGGTATGTTTTAGTTATTGGGTTCATAATTTATTTGTTATCATAATATTTGTCTGATGCATTTGTTTATTCTTGTTATAGACGTCTGTGTTTGCCATCCCTCGGGTGCCATCTGCTGATACTGTGACTGCAGAGACAGTCGAGTGACTTCTAGGAGAGATGCTATATCCGGTATATATATTTTTTTATTTCGGGTTTTGTTGTTGTTCGTCTATGCATATATTTGCTTCTTCTAATTCAATAGAGTTATACATGTTCGTCGGCTCGAGGAGGCACGGCTTGAGGCAGCGCGAGCGTGTGCCACTCTGGAGGAGAGACGAGTCCTCGGAGAGGTGGAGAGTCGTGAGGATCTGGTGGTCGAGATGTTGGTCACGCAGAGGACTCATACGGAGGCACTAGCGGCAGCTTGTCAGATGACACGAGTAGAGATGCAAGTATCCCTAGATCGATTACAGTATCGCCTGACGAGGGGCGAGCGGGGGTCACGCAGGTCGGCTAGTCATCGTGAGGGGTCAGAGTCGAGGGCTACGAGTTCTTCAGTTGGGCAGTCTCGTCATACCTCTCGCAGTCGTGACAGGAGCGATAGTCATGAGGATTCCGTCGTTTGGGGCAGTCATGCGAGGCTTCCTCCTCATTCTCAGTCGAGGCGGTCGGTCAGTCAGGCTAGTGAGGGGGGTTCGGTGGCGGGTCCTCGCCGTTTAGAGGTTCCGAGGACTCCGGTTGCTGGGATTGTGTTTTCAGATGATCAGCCTATGAACCTCCGGGATGACGATACCGGCGATAGCGGTGCTCGTCCTCCTCAGTGGCAGGGTAGGGATTTGGGGTGTGTGTGCGTTTGTTTATATTCGTTGTATGTGCATTGTATATAGGGGGAGTGTCCCCAGTGACAAATTTGAAGAAAAAAGAAAGGATTACTTTTTTTGGTATATGTCTATATATATATATATATGGGGATTTTTCATTCAGATGTACCTGATTTGCTTCTCCTCCTTGGATTACCTTTTGGTGTTTTCTTTTTGCCTTTTGTGCCGTTAGCAGTCGCTGGGACTTAGATGCTTTCTGAGCTAGCCTGGTGCTAGTTTGAAGGTCGCTTTATGTCTGCACATGTAAAGGTAATGCTGTCAGTAATTTTGTCCTCCCCCTTGCCAGTTGTCAAGGGGGAAAATATCTCAGACCGGGGTCTGGTGATAGAAAGGTGGATATAAGCCTCTTTTCTTTTTCTTTTTCTTTTTTTCTTTTTTTTTTTTCTTTCTTCTTTCTTTTGACTTAATAAATAGTGCAACAGGGAAAGCAAATGATAGTAAAAATAAAAGCAAATAAAAATAAATAGTAAAATAAAAAAATGCCCCAACGTAGAAGCATGGTTGAACTTGCAGTACGGTATTTTGATAGTGCTCTTTGAGCAGTATCTTCATCATTCTTCTTCTTTTGGTGGTCGGGTAGGCACTTCCGGTATAGCCTACCTTCTTTTTTCATAAAAAAAAAAAAAATGCCCCAGCGTGTGGATGCAATGGAGCTTCCCTGGGCCTTAGATAAGCATTTTGGGTCTATAAATAGTAAAGGGTATTAGGTCAATTAGTCTTGCAGAAAAGTACATCGGTATTGTCTCCGAACCGGGGGTGGTCCTTCGATTAATAGCGTACGGGGGTCTATCTTAGGGTATTGATCATCCTATTCCATGGTTATTCAGGAAAAGCATGATAAGTATAATGGGTGATTGCATCAATCGTCATTCAGTGGTTTTCCGTTTCATTCCTAGGAATATCCTGTGAAGTCTCAGATTCATCGACCCCAAAATATAACTAGAAGGGGGAGAGGTAAGGCTTAGTGATATGGGGAATAGTTCGTAACTAATACCTTTTCAAAAGGGGTAAGTGACAATCTTCTCCTCTGAGGGGTATAGAATGCCATGATCGAGCTCTTCGTCATGTTTCGATACCAATGAAATCTCTCATTTTATGGCTAGCAGGGGTTTATCCTCCTCCCGCCACCTTACGACGACATCTAGTAGTATGAGAATATCAGGGATGCCCTCGTAGCTTGCTTATACACCTTCAGTAAAGTTAACGTAGATGTCCTCATGGCCTGCTTATGCTTCCTTGAGTTCATTGGCTTGTCCATTCGTCGTGATGCTCTCGCTCAATATATATATATATTTTTGTATACATTTTTTTGAAAGCATCCTGCTGGCGTAAGAATGATGAGTTTTGGTTGAACCTAACATTTTCATTTTTTTCGCTCTAACGTCTTCTCCAATGGCGGGGATAGGGAATGAGAATCGGGTGTTTCTTACACTTTTAAAAAAATGTTTTAGGTAGGTCACTAATCCTTCAATCAAATCGCCCGAGTGTAAATGGTGGGCCACAAGTTGAAGATTTTTAAGGATATTCTGAGGATTGAAAACATACGTCCAATGGATGGGTTGTGATGATTACGGGGATGATAAGTGTAAGTGTTTTAACCACGGGATGTGATGATCATAAGACTAAGGATGGTATTTTCTAAGGTATATGGCATTCCAAGGGCTAGGGAGCTCTTCCCCATCTTAGCTCGCTAATTTGTATGCATTTCCAGAGTATGCAGCTGTTATAACGTAAGGGCCTTCCCAGTTCAGTTTCAGTTTTCCTTTTGGATGGACGTGTTTGGAAGGCATAATTTTCTTTAAAACTAGTTTGCCAATGTTAAAGGTTCGTTCAAGGACTTTCTTATCGTAGGCCCTAGCCATTCTCCTCTGATATACCTGAGCGTGATCAGCTAGCCTTGGGCGTGTTTCATCGAGTCGCTCTAATTGAGTAAGTAAAGCAATTCTCCTCTCGTCTAAGGATAGCTCATCGTTGAGTTGGATGCGTAAAGATAGGACTTATATCTCATATGGTAGAATTGCCTCCATCCCATAGGTGAGGAGGTAGGGAGTTTGGCCAGTGGCCATATGAATAGAGGTCTTATAGGCCCAGAGTACTTCTGGTAATCATTCAGGCCATTCGGCTCCATTGCTTGTTTCCATAGTTTGTTTCAGGATTCAAATCAATGTCTTGTTCGTAGCTTCTACTTGTCCATTGCCTTGAGGGTAGAATAGCGATGAGTGGTACAAATCAATGTCGTATTTCTTCCATAACTTCTTCATCTTTTTCGCAATGAACTACGGTCCGTTATCGATGATGAACATTCTTGGTACTCTAAACCGGATAATGATATTTCAAACTATGAACCTCACGAGCGTCGAAGCGGTGATTCGGACATAAGACTCGGCCTCTGCCAATTTGGTGTAGTATTCGATCATTGTAAGTATGAACGCATGCTTGTGAGTATTCCCAACGGTATCTGTAAATGGTCCAATGATTTCGAAGGCCCACATCAAAAACGGCCAAGGCGAGGTCATGGTATTTAGTGCAACTGATGGAGCTTTGATAAGTGCAGTGTGCTCTTAACATTGTTTGCAGGATCGAATGTAGAGGTGGTAGTCTCTTATCATCGTCGACCAGAAGTAGCCTTGTCGTGTAACTTGATCGGCGAGTCTTTGCCTACTAGAGTGGGTGCTGCAGGCATTGGCTTGTACTTCTCGGATGATGTATTGTCCTTCAACAATTGTAAATCATCACAGTAGTACTCCTTTGGTGAAGGCTTCTTTATATAATATTTCGCCAAGTATACAGAATCGGGTGCACTAGTTTCTTATAGTCTTTCGTTCGATCTTCGTGGCATATGAGGGAACGTGTTGATGTTTTAAGAAATTCCAGATATCAAAATGCCATGGCTGTCCGTCGTCGGTTGGTGATTTCTTGAATCTGAATGTGGCGACTTCGATTTCCATTTCAGCGTGATTTTTTGGAGTGATTATTTCTTTTGATTCTGTGCTGGCAGGGAGAATTAGTACTTCCCTTGTAATGGTCCATGCTACTTTGTGGGCGAGTACTGTTAATATTTCAATGAAGAAGGTCATGGTATTTTGGCTGATAGGTATCTGGATGACATAGACTAGTGTGGCTAAGGAATCTGCTAACTCATTTTCTAATCTAGGGATGTGCGTGAAAGAGATCTTTTCAAATTTCTTCACCAAATATTGAGTGGTCTCTAGGTTTCTCATCAATCTCCTTTCCTTAGTTTTCCATTCTCCTATGACTTGCGAGATTACTAGTTTAGAATCCCCTATGGTCTTTAACTGTTTGACACGTAATTGTAACGTTGTTCGCAATCCAGCTATAAAAGCTTCGTATTCTGCAATATTATTGGTAACAAGGAAGTCTAATTGAAAAGCTTTGGGTATCACCACTCCTTTCGGGCTTAGAAGGACTATTTCGATGTCCTTTCCTTTATGATTTAGAGCACCGTCGAAATAGAGAGTCCATGTGATTTTATCAGGCTCTTCGTCATGAATTGTGAGTAAGTCTTCATGGGGAAGTCCGCATGTGTGGGTTCATCGTTCCGGAGTGGAAGATCTGCGAGGTAATCTATAATGGCTTGCCCCTTGATCGACTTCTGGGTGACGTAAGTGATATCGAACTCTTGTAATAGTATATGCCAGCGGGCGATCTTCCCCGATGTGGCGGGCTTTTCGAATATGTACTTCAGAGGATCCATTTGGGCTAGCTCTAGTATCTTATATGCTTCGAAGTAATGTCGTAATTTAGTTGAAGTCCATACCAATGTGAGACATGTGTTCTCCATAGGGGTGTACTTTCGTTTGTATTCGGCCATCGTTCTACTAAGGTAGTAAATGGCCTTCTCTCTCTTGCCACCTTCTTAATATTGTCCTAAGATTACTCCCATCGCTTTATCGGTTGCTGAAAGGTACAGGATTAGGGGTCTTCCAGGAACTGGTGGCGATAGTATTGGCGGGTTAAGGAGGCATTTTTTAATGTTATTGAAAGCTCGCTGGCATTGGTCATCCCATTTTTACTCAATTCCTCCTTTAAGTAGTTTGTAGAAAGGATCGCATCGGTCTGAATGCTGAGAGATAAATCTTTTGATGAATTGCAATCTTCCTATCAAACTTCATAATTCCTTAATATTGTTGGGAGGTGGCATCTCTAAAATGGCTGTCACTTTCACAGGGTCGACTTTAATCCCTCAGTTGCTAACTATAAAACCAAGTAATTTTTCGGAGGTGACTCCGAAAATACATTTCTTAGGAATCATTTTTGGTTGAGATTTCTTAGCTCTCTGTAGCAGTAGCCGAAGGGCTTCAACGTGTCCTACTCGCATTTGGGACTTTACTAATATGTCATCGACATAAACTTCTACACACTTATGCATCATATCATAAAAATTGCCATCATAGTGCATTGATATGTGGCTCCTACATTCTTGAGCCCAAAAGGCATGAAGACGTAGCAGTAAGTTTCCCATGGTGTGGTGAAGGAAGTCTTCTCTTGGTGAGACTCAACTAACTTGATCTAATTATATCCATAAAAACCGTCCATGAAAGATAACATCTCATGTCCAGCAGTGTTGTCAACAAGAGTGTCAATATGTGAGAGTGGGAAGTCATCTTTTGGACATGCCTGATTGAGGTTTCGAAAGTCAATGCAAACCCGTACCTTGTCGTCTTTCTTGGCGATAGGTACTATGTTGGCAACCCACTTGGGGTAGAGGACAACTCGAATGAATTTAACTTTGTGTAATTTGTCAACTTCCTCTTTGACTTGGAGGGCTCTTTGGGGGTGCATCCTGCGGAGTTTCTGCTTAACAGACTTCACATCGGGTTCTAAGACAAGACGATGTTCTACTAGGCTTGGGTCTAAACCAGGCTTGTCCTTGTAGGACCATTCAAAAGAGTCGAGATGTTCCTATAGGATTTGTATAATTTGTTGACATTCTCTAGAATTGAGCGTCACACTAATTAATAGTTTCTTAGGCTTCTCGTCGGTGCCAAAATCGATTTCCTCCGTGGGTTTGGCGGCATCCTGGGTCTATTCGTAAAAATGTTTAATAACTCGCCGAAAATCCTGAGTCTCATTAGGGCCTGGTGTTCCTCCATCATTGATAAGCTCATATACCGTGAAATTACTAGGCTGGGGATTTATTTTTGCTCAAGGCAACTCTTCATTGGCACAATTTATGACCGAAAGATCTATGGTAAAGTGAAGGTCAAGGCTATTAATTCTTCTTTCGAAGTTGTGGAGTATCTATTCCGGTATGATGACTGGCTTATTACTTAGCCTGAAGGCTTTGCGTCGTCACGTGTGAGAGAGGTCAGGAGTTAGAGGAGGGAAGTCCCCTCGTTGACTGCAGACTTGAGTCGGGATAAAGAGTTCCCTTTCTTTTTCAAGGTTTTATGATCTTTTTGGGTTTTGTCTTTCTAGCTTTTTAAGGTTTTCTATGTTTTCTATTTTTTTGATTTTTGATAATATGGTACAAGGTCGGTGGCCTCAAGAGGCACCGAGAGAGCTGCTTCCTCTAGTTGGGGGAGCGAGATGGCTGCAGGAGCCATTCAAGAAATCTTTCAGGGAATGCAGACTTGTTGAAAATTTGGCATTTTTATTTTATTTTATTTTTTTGGAGTCCTCATCCAGTGGGATCTTTCGAATAAGTAATGCTGATGACAGGGGTATCATAGTTTGAGTTTCCTTTACTAGGTTGATTGTCTCTTCCTTGTAGAAGCTCGAGAGATCATAATTGATTGAACTATCATTGTCGGAGTTATGAGGTGATTGTCCTTCCCGTGAGGGGGAATTTCCTAAAGGGTCCCCAGGAGGAGGGAGTTCTTTCTCTTGATCTTTATGATATGTTGGGATGAGTGCACATGCTCGGCAACGGGGTTGGTAATGGTAAGAAATGCAGGGAGATTCCTAAGGACATTCCCATCCTTCCATGTTATGGTCGATGATATTATCCAACTCACTCTCTAGATCTGATAAGGCGTGAAGTTCTAGGTTGGCTTGCTCTGCCAGTTCGAGTGCAGGGAGGTCTATCCAGTAGTCCTCGTCATCACTTGGTGGGGGTTGCCACTCTTCCTCGCGATTGCCAAAATATTTGGTGTTGTGGTGGATCGGGGAATGAAGGAGCATCTAATTCAAACTCCTCTTCAAACTCTTGGAGTGGGATGTGATTGTTTTCTCTTCAGTCGAATAACTGAACATCAGGTCTTCTCTCTTCTAGTGCCAAGAGCGAGGTTGGTGGATTACTGGTCGTGCTTATGGTTGTAGGGTCGGCTCCGTCCACCTCGGTCATCATAGGATGTGTGATCTTGCTAGCAAAATTGCTCTAGTATGCGAGTGCATGCTTTGCACCGGGTTTGATATGGGTGAAAGATACAAGGCGAGTCCCACGGGCATTCCCATCCTCCAAGACCGAGGCAAAGGCGGATGCTATATGAATTAATATTTTCTTGCAAGGTGTCATCCCCTTCCCATGGTGACCGTCAGTGTTCTTTGTTATCTCGTAAGGTTGCAATGTGAAAATCTTCGTCATCCGTAGATTCCCAATCCTGTAATTGCGGTTCGATTTCTAGAGGGTCTTTCTTTCTTCCTTCTATGGGACTTTTAGTGTCAAAAAAAGGTTTGACTCCTTCGAGGGGTTCGTCGATATCATCATTCAAGTTTTTCAAATCATTGAATGCTTTGGATATTAGTTCAATGTCTGTCTCCTAGGGTTTGGTGAAGGATACTCCCTTCTACTTCGACACTTCTGCTTTCTCAGTAGTTCCATAGAAGAAGTAGTCATAAAGAGACCATTTTGGTGAAGTAGGGAATAAATCGGCTGGTTGGCCGTTCGATTGGTAACCCAATCCTATGTGCTTGCGTATTTTGGTCAGGAATATAGGTTTCACACGCCCTTGCTTATTCTTACCGAGCCTGGTGTGGGGGAGGTATCCAAGTTGGAACATAAGATCCCACCCTTTCAGCGCAGTTGGGTTGATCTCATATAATCTAGCAAGGTCTGGGCCAACCTCCCTCCTCATTAGCTCTTGTTGTCGCACTGGGAGGAAACCAGGAAGGGCCGGGGAGCAGACTCCTGCGACAGCAACTTCATCAAAAATTTGCACCTTTTGAATATGGCTTGTGTTTAGTATGGATTCATGGGCCATCAGAATACTTGTCGCGTAATCGGTATCCATCTTTTGAAGAGGTGCATCAGCGTATATATGGACGATGGAGTCCTCATACGGGAATTTAATGCATTGATGGTATGTAGACGTGATAGCCTTCATTGATTCTAACCATTTTCTGCCTAAAATGAGATTATATGTGCTAGCAGAGTCAGCAACATGGAACGTAACATCTTTTGTCATGGGTCTCAGGCGGACCTAAAGTTTGATAGTTTCTTGTATAAAATGACGTGAGCCGTTGTAGGCTATGAGCGACAAGGCTGAGGGTCTGATGCCTTGTTCTATGTATTCAAGTGTTTTCAATGTGGTGAGAGGGCAAATATTGACTCCCACGCCTGCATCAACTAGTGCATGGGGCACGGAGAACCCTTTGATTATGACTGTAAGATATATGGGGGCAGCGCTCCCGCGAAGTGACTCTTTAGGCATGTCTGTGTCCATAAATGTGAGGGCGGGAGGTTGTGCCATGACAGAGGTAATTTGATGAAGCTCATCCAAGGTCGTGTCTTCGTCCACTTGAGTGTCCTCGAGTGTCTTTATTAATAGTCGGTGATGGTCAGGCGAATTCTTGATGAGTTCAAGTATAGATATCTGAGATGGGATCTTTTGGAGATGTCATAACAAATCATACTCTTGCCCTAGCTCGAGTGCTATTTCTTTGCCCGGTCGATGGGCGCAAGGTGGAGGTGGCTGAGGTGGTTATAGTATGGGAATTGGTGGTGGGATGACGTGCGGTGGGGGTGGCAAGTCAACTTCCCTTTTTCTTGTGTTCCCCTCGGGTAGTTGTGCATGCATGAAATCTTTATTCCATGGGAAAGGCGGAGGTGGATAGTTGGTTCCTGACTTGAGAATAGGGTAGGCCGATTGTTGGTCGAACCTAGCATGTCTTGACGTCGGTGCATTTGTGAAGCGAGTGAAGTTAAGGGTCGGAGTGTGTGCCCGTATGGTACTACTCCAAGGTGGGAGGTATTGCGTGTGATTCTCTTCCTCTAAGAAAGTGGAAACCAACGTCTCGCATGAATTTAGGTATTTGTTTCATTCACTTTGCTCTTCATTTGACCGCTACTCCGTTCTGGCTTCACTCTCTTGGTTGGGAGTTGTGTGGGTGACACTGTTTATTCGTGTGACAGTCGGAATGACGGTTTGGAGAGCATAGTCTCCACACTCAGATTCAAAGTCGGGTGAAGGGAGTGCCAACACTGGTGATTCGGTATTTGGCAGGGTTAATGGCTCTAGTGGGGAATGATGGAGGAATGGCTTCCTGACCCTGAAGGGATAGACTCGTATTTGAGTAAACTTCGGATAAGGAGGCGGGACCGGTGGTGCAATCCGTGTGATCAAGGCAGCGGGGTGTAAGGAGGATTGAGTTCTTATAGGGGCAGTAATAGCGTCGAAGGGTAGGATACGAGTGATTAATATCGAAGGCCAGAAATAAGGGTGACTGGGGAGATCTACAGTGGTGACCTGGGCCGGTGTCCCTTGGTTGTGGTTGGGCATGGGGTTATTTATGATCCCCAAATTCTGTTGGGGTTGACTGTTATTAGGGTCAGGGTTCCTCAGCGCTTCCCAATCAATTTGATTCTAGTCGTTCATGTCATAGATCATGTCCCTGAGAACCCAACAGTCCTCTAGGTTATGTCCCGTGTACCGATGGAAAGAATAATATTTACCGTAGTCGAGATTTACAGGCCATGGCCTAGGCTTTTCTTATGGGAATCCTAAGAGATTTTGGGCGCTAAGGAGGCTAAAAACGTTGGAAATAATATCGAGTAAAGGGGGATAGTGTTCACGCTTTGGCTGGTAGGGTCCCCTAGCTGGGTTAAAGTTTTGAGGTGGAGGTATGCTGTTATAATTCGGCGCATGTGCCGGTCGATTCTGTGCTACGTTTAGGGCCTGATAACTGTTAGGGTATTGGTTTCTATTTTGATATTGGTCTTGGTTCTAGTTTGCGTACCTGTGTTGATTGGCGCCCTGATTTTGACTAACGTATCATTGTTGAGTCTGGTTCTGCCCGAAGTTGCGTGGTGGGAAGTTCTCGTTATTCGAATTTTTCCCTTGATTGACAACCGTATTAACTTGTTTGGTTCCTGAGGCTTTCTTATGATTTTTCAGTTTTGACTCGTTGGAGGAGCCCACCTTTGACGTGACTATGGATAATGCAAGATCTCCGCCGTTGATGTGTCGTGCCAGTCGGGATGCCCGAGAGTGGAGTGCAGTGAAGTCGGGGCAATCGCTGATGACTAGGGTGCTCCTTAGTGGTTCCTTAGTATTGTCAATGATGATGTTAATTGAATATTTATCTTTCATTAAAGTACCAGTTCTAGTGATACCCTTTCGGCATCTAGCGATGAAGTCGGTGAATTTTTCATCTGGTCCTTGCTTGGCCTCCATCAGGTCGCTGAGGCTAACCATCTCTTGAATCAAGTGTTTGTATTGGTCTAGGAATCGACCGACTAGCTCATCAAAAGTCTCTATCTTATAAAGCGGGAGCTCCGCGAACCATTCTAAAGCTTCTCCTTCTAATGAACGTTGAAAGTAGTGAATGGGAAGTCCTTGATTGTTGCGTATAGGTCGGCAATCATTACAAAAGAGGGCCAAGTGATGATTTGGATTTTCGGTGCCATTGTATTTAGTAAATTTTGGCGGTTTAAATCCTATGGGTAGGTCAAATTCAATGTCTTGACAGAATTTATCAAATTCGAATGAACGACCTGGGCATTCCCTCTTGGCCATGTATTCGTCGAGCATTTTTGGGAGGTCTTCGACCATTATAGTGTTGTCTTTGAGAATGACGCGTGAGATACCCTTGTCTGGCAAACTGTCATTAAAGAATGTGTGAGTATGTTGCCTCAATGGCGTAGCGCGAGCTGACACCGTGCTTTGTGTAGAAGGTGGTCTCTCTTGTCGCTCCTGCTCTCCCGAATTTTGTTGTCCCCTAATGGTTTCATATGCAGCAGCCAATCCTCGAAGTAACTCTTCGGAATCATCACCTCCTCTTTTTATTCTTTGGATGCTAAGTTCTACGATTTGTTGAGTGGTGAGATTTTTTCCAGAGCTATTATTTCGGTCGCTATGGCTATTATTGGCGTGTGGTGTAGAAAAGGGGCTCTCTTGTTCACCAGCCATGTTGACTTTAGGTTGTCGTGGACTAAAAGTATAAGGTGATTCTTCCTTGTAGGCAGGGTTGTTATGAAATCCCCACAACGACGGGTCTCCTATACTTACTCTACGTATGTCAGACATTTCGAGTCTTTGGCGATGAATCATATATATATATATATATATATAAAATCTAAATTTAAACGACATGACAGGAAAGAAAAATAGGGAAGTAAAATAAAGCTAGCTATCTAAAGAAAAAGAAGGGGTTTACAAAAGATTCCCATCGCGATCGCTAGTCTGTTGGTTCATGCTTTTTTTGGGTTCCTCTCGGTTCTCATTGAATAAGTGGCTTCCAATTCTGTCCTGTTGGACTCTAGCGATGCGGTGTATGTGATAAGGTGGGGATAAATAGTAATAGGAGGAATTTCCTTGGATGATTCCTAGTTGATTTGCGATCGCCAGTTACAGAAATTTATCAACGCTGTAACACGTCAATGATCACGCGTTTAAGCGAGTGTGGGTTACTTCTATACTGAATCATCCTCCTGCGAACGTCAGCAGTAGTGTCCTCTTTTAATTAGATAGTTTCAACTTTCTTTTTAATTTCCCTTATTGCTGTTATGGTCGGTTTAGATTCCCTTTTTTCATTGTGAATTATGATTAGGTGAGCTTATTATGACAAGTTATTTTAGTGTCCTGATGCTATAAGGAGTCCAATCATTTTCAGTTTCTCAGTATTATTAGGAGTCCAATTAATATCAAAGTCCTGGCACTACTAACAGTCCAATCAATTACAGTCTCCTACTGGTACTAGGAGTGCATGTGCATCAGTTCCAATAATATTGCAATTAAATAAAAGAGTCTAATTGTATTGCAATTCTATATGAAGCAAGTATACTAATCGTATTGTAATTATAACTAAAGCAATTTAAGTAGTCCTACTAGAATTCTAATTAAAGAAGACAAAAAAAAAACTAATTTTTACTACGACTTTGATTAAAGCAATGAATTAACTTACTAAAATATAAGTAAATAATTGATGCAATAATATTAATTTTTGTTATTTTTGAATCATAATCTGTGGATTGGTTATGGCGAGAATCTAACGAATAATAAGTAAATTAACTTTCCTAAATTATGATTTAAGATAATAGACTAGCTAAACTGGAATACTAAATTGAATCAAAGAAAATAATGATATAGAGGCCTCCTACATGCAATTAATTAATTATATTGTAATAAAAACTAATTAAAATTAACGAAGTAATCCTAAGCAATCTAAAAAAGGGGGGTTGGGCCCGCTATGCTAAGGAGGATTGGCCTCGTTCACGAGTACCCTCCGTAAGCTCCCGTGGGCAAATCGGATGGCTAAAAAGAAAGATAGATTGGTCTTTGAATAATAAAAAAGGTATTTTTAGAATTGAATTTGAGACTATAATAGGAAATTAAATTAAGAGACTAAAGTTATGAACTGAAATTTATAGTTTTGGATTTTTGATGGTATGAAAATATAAAATTAAATTATAGATTAAAATTTAGGACTGAATTGGGGTCCGAAATTAGAAAAATCAGGCCGTATGATTAAGGACTGGTTCTGAACTCTGAGAGTCAGAACCATAAATTAATGATAGGACTGTAGATTAAGATTTTGGAGTAGAATCAAAGTATAAAGTTGGTGGATTGGACCGTTAGATTAAGAACCGCTTCTAGAAATAGGGAACTAGAACCAGATATAGAGAATTTCGGTATGAATAGGGGTGCTACGGTCTAAAAACTTGGAAATAGAATTGATGAATTAAACTAAGAGAAATCCTAAGTCTAAAATAAAAGTAAATTCGTACATAGGTTCGGGACTGCGGAGAGAAATCTCGAAGTTCGAATATTAAAGTCATGGCTAATTTGCTATAGGGATCCATCCTCGAAGCTCTCTGGTTTCAGAATTTACGCTCTCATTTCTCAAAATTTGCAACCCTCTGTGTTGTGTGTTCGAAGAGGATGCTACGGTCTAAAAATTAGAATCGGGGCTACGGTGAGAAATCTTAGAGTTTGAATATTAAAATCATGGCTAATTTGCTCTAGGGATCCGTTCTCGGAGCTCTCTAGTTTCATACTTTACGCTCTCGTTTATCAAAACTTGCAACCTTCCGTGTTGTGTGTTCGAAGAGGATGCTACGGTCTAAAAATTAGAATCAGAGCTGCTGTGAGAAATCTCAGAGTTCAAATATTAAAATCATGGCTAATTTTCTCTAGGGATCCGTTCTCGGAGCTCTCTGATTTCAGAATTTACGCTCTCGTTTCTCAAAATTTGCAACCCTCCTCTCTCTCTTCGAGAAAAAAGCTTTTATAGGTTTTTATTCAATTACGCACCTGTTTTCAGACGTTTAACCAAATTGCGTGCCATTTATCGAGCGCTTAATCGCTTTGAGTTGATCACGACTTAGTGAGAGACGGGCTGAATTACTCAGCTAGTTTCCTAGCCCTAACGAAATAAGGACTAATTACGCGCATGGTGGGGCGTGCGTAATCCGATTAAGCATGTTACCAGAAGCGCTTAATTGAGGAAATGTTGGAGTCAAGGGTAGGAGACTAGGTCGGGCGTAGGCCAATTGCGCGCTGGTGGTTTAGCGCTCAATCCGATCGCGCGTCTGGTTTCAGGCGCGTAATTGAGTCTCGAAACAGTCTGTGAAAGGAAGTTTGGTCTGAAAGGGGACTGATCGTGCGCTTGTGGTTGTGTGCGTGATCGAATTATGCATGAGTTTTCAGGCGCTTAATTCACGGTTGTCCGGGTATGGTCAGAAGAATGGAATGTAGGACTATTGTTTCATCTGCATTCTGACTATATACTATTGCTTAGTATATAGCCTCCCTACGTTGGGATCTGAGCCACAAAGTTATTGTTTCAGCTTGTGTTCAGCTATGTACTGTTGCATGGTCCCATGTCGAGGGTTAAAAAGGTCAAGGGCTGACCAAATGAATTCGTGTACTCTGAGAGGGCGAAATGGAGGTGTCTACAAATAGAGATTTCTTGCTTTAGGTTGGTGTATGGTAGGGCATGCCATTTACCAGTAGAGTTAGAACGTAAGGCCTATTGGGCTATTAAATTATTGAATGTTGATCTAACTACTGCTGGTATGCACAGGAGGCTACAACTGTCAGGGCTGAAAGAGCTGAGATTGGAAGCCTACTCCAATGCAAGGATCTATAAAGAGAAAGCCAAAACTTTTTATGACAAGCATTTGTTGAGGAAGGAGTTTACTGCTGGAAACAAGGTATGGCTGGTCAATTCCAAATTGAAATTTGTCCTAGGAAAATTGAGATCTAGATTGGAGGGACCTTACAATGTAATGCATGTATCCCCATCTGGAGCTATTAAAATCATGGATCCAAACAATGGTAGGATCATGAAAGGTAACGGTCAAAGGCTCAAACTCTTTGGTGAAAATATGGTAGATCCTATGGTGATCATTCACCTTCAAGAACCTCCAAAACATTACTGATTTTCAATATTATACAATATGTATCATAATTTTCATTTAGAAGGCTAATGTTATTTTCAAATCTGTTTGGCATTGTATGTATGCTGCCATTTGTGTTTAGTCTTTCATTTAGAATAGTGAGTCAGATATGTTACAGTAGGAATGGCAACAAGGCATAAGAAATCCAATGGGAACAAAATAGAATTGATAAATCTGTGTGGAGAATGGACTGGGAACTGATGAGAAATATTTTTGAACTAAAAAACAACCTGTCGAGAGGTGTAGAGAACATTTCGACAGGTTCTGAAGGTTCCCAATGTGAATTTCGACAGGTTCTAATACCTGTCGAGAGGTTTAAATTGATGCTTGAGAGGTAATGAAGGTGTAGGCTATGTTCTCGACAGGTTCTGATACCGTTGAGAGGTTAAGTACTGAGAATTTTAAACCTGTCGAGAGGATGTCTATACCTCTCGACTTGAAAAATCTGAAGCCCGTGAACCTGTCGATAGGATGACTAAACCTATCGATTTCATTTTTCTGAAGCCTTGTACCTTTCGAGAGGTTCAGCTAACCTCTTAACACCTTCAGCCTGAGAAGTCTACAAATCCAAAAAGTTTTTAACTCTTCGATAGGTTGATGCAATTAGTCAAAATCCTCTGTCCAATCCTGTCAAAATATGATTTTAGTTGTTTTAAACCTATCGACACCTCATTCCATCCATTCGATAGCTTATGTTCCAAACCTATTCCTCCATTGTCTGATTTCCAACTTTCTTCTCTCTCCACCTCACTGGTTCCAACTCCACTCACCTTGTCGTTGCTCCAAGTGCTTCAATTCCACAAGGGCTACATTTTACACCTATCTGAGACTGGTTTGGTGCCGTATACTGCAAGATCTGATAAACCCTAGGTTTTCTGGGTAAGCTCTTCCTCAACCTCCCCTCTGTGATTTTCCAGCATTGTAATTCTATTTTTTTTTTAGCGTGTGTGGTTACTTTGATTGAGCAAAGAAGTTTGTTGTAGTTGTAAGAGTGATTGTGTGGATTTTTTATGACCAATGGCTGACCATGAGGATACTTTGGCCGACCTTTTCAACGCCCCTTCAAAATCTGCCCAAATGTCCACCAGAAAATCCAGTAGGATAGCCGCACAGCCCAAAGAGAACCCACCTGGTAAGAGGAAGCTGATCATGGAAAAACTTGAGAAGGCTAAGAAAGCCAAGAAAGCCAAGAAAGCAAAAATCAGTGAAGAAGTTGTTGAGGACATCCTTGTAACTGAAATCCCTGTGCCTGAACCTAACCCTGAGGATGTACCTGAAATACCTGAGAACCTACTACTCCCAATGAGTTTGTTCATGCCTTAGGCCTGATCCCAGAGACAATTTTTGAGATACCTTATTTTTCTAAGGTAGAGGAGTGTAAGGACACCTTGGACTATTTGGTGAAGGCAGGTTTGACACCTTTGTTGACCCCATTGAAAGAAAAATCCTACCCTAGACTGGCCAAATTGTGGTCTTGATTGATAATTGGGAGCTTGTTGTGGACTACAATGATATAGGGTTGGCATTAGGGGTCCCATCAGTTTTTGATACAGCCTATGGTCTAGCAACACCTGAGAGTGTGTCCTTTAGAGCAATGGCCCGACATCTAACCCAAGGCATTGTGGGCTCTGGGGAATCATTGATGAGAAGAGATCTACACCTTAGCCTGCTATTCATAGATTCAATTTTGAGGAAAAATATATATGTCAATGGATACCAGCAAGAGAGGAGAACTCCTATAGTGGATGCCCTGCACTTTTTCTCCAAGGGCCACTTCTTGAATGCCTCTTAGCCTATATTTGAGGCAATGGTAGATGTAAATGAAAAGATCAAAAGAGTACAGGCCTTGTCAGGATTACCCTATAGCAGACTCATCATTGCTTTGCTAAGAAAAAGAAAATTTATGTTTCAAAAGGATGAGCCTGTGGAGAAATTGAGCCCTAAAGTGTTTGGGAAGAGGGTCTGGTCTACTAGTAGGACCTTGATTGATAAAAACAAGAAGAAATTAGTTGAGAGTCCTCACAAAGAAGCCCCTCAGGTGACGAGCTTAGCAGCTGCACTTGTCGTCCTTACAGCCCCATCAGCCAGCTCAGCAGCTGCAGTTGAGACCTCTACATCAATTAGCTCTGAGCTTCTGCTCACCTCTGCTGGGCTTAGCTCAGAGCCTCCACTTGTGACCTTTGCACCCATACTTATCCCCTCCATTGATGTGCTTTTGCCTATTATCGGCTCTGATTTTGCCAACATTCCCATTCCATCACCCTCCATACCCTCCATTGCAGTCTCCTTACCTCCCAGCAGCTTAGCCATCGTTTCCACCATCACCACATCCACACTTTTGTCAACTCCTCCTACCACAGACCTCATCCCTACCTTACCTTCACTCCCCATCACATCCACCTCCTAGAGGAAATCAAAGACAACCCCTCCAACCATCCCATCCATCCTAGCTGTTGAGCCCTTGACCCCTACACCAGCTACATCAGCTGAGCCAACCATTTCTTCTCCACCATCCATACCTTTTGATATTGACCCACCTTTTCCATCTCACCTCCACATACCTAGGATTTGGACCACTTGACCACTGAGGGATATTCATCCCTAATTGACTATACTGTGGAGGACATTGAGCATGAATATACCCCCTTACCTGGCTCCCCACAACCTACCCAATTCCAGCCTGCTCCCACCCCACCTTTTCAACATGCCCCCACATCTCCTTTCCAACCCATTATCCCCATTCCACCTATTACCCAAGCCCAAGTCCTACCAGAGGCTTCTACCTAAATTTTTTCCCTTCTCACCACCATCCTAGCCCAGCTTCAATCCAATACAGCAAACCAAGCTGCTATGGCCACCTGCCCACAAGCCATACAATCAGCCTTAAGCCCTGTTACCCCAACCTCCCAACCTCTTCCAATCCTTACTCCTACACCTACTCCTATACCTACTTCACCTCAATCCCCTTAGCTGCCTCCTATGGTACTGACTTCCCCTGTTGAGGTGGAAGAACCAATCCCTAAAGCTTCCACCCAGGACTCTTCTACCCAGACTGACTCCTTGGAAGAGGAGCTACCTTTTACACCTTTTACCTCTCCTTCCACCCACCTGTTACTGAGGTAGAGGAGCTGACGCCTACCATCTCACTTTCCCCTTCTCTCCCATCCTCTTCATCCACTCCCTACCATTTTGTTTGCTGACCTCAGTGAGAGGGCCATTGTCCCTAAATACCTACTCCCTATACCCCCATTTTTCACTCTTTACAGAGCTATTGGTGAAAATTCCTACATCAGGAGGGATGTCAAACAAGGGATGGTTGTACTTAAAACTTTGGTGAAGCAGCCCTTGGTAGCTGAGATTGATCAGCTGAAGCTAGAGCATAGAGTGGAGAAGCTTCATTGGGAAAAATTGTGGAAGCAAGCCCTCATATTATATGATGCAGAGAAGCAAAAAGCTGAGAAGCTAGCCATGCTGGCTAACACCCTGTAGTCCACCTTACTAGGAGGGATGCCACCCTCAGCAACGGGGGTGGCCATAAATGAGCCCACCATGTCCCAAGGCAGCACTAAGCCTCGAAAGCCATCTATAAAAAGGACTAAGGAGGGTACTGCCAGCACTAAGAGACTGAAAAGGAGGGAGAATTTCAAGAAAGAGTATGGAAAAATTGTAGAGCAACAAGGATGGGAGCCAAAGACCCTATCAAGTACTGACTCAGAGTTTGATTAGGAGTAGACTGTAATTAGGATTTGATTGTAATTAGTGTGTTTTTACATGTTGCTATATATACTCTTTGTTAAATATAAAAAATTTCCTGTTTCTCTTATGCTTTGTAGCTACTTGATGTCCAATAATTTTTTGTTTTGTCAAACTGTGGTGTTACTCTCCTTTGTTTGAATTTGTTCTCGAATGGTCTTTTTGCTAAATTAGTTACTTTCCTTATGCCTACCCTGCTGCTTCCCTTTTTGCAATAGTGAGGACACTATTCCTCATTGGTTTGGGGGTATGGCAGGGGGTGCCAATGGAATAGTTAATACTAGTGCAACAAGGTTGGATAAATTTTTTGAAAATAAAGAGAATTTCCACCTGATTTTTGAAAAACAAAAAAAAAGAAGAGGAAATTAAAAACTTTTTAAACTGAAAGTTGTTGTAGCTCTAACTTTGTCATGAAGCAAATGACAAGAATTTGTTTCAAAATTGGTGCTTAGTGACCCTGAAAAGAGAGAAAATTGTGAGGATATACCCCAAGAATTTGATGGAAGACCATACCCAGTGAGATTTGGGCCTGAAAAATTTCCTTCGAAGAGTGTTTTGGCAATTTTTTCTGCTCTAAGGACTGATTGAATCTATTCTTTTTCACTAGAAGTTATGCAATTCCAAATTGAAATAGCTTGACAACATTCATGACATTGAAGAAATGAAGTAAGGCCACCCTTTGGACAGTTTGAGCTTAAAATTTTCCACCTTTGAACTGCCCTTGATACACATCATTTGAGCCTTAAAAAAATCCAAGTTTTTCTTTGATAAAAACCAAAAAATTTGAACCCAGAACTCAGTGACCTGATGCAACCTGACCCTCACCCTGAGATTTTAGAAGGTAAAGATGAAGGAATTGAAGAAGGTAGAGCTGGTTTGACAGTTGGTTGAAAGAAAAGAAAATACATTTCTTTGCAATTGTGGCATTCCAACCCATAAAAAAAAAATTGATGAGAAAAATACAAAAGAAAAGCATACAGAAAGAAAGAAAAATAGAAAATCAAAACAAAAATGTGAAAGAGAAGTCACTTCATTGGAAAATTAGAAGAAGATGAGAAGATAGCCACTTCAAATTTGGAAATTCAAAAAAGATGAAGCTTGTGCTCAAATGCAGAAGGTGTTGTCATGACCACCTCCTTACCTTACAGAAGGTGTTGTCATGACCACCTCCTTACCTTACAGAAGGTGTTGTCATGACCACGTTACAACCCAATAAAAAGACCCTACTAATCTAAAATAGATTGAGCTGTCATGTGGAGATGAGGATTTGTGTAATCTATGGTGAAAAGAGTTAGAGGATTTCAGAAATTAGAGCAATGCCTATGCTCATGCTTGCAGTCCTATTTGAGGGCTGCAACTGCTCTACTGTGAGAAATGATGCACCTTTCAATTTTATGTTGAGTGATAGCCCTGGTGAGACTTGGGTCTGAAATTGAATTTGTTTGGGGCATTATCAAAACAGAATTCTCAAATTGATGGTGAGCTTTGCACTAATTTTCACATACAATGCCTTGACATGAGCTGATTGATGGTGAAGGAATTATAGCAGAATTTTAGAATTAAATTACTGATTTAGTACTGAGAATCCTCCATAAATTAAATGAGTAAGGTGTGGAATGAATTTTATTTTATTTGAACTCTATTTTAGCATGTTGCACTAATATTAATTGATTTTATTGGAGAATTTTGTGGGTACCTTCACTGAAAACCCTCAGGTGACTTCACTCCTCATCTAGGGATCACTTAGGGGTTTAAAAGGCTTGATGCATATGCGAAATGCATCTGTGCACCCTACAAAAGTCGCATTTCTTTATTTTAAATAATTGTTTTTAATTTCTCCTTTGCTCAGGGACTAGCAAAGCTTAGGTTGTGGGAGTGTGTTTAACAATGAAAAATACCATTTTTCACCTCGTAACCTAACCTTTAATAGACCTTTGAGTTGACTAATAATGTGTTTTGAGTATGTTTTGTAGATAAGCAATAAATTACAGTCTTAGTGCAGACATCCATCTTAAAATGTCAAAGAAGAGACCTGCTGCCTCAACATGTTCTCATGCAGCCCAAAAGGCCAGCCAATCAAGCAATTCACAAAGCCTCAGAAGTCTATGGGAATGCCATGTGTCCAACTGCGTACACTTGGGAGCTAAGGCAGCTGCATTGGATAATGATTGAACCCATCAAGAAGATACTGTGTGCTAGACAAATGAAGGATAGCACCCCAAGCTGTGTGCTAGATGTGGAAGTAAAGAACATGACAGATCGAGAAGTTACTCTAACCTATCGAGAGGTTTTGGTGAGAGAAGTAAAGCTGTCGAGAGGTTGGGGTGCTTAAAGATGAACCTTTCGGGAGGTTCTGGAAGTGTGTTCCAACCTATTGAGAGGTCCTGAGGTGAAAAAGCAAAGAGATCGCGAGGTTGGTAGTACCTGTTGAAAGGATTAAGCTGCAGTAGTAGAACCTGTCGAACAACAGACTGCTACCTGTCGAGAGGTTACCTGGAAATACAGGGGAACTCACGAGGTTCCAGAACATGTCGAGAGGTTCCCCAGAACCTAGTCAGCAATCAACACCAACTTGTCGAGGACTTACCTGAAGCTGCACTAATTTTGTGCGAGGTTGAAACAACCTGTCGAGCACAACTTTCAACCTATCGAAGAGTCAACTGGAATTGTATAAGAGATCGATAGGTTGTTTTATAACCTATCAAGAGGATGAATGGAGCTCGGATAGAAGTTAAGAATTAATGTTAATCCTGTCGAACAGTTAAATCAATCCTATCCAGAAGTGCTGGTCACTTCAGTACTCTGTGCACACACTCCAAGCCACTTCAGCAACCCTTGGGGGTATTTTTAGAACACAAATGGGCACGAATGGGAACTCTCTAACCACTTCACATGTACTTGTCCAGTTTGGACTAATTGATGGAGAGCTTATAGAAGAAAAATTAGTCACATCAGTAGCTCAGAATAACAGAATTATTCACTTGAGCTCTAATTGGCTGAAACAGATATGAGGATAGAAGGGAAGAGTATAAATACAAGAAAAATTATACAGATGAAGAATCCAAAAATTGAGAGAACTAGAGCCAAATTTGAATTTCTTCTTTCCTCTAAAATTCCTTCTCTCTTTCTTCTTCCTCATTCACTCTTTAGACCAACCATGGTTAGCTAAACCCCTATAGTAGCAAGGGTGAGGTTGAGAGCTGTAAATTGAGAGGTTCAAGGCTTTGTATATGAATTAGATGTTACACAAATTACAGATCTGAGCACATTTTACTGTAAGCTTGTATTGAATCAGTATATTGTGGATTATAAAGTTGATTTTGATCTATAGATCTCCTATTTACATTTGATTTTCCTAGATTATATCTCCCTGCGGATGCTTGAGCTTGTAGCCTTGCATTCGCAACATTTGTAATAGATTAGTTGTTCTAATTAAGATCCTTGAACTAGAGGAATCTCTTGGATGATCTGTGACCATTCAAGTGGACAGATCATAGCCTTAGGATTATTCCAATTCTCTGATCTAGATTAGATTCTTATACCTTGCATCTGAGCTTGTAGCCAAATGAAGGATTGTTTCAAATCAGTTCTAGGCATTGCCCTTGAACAAATTGATTTTCAGTAAATGCCAAAATCCCTAGCTGCTACTCTCCACCTTTTGATTTTAATCCTTTTCTTCATTTCCTTAAATCTGAGTTTTAATCAGTTTTGGATCATTTGCATTTGATTTTTGTAATTTTTAGTAAAGTGACTACCCCTGAAACCTCTTCTCTTTCCTTTCCCTACATTAGTTTAGGATAGAGTGCCAGATCTGGTATAAATATGGAGATTTACCCTATTTTAAAGTACATTTCCCTGTGGATATACCCAGACTTACCCCTTAAAGTTTGTTGTAACAGCCCTGGTTCTTGCAGGACTGGTTGCTTACCTTGATCCCATTTTGCTGTGCTTTGTCCTTTTAATTTGCGGTTTTAACCCTTTAATAATAGTAAGCTAAGCAACATAACACTCGTTAGGTTCCACCTTTAAGGTAGGGAAGAACTTCTTGCCTGATTGCTTTTTTTCTTGAATTCTTGTCAATGATGCAAATAGTAAACACTTTATATTTTCTAGAATTGACATATGAAAAATCTTAACATGGTTTGAAGCTTATAAATTGATGTATATGATACCATAAACTGTAATTCCCCCGATTCAATTTATATTCTTGCTGCTTGCTCTGTATACATGCTCACACCTTGTATGTCTGTTATGCCTCTTATCAAGTGACCCTATTAATGTAGCACAGGGGCTTGATGATCTCAGTTCAAGTGAACCTGTTAACTTAGCTCAGGGGCTTGATATTTTGGTTCAAGTGACCTTGTTAACATAGCTCAAGGGCTTGACTTCTAGGTTTCAAGTGACCCTGTTAACATAGCTCAGGGGCTTGACCTGTCTCATTTCAAGTGACCTTGTTAATGTAGCCCAAGGCCTTGATTTCTTGGTTCGAGTGACCTTGTTAACGTTGCTCAGGGGCATGACGACTTGACATTTTAACTCGTTTGTGAATTCTTGCTATACGTTCTTACGACTTACTTTGCTTGGCATGTTTCCAAGTTCTTGTTATGCTTTTCATGATCCGATATGCATCATTTTGAACATGATTATTTACGTTCATGAAAGGGAATGCTTTGACATTATTGCTATAGACTTTATTTCTTTAAAATTCTTTTATCTACGCATCAAGATCTATGAATGAGAATGCTGAAAAGAAGGAGTCGGTTACAAAACTTCTAATTCTAGTAAAAGAAATAGCTAAAGCAAAACTATCCTAATATAACTCTACTTCTAACTTTATCTTTCCTTGCTTTCCTTCTATTGATGCGGTTCTGGATTGTTTCTTTTAATTTAGTAATAGAGATCTTCCAGAGTCTGTCGTCATCAATTTTCTCAGATCCGTGATATGCCAAACTACTAATTCAAGAGTTCTTCTGATTCAGTGCGTGGTGGTGTAAATCTTCATGTGATCATCAGTAATAGTATCCGCATCGAGAAGCTTTTTCTGTAAAATCGTAAATCACAATTTTCTTTCTTCTATTATAGTTTTCCTTAGAAAATCATAAATCACGATTTTCTATTTCTCAACACAACTTCTAGTGAACGATTCTTCATAACGATCAATCACTTTTGTCTTTTGTCGCCTTTCCCCCTCGAACATCTTCTAGAGAATCGTAAATTGCGATTTCTTATTCAATGCTCAATCGTCTTTCACGATTTTTTGGCTTTCAGTATATAGCGAATCATCTTTTGACGCTCAATCAACTTTTTACTGCTCTTTTGAGTTCATTTTGATGAATATTAACACTTTGGGTCTCTTTTACTGATTTTCCTTAATATCTGCACATCATTAGCTTATAAGTAGCAAACTAAGTCCTAGCATCACTAAATTAAGGGTAGCAAATGGTATATTATGTGACTAATCACATGCATGATCAACAAAGACAAGGAGAACTTGATTTCCCTAAATCAGGCCCTATTTAGTCAAGTTCTGATGATGCGTGCCTCAAAACATCGAAAATCGGGCACATGAAGAACTTAGAGGACAAAATCTCTGATCCCTGATGTTTCGGATCATAACTCGTGCAATCAAAATTGGATAGAAATGTAAGTTCAGCAAAATCATGTGTTATGTGAATCTATTACATCTATAGGATGAGGGTAAGGCATGAAGAGGAGGGACTTTCAAAGTTACAGGCAAGAACAAAGGAATGGCGAGCTGCTCTGGCTCCCCGTAGCGACATGTAGGCTCGCCGTGGTGAGGATGGATCTGAAGCACTCGCCACATCGAGTGCTACCCTAAAACCCAGGCCAAATCGGCTCTGGAAAATCTCATCATAGTGAGATGCCTTGAGTCATGTAGCACCTGAGGACCTCGCTGTGGCGACACTATAGCTCGCAACAGCGAGGTGTCCCCTGTTTTGGTGGTTGGGTTTTCGTGCCTTGTTACGCCTGGTGTGTCATAGTTTAGCCCCTTATGGTTCATCAACCATTAGTATATATACAATGCATGTTTTAGGGTGAATGCGGGGACCAATTGAGAGGGATTTGGCCTTAATCTGTGTGAGTTTGCTCGTGAGGTTCTGACTTTAAGGTAGGGAAGAACTTCTTGCCTGATTGTTTTTTTTATCGAATTCTTGTCAATGATGCAAATAGTAAACACTTGATATTTTCTAAAATTGGCAAATGAAAAATCTTAACATGTTTTGAAGCTTATAAACTGATGTATATGATACCATAAACTGTAATTCCCCCGATTCAATTTATATTCTTGCTGCTTACTCTGTATACATGCTCGCACATTGTATGTTTGTTATGTCTCCGATCAAGTGACCCTGTTAATGTAGCTCAAGGGCTTGATGATCTCAGTTCAAGTGAACTCGTTAACTTAGCTCAGGGGCATGACGTTTCGGTTCAAGTGACCTTGTTAACATAGCTCAAGGGCTTGACTTCTGGGTTTCAAGTGACCCTGTTAACATAGCTCAGGGGCTTGACTTGTCTCATTTCAAGTGACCTTGTTAATGTAGGTCAAGGCCTTGATTTCTTGGTTCGAGTGACCCTGTTAACGTAACTCAGGGGCATGACGGCTTGACATTTTAACTCGTTTGTGAATTCTTGTTATACGTTCTTGCGATTTGCTTTGGTTGGCATGTTTCCAAGTTCTTGTTACACTTTTCGTGATTCGATATGCATCATTTTGAACATGATTATTTACGTTCATGAAAGGATATGCTTTCACATTATAGCTATAGTCTTTATTTCTTTAAAATGCTTTTATCTATGCATCAAGATCTATGAATGAGAATGTTGAAAAGGAGTCGGTTTACAAAGCTTCTAATTCTAGTAAAAGAAATATCGAAAGCAAAACTATCCTAATATAACTCTACTGCTAACTTTATCTTTCCTTGCTTTCCTTCTATTGATGTGCTTATGGATTGTTTCTTTTTATTCAGTAATAGAGATCTTCTGGAGTTTGTCGTCATCAATCTTCTCAGATCCGTGATATGCCAAACTTCTAATTCAAGTGTTCTTCTAATTCAGTGCATGGCGGTGTAAATCTTCACGTGATCATCAGCAACAGTATCAGCAATGGGAAGCCTTTTTTGTAAAATTGTAAATCATAATTTTCTTTCTTCTATTATAGTTTTCCTAAGAAAATCATAAATCCTGATTTTCTATTACTCAGCATAGCTTCTAGTGAACGACTCTACATAACGATCAATCACTTTTCTTTTTTGTCGCCTTTCCCTTTCGAACGTGTTCTGGAGAATCATAAATTATGATTTCTTATTCAGTGCTCAATCGTCTTTCACAATTTTCTGGCTTTTAGTATATAGTGAATCATCTTTTGATGCTCAATCATGTTTTTACTACTCTTTTGAGTTCATTTTGTTGACAACAATGCATCTAGAGAGGGGAACAACCTTGGAAATGGTCCCGGAGATGACAACACACATTAGCTACTTGAAACCATGGTGAACACCATGGCAATTCTGGCTGAAAGAAGGTAGCCATCCGGTTTCCCAGACTTTCGAAGATTGTGACCTCCAAGCTTTTATGGGCATGCTTACCCCATGGAAGCTGAGAAATGGTTAAACCAAATTGAGAAGGTGCTTCAAAGAGTCCGTTGTACTAAGGAAGAAAAAGTGACTTGGGCCTCATTCCAACTCGAGGGTGAAGCAGACTCATTGTGGAAGTCAGTAGAAAGAACACAAGAACCAGGGACACCTTGGGCTTGGGCAGAATTTACTGTAGCTTTTTATGAAAAATACTTCCTGACACCGGAGAGGCCTCAATTACAAATTCAGTTCACAAACTTAGTACAAAACCAACTGAGCATGCGAGAATACGAAACCAAATTCACTCTTCTATCACGATTCGCACCATCACTAGTGGCCACCGAATTGATGAAGACGTAGAAATGTGAGTATGGCTTGAAGCCTGTCATTAAAGAAAGGATATCCCTATTTGAAGTGAAAACTTGTGAACGAGTTGTGAGATTAGCCTTCATTGCTAAAAGGGATGTTCCTAACATGTGTAAAAGGAGAGATGAACAAGCGAGAAGTAGAAAGGCTCAATCCCAAGAAGTGAGCTCTGAGCAGGCCAGTAAGAGGCCAAGATACTTGATGACATTACAACCATCACCTATTCCCGAGGGGTCAATGGATCGTTTAATCCGACAACTTTGCCACCTCTACCTCCAAGACCTCCAAGGACTTTCAATGCACCAAGCCTTGCGATCATGGGTGTACCAAGAGCGTAGTCCACAACTTCTCGTACTACTTCCTCTACACCAGTACACGCATGTGCGAAATGTGGGAAACCACATAAAACTGAGGAATGCCATAAGACTACAGGAGCTTGTTTCAAGTGTGGAACGATGGGGCACTGGATTAGAGAATGCCCAAAAATGAAGGAGGATGCAACCACAACAGCCCTATCCTTGAGATCTACATGGCCTACAATGCAAGGCCAAGCTTATGCGGTTTCAGCTCAAGCTGCTCAAGCCAACAATGAGGTGATTCATGGTATAAATTCCTTTCGGAATAGTCAATTTTATTTATTCGCATTTTAGATGAAGGAGGTGCATAAATGAAAATAATTTTGGATTTTTTTATCTTTAAAAGTTATAATACGAGTATATGTTCCTTTAATTGAATGTTATGCATGAAACCTAGGTACCGTACACATGTATAAGAAGAGTGATTATTACTGTTATGAGGCTTGAGTGTTAATAGATCCAGGATCCACACATTCGTTTGTAACACCTCAGTTCACAACAAAGATGAAAGTCAGTCCCGAACTGCTAGACATTATCTTGGCAATATCAGTCCCGACTAGAAGTGCGGTTAGCACAGACACAATATACCGATCAGTGATAATTGCCATCGGAGACTATGAAGATCATGAAACTGAAATTGACCTGATCCTACTACATATGCAAGGATATGACTTAATTCTTGGCATTGATTGGTTATCCACACACCACACCAACGTCGATTGCCGTAGGATGATCGTCACTTTTCACCCTAAAAAGAGTAGACTATTTCGGTTCTATGGCATATTATTAGCCATTGCCTAATTTATATCAGCTCTACGAGTCGAGCGACTGATGACAAGTAGTTGTTAGGTATCCTTTCATTTTTACAATGCTAAAGGGAAGAGGAAGTTAAAATTTTGGATATTCCTATTGTGCGTGACTTCCTTGATGTATTCCCTGATGAACTATCAGGTTTATTGCCTAATAGAGAGGTTGAATTTGCAGTGGACTTAGCTCCCGACACAGAACCTGTATCAAAGGCACCATACCGTATGGCACCAACTGAATTGAAGGAGCTTAAAGATCAGTTGCAAGAGCTTCTAAATAAATGGTTTATTAGACCGAGTGTGTCTCCATGGGGAGCACCTGTGTTGTTTGTCAGAAAGATGGATGGTTCTATGCATTTATGCTTTAACTATAGACAGTTGAACAAGCTGACGATAAAGAACTGCTACCCGCTTCCAAGAATCGACGATCTTTTCGATCAATTGCAAGGAGCGAGATTCTTCTCTAAGATTGACTTAAGATTAGTTTACCATCAGAAGAAGGTGAAAGCTGAAGACATTCTGAAAATAACTTTTCGTAAGAGATACGGTCACTATGAAATTCTCATGATGCCATTCGAGCTAACCAATGCGCCCGCGTCATTCATGGACCTCACGAATCGAGTGTTCAAACCCTATCTGGATAAATGGGCAGTTGTGTTCATAGATGATATTTTCATTTATTCAAGGTCGAGAGAAGAACATGAGCAGCACCTATGGCTAGAACTTCAAACACTTCGAGAGTCCCAGTTGTATGCAAAGCTCAGCAAGTGCAAATTCTGGCTAGAACAAGTAAGTTTCCTTGGGTACATCATCTCAGAGGCTGGTATAAAAGTGGACCCTGCTACTATAGAAGCTATAGTCAAATGGGAGCAGCCAAGAACCATGACCGAGATTCATTGTTTTCTGGGGTTAGCCGGATACTACAGAAGGTTTGTTGAAGGGTTTGTAAAGCTTGATGAACCACTCACCCGTCTCAACCGAAAGAATGCTAAATTTGAGTGGACCGAGTCGTGTGAGCAATGTTTCCCAGAGTTGAAAAGAAGATTAACCTTTGCACCAGTACTCACCCTACCATCTGATAGTGGGGGAATCACAGTGTACAACGACGCATCCCACAATGGGTTAGGTTGTGTATTAAATCAGCATGAGAAGGTAGTTGCTTATGGTTTAAGGTAACTGAAAGACCACAAGAAGGACTACCCTACACATGACTTGCAACTAGCATCAGTCATTTTTACCTTAAAGATTTGGAGACATTACCAATACGGTGAAACCTTTGAAACATTCACCGACCACAAGAGCTTCAAGTACTTGTTTACCTAAAAGGACCTGAATCTGAGGCAGAGAAGATGGATGGAGTTCCTTAAAGACTATGATTGTACCTTCCAATACCATCTAGGAAAGGAAAATGTGGTAGCTGATGTATTAAGCGAAAAATCATCTGCTCAGTTGTCACATCTCGTGGCTAGAATACACAGATGGCATCTACTTGAGAACATTTCCTCAGGTGACACTGCATTCGAGGTGAATTTTTGGAGGTCTGATAGCTAATATCAAGATAAGATCAATGTTCTTCGATAGGGTTAGAGAATTCCAAATGGCTGATGCAGAGCTTATGGTTATCAGGCAAGGAGCAATCAATGGAAATCAGCCCGAGTTTTCTATTAAGGACGATGGGTTCTTATTGTATAGAGATTGAATATGTGTGTCGACCGATGCCAATTTGTGACATGAGATATTAGAAGAAGCCCACAAATCCGTATATGCTATCCATCCGGGCAGCACCAAGATGTATGACAATCTTAAGAAGAACTTTTGGTGGAAAGGATTGAAAAGAGATGCCGCAAAGCACATAGCAAAGTGCTTAGTTTGCCAATAGGTTAAAGTCGACCATAGACACCCATCTGGTCTATTGCAGCCACTACTAATTCTCAAGTAGAAATGGGAGAACATTTCTATGGACTTCATCCTTGGGTTGCTGAGAAATTAGGACACAACTTGGATAGTTGTCGACCGATTAACCAAATCAGCACACTATTGCATTACAGTACACGCGACACAACCAACAAAATAGTGGAATTGTACTTGAAGGAGATATTTAGATTAGACTACACGGCATACCCGCGAACATTGTGTCAGATCGGGACCCGCTTTATACATCTCAATTCTGACAGCGATTCCACGAAGGGATGGGTTCCAAATTAGAATTCAGCTCTTCATTTCACCCCCAAACCAACGGACAAACTGAAAGGGTGAATCAGGTGATTGAGGATATGTTACGGGCCTATATGTTGGACTTCCAAGGATCATGGGATAAGCACTTGTGCCTAATCGAGTTCGCACATAATAATAGCTATCAAGTGAGCATCGGGATGACTCCGTTTGAAGCATTGTATGGCCGCCGATGTAAATCTCTGCTCAACTAGGAAGAAGTTGGAGAGCATGTATTATTGGGTCTGAAACTAATTGAGAGCATAAATGAGATAGTTCGACTCATACGTGAATGGTTAAAGGTCGCCTAAAGCAGACAAAAGAGTTATGCTGATCTTAAGAGGTCAAGCATGGAATTTTATCATGTTCTATTCAGGTTTGAGATCATGTATTTGTACAGATCTCACCGACCAAGGGCGTGATACAATTTGGCAAGCGAGGAGAGCTCAGTCCCCGCTACATTGGCCCTTTTAAAATTTTTGGTCGTGTTGGTGAAGTGGCCTATCGCATTGCCCTACTGTCATAGTTGTCAAGCATCCACAACATGTTCCATGTGTCGATGCTGAGAATGTATGTGAGAGATGCGTCACATGTGTTGGACTATTAGCCAATTGAAGTCCAAGAAGACTAAACGCTGGTTGAAGAGCCGATAAGGATATTAGACCGCAAGGAGCAAATTCTGAGAACCAGGTGAATCTCACTGGTCTTAGTTAAATGGCATAATCATTCCACCACTGAAGTGACATGGGAGCATGAGGCCGAAATACGCGACTAGTATCTGCTTTTATTTTCGTAAGGTCAGTCACTCCTACGTGTATGGATCGACTGTTCAGTAATCTTGTCAGTATCTATATTTAATGTTCATAAGTTAGGGTGGATGTGTACTATTTGATCTTTTTAAACCACACCTGATTAAATCTCCTGGTATATAGATGTACTGACCACATATTTTTAGGATATACCAACCCTTAACACATGTTGTTAGTGCTTAGTACAAATTTGGAGTGTACGTCACCCAAAACACCATAAAATATAGCGAGCCCTGCTTCTGTACACCGAGCTGCAATGAGATCAAAGCTCGTTGCGATGAGATATTTAGATTTTGGCTCACCACGGTGAGAACTTAAGGTCGCCTTGGCGACTGTGAAAGAGTATAAGGGGCCCGAGAAACCTTAAATTTGTCATTTTCAAAATTTTCAAGCATGGGGCCCTTTCCTCTTCTTCTCTCCAACGTGGAATCTAATCCATTACCCTTTGAAAAGGGTGATTTTTAGCGCCAAATCCCTCAAAGCTTCGAGGATCGAGGTGCAAGCAACTTCATCGACTATATTTTTCTGATTTGTGAGTGTATTAAGGTAAAACCCTAGCTTTATCTCCATTTCATTTTTGATTCCTCATTCTATGGCTTCCAAGCCGACACTATCCGCGAAAATGAAGGGAAAAGCCCCATCAAGTTCCACCACTCCACCAATACAGGGACAACCCAACCCATGGTTGGATGTGAAAACATTCAAGTCAGAATGGTCCTTTGACCAACAATATTTCGACAGCTAGGAAGCGCTCCATTGGTCGGTTAATTATCTAGAAGGAGCTAACTTGACGGCCTTGCTCAAACCATTCCATGGACACTACTACCCACAGATTGTCAAGCTCTTCTACCAGAACCTCAACGTTGAGCGGGATGGGAGACTCAGTACAACCATAGAAAATCGAGTGTTTAGGTTTGATTATGATTGCATAGCTGCAACCATGGGTGTCCCGATAATGTGTAGGAAAAATTGCGGATTACTGCCACCAAACTTTGAGAAAGTGCCTTTTCACCAAATAGTCACAGAGATGACCTGCGACCAACATGGGTCAGGTCAATCTGTGATGAGAGCATAGTTATTGTCTGATATGTGGTGGATCGACATCGTCTTTTGATGTAATCTCTATCCTATGAAGAAAGAAGAAGAGAGGGTAGGAGTATTTGTACAAGCTCTAGTCATGGTTTTTGAGGACAAAATGTTTGATGCGGCAAAAATAGTCATAGATGGGCAGATTCATGCCCACAACAAGATGTTAGAAATGAGAAAGAATCCATCGAACACCATGTCGTACGCACGCCTCATATCATGACTTGTTGATGATTACCAAGATGAGGTTGGTTACTATGCGATACAGACGGATGAAGAGCGTCTGACTGACAACATCAAGCAATTTTGAATCGAGGAATGGATACTGAGTTAGAAGAAGTTGAATAAGTGGGTGTGGGATCTACCGCAACTGTCGGCCACCTCCGACGACGACCCTGCCACTCAGGCAAAAATTTTTAGACGGATGGATTTCCAGGAGGCAATGCTCATGGAGATTATGCACTACTGTTTCCCGAATGATGCCTCTCAACGAATTGCAAGGGCACGAGAATATACCTCAAATTTTACTAGGAATGAGGCTGGTTCTGTAGCTGGTACATCTGCAGCTGGAACGAGACGCGTTGACGAGGAACAACCAACCGAACAACCATGTGAGCGTGCGGATTGATGTCAGATTCGACATATGGGTGATAAATATCTCTTCGGTATTTAATACTTTACAATGATGATTAAAACTCTTTAATTTTGATGACTGTGGGTGAATGGTAGAAATCAGTGATGTACAAGTTGTGAATTTTGGAATTTTGAAATTTTGATGTCTATGAAATTGCTTTTGCTGACCGAGAGAATGAATGAAATAGACAATTGTGTTAACTAGTAAATTTTTAGCTTAGCTATAAATCTGGTGTGCCATTGAAACACCCTAATATCTAGAAGAGCTAATGTTATTAACAGTTGAATGATGGCCCTATTTATACTTGAACTTAGCTAAGTAACTGATGCTTATAAAATTGTGATTGTGAATGGCATTGGTGATCGAGATAGCGATAATGGTTTACGTCTTCAGTCATTGATATTCCATCATCCAATATCTTAAATTCTTGATTTAGGAACAATACCACCCCTAATATTTGATGTGTAGCAACTAGTAGTAGTCACAAACTCTTGATCCTATGAACATTTTTAATAATAATTTGTGATCATTTGAGTACATGGGAATATCTGGTAATAATTAGCAAACGCACTCGATGATAATTGCCAGCGAGTAGTTTCTCTTTTCGAGTTCCTAATATGGGATACATTTTTACACCTCTAGTAGGAGCCCTGAACACTCACTTCATTGTACACCGTCATAAATTGACATTAACGTCATGATGAAGATCATCAGTAAGAACAGTGTCCGACAACATTGTTCCAATTGCCTTACACAATCGTCAATTTTCTAGGATGAAAATTTATTTAAGGAGGGGAGGATGCAACACCCTGTAATTTTTCCTAAACCCAAGTACACCGGGTTTGTACCAGTAGTAAAGGCCTTGAGACATACCTGTTAGTTAATAGCCCGAGAGTCAGGACCCACCCAGTAACCTAGCAAACCCATGGTTTTAAACCCATTAGGATGGCCCTATGACAAAGCCATACACCGAGTTGGGTGTATTAGCTCCACACCCGATTTAGACACTTCAGTTATAAGAATTATCTCACACACATAACCTATGCATGGGAGTTGTGATTGATAAATTTAGAAAAAGAGAGAGCCTTCTCCTCTCCTCTCCTCTCATCTTCTACCTTGAAAGGCTTCCAAACCATTTGATCTCTCCAAGCCACCCGACACTGCGACAAAAATTCATCATTATTCGATCTTCGAAACGATTCTCCCTTACCTCGAGCCCTACAATCAAGAAATCGGGCGTTTGATCGTGTGAACCATGAGACATCTCTTCATCGGAGCTCGAAAACTTCTCATGCGAAGAATCCACTATGGTAAACATTTGATCTCTGTCTCATAAATATCATTTCTGAGACTTAGGATCGATTCACGCAATTTATAGAATCCCATGCAATGGATTCATAGCCAAAATCTTGAGGTTCGATGCCTCAAAACTTTTGCATGCATGATCAGTAAGGAGAACTCGATTTCCCTAAATCGGGCCCTATTCAGTTGAGTTCTAATGATGCGTGCCTCAAAGCATCGAGAATCGGGCACATGAAGAACTTAGAGACCGAATTCTCCGATCCCCGATGTTTCAGATCATAACTCGTGCAATCAAAATAGGATAGAAATGTAAATTTAACAAAATCATGTGTTATGTGAATCTATTACATCTATAGGATGAGGGTTAGGCATGAAAAGGTAGAACTTTCAAAGTTAGAAGCAAGAACAAGGGAATCGCGAGCTGTTTTAGCTCGCCGCAGCGAGGATGGATCTGAAGCACTCTCCATGGTGAGTGCTACCCTAAAACCCAAGCTAAATCGGCTTTGAATATTCTCGCCGTGGCGAGATGCTTTGGGTCATGTGGCACCTGAGGACCTCATAGCGGCGACCCTATAGCTCGCCGCAGCGAGGTGTCCCCTGTTTTGGGGGTTGGGTTTTTGTGCCTTGTTACACCTTGTGTGTCATTGTTTTAGCCCCGTATGGTTCATTAACCATTAGTATTTATACAATGCATGTTTTTGGGTGAATGCGAGGACCAATTGAGAGGAATTTTGCCTTGATCCGTGTGAGTTTGCTCATGAGGTTCTGACTTTAAGGTAGGGAAGAGCATCTTGCCTGATTGCTCGTTTTCTTGAATTCTTGTCAATGATGCAAATAGTAAACACTTGATATTTTCTTGAATTGAAATATGAAAAATCTTAACATGTTTTGAAGGTTATAAATTAGATATTTATACGTCATTTTACATGCTTTGGTAACTAGTATCTTGATACATTGATGTGTACGATCCCATAAGTTGTAATTCCCCCGATTAAAATTATATTCTTACTTCTTACTTTGTATACGTGTTCACACCTTGTATGTGCGTTATGTCTCCAATCAAGTGACCCTATTAACGTAGCTTAGGGGCCTAATTGCCTCAGTTCAAGTGACCCAGTTAACTTAGCTCAAGGGCTTGACGTCTCGGTTCAAGTGGCCTTGTTAACATAGCTCAAGGGCTTATCTTCTAGGTTTCAAGTGACCCTGTTAACCTAGCTCAGGGGCTTGACCTGTCTCATTTCAAAGTGACCTTGTTAACATGGCTCAAGGGCTTTATTTCTTGGTTCAAGTGACCCTGTTAACATAGCTCAGGGGCTTGAGGGCTTGACATTTGAACTCGTTTTTGAATTCTTGTTATACGTTCTTGCGACTTGCTTTGCTTGGCATGTTTCCAAGTTTTTGTTACGCTTTTCTTGATCCGATATGCATCATTTTGGACATAATTATTTACGTTCATGAAAGGATATGCTTTCACATTATAGCTAAAGTCTTTATTTATTTAAACTGCTTTTATTTATGTATCAAGATCTATGAATGAGAATGCTTAAAATATGTGATTTAGCTTTGGTATTCCGTACTGAGCATGGACTGTAGCTCATTCCCCGACTATACGTCATAGCTGCAGGAGCTGACTTTGAACGGGATCCGGCGATGGAGGATGACCCCGACTACAACCCTGAGGATGAGGAGGACTTGCTAGAAGGGCACTATCCTTAGCGGTTTTTGGTTGAGAGTTTGGATATTTTGTTATTTTGTTATACGGTTCGGTACTTGTGAATTGCATACGGTTGTGTATATTTTGCTCCACTATTTAGGTGAAGGTCGGACTTCACCGGTGGATGCATATTTTGGGTATTTGGGATGATGGTGTATAGTTTTGGAATATATGTGCATGGTGGTTAGTTTTTGGGTTCATGTTGCCATTTTGTTTATGCTATAGCTCTATTTTCCGCTTTGCGCACTTTGGTTTTGCACTTTTGTATGCTTACCAATGATAGATGGCCCGATCCTTCCTAGTATTTAATGTGAGGATAGATCGAGCTGTCAGGAAGTGATCTACGCACTTCGATACCATAGTATCATTGTAATTCAGATCGCACGTGCACGATCTGCCGACATGGGTTTTGAGGTAAGGAAATCTGGGCCATCACAAATGGGGTTGTTGATGCCGTTATACTTGTCAAACAAAAACACTTTGAACTTAGGTGGCAAAGGCATCTCGGCAAAGAGACAAAGATCTGAAAAATTTGTGGCATGGATTTCGGTTTTCGCTAGCTTCATTACCTATTTTTGGATTTTATCCATTTATTCTTTCAGCCGCTCTGATTCCCTAGAAGGTAGAACTGGGGTTGCTCCCCAAATGGGCTGCCCCCAATTATTCTAGAGAGCCTGCTGGTTGGTAAGTGTGGGAGGTGGGGAATTGAAACTAGCGCACGCCCCCATGTAAGCATTGCCATTTTGGACCTCATCATCCTCATATTGATTACTAGCATCAGAGAGTGGTGGAGGAAGAGTGAGATTATTAGACTAAATGGGTTGGATGGGTGCCTGGTGGGACCATTATATGTGGGGGAAGCTTTGATGATGGGTTTATGGAGTAAGGGGATGGGTAAATTATGTATTTTGGGTAGCTTGAGTGGGTGCTTTGTGGGACCACTGGGCTTGATGGGAATTTTCCTGATTGGGTTGGGGAGTAAGAGGATGGGTGAATTGGGGTGGGTTGAAGGTTTGTGATGGGTTCCCTTGTTGGGTTGGGTGTGATGTGTATGGATGATCATGACTCATGCCGGGTTGAGGAAGTGGGTTTGCTATTTGAGGGGAAATGGGGTGCACCTATTAGGTGTGGGTGTATGTGGGAAATTGGGGGAATGATGGAGGGTTCAAAAATGTGACCCTTAGGCTTGGGCCTGAATGGGCTTGGGTTTGGACATAAGGCCTTTGAGACCAACTCGAATGGCTCCATGGTTGATGATGGGAGCCTTGGGTGGTGTGGACTATAGGTGGTTGATTGGTATTTTGGGTGAATGCAGTGTGGAGATCTTGGAGGGTTTGTTGGGGATTTGAGGATGTTTGGGGTAAATGAGGAAGACTTTGAGAAGCCTTCCAAGCTGTATATTCCCTTACCATGTCTTCCATCATGGCCATGGGATTGGGAGTGGATGTGGATGGTTCATTTGATGGCGGGGTGTATGGGGGAAATTGGGCATGACCTAGGTTGATGTAGGAAGATTGGGGATGCTTTGGTTTGAAGTGGAATGATTGGGAATGCTTTGGGTTGATGTGGGAAAATTGGATGTATTTTGAGTGGATGTGGAAAAAAAATGGGGTGTACGTTGGCTTGAAGTGGGGGAAAAATATGATGTATGTGGTGCTTGGTTTGAGGTGGATGGAAAATTGGGCACCTCTTGGTTTAATGTGGGGATAAAATTGGGCGTGACCTGGGTTGTTGTGGGAGGGAAATTGGGCATGACCTGGGTTGATGTGGAAGGAGAATTGGTCATGACATGAGTTGATGTGGAAAAAAATGGTGTATTTAGAGTGGATGTGGAGGAAAAAAGGGTGCTCCAAATGGGCCTGTGACATCAAATAAGGATTGGTTGGAGGGATTGGAGACAGGGATCTCCTATATGTGGGAATGTGTTGGTCTATTTTAAGTGCTTGCTACTGACATTATTGAAGATAGTGATAAGAATGGGGTGAATGAAAGTGACTGAAAGGTAGAGTGAGGATTACGGAGCAGCAAGCCTAAAATATGCACAGTCCTGCAAGATACAGGGCATGTTGTAGCAAGTTTTGATAAGAGTTTGTCCCATAGGGAAGTTGATCTAAAGCTCCTAGGGAGCTATCTTTAGTAGGCTCTCCAGATCTTACTACAGATCTGGTAATCCTAAATGGAAGGGGATTTAAAGTCACTATAATTTAAATCCTAAGGCAACATAATGTCTATATTACAGAAAGGGTTAGGAAGAATGGTGGAGTGAGAAAATAAATATAAAATGGTGAGAAGTATATTATTAGGTACAGATCCGATGAGTCTTGTAACTCAGACTCAGATCTTGTTGCTATAGAAATCCTGTCCAATGGCCACATTATCACCAAAGAGGAGAAAGAATCCAACTCACCCCTATGCCCTAATCCAATCCCTTATGGCTATAACCTGTCCACTTAAATGGTCACAGACTATCCAATAGGGGAACCACAATCTAGAGATGGGTCAGAACAAGCTTACCATTGGAGGCACTACTTCATCCAGGCCACAAGCTCAAGAATCCATTGGAGCCTCATCCTCTAAAGTTCTGTGTGTGGGGCTAGGCCTACAAAGTGCACAAGCCTGGACACACAGGACCAGCAAGAGTTTGAGTATTAGCTTTCAAGCATGGCTGTTCACTGCTTTAGTAAGACTGCAGTGATCCAATCACAAGCCTACGATCTCTACAGCCAAATCAGATCTGCAATCTGATGATGGATCTACAAATATAGGGGAGTCTGTCTCTGCACAATCTCTCACAAGGCTACAAGCACAAGCGTAGAGAAGAAGAATCTGTCTTAGATCCGTGGATTGGCTTCACCCTAGGGCTATAACCTGTCCACTTGAATGGTCACAGACTATCCACAGAGGCTATCTTCCTACAGAGGTCTATGACAGAACAAGATCATTGCTGCCGCCACCATGTTCACAAGGCTACCAGCACAAGCTCTCATGGGGATTCAGATTTAATGGATCCTGTGGTGGGGGAAGGCCTGCAATGTGCCTACCCTGGACACACAGGTCACTTGGATCTAAATAAAACCTTAAAAATAATCCTCCATTACGTACGATACAACTTAGCAATGGAGGATCTCAAGGCAGCAGCCTTGTACAGAACAACTCACAATAAAAAATATCATCCCATATATGCAATAAATCCTATTACAAGCTCCATTACAATCTATACCATATAATCATACAAAAGGCATAGCCAGCAAGTGCTGGACTATGGAGAGAAGAAAAAAGGAAAAAAGAAAACTCTTAAACCCTAACCTTAGCCTAATGTAATTCTACAGTTGGTAAGAAGAAGCACAAAAGTTAAGTCCCACCAGAGATCCCTTAAACCTAAGCTAGGCTTAGGCTTATATAGCAGTCGGCTTCCCCTCCATTAGGGTTAGGAAAACCCTAGTTTATCAATGTGATTACGGCCCATTCCTATCCCTTGGATGCCTCGGGGCGTGTGCACAGAGATTAAAGCATTGGAGTGCGTGCCCTAATTGCTGGAAGTCCCCAGATTGCCCATACAGAAGTGGGGAGAAGTTTAGAACCCGATCCTCGCTGGGTAGAAAAGATTTTAGATCCTTTCGCGTGGTGGAATTGGCGTTGCGGGATTGAATTGACTTGAAGTTCATGCAGTCGCGGGATTGACATTTTTATCATCGCGGGATACTAATGGCTGTCCCGAGATTGCTCTTTCAGCTTTGAATGGCGCGAGAATTGCTCGCTCTGTTCGTCTGTTGGTGACTTCTCAGTTTGCTGCTTGCTTTATTGGTTGGTGGTAAAAGTCATTTAAAAATCAAAGAAAGAGTAAAACAGGGGATGGAATAAGCACAACTAAGAAATCCTAGACCTGCAAGATACAGGGTCCATTGTAGCAAGTTTTGATAAGTAAGAGTTTGTCCCATAGGGAAAGGTGATCTACAGCTTCAAAGGAGCCATCTCTAGTAGTCCCTCCAGATCTGACTACAGATCTGGCAGTCCTAAAAGGAGGGGAGTTTAAGGTCACTTATTCTAAGTATTCTAAGGTACTCTAATGTCTAAACTATAGAAAGGGTTGAGAGGATGGATGGAGTGTGGAAAATAAATATAAAAGGGTGAGAAGTATGTTATTAAGCCCAGATCAGAGGAGTTTTGTAACTCAGATTCAGATCTGATGTTATAGAAATCCTGTCCAATGGCTACATTATCACCACTGAGGAGAAAGGATCCAACCCATCACTCTACCATGATTCAACCCTTAAGGTTATAACCTGTCCACTCAAATGGTCACAGACTATCCCATAGGGGAACCACAATCCAGGGATGGGTCAAAACATAACAAGTTAATCATTGCAGGCACTATTTCATCTAGGCTACCAGCTCAAGAATCCATAGGGAACCTCAACCTCTAAAGCTCTATGTGTGGGGCTAAGGCTGTATAGGACCATGATAGCCCAGACACATAGAACCAGCAAGCGATTGAGTACAACCTTCGATCTAGCTGTCCATTGCTTCAGTGAGGCTACATTGGTCCAGGCACAAGCCTACAATCTCTATAACCAGATCAGATCCAACATCTGATGGTGGATCTATACAAATATAGGGGAGTCTGCCTCTGTACAATCCCCCTCCAGGCTTCTACAAGCTCAGGTGGAAAGAAGAAGGATCCATCTTGGATCGGTGGATTAGAATCACCCTAAGGCTATAACTTGTCCACTTGAATGGTCACAGACTATCCCAGAGGCTATCCTCCACACGGAGCCTAAGATAAAACAAGAATATCACTGCCACCACCATGGTCACAAGGCTACCAGCTCAAGCTCCCATGGGGATTTCAGATCTAGTAAGTCCTGTGGTGGGGCTAAGGCTGTATGGGACCATGATTGCCCAAACACACAGGTCACTTGGATCTGAGTGGCCCTTAGAATCAGTCCTCCAATGCTTTGAAACACAGCCAAAGCAATGGCGGATCACAAGGCAGCAGCCTTGCACAGAGCATCTCACATTGAAACACAAATCCCACAAAGTATAGATCCTATTACAGAACTTCCATTAATCTAGTTCAAAATGTATACAAAGACATAGCCAGCAAGTGCTGGACTATGGAGAGAAGAAAAAAGAAAAAGAAAACTACTTACAACTACGAAAAGAAAAACAAAACAATCTCAAATCAAGTCTCCAAGAAATGAGATGTATTCCCAGCTATTCCAGGATGTAGAAAGAAAGGATGGTCTAAGCTCCCTAAACCTAAGCTAAATTTGGGTATTTATAGCAGTGGTGTGGTGGCGCATTAGGGTTAGGACACCCTAATTTTAACAATGCCACATGGCCTAATGGTGATCCTTAGATGCCTCGAGGTGTGTGCATGGAGATTTAAGTGTGGGAGTGCGTGCCCTAATCACTGGAAATTCCTAGAAAGTCCTCTACTGAAGAGATGGAAGTTTGAGGTTCAGAGCTTCGCTAGGTAGCCATTGTTTCCTAGACTTGTCGCATGATAGCTTTTACTCTTCGCTAGGATGATTTGAAATTGAAACTTCATCCATCGCGAGGTTGGCTTAGTTTGCTCTTCAGGCAGTTGCGAGGTTGGAATTCAAGCAGTCGCTGGGTTGATCTTCACGAGGATAGATTTGAATAGCGCGAGCACTTCTCTTCACTGGACTTTGCGAGTTACCTCGCGAGGCTTTAATGAGTTCTGAATTGCACGAGGTTCCATGTCTCAACTGATCTTCGCGAGGGTGGCTTTGCCTTCGCAAGGATGCTCTCTTCTTGAATGGCGTGAGAACTGCGCGAGGAGTTCTCTTCTGATAATTGCATCCCGCAGCGACTGCACGATAGCTGTGCGAGGAGTCTTTTGAAGCTCTCTCTTCTCAGCCATTTTGAGCGAACTGTGCGAGGCTGAGAGAGGTTTGCTTTGAACTGTGCGAGACTGCACGATGTGTTCTACTCTTGAGCTTCAGCTCTTGATCAATCATCTATCTGTAGTTGTTGTAGAGTCTTGGGAATTTGCTCGGTTATTGGGCTAACGTGAGGCATATTCAGTGCGGATTGTCGAGGGACTTCGGTGCCAAACAGCTCCTTAGCAGGATTCCTGGCCTTATCTCACTGCTGGTTATTACCTATATAAAACACTTATCAAGAACTTATTAGATGGCTGAGGGTCTTATCAAAGGTTAAGTTAATGGGTGAAAAGTGGTACTTTTCAGGTCGTAACACACCCCCAAACCTAATCTTTGCTAGTCCCTTAGCAAAGCTACATTAAATCTACTACAAAAATTAAATGCCACTTTCGTAGGGAGCACGGATACATTTAGCATATGTACCAAGTCTTTTAAACCCCTAGGTGATCCCTAGTGGAGGAGTGAAGTCTCCTGAGGGTTTTCAGTGAAGACACCCACAAACTTCTTCAGTGAAATAGTTAACAAAAGTGCAATATCATCCAGTGAGCAGTCAAGGGGCAGACTTAGTTTACTCCTGAATCAGTAATCATAAAAGAAATTTAATTCATTGGTTGCATAGTAATTTAAACAGCATAAACTTCGCATGAGTGCTCAGCATTTCCAATCAGTTTACAATCACAGAAAACTGAACAAGTGTGTGCCAGTACTGAGCCCATCCTCAGGTCAAAAATTAGGTTATAGGTCATACGTAATGCATTCAAGTTCAGACCCAAAAACTTTGCAGGGCATACTCTCATAAGGGTTTTATTGAGGGTTTCATTTTCTCACAGGCTCAAGAGCAGTTACATCCCCCAAATGGGTCTGTAAGCATGAGCATAGGCAGAGTTCTTAAGTGCTGACATCATTGGCAGTTCCTCACCATAGATTGGATAACTCTTTAACTTCACATGATCGCTCACTCAACTTTGGATCACTAATGTGGCTTATGGAGTGGGGTTGAAAGAATGGAGGGTTGAGAAGAGGTTCAAAATTGAGAAATCAGTAGGTGACAGAGGTGATTCATGACTTCACCTTCTTGCATTCAGCTCCCTTCATCTTCTTTGAGATTTTCAGATTCGAAGTGATCAGTTTCTCTTCTTGATTTTGATTCTTCAATGAGAGTTCCTCTTGGTTCCTCCCTTACTCCTCTTCATTATTATTTTTGTTTTCTTTTTTATGGAATTTTCTTCTTTTTATTTTTATTTTTGCATTTTAGAAATGCCACCATGTTCTCAGTTACCATACTGCCAGAATTTTTGAGATGCTTCTTCTCCATTCACTTAATGTTGACCATAGCTAGTCCATTTCCAACCTTTTCTCCTTTACCTTCTGAATTCTCAGAGTGAGGGTAGGCTGAAGCAGGCTCATAGGTTCAGGTTCAAGTACTCAGGTGTATTTTGAAGAAATTTATGATTTTAAAGCTCAAAGGGGGGTATGGACAAGGGCAGATGCTTTAGGGTTGGTCCTTTTAGGCTCAAACTGTCCAAGAGAAGGCCTTGATCGTTTCCTAAGTCTCATGAGTACTGTCAGTTGTTTCAACTTGGAGTTACCTAACTTCTAGTGAGCACAGTGACTCAGTCAGTCCTTAGAACTAGAAGGGATTGCCTTGGTTACTCCTCAAAAGATGGAATATTTTTTTTTATAGGCCCAATTCTCACTGGTTATGGTCTTCCTTTGAACTTTTAAGTATGTCCTCACCTTTTTCTCTCTCTAATGATTCACTGAGTGCTAATACAAGTAAGTTTCCTTGGTGATATCATCATGGAAATGTGAAATATTAAAAGTTTATAATGTCAAAAGTTCTCTTCCAGGGACACCCATAAGCATTATGGTGTCTTGGAGTGTGAAGGGTATAGGTAAGTCAATTTGGGTGAGGTCTGGTGGAACTGTGGAGTCAGAGGTGGAAGGGCGTTGGATCAATGGGGTGGTAGGAGGTTGTGTAGGGATGGGTGGGCTTGTCAATGTGTGAAGGGTGGATTGTATGTTGGTGATGTCAGTCTGCATTTGGACTTGGGTCTGTGTTGTGGTGGATAGTTGGGTCTGGATGTCATGTATGAGGGAAAGGATATGGGTAAGAGTATCAGAGGTTGGTTGGGGTGGAGTATGAGGATAGGAGGGAACAGGTTGGAAAGGGGAAGTGGGGGCATGATGGAAAGTTGTAGGGGGAGAAGTTGAAAGGGCTGGGGAATGATGTGGTGAAGGGAGTGGGGAATCTGGGAGAGGGATGTCATGGGTGGGCAAGGTATCAAGCAAGGTAGTCATGAAGGCCTGATACCTTGAAGTGGTGGCTAGGTTAAAGTCAAGATCGTGGAGTGAAGATGTAGTTGGGAGGGGTTGGACTAAGGGTTGGTCAATTGGGGTGTGTCTGTGGGAATGACAGGGGAGGTGGAAGTAGGTAAAGATAAGGCAGGGGTTGTGTGAGAGGTTTTCCTTTTAAGGTATGTTATCAAGGGAGGGCTGTCAGGGTTGAGGTTAGATGATGTTGGAGATACTGGGGCTGTGCATTGAGGTAAGGTGGGTGAAGGGGGAGTGTTGTCATGGGGTTCAACACTTTCCACCCAGGAACGAATCACAGTGAGAGGTGGAATGGAAAAGGGAGATAAGCGAGGGAAAGGGAGAGATGGAATAGGTGAAGAAATTAATGGAGAGGTAAGTGTGGTGGATGGAGGTATTGCTGCTGATGCAGAGGTGACAAAAGCTCGCACCACCTTCTTTGGAGCAGGGGCCTTAGCCTTCTTTTTGGGGGCAGGGGTGGCCTTTGCCACAGCAGCTCCCTCTCCCTGCTCAAAAACAACCTGAGCTTTAGCCTTCTTCTTTTTCTTCTGGGGATCCATCAGACTTCTGCTGATCCCCCATTGTCTTTTGGCAAAAGTGGTGGGAGTGAGGTCAGCAGATAACTCCCCCACTGGTATCTTGTACCCTCCCCTCAGAAGTAATTTGGTGATGAGTCTTCCATAGGGGAGAGTGTGGATCTTCTTTTGCAGCCCGAGCTTCACCATCATATCTTTCATGGCCTCAAAAATCAATCATGCAACATTAAATCCGTGGCCCAGAGAGAAGGAATAGAGAGCATCAGCAATTAGTGCCCTCCTCTCTTGCTGATGTCCGGAGTAATAGATATTCTTCCTCAGCACTTGATCGATGAACAGCAGTTTGGGATCCAAATCTCTTCTTCTGATGGAGTCCCCAGTGGCCTTCAAACCTCTAGTAATGGCCTATGCAATTGTGTCAATGGGGGCACTCATAGGGGACCCATAACCACAGTTGGGATAAAAAATGGCAGGGATGCCCATGACTTCAGCAATCAACGCTGGGTTGAGTAGCATCTCAAAATTGTCAACTAACACAAGGAGGCCTGGCTGCCCATGTGTGTCTGGTCTGACCCTAAGGTGCTGGTAAAAGAGTTGCACTAACCTAGGATAGGCTAGTGTAGGAATCATTTGCATCAAGGGGAACAAACCAGCCTTGCGTAAGAACTCAATGGCAGGTGCTGACAACGGCTCAGATTCAAAGAAAGATATATGAAAAATGGCTTCAGGCTCTAAGGGAATGGAAATCAGGAGCTCAGAGGGAGTAGAGTAATCAGGTGTTTTTGCAGCCACCTCAGGAACCACCTCCTTCCCTTTTTGATGTGCCGTAGAGGACTTGGCTTTCTTAGGGGCAGGCTCCACGGTGGCCTGGTCCCTGGCTCTCTTCACAGGTGCACTTTTAGGAGCCATCGAGATTCTCCTTGGTGAGTGTGTAGTTGAAATTTTAAAAGAAAAGACTAGGAGCTGAGTCTTACCCTAAAAGTTAGGGTTCTGTTCAATTCGATGCACGGTAGATCGCAAGAGCTCCTAGCAGGGGGCAATTGTTGATGTAGGCTTTAAGAACAAAAATCCAAAATTTCAAAGTGAGCAATGAACTATAGACAGGATGCTGGAGGAGAGAGATTGAGAGGAGTGGGAGCTAGGGTTTCGCTGGCAGGAGAGGAAAGAGAAAGCAATAAAGAAAAGCAGCGCAGGGTGGGATTTTAAATATCGCGAGGCTCGACGCGCTTTGAAAATATCCGCTCGCTGGATGGGCATGAATGGGTCGCGAGATTGGATTTTCATTTGAACTGCGCGAGGCAGCCCACCTAGCTATATCTGAAGCTCGCGACAGCAAAGCGAAGTAATTCTTTATGAACTATGCGAGAGGAGACCAAACCAAATATTCAGAACCCCGCGATGGCTTAACAGAGTTAGAATTCGCACACCCACTAGTCAGCCTTTTGACCTTGATTTTGTAGGTGGATTCTCTCACAAGCTCTCTTCCAGGGACACCCATAAGCATTATAAAACATTCAAAAATTCCCATACTCTCAAAGCATTTAATTCACACATCATGAAAAGCATTCAAATAATACCATCATCATTCAATCACTTGAAATTAGCAAATAAGGGAAACAGGAATAAAAGTAGGCATAAAGCACTAAACTCAGATTCCAACAAGATCACTACAAATTCCTCTAAACTGTAAAGTACATATCATACAAAGGTGCATAGTTCTTAACATCAATTCAATGAAAGATCCCCTTCAGGGTTTGAGGATCCTTCACCAATCAAAAATTGGCCCTTGGGATTAACCACTGGTTGACTGGGCAACCTTCCCTCTACTCTTTTGGCTAAGGTATTCGCTAGTTGGCCAATCTGCTCTTCCATCTTCTTGATGCTCTGACCATGAGAATTCACAGTCTGAGGCAAGGAACCCAGGTTTTGCAGTGAGGTCAAGACCTGGTCCTTGAAAGAAGTATTTCTGGGTTGAGATGGGGGTACGACCAATTGATTTTATTGTTGATGGGGCTGCTGATGGTGCTGGAAGTTAGACGTAGGGGCATTCCTTTGATTGGACTGCTGCTGTGGTCTTTGTGGTAAGGCCAACATCTGCTAGGGCTGCATGTAGATGTCTTGCCTCCACCTCAAATTTGGGTGGTCTCTCCATTAGTAACCAGCATTTTGGTGCTGGTATCCATATGGCTGTCTGTTGTAGCCCCCAGATTGTTGGTGGCCATAAGATTGAGCAGCAGCAGCATGTTCTAAAACTAATTCAGGAAATTGCCCTGCAGATGGACATTCCTCCACTGTGCTGTGGGGACTGGCATATCAGACAGGCCTCCGCCACATGAGTAGCCCTTCTGGGTTACATCACAGTCAGTAATTTGTCAAACTTCATAGAGAGGTTTGCCATCTACAGCTGCAGGTCATTGTTCCCAGACACCTCATAAACTTTTCCTCTTGATCCAGCAGCAGACCCCACCTTTGACTCAGATTCCTGACTAGTTCTTGCCAGGGATGGCTTTTGAAAAGCATTCTCACTAATCACCTCAAACAATTCTCATGCCTCCTCAACAGTCTTGTGCATGTAGGATCCACCAGAAGAGGCATCAACCATATCTCTATTTTTCTCATCAATCCCATTGTAGAAGCTTTGTACAAGCTGCCACTCTGGGATCTTGTGGTGGGGGCATTGTTTGAGCATTTCTTTAAACCTATCCCAGGACTGGTTAAAATCCTCAGTTGGGGATTGAGCAAAAGTAAGAATCTCTTTCCTCAACTGGCTAGTTTTGGTCTCAGGGAAGAACTTGGTCAGGAACTTGGTCTGTAGGTCTTTCCATGAAGCAATGCTATTGTTGGAAAGAGTGGTCAACCAGGTACTAGCCCTATCCTTCAAAGAGAAGGGAAAGAGTCTGAGCCTAGTAGCCTCAGGTCCCAAACCAGTGATATTGAAAGTGGGGCACAAGGCCAAGAACTGGTCAATATGCTTGTAAGGGTCCTCCTTGCTAAGCCCATGGAAAGAGGGCAACATCTGGATGATTGAAGTTTTTAGTTCATAGTTCCCCTGAACATCAAGGAAATGAATGCTAGAAGGGGAGTTATAGTCATCCAGAGCATTCAACTCCTTGAGGGTTCTGGGTTGTTCTTCACCCATAATTGCTGTCATAGATTCACTTGGGGGCTCTCCTATGGTGTGCCTGTCTCTTCTAAGTCTCCTTCCCCTTTCTAACTCAGGGTTAAGAGGCTCTAAAGCAGGGCTGAGAGATCTCCTCCCTAGCATACAAGCACACCAACAGTAAGGAAAGCTTCTTGCAGGCACATTGTAAAAGAATATCTGTACAATTAACAAATTTATCTAACTAGTTTATAGCTATTCAAAGAATACATCTAAAACTATCCTAGATACTACTAGAAAATTTTTTAAGAAAGATAGACAGAGTTTTAAAAGTCAGAGAGTTTGCAAACAGAGGTAGCTAAGCTCCAATTATAGTCCAACTATCCTTCGCTGGTGCTGTATAGATCTACAAGAAAGGTTCAAAATTATGTCAGCAGTATCAATTATTCACATTTGCAAAGAATACTAAGAATACAAAAACTAAGGGTCTACTAATAGATCATCTCTCCCCGACAGCGACGCCAAAAACTTGTTGGTGACTTCTCAGTTTGCTGCTTGCTTTATTGGTTGGTGGTAAAAGTCATTTAAAAATCAAAGAAAGAGTAAAACAGGGGATGGAATCAACACAACTAAGAAATCCTAGACCTGCAAGATACAGGGTTCATTGTAGCAAGTTTTGATAAGTAAGAGTTTGTCCCACAGGGAAAGGTGATCTACAGCTCCAAAGGAGCCATCTCTAGTAGTCCCTCCAAATCTGACTACAGATCTGGCAGTCCTAAAAGGAGGGGAGTTTAAGGTCACTTATTCTAAGTATTCTAAGGTACTCTAATGTCTAAACTACAGAAAGGGTTGAGAGGATGGATGGAGTGTGGAAAATAAATATAAAAGGGTGAGAAGTATGTTATTGAGCCCAGATCAGAGGAGTTTTGTAACTCAGATTCAGATATGATGTTATAGAAATCCTGTCCAATGGCTACATTATCACCACTGAGGAGAAAGGATCCAACCCATCACTCTGCCATAATTCAACCCTTAAGGTTATAACCCGTCCACTCAAATGGTCATAGACTATCCCATAGGGGAACCACAATCCAGGGATGGGTCAAAACATAACAAGTTAATCATTGCAGGCACTATTTCATCCAAGCTACCAGCTCAAGAATCCATAGGGAACCTCAACCTCTAAAGCTCTATGTGTGGGGCTAAGGCTGTATAGGACCATGATACCCCAGACACATAGAACCAGCAAGCGATTGAGTACAACCTTCGATCTAGCTATCCATTGCTTGAGTGAGGCGACAATGGTCCACTCACAAGCCTACAATCTCTATAACCAGATCAGATCCAACATCTGATGGCAGATCTATACAAATATAGGGGAGTCTGCCTCTGTACAATCCCCCACCAGGCTTCTACAAGCTCAGGTGGAAAGAAGAAGGATCCATCTTGGATCGGTGCATTAGAATCACCCTAAGGCTATAACCTATCCTCTTGAATGGTCACAGACTATCCCAGAGGCTATCCTCCTCATGGAGCCCAAGACAAAACAAGAATATCGCTGCCACCACCATGGTCACAAGGCTACCAGCTCAAGCTCCCATGGGGATTTCAGATCTACATAAAACACTTATCAAGAACTTATTACCTACATAAAACACTTATCAAGAACTTATTAGATGACTGAAGGTCTAATCAAAGGTTAAGTTAAGGGGTGAAAAGTGGTACTTTTCAGGTCTTAACATCGTCCCTTGGTGAATCTCGCGACAGATCCACACAAAGAAGCATTGTTCATGAGTTTCTGGGTCGCGAGAGCATTTCCCTGGAGGTCTGTATCTCGCGGCCACTGTGCGACAGATGCGCACAGGAATACCTGGAGCTCTCACTTCTGAGTGAACTGCGTGAAGCTTAACGACTCCTCTTTTGAGCTGCGCGAGACTACGGAAATGCTTCACTCACTTATAGCTGAGCTTCACGAGAACCACGCGAAGACTGATTTGCATTTCTTTCTATCATCAAACCGCGCAAGAGCAGCACAAGGACTGCGCAACCAGTTGTTGTGCTTCCTCCAGAAGCCCGCGATAACTGCATGAAGGCATTATCTCTGGTTCAATTGAACCCTGGACATTTGCGCGAGGCATCCTTCTTGGTTTATTTCTGCCTTGATGTGCTTATGCTTTAGCCAACTCTCTGTCTGGGTTCATCCTTCATTCTGTTGAGGTAGTTCTGGGGCAACAGTGAGCTTCTTGGCATGGTTAGGGGTTTATTTGCTGCTGCTGCTTATTACCTACATAGTAGACTTAAAACACATTTATTAAATGATTAAGGACCTAACAGAGATTAAGTTAAGGGGTGAAAAATGGTACTTTTCAGGTCTTAACCGAATGATGTGGGGAATGTGGTGGGGACGAATCCGGATCAAAGACAGTCGGATTGGTCGCCCAAGACATGATTTGGTGGCGGGTAGGGTATGGATTTCTCGGGTATGGCCTGAAAACTTTCTTCTTCCTTCTCTTATGGGATGAGCGTGGATCGGGTGATGTCGTAGTTACGACACCACATGTTCTCTATTTTCATTTTGATTTTTGAATAAGTATATATATATTTTTTATATATTTTTTTTTGAAAAGAATTTTTCTTGAATTTCTTTCTTTTTACTTTTCCTTTCAATGTGGTGCTTTTTGGGGCTTAGAACTCCCTTTTCGGGTGGCTTTTATATCCCCCAAGAGTTCCTACAGTGGGACCCGATTGCCCTTTATAAGAATCAAAGAGAAAATCTCTTGATCTTTAAAGTCACTGAATTCCATGAGGTGATCCGATCCCTTGAAGGAGCAATAAGAGGGTGACCTCTTTTGATCGGCAAGGGAGTTTAAACACCTTTGTGATATAGGAAGCGTTGGATGTATCAAAACTAATGAGCGGGGGGTTTGGGGTTTAGTGAAAAAGGCCCCAAATTTTGTCTGGTCCAGCAATTAGACTATGCGTGCATAGTATGAACGCATGCATTAATTTCCATGTTTTTTTTACTATGTATGCATAAATGTACAAAATTGCTGATTTTTTGTCTATGCGTGCATAGTATGCACACATGAACAAAATTTATGGATTTTTGTATATAAGTACAAAGTATATACACAAGGCTAAATTTATTTTTTCTTTTTCCAGTAGCAGGCCCGAGTTGGTCTAAAACATGGCTTTTTGAGGCAATGCTGCCAGGGACTTTTCTTTTCAACCTTTATCGGGTTTCTCCTTACCGCGCCTAAAGGATACAAGGCCAATTTGATGCAAGTAACGTGCTCCCAAAGGTGTTAGGTATTGTAACAGTTTGGTCACCCACCCGATATACCTCTGACACCAATGCCTTCTCAGATACTGGATGGGGCGGTTCCTTTCGAGATCATCACCACTAGGGTTGCCGCTTTACTTGAAACCGGGATGGCTGTATTCAAGCCTAATTTTCCCACCCCTCTGCAAAAGCTACCCTCAAAACAAATTAAATTATGCCCCTTCTTGGTTCACCTTTAATTAAAAATTTTAAAGGGAAGTTTGCTTAAGTCCAAAAGTGGGGCTTTTGCCACCGTTCCAACTGGGCTATGGGAGTCCCATGCCGCCGCTACGGGCCGACAATTAGAGGTGTAATATGATAAGAAATAAGAAAATGATGAGGCCAGTCTACCGACTAGGCATAAAATGTAAAATGCATGAAGTAGGCCCGCCGAACGGCTAAGGCAGTAAAATGACGAAAAAGAAGCCAAATTATCAAGTAACCTGCGAAACGGCTAGGATGGTAAAATGACGGAAACAAAAGCTAAGCTATCAAGTAATCCGCCAAATTGCTAAGGTGGTTAATGACGGAATCGTAGGGGTAAGTAAAAAAATAATAAAAAAGACAACAAGGTTAGTAAACAGACCAAAAAAGCTAAAAAGACAAACCATGGGGCCAACTTCAAGTAGAAGCTCTAAAAACTATCCCAGTGGAGTCGCCATCTGTGCAACCGTGGACTCTATCGGGTCCGTCACGACGATGCGCTGGCTGAAAAAAATAGAGTCGCCACCCGGTGCTTTTGGTGTCCCAGGATACCCAAAATCAATATTATAAGCACCAAAGTGCAAAATATGACTCCGAATAAAAGGTCAATGCCAAAGCCTCTTGGGTAAGGACTCTGATTATCAATCAAGAAGGTGTTAGGCACCCGATCGACTCGCTCTTATGCGGTCTCTACTATGGCCGAGTCTATGTTTACATGTTCTATATATATATATATATATATATATATAAGAGAAAAAGTGAGCGGCACTTCCTCTTGCCCGAAGGCACTTGGATCCTATTGAGTTCTCCGTGATCAACGAAATTTTGACGGCGTAACGGCTCAAATCATAAGATAGAGGAAAAGCAAAAAAGAAGATAGAGGAATAGAGGGGAGATGGGGAGCTATTTTCCTAGAGTTTTGACTTTAGGATTTTGAAAAAGTGTCCTAAACAAGGAGGGGTGACACACTATTTATAGATGGAGAGGTGATTAGTTAGGGTGTAAGGTTTTAATTTGTTTAGAAACTAGGTAATGGGATATCTAAGGTTTTTGGTTTTTTCTTAGGTTTGGTAAGGTGTGAATTTCGTTTTAATGGTGGATGATAGGGTGAGGATTTGAATGCGAAAGGGTTATAACTTCAGCTAGTAAGGGCACTAGGATCTTAAAGAAACATGCCCCAAACTTTGTGATGGTCCACAAGTCAAACCCCAAGGATGAATTTCGACCATTTTTGTAAAAAACAAAAAAAGGGGCATGTGTGCATACTACACACGCATGCCTATTTTCAAGCTTTCAGAACTAGAGAAGTTGTCCCCCGTGCTGGTGGGTGTTAAGCAGTGAAAAATACCATTTTGCACCTCCTAACCTGACCTTTGGAAGACCCTTGAGGTGTTTAATAATGTGTGTTAAGTATGTTTTATAGATAAGTAATAAATTGCAGCCTTAGCACAAACATCCACCAAAAAGGGCCAAATAAGCAATCTGCAACCTCTGCCTGTGCTCAAACTCCAACTATCCATAGAGCCTTAGAAACTCATGGAAGGCCATGAACCCAACTAGGTGCACCTGAGATCAAGTACAATGCCAAGGGATGAAAATTGAATCAACTCAGAGGTGGCTGAGGGCGAGACATATGAAAGATAACACATTAGAAGTGCGTACCAGCCAAGCAAGCATAGAAATAAAGCCGTCGAGAGGTTCTCTTAAGCTACTGAGAGGATCTGGTGCCTAAATTAGAAGATACCAAGAGGATCCGAAACTGTTGAGAGGATACCTGGAGGTACAAAGGAAGCCGAGAGGATCAATTTACATGTCGAGAGGATGAATGAACCTATCGAGCTCCTGTTGGAACTTGTCGACAACCCGTCGTGCAGTGCACCCAATCCTGTTGACAACTACCAAGCATAGTCGTCGAGAGGATGAAAAGAAGTTATCGAGAGGATCTGCGACAACCAATCGACGAGTCGATCAGAACCTATCGAGGAGATGAACGAGATGATTGTCAATCCTATTGGCAAGCATCGCAAATCCTCTCGATAGGTCTGCAAACCTATCGATTTGCATTTAGAGCCAAACAGAACCCGTCGAGAGGATCCCAAAACCTCTCGACACTCAATTTGGGGAACTTCTCAGTTCAGTCTTCAACAGCTGTCCATGCCAGAAGCCTGTGCATGTGTTCTAAAGCACATCAGCAACCCCTAGGGGTATTTTTGGCACACAATGGGCCACGTGTGAAAACCCTAATGGTATCACATGTACTTGTCAGATGAGAACCAATGAGAGAAGAGATTCTAGAAGAGAAATTGGCCACATTAGCATAACAGAATTATTCCCTTGTGTTCTGATTGGCTGAAACGGACCTGAGGATAGAGGAGGAGAGACCTGAGGATAGAGGAGGAGAGTATAAAAGCTTTGAGAAAATGCAGAATAAATGATCCAGAAATTGAGAAAACTAGAGCTTAGGGCAAGATCCATTTTCCCAAAATTCTTCCTTCTTCTTCCACCTTTCCTCCTCTCTTTAGCTAATCATGAGTTGCTAATGTCTTCTCAGTAGTTAGGGTGAGGTCTTAAGCAGTAAATTGAGAGATTCCAAGGCATTGTAAGGAACTATAAGATGCATAGATTACAGATCTGAGCATAATTGTGTTATAGTTTTGCAATATAATTATAGATTTTAAAGGTGATTCTGGTTTATATTTCACTTTTTTGTATTTGTTTTCCCTGGGTTGGATATTCCTGTATATGTTATCCTATGAGGGTCTCATATCCTGCCATCCATAGCATCTGTAATGGTTTTCCTGTTCTACTCAAGATCTTTGAAGTGGAACAATCTCTAAGATGGTCTGTGACCATTAAAGTGGGCAGATCATAGCCTTAGGATTGCTTCAATTCTCTGATTGAGATTAGATTCTTATACCTCACCTCTACCAGGGTAACCTGGGAAGCTGGGAGCTAGAAAAGAGGATTGTAGCAAATCAGATATTAGCATTGCCATTGATTCCTTTGATTTTCAGTGAGAGACCAATACCCCTAGCTGCTGTTCTCATTCTTTGATTTTTTATCTCTTCTATATCTCCCCTGATCTCTATCTTAAATTAGATCTGGATTAGTAGCATTTAATTATGTAGTTTATAGTTAAAGTGACAAAACCCCAAAACCTCTCCTCTTTCTTAGATTAGAATAGAGTGCCAGATCTACTCTGGATCTGGAGATTTACTGAAAGATAGACCACATTTCCCTGTGGACCTACCCTTACTTACCCTTTTAAAACTTGCTACAATAGCCCTGAATACTTGTAGGTCTGTAAGTTTGTTTGCCTTGGTGTATGTGAAATCCATAGATTCTATAAATATTTGATTTAAAACCCCTTTTTAACACAAGGTAAGCAGGCCAACAAGTTTTTGTCGCTGCTGCCAGGGATTTGTGTTTCTAACTTGGAAGATCTAAGTTTTTCTCATTTTTTGGTTAACATCTTTTTTAATTGTTTGACAAGTGTTTGATTAATTATTGTTTTAGTTTTTTGCTGTAGTTTAACTCTATTCCAGATATGGATCTATGGAGCTAAGAGGAGCTCTGTATCACTTGGAAAAGCATTCAGTGCTTGAGTTTGCATCTCTTAACTCTATTTCTATTTCTAAATCTGTAGTTCAGTATATCAGTAGTTGTGTAGTTGTCTGTTTTGTGATTGAATTGCTGTGTTTTCCTGTGTTGTTCTTGACCCTTGAGGTGTGTATGCTTTGGAGGAGATCTCTTAATCCTGAGATTGCCCCTTTGGATCCTGAGATTGAAAGACTTCTCAAACCTAAGCACCCCTTACACACTTCTGTTCTTGATTCTGATAATTCTGCAATGGGTGAGCAAGCTAGGACCTTGAAGGAATACAATGCACCAGGGGTTTACAATTCTCCCTTTTGCATTCAATTCCCTGATGTTCAAGGGAACTACAAGATCAAGTCATCCATTATCCAAATGCTACCCTCATTCCATGGCCTGAGCAAAGAAGACCCATACAAGCATATTGATGAATTTCTAAGACTGTGTACCACATTCAATATTGCAGGTTTGGGGGAGGAAGCAACCAGGATGAGACTCTTTCCTTTTTCACTAAAGGATAGAGCCAGAACTTGGTTGTCAATGCTCCCAACCAACAGTATTCAGTCTTGGAGTGACCTTCAATGTCAGTTTTTAGCCAAGTTTTTTCTCATGTCCAAGACAAGTCAGTTGAGGAAGGGCATTATTTCATTTTCTCAAGCCCCAACTGAGGACATTCGCCAAGCATGGGAGAGATTCAAGGAGCTCTTGAAGCAATGTCCTCATCATCAAATCCCTGAATGACAAGTTGTTCAAATTTTCTATCAAGGAATTGACTCTAAAAGCAGAGATATGGTAGATGCCTCCTGTGGTGGTACCTACCTCCACAAAACTATTGAGGAGGCTTGGGAACAATTTGATATCATCAGTGAGAACTCTATGCAAAAAGAGACATTGGCCAGGGATTGTGAAACCCCTAGAATGGTGAGAGACAATACCACAAGAGGAAAAATGTATGAGATGAGTGGACACAATGAGTTGGAGAGGAAAGTGGACAGTTTAACCCAAAAATTTGATAAGCTCATGGGAGCAATGCAGTCACCCATGGCTTCTAAAGTAGAGGAGGCATGTGTTATATGCCAGTCCCCCACTCACTCCCTTGAAGAATGCCCTTCATCTGTCCAATTTCTAGATCTTGTGATGGAACATGTGGCTGCTACTCAGTCTTTTGGGCAACAACCTACTGCTGGTTACCAATGGAGGAACCACCCCAATCTTAGGTAGGGACAAGATACTCTTCCAACCAGCAACAGTACCTACAACAGTCCATGCCATATAGAAATGCTCAGTCCTTCCAACATAATTACTTTCCAAGGCCCCATTACCAATAGCCCATGGCTCAGCCTATGGCTTAGCTGTACAACAAACTACACCCCCTCAAACTACTAGATTACTTTCTTTTGAGGAACAAGTTCTGGCCTCATTGAAAACACAATGAGGCCTCAAACACAATGAGTGTGAGAGAAAGATACCTAGCCAACCCATAGCCAAAGCATTAAAAAGATAGAAGACCATCTTGGTCAGCTGTCTAATGTTTTGACAAAGAGAGAGGAAGGGAGGCTACCTAGCCAACCCATAGACAACCCAATGAGGAAATATGCAGTAGGGGAGGTCTCTTCTTCTCATGAGGAAGCCAAATCTGTCACCACATTGAGAAGTGGAAGGCTGGTGGACAATCAAGTAGGCTGTGGGCCTATGAAAATTTCAGAAAAAGAAAAAGAAATAACTACAGAGAATAGACAGCAAGAGCAATTCATGTTGAAAAAAGAGGATGATGATGATCCTCAACAAAAACATAAAAACAAAAAGAATGATGATGAGTTGGCTAAGGCTGCAAATGGGGGAGTAATCCCATATTTTCCATTTCCTAGGACAATGCAAGCACCTTCCCCTTTTGATAAAGGGCATGCCAAAGTAGAGGAAATGATGGAAACCTTTAAACAAGTAAAGATCAATTTGCCTTTACTTGATACAATCAAGCAATTTCCAGCCTATGCCAAGTTTTTAAAAGACCTTTGCACCCCCAAAAGACAATCGAGGATATATCTTTCCAAGAAAGTCTTTTCAGTAGATAAAGTGAAGCAACTAAATATTGTAACCCCAATAAAGCTCCAAGACCCTGGAGTCCCCACTATCCCCTGCATCATTGGGGATCATACCATTGAAAAAGCCTTGTTAGATCTGGGAGCTAGTATAAATTTGCTTCCATATTCAGTATATGAGAAGTTGGGCTCAGGAGAATTGAAGCCCACACATGTGGTCTGACAACTAGCTGACAGATTTGAGAGGAAGCTTGTGGGAATCATAGAAGATGTCTTGGTTGGGGTTGACAAATTTTTCTATCCTGCTAATTTTCTGGTGCTAGATATGGAGCCGAGCAAATATGCTACTTCTATCCCTGTGATCCTAGGCATACCATTTTTGGCCACTGCAAATGCATGCATACAATGCAGATCAGGGGACATGGAAGTAACTTTTGGCAATATGAAGGACAAATTGAATGTTTATAATGCAGCTAATCAAACTCACATGAATAGTGAGGACTGTTTTTTCATTAATGCATTAGGTGAGCTTGTAGTTGATAATTTGCCCAAGCTGCTATCCTATGATAAATTGCTTAATGATGGTGGTGATATATTTGAAAATGCAGTGATGCCTGGGAAGATCACCCATTTCCATGAACCCCCATAGCAGGTCTGAATTTCAACGATGTACACTATGTATACTAGCTGTTTTGTTTTATTAATTTTGTTGCTATTTTTGTTTTTTGTTCATTACTGTTTAGCATTCTAAATAAGGTGTAATACATGCAAGCACTAAATTGGAGTCATTCATTGGTTAACTTTGGGTAGCGTCTGTGTGAGTTGACTTGGGAGTCAATAGAATGATGTGTAGAGTGGTGCTGAGAAATAATTCAAATCGAATTGAACTACTTTTTAACCTATCGAGAGGTTTGAATTCATTGTCAACAGGTATTGAAGGTGTAAAAGTGACCGTCGATAGGTTCTGACACTAATCGGTGAAGTTCTCAATAGGTTAAGGATACATGTCGAGAGGATATTCAAACCTCTCGAAGTGTTTATGCCTCTGAAACCTAGAACCTATTGAGAATATGTCGCACTGAGTTGAAATGGCTATCGAGAGGATCTCTAATCCTCTCAAAAGGCTCCTGAGTAGTTTTGGAACCTATCGACAAAATAAAAATCGAACCGCTCGCGAGGAATGGTCACCTTTCACCTGTCGACAATTAGGAACTACTTGTCGACACTTTCCTCAATCCTATCGAAAATCGACTTTTTCTTGTTAAAACCTAATGACAGCTTCATTTTCCACCATTTGACACCTTCTCTTTGTTCTGAGAGTTACTCTGGTGATTTTTCCCGTTTTTACTTTCTCCCTCTCCACCTCACTGGCTGTTATTGCAACCTCCTAGCAAATTTCCACATTTTTTCAATCCATCAAAAGCTACATTTTATACCTAGTTCGAGTTGTTTTGGTCCCGCGCCCATCAAGATATCACAAATCCTAGATTTCTGTCGATAAGCTTTCCTTGTGCTTCACTCTATTATTTTAAGTTTGGGAGTTTATATTGTGAATCCGGGGGAATAATTTGAGCATCCTTAGAAGCTTGTGTGGTGATTAGTTGTGAATTGGAAGCGTTTGAGTAATCCATGGATGAGAAAGAGAACATCTTAGCAAATCTTTTCAAAATACCTTCTAAATCTGCCACCAAAGCCACTAGGACATCCGTTAGGCAACCTACAAAGCCTAAGGAGACCCCCCCTGCAAAAAAAGGAAACTTGCCATGGATGAAGCTGGGCAAACTACAAGACACAAGAAGACCAAAAAGGCTAAAAAGGTCTAAATTAGTGAAGAAGTTGTTGAGGAAGCCCCTGAGACAGTATCGGCCACTGAGCCTGAAATCCCTGAGCTAGAGGTCAATGTCAACTTGTCCACACCCAATAAATTCATGGCTGAATTAGATTTGATCCCGAAAACCATTTTTGACAGCCCCTATTTTTCTAAGCTAGGGGAGTGTCAGGATACTTTGAATTATCTGGTGAAGGCAGGCCTGACACCCATGATGAGCCCATTTAATGAAAAATCTTACCCAAGGTTGGTCAAGATGTGGTATCAGAATCTCGAGAAAAAAACCAAGCCAAATTCTTATGAGCCCTGCCTGGTAATCCAGATTGATAAGATGAAAATGGTGGTGGATTACAGAGATATTGGGATACCATTAGGAGTCCTTTCTGTTTATGACCCAGTTTATGGTTTGGCTGCATCTGAGAAGGTCTCTTTCAAATCTATGGCCAGGCTGCTGACTGAAGGCATTGTAGGGACTGAAGGCATTGTAGGCTGCTGACTCAATTAGGAGAAGAGATTTATCCCCTAGCTTGTGGTTTTTCAATTCAATTTTGTGAAAGAATGTCTATGTTAGTGGTCATCAATAAGAGAGAAGAATGCCAATAGTGGAAGCCCTGTACTTCTTCACTAAAGGGCAATTTGTTAATGCTGCCTGGTTGGTGTTTGAAGTAATGATAGATGTGAATGATAAATGTAAGAAATCTCAAGCCCTATCAGGGCTTCCCTACAGCAAGCTAATCACGGCTTTGCTAAGGAGTAAGGGATTTGTGTTTAAAGAAGATGGGGAAGTGGAGAAGGTGAAGCCCACAGTGTTTGGAAAAAGGGCTTGGTCTGCCAGTGGGACCACCCTCATTGGTAAAGGCATCCACAGGTCAACTGAAGAGATTGAAGAAGAAACTCCTGACACCTCTGTTGCTCCTGACTTGGAGCCTCCACTCGCATCCCCTGCACCCTCATTCACCCTGACCATTGATCTGCATTTCTCTATGGCTAGTTCCATTGCTACAAGCTCCACCACCCCTCCATCTCTCCCACCAATCATATCCCCTTCTTTTCCTCCTGGCCAGTTCCCACTCCCCAACACAGCCCAGTCTCCCTTTCCACAACCATTTCCACATCCACCCCATTTTTAGCTCCATCCCTCACAGACCCCATCCCTACTTTGCCCTCATTCACCATTCCAGCTAGCTCATTTACCCCAACCACTAGCCCTTTCAGCCCTTCCATGCCTTCTCCCCTCTTCACTCCCCTTGCAAGTGAGCCAATTTTTTCCTTCTCACTTGCCCTAACCTAAGACCTAGAAACCACTGAAGGATTCTCATCCCTAATGACATCCATAGTGGAGGATATTGGGCATGACTATAATCCACTACCTGACTCTCCACAACCCACTTTCCCCCATTTTTCTCATTCTCAACCTCCTTCAACCTCTGACCAACATGCCCACACTTCCTCATTTCCACTACCCCCTCTCTTCCAACACCCACCAGCTATCACACCTGACCCCTTACCCCAAATCCTAAACTTCCTCCAATCAATACAATCCCATGTCATAGCCAATACCACTACCCAATCTTCCATTGAGGCCACATTCATATCCATAACTTCCACCCTTCACAACCAGATCCCTATCTCCCAGACCTTAGCAGCCATCCAATCTTCATTGACCAATTTAGCCCAACCAACTTCACGACCGCCTACTCATGTACCTACCCCACCCACTTCTCACCCCCACCATATTGTAGAGGCCACTCCACCTGCCTTCACAGATGCCTCCACCCAAAATGACCCTGAATCTCCTCCACCCCAGTTCACACCTAGCCCTGTCACTTTACCTCCCCCTGAGGAACTGACATCCTACATTTCCTCATCTTCCTCCACTCCACTCCCCTCCGAACCCATTGTTCCCCGCCATTCCTTCTACATTCCCCCTTACGTCACACTTTTGTATGCAATGCGGGATAATCCCTACATCCATAGGGATGTCCTCAGAGGAATGGCTTCTCTTTGCGCTTCCCTTGAAGCCACCTATGAGGAGAGGATTGCTGTCATGGAGCTGGAACATAGAATCCAACTCCAGGATATCTCACAAGGTTGGGAGAAAATCCTGGTTTGTTATGAGTCAGCAAAACTACTTGTTGACGCTGAGCGTCTCATTGTCGCAGCCGAGAAGAAGAAAGTTGAATTCCTCCAGAAAAAATTGGACAATGCCCAGGAGATAAACAAAGCGACACAGGAACTCGCTGAGTCCAATCTCCTTTATGCACATAAGAAAATTTAAATTCTAGGGAGAAGGATTGCTACGCTGGCCTCTCAACCATTTCAGCCAATCCCACTAGCTACTGCTCCTCCCTCCGATCCCACGTCCACTCAACCTACTCCTACTCCACCTATGGATGTTGCTCCACCCCACACTGATCCTGTCCCTCCAGAGCCTAAGCGAACTTCTTCAAGGAGAAAGTTCACTACAAAAAGATTTGTCCCATCTAGTGCTACTCTAAAGAAAGACAAAGGACCTACGGCCCAATCTAAGGAGGCACCAAGCCAGGCAGCCCAGAAGCCCCAACCCAAGAAAAAAAATCCTCTCTCCAATGAAGAATTGAGGAAACTAGTTGATCTTTATGAATGACCTGATGATGCTTGCAAATAATTGTAGCATGCTTTAGTTTTCTTCCTGTAGATTTACTTTTCGGTTCTGCATACTCCCTGTAGATAGTGTAATACAATTTCTTTTTTTGATGTTGCTTAGCGTCTTTAATGATTATGCCATTTGTTTGTGTACTTATGTTGTTACCATGCTGCACTCCACCCTTCTCTTTGAATAGTGAGGACACTACTCCTCATAGGTTTGGGGGTGTGGCAAAGTATGCCTTGCCAATAGGATAGGTAATGTTAGTGCAGCCAGAATTGAACAAACATCTGTGAAAAATGAAAGGAAAATCCCCACCTAATTTTTCTTTATAAGAGGAAATGAAAAACTTTTTAAACTAAAGGTGTTGGAGTTCCAACATGGGCAGGAAGCAAATATCAAGAAATTTTTGAAAATTAGTGCTTTGTGAACTTGAAAAAGAGAGAAAATTGTGAGGTTATACCCCAGAAATCTGATGGAAGACCACACCCAGTGTGATTTGGGCCTGAAAATTTTTTCTTTGAAGAGTGGCTTGGCAACATTTCTTTCTGCTCCAAGGGCTGATTAGACCTATCTCCGATCACTAGAAGTTAGGAAATTCATAGTTGAAATAGCTTGACAGCACTCATGACATTGAGGACATGAAGTAAGGCCATCCCTTGGAAAGTTTGAGCTTAAAATGCCCCACCTTTGAACTGCCCTTGACACACACCTTTTAAGCTTTAAAATTCCTAGTTTTCTTTGATAAAAACCAAAAAATTTGAATCCAAAAACCTCTCGACCTATTTCGGTTCACCCTCAATCTGAGAAGCCAAGAAATAGAAGGAGAAGTGAGGTTAGAGGTGCAAGGTTCGATGTTTGGTTGAAAGGGAAAAAAAAAAAAAGGGAATGACAAAGAGAAGTCATTTCATTGAAAGACTGAAAAGAGGATTAGAAACTGGCCACTTCAAATCTAAAAATTCAAGAAATAGATGGACTTGTGCTGAAATGAAGTAGGTGTTGTCTAGACCACCTCCTTACCTTTACTGATTTCTCAATTTGAATCCTTTTTGCCCCTTTTACAAATTTCGGTCATAAGCCACATTAAAACCCAATAAAAAGACCTTACTGATCTAAAATTAATTGAGTTGTCATATGGAGATGAGGAATTATTTAATCTATGGTAAAAAGAGTTAGGGAATTTCAGAAATTAGAGCAATGCCTATGCTCATGCTTGCAGTCCTATTTGAGGGTTGTAACTATTTTTGAGCAGTGTGAATTGATACACCCTTCAATTTTTGATTAAGAGTGCATGCCCAGTAAGATATGAGTTTGAAGTCAAGTTTGTTGGGGGCATAATTATTACATGATTCTCAATTTAATGGTAAACTTTGCACTATTTTTCACACAAATTACTTAGACATGAGCTGAGTGACTATGAAGGAGCCACACCAGTACTCTTGTTTAAACTATCATATTTTTGCTGAGAATCCTCTAAAAACAGATTGGACAAAGGTGTGGATTGAACTTTATGATTGCTTGCTGCTTGCTTCAATAATCTGCAATGGCATTAACTGATCCTATTGGAGAAGTTTGTGGGTAACTTCATTGTAAACCCTCAGGAGATTTCACTCCTCCACTAGGGATCACCTAGGGGTTTAAAAAACTTGATGCATATGCTAAATGCATCTGTGTTCCCTACAAAAGTGGCATTTTTCAATTTCAATAATTGTTTTCACTTTCTCCTTTGCTTAGGGACTAGTAAAGCTTAGGTTTAGGGGTGTGTTAAGCAGTGAAAAATACCATTTTGCACCTCCTAACCTGACCTTTGGAAGACCCTTGAGGTGTTTAATAATGTGGGTTAAGTATGTTTTACAGATAAGCAATAAATTGCAATCTTAGCACAAACATCCAATAAAAAGGGCTAAATAAGCAATCTGCAGCCTCAGCCTGTGCTCAAACTCCAACGATCCCCAAAGCCTTAGAAACTCATGGAAGGCCATGAACCTAACTTGGAGCACCTGAGACCAAGTATAATGCCAAGGGATGAAAATTGAATCAACCCCAGAGGTGGCTGAGGGCAAGGCAGATGAATGATAGCACATTAAAAGTGCGCACCAGCCAAGGAAGCAAAGAAATAAAGCCGTCGAGAGGTTCTCTTAAGCTACCGAGAGGATCTGGTGCCTAAATTAGAAGATACCAAGAGGATCCGGATCCTGTCGAGAGGATACCTGGAGGTACAAAGGAAGCTAAGAGGATCGATTTACATGTCGAGAGGATGAATGATCCTGTCGAGCTCTTATTGGAACCTGTCGAGAACCCGTCGTGCAATGCACCCAATCCTGTCGACAACTACTAGGTGTAGTCGTCGAGAGGATGAAAAGAAGCTGTCGACAGGATCTGTGATAACCAATCGATGAGTCGACCAAAACCTGTCGAGGAGATGAACGAGACGATCGTTAATCCTACCGACAAGCATCGCCAATCCCCTCGATAGGTCTGCAAACCTGTCGATTTGCATTAAGAGCCAAACAAAACCTGTCGAGAGGATCCCAAAACCTCTCGACACTCAATTTGAGGAACTTCTCAGTTCTGTCTTCAACAGTTGTCCATGCTAGAAGCCTATGCACGTGTTCTAAAGCACATCAGCGACCCCAGGGGTATTTTTGGCACACAATGGGCTACGTGCGGAAACCCAAACAGTATCACATGTACTTTTCATATGAGAACCAATGAGAGAAGAACTTCTAGAAGAGAAATCGGCCACATCAGCATAACGGAATTATTCCCTTGCATTCTGATTGGCTGATACAGATCTGAGGATAGAGGAGGAGAGTATAAAAGCTTGGAGAAAATGCAGAATAACTGATCTAGAAATTGAGAAAACCAGAGCTTAGGGCGAGATCCATTTTCCTAAAATTCTTCCTTCTTCTTCCTCCTTTCCTCCTCTCTTTAGCCAATCACGAGTGGCTTAACTCTTCTCAGTAGTTAGGGTGAGGTCTTAAGCTATAAATTGAGAAATTCAAAGGCATTATAAGGACGTGTAAGATGCACAGATTACAGATCTGAGCATAATTGTGTTGTTGTTTTGCAATATAACTTTGGATTTTAAAGGTGATTCTGATCTATATTTCACTTTTTCGTATTTGTTTTCCCTGGGTTGGATATTCCTATAGATGTTAGGCTATGAGGGTCTCATATCCTAGCATCTACAACATCTGCAATGGTTTTCCTATTCTACTCAAGATCTTTAAAGTGGAACAATCTCTAGGATGGTTTGTGACCATTAAAGTGAACATATCATTGTTGGGCTATTTTAAGTACTTGCTGCTAACTTTATTGGAAATGGTGATAAGAATGGGGTCAGTGAAAATCAAAGGTGGATTACAGAGCAGCAAGCCTAAAAATACATAGTCCTACAAGATACAGGGCCTGCTGTAGCAAATTTTAATAAGTAAGAGTTTGTCCCTCAGGGAAAGTTGATCTAAAGCTCCAAGAGAGCTATCTTTAGTAGGCCCTCCAGATCTGGCTACTGATCTGGCAATCCTAAATGGAAGGGGATTTAAGGTCACTATTGTCTACATCCTAAGGTAACCTGATGCCTAAACTACAGAAAGGGTTTAGAAGAATGATGGAGTGTGAGAAAATAAATATAAGAGGATGAGAAGTAAGCTATTAGGTATAGATCTGATGGGTCTTATAACTCAGACTCAGATCTGCTACTATAGAAATCCTGTCCAATGGCTACGTTATCACCAAAGAGGAGAAAGGATCCAACTCACTCCTGTGCTGTGATCCAATCCCTTATGGCTATAACCTATCCACTTAAATGGTCACAGACTATCCAATAGGGGAACCACAGTCCAGAGATGGGTTAGAACAAGTTTATCATTGTAGGCACTACTTCATCCAGGCTACATGCTTAAGAATCCATAGGAATCTGAACCTCTATAGTTCTGTGTGTGGGGCTAGGCCTGCAATGTACACTAGCCTGGACACACAGGACCAGCAAGAGTTTGAGTACTAGCCTTAGGTATAGCTGTTCACTACTTTAGAAAGACTGCAGTGATTCAGTCACAAGCCTACAATCTCTACAGCCAGATCAGATCTACCATCTGATATTGGGTCTATGCAAATACAAGGCAGCCTGTCTCTGCACAATCTCTCACAAGGCTACAAGTACAAGTGCAGAGAAGAAGAATCTGTCTTAGATCTGTGGATTGGCCTCACCCTAGGGCTATAACCTGTCCACTTGAATGGTCACAGATTATCCATAGAGGCCATCCTCCTCACAAAGGTCTAAGACAGAACAAGAAAATTACTACCACCACCATGTTCACAAGGCTACCAGCTAAAGCTCCCATGGGAATTCAGATTTAGTGGATCCTGTGGTGGGGCATAGGCCTGCAATGTGCCAAACCTAGACACACAGGTCACTTGGATCTAAATAAAACCTTAAAAACAATCCTCCGTTGCTTACAATGCAACATAATAATGAAGGATCTCAAGGCAGCAACCTTGTACAGAACAACTCACAAAACACCAATCTCATACATGTATAAAACTCCATTAAAACTATTGCAAATAGACATACAAAGGCATAGCCAGCAAGTGCTGGACTATGGAGAGAAGAAAAAAAGGGAAAAAGAAAACTGCCTAAACCCTAACCTTAGCCTACTGCAATTCTATAGTTGGTTCAAGAATAAGGAGTATAGAAGTCCCGTCCCTTAAACCTAAACTAGGCTTAGGCTTATATAGCAGTCAGCTCTGTGATAATTAGGGTTAGGAAAACCTTAATTTATCAATGCTATCATGGCCCATTTTTATTCCTTGGATGCCTCGAGGCGTGTGCACAGAGATTGGAGCATTGGAGTACGTGCCCTAGTTACTGGAAGTTCTCAGATTGCCCCTGCAGAAGTAGGGAGAAGTTAAGATCCCGAGCCTCGCTAGGTAGAAATGAGTTCCAAGTCTTGTCGCATGATAGAATTGGCATCACAGGATTGGATTGACTTGAAGCTCTTGCAGTCACGGGATTGGTACTTTGGTCATCGCGGGGATGCTATGGTCGTCGCGAGATTGCTCTTTCCATTTGAATGGTGAGGGAATTGCGCGCGCAATTCGTTCCTTGGTGAATCCTGCAGGGATCCTCGTGAAGAAGCAAGGTGCATGGGCTTCTGGATCGCGAGCGATTCACGATGGTCTCAGATCCGCAGCCACTGCTTGCGGCAATGCGTGGAATGCCTGGAGCTCTCTCTCCTCACTGAATCGCACGAAGATTAAAGGCGCCCTTCTTGAGCTGCGCGAGAGCTTATGACTGAGCCATGTGAGAACTATGCAAAGTATACTTTTTACTCCCTTCTATCATCAATCTGCGTGAGAATGGCGCGACCAGTTGGTGTGCTTCCTTCAGAAGCCCGCGACAACTATGCGAAGCATTCTTTCTGGTTCAATTGAGCCCTGTGACATTTGCGCGAGGCTCACTTCTTAACTTGTTTCTGCTTTGTTGTGCCTAAGTTGTAGCCAGTTCTGTCTGGGTCTAACTTTCTTTCTCCTGAGACACTTTTGGGGTAAAAAGGTAAGCTTCTTGGCATGGTTAGGGCCTTATTTGTAGCTGCCGCTTATTACCTACAAAATGGGCTTAGCACACATTTATTAAATGACTAAGGGTCTAACAGAGATTAAGTTAAGGGGTGAAAAGTGGTACTTTTCAGGTCTTAACAATCATAGCCTTAGGATTTCTTTAATTGTCTGATTGAGATTAAATTCTTATACTTCACCTCTGCCAGGGTAATCTGGGAAGCAGGGAGCCAGAAAAGAGGATTGTAGTAAATCAGATCTTAGCATTGCCATTGATTCCTTTGATTTTTAGTGAGAGACCAATACCCATAGTTGCTATTCTCATCCTTTGATTTTTCATTTATTCTATATCTCCCCTTATCTCTGTGTTAAATTAGATCTGGATCAGTAGCATTTAATTCTATAGTTTATAGTTAAAGTGGCAAAACCCCAAAACCTCTCCTCTTTCTTAGATTAGAATAGAGTGCCAGATCTACTCTAGATCTAGAGATTTACTGAAAGTTAGACCGCATTTCCCTGTAGACATACCCTTACTTACCCTTTTAAAACTTGCTTCAATAGCCCTGAATACTTGTAGGTCTGTGAGTCTGTTTGCCTTGGTGTATGTGCAATCCATAGATTTTATAATTGTTTGATTTTGAACACCTTTTTAGCACAAGGTGAGCAGCCCAACAATGGGTTATAAAGAAAAAGCTAAAATTGTATATGCGTGCATACTATGCACGCATGTGTAATTTCCTGCATTTTATAGCATTCTCCAAATTGCCATAACTTTTCATGTACAACTCAAATTTAGGCGATTCATAGGTTGTTGGAAAGCTAGGAACCTCTAATTTCAAATGGTATAAGCCTTAGCTCCTGTAGATGTCTATGTAAACTTTGGCACTCCTCTTGCCATCTGCTATTATGGTTGGACTTCGTAAGGGTTCGCGATGGATTCTAAGGGTCTAGGTTGATTCCTAATGGTTCAGGATGGCTCTTAAGGGTTTAGAAGGATTCCTAAGGGTTTAGAGAATACTTTTAGAAGCTTGAGAGTACTTATTTCTCAAAGTACGTGTCAATCGTGCCCTCGGCTAAATTTTGGTGTCTACAGGGGCCAACTTCGAGTAGAAGTACTAAAAAATAAAATCCCCAACGGAGTCTCCATCTGTGCAACCATGAATTTTATCAATTTGTCACAATGATGCACTAAAAAATGGGGTCACCACTTGGAGCTTTTGGTGTCCCGGGATACCCAAAATCAATACGAAAGGCACTAAGTGCTAGATTCGACTCTGAATTACCGGTCAATGCTAATGCCAATGCCTCTAGGCAAGGACTTCGATTATCAATCGGGAAGGTCTTAGGCACCCAATCGACCTAGTCATATCCAGTCTCTACTATGGCCAAGTATATAAAGAAAATAAAAAAAATGGGTAGTACTTTCCCTAGCCCGAAGGCCCTCTGATCCTAGTTGAGCCCCCAACAACCAATGAAATTTCAGCAGCATAATGGATCAAATTCTAGGATAGAGGAAAAGAAAAAAGAAGGTGGAGGAATAGAGGGGAGAGCCGGAGCTCTTGGGCCCTTGTAGCACTGTTGGTCAGATCATTGAGTCAATCCGGCACCGGTGAGCTTTCGAACGCAAGTGGGTTAGAGCAAGGTTCTAACATCTAAAGCTTGAAGGCTTGGAAGACTAGGAATGAGGGTATGGTGATGTTCTAGGCTAAGGCTTCAAAGCATTAGGAAGGGTGGATTAATAGTGTAAGGGAGAGGCATTGAGATATTGGGCCAAATCGGAGAAGTCTCATATGGGATTTCATATGACATGGGAAGCTAAGCCCACACTATGTCAAACCCTTTGAGATATTGGGCTGAGTCAGAGAAATCGCATACTGGATTGCATTACCACCTCAGGTGTCTAGTATGTATAACTATTAAGCAGTGAAAAACACCCTTTTTCACCTCCTAACCTGACCTTTGATGGACCCTTGAGCGGACTAATAAGGTGTTTTAAGTATGTTTTATAGATAAGTAATAAATTGTTGTATTAGTGCAGACATCCATCTAAAAAGGCCAAGGAAGAAACCTGCTGCTCAACATGTGCTCAAACAACCCAAAGGCTAGCCAATCAAATAGTCCACAGAGCTTTAAAAGTTCATGAGAAGGTCATGGGCCCAACTGGTTATGCTTGGGACTAAGTGAAGTTGCAAGGAATGAAGATTGAACCCACCTTGAGGCCGTTGAGGGTTGATCAAATGAAGAACAACACACCACAGATGTGTGCCAGCTGTTGAAGCAAAAAGTAGACCCTGTCGAGAGGTTCTGATGCTTAAAAGCCAAGATGTTAAGAGGTTCCATTAAGCTGTCGAGAGCTTCACAGTACCTGTCGAGCAGTTGGGATTGAAGAAAAGAATCTATCGAAGTCTTACTTAGAGATGCAGGGGCGATCGTGAGGATCCAGCAACCAGTCGGCAAGATTTTATATAAGACGTCGAGAGGATTGAGGAAGCTCGAGCAGAAGTTAATATTTCTCTGTCAATCATGTCGACTAGTTCAAGCCAACCTGTTGCGAGGTGCAAGGCAACTTGTTGACAACTTACCTGAAGCTACGCTCATCCACGCGAAGATCAAGCAACCTATCGTGCACCATTTCTGACCTGTCCAAAGCTCAATGAGAGCTTTGAAAAGATGTCGACGGGATTTTCTATAACCCGTCGAGAGGATCAATGCAGAACAGGACAGAAGGTGAAAATGGCCTCCAATCCTGTCGACTAGTGCAACTATAACCTTTCGAGAAATCTACAAAGTTGTCAAAAGTCACTGCAACCTATCGATGTGAACACAAAGTAGACTCAGAACCTATGGAGAGGACCCTTGAACCTCTCAACACTCGAATTAGGAACTTCTCAATTCCTTTCACAGCAGCTGCCACACTCCAAGGTGTTGTGCACACATACCCAAAGCACGTCAGCAACCCCTGGGGGTATTTTTGGTACACAACTAGGCACGAATGAACCCTCTAGCAGCATTCACATGTATTTTCTAGTTGAGGACCAATGAGAGAAGAGCTTATAGAAGAGAAATCAGCCACATTAACAGCTAGAATAACTGAATTATTTTCTTAACCTCTGATTGGCTGAAAAAGATATGAGGGAACAGTATAAAGAGAAGAGGAATTGCACTAAAAATTTATCCAGAAATTGAGAGAACCAGAGCCAAATCCAATCTCCATTTTCCGTCCATAAATACTCTCTCTTCCTTCTTCCCCCATTCTCTTTTCAACCAATCATCGTTGGCTAAACCCCTTCAGTAGCTAGGGTGAGGTTGAGAGCTGTAAATTGAGAGTTTCAGAGGTTGTGTAGATGGATTGTATGTTACACAAATTACAGATCTGAGCATGATAGGATTGTAAGTTGTGTTATTACAATATAATTGTGGTTGTTAAAGGTGATTCTGATCTATATTTCACTTTTTCATATTTGATTTCCCTGGATTACATATTCCTATGGATGCTTGAGCTTGCAGCCTCAGCATCTGTAATAGTTTACTTGTTCCAATCAAGATCCTGGAATTGGAATAATCTCTGGGATGATCTATGGCCACTAAAATGGATAGATCATAACCGTAGGATTGCTTCAATTCTTTGGTTGAGAATAGATTCTTATACCTTGCATCTGAGCCTGTAGCCAGATGAAGGATTGTGGCAAATCTATCATATACATTGCCTTTCATCCAATTGATTTTCAGTAAAGACTAAAATTCCTAGTTGCTGCTCTCCACCCTTTTGAGTTTAATATTTTCCATTCCCTTGAATCTGAGTTTAATCAGTTCTGGATCAATTTACTTTTGATTTTTGTAGTTCTTAGTAAAGTGACAAATCTTAGAAACCTCTCCTCCTTCCTGTTTTGATTTAGTCTAAATTAGGATAGAGTGATAGATCTATCATAGATCTGGAGATTTACCTCCTTTTAAAATACATTTCCCTTTAGACCTACCCTGACTTACCTATTAAAACTTGCTGCAACAGCCCTGATTCTTGTAGGACTACTTACTTGCCTTAAGCCCACTTTATTGTAGTTTGTTCATTTAATTTACGGTTTTTACCATTTAATAATTGTAAGGTAAGCAAGACAACAAGTTTTTGGTGCCGCTGTCGGGGATCTGTGTTTTTATAAGTGGTAGATTTATGTTTTTCTCATTTTAGATTTAGAATTTTTATTATCGATTTTGTGTTTGACTAATTGCTGTTGTAGTTTGGTGTAGTTTAATTTTGTGATTGTAGATCTGAATTTATTGTTTTGAAAGGAGCATTGTGCCAATTTGAGGAGCAAGTTGTGCTTAAGTTTACATTTCTTCACTTTATTTACATTTCTAGATATGTAGTTTTTAGATCTACAACATTAGTTGTGTGTTTTTGAATTTATTTTGCTTAAATCTGTACTGTCATTCTATGTGTTGTCCTGTATTTTTGATGGGTGTATGCTTGGGAGGAGATCTCTTAATCTTGAGATTTCTCCCTTAGATCCTGAGGTTGAGAGACTTCTCAGACCTAAGAAACCCATACACACACCTGTGGTTGATTTTGACAGCTCTGCAATGGGTGAGCAACCTACAACATTGAAGGAATTCATTGCACCAGGGGTTTACAACTCCCTCTTCTGCATTCAATTCCCTGCTATCTAAGGAAACTATGAGATCAAATCCTCCATCATACAGATGCTACCCTCATACTCGGGCCTGAGCAAAGAAGATCCATATAAGCTCATTGATGAATTTCTAGGACTATGCACTACCTTCAACATTACAGGTTTGGGGGAGGAAACAACCAGGTTGAGACTCTTTCCTTTCTTATTAAAGAATGGAACCAGAACTTGGCTATCAATGCTCCTAACCAATAGTATTCAGTCTTGGAATGACGTTCAATGTTAGTTTTTGGCCAAGTTTGTTCCCATGTCCAAAACAAGTCAGCTGAAGAAGAGCATCATTTCATTTGTTCAAGCCTCAATTGAAGACTTTCACCAAGCATGGGAGAGATTTAAAGAACTCTTGAAGCAATGTCCCCATCACCATATTCCTGAATGGCAACTTGTCTAAAGTTTCTATCAAGGAATTGATCCTAAGAGCAGAGATATGATTGATGCCTCATGTGGTGGTACATACCTCCACAAGACAACTGATGAGGCTTGGGAGTTGTTTGATATCATTAGTGAAAACTCCATGCAAAGGGAGACCTTGTCAAGGGACTCTGAGACCCCTAGATTGGTGAGAGAGATCACTACAAGAGGGAAAATATATGAGGTGAGTGGATATAATGATCTGGAAAGGAAAGTGGACAACTTGACTCAAAACTTTGATAAGCTCATGGGAGCAATGCATTCTCCAATGGCTGCCAAAGTGGAGGAGGCATGTGTGATCTACCAGTCACCTACTCACTCCCTTGAGGAATGTCCCTCTGCTGCCCAATTTTTAGACTTTGTGATGGAACATGTGACAGCTGCTCAGTCCTTTGGACAACAACCTACTGCTGGTTATCATTGGAGAAATCACCCCAATTTGAGGTAGAGATAAGATACCTTTCCAAACCACCACCAATAGTAGTCACAACAACATCTGCCACCTTATAGGAATGCCCAACCCTACCAATAGAACTACTTTCTAAGACCTCATTACTAGCAGCCTTTGGCCCAATCAATTGCTCAACCTGTGCAGCAAAGTGCACCAGCCTCAGCACCCTCTAGATCCCTCACATTTGAAGAGAAAGTTTTGGCATTACTGTAGAATTTAGGCCCTTTGTGACAGACTGTCAACTCTCATAGCCAAAGTATTAAAAAAATAGAGGACCACCTTGGTCAACTATCTAATACTTTGACTAAGAGAGAGGAGGGAAGACTATCAAGTCAGCCCATTAACAACCCAAGATGGTAGTACATGGTTGGTGAGACTTCTTCCCATGAAGAAGCCAAATTTGTCACCAGTTTGAGGAGTGGAAGGCTAGTTAATAACCAAGTTAGTTTTGAGCCTGAGAACAGTCCAAGAAATGAAAGAACAACCCATGGAGATATACAGCAGGAGTAGCATATAAAAAATAAAGGGGGTGTGGATGTACCTCAAGAAAAAACTGAAAATAAAAATAAAGAGAAATCCAATGAGCTTGCTAAGGCAGCAAATGGGAGATCAGTCCCCCATTTGCTATTCCCTAATGCCCTTCAAGCACCTTCTCCTTTTGACAAAGGGAATGCTAGAGTGGAGGAGATGATGGAAACATTCAAACAAGTAAAGATCAACTTGCCTTTATTTGATGCTATCAAGCAAGTTCAAGGCTATGCAAAGTTCTTGAAAGAATTGTGCACCCACAAAAGACAGTCTAGGATACACCTATCCAAGTAGGTCTTTTGTGCTGAGAAAGGGAGCCAAGTGCTGTCCATTGTAACCCCAACCATGCTGCAAGACCCTGGAGTTCCCACAATCCCCTCCATCATTGGGGATCATACCATTAAGAAGTCCTTGTTAGATCTGGGAGCTAGTGTAAACCTACTTCCATATTCAGTTTATGAGAAGTTAGGCTTGGGAGAATTGAAGCCCACACAAGTGGTGATACAACTAGCTAAAAAATCTGAGAGGAGGCCTGTGAGAATGATAGAGGATGTATTAGTTGGGGTTGATAAGTTTTTTTACCCAGCAGATTTTTTGGTGCTTGACATGGAGCCAAGCAAGTGCACCACCTCTATTCCTGTGATTTTGGGCAGGCCCTTCTTGGCCACTGCCAATGCTTGTATTCAGTGTAGATCAAGAGTAATGGAGGTGTCATTTTGTAACATGAAAGTATAATTGGATGTTTACAATGCAGCCAATCAGCCTCACTTGGATAGTGAGGATTGCTTTTTAATTGATGGTTTTTATGAGCATGTGGAGGAGACTTTGCCCAAGCTGCTGCATAGTGATGATTTTTGTGGTATTTTTGAGAATGTGTGGAGTGAGTTTGTGGAAGAGAAGGCCCCCACACCCATGGTTCAAGAGTTGAAATCCTTAATTTCTGATATGGGGCCAACAACAAGGTGTCCCCCATGGAAACCTACTGTGTTGCCTCTTCCACCATAATCAAAGACACCTTTGTTGCCTTCTCTCATATGTCCACCAGATGTAGAGTTGAAATAGCTACCTAAGACCTTGAAATATAATTTTTTGGAGGCAAATAAGAAATTGTCAGTGATCATTTCTTCCTCTCTCACTGATGAGCAAGAGGAGGAACTGTTGTGTGTTTTAAAGAAGAATAAGAGAGCAATAGGCTGGACTATTACTGACCTTGGGGGTATCAACCCTAATGTGTGCATGCATAAAATCCACTTGGAAGAGGGTTCCAAACCCACTAGAGAAATGCAAAAAAAATTGAACCCCCACATGCAAGAAGTGGTAATGAAAGAAGTGGTAAAATTGTTAGATGTTGGAGTCATCTACCCAATCTTAGATTCCGAATGGGTGGCACCTACTCAGGAGGTCCCTAAGAAATCTGGAGTTACTGTGATTAAAACTGATTTTGGTGAGCTTGTTCTAACTAGGGAAACCATAGGTTGGAGGGTGTGTATAAACTATCGGAAGCTTAATTTGAAAACAAGAAAAGACCACTTCCCTTTGCCCTTCATTGACCAAATTTTAGATAAGTTGGCAGACAAGGCTTTCTATTATTTTCTTGATGGATATTCGAGGTATAACCAAATCCTTGTTTATCCACAAGATCAAGAAAAGATAACTTTCATATGCCCATTTGAAACCTTTGCCTATAGAACGATGCCATTTGGACTGTGCAATGCCTCCGTAACTTTCCAAAGGTTCATGTATGCTATATTTTCTGACATGATTGGTCAATTTTTAGAGATATTCATGAATGATTTTTCTATCTTTTGCGACAACTTTAGCCAATGTCTACACCTTCTCAACATCATGTTGTAGAGATGCAAGGAAATCAACTTGGTGTTGAGTTGAGAAAAGAGCTTTTTTATGGTCAATCAAGGCATTGTCCTTGGCCATGCGGTTTCCCATAGAAGCATTGAGGTAGACAAGGCTAAAATTTATATGATTGCACATTTGCCTCCACAAAAACTGTGAAATAAGTCAAATCTTTCTTGGGGCATGCTGGGTTCTATAGGAGATTAATCAAAGATTTTAGCAAGATCACAAAACCTCTTTGTCACCTTTTGTGCTAAAAGGTCCCCTTTGAGCTTGATGATAAATGTCTTATGACTTTTGAGTTTTTAAAAGGTTGTTTAACATTTGCACCTATCCTTCAAGCACCTGATTTTTCTCTATCATTCGAGCTGATGTGTGATGCATCAGATTTTGCAATTGGTACAGTCTTGGGAAAAAGGAAGGATAAGGCCCCTTGTGTGATTGCTTATACAAGTAAAATCATGATTAATGCTTAGTTAAATTACACCACAACTGAGAAGAAATTATTGGCAATTGTCTATGCCTTGGAGAAATTTAGGTCTTATGTGTTGGGGTCAAGGATAGTGGTATTCACAGACCACTTAGCCCTGAAGTACCTTTTGTTTAAAAAGGATGCAAAGCCAAGATTAATCAGATGGATCCTCTTATTACAGGAGTTTGATCTTGAGATTAAGGATAAGAAAGGGGTTGAAAATGTGGTTGCAAACCACTTATCCAGGATCCTAGCTAAGGAGTTTGATAGGCTGCCTATCAATGATTCTTTCCCTGATGAATAGTTGTTTACTATCAGCACCTCCACACCTTGGTTTGCAAACATTGTGAACTACTTGGCTATAGTGAGGATTCCTCCACATTGGAATAAAATGGACAATGAGCTATTCTTTTCATAGATCAAACATTACATGTGGGATGATCCATACCTGTTTAAGCATTGTGCCAACCAAGTGGTGAGGAGATGTGTCCCTAATGATGAATTCCACAACATACTAACTATGTGTCATGAATAGGCTTGTGGAGGCCACTTCATTGGAAATAAAACTGCTGCCAAGGTGCTCTAAAGTAGATTTTATTGGCCCACTCTCCTCGAGGATGCATGGCAGTATTGTAAAGCTTGTGAAAGATGCCAAAAGATTGAAAGTATCTCCAAAAGAAACTCCATGCCTTTGTAGCCTATACCTATGATTGAACTCTTTGACATTTGGGGGATTGACTTCATGGGCTCTTTCCCTCCTTCCTATAGATACAATTATATTCTTGTGATTGTGGACTATGTGTCCAAATGGGTTGAGGCCATTGCCACAAGGACTAATGACCGTAAGGCTGTCTTAAAATTTATCAAAGAAAATATCTTCTTACGATTTGGCACCCTTAGAGCCATCATCAGTGATGGGGGCAGCCATTTCTTTAACAGAAACTTTGAGAACTTACTCAAGAAATAACCTGTTACACATAGGATTGAAACTCCTTACCACCTCCAGACTAGTGGGTAGGTTGAAATCTCAAATAAAGAGATTAAGCACATCCTAGAGAAGATAGTTAGCGTAGATAGGAAGGACTGGACCATGAGGCTTAATGATGCACTGTGGGCTTATAGGACTGCCTATAAGACCCCAATTGGTATGTCCCCTTTCAGACTGGTGTATGGAAAGGCATGTCACTTGCCAGTAGAGTTAGAACATAGAGCTTATTGGGCTATTAAATCAATGAATATTGATCTAACTTCTGCTGGCATGCACAGGAGGCTCTAGCTGTCAGAGCTAAGATTTGAAGCATACTCCAATGCGAGGACATACAAAGAGAAAACCAAAGCTTTCTATGACAGGCACCTACTAAAGAAAGAGTTCACAGCTGGTAGCAAGGTATGATTGTTCAACTCTAAATTGAAATTTTTTCCAGATAAGTTGAGATCTAGATAGGAGGGACCTTACATTCTAGAGCATGTATCCCCATCTGGAGCTATTGAAATCAAGGATCCAAAAGATGGTAGGATCATGAAAGTGAATGGTCAAAGGCTAAAACTTTTTGTTGAAAATGTAGTCGAGCCTGTGGTGACCATCCACCTTTAAGAACCACCAAAAATGTGATTGAATCTCAACAATGTATATTATGTATCATAGCTGTAATTTTGTGCCTGTCGCTATTTTTTTAGAATGTGTCTGGTACTGTACATATATGTGGTAGTTTTTGCAAAATGTTTGCATTTACAAATCATGAGTCAGTAATCAGTAGGTTTGAAGCATGTGTTACCAACTCTAAGGCAGGAGAAATGAATGGGAGCTGAGGAGAATTGATAAATTTGTGTGACAGATGGACTAGGAGCTAAGTAGAAATTTGTTTGAACTAAGAAACTACCTGTCGAGAGGAGTGGAGAACATTTCAATAGGTTTTGAAGTTTCCTAGTATGGATTTCGACAAGATCTAGGACCTGCCGAGAGATTTAAGGCAATTATCGACAGGTTCTGAAGGAGTAAAGATGATTGTCGATAGGATCTATGGACTTGTTGATAGGTTCTGAAGGAATTTGGGTGTATTATCGATAGGTTCAGAGTACCCGTCGAGATGTTTTGTGAACCTCTCGAAGTGATTTTTTTCCTGAAGCCTTGAACCCGTCGACAGGATTGAGTGAACCTCTCGAGACCTTCAGTTCCTTTTCACTTTTTGACAGGTTGTATCAACCTGTTGACACCTTGTCCCAATCCTATCGAAAATCGCTTTTCATTGTTTTAAACCTCTTGACAACCAAATTTCAGCAATTCGATAGCTTGTTCTCTGACGCTTATTTTCTCTCTGCCGATTTCCATTTTCTTTCTTCTTCCTTTCCCTCACTGGTTCCAACTCCACTCCTTGTGCCCTTGCTCCTAGTGCTTCAATTCCTGAAAAGCTATATTTTGCACTTATTGGAGACTGATTTGGTGATGTGCACATCAAGATCTGAGAAACCCTAGGTTTCTGTTGGTAAGTCCTTCACCTTCACTCTATGATTTCCTTGCTTAGTACTTTCATTGTTAATTTTGGTGGTAATTCATTTGAGACATAGATTATTTTTGTGAAGTGTTGAGATAGAATTTGTGTGGATTGAGTATCTAATGGCTGACCAAGAGGATACCATAGATACACTTTTCAATGCTCCCTCCAAATCCACCACCAATCCCACTAGGAAATTCGGTAGGCTAGCTACACATCCCAAGGAAACCCCTCCTGTCAAGAGGAAGCTCAACATGGATAAACCTGAGAAACCTAGGAAAGCAAAGAAAGCTAAGAAGGTCTAAATTAGTGAAGAAATTGTTGAAGAGGCCCCTGAGATAGAACCTAACCCTATACCTGAGTCCGACCCTGTGCCTGAAATTCCTGAGCCTGGGCCTAACCCTAAGGAGGAACATCAAGTCCCTGTGAACCTATCTACTCCCAATGAATTTGTGGATGCCTTAGGCCTGATTTTAGAGACAACTGTTGATCTCCCCTATTTTTCTAAGGAAGAGGATTGTAAGGATACTTTGAATTATTTGGTGAATGCAGGCCTGACACCCATGTTGACTCCATTGACTGAAAAATCCTACCCTAGGCTGGTCAAGTTGTGGTATTAGAACATCAGGAAGAAAACCAAGTCTGGGTCAACTAATCCTTATCTGGAGATTGTAATTGATAAGAGATTGTTGTGAATTATAGTGATATAGGGTTGGCTTTAGGGGTTCCATCAGTTTTTGATACTACCTATGGCCTAGTAGAACCTAAGAGTGTATCCTTTAGAGTTTTGGCTAGACACCTGACTCAAGGTATTGTGGGGTCTGGGGAGTCCATAATGAGGAGAGATCTACACCCCAGCATGTTGTTCATTGATTCAATTCTGAGGAAGAACATATATGTCAGTGGACATCAGCAGAGAGGAGAACCCCCATAGTGGATGCCCTATATTTTTTCTCCAAGGGCAAGTTTATGAATGCCTCCAAGCTGGTGTTTGATGCAATGGTGGATGTGAATGAGAAGATTAGGAAAGTGCAAGCTCTGCCTAGGCTATCTTACAGCAGGCTCATCACTGCCTTGGTTAAGAGAGGAAAATTTGTGTTTAAAGAGGATGAGCCTGTGGAGAGGGTGAAGCCAAAAGTGTTTGGGAAGAGGGCCTGGTCTGCCAGCAGGATCCTGATTGGAAAGAGCAAGAACAAGTCAGCAGAGGACCCTGAGATAGAAGCTCCACAAGTAGCCAGCTCAACTGTTGCACCTGGCACCTCTACTTCACTGCCTAGCCTCCCTATAGCCACTACTACTAGCCCGATTGCTCTGAGATCTCTACATCACCACCTCCAGCCTCCTGATCACATCTGTTGGTCCCACCAAGACTCCATTTTACCCTTTGCACCCTTACTCATCCCTTCCACACCTGTGACCTGTGCCCCCTTATTTATTCCCTCCACGGTTGAATTTATGCCTATAAATAGCTCCACTGATGCCATCCTCACCATCCCCTCCCTTGCTATACCTTCCATCTCAATTTCCATTCCCCCTAGTAGCTCAGCCACCCTTTCAACCATCACCACATCCACACCTCTATCAGTTACTCTTCTTACCATAGACCCCATCCCTACCTTACCTTCAGCTAGCCCATCCATACCAGCTGCTAAACCTTTCAGCCCTGCACCTTCCACATCAGCTGATCCATTCACCACTTCTCCAATACCCATACCCTTTAACACTAACCCCACCTTCTCCTTCTCACCTACCCATACCCTTTGACACTAACCCCACCTTCTCCTTCTCACCTACCCATACCCAAGAGCTGGACCACCTAACCACTGAGGGGTATTCATCCCTAATTGACTCCATGTGGGAGACATTGGGTGTGAATATACCCCCTACCTGACTCCCCACAACCTACCCATTTCCAATCTACACTCACCCCACCTTTTCAGCATGCCCCAACATCTCCCTTCCATCCCATTCACCCCATTCCACCTGTTACCCAAGCCCATATCCTACTTGAGGCCTCTACCCAAATCCTTTCCCTTCTTACCACCATCCTTGCCCAGCTCCAAAGCAACATAGCTAACCAAACTACCATGGTCACCTGCCTACAATCCATCCAATCAACGATAAGCTCTATTACCCTTACCTCCCAACCTCTTCTAGTCCCTGCTCCTACACCCACCCCACCTCCATCTCCTTTAGCAGTGGTTTCCACTACTGAGGTGGAACACCCACCCCCTCCTCCCAAACCCTTAACCTTAGCTGTCACCACCCTTGTTACTACACCCATTGAACCTGTTCCCATTATCCCTCGATTTACATTTACCAATGCCTCCACCCAAATAGACCCTTAACCCCAACTTATCCCTATCCATTTGCCCCTTATTATCCCACCTTTGGAAATCACTCCCCAACAATCTCCACCTATAGTAGCAACATCTGATGCTGCCATAGATCTCGAACACCTAATTCCAACCCAAACTGAGCCTGACCTTGAAGTCCATCACCCTTTACCCTTAATCTCCACCCCACCCATGCCATCATCCATCCCCTCTCCATTGTTGGCTGACCCTTCTTCAAGTGCTGACCTGCCCATACTACCTGCCTCTTTCTTTTCCATTCCTCAATAGCCATCCCTCCTAAATGCCATGCAAAATAACCCATACCTCAAAAGGGATGTCATTAGAGGCATGGCTAACCTCAGAACCTCAATTAGGAGGCCCTATGATGAGAAGATAAGTCGAATGGAGCTGGATCGTAAAGTTTAATTGCCAGAAATATCAAAGGGGTGGCGTAGAATTTTGATTCAATCGAAGCCCAAAAGAATACTGTAGCGACTGAGAAACAACGAGCAGATGCCCTGGAAAAAAGGTTAGCTGCCTCCAAAGAGGTCACCAAGGCAACAAGGGAACTGTATGAAAGTAGAGTTCTATTGGCTGAAATGAAGGCAAATATCCTTGAAAGAAGAGTTGTTAAATTGACTGTCAGAGAGCCTACACATTCTTAAGCCCGCCTTCATCAACTATCACGCTTGCGTGATGATAAAGGAAAAGAGTCCAATTCAAGGTCGAAATAAGGTAATTAATCTTGCACATGTCCATAGTTAGGTTGTTTTTATTTACTCTTTTCTCTTCTTCTTTCTAGTTACATTGTATATATTATTGTTTGTAAATGGAAAGTTTTGTTTGAATCTTCTGTCTAATTTTGTTTAGATTAATTTGTTTCTCCTCTGTTTTTGGCTTGTTCGATTCTCTTGTTTGTGTAAGTTTGCTTGTTCCTTTTAGTTGCTTTATTTTGTATCTTATTTTTACCTAAATAACCTACTGCACATGCCCTTTGAAACAGTGAGGACACTGCTCCTCATAGGTTTAGGGGTGTGGCAAGGTTTGCCAATGGATAGTTAATGGTAGTACAACAAGGTTTTAATAGAAATTGAGAAAATAAAGTGATTTCCCACCTAATTTTTGAAATAGAAGAAATTAAAAACTTTGTAAGAATGAAATGTGTTGCAGTTATAAAATTTTTCATGAAGTGAATGTCAAGAATTTAAAAAAAAATTAAAAAATAAAAATAAAAATTGATCTTAGTAAACTTGAAATGAGAGGAAATGGTGAGGATATCCCCCAGAAATTTGATGGAAGACCATACCCAATGAGATTTGGGCCTGAAATTTTATTCTTTGAAGAGTTTTGGCAATTCTTTCTGCTCCAAGGATTGATTGAACCTACCTTTTCTAACTAGAAGTTAGGCAAATCCAAGTTGAAACAGCTTGACAGCATTCATGACATTGAGGACATGATGTAAGGCCATCCTTTGGACAGTTTGAGCATAAAATTTCCCACATTTGAACTACCCTTGATACACACCATTTGAGCTTTGAAAATCTAAGTTTTTTTCTCTTTGATAAAAAAAACCATAAAATTTGAACCTAAAACTCAATGACCTGATGCAGCCTGACCCTCACTCTGAGATTTCAGAAGGTAAAGGTGAAGGAATTGAAAAAGGTAGAGCTAGTTGACAAGTTAGTGAAAGAAAAAGAAAACACACTTGATGGCAACTGTGCATCAGATGTATGGTTGTGGCATGTCAACCCATAAAAAGAAAAATTAAATAGAGAAAAATACAGAAAAAAAAGCATATAAAAAGAAAAGAAAAACACAAAAAGCAAAACAAAAGAATGAGAAAGAGAAGTCACTTCATTAGTTACATTGAAATGAAGATTAGAAATTGATCACTTCAAATCATAAATATCAAAGAAGATGAAGCTTGTACTGAAAACAAGAAGGTGTACATGTCACCTCCTTACCTTTCTGATTTCTCACATTTGAATCCCTTCTTTTCCCTTTTATTCTTTGTAAACCTCACCTATAAGCTACATTATAATCCAATAAAAGTCCCTACTATCTAAAATAGATTGAGCTGTCATGTGGAGATGAGAATTTATTTAGTCTAAGGTGAAAAGAGTTAGAGGATTTCAAAAATTAGAGCAATGCCTATGCTCATGCTTGTAGTTTAATTTAAGGGCTATAACTGCTCTTGAGCTATGTGAAATGATATACCCTTCTATTCTATTTTAAGTAACAGCCCTGGTAAGCTTTGGGTCTGAAATTAGGTTTGCCGAGGGCATTATCAAAACATAATTCTCAATTTAAGGGTAAGCTTTGCTTTAATTTTCATACAAGATGTCTTGACATGAGCTGATTAATTGTGAAGGAATTATAGCAGAATTTTGGTTTTAAATTGATATTTTTTTTTATCTGCTGACCTCACTCCCACCACTTTTGCCAAAAGACAATGGGGGATCAGTAGAAGTCTGATGGATCCCCAGAAGACGAAGAAGGCTGAAGCTCAGGGTGTTTCTGAGCAGGGAGAGGGAACTGCTGTGGCAAAGGCCACCCCTGCCCCCAAAAAGAAGGCTAAAGCCCCTGCTCCAAAGAAGGTGGTGCGAGCTTCTGTCACCTCTGCTTCTGCAGCAATACCTCCATCCACCACACTTGCCTCTCCATTAGTTTCTTTGCCTATTCCATCTCTCCCTTTCCCTCTCTTATCTCCCTTTTCCATTCCACCTCCCACTGTGATTCGTTCCTGGGTGGAAAGTGTTGAACCCGATGACAACACTCCCCCTTCACCCACCTTACCTCAATACACAGCCCCAATATCTCCAACATCATCTGACCTAAACCCTGACAGCCCTCCCTTGATCACATACCTTAAAAAGAAAACCACTCACACAACAGCTACCATACCTTTACCTACCCCACCCACCCGTATCACTCCCACAGACACACCACATATTGACCAACCTTTAGTCCAACCTCTCCCAACTACATCTCCACTCCACGATCTTGACTTTAACCTAGCCACCACTTCAGGGTATCAAGCCTTCATGACTACCTTGCTTGATACCTTGCCCACCCATGATATCCCCCTCCCAGATTCCCCACTCCCTTCCCCACATCACTCACTAGACCTTTCATCTTCTCCCCCTATAACTTTCCATCATGCCCCCTCTTCCCCTTTCCAATCTGTTCCCTCCTATCCTCATACTCCACCCCAACCAACCTCAGATACCCTTACCCATATCCTTTCCCTCATACATGACATCCAGACCCAGCTATCCACCACAACACAAACCCAAGTCCAATTGCAGACTGACATCACCAACATACAATCCACCCTTCAAACATTGACAAACCCACCCATCTCTACACAACCTCCTATCACCCCACTCATCCAGCCCCCTTCCACCTTTGACTCCATAGTGCAACCAGACCTCACCCCAATTGACTTGCCTACACCCTTCACCCTCCAAGACACCATACCCCACCACTCCTTCCCCACTCTACCTATCCTTCCCCCACTAATATTACTTCCACCACAATTTATCAACACTTCTACTCAAACAGACCCCATTCCTTTCCCATCCACCTTTCTCATTCAACCCCACACATTTGTAACCCCCACCACTTCCATTTCGACCCTTCATTATTCCATTTTTTCTTTACCCAGAACCATCCAGCTCCACTGACCATCCTTCATTTACTTTTCCACCCATGCCTTCCATTCCACCCCTTATCCTACCCCCTCCTCAATTTACTGACCATTCAACACAGACTGCCCCAGCCCTTTCCACCCCTCCTCTTGACTTCATCCCTCCAACCCCCACTTTTCCCCCCAGGATCAATCACCTTCTACTTCTTCCACTCCATTTCTACCAATCTTACCCAGACACTCCTATTACACCCCTCCCTACTTCACCCTCCTCCATGCCATGAGGGACAATGCCTATATTAAGAGGGATGTTCTCAATGGCATGGCCCAACTCCGATAAGCCATCGAATACCCCTTGCTGCAGAAAATGAGTGACTTGAAGCTTGCTCACAGCGAGCAGCTAAGAGATATTTCCAAGGGGTGGGAGGCAATTTTGGAGACACTCAATGCGAACAAGGCTTCGACAACTTATTACAAAATGACTAGGGCGATAGAAAGAGCCAATGCAGAAAGGGTGAAAAAGCAAGCCAGGTTGTTAGAAAGGAAACTGAACAATGCTCAGGAGATCAACAAACTCAATAAGGAGCTTGCTGATACCAATCTCCTGTGGGCTACCAAGAAATTGAGATTTTGGAACAGAGGGTTGCCTTCCTACTATCCCAACCAATTCAGGCCACCCCTCTCGCCACAGCACCCCCTGAGGCCCCATCCTCTTCCACACAACCAGGCCCATCTTCTTCCACGCCCCCTGCCCCTACACCTACACAACCTGCTCCCCCACCTCTTACAGCCCCAACTTTGGTACCTCCTCCTGCTCCTACTCGAGTTCTTGCGCCTGCTAAAGTCCCTACTCCAGCTCCTGCTCCTATCTCAGTGCCTCCCCCTGTTCCCTCTCCTGCCCCCAAAAGAAAACGGACTCCTTCCAAGAAACCTCCCACTTCTAAAAGAGCCACTGCAGCCTAAAAAGAAAAAAGTCCAGCCCCTCCATCCCCACCTTCAAAGGTCACCAGAGCTTCTGCTCAGGATGATCCCCATGGTCGCCTACTTTCCAAAGAGGAACATAGACAGGCTGCTGCTGCCCTTGGATTAGATCCCACTGAGCATTTTCCTTCTGACTCAGACTCTAATTCCGCACGACCTAGGGATCCCAGTGCCCAGACTACTGTTGCTGCTCCTTCATCAAGCCCTGCTGACCAAACTTATCCTCAGAGAAGGAAGGTTGCTGCCAAGAGGACTATTCCCCCAATTGCCTCTTTGAAAATTGGAAAAGACAAATCACTTGATCGAGGAGGCACCACCAATAGGCCAGTGAAAGGAAAGGAAGAGCCACCATTCCTCAAAAGAAAAGAACAAGACAAATCTTCTGTGGCTCCCCCTAAGCTTGCAAAAGGGAAAAGTCCTCCCCTGCCTCAGGGAAAAGTCCTCCTGAGCCAGCACAAGCCCAATCCCCTCTTATTTCCCCTCCGACTCAGCAAGGGCAAGCCTCCAAAGGGACGAGCTCCAAAGGTAAGGGCCCCAAAGGAAAATCTCCCACCAAACCCCCTGAGCCAACCACTGATAAATCTTTCGGGATCCCTCTTGAACCAAAGAGGAGACAAATGAGGGTCAGGGCACCATCTATACCCAAAACTGCAGACCAAAGAAAGGCAGAGACGAAACGAAAGAAGAAAGAGGAGGCTTACCTTCAAGAACATGCTAAGAAGATGGGTTGGGACAAGTTTTGAGCCAGATTCTGACTAGGTTGTACCTAGGATTTTATCTACTTCTACACTCTTTTGCTTCTGTTTTCTTGTAGTTTGTACATTTCTCATTTTTAATTGACTTTATTCCCCTGTCATTACTATCTTGCTTTGTCTGTTGTGTGTTTTGTTCCCTGTTCTTTTCTTTTCTTTTCTCATCAATAAGTCTGCTGCACAGACACCTTTGAACCAGTGAGGACACTGCTCCTCATAGGTTTGGGGGTATGACAGGCAAACCCTGCCAATGGAATAGTTAACCTAAGTGTAGCAGAGTCATCTGAGTAATATGGAAATGGATCTATGTTCACTTAAGAATCATGAAAATAAGAAATTTAAAATTTCTGCAAACTTTTGACATTATATACTTTTAATATTCCACATTTCCATGATAATATCACCAAGGAAACTTACTTGTATCAGCACTTAGGGAATCATTAGAGAGAGAAAAAGGTGAGGAAATATGTAAAAGTTCAAAGGAAGACCATAACCAGTGAGAATTGGGCCTACGAAAATTTTTCCATCCTTTGAGGAGTAACCAAGGCAATCTCTTCTAGTTCTAAGGATTGGCTGAGTCACTATGCTTACTAGAAGTTAGGTAACTCCAAGTTGAAACAACTGACAGCACTCATGAGACTTAAGAAAGGATCAAGGCCTTCTCTTGGACAGTTTGAGCCTAAAAGGACCAACCCTAAAGCAACTGCCCTTGTCCATACCCCCCTTTGAGCTTTAAATCCTAAATTTCTTCAAAATACACCTGAGTACTTGAACCTGAACCTATGAACCTGCTTCAGCCTACCCTCACTCTGAGAATTTAGAAGGTAAAGGAGAAAAGGTTGGAAATGGACTAGTTATGGTCAACATTAAGTGAATGGAGAAGAAGCATCTCAAAAATTCTGGCAGTATGGTAACTGAGAACATGGTGGCATTTCTGAGAAGCAAAAACAAAAATAAAAAGAAGAAAATTCCATCAAAATGAAACAAAAATAATAATGAAGAGGAGTAAGGGAGGAGTCAAGAGGAACTTTCATTGGAGAATCAAAATCAAGAAGAGAAACTGATCACTTCAAATCTGAAAATCTCAAAGAAAATGAAGGGAGCTGAATTCAAGAAGGTGAAGTCATGAATCACCTCTGTCACCTACTGATTTCTCAATTTAGAACCCCTTTTCAATCTACCATTCTTTTTTACCCTACTCCATAAGCCACATTACAACCCAGTTAAAAGCCCTTGTGATCCAAAGTTGAGTGAGCTGTCATGTGAAGATAAAGAGTTATCCAATCTATGGTGAGGAACTGCCAATGATGTCAACACTTAAGAACTCTGCCTATGCTCATGCTTACAGACCCATTTGGGGGATGTAACTGCTCTTGAGCCTGTGAGAAAATGAACCCCTCAACAAAAGCTTTATGAGAGTATGCCCTGCAAAGTTTTTGGATCTGAACTTGAGTGCATTATATATGACCTATAACCTAATTTTTGACCTGAGGATGGGCTTAGTGCTAACACACACTTGTGCAGTTTTCTGTGGTTGTAAACTGATTGGAAGTGCTGTGCATTCATGAAAATTTTATGCTATTTTGTGCAACCAATGGATTAAATTTCTTTTATGATTACTGATTCAAGAGTAAACTAAGTATGCCCCTTGACTGCTCACTGGATGGTATTGCACTTTTGTTAACTGTTTCATTGAAGAAGTTTGTGGGTATCTTCACTGAAAACCCTTAGGAGACTTCACTCCTCTACTAGGGATCACCTAGGGGTTTAAAAGGCTTGGTACATATGCTAAATGTATCCGTGCTCCCTACGAAAGTGGCATTTAATTTTTATAGTAGGTTAAATGTAGCTTTGCTAAGGGACTAGCAAAGATTAGGTTTGGGGGTGTGTTAAGACCTGAAAAGTACCACTTTTCACCCCTTAACTTAACCTTTGATTAGACCCATAGCCACCTAATAAGTTCTTGTAAAGTGTTTTATGTAGGTAATAACCAGCAGTGAAATAAGGCCAGGAATCCTGCTAAGGAGCCGGTTTTAGCACCAGAAGTCCCTCAAAAGGATGAACTCTGAATCCAGATCTGAAATGAGCCTCGCGCAGCTGATCGAAGCTTTTGAGGATTCAGGAGAAATATGCCTCGTGCAGTCCAACTGAGCATCCCAAGACTCTACAATAACTTCTCATGCAGATGATTGACTGAAGAGCTTCAGAAGCACAAACTCGTGCAGCTCTCGTGAAGCTCAAGAGTAGAACACATCGCGCAGTCTCATGCAGTTCAAAGCATACCTCTCTTAACCTCTCGCAGTTCGCTCAGAACGGCAAAGAAGAGAGAGTTTCAGAAGACTCCTTGTGCAGCTGTCGTGCAGTCGCCGCGGGATGCAATTATCAGAAGAAAACTCCTCGCGCAGTTCTCGCGCCATTCAAGAAGAAAGCATCCTTGCAAAGGTAAAGCCATCCTCATGAAGATCAATTAAGACATGGAACCTCGCGCAGTTCAGAACTCATTAAAGCCTCGCGAAGTCCAGTGAAGAGAAGTGCTCGCAAAGTTCTCGCGCTATTCAAATCTGTCCTCGCGAAGATCAACCCAGTGATCGCGCAACTACTTCGCGACTGCTTGAACTCCAACCCTGCGACATCTGAGGCTTTGATATCTACTAAACCTCGTGACTACCTGAAGAGCAAACCAAGCCAACCTCGCGACGGTTGCAGTTTCAATATCAAATCATCCTAGCGAAGAGCAAAAGCTACCACGTGACAAGTCTGGGAAACAATGGCTACCTAGCGAAGCTCTGAACCTCAACTTCCATCTCTTCAGTAGAGGACCTTCTGGGAATTTTCAGCGATTAGGGCATGCACTCCCACGCTCAAATCTTCATGCATGCGCCCCAAGGCATCGAAGGATCACTATTCGGCTATGTGGCATCGTTAAAATTAGGTTTTCTTAACCCTAATGCGCCGCCACACCACTGCTATAAAAACCCATACTTAGCTTAGGTTTGGGGGGCTTGAACCATCTTTTCTTTCTACATCCTGGAATAGCTGGGAACACATCTCATTTCTTGGAGACTTGATCTGAGATCGTTTTGCTTTTCTTTTTGTAGCTGTAAGTAGTTTTCTTTTTCTTTTTTTCCTTCTCTCCATAGTCCAGCACTTGCTGGCTATGTCTTTGCATGCTTTTTGAACTAGATCAATGGAAGTTTTGTAATAGGATTTGTACTCTGTAGGATTTATTTTTGAATGTGAGATGCTCTGTGCAAGGCTGCTGCCTTGTTATCCGCCATTGCTTTGGTTGTATTTCAAAGCAATGGAGGACTGATTCTAAGGGCCATTCAGATCCAAGTGACCTGTGTGTCTGGGCTATCATGGTCCTATACAGCCTTAGCCCCACCACAGGACCCACTAGATCTGAAATCCCCATGGGAGCTTGAGCTGGTAGCCTGGTGACCATGGTGGTGGCAGCGATATTCTTGTTTTGTCTTGGGCTCCGTGAGGAGGATAGCCTCTGGGATAGTCTGTGACCATTCAAGTGGACAGGTTATAGCCTTAGGGTGATTCTAATCCACCGATCTAAGATGGATCCTTCTTCTTTACACCTGAGCTTGTAGAAGCCTGGTGGGGGATTGTACAGAGGCAGACTCCCCTATAATTGTATAGATTTGCTATCAGATGTTAGATCTGATCTGGTTATAGAGATTATAGGCTTGTGACTGGACCATTGTAGCCTCACTGAAGCAATGGACAACTAGATCGAAGTTTGCACCCAATCTCTTGTTGGTTCTATGTGTCTGGGCTATCATGGTACTATACAGCCTTAGCCCCACTCATAGAGCTTTAGAGGTTGAGGTTCCCTATGGATTCTTGAGCTGGTAGCCTGGATGAAATAGTGCCTACAATGAATAACTTGTTTTGACCCATCCCTGGATTGTGGTTCCCCTATGGGATAGTCTGTGACCATTTGAGTGGACAGGTTATAACCTTAAGGGATTGAATCATGGCAGAAGTGATGGGTTGACTCCCTTCTCCTCAGTGGTGATAATGTAGCCATTGGACAAGACTTCTATAACATCATATCTGAATCTGAGTTACAAAGCTCCTCTGATCTAGGCTCAATAACATACTTCTCACCCTTTTATATTTATTTTCCACACTCCATCCATCCTCTCACCCCTTTCTGTAGTGTAGACATTAGATTACCTTAGAATACTTAGAATATGTGACCTTAAACTCCCCTCCTTTTTAGGACTGCCAGATCTGTAGTCAGATCTGGAGGGACTACTAGTGACGGCTCCTTTGGAGCTGTAGATCACCTTTCCCTGTGGGACAAACTCTTACTTATCAAAACTTGCCACAATGGACCCAGTATCTTGCAGGTCTAGGATTTCTTAGTTGTGCTGATTCCATCCCCTATTTTACTCTTTCTTTTATTTTTAAATTACTTTTACCACCAACCAATAAAGCAAGCACAAACTTAGAAATTGCCAACAGGGACTAGCAAAGATTAGGTTTGGGGGTGTGTTAAGACCTGAAAAGTACCACTTTTCACCCCTTAACTTAACCTTTGATTAGACCCTTAGCCATCTAATAAGTTCTTGTTAAGTGTTTTATGTAGGTAATAATCAGCAGTGAAATAAGGCCAGGAATCCTACTAAGGAGCCTGTTTTGGCACCAGAAGTCCCTCAGAAGGATGGACTCTGAATCCAGACCTGAAATGAGCCTCACGCAGCTGACCCAAGCTTTAGAGGAATTAGGAGAAATATGCCTTGCGCAGTCCAACTAAGCTTCCCAAGATTTTACAATAACTTCTCGCGCAGTTGAGTGACTGAAGAGCTTCAGAAGCACAAACTCGCGCAGCTCTCGCGAAGCTCAAGAGTAGAACACATCGCACAGTCTCGCGCAGTTCAAAGCAGACTTCTCTAAACCTCACGCAGTTTGCTCAGAACGGCTGAGGAGAGAGAGCTTCAGAAGATGCTTCACGCAGCTGTCGCGCAATAGCCTCGAGATGCAAATATCAGAAGAGAACTCATTGCATAGTTCTCGCGCTATTCGAGAAGAAAGCATCCTCACGAAGATCAATTAAGACATGGAACCTCGCGCAGTTCAGAACTCATTAAAGCCTCGCGAGGAAACTCACGAAGTCCATTGAAGAGAAGTGCTCACGCAGTTCTCGCGCTATTCAAATCCATCCTCACGATGATCAACCCAGCGAATGAATAGCTACCTCGCGACTGCTTGAACTCTAACTCTGTGACATCTCAGGCTTTGATGTCTACTCAACCTCGCGAAGCCCAATCCAGTGAGAGTGCAATTATCTACCGCGCGACTGCCTGAAGAGAGAACCAAGGCAACCTCGTGACGGTTGAAGCTTTAATGTCAAACCATCCTCGCGAAGAGCAAGAGCAACCACGTGATAAGTCTGGGAAATAATAGCTACCTAGCGAAGCTCTAAACTTCAACTTCCATCGCTTCAGCAGAGGACTTTCTGGGAATTTCTAGCCATTAGGGCACGCACTCTCACGCTTAAATCTCTGTGCACGTGCCCTGAGGTATCCAAGGATCACTATTAGGCCATGTGGCATCATTAAAATTAGGGTTTCCTAATCCTAATGTGCCGCCACACCACTGCTATATAAACCCATACTTAGCTTAGGTTTAGATATCTTGGAAAATATCTTGGAACAAATCTTGGAATACGTCTCATCTCTTGGAGATTGGATCTGAGATCGTTTTTCTTTTCTTTTGTAGCTGTAAGTAGTTTTCTTTTTCCTTCCCTCCATAGTCCAGCACTTGCTGGCTATGTCTTTGTATGCATTTTGAACTAGTTTAATAGAAGTTTTGTAATAGGATCTTTACTTTGTTGGATTTGTATTTGAATGTGATCTGCTCTGTGCAAGGCTGCTGCGTTGTGATCTGCCATTGCTTTGGCTGTGATTCAAAATAATGGAGGACTAATTCTAAGGGCCACTCAGATGCAAGTGACCTGTGTGTCTGGGCTATCATGGTCCTATACAGCCTTAGCCCCACCACAGGACCCACTAGATCTGAAATCCCCATGGGAGCTTGAGCTGGTAACCTTGTGACCATGGTGGTGACAGCGATATTCATATTTTGTCTTGGGCTCCGTGAGGAGGATAGCCTCTGGGATAGTCTGTGACCATTCAAGTGGATAGGTTATAGCCTTAGGGTGATTCTAATCCACTGATCCAAGATGGATCCTTCTTCTGCACTGCCGCTTAGCCTGGTGGGAGATTGTACAGAGGCAAACTCCCCTATATTTGTATAGATCCGCTATCAGATGTTAGATCTGATCTGGTTATAGGGATTGTAGGCTTGTGACTGGACCATTATAGCCTCACTCAAGCAATGGACAACTAGATCGAAGGTTGTACTCAATCTCTTGCTGGTTCTATGTGTCTGGGCTATCATGGTCCTATACAGCCTTAGCCCCACACATAGAGCTTTAGAGGTTGAGGTTCCCTATGAATTCTTGAGCTGGTAGCCTGAATGAAATAGTGCCTATAATGATTAACTTGTTTTGACCCATCCCTGGATTGTGGTTCCCCTCTGGGATAGTCTGTGACCATTTGAGTGGACAGGTTTAACCTTAAGGGATTGAATCATGGCAGAGAGATGGGTTGGATTCTTTCTCCTTAGTGGTGATAACGTAGCCATTGGACAGAATTTCTATAACATCAGATCTGAATCTGAGTTATAAAACTCCTCTGATCTAGGCTCAATAACATACTTCTCACCCTTTTATATTTATTTTCCACACTCCATCCATCCTCTCAACCCTTTCTATAGTTTAGACATTAGGCTACCTTAGGATCTGTAAACTAAGTGACCTTAAACTCCCTTCCCTTAAGGACTGCCAGATCTGTAGTCAGATCTAGAGGGACTACTAGAGATGGCTCCCTTGGAGCTGTAGATCATCTTCCCTGTGGGACAAACTCTTACTTATCCAAACTTGCCACAATGGACCCTGTATCTTACAGGTCTAGGACTTCTCAGTTGTGCTGATTTCATCCCCTATTTTATTTTGATTTTAAATTTCTTTTACCTCAAACAAATAAAGAAAGCATAGCTGGGGTAGCAATAGTGGACAATAGCTGATCTTGGAGGCATTGATGCCTCAGTTTGCATCCAAAAAGTTCACATGGAAGAAGGGGCAAAACCCCAAAGGGAGATGCAGAGGAAACTTAATCCTCACATGCAAGAAGTGGTTCTAAAAGAGATAGTAAAATTATTAGATGCAGGGGTGATTTACCCCATTTCAGATTCAAAGTGGGTGTCACCCATCCAAGCAGTATCTAAAAATTTAGACATAACAATTGTTACTTCTGATTATGGGGAGTTGATGCCAATCAGAGAGACCACTGGCTGGAGAGTTTGCATTGATTACAGGAAACTCAACTCCAAAATCAGAAAAGAGCACTTCCCTCTTTGTTTCATTGACCAAATTCTAGATAAGCTGGCTGGGAAGGCAATTTACTACTTTCTTGATGGATACTCAAGGTATAACCAAACCCTGTGTATCCTCAAGATTAAGAAAAAACTACTTGCACATGTCCCATTGGCACCTTTGCTTACAGAAGGATGCCTTTTGGACTGTGCAATGCCCCAGCCACATTTCAGAGGTGCATGTATGCTATTTTTTCTGATATGATTGACAAGTTCCTGAAAATATTCATGGATGATTTCTCAGTTTATGGGGATAACTTTAGCCAAGCTTGAGTCACCTTGACCTGGTTTTACAAAGATGTAAGGAGACCAATTTGGTCCTAAGCTGGGAAAAGAGTCACTTCATGGTAACACAAGGAATTGTGTTAGGCCATGTGGTCTTTCACAAAGGAATAGAGGATGGCAAGGCTAAAGTGGACTTGATTTCATACCTGCCCCCACCAAGGACTGTCAAGCAAATCATATCCTTCTTAGGACATGCTGGTTTTTATAGAAGGTTCCTTAAGGAGTTCAACAAAATTGCCAAACCATTGTACCACCTGCTGTGTCAGGATGTGTCATTTGAATTTTCTGCTGAGTGTCTTGAGGCCTTTGAGGTCTAAAAGAAGTGCCTTACCACTGCTCCTATAATCCAGGCCCCAGATTACTCAATCCCCTTTAAACTGATGTGTGATGCATCAGACTTGGCTGTAGGTGCTGTCTTAGGATAGAGAAGAGATAAGTTGCCTGCTGTGATTTATTATATAAGCAAAACACTAGCTGAAGCTCAGCTCAATTATACCACCACTAAGAAGGAGCTGCTTGCTGTGGTGTTTATTGTGCGCAAGTTTATACCATACTTGCTGGGGTCTAAAATTATTGTTTTCACTAATCACTCAGCCCTGAAATACCTATTGGCTAAAAAGGATGCCAAACAAAGGTTGATTAGATGGATCCTCCTGTTATAGAAGTTTGATCTTGAGATCAAGGATAAGAAGGGAGTTGAGAATGTGGTGGCTGACCACCTCTCTAGAATTATTTTGGAAGAATGTGCAACAACACCTGTCAATGAGTTGTTCCCTGATGAGCAGCTATTTGCTATGCAGTCTAGTGTGCCCTGATTTTTACACATTGTAAACTTTCTAACTATATGTAAGATCCCCCCTCACTCGTCCAAGATGGACATAGACCTATTTTTCTCTCAGGTCAAATAATTTTTGTGGGAGGATCCATACCTCTATAAGCATTGTGCAGATCAGGTGGTGAGGAGATATGTGCCTGAAAGTGAGTTCCATAGCATTCTTTATATGTGTCATGATCAAGCCTGTGGAGGCAACTTTCGTGGCAAAAAGATTGCAGCAAAAGTGCTGCAATGTGGTTTTCATTAGCCTTCTTTGTTCAAAGATGCATACATACATTGCAAGGCATGTGAGAGTTGACAAAGGTTGGGAGGCATTTCCAAAAAATATTCAATGCCACTGTAGCCCATCCTTGTGGTAGAACTTTTTGACATTTGGGGCATTAATTTTATGGGCCCCTTTCCTCTTTCTATGGCTTTCAATTTCATACTTGTGGCAGTAGACTATGTGTCCAAATGGGTGGAAGCCATTGCCACAAGGACAGTTTTCCTTAAATTTCTGAAGGATAATATCTTCTCTAGATTTGTCACCCCCAGAGCTATCATTAGTGATGGGGGGAGTCATTTCTGTAACAGGCCTTTTGAGAACCTGCTTAGAAAGTATTTTGTTACACACAGAATTGTAACTCCCTACCACCCACAAACCAGTGGCCAAGTTGAAATTTCTAATAGGGAGATCAGGCATATCTTGGAGGAGACTATGAGGACAGATAGAAAGGATTGGGTACAAAAGCTGAATGATGCCTATAAGACCCCTATTGGCATGTCCCCATTTAGGCTGGTTTTTAGCAAGGCCTGCCACCTACCAGTAGAGTTAGTGCATAGAGCCTATTGGGCAATCAAAACATTAAATTTTGATCTAACTACTATTGGTTCTCATAGGATATTGCAAATGTTAGAGCTTGATGAATTGAGAATAGAGGCCTATACCAGTGCTAGAATTTACAAGGAGAGAGCAAAGGCATTCTTTGAGAAGAAGCTAATGAGGGAGGACATCAATGCTGGTACTAAGGTTTGGCTTTTCAACTCTAAATAAAAGTTATTTCCAGGGAAATTAAAATTCAGATGGGATGGACCTTACATTGTCATCCATGCCTCCACGTCTGGTGCTATGGAGATCTTGAATCTTATGTCTGGGAAGATCATGAAAGTGAATGGTCAAAGGCTAAAAATTTGTATAGAAAATTCAGTGGAGCCTCCTCAAACCATTCATCTACATGAACCTCCCACTACTTAGTGATCCACAACTTTGTAAAATGTGTACCATATTTGTTGAAAATTTTTATTTTGTTTTGGTTTGCTCAAAAATCTGTCAAGTAATGTTTTTAGTGTGATGTTGATTTGTTTGTTTTATTTTGTTGTTTTGAATTGTGTGTTGAAAATGTCATGTGCATATTTGTAATCTGAATTTAATGTGCATAGACTTGTTGTTGATGTGCATGTCTATTGCTGCTATGGTTGAGGTGCTGTCATTGTAATGGTCAGGAATCTGATTTAAATGAATCTATTTAACATTCTGAATTTGTGATGTACACATGTTGGTGATGGGCACCAAATTATCATGATAAAATCGAGTACATGTGAAGGAGTTAGTGTTGATGCACAATGGGTAGGTGCATGATACTATGGATGCACTGGCCAAGGTGCAACACTGAGAAGAGGACTAAAATTATGCTTTCTCGTGAGGCTCTGTGGCCAAAACATTGAAACTCGTGAGCCACCTAAAGCTTTCTCGCAGATTTCTGATGGTAGTTTTATACCGCGTGAGAGCTTCGCGACCAAAAGGAACCTGTTGGAGCCTGATTGTGAGCCTCGCGAGGCTCTATCTTGGCAGCAATATGGAAATGCGTGAAGAATAGAATTCACACATTTTAACCCTCGCGAGGCCTTGCTACTCTAGCTGCGCGAGGCATGCAAAACTGCCTCGCATGCTAAGGCCCAGATTCAGCTTGGCGAATGACCTCACAAGCCAACTTTCTTCTTCGCGACTTCACTCCTCGTGAGATTGAATTTTTACTGTGCGAGAAATGTACCCTGGGAGTACCTGGCGATAGCCGCGCTAGGCACAGGTTCAGCCTTATAAACCCTGCGATTTCTTCCATTTTCTCCATTCTATCTCTTTGCCCTAGCCTTCACTAAGCACTTCCGAGCTCCCTCTTTCCTTCTTTTATACAGCCTAATCCACTCCACCTCATCTAGTTTCCTCCTACAATTTTATTCCCCAACACCTTCTGGTCACTGTGAACTCAGTTTGGGGAGATTTGAACCATTGTGCAACGTGTGAGGTGGAACCCTAGCAAATTGTTGGTAAGATCTCTCACCCTCTTATTTGATTTCATTTGCTACTATTTTAGAGTTAAGAGGTGAGGGATTTGTGGCATTCCCTCCACTGAAGTGTGAGCTATCTCTATCTGTCAGTTTAAAGCCCTAATTTTGAAGGATTGAGTAGCCATGATGAAAAGTTTAAAGTTCATAGACACATTGGCTGCCACCCCTAGGGCAACTCGTAAATTAGTGAGGATTGTAGAGGCCTCCACAGTGGAGACTTCTGAGGTACCTACACCCACTATGGAGCCCCAAATGGAGCAAACTGATAAGAGGGTAGCCCCAGTGAAGAAGGCTAAGAGTGTGGCCTCTGATGCCTAAGCTACCAAAAAGAAATCTGCTCCTAAGAAGAGGGCCAGAGAGCACTCACCTACCAAAAGCCCTAAAAAATCCATGAAAAAGCAGAAAAAGGGCAAGGCTGTAGCCCAGGAAATCCCTGAGGTTGACCCTGAAGAGGAACCAAAGAATGAGTACCTAAGCGTCCGCTTTGAATTTATGGCAGTAATTAAACTGGAGGCAGGGATAATGTTTGATAAAGTGTTCTTTGAGGACCTACCTGAGACATCAGCCTCAATTGAATACCTAACCAAGGCCACTCTGCTGCCCCTATTGAGGCCCCCAATGTAGCTAGTCTTCCCAAGATTAGTGCAGTTATTTTATCAGAATATTAGAGTGAAGACTGGGGATGATAGGAACCCAGCATTGCTGGTACTGATAGACAAGTTGGAGATGCTCTTCAACCAATCTGCAATAGCTGAAATACTTGGGATACCAGCCAAATATAACCCTGACTATGGCTTGGGTCCCCCCTTGACAGCCACCATCCCATAAATTGCAAAGGAGCTGACTAGAGGTATCACAGCCTCAGGGGTGTCAATCAGGAAGAGAGATCTACTCCCTAACCTCCGATTTATGGATGGAGTGTTGAGGAAAAATGTGTTTTGTTCTGGGCATGAGCAGGAGAGGGGTTCTCCCATTACGAATGCACTCTAGTCATTCCATATGAACCACTACTTGGATGTTGCCAAGTTAATTTTTGAGGGGACGAAGGATATTAATGAGAAGGTGAAGACAAAGAAAAAACCCCACTCACTCCCCTACTGCAGGCTTATTACAGCCTCGCTGAAGCTTGGTGGATCCCCATTCCAGATGGATGATGTGACTATTGTCCTGGCCCCCAAAAAATGTGGAAAGAAACAATGGGGGATCAGTGGCACCTTGATAAAGAAAAAGAAGAAGAAGAATGAGGAGCTACTAGCTCCAGCAGCCCCCACTATTCAAGAAGCAGCTGCTGTTATTGTTGCTACTACAACTACTACCCCAGCAGCCCCCACCGCTATTGTCACCTCAAGTGTGCCAGCAAGCACTCAAGCCATTGCCTCATCATACATACCCATGCCCATTCCAATGCCAGCTACTGAGACCTTTACCAATTACATCAGCCACACCCACCTCAACTTCATCATCACTCACCATACCTACTGAGACCTTACCCATACCTGTACCCTTGCCTGCTTACCCAGCTCACCCTAACCCACCTGTAAAGACCATCTATTAAAAGAAAAGAAAATTAACCAAAGTCCACACATAGCCCCAACCCACCTATATATTCCAAACCATCCCAATACCTGACACCACAACTATCCCAGACCCAAGCATTGGCCTACCACCACCCTCACCACCCCAAGCCTCAATAGTCTTTGAACCTGATACCCTTGAACCTTTGGCCCAATCCATCTCTTCTTCCCCTACCCATGACCAAAACCCTTTTTCAAAAGAGGGATACTCAGCTATGATGTCCTCTATCATAGGAGATATCAATTGTGAGTTTACCCCTCTGCCAGACTCCCCTCCCCCTCCTCATTTCACCCCTCCTCCATATTCACCACACCCCAATCAATTTGCCCCTACACCTCCATCACCATAGCCCACCACCTTCACTCTTGCACCCACTTCCCCATTTCCTACTCCAAATCCTAAACCTCCTCCTCTCCCTTCAAGCCCAAATGTTGGCCAGCACCCACACCCGATCATCCATAGAGGCCAACCTCCAATCCATGCACTCCACCCTCCTAAACCAGGCCTCCATTCATAGCAGTATAGAAGCCATCCAATCAACCTAATCACTTTTAACCCAACCATCACAACGACCACCTATCCCTACACCCACCCATTTACCTACTCCTCCCACTTCTCCCCAATCTATAACCTTAGTTGTAACCTCCCCTTTTGTTGCAGTCATTCCACCTATCTCACAATCCCAACCTGATATCCCACATGCTGTAGCTACCTCTGATGCTACCACAAATGTGGAGGGCCTATTCTCAACCTCCTCAATTCTAACCCAAACAGATCCTGAGCCTAGACTTGCAGTCCATCTCCCTTTATCCTCAATCTTCACCCCACCCATGCCATCATCCATCCCTTCCTCCAGTGCTGAGCAACCCATACAACCTGCCTCATCCTTTTCCATACCTCCATACTCAGCCCTCCTACATGCCATGCAACAAAACTCAGACCTTAAAAGGGATGCCATTCGAGGCATGGCTGACATCAAAACCTCCATCAGGCAGCCCTATGAAGAGAAGATAAGTCAAATGGAGCTGGATCACAAAGTTCAATTATTGGGAATATCAAAGGGGTGGGGTAGATTTTTGATTCAATATGAAGCCCAAAGAATATTACAGCAACTAAGAAATTGAGAGCACATGGACTTGAAAAAATGTTAGCTGCCTCTAAAGAGGTCACAAAAGCCACCAGGGAACTCTATTAAAGTAGAGTGCTACTTGTTAAAAAGATAGCAGAAATCCTAGAAAGAAGAGTTGCTGAACGGACTGGCACAGAGCCTGCACAAGCCACTGCCCCTCCAGCCAGCTCAATTAATGCTACTGAGAAGAATGGGCAAGGAAAAGGAGTCCAATTCAAGGTTGAGCCAACACATAATTGAGATGATTAGACTTGCACATGTCATTAGTTAGGATGTTTTTCTATAATCTTTTTGTAGTTATTTTCCCTGGCATTGTATAAATTTCCGTGTTATAAATGAAATTTCACTTTCTGTCTTTTTGTTTGTTTGTGCGTTTTAATTGTTTGTGTGTGCTTTGTTTAATTCTGCTACTTACTTTATTTGATGTCTGATTTTGTACATGATAACCTGCTGCACATGCCCTTAATTTTTGAATCAGTGAGGACACTGCTCCTCATAGGTTTGGGGGTGTGGCAAGGTTTGCCAATGATGTAGTTAACCTAAGTACAACAAAATCAAGTGAGTAAGATAGAGATAGAGTTGTGATCACCTAAGAAACTTTCAAAATGAGAAATTTAAAAAATTTGCAGGCATTTAGGCATTATAAACTTTTTAATTTTAACATTTTCATGAGGTGAACACCAAGAAAACTTACTTGTGTCATTACTTAGTGAACCATTAAAGAGAGAAAAAGATAAGGACATGCCTAAGAGTTCAATGAAAAACCATACCTAGTGAGATTTGGACCTACGAAAAAAAAATTCTCTTTGAGGAGTGACTGAGGTAATTCTTTTTACTCTAAGGACTGACTGAGTCAATATCCTCATAAGAAGTTAGGCATCTCCAAGTGGAAATAGCTGACAGTATCCATGAAATTTAGGAAAGGATCAAGCCCTTTACTTGGACAGTCTGAGCTTTAAAATACCAAACCCAGTAAACTGCCCTTGTGCATATACCTTTCGAGCCTTAATTCTAGTTTTCTTCAAAATACACCTAAGTACTTGCACCTAAACCTGTGAACCTAACTCAAATCTACCCCCACTCTAAGAAATTAGAAGGTAAAGGAGAAGAAGTTGAAGATGGATAAGCTAGGGTCAACAATGGGTGAATAGAGAAGAAACACAAAAGGAGTATAGCAGTGTAGCAACTGGGGAGAGGGTGGCATTTCAAAAAAATAAAAATAAAAAGAAAAGAAAAAATTTATCCAAAAGAAAAATAGAAAAAGAATAATGAAAAGGAAGAGAGAGGAGTCAAGAGAAAATTTCATTGGAAAAAGTAAAAATAAGAGGAGAAGCTGGCCACTTCAAGTCTGAAAAATCTCGAAGAAGATGAAATATATTGAACTAAAGAAGGTGAAGTCATGAATCACCTCCTTCACTTGCTGATTTCTCAAATTTGCATCCTTTTCACCCTGCCATACTTTATAACCTACACCCATAAGCCACATTACAACCCAGTCATAAGACCTTGTGATCATAAGTTGAATGAGCTATTATGTGGAGATGAGGAGTTGTCCAATTTATGGTGAGAAATAGCCAATGATGCCAGAATTTAGTAGCTTTGCCTATGATCATGCTTGTAGACCCATTCGGGGACTGTAACTGCTCTTGAGCTTGTGAGAAAATAAAGCCCCTCAAAGTTCTGTATGAGAGATTGCCCTGGTGAGCATTGGGTCTATTAATTGAATGTATTGGGCATTACCTAAAACCTAATTTTTGAATTGATGATGAGCTCAGTACTGACATACATGTGTTGTTTCTCTTGTTGTAAGCTAATTGGAAATGATGTGCATACATGCAAAAGTTTTAATGATTAAATGTCTGTGCATATCCTATGTTTAAATTCCTCACATTTTGAATTAAAGGTAAACTGATGCTCTGTGTATTGACAGCTGACTTGATAATGTTGAATTTTTGTTAACTGTTTCATTGAGAAGTTTGTGGGTACCTTCACTGAAAACCCTCAGGGGACTTCACTCCTCCACTTGGGATCACCTAGGAGTATAAAAGGCTTTATGCATAAGCTAAATACATCCGTGCTACCTACAAAAGTGGCATTTATATTCTTAGAGTAGATGTTTAAATTTTTCTTTGCTCAGAGACTAGCAAAGATTAGGTTTGGCGGTGTGTTATTCACTAAAAAGTATCACTTTTCACCTCTTAACCTAGCCTCTGCTGGACCTTGAAGCTGACTAATAACTCTTATTTAGCTTGTTTTGTAGATTAGTAATAACTTGAGTAGCTTAACACAAAGTCCATGCCTTTGGTGCCAAGAAGAGAGAATTCAAGCCAAGGATGATAGCTGAGCCAAAGATTGATGGAACACCATGATGACTGTTTTGCATATCATAATGGACCAAGAAAGTTTAGCAGATGAGAGAAGCATAGGTGTGAGTGGAGAGATCTGAAATAACAACAGCTACATAGCAGCAGAAGAAAAAATGAGCTATCTCCCACAGCTGAAGTGCTGCCTCATGTGGTTAAAGCTGCAGCAGAAGTTATCTCACGCAGCTAAAATGTTCAGCACAAGAGAGCTCGTGATGCAGTCGCACACTAACCCTTCAGAATTCAAGCTCGCAAAGTTCTCACGAGGATCAAGGCATATATTAACTGCACACACAACATCGTGAGGCCAATATACACAGAATGACATGAATCTTGCGAAGTGGTTAAGGAGGAGAGAGACGCCCAGAAATTACCTCACATAGCTCTCGGGCACTTCAAAGCTACTCCCTCTGCCTAGCGAGTTGTGGTATACATCCGACAAATAGTTGAGTGAGAGTGGAGATCTACTACGTGAGTACCTCACGAGAGGAACATCTGAAGCCCTACTGCGCGAGCAAGCCAAGAACTGCAACTCATCCTAACGGCAACATTGCAGTGTAAAGTAGCTACGCGACCATTTGAAGATCTGTTGTGCGAACCAGAGGGCTCCCAAGCCAAAATCTTACCTCGCGAGGATTCTGCAAACCGCGTGAAAGATTTAATATGCAGAAGGCAGCCTCGCAAAGCTCCGACTCTCCACTTCTTAGTATTAATTCTAGGGATCTTTTAAGGATTTCCCCAGGTCTACGGCACACATCCTGAGGCTTGAATCTCGAGGCACAAATCCCAAGGCATCCAAGGGTTGCAACAGTACTACATCTGCTAGAAAAGTTAGGGTTTACTCTTCTCTAAGCCAAGGCATTAGGTTCCGAGTATATAAGCTGCAGTTGTAACTTAAAATCTTGATCTCTCCTTCAACCTCTGTTTGTGGTGAGCTCAAGCAGGCTAGGGTTAGGGTTTGAACATTTCTTTTTCCATTTTTCTTCTCACTTAGCCCAATACTTGCTGGCTATAACCTCTGTATGCAATTAGGATTAGTTTTATTAATTTTGTAATGGGTCTTGTAATCTTTGGGATTTTTGAAGAGCTGTTGTGCACAAGGCTGCTGCCTTGAGAAATTGCATTATAAATAATTTTGATCAATGGTATTTATACTTTAAATGTTCATTCAATCTATTATTTTCCTATATACCCATAGTTTTGTTCAGGCTATAGCATGCATTTAGGATTTGAGCTAATTAAAAGGCCCATGGAAGCTTGATCTTGTAGCCGAGGGACCATGGTGGCAACAACAATTTACATGTTCCTTCTCAAACCTCTGTGGTGAGGATAACCTCTGTGGATAGCATGTGACCATTTAAGTGGATAGATTAGAACCCTAGGGTGATTCCAAGCCACAGATCTGAGAAGGATTCTTCTCCTCTATACTTGAGCTTGTAGCCTGGTGAGAGGTTGTTGTAGGAACAGGCTCCCCTCTATTTTACTTGACCAATATCAGATGTTAGAGCTGATTTCTCTGTGGTGATTGCAGACTTGTGAGCTAAGTCATTATAGGCCTTTTGTAGCAATGACCAGCTGCATTTATGTCCCCAAATAGCCCTTAAACAAATGTGGTCTTCACTAGTTTTTCAAGAACTATTTGCTCTCATTGATGCTTGAGCTTGTAGCCTGACAAACATGGGGTCTGCAATGATATTAATGATCTGATTTGGGCCATTAGGTGAAGGACATCTATTGGATAGTCTGTGACCATTTAAGTGGACAAGTTATAACCTTAAGATCAGTCTACTCCTTTAGATCAGATTGGTTTTCTAACTTAGCCCATGTGGTTTGGTCCTCTCTATTAGATAGTCTATGACTATTTAAGTGGACAGGTTATAGCCTTAAGAGATCAGGTCTGACAATAAGGGTTGAGTTGGATACTTCTTCCTTGCAGATATGCTTGTAGCTATCTGAGGGGTCTGTTGTAGAGACAGCCCTAAATCTGAGTTACATAACCGAATAAACTTTAGCTTAATTGCCTACTTCCCATCAATTTTATCTTTATTTTCACACACACTATCACCACCTTCTTTATAACCCTTTCTTTAGGATAGGACTACACCTTATTTATCTTCTTTTAGTGTTAATTTAGTGTAGTTGTGACACCCAACTCCCTTTCGTTAGGATTGTCAGATCTGTAGGTAGATCTAGAGGCCTACTATTATAGCCCATTTTGAGTTTTAGATCACTATCTCTGTGGGACAAACTCTTACTTAAAACTTGCTACAATAGCCCCGTATCTTGCTGGTTGTGTGTACTTTAGGTTGTTTTTTTCATAGCCATTTAACTCCACCTTTGTATTTTGATTTTTACCATCTCATATTACTTTAATAAACACCTGGTACATTACCAGCACTTACCCCTACGATTCTGTCAACTTTTACATACCCCTACTTTTCAATCATTTACGTGCCTTGGCCGATTAGCGGGCCTACTTGAGCATCGTCTTTACCTACATTTACTTTCCTGTCATTTACACGCCTTAGTCGATTGGTTGGTTTACTTGTGCATTTAACCGCCTTTGTTGATTGGCAGGCCTACTTGCACTTTTAAGTTTGTGTTATCATATTCTACCAGTGGACACTAGCCCGTAGAGGCAGCACGGGATCATCACAACCCATTTTTTAACCTAAGCAAACTTCCCTTTTAAAATTGAACCCTAAAAGTGAACTAAGGGACTTAATTCAGTTTTACGTTGGGTAGATTTTAAAGGGTAGGAATTTAGGTAGCGATACAAACATCCCGGTTCTTAGTATGGGGGCAGCCCCTAGTGGTGATGATCCAGAAAAGTATCACTCCATCCAGTATTTGAGAGAGCACTTGCGTTGGAGGTATATCGAGTAGGTGACCGATCTGGTTACAAAGTTTAAAACCCTTGGGGAGTGCGTTTAGTTGCCCTGAATCAACCTTGCATCCCTAGGTTTGGAGAGGAGGGACACGTTACAACAAAGAAAATCAGTCCTCAAAAGCACCACTTCCAGAAAACCAAAAAAAGAGATCAATCTTGAGCCTACTGCTGCTATCAAAATTATTTTTTTATATCTATTTTTGCCTAGCGTGTATAATATACATACTAAGCCAAAAACCCCCAGAATTTCTCTAGCGTGTATAATATACACACTAAGCCAAAAATCCTCAGATTTTGCCTAGCGTGTATAATACACTCGCTAAGCCAAAATCTTCAAATTTTAGCCTAGCATATATAATACATACGCTAAGCCTATTTTTGGCTGGGCAGCCTAAATCTGAGGCCTTTTTCCACTTCCCCCGAGTTCCTCGCTTAGTAACTTAGTGCCTCCGGTAGTTCTCACATGTTTCGACAACCAATACTCCCTCGCCGGTCAAAATAGGTCACCTTCTTGTAGACTTTTTCTAAGGGATTGAGTTATCGCATGGATTCCTGTGCCTTCACATAGATCAAGGGATTTCCCTTTGATTCCTCTGAAGCACGTCGGGGTCCCACCATGGGAAATATTTGGGGTGCGAACGCCACCCAAAATGGGAATTCCAAGGCCTTGGAACTCATCGTAAAAAGGTTCATTTTCTTTTTTCAAAAATAAAAAAAAAAATCAAGAAAAATCAAAAATACCAAAAAAAGAGAACTTGTGATTTAGGCACAATTGCATCGCCTTACCCTCCGTCATCCCGTAAGGGGAGAAGAAAACTTTACAGGCACCACCCGAGGCATCCATACCCAACCCGCCACCAATCCATGTCGTGGGCGGTTGATCCGGCTTATGTCGATCAAAATTCATCCCTGCCACATTCCCCAACTCATTCCCACATGGAAGAAATCCCCATTCCATTCACCCACCCCCATTTATCGTCACCGCCCTTCGGTGCACCCCTCTTCCCCTCCACCTGAAACAAAACTTCACCCCATCTCTCCCCCATATAAACTCAAAACACCCCACATTTTCCACCCCATTCTTCCTCTACCACCCAAGATTTATCCCACTTCTCTTCCACATCTAACATGCCCAATTTTCTCATATTTTCCCAAAATCCAATACCTCCTTCCCCATCACTTTCCCAAACCATACCCCACTTTCCCATACCTTCCCAAAATCCAACAGCCTAATTTACCTAATCCACGCCCAACTTTTCCCATCAACAACCATGCAACAAACACCCCATTTTTCTCCTATATCCACTCCATATACATCCAATCTTTCCTCCACATTAACCCAACATACACCACACTTTCCTCATCTCGCACACCCAATTTTTCCCAATCCACTCAGATTATGCCCAATTTTCCCCAAATTACTCAGGTCATGCCCAATTTTTCCCAATCCCCTCTATCCAATTTTCCCTCATTCACATCCAATCCAAATCTACCACATTTCCCCCCATCTACCCAGGTCATGCCCAATTTCCCTCACCCTTCTTCGCAAGTAATGCCCAACCTTCCATCAGCATCTACCCAAGTCATTCCCATTTTCTCCCATGCATCCCCCTCATTAGGTGAGCCATCCACTTCCAATCCCATACCCAATCTCATATACATGATGGAGGACATAATGAGGGCTTGCACTGTGTGGAAGCTTCCCAAAGCCTTCCCAATCCATCCCATACACTCTAAAATCTCCATACCTCATACCCCCAAAAACCTAATCAACCTTTCATTGTCCATACCATCCAAGGCTCCCATCAACCATGGAACCATCTAAGCAGGTCTCCAGGCCTCACGCCCTCTACCCAAGCCCATCAAAACCCAATGGCCCAAGTCCAAGCCCAATAAGGCCCAATACCCTAAGCCCACCAAGGCCCAACGGCCTAGGCCCAAGCCTGCCAAGGCCCAATACCCTACGACCACCAAGTCCCAATACCCCAAGCTCATCAAACCCAATGGCCTAGGCCTAAGCCCACCTAGGCCCAATACCTTAAGCCCATTAAAACCCAATGGCTCAGGCCCAAGGCCATCCGGCCCATGTCCTATATCCAAACCCATCAAGGCCCAAACCTAGAAGCCTCATTTTCAAACCCACCACAATATCCCACATACACCCAACAAGCCCCCATTCCCCCCCAAATGATACACCCAACTCAGCCAATCTCTCAACAGGGCATTGGCCTTATTCACCCAAATCCCACACATCCAACCCAGTATGGGAACCCAACCCATACCATCAACCACCCTCAGTTCACCCTTCCCCATGCCTCTCAAACCCATCCCCAAGGGTTCTCCCAAGTATCGTGGCCTCATCATGCACCAACCCAAAATCCTCAATTCACTCATCCTGTTACCCACAAGCCACTCATCAGAACTTCCCCCATGTACTGTGGTCCCACCAAGCATCCATCCAGCCTACCCAGAACCAACAGGATAACCTCACCCTCCCTCCACTGTATGTGGAACCATAGTATGAGGAGGATGAGATTAAGAATAGCGGAACTTACGTAGGGGAATTCACCAGCTTCAACCCCCCACCACCCATGCTCACCAACTCATCAGTAGCCCAAAGTGAATGGAGGTCGCCTTTTGAAAGATCAACCCTACCATCCAAGGAGTCAGAACTGTTGAGAGAACAAATGGACAAGATCCAAAAATAGCTGATGAAGATGGGTGGAGCTGAAATCCATGCCACAGACTTTTCTGACTTATGCTTATTTGTAGAAGTCCCTTTACCCCGAAAGTTCAAAGTGCCAATCTTCGACAAATACAATGGCATGGGAAATCCCATTGCACATCTCAAGTCCTACTGTGGGGACATATGCCAGTATGGAGGGGATGAGCATTTGCTCATAAAAGTTTTCCAAAAGAGTCTCACGGGACCGACTTTGAGATGGTTCACCTCTTTGGAACCATCCATGATTAAAACTTGGAATGATTTGACCGTCTCATCGGGCTTCTGCCCGACTAAGGTAGAAGCCCGATGAGACGGTCAACGACTATCTGGGGAGATGGAGAGCCTTGGCAACCCAAGTGAGAAACCAAATACTTGACGATGAGAAAATCGAGATGATCTTGAAAAGTACTCTACCGGTCATCTCAGATTTCCTGGTGTATTAGCAGCAATCAAGCGTTACTGATTTAGTAAGAAATGCGAACCGCTATGAGGATGCAGTAAGAGAGGGCCATTTAAACATAATAGTAACCAGTGAGGTCTACTAATTTCTTGAGCAGAGAATTGAGACTAGAACCGAGGGCAGGTCCAAGTCGTAATGACCACGCAGCCTAATATCAACATAGTACCATTCTGGTTTGGGGCAGCACCTGTTAAGACATGAAAAGTACCACTTTTCACCCCTTAACTTAGCCTCTGATAGACCCTTAGCCATCTAATAAATGTGTGTTAAATCATTTTTGTAGGTAATAAATAGTAGCTATAATAAGGCCTGAACCCTGTTAAGGAGCCCACTTTTGCCCCAAAAGTCCCTCAGATCTGATGAAAGTTGAACCCAGACAAGAATTGAACCTCGCGCAGCTTTCACAAGCATTAAAGGATTCAGAAATTAAGCGTCGCACAGTCCTCACGAGTCTCCCAAAACTTCAGTTCCAATTGCCCGCACTGTTCTCGCACAGTTGAGTGGCAGAGGGGCTTCAGAATCATACTTCGCGCAGCTCTCGTGAAGCTCAAATACAACTGCTCGCACAGTCTCGCACAACTCAAGAAAGCAGCTCTCAAACCTTGCGTAGTTCACTCAAATCAACTGAGGAGAGAGAGCTCCAGGTAGTTCGGCGCGCAGTTGTCGCGCAGTGGCCTCTAAACTTGTTAGGCTTCTTTAGAGTGCTTGCTACTGACTTTATTGAAGACAGTGATAAGAATGGGGTGAATGAAAATGAATGAAAGGTGGATTGAAAATGACAGAGCAGCAAGCCTAAAATATGCACAATCCTGCAAGATACAGGGCCTGTTGTAGCAAGTTTTGATAAATAAGAGTTTGTCCCACAAGGAAATTGATCTTAAGCTCCAAAGGAGCCATCTTTAGTAGGCCCTCCAAATCTGACTACGGATATGGCAATCCTAAATGGAAGGGGATTTAGGGTCACTAAAATCTAAATTCTAAGGTATCCTAATGTCTAAACTATAGAAAGGGTTAAGAACGAAGATGGAGTGAGAAAATAAATATAAAAGGGTGAGAAGTATGCTATTAGGTTCAGATCTAATGGGCTTCATGACTCAAATCCAGATTTGCTGCTATAGAAGTCCTTTCCAGTGGCTACATTATCACCACTGAGGAGAAAGAATCCAACTCATCTCTGTGCCATGATCCAATCCCTTTATGGCTATAACCTGTCCACTTAAATGGTCACAGATTATCCAATTGGGGAACCACAGTCCAGAGATGAGTCAGAACAAGTTTATCATTGTAGGCATTACTTCATCTAGGCTACAAGCCCAAGAATTCATAGGGAACCTCAACCTCTAAAGTGCTATGTGTGGGGCTAGGCCTGTATGGGAGCATGTTAGCCCAGACACATAGAACCGGCAAGAAGTTGAGTGCAGCCTTAGATCCAGTTGTCCACTATTTTAGAGAGACTGCAGTGATCCAGTTGTAAGCCTACAATCTCTATAACCAAACTAGATCTGCTATTTGATGGTGGGTCTATACACATATAGGGGAGTTTGTCTCAGCACAATCTCTCACTGGGCTACAAGCACAAGTGCAGAGAAGAATAATCCGTCTTGAGTCTGTGGGTTGGCTTCACCCTAAGGCTATAACCTGCCCACTTAAATGGTCACAGACTATCCCATAGGCTATCCTCCTCACAAAGCTCAAGATAGAACAAGAAACATTGCTGCCACCACCATGTTCACAAGGCTACAAAAGCTCATTGCTCCCATGGGGACTTCAGTTCTAGTGGGTCTTGTGGTGGGGCTAGGCCTGTATGGGAGCATGTTAGCCCAGACACACAGGTCACTTGGATCTGAATAAATCATGAAATCAGTCCTCCATTGCTTGTAATATGTCCTAGCAATGGAGGATCTCAAGATAACAGCCTTGTACAGAATAACTCACAAAAATCTCATAAAAGTAAAACACCCTATCATGAAGCTCCATTAATCTATTCCAAATAGTCATACAAAGGCATAGCCAGCAAATGCTGGACTATGGAGAGAAGAAAAAGTAAAAAGAAAACAACCTAAAACTTACTAGGAAAAAAATGCAGCTACTACCAGAAGAAGAAAATAGACTAAATTCTATTCTAAGCAGAGAGTCCCTTAAACCTAAACCAGGCTTAGGTTTATATAGTAGTTAGTTTGGCGGCACATTAAGGTTAGGAAACCCTAATTTTAACTATGCCACATGGCCTAATATTGTCCCTTGAATGCCTCGGGGTGCGTGCACAAAACTTAGAGCATTGGAATGCATGCCCTAATTGCGAGAAGTTCTCAGAATGTCCTCCGCAGAGGTGAGGGAGAGTTAGAGTTCAGAGCCTCGCTAGGTAGCACTAGTTTCCAAGACTATCGCATGGTAGCACGGTCTTCGCGAGGTTGGATTAGCTTGAAATTCTAGCCATCACAGGGTTGCTTAGTTGTAGCTAAAGCAGTCGTGTGATAGAGCATTGGATCCTCGCTGGATTGCTCTGGTCTTCGCGGCATTGCGCTTTGCTTCTGAATGGCGTGGGAATCGTGCGAGCAATTTATTTCTGAATGAATCTTAACAAGGATCCTTGCGAGGACGTGATGTGCATTGGTCTCTGAATTGCGCGAGAGGTTTTTCTAAAGTTTTACATCCCGCGGCCACTATGCGACAGCTGCGCGTCAAACTACCTGGAGCTCTCTCTCCTCAGTTGATATGAGTGAACTGTGCAAGGTTTGAGAGCTACTTTCTTGAGCTGCGCGAGACTGCATGAGCAGTTCTATTTGAGCTTCGCGAGAGCTGCACCAAGTCTGATTCTGAAGCCCCTCTGCTACTCAATTGCGCGAGAACAGTGTAAGCAATTGGAACTGAAGTTTTGGGAGACTCGCGAGGACTGCGTGAGGCTTAATTTCTGAATCCTTTAAAGCTTGTAAAAGTTGTGCGAGGTTCAATTCTTGTCTGGGTTCAACTTTCATCAGATCTGAGGGACTTCTGGGGTAAAAGTGGGCTCCTTAACAGGGTTCAGGCCTTATTGCAGCTGCTATTTATTACCTACAGAAAAGACTTAACACACATTTATTAGATGGCTAAGGGTCAATCAGAGGCTAAGTTAAGAGGTGAAAAGTGGTACTTTTCATGTCTTAACAGCACCACAAGCCCCAACACCAACAAATCAGGCTCCAAGGTAGAACAATGTCCCTTAGGGGCAAATGACCCCTGCCCAAAGAAGGGCCGATATAATCGAGTATTCACTCCCTGGGACAATCCCTAAATGTCCTTTTACAATTGCTGATCGAGAAGGGTTTGGTTACTCAACTTCAACCAAGACCCCCACCGAATCCAATCCCGAAGAATTACGATCCCAACATATATTATCATTTCCATCAAGAGCCAGGACATCCAACTGATCGGTGCTTCCCTTTGAAGCACGCGATAGAGGATTTGATAGAGGCTGGGAAACTAATACCCCCAACACCCCCTTAGCCAATCAGCATACCAACATCCTCTAAGCACCATTACCACCACACCCGTAAGGAGGAATGGGCTCAAGAGCCACCATCCACATGTTGGACGAAGGGATGAAAGAATTTAATCCCTCCGAATCCATCAGTAAAAGAGGGAATTTAATGCCACCCGAGCAGAGGGTCATAAGAATGAGATCATAGGGGTGATCGAGCAATTAAATTTAGTCGATTATTTTCCAAACCCTACACCGCAAGTAGCACCTCTAGATTTGAGGATATATTTCCCTACACTTGCACTTGTTAACCATGTGGAGCCTAGTTTTGACTCACCCCAGATATATCAGCCATTCCCAACACCAATAGTTGATCACTATGTGTCACCCAATCCATCGCCAGCACAAATCCAACACAATTGGCCCAATTTTAGTCCACCCCAAATCAATCCACCTCTAGTGCCACTCCATTATAATGGGCCCAATTCTTCCATACCCCCATCAGTTTACCCATCTCCAGCACCAGTTAACTAGATCTGGCCTAGTTTTGTCATGCCATCAATAAAGGCATCTTCGATACCCTCACCCACCTCATTTCAAATCCCCGGGCCAACCTATGACCTCCATACAGTCCCACTCAGCTATAATCAAATAAGCATCAATGCGGACAACATCATAGAAGGGACAATCAATTTTTTACCCGATCGAGGAGAATTTCCAAACAACCTGAGGTGTTAGCACCAACCTAACTGGAAGATAAGAAATAACCAACTGTAGTAAACCCCTTCAGAAAATGAGCAGAGAGCACATACTAAAAACTTTGTCGCAAAGAATGATGGCTCACATCACAGTCTAGGACCTGCTAATGACATCTCTGCTCCATTTCCAAGCTCTAACGGTAGCATTAAAAGATACACATGTGCCTATCCAAGTAACCCCAAATGAAGTGGGATAGATAATTGGGTAGGTGTTGGCTCCCAATGCCATCTCCTTTTCAGATGTTGATTTATCGGATGAGGGAAATAATCATTCCAAACCCCTCAACATCACGATAGAAGTCAAGAACTTGGTGAATCCATTGGTATTAATAGACAATGGATCAGCCTTGAATGTGTACCCTATGAGAATAGCAACCAAGATAGGAGTGGATCCCTCCACATTCCGGCCAACAAGAACAAGCGTCAGAGGATTTGATAACATAAGAAGAGATATAATTAGAGAAGTTGATCTTGAGCTCACTATCCGGCCAATGACCATTTCCATACCTTTCCAAGTTATGGACATTAAATCCACATTTAATTTATTATTGGGGTGACTGTGGTTACATGTGGTCGGGGCAATACCTTCAACCCTGCACCAAAAGCATAGATTTTTTTTGGAGAAGAAAATCGTCACCATTCTAGGTGAGGGACAGGAGAAAAGAGAAAAAGTCACCTATAGCATCGAGAACCTCAAAGTATTGGACATGTCGCACACGACCGAAGACATAGACCTCCGTAGCTTTGAATATGATGTATCAACAATAGTCCCTGAGCCCCTCAAGAGGATCACCATGAAGATCAGAGGCCGAATGGTTGCAGCGGTAGCCATGCTCCAAAAATGGGGCTATCAGAAAGGTAAAGGATTGGGACCTTATTTGTAAGGCCGAAAAGACCCAATCAGGGCCAAAGACGGACAACAAGTCAGATTCAGCTTAAGCTATAGGCCTACTGAAGAGAAAACCTGAGAGGCTAAAGAAAAATCCTAAACCATTACTACTGCAAAAGCCCAGGGAATGGACCTAGAGGATGAACCCCTCCCTAGGCCTCACATTCGAAGTATCTTCGTGAGTGCAAGGGTTGTGAAGATTGATCAAAATGGGGCAACAAAGTTGACTCTTCATAAACCAGTAGCCACCAGTCACCCAACCAATCCCCAAATCATTCCCCCTATTATAGAAATAGATCTGGCGTCTTTGTCCCTCTTTGAGGAGGAAGCTCCCCTGACAATGCAAACCTATGCTAACATTTGAGGATAGAATCTTGGTTGAGCCCAGGATAAATATGATGGAGGCTAACCCCCAAAAGCCATCCCGATCAGCCTTCTCCGCAAGTCCTGGTAAAGAGGCAGTTTTTCGGGTGAGGGTTTGGGCGTCAATGCCCCTAACTCTAGAAGCTTTGAGTGGCCTGAAATTTGGCACCTGCTTTCAAAAAAACAACCTGTAAAAAGTGGAATGAGCCTTTGGCAAGCAGTACCATGTGTATATAGGGACCCACCTTGCCAAGGGCCCATTTCTGAAGAAAAGGAAAAATGCAAAAAAATTAAAAAATACAAAATAATCTAAAAAAATTGTTTTTCAAAATTCTTGAAAAAATAAAAAAAATGATGCCTTAATAGAAAAACCCGTCCCACGTGAAATCAGCCCCTTTCCTATAGAAATACAAAAAGAGGTAGGAGTCACGAGTTTGGATGAGGAGATCCCCTCTGAGGATCTTCTTGATGAGCTCCTTGACCGCTTCACCGATTGTTGAAGAAATAAAGGACGTCAATCTAGGGACCGTGGAGATTCCTAGAATCACCAAGATCAGAATGTCACTATCTCTCGAGGAAAGAGGAAGCATGATTGATTTCCTTCGCTCATACCAAGACATCTTCGCAAGGTCATATGAGGACATGCCTGGTTTAGATACTGATTTGGTCGAGCATGAGCTGCTGCTATATTCAGATGTTAAGTCGGTCAAGTAGAATTTGCAACGCCTCATGCTAGAATGGATGCTGAATGTAAAGGATGAGGTCACCAAATAGTATGATGTAGGGTTTCTCATGGTCTCTAAATACCTGCAGTGGCTAGCAAACATCATTCCAGTATTGAAGAAGGATGGAAAGGTTTACATGTGCATCGACTTCAGAAACCTGAATAGGGCAAGCACGAAGGGTGACTTCCCGTTGCCACACATCGACATCTTAGTCGATAACACTGTCAGGCATGGGATGCTCTCATTTTTGGATGAATTCTCCTGATACAATTAGATCAAGATGGTAGAAGCGGACTGAGAGAAGGCAACGCTAATTATCCCATGGGGAACTTTCTATTATCGAGTCATGCCTTTCGGATTGAAATATTTTGGGACAACCTACCAGAGAGTGATGCCAACACTATTCCATGACATGATGCACCACAAAATTGAAGTATATGTCGACGACATGATCACCAAGTCACCAGAAAGAAGTGACCATCTGATAAACCTCCAAAAACTATTTGAGAAGCTGAGAAAATACAGGTTGCAGCTGAACCCTCAGAAATGTGCATTCGATGCCATGTCAGGAAAATTACTAGGCTTCATTGCCAACAGGACATGCATAGACGTTGACCTGGTGAACGTAAAAGTCATTATCGAAATACCACCACCATCAACGGAGAAAGAGATTAGAGGTTTCTTGGGCAAAATACAATACATCAATCAGTTCATTGCACAACTCACTCCCATTTGCATGTTGATCTTAAAGCTACTAAGAAAATATTCGCCCATTGAATGGAATGACGACTGCCAAGCAACATTTGATAAGATCAAGGGCTACCTTCTCAACCCGCCAGTGTTGGTACCACTCAAGCCGGGGAGACCACTCTGAATGTACCTCTCTACAACGGAAGTTTTAATGGGTTATGTCCTATGCAAGTATGATGAGACAAGAAGGAGAGAGCAGGCTATTTACTATCTGAGTAAGAAATTAACTGATTATGAGACACGCAATTCTCATCTGAAGAAAGCATCCCTAGCTCTCATTTGGGCTAGACAGAGGCTCCATCACTACTTGCTATCTCAAGTCGTTCTACTCCTAGCAAGAATGGATCCACTAAAATACTTATTTGAGAAGCCAACCCTCATTGGCCGGACTACACACTGACAGCTTCTGTTATCCGAATTTGGCATCATGTATGTCAGTCAGAAGTCGATCAAGGGGCAAGCACTTGTTGATCATCTTGCCGAGAATCCATTACCTGACTATGAACCTCTAAGGACCAAATTTCTTGATAAGGACATCTTGTTCATGACAGAGGATTATACAGTAGACACAAAAGAGTCTTGGGTAAGGAACTTTAATGGGGTATCGAATGTCGAAGGTCAAGGAGTCGATGCTATTCTGATTTCCCCAAAAGGGTCTCACGTACCAGTATCCATCAAGCTCAACTTCCCTTGTACTAACAACATGGCCTGGTATGAAGCCTGTGCAGCTGGTTTACAAGCAACTTTGAACCTGAACATAACTCATCTCAGGGTGTTTGTCGACTCACAATTAATCATATGCCAGACAAATGGAGATTGGAAGAAAAAAGATGAGAAGTTAATCTCGTACCATGAGAACCTCAAAGATCTGATATCATGCTTTAACCATATGACCTTCTCCTATGTCCCACGAGCACGAAATCACTTTGCCGATGCACTACCAACATTGGCATCAATGGTAGAAATCTCCTATGGCATCGAGACAAAGACAATCATGATCAAACAGAGGAATGAGCCGTCCTTCTGCCTCCAGATTAAGGAACCTGAAAAGTTAGATATTGAGCCACCATGGTTCTCAGATATCAATAATTTCCTTAAAGCTCGTGCTTTCCCTGAGGGGACATCCAAGGAAGACAGGTGGACCATTTAACATTTATCGGCCAAGTACGTCGTCTGTGGCAAGTGCCTCTACCAGAGGTCGTATAACAATATCCAACTCAGATGCCTAACTGAAGGTGAGGCAGTCAATATCATGAAAGAAATCCATGAGGGAGTATGGGGGCCCATGTCAATGGACACATGCTGGCCAAAAATATCTTATGGTAAGGGTATTTTTGGACTACAATAGAAACTGACTGTTGTAAGCACGTGCAGAAGTTCTACAAATGGTAAGAGCACTCCAGTCTGATACATGCTCCGACTATAGATCTACACAACATGGCTACTCCCTGGCCATTTGCCACTTAGGGCCTTGATGTCATTGGAAAGGTCAATCCAAAAGCATCAAATGGGCATCCGTTTATTCTTGTCACCATCGAGTACTTCATAAAATGGGTAGAGGCATCATCTTACACGAGTACCACAGCCAGTCATGTCAAGAAGTTCATCAAGAACAATATCGTTTGCCAATTCGGTGTACCCAAGTTCATCATCACAGACAATGGTACCAACATTGAAAACAAGCACATCAGATCCTTTTGTGAGCAATATAAAATCATGCATCATCACTTGTCGCCATATCGGCCGCGAACCAATGGTGCCATAGAAGCTGCTAACAAAATAGTCGACTACATTCTTGAGAAGATGGTTGTCACATACCGAGATAGGAGCTAAATATTACCATTCGAATTATGGGCCTACCAAACATCGATCCGTACAGCTACAGGGGCAACACCGTTCTTCCTTGTGTATGGAACTGAGGCCGTGCTATCGATTGAGGTTGAAGTACCATCGCTCTACATTCTTATCGAATCTGATCTACTAGAAGTCGAAACAAAGAGGTCCCATTTGGAGCAACTGAACCTGCTAGATGAGAAAAGGCTCCTAGCCTTGTGTCACTCCCAGGCCTATCAGAGAAGGATAGCACATGCTTACAGCAAGCGTGTTCACAACCGAGATTTAATAGTGGATGACACAGTATTCAAGAAAATCTTCCCTTCTCTCCACCTCGATCCAAGAGGGAAATTTAACTCCAACTGGGAAGGACCTTACGTCATTCGAGAAGTGCTCTCGAGATACGTGTTTCGCCTTGCCACCACGGGTGGAGATCAGTTTCTTGAGCCCATCAACGCTGGATACATACACTAATTCTATTGCTAATTCTCCTACAATAAGGTAAGTATTTACAAAATAGATAAGTGACTGCTTAAGGGCCCCACAAAAGAGGCCATCATTTCCAAGCCCAGTAGCAATAAAAAAAAATAAATACCTGAACACTCATACCCTTGCTACACCTATTGTGCCATGAGCTTTTCTTTATAAACCCCTCTCAGGAAGAAAAAAGAAGAGGTAAAAATATATATACCAAACAAAAAAAAAGAGAGGAGAAATGAGTTACCCTCAAAATAAAAAAAAATAAAAAGTAGAAAAGCAAAATCCCAAAAAGAGGATGTCTTAAAAAAGCAAAAGAGAATAGAAAAGAAAAAGTGGGGCATGTACGGTCTATATTCCCCAAGGAAGAAGTGTATTATGGAAACTGAAACCTTATTGAGGAAACCTACTTAACCCAAGAATACCTTAAAAATTCCAAACCTATCCCATGGCCAAGATACATCCAGAGAAAAACCCTTCTTTAAGGTCTTTGAGCAGTCACAGTATCCATTGAATCGGCACGAGCTAAGCTGAGAGACGACAAAAGAACTCTATCCAGTCAGCTATGATGGAGTCAATGTCTATGTCATGGCCTTTGAGAAAATTAAAAAAAAAATAAGAAAATGAAAAAATAGAAGCTCAAAGCAAAATGGACGTGGTGAAAACCCGAAAGGGCGCCATGGGTAAAACCAGCGAGCTTACGGACCAGGTGAAAACCTGAAAAGGCGCTTGGGGTAAAAATACATACCATGGATATAGTGGAAACCCAAAAGGGCGCTATGGGTAAAAAAAAGGGTAACAATGGGCACGGCAAAAAACCCGTCTTGGGTGTTGTGAGTAAAAAGGATTGAAAAAGAAAAATATAAGAGAAAAGAAAAATCTTTCAGCTAATCCTTTAGTTAAAATTTTGATTTATTTGGTCACCAATTGGGTCGCTCATGCTTACTCAAATCGGGTCTTAATTAAGTATATCTTCATATTGCACCATCAAACGTATGACCCAAGGTAAGGATAAAGGGTTAATTCGATCCGAAGGGATAGACGTTCTGACCATGGTAAAATTTTGAACCTCACTCAGGTTTGACCCCATGAACCGGTTCGACTATGCTCAAAATGGGACCCATTACTTCGCCTCATTGTTAAGGCATCAAACAAAAAAGAACAAAGAAAGGAAAAACAAAAATAAGAAATTTGAAATAATCCAAAAAATATATATACTCCTTCCATGTACATGTTTACAGCATCGTACTTCCATCTCAAAAATGAAGAAAAAGAATAAAAAAATCTCTGAAAATAAAAATCTAAAAAATATATAAATCATGAAAATTGAAACTATGTAGGTAAAGGTTTGCTTATCCTTTTGTTAATTAGGCACCATGCGTCTAGGTATTCGTAGGATGGTCACTGTTCCTATAAATTATACCTAGACGGGATCTGGGATAGGACTTTCATCACCTTTTATTGCTTATCACCCCTAATGTGTGCATATTTTTGCATAGTTAAATAATTTGTAAGATTATTGTTGGCAGAGACTAGGATTAAGTGTCTCCTTCTGTAGATACCCAATTTTGGTCAGATTTGTTCAGTATTATTGGAAGTTAGGTGCTCTAAGTCATGTTGATCCATGGCACATTCTAAAAAATGGTGCGCACTCCCAAAAAGCATTGCGACATCAATATTCTCTCTGCTCGGGTACTTGTACTAAATTATCTTCGAGATTGTTGGGTTCATCCAAAAGTCTTGAACCCTACCTCGCGTAGGGGCACTCGTGGATGAAATAATGGGGCAATCAATGACTCATGCGATTGGACACAAACAGTAGATCTTCATGCCTTTGCCTTACATCAATCTTTGAGTATGGGTCGATCACTCTCCCGCTCGCAAGGCTGTTTTATTTAGAATTAAACTTAAACATCAAATATCATCAATTATTTCACTATCTCGATTATTCCCAGTAATGTCGCTAAGCTCTTGGGGACCAATAATCTTGAGGAATGGATATTTTCCCAATGATATGGGTTTCCCCAACTCTCAACGGATGTTTTCCCAATGTGATGGGCTTATGTTAATCTCCATGTTTCTTTCCATTTTGATGTTTGAGGTTTGTTTTGAGTAAAGCATACCTGATAACATTACCTTGGGCCTCTTCGAATGTCTCTTTTTTTACATACGATTGTTAATGATCAAATACCAAAGAGGGGCATTCTTAGACACCCAAAATTAGCCCAAGGCCCGATCGACACGTACTTTGAAAAAAGTGTGCCTCGAGCTTCCAAAAGTATTTCCCAAACTCTTAGGAATCATCCTAAAATCCTTAGGAATCATCCTGAACCCTTAGGAATCAACCCTAGCCTTCCCAGAGCCGTTAGAACCCTTCCAGGGCTCGATTCGACACCTCTTGAATAGTGGTTGGAAAGAGGAGTGCCAAAATTTACAAGGACATCTGCTAGAGCTCATACCTATACCATTGGCAAGAGAATGTTCCCAGATTTATAACGAGTCAAGAATCGCCTCAATCCGAGTTGTATACCGAAAGTTATGGCAATTTGAAAAATGATGAAAAATTGTAGGATTTTACTCTCGCATGTATAATATACACGCTAAGGCAATTTTTGGCAGAATTTTTCCTAACGTGTATAATATACACATTCGGCCAAATATGCTTTATTTGGTCTCTAGGGTGGGTTATGAACCTCTAGCTTCAAAACCAGCTCACTGTTCCTAAGCTTAGCGTATATAATATAGACACTAGGCTTAGCTACAGTGATTTTTGAGATTTTGTCTGAAAATCACATTTGGGGTTTGACTTGTTGACCACCCCAATGTTTGGGGTGAGTTTTGAAAGGACTGTTGCACCCCCATTTATTCTATTCGCACTTTTGCCACTTAGAGGCCTCTCCTATCATCTACCATTACACCCCGTTCACACCTTTCCACAACATTGAAAAAACCAAAATTCTTAGATTTAGGATTACCTAATTGCTAATCTCATTAGCCTTTAAGTATCCTCCTAACCTACCCCAACTCTATAAATAGAGAGGCACCCCCCCTCCCCTTACTAATGGCTTGAAAAATTTTCCAAAGAGAGAAAGATTAGAGATTTCCTTCTCCCCTTTGGTGCACCATACCCATACAAAATTTCAGAATTCAAAATAATCTTTTATCCCCCACCTTTTATCAAAAACCCCTTATCCTAGGTGAGAACTATTCTTTAGTCCTCTTCTTCCACCTCTTAGCTACTAAGCCTTAGAGATTAGAACCCATCTTTCAACATCTTAAGCTATCGGAAGCTCATCAAGTGCATCAACTCGAAGGTCCACAGTTGTGCTACAAGGGCTCAAGAGCTCTGGCTCTCCACTCTTTTCCACTACCTTCCTTGCTTTCCTCTATCCTAAAATTGAACTATTACACTGCCCAAATTTCAGCAAGCAAGAAGGGCTCAATAGGATCGGCATGCCTTTGGGTAAGAGGAAGTGCTGCCCATTTTCCTTTTTTTTTTATATATAATTATATATATATATATATATATATATATATTTTTATATACACATCCAAACAGCCATAGTAGAGACTGCTTACGAGCGGGTTGATCGGGTGCCTAACACCTTCCCGATCAATAACCGAAGCCCCTACCCAAGAGCCTTTGGTGTAGACCAGAATCAGAGTCATTATCTAAGGACACCAAAAGCTCTAGGTGGCGACTCTAGTTTTATTACGAGCGCATCGTCGTGATGGATTTGATAAAAATCCACGATTGCACAGATCTTGATTAAGTACCGGAAGATTAAGAAGAATTTCTGCCTAAGGATTACTACCCATAGATTATTGATTTGGACTTAGTATATTTGGACTTTTGTATATTTGGACTTGGTACATTTCAGTGAGTTTTGTATTGTAATTGAAAATCAATACATTTTGTACACCATTGTTTGTGTGACGTACGACCGTCACCAGTTGTTTATTTAAGTTTTTGCTTAGAGGTTCTACATGTTATGGAATCTTGTTTACTGCCATATACAATATCTATTTGATTTCCACATGTGTGTGGATGTACCAAGTATCTGATGACTCGATGTTACCAAAAATCTGTGGGAAAGTAAGGTCGTCACAAGATTCATATATTCAAATACCCATTTTGGGTCCAGAGTTTTCAGATATTCAGATTTACCAATTTCGGGTCCAAAGTTTCAGATATTCAGATTTACCCATTTTAGGTCAAGAGTTTCAGGTATTCAAATTTACCCATTTCGGGTCAATAGTTTTAGATATTTAGATTCCCAATTCGGGTTCAGAGTTTTAGATATTCAAATTTTCATTTTAGATTCGGAGTTTCTATTCCAATTTTCATTTCAGATTTAGAGTTTCATATATTAAAACTCTTATTTCATATTCAAATATGCTTCAGATTCAAGTTCAAGACCAACTACGAGTTCAAATATAGGTACAAGTACCAATTTCAAATGCTACTTTAAGCATGCCAATCAAGCAGTTCAAACAGTTCATGTCACTGTCAGTCATTTCTTTTTATGCATTTATGCTTTTTATCATATTCATAACATATCATTTACTGTCATAATAGATCAAATCATGTCATATGTTGTCATATCAGACCATCTTACTATCATTATAGATCATATCATATCGTATATTATCATATCAGATCATATCATATTTTATTCTATCTTATCAAACCATCTATCATTTCATTTCCAAACATGTCAATATTCCTTTCATGTCAGGTCATATTGCAACATGTCACTATCTAACATGTACTTATCTTGTATTTTTATGTACTTTTCATGTACTTTTCATGTGCCTATCATGTTCTTTTCACTCTGATTGTTTAATCGATGGTCAATTACTTTACTTATATTATAATATTTGGTATGGGCTATGGGTGCAACGAATTATGGGTCTAATGGATTATAGGTCCAAAGGGTCCAACGGATTCAATGGGTTATGGGTCCAATGGAGTATTGGTCCAAAGGGTCCAATGGGTTGAATGGGTTCAATATAATATAGGTCCAATGGATTTTTTCGTCCAACGGGTCCAACACAATATGGGTCCAATGGATTTTAGGTCCAAACGGTCCAATAGGTTAAATGGGTTCAATACAATATGGGTCCAATGGAATTTTATGTCCAAAGGGTCCAACACAATATAGATGATTGGGCCTTTACTAGATTTAAATCTATAGGTACGAGCCTTTCCAAGGTCCAGGTTATATGTGTTTCAATTTTCACAGGCCTTAATCAACATGCCTTGGGCCAGGCTCGTAATCAAATTTATTGAGCTATCAGTCAGATCCTTAAAATAAGCTCTTGTCAATCCTATCAATCTTATTTACTTAAGAGTTTAGAATCATTGGGCCGTCAAAGAATTTGATCGGGTCCTTTGACTAGATTAACCAAAATCACATGAGTCTTTATCATAGGTTGAGTTCTCATATTGACCATGTGTTTGGCCTCTTTCAATTAGTCATAGGTCTTGGGTCAAGGTTCGAGTACTAGGCCTTTATCCAACAAGTGTATATTTAGGATTTCCGAAAAGAATGTCGGACATATAGTAAATTGGCCACCATTTTTGGCTCCAATCGAATTTTTGAATGATTCTAAAGTTGTGAGCAAGAGCACTAATGAGAGCATCTTTTTCAAGTGGTGGAATTTAAAAATAAGATCAGGTCTTGTCATGGTAGACAGATCACCGAGATATGTTCTGTTTTATCAGGGTTTCAGGCCAGAATTATTAGGCATCGGTGTTCGGTCCATAACTTTTTACTCTGATAAGAGAATTGATCACTCAGTGGATCTTTAGAAAAATCTGTGAGTCACCCAAATTTTTAATTTATATTTTTTGGGTCAAAAGTCAACAGATCAAGACTTAATCGCGTCAATCAGATTGAAGGTCGGGTCTAGTTTTTGGCTATGTGTCATTTACCAGGCTTCTGGGCTACAATTTTGCCGATTTTCTCGTCGTCAATTCTGATAAAATTGAGGTGTGAATTTTTTCCCAACAATTAGGGACATATTAAGGTCAACATCTAATTATTCCTAGATTTTTCTGATACTTTTTGAAGCTCGGAAACCAAAGCCTATTACAACTCTATTTTCAGGTGCAACAGGGTAGATTTGCCGCATCGCATTCCGGGTGCCATAACTTTCAAACCGTAGGGATTTGAGTCTAAATTTTTTACCGAGCATCGAGAAATCATTCAAGTTTATTCCAGAATTTTTAGGGAATTTTTGGGAATTTATTTTTATTTATTCTGTCCGTTGTTCCGGGGCTGACTTTTTGTGCGCTGCAAGGTTTATAGACACGGGCTTTTGATGGGGTCCACCTAGTGGTCCATCCAATGCCACAAATTATTGGGTCTCAGTCCAGGACATTCCCAAGTTAATCTTAGATCTATCAGGATTAAGTTTTGGGTCATCTTATCTATTTAATTAGCGCTAATCAGTTACCGGTACTTCCCTAGTCATCGATATCGATTTTTCTAAAAATTATCGATTCGGGCTTTAAGAGCCATCCGATTGAACCTAAGATATCGGGCTGATTATATCTTCAAATTTCATTTTCTTTTTGAAAATATTTTTTAGAAAAATCCCATTTAAAAATACTCATTTGACGAATTTCTAACTTTTATTTCTGATATCACGTATAGCCTAACCATTAATCTATTCCTATCCACGCATCTAACATCGTTGAAATTGCCAATGATTAAGTCAAAGGTTAAACATATAATTTTCCAGAATTTATAATCTTATATAACTCATTGATAAGTTAGGAAGCTATGATTAAGATAAGTTTGGTTTAGGCATTTTTATCAAGGAAATTCTAGCCTATCTAGCTAGTTTTCAAAGAGATCAATGGGACCATCCGATTTATTAATCATGAATCAAAGTTGAACCATATTTCTGAGATATGGCCATACAAAGGTGTCCATATCCAGCCATTAGATCATATTCAAAGTCCTATCCTAATTCCATAAAAATTAGGTAAAAAATCTTCACTAGATCACATATAGTTATTCTAGATATTAGATGATCTATAGCCATACATTGTAAGTATGATAATTTGATGATATCTAAACATATGAGATCACACATAAATAATCCATCAAATGCATCAAATATCACAACATAATTTCTATGATTAACTATACAAAGAACCATCATTTATCAACTCTATACTATTCATGGCAAAAGATGTATTTTTGACCAATCTTTAACCTAGAAATCCGTGAAATAGATGATGAACCATGGTGATGAAATCGTAAACCTACTCTACTATGTCCATATCATTCATCTATAGGGATCATTTGTTCTAAAATTTATGGCATAATAAAAAATTTCAAGAATAGACTAATTTTCTAAATTTTGACCTTCTAGGTCAATCTAAGCCAATAGATGGCCTTGCATGTGTATGAAGATCACATGCATGGTACCATTTGGCTTAAGTCCATGTAACATTATGTAATAACAGAAATTATACATAGCAAAGTTCATTTTATTTACCAAAAATATAGCATTTCTAAGCTAATCTTCAAAAATTGACCTAGTTTGACCTTATTGGTCATTTCGGGCCATTGGATGGCCTCACATGTGTGTCAAGATTACATGCATGTTTATCCCATGCTCAGGTCCTGTACTTAAACCCATAATTTATTCATGCAACAATCACATTTAACCATGAGATTTATGAGAAAAACCTCAAAATTTCAAGATCTAGTGATCTAGGCCTATTTAGCCATCATGGACCATTGGATGACTCTAAAGTGATCCTATAGATCACATCCAAGAGTTCGAATGTGCTGGCCCCATGTAAGAACATGGTAATTCCAGAACTTAGCCATCCAAGAACAAGAAAAACCATGCAACTTTGAGAAAATCTTAATACTACAAAGCTAGGAGTCTAGACAAAAGAAACTAAACTTAGATTTTACCTTTGCTAAGCTCCAATTCCTTGCTATTTTTCTCCAAATCATGTGGTTAAGAGGGCTAGAATGGGGCTCAAAAATTTATATGTGGATGTGGGGAGTGGGGAGAGTGGAATGGTGGTGTTTGATTTAGAATCTAAGGGTTGAATTGAAGGGGGAGATTTTTCTGTACACTAGGGTTCTATGGAACTCTAATGGAGTTGAGAAGAGAGGAGGAAGATTAAGCTTGAATGCAAATGGGAGGACCCCATGGAGAATTCGAAATTTGCAATGGGAGAGGGGACGTGGGCTGAAAATTTATGACACTTGTCACACCTTGACTTCCCAAGTCTTATTCCCATAATTCCCAATGTGCTCTCATAATGACAATTCACTCTCTCGCTCTCTCATCCATGATCCCACACTACTCCCATCTTTCACCCACTTTGACCACTTTTTCACACCACACATCCATTCTTATCTTGTCTTTTATGGTCTTCTATGTCCTCAAACTATGTGAATGTCTTTTTTCTACAAAATCTTGTGGTGCATACAAGTTGTTGCATCATACACCCTAGATTTCCCCAATGCAAATTGGGTGATGTAAGATGGGTCAACCTCAAGTCAACAAGATCAATGGTGGGGATTAAGTAGAGATTTGAAATTTTCAAATTTTAAATTTCAAAATTTAGGAAAATTAATTATATTTACTCTTAAACTTTTAGTGGATTTACAAAAATTGCCACTTAAGTGTGAGAAGCACTAACACTTAACTCTAGGTGTTAGCACATCTTCAAACCTCTATCTCATAGGTCAATCTTTGGCTGGAGGTATCTAGGAATCTTGTGATGATCTTTAAAACACTACAAAAAATAAGACTATTAGCGGCAGTTTTTTTTAATAAAAAACTGCCGCTATTAGTACTGTCGCTATAAAAAACTGCCGCTACACTACAAAAAACTGCCGCTATTTGTAGCGACAAGATTAATAGCGGCAGTTTTTTATTAAAAAAAACTGCCGCTAATAGTCTTATTTTTTGTAGTGAAATCTGATTCATTGGTGGTGATCCCCTCATCAACATCAAGGTTCAGGTTCAATTTTGGTCAAACCTCGGTTCAAACTTTTATTCATGCAATAATCCAAGTAAAGTTTAGGTATTAGATGCGGTGTCTCAACAATAATTTTATAACACACCTATTAAATTAAATGGGGTGCACTATGGGTGCCACTAGTAATAGTCATTTTCCTATTATTTTAAGCTGGGTGCTTTAAAAATTTTGGTGGACCGGCCTCAAGCAGCACGGTTAAGTCACACCAGTGTCCAGTTAACATTTTGACCAACACAGAGGTCAAGGGGCAGGTGTTATATCCTCCCCTCCTTAAATAGGATTTCATCCTCATAATCAAAACTTTATGGAATGTTTTGAAAATAACTTTGATTTCTATTAGGGCCTCAGTCGCGGCTATAACAGCTACGAGCCTATTGATTTCCTCTTTAACGATTACTAGAATCCCCTCACTCTGACCAAGTTCAGCAATCTCTTTAGTGAGGTGCCATTTAGTGTTTCAGAGTCTTCATTTTATGCCATCCATGTGTTGGACAGTGTCACATTTACCGAGTGGATTTCCTCTAAGAAGAGAAACATGTATTGCCCAAATGTGTTTCTCACTAGTCAGATTGTTGATGCAAGTCTTAAGGTGGTGGATTGATGCTCTGTGTAAAGTACATTGGTGGAAGGGGAGAAGCTCTTCCTATTCTAGTTTCTTAATTTTATGTGTCAGTTTCGTCATCATTTCTAGGAGAGTTATTGTACTTCCTATCTATGGAAACATCAAGATTGTTCTTAGAAACACTCTCATTTTGATGATTTTCAATCAAATAAGAATAATATTAACTTAACAAATAGAATCTCAATAGTTCTTACAGATTACAGGTAATTATGATGCACTTAATCATTCTAGTCTACTCAAGGTTTATTATAATTCTTACCTTTTTTCTTTTCACGCAGAGCTTGTTCATATGTGTGGATTAACTGTTGTGTTCTGCGTAGGTGAGATTAAGTTCGTTCACGAGCTGTTTCTTTCATGTACTTGAAGTAATCTTTCCATTCATGACGGGTTTCTAGGCTAATCAGTAAATTACTTACTTTGGTGCAGTTTTCTTCATGTGACCTAAAAGTGTTGTGGCAAAATGTTCCACGATATATCTTTCCTTTCTTATGTTGTCCTTTTTCTTTTGAATGCATGTCAACATATTTTTGTGGTCCTCTAGTTGCCGTAAGTACATTTGTTCGTACCTATGTAGCATCTTTCTCCCTTTTGTATTTCATGTAGCGTATCGGGAATTCATGCATATGTGTCCATCTGTGACAGATTTGTGTTTACTGCCGATTGGGGTTTTCCTTTGACTCATTGTAAGAATGTTTTTAACTACAAATAGTTATAAAATTTTACCGCAAAAGCAAATTTTCATATTATTCTATTAGAATTTTCATCTCAAAGTTGTCATAATTCCATAGGTCTTTCTACTCATGGGAGAATAGATCGAGACAAAATGATCATATCAAAAGATTTCTAAATCCTATTTCCAGGGTTCGGGAGTATAAGTTTTAGCCTATAGCTGTCGGTATGTGCTTTTCTCTAGGTCCCTTTCAAGTCTCGCAACAAGTGGCCCAATTCGGTCCGAGTGGACTCTGTTGCAATGGGGGGTATGCTAGAATAATGAAAGGACAATATTTAAATGCAGAAAAATAGGAGAAGGAAAATTTTAAATGGAGAATACCTGGGTTGATGCGATCACCAGTTACAGATATTTAATGATGATGTAACTCGTCACTGATAATGCTCTGCTGGATGCAGGTTGACTCCTTTACTGAACGTTGGCCAACTAACTTCTGCAGCTATGGGTTGCCTAAAGTCTATCTTGTTTGGTTTCCTATTCCCATTGGGATCTATCTAAAAGGGGGGTTGGCGCGGCTTGCTATGCTAAGGAGGATTGGCCCCATTCCCGGGTAACCTCTGTAAGCTCCCTTGAGGAAATCGGCAAGGCTAAGGCATCTTTGGAAAGAAGTTGGAGACGTAATTATAGCTCTAGGGAGCGAATTTTTGTAGAGGTTTCCTAAGGGATGGATCTAAGGCTAAGGGAAGGGCTCGTTCCTTCAGTACCCGTTCGAGAGTCAAGACTGGTGGGCCAGTTCAACCAGCTTGAATACCCTGAGGTTTCTAGAGAAGAGTCTACACTTGGTATGCAGCTCGACCCCTTTCTTTGAAAACGTCAAAGAGAACCACGAATTTTTAAAAGTAACAAGCCTGAGAGGGGAGTTCTGTAGAATAAAATTGGTGAGTGGGGCTATGGAATGGGGCCTTTTTATAGGTATCTGACTAATTAGGTGCATAGGGGAGTGTGCCCAATGGAGAAATTACACGCATGTTACCATGCGCATAATTGAATTGAGCGCATGGATCCACGCCCGTAACTGCCCAGAGGTTGGTCACCGACTTGGGAGTGACTAGCGAACTGGCTCAACTAGTGTCTTAGTTCCAATATCCATGGAACGAATTACGTGCATGGAGCCATGCGCATAATCCAATTATGCGCATGTAACAATGCGCATAATTGAAGTGTATGAGCGATCACAGGATTCAGGGACCTAGTCCAAGTATGGACTAATTATGCACACCCATTGGTGTGTGTAATCGAATTGTGATTAGGGTCTTTGGTGGTGCACGAAAGGGTGCACCCTAGTCCAACTTGGACTGATTGCCCGAGTTTAGACATGCATGCAATCAAAGTGCGCGCATGGGTCCCCACGTGTAATTCAGGATCCTCTGGGGCAGGGTCGGGATCGAATCAATGGGTTGAGGTTTCAACCCAGAACTCCCCCATAAACTCTTTATATGGTGGATGAGTCCCGGATGAGGTTTTAAGGGGTTCTAAGACTTTTAGAGAGGATCGGTTCCTTTCCGGAAGTTATGGGTAACGTGTTATTCACTGAAAAGTACCACTTTTCACCTCTTAACCTATCCTTTGCTACACCTTGAAGCTGACTAATAAACCAATGTTTAGTTTATTTTGCAGTTAGTAATAATTGTGCAGCTTAATACAAAGTGCATGCCTTTAGTGCCCAAAGAGAAAGAATTAAAGTCATGGATGACTACTGTGCCAAAGAATGAGGGAACATCATGGTGGTACCCACCATGGTGCCTATTTTGCATGTCATAATGGACCAAGGAAGTCTAGGAGATGAGAGAAGCATAGATGTGAGTGGTGAGAACTGCAATAGCAGCATATGCATTGCAGCAAAGTAGTAGAGTCATTTTCTTGCGCAGTCAGAGATGTTTCCTCGAGTGTCTAAATTTGCAGTAAAGCTTCCTCGCATAGCTATTACATGCAACTGAAATAAACTCATGAAGAATTCACGCGCCCAATGGAGGAATGAACCTCTGAGAACAACTTCGCGCAGTAGCCACGTGTTTGATCTGCTTTCAGCACTCCAAGACTTCGCGTAGCAGTCACGCATTAAACCTTCAAAAATCCAACTCGCAAAGTTCTCATAGGGATCAAGTCTTATATCAGTCGTGCCCACAGTCTTGCGAGACTATTATGCCCAAAAGAGTCAAGAAAGCTTTCGCAGCTCAAGAGGAGAGAGAGCTCTAGAAATACATTCATGCGCATAAAATCTTAACCGTCTACCTAGCGAGCTGTGCTATACAATGCACAAGGAGCCGAGCAAAATGCAAAATATCAATGTGAGAACCTCGAGACAGTAGACACCTGAAGTTCCACTGTGCGAGGAAAGCCAGGGAGTGCACATTCTACCTCACGATAACATTGCAGGATAGAGCAGCTACGCAATAATTCAAATCCCACTCTGCGAGTGATAAACCTTCCAAGCTAAATCTACCCTGGCGAGCACTCTGCAATTTCACGAAGGAATTAAAAATCCAATGTCAACCCCGTGAATCTCGGGCTCTCCACTTCTCAATCTTTACTCAGAGACCTTTTGGGGATTTCCACAGGTCCAAGGCACACATCTTGAGGCCCTAATCTTGATGCACACATCCCAAGGCATCCTAGGGTTGTAACCAAGCCACGTCTACTAGAAAATTAGAGTTTATTCTTCTCTCAACCAAGGCATCAAGGACTGCGTATATAAGCTGTAAATTTAACTTAGAAAACATCTCTCCTTCAGCTTGAGCCAACTATGAGCTTGAGCAAACTAGGGTTAGGGTTTGATCACCTCTTTTTCAATTTTTTCTTTTCTCTTAACCCAACACTTGCTGGCTATATCATCTGTAAGCAGTTAGGTTTAGTTTTATTCAACTTTTGTAATGGGTCTTGTAACCTTTGGGATTTTGTGAGAGCTATTATGCACAAGGCTACTGCCCTGAGGACATCTCATTGTAAGTATTGGTTTAATCAATGAATGTCAATTTTTAATATGTATTAAATCTATTATTTTTCTATTTGCCCATAGTTTTGTTCAATCTATGCCATGCATTTAGGATTTGAGCTTATTTGAAATACCCATGGGAGCTTGAGCTTGTAGCCCTGGGACCATGGTGGCAGCAACAAGTTACATGTTCCATCTCAGTCCTCTGTGGTGCAGATAACCTCTGTGGATAGCTTGCGACCATTTAAGTGGATAGACTATAGCCCTAGGGTGATTCCATGCCACATGTCTGTGAAGGATTCATCTCCTCTGCACTTGAGCTTATAGCCTTGTGAGGGGTTATTGTAGGAACAAGCTCCCCTTTGTTTTACTTGACCAACATCAGATATTAGATCTGATTTCTCTGTAGAGATTGCAGACTTGTGAGCTGAGTCATTGCAAGCCCTTTGTAGCAATGACCAGTTGCATTTAAGTCCCCAAATAGCTTTTGAGCTACTGTGGTTTCCACTGATTTTTCAAGAACTATTTGCTCCCATGGATGCCTGAGCTTGTAGCCTGAAAAACATGGTCTCTATAATGATGTAAATGTTCTGATTTGATACATTGGGTGGAGGACATCTATTGGATAATCTATGATCATTTAAGTGGATAGGTTATAGCCTTAAGATCAGTCTATTCCATTAGATCAGATTGGTTTTCTAATTTAATTCATGTGGTTTGATTCTTTCTACTGGATTGCCTGTGACCATTGAAGTGGACAAGTTATAGCCTTAAGGGACCAGGTCAAACCATAACAGTTAAGTTAGATACTTGCTCCTTGCAGATGTGCTTGTAGTCATCTGAGAGATTGTTGCAATGATAACCCAAAATCAAAGTTACATAACTGAATTAACCTTAGCTTTATTGCCTCCTTCCCATCATTTTTTCTTTATTTTAACACACACCATCACCACCTTTTTCATAAACGTTTCTTTAGGATAGGACTGCACTTCATTTCTCTTCTTTTAGTGTTAATTTAGTGTAGTTATGGCACCCAACTCCCTTTCTCTAGGATTGTCAGATTTGTAGCCAAATCTGGAGGCCTACTAACATAACCCATTTTGGGTTCTAAATCAATTTTTATGTGGGACAAATTCTTACTTACTCAAAACTTTCTATAATAGCTTTATATCTTGCAGGCTGTGTATTTTAAATTTGATGTTTTAACTAATTTTTATTTTTTCATTTTTTGATTTATATTTCTTTACCACTGTTCTCTCACCAATAACAAGACAGCACACAAGGAAAATTCAACAAGTTTTTGGGGCCATTGCCGGGGATATTGATCTTTTTAGTAGACCTGAGTGGTATTATATTTTAGTCTAGAAAATTTTTTTTAGTTGTGCCTTAAATAGAATAAAAAGTACTACTGATTTTTGTAAAGTTTTACAGAATTGGACAACAATAGGAAAAATCTATAGCAGTAGCTGGAGTTTAGCTATCTCTATTTGCACTTTTTTTGCCCTAAATCTCAGTCCATTTGTGTTGAATTCCCTATCATTAGTTTAGCTGTAAATTTGTTTAGTTGTAAATTTTGTTTGCAAAATTTTTTATGTTATGAGCATTTTCTTTGCCTGCTGATTTTGTGTGTGTATGCTTGATAGAAGGTCCCTTAACTATGAGTTGGAACTCTCAAATCCTAAGGTTGAAAGGTTCCTTAGACTGAGAAACACCACAACAGCCCCTACTATTGAAACTGAGCCAGCTGTCATGGCTGAGAGGCAAAGAACTCTAACGAAATAAAATGCACATGGGGATTACACAACTCCCTTTTGCATACAATTCCCTTCAGTTGAGGGAAATTATGAAATCAAGTCCTCCACCATTAACATGCTACCATCTTTTCATGGGCTCAGTAAGGAAGATCCTTACAAGCACATTGATCAATTATTGACACTTTACACCACATTTAACATTACTGGTTATGGACCTGAAGCCACCAAACTTAGGTTTTTTCCTTTTTCCCTAAAGGACAAAGCTAGCACCTGGCTCTCAAAGCTCCCAGCCAATAGCATCTAGGCATGGAGTGACCTCCAAAGCTAATTTTTGACTAAATTCTTTTCCATGAATAAAACTAGTCACATGAGCACAAACATATTGTCATTTACTTAGTCCTTAACTGAATATTTTTATGAGGCATGAGAGAGATTTTAAGAAATGTTAAAACAATGTCCCTACCACTAAATTCCATAGTGGCAACTTGTGCAAGTATTTTACCAAGGAATTAATCCTAAGAGTAGGAATATGGTGGATGCCTCATGTGGGGGTAGATACCTCCACAAGGCAGTTGATGAGGCATGAGAGTTGTTTGACATTATTGGTGAGAATTCCATGCAGCAAGAGTCACTGTCTCGCAATGACAGCCAAACCCTAGATAAGTTGGTGAAAGAATCCTCTCCTAGAGGTGGAATGTATGAGGTTAAGGTGCATAGTGAATTGGAAAGGAAGGTGGACAATTTGTGTTTAAAGTTTGATAAATTGAAGAATGTGATGCAGCCTAGGATGGCTGCACAAGTGGAAGAGGCATGTCTGATATGCCAATCTCCCACACATTCACCGCAAGAATGTCCATCAGTCAACCAATTCCCTGATTTAGTTATGGAGCATGCCAATGCTTCCCAAGCATATGGGCAGTAACCTGCTGGTTACACATGGAGAAACCAACCAAATCTAAGGTGGAGATAAGACACATACCAATAGCCCCAGCAACAGTAGTTGGCAGCCCCATACAGACCTCAGCATTAGTTCAACCAAGGATATGCACCAACGCAGGACTTTCAATTGCATGCCTCACAGCCTAATCAGTTGATCTTGCCCCCATAGCAGCCCAAATCCTCTTCCTTTAATGAGCAAATGCTGGCATCAATACAAAATCTGGAAAACTTGGTCTAAACTGTGAACTCTCATAGGCAAAACATTAAAAAAATAGAGGACCAACTGGCTCAAATTTATAATTCTTTGAACAAGAGAGAGGAGGGCAAGTTGCCTAGTCAACCCTTGGCCAACCCTAAAGCACAATATATGATTAGAGAAGGCTCCTCTACCCATGAGGAGGCTAATGCAATCACTACCCTAAGGAGTGGTAGGGTGGCTGACAATTAAGTGGGCAGGACAAATGAGGAGGCTATGGAGAGTGAAAATGAAAGAAATATGAGTATTGAAGAACCAAAGAATTCATCACCTGCTGTAGAGCAGTAAAGACAAAATAAAGGGGCTGGTGTTGAGCCCCAACAGCAAATAATAAATGAAGAAAAGAGAAAAAAGCAAAAATTTGACCATGATGTTGTTAGGCATGCAGCTGTGGCACCAACAGTCCCACGGCTGCCATTTCCTCATGCACTTGCTGGCTCATCTCTTTTTGATAAGGGGAATGCTTTGATGGAGGAAATGATGGAGACCTTCAAGCAAGTTAAGATTAATTTTCCCCTGTTTGATGCTATAAAATAGATCCTTACTTATGCTAAATTCTTGAAGGACATCTACACATAGAAAAGAAAAGCAAGGGTGCAGCTGTCCAAAAAGGTTTTTACTGTTAAACATGTTGAATCAGTTCTATCCATAGCCACACTTGAGAAATTACATGACCCAAGGGTACCTACTATCCCTTGCATAATTAGAAACCACACAATTGGTAGAGCCCTCTTGGACTTAGGGGCCAATGTGAACCTGCTCTCATATTCTGTGTATGAGGAGCTAGGTTTGGGGGAGCTAAAATCCACATCAGTTGTGCTCCAGCAGGCTGATAGGTCTAAGAGGACACCTGTGGGTGTGGTGGAGGATGTTTTGGTGAGGGTGGACAAGTTCTACTATCTTGCTAATTTCCTAGTTTTCGACATGGACCCTTGTAAAAGTAAAGCCCCAATTCCTGTTATCCTTGGTAGGCCATTCTTGGCTACTGCTAATGCTTGCATTCAATGCAGGTCAGGGCTTATGGAGGTGACCTTTGGGAATATGAAGGCCCAATTAAATATGTACAATGCTTCTAGGCTGCCTCAGATGGACATTCAGGACTGCTGTGTAATAGATGTACTTGATAGCCTACTAGAGGAAGAGTTATCCAATTTGCTAGATTGGGATAATGTTTCTGAAAACCTAGAAAATATTTGGAGTATAGTTAAGAAGGACTCCCAAGCTCTCAGGACAGAAGACATCACCAAAGGAGAGCCTTATGGGAGCCTATTGCAGCATTCTAGCTGGAAACCTACATTACTGCCCCTTCCTCAAACTACCAAGGCACCTTTGTTGCCTTCCATTGAAAGTCCCCCTGATCTGAAGCTTAAGCAGATCTCAGCCACATTAAATTATGCCTTCTTGGGATAAAACAAAAAGCTTCCAGTGATTATCTCTTCTTCTCTCACTAGTGAGTAGGAGGAGGAATTATTGAGTTTTCTCAAGAAGCATACGAAGGTAATGGGGTGGGCAATTACTGATCTAGGGGGCATTGATGCCTCAGTTTACATGTGCAAAATTTACTTATAAGAGGGTGCAAAACCCTCTAGAGAGATGCAAAGGAAGCTTAATCCTCACATGCAAGTGGTGGTCTTCAAAGAGATAGTAAAACTATTAGATGCAGGGGTGATTTACCCCATTTTAGATTCAAAGTGGGTGTCACCAATTCAGGTGGTATCCAAAAAGTCAGGCATAATAGTTATTACTTCTAATTCTGGAGAGTTGATGCCAGCTAGGGAGACCACGGGCAGAAGAATTTGCATTGATTACAGAAAACTCAACTCCAAGATCAGGAAAGATCACTTCCCTCCCCCTTTCATTGACCAAATTTGAGATAAGTTGGTTGGGAAGGCATTTTACTACTTTCTTGATGGATACTCAGGGTATAACCAAATCTCTGTGTATCCTCAAGATCAAGAAAAAACTACTTTCACATGTCCCTTTGGCACCTTTTCTTACAGGAGGATGCCTTTTGGACGTGTCATGCCTCAACCACATTTTAGAGGTGTACGTATGCAATTTTCTCTGATATGATTGACAAGTTTATGGAAATCTTCATAAATGATTTTTCAGTATATGGGGACAGCTTTAGCCAATGCATGAGTCACCTGGACTTGGTTTTACAAAGATGTAAAGAGACTAATTTAGTCTTAAGTTGGGAAAAGAGTCACTTTAAGGTAACACAAGGAACTGTGTTAGGTCATGTGGTCTCTCACAAAGGAATAGAGGTTGACAAAGCTAAAGTAGACCTGATTTCACACCTATCCCCACCGAGGACTATCAAACAAATAAGATCCTTTTTAGGACATGTTGGATATTATAGGAGGTTCATTAAGGACTTCAGTAGAATTGCCAAGCCATTGTGCCACCTGTAGTGTCAGGATGTGTCATTTGAATTTTCTGCTGAGTGCCTTGAGACCTTTGAGGTCTTAAAAAAATGCCTTACCACTGCTCCTATAATCCAGGCCCCAGATTACTCACTCCCCTTTAAACTGATGTGTGATGCATCAAACTTGGCCATAGGTGTTGTCTTGGGACAGTGAAAAGATAAGTTCCTTGTAGTGATTTATTATGCAAGCGAAACACTAGCAGAGGCTCGGCTCAATTACACCACTACTGAGAAGGAGCTGCTAGCTGTTGTATTTATTGTGGACAAGTTTAGACCCTACTTGTTGGGGTAAAAAATTATAGTTTTTACTAATCACTTCGCCCTGAAATACTTGTTAGCTAAGAAGGATGAAAAACCAAGGCTAATCAGATGGATCATCCTGTTGCATGAGTTTGATCTTGAGATCAAAGATAAGAAAGGAGTTGAGAAAGTGGTGGCTAACCACCTCTCTAGAATTGAGTTGGAAGAATGTGCAGCAGCACCTGTCAATGAATTGTTCCCTGATGAGCAGTTTTTTGCTATGCAGCCTAGTGTGCCCTAGTTTGCACACATTGTGAATTTTCTTGCTATTGGTAGGATCCCCCCTCACTGGTCCAAGATGGATAAAGACCTATTTTTCTCTCAGATCAAACATTTTATGTGGGAGGATTCATACCTATATAAGCATTATACAGATCATATTGTTAAGAGATGTGTGCCTAAAAGTGAGTTCCACGACATTCTTTTTATGTGTCATGAGCAGGCCCATGGAGTTCACTTTAGTGGTAAAAAGACAGCTGTAAAAGTTTTGCAATATGGGTTTTATTGGCCCTCTTTGTTTTAAAGATGCATACATACATTGCAAAGCCTGTGAAAGATGTCAAAGGTTGGGAGGCATTTCCAAGAAAAATTCAATGCCATTACAGCCCATCCTTGTGGTAGAACTGGTTAACATCTGGGGGATTGATTTTATGGGCCCTTTTCCTCCTTCTATGAGTTTCAATTTTATACTTGTGGCAGTGGACTGTGTCCAAATGGGTTGAAGCCATTTCCACAAGGACAAATGACCGCATAGTTGTCCTCAGATTTTTGAAGGACGATATTTTCTCTAGATTTGGCACCCCTAGAGCTATCATTAGTGATGGGAAGAGTAACTTCTGTAGCAGGCCTTTTGAGAATCTGCTCATAAAGTACTCTATTACACACATAATTACAACTCCCTTTCACCCACAGACCAGTGGGCAAGTAGAAACTTCTAATAGGGAGATCAAGCACATCTTGGAGAAGACTGTGAGGATAGATAGAAAGGACTGGGCACAGAAATTGAATGATGCTTTGTGAACTTATAGGACTACTTATAAGACCCTTATTGGTATGTGTTGGAATATTTTAAGATGCTTGCTACTAACTTTATTTGAAAACAGTGATAAGAATGTGTTAGTAAAAATAAATCAAAGGTGGATTGAAAAATACAAAATAGCAAGTCTAAAAATACACACAGACCTACAAGATACAGGGCTTGTTATAGCAAGTTTTGATAAGTAAGAGTTTGTCCTATAGGGAGTATTGATATGAACCACAAGGGTTGTATAGTAGTCTCTAGATCTAACTACAGATCTAGCAGTCCTAAAGGAAGGGTGTTTAGGTGTCACTAAGCTATACTAAAAACTTGGAAAAGATAAGAATAAACTACAACTAAAGAAAGGGATAAAGAAGGATGATGGTGTGTGTTAAAATAAAAGTAAAAGGGTGAGAAGTAAGCAGCTTAGGCTAAAGGTTTATTTAGTTATGTAACTCAGATTTAGGGCTCTCTTCTGCAGCAAGTCCTTACCGAAGTGCTATTATTAACCTCAGCAAGGTAGAAGAATCCAACTTAACCAATATCATTTGGGGCGCTCTTAAGGCTATAGTCTGTCCACTCAAATGGTCAAAGTTTATCCAATCGAGTCTGTCAAATCCCATGGATCAAGCCAGAAGTTGCTAATCAAATCCAAAGGAGTAAGCTGATCAAACCTCATCCAATAAATCTAATCAGGCATTGAATACCATTGCAGACAGTATGTCTGGCATGCTAGAAGCTCCCCAATTCTATGCACAGATCTGGCTGACATTCATAGGAGTTCCAACCCCCTCTGTGTATTGTCAAGGCCAGCAACACATTCATGCTCACACAAAGGACCAACAACAGGCTGAATAAGGATCTAAGCACAACTGATCATTTCCCAAAAGGTCTGCAGTGACTCAGCCTCCCAGTCCGCAATCACTACCGAGAAACCAGCCTAACATCTGATGGTGGTCAGGTAAAATAGAGGAGAGTATGCTCCTGAACATTCTCTCACTAAGCCGGAAGTCCAAGTGCAGAGAAGAATAATCCATCTCAGATCTGTGACCAAGTTTGCCCTAGGGCTATTATCTATCCACTCTAATGGTCACAGGCTATCCACAGAGGCTCCCTTACCCACAAATACTAAGAACAGAACATGAAAATTGCTGACTGCCACCATGGTCCCAAGGCATCACGCTCAAGCTTCCATGGGCCTTTCAAGAAGCTCAAATCAAAATTGTATGCTATAGCCTGAACAGAACTACAGATAAATAGGAAAATAATAGATTGAGTAAGCATTCAAACAAAGATTCCATTGATCTGGTGTTATTAACAATGAAATCCCTCAAGGCAGCAGCCTTGTGCATAATAGCTCAACACCAAATCCTAATATTTACTAAACTATTACAAAACTGAAATAAAACTATACATAAATGCTTACTAAAGATCTAGCCAGCAATTGCTGAGCTAAGAGAGAAGAAAAAATGGAAAAAGACGTGGTCAAAACCCTAACCCTAAATGAACCAGGCTATTCTTGGTTTGAAACCCTAAACCTAGGTGATCACAGGCTAACCCTGGATCGAAACCCTAGATGAACATAGGCTATTCCTAGTTGCTTTACAAAATAGGAGGATGTTCCATTTATAAATGATCCTTGAACTTTGGTGTGCCCTAGAAGCAAGGGTGAGGATGTGCAGTTGATTAAGTGGCCCATCTACGACCCTTAATTGCCTCGGCGACATGGAATAGATGGGCACGTCAGGAGGTGTGCCCTAAAAATGTGAAATGTCCAAAAAGTCCCTGAGAATTGGAAATAGGTGGGTGAGAAGATGGAATCCCAAGCTTCGCGAGGCTGAAATACTTCAGGAGTTATAGCTTGCTAGGTTCTCGTTGAGCTAGAATGTGCTTCATTTGTAGCTTGCTGGGTTGAAGCCTCATCTCGCGAAGTTCCTTGGAGAAATGAAAGAGGGTGGTCACCAAAGGAACATGCAAAGTTGGTTCAAGAAGTGGTGCAGCTAAAGAGCTGGTCACCACAGGAGTTGGCAAAACTGGATCTGGCAAAGTTGATTCTGACAAAATTGGATCTGGCAAAATTGAAGGGGCAGGCTTAGGTGCAGTCTCTCTTTCAGTTGCAGGGATGGGTTCAGGTGCAGGCTCATCTGTAGGGATGGGTTCTGGCTCACTCACAGCTGCAGGGATAGGTTCACTCACAGCTACAGGTTCAAGTGCAGCAGCAGGGGCATGTACAGGTTCACCTGCCTCTCTCATCCTTCTTAGCATAGCCTGGCTTGTAGTCCAAGCCTTTTTCCCAAAATTGTGAGGGGTAATGACTTCAAATGGCTCCTCACTATCAATGTCAAATTTGGCTCTGAGGAGGGCTGTGATCAATCTGCCAAATGGTAGGCCAGCTAGCTTCTGGTCCTTTTTCAACTTGGCACTAATGTCAGCCATGGCTTCGAAAATTAGCATAGGGGCATTGAAAAACTGCCCCTTGGAGAAATGAAAGAGGGTCTCTAAAATTGGTGTTCTCCTCTCTTGGCTGTGCCCAATGACATAGAAGCTTCTTCTTAAAATGGAATCCATTAATAGAAATTGGGGGGCAAGGTCTCTTCTCATGATGGACTGCCCAGTGCCCACAATACCCTGGGTTAAATGTGCAGCCATCTCTCTAAAGGAGGCTATTTTCGGAGCAGCCAAAGGACCAGAGGGATCAAATTGGAATGGTATCCCTAAAGCATTCCCTATGTCTTCAAATGTCACAGTAAGATCACAATTATCAATGAAAATGACTAGGGTAGGGACATCAGCATCTCTTTCAATGACCTTGATTAGGTTATGGTACCGTAACTTCACCATTCTTGGGTAAATTTTCTCTGGCAAGGGGGTAAGGATATTGCTTAGTGAAGCCTCTCTAATGTATCTTAAGGATGGTAAGCAATCTGGTTTGGTGACGAAAAAAGTTTCGTCCACCATCAGCTCAGGTAGTAGTTTCTGAGCTTTAATGAAGGGGTTAGGTAAGACCAAATGAATGGGCAGAGGAGGAAGCTCAGGCTCAGGGCTAGTAGCAGTAGGGATGGGTTCCTCATGTCTAATTTTCTTTCCTTTCTCCACCCTATCTGCTTTATCCATAGATAGTTTCCGTTTAGCTAAAGTTTTAGCTTTTCCTTTTGCTTTTGGGGTCGATTTGCTCACTTTCTTAGCAGAGGATTTGGAGAACATAGCAGCCAATGATTTCTCTGCTTTTCCCATTCTAGATTGATGTATAAAGATGCCCAAAATAGATGCTGACACAGAATCAAATTACTAAATGCTCACCAGAGAGAATGGGCAGAGAAATACCGAGATCTAGGGTTTATGTTTGAACGAGTTGTTTGCTTGCAGAAATCCCCCTGATTAAAAGCTGAAATCCTTCTCTGCAAACGTAAATGATCGAACAACAGAGACAAAAGTGTAGTCAGCTTCTTAAATCGTGCAAGGAAAGAATGAAGTAGGGTTTCAGTGGAAAGAGTCGCTCTGCAGAGAGAGTTTGAAATGAAACCCCACCGTCGAAAGGGTTTAAATATACTCAAAGTTAATATCACAAAGTGCCTTTAAGTTTTTGAAAAGTTCCAAAAGAGATCTTTTGACAATTGTGAATGGCATCAGTACCATTCGACAAGTTAACAGCTTCAGAAACATTATTTCGCAAAGGAATTAGCTTCAGAACTATCTTTTCGAAAAGAAAATGGCTTCAGCACCAACTATTCGAAAAGCAAATTCTTGCTTTCGAGCAGTTCCTCACAGATCCAGAGTCTATTCGAAAAGTAAATTGGACTTTGTGAAAAGAGAAATATTACTTTGCGACTTAATTTTGAGCATGTTTAAACTATGCGAAAAGAGATAAAAGCAGAAACAGAGAAAATAAGCAAAAACTATGATATACAAACATAATGTACAGTTTTCTACCATAAGATTTTTGGAGATTCGAGATGATAGATGGGCAGCACAGGCTCCTGGGTATTTTCAATGCATGGTTTGAGCCTCTGACCATTTACCTTTATGATTCTTCCATTACTTGGATCAAGGATGTCAACAGCTCCCGAAGGGGCTGCCTGAATGACAGTGTATGGCCCTTCCCATCTGGATCTCAGTTTTCCTGGGAAAAACTTGAGCTTTGAGTTAAATAACCATACCTTAGAACCAGCTGTGAACTCTTTTCTCAATAAATTTTTATCATGAAAAGTTTTGACTTTCTCTTTATACAATCTTGAATTTGTGTATGCATCCATTCGCAGTTCTTCTAACTCAGCAAGTTGCAGTTTCCTGTGATTACCAGCAGTAGTTAGATCCATGTTCAATATTTTAATGGCCCAAAAAGCTTTATATTCTAACTCATCGGTAAATGGCATGCTTTGCCATAGACCAACCTAAATGGGGACATACCAATTGGGGTTTTATAGGCTGTCCTATATGCCCACAATGCATCATTCAGCTTAAAGGACCAATCCTTTCTGTCCTTCTTCACAGTCTTTTCCAAAATATGTTTGATTTCTCTATTGGAAATCTCCACTTGTCCACTGGTTTGTGGATGATATAGAGTGGCTACTCTATGAGTCACAGAGTATTTCTTCAACAAAGTTTCAAAATGTCTATTACAAAAATGGCTTCCCCCATCACTGATAATGGCTCTGGGAAAACCAAACCTGGAAAAAATGTGATCCTTAAGAAATTTCAGAACCACTTTGTGATCATTTGTTTTAGTAGCTGTGGCTTCAATCCATTTAGATACATAATCCACAGCTACTAAAATGAAATTATTCCCATTGGAAGGAGGAAAAGGACCCATGAAGTCTATCCCCCACACATCAAACAACTCAACTACCAAAATAGGCTGTAAAGGCATTGAGTTTCTCTTAGAAATGCTGCCTAATTTCTGACAGTTCTGGCAGGACTTACAATGCTGCAGAGCATCTTTGAAAAGTGTGGGCCAATAAAATCCGCACTGCAAAAACTTTGCAGCAGTTTTGTTTCCACTAAAATGACCTCCACAGGCCTGTTCATGACACATAGAAAGTATTCTATGAAATTCTTGGTCAGGGACACATTTCCTTATTATTTGATCTGCACAACTCTTAAACAGATAAGGATCCTCCCAGATGAAGTGGTTAACCTTTGAGAAGAAAAGATCTTTATCCATTCTATTCCAATGTTGAGGAACTCTTCCAGTAGCAAAAAAGTTGACTATGTTTGCAAACCAAGGAGTGTGTACACTAATGGCAAAAAGTTGCTTATCACGGAAAGATTCATTGATAGGCAGCCTATCAATATCGGCAGTTAAAATTCTAGACAGGTGATCAGCCACCACATTTTCCACCCCCTTTTTATCTTTAATCTGTAGATCAAATTCCTGTAATAGGAGAATCCACCTGATTAAACTTGGTTTGGTGTCCTTCTTAGACAGAAGGTATTTCAAAGCAGAGTGGTCAGTAAACACCACTATTTGTGAAACCAAGACATATGACCTAAATTTTTCTAGAGCAAAAACAATTGCCAGTAGCTCCTTCTCAGTTGTTGTGTAATTGAGCTGTGCATCAATCATTAATCTACTGGCATAAGCTATGACATGAGGTAGCTTATCTCTTCTCTGTCCAAGGACAGCTCCCAAAGCATAATCTGATGCATCACACATCAGTTCAAAAGGTAATGAATAATCTTGAGACTGCAATATTGGAGCTGAAATCAAACAGTTCTTTAGGAATTCAAAAGCCTTCATGCATTCATCAATGAAAACAAAAGGGACATCTTGACACAGCAAATGACAAAGAGGTTTAGTTATTTTACTGAAGTCCTTGATGAACCTTCTGTAAAATCCAGCATGTCCCAGAAAACTTTTGATTTGCTTAATAGTTTTGGGAGGTGGTAAATGTGCAATTAGATCAATTTTTGCTTTGTCCACCTCAATGCCCTGAGTGACCATGAAATGGCTCTTTTTCCAGCTCAAAACCAGATTGGTTTCTTCACATCTTTGTAGTACCAATTTGAGATGGTGTAAACATTGGGAAAAACTGTCGCCATAGATTGAAAAATCATCCATAAAAATCTCCATAAATTGGTCAATCATATCAGAAAAAATGGCATACATGCATCTTTGGAAGGTAGCAGGAGCATTACAAAGACCAAAAGGCATTCTCCTATAGGCAAAAGTGCCAAAAGGGCAAGTGAATGTGGTCTTTTCCTGATCTTGTGGGTACAGTGAATCGGTTGTAACGAGTAACCATCAAGAAAACAAGAATAAGCTTTTCCGCTTAGCTTATCTAAGATCCGATCAATGAATGGGAGGGGAAATGGTCTTTTCTCGGTCATTGCATTTAATTTTCGTAATCAATCTGCACTCTCCATCCAGCTTGTTTGTCCGGTTGACATAAGCTCACCGAATCTAAGGTTACATAGTTATTCCAAATTTCTTAGGTACCACTGTAGGTGCCACCCAAGTCGAATCAAAATGGGGTAAATGACTCGCATCCAACAACTTAACAACCTCTTTCATGACCACTTCCATATGAGGGTTCAACCTCCTTTGCATTTCCCTAGAAGGCTTTGCATCTTCTTTCAAGTGGATTTTGTGCATGCAAGCAATGGATTGATTCCTCAAAGCAATAGTCCAGCCAATTGCCCTTTTATGTTCTTTCAAGACTATCAACTCTTCCTCTTGCTCTTTTGTGAGAGAGGAAGAAATAATGGCGCAATGATTTATGATTACCTAAGAACACATACGCTTTAGTTCTAAACCAATTGAAATTTGAAAAGAAGGTAACAAAGGTACCTTAGACGTTTGTGGAAGGGAGAGAGTAGCAGGTTTCCAAGAAGAGAAACTTGCTGATTGATTAAGAGTTCCTTGCACAACATTTATTTCCTCAGAATTTGAGATACAACTTGCTTCTTTTTCAGCATATCCCCAAGCATCTTTAACATCTGTGGTGAAGTCTTCACCCTGCAGAAATTGTTGGAAAGTCCCTTCCACAAGTTCATCCAATAGATCAACATGAAAATATTCTTCAGAGCTGAATTGAGGTTGTGTGACTGCATTATAAACATTTAATTTTACCTTCATGTTTCCAAAAGAGACTTCCATAATTCCAGACCTGCATTGGATGCAAGCATTTGCTGTAGCCAGGAATGGTCTTCCCAAAATGACAGGGATGGAAGTTTTGCTTTTGGTTTGTTCCATATCCAAAACTAGAAAATCAGTAGGATAGAAGAATTTATCTACTCCCACCAATACATCTTCAATCATCCCTACTGGCTTTCTTTCAGATCTATCTGCTAGTTGTAACACCACATGAGTGGGTTTTATTTCTCCCAAACCTAGTTTCTCATATACAGAATATGGAAGTAGGTTGACACTAGCACCAAGATCTAATAAAGCCTTTTCAATGGTGTGTTCCCCAATAATGCAAGGGATTGTGGGGATTCCAGGATCATGAAGTTTAGGAGGTGTAGCAATGGATAACACCTGGTTAATTCTTTCCACAGCAAAGACCTTCTTGGGCAACTGTATCCTAGACTGTCTTTTGTGAGTGCAAACTTCTTTCAAAAATTTTGCATATGCTGGAATTTGTTTGATTGCCTCAAGCAAAGGTAGATTTATCTTGACTTGCTTGAAAGTCTCCATCATTTCATCTATTTTTGTGTTCCCTTTATCAAAAGGAGATACAGATTTCATTGCATGAGGAAATGGCAAATGAGGAACTAATCTTTCAACTACAGCTTTAGAAGTATTTTCAGAAATTTTTTGTTTTTCATTTTTTTGGTTTTTCTGAGGTACATCAGCAACCCCACTACTATCACTATGCTGCTCTTGCTGCATATCTTTATCCTCTTCCTCATTTCTTTCTTCTTCAGTACCCACTTTGTTATCTATCATTTTTCCACTTCTCAAAGTGGTGACAGTTTTTACTTCATGTGAATTAGAAACTTCTCCAACCATGAACTGTCCTTTGGGATTGTTCAAAGGTTGGCTGGGTAACTTTCCTTCCTCTCTTTTTGCCAAGGTATTTGAAAGCTGTCCCAATATTTCTTCAATTTTCTTTATGCTCTGGCTGTGAAAGTCACTATGTGAAAATGCAGAATTTACCACATTGGTGACTTAAAGAAAACAATGGCCATCGGCCGTCGTAAATAAATCTAACTATACAACAGCCCAAATCAGTGGCTTATAAAATGCAATGGCCCGTTAAAGTCCCAACTTTGGGGTGAAGCCAGTTTGAACCTACAACCTTTTACCTTCGACAAAAAAATGAGCGCAGAAATATGTTGAGGGCGGGAATAAATTGCATTTTCCCCCAAATATCCAACAAAGTTTATCTACTATGGCTGATTTCTCAAATCCGATAATCAGCAGCTCTGGCCAGTTTCAAATCTTCCCCGATGAAGATCATCAGCTCCAATCTTTTTTCTCATCTTCTCTGATCGATTGTCATCTTCTCCGCTTAATTTCTCATCCGAGGTAAATTAGGGTTTTATTTTTGTATTTTGATAATTTTGGTAGCATTTAATGATGATAAAGGAAATAGATTTTAGGGTTTGAATATGTTTTCTTTTCTTTCAGATTTTATTATTATATAGATTGTCCATTATTATAGCCTGAGGTTTTGAATCTTTTGCATACCTTTTTATTTGGAGAATCACATTGCAAAGTTAAGCTTGAAGTTTTGGATCTTTTATACCAAACATTCAGGCCATTGCAAAGTTAAGCTTGGAGTTTTCTGCATTTTTTTTTTCTTTATTTTTTTTTGAACTTGTCTTCATCCTCGTTGTCCATTAATGGAGGTCAATGGAGACAATATAAGCTTTAGATAGGAAAAAAAAATATGATTAGATCTTATTCTTTAGGTTCCTAAATGAGTTTGAGTTCCTAATCTATGATGTTTGAGTTTCTTAATGGGTTTATGAAAAGGAATAGAGAAAGGCAATATCTTAATCTTCTCTTGGTTTTCTATGTTTCATAGATTGCAAAAATTTGTATTTCATTTCAGATTGCTTTTGGACGCCCAGAAACTATTTGATAGTTCTCCAAAATGAACCATTTATACTTGCAATTACATGTTAAAATCATTGGTCAGTCGGGGTTGATACAAATTAACGTTGAAATTATATTCTCGAATGTTATCTATGTTTAAACTGTCGCTCAATCCCATAACTTACAATTTAGTTGTAAAGGCGTGTGGCATTTTGAAAGCTATAAAAGAAGGGAAACTTGCCCATGGTCATGTTGTAGTTGCTAGGTTTAAATCAGAATTTTATTTGGTGAATACCTTGTGGATTTTTATGGGGAATGTGGCTGTATTAATGATGCCCGAAAGCTGTTTGACAAAATGCTCAATCAATTACAGATTGCATTTCAAAATTTGGCGCACCTACGTAAGGTTAATCTGTCTTTATTTGGTGTTTTGCCAATACGATGGTATTGTGTTTCACGCGGGCATCAAGGGTGTACGGATATTAATTTGGGTTTATATTGGACACCATGGGATAGAAACCCGGGGTGTATATTTGGTGTTGTACACTAATTGAGAGCCATTACATGCACAAAGATTTGACCACCCTTTAACACATAGTTTAAAAGAAAGACTTGATATTTGGAACTTTTGGTATGTGAAACCATCATGTCTGATTTGATGGTGTGGTCTAAAGCTCTTTTTTTGTGAAAGATCGACACAAAACACAATTTTTATCTTTTGATTCAATAATGCAATGATCAAAATCTTTTCAGTGTAAAATATTGGACAAAACACAATTTCTATCATATGCAGTCAACTATTAAATAAGGTGATTGCCTTTGATTGTATCAAATCATATGATAAAGGTTGTGTTTTGTGTCAATCTTTTGCACCTAAGATCTTTAGATTATGGCCTAATTTAAATCACGATGATTTCAAGGATTTCAAGGAGCTCACGATGATTAAAAAAGTTGTGATTGCAAGTCCTAAAAGATTGGAGTTCTTCATTGGGAGTTGTCGAGAACTCCATTTCCCACACTTGCGAAATCTACTATACAAGAGATTTCATTATTTTTACTGACTTTGGATAGTGTTCTCTCTTTTTATTATTTTTTCCACTCGGATTTTATAGAAAACACAAGAGATTTTATTATTTTTATACCTGCTATTTAGCTGCTACACAAGATCTTCATCTCAGCCCATTGAAATCGGAGCCATAATTTTTCTGTGAAAGAATCCTTCACTAAAAATTCTAGGAAGTTTTGTCATTGTTTTAACAAGAAGAAAATCGAATAAGGAGGCAGTATTTCCATGAGAAATTGTGGGCAGGATAAGCGGTCATTATCGTTGTTGTCACACTGTGTTTTCAATTTTAGAGGTAATGACAGGTCTTTACCTTCACTAAGTCAACTGCCTAGTTTCAATTATAGAGGTAATGACAGGTCTTTACCTTCACTAACTCAACTACCTAGTTTCAATTGTTTTTCTCCTTTGGTCTTCCACTACAAAACAAAGGGGATATGCCGACGGCTATAATCGGGAGCCGTTGGTGTAGGTATAACCTAAGCTGACGGCTATTAATGAGAGTTGTCGGCGTAGGTATAAGTATATATACCACCCCTTTATCCCGTCCATCGCTTAGCTCCCCTCTCGCGGTTCCCCTCTCGTGGTTACCCTCTCTCCTCTATAATTTCTCTCGCTAAGCCCCCGATCGCCGAAATCTGTGATCACCTATCAATTTCAACATCAAATTCAAAGCCTACACTTAATTTCAACATCAAATTTGAAATCTCCACTTCTCTATGACTCCAAAGACCTAATATTACCAAATCTCTCCAAAATTTCACCCATTTTTTACCTAGATGAGTTCTTTAATAGCGGAATCGAGTGAAACAAAGGAGATTTGGGCATATTCGGAGTCAAAACGCTTATTAAAATGATGCTTTAGACACTGGAGAGAAGAAGGATTTGATTTGATCGCAAATCTGAGACGCCAAATCAGACATGGATGCATCTCCCTTCGCCATCTACGTATTTGATTGGTTCATTGCTTCTTATTTTTTTCCTTATTTATTTTCTTTACTCTCTCTCTATGTGTACTTGGGGAAGTATTTGGCACAGATTTTTACTAGAGATTGGTTTTCTGCAATGGGTTTTTCTTATTTTATTTTGATCCTAGTTTGAGTTTGCTTGTTTGTTTTCTTATTGGGCTTCAAGATGGATTTGGCTAGAAACTGTTTGTTATTTACTTGATTTGGCTAGAAACTTGGTTTTCAGGAATATGTATGTTCTGGTCTCTCTTTCTCTCTCTGGGGGCTCATGAAACATGTTTCTTAGTCCATTTTTGCGTTTTAGAGTCCCTCTCTCTCTCTCCTCTCTCTTGCTATATTCTTTCATTGTTCCTTGTTTATTGTTTCTTTCACTTTTGTTTTTAGCTAATTTGTTTGTTTTGTTGTAGGTGTCAAAGAACATTGATCTGGTCTATGGAGGGGCAGTGTAGGTTTGATGGGCCTGGTTTCACAGACAGTTTATGATGGTGGTAGGCATGCTCTTGGGTAATTTTACTATTATTTAATTAATCATCCAACAAACTTCTTAAAAGTTAAAACGAAACAAGTTATCTGCAGTATCAACTAGAACTAGAAGACACAACTACCCTCTAGGTAAATAAGGTTGGACCGTATAATAATCCCTAAGAAACCTATAAGTATTATTGCCTTCCATTTTGCCAGCCAAGTGGCAACCCTGATCACAAGTGGGGTGGACTTGGTGAGATTTTGGGTGGAAATGAACTTGTTGACAGCCTGATTGAAATGAAGTTTTAGAGTATGTAGACCTTGTCACACCTTTCATTGTAGTTCAGAAACCATAAGTTGTGGGCATCCAAAATAACCCTTGGTTTTGGATCATTATTTGATCTTTTACTTGTCAGAAAATGTCGATAAAAAGCTCATTTGTGCAATGAGACTGGATGCCGCAAAGGTGAAGCAGCTCAAGGATGCAATTGATAATTCATATTGGTTTGAATTCTTCACGCGTATGTCATTGATTACCTTTTTTTGAAATCGTTAATAGAAATAAGGTCATCAGATAATAAAGGAAGGCAATTGTGTAAAAGTGGTTGCTCGCCCAATTGGTTTATTATTTTCTTCCTAACAAGGAATTTTTGGTTTATATGTTGATCAATGTGAACTATATGAAGTGTATGCCTATATATTCTTTTCTATTGTGTCTTTTATGTTTTTAACTCTGTTCTTTGTTTTTCTCTCGTTTTATGGTGTATGCTGATTCCATGTACCAGATGATTTGTCTCTATCGGGTATGCATTAATGTTTAGATTCAAGTTTTACAACAATTTTTTCCTTTGTTTAGAGGAGTATGGTATGGGTAGGTTTGTGATGCAATATGCTAATTGTGGTCAGTTTGCGTGTTAATGTGGATGAATTTCATATCTACAGGGGTCTCTATTGATCTTGGTATTAGGGACTTGTGCAATAACTTTGGTTTTTTCATTCAATGTAATAAGCATTACTTTATGAAGCATTTTTAGCCTGTTCTTTTGAACGTTGAGGAGAAAAATTGATGGAATGACATAGGTTTAAACTCCGATCGCCATAAAATGACATTTCCCCTATTCTCTCTCTCTCTCTCTCTCTTTATTTATATATATATTGGAAAAAGGAAAGATGCTCTATTAGAGATCACTGTGCCAAGCTCTCTAAAAAGGTGCCACGTGGCACTCAAAATCCTGTTTTGGTGCCAAATGGCTATGGGACAATGTTTAGATCATTCTAAAAAAACAAAAATCAAATCTAATTACTACCGTCTGAAAATTAGTGGTTGATTATAGTCAAATTTTGACTTTTATGATGCTGATGACTTTTCTAATTTATTTTATTTTTTTGAAAATGATCTATGCAATTCCTTCTTGCTCTATGTGTCACCCACGGGTGCCACGTGGAGCTCCATGTGGACTTTGGAGTACGCTCACCATGCTCCAATGGAGTACCTAACCAGTATGTATATATATAAACATATTATTTACTCTCAAGTTTTTGAGGAAATAGGGCTATGGAGCACAAACTACAACACCCTTTTCTGTTGTTTACTCACCTTTTTCGGTCAATAAACAAAAATTGGTTTCTTAAGATGATACTACACCGAAGCAAGAAGCCCTGGTTGTTAATGTTTCTCCTCAATGAAGCTCCATCTCACCTTCTAGGTTAGCCAATGCACTATTTATTGCCTTGTCCTATATTGTGCCTAGCTCAGGTTCCTCTTTGTTCTTTGGAGTGGTTTGTATGGTTAGGGCCCAACTAAACTACAACAGGAGCTTCATGGCAGCTATGGAATGCTTCGAGAATTATCGTGTCTAAATTTTCAAAATACTTCACCAAGTAAGAAACTTGCATGTCTTGAATCCTCAATTTGAAATTTATTTAATGAACTGGTTTGCGAGAAAATTTATAACTCTCAATTGGAAGCCATAATCAATGATCTAGACTTAATGAACTAATTTTTTTTCAAAGCTAATCATATATGCCCTGAACTTAGTGATTGATTGTTCATCTCTCTGGCACATTCTAATACATTTCTAATCAATTTTAACACCACATGGAACCAATGGGAGAACTTAGCTCTCAATATAAACACGTAGACAAGAAATAGGAGTTCCAAAGCCGACCCCAAATAGATCGAATTCAACAAGACGACACTAATTGAATTCAATCAAAACAGCATCATTGGAAGTCAATTAAAATAACACCATTTGTAAATTTGCATGTTTTCATTTGAACAAGGTTTCAAATATTTTGTGCTGGTCTGAAGTTGAATTTACTCATGTGGACACCTTAATAAAATGGAACTAGCATATTTGAAACAAACCATTACATATTGAGATTAATTTTCCACATATTTTGTATTGTTGCCTTAAGACCATTGAAGCATACTTCTTTCCAAGTAGATAACCAACCTAGGAATTAGATATGCTATCGAATTCTTCAGCAATATTACCCTCTTCTAATTTTATTTTTTTAAATGACGTGGGACTCAACTGTGCAATGAAAGACAGAGTATGATGATGCAGTTATGAAAATAATGAACTCCAAGATCAAGAGGATCAGAAGATGAAGCCATAAAATAAAAAGCAGATCATATAATAATTAGCTCTAATAATGGAGAGAGGGATTGACAGAGCATAATTGCAGAGGCTGAAAAAAGGAGCAGTCCTGATTATGGTCGTACTCCCAGTCCCAGTCCCAATCCATATTCCAAAGCTGAAAAAAGGAGCAGTCCCGACTATGGTCATGCTCCTAGTCTGCATGCTAGGCCAGAGAACGGTTTTCTTTTAGAAGATTAAGAACAACAGGATAAAAGATTAATATCGACAACAATGTATGAGATGAACAAGACTCGCAACACTTCCCTCTAGTGATGGTAGGTGAATGATCACTAGCCTCGCAGCACTTCCGTCTAGTGATCACTAGCCTCACAACCCTTCCCTCTAGTGATGATAGGTGAATGATCGTTGGTCCTCAACAACTTGATCTAAGTCTCATGCACAAGTCTCACAGAACTTCCCTCTAGTGATGGTAGGTGAATGATCACTAGCCTCGCATCACTTCCCTCTAGTGCTCAGGCGTAGACATGGACACTAGCCTCGCAGCACTTCCCTCTTGTGATGGTAGGTGAATGATCGCTGGTCCTCAACAGCTTGATCTAAGTCTCATACACAAGTCATAGATGCTATGACTGTTCAATGTAGATCAATGTATAAATGTACAGTGACGCTTCAGTTATGTTGAGAACATGATGTGCAGGATCACCAATCTCAAGTGTTTGATCTCCATCACCATCTCATTTTTCTATGTTTAGAATTATTAAAGACATTTTAAGATGTGATTAGAATCAATAGACTTGGTGTTGGATCTTGACCAAATGTACACATATCTATTTATAGACATTCCTCTTTCTAATAAAATTGTCTTAAGCCATTGCTAAAATAGTCTTTAGAATTTCTTCATGATATCAGAGACTGGTTGATCCAAAGGGAGATATCCTATGAGCATTAATGAGGCAAGTTTGACAAAGAAAGAACCCGAGTGTGCTATGATACAGATGGTATCAGAGCCGTAGCCGGTTCCAATCTTAGGATCAAGCCGGTCATGGTCCTCGATTCTGTCCTCATTGCTTCTACAATTCATCTTCCTATACCTGTTTTTTCAGTTATTCTTTCTTCATTAGCGGTTATTATTTTCTTTGATCAATAAAATCATAATTTCCTATTTTCGCAAGTGTAACTTTCTTAGACCATAAATGTGACAGCTTGAATTTCGGCACTCCGAAACCCGTGCCATCAGCACGATCCTCCAGACCGTGCCCCAAAGCTATGCACGGAATATTGGTATAACAAGCAATAATAAAGAGATAACGCAAATGATTTCATAAAGCGGAAAAAGTTAATATGCCCAACTGGCACATTCAAAAGATAGTTCTACTTTCATGCTACTGCATGAACAGAGAACCGACCGAACCATCAGTGATAAACAGATCACCCCAGATGGTTCGCCAAAAGAATAATCCAATTTAATTATATTGTTTAACAAAAATAAAGGCTTGACATACCAAGCCATACAAATCTGCTCTCAAAACTACTCTCTGTCAAAGTACACAGCAGAGTCTCCTAGAAGAAGTCCTCGGGAGGAGGCTCCAACTCGTCTCCAGGCACGTAATCCGAATCACCCGGATCTACGTCTCCCGAAGCCTTCACAGCTGCTATCAAAGGACCTACGACGTATAGTCTAAAGGGTGAGCTACATCCTAGCTCAATAGGGAACAAGCACAATGAACATATAAATTAAAACTCACATATATTCCATGATATTCTAAGCATGATGTGTTTATGTATTTGCTAGAAAAACGGTTTAAAAGCTAATGATTTGCATTCAAGTTCACTGGTACTTTGCATATCTTACTTTACTGTTGATTTATCATGAATGACACTGAACAGACCTAAAGCAAAACTTAAATCTTCAACTTAAGTAATCCCCGATCAATATAGCATCGAGCCCCGATGAGATACCTATCATCGTCGTCTAAATAGACAGTTGTTAATATGTATTACCTGGGAATACGACCCAAGCCCCTTTCTCACTAGGCGACGGGTTTAAAACGCATCTCAACATCCCTGGGATGTGCTTACTGTGTACGGATAGACCTCCGCACTGGTGTACGAATTGGCCGCCGTACCGGTCACTGATATCCTGCCGCGTCAGTCATGGGTATCCCGCCACGTCGGTGGGGTATCCTAAATAAACCTCAAATAATAAAAATAACATGTGCTTTACATATATTTGTTCACCGTATAAAGTGCTATCTTATATCAGCTAGGCCTCAACTGTAATTATTCAATCAGATATACATCCCTGGGATGTATAACTTACTCCCATCCACTGATGCCTTTATTACTTTCTCATCCCCTGGGGATGTCTCATTCTTATTAGATTACTTGATCTTAGTTACTCGCATCACACAGATGCCTTTATCACATTCTTGGTGTCACACACACACCCATTTTCACAAAGCTTTTTCATAGTTAAAACACTTTCAATTTTGATAAATATATCACTACATACATGCTCTTGAAATTAAAGTACATGTTCAAGGTGTTTCCTACCTCAATTCTCTGAAGGTCCAAGCATCAAGGTCCCACGTGGCTCCTTGTGCTCGCTTTCACACGTACCACCTATGGTACATCACAACACATGCAATACATCACTAAAGATATAATAAAGAAGGTCCTAGACCCTCCCTCAATCTCAAAGTAAAATTCAAAAGTCAAGCAAAACTGCCAAAGTCGATTAATCGATTCCCAAAATCGATTAATCGAAACACAAATCGATTAATCAATTCCCGAAATCGTTTAATCGAAACCCAAATCAATTAATCGATTCCCAAAATCGATTAATCAAGATTCAAATTCGATTAATCGATCCCAAATCGATTAATCGAAGTCTCCAACAAAATAAGGTCGATTCTCAAATCGAGTGTTCGAAAATCCGAAATCGATTAATCGAAATCCAAAGTCGATTAATCGATTTCTCAACTTGATTAGTCGATTTCCCCAAGTCATGTTTTTCCAGCCACTAGAGGTACCCAGTTGATTAGTCGATTTCTAAATCGATTAATCGAAATCCAATTCGATTAATCGAAATCGGGCTTACCTGACTTTTCAACTTCTAGACCAAAATCGATTAATCGAATCCCAATTTTGATTAATCGATTTGGTCCGATTCAGCCCCCTTTCTGGCTGATCTTCCAAATTTCTTTCCCTTTCTTTTCCCTTCTTTTTCTAAGTCTTTAATCTATGATTTTACACATGCTAGACAGAATTTCATTCATCCATTCTCTTGTATTGAAATCAAATCACACTTACCTTAATAAATCCTTCAAAGGGTTGATTTATTGGGTTTGATGGCTAGGGTTCCATCATTCCGCTTCTACGATCCCAAATCGCTTTGAATCCAACAATGAATGCTCTAATTAGCCCTTTCATTTGCATTCACTCCTTCCTCAATAACTCCTCTTGCTTTCTCCCTCTCTCTCTCTTCTTAACTCTTCAACAACTAAAAGAAAAGAATTCTAGGGTTATTAAACCCTTATATCCTCTCTCTTGCTTGTGTGTTAAATACATACACCAGAGATAGGTGTATGTGACTACTAACTCACACTATACACTACTCTTAAGTCGTATCGACCTCCCATTAGTTTATCACTTTACGAGTTCATTGTTTGACCATCACTTGGTCAACCCTATGACTAATCAGGCACGGATCCTGAGGTCAAAGTTAAACGCTCAAATTTTTGAGATATTACATTCTCCCCACCTTGGGAATTTTCATCCTCGAAAATAACCCAAGGGCGTTCAGGTGCGGTACTCCACACACACAGAGGTGTCACGTACCCATTTACGAAATTACATTAAGCATCATACAGTACAAGAAATAAAACTAATGCAAGAACATCCAAAACTGATCTGTATTCCATTAAAATTTTCAAATTTTACAAGTTTCTTTAACTTTTCTCCATAATTACACTTAGGAATTCAAATACAATTGTAGTGAATTATCCAAAAAGATCACAAAATGAACCCATCATCAGTCGGTCATGCCGTCCCCTCTCGATGGCCGGTGGCTCGCGTGGTCGGATCATCTCGGCAGTGCTCACCATCGGGCATTGAGCCAGATGCATCGGCAGCAGATGTGCTCGTATGGAACACCGAACCAGTATGAAATGCAGTCCGACCCGCAGTCCATGCGTCCTCCTGTGCGAGGCGCTGCTGATAGTCCAACGGATAGATGTACCGCATAGTGTGGTACATCAGGAAGTCCATCCGTCGGTTCATCCTCTCATTATTGGCCTCCATCCGGGCCAACACATCTCGAGCATCAAGGCCGGACGAGCCACTCGCGGTAAGAAGACGTCGTGTGGCCGCTGCAGAGCGGGCGAGAGGGTGAGGCGGTGGTATGGGAGGGTGCCCCCTCCCCTGGTGGCTCAATGGGGTGTGCTCCCCCCACGGGTGGGTCCTGATGTGGTGGTGGGGGTGGTGGTGGTGCTACTGGTGCTACTGCTGCTGGTGCTGGACCCGGAGCCGGTAGGGTCTGCTTAAGTAAATTGTAGCTACGACTCCATGAAGCAATGGAGAATTGCTTCACGCGATCCGTAGCCCTCTCCTCGTGGGGTGATACGGTGTACTCTGGAGCGTCTGAGTAACACTCCAGCATGCTCAAGATGAGCCGAGCATAGGGCATTTTTTCTTTGGGCCTTAGATTGCCCTTCATCGACTTCCCTTTTATGTAGACCATCCCCTCGAGGATGATCTTTGTAGCATCAAACCAACGGCCACAGAAGGCCGCGTAAAGTGCCTGCTGCACTAACTCCACCCGCTCGGTGTCCTGGCGCATGGGGTAGAGGTTACACTTGATTATGGAATCAAGCATCCACATGTAATGTGGGAGATCGACCCTTCTAATGGACGATCCCGACCCCTTTTTCCCGTTGGTCATACGGGTCATGATTTCTTCAAATTTCACCTCTTTCGCAAAGGGTGGGAAGAGGGTGGTCTCAGGCATGAAGTCCAAATAGCACTCTAGGACCTCATGGATGTGGTGGCGTGTGAAAGTGTAGTCGCGGCCCTCAATAGTGGTCGTGACTATGTCGTCAGTGGGCCCCTCCTTAAGCCCTTGGTAGAATAGGTGAACCAATCTAGGGTAGTAGGACCCACGGATTGGTTTCAAGAGGTTGCCGAGGCCGGCCTTTACAAGGTAATTTTGAGCCCATTGGGTCTCACCCGGTACATCGGGATTTGTAAACAATTCCACATCGATGATGTACTCATCTCGATGGTCTTAGCCACCCACCACTCGTTTGGTTGGAGTACATTGATGGGTAGTGGTGGCATGGGCAAAGACTCGCGTGAAGACGCGCTCGTCGAACCGGATGTGGTATCCGATGCCGACGGTGATGGAGTCCTCACCGGTGATGGGGTAGGTGGTGGCGGTGCGGCATTCTTACGCCGGACCGGGAGTTTGGACGTTGCCTTCTTCGAAGACAATCGGGTCTTAGGCGGCATTTTGGTGAAAATCTTATCAAACTAGGGTTTATATGCTTGAAATGAAGAAAAATAACTCAAATCTAGGGTTTACCTTAGGTATTCGGTCCAATGCTTTATGATTTCGATCCGAAATCGCAAACCCTAGGTGCTCGGATGGTTGAAGGAAGAAGGAGAAGCAAAGGCGCGTAATAACACAAAACCCCAAGATTTCAAATGGGGAAAAATCCCCATCGATTTATATATATAGGCCCTGCTTCGATTAATCGAAATTCAAATTCGATTAATCGAGTTTTAAAACTAGGTTCAACCGCACGAAATTGATTAATCGATTTCCAAAATCGATTAATCGAAACCATTTCGATTAATCGAAATCGTAGTCATTTAAATTTTTAAGTTTTGGAGCTCACTGGTGTGAGCCAGTCGATTAATCGAAATTCACTTCGATTAATCAAAATTCTAAAATCAATTAATCGAATTTTACTTCGATTAGTCGAAATCGTAAGGTCCTTCAAATTTTTCCCAATTTCATTTAGTGACTCGATTAGTCGAACCTCCAGTTCGATTAATCGAAATTCCAAATTGATTAATCGAAGTTCACTTCGATTAATCAAAATCGTATATCATTCTTCAAAATTCTCTAAAATCCTTAAGTTACTCGATTAATCGAATCCCCAGATCGATTAATCGAAATCATAAATCGATTAATTGAAACCCAAATCGATTAATCAAAATTTCACTTTGTCATTTTTCTGAATCCCTATCAAATTTCCACTCACTGGGGCATATCAACCAAAATCGATTAATCGAATTCCCAAATCGATTAATCGATTTGAAAATTGATTAATCAATTTTGATCAGATTCTTCAGATTTAAAACTTTTCATGTCTCCTTGATTTCTCTTGGTAAACTATGACCGGTTGGTCATTGGTTCTATAAAATACATCATCACGGCCATGTCGTGACCATGATGAATCCCAATTTCGCGTTCAACACCGCATTTGAGACTCTATGTGGATAAAATTGTTCTCTTAAATAATTTGATCATAAGATCGATATTGAATTACAACATATAACTTAAATCTACAAACATGCTTGCGGTGATACAATTTTGACTCTCAAGCTTCGCAAACAAGTCCGGATATTGTTCTTTCACGTCAGCCTCTCGTTCCCATGTAGCTTCCTCTGCCGAATGATGCTTCCATCGAACAAGTACTAATGGAATCACTTTTGTTCGCAACACTTGTTCCTATCGATCCAAAATCTCTATCGGCTCTTCGATCATAGTCATATCTTCATGCATCTCGAATGATTGACCGCTCAACATGTGGTCAGGGTCGTTAAGGTACTTCCTGAGCATAGATACATGGAACACATTGTGTACTTGATCAAACAACGGTGGCAATCCAATGCGGTAAGCAACTTCCCCTACTTGACCCAAAACTTCAAATGGTCCAAGATAGCGGGGACTTAGCTTCCCTCTCTTTCCAAATCTCGTCACCCCCTTCATAGGTGACACCTTCACAAACACGTGTTCACCCACCTTGAAGTCTACACTCATCCGCTTGATATCAGCATAGCTTTTCTGTCTGCTCTGAGCCACTTTGAGTTTTGCCCTTATCATCCGAACATAGGTGGCATTATCTTCAAGTATTTCGGGTCCTAAAATAAATTTCTCCTCGGTTTCTTCCCAATTGATGGGCGATCTACATCGCCGACCATAAAGTGCTTCATATGGTGCCATCCCAATGCTCGTCTGAAAGCTATTATTACATGCGAACTCAATCAAGGGTAGGTGCTGATCCCACGATCCTTGAAATTCTAACATACATGCCCTAAGCATGTCCTCAATGATCTGATTGACCCTCTTAGTCTGTCCATCAGTTTATGGATGGAATGTCGTACTGAAATCTAGTTGCGTCCCCATTCCTTCTTGAAATTTCTTCCAAAACTTTGATGTATACAATGGGTCACGGTCTGAAACAATGCTACTCGGAATCCCATGCAAACGGACAATCTCCTTCATATACAGCTCTGTCAGTCTTCCCGCCGTGTACATCGTGTTGTAAGGCAAGAAGTGCGCTAACTTGGTCAATCGATCGACTACTACCCAGATGACATTGTACTTCTTAGAAGTACGCGGTAGCCCAACGATGAAGTCCATAGAGATTGATTCCCACTTCCATTTCGGTATAGGTAGAGGCTGCAACAGACCTGCGGGATGTCTATGATCGATCTTCACTTGTTGGCACATTAAACAGCACGACACGTACTCTGCCACATCTTGTTTCAAGTCTCTCCACCAGTAATTCTTTTTCAAATCTTGATACATTTTTGTGCTTCCCGGGTGGATAGCATAGCTTGATTTGTGTGATTTATCCAGAATTGTTCGCCGCAGATCGGCATTGTCCGGAATGCAAAAACGGCCCTTGAATAATAAGGAACCATCCTCCTTGATCGAAAACTCAGATGTAATGCCTTCAGTTATGTCTTGATGAATCTTTGTTAGCGTCGGGTCTTTCATCTGTAGTTCATGGATATGCTCAAATATCATCGGTCTCACTGAGATATTAGCCAAGAAGGCTCCTGTAGCTTGTGACTCAATGTTTGCATCATATAATGTCAGGTCTTCAAATAACTTCCATCGGTGCATACCCAAAATTAAACTAGCCAACTGAGCTGAACTCTTCCAACTCAAGGCACCGGCCACTATATTAGCCTTACCTGGATGGTACTGTATAGAGCAGTCATAGTCCTTGAGGAACTCCATCCATCTGTGCTGCCTTATGTTTTGTTCCTTTTGTGTAAACAAATATCTGAGGCTCTTATGATCGGTGAAAATTTCAAACGTCTCAGCGTACAAATAATGTCTCCAAATCTTGAGCGCGAAAATGATCGCGGCTAATTCCAGGTCATGTGTCGAATAATTCTTCTCATGCTCTTTCAACTGTCTCGACCTATATGCTATCACCTTTCTGTGTTGATTTAGCACGCAGCCCAAACCAGTATACGAAGCATCATTGTACACTGCAAACCCTCCACCGCCTAAAGGAATAGCTAACACTGGAGCTGAAGTGAGTCTCTTCTTGAGTTCTTGAAAACTCTTCTCTTATGCCTCACTCCATTCAAACCTTGCATCTTTCCATGTAAGTCTTGTGAGTGGTCCTGATATCTTTGAAAAACCCTCAACGAAACGTCGATAGTAACTCGCTAATCCAAGGAAACTACGGATGTCGGTCACGGTCTTTGGTCGCTCCCAATTCACTACTGCTTCGATCTTTGTTGGATCTACGATGACACCAAGCTTTGAGACAACATGTCCCAAAAAGCTAACTTCTTCTAACCAAAACTCACATTTGCTGAGCTTGGCATACAGTTGGTATTCATGTAGAGTCTGTAGGGCTATTCTCAAGTGTTTCTCATGCTCTTCCTCTGATTTTGAATAAATCAGGATGTCGTCAACAAACACTACGACACAAGAGTCTAGGTGTGGTTTAAACACCCTATTCATCAGATCCATGAATGACGCCGGGGCATTTGTCAACCCAAACGGCATCACTAGGAACTCATAGTGTCCGTGTCGAGTCCTAAATGCAGTTTTCTGAATATCCTCTGCCTTGACTCTCAACTGATGGTATCCCGATCTCAGATCGATCTTAGAAAAGTACCTCGCTCCTTGCAATTGATCGAATAAGTCATCTATCCTAGGCAAAGGGTATCGATTTTTAATAGTGAGTTTGTTTAATTATCGATAGTCAATGCACAGACGCATTGACCCATCCTTCTTCTTTACAAACAAGATCGGTACTCCCCATGGAGACACACTCGGTCTAACAAACCTCTTATCCATTAGTTCTTGTAATTGCTCCTTCAATTCCTTCAACTCAGCAGGAGCCATTCTGTATGGTGCTTTAGAAATAGGCTCCGTTCCTGGTGCTAAGTCGATGGCAAATTCTACTTCTCGCTCTGGAGGTAATCTAGATAACTCCTCCGAAAATACATCGGCGAAGTCTCGCACAACTGCTATCTCAGATATAGCATTCTTCTCCTCTTTATGCTCCTTCAAAAATGCCAAGTATCCACTACACCCTTTTCTGATCAATCGCTTGGCCCTAACTGCCGAGATAAGTGGTAGGTGTGTCGACCTCTCTCCTCGACATCTAAATGATCTCCTCGTATTGGGTCTGAAGATGACGACCTTATTCTTATAATCTACCATCGCACAGTGAGTCGATAACCAATCCATGCCAAGGATCACGTCGAATCCTTAAGTGTCTAACAGAATTAGGTTCACCGGTAGCTCAAAGACGTCTTCATCCATGACCCTCATGATCACGGAGTTGTAACCCTTCTCGGTATCAATCGCCTTCCCAGTAGGAACAGTCACGGTTAAAACGAAGTCTAACTCCTCTAGGTCGACTTTCATCCTCTTCGTGAAGCGAGGTGTAACAAAGGAGTGGGTAGACCCTGGGTCTATCAACACTTGAGCTTCGTATGTCACGTCGCTTTTATTCTTATATATTTGTAACGTACCTAACCATAAATACACATATATATATATATATTGTTTATCATCATACTAGAATTTATCACATGCCAGTTTTTCTTATATCTTCTATATGTAGATGCACTTTCTCTATCTAAAATTTCAAGAATTAAAACTCTTTATTTAAAAGAAAGCTCACCTTGAATCACATCATTTGTATTCTGAGCCTCTTGAGCTGTGATTGCGTAGGCTCTCCCTTAGACGATCGGCTTCCTCGCTTGTATAGGTTGCGGAATAGGAGCTGAAGCTGTCTTCCCTTTGTTCATCTCAGGGCATTCCTTGATCAAGTGTCCCACCTTGCCACATCTAAAGCAGCCCCGAGTTCCCTGCCTACAGTCAGCTGTCCTATGAGACTTGCCACACTTGGCACAAGTCTCACGAGGTGTGGAAGAAGCTGCTTGCGAGAGCCCCTGTGTAACTGTCACTCCGGTAGTAATAGCAGGGCTCTCGTATCTTATCAATCTCCCCGACGCGAGCAATGGAAGTCTCTGCTGCGCCAGTCTCCCATAACCTCCTTGGAACGGTGGCTTCTGATTGTTTGATATGAATCTCGGCTTTTTGTTCACCGGTTCATAATTCCCCGTTCTGCTCTTATCCGTATTCCACCTTCCTTATTGCTCTCTCTAGCGATATTTATTATTATTCTCCTCCTCCACTACGAGTGCTTTGCTCATGACCTCACCATAGGTCCTCAGTTGGAATGGTGCTACTCCTCCCCTCACGTTCGGCTTCAAACCTTGCTGAAACCTCTTTGCTTTCATCATCTCTGTGATGACATAGTCGGGTGCAAAGCGAGCGAGTCGCATGAACTCCACTCTGTATTCTCTCACAGTCATCTTCCCTTGAACCAATTGCAAAAATTGAACCTCCATCTGGTTCCTCACCACTTCAGGGAAGTACTGTTTATTAAATTCCTCGACAAACTCATCCCATGTCCAGGGCATATCTTGAGTCTCCTGAGCCCTAGTCCGTGAAACGGACTTCCACCAAGGTCCAGCCTCCCCGTCTAACATGTAGGCTGCCCAACGGACGCTCTCGTCCTCTGTACAAGTGAGCACACTGAACACTTTCTCAATCTCACTTAACCAGTTTTCAGCTATCATAGTGCCTGCTTGTCCTGAAAAGCTAGGAGGTCTCATCCTCCTAAACTCGATAAAAGTTGAAGACACTGGCGGTGTCGGAGCCACTGGAGGTGACAGTGGCTAATCTTTGCTCGTTAGCGTTAGCCATGGTCTCCATGGTGTGCATCATCCTCTAATGCTCTTCCCTATCCTCGTTTCTTTCTCTAACTCTTTCCAATTCTCTCTGATCTCGATCCTCACGATCTCGATCCTGGTTCTCTCCCTGATCTTGGCTCCCTTGGCCACCATTGCCAGAAGCCCCTCCATGTCCTATAGGCTATCTATTCGCGTCCGAGATAAAATCATCTCGACTACATAAACTTCTACTATGGGCGCCCCTGGGTCGACCCCTTCCTCTAGAAGACATAACGGTATGCACGTGAAAATAAAGTTTTCATTAGCAGAAGTCCCTATGCTCTGACAAAAGAAGGATCGTCAGAGTTTCTAAAGGAAAAGGCTCTTATACCAATTGTGGCAGCCCGGATTTTGGCACTCCGAAACCCGTGCCATCAGCACGATCCTCCAGACCGTGCCCCAAAGCTATGCACGGAATATTGGTATAACAAGCAATAATAAAGAAATAACGCAAATGATTTCATAAAGCGGAAAAAGTTAATATGCCCAACTGGTACATTCAAAAGACAGTTCTACTTTCATGCTACTACATGAACAGAGAACCGACCCGAACCATCGGTGATAAACAGATCACCTCAGATGGTTCGCCAAAAGAATAATCCAATTTAATTACATTGTTTAACAAAAATAAAGGCTTGACATACCAAGCCGTATAAATCTGCTCTCAAAACTACTCTCTGTCAAAGTACACAGCAGAGTCTCCTAAAAGAAGTCCTCGGGAGGAGGCTCTAACTCGTCTCCAGGCACATAATCCGAATCACCCGGATCTACGTCTCCCGAAGCCTCCGCAGCTGCTATCAAAGGACCTGTGACATATAGTCTAAAGGGTGAGCTACATCCTAGCTCAATAGGGAACAAGCACAATGAACATATAAATTAAAACTCACATATATTCCATGATATTCTAAGCATGATGTGTCCATGCATTTGCTAGAAAAATGGTTTAAAAGCTAATGATTTACATTCAAGTCATTGGTACTTTGCATATCTTACTTTACTGTTGATTTATCATGAATAACACTGAACAGGCCTAAAGCAAAACTTAAATCTTCAACTTAAGTAATCCCCGAACAATATAGCATCTAGCTCCGATGAGATACCCATCATCGTTGTCTAAATAGATAGTTGTTAATATGTATTCCCTGGGAATACGACCCAAGCCCCTTTCTCACTAGGTGGCGGGGTTAAAACTTATTTCAACATCCCTGAGATGTGCTTATTGTGTACGGATAGACCTCCGCACTGGTGTACGGATTGGCCGCCGTACTGGTCATGGATATCTTACCGCGTCAGTCGTGGGTATCCCGTCACGTCGGTGGGGTATCCTAAACAAACCTCAAATAACAAAAATAACATATGCTTTACATATAGTTGTTTACCGTGTAAAGTGCTATCTTATATCAGTTAGGCCTCAATAGTAATTATTCAATCAGATATACATCCCTGGGATATATAACTTACTCCTATCCACTAATGCCTTTATTACTTTCTCATCCGCTGGGGATGTCTCATTCTTATTAGATTACTTGATCTTAGTTACTCGCATCACACAGATGCCTTTATCACATTCTTGGTGTCACACACACACACTCATTTTTACAAAGCTTTTTCATAGTTAAAACACTTTCAATTTTGATAATTATATCACTACATACATGCTCTTGAAATTAAAGTACATGTTCAAGGTGTTCCCTACCTTAATTCTCTGAAGGTCCAAGCATCAAGGTCCCATGCGGCTCCTTGTGCTCGCTTTCACACGTACCACCTATGGTACATCACAACACATGTAATACATCACTAAAGATGTAATAAAAAAGGTCATAGACCCTCCCTCAGTCTCAAAGTAAAATTCAAAAGTCAAGCAAAACTGCCAAAGTCGATTAATCGATTCCCAAAATCGATTAATCGAAACCCAATTCGATTAATCGATTCCCAAAATCGATTAATCGAGATTCAAATTCGATTAATCAATCCCAAATCGATTAATCGAAGTCTCCAACAAAATAAGGTCGATTCTCAAATCGAGTGTTTGAAAATCTGAAATTGATTAGTCGATCCCAAGTCGATTAATCAAAATCCAAAGTCGATTAATCGATTTCTCAACTCGATTAGTCGATTTCCCCAGGTCATGTTTTTCCAGCCACTGGAGGTACCCAGTCGATTAGTCAATTTCCAAATCGATTAATCGAAATCCATATCGATTAATCGAAATCCAATTCGATTAATCGAAATCAGGCTTACCTGACTTTTCAACTTCCAGACCAAAATCGGTTAATCGAATCCCAATTTCGATTAATCGATTTGGTCCGATTAAGCCCCCCTTCTGGCTGATCTTCCAAAATTCTTTCCCTTTCTTTTCCTTTTTTTTTCTAAGTCCTTAATCTATGATTTTACACATGCTAGACAAAATTTCATTCATCCATTCTCTATGTATTGAAATCAAATCACACTTACCTTAATAAATCCTTCAAAGGGTTGATTTGTTGGGTTTGATGGCTAGGGTTCCATCATTCCGCTTCAACGATCCCAAATCGCTTTGAATCCGACAATGAATGCTCTAATTGGCCCTTTGATTTGCATTCACTCCTTCCTCAATAATTCCTCTTGCTTTCTCCCTCTCTCTCTCTCTTCTTAACTCTTCAACAACCAAAAGAAAAGGATTCTAGGGTTATTAAACCCTTATATCCTCTCTCCTGCTTGTGTGTTAAGCACATACACCAGAGATAGGTGTATGTGACCACTAACTCACACTATACACTACTCTTAAGTCGTATCGACCTCACATTATTTCATCACTTTACGAGTTCATTGTTTGACCATCACTTGGTCAACCCTATGACTAATCGAGCGCGGATCCCGAGGTTAAAGTTAAACGCTCAAATTTTTGGGATATTACAATAAATATATGGAATTCACTGATGTCTACTTTTCATCTTCCAAAATCTTTATCAAAAGATCATTGACACAATTGAGTTGCTAGAACTTTGGAGAGATCGTAATAAACTTGATCTTATGGGCCACAGATTCTGACATACTCTAAAATGAGCTAGAGCGACAACAATAGATTTCACAGCAAATGATGACCACCACCAGTATGATGGATGTTTTTTGGCATCATGAACTATTCAATCAATGAAATCAAGGATTGATATTAAAATGTAACCAACATCACGTGATTGATATTAAAATGTAACCAACATCACGTTCCTTATTCAAACCTTATTCAAAGGAACATGTCATTGCAGAAGGGTGATAGAGAATATATAGTTTGTTATGATAGATATATAGGGCAGTGTGATGAGTGATTAGAAATCAGAATCATTAAACATATTTAATCAGGTTAAATGATTAAAAATCAATGGAGGTGGTTTAGGAGATTTATTATTTAAAGATGTCCTCTTCCTAATGTAATTAATTTAAGTTATTGCCAAAATATAGTTTTCAGAGTTTCTTCAAGAGTGACCCCTTAATAAAATAATGGGCATGCCTTCATTTGTTTCAAGCACTGATTACCATTGGGGTGCTCTGTTTAATGGGTTCCAATCCTGTAAATTTTCGTGTAATTTTTAGTGAGTTGGCATTAGGTGCACAGCATAATGGTGAGTGGTTAAGTTCACTCCATCAAAATGTATAAAAATGCATTTTGACTGATATGGCACTCATAAAACATCTGCAAATCATTTTGATTAGCTTGAAAGAGGGAGATTTGATAGGGTTTTCTTCACTTGGTGCCCACTTTATGCACCTAATACCAACCCACTGAGAATTAGATTGGGCTATCAACTGCTCGAGCTTTGGCCCAACCGGCCAAGTACGATTCAAGTCAGGTTTAGTTTTAACAAAAAGCCCGAGCCCAAAAACTCAGGTTGAGCCCGGCTAAATTTTGCATCCTATCGGATTTGGGCCCAATTTTGAGGGGAAAAAAATCGAGCCAACCAAAACTAGGACCCCAAATCCAAATCTAGTTCAGATCGGATTTGAGCTTATGCGTAGGTGAATGATCACTAGCCTCGCAGCACTTCCCTCTAGTGCTCATGTGTAGACCAGCGATCATGCGTAGACACGGACAGATTTCAGTGTTGGGCTTAGACACGAGGTTGGTTGGCACCTTATCTTCTCCATTTTTTATCTCAGATAGTGGTTTGTGAGTGTTGGTGTCAAATCTTTTTTCACTGCTTTTTTCATTTCATAAACTCCATGCTTGTGAATGGATATCACTCTTTGGTGTTGGGCATAAGGTTTATCTATTTGTTTTTTCTCAAATCTATGTGCATCATTCTAGCCTTTTATTTCTTCATAATGGGATTGGATGCTTACCCATGGGATGTTGGTTCATGTTTGTGTTCATAGCAGCAAATGTAGGTTTTAATGCCAAAAAATAGGGGGGCCCAGTTTCTATTCATTGGCTTGCAATGCAAAAAACAGGGGAGCCTAGTGTGCATTTATTAGCTCCTTGCATTCATTGGCTTGCGATGCAAAAAATAGGGGAGCCCAATCAAAGAAATTGGATTTTGTTCGTGTTTTGGAGCTTGAATTAGCGGCGGAACTTGGAGAATCCTCTCCTCTTCTTTAAATTCGTCAACCTGATCGGGAAATTAGATTTTATTCGTCAACACAGTCTTTGATTGAGTAAATCAGGCCCCCAATCAAAGACAATTTCTCATTGAATAACTAATTATTCCCTTCCACACAGACCATAATATAGAAATTGAAGTCCGCATCAGTCTACCGACTTCCTTAGAAGCAAATAACTCCACACAAGTTCTTAGGAAGCAACATGCCTGAAATTGATCCACAAAGTATGTCTGGATCTTATATGCCATTAGACAATGAATCAACAGATGCTCAACATGACACACCTATTCAACACTCCTAAGTGCCAATCTGGGATACACTACATCATAAAAAAAGTAAAAAATGAAATACTTGATATAAGAGATAGATGAAATCTTTAGATTAGTGTTGCCTAGACACGTGACAGAAGTGCCAAATGTCTAGGTGTGATAGATGTTTGGATAGTTCCCAAATTGCTTCAAAGGTCTTTGACTGTGTGAGATATAGTACATAGTCATAGTGCACAGGTAGATGGTCTCATGTCTTGCTCTTCATTTCTCATGCCATATATGATTGAATTCTAAGTACCTATTCATTGCCCTCTATTGTGGCCATAGGAGCCTTCTCATTGACCTGTATTCATAGGAACCTTCTCATTGCCCTCTATTGTGGCCATAGGAACCTTCTCATTGCTCTTCATTTCTCTATTTTATTTATCCCTATTTCTCTTTGACCTGTAAAGTGTGTGAACCATAAACACACATATAAATCAGTTCGCTTAAAAAGTGCCCTCTATTGTAGGCCATTTTTGGTCAAAGATTAGCTAAGGCCTTGTGACATAGGTTATATGGCCAAGGATCTATTCAATTTTAAGGTTTACTAATGGTCATAGGGTATCAACTCATATCTTAATTGTCTAAGCATCAAACATCTCATTTTTACTAAAGACTGCACTTTATGCAGATTTTCGGATTAGACACCTGAGTACTCGAAAATTCACCAAAAATTACGCAAGGTAAGTACTTGGTTGATTAAAAATCTCAGTGAAAGGGAACTCATCAAAGAACCTTTACCAAGTGAAATCATCCAAAAAACATCTATGGATTGATCACAGTTATCCAAGCAAAATAATTTATTTTAAGCTGTTTTAAACCATAGATTTTAGGCTAGTCTCTATAATTTAAGATTTTTTCCCTAACTACTAGGTCACATTATATAATTTTTATATTGATGTGTGCCACTTGTGCAGAGGACCTATCCTCGGTACCATTCCACACTCATAGGAAGGACCCTTTTTCTAGCATATATTGCAACTGTTTCAATGACAACTTATTTGTTTGTAGGAATCTTGATATATAATCATATATATTAAATCAGATGCACTTATTAATTCTGCCCCAGGATAAAAACTACACTCCTCGTAGTTTAAGCAACACCTATGACTAACAAAATTCTATAGCTCAGCCTGTTTTCTCTAGTGTTGTTGTTCATGTTACAAACTGGCCAAGCCCATAAATACTTAGCCGCTCCCACAACCTCCCTAGTTAGATATTTAATTTATGAAATCCATAGCAAAATGGATAAACCTGCCCAGACCTCACATACTGCTTCTGTTTCGGCCTTAGAACTAAATCTCATGCGACAAGACACCAACCCAAAGGAGAATATAGTCCACCTAAACCAGATATGGACTTGTTACTAGCTTAGTTCAGGCCTAGGATCTAGACCTGCTAACTTGCTACATTTGTTTTACCTATGACGACCCACTTGTTACTGTTAGTACCGACATTGTTGGTTTACATTTTTAGTGAGAGTCTAGGGCTCAATCGAAGCAGTGGTCACATGAAACTTTTCACCAAATTTCAGTGAAATTCGGCGAGATTTGATCGAAATTCTTCGAAGTAGACTCTTAATAAATTTAAGACTAGATATAATTGATAGTTTATGAATCAGGGACTGGGACTGGCGTGGTATCAGCTACAGGTTTCTGGTTGAGACAGAAAGATAATTTGTTTTGGAATCAAGCACTAGCACAGGTCAGTTTATCTAAGCCAGCTGCTCAACGTGACATAGTTAGTTTCTTATAATAAAATGAATTCTATTTGACTTAATGATACTCTCAAAATTGGAACACTAAATGCTTTTGTATATCTGATTACCTAATTTATAAATTCTATTCGACACATTCTGCAGGGAAGTTGAGCCACAAGTCTACCCAAACTGCATCTCAATCTGGACCAGAATCACTCGAGGAACAAAAATCTAAGGTTGGTTATTGCTTTTTAGCAGATCTAAGATGGCTTGTATTGATTTTTCCAATTCTGCAGTTTTGGAGTTCTTCACCATTTTCTGAGTTCCCTAGCCTTGTGTGATCAACTAAGGGAGAGATCTACATCAGGTGATAGAGATTCTCTCCCTCTGTGAAGCAAACGCTTGCATTTGTAGTCCTGCTTTCCAGTATGAGCTCAAGTGGCTGCCAAATGGAAGTCATCTTCAAATGGAGTCGACGGACCCATCATCAAAACCCAAAACTTATACATCATTCAGTTGCAGCCAAGATTGGCACAAAGCACAATCTCTATAATCTAATTCAACACATTCAACCATTGAATCAGATGATGGGTGTTGACTGAGTTGAATCAGATGATATAGATCAAGCTAAAAGAACCACTCCATGTTGTTGCATCTCATAAAGGAGACAATATCTGAGATTGAAAAACAATATTTGCAAGGCCAAGATGAAAATGTTCAAATAGATGTGCCCGATGTTGGGCAAAGAGATGGAGAGGAATATGTTCAACAAAATGTTCCAACAAATGATCAAGATAAAAGAATGCAAGAAAAAAGAAAGTTTGGAAAACTCCTTAACGAGGGCATACAGACTGATATATATATATATATATATAAGCATATCCGCCAGCCGGCTGATATTGAAGTACCCTTTTTTATTTTTAAAATGTTTAGAAAATTTTAAATAATAAATAACTTTACCGAATATCCCATAAATATCATATTGGATGGAGCCTAACCCATGACATATCGGCCAATATGACTCGATATGATGGATAATTAACCTGTTTGACACAATATTTGACCCCATAAATATCATATTGGATGGATCCTAACCCATGACATATAGGCCGATATGTGTGGGGTATGGCTGATACTTAAAACCATGTTCACAAGTTTAATATCAGCTAAACTAATAAAAGTTGAGAAGAATGAAATAAAAACGAGCTTATGTTGGGAGCAAACATGGATTAACCATGTTCTGTCTTGTATATGTGGCTCAAAAAGACGCTGCGTCATCTATTTTGCATATATAAATAAAAATCAATTATTTTAAATATTATAAATGACTCAATTTTGCATTAAATGGCATTCTATTTTGACTAAATCATCCTTGATGCTCTTGTGCTTGATATTAGTTTTGTACTTCTGGTGACAAACTTCCTTACATTTCCTTCTTGTTTTGTCTAGGCTCTTGGGTGGCAAATTGTGGCTGCTAAAATTGGAATGCAAAGATGTGCCTCGTCATTAACTAAAGAAATTGTCAGGAAGGCTTTACTCCACCTATTCATAATAGGGCTTTTATTCTCAATTGGGCGATTAATTGTAACACGCCAAGGTACTTCAAAACTCATTAATACATAACTTCTCATGGCAACATCCTTGCCATGCTATTTTTTTTACCATTACATAATATCTTGTTCATTAATTTTTATAGGTTAGTTACAGTATCTTTAAGTCAATGATATGTATCTATATTTGCACCCAAGTTAATATATATAGACCTGTATCTGTGGAGCCTTCAGCCATGAGAGAGTCCTACCGTTTGTAGATGGTTATGAGATTCAAGCTATCAATTTGGGTGATGGACTTCTCACCATGCCAAGATCTCTTTCCTGCATGTATTGGAGTTGCAGAAGAATGTAGTAGAAGTGAATATCGTTGGACCATGTATATTGAGTCCTCGATGCATGGTGTCGATAATGCTGTTGAAGATGGAAGTGTTTGCTTACTCAAATCGGCTGCATGTTTCCGAAACTGTTTACTAAATTTAATAGCTATAAAAATGAATTAGTTTACATTTGTTATGTAAAATAATTTAGAAAAGTGTTGATGTTTTAATTGTCGAAATTTTCAAGGAACTGTAAATCTCTGTGTCTTTTTGTGTATTTACATTTCCCATTGCAACAATTGCAAGTAATATTGGTGCCACAGCTTTCTGATTTTAAATTAATTTTATTTTTGACTTTATTTTTCATTTAGTTGAATGAATGATGTTTTTTTTCTCCTGTAGGGTGATATGTGGTTGATACAATAATTGTAACAGGTAGATTGGCTCCAATTATAATAACAAAAATGGAAGCTGTGCATTTTGGAAAAAAAAAAAAACAATGGTCCATAACCGTTGTAATTTTGCAACGGACATATACCACTAACTTAGACCGTGGTTTCTGTAAAAAAAATAACAACCTTTTTCTCTAAGGAACAACGGCTCAAAACCGTTGTACTTTTGCATCGGACATGGGCCGTTGTTTATGAGGTGAATAAGCAACGGTTTTGGGCCGTGGTTTATCAAAACCACTGCTCTATAAACAACAGTCGTTACCACGGCTCATAACCGTTGTTTATGAAATTTACAACGATTTTGGGCCGTTGTTTTTTGTCGATTTTCACGTAGTGAGTTCACAGTCTGAGTTAAAGATCCTAAATTCTGAAGTGAATTTAGGACTTGATCTTCAAAAGAAAGGGACACGAGGGGGGTTTGAATGAGGCATCGCGCAGGTTGTTGTAGAATGGGTCTTTGAAAGTTTGGTTTGACATAAAAGGTATACAGTTTTGAAAGGCATTTGATTCTTTGGTTGTTGCTGTTGTTGGGATTGGTAATTCCCTTGGTTCCACCTCAAATTGGGGTGTGCTCTCCATGGGTATTCATTTGACTGCATCTGTCCAAATGATTGAGCAGCATGAGCTTGTTCCACCATTAAATCTGGGAACTGTGATGCAGCAGGACATTGGTCAATTGTATGAGTAGGGGACTGGCATATCAGACATGCCTCCTCTACTCTTGAAACATTTGGATTTTTAAGTTAGTCCATCAATCTATCAAACTTTGTGGTTAGATTGTCCATCTTTCTTTCCAACTCATTCACCTCATAGATCTTCCCTTTTGTGGGTTGGTGATCGTTCAACCTAGCAGGATTTTCAATTTCTCTTGACAGAGATTCCTGCTGAGTTGAGTTTTCACCAATCACTTCAAATAAGTCCCAAACCTCTTCAACTATTTTTTGCAAGTAAGTGCCTCCACAGGAGGCATCCACCATATTTTTGCCTTTTTGATCAATTCCTTGATAGAAGCTTTGAACTAGCTGCCATCTAGGAATTTGATGATGAGGACATTGCCTTAAAAGTTTCTTAAATCTTTCCCATGCTTCATAGAAAGTTTCAGTTGAGTTTTGGGAGAATGAAATGATACTTTGTCTCAATTGGCTTGTTTTAGACATTGGGAAATATTTGACTAAAAATTGACACTGCAAATCATTCCAAGAAATGATACTGTTTGGTGCTAACATGGATAACCATGCTCTAGCTTTATCCTTTAATGAAAAAGGAAAGAGCCTAAGCTTGGTTGCTTCTGGACCATGTCCAGCTATGTTGAATGTGGTGCAAAGAGCCAAGAATTCATCCACATGTTTGTACGGGTCTTCCTTACTCAACCCATGGAAGGAAGGAAGCATTTGGATAGTTGATGACTTGATCTCATAATTTCCTTCAACAGTAGGAAATTGAATGCAAAAGGGAGAATTATAAGCACCATGTGCAAAGTAATCTCTCAAAAGTCGAGGTTCTTCACCCATAGTAGCAGAATTCTGTGTTGTTTGTTTGGTTCATAGCAGCCTTTCAACTTCTAAATTCAATGGGAGAATCTCAGGGCTGAGAGTCCTCCTACCAAACATACAACTCAGAACTAAAACTCTGATTATTCACAGCAAACCTTCAGAATTTCTTTTTAAATAGTTTCCCTTCTTCAAAAATTGGACATGAATAACTGCACAGGTATAAACAATAAAATAGTTTAGTAATGATATAAAAAAAATAAAGGAAAAAACTTAGGTCTACCTATTTTAGAACAAATTCCCCGGCAGCGGCGCCAAAAACTTGTTGATTCTTAGTGTGCTTGATTTATGTGTGTTTTGAAAACAGATTTATAGCTGCTAAATTACAGTGGCTCTAGACTATATAAAAAAAATAAAGAAATATCAGCACAGTTAGAAGAGAATTAACCTGCAAGATCAGGGCCAATTGTAGCAAGTTTTAAAAGTAAGTGAGTGAAAGATCGTCCACAGAGAATTTGTCTAAAATGCAAGATAAACCTCCAGATCTGAGCTACGATCGCTTCTTATCCTATCTAGAAAGCGATAAGATGAGAGGTTTGAATTTGTCACGTTAACTAAAAACAAAGGAAAATTTAAACTAAATGATCCGGATCCGAGTTGGGGAATGATTGAAACAAAGATGGAGAAGTAATATCTAAATGATTTGATCTTTGAAATCTAATGAGAATAAGCTGCAGACTCAAAAGAGGTGATCAATCTTCATCTGGCTACAAGCACAGATGTAAGAGAGATAAATCTAATTCAAGGATTAGGCTTACACTTATGGCTATGGTCTGTCCACTTTAATGGCCACAAACCATCCAATAGTCTTTAATCCAAATCCTCATTTCAGAACAAGAAACATCACTACAAATGCTGTAAGAGACTAGGTTACAAACACTAATTCTCACAGGATTACTGAATCAAGGGAAATTGCATGCAAAATAATGAATCTAAAGGAGTCTAATGTACTGAGGAGATCAGAGGGAACCCTTGACATGAGTCCAATGGAGAATGCATAGTTTACAGCAACCTTTTAAAATTCATCCTTACAATTTACAGAGCACGGCTTAACAGCTCTCGGATTTGCAATCTTGGATGCAAACTCTCCTTTGAGTATCTCTGACTCTCAAATGCAAGTACAAAGTAGGCTATTACAAGGATTACAGACAAGCTGTATGGCTAGGAAATGGGGGATTAGAAATGAAACTCAAAATTTGGATGCCCCAATTGGGCAAATGCTTCGTCTATTTATAGCTTTCCCCAGGTCCAGCTCAGATGTGTATCAACCAATCAGAGGTTCTCAGATCTGTATTGACCAATGGTAGTTGAGCACGGGGATCCAGATCTGTTCTGGCCAATCAAAATTCCTCGATCTGGTTCAGCCAATCAGGTGAAAAAGGCATCAACTCTGTTATGCATTTTGAAAGTTTGTTAGAGTTTCTAGAAGTTCCCGCCAAGTTATTCCCTCTCTAGGTGTTCACGTGGGGTGGAATATTCCTTCGCTTCATGCTTAGAACCCTCTGGAATGTCCGTCGATTTTAAAATGCATTGGGACACGTGCAATAGATTACTGAATTGCCCTTGTTAAAGCTGCGAATTTCCATAATGCCTCTTCGCACAGCTTAGGGGCCTTTTCACATAGTGTTGTGACTCCTGAAGCTCTTTTCGCAATGTTCTGGTTCTGTTCGAATTGTGTTTTCTTCTTTTCGCAAAGTTCAATCCTCTCTTCGAATAGTTCAGATGCTCTTCGAATGCTACGCCTGGAGTTTTATTCCTTTTTGCAGAGTTTCAGGTTCTTTGCGAAAAGTACAGGTTCTTTGCGAAAAGGACTCTATAGTGCATTTTTCTGTTGGAATTGTTCCATACTTCTCTTCTAGGTCTTTGCTTCTTCTATTCAGACCTTTCTACTGCTGATGAGGTTGTTTCTTCACTTTCTTCCTTTGGATTGACATGGATTGTCATCTTATTGGCACTTTTCAAGCTGCTTTTATGGTTAAGCCTGTCTTTATTGTTAGCTGCAACATAAGCACTTAAAACACTTATTTAGTTCTCTCAAAGGTCTATCAAGACTCAAGTTCAGGGGTGAAAAATGGTATTTTTCACTTGTCAACACTGATATGGATGATTTCTCTTTTAGAAGCTCTCCACCAATTGGTCCAAACTGGACAAGTACATATGAATCGGTTAAAGAGTCCCCATTCGTTCCCATTTATGTTCCAAAAATACCCCTAAGGGTTGTTAACATGCCTTGGAATGCATGCACAGAGCACTGAAGTGAGCAACTGTCGTGGATGGAACTGAGAAGTTCCCAAATCATGTGTCGGGAGGTTCGGGGAACCTTTCGATAGGTTTTGAGTCCACTTTGTACTCCATTCGACCCGTTAAGAGTAGCCTTCAACAAGTTATGTCTTCTATTCGACAGGTTGACAACAGTTCTCGATAGGTTCTTTTGATTTCTCTATAGGTTGACATATATTCTCAACTTCTGTCTGAGCTCCATATATCCTCTCGACTGCTTATAAAGCATGTCAATTTCTTATACAACTCTAGTTGAGCTTTTGACCGGTTGACTCAACCTCATGGAAAATGGATGCAGCTTTAGGTAAGTCCTTGATAGGTTGGTGTTGACTGCTCGCTAGGTTCTTAGGAACCTCTCGACATGCTGGTGGAACCTTGCAAGATCCCCTACATCTCCAGCTAAGTCTTTGATACGTTATTCTACTGCACCTCAGACGTTTGGACAAGTTCTATCAACTTGTCGATAACTTTACTTTTCCACCTCAATACCTCTTGACAGCATGCCTTCTTTTGCTTTAACTCCTCGACAGGTTCAAGTATACCCTCAGATCCTCTCGATAGGTTGATGGAACCTCTCGATAGGTTCATATCTAATCATGCAGACCTGTTGACGGGTTGAATTAACCTCTCAACAAGTTCTATCCTCTACTTCCACAGCTGGCACATAGTTCTGGGGTGCTATTCTTCATTAGTTCCGCACTCAACACCTTTTGAGGGGTTCAACCTTCATTTACTACAGCTGATCTTGCTTCCATGTGTGCTCATGTGGACACATGCCACTGCCATAGGGTTCTGAGGCTCTGTGACTGCTTGATGGCTGGCTTTTTGGGCTGCATGAGTACATGCTGAGCTGCAGGTCTCTTCTTTGGCATTTTTAGATGGATGCCTGCACTATGACTACATTTTATTGCTTAACTATAAAATATACTCAAAACACATTATTAGTCAACTCAAAGGTCCATCAAAGGTCAGGTTAGGAGGTTAAAAATGGTATTTTTTATTGCTCAACGGTGTCCAAATGGGTTGAGGCCATAGCCCCAAGAACCAATGATCATTGAGTTGTCCTCAACTTCTTTAAAGAGAACATTTTTTCTAGGTTTGGTACCCCCAGGGCTATCATTAGTGATGGGGGAAGCCATTTTGCAATAGATAGTTTGATAAGCTACTTAGAAAGTACTCAGTGACACAGAGTTGCCACCCCATACCATCCACAGACCAGTGGGCAGGTGGAAATTTCTAATAGAGAGATTAAACACATTTTACAGAAAACTGTGAGAAGGGATAGAAAGGATTGGTACCTGAAGTTGACTGATGCTCTTTGGGCTTATAAAATTGCTTATAAGATCCCAATAGGGATGTCTCCCTTTAGGTTGGTGTATGGAAAGGTATGTCATTTACCAGTAGAGTTAGAACATAAAGCCTATTCGGCTATTAAGTCCATGAATGTTGATCTAACTTCTGCTGGTATGCACAGGAGGCTGCAACTGTCAGAGCTGGAAGAGCTAAGATTGGAAACATACTCCAATGCAAGGATCTACAAAGAAAAAACAAAAGCTTTTTATGACAAGCATTTGTTGAGAACGTAGTTTACTGCTGGCAATATGGTATGGCTATTCAATTCCAAATTGAAATTTTTCCCAAGCAAGCTGAGATCTAGATGGGAGGGAGCTTACATTATAATGCATGTATCCCCATCTGGAGCTGTTGAAATCATGGATCCAAAAGATGGTAGGATCATGAAAGTTAATGATCAAAGGTTTAAACTCTTTGTTGAAAATATAGTACAGCCTGTGGTAACCATTCACCTTCAAGAATCTCCAAAGTGTGAATGATTTTCAACATTGTATATTATGTATCATAACTGTCAGTTTTTGCTATTTTCAAAACGGTTTGGCAATGTAAATATGTTGCTAATTTTGTTTAGTTTTCTTCATTTAGAATCATGAGTAATCAATTTCAAGGCATGAGAAATGAATGGGAGCATAATAGGATTGATAAATCTGTGTGGAGAATGGACTGTTAACTGATGAGAAATACTTTTGAACTAAAAAACAACTTGTCGAGAAGTTCTATGAGAAGTTTGACAGGTACTAAAAGCTCTCCCTGTGAATTTTGACAGGTATTGAATCCTATCGAGAAGTTAGAAGTTTATCTCGACAGGTACTAAAGGTGTATAAAGGAATTTCGATAGGATCTGTGAACCATTCAAGAGGATGTGAGATATTGTCGAGAGGTACTGAAGGCTATTGACCACATTTTCGACAAGTTTAAAGTACCTGTCCAGAGGTTGAGAGACCTCTCGGAGCCTTAACATCTAAAAGTTTCAATCTTGTTGAGAGGTTCCATGAACCTCTCAAATTGATTTTTCTGAAGCTCTGTACCTGTCGAGAGGTTTGAGAGAACCTCACGAGATTTTCAATTTGCCAATCCCGTCATCCTAGATTATTTTAACCATTCGATAGGTTGCGCCAACCTGTCGAAATCCTCTCTCCAATCCTATCAAAATAGAACTTTATTTGTTTTAAACATATCAACAACTCATTTCATCCATTCGACAACTTCTGCTCAGAGCTCTGTTCTTCCTGTGCCCAATTTCCCACTTTCTTCTTTCTCCTCCACCTCACTGATTCCAACTTCAATCACCCTGCCATTGGTCCAATTGTATTAATTTTACAAAGTCGACATTTTGCACCCGGTCTCTATCGATTTGGTGTCCTGTATAGAAAGATCTAAGAAACCCTAGGTTCTGTGGGTAAGTGCTTCTTCAACCTTCACTTTGTGATTTTCAAGCTTTGTACTTCCATATTTTTGTATGTGTGGATAATTGATTTGGAAAAGGAAGTTTGATGTGGTTGTTGAGAGTGATTATATAGATTTTTGTGACCAATGGCTGACTGTGGGGATACATTGGCTGACCTTTTCAAAGACCCTTCCAAATTTGCCCAAAAATCCACCAGAAAAATCAAGTAGGATAGCCACACTACCCAAAGATGACCCACCTGCTAAGAGGAAGCTCATCATGGATAAACCTGAGAAAGTTAAGAAGGCTAAGAAAGCCAATAAAGCAAAAATAACTTAATAGGTTGTTCAGGATGTCCTTGTGCCTGAACCTCAACCTGAGGCTGTACTTGAAATCCCTGAGAACCTGACAACCCTCAATGAGTTTGTGGATGCTTTAGGCCCGATTCCTGAGATAATTTTTTACCTACCCTATGTTTCTAAAATAGAGGAGTGTAAGCAGACCTTGGACTACTTTGTGAAGGCATCCCTGACACCTTTGTTGACCCCATTACAAGAAAAATCCTACCCTACAGTGGTCAAATTGTGGTATCAGAATATCATGAAGAAGATGAAGCTAGGGTCAACTGAGCCTACCCTTGTGGTTTTGATAGATAATTAGGACCTGGTTGTGGATTACAATCATATTGGGTTGGCATTAGGGGTCCCATTAGTTTTTTACTCAGTTTATGGCCTAGGAGCACCTGAGACTGTGTCCTTCTGAGCAATGGCCAGACATCTGACTCAAGGCATTGTGGGCTCTGGGGAATCATTAATGAGGAGAGATCTGGACCCTAGCCTGCTTTTCATAGACCTAATCTTGAGGAAGAACATTTATGCCAGTGGAATCAGTAAGAGAGAAGAACCCCTATAGTGGATGCCCTTTACTTTTTCTCCAAGGGCCAGTTCTTGAATGCCTCTCAACTGATATTTGAGGTCATGGTAGATGTGAATGACAAGATCAAAAGAAGACAAGCCTTGCCAGGGTTACCCTACAGTAGACTCTTCACTACTTTGCTAAGGAAAGGAAAATTTGTGATACAAAAAGATGAGCCAGTGGAGAAAGTGGGCCCTAAGGTGTTTAGGAGTAGGGCCTGGTCTACTAGTAGGACCCTGATTGGGAAAAGCAAGAAAAAATCCATTGAGGGTCCTGAAATGGAAGCATCTCAAGTGGCCACATCAGTAGTTGCACCTGTAATATTGTACCTTGTAGTAATTTGGGAGTTAACCCCAAAGCACCTCTAAAGTGCATAGATCCAAAGCCCTGCATTGATGTGGTTTGCTTTCTCATCAGCTTGTCATAGCCCCATTCCATTCATTTCTCATTCCCAACTGTTGCTTAATTCCAAAACTCCTCTAAATGGCACTTATTAACTAAAAATTGTACTAAGGATGCAATTACCTCCTTGCTGCAAAACAACATCAAAAGCAAGTATTAAATACTCTAAGTCCTATCGAAAGCCAAGTTTAAAAGGGTATAAAATGGTATAAAATAGTGCTCAACAAATACCCACAGCCCCATCCGCCACATCATTGGTTGCACCTGAGACCTCCACATCGGCTAGCTCAGAGCCTCTGCCTACCTCAGCTAATCCTAGCTCAGTGCCTCCACCTATGACCTTTGCACCCACACTCCTCCCTTCCACTGATGTGCCCTTGCTTATTGTCAGCTCTACTATTGTCAGCATCCCCATTCCATCACCTTCCATTCATTCCATTTCAATTCCCATACATTCCAATAGCTAAGCCACCCTTCTATCATCACCACAATCACCCCTGTGTCAGCTCCTCCCACCACAAACCCAATTGCTACCCTACCTTCACTTCCCATCACATCCACCTACCAGAGAAAATCAAAGTCAGCCACAACCCTTCCAGCTAGCCCATCCATCTTAGCTATTGAACCCTTAAGCCCTGCACCAGCAGCTGTCCCAGTCTCCTCTCCACTTTCCCTACCTTTGGAGACTGACCCCACTACCTTCATGTCACCTGCACATACCCATGACCTGGAATATTTCAGCACTGAGGGGTATTCATCCCTTATTGACTCCATTATGGAGGACATTGGGCATGAGTACTCCCCTTTACCTGACCCTCCATAGCCCACTCAATTCCAGCATGCTCTCACCCCACCTTTTCAGTATGCTCCCACATCTCCCTTCCAGCCCATTATACCCATTCCACTTGTTACCCAAGCCCAAATCCTACCAGAGGGCTCTGCCTAGATTCTTTCCCTTCTCACATCCATACTAGCCCAACTCCAAACCAACATAGCAAACCAGTCTGCTATGGCCACCTGCATCCATGCCATTCAATCCACTCTAACCCCATCTACCTCAACCATTCAACCTCTTCCAATTCCTACTCCTACACGTATCCCTGTACCTACTCCTCCTCCATCCCCTCAGTTGTCCCCTATAGTAGTGCCTACCACTGCTGAGGAGGAAGAACCAATCTCACTAACCCCTGTAGTACTTACTTCTGATGCCTCCACTCAAACTGATTTTGAAGAAGTAGTTTTGTCCATCCCGGTTGCAACCCAAACTGACCCCATTGAAGCTGAGCTACCCTCTTTACCTTTCACCTACCCCTCCACCCCACCTGAGTCAATTGCTATGGAAGAGGAGCTACCCCTTTCATTCAGTTTACCATCCCACTTCCTCAGCTGCCCAACACCCCCTCCTCCATGGATGACCCTCACCATTGGGCCATTGTCCCATATGGCACCAACACCTTTTCACCTCTGCCATCCCTCACCAAAGCCATTGAGACCAACCCATATGTCAAAGAGGATGTGAAATTTTTAGTGGATGCCATCATGGGGTTACTACGCAGGCACATCAGGAGGAGGTTGACGCTGTTTTAGAAGCTCATAGGAAAGTGGAATGGAAATTATGGAAGATGGTCCTCAACTCTCTTGACCTGTACAAGATTTATAGGACCAAATCTTACATGCTTGCCAGACTTGTAGAGACCCTCTCCCTATACTCAGCCTTGGGTCCTTCAGAATCGAAAGGCATTTCCATCAAGGAGCCTGGCAAAAAGCCCAAGAAGAAGAAGAAGCCAACTACCATCAAATCCACACCTGATGCCTCTAGTGTAGAGCCAGTGAGGAAGGGCAAAAATCCTTATGAAGAAAAATATGCCTGGGACCCTCCTTTTATTTAAGTTCAGATACTGACTTTGATTAAGTGTAGGGTAACTGGGTGTTTAGATTTTGTGAACTATGTTTAGGATTTGGTTGTAATTAGTTTGTATGTAGAATTTTGTTGTATATATTGTTTGTTACATTTAGACTGTCCTGTTTCTCTTGTATTTTGTAATTACTTATGTTAAATAAAATTTCTATTTTGACAGTTCCAACTGACTTTCTTGCTTTCCTTTGTCTTTAATTTTATTCTAATGCTTCACTTGATATGGTCCTTGTGCTTACCCTGCTGTTGCCTTCTGATACACTTCCAAAGCAGTGAGGACACTGTTCCTCATAGGTTTCGAGGTATAGCAGGGTAATTTTGAAATAATTTTGTGTGAGATAATTAAGTCAAGTGCAATGGTATGAATGAGATCAAAACAAATTTAGCAGAATGTCAAATTGAATAGTTTCGAAAAAGGAAGATTTAAAATTTTATGGTAAACTATTTAATTTTTGGATCTTTTTGAAAATTTATCATTTCCATGAAAGACATCATCAAGAAATTTTTGTCATAATCAGTATGTAGTGAACCATTAAGGAGAGAAAAAATAAGAACATGTCTTGAGAGTCCTAAAGAAGACCATACCCAGTGAGAGTTGGGCCTGTAAAAATTTCTTTCAAAGAGTGTTTTGGCAAAATCTTTCTGCTCTAAGGACTGTTTGAACCTGCTTTCTTTTTCTAGAAGTTATGCACTCCAAGTTGAGACAAATTGACAGAAATCATGACATTAAAGATATGATGTAAGGCCATCTTTTGGACAGTTTGAGATAAAAATCCATACCCTTTGAACTGCCTTTGATACCCACAATTTGAGCTGTAAAATTCTAAACTTTCTTTGACAGAAACTAGAGAATTTGAACCCATGCCTCAGTGAATTGATACAGCCTAACCCTCACTCTGAGATTTTAGAAGGTAAAGGAGAAGAAGGTTGAGTTGGTTTAACAATTGGTGGCAGAAGAAGAAATGACATTGTGGCAGCTGTGTGCCAGTTGTAAAAATAAAAAAAATAAAAATAAAACAAGAAAAGAAAAAAATTGTGGCATTTCAGCCCATATAAAAAAAAATGAGAAAAATACAAAAGAAAAGAACACAAACAGAGAAGCAGAACAAGAATGAGAAAGAGAGAGTCACTTCATTAGAAATTTGAAATGAAGATTATAAATTGATCACTTCAAATATGAAAAGTCAAAGAAGATGAAGTTTGTGTTGAGATGAAGAAGGTGTGTGCACCACCTCCTTACCTTTACTGATTTCTCAATTTTGAATTCCTCTTCACCCCTTTTTCCTTATAAACCTCTCCCATAAGCTACATTACAACCCAATAAAAAGACCTTACTGATCTGAAGTTGATTGAGCTGCCATGTGGGGATGAAGAGCTGTGTAATCTATGGTGAAGAGAGTTAGAAGATTTTAGGAATTAGAGCATTGCCTACGCTCATGCTTGCAGTCCTATTTGAGGGCTGTAACTATTTTTGAGCTGCGTGAATTGATACACCTTTGAAATCATTTGTGAGAGTATGTCTGTGATATTATTGGGTCTAAAATTGGACTTATTTAGGTATTGCTTGAACCTGAATCTTAAATTAACAGTGAAGTATATACTGTTATGCACATAACATTCCCTTGACGATTTCAGATTGTTATGATGTGTTGACAAAGGATTTTAGTATTAAATTTGTTTACATTTATTGATTTGAAACCTCTTAATTCAAAAGGGTAAGGTATGGAATAATGTTGTATGTGTTGGGATCCAATTTGTAACTGCTTGCACTTGGTTTAATCATGTCCAAATGGAAGTTTGTGGGTAACTTCACTCCTCCACTAGGGATCACCTAGGGGTTTAAAAAGATTGATGCATATGCTAAATGTATTTATGCTCCCTACAAAAGTGGCATTTTCTATTTTTAATACTTGTTTTTAATTTCTCCTTTGCTCAGGGACTAGCAAAGCTTAGGTTTGGGGGTGTGTTGATCAGTGAAAAATACCATTTTTCACTTTCTAACCTGACCTTTGACCTTTGTGTCTTGAGTGTATTTTGTAGATAAGTAATAAATTACAATCCTAGTGCAGACATCCATCTAAAAATGCCCAAAGAAGAGACCTGCTGCTCATACATGTGCTCCTGCAGCCCAAAAGGCCAGCCTAGCCACCAAGCAGTCCATAGAGTTTCAGAAGTCTATGGGAATGCCATGTGTCCAACTGGGCACACATTGGAGCAAGAGCAGCTGCATTGGATGAAGATTGAATCCCTCAAGAGGCTACTGTGTGCTGACAAATGGAGGACAGCATCCCAAAGATGTGTGCTAGCTGTGGAAGCAAAGAGCAGAAGAGCTCGAGAGGTTAATTCAACCTGTCGAGAGGTTCTGGTGAGAGAAGTCAAGCTGTCGAGAGGTTGGGGTGTTTAAATATGAAGCTGTCAAAAGGTCCCCACATCCTTTTGAGGAGTAAAAGCTGAAGAAAGCAACTTGTCGAGAGGTTCTGGTGCTGTATTCCAACCTATCGAGAGGTCCTGAGGTAAAAAAGTGAAGAGTTCGAGAGGTCCACAGAACCTGTCGATTAGTAGAGTGCATCCTGTCGAGAGGTCACCTGGAGATGCAGGGGAGCTCGCGAGGTTCTAGCTACATGTTGAGAGGTTCCCCTGAACCTAGCGAGCAGTTAAAGCCAACCTTGCGAGGACTTACCTGAAGTTGCATCCATTTTCGTGAGGTTGAGTCAACTTGTCGAGAAGTCATCCAGCTTGTCGAGAAGTAGAACAGAACCTGTCGAAAGCTCAACTGGAGCTGAATAAGGAATTGAGAGGTTGGATTTTAACTTGTCGAGAGGATGAATGGAGTTCAAACAATAGTTAGATATTGAGGTTATCCTGTCATCCAGTTCAACAGAACCTGTCGAGAAGTCATCCAACCTGTCGAAAGCCTATCCCAACCTGTCGAAATAAGCACCAAGTGGACTCAGAACCTGTTGAAAAGTTCCCTGAACCTTTCGACACATGAATTGGGAACTTCTCAGTTCCAACCACATCGCTGCTCATTTCAGGGCTCTGTGCATGCGTTCCAAGGCATGTTAACAACCCTTAGGAGTATTGTTGGAATACAAAAGGGCACGAATGGGAATCCTCTAACCACCTCACATGTACTTGTCCAGTTTGGATCAATTGGTGGAGAGCTTCTAGAAGAAAAATCAGCCACATCAGCAGCCCGGAATAATAAAATTATTCCCTTGAACTCTGATTGGTTGAAACATATCTGAGGAGTGAGGGAAAGGTATAAAGAGAACATAAGTTTCATTGAAGAACCATCCAGAAATTGAGAGAGCTTAGCCCAAACTCAAAATTCCTCTATCCCTTTCCTCCTTTCTTCTTCCCCCATTCTCTCCTTAGCAAATCATGGCTGGCTAAACACTTTCAATTGCTAGGGTAAGGTTGAGAGCTATAAATTGAGACGTTCAAGGCTTTGTATGGGATTGGATGTTGCACAGATTACAGATCTGAGTAAATTATACTGTAAGTTTGTATTGAATCAGTATTGTGGATTATAGAGTTGATTTTGATCTACAGATCTCTTGATTGCATTTGATTTCCCTATACTAAATCTCCCTGTGGATGCCTCAGCTTGTAGCCTTGCATCCACAACATCTACAATGGTTTAATTATTCTAACTAAGATCCTTGAATTAGACAAATCTCTAGGATGATCTGTGACCATTAAAGTGGACAAATCATAGCATTAGGATCACTCCAATTCTCTGGTTTATGTTGGATTCTTATACCTTGCATCTAAGCTTGTAGCCAGATGAAGGATTGTTGCAAATCCATCTCTTGCATTGCCTTTGAGCCAACAAATTTTTAGTGAAAACAAAAATCCCCAGCTGCTACTCTTCCCCTTTTGATTTTAATCCTTTTCTCCATTTCTTTAAATCAGATTTTTACTTAGTTCTAGATCATTAACAATACCTTAAATTTTCTATAGTTTTAGTAAAGTGACAATCCCTAAAACCTCTCCTCTTTCATTGCCTTAGTTTAAATTAGGATAGGATAGAGTGCCAGATCTGTTATAGATCTGGAGATTTATCCTATTTTGAAGCACATTTCCCTATGGACCTACCCTTATTACCCCTTAAGCTTGCTGCAACAGCCCTAGTTTTTGTAAGACTGGTTGCCTTACCTTGATCCCTTTTTGCTGTAATTTGTCCTTTAGTTTGTTGATCTTAATCCTTAAATAATTGCAAGGTAAGCAACACAATAGCTACCCTAATTGCCAGACTCAGACGTATACTGAAAACCCAGCTGTGCCATCCCACCAAGAGGTGGTGCAAATTGAACAAATAATGGCTTTTCATAGGAGAGATTATAGAAACACATAATCCAGCATGGAGGAACCACCCTGGATTTAACTATGGTTCCATAGGCGGAGCAAACTAGCACCATCAATTGTATAACCTCGATTTCCCCAGACTTAATATTTCCACCAAAGACCTCAAATGCCCACTACACAGCCCAATTTGGAACAATGAGCAATGCACCTGATGCCATAGTTGTTCAAATCCTTTGAGATTTACAGTAACAGTTGTATCAGCACTCAAAAGATTTACATCAGCTTGCTCAATTCTCCCAAGTGCTTAATTCACATACCCAATCCATTACAAAGCTAGAAAGCCAAATAGGCAAACTAGCTTCCCAAGTAGAAAGAAGACAGAGTGGCCAATTGCCTACGTAGCCAGTCAATAATCCTAGAGGATAAGTGCTCCTGGGGGAGATAGTGGCTCCCCAAAATAAAATATAGACACCTCATGGATTGTCGAGCTACCGACTTTTTTATAACATCAATTATAGATTATGTAAACTATCTTTTTCCTTTTAATCTAGGTATCATATTATGACCCAAATCGTTAAAAGACGATGAATTGTAATATCCTACCTACTATACATTATAGCGAACAATCGTACGGATGTACGATTGATCGTCATTAGGTCTATCAGTGAAGCGTAGTGATTACGATTCTCTAATGCAAGGGTTCGTCTAGAATCAACCGATGATTCTAGAACAAACCCAATTGACGATCGGTTCAGTAAGTCGTCACTGAAAATAGGCCCTATATATTTGAAAAAAGGATCTGTCGGCCCCATTTTCAACTTCTCTAGTTTTTCTCTCTTACCTTCCCTCTCTTTTTCAAAAGGCTCTTCATCCTAACCATTCTCCTACTCAACCCAATAGTTTTACTTTTCTATACACCCCTCGCTTCCCCTATTTTATTTCAGGAACCCTACGTACATTTCATTTCACATCTACAAGCTAGTGTTTCAATCATCAAGAGGTAAAGTGGTGATTTTAACGATCAAATGGATGGGTTTCTGCAAGAAATTTATTCTCAATACATAGAATTCATGGTTAATTATTAATGTTTTTATTAATTCTTACAGGAAAGGAAAAGAGTTGTAGCATGGCTAATGAGACGGGCAAGCGATAAAGATAAGAGGAAGAGGAAGAAGGATGTAATAGTTCTGATAACACACCAATCATTAATCGTATTGCACGGTCTGTTGCCCTCAAGGCCAAATCAAAAGCACCAGACCCACGCAAGAAGAAACCCAAATATTCTGGGTAGTTATCAGAGAAACTCCTAAAGACATAAATGAGACTGAATCTGTGTCTGCTCGTAAAAAGGGCCTGAAATTAGATAAGGATAAAAAGTCAGCGTCCTCTACTATGACAACAGATCTGCTCCCTACCTCAATGAAACACCATATTGTGGGAGCTAAAATTGCGGTAGATGTTGAGTCTTTAGAAAGATTGTAAATGAGTAGAGAAGCCATCAAATACTTTAAGGATGTGTGCGACCATGGATTCTCTCGAACTCATTGCGACAATGTGCTCACGATGGAATAAATGTAGAGTCGCCATCGGAGCTTTTGGTGACCCGGGAAACCTTTAAAACAATATGTTAACCACCAAAGTGCTAAATATGACTCTGATTTACCGGTTTTTGCCAAAGACTCTAGGGTAGGGGCTTCGGTTATCGATTGGGAAGGGTTTAGGCACCCGATTAACCCGCACGTAGCGGTCTTTATCTATGGCCAAAATGAAAAATAAATGGGTGGAGCTGCCGCTTGCCCGAAGGCAATATGGTCCTATCAAGCTTTGAGCCAAACCGAAATTTGACAGCATAATGGATTGAATCCTTGGACGGAGGAAACACAAAGAAGGTAGAGGAAGAGAGGGGTGAGCCGGAGCTCACGAGCCCTTGTTGCATCGTGGAAAACCTTCGCTTCGGTGTACCTCCGATGGCTTTAAATGGCTGAAACGGTAGGGGAATGGATTCTAATGCTAGGATTCGGTAGATGGGAAGTGTAGGGTGAAGCGAGAGACTAAGCTTGACAAAAAAGGAGTGATCTAATGGTTGAAATAGATTGAAAGGAGTGAACTAAGCATGCTGAAATTCTGGTTGAAGAATGAAAAATAAAAGGGAACTTTCTCTCACTTGGTCTCTCTCTCTTAAGCTCAAAAACTTTCAACCCTAATTTTTTTCAACCCTTTGAGAAGAGGGGGTGCCTCTCTATTTATAAAGAAGAGGTGGGTTAGAGGGTTACTTAAGAGCTAATTGGTTTAGCAATTAGGTAATCCTCCTTCTAAGGTTTTCTAGGTTTTTAGAGTCCTAGGGGGGTGGGGAACCAGTTTCAATGGCAGATGATGGGGTGAGACCATAGGTGACTTAAGGGTTGCATATAGGCTCAAAGGGGGTGCAACCAACCTTAAGACACCAACCTCAACCAAGGGGATGGTCAAAAGGTCAAACCCGATGAAGAAATTTTGAGCATCTGATGACAGTTATTGTAGCTAAGCTAGGTGTATATATTACGTGCGCCCAGTTTATGTAGACTGATTTTCATGAAAACTAGAGGAGATCAGAGAAGGTGGGTGCCCGAGGTGGGCCTTACCTATGTTTGGTGTATGTATTATGTATGTTCGAAAAAATTTGGCCCAAAAATGTCAGGCATATATAATATATACGTCAGACCAAACTAGGGCCAAATTTACTGGGCATATATAATACATACACCTGAGCAAAAGTCATGATTTTATGTAAAATTTCAATCGGCCATAACTTTTGAACCATAACTCCAAATTGGGTGATCTTTGTGGCTTGCTGGAAAGCTGGAGAAGTCCTCCTTCCAATGGTATATGGCTCATCCTCGGTAGTGGTCTGTATAAAATTTTATAGTTCTCCTCCCATCAATTTCTCATAAGGGTTCAAGTTGGGTCTGGGAAGGGATCCTAGGGTTTAGGGGTGATCTCTAAGGATTGGGGGAATGGTTCTAAAGGGTTTAGGGTGATTCCCAATGGTCTGGATAGATTCCTAAGGGTTCAGGGTGATTCCTAAGGGTTCAGGGGTGCATCTCTCTCGAAAAATAGACTGATCGGGCCTTGGGCTGAATTTGGGTGTCCACAGATGCCCCTCTTTGGTATTCGATAACTAATGATCGAATGCCAAAGACAAGAGACATCCGAAGAGGTCCAAGGCATGTTTTGTGGGTTCACCTGGTTCAACTCAATTCTCAAACATCCATGGTGATGGTGAGTGTACGTAAGCCCTCTCATTTCCGAATATCGTCTGTACCTCAATGCTAACAGTCCCCAAGCGCATTGCGACATTACTGGGCATAACTGCGATGATCACAAAAAGCGTAAGCCCGCTAGCCGGGATATCATACACTTCCTGAGGGAAATTATAGATTTTTGATGTTGAGTATTAATCTAAAGCAGATAGCTCCATGAAACGGGGTGATCGACCTATGCTTCGGAATCGACGCGAAGTACACAAAGCGAAGGCCTACAAATTGTGTCCAATCCTATGGGGTATTGACAACTCCATTGGATTGGCCATGGGTGCCCTTACCTAGGTAAGGCTCAGAGTCTTTGGGCGAACCCATCAACCTCGAGGTTGCTTTAGCATGATTTACCCGAGTGAAGTGAATATTGATGTCGCAACACTTCTTGGGAATGCATGCCCATTTTCAGAGTGAATTTTTGTGTGCTATTATTTTTATTTATTTATTTATTATTTTTTTAATTTTCTTTTATTTCGAGGCCTCTAATCAAAGCTCAAGGACCTCTGGCAATTTTATTCTTGCACAATTCTTTAAGTTGATCAAATGCCAGTTGATATGCTTTAAGAGTGCGTGCGCTCTGTCGGGGATAGGTACACCTTGGGGATGTGAACATTCCGGTGAGGAGGTGCACCTGATTCACACAAATTGGAGTGCCTTAACTCAAGAAAAAGCTAAAAAGATCAGGCTAGGACCAAACATGCATTGAAAGAGATGGCCAATTCTAGCCTCCATCCTTAATGAAATCAAATCTTAATAACTATGTAGAGACAGACACCCATCAGGGGCAATAAACAACAAATAGGCACGAACGGAAGCCTCGACCCTAAGGTAAAATTTACGAGGATAAATGACCATCCTGCGAATACCCAGACGCAAGTGCGTACATTCAACAGGGACACCATGCATATACAGGTTTTAAGCCTGTGTAAAAGGAAATAAAAGGGAATGAACCCTTCGGTCTGTATGTTTACAGATAGCTTGGTTGGTTGTAATTTCATTTTTGATAGGTCAGTTTCAATTGACAATAGCCTTTTCAAATGGTCTGAAGTTGGGTGCACTCTTGGTCAACATAGATTAGAAGGTGGATGATCAGAGCCAATGCTTGGAAGGCGGGGTCAACCTACATTGGATTTTAACTACATAACAAAAGCTTGTTTTCCCGAACCTTCTCCTTTTTTTTTTTCCTTCTCTTTTTTCTTTTCCCATCTTTTTTTTTTCTTCTTTTTTTTCTTCCTCTTTTTTTCTCTCTTCTTTCTTTTTTTCTCTTTTTTTTTGCACATGTCAGTTCGAGACTTTGAGCATGCTCAAACTATTTTTATTTTTGTATGTATCCTTAGACAGATCAACTTGCCATGTTGATACACCTTAAGGATGTAAGCATTCCGGTGATAGGTCCATGGTTTGCCTACCGGATCAGGTCTCGCCTCCTGTTGGAGAAGATTTTGGGCTAGGTGTATGTTCCCAGTAGCGACCGATGATGGATGAGTTTATTTACCTGCCGAATCAGGCCCTGACTCCTGGAGAATGTTTAGGGAACAGTGACCGAGGATTGGTAAAATTATCTGCCTATTGGATCAGGTCCTGACTCCTGGGGATGCGTGGTCTTGGTCTTTAAACAAATTAGACCCAACTATCTTGTTTAGGAAAGTGGGTTCGGAAGCGGGTTCCTAATGACCGGGGATAAATATGACCAGTATTTTGCTTGCCGTATCAGGCATGTGGTGTCCCCGTGTAGAACAGGGTTTGAGAATTTTTGGGTGAACCCGATCATTCTGAATTGATTTAACACGGCTCTCAAAGTGGGGCAAACAGGCGTTGTGTTGCGCTTTTGAGAACTAGTGTTGTGTTTTAGCATTTTTCCTTTTTCTCTCTTTTTTCTTTTTTTTGGTTGTTATTTCATGCAAATCTCTTTTTTTTTTTGGTTTTATGCAAAAAAAAATTTGATTTTATGATTTTATGGGAGCACTCGGCGGGCGCTTACAGATCTAGATCCGTTTATTGTAGCAGGGTCCCTTTAGGCCGACCAAAGGGAGCTTGAAGGGCCATTTGGGGATGCGTGCACCATCACTCGGTGATACGTGGGCTTCTAAGAGGGTCCGAGCCTTGATCTGGGGCATACAAAGGGCTTGCCGGGTCACCAAAGCCAATAATTGTTTGGGCGTATATAATATATACGCCTGGCAAATTCGCAGTGAAAATAGCCAGGCGTATATATTATATACGCCTGACCAAAATCTGGCAGTTTAAAAATTGCTCGAGCTCGAGCACAAAAGGGGCCCTCCTTTCAAATTCTATTTTCTTCCCTCCTTCCTTCCCATGATTGGGACAACCTCCTAGGGTTTCTGTGTTTGATTTTGCTTGAGTTCTACCACCGGGAGTCGCTCGTGCTGATCAAGAGCGTTCACTCTCTGCCGATCTTTAGATCTATTTCCACTCCTATTGAAGGTAATCACCACCCTTCTTTCACCTTTCCTTTAAATTTTGATAATGATTTTTGTTTGAAATGCTTGATGCTCTTCCTCTTTGTGGTGAAAGATTAATGCTTTTGATTTTCTTTCAAATATATGTGATTCCTTACGCCTATGTTCCCCCTTTTTTCATTTTTTTATGTTTCTTACATGATGGATTAGTGCATTTCTCCCCCCCCCCTTTTTTTTTCCCCCCCTTTTTCTTCTATATTTTTTTTTAGCAACCTTTTCTTATACCGATGTGTTCCACATTTTCAGGATGTCTGGCGACGAAGGGTAAGATCAACAGGAGGTGCCAGAGATGGCCTATGGTCCTCATGGGGAGCAGTTTATTATTTCTCAGCGCTCCTCTCAACCCTGGTATGAAATGCAAGGTGAAGCCGCCCGTACTAGCCTCCTCCATTGTCAACACACCCATATCTCCAACTTCGGATTGCTAGCCAGGTAAACAGATGAGCCCCTTTTCTTTTCCTTTGATGCTTTTGTTATACCACTTCACTCCTATTTGATATATTCCTTTGGATTGCAGCCTTTACCTCATATCATGTTCCGGGGTGGCTGGTTTGATCTCTAGCGCCTCGTGCTCTATCTTCCCCCAGTGGTGAATGACCTGCTTGCTCAAGCCGGTTTTGGGGATTTTATTTCGTGCCCCATTGTGAGGGCCGACACGGCCTTTGTGAAGTTCCTGATAGAGCACTTTTGCTCTGAGACCATGACGTTTCATATGGCCATGGCTGAGATGACCCTTACACCTGTCGATTGGTCCATGATCATTGGGGTTCGCATTGGAGGGGTGCTAGTGAAACCTACCCGCACACCTGATAGGGAGGAGGTGACTCGGCTGATAGGGGCCTTCCCAACCTCAGGGAATGTTCGCGGTTCTGAAGTCAAGTTATCCTGGCTGGTTAGTCTGTTTGAGCCTCATGAGTTAATGGATCTGGGCCAGCCCAATGCGGCCATTAATCTTGAGCCAGAGCGTGCACTGATGCTGGCCCGTATTTCTCTGTTGTCCCTTTTAGGTAAGACTCTTCTTTCAAATACCAGCGAAGGGCAGGTCTCATTGTCCCTTCTCAGTTTTATAGTGATCTGGGACAACGTGCATCGGTTTGATTAGGGCAGTGCTGGCTATGCGGTGCTCATGTCTAGCCTTGAGCGAGCCGTACTTGGGGAGTCCAGCTCCGTTGTGGGCTTTTGGCTCGCACTTGAGGTATTTTATCCTTTGGTTTCAGTTTGTCCAACTTTTCCCTTTTATAGCATATCTGTTGTTATCTACTTGCTTTCTCAAGTTTGGGGGTATCTGCATTTCCAACCTAGTCACCCTCTACTTCTATCAGAAGTTCCTACGTTGCCCCTTATGAGCAATTAGCACGCGAACCGCCGTCGGGACGTAGGCATGAAGCACCTGGAGTTAGGGCTGTTCTCCCAGTTTGATCTGTTGATCCCTGAGCAGGTATAACAATTTCTCTCTTTACAAATTTGATATTTATTTCGTGCTGTGGGTTTTGATCAAATGTATATATATCCCTCCTCTCTTTTTTTTTAGCAGGTCATCCTTGACCCCTACGTCAGATCTCCCTTCTGGAACCTGGCTGCAGTGGGTCCTTCTCATTTTTTGTTAGACCGACGCATCATTTTCTTCTTTGGGTCAAGGACTAGGGCCTATTACCTAGATGAGAGGGTGGCTCATCACTACCGTCTTCTTTTCGCTGTGCCCCAAGCTCCTCCAGCTAATGTGCTAGCTCCTGAAGGTTCCACCAACGTGCTTACCACTCGCTTTCTCCAACATGGGGCCCCCATTGATGACCTTTTTTCGAGGGGATGCCAGATACGGTATGAGTCTCTACCCTATTGTTCTCTGCTGCCCCGATTTGTGCCTGGTGCTAACTTTTTGGCTTTTGGCGGTCCGCGGTCTCAGGTAATGTTCTTTCCTCTTTTTATTTAGTAGCCTTCCTGTGATTGCCTTGATTGCCCTGCTATTTGAACAAAATTATTTCTCTCTATAGTTTGGGCAGGGTGGCAAGTCAGATGAGGGGGATAATGCAGCTGCTCCTGATGAGGCTACAGGTGCTGGACCTTCCGACCCTTCCGGTGCTGGTGCTTCTGGCAGTTCGCCAGCCGAGGTCCAGGGGACCTTTAAGCGCTTGGATGATGCTTTCCTATTGCGTATGTGTACTGATGTGGCTGAGAAGGCATGCATATCTACTGAAGCTATTTGGATCCCACCTCCTGAGCTAATCCCCAAGGTAATCTCTCCCTTGTTGCTTTGCTCTCTTTTTTTCTCAAACTACGCTGATGACCTGTGTGACTGACGCCTCTTTTTCTTGCTATGCTAAATTATGAGTCAGCCATGAACTAAGCTGAATATTACCGCAACATCGTCGGGCTTAGAGAGGCTGAGGTGGTGAGTGAATACTGACCAAACCTAATCATTTTCTTATTTTCCTTCTGCTTGTTTCCCTACCTGATGGCCTCTGGTGTACTCCTGCAGCGTGCTCATGAAAAGGAGTCGTGCTCTCTGCTCGGCTGCATCTCTCAGGTGTGGACTCAGGTGGGAGAGACTCGTACTTTTCAAAGCACGACCCGACGCCTGAAGAAGTCGAAGGGGGCTGCCCAAGACTAGTTTATTTTCTAAAAATTTGAAACATTGAAACAATTTAGACTTTTTTTTATTGGGGAATATGTAATCTTTTAAACAACAATTTTTTTGAATGGTTTTATGATTTTTATGGTTTATATGAACACTTTGTTTGGTTATCTCTCTGCTTTTATGGTTTCCTTTTCTTTGGCATGAAGCGTGTCAGAGCCCCCTCCAATGATGAGATTCATCCCGCATATGATCCTCCGCATATGACCCATGGATACCGCGTCATCCGAGGATTTCCCATGGGTGTGTGAGCATGCTCGACTGTGGGCTACCACAGGATAAAAAAGGTAGGCCAAGCAAAACCCGTCCCTCTTGGGGGGAGAAAAAAATGGACCAATGTGAGGGGAGCCACACTTCCCTGTAATTTTTGCTGGCCGTATATATTATATACGCCTGATAAAATATTTAAAATTTTACCTTGGCGTATATAATATGCACGCCTCATATAATTGGGCTCAGCGGGGTTCTTCATAACCCGAACCTGGCCCTCTTTGCCTGTCTTTTCATCCAGACTTGGCCTTTTTGCTCGTCTTTTTTTCTTTTTTTTTTACAAGCGGATCCATTGCCCTACATTGACTAATTTTTATAAAGAACATCATTGTACATCAATGGACCCTCTTCTTGGCCCAAATTCTCATACGGGGGCTGGGGCTGGGGCTAGTATACTTCCCTATTTGGACGCGGTGCCCAATTTTTGGTAAAACATTGTGAGATAGCTTGGCTGAGGGCGAGCTCGCTATTCCGGATCGCCTCGGGTTATCCCGCCTTTCCTCTTTCCTTGCTATTCCTTTGTTGCCCAACCTCCTGCAGGCAACTTTGGCGTCGTGGGACCATAGGGCCCATGTCTTCAAATTTGGGTCTAGGGAGCTCACCCCAACCTTGGAAGAGCTAGCCACTATTACTGTCTTGAGGATGCATCGGGGACTTGCCAAAGTGGTGCCCAAATCGGGGTATGCAAAGGCGGTCCACGTGATTCTCGGTTTGACAAAGGGTGGGTATGAGAAGGGCTTCGCCAGGGGGCCCACCTGGTGCTCAGTGAAATTCCTGAGAGAACTCTTCGGCAACTCGAGTCTCCGAAAGTTTCCTATCCAAGATCCTTTCAATGTAAAGGTCTTTGCCCTATATTTGTTGTCGGAAGTTCTCTTCTTTACTGGGGGTGAGACATTTTCCCTCGAGTTATGCGATGTCTTGACCGAATTGGAGGGAGGTCGCTCACTGGTACACCTGGTCCTGGCTGAGATGTATCAGGGCTTGGATGCCTCGGCCTTGGGCCAGGTCGAGATTCTTAGCGGGAGTCCACTCCTCATTCAGATTTGGCTAGGAGAGCATTTGACTATCATGGGGCCCATGCTGAGATTTTGCTTGGTAAGAGGGGATGTGGCTCGAGGCTTTCTGACCCGGTGCTCGAGACTGCCTCATGGGAGTATCGAGGAACTGAGCCGGTGGCTATCTGATGCGGAGTTGATCTGGCAACTTCCCTGGATGGACAACACCTTTCCGATTGTCCGCTCTCGGGATTGGGAGGGTATCACGCTTTTGGGGTTGACTGGTAGTACCTACTATTTCCCATCTCGGGTGCCCCGTCAATTTGGATATACCCAACACGTGTCATGCACTGTGAGGTCGCCCTTGTGCTCTCTTATATTCTCTCGGAGTTCTCTCAGTGACCTAGACCACATAGCAGCCCTCTTGGAGACCCGCCAATCGGCGTACATGTGCAGCTTAGTTCAGGGGGCGTTCTCTCTTCTGATTACAAGGTTTGGCTGGCATCCGAGGACTTACCTGCCCCTAGCCCGGTTATGGTAGATGTGATAGAGACGGGGCCCTGGCCATGCAAGGAAACGTTACTCCAGACTGGGATTGAGTCTCTTTCTGCAGAGAGGCTGGCTTTGAATGAGGCTTTGGAGAAGGAAAGGGCCAGAGCTGAGATTGCGGAGGTGAGAGCTGCTACGGCCGAGTGTGAGGTACTTCGGTTGACTGGGCTTTTGATTGAGTCCCACAGTGCAGCGGACACTTCGCAGAGGCGGCACAAGAGTCTTCATGGTAGGTGGTTGTCTGATCGAAATGCCCGCGAGGACTCTCTCCTTGCAGAGATCAGTGCTTTGAAGCGTGGTCCCTGCACATACCATAGATCATATACATAGAAGGGGGGCTGATGCCCCTTAACAAAGATCTCTTTTCTTTTTGGATTGTTTCTTCCTTTTTTTTTCTTTCTTTTTCTCTCTCTTTTTTTTTATACTTGTAAAGAAGGCAGAAAATAGAAAGTGTGTCATGTTGTTATCTTTTTGGGACGTGACAGTTCACACGTAACGCTATAAGAAAAGAAATGAAATCTATTATATATATATATATATTTTATTTATTTATTTATTTATTTATTTAAATTTTTTTTTTTTGGTGTTCGAATTATCTTCCATACGTCTCGCAACGTAAGGCCTTTTAGGGAAAAGGAAAATCTATTATCCTTTTTAAAATTTTCTCCTACACAGTGTGGGACTCTTTATGGAAAAGGAGAATCTATTATCTTTTTTTTAATTTTCTCCTACATAGTGTGGCGCTCTTTATGGAAAAGGAGAATCTATTATCTTTTTTGAAATTGTCTCCTTTTTACCTTCTTCTTTTTGTGATGTCGGTATTTACGAGGACAACCGGTGGGTCCTTTTTTGAGCATGGTCGAACCCTGTTCATGAGGCTCAGGTTTTTCTTTTAAACATGGAAAGGTCAGCTTCCCCGAGATTGATTAGTCTTCTGCCTTTATCTTTTGTCATGTGTCAGACGATGTGGTAGAGACGACATACTTGATCGGGATCCGATCCAATTTTTAACAAGAGCGGCCCAGCAAAGGCGAGAAGAGGCTCAAGGGGGCCAGACTAAAATAGGCAAGCCAAAACAGATCCTCCCCTAATCTCTCTTTTCTTGACATTTTTACTCACTGCGCCCAAGATGGGTTTTCACTATGGCTGTCATCCCTATTTTTACTCGTAGCGCCTCTCCGAGTTTTCACTGCGTCCATGGGTTCGCTCTCTTACCCCAGGTGCCCTTTTAGGTTTTCACTTGGTCTGCGTGAGTTCACTGTTTTTACCCACGGTGCCCTTGTGGGTTTTCACCACATCCATCTTGCTTTGAACTCAAATTAAATTTTTTTCTCCTTTTTTTTTTTTCTTACATTCTTCAAGAACCAAAAAGCCACGACATGGACATCGATTCCATCATAGCCGACTGGATGAAGTTCTGTGTGGTCCGTTAACTCAGCTTGTGCTGATGCAACAGATGCTATGACTGCTTGTGGACCTTAAAGAGGGCTTTCTTCTGGGTTGTAATGTGGTCGGGGCTCAAACAGGCTAAGTTTTTTTGGGATTTTGGATTTAAGCTTTGAGTGAATTCCAGATTTAGTGATTCCTCTTCCTTTCCAGGGCTTTTTACTATACGTGCCCCAATTGTTTCTTTTTCATTCTTGATTCCCCCTTTTGGGATTTTGCTTTTCTATATATATATATATATATTTTGGATTTTTTTCTCTCTTTTTTTCTTGGGATTTTTCCTCTCCTTTCTCCTCCTTTTTTATTGGTATTAACACATATTTCTCTTTTCTCCTCTTCTTTTTTTTGATGTTTTTAAGAGGGGTATATGAAAGAAATGATTATTGGCCTGACGTGTGTAGCGAAAGGGTAAAGGTATTCAGGGAATATATATTATTATTATTTTTATTTATTTATTTTTTTGGCTACTTGTATTTGAAATGATGGCCTCTTCTATGGGGTCCTTAAGCGGTCACGCATCTACCTTTATGAATACTTACCTCGTCGCAAGACCTATGAGTAGAACCTCCGAAGGTATCCAGCGTTGATAGGCTCAGGAAAGTGATCTCCGTCCACGGTGGCGAGGCAAACGGCGTATCTCGGCAACACTTCTCGGATGACGTAGTGTCCTTCCCAATTCGGCTTAAACTTCCCTCTTTGATCGGCGAGGAGAGACGAGAAAATCCTCCTCAGTACCGTGTCACCTATCTGCAAGTCTCCAGCGCGAACACGCCTATTGTAAGCACGTGCAATTCTCCTCTAATAGACTTGGGTGTGACACAAAGCTAGGAGTCTCTTCTCGTCAATCAAATCTAGCTACTAAAAATGGGATCTTTCCTTCTCAGCTTCGGAGCAGATGGGATTCCAAAAGGATATGGAGTGACGGTAATTTGACGTCAACGTGTAGCACGGCCTCGGTTCCATACACAATGGAGAATGGTGTTGCCCCTATAGCGATATGGATAGACATCCAATCGGCCCAAAACTCGAAGGGTAACTGCTCACTCCAATCTCTGTAAGTGACTACCATCTTCTCTAGAATGTGGATTAGAGTTTTGTTGGCCGCTTCTACAGCTCCGTTCGTCTGAGGCCTATATGGGGATGATTGATGATGCCTGATCTGGAACCGCTCACACAAGGCCTAGATGCGCCTATTAGCGAAATTAGTGCCATTATCAGTGATGATATCCTTGGGCACACCAAATCTGCAAATGATGTTGTTCTTGATAAGCTTCACGACATGACTGGCCTTAATGCTCATATAGGAGGCTACCTCTACCCACTTCATGAAGTACTCCACTGTGACGAGGATGAGCTGATGTCCGTTGGAAGCCTTAGGATTGATCTTGCCGATGACGTCGAGGCCCCAGGTGGTAAACAGCCAAGGAGTGGTCATGCTGTGTAAATCAATGACCGGAGCATGTATCAGACTGGAGTGTTCTTGGCACTTGTAGCACTTCTGAACGTGTTTGCAAAAATCAGTCTCTAAAGTGGTCCAAAAGTATCCTTACCATAGGATTTTCTTAGCAAGCATGTGTCCACTGACGCGTGCCCCGCAGACTCCTTCATGGATCACCTTCATGATCTCAACCGCTTCTCTCTCGGTTAGGCATCAGAGCAGAACATTATTATTGAGACCCATACATGCATACGGAGATCGCCGCATATGGCGTGGTTACGTTGCCAGTTGTCCATTTGGATGGTGCAAATCACATCTGTCTACCTTCGATGTTCCTTTTCGGGATAGTTGGTCTGAAATGGCGAGAACCAGGGTGGCTCATCATCTAACTCGATAGAACCCTCGATCAGGTGAAAGAATGCTGGTTCGGCCCTCTGCTCTATCATGATCGGCTTCATCTCAACTCCGTACGGAATCTCAATCATAGAGGCCGAGGTAGCGGGGCATCGGTAATAACCGATTTTGTATTATTGGCACATAGGAGAAGGTGACTTCCTCAAGTAGGTTCTCGGATCCTCAAGATGTTCATGGTATGGGATCGACTTCTCATCCTTGGTCTTCTAATCTCCGTTGATGCGGCATATGATTAAGCATGAATCTCCAAAAGACCTAAGGTGAGTTATATTCGAGATCAAGAGCCACTGTAAACCAGGTTGTCTGACGGGCTTCATACTCGGCCATATTATTGGTGCATGGGAAGTTCAACTTGATTGAGATGGGTACATGCGATCCTCTTGGTGAGATAAGAATGGCGCCAACTCCTTGGCCTTCAACATGCGATGGCCCATCAAAGTGCATTACCCAGGGCTCCTCTGTTTCCTCTGTATCCTCTTCAGTCATGAACCGGATGTCCTCATCAAGGAATTCAGTCCTTAGAGGCTCATAGTCCGGCAGAGGGTTCTCACTTGAGATGATGTCGGGGAGTGCTTGCCCTTGATGCGACTTAACGGGTGACATAAGTAATGTCAAATTCGGAGAGAAGTGATATTTTAAGTACTTGCTGCTAACTTTATTGGGAATGGTGATAAGAATGGGGTTAGTGAAAGTCAAAGGTGGATTACAGAGCAGCAAGCCTAAAAATACACAGTCCTGCAGAATACAGGGCCTGTTGTAGCAAGTTTTAATAAGTAAAAGTTTGTCTCATAGGGAAAGTTGATCTAAAGCTCCAAGGGAGCTATCTTTAGTAGGCCCTCCAAATCTGGCTACAGACCTAGCAATCCTAAATGGAAGGGGATTTAAGGTCACTATTGTCTAAATCCTAAGGTAACTTAATGCCTACACTACAAATATAGTTGAGAAGAATGATGGAGTGTGAGAAAATAAATATAAAAGGCTGAGAAGTAAGCTATTAGGTACAGATCTGATGGGTTCTATAACTCAGACTCAGATTTGCTGCTATAGAAATCCTGTCCAATGGCTACATTATCACCAAAGAGGAGAAAGGATCCAACTAACCTCTGTGCCATGATCCAATCCCTTATGGCTATAACCTGTCCACTTAAATGGTCACAAACTATCCAATAGGGGAATCACAGTCGAGAGATGGGTCAGAACAAGTTTATCATTGTAGGCACTACTTCTTCCAGGCTACCAACTCAAAAATCTATAGGAACCTCAACCTCCAAAGTTCTGTGTGCGGGGCTAGGCCTACAATGTGCACTAGCCTTGACACACAGAGCCAGCAAGAGTTTGAGTACTAGCTTTTAAGCCTAGCAGTTCACTACTTTAGAAAGATAGCAGTGATCTAGTCACAAGCCAACAATCTCTACAGCCATATCAGATCTGTCATCTGATGTTGGGTCTATAGAAATATAGGGGAGTCTGTCTCTGCACAATCTCTCATAGGGCTACAAGCACAAGTGCAGAGAAGAAGAATCTGTCTTAGATCTATGGATTGGCCTCACCCTAGGGCTATAACCTGTCCACTTGAATGGTCACAGACTATCCACAGAGGCTATCCTACTCACAGAGGTCTAAGACTGAACAAGAAGATTGCTGCCACCACCATGTTAACAAGGCTACCAGCTGAAGATCCCATGGGGATTTAGATTTATTGTATCTTGTGGTGGGGCATAGGCCTGCAATGTGCCTAACCTAGACACACAGGTCACTTGGATCTAAATAAAACCTTAAAAATAATCCTTCATTACTTATAATGCAACATAGCAATGGAGGATCTCAAGGCAGCAGCCTTGTACAGAACAACTCATAAAACACCAATCCCATATAAATATAACATCCTATTATAAAATAATATCAAAATTGTTCCCAATAAACATACAAAGGCATAGCCAGCAAATGCTGGACTATGGAGAGAAGGAAAGGGAAAAAAGAAGCTGTCTAAACCCTAATCTTAGCCTACTGCAATTCTACAGTTGGTTCAAGAAGGAGTACCGAAGTCCTTAGACCTAAACTAGGCTTAGGCTGATATAGCAGTCAACTTTGTGAGAATTAGGATTAGGAAAACCCTAATTTATCAATGCTATCGTGGCCCATTTATGTTCCTTGGATGCCTCGGGGCATGTGCACGGAGATTGGAGCATTGAAGTACATGCCCTAGTTGTTGGAAGTTCCCAGATTGCCCCTGCAGAAGTGGGGAGAAGTCAAGATCCCGAGCCTCGCTAGGTTGAAAGGATTTCCAAGTCTTGTCGCATGATAGAATTGGCGTCACAGGATTGGATTGACTTGAAGCTCTTGCAGTCACGGGATTGCTACTTTGGTCATTGTGGGGATGCTCTGGTTGTTGTGGGATTGCTCTTTTCATTTGAATGGCGCGTGAACTGTGCGCTCGATTCGTTCCTTAGTGAATCCCGTGGGGATCCTCACGAAGAAGTAATGTGCATGGGATTCTGGATCATGCGAGCAGTTCCCTAAAGGTCTGTATCTCGCGGCCACTACGCCACAACTACACGTAGGAATGCCTGGAGCTCTCTCTCCTCAGTGAATCACGCGAAGATTAAGGGCTCCTCTTTTGAGCTGCACAAGGCTGCGCGAGTGCTTCGCGAGCGCTTATGACTAAGCCTCACAAGAACCGCATGAAGTCTATTTTTCAATCCCTTCTGTCATCAAACCACGTGAGAACGGTGCGAGCAGTTGGTGTGCTACCTTCAGAAGCCCGGGACAACTGTGCGAAGCATTCTCTCTAGTTCAATTGAACCCTGTGACATCTGCGCGAGGTATTCCTCTTGACTTGTTGCTGCTATGCTGCAGTTCTATGCTGCAGCCAATTCTCTGTCTGGGTCTAACCTCCTTTCTTCTGAGGAACTTCTGGGACAACAGTAGGCTTCTTTATATGGTTAGGGTCTTATTTGCAGTTGCTGCTTATTACCTATAAAATAGGCTTAGCGCGTATTTATTAAATGACTAAGGGTCTAACAAAGATTAAGTTAAGGGGTGAAAAGTGGTACTTTTCAGGTCTTAACACACCCCCAAACCAAATCTTTGCTAGTGCCTTAGCAAAGATGTAACTAATTAAATGCCACTTTCATAGGGATCACGGGTACATTTAGCATATGTACCAAGCCTTTTAAACACCTAGGTGATCCCTAGTGGAGGAGTGAAATCTCCTGAGGGTTTTCAATGAATATACCCACAAACTTCACCATTAGAACAGTTAAGTATAGCGCAGTTAATGACAACACAGATTTCAATGTATAAAGCTTCATTCCACACCCATTCTTTAACACTTAGAGGAAACTACAGCAGTAATGCAGACCATTTAAAACTCAAAAATTAGCATGTGTTTGCATCACCACCATTCATTTAACATTAGAAATTCAATGTGTAAAAATCAGTACCCAGCTTGCCTTAAGTTCAAAAATTAGGTTGGATACAATCCCAACGAGGTTAATGTTTAGACCCAATTCTCACCAGGGCTATCTCTCAACATTGACAGTCTTAGGGTGTTCACATTCAAAAAAGCTCAAGAGCAGTTACAGACCCCAAATGGGCTTGCAAGCATGAGCATAGGCAAAGCTTCTAATTTCTGACATCCTCATGACTTTTCACCATAGATTGGACAACTCCTCATCTCCACATAACAGCTCATTTTACTTTGGATCTACAAGGTCTTTTTGAATGGGTTGTAATGTGGCTTATGGGTGAGGGATGTAAAGATTCAAGGGATAAAATGGGAATCAAAATTAAGAAATCAGCAAGCTAAGGAGTAATTCATGACTTCACAACCTTCATTTCGGCAAAACTTCATCTTTCTTGATATATTCCAGAATCAAAGTGGCTAGCTTCTCCTCTTCTTTTTAATTTTCAGATGATGTTCTTCTCTAGACTTCTCTTTCTTTTTCTCTTTTGATTTTTATTCAATCTTTTTATGATTTTTTATGATGAACTGCCACACAAATACCATTGATACACTGCTGCTCATAAGTTGCTTTTCTTCTCCTTTATCTTCTGAAATCTCAAAGTGAGGATGAGGTTGAATCAGGTATTGAGGTTAAGGTGCAAGTGCTCTGGTGTTTGTCAAAGAGAAGTAGAATTTTTAAGGCTCAACTAGTCGATGCAAAAGGGCAGTTTAAAAGGTTAGATTTTCAGGCTCAAACTGTCCAAATAAAGGCCTTGGATCATTTCCTTATTATAATGAGTGCTGTCAATCAGTTTTGATTTGGAGGTGCCTAACTTCTAATGAAAAGGTCTTGATTCAATCAGTCCTTAGAGCACAAATAATGCAAAAAACACTCTTCAAAAGAAAATGATGGGCCCAAATCTCACTAGGTATGGTCCTCAAATTAACCCATGGGATGTATTTGCACCTGTTTCTCTCCTCTTAGGTTCACTGAGTACTAACTGAAAAATTTTCTGATGTAAGCTTCATGGTGGTGTCAAGATTTTAACATTTTCAGTTTCGAAAAGTCTGCAAAATATTTTAATTTTTTCACAAATTTCCTCATTGTATCAAGTTAGGTGGAAATTGACTTTATTCATCCCAGTTACACCATCATTATTGCACTAAAGTTAACTACTCTATTGGCAGGCCTATCCTGCCACACCCCCAAACCATGAGGAGCAATGTCCTCACTGATTCAAAGGTGAGAAAGTGTAGGGTAATAGTCGGGAACAAAAAAGTAAACACATACAAATAATGCACACAATTCAATATACAAAAATAAAAAATTTTATTAACTAGAAAGACATGTACAACTGTGATTACAATGAGAAGAAAAGAAGTGAAAGGAAGAAAAAGTCTAAATACAGTCTATGTTAAGAGGAGGAATGAATCGAATCACGTAAACCGATCTGACATCTTTTGAGCATGTTTCCTAAGGGAGCTTTGTCCTCTTTTTTTCATGCTTGCTTTTTAGTTGGACACTTTTTCTTCTTAGCTTTGCTCTCTGCTGGAGCCTTTTTCCTAGGCTACCTTGGTTTCTTAGGTTGGGCTGGTGGTTTCTTGGCGGTAGGAGCTTTTGGTATCCTCACCCTCATCTTTCTGGTTTTGGGTTCAGGAGGGACCATAGGGGATTTGCCTTTGTCTTGCTTAGAGGGAGCTACGGGGGACTTCCCTTTTTCTTTGGGCTTAGGTTGGCCAGGGGGTATTGCCTCCTCAGACTGGGGAGCTGGCTCTTTGCCAATTTTAATAGAGGTTGCTATGTAAGCAGTCCTATTAGCAGTGACTTTCCTCTGTTTAGGATAAGTTTGCTCAGTTGGAGGTACAACAGGGATTTGGGTAGGTGGGGGCTGCTCTGTAGGAGTTGAGGAAGGAGGGGCAACACGGGCCTTCCCTTTATCTGGTTGGGTAATTGATTGTGCCTCCTCAGACTAGGCAGTTGGGGTTGGGGTAGCTTTAGGCTCAGGTTCTGGCATGTGGATAGAGAATGGGGTGGGCTACTGAGATGCAGTTCTGGCCGCAGCCGATGTAGTTCTAGATGCAGCTTTCAATGAGGCTATCAGGATTTTGGCTTTATGGAAGTCAGTTTCATGGATTTCCTTTTAGAGTCTGAAGATCTCCTGGGCATTGTTGAGCCTCTTTTTGAAAAGTCTTGCTTTCATCTTCTCTACAGCAGTATTGGCTTTCTGCAGCTCCAGATTCAGCTGATGATAAGCAGCTATAGATTTGGCTTTCTCATAGGCCTCCAAGATGTTGGTCCACCCCAGGGAGATACCCAGTAATTGCTTTCTGTGGGCTTCCTCCATTTCAGCAATCTGCTGCAGTAGGGGGGTCTCAATGGACTGCCTAAGTTGGGCCATGCCCCTAAGGACATCCCTCTGAAGGTAAGGATTGTCCCTCATGGTATGGAAGATGGTGAGGTAGGGAGGGATGTAAAAAGAGTGTTTGGGTGCAATAGGAAGAGAGGAAGTGGAAGGAGCAAAATGTGATTGGTCCTAGGTGGGAGGAGTGGGGTTAACATTGGGTAAGTCTAGTTGTTGGGTGAGGGTAACAGGTTCTGTGTCTGTTTGTGTCTGTTTGTGTCTGTTTGTCAGTGAATGTTGGAGAGGGTAGGATAAGAGGTGGGATCGAAGGCATGGGGGGGAAAGAAAATGTGGTAGGCTCACTAGGAGTAGGGGGAGATGGGGGAGGAAAAAAAAGAATGATGAAAGGTATGAAAAAGAATGGTGGGATTATGGGGACAGGGTTGGGTGGGGAAAGGACCAGGGGGGTTGGAGTGGTTTGTTGAGGGATGGTTGGGTTTGTCAAAGTGTGAAGTGTGGATTTAATAGATGTTAGTTCTGTCTGTATCTGGTGCTGGGTGTGTGTAGTGGTGGATAGTTAGGATTGGATGTCTTGGATGAGGGAGAGGCTGGGGGGTTGAGTTTGTGTAGAAGATGGCATAGGTTGAAAAGGTGAGGAAGGTGCATGATAGAAAGTGGAAGGAGGGGGAGATTGGGGTTCTGGTGAGTGATGTTGGGATGTAATGGGGGAGTCCAGGAGGGGGGTGTAGTGGGTGAGCATGGTGTCAAGAAAACTAGCCATAAAGGCTTGAAATTTTGTGGTTGTGTTAAGGTTGAGGTCTATATTTAGGAATGGGAATGGGGATGTAGTAGGCATGGCTAGAGTGGTGTCTTCTTCAATGTGAGTTGTGGTAGTGGGGATAAAAGGGATTGTGGGTGGTGTCTGTGAGATGGTGGTGGTTGTCTCAGTGGTTTTCCTTTTCTTGTATTAAATGAGTGGAGGGCTGTCAGGTTTATGCGAAGATGTTGGGGGTATTGGGGTTGTGTATTGAGGTAGGGTAGGGGATGGTGAGGGGCTGACATGGGGGGTGGTGTCCTCCTAGGTACCAATCACAAGAGAAGGGAGTGTGGGCATGGATAATGAAGACAGAGGAGGGTGAGAGAGAGATGGAATAGGGGTAGGGGATGTTGGAGTAAAAGGTAGGGAGGATGTGGTGGCTGCTGCAGCAGTGGTGGTGACAGGCTCTGAAATCTCCTCTGTATTAACAGGGGAAGGCCTTGTAACCTCTGCCTCTTCTGCTTGCTTAGGAGGGGCTTGAGTCTCAGCTTTCTTCATCCTCTGAGCTTTCATCAGATTCCTGCTGATTCCCCATTACCTCTTGGCAAAAGTTGTAGGGACAAGGGTGGTAGTTTCCTCTATTTTTGCTATCTTGTACCCCGCCTTGAGAAGTAGCTTGGTGATGACTCTAGCATAGGGAAGTGTATGTGGATTCTTGTTCTGCCCTAGCTTCTCCACCAGATCCTTCATTGATTCAAAAATTAACCAGGCTGCATGGAAGCCATGGCCCATTGAAAAGGAGTAGACAACATCAGCAATAGGAGTCCTCTCCTGTTGATGGCTTGAGCAGTAAATGTTTTTTCTCAGCACCTGGTCAATGAAAAGGAGGATTGGCTCCAACTCTCTTCTTCTGATAGAATCCCCTGAGGCCTTTAATCCTCTAGTCATAGCCCTTACAATTGTATCAATTGAGGCACTCAGGGGGGCCATATCCATAGCTAGGGTCAAATGCAGCTGGGATACCCAAAACCTCAGCAATCACCTTGGGGCTAACTAACATTTCGAAATCATCAATCAACACCAGGAGACCTGCTTGTCCATCTTTGTCCTTGGTGACTCTGATGTGCTGGTAAAAGAGTTGCACTAGCCTAGGGTAGGCTAGTGCTGGAATTCCTCTCATCAATGGTGTCAGGCCAGCCTTGCTCATAAATTGAATGACAGGGGAAAAGAGAGGCTCCATCTCGAAGAAGGGCAGGTTGAAAGCTGTCTCAGGCTCTAAGGAGATTGAAGCCATGAGCTCGGAGGGTGTAGAAAACTCAGGGGTTGGCTCCTCCACCTCCTCAACCACTTCCTTCCCTTTTTTCTGTGCCTGCGAAGTCTTAACCTTCTTAGCAGTGGGCTCAACAGGGTTTGTAGGATGGACGCTGGAGGAGAGAGGGAGAAGAGCGCTAGAAGCTAGGGTTTTGCTGGATGAAGGAGGAAGAGAGAGTACTGGAAAGGGAGACAAGCGTGGGGTTAAAATACTTGTCACTAAGCTTGGCGCGCTTTGGAAATATCTGGTCGCGGGATTGGAAATGAAACCTAGTGAAGGTGCAATTCAACTTGGATTGCGCGACAGTAACCCAAGTTTACCTTGGAGCGTGCGACAGCTTGTGAAGAATTCTATTTGAATTGTGCGAGAGTCTCCCAGGCTTCCTGCTGAACCTCGCGACAGCTAGTGAAATGCTCTATTTGGATCGCGCGAGAGGTTCCCAAGCTTATTTGAATCTCACGACAGCTATTGAAGTGTTCTATGTGAACTGTGTGAGAGGCTCTCAGGCTTCCTTTTGAACGCAACAACAACGAAGTAGTAAACAGAGAGCATGTGCTCTCTATTCTGCTATTTCCATTTGTGCTGTGGTTGGATCCTAGGCATGACTCTCACCCCCAGGGGTACCTGTTGTTGATTTCAAGTGTGCTTCCCTTATTGGTTGGTGGTGAAAGTATTTAAAAATCAAAAACATAATGAAACAGGGGATGAATCAGCACAACTCGGAAATCCTAGACCTATAAGATACAGGGTCTTTTGTAGCAAGTTTTGATAAGTAAGAGTTTGTCCCACAGGGAAAGGTGATCTAAGGCTCCAAGGGAGCCGTGTCTAGTAGTCCCTCTAGATCTGTCTACAGATCTGGCAGTCCTAAAAGGAGGGAAGTTTGAGTTCACTTATTCTAAGTATTCTAATAACTAAATTACAGAAAGGATTGAGAGGATGGATGGAGTGTGGAAAACAATTATAAAAAGGGTGAGAAATATGTTATTGAGTCAAGGTTAGATGAGTTTTTATAACTCAGATTTAGATCTGATGTTATAGAAATCCTGTCTAGAGGCTACATTGTCACCTCTGAGGAGAAAGGATCCAACCCATCGCTACTGCCATGACTCCACCCTTAGGGCTATAACCTGTCCACTTGAATGGTCATAGACTATCCCATAGGGGAGCCACTATCCAGGGATGAGTCAGAACATAACAATTAAGCCATTGCAGGCACTATTTCATCCAGGCTACCAGCTCAGGAATCCATAGGGAACCTCAACCTAAAAAGTTCCATATGTGGGGCTAAGGCTGGAAAACCATGATAGCCCAGACACATGGAACCAGCAAGCGATTGAGTACAACCTTCGATCCAGCTATCCATTGCTTGAGAGAGGCTACAATGGTCCAGTCACCAGTCTACAATCTCTATAACCAGATCAGATCCGACATCTGATGGCAGATCTATACAACTATGGGGGACTTTGCCTCTGTACAATCCCTCACCAGGCTTCTACAAGCTCAGGTGAAAAGAAGAAGGATCCATCTTGGATCGGTGGATCAGAATCACCCTAAGGCTATAATCTGTCCACTTAAATGGTCACAGACTATCCCAGAGGTTATCCTCCTCACGGAGCCTAAAACAAAACAAGATTATCGCTGCTACCACCATGTTCACCAAAGGCACAAATGTGATCCCATGGGGATTTCAGATCTAGTAGGTCCTGTGGTGGGGCTAAGGCTGGAAGACCATGATAGCCCAGACACACAGGTTACTTGGAGCTGAGTGGCCCTTAAAATCAGTCCTCCATTGCTTTGAAACACAGCCAAGGCAATGGAGGATCTCAAGGCAGCAGCCTTGCACAGAGCATCTCACAAAATAATAGTAATCTCACAAAGTATAAATCCTATTGCAAAACTTCCATTAATCTAACTCAAATACATATGCAAAGTCATAGCCAGCAATTGTTGGACTATGGAGAGAAGAAAAGAAAAAGGAAAAGAAAAACTACTTACTACTAAAAACAAAAGAGAAAAGAAAAGCGATCTGAGATAGGTTCCCAGATACCTAAACCTAAGCTAGGCCTGGGTATATATAACAGTGGGGTGGCGGCGCATTAGGGTTAGGAAACCCTAATTTTAACAATGCCACGTGTCCTTCTACTGATCCTTGGATGCCTCGGGGAGTGTGCACAGAGATTTAAGTGTGGGAATGCGTGCCCTAATCATTGGAAGTTTCCAGAATGCCCTCTGCTGAAGAGATGGAAGTTTGGATTCAGAGCCTCGCTAGGTAGCTGTAGTCTCCCAAACATCTCGCGTGGTAGCTCATTGCTCTTCGCTAGGATGATTTGACACTGAAGCTTCAGCCGTCGTGAGGTTGCCTTGGTTTGCTCTTCATCCAATCGCGCGGTAGAGAGTTGAGCTCTCGCTGAGTTGGAGTTCGCGAGGTTGAATAGAAAACACAGTCTCAAGCATCGCGAGGTTGCAATTCAAGCAGTCACGCAGTAAATTAGTCTTCGCTGGGCAGCAATGCGAGAACTGTGCAAGCTCTTCTCTTTACTTGGACTTCGTGAGTTGCCTCGTGAGGTTCTTTTGAGTTTTGAACTACGCGAGGTTCTTTATCTTTCTCAATCTTCATGAGCTGGGCTTTACCTTCACCAGGATTCTTTCTTTCTTGAATGGTGTGTGAACTACGCGAGGCGTTCTTCTCTTGAGAATTGTACCATGGCATCGCGATAGTCGTCGAGAAATCTTCTCAAGCTCTCTCTCCTCGGTACGTTGTATTGAGAGAAGTTTCCTTTGAACTACGTGACACTGAGCGCTGTGTTCTACCCTTGATCTTCACGAGAGCTGCACAGAGTTGAGTTTCTGAAGCTCCCTAGTCATTCATCTGCGCGAGAGGTTGCTTGTAAAGCCTTGGGAAGCTCAGCTGATCTGCGCAAGGCTTCAAGGTGCATTCTTGCTGAGGGGCATCTGGCGCCAAAGTAGGCTCCATAACAGGATTCTTGGCCTTATTTCACTACTGATTATTTCCTGAACAAAACACTTAAGACGAGTTTATTAAGTGGCTAAGGGTCTAATCAAAGGTTAAGTTAAGGGGTGAAAAGTGATACTTTTCAGGTCTTAACATACCCCCAAACCTAATCTTTGCTAGTCCCTTAGCAAAGCTACATTAAATCTACTCTAAAAATTAAATGCCACTTTCGTAGGGAGCACGGATACATTTAGCATATGTACCAAGCCTTTTAAACCCCTAGGTGATCCCTAGTGGAGGAGTGAAGTCCCCTGAGGGTTTTCAGTGAAGACACCCACAAACTTCTCCAATGAAATAGTTAACTAAAGTGCAATGTCTTCCAATGAGCAGTTAAGGAATCAGATTTAGTCTACTCATGAATCGATAAAGAAGTTTAATTCATTGGTTGCGCAGGAACTTAGACAGCATAATTCGCATGTTAGCACAACATTTCCAAATAATTTGTGATCACAGAAAACTGCAAAAATGCATGTCAGCACTGAGCTTATCCTTATGTCAGAAAATTAGGTTAAGGTCATACAGAGTATATTCAAGTTCAGACCCAAAAGAAAGCTTTTCAGGGCATACTCTCATCAAGGTTTGTTGAGGGGTTCAGTTTCTCACAGGCTTAAGAGCAGTTACATCCCCCAACGGGGTTTGTAAGCATGAGCATAGGCAGAGTTCTTAAGTGCTGACATCATTGTCAGTTTCTCACCATAGATTGGATAATTCCTTATTTTCACATGACAGCTCACTCAATATTTGGATCACAAGGGCTTTTAACTGGGTTAAAATGTGGCTTATGGAGTATGGTTGAAAAGAATAGAAGTTTTGAAAAGGGGTTCAAAAACTGAGAACTCAGTGGGTGCAGGAGGTGGTTCATGACTTCACCTTCTTGAATTCAGCTCCCTTCATCTTCTTTGAGATTTTCAAATTTGAAGTGATCAGTTTCTCTTCTTGATTTTGATTTTCCAATAAAGGTTTCTCTTGACTTCTCTCTTATTCCTCTTCATTATTATTTCTTTTGTTTCTTTTTGCTGGAGTTTTCTTCCCCCTTTTTTTTGTTTTGTTTTTATTTTGTTTTTGCTTCTCAGAAATGCCACCATGTCCTCAGTTACCATTCTGTCAGAATAGATGCTTATTCTCCATTCACCTAATTCTGACCATAGCTAGTCCATCTTCAACTCTTTCTCCTTTACCTTCTGAATTCTCAGAGTGAGGGTAGGTTGAATCAGGTTCATAGGTTCAGGTTCAAGTACTCAGGTGCATTTTGAAGAAATTTAGGATTTAAAGCTCAAAGGGGTATGAACAAGGGCAATTGCTTTAGGATTGATCTTTTTAGGCTCAAACTGTCCTAGAGAAGGCCTTGATCCTTTCCTAGGTCTCATGAGTACTGTCAGTTGTTTCAACTTGGAGTTACCTAACTTCTAGTGAGTACAGAGACTCAGCCAGTCCTTAGAACTAGAAGAAGTGCCTTAGTTACTCCTCAAAAAGAAAAAAATTTTGTAGGCCCAATTCTCACTGGTTCTGGTCATCCTTTGAACTTTTAAGTATGTCCTCACCTTTTTCTCTCTCTACTGATTCACTAAGTGTAGATACACATGTGTTTCCTTGGTGAAATTATTATGGAAATGTGGAATATTAGGAGTCTATAATGTTCAAAGTTTGCATAAATTTTAAACTTCTTAATTTTATGATTCTTAAGTGGACAGAGGTCCATTTCCATATTGCTCAGATGGGTCTACAGCACTTATGTTAACTATTCCATTGGCAGGGTCTGCCTGCCATACCCCCAAACCTATGAGGAGAAGTGTCCTCACTGGTTCAAGGTCAATGAGGAGCAGAGTTATTGCAACATAACAGAAAAGGAAAACAAAACACACAGACAAAGCAAGCCAGGACAGATAGTGGGAAACTCTATGAAATATTAAAACTATACAAAATACAAGAGATCATCTGTAAAAGAAAATAGAGGAAATCCTAGGTGCAATCTAATCAGAATTTGGATTAAAATTTATCCCAGCCCATCTTCCTGGCGTGTTCGTGAAGGATAGCCTCTTCTTCTTTCTTCTTTCTTTCCCTCTCGGTCTTCCTCTGCTCTGGAGTTTTGGGTATGGTAGGAGCGCGGACTCTCATTTTTCTCTTCTTTGGCTCAGGAGGGATTTCCGAAGATTGTACAGTGGGTGGCTCAGGGGGTTTGGTGAGGGATTTCCCTTTGGGGCCCGTACCTTTGGAGGCTTGCCCAGGCTAGGGCCGAGGTGGAATAGGAGATGATTGGGTTGGTGGAGGCGCAGGAGGGGGAACGGGAGATTTGGCTGGAGCTGGCATTTACTACAGGAGAGGACCTTTCCCTTTTTCTGCTGGAGGGGGAGCCACAGGAGATGGAACTGGTAATTTCGCTGGAGGCACAACAGGGCTCTTTCCTTTCACGGACTTGCTTGGTGGTGGTGCCTTCTCAGATTGGGCAGATGGTTCTTTACCAATTTTCACAGAGCGAGATGGGGGAGTGGTCTTCTTAGCAGTAACTTTCCGTCTCTGAGGATAGGATTAGGCGGCAGGGGCATCTGAAGGGCAGCCATAGTAGGTTGGGCACTGGGATCCGTAGGTGGTGCCTCCTCAGACTTAGAATCAGACGGACAGAGCTCAATAGGGTCCAAACCTAGGGCAGCAGCAGCCTGTCTGCGTTCTTCTTTGGAGAGGAGGCGCCCATGGGGATCATCTTGAGTGGAAGCTCGGGTGACCTTTGGAGGTGGGGATGGAGGGGCCGACCATTTGCCTTTTTGGGTTGCAGTGGCTCGCTTAGAAGTGGGCTTTTTCTGTGAAGGGGTGCGTTTCTTTTTATAGCTGGAGAGGAAATAGGGGGGGCACTGATGTAGGAGCAGGAGCTCCGAGGGGTCAACAGGAGCAGTGTTGTGGGTGCTGCAGAAGGAACGACAGCAGGCATTGGAGGAGGAACAGGAGGAGCTGCCGGAGCGGGGGCTGGGGGTGTGGGGGGAACAATTTGTGTAGGGGTTGGTATAGGGGTTGTGGAAGAAGATGGGCCTTGAGGTGTGGAAGAAGATGGGGCCTCAGGGGGAGCAGTGGCGATGGGTGTGGCTTGGATAGGTTGGGACAGCAGGAAAGCAACTCTCTGTTCCAAGATTTCTATTTTCTTATTGGCCCACAAGAGATTGGTATTCGCAAGCTCCTTACTAAGATGGGTGATCCCCTGAGCATTGTTCAATTTCTTCTCCAATAATCGATTATTCTTTTTCACCCTCTCAGCATTGGCCTTTTCCATGTCTGCAGTTACTTTGTAGTAGGTTGCTGCAACCTTGTTCGCATTTGATGTCTCCAGAATGGCCTCCCATCCTTTTGAAATATCGCGCAGCTGCTCGTTGTGAGCAAGCTTCAGATCGCTCAGCTTCTACAGCAAGGGGTATTCAATGGCTTGGCAGAGTTGGGGCATGCCATTGAGAACATCCCTCTTGATATAAGGATTATCCCTCATGGCATGGAGGAGGGTGAAGTAGGGAGGGGTGTAGTAGGAGTGTCTGGGCAAGATAGGGAGAAATGAAGTGGAAGGAGGAGAGGTTGCTGGAGCCTGGGGGGGGAAAGTGGGGGTTGAAGATATGGGTTGGGTGGTCTGGGTGGAATGGTCAATGAATTTAGGAGGGGGTGGGAGAAGAGGGGGAATGGAAAGTAGGGGTGGGTAATGAAATGAAGGGAGGGCAGCTGATGGGGGTGGTTCAGAGGAAGGGAAGAAGGGTATGGTGAAGGATGGAAATGGAAGGGAGGGGGGTGAAAATAGGGTGGGTGGAGTGAGATAGGTGCAAATAGGGTGGGTGGAGTGAGATAGGTGCAAATAGGGTGTAGAATAATCCGATGTGGGTGCAGCCTGCTCCCGTACCACCCCCTTCCCTTTTTGCGAAGCCGTTGAGGACTTGGCTTTCTTAGGTGCAGGCTCCACAGTGGCCTTGTCCCTGGCTATCTTCACAGGTGCGCTTTTAGGAGCCATCCCAATTTCCTTGGTGAGTGTGGAGTTACAGATTTGAAAGGAAAAACCAAGAGCTGAGTCTAACCCTAAAAGTTAGGGTTCTATTTAATCGAACGCGCAAAGGATCTTCAGAGCTCTAAACAGGGGGCAACTAATAAGGGGAGCTTGAAGAAGAAAAATTCTGAAGTTCAAACTGAACAGTGATCTGGGGATAGGGTGTGAAGGGAGAGAGGTGGAGAGAAGTGGGAGCTAGGGTTTCGCTGGTAAGAGAGGGAAGAGAAAGCAGTAAGGAAAATGCAGCGCGGGGTGGGATTTAAATATCGCGAAGCTCGGCGTGCTTTAGAAATGTCCGTTCGCTGTTTGGGAATGAATGGGTCGCGAGATTAAATGTTCCTTGAAACTACGCGATGCAGCCCACCCAGTTCTTTGAAACTCGCGATAGCACAACAAAGTAATTCCTTATGAACTGGGCAACACGGGACCAAACTCATTGTGCAGAACCCCGCGATGGCTTAATCGAGGCAGAATTCACTCACCCCCCCAGTCTGTTGTTTGACCCTTACAAAAAGGGGTGGATTCTCTCACAGACTTACTTCTAGGGACACCCCTAGTCATTATAAAGCATTCACAATTCTTATACTCTCCAGGCGAGAAAATCACACGTCACACAAAGCATTCAAATCATCATTCAATCTCTTAAAATTATCACAGAAGGGAAGTTGGTATCCAAGTAGGCATTAAAGCACTAAACTCAAATTCCAACAAGATTGCAAACTATTCCTACAATCTGTAGAGTACATAATATACAAAGATGCACAGTTCTTATCATGAATTCAATGAAAGATCCCCTCCAGGTTTTGAGGATCCTTCACCAATCAAAAATTGGCCCTTGGGATTAACCACTGGTTGACTGGGCAACCTTCCCTCTTCTCTTTTGGCTAGGGTGTTTGCCAGTTGTCCCATCTGCTCCTCCATCTTCTTGATGCTCTGACCATGAGAGTTCACAGTCTGAGCTAAGGAACCCAAGTTTTGCAATGAAGCCAAGACTTGGTCCTCGAAAGAAGTATTTCTTCATTGAGAAGGAGGTAGAACCAATTGATTTTACTGTTGATGGGGCTGCTAGTGGTGCTGGAAGGTAGACCTTGGGGCATGCCCTTGATTGAACTGCTGCTGTGGCCTTTGTGGTAAAGCCAACATTTGCTGGGGCTGCAAGTAGTTGTCTTGTTTCTACCTCAGATTTGGGTGGTCTCTCCATTGGTAACCAGCATTTTGGTGCTGGTATCCATATGGCTGCCTGTTGTAGCCCACAGATTGTTGCTGGCCATAAGAGTGAGCAGCAGCAGCATGTTCCAACATTAATTCCAGAAATTGCCCTGCAGATGGACATTCCTCCACTGTGTGCTATGGGGATTGGCATATGAGACATGCCTCCGCCACATGAGCAGCCCTTCTGGGCTGCATCACAGTCAACAATTTATCAAACTTCATAGAGAGGTTTGCCATCTACAGCCGTAGGTCATCGTTCCCATACACATCATAAATTTTTCCTTTGGATCCAGCAGCAGGCCCCACCTTTGAATCAGATTCCTGATTAGTTCTTGCCAGGGATGGCTTTTGAAAAGCATTCTCACTAATCACCTCAAACAATTCCCATGCCTCCTCAGCAGTCTTGTGCATGTAGGATCCACCACAAGAGGCATCAACCATATCTCTGTTTTTCTCATCAATCCCATTGTAGAAGCTTTGTATAAGCTGCCACTCAGGGATCTTATGGTGGGGGCATTGTTTGAGCATCTCTTTAAACCTATCTCAGGACTGGTTAAAATCTTCAGTTGGGGATTGAGAAAATGCAAGAATCTCTTTCCTCAACTGGCTAGTTTTTATCTCAGGGAAGAACTTGGTTAGGAATCTGGTCTGCAGGTCTTTCCATGAAGCAATGCTATTGTTGGGAAGAGTGGCCAACCAGGTACTGGCCCTATCCTTCAGGGAGAAGGGAAAGAGTCTGAGCCTAGTAGCCTCAGGTCCCAAACCAGCGATATTAAAAGTGGTGCACAAAGCCAAGAACTGATCAATATGCTTGTAAGGGTCTTCTTTGCTAAGCCCATGGAAAGCTGGCAGCATCTGGATGATTGAAGTTTTTATCTCATAATTTCCCTGAACATCAGGGAATTGAATGCTATAAGGGGAGTTGTAGTCGTCCGGAGCATTCAACTCCTTGAGGGTTCTGGGGTGTTGTTCACCCATAGTTGCTAATGCAGGATTTCCTTGGGGCTCTCCTGTGGTGTGCCCGTCTCTTCTAAGTCTCCTTCCCCTTTCTAGCTCAGGGTTTAGAGGCTCTAAAGTAGGGCTGAGGGATCTCCTCCCTAGCATACAAGCACACCCACAGCAAGGAAAGCTTCTTGCAGGCACATGGTAAAAGAATACTTATACACAAACAAATTTTTCTAACTATGCTACAGCTATCAAAGAATACATTTAAACTATCCTAGATAGTGCTGAAGAAATTGTTAAAAAGAAAGACAGAGCTTTAGAGTCAGAAAGTTTGCAAACAGAGGTAGCTATGCTCCACTTGCATTCTAATTATCCTTCACTGCTGCTGTCTAGATCTGCAAGAAAGATTCACAATTATATCAGCAGTATTAATTATTCACATGTACAAAGAATACTAAGAATACAAAAACTAAGGGTCTACTATTAGATCATCTTTCCCCGGCAGCGACGCCAAAAACTTATTGTTGATTTCAAGTGTGCTTCCCTTATTGGTTGGTGGTGAAAGTATTTAAGAATCAAAAATAGAATGAAACAGGGGATGAATCAGCACAACTCGGAAATCCTAGACCTGCAAGATACAGGGTCTTTTGTAGCAAGTTTTGATAAGTAAGAGTTTATCCCACAAGGAACGTTGATCTAAGGCTCCAAGGGAGTCGTCTCTAGTAGTCCCTCCAGATCTGTCTACAGATCTGGCAGTCCTAAAAGGAGGGAAGTTTGAGGTCACTTATTCTAAGTATTCTAATAACTAAATTACAGAAAGGATTGAGAGGATGGATGAAGTGTGGAAAATAATTATAAAAAGGGTGAGAAATATGTTATTGAGCCAAGGTCAGAGGAGTTTTTGTAACTCAGATTTAGATCTGATGTTATAGAAATCCTATCCAGAGGCTACATTATTGCCTCTGAGGAGAAAGGATCCAACCCATCGCTACTGCCATGACTCCACCCTTAGGGCTATAACCTGTCCACTTGATAGCCCAGACACATGGAACCAGCAAGCGATTGAGTACAACCTTTGATCTAGCTGTCCATTGCTTGAGAGAGGCTACAATGGTCCAGTCACCAGCCTACAATCTCTATAACCAGATCAGATCTGGCATCTGATGGCAGATCTATACAACTATGGGGGACTCTACCTCTGTACAATCCCTCACCAGGCTTCTACAAGCTCAGGTGAAAAGAAGAAGGATCCATCTTGGATCGGTGGATAAGAATCACCCTAAGGCTATAATCTGTCCACTTAAATGGTCACAGACTATCCCAGAGGTTATCCTCCTCACGGAGCCCAAAACAAAACAAGATTATCGCTGCTACCACCATGTTCACCAAAGCTACATTTCAGGATCCCATGGGGATTTCAGATCTAGTAGGTCCTGTGGTGGGGCTAAGGCTGGAAGACCATGATAGCCCAGACACACAGGTTACTTGGATCTGAGTGGCCCTTAAAATCAGTCTTCCATTACTTTGAAACACAGCCAAGGCAATGGAGGATCTCAAGGCAGCAGTCTTGCACAGAGCATCTCACAAAATAATAGTAATCCCACAAAGTATAAATCCTATTGCAAAACTTCCATTAATCTAACTCAAATACATATACAAAGTCATAGCCAGCAATTGCTGGACTATGGAGAGAAGAAAAGAAAAAGGAAAAGAAAAATTACTTACTACTAAAAACAAAAGAGAAAAGAAAAGCGATCTGAGATAGGTTCCTAGATACCTAAGCCTAAGCTAGGCCTGGGTATATATAGCAGTGGGGTGGCGGCGCATTAGGGTTAGGAAACCCTAATTTTAACAATGCCACGTGGCCTTCTACTCATCCTTGGATGCCTCGGGGAGTGTGCACAGAGATTTGAGTGTAGGAATGCGTGCCCTAATCATTGGAAGTTTTCAGAATGCCCTCTATTGAAGAGATGGAAGTTTGGGTTCAGAGCTTTGCTAGGTAGCTGTAGTTTCCCAGACATCTTGCGTGGTAGTTCATTGCTCTTCGCTAGGATGATTTGACACTAAAGCTTCATCCGTCGCGAGGTTGCCTTGGTTTGCTCTTCAGGCGGCAGAGAGTTGAGCTCTCGCTGAGTTGGAGTTCATGAGGTTGAATAGAAAACACAGTCTCAAGCGTCGCGAGGTTGCAATTCAAGTAGTCACACGGTAAATTACTCTTCGCTGGGCAGCAGCGCGAGAACTGCGCAAGCTCTTCTCTTTACTTGGACTTCACGAGTTGCCTCGCGAGGTTCTTTTGAGTTCTGAACTGTGCGAGGTTCTTTATCTTTCTCAATCTTCGCGAGCTGGGCTTTGCCTTCGCCAGGATTCTTTCTTTCTTGAATGGCGTGTGAACTGCGCGAGGCATTCTTCTCCTGAGAATTGTACCCTGCGGCGACTGCACGAGAAATCTTCTGAAGCTCTCTCCCCTCAGCTGTCTTAAGCAAACTTCGCGAGATTGAGAGAATTTTACTTTGAACTACGCGACACTGAGCGTTGTGTTCTACCCTTGATCTTCGCGAGAGTTGCGCGGAGTTAAGTTTCTGAAGCTCCCCAGTCATTCATCTACACGAGAGGTTGCTTGTAAAGCCTTGGGAAGCTCAGCTGATCTGCGCGAGGCTTCAAGGTGCATTCTTGCTGAGGGGCATCTGGTGCCAAAGCAGGCTCCATAACAGGATTCTTGGCCTTATTTCACTGCTGATTATTTCCTGAACAAAACACTTAAGATGAGTTTATTAAGTGGCTAAGGGTTTAATCAAAGGTTAAGTTAAGTGGTGAAAAGTGGTACTTTTCAGGTCTTAACAGTACCCCCAGACACATTAAAATCAACCATTCAAGTAAAGACAATAAAAATCAACCTCCCACATTATGCATTCAAGCAAAAACTATCAATCCAAGAGCAGTAATCATCAAACCAAGCATAAAAAGTTCAAACCAGACAGGTCCAGATTCAGGTGGGGCCACTAAAATTTCCTAGAGAATTTGAACAAAAGAAAGCAAGACAAATCTGAAAAAACTAAAGTACATATGACACAATATTGACACACCTGTGGATCAGTTTAATGAAGGATCCCCTTGGAAGTGAATGGTGTCCATGGGTTCAGCAGGTTTTTCGAAATAATGCTTAAGCCTCTGACCATTCGCCTTATAGCTTTTCCTAGACTTGGGATCCTTAATTTCCATAGCACTAGATGGGGAAACACTCATGACAATATAGGGACCTTCCCATCTGGATTTCAGTTTGCTAGGAAAACATTTAAGTTTGGAGGTAAACAATCAAACCTTTTCAGCAGCTATGAAGCTCTTTCTCAACAGACCCTTGTCAAAGAAAGCCTTGGACCTTTCCTTTATATCTGGGCATTGGCATATACATCCATCCTCAGCTCATCCAGATCTGACAGCTGCAGCAACCTGTGATGACCAGTAGAAGTTAGTTCTAGATTTAAATTTTAAATGGCCCAATAGCCCCTATGTTCTAACTCTACTGGAAGATGACAAGCCTTGCCATAAACCAGTCTGAATGGGGACATACCAATGGGAATCTTATAGGCAGTCCTATAAGCCCACAATGTATCATTTAGCTTGTCAGCCCAGTCTTTCCTGTCAGTCCTCACAGTCTTCTCAAGGATGTGCTTGATCTCCCTATTAGAAATTTCAACTTGCCCACTGGTTTGTGGGTGGTAGGGAGTAGCAATCCTATGGGTGATAGAATATTTCTTGAGCAAGCTCTCAAAATTTTTATTGCAGAAATGGCTACCCCCATCACTGAGAATGGCTCTAAGGGTCCCAAATCTTGAGCAGATATTCTGCTTTATAAACTTGAGGACAACCTGATTATCATTGGTTCTTGTGGCAATAGCTTCTACCCATTTTAAAACATAATCCACTGCCACTAAGATGAAATGATAACCATTAGGAGGAAAGGAGCCCATAAAGTCAATACCCCAGACATCAAACAGTTTTACAACAAGGATGGGCTGCAAAGGCATTGAGTTTCTTTTGGACAGCCCTCCTAATTTCTGACATCTTTCACAGATCCTGTAGTGTGTATTGGCATCTCTGAATAAAGAAGGCCAACAGAACCCACACTGAAAGATTTTGTCAGCTATTTTTCTTCCACTAAAGTGGCATCCACAGGCATTTTCATGGCACATGGCCAGAATACTGCGGACATCACTTTCTGGAACACATTTTCGGATGATTTGGTCTGCACAATACTTGTATAAGCAAGGTTCCTCCGAGAAAACATCAGTAGCAAGGTCATCAACACCTTTTTCCAACATAATTTGACTTGTGAGAAAAATAGGTCTTTGTCCATTTTGGTCCAATGGGCAGGAATCTTACCTATAACTAGATAATTGACAATGTGTGCATACCAAATAACCAAGGATTGGATGGCAAACAATTGCTCATCCTAGAAAACATCAGTAGCAAGGTCATCAACACCTTTTTCCAACACAATTTTGGACAAGTGGTCAGCCACCACATTTTCTACACCCTTTTTGTCCTTGATTTCAATGTCAAACTCATGTAATAGGAGTATCCATCTAATCAGCCTGGGTTTAGCATCCTTCTTGGACAATAGGTATTTCAATGCTGAGTGGTCTATGAAGATTACAGTTTTAGACTCAAGTAGGTAAGGTCTAAATTTATCCACAACAAAAACCACTGCAAGAAGCTCTTTCTTAGTTGTTGTGTAATTCAGCTGAGCTTCAGCAAGTGATTTACTAAGATAGGCAATGACCACTGGCAGCTTATCTTTCCTTTGGCCTAAAACAATACCTATTACCAAGTTGGATGCAACACACATTAACTCAAAGGGCAGTGCATAGTTAGGTATTTGGAGTACAGGGGCAGAGGTGAGGCAAATCTTCAAAGTTTTAAAAGCCTCAAGACATTCAGCAGAAAAGTCAAAGGGCACATCCTGGCAGAGCAGGTGGCACAATGGTTTAGCAATTTTGCTGAAGTCTTTAATGAACCTCCTGTATAATCCAGCATGTCAAAAGAAAGATCTGATTTGTTTGATTGTTCTTGGAGGGGGCAAATTTTTAATGAGGTCAACTTTGCCCTTATCTACCTCAATCATATCTTTAGAGACTACATGGCCCAACACAATACCTTGTGTTATCATGAAGTGGCTCTTTTCCCAGCTTAAGACCAGATTGGTCTCATCACATCTTTGCAAGACTAGGTGGAAGTGTTGCAGACATTGGCCAAAACTATCCCCATATGCAGAAAAATAATCCATAAAAATTTCTAAGAATATGTCAATCATATAAGAGAAAATGGCATACATACACCTCTGAAAGGTGGCTGGTGTATTACACAGCCCAAAAGGCATCCTTCGGTAAGCAAAGGTTCCAAAAGGGCAAGTAAATATAGTTTTCTCTTGGTCATGAGGGTGCATAGGGATCTGGTTGTACCCTGAGTACCCATCAAGATAATAGTAAAAAGCTTTTTCAGTCAATTTAACCAGAATTTGATCAATGAATGGGAGAGGGAAGTGGTCTTTTCTGGTCTTAGAGTTGAGTTTCCGATAATCTATGCAAACTATCCAGCCAGTGGTATCCCTGGCTGGTCTCGACTCTCGGACTTCGGTTGTGATTTCTTGGGCACCACTTGGATAGGTGCCACCCATTCAGAATCAGAAATGGGGTAAATTACCCCAGCATCTAGCAATTTGATGATTTCTTTGAGGACCACTTCCTGCATGTGAGGATTCAATTTCCTCTGCATTTCTTTGGAGGGTGTCGAGCCCTCCTCCAAATGGATCCTATGCATAAAGATTGATGCATCTATCCCTCCCTGATCTGTAATGGTCCAGCCAATTGCCTTTTTATGCTTCCTCAAGACTGTTAGTAATTCTTACTCTTACTCATTGGTAAGAGAGGAGGAGATAATTACATGAAGTTTTTCATCTTTCTCAAGGAAAGCATATTTCAATGTTTCTGGAAGCATCTTGACATTCAGATCATGGGCTTATTGGGTGGATGGCAGGATTAGTGCTTCGTTGGTGTGAGGAAGGGGCAGAAATGTAGGTTTCCAAATAGAATGCTGCACTAAGCCCACAGAAGACTTTAATATGGACATGTCTTCTGGCATAACAGTTCGGCTTCCTTCCTCTACCATCTCCCAAACTTCAGTTAAACTTGTGACAATATTGCCCCACTCCTACAAAGTGGGCAATTATTCTTCAACAACTTTCTCTAGTACATCCACTGCAAAGCATTCCTCATTGTCCAGCTGAGGGAACTTTGTACTATTGTACACATTAAGTTCGACCTTAATATGTCCAAAAGTTAGCTCTATGATCCTTGACCTGCATTGAATGCATGCATTGGCAGTGGCCAAGAATGGCCCACCCAAAATAATAGGTATAGGGGTTGTACTCTTGTTGCAGCTCATGTACAAAATAAGGAAGTCTGCCGGGTAAAAGAACTTGTCCACCTCCACTAAGACATCCTCAACCATTCCCATAGGTCTCCTTTCAAACCTATCAGCCATCAACAGTACCATGGGGGTGGGTTTTAGCTCCCTCAAATCTAGCTGCTGATACACACTGTATGGCAGCAGGTTTACACTGGCTCCAAGGTCTAGAAGGGCCCTTCCAATTGTGTGGTCTCCAATTATGCAGGGAATAATGAGTATCCCTAGGTCTTATAATTTATATGGTATTGTCATGACAATTATTAACTGTATTAGTTGCAAAGACATTTTTGGACAAATGACCTCTAGCTTTCCTTTTCTGGGTACAAAGGTCTTTCAGAAAATTGGCATAGGCTGGAACCGGTCTAATTGCATCCAGCAGTGGCAAATTGATTTTTACCTTCTTAAAGGTCTCCATCATTTCCTCTATTTGTGCATTCCCCTTATCAAAAGGGGTAGGGCCACTCAAAGCTTGAGGAAATGGCAACTGAGGTACTGCTGATTCTTTAGCTGCAAGCCTATGACTAAACTTTTATTTTTTTCTTTTTTCATCTTTTATTTCCTGCTGAGGATCAACTACAACCTCTTTATTTTTCCCTTTTTACAGGGTAGCAGGCAACTCTTGGCTCTGTGGACTAACAAATTCTTTTTCACCTTCAGTCAAAAGGTACTTGGAAATGACCTCTCCTTGTTCCTTTCCCACCTGGTTGTCTACCAGCCTGCCAGACCTCAGGGTTGTGATGGCATTAGCTCCCTCAAAACTTGAGGAACCTTCTCCAATTGAATATTGGCCCTTAGGGTTGGCCACTGGCTGGCTTGGCAACCTGCCCTCTTCTCTTTTGGTCAAGGCATTGGATATTTGGCTTAACTGTTCTTCCATTTTCTTTATGCTTTGACTGTGAGAAGTCACAGTCTGAGTCAAGACTCCAAGGCTTTGCAATAAGGTCAAAATCTGGTCCTCGAAAGAAGCTCTGGACAAGTTGTCAGTCAGGGATCTTGTGGTGGGGACATTGTTTGAGCATCTCCTTAAATCTGTCCCAAGCTTGATTAAAATCCTCAGTTGGGGATTGGGCAAAAGCAAGTATTGCTTTCTTCAACTGGCTGGTTTTTGTCTATGGGAAGAATTTGGTCAGAAATCTTGTCTAGAGGTCTTTCCAAGAAGTGATGATGTTGTTTGGGAGAGTAGCTAACCAGGTATTCGCCCTGTCCTTTAGGGAGAAAGGAAAGAGCCTTAATCTGGTGGCTTCTGGACCAAATCAGCAATGGAGAATGTTGTGCACAGGGCCAAGAATTGGTCACTGTGTTTGTAGGGGTCTTCCTTGCTGAGCCCATGGAAAGAGGGAAGCATTTGGATGATTGAGGTTTCAATCTCATAGTTTCCCTGAACATCCGAGAATTTAATGCTGAATGGAAAATTATAATCATCAGGAGCATTCAATTCCTTCAATGTTCTGGGTTGCTCTTCAGCCATGACTGTTGTCTCTGTTTCAGTAGGGAGCTCAACTGTGGTGTGTCTGGGCCTTCTTGGTCTTCTACCCCTCTCTATCTTAGGGTTAGGAGGCTCTAATGTGGGACTGAGGGATCTCGTTCCTAACATGCACACACACCAATAGCAGGGAAGATTACTTGCAGACACATTGCAATTAACAAAATTATAACTATCCTAATCAACTGCTATGAAATTTTCTAAGGAGAAATAGACTGAGGTTTTGACGGTTAGAAAAGTGCAAATAAAGGTAGCTAGACTCCCAGTGCAATTCTACACTCCTCTGCTACTGTCTAGATCTGCAAGAAAAATTCCAAATGTAAATCAGCAGTATCAATTATTAACAAGCACAGCTACCAAAGAATAAAGAATATAAAAATCTAGGGACTACTAATAGATCATGATTCCCCGACAGCAATGCCAAAAACTTGTTAGGATATTTTAAGTACTTGCTGCTAACTTTATTGGGAATGGTGATAAGAATGGAGTTAGTGAAAATCAAAGGTGGATTATAGAGCAGCAAGCCTAAAAATACACAGTCCTGCAGAATACAGGGCCTGTTGTAGCAAGTTTTAATAAGAGTTTATCCCACAGGGAAAGTTGATCTAAAGCTCCAAGGGAGCTATCTTTAGTAGGCCCTCCAGATCTGGCTATAGATGTAGCAATCCTAAATGGAAAGGAATTTAAGGTCACTATTGTCTAAATTCTAAGGTAACTTAATGCCTACACTACAGAAATGGTTGAGAAGAGTTATGGAGTGTGAGAAAATAAATATGAAAGGGTGAGAAGTAAGCTATTAGGAACAAATCTGATGGGTTCTATAACTCAGACTCAGATCTGCTACTATAGATATCCTGTCCAATGGCTACATTATCACCAAGAGGAGAAAGGATCCAACTCATCTCTGTGCCATGATCCAATCCCTTATGGCTATAACCTGTCCACTTAAATGGTCACAAACTATCCAATAAGAGAATCACAGTCCAGAGATGGGTCAGAACAAGTTTATCATTGTAGGCACTACTTCTTTCAGGCTACCAGCTCAAGAATTCATAGGAACCTCAACCTCTAATGTTCTGTGTATGAGGCTAGGCCTGCAATGTGCACTAGCTTGGACACACAGAACCAGCAAGAGTTTGAGTACTAGCTTTTAAGCCTAGTTCATTACTTTAGAAAGACAACAGTGATCCAGTCACAAGCCTACAATCTCTACAGCCAGATCAGATCTGCCTTCTGATGTTGGGTCTATACAAATACAGGGGAGTCTGTCTCTGCACAATCTCTCACAGGGCTACAAGCATAAGTGCAGAGAAGAAGAATCTATCTTAGATCTATAGATTGGCCTCACCCTAGGGCTATAACCTGTCCACTTGAATAGTCATAGACTATCCACAGAGGCTATCCTCCTCACAGAGGTCTAAGATAGAACAAGAAGAATACTGCCACCACCATGTTCACAAGGCTACCAGCTCAAGCTCCCATGGGGATTCAGATTTAGTATATCATGTGGTGGGGCATAGGCTTGCAATGTACCTAACCTAGACACACAGGTCACTTGGATCTAAATAAAACCTTAAAAACAATCCTCCATTGCTTATAATGCAACATAGCAATGGAGGATCTCAAGGCAGCAGCCTTGTACAGAATAACTCACAAAACACCAATCCCATATAAATATAACATCCTATTATAAAACACCATCAAAATTGTTCCCAATAAACATACAAAGGAATAGCTCGCAAATGCTGGACTATGGAGAGAAGGAAAGGAAAAAAAGGAGCTGCCTAAACCCTAACCTTAGCCTACTACAATTCTACAGTTAGTTCAAGAAGGAGTACTGAAGTCCTTAAACCTAAACTAGGCTTAGACTTATATAGCAGTCAGCTCTGTGAGAATTAGGGTTAGGAAAACCTTAATTTATCAATGCTATCTCGGGGCATGTAAACAGAGATTGAAGCATTGGAGTGCATGCCCTAGTTGCTGAAAGTTCCCAGATTACCCCTGCAAAAGTGGGGAGAAGTCAAGTCTCGAGCCTCGGTAGGTAGAAAGGATTTTTAGGTCTTGTCATGTGATAGAATTGGCATCGCAGGATTGGATTAACTTGAAGCTCTTGCAGTCACGAGATTGATACTTTGGTCATCGCGGGGATGCTCTGGTCATTACGGGATTGCTCTTTTCATTGGAATGGCACGGGAATTGCGCGCTTTGTTCGTTCCTTGGTGAATCCCGCAGGGATCCTTACGAAGAAGCAATGTGCATGGGCTTCTGGATCGCGTGAGTAGTTCCCTAAAGGTCTGTATCCCACGGCCAGTGCGTGACAGCTGTGTGCAAGAATGCCTGGAGCTCTCTCTCCTCAGTGAATCGCGTGAAGATTAAGGGCTCCTCTTTTGAGCTACACGAGACTGCGCGAGTGCTTCGCGAGCGCTTATGACTAAGCCTCATGAAACCGCATGAAGTCTTCTTTTCAATCCCTTCTGTCATCAAACCGTGTGAGAACGGCGCGAGCACTTGGTGTGATGCCTTCAGAAGCCCGCGACAACTGCACGAAGCATTCTCTCTGGTTCAATTGAACCCTGCGACATTTGTGCGAGGTATTTCTCTTGACTTGTTGCTGATGTACTGTAGTTCTATGCTGCAGCCAATTCTCTGTTTGGGTCTAATCTCCTTTCTTCTGAGGAACTTCTGGGGTAACAATAGACTTCTTGGCATGGTTAGGGTCTTATTTGCACCTGCTGCTTATTACCTACAAAATGGCCTTAGCGCGCATTTATTAAATGACTAAGGTCTAATAGAGATTAAGTTAAGGGGTGAAAAGTGGTACTTTTCAGGTCTTAACAAGAAGCAGTTGCCGTCATGCAGTTCGGCCAGTGAGAGCAAGTTTCTCGAAGTACTTCAACTGATCCAGCCGTGCTAGAAGTAGAACGGCTTGGGATAACGGGTAGTGTCGAAGTCTTTGAGTAGCACATACGAGCACTAAGCATGCTTTCTCCAATTGGGAATAGCGCGTCTCATAATCAGTGAACTTCTTACTCAGGTAGTTGATGGCCTGCTCCCTTCTTCCTGTCTTATCATGCTACCCTAACACACAACCCATGGAAAACTCTGTCATGGATAGGTATATTATCAAGAGTATATCAGGTATAGGTGGTACCAATACTGGAGGATTTATGAGGTAACCCTTGATCTTATCAAATGCAGCTTGGCAGTCATCATTCCACTCAACTGGTGAATCCTTTCTCAGTAGCTTGAAGATGGGTGTGCATATCAGAGTTAACTGTGCAATGAGCTGGCTGATGTACTGGATTCTGCCCAAAAATCCTCTGACATCCTCTGTAGACAGTGGTGGCATTTTAGTGATGGCCTTGATCTTGGTCGGATCGACCTCGATCCCTCTCCTACTTACAATAAAGCCTAACAATTTTCCTGACATAGCGCCGAACGAGCACTTTTGGGGATTCAACCGCAATCTGTACTTTCTCAACCTCTCGAATAGCTTCTGAAGGTTTTTCAAGTGGTCATCCCTTTTCGGTGATTTGGCAATCATGTCGTCGACATACAGTTCGATCTCTTGATGCATTATGTCATGGAACAGCATCGTCATTGCTCTCTAGTAGGTTGCCCCGACATTCTTGAGCCCGAATGGCATCACCTTGTAACAAAAGGTACCCCAGGGAGTGATGAACGCATTCTTTTCTCGGTCGACCTCTGCCATCTTAATCTGATAGTAGCCCAAGAATCCATCCATGAATGAGAGCATTTCGTGCTTAGCAGTGTTATCGACCAAGATATCGATGTGTGGTAACGAAAAGTCATCCTTAGGGCTTGCCTTGTTGAGATTTCAAAAATCAATGCACATTCGAACCTTTCCATCCTTCTTTGGTATGAGTCATCCTTCAGAGGTCAGCCCCTGGCGGGGTGGATCTCTATATATACAGGGTAGAGTGTCCCAGAGGATAACCTCACTTTTTACAGGTTTTTTTTTTTGAAGAGCCGGTGCCGTATTCACGGCCTTTGGCGGCTCCCAGGAGTTAGGGCAAAGATGCCCAGTTACTTACCTGCGAGGCCTGGCCTTTACTTCTTTGGTTGGAAGCGACATCGATAAGCTCTTATAGTTCCTTCCTCAGCATGTTTACGGAGGGATCCTCTGAGGCCCTATCCTCTATGGTTAGGATGGGCACAAAGTGGCTGGTGCTAGAGTGATGGGTGGATCGGGGGACTTCCACCTCAAATAAGGAGAGGGCAGTTAAGTCTACCTCGAGGTCTGGGGGGATGATGTAAGGTTTGTGGGGTGGGCAGAAGCAGGCTTGTGTGGGGTTACCCTCGTCTCCCCATTTAGATCAATCTTTACCACCCCAACGCTCACAAAGGTTTGACGGATGTGGGGTCGAGCGTGAGGTTCTTCTTACAGGTTGATTCCTCTGGCCCTAGCGACTGCCGCGACTCTTATCTTTTCCTTAGCCTCTCTGACTTCTTCTTCAATGGGCCTGTAGTCCAGGTCAAATTTGGTTTACTGCCCCTTGGCCCTGACGGGGTCTCTTCTTCCTTGACGGTGCGGGCCTAGCCCTTTCCCTTTTTGGTGGCCTCATTTATGCAGCATGAACACAGCTGCATCCAGTCCTCCTCCAGTTTTAGCAGGGATTTTTTCAGTCGGCTCGAGGGTAATGACTGAGAAGTCATACTCAAATTGATGGAGATCGGTGTCATCAGGTGTGTGGGGCATGTTAAGCACTTTTGGATTCTGAATATAAAGTGTGCTCCTCTCCCTGTCTTCTCTGTTTTCACCTAAGATGGTGACGATTCTTCCCTCTAAGATGAATCAAAGTTTTTGGTGTAGAGTCGATGGTATTGCCCCAATCTCATGTAGCCACGGTCGGTGCAGCAGTAGATTAAATATAGACTTGATATCCATCACCTGAAAGGGGATGGTGAAGGTTATTGGCCCGATGATCAGGTCGAGGTCTACTTCTCCTATGATTTCTCTCCTGGTGTTGTCGAATCCCCTAGCGCTTGTTATGGATGGCCGAAAGGTGTTGAGATTCGCATCAATTTTTATTGCCGTCCTTAGAGGGCATACGTTCAGTGTTGACCCATTGTCTATTAAGACCAACGGTACCACCAAGTTCCCTATTTTCACTATTATATTCAGGGGTTTAGAGTGGTTGTTCCCCTCGAACGGTAGATCCGCATCAGTAAATGAGATGGCATTTGGGACTAATACTTGCCCGATTATTTCTCCCACTTTATCTCGGGTTACGTGGGCAGAAACATGTACGTCTTTGAGTACTCCCATTAAGGCTTGAAAGTGGAGCGAGGACGTGATTAACAAATACCACACAATAATATGTGCAGGTGTTCTCTTGAGCTATGTCTCTAACACGTGCTCTCTGGCCATTTTCTCAAAAGGGTTTCCTGCTGCCTGCTCTTTCTTCTTCTCTTCTCCTCTGACAGCCCCCGATGCTTTCGATTGTGTAGAAATCATGCCTGACCAGGTAATAGATTCAACAGTCTCCTCTCAGTCGTAACCAGCATTTATGTCCGTCTGTTCATAGCTTAACGGCACTTGATGAGGGTCATAGGCGAGTTTCAGGATGAGGAAGGGAGTGCATGGTGATTCAAAGGAGGATTAGGATGGGTACATCGGATTCTCGAGTCCAACCAGGTTGACTCCAATAGGGGGTGGAACAGTAATGGTGAGAATTGGCTAGGTTAGATTTGTGGGTGCGGAGGGGGCTTGTACAGGCATTACCTGCGTGTGGTAAGACCAGTGGTGATTGGGAGCGGGTGATAAGGGGAGTGGTTGAGGGGTTGTTTGTTTGGGTAGGAGTGGGTTGGATTGGGGGCAAAATAGCAAAGGGATGGTAAGAGTGTGATAGGGATGGAGGGGTTATAGGGCGATGAGATCGAATGTTGGGGTGTGTGATTCAGAGCTGGCGGGATGGGGTGTGAGACGGGGTAATTGGGGATGATTGGTATGTTGTATGAGATGGAGTGACTGAGAGATGTCGGAGGTGCGGGTGGAGCGGGTGATAGAGATATCACAGGGTAGAGGATGGAACAGGGGGGTACGAATATGAAGGGTTTGTATATGGGGTGACATGGTAGGGCGATGATGGGTTCGTGGATGAAACGGGGTAAATTGGGGATGATGGAGTTGTGCATGGAGCAGGGTGATTTGGGGATGGTGGAGTTGTGTGTTGGGCAAGATGATTTGGGGATGGCGGGGTGGTATATTGGGTGGGGGGATTTGGGGGTGTATACGGGATAGGATAATTTGGGGATGGCAGAGTGGTGTATTGGGTTGAGAGATTTGGGGGTGTGTATGCGGTAGGGTAGTATAGGGATGGTAGAGTTATGTATGGCGTGGGGTGATTTGGGTGTGATGGAGAGGTATATGGGGTGGCTGATGGTGGGATAGTGTATGAGATGGGGTGATTGGGAGGTGGTGTATACTGTAGGGTAAATTGAGAGAAGGCAGATATGTGTATGATTGCGACGGGGCTGTGCTCGTTTGGATTTGATAGGCAGGAGTGGGAGTGGAAAAATACTGCCTAAATCTAAGGGCTCCTCTTGGTATGTCGATGTGGGGATGTAATCGGCTAAATACAACGGCTCGATCACTCCCACAAATGGTTCATCCTTATTCAATCTGGGAAATGAAAACTCCTCTTGATTACTGATGTAATCTGAGGGGTCAAACTCTTCTTCTTCCTCTTCTACCCAATGGATGTTAGGCCTGGGGCCTCCTAGGTGCGGTGGTAGAGGGGCTTGATGAATGTTCTGGTTCTACCCTTGACGAACCGACAGAAGAATAGTTTTTCCTTCATCGATTAAATCTTGGACCGTGTGCTTTAGTGGGAAGCACCGGTCCATAAGGTGACCCGGTCCCTGGTGGAAGTTATATTGTAGGTTCGGGTCATAGTTTCTCGAGATTGGATTGGGTGGTGGGCGAGGTTGGAGTAAATTGACTAAATCCTTTTATAGCAACACTTATAATAAGACATTTAAAGATTGCCCCAACGGTGTCAACACCCGTTCGAATCTTGCTCTCATCTATTCTTGGGTAAATGGGGCTCTTGGTCCGTTGTTTGGCCTTGGCGCTTGCTCGAAACGGGCTGGGGGTAGTTGTGCGGTGTAGAGCTGTATCGGGGGGCATCGGTATTAGCCTGGGGGTAAACAATGTTCTGTACCTCTGTCCCTGGTCTTTTTTTAATCCTTGGTTCAATAGCTTTTCGAACCCTGGTGGCCCAGCTGGCCACGCTCTTTCCCAACCTGCCCTCTCTAATGGCATCTTCGCAACGGTTGGTATTTCGGACCAAATCAGCAAAACTGAACTGTTGCTGATACACCAAAAAATCTGTGATGACTAAGAGAGCTCCCTGAGTTATCAATTCAATCTACTCATCATCAAAAATTCGGTGGGGCACCTGGGCGGCCAATGCCCTCAACCTTCCTAAGTAGGCACTGAAAGTTTCATCATATCTTTGCTTCAAACGGGCCAGATCCGACTTCCTTGGCTCTATGTCCATGTTATAGACATATTGTTCTTAGAATAAGTGTGTCAGATCTTTCCAAGTTTTTATCATGGGTGGTTCTAGGGATGTGAATCATCTCAGTGATAGGCCCGTTAGACTCTTTTGGAACACTTTGATGAGGAGTCGTTCATCTCCGCCGTACTGGCACATATCCCCACAGTAAGATTTTAGGTGGGCGATGGGGTTGCCAGTGCCATTATATTTATCTAATGATGACATCTTAAATTTCTATGGTAGGGGGACATCCGAGAACAGACATAAGTCTGAAAAGTATATCAAATGTTGTTCTACTCTTCCTATCTTCATCAGTTGCTTCTGTATTATGTCTATCTGTTCTTTCAGCTGCTCTGATTCTTTTGAGGCTATTGCGGGGACTGCCTCCCCCTGATTTTGTTTAGCCCAAGGTGTGACGATGGTGGGCCTTGGAGTGTTAAAGCTAGCAACTCCTCCACTATTACGGATCTCATCCTCCTTGTACTGTTGGTCATTATACTGTTGAGGGGTAAGGTCCGCTATTTAGATTTGAGGGGTGATGGGTTGGATGATCTGGTGGGGCCACAAGGTTTGTAGGGGATGGGAAGGAATGAATGGATGAGTGATTTGCAGATGAATGATGTGTTGAGCTGGGTGCACATTTTGGGGGTGATGAGGGTTTGGTTGATGTGGAGGGATGCTATAGGCATGGGTTTGAGGAATGGGGTGGATCAAATTTTCTGTTGGAGGCGGGATGGGGGCATAAGGGGTATAGGTGAATGAAGGGTACTTGTTGAGGGGTAAGGGGTTCATGAATGGGCCTTGATGAGTGTGGATGGATGGGCCTAGGGTTAGATGGATTTGGGCTTCATGGTTTTGGAAGGCTTAGGTTGATGGGCCTTGGGCCTTGGTGTGGGTGTGGGGGTTGGTATGATTTTGGGCCAATGGGCCCTGTTTGGTTTGGGCTAATGGGTCATGTGGGTATTGGGTGTGGGGTGATAGACCTTGAGCTTGGGTTTGATAGGTTTGGATCCAAGGGCCCTGGGGGGACTTGGAACTGGGCTTGGGTCTGATGGGCTTGGGCTTGGGCCTGAGTCTAGTGGGTTTGGGCTTAGGCCCATGGGCCTGGGAGGAACCCCTTCGAGAAAATGGCCAAAGAGCACGTGTTGGAGACAGCTCAGGAGAAATCCTGCCTAACTGAGTAATAAATTTAACAATCTCCTCTCGGTTGCAACCAACATTCATGTCCGTCTGTTCATAGCTTAACGACACTTGATGCGGGTCATAAGCGGGTTTTGGGATGAGGAAGGGAGTGCAGGGTGATTCAAAGGAGGATTGGACTGGGTACGTCGGATTCTCGGGTCCAACCAGGATGACTCGAATAGGGGGCAGAACAGTAGTGGCGAGAATTGGAAAGGTTGGATTTGTGGGTGCGGAGGGGGCTTATACAGGCATTACCTGAGTGTGGTAAGACCAGTGGTGATTGGGAGCAGGTGATAAGGGGAGTGGGTGAGGGGCTATTTGTTTGGGTAGGGGTGGGGTTGGATTGGGGGTAAAATAGCGAAGGGATGGTGAGAGTGTGACTGGGATGGAGGGATCAGAGGGCAATGGGATCGGATGTTGGGGGTGTGATTAAGAGCTGGCGGGATGAGGTGTGAGATGGGGTAACTGGGGATGAGTAGTATGTTGCATGGGATGGAGTGACTGGGAGATGTCGGAGGTGCGGGTAGAGCGGGGTGATAGGGATATGACGGGGTAGCAGATGGAGCAGGGGGTACAATATGAAGGGTTTGTATATGGGTGGTATGGTGGGGGGATGACGGGTTCCTGGATGAAATGGGGTAAATTGGGGATGATGGAGTTGTGCATGGAGCGGGGTGATTTGGGGATGGTGGAGTTGTGTATTGGGCAAGATGATTTAGGGATGGCGGGGTGGTATACTGGGTGGTGGGATTTGAGGGTGTGTATGGGATGGGATAATTTGGGGATGGTGGAGTGGTGTATTGGGTGGAGAGATTTAGGGGTGTGTATGATGTAGGGTAGTATGGGGATGGTGGAGTTATATATGGCGTGGGGTGATTTGGGGGTGACAGAGAGGTATATGGGGTGGCTGATAGTGGGATAGTGTATGGGATAGGGTGATTGGGAGGTGGTGTGTATTGTAGGGTAAATTGGGAGTGGGGCTGATATGTGTATGAATGCGGCGGGGCTGTGCCAGTTTGGAATTGATAAGTGGGAGTGGAAAAATACTACCCTAAATCTAAGGGCTCCTCTTGGTATGCTAGAGTTGGGAAGTAATCGGCTAAATACAACAACTCGATCACCCCCACAAATGGTTCGTCCTTGTTCAATCTGGGAAATGAAAACTCGTCTTGATTATTGATGTAAACTCTTCTTCTTTCTCTTCTAACCAATGGATGTTAGGCCCGGGGCCTCCTGGGTGCGGTGGTAGAGGGGCTTGATGGATGTTCTGGTTCTGCCCTTGAGGAAGCGGTGGGGGAATAGTTTTTCTTGCCTCTATTAAATCTTGGACCGCGTGCTTTAGTGGAAAGCACTGGTCCGTAGGGTGACCCTGTCCCTAGTGGAAGTTATAATGTAGGTTCGGGTCATTTTTTCTCAAGATTGGATTGGGTGGTGGGCGAGGCTGGAGTAAATTGACCAGACCCTTTTGTAGCAACACTGGCAATAAGACATTTAAAGATTACCCCAACGACGTGAACACCCGTTCGAATCGTGCTGTCATCTCTTCCTTGGTAAATGGAGCTCTCGGTCTGTTGTTTTGCCTTGGCGCTTGCTTGAAACGGGCTGGGGGTGGTAGTGCGGCCTGGAGCTGTATCGGGGGGACATGGGTATTGGCCTGGGGGTAAGCGATATTTTGTACCTCTGTCTCTGGTCTTCTTTCAATCCTTGGTTCAACAGCTTTTCGAACCCCGGTGGCCCCGCTGGTCATGCTCTTTCCCAAACTGTCCTCCCTAACAGCATCTTCGCAACGGTTGGTATTTCAGACCAAATCAGCAAAACTGAATTGTTACTGATACACTAAAAAATCTGTGATTACTGGGAGAGCTCCCTTGGTTATCAATTCAATCTGCTCATCATCGGGAATCTGGTGAGGCACCTGGGCAGCCAATGCCCTCAACCTTCCTTAGTAGGCACTGAAAGTTTCATCATGTTTTGGCTTCAAACGGGCCAGATCCGACTTCCTTGGCTCTATGTCCATGTTATAGACATATTGTTCTTGGAATAAGTGTGTCAGAAATTTCCATGTTTTTATCATGGATGGTTCTAGGGATGTGAACCATCTCAGTGCTGGGCCCGTTAGACTCCTTTGGAACACTTTGGTGAGGAGTCATTCATCTCTGCCGTACTGGCACATATCCCCACAGTAAGATTTTAAGTGGGTGATGGGGTTGCCAGTGCCATTATATTTATCGAATGATGGCATCTTAAATTTCTATGGCAGGGGGACATCCGAGAACAGACATAAGTCTGAAAAGTCTGTCGAATGTAGTTCTACTCCTATCTTCATTAGCTACTTTTGTATTCTGTCTATCTATTTTTTCAGCTGCTCTAATTCTTTTGAGGCTGTTGCGGGGACTGCCTCCCCCTGATTTTATTTGGCCCTCAGTGTGACGATGGTGGGCCTTAGAGGGGTCGAAACTGGTAACTCCTCCACTATTGCGAATCTCATCCTCCTCGTACTGTTGGTCATTGTACTGGTGAGGGGCTAGGTCTGCTATTTGGACTTGGGGGGTGATGGGTTGGATAACCTGCTGGGGCCAGAAGGTTTGTAGGGGATGGGAAGGAATGAATGGATGAGTGGTTTGCAGATGAATGATGTGCCGAGCTGGGTGCACATTCTGGGGGTGATGAGGGTGTGGTTGATGTGGCGGGATGCTGTAGGCGTGGGTTTGAGGAATAGAGTGGATCGGATTTTCCGTTGGAGGCGGGATGGGGGCGTAAGGGGTATAGGTGAATGAAGGGTACTGGTAGGGGGGTAAGGGGTTACTGAACGGGCCTTGATGAGTGTGGGTGGATGGGCCTGGGGGTTTGATGGATTTGGGCTTGATGGATTTTGAAGGGTTGGGTTGATGGGCCTTGGGCCTGGGTGTGGGGGTTGGTATGATTTTGGGCCAATGGGCCCTATTGGGTTTGGGCTAATGGGCCATGTGGGTATTGGGTGTGGGGTGATGGACCTTGGGCCTGGGTTTGATAGGTTTGGGTCCAAGGGCCCTGGAGGGACTTGGAATTGCGCCTGGGTCTGATGGGCTTGGGCCAGGGCTTGAGTCTAGTGGGTTTGGGCTTGGGCCCATGAGCCTTGAGGGTTTTGGGCCTGGGCCAGGGTCTGATGGTTTAGGCCTGAGATGAGTGGACTTGGGCCTGGGCCTGGGATTGATGTGGGGGATTTTGGATGGTATGAATGATGGGTGGTTGGACATGGTCATGAGGGAATGGGGTATGGAGGTTTTGGAGACTTGGATGTGGGGTTTGGGCTGTAGAGCTCCGAGAGGCAGCCCACAGGGCATACATCATTCTCATGTCCTCCATTGAGGGCATGGATTCAGGTGTGAGATTGGAGGGTGATGGCCCACTCAAGGATGGAGGGGGTCGGGTGAAATTGGGCATGACCGGGGTATGGCGGGTATGGATGATTATGCTTGGAGGGTATGGATGTATGGCTATGGAAGATGGTGGATTACTGGTTATACCCTGGGAAAAGTTGGGCATGACCTAGGTAAATGGGGGGTATGTTGGGATGTGGATGGGCCATGTGATGTGGATGGCATGAGAGATGAGGTTGATGGGATATAGGATGTAGGGAGCCTGGATGATGAGGTGGATGGGACGTGGGAGGTAGGCGAAGGATGGGGCTCCCGATGGGGTCTTTGGGATTAGGGGGGTGCGGTAAGGGTGTATGGATGTGAGATGGGGATGTATGGGTCGATTGGCAAATGAGGGGTTTAACTAGGGGATGAGATGGGGGTATGTTGGGAGAATGTAAGGGAGGGGGATGGGGTGGATGTAAACACGGGCGCCCCAAATGGACCCGTGACATCGAACCCGGTTTGGGTGAAGGCATCGGAGATCAGATCTTCTCCTACATGGGAATGGGATGGGGATGATGGTGGGGATGTATCAGCTCTCGACATGATCCGTTGATGAGTGTTGTATTGATGTCTTGGGTAAGGGCTGAATACCTTCCTGGTTCTGTTTCTACAGGTTGGGTTCGAGGTCGCCGTAGTGACGATCACACCAAAAGTATTTATATATATATTTTTGGGTTTTTGATTTTCTTTATATATATATTTTTGGATTTTTCAAATGGAAATTAACTCCCCTATTTAAATGAATGATGATTTGGTGCCCTAGGAAAATTCCCGTCTCGGGTGATATATGCACCTTTAGTAGGTCCCATTGCGGGATCCAACACACTTCGGAAGAAGCGAAAGGGAACCCTTTCATTCTATTGAAGGTAAGGGAATCCACACAAATGACCCGATCCCCTAGAGCAAATCAATCAGAAGTCACCTTCTTTTGACTGGGCGGGAGCATATTGGGTGTTATAGAATGCGGGAGGCTACTGCGGGCACTAATACCGCTAATCGGGGAACTTGGGTGGTGGATTGGGCCTCAGATCGGGCTGCTTGAACCTAGTTTATATTGGGCGTATGTATTATATACGCCTCACCAAAACTATGCAGATTTGGCTGGGCATATATATTATATACGCCTAGCTTAAATCTGGAGATTTTGGCTGGGCGTATATATTATATACCGAGTATTTCGGGATTTTGGTCATGGCGATTTAATATATATACGCCTGGCAAAAACTGTTCTTTCAGCTTGGTTTGACAGTGAACAGCAAGCCCTAAATGAGTCTTTTGGAACTGGTTTCCTAGGAGGGATGCTCTCGGGGACTGCTGCGTATGTTATCGGGTCACTCCTTTCCTCTTCCTAGGGATACATCGCTGAATTCGGGTTGTCTACGCTCTCACCATTGCGGGTTTTACAACTTGATCAGAATTGGAAACCCAACCGATATACCTCCGGCGCAAGCGCCTTCTCAGGTACTGGAAGGGGTGATTCTTTTCAGGATCATCACCACTAGGGCTGCCGCCTTACTAGAAACTGGGTAAGTTATATCTGTGCCTAAACCCCCCGAAAACTACCCAAAATATGCAAAAATAAATTTGATTATGCCCCCACACTATTGGTTCACTTTTAATTGCAGATTTTTAAAGGGGAGTGAATTTAAGTCCAAGTTCGGGTCGGGGATGACAAGCCCATGCCGCCTCAACGGGCCGACATCCACTGTAAGGATATGACAAGAAATAAGAAAAAATGACGGGGCCAGTCAAGCGACTAGGCGGAAAATATAAAGTATTGAAATTTAAAACCGAATCGTAAAGGTAAGTAAGAAAGGTGTCAGTCAAGTGACTAGGCGAAAATTTCTGAAATTTAAGGCCGAAACGTAGGGGTAAGTAAAAAAGGTCTCAGTCAAGTGACTAGGCGAAAATTGCTAAAATTTAAAGCCGAAACGTAGATAAGCAAGAAAGGTGTCAGTCAAGTGACTAGGCAAAAATTGCTATAATTTAAAGCCGAAACGTAGAGGTAAGTAAAAAGGTGCCAGTCAGGTGACTAGGCAAAAATTACTGAAATTTAAGGCCAAAACGTAGGGGTAAGTGTGTTAGTAAAAACAACAAAAATGAAGGAAAAAATAATAGAAAATCAGAAAAATAGTAATGGTTAGTAAAGATTTTTAAAAAAGGCCAACAAGAGGGGAAGCGCAAGGGTGATCTCCCCAGTAGAGTTGCCATCTGTGCGACTGTAGATTCTCTTGAATCCCTCGCGACGATGTGGTCATGATGGAATAAATGTAGAGTCGCTACCCGGAGCTTTTGGTGACCCGGGAAGCCTTTAAATCAATATTTTGAGCACCGAAGTGCTAATATGTCTCTGACTCTAGGGTAGGGGCTTCACTTATCGATCGGGAAGGGTTTAGGCACCCAATCAACCCGCACGTAGCGGTCTCTATCTATGGCCAAAATGAAAAATAAATGGGCGGAGCTTCCGCTTGCCCGAAGGCAATATGGTCCTATCAAGTTTTGAACCAAATAAAAATTTCGGCGGCGTAACGGCTTGAATCCTTGGACGGAGAAAACACCAAGAAGGTAGAGGAAGAGAGGGGTGAGCCGGAGCTCACGGGCCCTTTTTGTACCATGGAAGACCTTCGCTTTTGTGTACTTTCGATGGCTTTAAATGGCTTAAACGGTAGGGGAATGGATTCTAATGCTAGGATTCGATAGATGGAAAGTGTAGGGTGAAGCTAGAGACTAAGCTTGACTAAAAAGGAGTGATCTAATGGTTGAAATAGATTGAAAGGGGTGAACTAAGCATGCTGGTATTCTGGTTGAAGAATGAAAAATAAAAGGGAACTTTCTCTCACTTGGTCTCTCTCTCTCTTAAGCTCAAAAACTTTCAACCTTAAATTTTTTCAACCCTCGGGAAGAGGGGGTGCCTCTCTATTTATAGAGAAGAGGTGGGTTAGAGGGTTAATTAAGAGCTAATTGGTTTAGCAATTAGATAATCCCCCATCTAAGGTTTTCTATGTTTTTATAGTCCTAGGGGGGTGGGGAACCAGTTTCAATGGTAGATGATGGGGTGAAACCATAGGTGACTTAAGGGTTGCATATAAGCTCAAAGGGGGTGCAACCAACCTTAAGACACCCACTTCAACCAAGGGGATGGTTAAAAGGTCAAACCCGATGAAGGAATTTCGAGCATCTGATGACAGTTACTGTAGCTAAGCTGGGCGCATATATTACATATGCCCAATTTACGTACAATGATTTTCATGAAAACCAAAGGAGATCTGAGAAGGTGGGTGCCCACGGTGGGCCCTACCTATGCTGGGTGTATGCATTGTGTACGTCCAGCCAAATTTGGCCCAAAAATTCTAGGTGTATTGTTGTCGCTCCAAGTGTGCCATAATTGTGTGCATTATGAATAAAGAATTAAAGAATTAAAGAATGCTAAGTTATATGGATGTTAACTTATGAAAGGAATATCGGCAGCACACTGGGGCTAACATTAGCCTGCAAGATCAGGGCCAATTGTAGCAAGTTTTAAAAGTAAGTATTTCAAGATCGTCCACAGAGAATTTGTCTAAAATGAGAGATAAACCTCCAGATCTGTGCTACCAGATCTGGCTCTATAATTATCTAGAAAGCAGATAAAGAGAGAGTGTTGGGTTTTGTCACGTTTAACTAAAAGCAAATAAAGAAAAGAACTAACTACGTGATCCAGATCCGAGTTGTGGAGGTGTTTAAAATAAATCAAATGCAGAAATAATAGCTTCATGTATTTTAGCCTTTGAATTTTAATGGAGAATCAGATTCCAATAGAGCAGATTCAATCTTCATCGCTACCGGCCACAGATGTAAGAGAAATAAATCGAATTAAGGAATAGGTTTAGACTTATGGCTATGATCATCCAATGGTCACAGATCATCCAATAGTTTGGCCTGTTCTTTAGTTCGTAACATGAACATCATCGTAAGTCTTTGCTAGAATTAGGTTACCAACGCTAATTCGCACAGGGACAATGAATTAAGGGAAGTTGGATGCGGGTGAGTGAATCTAAAGAAGTCTAATGCACTAAGGTGATCATTCAGAACCCTCGACATGACTCCAATGGAGAAGACACAAATTACAGCAACCTTTTAAAATCCAAAATTACAATTACAAAGCACGGCTTTAGAAAGCCCTCGGACTTGCAGTCTTGAATCCGATCTCCTTGGAGTTACAAATCACTCTCAACAACTCTCAAAAGTAAAACAAAAGAAGCTATTACGGGGAGTGTCAGATAGGCTATCGTAGGAAGGTAGGGAAATAGAGATGAAAACTCAAAATCTGGATGCCACAATTGGGCAAATGTCTTCTCTATTTATAGCTTTCCCTTGATCCTGCAGGCTGAATTGACCAATCGAAGTGTTCGATCTGGATTGCCCAATGGCGATTGAGCACGGGATCCGGATCATTACGGCCAATGAAAATGCTCGATCTGGTTCATTAATCGGCTAGAAGCATCAATTACATTATGGAATTCAAAAATCTGTTTGAGCTTCTAGAAGTTGCCAGTGATTTCATCTTTGGCGCTCACATGGGTTGGAATATGCTTTTGGATCTTGATTGGAATCTTCTTAAATGTCCTCGGCATTAAATGCATTGGGGCGCGTGCAGATTATCTTGAAATGCCCTTTAAACAAGCTGTAATTCCCGAATGTCCTTTCAGAGTTTAAGTGCCTTTTCGCAAAAGTGTTTTGGCTCCGTAAGTTCTTTTCAGCAAAGCAATTTGGCTTCGAAAGTCTTTTTCAGGACTTCTCCCGGATCTTCTATTCGAAAAGGAAATTTCAACTATTCGAGCGAACATGGTTCTTTTCGAGTAGTTCATTGACTCGTAATCAATTCGAACGAACTTTGACCTTTCGAAAAGTACTTTTTACTGCGATTTGAACTTTTAACTTGATTTCTTCTTTGCGAATGGATCCTTCTTCTTCTTGGTCTTTTCTTGCTCTTTTAGGACCTTTTTAGCCATTCTTTGAGGCTATTTCTTCACTCCTCTTTGAGCTTGACATGAGTTGTCGACTTTTGATCATTTAGGATGCTTTTCGGACTTGGACTGTCTAATTGGTTAGTATAAAATGCACACTAAAGCACTTATTTAGTCTTCTCAAGGGTCTTTCAAAGCTCATGTTTAGGGGTGAAAATGGTATTTTCACTACTTAACACACCCCAAACCTAAGCTTTGCTAGTCCAGCAAAGAAACATAAAAACAAAGTAAAGAGCCACTTTTGTAGGAAGCACAGTGCATTTAGCATATGCAACAAGCCTTTTCAACCCCTAGGTGATCCCTAGAGGAGGTGAAGTCTCCTGAGGGTTTTCAAAGTGAAGGTACCCACAAACTTCTCCATGGGGACGGTTGGCATTAGTGCTTTGTTATCTCATGAGCAATCAAAGATCGAAATTAGTTACTCTTGAATCCATGTTTACACGAAATTTAGTTGTATTGTTTGCAAGGAGATTTCAACATTTATAAACCTCATGAATGTTTCAATATTTCCAATCTGTGACAAAGTCATAGAAAATCATACAAATGTGCGGTAGCTCATCCTATGGATAAAAATTAGGTTATAAGTCATACTTAATGTGCTCAAGTTCCAACCCAAACACTCACCAGGTATACTCTCATCGGTGTTTTTGTTGAGGGGTTCGTTTCACTCAAGCTCAAGAGCGATTACATCTCCCAAATGGATCTGTAAGCATGAGCATAGGCATGCTTTCTCGTGGCAATGGCATCATTGACATCTCCTCACCATAGATTGGGAACTTCTTATCTCTACATGACGACTCACTCAACTTTGGATCACAAGGACTTTTAATCTAGGTTTGTTTGTATGGCTTATGGGTGAAGTTTCAAGGAAAGCGCGGTTTGAGCAGGGGTTTGAATTTGAGAACTCGGGAAGTGCAGGAGATGGTTCATGACTCCACCTTTTGAGTTTAGCTTCTTTCTTCTTCTTTTCGAGATTCTCACATTCACAGTGATCAGTCCTGTCTCTGATCTTGCATTTTTTTCATCATAAGGTCCCTTTTTTGCCTTTTTGCTTGCATCTTTTTCAGATTGTTTGTCTCTTCCTCTCTCAGTCTCCATATTGCCTGTTTTTGAGGTATTTTCTCTTCATTTTCTTGATGTTGCCCGGAAATGGTCCATCTTGATTCTTTCTCCTTTACCTCTGAATTCTCGGAGTGAGGAAGGCTGAATTAGTTCCATAGGTTCGGTGCAAGTACTTTTGGATATTTTGATGAAGAATTGTAGGATTCTGACTCAAATGGGGTACAAGCAGAGGCAGATTTTTCTTGGTTGGTTACATTAGGTTCAAAATTTGTCCAAAGAAGGCCTTGATCTTTTCCTCGATTTCATGAGTCTTTGTTACTTGTTTTAATTTGGAGTTTCCTAACTTCTAGTGGATCTAATGCCTCGGTAATCCTTTGAATCGAAAAATTGCCTCAGTCACTCTTCATGAGATGGAAAATATATGAGCTCAATTCTCACGGTTATGGTTTTTCCTTGAGCTTTTAAGTATATCTTTACCTTTTCTCTTCCTTTTGACTTACTACGTCGATACCAGTATGTTTTTATGGTGTAATCATCATGGAAATGTAGACTATCAAGGTTTAGAATGTCTAAATTTTTGCAAAGAATATTTAAAAATTTCCTAGTTAACTTGATTCTTAAGTACATTAAATTCTTCCCTTACTTAGGTGATTTTTCCGCCTTTATCTTTGGCATCCGAGGCGGGATCTCTCTGCCACACCCCAAACTTATGAGGAGCAAAGGTCCTCACCTTTGGTTCAAGGTGGCATGGTCCCATTATTCAGAAAAACATGAAGGAAATCATAAAGCAAAGTGAAAGTAAAACATGACAAAGGAGCATTGGAGAAAGCAAAATTTATTGACTAGAAACATTACGAGAAGAAAAGAAAATTAAAGATGAGGGGGACTGGATTAAGGGAGAGGCGAAAACAGAGGAACCGTGTCCTCACTGGTTTGATGTAAGGGGAAAAAATAAAATAGGCTTGCTCGCTACAGATCTAACAGAAAAGATTGGAAAAAATAATTACGTAACAATGAATGAAAAATGAAAAAGAAAAAAAAAAAAGAAAAAAAGTGCAGTGCACTGGACAAAAAGAACAGATTTATATATTATATTTAGAAACAAAGTACATGCAAACATTAATAACTTGGATCAAAGTCGCTACCATAAGTTGGGTCATTGGGGTCTGAGCTAGAGTCACTGGTTGAACTTGAATCAGAGTTGGAATCAGAACTTGATGGTGATTTCTCAGGACTGGAATTCTTGAGCTCAGTGTACTCTTTGGACTTGATCTTCTTGGTGAGGCCCAGATGTTTGGTCAGCCGGGTCATTTCTCATTCTTGAGCTAGTTTGGTCTGTGTTCTTGAACTAGTTGAGCTTGGAGCATAGCTACCTTGTGTTGCTCAGCCCTGACCAATTGGTATGTTTGTCCAACCAGATCCCTCATCTTCTCTCTCTCAAATTGCATGAAATGCTCTAATTTTTTTATTTTGGCCTCATAAGGGGTTCGGATGTAGGCCTCCAAATCAGCCAGCCCCTTCTGCACATCCCTACGGATGTAGGGATTTTCTGTCATGGCCTGGGAGAGGGTGGCATATCTAGGGAGGGGGATGGAGTGGTAGGGGACTAAAGGGGGTCCACTGGGAGGGGGGTGGGAAAAAACTGAGAAACGAGGGGCAGCAGGATAAAAGAAGAAAGAAAAACTAAGAATAGAAAAAATCTAAACTATATGCGTGAGAAAAATAAAATGTAGGGAATTTGCATACAAAGTTTAAAAAAATAGAAAAGTGTTGACACAAAAACAGAATTTGTGAATGCAAAATAGGAAAACAAAGTTAGAAACTAACTATACTCACAGAAAAATGACGAAAATTAGTAAAACTAGGACAATGTTCCTAAAAACAGAATTTGAAACTAAAATTCCTAAAAACAGTATTTGTAACTAAAATTCCTAAAAAATGTAATTTGAAAATCTAAAAATGTAATGCTAAAATTCCTAAAATTTGAAAATCTAAAACAGAATTTGAAACTAAAATTCTTAAAAGCAATTTGAAACTAACATTCCTAAAACAGAATTTTAATGCCAAAGGATACATCCTAAGCCCAAAGAGAAAAATGATACATCCTAAGCCCAAACAGAAAATCTAATGCCATAAGCCTGAGATACTTATGAATCTAAGTGAAAAAAAAAAATGATTAGCAGGAATACAGTGAAAAGCAAGATTCATAAGACTGACCCCTTTGTTGATGATGGGTATGAATAAAAAATAATGAAGCATGGGAGCACATATTAAAAGCGAGTTCATACACAAAGACCCATTTATGATGAAGAAATCTCAAGGAAAATAAAATAAGTGGGTCCATTGAATATTCAAAACAGCCTATGATTCACTACTCATTGTCCTACATGATTCCTAAAAATAAAAAAATGATCTCAAAGAGGTCCAGATGGGAAAAGTGGATGCAAATGGAGAAAAAACATACGAAAGATATATATATATTTTTATTTTATAATTTTCTATTTTTTATTTTTTACTTGTTTTGGATCAGCCCAGCTCAACAAGAGCCCTTATTTACTATCGCTGAAAATAATGAGAAACAACTAAGAGATTTTCTATTTGTGTTTTCATTTTCTTTTATTTTGTATTTGGTTTTGTAAAAAATCGGCATGCCTAAAAGACAGAAATTATAATCGAACAAACAATAAACACAACAGTAAGAATTTAAAAATAGAAAATGAATGCAAAGGAGAAGAGGATGCAAACTCAAGCGATCTGCTCCAGCTTTAGTCCAGATGCTCCTTGTTGTTGACTCTCCAGATCTGCAAACAATCCAAAAGCTAGAAGACTTATTCAAAGATATTGACAAAAATAAAAGAAACTCAAAGCACGCCCAAATTTGACAAAAAGACAAAAGAGTGGCAGCAGCATTTATTCAAACAACTAGAAGGCAAAGAATGAAAACTTAGAAAAAAAAAAAATCTGCTGCAGTAAAATAGGTTTTCTATACAAAACTGCAGTAGACATTTAATCAAGCACTTGGAATACAAAGTGCAGGTTTAAAGCAAAAACTAAAATGAAAATCAAATCTATAAAATAAAAAAAAAAACTTAGGTCTACCAATTTTAGAACAAATTCCCCGGCAACGGCGCCAAAAACTTGTTGTCGCTCCAAGTGTGCCATAATTGTGTGCATTATGAATAAAGAATTAAAGAATTAAAGAATGCTAAGTTATATGGATGTTAACTTATGAAAGGAATATCGGCAGCACACTGGGGCTAACATTAGCCTGCAAGATCAGGGCCAATTGTAGCAAGTTTTAAAAGTAAGTATTTCAAGATCGTCCACAGAGAATTTGTCTAAAATGAGAGATAAACCTCCAGATCTGTGCTACCAGATCTGGCTCTATAATTATCTAGAAAGCAGATAAAGAGAGAGTGTTGGGTTTTGTCACGTTTAACTAAAAGCAAATAAAGAAAAGAACTAACTACGTGATCCAGATCCGAGTTGTGGAGGTGTTTAAAATAAATCAAATGCAGAAATAATAGCTTCATGTATTTTAGCCTTTGAATTTTAATGGAGAATCTGTATTCCAATAGAGCAGATTCAATCTTCATCTGCTACCAAAGAGATGTAAGAGAAATAAATCCGAATTAACGAATAGGTTTAGACTTATGGCTATGATCTCTCCAATGGTCACAGATCATCCACTAGTTGTAACTGTTCTTTAGTTCGTAACATGAACATCATCGTAAGTCGCTAGAATTAGGTTACCAACGCTAATTCGCACAGGGACAATGAATTAAGGGAAGTTGGATGCGGGTGAGTGAATCTAAAGAAGTCTAATGCACTAAGGTGAACATTCAGAACCCTCGACATGACTCCAATGGAGAAGACACAAATTACAGCAACCTTTTAAAATCCAAAATTACAATTACAAAGCACGGCTTTAGAAAGCCCTCGGACTTGCAGTCTTGTATCCGATCTCCTTGGAGTAACAAATCACTCTCAACAACTCTCAAAAGTAAAACAAAAGAAGCTATTACAGAGTGCAGATAGGCTATCCGTAGGAAGGTAGGGAAATAGAGATGAAAACTCAAAACTGGATGCCACAATTGGGCAAATGTCTTCTATTTATAGCTTTCCTTGATCCTGCCGAGGCTGAATTGACCAATCGAAGTGTTCAGATCTGGATTGCCCAATGGCGATTGAGCACGGGGATCCGGATCTGCCGGCCAATGAAAATGCTACGATCCGTTCACCAATCAGCGCTAGAAGCATCAATTACGTATGGAATTCAAAAATCTGTTTGAGCTTCTAGAAGTTCCCCAAGTGATTTCATCTTTGAGCGCTCACATGGGTTGGAATATGCTTTTGGATCTTGATTGAATCTTCCAAATGTCCTCGGTCGTTAAATGCATTGGGGCGCGTAGAGATTACTGAAATGCCCTTTAAACAAAAGTAATTCCCGTAATGTCCTTTCGTAGAGTTTAAGTGCCTTTTCGCAAAGTGTTTTGGCTCCGTAAGTTCTTTTCGCAGCAATTTGGCTTCGTAAAGTCTTTCGCAGCGACTTCTCCCGGATCTTCTATTCGAAAAGAAATTTCAATTTCAACTATTCGAACATGGTTCTTTCGAGTAGTTCATTACGACTCCGTAATCAATTCGAACAGAACTTTGACCTTTTCGAAAAGTACTTTTTACTTTGCGATTTGAACTTTTAACTTGATTTCTTCTTTGCGAATGGATCCTTCTTCTTCTTCAGGTCTTTTCTTGCTCTTTTAGGACCTTTTTAGCCGTTGCTGAGGCTATTTCTTCACTCCCTCTTTGAGCTTGACATGAGTTGTCAGCTTTTTGATCATTTTAGGATGCTTTTCGGACTTGGACCTGTCTAATTGGTTAGCTGTAAAATGCACACTAAAGCACTTATTTAGTCTTCTCAAGGGTCTTTCAAAGCTCATGTTTAGGGGTGAAAAATGGTATTTTTCACTACTTAACATGTATATAATATATATGCCTGACCAAACTGGGGCCAAATTTGCTTGGCGTATGTAATACATACGCCTAAGCATAAGTCATAATTTTATGTAAAACTTCAATTGGCCATAACTTTTGAACCATAACTCCAAATTGGGTGATCTTTGGCTTGTTGGAAAGCTGGAGAAGTCTTCCTTCCAATGGTATGTGGCTCATCCTTGGAAGTAGTCTACGTAAAATTTTGTAGCTCTCCTCCCATCAATTGCTCAGAAGGGTTCAAGTTTGGTCTGGGAAGGGATCCTAGGGTTTAGGGGTGATCCCTAAGGGTTGGGGGAATGGTTCTAAAGGGTTCAGGGTGATTCCTAAAGGTATGGATAGGTTCCTAAGGGTTCAGGGTGATTCCTAATACTTGAACGATTCTAATACTTGAACACTTGGTACATCGACACATAAAGCGGAAAACAAAGCACAACTCTAACTAAGTAGATAGAGTCGTCATATAAGCAAAAGAAATATCTAGTTCTACTATCAAAGTGCGCTAAAAAATAACGATTCTAATGCCATGGAGGTATGCATGGACAAAAGAACTGAAAAGAACCATCGGTGATGGCCATCCATCACTGAAACATGGTTCACAAAATAATATTAATAATATTTACATGAATCTGAAGTCTAAAAATAATGGTTGGACGTTCCAAGCTGAATCTACACACAAAACTCAAAAGTCTATGACCATAACTTCCCCTTAAGGGAAATAATCTTCAGGGGAAGGTTCTAACTCTTCCTCTGGGATGAACTCAGGATCCTCAAACCCAGGATCCTCCATACCAGAATCTATAACTGTACCTATGACGTATAGTCGAAGGGTGAGCTAACAATTAAGCTCAACAAGGAAAAAGTCTATAGCATGTTTATCATCACATCACACATATATTTCATGATAGCTATCAATAAATGAGGAGGTAAAATAAAAAGCATTTGAATCGAAATGAAGCTAATTTAGATATGATTTTCAACGTTGATCACATAATTTGCTAAGTCTTTCACACACAGAAGAACTTAAATACACTCCCGAGCATATATAGCATCGTGAGTCCCAATATACCGATGGGAATACCCACCATCGTCGTTCAATGAATTATTTCATAAAGCCAAGCCCCTGAGATACATTAAAAGGACCACTTGTGCTTCACATTGACCATGTGCAGTCCACAATGTACGGATATCCCGCCGTACGGGCTACACAAGTACCGATATCCTGCCGTACTGGTCACGGATATCCCGCCGCATCGGTCACGGATATACCACCGCATCGGTTGGGTATTCACACACAAACCTCAAATCAAAGTGTGAAAATTAACTTATAGTTTATCACCATCAATTGTGGTAATATATAGCAAGGTTAAGGGTTTTGGAAAACTAAAGTTCACACACACACATGCTCATGTCTGACTGAGTTCACACATACACATTTTCGGGTCTTACTGAATTGGCGCATACACGTATTTCACACACACACATGTTTACACTTGAATCTGTGTACAAAGCTCATGCATATTAAATAATGACATTTCATGATTTTCACACACATATTGATCATATAGGAATTTACATGCTTATTGTAACAAGGCACATGTTATAGAATTTTCCCTACCTCACGCGATGTCCACACGAAGGTCCTTCTTTGTCAAAATACTCCCTTCATCATGCACACATGATCTTAACCTAAACACATCACATTTATGTCTCACACGTTAGAAGTGACGAAGAAAAATAAGTCTCAAAAGTCCTTTTTCTCAAAACAGATAAATACTGTAATCTGGCAAAATCAATCGATCGACTCCCAATCCGATCGATCGGTTCACAAAATCGATCGATCGAAATATTTTTCAATCGGTCGGTTTCCTTCCAAAAACACACACATATCTTTTTATATAATCGGTCCCACACTCGATTAATCGGTTTCAAAACCGATCAATCAATTTCTAAATCGATCGACCGATTTCTAAATCGATCAATCGGATTACTCAGAAACTAATCTCTTCCTCACATCTCATCCTGTCGAATCTACAGGAACCTGTCAACTTCACAGGTAATCCTGTGGACCCTTCGGGCAACCTGTCAACCCTTCAATGGAGCCTATTGACACACAAATCAATCGATCGAATTTCCATTCGATCGATCGGTTTTCACTTAGAAAATCCTCTTTCTCTGTTCCATGAATATTTCTTCACATTCTGTCAAAATCGATCGATCGACTCTAATTTCACTCGATCGTTTTAACAGACTCTTAGCAACACGGGTTTCTTCTTTTAAGTTTATTTTTCCCCAAAACTTATCACAGTTATTCCTTATCTTTTAGGGCATTTATTGCCCAACCACACATCATGGTGGCACATTAAATTCCAACCCTTTTGGGCATTGATTACTCAACATAAACACTCATTTAATTCCACCCTTGTAGGGTATTTATTGTCCATCTTCCAATAATAATTACATATGCTTTCAAACATAATTCCTTACCTTAAAATCAAGATCTTTGCAAATCAACGGTCTATGTCCTTAAATCTTTGGCTTCTCTTTCCCCTCACTTCTAGGATTTGCAAACTCCTCTTCTCACGATCAAATCACACACACACGGGAGTTCTCTTCTTCTCTTCCTAGGGCTTCTTCCTTATACGAAACTCAAACCACAAGGTAAAGAAATTAACTTCTTATCCAAGTTAGGCTTTTATACTTAAAGTCTTAGTTTGGGAGTTGAGCCGGTACACCATACTTCGGTGAACGTCATCTCATCTAACGGTCATTTTATATTTAGTTTTCATCCTTGTTCACCTAACGAATCACATTTCCCATCTTAAACCACGTGAGCGATAGGACACACATCCTGAGTCGGATGATTCGGAAATCAAAATTTTCGGACGTTACATTCTCCCCTCCTTAGGAATTTTCATCCGCAAAATTTGGCTAAAGTCCTTTGATTTGAAAGCAAGTTGTCACTCCCTATGGAGTTACACACGCACGAACTAAAGTCACCTAATGAAAACAAAATATTTCCCCCTTTAAAAGAACCCAATCCCTGAACGGGTTCCTAACAAGACATATCTTATATATAAAAAAATTTGTGCACCTCATACAGATTTATATATCAACACTACCATCATAGACCATTTAATCACCTATCTATGTCATACGAGTCAATTTGACTCGTCTATCACACCTGCATGAAATTCAAGTTTTAATAGTAACAGCAACACATCCATCTGCACATAAGACATGAATTTCTAACAATATGTTGAATTTAAATTTATACAGAGCCAAAAAGAAATTCTTGTAGGTCTACCAAGACCAAATAGGTCACCCACTACACAAAACATCAAAATGAAGCTAACTCAAAAGTTTATCATTCCCTCACATCTTAAGGTTCATGTGGCACATCAGATGGTCTAGCCTACTCGTCATCAGCCTCCCTACTGCCAAAAATAGAAGCTCCAGTGGTGTCATACCATGGGTCAGGTACATAGCCACAAGCATCTGCAAGCTGCGTCATATAGTCGATAGGGTAGGCATACTGCATGAGGCACATAAAAATGCCCTCATGGTAGTCTATCCGATGATGTAACAACTGATTGCTCTCCGGCAGTTGAGTCACGTGAGCGAGAACATCATCCATCGTTGTCGTCGCTGGATGTTGAGGTGCTGGTACACACCGAGGTACATGTTGTGGCAACTGAGCTGGTGGTACTGGTTGCTCTCCTTGTTCACCTTGCACCGTAGCCGGTGCCACTGGCTCCAAACCTCAGGTTGTGCACCCTTCACTAACTGATTGTAGGTCTTCTTCCAGTCCTTAAATGTGTAGAGTTTCTCATTATCCATCTTCTGTGGTTCTGAGTCCGGTATATCATACTCCACTCCCCCTCCGGAATAATCCTCAATCATGCTTGATATCAAGCGAGCATAGAGTATTTTATCCTTAAGGCTTGCTTTGCCCTCTAGCATTTTTCCCCTAACGTATACAATGACATCTCGTACTAACTCTGGGGCATGGAACCATCTGTGCGTAAATGCTGAATATAGTGCTTTTTACAAGACTCAAACTCGTTGTATTTTATGCCTCATCGGGTAAAGATTACACTTCAAGATAGTGTCTAACATCCACATATCACGGGGCAAATCTGCCCTTTTGATAGCTTGCCCTGACCCGTGTTAGCCCCGGGTCATCCTTGCGCACACCTTGTGAAACTGTACGTCCTCCGGATAGGTGTTGTCGCTCCAAGTGTGCCAAAATTATGTGCATTATAAATCAATAATTAAAGAATTAAAGAATGCTAAATTATATGGATGTTAACTTATGAAAGGGATATCAGCACATTGGGGCTAACACTGGCCTGCAAGATCAGGGCCAATTGTAGCAAGTTTTAAAAGTAAGTATTTCAAGATCGTCCACAGAGAAGTTTGTCTAAACTGAGAGATAAACCTCCAGATCTGTGCTACCAGATCTGGCTCTATAATTATCTAAAATAAAGAATAGATAAAAGAGAGTGTTGGATTGTGTCACATTTAACTATAAGCAAATAAAGAAAAGAACTAATTACATGATCCAGATCCGAGTTGGGGAGATGTTTAAAATAAGACAAATGCAGAAATAATAGCTTCATGTACTTTAGCCTCAGAATTTTAATGGAGAATCAGATTTCCACAGAGCGATTCAATCTTCATCTGCTACCAAGAGACAGATGTAAGAGAAATAAATCCGAATTAAGGAATAGGTTTAGACTTATGGTGTGATCTCATCCACTTAAATGGTCACAGATCATCTAGTCAGCCTATTCTTTAGTTCGTAACATGAACATCACCGTAAGTGTCGCTTGAATTAGGTTACCAACGCTAATTCACACAGGATGATGAATTAAGGAAGTTGGATGCGGTGAGTGAATCTAAAGAAGTCTAATGCACTAAGGTGAAGATTCGTAACCCTCGACATGACTCCAATGGAGAAGACACAAATTACAACCTTTTAAAATCCAACGTTACAATTACAGAGCACGGCTTCTTAGAGAGCCCTCGGACTTACGATCCAGCTCCTCGAAAGCCCTCGGACTTCTGATCTTGAATCCGAACTTGGAAGTACAAATCACTCACAATGGCTCTCAAAGGTAAACTACAAGAAGGGATTACGGGGGTTCGGATAAGCTATCGACCGAATGAGAAACAGAGATGAAAACTCTAAAATCTGGATACCCAAATTGGGCAAATGGTTCGTCTATTTATAGTTTTCCCTAAGCCACTCGTATGTGTATCAACCAATCGTAATTGGATAGATCTCAGATCAACCAATAGGAGTCGAGCACCGGATCCGGATCTGTTCGCCTAATCGAAATGCCGATCCGTTCACCAATCAGGAAATAGAGGCATCAATTCTGTTATGTAATTCAAAAATCTGTTTGAGCTTCTAGAAGTTCCCGCCAAGTAATTTCATCTTTGGGTGTTCACATGGGGTGGAATATGCCTTTGGTTCGTGCTCAGAATCTTTCGGAATGTCCTTGGGTTTTAAGACGCATTGGGGCACGTGCAAAGTTTCCTGAAATACCCTTGGACGAAATGCAAATTGCCATTTCGCATAGTTTAAGGGCTTTTTCGAAAGTAGTTTGGCTCGTAAGCTCTTCGCAAAGCATTTTGGCTTCAGGAGATCTTTTCGCAAAGCATTTTGGCTTCAGGAGATCTTTTCGCAAAGCATTTTGGCTTCAGGAGATCTTTTCGCAAAGGACTTCTCTTCTTTTCGCAGAATGTTTTCTTCTTTTCGCAAAGGTCATTCTTCTATTCGAGGAGTGTTTTCTTCTTTTCGCAAAGTTCAAGGTTCTTTGCGAATAGTAGAAGTTCTTTGCGAATTGAACTCTAGGCTCCCATTCTTCTTTGCGAATTGACTTTTAACTTGATTTTTCCTTTGCGAATAGTAGAAGTTCTTTGCGAATTGAGCTTTAGCTTCCATTCTTCTTCTTCAGGTCTTTTCTTTCTCTTTTAGGACCTTTTTAGCCATTGCTGAGGCTATTTCTTCACTCCCTCTTTGAGCTTGACATGCGTTGTCAGCTTTTTGATCATTTTAGGTTGGTTTTCGGATTTGGACCTGTCTTTTTGGTTAGCTGCAATATGAACACTAAAGCACTTATTTAGTCCTCTCAAGGGTCTTTCAAGGCTCATGTTTAGGGGTGAAAAATGGTATTTTTCACTACTTAACACCCCCAAACCTAAGCTTTGCTAGTCCCTGAGCAAAGAAACATAAAAAACAAAGTAAAGAGCCACTTTTGTAGGAAGCACAGGTGCATTTAGCATATGCAACAAGCCTTTTAAACCCCTAGGTGATCCCTAGAGGAGGAGTGAAGTCTCCTGAGGGTTTTCAGTGAAGGTACCCACAAACTTCTCCATGAAACAGCTTAACATCAGGTAATATTATCAAATGAGCAATCAAGGAGCAGGTTAGTTACTCTTGAATCAATGATGAAACAGAAAATTTGATTATTGTTTGCAGAATTTAAACATTTATAAACCTCATGAATGTTTCAATATTTCCAATCTGTGAACAAATAGAAAATCATACAAATGTGCCAAAGATAGAAGCTCATCCTATGGATAAAAATTAGGTTATAAGTCATACTTAAGGTGCTCAAGTTCCAACCCAAACACTCACCGGGGTATACTCATCGTTGTTTTTTGTTGGGGTTCATTTTACTCAAGCTCAAGAGCGATTACATCTCCCAAATGGATCTGTAAGCATGAGCATAGGCATGATTCTTAGGCAATGGCATCATTGACATCTCTTCACCATAGATTGGGTCACTTCTTATCTCCACATGACACTCACTCAACTTTGGATCACAAGGGCTTTTAATCTAGGTTTGTTTGTATGGCTTATGGAGTGAAGTTTCAAGGAAAGGCGCTTTGACAGAGGTTTGAATTTGAGAACTCGTGAAGTGCGGAGATGGTTCATGACTCCACCTTTTGAGTTTAGCTTCTTTCTTCTTCTTTTCGAGATTCTCACATTCACAAGGATCAGTTCTTTCTTTGATCTTGCATTTTTCAACATAAGGTCCCTTTTTGCCTTTTTGCTTGCAACTTTTTACATTGTTTGTCTCTTCTTTTCTCACCACCATATTGCTTTTGAGGTATTTTCTCTTCATTTTCTTGATGTTGCCCGAAATGGTCCATCTTCATTCTTTCTCCTTTACCTCCTGAATTCTCGAGTGAGGAAGGCTGAATTGGTTCCATAGGTTCAGTGCAAGTACTTTTGAGTATTTTGATGAAGAATTGTAGGATTTACAAATGGGTACAAAAGGCAGATTTTTTCTTGGTTGGTTCTCATAGGTTCAAGTCGTCAAAGAAGGCCTTGATCTTTTCCTCGGTTCATGAGTGCTGTTACTTGTTTTAATTTGGAGTTTCCTAACTTCTAGTGGATCTAATGCCTCAGCCAATCCTTTGAATCAGAAAAAATTGCCTCAGTCACTCTTCAACAGAGATGTAAAACATATAGGCTCAATTCTCACTGGTTATGGTTTTTCCTTGAGCTTTTAAGTATATCTTTACCTTTTTCTCTTCCTGTGGACTTGCTATGTGCTAATACAAGTGTATTTTCCTGGTGTTAACATCATGGAAAAGTGGAATATTGTAGGGTTTAGAATGTCTAAATTCTTGCAAAGAAAATTTTAAAATTTCCACATTGTCATGATTCTTAAGTAAATTGATTCATTTCCTGATTACTTTGGTGATTGTGATGCCCTTATGCTAATTATCCCATGGGCAGGACCTGTTTGCCATACCCCCAAACCTAAGATGAACATTGTCCTCAATGTTCTAGACAATGAGAGACTAGGGAGCAGCAGGGTAAAAGAAGAAAGAAAAACTAAGAACAGAAAAAATCTAAACTATATGCAGCAGAAAATAAAAATGTAAAACTGAAGATATGAGCAAGGAAATGAAAAACATGATATACAAATGCAAGAAAAATCAACAAAACAACGCTAGAACTGCTAAATAAAATCTAACAAATAGAAGGATTACTATGCAAATGGAAGGAAACTAATGCTAATAACAGAGAAACAGTAAAAACAAGGTAAGGGACTGAATACAAAGTTGAAAAAAATAGAAAAGTGTTGATACAAAAACAGAATTTGTTAATGCAAAATAGGAAAACAAAGTTAGAAACTAACTGTACTCACAGAAAAATGACGAAAATCAGTAAAATGAGGACACATTAACCTAAGAAAGAAAAAAAAAATCAGCGATCTAAAAACAGAATTTGAAACTAAAATTCCTAAAACAGAAAATCTAATGCCAAATGATATATCCTAAGCCCAAAGAAACAAACCCAAAAGCCTGAGATACTTATGAATCTAAGTGATTATAAAAATGATTAGCAGGAATACAGTGAAAAGCAAGATTCATAAGATCAACCCCTTTGTTGATGATGTGTATGAAAAAAAATAATGAAGCATGGGAGCACATATTAAAAACAGGGGTTCACACACAATTTGAGACCCTTTATGATGAAGAAATCTCAAGGAAAATAAAATCAGTGAGTCCATTGAATATTCAAAACAGCCTATGATCCACTACTCATTATCCTACATGATTCCTAAAAAAGAAAAATGATCTCAGCAGGTCCAGATGGGAAAAGTGGATGCAAATGGAGAAAAACAGCCCATCCTAAAAGACAGCAGAAATTATAACCATACCTTGGACCCCGGTATGAATTCTTTTCTCATGAGGCTCCTATCATGGAATGATTTAACCTTTTCTTTGTACAATCTGGAGCTAGTGTAGGCATCCATCCTCAGTTCTTCCAGTTCAGTGAGTTGAAGCTTCCTTGGTAACTTGTGGAAGAGGGAGAGGAGCAGGTCTCCAAGAGAGAGAACTTGATGACTGTTGGTGAGTGCCTTGCACAAAGCAGACTCCCTTTGAATTTGATCTCCCTTTTCCTTCTTTCTCAGTGGATCCCCAATCATTTTAAAATTCGGTGGTGGAGTCTTTACCTTGCAGATATGTTTGTAAAGACTCCTCCACCAGCTCATCAATGATGTCAACATGGAAACATTCCTCAGCAGAGAATTGAGGTTGAGTAACAGCATTATACACATTCAATTTAACTTTCATATTTCCAAAAGACACCTCCATGATGCCAGACCTGCATTGAATGCATGCATTAGCTGTAGCCAGGAATGGTCTTCCCAGAATGACAGGGATGGCAGTGGTACTTTTGGTTGGTTCCATGTCCAACACCAAAAAGTCAGCAGGGTAGAAAAACTTGTCTACTCCTACCAAAACATCTTCAATCAGCCCCATAGGTTTCCTTTCAGATCAGCCATTCATGAGTGGGTTTCGATTCTCCCAAACCTAGCATCGCATAGGCAGAATAGGGAAGCAGGTTGACACTAGCCCCCAGATCTAGCAAGGCTTTCTCAATGGTGTGCTCCCCAATGAAGCAGGGGATTGTGGGGATTCCAGGGACTTGCATCTTAGGTGGTGTTGCAATTGATAGCACGTGGTTGATTTTCTCCACAGCAAAGGCCTTCTTGGATAAATGTATCCTAGATTGCCTTTTGTGGGTGCACATCTCTTTGAGAAATTTTGCATAAGCGAGGACTGTTTGATTGCATCAAGCAGAGGTAGATTAATTTTAACTTGCTTGAATGTCTCCATCATTTCCTCAATTTTGTGTTTCCTTTGTCAAAAGGAGAAACTGACTTCATTGCATGGGGAAATGGGAGGTGAGGAACAAATTTCTCCTCCTCTTTTTCAACAATTTTGTTATTTTCTGTTTTTTCATTTTTTTGAATTTTCTGATGTAAATCAAAACAGACATTAAACACAGCAGAATTGCTGGTTCTCAAGAATTTAAAAATAGAAAATGAATACAAAGGAGAAGGGGATGCAAACTCAAGCAGATCTGCTCCAGCTTTGGTCCAGATGCTCCTTGTTGGACGGCTGCTCCAGATCTGCAAACATCCAAAAAATCAGAGCCTTATTCAAGTATTGACAAAACTAAAAAGAAAAACTCAAAGCACGCCAAATTTGACAAAAGACAAAAGAGTGGCAATGATTTATTCAAATAACTAGAAGGCAAAGAATAAAACTCGTAAAATAAAAAAAATTCTCAGCAAGAAAAAAGGTTTTCTATACAAAACTGTTGTAGACATTTAATCAAGCACTTGGAATGCAAAGTGTAGGATTAAAGCAAAAATTAAAATAAATGAAAATAAACATAGGTTTATCTATTTTAGAACAAACTTCCCCGGCAACGGCGCCAAAAACTTGTTGTCGCTCCAAGTGTGCCAAAATTATGTGCATTATAAATCAATAATTAAAGAATTAAAGAATGCTAAATTATATGGATGTTAACTTATGAAAGGGATATCAGCACATTGGGGCTAACACTGGCCTGCAAGATCAGGGCCAGTTGTAGCAAGTTTTAAAAGTAAGTATTTCAAGATCGTCCACAGAGAAGTTTGTCTAAAATGAGAGATAAACCTCCAGATCTGTGCTACCAGATCTGGCTCTATAATTATCTAAAATAAAGAATAGATAAAAGAGAGTGTTGGATTGTGTCACATTTAACTATAAGCAAATAAAGAAAAGAACTAATTACATGATCCAGATCCGAGTTGGGGAGATGTTTAAAATAAGACAAATGCAGAAATAATAGCTTCATGTACTTTAGCCTCTGAATTTTAATGGAGAATCTGTATTTCCACAGAGCAGATTCAATCTTCATCTGGCTACCGATGGATGTAAGAGAAATAAATCGAATTAAGGAATAGGTTTAGACTTATGGTCGTGATCATCCACTTAAATGGTCACAGATCCATCGACTAGTGGCCTATTCTTTAGTTCGTAACATGAACATCACCGTAAGTCTTTGCTTGAATTAGGTTACCAACGCTAATTCACAGGATGATGAATTAAGGGAAGTTGGATGCGGATGAGTGAATCTAAAGAAGTCTAATGCACTAAGGTGAACATTGAACCCTCGACATGACTCCAATGGAGAAGACACAAATTACTGACAACCTTTTAAAATCCAACGTTACAATTACACAGCACGGCTTCTTAGAGAGCCCTCAGACTTACAATTCAGCTCCTCAGAGAGCCCTCGACTTACTGTCTTGAATCCGAACTTGGAAGTACAAATCACTCACAATGGCTCTCAAAGGTAAACTACAAGAAGGGATTACAGGGGTTCGATAAGCTATCCGACCGAATGAGGGAAACAGAGATGAAAACTCTAAAATCTGGATACCCAAATTGGGCAAATGGTTCGTCTATTTATAGTTTTCCCTAAGCCATTTCGGATGTGTATCAACCAATCAAATTGGATAGATCTGTATCAACCAATAGGAGTCGAGCACCGTGATCCGCTGATACATTACAATCGAAATGCCTCTGATCCGTTCCAATCGGAAATAGAGGCATCAATTACATTATGTAATTCAAAAATCTGTTTGAGCTTCTAGAAGTTCCCGCCAAGTAATTTCATCTTTGGGTGTTCACATGGGGTGGAATATGCCTTTGGTTCGTGCTCGTAATCTTCCGAAATGTCCTTGGGTTTTAAGACGCATTTAGGCGCAAAGTTTCTGAAATACTTCTTGACGACGACAAATCCCTAGAATGCCATTTCGCATAGTTTAAGGGCTTTTTTCAAAAGTAGTTTGGCTCGTAAGTCTCTTCGCAAAGCATTTTGGCTTGTGGAGATCTTTTCGCAGCATTTTGGCTTCAGGAGATCTTTTTCGCAAAGCATTTTGGCTTCGTGGAGATCTTTTCGCAGGACTTCTCTTCTTTTGCGTAGTGTTTTCTTCTTTTCGCAAAGGTCATTCTTCTATTCGAGGAGTGTTTTCTTCTTTTCGCAAAGTTCAAGGTTCTTTGCGAATAGTAGAAGTTCTTTGCGAATTGAACTCTAGGCTCCCATTCTTCTTTGCGAATTGACTTTTAACTTGATTTTTCCTTTGCGAATAGTAGAAGTTCTTTGCGAATTGAGCTTTAGCTTCCATTCTTCTTCTTGAGGTCTTTTCTTGCTCTTTTAGGACCTTTTTAGCCATTGCTGAGGCTATTTCTTCACTCCCTCTTTGAGCTTGACATGCGTTGTCAGCTTTTTGATCATTTTAGGATGGTTTTCGGATTTGGACCTGTCTTTTTGGTTAGCTGCAATATGAACACTAAAGCACTTATTTAGTCCTCTCAAGGGTCTTTCAAGGCTCGTGTTTAGGGGTGAAAAATGGTATTTTTCACTACTTATCAATAGGGTTCCAATAATTTTTAGCTAGTGCCCTAGTCCGCATAGCAGTCTAAGGCATCTATTATACAGTCATAGTCAAATTTATACTCTCTATTATCGATTTTAGTATAGCTCGCTTTGTCATCTTCCCCCTCATACATATTTTGATAAAACAATCTCACCAATCTAGGGTAATAAAAGTCTCCTAAGGGTTTGAGCTCATTTTCGATTCCACCCTTTTTAATGTAGTCCACAGCCCATTGAGAAATTTCTATATCACTTAATAGAGCTAGGTCAAAATTTTGTTCAGGCATAAAGTCCTTTACGGCCCACCTTGCATTTGGTCTCTCCAATGGTGGTGGTCTACGCGAAGAACCCACATGTGTCGCAGTTTGCTTCTACATAGAAGGGTTTGCGGTTTGTTTCCCTTTTAGTTCCATTAAATTTTAAGAAAAACTAAAAACTAGGGTTTGAACTCAAGAACTTTAAGAAATTCCAAAGGAAATGCATGATCTTACCTCTAAAAGTGATTTGGAGTCTAACTCGTGAAGATTCGAACCCTAAAGGTTGAAGATTGATGATTGAAGATCGGCACTAGAAAACACTCAAGAAATAGCAATGATGCCCCTAAAGAAAACCAAAACTTTTGAACAAATAAAAATAAAACTCGATTCTCTTTTATACTACCCGAATCAATCGATCAGTTTGCGTATTAAATGAGCCAGTCGGCCTCTTAAGCTCAACCTGTCGACTCTTAAAATTGAGCCTCTCGAGAATTTTTTATCGATCGATTTCTGGTTCGATCGATTGGTTTCCCATAATGAGCCTATCGCCCCCTACATGATCCTCTCGACTTGAAACAGAACTTGTCGACCTGAAGAACTGAACTGTTCGTCATATTTCAATCGATCGATTTATAATTCGGTCAATTTATTTTCAAATCGATCGATTAGTTTGAACTTTGATCGATCAATTTTGAGTGATAACACCTGATTCTCTATTTGGTTACTTAATCGATCGGTTTCACACTTGTTCAATCGATTTAAAAATCGATCGATTGGATTTCATTTCGATCGATCAGTTTTGACAAAAAACCTTCAACTTGTTGAGTAAGTCTTCCTCTAACTATTTTTGGCGAGTTTGATTTCAAAATTTTAATTGCTTATTATAATATAGCTGAAAATGGTGCCTTTTCATAGATGAAACAGTTACATAATATAAAACACCATGCATACAAAATCTTTGTATTAATAATTACAAGACATCCAAAGTCCCTCGAGTCTCATTAAAATAAGTGTGGGTACTGCTCGAGAATGTTTGCTTCACGCACCCAAGTAGCCACCTCTTGGGAATGATTCTTCCATTTTACCAATACTAGAGGAATCCGTTTATTACACAACACTTGCTCTTTTCGATCGAATACTTGCACAGGTTCTTCCCTAACAGTCAAGTCCTCGTAAATCTCAATCGCCTGATCATCAAGAACATGAGTTGGGTCCTTGACGTATTTTCTTAACATTGATACATGAAACACATTGTGTACCCTATCCAGTTGCGTGGGTAATGAGATCCTGTATGCAACTTCTCCAACTCTTCCTAAAATCTCATAAGGTCCCATATAGTGTGGACTTAGTTTTCCACGCTTCCCAAAACGCATTACTCCTTCCAGAGGTGACATCTTTGAGATACATGGTCCCCAATATGAAAGTCCACACTCGTCCATTTTAAGTCGGCGCAACTCTTCTGTCGACTCTAAGCAATCTTTAGTCTCTCCCTAGTCCAATGGACTGCTTCAGTAGCTTTTTCAAGCAATTTTTACCCTAAAAAAAACTTCTCTCCAGTTTCTTTCCAATTGAGTGGAGATCTACATCGACGCCCATATAAAGCTTCGTAAGGAGCCACGCCAATGCTTGCTTGGTAACTTTTATTATATGCAAACTCGATCAATGGTAAATGTTGATCCCATGATCCTCTAAAATCGAGCATACATGCCCTAAGAATATCTTCAATTACCTGATTTACCCTTTCAGCCTATCCATTTGTTTGAGGGTGGAATGCGAACTAAAATCTAACCTCATACTCATTCCTTCTTGAAACTTTTACCAAAACTAAGAGGTATATAATGGGTCGCGATCTGAATCAATGCTCTTTGGAATATTGTGTAATCGAACAATCACTCTCATATATAGATCTGCCAATTTACCAGCTATATATGTAGTGTTATAGGGCAAGAAATATGCTGATTTGGTTAGTCTATCAACTACCACCCAAATGATGTTATGTCGTCTTGCCATTTGTGGTAATCCCAAAATGAAATCCATGGATATTGACTCCTATTTCCACTCTGGTATCGGTAGTGGTTGTGGCAAACTGGATGGATGTCTGTGATCTACTTTAACTTGCTGACATACCAGACATCTTGAAACATACTCAGCCACATCTTTCTTCAAACCTCGCCACCAGAAATTCTTCTTCAAGTCTTGGTACATCTTCGCACCACCAGGATGAATGGCATATTTTGATTTTTGCGCTATGTCTAAGATAGTTTGCTAGAGATCGGCATCGGCTCGTATACATAGACGTCCTCTAAATGTTAGCGATCCATCCTCCCTTATGGAGAAATATGAATTTGTGCCTTCTGTTACCCCTTGTCTGATCTTTAGTAACTCTTATTCTTTCATCTGAAGTCCATACATTTGATCAAAGATCGTCAATCGAATCATAATGTTTGCCAACAATGCACTTGAATCATAAACCTCGATCTTTTTGTCATACAGAGAAAGATCTTCTAGTAATCTCCATCTATGAATCCCCATAATCAAACTAGACAATTGAGCTAAACTTTTTTTACTCAAGGCATCTGCCACAATTTTAGCCTTGACTGGGTGATATTGAATAGAGCAATCATAGTCTTTTAGAAACTTGATCCATCTTCGTTGCCTCATATTCAATTCCTTCTCTGTAAACAAATACTTGAGGCTCTTATAATCCGTGAAGATTTCAAATGTTTCTCCATATAGGTAGTGCCTCCATATCATCAACGCAAAGATCACTACTGCTTATTCCAAATCATGTGTTGGGTAATACTTCTCGTGGTCCTTCAATTATCTAGACCCGTATGCAATGACATTTCAATGTTGGTTCAACACAGCCTAATCCACTATAAGAAGCGTCGCTATAAACCACAAATCCTCTATTGCATGATGGAATAGCTAATATTGGTGCGGAGGTAAGTCTCTTCTTAAGCTCTTGGAAGCACTTCTCACACTCTTCAGTCCCCTCGAACTTAACGTTTTTCCTTGTGAGTTTGGTAAGTGGTCCTGAGATCTTGGAGAATTCCTCTAAAAACCTTCTATAATATCTAGCTATACCGAGAAAACTGTGAATTTCTGTTACCGTCGTTAGTTGTTTCTAATCTACGACTGCCTCAATCTTTGCTTAATCTACTGTAACATTATCCTTAGACACAACGTGTCCCAGAAAACTCACTTGCTCTAGCCAGAACTCACACTTGCTGAGCTTTGCATAAAGTTGGTATTCACGTAATGTTTGTAGAGCTATTCTTAAAGGTTGCTCATGTTCTTCCTTGAAACTTGAATAGACTACGATGTCGTCCATAAGCACAACGACACACGTATTGAGATGTGGTTTAAATACCCTATTCGTGAGATCTATGAATGAAGTTGGCACCTTACAACTGATCGAAGAGGTTATCTATTCTTGGCAAAGGGTATAGATTCTTTATGGTCAACTTGTTAAATTCATGATAGTCGATGCACAATGTCATCGACCCATCCTTCTTCACAAACAAGATCGGTGCTCTCCAAGGAGACACACTAGGTCTTATGAATCCCTTATCTAGGAGTTCTAGTTGTTGTTCCTTTAATTCTTTCAACTCATCCAGAGCCATTCGATAAGATGCTTTAGAAACTAGCTCTGTATCTGATGCTAAGTCAATTGTGAACTCCACTTCTCTCTCCGCTGGCATTCCAGGTAACTCATCTGGAAATACATCTTCAAACTCACAAGCAATCGGAATATCAGTTATCATGTGCTTCTCCTCCTTTTTCTCTTATAGAAAAGCAAGGTATCCACTACATCCATTCTTTAACATGCGCTCTGCTTGGACCGCAGATATAAACAGTATGATGGTTGATCGCATACTAAAAATCCTGAACGATCTATCTTCCTTGGGACAAAACGTGACTATCTTTCTTTGGAAATCAACACTTGCATTATGAGCAGATAACGAATCCATACCAAGGATCATGTCGAATCGTTACATATCGAACATAATAAAATCAACCGCTGCCTCATGTTAATCACTGAAAAATACCATTTTTCACCTCTTAACCTAGCCGTTACTACACTTTGGAGCCATTTAATAAACCTCTTTGGAGTGTGTTTGTAGTTAATAATAACTTTGCAGCTTAGTATAACAATCCACTCATTTGGAGGCCAAAGAAGATAGTTTTTAAGCCAAGCCTTAAAGCAGATGCAAGAACAGAGGTTACACCATGGTGGTATATACCTTGGGGATCAATTTGGTAGCTCAAGTGTGCATTGGAAGTCAAGCAAATGAAAGAAGAGCGGACCCATGCAGAGGAGAATATTGCAGCAGTCTGTGCACAGCAGCAGCTATGCATAGAGGAAGTCTCGAACAACTAAAAGCAAACCCGCGCAGTCCTTGCATAGCCCAATTTGCCTCAACAGCCCCTTCGCACAATTCTCGCATAGCTCAAGCCCACAGTAATAAAAGAACTTGTGTAGTGCACTTAGAGATCATACTCAACTCGCGCAGCTCAAGAGGAGAGAGAGTCCTAGAAGATTTTCTCCTGAAGATCTCGTGAAGACCTCGCATGCCTCCAAGACAGAGCCAGCTATGCGAGATTTGTAGCCCATCCTGATGATCAACCCCATGCAGCTCAATGCTCATCCTCCCGATAGCCTGGTGAGACGCAATATAGCCCAGCGAGAGCCTCGTGACTTGAGCCATTTGGAGAACCATCTGTGTGAGCTATGCTAAGCAATGTAAAAGGGACCTCGCGAAGCTCATTCAACTACAAGAATAACCACGCGACAACTTTGCAAGAGGCCAAATTACAATACTTCATTCACACAAAGCTCGGGATCCCTACTTCTCAGTCCATACACAGGGAAACTTTGATGATTTCCTCACTTCTCGGATACACATCCCAAGGCTCTCATCGATTTCACACATCCCAAGGCATCCAAGGTTCACCATGGTGCCACGTCTTCAAGCAAAAATTAGGGTTTTCTCTTCAGTGTTCCCATTGGCCAAGACATTGAGAGACTTAGTATTTAAGCTATAATATTTTAGCAGAAAATTATCTCATCTTTAACCTAAATTGGTTGTGAGCTCGAGAGTGTTTAGGTCATTAGGGTTAGGATTAGATCATCCCTTTTCCCTTTCTTCTTCCTTGGCTCAACATTTGCTGGCTAAGATCTTGTGTAAATAGTTGGCTTTATTTCAGTTTGTAATGGGTGTTGTGTGAGCATTTGGGGCTGATTTAGGATTTTTGTACTGACTGTTGCCATGAGGGCATACATTGTATGTTTCATTTCAATCAATGCAATACCATTTTTCTATCTTATTTGAATATGCATTTATTTTATATTTTATGCATGGATATCTATGGATTTGGTACACCCATGGTTGCTCGAGCTTGTAGCCCTATAACCATGGTGGAAACTGCAATTATCTTACTCTATCTCAGCCATCTGTGAGGAAGATAGCCTCTGTAGCTAAGATAGGCGTATATATTACGTGCGCCCAGTTTATATACAGTGATTCTCATGAAAACCTGAGGAGATCAGAGAAGGTGGGTGCCCGCGGTGGGCCTTACCTATGTTGGGTGTATGTATTATGTACGTTCGAAAAAATTTGGCCTAAAAATGTCAAGCGTATATAATATATGCGCCAGACCAAACTAGGGCCAAATTTGTTGGGCATATGTAATACATACACCTGAGCAAAAGTCATGATTTTATGTAAAATTTCAATCGGCCATAACTTTTGAACCATAACTCCAAATTGGGTGATTTCTAAAGGTCTGGATAGGTTCCTAAGGGTTCACGGTGAATCCTAAGGGTTCAGAGGTGCATCTCTCTAGGATTACAGACTGATCGGGCCTTGGGCTGAATTTGGGTGTCTACAGATGCCCCTCTTTGGTATTCGATCACTAACGATCGAATGCCAAAGACAAGAGACATCCGAAGAGGTCCAAGGCACGTTTGATGGGTTCACCTGGTTCAACTCAATTCTCAAACATCCATGGTGATGGTGAGTGTACGTAAGCCCTCTCATTTCGGGATATCATCTCTACCTCAATGCTAATAATCCCTAAGCGCATTGCGACATTACTGGGCATAACTGTGATGATCACAGAAAGTGTAAGCCCGCTAGCCGGGAAATCATACACTTCTTGAGGGAAATTATAGATTTGTGATGTTGAGTATTAATCTGAACCAGATAGCTCCATGAAACGGGGTGATCGATCTATGCTTCAGAATCGACGTGAAGTACATAAAGCGAAGGCCTACAAATTGTGTCCAATCCTATGGGGTATTGACAACTCCATTGGATTGGCCACGGGTACCCTTACGTAGGTAAGGCTCGGAGTCTTTGGGCGAACCCATCAACCTCGAGGTTGCTTTAGCATGATTTACCCGAGTGAAGTGAATATTGATGTCGCAACACTTCTTGGGAGTGCATGCCCATTTTCAGAGTGAATTTTTGTGTGTTATTATTTTATTTTATTATTATTATTTTTTTTAATTTTCTTTTGTTTCGAGGCCTCTAATCAAAGCTCAAGGACCTCTGGTAATTTAATTTTTGCACAATTCTTTAAGTTAATCAAATGCCAGTTGATACGCTTTAAGAGTGCGTGCGCTCTGTCGGGGATAGGTACACCTTGGGGATGTGCACGTTTCGATGGGGAGGTGCTCCTGATTCACACAATCCGGAGTGCCTTAACTCAAGACAAAGCTAAAAAGATCGGGCTAGGACTAAACATGCATCGAAAGAGATGGCCAATTCTAGCCTCCATCCTTAATGAAATCAAATCTTACTAACTATGCAGAGACAGACACCCATCAGGGGCGATAAACAACCAATAGGCACGAACGGAAGCCTCGACCCTAAGGTATAATTTATGAGGACAAATGACCATCCTACGAATACCCAGACGCAAGTGCGTACATTCAACAGGGACATCGTGCCTATACAGGTTTTAAGCCTGTGTAAAAGGAAATAAAAGGGAATGAACCTTCGGTCTGTATGTTTACACATAGTTTGGTTGGTTGTAATTTCATTTTTGACAAGTCAATTTCAATTGACGATAGACTTTTCGAATGGTCTGAAGTCGGGTGCACTCTTGGTAAACATGGATCAGAAGGTGGATGATCAGAGCCAATGCTTGGAAGGCGGGGTCAACCTACACAGGATTTTAACTACATAGCAAAAGCTTGTTTTCCGGAACCTTCTCCTTTTTTTTTTTTCCTTCTCTTTTTTCTTTTCTCTTCTTTTTTTTTCTTCTTTTTTTTCTTCCTCTTTTTTCTTCTCTTCTTTTTTTTTCTTCTTTCTTTTTTTCTCTTTTCTTTTGCACATGTCAGTTCGAGACTTTGAGCATGCTCAAACTATTTTTATTTTTGTATGTATCCTTAGACAGATCAACTTGCCATGTTGATACACCTTAAGGATGTAAGCATTCCGGTGATAGGTCCTTGGTTTGCCTGTCGGATCAGGTCTCGCCTCCTGTTGGAGAAGATTTTGGGCTAGGTGTATGTTCCCAGTAGCGACCGGTGATGGATGAGTTTATTTACCTGCCGGATCAGGCCCTGACTCCTGGAGAATGGTTAGGAAACAGTGACCGAGGATGGGTAAAATTATCTGCCTGTCGGATCAGGTCCTAACTCCTGGGGATGCGTGGTCTTGGTCTTTAAACAAATTAGACCCAGCCATCTTGTTTAGGAAAGTGGATTCGGAAGCGGGCTCCTAATGATCGGGGATAAATATGACCAGTATTTTGCCTGTCGGATCAGGCATGAGGTGTCCCTTTGTAGAACAGGGTTTGAGAATTTTTGGGTGAACCCGATCATTCTGAATTGATTTAACACGGCTCTCGGAGTGGGGTAAACAGGCATTGCGATGCTCTTTTGAAAACTAGTGTTGTGTTTTAGCATTTTTCCTTTTTCTCTCTTTTTTCTTTTTTTTGGTTGTTATTTCAAGCAAATCTCTTTTTTTTTTTTGGTTTTATGCAAAAAAAAATTTTGATTTTATGATTTTATGGGAGCAGTCGGCGGGCGCTTACAGATCTAGATCTGTTTATTGTAGCAGGGTCCCTTTAGGCTGATCAAAGGGAGCTTGAAGGGCCATTTGCGGATGCGTGCACCATCGCTCGGTGAAATGTGGGCTTCTAAGAGGGGCCGAGCCTTGATCTAGGGCATACAAAGGGCTTGCCGGGTCACCAAAGCCAATAATTGGCTGGGCGTATATAATATATACGTCTGGAAAATCCGCAGTGAAAATTGCCAGGAGTATATATTATATACGCCTGACCAAAATCTGGCAGTTTAAAAATTGCTCGAGCTCGAGCACAAAAGGGGCCCTCCTTTCAAATTCTATTTTCTTCCCTCCTTCCCAAGTTTGGGACAACCTCTTAGGGTTTCTGTGTTTGATTTTGCTTGAGTTCTACCACCGGGAGTCGCTCGTGCCGATCAAGAGCGTTCACTCTCTGCCTATGTTTAGATCTATTTCCACTCCTATTGAAGGTAATCACCACCCTTCTTTCACCTTTCCATTAAATTTTGATAATGATTTTTGTTTGAAATGCTTGATGCACTTCCTCTTTGTGGTGAAAGATTATTGCTTTTGATTTGCTTTCAAATATATGTGATTCCTTACGCCTATGTTCCCCCTTTTTTCATTTTTTTGTGTTTCTTACATGATGGATTAGTACATTTCTCCCCCCCCCTTTTTTTTCCCCACCTTTTTCTTTTGTTTTTTTTTTTAGCAACCTTTTCTTATACCGATGTGTTCCACATTTTCAGGATGTCTGGCGACGAAGGGCAAGATCAACAGGAGGTGCCAGAGATGGCCTATGGTCCTCATGGGGAGCAGTTTATTGTTTCTCAGCGCTCCTCTCAACCCTGGTAGTAAATGCAAGGTGAAGCCGCCCGTACCAGCCTCCTCCATTGTCAACACACCCATATCTCCAACTTCGAGATTGCTAGCCAGGTAAACAGATGAGCCCTTTTTCTTTTTCTTTGATGCTTTTGTTATACCACTTCACTCCTATTTGATATATTCCTTTGGATTGCAGCCTTTACCTCATATCATGTTTCGGGGTGGCTCGTTCAATCTCTAGCGCCTCGTGCTCTATCTTCCCCAGTGGTGAATGACCTGCTTGCTCAAGCCAGTTTTGGGGATTTTATTTCGTGCCCCGTTGTGAGGGCCGACACGGCCTATGTGAAGTCCCTGATAGAGCACTTTTGCCCTGAGACCATGATGTTTCATATGGCCATGGCTGAGATGACCCTCACACCTGTCGACTGGTCCATGACCACTGGGGTTCGCATTAGAGGGGTACCAGTGAAACTTACCCGTACACCTGATAGGGAGGAGGTGACTCGGTTGATAGGGGCCTACCCAACCTCAGGGAATGTTCGCGGTTCTGAAGTCAAGTTATCCTGGCTTGTTAGTCTGTTTGAGCTACATGAGTTAATAGATCTGGGCCAGCCCAATGTGGCCATTAATCTCGAGCTAGAGCGTGCACTGATGCTGGCCCGTATTTCTCTGTTGTTCCTTTTAGGTAAGACTCTTCTTTCAAATACCAGCGAAGGGCAGGTCTCATTATCCCTTCTCAGTTTTATGGTGAATTGGGACAACGTGCATCAGTTTGATTAGGGCAATGCTGCATCAATTTTATTAGGGCAGTGTTGGCTATGCGGTGCTCATGTCTAGCCTAGAGCGAGCCATACTTGGGGAGTCCAGCTCTGTTGTGGGCTTTTGGCTCGCACTTGAGGTATTTTATCCTTTGGTTTCAGTTTGTCCAACTTTTCCCTTTTATGGCATATCTGTTGTTATCTGCTTGCTTTCTCAAGTTTGGGGGTATCTGCATTTCCAACCTGGTCGCCGTCTGCTTCTATCAGAAGTTCCTATGTTCCCCCTTATGAGCAATTAGCACGCGAACCGCCATCGGGACGTAGGCATGAAGCACCTGGAGTTAGGGTTGTTCTCCCAGTTTGATTTGTTGATCCCTGAGCAGGTATAACAATTTTTCTCTTTACAAATTTGATATTTATTTCGTGTTGTGGGTTTTGATCAAATGTACATATATCCCTCCTCTCTTTTTTTTTAGCAGGTCATCCTTGACCCCTACATCAGATCTCCCTTCTGGAACCTGGCTGCAGTGGGTCCTTCTCATTTTTTGTTAGACCGTAGCATCATTTTCTTCTATGGGTCTTGGACTAGGCCCTATTACATAGGAGAGAGGGTGGTTCATCAGTACCGTCTTCTTTTCGCTGTGCCCCAAGCTCCTCCAGCTGATGTGTTGTCTCTTGAAGGTTCCACCGACGTGCTTACCACTCACTTTCTCCAACATGGGGCTCCATTGATGACCTTCTATTTTCGAGGGGATATCAGATATGGTATGAGTCTCTACCCTATCATTCTCTGCTACCCCGATTTGTGCCTGGTGCTAACTTTTTGGCTTTTGGCGGTCCGCGGTCTCAGGTAATGTTCTTTCCTCTTTTTATTTAGTAGCCTTCCTGTGATTGCCTTGATTGCCCTGCTATTTGAACAAAAATTGTTTCTCTCTACAGTTTGGGCAGGGTGGCAAGTCAGATGAGGCACCTGCTCCTGATGAGGCTACAGGTTCTGGACCTTCCGACCCTTCCGGTGTTGGTGCTCCTGGCAGTTCGCCAGCCGAGGTCCAGGGGACCTTTAAGCGCTTGGATGATGCTTTCCTATTGTGTATGTGTATCGATGTGGCTGAGAAGGCACGCATATCTGCTGAAGCTATTCGGATCCCACCTCCTGAGCTGATCCCCGAGGTAATCTCTCCCTGGTTGCTTTGCTCTCTTTTTTTCTCAAACTACGCTAATGACCTGTGTGACTGACGCCTCCTTTTCTTGCTATGCTAAATTATGAGTCGGCCGTGAACTAAGCTGAATATTACCGCAACATCATCGAGCTTAGAGAGGCTGAGGTGGTGAGTGAATACTGGCCAAACCTAATCATTTTCTTTTTTACCTTCTGCGTTTCCCTACCTGATGGCCTTTGGTGTACTCCTGCAGCGTACTCGTGAAAAGGAGTAGTGCTCTCTGCTGGGCCGCATCTCTCAGGCGTGGACTCGGGTGGGAGAGACTCGTACTTTTCAAAGTGCGACCCGACACCGGAAGAAGTCGAAGGGGGCTGCCGAAGACTAGTTTATTTTCTGAAAATTTGAAACATTGACACAGTTTAAACTTTTGTTTATTGGGGAATATGTAATCTTTCAAAGAACAATTTTTTTGAATGGTTTTATGATTTTTATGGTTTATATGAACACTCTGTTTATCTCTCTGCTTTTATCGTTTCCTTTTCTTTGGCATGAAGCGTGCCAGAGCCCCCTCCAATGATGAGATTGAGCCCGCATATGATCCTCCGCATATGACCCATGGATACTGCGTCATCCGTGGATTTCCCATGGGTGTGTGAGCATGCCCGACTGTGGGCTGCCCCAGGATAAAAATAGTAGGCCAAGCGAAGCCTGTCCCTCTTGGGGGGAGTAAAAAATGGACCAATGTGAGGGGAGCCACACTTCCCTATAATTTTTGCTGGCCGTATATATTATATACGCCTGATAAAATATTTAAAATTTTACCTTGGCGTATATAATATATACGCCTCATATAACTGGGCTCAACGGGGTTCTTCAAAACCCGAACCTAGCCCTCTTTGCCTCTCTTTTCATCCAGACTTGGCCTTTTTGCCGCTCTTTTTTTCTTTTTTTTTTTACAAGCAGATCCATCGCCCTACATTGACTGATTTTTATAAAGAACATCTTTGTACGTCAATGGACCTGCTTCTTGGCCCAAATTCTCATACGGGGGTTGGGGCTGGGGCTAGTATACTTCCCTATTTAGACGCGGTGCCCAGTTTTTTGTAAAAAATGGTGAGATAGGTTGGCTGAGGGCGAGCTCGCTGTTCTGGATCGCCTCGGGTTATCCCGCCTTTCCTCTTTCCTTGCTATTCCTCTGTTGCACAACCTCCTGCAGGCGACTTTGGCGTCGTGGGACCATAGGGCCCATGTCTTCAAATTTGGGTCCAAGGAGCTCACCCCAACCTTGGAAGAGCTAGCCACTATTACTGTCTTGAGGATGTATCGGGGACTTGCCAAAGTGGAGCCCAAATCGAGGTATGCAAAGGCGGTCCACGCGGTTCTCTGTTTGACAAAGGGTGGGTATGAGCAGGGCTTCGCCAGGGGGCATTCCTGGTGCTCGATGAAATTTTGGAGAGAGCTTTTCGGCGACTCGAGTCTTCGAAAGTTTCCTATCCAAGATCCTTTCAATGTAAAGGTCATTGCCCTTTATTTGTTGTCGGAGGTTCTCTTCTTTACTGGGGGTGAGACATTTTCCCTCGAGTTATGCGATGTCTTGACCAAATTGGAGGGAGGTCGCTCACTAGTACACCTGGTACTGGCTGAGATGTGTCGGGGCCTGGATGCCTCGACCTTGGGCCAGGTCAGGATTCTTAGCGGGAGTTCACTCCTCATTCAGATTTGGCTAGGAGAGCATTTGGCTATCATGGGGCCCGTGCTGAGATTTTGCTTGGTAAGAGGGGATGTGGCTCGAGGCTTTCTGACCCGATGCTCGAGACTGCCTCTTGGGAGTATTGAGGAACTGAGCCGGTGGCTATCTGATGAGAAGTTGATCTGACAACTTCCTTGGATGGACGACACCTTTCCGATTGTCCGCTCTCGGGATTGTGAGGGTATCACGCTTTTGGGGTTGACTGGTAGTACCTACTATTTCCCATCTCGGGTGCCCCATCAATTCGAATATACCGAACACGTGTCATGCACTGTGAGGCCGCCCTTGTGCTCTTTGATATTCTCTCGGGGTTCTCTCAGTGACCTAGACCGCATAGCAGCCCTCTAGGAGACCCGCCAATCGGTGCACATGTGCAGCTTAGTTCAGGGCGGCGTTCTCTATTCTGATTACAAGGTTTGGCTGGCATCCGAGGACTTACTTACCCATAGCCCGGTTATGGTAGATGTGATAGAGACGGGGCCCTGGCCATGCAAGGAAACGTTACTCCGGACTAGGATTGAGTCACTTTCTGCAGAGAGGCTGGCTTTGAATGAGGCTTTGGAGAAGGAAAGGGCCAGAGCTGAGATTGCGGAGGTGAGAGCTGCTATGGCCGAGTGTGAGGTTCTTCGGTTGACTGGGCTTTTGACTGAGTCCCACAATACTGCGGACGCTTCGCAGAGGCGGCAGAAAAGTCTTCATGGTAGGTGGTTGTCTGATCGAAATGCCCGTGAGGACTCTCTCCTTGCAGAGATTAGTGCTTTGAAGCGTGGTCCCTGCACATACCATAGATCATATACACAGAAGGGGGGCTGATGCCCCTTAACAGAGATCTCTTTTCTTTTTGGGTTGTTTCTTCCTTTTTTTTATCTTTATTTTTCTTTCTTTTTCTCTCTTTTTTTTTATACTTGTAAAGAAGGCAGAAAATAGAAAGTGTGTCATGTTGTTATCTTTTTGGCACGTGACACTTCACACGTAACGCTGTAAGAAAAGAAATGAAATCTATTATATATATATATATATTTTATTATTTTTATTATTATTTTTTGGTGTTCAAATTATCTTCCATACATCTCGGAATGTAAGGCCTTTTAGAGAAAAGGAAAATCTATTATCCTTTTTAAAATTTTCTCCTACACAGTGTGGGACTCTTTATGGAAAAGGAGAATCTATTATCTTTTTTTATATTTTCTCCTACACAGTGTGGCGCTCTTTATGGAAAAGGAGAATCTATTATCTTTTTTGAAATTTTCTCCTTTTCACCTTCTTCTTTTTGTGATGTCGGTATTTACGAGGCCAACCGGTGGGTCCTTTTTTGAGCATGGTCGAACCCTGTTCATGAGGCTCAGGTTTTTCTTTTAAACATGGAAAGGTCAGCTTCCCCGAGATTGATTAGTCTCCTGCCTTTATCTTTGGTTATGTGTTAGACGATGTGGTAGAGACGACATACTTGATCGGGATCCGATCCAATTTTTAACAAGAGCGACCCAGCAAAGGCGAGAAGAGGCTCAAGGGGTCCAGACTAAAATAGGCAAGCCAGAACAGATCCTCCCCTAATCTCTCTTTTCTTGACATTTTTGCTCACTGCTCCCAAGACGGGTTTTCACTATGCCTGTCATCCCTGTTTTTACTCGTAGCGCCTCTTCGAGTTTTAACTACGTCCATGGGTTCGCTCTCTTACCCCAGGTACCTTTTTAGGTTTCACTTGGTCTGCGTGAGTTTGCTGTTTTTACCCACGATGCCCTTGTGGGTTTTCACAACGTCCATCTTGCTTTGAACTTAAATTAAATTTTTTTCTCCTTTTTTTTTTTTTTTCTTACATTCTTCAAGAACCAAAAAGCCACGACATGGACATCAATTCCATCATAGCCAACTGGATGAAGTTCTGTGTGGTCCGTTAACTCAGCTTGTGCTGATGCAACAGATGCTATGATGCTATGACTGCTTGTGGACCTTAAAGAGGGCATTCTTCCGGGTTGTAATGTGGTCGGGGCTCAAACATGCTAGGTTTTTCTGGGATTTTGGATTTAAACTTTGAGTGAATTCCAGATTTAGTGATTCCTCTTCCTTTCCAGGGGCTTTTTACTGTGCGTGCCCCAATCATTTCTTTTTCATTCTTGATTCCCCCATTTGGGATTTTGCATTTCTATATATATATATATATATTTTTTGGATTTTTTTCTCTCTTTTTTTCTTTTGGGATTTTTCCTCTTTTCTTCTTTTTGTTGGTATTAACACATATTTCTCTTTTCTCCTCTTCTTTTTTTTGATGTTTTTAAGAGGGGTATATGAAACATATGGTTATTGGCCTGACGTGTGTAGCGAAAGGGTATAGGTATTCAGGGAATATATATTATTATTATTATTATTTTTTTTTTTTGGCTACTTGTATTTGAAAGATGGCCTCTTCTATGAGGTCCTTAAGTGGTCACGCATCTACCTTTATCAATACTTACCTCGTTGCAAGACCTATGAGTAGAACCTTCGGAGGAATCCATCATTGATGGGCTCAAGAAAGTGATATCCGTCCATGGTGGCGAGGAGAACGGCGTATCCCGGCAACACTTCTCCGATGACGTAGGGTCCTTCCCAATTCGACTTAAACTTCCCTCTTTGATCGACGAGGAGAGACGGGAAAATCCTCATCAGTACTGTGTCACCTATCTGCAAGTCTCCAGCACGAACACGCTTATTGTAAGCATGTGCAATTCTCCTCTGATAGACTTGGGTGTGACACAAAGCTAGGAGTCTCTTCTCGTCAATCAAATCTAGCTACTCAAAACGGGATCTTTCCTTCTCCGCTTCGGGCAGATGGGATTCCAAAAGGATATGGAGTGACGGTACTTCGACCTCGACGTGTAGCACGACCTCGGTTCCATACACAATGGAGAATGGTGTTGCCCCTGTAGCGATACGGATAGACGTTTTATCGGCCCAAAGCTCGAAGGGTAACTGCTCACTCCAATCTCTGTAAGTGACTACCATCTTCTCTAGAATGTGGATTACAGTTTTGTTGGCCGCTTCTACAGCTCTGTTCGTCTGAGGCCTATATGGGGATGATTGATGATGCTTGATCTGGAACCACTCACACAAGGCCTGGTTGCGCCTATTAGAGAAATTAGTGCCATTATCAGTGATGATATCCTTGGGCATGCCGAATCTGCAAAATGATGTTGTTCTTGATAAGCTTCACGACATGACTGGCCTTAATGCTCATATAGGAGGCTACCCCTACCCACTTCATGAAGTACTCCACTGTGACGAGGATGAACTGATGTCCGTTGGAAGCCTTAGGATTGATCTTGCCGATGACGTCAAGACCCTAGGTGGCAAACGACCAAGGAGTGGTCATGCTGTGTAAATCAATGACTGGAGCATGTATCAGACTGGAGTGTTCTTGGCACATGTAGCACTTCTAAACGTGTTTGCAAAAATCAGTCTCTAAAGTGGTCCAATAATTATCCTTACCTGAGGATTTTCTTAGCGAGCATGTGTCCACTGACGCGTGCCCCGCAGACTCCTTCATGGATCTCCTTCATGATCTCAACCGCTTCTCTCTCGGTTAGGCATCAGAGCAGAACATTGTCGTGAGACCGTCTGTACAGGAGATCGCCGCATATGACGTAGTTCGTTGCCAATCGCTGGATGGTGCGTCTGTCTACCTTCGATGTTCCTTTCGGGATAGTTCGGGTCTCGAGGAAATTCTTGATAACTGAGAACCAGGGTGGCTCATCATCTAACTCGATAGATCCCTCGATCAGGTGAAAGAATGCTGGTTCGTCCCTCTGCTCTATCATGATCGGCTTCATCTCAACTCCGTACGAAATCTCAATCATAGAGGCCAGGGTAGCCAGGGCATCAGCAAACCGATTTCTTATTCGTGGCACATAGGAGAAGGTGACTTCTTCAAAGTAGGTTATCAGATCCTCAAGATGTTCATGGTACGGGATCAGCTTCTCATCCTTGGTCTTCTAATCCCCGTTGGTCTGGCATATGATTAACTGTGAATCCCCAAAGACCCTGAGGTGAGTTATATTCAGATCAAGAGCCACCTATAAACCAGCTGTACAAGCTTCATACTCGGCCATATTATTGGTGCATGGGAAGTTCAACTTGATTGAGATGGGTACATGCGATCCTCTTGGCGAGATAAGAATGGCGCCAACTCCTTGGCCTTCAACATGCGATGCCCCATCAAAGTGCATTACCCAGGACTCCTCTGTTTCCTCTGTATCCTCTTCAGTCATTAATCGGATGTCCTCATCAGGGAATTCAGTCCTTAGAGGCTCATAGTCCGGCAGAGGGTTCTCAGTAAGATGATCAGCGAGTGCTTGCCCCTTGATCGACTTCTGGGTGACATAAGTAATGTCAAATTCGGAGAGAAGTGTTAGGATATTTTAAGTACTTGCTGCTAACTTTATTGGGAATGGTGATAAGAATGGGGTTAGTGAAAGTCAAAGGTGGATTATAAAGCAGCAAGCCTAAAAATACACAGTCCTGCAGAATACAGGGCCTGTTGTAGCAAGTTTTAATAAGTAAAAGTTTGTCCCATAGGGAAGGTTGATCTAAAGCTCCAAGGGAGCTATCTTTAGTAGGCCCTCCAAATCTGGCTACAGATCTGGCAATCCAAAATGAAAGGGGATTTAAGGTCACTATTGTCTAAATTCTAAGGTAACTTAATGCCTACACTACAGAAATGGTTGAGAAGAATTATGGAGTGTGAGAAAATAAATATAAAAGGGTGAGAAGTAAGCTATTAGGAACAAATCTAATGGGTTCTATAACTCAGACTCAGATCTGCTGCTATAGAAATCCTGTCCAATGGCTACATTATCACCAAAGAGGAGAAATGATCCAACTCATCTCTGTGCCATGATCCAATCCCTTATGGCTATAACCTGTCCACTTAAATGGTCACAGACTATCCAATAAGGGAATCACAGTCCAGAAATGGGTCAGAACAAGTTTATCATTGTAGGCACTACTTCTTTCAGGCTACCAGCTCAAATATTCATAGGAACCTCAACCTCTAATGTTCTGTGTGTGAGGCTAGGCCTGCAATGAGCACTAGCCTGGACACACAGAACCAGCAAGAGTTTGAGTACTAGCTTTTAAGGCTAGTTGTTCATTACTTTAGAAAGACAACAGTGATCCAATCACAAGCCTACAATCTTTACAGCCAGATCAGATCAGCCATCTAATGTTGGGTCTATACAAATACAGGGGAGTCTGTCTCTGCACAATCTCTCACAGGGCTATAAGCACAAGTGCAGAGAAGAAGAATCCGTCTTAGATCTGTAGATTGGCCTCACCCTAGGGCTATAACCTGTCCACTTGAATAGTCATAGACTATCCACAGAGGCTATCCTCCTCACAGAGGTCTAAGACAGAACAAGAAGATTGCTGCCACCACCATGTTAACAAGGCTACCAGCTCAAGCTCTCATGGGGATTCAGATTTATTGTATCCTGTGGTGGGGCATAGGCCTGTAATGTGCCTACCCTGGACCCACAGGTCACTTGGATCTAAATAAAACCTTAAAAATAATCCTTCATTACTTACAATGCAACATAGCAATGGAGGATCTCAAGGCAGCAGCCTTGTACAGAACAACTCACAAAACACCAATCCCATATAAATATAACATCCTATTATAAAATACTATCAAAATTGTTCCCAATAAACATACAAAGGCATAGCCAGTAAATGCTGGACTATGGAGAGAAGGAAAGGGAAAAAAGGAGCTGTCTAAACCCTAATCTTAGCCTACTGCAATTCTACAGTTGGTTCAAGGAGTACCGAAGTCCTTAAACCTAAACTAGGCTTAGGCTGATATAGCAGTCAACTCTATGAGAATTAGGATTAGGAAAACCCTAATTTATCAATGCTAACATGGCCCATTTATGTTCCTTGGATGCCTTGAGGCGTGTGCACGGAGATTGGACCATTGAAGTGCATGCCCTAGTTGTTGGAAGTTCCCAGATTGCCCCTACAGAAGTGGGGAGAAGTCAAGATCCCGTGCCTCGCTAGGTAGAAAGGATTTCCAAGTCTTGTCGCATGGTAGAATTGGCGTCAAGGGATTGGATTGACTTGAAGCTCTTGCAGTCACGGGATTGCTACTTTAGTCATTGCGGGGATGCTCTGGTTGTTGCTGGATTGCTCTTTTCATTTGAATGGTGCGGGAATTGTGCGCTCGATTCGTTCCTTGGTGAATCCCGTGGGGATCCTCACGAAGAAGCAATGTGCATGGGATTCTGGATCACGCGAGCAGTTCCCTGAAGGTCTGTATCTCGCAGGCACTGCGCCACAGCTGCGCGTAGGAATGCCTGGAGCTCTCTCTCCTCAGTGGATCACGCGAAGATTAAGGGCTCCTCTTTTGAGCTGCACAAGGCTACGCGGTGCTTCGCGAGCGCTTATGACTGAGCCTCATGAGAACCACGCGAAGTCTATTTTTCAATCCCTTCTGTCATCAAACCGCGTGAGAACGGTGCGAGCAGTTGGTGTGCTGCCTTCAGAAGCCCGCAACAACTGTGCAAAGCATTCTCTCTGGTTCAATTGAACCCTATGACATCTGCGCAAGGTATTCCTCTTGACTTGTTGCGCTGTGCTGTAGTTCTATGCTGCTGCCAATTCTCTGTCTGGGTCCAACCTCCTTTCTTCTGAGGAACTTCTAGGGTAACAGTAGGCTTCTTTATATGGTTAGGGTCTTATTTGCAGTTGCTGCTTATTACCTATAAAATGGGCTTAGTGTGTATTTATTAAATGACTAAGGGTCTAACAAAAATTAAGTTAAGGGGTGAAAAGTGGTACTTTTCAGGTCTTAACACACCCCCAAACCAAATCTTTGCTAGTCCCTTAGCAAATCTGTAACTAATTAAATGCCACTTTCGTAGGGATCACGGGTACATTTAGCATATGTACCAAGCCTTTTAAACACCTAGGTGATCCCTAGTGGAGGAGTGAAGTCTCCTGAGGGTTTTCATTGAAGATACCCACAAACTTCACCATTAGAACAGTTAAGTATAGCGCAGTTAATGACAACACAAATTTCAATGTATAAAGCTTCATTCCACACCCATTCTTTAACACTTAGAGGAAACTTCAGCAGTAATGCAGACCATTTAAAACTCAAAAATTTGCATGTGTTTGCATCACCACCATTCATTTAACATTAGGAATTCAATGTGTAAAAATCAGTACCCAACTTGCCTTAAGTTCAAAAATTAGGTTGGATACAACCCCAATGAGGTTAATGTTTAGACCCAATTCTCACCAGGGCTATCTCTCAAGATCAACAGTCTGAGGGTGTTCACATTCAAAAAAGCTCAAGAGCAGTTACAGACCAAATGGGCCTGCAAAGATGAGCATAGGCAAAGCTTCTAATTTCTGACATCCTCATGACTTTTCACCATAGATTGGACAACTCCTCATCTCCATATGACAACTCATTTTACTTTGGATCTACAAGGTCTTTTTGAATGGGTTGTAATGTGGCTTATGGGTGAGGGATGTAAAGAATCAAGGGATAAAAAGGGAATCAAAATTAAGAAATCAGCAAGGTAAGGAGTAATTCATGACTTCACAACCTTCATTTCGGCAAAACTTCATCTTTCTTGATATATTCCAGAATCAAAGTGGCCAGCTTCTCCTCTTCTTTTCAATTTTTAGATGATGTTCTTCTCTAGACTTCTCTTTCTTTTTCTCTTTTTATTTTTATTCAATCATTTTATATTTTTTATGATGAACTGCCACACAAATACCATTGATACACTGCTGTTCATAAGTTGCTTTTCTTCGCCTTCCACAGAATGTTGGACCATTCTCACTATCTTTAACTCCTTCTCCTTTACCTTCTGAATTCTCAGAGTGAGGGCGAGGTTGAATCAGGTATTGAGGTTAAGGTGCAAGTGCTCTGGTGTTTGTCAAAGAAAAGTAGGATTTTTAAGGCTCAACTAGTCGATGCAAAAGGGTAGTTTAAAAGGTTAGATTTTCCGGCTCAAACTGTCCAAATGAAGGCCTTGGATCATTTCCTTAGTATCATGAGTGCTGTCAATCAGTTTTGATTTGGAGGTGCCTAACTTCTAGTGAAAAGGTCTTGATTCAACAAATAATGCTAAAAACACTCTTCAAAAGAAAATGATGGGCCAAAATCTCACTAGGTATGGTCCTCAAATTAACCCATGGGATGTATTTGCACCTGTTTCTCTCCTCTTAGGTTCACTGAGTACTAATTGAAAAATTTTCTGATGTTAGCTTCATGGTGGTGTCCAGATTTTAACATTTTCAGTTTCGAAAAGTCTGCAAAAATATTTTAATTTTTTCACAAATTTTCTCATTGTATCAAGTTAGGTGGAAATTGACTTTATTCATCCCAGTTACACCATCATTACTGCACTAAAGTTAACTACTCCATTGGCAGACCTACCCTGCCACACCCCCAAACCATGAGGAGCAATGTCCTCACTGATTCAAAGGTGAGAAAGTGCAGGGTAATAGTCGGGAATAAAAAAGTAAACACATACAGATAATGCACACAATTCAATATACAAAAATAAAAAATTTTATTAACTAGAAAGACATGTACAACTGTGATTACAATGAGAAGAAAAGAAGTGAAAGGAAGAAAAAGTCTAAGTATAATCTATGTTAAGAGGAGGAGGAATCAGAATCCAAATCTGTAAACCAGTCCCAGCCCATCTTTTGAGCATGTTTCCTTAGGGCAGCTTTGTCCTCTTTTTTTCATGCTTGCTTTTCAGTTGGACTCTTTTTCTTTTTAGCTTTGCTCTCAGCTGGAGCCTTTTTCCTAGGCTACCTTGGTTTCTTAGGTTGGGCTGGTGGTTTCTTGGTGGTAGGAGCTTTTGGTGTCCTCACCCTCATCTTTCTGGTTTTAGGTTCAGGAGGGACCAAAGGGGATTTGCCTTTGTCTTGCTTAGTGGGAGCTACGGGGGACTTCCCTTTTTCTTCGGGCTTAGGTTGGCCAGGGGGTATTGCCTCCTCAGACTGGGCAGCTGGCTCTTTGCCAATTTAATAGAGGCTGCTATGTAAGCAGTCCTCTTAGCAGTGACTTTCCTCTGTTTAGGATAAGTTTGCTCAGTTGGAGGTACAACAGGGATTTGGGTAGGTGGGGGCTGCTCTGTAGGAGTTGAGGAAGGAGGGCCAACAGGGGCCTTCCCTTTATCTGGTTGGGCAATTGATTGTGCCTCCTCAGACTAGGCGGCTGGGGTTGGGGTAGCTTAGGCGCAGGTTTTGGCAAGTGGATAGAGAGTGGGGTGGGCTGCTGAGATGCAGTTCTGGCTACAGCCGATGTAGTTCTGGATGCAACTTCCAAGGAGGCTATCTGGATTTTAGCTTTAAGGTGGTCAGTTTCATGGATTTCCTTTTAGAGTCTGAAGATCTCCTGGGCATTGTTGAGCCCTTTTTTGAAAGTCTTGCTTTCATCTTCTCTGCAGCAGTATTGGCTTTCTCCAGCTCCAGATTCAGCTGATGATAAGCAGCTGTAGATTTGGCTTTCTCATAAGCCTCCAAGATGTTGGTCCACCCCAGGGAGATACCAAGTAATTGCTTTCTGTGGGCTTCCTCCATTTCAGCAATCTGCTGCAGCAGGGGGGTCTCAATGGACTGCCTAAGTTGGGCCATGCCCCTCAGGACATCCCTCTGAAGGTAAGGATTGTCCCTCATGGTATGGAAGATGGTGAGGTAGGGAGGGATGTAAAAAGAGTGTTTGGGTGCAATAGGAAGAGAGGAAGTGGAAGGAGCAAAATATGATTGGTCCTGGGTGGGAGGAGTGGGGTTAACAGTGGGTAAGTCTAGTTGTTGGGGGAGGGTAACAGGTTCTGGGTCGGTTTGTGCCTGTTTGTGTCTGTTTGTCAGTGAATGTTGGAGAGGGTAGGATAAAAGGTGGGATCGAAGGCATGGGGGGGAAAGAAAATGAGGTAGGCTCACTAGGAGTAGGGGGAGATGGGGGAGGAAAAAAAAGAATGATGAAAGGTATGAAAAAGAATGGTGGGATTGTGGGGACAGGGTTGGGTAGGGAAAGGACCAGGGGGGTTGGAGTGGTTTGTCGAGGGATGGCTGGGTTTGTCAAAGTGTGAAGTGTGGATTTAATAGATGTGAGTTCTGTCTGTATCTGGTGATAGGTGTGTGTAGTGGTGGATAGTTAGGATTGGATGTCTTGGATGAGGGAGAGGATGAGTGTCAGTGTGTCTGGGCTGGAGGGTTGAGTTTGTGTAGAAGATGGCATAGATTGAAAAGGTGAGGAGGTGCATGATAGAAAGTGGAAGGAGGGGGAGATTGGGGTTCTGGTGAGTGATGTTGGGATGTAATGGGGCAGTCTAGGAGGGGGGTGTAGTGGGTGAGCATGGTGTCAAGAAAACTAGTCATAAAGGCTTCAAATTCTGTGGTTGTGTTAAGGTTGAGGTTTATATCTAGGAATGGAAATGGGGATGTAGTAGGCGTGGCTGGAGGGGTGTCTTCTTCAATGTGAGTTGTGTCAGTGGAGATAAAAGGGATTATGGGTGGTGTTTGTGAGATGGTGGTGGTTGTCTCAGTGGTTTTCCTTTTCTTGTAGGAAATGAGTGGAGGGCTGTCAGGTTTATGTGAAGATGTTGGGGGTATTGGGGCTGTGTATTGAGGTAGGGTAGGAGATGGTGAGGGGCTGACATGGGGGGTAGTGTCCTCCCAGGTACCAATCACAGGAGAAGGGGGTGTGGGCATGGATAATGAAGACAGAGGAGGGTGAGAGACAGATGGAATAGGGGTAGGGGATGTTGGAGTAAAAGGTAGGGGGGATGTGGTGGCTGCTGCAGCAGTGGTGGTGACAGGCTCTGAAATCTCCTCTGTATTAACAGGGGAAGGCCTTGTAACCTCTGCCTCTTCTGCTTGCTTGGGAGGGGCCTGAGTCTCAACTTTCTTCTTCTTCTGAGCTTTCATCAGACTCCTGCTAATTCCTCAGTACCTCTTGGTAAAAGTTGTAGGGGCAAGGGTGGTAGTTTCTTCTGGTTTAGCTATCTTGTACCCCGCCTTGAGAAGCAACTTGGTGATGACTCTAGCATAGGGAAGTGTATGTGACTTCTTGTTCTGCCCTAGCTTCTCCACCAGATCCTTCATTGATTCAAAAATTAACCAGGCTGCATGGAAGCCATGGCCCAGAGAAAAGGGTGAGAGAGAGATGGAATAGGGGTAGGGGATGTTGGAGTAAAAGGTAGGGGGGATGTGGTGGCTGCTGCAGCAGTGGTGGTGACAGGCTCTGAAATCTCCTCTGTATTAACAGGGGAAGGCCTTGTAACCTCTGCCTCTTCTGCTTGCTTAGGAGGGGCCTGAGTCTCAGCTTTCTTCATCCTCTGAGCTTTCATCAGATTCCTGCTGATTCCCCATTACCTCTTGGCAAAAGTTGTAGGGACAAGGGTGGTAGTTTCCTCTATTTTTGCTATCTTGTACCCCGCCTTGAGAAGCAGCTTGGTGATGACTCTAGCATAGGGAAGTGTATGTGGATTCTTGTTCTGCCCTAGCTTCTCCACCAGATCCTTCATTGATTCAAAAATTAACCAGGCTGCATGGAAGCCATGGCCCATTGAAAAGGAGTAGACAACATCAGCAATAGGAGTCCTCCTCTCCTGTTGATGGCTTGAGCAGTAAATGTTTTTTCTCAGCACCTGGTCAATGAAAAGGAGGATTGGCTCCAACTCTCTTCTTCTGATAGAATCCCCTGAGGCCTTTAATTCTCTAGTCAGAGCCCTTACAATTGTATCAATTGAGGCACTCAGGGGGGGCCATATCCACAGCTAGGGTCAAATGTAGTTGGGATACCCAAAACCTCAGCAATCACCTTGGGGCTAACTAACATTTCGAAATCATCAATCAACACCAGGAGACCTACTTGTCCATCTTTGTCCTTGGTGACTCTGATGTGCTGGTGAAAGAGTTACACTAGCCTAGGGTAGGCTAATGCTGAAATTCCTCTCATCAATGGTGTCAGGCCAGCCTTTCTCACAAATTGAATGGCAGGGGCAAAGAGAGGCTCCATCTCGAAGAAGGGCAGGTCGAAAGCTATCTCAGGCTCTAAGGATATTGAAGCCATGAGCTCGGAGGGTGTAGAAAACTCAGGGGTTGCCTCCTCCACCTCCTCAACCACTTCCTTCCCTTTTTTCTGTGCCTTTGAAGTCTTAACCTGCTGCTCAACAAGGGCCTTATCCTTGCCCCTTTTCTTTGGTGCACTCCTAGGGGCCATTCCAAAATCAACTTTCAAAAATAAAAATGGGGGACTAAGATCTGAGTGCTTACCCTAAAATTGTAGAGTTTGGCTTGATCTGACACACAGTGCACCACGAGATCTCTGAGCAGAGGGCAATTGATGGGGATGACGTTAGGAGAAAATCTATAGATTCCTGGTGTGAATGATGGGTTGTAGGATGGATGCTAGAGGACAGAGGGAGAAGAGCTTCAGAAGCTAGGGTTTCGCTGGATGAAGAAGGAAGAGAGAGTACTGGAAAGGGAGACAAGCGCGGGGTTTAAATACTTATCGCTAAGCTTGGCGCACTTTGGAAATATCTGGTCGCAGGATTGGAAATGAAACCTAGTGAAGGGGAAATTCAACTTGGATTGCGCTATAGTCTCCCATGTTTACCTTGGAGCGTGCGACAGCTTATTAAGAATTCTATTTGAATTGTGCGAGAGTCTCCCAAGCTTCCTGCTGAATCTCGTGACAGCTAGTGAAATGCTCTATTTGGATTGCGCGAGAGGTTCCCAGGTTTATTTGAATCTCACGAAAGCTATTGAAGTGTTCTATGTGAACTGTGTGAGAGGCTCTCAGGCTTCCTTTTGAACCCAGCGACAGCGAAGTAGTAAACAGAGAGCATGTGCTCTCTGTTCAGCTATTTCTATTTGTGTTGTGGCTGGATCCTAGGCATGACTCTCACCACCAGGGGTACCCCCAGACACATTAAAATCAAAGACAACAAAAATCAACCTCACACATTATGCATTCAAGCAAAAACTATCAATCCAAGAGCAGTATTCATCAGACCAAGCATAAAAAATTCAAACCAGACAGGTCCAAATTCAGGTGGGGCCACTAAAGTTTCCTAGAGAATTTGAACAAAAGAAAGCAAGACAAATCTAACAAAACTAAAGTACATATGATACAATATTGACATACCTGTGGATCAGTTTAATGAAGGATCCCCTTGGAAGTGAATGGTGTCCATGGGTTCAGCAGGTTTTTCAAAATAAGGCTTAAGCCTCTAACCATTCGCCTTCAAGCTTTTCCCAGACTTGGGATCCTTAATTTCCACAGCACCAGATGGGGAAACACTCATGACAATATAGGGAGCTTCCCATCTGGATTTCAGTTTGCCAAGAAAACATTTATGTTTGGAGTTAAACAACCAAACCTTGTCACCAGCTATGAAGCTCTTTCTCAACAGACCCTTGTCAAAGAAAGCCTTGGACCTTTCCTTGTAGATCTAGGCATTGGCATATACATCCTTCCTCAGCTCATCCAGTTCTGACAGCTGCAGCAACCTGTGATGACCAGTAGAAGTTAGTTCTAGATTTAAATTTTTAATGGCCCAATAGCCCCTGTGTTCTAACTCTACTGGAAGATTACAAGCCTTGTCATAAACCAGACTGAATGGAGACATACCAATGGGAATCTTATAGGTAGTCCTATAAGCCCACAATGTATCATTTAGCTTGTCAGTCCAATCTTTCCTGTTAGTCCTCACAGTCTTCTCAAGGATGTGCTTGATCTCCCTATTAGAAATTTCAACTTGCCCACTGGTTTGTGGGTGGTAGGGAGTAGCAATCCTATGGGTGATAGAATATTTCTTGAGCAAGCTCTCAAAATTTTTGTTGCAGAAATGGCTACCCCCATCACTGATAATGGCACTAGGGGTCCCAAATCTTGAGCAAATATTCGGCTTTATAAACTTGAGGACAACCTGATTATCATTGGTTCTTGTGGAAATAGCTTCTACCCATTTTGAAACATAATCAACTGCCACTAAGATGAAATGATAACCATTAGGAGGAAAGGGGCCCATAAAGTCAATACCCCAGACATCAAACAGTTCCATAACAAGGATAGGCTGCAAAGGCATTGAGTTTCTTTTGGACAGCCCTCCTAATTTCTGACAGCTTTCACAGATCTTGCAGTGTGTATTGGCATCTCTAAATAAAGAAGGCTAATAGAACCCACACTGTAAAATTTTATCAGCTATTTTTCTTCCACTAAAGTGGCATCCACAGGCATTTTCATGGCACATGGCCAGAATACTGGGGACATCACTTTCTGGAACACATTTTCGGATGATTTGGTCTGCACAATACTTGTATAAGCAAGGTTCCTCCCAGAAAAAGAATTTGACTTGTGAGAAAAATAGGTATTTGTCTATTTTGGTCCAATGGGTAGGAATCTTACCTATAACTAGATAATTGACAATGTGTGCATACCAAATAACCAAGGATTGGATGGCAAACAATTGATCATCTGGGAAAACATCAGTAGCAAGGTCATCAACACCTTTTTCCAACACAATTTTGGACAAGTGGTCAGCCACCACATTTTCTACACCCTTTTTGTCCTTGATTTCAATGTCAAACTCCTATAATAGGAGTATCCATCTAATCAGCCTGGGCTTAGCATCCTTCTTGGATAATAGGTACTTCAATGCTGAGTGGTCTGTGAAGATTACAGTTTTAGACCCACGTAGGTAAGGACTAAATTTATCTACAATAAAAACCACTGCCAGAAGTTCTTTCTTAGTTGTTGTGTAATTCAGCTGAGCTTCAGCAAGTGATTTACTGAGATAGGCAATGACCACTAGCAGCTTATCTTTCTTTTGGCCCAAAACAACACCTATTGCCAAGTCGGATGCATCACACATCAACTCAAAGGGCAGTGCATAGTCAGGTATTTAGAGTACAGGGGCAGAGGTGAGGCAAATCTTCAAAGTTTTAAAAGCCTCAAGACATTCAGCAGAAAAGTCAAAGGGCACATCCTGGCAGAGCAGGTGGCACAATAGTTTAGCAATTTTGCTGAAGTCTTTAATGAACCTCCTGTATAATCCAGCATGTCCAAAGAAAGATTTGATTTGTTTGACAATTCTTGGAGGGGGCAAATTTTTAATGAGGTCAACTTTGCCCTTATCTACCTCAATCATATCTTTAGAGACTACATGGCCCAACACAATACCTTGTGTTACCATGAAGTGGCTCTTTTCCCAGCTTAAGACCAGATTGGTCTCATCACATCTTTGCAAGACTAGGTGGAAGTGTTGCAGACATTGGCCAAAACTATCCCCATATGCAGAAAAATAATCCATAAAAATTTCTACGAATTTGTCAATCATATAAGAGAAAATGGCATACATACACCTCTGAAAGGTGGCTGGTGTATTACACAGCCCAAAAGGCATCCTTTGGTAAGCAAAGGTTCCAAAAGGGCAAGTAAATATAGTTTTCTCTTGGTCATGAGGGAGCACAGGGATCTTGTTGTACCCTGAGTACCTATCAAGAAAATAGTAAAAAGCTTTTTCAGTCAATTTAACCAGAATTTGATCAATGAATGGGAGAGGGAAGTAGTCTTTTCTGGTCTTAGAGTTGAGTTTCCGATAATCTATGCAAACTCTCCTGCCAGTGGTCTCCCTGGCTGGTCTCAGCAATCCAGACTCAGTAGTGATGACTGTTATGCCAGATTTCTTGGGCACCACTTGGATAGGTGCCACCCATTCAGAATCAAAAATGGGGTAAATTACCCCAGCATCTAGCAATTTGATGATTTCTTTGAGGACCACTTCCTGCATGTGAGGATTCAATTTCCTCTGCATTTCCTTGGAGGGTGTCGAGCCCTCCTCCAAATGGATCCTATGCATAAAGATTGATGCATCTATCCCTCCTAGATCTGCAATGGTCCAACCAATTGCCTTTTTATGCTTCCTCAAGACTGTTAGTAATTCTTACTCTTACTCATTGGTAAGAGAGGAGGAGATAATTACATGAAGTTTTTCATCTTTCTCAAGGAAAGCATATTTCAATGTTTCTGGAAGCATCTTGAGATTCAGATCATGGGCTTATTGGGTGGATGGCAGGATTAGTGCTTCGTTGGTGTGAGGAAGGGGCAGAAATGTAGGTTTCCAAATAGAATGCTGCACTAAGCCCACAAAAGACTTCAATATGGACATGTCTTCTAGCATAACAGCTGGGCTTCCTTCCTCTACCATCTCCCAAACTTCAGTTAAACTTGTGACAATATTGCCCCACTCCTACAGAGTGGGCAATTCTTCTTCAACAACTTTCTCTAGTACATCCATTGCAAAGCTTTCCTCATTGTCCAGCTGAGGGAACTTTGTACTATTGTACACATTAAGTTCGACCTTCATATGTCCAAAAGTTACCTCTATGATCCCTGACCTGCATTGAATGCATGCATTGGAAGTGGCCAAGAATGGCCTGCCCAAAATAACAGGTATAGGGGATGTACTCTTGTTGCAGCTCATGTCCAAAATAAGGAAGTCTGCCGGGTAAAAGAACTTGTCCACCTCCACTAAGACATCCTCAACCACTCCCATAGGTCTCCTTTCAAACCTATCAGCCATCAACAGTACAATGGGGGTGGGTTTTAGCTCCCTCAAATCTAGCTGCTGATACACACTGTATGGCAGCAGGTTTACACTGGCTCCAAGGTCTAGAAGGGCCCTTCCAATTGTGTGGTCTCCAATTATGCAGGGAATATATGGCATTGTCATATTTAATACAGAATTAACTGTATCAGTTTCCAAGACCTTTTTGGACAAATGGCCTCTAGCTTTCCTTTTCTGGGTACAAAGGTCTTTCAGAAATTTGGCATAGGCTGGAACCTGTCTAATTGTATCCAGCAGTGGAAAATTGATTTTTACCTTCTTAAAGGTCTCCATCATTTCCTCTATCTGTGCATTCCCCTTATCAAAAGGGGTAGGGCCACTCAAAGCTTGAGGAAATGGAAATCTTCTTGGTTCCTCATTGCAAACTATGACTAAACTTTTATTTTTTCTTTTTCATCTTTTAATTCTGCGAGGATCAACTCTGACCTCTTTATTTTTCCTTGTTCTGTGGTAGGCAACTCTTGGCTCTGTGGACTAACAAATTCTTTTTCACCTTCAGTCAAAAGGTACTTGGAAATGACCTCTCCTTGTTCCTTTCCCACCTGGTTGTCTACCAGCCTGCCAGACCTCAGGGTTGGCATTAGCTCCCTCAAAACTTGAGGAACCTTCTCCAATCGAATATTGGCCCTTAGGGTTGGCCACTGGCTGGCTTGGCAGCCTGCCCTCTTCTCTTTTGGTCAAGGCATTGGATATTTGGCCTAGCTGTTCTTCCATTTTCTTTATGCTTTGACTGTGAGAAGTCACAGTCTGAGTCAAGACTCTAAGGCTTTGCAATAAGGTCAAAACCTAGTCTTCGAAAGAAGCTCTGGACAAGCTGCCAGTCAGGGATCTTATGGTGGGGACATTAACCATCTCCTTAAATCTGTCTCAAGCTTGATTAAAATCCTCAGTTGGGGATTGGGCAAAAGCAAGTGTTGCTTTCTTCAACTGGCTGGTTTTTTTCTCTGGGAAGAATTTGGTCAGAAATCTTGTCTAGAGGTCTTTCTAAGAAGTGATGCTATTGTTTGGGAGAGTAGCTAACCAGGTATTGGCCTTGTCCTTTAGGGAGAAAGGAAAGAGCCTTAATCTGGTGGCTTCTGGTCCCAAATCAGCAATGGAGAATGTTGTGCACAGGGCCAAGAATTGGTCAATGTGTTTGTAGGGGTCTTCCTTGCTGAGCCCATGGAAAGATGGAAGCATTTGGATGATTGAGGTTTCAATCTCATAGTTTCCCTGAACATCCGAGAATTTAATACTGAATGGAAAATTATAATCATCAGGAGCATTCAATTCCTTCAATGTTCTGGGTTGCTCTTCACCCATGACTGTTGTCTCTGTTTCAGTAGGTAGCTCAACTGTGGTGTGTCTGGGCCTTCTTGGCCTTCTGCCCCTTTCTATCTCAGGGTTAGGAGGCTCTAATGTGGGACTGAGGGATCTCCTTCCTAACATGCACACACACGAATAGCAGGGAAGATTACTTGCAGACACATTGCAATTAACAAAATTACAACTATCCTAATCAACTGCTGTGAACTTTTCAAAGGAGAAATAGACTGAGGTTTTGACGGTTAGAGAAGTGCAAATAGAGGTAGCTAGACTCCCAATGCAATTCTACACTCCTTTGCTACTGTCTACATCTGCAAGAAAAATTCCAAATGTAAATCAGCAGTATCAATTATTCACAAGCACAGCTACCAAAGAATAAAGAATATAAAAATCTAGGGACTACTAATAGATCAAGATTCCCCGGCAGCAACGCCAAAAACTTGTTAGGATATTTTAAGTACTTGTTGCTAACTTTATTGGGAATGGTGATAAGAATGGGGTTAGTGAAAATCAAAAGTGGATTACAGAGCAGCAAGTCTAAAAATACACAGTCCTGCAGAATATAGGGCCTGTTGTAACAAGATTTAATAAGTAAGAGTTTATCCCATAGGGAAAGTTGATCTAAAGCTCCAAGGGAGCTATCTTTAGTAGGCCCTCCAGATCTGGCTATTGATCTAGCAATCCTAAATGGAAAGGGATTTAAGGTCACTATTGTCTAAATTCTAAGGTAACTTAATGCCTACACTAAAGAAATGGTTGAGAAGAATTATGGAGTGTGAGAAAATAAATATAAAAGGGTGAGAAGTAAGCTATTAGGAACAAATCTAATGGGTTCTATAACTCAGACTCAGATCTGCTGCTATAGAAATCCTGTCCAATGGCTACATTATCACCAAAGAGGAGAAAGGATCCAACTCATCTCTGTGCCATGATCCAATCCCTTATGGCTATAACCTGTCCACTTAAATGGTCACAGACTATCCAATAAGGGAATCACAGTCCAGAAATGGGTCAGAACAAGTTTATCATTGTAGGCACTACCTCTTTCAGGCTACCAGGTCAAATATTCATAGGAACCTCAACCTCTAATGTTCTGTGTGTGAGGCTAGGCCTGCAATGAGCACTAGCCTGGACACACAGAACCAGCAAGAGTTTGAGTACTAGCTTTTAAGGCTAGTTGTTCATTACTTTAGAAAGACAACAGTGATCCAGTCACAAGCCTACAATCTTTACAGCCAGATCAGATCTGCCATCTAATGTTGGGTCTATACAAATACAGGGGAGTCTGTCTCTGCACAATCTCTCACAGGGCTACAAGCACAAGTGCAGAGAAGAAGAATCTGTCTTAGATCTGTAGATTGGCCTCACCCTAGGGCTATAACCTGTCCACTTGAATAGTCATAGACTATCCACAGAGGCTATCCTCCTCACAGAGGTCTAAGATAGAACAAGAAGATTACTGCCACCACCATGTTCACAAGGCTACCAGCTCAAGCTCCCATGGGGATTCAGATTTAGTATATCATGTGGTGGGGCATAGGCTTGCAATGTACCTAACCTGGACACACAGGTCACTTGGATCTAAATAAAACCTTAAAAACAATCCTCCATTGCTTACAATGCAACATAGCAATGGAGGATCTCAAGGCAGCAACCTTGTACAGAATAACTCACAAAACACCAATCCCTTATAAATATAACATCCTATTATAAAACACCATCAAAATTGTTCCCAATAAACATACAAAGGCATAGCCAGCAAATGCTGGACTATAGAGAGAAGGAAAGGAAAAAAAGGAGTTGCCTAAACCCTAACCTTAGCGTACTACAATTCTACAGTTAGTTCAAGAAGGAGTACTGAAGTCCTTAAACCTAAACTAGGCTTAGACTTATATAGCAGTCAGCTCTGTGAGAATTAGGGTTAGGAAACCCTTAATTTATCAATGCTATCTCAGGGCATGTGCACTAAGATTAGAGCATTGGAGTGCATGCCCTAGTTGCTGAAAGTTCCCAGATTACCCCTATAAAAGTGGGGAGAAGTCAAGATCCCGAGTCTCGCTAGGTAGAAAGGATTTTTAGGTCTTATCGCGTGGTAGAATTGGCACCACAGGATTAGATTAACTTGAAGCCTTGTAGTCACGAGATTGATACTTTGGTTATCATGGGGATGCTCTGGTCATTGTGAGATTGCTCTTTTCATTTGAATGACGCGAGAATTGCGCGCTCAGTTCATTCCTTGGTGAATCCCGCAGGGATCCTTGTGAAGAAGCAATGTGCATGGGCTTCTGGATCGTGTGAGTAGTTCCCTAAAGGTCTGTATCCAGCAGCCAGTGCGCGATAGCTGTGTGCAGGAATGCCTGGAACTCTCTCTCCTCAGTGAATCACGTGAAGATTAAGGGCTCCCCTTTTGAGCTGCACGAGCGCTTCGCGAGCCCTTATGACTGAGCCTCATGAGAATCGCATGAAGTCTCCTTTTCAATCCCTTCTGTCATCAAACCGTGTGAGAACGGCGCGAGCACTTGGTGTGCTGCCTTCAGAAGCCCGCAATAACTGCGCGAAGCATTCTCTATGGTTCAATTGAACCCTGCGACATCTGCGCGAGGTATTTCTCTTGACTTGTTACTACTGTGTTGTAGTTCTATGCTGCAACCAATTCTCTGTCTGGGTCTAACCTCCTTTCTTTTGAGGAACTTCTGGAGCAACAATAGACTTCTTGGCATGGTTAGGGTCTTATTTACAGCTGCTGCTTATAACCTGCAAAATGGGCTTAGCGCGCATTTATTAAATGACTAAGGGTCTAATAGAGATTAAGTTAAGGGGTGAAAAGTGGTACTTTTCAGGTCTTAACAAGAAGTAGTTGCCATCGTGCAGTTCGGCCAGTGAGAGCAGGTTTCTCGAAGTACTTCAACGGATCCATCCGTGCTAGAAGTAGAATGGCTTGGGATAACAGGTAGTGTCGAAGTCTTTGAGTAGCCCATACGAGCACTAAGCATGCTTTCTCCAATTGAGAATAGCGCGTCTCATAATCAGTGAACTTCTTGCTCAGGTAGTAGATGGCCTACTCCCTTCTTCCTGTCTTACCATGCTACCCTAACACACAACCCATGGAAAACTCTGTCATGGATAGGTACATTATCAAGAGTCTCTCAGGTACAGGTGGTACCAATACTGGAGGATTTAGGAGGTAACCCTTGATCTTGTTAAATGTAGCTTGGCAGTCATCATTCCACTCAACTGGTGAATCCTTTCGTAGTAGCTTGAAGATCGGTGCGCATATCAGAGTTAACTGTGTAATGAGTTTGCTGGTGTATCGGATTCTGCCCAAAAAGCCTCTGACCTCCTCTGTAGACAGTGGTGGCATTTTAGTGATGGCCTTGATCTTGGTCGGATTGACCTTGATCCCTCTCCTACTTATAATAAAGCCTAACAGTTTTCCTGACATAGCGCCGAACGCGCACTTTTGGGGATTCAACCGCAATCTATACTTTCTCAACCTCTCGAATAGCTTCTGAAGGTTTACCAGGTGGTCATCCCTTTTCGGTGAATTGGCAATCATGTCGTCGACATACACTTCGATCTCTTGATGCATCATGTCATGGAACAACATCGTCATTGCTCTCTGGTAGGTTGTCCCGGCATTCTTGAGCCCGAATGGCATCACCTTGTAACAAAAGGTACCCCAGGGAGTGATGAACGCAAACTTTTCTTGGTCTACCTCTGCCATCTTAATCTGATAGTAGCCTGAGAATCCATCCATGAATGAGAGCATTTTGTGCTTAGCAGTGTTATCGACCAAGATATCGATGTGTGGTAACAAAAAGTCATCCTTAGGGCTTGCCTTGTTGAGATTTTAAAAATCAGTGCACATTCGAACCTTTCCATCCTTCTTTGGTATGAGTCATCCTTCGAAGGTCAGCCCCTGGCGAGGTGAATCTCTATATATACAGGGTAGAGTGTCCCAGAGGATAACCTCACTTTTTACAGGTTTTTTTTTTTTTTAAGAGCCGGTGCTGTATTCACGGCCTTTGGCGGCTCCCAGGAGTTAGGGCAAAGATGCCCAGTTACTTACCTGCAAGACCTGGCCTTTACTTCTTTGGTTGGAAGCGACATTGGTAAGCTCTTACAGTTCCTCGCTCATCATGTTTACGGAGGGATCCTCTGAGACCCTGTCCTCTATGGTTAGGGTGGGCCCAAAGTGGCTGGTGCTAGAGTGATGGGTGGACCGGGGGACTTCCTCCTCAAATAAGGAGAGGGCAGTTAAATCTACCTCGAGGTCTGGGGGGATGATGTAAGGGTTTATGGAGTGGGCGGAAGTAGGCTTGTGTGGGGTTCCCCAATCTCATGTAGCCACGGTCAGTGCAATAGTAGATTAAATATAGACTTGATATCCATCACCTGAAAGGGGATGGTGAAGGTTATTGGCCCGATGATCAGGTCGAGGTCTACTTCTCCTATGATTTCTCTCCTGGTGTTGTCGAATCCCCTGACGCTTGTTATGGATGGCCGAAAGCTGTTGAGATTCACATCAATTTTTATTGCCATCCTTAAAGGGCATACGTTCAGTGCTGACCCATTGTCTATTAAGACCAACGACACCACCAGGTTCCCTATTTTCACTATTATATTCAGGGGTTTAGAGTGGTTGTTCCCCTCAAACGATAGATCCGCATCAGTGAATGAGATGGCATTTGGGACCAATACTTGCCTGATTATTTCTCCCACTTCATCTGGGGTTACGTGGGTGAAAACATGTACATCTTTGAGTACTCCCATTAAGGCTTGAAAGTGGAGCGGGGATGTGATTAACAAATCACACACAATAATATGTGCAGGTGTTCTCTTGAGCTATGTCTCCAACACGTGCCCTCTGGCCATTTTCTCAAAAGGGTTTCCTGCGGCCTGCTCTTTCTTCTTCTCTTCTCCTCTGACAGCCCCCGATGCTTTCGACTGTGTAGAAATCCTGCCTGATCGGGTAATAGATTCAATAGTCTCCTCTCGATTGTAACCAGCATTTATGTCCGTCTGTTCATAGCTTAACGTCACTTGATGCGGGTCATAGGCGAGTTTCAGGATGAGGAAGGGAGTTCATGGTGATTCAAAGGAGGATTAGGATGGGTACATCGGATTCTCGGGTCCAACCAGGTGGACTCCAATAGGGGGTGGAACGGTAGTGGCGAGAATTGGCTAGGTTAGATTTATGGGTGCGAAGGGAGCTTGCACAGGCATTACCTGGGCATGGTAAGACCAGTGGTGATTGGGAGCGGGTGATAAGGGGAGTGGGTGAGGGGTTGTTTGTTTGGGTAGGAGTGGGATTGGATTGGGGGAAAAATAGTAAAAGGATGGTGAGAGTGTGATAGGGATGGAGGGGTTAGAGGGCGATGAGATCGGATGTTGGGGTGTGTGATTAAGAGCTGGCGGGATGGGGTGTGAGACAGGGTAATTGGGGATGACTGGTATGATGTATGAGATGGAGTGACTGAGAGATGTCAGAGGTGCGGGTGGAGCGGGGTGATAGAGATATCACGGGGTAGAGGATGGAACAGGGGGGTACGGATATGAAGGGTTTGTAAATGGGGTGACATGGTGGGGCGATGATGGGTTCGTGGATGAAACAGGGTAAATTGGGAATGATGGAGTTGTGCATAGAGCGGGGTGATTTGGGGATGGTAGAGTTGTGTATTGGGCAAGATGATTTGGGGATGGCGGGGTGGTATATTGGGTGGTGGGATTTGGGGGTGTATACGGGATAGGATAATTTGGGGATGGCAGAGTGGTGTATTGGGTTGAGAGATTTGGAGGTGTGTATGAGGTAGGGCAGTATAGGGATGGTAGAGTTATGTATGGCGTGGGGTGATTTATGTGTGACGGGGAGGTATATGGGGAGGCTGATGGTGGGATAGTGTATGAGATGGGGTGATTGGGAGGTGGTGTGTACTATAGGGTAAATTGAGAGTAGGGCGGATATATGTATGATTGCGACGGGGCTGTGCCCGTTTGGATTTGATAGGCGGGAGTGGGAGTGGAAAAATACTGTCCTAAATCTAAGGGCTCCACTTGGTATGTCGATGCGGGGAAGTAATCGGCTAAATACAACGGCTCGATCACTCCCACCAACGGTTCATCCTTATTCAATCTGGGAAATGAAAACTCCTCTTGATTACTGATGTAATCTTAGGGGTCAAACTCTTCTTCTTCCTCTTCTACCCAATGGATGTTAGGCCCGGGGCCTCCTAGGTGCGGTGGTAGAGGGGCTTGATGAATGTTCTGGTTCTGCCCTTGATGAAGCGACGGGAGAATAATTTTTCCTTCCTCTATTAAATCTTGGACCGCATGCTTTAGTGGGAAGCACCGGTCCATAAGGTGACCCGGTCCCTGCTGGAAGTTATAATGTAGGTTCGGGTCATAGTTTCTCGAGATTGGATTGGGTGGTGGGCGAGGCTGGAGTAAATTGACTAAATCCTTTTGTAGCAACACTTATAATAAGACACTTAAAGATTGCCCCAACGGCGTGAACACCCGTTCAAATCGTGCTCTCATCTATTCTTGGGTAAATGGGGCTCTCGGTCCGTTGTTTGGCCTTGGCGCTTGCTCGAAAAAGACTGGGGGTGGCTGTGCGGCGTAGAGCCGTATCGGGGGGGCATCGGTATTGGCCTGGGGGTAAACGACATTTTGTACCTCTGTCCCTGGTCTTTTTTCAATCCATGGTTCAATAGCTTTTCGAACTCCGGTGGCCCCGGTGGCCACGCTCTTTCCCAACCTGCCCTCTCTAGCGGCATCTTCGCAACAGTTGGTATTTCAGACCAAATCAGCAAAACTGGACTGTTGCTGATACACCAAAAAATCTGTGATGAATGAGAGAGCTCCCTTAGTTATCAATTCAATCTGCTCATCATCAAAAATCCGGTGGGGTACCTGGGCGGCCAATGCCCTCTACCTTCCTAAGTAGGCACTACAAGTTTCATCATGTCTTTGCTTCAGACGGGCCAGATCGGACTTCCTTGGCTCTATGTCCATGTTATAGACATATTGTTCTTAGAATAAGTGTGTCAGGTCTTTCCAAGTTTTTATCATGGATGGTTCTAGGGATGTGAATCATCTCAGTGCTGGGCCCGTTATACTCTTTTGGAACACTTTGATGAGAAGTCGTTCATCTCTGCCGTACTGGCACATATTCCCACAGTAAGATTTTAGGTGGGCGATGGGGTTGCAAGTGCCATTATATTTATCTAATGATGACATCTTAAATTTCTATGGCAGGGGGACCTCCGAGAACAGACATAAGTCTGAAAAGTCTATCAAATGTAGTTCTACTCTTCCTATCTTCATCAGTTGCTTCTGTATTCTGTCTATCTATTTTTTTAGCTGCTCTGATTCTTTTGAGGCTATTGCCGGGACTGCCTCCCCCTGATTTTGTTCGGCCCTAGGTGTGACGATGGTGGGCCATGGAGTGTCAAAGCTAGCAACTCCGCCACTATTACGGATCTCGTCCTCCTTGTACTGTTGGCCATTATACTGGTGAGGGGTAAGGTCCGCTATTTAGACTTGGGGGGTGATGGGTTGGATGATTTGGTGGGGCCACAAGGTTTGTAGGGGATGGGAAGGAATGAATGGATGAGTGATTTGCAGATGAATGATGTGCTGAGCTCGGTGCACATTCTGGGGGTGATGAGGATTTGGTTGATTTGGGGGATGCTATAAGCGTGGGTTTGAGGAATGGAGTGGATCAAATTTTCTGTTGGAGGCGGGATGGGGGCGTAAGGGGTATAGGTGAATGAAGGGTACTTGTGGAGGGGTAAGGGGTTCATGAATGGGCCTTGATGAGTGTGGGTGGATGGGCCTAGGGTTTGATGGATTTGGGCTTGATGGTTTTGGAAGGCTTAGGTTGATGGGCCTTGGGCCTGGGTGTGGGGGTTGGTATGATTTTGGGCCAATGGGACCTGTTAGGTTTGGGCTAATGGGTCATGTGGGTATTGGGTGTGGGGTGATGGACCTTGAGCTTGGGTTTGATAGGTTTGGATCCAAGGGCCCTGGGAGACTTGGAACTGGGCTTAGGTCTAATGGGCTTGGGCCTGGGCCTGGGCCTGAGTCTAGTCGGTTTGGGCTTAGGCCCATGGGCCTTGAGGATTTTGGGCCTGAGCCTGGGAGGAACCCCTGTGAGAAAATGGCCAAAGAGCACGTGTTGGAGACAGCTCAGGAGAAATCCTGCCTGACTGAGTAATAAATTTAGCAATCTCCTCTCGGTTGTAACCAACATTCATGTCCGTCTATTCATAGCTTAACGACACTTGATGCGGGTCATAGGCGGGTTTCAGGATGAGGAAGGGAGTGCAGGGTGATTCAAAGGCGGATTGGGCTGGTTACGTCAGATTCTCGGGTCCAACCAGGATGACTTTAATAGGGGGTGGAACGGTAGTGACGAGAATTGGCGAGGTTAGATTTGTGGGTGTGGAGGGGGCTTATACAGGCATTACCTTAGTGTGGTAAGACCAGTGGTGATTGGGAGCGGGTGATAAGGGGAGTGGGTGAGGGGTTGTTTGTTTCGGTAGGGGTGGGGTTAGATTGGGAGGAAAATAACGAAGGGATGGTGAGAGTGTGACTGGGATGGAGGGATCAGAGGGCGATGGGATCGAATGTTGGGGGGTGTGATTAAGAGCTGGCGGGATGGGGTGTGAGATGGGGTAACTGGGGATAAGTGGTATGTTGCATGGGATGGAGTGACTGGGAGATGTCGGAGGTGTGGGTGGAGCGGGGTGATAGGGATATGACGGGGTAGCGGATAGAGCAGGGGGGTACGGATATGAAGGGTTTGTATATGGGGTGGTATGGTGGGGGGATGATGGGTTCGTGGATGAAATGGGGTAAATTGGGGATGATGGAGTTGTGCATGGAGCGGGGTGATTTGGGGATAGTGGAGTTGTGTATTGGGCAAGATGATTTAGGGATGGCGGGGTGGTATACTGGGTGGTGGGATTTGAGGGTGTGTACGGGATGGGATAATTTGGGGATGGCGGAGTGGTGTATTGGGTGGAGAGATTTAGGGGTGTGTATGAGGTAGGGTAGTATGGGGATGGTGGAGTTATATATGGCGTGGGGTGATTTGGGTGTGACAGAGAGGTATATGGGGTGGCTGATAGTGTGATAGTGTATGGGATGGGGTGTTTGGGAGGTGGTGTGTACTGTGAGGTAAATTGGGAGTGGGGCTGATATGTGTATGATTGTGGAGGGGCTGTGCCCGTTTAGAATTTATAAGTGGGAGTGGAAAAATACTGCCCTAAATCTAAGGGCTCCTCTTGGTATGCCGGGGTGGGGAAGTAATCGGCAAAATACAATGGCTCGATCACCCCCACAAATGGCTCGTCCTTATTCAATCTGGGAAATGAAAACTCGTCTTGATTATTGATGTAATCCGAGGGGTTAAACTCTTCTTCTTCCTCTTCTACCCAATGGATGTTAGGTTCGGGGCCTCCTGGGTGCGGTGGTAGAGGGGCTTGATGGATGTTCTGGTTCTGCCCTTGAGGAAGCGACGGGGGAATAGTTTTTCCTGTCTCTATTAAATCTTAGACCGTGTGCTTTAGTGGGAAGCACCGATCCGTAGGGTGACCCTGTCCCTGGTGGAAGTTACAATGTAGGTTCGGGTCATAGCTTCTCAAGATTAGATTGAGTGGTGGGCGAGGCTAGAGTAAATTGACCAGACCCTTTTGTAGCAACACTGGTAATAAGACACTTAAAGATTACCCTAATGTGTGAACACCCGTTCGAATCATGCTCTCATCTGTTCCTTGGTAAATGGAGCTCTCGGTCTATTATTTTGCCTTGCCGCTTGCTTGAAATGGGCTGGGGGTGGTTGTGCGGCCTAGAGCTGTATCGGGGGGACATCGGTATTGGCCTGGGGGTAAGCGATATTTTGTACCTCTGTCTCTGGTATTCTTTCAATCCTTGGTTCAACAGCTTTTCGAACCCCGGTGGCCCCGCTGGCCATGCTCTTTCCCAACCTGCCCTCTCTAACGGCATCTTCGCAACGGTTGGCATTTCGGACTAAATCAACAAAACTGAACTGTTACTGATACACTAAAAAATCCGTGATGACTGGGAGAGCTCCCTTGGTTATCAATTCAATCTGCTCATCATCGGAAAGCCGGTGGGGCACCTGGGCGGCCAATGCCCTCAACCTTCCTAAGTAGGCGCTGAAAGTTTCATCATGTCTTTGCTTCAAACGGGCCAGATCCGACTTCCTTGGCTCTATGTCCATGTTATAGACATATTGTTCTTGGAATAAGTGTGTCAGATATTTCCATGTTTTTATCATGGATGGTTCTAGGGAGTGAACCATCTCAGTGTTGGGCCCATTAGACTCCTTTGGAACACTTTGGTGAGGAGTCATTCATCTTCGTCGTACTGGCACATATCCCCACAGTAAGATTTTAAGTGGGCGATGGGGTTGCCAGTGCCATTATATTTATCGAATGATGGCATCTTAAATTTCTATGGCAGGGGGACATTCGAGAACAGACATAAGTCTGAAAAGTCTGTCGAATGTAGTTCTACTCCTATCTTCATTAGCTACTTTTGTATTCTATCTATCTGTTCTTTTAGCTGCTCTAATTCTTTTAAGGCTGTTGCGGGGACTGCCTCCCCCTGATTTTGTTTGGCCCTCAGTGTGGCGATGGTGGGCCTTAGAGGGTCGAAACTGGCAACTCCTCCACTATTGCGGATCTCGTCCTCCTCGTATTGTTGGTCATTGTACTGGTGAGGGGCAAGGTCCGCTATTTGGACTTGGGGGGTGATGGGTTGGATAACCTGGTGGGGCCACAAGGTTTATAGGGGATGGGAAGGAATGAATGGATGCGTGGTTTGCAGATGAATGATGTGCCGAGCTGGGTGCACATTCTGGGGGTGATGAGGATTTGGTTGATTTGGGGGATGCTATAGGCGTGGGTTTGAGGAATGGAGTGGATCAAATTTTCTATTGGAGGCGGGATGCTGTAGGCGTGGGTTTGAGGAATGGCGTGGATTGGATTTTCAGTTGGAGGCGGGATGGGGGCGTAAGGGGTATAGGTGAATGAAGGGTACTGGTAGAGGGGTAAGGGGTTACTGAACGGGCCTTGATGAGTGTGGGTGGATGGGCCTGGGGTTTGATGGTTTTGGAAGGATTGGGTTGGTGGGCCTGGGTGTGGGGGTTGGTATGATTTTGGGCCAATGGGCCCTGTTGGGTTTGGGCTAATGGGCCATGTGGGTATTGGGTGTGGGGTGATGGACCTTGGGCCTGGGTTTGATAGGTTTGGGTCCAAGGGCCCTTGGGGGACTTGGAACTGGGCTTGGGTCTGATGGGCTTGGGCCTGGGCCTGAGTCTAGTGGGTTTTGGATTGGGCCCATGGGCCTTGAGGGTTTTGGGCCTGGGTCTGGGTCTGATCGGTTTAGGCCTGAGATGAGTGGGCTTGGACCTGTTGGGCTTGGGCCTGGGCCTGGGATTGATGTGGGGGATTTTGGATGGTATGAATGATGAGTGGTTGGGCATGGTCATGAGGGAATGGGGTATGGAGGTTTTGGAGACCTGGATGTGGGGTTTGGGCTATAGAGCTCCGAGAGGCAGCCCACAGGGTATACATCAATCTCATGTCCTCCTTTGAGGGCATGGATTCAGGTGTGAGATTGGAGGGTGATGGCCCACTCAAGGATGGACGGGGTCGGGTGAAATTGGGCATGACCCGGGTATGGGGGGTATGGATGATTATGCATGGAGGGTATGGATGTATGGCTATGGAAGATGGTGGGTTACTGGTTATAACCTGGGAAAAGTTGGGCATGACCTGGGTAAATGGGGGGTATGTTGGCATGTGGATGGGCCATGTGATGTGGATGGCATGAGAGATGAGGTTGATGGGATATAGGATGTAGGGAGCATGGATGATGAGGTGGATGGGACGTGGGAGGTAGGCGGAGGATGGGGGGAGTAGGGTTGTGCGGTAAGGGTGTATGGATGCGAGATGGGGATATATGGGTCGATTGAGAAATGAGGGGTTTCACTAGGGGATGAGATGGGGATATGTTGGGAGAATGTAAGGGAGGGGGATGGGGTGGATGCAAACACGGGCGCCCCAAATGGACCCGTGACATCGAACCCGATGTGGGTGAAGGCGTCGGAGATCAGGTCTTCTCCTACATGGGAATAGGATGGGGATGATGGTGCGGATGTATCGGCTCTCGACATGATCCGTTGATGAGTGTTGTATTGATGTCTTGGGTAAGGGCTAAATACCTTCCTGGTTCTGTTTCTACAGGTTGGGTTCGAGGTCGCCGTAGTGACGGTCACACCAAAAGTATATATATATATATATTTTTGGGTTTTTAATTTTTCTTTATATATATTTTTTTGGATTTTTTATTTGGAAATTAACTCCCCTATTTAAATGAATGATGATCTGGTGTCCTAGGAAAATTCCTGTCTCGGGTGATATATGCACCTTTAGTAGGTCCCTTGGCGGGATCCGATACACTTCGGAAGAAGCGAAAGGGAACCCTTTCATTCTATTAAAGGTAAGGAAATCCATGCAAATGACCCGATCCCCCGGAGCAAATCAATGAGAAGTCACCTTCTTTTGACTGGGCGGGGGCATATTGGGTGTTATAGAATGCGGGAGGCTAATCGGGGAACTTGGGTGGTGGATTGGGCCTCTGTTCGGGTTGCTTGAACCTAGTTTATACTGGGCGTATGTATTATATACGCCTGACCAAAACAAAGCAGATTTAGCTGGGCATATATATTATATACGCCTAGCTTAAATTTGGGGATTTTGGCTGGGCGTATATATTATATACGCCTGAGTATTTCTGGGGATTTTTGGCTGGGCGTGTTTAATATATATGCCTGGAAAAAACTGTTCTTTCAACTTGGTTTGACAATGAACATCAAGCCCTAAATGAGTCTTTTTGACCTTGTTTCCTAGGAGGGATGCTCCCGGGGACTGCTGTGTATGTTATCGGGTCACTCCTTTCCGCTTCCTAGGGATACATCGCTGAATTCGAGTTGTCGACGCTCTCACCATTGCGGGTTTTACGGCTTGATCAGAATTGGAAACCCAACCGATATACCTCCGGCGCAAGCGCCGTCTCAGGTACTGGAAGGGGTGATTCTTTTCAGGGTCATCACCACTAGGGCTGCCGCCTTACTGGAAACTGGGTAAGTTATATCTGTGCCCAAACCCCCCCGAAAACTACCCAAAATACACAAAAATAAATTTGATTATGCCCCCAGACTGTTGGTTCACTTTTAATTACAGATTTTTAAAGGGGAGTGAATTTAAGTCCAAGTTCGGGTCAGGGATGACAAGCCCATGCCGTCTCAACAGGCCGGCGTCCACTGTTAGGATATGACAAGAAATAAGAAAAAATGACGGGGCCAGTCAAGCGACTAAGGAAAATATAAAGTGTTGAAATTTAAAACCGAATCGTAAAGGTAAGTAAGAAAGGTGCGAGTCAAGTGACTAGGCAAAAATTGCTGAAATTTAAGGCCAAAACGTAGGGGTAAATAAAAAGGGTCTCAGTCAAGTGACTAGGCGAAAATAGCTAAAATTTAAAGTCGAAACGTAGGTAAGCAAGAAAGGTGTCAGTCAAGTGACTAGGCAAAAATTGCTAAAATTTAAAGCCGAAACGTAGGGGTAAGTAAAAAGGTGCCAGTCAGGTGACTAGGCAAAAATTACTGAAATTTAAGGCCGAAACATAGGGGTAAGTGTGTTAGTAAAAATAACAAAAATGAAGGAAAAAATAGCAGAAAATCAGAAAAACAGTAATGGTTAGTAAAAATTTATAAAAAACGACAACAAGAGGGGAAGCGCAAGGGTGATCTCCCCAGCAGAGTCGCCATCTGTGCGACTGTAGATTCTCTCGAATCCGTTGCGACGATGTGCTCATGATGGAATAAATGTAGAGTCACTACCCGGAGCTTTTGGTGACCCGGGAAGCCTTTAAATCAATATTTTGAGCACCGAAGTGCTAATATGTCTCTGACTCTAGGGTAGGGGCTTCGGCTATCGATCGGGAAGGGTTTAGGCACCCGATCAACCCGCACGTAGCGGTCTCTATCTATGGCCAAAATGAAAAATAAATATGGGCGGAGCTTCCGCTTGCCCGAAGGCAATATGGTCCTATCAAGTTTTGAGCCAAACCGAAATTTCAGCGGCGTAACGGCTTGAATCCTTGGACGGAGGAAACACCAAGAAGGTAGAGGAAGAGAGGGGTGAGCTGGAGCTCACGGGCCCTTGTTGTACCGTGGAAGACGCTCGCTTTGGTGTACTTTCGATGGCTTTAAATGGCTTTAATGGTAGGAGAATGGATTCTAATGCTAGGATTCGGTAGATGGAAAGTGTAGGGTGAAGCTAGAAACTAAGCTTGACTAAAAAGGAGTGATCTAATGGTTGAAATCGGTTGAAAGGGGTGAATTAAGCATGTTGGAATTCTGGTTGAAGAATGAAAAATAAAAGGGAACTTTCCCTCACTTGGTCTCTCTCTCTCTTAAGCTCAAAAACTTTCAACCTTAATTTATTTCAACCCTTTGGGAAGAGGGGGCGCCTCTCTATTTATAGAGAAGAGGTGGGTTAGAGGGTTACTTAAGAGCTAATTGGTTTAGCAGTTAGGTAATCCCCCATCTAAGGTTTTATATATTTTTATAGTCCTAGGGGGGTGGGGAACCGGTTTCAATGGCAGATGATGGGGTGAGACCATAGGTGACTTAAGGGTTGCATATATGCTCAAAGGGGGTGCAACCAACCTTAAGACACCCACCTCAACCGAGGGGATGGTCAAAAGGTCAAACTCGATGAAGGAATTTTGAGCATCTGATGATAGTTATTGTAGCTAAACTGGGCGTATATCTTACATACGCCCAATTTATGTACAATGATTTTCATGAAAACCAAAGGAGATCTGAGAAGGTGGGTGCATGGGCCTACCTATCTTTGCGTATGTATTATATACGTCCGACCAAATTTGGAAAAATGCCGGTATATATATATACACTTTGACAAGCGGGGCCAAATTTGGGCGTATGTAATACATATTTTATGTAAAACTTCAATTGGCCATAACTTTTGAACCAAAACTCCAAATTGGGTGATCGTTGGCTTGTTGGAAAGCTGGAGAAGTATTCCTTCCTATGGTATATGGCTCATCCTTGGTAGTAGTCTACGTAAAATCTTTTAGCTCTCCTCCCATCAATTGCTCAGAAGGGTTCAAGTTGGGTCTAGGAAGGGATCCTAGGGTTTAGGGGTGATCTCTAAGGGTTGGGGGGAATGGTTCTAAAGGGTTCAGGGTGATTCCTAAAGGTCTGGATAGGTTCCTAAGGGTTCAGGGGTGCATCTCTCTCGGAGTACAAACTGATCGGGCCTTGGGCCGAATTTGGGTGTCTACAGGATGTCAGGCTAAATTATTTCTTAGAGCCAAGAGTCACACCAGTCTCACCTAGATTTGTGAGGCTGTTTTACAAAAATATAACCAAAAGCAGCCAGGAACCATCCACAATCCTCTCCACTAGTATCAATGGACTTCCTATGACATCCCAGATTTTTGCATCTGGAAACTCGCGTCGTCGGACTGACGTTAGGGCGATCCCCAAACGATTCTAATACTTGAACGCTTGGTACATCGACACATAAAGCGGAAAACAAAGCACAACTCTAACTAAGTAGATAGAGTCATCATATAAGCAAAAGAAATCTCTAGTTCTACTATCAAAGTGCGCTAAAAAATAACGATTCTAATCCCATGGAGGTACGCATGGACAAAAGAACTGAAAAGAACCATCGGTGATGGTCATCCATCACCGAAACATGGTTCACAGAATAATATTTATAATATTTACATGAATCTGAAGTCTAAAAATAATGGTTGGACGTTCCAAGCTGAATCTACACACAAAACTCAAAAGTCTATGACCATAACTTCCCCTTAAGGGAAATAATCTTCAGGGGAAGGTTCTAACTCTTCCTCTGGGACGAATTCAGGATCCTCAAACTCAGGATCCTCCATACCAGAATCTAAACCTGTACCTATGACGTATAGTCGAAGGGTGAGCTAACAATTAAGCTCAACAAGGAAAAAGTCTATAGCATGTTTATCATCACATCACACATATATTTCATGATAGCTATCAATAAATGAGGAGGTAAAATCAAAAGCATTTGAATCGAAATGAAGCTAATTTAGATGCGATTTTCAATGATGATCACATGATTTGCTAAGTCTTTCACACACAGAAGAACTTAAATTGATCACTTAAATACACTCCCGAGCATATATAGCATCATGAGTCACAATATACCGATGGGAATACCCACCATCGTCGTTCAATGAATTATTTCATAAAGCCAAGCCCCTGAGATACATTAAAAGGACCACTTGTGCTTCACATTGACCATGTGCAGTCCACAATGTACGGATATCTCGCCGTACGGGCTACACAAGTACCGATATCCTGTCGTACTGGTCACGGATATCCCGCCGCATCGGTCACGGATATACCACCGCGTCGGTTGGGTATTCACACACAAACCTCAAATCAAAGTGTGAAAATTAACTTATAGTTTATCACCGTCAAATGTGGTAATATATAGCAAGGTTTAGGGTTTTGGAAAACTAAAGTTCACACACACACATGCTCATGTCTAACTGAGTTCACACATACACATTTTCGAGTCTTACTGAATTGGCGCATACACGTATTTCACACACACACATGTTTACAATTGAATCCGTGTACAAAGCTCATGCATATTAAATAATGACGTTTCATGATTTTCACACAGATATTGATCATATAGGAATTTACATGCTTATTGTAACAAGGCACATGTTATAGAAGTTTCTCTACCTCACGCGAAGTCCACACGAAGGTCCTTCTTTGTCAAAATACTCCCTTCATCATGCACACATGATCTTAACCTAAACACATCACATTTATGTCTCACATGTTAGAAGTGATGAAGAAAAATAAGTCTCAAAAGTCCTTTCTCTCAAAACAGACAAATACTAGAATCTGGCAAAATCGATCGATCGACTCCCAATCCGATCGATCGGTTCACAAAATTGATCGATCGAAATATTTTTCAATCGGTAGGTTTCCATCCAAAAACACACACATCTCTTTTTATATAATCGGTCCCACACTTGATCGATCGGTTTCAAAACCGATCAATCAATTTCTAAATCGATCGATTGATTTCTAAATCGATCGATCGGATTACTCAGAAACCAATCTCTTCCTCACATCTCATCCTGTCGACCCTACAGGAACCTGTCAACTTCACAGGTAATCCTGTGGACCCTTCAGGCAACCTGTCGACCTTTCAATGGAGCCTATTGACACACAAATCAATCGATCGAATTTCCATTCGATCGATCGGTTTTCACTTAGAAAATCCTCTTTCTCTGTTCTATGAATATTTCTTCACATTCTGTCAAAACTGATCGATTGGCTCTAATTTCAATCGATCGTTTTAACAGACTCTTAGCAACACGGGTTTCTTCTTTTAAGTTTATTTTTCCCCAAAACTTATCACAGTTATTCCTTATCTTTTAGGGCATTTATTGCCCAACCACACATCATGGTTGCACATTAAATTCCAACCCTTTTGGGCATTGATTACTCAACATAAAAACTCATTTAATTCCACCCTTGTAGGGTATTTATTGTCCATCTTCCAATCATAATTACATATGCTTTCAAACATAATTTCGTACCTTAAAATCAAGATCTTTGCACATCAACGGTCTAAGTCCTTAAATCTTTGGCTCCTCTTTCCCCACACTTCTAGGATTTGCAAACTCCTCTTCTCACGATCAAATCACACACACACGGGAGTTCTCTTCTTCTCTTCCCAGGGCTTCTTCCTTATACAAAACTCAAACCACAAGGTAAAGATATTAATTTCTTATCCAAGTTAGGCTTTTATACTTAAAGTCATAGTTTGGGAGTTATGCCGGTACACCATACTTCGGTGAACGTCATCTCATCTGACGGTCATTTTATATTTTGTTTTCATCCTTGTTCACCTAACGAATCACATTTCTCATCTTAAACCACGTGAGCGATAGGACATACATCCTGAGTAGGATGATTCGGAAACCAAAATTTTTGGTCGTTACAATCTCCCCTCCTTAGGAATTTTCATCCGCGAAAATTGGCTAAGGTCGTTTGATTTGAAAGCAAGTTGTCACTCCGTATGGAGTTACACACGCACGAACTAAAGTCACCTAATGAAAACAAAATATTTCCCCCTTTAAGAGAACCCAATCCCTTAACGGGTTCCTAACAAGACATAGCTTATATATAAAAAAATTCATGCACCTCATACAGACTTATATATCAACACTACCATCATAGACCATTTAATCACCTATCTATGTCATACGAGTCAATTTGACTCGTCTATCACACCTGCATGAAATTCAAGTTTTAATAGTAACAGCAACACATCCATCTGCACATAAGACATGAATTGCTAACAATATGCTGAATTTAAATTTATACAGAGCCAAAAAGAAATTCTTGTAGGTCTACCAAGACCAAATAGGTCACCCACTACACAAAACATCAAAATGAAGCTAACTCAAAAGTTTATCATTCCCTCACATCTTAAGGTTCATGTGGCACATCAGAAGGTCTAGCCTACTTGTCATCAGCCTCCCTACGGCCAAAAATAGAAGCTCTAGTGGTGTCATACCATGGGTCAAGTACATAGGCACAAGCATCTGCAAGCTGCGTCATATAGTCGGTAGGGTAGGCATACTGCATGAGGCACATAAAAATGCCCTCATGGTAGTCTATCCGATGATGTAACAACTGATTACTCTGCGCCAGTTGAGTCACGTGAGCGAGAACATCATCCATCGTTGTCGTCGCTAGAAGTTGAGGTGCTGGTACACATCTAGGTACATGCTGTTGTGGCAACAGAGCTGGTGGTACTGGTTGCTCTCCTTGTTCTCCTTGCATCGCAGCCGGTGCCATTGGCTCCAAACCTCAGGTTGTGCACTCTTCACTAACTGATAGTAGGTCTTCTTCCAGTCCTTAAATGTGTAGAGTTTCTCATTATCCATTTTCTGTGGTTCTGAGTCCGGTATATCATACTCCACTCCCCCTCCAGAATAATCGTCAATCATGCTTGATATCAAGCGAGCATAGAGTATTTTATCCTTGAGGCTTGCTTTGCCCTCTAGCATTTTTCCCTGGCATATACAATGACATCTCGTACTAACGCTGGGGCATGAAACCATCTACGCGTAAATGCTGAATATAGTGCTTTTTGCAAGACTCAAACTAGTTCTATTTTATGCCTCATCGGGTAAAGATTACACTTCAAGATAGTGTCTAACATCCACATATCACGGGGCAAATCTGCCCTTTTGATAGCTTGCCCTGACCCATGTTAGCCCCGGGTCATCCTTGCGCACACCTTGTGAAATTGTACGTCTTCCAGATAGGGTTCCAACAATTTTTATCTAGTGCCCTAGTCCGCATAGCAGTCTAAGGCATCTATTATACAGTCATAGTCAAATTTATACTCTCTATTATCGATTTTAGTATAGCTCGCTTTGTCGTCTTCCCCCTCATACATATTTTGATAAAAAAATCTCACCAATATAGGGTAATAAAAGTCTCCTAAGGGTTTGAGCTCATTTTTGATTCCACCCTTTTTAATGTAGTCCACAGCCCATTGAGCAATTTCTATATCACTTAACAGTACTGGGTCAAAATTTCGTTTAGGCATAAAGTCCTTTGCGGCCCACCATGCATTTGGTCCCTCAAATGGTGGTGGTCTACGCGAAGAACCCGCACGTAGGCTTTGAACTCAAGAACTTTGAGAAATTCCAAAGGAAATGCATGATCTTACCTCAAGAACTTTAAAGAAAACCCCAAAACTTTTGAACAAATAAAAATAAAACTCGATTCTCTTTTATACTGCCTGAATCAATCGATCAGTTTGCGTATTAAATGAGCAAGTCGGCCTCTTAAGCTCAACCTGTCGACTCTTAAAATTGAGCCTCTCGAGAATTTTTTATCGATCGATTTCTGGTTCGATCGATCGGTTTCCCATAATGAGCCTATCGACCCCTACATGATCCTCTCGACTTGAAACAGAACTTGTCGACCTGAAGAACTGGACTGCTCGTCATATTTCAATCGATCGATTTATAATTCGGTCGATCTATTTTCAAATCGATCGATTAGTTTGGACTTCGATCGATCGGTTTTGACTGATAACACCTGATTCTCTATTTGGTTACTTAATCGATCGGTTTCACACTTGTTCGATCAATTTTAAAATTGATCGATTGGATTTCATTTCGATTGATCAGTTTTGACAAAAAACCTTCAACTTGTTGAGTATGTCTTCCTCTACCTATTTTTGGCGAGTTTGATTTCAAAATTTTAATTGCTTATTATAATATAGCTGAAAATGGTGCCTTTTCATAGATGAAACAGTTACATAATATAAAACACCATGCATACAAAATCTTTGTATTAATAATTACATGACATCCAAAGTCCCTGGGGTCTCATTAAAATAAGTGTGGGTACTGCTCGAGAATGTTTGCTTCACGCTCCCAAGTAGCCACCTCTTGGGAATGATTCTTCCATTTTACCAATACTAGAGGAATCCGTTTATTACACAACACTTGCTCTTTTCGATCGAATACTTGCACAGGTTCTTCCCTAATAGTCAAGTCCTCGTAAATCTCAATCACCTGATCATCAAGAACATGAGTTGGGTCCTTCACGTATTTTCTTAACATTGATACATGAAACACATTGTGTTCCCTATCCAGTTGCGTGGGTAATGCGATCCTGCATGCAACTTCTCCAACTCTTCCTAAAATCTCATAAGGTCCCATATAGTGTGGACTTAGTTTTCCACGCTTCCCAAAATGCATTACTCCTTCCAGAGGTGACATCTTTGGGATACATGGTCCCCAATATGAAAGTCCACACTCGTCCATTTTAAGTTGGCATAACTCTTCTGTCGGTTCTAAGCAATCTTTAGTCTCTCCCTAGTCCAATGGACTGCTTCAGTAGCTTTTTCAAAGATTTTTTACCCTAAAAAAAACTTCTCTCCAGTTTCTTTCCAATTGAGCGGAGATCTACATTGGCGCCCATATAAAGCTTCGTAAGGAGCCATGCCAATGCTTGCTTGGTAACTTTTATTATATGCAAACTCAATCAATGGTAAATGTTGATCCCATGATCCTCTAAAATCGAGCATACATGCCCTAAGAATATCTTCGATTACCTGATTTACCCTTTCAGCCTATCCATTTGTTTGAGGGTGGAATGCGAACTAAAATCTAACCTCATACTCATTCCTTCTTGAAACTTTTGCCAAAACTGAGAGGTATATAATGGGTCGCGATCTGAAACAATGCTCTTTGGAATATTGTGTAATCGGACATTTACTCTCATATACAGATCTGCCAATTTACCAGCTATATATGTAGTTTTATAGGGCAAGAAATATGCTGATTTGGTTATTCTATCAACTACCACCCAAATGATGTTATGTCGTCTTGCCATCTGTGGTAATCCCAAAATGAAATCCATGGATATTGACTCCTATTTCCACTCTGGAATCAGTAGTGGTTGTAGCAAACCGGATGGATGTCTGTGATCTACTTTAACTTGCTGACATACCAGACATCTTGAAACATACTCAGCCACATCTTTCTTCAAACCTCGCCACCAGAAATTCTTCTTCAAGTCTTGGTAGATCTTCGCACCACCAGGATGAATGGCATATTTTGATTTTTGCGCTATGTCTAAGATAGTTTGCTAGAGATCGGCATCAGCTCGTATACATAGACGCCCTCTAAATGTTAGCGATCCATCCTCCCTTATGGAGAAATCTGAATTTGTGCCTTCTGTTACCCCTTGTCTGATCTTTAGTAACTCTTATTCTTTCATCTGAAGTCCAAACATTTGATCAAAGATCGTCAATCGAATCATAATGTTTGCCAACAATGCACTTGAATCTTAAACCTCGATCTTTTTGTCATACAGAGAAAGATCTTCTAGTAATCTCCATCTACGAATCCCCATAATCAGACTAGACAATTGAGCTAAACCTTTTTTACTCAAGGCATCTGCCACAATGTTAGCCTTGACTGGGTGATTGAATAGAGCAATAATAGTCTTTTAGAAACTTGATCCATCTCCATTGCCTCATATTCAATTCCTTCTCTGTAAACAAATACTTGAGGCTCTTATAATCCGTGAAGATTTCAAATGTTTCTCCATATAGGTAGTGCCTCCATATCATCAATGCAAAGATCACTACTGCTTATTCCAAATCATGTGTTGGGTAATTCTTCTCCTGGTCCTTCAATTATCAAGACCCGTATGCAATGACTTTTCAATGTTGGTTCAACACAGCCTAATCCACTATAAGAAGCATCGCTATAAACCACAAATCCTCTATTGCATGATGGAATAGCTAATATTGGTGCGAAGGTAAGTCTCTTCTTAAGCTCTTGGAAGCACTTCTCACACTCTTCAGTCCACTCGAACTTAACATCCTTCCTTGTGAGTTTGGTAAGTGGTCCTGAGATCTTGGAGAATTCCTCTAAAAACCTTCTATAATATCTAGCTATACCGATAAAACTGTGAATTTCTGTTACCGTCGTTGGTTGTTTCTAATCTACGACTGCCTCAATCTTCGATTGATCTACTGTAACTTTATCCTTAGACACAACATATCCCAGAAAACTCACTTGCTCTAGCCAGAACTCACACTTGCTGAGCTTTGCATAAAGTTGGTATTCACGTAACGTTTGTAGAGCTATTCTTAAATGTTGCTCATGTTCTTCCTTGAAACTTGAATAGACTATGATGTCGTCCATAAACACAACGACACACGTATTGAGATGTGGTTTAAATACCCTATTCATGAGATCCATGAATGAAGCTGGCACCTTACAACTGATCGAAGAGGTTATCTATTCTTGGCAAAGGGTACCAATTCTTTCTGGTCAACTTGTTCAATTGATGATAGTCGATGCACAATGTCATCGACCCATCCTTCTTCACAAACAAGACCGGTGCACTCCAAGGAGACACACTAGATCTTATGAATCCCTTATCTAGGAGTTCTTGCTGTTGTTCCTTTAATTCTTTCAACTCATCCAGAGCCATTCGATAAGATGCTTTAGAAACTAGCTCCGTACCTGATGCTAAGTCAATTACAAACTCCACTTCTCTCTCCACTGGCATTCCTGGTAACTCATCTGGAAATACATCTTCAAACTCACAAGCAACCGGAATATTGGTTATCATGTGCTTCTCCTCCTTTTTCTCTTATAGAAAAGCAAGGTATCCAGTACATCCGTTCTTTATCATGCGCTCTGCTTGGATCGCAGATATAAACAGTATGATGGTCGATCGCATACTAAAGATCCTGAACGTGACAAAACGTGACTATCTTTCTTTGGAAATCAACACTCGCATTATGAGCAGATAACCAATCCATACCAAGGATCATGTCGAATCGTTACATATCAAACATAATAAAATCAACCGCTGCCTCATGTTAATCACTGAAAAATATCATTTTTCACCTCTTAACCTAGCCGTTACTACACTTTGGAGCCATTTAATAAACCTCTTTGGAGTGTGTTTGTAGTTAATAATAACTTTGCAGCTTAGTATAACAATCCACTCATTTGGAGGCCAAAGAAGATAGTTTTTAAGCCAAGCCTTAAAGCAGATCCAAGAACAGAGGTTACACCATGGTGGTATATACCTTGGGGATCAATTTGGTAGCTAAAGTGTGCACTGGAAGTCAAGCAGATGAAAGAAGAGCGAACCCATGCAGAGGAGACTATTGCAGCAGTCTGTGCACAGCAGCAACTGTGCATAGAGGAAGTCTCGCACAACTAAAAGCAAACTCGCGCACTCCTTACACAACCCAATTGGCCTCAACAGCCCCCTCGCACAATTCTCGCATAGCTCAAGCCCGCAATTATAAAAGAACTTGCGTAGTGCACTTAAAGATCACACTCAACTAGCGCAGCTCAAGAGGAGAGAGAGTCCTAGAAGATTTTCTCCTGAAGATCTCGTGAAGACCTCGCATGCCTCCAAGATAGAGCCAGCTATGCGAGATTTATAGCCCATCCTACCCCGTGCAGCTCAATGCTCATCCTCCCGATAGCCTGGTGAGACGCAATATAGCCCAGCGAGAGCCTCGTGACTTAAGCCATTTGGAGAACCATCTGTGTGAGCAATGCTACACAATGTAAAAGGGACCTCGCGAAGCTCATTCAACTACAAGATTAACCACGCGACAGCTTTGCGAGAGGCCAAATTACAATGCTTCATTCACACAAAGCTCGGGATCCCTACTTCTCAGTCCATACACAGGGAAACTTTGATGATTTCCTCACTTCTAGGACACACATCCCAAGGCTCTCATCGATTTCACACATCCCAAGGCATCCAAGGTTCACCATGGTGCCATGTCTTCAAGCAAAAATTAGGGTTTTCTCTTCAGTGTTGCCATTGGCCAAGACACTGAGAGACTTAGTATTTAAGTTATAATATTTTAGCAGAAAATTATCTCATCTTTAACCTAAATTGGTTGTGAGCTCTTGAGTGTTTAGGTCATTAGGGTTAGGATTAGATCATCCCTTTTCCCTTTCTTCTTCCTTGGCTCAACATTTGCTGGCTAAGATCTTGTGCAAATAGTTGGCTTTATTTCAGTTTGTAATGGGTGTTGTGTGAGCATTTGGGGCTGATTTAGGATTTTTGTACTGGCTGTTGCCTTGAGGGCATACATTGTATGTTTCATTTCAATCAACGCAATACCATTTTTCTAGCTTATTTGAATATGCATTTATTTTATATTTTATGCATGGATATCTATGGATTTGATACACCCATGGTTGCTCGAGCTTGTAGCCCTGTAACTATGGTGGAAACTGCAATTATCTTATTCTATCTCAGCCATCTGTGAGGAAGATAACCTCTGTGATAGCCTATGACCATTCAAGTGGACAGACTATAGCCCTAAGGCTAGTCTAAATCACAAATCTGAGATAGATTCTTCCTCTCTGCACTTGAGCTTATAGCCAAGTGAGAGACTGTGTAGATCCAAACTCCCCTTTGTGTTGCAATGCCATTATTAGATTTAAGATCTGATATTCTATAGAGATTGTAGACTTGTGAGCTTGGTCGTTACAGGCCTTTTGTAATTTTCTCTCTTCTCAAGTTCACTAAGCACTAATTTTAAAAAAATTCCTTACATTTGTTTCATGAGAGTGTTAGAGCTATAGCAAGTCTCAGTTTTAAAATGTTTTTAATATCCTCTATATGTAAAATATCAGGTGCGAAATTATTTTGTTTCCTCAATTTCTGTTAAAACCTTGCTGCACTACCATTAACTATCCATTGGCAATCCTTGCTACACCCCCAAACCTATGAGAAATAGTGTCCTCACTACTTAAAAGGTAAAGGGATGTGCATCATGACAAAAATATATACAGAGTAGCAAGGAAAGAAAAAGAAACACATAAAGTACAACTAAACAAAGAATAGCAATAAACAGACAAAATAAGGACTAGTAGTAAACAAAACACACAAATGAGGACAAGAAATCAAACAATAACACAGAAAGAAAGTAGGAAAATCCTAGTAAAATAGACTAAAGAGAAATCTATTGATAATATGAAAAGACGGAGAAAAATACAAAAGCAACCTAAGCAACTGTAGAAAGCCTATGAAACTAGGTAAAAATCCTAAAAACAAACTAAAACTACTCAGAGTCAGAGTCAGAGTCAGAGGTGAAGATGTCAGTGAATCCTTGTTTAGTAGCATAAGCTTTTAACTCAGCTCTCCTCTCAGCCTTGGTCTGCTTTGTAGCAGCTACCTCCTTAGACTAGGTAGTTGTCTCCTCTTCAATTTGTAAGGTACGCTCAGATGCTTGGGCAGGCAGGCCAGCAGTCAAGTGAGCAATTTTTCTTTTAAGGATTTTAATCCTTTTATCAGTCAGTGCAACTTAGGTGTCATACAATTCCTGAGCTGCCTTATTGCGAGCTTTAGAGGCAGCCAACCTCTCCTCTAATCCATTAGCTCTGTATTTCTCAGAGACTGCAATGAGCTTTGCAGCTTCATAGTGGAGTACAATGCTTTGCTAGCCCTTGGATATTTGCATCATCTCATAGTTGTAGTCCACAGTCATTTGCTCAATCTTCACTTCATAGGGCATCTTAATTGATCAGCGGAGGACAGCCATTCCTCGCACATCTCTTTTGAGGTAAGGATTTTGTTGTACGACATGGAGGAGGGTGGAGTATGGAGGGGGGTGGGGAAAAAAGGAGGCAGGGAGTATGGACTAAGGAGATTGAAGTTCAGGAACTGGGTAGGTGGAGGTTGGGGTTGGGATTAGGTCCTCCACATTTGTGGCAGAATCAGAGGTAGCTACCATAGGTGGGAGATTAGGTTGGGATTGTGGGAGGTTGATAGGCAGAGGTAGGGGAATGATGGGAGGTTAGATAGGTTCAGGTTGGGGTTCTGATTCAGGTTCAGTTTGAGTAGAGTTATCGGTGTAGGTAGGAGTGATGGCGGGTTGTTGGGGAGGTTGGGTTAAAAGTGTCAAGGCGGAGTGGATGGCTTGGAGGCTAGTTGGCAGGGAAGATTGACTTTAGAGTGTGTGGTTCATGGCTTGGAGTGTGGCCTCAATTGATGATTGGGTTTGGTTGTTGGCCATCACTTGGGATTGAAGGAAAAGTAAATGGTTTAGGATATGGGGTAAAGGGTCAGGTGTGACAGGGGCTATGGGTTGGATTGGTGGAATAGGTTGGAAAGGGGGAGTGTGGGTATGGGTGAAAGGTGGGGTGGGTGAGGTGTGTAAATGGGTAGGCTGTGGAGAATCTGGTAGTGGGGTGTACTCATGTCCAATATTGTCCACGATGGACTTTATTAGAGATGAATAACCTTCAGTAGTGATCTGGTCTTGGGTACTTGGAGGTGAGATGGAGAAAATGGGGTCAAATTCAAAGGGAATGGATGGAGGGGAAGAAGTGGCTGGGTTAGCTGATGAAGCTGGTGCAGGGCTCAATGGTGGAGTGGCTAATATGGATGGGCTGGCTGGAATGGTGGGTGAAGGTCAGGTAGGGGTTGGGTCAATGGTAAAAGGAATGGATAGGGGTGTTGATGTGGTGATGGTGGAAAAAGCAGCTAAGGTGCTTTGAGGTATGGAGACTGGAATGGAAGGTAGGGAAACTGAGATGGATGGTGTGATAGAAGGGGGGGAAATGAGACTGATCCTCTCAAAGCCATCAGAGGATACAACTGGGACAAATGGAGGCACAATTGGAGGAGTAGCAGATGTGAGCAAAGGCTCACAGGATATTGCTACAGAGGTTTCAGGTGGAGGTGTGGAGGTAGTGATAGCTGTAGGGTGAGGCTCTGAGTTCACAGAAGCAAATGGGGCTGCATGTGGAGCTTCTACCATTGTATCTTCACTGGACTTACTTTTACTCTTACCAATGAGGGTCCTATTGGCGGACCGGCCCTCTTCCCAAAAACTTTAGGGGTCACCTTTAACATTAGCTCATCTACTTTGATCACAAAATCCTTTCTCTTTAGCAGGGCAATGATGAGCCTGCTATAAGGGAGCCTAGGTAGGACTTGCACTCTCCTGATTTTCTCATGTACATCCACCATAACATCAACAATTAATTTTGTAGCATTCATAAATTGGCCCTTGGAGAAGAAATATAGGGCATCCACTATTGGCACTCTCCTCTCTTGTTGGTGCCCACTCACATAGATATTTTTCCTCAAGATGGAGTCAAAGAAGAGCATGTTGGGGGGCAAATCTCTTCTCATGATTGAGTCCCTGGACCCCAGAATGCCTTGAGTGAGGTGCCTGGCCATTACTTTGAAAGAGAAATTCTTAGGTGCAGCCATTCCATAGACTAAATCAAAAATAGAAGGGACCCCCAATGCTATCCCAATATCTCTGTAATCCACCACCATCTCTACATGATCAATTAAAATTACAAGGCAGGACTTAAGTGAATCTGGCTTGGTTTGTTTTATGAGATTTTGATACCACAACTTAACCAGCCTTGGGTAAGATTTTTCATTCAGTGGGCTCACCATGGGTGTCAGGTCTGCCTTCACCAAATAATTGAAAGTATTCTGACACTCCTCTACTTTAGAGAAATAGGGTCTCAGGGATCAGACCTAATGCATCCACAAATTCATTGGGTGTGGATCTGTTAACAGGAACTTCAGGATCAGCCACAGGGTTATCCTCAGATTCATGAATTTTAGGTATAGGAATTTCTACCTCAAGGACCTCCTAAACAAGTTCTTCGCTGGGTTGGGACCTCTTTGATTTCTTATCCTTCTTAGACTTCACAGTTTTCTCAGCTTGGTCCATAACCAGCTTTCTCTTTACAGGTGGGGATTTCGTGGGCTGTGTGGTGCGCCTACTAGACGTCCTAGTTGTTGTAGTGGTGGATTTAGAAGGTACCTTGAAGAGATTAGTCAGGATATCCTCTTGACCCACCATTAAAAATTCAATTTCCACAAATTCAAATTCAGTAATTACACCAACTTCTTTGAGTTGCTCAAATTACCCACACCAATTGGAAATTGAAGAGTCAAACTTAGAAATCACAAAGTGGAGATGAAGAACTTACTAATAGGAAACTAGGGTTTCTCATATCACGCTGTGCACGGTACCAAATCAACTTAGACTAGGTGCACAATGTTGCCCTGAAGAAATTAAAGCAATTAGAGTAGTGGCAAAGTGTTTAGAGTGGCAACCAGTGGGGTAGAGAGAGAAAAAAGAAAATGGAAAAATTGCCAGAGCAAACTTAAAGTGCAAAGAGAAGCTGTCGAATGGAAAAAATGGAGTTGTCGTTAGGTTTAAAGTAGTGGGGAACAACTGTTAGGCTATTTCGAAGTGCTTGCTACTGACTTTATTGGGGGCAGCGATAAGAATGGGGTGAATAAAAATGAATGAAATTTGGATTGAAAATGACAGAGCAGCAAGCCTAAAATATGCACAATCCTGCAAGATACAGGGCCTGTTGTAGCAAGTTTTGATAAGTAAGAGTTTGTCCCATAGGGAAGTTGATCTTAAGCTCTAAGGGAGCCATCTTTAGTAGGCCCTCCAGATCTGACTACAGATCTAGCAATCCTAAATGGAAGGGGATTTAGGGTCACTAAAATCTAAATTCTAAGGGGTCCTAATGTCTAAACTATAGAAAGGGTTCAGAAAAAAGATGGAGCGATAAAATAAATATAAAAGGGTGAGAAGTATGCTAATAGGTTCAGATCTGATGGGTTTCATGACTCAAATTCAGATCTGCTGCTATAGAAGTCCTGTCCAATGGCTATATTATCACCACTGAGGAGAAAGAATCCAACTCATCTCTGTGCCATGATCCAATCCCTTTATGGCTATAACCTGTCCACTTAAATGGTCCCAGACTATCCAATTGGGGAACCACAGTCCAGAGATGGGTCAAAACAAGTTTATCATTGTAGACACTACTTCATCCAAGCTACAAGCACAAGAATCCATAGGGAACCTCAACCTCTAAAATGCTCTGTTTGGGGCTAGGCCTGTATGGGAGCATGTTAGCCCAGACACATAGAACCAGCAAGAGTTTGAGTGCAGCCTTAGATCCAGCTGTCCACTGCTTTAGAGAGACTGCAGTGATCCAGTTGCAAGCCTACAATCTCTATAACCAAACCAGATCTGCCATCTAATGGCGGGTCTATACACATACAGGGGAGTTTGTCTCAGCATAATCTGTCATAGGGCTACAAGCACAAGTGCAGAGAAGAATAATCCATCTTGAGTCTGTGGGTGGGCTTCACCCTAAGGCTATAACCTGTCCACTTAAATAGTCACAAACTATCCCTGACATTATCCTCCTCACAAAGCTCAAGATAGAATAAGAAACATTGCTACCACCACCATGCTCACAAGGCTACAAAAGCTCATTGCTCCCATGGGGACTTCAGATCTAGTGGGTCCTGTGGTGGGGCTAGGCCTGTATGGGAGCATGTTAGCCCAAACACAAAGGTCACTTGGATCTGAGTAAACCATAAAATCAGTCCTCCATTGCTTACAATACGTCCTAGCAATGGAGGATCTCATGGTAACAACCATGTACAGAACAACTCACAAATAAAAATCCCATAAATGTAAAACACCCTATCATAAAACTCCATTTATCTATTCCAAATAGTCATATAAAGGCATAGCCAGCAACTGCTGGACTATGGAGAGAAGAAAAAGTAAAAAGAAATCTACCTAAACCTTACTAGAGATCTATAGCTACTGCAAGAAGAAGATAGACAAAATTCTATTCTAAGCAGAGAGACCCCTAAACCTAAACCAGGCTTAGGTTTATATAGCAGTTATTTGGTGGCATATTAGGGTTAGGAAACCCTAATTTTAACGATGCCACATGGCCTAATACTATTCCTTGGATGCCTCGGGGCACGTGCACGAAACTTAGAGTGTTGGAATGCATGCCCTAATTACTGGAAGTTCCCAGAATGTCCTCTGCAGAGGTGAGGGAGTGTTGACAAGTGAAAAATACCATTTTTTGCCCCTAAACTTAAGTCTTGATAGACCTTTGAGAGAACTAAATAAGTGTTTTAAGTGCCTATGTTGCAGCTAACAATAAAGACAGGCTTAACCATAAAAGCAGCTCAAAAGTGCCAAAAAGATGACAATCCATGTCAGTCCAAATGAAGGAAGTGAAGAAACAACCTCATCAGTTGTGGAAAAGTCTAAAAGGAAGAGGCAAAGACCTGTAAGAGAAGCAGGGAACAATTCGAACAAAGAAATGCAATAGAGAGTTCTTTTCGCAAAGAACCTGCACGTTTCGTAAAGAACCTGGAACTCTGCGAAAAGGAATAAACCTCCAGGCTTAGTTTTCGAAGAGCATCTGAACTCTTCGAAAAGAAGATTGAACTTTGCGAAAAGGAGAAAACACAATTCGAAAAGAAGATTGAACATTGCGAAAAGAGCTTCAGAAGCCACAGCACTTTGCGAAAAGGCCCTTAAGCTCTGCGAAAAGGTATTCTGGAGATTCGCAGCTTTAACAAGGGCAATTCAGTAATCTGTTGCATGCGTCCCAATGCGTTTTAAAACCCAAGGACATTCCGGAAGATTCTGAGCATGAACCAAAGGCATATTCCACCCCATGTGAACACCCAAAGATGAAATTACTTGGTGGGAACTTCTAGAAGCTCAAACAGATTTTTGAATTACATAACAGAATTGATGCTTCTATCACTTGATTGGCTGAATCAAATCGAAGAATTCTGATTGGCCAGAACAGATCTGGATCCTCGTGCTCAACCACCATTGGTCAATACATTCTGAGCACCTCTGATTGGTTGAAACACATCTTAGTTAGACTTGGGGAAAACTATAAATAGACGAACCATTTACCCAATTTGGACATCCAAATTTTGAGTTTTATTTCTAATCCCCCATTTCCCAGACAGACAGCTTGTCTGCAATCCTTGTAATAGCCTACTTTGTACTGGCATTTGAGAGCTGTGAGATACTGCTGTAACTCAAAGGAGAGTTTGCATCCAAGACTGTAAATCCGAGGGCTGTTAAGCCGTGCTCTGTAAATTGTAAGAATGAATTTTAAAAGGTTGCTGTAAGCTATGCATTCTCCATTGGGCTCATGTCAAGGGTTCCCTCCAATCTCCTGAGTACATTAGACTCCTTTAGATTCATTATTTTGCATGCGATTTCCCTTGATTCATTAATCCTGTAAGAATTAGTGTTGGTAACCTAGTACCTTACAACATTTGTAGTGATGTTCCTGTTCTGAATTAAGGATTTGGATTGAAGACTATTGGATGGTTTGTGGCCATTAAAGTGGACAGACCATAACCATAAGTACAATCTAATCCTTGAATTAGATTTATCTCTCTTACATCTGTGCTTGTAGCCAGATGAAGATTGGATCATCTCTGATAAGTTGCAATTATTCTCATTAGCTGTCAAAGACCAAATCAGATTTAGATATTACTTCTCATTCTTTGTTTCAATCATTCCCCCAACTCGGATCTGGATCATTTAGTTAAAGTTTTCTTTGTTTTTAGTTAGTTAAACGTGACAAATTCAAACCTCTTATCAGTAATCTAGATAGGATAAGGAGCCAGATCTGGTAGCTCAGATCTGGAGGTTTATCTTACATTTTAGACAAATTCTTTGTGGACGATCTTTCACTCACTTACTTTTAAAACTTGCTATAATTGGCCCTGATCTTGCAGGCTAATTCTCTTCTAACTGTGCTGATATTTCTTTACTCTTTTTAATATTCTAGATTCAGTATAATTTAGTAGTTGCAAACCTGTTTTCAAAACACACATAAATCAAGCACACTAAGAAGATACAACAAGTTTTTGGCGCCGTTGCCGGGGAATTTGTTCTAAAATAGATAGACCTAAGTTTTTCATTTTAATTTTTATCAGTACTAAACTATTCTATTGTTTATACTCGTGCAGTTATTCATATTCCAGTTTTTAAAGAAGGGAAATTACTGAAAGGAATTCTGAAGGTTTGCTGTGCATAATCAGATTTTTTTTTTGTTCTGAGTTGTATGTTTGGTAGGAGGACTCTCAGCCCTGAGATTCTCCCATTGAATTTAGAAGTTGAAAGGCTACTACGAACCAAGCAAACAACACAGAATTCTGCTACTATGGGTGAAGAACCTCGACTTTTGAGGGATTACTTTGCACCTGGTGCTTATAATTCCCCCTTTTGCATTCAATTTCCTACTGTTGAAGGAAATTATGAGATCAAGTCATCAACTATCCAAATGCTTCCTTCCTTCCATGGGTTGAGTAAGGAAGACCCATACAAACATGTGGATGAATTCTTGGCTCTTTGCACCACATTCAACATAGCTGGACTGGGTCCAGAAGCAACCAAGCTGAGGCTCTTTCCTTTTTCATTAAAGGATAAAGCTAGAGCATGGTTATCCATGTTAGCACCAAATAGTATCACTTCATGGAATGATTTACAATGTCAATTTTTAGCCAAATATTTCCCAATGTCTAAAACTAGCCAATTGAGACAAAGTATCATTTCATTTTCCCAAAATTCAACTGAAACTTTCCATGAAGCATGGGAAAGATTTAAGGAACTTTTAAGGCAATGTCCTCATCATCAAGTTCCTAGATGGCAGCTAGTTCAAAGCTTCTATCAAGGAATTGATCAAAAAGGCAAAAATATGGTGGATGCCTCCTGTGGAGGCACTTACTTACAAAAAACTGTTGAAGAGGTTTAGGACTTATTTGAAGTGATTGGTGAAAACTCCACTCAGCAGGAATCTCTGTCAAGAGAAATTGAAAATCCTGCTAGGTTGAACAACCACCAACCCACCAAAGGGAAGATCTATGAGGTGAATGAGTTGGAAAGAAAGATGGACAATCTAACCACAAAGTTTGATAGATTGATGGACTCACTTAAAACTCCAAATATTTCAAGAGTAGAGGAGGCATGTCTGATATGCCAGTCCCCTACTCATTCACTGGACCAATGTCCTGCTGCATCACAGTTCCCAGATTTAATGGTGGAACAAGCTCATGCTGCTCAATCATTTGGACAGATGCAGTCAAATGAATATCCATGGAGAGCACACCCCAATTTGAGGTGGAACCAGGGGAATTACCAATCCCAACAACAGCAACAACCAAAGAATCAAATGCCTTTCAAAACTGCACAGCCGTATCAGCAAAATTTTTATGTCAAACCAAACTTTCGACCCATTCCATAACAACTGTGCATTTCGATTCAAAACCCTTCCAGGTCCCTTTCTTTTGAAGATCAAGTCCTAAATTCACTCCAGAATTTAGGATCTTTAACTCAAACTGTGAATTTTCATAGCCAGAGCATAAAGAAGATTGAAGAAACATTGGGACAGCTTTCAAATACCTTGGCAAAAAGAGAGGAAGGAAAGTTACCCAGCCAACCTTTGAACAATCCCAAAGGACAGTTCATGGTTGGAGAAGCTTTTAATTCACATGAAGAAGTAAAAACTGTCACCACTTTGAGAAGTGGAAAAATGATAGATAACAAAGTGGGTATTGAAGAAGAAAGAAATGAGGAAGAGGATAAAGATATGTAGCAAGAGCAGCATAGTGATAGCAGTCGGGTTGCTGATGTACCTCAGAAAAACCAAAAACATGAAAAACAAAAAATTAAAAAAATTTCTGAAAATACTTCTAAAGCTGTAGATGAAAGATTGGTTCCTCATTTACCATTTCCACATGCAATGAAATCTGTATCTCCTTTTGATAAAGGGAACACAAAAATAGATGATATGATGGAAACTTTCAAGCAAGTCAAGATAAATTTACCTTTGCTTGAGGCAATCAAACAAATTCCAGCATATGTAAAATTTCTGAAAGATGTGTGCACTCACAAAAGACAATCTAGGATACAGTTGTCCAAGAAGGTCTTTGCTGTGGAAAGAATTAGTCAGGTGTTATCCATTGCTACACCTCCCAAACTTCAAGATCCCGAATCCCCACAATCCCTTGCATTATTGGGGAACACACCATTGAAAAGGCTTTATTAGATCTGGTGCTAGTGTCAACCTAATTCCATATTCTCAGATATGAGAAGCTAGGTTTGGGAGAATTAAAACCCACTCATGTGGTGTTACAACTAGCGATGATCCGAAAGAAAGCCGAGGGGATAATTGAAGATGTATTGGTAGGAGTAGATAAATTTTTCTATCCGCTGATTTTCTAGTTTTAGATATGGAACCAACCAAAAGCAAAACTTCCATCCTCATTTTGGGAAGACCATTCACAGCTTACAAATGCTTGCATTCAATGCAGTGCAGTATTATGGAAGTCTCATTTGGAAACATGAAGGTAAAATTAAATGTTTATAAAGCAGTACACATGACTCATCAGAAGAATGTTTTCATGTTGATCTATTGACGAACTTGTGGAAGGAACTTTACAAGAATTTCTGCAGGGTGAAGACTTCACCACAGATATCAAAGATGCTTGGGGATATGCTGAAAAAGAAGCAAGTTGTATCTCCAATTCTGAGGAAATTAATGTTGTGCAAGGAACTCTTAAACAATCAGCAAGTTTTTCTTCTTGGAAACCTGCGACTCTCCCCCTTCCACAAACATCTAAGGTACCTTTGATACCTTCTTTTCTCAAATTACCCATTGATGAACTAAAGAAGCTACCCAAAAATTTGAAGTAAGTGTTCTTGGGTAATCATAAATCATTGCCTGCCATTATTTCTTCCTCTCTCACAAAGGAGCAAGAGGAAGAGCTGCTGATAGTCTTGAAAGAACATAAAAAGGCTATTGGCTGGACTATTGTTGATTTAGGAGGAATCAGTCCAGCTATTTGCATGCACAAAATCCACTTGGAAGAAGATGTAAGGCCTTTAAGGGAAATGCAAAGGAGGTTGAACCCTCATATGCAAGAAGTGGTCATGAAAGAGGTGATTAAGATGTTGGATGCAGGGGTCATTTACCCCATTTCAGATTCAGCTTGGGTGGCACCTACACAGGCGGTACCTAAGAAATCTGGAATCACTGTTGTGACCTCAGATTCTGGTGAGCTTATGTCAACCACACAAACAACTGGATGGAGAGTCTGTATTGATTACAGAAAATTAAATGCAATGACCAGAAAAGACCATTTCCCCCTCCCATTCATTGATCAAATTTTAGATAAGCTAGCAGGAAAAGCTTTTTACTGTTTTCTTGATGGATACTCTGGTTACAACCAGATTCCTGTGTACCCACAAGATCAGGAAAAGACCACATTCACTTGCCCTTTCGGCACTTTTGCCTATAGGAGAATGCCTTTTGGTCTTTGTAATGCTCCTGCTACCTTTCAAAGATGCATGTATGCCATTTTTTCTGACATGATTGACCAATTTATGGAGATCTTTATGGATGATTTTTCAATCTATGGCGACAGTTTTTCCCAGTGTTTACACCATCTCAAATTGGTACTACAAAGATGTGAAGAAACCAATCTGGTTTTGAGCTGGGAAAAGAGCCATTTCATGGTCACTCAGGGCATTGTCCTTGGCCATGTTGTTTCCCATAAAGGCATTGAGGTGGACAAAGCAAAAATTGAGTTAATTGCACATTTACCACCTCCCAAGACTATTAAGCAAATCAGAAGTTTTTTAGGACATGCTAGATTTATAGAAGGTTCATCAAGGACTTCAGTAAAATAACCAAACCTCTTTGTCATTTGATGTGCCAAGATGTCCCTTTTGTTTTCAATACTGAGTGCATGAAAGCTTTTGAATTCTTAAAGAACTGTCTGATTTCAGCTCCAATATTACGCCTGTGATTATTCATTACCTTTTGAACTAATGTGTGATGCATCAGATTATGCTTTGGGAGCTGTCCTTGGACAGAGAAAAGATAAGCTACCTCATGTCATAACTTATGCTAGCAGATCAATGATTGATGCACAGCTCAATTACACAACAACTGAGAAGGAGCTGTTGGCAATTGTTTTTGCTTTAGAAAAATTCAGGTCATATGTCCTGGGTTCACAAATAGTGGTGTTCACTGACCACTCGGCTTTAAAATACCTTCTGTCTAAGAAGGACACCAAACCAAGACTAATCAGGTGGATTCTCTTGTTACAAGAATTTGATCTACAGATTAAAGATAAAAAAGGGGTGGAGAATGTGGTGGCAGATCACCTCTCCAGAATTTTAACTGCTGAGATTGATAGGTTGCCTATAAATGAATATTTCCCTGATGAGCAACTTTTAGCCATTAGTATACACACTCCTTGGTTTGCAAACATAGTCAACTTTTTGGCTACTGGAAGAATTCCTCAACATTGGAATAGAATGGATAAAGATCTTTTCTTCTCAAAGGTTAAACACTTCATCTGGGAGGATCCTTATCTGTTCAAGAGTTGTGCAGATCAGATAATAAGGAATGTGTTCCTGACCAAGAATTCCATAGAATACTTTCTATGTGTCATGAACAACCTTGTGGAGGTCATTTTAGTGGGAACAAAACTTGCCAAAAGTTTTAAGGTGGATTTTATTGGCCTACACTTTTCAAGGATGCCATGCAAAGATTGTAAGTCCCGCTGAATCAAAAAATTAGGCAAAGATTTCCAAGAGAAACTCAATGCCTTTAGAGCCTATTTTGATAGTTGAATTGTTTGATGTTTGGGGGATAGACTTCATGGGTCCCTTTCCTCCTTCCAATGGGTATAATTTCATTTTAGTAGTTGTGGATTATGTATCTAAATGGATTGAAACTAAAACAAATGATCACAAAGTTGTTTACGAAATTTCAAGGATCACATTTTTTCCAGTTTGGTTTTCCCAGAGCCATTATCAGTGATGGTGGAAGCCATTTTTGTAATAGACATTTTGAAACTTTGTTGAAAAAATACTCTGTAACTCATAGAGTAGCCACTCCATATCATCCACAAACCAGTGGACAAGTGGAGATTTCCAATAGAGAAATCAAACATATTTTGGAAAAAGCGTGAAGAAGGACGTAAAAGATTGGTCCTTAATGAATGATACATTGTGGGCATATAGGACAGCCTATAAAACCCCAATTGGTATGTCCCCATTTAGGTTGGTCTATGGCAAAGCATGCCATTTACCAGTAGAGTTAGAATATAAAGCTTTTGGGCCATTAAAACATTGAACATGGATCTAACTACTGCTGGTAATCACAGGAAATTGCAACTTCCGAAGTTAGAAGAGTCATGGATGCATACACCAATTCAAGATTATATAAAGAGAAAGTCGAAACTTTTCATGATAAAAATTTATTGAGAAAAGAGTTCACAGCTGGTTCTAAGGTATGGTTATTTAACTCAAAGCTCAAGTTTTTCCCAGGAAAACTGAGATCCAGATGGGATGGGCCATACACTGTCATTCAAGCAGCCTCTTAAGTCGTTGACATCCTTGATCCAAGTAATGGAAGAATCATAAAGGTCAATGGTCAGAGGCTCAAACCATGCATTGAAAATACCCAGGAACCTGTGCTGCCCATCCATCATCACGAATCTTCAAAAATCTGATGGCCGAAAACTGTACATTATGCTTGTATATCATAGTTTGTGCTTATTTTCTCTATTTCTGTTTTTTTTTCTCTTTTCGCAGAGTTTAAATATGCTCAAAATCAAGTCGCAAAGTAATATTTCTCTTTTCGTAAAGTTCAATTTGCTTTTTGAATAGATTTGAAGCTGTAATGAACTACTCGAAAGAGAAGATGTGCTCTTCGAATAGTTGTTTCTGGAAAACATTTTCTTCAATAGTTGGTCTTTACCATTTCTCTTTTCGAAAAAGTAATTCTGAAGCTAATTCCTTTGCGAAATGATGTTTCTGAAGCTGTTAACTTGTCGAATGGTACTGATGCCATTCACAATTTTAAAAAGGACTCTTTTGGAACTTTTCGAAAAATTAAAAGCACTTTGCGATATTAACCTTGAGTATATTTAAACCCTTTCGACGGTGGGGTTTCATTTCAAACTCTCTCTGCAGAGCAACTCCTCTCACTAAAACCCTACTTCGTTCTTTCTTTGCACGATTCAACAAGTCTAATACCCTTTTTGTAACTAATTGGTTAGATCATCTGCATTTTCAGAAGAGGATTGCAGCTTATAATCTGGAGGATTTAGCAAACAACTGCGTTCAAAAATGTAAACCCTAAATCTCGTATTTCTTTACCCATTCTCTGGTTATCATGTAGTAAGTTGTTCTGTGTCAGCATCTATTTTTGGGCATTATTATACATCAATTTAGGATGGGAAAAGCAGAGAAATCATTGGCTGCAATGTTTCCCAAATCCTCTGCTAAAAAGGTGAGTAAATCGACCCCAAAAGTAAAGGGAAAAACCAAAACTTCAGCTAAACGGAAACTTTCAATGGATAAAGCGGACAAGGTAGAAAAAGGAAAGAAAATTACACATGAGGAACCCACCCCTGCTGCTGCTAGCCCTGAGCCTGAGCTTACTCCTCTGCCCATTCATTTGGTTCTACCCAATCCCTTCATTGAAGCTCAGAAGCTAATACCCGAGCTAATGGTTGACGAAACTTTTTTCGACACCAAACCAGAATGCCTGCCATCCTTAAGATACCTTAGAGAAGCTTCACTAAGCAATATCCTTACCCCCTTGCCAGAAAGAATTTACCCAAGAATGGTAAAGTTATGGTACCAAAACCTAGTCAAGGTCATTGAAAAAGATGTTGATGTCCCTACCCTTGTCATTTTTTTTGATGATTGCGATCTGACTGTGACTTTTGAAGACATAGGGAATGCTCTAGGGATACCATTCCAATTTGCTCCCGAAATTGCCTCTTTTAGAGAGATGGCTGCCCATCTAACTCAAGGTATTGTGGGCACGGGGCAGTCCATCATGAGAAGAGACCTTGCTCCCCAATTTCTATTGATGGATTCCATTCTAAGGGGTAGTTTTTATGTCATCAATGACCAAGAGAGAAGATCACCAATTTTAGAGGCCCTCTTTCATTTTTCCAAGCGGCAGTTTTTCAATGCCCCTATGTTAATTTTTGAAGCCATGGCTGATGTCAGTACCAAGCTAAAGAAAGAGCAGAAGATAGCTAGCCTACCATTTGGCAGATTGATCACAGCCCTCCTCCGAGCCAAATTTGACATTGATAGTGAGGAGCCCTTTGAAGTCATTACACCACACAATTTTGGAAAAAAGGCTTGGAGGGCTATCTTGAGAAGGATGAGAGAGGTAGGTGAACCTGCACATGTCCCTATTACGCACTGAACTGCAGCCAGAGTGAGCGAACTCACCCCCGCAGAACTGAAATTGACATCATCCTCGATTGTGAGAGCGAGCCAGGACCCATCCCTGAAGCTGAATTTGAGCATCCAAATGAGCCTGCCCCTGCCATGTTGCCAGATCCAACATTGTCCGAACCAGCTCTGCCAGTCCCTGTGGTGACCAGCTCTTTAGCTGCACCCCTTATAGCTGAAACCCCCCTCCCTTTGGTGACCAGCCCTGCAGCTGCACATACTCTGGAGGAAGTCATCCCTACACCCTACTCCCCCACTCCAGCCCTTGACAGTTCACCTATCCCAGCTGTCCCCTCGCCCATACTTCCCATCATTCCAATTTCGGACTCCCCCTCTACACCAACCACTCCAACCATTCTCACACCACCCATTTCACCCTCCAATGCCCAAGTTTTAGAAGAGTTAGCAGGATATATTGCCCCATCTCCGCACTCCTCCTCCCCAAGCCCCTCACATTCTCGATCCATCACCCCACACACCGAGGCCTCCCCACACGAACACAGCCCCTCACTGTAAGCCTACTCTGCTTTAATGGGCTCTATTTTTGAAACCATGGAACTGGACCCCTCCCCTATACTTGCTCCTCCTCCATTCACCCACATTCCAACCTCTCCCTTCTGACCATTGCACACCCTCCACCTCGCTTGTCCCAGTTTCATCTATGCCCACCACTCCCACACCTCCATCCATTACCCAAATCCTTACTTACCTCCAGTCCATCCAAATCCAACTTCAAATTAACACAGACAATCAGACTGTAGCCATGGAACTGCTCCATACCTTAGCTTCCACAACCCAAACCACCACCATCACCCCTGTACCTAAATTCTCTGAACAGGCCACTCAAACAGATCCAGAAGTCATATTGGTTGATCTGCCATCCCCTCCACCACTACCCGTTCTCGAGTAAGCCACTCAGATGCACTCGCTATCCCCTTCTAACCACTTCTTCCACCCTCTCCCACCGGGCCCCTTTAGTCCCCTACCATTCCATTCCCTTCCCCGATATGCCACCCTCATCAAAGCCATGGAAACTAACCCTTATATTCAAGAGAGATGTTCAAAAGGGGCTAGCTGATTTGCAAGCTTACATCCGTACCCCCTATGAAAACCAGATTCGGAAGTTAGAAGTCTTCATGAAATTTGAAAGAGATAAAATGAGGGACCTAATGAGCCAAACATTTCAGCTGGTCAGGTCTAAGCAACACAAGGTGTCCATTTTGCAAGCCCAACTGGACCAAGAAAAATTGAAGACCACTAGCCTCAGCAAACACCTCGGCCTCACCAAAAAGATCAAATCTGAGGAGTATACGAATGAAAAACACTATTCCAAAAAGCTCACTCCGATTCAGACTCCAACACCCACTCTAGCTCGATTCGACAAAGGACTCCAGCTCGAGCCACCTGAACCAACCTATGACACAGATTTTGACCCCAGTTATTACCTTTCATTGTACTTTTTAGGTTCTACAGTTGCAATAGAAAATTATGTTTTGTATACTACTGTGCAGTTTTGTCTGTCTTCTTGCCATCATTACTTTTGTTATTTTCTGTTCCTGCATATTTTTCTCCTCTATTTTTTTTGGACCAGTGTGGACCATGCTACCCTTTGGTTTGGGGGTGTGACAGAAACAACAATAATCAATAAAAGAGTTAACATCAATACAGTTGTAGATCAGCAATTTTTCCTGATAATTTTTTACACCTGGTGTTTTAAAACATTTTAAGAAGTTAAAAAACTCTTTAAAATTACTTTCTTATGTAATTCTAAAAAGACTCTCATGAAGTAAATGTCAGGAAATTTCCAAAAGAAAATTGATGTTTTAGTAAATCTAAAGTGAAGGAAAACAGTGAAGATATACCTCAAGAAGTTGATAAAAACCACACCTAGTGAGGATTGGGCCTGAAATGTATTTTTTGGAGGTATGTTGTGGCAATCTTTTCTGCTTTTTAGACTGTACGAATCTGTGTACTGACACTAGAAGTTACACATATCCAAATTGAAATATTTTGATAGCACTCATGATATTAAAGACATGATGTAAGGCCTCCTTGTTTGAACCTTACAAAGCCCCACCTTTTGAAACTGCCCTTGATACACACCAGTTGAGCTGTATAAATCAATGAATCCTTTGAAATCTCATCCAATAAACCTCATCAAATTCATTTAGCCTAACCCTACCCCGAGAAGTTAGAAGAGAAAGGGAAGAAAGCTAAAGGAAGGAGAGTTGAGTAACAATGTAATAGTAAAAGAAGGCTAAAAGTTGAAGGCAATGTGGAAACAGCAGAGGGACTATGGCATGCAATCTATGCCAATTCGAAAAAGAAAAGAAAAATATTTGAGCAAAACAAAAGAAAGAAGGCATTTTCATTAGAAGTTTGAAAAAGAAAGAGAAAAAGATGGCCACTTTGGCTCTGGAAATTCAAAAGAAGAAGATGAAACTATGCTGAAGAAAAGTGGGTTTGTATAGAACCTCCTAACCTTTACTAACTTCTCAAATATGAACACCTTTCCAACCCTTTCATCAGCCACAATCAAACCCAAGTAAAAGTCCTTACTGATCAATGATGGATTGAGCTATCACATGGAGATAAGAATTTGTGTAGTCTATGGTGAAAGGAGCAGTAAAAGCAATGCCTATGCCTCGCCATACCTATTTGAGGACTGTAATTGCTCTTGAGCTGTGAAAAATAATATAACCCTCTCATTTGTTTTTGAGTGAAAAACCTGGTGAGGATTGGGTTTAAAAAATCAACTGACTAAAGGCTACATCAAAGCTGGATTCCTAAATCAAAGGCTTGATGATTGTTAATTTTTCTTGTAAATGACCTTTGACATAAATCGACTGAATAGTAACAAGAATTACTACATAATTTTAGTTTTAAACTGATATCTCTTTTGAAAAAACTCTTCTTACAAAATAACTGATACAGGTGTGAATAATCAATTGAGGAGAGTGGTTGTAAAAGAACTGCAATGATTTTAACTAACTTATTGAAGAAGTTTGTGGGTACCTTCACTGAAAACCCTCAGGAGACTTCACTCCTCCACTAGGGATCACCTAGGGGTTTAAAAGGCTTGTTGCATAGGCTAAATGCAACTGTGCTCCCTACAAAAGTGGCTCTTTAATTTATTTTTTTTATTATTATTCTTTTCTTTGCTCAGGGACTAGCAAAGCTTAGGTTTGGGGGTGTGTTGACAAGTGAAAAATACCATTTTTCACCCCTAAACTTAAGTCTTGATAGACCTTTGAGAGAACTAAATAAGTGTTTTAAGTGCCTATGTTGCAGCTAACAATAAAGACAGGCTTAACCATAAAAGCAGCTCAAAAGTGCCAAAAAGATGACAATCCATGTTAGTCCAAAGGAAGGAAGTGAAGAAACAACCTCATCACCGTGGGAAAAGTCTAAAAGGAAGAGGCAAAGACCTGTAAGAGAAGCAGGAACAATTCAACAGAGAATGCACTACAGTAGTTCTTTTCAGAAAGAACTCGCACTTTTCAGAAAGAACCCGAACTCATGAAAAGGACTAAAACTCCAGGCTTAGTTTTCAAGAGCATCCGAACTCTTCAAAAGAAGATTGAACTTTGCTAAAAGGAGAAAACACAATTCAAGAGAGATTGAACATTGCTAAAAGAGCTTCAAGTCACAAAGACTTTGCGAAAAGGCCCTTAAGCTCTGCGAAAAGGTATTCTGGAGATTCGCAGCTTTAACAAGGGCAATTCAGTAATCTGTTGCACGCGTCCCAATGCATTTTAAAACTCAAGGACATTTCGGAAGATTCTGAGCACGAACCAAAGGCATATTCCACCCCATGTGAACACCCAAAGATGAAATTACTTGGCGGGAACTTCTAGAAGCTCAAACAGATTTTTGAATTACATAACAGAATTGATGCTTCTATCACCTGATTGGCTGAACCAAATCGAAGAATTCTGATTGGCCAGAACAGATCTGGATCCTCATGCTCAACCACCATTGGTCAATACATTCTGAGCACCTCTGATTGGTTGAAACACATCTGAGTTGGACTTGGGGAAAACTATAAATAGATGAACCATTTGCCCAATTTGGACATCCAGATTTTGAGTCTCATTTCTAATCCCCCATTTCCCAGACAGACAGCTTGTCTGCAATCCTTGTAATAGCCTACTTTGTACTGGCATTTGAGAGCTGTGAGATACTGCTGTAACTCAAAGGAGAGTTTGCATCCAAGACTGCAAATCCGAGGGCTGTTAAGCCGTGCTCTGTAAATTGTAAGAATGAATTTTAAAAGGTTGCTGTAAGCTATGCATTCTCCATTGGACTCATGTCAAGGGTTCCCTCCGATCTCCCGAGTACATTAGACTCCTTTAGATTCATTATTTTGCATGCGATTTCCCTTGATTCATTAATCCTGTAAGAATTAGTGTTGGTAACCTAGTACCTTACAGCATTTGTAGTGATGTTCCTGTTCTGAATTAAGGATTTGGATTGATGACTATTGGATGGTTTGTGGCCATTAAAGTGAACAGACCATAACCATAACTACAATCTAATCCTTGAATTAGATTTATCTCTCTTACATCTGTGCCTGTAGCCAGATGAAGATTGGATCATCTCTGATAAGTTGCAATTATTCTCATTAGCTGTCAAAGACCAAATCAGATTTAGATATTACTTCTCCATCTTTGTTTCAATCATTCCCCCAACTCGGATCTGGATTATTTAGTTAAAGTTTTCTTTGTTTTTAGTTAGTTAAACGTGACAAATTCAAACCTCTTATCAGTAATCTAGATAGGATAAGGAGCCAGATCTGGTAGCTCAGATCTGGAGGTTTATCTTACATTTTAGACAAATTCTCTGTGGACGATCTTTCACTCACTTACTTTTAAAACTTGTTACAATTGGCCCTGATCTTGCAGGCTAATTCTCTTCTAACTGTGCTGATATTTCTTTACTCTTTTTAATATTCTAGATTCAGTATAATTTAGTAGTTGCAAACCTGTTTTCAAAACACACATAAACCAAGCACACTAAGAAGCAACAACAGGGAGAGTTAGAGTTCAGAGCCTCACCAAGTAGCACGGTGTTCGCGAGATTGAATTAGCTTGAAATTCTAGCAGTCGCGGGGTTGTCTTAGTTGCAGTTGAAGGAGTCGCGTGATAAGGCATTGAATCCTCGCTGGATTGCTCTGGTCTTCATGGGATTGCACTTTCCCTCTGAATGGTGCGATAATCGCGTGAGCAGTTTGTTTCTCAATGGATCTTCATGAGGATCCTCGAGAGGACGTGATGTGCATTGGTCTCTAAACTGCGCGAGAGGTTTTTCTAAAGTTTTGCATCCCGCGGCCACTGCGCGCAGAGATACCTGGAGCACTCTCTCCTCAGCTGATCTGAGTGAACTGTGGGAGGTTTGAGAGCTACTTTCTTGAGTTGCACAAGATGTGCGATCATTTATATTTAAGCTTCGCGAGTGCTGCGCGAACTATGCTACAGGAGATCTTCTGTCACTAAACTGTGCGAGAACGACACGGACAGTTGGTATGATGTTATGGGAAACTCACAAGGATTGCGCAAGGCAGGCTTTCTGAGTCATGTGAACCTTGCGACAGCTGCGCGAGGCTCATTTCTTTCTTTGCTGCTATTGTGCTTTGCCTTCATGCAGTCAGGCTCTCTGTCTTCCATTCTTCTGGGAGACTTCTGGGGTAAAAGTAGGCTCCTTAGCAGGATTAAGGCCTTATTGCAGCTGCTGTTTATTACCTGCAGAACAGGCTTAAAGTACTTTTATTAAATGATTATGGTCCAACAAAGATTAAGTTAAGGGGTGAAAAGTGGTATTTTTCAGGTCTTAACACACCCCCAAACCTAATCTTTGCTAGTCCCTTAGCAAAGCTACACAAAAAATCTATAGAAATTAAATGCCACTTTGGTAGGGAGCATGGATACATTTAGCATATGTACCAAGCCTTTTAAACCCCTAGGTGATCCCTAGTGGAGGAGTGAAATCTCCTGAGGGTTTTCAGTGAAGATACCCATAAACTTCTCAATAAAACAGTTAACAGTAGTGCAAGATTGTCAAGTTAGCAATCAAGAAACAGAGTATCAGTCCATCTTTAACTCTTTCTCCTTTACCTTCTGACTTCTCAGAGTGAGGGTAAGGTTAAATCAGATCCATAAGTTTAGGTACAAGTACTCAGGTGGGTTTTTGGAAAAAAAATTGGACTTTGAAGCTCAAAGAGTTTATGAACAAGGGCAGTTGCTTTAGGGTTTGGTCTGTTTAGGCTCAAACTGTCCAAGAGAAGGCCTTAATCCTTTCCTAAGTGTCATAAGTGTTGTCAGTTGTTTCAACTTGGACTTACCTAACTTTTAGTGAACACATTTACTAAGCCAGTCCTTAAAGCTAGAAGAAATTTGCCTCAATCACTCCTCAAATAAAAAAAATTTTGTACGCCCAATTCTCACAGGTGATGGTGTTCCTTTGAACTTTTAAGTATGTCCTTACCTTTTTCTCTCTTCAATGATTCACTAAGTCCTGATACCAGTGAGTTTTCTTGGTGTTCTCATCATGGAAATGTGAAAATTTAGAAATTTATAATGTCTAAAGATCTACAAAAAGTTTTTGATTCCTTAATTTTCATAATTCTTAAGTGAACACATCTCCATTTCTATGTTACTCACATGATTCTACTGCACTTTAAGTTAACTATGTTATTGGCAGACCTACCTGCCACACCCCAAAACCTTGGAGGAGCAGTGTCCTCACTGGTTTAGAGGTGAGAATAAACGGTAGAATCCAAGGAAACATACAGAAACAAACACAGAAGAAGAGAGAAATAAAAATGGAAAACTGAACAGTATGGAACTAAAAGAAAACTTTCATTGAAAGAAAAAGAAAATATGATAAAAAGATGGAAAAAAGAAAGAGAAAATGGGGGGGGGGTTAAGGTGTAGCCGGGGGAGGGTTGGAGGAAGATGGAGGGGGAGATGCAGGTGGTGCCATATTTTTCTTTTTCTTTTTCTCTCGCTTCTCTCTTTTTTTCTTTTTCTTCTCCTCTAACTTCTCTCTTTTTTTCTTTTTCTTTTCCTCCTTGGCTAGGATCCACTGGACCTCGTCATACTCATCCCAGAGAAATTGCAAGGGGTCCTGCTCCTTAGGCGGTGGGAGATCGTCTCAGATGGGGTAAAATTTGATTGGGAAGCCAAAGGGGCTGTCATCCGCCATTTGTGTGAGGAGGTATGGACTTCTATGGTTAGAAGAGGAGGTATGGACTTCTATGGTTAGAAGATGAAAAGGGACTAAGGGCCGGTTTAAAAAAGAGGGACAAGGGAACATGAATCAGCGGAATTGAAATTGCGCCTGTTTTTACACTTGGCAATAAATGAGTGTTGTGTGGGGAAAGAAGAAAATACACAACTGGTTCTTTGAAAAAGAGAAGTAGCATTAAATGAATGTCTAAAGAGAGGCATGGTATTTAAAGAGGGAAGTGTATAGTGTGGGGATCCTCGCGAGGAGCAATAAGTGATGAGGAAAGGACATTTCTCGCATAGCTGAGCTGGGGATCTTCGCAAGGTACACTTATGATGGCACATCAATTTGAAGAGGAAGCCGTTGAAAATATTGAGGCAGGTATTTGCACAAATTTATATAAACACCATCTCCGCGACTTGGATTATTGGTTTAAAGAAAAATATCCTCCCAAAAACTCTTCTCCCATGAATGGCAAAAAGAATAAAATCACAAGTAACAAACAATCAGAAAGAAACACACAGAACAAAGCAATAGAAAAAATTAGAATTTCTATTAAAGTGGAATAAAAATAGTTACAAGTGGAATGACAAGAAGAAAAACCTAAGATACAATCTACAAGCTATGATCTAATCTGAATCAAAATCTGTAAGGAAATCCCAGCCCATCTGTTTAGCCTTTGCCTTTAGGGCAGCTCTGTCTTGTTTCTTCTTTTCCTCCCTCTCCTTCTTCTTTTCGGCTGGTGTTTTTATCGCAGTTAGAGCTTTAGGTGCCCTCACCCTTACTTTTGGTGCCTTGGGAGCCTTTGGTTCCTTGGGTTCTTGAGGGGCTTTGACTTTACACTTCGTAGGGGGGGTGGCAGGGGATTTTCCTATGCCTTTAGCCTTGCGTTCCTCAATGGGGACCACTGGTGACTTTCCTTTTGCAGTGGACTCAGGTTTGGCCGGGGGCTGTGCCTCTTCAGATTGGGCAGCAGGCTCTTTACCAATTTTTAAAGGGCCAGCTTTGGGAGCAGACCTCTTGGCTGTGACTTTCCTCCGCTGAGGATAAGTTTGTTCTTGGGGAGGTGCAGACTGCTCAGTAGTTGTACGCTGCTCCTTAGGAGGTGAAGCAGGAGCTTTTCCTTTATCTTTTTAGGGCTTAGGTGGTGCCTCCTCAGACTGGGCAGGTGGAGCTGGAGTAGTAGTTAGCGCAGGATGAGGCACGTGAACAGAGAGTGGGGTTGGGTGGTAAGGTTCATTTTTGGCAGTGGCCAAAGTGAATTTCAATGAGACTATCTGGACTTTAAATTTGAGGGCGTCAGTCTCATGGATCTCCTTTTGGATTTTTTAGATTTCCTGGGCAATGTTAAGTCATTTTTCAAGCATTCTTGCCCGGGCAGTCGCTGCAGTGGCATTGGATTTCTCATACTCCTAATTAATCTGATAATAAGTAGCTGAAGCTTTCGTCTTTCAATATTCCTCCACAATATTTTTCCACCCCAAGGAGATTCCCAGTAGTTGCTCACTGTGGGCCTCCATCATCTCATCAATCTTCTCCAGCAGGGGTTCTCAATTGATTGGCGTAGCTTGGCCATACCCTCCGGACATCCTTCCTCAGGTAAGCATTATCCTGCATGTGATGTAGGATGGTGAGGTAAGGAGGGCAGTAGAAATGATGTTTGGGTGCAATTGGCAGATAGGAGGTGGAAGGAGCGAAGTGTGCTTGGTCCTGGGGGGAAGGGGGAATGATAGTAGGGAAGTCAAGTGGTGGGGGAATGGGGTCAGGCTCTGGGTCTGTTTGGGTAGATTTGGCAGAGAAGGTGGGAGGGGGTAGGATAAGAGGCAGAATGGAGGGTACAGTGGGAAAAGTGAAGGGTGTAGGCTCAACAGGAGTTGGGGGTGATGGGGGATGGAAAATTGGAAAGGTGAAAAGAGGTAAAGGAAAAGGGTAGGGAAGAGGTAATGGTGATGGTGGGAGGGGTAATGATTCAGGAGGGAAGTTTGTTTGGGTGGTCTTGTCAGTGAACAGGACCAGGGGGTTGAAGTGGATGGGGTAGGGATGGGTGGAGTGGTTAAGGTGTGTAGGGTGGATTGGATGGAGGTGAGTTCAGCCTGCATCTGGTCCTGTTTGTGGTTATTAGTGGATAACTGGGCTTGGATGTCATGGATCAGGGGTAGGATGAGGGTTAGTGTGTCAAAGCTAGGAGGTGGGGTTTGGGAAGAAGAGGGTACTGGTTGGAAAGGGGAGGAAGGAGCATGATGGAAAGTGGAGGGAGGGGAAGAGTAGGGTTCTGGGGAAAGGTGCTGTGAGGTAGTTGGGGAGTCTGGCAGTGGGGTGTAGTAGGTAGGCATGGTTTCAAGGAATGTAGAGATGAAGGCTTGGAAGCCTATGGATGTGTTTAGGGCTAAGTCAATGTCGGGGAGAGGAGATATAGTAGATATGGCTGGGGTGGTGGTTTCTTCAAGGTGGGGTGGGTCAATGGGGATAGAAGGTAGTGAGGGTGGTGTCTTTGAGATGGTTGGGATGGTCTGAGTAGGTTTTCATTTCTTGTAGGAGATGAGTGGGGGGCTGGCAGGCTTAGTTGGAATGGAGGGGGGAATTGTGGCAATGTACTGTGGTAAGGTAGGGGAAGGGGAGTCCTCCCATGGACCAAGCACAAGTGAAGGGGGAGTGGGCATGGAGAATGGAATCAGAGGGGGGTGAGAGATGGATGCAAGAGGAGTAGAGGATGCAGGAATAAAAGGTGGAGGGGGTGTGGGTGCTGCTGCAGGGATTGAAGTGATGAGCTCTGGAGGCACTGCTTTTGTAGCAGGGGTAGACTCTGATTCAGATGCTTCTGCTTGCTTGGGCAGAGCCTGAGCCTTAGCTTTCTTCTTTTTCTGACCCCCCATCAAGCTTCTGCTAATTCCCTATTGCTTCTTTGCAAAGGTAGTAGGGGTAAGGGTGGTGGTTTGCTCAGTCCTTCCTATCTTGTTGCCCCCCTTGATCAGCAGCAAGGTGATGATTCGTGCACAGGGTAGGGTGTGAGGCTTCTTGGCTGACCCTAATTTTGCCACTGTGTCTTTTATAGCCTTAAAAAATATCCAGGCTGCATGGAAGCCATTGCCCATGTGATAGGAGTAGACAGCATCCGCAATGGGGGTTCTCTCCTGCTGATGTCCTCAACAATAGATGTTCTTTCGCAGGACTTGGTCAATGAACATCACTTCAGGTTCGAGTTCCCTCCTGATTGAGTCTCCGGTGGCTTTTAATCCTCTTGTTAGGGTCCTTGCAATTGTATCAATTGGTGCACGCTGAGGGGGGCCATATCCACAGCTAGGATTGAATGCTGCTGGGATGCCCAATACTTCAGCAATCATCTTAGGGCTCACTAACAAATCAAAATCATCAATCACCACCAGCAATCACTCTTGTCCATCGTTGCCCTTCTTAACCTTGATGTGCTAGTAAAATAGTTGCACTAGCCTTGGGGAGGCTAGTGCTGGAATTTCTCTCATCAATGGCATCAGGCCTGCTTTACTTATGAACTATACTGCAGGGGCAGAGAGAGGATCTTTCCCAAAAAAGGGTACATCAAAGGCTATTTCAGGCTCTAATGGGATTGACTCCATGAGCTCAGAAGGGGTAGAAAACTTAGTGGTTGGTACCGCCGCCTCCTCAACCGCTTCCTTTCCTTTTTAGGAGGACTTTAAAGTCTTGGCCTTTTTAGGGGTGGTCTCTGCAAAGTCCTTGCCCTTCCCCTTTCTCTTTTGTGCAATTTTGGGAGCCATTTCTAACTCTGTCCTCTAGTATGAGCAATGGAGACGGAGAGCTAGGGTTTGTTTGATTTGACGCACAGGGCACCTCAAGATCTCAGAGCAGAGGGCAATGGATGGGGGTGATGATAGGAACAACTCTGTAGAGTTGTGAAGTGAATGATGAGCTGTAGGAGTGATGATGGACGGGAGAGGGGAGAGCGACAGAAGCTAGGGTTTCGCAGAGGGAAGAAGGAAGAAGATAATGAAAAAGGGACAAAGCGCGGGGTTGAAATACTTATCACGAAGCTCGGTGCTTTGGAACATCTAGTCACGGGGTTGGAAATAAACCTAGCGTGGGTGTCGATTACATCTGGATTACGCGACAATCTCTAAAGTCGACCTTGGAGCGTGCGACAGAGTGAGATTAATTCATATGAATTGCGCGAGCGGTTCCTAAGGCTCTATTTGGATTATGTGAAAAGCTTTGAGATTCATCTTGAATCTCGCGATAGACTTAGAATCTCACGATAGTAAATGGAATATTTTTGTTGAATTACGTGAGATTCTCCCTGTTTATCTTGTGAACCTCGCGATAGCCTGATAATCTCGTGACAGGTAATGTATGGCTCTATATGAATTGCGCGAGAGGCTCTCAGCTATACATGAAGCTCGCGATAGCGAATAGAATGTGTCCAGGTGAACTGCACGAACTTCTCTCAGACTCCCTCCTTTAACCTCACGATAGGTTTCCGGGCTTCCTCTTTTAACCTTGCGAGAGCATATGAATCTCGCAATAGTCTCCCAGGCTTCCATTTTGGACCCAGCGATAGTAAGGTATAAAATAGAGAGCATGTGCTCTCTGTTCTGCCCTATTGCAGGTTTGCTGTGGTTGAATCCGAGGCATGACCCTCTCCTATGACTGTCTTTAGTCATATGTAAACTCAATCATACACTCAAGGACAATGAAAACGACCTCCCACATTAGGCATTCAACAGAAGCTATCAATTCAAAAGCAGTAAGAATCAAGCAAAACTTTAAAAGTTCAAAAACAGATAAGCAAAAAGTCAGATAAGGTCACTAGCAAATCCTAGAGAATAGAAACTAAAGAGAGCAAGAAAAATCAACCCAAAACTAAGTACATATGCTACAGTAATGACACACCTGTGGAATTAGTTTGAAGAAGGATCCCTTTACAATGAATGGTGTCCAAAAGGTCGGCAGGTTTTTTGAAACAAGGCTTAAGCCTTTGACCATTCACATTCAAGACTCTCCCAGATTTAGGATCCTTGATTTCCACAGCACCAGATGGGGAAACATGCATGACAATGTAAGGACCTTCCCATCTGGATTTCAGTTTGCCTGGAAAAAATTTAAGTTTGGAGTTAAACAACCAAACCTTATCACCAGCATTGAAACTCTTTCTCAACAACCCTTTGTCAAAGAGAGCTTTGAACCTTTCCTTATAGATCCTTGCATTGGCATATGCATCCATCCTTAGTTCTTCCAATTCTGACAGCTGCAGTAACATGTGATGACCAGCAGAAGTTAAATCTAATTTTAAATGTTTGATGGCCCAATAGGCCTTGTGTTCTAACTCCACTGGGAGATGACAGGCCTTACCATAGATCAGTCTGAAAGGGGACATACCGATGGGGGTCTTATAGGCAGTCCTATAAGCCCACGTCATCGTCGCTTCATTAATCCTTCTATCAGTCCTCACAATCTTCTCAAGGATATGCTTGATCTCCCTATTTGAAATTTCAACTTGCTCACTGGTTTGTGGGTGGTAGGGAGTAGCAATCCTATGGGTGACAGAATATTTCTTGAGCAAGCTCTCGAAATTTCTGATGCAGAAATGGCTCCCCCCATCACTGATAATGGCTCTAGGGGTACCAAATCTAGAGAAGATATTCTGCTTTATAAACTTGAGGACCACCTGATGATCATTAGTTCTTGTGGCAATGGCTTCTACCCATTTGGAAACATAGTCCACTGCCACTAAGATAAAAAGAAAACCATTTGAAGGAGGAAAGGGGCCCATAAAATCAATACCCCACACATCAAACAGTTCTACAACAAGGATGGGCTGTAAAGGCATTGAATTTTGTTTAGACATCCCTCCTAGTTTCTGACATCTTTCACAGGCCTTCCAGTGTGTATGGGCATCTTCGAAAAGAGAAGGCCAATAGAAACCACACTGCAACACTTTGTCAGTTGTTTTTCTCCCACTAAAGTGACCCCCACAGACATTTTCATGGCACATGGCTAGAATACTAGGGATATCACTTTCGGGAACACATTTCCAAATAATTTGGTCTGCACAATACTTGTACAAGCAAGGTTCCTCCCAGAAAAAGAATTTGACCTGTGAGAAAAACAGGTCTTTATCTATTTTTGTCCAATGGGAAGGGATCTTGCCTATAACTAGATAATTGACAATATGTGCATACCAAGGAACTAAAGATTGGATGGCAAACAATTGCTCATCCGGGAATACATCATTTGTGGTGAGGTCATCAACATCTTTCTCCAGCATAATTCTGGACAAGTGGTCGGCCACCACATTTTCTACACCTTTCTTCTCTTTGATTTTGATGTCAAACTCTTGCAACAGGAGTATCCATCTAATCAATCTGGGCTTTACATCCTTCTCAGACAGTAGGTACTTTAATGCTGAGTGGTCAGTGAAGATGACAGTTTTAGACCCAAGTAGGTAAGGTCTAAACTTGTCCACAGCAAAAACCACTTCCAGAAGCTCTTTCTCAGTGGTTGTGTAGTTCAGTTGAGCTTCTGCAAGTGATTTGCTGAGATACGCAATGACCACAGGTAGCTTATCTTTTCTCTGGCCCAAGACAGCACCTATTGCCAAGTCAGATGCATCACACATTAACTTAAAGGGCAGGGCATAGTCAGGTGTCTAGAGTACAGGGGCTGAGGTGAGGCAAATTTTCAAAGTTTCAAAAGCCTTCAGACAGTCAGTGGAGAAGTCAAAGGGCACATCCTGGCAGAGCAGGTGGCACAATGGTTTAGCAATTTTGCTGAAGTCTTTGATAAATCTTCGTAGAATCCAGCATGGCCAAGGAAGGATCTGATTTGCTTGACTGTTGTTGGAGGGGCAGATTTTTAATGAGGTCAACTTTGGCCTTGTCTATCTCAATTCCATCTTTCGAAACTACATGGCCCAACACAATTCCTTGTGTTACCATGAAGTGGCTCTTCTCCCAACTTAAGACCAAATTGGCCTCTTCACATCTTTGTAGGACTTGATGGAGGTGTTGTACACATTGGTCAAAGCTATCCCCATAGACCGAAAAGTCATCCATGAAAATTTCTAAGAATTTGTCAATCATATCAGAAAAAATGGCATACATACACATCTGATAGGTGGCAGGAGCATTACACAGTCCAAAAGGCATCCTTCTGTAAGCAAAGGTGCCAAAAGGACAAGTAAATGTAGTTTTCTCTTGATCAAGAGGGTGCATAGGGATCTGATTGTACCCTGAGTACCCATCAAGAAAACAGTAAAAAGCCTTCCCAGCTAACTTGTCTAAAATTTGATAAATAAAAGGGAGAGGGAAGTGGTCTTTTTTGGTCTTGGAGTTGAGTTTTCGATAATCGATGCAAACTCTCCAACCAGTGGTCTCCCTGGCTGGTCTCAACTCTCCAGAGTCGGTTGTGATCACTGTTATGCTAGATTTCTTGGGTACCACCTGGATTGGTGCCACCCATTCAGAATCAGAGATGGGGTAAATTACCCCAACATCCAGCAACTTAATGATTTCTATCAGAACCACCTCTTGCATGTGAGGATTAAGTTTCCTTTGCATTTCCCTAGAGGGTGATGAACACTCCTCTAGATGAATCCTATGCATACAGATTGATGCATCAATTCCTCCTAGATCAGCAATGGTACAACCAATTGCTTTCTTGTGCTTCCTCAAAACTGTTAGCAACTCCTCCTCTTGCTCACTGGTAAGAGAAGAGGAGATAATCATAGGAAGTTTCTCTTCTTTCTCGAGAAAAGCATATTTTAATGTCTCTGACAGCTTCTTGAGCTCCAGATCAGGGGCTTGTTGTATGGATGGCAGGATTGTGTATTGTTGGTTGGAGGAAGGGGCAGCAATGTAGGTTTCCAATTGGAATGCTGCACTAAGCCCACAGAAGACTTCACGAGGGGTATGTCTTTGGGCATCAAAACTAGGCTTCCTTCCTCCACCAAGTCCCAAACTTCAGTTAAATCAGTGGCAATGTTGCTCCACTCTAGCAGAGTGTGCAGTTCTTCTTCAACAATTTCTTCTAGTACATCCACTGTAAAGCATTCCTCATTGTCCAGCTGAGGGTGCTTTGCACTGTTGTACATATTAAGCTCAACTTTCATATGTTCGAAAGTGACCTCTATGATTCCTGACCTACATTGAATGCATGTATTGGCAGTGGCCAAGAATGGTCTGCCCCGAATAATAGGTATCAGAGATGTACTCTTGTTGCAGCCCATGTCCAAGACAAGGAAGTCTGCAGGATAGAAGAACTTGTCTACCCCCACTAGGACATCCTCGACCAGTCCCATGCATTTCCTCTCAGACCTATCAGCCATCAATAGAACAATGGGGGTGGACTTCAGCTCCCCCAAACCTAACTGCTGATATACACTGTATGGCAGCAGGTTAACACTGGCTCTAAGGTCTAAAAGGGCCCTTCTAATCGTGTGGTCACCAATAATACAGGGAATAGTGGGTATCCTTGGGTCTTACAACTTCTCAGGTATTGTCATGGTTAATACAGAATTCACTGTATCAGTCGCAAAGACCTTCTTAGACAAATGGCCTCTGGCCTTCCTTTTTTGAGTACAGAGGTCTTTCAGAAACTTTACATAAATTTGAGACACATCAGATTGCATCAAGCAGGGGTAAATTTATCTTGACCTGCTTAAAGGTCTCCATCATTTCCTCGATCTGTGCCTGACCCTTATCAAAAGGGGCAGAGCCACTCAAAGCTTGAGGAAATGGCAGCTGAGGTACTTCTGGTTCCTCAACTGCAAGCCCATGGCTGAACTTTTGTTTTTTTCTTTTTTCTATTTTTATCTCCTGCTGAGGCTCAACTACAACCTCTTTATTTTTCCCTTGTTCAAGGGCAGCAGGCAGTTCGTTACTCTGTGCCTTAATAAAATTCTTATCACTTTCACATGATATTTCCTTAGGATAGACCACTCCTTGTTCCTTTCCCACCTGGTTGTCTACCATCCTACCAGACCTTAGGGCAGTTATGGCATTGGCCCCCTCAAAATTGGAGGATCCTTCTTCGATGGAATACTGGCCCTTAGGGTTGGTAATTGGTTGGCTTGACAACCTGCCCTCCTCTCTTTTAGCCAGAGAATTGGCTATTTGGCCAAACTGCTCTTCTATTTTCTTAACGCTTTGACTGTGAGAAGTCAAAGTCTGATTCAAGGGTCCAAGGCTTTGCAATTGGGCTAAGACCTGGTCCTCGAAGGAAGCACTACGGGGCTGGGTTGGTGGAACTACCAGTTGATTTTGTTGCTGGGGCTACTGTTGTTGGAAATTCGACCTTTGGGCATAACCCTGGTTAAACTACTGTTGTGGCCTTTGAGGTAAGGCCAACATCTACTGTGGTTGCATATAATTGTCTTGCCTCCACCTCAAATTTGGGTGGTCTCTCCATTGGTATCCATCATTTTGGTGCTAGTATCCATATGGTTATTTATTGTAGCCACCAGATTATTGTTGTCCAAAAGATTGGGCAGCAGCAGCCTGTTCCATTACAAACTCAGGGTATTGCCCCATAGATGGACATTCTTCTACTGTGTGCTATGGCGATTGGCATATCAGACATGCCTCCATCACTTGTGCAGCCATTCTGGGCTGCACCACAGTCAAAAGTTTATCAAATCTTTCAGTAAGATTGGCCATCTGCGTTCTCAGATCATCATTTCCCCTAACTTCATACATTTTTCCTTTAGAAGTCTCAGCCACCCCCAACTTAGGAGATGGTTCTTGAACAGTTCTAGAAGAGGACATCTTCTGGAAAGCATTTTCACTTATGACCTCGAACAAGTCCCATGCCTCATCAGCTGTTTTATGCATGTACGTTCCACCACAAGAGGCATCTACCAGTCAGGGATCTTGTGGTGGGGACATTGTTTGAGCATCTCTTTAAATCTATCCCAGTACTGGTTAAAATCTTCAGTTGGGGATTGGGCAAAAGAAAGTATGCCTTTCCTCAACTGGCTGGTCTTGGTCTCTGGGAAAAATTTAGAAAGAAATCTTGTCTGGAGGTCTTTCCAGGAGGTGATGTTGTTGTTTAGGAGAGTAGATAACCAGGTCATGGCCATGTCCTTTAGAGAGAAAGGAAAGAGCCTTAACCTAGTGGCTTCTGGTCCCAAACCAGCAATGGAGAAGTCGTGCACAGGGCCAAGAACTGGCCAATGTGCTTGTAAGGGTCTTCCTTGCTAAGCCCATGGAAAGAGGGAAGCATTTGGATGATGGAAGTTTTGATTTCGTAGTTTCCTTGAACATCAGGGAATTGGATGATGAATGGAGAATTGTAATCATCCGGAGCATTCAATTCCTTCAATGTTCTAGGTTGTTCTTCACCCATAACTGCTATCTCAATTTCAATAGGAGGCTCAACTGTGGTGTCTATGCCTTCTCGGTCTTCTACCCCTTTCTATCTCAGGGTTAGCAGGCTCTAATGTAGGACTGAGGGATCTCCTTCCTAACATGCACACACACCAACAACAGGGAAGACTATTTGTAGGCACATTACACTTAAAAAAAATGCAACTATCCTAATCAACTGCTATGCTATGGAATCTTTAAATGAGAAATAGACTGAGTTTTGAGGGTTAGAGAAGTGCAAACAGAGGTAGCTAGACTCCCAGTGCAATTCTACTGCCCTTCTCCGCTACGGTCCAAATCTGTAAGAAAATTTTCAAATGTAAATTAGCTGTATCAATTATTCACAAGTACAGCTACCAAAGAATAATGAATTAAAAAGATCTAGAGTCTATAAAAAGATCAAGTTCCCCGGCAACGGCGCCAAAAACTTGTTAGACTACTTTTAAGTGCTTGCTACTGACTTTATTGGGGGCAGTGATAAGAATGGGGTGAATAAAAATAAATGAAATGTGGATTGAAAATGACAGAGCAGCAAGCCTAAAATATGCACAATCCTGTAAGATACAAGGCCTGTTGTAGCAAGTTTTGATAAGTAAGAGTTTGTCCCACAAGGAAGTTGATCTTAAGCTCCAAGGGAGCCATCTTGAGTAGGCCCTCTAGATCTGACTAAAGATCTGGCAATCCTAAATGGAAGGGGATTTAGGGTCACTAAAATCTAAATTCTAAGGTATCCTAATGTCTAAACTATAGAAAGGGTTAAGAAAGAAGATGGAGTGAGAAAATAAATATAAAAGGGTGAGAAGTATGCTATTAGGGTCAAATCTAATGGGTTTCATGACTCAAATTCAGATCTGCTGCTATAGAAGTCCAATCCAATGGCTACATAATCACCACTGAGGAGAAAGAATCCAACTCATCTCTGTGCCATGATCCAATCTCTTTATGGCTATAACCTGTCCACTTAAATGGTCACAGACTATCCAATTGGGGAACCACAGTCCAGAGATGGGTCAGAACAAGTTTATCATTGTAGGCACTACTTCATCCAGGCTACAAGCACAAGAATCCATAGGGAACCTCAACCTCTAAAATGCTATGTGTGGGGCTAGGCCTATATGGGAGCATGTTAGCCCAGACACATAGAACCAGCAAGAGTTTGAGTGAAGCCTTAGATCCAGCTGGCCACTGCTTTAGAGAGACTGCAGTGATCCAGTCGCAAGCCTACAATCTCTATAACCAAACCAGATATGCCATCTGATGACGGGTCAATACACATACAGGGGAGTTTGTCTCAGCATAATCTCTCACAGGGCTACAAGCACAAGTGCAGAGAAGAATAATCCGTCTTGAGTCTATGGGTTGGCTTCACCCTAAGGCTATAACTTGTCCACTTAAATGGTCATAGACTATCCCAGAGGTTATCCTCCTCACAATGCTCAAGATAGAATAAGAAACATTGCTGCCACCACCATGCTCACAAGGATACAAATGCTCATTGCTCTCATGGGGACTTCAGATCTAGTGGGTCATGTGGTGGGGCTAGGCCTGTATGGGAGAATGTTAGCCCAGACACAAAGGTCACTTGGATCTGAGTAAACCATAAAATCAGTCCTCCATTGCTTGCAATACGTCCTAGAAATGGAGGATCTCAAGGTAACAGCCTTGTACAGAACAACTCACAAACAAAAATCCCATAAATGTAAAACACCATGTCATAAAACTCCATTAATCTATTCCAAATAGTCATACAAAGGCATAGCCAGCAACTGCTGGACTATGGAGAGAAGAAAAAGTAAAAAGAAATCTACCTAAACCTTACTAGAGATCTACAGCTACTACAAGAAGAAGATAGACAAAATTCTATTCTAACCAGAGAGACCCCTAAACCTAAATCAGGCTTAGGTTTATATAGAAGTTAGTTTGGCGACGCATTAGGGTTAGAAAACCCTAATTTTAATGATGCCACATGGCCTAATATTGTTCCTTAGATGCCTCGAGGTGCGTGCATAGAATTTGGAGCATTGGAACGCGTGCCCTAATTACTGGAAGTTCCCAGAATGTCCTCTGCAGAGGTGAGGGAGAGTTAGAGTTTAAAGCCTCGCCAGGTAGCACTGGTTTCCAAGACTGTCACGTGCTAGCACGGTGTTCACGAGATTGAATTAGCTTGAAATTCTAGCTGTCGCAGGGTTGTCTTAGTTGTAGCTGAAGCAGTCGTGCGATAGGGCATTGACTCCTCGCTAGATTGCTCTGGTCTTCTCGGGATTGCACTTTCCTTCTGAATGGCACGAGCATCGTGAGAGCAGTTTATTTCTCAATGGATCTTCACGAGGACGTGATGTGCATTGGTCTCTGAACTGTGCGAGAGGTTTTTCTAAAGTTTTACATCCCGCGGCCACTGTGCTACTACAGCTGCGCGCAGAGATACCTGGAGCTCTGTCTCCTCAGCTGATTTGAGTGAACTGCGCGAGGTTTGAGAGCTGCTTTCTTGAGCTATGTGAGACTGCGCGATCATTTATATTTGAGCTTTGTGAGAGCTGTGCGAACTATGCTGCAGGAGCTCTTCTGTCACTAAACTACGTGAGAACGGTGCTGACAATTGGTATGATGTTATGGGAAACTCGTGAGGATTGCGCGAGGCAAGCTTTCTGAGTCATGTGAACCTTGCGACAGCTGCGTGAAGCTCATTTCTTTCTTTTCTGTTGTTGTGCTCTGCTTTCATGCAGTCCGGCTCTCTATCTTCCATTCTTCTGGGAGACTTCTGGGGCAAAAGTGGGCTCCTTAGCAGGATTAAGGCCGTATTGTAGCTGCTATTTTTTACCTGCAGAACAGGCTTAAAGTACTTTTATTAAATGATTAAGGGTCCAACAAACATTAAGTTAAGGGGTGAAAAGTGGTACTTTTCAGGTCTTAACAACAACTTTCGATAGGATTGGGGCAAGGTGTCGATAGGTTAATGCAACCTGTCAAGAAGTGCAAAGTGACAGATCCTCTCGAGAGGTTCACACAATCCTGTCGACTAGTTAGAGAAGACAGAAGCAATCTTTTTGAGAGGTTCATTCCATCCTATCGATAGGTTCAAGGTTGCAAAGGGAACCATTTCGAGAGGTTGACAGAACCTCTCAACAGGTACTTTAAATCCAACACATAAACCTCTCGATAGGTATTCTGAACCTGTCGAGAGTTCAACTAAAGTCATCAGAACTTATCAAAACCTTCGCAGCTCCTCTTGACATTCAACTTTACAGCTTCAGAACCTGTCGAGAATTAATTCACACCACTCGACAGCTTTTAGATCTTGTCAAAATGTAAATTTGGAACTCTCAGAACCTATCAATATGTTCATAGAACCTATCGACAGGTTGTATTTTAGTTTAAACAGGCTTGTAATCAGTTCCCAGTCCATTCCCCAACAGGTTTGACACTCCAACTCTGTTCACTTCACAACTTTAACTTATTTTCCTACCTGAGGTACTAACACACATGGAAAATTTATGTACAAGGCCAAACTGAATTGAAACAAAAGTAGAAAAAAAAAATCAATACAAATAAATAGCCAAACACATAAGTTATTATACATAGTATACATTTATTGAAACTCAGTCATGTCATGGAGGTTCATGATAGCGGATGGTTAGTGCAAGCTCCACCACATTTTCAAAAACATCACAAAAATCGTCACAAAGATCGTTACAATGCAGTAACTTGGGAAAAGTCTCTTCCACAAGCTCATCCAAAACATCAATTGAAAAATAATCCTCACAATTCAAGTGAGGTTGATTTGCTACATTGTATACATTCAATTTAACCTTCATGTTGCCAAACGACACCTCCATTACTCCTGATCTATACTGAATACAGGCTTTGGCAGTGGCCAAGAAAGGTCTGCCCAAAATCACAGGAATAGAGGTGGTACACTTGCTTGGCTCCATATCAAAAACCAGAAAATCAGTTGGATAAAAGAATTTATCTACTCCAACTAACGCATCCTCTATAATCCTCATTTGTTTCCTCCCAGACTTGTTAACTAGTTACAAGACCACATGTGTGGGCTTCAACTTTCTTAGGCCCAACTTCTCATAAAGTGAGTATGGAAGCAAATTCACACTAGCTCCTAGGTCTAGAAAAGCTTTTTCAATGGTGTGATCCCTAATGATGCAAGGGATTGTAGGCACTCTAGGGTCTTGAAGCTTGATTAGAGTTGTAATAGATAGCACTTGGTTCACTTTCTTAGCACAAAAGACCTTCTTCGATAAGTGTATCCTAGATTGTCTTTTGTGGGTGCACAATTCTTTTCAAAATTTTGTATAGGTTGGAACTTGCTCGCTAGCATCAAGTAAAGTAAAGACAAGTTGATCTCTACTTGTTTGAAAGTTTCCATCATCTCCTCAACCTTAGCATTCCCCTTGTCAAAAGGAGAAGCTGCTTTTAATGCATTAGGAAATGGCAAATGGGGAACTGTCCTCCCATTTGCAGCCATAGCAAGTTAATCAGATTTTTCTTTATTTTTATTTTTAATTTTCTTTTGGGGCACATCACCCCCCTTATTTTTAATATGCTGCTCCTATTGCATATTTTTATTGGTTGTTTCTTCATTTTCTGCACTTGACTCATCAGTCTCATTACCAACTTGGTTATCCGCCAGCCTCCCACTCCTCAACGTGGTGACAGATTTTACGTCTTCATGGGAAGGAGTCTCACCAACCATGTATTACCCCTTTGGATTATTCATGGGCTGATTGGGCAGTCTCCCCTCTTCTCTCCTAGCCAAAGAATTAGATAGCTAACCAAGGTGGTCCTCTATCTTCTGGATGCTTTGACAGTGGGAGTTAACAGTTTGAGATAAAGGGCCTAAATTTTATAGTGAAGCCAGAACTTGCTCTTCAAATGTGAGGGACCTAGAGGGTGCTGGGGCTGGTGCACTTTGATGCATAGGCTGAACCATTGGTTGGGCCATAGGCTATTGGTATTAGGGCCTTGGAAATTAATTTTACTGGTATGGCTGAGTATTCCTATAGGGCATGGACTGTAGTGGCTACTGCTGCTGGTTTTGAAAGTTGTCTTGTCTCCACCTCAAGTTGGGGTAGTTTCTCCAATAATAACCAGCAGTAGCTGGTTGTTAATAGACTAAGCAACATTCACATGTTCCATCACAATGTCTGAAAATTAAGTAGTTGAGGGATATTCCTCAAGGGAGTGAGTGGGAGACTGGAATATGATACATGCCTCCACTTTAGTAGTCATTGGAAACTGCATTGTTCCCATGAGCTTATTAAACTTTTGCGTCAGGCTATCCACTTTTCTCTCCAAATCATTATGTCCACTCACCTCATATATTTTTCCTCTGATAGTATTTTCTCTCACCAATCTAGGGGTCTCAACATCTCTTGCCCATGTCTCCCTTTGCATGGAGTTTTCACTAATGGTATCAAATAACTCCCAAGCCTCATTTGTTGTCTTGTTGAGGTATGTACCACCACAAGAGGCATCAACCATATCTCTGCTTTTGGGATCAATTCCTTGATAGAAACTTTGGACAAGTTGCCATTAAGGAATTTGGTGATGAGGACATTACTTCAAGAGTTCTTTAAATATCTCCCAGGCTTGGTGAAAGTCTTCAGTGGGGGCTTGAGCAAATGAAATAATGCTCTTTCTTAGCTGACTTGTTTTTAATATGGGAAAAAACTTGGCAAAAAACTGACATTGAAGGTCATTCTAGGACTGAGTAATGTTGGTTGGGAGCATTGACAACCAAGTTCTGGCTCTATCCTTTAGTGAAAAAGGAAAGAGTCTCTACCTGGTTGCTTCCTCCCCCAAACCTATAATATTGAAGGTAGTGCACAGTCCTAGAAATTCATCAATATACTTGTATGAGTCTTCTTTGCTCAAGCCATTGTATGAGGGTAACATCTGTATGATAGAAGACTTAATCTCATAGTTCCCTTGAACAACAAGGAATTGAATGTAGAAGGGAGAATTGTAAACCCCTGGTGCATTGATTTCCTTTAAAGTCCTAGGTTGCTCACCCATTGCAGTAATTTCAGAATCAACTAACGGTGTGTGTATGGTTTGCTTAGGTCTAAGAAGTTTTCCAACTTCAAGATCTAAGGGAGCAATCTTAGGACTAAGAGATCTCCTCCCAAGCATACATATAACAGAAACCAAATTCAAAGCAGAAAATTACAACACAAAATTTAATTAAAACAATCACAAAATACATAACCAATGTTGTAGATCTACAAAACTATAGATCTAGAAATATAAATAGAGTTAGGAAATATAAACTTAAGCAAAGCTTGCTCCTCCAATTGGTACAATGCTCTCTTCAACACCACAGATCCAGATCTGAAACAAACAACTAAACTACAAAAAACTACAGTAGCAATTAGTCAGACACTAATCAAGCACTTAAAAATCTAATTATAAAAATGATAAAAACTTAGATCTTTCAAGTTAAAAGCACAGCTCCCTGGCAGCGGTGCCAAAAACTTATTGTGCAGCCTACCTTGCAATTATTATATGATTAAAAATAGCAGATTAACTGCATAAACTACAACAAGGTTGAACTAAGGTAAGCTGTCAGTCTTGTAAGAACCAGGGCTGTTATAGCATGTTTTAAGAGGTAAGGGTATGTCCATAGGGAGCTGTGGTTCAACTATAGTAAATCTCCAGATCTATGGTAGATCTGGCACTCTATCCTAATTTAAACTAAACTAAAGCAGGAAAGAGGAGCGGTTCTAGGATTTTGTCATTTTTACTACAAACTACAAAAGATAAATGCAACTGATCCAGATCTAATCGAACACAGAGATAAGGGGAGATATAGAAAAGATGAAAATTCAAAAGAGTGAGAACAACAGCTAGGGTGTTGGTCTCTTACTGAAAATCAATGAAATTAAAAGCAATGCAGAGGACTGATTGGCAACAATCCTCTTTTCTGGCTCCAAGTTACCCAAGTTCTCTCGGCAGAGGTGAGGTATAAGAATCCAATCTCCACCAATGGATCAAAGCAATCCTGAGGTTAGGATCTATCCTTCTACTAGATGCAGTTCATCCCCGAGATTGCTCCAATCTATTAATCTTAATTGGAACAGGTAAACTATTATAAATGTTGTAGATGTCAGGCTACCAGCTTCTCATTTCTGACTGGCATCCACAGGAGTATCCAATCCAGGAAAATCAAATATGAAGAAGTGAAATGTAGATTAGAATCACCTTAAAAAACCACAATTATATTGCAAGCTTACAATAATATTGTACCCAGATCTACAATCTGTATAATATACAATCTCTTACAAGCCTCTGAATCTCTCAATTTATAGCTCAAGACCTCACCCTAACTACTAAAAAGAGTTTAGCCACTCATGATTGGCTAAAGAGAGAATGGGAGAAGAAGGATGGAGGGACAATTTGGAGGGGAAAATGGATCTTGAACTAAGCTCTGGTTCTCTCAAATTTTGGATGTCTTCAATGTAATTTCTTCAAGCTTTTATACTCTCCTCCTCTGTCCTCAAATCCATTTCAGCCAATCAAAGCCCAAGAGAATAATTATATTATTCTAGGCTACTGATGTGGCTAATTTTTCTTCTAGAAGCTATTCTCCCATTGGTCCACAATTAGCAAATGCACACGAGGCCGTTAGGGTTTCCAATCATGCACAGTTGAATACCAAAAAGGCCCCCAGGGGTCACTGACAGGCTTTACGATGTATGCACAAGCTTCTAAAATTGGCAGTTGTTGAAGGAACACGATGAGAAGTTGCCAAAATGAGTATCGAGAGGTTTAGGGAACCTCTCGACAGGTTCTGAGTGTACTTGCTCTTCATTTTGATAGGATCTGGAAACATCTCAAGATGTTGAATTGCACTTGTCGATAGGATTGATGACTCATTGACAGGATCGAAAGCTCGTTACATTGTTCTGCCCATTTCTTCATTCATCCTCTCGATAAGTTATACTAATCCTATCGACTAGTTATACAACTTAACACTAAGCTCTCGACAGCTACAGCCATCCTCTCGAACACTTTGGTATTTCTCCTCAGGACTACTCGACATGTTATAATTGCCCTTTAGAACTTCTCGACAGCTTCTGGATCTTCTCAAAATCTTAGCTATTTGGGCATCAGATCCTCTTGACAGCTCAGTCCAACCTCTCAATGGGTTTATCCTTATCTTTCCACAGCTGGCACATATCTCACTTGTGTTGTTCTTCATTTGTTCAACACCTAGCAACCTCTTGGTTGATTCAATCTTTATTCTCTGCAACTGCACTTAGCCTAAAGCCTTCCCAGTTAAACTTAAACACTCTCAAGAACTTCCGGGGCTCTTATGGATCGTTTGATTGGTTGGCCTTTGGTCTATAAGGTCACATATTGAGCAGCAAATTGCTTCTTGGGCCATTTGAAGTGGACATCTACATCAAGATTATAATTTGTTGCTTATCTATAAAATATACTTAAAACACATTATTAGTCAGCTCATAGGTCTATCAAAGGTAAGGTTAGGAGGTGAAAAATGGTATTTTTTACTACTTAACAGTGAGGACACTCTTCCTCATAGGTTTGGGGCTGTGGCAGGGTAAGCTGATGGGATAGTTAACTTAATTGTAATAGCATTAAGTGGGTAAGAAATAAATAGAGTGAAGTTCACCTAAGAAATTTTGAAAATGAGGATACTTATATTGATGCAAAGCTGCTAACACTAAAATCATTTAAAAAATTCAATACCGCCACGAGATGAACATCAAGAATTTTTATTATTTTCCAGTACTTAGTGATCCAGTGAGGAGAGAAAAAGGGGAGGACATGCCCAAGAATTCAATTGAAGACCATATCTAGAGAGATTTGGGCCTACAAAAAATTTTCTTCTTAAAGAGTGTCTTTGGCAAATCTTTTATGGTCCAAGGACTGGCTGATTCAATCCCTTTTCACTAGAAGTTAGGCACCTCCAAGTTGAAACTCTTGGTAGCATGCATAACACTAAAGAGATGATCAAGGCCTTCATTTGGATAGTTTGAGCCTAAAAGTACCAACCCATTGAAATTGCCCTTTTGCATACACTTTTTGAGCCATCAAATAAATTTTTCTACAAGATACACCAGAGTACTTGCACCTCAACCTATAGACCTAATTCAACCTTACCCTCACTTTGAGAATTCAGAAGGTAAAAGAAAAGGAGATGAAAGTAGGCAAGCTGAGTACAACATTTGGTGAATGGAAAAGAGAAGCAATATAAGAATAGAAGTGTAGCAGCGGTTCAATTGTGGCAGTTCATGAAAATAAAAATAAAAATAAAAATAAAAAGGAAAGAGAAGTCAAGTGGATACCTTCATCTGAAAATTGGAGAGAAGAGGAGAAGCTGATCACTTTGAATCTGAAAAATGTCAATAAAGATGAAGTATGCTGAATTCACGAGGGTGAAGTCATGAATCACCTCCTACACCTGCTGATCTCTCAATCTTTAAACCCCATTTTTCCCTTTCATTCTTTAGAAACTCAACCATAAGCCACATTGCAACCCATGTAAAAGCCTTGTTGATCCAAAGTGAAGTGAGCTATCCTGTAGAGAAGAGGAGTTGTGTGATCTATGGGGAGAAGAAGTAGATCCCATAAATTAGGAGCAAATGCCTATGCTCATGCTTGCAGACCCATTTGGGGTGTGTAACTGTTCTTGAGCATGTTTGAAATGAAACACTCTTTTAATTCATTTATGAGAGGAAACCTTGGTGTTAATCAGTGAAAAATATCATTTTTCACCTCCTAACCTGACCTTTGATGGACCTCTGAGTGATTAATAATGTGTTTTGAGTGTTATTTTATAGTTAGTAATAAATTGCAGTCATACTACAAAAATTCATCTAAAAGTGCCAAGAAGAGAGATATCTGTTGAAGAGTTGTAAAAGAAAAGAATCACAATAGATCATGCTTCAGTTGTGTATACAATGGAGCAAAACAATAGTAGCATTTTCTGCTGTGTGCACTTAAGCATGCTAGTATGACAATTGTGCCTCATTCAGCTTCATCTACATTAGTGGACACCAGAGCAGTGGATGTAATCTTGTCGAATGCACCTTGGACAACTCGAGCAGTTGCTAAAGCTTATAACCTGACTACTCGAGTGGTAGTTAACCTATCGAATGCACCATTGATAAAGAGTAGAGCTACTCGAGAGGTTGCTAGAAGCAACACTAATAAATTCGAGCAGATGATCCAACCTGTCGAGAGGGTTGGATGTTGAAAATGAACTCAATGAGAGGATCTAAGGCTGAAGAACAACTTGTTGAAAGGTCTAGAGAACCTATCGAGCAGAAGGAAAAGGGCAGCCAACCTCTCGATTACATTACATGCAATCAAGCTGATCTTGTTGAACAAATTAGACCAACCTGACGAACACATAACTAGAGTTGTGTTGGATCTCGAGCAGATGGGTGATCTTGTTGACAGGATGGCTGAAACAAGTAGAAATGTCGAGCAGTTCAATAGAACCTATCAAGATCAAGTGTAGAACCTATCGAGAGCTACAATCAACCTATCGAATGGTTTAAAATTGAAGCTAGAACCTATCGAGAGGTACTTTGAACCTCTCGACTTGCAAAATCTAAACTTCCTACTTGTCGACTGAGAAACCTTGGGCTTCAGTGACTTGATACACATGTCCGGAGGCGTGTTGACAGCCATGGAGGGTATTTTTAGAACTTCATGGGCACAAAAGAGAACCTCCCTAACTGCGTCACGTGTACTTAACAAATTCTAACAAATTAGTGGGAGATTCTTCGAGGGAATGCAGCCACCTCAACAAGCCTGATAACAAACTTGATTCCCTTTTTGATCGGATTGGCTAAAAAAGATCTGAGATAGTTGGGGAAGTGTAAAAATAGGGGAGAAATACAGCAAAGAAGGATGGAGAGTTTGAGCAAAGATTTGAATTAGTTTTCCTCCAAAATTCTAGTCTTCTTCTCTCTTTTCAATTCTCTCTTTAGCCCAAACAAGGTTGGCTAAATTCTTCTAACAGCTAGGGTGAGGTTAGATCTGTAAATTGAGTGGTGAGATAGCTTTGTGTGAGGATTGGCTAATGCATAGACTACAGATTCGAGAGTAATTTATTGTAAGATGTATTAAATCAATGAATTGTTGGTTCTAAAGTTCATTTAATCTGTAGATCTATTCATTTCCATCAAATTTTCATAGATTGTATGCCCCTGTGGATGCTTGAGCTTGTAGCCTTGCATCCACAACATCTGTAGTGAGTTTATTGTTTCAATTTAGACCTTTGGATTGAATGAAAACCCTAGGATAATTTGTGAGCATTGAAGTGGACAGATCTTAACCTTAAGATCAATTCAAACCTTTGGTTTAAGTTAGATTATTCTACCTTGCATTTGAGCTTGTAGACAAATGAAGGATGGCTACAGATCCATCCTTTGCACTGCTATTTAACTAATAAAGTTATCAGTGAGACTAATCCCAGGCTGTTAATTCTCCACATTTGATTTTTTTTACCAAAACTTTTTATCTCTCATTCGAATTTCTCTCTTGCTCATCTCTAGTTCATTTTATAAATTTGCTTACAATTAGATTTGATTTTCTGCTATTTTTAGTTAAAAGTGACAACCAAAACTCTTTTCCTATTTTTCTTTGCTTTTAGGATTGATAGGAAGAGCCAGATCTATAATAGATCTACGGATTTACCAATATTTAGATCATGTTTCCCTGTGCACAACCCTTACTTCCCTTTAGAACTTGCTACAACAAGCCCTGACATCTTGTAGGACTGTGCTTTGTGATTTGATACATTCACCCTCTATTTTCTATTTAATCAATTTTTTTCAATAAAATTCTGACATCAGAAAGTAAACAACAAGTTTTTGTCGTCATTGCCAGGGATTTGTAGATCTAAGTTTGGTAAATTTGCATTTTAGTTAGAATTTTTGTAGTCATAGTGTTTGAATTAATGCTGTTGTAGTTTTATAGTTTGTTGAATTCAATTTTAGATCTAAAGTTGTAGTCAAGAGAGTAGTTCATAGCTTGCAGCTGGAGCACATTTTTCTTGAGTTTGCATTTCCTTTTCCTTTTCTTACAGTTTCAGTTTTGTCATTTTATCATTTCTTTATTTCAGTAGTATTTTATATTTGTGGTGTTTGTCTACTGTAAATTACTATTGCTGTCTTTGTAGTGTGTGTGTTGTATGCTTGGTAGAAGATCTCTTAACCCAGAGCTTGTCCCTTTAGACCTTGAAGTTGAAAGACTTCTTAGACCTAAGCACCCCCCACACACACACCTGTTGTTAATTGTGAGCCATTTGTGATGGAGCAGCAGCAAAGGACTTTGAAGGAATTTAATGTACCAGGGGCATATACCTCCCCTTTCTACATTCAATTCCTTGTTGTTCAGGGTAATTATGAAATCAAATCCTCCATCATTCAAATGCTGCCCTCATTTTATGGACTAAGTAAGGAGGATCCTTACAAATATATTGATGAATTCCTTACTCTTTGCACTACTTTTAATATTGCTGGCTTGGAAGAATCCACCAAACTGAAGCTCTTTCCTTTTTCACTAAAGGACAGAGCCATAACTTTGCTATCCATGCTCCCAGTAAATGGTATATAGTCCTGGAATTTTCTCCAATGCCAATTTTTGGCCAAATTCTTTCCCATGTATAGAACCAGTCAATTGAGGAAGAGCATCATTTCATTTGCTCAATCATCAATTGAGGATTTCCATCAGGCATGGGAGAGGTTTAAGGAACTGTTGAAGCAATGTCCCCACCACCAAATTCCAAAGTGGCAGCTTGTTCAAAGCTTCTACCAATGAATTGATCCCAAAAGCAGGGATATGGTGAATGCCTCATGTGGGGGCACTTATCTCCACAAAACTGCTAATGAGGCCTGAGAGCTTTTTGATATAATCAGTGAGAATTTCATATTGCAGGAGTCTCTATCTCACAATGATATTGAGACTCCAACTAGAATGGTAAGGGAAGCCACCTCTAGGGGAAGAATGTATGAGGTTAATGTGTCCAATGAGCTCGAAAGAAAAGCGGATAGTTTAAGCCTGAAATTTGATAAGTTGATGAGTGTCATACAGCCTAAAATGGTTGCTCAAATTGAGGAGGAATGCTTGATATGCCAGTCCCCCACACACTCTATTGAGGATTGTCCTTCGGTTGGTCAGTACCCAGAGCTTGTCATGGAGCATGCAAATGCTGCTCAGTCTTTTGGGCAGCAGCAGCCTATTGGGTATGCTTGGAGGAACCACCCCAATCTGAGGTAGAGACAAGACAATTTTCAATCCTAGCAGAAGCAGGAAATGCCCTACAGACCTTCCCAATCATATCAACAAAATTACTTCCCAAGGCATCAATTCCAATAGCCTGTGGCATAGCCAATGGCTCAGCCAAGTCACCAAGGTTCACTAGCACCAGCCCCAACACCTGCTAGAACACCTTCATTTGAGGAGTAGGTTCTAGCCTCATTATAGAACCTGAGTTCTTTGTCCTAAACTATTAATTCCCATAGCCAAAGTATGAAAAAAATAAAGGACCATCTTGGTCAGATATCTAACACTTTGACTAGGAGAGAAGAGGGTAGACGACTAAGTTAGCCAATGAACAATCCTAAAGGATAATACATGGTGGGTGAGTCTTCTTCAACTCCTGAAGAAGCTAAGGCCATTATTTTGAAAAGTGGCAGGCTGGTGGATAACCATGTAGATGGTGAGATCACAAGGATTGCAGAACAAAAGAACCTAATCAGTGATAGTATCCAACAAGAGCAACATCTAAACAAGAAAGGGCTGCTGTTGAGTCCCAACAGAAAAAAAAAATGAAAATAAAAATACGAAAAAAACTGAAAATGCAAAGGCTGTAGATGAGAGACCAATATCTCATCTGCCATTTCCTCATGCCCTTCAAGCACCTTCTCATTTTGATAAGGGGAATGCTAAAGTGCAGAAAATGATGGACACTTTTAAACAAGTAAAAATTAACTTACCTTTACTTGATGCCATAAAGCAAGTTCCAGCCTATGCAAAATTTTTGAATGATTTGTATACCCATAAAAGACAATCTAGGATTCATTTATCCAAGTGAGTTTTTTCTGCAGAAAAAGTAAATCAGGTTTTATCCATTGCAATCCCAGTTAAACTCCAAGATCTTGGAGTTCCCCAATTCCCTGGATTATTGGGGATCATACTATTGAGAAAGTACTATTAGATCTAGGAGCCAATGTTAACTTACTTCCATATTCTGTATATGAGAAGTTAGGTTTGAGGGAGTTAAAACCCACACATGTTATTTTACAACTTACTGACATATCTAAGAAAAGACCTGTGGGCATTATTGAAGATGTACTGGTTCGGGTTGATAAATATTTGTATCCAGCAGATTTCTTAGTTTTGGACATGGAGCCTAGTAAATACACTACCACTTTCCCTATAATTTTGGGCATGCGATTCTTGTCCACTTCTAAGGCCTATATCCAGTGCAGATCAGGGGTAATGGAGGTATCTTTTGAGAATATGAAAGTCTAGCTTAATATTATAATATAGCAAATCAACCTCACTTGGATAGTGAGGACTGTTTCATGATTGATTCGCTCGATGAGCTTGTTGAGGAGAACATGCTCAAGCTATTGAATTTGGATGATGTTATTGACATTTTTGAATAAGAAGTTTGGACTAAAACTGTTGTAGGGGAGGCCCCCACACATGTGACTAAAGAGCTGAAAACCTTGAATTCTGTAGTAGGGTTAGCAAAGCATTCTCATTGGAAACCTGTTGTGCTGCCACTTCCTTCACCTTCTAAGGCACCTTTGCTGCCTTCACTCATCAGTCCATCTAATTTAGAGTTAAAATAGCACACAAAATCTTTAAAATATGTATTTTTGGGGCAAATCAGAAGTTGCCTGTGATCATTTCTTCTTCCCTCACCATGGAACAAGAGGAGAAATTGATTGGTGTGCTCAAGATACATAGGAAAGCAATAGGATGGTCTATTGCTGATTTAGGAGAAATCAGTCCAGCTGTGTGTATGCATAAGATTCACTTGGAAGAGGGTTCCAAACCCTCTAGAGAGATGCAGAGGATGTTAAATTCTCACGTGCAATAAATAGTGATGAAGGAGGTGGTCAAATTATTAGATGTTGGGATAATTTATCCAATTTCAGATTCTGAATGGGTGGCACCTACTCAGGTGGTTCGTAAAAAGTTTGGAATCACTGTTGTACCCAATGAGTCTAGAGAATTAATGCCAACCAGGGAGGTGTCTAATTGGAGGGTCTGCATAGAGTACAGAAAATTAAAATCCAAGACTAGGAAGGACAACTTTCCACTTCCTTTTATTGACCAGATTCTAGATAAGTTAGCAGGCTAGGCTTTTTATTATTTTCTTGATGGATACTCTGGTTACAACCAGATCCCTGTGTATCCACAAGATCAAGAGACGACTACCTTTACTTTTCCATATGGCACCTTTGCTTACAGAAGGATGTCATTTGGACTGTGTAATGCTCCAGTTACTTTTCAGAGGTGCATGTATGCCATATATTTTGACATGTTGGATAAGTTTTTAGAAATTTTATGGATAATTTTTCTGTGTATGGTAATGATTTTGATCAGTGTTTGCACCATCTCTCCCTTGTACTTCAGAGATGTGAGAAAACCAACCTAGTAATGAGCTGGGAAAAGAGCAATTTCATGGTCACCTAAGAAATTGTTCTTCGTCATGTGGTTTCTCAGAAGGGGATTGAGGTGGATAAAGCAAAGATAGATCTGATTTCACATTTGCCCCCTCTAAAAACTGTGAAATAAGTCAGATCCTTCTTAGGACATGCTGATTTTTATAGGAGCTTCATCAAGGATTTTAGTAAAATTTTCAAACCTCTATGCCACCTGTTATGGTAAGAGGTACCATTTGTGTTCAGTGATGAATGTCTCACTGCTTTTGAGGTATTAAAAAATTGTTTGACCTTTGCACCTGTCATACAAGCTCTTGATTACTCTCTGCCATTTGAGCCGATGTGTGATGCTTCAGATTTTACAACTGGTGCAATTTTGGGGCAGAGAAAGGACAAACTACCTAGTGTAGTGTCCTATGCAAGTGAGACACTGACTAATGCTCAACTAAACTATACCACCACTGAGAAAGAGCTATTGGCCATTGTCTTTGCTTTAGAGAAATTTAGATCTTACGTACTAGGATCTAAGATTCTTTTGTTCACTAACCACTCAGCTTTGATGTACCTTTTGTCCAAGAAAGAAGCAAAACCAAGATTAATCAGATGAATCCTATTGCTGCAGGAATTTGATCTTGAGATTAAGGATAAAAAGGGTGTGGAGAATGTGGAAGCAGACCACTTATCTGGGATTTTGACTATTGATTTTGCTAATTTGCCTGTGAATGATTCCTTTCCTAATGAGCAATTTTTTGCCATCTAAAAATAGATTGTGCTCTGGTTTACACACATTGTGAACTACCTTATTGTAGGTAGGATTCCCCCTCATTGGTCCAAGATGGAAAAAGACCTATTTTTCTCTCAGGTCAAACATTTTTTGGGGGAGGACCCTTACCTTTACAAGAGTTGTGCAGATCAGGTGGTGAGGAGATGTGTTCCTGAAAATGAGTTTCACAGCATTCTTATAATGTGTCATGAGCAGGCCTATGGAGGTCATTTCAGTGCAAAGAAAACTACTTCAAAAGTGCTCCAATCTGGATTTTACTGGCCATCCTTGTTCAAGGATGCAGTGGAGCATTGCAGAACCTATGAGAGATGTCAAAAGATGGGGAGTATATCCAAGAGAGACTCAATGCCTTTGCATCACATACTTGTGGTAGAATTGTTTAATGTTTGGGGGATTGATTTTATGGGTCCCTTTCCTCCTTCTATGGGTTTTAATTTTATTCTTGTAGCAGTGGATTATGTCTCAAAGTGGGTAGAAGTCATTGCCGCAAGAACCAATGACCACACAGTTGTCCTCAAATTTTTAAAAGACAACATTTTGTCTAGATTTGGCACCCCGAGAGCTATCATTAGTGATGGGGGGAGTCATTTATGAAACTGACACTTTACAAGCTTGCTTAAAATATTCTATTACACATAGGATAGCCACTCCATACCACCCACAGGGAAATCAAGCACATCCTAGAGAAAACTGTGAGGTCTGATAGAAAGGATTGGGTTGTCAAGTCAACAGATGCACTGTGAGCTTATAGAACTGCCTATAAGACTCCCATATGTATGTCCTCATTCAGGTTAGTATATGGCAAAGCCTGTCATTTCCCTGTTGAGTTAGAGTACAAGGCCTACTGGGACATTAAAGCATTAAATTTTGATCTAACTACTATTGCTTTTCATAGGAAATTGCAACTATCAGAATCGGAGGAATTGAGATTGAATGCCTATGCCAATGCCAGTATTTACAAGGAAAAGGCCAAAGCTTTCTATAACAAATAGCTTCTTAGGAAGGAGTTTGTTGAAGGTAATAAGGTATGGCTTTTTAATTCAAAACTCAAGTTTTTCCCAGGAAAGTTAAAATCCAGATGGGATGGGCCCTACACTATTTTGCATGTATCCCCATCTAGAGCTGTTGAGATCATGGATCCCAAAGATGGAAGGATCATGAAAGTGAATGGTCAAAGGCTGAAAATTTGTGTTGAAAATATAGTGGAGCTTGTTGAGACCATTAACTTTCAAGAACCTCCTAATTTTGTGTGAGTTTCAACACTGTACATTGTGTAAAATAGTTGTCACTTAGTATGTATTAGTTGTTTTTTTTAGTTCTGTCTTTTAAATTGGATACTTTTGTAATTTCTATGTAGTATTCCAATCTGCATAACGCTTGAGCTGTGAAAGGTCCTGTAATGTTTGGAAAACTGAGAAATGAATTGGTGCTGAGGTAGAGTTCTGATTTTTGTTGAATATGGAAAGTATATAGCTGAGGAGTAAGCATAGATGGTGTATTAAGACTTGTTGATAGGTTGAGCAGAGTTTTTGATAGGTTCTGGGGATGTGTTTTGTGGATTCGATAGGTTCTAAATACCTATCGAGAGGTTGGAGAAATCACTCGAATCTTGTTGTCTCAAAATAATAGTACCTGTCGAGAGGTTTGAGGAACCTCTCGAATTCTTCTTCTAAAAATATTGGTAGACTCATGCGCTTTTAACTATTCAATAGGTTGATTCAACCTGTCAAAGTCATATTTGCAACCTGTTGAAATCATATTTGCCACCTGTCGAAGTCGTGTTTCTACCTTTTAAAACCTTTCGACAGGTTTATTTGGGCATTTGTTCCTTCAGCTACAATTTTTTTTTCTCTGCACGAGTTTTCCCTTGCTCCTTTTTTCTGAAGCTTTACTAGTTGCATAATCATTGAAAACTCGACATTTTACACATGGTCTCTGCTGGATTGGTGCTCTATATGTCAATTGCAGAGAAACCCTAGGTTTTGGGTAAGTTCTTTATAGTCCTTGTTTTGTGAACTGTTCAAATCTTTGGTTTGCATTGCTGGAGGACTTGTTGTGTGAGAAGGTTGATTTGAGTAAAGTCATATTGTGTGGATTGGAAGAATTTTGTGAATTTGTGTTTTTAATGGCCAATCCTGAGCAATGTGAGGGACTTTTGTCCGATTTGATTCAATCTCCTGCCAAATCCACTAGGAAATCCAGTAGGTTAGCTGCTTCACAATCTCAAGTGGATTCACCTGCTAAGAGGAAGCTGAATATGGACAAACCCAAGAAAATGCAGAAGTCTAAGAAAGCCAAAATCAGTGAGGATATTGCTGAGGAGTTACCTGAGTTACCTGTGCATTTGATAATCCCTAATGAATTTGTGGATACTTTGGGTCTGATAGCTGAGACTACCTTTGATTTACCCTATTTCACCAAGGTAGAGGAGTGCAGTGAAACCTTTGCCTATTTGGAAAAGGCTTCTTTGAAACACAGCCATCATCACCTCATCAATTGCCCTCAATTCCATACCTACACTTATGCCTCTCACTTCCACAGCCACACCTTCTACAATCATCACAACATCACTTATGTCTACTCCTCCTACCATTGTCCCATTAGCTATGCCCACACCTACCATTAAGACCACATACCAGAGGAAATCCAAACAACCTCAGCCAACAACCAGTTTAAGTAGTCCATCCATTCCATGCCTAGAATCTCCAATTCCTGACTCACCTTCATCATTCACCTATATCCCATCTGATATTGATCCCCTCATTCCCACTGACCTACCTATCCATACCCAGGTGCTGGAGCATTTTACTACTGAGGGGTATTCATCCTTGATTGGCTCCGTTGTGGAGGATATTGGGCATGAATACACCCCACTCCCCGACTCTCCACAACCTACTCCCTTCCAACATGTTTCCACATCACCTTTTCAACCAATTCCATCCATTCAACCTGTTATCCAAACACAATCCTTACCAGATTCTTTTGCTCAAATCCTTTCCCTCCTCCATTCTATCAATTCCCAGCTTCATACTAACACTACAAACGAGTCTGACATGGCTACCTGCCTCCATTCCATCAAGTGTACTTTAATCCCATCTACCTTAACCAATCACCCTCATACCACTACACCACTCATTCCTGCATCACCATCACATTTTCCTCCTCATACCTCCCTTTTAGTAGCCACTACCATTGCTGCTACATAAATAGACTTTGAGTCTGCTGAGTTGCCCCCTACTTATGTCTCCTCCTCCACCCAGATAGATTTTGAGGTGGAGGTATCCATTATCCCACCCACCCTAGCCTCTGCTTCCACTAAGACTGAACCTTTAGAGAAGGAGCTGTCATGAACCATTCCATTAACCTCCACAACCATTTCAACCGAAATAGATTTTGCCCTATCCTCTTCTCATACCCAGACTAACCCCATAGAGGAGGAGCTGGCACCCATACTTCCACTTTCACCTTCTATCCCTTCATCCTCATCCATGGTCCTGGCATCCTCAAACTTTGTTCCCCCATTTGCCACCCTGAAAAGTGCTATGGCTACCAACCCTTATATCCATAGAGATGTCATAAGAAGTATGACTGAGCTTTAAACTTTGGTAAAGCAGCCATTGGTAGCTGAAATTGACTAGCTGAAGCTTGATCGTAGAGTGGAAAAGTTGCAGTGGGAACAATTGTACATGCATACTCTCAATTTATATGAAGAGGAGAATCAGAAGGCTGAGATGTTGGCCAAACTGGTAGACACCCTTCAATCAACCATCTTTGGAAAGAATACACCCTCATCAATTGGGGTGTCCATTAGTGAGCCCTCCATGCACCAGGGTAGCACCAACCCACAGAAGCCAGCTGCCAAAAAGATAAAGGTTGGTGCTGCCAAAGCTGAGAATTTAAAGAAGGAGAATTTGAAGCAGGACTATGCCAAAATTGCTAAAAAATATGGATGGGAACCAATGACTTTATCAAGCTCAGATGAAGATGAAGATTATCTCTAGGAGTTGGTTCAGTCATTTTGTAATTAGATGTTCTGTTTTAGGTCTGTTTGTAGTATATTGTCTAAATTCAATATTTTGCATGTATCATATCTTCTACATTTCTTTTTCTAGTTAATAAACGTAGCTATTTTTGTCCCTCTATACATAAACTTGACTTCTTCCATTATTATTTGTTAGTTGCATTGTATCTTGGTTACTACCCTGCTGCCTCTCCACTGGTCTCTTTTGAACCAGTGAGGACACTGTTTATCATAGGTTTGGGGGTATGGCAGGGTATATATTTGAAATAGTTAAATTAACTGTAGTAGTGATTTGTAGGATCAAAACAATTAAAGTAAAATTTCTCCTAAGCAAACTTGAACAAAGGATAGTAGACTGTTTAATGCTTGGATCTTTTAAAATTCAACACTTCCACGAAGGAGGTCATCAAGAAATGGTTGTCATAATCAATATATAGTGAATTAGCAAGGAGAGAAAAAGGTAAGAACATGCCCTATGAGTGCAAAGGAAGACCATACCTAGTGAGATTTGGGCCTGTAAAAAATTCTTTGAAGAGTGTTTTTGGTAATTTTTTTTGCTCTATGGACTGATTAAATCAACCTCTTTTTCACTAGAAGTTATGCATCTCCAAGTTGAAATAGCTTGACAGTACTCATGACACTAAAGATATGATGTAAGGCCTTCATTTGGATAGTTTAAGCCTATAAATCCTTACCCTATGAACTGCCCATGATACGCACCATTTGAGCCTTAAAAATCCAAGCTTTCTTTAACAAAAACTAGAGAATTTGAACCCAAACCTTAGTGACCTGATTAAGCCCGACCCTCACTCTGAGATTTCAGAAGGTAAAGGAGAAGAAGTTGAAGAAGGTGGAGCTGGTTTAACAATTGGTGGAAGAAGAAGAAAGTACATTTGATGACTGCTGTGTGTCAGTTGTATAGCTATGGCATTCCAGTCCATATAAAGAAAAAAAAGAAATAAATAAACATAAATAAAAATAAAAAGAAAAGCATACAAAAAGAGAAAAAAAATAATACAGAAAGAGAAAGAGAAGTCAAGAAAGTACTTCATTGATAAATTTGAAAAGTAGAGAAGAAGCTGATCACTTTGGCTCTGAAATTCGAAAAAGAAGATGAAATTGTGCTAAAATGAAGAAGGTGATGTCATGCCACCTCCTCACCTTGCTGATTTCTCAATTTTGAACCCTTTTATTCCCTTTTATTCTTTTAAACCTCAAACCATAAGTCACATTACAACCCAATAAAAACACCTTATTGATCTGAAGTTAATTGAGCTATCATGTGGAGATGAGGAGCTATATGATTGTTGTTGTTGCGTACCAGGTGTTCATTAAAGTGATATGGGATGGCAAAAATCATAATACAAAGATGGAGTGAAATAGTTGTGAAAACAGCAACCTAAGTACACACATCCTGCAAGATACAGGGCTATTGTAGCAAGTTTTAAGTATGAGTTTGTCCCATAGAGATAATGATATAGAATCCAAAATGGGCTTTAATAGTAAGCCTCTAGATCTGGCTACAGATTTGACAATCCTAAAAAAAGGGAATTGGGTGTCACAACTACACTATATTAACACCAAAAGAAGAGAAATAAAATACAGTCCTATCCTAAAGAAATGGTTATGAAGAAGGTGGTGATGGTGTGTGTAGAAATAAAGATAAAAGGATGGGAAGTAAGCAGTTTAAACTAAAGTTAATTGTTGTCGCTCCAAGTGTGCCATAATTGTGTGCATTATGAATCAAAAATTAAAGAATTAAAGAATGCTAGGTTATATGGATGTTAACTTATGAAAGGGATATCAGCACATTGGGGCTAACACTGGCCTGCAAGATCAGGGCCAATTGTAGCAAGTTTTAAAAGTAAGTATTTCAAGATCGTCCACAGAGAAGTTTGTCTAAACAGAGAGATAAACCTCCAGATCTGTGCTACCAGATCTGGCTCTATAATTATCTAAAATAAAGAATAGATAAAAGAGAGTGTTGGATTGTGTCACATTTAACTATAAGCAAATAAAGAAAAGAACTAACTACATGATCCAGATCCGAGTTGGGGAGGTGTTTAAAATAAGACAAATGCAGAAATAATAGCTTCATGTACTTTAGCCTCTGAATTTTAATGGAGGATCAGAGTTCAACAGAGCAGATTCAATCTTCATCGGCTACGAAATAAATCGAATTAAGGAATAGGTTTAGACTTATGGTCGTGATCTCCACTTAAATGGTCACGGATCCGCATCGACTAGTCAGGCCTATTCTTTAGTTCGAACATGAACATCATCAGAATCTGCTTGAATTAGGTTACCAACGCTAATTCGCACAGGATGATGAATTAAGGGAAGTTGGATGCGGATGAGTGAATCTAAAGAAGTCTAATGCACTAAGGTGAACATTCGTAACCCTCGACATGACTCAATGGAGAAGACACAAATTACAGAACCTTTAAAATCCAACGTTACAATTACAGAGCACGCTTCTTAGAGAGCCTCGGACTTACTGATCGAGCTTCTCGAGAGCCCTCGAGTTCTGATCTTGAATCCGAACTTGGAAGTACAAATCACTCACAATGGCTCTCAAAGGTAAACTACAAGAAGGGATTACAGGGGTTCGGATAAGCTATCGGCCGAATGAGGGAAACAGAGATGAAAACTCTAAAATTTGGATACCCAAATTGGGCAAATGGTTCGTCTATTTATAGTTTTCCCTATGCCAGCTCAGATGTGTATCAACCAATCAGAATTGGATAGATCTGTATCAACCAATAGGAGTCGAGCAGCAGGATCCCGATCTGCTCGCCAATCGAAATGCTTGATCCGGTTCAAATTAATCGAAAGCAGAGGCATCAATTCTGTTATGTAATTCAAAAATCTGTTTTAGCTTCTAGAAGTTCCCGCCAAGTAATTTCATCTTTGGGTGTTCACATGGGGTGGAATATGCCTTTGGTTCGTGCTCAGAATCTTCCGGAATGTCCTTGGGTTTTAAAACGCATTGGGGCGCGTGTAAAGTTTCCTGAAATACCCTTCGGACGAGCTGTAAATCCCCAGAATGCCATTTCGCATAGTTTAAGGGCTTTTTCGCAAAGTAGTTTGGCTCCAGAAGCTCTCTTCGCAAAGCATTTTGGCTTCAGGAGATCTTTTCGCAAAGCATTTTGGCTTCAGGAGATCTTTTCGCAAAGCATTTTGGCTTCAGGAGGTCTTTTCGCAAAGCATTTTGGCTTCAGGAGATCTTTTCGCAAAGGACTTCTCTTCTTTTCGCAAAGTTCAAAGTTCTTTGCGAATAGTAGAAGTTCTTTGCGAATTGAACTCTAGGCTCCCATTCTTCTTTGCGAATTGACTTTTAACTTGATTTTTCCTTTGCGAATAGTAGAAGTTCTTTGCGAATTGAGCTTTAGCTTCCATTCTTCTTCTTCAGGTCTTTTCTTGCTCTTTTAGGACCTTTTTAGCCATTGCTGAGGCTATTTCTTCACTCCCTCTTTGAGCTTGACATGCGTTGTCAGCTTTTTGATCATTTTAGGATGGTTTTCGGATTTGGACCTGTCTTTTTGGTTAGCTGCAATATGAACACTAAAGCACTTATTTAGTCCTCTCAAGGGCCTTTCAAGGCTCATGTTTAGGGTGAAAAATGGTATTTTTCACTACTTATCACACCCCCAAACCTAAGCTTTGCTAGTCCCTGAGCAAAGAAACATAAAAAACAAAGTAAAGAGCCACTTTTGTAGGAAGCACAGGTGCATTTAGCATATGCAACAAGCCTTTTCAACCCCTAGGTGATCCCTAGAGGAGGAGTGAAGTCTCCTGAGGGTTTTCAGTGAAGGTACCCACAAACTTCTCCATGAAACAGTTAATCATCAGTGCAATATTATCAAATGAGCAATCAAGGAGCAGGGTTAGTTACTCTTGAATCAATGATGAAACAGAAAATTTGATTATTGTTTGCACAGGAATTTAAACATTTATAAACCTCATGAATGTTTCAATATTTCCAATCTGTGGAACAATCATAGAAATCATACAAATGTGCCAAGAAGAAGCTCATCCTATGGATAAAAATTAGGTTATAAGTCATACTTAAGGTGCTCAAGTTCCAACCCAAACACTCACGGGTATACTCTCATCGTTGTTTTTGTTGAGTGGTTCATTTTCACTCAAGCTCAAGAGCGTTACATCTCCCAAATGGATCTGTAAGCATGAGCATAGGCATGATTCTTAGGCAATGGCATCATTGACATCTCCTCACCATAGATTAGGTCACTTCTTATCTCCACATGACTCACTCAACTTTGGATCACAAGGGCTTTTAATCTAGGTTTGTTTGTATGGCTTATGGAGTGAAGTTTCAAGGAAAGGCGCTTTGAACAGAGGTTTGAATTTGAGAACTCAGAAGTGCGGAGATGGTCCATGACTCCACCTTTTGAGTTTAGCTTCTTTCTTCTTCTTTTGAGATTCTCACATTCACGGTGATCAGTTCTTTCTTTGATCTTGCATTTTTCAACATAAGGTCCTTTTTTTGCCTTTTTGCTTGCAACTTTTTCACATTGTTTGTCTCTTCTTTTCTCACCACCATATTGCCTGTTTTTGAGGTATTTTCTCTTCATTTTCTTGATGTTGCCCGAAATGGTCCATCTTCGTTCTTTTCTCCTTTACCTCCTAATTCTCGAGTGAGGGAAAGCTGAATTGGTTCCATAGGTTCAAAAAAGTACTTTTGAGTATTTTGATGAAGAATTGTAGGATTTACGACCAAATGGGGTACAAACAGGGCAGATTTTTCTTGGTTGGTTCATAGGTTCAAGTCATTCCTTGATCTTTTCCTCGGTTCATGAGTCTTTGTTACTTGTTTTAATTTGGAGTTTCCTAACTTCTAGTGGATCTAATGCCTCACCAATCCTTTGAATCGTAAAATTGCCTCGATCACTCTTCAAATGTAGATGGAAAATATATGGGCTCAATTCTCACTTTGGTTATGGTTTTCCTTGAGCTTTTAAGTATATCTTTACCTTTTCTCTTCCTTTTGACTTACTACGTCGATACCAGTATGTTTTTATGGTGTAATCATCATGGAAATGTAGAATATCGCAAGGTTTAGAATGTCTAAATTTGGCAAAGGAATTCTAAGTTATCTAGTTGTCATGATACTTAAGTAAATTAATACATTTCCTAATTACTTAGGTGATTCACGCCCTTATGTTAACTATTCCTAGGCAGACTTGTTCCCACACCCCCAAACCTATGAGGAACAGGTCCTCACGGTTCAAAGGTGGCATGGTCACTTTATACCGAAAAAATTGAAGCAAGAACAATAAGAAGAAAAAAATAAACAAGAAAATGACATGGAGAATGGGCGAAAGTAAAGTTTATTAACTAGAAATATTTTACATAAAAAAAAGAAAAATAAAGAGAATAGGATGTGTTTTTAGGGGAGGGGGTGGGGGCGGTGGAGGGTGGAAGTGGCGGGGAAGGTTGATTTTTTGTTTTTTCCGAGGAGGCTGGAGTTGGGCCTCCTTTCTCTTGGCCAAAATCGCGAGGACCTCTTCAAATTGGTCCCAGGGGCTGGAGCGGATCTGGCACCTTCGGTGGTGGTGGGTCCACACATGGGGTAAAAGCGTGGTGGCTTATTGGCTTGGTCGTCGGCCATTTTGGAAGGGTGGGGAAAGATGTGGGGAATTTGGTAGAGGTTGGTTATTTATAGGTAAGGTGGGGAAGCCGAAAGGGTGGGACTTGAATGGGGGGCATTAGAATGCTCATGACCCGGGGAATCGGCGTGGGTCATTAAGTAGCATTAGGCGCATGCGTGTGGGAGGCGTGATAACTACGCATTTAATTCCCAATAAGTGAGTAACAACCTGGAAATTGGGGGAAGCGATGTGAGGAACCGTGGCCTCACTTGTTGTTGTAAGGAAAAACAAAGAAAATAGCAGAGCTCATGACAGATCTAAATGGTAGAATTTATGAAAACAGAAACCGAAAGAAAAGAAAAAAATTAGGTGAAGCGAAACTAAAGCAAACAAACTAAGAAGTAATGAAACTAAGAAAAGCAGAAACAAATGCATGCATACTGGGTTTATTCCTCCTAAATCAAGCAATGGTCCAAATAATTGCTTTCTTGTCTGTTTTAGAACTACCAATGACTCCTCTTCTTGCTCCTTTGTAAGGAGGAAGAAATAATCATGTAGTGTTTGATGATCTCCCAAAATACATATTTCAGATTTTGGGAGCCTTGAGTTCCAATTGTTGAAATTTGAGAAAAGAGGCAGCAAAGGTACACAGGGTAACTTGTGGAAGAGGGAGAGGAGCAGTCTCAGAGAGAGAACTTGATGATCAAGCAGTGAGTGCCTTGCACAAAGCAGACTCCTTTGAATTTGATCTCCCTTTTCCTTCTTTCTCAGTGGATCCCCAATTATTTTTAAATTCTGTGGTGGAGTCTTTACCTTGCAGAAATGTTTGTAAAGACTCCTCCACCAGCTCATCAATGATGTCAACATGGAAACATTCCTCAGCAGAGAATTGAGGTTGAGTAACAGCATTATACACATTCAATTTAACTTTCATATTTCCAAAAGACACCTCCATGATGCCAGACCTGCATTGACCCATTTATGATGAAGAAATCTCGAAGGAAAATAAAATTAGTGGGTCCATTGAATATTCAAAACAGCCTATGATTCACTACTCATTATCCTACATGATTCCAAGAAAAAAAAAAAAAATGATCTCAACAGGTCCAGATGGGAAAAGTGGATGTAAATGGAGAAAAACAGCCCATCCGGAAGATATCTATATTGTTTTTATAATTTTTTTTTTTTTTTTTTTTTTTACTTGTTTTGGATCAGCCCGGGCTCAACAAGAGCCCTTATTTACTACTGCTGAAAATAATGAGAAACAACTCAGAGATTTTCTATTTGTGTTTTCATTTTTATTTTGTATTTGGTTTTGTAAAAAAACAAAATCAAGATGCCTAAAGACAAAGAAATTATAATCAAACAAACATTAAACACAAGCAGAATCACTGTTCTCAAGAATTTAAAAATAGAAAATGAATGTAAAGGAGAAGGATGCAAACTCAAGCGATCTGCTCCACTTTGGTCCAGATGCTCCTTGTTGGACGGCGCCCAGATCTCGCAAACATCCAAAAACCTGTAGTACCTTATTCAAGTATTGACAAAACTAAAAAGAAAAACTCAAAGCACGCCCAAATTTGACAAAAGACAAAAGAGTGGCGGCAGATTTATTCAAATAACTAGAAGGCAAAGAATAAAAACTCGTAAAAATAAAAATAAAAATTTCAAGTAAGAAAAAGTTTTCTATACAAAACCAGAGACATTTAATCAAGCACTTGGAATGCAAAGTGTAGGTTTAAAGCAAAAACTAAAATAAATGAAAATAAACATAGGTCTATCTATTTTAGAACAAACTTCCCTGGCAACGGCGCCAAAAACTTGTTGTCGCTCCAAGTGTGCCATAATTGTGTGCATTATGAATCAAAAATTAAAGAATTAAAGAATGCTAGGTTATATGGATGTTAACTTATGAAAGGGATATCAGCACATTGGGGCTAACACTGGCCTGCAAGATCAGGACCAATTGTAGCAAGTTTTAAAAGTAAGTGAGTAAAAGATCGTCCACAGGGAATTGATTTAAAATGTGAGATAAACCTCCAGATCTGAGCTACCAGATCTGGCTCTATAATTATCTAAAAAAAAAAGAATAGATAAAAGAGAGTGTTGGATTGTGTCACATTTAACTATAAGCAAATAAAGAAAAGAACTAACTACATGATCTAGATCCGAGTTGGGGAGATGTTTAAAATAAGACAAATGCAGAAATAATAGCTTCATGTACTTTAGCCTCTGAATTTTAATGGAGAATAAGTTCAACAGGCAGATTCAATCTTCATCGGCTACCAAAGACAGATGTAAGAGAAATAAATCCGAATTAAGGAATAGGTTTAGACTTATGGTACGTGATCATCCACTTAAATGGTCACAGATCTAATGTAGCCTATTCTTTAGTTCGTAACATGAACATCATCAGAATCTGCTTGAATTAGGTTACCAACGCTAATTACATGGATGATGAATTAAGGGAAGTTGGATGCGGATGAGTGAATCTAAAGAAGTCTAATGCACTAAGGTGAACATTCGTAACCCTCGACATGACTCCAATGGAGAAGACACAAATTACAAAGAACCTTTTAAAATCCAACGTTACAATTACAGAGCACGGCTTTAAGAGAGCCCTCAGACTTACATCCAGCTTCTCGAGCCCTCAGATTTACTGATCTTGAATCCAACTTGGAAGTACAAATCACTCACAATGGCTCTCAAAGGTAAACTACAAGAAGGGATTACGGGGGTTCGGATAAGCTATCGGCCGGAATGAGGGAAACAGAGATGAAAACTCTAAAATCTGGATACCCAAATTGGGCAAATGGTTCGCCTATTTATAGTTTTCCCTAACCCAGCTCAGATGTGTATCAACCAACCAGAATTGGATAGATCTGAATCAACCCACAGGAGTCGGGCACCAGGATCCAGATCTGTTCTGGCCAATCAGAAATGCTTGATCTGGTTCAGCCAATCAGGAAACAGAGGCATCAATTCTGTTATGTAATTCAAAAATCTGTTTGAGCTTCTAGAAGTTCCCGCCAAGTAATTTCATCTTTGGGTGTTCACATGGGGTGGAATATGCCTTTGGTTCGTGCTCAGAATCTTCCGGAATGTCCTTGGGTTTTAAAACGCATTGGGGCGCGTGCAAAGTTTCCTGAAATACCCTTCGGACGAGCTGCAAATCCCCAGAATGCCATTTCGCATAGTTTAAGGGCTTTTTCGCAAAGTAGTTTGGCTCCAGAAGCTCTCTTCGCAAAGCATTTTGGCTTCAGGAGATCTTTTCGCAAAGCATTTTGGCTTCAGGAGGTCTTTTCGCAAAGCATTTTGGCTTCAGGAGATCTTTTCGCAAAGCATTTTGGCTTCAGGAGGTCTTTTCGCAAAGCATTTTGGCTTCAGGAGATCTTTTCGCAAAGGACTTCTCTTCTTTTCGCAAAGTTCAAAGTTCTTTGCGAATAGTAGAAGTTCTTTGCGAATTGAACTCTAGGCTCCCATTCTTCTTTGCGAATTGACTTTTAACTTGATTTTTCCTTTGCGAATAGTAGAAGTTCTTTGCGAATTGAGCTTTAGCTTCCATTCTTCTTCTTCAGGTCTTTTCTTGCTCTTTTAGGACCTTTTTAGCCATTGCTGAGGCTATTTCTTCACTCCCTCTTTGAGCTTGACATGCGTTGTCAGCTTTTTGATCATTTTAGGATGGTTTTCGGATTTGGACCTGTCTTTTTGGTTAGCTGCAATATGAACACTAAAGCACTTATTTAGTCCTCTCAAGGGCCTTTCAAGGCTCATGTTTAGGGTGAAAAATGGTATTTTTCACTACTTATCATTAATTCAGTTATGTAACTCAGATTTAGGGTTGTCTCTACAGCAAATCCTTGCCGATGTGCTATCAAAAACCTCAGTAAGGAAGAAGAATCCAACTTAACCTATGCCATTTAGGCTGCTCTTAAGGTTATACTCTGTCCACTTAAATGGTCACAGACTATCCAATAGATTTTGTCAAATCCCATTGATTAAATTAGAAAACTAACCTAATCCAAAGGAGTGGACTGATCTTAAGGCTATAATTTGTCCACTTAAATTGTCACAGACTATCAAATAGATTTCCTCCAACCAATGAATTAAATTTGGCCATTCAAACTATTGCAGACACTATGTTTGCCAGCCTACAGGCTCTCCAAATCTGTTACAGATCTGGTAGGCATTCATAGGAATAAATAGTTCTTGAAAAACCAGTGGAGACCATAGTTGTTTAAGGGCTATTTGGAGACTTAGATTCAGGTGGTTATTGCTACAAAAAGCCTATAATGACTCAGCTCACAAGTCTACAATCACTATAGAGAAATCAGATCTAACATCTGATATTAGTCAAGTAAAATAGAGGGGAGCTTGTTCCTGTAAAAACCTCTCACTAGGCTACAAGCTCAAGTGCAGAGGAGAAGAATCCTCCTTAGATCTGTGACCAAGACCTGCCCTAGGGATATCGTCTATCAACTCAAATGGTCACAAGCTATCTACAGAGGCTGCCTTACTCACAGATGATGAGATAGAACATGTAAACTGTTGCTGCTACCATGGTCCCAGGGCTACAAGCTCAAGCTTCCATGGGCCTTTCAATCAGCTCAAATCCTAAAGGCATGCTATAGCCTAAATAAAACTACGGGTAAATAGGAAAATAATAAATTGAATGAATATTTAAAGTACAAATTCTATTGATCAAAATTACCTACATGCAATTTCTCAAGGCAGTAGCCTTGTGCACAACAGCTCAACCAAAGATCCCAAAGATTATAAAACTAAATAAAACTACACCTAACTGCTTGTAAAAAGATTTAGCCAGCAAGTACTCGGCTAAGAGAGAAGAAAATGGGAAAAAGAAGTGATCAAACCCTAGCCCTAGCCTGCTCGAGATCTCAGCCGATAGAGGTTGAAGGAGATGAAAATTCTAAGTCACAACTGCAGCTTAAATACTCAGTCCCTATTGGCTTGGCTCAGAGAAGATTAACCCTCATTTTCTAGGAGATGTGGCACTATTACAACCCTTTGATGCCTTGGGATGTGTGCCTCGAGATTTAGGCCTCGAGATGCATGCCCGAGACCTGGGGACATCCCTAAAAGGTCCCTGGAGTTAAGATTGAGAAGTGGAGAGCCCGAGCTTCGTGAGGCTACCTTCTGCATATTAATTTTATCGTGCAGTTGCCTTTTTCTCTTTAGTTCCTTCGTACAACTTGCAGAGTCCTCGCGTGGTAAGAATTAGGTTGGAAGGTTTGTTCACTCACGCAGGTGGAGTTCGCATTATCGCGCAACTGCTCTGGCGTTGAATGCACTCGCGTAGAAGAGTTTGCAGTGCTTGGCTTAGTCACGCAGTAGGGCTTCAGAATTTCTTGTCGTTAGGTACTCGGATAGATGCCTTTACATATCGCTCGGCTTTTTGTCAACTGAATGGCATATCTCGCTTGGTGAAGGGTTGAGCTTCCAAGCGTGCAAGAGCTGTGCGAGAGAACTTCTAGAGCTTTCTCTCCTCTAGAGCCATGCGAGAACTTTGCGAGTTAGTTATTGTTCTTTGTGCAAATTGGCCTCGAAAGATAGCACACGTGGTTAAGATAACCCTTGATCCTCGTGAGAACTTCGCAAGCTAGATTTCTAAAGGCTTAGTGCGCGAGAGCTCCGCCAGTTCTTTAAGTGTTGATTGTAGCTAATGTGCATGACTGCTGCGCGAGAGACTGCTCTGTGATAATCCCTTCACTGAGCTATGTGACTTCTTCACGAGCTCTAGTGTGCTGCATGTAACATCCGTGAGAGAAGACTTTGCTAGTGAATTTGAACAACGCGAGACAACATTAACAACTGTGTGAGATAAGTCATTTGTTCCTCTGTTGCTATCCACATGCATCTATTGCAGCTTCCTCCACTCTCATCTATACTTCTTTCATCTGTTAGACTTCTTGGTCCATCATGACAAGCAAAATAGTCACCATGGTGTGTACCACTATGGTGTTCCATCAATCTCTGGCTCAGCTGTCATCCTTGGTTTGATTCTTTCTCTTCTTAGCACTAAAGACATGGACTTTGTATTATGCTGCATAAGTTATTACTAATCTACAAAACAAGCTAAACAAGGGTTATTAGCAAGCTTCAAGGTTCAGCAAAGGCTAGGTTAAGAGGTGAAAAGTGATACTTTTTAGTGAATAACACATCCCCAAACCTAATCTTTGTTAGTCCCTGAACAAAGCAAAATTTAAACACTACTCTAAGAATATAAATGCTACTTTTGTAGGGAACACAGATGCATTTAGCTTATGCATCAAGCCTTTTAAATCCCTAGGTGATCTCTAGTGGAGGAGTGAAGTCTCCTGAGGGTTTTCAGTAAAGGTACCCACAAACTTCTCAATGAAATAGTTAACAAAAATGCAACATTATCAAGTCTGCTGTCAATACTCAGAGCATCAGTTCACCTTTGATTCAAAATACGAGGAATTTAAACAAAGCATATGCACAAACATTTAATCATTAAAACTTTTGCATGTATGCACACCATTTTCATTTAGCTTACAACAAGAAACATAGCAAGTGTATGTCAGTATTGAGCTCACCATTAATTTAAAAATTAAGTTTAGGCAATGCTAAATACCTGCAATATCAGACCCAATGCTCACCAGGGCAATCTCTCACAAAGAACTTTGAGGGTTTTCATTTTCTAACAAGCTCAAGAGCAATTACAGTCCCTGAATGGGTCTGCATGCATGAGCATAAGTAAAGCTACTAAATTCTGCCATCATTGGCTAATCCTCACCATAGATTGGACAACTCCGCATAACAGCTCATTCAACTTAGGAGCACAAGGTCTTGTGACTGGGTTGTATGTGGCTTATGGGTGTGGTTGTAAAGAATGGAAGGGCGAAAAAGGATGTAAAATTGAGAAATTAGCAAGTGAAGGAGGTGATTCATGATTTCACCTTCTTTAGTTCAGCACATTTTATATGCTTTGACATTTTTCATACTTGAAGTGGGCAGCTTCTCCTCTTATTTTTACTTCTTCCAATGAAATTTTCTCTGGACTCCTCTCTCTTCCTTTTCATTATTCTTTTTCTATTTTTCTTTTGAATAAATTTTTTCTTTTCTTTTTATTTTAATTCTTCTGAAATGTCACCCTCTCCCCTGCTGCTACACTGCTATCCTCCTTTTGTGTTTCTTCTCCATTCACCCAATGTTTCCCCTAGCTTATCCATCTTTAACTTCTTCTCCTTTGCCTTACGAATTATTAGAGTGGGGGTAGGTTTGATTCAGGTCCATAGGTTTATATATAAATACTCAGGTATATTTTAAAGAAAAACTAGAAATTAAGGCTCAAAAGGTGTATGCACAAGGGCAGTTTACTAGGTTCAGTATGTTTAAGCTCAAACTGTCTAAGAGAAAGCCTTGATCCTTTCCTAAATATCATGAGTGTTGTAAGTTGTTTCAACTTAGAGATGCCTAACTTCTAATGAGGGCATTGGCTCAGCTAGTCTTTAGAGCAAAAATAATTGCCTCAGTCACTCCTCAAAGAGAAAAAAATTATTTGTAGGCCCAAATATCACTAGGTATGGTCTTCCATTGAACTCTTAGGCACGTCCTTACCTTTTTCTCTCTTTAATGGTTCACTAAGTACTGACACAGGTCAGTTTTCTTGATGTTCACCTCTTGGAAATATTAATATTTAAAAGTTTTTAATGCCTAAATGTCTGTAAAATTTTTAAATTTTCTCATTTTTAATGTTTCTTAGTTGGACATAGCTCTATTTCTATCTTACTCACTTGCTTTTGTTGCACTTGGGTTAACTACATCATTGGCAAACCTTGCCACACCCCCAAACCTTTGAGGAGTAGTGTCCTCACTGATTCAAAGATAAAGTGCATGTGCAGCAGAGATCATATACAAAATCAGACACAAAATAAAGTAAGTAAAAGCATTAAACAAGGCACACACAAACAACTAAAACAAACTAATCGATATAAAGACAAAAAGTAAACCAAATAAAACATAACAAAAGGGAATTTGATTTATACACAAAAATTTGTACAATGTATGGGAAAAGAACTACACAAAAATTATGCAAAGGCTTCCTAACTAATGACATGTGCACATCTAATCATCTCAATTATCTGCTGGTTGAGGCTTGACTTGGACTCCTTTTCCTTTCTCATTCTTCTCAGCAACAGCAGTGGAACTGGCTGGAGGGGCGAAATGAGGAGGGTGAGGGGAGTCTGGGAGAGGGGTAAACTCATAGTTGATGTCCCCTATGATAGAGGACATCATGGCTGAGTATCCCTCTTTTGAAAAAGGGTTTTGGTCATGGGTAGGTGAGGAAGGGATGGATTGGCCTAAGGGTTCAAGGAACTCAAGTAGAAAAGGTGTGTAGGTTTCAATGGGCTGAGGGGGGTGTAGTGGGGAGCTGTGTGGGATTTCAAGGATGGGAGGCTCAAGTTCAGAGGCTTGGGCTGTTGAGGGTGGTGGTAGGCCAATGGTTGGGTCTGGGATAGTTGTGGTTTCAGGAATTGGAATGGTTTGGGAGATATAGGTGGGTTGGGGATCAATGGGGGCTTTGATTAATTTTTTTTTCCTTTTATAGGGATTTTTCACAGGTGAGCTAGGGTGGGCTGGGTAAGTAGTCATAGGTGTAGGGAAAGTTAAAGGTGTGGTGGGTATGGTTGGGCTAATTATGGCTGATGTGATGGGCAACGGTATAGGTAAGCTCTTAGAAGGTATGGTGGCTATGGTAGTTGGTGAAATAGGCTAGGGTAAAGGTAATGGGACTATGGAAGGTTGTGAGCTTGGGATTGAGGTAAGAGCTGGCATGGGCAATGAAGGGATGGTTGGCATAGTAGAGGGTGCTGCTTGAGAGTCAGCAGTAGGGCTGGTAGCAGCAGAGACAATGGGAATGGCTGTAGATGGGAGGGATACTGTAGAGGTTACCACATAAATAGTAGCAGCTACATCCTTCTTCTTCTCCTTGGAAATCATGGTGCCACTGATACCCCATTTCTTTTTGCCCCATTTTTTGGGGTTCAGGGTAATGGTTTCCTCATCCATTTGAAATGGATAGCCTCCTAGCTTCAGCCAAGCTGTAATAAGCCTATAGTAGGGGAGTGAATGGGGTTTCTTCTTGGTCTTCACTTGCTCATGAATATCCTTCATCCCCTCAAAATTTAACTTGGCAGCATCCAAGTAGTGGTTCTTGTAGAAGGAGAAGCGTGCATCAGCAATGAGAGACCTCCTCTCTTGCTCATGGCCAGAGCAATACATATTTTTCCTCAGCACCCTATCCATAAATCTAAGGTTGGAGTACCTATCTCTCTTCCTAATGGACACCCTTGATGTAGTGATCCCCCTAGTTAGCTCCTTTGTAATTTCTGGGATGGTGGCTGACAAAGGGGGACCCAAGCCACACTCAGGGCTATACTTTGCTGGTATCTCTAGTATCTCAGCTATTACAGATTGGTTGAAGAGCATCTCAAACTTGTCTATTAACACCAGCATTGTTGGGTTTCCATCATCCCCAATCTTTACTCTGATATTTTGGTAGAATAGCTACACTAGTCTAGGGAAGACTAGCTGCATTGGGGGCCTCAACAGGGGTAGTAGAGTTGCCTTTATTAGGTACTCCATGGAGGAAGATGTCTCTGGTAGCTCGTCACTGAAAACGTTATCAAAAATTGTCTTTGCCTCCACTTTAATGGCAGCCATCCATTCAGAGGGGATACTATGGTATTCAGTATCCTCCTCCTCTTCAGCTGCAACCCCAAGGACCTCTTGGGCCACTTCCTTGCCCTTTCTCTGTTTCTTCTAATTTTTTGCAAGGCTTTTGGCAGGTGGGTGCTCTCTGGCCCTCTTCTTAGGAGCAGATTTCTTTTTGGCTTAGGCATCAGAGGCCACAGCCTTGCCCTTCTTCATTGGGGCTACCCTCTTCTCAGTTTTCTCTATTTGGGGCTCCACAGTGGGTGCAATTACCACAGAGGTCTCCACAATGGAGGCCTCTGCAATCCTTGTAGATTTTCGAGTGGCCACAGGGTTGCTAGTAGGTGGAGGGTTCAACATGGTTGCCAATGTGTCTAGGAACTTTGAACTTTTGGCCATGGCTCCTTAATCCTTCAAAATTAGGGCTTTAAACTCTCTGCTTGTGTAATACACTCTTCACAAATGCAAAAGCACCAAAATTCCTCTTTACTTGACACCAAATTAATATCCAATCAACCCAATAGAGAGAGTGAGAAATCTTATCAAATTGAGGCTAGGGTTCCAATCCAACCGATGCACAATGGTTCAAATTCCCCCAAACCAAGTTCAAAGTGATCGAGAGGTGATGGGGAGTAAAATGGTAGGAGGAAACTAGCTTAGGTGGAGTGGATTAGGCTGTAAAGAAGAATGAAGAAAAGAGGGAGTTTGGTTTTTGCTCAGTGAATGCTTAGGGTAAAGAGATAGAATTGAGGAAATGGAAAAATCGTAGGGTTTATTAGGCTGATCCCGTGCCACGCGCGGCTGTCACCAGGTACTCACGAGGTAGATTTCTCGTGCACTTAACATCCAACCTCACGAGAAGTGTTACGACAAAGAAGAACAGAGCCTCGTGAGGACAAATTTAGAGACTTTATGTGCCTCGCGAGGTCACTTCACGGAGATGAATCTGGGTCTTAGTGCACGAGGCAATTTTGCATCCCTCATGCAGCTAGAGTGGCAAGGCCCCGCAAGGCTGAAAATGTGTGAATTTTGTTCTTCGCACAGTTCCATATTGTTGCCAACCTAGAGCCTCACGAGGCTCACTATTAGGCTTCAACAAGTGCCTTTTGCTTGCGAAGCTCTCATGCGGTATAAAATCTTCATCAGAACTCTACGAGAAAGCTGCAAGTTGCTCGTGAGTGTGAAAATGAGGCCATAGAACCTCGCGAGAAAGCACAATTTATCCTTTTCAGTGCTGGCACCCTGATATGTGCATCTATACTGGCATGCACCACATTTCTTCCCTAGTCACTCCTTTCATCATGATGATCTCAGTTCCCATTATCAAGATATGTACCTTTAGAATTCAAAATGCCAAAGATATTCAAGTATATGAGATACATGATCTTTACAATGACATCACCTCAACCACACAGCAGCTATGGACATGCACCTAATATTAGGACTATGCACCATAAATTCATATGATAGACATGCACATAACATCATCAACACACAACTCAGAACAGAACAAAAAAAATAGGTAATTAACATCACACGAAAGACACTAATTGACAGATTTCTAAGAAAACCAAAGCAAAAAAGACACATTCAAACACATATGGCACACATTTTACAAAGCTGGGGATCTCTAAGCATTGGGAGGTTCTTTTAGATGAATGGTTTGAGGAGGCTCCACTAAATTTTCTACACAAATTTTTAGCCTTGGACTATTCACTTTCATGATTTTTCCAGACATAGGATCCAAGATCTCCACAGCACCAGATGGGGAGGCATGGATGACAGTGTAAGGTCCATCCCATCTAGATTTTAATTTCCCTAGAAAGAACTTTAATTTAGAATTGAAAAGCCAAACCTTAGTACAAGCATTGAAGTCCTTCCTCATTAGCTTCTTGTCAAAGAATGCCTTTGGTCTTTCCTTGTAAATTCTGGCATTAGCATAGGCTTCTAGTCTCAGCTCATCCAGCTCTGACATTTGTAATTTCCTGTGAGAACTAGCAGTAGTTAGATCAAAATTTAGCATTTTGATAGTCTAATAGGCTCTGTGCTCTAACACTATTAGTAAGTGGCAGGCCTTGCCATAAACCAACCTAAATGGGGGCATGCCAATAGGGGTCTTAGAGGCAGTCCTATAAGCCCACAAAGTATCATTCAGCTTCTGTGCCCAATCCTTTCTATCTGTCCTCACAGTCTTCTCCAAGATATGCTTGATATCCCTATTAGAAATTTCAACTTGCCCACTGGTTTGTGGATGGTAGGGAGTTACAATTATGTGTGTAACAGAATACTTTTTGAGTAGGTTCTCAAAAGGTCTGTTACATAAATGACTCTCCCCATCACTAATGATAGCTCTGGGGGTGCGTGCCAAATCTTGAGAAGATATTGTCCTTCAAATATTTTAGGACAACTGTGTGGTCATTGGTCCTTGTGGCAATGGCCTCCACCCATTTGGACATAGTCCACTATCACAAGTATGAAATTGAAACCCATAGAAGGAGAAAAGGGGCTCATTAAATCAATGCCCCAGATGTCAAGAAGTTCTACCATAAGGATGGGCTGCAATGGCATTGAATCTTTCTTGGAAATGCCTCCCAACCTTTGACATCTCTCACAGGCTTTGCAATGTAAGTTTACAGCTCTAAACAAAGAAGGCCAATAAAAGCCACATTGCAGCACTTTTGCGGTAGTCTTTTTGCCACTAAAGTGGCCTCCACAAACTTGCTCATGGCACATAGAAAGAATGTTGTGGAACTCACCTTCAAGCACACATCTCTTCAATACCTGGTCTACATAGTGCTTGTAAAGGTATGGATGCTCCCATAAAAAAAAATTGACCTGAGAGAAAAATATGTCTTTATCCATCTTCGACCAATGAAGAGGGATCCTACCAACAGTAAGAAAATTGACAATGTGTTCAAGCCTAGGCACACTAGACTACATAGCAAATAGATGTTCATCAGAGAATAATTCATTAACAGGTGTTGCTGCACATTCTTCCAAAATAATTCTAGAGAGGTGGTCAGCCACCACATTCTCAACTCCCTTCTTATCCTTGATCTCAAGATAAAACTCCTATAACTGGAGGATCCATCTGATCAACCTTGGTTTGGCATCCTTCTTAGCCAATAGGCATGTCAGGGATGAGTGATCAGTAAACACAATAATTTTAGACCCAAGCAAGTAGGGTCTAAACTTGTCCACAACAAACACCACATCAAGCAGCTCCTTAGTTGTGGTATAATTGAGCTGAGCTTCATCTAGTATTATGCTTACATAATAAATTACTACAAGCAACCTATCTCTTCTCTGTCCTAAGACAACACCTATGGCCAAGTTTGATACATCACACATCAGTGTAGACACCCAAATTTGGCCCAAGGCCCGATCGAAACACCTTTCGAGAGAGGTGCAATTCTGAGCTTTTGATGGCATGTATGGAACCCTTAGGAATCACCCTAAATACTTAGGAATCATCCTAGATCCCTTAGGAACCTATCCCAAACCTTTAGAAACCAGTCCCAACCCTTAGAACCCATTCTAGACCCTAAACCTAATCTTTCCGAGCAATGGATAAAGAATAGTGCACCAAAATTCGTTGAGGTCTTCTACTGATATCAAATCATATACCATTGGAAAGAGGACTTCTCCATCTTTCCAACGAGCTATGATTTGCCCCAATCGGAGGTATATATCAGAAGATACGGCAGTCTGAACCCGGAGGACAGGAAGGTAATTTCAAGGTGCCCCCCCCCTAGGGATTTGGCGCGACTATTAGTCGTGCCAGGCTATTTCTCCCCAGAAATGGCCTGGCGTAACTAATAGTTGCGCCAGGTAGAAATTTTTCTTTTAAGCCTAGCGCAACTAATAGTTTCGCCAAGGTTGAAAGGTGGCCCCCACCTCGTGAGCTAACTTCCAACACTATTCCTCACTGTTTTACTGTGCATTTGCTTGACGCAACTATTAGTTATGCTAGGCTTATGAATAGTAACTATGAGATTTTGCCTCGAATTTTGTGTTTAGGATTTGACTTGTTGACCACCTCAACCTTTGGAGTGTGTTTTGATAGTTTGTTGTACCCATTCCTCACCTATTTGAAACCCTCCAAGTGGCCTAAAGCCTCACCCCATCATCCACCATTAGAACCACCTTCACACCTTTCCAAGCTCTCAAAACCCTTGGAAACCTTAGATTTGAGATTACCTAATTGCTAACTTCAATTAGTACCTAAGTAGCCTCCTAATCCACTCCTTTCCTATAAATAGAGCCCCCCACCCCTTGGTTTAGGGGTTGACAATTTTGCTTAAGAGAGAAAGAGCTCTAAGTGAGAAGTTCTTCCTCCCTTTGGTGTACTGTTTTCCCTCAAAATTCAAGAAGTCCAAAACCTCTTCCCATGCATGTTCTTACATCCAAAACCCATATCCTAGGTGTATGTGATCCCCTAGCCTCCCTTCCCTACCTCTTAGCTTTAAGTTTTAGGAGTTAGAACCCCATTTTCCGTCGTACAAGGCCTTCAAGAGCTCATCAAAGCAAGCCACGCAAGGCTCCTCTATGGTGCTACAAGGGCCCGAGAGCTCCGGCTATCCCCTTTCTTCTTCTATCTCTTTCTAGCTCCCTCCATCCTCCCATTTGTGCCGTTACGCCGCCGATTTTTCGGTAGGAACGGAGGGGCACAAATAGGATTCTAAGCCCTTTTGGGCAAGAGGAAGCTATTTTCTTTGCTTTTACTTCTTTTTACTATTGGCCATTAGTAGAGACCGTATTAAGCTGGTTGATTGGGTGCCTAACACCTTCCCGATCGATAACCGAAGCCCCTATAAAAGAGCCTTTGGTGTGGACCAGATTCAGAGTCATATTTTTAGCACTTAGGTGCTCATAAAAATGAACTAGGTATCCCGGGACACCGAAAGCTCTGAGTGGCGACTCTATATTTTCATCGTTAGAGAGCGCATCGTCGTGACGGGGATCGCATCGATTCCCACGATTGCACAGATGGCGACTCTGCTGGGGAGTAGCAAGTAGAGCTTCCCCTTGAACTAGGCCTATTTTTTTATTTTTTATTTTTCTAACATTTTATTGCTGTTTTTTTTTATTTTTTGCTTCTTTTTTTTTCACTCACCCCTACGATTCTGCTTTAAATTTCAGCAATTTTTGCCTAGTCACTTGACTGGCACATTTTTTCACTCACCCCTATGATTCCGCTTTAAATTTCAGCAATTTTTGCCTAGTCACTTGACTGGCACCTTTTTTCACTCACCCCTATGATTCCACTTTAAATTTCAGCAATTTTTGCCTAGTCACTTGACTGACACCTTTTTCTACTCACCCCTACGTTTCCGCTTTAAATTTCAGCAACCTTTTGCTTAGTAACCTTTCTTACTTCCCTTTACAATTCGGCTTTAAATTTTAGCACTTTATATTTCCCGCCTAGTCGCTTGACTGGCCCCGTTTTTTTATTATTCATATTCTAACAGTGGACGCCAGCCCGTAGTGGCGGCACAGGATAATCACCCCGGTCTTTGAACTAAAGAAAACTTCCAAAAAAAGAGAAAAGCTTTGAAAAAAATTAAAATTGAACCAAGTTAGGGAGCTTGTGCCGGAGGTATGGCGGCAGATTTTTCAAAAGGGTTGGTCTAGGTACACATACAATCACCCGGGTCTTAGTATGGCGGCAGCCCCTAGTGGTGATGATCCAGAAAAGTCCCAGCCCACCTAGTATCTGAGAAGGCGCTTGTGCCGGAGGTATATCGGGTGGGTTCCCATTTCAAAACTTAAAACCCTTGGGGAGCGTGCTAGCAAGTTATACCGGACTCAATCCTTTAGGTGCGGTGAGGAGAGAGTCGATCACCATAAAACAACTCAATTCTCGGAAGCCTAGCTTCCACAAAAAACCAAAAAGAGACTCATTTTGGGCATCAGTGGTTGCTGCTTTCTGTTCTGGAGAGGCAGTTTTTGCCTGACGCATGTATTAGTTGTACCAGTGTAAAAACACAGGAATTTATAACTGGCGCAACTATTTAGTTGCGCCAGCTTTAAACTCTTAGATTTTATTAGTTGCGCCAGTGTAAAAGTCCTCCCCTATAACCTGGGAGCAAGTATCAGTTGCGCTAGGTCTGTTTGGCAGCACCCAACCCAAATCCTTGACCCTTTCCACCTCCCGAGTTCCCCGATCAGTGTGCATAGTGCCTTGTTTAGGTCCCGTCATCTTTGACACCCAATACGCCCCCGCTGGTCAAGAGAAGGCAACTTCTTTTTGGCTCATTTCGGGGGATCGGGTCATTTGCCTCGATTTTCGTGCCTTCAATAGATCGAAGGTTCTCCTTTGATTCTTCCGAAGTGCATCAAAACCGTCGCTGTGGGTCTTGAATTAAGGTAAGAGAGCCACCCGAAAAGGGAATTCCAAGGCCTCAAAATCTTTGTTTTTCAAAAAAAGTTTTCATAAAATTCAAAAAAATATATATATAATCAAAACACAAAAAAATATTTAGTTTGTGGTGTCAGCACAACGGCATCATCTTGCCCCCCGTCGTCCCGTAGGGGAAGAAAGAGGAGGATTTTTGGGCCTTATCCAAGGCACCCTTACCCGACCCGCTCCCGTAGAATGTCATGGGTAGAAGGCCCCGGTTTACGCCGATCCCGATTCATCCTCGCTACATTCTCCAACCCACTCCCATTTGGGAGAAGTCTTTTCCACCATCCCCCACACCCAACCCCCTTTCACCTTTACCGGCCCATTCGGCGCCCCCATATTCCCAACCACTACCCCCCAAAATATCCAAAGTCCAACCCCCCATTCCCCATCTTTTGCCCAAACCATGCCCATGACAAACCCATTTTCCCAATTCACATATGTGCCCCAATTCCCATCATCCCCCTATAGACCCGATCCACCCACATTCACATACACCACTTCCGCCCTATACGATCCCCCACAAAATCCCCCATCCATCCGGGTCATGCCAATTTTCACCGGGGCCATGCCCAACTTTCCTCATCCCCCCTCATCATGCCCCCCATCATCCCAAAACATACCCAATACATCCCTCATCCACCCCCATACACCCCCACCTACCGTGGCCATGCCCAATTATACCGGGGCCATGCCCAATTTTTCCACCACCTCCCCCCCCTCTATGCCCCACCACCCCTTAAATCTACCATCCACATCCCACCCCCCTTCTATGGCCATGATGGGGGAGGTGTTCCAAGCATACTCCTCATGGAGGGCCTCCCAAAATATCTCTCCTCCACACCCCACATCCATAAATCCATCCCACACCTTAGCAAACCTCCATGCTTCACTCTCCCATGACCCCCATCAGCCTCCCATAATCCACACCTTCCAAACCCCCATCACCGACATGCCCCAAGGCCCATTGGCCCAAACCCCCTTTTCCCACACATCTCAGGGCCCCATGGCCCAATACCCACTACCCATCATCTCCAAGACCCATTGGCCCAAAACCCCATTACCCATATCCCCCAGGGCCCATTGAGCCAAACCCATCAGGGGCCCATGGCCCAAATCCACCAATGGCCCATGGCCCAGACCCAACAAGGCCCATCAGAACAGACCCATCAAGGGCCCATCGCCCATACCCAACAAATCCCATCGGGCCAGACCCATCAATGGCCCATGGTCCAAACCCAACAACGCCCATCTGGCCAGACCCATTAAGCGCCCATGGCCCACACCCAACAAGGCCCATTGGGCCAGACCCATCAAGGGCTCAGAGGACAGACCCATCAAGGCCCATTGGGTCATACCCACGAAGGGCCCAGACCCTCCAAGGGACCATTTCCCATACCCATCAAGGCCCATGGGCCCAAACCTACCAAGGGTCCATGGCCCAAACCTATCAGTGGCCCATGACCCAAAATGATCAAGGGTTCATGGCCTAAACCCAAACCCCATACTCATACCTTCCACAACACCCCCAACACCTAACCCAACCTTCACAGCTAGGTCAAACCCATGTCATCCCCCAAACCTAATTCCTCCATGGCCCCACACCCCAAGGACATCTCCAAACCTTCCCCCATACCCAATGGCCTTACCAGTCCCCGCCTCAAAACCAAATTCCCATCACCCAACAAACCTTTCCACACCCCCAATGGGCTCACCCAACCCCTAGTCATGTCATTCCCATCCAACCCATGTAGCAACAGGTTGAGAATCCCGTCTTCACTGCACATTACGCCGATTAGCAGTATGAAGAGGACAGGACTAGGAATAGCGGGGCTTATGCTGGGGCATTGACCAACCTCAACCCTCCACCGGTAATTGCCCACCCCCTGGTAGCCCAGAGTGAAGTCCGACTGATGGCCAAAAAAGTAGCCCCTATATCAAAAGAGTCAGAGTAGCTGAAAGAATAATTAGACAAAATACAAAAACAGCTGATGAAAATGGGTGGTGCTGAAATCCAACCCACGGACTTCACAAACCTATGCCTATTCGCTAAGGTCCCCTTGCCCCCGAAATTTAAAATGCCAGTATTCGACAAGTACAATGGCACAGGCAACCCGATCGCACACCTCAAGTCCTATTGTGGGGACATGTGCCAGTATGAGGGGGATGAAAGACTGCTGATAAAAGTCTTTCAGAAAAGTTCTACCAGACTGACCCTGAGGTGGTTCACATCTCTTGAACCATCCATGATGAAGACATGGAAAGATTTAGTGCATTTGTTCTAGGAACAGTATGTCTATAATACTGATATTGAACCACGCAAGTCTGATTTGGCTCGTTTAAAGCAAAATTCAAATGAGACCTTCAGTGACTACTTAGGGCGATGGAGAGCACTGGCAGCTCAAGTCAGAAATAGAATATCGGATGATGAGCAGATAGAGATGATTTCAAACAACACTCTACCAGTGATTTTTGATTTCCTTGTGTACCAACAGTAGTCTAGTTTTGTTGATTTGGTGAGGAATGCCAACCGCTACGAGGATGCCATCAGGGAAGGACGTCTGAGTAAGAATACTTTAGGGGGCCCTAGCGGGGTCAGATGATTTTTTGAGCAGAGGAACGAGAACAGAACAGGGGGCAATGTCCAGAACATAGCCAACACTAGACCCAATAATAATACTGCTCCATTTAATTTTAGGCAGCCCCACTAGCACCAGTTAGGCCTGAGCAGATGTAAAGATTGGGGAATGGGCAAGGAATGCAAATGACCCTGAAGCAGAGGAGAGCCCACTACGACCGAATCTTTACACCTCTAGGGCAATCTTTGAGTGTACTTTTGCCCCTGCTAGTAGAAAAGGGATTAGTGGCTATCCGCCAACCGCAACCTCCTCCTCACACAATCCCAAAGAACTATGACCCAAATACCCACTGTAATTTTCATCAGGGTTCGAGTCACCCTACTGATCGCTGCTTCCCATTGAAGCACGCCAGCCAGGATTTGATCGATGCCGAGAAAATCATTCCCCCTGCACCTTCTCAGCATGCTAATATTCATCAAGTACCACTACCCCCACATCCTATCGGAGGAGCAGGTCCCAGACCCACCATCAGAATGATAGAAGCTGAGTAGGAATTAGAATTTGACGCATCCGATTATATCAGTGATCGAGAGAGTTATGTAGCACCACTGTTAAAAAACGTTGAAGAAAGGAATATAGGGGTCGTTGAACCTCTAAATTTGTCAGATTATTTCCCCAACCCGACTCCACAAATTGAACCCTTGGATCTTAGGGCATACTTTTCATCGCCCACACCCATCAATTATGTGAATATCAATGCATACCAACCATACACCACAACCCCCATCAATTACCCAATGAGCCAACAGGCCCCCAATCCTACACCCGCACCTGCCAATCATCAATGGCCTACGCCTGCCCCATTTCAACTACCACCGTACACCACAACCCCCATCAATTATCCAATAAGCCACCAAGCCCCAAATCCAACACCCGCACCTATCAGTTATCAATGGCCTGCGCCCACTCCATCACCCCCAGCTCAACCACCGACAAGTTCCACCACCCCGGTCAATTACCTGACGGCCCATTAGCCGCCAGCACCCACTGGCTATCAATGGCCTACTTTTACCTCCTACCATCTCCAATGCCACCACCCTCAAGCTCCACCACCCCCATTTGGCCCAATCTTTCCACCCAACCCACTACCATCGGGGTGAATCAAGTATTGCCCACGCCTCCTGAGACGACAATACAAGTACCTCAAGAACCAACAGCCATACCTCTCCACCTCTCGGGACCCACATATGATTCTCATCAGGTCCGGCTAAGCTATGAAAAAATAGATGTCAATGTCGAAAGCAACAGTAGAGAAGGGGCAATAGATTTTGTTACCAGGTCAGGGAGAATATCGAAGCAGCTTGAAGCACCAGCAGTAGCACCGGCCCAACCTGAAGGAAAGAAAGACAGTGCGGTGAACCCCTTCGAGTAAATGAGTCGAGAACATATACTGGAGACTCAGCTGAGAAGGATGCCTGCCCATATCACTCTATGGGATCTGTTGATGACGTCCCCTCTCCAAGCATTAATGGGGGCATTAAAAAATGCTCATGTATCAGTCCAAGTTAGCCCAGATAAAGTTGGGCAGATAATTGGTCAAGTGATGGCCCCAAATGCCAATTCATTTTCTGACGCCGTTTTACCTAAGGAAGGGGGTAGCCACTCAAAATCTTTGAATATAACCATTGAATCCGAAAATATGATTATGCCCTCGGTGCTAATTGATAATGGGTCTGCATTGAATATATGCCCGTTGAGAACCGCTACCAAGATTGGGGTTGATCCGTGCATGTTAAGGCCCACCAGAACCAGCCTTAGAGGGTTTGACAATACTAGGAGAGAAATAATGGGAGAAGTTGATCTTAAACTGTTGATAGGGCTAATGACCTTTTCCATCTTGTTTCAAGTCATGGATATCAAATCCTCCTTTAATCTATTATTGGGGTGCCCGTGGCTACATGAAGTCGGAGCCATACCTTCCACATTGCACCAGAAACTCAAATTTATATCTGGGCATAAGATCATCACGATCATTGGAGAGGGGCACAGTGAAAAGGAAAAGGCTGCCAATAGCATTGAAAAACCTAATATGCTGGATATACCACACACCGCTGAGGACGTCGACCTCCACAGTTTCGAGTACGAGGTGTCGGCAATACTCTCAGAACCCATGGAGGGCATCATGTCTAAAAAGGGAGGCGGTATGGTAGCAGCAGTGGCGATGCTCCAAAAGTGGGGCTATCAGAAAGGAAGAGGTCTGGGACCTAAATTATAAGGTAGAAGAGAGCCAGCTATGGCTAAGGGATAAAAAGTAAGATTCGGGCTAGGATATAAGCCCACAGAGCAAGAGGTCCGAGAGGCCAAAGAAAAAGCAAGGGTCGTCGCGACAGCAAGAGCTCGAGGAATCAACATAAAAGAGAAACCTCGCAACATCAGGGATTCCTTTGTCAGCACAGGGGTCATAAAGATCGATCAAAATGGGGCAACCCATTTGACCCCACACAAACCCATAACCCCAGTCCATCCGACCAATCCCCAGATCTCCCTTCCCAGCTTGGAGATAGATCTGGCTGCATTGTCCCTCTTTGAGCAATGACGGTCGGTACCTGAACAAACTCCCCCTGTGGTGAATCACCATAAAGCCATGTTAACATTTGAGGACATGATCTCAAACAAAATGGGGATCAATATGATGGAGGCTGACTCCAATGAGCCATATCAGTCAGCACCCTCCATCCCAACAGGTAAAGAAGCGGCCCCTCAGGTACGCAACTGGGAATCTTTACCCCAAACCCTGGAAGTGGGGAGTGGCCTAACATTTGGCACCCATTTCCTAAAAGAAAACTACCTATAAAAAGTGATATAATCCCTTGGCAGGCAATACCTTGTATATATACAGACCCGCCTTGCCAATGGTCCATCTCCGAAGAAAACAAAAATCTCAAAAACATGGAGAATATACAAAAACTCAAAAACATGGAAAAAATACAAAATCCTAAAAACATTGAAAAAATTTAAAGTCCAAAAATATTGTCATTTAAAATTCCAGAAAATGTCCCACAAAAGGATGCCTTAATCAAAATACCCATCCCATGTAAAATCGACCCCTTCCCTGTAGAAATACAAGAAGAGGTAGGGATCACGGGTCTGGACGAAGATGTCCCCTTCGAGGAGCTCCCTGATGAGCTCCCCCATTGTCGAAGAGATCGAAGACATCAATCTAGGAATTGAGGAGGTTCCCAGAATAACCAAAATTGAAACATCCCTATCTCATGAGGAAAGAAAAAGCATGATCGCCTTCCTTCAGTCATACCAAGATGTTTTGGCTTGGTCATACGAGGACATGCCTTGTCTGGATACTGATTTGGTCGAGCATGAGTTGCCCCTCTATCCTAATATGAAGCCAGTCAAGCAGAAGTTGAGGCGTCTCTGACCCGAATGGATGCTAAAAGTCAAAGGCAAGGTCATCAAGCAGTATGATGCAGGGTTTCTCATGGTATCCAAGTACCCGCAGTGGCTAGCCAATATCGTGCCCATACCAAAGAAGGACAGAAAGGTTTGTATGTGCATTGATTTTTGTAATTTGAATAGAGTGAGCCCGAAGGATGATTTCCCACTGCCACACATCGACATCTTGGTCGATAACATAGCTAAGCAAGAGATGCTTTCTTTTATTGATGGATTCTCAAGATACAATCAGATCAAAATGGCAGAGGTTGATTGCGAGAAGACAGCGTTCATTACCTCCTGGGGAACCTTTTGCTATCGAGTCATGCCATTCGGGCTAAAGAATGCCAGTGCAATGTACCAGAGAGCTATGACTGCATTATTTCATGACATGATGCACCAAGAGATTGAAGTGTATGTCGACGACATGATAGCCAAGTCACCAGAGTGAAGCGACCATCTGGTAAACCTTCAGAAGCTGTTTAAAAGGCTGAGGAAATATAGACTATGTCTGAATCCACAAAAGTGCGCGTTCGGTGCTATGTCCAAGAAACTATTGGGATTCATCGTCAGCAGGAGGGGGATCGAGGTTGATCCAATCAAAGTCAAAGCCATCACTGAAATGCCACCGCCGTCTATCGAGAAGGAGGTTAGAGGGTTTCTGGATAGAATACAGTATATCAGTCGGTTCATTACACAGCTCACTCCAATCTACACGCCAATCTTTAAGTTACTAAGGAAGAATTCGCCCGTTGAATGAAATGACGACTTTCAGGCAGGGTTTAAAAAAATAAAAAGCTACCTCCTTAATTAACCTATTTTGGTACCACCTGAGCCAGGGAGACCACTCTTGATGTATCTCTCCACAACAAAAGTTTCGATGGGATGTGTTTTGGGGCAGCACGATGAAACGGGAAGAAGAGAGCAGGCCATTTACTATCTGAGCAAGAAGTTTACTGATTACGAGACGTGCTACTCTGAGTTGGAGAAAGCATGCCTGTCTCTTATATGGGCTACTCAAAGGCTCTGCCACTATTTTCTATCTCAGGCGGTTCTGCTCTTGGCCTGAATGGACCCATTGAAGTACCTATTCAAGAAGTCGGCTCTCATTGGGCGGACTGTACGATGGCAACTTTTATTATCTGAATTCGACATCATGTATGTCACTCAGAAGTCGATCAAGTGGTAGGCGCTTGCTGATCATCTTGCTGATAATCCTTTACCTGATTATGAACCTTTGAGAACTAAGTTCCCCAATGAGGACATCCTGTTCATGACAGAAGACGATACAGAAGAAGCAGAGGAATCTTGGGTAATGCACTTTGACGGGGCAGCAAATGCCGAGGGCCAAGGAGTTGGCGCCATCCTGATTTCACCGAAAGGATCCCATGTACCGGTCTCTATCAAGCTCAACTTCCCTTGCACTAATAATATGGCTGAGTACGAAGCTTGCGCCGCTGGTCTGCAGGCGGCTCTCAATCTGAATGTAACTCACCTTCGAGTATTTTGTGATTCACAGTTAATCATATGCTAGACGAATGGCGACTGAAAGACGAAAGACGAGAAACTGATCCCCTATCATGAACACCTCGAGGATCTGATAGCTTGCTTCCAAGATGTGACTTTCTCATACGTCCCCTAGATAAGGAATCGATTTGCCGATGCATTAGCAACTTTGGCGTCAATGATTGAAATCCCCTATGGTGTTGAGATGAAGCCGATCGTGATCAAGCAGAGGAATGAGCCAGCCTTCTGCCTCCAGAATGAGGAACCTACAAAGCCTGACGATGAGCCACCTTGGTTCTCATATATCAAGAATTTCCTCAAGACCCTAACTTTCCCAGAGGGTAAATCCAAGACAGACCCACGAACCATTCAACGTTTAGCGGCAAGTTATGTCATTTGCGGGGAATGCCTCTACAAGCGATCATACAATAACATCTTACTTACGTGCCTCACTGAAAGTGAAGCGGTCAATAATTATGAAAGAAATCCATGAGGGAGTATGCGGAGCCCACGTCAGCGGTCACATGCTCGCTAAGAAAATCCTACGGCAGGGATACTTTTGGACCACCATGGAATCGGATTATTACAAACATGTTAAAAAATGCTACAAGTCTTAAGAACACTCTAGTCTGATATACGCTCCTGCCATTGATCTTCACTGCATGACCACTCCTTGGCCATTTGCTACCTGGGGCCTTGACGTTGTCTGAATGATTAATCCAAAAGCATCAAATGGACATTGGTTCATCCTCGTCAACATTGAATACTTCACCAAGTGGGTAGAAGCAGCGTCATATACCAACATCATGGCCAGTCACGTTGAGAAGTTTCTCAAGAACAATATTGAGTGCTGATTTGGAGGACCCAAAGATATCATCACAGACAACAGCACAAACTTTGCGAATAAGCGCATTCGAGACTTCTGCGAGTAAGCGCATCCAAGACTTTTGCGAGTAAGCACATCTGAGACTTCTGCGAGCAATACAAGATCAAGCACCATCGCTCATCCCCTTATCGATCTCAAACTAATGGAGCCGTGGAAGCCGCGAACAAGACGGTCGTCCGCATCCTTGAGAAAATGGTTGTCACTTATCGAGATTGGAGTGAAATGCTGCCATTTGCTTTGTGGGACTATCGAACATCAATCCGTACCGCTATAAGGGCAACACCATTCTCCCTTGTGTATGGAACCGAGGCCGTCCTCCCGGTAGAGGTTAAAGTACCCTCACTCTGAATCCTCATGGAATCAGGCTTACCCGAAGTAGAGAGAGAGATCCCGCTTTGAACAATTAAACTTATTGGACGAGAAGAGACTCCTAGCCTTGTGTCACACTCAAGTTTACCAAGGGCGAATCGTACGTGCTTATAATAAGCGTATCTGCGGCCGAGATCTAAAGGTAGGAGACACTGTGCTGAAGAAGATATTCCCATCCCTCCACGCCGATCCGAGAGGAAAGTTTAAGCCGAACTGCCAGGATACGCTATCTGCCTTGCCACCATGGACAGAGATCATCTTTCTAAGCTCATCAACGCTGGATTCATTCGACGGTTCTGCTCTTAGTCTATCGCGATAACGTAAGTATTGATGAAACAGATATGTGACTGCTTAAGAACCACCGAAATGAGGCCATCATTCCAAGCATAGTAGCCTAAAAACATCCCTAAAAATGATGATATCCTTTGCTACCCCATTTGAGCCTGGGCCTTTCTTTCAATAAACCCATTCCCCAAAAAAAATATACGTGTACATATACCCAAAAAAAAAAAAATTAGAAAGAGAAAAGATGCATGTGTATAAAGTTACTATCAAAATCTAAAAAATTTGAAAAAGCAAAACCTCAAAAAGAGATTGCCTGAAATGGAGGAAAAATAATAGCAAAAAAAATGTGTATAGAAGAATCACGGGGCATGCACAGTAAAAACCCCCAGGAAGAAAGTATGTTGAGAAAACTGAAACCGTATTAAGAAAACCCTTTTAGCCCAGTATACCTTCAAATCCTAACCTAACCCATGGCCAAGCTACACCCTGAAGGAAGCCCTCTTTGTAGGTTCGAAAGTAGTCATAATATCTGTTAAGTCAAACATGAGCCGAGTCGTGAGATGACACCAGAACTCCATCCAGCTGGCTATGACGGAATCAAGGTCTATGTCGTGGCTGTTGAAAAGAGAAAAGAAAATAAAAAGAATAAAAAAAGAAAATAAAAATACAAGCTCAAAGCAAGATGGACGTGGTGAAAACCCGAAAGGGCATTACGGGTAAAACCAGTGAGCTTGTGCGGACCAAGTGAAAATCTAAAAGGGCACTTGCGGTAAAAGTGCTAAACCCATGGACGTGGTGAAAACCCGAAAGGGCGCCACGAGTAAAAAAAGGGGAGATAAAAAAAAAAAAAAAAAAAAGAAGAAAGGGTTGGACTGATTGAAAAGATTGATGCTTGAGGAACCCTTTTGTTACTCTTCCTGTACCCTCTTGTCCGACTGGGCCGCTCATGCTAGTTCGAATCGGGTCCTGACCAGAATTGCCTTTGTGAAACCCGCACTGTCAAATGTACGGCCCGAGGCAAGGAGAAAGGTTTAACTCAATCCAAAGGGATCAACGTTCTGGCCTTTGTAAAATCAGGAAACTCACTCAGGTCTGACTGCATGAAAGAGTTCGACTATGCTCAAAATGGGACCCGTTACTCCGTCACACTATCAAGGCATCAAAAACAAAAAAGGAAGAAAAGCCAAAAAACTAAAAAATCAAGAAAAAGCCAAATACCAAAAAATGTGTATATATTTCTACTCATTTTCATGTGCATATTTCTAGCATCATATTTCAATCTCAAAAATGAAGAAAAATAACAAAAAATCTCTAAAAATGAAAATCTAAAAAAATATCTTGAAAATAAAAAAGAGTAGGTAGAAATCTACTTTTTCTGCTGTTGTTTAGGATGCATTTTCTTTTTATGTATAAACAAAAAAGGGACTGACGTTTTCTCGAGAATGTGCAGGAACATCACATGGTCCAAAGCCTCGAATTGGGCAACTTCTCAGCGATGGATATATCAAATAAAGCATCTCACCACCGACGTCAGGTCTAACAAAAAAATGATGAAAATCATTTTGAAAAGAAAAAGAAATTTGTGTTCTCATGTTATGCATAGCTACGCACATGCGTGTTCGATGTGGTAAAATGTTAATATGTTACCGGCAACGCAGCTGTGAAAAATTAATGTCTTAGTTCTAAGGTTCGCCTTGGATCCATGGATCCTATTTCAACATAGGAGCGACAGTATCGGTCCGGGTGAAATAGTCAATGTTTCGATCGAGTCGACTCCACCGCTAAATCTTCACCCTGATCGCTCCATATTTTGGTTTCAGGTGAACTTGAGTGCCTTGTACTTCAAGTTCATCACATGATATTTTCAAAGGTGTGGACTCTTGGTCCTCGCAGTCTGGGCGTGCGCCCTACGGGGTTTGAGGTCCGAATAACTCCGTCCTTGAAAAGATCCATTGTTGGATTGATTCCATCCTGTCAGATATGAAACTATGTCAGACAACTATGTGCAAACATGCATTCAGAAGGGTTCATTTCTCTTTTATTTTTTGTAGGCTTAAAACCTGTATGGGTAGCGGTATCCCTATAAAGTGTACGCCATGCGTTTGGGTATCTGTAAGATGGTCGTTTGTGCTCGTAAATTATACTTGAGCGGGTCCAGGTCGGGGCTTCCATCGCCTTTATTGCTTATCACTCCTAATGGGTGCATGTTTATGCATAGTTGTTCATTTGTAACTTCATTGATGATGGAGTCTAAGATTGAGTATCCTTCGGTGGACACCCAATTCTGACTCGGTCTTTTCGATATCACATGAACTTGAGTACGTTGGCTTCAGTTTCGTTGCAAACTATTGCGGAGGCACGGGCACTTGGTATGCGTTGTCTGGGCTTCAGTTTTAAGGTCCAGATAATGCTTGTTTAAAAAAAAAAATGAAAAAAAGCAATCTTTAAAAAAAAGAAAAAAGAGAAAAAGAATAAATATATGCTTCCCCACAGAGCTACGCACATGCGTGTTATAAAGCGGAAAAATGTCAATATTTTACCAGCAATACAGCTGTGCCACATTAAAGTCCTGAGTCGGAGGTTCGCCTCGGATCTTTGGATCCTGCCTTAAGGCAGGAGCAACGGTGTCGGTCTCGGTCAAACAATCAATGTTTCGATCGAGTCAACTCCACTGCTAAATCTTTGCGACGAGCGCTTCGTTTTGGACTCACATGAACTAAAGCGTCTTAAGCTTCGGATTCTTCATTAAAAAAGGTCAATCGTTGGTTGAGACCAACCTGTTGAGAATGAGATTTTATATCAATCAAACTATGTGCAACCATGCATTCAGAAGGGTTCATTTCCCTTTTATTTTTTACAGGCTTAAAACCTATATGGGCAGCGGTATCCCTATAAAGTGTACGCCATGCGTCTAGGTATCTGTATGATGGTCGTTTGTTCTCATAAATTATACTCGGGCGGGTCCAGGTCGGGGCTTCCATCGCCTTTGTTGTTGCTTATTGCCCTCGATGGGTGCATAGTTATGCATAGTTAATTGATGATTATGATCGTTCTCACCAGAGGCCAGGATTGGATGCCCCCTTTTGGGAGGTGCCCATGTTTGGTTGGATCTGTTCAAGGAAGTTGAAACTAAATACTCTAGGTCATGCTGAGTTGAGGCATGCTTTCATAAAAATAACACGTACTCCCAAAAAGCGTTGTGACATCTATTCACTTTGCTCAGGTGGTCATACTAAATAAACTTCTGGATCGATGGGTTCACCCAAAGATCTTGAACCCTGCTTTCAGCAGAGGCACCCGTGAATAGTCCGATGGGGCCATCAAATGCCTCATAGGATTGGACAGAAACTGTGGGACCTTGTGTATGTTTACTTCGCGCCTATCTTTGAATGTGGGTCGATCACCCCTCTTACTTACGAAGTTGTTGCATTCAGAATGAATCTCGAACATCAATTACATTTAAATCATCTCGAGAAGCGGACATTTTTCCTGACTAACGGGCTTTCACAACTTGAGAGGTAAACGTTTCTCCTAGGTATTGGTCTTTCGCAACTCATTCAACCTTGGTTATGCTTAATAATGTCGCTAAGCGCTTGGGAACCGATTACCTCGAGGAACGAATGATTAGCCTGGCACCCCAAGGCTTTTGTTTTCTCACTGTGTTACTCACCTGATGTTTGAAGTTCATTCTGAATGCAGCAGACGCATCAATAATGCCTTGGGCCTCTTCGGATGTCTCTTTTCTTTGGCATACGATCATTAGTGATCGGATACCAAAGAGGAGCATTTGTAGACACCCATATTTGGCCCAAGGCCCGATCGAAACACCTTCTGAGAGAGGTGCAATTCTGAGCTTTTGATGGCATGTATGGAACCCTTAGGAATCACCCTAAACCCTTAGGAATCTTCCTAGATCCCTTAGGAACCTATCCCAAACCTTTAGAAACCAGTCCTAACCCTTAGAACACATTCCAAACCCTAAACATAACCTTCTCGAGCAATGGATAAAGAATGGTGTACTAGGACTAGCTGAGGTCTTCTACTAATATCAAATCATATACCATTAGAAAGAGGACTTCTCCAGCTTTCCAACGAGCCAAGAATTGCAACAATTGGAGGTATATATCAGAAGATATGGCACTTCGAACTCGGAGGGTAGGAAGGTAATTTCAAAGTGGCCCCCCTAGGGATTTGGCGTGACTATTAGTCACGCCAGACTATTTCTCCCCAGAAATGGCCTGGCGTAACTAATAGTTACGCCAGGTATAACTTTTGCCTAGCGTAACTATTAGTTGTGCCAGGCCAATCCTCCCTAATTTTATGTCTGGCACAACTAATAGTTGCGCCAAGGTTAAAAGGTAGCCCCCACCTCGCGAGCTAACTTCTAAAATAGTTCCTCACTGTTTTACTGTGCATTTGCCTAGCGCAAGTATTAGTTGTACCAGGCATATGAACAGTAACTATGGGATTTTGCCCTGAATTTTGTGTTTGGGGTTTGACTTGTTGACCACCTCAACCTTTGGGGTGTGTTTTGATAGTTCTATTGCACCCATTCCTCACCTATTTGCAACCCTCCAAGTGGCCTAAAGCCTCACCCCATCATTCACCATTAGAACCACCTTCACACCTTTCCAAGCTCTCAAAACCCTAGGAAACCTTAGATTGGAGATTACCTAATTGCTAACTTCAATTAGTACCTAAGTAGCCTCCTAATCCACTCCTTTCCTATAAATAGAGCCCCCCACCCCTTGGTTTAGGGGTTGAGAATTTTGCTTAAGAGAGAAAGAGCTCTAAGTGAGAAGTTCTTCCTCCCTTTGGTGCACTATTTTCCCTCAAAATTCTAGAATTCCAAAACCTCTTCCCAAGCTTGTTCTTACATCCAAAACCCATAGCCTAGGTGTGTATGATCCCCTAGCCTCCCTTCCCTACCTCTTAGCTTTATGTTTTAGGAGTTAGAACCCCATTTTCTGTCGTACAAGGCCTTCAAGAGCTCATCAAAGCAAGCCACGCAAGGCTCCTCTACAGTGCTACAAGGACCCGAGAGCTCCAGCTCTCCCGTTTCTTCTCCTATCTCTTTCTAGCTCCCTCCATCCTCCCATTTGTGTCGTTACGCCGCCAATTTTTCGGTAGGAATGGAGGGGCGCAAATAGGATTCTAAGCCCTTTTGGGCAAGAGGAAGCTATTTTCTTTGCTTTTACTTCTTTTTACTGTTGGCCATTAGTAGAGACCACGTTAAGTGGGTTGATCGGGTGCCTAACACCTTCTCGATCGATAATCGAAGCCCCTACCCAAGAGCCCTTTGTGTGGACCGGATTCAGAGTCATATTTTTAGCACTTAGGTGCTCATGAAAATGAACTAGGTATCCCGGGACACCGAAAGCTCCGGGTGGCGACTCTATATTTTCATCTTTAGAGAGCGCATCGCCACGACGGGGATCGCAATGATTCCCACAGTTGCACAATCAGTTGAAAGGGGAGTGAGTAATCTAGGGCCTGGATTATAGGAGTAGTGGTAAGGCATTTTTTTAAGACCTCAAAGGCCTCAAGGCACTTAGCAAAAAATTCAAATGGCGCATCCTGACAAAGCAGGTGGCACAATGGCTTGGCAATTTTGTTGAAGTCCTTAATTAACCTCCTATAAAATCCAGCATGTCCTAAAGATGATTTGATTTGCTTGACAGTCCTGGGAGGGGGCAGGAGTGAAATCAAGTCCACTTTAGCCTTGTCAACCTCTATTCCTTTGTGGGAGACCATATGGCCTAACATAATTCCTTATGCTATCATAAAATGGCTCTTTTCTCAGCTTAGGAGTAGATTGGTCTCCTCACATCTTTGTAAAACCAAGTCAAGGTGACTCAAGCACTGGCTAAAGTTATCCTCATAAACTGAGAAATCATCCATGAAGATTTCCAGGAACTTGTCAATCATATCAGAAAAAATAGCATACATGCACCTCTGAAATGTGGCTGGGGTATTACACAGTTCAAAAGGCATCCTCCTATAAGCAAAGATTCCAAAGGGACATGTGAAAGTAGTTTTTTCTTGAACTTGAGGATACACAGGGATTTGGTTATACCCTGAGTATCCATCAAGAAAGCAGTAAAATACCTTCCCAACCAGCTTATCTAGAATTTAGTCAATGAAGGGGAGAGGGAAGTGGTATTTCCTGGTTTTAGAGTTCAGTTTCCTGTAATCAATGCAAACTCTCAAACCAATGGTCTCTCTGGCTGACATCAACACCCCAGAATCAGATGTAAAGTCTTTTATGTCGGACTTTTTATGTATCACCTAGATGGGTGACACCCACTCTGAATATGGAATGTGGTAAATCACCCCTGCATCCAATAGTTTTACTATCTCTTTTAGAACCACCTCTTGCATGTGAGGATTAAGTTTCCTCTGCATCTCCCTAGAGGGTTTTGCACCCTCTTCCAAGTGAATTTTATGCATGCAAACTGAGGCATCAATGCCTCCAAGATAAGCTATTGTCCATCCCATTTCCTTTTTATGCTTCTTGAGAACACTCAATAATTCCTCCTCCTACTCACTAGTGAGAGAGGAGGAGATAATCACTAAAAGCTTGTTGTTTGGCCCCAAGAAGGCATATTTTAGTGTGTCTAAGAGCTATTTTAGCTCCAACTAAGGGGGACTTTCAATGGAAGGCAACAAAGGTGCCTGGGTGGTTTGAGGAAGGGGCAACAATGTAGGTTTTCAGCTGGAATGTTGCACTAGGCCCACAGCAGACTCAATTTTGGTGTTGTCTTCTGTCATGAGAACTTGGGCCTCCTTCTCAACCAAACTCCAAATACTCTCCAGGATCTCAGTCACATTATCCCAATCTAGCAAATTAGATAAATCTCCTTCTACAAGGCCATCTAGTATATCAATTGTACAGTAGTCCTCAATATCCAACTGAGGCTGCCTTGCAGCATTGTACACATTTAATTAGGCCTTCATGTTCCTAAAGGTAACTTCCATCACCCTTGACCTGCATTGAATGCACGCATTTGCAGTGGCCAAGAATGGTCTGCCAAGGATGAAAGGAATTGGGGTTTTACTTTTGCAAGGTCCATGTCCAAAATAAGGAAATCAGCAGGATAGTAGAACTTGTCCACTCCAACCAAAACATCCTCCACCACACTCACAAGTCTCCTCTCAGACCTATCAGCTAGTTGGAGTACAACAATATGGATTTTAGCTCCCCCAAACCTAGCTCCTCATATACAGAATATGGGAGCAGGTTCACACTGGCCCCTAAGTCCAAGAGGGCTTTACCAATGGTATGGTTTCAAATTATGCAGGAGATAGTAGGTACCCCTTGGTCTTGTAATTTCTCAAGTGTGACAATGGACAGAACTGAATCAACATGGTCAACAGTAAAAACTTTTTTAGACAACTGCACCCTTGTCTTTCTTTTCAGTGTGTAGAGGTCCTTCAAAAATTTAGCATAGGCAAGGACCTATTTTATAGCATCAAGCAGGGGTAAATTAATCTTGACCTACTAGAAAGTCTCCATCATTTCCTCTATCTGAGCATTTCCCTTATCAAAAGGAGATGGGACAACAAGTGCATGAGAAAATGATAGCTGTGGGACTGTTGGTGCCATAGCTGCATGCATAACCACATCATGGTCAAAATTTTATTTTTTTCTTTTTTCTTCATTTATTGTTTGATGTTGGGGCTCAGCATTAGCCCTATTATTTTGCCATTGTTGATCCACAGTAGGGGATGACTTCTTTGATTCTTCACCACTCATATTTCTTTCATTTTCACTCTCCATGGCCTCCTCAATTTCTCTGCCCACTAAATTATCAACCACCCTGCCACTACTTAGGGTAGTGATTGCATTAGCCTCCTCATGGGTAGAAGGTGCTTCTCCAATCATGTACTGTCCTTTTGGATTAGCCAAGGGTTGACTAGGCAATTTGCCCTCCTTTCTCCTATTTAAAACATTGCAGATTTGACCCAACTGGTCCTCTATTTTTTTAATGCTTTGCCCATGAGAGTTCACAGTTTGGACCAAGTTCTCCAAATTCTGCATAGATGCCAGCATTTGCTCTTCAAAGGAAGAGGATCTAGGCTATTGTGGGGGCAGGACCAACTAATTGGGCTGTGGGGTAGGTAACTAAATATTCTGCCTTGGTGGATAACCTTGGTTAAATTGGTGTTGAGTTCTATATGGAGCTGCCAACTATTGCTACTGGGGCTGAGAGTATGCATCTTGTCTCCACCTCAAATTTGGGTGGTTTCTCCATGTGTACCGAGCAGATTGCTGCCCATAGGCTTGGGCAGTATTGGCATGCTCCATAACTAAATCAGGGAACTGGTTGGCTGATGGACAATCTTAGAGTAAATGAGTGGGAGATTGGCATATCAGGCATGCCTCCTCCACTTGTGCAACCATCCTAGGCTGCATCACATTCATCAATTATCAAATTTTAAACTCAAATTCTCCACCTTCCTTTCCAGATCACTTTGCACATTAACTTCATACATTCAACCTTTAGGGGTGGACTCTTTTACCAACTTTGCTGGGGTCTGGTTGTCTTTGCGAGACAGTGACGCCTGCTGCATGGAATTTTCCCCTATGATGTCAAACAACTCTCATGCCTTATCAACTGTCTTGTGGAGGTAACTACCACCACATGAGGCATCCACCATATCTCTACTTTTGGGATTAATTCCTTGGTAAAATATTTGCCCAAGTTGCGACTGTGAAATTTGGTGGTGGGGGCATTATTTTAACATCTCTTGAAATCTCTCCTATGCCTCATAAAAATCCTCAGTTGAGGACTGAGTGAATGACAATATGTTTGTCCTCATCTGGCTGGTTTTATTCATGAGAAAGAATTTAGCCAAAAATTGGCTTTGGAGGTCACTATATGACCGGATGCTATTGGTCGGGAGCTTAGAGAGCCAGGTGTTGGCTTTGTCCTTTAGGGAAAAAGGAAAAAGCCTCGGTTTGGTGGCTTCAGGTCCCAGGCCAGCAATATTGAAAGTGGTGCAAAGTGTCAAAACTTGGTCAATGTACTTCTAAGGATCTTCCTTACTAAGCCCATGAAAAGATGGTATCATGTTGATGGTGGAGGACTTGATTTCATAGTTTCCCTCAACTGAAGGGAATTGTATGCAAAAGGGAGATGTGTAATCCCCAGGTGCATTATATTCCTTCAGAGTTCTTTGCCTCTTAGCTATAACAACTGGCTCAGTTTTAATAGTAGGGCCTTGTGTGGTGTTTCTTGGCCTAAGGACCCTTTCAACTTCAGGATTTGGAGGTTCCAACCCAGGGTTAAGGGACCTTCTTCCAAGCATACACACAAAAATCAGCAGGTAAAGAAAATGCTCACAGTACAGAAAAACTCTTCAAATAAAATTAACAACTAAACAGATTTACAACTAAACTAATGACAGAAAATTCAATATAAATGGACTGAGATTTAGGGCAAAAGAAGTGCAAACAACGCTAGCTAAACTCTAGCTACAGCTTGTTGTTGGTTGGGTCTGACAGAGGATGTGCTGATTTATTATGTGGTGTTCGAAGAAAATTAAAATCAAAGTAAAACAGAGGATAAAAGTGATATGGGGAAAATAGTAAACCTAAAACATTCTAGACTTACAATATACAAGGCCTATTATAGCAAGTTTTGATAAGTAAGAGTTTGTCCCACATAGAAATTGATCTAGAACCCAAAATGGGCTATAATAGTAGGCCTCCAGATCTAGCTACAGATCTGACAATCCTAAAGAAAGGGAGTTGGGTGTCACGACTACACTAAATTAACCCTAACAAAAGAGAAATAAAGTGCAACCCTATCCTAAAGAAAGGGTTAAGAAGAAGATGGTGATGGTGTGTGCCAAAATAAAATATAAAAATGATGAGAAGTAAGCAGGTTAAGCAAGAGTTAATGCAGTAATATAACTAAGATTTAGATGGTCTCTGCAGTGGCCCTTGCTGAGATGCTATCAATAACCTCAAGAAGGTAGAAGAATCCAATTTAACCCATGCCATTTGGGGTGCTCTTAGGGCTATACTCTGTCCACTTAAATGGTCACAGAGTATCCGATAAAGTCTGTCAAATACCATTAATTAAACTAGAAATGCTAACCTAATCCAAAGGAGTGGACTGATCATTTCTCCAACCAATGGACCAGATTAGGCCATGAATATTATTGCAGACACTATGTAATGCCAGTGCTACAAGCTCCCCAGTTCTGCACACAGATCTGCCTAACATCCATAGGTATTCCAACCCATAAAATCCTATGTGCTTTGCAAAGGCCAGCGGCTCAATGTGCCCACACAAAGGACCGACAATAGGTTGAATAAGGATTTTGATTCAAGTGATCATTGATACAAAAGGCCTGCAATGACTCAGCCTTAAGCTATAATTACTATAAAGAAATTAGATCGAACATCTGATATTGGTCAAGTAAAACAGAGGGGAGCTAGTTCCTGCACAAACCTCCTCACAAAGCTCTAGAAGCTCATGTGCAGAGGAGGAGAACCCTTCTCAAACATGTGGTTGGACACCACCTTAGGATTATACTCTGTCCACTCAAATAGTCACAGGGTTTTTGATAGGTCTGTCCATACCACGGAGATCTGAGAAAGAACATGTAAACTGTTGCAGCCACCATGGAGTCTCAGGGCAACGAGCTCTCCAGATCTAGCTACAGATCCGGCTTGCTATCCATGGGTCTATTAAACCAAGGGAAATCAGATGGTAAACAATAGATCTACTAGAAACTGAATAGGCTAGTCCCAAAAATATGGATCCTATAGACATCTAAGGAAACCATAAGATCTGTAAATTTAATTAGTCATTAAAACAACAAGCCATTGATAAAAGCAAAACTTACAATGAACTGTCTAAGGGATATAGCCTGTACACAACTGCTCATCCAAAAGATCCCAATATATACAAAGCCTATTACAAAACTAAAATAAAATAAAACCTAGCTGCTTACAAAAGGATTAGCCAGCCAATGCTGGGCTATGAGAGAAGAAAAATAAGAAAAAGATATGATCAAACCCTAACCCTAACTTGCTGGAGCTCTCAGCCGACAAAGGATGGTGGAAAGATGATAATACTAAACTCTAAGTACAGCTTACATACTCTGTCCATAAGGCCTTGGCTCAAAAGAGATTAACCCTAATTTTTCCAATAGACGTGGCACTATTACAACCCTTGAATGCCTTGAGATGTGTGCCTCGAAATTTATGCCTTAGAAAGTGTGCCCTAACCTTAGGAAATTTTTAAAAGGTCCTTGAGTTAAAATTGAGAAGTGGAGAGCCCGAGCCTTGCAGGGCTGACATCTGCATTAATTCACTCCTACAGTGGCAGAGCCTTCGCAGAGGAGCATTTGGCTTAGGAGGATTGTTCACTCACGTGGTAGACTCTCAGTTGATCGTGCAGTTACTTTGCGCTGTAATGCTATCACGGAGGTGATTTAGAATGCCTGGATTTCTCACACAGTAGAGCTTCAGAAGTTGTCTCTCACTGAATACTTGTGCAGGTAGGCTCCTGCGCTCGCGTAGTAACTAGTTAGGCTTCAAAGTACACGAGAGCTGAGCGAGGAAAATTCTGGGCGTCTCTCTCTTACAGGGCTTCGCGAGAACTCTGTGAGGTGAAAAATTGTTCTTTATGCATATAGACTCGCTATGTTCTGCGCGCGGCTGCATTAAGGCTCCATCTCCACGAGAGCTTTGTGAGCACAAATTCTGAGGGTTCTAAGATGCGAGATCTTCACAATTTCTTTACTGCTCTCCTCTTGACTGTGCGTCTTATCTTCGGGAGGGAAGCTTCCACTGCATCCTTAGCTCCACGAGGGAGCTCCTCAACTCTACGAGATGATTCTTTTGATCCTCTGATGCATTGCACTTGCTATTGTTGCAACTTCCTCCATTCGCATTTAACTTCTTACATCAGCTAGACTTTTGGTCAATGATGACCAGCAAATGAGTCACCATGGTAAGCTTACCAGAGTGTTCCCTTAGGCTTTGGCTCAGCTGTCATCTTTGCATGTTTTCTTTCTCTTCTTTGGACCAATAAGTAGAGATTTTGTATTTAGTTGTACAGTTTATTACTAACTATAAAACACACTTAACAAATGATTATTAGTGAGCTTCAAGGTCCAGCAAAGGGTAGGTTAAGAGGTGAAAAGTGATACTTTTCAGTGAATAACACACCCCCAAACCTAATCTTTGCTAGTCCCTCAGCAAAGGAAAAATTGAAACAACTACTCTAAGAATTTAAATGCCACTTTTGTAGGGAGCACAAATGAATTTAGCTTATGCATCAAGCCTTTTAAACTCCTAGGTGATCCCTAGTGGAGGAGTGAAGTCTCTTGAGGGTTTTCAGTGTAGATACCCACAAACTTCTCAATAAAGCAGTTAACAAAAGTGTAAAATTCTCAAGTCAGTTGTCAATAAACAGGGCATTAGTTCACCTTTGATTCAATAAAATGTGTGGAATTTGAACATATGATATGCACAAACATTTAATGACCACAACTTTCACATAGATGCACATCATTTCCAATTAGCTCACAACAAGGGAAAACATCAAATGTAGGTCAGCACTGAGCTCATTATTAATTCAAAAATTTGGTTATAGGCCATGCCTAATACATTCAACATCAGGCCCAATGCTCACTAGGGCAGACTCTTACAAGGAACTTTGAGCGTTTTCATTTTCTCACAAGCTCAAGAGCAGTTACAGGCCCCAAATGGGTCTGTAAGCATGAGCATAGGCAAAGTACCTGAGTTCTGGCATCATTGGCTAATCCTCACCATAGATTGGACAACTCTTTGTCTCTGCATGACAACTCATTCAACTTTGGATCACAGGGTCTTTTGACTAGGTTGTAATGTTGCTTATGGGATAGGTTATAAAGAATGGAAGGTTGAAAAGGGATTCAAAATTGAGAAATCAGTAGGTGAAGGAGGTGATTCAAGACTTCACCTTCTTTAGTTTAACACCTTTCATTTTCATTAAAATTCTTCAGACTTGAAGTGGCTAGCTTCTCCTCTTGTTTTTGATTTTTCCAATAAACGTTTCCTCTTGACTCCTCTCTTATTCCTCTTCATTATTATTTTTCTTTCTTTTAGATGTATTTTTCTTTTTATTTTTATTTTTATTTTTTATTTTTATTTTTCTGACTTGCCACCTCTTTCCTCAGCTGCTACACTGCTAAGCTTTAGGTATCTCTTCTCCATTCACCCAATGTTGACCCTATTTTTTCCATCTTCAGCTACTCCTCCTTTACCTTCTGAATTCTCAGAGTGAGGGTAGGTTTGAATCAGGTCTATAGGTTCAGGTATAAGTACTCAGGTATATTTTAAGAAAATTGAAAATTAAGGCTCAAAAGGTGTGTGCACAAGGGCAGTTGATTAGGGTTTGGTCTGCTTAAGCTCAAACTGTCCAAGAGAAGGCCTTGATCCTTTCCTAGGTGTCATGAGTGCTATCAGTTGTTTCAACTTGGAGGTGCCTAACTTCTAGTGAGGGCATTGACTCAGCCAGTCCTTAGAGCTAAAAGAATTACCTCAGTCACTCCTTAAAGGAACCAAAAATTTTAGTAGGGCCAAATCTCACTAGTTATGGTCTTCCATTGAACTTTTAGGCATGTCCTTACCTTTTTCTCCCTTTAATGATTCACTAAGTACTGATACAAGTTAGTTTTCATGGTGTTCACATAATGGAAAAGTTAAAATTTAAAAGTTTGTAATGCCTAAAGGTCTGTAAAATTTTTTAATTTATCATTTTTTATGATTCTTAAGTTAACATGGCTCCATTTCTATCTTACTCACTTAGGTTATCTATTTCATTAGCAAACCTTGCCACACTCCCAAACCTATGAGGAGCTGTGTCCTCACTGTTTCTAATATAAAGGGTATGTGCAGCAGGGAAAAAATAGAGATAAAATAAAAAATAAGTACAACAGGAAAATAAAACACACAACACATAAACAAACACACAAATAGACAAACAAAAATAAAGAGGGGCCGTAAACGAAACAACGCATTACATGTGCAAAAATTACCCACTACTTCCTAACTAAATACATGTGCAAAAATTAATCATTTGAGTCTTTGGCTTCAGCAGGTGGTTCCTGGATTTCTTTACCCTTTGCTTACTTCAAAGCAACAACCTTAGATAGTGGTCATTTTGAAGTAGGTTTCCTAGGCTTGGGTGTGCTTTTCCTTTTAGGAGTGGGTGATGGCTTTGGGGTAGGGTCCTTGATTTTGAGTACAGGTTTGACTTGGCTAGGATCATTTGAATCTGGAGCTGTTTACTGGACAGGTACATCTGGGTTTAATTCTTGAAAAAGAGCTTCTGCCAACTCCCTATCAGTTTGTGCATTTACAGACTTCTCCAAAGCTATAATAGTCACCCCATAATCATGAGCCCTCTCCTCAGTCAGTCTCAGTCTCTCTTTCAGTTCCTTGATCACATCTTGACACTCAACCCTCCTCTTTTCCTGACTGTATTGGACCATAATCTCTCTCCATCCTTGCTTGATTTCCTTTTTGTCTAGCATATGTGTAAGCATTAGGAGTTTAATTTTATGAAGGAGGGGTTGCCGCACTGTAGCTTTTAGGTCAGCCATGCCTTGAACTACATCCCTCTTTATGTAAGCATTGGCTTGCATGGCCCGAAGGAGGCTGGGGATTACAAGAGGCAGGAAGTATTGGCTGAGCAGCGAGGGAAGAAGTGTTAGCCAGCAATGGAAAGGGACAGGATGAAGACAGGAGTGGGGTGGAGGGTAGAGGGTGAGGGACATTAAGGGCAGTTTCAGGTATGGGTTGTAGTTGAGGTTCAGGGTTTGTTTGGGTGGATGCATCTTTGGAAGTGATGGGAGAAGTTTTTGAGAGAGGTATAATGGGTGTGGGAGCAGGTGGTGGATTATGGATTGATGTAGGGAGAGGTGACCGTTGAGAAGGTTGGGTTAGAGTGGTTAATGTTGCTTGGATGGATTATAAAATGGTTGGGATGGATGTAGGGTTTGGAAGGGTGGAGTGAATTGAACGAAGATTGGCCATAATGGATGCTTGGGTTTGGGTATTGGCTAATATTTGGGAATGAAGGGAGAGTAAGAGGTGCAGGATTTGGGAAAATAGGTCAGGTATGGAAGTAGTTGTGGGTTGGATAGGTGAAACTGGTTGAAAGGGGGATGTTGGTCTATGAGTGAAGGTAGTGGCCTATGGTGGTGTCTGATGTGGAGGGGTGAAGTGTGGAGGGTGAGCAGAGTCTAGGAGAGGGGTATACTCTAGGTTAATGTCTCCTAGGATAGTGGACATCATAGTGGAAAATTCCTATCCTTTAAATGGGTCATGGTCATGGGGTAATGGAATGGATTGGTCTAGGGGTTTACATGTGATAGGTACAAAGGGTCGGAACGTCCTAGTGGAATAATGTGGGGTCTCAAAGGTATGGGTTCCAGGTTCATAGGGTGTGGGTATGGGGTATGGAATGGTTGTGGTTTCAGGGATTATAATTGTTTAAGAGATATAAGTGGGCTGAGGTTCTTTGGGGGCTTTGCCTTTGATTAATTTTCTCTTCTTTATGTAGGTAATTTTTACAAGTCGGCTAGTATGGGCTGGAAAAATAGGTAAGGGTGCAGGAATGGGTAGGGTGTCAGTGGCTATGGTGGTTAGTGGTAGGATTCAGGAGGCTATGACTGTGGTAATTGGTGATATAGGCGCAGGTAAGGGTAGTGGACTTGTGTGGGGCTATGAGGTTTGGGTTGAGGGTGGATGTGGTGTTAAGGGAGATGGGGCTGGAATGGAGGTAGAGGGAATGGTTGGGGAGGTAATGGTTGTGTTGGCTAGCACATGTGAGGTTGAGGATGCAACAACATCTGCAGTAGCAACAACAACAACAGCAACAGCTGCAGCAGCTACTTCATGAATGGTGCGGGTTGCTTCTCTCAGTAACTCCTCCCTCTGCTTTTTCTTCTTCTCCATCATTGTGCCACTGATTCCCCACTGTTTCTTTCCACTCTTTTTGGGATTCAGGGTCACTATCTCCTCCTCCCTTTGAAAGGAGTGTTTCCTAAACTTCAGCAATGCAGTAATGAACCTGCAGTAGGAAAGGGCATGAGGTTTCTTCTTGATTTTTACCTTTTCACATAGGTCGTTAATCCACGCAAAAATCAAGTTGGTTACATCCAATTAATGATTCCTGTGAAATGAGAAGAGGGCATCGGCTATTGTCACTACTCGAAATTCTACCCCATTCCAAGGGCCTAGAATTTTGAGTTATGACCCGCACATATCCCGGATATGCTAAGTGGACAAAAACTTAATCAAAGTTATTGCACAAATCTTATTCCAAAAAATCTGTGAAAGCCAACACATAAAGGTAGAATATAAAACAATCATAAATACTGAATAAATATGATAAAATCTAAATAAACTACCAATAAGAAAATAATGCAAGTCGGAGACAGATCCCATATAAGAAAGCTAAAGTTAATGCCAAAGTATCAAATGAAATGCGATACCGAGTCTAAAACTATCAATAACCAGTGCTTGGATCAAAGTCAGCACCGAGGTCCTCCTGGTACTCAGCTGCATCGCCCTCCCAAGGCTCCTGGTACTCAACGCCCGCGGGATCAACAAAGTCAATGTTAATGGGATTTGAATAGCTGATGTCTACTCTACCAATGTAATCACCTGTAGGTGTTCAGAGTTTTGTGGGATGAGTTTACTCAGTCACGTAAACTTAGTGGATACACCAACAATCCATCCCATTCTACTCAGGTGCATTATGGGTGCATCAAGTGAGTGATAAACATAGTATAATAATAAAATAAAAAACAATATGACAAATCAAGTGTATATTATAAACTCATATTATAATCATGAATGCAGGACCATGATCTAGACACTCATATCCTAACATAGCTTACCATACCTTATAACATATTATATTTTATTATTCTTGCGCATGCGTCTATACATCGCATGGGCGTAACTAACATACTCACTAAACAACCTGTGCCAGAGTCGCGGCTCAAGCTATTATGTGAGGGTCACCATAGTATCATTCCACCATATTATAACGCTCTCGTATCATATTCATACTCCTCCATCCTGCCCAATGGGGAGACATAAATGGTCACACATACTCACAATCTACTCAAACTCCTACTCATACTCTCGGTCATACTCATACTGTCTCTTAGAGACCCGTCCTGATTGTAAGACGTTGTTATCCTTACGGTGGCTATGCAAAGAACGACACGTATAAGGATTTAAGTTCTTAATCTTTTATTGGCCTATACAGCAGTGTCTTATTATCGTACTCGTAACATATCTTATCTTATACTCATATCTTAATATACTCTAATAACTTATATCTAGGATGAGCGGTAGTGAGATAACCTCACTACAATTGGGGCCTAAGGCTCGAATCTCATATCATAACTCATATTTTATTCTATCATATTAAAACTCGGCGTGATAGGGTCACCGCATATGCCACCGTATACAAAATTATACTGAATTCGCACTCACCCGACTCGTCATGATGTCCTATACCATCGTGAGTTGTAAGGCATGTAAATATGATATATTCTTCGCTTCGATACCATCTCGGCGAATCACCACGCCCAAGCATAGGCATGATCTTATATACTCACATACATATAGCCTAAAATGTCCATAACTCGTATAACATGATCAAGATGGAAGCACAAAATTATCATATAGACAATATAAATTTATATTTAGACTTAGTTTTATTTAAACATATATTTATTTGCATTCACATTAATACAAATATAGAATAAGATAGTTACTATTGTGATTTTGAAAGCATAGAAGTCAGAGTTTAATTTTCACAAGGTATCGAGTTTCTAACACTTTGGGTTACTGAAGAGGTTGCGTTGAAGCGATAAATTGATATATATATATATAATAATTAAATAATTAAATTAAATGATATTTATAATTATTAAGTTGTAATTTATGATGACTATCGATTGAAAGACCTTAAGATATAATATACACAGAAACTTTAGTCATGAAAATTAGAAAATAACACTAAATTCGAGTAGCCTTGAGTCATTTAAAATTGAACCCGACTTATTGCTCTATTTGACGTCTAAAATGTCAGATTCGTGAAATGGATATTTCATATAATGTTATAAAGTTCGCTATCTTCTTTCCAATGTCGCAAGAATCGCATTAATCTGGAGTCGGAGTAAAAAGTTATGTCCAACATACTGGGACCAGCACATCGATGGTCGCGAGCTCAGGTTAGTGGCCACGAATTCAGGTTCGTGGACCCGAGCTCGGACCCACAACTTCAAGATGGTGCAATTTATTTATTCTTTTAAATAAAATAAGAGCATAGTTTAGTTTTAAGACTTAATAAATAATAATATAGATTTGTAATAATAATATATCATTATAGTTTTTGTAGAAGGGTAAATTTCTAATTATATAGATATATCAGATTCATAATATCTTAAGCTTAATTAATTTTGTTTATTTTTTTCTTTATATTCGAGATGTAATTAACGGAGTTAGATAAACAAGAATATGATTTAAATTTTAATGTTTAATTATTTTTAGATAGACATGAATATAAAATTACAGTTTTAATAAAAGAGTAAATTTATAACTACATAGATTTATAAATAAATAATTTCAATAAGGTATTATTCCAATTAAGTCAATCTATCAGATTTACAAATATTAGAGTTTAATTAATTTTATAGATTTAAAAGAGAATTAAATATTAAATATGAAGACCTAATAGAAAAATATAATATTAAATAGCCAAATAAAGGGATTGTCTAAAAAGAGAAGAGAAATAACATATAAATCCGACTTACAAATCATACAACTTTAGTAGAAAATAAAATATCAAATATGCAGATTTATCATATTTAAAGATATTCATATTTAATTAGTATGTAGATTTAAGAGAAAGTAGACATATTAAATATGTAGACCTAATAGAAGGTAAAATATTAATAGCCCAAATGAAGGAGTTCTTGAAAAGAAAAGAGAAACAACATACAAACCCGACTTACAAAATATATAATTTTCAAGGGAAGCATAATATTAAACATATAGGTTTATTAATTTATGAGATATTTGGGTTTAAATAAGATTTTTAAACCCGTCGATGCGCGAATAAATGCATCTTACATGACAAGATCTGAGAAGAACAAGATGGATTGATAGGTACCCACCTCTTGAAGCGTGAATGGTAGATCAACAGAGATTCGGGTTCAAAAGGTCGATGCCTAAGGCGTCGGTTCATCTAAGTCTTGAGAGAGAATAATTTTTTATTATAGAGAGCAGAGAGTTTTTTTTAAGTTTTATTTGAAATGATATAAAGTTTTAGGTCAACTCTAAGAAACACTTTTCATAGACGATTTAATAAAATAAGAATTTTTATACGAAAGAAGAATTCATACGTGACTTGGATAGCTTGACAAAAGGTTTCGTCCAGTACTTTGTATAAGCACTGAAGCAATTGGTGTTTCTCTTTCGAAATTACAGTTATACCCTTTGACTTACTTCATCACTTAAAATAGGTGTAACTTTTTATATTCTTATCGAAAATCGATAAATTATATATTATTGGAATCATCTCGAGGAGCACTTTGCAATGAGTCTAATTTTGATTTAGTAAAAATCATAATTGTTTTTGAAAAAGGGTGAGTTCCTGTGTGGAGCATTAACACTATGTACGGTCCAAAACACATCAAATACCATTAAAATAAAATAAGAAAATTCTGGTTATTACATTCTCCCCTCCTTATAATATTTTCGTCCTCAAAAATTACGTACCTGAGTTGATTAGTTTTGGATACTTCTCCAAGGTCTCGGCTTCTCATTCCCAAGTGACCTCCTTCGATGAATGATGTTGCCATTAAACTTTAACAAAGCGTACAAATTTACCCTTGATAAGCTGCTCCCTCCGATCTATGATATGAATCGGCTTCTCTATGATGGTCAGATCATCCCTAACTTCAGTCAACTCGATATCAAGGACATGAGATGGATCGGGCAAGTATTTGCGCAACATAGACACATGAAACACATTGTGTATACCGGTGTTAAGTACTGAAAAATGCCAGTTTTCACCCCATAAATTGACCTTTGATGGACCTGTGAGCACACTAATAAACACATGTTGAGTCTATTTTGTAGATAGCAATAAAAGATAGGAATAGTTTAGAAAATCACTCAAAAATGCTGCACAAAGAAGTCCATCTCTCAGCACAGTGCAGACCCAACAATGGCACATAAGAGGGCTGCACACCATTGGCCACTTGGGGCGTGTGGCAACAGCAGGGCAGCGTTAAGGAAGTGAAAGTAGGTAGAAAACATCCTATTGAGAGGTCATTTGAAGGCTTCGCTAGGAGCCGGGGGTTAAAAATGGAGGAATTTGTACAGATGGAAGGGTTTCGATAGGATTTGAAGACAGAGAAAGGAAGAATTCGGGAGGATTGAGAAGTTCGATAGGATCCAAGAACCTATCGAGCAGCTTAAAGAAAGAAAGAAAGAATTCATCCTATCAAAAACATGCCTGAGGTGTAAAGGGAACCTATCGGATGGTTGCCTGAACCTATCGTGATGGAGAAGCTGGAGCTCAGACCTATTGGAAGGTACTTGAACATTTCGACAGGAGTGAGAGCAATCCTATCGAAATGCTGGCATGCATTTGGTGACCGGTACGATGATCCTGAAGATGCCCTAGGAAACCCTAACCAACCCCATGTGCTCTGACAAATCTCTAACGAACTCTAAGGACCTTCTAGAAGGGAATATTGGAGGGAGAAACGAGAGGGAAAAGCTATATAATGAGATCCCCAATTGTAATTAAGGGAGATCAAATTATGGAGATTAGGGCTTGCAACAAAATTCTTTTTTCCCTCCTTTAGCTCAACGATAGTTGGCTAACTCCCCCCGAGTAGCAAGGGGTGAGGTCTGATCTATAATTGGGTAAGGTTGAGAGTGTTATTTGTGGGTCAATTGTTGCACAGACTACAGATCTGAGAGCATTTCATTATAGAGTGTTATTTGTGGGTCAATTGTAGTTTAGCTTAAGTTACAACCCTTTAAAACCTCTCCCCTTTCTTTTACTAACCTAATATTAGGTAGGGAGCCAGATTTCTTTTCGGATCTGGAGATTTACCATATTTTCAACTCACCTCCCTATGGACATTCCCTTACTTAATCTTTTAAAACTTACTACAACAGGCCCTGAACACTTCAGGTATGTGTGTGTGAGCTGCCTTGAATTGAGTGAATTTAAACCCCTTTTTGAATGCAAGGCAGTTTCCCAACAACCGATGAAGTGTTTCGGAAGTGAAATTCGGTATGCTACCTCATCGATACGATTTGTGATAACGAAAGGTCCCATGTATCTCGGACTTAGCTTTCCTCTCATTCCAAAATGCATGATTCACTTAATCGGTGACACTCAGATGAAAACCAAATCACCCACCTCAAATTCTATCAGGTGTCTTCTACTGTTGGCGTAAGCTTTCTGACGGTCCTAGGCTTCTTTCAACCTTTGGCAGATAACACTAACCTTCTCGGTCGTGGTTTCTACTAGTTTCTACCCAAGCATTTTTCTTTTACCAACCTTGTCCCAACAAAGAGGCATCCTACAACTTCGGCCATAAAGAGCTTGAAAAGGCGACATCCCGATGCTTGCCTGAAAGCTATTATCATAGGAAAACTCGATCAGAGGAAGATGGCCATCCCAATTTCCTCGAAAATCTAACATACAGGCTCGAAGCATGTCTTCTATGATCTGGTTAACTTGTTCAGTATGACTGTCGATTTCTGGATGAAAGGCTGTATTGAAGTCAAGTCTCGTACCCATTGCTTCCTGAAATTTCTTCCAATGATCATAAGTGAATTTCATGTCTTTGTCTGACACAATGCTCACAGGAACTCCATGAAGCTTGACTATTTCCTTTAGGTATGTCTCGACCAGCTTGTCTCCACTATCGGTAGTTTTGAAAGGTAGGAAATGCACGGACTTAGTCAATCGGTCCACAATAACACAGATGGTGTTGTGCTTCATTGAAGTTTTCGGGAGTCTAAGTATGAAATTCATTAAAATGTTCTCCCACTTTCACTCAAGAATCGGTAAGGGCTACAAAAGATCGGCTTGCTTTTGATGCTCAACTTTCACCTGCGGGCATACCAAACATCTGGAGACATATTTGGCAATCTCTCTCTCTTCATATTCGGCCACTAATAATAGTTTTAAATATTTTGGTACATTTTCGTGCTACCTAGGTGCACCGATTATCTAGATTTATGTGCCTCCTTAAGAATCTCGTTTCAGAAGGTTACAACATCGAAAACATACAATCTATCCCGAAATAGGAGGGTCCCATCAATGCACATAGAAAAGTCTGGTTTACGGCCCTCGGCTAACTATCTAACAATCTTTTGAACTTCGGGATCTAGGGGCTGCTCGGTTCTGATGCGGTTTACAAAAGTAGGCTTGACCATCATACTGGCTAAGTACACTCCTTCACCAATTCTATCAAGTCGCACATCCAACTGAGCGATTTCATCGAGCGCCTTTCAAGTCTTCAGACGTGCTAGCAGTCTTGAGGATTTTTGACTTAGAGCATCTACAATTACATTTGCTTTACCCGGATGGTAATTAATAGAGCAATCATAGTCCTTCATGTATTCGATCCATCATCGCTGCCTCAAGGTTAGATCCTTTTGAGAGAATAAATATTTGAGGCTCTTATGATCCGTATAGATATTGAAGATCTCACCATATAGATAGTGTCGCCAAATCTTAAGTGCAAATATAATTGCTGCCAACTCAAGATCATGAATCGGATAATTCTTCTCAAGTGGCTTCAACTATCTAGAGCCATAGGCAATGGCTCTCCTGTGTTGCTCCAATAGACATTCAAGTCCCTGGCGCGAAGCATTGGTGTAAACTTCATAATCACCAGGTCTAGAAGGTAAAGTGAGTATGGGAGCTGTCGTGAGCTTTAGCTTCAATAGATTAAAATTCTGCTCACACTGATCGGTCCACACAAATTTGTTGTCCTTACGAGTTAGCATAGTGAGTGGGAGTGCCAAACGAGAGAATCCTTCAACAAATTTGCGATAATATCTAGCTAAGCCAAGAAAACTTCTCACTTCGATGACATTTTTTGGTGTTTGCCAACTCACAACAGCTTCCACCTTTGATGGATCCACAGAAATCCTTGTGGTAGAAATCACGTGACCCAAGAAAGATACCTTCTCAAGCTAAAACTCACACTTGCTTAGATTCGCATACAATCTGTGCTCACGGAGAGTTTGAAACACAATACGAAGGCGGTTCTTATGAGCTTCTTTCATACAGGAATAAATAAGGACATCATCAATAAACACAATGATAAATTTATCGAGAAAGTCTCAAAATATGTGGTTTATCAAATCCATAAACACAGCAGGAGCATTCGTGAGTCTAAAAGGCATAACAAGGAACTCGTAGTGCCCATGCCTTATCCCAAAAGCAGTCTTCAGAATATCTTCTACTTTAACTTTCAACTAATGATATCTAGACTTGAGATCTATCTTTGAAAAGTATGTAGCACCCTATAGCTGGTTAAATAAGTCATCGATACGAGGAAGGGAGTATCGATTTTTCAAGGTGACATTATTCAGCTGTCGGCAGTCAATACAAAGTGTTATTGAACCATCTTTCTTCTTTAAGAAATATGACCGGTGCTCTCCATGGTGACTCACTACGGAGGATAAATCCTTTATCAGATAGCTCATGCAACTGAATTTCTAAATCCTTCAGTTCTGCTAGTGCCATTCAGAAATGGGACTTTCGCAATCGGCAAGGTATCAGGCGTGAGATCAATTTTGAGCTCTACTTCTCGGTCAGGTGGAAGTCCAGGCAATTCTTTCAAAAAAACACCAACGAATTCCCCAATAATGGGAATTATTGAGGGGTCTGCATTCTCATCACGATCACCATCGAGTGTAGCAAGTAGGGCTGCTCCTCCCTTTTTAATGCCATGAAACTTGAATGAGGGGCTCCCAATTGGTCGAATGATGACTACCTTAGAAAAGCAATCAACTGAGGCGTGGTAAGTTGCCAACCAAGCCATGCCGAGGATTATATCAAAATCATGGAATCCAGGTACCACAAGGTTTGTGGGTAACTCATGTGTTCCAATTACTAGGACCGTAGCTTTACAAACTTTAGATGCCATCATTACTTCTCCTGACGGCATAGAAATCGCAAGCGAACTATCCAGGGGTATGGACTTAGCTCCAATTTTAGAAACAAAACTCGATGTAATCAATGAGTAGGTTGATCCGAAGTCAATCAAAACCTAAGCATGACAATTGGATGAATCGGTAGGTCTAGAAACTTTTATAATTCCTGAATTATACAAGGGTTTATATGTGGTTTAAGCTATACGTATGCCATAGTATTTCTCAATCAAATAATAACATAAAGTCATACACTAAATATATTATTCAAGCAATCAAAAAGGAATAAAGCTTAAGGAAAATTAGACAGGGTGAAATTCATACCCTGAACGACCTCGTCTATAGCCAAAGCGTCATGATGTGACATGCAAAACCTCAGCCTCACGCTCGAGGCTGCAGCTGCTGACCTCTCGCAAGAATATCTATGGCAGGCTCTCATTCTAGGTACTCTTGGATGAAGTGTCCCGGCTTCTTACATCGGAAACACACACTCGTGTATAGTAAACATTCACCCGGCTAGTGTTTCTTGCCGCACCTAGCGCAAGTTTCATACCGAATAAAGTAAGGTTTTTGCTGGGTGCTAGCTGGGATTGCACTCTTCAGATACTAAGCAAGGGCATTTATGGGATATGCCATAGATACAACACCTCTCTGAGCAGGTGAGGCTGTAGTCGTCTCTGGGTGGGTGTAGCCAGACGATGGTGCAAGTCTCTAGTAACCGGAGACAGGAGCAGTCCTTTGAACAGGGTGAGTCTAAGGGTACGACGTTAAACACTGCTGTCATTGTATTGGTGTAAGTCGAGGAGAAGGTGCTCTCTTAGTAAAGGGTGAAGGGCCCTCTCGAATCAGTTTGCCCCTTTGAGTTGCTTGGCGGGCTACATGCTAGGCGCACAACTCTTCATTTTCCTACTCTTGGATATGAGCCCGCTCTTCAAGTTCCCCATAGGTTGAAATTTCCATTGCTGTAATGTGGTAGCATTTCTCGACTTCATCATCTACCATCACGGAGGCAAATCGGGAGAGTCAATCGAACTTTATCTCGTACTCGATCACAGACAGGGTTCCTTGCTATAATGCCAAGAACTCAATCTTTTTTTGAGTCTTCATGGCATCGATAAAGTACTTGTTATAAAATACTTCTCTGAATTGCTGCCAAGTCCAGTATTCTTCTTCTTGCTTGTCTGCCAACCTTTTCGCTGACGTCCACTAATTTTGTGCATCACCTTAAAGGCACATCATGGCCCAAGGCACTTTTTCATTTTCTGCAGGAGTATAGACTTTCAAAATCTTCTCTATCTGTGCGATCTAATCATTGGTAGTATCAAGATCCAACTGTCCGAGGAATTGCAGAGGTCGGGCCCTGGAAAAGGTCACATAACCGTTATAATAGTTGTTCTCAAACAGAAGCGATGGTGGTGTAACCGGACCGCGATTGGCAGGATTGTTTAATTATTGGGCAATCAAGTCCTGATAAGTTTTGGCCTACTATTCCAATTACTGATTAAACCCTTGGATCAGCCTGGCAGTCTCTTGCTGATGGGTCTCGTTCAATTGGGCCACATGTTGTTATTGTGTGGCCATCAACTCGTGTAACATGTGCGCTATCTCACTTTCTTCTCCATGGGAAGAAGATCCTTTTCCATTTCTTCACGGGGTCATCATAATCTTATTTTAAAATTCAAGGATTTAGAACTCGTAATATCTTAAGTTCTCGAAGTCCAACAAAAAGTAAAGCCTAGGCTCTGATACCACTCTGTCACGACTCAAAATTCTACCCCATTCCAAGGTCCTAGAATTTCGAGTTATGACCCGCACATATCCCAGATATGCTAAGCGAACATACACTTAATCAGAGTTATTATGCAAATCTGATTCCATGAAATCCGTGAAAGCCAACACATAAAGGTAGAATATAAAACAGTCATAAATACTGAATAATTGCGATAAAATCCAAGTAAACTACTAATAAGACAATAATGCAAGTCGGAGACAGATCCGATATAAGAAAGCTAAAGTCAATAGCAAAGTATCAAATGAAACACGATACCGAGTCTAAAACTATCAATAACCGGTGCTCGGATCAAAGTTAGCACCGAAGTCCTCCTGGTACTCAGCTGCATCGCCCTCCCAAGGCTCTTGGTATTCAATGCCTGCGGGATCAATAAAGTCAATGTCAATGGGATCTGAATAGCCGACATCTACTCCACCAATGTAATCACCTGCAGCTGTGAGGGTCACCATAGTATCATACCACTATATCATAATGCCCCTATATTATACTCATACTCCTCCATCCAACCCAATCGGAAGACATAAATGATCACACATACTCATAATCTACTCATACTCGTACTCATACTTTCGGTCATACTCATACTGTCTCCCAAAGACCTGTCCTGGATGTAAGGCATTATTGCCCTTACGGTGGCTACGCAAGGAATGACACGTATAGAGATTTAAGTTCTTAATCTTTTGCTGCCCTACATAGCAGTGTCTTATTATTATACTTATAACATATCTTATCTTATACTCATATCTTAATATACTTTTATAACTTATATCTAGGATGAGCGGTAGTGAGATAACCTCATTACAACTGAGGCCCAAGGCTCGAATCTTATATCATAACTCATATTTTATCCTATCATATTAAAACTCGGGGTCATATGGTCACCGCATATGCCATCGTATATAATATTGCACTGAATTTACACTCACCCGACTCGTCATGATGTCCCATACCACCATGAATTGTAAGGCATGTGAATACGATGTATTCCTCACTTCAATACCATTTCGGCGAATCACCACACCCAAGCGTAGGCATGATCTTATATACTCTTGTACATATGGCCTAAAATGTCCATAACTCGTATAACATGATCAAGATGGAAGCACAAAATTGTCATACACATAATATAAATTTATATTTAGATTTAGTTATGTTTATACATATATTTATTTACATTCACATCAATACAAATATAGAAAAAGGTAGTTATTATTATGATTTTGAAAACATGAAAGTTAGAGTTTAATTTTCATGAGGTATTGAGTTTCTAACACTTTGAGTTATCGAAGAGGTTGCATTGAACTGATAAATTGATATATATATAATAATTAGATAATTAAATTAAATAGTATTTATAATTATTAAGTTGTAATTTATCATGACTATCGATCGAAAGTTGCTTTAACTTTGTCATGAAAATTAGAAAATTCCACTAAATTCGAGTAGCCTTTAGTCATTCAAAAATGAACCCAAATTGTTACTCTATTTTGAACTCTAAAATGTCAGATTTCTGAAATGGCTATTTCATACAAAGTTGTAAAGCTTGCTATCTTCTTTCCAATTCCACAAGAATCGTATTAATCTGAGGTCGGAGTAAAAAGTTAAGGCCAACATACCGGGACCAGCACATCGATGGTCGCGAGCTCGGGTTCATGGCCACGAATTCGGGTTCGTAGCCGCGAGTTCGGAACCGTAACTTCAAGATGATGCAATCTATATTTCTTTTAAATAAAATAAGAGCATAATTTAATTTTAGGACTTAATAAATAATAATATAGATTTGTAACAATAATATATCATTATAGTTTTAGTAGAAGAATAAATTTCTAATTATATAGATATATTAAATTCATAGTATCTTAGAGCTTAATTAGTTTTGCTTATTTTCTCCTTTATATTCGAGATGCCATTAATGGAGTTAGATAAACAAGAATATGATTTAAATTTTAATGTTTAATTAGTTTTTGATAAACATGAATATAAAATTACAGTTTTAATAAAAGGGTAAATTTCTAACTACATAGATTTATAAATAAATAATCTTAATAAGGTATTATTCAAATTAAGTCAATCTATCAAATTTAAAAATATTAGAGTTTAATTAATTTTACAAATTTAAAAGAGAATAAAATATTAAATATGAATACCTAATATAAAAATATAATATTAAATAGTCAAATAAAGGGATTGTCTAAAAAGAGAAGATGAATAACATATAAACCTGCCTTACAAATCATGTAACTTTAGTAAAAAATAAAATACCAAATATGTAGATATATTATATTTAAAGATATTCATATTTAATTAGTATGCAAATTTAAGAGGAAGTAGACATATTAAATATTCAGACCTAAAAGAAGGTAAAATATTAATAGCCCAAATAATGGGTTCTTGAAATGAAAAGAGAGACACCTTATAAACACGACTTGCAAAATATATAATTTTCAAGGGAAGCATAATATTAAATATATAGGTTTATTAATTTATGAGATATTTGGATTTAAATTAGATTTTTAAACCCTTCGATGAGCGATCGAACGCATCCTACGTGATGGGATCTGAGAAGAATAAGATGGATTGATCAGTACCGACCTTTTGAAGTGTGAACGGTAGATCAACAATGATTCTGGTTGAATAGGTCAATGCCCAAGGCATCGGTTCGTCTATGTCTTGAGAGAATAATTTTTTATTATAGAGAGTAGAGAATTTTTTTAAAGTTTCCTTTATAGTGATATAAAGTTTTAGGTCAACTCTAATTAACACTTTTCGTAGACGATTTAATAAAATAGGAGTTTTTACACGGAAGAAGAATTCGTACGTGACTTGGATAGCTTAAGAAAATGTTTCATTCTAGCGCTTTGTATAAGCACCGAAGCAATTGGTGTTTCTCTCCTGAAATTATAGTTATATCCTTTGAGTTGCTTCATCATTTAAAACAGTTGTAACTTTTTATATTCTTATCCAAAATCAAAAAATTATATATTGTTGGAATTATATCGATGAGCACTTTACAATGCATCTAATTTTGATTTAGTAAAAATCATAATTTTTTTCAAAAAAAGGGTGAGTTTCGGTGTGGAGCACTAACACCGTGCACGGTGCAAAACACATCAAACACCATTAAAATAAAATAAGAAAATTTGAGTTATCATAGCTATGGGGGGCCTCCTCTCTTACTCATGACCAGAGCAATAAATCTTTTTCCTTAACACCCCTTCCATCAATCTGATGTTGGAGTGCAGGTCCCTCTTCCTGATTGAGTCACCTGAGGTAGTGATTCCTCTAGTTAACTCCCTTGCTATCTCAGTGATGGTGACAGTCAAAGGAGGACCCAAGCCCCATTCAGGGCTATACATGGCTGGTATCTCCAATATTCTTGCAATGTTAGACTAGTGTAACAACAACTCAAAGTCATCAATCAATACTAGCAATGTCGAGTTCCCATCATTACCAGTTTTCAACCACATATTCTGATAAAATAGTCTCACTAGTCTTGGGAAAACCAGCTGCATCAGGGGCCACAACCAAAGCAGCAGAGATGCCTTGGTCAGATACTCAATGGAGGCAAAGGTCTCTGGTAGCTCCTCAAAATAGACTTTGTCAAAAATAGTTTCACCCTCTAGCTAGATTGCTTGCACAAATTCAGAAGGAACCCTAAGGTATACAGTAGTCTCTTCTTCCTCAACCTCTGGGACCTCAGGGACCATAGCTTTGCCCTTTTTCTATTTCTTCTTTGATTTTTCAGGGCTCGTAGCAGGTGGGTGCTCTCTAGCTCTCTTCTTTGGGGCTGATTTCTTCTTTTCTCTTAGGATTGGGGGCTCAATAATAGGTGGAGGCACCTCAGAGGTCTCCAATGTGGAGGCCTCTACAATCCTTGTGAATTTTCTAGTGGCCACAACACTACCAATAGTAGCAGGATTCAGCATGGCGGTTAAGGTATCTGTGAAATGTGAACTAGAGGCCATAGGTGCTCAAATTATCAAAATTGGGGCCCACAAATCATAGAAAACATAGAACACACTTAATACGCACAGAAGCACCAAATTTTTCCTTCTTTCTCTATAATTTACTAAACCAATCAAAGCACAGAGCGAGAGTTGGAGAGCTTACCAATTGAGAGCTAGGGTTCCACCTAAAACTTGGACAGTGGCTCAAATCCCCTCAAACCTTGTTTAAAGTGACCAGGAGTAGCTGGGGAACAAAATGGTGGGAGGAAAATGCTTTAGGTGGAGTGGCTTAAGTTGTAGAGAAGAAAGCAAAGAAAGGGGATTTCGATTGTGGTGCGGAGAAGCTAGGGCAGAAAGATGAAATGAAGAAAATGAAGGGTTTCGTAGAGTTTATAGAGCTAATCTCGTGGTTTGCGGAGTTGGTAATAAGTGCTCGTGGGGTAGATTTCTCACGCAGTTAACATTTAATCCCGTGAGAAGTTATGTCGCACAGAAGAAAACTACCTTTCAATGTATTTCGCGGAGCTTAAGCTTTGCCTTGGTGCGCGAGAGCTATTTCACCTTTCAGAATTTTACCCCACGAAGTTCTCGCGAAGAATAAAGCATATGATATTACTGTCATGTGGATTGGGCTCGCGGAGCAAAAGTAACTCTGCGAGGCTCTATTGCAGCCATTGTTCAGGCATTTTAGCGTGCGGGAGTGCTAAAAATGGGCTCGCATAGCTGATTGAAACCTTAAAGGCCTACGAGAAAGCAATATTCTCAACCTTTAATCTTTTAATTCAGTGTTGCACATTGGTTAGTGCATCCATACTATTGTGCACTTGACCGCAGAGTATCAGTACTAAACCTCTCACATGTACTTCATTTCAACGTGATAATTAAGTACCCCTTAACAGCATCAATTCATCAGAATTGCAGAATCTTAAAGATAGTTTTTCAGATCAAGTTTATGGCAATTATGAAGAGAGCACCTCAACCATTTATCAACAAACATACACAACAAATTCAAATGAAAAAAATGTACATGTATTCAACACGAAATTTAATACAAAATTCAAAAATAGACAAAGCAACACAAATAAAACAAAATCACACTGATAATAGAAGTTAACAAATTTTGAAACAACACACATCAGAGCAAACTTTTCATACATATGGTACACTTATTACCAATCTTTGGATCATTGAGCCCTAGCTTCCTCATGAGTGGAGGATGCATCTCCATTCATAAACTGCCCTTTTAGATTTGTCATGGGTTGACTAGGCAATTTTCCTTCCACCCTTTTATTCAAAGTATTACAAATTTGACCCAACTGGTCCTCAATCTTCTTAATGCTCTGTCCATGAGAATTGACAGTCTATATCAGGTTCTCCAAATTTTTCATTGAAGTCAACATCTGCTCTTCAAATGAAGAGGATCTGGACTATTGTGGGGGCAAGGCCAACTGGTTAGACTGGGGGGCAGGTAGCAGAAAATTTGACCTTGGTGGGTACCCTTAGTTAAAACTGGTGTTGGGGTCTGTAAGGAGCTACCACTTACTGCAGCTGGGGTTGAGGATATGAATCTTGTCTCCACTTCAAGTCTGGGTGGTTCCTCCAAGAATACCTAGCAAGCTGCTGCCCATCAGTTTGAGCAGCATTGGCATGCTCCATAACAAAATTAGGAAACTAATTGGTAGATGGACAATCATGAATATAATGTGTGGGAGATTGGCATATCAGACATGCTTCCTCCACCTGTGCAACCATCCGGGGCTGCATCACATTCATTAATTTGTCAAATTTTAAGAACAAATTGTCCACCTTCCTCTCCAAATCACCTTGCACTTTAACTTCATATATTCCACCTCTAGGGGTGGCCTCTTTCACCATCTTAGCTGGGGTCTGGCTGTCATTGTGTGACATAGACTCCTGCTGCATGGAGTTTTCCCCTATTATGTCAAACAGCTCCCAAGCTTCCTCAGCTGTCTTGTGGAGGCAGCTACCACCACAGGAAGCATCTACCATATCCTTACTCTTGGGATTAATTCCTTGGTAGAATACTTGCACTAGTTGCCACATTGAAATTTGGTGGTGGGGGTATTATTTTAACATCTCCTGAAATCTTTCGCAAGCTTCATAAAAATCCTCAGTTGCAGACTAAGTAAATGACAAAATATTTGTCTTCATCTGGCTGGTTTTGTTCATGGGGAACAATTTGGCCAGATATTTAATTTGAAGGTCACTCCATGACTTTATGCTGTTGGTTGGGAGCTTTGATAGCCATGTGCTGGCTTTATCCTTTAGTGAAAAAGAAAAACGCCTCAGTTTGGTAGCCTCAGGTCCCAAGCCAACAATATTGAAAGTAGTGCAAAGTACCAAAAAAGATCGATATGCTTGTAGGAATCTTCTTTACTAAGCCCATGAAACGAAGGCAGAATATTAATGGTGTACTCCCATATGTTTTGTGGAGGATTTAATTTCATAATTCCCCTCAACAGAGGGAAATTGAATGTAGAAGGGAGAGGTGTACTCCTCAGGTGCATTGTACTCCTTTAATGTTCTCTGCCTCTCAGCCATGATAGTTGGTTTAATTTCAACTGTAAGGCCTTGTATGGTGTGTCTAGGTCTAAGGATCCTTTCAACCTCTAGATTTGGAGGTTCCAACTCAGGGTTTAAGGACCTTCTATCAAGAATATACTCACACCCACAGTAAGTAAAGAGAATGCTCACAAGCATAAAAAATTAACAACTACATCGATTTACAGTAAACAAATAATAGGGAATTAAACATAAATGGACTGAGATTTAGGGGAAAGGAAGTGCAAACAGAGCTAGGTACACTCCATCTGTAGCTCTAGCTTTACCCTTCTTCTGCTGTCCATTTCTGTAAAATTCTAAAAACTATCAGTAGTACTTTATTCTAGATTAGGCACAACTACAAAGAATTTGGAAGTCTAAAATATAGTACAACTCAAGTATACTAAAAAGATCAATATCCCCGACAGCGGCGCCAAAAACTTATTGTTGGTTGGGTCTGTCAGAGGATGTGCTGATTTATTATGTGGTGTTGAAAGAAAATTAAAATCAAAGTAAAACAGAGGATAAAAGTGATATGGTGAAAACAGTAATCCTAAAATGTCCTAGACCTGTAAGATACAAGGCCTATTGTAGCAAATTTTGATAAGTAAGAGTTTGTCCCACAGAGAAATTGATCTAGAATCCAAAATGGGCTATAATAGTAGGCCTCCAAATCTGGCTACAGATCTGACAATCTTAAAGAAAGGGAGTTGGGTGTCACGACTACACTAAATTAACCCTAACAAAAGAGAAAAAGTGCAGCCCTATCCTAAAGAAAGGGTTAAGAAGATGATGGTGATGGTGTGTGCTAAAATAAAATATAAAAATGATGAGAAGTAAGTAGGTTAAGCTAGAGTAAATGCAGTAATGTAACTCAGATTTAGACTGTCTCTGCAGTGGCTCTTGTTGAGATGCTATCAATAACCTCAACAAGGTAGAAGAATCCAATTTAAACCCATGCCATTTGGGGTGTTCTTAGGGCTATACACTGTGCACTCAAATGGTCATAGAGTATCTGATAGAGTCTGTCAAATCCCATTGATTAAACAAGAAATGATAACGTAATCCAAAGGAGTGTACTGATCATTTCCCCAACCAATAGACCAGATCAAGCCATGATTATTATTGTAGACACTATGTAATGCCAGTGCTACAAGCTTCCCAGATTTGTGCATAGATCTGGCTGACATCCATAGGTATTCCAACCCAAACCTCCTCATAAGGCTCTAGAAGCTCATGTGTAGAGGAGAAGAATCCTTCTCAGACATGTGGTTGGACACCACCTTAGGGTTATACTCGTCCACTCAAATGGTCACAGGGTATCCGATAGGTCTGTCCATACCACAAAGATATGACAAAGAACATGTAAACTGTTGCTGCCACCATGGAGTCCCAGGGCTACGAGCTCTCCAGATCTGGCTACAAATCCGGCTTGCTATCCATGGGTCTATTAAACCAAGGGAAATCAGATGGTAAACAATATATCTACTAGAAATTGAATGGGCTAGTCCCAAAAATATGGATCCTATAGACATCTAAGGAAATCATAAGATCTGTAGACATAATTAGTCATTAAAATAATAATCCATTGATAAAAGCAAAACATATAATAAACTGTTTCAAGGCTGTAGCCTGTGCAAAACTGCTCATCCCAAAGATCCTAATGTATACAAAGCCTATTACAAAACTAAAATAAAACTAAACCTAGCTTCTTACAAAAGGATTAGCCAGCCAATGCTGGGCTAAGAGAGAAGAAAAATAAGAAAAATAGATGATCAAACTCTTACCCTAGCCTGCTGGAGCTCTCAGTCAACAGAGGATGATGGAAAGATGATAACACTAAACTTTAAGTACAGCTTTATACTCTGTCCATAAGGCCTTGGCTCAAAAGAGATTAATCCTAATTTTTCTAGCAGATGTGGTACTATTATAACCCTTGAATACCTTAAGATGTGTGACTCAAAATCTGTGCCTCAGAAAGTGTGCCCTAACCTTGGGAAATTTCAAAAAGTTCCTTGAGTAAAAATTAAGAAGTGGAGAGCCCGAGCTTCACGGGGCTGGCATCTGCATTAATTCACTCGCACAATGGCAGAGCCTTCACGGTGGAGTATTTGGATTAGGAGGATTGCTCACTGGCATGGTAGATTCTCAATTCATTGCGCAGCTGCTTTGCGCTGCAATGCTGTCGCGGAGGTGATTTGGAACGCCTAAATTTCTCGCACAGTAGAGCTTCAGAAGTTCTCTCTCGTGAATACTCGCGTAGGTAGGATCCTGTGCTCGTGTAGTAACTGGTTAGGCTTCAAAGTGCGTGAGAGCTGCGCAAAAAAAATTCTGGGCGTCTCTCTCTTCCAGGGATTTGCGAGAACTCCACAAGGTGACAAATTATTCTTTATGCATATGGACTCACTATGTTCTGCACGCGGCTGCTTTAAGGCTCGATCTCCGTAAGAGCTTCATGAGCACAAATTCTGAGGGTTTTAAGATGCGAGATCTTTATGATTTCATTACTGCTCTCCTCTTGATTGTGTGTCCTATCTACGTAAGGGCAGCTTCCACTGCATCCTTAGCTCCGCGAGGGAGCCCCTCAGCTCTGCGAGATGATTCTTTTGATCCTCTGATGCATTGTACTTATTGCTGTTGCAGCTTCCTCTATTCGCATCTAACTTCTTTCATCTACTTGACTTTTGGTCAATGATAACCAGGAAATGTGTCACCATGGTGAGCATACCAGGGTGTTCCCTTAGGCTTTGGCTCATCTATCATCTTTGCATGTTTTCTTTCTCTTCTTTGGACCAATAAGTTGTGATTTTGTATTTAGCTGCATAGTTTATAACTAACTACAAAACACACATAATAAATGATTATTAGTGAGCTTCAAGGTCCAGCAAAGGCTAGGTTAAGAGGTGAAAAATGGTACTCTTCAGTGAATAACATAGCTCTAGCTTTTCCCTACTGTTGTTGTCTAATTCTGCAAAATTCTACAAAAATTAGTAGTACTTTTTATTCTATTTAAGGCACAGCTACAAAGATTTTTCTAAGCTAAAATATAATACAACTCAGGTCTACTAAAACGATCAAGATCCCTGGAAGCGGCGCCAAAAACTTATTGTTGTTGCATACCAGGTATTTATTAAAGTGATATGGGATGGCAAAAATAAGAATACAAAGATGGAGTGAAATTACTGTGAAAATACCAACCTAAGTACACATAGCCTACAAGATATAGGGCTATTGTAGCAAGTTTTAAGTAAGAGTTTGCCCCATAGAGATAATGATCTAGAACCGAAAATGGGCTATAATAGTAGGCCTCCAGATCTGGCTACAGATCTGACAATCCTAAAGAAAGGGAGTTGGGTGTCACAACTACACTATATTAATACTAAAAGAAGAGAAGTAAAGTGCACTCCTATCCTAAAGAAATGGTTATGAAGAAGGTGGTGATGGTGTGTATAAAAATAAAGATAAAAGGATGGGAAGTAAGCAGTTTAAGCTAAAGTTAATTCAATTATGTAACTTAGATTTAGGGCTGTCTCTGTAGCAAATCCTTACAGATATGCTATCAAAAATCTCAGCAAGGAAGAAGAATCTAACTTAACCCATGCCATTTAGACTGCTCTTAAGGCTATACTCTGTCCACTTAAATGGTCATAGACTATCTAATAGAGTTTTTCATCTCATTGGTTAAATCAGAAAACTAACCTAATCCAAAGGAGTGGACTGATCTTAAGGCTATAATCAGTCCACTTAAATGGTCACAGACTATCCAATAGATTTCCTCCAACCAATGAATTAAATCAGACCATTAAAACTATTACAGATACTATGTTTGTTAAGCTACAAGCTCCCCAGATCTGTTACAGATCTAGCAGGCAATCATAGGAACAAATAGTTCTTGAAAAATCAGTGGAGACCATAGTTGTTCAAGGGCTATTTGTGGACTTAGATTTAGCTGGTCATTACTATAAAAGGCCTGCAATGACTCTGCTCCCAAGTCTATATCACTATAGAGAAATCAGATCTAATATCTGATATTGGTCAAGTAAAATAGAGGGGAACTTGTTCCTGCAACAACCTCTCACTAGGCTACAAGCTCCAGTGCAAAGGAGAAGAATCCTTCTCAGATCTGTGACCAAGACCTGCCCTAGGGCTATAGTCTGTCCACTCAAATGGTCATAGGCTATCCACAGAGGCTACCTTACCCACATATGATGAGATAGAACATGTAAATTGCTGCAGCCACCATGGTCCTAGGGCTACAAGCTCAAGCTTCCATGGGCCTTTCAATCAGCTCAAATCCTAAATGCATGCTATAGCTTGAATAAAACTACGCAAAAATAGGAAAATAATTGATTGAATGAATATTTAAAGTACAAATTCCATTGATCAAAATTACCTACAATACAATTTCTCAAGGCAGTGGCCTTGGGCATAACTGCTTAACCAAAGATCCCAAAGATTACAAAACCCATTACAAAACTAAATAAAACTACACCTAACTACTTACAAAAAGATTTAGCCAGCAAGTACTGGGCTAAGAGAGAAGAAAAATGGGAAAAGGAAGTGATCAAAACCTAACCCTAGCCTGCTTGAGCTCTCAGCCAACAGAGGTTGAAGGAGAGATGAAAATTCTAAGTTACAACTATAGCTTAAATACTCAGTCCCTATTGCCTTTGCTCAGAGATGATTAACCTTAATTTTTTAGTAGATGTGGCATTGTTACAACCCTTGGATACATTGGAATGTGTGCCTCAAGATCTGGGCCTCGGGATACAGGCACTAGACATGGGGAAATCTCTAAAAGGTCCCTGGAGTTAACACTAAGAAGTGGAGAGCTTGAGCTTCGCGAGGCTACCTTCTGCATATTAATTCTGTCGTGTAGTTGCTTTTTACTCTTTAGTTCCTTCGCATAGCTTACAGAGTCCTCATGAGGTAAGAATTAGCTTGGAAGGTTTGTTCACTCTCGCAGGTGGACTTCGCATTTATCGCGCAGCTGCTCCGGCTTTGAATGCACTCACGTAGAAGAGTTTGCTTGGCTTGGTCGCGCAGTAGGGCTTCAAAATTTCCTGTCGTGAGGTACTCACATAGATGCCTTTACATCTCGCTTGGCTTTTTGTCAACTGAATGACATATCTCGCTCAGTGAAGGGTTGAGCTTCCAAGCGCGTGAGAGTTACATGAGAGAACTTCTAGAGCTCTCTCTCCTCCAGAGCCACATGAGAAATTTGTGAGTTAGCTATTGTTCTTTGTGTAAATTGGCCTAGATCCTCATGAGAACTTCGTGAGCTAGATTTTTGAAGGATTAGTGAGCAAGATCTTCGCGAGTTCTTTAAGTGTTGATTGTAGCTAAAGTGTGCGACTGCTACATGAGAGAATTCTCTGTGATAATCCCTTTACTGAGCTGCATGACTTCTTCGCGAGCTCTAGTGTGTTGCATGTAACATCTATGCGAGAAGACTTTGCTAGTGAAGTTGAACAGCGCGAGGCAACATCTGAACTATGTAAGATAAGTCATTTGTTCCTCTGCTGCTATGCACATACGTCTGTTGCAGCTGCCTCCACTCTCATCTATACTTCTTTCATCTGCTAGACATCATTGGTCCATCATGACATGCAAAATAGGCACCATGGTGTGTACCACTATGGTGTTCCGTCAATCTCTGGCTCAATTGTCATCCTTGGTTTGAATTCTCTCTTCTTGGTACTAAAGGCATGGACTTTGTGTTAAGCTGCACAAGTTATTATTAATATACAAAATAAGCTAAACAAGAGTTATTAGCCGACTTCAAGATCCAGCAAAGGCTAGGTTAAGAGGTGAAAAGTGGTACTTTTCAGTGAATAATAATGATCTATGGTGAAAAGAGATAGAAGATTTCAGGACTTAGTAGCATTGCCTATGCTCATGCTTGCAGGCCCATTTGGGGTCTGTAACTACTCTTGAGCTAGAGTGAAATTGAGCCCCTTCAAATTCATTTGTGAGAGTAGGCCTTTGAGAGAATTAGGTATGAGATTGACCTTTTTGGGGCACTGTTTGAACCTGATTATCAAATTAATAGTGAACTATATACTATCTTACACATATTATTCTCTTGATGATTTCAGATTGGTTGTGATGGGTTGCATAAGGATTTAGGTATTAAATTGTTTTAGAATTGCCATTTTAAAAATTTTGAATTTGAGAGAGCAAGGTGTGGAATGAAGCTAAGTTTGTTGAAATCTAACTGGTCACTATTGCACTTGATTTAACTATGTTCATAAGGAAGTTTGTGGGTACCTTCACTAGAAACCCTCAGGAGACTTCATTCCTCCTCTAGGGATCACCTAGGGTTTAAAAGGCTTAATGCATATGTTAAATGCGTCTGTGTTCCCTCCAAAAGTGGCATTCCTTTCTTTTGATAATTATTTTTAATTTCTCCTTTGCTCAGGATCTAGCAAAGCTTAGGTTTAGGGGTATGTTAATCAGTGGAAAATACCATTTTTCACCTTCTAACCTGACCTTTGATGGACCTTTAAGTGATTAATAATGTGTTTTGAGTGTTGTTTTATAGTTAGCAATAAATTGCATTCATAGTGCAGAAATCCATCTAAAAGTGCCAAGAAGAGAGATATCTGTTGAAGAGTTGCAGTAGAAAAGAAACACAACAGATCATGCTTTAGCTATGTATACAATGGATCAAAGTAGAAGTAGCATTTTCAATTGTGTGCACTCAAACATGCTAGTATGACAGATGTGCATCATTCAGCTTCATCTACATTAGTGCATACTAGAGCAGTGGATGTAATCCTGTTGAGATGCACCTTGGACAATTTGAGCAGTTGCTAAAGCTTATAACCCAACTACTCGAGTGGTAGTGAACCTGTCGAATGCTCCATTGATGATGAGTAGAGCTACTCGAGAGGTTGCTAGAAGCTGCACTGATAAATTTGAGCAGATGATCCAACCTGTCAAGAGGATTGAATGCTAGAAATGAACTCCACGAGAGGATCTAAGGTTGAAGAACAACTTGTCGAGAGGTCTAGAGAACCTATCGAGCAAAAGGAAAAGGGCAGCTAACCTCTCGGTTACATTAAATGTAATCAAGCTGATCCTGTCGAATAGATTAGACCAACTGTTGAACACATACCTGGAGTTGTGTTAAATCTCGAGCAGATGGGTGATCTTGTGAAGAGGATGGCTGAAACAAGTAGAAATGTTAAGCAGTTCAACATAACCGATCGAGATCAAGTGCAGAACCTGTCGAGAGCTATAATCAACCTATCGAATGGTTTAAAATTGAAGCTAGAACCTATCGAGAGGTACTTTGAACCTCTCGACTTGTGAAATCTGAACTTCCTACTTGTCGACTGAGAAATCTTGGGCTTCAGTGATTTGATACACATGTTCAGAGGTGTGCTGATAGCCTTCGAGGGTATTTTTGGAACTTCACGGACAAAAAAGTGAACCTCCCTAACTGCCTCACATGTGCTTAACGAATACTAAAAAATTAGTGGGAGATTCTTGGAAGGAATGTGTTGGCGGATCTCTGAGTGTGTGCTTGCTTTATTGGTTTGTGGTAAAAGAAATTTAAAATCAAGATAAAACAGGGGATGGACTCAGCACAACTAAGAAATCCTAGACCTGCAAGATACAGGGTCCATTGTGGCAAGTTTTGATAAGTAAGAGTTTGCCCCACAGGGAAGGGTGATCTACAGCTGCAAGGGAGCCATCTCTAGTAGTCCCTCCAGATCTGACTACAGATCTGGCAGTCCTAAAAAGGAGGGGAGTTTAAGGTCACTTATTCTAGGTATTCTAAGGTAACCTAATGTCTAAACTATAGAAAGGGTTAAGAGGATGGATGGAGTGTGGAAAATAAATATAAAAGGGTGAGAAGTATGTTAATGAGCCTAGATCAGAGGAGCTTTGTAACTCAGATTCAGATCTGATGTTATAGAAATCCTGTCCAATGGCTATGTTATCACCATTGAGGAGAAAGAATCCAACCCATCCCTCTGCCATGATTCAATCCCTTAAGGTTATAACCTGTCCACTCAAATGGTCATAGACTATCCCGTAGGGGAACCACAATCCCGAGATGGGTCAAAACAAGTTAATCATTGTAGGCACTATTTCATCCAGGCTACCAGCTCAAGAATCCATAGGGAACCTCAACCTCTAAAGCTCTATGTGTGGGGCTAAGGCTGTATAGGACCATGATAGCCCAGACAAGAACCAACAAGAGATTGAGTACAACCTTCGATCTAGCTGTCCATTGCTTGAGTGAGGCTACAATGGTCCAGTCACAAGCCTTCAATCTCTATAACCAGATCAGATCTATACAATTATAGGGGAGTCTGCCTTTGTACAATCTCCCACCAGGCTAATACAAGCTCAGGTGCAAAGAAGAAGGATCCATCTTAGATTGGTGGATTAGAATCACCCTAAGGCTATAACCTGTCCACTTGAATGGTCACAGACTATCCTAGAGGCTATCCTCCTCTCACGGAGCCCAAGACAAAACAATAATGTCGCTGCCACCACCATGGTCACCAGGCTACCAGCTCAAGCTCCCATGGGGATTTTAGATCTAGTGGGTCCTGTGGTGGGGCTAAGGTTGTATATGACCATGATAGCCCAGACACACAGGTCACTTGGATCTTAGTGGCCCTTAGAATCAGTCCTCCATTGCTTTGAATCACAGCCAAAGCAATGGCAGATCATAAGGCAGCAGCTTTGCACAGAGCATCTCACATTCAAACACAAATCCCACAAAGTACAAATCCTATTACAAAACTTCCATTGATCTAGTTCAAAAGGCATACAAAGACATAGCCAGCAAGTGTTGGACTATGGAGAGAAGGAAAAAGAAAAAGAAAACTACTTACAGCTAAAAAAAGAAAAGAAAAATGATCTCAGATCAAGTCTCCAAGAAATGAGATGTGTTCCCAGCTATTCCAGGATTTTCTAAACCTAAACTAAGTATGGGTTTATATAACAGTGGTGTGGCAGTGCATTAGGGTTAGGAAACCCTAATTTTAATGATGCCACATGGCCAAATAGTGATCCTTAGATGCCTTGGGGCACGTGCATGGAGATTTGAGCGTGGGAGTGCATGCCCTAATTGCTAGAAATTCCCAGAAGGTCCTCTGCTGAAGAGATGGAAGTTGAAGTTCAGAGCTTCGCTAGGTAGCCATTGTTTCCCAGACTTGTCGCGCGGTAGCTCTTGCTCTTCGCGAGGATAGTTTAACATTGATGCTTCAACTGTCATGAGGTTGCCTTGGTTTGCTCTTCAAGCAGTAGCGAGGTTGGAGTTCAAGCAGTCGCGATGTAGCTGTGCTTTCGCTAGGTTGATCTTTGCGAGGACAGATTTGAATAGCATGAGAACTTCGCGAGCACTTCTCTTCAATGGACTTCACGAGTTTCCTCGTGAGGCTTTAATGAGTTCTAAACTGCGCGAGGTTTCATGTCTAACTGATCTTTGCGAGGATGGCTTCGTCTTCGAGAGGATGCTTTCTTCTTGAATGGCGCGAGAACTGCACGAGGAGTTCTCTTCTGATAATTGCATTTCACGGCCACTGCGCGAGGAGTCTCCTGAAGCTCTCTCTCCACAGCCGTTCTGAGCGATTGCGCGAGGTTGAGAGAGGTTTGCTTTGAACTATGCGAGACTGCGCGATGTGTTCTACTCTTGAGCTTCGCGAGAGCTGCGCGAGTAGTTGTTGTAATGTCTGGGGAAGCTTAGTCGGACTGCGCGAGACTCATTCTAGGTCTGAATTCATAGTTCATCCTTCTGAGGGACTTCTGCTGCCAAAACAGGCTCCTTAGTAGGATTCCTGGCCTTATTTCACTACTGATTATTACCAACATAAAACACTTAATAAGAACTTATTAGATGGCTAAGGGTCTAATCAAAGGTTAAGTGCAGGGGTGAAAAGTGGTACTTTTCAGGTCTTAACAGAATGCAGCCACCTCAGCAAGCCTGATAACATACTTGATTCCCTCTTTTATTTGATTGGCTAAAATAGATCTAAGACAGTTGGGGGAAGTGTATAAATAGGGGAGAAACACAACAAAGAAGGATGGACAATTTGAGCAAAGATTTGAATTAGTTTCCCTCCAAAATTCTAGTCTTCTTCTCTCTTTTCTATTCTCTCTTTAGCCCAACCATGGTTGGCTAAATTCTTCTAACAACTAGGGTGAGGTCAGAACTATAAATTGAGTGGTGAAATAGTTTTGTGTGAGGATGGGATAATGCAGAGACTACAGATCCAAGAGCAAGTTGTTATAAGTTGTATTAAATAAATGAATTTTTGGTTGTAAAGTTCATTTAATCTGTAGATCTATTAATTTCCATCAAATTTCCGTAGATTGTATGGCCTTGTGGATGCCTGAGCTTGTAGCCTTGCATCCACAACATTTGTAGTGAGTTTATTGTTTCAATTTGGACTTTTGGATTGAATGAAATCCTTAGGATGATCTGTAACCATTGAAGTGGACAGATCATAACCTTAAGATCAATTCAAACCTTTGGTTTAAGTTGGATTATTCTACCTTGCATTTGAGCTTGTAGCCAAATGAAGGATGGCTTCAAATCCATCCTTTGTACTGCTGTTTAACCAATCAATTTATCAGTGAGACTAATCCCAGGCTGTTAACTCTCCACGTTTAAATTTTTTTTACCAATACTTTTTATCTCTCATTCGAATTTCTCTCTTGCACATCTCTAGTTCATTTTATAAATTTGTTTATAATTAGATATGATTTTCTACTATTTTTAGTTAAAAGTGACAACCAAAACTTTTTTCCTATTTTTCTTTGCTTTTAGGATAGATAGGAAGTGCCATATCTGTAATAGATCTGAGGATTTACCAACCTTTAGATCACTTTTCCCTGTGGACAACCCTTACTTCCCATTAGAACTTGCTGCAACAGGCCCTGACATCTTGCAAGACTGTGCTTTGTGATTTGATACATTTACCCTATATTTTCTATTTAATCATCCATTTTTCAATAAAATTCTATCATCACAAACTCAACAACACCTGTTGAGCATTAGTTTGAGATTGAACTTATTGGGCATTGTTCGAACCTAATTTTTGAATCATTGGTAAGCTTAGTACTGATTTGCACACACTGTATTTCTTGATGTCAGCTGATTTGTTTGATTAATATATATGCATGATTTAGGTGTTAAATGTGGCATTCAATTTCTTGAAATCCCTCAAATTTGAAAGATCAAAAGTGGACTGATACTCTATTGGTTGAAAACTGATTTGGGCATGCTTGCACTTGTGTTAACTGTTTTATTGGAAAGTATGTGGGTATCTTCACTGAAAATCCTCAGGAGATTTCACTCCTCCACTAGGGATCACCTAGGGGTTTAAAAGGTTTGATGCATAAGCTAAATGCATCCATGCTCCCTATGAAAGTGGCATTTAAATTTTTAGAGTAGTTGTTTAAATTCTGCTTTGCTCGAGGACTAGCAAAGATTAGGTTTGGGGGTGTGTTAATCACTAAAAAATACTATTTTTCACCTCTTAACCTAGCCTTTACTACACCTTGGAGCCATCTAATAAACCTCTTTTGAGTGTGTTTGTAGTTAAGAATAACTTTGTTGCTTAGTATAACTGTCCACTCATTTGGAGGCCAAAGAAGAGAGTTTTTAAGCCAAGCCTTTAAGCAGATGCAAGAATAGAGGATGCACCATGGTGGTATATACCTTGGTGATCATTTTCGTAGACCAAGTATGCACTAGAAGTCAAGTAGATGAAAGCAGAGTGGACCCATGCAGAGGAGATTGTTGAAGTAGTATGTGCACAGCAGTAGCTATGCATAGAGGAAGTCTTGCGCAGCTGAAAGCAAAATCGCGCAGTCCTCGCACAGCCCAATTAGCCTTAACAGCCCCCTCGCGTAGTTCTCGCATAGCTCAAGCCCGCAACAGTAAAAGAAATTGCGCAGTGCACTTAGAGCTCACACACAACTCGCACCGCTCAAGAGGAAAGAGAGTCCCAGAAGATTTTCGTGCGAAGATCTCACGAAGACCTCGCGCGCCTCCAAGACAGAGCCACCCACGCGAGATGTGCAGCCCATCCTTGCCATCAACCCCACGCAGCTCAATGCTCATCCTCACGATAGCCTGGCGAGACGCAATGTAACCCAACAAGAGCCTCACGACTTGAGCCATCTGGAGAACCATCTACGCGAGCTATGCTACACAATGCAAAAGGGACCTCACAAAGCTCATTCAACTGCAAGATCAACCACCCGACAGCTTCGTGAGAGGCCAAATTATAGCACTTCTTCTGCGCAAAGCTCGGGATCCACACTTCTCAGTCCATACATAGGGACACTTTAGGGATTTCCTCACTTCTAGGGCACACATCTCAAGATTCTCATCAATTTCACACATCTCGAGGCATCCAGGGGTCACCATGGGGCCACGTCTTCAAGTAGAAATTAGGGTTTTCTCTTTATGTTCCCATTGGCCAAAACAATGGGACTTAGTATTTAAGCTGTAATGTTTTAGCAGAAAATTATCTCATCTTTAACCTAAATTTGTTGTGCGTTCGAGAGTGCTTAGGTCATTAGGGTTACAATTAGATCATCCCTTTTTCCTTTCTTCTTCCTTAGCTTAGCATTTGCTGGCTAAGATCTTGTGTAAGTAGTTAGCTTTATTTCAGTTTGTAATGGGTGTTGTGTGAGCATTGGGGGTTGATTTGGGATTTTTGTATTGGCTGTTGCCTTGAGGGCATACATTGTAAGTTTTATTTTGATCAATGCAATGCCATTTTTCTAGCTTATTTGAATCTATATTTATTTTTTGTTTTGTGCATGGATATCTATGGATTTGATACACCCTTGGTTGCTCGAGCTTGTAGCCCTACAACAATAGTGGTAACTGCAATTATCTTATTCTATCTCAGCCATATGTGAGGAAGATAACCTCTGTGATAGCCTGTGACCATTCAAGTGGAAAAACTATAGCCCTAAGGCTGGTCTAAGTCACAACTATGAGATACATTCTTCCTCTCTGCACTTGAGCTTGTAGCCAAGTGAGAGATTGTGCAGATCCAAACTCCCCTTTGTCTTGCAATGCCATTATTAGATTTTAGATCTGATATTCTGTAGAAATTGCAGACTTGTGAGCTTGGTCATTGAAGGCCTTTTGTAGCAATGACCAGCTGAGTCTATGTCCCCATTCAACCTCTGATTGTTTGTGATTTCCACTAGACTTTTAAGGGTTGTTTGTTCCTATGAATGCTTGAGCTTGTAGCTTTGCAAACATAGTGTCTATAATGATATTCATGTTCTGATTTGATTCATTGGTTGGAGGAAATCTCTAGGATAGTCTGTCACCATTTAAGTGGACAGATTATAGCCTTAAGATCAATCCATTCCTTTAGATTAGGTTAGTTTTCTGAGTTTAACCCATGAGAATTGATCATCTCCCTAGGATAGTCTGTGACAATTTAAGTGGACAGATTATAGCCTTAAGAGAGCAGTTAATTCACAGGGGTTGATTTGGGTTCCTCTACCTTGCAGATGAGCTTGTAGCCATCTAAAGTAATACTGCAGAATCAACTCTAGATTTGGGTTGCACAAACGATTTAATCTTAGCTGTATACTTCTCGTCATTTTACCTTCATTTTACCACACCATCAACACCTTCTTTAAAACCCTTTTTGTAGTGTAAGACTGCATTTCATTCTTAGTTTAGTTTAGTTGTGACAACCCTAAACACTACCTTTCTTTAGGATTGCCAGGTCTGTAGTCAGATCTGGAGGCCTACTAAATAACCCTTTCTGGGTTCTAGATCAATTTTCCCTGTGGGACAAACTCTTACTTACTTTTAAAACTTGCTACAACTGGCCCTGGATCGTGCAGGACTATGGTATTTTTGGAGTGATGTTTTCGTGTCTTTCCATCCCCCTTTACTTTGATTAATTCTTACCACTGTGTTTTCTAATAAAAAAATAACATCAACTTGAAAATGAACTATGCAATCCCTAATCACGACAACCATCGACCTACACACAATATCGGTGCTCACTGAGTTTCTCGTCGGAAGTGATACCGCCAAGATAAACTCTAATTGTTTGGGAACGACTTTCATCTTTCGTACAAATTGAGGTATTACAAATGAGTGGGTAGACCTTGGGTCTATCAACACTCAAGCCTCATAACAATAATAGTCACTCTCCTTGTATATTTGTAAGGTACCTAAGTTGCATACGCAAAATCTACTTAGATGTATGCAAACATATCAAGTAATTCTAACTAGCAATGAAAAGAAAGTATAATGATTGTCTACTATCCTATCATGTATCATGTACCTTCTCTAAATTCTAATAAAATAACTTAACAACATCCAAGAAGTCATACCTTGGATCACTTCGTTGGTATACTGAGCATCCTGAGCGGTGACTGCATACGCACGACCCTGAATAATAGGCCTCGTGGTCCTTATCGGTCATGGTGTAGTAGTTGTAGCAGTCTTCTCCTTTCTTAATACTCGACAATCTTTGATCATCTGCCCCATCTTTTCACATTTAAAACATCCACCAGTTCCCCGTCTGCACTCTACCGTCTTGTGCGCCTTGCCGCATAGGGCACAAGTCTCTATGGGAATGGATGATGCAACTTTGGAAAACCCCTGTGTAACTGATGCTCCAGTGGTAGAAGTAGGGCTTTCATCATAGAAAGGTCTCTCTTTTATAGGCATAGGTGGCCTCGTATAATTTACTTGGGTAAGTGGTCTCGGAAGTGGTGCCGTAAATCTCGGAGTTTTAGTCACCGATTCATAATTTCCCATTCTCCCTTGACCAGCCTTGCCTTACTCTGCTAATCACGCCTCTGATATAGTTCCTGGATATCTCTCTCAGAAACTATGGCCTTCCCCATAACTGCTACATATGTCTCTAGCTCTAATACGAAAATCCTATCCCGTATAATCGGCCTTAAGCCGCGTTCAAATTTGTTGGCCTTCATCAACTCCGTGGCCACATACTCAGGAGCAAATCTAGAAAGCCTCATAAACTCCGTACCATATTGCCGTATGGTCATCCCTCCTTGTTCCAAGGTCATGAACCTGTCTATCATTCTATTCCTAACTTGTCTCGAGAAATACTCTTTGTTGAATATCTCAACAAACACGATCCATGTCCATGGTTCATCTAGATTCTCATGCTCTCTCCTTACCAACATTGCCTTCCACCAAGGATCGACATCTCCCTCTAATTGAAATGAAGCCCAGTCCACCTTCTTATCTTCGGTACATGGAAATCTAAATAGGAGCTTCTCTATCTAATTCAACCACTTGTTTGCCTCTAGCAGATCTGTTTGGCCATAGAAGCTAGGAGGTTTCAGTCTAGTAAGTTCTACAAATGATGATGGTTGTGGTGGCAAAGGAGGTGGTGTTAGAGGTTGTTGCTAATGGCTATATGCATTGTTACCTGCAAACAATGTCATCTGTTGAGCCATAGCGGTTGCCACGGCTTCCATGGCTTGATCCATCCTTTGTCTCTCTTCTCTATCTTGTTCCCTTTCTTGATTACCTCCTTGAGTTCCTCTTTCTAGAATAGTTGTCTCTGGAACATCTCTATTTCCGATCAGAACTCTATTTGAACTAGTAGGAATCTCATCCCCACTTCTTAGATTCCATCTACGACCACCCCTCGGTCATCCTCTACTTCTATTAGACATACGTTTTGCGAACATGAAACCAAGGTTTCATTAGCAGATTGTCCCTATACTCTAATCACATATCTCAAAGCTAGGTTACGTGTTTGAGTTAAATCAAAAATTTCCAAAGCTTTACTTTGATACCAACCGTGATACCCCGGATTTCTGCATCCGGAAACCCACACCGTCAGACCGCCATTAGGATGATCCCCGAATGAAACTAATACTTGAACACTTGGTACATCCACACATAAAGCAAAAATCAAAGCACAACTCTAACTAAGCAGATAGAGTCATCATATAAGCGAAAGAAATCTCTAGTTCTACTATCAAAGTGCGCTAAAAATAACAGTTCTAATCCCATGTAGGAACACATGGAAAAAAGAACTAAAAAGAACCACCGGTGATGGCCATCCATCACCGAAATATGGATTACAAAATAATATTTATAATATTTATATGAATCTGAAGTCTAAACATAATGGCTGGACGTACCAAGCCGAATCTACACACAAAACTCAAAAGTCTATGACCACAACTTCCCATTAAGGGAAATAATCTTTAGGGGAAGGTTCTAACTCTTCCTCTAGCACGAACTCCGGATCCTTAAGCTCATGATCTTCCGTACCATAATCTACATCTGCACCTGTGACGTATAGTCGAAGGGTGAGCTAACAGCTAAGCTCAATAGGGAAAAAGTCCAGAGAATGTTTATCATCACATCACACATATTTCATGACAAATATCAATAAATGAGGAACTGAAATCAAAAGTATTTGAATCGAAATAAAGCTAATTTAGATGCAGTTTTCAAGGTTAATCACATGATTTGCAATATTTTTCACACACACAAGAAGAACTTAAATTCATTACTTAACTATACTCCCAATCATTTATAGCATCGTGAGCCACAATATACCGATGTGAATACCCACCATCATCATTCAATGAACTATTTCAGAAAGCCAAGCCCCTTAGCTACGTTAATAGGGTCACTTGTGCTTCACATTGACCATTCATGGTCCACAATGTATAGATATCCTGCCATACCGGCTACACAAATTGTACGGATATCCTGCAGTACCAGTTACGGATATCCCGTCGCGTCTGTCACTGATATACCGCCGCGTCGGTTGGGTATTCACACACAAACCTCAAATCAAAGTGTGAAAATTAACTTATAGTTTATCACCGTAAGTTGTGATAATATATAGCTACGTTTAGAGTTTTGGAAAATTGAAGTTCACACACACACATGCTCATGTCTGACTGAGTTCACACATACACACTTTCGTGTCTTACTAAATTTATGCACACACGTATTTCACACACACACACATGTTTACACTTGAATCCGTGTACAAAACTCATGCATATTAAATAATAAAGTTTCATGATTTTCACACACACATATTGATCATATCGGGATTTACATGCTTATTGTAACAAGACACATGTTATAGAATTTTTCCTACCTCATGCGAAGTCCACACGAAGATTTTTCTTTGTCAAAGTACTCCCTTCATCATGCACATAAGATCTTAATCTAATCACATCACATTTATGTCTCACACGTAAGAAGGGACGAAAAAAAATATGTCTCAAAATTCCCTTTTCTCAAAACAGACAAATGCCAGAATCTGGCAAAATCGATCGATCGACTCCTAATAATCGGTCCCACACTCGATCTATTGGTTTCCAAATCGATCGATCAATTTCTAAATCGATCGATTGATTTCTAAGTCGATCGATCGGTTTACTCAAAAACCAATCTCTTCCTCACATCTCATCCTGTCGACTCTATAGGAACTTGTCGACTTCACAGGTAATCCTATGGACCCTTCAGGCAACCTGTTGACCCTTCAATGGAGCCTATCGACACACATATCGATCGATTGAATTTCCATTCGATCGATTTTCACTCAGAAAATCCTCTTTCTCTATTTTGTCAATTTTTCTTCACATTCTGTCAAAGTTGATCGGTCGGTTCTCCTTTCGATCAATCGGTCTTGACAGACTCTTAGCAACACGAGTTTCTTCTTTTAAGTTTATTTTTTCCCAAAACTTATCACATTTATTTCTTATCTTTTAGGGCATTTATTGCCCAACCACACATCATGGTTGCACATTAAATTCCAACCCTTCTGGGCATTGATTACTCAACATAAACACTCATTTAATTCCACCCTTATAGGGTATTTATTGTCCATCTTCCAATCATAATTTCATATGCTTTCAAACATAATTCCTTACCTTAAAATCAGGATCTTTGCACATCAACGATCTAAGTCCTTAAATCTTTGGTTCCTCTTTTCCCACACTTCTAGGGTTTGCAAACTCCTCTTCTCACGATCGAATCACACACACGACAGTTCTCTTCTTCTCTTCCCAAGGCTTCTTCCTTATACAAAACTCAAACCACAAGGTAAAGAAATTAATTTCTTATCCAAGTTAGGCTTTTATACTTAAAGGCTTAGTTTGGGTGTTAAGCCGGTACACCATACTTCGGTGTACGTCATCTCTTCTAACGGTCATTTTATCTTTGGTTTTCATCCTTGTTCACCAAACGAATCACATTTCTCATCTTAAACCACGTGACCTATCAGACACACATCCCGAGTTGGATGATTTTGAAATCAAAATTTTTGAGACGTTATAGTTATGATCTAGATTACAAAGGAAATGGTATCCAAGGTAATGCATGCTCCCTTGGAAATACCACAACTGTCCAATGATAACCCAGAGGCCAACCTTTGGATGATGCCATCAAATACCCTCCCTAACTTTATCCAAATGGCAACAGAACTATTAGGAAATCCTCCACAAGACAGGTCTTTTTTCCTTTGAAAGGACCTAGAAGCAAGGAATTCATCACTTTTATTATTTGATGTGCTAATTCATAAGACTATTCACCCCACGAGTCATGGAAAACAGAGAAGAGCACTTTTTGCCAAAGCATTATACTTAATGACAAATCGGTATTGGTTCAATGTGCCCTCTTACCTTTTTGAAGTAATCACCACCATGAGGGAGAAACTAAGTCAAGAAAAATATCAGACAAAGAAATTGACCCTGCCATTTAGAAGCCTTATCGCAAATTTGCTGATGAATGTGGGGTATAGTATAGACCTCATGGAAAAAGCTATACCAAGAACAGAGGAAGGCTTCACAATCCCAACCTATAGGAGAACTTTAGGTGCCAAAAATAAAAAGAAAATCCCACTCACTCCTCGCACCATAAGTACTTCCTCTACACCACAAGTTCGAAAATTTCTTGAGGACCGAGAAGAGACTGCCATAGAGCAGCCAATAGAAATTGAAGCCCCAAAAGTAGTTATGGAAGAAGGTGTGAGTATTTCAACTCAACCTCGGAGGGAACCGAGATTAGCTCTCCAGCACCAGAAAGAATAATCGAGTCAGGACTCCCAATTGTAGACCAAGCCAGTCTCTATGACCCTGCTTTGGACTCACCGATAGGGCCTGCTATGCCCTCCACTGAGGCAAACACACTGCCAACTATTACTGAAGCAGACCCTGTGAGCCCAAATATTGAAAAAATAAAAGACATTCCTTCACCAATTGATCAACAAATTACTGGAATGGCTACTTCTAGCCATATCCCTGTACAAATATAGTCTGTTGCTCAGCCTATAATTACAGCCAATATAGACCAAACTCTCATCGTTCAAGCTATTGAAGCAGAACGAAGCTCTGAGTTACCAAGAGAGAGTTTTACAAAATTATTATATGGAGAAGAAGTACCTTATGTGGATCCTCCAGTCACCACCACATCAATTCCCGAGTTAGAAAGGAGATTGAAGGTAGTAGAGCAATGACAACTTACACATGGACCGACTTTATTATCATTCCAAGATGTAGTGAGTAAATTGACACCCCCAAATCTAATCTTTGCTAGTCCTCGAGCAAAGGAAAAATAGAAACAAATATTCAAAATAGTAAATGCCACTTTCGTAGGGAGCACGAATGCATTTAACTTATGCACCAAGCCTTTTAAACCCCTAGGTGATCGCTAGTGGAGGAGTGAAGTCTCCTGAAGGTTTTCAGTGAAGATACCCACAAACTTCACGATTAAAATAGTTAAGTATATTGCAGCCAATGACAAAATATATTTCAATAAATAAAGCATCAGTCCACACCCATTCTTTAGAAATCTAAGGAAATTACAACAGTAATGCAAACAATTTAAAAGTCAAATCAGCACGTGTTTTTATCACTACCATTTAGTTCACATCAGGAATACAATGTGTAAAAATTAGTACTAAGTTTACTCTTAATTTAAAAATTAGGTGTGGATACAACCCTGATAAAATTAAATTTCAGACCCAATCCTCACCAGGGCTATCTCTCAGTAATGAACATTTAAGGGTGTTCATATTCTCATCAGCTCAAGATCAGTCACAAACATCAAATAGGCCTGCAAGCATGAGCATAGGCATTGTATCTAAGTTCTTGACATCCACAAGTACTTCCACCATAGATTAGACATCTCCTCATCTCCACATGATAGCTCATCTCACTTTGGATCAACAAGGTCTTTTCGATGGGTTGTAATGATGCTTATGGGTGAGGTTTATAAAAAATTAAAGGGGATAGAATGGATTCAAAATTGAGAAATCAGTAAGGGGAGGAGGTGATTCATGACTTCACTTGCTTCATTTCTGCACAACTCCATCTTCATTTGTGTTTTTCAGATTCAAAGATGCCAACTTCTTCTCTTCTTTTCAATATTCAGATTGAGTACTTCACTTGACTTCTCTTTCTCTATCTCTTTTTATTTATTTTTTATTTTTTTATGAAATGCCACAAATATACCACTCCTACACTGTTGTTTACAGTTTACTTTTCTTCTCCTTCCACCAAATGTTGAATTCCTCTCAACTATCTTCAACTTCTCCTTTACCTTCTGAATTCTCGGAGTGAGGGTCAGGTTGAATCAGGTCATGAGGTGAAGGTGCAAGTACTCCGGTGTTTGTCGAAGAAAAAATGGATTTAAAGGCTCAACGACTGTATGCAAAGGGCAGTTGAATGGGTAGGAAATTTTTAAGCTCAAACTGTCCAAATGAAGGCCTTAGATCATCTCCTTAGTGTCATGAGTGCTGCCAATCAGTTTCAATTCAGGGGTGCCTAATTTCTAGTGAAAAGATATTGAGTCAGTCATTCCTTAGAACAGAAAAATTGTCAAAAACACTCTTCAAAAGAAATTTGATAGGCCCAAATCTCACTGGTTATGGTCTTGAAGTCAACCCATGGGGTGTATTTTCACCTTTTTCTCTCCTCTCTAGTTCACTAAGTACTAATTGAAAAAAAATTCTTGATGTTAATTTCATGGAGGTGCTAATTTTTCAAACTTTTCAGTTTTAAAGTGTACAAATTTTTTTTAATTTCCTCATTCTCACATGGGGGTGGGAATTGACTTTATTTATCTCACTTCAGCCAGCACTGTTGCACTAAAATTAACTATTTTACTGGCCTACCACCCTGCCATACCCCCAAACCTGAGATAAACAATGTCCTCACTATTTCAATAGACATGTATAGGGGCACCAGGGTTTGTAAAAGAAAACAACAAAAGTACAACAAAACATTAAAGAGAAAATAAAGTAAAAGAATGCAAAATATTAGACTAAAATAGAGAAAAAGAGAATTTAGACAACTTGACACTAAGGAAACAAAACATCTACACACACTTCTAAAACAACAACTATATAAAATAGAAATTACACTAAAAATAAACAACAGTTGAACTAAAAATAGCAGGTATATTAAAAACAACAACTATACTAACTCCTAAAACAGGAAAATCCTAAACACAACTTCCTAAAAATGATCTAAGTATGAATCTAAATTGATGACAAATAGTTATCAACATTAATAGGACACCATTTAAAGCAAGATTCATATAAAATCAGATCACACAAACACAACATTTACACAACAGTCCGGGTGGGGGTTCATGAATGTCAGAAAATTTGGTTACCCCATCTAGATATCAGTTGAATTGGAAAGAATTGTAATATAAAAATGAACGGCCCTACCTTTGCATTAGCATCAAACCTGAGATCTTCTAGCTCAGCAGTTGCAGCTACTTGAGAGATGTAGGGAGCAACTCCAACTCCACATCAAGTGGGCAGCCAATTAAAAAGGCAGCAATGGTGCCTTAGATGGCTGAGGAAGGGGGCTTCCTCAGTCCATACTTTAAAATTTTCAGCACACACCTCAGCCCAGTCGAACAGATTGGGCAAGGTCTCCTCCACCATCTCACCAATGGCAGCAACTGTTTAACAAATCTCATTTCCTCCATCTAGCATTCCCCTTGGAAAAAGGAGAATGCTCATGAAAAGCCTGAGGAAATGACAGATGAGGTACTGCTGGTCCTTATCTGCTGACATATCATCCTAATTTTTTTTTCATTTTTATATATATTTTTTTATTTTCTTTTTTTTTTAAATATCCTAAGACTACAGTTGTAATTTCTACAAATGCTATTGAGACACAAAATAAAGAAAAATTATAGAAAAAAAAAGTACAAAAATCAAATAAAAACTACAGTTGTAATTTATTGAAATACTATATCTACAAAGAATAAAAACTAAACTCAAATTACTATACTTAGATCAAAACTCCCCAGCAGCAACACCAAAAACTTGTGGGTTAAATTTGTTGTGCTATTTTATTTATTATTAAAAATATGTAGTAAAAATATGGCACAAAAGTACAAATCAGAGAGGGAAGTGAAATGGAGTGAAATAGCACAAAACAACAATCTAAACACAACCTGCAAGATACAAGGCTGTTGTAACAAGCTTTGATAAGTAAGATTTTCTCCCGCAGAGAGTGATTATCTAAAAACCTAAAGGCGTATAGTAAGCTCCAGATCTGGCAACTCTAAACCTACACTAGAAAGCAAGGTAAAGATAGGGTGTTTAGGTGTCACAATACTAAACTAAACTAAAAACAGGAATAAAACTACAACTAAAGAAAGGGGGTGAAGAATGATGTAGATGGAGTGGTAAAATAATGTCAAAATGATGAGAAGTAGGCAGCTGTGGGATAATCTTTACTACAACTCAGATCACGAACTAGATCTGTAGCATTCCTTCTCTTGGCTACAAGCACAAGTGCAAGGTACGAGAATCCAACTACACCCTGAGATATGGACTAATCTTAGGGTTGTATTTTGTCCACTTGAATGGTCACAAAATACCTCGGGGATTTCATCCAATCAACAGGTTTAAATCAGAACAAGAAAAACCATTGGAGACACCATGTTTGCAAGGCTGCAAGCTCATGCATTCATAGGAGCAAACAGTCCTATGAAAATCAGGTGAAAACTACAAGAAATCATAGGCTGAATGGGGACTTAGATTCAGTAGGTTATTATTACAAAAAGACCTGCAATGACCCAGCTCACAAGTCTGCAGTCTATGTAATATCTTAGGTCTCTTCACTAAAAATGATGTTGTAAAATAGAGGAGAAGTTGGATCTGCAATAATCCCTCCTTTGGCTACAAGCACAAAGGCAGGAAAAAAGAATCCAGCTCAGCCCTATGATTTGGACTCATCCTAAGGCTATGATCTGTCCACTTTAATGGTCATAGATCATCCCAGAGATGTGGTCCAGCCATGGGATCGAAACCAGAATAATAAACCCACTACTGCCACCATGTGTGCATGGCAACAAGCACATGCACCCATGGGAGCATTAAACCCACACAGATCTACTAATAAACGAAAGGAAATTATAGATTTAATGAAGCTTTAAAAATGACATTTCATTAAATAAAAAGAACTTACAATGATCTGCCCTCAAGGTAGCAGCCAGTGCAAACTCCTAAAACTGCTCACTAAGGTATTACAAAACTCGATTACTGATATGAAATTAAACCTAGCTGCTATAAAGATTTAGCTAGCATTGTTGCTGAGCTAAGAAAGAGAAAGAAGAAAATAAAAGAAAGTAAAACCTAAACCTAATCCTACATGATCTCAGGCTAATCTCGAATCCCTTCTCAAGATAGATTATAGCTTTATTTACACAATCCATAAAGCATTTACAAGCATTAGCCAATCACAAAATAGAACAAAAATAAATTTGTTTAGAGCGGGCTCATTTGAGGCCATTAGATGCAATGGGATGTGTGGGACATCTAAGCACATTGGGATGTGTGTCCTAGAAGCTATAGAATCCTAAAAATACCCCTGGATGTTGAAGATAGCAGCTGGAATTCATGAATCAAGCAGTTTAAGCTTCAGAACTTAATTCTCGAGTAGTTCTCGAGAGGTTGGAGGCTTCAGCAACTTCAGAATTTCCATCTTGAGCAGTTCTCGATAAGCTCTCAACAGGATGAATTTGCAGCTCGAGTAGATGGCTGTGTAGCTTATGAACTGCTTGAGTGCATAAAAGATGTACTTTAAAGTGCTCAACAGGTTGAAGTTAAATTGCAGGGAAGCACTCAAGTGGTTTAAGTCCTTCAGCACTTCAGCTCGAGAGGCTGAATTGAACTGTTCGAGTTTGATAAATCAGCACATCAATGTTCTTGAGAGGTTCAAAACAGCTAGGTTTTGAGCTGCTCGAGTGCTTAAAAAGCTTCAGCACTCCATAATTGCAGTAGCAGCTAATATGCTCAAGCTTCAGCTGAGCCTCAGCACTTCAACTCGAGAGGATGGGTGTGGGACTTCAGCAACTGCTCCAGTGCTTTAGGAATCAGCTCGAGAGGATCTTCTGCAGCTTGACAGGTTTAAATGTCTTCAACTCTCCAGGTCCATAGCTCGACAGGTTCAAGTCTGCAATAATGAATTGCTCGAGGACCTGATTTATAAGCTGCTGCTCAGTAGCTTGTTTCAGCAAATGCTCAACATGTACACTCAACCTCTCGAGATGGGTAAATATAGCAGCATGTTTGCAGCTGCTCACCATATGTGCTTCAGATCTTCATCTGCCCAGCGCGACAGATTGAATAGAAGCTGCAAGGAACTACTCGACAGCCATAAAGGCTTCAAGTATATGCTGGATAGGTTCACTTTAATTTGCTCAAGTTAAATTAATGCTCGCATTGCAGCTGCTTGAGTTCTGAAATAGCAACAGCTATAGCAGCTCTTGGGATTCAGCAACTACTCGAGAGGTTCAAATATGGAACTCAAGAATATATATATATATATTTATATATTCAGTGCAGTTGCATGAATGGTTCATGGCTTCACATCTTCAGCTACTCATCTTCAGTTCCACAACTAAATAGCCTGGTTTCTCAGCAATTACAGCTGGTGTGCTAAAGTATATGGTGGTGAGGTTGCTGAACTTCTCGAGTCACCATTTGTTGCAGCATTGATATGCTTGGGCTGTTTGTAAGGAAAGTACTGTTGCTGTCATGTGCCCAAGTGTTGTTCTATTTAATCCACTGCAACAGCACTCCATAACTTTGGCTCCACTTCTCACCCTCAACAGGCCTTCTAGGACCGCAAAGCATGCTAAATTGCCCCAATGGTTTGAACCACCATGGTGCATTCACTGTGAATCCATCAGCTCCACAACTTAATTCAAAATTCTTTCTTCTTGGCTTGAAACTAATGGATTGGAACACTAAGCTATAATTTTCCTGTTATCTACAAAAACACACTTAAAAGTTATTATTAGCTAGCTCAAAGGTTTATTAAAGGCCATGTTAAGGGGTGAAAAGTGGTATATTTTAGTGCTCAATAGGGACGTAGAGAAATGGTTAAATACATTTGGCCTAAAGTTGGCACCACTACCGAATGTGGTAAAGAAATGGTTGGAAAATTTTCAAAGACTAAAGAAGAGAGTCTTTGATACTACTTTGACATCTCAATAGCACATAGAAATAATGGAAGGCTTGCGACGGAGAGCTGTGCAAGATCATCATGTGAGATGGGCAGCAGACACAGAGAAGAGAGTCCAGGATGCCACTTCAACCCTTCAAGAACAGATTACCCAACTGCAAGCAGAGAACATAATACAGAGCAAAAATCAGCAAGCTTTGGAAGAGGAAAGAAAGGTGTATGAAGATAAAATGTCAGCTATACTTGAACAGTTTGGAGGTTTAATGGTAGTCGACGCAAAAACTGTAAGGGAAAAAGCTCTTAAAGACTACCAACAAAAACTCCATCAAAAGCTAAGGGAGAGGGATCATCTACTGACCATAGCTAAAGGGAAAATCTTGTAACTTCAAGAAGCTCAAGACTCCCTAAACTCAATTAATGCAGAACAGAAGTAGATCATTGAGTTTATAACAAAGAATAGCTTGGACGTAATAACAAAAGAATAAGATAAAGTAGAAAAGTTGAGAATAAAAATACAACTTAAATTTGCTGTGATCAAGAAGCTGACTGCGGATTTGAAAGAAAAGGTTGATAAAGGGCAGTAGTGTACGGAAGGAAGCTCTTGCCAAATGATTAATGAGAACGAAAACACCAATGAGGCAGAGGTTGAAACACATGGAGATTCACCTTCAGAAGAAGAACAAGATGGTTATTCTACTGCTGAGGTGTCCGACTTGAAAGATGACCCTACTACTTCTATCCTTATACCATATCTGTCATCCCCATGTGAGTAAAAATAAAACAAAATATTATAAACCTCACAAGTATGATCTTTCTTGATTTTTGCTAGGATTATTTTCTTTTTTGTAATTAATTTTTTCCTTTATATTTTCTCTTTTCATGATCATTGTAAATATTCAGTAACATATGAAATTTTCTTTTTGACTAATTTTCATTTTTTTACTAACTGTGTAATTATTACAAGCATTTCTTTTATTTTTGTTATTAATGTCTTTGAGAAGTAAAACCACTATGTTTTCCTCATGTTTGGGGGAACATTCTTTACAGAATTTTTTCCCACATCTGGTAAGCAATTAGAGATATCAATAATTTTTAGGAAAATAATTTCAGTATCCCCTGTTGTTGTGCCAATGAGGTCATTGTCGGAATTAAGTTTGGGGGTGTGCAACCGTGGGTTCTCGCGAGTCCGTCGCAACGATGTGCTCATTTAATAAAAAAACTAGAGTCGCCACCCAGAGCATTTGGTGTGCTGAGAAACCTCAAATCAATATTAAATGCACCGAAGTGCCAAATATGACTCTGATTCATCGGTCTAATGCCAAAGGCTCTTGGTTAGGGGCATTGGTTATCGATCGGGAAGGTGTTAGGCGCCCGATCAACCCGCTCGAAAGCGGTCTCTACTTATGGCCAAAGTAAGAGGAAAAATAAAATGAAAAAAAGAGCACTTCCTCTTTTCCAAAGGCACTATGATCCTATCAAGCTTTCCGTAAACACCAAAAATTCTGTGACGTAATGACTTGGATCCTTAGATAAAGGAAAAGCAGAGAAGGTAGAGGAGTAGAGGGGAGAGGCGGAGCTCTCGGGCCCTTGTAGCTCAGCTGTGGACCTTCGCATAGCAGCACTTGATGAGCTTTCGATAGCTTGAGGGGTTGGAACATGGGTTCTATCTTCTAGGGATTGATAGCTAAGGGGTATAGGAAGAAGAGTAGGGGAGCAGATCTGACCTAGGCTTCAAGGTTTATGATGGAATATGGGATCTACAGGAGGATTTTTAATTCTGGAATTTGTATGTGATTGGTGCTCCAAAGGGGAGTAAAGGATCTCTTAATCTCTTTCTCTCTCTTTGGAAATTTTCAAGCCATTGTAAAGGGAGGGGTCCTCGCTATTTATAGGGAAAAGGGAGGTTAGGAGAGTGCTTAAGGGCTAATTAGGGTTTGCAATTAGGTAATCTTCTAGTCTAAGGTTTCCTAGGATCCTAAGGGCATGGAAAAGTGGGTAATGATCTTCAATGGTAGATGATAGGGTGGGGTTTTAAAAGACTAGAGGATTGTAAATAGAGTAAATGATGGTGCAACAGTCCTAACGAAACCAACCCTAAACATTGGGATGGCCAACAAGTCAAACCTCAAAAGTGAAATTTGGGTAAAATCTAAGGTTTACTGTAGATAAGTCTGGCGCATGTATTATCCATACCAAGCATAAGTACAGTAACGAGAAGTCCAGAGCCCGCTAGGGGACCCACCCATGTTTGGTGAGTATAATATACACGCCATGCCAGTTCTAGGAAAAAAATGGCCTGGCGTGTATAATATACACACCAGGCAATTCTCTTTCAGAAAATGGCTTGGCATGTGTATTATACACACCAAGCAAAGCCCATCCTCTCAAGAACCTCTCGAGAGGTTGAGAACCTGTCGAGTGGTTCACTTAAGGTGTAGTTTTGAAGCCTAAAACATTGGATCGTTGTAACTTTTGACGTACAACTCAGATTGAGGTGATTCCTAGCTTGTTGAAAAGATGAGAACCTCTGCCTTTCAATGGTATAACATTCAATCTCAGTAGGTGTCCCTGTTAGCTTTGGTACATTTCTCCCTAGCCATTGTTTGGGAGGGTTAACTATGGGTTTGGGAAAGTTGGGGATAATTCCTAAGGGTTCAAGTAAGTTGCTAAGGGTTTGTGAAGGTTCCTAAGGGTACGGGGGATGCTATTGAAAGCTCGGGGGGTGCAGCTCTCTCAAAATATGTTTTGATCGGGCCTTGGGTCAAATTTGAGTGTCTACAGATGCCCCTCTTTGGTATTTGATCACTAATGATTGAATGCCAAAGATAAGAGACATCCGAAGAGGCCCAAAGCAACACTGACGAGTCTATTATATTTTGATTGAACCACAAACATTAGGTGGATAACATGGTCAGTAAACGGAAGCCTTGTATGTCGAGAAAAATATCTGTTCCTCAAGGCTATCGATCCCCAAGTGCTTAGCGGCATTACTGGGCATAACCGAGATGGTACGAGTTGTGAAAGCCTAATATGCTGGGAAAAATGTCCGCTTCTCAAAATGATTGAAGATGTTTGATGTTAGAGTTTTATTCTAAATATAACAGCTCCATGAGTGAGAGGGTGATCGACCCATACCTAAAGATAGGTGCGAGACAAATGCACAAAGGTCCATAGCTTATGTCCAATCATATGAGACATTGATTACCCCATTTGATCGGCCACAGGTGCCCCTGTGTGAAGTAGGGTTCGAGGTCTTTGGGCGAACCCAGCGATCCCGAAGTTAATTTAGCATGACTACCCGAGCGGAGCGAATTGATGTTGCAACGCTTTTTGAGAGTACGTGCCATTTTTGAAAGTCACATGTATATATTTTTATATTTTATGATATATTATGTTTTTGCTATTTTATGTGGATTTTTTGTTATTTTATGTATATATATATTTTTTGTTTTAATATTTTATGTATGTTTATCTGGGATGTTTGAGCATGCTCATCGATCCCGAACCACTTATTTTAGCACAACGTCCCGAGCATATCAAATGGAAGTTGACGTGCTTCCCGGGGCTGTGTGCATCAGAAGGGGGGCAAGGAGGATCAGCCTTGGCGTGTATATTATATGTGCCAAGCCAAATTGGGCCAGGAATAGCCTGGTTGTGCAATCGTGGAATTTTTGACGATCCCGTCGCGACGATGCACTCTTTTGAAAAATATAGAGTCGCCACCCGGAGCTTTTGGTGTCTCAAGAAACCTAGATCAATTTTATAAGCACCGAAGTGCCACAAATATGACTCTGATTCTGGTCTACGCTAAAGGCACTTAGGTAGGGGCTTTGATTATTGATCGGGAAGGTGTTAGACACCCAACCAACCCGCTCGTAAGCGGTATCTACTATGGCAGTTTTGATGTGTATAATATATATATATATATATATATATAATTATGTATACAAAAAAGAATAGAAAATGAATGACACTTCCCCTTGCCCGAAGGCACACCGATCCTATTGAACCTTTCCCGTTTGTCGAAATTTGGGCAGCGTAATGGCTCAATTCTAAGATAGAGGAAAAGCAAAGAAGGTAGAGTAATAGAGGGGAGAGTCGGAGCTCTCGGGCCCTTATAGCACCGATGTAGATCCTTGCGCGAGAGCGTCTTTGATGAGTTTTCAAAAGTAAACGGGTAGCGGGATGGGTTCTAATCTCTAAAGCTATGGAGCTAAGAGGTAGGAGAAGAAGGCTAGGGGCAAGATCTAGCTAAATCTCAAGGATTTACGATGGAAAATGGGGTGTCAAGGATGAACTAGGGTGTTGGAATTATATTGGTTTAGTGGGGGCTAATGGGAGGGGAGCTCACTAAAATTTTTCTCTTTGAAAAATTTCCAACCCCTAAGCAAGAGGGGTGGGTCTCTATTTATAGAGAAAGGTAGGATTAGTGAGGAGTTAAAGTTCTAATATGGTTAGCAATTAGGTAATGGATAATCTAAGATTTTTAAGGTTTTCTAGAGCTTGGAGGAGGGATTTGGGTTTAATGGTAGAAGATAGGGTGGTGACTTGAATGAAAAAAGGATGATAACTTAAGCTAATAGGGTCACTAGTGTCCTAAAGAAACACACCCCAGACTTTGGAATGGTCCGCAAGTCAAACCCCCAATGTCAATTTTTGTCATTTTTTGAAGGAAAACAAGGCCCAAACTATTGGAAGTTGAAGACCCGCAGAGGCCCGGCCCGGTTTTGCAATTTCTTGCACAAATCTGCGATCTTCATTTCGCCATAACTTTCGATGTATAACTCTGATTGAGGCGATTGTTAGCTTGTTGGAAAGCTGGGGAAGTCCTCTTTTTAATGGTATATAACTCAACTTTAGAAGTGAATTGTATAAATTTGATACTGCTCTCTTTAACCACTACTCAGGAGGGTTCGAAACTGGCTCTAGGGGTCCGATTTTATAATTTCCTACACAAATCTGTGATCTTCATTTTGCCATAACTTTTGATGTACAACTCTAAATTATGTGATTCTTAGCTCATTGGAAAGATGGGAAGTTATACATTCTAATGGTATATACCTTAGATTAGGAAACTATTTACAAAAACTTTGGCACTCTTCTTTCTAATAATTGTTTAGGGTGGTTCGAATCGGGCTCGGGAGGGTTCTAATAGGTCTGGGAAGTCTATGGTTGATTCTTAAGGATTTGGGATGATTCTTAAGGGTTTTGGGATGATTTCTATGGGTTTGAAAAATACTTTCAAAAGCTCGAGGGTACGCCTTTCTCGAAGTATGTGTCGAACGGGCCTTCAGCCAAATTTGGATGTACAGATGCCCATCTTTAGTATCCAATCACTAATGATCGAATGCCAAAGAAAAGAGACATCCGAAGAGACCCACGGAATTATTGGAGGGCATGTAGCATTCATAATAAACTTTAAATATCAGATGAGTAACATTGTGAGAAAACAAAAGCCCTATATGTCAGGGAAAAAGGGTTGTCTCTCAAGTAATCGCTCCCCAAGCGCTTAGCGACATTACTGGGCATAATCTAGGTAGAAAATAAGTTGTGAAAGCCCAATAGCTAGAAAAAATGGTCACTTCTCAAGATGTTTTAAAGAAGTTTGATGTTCAAGATTCACTCTGAATACAACAACTTCGTAAGTAAGGAGGGTGATCGACCCACATTCAACGATAGGCGCAACACAAGTACGCAAGGTTCCACAGTTTTTGTCTAATTATATGAGGCATTGACCACCTCATCTGACTAGCCGTGGGTGCCCCTTCTTGAAGTAGGGTTCAAGGTCTTTGGGCGAACCCATTAATTCTAAAGTTTATTAAGCATGACTACCCGAGCGGAGAGAATAGATGTCGCAACGCTTTTTGAGAGTACGAGCTATTTTTTGATAATATGCCCCATATCACAATAACCTAGAGTATCCAACCTCAAATGACATTGAACAGATCTGGCCAAAATTGGGTGACTACCGAAGGTGGCATTCAATCCTGGTCTCTGCCGACAATGATCTTGCAAATTATTTAACTATGCATAAACATGCACCCATTAGGGGTGATAAGCAACAAAGGCGATGGAAGTCTTGACCCAAATCCAATCCTGGGATAATTTACGAGAACAAACGACCATCCTACATATACCCAAACACATGACGTACACTTTATAGGGATACCGTGCTAATACAGGTTTTAAGCCTGTGAAAATAAGGGAAATGAGCCCTTCAGCATGTATGTTTACACATAGTTTGATTGACATGTAGTTTCATTTCAACAGGTTGGTTTCAACCAACAATTGACATTTTTCGTAACGAAGTTACCTGGACCTCAAACCCCGTAAGTTGTACCCCCGGACAATGCAGACCAAGATTCCACACCTTTGAAATAGCTCGTGATGAATCTCAAGTTAGACACCCACATTCCTATGCATCTCATCGCAAAGATTTAGTAGTGGAGTCGGCCTGATCGAAATATTGATCATTTGACTAGGATTGACACCATTGCTCCTACTTCGAAGTAGGTTCTAAAAATCCAAGGCAAACTTTAGACTTAGGACATTGATATAACACAACTACATTGCTGATAAAATATTTAATATTTTATCGCATTAGAACACGCATGTGCATCGCTGTGCGTGGCATCAAAACACATGTTTCTTCTTCTTCTTTCTTCTTTTTTTTTTCAAATGATTGCTTTTTATATTTTGTCTTTTTAAAATAATAACTATTTAGAACTTGAAGCCCAAGAGGCGCACGCCCAGACAGCGCATACCAAGAGCCTGCGTCCTCGAAATAATTTGCGACGAAACTGAAGCCAATGCATTCAAGTCCATGTGATATCGAAAGGATCGGATCAAAATCGGGTGTCCACAGAAAGAGACACTCAATCTTGGCCTCCACTATTAATGAAGTTACAAACGAACAACTATGCATAAACATATACCCATTAGGGGAAATAAATAATAAGGCGATGGAAGTCCCGACCCAGATCCCGTCCAGGTACTATTTATGGGAACAAACAATCATCCAACGGATATCTAGACGCATGGCATATACCTTACAGGGATACCATGCAGGTTTTAAGCCTGCGCCCTAAAATGGGCCCTTCTTCATGCATATTTGCACATAGTTGTTTGACGTAGTTTCGTATCTGATAGGTTAGAATCAATCCAACAATGAATCTTTTCAAAGACGGAGTTATCTAGACCTCAAACCCCGTAGGGCGCTTGCCCGAACAATGTAGACCAAGAGTCTACACCTCCGAAAATATCACGTGACGAACGTAAAGTTCAAGGCATTGAAGTTCACAAGAAATAAAAAATGGAGCGATCAGCGTAAAGATTTAGCGGTGGAATCAATCCGATCAAAATATTGATTGTTTGACCGAGATTGACACAATTGCTCCTACTTTGAAGTAGGATCCATAGATCCAAGGTGAATCTTAGACTTGGAACATTAATTTAGCACAGCTGTATTACTGATAAAATATTGATATTTTACCGTATTGAAATTCGCATGTGCGTAGTGTTGTTGCTTCTTAGTGTGCTTGATTTATGTGAGTTTTGAAAAACAAATTTATAGCTGCTAAATTACAGTGGCTCTAGACTATATAAACAAATAAAGAAATATCGGCACAGTTAGAAGAGAATTAGCCTGCAAGATCAGGGCCAATTGTAGCAAGTTTTAAAAGTAAGTGAGTGAAAGATCGTCCACAGAGAATTTGTTTAAAATGTAAGATAAACCTCCATATCTGAGCTACCAGATCTGGCTTCCTATCCAATTTAGAAAGCTGATAAGATGAGAGGTTTGAATTTGTCACGTTTAACAAACTAAAAACAAAGAAAATTTTAAACTAAATGATCTAGATCCGAGTTGGGGGAGTGATTGAAAAAAAGATGGAGAAGTAATATCTAAATCTGATTTGGTCTTTGAAATCTAATGAGAATAACTGCAGCTCAGCAGAGGTGTTCCAATCTTCATCTGGCTACAAGCGTAGATGTAAGAGAAATAAATCTAATTTAAGGATTAGGTTTAAGCTTATGGCTATGGTCTGTCCACTTTAATGGCCACAAACCATCCAACAGTCTTTAATCCAAAGCCTTAGTTTCGAACAAGAAGCATCACTACAAATGCCATGAGAGATTAGGTTACCAACACTAATTCTCACAGGATTAATGAATCAAGGGAAATTGCATGAAAAATAGTAAATCTAAAGGAGTCTAATGCAATAAGGAGATCAGAGGGAACCCTTAACATGAGTCCAATTGAGAAAATACGGTTTACAGCAACATTTTCAAATCCACCGTTACAATTACAGAGCGCAGCTTAAACAGCTCTCAGATTTGTAGTCTTGAATACAACTCTCTTTTGAATTACAGAAATGTCTCACAGCTCTCAATTGCAAGTCAAAGTGAAGCTATTACAGGGATTTCAGACAAACTATTTGGTTTGGAAATGGAGGAATAGGAATGAAACTCAAAATCTGGATGCTCAAATTGGGCAAATGGTTCGTCTATTTATAGTTTTCCCCAAGTCCAGCTCAGATGTGTTTCAACCAATCAGAGGTGCTCAGAATATATTGACCAATGGTAGTCGAGCACGAGGATCCAGATCTGTTCTGGCCAATCAGAATTCTTCGATCTGGTTCAGCCAATCAGGTGATAGAAGCATCAATTCTGTTATGTAATTCAAAAATCTGTTTGAGCTTCTAGAAGTTCCCGCCAAGTAATTTCATATTTGGGTGTTCACATGGGGTGGAATATGCCTTTGGTTCGTGCTCAGAATCTTTCGAAATGTCATTGGGTTTTAAAATGCATTGGGATGCGTGCAACAGATTACTGAATTGCCCTTGTTAAAGCTGCGAATCTCCAGAATACCTTTTCGCAGAGCTTAAGGGCCTTTTCGCAAAGTGCTGTGACTTCTGAAGCTCTTTTCGCAATGTTCAATCTCTTTTCGAATTGTGTTTTCTCCTTTTCGCAAAGTTCAACCTTCTTTTCGAAGAGTTCAGATGCACTTCGAAAACTAAGCCTGGAGTTTTAGTCCTTTTCGCAGAGTTCCAGGTTTTTTATGAAAAGTGAGTTCTTTGAAAAGAACTCAGAGTGCATTTCTCTATTCGAATTGTTCCCCGCTTCTCTTGGTGTCTTTGCCTCTTCCTTTTAGACCTTTCCACAGCTGGTGAGGTTGTTTCTTCACTTCCTTCCTTTGGACTGACATGGATTGTCATCTTTTTGGCACTTTTCAGCTGCTTTTATGGTTAAGCCTATCTTTATTGTTAGCTGCAACATAGGCACTTAAAACACTTATTTAGTTCTCTCAAAGGTCTATCAAGACTTAAGTTTAGGGGTGAAAAATGGTATTTTTCACTTGTCAACACACCCCCAAACCTAAGCTTTGCTAGTCCCTGAGCAAAGAAAAGAATAAAAAAAACAAAGTAAAGAGCCACTTTTGTAGGGAACACGATTGCATTTAGCGTATGCAATAAGCCTTTTAAACCCCTAGGTGATCCCTAGTGGAGGAGTGAAGTCTCCTGAGGGTTTTCAGTGAAGGTACCCACAAACTTCTTCAATAAGTTAGTTAAGATCACTGCAGTTCTGTTACAGCCACTTTCCTCAATTGATTATTCACACCTGCATCAGTTATTTTGTAAGAAGGTTTTTTCGAGAAAACTATCAGTTTAAAACTAAAATTCTGCAGTAATTCTTGTTACTACTCAGTCGATTTATGTCAGGGGCCATTTCAGGAAAATTCTGAGCAGTTAGCCTTTGATTTAGGAATTCAGCTTCGATGTTGCCCTAATCAGTTGATTTCAAACCCAATTCTCACCAGGATTTTCACTCAAAAAAACAAATGAGAAGGTTATACTATTTCACATAGCTCAAGAGCAATTACAGTCCTCAAATAGGACTGTAAGCAGGAGAATAGGCATTGCTTTTAGTTAAAAATTCACTGCTCCTTTCACCATAGACTACACAAATTCTAATCTCCATGTGATAGCTCAATCCATCAATGATCAGTAAGGACTTTTACTTGGGTTTGATTGTGGCTGATGGGTGAAATCTCTAAAAAGGGTTGGAAAGGTGTTCATATTTGAGAAGTCAGTCAAGGTCAGAATGTTATATGCAAACCCACTTTTCTTCAGCATAGTTTCATCTTGTTCTTTCGAATTTTTAGAGCCAAAGTGGCCATCTTTTTCTCTTTTTTTTCAAACTTCCAATGAAAATGTCTTCTTTCTTTTGTTTTGCTCAAATATTTTTCTTTTCTTTTTCGAATTAGCACTGACTGCATGCCATATTCCCTCTGTTGTTTCATCATTGCCTTCAACTTTTACCCTTCTTTTGCTATTAAATTGTTACTCAATTCTCCTTCCCTTAGCTTTCTTCCCTTTCTCTTCTGACTTCTCAGGGTAGGGTTAGGCTAAATGAAACTGATGAGGTTTATTGGATGAGATTTCAAAGGATTCATCGATTTATACAGCTCAACTGGTGTGTATCAAGGGTATTTTTTAAAAGGTGGGGCTTTGTAAGGTTCAAACTATTCAAAAGGAGACCTTAGATCATGTCTTTAATATCATGAGTGCTATCAAAAATATTTCAATTTGGATATGTGTAACTTCTAGTGTAAGTAAGCAGATTCACATAGTCCCTAAAAGCAGAAAAGATTGCGAAAGCATAACTCCAAAGAATACATTTCAGGCTCAAACCTCACTAGGTGTGGTTTTATATCAACTTCTTGAGGTATATCTTCACTGTTTTCCTTCATTTTAGGTTTACTAAAATATCAATTTTCTTTTGGAAATTTCCAGACATTTACTTCATGAAAGTCTTTAGAATTACAGTAGAAATTCATTTAAAAAAATTTTTAACTTCCTCATTTTTTAAAACAACAGGTGTGAAATGACTTCATTTTCAAAAGTTCTACTGATCATAAGCTGCAGCAAGCATTAACTAACTTATTTTATTGGCATACCTGCCATACCCCCAAACCAAAGGGGAGCAGGGTCCACACTGGTCCAAAACAGAGGAAAAATATAAGAAAGAAAAACAACAAAAGTAATAATGGCAAGAAGACAGACAGAAATGCACAGTAATATACACAAAACAGAATTTTCTATTACAACTGTATAACACAAAAAGTACAAGGAGAGCTAATAACTAGGGTCAAAATCTGTATCATAGGTTGGTCTGGAGTCTGTAATCGAGCTAGAGTCGGTGTTGGAGTCTCGAACTTGATTGAGCTCTCTCGGAATGGTGTTTTGTAGCTCAAGATACTCCTCGATTTGATCTTCGATGAGGCCAAGGTGTTTGGTGAGGCTAGTGGTCTTCAATTTTCTTGATCCAGCTTGGCTTGCAACATGGACACCTTGTGTTGCTCATCCTCACCATTGAAATGTTTGACCCAGAGTCCGCATTTTATCTCTTTCAAATTTCATAAAATCTCTAACTTCCGATTTGGTTTTCATAGTGCGGAGCTTGCAAATCAGCTAGCCCCTTTTGAACATCTCTGCGGATATAAGGGTTATTTTCCATGGCTTTGATGAGGGTGGCATATCGGGGGAGGGGAATGGAATGGTAGGGGACTAAAGGTGGCCCAGCTATGGTAGGGGGGCGAGAAGTGGCTAGAAAGGGACGCAGGTGCATCCTCGAGTGGCTTCTCAGAGAAAATGGGGAGTGGTGGAGGGATGGAATCAAAGGAGCTCTTTGAGTATGTCCGCTGGGTAGTAGTGGTAGGGGAGGGCAGATCAACCAATATTACCTTTGGATCCGTTTGGGTGGCCTAGGAAAAAAAATAGGTACAGGGGTAATGGTGGTTGTTTGGGATGTGGAAGCTAAGGTATGGAGTAGTTCCATGGTTACAGACTGATTGTCTGTGTTGATTTGAAGTTGGGCTTGGATGGATTGGAGGTAGGTAAGGATTTGGGTAATGGATGCAGGTGTGGGAGAGGTGGGCATAGTAGAGAGTGGGACAACTGAGGTGGAGGGAGCAGGTGCAATGGTCAGAAGGGAGAGGTTGGAAAGTGGGTGAAGGGAGGAGGAGCAGGTATAGGGGTGGGGTCTAGTTCCATGGTTTCAAAAATAGAACCCATTAGAGAAGAGTAGGCCTCTGTAGTGAAGGGCTCAGGTTCAGGTGTAGGAGAGGTCTCAGGTGTGTGGGCTAATGGAGCAGGGGAATTTGAGGGGCTTTGAAGCAGAGGAGTGCAGGGGGATGGGGCAATAAAATCTGTAGCTAACTCCTCTAAAGCCTGGGCATTGGAGGGTGAAATTGGTGGTGTTAGAATGGTTGGAGTGGTTGTTGTAGAGGGGGAGTCCACAATTGGAATGATGGAATGAGTGGGAGATGGGACAGCTAGGATAGGTGAAAGTGCATGGGCTTGAGTAGGGGAGTAGGGTGCAAGGGCAACTTCCTCCAAAGTAGGTGCAGTTGAAAAGCTGGTCACCAAAGGTACTGGCAGAGATGTTTCAAGAAGTGGGGCAGCTAAAGAGCTGGTCACCACAAGAGTTGGTAGAAGTGGATCGGGTAAAGTTGCTTCTGACAAATTTGGATCTGGCAACATGGCAGGGGCAGGCTCAAATGCAGCTACAGGGGTGGCTTCAGGTGGAGGCTCATCTGCAGATGTGGGTTCTGGCTCACTCACAACTGCAGGGGCATGTGCAGGTTCACCTGCCTCTCTCATCCTTCTTAGCATAGCCTGGCTTGTAGTCCAAGCCTTTTTCCCAAAATTGTGAGGGGTAATGACTTCAAATGGTTCCTCACTATCAATGTCGAATTTGGCTCTAAGGAGGGTTGTGATCAATCTGCCAAATGGTAGGCCAGCTATCTTCTGCTCTTTCTTCAGCTTAGTACTTACATCAGCCATAGCTTCAAAAATTAACATAGGGGCATTGAAAAACTGCCCCTTGGAGAAATGAAAGAGGGCCTCTAAAATTGGTGTTCTCCTCTCTTTTGTGCTTGACATAAAAGCTGCCTTAAAATGGAATCCATTAATAGAAATTGGGGGCAAGGTCTCTTCTCATGATGGATGCAAAGGCCCACAATACCTTGGGTTAAATGGGCAGCTATCTCTCTAAAAGAGGCCGTTTCGGAGCAGCTAAAGGACCAGAGGGATCAAATTGGAATGGTATCCCTAAAGCTCCCTATGTCTTCAAATGTCACAAATGTAAGATCGCAAGCATCAATGAAAATTACAAGGGTAGGGACATGACATCTTTTTCCGTGATCTTGACTAGGTTTTGGTACCATAACTTCACCATCCTTGGGTAAATTTTCTCCGCAAGGGGTAAGGATATTGCTTAGTGAAGCCTCTCTAAGGTATCTTAAGGAAGGCAAGCACTGGTTTGGTGACGAAAAAGTTTCGTCAACCATCACGTATTAGCTTCGACCAATGAAGGGATTTGGTAGGACCAAATGAATGGCGAGGAGTAAGCTCGCTCGGGGGCAAGCAGCGGGGTGGGTTCCTCATGTCTAATTTTCTTACCTTTCTCCACCTCGCCTTTATCGATTGAAAGTCTTCGTTTAGTTGAAGTTTTGGCTTTTCCTTTTGCTTTTGGGGTCGGTTTGCTTACTTTTTAGCAGAGGATTTGGAGAACATTGCGGCCAATGATTTCTCTGCTTTTCCCATTCTAGATTGATGTAAAAAAATGCCCAAAATAGATGCTGACACAGAATCACTTACTAATGATAACCAGAGAGAATGGGTAGAGAAAAACCAAGATCTAGGGTTTATGTTTGAACGAGTTGTTTGCTTTGCAGAAATCCCCCAGATTACAAGCTGAAATCCTTCTCTGAAAATGCAAATGATCTACACAATCAGTTACAAAAGGGTTGTAAACTTGTTAACTCGTGCAAGGAGAGAGCGAAGTAGGGTAGCAGTGAAGAGTCGCTCTACAGAAAGAGTTTGAAATGAAACCCCGACTTCGAAAGGGGTTTAAATATACTCAAAGTTAATATCGCAAAGCGCCTTTAAGTTTTTGAAAAGTTCCAAAAGAGACCTTTTTACAATTGCGAATGGCATTAGTAACATTCGACAAGTTAACAGCTTCAGAAACATCATTTCGCAAAGGAATTAGCTTCAGAACTATCTTTTCGAAATGAAAATGGCTTCAGCACCAACTATTCGAAAAGCACATATTTGCTTTCGAGTAGTTCATTACAGCTCCAGAGTCTATTCGAAAAGCAATTTGGACTTTGCGAAAAGCGAATTATGACTTTGCGACTGAACTTTAAGCATGTTTAAACTATGCGAAAAGAGATAAAAGCAGAAACAGAGAAAATAAGCAAAAACTATGATATACAAACATAATGTACAGTTTTCTACCATCAAATTTTTGGAGATTCGTGATGATAGATGGGCAGCACAGGCTCCTGGGTATTTTCAATGCATGGTTTGAGCCTCTGACCATTGACCTTTATGATTCTTCCATTACTTGGATCAAGGATGTCAACAGCTCCCGAAGGGGCTGCTTGAATGACAGTGTATGGCCCTTCCCATCTGGATCTCAGTTTTCCTGGGAAAAACTTGAGCTTTGAGTTAAATAACCATACCTTAGAACCAGCTGTGAACTCTTTTCTCAATAAATTTTTATCATGAAAAGTTTTGACTTTCTCTTTATACAATCTTGAATTGGTGTATGCATCCATTCGTAGCTCTTCTAACTCAGCAAGTTACAATTTCCTGTGATTACCAGCAGTATTAGATCCATGTTCAATGTTTTAATGGCCCAAAAAGCTTTATATTCTAACTCTACTGGTAAATGGCATGCTTTGCCATAGACCAACCTAAATGGGGACATACCAATTGGGGTTTTATAGGCTGTTCTATATGCCCACAATGCATCATTAAACAAGGACCAGTCCTTTCTGTCCTTCTTCACAGTCTTTTCCAAAATATGTTTGATTTCTCTATTGGAAATCTCCACTTGTCCACTGGTTTGTGGATGATATGGAGTGGCTACTCTATGAGCCACAGAGTATTTCTTCAACAATGTTTCAAAATGTCTATTACAAAAATGGCTTCCCCCATCACTGATAATGGCTCTGGGAAAACCAAACCTGGAAAAAATGTGATCCTTAAGAAATTTCAAAACCACTTTGTGATCATTTGTTTTAGTAGCTGTGGCTTCAATCCATTTGGATACATAATCCATGACTACTAAAATGAAGTTATTCCCATTGGAAGGAGGAAAGGGACCCATGAAGTCTATCCCCCAAGCATCAAACAACTCAACTACCAAAATAGGTTGTAAAGGCATTGAGTTTCTCTTGGAATCTTGCCTAATTCTGGCCGATTCTGGCGGGACTTACAATCTTCTGAGGCATCCTTGAAAAGTGTGGGCCAATAAAATCCACACGCAAAACTTTTCTGCAGTTTTGTTCCCACTAAAATGACCTCCACAGTTCGTTTCATGACACATAGAAAGTATTCTATGAAATTCTTGGTCGGGACACATTTCCTTATTATTTGATCGCACAACTCTTAAGCAGATAAGGATCCTCCGGATGAAGTGTTTAACCTTTGAGAAGAAAAGATCTTTATCCATTCTATTCCAATGGTGAGGAATTCTTCCAGTAGCCAAAAAGTTGACTATGTTGGCAAACCAAGGAGTGTGTATACTAATGGCAAAAAGTTGCTCATCAGGGAAAGATTCATTGATAGGCAACCTATCAATCTCAGCAGTTAAAATTCTGGAGAGGTGATCAGCCACCACATTCTCCACCCCTTTTTTATCTTTAATCTGTAGATCAAATTCCTGTAATAGGAGAATCCACCTGATTAATCTTGGTTTGGTGTCCTTCTTAGACAGAAGGTATTTCAAGGCAGAGTGGTCAGTGAACACCACTATTTGTGAACCCAAGACATATGACCTGAATTTTTCTAAAGCAAAAACAATTGCCAGCAGCTCCTTCTCAGTTGTTGTGTAATTGAGTTGTGCATCAATCATTGATCTACTGGAATAAGCTATGACATGAGGCAGCTTATCTTTTCTCTGACCAAGGACAACTCCCAAAGCATAATCTGATGCATCACACATCAGTTCAAAAGGTAATGAATAATCTGAGGCGCAATATTGGAGTGAAATCGATTTGTTTTTAGGAATTCAAAGCCTTCATGCATTCATTATTGAAAACAAAAGGGACATCTTAGCACGAGAAAATGACAAAGAGGTTTAATTATTTTGAAAGTCCTTGATGAACCTTCATAAAATCCAAAGATGTCCTAAAAAACTTCGATTTGTTTAACGATTTTGGGAGGTGGTAAATGTGCAATTAACTCAATTTTTGCTTTGTCCACCTCAATGCCCTTGTGGGAAACAACATGGCCAAGGACAATGCCACAGGTGACCATGAAATGGCTCTTTTCGACTTAAAACTAGATTGGTTTCTTAGCATCTTTGTAGTACCAATTTGAGATGGTGTAAACACCGGGAAAAACTATTGCCATAGATTGAGAAATCATCCATAAAAATCTCAATAAATGGTCAATCATATCGGAAAAATTGCATACATGCATCTTTGGAAGGTAGGCAGGAGCATTACAAAGACCAAAAGGCATTCTCCTATAGGCAAAAAGTGCCAAAAGGGCACGTGAATGTGGTCTTTTCACGATCTTGTGGGTACGGGAATCTGCAGTTGTAACTAGAGTAACCATCAAGAAAATAATAAGCTTTTCTGCTAGCTTATCTAAGATCGATCAATGAATGGGAGGGAAGATGGTCTTTTACGGTCATTGCATTTAATTTTCGTAATCAGTCATGACTCTCCATCCAGTTGTTTGCACGGTTGACATAAGCTCACGAATCTGAGGTTACAACAATGATTCCAGATTTCTTAGGTACCACTGTAGGTGCTACCCAAGTTTGAATACGAAATGGGGTAAATGACCCGCATCCAACAACTTAACAACCTCTTTCATGACCACTTCTTGCATATGAGGGTTCAACCTTCTTTGCATTTCTCTAGAAGGCTTTGCATCTTCTTCCAAGTGGATTTTGTGCATGCAAACAATTTGGACTAATTCCTCCTAAATCGATAATAGTCCAACCAATTGCCCTTTTATGTTCTTTCAAGACTATCAACAGTTCTTCCTCTTGCTCCTTTGTGAGAGAGGAAGAAATAATGTGACAATGATTTATGATTACCTAAGAACACATACTTCAGATTTTCGGCGTTGCTTTAGTTCTAAATCGAATAGAAAAGAAGGTAACAAAGGTACCTTAGATGTTTGTGGAAGGGAGAGTAGCAGGAGTTTCCAAGAAGAGAAACTTGATTGATTAAGAGTTCCTTACACAACATTTATTTCCTCGAATTTGAGATACAACTTGCTTTATTTTCGATATCCCCAAGCATCTTTAACATCTGGTGAAATCTTCACCTGCAGAAATTGTTGTAAAGTCCTTCCACAAGTTCATCCAATAGATCAACATGAAAACATTCTTGAGCTGAATTAAGGTTGTGTGGCATTATAAACATTTAATTTTACTTTCATGTTTCCAAATGAGACTTCCATAATACCAGGACTGCATTGAATGCAAGCATTTCTTTGTAGAGCCATGAATGGTCTTCCCAAAATGGCAGGATGGAAGTTTTGCTTTTAGTTGATTCCATATCCAAAACTAGAAAATCAGAGATAGAAGAATTTATCTACTCCCACCAATACATCTTCAATCATCCCTCATGGCGCTTTCTTTGATCACATGCGCTAGTTGTAACACCACATGAGTGGGTTCTAATTCTCCCAAACCTAGTTTCTCATATACAGAATATGGAAGTAGGTTGACACTAGCACCCAGATCTAATAAAGCCTTTTCAATGGTGTGTTCCCCAATAATGCAAGGGATTGTGGGGATTCCAGGATCTTGAAGTTTAGGAGGTGTAGTAATGGATAACACCTGGTTAATTCTTTCAACAGCAAAGACCTTTTTGGATAACTGTATCCTAGACTGTCTTTTGTGAGTGCAAACATCTTTCAAAAATTTTGCATATGCTGGAATTTGTTTGATTGCTTCAAGCAAAGGTAAATTTATCTTGACTTACTTGAAAGTCTCCATCATCTCATCTATTTTTTTGTTCCCTTTATCAAAAGGGGATACAGATTTCATCTACAGCTTTAGAAGTGTTTTCTGAAATTTTTTTACTTTTCTGTTTTTCATTTTTTTGGTTTTTCTGAGGTACATTAGCAACCCCACTGCTATCACTATGCTGCTCTTGCTGCATATCTTTATCCTCTTCCTCATTTCTTTCTTCTTCAGTACCCACTTTGTTATCTATCATTTTTCCACTTCTCAAAGTGGTGACAGTTTTTACTTCTTCATGTGAATTAGAAGCTTCTCCAACCATGAACTGTCCTTTGGGATTGTTCAAAGGTTGGTGGTAACTTTCCTTCCTCTCTTTTGCCAAGGCATTTGAAAGTCCCAATGTTTCTTCAATCTTCTTTATGCTTGAAAATTCACGGTTTGAGTTAAAGATCCTAAATTCAAGTGAATTTAGGACTTGATCTTCAAAAGAAAGGGACTGGAAGGGTTTTGAAGGGCATCACGCATTGTTGTTGTGGAATGGGTCTTTGAAAGTTTGGTTTGACTATAAAATTATATACGGTATGCAGTTTTGAAAGGCATTTGATTCTTTGGTTGTTGCTGTTGTTGGGATTGGTAATTCCCTTGGTTCCCCCTCAAATTGGGGTGTGCCCTCCATGGATATTCATTTGACTGCATCTGTCCGAATGATTGAGCAGCATGAGCTTGTTCCACCATTAAATCTGGGAACTGTGATGCAGCAGGACATTGGTCAAGTGAATGAATAGGGGACTGGCATATCAGACATGCCTCCTCTACTCTTGAAATATTTGGAGTTTTAAGTGAGCCCATCAATCTATCAAACTTTGTGGTTAGATTGTCCATCTTTCTTTCCAACTCATTCACCTCATAGATCTTCCGTTTGGTGGGTTGGTGGCTGTTCAACCTAGCAGGATTTTCAATTTCTCTTGACAGAGATTCCTGCTGAGTTGAGTTTTCACCAATCACTTCAAATAAGTCCCAAACCTCTTCAACTGTTTTATGCAAGTAAGTGCCTCCACAGGAGGCATCCACCATATTTTTGCCTTTTTGATCAATTCCTTGATAGAAGCTTTGAACCAGCTGCCACCTAGGAATTTGATGATGAGGTTATTGCCTTAACAGTTCCTTGAATCTTTCCCATGCTTCATGGAAAGTTTCAGTTGAGTTTTGGGAGAATGAAATGATACTTTGTCTCAATTGGCTTGTTTTAGACATTGGGAAATATTTGGCTAAGAATTGACACTGCAAATCATTCCAAGAAGTGATACTGTTTGGTGCTAACATGGATAACCATGCTCTAGCTTTATCCTTTAATGAAAAAGGAAAGCGCCTAAGCTTGGTTGCTTCTGGACCCAGTCCAGCTATGTTGAATGTGGTGCAAAGAGCCAAGAATTCATCCACATGTTTGTATGGGTCTTCCTTACTCAACCCATGGAAGGAAGGAAGCATTTGGATAGTTGATGACTTGATCTCATAATTTCCTTCAACAGTAGGAAATTGAATGCAAAAGGGGGAATTATAAGCACCAGGTGCAAAGTAATCCCTCAAAAGTCGAGGTTCTTCACCCATAGTAGCATAATTTTGTGTTGTTTGTTTGGTTCGTAGTAGCCTTTCAACTTCTAAATTCAATGGGAGAATCTCAGGGCTGAGGGTCCTCCTACCAAACATACAACTCAGAACAAAAAAAATCTGATTATGCACAACAAACCTTGTAATTCCTTTTCAGAATTTCCTTCTTTAAAACCGAATATGAATAATCGCATAAAGTATAAACAATAGAATAGTTTAGTACTGATAAAAATTAAAATGAAAAACTTAGGTCTATCTATTTTAGAACAAATTCCCCGGCAACGACGCCAAAAACTTGTTGTTGCTTCTTAGTGTGCTTGATTTATGTGAGTTTTCAAAGACAGATTTATAGCTGCTAAATTACAGTGGTCCTAGACTATATAAACAAATAAAGAAATATCGGCACAGTTAGAAGAGAATTAGCCTGCAAGATCAGGGCCAATTGTAGCAAGTTTTAAAAGTAAATGAGTGAAAGATCGTCCACAGAGAATTTATTTAAAATGTAAGATAAACCTCCAGATTTGAGCTACCAGATCTGGCTTCTTATCCTATCTAGAAAGCTGATAAGATGAGAGGTTTGAATTTGTCACGTTTAACAAACTAAAAACAAAGAAAATTTTAAACTAAATGATCCAGATCCGAGTTGGGGGAGTGATTGAAACAAAGATGGAGAAGTAATATCTAAATCTGATTTGGTCTTTGAAATCTAATGAGAATAACTGCAGCTCAGCAGAGGTGTTCCAATCTTCATCTGGCTACAAGCGCAGATGTAAGAGAAATAAATCTAATTTAAGGATTAGGCTTAAGCTTATGGCTACGGTCTGTCCACTTTAATGGCCACAAACCATCCAACAGTCTTTAATCCAAAGCCTTAGTTTAGAACAAGAAGCATCACTAAAAATGCCGTGAGAGATTAGGTTACCAACACTAATTCTCACAGGATTAATGAATCAAGGGAAATTGCATGAAAAACAGTAAAGCTAAAGGAGTCTAATGCAATAAGGAGATCAGAGGGAACCCTTAACATGAGTCCAATTGAGAAAATACGGTTTACAACAACCTTTTCAAATCCACCGTTACAATTACAGAGCGCAGCTTAAACAGCTCTCAGATTTGTAGTCTTGAATACAACTCTCTTTTGAATTACAGAAATGTCTCACAGCTCTCAATTGCAAGTCAAAGTGAAGCTATTACAGGGATTTCAGACAAACTATCTGGTTTGGAAATGGGGGAATAGGAATGAAACTCAAAATCTGGATGCCCAAATTGGGCAAATGGTTCGTCTATTTATAGTTTTCCCCAAGTCCAGCTCAGATGTGTTTCAACCAATCAGAGGTGCTCAGAATGTATTGACCAATGGTGGTCGAGCACGAGGATCCAGATCTGTTCTGGCCAATCAGAATTCTTCGATCTGGTTCAGCCAATCAGGTGATAGAAGCATCAATTCTGTTATGTAATTCAAAAATCTGTTTGAGCTTCTAGAAGTTCCTGCCAAGTAATTTCATCTTTGGGTGTTCACATGGGGTGGAATATGCCTTTGGTTCATGCTCAGAATCTTTCGAAATGTCCATGGGTTTTAAAATGCATTGGGACGCGTGCAACAGATTACTGAATTGCCCTTGTTAAAGCTGCGAATCTCCAGAATACCTTTTCGCAGAGCTTAAGGGCCTTTTCGCAAAGTGCTATGACTTTTGAAGCTCTTTTCGCAATGTTCAATCTCTTTTTGAATTGTGTTTTCTCCTTTTTGCAAAGTTCAATCTTCTTTTCGAAGAGTTCAGATGCACTTCGAAAACTAAGCCTGGAGTTTTAGTCCTTTTCGCAGAGTTCCAGGTTCTTTACGAAAAGTGCAGGTTCTTTGCGAAAAGAACTCTGTAGTGCATTTCTCTATTCGAATTGTTCCCTGCTTCTCTTACAGGTCTTTGCCTCTTCCTTTTAGACCTTTCCACAGCTGGTGAGGTTGTTTCTTCACTTCATTCCTTTGGACTGACATGGATTGTCATCTTTTTGGCACTTTTGAGCTGCTTTTATGGTTAAGCCTGTCTTTATTGTTAGCTGCAACATAGGCACTTAAAACACTTACTTAGTTCTCTCAAAGGTCTATCAAGACTTAAGTTTAGGGGTGAAAAATGGTATTTTTCACTTGTCAACACGTAGCAAAAAGTACCATAAAAACTCATCTATCTTTTTTGTTTTTAAAATGATTGTTTTTTTTTATATTTTTTTAAATAGACTGATCATCTATGGAGAGATGCTTTATTTGATCTGTCCATCACTGAGCGGATGCCTGCCTCAAGGTTTTGGGTCATTTGATGTTCCTACACATTTCTCAAAAAAATGTCAGTCCCTTTTTTGTTTATATGGGTAATAAATATGCACCCTAAGTAACAGAAGGAGCAACAAATTTTTACCTACATTTTTTTCTTTTTGAAATTTTTATATATTTTTTTAGATTTTTGTTTTTAGAGATTTTTTATTCTTTTTCTTCATTTTTAGAATGGAAGTACAATGCTGTAAATATGTATATGGAAAAGAGTAGAAATATAGAATTTTTTTTTATATTTAGATTTTTCTGGATCTTTTTCTTTTTTTGGCTTTTCTTCTTTTTTTTGTTTGATGCCTTATTAGTAAGACAAAGTAACAGGTCTCTTTTTTAGCATAGCCGAACTGGTTCATGTTGTTAGACTTGAGTGAGGTTCAAAATTTTCCAAGGTCAGAATGTTCATCACTTTGGATCGAATTAACCTTTTCTCCTTACCTTGGGTCATACATTTGACGTTTGACGATGTAGCTTGAAGATATTCTAGGTTAGTACCTGATTTGAGTTAACTTGAGTGGCCCAGTTGACGATCAGATAACACAAAGATGTAACCAAAGGAAGTAACTGAATGATTTTCTTCTTTTTTGAACATTTTTACTCACAGTGCCCAAGACGGATTTTCACCATGCCCGTTACCCTCTTTTTTACCCGTAATGTCCTTTTGGGTTTTCATTACCTCCATGTGTATAACTCTCTTACCTCAAGCTCCCTTTCAGGTTTTCACGTGGTACGCACAAGCTTGTCGTTTTTACCGTAGCACCCTTTCGGGTTTTCAATACGTCCATCTTGCTTTGACCTTGTATTTCTATTTTATTATTTTTATTATTTTTATTTTTATTTTTTTTCAAAAGCCACGACATAGACGTTAATTCCGGTGTCGTCTCACAACTCGGCTTGTGTTGACTTAACCAATACTATGACTGCTTGTGAACCTAAAAAGAGGGCTTTCTTCAGGTTGTAGCTTGGCCAAGGGTTCAGGTTAGGATTTGAAGGTATGTTGAGCTAAAAAGGGTTTCCTTGACACTGTCTCAGTTTTTCACAACATACTTTCTTCCTTGGGAGATTTTACCGTACATGCCCCATAAGTCTTCTTTATTTTTTCTTTTTTTCTTTGTTTTATTTTAGGCAATCTCTTTTTATGGTTTGGCTTTTCTAATTTTTTTTTTAGATTTTGATTTTACTTTCCTTTTTTTGTATATGTACACACTTTTTCTCCTCTTTTTTTGGGAAAGGGGTTTGTTGAAAGAAAGGCCCAAGCTCAAAATGGGGTAGCAAAGGATATTATCATTTTTAGGGATACTTTTTGGCTACTGTGCTTAGAATGATGGCCTCTTTTGGGTGGTTCATAAGCAGTCACTATTGGTGCACGCTTTTTCTTGGTTCCTCTCGGTTCCCGTTGAATCAGTGGTCTAATTCTGTCCAAGTGGACTCTAGCGAGGCGGCATTTGGAATATTAGAAATAAAATAAAAAAGGGAGATTTCTAGGAAGGTTCCTAGTTTGTTGTGATCGCCAGCTGTAGATATTTAATAACGCAACAACACGTCAGTGATCACGCTTTAGAGCGGGTGTGGGTTACTTTTTTACTGAATTGTCCGCCTGCGGACGTCAGCAGTTATGGCTCTTCCTTATAGTTTAGATAGTTCAGTTTTCCTTTTCTTTCTCTGTTATTATTGTAATTCTAATCGGTTTAGATTTCCTAATTCTATTGTGAGTCTAGTGGTGTGGGTTTATTATTGTGATTTGATCTAATATTATAATTCTATTATGAGTTTAATTAATTTAGTGTCCTAATACTACTAGAAGTCCAATTAATATCAGTCTCCTAATTGTCCTAGGGATGCAAATATGTTAATCGTAATGAAACTCTAATTAAGTCAGGCATGCTAATTGTACTGAAATTCTAAGTAAAACAAGTATACAAGTTCTACTACAATTCTAATTGAAGCGAGTGTACTAATTTGACTGAAATTCTAATTAGAATAGAAGACTGATTTTACTAAAACTCTAATTAAAGTAATGAATTAACTTTACTAAAATCCAATTAAAATAAAGGAACTGATTTGTTTCTAGAATTATAATCAAAGCAATGAATTAAATATACTAAAACTTTAATTAATAAAAAAAAGGAGTTAACTATACTGGAATCAAATAAAGCAACGAAATAACTATGCTAGAATTATCTAATTAAAATAAAGGAATTAATTTGATTAGAATTCTAATCAAACCAATTATTCTAAGGATCTAATTAAAACAAAGCATGTAAATTAATTATACTAAAAATCGAAGAAAATTATAGACTTGATTTTCTAATTCAAATTAAAGCAATAAAATAATCCTTAAAAAAAGGGTTTTTGGCCCACTATAGGCCTCGTTCCCGAGTGCCTTCCCTAAGCTCCCTTGGGCAAATCGTGTGGCTGAGATTAAAATAAATTGGATTTTAGATTATAAAATAGTATTTTTGAATTTTCGGAGTCATTTTCGAGATTATAATTAAAAATAAATTATGAAACTAGGATTATAGAAGACTAAACTAATATTTAGGATTTTAGAAATATTAAATAAAGGAATTAAGACTAGAAGTTTAAAATTTGAGGATTGAATTCGAGTCCGAAATCAGAAAATCAGGTTGTATGATTAAGGACTGGTTCGAGAAACTGAGAACTAGAACCAGAGATTAATGATAGGACTGGAGATTAAAATTTTAGGAAGGAATTGAGTCTATGGTCGATGAATTTGGCCGTAAGATTAAGGACTAGTTCTAGAAACTGAGACCTAAAACCAGATATTAAAATTACGGTCCGAAAAAGGGTGCTGCTGGTTATTCCAGCTATGCTTCAGTTTATTGTGTGGTGGAAACCAATTAAAAATAAAATGAAATAAAAGAATGGAATCAGCACAGCTAGAGTACTCCTAGACCTGCAAGATACAGGGCCTATTGTAGCAAGTTTTGATAAGTAAGAGTTTGTCCCACAGAGAAGTTGATCAAGAACCCAAAAATGGGCTATAATAGTAGGCCGCCAGATCTGGCTACAGATCTGACAATCCTAAAGAAAGGGAGTTCGGTGTCACGACTACACTAAATTAATCCTAAAAATAGAGAAATAAAATGTAGCCCTATCCGGAAAAAGGGGTCAAGAAGAAGATGGTGTATACCAAAATAAAATGTAAAAAATGGTGAGAAGTAAGCAAGTTAAGTTCAGAGTTTAAACAGTAATGTAACTCAGATTTAGTCAGTCTCTGCAGTGCTCCTTGCTGAGATGCTATCAAAAGCCTCAGCAAGGTAGAAATATCTGGTTTAACCCATGCCATTTTGGGTGCACATAAGGCTATAGGCTGTCTACTCAAATGGTCGCAGCCTATCCTATAGAGTCTATCAAATCCCATTAGTTAAACCAGAAGTTGCCCATCTAGTCCAGAGGAGTGGACTAATCATTTCCCCAGCCACTGGACCAGATCAAGTCATGAATACTATTGCAATACTATATAATGTCAGTGCTACGAGCTCCCTAGATCCGCACACAGACTTGACTGACATCCCTAGGTATTCCAACCCATAAGATCCTAAGTGCTTTGCTAAGGCCAACAACTCACTAGTGCCTACAAAAAGGACCATCCAATAGCTTGAATAGGGCTTTAGATTCAGCTGGGCATTGCTACAAACAGCCTGTAATGACTCAGCCACAAGTTGCAATTACTACAAAGATATTAGATCTAACATCTGATATCGGCTAGGTAAAACAGAGGGGAGCCAGTTCTTGTACAAACCTCCTCACAAGGAACTAGAAGCTCATGAGCAGGGGAGAAGAATCCTTCTCAAACATTTGAATGGACACAACCTTAGGGCTATTCTCTGTCCTCTCGAATGGTCAGAGGGTATCCCATTGGTCTGTCCATGCCACAGAGGCCTGAGAAAGAACATGAAAACTGCTACAACCACCAAGGTCCACAGGCCTCTGAGCTCCCTAGATCTCACTACAGATCTAGCATTGTTTTCTATGGGGCTATCAAACCAAGGGAAATCAGATGGTAAACAATAGATCTACTAGAAACTGAATTGGCTAGTCCCAAATACATGGATCCTATAGACATCTAAATAAATTATAAGATCTTTAGATCCAATTAGACATTAAAACTACAATCTATTGATCAACACAAAATTTATAATGAACTGTCTCCAGGCTATAGCCTGGACACAACTGCACATCCACAATCCCAATGTATACAAAAACCTATTAGAAACTTAAAAAAAACTAAACCTAGCTGCTTACAGGGGGATTAGCCAGCAAGTGCTGGGCTAAGAGAGAAGAAAAAGGAGAAAAAGAGGTGATCAAACCCTAACCCTAGCCTGCTGGAGCTCACAGCCGACTGAGGATGAAAAGAAGGGTTGATGATAAAACTAGACTCTAAGTATAGCTTATATACTCTGTCCATATTGCCTTGGATCTGAAGGGATTAACCCTAATGTTTCCAGCAAACATGGCACTTTTACATCAATTGAATGTCTTGAGTCATGCACCTCGAAATCTGTGCCTCGAGATGTGTGCCCTAGCCTTGGGAAATTCCCAAAAGGTCCTTGAGTTAAACCTGAGAAGTGGGGAGCCCGTGCTTCGTGGGGCTGGCATATGCATTTACTTATTCGTGCAGTTGTAGGCCTTCGCGGAGTAGCTTTTGGTTGGTGGGAAGTGCTCACTCGCACAGTAGATCTTTAGTTAATCGCATAGTTCCTTTGTTCTGTAATTCTATCGCGGAGATGATCTGGAGTGCCTATACCACTCACGCAGTTGACCTTTAGAAACTCTTTCTCTCGCTAGGTACTCACACAGTTATTCTCTTATGCTCACGTAGTAATTGGTAAGGTTTCAGATTTACTCAAGGAGAAATCTTGGCGTCTCTCTCTTCCAGGGCCATGCACGAACTCCGCGAGGTGAATTTTAGTCCAGTTCACACAAGGACTTGCTATGTTCGTCGCGCGGGTGCTTTAAGGCCCGATCTCCGTGAAAGCTCCACGACCACAAATTCAAAGGATTTTATTCTGCGAGATCTTCGCGATGTCTTTACAGCTCTCCTCTTAACTGTGTGTCCTATCTACGCGAGGGCATCTTCCACTACATCCTTAGCTTTGCAAGGGAGCTTCTCAACTCTGTGAGATCTATCTTTCTATGCTCTGCTACATTGCACTTGCTACTTTTATAACTTCTCCATTCTTAGGCAACTTCATTCATCTGCTAGGCTATTGGTCGATGATGATCAGCACCTGGTCACCGTGGTGAGCACTACCAGGGGGTTCCATTAGGCATTGGTTTAGCTGTCATCTTTGCATGTCTTCTTCCTCTTCTTTGGGCCAATAAGGATGGATTTTGTGTTAAGTTGCATAGATTATTGCTAACTACAAAACACACTTAACAAATGATTATTAGACTACTTTAATTTCTATCAAAGGCTAGGTTAAGAGGTGAAAAGTGATACTTTTCAGTGAATAACACACCCCCAAACCTAATATTTGCTAGTCCTTGAGCAAAGGAAAACTTAAAATAACTATTTTAAGAATTTAAATGCCACTTTCGTAGGGAGCACAGATACATTTAGCATACGTACAAAGCCTTTTAAACCCCTAGGTGATCCCTAGTGGCGTGAAGTCTCCTAAGGGTTTTCAGTGAAGGTACCCACAAACTTCACCATTAAAATAGTTAAAAGTAGTGCAATCAATGACAAAACAAATTTCAAAGAATAAAGTCTTAGTCCACACCTATCCTTTTAAAATCAGTGGAAATTACAGTAGTAATGCTGGCATTTAAAACTCAAAAATCAACATGCATGTGCATCATCACCAATTAGTTCACATCAGGGATACAATGTGCATATAATCAGTACAAAGCTTGCCTTGAATTCAAAAATTAGGTTAGATACAACTCCACAGAAGTTAAAATTCAGACCCAATTCTCACCAGGGCTATCTCTCAATCATGAAAATCAAAAGGGTGTTTACATTCTCATCAGCTCAAGAGCAGTTACAGACCCCAAATGGGCCTGCAAGCATGAGCATAGGCAAAACTTCTGATTTCTGACATCCTCATGACTTTTCACCATAGATTAGACAACTCCTCATCTCCATAGCTCATTTCACTTTGGATCTACAAGGTCTTTTTGAATGGGTTGTAATGTGGCTTATGGGTGAGGGATATAAAGAATGAAGGGGTAAAAAGGGATTTAAAATTGAGAAATCAGCAAGGTAAGGAGTGATTAATGACTTCACTTCCTTCAATTCAGCACAACTTCATCTTACTTGATATATTTCAGAATCAAAGTGGCCATTCAAAAATTGACAATGATCGAGTATTATAATGTGTAAGTACCAGCCATGGAGGTGGAGCACAACCTCCACTACCCAATTCTAATTAATGGTACTCAAAATTTTTATTTTTTATTTTTAATTTCCAATGAAAAATTGAAAAAAAATAACATCAGGTCATGAAAACATCACAGCAGAGAGCTTATTGTCAGAAATAGACCTCACAAATGGGTTCGAAATGCCCGAGAAAGTCAAAATTCCTATATAATGTCCGAAAATCGAACCTATAAATAGCCCAGAAAATGCCCGAGAAGATTAGGAAATAGTATGGGCATAATTGGGCCGGGTACCGGGTCGGGCCATGGGCCTTTGTGACCGAGTGGGGGAAGGTTTTTGTGTAGGTTTTTTGATTTTGAGTCCAGGTTTGACTGGGCTGGGACTTGTTGCATCCGGAGCTGGTTGTTAGAGAGGTACATCTGGGTTTAGTTACTTAAAAAGAGCCTCTGCCAACTCTCGGTCAGTTTGTGCATTTGCCCTTTTCTATAGAGCTGCAATAGTCACTCCATAATCATAAGTTCGCTCCTCAGTCAATCGCAGTTTCTCTTTCAGTTCCATAATGACATCTTCCTGACTCTCTACTTTGTTCTTTGCCTCATTGTATTGGACCATAATTTCCCTCCATCCTTTCTTAATTTCCTTTTTCTCGACCTTATGAGCAAGCCTCAGGAGCCTAAGTTCTTCAAGGAGGGGTTGTCGCACTGTAGCTTTCAAGTCAGCCATGCCCTGAACTACATCTCTTTTTATGTAGTCATTGGTATTCATGGCTCTGATGAGGGTGGAGTAAGGGGGCATGAGGTGAGTGTGGTGGTGGCTGGCGCAAGTGAGGGACAGGTTGCAGCAGCAGTAGCAGTAGTAGCTATTTCTTGAATGGTGGGGGCTGCATCTCTCAGTAACTCCGCCCTCTTCTTCTTCTTTCCTATCAGGTGCCACTGATTCCCCATTGCTTCTTCCCACTCTGTTTAGGGTTCAATGCTACAGTCTCCTCCCTTTGAAATGGGTACTTCCCCCACTTCAACAATGCAGTAATCAATCTGCAATAGGGAACGTGTTGACTACTTCTGGTGTGCTTACATTATTGGTTTGTAGTGAAAGTTATTTAAAAATCAAAGACAGTAAAACAGGGGGTGAATCTAGCATAACTCAGAAGTCCTAGACCTGCAAGGTACAGGGTCCTTTGTAGCAAGTTTTGATAAGTAAGAGTTTGTCCCACAGGGAAAGGTGATCTAGAGCTCCAAGGGAGCCATCTCTAGTAGTCCCTCCAGATCTGTCTACAGATCTGGCAGTCCTAGAAGGAGGGGAGTTTAAGGTCACTTATTCTAAGTATTTTAATATCTAAACTACAGAAAGGGTTGAGAGGATGGATGGAGTGTGGAAAATAAGTATAAAAAGGGTGAGAAGTACGTTATTGAGCCAAGGTCAGAGAAGTTTTGTAACTCAGATTCATATCTGATTTTATAGAAATCCTGTCCGGAGGCTACATTATCACTACTCAGGAGAAAGGATCCAACCCATCACTTGTTGTTGCCTCTAAGTGTGCATGATTTATTTGTGTTTTGAAAACAAATTTGCAATTGCTAAGTTATACTGATTCTGGAATATAAAAAAGGGTAAAGAAATATCAGCACAGAGAGAAGTGAATTAGCCTGCAAGATCAGGGTCAATTGTAGCAAGTTTTAAATGTAAATGAGTAAAAGATCGTCCACAGAGAATTTGTTTAAAATGTAAGATAAATCTCCAGATCTGAGCTACTAGATCTGGCCTCTTATCCTATCTATAAAGCACATAAGATGGGAGGTTGAATTTGTCACATTTAACTAAATAATAATAGTAAAAGTTAAACTAAATGATCCAGATCTGAGTTGGGGGGATTTTGAGGTAAACTTATAAAAATAGAGAAATAATATCTAACTTTGATTTGGTCCTTGAAACACAATGAGAATGACTGCAGATCAAATGAGAAATGATCCAATCTTCATCTGGCTACAAGCACAGATGTAAGAGAAATAAATCTAACTCAAGGATTAGATTTAGGCTTATGGCTATGGTCTGTCCAATTTAATGGCCACAGACCATCCAATAGTCTTTAATCTAAACCCTTAATTTAGAACAAGAAACATCACTACAAATGCTGTGAGAGATTAGGTTACAAACACTAATTCCCACAGGATTAATGAATCAAGGGAAATTGCATGAAAAACAGTAAATCTAAAGGAGTCTAATGCAATAAGGAGATTAGAGGGAACCCTTAACATGAGTCCAATTGAGAATGTACGGTTTACAGCAACCTTTTCAAATTTACCATTACAATTACAGAGCACCACTTAAACAGCTCTCAGATTTGTAGTCTTGAATACAACTCTCCTTTGAATTACAGAAGTATCTCACAGCTTTCAATTGCAAGTAAAAGTGAGGCTAATACAGGGATTTTAGACAAACTATCTGATTTGGAAATGGGGGAATAGGAATGAAAATCAAAATCTGGATCCCCAAATTGGGCAAATGGTTCATCTATTTATAGTTTTCCCCAGGTCTAGCTCAGATGCGTATCGACCAATCAGAAGTGCTCAGATCTATATCAACCAAAGGTAGTCGAGCACAAGGATCCAGATCTGTTCTGGCCAATCAGAATTGCTCGATCTGGTTCAGCCAATCAGGCGACATAAGCATCAATTCTGTTATGCATTTTGAAAATCTGTTAGAGCTTTTAGAAGTTCCCGCCAAGTTATTTCATCTCTGGGTGCTCACATGGGGTGGAATATGCCTTCGCTTCATGCTTAGAATCTTCTGGAATGTCCCTAGGTTTTTAAATGCATTGGGACACGTGAAAAAGTTTACTGAATTACCCTTGCAAAAGCTGAGAATCTCCAGAATACCATTTCGCATAGTTTAGGAGACTTTTCGTAAGGTATTGTGACTCCTGAAGCTCTTTTCAACGCTCGTTGTTACGCTCGAAGGAGTTCTCTTCTTTCGAAAAGGCCAATCATCTCTTCAAGAGTTCAGTGCTCTTCGTAAACTAAGCCCGTGTTTTAGTTCTTTTCGCGAGTTCGTGTTCTTTTCGAAAAGTTCGTTCTTTCGAAAAGCACTCAGAGTGCATTTTTCATTCAATTGTTCCATACTTCTTTTCTGGGTTGAGACCAGGTCTTCGCCTCTTCAGTTCAGGCCTTTTAACAGCTCGTGAGGTTGTTCCTTCCCTTTCTTCCTTTGGATTGACATGGATTATCATCTTTTTGGCACTTTTAGGCTGCTTTCATGGTTAAGCCTGTCTTTATTGTTAGCTGTAACACAAGCACTTAAAACACTTATTTAGTTCTCTCAAAGGTCTATCAAGACCCAGGCTAAGGGGTAAAAAATGGTATTTTCCAGTTCTCAACACACCCTCAAACCTAAGCTTTGCTAGTCCCTGAGCAAAGGAGAAAAAAAATAGAATGAAAAGCCACTTTTGTAGGTAACACAGTTGCATTTAGCATATGCAACAAGCCTTTTAAACCCCTAGGTGATCCCCAGTGGAAGAGTGAAGTCTCCTGAGGGTTTTCAGTGAAGGTACCCACAAACTTCTTCAATAAATCAGTTAAGATCACTGCAGTTCTGTTACAGCAAACTTTCATCCAATCTGATTATTCACACCTGCATCAGTCATGTTGTAAGAAGATTTTCAAGAAAAACATCAGTTCAAAACTAAAATTCTGCTGTAATTCCTTTTACCATTTAGTCAATTTGTGTCAAAAAGTTATTTACAAGAAAAATTAATGAACAGCTTGCCTTCTATTTAAGAATCCAGCTTTGATGTTACCCCAATGAGTTGATTTCAAACCCAACTCTCTCCAGGATTTTCACTCAACATGCAAGTAAGAGGGTTGTACTATTTCACACGGCTCAAGAGCGATTCTGACCCTCAAATAGAGACGGTAAGCATGAGCATAGGCATTGCTTTTAGTTCTGAATTCACTGCTCTTTTCACCATAGATTACACAAATTCTTATCTCCATGTGACAGCTCAATCCATCATTGATCAGTAAGGACTTTACTTGGGTTGTAATGTGGCTTATGGGTGAAATTTATCAAGAATAAAGGGGTTGGAATGGTGTTCAAAATTGAGAAGTCAGTCAAGGTGAGGAGGTGATAAACACACCTTCTTTAATTCAGCATATTTTCATCTTCTTCTTTGAATTTCCAGAGCCAAAGTGGCCATCTTTTTCTCTTTCTTTTTCAAACTTCCAATGAAATGCCTTCTCTCTTTTTCTTCTTTTTTTTTTTTTTTCTTTTTTCAAAGTAGCATTGACTGGAATGCCACATTTCTTCTGCTGATACATCATTGCCTTCAATTATTATTCTTCTTTTGTTGTCAAACTGTTACTCAATTATCCTTTCTTCAGCTTCCTTCCCTTTATCTTCTGACTTCTCAGAGTGAGGGTTAGGCTAAATGAAGTTGATGAGGTTTCAAAGAAATCTTAGATTTGTAAAGCTCAAATGGTGTGTATCAAGGGCAGTTTCAAAAGGTGGGGCTTTGTAAGGTTTAAACTGTCCAAAAGGAGGCCTTACATCATGTCTTTTATATCACGATTGCTGTCAAATTATTTCAATTTGGATATGTGTAGTTTCTAGTGAAAGTAAGCAGGTTCAAACAGTCCCTAGAGCAGAAAAAATTGCCAATTCATACCTCCAAAGAATACATTTCAGGCCCAAACCTCACTGGGTGTGGTTTTCTATCAAATTCCTGAGGTATATCATCACTGTTTTTCCTCTTTTTAGGTTTACTAAAACATCAATTTTCTTTTGGAAATTTTCTGACATTCACTTCATGAAAGTATTAGAATTACACTAGAAATTAATTTCAAAAAGTTTTTAACTTCTTCATTTTTCAAAACAGCAGGTGTGAAATTAGTTCATTTTAAAAAGTTCCACTGATCATAAGCTGTATTGATGTTAACTCAATTATTGACATTTCTGCCACACCCCCAAACCTAAGGGGAGCAGGGTCCACAATGGTCCAAAGCAAAGAAAAGAAACAATCAAGAAAAAAAATCATAATGACAAGAAGAAAGAACAGAAATGCACAGTAATTTCACAAGAAAAACCAGAATTTTATATTACAAACTCATAACACAGAAAAGTACAACGTGATTTAATAACTGGGGTCAAAATCTGTATCATAAGTTGGTTCAATGGGATCAGAACTGAAGTCACTGTCAGAGTTCGAAGTAGAATCAGTATTGGAGTCTGAACTTGATTTAGCCTTCTCCTGGATTATGTTTTGCAGCTCAGTGTATTCCTCTGATTTGATCTTTTTGGTGAGGCCAATGTACTTTCCAAGTCTAGTAGTCCTCAGTTTTTCCTGGTCAAGCTGTGCTTGCAACATGGTCACCTTGTGTTGCTCACTCCGAACCATCTGAAAAGTTTGACCCAGCAGGTCCTTCATTTTCTCTCTCTCAAATTTCATGAATAACTCCAATTTCCAAATCTGGTTTTCATAAGGGGTTCTAATGTAAGCCTGCAAATCAGCTAACCCCTTGAGGACATCTCTACAGATATATGGATTTTCTTCCATGGCCCTTCTAAGGGTGGCAAATCTGGGAATGTAAATGGAATGGTAGGGGACCAAAGGTATCCCAGCTGTGGGAGTGGGAGAAGAAGTGTCCAGAAGGATGACTTCAGGGTCGGTCTGATTGGCTTGATCAGATAAAGTGAAGAGTGGTGAAGGGGACTCAACCAGAGGTACTTCAGGTTCAGTTTGGGTAGCATGGGCAGTAGTGGTGAGGGTGGGCAGATCAACCAATACTACCTCAAGTTCAGTTTGGGTAGCATGGTCATCAACAGCAGGTATAGTGGTAATGGTAGTTGTGTGGGATGTGGAGGCTAAGGTTTGGAGAAGGTCATTGGTCACCGACTGGTTTTCTGTGTTGTTCTGTAGTTCGGCTGGGATGGATTGGAGGAAGGTAAGTATTTGGCTAATAGATTCAGGTGTGGGGGAGGTATGCATAGCGTGGACCGTAAAATCAAGTGGATGGTGGAGGTGCAATGGGTGAAATGGCTGTAAAGGGAGAAGTAGGCAAGTGAGTGAAATGAGGAGGGTCAGGTATAGGGCCAGGTTCAAGCCCAACCTTTTCAAAAATAGACCCCATTAATGAGGAATAAGCCTCTGTAATGAAAGGCCCAGGCTCAGGGGTATGGGATACTTCAGGTGTGTGGGCTGAAGGAGCAGGTGAACTTGAGAGGCTTTGGAGCAGAGGAGTGCAAGGAGATTGTGCAATAAAATCTGTGGCCAAATCTTGGGCATTGGTGGGAGAAATTGGTGGTGTGAGTATGGTTGGAGTGGTTGGTGTAGAGGGGGAATCTGCAATTGGGATAATGGTGGGTATGGGAGATGGGACAGCTGGGATGGGTGAAATGGCAGGAGCTGGACTAGGTGAGGAGGGTAGAATGCCAATTTCTTCAAGAATTGGTGCAGCTAAAGAGCTGGTCACCATAGGAAGGACAACTTCTTCAAGAATGGGTGCAGCTAAAGAGCTGGTCACCTCAGGGTCTGGCAAAACCGGTTCTAAGGGAGCTGCAGGGGTAGGTTCATGTATGGTAGGTCTACTAACAACTGCAGATGCAGGCTCAGTAGTAATTGCAGGTGCAAGTTCACCTTCCTCTCTCAGTCTTTTCAGCATTGCTTGGCTTGTAGTCCAAGCCTTTTTCCCAAAATTGTGAGGAGCTATGACTTCAAATGGCTCCTGGTCATCAATGTAAAACGTAGATCTTAGGAGGGCTGTGATCAGTCTACCAAATGGGAGTCCATCTAATTTCTGCTCCTTTTTCAACTTGGCACTAATGTCAGCCATGACTTCAAAAATTAACATAGGGGCATTGAAAAACTGCCCCTTAGAAAAATGAAAGAGAGCCTCTAAATTGGTGTCCTCCTTTCTTGGCTGTGCCCGGTGACATAAAAACTTCCCCTCAAAATTAAATCCATTAATAAAAATTGAGGTGCTAGGTCTCTCCTCATTATGGACTGTCCAGTGCCAACGATCCCTTGGGTTAAATGTGTAGCCATTTCTCTAAAGGAGGCCGCTTCTGGTGCAGCCAATGGACCAGAAGGATCAAATTGGAAAGGTATCCCCAAAGCATTCCCAATGTCTTCATATGTGATAGTTAGATCGCAATCATCAATAAAGATAACCAGGGTAGGGACATCAACATCTTTTTCAATGACTTTTACCAAGTTTTGGTACCATAATTTCACCATTCGCGGATAAATTTTCTCTGGCAGAGGGGTAAGGATATTGCTTAGTGAGGCATCTCTCATGTATCTTAAAGATAGCTCACAGTCCGGTTTGTTAACGAAAAAAGTTTCGTCCACAATAAGTTCAGGAATCAGTTTCTGAGCTTCAATGAATGGATTTGGCAGTACCAAATGCATAGGCAGAGGAGGAAGCTCAGGCTCAGGACTAGCAGCTGCAGGGATGGGTTCCTCATGTCTCACTTTCTTCCCTTTCTCAATCCTATCCGCTTTATCCATTGATAGTTTTCTTTTGGCTGAAGTTTTGGTTTTTCCTTTTGGGGTAGGTTTGCTAATTTTCTTAGCAGAAGATTTTGGGAACATGGCAGCCAGAGATTTTTCAGCTTTTCCCATTCTAAATTTGTGTATGAAAACGCCCACAACAAATGCTGACACAAAATCAAATTTTGCAAATGATAAACAGAGGGAATGCGCAGAAAAATACCAAGATCTAGGGTTTTTGATTGAACGTGTTGCTTACTTGCTGAAATCCACTAGACCAGAAGCTAAAATCCTTCTCTGAAAGCTCAAATGATAGAACAAAGGTGAAGAAAAGTGTGGCTGAATTCTAGAATCACGCAAGGAAAGAAAGAAATAGGGTTTCTGCGGAATAGGACGTTCTTAGAAAGCTTTCGAATATGAAACCCTTACTTCGAAAGGGTTTAAATATGCTCAAAGTTAATTTCGTAAAGTCCTTTTTAGGTTTTTAAAAAGTTCCAAAACAAACCTTTTTACAACTGAGAATGGCATCAGTACCATTCGAAAAGCTAATAGCTTCAGAAACAACTTTTCGAAAAGAAAATGGCTTCAGAAACTACTTTTTGAAAAGCAAATCCTTGCTTTCGAGCAGTTCATTACAAATCCAGATTCTTTTCGAAAAGTAATTTGAACTTTGCGAAAAGACAATTTTTACTTTGCGACTTAACTTTTCACATATTTAGACCTTGCGAAAAGAGAAAAAAAATAGAGAAAAAGAAAACTAGGCAAAAACTATGAAATAAAAACATATTGTACAGTTGTATACCATCAGATTTGGGGAGGCTCTTGATGATAGATGGGTAGCACAGGCTCCTGGGTATTTTCAATGCATGGTTTGAGCCTCTGACCATTTACTTTCAAGATTCTACCATTACATGAATCTAAAATGTCAATAGCTCCAGAAGGAGCTACATGAATGACAGTATATGGCCCTTCCCATCTGGATCTCAACTTTCCAGGAAAAAACTTAAGTTTTGAGTTAAATAACCATACCTTAGAGCCAGCTGTGAACTCTTTTCTCAACAAATTTTTATCATGGAAGGCTTTGACTTTCTCTTTGTAAACTCTTGAATTTGTGTATGCATCCATTCTCAGCTCCTCCAACTCAGCAAGTTGCAATTTCCTGTGATTACTAGCAGTAATCAGATCCATGTTCAATGTTTTAATGGCCCAAAGGGCTTTATATTCTAACTCCACTAGTAAATGGCATGCTTTGCCATAGACCAACCAGAATGGGGACATGCCAATTGGGGTTTTATAGGCTGTCCTATATGCCCATAATGCATCATTCAGCTTAAAGGACCAATCCTTTCTGTCCTTCTTCACAGTCTTTTCCAGTATATGTTTGATTTCTCTATTGGAAATCTCCACTTGTCCACTAGTTTGTGGATGATATGGAGTAGCTACTCTATGAGTCACAGAGTATTTTTTCAATAAAGTTTCAAACTGTTTATTACAAAAATGGCTTCCCCCATCACTGATAATAGCTCTGGGAAAATCAAACCTAGAAAAAATGTGATCCTTTAAAAATTTAAGAACCACTCTATGATCATTGGTTTTAGTGGCTGTGGCTTCAACCCATTTGGATACATAATCCATAGCTACTAAAATGAAATTACACCCATTGGAAGGAGGAAAGGGACCCATGAAGTCTATCCCCCAAATATCAAACAATTCAACTACCAAAATAGGCTGTAAAGGCATTGAGTTTCTCTTGGAAATGCTGCCCAATTTCTGGCAGTTCTGGCAAGACTTACAGTGCTGCAGAGCATCTTTGAAAAGTGTAGGCCAATAAAATCCACACTGCAAAACCTTTGCAGCAGTTTTGTTTCCACTAAAATGACCTCCACAGGCCTGTTCATGACACATAGAAAGTATTCTATGAAATTCTTGGTCAGGGACACATTTTCTTATTATTTGGTCTGCACAACTCTTAAACAGATAAGGATCTTCCCAGATGAAATGTTTAACCTTTGAGAAGAAAAGATCTTTATCCATTTTATTCCAATGTTGAGGAATTCTTCCAGTAGCCAAAAAGTTGACTATGTTTGCAAACCAAGGAGTGTGTACACTAATAGCAAAAAGTTGCTCATCAGGGAAAGATTCATTGATAGGCAGCCTATCAATCTCAGCAGTTAAAATTCTAGACAGGTGATCAGCCACCACATTCTCCACACCCTTTTTATCTTTGATCTGTAAATCAAATTCCTGTAATAGGAGAATCCACCTGATTAATCTTGGTTTGGTGTCCTTCTTAGACAGAAGGTATTTCAAAGCAGAGTGGTCAGTGAACACCACTATTTGTGAACCCAAGACATATGACCTGAATTTCTCTAAAGCAAAAACAATTGCCAGCAGCTCCTTCTCAGTTGTTGTGTAATTGAGCTGTGCATCAATCATTGATCTACTGGCATAAGCTATGACATGAGGCAGCTTATCCTTTCTCTGTCCAAGGACAGCTCCCAAAGCATAATTTGATGCATCACACATCAGTTCAAAAGCTAGTGAATAATCTGGAGACTGCAATATTGGAGCTGAAATCAAAAAGTTTTTTAAGAATTCAAATGTCTTCATGCATTCATTATTGAAAACAAAAGGGACATCTTGGCACAATAAATGACAAAGAGGCTTGGTTATTTTACTGAAGTCCTTAATGAATCTTCTGTAAAATCCAGCATGTCCCAGAAAACTTCTGATTTGTTTAACAGTTTTGGGAGGTGATAAATGTGCAATTAAATTAATTTTTGCTCTGTCCACCTCAATGCCCATGTGGGAAACAACATGGCCAAGGACAATGCCTTGGGTGACCATGAAATGGCTCTTCTCCCAGCTCAAAAGTAGATTGGTTTCTTCACATCTTTGTAACACCAATTTGAGATGATGCAAACACTGGGAAAAACTGTCTCCGTAGATTGAAAAATCATCCGTAAAAATCTCCATAAATTGGTCAATCATATCAGAGAAAATGGAGTACATGCATCTTTGAAAGGTAGCAGGAGCATTACAAAGACCAAAAGGCATTCTCCTATAGGCAAAAGTGCCAAAAGGGCAAGTGAATGTGGTCTTTTCCTGATCTTGTGGGTACACATGAATCTGGATGTAACTAGAGTAACCATCAAGAAAATAGTAATAAGCTTTTCCTGCTAGCTTATCTAAAATCTGATCAATGAATGGGAGAGGGAAATGGTCTTTTCTGGTCATTGAATTTAATTTTCTGTAATCAATACTGACCCTCCACCCAGTTGTTTGTCTGGTTGACATAAGCTCACCAGAATCTGAGGTTACAACAGTGATCCCAGATTTCTTAGGTACCACCTGTGTAGGTGCCACCCAAGCTGAATCTAAAATGGGGTAAATGACCCCTGCATCCAACAACTTAACAACCTCTTTCATGACCACTTCTTGCATATGAGGGTTCAGCCTCCTTTGCATTTCCCTACAAGGCTTTGCATCTTCTTCCAAATGGATTTTATACATGCAAACAGCTGGACTGATTCCTCCCAAATCAGCAATAGTCCAGCCAATTGCCCTTCTATGTTGTTTCAAAACAATCAACAGCTCTTCCTCCTAGTCCTTTGTGAGGGAGGAAGAAATAATCGCAGACAATGATTTATGATCTCCTAAAAATACATATTTCAAATTTTCTGGCAACTGCTTTAGTTCTAAATTAGGTGGGCTGAGAAAAGAAGGTAACAAAGGTACCTTAGCTGATTGTGGAAGGGGAAGAGTAGCAGGTTTCCAAGAAGAGAAACTTGCTGATTGATTATGAGTTCCTTGCACAACATTTACTTCCTCAGACTTTGAGGTACAAACTGTTTCTTCCTCGGAAATTCCCTAAGCATCTTTAGAATCTGTGGTGAAATCTTCATACTGCAGAAACTGTTGTAAAGTCCCTTCTACTAGGTCATCTAGTAGATCAACATGAAAATATTCCTCAGAGCTGAATTGAGGTTGTGTGACTGTATTATAAACATTTAATTTTACCTTCATGTTTCCAAAAGAGACTTCCATAATACCAGACCTGCATTGAATGCAAGCATGTGTCAGAGCTGTGAATGGTCTTCCCAAAATGACAGGGATGGAAGTTTTGCTTTTGGTAGGTTCCATGTCCAAAACTAGAAAATCAGTAGGATAGAAAAATTTATCTACTCCCACCAATACATCTTCAATCATCCCAACTGGCTTTCTTTCATATCTGTCTGCTAGTTGTAACACCACATGAGTGGGTTTTAATTCTCCAAAACCTAGTTTCTCACATACAGAATATGGAAGTAGGTTGACACTAGCACCCAAATCTAATAAAGCCTTTTCAATGGTATGTTCCCCAATAATGCAAGGGATTGTGGGGATTCCAGGATCTTGAAGTTTAGGAGGTGTGGCAATAGACAACACCTGATTAACTCTTTCCACAGCAAAGACCTTCTTAGATAATTGTATCCTAGACTGTCTTTTGTGAGTGCAGACATCTTTCATAAATTTTGCATATGCTAGAATTTGTTTGATTACCTCAAGCAAAGGTAGATTTATCTTGACTTGCTTGAAAGTCTCCATCATTTCATCTATTTTTGTGTTCCCTTTATCAAAAGGGGATATAGATTTCATTGCATGAGGAAATGGCAAATGAGGAACTAGTCCTTCATCTACAGCTTTAGAAGCATTATCAGAATCTTTTTGATTTTTTTGTTTTTCATTTGTTTAATTTTTCTGAGGTACATCAGCACCCCCACTGCTAACATTATGCTGCTCTTGCTGTATATCTTTATCATTTTCCTCATTTTTTTCTTCTTCAGTACCCACTTTGTTATTTATAATTCTTCCACTTCTCGAAGTTGTGACAGTTTTTACTTCTTCATGTTAAAGAGAAGCTTCTCCAACCATGAATTGTCCTTTGGGATTGTTCAAAGGTTGGCTGGGTAACTTTCCTTCCTCTCTTTTCGCCAAAGTATTTGAAAGTTGTCCCAATGTTTCTTCAATCTTCTTTATGCTCTGGCTGTGAAAGTTCACAGTCTGAGTTAAAGATCCTAAATTCTGGAGTGAATTTAGGACTTGATCTTCAAAAGAAGGGGACCTGGAAGGGATTTGAATCGACCGATTGTCGCAGTTGTTGTGGAATGGGTCAAAAATTTGGCTTGGCATAAAAATTCTGTTGATAAGGCTGTGCAGTTTTGAAAGGCATTTGGTTCTTTGGTTGCTGTTGCTGTTGTGATTGATAATTCCCCTGGCACCACCTCAAATTGGGGTGCCCTCTCCATGGATATTCATTTGACTGCATTTGTCCAAATGATTGGGCAGCATGAGACTGTTCCACCACTAGATCTGGGAACTGTGGTCAATTGAATGAGTAGGGGACTGGCATATCAGACATGCCTCCTCTACTCTTGCAACCATTGGATTTTTAAGTGAGTCCATCAATCTATCAAACTTTTTGGTTAAATTATCCATCTTTCTTTCCAACTCATTCACCTCATAAATCTTTCCTTTGGTGGTTTGCTGATTGTTCAACCTATCAGGATTTTCAATATCTCTTGATAGAGATTCCTGTTGAGTTGAGTTTTCACCAATTACTTCAAATAAGTCCCAAACCTCCTCAAGTGTTTTTTGCAAGTAAGTGCCTCCACAGGAGGCATCCACCATATTTTTACCTTTTTGATCAATTCCTTTATAGAAGCTTTGAACCAGCTGCCATCTGGGAATTTGATGATGAGGACATTGCCTTAAAAGTTCCTTAAATCTTTCCCACGCTTCATGGAAAGTTTCAGTTGAGTTTTGTGAGAAGGAAATGATACTTTGTCTCAATTGGCTTGTTTAGACATTGGGAAGTATTTGGCTAAAAATTGACACTGCAAATCATTCCAAGAAGTGATACTATTTGGTGCTAACATAGACAACCATGCTCTAGCTTTGTCCTTTAATGAAAAAGGAAAGAGCCCAAGCTTGGTTGCCTCTGGACCAAGTCCAACTTTGTTGAATGTGGTGCAAAGAGACAAGAATTCATCCACATGTTTGTATGGATCTTCCTTACTCAACCCATGGAAGGAAGGAAGCATTTGGATAGTCGATGATTTGATCTCATAATTTCCTTCAACAGTAGGAAATTGAATGCAAAAGGGAGAATTATAAGCACCAGGTGCAAAGTAATCCCTCAAAAGTCGAGGTTCTTCACCCATAGTAGCAGAATTCTGTGTTGTTTGTCTGGTTCGTAATAGCCTTTCAACTTCTAAATTCAGCGGGACAATCTCAGGGCTGAGAGTCCTCCTACCAAACATACAACACAAAATAAAAAAAAATCAGATTATTCACAGCAAACCTTCAGAATTCTCTTTTTTTTAAGTAGTTTCCCTCCTTCAAAAATGGATATGAATAACTGCACAGATATAAACAATAGAATAGTTTAGTACTGATATATAAAAAAATGAAAACATAGGTCTACCTATTTTAAAACAAATTCCCTCGCAACGGCGCCAAAAACTTGTTGTTGCCTCTAAGTGTGCATGATTTATTTGTGTTTTGAAAACAAATTTGCAATTGCTAAGTTATACTGATTCTGGAATATAAAAAAGGGTAAAGAAATATCAGCACAGAGAGAAGTGAATTAGCCTGCAAGATCAGGGTCAATTGTAGCAAGTTTTAAATGTAAATGAGTAGAAGATCGTCCACAGAGAATTTGTTTAAAATGTAAGATAAACCACCAGATCTGAGCTACCAGATCTGGCCTCCTATCCTATCTATATAGCACATAAGATGGGAGGTTGAATTTGTCACATTTAACTAAATGATAAAAGTAAAAGTTAAACTAAATGATCCAGATCTGAGTTGGGGGGATTTTGAGGTAAACTTATAAAAATGGAGAAATAATATCTAACTTTGATTTGGTCCTTGAAACACAATGAGAATGACTGCAGATCAAATGAGAAATGATCCAATCTTCATCTGGCTACAAGCACAGATGTAAGAGAAATAAATCTAACTCAAGGATTAGATTTAGGCTTATGGCTATGGTCTGTCCACTTTAATGGCCACAGACCATCCAATAGTCTTTAATCTAAACCCTTAATTTAGAACAAGAAGCATCACTACAAATGCTGTGAGAGATTAGGTTACAAACACTAATTCCCATAGGATTAATGAATCAAGGGAAATTGCATGAAAAACAGTAAATCTAAAGGAGTCTAATGCAATAAGGAGATCAGAGGGAACCCTTAACATGAGTCCAATTGAGAATGTACGGTTTACAGCAACCTTTTCAAATTCACCATTACAATTACAGAGCACCGCTTAAATAGCTCTTAGATTTGTAGTCTTGAATACAACTCTCCTTTGAATTATAGAAGTATCTCACAGCTCTCAATTGCAAGTAAAAGTGAGGCTATTACAGGGATTTCAGACAAACTATCTGATTTGGAAATGGGGGAATAGGAATGAAACTCAAAATCTGGATCCCCAAATCGGGCAAATGGTTCATCTATTTATAGTTTTCCCCAGGTCTAGCTCAGATGCGTATCGACCAATCAGAAGTGCTCAGATCTGTATCAACCAAAGGTAGTCGAGCACAAGGATCCAGATCTGTTCTGGCCAATCAGAATTGCTCGATCTAGTTCAGCCAATCAAGCGACATAAGCATCAATTCTGTTATGCATTTTGAAAATCTGTTAGAGCTTCTAGAAGTTCCCGCCAAGTTATTTCATCTCTGGGTGCTCACATGGGGTGGAATATGCCTTCGCTTCATGCTTAGAATCTTTTGGAATGTCCCTAGGTTTTTAAATGCATTGGGACGCATGAAAAAGATTACTGAATTATCCTTGCAAAAGCTGGGAATCTCCAGAATACCATTTCGCATAGTTTAGGGGACTTTTCGCAAGGTATTGTGACTCCTGAAGCTCTTTTCGCAACGTTCAGGTTCTGCTCGAATGGAGTTCTCTTCTTTTCGAAAAGGTCAATCATCTCTTCGAAGAGTTCAGGTACTCTTCGAAAACTAAGCCTAGAGTTTTTAGTTCTTTTCGTAGAGTTCAGGTTCTTTTCAAAAAGTTCAGGTTCTTTTCGAAAAGCACTATGTAGTGCATTTTTCTGTTCGAATTGTTCCATACTTCTTTTCTGGGTTGAGACCAGGTCTTCGCCTCTTCAGTTCAGGCCTTTTAACAGCTAGTGAGGTTGTTTATTCCCTTTCTTCCTTTGGATCGACATAGATTATCATCTTTTTGGCACTTTTAGGCTGCTTTCATGGTTAAGCCTATCTTTATTGTTAGCTGTAACACAAGCACTTAAAACACTTATTTAGTTCGCTCAAAGGTCTATCAAGACCCAGGTTAAGGGGTAAAAAATGGTATTTTCCAGTTCTCAACATCACTCTGCCATGATTCCACCCTTAAGGCTATAACCTGTCCACTTAAATGGTCACAGATTATCCCATAGGGGAGCCACTATCCAGGGATGGGTCAAAACATAACAAGTAAATCATTGCTGGCACTATTTCATCCAGGCTACCAGCTCAAGAATCCATAGGGAACCTCAACCTCTAAAGTTCTATATGTGGGGCTAAGGCTGTAGGACCATGATAGCCCAGACACATAGAACCAGTAAGAGATTGAGTACAACCTTCGATCTAGTTGTCTATTGCTTGAGAGAGGCTATAATGGTCCAGTCACCAGCCTACAATCTCTATAACCAGATCAGATCCAATTTCTGATGGCGGATCTATACAAATATAGGGGAGTCTGCCTCTGTACAATCTATCACCAGGCTTCTACAAGCTCAGGTGTAAAGAAGAAGGATCCATCTTGGATCGGTGGATTAGAATCACCTTAAGGCTATAATCTGTCCACTTACATGGTCACAGACTATCCCAGAGGTTATCCTCCTCACAGAGCCCAAAACAAAACAAGAATATCGCTGCTACCACCATGCTCACAAGGCTACCTGCTCAAGCTCCCATGGGGATTTCAGATCTAGTGGGTCCTGTGGTGGGGCTAAGGCTGTAGGACCATGATAGCCCAGACACACAGGTCACTTGGATCTAAATGGCCCTTAGAATCAGTCCTCCATTGCTTTGAAACACAGCCAAAGCAATGGCAGATCGTAAGACATAAACACCAATCCCACAAAGTACAAATCCTATTATAGAACTTCCATTGATCTAATTCAAAAACACATACAAAGGCATAGCCAGCAAGTGCTGGACTATGGAGAGAAGGAAAGAAAAAGAAAATTACTTACTGCTAAAAAGAAAGAGAAAAGAAAAAATGATCTGAGATGGGTTCCCAGATACCTAAACCTATGCTAGGTATGGGTTTATATAGCAGTGGGGTGGTGGCGCATTAGGGTTAGGAAACCCTAATTTTAATGATGCCATGTGGCCTAATAATGATCCTTGGATGCCTCGGGGCGAGGGCACAGAGATTTGAGCATGGAAGTGTGTGCCCTAATCGCTGAAAATACCCAGAAGGTCCTCTGCTGAAGAGATGGAAGTTTAGGGTCAGAGCTTCGCTAGGTAGCTGTAGTTTCCCAGACTTGTCATGTGGTAGCTCTTTGCTCTTCACTAGGATGATTTGACACTGAAGCTTCAACCGTCACGAGGTTTCTTTGGTTTGCTCTTCAGGCAGTTGCGCGGTAGAGAATTGCGCTCTCGCTGGATTGGGCTTCGTGAGGTTGAATAGAAAACACAGTCTCAAGTGTCGCGAGGTTGAAATTCAAGCAATCGCGAGGTCACTTGATCTTCGCTGGGCTGATCTTTGCGAGAGTGAATTTGAGCAGCGCGAGAACTTCGCGAGCTCTTCTCTTTACTAGACTTCACGACTTACCTCGCGAGGCTCTACTTAGTTCTGAACTGTGCGAGGTTCTATGTCTCACTTGATCTTTGCGAGGTTGGCTTTCCCTGCGCCAGGATGTCTTCTTTCTTGAATGGCATGAGAACTACGCGAGGCGTTCTTCTTCTGATAATTGCATCCCGTAGGGACTGCGCGATAGCTGCAGGAGGAATCTTCTGAAGCTCTCTCCCCTCAGCCGTTCTGAGCGAACAGCACAAGATTGAGAGAGGTCTGCTTTGAACTGCGTGACACTGCGCGATGTGTTCTACTCTTGGGGTTCGTGAGAGCTGCGCGAGTTTGAGTTTCTGAAGCTCTTCAGTCACTCATCTGCGCGAGAGGTTGCTGTAAAGTCTTGGGAAGCTCAGTTGAACTGCGCGAGGCATATTTCTCCTGAATCCTCTAAAGCTTGGGTCAACTGTGCGAGGATCATTTTAGGTCTGGATTCAGAGTTCATTCTTCTGAGGGATATCTGGTGCCAAAGCAGGCTCCTTAACAGGATTTCTGGCCTTATTTCACTGCTGATTATTACCTACACAAAACACTTAACAAGAACTTATTAGGTGGCTAAGGGTCTAATCAAAGGTTAAGTTAAGGGGTGAAAAGTGGTACTTTTCAGGTCTTAATAAAAGGGCATGAGGTTTCTTCATTTTCTTCACCTTCTCACATAAATCTCTAATCCCCTCAAAAACTAACTTGGCTACATCCAAGTAGTGATTTCTGTGAAATGATAAGAGGGCATCAGCTATGGGGTACCTCCTCTCCTGGTTGTGCCCAGAGCAATATATATTTTTCTGCAACACAACATCCATTAGCCTGAGGTTGGGGTGCAACACAACATCCATTAACCTGAGGTAGTGATCCCTCTAGTTAACTCTTTGGCTATCTCAGTAATGGTGGCTATCAAAGGAGGGCCCAAGCCCACTCAGGGTTATACCTGGCTTGTATCCCTAGTATCCTTGCAATGTCTGCTTGGTTGAATAGCATCTTAAAATAATCAATTAAAATTAGTAGTGCTGGGTTCCCATCATCACCAGTTTTTAACTTCATATTCTGATAAAATAATCTTACCAATCTTGGGAAAACCAGCTGCATTGAGGGTCTCAATAGGGGCAGCAGTGATGCCTTCGCCAGATATTCAATGGAAGCAGAAGTCTCAGGTAGCTCCTTAAAATAGGCTTTATTGAAAATGGTTTTAGCCTCCAACTGAATTGCTTTCACAAATTTAGAAGGGATCCTGAGTTGTTCCGTAGTCTCTTCTTCCTAAACCTCAAGGAGCTTAGGGGCCATAACTTTGCCCTTTTCTTGTTTCTTCTTTGATTTATCAGGGCTCTTAAAAGGTGGGTGCTCTTTGACCCTCTTCTTTTCTTTCGGAATGGAGGGCTCAACAACAGGTGAGGGAGCCTCAAAGGTCTCTAATGTGGAGGCCTCTGTAATCATAGCCGACTTTCGAGTGGCTACAGGGCTGCCACTGACGGATGGGTTCAGCAGCGCAGGAAGGGTATCTACAAATTTTGAACCCGTGGCCATAGGTGCTCAGATTAGCAAAATTTGGGTTTACAACTTTGAGAAAATACTACTCACTTAGAGTAAGCACAAAATCTTCAAATTCTCCCCTTCTTATCTTCTTTTAACTAAATCAAGCACAGGGTTGAGAGAGAAATGGAGATCGTACTAGTTGAGAGCTAGGGTTCCACTTGAAATTGTGCACAATAGCTCAAATCCCCCTAAACCTCGTTCAAAGTAACCAAGAGTAGCTGGGGAACAAAATGATGGGAGGAAAAGGCCTGAGATAGTGTGGATTACAAAGTAGAGAAGAAAGGAGGGGAAAGGGGCGTCGATTCTTGTGCAGAGAAACTAGGGCAGACAGAGGAAATGAAGAAAATGAGGGGCTTCATTGACTTTATAGAGCAAATACCGTGCTTCGTGGAGTTGGCAAGAGGAGCTCGCAGAGTCAAATTCTTGCGTAGTTGGCATTTAAGACCGTGAGATGTTCTGTCGCGCTGAAGAACAAGCTGCCTCGCACTGAAAACTCACGAAGCTGAATCTTTTACCTTTAGTGCGCAAGGCCATGTGTTGCCTTAAAAATTTATCTCGCGTGGTGCTCGTACAGAACCACACTGAGCCATGCTTCTGTTACAGTTTGATCTCACAGAGCAGAAAGGCAACTCTGCGAGGCATTTTGATAGCCATTGCTCAGGCATTTAGTGCGCGAGGAAGCCAAGTGATGGCTTGGGCAACAATTTAAGCATTCTACCTCTATGGGATAGCATATCTTTTCGACCTTTACTCAGTTAGCTCAATGCAGCGCAGTGGTTAGTGCATTCATGCTGTTGTGCACCCAACCATTGTGCATGGGCACAAAACCTAAGACAGGTAATTCACTTCAATCATGAAACACATATGCCCATTTAAATCAATATATCATCAGTATTGCAGGATTTTAAAGATAGTTTTTTATATCAAGTTCAATGCAATTATGATGAGAGCACCTCAACCAATCATCCACAATCATACGCAACAAATACAAATGATAAAAATGCACATGTATCTAGCATAAAATTCACCACAAAATTCAAAAATAGATAAAGCAAGACAAGTAAATCATCATAACACTAAAAACACAACTGAAAGAATTCTGCAAAACACAAATCAAAATAGAATTTTCATTCATATGGTACACTTATTACCAATGTTTGGATCACTCAACACTAGCTTCCTCCTGAGTAGAGGATGCATCACCAATCATATACTGACCTTTCGGATTTGTCAGAGGCTGACTAGGCAATTTTCCTTCTTCCCTCCTATTCAAAGCATTATAAATATGTCCCAGCTGGTCCTCAATCTTCTTGATGCTCTGTCCATGCGAATTGACAGTTTGCACCAAGCTCCCTAAATTAGGTATTGAAGCCAGCATCTACTCTTCAAATGAAGAGGATCTGGGCTGTTGTGGGGGCAGGGCCAACTAGTTTGACTGTGGGGTAGGTAACAGAAAATTTTGCCTTGATGGGTAACCTTGATTAAACTGGTGTTGGGTTCTGTAAGGAGCTCCCATTTGCTGCTGCTGGGATTGAGGGTATGAATCTTGCCTCCACCTCAGATTTGGGTGGTTCCTCTAAGAATACCTAGCAGGTTGCTGCCCAAAAGTTTGAGTAGCATTGGCTTGCTTCATAACAATGTCTGAAAACTGGGTGACAGATGGACAATCACGAATAGAATGTGTGGGAGACTGGAATATCAGACATGCTTCCCCCACCTGTGCAACCACTCGGGGCTGTATCACATTCATGAGTTTGTCAAATTTCAAGCTTAGGTTGTCCACCTTTCTCTCCAGATCACCTTACACCTTCACTTCATATATTCCACCTCTAGGGGTGGCCTCTTTTACCATCTTAGCTGGAGTTTGACTATCATTGCATAACAGAGACTCCTGTTGTATGGAATTTTCTCCTATTATATTAAACAGCTCTCATGCTTCCTTAGCTGTCTTGTGGAGGTAACTACCACCACAGGAAGCATCCACCATATCCCTACTCTTGGAATTAATTCCTTGATAAAACACTTGGACAAGCTGCCACATTGGGATTTGGTGGTGGGGGCATTATTTTAACATCTCCTAGAATCTTTCCCAAGGTTTATAAAAATCCTTAGTTGAGGACTGAGTGAATGACAAAATATTTGACCTCATCTGGTTGGTTTTGTTCATGGGAAAGAATTTGGCAAGGAATTTGGTTTGAAGGTCACCACATGACTGTATGCTATTGGCTGGGAGCTTTGATAGCCATGTGCTAGCTTTGTCCTTTAATGAGAAAGGAAAAAGCCTCAATTTGGTGGCCTCTGGCCCCATGCCAAGAATATTGAAGGTAGTGCAAAGTGCTAAAAATTGGTCTATTGCTTGTAGGGATCTTCTTTACTAAGCCCATGAAATAAAGGCAACATATTGATGGTGGAGGATTTAATCTTATAATTCCCTTCAACATAGGAGAATTGAATGCAGAAGGGAGAAATGTACTCCCCAGGTGCATTGTACTCCTTTAGTATTCTCTGCCTCTCAGCCATGATAGCTGGTTAAGTTTCAATACCAGGGCCTTGTGGGGTGCATCTAGGTTTAAGGATCCTTTCAACCTCTAGATTTGGAATTTCTAACTCAGGGTTTAAAGTCCTCCTACCATGCATATACTCATACCCATAGTAAGTACAGAAAATGCTCACAAGCACATACAAAGAATAGTTCAAACAAAAATTAATAACTACAAAGATTTACACTAAACAAACATAGGGAAGTAAACATAAATGGACTGAGATTTTAGAGAAAAGTAAGTACAAATAGAGCTAGCTTCACTCCAAATGCACCTCGAGCTTTTCCCTTCTTCTATTGTCCATTTTTGCAAATTTCCATAAAGAATCAGTAGTACTTTTATTCTAGTTTAGGTACAGCTACAAAGAATTTGGAAATTTAAATTATAGTACAACTCAAGTCTACTAAAAACTTGTTGGTTATTCTAGCTATGCTTCAGTTTATTGTGTGGTGGAAACCAATTAAAAATAACATGAAATAAAAGAATGGAATCAGTACAGCTAGAGTACTCCTACACCTGTAAGATACAGGGCCTATTGTAGTAAGTTTTGATAAGTAAGAGTTTGTCCCATAGCGAAGTTGATCAAGAACAAAAAAATGGGCTAAGATAGTAGGCCTCCAGATCTGACAATCCTAAAGAAAGGGAGTTGGGTGTCACGACTACACTAAATTAATCCTAAAAATAGAGAAATAAAATGTAGCCCTATCCTGAAGAAAAGGTTAAAAATAAGATGGTGTGTACCAAAATAAAATGTAAAAAATGGTGAGAAGTAAGCAGGTTAAGTTTAGAATTTAAATAGTAATGTAACACTGATTTAGTCTGTTTCTGCAATGCTCTTTGTTGAGACACTACCAAAACCCTTAATAAGGTAGAAATATCTGGATTAACCCATGCCATTTGGGGTGCTCTTAAAGCTATAGGCCGTCCACTCAAATGGTCACAGCATATCCTATAGAGTTTGTCAAATCCCATTAGTTAAACCAGAAGTTACCCATCTAGTCCAGAGGAGTGGACTGATCATTTCTCCAGCCACTGGACCAGATCAAGTTGTGAATACTATTGCAGCACTATATAATGCCAGTGCTATGAGCTCCCCAGATTTGAGCACAGACCTGGCCGACATCCATAGGTATTCCAACCCATATGATCCTAACTGCTTTGCTAAGGCAAACGGTTCACTAGTGCCCACAAGAAGGACCATGCAACAGGTTTAATAGGGCTTTAGATTCAGCTGGGCATTACTACAAACGGTCTATAATGACTCAGCCAGAAGCTGTAATTAGTACAGAGAGATCAGATCTAACATCTGATGTCACCTAGGTAAATCAGAGAGGAGCCAGTTCCTGTACAGACCTCCTCACAAGGATCTAGAAGATCATGTGTGGGGAGAAGAATCCTTCTCAAACATGTGAATAAACACAACCTACGGCTATACTTTGTCCACTCGAATGGTGAAAGGGTATCCCATTGGTCTGTCCATACCATAGAGGCCTGAGAAAGAACATGAAAACTGCTACAACCACCATGATCCATAGGCCTCCGAGCTCCTTAGATCTCACTACAGATCCAACATTGCTTTCCATGGGGCTATCGAACCAAGGGAAATCAGATGGTAAATAATAGAGCTACTAGAAACTGAATGGGCTAGTCTCAAATATATGGATTCTATAGGCTTCTAAAGAAACCATGAGATCTTTCTTTAGATCAAATTAGGCATTAAAACAACAATCTATTGATAAACACAAAACCTACGATGAACTGTCTCCAGGCTGCAGCCTGTACACAACTGCTCATCTACAATCCCAATGTATACAAAACCCTATTATAAACTGAAATAAAACTAAACCTAGCTGCTTACAGGGAGATTAGCCAGCAATTACTAGGCTATGAGAAGAAAATAGAGAAAAAGAGGTGATCAAACCTTAACCCTAGACTGCTGGAACTCGCAGCCGGTAGAGGATTAAAAGAAGGGTCGATGATAAAACTAGACTCTAAGTGTAGCTTATATACTCTGTCTATACTGCCTTGGTTTTAAAGGGATTAACCTTAATTTTTCCAGCAAACGTGGCACTGTTACATCCCTTGAATGTCTTGAGTCGTGTGCCTCAAAATCTGTGCATTGGGATGTGTGCCCTAGCCTTGGGAAATTCCCAAAAGGTCCTCAAGTTAAACTGAGAAGTGGAGGGCCCGTGCTTCGTAGGGCTGGCATATGCATTTACTTATTTATGCAGTTGTATGGCCTTCACGGAGTAGCTTTTGGTTGGTGGGAACTGCTCACTCGCACAGTAGATCTTCAGTTAATCACGCAGTTCGTTTACGCTGCAATTCTATCGTAGAGATGATCTGGAGTGCCTATACTTCTTGCGTAGTAGAGCTTTAGAAACTCTTTCTATTGTTAGGTGTTGGGGAATTTCAGTGTGTTGATTTATTGTATAATGATGAATACAAAATAAGGTCAGAGTAAAATAGGGGATGGATTCAGCACAACAAAAATATCTTAGACCTGCAAGATACAGGGTCCTTTGTAGCAAGTTTTAAAAGAGTAAGTAAGGGAATGTCCATAGGGTGGTGATTTCAAAAATATGGTAAATCTCTAGATCTGTAAGAGATCTGACACCTTACTAATTCTAAGTCAGCTAAAAGACATGGGAGAGTTTAAAACGGGTTGTCACTTAAGCTAAACTACAAATAAAATGCAACTAACTGAGATCGAGTCCAGAGATATAGATCTTGCAGATGGAAGGGTTTAAAAACAAAAAATGGAGAAGAATAGCTTGAAGATTGGCCTTACTGCAATCAGGTTGAGCTAATCATATTATAGGGGTTCAAAGAACACAAATCCCTCAGCTGGCTACAGGCACAGCTGCAGGGTAGAAGATTCCACTCTAAGCTAAAGGATTCAACTGATCTTAAGGCTTTGGTCTGTCCACATTAATGGTCACAAGCCATCCTATAGACTTCATCCAATCCAAAGGTTTATGGTGGAAGAATCCAATCGAAACCAGAGATTGGACTGCACTTAAGGCTATGATCTGTCCACTTTAATAGTCACAAATCATCCTAGGGAATTCCTCCAAACCAAAGGTTTCAACCAGAGCAGTAAAATCACTACAGATTCTACAATTTCTAGGTCACAAACATAAGAAATTGTAAGGATATTAGATCTAGGGAGATCAGGTGGTATCCAAGAGGTCTACCAGTTTAGTGGGTGAGCTGATCAATAGACTCCTCTACATAAATTCGATCGAGCACCAAATGAAACCAAAGGAACTATAGATCCAATTAAAACAATAAAAACAATATTTAGATTGCAGTAAAACTCGCTCTATAATGAAATTCTCTTAGATCTGTAGTCTGTGTAGCAATTAACCCACCACAACACTCTCAACCTTACCCAATTACAGATCTAACCTCTCTCCTCGCTGCTCCTAGGGAATTAGCCAGCCATAGTTGAGTTAAAAGAGGGAAAATAGAATTCACTGCAAGCTCTGATCTCCAGAATTTGATCTAAATCTCGATCTCCCCTAATTGCAATTGGGGATCTCAATATATAACTTTCTCCCTATTTTTCCCACCAATCGTCCCTACTAGAACGTCCTTAGAGTTTGTTAAAGTTCTGTTAGAGCACGTGGGCTGGTTAGGATTTCCTAGGACATCTTTTAGATCGTCGTGCCTATTACCAACATGCCTCAGTTTGCATGAAGCAGGTCACCAAGTTGCAGCGTGTGCATAGCAGCTTTTCTGAGAAGTTCATCACACAATTTTGTTAGGTTCAGGAAGCTTCTGACAGGTTCAAATGGAGCTTTGTGGCCCCTTTCGATAGGTTCTCAAGTCTCTTCGTTAGCTTCCGATTGGATGATTCTTCTCTTAAAGCTTCATCATTCACAACCCTTTGTCTGGAGCATTCGACAGGTTGGAGAAGTTTTTCGAGTGGTCGGAGGACCAATTCAATAGGTTCAGCTCTGCATGCCATCATTCCAATAGGATTGCTCTCATTCCTCTCGAAAGGCTCAAGCACCCTTCAATAGGTTCTGTTCTAGTGTCTCCATCTCGATAGGTTCAGGAAGCCATTCGATAGGTTCACCTTACACCTCAGACAGGCTTTTGATAGGATGGTTTGTTCCTTTCTTTTAGCTACTCAATAGGTTCTTGGATCCTATCGAACTCCCCAATCTACACGAATCCATCCTTTCTCTGCCGTCAGATCCTATCAAACCCTTTCCAACTGCACAAATTCCTTCAATTTAGCTTTCAGCTCCTATCGAAGTCTTCAGATGACCTCTCGATAGGATATTTTCAGCCTATTTTCAGTTCCTTCGCCTTGCCTTACTATTGCCACACGCCCTAAGGGCCCAATGGTGTGCAGCCCTCTGGTGTGCTATTGCTGGGTCTTTCCTGTGCTGAGAGATAAACTTCCTTGTGTGGCATTCTTGAGTGGTTTTCTACATTTTTTCTATCTTTTATTGCTATCTATAAAACAGACTCAATAGAGGTTTATTAATGTGCTCATAGATCCTGCAAAGGTCAGGTTAAGGGGTGAAAACTGGCATTTTTCACTACTTAACACTAGGCACTCTCGCAGTTATGCTCCTGCGCTCGCGTAGTAGTTGGTAAGGCTTCAAAGGGCGCGAGATCTATGCGAGAAGAATTTTGGGTGTCTCTCTCTTCCAGGGTCATGCACAAACTCTGCGAGGTGAATTTTAGTCCAGTTCACACAAGGACTCGCTATGTTCTTCGCGCGGCTGCTTTAATGCCTGACCTCCGCAAGAGCTTCGCGACCACAAATTTTGAGAATTTTAATCTGTGAGATCTTCGTGATATATTTACAACTATCTTTTTAACTGCGCATCCTATTTGCGCGAGGGCATCTTCCACTACATCCTTAGCTTTGCGAGGGAGCTTCTCAACTCTGCGAGATCTATCTTTCTATGCTCTGTTGCATTGCACTTGCTGCTTTTACAACTTCTCCATTCTCAGCCAACTTCATTCATCTACTAGGCTTTTGATTAATGATGATCAGCACCAAGTCAATGTGGTGAGCACTACCAGGGTGTTCGATTAGGCTTTGGTTCAGCTGTCTTCTTTGCATGTCTTCTTCCTCTTTTTTGGGCCAATAAGGATGGATTTTTTGTTAAGCTGCACAGATTATTGCTAAATATAAAACACACTTAATAAATGATTATTAGGCTGCTTCAAGGTCTATCAAAGGCTAGGTAAAGAGGTGAAAAGTGGTACTTTTCAGTGAATAACACACCCCCAAACCTAAACTTTGCTAGTCCCTAAGCAAAGGAAAACTTAAAACAGCTATTCTAAGATTTTAAATGCTACTTTTGTAGGGAGCACGGATAAATTTAGCATATGTACCAAGCCTTTTAAACCCCTAGGTGATCCCTAGTGGAGGAGTGCAGTCTCCTGAAAGTTTTCAGTGAAGGTACCCACAAACTTCACCATTAAAATAGTTAAAAGTAGTGTAGTAAATGACAAAACAAATTTCAATGAATAAAGTCTCAGTCCACACCTATGCTTTTAAAATCAGAGAAAATTACAGTAGTAATGTAGCCATTTAAAACTCAAAAATCAATATGCATGTGCATCACCACCAATTAGTTCACATCAAAGATACAATGTGCATATAATCAGTACAAAGCTTACCTTAAATTCAAAAATCAGTTTGGATACAACTCCAAAGAAGTTTAAATTCAGACCCAATTCTCACCAGGGCTATCTCTCAATCATGAAAATCAAAAGAGTGTTTACATTCTCATCAGCTCAAGAGCAGTTACAGACCCCAAATGGGCCTGCAAGCACGAGCATAGGCAAAGCTTTTGATTTCTGACATCCTCATGACTTTTCACCATAGATTAGACAACTCCTCATCTCCACATGACAGCTCATTTCACTTTGGATCTACAAGGCCTTTTTGAATGGGTTGTAATGTGGCTTATGGATGAGGGATATAAAGAATGAAGGGATAAAAAGGGATTCAAAATTAAGAAATCATCAAGGTAAAGAGTGATTAATGACTTCACTACCTTCAATTCAGCACAACTTCATCTTACTTGATATATTTCATAATCAAAGTGGCCAGCTTCTCTTCTTTTCAATTTTTAGATAATGTCCTTCTCTAGACTCCTCTTTCTTTTTCTCTTTTTATTTATTTATTTATTTATTTTTTAAGATGAACTGCCACAGAAAAACCACTGATACACTGTTGCTCATATGTTGCTTTTCTTCTCCTTCCACCAAATGTTGGACCACTCTCACTATCTTCAACTCCTTCTCCTTTACCTTTTCAATTCTCAGAGTGACGGTACAGTTAAATCAGGTCAAGAGGGTAAGGTGGAAGTACTCCAGTGTTTGTCAAATAAAAGTAGGATTTTTAAGGCTCAACGAGTGTATGCAAAAGGGCAATTTTAAAAGGTTGGATTTTCAGGCTCAAACTGTCCAAATGATGGCCTTGGATCATTTCCTCAGTGTCATGAGTGCTATCAATCAGTTTTGATTTGGAGGTGCCTGACTTCTAGTGAAAAGCTCTTGACTCAATCAGTCCTCAGAGCAGAAATAATGCCAAAAACACTCTTCAAAAGAAATTGGTGGGCCCAAATCTCACTAGGTATGGTCCTCAAATTAACCCATGGGGTGTATTTTTACCTTTTTCTCTCCTCTTAGGTTCACTAAGTACTAACTGAAAATTTTTCTGATGTTAGCTTCATGGTGGTGCAAAGATTTTGAAATTTTTAGTTTCAACATGTCTGTAAAATTTTTTAATTTTCCACAAATTTTCTCATTCTAACAAGTTAGGTGGGAATTGATTTTATTCATCCCAATTAAACCAACACTGTTGCACTAAAGTTAACTACTTCATTGGCAGACCTAGCTTGCCACACCCCCAATCTTATGAGGAGCAGTGTCCTCACTGATTCAAAGGTGGATGTGTAGCAAGCTCAAGACATAGAAATTAACATAACATGAACTACAAGAGAGAAATACACAACAAATAATATAAAAATAATCACATAGAAATAAAGAAAGACAGATTAGAAACTAAACAAAACAAAATAAAGAGCAATGTTATTATACAGCTAAAGTATGTACAAAGTATGTGGAAGTAAACTACAAAAAAAAAATGACACTATTTCCTAACTAAATACATGTGCAAAATTTAATCATCAGAATCCTTCGATTCTGCAGGTGGTTCCTGGATTCCCTTCCTCTTTGCTTACTTCAAAGTGGCAGCCTTAGATAGTGGTCTTTTGGAAGTAGCTTTCCTAGGCTTGGCTGAACTTTTTCTTGTTGGAGTGGAGGAAGATTTTTGTGTAGCATCATTAATTTTGAGTCCATGTTTGACTTGGCTGGGACCTGTTGCATCCGGAGCTGGTTGTTGGAGAGGTACATTTGGGTTTAGTTCCTTAAAAAGAGCCTCTGCCAACTCTCGATCAGTTTGTGTATTTGCCCTTTTCTCTAAAGCTGCAATTGTCACTCCATAATCATAAGCTCGCTCCGCAGTCATTCGTAGTTTCTCTTTCAGTTTCTTAATGACATCTTCCTGACTCTCTGCTCTTTTCTTTGCCTCGTTGTAGTGGATCATAATCTCCCTCCATCCTTTCTTGGTTTCCTTTTTCTCCACCTTATGAGCCTAAGTTCTTAAAGGAGGGGTGTCGCACTATAGCTTTCAAGCCAGCCATGCCCTGAACTACTTCTCTTTTTTTGTAGGCATTGGCATTCATGGCTCTGATTAGGGTGGAGTAAGGGGGCATGGGGGTAGAAAAGATAGGATATGTGGGTAGCTCAGAAATGGAAGAAGAGCCTGCTTGTAATGGAAGGGGATCGGATGAGCCCGAAAGTGGGGAGGAGGGCAGAGGGTGAGGGTCATGGAGGGTAGGCTCCGGTGGAGGTAGTTGAGGGTCCGGTTCAGTTTGAGTTTAGGCATCTCTAAAGGTGTTGAGAGAAATTTCTGGGATAGGTTCAATGGGTGTAAGAGCTAGTGGGGGTTATGGATTGATGTAGGGACAGTTGACTGTTGGGCTATTGGGTGAGAGTGGTTAAAGTTGCCTGGATGGATTGTAAAATGTTTGGGTTGGAGGTAGGGCTTGGTAAGGTTGAGTGAAGTGACTGAAGATTGGCCTCAATTGTAGCTGGGGTTTGGGTATTAGCCAACATTTGGGAGTGTAGGGAAAATAAGAGGTGTTGGATTTGGGGTAAGAGGTCAGGTATAGTATTGGGTGTGGGTTGGATAGGTGAAGCTGGTTAGAAGGGAGATGTGGGTCTGTGAGTGATGGTAGTGGCCTGTGGTGGTGTCGGATGTGGAGGGGTAAAGTGTGGAGGGTGAGGTGAGTCTGGGAAAGTTGTATACTCAAGGTTGATGTCTCCTAGGATAGCAGATATCATAGTGGAAAATTCCTGTCTTGAAAATAGCTTACTATTATGGGATAAGGGAATGGATTGGTCTATAGGCTCACTAGGGATAGGTACAAAAGGCTGGGAAGTCTCAATGGAATAATGTGGGGTTTCAAAGGTGTGGGCTTCAGGTTCATAAGGTGTGGGTATGGGTTCTGGAATGGTAGTGGTTTCAGGGAATGGAATTGTTTGGGTTATATAGGTGGGTTGGGGTGCAGTAGGGGTTTTGAAAGTTTTCCGTTTCTTCTGGTATGGGATCTTGACAGGTGGGCTAGGGTGGGTTGGAAAAATAGGTAGGGGCATAGACCTTGGTAGGGTGGCTGTGGTTATGGTGGTTGGTGGTATAGGGTCAGGTAAGGGTAGTGGGCTTGTGATGGGCTGTGATGTCTGGGTGGAAGGTGTATCTGGCATGGAGGTAAAGGTATTGGATGAGGGGGTGAGTATCATGCTGGCTGGCACAGGTGAAGGAGAGGTTATAGCAGCAGCAGTAGTAGCAGCTACAGTAGCAACTACTTCTTGAATGGTGGGGGCTACATCTCCCAGTAAGTCTGCCCTCCTCTTCTTCTTCTTTCCTATCATGGTGCCACTGATTCCCCATTGCTTCTTCCCACTCTATTTGGGGTTCAGTGCCACAGTCTCCTCCTCCCTTTGAAATGGGTACTCCCCCCACTTCAACAATGCAGTAATCAATCTGTAGTAGGGAAGGGCATGAGGTTTCTTCATTATCTTCACCTTCTCACATAAATCTCTAATCCCCTCAAAAACTAACTTGGCTGCATCTAAGTAGTGGTTTCTGTGAAATGATTAAATGCCATCAGCTATAGCGTACCTCCTCTCTTGCTCATGCCTAGAGCTATATATATTTTTCAGCAACACAACATCCATTAGCCTGAGGTTGGGGTGCAGATCCCTCTTTCAGATTGAGTCACCTGAGGTAGTGATCCCTCCTGTTAACTCCTTGGCCATCTCAGTAATGGTGGCTATCAAAGGAGGACCCAAGCCCCACTAAGGGATATACCTGACTGGTATCCCTAGTATCTTTGCAATGTCTGCTTGGTTGAATAACATCTCAAAATTATCAATTAAAACCAGCAGTGCTGGGTTCCCATCATCACCAATTTTTAACTTCATATTCTAATAAAATAATCTTACCAATCTTGAGAAAACCAGCTACATTGAGGGTCTCAACAGGGGCAGTAGTGATGCCTTTGCCAGATATTCAATGGAGGCAGAAGTCTCAGGTAGCTCCTCAAAATAGGCTTTATCGAAAATGGTTTCAGCCTCCAGCTGAATTGCTTTCACAAATTTAGAAGGGACCCTGAGGTGTTTAGTAGTCTCTTCTTCCTCAACCTCAGGGATCTCAAGGCTAGAGCTTTGCCCTTTTTCTATTTCTTATTTGATTTATCAGGGCTCTTAAAAGGTGGGTGCTCTCTGGCCCTCTTCTTTGAAGTAGATTTCTTCTTTTCTTTCAAAATGAAGGGCTCAACAGTAGGTGAGGGAGCCTCAAAGGTCTCCAATGGAGGCCTCTCCAATCCTGGCAGACTTTCTAGTGGTTACAGGGCTGCCATTGACGGATGGGTTCAGCATCACAGCAAGGGTATCTACAAATTTTGAACCTGTGGCCATAGGTGCTCAGATTAGCAAAATTTGGGTTTACAACTTTAAGAAAATACCACTCACTCAGAGTAAGCACAAAATCTTCTAATTCTCCCCTTTCTATCTTCTTTTAACTAAATCAAGCACAGGGTAAAGAGAGAAATGGAGATCGTACCAGTTGAGAGCTAGGGTTCCACTTGAAATTGTACACAATATCTCAAATCCTCACACACCTCATTCAATGTAACCAAGAGTAGCTGGGAATAAAATGATGGGAGGAAAATGCCTAAGGTAGTGTGGATTACAAAGTAGAGAAGAAAGGAGGGGAAAGGGACGTCGGTTCTTGTGCTGAGAAACTAGGTTAGATAGAGGAAATGAAGAAAATGAGGGGCTTCGCTTAGTTTATAGAGCAAATCCTGCGGTTCGTAGAGTTGGCAAGTAGAGCTCGCAGAGTAAAATTCTCGCATAGTTGGCATTTAAGACTGCGAGATGTTTTGTCGTGCTGAAGAACAAACTGCTTTGCACTAAAAACTCACGGAGCTAAATCTTCTACCTTTAGTGCGCGAGGCCATGTGTTGCCTCAAAAATTTATCTTGCGTGGTGCTCACGCAGAACGACACAGAGCCATGCTTCTCTTACAGCTTGATCTCACGGAGCAGAAAGGCAGCTCCATGAGGCATTTTGATAGCCATTGGTTAGGCTTTTAGTGCGCGAGGAAGCCAAGTGATGGCTCACATAGCAAATTTAAGCATTCTACCTCTGTGAGACAACATATCTTTTCAACCTTTACTCAGTTAGCTCAATGCAGCACAGTGGTTAGTGCATTCATGCTGCTATACACCTAACCATTGTGCATGGGCACCAAACCTAAGACAGGTAATTCACTTCAATCATGAAACACATATGCCCATTTAAATCAATATATCATCAGTATTGCAGGATTTTAAAGATAGTTTTTTATATCAAGTTCAATGCAATTATGATGAGAGCACCTCAACCAATCATCCACAATCATGCGCAGCAAATACAAATGATAAAAATTCACATGTATCCAGCACAAAATTCAAAAACAAACAAATGAAGTAAGACAAGCAAATCATCATAACACTAAAAATATCACTGACTGAATTCTATAGAACACAAATCAAAACAAAATTTTCATACAAATGGTACACTTATTACCAATGTTTAGACCACTGAGCACTAGCTTCCTCTTGAGTAGATGATGCATCACCAATCATATACTGACCTTTCAAATTTTTCAGAGGCTCACTAGACAATTTTCCTTCTTCCCTCCTATTCAAAGTATTACAAATCTGTCCCAGCTAGTCCTCAATCTTCTTGATGCTCTATCTATGAGAATTGACAGTTTGCACCAAGCTTCTCAAATTTTGCATGGAAGCCAACATCTGCTCTTTATGGGTTTAGTAAAAAAGATCCCTACAAGCATATAGACCAATTTTTAGCACTTTCCCCTACCTTCAATATTGTTGACTTGGGGCCAGAGGCCACCAAACTATGGTTTTTTCCTTTCTCACAAAAGGACAAAGCTAGCACATGGCTATCAAAGCTCCCAGCCAACAACATACAGTCATGGAGTGACCTTCAAACAAAATTCCTGGCCAAATTCTTTCTCATGAATAAAATCAGCTAGATGAGGACAAATATTTTGTCATTCACTCTGTCCTCAACTGAGGATTTTTATGAAGCTTGGAAAATATTCTAGGAGATGTTAAAACAATGCCCCCACCATCAAATTCCAATGTCGCAGGTTGTCCAAGTGTTTTATCAAGGAATTAATTCCAAGAGCAGGGATATGGTGAATGCTTCCTGTGGTGGTAGTTACCTCCACAAGATAGCTGAGGAAGCATGAGAGTTGTTTGATATAATAGGGGAAAATTCCATGCAGCAGGAGTCTCTGTCACTCAATGATAGCCAAACTCTAGCTAAAATGGTAAAAGAGGCCATTCCTAGAGGTGAAATATATGGAGTGAAGGTGCAAGGTGATTTGGAGAGAAAGGTAGATAACCTGAGCTTGAAATTTGACAAACTCATGAATGTGATGCAGCCCCGGGAGGTTGCACAGGTGGAGGAAGCATGCCTGATATGCCAGTCTCCCACACATTCTACTCATGATTGTCCATCTACCACCCCGTTTCTAGACTTTGTTATGGAGCAAGCCAATGCTGCTCAAAATTTTGGGCAGTAGCCTGCTGGGTATTCTTGGAGGAACCACCAAAATATGAGGTGGAGACAAGATTCATATCCTCAACCCCAACAGCAGTAAATGGTAGCTCCTTATATACCCCAGCAACAGTTTAATCAAGGTTACCCACCAAGGTAAAATTTTTTGTTACCTGCCCCACAGTCTTACCAGTTGGCCCTGCTCCCACAGTAGCCCAGATCCCCTTCATTTGAAGAGAAGATGCTGGCTTCAATGCAGAATTTAGGGAGCTTGGTGGAAACTATCAATTCTCATGGACAAAGCATCAAGAAGATTGAGGACCAGCTGGGATAGGTTTGTAATGCTCTGGATTAGAGGAAAGACGGAAAATTGCTTGGTCAGCCCCTGACAAATCTGAAAGGGCATTGTATGATTGAAAAAGTACCCTCTACCAATAAGGATGCCAATGTTATCACTACCATTAGGAGTGGGAGAGTGGTTGACAATCTGGTTGGCAAGGTAACAAAAGAGGTCGGAAAAAATGAAAATGAAAATGAAAGAAGTGTTAGTGTTAAAGAGCCAAGGATTGTATCCCCTGCAGTGAATCAGCAAGGGTAGAATAAGGGGGATGATGCTAAGCCCCAACATAAAGAAATAAATGAAGACAAACGAAAAAGACAAAAATATGACCATGAGGTCAATGGGCATGTAGCAGTGGCACTAGCAGTGCCACAGCTATCATTTACTCAAGCTCTAGTTCCCATCTCCTCCTGATAAAGGGAATTCTCAACTAGAGGAAATGTTGGAGACTTTCTAGTAGGTTAGAATTAATTTGCCTTTGCTTGATGCCATAAAACAAGTCCCTACTTATGCTAAGTTTTTAAAGGACCTCTGCACCCAAAAGGGGAAGCAAGGGTGTAGTTATCCAGAAGAGTTTTTACTGTTGAGCATATTGAGTCAGTCTTGTCCATGGCCACACCAGAAAAATTACAAGACCCAAGGGTACCTATTATCCCCTGCATAATCAGAAACCACACAATTGGTAAAGCCCTTTTGGACTTGGGGGCCAGTGTGAACTTACTCCCCATCTCAGTATATGGGGAGCTAGGTTTGGGGGAGCATAAACCTACCTCAGTTGTGCTCCAACTGGCTGACAGGTTTGAGAGAAGGCCTGTGAGTGTGGTAGAGGATGTCTTGGCAGGAGTTGACCCTTGCAAAAGCAAAACCCTAATTCCTGTTATCCTTGGCAGGCCATTCTTGGCTAGTGCAAATGCTTGCATATAATGCAGGTCAGGGATAATGGAGGTCACCTTTGGAAACATAAAGGCCCATTTAAATATGTACCATGCTGCTACAGTACCTCAGATTGACGTTGAGGACTGCTGTGAAGTAGATGTACTAGAGGGCCTGATAGAAGGAGAATTATCCAATCTACTGGATTGGGATAATCTGACTAAAAACCCGAAAAGTGTTTACAGTCTGGTTGTAAAAGGGGCCCAAATTCCCATGATAGAAGACAGCACAAATCCTGAGTCTTCTGTGGGCCTAGTGCATCACACATTTCTGCCCCTTCCTTAAACCACTAAGGCACCATTGTTGCCCTCAACTGAAAGTCCCCCTGAGCTGGAGCTAAAACAGCTCCCAGCCACATTGAAATATGCCTTCTTGGGGCAAGACAATAAGCTTCCCGTGATTGTCTCCTCCTCTCTCACTAATGAGTAGGAGGAGGAACTACTGAATATTCTTAAGAAGTACAAGAAAGCAATTGAGTAGACAATAGCTGACCTTGGAGGCATTAATGCCTCAGTTTGTATGCACAAGATTCACCTAGATGAGGGTGCAAAACTCTTAAGGGAGATGCAGAGGAAATTAAATCCTCACATGCAGGAGGTGGTCCTCAAAGAAATAGTAAAACTGTTGGATGCAGGGGTGATTTACCCCATTTCGAATTCCGAATGGGTGTCACCTATCTAGGTGGTACCTAAAAAGTTAGGCATCACAGTTGTTATCTCTTATTCTGGGGAGTTAATGCCAGCCAGAGAGACCACTGGCTGGAGAGTGTGTATTGATTATAGGAAGCTCAACTCTAGGACCAGAAAGGACCATTTCCCTCCCCCTTTTATTAACCAAATTCTAGACAAGTTGGCTGGGAAGGCATATTACTGTTTTCTTTATGGATACTCAGGGTATAACCAAAGCCCTGTGGATCCTCAAGATCAGAAGAAAACTACTTTCACATGTCCCTTTGGCACCTTTGCTTACAGAAGGATGCCTTTTGGACTGTGTAATGCCCCAGCCACTTTTCAGAGGTGCATGTATGCAATTTTTTTTTTTATATGATTGACAAATTCTTGGAAATCTTCATGGTTAATTTCTCTGTGTATGGGGACAGCTTTAGCCAGTATCTGAGTCACCTTGAAAGAGTTTTACATAGATGTGAGGAGACCAAGTTGGTCCTAAGTTGGGAAAAGAGTCACTCTATGGTGACACAGGGTATTATACTAGGCCATGTGGTCTCCCACAAAGGAATTGAGGTTGACAAGGCTAAAGTAGACTTGATCTCACATCTTCCCCCACCCAGGACTGTCAGGCAAATCAGATCATTTCTTTGATATGTGGGATTTTATAGGAGGTTCATCAAGGACTTTAGTAAGATTGCCAAACCATTATGCCACCTACTTTGCCAGGATGTGCCATTTGTATTTATTGTTGAATTCCTTGAGGCCTTTGAGGCTTTGAAGAAGTGCCTTACTACTCCCCCTGTAATCCAGGCCCCAGATTACTCACTCCCCTTTAAACTAATGTGTGATGCATCATACTTGGCCATAGGTGTTGTCATAGGACAGAGGAGAGATAAGCTGCCTGTAGTGATATATTATGCCAATAAAACACTAGCTGATGCTCAGCTGAACTACACCACAATAGAGGAGCTATTAGCAGTAGTGTTTACCGCGGACAAGTTTAGACCCTATTTGGTGGGATCTAAGATTGTGGTTTTTATAGATAACTCACCCTGAAATACCTACTGGCTAAGAAGGATGCAAAGCCTAGATTGATCAGATGGTTCCTCCTCTTGCAGGAGTTTGATCTAGAGATTAAAGATAAGAAGGGAGTTGAGAATGTAGTGGCTGACCACCTCTCTAGAATTATTCTGGATGAATGTGCAACAACACCTGTTAATGAGCTATTCCCTGATAAGCAGATTTTTGCTTTACAATCTAGTGTGCCCTGGTTTGCACATATTGTCAATTTTCTTACTACTGGTAGGATCCCTCCACACTGGTCTAATATAGACAAAGACCTGTTCTTCTCCTAGGTTATACATTTTCTATGGGAGGATCCATACCTTTTTAAGCATTGTGTAGATTAGGTCATTAGGAGATGCGTGCCTGAAAGTGACTTCCACAACATTCTTTCAATGTGCCATGAGCAAGCGTGTGGAGGTCACTTCAGTGGCAAAAAAACTGTAGCAAAAGTGCTCCAATGTGGGTTGTTTTGGCCTTCTTTGTTCAGAGATGCAAACATACATTGCAATGCCTGTAAGAGATGTCAAAGGATGGGAGGCATTTCCAAGAGAGACTTCATGCCATTGTAGCCCATCCTAGTTGTTGAATTTTTTGACATTTGCGGCATTGATTTAATGGGCCTCTTTCCTTCATCTATGAGATTTAACTTCATACTTGTGGAAGTGGACTATGTGTGAAAATGGGTGGAAGCCATTGCAACAAGGACCAATGACCACACAGTTGTCCTTAACTTCTTAAAGGATAATATCTTCTCACGGTTTGGCATCCCCAGAGCTATCACCAGTGATGGAGGGAGCCACTTCTGTAATAGACCTTTCGCGAACCTACTCAAGAAGTATTCTGTTACACACAGAATTGCAACTCCCTACCACCCACAGACTAGTGGGCAAGTTGAAATATCCAATAGGGAAGTTAAGCATATTCTGGAGAAGACTGTGAAGACTGATAGGAAGGATTCGGTAGAAAAACTAAATGATGCTTTGTGGGCTTATAAGACTGCCTACAAGACCCCTATTGGCATGTCCCCATTTAGGCTGGTGTATGGCAAGGCCTGTCACCTACCTGTAGAGTTAGAACACTGAGCCTATTGGGCTATCAAAGCAATAAATTTAAATCTAACTTCTGCTGGTTCTCACAGGAAGTTGCAAATGGTAGAACTTGATGAAATGAGGCTAGAAGCCTATGCAAATGTCAGAATGTATATGGAGAGATCAAAGGCATTCTTTGACAAGAAGCTGTTAAGAAAGGAATTCAGTGCTGGCACTAAGGTTTGGCTTTTCAACTCTAGACTTAAATATTTTCAGGGAAATTGAAATCCAGATGGAATGGACTTAACACTATCATGAAAGCTTCCCCATCTAGTGCTATGGAAATACTTGATCCATTATTAGGGCAGATCATGAAAGTAAATGGTTAGAGTCTCAAGATTTGTATAGAACAACTAGTGGAGCTTCCTCACACCGTTCACTTACATGAACCTCCCATTGCTCAGTGATCCACAACTTTGTATTATATGTGCCATATCTGTTAAGAATTGTTGTTTGTTTCTGTTTGATTAGGAACCTGTCATTTTTTATTTTTTTTATGGAGATTTATTTCTTTTCATCTGCTTTGTTTATTCTGCTTTGAGTACTTATTTATTTCTATTTGTAACATGGGAGATGAATGCTTATTGTTGTTGAGTGATTGAGGTACTAGCATTGTAACTGTATAGAATTTGTTTGTATGAAAGAATTGTATCATTTTGAATCTTTGATATGCATGTGCTGGTCTGAGGGAGGTCATGATCATTTGGAAAGGGGATACATATACCAAGATGTTGCAGAATGGGTGGCTGACATTGTACAAGCGTAGACCAGGACACAAATTATGAAAAGAGGTGGAGTGTTGGTTTCTCGCGGGGTTCTATGGCCTAATTTCCACAATCGCGAGCCATTTCAAAGCTTTCTGGTGGAGTCATGAGGGCACGAAAAGCAAATTTCAAAATATTCTACTACACGAGACCTCTAAAACTCCAAATGGTTGGCCATCACGGAGATCACCAATTCAGGTGCGCGAAAAATGATAAACTACTTCACACGCTCAGTCCCAACATCTACTCCATGACGTAACTTTGCAAGGCACACAATTCTGATTCTGTACTCGTGGAGCTATGTACTTCTGGGTGATTTTCCTTCTTATTACTGTACATTTATTCTGTACAAGAATTCTACTCCTTGAACACCTGTGGGAAGCTACGTGAAATGCAGGATTGCCTTAAATCCCATTGCTAAAAATAGACCAACATTTACTGTGCGACTTCTTCCCCATAATAAATTGTGCGACTTACCATTCCCGATATCAATCACAATTCATTGCCAACTAACTTCCTTTAATTTCTTTATGGAAATTGAGCTTGGAAGGAGGCGAGATTTTATATGCTAATTCATATTCCACTGCCCAAGTACTTTAAATACAGGGGTAGTTCGTCTTCATCTCATTCATTCTCCTTTGACCTCCGCAGTCCTTCCCTACTCTCAATTATGGCAGATGACAAACCCACTGATCTGCCAAACAAATTATACCCAATGTGGTTGGACCCGCTACCACCTAAGGAGCCTGACCCACTACAATTCCTTTGGGATGAGTACGAGGTGGTCTAGAAGATCCTGGCCAAGGAGGAGAAGAAGAAAAATAAGCAAAAGAAGAAGAAGCAAAAGACTGAGCCACCTGCTTTTCCCCCGCCATCCTCTTCTCCCCCCCATCCTCTTCAATCCCCCCACCACCTACTCTGCATCCTTCTCCCTGATCCCTGTTCTTTCCCCCCCTCTCTTGGCTTGCAGTTCCTCTTCCACATGCAGCTAGTTAAGGAAATCCCTGAGCCAGGAGGAAGAACCATTTTGTTTCGACAGGATGTGTTATTGCTGTGTATTTAGATTGTCCTTAGGTTTCTAACTTTCTATCTCTTTGTAATCTTTTTATTTTTTTTCCTTATAATGAAATGTCTTTTCCTGATGTTCTATTTGTAGTTCTGTGTGTTTATTTTTATGATTGTTTATTCTGTGTATTTCTCCCTTGTAGTTCATGTTATGTTTATTTCTATGTCTTGAGCCTGCTGCACATCCACCTTTGAATCATTGAGGACACTTCTCCTCATAAGTTTGGGGGTGTGGCAGGCTAGGTTTGCCAATGAAGCAGTTAACTTTAGTGCAGCAGTGTTGGTTCAATTGAGATGAATAAAATCAATTCTCACCTAAGTTCTTAGAATGAGAAAATTGGTGGAAAATCAATAACCAACAAATTTTTGGCACCGTTGCTATAGTATAGTGGTGAGTATTCCCGCCTATCACGCGGGTGACCCGGGTTCGATTCCTGGCAACGGCACCAAAATCTTGTTGGTTATTCCAGCTATGCTTTAGTTTATTGTCTGGTGGAAACCAATTAAAAATAAAATAAAATAAAAGAATGGAATCAGCACAGCTAGAGTAGTCCTAGACCTGCAAGCTACAGAGCCTATTGTAGCAAGTTTTGATAAGTAAGAGTTTATCCCACAGAGAAGTTGATCAAGAACCCAAAAATGGGTTATAATAGTAGGCCTCCAAATTTGATAATCCTAAAGAAAGGGAGTTGGGTGTCACGACTACACTAAATTAATCTTAAAAATTGAGAAATAAAATATAGCCCTATCCTGAAGAAAGGGTTAAGAAGAAGATGGTGTGTACCAAAAAAAAATGTAAAAAATGGTGAGAAGTAAGCAGGTTAAGTTCAGAGTTTTAACAGTAATGTAACTCAGATTTAGTCAGTCTTTGCAGTGCTCCTTGCTGAGACGCTATCAAAAGCCTCAACAAGGTAGAAATATTTGGTTTAACCGATGCCATTTGGGGTGCTCTTAAGGCTATAGGCTGTCCACTCAAATGGTCACAACCTATCCTATAGAGTCTTTTAAATTCCATTAGTTAAATCAGAAGTTGCCCATCTAGTCTAGATGAGTGGTCTGATCATTTCCCCAGCCATTGGACCAGATCAAGCCGTGAATACTATTGCAGCACTATGTAATGTCAGTGCTGCATAGACTTGGCTGACATCCATAGGTCTGCGCATAGACTTCGCTGACATCCCTAGGTCTGCGCATAGACTTGGCTGACATCCATAGATATTCCAACCCACAATATCCTAAGGGCTTTGCTAAGGCCAATGGCTCACTAGTGCCAATAAAAATGACCATACAATAGGTTGAATAGGGCTTTAAATTCATCTGGGCATTGCTACAAATGGCCTGCAATGACTCAGCCACAAGTTGCAATTACTATAGAGAGATCAGTTCTGACATCTGATATCAGCTAGGTAAAACAGAGGGGAGCCAGTTCCTGTACAAACCTCCTCATAAGGCTCTAGAAGCTCATGTACAGGGGAAAAGAATCCTTCTCAAACATGTGAATGGACACAACCTTAGGGCTATACTCTATCCATTCGAATGGTCACAAGGTATCCCATTAGTCTCTCCATGCCATAGAGGCCTGAGAAAGAACAAGACAACTGCTGCAACCACCATGGTCCACAGGCCTCCGAGCTCCCTAGATCTCACTACAGATCTAGCATTGCTTTCTATGGGGCTATCAAACCAAGGGAAATTAGATGGTAAATAAGAGATCTACTAGAAACCATAAGATCTTTAGATCCAATTAGGCATTAAAATAACAATCCATTGATAAACACAAAACTTACAATGAACTGTCTCTAGGTTGCAGCTTGTACACAAGTGCTCATCCACAATCCCAATGTATATAAAAACCTATTATAAACTAAAATAAAACTAAACCTAGCTGCTTATTGGAGTATTAGCTAGCAAGTGCTTAGCTAAGAGAGAAGAAAAAGGGGAAAAGGAGGTGATCAAACCCTAACCCTAGCCTGCTGGAGCTCGCAGTCGGCAAAGGATGAAAAGAAGGGTTGATGATAAAACTAGACTCTAAGTGTCATTTATATTCTCTGTCCATACTACCTTTGCTCTGAAGGGATTAACCCTAATGTTTCCAACAAATTTGGCATTGTTACATCCCTTGAATGTCTTGAGTCGTGCGCCTCAAAATCTGTGCCTCGAGAATTGTGCCCTAGCTTTGGGAAATTTCCAAAAGGTCCTTCAGTTAAACCTGAGAAGTGGGGAGCCTGTGCTTCGCTGGGTTGGCATATGCATTTACTTATTTGCATAGTTGCAGGGCCTTCACAGAGTAGCTTTTGATTGGTGGGAAGTGCTCACTCGTGCAATAGATCTTCAGTTAATCGCTCAGTTCCTTTGCGCTGCAATTCTGTCATGGAGATGATCTGAAGTGCCTATACTTCTCGTGTAGTAGAGCTTCAGAAACTCTTTCTCTCACTAGGTACTCATGCAGTTATACTCTAGCGTTCGTGTAGTAATTGGTAAGGCTTCAAAGTGTGCGAGATCTGCACAAGGAAAATTCTAGGTGTATGTCTCTTCCAGGGCCATGCACAAACTTCGTGAGGTGAATTTTAATCCAGTTCACACAAGGACTCGTTATGTTCTTTGCATGAGTTCTTTAAGGCCTGATCTCCGCAAGAGCTCCGCGACGATAAATTCTGAGGATTTTAATCTGTAAGATCTTCGTGATGTCTTTACAGCTCTCCTCTTAATTGCGCATCCTATCTGTGCAAGGGCATCTTCCACTACATCTTTAGCTTCGCAAGGGAGCTTTTAAACTTTACGAGATCTATCTTTCTATGCTCTGCTGCAATGCACTTGCTGCTTTTATAGCTTCTCCATTCTCAGCCAACTTCATTCATCTGCTAGGCTTTTGGCCAATGATGATCAGCACCTGGTCACCGTGGTGAGCACTACCATGGTGTTCCATTAGGCTGTGGTTTAGCTATCATCTTTGCATATCTTCTTCCTCTTCTTTGGGCCAATAAGGATGGATTTTGTGTTATGCTGTACAAATTATTGGTAACTATAAAACACACTTAACAAATGATTATTAGACTACTTCAACCTATATCAAAGGCTAGGTTAAGAGGTGAAAAGTGATACTTTTTAATGAATAACAGGTGCTATGGTCTAAAACTGAATTAATATTAATAATTAAAACTAAGAAAAATCCTAAGTCTAAGAACTAAGCACTACGGTCAAAAATTATAAATTAAATTCTTGCCTAAGGTCGAGGCTGCGGAGAGAAATCTCAAAGATTCAAAGCTTAAATCTCGAAATCATGGCTATGTTCCTCTATGGGTTCGTTCTCGGAGTTCTCTGGTTTCGAAATCCCTAAAAAATTTCGTTCTCCCAAAATTCCAGCCTCTCCTCGGCGAGTTCAAAAAAAATCTTTTATAGGTTTTTCTCGAATTAAACACCCTATTTCAGGCATTTAACTGGATTGCATGCCAGTTTTCTAGTGCTTAATTGCTTTGAGTCGGTCTGCAACTAAGTGAGCAACCAACTTGACTTGCTCAGTGAGTTTCCTAGTTCTAATCATGTTAGAACTAATTGTGCGCCCAGTGTGGAGTGCACAATCCGATTAAGCGTCTCATTTGAAGTGCTTGATCGAGGAAGCTAAGGGGTCTAGAACGGTATGACTTGGTCGGGCATAGGCCGATTGCGCGCTGGTGCTGGGGCACTCAATTCGATCGCCCATGCCATGTGGCGCGCATAATTGAGTCTCGAGGTGGTCTGGGAAAGGAAGTCTGGTGGTTTGGCGTGCGATCAAATTGCGCAGGTGGTTTTAGGCGTGTAATTTTTGGCTATCTGGGTCCGGGTCGGGTCTGAAATGCTAGACTATTATTTTAGCTTGCATTCTAGCTATATACTATTATTTTGGTATATAGTCTCCCTACATTGGGATTTGAGCCACAAAGCTATTATTTCAGCCTATGTTCAGCCATATACTATTATTTCAGTGCATGGTTCCCACGTTAGGGTCAGGGGCCTAAGCCATAGAGCTATTGTTTTAGCCTGTGTCTAGCCATAGACTATTGTTTTAGTATATGGTCCCACATTAGGGAAAAGGGTCTGAAATGCAAGACTATTATTTCAGCCTGTATTTTGACTCTATACTATTATTTCAGTATATGGTCTCCCTACATTGGGATCTGAGTCACAGAGCTATTGTTTCAGCTCGTGTTCAACCATGTACTATTGTTTCAGTGTATGGTTCCCACATTAGGGTCATGAGGCCAAAGATTGACCAAATAGATTTATATATTTTGAGAGGGCAAAATCGGGGTGTCTTTAGATGCCCCTCTTTGGCGCACTCTTGCGAAGTAAGAATGCGTCAAAGAAGTAGACACCCCTCATTCGAGGTGTTTTCTTGTTTCTCTTTGGGAAATCACAAATGTGAACTAGGGATGCTGACAGGACATGCTTGGCTTTCTTATCTATCAGTGCAAGCTAAAATGGAGCATTCAGGGGCCTAGTGGTAGCTGTCGAAAGGCGTGTTCCATGTCGTGGATGCCCAGAGGCGATCCTGTCATGTATCGTAACCTGCTATAATAGACACTTGACGGGGGAAGTCAACGTATCCTATTTACGGGTGCAAGAGGCATCCCGTCACATGGCACGACCTGCTACGAGTGACAGTCAATGCAAAGGAGAATCACCATATCCTAATCTGTGGGTGCAAGTGGCATCCCGTCGCATGTTGCAACCTGCTGCAAGGGGCAGTCAAATAGAGGGGTATGACATAGTCGAGGTTCCGGGGGCATCATATAAATGTCCATAAATAGGTTCAGGGACCAATAATACAATGCAATATAATATCGAAGGCTTTAGCAAGTCATGTCAGACCGGGCGCGTCATTGCTCACACCAATGCTTGTCAGGCATTCCTTTTCCAATAGGCGTTGGTAAGTTCTTAGATTAAATATAATCATTGTCTAGTTTCTCAGGGTAATGGCCGGTTTGGGCTGGTAGTTTGGCTAGTAATTGAAGTGAATTTTGATGAATTTTGGTAAGTAAAGGGTCTCTTTATTTATTATTATCTCTTTTTTTTGGTTTTGTTATTTTTGTTTGGTTTTCTTTTTGTTTTGGAAGTAAGAGATTTTTTTTTGGATTTCTTTTTAGAAGTAAGGTTTTTTCTTTTGGAAGTAAAAAGGTTTTTTTCAATTTTAAAAGTAAGAGGTTTTTTTTGGGAGAATTTAACTTAAGATCATTTCAATGGTAAATCTTTGAAAAATGTGGTTTTTGAGACGTCACTAAGTAGATCTCCCGCTACAGGATTTGTGGACCCGACCATTTGTATGGTTGTTAAGACGACACTTGGTATGTTGGATGCTCCGTCTAACCTTCTCGGTGAATACTGATGATTGTCTCTTATGGGAGGACTACAGTGATTCGCGAGTTGAGCGAGATGGGTTTTGAAAAATATTTTTACTTAATCCTAGCTAACTATATATTTCAAGAGTAATATCGAGTAATTGAAAAGTGGGTAGTATTACCTGGGGGTGATACTTACCTGGATTGTGCACAACTTGTATTGTTTGGTGGTGTCGTAGTGTCGGCATGAGACTTTAGAGGTTTCTTCTCTTTCTTCAGGTTCGCTGTGGCCAAGCTTGGCGGTTGCCAATGTGATGTAATGCCTTGGAGAAGTGATTTTGCGGTGTGACTTGGGGATTATCCCTTTCTTTGGCTGCATGCTGGGTGAGTCCTTGTGGGACGTGGGGATCAATCCGGGAGAGAGAGAGCTCTTTGCTTTAGCGATGGGACACGATCGAGCTTTCCCTCTTTTCCGTCATATGGCGTGGCATGTGTTGTCTAAGCTTTTTCGAGTAGTGATATTTGTTATGGGATATTGGCTGAACATAGTTAGCGATGGGATGCTGATAGGATATTTGTATGATAGGTGTGTCCTATTTCTTTCTTTGGCAGATCTTGGGTTATAAGATTGTGTTGTGGTTGCATCATGATTGGCTTCGCCTTTGGCTTCTCACGAGAGGATGTGTGGTGGCGTGATTGATTTATTATGATGGGCAGGATATTGAGGTGGTGTCATGTGTGCGCATCTTGTCATGACGAGGTGTGCGTGATGGGGTTCTTTCTTTCTGGTGGGATCGTGATGGGAGAAGGGTAAGTGGCTCTCCCTCTTTCTTTTTTGAATAACATGTGGGGCCCACGATGGGATAGGAGAATTTTTGTCAAGATGGGGTGAAAAGGTGTGAGGGTCGATTATTTCGGATATTGCGCGCTTGGCACATGACGCTCAAAATGATTGCGCGCCTGTTTCTGAGCGTACGATCATAGGTTTGAAGGGCTGTTTATGCTTGTCTAAGTGTGCGTGTGATTATATTATGTGTTCTAATCATAGCGCGTGATTGAGGAGTCACCAGGTCACTGTGTGGGTGACTGATAAGTAGTGAAAAATACCATTTTTCACCCCTAAACACGAGCCTTGAAAGACCCTTGAGAGGACTAAAAAAGTGCTTTAGTGTTCATATTGCAGCTAAACCAAAAAGACAGGTCCAAATCCGAAAACCATCCTAAAATGATCAAAAAGCTGACAACGCATGTCAAGCTCAAAGAGGGAGTGAAGAAATAGCCTCAGCAATGGCTAAAAAGGTCCTAAAAGAGCAAGAAAAGACCTGAAGAAGAAGAATGGAAGCTAAAGCTCAATTCGCAAAGAATCTCTTCAATTCGCAAAGAACCTGAAACTTTGCGAAGAAGGAATAAACCTCAAACAAGGTTTACGAAAGGTAGCAGAACTGTTCGAATAGAAGAATGACCTTTGCGAAAAGAAGAAAAGTTTAATTGAATAATCAAACCCTACGAAAAGAGCTTCAGAGCCAAATTACTTTGCTAAAAGACCCTTAAACTCATGAAATGGCATATGGGATTTACCACTTTGAAGGGCATTTCAAGAACTCTCAGACGCCCCAATGACCCGTAGACATTAAGATTCCAAGCACAACCCAAAGGCATATTCGGCCCCACGTGAAAACCAAAAGATGAAATCACTTGGCGGGAACTTCTAGAAGCTCAAACAGACTTTTGAATCCCCATACGTAATTGATGCTTCTAACGCTGATTGGTCAACTAGATCGTAGCATTTTCATTGGCGTATCAGATCTGGATCCCGTGCTCAATGGCCATTGGGCAATCCAGATCTGAGCACTTCTGATTGGTCAATTCAGCCTTGTGCAGGATAGAGGGAAAGCTATAAATTGAGAAGACATTTGCCCAATTGGGGCATCCAGATTTTTGAGTTTTCATCTCTGTTTCCCTCATTTCGGTCAGAAAGCTCATCTGATCCCCCTGTAATCCCTTCTGGTAGTTTACCTTTGAGAGCCATTGTGAGTGATTTGTACTTCCAAGTTTGGATTCAAGGATCAGTAAGTCCGAGGGCTCTCTCGAGAAGCTCGATCAGTCCGAGGGCTCTCTAAGAAGCCGTGCTCTGTAATTGTAATTTTGGATTTTAAAAGGTTGCTGTAATTTGTGTCTTCTCCATTGGAGTCATGTCGAGGGTTCTGAATGTTCACCTTAGTGCATTAGACTTCTTTAGATTCACTCATCCGCATGCAACTTCCCTTAATTCATCACCCCTGTGCGAATTAGCGTTGGTAACCTAATTCTAGCAAAGATTCTGATGATGTTCATGTTCAACTAAAGAATAGGCCACAACTATTGGATGATCTGTGACCATTTAAGTGGGATGATCATAGCCATAAGTCTAAACCTATTCCTTAATTCGGATTTATTTCTCTTACATCTGTGCTGGTAGCCAGATGAAGATTGAATCTGCTCTGTTGAACTACAGATTCTCCATTAAAATTCAGAGGCTAAAGTACATGAAGCTATTATTTCTGCATTTGTCTTATTTTAAACATCTCCCCAACTCGGATCTGGATCATGTAGTTAGTTCTTTTCTTTATTTACTTATAGTTAAATGTGACACAATCCAACACTCTCTTTTATCTATTCTTTATTTTAGATAATTATAGAGCCAGATCTGGTAGCACAGATATGGAGGTTTATCTCTCATTTTAGACAAACTTCTCTGTGGACGATCTTGAAATACTTACTTTTAAAACTTGCTACAATTGGCCCTGATCTTGCAGGCCAGTGTTAGCCCCAATGTGTTGATATCCCTTTCATAAGTTAACATCCATATAACCTAGCATTCTTTAATTCTTTAATTTTTTATTCATAATGCACACAATTATGACACACTTGGAGCGACAAGTTTTTGGCGCCGTTGCCGGGGAAGTTTGTTCTAAAATAGATAGACCTATGTTTATTTTCATTTATTTATCAGTCATTTATTAATTTTGTTGTTATTTTTATGCAACAGACAAATGTAAAAGGAAAGGAAAGTTCTTAAATAGACAGTTTGCATCAAACTCTCTCTCGAAGTTGTATGTTTGGCGGAGAACCCTCAATCGAGATTCTCCGTTAAATTCGTGGTTGAAAGACTCCTAGGAATCCGGCATACATCACGGACATCTGCTGAAATGGGCGAAGACCAGATTGTTAAGAGACTACTTTGCCTGGTGCTTATAATTCCCCATTTTGCATTCAATTTCCCACAAAGTGGGGAAATTATGAAATTAAGTCCTCCACCATCCAAATGTTGCCTTCATTCCATGGATTGAGTAAGGAAGACCCTTACAAACACATTGATGAATTTCGGCTTTATGCACAACATTTAACATAGTCGGACTGGTCCAGAGGCAACCAAGCTTAGGCTCTTTCCTTTTCATTAAAGGACAAAGCTAGAGCATGGTTATCTATGTTAGCACCAAACAAGACATCACATCATGGAATGATTTGCAATGTCAATTTTGTCAAAATATTTCCCAATGACTAAAACCACCAATCGAGACATAGCATCATCTCTTTCTCCCAAAACTCAATGAAACTTTCCATGAAGCATGGGAAAGGTTTAAAGAATCATAAGGCAATGCCCTCACCATCAAATTCCTAAATGGCGGTGGTTCAAAGCTTCTATCAAGGAACCCGATCGAAGGGCAAGAACATGGTGGATGCCTCTTGTGGAGGTACCTACTTCTGAAACAGTTGAAGAGGTTTGGGACCTCTTTGAGGTGATTGGAGAAAATTCAACCCAAGAGAATCTCTGTCAAGGACACGAGAATCCAGCTAGGATGAATAATCCTCAATTCACAAGAGGGAAAGTTTATGAAGTCAATAAGCTGGAAAGGAAAGTGGATAATTTGACCACAAAATTTGATAGACCTGATGGACTCATTTAAAGCTCCAAATGGGTCAAGAGTAGAGGAGGCATGTCCGATATGCCATCCCCACTCATTCCATTGATCAATGTCCTTCATCACAATTTCAACTCATGATGGAACAAGCTCATGCAGCTCGATCTTATGGGATGATGCAATCGAATGACTACCCGTGGAGATCTCATCCTAATCTAAGGTGGAATCAGAAATTACCATTAGCAACAGAGCCCAAAATCAATTACCTTTCAAACCTTTTCACCATATCGCTAGAATTTTTATAATAAATCAAATTTTCAGCCTAACCAACAACAAGCCATGCAAGATGCACCAGCCCTGCCCCTCCTAGATCCCGACCTTTGAAGAACAGGTCTTGAGTTCACTTCAAAATCTTGAACTGTCTCACGTGAACCTTCACAATGAGCATTAAAAAATTGAAGAAACTCAACTCTCAAATTCATTGGCTAAGAGAGAAGAGGGTAACTACCCCAACCGTGAACAATCCTAAGGGATGTTCATGGTTGGAGAATCCTCAAATGGCCATGAGGAAGTCAAAGGCTGTGACTACTTTGAGAAGTGGAAGAATAATAAACAACACAAAGGTAGTGAAGAGGAAAAGATGAAGAACAAGTGCAGAACAACAAATGGATAGCAATAGGGCATTGATTTACATCGTAAAATAAAAAATGAAAAATGTAAAAATAACAAAATTGTTGAAAAGATGAGGAGAAATTTGTTCCTCACCTCCCATTTCCCCATGCAATGAAGTCGGTTTCTCCTTTTGACAAAGGAAACACAAAATTGAGGAAATGATGGAGACATTCAAGCAAGTTAAAATTAATCTACCTACGCTTGATGCAATCAAGCAGTCCCCGCTTATGCAAAATTTCTCAAAGAGGTGTGCACTCACAAAAGGCAATCTAGGATACATTTATCCAAGAAGGCCTTTCTTGTGGAGAAAATCAACCAAGTGCTATCAATTGCAACACCACCTAAGATGCAAGACCACGAATCCCCACAATCCCTGCATCATTGGGGAGCACACCATTGAGAAAGCCTTGCTAGATCTGGTGCTAGTGTCAACTCGCTTCCCTAATTCTGCCTATGAGAAGCTAGGTTTGGGAGAATTGAAACCCACTCAAGTGGTGTTACAAATGAAGTTGATGATCCGAAGGAAACCTATGGGGTTGATTGAAGATGTTTTGGTAGGAGTAGACAAGTTTTTCTACCTGCGACTTTTTGGTGTTGGACATGGAACCAACCAAAAGTACCACCGCCATCCCTGTCATTCGGGAAGACCATTCTGCTCAGCTAATGCATGCATTCAATGCAGGTCCGCATCATGGAGGTGTCTTTTGGAAATATGAAAGTTAAATTGAATGTGTATAATCTGTCATACTCAACCTCAATTCTCTCGAGGAATGTTTCCATGTTGACATCATTGATGAGTCTGGTGGAGGAGTCTTTACAAACATTTTCGCAAGATAAAGACTCCACCACGTAATTTAAAATGATTGGGGATCCACCGAGAAAGAAGGAAAAGGAGATCAAATTCAAAGGAGTCCGCTTTGTGCAAGGCACTCACCAACATCAAGTTCTCTCTCTTGGAGACCAGCTCCTCTCCCTCTTCCACAAGTTACCAAGGTACCTTTGCTGCCCTCTTTCTCAAATTTCAACAATTGGAACTCAAACAGCTCCCAAAAATCTGAAATATGCGTTTTGGGAGATCATCAAACACTACTCAGGATTATTTCTTCCTCCTTACAAAGGAGCAAGAAGAGGAGTCTGGTAGTTCTAAAACAAGATAAGAAAGCAATTGGTCGGACCATTGCTGATTTAGGAGGAATAAACCCAAGTATGCATGCATAAGATCCACTGAAGAGGATGCCAAGCCTTCTAGAGAAATGCAAAGAAGGTTGAATCCTCACATGCAAGAAGTGGTAATGAAGGAAGTTGTCAAGTCGCTAAATGTCGGGTCATTTACCCCATTTCAGATTCTCGCTTGGGTAGCACCCACAGTGGTGCCTAAGAAATCGGCATCACTGTAGCAATGAATCAGTAAACTTATGTCCACCAGGACAAACAATGGATGGAGGGTGCATAGACTACAGAAAATTAAATACCATGACAAGGAAAGACCATTTCCCCTCCCTCATTGACCAAATCCTTGATAAGCTTGCAGCAAAGCTTACTATCGCTTCCTTGATGGGTACTGTTACAACCAGATCCTCGTACGACAGACCAAGAAAAGACCACCTTCACCGCCTTTGGCACTTTTGCCTATAGGAGGATGCCCTTTGGTCTTTGCAATGCCCTGCTACTTTTCAAAGATGCATGTATGCCATCTTTTCGACATGATTGATCAATTCATGGAGATCTTCATGGATGACTTTTCAATTTATGGAGACAGCTTTTTCCCAATGCTTACACCACCTCAAGTTGGTGTTGCAAAGATGTGAAGAAACCAATTTGGTTCTAAGTGGGAAAGAGTCATTTTATGGTCACCAAGGCATTGTCCTAGGACATGTGGTCTCCCATAAAGGCATAGAGGTGGACCAAGCAAAATTGATCTAATTGCACATTTGCCTCCTCCCAGGCAATCATAGCAAATCAAGTTTCTTAGGGCATGCAGGATTTTATAGGAGGTTCATCAAAGATTTCGATGAAATTTCCAAGCCACTCTGCATCATTTCATGTGTCAAGATGTTCCTTTTGTGTTTACTAATGAATGCATGATGCCTTTGAGGTCCTTAAGAAATGTCCGATTTCTCCCATCTTGATCCTGACTATTCATTGCCCTTTGAGCTGATGTGTGATGCATCAGACTATGCCCTAGGAGCTGTCCTAGGGCGAGAAAGGATAAGCTTCCCCATGTCATAGCTTATGCCAGCGGATCCATGATAGATGCCCAGCTCAACTACACAACAAGCGAGAAAGAGTGCTGGCCATTGTGTTTGCATTAGAAAAATTCAGCCTTATGTTTTAGGTTCACAAATTGTGGTGTTTATCACCACTCGCCCTAAAGTACCTTACATCTAAGAAGGATACCAAGCCCAGATTAATCAAGTGGATCCTCCTATTACGGGAGTTTGATCTACTGATTAAGGATAAGAAAGGAGTGGAGAATGTGGTGGTGATCACTTATCCGAATTCTCAATCGAGGATGATAGCTTACCCATTAATGAATCATTTCACGATGAGCAACTTTGCCATCAATACCCATCCTTGGTTTGCAAACATAGTCAACTTCTTGGCTATTGGACGATTCCTCAACATTGGAATCGAATGGATAAAGATCTTTTCTTCTCACAAGTTAAACATTTCATTTGGGAAGATCCTTATCTATTCAAGAATTGTGCACCAAGTGATCGTAAAGTGTGTCCCGGACCATGAATTCTCGCATATTGTCAATGTGTCATGAAGACTGTGGAGGCCATTTCGTGGCAATAAAAAGTACAAAAAATTCTGCGTGTGGTTTCTATTGGCCCACAATCTTTAAAGATGCCTTTACGATCAGAATCTTGCCAGAATCGCCAAAATCGGGCAAGATTTCCAAAAGAAACTCAATGCCCTGCACCAATCACGGTAGTTGAGTTGTTTGATGTTTGGGGCATAGATTTTATGGGCCCCTTTCCTTCTAATGGAAACAATTTCATCTTGGTAGTGGATTATGTCTCCAAGTGGATTGAGGCCATAGCTACCAAATCCAATGATCACAAAGTGGTTTTAAGATTCCTCAAAGACCACATTTTTTCCAGATTTGGATTCCCAGCCATCATTAGTGATGGGGAAGCCACTTTTACTTGATTTGACTCTCTATTAAAAAGTACTCTGTCACTCACGAGTAGCCACTCCCTATCATCCACAAACCGGTGGGCGGTGGAGATTTCAAATAGAGATCAAACACATTTTGGAAAAAAGCTGTGAAGAAGGCAGAAAGGATTGGTCCTTTAAGCTTAATGATGCTTTGTGGGCATACTGAACTACCAACAAGACTCCTATAGGATGTCCCCTTTCGAGGTTTATGGCAAGGCATGCCATCTACCAAGAGAATTAGAATATAAGGCCTTGTGGGCAATCAAAACTTTTAATATGGATCTCACTTGCTGCTGGTAACCACAGAAGCTTCAACTCACCGAATCTGGAAGAAGCGAGGATGGATGCCTACACTAGCTCCAGTTGTACAAAGAAAAGGTTAAATCATTCCATGATAGGAGCCTCATGAGAAAAGAGTTCATACCGGGGTCCAAGGTATGGTTATTCAACTCTAAACTTAAATTCTTTCTGGCAAATTGAGATCCAGGATGGGAAGGGCCATACTGTCATCAAGGCCACCCTCTCGGGGTCTGGATATTTCAGATCCCAAGGATGGAAGAATACTCAAGGTAAATGGTCGGAGGCTCAAACCATGCATTGAAAACACCCAGAGCCCTTCTTTGCCCACCTATCATCATGAATCTCCAAAAATCGATGGTAGAAAAGTGTATAATATGTTTGTACAACATTGTTTTTCCGATTTTTCTTGTTTATCTATTTTCTTGTTAGCATAGTGTAAATACACTTAAAAGTTCAAATCGCAAAGTAAAAGTACTTTTCGAAAAGTTCAAAGTTCTATTCAATTGATTACGAGTCAGAATGAACTACTCGAAAAGAACCATGTTCTGTCGAATAGTTAAAATTTCCTTTTCGAATAGAAAATCTGGGAGAAGTCCTTTGAAAAGATCTTTGAGCCAAATCCATTTCGAATAGACATCAAGCTCAGTTCTTTTGGCACTTTCAAGAATTTTTACCTTTCGAGAGACACTTTTGCTATTCAAATAGAGAAAAGGACTCTTTTGGAACTTTTCAACACTTAAGGGTGCTACGATTTTACTTGTTAGTATATTAGGTCATTTTGAAAGTCACCGGATATCTGCAAACACTCTCCCAAGCAAAACCCTTTTCAAAACCCTAGCTCACCCTCTTCCTCATGAACTCCACACGATTATCCACCATCTATTCTAATCTTTCTGCGCCTTTTCTCTTGTCAATCAAAGGTGTAGATCACAATTCTGTGATCTTTTCGAGCAAAGAAACTCACACGGAGGAAACCCTCGGATCATGGTAATTGTTCTCTCTTATTCTTTTCTGTGATTCTTTGGTACTTAAGCTACATTTGAGGCCATTTTAAATATGGGAAAAACCGAAATCTCTTGCGCCATGTTCCTAAATCTTGACCAAGAAGGCAAAAACACCCCAAAAGCCAAAGGCAAAGCCAAGAAATCTGCAAAGAAAACTTTCAATGGACAAAGCGAGATAGGGTTGAAAAAAAAAAATAAAAATCATGAGGCCCACCCTGCGCCTCGAGCCCAGTCTGGTCCCCATTACCCATTCCTTTGGTTTTGCCTAACCCATTCATTGATGCCGAAGCTCATACACAGGCTATTGGTGGATGAAACTTTTTCTCCTCCAAACTGATTGCGTGCTATCTTTAAGATATCTCGGGGAGGCTTCCCTCGGCACCATCCTCACTCCATTACGAGAAAATTTACCCAAGGATGACAAAGGCGTATCGAACCTCACCACAGTCACGGAAGGAACATCTTGATGTGCCAACCTAGTTATTTTATAGACAAGCTGTGACTTAGCATGTTGCTGAGGACATTGGACATGCCCTAGGGATACCTTTTCAATTCAATCTGATGGACCCTTATTTGCTCTGAAGTTGCCTCTTTGGAGATATGGCTGCCCATTTGACGATGGTGGGTTACAGGCAATCAATAATAGAAGAAGATCTTGTAATATCTCTGAGCGAACCCCCATCTTAGAAGCCCTCTTTCACTTCTCTAAGGGGCAATTCTTCAATGCCCCCATCGATCCTAAAAGCAATGGGTGATGAGTGCCAAGGTAAAAAGGAATGTAAGATTGCGGCCTCCCTTTGGAAGACTCATTACTGACCTCTTAAGAGCCAAGTTTGACATTGATAGGAAGAGCCCTTTGAGGTACTCACTCCTCACAACTTTGGCAAGAAAGCCCGACCACAAGTCGTGCCATGTTAAGAAGAATGAGGGAAGTAGGAGAACCACCATGCCCCGCCTCCGCACTGCACCTATTGCTGCCCTCCAACCCATAGCACGAGCCAGAGTTAGTTCTTGCTGAGCATGACAGAGAACCAAGCCGAAGTGTGGGTGGGCATGTCAGAGAAGTGGAAATTGTGGAGCCTCAACCACGAGCCCAGCCCCACCCCTACCATTTACAAGCCCAACTCCTTGTGGTGACCAGCTCTTTAGTCACACCACTTGTCAGACTTAGTCCACACTCCGAGGTAGCCACTCTTCACCAGACCTCCTCTGACCATATATGGTCTGGTTCCTTATTCCTCCACACCCTCCCCCATCCCAGCTGGCTCATCATCCACACCTTCCATCATTCCCATTCTAGATACCCCTACCACACCCACCACCCCTATTATTCAAACCCCACGCATCTCACCCAACCTTGCCTTACTCCTAGCAGACTTGCCCATTCCCACCCAGGAGGAGGTAGCCACCCCATACTAGCCCCTTCCTTCCACCCCTCCTCATAAGCCCCCCCAATCCCCCACTGAAATTTCAGCTCATACACCTGATTTTCCCCACACTTGAATCTCACCCACTTCCACAGAGGCACCACCCCCTCTATGAGCCTATGGAGATAGCTCCCACACCCCCTACTCCTTTCACCCATTTCCCACCTCCCTTTCACACCCATTACCCCCAACCCTCCACTTCCCAAATCCCACCACACAAATCTCTTCCACACCTTTAATACACCAAATACTCACCTATCTCCAAAACATTCAAACTCAGCTCCAAACCAACACAGACAACCGCCACCTTGAGCCGATCCAAACCTAACTACCCCTAGTGCCCCTACCTTCCATGTTGCCTCCCATGCAACCCAAACAGACCCAAGTCCTTCTACTTCCACCTCCACCACCACCCAAGCTACCCAAACCTCCCCACTTTTGTGGCCTTACCCCCACCTCCCCCAGCTACACCACCTTTAGTTCCCTACCACTCCATTCCCCTCCAGAGATACCCCACCCCTACCAAGGCCATGCCAGACAACCCCTACATCCCGAAAGATGTCCTCAAGGGGCTGGTGACTTGAGGCTTACATCGACCTCCCTATGAAGCTAAAATTGCAAAATTGGAACACTTCATGCAATTTGAAAGAGACAAAATGGGGAATCTGGTCTCACAAATCTACCAATTAGTCAAGGCTGAAAAACATAAGGTAGCCATGCTACAAGCCCAATTAGTTCAAGAACAGACCAAATTGGCTCAGGAACAGCAGAGATCAGCTAGCCTAACCAAACATTTAGGCCTCACCCAAAAATCAAGATGTAAGAGTACACCGAGCTCCAAACCTCTATTGTCAAAAATCCTCAAGAAAATGAGTCTACTTCAATCCAGCCTGATAAAGGACTCTAGCTCGACTATAGAACCCACTTATGATAGTGACTTTGATCCCAGTTACTAAAATCTGCATGTACTGTGTTTCTGAATTCAATATATATATCTTTTATTTTTGTCTAATTCTGTGCAATTCTGTCAATTGTCTCTTTCTTATTTTCTTATTTTCTGCTTTTTATTCTAGTGCAGTTTTTTACATTATAAGTGCCTAACCAAATTGCTTTTGCTCTCCCTATTTCGAAAACTTACAACCCCTCCCTACTCCTTTTCCCTTTTTTTCCTTTTATTTTCTATCCAAATTTCGATGTGCTTCAGAATCGTCCAGTTATTGTTGTTTCTGCCTTCCCTAATAATTGTCCACCACCTTTGAACCGGTGAGGACACCGCTCCTCATAGGTTTGGGGGTGTGGCATAAGTCTGCCTAGGAATAGTTAACATAAGGGCAGTAATCACCTAAGTAATTAGGAAATGTATTAATTTACTTAAGAATCATGACAACTAGAAAATTTAAAATTCCTTTGCCAAATTTAGACATTCTAAACCTTGCGATATTCTACATTTCCATGATGATTACACCATAAAACATACATCGTATCGACATAGTAAGTCAAAAGGAAGAGAAAAAGGTAAAGATATACTTAAAAGCTCAAGGAAAAACCATAACCAAGTGAAAATTGAGCCCATATATTTTCCATCTCTGTTGAAGAGTGATGAGGCAATTTTTTTGATTCAAAGGATTGGTGAGGCATTAGATCCACTAGAAGTTAGGAAACTCCAAATTAAAACAAGTAACAGACTCATGAAACCGAGGAAAGATCAAGGCCTTCTTTGGACACTTGAACCTAACAGAACCAACCAAGAAAAATCTGCCCTGTTTGTACCCCATTTGAGTCAGAATCCTACAATTCTTCATCAAAAATACTCAAATGTACTTGCACTGAACCTATGGAACTAATTCAGCTTTCCTCACTCGAGAATTCGTGGAGGTAAAGGAGAAAGAACTGAAGATGGACCATTTCTGGGCAACATCAAGAAAATGAAGAGAAAATACCTCAAAAACAGGCAATATGGTGACTGAGAAAAGAAGAGACAAACAATGTGAAAAAGTTACAGGCAAAAAGGCAAAAAAAGGGACCTTATGTTGAAAAATGCAAGATCAAAGAAAGAACTGATCACTGTGAATGTGAGAATCTCGAAAAGAAGAAGAAAGAAGCTAAACTCAAAAAAGTGGAGTCATGAACCATCTCCTGCACTTCCTGAGTTCTCAAATTCAAACCTCTGTTCAAACTGCCTTTCCTTGAAACTTCACTCCATAAGCCATACAAACAAACCTAGATTAAAAGCCCTTGTGATCCAAAGTTGAGTGAGCTGTCATGTGGAGATAAGAAGTGACCCAATCTATGGTGAAGAGATGTCAATGATGCCATTGCCTAAGAATCATGCCTATGCTCATGCTTACAGATCCATTTGGGAGATGTAACTGCTCTTGAGCTTGAGTGAAAATGAACCCCTCAACAAAAACACTGATGAGAGTATACCCTGGTGAGTGTTTGGGTTGGAACTTGAGCACCTTAAGTATGACTTATAACCTAATTTTTATCCATAGGATGAGCTTACTGCTGGCACATTTGTATGATTTTCTATGACTGTTCACAGATTGGAAATATTGAAACATTCATGAGGTTTATAAATGTTTAAATTCCTGTGCAAACAATAATCAAATTTTCATCATTGATTCAAGAGTAACTAACCTGCTCCTTGATTGCTCATTTGATAATATTGCACCATGTTAACTGCTTCATGGAGAAGTTTGTGGGTACCTTCATGAAAACCCTCGGGAGACTTCACTCCTCCTCTAGGGATCACCTAGGGGTTGAAAAGGCTTGTTGCATATGCTAAATGCACTGTGCTTCCTACAAAAGTGGCTCTTTACTTTATTTTTATGTTTCTTTGCTCGAGGGACTAGCAAAGCTTAGGTTTGGGTGTGATAAGTAGTGAAAATACCATTTTCACCCCTAAACACGAGCCTTGAAAGACCCTTGAGAGGACTAAAAAGTGCTTTAGTGTTCATATTGCTAAACCAAAAAGATGTGTCCAAATCCGAAAACCATCCTAAATGATCAAAAAGTCGACAACGCATGTCAAGCTCAAAGAGGGAGTGAAGAAATAGCCTCAGCAATGGCTAAAAAGGTCCTAAAAGAGCATGACAAGACCTGAAGATGAAGAATGGAAGCTACAGCTCAATTCGCAAAGAATCTCTTCAATTCGCAAAGAACCTGAAACTTTGCGAAGAAGGAATAAACCTCAAACAAGGTTTACGAAAGGTAGCAGAATCGTCAATAGAAGAATGACCTTTTGAAAAGAAGAAAAGTTTAATTGAGCAGGCGAAACCCCACGAAAAGAGCTTCAGAGCCAAATTACTTTGCGAAAAGACCCTTAAACTCATGAAATGGCATCTTTGAGGATTTCTGACCACTTTGAAGGGCATTTCAAGAACTCTGCATGCTCTAATGACCCAGAGACATTAGGAAGATTCCAAGCACAAACCAAAGGCATATTCCGTGAAAACCCAAAGATGAAATCACTTGGCGGGAACTTCTAGAAGCTCAAACAGACTTTTGAATTCCCATAATGAATTGATGCTTCTAACGCTGATTGGTCAACCGGATCGAGCATTTTCATTGGCCTGAACAGATCCGATCCCCGTGCTCAACGGCCATTGGGCAATCCAGATCTGAGCACTTCGATTGGTCAATTCAGCCTTTTGTGCAGGATAGAGGAAAGCTATAAATTGAGAAGACATTTGCCCAATTGGGGCATCCAGTTTAGAGTTTTCATCTCTGTTTCTCATTCCGGTCGGATAGCTCATCCGAACCCCTGTAATCCCTTCTTGTAGTTTACCTTTGAGAGCCATTGTGAGTGATTTGTACTCCCAAGTTCGGATTCAAGATCAGAAGTCCGAGGGCTCGAGAAGCTCTAGTCCGAGGGCTCTCTAAGAAGCCGTGCTCTGTAATTGTAATTTTGGATTTTAAAAGGTTGCAGTAATTTGTGTCTTCTCCATTGGAGTCATGTCGAGGGTTTTGAATGTTCACCTTAGTGCATTAGACTTCTTTAGATTCACTCATCCGCATGCAACTTCCCTTAATTCATCACCCCTGTGCGAATTAGCGTTGGTAACCTAATTCTAGCAGCATTTACAGTGATGTTCATGTTCTGAACTAAAGAATAGGCCACAACTATTGGATGATCTGTGACCATTTAAGTGGACAGATCATAGCCATAAGTCTAAACCTATTCCTTAATTCGGATTTATTTCTCTTACATCTGTGCTGGTAGCCAGATGAAGATTGAATCTGCTCTGTTGGACTACAGATTCTCCATTAAAATTCAGAGGCTAAAGTACATGAAGCTATTATTTCTGCATTTGTCTTATTTTAAACATCTCCCCAACTCGGATCTGGATCATGTAGTTAGTTCTTTTCTTTATTTGCTTATAGTTAAATCTGACACAATACAACACTCTCTTTTATCTATTCTTTATTTTAGATAATTATAGAGCCAAATCTGGTAGCACAGATCTAGAGGTTTATCTCTCATTTTAGACAAACTTCTCTGTGGACGATCTTGAAATACTTACTTTTAAAACTTGCTACAATTGGCCCTGATCTTGCAGGCCAGTGTTAGCCCCAATGTGCTGATATCCCTTTCATAAGTTAACATCCATATAACCTAGCATTCTTTAATTCTTTAATTTTTGATTCATAATGCACACAATTATGGCACACTTGGAGCGACAAAAGTGACCTTTTGTACTGCGCGACGTGAGGTGGTCGTTTAATGTGGTTGCGTGGTGTATAGTGAGCGCGTGATCAGAGCGTCGCTCGATTGGCGTGGGCGATAGTTTATTTGCGCAGTTGGTTCAGAGCGTGGTGTTTCGGATTGAGCACGTCGTGTGATGTGCGTGATTGAGTTAAGCACATGTGTCAGCGCGCGTGATTAAGTTCGTACTCTGTATAAGCGAGGAAGCCTTCATTTATTTCTCATTCTTTGGTTTAGTCTTGAGTTTTACTTTTTTTAGATCGCTTGTATTCTAAAATTCATGTTTTAATGATATCAGATGATCTAACCGCCCGATTGAGATGTCGTTTCTTCCTATGTTCGTGATTTCACGTGATCTTCGTCCTGAGGTGATGCTCGGAGATGGAATTATTCTGGGAATGGGCGGTATTAGGAATGAGGAGGCCAGTCTTCACATCGATCCCTTTTAGGGAGTGGTGAAGGTAGAGTTGAGGAGGCGGCGGTGGAGGAGATGAAGATGGCGGAAGAGAAGGTGTTACAAGTGGAGGGATGTGTTATCCAACCAATCCTTCCTAAAGCCTCCGATTGGACGCTCCACTCCTCGCTTTGTGTTGATTTCGGGTTTCTAGTTTTCATTTTGGATTGTAAGTTAGGTTCTAGGTCTTCCTTTTTGGGTTGAAATTTCAAGAGGTATGCCTTCGGTGACACTTGTAATAAATAAAGAAGTATTATATTTTTTTATTTATTATGTTATTTTCTTCTTTCAAACTTATTTAATGGATTAGTCAGGCATATTCAATTTGTTTGATTTAGTTTAGGATTTAATTTCAGCATTTTGGATTCATTCCGAATTTATTGAGGGTTTATCCCGAGATTAATTTGTTTTATTGGGCTTCGTTTAGAGGGTTTACTTGGTTCTGATGGGTTTGTTGGAGGCATTTTCTGTGTGATCCCAAGCAAGTTAGGGTCTCATTTTGGAGAGCCTTTTTTTGTTGTTTGTTTTGTTTAAGGCTTAGGGTATTTTATTTTAGTCCTTTTACTTAATTTGAGATGACACTTGTTAAACGTGTGTGAATTTAGGGTTTAATTTTAGGTTTCTAAATGGGTGTTAAGTGTTTGAATCCTATTGGCTTATCCATTTCGCTTTGGGTTTGTGTTCCCTTGGAGGGGTAAGTGTTGCATGATTATTAGTTTATCTAGGTTGTCATGGATTGTGGTCTTTCAAGGCGATATGGGTTTAGTTTTGGATTTAATTAGATTGGAAGGGTTTAAAGGTGTGACACTTGTTCCTCTGGTAATTTAGGAGGTATAGTTTATAAATGTGAGAGCTAAAGGCTTTGTTTTTCGTTGTTTTGAATTTCATTTCAAGTTTAGGATTAGAAGTTTTAGGGCATTTTTTTTTGTTTGTGATTTTGGGCATTTTTGTTCATTGATGTCTTCTCTTCCTTTCTCTTTTGTATCCTTGGTATTGAACCTGAAGGGTTGTGATTATTAAGTGGATTATTGGGAATGAACGAGATTGTGAATGCGAGGTGTCACTCAAATTGGTGCCATGCCAAGGGAGGAGGTGGAAGAGAAAAAAGTGGTAGAAACGAAATTCAAGGATAAGGCAGGGTTAGAGTTCTCATGGTTGATGCCTATTTTTCCTCGGTAGGCTCTGTGGATTCAGTGTTAGATGCTCCTCCTTATTATGCTTCCCAAGGCGAGCTTCGAAAGGTGGATCCCACAGATCCTGGGTGGCTTTCCGAGAGCCACTCTTTCTTTTCTACCGGCTTGGGGTGTGGAAAGGTTGTCATTGTCAGAATTTGTTCAGGGTGCGCTCCTCCTCCGGGCTTCTCCAAGATTTCTTGTTTTCTGAATAAATCTGGATTCGGGTATTGCTTGAATGTGCAGATTTTAATTCTCTCATTTTAAGTTGTATATTCAGAGGGTATGCCCTCGGTGTGTTTTGTAAACATTTTTTATTTATTTTTGAAGTGATTATGTTTTTATTTCATTTATGGTAATTTCTATTTAGTAAATTTTGGTTTGGTCTATTTGGTAGCATGCTTCGACTCGTTTTGAGTGTGATGCTTATTTATTTAAATTTGGTCTGATCTTGTGTATTTATTTTGATCTGGGGTGTGTTGGGAGCAGTTTTTTGGTTTAGTTTAGTTTAGGTTCAAGTGCATTAATGATGGGGGGTATTTTTTTTTTTAGTTTGGTTTGGTCTTAGTTGGAGTGCGTAAGTGATGGGGGCATTTATTCATTTTTTTATTTAGTTTGGTCTTAGTTGAAGTGTATAAATGATGTTGGGGGGAATTTTTTCATTTTTGGTATGGGGTGTATATGTTTTTCGTCAGAAGTGTTTTTGGATAGGCCTTAACAAGGGCGTAGTTTAGGTTGGTAATCAGTGTCGGAAGTCTCCTAATTTGGTCTTGTGACCCTGCTATTCTGGGTACATATTTTGTGTTTCTGGGAAATTGTGTGCTTCACTACGAGCGCATAAACTAATTGTGCGCTGAAATGGGAGAGTGCATTTCGGAGGGTCAAAAGGTCATTACGCTCTAGTGTCCGATTGTTTAATCGAGTTAAACACACAGCTCTGAGCGCATGATTTAGGTGGTTGTCGGTCACTTTGGGGGTGACTGTTAGCATTCACGCACGTCAGTTCAGGAGCTTGAGGTGATTACGCTCCTAGTAGGCGGCGTTCAACTAGGCGGTCGGGTTAGTTTGCACATGCGACAATCTGTTTACGCTCTCAAAACTAATCGTATGATCCGAATTAAGCGCGGAGTTCATGGTGGGTGATTGGATTGAGCGCGTGAGTTCATGCGCGCGATTTAGCTGTGTTCTATAAATAGTTCAAAAACTTTCATTTTCACGTGCTATCCATTTTGGTCTTTGATTCTTGGTTTCCTTGTTTTGTTGCACTCTAGTTTTTATGTTTTCGTGATATCTTGGGATCCGATCGTCTGTTTCAGGCACCGTTTCTTTCATCCTCTTCTATTTTTTGAGCTCTTTGTTCTAGGATGGACTCTAAGGGCAGTGGTAAGCACGATCTTACTATTTCTGAGTTGGAGAGAATGATGATGGGGGAGATAGGTGAGACCTCTGATGCTCGGGTCGATGCTGTTGTCGGGGAGGTGGATGTCGAGGAGGTAGATAGAGAGGAGGTACGGAAGGTGACCAGGTGGAGGTCAGGGAGGAGGTACTTGAGGTTGACTAGGGGGTAGTTGAGGATGAGGGTGAGAGACCTGAGGCGAAGAGAGCTAAGGATGAGCCTGAGGAGCACCAGGGTGTGGAGCATCGAGATCGCACACTTTCCGCTGGAGGATTTCTTCGCTTGAGGTCGAGTAGGTACCCGTGAGCAAGAGTTCCTTCATTATTGTAGGTATTTAGGTTATGACATAGACTTATTAGGATCTAGAAATCCCCTTTTTTATTTATGTCAAACCTGCATTGATTATTGGTTGTGTGCTCACTCATGCATCATGACGGCATCTAGAGGTAGGTCACATTTCTATTCAGTCATTCCTATCATGTTTTGTATGTTTGTTATGGGTTGTTATTGTGTTTGGGGCATATTTCATTTGCTTTTAGCTCTAGATCTATTTATCTTTCATCATAGTTATCTGTGTTAGTCTTATTTTTCTACTTGTGTTTGGTTCCATAGGAGTCCCCCGCATCAGGCTATTAGTTCAGAGTGGGCATAGACCCTACTTGGTATCGTGCCTTACCGAAGTTTCAGCTGGCACGATTGGTGTTTTTTAGTTTTGGGTCAATCCTAGAGCTGGAGCCCTTTCAGGTTGATTGCGGTCTGATTATGGCGATCTTGGAGAGGTGGAGGGAGGAGCATCAGGCGCTTCTCTTTCCAGTTGGTATGATGTTTCCTACGCCAGAGGACTGTGTCTACATTACTGGACTTCATTTGAGGGCAAGCCGATCACGGGGCGGATGGCAGGAGATTATTTGGAGGTGTGTGAGGAGATTTTGGGTGTGCCGTATAGGTCGAGTGGATAGGGGTCAGGTGTAGCTTGAGTCACTTAGTTTTTTTATATGTTTGCGAGTGGCTTCATCCCTCCGAGGTGTCATTTGGAGGCGAGGGTGTCTTATGAGGCGCGGTGTATGGTGGTAGCGGGTCGTGAGCCCGTGGTTGAGCCGGGGTTGGCTGCGGATAGGGTGCTTTGAGCATTCTCGATGCACTTCCTTGGTGTGGTACTCTTTTCTTGTTCGACTCGGGGATGCGTCACTGGGTTGTTTTTTATGGTTCTTAGGGACTTAGATCGGGTCCCTACCTATGCGTGGGGTGTGGCAGCATTGGGCCATTTCTATGAGCAGCTTTATCGTTAGGGACGAGGCGTCGCAACGATTAGAGGTTTCCTTCCCTTCCTCGAGGTGACTCTTAGTTAATCAGCGTCATGACGCCTTTGTTTTTTTGGTCATAGCGGATATCTAATGTTTCTTCTTTTTGCATTTTCTAGTTTTGGGCGTATGATCATTTTGCTTTTCTTCGTCTGAGGGCTTCGTTGGAGGTGAGGTTCACATTTCTGCGAATGCATGTGTGGAGGGCAGTGCTACAGGGTCGTCGTTCATCTTCTGATCTTCAGACTACACAGGGTCTTTTTGAGGACATGCATGCGGGGCAGGTATATATCATCACGTGTACATTTTGTTTCGGTCTTTTAGGATCTAAGGATTTGTTAATGGGTTGGCCTATCTATTTAATTAGGTAATTTGGAGGCCATACGTGGCCGAGGAGGATGCGGGTGTGCCAGTGATTCAGTCTGGCCAGCCCTTCTTTGACGTGGATATATGGGTCCATTGTTTTGAGGAGGTGGAGAGGATCCACCTATCTCAGGTGATGCGACAGCTAGGGCTCGCTCAGGGAGTCCCTCTGAAGATTCGCCACAGGGTGGCGAAATGATGACCAACCCCTCTAGCCTAAACTTTGCAGAGCGGATGGCGCTTTAGATGTCGGGTGTCCGAGAGTATAGGAGATGGTTTAGTGCATTGGGTGGTGGGCGCCCCTTCATACATCCCTTCCATGGGAGTGATTCTTTCACGATCGTCGGGTCGGAGTCGGTGTCGACATTGAGGGAGAGGCTGACTACATTGGGTAGGGCCATCTCACCGCGAGCGTGCGTGGGGCATTAGATGCTCTCCATAGGGTGATGGAGTAGATGTGGTGTGCTCCTCATCCGGATGAGGAGATTCTACATTCCTTAGCCATCTCGGTTGCTTAGGCTAGGGGAGTGGAGAATGAGTTGGGGGCTTAGCTAGCGGAGACTCGATGGCAGTTGGTGAGTTGATTTATTAGTTTCATTATTTATGTATTATGTTCACTTGGTCTTTCAGTCATTCTGACATGGTCGTGGTGTCTCATTTCTTTTGGACAGTCTGAGAGGAAGGTCGAGGCCGCTAGTCACGTGGCGATGATACGGTTGTTACGCGATCAGTAGCAGGCCGATCGAGTGGTGGAGGCCAGTTTACGATCTGAGATTGATGGATTGGTAAGTGCCTATATGAACTTGGTTTTGTTAATCGTTAGCATTGTGAGATTGCCAACTGATGTGTTTATGGTTATTTGTAGGGAGCTATTATTCACTGAAAAGTACCACTTTTCACCTCTTAACCTAGCCCTTGCTGGACCTTGAAGCTGACTAATAACTCTTGTTTAGCTTGTTTTGTAGTTAGTAATAAATTGTGCCGCATAACACAAAGTCCATGTCTTTGGTGCCAAGAAGAGAGAGAATTCAAGCAAAAGATGACAGCTGAGCCAGACAGTGCTAAGGCACCATGGTGACTATTTTACATGTCATACTGGACCACAAAAGTCCATAAGATGAACCAAGTATAGATGAGAGTAGAGGAAGCTGTAATAGAAGCATGTGCATAGCAACATACGAAGAAAAGACTTGTCTCGCACAATTGAACTGCTACCTCGCGTTGTTCAATTCAGCAGCAAGGCCCCCTCACGCAGCTAAGACATGCAGTATAATAGAGCTCGCGAAGAAGTCGCGCAGCTCAATGAAGGGATTATTACAAAGAAGTCTCGCACGCAGTAGTCACACACTTCAGTTTTAATCAACTTGTAAAGGAACTCGTGAAGGAGTCACGCACTAAACCTTCAGAAATAAAGCTCACGAAGTTCTCACTAGGATCAAGCCTTAAAGATGCCACGCGCACTACCTCATGAGACCAATTTGCGCGAACAGTAGCCACAACCTCGCGAACTTCTTGCATGGCTCTGGAGGAGAGAGACGCCCATAAGTTCTCTCACACAGCTCTCGCGCGCCTAAAAGTTAAACCCTATACCGAGCAAGATGTAAAATCCAACTGCGCGAGTACCTCACGACAAGAGATTCTGAAGCCCCAATGTGCGAACAAGCTAAGCACTGCAAGTCCTTCTGCACGAGTGCATTCAAATCCAGGCCAGCTGCATGATCATCCAATGTCCACCTGCACGAGTGAACAAACCTTCCAATCTAATTCCTACCACACAAGGACTCTGTAAGCTACGCGAAATTACCAAATAGCACAAATCATCTGCGCGATAGAAGTGATATGTAGAAAGCAGCCTCGCAAAGCTCGGGCTCTCCACTTCTCAATCCTAATTGAAGGACCTTGTGAGGATTTCCTCAGGTCTAAGGCACACATCTCGAGGCACTGATCTTGAGGCACACATCCCAAGAAATCCAAGGGATGTAATAGTGCCACAGCTATTAGAAAAATTAGGGTTTACTCTTCTCTGAGCCAAGGCAGTAGGACTGAGTATATAAGTTGTGCTTGTAACTTAGAATTTATCAATCACTCTCTCCTTCAACCTCTGTCGGATGAGAGCTCAAGCAGATTAGGGTTAGGGATAGGGTTTGATCACTTCTTTTTCCCATTTTTCTTCTCTCTTAGCCCAGCACTTGCTGGCTAAATCTTTGGCAAGCAATTGGGTGTAGTTTCATTTAGTTTTATAATAGGTCATTTAGACCTTGGGATTTTGTGAAGAGCTGTTGTGCACAAGGCTGCTGCCTTGAGAAATTTCATTATTGGGAATTTAGATTAATGGAATTTGTGCTTAAAAGGTTCTTTTAATCAGTTATTTTCCTATTTGCCCATAGTTTTGTTTAGGCTATAGCATGCATTTAGGATTTGAGCTTATTGAAAGGCCCATGGAATCTTCAGCTTGTAGCCCTGGGACCATGGTGGCAGCAGCAGTTTACATGTTCCATCTCATCATTTGTGGGTAAGGCAGCATTTGTGGATAGCCTGTGGCCATTTGAGTGGACAGACTATAGCCCTAGGGTAGGTCTTGGTCACAGATCTGAGAAGGATTCTTCTCCTCTGCACTGGATCTTGTAGCCAAGTAAGAGGTTGTGTAGGAATAGGCTCCCCTCTATTTTATTTGACCACTATCAAATGTTAGATCTGGCTTCTTTGTAGTGATTACAGACTAGTGAGCTAGGTCATTGTAGCCCTTTTGTAGCAATGACTAGCTGTATTTAAGTCCCTAATCAATCTGTTGTCTTTCCTATGTGTCCAAGCATTGTGTTGATAGCCTTTGCTCCACACATAGAATTTTATGGGTTTGAACTCCTAGGAATGTCTGTCAGATCTGTAGCATATCTGGGGTGTCTGTATCCTAGAAAACATAGTGTCTATAATTGTATTCATGGTCTGATTTAGTTCATTAGTTGGAGGAAATCTATTGGATAGTCTGTGACCATTTAAGTGGACATATTATAACTTGAAGATCAGTCCACTCATTATGATTAGGTTAGCTTTTCTGATTCAATCAATGGGATTTGAGAGATTCTATTGGATAGGCTACGACTATTTAAGTGGTCAGACTATAGCCTTAGGAGCAGTCTAAATGGCATGGGTTAAGTCGGATTCTTCTTCCTTGCTAAGGTTTTTGATAGCACTTCAGTAAGGATTTGATGCAGAGACAGCCTTAAATCTGAGTTACATAACTGAATTATCCTTAGCCTAAACTGCTTACTTCCCATCCTTTTATCTTTATTTTAACACACCATCACCACCTTCTTCATAACCCTTTCTTAGGATAGGACTGCACTTTATTTCTTTCTTTTAATAGATAGTTTAGTGTAGTTGTGACACCCAACTCCCTTTCTTTAGGATTGTTAGTTATATAGCCAGATATGGAGTCCTACTATTATAGCCCATTTTGGGTTCTAGATCAATTTCTCTGTGGGACAAACTCTTACTTATCAAAATTTGCTACAATAGCCCTGTATCTTCCAGGCTGTGTGTACTTTAGGTTGCTAATTTCATAGCCATTTTACTCCACCTTTGTATTCTTATTTTACCATCTCATCACTTAAATAAAACTCATCATTTAGACACGCAGAGTATTCGATACCAACAAGTTTTTAGCGTCGTTGCCGGGAAGACCACTGGCTGGAGAGTTTGCATTGATTATACAAAACTCAACTCCAATACCAGAACTGACCACTTCCCCCTCCTTTTCATTAACCAAATTCTAGATAAGTAGGCTGAGAAGACATTTTACTGCTTTCTTGATGGATACTTAGGGTATAACTAAATCCATGTGTATCCTCAAGATCAGGAAAAAACTACTTTCACTTACCCCTTTGGCACCTTTGCTTACCGAAGGATGCCTTTTGGACTGTGCAATGCCCCAACCACATTTCAGAGGTACATGTAGGCAATCTTTTCTGATATGATTGATAAATTCCTGGAAATCTTCATAGATGATTTCTCAGTTTATGGGGACAACTTTAGCCAGTGCTTGAGTCACCTTGACCTGGTTTTACAAAGATGTGAGGAGACCAATTTGGTCCTAAGCTAGGAAAAGAGTCACTTTATGGTGATAGAAGGAATTATATTAGGCCATGTGGTCTCTCAAAAAGGAATAGAGGTTGACAAGGCTAAAGTGGACATGATTTCACACCTGCCCCCACCCATGACTGTCAAACAAATTAGATCATTTTTAGGACATGTTGAATTTTACAGGTGGTTCATTAAGGACTTCAACAAAATTTCAAAGCCATTGTGCCACCTACTTTGTCAAGATGTGCCATTTGATATTTCTGTTGAGTGCCTTGAGCCCTTTGAGGTCTTAAAAAAGTGCCTTACCACTGCTCCTATATTCTAGGCCCCAGATTACTCACTCTCCTTTGAGCTGATGTGTGATGCATCAAACCTGACCATAAGTACTATATTAGGACAGGGGAGAGATAAGTTGCCTGCAGTGATCTATTATGCCAACAAATCACTAGCTGAAGCTTAGCTCAACTGCACCACTACTGACAAGGTGCTGCTAGCTGTGGACAAGTTTAGACCCTACTTGCTTGGGTCTAAAATTGTTGTTTTCACTGATCACTCAGCCCTGAAATACCTATTGGCTAAGAAGGATGCTAATCCAAGGTTGATCAGATGGATCCTCCAGTTATAGGTGTTTGACCTTGAGATCAAAGATAAAATGGGAGTTGAGAATGTGGTGGCCGGCCACCTCTCTAGAATTATTATGGAAGAATGTGTAGCAGCACCTATTAATGAGTTATTCCCTGTTGAGCAACTATTTGCTGTGTAGTCTAGTCTGCCCTAGTTTTTACACATTGTCAATTTTCTTACTGTTGGTAGGATTCCCTCACACTGGTTCAAGATGGACTGTCAAATATTTTCTGTGGGTAGATCCATACCTATATAAGCACTGTGCAGACCAAGTTGTTAAGAGATGTGTACCTGAAAATGAGTTCCACAGCATTCTTTCTGTGTGCCATTAGCAAACCTGTGGATGTAACTTCAATGGCAAAAAAATTGCAATAAAAGGGCTGCAATGTGGTTTTTATTGGCCTTCTTTGTTCAGAGATGCATTTATACATAGCAAAGCCTATGAGAGATGTCAAAGGTTGGGGGGCATTTCTAAAAAAAAATTCTATGCCATTGCAGCCCATCCTTATAGTAGAACTTTTTGGCATCTGGGGCATTGATTTTATGGGTCCCTTTCCTCCATCTATGGGTTTTAACATCATACTTGGGGCAATGGACTATGTTTCCAAATGGGTGGAAGCTATTGCCACAATGACCAATGACCACAAAGTTGTCCTTAAGTTTTTGAAGAATAATATCTTTTCCAGATTTGGCACCCCCAGAGCTATCATTACTGATAGGGGGAGTCATTTTTGTAACAGGCCTTTTGAGAATCTCCTCAAAAAGTATTTTGTTACGCACAGAATTACAACTCCCTACCACCCACAAACCAGTGGCCAAGTTGAAATTTCTAATAGGGAGATCAAGCATATCTTGGAGAAGACTGTGAAGATTGATAGAAAGGATTGGGCACAAAAGCTAAATAATGCTTTGCGGGCTTATAGGACAGCCTATAAGACCCCTATTGGCATTTCCCCATTTAGGTTGGTTTATGGCAAGGCCTGCCACCTACCAGTGGAGTTAAAGCATAGAGCCTATTGGGCTATCAAATCACTGAATTTGGATCTAAATTCTGCTAGTTCTTATAGGAAATTGCAGCTGGCAGAGCTTGATGAGCTGAGGCTGGAAGCCTATTCAAATGCTAGAATATACAAGGAGAAATCAAAGGCATTCTTTGACAAGAAGCTAATGAGAAGGGACTTCAATGCTGGTACGAAGGTTTGGCTTTTCAACTCCAAACTAAAATTTTTTCTATGGAAGTTAAAATCCAGATGGGATGGACCTTATACTGTCATTCATGCCTCCCCATCTGGAGCTGTGGAGATCTCGAATCCTATGTCTTTGAAGATTATGAAAATGAATGGGCAGAAGCTAAAAATTTATGTAGAAAATTCAATGGAGCCTCCTTTGACCATTCACCTACATGACCCTACCACTGCTCAGTGATCCACAACTTTGTAACATATGTACCATATGAGTTGAATGATTTGTTTTATTTTATGTTGCTTAGAAAATTTTCAATTATAACTTTTTGGGTGATGCTTTGCTTGTGTGTTTGATTTTGAGTTGTTCTGTTCTGTTTTGAGTACATATGCATATCTGTCATCTGAATTTAATGTTCAAGTCTATTGGTAGTGTTTAAGGTCTCTCATTACAAATATCATGAATTTGATCTGAAAGATTATCATTTGAATTCTAAATTTGTGATGTTTCAATGTTGATAAAGGGTAACTAAACTGTCATGATGAAATGGAGTACATGTTAAGGAGTTGGTGCTGATGCACACTGAATTGGTGCATGACATTGTACATGCGCAAGCCAGGGCAAAAGCTGAGAGAAAAGGTTAAGTCTTGCTTTTTCGCGAGGCTAAATAGCCTCAATTTCTAACTCGTGAGCCACCTAAAGCTTTCTCCTAGAATTCTGATGGATATTTTGTATCGCATGAGAGCTTCGCGAGCCAAAGGCGCCTGCTGAAGCCTGACATTGAGCCTCGCGAGGCTTTATCCTGTCAGTAATAGGAAACTATGCAAAAAACATAATTCACATTTTTATATTGCGCGAGAGCCTCACGAGCTAATATTCTGAATGCCACACCATTAAATTGCCCTTCAAAGTCCCTAATACTCCCAATGGATGTTCCTCGCGTAGATCACAAGCTAAGCTATGTGAGAGATGAGAAACTGCTTCGTGCGCTATGGCCCAAATTCAACTCTGCGAAGTAACTCTTGAGGCACATAAATCTTCCAAATCTATTCTCACGAGGCTCCTTTCTTGTCCACGAAAACACTTCTCGCGAGGTTAGCTATGTACTGCACAGGAATTATACTTCGCGAGAACCCGGTGACAGCTACACGAACCACGGGTTTAGCCTTATAAACCCAATGATCTTCTCCATTTTCTTCATTCTATCTTTTTGCCCTAGCTTTCACTACCCATTTCCAAGCACCCTCTTTTCCCCCTTCTTCTATACAACCCATTACACTCAACCTCAACTAGTTTCCTCATACCATTTTACTCCCCATCACCTCCTGGTCACTTTGAGCTAGGTTTGGGAGGATTTGAACATTTGTGCAATGTGTGAGGTGAAACCCTAGCCCAAGTTTGGTAAGATTTCTCACACTCTCAGCTGATTTAATTAGAAATTAATTTAATGTAAGTAGGTAGCAATTTGGATTCTATTTTATTTCTGAAGTCTACATTACATCTGCTGGGAGTCTCAAGCCCTAATTTGAAGAAATTGAATAGCTATGACCATGGGTTAAAAATTCATAGATACCTTGTCTGCTTTGGTAACCCTACGACCTACTGGGAGCCCTGTGGCCACTCGAAAATCTGTAAGAATTGCAAAAGAGAACCCTGTGGTAACTGCACACTGAGGAGCCCCAAATTGAGCACACTGGGAAGAAAGGAAAGGGTGTGGCCTCTGTTGCCCAAGGTGTCAAAAAGAAATCTTCTCTTAAGAAGAGGGCTAGAGAGCACCTACATGCCAAAAGCCCTGAGAAATAAAAAAAGAAATAGAAAAAGGGATAGGAAGTAGCCCCAGAGGTCCCTGAGGATGAAGAGGAAAGAGATAATGAATACCTTAGGGCCCCCTCTAAATTTGTTACAACAATTAAGCTAGAGGAAGAGATAATTTTTGTTTAAGCTTTCTTTGAGGAGCTACCTAAGACAGCTGCCTCCATGGAGTACCTCACAAAAGCCATATTGTTGCCCCTACTGAGGCCCCCAATGCAGCTAGTCTTCCCTAGAATAGTGCAATTGTTCTACCAAAATATCAGAGTCAAGACTGGGGATGATGGGAACCCAACATTGCTGGTGCTAATAGAAAATTTTGAGATGTTGTTCAATCAGGCAGTCATTGCTAGAATACTTGGGATACCTTCCAAGTACACCCCTGAGTGTCGTTTGGGTCCCCCTTTGACAGACACCATCCCAGAAATTACTAAGGAGTTAACTGGAGGGGTCACTGCATCAGGGGCATCAATCAGGAAGAGAGATATGCACCCTTACCTCAGATTAATGGGTGGGGTGCTGAGGAAAATTATGTATTGCTCTGGACATGAGCAGGAGAAGAGGTCTCCTATTATTGATGCACTCTTTTCTTTCCACATGATATACTTCTTAGATGCAGCCAAGTTTATTTTTGAAGGGATGTCAGACATTGTTGAGAAGGTGAAGACCAAGAAGAAACCTCATTCCCTTTCTTACTACAGGCTCTTTAGAGCCTTCATGAAGTTGGGCAGATACCCATTTCAAAAGAATGAAGAAACCATTGCCCTAAATCACAAAAATTGTGGAAAGAAACAATGGGAGATCAGTGGCACTCTCATTGAGAAGAAGAAGAAGAAGGAAGATGTGCTAGCAACCTCTGCTATTGTTGCCTCTGTGGCTCCACCCTTTACTGCCCTTTCTCTAGCAGCTCATTCAGGTGTGCCAGTCAGCACCACCCCCACTTCTGCAGCCATTACCTCATTAGTCACCCCTTCAACTTCCATGCCAGCCACTATTACCTCAACCCAAACCTCCAAACCTTCATTAGCCCCTATACCTACAACCACCTTATCCTCATTACCCATACCTGTACCCTTGCCTACTTACCCAGCTCACCCTAGCCCACCTGTGAAGGCCACCTATACAAAGAAAAGAAAATTAACAAACGCCCACAGAGAACCCCAACCCACCTATATATCCAAAACCATCCCAATTCCAGAAACCACAGCCATACCAGACCCAACAATTGGCCTACCACCAACCTCAACAGCCCTAGCCTTAGAGCCTAACCCTTACACCCTTGAAATCCCACATAGCTCCCCACTACACCCCCCCAGCCCATTGAAACCTCCACACCTTTTCCACCTGAGTTCCTTGAACCTTTAGGCCAATCCATTCCATCCCCACCTACCCATGATCAAATCCCTCTTTCAAAAGATGGATACTTAGCCATGATGTCCTCTATCATAGAGGACATCAACTATGAGTTTACACCTCTCTCAGACTCCCCTCACCCATCTCATTTCACCCGTCCTCCACATTCACCATAGCCCACCACCTTCACTCACGCACCCACTTCCCCATTTCAATCAATTCCACCCGTCACCCTTGACTTTATACCTCATATCTTTAACCTATTACTCTCCCTTAAAGCCCAAGTGCTGGCCAACTCCCAAATCCAATCATCCATTGATGCCAACCTGCATGCCATAAACTCCACCCTCCCAAACCAAGCCTCCCTCCAAACCAGCTTAGAAGCCATCCAAGCCCCCTAATCACTTTTTCTCCCTAACATCACAAAAGCCACCTATCCCTACACCCACCCATTTACCTACCCCAACTCCTTCTCCCCAACCCATAACCTCAGTTGTCACCACACTTATTATTACACCCATTGAACCTGTTCCCATTAGCCCTCCAACTACATTTACCAATGCCTCCACTCAAACTGATCCTGAACCAGAACCTATCCCTATCCAGTTGCCCATTATCTCTCCACCTTATATCCCACCTGCTGTAACAACCTCTAATGTTGCAACAAATGTTGAGGACTTAATACGCACCTCCTCTACGCTAACCCCAACAGACCCAGAGCCTGAACCTGCAGTCCATCACCCTTTACCCTCCATATTCACCTCATCCATCCCCTCTCCCTTGCTGGCTGGCCTTTCTTCAACTGATCAGCAACCCATCCTACTTGCCTCATCCTTCTCAATACCCCTTACTCCACTCTCCTCCATGCCATGCAAGAGAACCCTTACCTGAAGAATGATGTCATTAAAGGCATGGCTACCATCAAAACTTCCATCAGACAGCCCTATGAAGAGAAAATTAGTCGGATGGAGTTTGATCACTGAGTTGAACTGTCAGGTATATCTAAGGGATGGGGTAGAATTTTGATCCAGCATGAAGTTGAAAAGCATACTGCAGCAACGGAGAAGATGAGAGCAGATGCCGTAGAAAAAATATTAGCTACCTCTAAAGATGTCGCAAAGGCCACCAACGAGCTCTATGAATCAAGAACTCGACTTGCTTAACCGAAAGAAGAAATACTTGAAAGGAGACTTGCTGAATTAACTGACACAACTCCTCCACGAGCAACTGAACCTGCCCCTCTTGCTAGTTCTATTGTTGCTCCTAAAGAGAAAGCCAAAGGAAAAGGTCCACAAGTCAAGACTGAGCCAGTAGATAATTAGGATGTTTAGATTTGCACATGTAGTTAGTTAGGCTGTCTTTGCATAATTTGTGTGTAGTCTTTTCGCTTACATTGTACAACATTTTGTGTATAAATGCAATTTATTTTTGTTCTATTTTGTTTGCTTTAGTTTCTGTCTTCATTTCTACTTAGTTGTTTGTGTGTGCTTTCTTTAATGTTTTCACCTACTTTATTTTCTATCTGCTTTTGGGTATGATCCCTGCTGCACATGCCCTTTCATCTTTGAATCAGTAAGGACATTGCTCCTCATAGGTTTGCGGGTGCGGCATGGATTGCCAATGACATAGTTAACTTAAGTGCAACAGTCTTAACTAAGTAAGAAATAAATAGAATGAACTTCACCTAAGTAATATTGAAAGTGAGGAAATTTAAACACTGTGCAGACCTTTTTAATACTAAAATCATTTGAAAATCAACACTTCTATGAGGCGAACATCAAGAATTTTTTTATAAACAGTAGTTAGTGAACCATTAAGGAGAGAAACAGGTGAAAGCATACCCCTTTGAGCTCAATTAAAGACTACCTAGCGAGATTTGAGCCTGTAAAACTATTGTTAGGATTGTCTTTTGCAACTTTTTTTTGTTCTAAGGGCTGACTGAGTAAGCCCTTTTCACTAGAAGTTAGGCACCCCAAGTTGAAGTTGTTTGACAATAATCATGACACTAAAGAAAGGATCAAGGCCTTCATTTGGATAGTTTCAGCCTAAAAGATCAAACCTGTGAAACTACCCTTATGCATACACTTTTTGAGCCTTAAAACCCCATTTTTATTTAACAAACACCTAAGTACTTGAACCTGAACCTCTTAACCTGATTGAGCCCTACCCTCACTCTGAGAATTAAGAAGGTAAAGGAGAGGATGTTGAAGATAGGTGAGTAAAGTTTAACATTTGGTGAAAGGAGAAGAAGAGAGGAGGAGATCAGTAAATAACAGTGTAGCAGTTGTAGATGTGTGGCAACCATCATAAATATATATATATATATATATGTATATTAGAAGCAAAACAATGAAGAGAAAAGGAATAAAAATCAAAAGAAGAATTTCATTGGAAAAGTTGAAAAGAAGAGAAGAAGTTGGCCACTTTAGCTCTGAAATTTCAAAAGAAGATGGAGTTATGCTGAAATGAAGAAGGTGAAGTCATGAACCATCTCCTACCCGGGTTGATTTCTCAATTTTGAATCTCTCTCTGCCCCTTTATTCTTTACAACCCACACGAATAAGCCACATTATAACCCATTAAAAGCCCTTGTTGATCCAAAGTGGAATGAACTGTCAAGTGAAGATGAGGGAATGTCTAATCTATGGTGAGAGTACTTTATGATGTCAGAAATTAGAAGCACTACCTATGCTCGTGCTTGCAAACCCATTTGGGGTATGTAACTACTCTTGAACTTTTGTGAAATGTTACACTCTTGAATTCATCTGTGAGAAATGGCCCTGGTAAGCATTGGGTCTGAGATTGAAATCATTGGGGCATTGTTGGAACCCGAATTTTGATGTACTGGTAAGCTTAGATCTATTTTGCACATACTGTTTTCTTGGTGTCAGCTGATTGGATATGATGAGCATGCATGCATGACTGTGGTGCTAAATTTTTTGCATACACTACTTTGGAACTCCTTTAATTTTTATAGAGCAAGGGTGGAAGGAACTATATTTATTTTAAAATGATTAACCACTGTGTTGTACTTTTATTAATTGTTTCATTGAGAAGTTTGTGGGTACCATCACTGGAAACCCTCAGGAGACTTCACTCCTCCACTAGGGATCACCTAGGGTTTTAAAAGGCTTAATGCATAAGCTAAATGCATCCGTGCTCCCTACGAAAGTGGCATTTACATTCTTAGAGTAGTTGTTTAAATTTTGCTTTGCTCAGGAACTAGCAAAGATTAGGTTTGGGGGTGTGTTATTCACTGAAAAGTACCACTTTTCACCTCTTAACCTAGCCCTTGCTGGACCTTGAAGCTCACTAATAACTCTTGTTTAGCTTATTTCATAGTTAGTAATAAATTGTGTAGCTTAACACAAAGTCCATGCCTTTGGTGCCAACAAGAGAGAGAATTCAAGCAAAAGATGACAGCTGAGCCAGAGAGTGTTGAAGCACCATGGTGGCACATACCATGGTGACTATTTTGCATGTCATAATGGACCGAAAAAGGCCAATAGATGAATCAAGTATAGATGAGAGGGGAGGAAGCTGTAATAGAAGCATATGCATAGCAGCGGAGGAATAGAAGACTTATCCTACATAGTTGAAGTGTTGCCTCGCATTGTTCAATTCAGTGTCAAATCCCCCTCTCGCAGCTAAGACATGGAGCCTAATAGAGCTCACAAAGAAGTCGCGCAACTCATTGAAGGGATTATTACAAAGAAGCCTCTCGCGCAGCAATCGCGCACTTCAGCTTCAATCAACATATAAAGGAACTCGCGAAGGAGTCGCGCACTAAACCTTCATAAATATAGCTCATGAAGTTCTCGCGAGGATCAAGCCTTAAAGCTGTCGCATGGATTATCTCGCAAGACCAATTTGCACAAATAGTAGCCATAACCTCAGGAATTTCTCACGTGGCTTTAGAGGAGAGAGACGCCCAAAAGTTCTCTCGCACAGCTCTTATGTGCCTAAAAGTTTAACCCTGTACCGAGCGAGATGTAAAGTCCAACTGCGCCAGTACCTTGCAATAGGAGATTCTGAAGCTCCACTGCACGAGCAAGCTAAGCACTGCAAGTCCTTCTGCGTGAGTGCATTCAAATCCAGACCAACTGTGCGATCATCCAAAGTCCACCTGCGTGAGTGAACAAACATGCCAAGCTAATTCCAACCCCACGAGGACTCTGCAAGCTGTGCGAAGTAACTAAAGAACATAAATCATCTGCGCGACATAAGTGATATGTAGAAAGCAGCCTCGCAAAGCTCAGGCTCTCCACTTCTCAATCTTAACTAATGGACCTTTTAGGGATTTCCCCAGGTCTAGGGCACACATCCCGAGGCACTAATCTTGAGGCACACATCCCAAAAAATCTAAGGGTTGTAAAAGTGCCACATCTGCTAGAAAAATTAGGGTTTACTCTTCTCTGAGCTAAAGCAGTAGGACTGAGTATATAAGATGTTCTTGTAACTTAAAATTTATCAATCACTCTGTCCTTCAACCTCTATCGGCTGAGAGCTCAAGCAGATTACGGTTAGGGTTAGGGTTTGATCACTTCTTTTCCTCATTTTTCTTCTCTCTTAGCTTATTACTTGCAGGCTAAATCTTTGGTAATAAATTAGGTAGAGTTTCATTTAGTTTTGTAATATGTCATTTAAACATTGGGATGTTGTGAAGAGTTGTTGTGCACAAAGCTGCTGCCTTGATAAATTTCATTGTTGGTAATTTAGATCAATGGAATTTGTGTTTTAAATGTTCATTTAATTTGTTATTTTCTTATTTGCCCATAGTTTTATTCAGGCTATAGCATGTATTTAGGATTTGAGCTTATTGAAAGGCCCATGGAAGCTTGAGCATGTAGCCCTGGGTCCATGGTGGCAGTAGCAATTTATATGTTCAATCTCATCATCTGTGGGTAAGGCAACCTCTATGGATAGCCTGTGGCCATTTGAGTGGGTAGACTATAGCCCTAGGGCAGGTCTTGGTCACAGATCTGATAAAGATTCATCTCCTCTGCATTTGAGCTTGTAGCCTAGTGAGAGGTTATATAGGAATAGGTTCCCCTCTGTTTTATTTGACCACTATCAGATGTTAGATCTGGCTTCTCTGCAGTTATTGCTGACTTATGAGCTGGGTCATTGTAGCCCTTTCGTAGCATTTACTAGGTGTATTTAAGTCCCTATTCAACCTATTACTTTTCCTATGTGTCCAAGCATTGTGCTGATGGCCTTTGCCCCACACATAGGATTTTAAGGATTGGAACTCCTATGAATGTCTGCCAGATCTATAGTAGATCTGGGGTGCTTGTATCCTGGAAAATATAGTGTCTGCAATGGTATTCATGGCGTGATTTAGTTCATTGGTTGGAGGAAATCTATTGGATAGTCTGTGACCATTTAACTGGACAGATTATAACCTTAAGATCAGTCCACTCCTTTGGATTAGGTTAGCTTTTTTGATTCAATAAATGTGATTTGACAGATTCTATTAGATAGTCTGTGACCATTTAAGTGGTCAGGTTATAGCCTTAAGAGCAGTCTAAATGGCATGGGTTAAGTTGGATTCTTCTTCCTTGCTGAGGTATTTGATAGCACTTCAGTAAGGATTTACTGCAGAGACAGCCCTAAATCTAAGTTATATAACTGAATTCACCTTAGCCTAAACTGCTTACTTCCCATCCTTTAATCTTTATTTTAACACACCATCACCACCTATTTCATAACCCTTTCTTAGGATAGGACTGCACTTTATTTCTTTCTTTTAGTAGATAGTTTAGTGTGCTTGTGACACCCAACTCCCTTTCTTTAAGACTGTCAGATCTGTAGCCAGATCTTAAGTCCTACTATTATAGCCCATTTTGGGTTCTAGATTAATTTCTCTAGAGGATAAACTCTTACTTATCAAAACTTGCTACAATAGCCATTTTACTCCACCTTTGTATTCTGATTTTACCATCTCATCACTTAAATAAACATCATCATTTAGACACATAGAGTATTCGATACCAACAAGTTTTTGGCGTCGTTGCTGGGAAGACCACTGGCTGGAGAGTTTGCATTGATTATAGAAAACTCAACTCTAATACCAGAAAAGACCACTTCCCCCTCCCTTTCATTGACCAATTTCTAGATAAGCTGGTTAGGTAGGCATTTTACAGCTTTCTTGATGGATACTCAAGTTATAACCAAATCCTTATGTATCCTCAAGATCAGGAAAAAACTACTTTTACATGCCCCTTTGACACCTTTGCTTACAGAAGGATGCCTTTTGGACTGTGCAATGCCCCAACCATATTACAGAGGTACATGTAGGCAATCTTTTCTAATGTGATTGACAAATTCTTGGAAATCTTCATGGTTGGTTTCTCAATTTATGGGGACAGCTTTAGCCAGTGCTTGAGTTACCTTGAGCTAGTTTTACAAAGATGTGAGGAGACCAATTCAGTCCTAAGCTGAAAAAAAGTCACTTTATGGTGACACAAGGAATTGTATTAGGCCATATGGTCTCTCACAATGGAAAAGAGGTTGACAAGGCTAAAGTGGACTTAATTTCACACCTGATCCCACCCAGGAATGTCAAACAAATCAGATCATTTTTAGGACATGCTGGATTTTACAGGAGGTTCATTAAGGACTTCAATAAAATTTTAAATCCATTGTGCCACCTGCTTTGTCAAGACATGCTATTTGACTTCTCTGCTGAGTGCCTTGAACCCTTTAAGGTTTTGAAAAGTGTCTTACCACTACTCCTGTAATCTAGGCCCCAAATTACACACTTCCCTTTGAGCTGATGTGTGATGCATCAGACCTAGCCATAAGTACTGTCTTAGGACAGAGGGAGATAAGTTGCCTGTAGTGATCTATTATGCCAACAAATCACTAGTTGAAGCTCAGCTCAACTACACCACTACTGAGGAGCTGCTAGCTATTGTGTTTATTGTGGACAACTTTAGACCCTACTTGCTTGGGTCTAAAATTATTATTTTCACTGATCACTCAGCCTTGAAATACCTATTTGCTAAGAAGGATGCCAAGCCAAGGTTGATCAGATGGATCCTCCTGTTACAGGAGTTTGATCTTGAGATCAAAGATAAAAAGAGAGTTGAGAATGTGGTGGCTGACCACGTCTCTTGAATTATTCTGGAAGAATGTGCAGCAACACCTGTTAATGAGTTGTTCCCTGATGAGCAGCTATTTGTTGTGCAGTCTAGTGTGCCCTGGTTTGTACACATTGTCAATTTTCTTGCTGTTGGTAGGATTCCCCCTCACTGGTCCAAGATGGAAAAAGACCTATTTTTCTCTTAGGTCAAACATTTTCTGTGGGAAGATTCATAACTATATAAGCACTGTGCAGACCAGGTTGTTAGGAGATGTGTACCCGAAAGTGAGTTCCATAGCATTCTTTCTATATGCCATGAGCAAGCCTGCGGAGGTGACATTAGTGGTAAAAAAGCTACAACAAAAGGGCTCAAAAAGTATTCTGTTACACACAGAATTGCAACTCCCTACCACCCCCAAACCAGTTGGCAAGTTAAAATTTTCACCCCTATTATCAAGTCCCCATTGTGGTTGATTTATGGCAAGGCTTGCCACCTACCAGTGGAGTTAGAGGACAAAGCCTATTGGGCTATCAAATCAATGAATTTTGATCTAACTTCTGCTAGTTTTTACAGGAAATTATAGCTGGCAGCGCTTGAGGAGCTGAGGCTGGAAGCCTATTCAAATGCTAGAATATACTAGGAGAAATCAAATGCATTCTTTGACAAGAAGCTAATGAGAAGGGACTTCAATCCTGGTACTAAGGTTTTGCTTTTCAACTCCAAACTAAGATATTTTCTAGGAAAGTTAAAATCCAGATGTGATGGACCTTACACTGTCATTCATGCCCCCCCATCTAGTGTTGTGGAGATCATGGATCCTATGTCTACGAAGATCATGAAAGTGAATGGGCAGAGGCTAAAAATTTATGTAGAAAATTCAGTGGAGCCTCCACAGACCATTCACCTACATGATCCTCCCACTGCTCAGTGATCCACTGCTTTATCACAAATGTACCATATTGTTAATCAGTGAAAAATGTCATTTTTCACCCTTTAACCTGACCTTGATTGACCTGTGAATAGACTAATAAGTACATGTTGAGCATGTTTTGTAGATAGTAATGAAAAGCAGTCATAGTGTAGAAATCCACCCAAAAGTGCCCCACAAGAAGGTCTATCTCTCACTACACCTCTGACCCAACTATGGCACACAAAAGGGCTCCACACCAATGCCCACTTTGGACATGCAGCAATAGCAAAGCAGCGCTGAAGAAGGAAAAATAGGTTGAAAACAACCTGTCGATAGGTTATTGCAACTTATCGATAGGATCTGAAGGCTGAAGAAGGAAAACTAGGCTAAAAATAACCTGTCGATAGGTTATTACAACCTATCGATAGGATCTGAAGGCTAAAAAGGAAGAAGTCATGGAAATCAGAGTATTCGATAGGATCTACAACCTATCAAGCAGTTGAAAGCAAGCAGGAAGCATCCTATCGAAAGGCCCCCTAGAGCTTAAAGAGATCCTGTCGAAAGGATCCTGGAACATATCGCACAAATGCCACTTATCGAATAGTTGTTGCAGCTCAGTTGGTGAACTTATCGAAAGATGATGGAACCTGTCGACAGCAACTAGAAGCAAACCAATCGAAACTCATTGCGCATAGATCAACCTGTCGAAATGAAGTGAGTAGAAGCCAAACCTATTGAAAGGAGTCCCCAACCTATCGGAACTTATCGAAAGGATCTTAAATCCTAGCGAAAGGAATAGAAGGCCTATTTGGAACCTGTCAAAAGCCTCAGGAACCTATCAAAATCGACTGAAGGACTTCTCAGAAAAGTTACTGTGCACACGCTGCAAGTTGGTGACCTGTTGCACGCAATTCGAGGCATTCTGATGACCGACATGAAGTTTCTAAGTACCCTGGGAAATCCTAACCGACCCACGTGCTCTCCCTAAAATCTAACTAACTGAAAGAGCCTTCTAGAAGGAGAATAAAGGAGGGAATAACAAGATTATTCTGGAAGCTGTAATTGGTAGGAAAAATGGATCTGTGGCGGAGGAGGAAAGCTATAAAAGGAAGGGAAGCCATCAGAAAAAAGGGGATCAATTCTGGAGATCAGAGCTTACTTCAAAATTCTCTATTCTTCCTTTTAGCCCAACCATGGTTGCCTAATTTCTTTGGAGCAGCAAAGAGGGAGGTTTAGTTTGTAATTGGGGAAAGCTAAGAGTGTTATTGAGGGTTGGATTGCAAATCTGAGGGCATTTCATTTTATGGTTAGTTTAATTCAATGTAATGTTGGTTTAACTGTTGTAATTAGATCTATTGTTCTTCTGGTTTCCTTTGGTGCTCGATCAGCTTTGTGTAGATGGGAATAGCTCACCCACTTAATTGGTAGACCTCTTCGATGCCATTTGATGTCCCTAGATCTGATATTCCTGTAATTGCCTATGTCTGTGGGCTGGCGATTGTAGCATTTGTAGTGGTTATAATGTTCTGACGGAAGCATGAGAATGGAGTGAATCTATTGGATAATCAGTGACCATTGAAGTGGACAGATCATAGCCTTAAGATCAAGCCAAATCTCTAGCCTAGATCAGATTCTTCTACCCTACAGCTGTGCCTATGGCCAGATGAAGGATTAATGCATTCTAAACTCTCTGTAACCCTGACAGCTCGACCCAATTGCAGTAAGACCAAACTCCAAGTTGCTTCTTCCCATTTTCTGTTTTAAATTTCCCTTCACTGCAAGATTTGTACTTTGGATCCATTTATGCAATTTTAATTATTTTTTGTAGTTTAGTTTAAAAGTGACAAACCCTTAGGCCTCTCCTCTTTCTTTTATAGTTTTAGCAATAGGAAGGGTGCCAGATCTGCTTTAGATCTAGAGATTTGCCTAATTTTCAGCCACATTTTCCTATGGACATACCCTTACTTTCTTTTAAAACTTGCTACAATAGTCCCTGAATACTTGTAGGACTGTGTGCAAGCCTGCCTTGGTGTGTGCTAACCATAGACCCTTTTACTGGTTGATTTTAAACCCCTTTTCAGACATAAGGTAGGATCCTAATAAGTTTTTGGCACTGCTGTCGGGGATCTGTGTGCTTAAAATTGGTAGATCTAAGTTTATTTTAGAATAGACTGTAGATCTGTAATAGCCTATTTAAATTTTTATTAACTGCTTTTGAAAGTTTTTGCTATTTTGTAGTAGTTTTTATTATTTCTTCAGATCATAAGCTGTTGTTAACGAGAAGCATTTTGCTAGAGGTTGTGCTAAAGTTTTAATCCTTCTACTCCTTTAATTTTTTTGATCTGTGGATTTGTAGATTTATTAGTTAATTGTGTTGTTCCTGATTGTTGTGTTAAATTACCTCTGCATTATGTGTACATTAAGAGTGTGAGTGGTGTATGTTTGGAAGGAGAACTCTCAATCCTCAGATTGTTCCATTAAATCCAGAGGGTGAAAGACTCCTAGACTAAACAAATCTCACCCACATCTATTGCATCTGGATTTGCTGAAATGGGTGAGCAACAACAACCTAGAGCCTCGAAGGAATTCAATGCACCAGGGGTTTACAGTTCCCGATTCTGCATTCAATTCCCTGCTGTTCAAGGGAACTATGAGATCAAGTCTTCGATAATCCAAATGCTACCCTCATTCCATGGCCTAACCAAAGAAGACCCATATAAACACATTGATGAATTTTTATGACTGTGCACTACATTCAATATTGTAGGTTTGGGGGAGGAAGCACCCAAGATGAGACTCTTTCCTATTTCATTAAAGGATAGAGTGAGGACCTGGTTGTCAATGCTTCCACCCAACCGTATTCAGTCCTAGTGTGATCTTCAATTTCAGTTTTGGGCCACGTTTTTCCCCATGTCCAAGATAAGCCAGTTGAGGAAGGCCATTATCTCATTTGCTCAAGATCCAACTGAGGACATTCACCAAGCTTGGGAGAGATTTAAAGAACTCCTGAAGAAGTGTCCCCATCATCTAATCCCTAAATTGCAACTTGTTCAAAGTTTCTATCAGGCAATTGATTCTAAAAGTAGAGATATGGTAGATGCCTCTTGTGGTGGTACTAACCTTCACAAACCTGTTGAGGAGGCTTAGGAGTTGTTTGACATTATCAGTGAAAACTCCATGCAGAGAGAGACATTGTCCAGAGATTTGGACTTTCCTAGAATGGTGAAAAAAAATACCACAAGAGGAAAGATATATGAGCTGAGTGGGCACAATGATTTGGAAAGGAAAGTGGATAGTTTGACCCAGAAGTTTGATAGGCTCATGGGAGCAATGCAGTCACCCATGGCTGCAAAAGTGGAGGAGGCATGTGTTATATGCCAGTCTCGCACTCACTCCCTTGAGGAATGCCCCTCAGCTATTCAATTTCCTGACTTTGAGATGGAGCATGTGGCTGGCACTTAGTCTTTTGGGCCACAACCTACTGCTGGTTACCAATGGAGAAACCATCCCAACTTGAGGTGGATACAAGATTCCTTTCCAAACCAGTAGCAGCAGCCACAGCAGCCCATGCCTTATAAAAATGCTTAGCCCTACCACCAGAATTATATTCCAAGGCCCCACCACCAACAGCCCATGACAGCCAATGGCTCAACCTGTTTAGTAAGTTGCACCCCCTCCAGCTGCTAGATCACTTTCTTTTGAGGAACAAGTTCTGGCTTTATTGCAGAACATGGGATCCTTATCTCAAACTGTACACTCTCATAGCCAAAGCATCAAAAAGATAGAAGACCATCTTGGCCAGCTATCTAATGCTTTAACCAATGGAGAGGAAGGGAGGCTGCTTAGCCAACCCATGGACAACTCAAGGAGACAATATGTGGTAGGTGAGGTTTACTCTTCCCATGAGGAGGCCAAATATGTCACCACATTGAGAAGTGGAAGATTGGTAGACAATCAAATAGGCTGCGGGCCTTTGAAAAATTTAGAAAAAGAAAAAAAAGTGGTCATGGAGAAGGAACAACAGGAGCAACCCATGTTGAATAAGAAGGATAATGATGATCTTCAAGAAAATAAAAAAATCAAAAAGAGAGATAATGAGTTGGCTAAGGCTGAAAATGGGGGAGCAGTCCCACATTTGCCATTTCCTAGGGCAATGCAAGCACCTTCTCCTTTTGATAAAAGGGCATGCCAAATAGAGGAAATGACGGAAACCTTTAAGCAAGTAAAGATCAACCTGCCTCTACTTGATGCAATCAAGTAGGCTCCAGCCTATGCCAAGTTTTTGAAAGACCTTTGCACCCATAAAAGACAATCAACGATACATCTATCCAAGAAAGTCTTTTCAGCAGAAAAAGTGAAATAGATAAGACTATTACCACCACAACAAAACTCCAAGACCCTTGAGTCCCCACTATCCCTTGCATCATTGGGGATCATACAATTGAAAAAGCCTTGTTTGATCTGGGAGCTAGTGTAAATTTACTTCAATATTCAGTATATGAGAAGCTAGGATTAGGAGAGTTAAAGCCCACACATGTGGTCTTACAACTAGCTGATAGATCTGAAAGGAAGCCTGCGGTAATCATTGAAGATGACTTGGTTGGGGTTGACAAATTCTTTTATCCTGCCAATTTTTTGGTGATGGACATGGAGCCTAGCAAACGTGCCACTTCTATCCCTGTGATCTTAGGCAGGCCCTTTTTGGCCACTGCAAATGCTTGCATCTAATGTAGATCAGGGGTCATGAAAATATCTTTTGGTAATATGAAAGTCAAGTTGAATGTCTATAATGTAGCTCATCAGCCCCACTTAGAGAATGAGGACTGTTTATCCATTGATGTGCTAGATGAATTTGTGCAAGAAACTCTACCTCAGCTGCTGCAAGGTAATGATTTGTTTGATGTTTTTGGAGAAGTATGGAATGAAACAGTGGAAGAGAAAGCCCCCACATCTGAGCTTGAGCAAGTGAAAGGTGTGAATTCTAAAGCAGGGCCAACAAAGCATCACCCATGGACTCCTGCTTTACTACCTCTTCCACCACCTTCTAAGGCACCCCTATTGCCTTCACTCATCAGTCCCCCAGATGTGGAGTTAAAGCAACTCCCAAAATCTCTAAAATATGCCTTTCTAGGAGCCAATCACACACTGCCAATGATTATTTCTTCTTCCCTCACCCTTGAGCAGGAAGAAGACTTGCTTTGTACGCTGAAAAGGCATAAGAGAGTAATAGGGTGGACTATCGCAGATTTGGGGGGGATAAATTCAGCTGTGTGCATGCACAAAATTCATCTTGAAGAAGGCTCTAAACCCTCCTGAGAGATGCAAAGAAAGCTCAACCCAGATCTGCAGGAAGTTGTAATGAAGGAAGTAGTCAAACTCCTTGATGTTGGAATCATTTATCCTATCTCAGATTCTTAATGGGTGGCACCTACCCAGGTGGTACCCAAGAAAGCTGTGATCACAATAGTTCAAGCAGACTCAGGCGAGCTGATTCCAACTAGGCAGACCACTGGTTTGAGAGTGTGCATAGACTATCACAAGCTCAATGAGAAAACCAGCAAAGATCACTTTCCATTGCCTTTTATAGATAAGATCTTAGATAAGTTGGCAGGTAAGACTTTCTACTATTTTCTTGATGGTTATTCAGGATATATCCAAATTCCTGTTTACCCTCAAGATCAAGAAAAAACCACGTTCACTTGTCCATTTGGAACCTTTGCATATAGAAGGATGCCATTTGGACTATGTAATGCACTAGCCAATTTTCAAAAATGCATGTATTCTATCTTTTCTAACATGATTGATAAGTTTTTAGAGATTTTTATGAATGATTTCTCTATTTTTGGGGATGATTTTAGCCAATGCCTGCACCATCTCAGCCTTGTGTTGCAAATGTGTGAGGAGACCAACCATGTTTTGAGTTGGGAAAAGAGTCATTTCATGATGACTCAAGGTAATGTCCTCGGGCATGTGGTTTCCCAAAAAGGAATAGAGGTTGATCAAGCTAAAATTGATTTAATTGTACTTTTTTTCCCTCCCAAACGGTCAAACAAGTCAGGTCATTCTTGGGCCATGTTGGTTTCTACAGGAGGTTCATCAAAGACTTTAGCAAAATTTTCAAGCCTCTTTGCTACTTGCTGTGTCAAGAGGTCCCATTTGGGTTCAATGATGAATGCCTAGCTGCTTTTGAACTTTTAAAAACCTGTTTCACCACAGCTCCTATATTGCAAGCTCCTGATTTTTCTCTGCCATTTGAGCCGATGTGTGATGCATCAGATTTTGCCATTGGTGTAGTTCTGGGACAAAGGAAAGACAAAACACCATGTGTGGTGGCATATGCTAGTAAATCAATGGTTGATGCTTAATTGAATTACACTACAACTGAAAAGGAGCTGCTAGTCATTGTATTTGCTTTGGAGAAGTTCAAATCATATGTGTTGGGATCCAAGATCATTGTGTTTACTGACCATTCAGCCCTAAAATACCTCTTGTCTAAGAAGGAGGCTAAAGCCAGACTAATTAGATGGATTCTTCTTTTGCAGAAATTTAACTTGGAAATCAAAGACAAGAAGGGGGTTGAAAATGTGGTTGCTGACCACTTGTCAAGGATTCCAATTGCTAATATAGAGAGCTTGCCCATCCGTGATTCTTTCCCCGATGAGTAACTTTTTGCTATGGAGATAAGTATGCCCTGGTTTGCCAACATAGTGATCTATCTGGTTGTGGGAAAGGTACCCCCACATTGGAGTAAGTATGACAGGGATTTGTTCTTCTCACAAATTCGATATCACATGTGGGAGGATCCTGACATCTTCAAGTATTGTGCAGACCAGGTGATAAGAAAATGTGTACCTGAAACTGAGTTTGAGAACATTCTAACCATGTGTCATGAACAAGCTTGTGGGGGTCATTTTAGTGGCAACAAGACTACTAGAAAGGTACTCCAAAGTGGTTTCTACTGGCCCACTCTGTTCAGAGATGCCATACAGCATTGCAAAGCTTATCCTAGATGTCAGCAAGTGGGAAGTATTACAAAAAGAAATTTCATGCCCTTGCAACCTGTGCTTGTTGTTGAATTATTTGACATATGGGGAATTAATTTTATGAGACCTTTTCTCCCCTCCTATGGATATAATTTCATCCTTGCAGTTGTGGACTATGTCTCTAAATGGGTAGAGGCCAAAGCTACAAGAACAAATGACCACAAGGTTGTCATTAAGTTCTTAAAAGAAAACATCTTCTCTAGGTTTGGAACCCCCAATGCTATTATTAGTGATGGAGGCAACTACTTTTGCAACAAACCTTTTGATAAACTGTTAGAAAAATACACTGTGATCCATAGAGTTGCTACTCCCTACCACCCGCAAACCAGTGGGCAAGTAGAGATTTCCAACAGTGAAATCAAACACATCCTAGAGAAGACTATGCGAGCTGATAGGAGGGATTGGTCCATAAAACTGTAAGAAGCCTTGTGGGCTTATAGGACTACCTATATGACACCCATAGGGATGTCTCCATTCAGGTTAGTATATGGCAAGGCATGTCACTTGCCTGTTGAGTTGAAACTTAGAGCATATTGGGCCATTAAAGCATTAAATTTTAACTTAAACTCTACTTGTGTGAACAGGAAATTGTAAATATCTGAGCTTGATGAGTTGAGGATGGAAGCGTATTCAAATGCCAGGATTTACAAAGACAAAACCAAGGCCTTTCATGACAAGCACCTGCTACGGAAAGAATTCAAAACAAGTGCCAAGGTATGGTTATTTAATCCAAGATTGAAACTCTTTCCAGGCAAATTGTAGTCCAGATGGGATGGGCCTTACACAGTTTTATATGTTTCCACATCTGGAGCGGTAGAAATCGGGGACCCTAAGGATGGTAGGGTTATGAAAGTCAATGGACAAAGGTTAAAAATTTGTGTTAAAAAAATCTGTGAACCTGAGGAGACCATTGATTTTCAGAACACTCCAAAGTATACATGATTTCAGTGTGTATCATATGCACTATAGTTTGATCTTGTTCTATTTTGTTCTATTTTGCTCTATTTTATTCATCATGTCAATCGTACCAGCAATCTAGGGACCATGGGAGTGTGTACATAATGAGAACAGGTTGAATGGAAGCACAACAAAAGATTTTGCTAGGTGTTGAAGCTGATGATAGCACAAAAATGCTATTTCTATGGGCATATGAGACCTTTCGATAGGTCATTTGACGATTTCGATAGGCCATTAGAGAATTTCGATAGTGGCTGAAACTTGTCGATAGGTGAAAACAACTTTTTGATAGGTTCTAAAGGTCGAAAAAAACTTTTCGATAGGTTCTGGATACTTATTAGGAACCTATCAAAAGGATAAATCATGCGCTACATGAACCTATCGATAGGAAGGTTTTGACCTATCGAAGCATTTCATCTGCACGCTGTATTTTTATAGCGTTCGATAGGACGTTTTGACCTATCGAAATCATTCAATGCATCCTAACGAAATCATTTTTTCCTCTTTATATACCTATTGGTAGGTCACTTTTGCCCATTTCACACTTTCTGTAAAACCTAGCTCTCTCTTCCTCATTTGTTGCTACTCTCTTTCTGCCAAATACTCTTAGGACTGTTTTCCATTAGGTTTGTCATTCTTCAAGATCATTCAGGCCGCACTAAGGAGCATTTTGCACCTGATTTTTGTGAAATTGGAAGAGTGCATCATGGTTTCTACAAAACCTTAGGAGTTCTGGGTAACATGTCTCTCTGCCTCCCTTTGATTGTTTTCCTAGTTGTGTACTTCAGCATTTCAATTCAAATTGGTGTGTGCCTGAAGTCCTCGAACCTCCAACCTTAGCAAAGTTTAGCCCTACCCTTTCTTCTCCTCCCTTTGACCAACCCATTTCTGACTTTCTCCCTCTGCCTACCCAGGGATTAGACCAATTCACCACTACCGAGTTCACTGCCCTCGTGACATCCATTATAGAAGATATTGGCCATGAGTACTCTCCACTTCCAGACTCCCCCCATCCTACTCCCTCTCAATTTAACCATGCACCTTCTTCCCCTTTCCAGCCCATTCCAACACCTATAGTTGTTCCCCCCCTCCAGCCCAAGATCTTCCTACAGCTAAACCTTTCCCCCCACACCCTAAGAGGACTTATGCAAAGAGAAAAGTTACTGCCAAGAGATATGTTTCCTCTACTTTTGCTCATAATAAAGGGAAGGAATCTACTACCCAGTCTGAAGGAGGAAAGAAGGAAAGTTGTTGCTGCCCTTTGGCTCAATCCTACTATCCTTTTCTCCTCTGATTTCGATTCTAATTCTCTTGCTGCTTCTGCTAAGAAAGATAAGAGCTCTATTGCCCATTGTGAAGAGGCCCCAATGTTGTCTACTAAGAAGTCCCCACCTAAAAGAAAAGTTCCTTTATCCAAGGATGATTTAAAAATTTTGGCAGATTTGTATGATTGGCCTAATGATGCTTGTACATAAATATAGTTTAGGATTGTTTGTTTTCTCTTCCTGCTTTGGATCATGTACATATTTTAGATGTTAATAATAATTTCATTTATGTGTTATGTCTTTCTTTGTGTTTATTCTTCTATCTGTTCTTCATATACCCGTTCATTGCTACCATGCTCTCTCAACAATGAGGACACTGTTTAATTTAGGTTTAGGGGTATGGTAGGTGTGTCAATGACATGAGTTAATGCTAGTGCAGCTATATTAAAAAAAAATTTGAAAATAAAGTGATTTCCCACCTGATTTTTGGAAAAAGAGGAAATTAAAAATATTTTAAAATTGAAATGAGCTGTAGTTTTAACATTTTTCATGAAGCAATTGTCAAGAATTATCAAAAATTGATGTTTAGTGAAGCTGAAATGAGAGAAAATTGTAAGGATACACCCTAGAAAATTTGAGGGAAGGCCATACCCAGTGAGAATTGGGCCTGAAATTTTTTTTCTTTGAAGAGTGTCTTGGCAATTTTTTCTGCTTTATGGACTGATTGGATCTAATTTTTCCCACTATAAGTTATGCAAATCCAAGTTGAAATAGCTTGACAGCATTCTTGACATTGAGGACATGAAGTAAGGCCATCCCTTGGATAGTTTGAGCATAAAATTTTCCCACCTTTTAATTGCCCTTGATACACACCATTTGAGCCTCAAAAATCCCAATTTTTCTTTAGAAAAAAAAATCAAAAATTTTTAACCCAAAACCCCCTTAACCTTTTTTAGTTCACCCTGAATCTGAGAAATCAGGAAATGGAAGGAGAAGTGAGGTTAGAGGAGCACGGTTTAAAATTTGGTTAAGTAAGAGGAAAGCACATTTGGTGGTGTTGTGGCATTCCGGCTCGTAAAAAGAAAAATGGAGAAAAATACAAAAAGAAAAGGAAAAATAGAAAAGCAAAGTAAAATAATGAGAAAGAGAAGTCATCTCATCGAAAGATTAAAAAGATGATTAGAAACTAACCATTTCAAATATGAAAATTCAAGAAGTAGATGAAATTGTGCTGAACCGAAGGTGGTGCATCACCTCCTTACCTTACTGATTTCTCAATTTGAATCCCATTTTACCCCTTTATTCTTTTACAAATTTCACCCATAAGCCACATTACAGCCTAATAAAAAGACATTACTGATCTAAAATGGATTGAGCTGCCATGTGGAGATGAGGATTTATTTAATCTATGGTGAAAAGAATTAGAAATTTTCAGAAGTTAGAGCAATGCCTATGCTCATACTTGCAGTCCTATTTGAGGGTTGTAACTGCTCTTGAGCTGTGTGAAATGATGCACCCTCCTATTCTTGTTGTGAGTGAACAGCCCTGGTAAAACTTGGATCTGAAATATGGTTGTTTGGGGCATTATAAAAAACGTAATTCTCAAATTAAAGGTGAACTCTGCATCAATTTTTAGGCACAATGCCTTGACATGAACTGGTTGATGATGAAGGAATTATAGCAGAATTTTAGATTTCAAACTGATGATTTTTCTGTTGAAAATCCTCAGAATTGAATGCACTTGGTGTGGAATTTATTTTATCTCACTTAAACTCTGTTTTAGAAAATGTTGCACTAGCACTAACAGATTTAAATGGATAAGTTTGTTGGTACCTTCACTGAAAATCCTCAGGAGACTTCACTCCTCCACTAGGGATCACCTAGGGGTTTAAAAGGCTTAATGCATATGTTAAATGAATCTGTGCTCCCTACAAAAGTGGCATTTCAGTTCTCTTTATTTTTCCTTTGCTCAGGGACTAGCAAAGCTTAGGTTTAGGGGTGTGTTAATCAGTGAAAAATGTCAATTTTCACCCTTTAACCTGACCTTTGATAGGCCTGTGAATAGACTAATAAGTACATGTTGAGCATGTTTTGTAGATAGCAATGAAAAGCAGTCATAGTGCAGAAATCCACCCAAAAGTGCCCACAAGAAGGTCCATCTCTCACTACAGCTCTGACCCAACTATGGCACACAAAAGGGCTCCACACCATTGCCCACTTGGGTCATGCAACAACAGCAAAGCAGCTTTGAAGAAGGAAGAACAGGCTGAAAACAACCTGTCGATAGGTTATTGCAACCTATCGATAGGATCTGAAGGCTGAAGAAGGAAAAATAGGCTGAAAACAACCTGCCAATAGGTTATTGCAACCTATCGATAGGATCTGAAGGCTGAAAAGGAAGAAGTCATGGAGATCAGAGTATTTGATAGGATTTGGGACCTATCGGGCAGTTGAAAGCAAGCAGGAAGCATCCTATCGAAAGGTCCGCTAGAGCTTAAAGAGATCCTGTCGAAAGGATCCTGGAACCTATCGTGCAAATGCCACTTATCGAATGGTTGTTGCAGCTCAGTTGGTGAACGTATCGAAAGCTGATGGAACCTATCGACGGGAACTAGAAACAAACCCATCGAAACTCATTGCGCATAGATCAACCTGTCAAAATGAAGTGAGCAGAAGCCAAACCTATCGAAAGGAGCCCCCAACCTATCGGAACCTATCAAAAGGATCCTGAATCCTAGCGAAAGGAACATAAGGCCTATTTGGAACCTGTCGAAAGCCTCAGGAACCTATCAAAATTGACTGAAGGACTTCACAGAAAAGCTGTTGTCCACACATTGCAAGTTGGTGACTTGCTACATGCAATTCGAGGCACTCTAGTGACCGACACGAAGTCTCTAGAAGTGCCCTGGGAAACCCTAACCGACCCACGTGTTCTCCCTCAACTCTAACAAACTGAAAGAGCCTTCTAGAAGGGGAATAAAGGAGGGAATAACAGGATTATTCTGGAAGCTATAATTAGCAGGAAAAATAGATCTGAGGCAGAGGAGGAAAGCTATAAAAGGAAGGAAAACTACCAGAAAAAAGGGGATCAATTTTGGAGATCAGAGCTTGCATCGAAATTCTATATTCTTCCTTTTAGCCCAACCATGGTTGGCTAATTACTTTGGAGCAGCAAAGAGGGAGGTTTAGTCTGTAATTGGGGAAAGCTGAGAGTGCTGTTGAGGGTTGCACTACAAATCTGAGGGCATTTCATTGTATGGTTAGTTTAATTCAATGTAATGTTGGTTTAACTGTTGTAATTAGATCTATAGTTCCTCTGGTTTCATTTGGTGCTTGATCAGCTTTGTGTAGATGGGAATAGCTCACCCACTTAATTGGTAGACCTCTTAAATGCCATTTGATCTCCCTAGATATGATATTCCTATAATTGCCTATGATTGTGGCCTGGCGATTGTAGCATTTGTAGTGGTTATAATGTTCTGATGGAAGCATGAGAATGGAGTGAATCTATTAGATAATCTGTGACCATTGAAGTGGATAGATCATAGCCTTAAGATCAAGCCAAATCTCTACCCTAGATCAGATTCTTCTACCCTGCAGCTGTGCCTATGGCCAGATGAAGGATTAATGCATTCTAAACTCTCTGGTAGCTCAACCCAATTGCAGTAAGACCAAACTCCAAGCTGCTTCTTTCCATTTTCTATTTTAATTTTCCCTTCACTGCAAGATTTGTACTTTGGATCCATTTATGCAATTTTAATTGTTTTTTGTAGTTTAGTTTAAAAGTGACAAACCCTTAGACGTCTCCTCTTTCTTTTCCAGTTTTAGCATTAGGAAGGGTGCTAGATCTGCTTTTGATCTAAAGATTTGCCTAATTTTCAGCCACATTTCCTTGTGGATATACCCTTATTTACTTTCTTTTAAAACTTACTACAACAGGCCCTAAATACTTGCAGGACTGTGTGCGAGCCTGCCTTGGTGTGTGCTAACCATAGACCCTTTTACTTGTTGATTTTAAACCCCTTTTTAGACACAAGGTAGGACTGTGTGCGAGCCTGCCTTGGTGTGTGTTAACCATATGAATTGAATGCTTTGTTTTGTTTTGTGTTGCTTAGAAAATTTTCAATTACTGCTTTTAGGGTGATGCTTTGCTTGTGTGTTTGATTTTGTGTTATTTTGTTCTATTTAGAGTACATGTGCATATCTGTCATATGAATTTAATGTTCAAGTCTATTGGTGGTGGTTGAGGTGCTCTCATTATAAATATTATGAACTTGATCTGAAATATTATCTTTGGAATTTCGAATTTGTGATGTTTCAATGTTGATAAAGGGTAACTAAACTGTCATGATGAAATGGAGTACATGTCAAGGAGTTGGTGTTGATGCACACTGAATTGGTGCATGACATTGTACATGCACAGACCATGGCAAAAGCTAAGAAAAATGTTAAGGGTTGCTTTCTTGCGAGGCTAAATGGCCTAAATTTCTAGCTTGCGAGCCATTTGAAAATTTCTCGCAGAGTTCTGATGGATATTTTGTATCACGCGAGAGCTTCCTATGTAAAAGGCACCTGCTGAAGCCTGACATTGAGCTTCGCGAGGCTCTATCCTGTCAGCAACAGGGAATTACACGAAAAATGGAATTCACATTTTTATACTGCGCGAGAGCCTCGCGAGATAACATTCTGAAGGCCACACCATTAAATTGCCCCACGAAGTCCCTAATACTCCCAATGGATGTTCCTCGCACATCACAAGCTATGTTGTGCAAGAGATGAGAAACTGGTTCGCGCGCTATGGCCCAAATTCAACTCTGCGAAGTAACTCGCGAGGCACATAAATCTTCTAAATCTGTTCTCGAGAGGCTCTTTTCTTCTTTGCGACAACACTTCTCGCGTGGTTAACTGTGTACTGTGCGAGAGTTTTACTTCGCGAGAACCTGGCGATAGCTGTGCGAACCACCGGTTTAGCCCTTTAAACCCTACGATTTTCTCCATTTTCTTCATTCTATCTTTTTGCCCTAGATTTCACTAAGCATTTTCGAGCACCATCTTTTACCCCTTCTTCTATACAACCCATTCCACTCAACCTCAGCTAGTTTCCTCATACCATTTTACTCCCGATCACCTCCTGGTCACTTTGAACTAGATTTGGGAGGATTTGAACGTTTGTGCAAAGTGTTAGGTGAAACCCTAGCTCCAGTTTGGTAATATTTCTCACTCTCTCAGTTGATTTAATTGGACATTAATTTAGTGTAAGTAGGGAGCAATCTGGGTTTTGTTTTATTTTTGAAGTGTGCATTACATCTGTTGGGAGTCTCAAGCCCTAATTTGATGAAATTGAATAGCTATGGCCATGGGTTCAAAATTGCTGGGAGCCCTGTGGTCACTCAAAAATCTGTAAGAATTGTAGAGGCCTCCAATGTGGAGACCCCTATGGTAACTGCACCCACTGAGGAGCCCCAAATTGAACACACTGGGAAGAAAGGAGAGGGTGTGGCCTCTGATGCCTAAGGTGCCAAAAAGAAATCTGCTCCTAAGAAGAGGGCCAGAGAGCACCTACATGTCAAAAGCCCTGAGTAATCAAAGAAGAAAGAGAAAAAGGGCAAGGAAGTAGCCCCTGAGGTCCCTGAGGATGAAGAGGAAGAAGATAATGAATACCTCAAGGTCCCCTCTAAATTTGTTACAACAATTAAGCTGGAGGTAGAGACAATTTTTTATAAAGCTTTCTTTGAGGAGCTACATGAGATAGCAGCTTCCATGGAGTACCTCACAAAAGCCACATTGTTGCCCCTACAGATGCCCCCAATTCATCTACTCTTCCCTAGACTAGTACAATTATTCTACTAAAATATCAGAGTTAAGACTGGGGATGATGGGACCCCAGCATTGCAGGTGCTAATAGACAAATTTGAGATGTTGTTCAATTAGGCAACCATAGTTAGAATACTTGGGATACCTGCCAAGTACACCCCTGAGTGTGGTTTGGGTCCTCCTTTGACAGCCACCAACCCAAAAATTGCTAAGGAGTTGACTGGAGGGGTCACTGCATCAGGGGCATAAATCAGGAAGAGAGATATGCACCCCCACCTCAGATTTATTGATGGGGTGCTAAGGAAAAAAGTGTATTGCTCTGGACATGAGAAGGAGAGGAGGTCTCCTATTGCTGATGTACTCTTTTCTTTCCACATGAATCACCACTTGGATGCTACCAAGTTGACTTTTGAAGGGATGATAGACATTGTTGAGAAGGTGAAGACCAGGAAGAAACCCCATTCCCTTCCATACAACAGGCTCATTATAGCCTTACAGAAGCTGGGCGGATACCCATTTCAAAAGAATGAAGAAACTATTGCCCTGAATCCCAAAAATTATAGAAAAAAACAATATGAGATCAGTGGCATTCTCATTCAGAAGAAGAAGGCAGATATACTAGCAACCTTTGATGTTGCTCCATCTGTGGCTCCACCCTCTGCTGCCCTCTCTCTGGCAGCCCATTCGTGTGTGCCAGCCAGCACCACCCCAACATCTGCTGCCATTACCTCATCAGCCACCCCTTCAACTTCCATGCCAGCCACTACTACCTCAACCCAAACCTCCCAACCTTCATTAGCCCCCATACCTACAGCCACCTTATCCACATTACCCATACCTATACCCTTCCCTACTTATCCAGCTCACCCCAGCCCACCAGTGAAGGCCACTTATACAAAGAAAACAAAATTAACAAAAGCCCACACAAAACACCAACCCACCTATATATCCCAAACCATCCCAATTCCAGTAATCACATCCATACCAGACCCATCCATTGGCCTACCACCAACCTCAACAGTCCTAGCCTTTGAGCCTGAGCCTTATACCCTTGAAATCCCACATAGCTCTCCACTACACCCCTTCCAGCCCATTGAAACCTCCACACCTTTTCCAACTAAGTTCCTTGAACCTTTAGTCCAATCCATTTCATCCCCACCTACCCATGATCAAATCCCTCTTTCAGAAGAGGGACACTCAGCTATGATGTCCTCTATCATAGAGGACATCAACTATGAGTTTACACCTCTCCCAGACTCCCCTCACCCCCCTCATTTCACCCCTCCACATTCACCACAATCCACCACCTTCACTCATGCACCAACTTCCCCATTTCAACCAATTCCACCCCCCACCCCTGATTTCCTACCCCATATCCACTTCAAGCCCAAGTGTTGGCCAACACTCAAATGCAATCATCCATTGATGCCAACCTGCATGCCATGAACTCCACCCTCCCAAACCAAGCCTCCCTACCAACCAGGTTAAAAGCCATCCAAGCCACCGTGTCACTTTTTCACCCCAACATCACAATAGCCACCTATCCCTACACCCACCCATTTACCTACCCCATTTACCTACCCCAACTCCTTCTCCCCAACCCCTAACCTCAGCTGTCACCACCCCTGCTATTACACCCATTGAACCTGTTCCCATTTTCCCTCCAAATACATTTACCAATGCCACCACTCAAACTGAACCTGAAGCTGAACCTATCCCTATCTAGTTGCCCATTATCTTCCCACCTGATATTCCACCTGCTGTAGTAACCTCTGATACTGCAACAGATATGGTGGACTTAATACCCACCTCCTCAACACCAACCAAAATAGTCCCGAGCCTGAACTTGTAGTCCATCACCCTGTACCCTCAATTTTTACCTCATCCATCCCCTCTTCCTTGTTGGCTGGCCCTTCTTCGACTGATCAACAGCACATCCTACCTGTCTCTTCCTTCTCAATACCCCCTTACTCCACTCTCCTCCATGCCATGCAAGAGAACCCTTACCTAAAGAATGATGTTATTAAGGGCATGACTACCATCAGAACTTCCATCAAAGAGCCCTATGAAGAGAAAATTAGTCAGATGGAGTTTGATCACCGAGTTCAATTGTTGGGCATATCTAAGGGATGGGGTAGTATTTTGATCTAGTATGAAGCTGAAAAGTATACTACAGCAACGGAGAAGATGAGAGCAGATGTCCTAGAAAAAAGATTAGCTACCTATAAAGATGTCGCAAAGGCCACTAGGGAGCTCTATGAAACAAGAACTCGGCTTGCTAAAACGAAAGCAGAAATACATGAAAGGAGACTTGCTGAACTAATTGGCACAGCTCCTCCACGAGCAATTGAGCCTGCCCCTCCTGCTAGTTCGACTGCTGCTCCTAAGAGAAAGCCAAAGGAAAAGGCCCACAATTCAAGGCTGAGCCAGCAGATAATTAGGATGTTTTGATTTGCACATGTAGTTAGTTAGGATGTCATTGCATAATTTCTGTGTAATCTTTTCCCTTACATTGTAAAACATTTTGTGTATAAATGTAATTTCTTTTTGTTCTATTTTGTTTGCTTGACTTTCTGTCTTCATTTCTACTTAGTTTGTTTTATTTATTAGTGTGTGCTTTCTTTAATGCTTTCACCTACATTATTTTCTGTCTGCTTTTGTTTATGATCCCTGCTGCACATGTCCTTTCATCTTTTAATCAGTGGGGACACTGCTCCTCATAAGTTTGGGGGTGGGGCAAGGATTGACAATGATATAGTTAACCTAAGTGCAACAGTCTTAACTAAGTCAGGAGTAAATAGAATGAACTTTACCTAAGCATTGTTGAAAGTGAGGAAATTTAAATACTGTGCAGACCTTTTTAATACTAAAATCATTTGAAAATCAACACTTCTATGAGGTAAACATCAAGAAATTTTTTATAAACAGTAGTTAGTGAACCAGTAAGGAGAGACACGGGTGAAAGCATACCCCTTTGGGCTCAATTGAAGACCATACCCAGTGAGCTTTGAGCCTGCAAAAATTTTTTTAGGACTGTCTTTGGCAACTTTTTTATGTTCTAAAGACTAACTGAGTCAAGCCCTTTTCACTAGAACTTAGACACCCCAAGTTGAAGTTGTTTGACAGTAATCATGACACTAAGGAAAGGATCAAGGCCTTCATTTGGATAGTTTGAGCTTAAAAGATCAAACTTGTGAAACTATCCTTGTGCATATACTTTTTGAGCCTTAAAGCCCCATTTTTCTTCGACAAACACCTAAGTACCTGAACCTGAACCTCTTAACCTAATTCAGCCCTACCCTTACTCTGTGAATTTAGAAGGTAAAGGAGAGGATGTTGAAGATAGGTGAGTAAAGTTTAACATTTGGTGAAAGGAGAAGAAGAGAGGAGGAGATCTGTAAATAACAGTGTAGCAGTTGTAGATGTGTGGCAACCATCATAAAAAATAAAAATAATATATATATATATATAAATACAAGAAACTAAAAAAAGGAAGAGAAAAGGAAGAGAAGTCAAAAGAAGAATTTCAATGGAAAAGTTGAAAAGAAGAGAAAAAGTTGGCCACTTTAGCTCTGATATTTCAAAAGAAGATGGAGTTGTGCTAAAATGAAGAAGGTGAAGTCATGAATCATCTCCTACCTGTGTTGATTTCTCAATTTTGAATCCCCCTCTGCCCCTTTATTCTTTACAGCCCACACCAATAAGCCACATTACAACCCATGAAAAGCCCTTGTTGATCTAAAGTGGAATGAACTGCCAAGCGAAGATGAGGAAATGTCTAATCTATGGTGAGAGTACTTTATATTGTTAGAAATTAGATGCACTGCTTATTCTCATGCTTGCAAACCCATTTGGGGTATGTAACTGCTCTTGTGCTTCTGTGAAATGTTACACCCTTGAATTGATTTGTGAGAAATAGCCCTGGTAAGCATTGGGTCTGAGATTGAAATCATTGGGGCATTGTTTGAACTCGAATTTTGATGTACTTGTAAGCTTAGATTTATTTTGCACATATTATTTTCTTGGTGTCAGCTGATTGGATGTGATGATCATGCATGCATGACTGAGGTGTTAAATTAATTATTTGCATACACTACTTTGGAACTCCTTTAATTTTTACAGAGCAAGGGTGGAATGAACTATATTTATTTCAAACTGATTGACCACTGTGTTGCACTTTTATTAACTGTTTAATGAGATGTTTGTGGGTACCTTCACTGGGAACCCTCAGGAGACTTCACTCCTCCACTAGGGATCACCTAAGGGTTTAAAAGGCTTGATGTATAAGCTAAATGCATCCGTGCTCTCTATGAAAGTGGCATTTATATTCTTAGAGTAGCTGTTTAAATTTTACTTTGCTCAAGGACTAGCGAAGATTAGATTTGGGGGTGTGTTATTCATTGAAAAGTAACACTTTTCACCTCTTAACCTAGCCCTTGTTGGACCTTGAAGCCGACTAATAACTTTTGTTTAGCTTGCTTTGTAGTTTGTAATAAATTGTGCGGCTTAACACAAAGTCTGTCTTTGGTGCCAAGAAGAAAGGATTTAAGCAAAAGATGACAGCTGAGCCAGAGAGTGTTGAAGCACCATGGAGGTACAAACCATGGTGACTATTTTGCATGTCATAATGGATCACAAAGGTCCAGCAGATGAAAAAAGTATAGATGAGAGTGGAGGAAGCTGTAACAGAAGAATGTGCATAGCAACAGAGGAATAAAAGACTTATCTCGCACAGTTGAAGAGCTGCCTCGCGCTGTTCAATTCAGTAGTAAAGCCCACTCACGTAGCTAAGACATGCAACATAATAAAGCTCATGAAGAAGTCGCGCAGATCAGTGAAGGGATTATTACAAAGAAGCCTCTCACACAACAGTCGCGCACTTCAGCTGCAATCAACATGTAAAGGAACTCGCAAAGGAGTCTCGCACTAAACATTCAGAAATACAGCTCACGAAGTTCTCGTGAAGATCAAGCCTTAAAGTAACCGCACGCACTACCTTGCGAGACCAATTTGCATGAACAATAGCCACAACCTCGTGAAGTTCTCACATGGCTGGACGAGAGAGACGCCTAGAAGTTCTCTCGCGCAGCTCGCGTGCACTTAAAAGTTTAACCCTGTTCCGAGAGAGATGTAATGTCCAACAGCACGAGTACCTCGCAATAGGAGATTCTAAAGCTCCACTACACGAGCAAGCTAAGCACTGCAAGTTCTTCTTCACGAGTGCATTCAAATACAGACCAGTTGCATGATCATCCAAAGTCCACCTACACGAGTGAACAAACCTTCCAAGCTAATTCCTACCTTGCGAGAACTCTGCAAGCTATGCGAAGTAACTAAAGAGCACAAATCAACTATGCGATAGAAGTGATATGGACAAAATAGCCTCGTGAAGCTTGAGCTCTCCACTTCTCAATCTTAACTCAAGGACCTTTTGGAGATTTCCCCAGGTCTAAGGCACACATCTCGAGGCATTGATCTTGAGGCACATATCTCGAGGCACACATCCTAATAAATTGAAGGATTATAATAGTGCCACATCTGCTAGAAAAATTAGGGTTTACTCTTCTCTAAGCCAAGGCAGTAGGACTGAGTACATAAGTTGTGCTTGTAACTTGGAATTTATCAATCACTCTCTCCTTCAACCTCTGTCGACTGAGGGCTTAAGCAGATTAGGGTTAGGGTTAGGGTTTGATCACTTCTTTTTCCCATTTTTCTTTTCTCTTAGCCTAGCATTTACTGGCTAAATCTTTGGTAAGCAATTAAGTGTAGTTTCATTTAGTTTTTTATTAGGTCATTTAAACACTGGGATTTTGTCAAGAGCTGCTGTCCATAAGGCTACTGCCTTGAAAAATTTCATTGTTGGTAATTTAGATCAATAGAATGTGCTTTAAATGTTCATTTAATCTGTTATTTTCTTATTTGCCTATAGTTTTGTTCAAGCAATAGCATGCATTTAGGATTTGAGCTTATTGAAAGGCCCATGGAAGCTTGGCTTGTAGCCCTGGGACCATGGTTGCAGCAGCAGTTTACATCTTCCATCACATCATTTTTGGGTAAGGCAGTCTTTGTGGATATCTTATAACCATTTGAGTGGATAGGCTATAGCCCTAGGGTTGGCCTTGGTCACAGATCTGAGAAGGATTCTTCTACTCTGCATTTGAGCGTGTAGCCTAGTGAGAGGTTGTGTAGGAACAGGCTCCCTTCTGTTTTATTTGACTACTATCAAATGTTAGATTTGGCTTCTCTGTAATGATTGCAGACTTGTGAGCTGGGTCATTATAGCCATTTTGTAGCAATGACCAGCTGTATTTAAGTCCCTTTTCAACCTGTTGCTTTTCCTATGTGTCCAAACATTGTGCTGATGGCCTTTACCCCCCACACATAGGATTTTATGGGTTGGAACTCCTATGAATATCTGCTAGACCTATAGCAGATCTGGGGTGCTTGTAGCCTGACAAACATAGTGTCTGCAATGATATTCATGGCCTGATTTAGTTCATTGGTTAGAGGAAATCTATTGGATAGTCTGTGACCATTTAAGTTGACAGATTATAACCTTACGATCAGTCCACTCCTTTGGATTAGGTTAGCTTTTCTGATTCAATCAATGAGATTTGACAGACTCTATTGGATAGTCGATAACCATTTAAGTGGACAGATTATAGCCTTAAGAGCAGTCTAAATGGCATGGGTTAAGTTAGATTCTTCTTCCTTGCGGAGGTTTTTGGTAGCACTTTAGTAAGGATTTGCTGCAGAAACACCCCTAAATCTGAGTTATATAAATGAATTCACCTTAGCCTAAACTGCTTACTTCCCATCCTTTTATCTTTATTTTAACACACCATCACCACCTTCTTCATAGCCCTTTCTTAGGATAGGACTGCACTTTATTTATTTCTTTTAGTTGATAGTTTAGTGTAGTTGTGACACCCAACTCCCTTTCTTTAGGATTGTCAGATCTGTAGCTAGATCTGAAGGCCTACTATTATAGCCCAGTTTGGATTCTAGATCAATTCCTCTGTGGGACAAACTCTTACTTATCAAAACTTGCTACAATAGCCCTGTATCTTGCAGGTTGTGTGCACTTTAGGTTACTGATTTCATAGCCATTTTACTCCACCATTGTATTTTGATTTTACCATCTCATCACTTAACTAAACATCAACATTTAGACACCTAGAATATTCAATACCAACAAGAGCCGAGGTCGCTACTGGAGGTCCCATTTCGACATTTGATCCATCTTCAATTTCTTCCTCTAGTTGGGAGGATCCGACAATGGCTCAGCTTCGGGCTGAGTTGGAGCATTGCGTAAGTTTCATTCAATCTTTTATCTTGTTTGTGTCATTGCATTATTTTTTTGGATGTTATTGTTTTGCTTTCTTAATATTTTACTAACATTACGTGGTATTTCAGCGTCAGATTGCCGAGGATCTTTAGACAAGCGAGGTGACTGCTACCTCTCTATGCCCGGAGAGTCAGGTATAGTTTCTGGTGTGGTGTACTTCAGCTTAGGTTATTTCATCTTATTTTTTCTGACATATCTTGTGTTGCCTTGTTTGGTTCTCTGCGCAGGTTGTTCCAGACTCTGCTCCCGAGGCTCCCCCTCAAGGGTCTTTTCCTATCCCTACTCAGGTATGCTTAAATTATTGTGTTCATAGTTTATTTGCCATTGCAGTGTTATCTGATGTATTTGTTTGTTCTTATTATAGCCGCCTATGTTTGTTGTTCCCTCCGTGCTTCCTGATGATCCAGTGACTATTGAGACGGTTGAGCCACTTCTGGAGGAGAAGCTGGATCTGGTATGATTATTTCCTTTTCAAAGTTTCTTTTTTTTATGTTCATATATGTACATATATATACATTGGTTTTCCTTGACTTGGTGTGGTTACGCAGGTTCGTCAGCTTGAGGAGGCACATCTAGAGGTAGTGCGAGCGCGCTCCATGTTGGAGGTGAGACGGATCCTTGGGGCGACGCAAAGTCGCGATGACCTGTTCATTGAGATGATGGTTTCACAGAAGACTTAGGCTAAGGTATTAGATGCGGTGAGTCTGACGATGCGGGCAGAGAAGTAGGTGTCCCAAGATCAGCTGTACTATTGTCTGACAAGGAGTGAGTGGGGGCTACGTAGGCTGGCTAGTCAACTTGATGGATCAGAATCAAGGGCCATGAGTTCCTCGGCTGGGTAGTCTCGTCAAACGTCATGTGATCGTGACAGGGGTTATGCTCGTGAGAATTTTGTTGTTCATGAGATTCTCACTAGGTATCCTCCTCATTTGCGATCAAGGTGACCTGTTAGTCAGATGAGTGAGCGGGATTCTATGGCGGGGCGTCATCGTCTAGAGGTTTTGAGAACTTTGGGTGCTAGGATTGTGTTTTCGGAGGACCAGTCTATGGACCTCCAAACTGATGATATCGGGGACAGCGGTGATCGGCCATCCTAACTGCAGCGTAGGGTGTAGGGGTGCATGTGTATTTTCTATTTTATCAATTGTGTGTGCATTGTATATATATAGGGGGATGCCCCCCGGTGAAAAGTGTGAAAAGAAAACAAAACTTATATATATATGGAGAGATTTTTTTTGGTTTAGACGTACCTGATCGGCTCTTTTTCCTTTAGTTACCTCTTGCGTTTGTCTTTCACTTTTTAGGTTCTTTAGCACCGTCGACGGTCATTGGGACTTGGATGCTTCCAGAGCTAGCCCGATGATGGTTGAAGGGCTCTTTGTATCTGCACATGTAAAGATAACACTATCACTAGTTTTTGTTCTTCCCCTTGCTAGTTGTCAAGGGGGTAGGTATCTCAGACCGAGGTCTGGTAGAAAAGGGTGGATATGTGCTCTCCTTTTTCTTGTTTTTTTTCTTTATATTTTTTTTAAAGTAATGTAATAGGGAAAGCAAATAGCTAAGATAGAAATAACGAAAATAATAAATAAAAATGCCCCAGTGTAGGAGAGTGATAGTGTTGGCAGTATAGTATCTTCAGTAGCATTCTCCGAATGGTAACTTCATTATTCCTCATCTTCTTTATGGACGAGTAAGCGCTTCTAATGTGATTCTCCTTCTTTTCCAAAAAAAATTCCCCAGTGTGTAGATGCAATGGAGCTTTTCTGGGCATTGGATGAACACTTCGGGTCTATAAGTAGTCATGGATATTTGGTTAGTTACTTTTGGAGAAAAGTTCATTAGTACTGTCATTGAACCAGGGGAGGTCTCTTTGATTAGGTCAGTTGGATAAGGGGGTTTATCTTTGGGTGGTGGCCATCTTATCCCCTAGTTATTAGGGAGAAATACAGTAGGTGTAGTGGGTGATTGCATCAGTCATCATTCATCGATTCTCAGTTTCATTCCTAAGAGCATCCTGTAAGGCTTTTGATTTATCGTCTGAAATAAAAATAGAAGAGGGGGGTAAGGCTCAGTGATGTGGGGAGTAGTTTGTAACTAACACTTTCTAGAAGGGATGAGTAACAATCTTTTTCTCAGAGAGATACAGGGTGCCATGATCGAGCTCTTCATCACATTTTGGTAGCATCAAAATCTCACATTCAATGGTTAGCAGGAGTTTGTCCTCCTCCCGCCACCTTATGACGACATCTAGTAGTATGGGGACATCAGGGGTGCCCTCATAGCTTGCTTAAACACTTCTAGTCAAGTACCAAAGATGTTCTCATGACCTACTTATGCTTCCCTGAGCTCATTGACTTATTCATTCGTCGTAATTCTCTCACTCAAAATATTTTGATATATAGACATATTTGGAAGCATCCTGCTAGCGCAAAAATAATGAGTTTTGATTGAACCTAGCATCTTCATTTTTTTTACTCTAATGTCTCCTCCAATGGCGGGGAAAGGGAAATGAGGATCGAGTGTTACTTATGCATTTGAAAGAGGTTAGGTAGGTCACTAGTCCTGCGATCAGTTTGTCCGAGTGAGAAAGTGGGCGATAAACTAGAGCTGATAAAGATATTCTGAGAATTGATGATGTACGACTGATCGATTTTAAATAAACCCTTGCAAGTGTACAAGATCTGTTCTAGTAAGGCAAGAACAAGGGTGTCGAACCCACAGGGAAATCTGAAATTTTAATCAATTCTTCCTAGAGATTTAGAAAATATCCCCGAGGAAGTACCAAGGGGCAGATTTAATTTTTATCAAAAATTAACACTTTTTCTAATTGCAAGAAAGAAAATAAATTAATCTAAAAATTATGTAATAAGAAATTTAAGAACAAATTTTAAAACGAGATCAAGGAATATGCTACCCCAGATTTGCATCCCTTTCTATTATTACACCCACAGTTTTATTAATCATCAAACACACCATCATTCCAAAAGATCAAATGACTAGTAATTAAGCATGATCATTAACCCGGCATACCCTATCTAAAAACGATGACTCAGCCTAACATTGCGGTATGAATCATGCTAAAAGCGTAGCGTATCTCATGATGTTTAGATCAAAATAACATAAACATAATCACAAACTTTGAGAAAAACGATTTGATGATGACAATATTATACTATGGCATTAAACATAAAATATGGGTACTTATCTGGGGATCGCATCTTCCCTGATCTACAGCTTTTAGCCACTCATCCTTGGTGCAAGATCTTCAATTTCATTCAAGTCCATTCCCAAGAGAAAAGAAAACTAAAAATAAAAATATGTTTTAAGCAAGTCTCTTTACAAAAAAATCTAAACTAAAAACTAAACTAAAATTAAAAACTAAAAGCTCTCGGAAGATAACCCTACACTAAAAACTCTCCTATCTTCCAAAAAAGCTCCTTTTTTACAATGCCGCAGCCTCTTATTTATAATAGCCGATTCAACCTAACCCTAATTGCCTCAATCGATTGAGGCTTAAATCTCAATCGATTGAACTTTTAATTTAATCACCTTTAGGACACTTTTGCCTTTTTGTCTCAATCGATTGAATTTCATGTCTCAATCGATTGACACTAGTTGGAAGTAGATGCCCTAATTGGTGGAAATCTCCAATATGCCCTCAGACGAAACAGTCGCCAGGTTGAAATGCACAGACTTTCGCTAGGTTAGATTTCTCCTCGCTGGGTTGGATAGTGCTCTTCGCGTGGTTGAATTGGAGAAGGATACTTTCACTGTCGCGTGGTTGCTTTTATTCATCAGTCATCACTAGGTTGACTGCACAGCCGTCTTCGCTAGGTTGAAATGCTGTAGTCGCTAGGTTGAATTGAATGGCGCTAGGTTGACTGTAGTTGCTAGGTTGAAGTGTGTGGCGCGGGAACCGCGCGACGGCCATTTCTTCCAACTGCGCGACGGCTTGTCTATCAGAACCTCGCGACGAGTTATTTGCCTCTTAGAATCCAGCGAAGAAGCTTTCACTTGGACTGCGCGAAGGCTATTTCTTCAACTGCGCGAAGGCTTATTTACACTTTGTTCCTCGCGGCAACTTCAATATCTTCCCCTTCTTGATGGAGTTTGATTCCCTTCACGGATTTCAGCGCTTCTTTGGACCCTTTTTCTCCATAGCTCTCTTGTAGCCTTTAATTTTCTTTCTTTTATACACTTGGAAGATCCAAAGGTCAGAAACACCTGTTATCATCAAAACCTCACAACAACCATCAAATACTTTCATCGAACGTCTAAGTGTAGGATTTAAGGTATGAAATATAGTCATATTTCAGCACCGATCACACCCCTAAACCTACACTTTGCTAGTCCTCGAGCAAAGAGAATGATAAATATAAAAATAAAACTAACATCCTAAAATTTAAATGCCACTTTCGTAGGGAACACGATTGCACTTAGCATGTGCAACAAGCCTTTAAACCCCTAGGTGATCCCTAGTGGAGGAGTTGTGTCTCCTGAGGGTTTACAGTGAAGTTACCCACAAACTTCCAAAAAAAAAATTTCAAACCATCGGCAAAATTGAGTTTTCAAAACATGATTTTTTTATAACATATATACCATTCAAAAACAAAAACATCATTAATTGGTTCAACATGTTAATCATCAATCTTAAATACCAATGTCATGTCAATCATGCTAGTATCCATTCAAATTAATCTAATGCTCAAATTGTTAGATAACTCATTCATTCATGCTTAAACGTGAAGTGTGTGCATACCAAAACCAAGATTCATCCATCTTAGAACTAGTCCAAACGGAAAATTATCGGATCTCATGTCTCAACTCAATCCTCACTTTAGGTATACTCTCGAAATAAAATCACTCCGATGATGGGTAAGTTTTCGCACACATGTGAGAGATCAATACAAAATAAATAAAAAGGTCTCACATGATAAATGAAACACGATGTAATCAATGAACAAAAAAACACATCTCATAAGAACAGATACTTGAATATCCTAAGCATGTCATATCAAGTGTCATAGGTATCACATATTTACTCTCCACAAGGCAGTTACCAATGCAAGATCAGATCATGAAGGTCTTTTGTAGGGTTGTAATGGGGCTCAGGAAAGGGTAAGAAAGAAAGGGAATTTAGATTCAAAATTTCTGAGAAATCAGAAAAGGTACTAACTTTTTCTTTCTATTGCTCTTCTTTTTCTTTTCTAATTTCTCACCATTTTTTTTTTCAATATTTTTCTTTTCTCACTCTTTCTTCTTTTTTGAATTTCTTTTCTTAATGGTACCTCACATTTTTCATTCTTTGTCAAATTTCTCTTTTTTTTTTTTTTTTTTTTCTTTTTCTCCCCCTTTTTTTTTTTCTTTTATATTTTTTCCATACACTCTCAGTAAACACCACAACTCGGTATCCCTCCACTTAGTCTCTTTTCACTCATTTTCATTCCTCGTTCCCAACGTCTCAGAAATAAGAAGGGTAAAGCTGAATTTTCAGAAATGGTAAAGGGTTAAAGGTTAATGTGGCTTATCAAAGAATGTATAAAAGTAAATTTTTCAATAGGCTCAAAGGGGTACTAGAAGGATAATTTTATATGAGGTGGGACATTTTAAGCACAAACGAGCCAAATATGGCCTTCAATCATATCCTTAAAAGATGGTAATCTTGCCTATTTGTCTTGAGTAGATATACAGTACGTTCTAACACAATAATATGAATTTGATTTCATGCAAAGTCACAAGCCAAAAATAAAATGTATGAGATTATGCAAAATAATTCGTATTCAAAGAAAACTCCGAGTTTATGTATTCACTCATCAATGACGGGAAATTAGCTCTAAAGCTCACCAGGTTTAGTCTCCACTAAGAACCTACGATCCAACGTTTAAAATAATTCATCGATTTCTAAATCTTAGCTTGGTATAAGTGCACAAATTCTAAGCATGAATTTCAAAGTCATCCACAAATTATCACATTAAGCTTCATTATCCTAGATACAAGTAATCAAAATATGCCATCAATATTCTCAAAATTAAATTCTCATGCATCATCAACTAAAGTTTGAAAACTACTGCAAAGTAAATCATGTATGATGGTTAAAATTATTTATTTATTATTATTATTATTATTTTTTTTTTTTTTTAAATACATAACACAAGATAGATAACCATACCCCCAAACCTAAGAATGACAATGTCCTCATTGTTTGAAATAAGTAGGCATCCCCAAACCTGTTGAAAAGTACCTCACACAAAGATCAGGTGCAGAGAATATATGCATCAAATTAGAACATGACCAAAAATAGATTGAAGGTAATGTGGCTATATGTATTTGGAAAGTAAAAAAACAACCTAAACTAAACTAAAAACTAAATTCTAGAACTAACAAAAATAAAAAGGAAAACAAAAATAAGTAAAACACACTGGGGTGCCTCCCAGGAAGCGCTGAGTTTACATGTCGACAGCTCGACCTTTCAGTGATCAATCCTCAGGATCACGGAGGTGCATCGCCTCAATCTTAAACTGGGTGACCGGCTCAAACATTGGTTTGAGTCTTTGCCCATTAACTTTACAAATGCGATTGTCAGCAAGGCTCCGAATTTCAATGGCACCATGCGCACTAATGGACACTACCTGAAATGGGCCTTCCCATCGAGATTTTAATTTTCCCGGGTGGAGCTTCAGTCGGGAATTGAATAACCAAACTTTTTGGCCAACGTGAAATTCTTTTCGAGAAATGGACGCATCATGCAGCTTTTTGTACCTTTCCTTGTACATCTTCGAATTCTCATACGCTTCGTAGCGTAATTCCTCCAATTCATTCAATTGCAATCGGCGATGCGACCCGGCTGCTTGCATGTCAGAATTAAATCTTTTTATCGCCCAGAATGCTTTATGCTCCAATTCGACAGGAAGATGGCAAGCTTTCCCGTAAACAATTCGAAACGGAGACATTCCAATCGGAGTCTTGAATGCGGTCCGATAGGCCCACAGAGCCTCTGAGAGCCGGTTTGACCAATCTTTTCTATCCGGTCGGACCGTTTTTTCTAGAATTCGCTTAATTTCCCGATTAGACACTTCCACCTGACCGCTAGTCTGTGGATGGTATGCGAGTAACTTTGTGAGTGACGCCGTACTTCTTCATTAAGGTGGCAAAATGGCTATTACAAAAATGCGAACCGCCATCGCTGATGATTGCCCTTGGAATCCCGAATCGGTTAAACACATTTTCTCTGAGGAATTTGACCACAACCTTATGATCATTCGATCGGGTTGCCACAGCTTCTATCCATTTCGAGACATAATCAACAGCCACTAGAATATATGAAAACCCAAAGGATGGGGGAAAAGGACCCATAAAGTCAATCCCCCAAACATCAAAAATTTCAACAATCAGAATTGGATTAAGGGGCATCATATTCCGTTTTGAAATATTGCCAAGTTGTTGACATCGTCGGCATTCCTTGCAAAATTGAGCGTCACACGAAGATGGAGGGCCAGTAGAATCCGCTTTGAAGGATTTTCTGGGCGGTCTTCTGTCCTCCGAAATGGCTGCCACAGGCCCCAGCATGACACAAGTGTAGGACGCTCATTTGCTCCTCTTCGGGTAACATCTCCTGATGATCTTATCTGAGCAGAATTTGAACAGACATGGTTCATCCCAAAAATAGTATTTTATTTGGGAGAAAAAGAGATTCTTATCATTCTTACCCCACTCAGTGGGGATTACGCGATAACGGATAATTCACAATGTTCGCAAACCATGGAACCTTTGCACAAGCTACATCAATTGCTATCAAATGTTCATCCAGAAACGTGTCACGGATGGTCTCGTGTATTGCGATTCTTGTAGAATTCTCGACAAATGATCACCACCACGCTTCTCAACCCCTTCTTATCCTTAATCTCAAATTGAACTCTTGGAGCAGAAGGATCCAACGGATTAATCTCGGTTTAGTATCCTTCTTTGCTAGAAGATATTTCAGAGCGGAATGGTCTGAAAAGACCACTATTTTCGATCCAAGCAAATAGGAACGAAACTTGTCCAGAGCATACACCACAGCTAATAATTCTTTCTCGGTGGTGGTGTAATTGAGTTGGGCATCAATTAATGACTTGCTAGCATAATAAATTACGTGAGGTAATTTATTCACCCTCTGCCTAGGACGGCTCCCAATTGCGTAATCAGATGCATCACACATGAGTTCGAATGGGAGAGAATAATCCGGTGGCTGGATGATTGGTGCATTGGATAAGAGCTCTCGCAATTTCAAAAATGCTTGCATGCAGTCCTCAGTAAATTCAAAAGGAACATCTTTGCCAAGCAAGGTGCACAATGGTTTAGCCACCTTGCTGAAATCCTTAATGAACCTTCTATAAAATCTGCATGACCCAAAATGATCGAATTTGTCGAACACTGTTGGGTGGTGGCAAGTTAGCAATTAGATCAACTTTTGCTCTATCCACCTCGATTCCTTTCTGTGAAACAACGTGCCCCAGAACAATCCCTTGTTTAACCATAAAATGGCTCTTCTCCCAGCTAAGAACAAGTTTGGAGTCAACACAACGTTGCAGCACTTGTGAAAGATGATTCAAACAAGAATCAAAGGTTCTCCCAAAAACCGAGAAGTCGTCCATGAATACTTCAATGAATTTGTCGATCATATCTGAAAATATGGCCAACATACACCGTTGAAATGTGGCCGGGGCATTACATAGGCCGAATGGCATCCTGCGGTATGCAAACGTACCATAAGGGCATGTGAACGTTGTCTTTTCTTGATCAGTTGGGTAGACAGGCACTGATTGTATCCGAATACCCATCAAGAAAAAAAGAAACTCTTGCCCCCTAACTTCTCAAGGATTTGATCAATGAAGCGGAAGGAAAATGATCCTTTCGGTGGCGGTGTTTAATTTCCGATAGTCAATGCGATACCGCCATCCAGTAGTTTCTCGAGTGGGGACCAATTCTCCTTCAGCAGTTTCCTTCACAGTGATTCCGGACTTTTTCGGAACAATTTGGACTGGACTAACCCATTCACTATCAGAAATCGGATAGATGATTCCAGCATCAAGGAGTTTAATGACTTCTTTTAGAACGACTTCTTGCATGTTTGGATTAAGTCGCCTCTGTGGTTCCCTTGAAGGTTTACTCTCATCTTCCAAATGTATTTTATGCATACATACCGATGGGTCACTCCTTTGAGATCGAAAGTCCAACCGATAGCTTCCTTGTGCTCTTTCAGCACCTTCAACAACTCTTTTTCTTGTTCTGCCGACAACGTGGATGCGATTATTACTGGAAGTGTTTCACGAGGTCCCAGAAAAGCATATTTGAGGGACTCTGGCAATTGTTTCAATTCCACAATTGGTGGCTGCTCAAATGATGGAGGCATCACTTCCTTCACCTCAATAGGTAATGATTCTATCTCAGGCACACTTGCATCTAAGTGATCATCCTGGCATGATGAGCTAGACTCTATCTTGTCGGACTGCTTCTCTTCCGATCCTTTCTCTTCATAGATGGCCAACAAAGCATTTTCAAATTCCTCTTTGGTAAGCATTGAAGGTAATGCCTCATCCACCACTTCATCTATCTGATCGATGTAAAAACATTCGACCTCATCCTCGTTTGGGAAATGGTTCATCGCATGGAAGATATTCAATCGAACCTTCATGTTTCCAAAAGAAATGTCCATGACTCTGCTCGACAATTAATGCAAGCGTTGGCGATGGAGAAAGCGACGTCCAAGGATGATGGGGACTTGATTAAGTGACTTAACAGTGTGTCCATGTCCAAAACAACAAAATCCAATCGGAAAGACAAACTTATCTATTCCAACCAAGACATCCTCAATAACGCCTCGGTCGTCTTTCTCGATCTATCCGCCAGCTTGCGGTGACCGCTAGGGTCTCAATTCACCCACCAAGTTTCTCACAATGAATATGGGATTAAATTAACACTGGCTCCCAAATCCAATAACGCTTTCCCAACTGGTTGCCCACCAATGACACATGGAACAGTAGGAACTCCAGGGTCTTTTAGTTTTGGTGGGGTTTCCAATTGCAATATGGAACTGACTTGATTAGTCAAGAACACTTTTCTTGAAACATGATTACGTGCCTTTCTCTTCCGAGTGCATAAATCTTTGAAAAACTTTGCATACTGCACTTGCTTGATTGTTTCAAGCAATGGAAGGTTTATCTTTACTTGCTTAAATGTTTCAAAAATATCTTCCATTTTTGTTGGTCCCTTTCCCATTCTTGATGGAGGAGTTAGGCATTGAGGAAATGGTGCCTTTGGGACAAAAGGTGCGGGTTCCCCTTCTGAATCTTCGTCTTGTCCTTGTTGGGCAGTTGAGGGAGACTCATCCTCTATCACCTTTTCTTTTCCCTTCTCTCTTCTTTTCTCTTCCTCTTTCTCTTTTCTTTTCTCTTTCTCCGCTCTTCTCGCTGACTCTTTCTTTCTCGCTTCTGCTCTTTGTCTCCGCTTCACTTTCTTCCTCTGCTTCCACTGTGCATTTCCACTTGATTATGAACTTCCGTCCACTTCTCAACACGAATGTGACTTTCAAGCTGTTGACTATTTAATGGTCCTTCATCAGATGATGCTTGGCCGCGAGGATTGTTGATGCGTTGGCTGGGAAGCTTAGCCTCCTCTCGTCGACTCAGCTGATTTGCCAATTGACTGACTTGGTCGATTATGATCTGTTGAAAAGATCGCATCCTGCGCATCACCTTTTCTTCCATCGTAATCCTTTGAAGTGCTTGTATGAGATTGATTAGATTTCGATTGAAATTGATTTTCCTAAATCGAATTTGGATGAGAATAAAAAGTTAGAATTCGGTGAAAATTAGAATTCTGCTTTGAAAATTCTGTTGACGGAAATTTTCTTTGAAAATTTTGTGGAAAAGCTTGTTGTCCACTCATAGGATTGGCTCGGTATTGCTGGTTGACCTGACCAGTTTGGTTTGATCCACCCCATCCTAAGTTGGGGTGATTTTTCCACTCTGGGTTGTAGGTATTTGAGTACACGTTTCTACCTTGCCGCTGATAAGATTGAGTGACATTTATCTGCTCTAGAAGAGTAGATTCATCAGGAAGGAATGTCAAGGTAGTTGGGCAGTCATTAGCCATATGACCTGGGTGTTCACAAATTGAGCATATAGTGGGGGTGACAGGAACTTTAGCTTGCTTGGTTGCAGCTAACAACATGTTCATCTGTTTGGACAGCATATCAACCTTGGTTGATAGATCAGAGTTATTATTGTTGACCTCATACAATCCGTCTTTGGTCAACACATGAGATTTAGGTGCTAAGTCCAAAGTGGTTCGCCCCAGTGTCTCACTTTGTATCGAGGTTTGATACAATTTCTCAAACAATGCCCACAACTCATCGACCTCTTTCGTGGTACAAGATCCACCGCAAGATGCATCAACCATGCGTCTTTCTTCAGGAATCAATCCATTGTAGAAACTTTGAACTTGTTGCCACCTTGGAACGTGATGGTTAGGGCAACTTCTGATCAACTCCTTAAAACGTTCCCAACATTCATGGAATGTCTCTGTAGGTTGTTGGGAAAAGAAAAGGATCTTTTGACGCATCTCTATGGCTTTAGTCATGGGAAAATACTTTTTGAGGAACTGACGATGTAGCTCGGCCCAACTCTGAATAGATTGCGGTTCTAAAGAATAGAACCAAGTTTTTGCCTTGTCTCTTAAAGAGAACGGAAAGAGTCGGAGCTTCGCTATCTCATCAGTAACATTGTGGACTCTGAACATTTTGCATACCCCAAAGGAACTCGCTCGATGAACGTATGGATTTTCGTTTGCCAAACCATGGAATATTGGTAGCATTTGAATCATCGATTTGAATTCATAATGATTCCCGAATGGGAGCATGCATGATACACTCGATCCTCGTAAAAACCAGGATCATTATAGTATTCAAGTGTTCTAGGTCCCTCATAGTAATTATTGTTCCCATTATTTCCATTATTTACATTGTTGCCATTCTGGTTGTTGTTTTCATTCATTTCTTGCTCTTGATCAGCCATGGTATCAGTAGGATGATACTGATTCCTTTGGATTCTACGATTGTCTCGCAAAGATCGTTCGATCTCCGGATTAAACGGTAGCAAATGTGGGTGATGAGAACGAGTAAAGCTCATACACCACACCCACAATCAAAGGTTTGAAGAACCCAAAATAAGTCCTCAAGCAGACTCAATCGATTTAGACAGTGGTCTCAATAGATTGACAGAAGCACATAAAATTTCACACAAATGACTTGTCAGTCAATCGATTGAGAGGCTTCTCTCAATCGATTGAGGTTCAAAGATTAAAACACACAAGAGTTCTGTCAATTGATTGACATAGGAATGTCAATCGATTGAGAAAAGAGTAGAGAGCACACAGAAAGTAGCTCAGTATCAATCGATTGAGAAAGGAGCTTCAATCGATTGAATGCTGCTATGAACAGAGAGCAAAGTAAGAAGAAAAAGGAAAGAAAACCACTCAGGAAATTTATTTATTTATTTTATTTTTTTTATTTTTATTTTTATTTTTTTTTTAAATTAAAATTTAGAAAAATAAAAATAAAATCTAAATTCGAAAATTAGAAATTAAAAATTAAAAACCTAGAAAATCTTTCCTAAAAGAAAACTTCTAAACTAAGAATATAAATTTCCAAAAAATATAAACTTCCTAAATGAATAACCAATTTTTAGAAAATCCTAAAATTTCTAAAAGTGGAAAATAATAAAAAAAAAAACTTCTAAACTAAGAACTTCTAAAAACCTAAACTTCCTAAAGAATATCAGAAAATCTAATCTAAGAAAGAAAATTAGGGAAAGAAAATTTTTTTTTTTTATTTTTTTTTATTTTCAAGTTTGTCAATCGATTGACAGAGTTGAGTTAATCGATTGAGGCACAATTATTGCCAAAAACACACAACCTCAATCGATTGAGAAACAAGTCTCAATCGATTGACTGTTATAAAAACAAAAAAAAAAAAAAAAATCTCTAATCGAAATTTACTCAAAATTTCGCCGATTTCCCCGGCAACGGCGCCAAAAACTTGATCGATTTTAAATAAACCCTTGCAAGTGTACAAGATCTATTCTAGTAAGGCAAGAACAAGGGTGTCGAACCCACAGGGAAATCTGAAATTTTACTCAATTCTTCCTAGAGATTTAGAAAATATCCCCGAGGAAGTACCAAGGGGCAGATTTAATTTTTACCAAAAATTAACACTTTTTCTAATTGCAAGAAAGAAAATAAATTAATCTAAAAATTATGTAATGAGAAATTTAAGAACAAATTTTAAAACGAGATCAAGGAATATGCTACCCCAGATTTGCATCCCTTTCTATTATTACACCCACAGTTTTATTAATCATCAAACACACCATCATTCCAAAAGATCAAATGACTAGTAATTAAGCATGATCATTAACCCGGCATACCCTATCTAAAAACGATGACTCAGCCTAACATTGCGGTATGAATCATGCTAAAAGCATAGCGTCTCTCATGATGTTTAGATCAAAATAACATAAACATAATCACAAACTTTGAGAAAAATGATTTGATGATGACAATATTATACTATGGCATTAAACATAAAATATTGGTACTTATCTGGGGATCGCATCTTCCCCGATCTACAGCTTTTAGCCACTCATCCTTGGTGCAAGATCTTCAATTTCATTCAAGTCCATTCCCAAGAGAAAAGAAAACTAAAAATAAAAATATGTTCTAAGCAAGTCTCTTTACAAAAAAATCTAAACTAAAAATTAAACTAAAATTAAAAACTAAAAGCTCTCGGAAGATAACCCTACACTAAAAACTCTCCTATCTTCCAAAAAAGCTCCTTTTTTACAATGTCGCAGCCTCTTATTTATAATAGCCGATTCAACCTAACCCTAATTGCCTCAATCGATTGAGGCTTAAATCTCAATCGATTGAACTTTTAATTTAATCACCTTTAGGACACTTTTGCCTTTTTGTCTCAATCGATTGAATTTCATGTCTCAATCGATTGACACTAGTTGGAAGTAGATGCCCTAATTGATGGAAATCTCCAATATGCCCTCAGTAGAAACAGTCGCCAGGTTGAAATGCACAGACTTTCGCTAGGTTAGATTTCTCCTCGCTGGGTTGGATAGTGCTCTTCGCGTGGTTGAATTGGAGAAGGATACTTTCACATCGTCAAGTGGTTGCTTTTATTCATCAGTCATCACTAGGTTGACTGCACAGCCGTCTTCCCTAGGTTGAAATGCTGTAGTCGCTAGGTTGAATTGAATGGTGCTAGGTTGACTGTAGTCGCTAGGTTGAAGTGTGTGGCGCGGGAACCGCGCGACGGCCATTTCTTCCAACTGCGCGACGGCTTGTCTATCAGAACCTCGCGACGAGTTATTTGCCTCTTAGAATCCAGCGAAGAAGCTTTCACTTGGACTGCGCGAAGGCTATTTCTTCAACTGCGCGAAGGCTTATTTACACTTTGTTCCTCGCGGCAACTTCAATATCTTCCCCTTCTTGATGGAGTTTGATTCCCTTCACGGATTTCAGCGCTTCTTTGGACCCTTTTTGTCCATAGCTCTTTTGTAGCCTTTAATTTCTTTCTTTTATACACTTGGAAGATCCAAAGGTCAGAAACACCTGTTATCATCAAAACCTCACAACAACCATCAAATACTTTCATCGAACGGCTAAGTGTAGGATTTAAGGTATGAAATATAGTCATATTTCAGCACCGATCAACGACGAATAAATGGGTCGTGACGACTACTGAGGTGATAAGTATAAGAATTTAATCATGAGACGTGATGATCACAGGGCTAAGGATAGTATTTTCTAAGGTACATGTCATTCCAAGGGTTAGGGAGTTCTTCACCGTCTTGGTTTGCCAGTTTGTATGCATTCCCAGGGTATGCAACTGCTATAACATTAGTGCCGTCCTAGTTCAGTTTCAGTTTCTCTTTTGGATGGGTGTGCTTGGAAGGCATGATTTTCTTCAAGACTAATTGTCCAATATTAATGGTTCATTTGAGGACTTTCTCATCGTAAGCCTTGGTCACTCTCCTCTGATATATTGGAGCGTAATCAGCTGCCCTTAGACGTGTTTCATTGAGTTGCTCTAGCTGCACGAGTAAGGCAATTCTCCTCTCATCTAAGGATAGCTCATCATCGAGTTGAATCCGTAAGGATGGTACTTGTATCTCATATTGTAAGACTGCCTCCATCCCATAGGTAAGGAGGTAGGGAGTTTGGCCAGTGGTCGTATGAATAGAAATCCTATAGGCCCAGAGTACTTCTAGTAGTCGTTCAGGCTAGTCGGCTCCATTGCCTGTCTCTACTGTGCATTTCAGAATTTGAATCAGCATTTTGTTTGTAGCTTCTGCTTGACCATTGCCGTGAGGGTAGAATGGTGATGAGTAGCATAGATCGATGCCAAACTTCTTGCATAGTTTCTTCATCTTCTCTGCGATGAACTGTGGTTTGTTATTGGTGATAAACATCTTGGGTATTCCAAACTTGGTGATGATATTCTGATTGATAAGCCTCACAAGCGTTGAAGTGGTGATTCTGACATAGGATTTAGCTTTTGCCCATTTGGTGTAGTATTCGGTTGCTGTAAGTATGAACGCGTGCTTGTAAGTGTTCCCAACTGTCTGTGAAAGGTTTGATTTCATCGAAGGCCCACATCAAATATGGCTATGGTGAAGTCATAGCATTCAATGCAACTGATGGAACTTTGATAAGTGTAGCATGTTCTTGGAATTACTTGCAGAGAAGGATGTAGAGGTGGCAATCTCTGATCATTGTTGGCCAGAAGTAGCCTTGTCGTATGATTTGATCAGCGAGTCTCTGTCTATCAACGTGGGTGCTGCAAGCACTGGCGTATGCTTCTTGGATGATAAATTATCCTTCAGTGGTTGTGACGCATCGTAGCAGTATTGTTAAGTAGTGAAAAATACCATTTTTCACCCCTAAACATGAGCCTTGAAAGACCCTTGAGAGGACTAAATAAGTGCTTTAGTGTTCATATTGCAGCTAACCAAAAAGACAGGTCCAAATCCGAAAACCATCCTAAAATGATCAAAAAGCTGACAACGCATGTCAAGCTCAAAGAGGGAGTGAAGAAATAGCCTCAGCAATGGTTAAAAAGGTCCTAAAAGAGCAAGAAAAGACCTGAAGAAGAAGAATGGAAGCTAAAGCTCAATTCGCAAAGAACTTCTACTATTCGCAAAGGAAAAATCAAGTTAAAAGTCAATTCGCAAAGAAGAATGGGAGCCTAGAGTTCAATTCGCAAAGAACTTCTACTATTCGCAAAGAACTTTGAACTTTGCGAAAAGAAGAAAACACTCTGCGAAAAGATCTCCTGAAGCCAAAATGCTTTGCGAAAAGATCTCCTGAAGCCAAAATGCTTTTAAAAAGATCTCCTGAAGCCAAAATGCTTTTATAAGAGAGCTTCGAGCCAAACTACTTTGCTAAAAGCCCTTAAACTATGCGAAATGGCATTCTGGGATTTGCACTCGTCCGAAGGGTATTTCAGAAACTTTGCACGCGCAAGGACATTCCGGAAGATTACGAGCACACGAACCAAAGGCATATTCCACCCATGTGAACACCCAAAGATGAAATTACTTGGCGGGAACTTCTAGAAGCTCAAACAGATTTTTGAATTACATATGAAATTGATGCCTCTGTTTCGATTGGTGAACGGATCAAGCATTTCTGATTGGCCAGAACAGATCTGGATCCTGGTGCTCGACTCCTATTGGTTGATACAGATCTATCCAATTCTGATTGGTTGATACACATCTGAGCTGGACTTAGGGAAAACTATAAATAAACGAACCATTTGCCCAATTTGGGTATCCAGATTTTAGAGTTTTCATCTCTGTTTCCCTCATTCCGGTCAGATAGCTTATCTGAACCCCCTGTAATCCCTTCTTGTAGTTTACCTTTGAGAGCCATTGTGAGTGATTTGTACGTCCAAGTTCGGATTCAAGACTGTAAATCTGAGGGCTCTCTAAGAAGCTCAGACTGTAAGTCTGAGGGCTCTTTAAGAAGCCGTGCTCTGTAATTGTAACGTTGGATTTTAAAAGGTTGCTGTAATTTGTGTCTTCTCCATTGGAGTCATGTCGAGGGTTCTGAATGTTCACCTTAGTGCATTAGACTTCTTTAGATTCACTCATCCGCATCCAACTTCCCTTAATTCATCATCCCTGTGCAAATTAGCGTTGGTAACCTAATTCAGCGATTTCTGATGATGTTCATGTTCAACTAAAGAATAGGCCACTGACTAGTCGAGATCTGACCATTTAAGTGGATAGATCACGACCATAAGTCTAAACCTATTCCTTAATTGGATTTATTTCTCTTACATACATCTTGGTAGCAGATGAAGATTGAATCTGCTCTGTGAAATCTGATTCTCCATTAAAATACAGAGGCTATAGTTCATGAAGCTATTATTTCTGCATTTGTCTTATTTTAAACATCTCCCCAACTCGGATCTGGATCATGTAGTTAGTTCTTTTCTTTATTTGCTTATAGTTAAATGTGACACAATCCAACACTCTCTTTTATCTATTCTTTTTTTTAGATAATTATAGAGCCAGATCTGGTAGCACAGATCTGGAGGTTTATCTCATTTTAGACAAACTTCTCGTGGGCGATCTTGAAATACTTACTTTTAAAACTTGCTACAATGATCTTGCGGGCCGGTGTTAGAATGTCTTGATATCCCTTTCATAAGTTAACATCCATATAATTTAGCATTCTTTAATTCTTTAATTATTGATTTATAATGCACATAATTTTGGCACACTTGGAGCGACAACAAGTTTTTGGCGCCGCTGGAAGTTTGTTCTAAAATAGATAGACCTATGTTTATTTTCATTTATTTTAATTTTTGCTTTAAACACACTTTGCATTCCAAGTGCTTGATTAAATGTCTCTGATTTTGTATAGAAAACCTTTGTTTTTGAGTAATTTTATTTTTTTTTATTTTTACGAGTTTTATTCTTTGCCTTCTAGTTATTTGAATAAATGCTCTTTGCCACTCTTTTGTCTTTTGTCAAATTTGGCGTGCTTTGAGTTTTTCTTTTTATTTTGTCAATACTTGAATAAGTCTTTCTGCAGTTTTGGATGTTTGCAGATTTGGAGCTAGTCCAACAAGGAGCATCTGGACCAAAATGGAGCAGATCGCTTGAGTTTGCATCCCCTTCTCCTTGGCATTCATTTTCTATTTTTAAATTCTTGAGAACCGATTCTCTTGTGTTTAATGTTTGTTTTGATTATAATTTCATTGCATCTTTTGGGCATCTTTGATTTTTTTTTTTTTTTTACAAAACCAAATACAAAATAAAAGAAGTCTGAAAACACAAATAGAAAATCTACGAGTTGTTTCTCATTATTTTCAGCGAAGAGAAAATAAGGGCTCTTGTTGAGCAGGTGATCCAAAACAAGTAAAAAAAAAAAAAAAAAAATTATAATAAAAAAATAGAAAATTATAAAAACAATATAGATATCTTCCGGATGGGCTGTTTTTCTCCATTTGCATCCACTTTTCCCATCTGGACCTGCTGAGATCAGCACAAGAAAGCAATTGGCTGGACCATTGCTGATTTAGGAGGAATAAACCCAGCTGTATGCATGCATTTGTTTTACATGCTTCTTAGTTTACACTTCTTAGTTTCGCATTTGCTTCTTAGTTTACGCTTTCATTAATTTTTTCTTTTATTTTATTTGGTTTCGCTTTCATAAATTCTACCATTTAGATCTGTAGTGAGCCTGCTATTTTCTCTGTTTTTCCCTTACAACAACAAGTGAGGACACGGTTCCTCACACGTTTCCCCCAATTTCCAGGTTGTTACTCACTTATTGGGGAATTAAATGCAGAAAGTTACTTTCTGCCGCCTCCCACACGCATGCGCCCAATGCTACTTAATGACCCACGCTGATTCCTGGGTCATGAGCATTCCCAATGCCCCCCCATTCAAGTCCCACCCTTTCGGCTTCCCCACCTTACCTATAAATAACCAACCTCTACCAAAAATCCCCACATCTTTCCCCACCCTTCCAAAATGGCCGACGACCAAGCCAATAAGCCACCACACCGCTTTTACCCCATGTGGCTGGACCCACCACCACCGAAGGTGCCAGATCCGCTCCACTACAGGACAATTTGAAGAGGTCCCTCGATTTTGGCCAAGAAAGGAGGCCCAACTCCGGCCTCCTCGGAAAAACAAAAAAATCAACCTTCCCCTGCCACTTCCACCCCTCCACCGCCCCCACCCCCCCTCCCCTAAAAACACCTGTCCTATTCTGTCTTTATTTTTCTTTTTATGTAAAATATTTCTAGTTAATAAACTTTACTTTCTCCCATTCTCCATGTCATTTTCTGCTGTTTATTTTATTTATTTATTTATTTATTTTTTCTTCTTATTGTTGCTGCCTTGTTTCAATTTTTCCGGTATAAAGTGACCATGCCACCTTTGAACCAGTGAGGACACTGTTCCCCATAGGTTTGGGGGTGTGGCAGACAAGTCCTGCCTAGGGAATAGTTAACATAAGGGCAGCAGAATCACCTAAGTAATTAGGAAATGTATTAATTTACTTTAGAATCATGACAACTAGAAAATTTAAAATTCCTTTGCCAAATTTAGACATTCTAAACCTTGCGATATTCTACATTTCCATGATGATTACACCATAAAAACATACTGGTATCAGCACGTAGTAAGTCAAAAGGAAGAGAAAAAGGTAAAGATATACTTAAAAGCTCAAGGAAAAACCATAACCAGTGAGAATTGAGCCCATATATTTTCCATCTCTGTTGAAGAGTGACTGAGGCAATTTTTTCTGATTCAAAGGATTGGCTGAGGCATTAGATCCACTAGAAGTTAGGAAACTCCAAATTAAAACAAGTAACAGCACTCATGAAATTGAGGAAAAGACCAAGGCCTTCTTTGGACAGCTTGAACCTAACAGAACCAACCAAGAAAAATCTGCCTGCTTGTACCCCATTTGAGTCAGAATCCTACAATTCTTCATCAAAAATACTCAAAAGTACGTGCACCGAACCTATGGAACTAATTCAGCCTTCCTCACTCGAGAATTGTGGAGGTAAAGGAGAAAGAATCAAGATGGACCATTTCGGGCAACATCAAGAAAATGAAGAGAAAATACCTCAAAACAGGGCAATATGGTGACCGAGAAAAGAAGAGACAAACAATGTGAAAAAGTTGCAAGCAAAAGGCAAAAAGGGACCTTATGTTGAAAAATGCAAGATCAAAGAAAGAACTGATCACTGAATGTGAGAATCTCGAAAAGAAGAAGAAAGAAGCTAAACTCAAAAAGGTGGAGTCATGAACCATCTCCCCGCACTTCCGAGTTCTCAAATTCAAACCTCTGTTCACACTGCCTTTCCTTGAAACTTCACTGCATAAGCCATACAAACAAACCTAGATTAAAAGCCCTTGTGATCCAAAGTTGAGTGAGCTGTCATGTGGAGATAAGAAGTGACCCAATCTATGGTGAAGAGATGTCAATGATGCCATTGCCTAAGAATCATGCCTATGCTCATGCTTACAGATCCATTTGGGAGATGTAACTGCTCTTGAGCTTGAGTAAAATGAACCCCTCAACAAAACAGATGAGAGTATACCACGTGAGTGTTTGGGTTGGAACTTGAGCACCCTAAGTATGACTTATAACCTAATTTTATCCATAGGATGAGCTTCTTCAGGCACATTTGTATGATTTTCTATGATCTTCACTGATTGGAAATATTGAAACATTCATGAGGTTTATAAATGTTTAAATTCCTGCAAACAATAATTAAATTTTCTGTTTCATCATTGATTCAAGAGTAACTAACCTCGCTCCTTGATTGCTCATTTGATAATATTGCAGATGTTAACTGTTTCATGGAGAAGTTTAGGTACCTTCACCGAAAACCCTCGTGAGACTTCACTCCTCCTCTAGGGATCACCTAGGGGTTTAAAAGGCTTGTTGCATATGCTAAATGCACCTGTGCTTCCTACAAAAGTGGCTCTTTACTTTGTTTTTTATGTTTCTTTGCTCAAGGACTAGCAAAGCTTAGGTTTGGGGGTGTGTTAAGTAGTGAAAAATACCATTTTTCACCCCTAAACATGAGCCTTGAAAGACCCTTGAGAGGACTAAATAAGTGCTTTAGTGTTCATATTGCAGCTAACCAAAAAGACAGGTCCAAATCCGAAAACCATCCTAAAATGATCAAAAAGCTGACAACGCATGTCAAGCTCAAAGAGGGAGTGAAGAAATAGCCTCAGCAATGGTTAAAAAGGTCCTAAAAGAGCAAGAAAAGACCTGAAGAAGAAGAATGGAAGCTAAAGCTCAATTCGCAAAGAACTTCTACTATTCGCAAAGGAAAAATCAAGTTAAAAGTCAATTCGCAAAGAAGAATGGGAGCCTAGAGTTCAATTCGCAAAGAACTTCTACTATTCGCAAAGAACTTTGAACTTTGCGAAAAGAAGAAAACACTCTGCGAAAAGATCTCCTGAAGCCAAAATGCTTTGCGAAAAGATCTCCTGAAGCCAAAATGCTTTGCGAAAAGATCTCCTGAAGCCAAAATGCTTTGCGAAAAGATCTCCTGAAGCCAAAATGCTTTGCGAAGAGAGCTTCTGGAGCCAAACTACTTTGCGAAAAAGCCCTTAAACTATGCGAAATGGCATTCTGGGGATTTGCAGCTCGTCCGAAGGGTATTTCAGGAAACTTTGCACGTGCCCCAATGCGTTTTAAAACCCAAGGACATTCCGGAAGATTCTGAGCACGAACCAAAGGCATATTCCACCCCATGTGAACACCCAAAGATGAAATTACTTGGCGGGAACTTCTAGAAGCTCAAACAGATTTTTGAATTACATAACAGAATTGATGCCTCTGTTTCCTGATTGAACGAACGGATCAAGCATTTCCGATTGGCCAAACAGATCCTGGATCCCGTGCTCGACTCTATTGGTTGATACAGATCTATCCAATGCTGGTTGGTTGATACACATCTGAGCTGGACTTAGGGAAAACTATAAATAAACGAACCATTTGCGCAATTTGGGTATCCAGATTTTAGAGTTTTCATCTCTGTTTCCCTCATTCGGTCGGATAGCTTATCCGAACCCCTGTAATCCCTTCTTGTAGTTTACCTTTGAGAGCCATTGTGAGTGATTTGTACGTCCAAGTTCGGATTCAAGATCAGAATCAAGGCTCTCTAAGAAGCTCGTGACTATAAGTCCGAGGGCTCTTTAAGAAGCCGTGCTCTGTAATTGTAACGTTGGATTTTAAAAGGTTCTTTGTAATTTGTGTCTTCTCCATTGGAGTCATGTCGAGGGTTGAATGTTCACCTTAGTGCATTAGACTTCTTTAGATTCACTCATCCGCATCCAACTTCCCTTAATTCATCATCCCAGTGCAAATTAGCGTTGGTAACCTAATTCAAGCGGCATTACTGATGATGTTCATGTTCGAACTAAAGAATAGGCTACGCTAAGTGGATCTGTGACCATTTAAGTGGACAGATCACGACCATAAGTCTAAACCTATTCCTTAATTTGGATTTATTTCTCTTACATCTGTCTTTGGTAGCCGATGAAGATTGAATCTGCTCTGTGGAAATCTGATTCTCCATTAAAATTCAGAGGCTAAAGTACATGAGCCTATGATTTCTCCATTTGTCTTATTTTAAACATCTCCCCAACTCGGATCTGGATCATGTAGTTAGTTCTTTTCTTTATTTGCTTATAGTTAAATGTGACACAATCCAACACTCTCTTTTATCTATTCTTTATTTTAGATAATTATAAAGCCAGATCTGGTAGCACAGATCTGGAGGTTTATCTCTCATTTTAGACAAACTTCTCTGTGGACGATCTTGAAATACTTACTTTTAAAACTTGCTACAATTGGCCCTGATCTTGCAGGCCAGTGTTAGCCCCAATGTGCTGATATCCCTTTCATAAGTTAACATCCATATAATTTAGCATTCTTTAATTCTTTAATTATTGATTTATAATGCACATAATTTTGGCACACTTGGAGCGACAACAAGTTTTTGGCGCCGTTGCCGGGGAAGTTTGTTCTAAAATAGATAGACCTATGTTTATTTTCATTTATTTTAATTTTTGCTTTAAACACACTTTTGCATTCCAAGTGCTTGATTAAATGTCTCTACAGATTTTGTATAGAACACATTTTTTACGCGAAATTTTATTTTTTTATTTTTACGAGTTTTATTCTTTGCCTTCTAGTTATTTGAATAAATCTCGCCACTCTTTGTCTTTTGTCAAATTTGGGCAAGAGTCTGAGTTTTTCTTTTATTTTTGTCAATACTTGAATAAGGTCTCTGCAGTTTTTGGATGTTTGCGATTTGGAGCAGTCAACAAGGACATCTGGACCAAAAGTCGGAGCAGATCTGCTTGAGTTTGCATCCTTCTCCTTGGCATTCATTTTCTATTTTAAATTCTTGAGAACCAGCAATTTCTGTGTTTAATGTTTGTTTTGATTATAATTTCTCTTGTCTTTTGGGCATCTTTGATTTTCTTTTTTTTTTTTTAAACCAAATACAAAATAAAAGAAGTCGAAAACACAAATAGAAAATCTACGAGTTGTTTCTCATTATTTTCAGATAGTAAATAAGGGCTCTTGTTGAGCCCGGGCTGATCCAAAACAAGTAAAAAAAAAAAAAAAAAATTTATAAAAAAAAATAAAATTATAAAAACAATATAGATATCTTAGGATGTAATTGTTTTTCACCATTTGCATCCACTTTTCCCATCTGGACCTGCTGAGATCAGCACAAGAAAGCAATTGGCTGGACCATTGCTGATTTAGGAGGAATAAACCCAGCTGTATGCATGCATTTGTTTCTGTTGCTTCTTAGTTTCTGTTACTTCTTAGTTTCTGTTGCTTCTTAGTTTCTGCTTTCAGCTAATTTTTTTCTTTTTATTTCGGTTTCTGTTTTCATAAATTCTACCATTTAGATCTGTAGTGAGCCTGCTATTTTCTCTGTTTTTCCCTTACAACAACAAGTGAGGACACGGTTCCTCTGCATTTCCCCAATTTCGGGTTGTTACTCATATTGTTATTGGGGAATTAAATGCAGTTACTTTCTCCCACACGCATGCGCCCAATGCTACTTAATGACCCACGCTGATTCCTGGGTCATGAGCATTCCCAATGCCCCCCCATTCAAGTCCCACCCTTTCGGCTTCCCCACCTTACCTATAAATAACCAACCTCTACCAAAAATCCCCACATCTTTCCCCACCCTTCCAAAATGGCCGACCAAGCCAATAAGCCACCACACGCTTTTACCCCATGTGGCTGGACCCACCACCACCGAAGGTGCAGATCCGCTCCAGCCCCTCCGGGGAATTTGAAGAGGTCCTCGCGATTTTGGCCAAAGAAAAGGAGGCCCAACTCCGGCCTCCTCGGAAAAACAAAAATCAACCTTCCCCGCCACTTCCACCCTCCACCCGCCCCCACCCCCTCCCCTAAAAACACTGTCTATTCATCTTTATTTTTCTTTTTATGTAAAATATTTCTAGTTAATAAACTTTACTTTCTCCCATTCTCCATGTCATTTTTCATTGCTTTATTTTATTTATTTATTTATTTATTTTTCTTCTTATTGTTGTCAGCCTTGTTTCAATTTTTCCGGTATAAAGTGACCATGCCACCTTTGAACCGTTGAGGACACTGCTCCCATAGGTTTGGGGGTGTGGCGGACAAGTCTCCGCTTAGGAATAGTTAACATAAGGGCAGCGAGAATCACCTAAGTAATTAGGAAATGTATTAATTTACTTTAGAATCATGACAACTAGAAAATTTAAAATTCCTTTGCCAAATTTAGACATTCTAAACCTTGCGATATTCTACATTTCCATGATGATTACACCATAAAAACATCTTGGTATCGACGTAGTAAGTCAAAAGGAAGAGAAAAGGTAAAGATATACTTAAAAGCTCAAGGAAAAACCATAACCGGTGAGAATTGAGCCCATATATTTTCCATCTCTGTTGAAGAGTGGTAGGCAATTTTTCCGATTCAAAGGATTGGTGAGGCATTAGATCCACTAGAAGTTACGAAACTCCAAATTAAAACAAGCAACAGCACTCATGAAATTGCGGAAAAGACCAAGGCCTTCTTTGGACAGCTTGCCCCTAACAGAACCACCCAAGAAAAATCTGTCCCTGTGTGTACCCCATTTGAGTCAGAATCCTACAATTCTTCATCAAAAATACTCAAAAGTACGTGCACCAACCTATGGAACTAATTCAGCCTTCCCTCACTCGAGAATTCGTGGAGGTAAAGGAGAAAGAATCAAGATGGACCATTTCAAGCAACATCAAGAAAATGAAGAGAAAATACCTCAAAAACGTGCAATATGGTGACCGAGAAAAGAAGAGACAAACAATGTGAAAAAGTTGCAAGCAAAAGGCAAAAAAGGGACCTTATGTTGAAAATGCAAGATCAAAGAAAGAACTGATCACCGTGAATGTGAGAATCTCGAAAAGAAGAAGAAAGAAGCTAAACTCAAAAAGGTGGAGTCATGAACCATCTCCTGCACTTCACGAGTTCTCAAATTCAAACCTCTGTTCAAACCGCTTTCCTTGAAACTTCACTCCATAAGCCATACAAACAAACCTAGATTAAAAGCCCTTGTGATCCAAAGTTGAGTGAGTCATGTGGAGATAAGAAGTGACCCAACCTATGGTTAAGAGAGGTCAATGATGCCATTGCCAAAGAATCATGCCTAGGCTCATGCTTACAGATCCATTTGGGAGATGTATCTGCTCTTGAGCTTGAGTAAAAATGAACCCCACAACAAAACACCATTGAGAGTATACCGTGAGTGTTTGGGTTGGAACTTGAGCACCTAAGTATGACTTATAACCTAATTTTTATCCATAGGATGAGCTTATCACTGGCACATTTGTATGATTTTCTATGATTTGTTCACAGATTGGAAATATTGAAACATTCATGAGGTTTATAAATGTTTAAATTCTGTGCAAACAATAATTAAATTTTACATTTCATCATTGATTCAAGAGTAACTAACCGCTCCTTGATTGCTCATTTGATAATATTGCACGATGTTAACTGCTTCATGGAGAAGTTTGTGGGTACCTTCACGAAAACCCTCGGAGACTTCACTCCTCCTCTAGGGATCACCTAGGGGTTTAAAAGGCTTGTTGCATATGCTAAATGCACTGCTTCCTACAAAAGTGGCTCTTTACTTTGTTTTTTATGTTTCTTTGCTCAAGGACTAGCAAAGCTTAGGTTTGGGTGTGTTAAGTAGTGAAAATACCATTTTCACCCCTAAACATGAGCCTTGAAAGACCTTGAGAGGACTAAATAAGTGCTTTAGTGTTCATATTCCAGCTAACCAAAATGACACGTCCAAGTCCGTATACCATCCTAAATTGATCAAACAGCTGACAACGCATGTCAAGCTCAAAGAGGGAGTGAAGAAATAGCCTCAGCAATGGTTAAAAAGGTCCTAAAAGAGCAAGAAAAGACCTGAAGAAGAAGAATGGAAGCTAAAGCTCAATTCGCAAAGAACTTCTACTATTCGCAAAGGAAAAATCAAGTTAAAAGTCAATTCGCAAAGAAGAATGGGAGCCTAGAGTTCAATTCGCAAAGAACTTCTACTATTCGCAAAGAACTTTGAACTTTGCGAAAAGAAGAAAACACTCTGCGAAAAGATCTCCTGAAGCCAAAATGCTTTGCGAAAAGATCTCCTGAAGCCAAAATGCTTTGCGAAAAGATCTCCTGAAGCCAAAATGCTTTGCGAAAAGATCTCCTGAAGCCAAAATGCTTTGCGAAGAGAGCTTCTGGAGCCAAACTACTTTCTTGAAAAAGCCCTTAAACTATGCGAAATGGCATTCGGGATTTGCCCGTCCGAAGGGTATTTCAGAAACTTTGCACGTGCCCAATGCGTTTTAAAACCCAAGGACATTAGGAAGATTACGAGCACGAACCAAAGGCATATTCCACCCCATGTGAACACCCAAAGATGAAATTACTTACGGAACTTCTAGAAGCTCAAACAGATTTTTGAATTACATAATGAAATTGATGCCTCTGTTTCCGATTGGTGAACCAGATCAAGCATTTCGATTGGCGAGCAGATCCGATCCCGGTGCTCGACTCCTATTGGTTTATACAGATCTATCCAATTCTCATTGCTTGATACACATCTGAGCTGGACTTAGGGAAAACTATAAATAAACGAACCATTTCCCCAATTTGCGCATCCAGATTTTAGAGTTTTCATCTCTGTTTCCCTCATTCCATGATAGCTTATCCGAACCCCCAAATCCCTTCTTGTAGTTTACCTTTGAGAGCCATTGTGAGTGATTTGTACGTCAAGTTCGGATTCAAGATCGTAAATCGAGGGCTCTCTAAGAAGCTCGACTATAAGTCCGAGGGCTCTTTAAAGCCGTGCTCAGTAATTGTAACGTTGGATTTTAAAAGGTTCTTTGTAATTTGTGTCTTCTCCATTGGAGTCATGTCGAGGGTTCGAATGTTCACCTTAGTGCATTAGACTTCTTTAGATTCACTCATCGCATCCAACTTCCCTTAATTCATCATCCTGTGCAAATTAGCGTTGGTAACCTAATTCAAGCGATTTACGATGATGTTCATGTTACGAACTAAAGAATAGGCCACTGACTGGTAGCGGATCATGACCATTTAAGTCTAAACCTATTCCTTAATTGGATTTATTTCTCTTAGATCTGTCTTGGTAGCGGATGAAGATTGAATCGCTTTCTGTGGAAATACTGATTCTCCATTAAAATTCGTGAGGCTAAAGTACATGAAGCTATTATTTCGCATTTGTCTTATTTTAAACATCTCCCCAACTCGGATCCGGATCATGTAGTTAGTTCTTTTCTTTATTTGCTTATAGTTAAATGTGACACAATCCAACACTCTCTTTTATCTATTCTTTATTTTAGATAATTATAGAGCCGGATCTGGTAGCACAGATCTGGAGGTTTATCTCTCATTTTAGACAAACTTCTCTGTGGACGATCTTGAACTACCTACTTTTACAACTTGCTACAATGGCCTGATCTTGCAGCGGTGTTAGCTAATGTCTGATATCCCTTTCATAAGTTAACATCCATATAATTTAGCATTCTTTAATTCTTTAATTATTGATTTATAATGCACATAATTTTGGCACACTTGGAGCGACAACAAGTTTTTTGGCGCCGTTCTGTCGGGAAGTTTGTTCTAAAATAGATAGACCTATGTTTATTTTCATTTATTTTAATTTTTGCTTTAAACTCGCACTTTGCATTCCAAGTGCTTGATTAAATGTCTCTGACATTTTGTATAGAAAACTGCTTTTTTCTTTTGAGAATTTTATTTTTTTATTTTTTACGAGTTTTATTCTTTGCCTTCTAGTTATTTGAATAAATGCTCCTGCCACTCTTTTGTCTTTTTGTCAAATTTGGGCAGTAGCCTGAGTTTTTCTTTTTATTTTTGTCAATACTTGAATAAGGTACTGCTGCAGTTTTTGGATGTTTGCAGATTTGGAGCAGCCGTCCAACAAGGAGCATCTGGACCAAAGCTGGAGCAGATCTGCTTGAGTTTGCATCCCCTTCTCCTTGGCATTCATTTTCTATTTTTAAATTCTTGAGAACCAGCAGTTCTGCTGTGTTTAATGTTTGTTTTGATTATAATTTCTGCTGTCTTTTGGGCATGCTGATTTTCTTTTTTTTTTTTTTTTTTTTACAAAACCAAATACAAAATAAAAGAAGCTGAAAACACAAATAGAAAATCTCTGAGTTGTTTCTCATTATTTTCAGCAGTAGTAAATAAGGGCTCTTGTTGAGCCCGGGCTGATCCAAAACAAGTAAAAAAAAAAAAAAAAAAATTTATAATAAAAAAATAGAAAATTATAAAAACAATATAGATATCTTCCGGATGGGCTGTTTTTCTCCATTTGCATCCACTTTTCCCATCTGGACCTGCTGAGATCAGCACAAGAAAGCAATTGGCTGGACCATTGCTGATTTAGGAGGAATAAACCCAGCTGTATGCATGCATTTGTTTCTGTTGCTTCTTAGTTTCTGTTACTTCTTAGTTTCTGTTGCTTCTTAGTTTCTGCTTTCAGCTAATTTTTTTCTTTTTATTTCGGTTTCTGTTTTCATAAATTCTACCATTTAGATCTGTAGTGAGCCTGCTATTTTCTCTGTTTTTCCCTTACAACAACAAGTGAGGACACGGTTCCTCACACGTTTCCCCCAATTTCCAGGTTGTTACTCACTTATTGGGGAATTAAATGCAGAAAGTTACTTTCTGCCGCCTCCCACACGCATGCGCCCAATGCTACTTAATGACCCATCACGATTCACAGGTCATGAGCATTCCCAATGCCCCCCCATTCAAGTCCCACCCTTTCGGCTTCCCCACCTTACCTATAAATAACCAACCTCTACCAAAAATCCCCACATCTTTCCCCACCCTTCCAAAATGGCCGACGACCAAGCCAATAAGCCACCACACCGCTTTTACCCCATGTGGCTGGACCCACCACCACCGAAGGTGCCAGATCCGCTCCAGCCCCTGGGGCCAATTTGAAGAGGTCCTCGCGATTTTGGCCAAGAAAAGGAGGCCCAACTCCACCTCCTCGGAAAAAACAAAAAATCAACCTTCCCCGCCACTTCCACCCTCCACCGCCCCCACCCTCCCTAAAAACACTGTCCTATTCTCTTTATTTTTCTTTTTATGTAAAATATTTCTAGTTAATAAACTTTACTTTCTCCCATTCTCCATGTCATTTTCTCTTTATTTTATTTATTTATTTATTTATTTTTCTTCTTATTGTTGTCTTTGCCTTGTTTCAATTTTTCCGGTATAAAGTGACCATGCCACCTTTGAACCGGTGAGGACCTTTGTTCCCCATAGGTTTGGGGTGTGGCACAAGTCCCGCTAGGAATAGTTAACATAAGGGCAGCGAGAATCACCTAAGTAATTAGGAAATGTATTAATTTACTTTAGAATCATGACAACTAGAAAATTTAAAATTCCTTTGCCAAATTTAGACATTCTAAACCTTGCGATATTCTACATTTCCATGATGATTACACCATAAAAACATCGTATCGTACGTAGTAAGTCAAAAGGAAGAGAAAAGGTAAAGATATACTTAAAAGCTCAAGGAAAAACCATAACCCGAATTGAGCCCATATATTTTCCATCTCTGTTGAAGAGTGGTGAGGCAATTTTTTACGATTCAAAGGATTGGGAGGCATTAGATCCACTAGAAGTTAGGAAACTCCAAATTAAAACAAGTGACACTCATGAAATTGAGGAAAAGACCAAGGCCTTCTTTGGATGACTTGAACCTATGAGAACCAACCAAGAAAAATCTGCCCTGTTTGTACCCCATTTGAGTACATAAATCCTACAATTCTTCATCAAAATACTCAAAAAGTACGTTACTGAACCTATGGAACCAATTCAGCCTTCCCTCACTCACGAGAATTCGGAGGTAAAGGAGAAAGAAGCGAAGATGGACCATTTCGGGCAACATCAAGAAAATGAAGAGAAAATACCTCAAAAAGCAGGCAATATGGTATTTGAGAAAAGAAGAGACAAACAATGTGAAAAAGTTGCAAGCAAAAGGCAAAAAAGGGACCTTATGTTGAAAAATGCAAGATCAAAGAAAGAACTGATCACCGTGAATGTGAGAATCTCGAAAAGAAGAAGAAAGAAGCTAAACTCAAAAGGTGGAGTCATGAACCATCTCACGCACTTCACAGTTCTCAAATTCAAACCTCTGTTCAAAGCCTTTCCTTGAAACTTCACTCCATAAGCCATACAAACAAACCTAGATTAAAAGCCCTTGTGATCCAAAGTTGAGTGAGCGTCATGTGGAGATAAGAAGTGACCCAATCTATGGTGAAGAGATGTCAATGATGCCATTGCCTAAGAATCATGCCTATGCTCATGCTTACAGATCCATTTGGGAGATGTAATCGCTCTTGAGCTTGAGTAAAATGAACCCCTCAACAAAAAAAACACCGATGAGAGTATACCGTGAGTGTTTGGGTTGGAACTTGAGCACCCTAAGTATGACTTATAACCTAATTTTTATCCATAGGATGAGCTTCTGCACATTTGTATGATTTTCTATGATCGTTCCTGATTGGAAATATTGAAACATTCATGAGGTTTATAAATGTTTAAATTCTGTGCAAACAATAATTAAATTTTCATTTCATCATTGATTCAAGAGTAACTAACCTGCTCCTTGATTGCTCATTTGATAATATTGCAATCGATGTTAACTGCTTCATGGAGAAGTTTGTGGGTACCTTCATCGAAAACCCTCAGAGACTTCACCTCCTCTAGGGATCACCTAGGTTTAAAAGGCTTGTTGCATATGCTAAATGCACCTGTGCTTCCTACAAAAGTGGCTCTTTACTTTGTTTTTTATGTTTCTTTGCTCAGGGACTAGCAAAGCTTAGGTTTGGGGGTGTGTTAAGTAGTGAAAAATACCATTTTTCACCCCTAAACATGAGCCTTGAAAGACCCTTGAGAGGACTAAATAAGTGCTTTAGTGTTCATATTGCTAACCAAAAGCGGTCCAAATCCGAAAACCATCCTAAAATGATCAAAAAGTCGACAACGCATGTCAAGCTCAAAGAGGGAGTGAAGAAATAGCCTCAAAGAATGGTTAAAAGGTCCTAAAAGAGCAAGAAAAGACACGAAGAAGAAGAATGGAAGCTAAAGCTCAATTCGCAAAGAACTTCTACTATTCGCAAAGGAAAAATCAAGTTAAAAGTCAATTAGCAAAGAAGAATGGGAGCCTAGAGTTCAATTCGCAAAGAACTTCTACTATTCGCAAAGAACTTTGAACTTTGCGAAAAGAAGAAAACACTGCTAAAAGATCTCCGAAGCCAAAATGCTTATGAAAAGATCTCCTCAAGCCAAAATGCTTTGCGAAAAGATCTCTCCAGCCAAAATGCTTTGAAAAGATCTCCGAAGCCAAAATGCTTTGCTGAAGAGAGCTTCCGAGCCAAACTACTTCTTGCGAAAAAGCCCTTAAACTATGCGAAATGGCATTCGGGATTTCATTTCGTCCGAAGGGTATTTCGTGAAACTTTGCATGCATTTTAAAACCCAAGGACATTAGGAAGATTCGAGCACGAACCAAAGGCATATTCCACCCCATGTGAACACCCAAAGATGAAATTACTTGGCGGGAACTTCTAGAAGCTCAAACAGATTTTGAATTACATAATGTAATTGATGCCTCTGTTTCACGATTGGTGAACCGGATCAAGCATTTCGATTGGCGAAACATCTGGATCCCGGTGCTCGACTCCTATTGGTTGATACTGAGATCTATCCAATTTCGATTGGTTGATACACATCCGAAATGGACTTAGGGAAAACTATAAATAAACGAACCATTTGCCCAATTTGGGTATCCAGATTTTAGAGTTTTCATCTCTGTTTCTCATTCCGTCGGATAGCTTATCCGAACCCCCCTGTAATCCCTTCTTGTAGTTTACCTTTGAGAGCCATTGTGAGTGATTTGTATGCGTCAAGTTCGGATTCAAGATCAGAATCAAGGCTCTCTAAGAAGCTCAGACTATAAGTCCGAGGGCTCTTTAAGAAGCCGTGCTTTCTGTAATTGTAACGTTGGATTTTAAAAGGTTCGTAATTTGTGTCTTCTCCATTGGAGTCATGTCGAGGGTTACGAATGTTCACCTTAGTGCATTAGACTTCTTTAGATTCACTCATCCGCATCCAACTTCCCTTAATTCATCATCCCTGTGCAAATTAGCGTTGGTAACCTAATTCAAGCAGATTTACTGATGTTCATGTTACGAACTAAAGAATAGGCCACACTAGGCAGCAGATCTGTGACCATTTAAGTGATGAGATCCGACCATAAGTCTAAACCTATTCCTTAATTCGGATTTATTTCTCTTACATCTGTCTTTGGTAGCAGATGAAGATTGAATCTCTGCTTCGTGGAAATCTGATTCTCCATTGAAATTCGGAGGCTAAAGTACATGAAGGTATTATTTCTGCATTTGTGTTATTTTAAGCCCCTCCCCAACTCGGATCTGGATCATGTAGTTAGTTCTTTTCTTTATTTGCTTATAGTTAAATGTGACACAATCCAACACTCTCTTTTATCTATTCTTTATTTTAGATAATTATAGAGCCAGATCTGGTAGCACAGATCTGGAGGTTTATCTCTCATTTTAGACAAACTTCGCTGTGGACGATCTTGAAATACTTTCTTTTAAAACTTGCTACAAAGCTGATCTTGCGGGCGGATGTTAGCCCCAATGTCTTGATATCCCTTTCATAAGTTAACATCCATATAATTTAGCATTCTTTAATTCTTTAATTATTGATTTATAATGCACATAATTTTGGCACACTTGGAGCGACAACAATTTTTTGGCGCTGTTCTTGAAGTTTGTTCTAAAATAGATAGACCTATGTTTATTTTCATTTATTTTAATTTTTGCTTTAAACACGCACTTTGCATTCCAAGTGCTTGATTAAATGTCTCTGGGCGTTTTGTATAGAAAACCTTCTATCTGCGCAGAATTTTATTTTTTTTTATTTTTCCGAGTTTTATTCTTTGCCTTCTAGTTATTTGAATAAATGTCACGCCACTCTTTTGTCTTTTTGTCAAATTTGGGCGAGTCTGAGTTTTTCTTTTATTTTGTCAATACTTGAATAAGGTTGCGGTTTTGGATGTTTGCAGATTTGGAGCGATCAACAAGGAGCATCTGGACCAAAGTGGAGCAGATCTGCTTGAGTTTGCATCCCTTCTCCTTGGCATTCATTTTCTATTTTAAATTCTTGAGAACCAAAGATTCTGCTGTTTAATGTTTGTTTTGATTATAATTTCTCATTGTCTTTTGGGCATCGATTTTCTTTTTTTTTTTATACAAAACCAAATACAAAATGAAAGAATCTGAAAACACAAATAGAGAATCTCTGAGTTGTCTCTCATTATTTTCACCAGTAGTAAATAAGGGCTCTTGTCGAGCCCGAGCTGCCCCAAAACAACCAAAAAAAAAAAACCGTACAATACAAAATTAGACAATCATAAAAACACTATAGATATCTTCCGGATGGGCTGTTTTTCTCCATTTGCATCCACTTTTCCCATCTGGACCTGCTGAGATCAGCACAAGAAAGCAATTGGCTGGACCATTGCTGATTTAGGAGGAATAAACCCAGCTGTATGCATGCATTTGTTTCTGTTGCTTCTTAGTTTCTGTTACTTCTTAGTTTCTGTTGCTTCTTAGTTTCTGCTTTCAGCTAATTTTTTTCTTTTTATTTCGGTTTCTGTTTTCATAAATTCTACCATTTAGATCTGTAGTGAGCCTGCTATTTTCTCTGTTTTTCCCTTACAACAACAAGTGAGGACACGGTTCCTCACACGTTTCCCCAATTTCCGTGTTGTTACTCACTTATTGGGGAATTAAATGCAGTTACTTTCGCCTCCTCACGCTTGTCAATGCTACTTAATGACCCATGATTCTGGGTCATGTGCATTCCCAATGCCCCCCCCTTCAAGACCCACCCTTTCCGCTTCCCCACCTTACCTCTAAATAAACAACCTCTACCAAAAATCCCCACATCTTTCCCCACCCTTCCACAATGGCCGACTGACCAAGCCAATAAGCCACCACACGCTTTTACCCCATGTGGTGGACCCACCACCACCGAAGGTGCAGATCCGCTCCACCCCTACAGGGCCAATTTGAAGAGGTCCTCGCGATTTTGGCCAAAGAAAGGAGGCCCAACTCCGACCTCCTCGGAAAAAACAAAAAATCAACCTTCCCTGCCACTTCCACCCTCCACCACCCCCCCCTCCCCTAAAACACATCCTATTCATCTTTATTTTTCTTTTTATGAAAAATATTTCTAGTTAATAAACTTTACTTTCTCCCATTCTCCATGTCATTTTCTGCTGTTTATTTTATTTATTTATTTATTTATTTTTTCTTATTATTATTCTTTGCCTTGTTTCAATTTTTTCCGGTATAAAGTGACCATACCACCTTTGAACCTGAGGACCTTTGTTCCCCATAGGTTTGGGGTGTGGCGGACAAGTCTGCCTAGGAATAGTTAACATAAGGCGTGCAGAATCACCTAAGTAATTAGGAAATGTATTAATTTACTTTAGAATCATGACAACTAGAAAATTTAAAATTCCTTTGCCAAATTTAGACATTCTAAACCTTGCGATATTCTACATTTCCATGATGATTACACCATAAAAACATCGGTATCGTACGTAGTAAGTCAAAAGGAAGAGAAAAGGTAAAGATATACTTAAAAGCTCAAGGAAAAACCATAACCGGTGAGAATTGAGCCCATATATTTTCCATCTCTGTTGAAGAGTGGTGAGGCAATTTTTTTCGATTCAAAGGATTGGGTGAGGCATTAGATCCACTAGAAGTTAGGAAACTCCAAATTAAAACAAGTAACAAGACTCATGAAATTGAGGAAAAGACCAAGGCCTTCTTTGGACGACTTGAACCTATGAGAACCAACCAAGAAAAATCTGCCCTGTTTGTACCCCATTTGAGTCAGAATCCTACAATTCTTCATCAAAATACTCAAAAGTATCGTGCACTGAACCTATGGAACCAATTCAGCCTTCCCTCACTCGAGAATTCAGAGGTAAAGGAGAAAGAATCAAGATGGACCATTTCGGGCAACATCAAGAAAATGAAGAGAAAATACCTCAAAAGCAGGCAATATGGTGGACCGAGAAAAGAAGAGACAAACAATGTGAAAAGTTGCAAGCAAAAAGGCAAAAAGGACCTTATGTTGAAAAATGCAAGATCAAAGAAAGAACGATCACTTTGTGAATGTGAGAATCTCGAAAAGAAGAAGAAAGAAGCTAAACTCAAAAAGGTGGAGTCATGAACCATCTCACGCACTTCACGAGTTCTCAAATTCAAACCTCTGTTCAGCGCCTTTCCTTGAAACTTCACTCCATAAGCCATACAAACAAACCTAGATTAAAAGCCCTTGTGATCCAAAGTTGAGTGAGTCATGTGGAGATAAGAAGTGACCCAATCTATGGTGAAGAGATGTCAATGATGCCATTGCCTAAGAATCATGCCTATGCTCATGCTTACAGATCCATTTGGGAGATGTAAGCGCTCTTGAGCTTGAGTAAAAATGAACCCCTCAACAAAAACACATGAGAGTATACCGTGAGTGTTTGGGTTGGAACTTGAGCACCCTAAGTATGACTTATAACCTAATTTTTATCCATAGGATGAGCTTCTTCTTGGCACATTTGTATGATTTTCTATATTTGTTCACATTGGAAATATTGAAACATTCATGAGGTTTATAAATGTTTAAATTCTGCAAACAATAATTAAATTTCTTTTCATCATTGATTCAAGAGTAACTAACCTGCTCCTTGATTGCTCATTTGATAATATTGCACCGATGTTAAGCTGTTTCATGGAGAAGTTTGTGGGTACCTTCACCGAAAACCCTCGGAGACTTCACTCCTCCTCTAGGGATCACCTAGGGGTTTAAAAGGCTTGTTGCATATGCTAAATGCACTGTGCTTCCTACAAAGTGGCTCTTTACTTTGTTTTTTATGTTTCTTTGCTCGGGGACTAGCAAAGCTTAGGTTTGGGGTGTGTTAAGTAGTGAAAATACCATTTTTAAACATGAGCCTTGAAAGACCCTTGAGAGGACTAAATAAGTGCTTTAGTGTTCATATTGCGCTAACCAAAAGACAGTCCAAATCGAAAACCATCCTAAAATGATCAAAAAGTCGACAACGCATGTCAAGCTCAAAGAGAGTGAAGAAATAGCCTCAAAGAATGGTTAAAAAGGTCCTAAAAGAGCAAGAAAAGACCTGAAGAAGAAGAATGGAAGCTAAAGCTCAATTCGCAAAGAACTTCTACTATTCGCAAAGGAAAAATCAAGTTAAAAGTCAATTAGCAAAGAAGAATGGGAGCCTAGAGTTCAATTCGCAAAGAACTTCTACTATTCGCAAAGAACTTTGAACTTTGCGAAAAGAAGAAAACACTCTGCGAAAAGATCTCCTGAAGCCAAAATGCTGCGAAAAAGATCTCCCTGAAGCCAAAATGCTTTGCGAAAAGATCTCCAAGCCAAAATGCTTTGCGAAAAGATCTCCTGAAGCCAAATGCTGAAGAGAGCTTCGAGCCAAACTACTTTCTTGAAAAAGCCCTTAAACTATGCGAAATGGCATTACGGGATTTGCACTCGTCCAAGGGTATTTCAGAAACTTTGCGTGCGAATGCGTTTTAAAACCCAAGGACATTAGGAAGATTCTCGAGCACGAACCAAAGGCATATTCCACCCCATGTGAACACCCAAAGATGAAATTACTTGGCGGGAACTTCTAGAAGCTCAAACAGATTTTGAATTACATAATGTAATTGATGCCTCTGTTTCTGATTGGTGAACGGATCAAGCATTTCGATTGGCGAACGATTTGGATCACGGTGCTCGACTCCTATTGGTTGATCAGATCTATCCAATTCGATTGGTTGATACACATCTCTGGACTTAGGAAAACTATAAATAAGCGAACCATTTGCCCAATTTGGGTATCCAGTTTTAGAGTTTTCATCTCTGTTTCCCTCATTCCGGTCGGATAGCTTATCCGAACTCCCCTGTAATCCCTTCTTGTAGTTTACCTTTGAGAGCCATTGTGAGTGATTTTATGCGTCCAAGTTCGGATTCAAGATCATGAGGGCTCTAAGAAGCTCGGACTATAAGTCCGAGGGCTCTTTAAGAAGCCGTGCTCAGTAATTGTAACGTTGGATTTTAAAGGTTCTTTGTAATTTGTGTCTTCTCCATTGGAGTCATGTCGAGGGTTACGAATGTTCACCTTAGTGCATTAGACTTCTTTAGATTCACTCATCCGCATCCAACTTCCCTTAATTCATCATCCTGTGCAAATTAGCGTTGGTAACCTAATTCAGCGACAAAGATTTATGATGTTCATGTTCGAACTAAAGAATAGGCCTGACTAGGCATGATCTGTGACCATTTAAGTGGAGATCACACCATAAGTCTAAACCTATTCCTTAATTGGATTTATTTCTCTTACATCATCTTTGTAGCAGATGAAGATTGAATCTGCTCTGTGGAAATACAGATTCTCCATTAAAATTCAGAGGCTAAAGTACATGAAGCTATTATTTCTGCATTTGTCTTATTTTAAACATCTCCCCAACTCGGATCTGGATCATGTAGTTAGTTCTTTTCTTTATTTGCTTATAGTTAAATGTGACACAATCCAACACTCTCTTTTATCTATTCTTTATTTTAGATAATTATAGAGCCAGATCTGGTAGCACAGATCTGGAGGTTTATCTCTCATTTTAGACAAACTTCTCTGTGGACGATCTTGAAATACTTACTTTTAAAACTTGCTACAACTGGCCCTGATCTTGCAGGCCAGTGTTAGCCCCAATGTGCTGATATCCCTTTCATAAGTTAACATCCATATAATTTAGCATTCTTTAATTCTTTAATTATTGATTTATAATGCACATAATTTTGGCACACTTGGAGCGACAACAAGTACTCCTTTGGTGAAGGCTTCTTTTTATAATGTTTTGCCTAGGATACAGAATCGGGTGCATTGATTCCTTATAGTCTTCCGTTCAATCTTCGTGGCGTATGGAGGGACGTGTTGATGCTTTAAGAAGTTCCAGATGTCGAAATACCATGGTTGTTCGTCGTCGGTTGGTGATCTTTCAAATCTAAACATAGTGACTTTGGTTTTTGTCTTGACGTAAATTTTTTGGAGTAGTTACTTCTTTTGGTCCTATACTCATGGGGAGAATCGGTAATTCTCTCCTAACGGTCCATGCTACCACATGAGCCGGTACTATCAGTTTTTCGATGAAGAAGGTCTTAGTACTTTGTCCGATGGGTATCTGGATGACCGAGGCTAGTGTGGCTAGGGAATCTGCGAGCTTGTTTTCTAATCTAGGGATGTGCGTGAAAGAGATTCTTTCAAATTTCTTTACTAAATATTGAGTGGTTTCTAAGTATGCCATTAGTCTTCTTTCCATGGTTTTCCATTCTCCTATAACTTGTGAGATTACTAGCTTGGAGTCACCAATGGTTTTTAATTGTTTAACACCTAATTGTAGTGCAGCTCGTAATCCAGCTATGAAAGCTTCATATTCCATGACATTATTAGTGACAGGGAAGTCTAATTGAAAAGCCTTAGGTATAACAACTCCTTCTAGGTTTAGGAGGACTATCCCGATGCCTTTTCCTTTGTGATTTAGAGCACCGTCGAAATAAAGGGTCCATGAGGTCTTATCGGGTTCTTCGTTATGAATTATGAGTAGGTCTTCATCGGGGAAATTTACGTGTATGGGTTCATCACTAGGGAGTGGGAGCTCTGCGAGGTAATCGGCGATTGCTTGTCCTTTGATTGACTTCTATGTGACATAAGGGATATCGAATTCTTGCAAGAGCGTATGCCAGTGAGCGATCTTTCCTGATGTTGCGGGGTTTACGAATACGTACTTCAGAGGGTCCATTCGAGCTAATACTAGTATTTTATGTGCTCTGAAGTAGTGTCGTAGTTTGGTTGAGGCCCTGTTAAGCACTGATTTTTGCCACTTTCTACCCCTTTAAACCTGATTTTTGTTAAGCCTTAGAGTATTTAATAATTGTTTTTAGTGGTGTTTTGCAGCAAGGAGTTAATTGTGTCCTTAATGCAGTTTTCAGCTGAAAAGTGCCATTTAGAGGAGTTTTGGAATTAATTAACAGCTGAAAGAGAGATCTGGAAAGAGTGGGCTATGGCTTGTTGATAAGGAAGAAAATAGCAGCAACAAGGTGGAATGGAAGGGCTTCAGCCTGGTGCACATTGAGCAAAATAGTTGCAGCATGGGCACATTAATGCAATCATGTGGTTTGCCAACATCAACAGCAGCTGCTCCCATGAAAGCTTCAATAAGCTTTATCTCTTGCAATCTCGAGCAGCTGTGATGAAGAGGAGCTTCGAACTTATCCTATCATGCAGCTCAGCAAATTAGAGATTAAGCTACAACACTCCAAGCTCGAGCTGTTAGAATAACCCTCCAAGCATACAACTGCACACTAGAGCAGCCACAACTTCACAAGCTTCAACAGTTGCAAAGCATGCAGCCATATATTTCAGCCCTCCACGTTCCACCTTATCGAACAAAAGCTTTAGGTGTCTTCAACTGCTCAAGCTCGAGTAGTTGCTCATGAGATTCAAATGCAGCCTTCAATCTCTTAGATAGTTCGCTGGAGGCTGAAACCTATCGAGTAGTGTAAGAGTACAATATACAAGCTGTTGAAGCCAACTCCACGAATGGAACAATAAACCTGTCGAGTTCCTTCAGAACTGATCGACCACTAGAAGTTCATCCTATCGAATGTTGCTGAACCTGTGCACTCCCTCAGCCACCAACCTATCGAGCTGAAGCAAGCTACATTCAACGTATTGAGCAGTGCTGCTATTTTTAAACCAGATATGTACCTATCATGTTCTGTTGCTGGTGATCCCATCGAGCCTTTCCTCTCAACCTGTCGACTTTAAACCTGTCGAACGGTATTGCTCTGCTGAAGTTGATCCTATCAAGTAGTACTCGGAAGTGCAGCCCAACCAACTTATCGAATGGTTGATTAAGGAGTGCAGCACCTTCAAACCTATCGAATGGATGAGCTACGCACCTTCCAATCCTGTCGAAAGGATCCCTTAGAGCTGCAGCAATGCAGCTGCCATCCTATCGAATGGTTAAGATTAGAGCAGCAGCTTCCTATCTTCCCTGCATGTAAATCTCTAGCTACAAGCCTGACAATAGCAGCTGTTGACCGCTTAAATGTTCAAATCTGTCGAGACGTCCAACCTGCAGCACTCCTCTAACCTCTCAATGCGCGTTCAAGATCCTATCCGACCATCTAGACCGGTAGAACCCTTGCTGAAATCCCACACATTCCGACAACTGGTCTTGTACCCATCATCTTCAATCTCACGACAGCAATGGCAGCAGCTCAAAGCTCCCTTGCAGCCCACAATCCTATCAAACTGCAGCAGCCTGAACCTATCAAAGTGGAGCTCCTCCAACCTTGCACCTATCGAATACAACAGATCTCCAACCCAGCAGCTGAAACTACATCCTATCGAAGTGCAGCAATCCATCTTCAACCTATCGACATCTTCAAAGTTGTGGCCATGCAGAGTTTCAGCTGCAATTCACACCATAACACCCGTTGACCGCCTAGGTATCTCAATCCGTCGAGATGCCCAACCTCCTGCTTTCTCCAATCTGTCGAGATGTAGTGAAGATCCTATCCAACCGACGATTTCTTAGAGAGCCCCTCAAACCTGACGTCTTTGGTGCGGCTGCATACACGTTTATATATATATATATATATATATATATATACTCCTTGCGTGCTTCAACTACAAAATCAGGCCATAAAGCCTTTTGACCACTTAAATATCTCACCCTATCGAGATGCCCAACCTCCAACTTGCTTCAAATCTGTCGATGCGCATCCAAGATATTATCCAACCGGCCAATCTCTCGATCAGCAAGCTCTCAAGCCTCCCTTAGAACCTCACGACCTTCTAGCTGCCCACACACTAGCCCCACATCACATGGCTGAAACTGCAACAGACTTGAATGGAGCTATATCAGGGCATGGTGCCTCAGGCCGACTCGACTGAAGTCCATCAATTCTAAAGAAAGAAAGCTGTCTTGATGAGGTCTGCATTGGGACAACAGGGGCAGTTGAGGTTCACTTTTGACTGAAAATATCAAGAGATGCAGCTGAATATTTTGGGGGCAGCCAAGAATAATTATTGTGTGGGCCACCACTTGGTGTGTGCAATCGGAAAAAGGGGCAGCTTGGGTCCATTTTGCGGACAGTAGGTATAGAGTTGAGTAGCTGAGTATTTGTGGCTAAACAAGGGCAAATTGGGAACTCCAATGCACAGAAAATGCTGCACATGTGTAGGAGCTAATTTTTGGCAGGAATGCAACTGAAGCACAACAGAAGGGATCCATCTCTGCTCTCTGATTGGCTGAAACCCAAGGCACAAGGATCAATGCATATGTATAAATAAAACTCCTTACTGCTATTTTTCGGTAGCAAGGAAAGTAGGAACGAAGGAATAGCCTGAGTTCTCCTTAGCTCATTTAGGTTTAGTTTAGGTTTTTATTTTCCTTTTTCTCTTCCCCCTTCTCTCTCTAATCCAGCCTGTTGGATTAGATCTAGATAGCAGCTCAGATCTATTTTGTAATTATAATTTCGGCATGAAGAAATGTGGATCGATGCACAGACTACAGATCTGGGAACAATGTTATTGTAAGTTGTTTTGATTAAAGTAATAAATTGTTATTCTTAATGGTTTAATTAGATCTAAAGATCTTGTGGTCCCATTAGATTCTCGATCAGATTTGTGTAGAGGAGTTTGTTAATCAGCTCACCCGCTTAACTGGTAGATCTCTTGATGACCATCTGATTTCGCTAGATCAGATATTTCTGTAATTCCCTGAGTCTGTGACCTTGGAATTACAACATCTGTAGTGGTTTTAATTGTTCTGATTGATGCTTTAACTTTAGAGGAGATCCCTAGGATGACCTGTGACCATTAAAATGGAAGATCATAATCTTAAGATTAGTCCAAGCTCAGGCTCCAATTGGATTCGTCTGCTACAAATCCATGGATCATATAAAGTCTCTAGGATGGTCTGTGACCATTCAAGTGGACAGATCATAGCCTTAAGACTAGGTGAATCCTGTGATTTGGAGTGGAGTCTTCTACCTTGCATTTGTGCTTGTAGCCAAATGAAGGATGGTTGCATATCCTCAAATCTTAATCTGTTTTGCAATAAGAACTAGGTCCTGGCTGCTTATTTTGCACCGTTTGATCTTCATTTGTCCATCCATCTTCCTCCATCTTTTAGTTTAGTTTTATTTCAGTTTTGTAGAGTTAGATCTAGTGACACCCAAAAAGCTCAAGCTCTCTTTCTTCTTAGAATTACCAGATCTATAGCCAGATCTGGAGGTCTACTATACTCCGTCTAGGTTTATCTCACTACTCCCTGTTGGACAAACTCTTACTTATTAAAACTTACTACAAAGGACCCTGTATCTTACAGGTCTAGGATATTTTAGATGGGCTGAATCCATCTCTGTTTTATTTTGATTTTATTTTGCTTTTATCATTACACAATAAATCACCACACTAGAAATTCTCAATAGGCCCACACTAACGTGAGGCAGGTCTTCTCCATCAAAGTGTATTTTCATTCTTACTCGACCATCGTCCTATTAAGGTAGCAGATAGCCTTCTCTCTCTTATTGTCTTCTTCATATTGTCCTAGAATTACTCTCATTGCTTTGTCATTCATTGAGAGGTATAGGATTAGGGGTCTTTTAGGAACTGGTGGTGATATTATTGGTGGGTTAAGGAGGTCCTTTTTTATACTCAGCTCCTCCTTTAAGTAGTCTGTAGAAACGATCGCATCTGTCTGAATACTGAGAATTGCAATCTTCCTATTAGGCCTCGTAATTCCTTGATATTACTGAGAGGTGGCATCTCAAGGATGGCTCGGACTTTTACAGGGTGGACTTTGATCCCTCGCTGGCTGACTATGAAACCGAGTAATTTTCCAACTGATTTTTGTCACTTTCTACACCATTAAACCTGGCTTTTGCTAAGCCTTAGAGCTGTTTATAATTACTTTTAGCATGTTTTGCAGTTTAGGAAGAAATTACAGCATAGTGCAGAAATCCAGTTAAAAAGTGCCACAAAGAACAAAAAATGGAGCCATTCATTTGGAGTTGAAGCAGGTGAAGCCTAATGGTCTGAAAAAGAGTTGTTGTTGTTGTAATTTTAATGATGCAAGCTGCACTTAAAGCTCATAAGCTGAAGAGAGCATTTGCCAAATAGTGCAGAGACAGAAATGCATCCTATCGAGCAGTGCTTTGTGGCAGCAATCAATCCTATCGAAAGCTTCAATGAACTTGTCAATTGGTTTATGAAAACTGGAGTCACAACCTATCGAAGTGGAGTAAAGCTGGGTTTGCCAACCTATCGAATGGTTTCAATACAGAATATGCCAACTTGTTAAGAGCTTCAATCCTATCAAGTTAAAAGAGCTGCAGGCCATCCTCTCAACTTGTCGAATGCTTTAAGAGCTCAGCAGCTTGAGAACCTATTGAATAGTTTAGCAATAGAGTCCACCAACCTGTCGACCAGTGGGCTGAAGTTCGAAGAACCCTGTCGAACTCTTCTATGCAGCTTCCATCTCATCCTATCGAGCAGTTCTATAGGGCAGCAATCAATCCTATCGAAAGCTTCAACCATGAAGCTAGTTGAACCTGTCGAATAGTTGGTACAATAACAATACTCCAGTCTATCGAACAGCTCAAAGCTCATCCTATCGAGCACTTTTCTATATCTGCTCCAACCTGTCGACCACTGCACTTCAACCTATCGAATGGTCAGTTTCTAGCAACACTTCACAACCTACCGAGTTCATGAAGCTGCTGCTCTAAAGCTCTACAAACCTATCGAGAAGACAACTCATTGCAACAGCCAACACCTCAAGTAGCTTCAGTAATTGATCGAACACAATAGATCAGTGGCTTGGTTCCAAAGTAATTTCCTGCAATTATACAAGGGCTGCTGCAGAAAATATAAATGGTCGGCAGGGGCATTTTCGAGAACTCTAAGACACCTCAGCTGTGCATAACATAATTGAGTCCTCTGCTCTTTGATTAGCTGCAACTCAAGGCACATGGATCGATGCATATGTATAAATACCCATCTATTTTGCTGTAATTTCTCAGCAAGGAAAGTAGGAACAAAGGAATAGCCTGAGTTCTCCTTAGCTCATTTAGGTTTAGTTTTAAGTTTTATTTTCCCCTTTTTTTCTTCCCCCTTCTCTCCCTAATCTAACCTGTTAGATTAGATCTGAATAGCAGTCTAGATCTGGTTTCTAATTGCAAATAAGTCTGTAAATTCATTGTGAAGAGCTTCAGATCATGCACAGACTGTAGGCTTCAGGCATATTATTGTAAGTTTTATTTGGTCAATGAAATGCTATTTTAAAGTTCCATTAGATTATTAATTTTTCAATTCAATTGCTTTAGATTTTTCCAGATCCGATGCACCTATGGTTGCCTAAGCTTGTACCCTTGCAACCATAGTGCTTGCAATAATTTTCATGTTCTAATCTTCATCCTCACTGCTAGAATAAATCTTTAGGATGATCTGTGACCATTCAAGTGGATAGATCATACCCTTAGGACCAATCCAGAAGTAAAGATGAACTTGGATCCTAATTCTTTGTACTTGTGCTTGTAGCCATGTGAAAGATTGTAGCAGATCCGACTCTTGCTCTGATTTTTAGATCTATTTTCAGTGAAAATATCTGGAATTATGCAGAGATTGCAGCCTTGTGAGCTAGGGCATTGCAGCTGTTTGATGCAATGCCCCTAGTTGAGTTTTGAATCCCCAAATAATCTGTGATTTCTAGTGGTTCTCACATGATCTATAGTGATTATTTGATCCTATGGTTGTAAGTGCTTGTAGCCTTACAAGCATAGTGGCTGTAATGGTTTTTACATTTCAATTTGAACCTTGGGATTAGATGAAGTCTATCGGATGATCTGTGACAATTTAAGTGGACAGCCCATACCCTTAAGATCAGTTCAAGCCTTTGGTTTGATTTGAATTCTGCTACCTTGCACTTGATCTTGTAGCTAAGTGATGGACAGCTGCAAATTCATATGTCTTGATCTAATTGGCAATAAGAATCAATCCCTAGCTGCCTATTTCTCACCATTTTTATATTTTATTTCACCATCCATCCTCTTCAATCTTATAGTTTATTTTTATATTTCAGTTTTATAAATTAGATCTAGTAACACCCAAAAAGCCCTCTTTCTTCTTAGAATTGCCTGATTTGTAGCCAGATCTGGATGCCTACTATACACCTTCTAGGTTTAGATCACTTCTCCCTGTGGGACAAACTCTTACTTATCAAAACTTGCTACAATTGATCCTGTATCTTGCAGGTCTAGGATATTTCAGATGTGCTGAATCCATCTTTTATTTAATTTTTGTCATTACACAATAAATCAACACACTGAAATCCCCCAACAAGTTTTTGGCGCTGCTATCGGGGAGTTTTGATCTAGATAGTGGATCTGAGTTTTTCATTTTTTGTAGATGTAATTTTTTTTAGTTTTTATTGTTGATTAGTTTTTAAAATTTTAGAGTGCATTCCACCTGTTTGATTAAATGTCTGCTGCAATTTTTGTACAGAAAACTTATTTTAGTGTAGTAGAATTTCTGATTTTTCTGAGTTTTTATTTTCTGCCTTCTAGATGTTTGAAAAAATGCTGCTGTAGCCTTTTTCATTTTTGCATAAATGAGGCTGCAGTTTGAGTTTTTCTTTGTGTTTTTATCAATATGCTTGAATAAGGTACTGCTACAGTTGTTGAATTTTTATAGATCTGGAGCAGCTGCCAAACAAGGAGCAAATGGATTGCAGCAGGAGCAGATCTGCTTGAGTTTGCATCCCCTTCTCCTTTGCATTTATTTTATATTTTTAAATTCTTCTGACTAGCAGTTTTGCTATGTTTGCTATCATTCTAATTTTTGTATAACTCAACAAAACCAAATAAAAAAATAGAAGAAAATGAAAACACAAATAAAAATTTATGTTTCTTATTATTTTTCAGCAATAGTAAATAAGGGCTCTTGTTGAGCCCGGGCTGAACCAAAACAAATAAAAAAATAGAAAATTATACAAACATTAAAATATCTTCAGATGGGCTATTTTTTTTTGTTTTTATTCATTTTTCCCATCAGGACCTACTGAGATGATGCTTTTTCATTTTGAGGAATCATGTAGGATAAAGAATAGTGGATCATATGTTGTTTTGAATATTCAATGGAGCCACTGATTTTATTTTCCTTCGAGATTTATTCACCATCACATGGATCTCAGCTGTATGAATCATGTTTTTAATGTGTGCTCCCATGCTTAATTATTTATAAATTCTTTTTTATTCATACAATCATAAACATAGGGGTCAGTCTTATGAATCTTGCTTTTCACTGTATGTTATTCCCGCTGATCATTTTTATAATCACTTAGATTCATAAGTATCTAATTGGCCCAGGCTTTTGGGGTTTTCCTTTGGGCTTAAGGGATTCATGATTTGGTATTAGGATTTTCTATTTTAAGAATTTTAGTTTAAAATTCTGTTTTTAGATCGCTGATTTTTCTTTCTTAGGTTAATGTGTCCTAGTTTTACTAATTTTTTGCATTTTTCTATGATTATAATTAGTTTCTAACTTTGTTTTCCTATTTTTCATCTACAACTCTATTTTTGTATCAATATTTTTTGGTTTTTGTAGCTTTGTATTCAGTTCCTTACTTTGTTTTTACGATTTTTATTTTTATTTTTTAGCATTAGTTTCCTTTCATTTACATAGCAATTTTAGCAGTAATTTCCTGCATTTATATAGCACTTTTTTCATTTTCCTGCTCATATATTCAGTTTTGTTTTTTTTATTTTCTGTTGCACATAGCTGCAATTTTTTTGCTTAGTTTTTCTTTCTTCTTTTACCCTGCTGCCCCTAGTTTCTCATTGTGTAGAAAATTGAGGACAATGTTCATGTTAGGTTTGGGGGTATGGCAGCTGTGCCAATGAAATGAGTTAATGCTAGTGCAGCTATGTTAAAAAAGTTTTTGAAAAATAAGAAAAAAAAGTAATTTCCCACCTGATTTTTGGAAAAGAGGAAATTAAAAAACTTTTTAAAACTGAAATGAGTTGTAGTTTTAACATTTTTCATGAAGCAAATGTTAAGAAATTTCAAAATTTGATGTTTAGTGAACCTAAAATGAGAGAGAACTGTAAGGATACACTCCAGAAAATTTGATGGAAGGCCATACCCAGTGAGATTTGGGCCTGAAAAATTTTCTTTCAAGAGTGTCTTGGCAATTTTTCTGCTCTAAGGACTGATTGGATCTAGTTTTTCCCACTAGAAGTTAGGCAAATCCAAGTTGAAACAGCTTGACATCATTCATGATATTAAGGACATGAAGTAAGGCCATCCCTTGGACAGTTTGAGCCTAAAATTTTCCCACCTTTGAACCGCCCTTGATACACACCATTTGAGCCTTTAAAATCCCAGCTTTTCTTTGATAAAAAATCAGAAAATTTGAAACCAAAACCCCTTGACCTATTTCAGTTCACTCTCGATCTGAGAAATCAGGAAAAACGAGGAGAAGTGAGGCTAGAGGAGCATGGTTTAAAATTTGATTGAAAGAGAAGGAAGCACATTTGGTGGTATTGTGGCATTCCAGCCCATAAAAAGAAAAAATGGAGAAAAAAAATACAAAAAGAAAAATATACAAAATGAAAAGGAAAAAAAAAATGAAAAATCAAAGAAAAAGAATGAGAAAGAGAAGACATTTCATTTAAAGATTGAAATGAGGATTAGAAACTGATCACTTCAAATCTGAAAGTTCAAGAAGTAAATGGAATTGTGCTGAAATGAAGAAGGTTGAGTTGCAAATCACCTCCTTACCTGGCTGATTTCTCAATTTGAATCCTTTTTACCCCTTTATTCTTTTATAAAATTCACCCATAAGCCACATTACAACCCAAAAAAAAGACCCTACTGATCTGAAATGGATTGAGATGGCATGTGGAGATGAGGATTTGTTTAATCTATGGTAAAAAGAGTTAGAAAATTTGAGAAGTTAGAGCAATGCCTATGCTCATGCTGGCAGTCCTATTTGAGGGTTGTAATTGTTCTTGAGTTGTGTGAGAAATGATACACCCTTCTAATTTTATTAAGAGTGATAGCCCCGGTAAGATAGATTTAGGTCTGAAATCTGGTTTGTTTGGGGTATTATCAAAATAGAATTCTTAAATTAAAGGTGAACTCTGCATTAATTTTTAGGCATAATGCCTTGACATGAACTGATTGATAATAAAGGAACTACAACAGAATTTATGGTTTTGAACTGGTGCTTTTTCTGCTAAAAATCCTCTAAAACTGAATGGATATGGTGTGGAATTTATTTTATTTCCCTTAAACTCTGTTTTAACATGTTGCATGAGTATGAACTAATTTTATTGGAGAAGTTTGGGGGTACCTTCACTGAAAACCCTAAGGAGACTCCACTCCTCCACTAGGGATCACCTAGGGGTTTAAAAGGCTTGGTGCATGCGCTAAATGCACCCATGTTCTCCACGAAAGTGACATTTAATGTTATAGGTTAGTTGTTTTAAATTTCACTTTGTTGAAGGACTAGCAAAGGTTACGTATGGGCATGTGTTAATCACTGATTTTTGCCAATTTCTACACCTTTAAACCTGGCTTTTGCTAAGCCTTAGAGCTGTTTATAATTACTTTCCGCTTGTTTTACAGTTTAGGAAGAAATTGCAGCATAGTGCAGAAATCCAGTTAAAAAGTGCGACAAAGAACAAAAAATGGAGCCATTCATTTGGAGTTGAAGCAGGTGAAGCCCAATGGGTTGAAAAAGAGTTGGTGCTGCTATAATTTTAATGATCCAAGCTACACTTAAAGCTCATAAAATTTGAAGAGCATTTGCCAAATAGTCTTTGAGGCAATGCATCCTATCGGCGATTGCTTTGTGGCGACAATTGAGCCTATCGAAAGCTTCAATGAACTTGTCGATTGGTTCATAAAAACTGGAGTCACAACCTGTCAAAGTGGAGCAAAGCTGGGTTTCCCAACCTATCGAATGGTTTCAATACAAAATATGCCAACCTGTCGAAAGCTTCAATCCTATCCAGTTTAAAGAGCAGCAGGCCATCCTCTCAACTTGTCAAATGCTTTAGGAACACAGCAGCTTGAGAACTTATCGAATAGTTCAGCAATAGAGTCCACCAACCTATCGACCAGTGGGCTGAAGTTCCAAGAACCCTGTCGAACTCTTCTATGCAGCTTCCATCTCATCCTATCGACCAGTTCTACTGGGCAGTAATCAATCCTATCGGAAGCTTCAACCATGAAGCCAGTTGAACCCATCGAATAGTTGGTACAACAGCAATACTCCAACCTATCGAACAAATCAAAGCTCATCCTATTGAGCACTTTTCTACATCTGCTCCAACCTGTCGACCACTGCACTTCAACCTATCGAATGGTCAGTTAGTGGCAACACTTCACAACCTACCGAGTTCATGAAGCATTGCTCTAAAGCTCTGCAAACCTATCGAGAAGATAACTCATTGCAGCTGCCAACTCCTCAAGTTGCTTCAGTAACTGATTGAACACAGCAGATCAGTAGCCTGGTTCCAAAGTAATTTCCAACAATTATACAAGGGCTGCAACAGAAAATATAAATGACCGGCAGGGGCATTTTCAAGAACTCTAAGACACCTCTGCTATGCATAACATTTTGGGTCCTCTGCCCTTTGATTGGCTGCAATTCAAGGCACATGGATCGATGCATATGTATAAATACCCATCTATTATGATGTAATTTCTCAGCAAGGAAAGTACGAACAAAGGAATAGCCCGAGTTCCCCTTAGATCATTTAGGTTTAGTTTTAGGTTTTATTTTCTCCTTTTTTTCTTCCCCCTTCTCTCCCTAATCCAACTTGTTGGATTAGATCTGAATTGCAGTCTAGATCTGGTTTCTAATTGCAAATAAGTCTGTAAATTCTTGTGAAGAGCTCCGGATCATGCAAAAACTGTAGGCTTGAGGCAGCTCATTGTTATTTTTATTTGGTCAATAAAATGCTATTTTAAAGTCCCATTTGATCTGTAATTTTTCAATTCAATTGTTTATATTTTTCCAGATCTGATGCACCTATGGTTGCCAGAGCTTGTAGCCTTGCAACCATAGTGCTTACAGCAATTTTCATATTCTAATCTTCATCCTCACTGCTGGAATAAATCTCTAGGATGATCTGTGCCCGTTCAAGTGGGCAGATCATACCCTTAGAACAAATTCAGAAGTAAAGATGAACTTGGATCCTTCTTCTTCGCACTTGTGCTTGTAGCCAAGTGAAAGATTGTAGTAGATCCGACTCTTGCGCTGATTTTCAAATCTGTTTTCAGTGAAGATATCTGGAATTATGCAGAGATTGCAGCCTTGTGATCTAGGGCATTGCAGCTGTTTGAAGTAATGCCCAGCTGAGTTTACATCCCTAAATAATCTGTGATTTCCAGTGATTCTCACATGATCTACAGAGATTATTTGATCTTATGGTTGTAAGTGCTTGTAGCCTTACAAGCATAGTGGCTGCAATAGTTTTTATGTTTCAATTTGAACCTTGGGATTGGATGAAGTCTATCGGATGATCTGTGACCATTCAAGTGGACAGCCCATACCCTTAGGATCAGTTCAAGCCTTTGGTTTGATTTGAATTCTCCTACCTTGCACTTGATCTTGTAGCCAAGTGATGGACAGCTGTAAATTCATTTTTCTTGATCTAATTTGCAATGAGAATCAGTCCCTTGCTGCCTATTTTTCTCCATTTTTACATTTTATTTCACCATCCATCTTCTTCATTCTTATAGTTTATTTTTATATTTCAGTTTTATAAATTAGATCTAGTGACACCCGAAAAGCCCTCTTTCTTCTTAGAATTGCCAGATCTGGAGGTCTACTATACACCTTCTAGGTATAGATCACTACTCCCTGTGGGATAAACTCTTATCAAAACTTGCTATAATGGACCCGGTATCTTGCAGGTCTAGGATATTTTAGTTGTGCTGAATTCATCTTTTATTTTACTTTGTTTTTTATTTATTTTTATCACTATACAATAAATCAGCACACTGAACTCCCCCAACAGCTTCCACATGTCCTGCCCGCATTTGGGACTTCACTAGTATGTCATCGATGTAGGGTTCTACACATTTATGCATCATATCATGAAAAATAGACATCATGGCTGATTGATACGTGGCTCCTGCATTCTTGAGCCCAAAAGATATTATGACGTAATAGTATGTTCCCCATAGTGTAGTAAAAGATGTCTTCTCTTAGTCAGACTCTGCTAATTTGATCTAATTATATCCACTGAAACCATCCATAAAGGATAGTATCTCATGTCCAACGGTGTTGTCGACTAGAGTGTCAATGTGCGGAAGTGGGAAGTCGTCTTTTGGGCATGCCTGGTTGAGATTTCGAAAGTCAATTGCAAACCTGCACTCAGCTGTCTTTCTTTACAACAGGTACTATGTTGGCAACCCACTTGGGGGTAGAGGACGACTCGGATGAATTTGGCTTTGTGTAACTTGTCAACTTCCTCTTTAACTTGAAGGGCTGTTTGTGGGTACATCCTACGGAGTTTCTGCTTAACAGGCTTTGCATCGGGTTCTAAGACAAGGCAATGCTCTACTAAACTTGGGTCTAAACTCGACATATCCTCATAGGACCATACAAAGGAGTCGAGGTGCTCTTGTAAAACTTGTACAATTTGTTGACGTTCCTTGGAATTCAGCATTGCACTAATTAGTAGCCTCTTGGGTTTCTCTTTAGTGCCAAAGTTAATTTCTTCTATAAGTTTTGTGTCAGCTTGAGTTTGCTCATCGAAATGCTTGATAACCCGTTGGAAGTCTGGCGCCTCTTCGGCGATCGGTGTTCCTTCTTCATCTTCAGTAAGTTCATATGCAACAAAATTATTACACTGGGGATTCAATTTTGTGAAAGGTAATCCTTCATTGGTACAATTTATGATTGAGAGATCTTTGCTAAGGTGAAGGTCAAGGTTATGGATCCTTTTCTCTATGTCGCGAAGTATCTCATTTGGTATGATCACTGGCTTGTTGTTTAGCCTGGATGCCTTACATTCTCGTGCGAGAGTGGGGACAGAAGTCTTAGGAGAAAAGTCTCCTTGTTGGTTGCAAAGTTGATTCGGGATGAGGAGTTCCCCTTCTTTTATGAGGTTTTTTGATTTTTTTGGATTTTATATTTCTGAATTTTTAGGGTTTTCTTCTTTTTCTATTTTTTTTACTTTAGATAATAAATATGATACACGGTCGGTCGCCTCAAAAGGCATCGGGAGAGTTGCTTCCTTTAATTGAGGGAACGAGATGGCCGCTAGATCCGTTCGAGTGATTCTTTGAGAAATGTGGATTTTTTCTGAATTTGGCATTTTTTTTTAAGTCCCCATCTAATGAGACCTTTTGAATAAACGACACCGATGGCAGCGGTATTGACGTTCGGATTTCCTCTATCACATTGATTGCCTCCTCTTCAAAGAAGCTCTTGAGAGCGTAATATGTCAAACTATCATCCTCTGAGTAATAATGTGGTTGTTCTTCCTGTCGAGGGTGACCTCGTAAGGGATCCTCAGGGGTAGTGAGTTCTTTCCCTTAAACTTCATAGTATGTTAGGATGAGTATGCATGCTCGGTAGTGAGGCTGGTAGTGGTGAGAAATGCAGGGAGATCCCCAAGGGCATTCCCATCCTTCTGAGTTAGAGTCAAGGCTGGAATCAAACTCATCTTCTTGATCTGACAGTGTTTGAAGTCCTAGGTAAGCCTACTCTGCTAACTCGAGTGCAGGGAGATCTATCCAATAGTCCTCATCATCACTTGGAGGGGGTTGCCACTCTTCCTCGAGACATTTCAAAAATATTTGGAGTTGTGGCGTGTCTAGGGATGGATGAGTGTCTAGTTCGAGTTTCTCTTCGAGGTCAGTGAGGGTGAGGTGGGTGTTTCCCCCTGGGTCAACCAGATGACTGTTGAGATTTTCTACTTCTTGTGCCATTAGCTGAGTTGGTGGATCATTACTTGCTTCCATTGTTACGAGGTTGGAATCGTTCAATTCTACTATTGAAGAGTGTCGAACCAAACTAGCGAAGCATTCTAATATACTGGTGCATACCCTGCGGCAGGGTTGGTATGGGTGAGCGATACAAGGAGAATCCCACGGGCATTCCTATCCTCTAAAGCCAAGGCCGAGGCGGATGCTATGCGAATCATGGTTTTCTTATAAGGTGTCATCCTCTTCCTATGTTGAGTGTAAGTACTCTTCATCCTCTTGCAAGGTTGCTATGTGAAAATCCTCATCGTCAATGGATTCACAATCTTCTACTTATGGCTCGAGTTTGAGAGGTTCTCCCTTTGTCTCCTCTGTAAGCTCCTTAGTGTCAAACAAAGGTTTGACTCCTTCGAGCGATTCATCAATATCGTCATTTACATTCGTCAAATTGTTGAATGCTTTAGTCATTCTTTCAATTTCTGCTTCTTGGGATTTAGTGAAGAACACTTCCTTCTGTTGTGGTACATCTGCTTTCTCAGTGGTCTCGTAGATGAAGTGGTTGTATAGAGATCATTTGGGCGAGATAGAGAACAAGTCAACTTGTGGGCCGTCTGATTGGTAACCTAACCCTATGTGTTTACACATTTTCCTTGGCGACCTTGGTTATTTTTATCGAGTCCGGTGTGGGGGATGTATCTGAGTTGATACATGAGGTCCCAACCTTTTGTCGCGGTAGGGTTGATGTCGTAGAGTTTGGTGAGGTCTGGGCCAACCTCTCTTCTCATTAATTTTTATTGATGCATCGGGGGAGAACTAGGAGGGGTAGGGGGATGGACTTTCACAACGGTTGTCTCATCTAGGATTCGAGCTTTTTGAATATGGCCCATGTTTAATACAAAATCATGGGCTGTTGGAATACTCGCAGCATAATCAGTATCCATCTCCTGGAGGGGTGCATCAATGTATATACAAACGATGGAGTCCTCGTATGAGAATTTGACGCATTGATGGTATGTGGATGCGACGACCTTCATTGACTCCAACTATTTTCTTCCTAAGATAAGATTGTACGTACTAACGGAGTCAGAATCATTGAAGGTGACGTCTTTTGTTACAGGTTCATGGCGAACCGGGAGTTTGATAGTTCCTTTGATAAAGCGACGCAAGACATCATAAGCTATGAGTGATAGTGACGAGGGCCTGACATCCTACTCCATGTATTCGAGTGTCTTTAACATTGTGATTGGGTAGATATTGAGACCCCGCTCCTATATCGACCAACGCATGGGGTACGGAGAATCCTCTAATTATAATCATAAGATATATGGAAGATGCACTTCCGCGGAGTGACTCTTTAGGCATGTCTGTGTCTGTGAAAGTGAGCACTGGCGGTTGCGCCATGACCGATGTGATTTAGTATAGCTCATCCAATGTTATGTCCTCATCCAGTTGTGTGTCTTCAAGTGTCCTTTTCAACAGCTGGTGATGGTTGGGCCATTTCTTTATGAGTTCTAGTATAGATATCTAGGTTGGGTTCTTTTTAAGACGTCCCAAAAGGTCATATTCCTGTTTTGACTAGATGGCTAAACCTCTTTAGTAGCTAGGGTGAGGTTGAGAGCTATAAATTGAGAGGTTCAAAGCTTTGTAGGAGGATTAGGTGTTTCACAGATTACAAATCTGAGCACAATTGACTATAAGTTGTATTATTCACTAATTATTGAATGTAAAGTTAATTTAGATTTATAAATCTCTTGATTGCCATTTGATTTCCCTAGATCTAATATCCCTGTGGATGCCTGAGCTTGTAGCCTTGCATCCACAACATCTGCAATGGTTTAATTATTCCAATTAAGATCCCTGAATTGGAACAATCTCTGGGATGATCTGCGACCATTTGAGTGGACAGATCATAGCCTTAGGATTGCTTCAATTCTCTAGTTGAGAGTGGATTCTTAAACCTTGCATCTGAGCTTATAGCCAGATGAGGGATTGTTGCAAACCAGTTCCCTACACTGCCTTTAAACTAAATAATTTTCAATAAAGACCAAAATCCCTAGATGTTATTCTCCACCTCTTGATTTTAATCTTTTCTCCATTTTCCTTTAACTCTATGTTTAATCAATTCTGGATCATTTGTATTTGATTTGTTTGTAATTTTCAGTAAAGTGACAAATCCTAGAAACCTCTCCTCTTTCCTATTTTGATTTTGTTGAATGTAGGATAGAGTGCCAGATCTGCTATAGATCTGGAGATTTACAATAGTTTAAATCACATTTGCCTGTGGACATACCTTGACTTACGTATTAAAACTTGCTGCAATAGCCCTAGTTCTTACAGGACTACTTGCTTTCCTTGATTCCTCATATATGTGGTTTTACCTTTTAATTGGCTATTTTAACCATTTAATAATTGTAAGGTGAGCAAGACAACATGTTTTTGGTGTCCCTACCGGGGATCTGTGTTTTCAAAAGTGGTAGATCTAAGTTTTTCTCATTTTAGATTTAAATTTTTTATTGCCTATTTTGTGTTTGACTAATTGCTGCTGTAGTTTTGTGTAGTTTAATTTTGTGATTGCAGATCTGGATTTTTGGTGTTGAAAGGAGCATTGTGCCAATTTGAGGAGCAAGTTATGCTTAAGTTTACATTTCTTAACTTTGTTTATATATCTAAATCTGTAGTTTTTAGATTTGCAGCATTAGTTGTGTTTTTTAATTTGTTTTACTTAAATCTGTACTGTCATTCTATGTGTTTTTCTATATTTTTGTTATGTGTATGCTTGGGAGGAGATCTCTTAATCATGAGATTGCTCCCTCAGATCCTGCAGTTGAGAGACTTCTCAGACCTAAGCAACCCATACACACACCTATGATTGATTTTGACAGCTCTACAATGGGTGAGCAACCTAGGACATAGAAGGAATTCAATGCGTTGGGGGTGTACAATTCCCCCTTCTGCATTCAATTTCCTGCTATCCAAGGGAACTATGAGATCAAATCCTCCATCATATAGATTCAACCCTCATACCATGGCCTGAGTAAAGAAGATTCATATAAGCACATTGCTAAATTTTTTGGATTGTACAGTACCTTCCACATTGTAGGTTTGGGGGAGGAAGCAACCAGGTTGAGATTCTTTCCTTTTTCATTAAAGGATAGAGCCAAAACTTGGTTGTCAATGCTCCCAACCAATAGTATTCAGTCTTGGAGTGACCTTCAATGTCAGTTTTTGGCCAAGTTTTTCCCTATGTCCAAAACAACTCAGCTCAGGAAGAGCATTATTTCTTTTGCTCAAGCCCCAACTGAAAACTTGCACTAAGCATGGGAGAGGTTTAAGGAACTCTTGAAGCAATGTCCCCATCACCAACTTTCTGAATGGCAACTTATTCAAAGTTTCTATCAAGGAATTGATCACCAATGCAGCCTCCAATGGCTACCAAAGTGGAGGAGGCATGTGTGATATGCCCGTCCCCCACTCACTCCGTTGAGGAATGTCCCTTTGCTGCCTAATTTCCAGACCTTGTGATGGAACATGTGAATGCCGCTCAGTCCTATGGATAATAGCCTACTGCTGGTTATTATTGGAGAAACAACCCCAACTTGAGGTGGAGACAAGATACCTTCCAAAATCAGCAGCAGCAGCCACAACAGCAATCCATGCCTTATAAGAATGCCCAACCATACTAATAGAATTATTTTCCAAAGCTCCAATACCAACAGCCTATGGCTCGGCCAATGGCTCAACCTGTGCATCAAAGTATACCAGCCCCAACACCCCCTAGATCCCTCACATTTGAAGAGCATGTTCTGGCTTCACTATAGAATTTAACCTCTTTGTCACAAACTGTCAACTCCTATAGCCAAAGTATCAAGAAGATATAGGACCACCTTCGTCAGCTATTTAATACTTTATTTAGGAAAGAGGAGGGAAGATGCCTAGCCAGCCCATGAACAATCCAAAGGGGCAATACATGGTGGGTGAGACTTCTTCCCATGAAGAAGCAAAATCTGTCACCACCTTGAGGAGTGGAAGGCTGGTTGATAACCAAGTTGGTGTTAAACCTAATGAGGAAAGTACAAAAAATGATGGAACAACCCATGATGATATGCAGCAGGGGCAACATATAAAAAATAAGGGGGGTGTTGATGTACCTCAATAAAAAACTGAAAATAAATATAAAGAAAAATCTGATGAGCTTGCTAAGGCAACAAAAGGGAGATCAGTCTCCCATTTGTCATTTCCCAATGCATTGAATGCACCTTCTCCTTTTGATAAGGGGAATGCTAAAGTGGAGGAGATGATGGAAACATTCAAACAAGTAAAGATCAACTTGCCTTTACTTTATGCTATCAAGCAAGTTCCAGCCTATGCAAAATTTTTAAAAGATTTGTGCACCCACAAAAGAAAATCTAGGATACATCTATCCCAGAAGGTGTTTTGTACTGAAAAAAGGAACCACGTACTGGCCATTACAACTCCAACCAAGCTTCAAGACCCTAGAGTTCCCACAATCCCTTGCATCATTGGGGATCATACCATTGAGAAGGCTATATTAGATCTGGGAGCTAGTGTAAACCTACTTCCATATTCAGTTTATGAGAAGTTAAGCTTGGGAGAATTGAACCCCACACATATGGTGCAACAACTATCTGACAGATCTGAAAGGAGGCTTGTGGGAATGATAGAGGATGTGCTAGTTGGGGTTGACAAGTTTTTCTACCCAGAAGACTTTCTAGTGCTTCACATGGAGCCAAACAAGTGCACCACCTTCATTCCTATGATTTTTGGCAGACCTTTCTTGGCCACTGCCAATGCTTGTATTTAGTGTAGATCAAGAGTAATGGAGGTGTCTTTTGGTAATATGAAAGTGAAATTGAATGTGTATGATGCACCCAATCATCCTCACTTGGATAGTGAGGATTGCTTTTTAATTGATATCTTAGATGAGCTTGTGAAAGAGACTTTGCCCAAGCTGCTGCATGGTGATGATTTTTATGATATTTTTAAGAATGTGTGGAGTGAGATTGTGGAAGAGAAGGCCCCCACACCCATAGTTCAAGAGGTGAAAGCCTTAAATTTTTATATGGGGCCAGCAACAAGGTATCCACCATGAAAACTTGCTATGTTGCCTCTTCCACCACCATCAAAGGCACCTTTGTTGCCTTCTCTCATATGTCCCCCTGATGTGGAGTTGAAACAACTACCTAAGACCTTGAAGTATGCTTTTTTGGGGGCAAATAAGAAGTTTTCAGTGATCATTTCTTCCTCTCTCACTAATGAGCAGGAAGAAGAACTGTTGTGTTTTAAAGAAGCATAAGAGAGCAATAGGCTCGACCATTGCTGACCTTGGGGGCATTTTCCCTATTGTAGGTATGCATAAAATCCACTTGGAAGAGGGTTCCAAACCCTCTAGAGAAATGCAGAGAAAATTAAACCCCCACTTGCAAGAAGTGGTCAAATTGTTAGATGCTTGAGTCATCTACCCAATTTTAGATTTCGAATGGGTGGCACCTACTCACGTGGTCCCTATGAAATCTGAAATTACTATGATTAAATCTATTTCTGGTGAGCTTGTTCCAACTAGGGAAGCCACAGGTTGGAGGGTGTGTATAGACTATCGAAAGCTCAATTTGAAAACTAGAAAAGACCATTTCCCTTTGCCCTTCATTGACCAAATTTGAGATAAGTTGGCAAGCAAGGCTTTCTATTATTTTCTTGATGGATATTCAAGGTATGACCAAATCCTTGTTTATCCACAAGATCAAGAAAAGACAACTTTCACATGCCCATTTGACACCTTTGCTTATGGAAGGATGCCATTTGGACTGTGCAATGCCCCTGCAACTTTCCAAAGATGCATGTATGCTATATTTTTTGACATGATTGATTAATTTTTAGAGATATTGATGAATGATTTCTCTATCTTTGGGGATAGTTTTAGCCAATGTCTACACTATCTTAGCCTTGTGCTACAAGGATGTGAGGAAACCAACTTAGTGTTGAGTTGAGAAAAGAGTCATTTTATTGTCAATCAAGGCATTGTCCTTGGCCATGTGGTTTCCCACAGAGGCATTGAGGTAGACAAGGCTAAAATTGATCTGATTGCACATTTGCCCCCACCAAAAACTGTGAAACAAGTCAGATCATTCTTGGGGCATGCTGGGTTCTACAGGAGATTCATTAAGGATTTTAGCAAGCTTTCAAAACCTCTTAGTCCCCTGTTGTGCCAAGAGGTTCCCTTTGAGTTTGGTGATGAATGTCTTATGGATTTTGAGCTTTTAAAAAGTTGTTTAACCTCTGCACCTATCCTCCAAGCACTTGATTTTTCTTTTCCATTCGAGCTTACATATGATGCATCAAATTTTGCTATTGGTGCAGTCTTAGAAAAAAGGAAGGATAAGGCTCCTTATGTGATTGCTTATGCAAGCGAAACCATGATTGATGATCAGTTAAATTACACCACAACTGAGAAGGAATTGTTGGCAATTGCCTATGCCTTGGAAAAATTTAGGTCTTATATTTTGGGATCTAGGATAGTGGTGTTCATAGACCACTCAACCCTAAAGTACCTTTTATCAAAAAAGGATGTAAAGGCAAGATTAATCAGATTGATCCTCATATTACAGGAGTTCGATCTTGAGATTAAGGATAAGAAGGGGTTGAAAATGTGGTTGCAGCCCACTTATCCAGGATCCTAGCTGAGGAGTTTGATAGGTTGCCTATCAATGATTCTTTCCCCGATAAACAGTTATTTACTATCAGCACCTCTACACCTTGGTTTGCAAACATTGTGAACTACTTGGTTGTGGCTAAGATTCCCCCACATTGGAACAAAATGGAAAAGGAGCTATTCTTTTCATAGATTAGACATTACATGTGGGAGGATCCTTACCTATTTAAGCATTGTGCAGACCAAGTGGTGAGGAGATGTGTAAGATTTCCACAACATACTAACTATGTTTCATGAACAGGCTTGTGGAGGGCATTTCAGTGGGAACATGATTATTGCCAAGGTGCTCCAAAGTAGATTTTATTGGCCCACTCTCTTAAAGGATGCATGGCATCACTGTAAAGCTTGTGAAAGATGCAAAAAGATGGGAAGTATCTCCAAACAGAACTCCATGCCTTTACAACCTATACTTGTGATTGAACTCTTTGACATTTGGGGGATTGACTTCATGGGTCATTTCCCTCCTTCCTATGGATATAATTATATTCTTGTGGCTGTGAATTATGTGTCCAACTGGTTTGAGGCCATAGCCATAAGAACCAATGATCATAAGGTTGTCCTCAACTTCTTGAAGGATAACATTTTCTCCAGGTTTGGCACCCCCAGAACTGTCATTAGTGATGGGGGGAACCATTTTTGCAATAGACAGTTTGAGAACTTGCTTAGAAAGAACTCTATGACAGACGGAGTTGCCACCCCATACCACCCACAAACTAGTGGATAGGTGGAAATTTCTAATAGAGAGATCAAATACATTTTGGAGAAAACTGTGAGAGTTGATAGGAAGGACTGGTTCCTGAAGTTACCTGATGCTCTTTGGGCTTATAGGACTACGTATAAGACCCTAATAAGGATGTCTCACTTCAGGCTGGGGTATGGCAAGGCATGCCATTTACCAGTAGAGCTTGAGCACAAAGCTTATTGGGTTGTTAAAGCATTGAATATTAAACTAACTTCTGCTAGCATGCACAGGAAACTCCAGCTATGTGAGTTGGAAGAGCTAAGATTGGAGGCCTACTCCAATGCAAGGAGCTATAAGGAGAAAATTAAGGCTTTCTATGACAAACATTTGCTGAGGAAGGAGTTCACAGCTGACAGCAAGGTATGGTTGTTCAACTCTAAATTGATATTTTTCCTAGGTAAGTTGAGATCTAGAGGGGAGGGAGCTTACAATGTAGAGCATGTATCCCCATCTGGAGCTGTTGAAATCATGGATCCAAAAGATGATAAGATCATAAAAGTTAATGGTCAAAGGCAAGCTCTTTGTTGAAAATGTCGTGGAGCCTGTGGTGACCATTCACCTTCAAGAACCTCCCAAGTGTGATTGATTGTCAACAATGTAGACTATGTACCATAACTGTTGTTTTTGGTTGTTTTGCTATTTTTCTATTTTTCATTATTGTTTGGCATTATACATAAATGTTGCCATGTGTGTTTAGTTCCTCATGCAAGATAATCAATTAGATCTATGTAGTAGACATGGTCCCAAGGCATGTGAAATCCAATGGGAACAGAGTAGGAGTGACAAAGCTATATGGAGAATGGACTGGGAATTTATGAAAAACCTTTTAAAACTGAAATACAACTTGTCGAGAGGAGTGGAGAACACCTCGACAGGCTCTAAAGGGTCCCAGTGTACATTTCGACAAGATCTGGTACCTTTTGAGAGGTTTGAGTCAATTCTCAATAGGTTCTAAAGGTGTAGAAATGAGTTTTGACAGGATCTTCTTATCTTGTTGAGATGTTGGGAAAACCTATCGAGAGGCTCTGAAGGTGTAGGCTTTGCCTCGACAGGTTTTGGAACCTGTCGAGAGGATTAAATGACGAGTTTAGAGTACCTGTCGAGAGGTTTTGTGAACCTTTCGAAATGAATGTTTCTGGAGTCTTGAACCCATCAACAGGATTGAGTGAACCTCTCGAGAGGTTCAGCTACTTTTCACTCTTCGACAGTTTGTAACAACCTGTCGACGCCTTCCCCCCAATCCTGTCAAAGCTCAATTTTTGTCCCTTTTACACCTATTGACAACTCAATCCATCCATTCGACAGCTTGTCTCTGAGCTTTATTTTCTCTCTGCCAATTTCTATTTTCTTTTTTTCTTCCTTTCCCGCACTGATTCTAACTCCAGTCACTGTGCCCATGCTCCAAGTGCTTCAATTCCTCAAACGCTACATTTTGCACCTATTGGAGACTGATTTGGTGCCGTCCACATCGAGATCTGAGAAACCCTAGGTTTCTATTGGTAAGCCTTCCTTCACCATTCACTCTATGATTTCCTTGCTTAGTACTTTTATTGGTAATTTTTGTGGTGATTCATTTGAGACATAGAATATTTTTGTGAATTATTGAGATAAAATTTGTGTGGATTGAGTGCCCAATGGCTGATCAAGAGGATTCCCTAGCTACCCTTTTCAAAGCCCCTTCCACTAGGAAATCCAGTAGGCTAACCAAACAGCCCAAGGAGACCCCATCTGCCAAAAGAAAGCTTGTCTTGGATAAAGCTAAGAAATCTAAGAAACCTAGGAAAGCAAAGAAAGCTAAGAAGGCCCAAATCAGTGAAGAAATTATTGAGGAGGCCCCTGAGATAGAACCTAACCCTATACCTGAGTCCACCCCTGTGCCTGAAATTCTTGAACATGTGCCTAACCCTGAGGAGGAACCTGTAGTCCCTGTGAACCTATCTACTCCTAATGAATTTATGGATGCCTTAGGCCTAATTCCAAAGACAATTGTTAGTGCCCCAAATTTTTCTAAGGAAGAGGAGTGTAAGGATACTTTGAATTATTTGGTGAAGGCAGGCCTGACACCCATGCTGACCCCATTAAATCAAAAATCCTACCCTAGGTTGGTCAAGTTGTTGTATCAGAACTTCAGGAAGAAGACCAAGTCAGGTTCAACTGATCCTTGTCTAGAGGTTGTAATTAATCACCAAGAGATTTTTGTGAATTACAGTGATATAGGGTTGGTTTTAGGGGTCCCATCAGTTTTTTACACCACTTGTGGCCTAGCAGAACCTGAGTGTGTTTCTTTTAAAGCAATGGCTAGGAACCTTACTCAAGGCATTTTGGGGTCTGGAGAGTCCTTGATGAGGAGAGATCTATACCCCAGCATGTTGTTCATTGATTCAATTTTGAGAAAGAATATATATGTCAGTGGACATCAACAATAAAGGAGAACCCCCGTAGTGGATGCCTTATACTTTATCTCCAAGGTACAATTTATAAATGCTACCCAACTGGTATTTGATGTAATGGCAGATGTCAATGACAAAATTTGGAGAGTGCAAGCCTTACCTGGCCTACCTTATAGCAGGCTCATCACTGCCTTGCTTAAGAGAGGAAAATTTGCTTTCTCAAATGATGAGCCAGTGGTGAAGGTCACTCCAAGAGTATTTGAAAAGAGGACTTGGTCTGCCAGTAGGACCCTAATTAGGATGAGTAAGAACAAATCAAGTTAGGATCCTGAGATAGAAGCTCGACAAGCAGTGAGCTCTGCTGCTGCACATGGCACCTCTACTTCTGCTAGTTCAGTGCCTCTCCCAACAGCTGCCACTAGCTCAATACCTCCTCCTGAGATATCTACATCAGTCACCTCTAAGCCTCTACTCCCATCTGCTGCTCCTAGCTTGGAACCTCCACCTGTGACCTTTGCACCCATAGTTATCCCCTCCATCGATCTGATTTTGCCTATGGTCATCTCCTCTGATGTCACCATTACCGCCTCTATCATACCATCCATCTAAGTTTTCTTACCTTCCTTTACAGTTTCCATTCCACCCAGCAGCTCAGCCATAATTTCAATAATCACCACATCCACACCCCTGTCAGCTCTTCTTACCATAGACCCCTTCCCCACCTTATCTTCACTCACCAATTCCAGTCAGCCCATCCATATCAGCCACTAAACCTTTGAGCCCTGCACCAGCTTCATCAGCGAACCAAGCCACTACTTCCCCTCAATCCATACCCTTTGACATTGATCCCACCTTTTCCATCTCACCTCCACACACCGAAAACCAGATAACCAGTGAGGGGTATTCATCCTTGATAAAGTCCATTGTGGACAATATTGGGCATGAATACTCCCCACTACTTGATTCTCCATAGCCTACCCATTTGCAGACCACACCCATCCCACCTTTTCACCATGCCCACACTTCTCCATTTCAACCAATTCCACCCATCCAACCCATAACCCCTATCATACCTGATACCCTACCCCAAATACTCAACCTCCTCCTCTCCCTTCAATCCCAAGTACTAGCCAATAACCATACCCAATCATCCATTGAGGCCACCCTCCTATCCATGAACTCCACCCTCCAAAATCAGGCCTCCATGCAAACTAGCTTACAAGCCATCCAATCCACCTTATCACTTTTAACCCAACTGTCATAACAGCCAGCTATCCCCACACCTACCCATTTACCTACTCCACCCCCTACTCCCAACCCATTACCTTAGCTATAAGCTCCCCTGTCACTGCCCCTATTGAACCTATCTCAGAAATCTCTCCTCCTACCTTTACCAATGTTGCCACAGATGTGGAAGACTTAATTCCCACCTCCTCAGTTCCAACCCAAATAGGCCCTGAACCTGAACCTAAACCCCTACCTGAGCCTGACCTTAAATTCCATCACCCTTTACCCTCAATCTCCACCCCACCCATGCTATCATCCTTCCCCTCTCCATGCCTGGCTAGCTCTTCTTCAAGTGCTGAGCAGCCCATACTCCCTGCCTCTTCCTTTTACATACCTCCATACTTAACACTACTCCATGCCATGCAACAAAACCCATACCTTAGAAGGGATGTTGTTAGAGGAATGGCTGCCCTCAATGAATAAATCAAGATGCCTTATGAAGTAAAGATAAATCAAATGATAGTGGATTACAACTTTGAGATGCTGAATATATCAAAGGGCTGACAGCGAATTTTGATTTAATTTGAAGCTCAGAAGCCAAATGCAACAATAGAGAAATTGAGAGCAGATGGCCTCGAGAAAAGGTTAGCTGCCTCCAAAGAGGTCACAAAGGCTATCAGGGAACTCTATGAAAGTAGAGTTCTACTTGCTGAAAAGAAGGCATAAATCCTTGAAAGGAGAGTGGCTGAACTAACTAGCACAGAACCTCCACAAGCCACTGCCCCTCCAGCTAGTTCAAATGTTGTTGCTGATAAGGATGAGAGAGGGAAAGGAGCCCAAGTCAAAAATGAGCAAGCAAACAATTGAGATGATTAGACTTGTACATGTCATTAGTTAGGATTTTTGTGTATATTCTTTTTGTAGTTCTTTTCCCTTGCATTGTACAAATTTTTTTTGTGTTATAAATGAGATTTCTCTTTAGTATATTTTGTGTGATTTGCTTTTTGTCTTTATGTTTGTTTGTTTGTGTGTTTTAATTGATTGTTTGTACCCTGTTTGTTGTTGCTTCTTACATTGTTTTGTTTTATTTGTGTCTGATTTTACCCTGCTGCACTTGCCCCTTATCTTTTTAAATCAGTGAGGACACTGCTCCTCATAGGTTTGGGGGTGTGGCAGGGTAAGCCAATGGATAGTTAATGTTAATGCAACCATGTTATACAAAATTTGTAAAGATAAAGTGAAGTCCCACCTGATTTTTGAAAAAGAGGATATTCAAAAATAAAAAAAAACTACTTTTTAAAAACTAAATAGTGTTGCTGCTCTAACATTTTCATGAAACAAATGTCAAGAATTTTCAAAAATTAATACTGAGTGAACTTGGAAAGAGAGAAAACTGTGAGGATACAGCCCAAAAATTTGATGGAAGACCATACCCAGTGAGATTTGGGCCTGAATAAAATTTCTTTGAGTGTTTTGGCAATTTTTTCTGCTCTAAGGACTTATTTGATCTAGTTTTGCTCACTAGAAGTTAGGCAAATCAAAGTTGAAATAGCTTGACAACATTCATGACATTGAGGACATGAAGTAAGGCCATCCATTGGACAGTTTGAGCTTAAAAATCCCCACCTTTGAATTGCCCTTGATACACACCATTTGAGCCTTGAAAATCCCAGTTTTTCTTTGATAAAAAATCATAAAATTTGAGCCCGAAACCCCTTGACCTGTTTTAATTCACCCTTAATCTGAGAAATCAGGAAATGAAAAGAGAAATGAGGTTAGCGGTGCAAGGTTTGATGTTTGGTTGAAAGAGAAGAAGGCACACTTGGTGGCATTGTGGCATCCCATCCCATCTAAAGAAAGACGGAGGAAAAAGTACAAAAAGCATACAAAAAGAAAAGAAAAATAGAAAAGCAAAATTAAAGAGTGAGAGAGAAGTCATTTGATCAGATATTTTGAAAAAGAAGAGAAGAAGCTGGCCACTTTGGCTCTGAAAATTCAAAAAGAAGATGGAACTATGCTGAAATGAAGGTTGTGAAGTTGCAAATCACCTCCTTACCTTGCTGATCTCTCACATTTGAATCCTTTCATTCCCCTTTATTCTTTGTAAACCTCACCCATAAGCAACATTACAACCTAATAAAAAGTCCTTACTGATCTAAAATTGATTGAGTTGTCATGTGGAGATGAGGAATTGTATAATCTATGGTGAAAAGAGTTAGAAAATTTCATAAATAAGAACATTGCCTATGCTCATGCTTGTAGTACTATTTGAGGGCTACAACTGCTCTTGAGCTGTGTCAAACCCTTCTATTTTTTGTGAGAAACAACCTTGGTGAGACTTGGGTTTGACATTGAGTTTGTTGGGGGCATTATCAAAACATAATTCTCAATTTGATGGAAAGCTCTGCATAAATTTTCATACAAAATGTCTTGAAGTGAGTTGATTGATTATGAAGGAATTACAGCAGAGTTCAGTTTTAAACTGCTGATTTTCTGCTAATTTGATTGAATGAACAAGGTGTGGAAGGAATTTGATTTTGCTTGAATTTTATTTTCAATATGCTGCATTGATATTAACTGACTCATTTGAAAAGTTTGCGGGTAACTTCACTGAAAACCTTCAGGAGACTTCACTCCTCCACTAGGGATCACCTAGGGATTTAAAAGGGTTGATGCATATGCTAAATGCATCTGTGCTCCCTACAAAAGTGCCATTTTTTCATTTTCAATAATTACTTTTACTTTGTCCTTTGCTCAGGGGCTAGCAAAGCTTAGGTTTGGGGGTGTATTCCCTCCTGTCACGTGGGTGACCCAGGTTCAATCCCCGGCAGCGGTGCCAGAACATGTTGTCTTGCTCACCTTACAATTATTAAATAGTTAAAACAACCAATTAAAAGGTAAAATCACGGAGATGAGGAATCAAGGTAAGCAAGCAGTCCTGTAAGAACCAGGGCTGTTGCAGCAAGTTTTAATTGATAAGTCAGGGTATGTCCATAGGGAAATGTGATTTAAACTATGGTAAATCTCCAAATCTGTAGTAGATTTGACAGTCTATCCTCAATTCCACTAAATCAAAATAGGAAAGAGGAGAGATTTCTAGGATTTATCACTTTACTAAAAATTATAAAAAAATCAAATACAAATGGAGAAAAGATTAAAATCAAGAGGTGGAGAATAGAGGCTAGGGATTTTGGTCTTTACTAATAATTATTTGGTTCAAAGGCAGTGCAGGGAACTAGTTTGCAACAATCCTTCATCTGGCTACAAGCTCAGATGCAAGGTATAACAATCCACTCTCAACTAGAGGATTGAAGCAATCCTAAGGCTATGATTTGTCCACTCGAATGGTCATAGATCATCCCAGACATTGTTCCAATTTAGGGATATTAATTGGAACAATTAAACCATTACAGATGTTATGGGTACAAGGCTACAAACTCAGGCATCCTCAGGGATATTAGATCTAGGAAAATCAAATGGCAATCAAGAGACTTACAAATCCAAATTAACTTTACATTCAACAATTACTGAATTAATACAACTTACAGTCAATTGTGCTCAAATTTGCAATCTGTGCAACACCTAATCCTCCTACAATTCTTTAAACCTTTCAATTTATATCTCTCAACCTCACCCTAGCTACTAAAGAGGTTTAGCCAACCATAATTAGCAAATAGGAGAATGGGGGAAGAAGGAAGAGAGAGAGGGAATTATTTAGAGGAAATCGAATTTGGCTCTCGTTCTCCCAATTTCTGGATGCTAGCTCTGTAAATTCTTTAAGCTTTTATACTCTTCTCCTCTCTTCTCAGACCTGTTTCAGCCAATCAGAGCTCAAGAGAATAATTCTATTATTCTGAGCTACTGATGTGGCTGATTTCTCTTCTAAAAGTTCTTTCCCCATTGGTCCAAAACAGGTAGGCCCATGTGATGCAGTTAGGGTTCCCATTCGTGCTCAGTGGTATCCCAAAAATACACCTAAGGGTCATTATCATGCCTTGGAACTCGTGCACCAAATTTTGAAGTTGGCAGCTGCTATGAAAGGAAATGAGAAGTTCCTAATTCAAGTGTCGAGAGGTTCAGGGAACCTCTAGATAGGTTCTGAGTCTGCTTAGTGTTCTCATCGACAGGTTGAAATGGCTTTCGACAAGTTTGGAGACATCTCGACAGGTTCATGTGAACTATCGACAAGATTGATAGCCAAAATCTTATCTGTTGTCCTAATTGCGTTTATCCTCTTGACAAGTTATATAGCATCCTGTCGAGTAGTTATACAGTTCCATTTAAGTGCTCGACAGGTTGCTTCAATCCTCGCGAGAATGGGCATAGCTTCAGGTAAGTCGTCGATAGGTTGTCGCACACTGCTCAACAGGTTCAGTTGAACCTCGCGATAAGTATCTGAAACCTCTTGACTTCCCCTGCACCTCTAAGTATCCTCTTGATAAGATCCACAACTGTACCTCCAACCTCTCAATAGGTACTGGAACCTCACGAGATCTTCATATTTTCAACTCAGTGCCTCTCGATAGGTTGGCCTATGCTTCCAGAACCTCATGACAACTTCATGGAACATCTCAATATGCTTGCTTTTGTGCTTTCACAGCTAACACACATCTTTAGTGTGTTGTTCTTCATTTGTTCAACACTCAGCAGCCACTTAGTGGGTTCAATCTTCATTCCTTGTAGTTGTACATAGTCCCAAGCATACCCAGTTGGGCTCCAGACATTCTCATGAACTTCTAAGGCTCTATGGGTTGCTTGGTTGGCTGTGGGCTGTTTGAGCATATGTTGAGTAGCAGACTGCTTCTTTGACCATTTTAGGTGGATGTCTGCACTAAGACTGTAATTTATTGCTTATCTACAAAATACACTCAAAACACATTATTAGTCAGCTCAAAGGTCCATCAAAGGTCAGGTTAAGTGGTGAAAAATGGTATTTTCACTGCTTAACACTCGAGTGCCATTTCCTTGCCTAGCCGATGAGCCTTGGGTGCAAGTGGTTGGAGTGGTTAAGGTGCAGGGATTGGTGGAGGGATAATGTGAGGTGGGGGAGGCAAGTTAACTTCTCTTTCTCTCACGTTCTCCTCTGGTGGTTGTGCATTTGGGAAATCCTTATTCCGAGGGAAAAGCAGAGGTGAGTAATTTGTCCCTGATTTAAGAATCGGGCAAGTCGGTTGTTAGCTGAAGCCGGTGTGGCTCGACATTGATGTATTTCTGAAGTGAGTCAAATTTGAGGTTGGAGCGCATACTTGCATGGTGCTGCTCTAAGGTGGGAGGTACTGTGTATAATCCTCTTCTTCTAGGAAAGCAGAGACCAGTGTCTCGCATGGGTCGAGATGTTCTTCTCGCTCAATTTCTTCTATGTTTAGCGAACACTCAGTCTTTATTTCTTTTTCTTGGTTGGTGGCTATTAGGTGACACTTTCTACGGACGTGATAATTTGGGCTGTAGTTTTAAGAACGTGATCTCCGTACTCGGGTTCAGAATACACAGGGAGTGGCACCGGTGTCGGTTAAGGATTTGAGGGAGTTAAAGGTTCTTGTTGGTGACTATGGGGAATGGTCTCCGAGCCCTAAAGGAGTGGACTCGTATCTGAGTGAATTTTGGATAAGGAGGTGGGCTCAGTGGAGCGATGCGAGTGATCAAGGCCTAGGGGTGCGAGGATGAAGGAACTCTCACAGGGGCAGCAGAAGTGTTAGAGGGTTGGATACGACTGATTAAGGTGGAAGGAGGATCGACCGGAGAGATCTATGGTGGTGACCTGAGCCGGTGTTGCTTGGTTGTGGTTAGGCATGAGGTTATTTATGATCCTTATATTTTGTTGGGGTTGGTTATTACTAGGGTTAGGATTCCTAAGCGCTTACCAATTGATTTGATTTTGGTCATTCATGTCATATATTACATCCCGGAGGACCCAGCAGTCTTCTAGGTTATGTCCCGCGTATCAATGGAATGCGCAGTATTTTCTATTGTCCAGATTTATCGGCCATGGTCAGGGTCTTTCCTGCAGGAATCGGAGGAGATTCTAAGTGTTAAGGAGACAAAAGATGTTGGGGATCATATGAGCTAAAGGGGGATAGTGTTTCTGCCTCGGCTGGTATGGGACCCCTAGCTGGGTTGAAGTTTTATGTTGGGGGCATGTTATTGTAGTTCGGCGCGTGGGACGGTTGATTTTGTGCCTCATTTTAGTTCTGGTAAGTGTTGGAATATTGGTTCATGTTCTGGTATTAGCCCTGATTCTGGTTCTAGCCTTGGTTTTAGTTTGCATATCTTTGTTGATTAGCGCCTTGGTTTTGGTTCATATATCATTGCTGATTTTGATTTTGCCTAAAATTTCTCTGTTGAAAGTTCCCATTCTCAGATTTTGTCCTTGGTTTACAATGTTGTTGACCTATTTGGTTCCTGATGCTTTCTTATTATTTTTCGACTTTGACCTATTTGGTTCCCTAGTATTGTTAATAATAATAACATCGAGTCTTTCTCTTTCATTGAAGTGTCGGTCCTAGCAGCGAGTTTCCTCCATCTGCTGATGAAGTCGATGAATTCTTCTTCGGGTCCTTCCTTTGCTGCCATCAGATCGCTGAGACTGACTATCTCTTGGATAAAGTGTTTGTATTGGTCTAGGAATTGACCGAATAATTCACCGAATGTTTCTATCTTATGAAGCGGGAGTCCCGCAAACCAATCTAAAGCTTCTCCTTCTAATGAGCGTTGAAAATAGCGAATGAGAAGTTTTTGATTATCATGTATGGGTCGATAATCGTTACAAAAGAGGGCCAAGTGATGGTTCAAATTTCCCATGCCATTATATTTAGTAAATTTTGGTGGTTTCAATCCTATTGGAAAGTTAAATTCGACATCCCGTCAAAATTTGTCGAATCTGAATGAATGACCAGGGTGTTCCCTCTTGGCCATGTATTCATTGAGCAGTTTAAGGAGATCTTCAATTTTGATAGTGCTATCTTTTGGAGTGGCTCGTGAGCAAACCTTGTCTAGAGAGTCATCATTGAAGAATGTGTGAGCAGGTTGTCTCAGTGGTGTCCCGTGGACTGACACCGTGCTCAGGGTAGGCAGTGGCCTTTCTTATCGTTCTTGGTCTTCTGAAAATTGTCGTGACCTAATGGTCTCATATGCGACAGTCAATCCTTGAAGCAATTCCTCAGAGTCATCATCTCCTCTTTGTATTCTCTGAATACTGAGCTCTACGATTTGTTGAGCAGTAAGGTTTTATCCAGTGTTACAATCTCTCTCATTATGATTATTATCGGTGTGTGTGGTAGAGAAGGGATTCTCTTGTTCACCAGCCATGTTAATCTCAGGTTATCGTAGGCTGGGATTGTTAAGTGGTTCTTCTTCGTACATGGGGTTGTCATGATATCCCCACAATGGTGGGTCTCCTAAGCACACTCTTCGTATGCCAGACATCTCGAGTCTTTGACGAAGACCCATATATCTAAAGGGATTCAAAATGACACAATGGAAAGATAAATAAGAAAACAAATGAAAAACTACCTATCTAAAGGAAGAAAAGAGTCCAACAAAAGTGTCCCATCGCGATCACCAGTCTATTGGTGCGCACTTTTTTTTATTTCCTCTCGGTTCCTGTTGAATCAGTGGGCCAACTCTGTCCAAGTGGACTCTAGCGATATGGCACTTGGAATGTTAAAAATAAAATAAAAAAGGGGGATTTCTAGGAAGGTTCCTAGTTTTTTGTGATTGCCAGTTGCAGATATTTAATTACACTACAACACGTTAGTGATAACACTTTAGAGCGTGTGGGTTACTTTTTTATTGAATCGTTCGCCTGCGAACGTCCGTAGTTATTACTCTTCCTTGTATTTTAGATAGTTCAGTTTTCCTTTTCTTTCCCTGTTATTATTGTAATTCTAAGCAGTTTAGATTTCCTAATTCTATTGTGAGTCTAGTGGAGTGGGTTTATTATAGTGATTTGATCTAATATTATATTTCTATTAGGAGTTGTTATGCACTTAAAAGTACCACTTTTCACCTCTTAACCTAGCCTTTGATGGACCTTGAAGCCCATTAATAATCATTTGTTAAGTATATTTTATAATTAGTAATAAAATATGCAGCTTAATATAAAATCCTAGCTTTTCGGCCGAAAGAGAGAGAATACAAGTACAGATGACAGCGAAGCCAAAGCCTAATGGAACACATTGGTAGTGCTCACCATGGTGACTCACTGTTGCTGATCATCATTGACCTAAAGTCTAGTAGATGACTGAAGTCAACTGAGAAGGAAGGATGCTATAACAGCAGCAAGTGTAGTGTAGTAGAGTGCCAAGAAACAGACCTCGCAGAGTTGAGAAGCATCCTCGCGAAGCTAGAGTTGTAGTGGAAGAAGCTCTCGCGCAGATAGGTCGTGCAGTCGAGAGGAGAGCTATAAAGATATCGCAAAGATCTCGTGGTGTGAAACCTTCAGAATTTATGGTCGTGAAGCTCTCGCAGAGATCAAGCCTCAAAGCAGTTGTGTGAGGAACCCGACGAGCCCATATGCATAGAGAAGAAAAAGTCACCTCACGGAGTTCTCTCGTGGCCCTAGAAGAGAGAGACACCCAGAATTCCCCTCACGCAGATCTCGAGCACTCTTGAGCCCTACAAGCACCTACGGGAGCACAGGAGCTCACCTATGTGAGTACTTAGCGAGAGAGAGAGTTCCTGAAGCTCTACTGCGCGAAACACCCTGGCTCTCCAGATCATCTCCGCGACAGCACTGCAACACGAAGCAACTGTGTGATTCACTAAAGGTGTACTACGCGAATGAGCCATTCCCATCAGCCAAAGGCAACTCCATGAAAGCAAAGCAACTGTGTGAGTAAACTAAAATAGTTGCCAGCGTCGCGAAGCGCAAGCTCTCCACTTCTCAGTTTAACTAAAGGACCTTTTGGGAATTTCCCAAGGCTAGGGCATACTTCCTGAGGCATAGATTTTGAAGCACACAGCTCGAAGCATTCAAGGGTTGTAATAGTGCCACGTCTACTGGAAAAATTAGGGTTAATCTCTTTAGAGCCAACGCCATTTAGACAGAGTATATAAGTTATACTTAGAGTTTATTATTTTCATCTTTCCTTCATCCTCTGTCGGCTAAGAGCTCTAGCAGACTAGGGTTAGGGTTTGATCACCTCTTTTTCCTATTTTTCTTCTCTCTTAGCTCAGCACTTGCTAGCTAATCCCCCTTTAAGTAGCTAGGTTTAGTTTTATTTTAGTCTTGTAATAGATTTTGTATACATTGGGATTGTGGATGAGCAACTGTGTATGGGCTGCAGCCAGGAGACAGTTCATTGTAAGTTTTGTTGTTAACAATGAACTACTGTTTTAATGCTTAATCAAATCTATAGATCTTATGGTTTCTTTAGATGTTTATAGGATTCATGTATTTGGGACTAGCCCATTCAGTTTCCAGCAGATCTATTATTTACCATCTGATTTCCCTTCGTTTGATAGACACGTGGAAAGCAATGCTGGATCTGTAGTGAGATCCAGGGAGCTTGTAGGCCTGTAGACCATGGTGGTTACAACAGTTTTCATGTTCTCTCTCAGGCCTCTGTGGGATGGACAAACCAGTGGGATACCCTGTGACCATTCAAGTGGACAGATTATAGCCCTAAGGTTGTGTCCATCCACATGTTTGTGAAGGATTCTTCTCTCCTGCACATAAGCTTCTAATGCCTTGTGAGGAGGTTTGTACAATAACAGGCTCCCCTCTATTCTACCTAATCGATATCAGATGTTAGATCTGATCTCTTGTAGTAATTGCAGCTTGAGGCTGAGTCATTGTAGGTCATTTGTAGCAATGACCAGCTGAGCTAAAGACCTTATTCAACCTATTGCATGGTCCTTTTTGCTGGCACTAGTGAGCAGTTAGCCTTAGCAAAACACGTAGAATCTTATGAATTAGAATACCTATGGATGTCAGCCAGGTCTGCGAGCAGATATGGGGAGCTTGTAGCACTAGCATTACATAGTGCAATAATAATATTCATGGCTAGAGCTGGTCCAGTGGCTGTGGAAATGATCAGTCCACTCTTCTGGATTAGACTAGCGAATTTCTGATTTAACTAATGGGATTTGACAGACTCTATCGGATACCATATGACCATTACAGTGGACAGAGTATAGCCCTAAGAGCGCCCCAAATGGCATGGGTTAAACATGGAGCTTATACCTTGTTGAGGCTATTAATAGTGTCTCAGCAAGGAGCACTGTAGAGACAGACTAAATTTGAGTTACATTACTGTATCATTAACTCTAGCTCAACCTGCTTACTTCTCATAATTTTTGTATTTTATTTTGGCACACACTACCACCATCTTCTTCTTAACCCTTTCTTTAGGATAGGGCTACATTTTATTTTTCTATTTTTTAGGATTAATTTAGTGTAGTCGTGACACCCAACTCTCTTTGTTTAGGATTGTCAGATCTGTAGCCAGATCTGGAGGCCTACTATTATAGCCCATTTTAGGTTCTAGATCAATTTCTCTGTGGGACAAACTCTTACTTATCAAAACTTGCTACAATGGACCCTGTATCTTGCAGGACTGTGTGTATTTCGGAGTTGCTGTGCTGACCCATCTCCAATTCCCCACTCTTAATTTATTCTATCCACTGTTCTTAATAAAATAGCAGCAAGAGTCTCGAAATAAAATTACAATAGGAGTCTAATTAATTTTGTGTCCTAATAGTACTAGAAGTCCAAATAATATCAGTCTCCTAATTGTCCTAGGGATGCAAATATGTTAATTTTAATGAAACTCTAATTAAATCAGGCATGCTAGTTGTACTGAAATTCTAAGTAAAGCAAGTATACTAGTTCTACTGTAATTCTAATTGAAGCAAGTGTACTAATTTGACTGAAATTCAAATTAGAAAAGAAGGCTGATTTTACTAAAACTCAAATTAAAGCAATGAATTAACTTTACTAAAATCCAATTAAAATAAAGGAACTGATTTGTTTCTAAAATTATAATCAAAGCAATGAATTAATTATACTAAAACTCAAATTAATAAAAAAAATGAATTAACTATATTGAAATCTAATAAAGCAATGAATTAACTGTGCTAGAATTATCTAACTAAAATAAAGGAACTAATTTTATTAGAATTCTAATCAAAGCAATTATTCTAAGGATCTAATTAAAACAAAGCATGTAAATTAATTATACTAAAAATCTACAAAAATTATGGACTTGATTTTCTAATTCTAATTAAAGCAATAAAATAATCCAAAAAAAAAGGGTTTTGGGCCCGCTATGCTAAGAACGATTGGCCTCGTTCCCAAGTACCCTCCATAAGCTCCTTTGGGCCAATCGGGTGGCTAAGATTAAAACTAATTGGATTTTGGATTATAAAATAGTATTTTTAGATTTTCAGAGTCGTTTTCGGGATTATAATTAAAAATTAAATTATGAAACTAGGATTATAGAAGACTAAACTAATATTTGGGATTTTAGAAATATTAAATTAAGGAATTAAGACTAGAAGTTTAAAATTTGAGGACTGAATTTGGGTCTGAAATCAGAAAATCAGGCCGTATGATTAAGGACTGGTTCTAGAAACTGAGAACTAGAACCAGAGATTAATGATAGGACTGGAGATTAAAATTTTAGGACGAAATTGAGTCTATGGTCGGTGAATTAGGTCCTCAGATTAAGGACTGGTTCTAGAAACTGAGAACTAGAACCAGATATTAAAATTACGGTTTGAAAAAGGGTGCTACGATCTAAAACTAAATTAATATTAATAATTAAAACTAAGAAAAATCCTAAGTCTAAGAACTAATAACTATGGTTAGAAATTAAAAATTAAATTCTTACCTAAGGTCGAGGCTGCGAAGAGAAATCCCGAAGATTCGAAGCTTGAATCTCGAAATCATGGCTATGTTCCTCTATGGGTTTGTTCTCAGAGTTCTCTGGTTTCAAAATCCCAAAAAAATTTCGTTCTCCCAAAATTCTAGCCTCTCCTTGGGTGAATTAGAAAAAAATCTTTTATAGGTTTTTCTCCAATTAAACGCCATGTTTTAGGCATTTAACTGGATTGTGCACCGATTTCCCGGTGCTTAATTGCTTTGAGTACGTCACCAACTCAGTGAGCGACCGACTGACTTGCTCAGTGAGTTTCCTAATTTTAATCATGTTACAACTAATTGTGAGCCTAGTGTGTAGTGCACAATCTAATTAAGCGTCTCATTTGAAGTGCTTCATCGAGGAAGCTTAGGTCAAGGACTATAAGACTTGGTCAGTGTTGGCGTGTCTGCCTTACCTTCAAAAAGGGTCTAAAATTCACTCATAAATCTAGGTTGATCACACTTATATAGACCTGTAAGTAATCAGGGCCTGTTGTAGCAAGTTTTAAAAAGATGGTGAGTAGGGGAATGTTCACAGAGAGGCTGTTTCGAAATGTGGTAGATCTCCAGATCTGTAAGAGATCTGGCACCCTAACTAATGCTAAATTAGCTAAAAGACAGGGGAGAGGTTTAAAAAGGGTTGTCACTTAAGCTATGATAAAATAAAATGAAAACTAGCTAGGATCAAGTTTAGAATTCCAGATCTTGCAGGGGAAAGGAATTAAAAACAAAAAATGGAGAAGAGTAGCTCGGAAATTGGTCTCACTGAAATCAGGCTAGGTTAATCATGCCACAGGGGTTCAGAGCACACAAATCCCTTAACTAGCTACAAGCACAACCACAGGATAGAAGACTCCACTCCAAATCAAAGGATCTAACCGATCTTAAGGTTTTGATCTATCGACTTTAATGGTCACAGACCATCCTATAGACTTTATCCGATCTAAAGATTTACAGCGGAAGAATCCAATTGACATCTGAGAGTGGACTAGTCTTAAGGCTATGATCTGTCCACTTTAATGGTCACAGATCATCCTAGGGATTTCCTCCAAGGCAAAGGCATCGACCAGAGCAATAAAACCACTACAGATGCTGTAATTTTCAGGTCACAGACTAAGGGAATCACAGGGATATCAGATCCAGGGAGATCGGATGGTGTCCAAGAGGTCTACCAGTTAAGTGGGTGAGCTGATCTACAGACTCCTGTACACAAATCCGATCGAGCACCAAATGAAACCAAAGGAACTTAGATCTAATTGCAACATTAAAAATGACATTTATATTGCAATCAAATCACTCTACAATGAAAATGCTCTCAGATTTGTAGTTTGTACAGCATTGAACCCACAATAACACTCTACACCTTACCCAATTACAGATCTAACTTCTCTCCTCACTACTCCAAGGGAATTAACCAACCATTGTTGGGCTAAAAGAGGAAAAATGGAATTTCTCTGCAAGCTCCAGTCTCCAGAATTTCGTTCAAATCTCGATCTCCCCTCGCTTCAATTGGGGAGTCCCTATATATAGCTTTCTCTCTTATTTTTCCCACCAAAACTCCCTTCGTGAAGGTCCTCACAGTTTGTTAGGGTTCTGTTAGAGCACGTGGGTTAGTTAGGGTTTCATTGGGCATCTTCTAGAATCGTCGTGCTGGTCACCAAGTGCCTCAAGTTGCATGCAACATGTCACCAAGTCACAGCGTGTGCATAGTTGATTTTCTGAGAAGTTTTGCACATGATTTTGACCGATTGGGGAAGCTTCCAACAGGTTCAAGTAGAGCTTTTTAGTCCTTTCTCTAGGTTCTCCAATCTCTTTGATAGGTTTCGATAGGATGAGTCTTGAGGCTTCAGCATGCACTGCACTTTATCTGGAGCATTCGATAGGATGGAGGAGCATTTCAATAGGTTGGATGACCTTTTTTATAGGTCCAGATGGTCCTCCGATAGGTTCAGAAAACCTTTCGATAGGTTCCCTTTTCTCCTCAGGCAGCTTTCTACAGGATGAACTCTATCTTTCTTTTAGCAGTTTGATAGGCCCTTGGATCTTATCGAATTTCACAATCCTCACGAATCCTTCTCTTCTCTGCCTTCAGATCCTATCGAAGCCTCACTAACTACACAAATACCTCCAGTTTAACTCTCAGCTCCTATCGAAGTCTTCAGATGACCTCTCGATAGGATGTTTTTGGCTTGTATTCGCTTCCTGTGCCTTGTTCTGCTATGGCCACGCACTCCAAGGGTCCAATGGTGTGCAGCCCTCTAGCGTGCTATTGCTGAGTCTGCACTATGCTAAGAGATGGCTTCTTTGTGTGCATTCTTGAGTGGTTTTCTACATTATTTTCATCTTTAATTGCTATCTACAAAATAAACTCAACAGAGGTTTATTAGTGTGCTCACAAGTTTATCAAAGGTCAGGTTAAAGGGTGAAAAGTGGAATTTTTCACCACTTAACAGTCGGGCATAGGCCGATTGCGCGTCGGTGGTGGGGCGCTCAATCCAATCGTGCGTGCCCATGTGGCACACGTAATTGAGTCTCAAGGTGGTATAGGAAAGGAAGTCTGGTCTGAAAGGGGACTGATTACACGTGTGTAGTTTGGCGTGCGATTGAATTGCGCGTGTGGTTTTAGGCGCATAATTCGAGGCTGTCTGGGTCCGGATCGGGTCTGAAATGCCAGACTATTATTTCAGCCTGCATTCTGACTGTATACTATTATTTCAATATATAGTCTCCCTACGTTGGGATCTGAGCCACAGAGCTATTATTTCAGCCAGTTTTCAGCCATGTACTATTATTTCAGTGCATGGTTCCCACGTTAGGGTCATGGGGCCTGAGCCACAGAGCTATTGTTTTAGCCTGTGTCTAGCCATATACTATTGTTTCCGTATATGGTCCCACATTAGGGCAAAGGGTCTGAAATGCAAGACTATTATTTCAGTCTGCATTTCAATTATATACTATTATTTCAGTATATGGTCTCCCTACATTGGGATCTGAGCCACAGAGCTATTGTTTCAGCCTATGTTCAGCCATATACTATTATTTCAGTGCATGGTTGGTCATGAGGTCAAAGGTTGATCGAATAGATTTGTATATTACGAGAGGGCAAAATGGGGGTGTCTACAGTCACGTATCTATTTCGCCAATACTTATCTTATTGTGATAGACTAAGAGTAGAACCGTCGAACGTATTCAGCATTGACAGGCTCAGGAAGATGATCTCCATCCATGGTGGTGAGGTGGATGGCATATCTCGCCAACACTTCTCGGGCGATGTAAGGTCCCTCCCAGTTCAGCTTTAATTTCCCTCTCGGATCTGCATGGAGGGATGGGAAGATCTTCAGCACAATATCTCCTATCTTCAGATCTTGACCACAGACATGTTTATTATAAGCACGTGTGATTCGCCCCTAGTAAACTTTAGTATGGAACAAGGCTAGGAGTCTCTTCTCATCCAATAAGTTCAATTGTTCAAAGTGGTATCTCTCTCTCTCTTTGCTTTGGGTAAGCCTGATTCCATGAGGATTCGGAGGGAGGGTACTTCAACCTCTACTAGTAGGACGGCCTCGGTTCCATACACAAGGGAGAATGGTGTTGCCCTTGTAGCGGTACGGATCAACATTCTGTAGGCCTGTAATGTAAATGGTAGCATTTTGCTCCAATCTTGATAAGTGATGACCATTTTCTCGAGGATGCGGATGACCGTCTTGTTCGTAGCTTCCACGACTCCATTAGTTTGAGGCCGATAAGGGGACGAGCGATGGTGCTTGATTTTGAGAAACTTCTCGACGTGACTGGCCGTGATGTTGGCATATGATGTTACTTCTACCCACTTGGTAAAGTATTCAATGGCGACGAGGATGAACTGATGCCCGTTGAATGCTTTCGAATTAATCATTTCGACAACGTTAAGGTCACAAGTAGCAAATGGAAAAGGAGTGGTCACACAGTGTTGATCGATGGCAGAAGCATGTATTAGACTGCTGACACTTGTAGCATATCTGAATATGTTTGTAGTAATCTGATTCCATTGTGGTCCAAAATTACCCTTGCCATAGAATTTTCTTAGTGATCATGTGATCGCTGACATGGGCACTGCATACTCCCTCATGGATCTCTCTCATGATATTGATCGCTTCACTTTCTGTAAGGCACTTGAGTAAGATATTATTGTATGATTGCTTGTAAAGGCATTCCCCACAAATGACATAGCCTGTCGCTAAACGTTGAATGGTTCGTTGGTCAGTTTTAGACGTACCCTCAGGAAAAGTTAGTGTCTCGAGGAAATTCTATATATCTGAGAACTAAGGTGGCTCATCATCAGGCTTTGTAGGTTCCTCAATTTGGAGGCAGAAAGTCGGCTCACTCCTTTGCTCGATCATGATCGACTTCATCTCAGCACCATACGGGATTTCTATCATTGATGCCAACGTTGCTAGTGCGTCGGCGAAGCGATTCCTTATCTGGGGGACATATGAGAATGCCACGTCTTTGAAGCAAGATATCAGATCCTCAAGGTGTTCATGTTAAGGGATCAGTTTCTCATATTTTATCTTCCAATCTCCATTTGTCTGGCATATGATGAACTGCGAATCGCTGAATACTCGGAGGTGAGTTACGTTCAGGTCGAGAGCTGCCTGCAAATCAGTGGCACAAGTTTCGTACTCAGCCATATTGTTAGTGATAGGGAAGTTGAGCTTGATAGAGGCTGGTATATATGATCCTTTCGGTGAAATCAGAATGGCGCCCACTCCCGGACCCTCGGCATTGGCTGCCTCGTCAAAGTGCATTTCTCATGATTCCTCTGCTTCCTCAATATCGTCTTCCATCATGAACAGGATGTCGACATCAGGTGTTATTCACTAAAAAGTACCACTTTTCACCTCTTAACCTAGCCTTTGCTACACCTTGAAGCTGACTAATAACTCTTTGTTTAACTTATTTTATAGTTAGTAATAATTGTGCAACTTAATACAAAGTGCATGCCTTTGGTGCCTAAAAGAGAAAGAATTAAAGCAAGAGAGGACTGCTGAGCTAAGGACTGATGGAACACCATGGAGACTAGTTTACATGTCAAGGTGGACCAAAGAAGTCTAGTAGATAAGAGAAGTATGGATGTGAGTGGAGAAATGTGCAACAGTAGTAGCTGCATGCTGTAGAGAAGGAGAAGTGTGTTATCTCGCGTAGTCGCAAGTGTGCCTCATGTTGTTTAAGTATACAGCAAAGCCTTCTTGCACAGCTGATACATGCAGCACAAAGGAACTCATGAGGAACTCATGCACTTAGTGAAGGAGTGGTCTCAGTGAGTTACTTCGCACATCAATTGCGCACTTCTTATGCTCTTAACACTCAAAGTCTTTGCAAAGTTATCGCACCCTACAACCTTCAGAAATCTAACTCACGATGCTCTCGTGAGGATCAAGCCCCACATAGCAGCACACGCATTTGCGTGAGATCAATTTGCATTAAAGAATTTAAGAAACCTCGCGAAGTTCTCACGTAGCTCTGGAGGAGAGAGACGCCCAAAAAAGCTCTCGTGCGGCTCTCACGCACTGCAGTGTAAAAGCCAGCCAAGTGAAGCGACAAATCCATCCTGGCAAACAACCACGCGGGAACTCAGGGCCTATCCATGTGAGGTGCAGAACTCAGTGGACCATCCATGTGGCATCTACGTGAATGAAAAACTTGAAGCTCTGCTACGTGAGTAAAGCCAAATCAGTGTAACCCATCCTCACGACATTATTGCAGTGCAAAGCAGCTGCACGACCAATTAAAGTCCTTTTGCATGAGTGATAAACCTTCCAAGCCAAGCCTGACCTCGCAAGCAGTGTCTTATCTGCGCGACGAAATTAATGGACCAGAGTCAGCCCCACAAAGCTCGGGCACTCCACTTCTTATTTCATATATAGGGACCTTTTGGGGATTTTTCTAGGTCTAGGGCACACATCCCAAGGCCTTGATCTCAATGCACACATCCCAAGGCATCCTAGGGTTGTAACCAAGCCATGTTTGTTGGAAAATGATGGTTTAATCTTCTTTTGGCCAAGGATTATGGACGGAGTATATAAGCTATAAATTTAACTTAGAAAATCATCTCTCCTTCAACCTCAGTCAGCTGTGTGCTCGAGCACACTAAGGTTAGGGTTTGATCACCTCTTTTTCCATTTTTTCTTCTTTCTTAGCCCAACATTTACTAGCTAAGTTCTCTATAATCAATTAGACTTATTTTTATCAGTTTTGTAATAGGTCTTGTGAACATTGGGAGTAATTGATGAACTATTATGCACAAGGTTGCTGCCTTGAGGACATCTCATTGTAAGTATTGGTTTAATCAATGAATATCTATTTTAATGTGTATTCAATCTATTGTTTTTCTATTTGCCCATAGTTTTATTCAATCTATGCCATGCATTTAGGATTTGAGCTGATGTGAAATACCCATGGGAGCCTGAGATTGTAGCCCTGGGATCATGGTGGCAGCAGCAATTTACATGTTCCATCTTAGTCCTCTATGGTGTGGATAACCTTTGTTGGTAGCCTGTGACCATTTTAGTGGACAAACTATAGCCCTAGGGTGATTCCAAGCCAGTGATCATAGAAGGATTCTTCTCCTCTGCACTTGAGCTTGTAGCGTTGTGAGAGGTTTTTATAGGAACAAGCTCTCATTTGTTTTCCTTGAGCAACATCAAATGTTAGATCTGATTTCTTTATAGAGATTGCAAACTTTTGAGCTGAGTCATTGCAAGCCTTTTGTAGTAATGACCAACTACATTTAAGTCCCCAAATAACTTTTAAACTACTGTGGTTTCCACTGGTTTTTCAAGAACTATTTGCTCTCATGAATGCCCGAGCTTATAGGCTGACAAACATGGTGTCTATAATGATGTTAATGTTCTGATTTGATGCATTGGTTGGAGGAAATCTATTGGATAATCTGTGACCATTTAAGTAGACAGGTTATAGCCTTAAGATCAGTCTATTCCATTGGATCATATTGGTTTTCTAACTAAATTCATGTGGTTTGATCCTCTCTGTTGAATAGCATGTGACCATTGAAGTGGACAGGTTGTAGCCTTAAGAGACCAGGTCAAACCATAAGGTTATGTTAGATACTTCCTCCTTGTAGATGTGCTTGTAGCCATCTGAGGGATTACTGCAAAGACAGCCCTAAATCTGAGTTACATAACTGGATTAACCTTAGCTTAATTGCCTAGTTCCCATCATTTTATCTTTATTTTAAGACACACCATCACCACCTTATTCATTACCCTTTCTTTAGGATAGGACTGCACTTTATTTATCTTCTTTTAGTATAAATTTAGTATAGTTGTGACACCCAACTCCCTTTCTCTAGGATTGTCAGATCTGTATCTAAATTTGGAGGCCTATCCATTTTGGATTCTAGATCAATTTATTTGTGGGACAAACTCTTACTTACTCCAAACTTGCTACAATAGCCCTATATTTTACGGGCTGTGTATTTCAAATTTATTGTTTTAACCAATTTTTATTTCTTCACTTTTTGATTTATATTTCTTCACCACTGTTTTCTCACCAGTAACAAGACAACACCTGAAGTAAAACCAACAAGTTTTTTTGACCGCTGCCGGGGATATTGATATTTTTAGTAGACCTAAATTGTATTATATTTGAATTTAGAAAATTCTTTGTCGTTGTGCCTTAGATAGAATAAAAAGTACTACTGATTTTTATGAAATTTTTGCAAAATTGGACAACAGCAGCAAGGAAAAGCTAGAGTTGCAGTTGGAGTTTAGCTAACTCTATTTACACTTCTTTTACCCTAATCTCAGTCCATTTGTGTTGAATTCCCTGTCATTAGTTTAGTTGTAGATCTGTTTAGTTGTAAATTTTTTTTGCAAATTTTTTATGTGCTGTGAGCATTTCATCCACTGAGTAAATGAAAGGGTCCTTAAACTGAGAAACACCACACCAGCCCCTACTATTAAAATTGAGTCAGCTGTAATGGCTGAGAGGCAAAGGACTTTGAAGGAAAATAATGCACTTGGGGATTACACATCTCCCTTTTGCATACAATTCCCTTCAATTAAGGGAAATTATGAAATCAAGTCCTCCACCTTTAACATGTTTCCATCTTTTTATGGGCTCCGTAAGGATGATCCTTACAAGCACATTGATAAATTCTTTACACTTTATACCACATTTAACATTGCTGGCCTGGGACCTGAAGCCACTAAACTTAGACTTTTTCCTTTTTCCCTGAAGGAGAAAGCTAGCACATGGCTCTCAATGCTCCGAGCCAATAGCATCCAGACATGGAGTGACCTCCAAAGCAAATTTTTGGCTAAATTCTTTCCCATGAATAAAACTAGTCAGATGAGGGCAAACATATTATCATTTACTCAGTCCTCAACTGAAGATTTCTATGAGGCATGGGAGAGGTTTCAAGAAATGTTAAAGCAATGTTCCCACCACCAAATTCTATAGTGGCAACTTGTGCAAGTATTTTACCAAGAAATTAATCCCAACAGTAGGGACATGGTGGATGCCTCATGTGGGGGTAGTTACCTCCACAAGATAGTTGATGAGGCATGGGAGTTGTTTGACATTATTGGTGAGAATTTCATGCAACAGGAGTCACTGTCTGATAATGGAAGCCAGACCCTAGCTAAGTTGGTGAAAGAATCCCCCCCTAGAGGTGGAATGTATTAGGTTAAGGTGCAGAGTGAATTGGAAAGGAAGGTGGACAATCTGAGCCTAAAGTTTAATAAATTGATGAATGTGATGCAGCCTAGGATGGCTGCACAAGTGGAAGAGGCATGTCTAATATACCAATCTCCCACACATTCACTTCAAGAATGTCCATCAGTCAACCAATTCCTTGATTTAGTTATGGGGCATGCCAAGCATATGGGCAGCAACCTACTAGGTACACATGGAGTAATCACCCAAATCTGAGGTGGAGACAAGACACATACCAACACCCCCAGTAGCAGAAATTGGCAGCCCCATATAGACCTCAACATCAGTTCAACCAAGGATATGCACCAAGGCAGAATTTTCAGTTGCCCGCCCCACAACCCAATAACTTTATATTGCCCCCACAGCAGCCCAGACCTTTGAAGATAAAATGCTGGCATCAATGTAAAATCTGAGAAATTTGATGTAAATTGTGAATTCTCATGGGCAAAGCATTAAAAAAATAGAGGACCAGCTGAGGTCAAATTTGCAATGCTTTGAATAAGAGAGAGGAGGGTAAGTTGCCTAGTCAACCCTTGGCCAACCCTAAAGGATAGTATATGTTTGGAGAAGGCTCCTCTACCCATGAGGAGGCTAATGCAATCACTACCCTAAGGAGTGACAGGGTGGTTGACAATTTAATGGGCAGGACAAATGAGGATGCCATGGAGTGTGAAATTGAAAGAAATGTGATTGTTGAAGAACCAATGAATTCATCCCTTGCTGTGGAGCAGTAAGGGAAAAATAAAGAGGTTGATGTTGAGCCCCAATAGTAAATAATAAATGAGGAAAAGAGAAAAAAGTAAAAATTTGACCATGATGTTATTAGGCATGCAGCTGTGGCACCAGCAGTCCCACAACTATCGTTTCCTCATGCACTTGCTGGCTCATCTCCTGTTGATAAGGGGAATGCTCAGATGGAGGAAATGATGGAGACCTTCAAACAGGTTAAGATTAATTTGCCCCTACTTGATGCTATAAAACAGGTCCATGCCTATGCCAAATTCTTGAAGGACCTCTGCACATGGAAAAGAAAAGCAAGGGTGCATCTATCCAAAAAGGTTTTTGCTATTGAACATGTTGAATCAGTTCTATCCATAGCCACACCTGAGAAATTACAGGACCCTGGGATACCTACTATCCCCTGCATAATTTGAAACCACACCATTGGTAGAGCCCTCTTGGACTTAGAGGCCAGTGTGAACCTGCTCCTATATTATGTGTATGAGAAGCTAGGTTTGGGGGAGCTAAAATCCATATCAGTTGTGCTCCCGCTGGCTGATAGGTCTGAGAGGAGACCTATGGATGTGGTGGAGGATTTTTTGGTGGGGGTGGAAGAGTTCTATTATCCTACTAATTTCTTGGATTTGGACATGGACTCTTGCAAAAGTAAAATCCCAATTCCTGTCATCCTTAGCAGGCAACTCTTGGCCACTACCAATGGTTGCATTCAATGCAGGTTAGGAGTGATGGAGGTGACCTTTAGGAACATGAAGGCCTAATTAAATGTGTACAATGCTGCTAGGCAGCCTTAGGTGGACATTAAGGACTGTTGTGCAATTTATGTACTAGATGGCTTAGTAGAGGAAGAATTATCCAATCTGCTAGATTGGGATATTATTATTGAAAACTTGGAAAATATTTAGAGTATGGTTGAGAAGGAGGCCCAAGCTCTCATGACAGAAGACAACACTAAAGGAGAGTTTTATGTGGGCCTAGTGCAGCATTCCAGCTGAAAACCTATATTGCTACCCCTTCCTCAAACCACCAAGGCACCTTTGCTTCCTTCCATTGAAAGTCCCCCTAATCTTGAGCTTAAACAGCTCCTCCCAGAGACATTAAGGTATGCCTTCTTGGGGTAAAATAAAAAGTTTCCAGTGATTATATCTTCCTCTCTCACTAGTGAGTAGGAGGAGGAATTATTGAGTGTTCTCAAGAAGCACACAAAGGCAATGGGGTGGACAATTGCTGATCTAGGGGGCATTGATTCCTCAATTTACATGCACAAAATTCACTTAGAAGAGGGTGCAAAACCCTCCAGGGAGATGTAGAGGAAGCTTAATCCTCACATGCAGGAGGTGGTCTTGAAGGAGATAGTAAAATTATTGGATGCAGGGGTGATTTACCCCATTTCAGATTCAGAGTGGGTGTCACCTATTCATGTGGTAGCCAAAAAGTCAAGCATAATAGTTATTACTTCTGATTCTGGGGAGTTGATGCCAACCAGGGGGACCACTGGCTGGAGAATTTGCATTGATTACATAAATCTCAACTCCAAGACCAAGAAAGACCACTTTCCTCTCCCTTTCATTGATCAAATTCTAGATAAGTTGGCTGGGAAGGCATTTTACTGCTTTCTTAATGGATACTCAGGGTATAACTAAATTCCTGTGTATCCTCAAGATCAAGAAAAAACTACTTTCACATGTCCCTTTGGCACCTTTGCTTACAGGAGGATGCCTTTTGGACAGTGTAATGCCCCAGCTACATTTTAGAGGTGCATGTATGCAATTTTCTCTGATATGATTGACAAGTTCTTGAAAATCTTCATGGATGATTTTTTAGTATATGGGGACAGCTTTAGCCAATGCTTGAGTCACCTTGACCTAGTTTTACAAAAATGTGAAGAGACCAATTTGGTCTTAGGCTGAAAAAAGAGCCACTTTATGGTTACAAAAGGAATTGTGTTAGGCCATGTGGTCTCCCACAGAGGGATAGAGGTTGACAAGGCTAGAGTGGACCTGATTTCACACCTACCCCCATCCAAGACTGCCAAGCAAATAAGATCCTTCTTAGGATCTGTTGAATTTTACACGAGGTTCATTAAGGACTCCAACAAAATTGCCAAGTTATTATGCCACCAACTGTGTCAGGATGTGCCATTTGAATTCCTTGCTGAGTGCCTTGAAGCCTTTTAGGTCTTAAAAAAGTGTCTTACCACTGCTCCTGTAATCTAGGCCCTAGATTACTCACTCCCGTTTGAACTGATGTGTGATGCATCAAACTTGGACATAGGTGTTATCCTAGGACAGAGAAAAGATAAGTTGCCTGCAGTGATTTATTATGCAAGCAAAACGCTAGTGTGCGACCATGGATCCTCTCGAACCCGTCGCGGCGACGCACTCGCCTTTGATGAAATGTAGAGTCGCCACCCAGAGCTTTTCGTGACCTGAGAAACCTTCAAATTGATATTTTGAGCACCGAAGTGCTAAATATGACTCTGATTTACTGGTCTTTGCCAAAGGCTCTAGGGTAGGGGCTTCGGTTATCGATCGGGAAGGGTTTAGGCACCTGATCAACCCGCATGTAGCGATCTCTATCTATGGCCAAAAATGAAAATAAAAAGGGCGGAGTTTCCCCTTGCCCGAAGGCAATACGGTCCTATCAAGCTTTGAGCCAAACTGAAATTTCGGCAGTGTAATGGCTTGAATCCTTGGACGGAGGAGACACCAAGAAGGTAGAGGAAGAGAGGGGTGAGCCGGAGCTCACAGGCCCTTGTTGCACCGTGGAAGATCTTCGCTTTGGCGTGCTTCCGATGGCTTAAACGGTATGGAAATGGATTCTAATGCTAGGATTTGGTGAGATAGGAAGCGTAGGGAGAGGCTAAAGGCTAGGCTTTAGCTAAAGGGAGTGATCTAATGGTGGAAATGGACTGAAATAGATGGAATATGCATGCTGGAATTCTAGAAAAATATTGGCATTTTTTCTCACTAGGGTTTTCTCTTAAGCACTCTCTAACCTTTCAACCAAATTTCCAACCCTTTGGGAAGAGGGGGGCCTCTCTATTTATAGAGAAGGGATGGGTTAGGGGCTTACTTAAGAGCTAATGGATTTAGCAATTAGGTAATCCCCCATCTAAGGTTTACTAGGTTTTCAAGGTCCTAGGGTTTTCGGAAACTGATTTTAATGGCGGATGATGGGGTGAGACCATGGGTGACTTAAGGGTTGCCAATAAGCTCAAAGGGGGTGCAACCAACCTCAAGACACCCACCCCAACAAAGGGGATGGTCAAAGGGTCAAACTAGATGAAGGAAATTTGAGCAACTGATGACAGTTACTGTAGCTAAGCTGGGCGTATATAATATATATGCTCAATTTAGGAACAGTAAATTTCACCAAAAACAGGGGAGCTTTGGGAAAATGAAGCCCGTGGTGGGTTCCACCTATGCTGGGTGTATATATTATATACGCCCGGCCAAATTTCCCCCCAAAATAGGCAGGCGTATATAATATATACGCCTGACTAATCGGGGCTAAATTGGCTGGGCGTATGTAATATACTCGACTGAGCAAAATTTTTATGATTTTATGTGAAACTTCAATCGGCCATAACCTTTGAACCGTAGCTCCAAATTGGGTGATCTTTGGCTTGTTGGAAAGCTGGAGATGTCCTCTTTCCAATGGTATAAGGATCATCCTTGGTAGTGGTTTGTGTGAAATTTTATAGCTCTCCTCCCATCAACTGCTCAGAAGGGTTTAAGTTAGGTATGGGAAGGGATTCTTGGGTTTAGGGGTGACTTCTAAGGATTGGGAGAGTGGCTCTAAAGGTTTTAGGGTGATTCTTAATGGTCTAGGTAGGTTCCTAAGGGTTCAGGAGGTGCCATCGGAAGCACAGGGGTACATCTCTCTCGGAGTACAAACTGATCGGGCCTTGGGCCGAATTTGGGTGTCTACAGCTAGCTAAGGCTCAGCTCAATTATACCACTATTGAGAAGGAGCTGTTAGTTGTTGTGTTTGTTGTGGACAAGTTTAGACCCTACTTGCTGGGGTCTAAAATTATTGATTTTACTGATCACTCAACCCTGAAATACCTGTTGGCTAAGAAGGATGCCAAACCAAGACGGATCATATGGATTCTCCTCTTGCAGGAGTTTGATCTTGAGATCAAGGATAAGAAAAGGGTTGAGAATGTGGTGGCTAAGAACCTCTCTAGAATTTGTTAGAAGAATGTGCAACAACACCTGTCAATGAATTGCTCCCTGATGAGCAGCATTTTGCTATGCAGTCTAGTGTGCCCTAGTTTGCACATATTATGAATTTTCTTGCTATTGGTAGGATCCCTCCTCATTGGTCCAAGATGGACAAAAACCTATTTTTCTCTCAGGTCAAACATTTTTTGTGGGAGGACCCTTACCTTTACAAACATTATGCATATCAGATTGTTAAGAGATGTGTGCCTAAAAGTGAGTTCCAAATTATTCTTTCCATGTGCCATAAGCAGGCCTGTGGAGGTCACTTTAGTGGCAAAAAGACAACTGCAAAAGTATTACAATATGGGTTTTATTCGCCCTATTTCTTCAAAGATGCACACATATATTACAAAGCCTGTGAAAGATGTCAAAGGTTGGGAGGCATTTCTAAGAATGATTCAATGCCATTGTAACCCATCCTTGTGGTAGAACTATTTGATATCTGGGGGATTAATTTTATGGGCCCCTTTCCTTCTTCTATGGGTTTAAATTTTATACTTGTGGCAGTGGACTATGTGTCCGAATCGGTTAGAGCCATTGTCACAAGGACAAATGACTACATTGTTGTCCTCAAATTTTTGAAGGACAACATTTTCTCCAGATTTGACACCCAGAGTTATCATTAATGATGGAGGAGTCACTTCTGTAACAGGCCTTTTGAGAATCTACTCAAAAAGTACTCTGTTACACACAGGATTGCAACTCCCTACAACCCACAGACCAGTGGGCAAGTTGAAATTTCTAATAGGGAGATCAAGCACATCGTGGAGAAAACTGTGTGGGCAGATAGGAAGGATTGAGCACAGAAATTGAATGATGCTTTGTGAGCTTATAGGACTACCTATAAGACCCCTTATTGGTATGTCCCCTTTAAGGTTGGTCTATGGCAAGGGCTGTCACTTGCAAGTAAAGTTAGAGCACAAAACCTACTGGGCTTTTAAAACACTAAATTTTGATCTAACTACTGTTAGTTCTCATAGGAAATTGCAAATATCCTAGCTTGATGAGCTGAAACTGAAAGCCTATATAAATGTCAGAAATTGTAAGGAGAAATCCAAAGCATTTTTTGAGAAGAAACTAACGAGAAAGGAATTCAATGATGGTACCAAGGCTTGTCTTTTAAACTCCAAATTAAAATTCTTTCCAGAGAAGTTAAAATCCAAATGGGATGGACCTTATACTGTCATCCATGCCTCCCCATCTGGTGCTGTGGAGATCTTGGATCCTATGTCTGGGAAGATCATGAAAGCGAATGGTAAAAGGATAAAAATTTGTGTCGAAAATTCTATGGAGCCTCCTCAGACCATCCACCTGCATGAACCTCCCACAACTCTGTACACTGTGTACCATATTTGTTGAAGTTGTGTGTTGTTTTGTTTAAAAACCTGTCATGTGTTGTTTGTGTTGTGTGTTTATGTGCATGTTGTTTAGAGTTGTGTTGTGGTTGATGTGATATGTATGTTTTATCATCTGAATTTGATGTGCATGGACCTGTTATTGATATGCATATTTTGTTGCTGATTAAGTGGTTGACCTGTTGTCCTGTAAATGTCCATGAATCTGCTATAATTGAAAATCATTTGCATTCTAAATTTTTGTTGTGCATATGTTGGTAATGGGCATTTAATTATCATAATGAAATGGATTACCTTTGAAGGAAGTTGGTGCTGATGCACAATGGCTAGGTCCATGTCAGTATGGATGCACTGGCCAATGTGTAGCACTGCGAAAGGGTGAGCTTTGGTTTGTCGTGAGGCTTAAAGGCCTCAATGTCATACTCGCGAGTCAATTTTGGGATTTCTCGCAGGGCTATGTAATGACTTGTGTTGCCTCAAGAGCGAATTGCTTGAAGGAAACCAAAGATGAATCCTTGTGAGGCTACGTCTTCCCCCCGACATTAAGCTGCGCAAAAATTTAAAGTCATGTGTTTTGCTCCTCGCGAGTGCCTCGCGTGCTAAAATTCTGAAGCCTGCATTATTAATTGCCTCGCGAGGGCCTCGATGTTCAAACCAGTTAGCTCTGCGATTGACTTCACGAGACTCCTGAGCACCTTAAAAAGCATTTCTCGCAAGATGTCATGTCTACTGCATGAGAAGAACTTTGCCCCACGACGCGCGAGGCACGGGATCACTCTTAAACCCTATGATTTTCTTCATTTTTCTCATTCCTCTCTCTTTGCCCTAGTTCCACTGAGCACTTCTGAGCTCCCTCCTCCCTTCTTTCTTCCCTATTACCAAAACCACTCAAACTCGACCACTTGTCTCCTACCATTGTGTTCGACAACACCTCCTGATCATTTTGCACATGGTTTGAGGAGATTTGATACAATGGACAACTTTTGGATAGAAACCCTAGCTCTCTTGTGGTAAGTGTGCTCACTCTCCCATTTGGATTGAGTAGTCAACTATTTTAGGTTGAGTAGGGATTAATTTATGTGAAAAACTATCTTTGGAGTGTGCATTACACAATCTATGAGTTTAAAGATCATATCTTGAAGAATTAGAGTAGCCATGGCCACGGGTTCTAAATTTATTGATACCTTGGCTGCCATGCTAAATCCTTCACCTACTGGCAGCCCTGTGGCCACTAGAAAATTTGTGAGGATTGCAAAGGCCTTCACTATGGAGACCTCTGAGGTACCTACACCATCTGTGGTGCCCCAATAGGAATTAACTAAGAAAAAGGCTACCCCTATGAAGAAGAAATCTATGGCCTCTGATGCCCCTGCACCAAAGAGGAAATCTGCCCCTAAAAAGAGGGCTAGTGCCCACCCACCTGCTAATAGCCCTGAAAAACCAAAGAAAAAATAGAAGAAGGGCAAAGATGTGGCCCCTGAGGTCCCTGTGGTTTCCCATGAGGAGGAGGAAGATAATGAGTCACTCAAAATCCCCTCTGAGTTTGTGGTTGCAATTAAGCTTGAGGAAGAGACTGCCTTTGACAAGGCCTTCTTTGAGGATGAGCCAGAGATAATTGCTTCAATTGAATACCTAACCAAGGCCACACTGCTACCCCTTCTCAGGCCCCCACTATAGCTGGTCTTCCCTAGACTAGTGCAACTATTTTACCAGAACATAAGTGTGAAGACTGGAGATGATGGGAACCCTGTTATGCTGGTATTGATAGATAATTTTGAGATATTGTTTAACCAAGCAGCCATTGCTGAGATACTTGGGATACCAACCAAGTACAACCCAGACTGTGGCTTGGGTCCTCCTTTGATAGCCACTAACCTAGAAATTACCAAGAAGCTCATAAGAGGGATTACAGCCTCAGGGCTATCCATTCAGAAGAGAGACCTGCACCCAGGCCTGAGGTTTATGGATGGGGTGTTAAGAAAAAATATATACTGCTCTGGGCACCAACATGAGAGGAGGTTCCCCATTGCTGATGCCCTCCACTCCTTCCATTCCAACCACTACATAGAAGCTGCAAAACTCATCTTTGAAGGAATTAAGTATATACTTGAAAAGGTGAAGAGGGAGCAGAAATCCCATTCTTTGCCCTACTATAGGCTCATTACAGTTCTGTTTTAGCTGAGAGGCTACCACTTCAACATGAATGAGGAAACTCTCAATTTGGCCCCCAGCAAGTGTGGCAAGACGCAGTGGGGGATTTGTGGTACCTTGATTGAAAAGAAGTAGAAGAAGAAAGAGGAGTTGCTAGCTCAGGCAGCCCCAACAATTCAAGAAGCATCTGCTGCTACCTCTACTATAGCCAGCTCTGCAGCTAACTCTCAAGCAGCCACCTCAAGTGTGCCAGCTATCCCCACCTCCATTCCCTTGCCAGCCATTGTACCAACCATCCATACACCCATTACCTCTACAACAACCACCTCATTACCTCAGCAGCCACATATTATTTCATCACCCATAACATCCATACTCACTTCCATTCCCATCCCAGCTATTGTGCCAGCAAACACTACCTTACCCACCACCACCCAAATCTCACAACCCTCCACAGCACAACCAATTTTTCCCATTGTTCCCATAGCCACCACAACCTCAACAACATAGACCATACCTATTGTGACTTTAGCATTACCACTCTCCATAGCCCATCCCATCCCACCTGTTAAAGTGACATATAAAAAAGGAAATAATCCAAAGCCCCCACTGAGCCCCAAACTACATATATATCCCAACCTACCTATCCCTGAAACAATAGCCATTCTAGACCAAACCATTGACATACATCCACCCTCACCAGCCCAAACTTCTTCAGTTCACCATGTTGAAATTGAGCCCCCAATCGCTGACATCCCACATAGATCCCCATTAGCCTCTCCTCATCCCACTGGACCCTCTACCACAATTGAACCTGATACACTTAAACCTTTAGGCCATTCCATTCCATTTTCCCCTACCCATGACCAAAACCCCTTCTCAGCAGAGGGATACTCAGCTATGATGAATTCTATCATAGGGGACATTAATTATGAGTTCACCCCTCTTCCAGATTCACCTCACGCTCCTCATTTTGCCCCTATACCTACTTCACCCCGGCCCTCTAACTTCCATCATACACCCACTTCCTCATTTCAACCAGTTCTAACTACCCAACCCACAATCCCTATCATACCTAATCCCCTACCCCAAATCCTTAACATCCTCCTCTCACATTAAACCCAAGCGATGGCCAACACACACTCCCAAACATCCATGGAGGCGACCCATCAAGCAATGAACTCCACCCTCCAAAATCAGGCTTCAATTCAAACTAGTTTACAAGCCATCCAATCAACCTTGTCAACCTTAACCCAACCTTTCCAACAACCATTTACCCCTCCACCTATCCATATACCTAAACCACCCCCATCTCCCCAACCCTTAACCATAGCAGCAACACATGTTGTTGCTACACACATTGAACCTGTTCCAGCAGCCCTTACAATAACATTTACCAATGCCTCAACCAAAACCAACCTTGAGCTTGAACTTGAACCACAACCTGCAGCACCACCAGCAAGAGCAACATCTGATCCTGCCACAGATGTGGAAAACCTATTCCCCACCTCCTCCATTCCAACCCAAACTAACCCTTAGGTAATTGACCTCACCTTACCTAAATCTGAAGTCCCCTAGCCTATACCCTCTACTTCACCCTACTCATACCTTCATCCATCCCTTCATCTTAATCCGCACAACCACAAGTGCTGGCTAGCCCTTCTTTCACTATTGAGCACACCATACTACCTACCTCTTTCAACCTCATGCCTCCATACTCCACCCTCCATTGTGTAATGAAGGAAAATACCTACGTCAAGAGAGATGTGATTAGAGGCATGGCTAACCTTAGAACCAAAGTTAGGCAGCCCCTCCTAGATCAAATCAAATTTTTGGAACACACTCATAAGATGGAGAGAAAAAGGATAAAATATTAATGGAGGGAGATATTGCTCAAATACAATGAAGAAAAAAATTGAGCTGAGGGGATGGAGGATGTGATCAACAACTTACAGGAGACACTTATAAGGGTGGAGGAGAGGGCCAATGATTATGTTAGGACTACTGAAACATTGCAGCAAACCTTATCTGATATTGGTGACAGAGATTTAGCAAAAGCAACCACCAAACTCTTCACTGTTGCTGCCCCTCCCCTGCCAACTGCCCCAAAACCCAAAGAGGCAAGAAAAATCAAGCCTGGAATCAACATAAAGGAGCCTGCTTCAAAGCCAAAGCCAACTACTAAGAAGAGGAACAACACCAAGCAAAGGGGGACTACTTCAAAGAGATCCTAGTCCACTGCTGCTGCTCTCAAGGAAGCAAAAGGTAAAGGTGTCCAAGACAAGGCTGATGCAGCAGAAAATTTAGATGATTAGATTTGTACATGCAGTTAGTTAGATTGTTTTTGTAGAATCTTTTTATAGTTATTTTCACTTGCATTGTACAAATTCTTGTGTTCTAAATGAAAATTCTCTTTGGTATCTTTTATGTGAAGTTTATTTGGTCTACTTTATTTCTGCTATTTGTTTGTTTGGTTATTGTACTTGTTTGTGTGAGTATGGTTTGGTACTTTTACTTACCTTGTTTGTTATCTTCTTTTTACCAATATACCCTGCTGCACATGTCCTTTATCTTTGAACCACTGAGGACACTGTTCCTCATAGGTTTGGGGGTGTGGAAAGGTATGCCAATGATGGAGTTAATCTAAGTGCAGCAGAACAAAGAAAGTAATATAGAAATAGAGCTGAGTCACATATGAAACTTTGAAAATGAGGGATGTTAAAATTCTGCAGACCTATAGGCATTAAAGGCTTTCAAATTTTAACATTTCCATGAGGTGAACATCAAGAAAAATCATTTGTGTCAGCACTTAGTGAATCATCAAAGAGAGAAAAAGGTAAGGACATGCTTATGAGTTCAATGGAAGACCATACCTAGTGAGATTTGGGCCTACAAATTTTTTTTCTCTTTGAGGAGTGTCTTAGGAAATTCTTTTTGCTCTAAGGACTGGTTAAGTCTATTTCCTCACTAAAAGTTAGGCATCTCCAAGTTAAAATAGCTTACAGTATCCATGACATTTAGGAAAGGATCAAGGCCTTCTCTAGGATAGTTCGAGCTTAAAGATACCAACTCAGTAACTTGCCCTTGTGCATACACCTTTTGAGCCTTAATTTTCAGTTTTCTTCAAAATACACCAGAGTATTTGCACCTAAACATGTGGACCTTATTCAAACCTACCCCCACTCTGAGAATTCAGAAGGCAAAGGAGGAGTTAAAAATGGATAAGCTAGGGTCAACATTTGGTTAATGAGGAGAAACACAAAAGGAGGGCAACAGTGTAGCAACTGGGAAGAAGAGGGTGGCATTTCATAAAAAATAAAAAATAAAAAAAAAGATAAATGTATCCCAAATAAATAAATAAATAAAATAAAAAATTTAATGAAAAGGAATAGAGAGGAGTCAAGAGAAAATTTCATTGGAAAAAGTAAAAATAAGAGAAGTTGGCCACTTCAAGTCTGAAAAATATCAAAGAAGATGAAATATGCACAAATTAAAAGAAGGTGAAGTCATGAATCACCTCCTTAACCTACTGATTTCTCAATTTTGCATCCTTTTCACCCTTCTATTCTTTGTAACCTCCACCCATAAGCCACATTACAACTCAGTCATAAGACCTTGTGATCCTAATTAGAGTGAGTTGTTATGTGGAAATGAGGAGTTGTCCAATCTATGGTGTGAAATAGTCAATGATGCCAGAATTTAGAAGCCTTCCCTATGCTCATGCTTAAAAATCCATTTGGGGTTTGTAACTGCTCTTGAGTTTGTGTGAAAATGAAAATCCTCAAATTTATTTGTGAGAGGCTGCCCTGGTAAGCATTGGGTCTGACATTGTATGTATTGGGCCTTGCCTAAACATAATTTTTGAATTGATGATGAGCTCAGTATTGAAATATACTTGTTATTTTTCTTTGTGTAAGCTCATTAGAAATGATGTGCATACATGTAAGAGCTTTTCAGGCTAAATGGTCTGTGCATTTCATTTATTTAAATTTCTCACATTTTGAAAAGAATCAAAGATGTACTGATTTTCTGATTATTGAATACTGATTTGGTGATGTTGTACTTTTGTTAACTGATTTCATTAAGAAGTTTATGGGTACCTTCACTGAAAACCCTCAGGAGACTTCACCCCTCCATTAGGGATCACCTAGGGGTTTAAAAGGCTTTATGTATAAGCTAAATGAATCAGTGCTCCCTACGAAAGTGGCATTTACATTCCTAGAGTAGTTGTTTAAATTTTGCTTTGCTCGAGGACTAGCAAAGATTAGGTTTGGGAGTGTGTTATTCACTAAAAAATACTACTTTTCACCTCTTAACCTAGCCTTTGCTACACCTTGAAGCTGATTAATAACTCTTTATTTAGCTTGTTTTGTAGTTAGTAATAATTGTGCAGCTTAATACAAAGTGAATGCCTGTAGTGCCCAAAAGAGAAAGAATTAAAGCCAGAGAGGACTGCTAAGCCTAGGACTGATGGAACACCATGGTGGTTCACACCATGGTGACTAGTTTGCATGTTAAGGTGTACCAAAGAAGTCCAGAAGATGAGAGAAGTATGGATGTGAGTAGAGAAATGTGCAACAGTAGCAGCTGCATGCAGCAGAGAAGCAGAAGTGTGTTATCTCACGTAGTCACAAGTGTGCCTCATGCTGTTTAAGTCTGCAGTAAACTCCTCGTGTAGCTGATACATGCAGCAAAAAGGAACTCACGTGATTAGTGAAGGAGTGGTCTCAGTGAGTTACTTCGCACAACAGTCGTGCACTTCTTACGCTCTCAACACTCAAAGTATTCATGAAGTTCTCGCGCCCTATAATGTTAAAAAATCTAACTCGCGATGCCGTCACGAGGATCAAGCCCCACATAGCCACGAAAGCAATCGCATGAGATCAATTTGTATTATAGAATTCATGAAAGCTCGCGAAGTTCTCGCATCGCTCTGGAGGAGAGAGATGCCCAAAAAAGCTCTCGCGCAGCTCTCATGCACTGCAGTGTAAAAGCAAGCTACGCGAAGCAACAAATCCGTCTTGGCGAACAACCGCGTGGGAACTCAAGGCTTATCCATGCAAGGTGTAGAACTCAATGGACCATCCACACGACATTTAAGCGAGCAAAAAACTTGAAGCTCTGTTGTGCGAGCAAAACCAAATCAATGTAACCCATCCTCATGACAGCATTACAGTGCAATGCAGTTGTGCGACCAATTAAAGACCTTCTGTGCGAGTGACAAACCTTCCAAGACAAGCCTGGCTTCGCGAGCACTCTACTATCTGCGTGATTGAATTAATGGACCAGAGTCAGCCCCACGAAGCTCGGGCTCTACACTTCTCATTTCATATCCAGGGACCTTTCAAGGGTTTCCCCAGCTCTAGGGCACACATCTCAAGGCCTTGATCTTAATGCACACATCCCAAGGCATCCTAGGGTTATAACCAAGCCACATCTGCTAGAAAATTAGGGTTTAATCTTCTTTTAGCCAAGGCATTATGGACTGAGTATATAATCTATAAATTTAACTTAGAAAATCATCTCTCCTTCAACCTCAGTCAGCTGTGAGCTTGAGCAGACTAGGGTTAGGGTTTGATAACCTCTTTTTCTATTTTTTCTTCTTTCTTAGCCCCGCATTTGCTGGCTAAGTTCTCTGTAATCAATTAGACTTAGTTTTATCAGTTTTGTAATGGGTCTTATGAACATTGGGAGTAGTTGATGAGATGTTATGCACAAGGCTGCTGTCTTGAGGACATCTCATTGTAAGTATTAGTTTAATCAATGAATGTCTATTTTAATGTGTATTTAATCTATTATTTTTCTATTGGCGCATAGTTTTGTTCAATCCATGCCATGCATTTAGGATTTGAGCTAATTTAAAATACCCATGGGAGCTTGAGCTTATAGCCTTGGGACCATGGTGGCAACAACAATTTAAATGTTCCATCTCAGTTTTCTATGGTATGGATAACCTCTGTGGATAGCCTGTGACCATTAAAGTGGAAAGACTATAGCCCTAGGGTGATTCCAAGCCACAGATCTGAGAAGGATTCTTCTCCTCTGCACTTGAGCTTGTAGCCTTGTGAGAGGTTGTTGTATGAACAAGCTCCCCTTTGTTTTGCTTGACCAACATCAGATGTTAGATCTAATTTCTCTGTAGAGATTGTAGACTTGTGAGCTGAGTCATTGTAAACCTTTTGTAGTAATGACCAGCTGCATTTAAGTCCCCAAATAGCTTTTAAATTACTGTGATTTCCACTGGTTTTTTAAGAACTATTTGCTCCCATGGATGCCTGAGCTTGTAGCCTAGCCAACATGGTGTTTGCAATGATGTTAATGTTCTGATTTGATGCATTGGGTGGAGGACATCTATTGGATAATCTGTAACCATTTAAGTGGACAGGTTATAGCCTTAAGATCAGTCTATTCCATTAGATTAGATTGGTTTTCTGATTTAATTCGTGTGGTTTGATCCTGTCTATTGGATAACCTTTGACCATTGAAGTGGACAGGTTATAGCCTTAAGAGAGTAGGTCAAACCATAAGAGTTCAGTTAGGTACTTCCTCCTTGTAGATGTGGTTGTGGCTATCTGAGAGATTGCTGCAGAGACAACCCTAAATTTGAGTTATATAATTGAATTAACCTTAGCTTAATTGGCTCCTTCCCATCATTTTATCTTTATTTTAACACACACCATCACCACCTTCTTCATAACCCTTTCTTTAGGATAGGAATGTACTTTATTTCTCTTCTTTTAGTGTTAATTTAGTTTAGTTGTGACACCCAACTCCCTTTCTTTAGGATTGTCATATCTGTAGCCAGATCTAGAGGCCTACTAACATAACCCATTTGGGGTTCTTGATCAATTTCTCTATGGGACAAACTCTTACTCAAAATTTGCTACAATAGCCCTGTATCTTGCAGGCTGTGTATTTCAGATTTTCTATTTTAACCAATTTTTATTTCTTCACATTTTGATTTATATTTCTTCACCACTGTTTTCTCACCAATAACAACACAACACCTGAAGTAAAACCAACATCAGGGAGCTTAGCTCTCAAGGGTTCATAATCTGACAAAGGATTATCGGCAAGATGATCAGTGAGTGCTTGCCCCTTGATCGACTTTTGAGTGACGTACGTGATGTCAAACTCAAATAATTAAAGCTACCATCGTACAGTTCATCCAGTGAGAGTCGGCTTCTCAAACAGGTACTTTAACAGGTCCATTTGGGCCAAATGTAGAATGGTTGGAATAGTAAGTAATGGCGGAGCCTCTGAGTAGCCCAAACAAGAGACAGGCATGCTTTCTCTAGATGAGTATAGCCCGTCTCATAATTAATAAACTTCTTGCTCAGATAGTAGATGATCTGCTCTCTTCTTCCCGTCTCATCATGCTACCCTAAGACACATCCCATCGAAACTTCCGTCATCGAGAGATACATCAAGAGTGGTCTCTCTGGCTCGAGTGGTACTAACACAGATGGGTTAAGGAGGTAGCTTTTGATTTTATAAAACGCTGCCTAACAATCAATGTTCCATTCAACGGGTGAGTTCTTCCTTAGTAGTTTGAGTATCGGCGTGCAGATTGGAGTCAGTTGTGCAATGAACCAACTAATATATTGTATTCTACCCAGGAATCCTCTAACTTCTTTCTTAGTAGATGGTGGCGACATTTTGGTGACGGCTTTAACTTTGACTAGGTCGACCTCGATCCCTATCCTGGCAATGATGAATCCCAATAGTTTTCCAGACATAGCACCAAATACGCACTTCTATCGATTCAGACGTAACCTGTACTTTCTCACTCTTTCAAGTAGCTTCTGAAGGTTTACCAAGTGCTCGCTTTACTCCGGTGACTTGGCTATCATATCATTAACATACACTTCAATTTCTTGGTGCATCATGTCGTGAAATAGCATAGTCATAGCTCTTTGGTACGTTGCGTCGGCATTCTTCAACCCAAACAACATGACTCTATAACAAAAGGTTCTCCAAGGAGTGATAAATGTCGTCTTCTCTCAATCTACCTCTGCCATCTTAATCTAATTTATCCTGAGAATCCATCCATAAAAGAAAGCATCTCGTGCTTAGTAGTGTTATCGACAAGGATGTCAGTGTACGGTAATGAGAAATCATCTTTCAAGCATGCCTTGTTTAAATTTCTAAAATCAATGCACATGCAAACTTTTCCATCCTTCTTCGATACATGCATAATATTGGCTAGCCACTGTGGGTACTTAGATACCATGAGAAACCCCGTGTCATACTGCTTGATGACCTCCTCTTTGACTTTCAGCATCCACTCGGGTCAGTGACATCTCAACTTTTAGTTAATCGGCTTCATATCGGGGTAGAGAGGCAACTCATGCTCGACCAAATTAGTGTCCAGACCAGGCATGTCCTCATACAACCAGGTAAAAATGTCTTGGTATGACCGAAGGAAGTCGATCATGCTTTTTCTTTCATCGGGAGATAGCGATTTCTGATCTTGGTAATTTAGGAAATCTCCTTAGTCCCTAGATTAACGTCCTCAGTTTCTTCGACAATGAGGATAGGGCCATGCTTAAATTTGGAAAACTGGTCAAGGAGCTCATTGGAGAGCTCCTCCGAAGGGATATCCTCATCCAGACTCATAATACCTACCTCTTCTTGTATTTCTACAGGAAAGGGGTCGATTTTATGTGGGATGGGTATTTCGATTAAGGCATCTTTTTGTAAGAATTTATTTAAAATTTTAAATGATAATACTTTTAGACTTTATATTTTTTCAATGTTTTTAAGATTTTTATTTTCTTCTGAGATGGATCCTTAGCAGCACGAGTCTGTGTATATATAAGGTATTGCCTGCCAAGGGCTTATCTCACTTTTTATAGGTTGTTTTTTTTTGGAAAACAGGTGCCAAATGTTAGGCCACTCCCCGCTTCTAGGGTATGGGATAAAGATGACCAATTGCGTACCTGAGAGACCGCTCCTTTACTTACTTGGATGGACGGTGCTGACTGATACGGCTCTTCGGAGTCAGCCTCCATCATGTTGATCCCCATTTCTTCTGAGATGATATCCTCAAATGTTAATACAGTTTTGTGGTGATTCACCATAGGGGGAGTTTGTTCAGGTATGGACCATCGTTCCTCAAAGAAGGATAAAGAGGCCAAGTCTATCTCGAGGCTAGGAAGGGTGATGTGGGGATTGGTGGGGTGAATCGGTGCTGTGGGCTTGTGTGGAGTTAATAGGGTTACCCCATTCTGGTCAATCTTTATAAACCTAATGGTCACGAATGAATTCTTGATGTGAGGCCTGGGACGGGGTCTTTCCTTTATGTGTATCCCCATAACTCTCACAACTGTCGTCGCACGGGCTTTCTCCTTAGCCTCCCACACTTCTTCTTCTGTGGGCTTGTAACCTAGCCTAAATTTGACTTTTTGACCAACCTTAGCTGTGACGGGCTCTTTTCTGCCTTACAGTCTGGGCCCCAGCTCCCTTCCTTTTTTATAGCCCCACTTTTAAAGCATACTGCTACCATTCCACCTCCGGTTCTTAGAATGATGCCCTCGATGGGCTCCGAACTGTGGAGGTCAACGTCCTCAGCGGAGTGTGGCACGTCCAGCACTTTGGTTTTTCGATGCTATTGGTGGCTTTTTCTTTCTCTTTGCCCCTCACCAATGATGGTGATGATCTTATGCCCAAATGCAAACTTAAGCTTTTGGTGCAGCATCGATGGTATCGCTCCGACCTCATGCAACCACGGGTGCCCTAACAGTTGATTAAATGAAGATTTGATGTCCATCACTTGAAACAATATGGAGAAGGTCATTGGCCCAATCAATAGCTCAAGGTCAACTTCTCCCATTATCTCTCTTCGTGTGTTATCAAAGCCTCTGGCACTAGTTCTCATGAGTTTCAGCATGCAAGGATCTACCCCAATCTTGGTGGCGGTTCTCAGTGGGCATATATTTAATGCAGACCCATTACCGATTAAAACCAAGGGGATTATCATATTTCTAAACTCAACAATAATGTTCAAGGATTTAGAGTGACTACTCCCTTCATCAAGTAAATCGACATCCAAAAATGAAATGGCATTTGGAGCCATAACCTGATCAATTATTTGCCCGAGTTCATCTGGGCTAACTTGAAGTGATACATGTGCATTTTTTAACGCTCTCATTAATGCTTGAAAATAGAGTGGGGATGTCATTAACAGATCCTATATAGTAATATGGGAAGACATTCTTCTCAGCTGTGTCTCCAGTATATGTTATCGACTCATTTTCTTAAAAAGATTCATGGTGCTATCTTTCTTTCCCTCTGGTTTGGTTTGTGTTGCGCTGGTGCTTGAGACTGCTTTGAGATCTTCTCGAATTGGTTAAAAAGTCCACTGCCCCTTCGCTGTTGTCGCCAGCTTTGATATTTGTTTGTTCATAACTCAGGGGGACCTGATGAGGCCGAAATCTAAAATGGTATAGCTACTGGTATTAGATGCACTTGCACTACGGGCTCTGGAGGTGTGGGTAACACTTGATTCACCTCGACGATAGTTGGTTGGGTGGCAAAATTAGGCCAGATGGGGGTGGTGAAGCTTGTGGGTGGTTGCACCCGAGGTAAAGGGGTAGGAGTAGGCCATTAGTAGTTGATAGGTGCTGGCGGGGGATTGGGGGCATGGTGGGCTACCGGGTAATTGATGGGGGTGGTGGTGTATTGTTGATATGCATTTAAATGCACATAATTAATAGGTGTGGGTGATGGGAAATAAGCCCTAAGATCCAAGGATTCAACTCGGGGTGCTGGGTTGGGGAAATAATCCGACAAATTCAGGGGTTTAATCACTCCAATATTCCTTTCTTCACAATTTCTCGGCAATGGTGCCACATAGCTCTCTCGATCACTAATGTAATCCGTTGGATCAAATTCAAATTACTCATATTTCTTTACCATCCCGATGGTGGGTCTGGGACCTATTCCTCCGGTAGGATGTGAGGGTAATGTCACTTGATGAATATTTGCGTGCTAGTTTACTTGAGAGGGTGCTGGTGGAATGATTTTCCTGACATCGATTAAATCTTAGATTGCGTGCTTTAATAGAAAGCAGTGATCAGTCAAGTGACCCAGACGCTGATGAAAATTATAGTGATGGGTCATAATTCTTTGGGATTGGGTGAGGAGGTGGTTGCGGTTGATGAATAGTAACTAATCCCGTTTCGATTAGTAAAGGTAAAAGTACATGTAGTGATTGCCCTAGGGGAGAAAACACTCAGTCGTAGCGGGCTCTCCTTTGCTCCATAGTCATCTACATTCCTTGTCCATTCCCTGCTCTCTATATCTGCTCAGTTCTGACTGGTGCTGGCAAGGCTGCTTGAAATTGGAATGAGGTTATGTTATTATTAGGCATAGTGTTGGCAATGTTCTGGACATTGGCCTCTGTTCTCTTCTCGTTCCTTTGTTCTGAAAACCTTCTAACCCTACTAGCTCCACTCGATACATTTTTGTTCAAGCGACCTTCCCTGATAGCGTCTTCACATCGATTGGCACTCTGTACCAGATCAGTAAAGCTGGACTGCTGCTGGTACACTAAGAAGTTTGAGATCACTGGTAGGGAATTTTTAAAAATCATTTCTATTTGTTCATCATCAGGTATCCTATTTCTAACCTGAGCTACCAGTGCTCTCCAATGCCCCAAATAATCGCTAAAGGTCTCATTCGAGTTCTGTTTCAATCGGGCCAAGTCTGACTTACGTGGTTCAATGTCTATATTATAGACATATTGTTCCTGAAACAAGTGCGTCAAATCCTTCCAAGTTTTCGTCATAGATGGCTCCAAAGATTTAAACCATCTTGGGGCCGGACCAGTTAAATTCTTCTGAAAGACCTTTATCAGTAGCCTTTCGTCCCCTCCATATTGGCACCTGTCCCTACAGTAGGACTTAAGGTGTGCAATAGGATTGTCGGTGCCATTGTACTTGTCAAAAGCTGGCATTTTAAATTTTGGAGGCAAAGGGACCTCAACGAACAAACACAAATTTGTGAAGTCTATGGCATGGATTTCAACACCACTTATTTTCAACAACTGCTTCTGAATTTTGTCCAATTGTTCTTTCAACTATTCTGATTCCGTGGATATGGGGGCCACCATCTCAGCAGTTGATTGGACTTCACTTTGGGCTAACAGGGGGTGAGTAATTATAGGTGGGGGGTTAAGGTTGGTCAATGCCCCAGCATAGGCTTCACTATTTCTAATCTCATCCTCTTCATACTGCTGGTCTACACAAGGTGCAGTAAGGGTGGGATTTTCTTGCTGGTGTTGCATGGACTGGATGGGGATGACATGAATGAGGGTTGGGTGAGTCCATTAGGGATGAGGGAAGGTTTGTTGGATGATGGGATTAGTGGAAGTCAAATTTCAGGGTGGGGCCTGATGAGGCCATTGAGCCTGGAAAAAGGCTTGAAACTAACTTTGGGATGTTGGGATATGGGTGAATTGGGGTTGATATAAGGCATGGGTTTGAGCTAGGTATGAGGGTTGTGAGTGAGTGAAATTTTGGAGGAATTGTGAAGGGTATGGCTATGAGGCTCCAAGGTTTTGCTGGGCCTGGGTTTGGGCTATGAAGCCTTCGGAGGGTTGGGCTATGAAGGTTTGGCCCATGGGTCCTTGGGAAGCTAGGGCCACAAAGCCATGGTCATGATGAGTTTAGGCCATGGGCCATTGATGGGTTTGGGCCATGGGCCCCTAGTGTGCCTAGGCCATGGGCCCTTGCTGCATCTAGCCCATTGGGCCTTGATGGGTCTGACCCAGTGGTTCTTGGTGGATCTGGGCCATGGGCCCTTGACGGGTCTGGCCCATTGGGCCTTGATGGGTCTAGCGCATTAGGCCTTGGTGGGTCTTGTCCATGGGCCCCTGAGGCATATGGGAAATAGGGGTTTGGGCCATTGAGCCTGAGGATATGTGGTAAATGGGGGTTTGGATGGTGTGGATGATGGGGGGTTGATGGGGGTCATGGAGGAATGAGGCATGAAGGTTTGATGGGATCTCGAATGGATTCATGGGTGTGTGTATGGATGAGGGTGGATGTGTTGGGAATCCTTCCAACTATTGTAGGTTTGGAACATCTCCTCCATCATGGCCATGGAAGGAGGATCGGATGGAGATAGGTTATTTGACTGTTGGAGGGATATGGATGGGGTGTATAAAGAGGAAAAGTTGGGTATGGCCCCGATAAAATTGGGCATGACCCGGGTAAGCTGTGGGATATGAGATGGGTTGGAGGAATGAGGTGGGGCATTGGTGGATGGAATGGGCATATATGGGGAAGATGTATGCGACATGGAGGTGGAGAATGAGACAGCAAAATTGGTCATGGTTCCTAAAAAAATGGGTATGACTTGAGTAAATGGAGGGATGTGTGAGGGATCAGATGCGACATGGATAGATGTGGGTGGATTTGGTTAGGCGGATGAAAAATAGGGTATGCTGGTTAAAGTGGGGGATGGGGCTGAGTTTGGACCGTGTGTGGAAGGAGGGTGAGATGGGTTGGAGATGGCCATGGGTGAAGGCATGGCTTGGGAAAATGATGGGAAATTTGGATTTTGGGTATTTTGGGAAGTGGTGGAAGGGAAAATAGTGGCACCGAACGGGCCAGTTACGGTGAGGGTTGATTAGGTGAGGGAGGTGGAAGTAAAAGCTCCTTGGTATGGGAATGGGTTGGAGAATGTGGCAGGGATGAGTAAGGGTCGGCGTAAGCCGGGTCCACAGCCCACGGCATAGCTCGGTATCGGGTCGGGTATGGCTATCTTGGATGGGGCCCGTAAAGCTTCCTCCTTCCCCTACGAGATGTCGGAGGGTAAGATGATGCCGTTGTGCCGGCACCAATCAAGACTCTATTTTTGGGTTTTTTTTTTTTTTTTTTGAATTTTTATAAGTGAAAAGAAATGAGGATTCTGGGGCCTTTTGAATTCCCTTCTTGGGTGGCTCTCGCACCCTAAATAGGTCTCGTGGCAAAGGTTCAGAAGCGCTTCAGAAGAATCAAAGGGAAATCACTTGATCTATTGAAGGCACAAAAACCAATGAAAATAATCCGATCCCCCAAAATGAATAAAAAAGAAGTCACCTTCTTTTGACCGGCGAGGGCGTATTGGGTGTCGAAAGTTACGGGGCCTAAATAGAGGTACTAAACACACTGATCGGGGAGTCCAGGATGTGAAGCAGGCCACCAGATTCAAGTTGCTGTTGTGTACCGAAAGCTGGCGCAACTATTAGGTGCGCTAGACCAAAAAGTTCCCCTTTTTATGCTAGCACAACTGATAGATGCGCCAGTATAAATTTCAGGATTTTTGGCTTGGCGCAAATATTAGTGGTGCCAGGTAAAAACTGGGTTCCAAATTGTTTGACAGCAGCAGTTCCAGCCCGAAATGAGTCTCCTAATTGGTTTTTTCTGAAAGTTGGGCTTCCGGGGATTGACTGTTCTAATGATATATGTCTCTTTCCTCACTGATCCTAAGGGTTTAGAGGCCAAATTGGGTTCACTATCGCTCTCTTTTTCTCTGGTTTTAAGCTTGGTAATGAGAAGGTTACCCACTCGATATACCTCAAGTGCAAGCACTTTTCTCAGATACTAGGTAGGCAAGGACTTTTCCAAATCATCACCACTAGGGGTTGTCACCGTACTAAGACCCAAGAGTTTGTATGTGTGCCTAAATAACCCAACCCTTGAAAATCTACTCGCAAAAGTTAATTTAAATCTCCTTTGTTGGTTCAATTTTATTTTTCACTTTTAAGAAATTTTCTTAAGTTTAAAGACCGAGGTTGATGATCCCATGCCGCCTCTACGGGTCAGCGTTAACTAGCGGAATATGATTGTGGAATTAAAAGTGCAAGTAGGCCCGCCAAACGGCTAAGGAACTTGAAAAATGGAAATGTAAGAAATTTAAATAACAATGCACAAGTAGACCCGCCGATCGGCGAAGGTGCTTGAAATGACGGAAACGTAAAGAAATTGAATGACGGTGCACAAGTAGGCCCTCCAAACGGCTAAGGCTCGTAAATGACATAAAAGTAGGGGGTAAGTAAAATGATGTAATCGGAGGGGTGAGTAAAAAAATTAATAAATAAACAACAACAAAAGGGTTAGTAAATCAAAGATAAAGAGGCTAAATTTAAGGGAAAGCTCTACTAGCAACTCCCTAGCATAGTCACCATCTGTGCAATCGTGAGATTTTTGACGATCCCGTCGTGACGATGCGCTCTCTTGAAAAATATAAGCACCGAAGTGTAACAAATATGACTCTGATTCTGGTCTACGACAAAGGCTCTTGGGTAGGGGCATTGATTATTGATCGAGAAGGTATTAGGCACCCGACCAACCTGTTCAATTTTGGCCATTTTTTTAAGGAAAGCCAGGCCCAAACTATTGGAAGTTAAAGACCCACAGGGGCCCAGCCCGGTTTTGCAATTTCCTGCACAAATCTGCGATCTTCATTTCACCATAACGTTTGATGTATAACTCTGATTGATGTGATTTTTAGCTTGTTGGAAAGCTGGAAAAGTCCTCTTTCCAATGGTATATAACATAGCTTTAGAAGAGGCTTGCGTAAATTTTGAAACTGCTCTCTTTAACCACTACTAAGGAGGGTTCGAAACTTGCTCTACAGGCTCGATTTTACAATTTTCTACACAAATTCATGATCTTCATTTTGCCATAACTTTTATATTGGAATCTCTTGCCTACAACCATTAAACCCTGGCTTTCTATCTAATGAAATTTTCTTCAGTGTGAGAGTCCCGACGAAGCGTAATGGATGCTTGTGTTTCAACTAAATGAAGAAGTTCATTAGTAGGATCATTAGTAGTGACATCATTAGTAGAATGCACTTATTTCTCCCTCTTTTATTTTAGACTTGGTAATTTTTATTGCCTTTTTTCATTTTTCTTGCCCAAGGGTGGGTCCATCATCCTATATTGAATTGTATCTCGGGAACATCTTTGTATGAAAATGGATCCGCTTTCTGACCCCGCCTCTCATGGGGTGTCCGAGACTACTATACTTCCCTCTTTGGGTGTGGGGCCCAGTTTTCTAAAGAAGTGGCTTGAGAGCTTGAATGAGAGCGAGCTCACAGGTTTGGATCGGCTTGGATTGGCCCGTCTCTCATCTTTCCTTGAAGTTCCTCTGCTTTGGGATTTCATTTATGCAGCGGCCTCATTTTTGGAAGTTGACACCCATGTCTTCTGTTTTGGGAATTGTGAGTTAACTCTTACTCTCAAGGAGCTCTCCAATCTATCGATTCTGAAGCTGCATAGAAACCTTGCCAGAGTATTGCCAAAATCAGGTTACGCTAAAGCCATCCAGATGACCTTGGGCTTGAAGAAGAATGATTATGAGAAAAGTCTCATTGGTGGGTCCACCAGGTGTTTGGTGAAATTCCTCAGAGAACTTTTTGGAGAGGAAAGCCTGCGAAAACTGCCGATAAAAAATTCTCATAATGTGAAAGCCTTTGCCCTTTACCTTATCTCCGAGGTTCTTTTCTATACTGGGGGAGAGAGTTTCTCGCTTGCACTCTGCGATGTCTTGGCAGAATTAGAGGGAGGCCGCTCTGTGATGCATATGATGCTGGCGGAGCTTTATCACTACCTTGATGCCTTTGCTCTGGGCAAGGTGGAGGGCCTCCGGGATGTTCCATCTTGCTCCAAATTTTACTTGGGGAGCATCTTGCTATCTTGCGACCCGTGCTCTACTTATATGTTGTTCAAGGTGAGGTGGCCCGCTGTTTTTTGGGTAGATGGAACTTGCTTCCACAGGGGAATATAAAAGGACTGAAGCTTTCGCTGGCTAAAGCTGAGCTGGTGTGAAAGCTTCCCTGGCAAGACAGGACTTTCCCAGTGGTTCGCTCTAGAGATTATGAGGGTTTCAATTTCCTTGGTCTGACCTGCAGTACTTACTATTTCCCATTCGGAGTGCTGTGCCAGTTTGGTTGATCTCAGCAGGTGCCCTCTGCGGTGACCCCACCTTTATGTGACTTGATTTTCTCTTGAGGATCCCTTGGAGACTTGGGTAGGATTGCTGCTCTCTAGAAAATGCGTCAGTCAACACATATGTGTGATCTAGAGCAGGGGAATTCGAATTTGACCTCTCCAGAGTATGAGGCTTGGTTACTGTTTGAGGGGCCTTCTGCTTGTCACTTGGATCAGCCTGAGATTAGTGATGTAGGAGGACCTTGGCCGAAGAAGGAATCGATGCTTCAATCCCAATTGAGCTACTAGCAGACGAGAAGCGAGTTCTGCATGATCATTTAGAGAAATAAAAAGTTAGAGTACAGGCGGCAGAAGCCAGAGTTGAGGTAGTTGAGTGTGAGGTCCTTCGTCTGGAAGGAGCTTTCAATGACCTCTGGGTGCTACCGATGCTTCCAAGAAATGGCATAGGAGTCTTCACAGGCGCTGGATGACAGAACGAGATGTTCAGGAGGACACCTTACGTGCAGAGATCCGTGCCCTAAAGCACGAGTTGGGTCGTTGATTCCATCCTGCACATACTTTTTGCATAGATTAGATTACCACATGGAGGGGCATAAGAACCCCTACCAGATTTTTTTCGGTATATATATTTCTTTATGCTTTTGTCTTTTTTTCAATTTTTTGTAAAAAGGAAAGGGAGGGAGACATCACACCAATAATTTTTAAGAGATGTGGTGTAAGCAAAGTAAAGACTTGTAAATGGAAAAGGAAAATCTATTATCTTACAAAAATTTTATCTTTTCTTTACTTTTGAAAATGGGGAAATTGTGTCGGCCTGAAATGGGAAAGAAAAAATTATTATCTTTCGTAAATGTGGTCCCACTTGTCATCAGACCAATCATCCCAGAGTGTGGGGGGGCACAGCGCCGACCTGAAAAATGGGAAAGGAAAATTTATTATCTTTTACAAATATTTTTCTTTGATGCCTTAAGTGTGAGGGGTAGAAATGGGTTCAAATTTGAGCATGGTCAAAATCGTCCAAGGTCAGACTTGGGTGAGGTCCAGAACGCCCATCCCCTTGGTTCGAATCAACCTTTTATCCCTGCCTCGTGTCATGCGTTTGACGGTGCGACCGTGATGATATGCTTGGCCCAGACTCGATTTGAGTAAATATGAGCGATCCAGGAGGATCAGATGGATCAAGTCATAGCCAGGGAGTAACTGATGACTTTCTCTCTTTCTTCTCTTTTATAATATTTTTACTCACAGCGCCCCAAGACAGGTTTTCGCTGTGCCCGTTGTTTCCCTCTTTTTTACCCGTAGTGCCCTTTTAGGTTTTCACTACGTCCATGGGTATGCATTTTTACCCCAGGTGCCTTTTCAGGTTTTCACCTGGTCCGCACAAGCTCACTGTTTTTACCCATGGCACCTTTCGAGTTTTCACCACATCCATTTTGCTTTGAGCTTATATTTTTCATATTCTGTTCTTTTATTTTATCAAAGGCCACGACATGGATGTTGATTTCGCCATAGCTGGTTGGATGGAATTCTTTTTGTCATCTCACAATTTGGCTTGTGTTGACTCAATGGATACTGTGACTGCTTGTGGACCTTAAAGAGGGCTTTTTCTCAGAATGTATCGTGGCCATAGGATAGATTAGGAATTTTGAAGGTATTATGGATTTTAAGAGGTTTCCTTGATTGGGTTCCAGCTACCATAATGCACTTCTTTCTTCGGGGATTTTGCTTGTACATGCCACATTTTTTTTCTTTTCATATATATATTTTTCTTCTAGACATCCTCTTTTCGGGATTTTACTTTTCGGATTTTTTGGATTTTGGTGATAACACTTTTTCTCCTCTTTTTTGTGGGTATATACACTCTTTCCTTCCTCTTTTCTGGGGAGGGGTTTATGAAAGAAAGGCCAATGGCTCAAAGGGTGTAGCAAAGGGTATAATCATTCAGGGAAAATTTTTGGCTACTTGGTTTTGAAATTATGGCCTCCTTTTTTTTAAAGTATCCTCAAGCAGTCACATGTCCATTGTTATCAGTACTTAACTTGTTGTGGGGGACCTAGGAATAGAATTGTCGGACGTACCCAACGTTGATGGGCTCTGGAAAGTGATCTTCATCTATGGTGGCGAGGCGGAGCGCGTACCCTGGGAGCACTTCTCGGATGATGTAAGGTCCCTCCCAGTTGGGCTTGAATTTCCCTCTTGGATCTGTGTGAAGAGATAGGAAAATTTTCTTCAGTACTGTGTCACCCACCTTGAAATCTCGAACGCGAACACGTTTGTTGTAAGCAGGTGCGATTCGCCCTTGGTAAACCTAGGTGTGACACAAGGCAAGGAGCCTTTTCTCATCTAGCAAGTTCAGTTGTTCAAAGCAGGATCACTCTCTTTCAGCTTCTGGTAGATTAGACTCCATGATAATGCGGGGCGAAGGTACTTCAACCTCAATCGGTAGGACAGCCTCGGTTCCATACATAAGGGAAAATGGCTTTGCCCCTGTAGCAGTTCGGATCGATGTTCGGTAGGCCCATAGTACAAATGGTAACATTTTCCTCCATTCTCAGTAGGTGATAACAATCTTCTTGAGGATTCGGACAACTACTTTGTTGACAGGTTCACTGGCCCCATTGGTTTGTGGCCGATATGCTGACAAGGGATGATGTTTGATCTTTTACAGCTCGCTTAAGGCTTGGATGAGCATGTTAGCAAAATTGGTGCCATTGTCCGTGATGATGTCCTTAGGCATGCCAAATTGATAAACAGTGTTTTTCTTGATGAATTTCTCGACATGATTGGCCATGATGTTGTGTAGGATGATGCCTCTGTCCATTTCGTGAAGTACTCGATAGCGACCAAGATGAACTGATGCCCATTCGATGCTTTCGGATTGACTTTTTTGACAACGTCGAGGCCCCAAGTGGTGAATGGCCAAGGAGTTGTCATGTTGTGTAGGTCTATGGCTAGAGCATGTATCAAACTAGAGAATTTTGGCATTTGTCGCACTTCTGAACATGTTTGTAACAGTCAACCTCCATTGTTGTCTAGAAATATCCTTGCCATAGGATCTTCTTGGCAAGCATGCGCCCATTGACGTGGGCCCCGCATACTCCCTCATGGATCTCTTTCATAATGTTGGCTACCTCACCCTTAGTTAAACATCGCTACAGGATATTGTTATGAGACCGCTTGTGGAGGCATTCACCGCAGATGACGTAGTTCGCCGCTAAATGTTAGATAGTTCGCTTGTTCGTCCTGGAAGTGCCCTTAGGGAAATCTCGAGTTTTGAGGAAATTTTAAATATTTGAGAACCATGGAGGCTCATCATTGACATTTTTGGATCCTTCAATCTATAGGCAGAAGGCCAACTCGTTCATCTATTAAATCATGATTGGCTTCATTTCGATGCCATAGGGAATTTCAACCATCGATGCCAACTTTGCAAGTGCATCGGCAAAGCAATTTTTTGCTCGTGGGACATAAGAGAAAGTAATATCATCGAACCAAGCCATTAGATCTTTGAGGTGCTCATGGTAGGGGATCAACTTCTCATCTTTCATCTTCCAATCTCTATTTGTCTGACATATGATCAATTGTGAGTTGCCAAACACCCTGAGATGAGTTACTTTCAGGTCAAGTGTTGCTTGTAAGCCTATTGTGCATGCCTCATATTTAGCCATGTTGTTTGTGCAGGAAAAGTTGAGCTTGATGGATACAGGTACGCGAGACCCCTTTGGCGAAATCAGAATAGCGTCGACTCCTTGACCGTCAGCATTTGCTTCCTCGTTAAAGTGCATTACCCAGGATTTCTCTATCTTTGCCGTATCCTCCTCTGTTATGAACATGATGTCCTCATCTGGGAATTCAGTTCTCAGTGACTCGTAGTCAGGTAAAGGATTCTCGGTAAGATGATCATTAAGTGCTTGCCCCTTGATCGACTTCTGTGTGACATATGTGATATAAAATTTAGATAGGAGAAGTTTCCAGCGTCCAGTTCGGCCAGTGAGAGCCGACTTTTTGAATAGATACTACAATGGATCCATTCGCGCTAGGAGTTGAATTGCTTGAAATAGCAAGTAGTGACAAAGTCTCTAGGTAGCCCATACGAGAGCCAGGCATGCTTTCTCCAGATGAGAATAACGCGTTTCATAATCGGTGAATTTCTTGCTCAAGTAATAAATGGCCTGCTCTCTTCTTCCAGTTTCATCATGTTGTCCTAGGACACATCCCATCGAAACTTTCATTCTGGAAAGATACATTAAGAGTGGTCTCCCAGGTTCTAGCGGTACCAAAATTAGTGGGTTGAGGAGGTAACCTTTAATTTTATAAAATGGTACCTGACAGTCATCCTTCCATTTGACTGGAAAATCTTTCCTTAGGAACTTGAAGATCAACATGTAAAAAGAGTTTGATGTGCAATGAATTGACTAATGTACTATATTTTGCCCAAGAAGCCTCTGACTACTTTCTCGGTAGATGGCGGTGAAATTTTGGCAATGACCTTTACCTTGATCGGGTCAACCTTGATGACTCTTCTACTAACAATGAAGCCCAATAGTTTTCCTGACATAGCGTCGAATGCGCACTTTTGAGGGTTCAGACGGAGCCTATAGTTTCTTAGCCTTTCGAACAACTTTTAGAGATTTATCAGATGGTCACTTCTCTCTAGTGATTTGGTGATCATGTCGTCAACGTACACCTCAATTTCTCAGTGCATCTTGTTGTGGAACAATGTCGTCATAGCCCTCTGATATGTTGCCCCAGTATTTTTCAATCTAAAAGGCATGACTCGATAGCAGAAAATTTCCCATGGATTGATGACCGTTGTTTTCTTGCTTTCTACTTCTGCCATCCTGATCTGATTGTATTCAAAAAATCCATCCATAAATGAGAGCATCCCATGCCTAGCAGTGTTATCGGCCAAGATATCGATGTGTGGCAATGGGAAGTCATCTTTTGGGCTTTCTTTGTTCAGGTTTATGAAGTCGGTGCACATGCGAACCTTTCCATCTTTCTTTAGTACAGGGACGATATTAGCTAACCACTGTAGGTATTTAGAGACCATGAGTAATCCTGCATCGTACTGCATGATGACCTCATTTTTCACTTTCAGCATCCATTCTGGCCTGAGGCATCTCAACTTCTGCTTGATCGGCATAACATATGGATATAGCGGCAGCTCATGCTCGACCAAATCGATATCCAGACTAGGCATATCCTCATATGACCATGCGAAGATGTCTTGGTATGATCGAAGGAAATCAATCATGCTTTTTCTTTCCTCAGGAGATAGCGATATTCCAATCTTGATGATTCTAGGAACCTCCTTTGTACCCAAGTTGACATCCTCTGTTTCTTCAACGATCGGGTAGGGCCATGCTCAAAATTGGCATATCGTTCAAGGAGATCACTAGGAAGCTCCTCAACAGGGATTTCCTCATCCACACTTGGGGCTCCTACCTCTTCTTGAATTTCTATAGGAAAGGGGTCGATTTCACGTTGGACAGGTTTTTCAATTAAGGCATCTTTTTCTCTGATTTTTTTGAGAATTTTAAAACACAATTTTTTTTGGTTATTTTATATTTCTTTTATTTTTTTAGATTTTTCTTTTTGTTAGAAAGTGCGTCCTTGGCAAGGCGAGTCTCTATATAAGCATGGTATTGCCCACTTTTTAAAGGTTAGTTTTTTTTGGGAAGCGAGTGCTGTATTTTAGGCCACCCGATGCTTCGAGAGTTAAGGGCATTGACGCCCAATTCCTTACCTGCGGTGTTGCACCTTTACCTGGTTTGATGGAGGAGGCTGATTGAGATGGCTTTTGGGAGTCAGCCTCTGTCATGCTTATCATGGGCTCGTCCAGAACCTGGTCCTCAAACATCAGTATGGTCCTGTGGTGGTTTACCACAAGGGGAGATTGTGCTGGTACGAAAGACTCTTCCTTAAAAAGGGATAGAGCATCTAGGTCTATTTCCAGGTTGGGGGGAATAATTTGGGGAATGGTGGGGTGGACAGGGGCTACCGGTTTATGGGGGGTTAGCTACGTTGCCCCATTTTGATCAATCTTTACAATCCCCACACTCACAAAGGTATTCCTGATGTGAGGTCAAGGATGGGGTTTTTCTTCTAGGTTTATTCCCTTGGCCCTAGTAGTGGCTGTTGTTCAGACTTTTTCGTCAACCTCTTGGACTTCTTGTTCAATAGGCTTATAGCCTAATCCAAATCTAATTTGATGCCCACTCTTGTCCTTCACTGGCTCTCTCCTGCCTTGCAACTGGGGTCCTAACCCCTTTCCTTTTTTATAGCCCCATTTCTGGAGCATTGCTACTGCCATGCTCCAAAGTGATTCTCTCGAGGGGTCAGGGATTACAGTAGATACATTATACTCAAAGCTATAAAGGTCTGTATCTTTGGTCAAGTGCAGTACATCCAACACATTGGGATCCTCGATGTTGTGGGTAGCTTTTTCTCTTTCCTCCTACCCCTCACCTAGAATGGTGACGATTTTCTATTCTGACATAAATCTAAGTTTTGGTGCAATGTTGAAGGTGTGGCCCCAACCTCGTCTAACCATGCGCACCATAAAACCAGATTGAATGTGGATTTGATGTCCATAACTTGGAAGGGTATGGAAGTGGTCTTTGGCCCGATGACAAGCTCAAGGTCGACTTCTCCAATTATGTCTCTTCTCGTCTAATCCAATCTTTTGGTACTTGTTCAAGCTGGCCTGAAAGTGGAGGGATCCATCCCTATCTTGGTTGCAGTTCTCAGAGGGCATACATTCAAAGCTGACCATTGTCTATTATTACTAACATGATCACCAAATTTCTTGCTTCTATAGTGATGTTGAGAGGTTTGGAGTGATAATTTCCCTCCTTGGGCAAATCAGCATCCGAAAAAGAGATGGCATTAGGAGCCAACACCTGTCAGATTATTTGTCCTACTTCATCTGGGGTTACTTGGATAGGAAAATGTGCATCTTTTAATGCTCCCATTAAAGCTTGAAAATGGAGCGAAGATGTTATCAATAAATTACAGACGGTGATGTGGGCTGGCATTCTCTTCAACTGCGTTTGTAGTATGTGCTCTCTGCTCATTTTCTCAAATGGGTTTACCATAGTGGTTTCCTTCTTCCCCTTTGATTAGGCTGACACTGGTATTGGTGCGTCTGACTGCTTTGAAATCTTTCCTGACTTGGTGACGAAATCAACTGCCCCTCCTTGCTGCTGTCGGTATTGATATTTGTTTGATCATAACTAAGGGGGACCTGATGGAGATCGTAGGTTAGTCTCGAGATCTAGAATGGGGTGAAGGAAGGTGTCTGTGCTGATGGATTTGGATGGGTGGGGATCACCTGGTTAACAGATGGAATGGTGAAGCAAGTGGGCCAAATGGGATTGGCGAGGATTGTGGATGACTATATTGGGGTGATGTGACAGGGGTGGGCCATTGATAACTGATCAGTGATGGAGGGGGATGGGGGAAATAATTGACCATTGGGTAGTTGGCAGGGGTGATTGTGTATGGCTGATATGAATTAATTTGGATGTAATTGATGGGAGTTCACAATGGAAAATATACCCTAAGATCTAATGGTTCTGCTTGTGGTGCAAGGTTAGGAAAGTAATAAGCCAAATTCAAAGGCTTGATCACCTCGATGCTTCTATCCTCCCAGTCTCTCTCCCGTGGTGCTACAAAATCTTCTTGGGCGTGGATACACTCCAATGGGTCAAAATTTTCGTCATCCTCTTCTACTACGTTGATAGTTGGTTGCAAACCTGCCCCTCCTGGTGGGTGTGGTGATAGTGGCACTTGGTGAATGCTGGTTAGCCGGGGAAAGTGTCAGAGGGATCATCTTACTAACCTCTATTAAGTCCTGCATCGCGTGTTTCAAATGGTAGTAATGATCAGCCGGGTGGCCTGGTCCTTGGTGGAAGTTGCAATGGGTGTTGGGGTCATAGTTCCTCGGTATTGGATTCAGCAGGGGTCATGGCTAGAGTGCTGTGACCAAACCCTTTTCAATTAGCAAAGGCAGAAAAAGTTCAGGGACTGCTCCAAGGGTGTGAAGACTCTATCAAAATGGGCTTTCCTTTTCTCTGGGGTCATCTGTGCCCCTTGTACATTTCCGATTCTTTACATCGGCTCTCTTCTTGTTGGGATTGGCTGGGCTGCCTTAAATTGGAATGGCATTATGCTGGTATTAGGTCACATATTATTGACTATTTGCACCTCTACTCCAGTCCGTCTTTCATTTCTTTGATCGGTGAACCTCCGGACTCCACTGTTTGTTATTTTGCTCAACCGCCCCACTCTTATTGCATCCTCACAGCGATTGGTGTTCCTTACCAAATCTGCAAAGTTCGACTGCTATTGGTATACTAAGAAGTCTGAGATGACTAGCAGAGTGTTCTTTGATATCATTTCAATCTGCTCATCATCAATTATCTTGTTCCGGGCCTGAGATGCCAGCACCCTCCATCACCCAAAGTAATCACTAAATGCTTCGTCAGGCTTCTATTTTAATTGAGCCAAATCAGACTTGTGTGGTTATATGTTGATGTTATAGACATATTGTTCATGAAACAAGTGGATCAGATCTTTCCAAGTTTTGATCATGGAAGGTTCCAGTGAAGTGAACCACCTCAAGGCCAAGCCCGTAAGGCTCTTTTGGAAGACCTTTATGAGAAAGTGCTCATCTCCTCCGTATTGGCACATGACCCCACAGTAGGACTTGAGATGTGCAATGGGGTTACCCGTGCCACTATACTTGTCGAAGATTAGCACTTTGAATTTTAGGGGTAAGGGGACTTCAAAAAATAGGCACAAGTTAGAGAAGTCTGTGGCATGGATCTCAGTTTCACCCATCTTCATTAATTGTTTCTAGATCTTGTCTAGTTGTTCTTTCAATTGCTTAGATTCTTTGGATGGTGGTGTCGTTCTTTCGACTGTCGGCCTCAATTTACTTTACACTGCAAGTGGATTGGTGATTACGGGTGGCGGAGGATTGACACTTGTGTGTAGCCCCATAAAAGCCCCGCTATTTCTTATCACATCTTCCTCATACTATGGGTCTTCATAGAACGGGGGAAGGGTGAAATTTTTCAGTTGGTGTTGGGTAGTCTGGACGGGTGCTGGATGGGACCACTGTACATGGGGAAAATTTGGTGGGATGATGGGGTGAGTGGAGGTTGGGTTTTGGATTAGGGTTTGAGGAGGCCATTGTGCCTAGGGAAATTCATGGGGATGATTTTGAGATGTAGGAGGATGGGTGAGCTGGGGTTGATGAACGGTGTGATATAGGTTCCTGTATTGGGTTGGGTATGATGAGTGAATGGGATTTTGAGGGAATTGTGGAGGGTGTGGGTATGAGGTTCTAAGGTTTGGGCCTTGCTGGGCTTGGGTATAGGGTAAGGAGCTTGGATGGGCTTGGGCCATAGGACTCGGATGGGTTTAGACCATGGGACCTTGGTGGGCCTGACCCATTGGGCTTTGGTAGATCTGGCCCATTAGGCCTTAATGGGTCTGGCCAATGGGGCTTTGATGGGTCTGGTCCATGGGGTCTTGATGGGTCTGACCCATTGGGCATTGATGGGTTTGGCCCACTGGGCCTTGATGAGTCTGACCTTGATGGGTCTGGCCCATTGGGCCTTGATGAGTCCGTCCCGTTGGGCCTTGATGGGTATGCTGATCAGTCTGGCTCATTGGGCCTTGATGAGTCTAGCCCATAAAGCCTTGACGGGTCTGACCCATTGAGGCCTGAGGCCCGCTCCAATGACCCAATGGTTGATGAGGGTCTTGGGTGGTATGGATAATGGGGGGTTGATGAGGGTTTTGGAGAAAAGGGGCATGGAGATTTGGAGAGTGTGAGATGGGTTTGTGAGGGGTGGATAGGGGAGGCTGCTTTGGGAAGCTTTCTAGTTGGTGTAGGCCCTGACCATCTCCTCCATCATGGCCAATGGATTGGGTGAGGGGGTGGATGAAGATGGTGCACCCAATGAAATGTGGGGTGTGAATGAGGTGGATGGGTGGGAAAAGTCGGGCATGGCCCTGGTAAAATATCGCATGACGTGCGTAGATGGGGGGATGAGTAGTGGGATGCAGAAAGTTGGTGGAAACGGATGTGGTATGGATAAATGTGGAAGAATCGGGTATATGTTAGGACGATGAAAAATGGGGTATGGTGGTAAAGGTGGGAAACGAGGTCGGGTTTTGGGTGGATATGGATGGAATAAGAGATGGGTTTGGAATGGACATGGAGGCGGAGATGGTTTGAGAAAATGAGGGGGAATAGGTGGTCGGATTTTGGGGGTTTTGAGAGGTGGTGGATGGAAAGTGGGGTGCTCTAAAGGGACTGATGACAATGAATGATGGTTGGGTGAGTGGAATGGAGGTGAATATCTCCTTCAAATAAGAATGGGTTGGGTAGCATGGTGGGGATGAATTGGGATCGGCGTATGCCGGATCTACCGCCCACAACATGGCTTGGGGACGGGTTGGGTGTGGATGCCTCTGGTGGGGTTCGTAGATTTTTCTCTTTCATCCCCTATGGGATGATGGAGGGAAAGGCGATGTCGTTGGGCCAGCACCACAAGCCTTTTTTGGGTTTTGATTTTTTGATTTTTTGGATTTTGATTTTTGATTATTTTTTGTTATTTTTCTGGATAAAACAAATGAACCCTTAGTACAAGTTCTGGGGCCTTTGAGTTCCCATTTTGGGTGGTATTCGTATCCTAAATAACTCTCACGGCGGGTTCCCAATGTGCTTTAGAAGAATCAAGAGGGAAACCCTTTGATCTATGTGAAGGCACGGGAAACCACGCAAACAACCCGATCCCCTAGAGCAAATCAATAAGAGTGACCTCTTTTGACCTGCGAGGGCGTATTGGGTGTCGAAGTGTGCAGGACCTATCAGAGGTGCTAAACCAATAAGCGGGGGACTCGGGGAGGTGATAAAGGCCTCATATTCGCGATGCCAAGCTTAGAATAGGCTTGACGTGTCTATTATATGCGTTAGGCCAAAATCTGGAGATTTTGGCTTGGCGTGTATATTATACAAGCCAGAGTAGTTCTTGACAAAGAAAAGCTTGGCATGTGTTTTATACAGGCCAGGCATAATCTGTGTGAAAAAGGCTTGGCATATAATTTACAAGTGCCAGGTAAAGCAGATTTATATAAAAAAATAAAATTGGACAGCAGAACAGCAAGCCCAAACTCAGTCTCTTTTTCTTGTTTTCTAGAAGTAATGGTTCCGAGGATAGATTTTTATGTTGTAACGGGTCCCTCCTCACCGAGCCTAGGGATACAGGGTTGATTCGAGGCTACTAAATGCACTCTCCTAGGGTTTCAAGCTTTATAACAAGATCTTTTACCCACCCTACATACCTCCTGTGCAAGCATCTTCTCAGATACAAGATGGGATGGTACTTTTCCGGGTCATCACCACTAGGCGCTGCCGCCGTACTGAGAATCGGGTGTTTGTGTCTTTGCCTAAAATTCCCAACCTTTTATAAAATCTACCCCCGACAAAATTCAATTAAGTCCCTCTCTTGGTTCAATTTCAGCTTTAATCTTTAAGGGAGTTTGCTTAATGTTCAAAAACGAGGGGTGATGGTCCCATGCCGCCTCTACAGGCTAGCGTCCACTGATGAGATATGAGTGCAATAAAGTAAAGAGCTCAAGTAGGCCCACTAAACGGCAAAGGCATGTAAATGCGCAAGTAAGCCAGCCAATCAGCTAAGGCATATAAATGACAGATAAATAAATGAATCGTAAAGATAATGCTCAAGTTGGCCCGCCAATCGGCTAAGGCACGTAAACAACGGAAAAGTAGGGGTATGTAAAAATAGATGGAATCGTAGGGGTGAGAAAAATTGATGGAATCGTAGGGGTGAGTAAGAATAAGAAAAAAATAAAGGTTAGTAAAAATAATAAAAAAAGCCAAATTTCAAGGGGAAGCTCTACTAGATACTCCCCAGCTGAGTCGCCATCTGTGCAACTGTGGGCTCTCACGAGTCCGTCGTGATGATGTGCTCATTTAATAAAAAAACTAGAGTCGCCACCTAGAGCTTTCGGTGTCCAGGGAAACCTTAAATCAATACTAAATGCACCAAAGTGCCAAATATGACTGATTCACCGGTCTAATGCCAAAGGCTCTTAGGTAGGGGCTTCGATTATCGATCGGAAAGGTGTTAGGCACCCGATCAACTCGCTCGGAAGCTATCTCTACTTATGGCCAAAATAAAAGGAAAAATAAGATGAAAAAAAGAGCACTTCCTCTTGCCCAAAGGCTGTATGATCCTATCAAGCTCTCTGCAAACACTGAAAATTTGGTGACGGAACTGCTTGAATCCTTCGATAAAGTAAAAGTAAAGAAGGTAGAGGAGTAGAGGCGAGAGCCGGAGCTCTCAAGCCCTTGTAGCATAGCTGTGGACCTCCGCGTAGGTGCACGTGAGGAGCTTTTGACAGTTTGAGAGGTTGGAAGATGGGTTCTATTTCTAAGGATTGATAGCTAACGGGAAGAAGACTAGGGGGTAGATCTCACATAGGCTCCAAAGTTTATGATGGAAAATGGGATTTAAAGGAGGATTTTGAATTTTGGAATTTGTATGGGATTGGTGCATAAAAGGGGAGTAAAGGATCTCTTAATCTCTTTCTCTCTCTTGGAAAATTTTCAAGCCTTTGTAAAGGGAGGGGTGCCTCTCTATTTATAGGAAAAAGGGAAGTTAGGAGAGTACTTAAGGGTTAATTAGGGTTAGCAATTAGGTAATCTTCTAATCTAAGGTTTCCTAGGATCCTAAGGGCTTGGAAAAGTGGGCAATGGCCTGCAATGGTAGATTATAGGGTGGGGTCTGAAATGACTAGAGGGTTGCAAATAGGGTAAGTGAGGGTGCAACTGTCCTAACAAAACCCACCCTAAACAATGGGATGGTCAACAGGTCAAACCCTAAAAGTTAAATTTGGGTAAAATCCAAGGTTTGTTGTAGCTAAGCCCGGGGCATGTATTATCCACGCCAGGCATATGTACAATAACAGAGAAGTTCAGAGCCCGCTTGGGGACCCACCCATGTTTGGCGTGTATAATATACACGCCAAGCCACTTCTGGGGAAAAAATGGCTTGGCGTGTATAATATACATGCAAGGCATTTTCTTCTAGAAAATGGCTTAGAGCATGTATTATACACACCAAGCAAAGCCCATCCTCTCGAGAACCTCTCGAGAGGTTGAGAACTTGTCGAGTGGTTCACTTAAGGTGTAGTTTTAAGGCTCGAAACTTTGGATCGTCGTAACTTTTGATGTACAACTCGGATTGAGGTGATTCCTAGCTTGTTGAAAAGTTGGGAACCTCTAACTTTCAATGGTATATGATTTAGTCTCAGTAGGGGTCCCTACCATCCCTGATACATATCTCTCTAACCATTGCCAGGGACAGTTAACTATGGGTTTGAAGAAGTTGGGGGTAATTCCTAAGGGTTTAGGTAAGGCCATAAGGGTTTAGGTAAGGTCCTAAGGGTTTATGAAGGTTCTTAAGTGTATGGGGGATGCTATCGAAAGCTCGAGGGGTGTGCCTCTCCCAAAGTATGTTTCGATCGGGCCTTGAGCCAAACTTTGGTTTCTATAGAGGGGATACACAATTTCTGTGTATAATAGTAGTATAATTAGTATAGTAGTAAATCAATTTGTTTTATTTAGTTTGGCTTTGTAAAAAAATTTTGAATTTTTTTTAGTTGATCATTACATAGGAATTATGATAACCAAATTACAAATCTTGAAAAATTACAATCCATTATGGTAGAAGTTCAATAATCAGAATATAGAACAGTACAATTCATGCTTAGCTCATTGAACACTGTATTCGAATGAATGTTTGAAATAATAGATTGATTTAAACTGTAAAATTTTATAATATAGTTTCAAAATTATAAACCAGTGAGATTTTGAGCCATATTTCCTCTTTTACTCGGAGAGTGACTGTTTTTATTCAAGCCATAAAATTTCTTTGAACTTCTATACTGATATGAAATCTCATATTGCTGAATTTAGAATCAAAATATTTTGTGATAACCTAATTTCTTTCACTAACGCATACATCTCCTACTTATTATGAATTGAAATTGTTAGAATTCTAATCAAGGATAACTGTTATAATGGAAAGTAAGGATAAAAGATTGGTAATTTTAGAAAATCATAACGACTCTATGATGACCACCTTAACTAACTTATTAATTTAAATAGTGTACAAAATTAGTTTAATTTTTTTTTTCTTTTAAAAAATTCAAAAAGATTTAAAGTTTTTAGGTAACTTCACTAAAAACCTTCAGGAGACTACAACTCTTCCACTAGGAATCACCTAGGGGTTTAAAAGCTAGTTATATTTTCTAAATGCAATCATGCTCCCTACGAAAGTGGCAATTTAATTCTTAGTATAAGATGTTTTATGATTTCTTGTTTGCTAGGGACTAGCAAAACGTAAGTTTGGGGGTGTGATCAGTCACATAATTTACTATTTTATCACCCTTAACTTAGTGACTTTAGGACTTAGTTACTACTATTAAGTTAATGATGTGCAGATACTAAAAAAAATTAGTAAAAGAGAGTCATAGTGTTAATATTTGTCAAAATGAACTCAAAAGAATAGTAAAAGACGATTGAGCATAAAAAGACAATTTGCTATATATTGAAAGTTAGAAAATCATGAAAGACAATTGAGCATTATTACTAAAGAAGAGAATAAGAAATCGTAAGTTACGATTCTTCAGAAGACATTCAAAAAGCTGATGCTATACAGAAGAAAAAAGTAAATAATCATAATTTAGATAATCATCCAGAGAGAGAGCTATGAAAGATAGAAAATCATGATTTACGATTTTCCAGAAAGAGAATAAAAGAGACAATCGTGATTTACAATTGCATTAATAGAAGCTTTCTTACTGCTATTGCTGCTACGGATCAAGTGAAGATCTACACAGCCATGCACTAATTAGAAGAACTCTTGAATTAGAAGTTTGGCATATCATGGATCTGAGAAGATGGATGAAGACAGACTCCAGAAGATTTTTACTACTGAATAAAAAAGAACATTCCAGAAGCGCATCAACTAGGGAAAGCAAGGAAAATATAAAGTTAGAATTAGAGATATAAAAGGAATCTTTTTATTTCTTTTATTAGAATTAGAAGTTTTGTAAATCAACTTCTTATGATCTATAAATAAGAGAGCCTGGTGTAGGAATAAACCATCGAAGAAATTCTCAGGATCAATTGACGACTGAGGTTAGGATTTCTTCTTATTAAGTTTAGAGTAGATTTTTATTGCTTCGTAGACTAGATATCCAAGGTTTCGCAAGAGAAATTAACGACTATAATTTGGAGCTAAAGATTAGAGTAGATATCTGTAGTTTCTCAGAAGTAATTGACGACTGCGGCTGAGGGGTGAAAGATATAATTTTATTATTTTTCAGTTTAGATTTATTTTATTATAATTTTCTACTTTGTAAACATCTCTGAATTTTAATTTGAATTGATGACTCAGGTTGAAGTTTACATATTAGTGTAATGAATTTTACTTTTCCATCTTTAGTTTTCTAGAATTTGATTGACGGCCAAGTTTTAGGAGATTGTTGATTAGATTAAATCTGTATTGATAGGATTTTAGCATTGATTGATGACCAATGCTAGGAAACTTGATATATAGTGTAATGATACTATTGAAATTTATAAATATTCGATAGCTGAAGATTGTGATTGATGACCATAATCTGAAGAAGGAAGATTACGATTTATTTTTTTCAAAATTTAGATTAAGAAACAATTCTTTTATTCATATTTCTCCAGTAGTTTAGGAACTTAAAAGATAAATATAAGTTTTAAGAAAAATTATGTTAACATAGAAAAACCTATCTTCGTGGGAATGATCCTATACTAGCTCTACAATTTCTATTGCGCACCTGCAATAGGTTAAGACTTAGTTAAAGCTACATAAGAGTAGCGTTAACAGTCACAGGCCTGACAAAAATTTTGGGCAGCCTTGAACAGTGATAGCCAATAAAATACTGATTGTAGTACCTTGGCAGGAGTTTTCCTTTTGTCGAAGTGGCCCTCACAAGCATATGTGTGACAAAATTGTAGAATATTGTGAGTGTCACTATCAGACACACATTTCCTAATTATTTGGTCTGGACATATTTTGAATAGGTCAGGATCCTCCCAAATATAGTATTTTACATTAGAAAAGAAAATATATTTGTCTTGATTGAACCAAGTTGGGGGAATCTTACATGTTGCCAAATAATTTACGATATTGGCATACCATGGTACTACTTTTTGGATGGCAAAAAGTTGCTCATCCAAAAAAGTATCGTGTAGAGATTCTTTACTGACGATTTCAGGTAGTTCGATTATAGACAAATGATCAGCCACAACGTTCTCAACTCCCTTCTTGTCCTTGATCTCGAAGTTGAATTCCTGCAAAAGAAGGATCCACCTGATTAGTCTTGGTTTGGCATCCTTTTTAGATAATAAGTATTTTAGTGCAGAATGATCAGAGAAGATGACAATCTTAGATCCCAATAGGTGCAGTCAAAATTTATCCAAAGCAAAGACTACAGCGAGAAGCTCCTTCTCAGTGGTGGTATAGTAACCTGAGCTTCGATCAAGGTTCGACTTGCATAATAAATTATATAAGGAACCTCGTCTCTCCGTTGTCCTAAGACAGTACCTATTACGTAATCAAAAACATCACACATTACTTCAAAAGGAAGGGAATAGTCGAGAGGTTGAATGATTGGTGTGGATGAGAGAAGTGCCTTAAGTTTGTTGAATGCGTCAAGATAGGCATCGTCGAAGTTAAAGGGTACATCATTTGCTAATAAGTGACACAATGGTCTCGAGATTTTTAAGAAATCATTGATAAAGCAGTAATAGAAATCAACATGGCCAAGGAAAGATTGAATCTGCCATACCAAATTTTGTGGAGGTAGATTCACTATTACATCGATTTTAGCCCTGTTAACTTCTATTCCTCGTTTAGAAACAATATGCTCGAAGACTGCCTTCTTGAACCATGAAATGGTTGTTCTCCCAACTTAGCACTAAATTAGTTTCTTCGCATCTTTCTCTGACGAGGGCAAGATGATCAAGACAAGAATCGAAAGTTCGACCAAATACTGAAAAGTCGTCCATGAATACTTCAAGAAACTTATCTATCAGGTCAGAAAAGATTGCCATCATGCATCTTTGAAATGTTGTAGATGTATTGCATAGCCCAAAGGGCATAAGACGATAAGCAAACGTTCTAAAAGGACATGTGAAGGTAATCTTTTCTTGATCTTTCGGGTAGACCGAAACTTGATTATACCCTAAATATCCATCTAGAAAGCAAAAATATTCTTGACCTGTAAGTTTTTCCAAAATTTGAATAATGAAGGGTAGTGGAAAATTATCCTTGCGAGTCATTGAATTGAGCTTCCGGTAGTCAATGCATACACGCCACCCCATGGTTTCGCATAATGGCACCAACTCTCAGGCTGCATTTTCCTTTACAGTTATCCCAGATTTCTTTGGGACTACCTGGATGTGACTCACCCACTCACTATCGGAAATTGGGTTAATAATACCTTCGTCTGGTAGTTTCACGACTTCCTTTTGAATAACTTCCCTCATATTTGGATTTCACCGTCGCTGACTTTCTCGTAAAGTTTTGACATTCTCCTCCAAATATATACGATGAATACATATCGACAGGTCAAGCCCTTTAAGGTTAGCACAGTCCATCCTATTGTATGCTTATACTTTATGACTGTGGCCAGTAACCTAGTCTCTTGTTTCTTGTTAAGAGCAACTGAAATAATTACTTGGAGAGTTTCATTAGGCCCAAGAAAAGCATATTTAAGGATATCATGAAGTAGTTTCAAATCGAAGGATGGTGCTTTTTGGATAGATGGTTTTAATGGTTCATTGGAAATATCGGGTAGAGATTCTATCCATGGTTTCCAAGTCTTGGATTGAAGTTCACAGATAGAAGTGTCCATCAGATAAATCGCTTCCTTTAATTGTTGGCCTGGTTCTTTCAAGTTCATATACCATAATGCAGTCTGAAGCGTATCCTTTGATAAGACTAAAGGTAATGCTTCCTCTACTAATTTTTCAATTTCATCTATGTTGAAGCATTCCTCGTCGTCAATTGAAGTCATTTGGTTGGTTGTAGTGAAGACATTTAATTGGATTCGCATATCTCCAAAAGAAACTTCCATTACCCCGATTTTACAATTTATGCAAGCATTAGCCATGGCCAAGAATGGTCTATCGAGTATAACGGGAATTTGCGTTGGAAATTTCAAACATGGTTCCATGTTTAGCACAAAGAAATCAATAGAAAAAACAAATTTATCGACTCCAACAATTACATCTTCAATAATTCCTATAGGCCTTCTTTCTTATCTATCGGCTAACTAAAGGGTTACCGAAGTAGGCCTCATGTCTCCTAATCCTAATTTTTCGTAAATAGAGTATGGTAGCAGATTCATGCTGGCTCTCAGATCTAGAAATACTTTATTTATTGCATGATTGCCTATGATATATGGAATTGTAGGAACCCTAGGATCCTTAGGCTTTGGCGGATTCCTAGCTTGTAAGACTGAGCTCACTTGCTCCGTCAAGAGAACTTTTTGTGAGACATTATTTTGCCGTTTTCAATTCTGTGTACACATCTCTACTCTATTTAAAACAGTTCATCTACTCCTTAAGGTCTGAACAACTTGAACTGTGGGAATTAGTGTCTGTGAGCTTGCTTGGTTACCCTCTCTTTCCTCCCACTGTGAGACTAATTGCGCAATTTGGGTTTCTACATTCGCAATGGATTGAGTACAAGAGTGTAAAATTTGGGAGATCTGAGACAACTGGGCTAATTCCTTAGAGCGATAGTGTCCATGATGTTGTAAGTCCTGAAGGATTTGGATTATAGTAGCACCATCGTTTCCATTATGAGGATATGGATGTTGCGCAAAGAATTTGTATGGGCTGTATGAATGTTGGGAATTTAGAGAATGTTGTGGGTATGTATAAGATGATTCTTGTCAATTTACCCTTGGGAAGCCATAAGGATTGTCCCACTAAGAATTATAAGGATTCGCAACACTACCCTACTGAGAGGCAAAGGCCTGCTCAGTCTTCAACGTGGCTGGATACCAAGGAGCAGTTGGGAATTCTATTAGGGGATAAGTCATTTGGAGAGTTGGCCAAGATGTATCATCACGGCCTTGCATCTTAAATAAAATACTATGTATTATATTTATGTTTTTTTAGAAAGCAGGGAGAGAGACAAATTTGAGCCTTTAGTTTCTGTGGCCAGCAAATGTACTGAAACCTTTGATTCGCTGCTCCGAGTAATCCTGCAAAAGCTTAAGAAGTGATCAAAGAAAATTAAAAATACAAAGAAATATAAAAGAAAAAGATTAATACTTATTTTCTTAAATTAATATATAAATATAAAATGTTGTCCCCAGCAACGGCGCCAAAAACTTGTTCAACTCTAGTATGTATCTAATAAAGTCTTAATCTATTGCAAGCGCATAATGAAAATCATAGTACTAGCATAGAATCATTCACATGGAGATAGGTTTTACTGTATATATTAATTTTTTGCAAAGTTATATTTATCTTTTAAGTTCCTAAACTAATAGAGAAATATGAAAAAAGAATGGTTTTTTAATCTAAATTTTTAAAGAAAATAAATCCTAAATCCTCCTTCTTCAGATTGTTGTCGTCAATCACAATCTTCAGGTATCGGATATTTATGAATTTAAATAGTACTATTACACCATATATCAAATTTCCTAGCATTGGTCATCAACCAACACTAAAATCCTATCAACGCAGATTTAATCTACTCAACAATCTCCTAAAAATTTGGCGTCAATCAAACTCTAGAAAACTGAAGATGGAAAAGTAAAATGGTTACACTAATATGCAAACTTTAACCTGAGCCATCAATTCAAATTAAAATTCGAAGATGTTTACAAAGTAGAAAATTGCAATAAAATAATCTAAGCTAAAAAGCAAAAAGTAGAACCATCCAAAGGGTTGATCTTTCAGCTTCCTCAGCCTTGGTTGTCAGGCAAGACCTTAGAGAACTATGGACGATGTTACTTTATAAATCCTAAACTACTTTTATCGAGAGAAAACATGGACCTCAGTTGTCAATTGATGCTGTGAAATTCTTCAATGGTTATTCCGATGTGATGAGCCTCTTATTTAAGATTGGTCAGTTTACAAAACTTCTCATTCTAATAAAAGAAATTACTAAAACAAAACTATCCTAATATAATTCTACTTCTAATTTTTATCTCTCCTTGCTTTCAGTAGTTGATATACTTCTGGAATTCTTCCTTTATTTCAGTAAAAGAGTCCTTTAAGAATCTTCTTCATCAAGCTTCTCAGATCCGTGATTAGCCCGACTTTTTCTTTAAGAGATCTTTTAAATTTATGCATGGCGGTTTTCTTTCTCACGTGATCAGCAACTTCGAAAGCTGTCTTCTCTTGAAAAACATAAATCACTATTTTCTTCTTCTATTATAACTTTCTTTGAAAAAGCGTAAATTACGATTTTCTGTTCTTTATTTTACAGCTTCCTATTGAACAATTTTTCATTTACGATGCATCGCTTTCTCATGTATCACACTCTTTTAAATGGCTTTCTCTTGTAGAATCATAAATTACGATTTCTATTCTTCCAATACTTTGTTCCTCAAAATCGTAAAGCACAATTTTTCTTCATTTCAGTAGGCGATGATTAGTCTTGTGGTTCAATAATCTTGTTATCGCTTTATGAGTTCATTTTGACGAATATTATCATTTTGGTTCTTTTATTATTTTTCTTTAATATCTGCACATCAGTAACTTATTAGTAGCAAATTAAGTCCTAGAATCAGTAAGTTAAGGGTACTAAAATGATATATTGTGTGACTGATCAAGTTCTAAACTTCTTCTTGGGTATTGAATAATGTGGGGGGGGGAGGTGCTTTATCAGTAGTAGACGCAGTGTATTCATCATCATCCTCATCATCGTTCCCTCTTGACCACGGGTATGTTCTCCAGCATGTGTTGGGCTCTCTACTTGGCTTCTTCCTTCTAGGAGTGGCTGCGATGGGACAGTGGGGGAATGACTCGTTCTCCTTATTTATTTATGTTTGTTTGTTATGGGATAGTGAGGGGACAGTTTCCTTGTCGCTGTTCTGTTATCGTTCAGGTGTCGTTTTGTTGTTTATTCTAATGATTTTTTGCGTCCTTATCGCGATGGGACTTTTTATCATTTTGACTTGTTAGTTGTTTCTTACTTTACTTCTATTTTTCCTATTTTATGTTTTCATATTTCTATTTTTGAGGCTTTGATGGGCCCTTTTTTGTCGTGATTATTTTTCGTCAATTTTTTTTTGCTAGTCAGTTTGTCACGGCGAAGCGAGGGGTGAGTAGTTGTGACAAGGCATCAGGGAGTGATCCAGGTCTTCAAGTTGCGTCCATCGGGACCGTGGGGGATGATTTCTTCTCTTCTATGTTTTCTTTTGCTATTTTTGTATATTTTTGTCTTTTTATTTTATTTTTATTTTATTTCCAACTATTTTGTTTTGTTTTATTTTTGTTCTTATTTCATTTTATTTGGTTCTATTTTTTTTCTTATTTTGTTTTAATTTTATTTCCTTTTGTTTTGTTTTGTTTTATTTTTGCTCTTATTTCATTTAATTTTGGGTTGTGATGGATGTCTTGGTGGTGAGGGTAGCTGGCGTTTTGTTTATTTTTGTTATTGACTGGTGTTTTATTACTTTTTATTTGATTACTTATTATTTTTATTAAGTGGTTGTTTATTATTAGTGAAATTTTGTCATGCTGAAGGGGGATTTCATTTGTTTTTTTTGCTTAAGGTATGGTTTTTGTTTTGTCTCTTATTTTGTTAGGGTGACACTTGTTAAGAATATGTGAATTTTGGAGGTGTTAGGTGTCGTTGTGTTATTAGTGCATCTCTTTTATCATGGATTATTTTTCTAGGGAGCCAAGTGACACTTGGCTATTAGTTTATTGTTGTTTGTTATGGATTGTGTTTCTTAGAGGGCTAGGTGTTTCCTTTTGGTTTTGATAGATGAGTGGTGCCTATGGGTTAGACACTTGTCATGTTGTGGCTAAATGGTTGTGGCCTATATATAGGAACCTAGGGGTTTTGATTTTAATGCTCCTTTTTCGTTTACTTTAGTCTTTTATGAAATTGAATTTGTTTTGGTGTGAGTTTTAGCATATTTTCCATTTTCAATGTCTTTTCTCCCTTTGTATTTTGTATCCTGGGTATTATGCCCTATAGGTGGCTACGATGGTGGATCGTTCCTGGGTTCGATGATGTTAATCTGATGAAGAGTACTACTAGGGTTGATGGTGTTAATTTGACCCGAAGTGCTACTATGGAGGGGGAAGAGATGGATGAGAAAAAGGTGGAGGGTTGAAAGATAAAGAAAAGAGCACGAAGAGTCACTTTTGTTAGGGAGTAGAGACTTTCTTTTGTCTCTTTCCCTCTTATCTCGTGTTTGTCTCTCTGGATTGCCCTTTTGTGAACCCCTCTCTTAGGCTTTCTTGATATGCTCTCTTCGGGTGTGCTTCCAGGCCTCGGGTGTCTTTTAGTGTCTGTCCTGGAAGATTGTACGCGAGGCATCAGCAGGCCAGCTAGTCATCACTTCTCTTGTGCATCATCATTCGAGCGCGAGCCGATCGAATTTTTTTTTGTTTCCATTTTTATGTTTCTTGTTTTGAGTTGTATATTCAGGGGTATGTTCTCGGTGTCATTTGTAAAAGTTTATTTATATATGATGATTTTGTTTGGTGATATGTTTGATTTATTTATCATTTTTGGGCTCTTAATTTTTAGTTTAGTCGATGGTTAATTTTTTAGTGTCTTTTGGCTCGCAGTTAATTATCAGTATTCTCTTGGGTTGATTGGTGTTTTCATTCACTATTGTTTGTTATTATTTTGTTTTATTTTAGGTTTGGTGCCTTTCATTTTTGGCCAATTTTTGATTTATTATGGTCTTTTATTCTACTCAATGTTTAGTATATATATATTTGTTTTCATTTCATACTTGTTGATCATATGAACGTGTATAATCCTTTCTTTGCCACTATTTTAGATATATGTTTGTGTGCATGGTTATGTACGTGTATATATAGGTTGTTGTTTTATATATAAGTTAGTGTATGCATGTAGATGTATAAGCAGTTCCACGGTTTTTATATTGTTTTTGTTCTGGCTTGGTAATTGTGCACATGCTTGTATGTGTATAATCCAATTAATTGCAGGTATAACCGCGCATGACTGAGAGGTCAGCGGGTCACTGGGTGTCAATTGCAAGCACAGAGTTTAGTGCTTAATACATTTGTGCGTTTTATATAAAGTGCACAATCGAAGTGTCAACAGGTCATTAGATGGAGGTGTCTGGGTGTTATTTCGAATTACGTGCATGGGAGTTGGCGCGTGATTCTAATTGCGTGATGGAGTTCCGATTGCGTGCCCAATGTTTAGTGCATAATCAAAAATGCGCGCAGGTGTCCTCGTGTGAGATTTAATTGCGCGCATTGGTTCACACGTGTATTCAGTCAGAGTCTATATAAATTGAAAATTCTTCTCATTTCACCTGTGCTCTCTGACTTTTTCTAGTTTTCTTGCTCTTTACTCTCCAATTGTTTTGATTACCGTGTTTCATCAATATCTTGTGATCCGCTTGTCCAATTTAGGCATCGTTTCTTGCGTTCTCTTCAGTTTCTCGAGACATTTCTTCTAAGAAGGAGCCTGAGGGTAGTGCAATTGCCTCGGAGTTTGAGTTGCTAGCCAAATGGGAGGGTTAGATGCTTGAGCTTTCGAGCATGGTGGGAGGAGAGGAGGCTCTCGTGGTTGTTGAGGGCATCCTTGGGGTGGCTGTCAGAGTCGATGGGGGTGAGGTCCCTGCCAGTGCTTATGTCAGCACTGAGGGTGCTAGGGGCACTAAGAGTGCAGATGGTGATCACGATGATAAAGTGGACGCCTCAATTATTCCTATTGTTGAGGAGTTCATCAATGTTTTTCTAGAGTAATTTCCTAGACTTCCACCTAATCGAGATGTAGAGTCAAGACTAATCTCGCACTTGGTACCGTACCGATCGCAAAAGTTCAATACCGAATGACACCAGCAGAACTAAAGGAGTTAGAGATTCAATTGTGAGAGTTGTCTGACAAGTGATTTATCCACCGTAGTGACCCACCATGGAGAGTACCGATCTTATTCGTAAAGAAGAAAGATGGCTCAATGAGACACTGTATTGACTACCGACAGCTGAATAATGTGACTGTGCAACCATGGGATTTTTGATGATCTCGTCGCGGCGATGCGCTTGCTTGCAAAAAAAATAAAGTTGCCACCCGGAGCTTTCGGTGTCTCGGGAAACCTAGTTCATTTTTATGAGCACCGAAGTGCTAAAAATATGACTCTGAATCCGGTCTATACCAAAGGCTCTTGGGTCGGGGCTTCGGTTATCGATCGAAAAGGTGATAGGCATCCGATCAACCCGCTTAACGCGGTCTCTACTTATGACCAAAAATAAAATGAAGCAAAAGAATGGAAAACAACTTCCTCTTGCCCAAAAGGGGTTAGAATCCTATTTGTGCCCCTCCATTCCTACCAAAAAGTCGGCGACATAACGACACAAAGGAGAGGACGGAGGGAGCTAGAAAGAGATAGGAGAAGAAAGGGGAGAGCCGGAGCCCTCGGGCCCTTGTAGCACCATAAGAGAGCCTTGCGTGACTTGCTTTGATGAGCTTTTGAAGGCCTTGTATGGTGGAAAATGGGGTTCTAACTCCGAAGGCTTGAAGCTGAGAGGTAGGAAAGGGAGGCAAGGGGATCACACACACCTAGGCTAAGGGTTATGGATGCAAGAATAAGCTTGAAATGAGGTTGGAAGATTCTAGAATTTGGGTGAAAATGGTTGACAAAAGGGAGGAAGAACTTCTCACTTTGAGCTCCTTCTCTCTTAAGCAGATTTCTCAACCTCTAAACCAAGGGGTGGCGGTCTCTATTTATAGGAAATGGGTGGATTAGGAGACCACTTAAGTGCTAATTGGGGTTAGCAATTAGGTAATCTCAAATCTAAGGTTTCTTAGGGTTTTTGGAGCCTTGAAATGTGTGGAAGGATCATCCAATGGTGGATGATGGGGTGAGGCCATAAGCCACATAAGGGGCTGCAAATAGGTAGTGAATGGGTGCAACAGAACTATCAAAACACACCCTAGAGGTCGAGGTGGTCAATAAGTCAAACCCTAATCATGAATTTTGGGGCAAAAACCATGAGTTACTATTCATATGCCTGGCGCAACTATTAGTTGTGCCAGGCAAATGTACAGTAAAACAGTAATGAACAATAGCCTGGAAGTTGGCTTCACGAGGGGTGGGGGGAGCCATTTACTATACATTTGCCTGGCGCAACTATTAGTTGCGCCAGGCAAATTTTGGGGAAAAATGGCTTGGCGCAACTAATAGTTGCGCCAGGCAAAAATTCCTCCAGAATGACCTAATGTTCAAATGGGCATAACTTTTGATATATAACTCCTATTGAGATGATTGTTAGCTAGTTGGAAAGATGGAGAAGTCAGCTTTCCAATGGTATATTATTTGGTATTAGTATAAGACCTCAGATAGTCCTTGTGCATCACCCTTCATCCATTGCCTTGGAAGGTTAGGTTTAGGGTTCGAAATGGGTTCTAAAGGTCGGGATTGGTTTATAAAGGTTTGAGATAGGTTCCTAAGGGATCTAGGGTGATTCCTAAGGGTTTAGGGTGATTTCTAAGGGTTCCATACATGCCATCAAAAGCTTGAAAATGCGCATCTCTCGAAATATTTTTCAATTAGGCCTTGGGCCAAATTTGGGTGTCTATAGATGCCCCTCTTTTGTATCCGATCACTAATGATCGAATGTCAAAGAAAAGAGACATCCAAAGAGGCCCAACGCATTCCTGATGGGTTCGCTGTATTCAAAATCAACTTTAAACATTAGATGAGTAACATGGTGAGAAAACGAAAGCCCTGGATGTCAGGCTAAACATTTGTTTCTCACGGTAATCGGTCCCCCAACGCTTAGCGATCTTATTGGGCATAACCGAGTTGTAACGAGTTGCGAAAGCCTTATATGTCAAGCCAAACATTCGCTTCTTGAGATAATTTAAAGGTATTTGATGTTTAAGATTTATTCTGAATGCGACATCTTCGTAAGTAAGAGGGGAGATCGACCCACATTGAAAGAGAGGCACTAAGCAAAACTACGTAAGGCTCCACAGTTTGTGTCCAATCCTATAAGGCATTTGATTGCCTCATTTGATAGGTCGCGGGTGCCCCTGCCTGAAGTAGGGTTCAAAATCTCTGGGTGAACCCATTGATTCCAAAGTTTATTTAGTATGACTACCCGAGCAGAGCGAATAGAAGTCGCAACGCTTTTTGGGAGGACGTGCCATTTTTGAAAATGTGCCCCAGATCAACATGACCTAGAGCATCCAGCTTCAAGTACCGCTAAACAGATCAAACCAATCATTGGGTGTCTCCTAAAAAGGGGCATCCAATCCTAGCTTCTACTAATAATGATCATAAATATCAATTAACTATGCATAAACATGCACCCATCAGGGGCGATAAGCAACAACAAAGGCGATGGAAGCCCTGACCCGGACCTGCTCGGGTATAATTTACGAGAATAAATGACCATCATACGGATACCCAGACTCATGGCGTACACTTTAAGGGATACCGCTGCCCATACAAGTTTTAAGCCTGCAGAAAATAAAAGGGAAATGAACCTTCTGAATGCATGGTTGCACATAGTTTGGTTGATATGTAATCTCATTCTCAATAGGTTGGTCTCAACCAACGATTGACCTTTTCCAACGAAGAATCTGAAGCTTAAGATACTTAAGTTCATATGAATCCAAAACAGAGCGCTCATCCCAAAGATTTAGCAGTGGAGTCGACTCGATCGAAACATTGACTGTTTGACCGGGACTGACACCATTGCTCCTTCCTTGAAGTAGGATCCAGAATCCAAGGCGTGCCTTAGACTTAGGATGTTTCTATAGCACAGTGGTATTGCTGATAAAATATCGGCATTTTATCGCATCATAACACGCATGTGCGTCGCTCTGTGGGGAAGCACAAATTTATTCTTTCTTTTTCAAAATGATTTTCTCTTTTTTTTTTTTAAATAGACCTGACGTCAGTGGTGGGATGCTTCATCTGATTTATCCATCGCTGAGAAGTTGCTCGCTTCGAGGCTTTAGACCGTATGATGTTCTTGCATATTCTCGAGAAAAGGTCAGTCCCTTTTTTTTTTATATATATAAAGAAAATGCATCCTAAACAATAAAAGGAAAAGTAGATTTCTACTTACATTTTTTCATTTTCAATATATTTTTTTGGATTTTTGTTTTCGAAGATTTTTTATTATTTTTCTTCATTTTTGAGATTGAAATATGATGCTAGAAATATGAGTAGAAATATATGCACATTTTTTGGTAGATTTATCTTAACTTTTTGTTTTTGGCTTTCTGTCTTTTTTTTTTTTTTGATGCCTTGACAGTGAGACCGAGTAACGGGTCCCATTTTGAGCATAGTTGAACTCTTTCATGCAGTCGGACCTCAGTGAATTTCCAGATTTTACCAAGGCCGAAACGTTGATCCCTTTGTATTGAGTTAAACCTTTCTCCTTACCTCGGGTCATACGTTTGACGGTGTGGTTTCACAAAGACAGTTCTGGTCAGGACCCAATTCAAACTAGCATGAGCGGCCCAGTCGGACGAGAGGGTACAGGAAGAGTAACAAAAGGATTCCTCAAACATCAATTTTCTCAATCAGTCCAAACCTTTCTTTTTCAATTTTTTCTCTTTTCTTTTTTTTATTTTTTATTTATCTCCTTTTTTTTACCCATGGCGCCCTTTCGGGTTTTCTCCACGTCCATGGGTTTAGCTCTCTTATCCAAAGCGCCCTTTCGGGTTTTCACCTAGTCCGTACAAGCTCGCTGTTTTTACCCGTAATGCCCTTTTAGGTTCTCACCACGGCCATCTTACCTTGAGCTTGTGTTTTTATTTTTATTTTATTATTTTTTTTAATTTTTTTTATTTCTTTCATCATTATTTTTTCCAACAGCTACAACATAGACGCTGATTCCGTCATAGCCGGCTGGACGGGGTTCTGGTGTCATCTCACAACTTGGCTTGTGTTGACTTAACATATATTATGACTGCTTGTTAACCTAAAAGAGGGCTTTCTTCAGGGTGTAGCTTGGCCATGGTTTAGGTTAGGATTTGAAGATATGCTAGGCTAAAAGGGTTTCCTTGATATGGCTCAGTTTTCTCAACATACTTCCTTCGTTGGGGGTTTTGCTATACATGCCCCATGATTCTTTTATTTTTTTCTTTTTTCTTTATCTTATTTCAGGCAAACTCTTTTCTGAGGTTTTGCTTTTCCAATTTTTTTAGATTTTGATGGTAACTTTACTTCCTTTTTTATATATGTGCACACATTTTTTGGGAAAGGGGTTTACTAAAAGAAAGGCCTAGGCTAAAATGGGATAGCAAAAGATATCATCATTTTCAGTGATGCTTTTTGGCTACTGTGTTTGAAATGATGGCTTCTTTTGGGTGGTTCTTAAGCAGTCACGTATCTGTTTCACCAATACTTACCTTATCGCCATAGACTAAGAGTAGAACTGTCGGACGTATCCAGCATTGATGGGCTCAGGAAGATGATCTCCATCCATGGTGGCAAGGTGGATGGCATATCCCGACAGTACTTCTTGAATTACATAAGATCCGTCCCAGTTCGACTTGACCTTGCCTCTCGGATCGACATGGAGGGATGGGAAGATCTTCTTCAACACAATGTCTCCTACCTTCAAATCTCGACCAAGAACACGTTTATTGTAAGCGCGTGTGATTCACCCCTGGTAAACTTGAGTATGACACAAGGCTAGGAGTCTCTTCTCGTCTAATAAGTTCAACTGTTCAAAGCGTGATCTTTCTCTCTCCGCTTCGAGTAAGCCTGATTCCATGAGGATTCAGAGTGAGGGTACTTCCACCTCTACCAGTATGACGGCCTCGGTTCCATACATAAGGGAGAATTGTGTTGTCCCTATAGCGGTATGGATTGACGTTCTATAGGCCGACAAAGTAAACAACAGTATTTTGCTCCAATCTTGGTAAGTGACAACTATTTTCTCTAGGATGCGAATGACCGTCTTGTTCGCAGCTTCTACGGCTCCATTAGTTTGAGGCCGATAAGGTGACGAGCGATAGTGCTTGATTTTATATTGCTCGTAAAAGGCTCGGATGCACTTATTCGTGAAGTATATGCCATTGACCATGATGATATCTTTGGGGACTCCAAATCGGTACACAATATTATTCTTGAGGAATTCTTGGCGTGACTGGCCATGATATTAGCATATGATGTCGCTTCCACCCACTTGGTTAAGTATTCAATGGCGACAAGGATGAACCGCCTGTTTGATGCTTTTGGGCTAATCATTCTGACGATGTCAAGGCCTCAAGTAGCAAATAGCCAGGGAGTGGTCATGCAGTGTAGATTAATGGCAGGAGCATGTATTAGACTGAAGTGTTCCTAACACTTGTAGTATTTCTGAACATGTTTGCAGCAATCCGATTCCATAGTGGTCCAAAAGTATCCCTACCGCTGAATCTTCTTAGCAAGCATGTGACCGCTGACGTGGGCTCCCCATACTCCTTCATGGATCTCCTTCATGATGTTGGTTGCTTCACATTCAGTACGGCACTTGAGTAGAATGTTGTTGTAGGATCACTTGTAAAGGCACTCCTCGCAAACGACATACCCTGCTGCTTGATGTTAGATGGTTCGTCGGTCTGTCTTGGATGTACCCTCAGGGAAAGTTAGGGTCTCAAGAAAATTCTTGATATCTGAGAACCAAGGTGGCTGATCATCAGGCTTTGTCGGTTCACTTCTCTGCTCAATCATGATCGGCTTCATCTTAGCACCATACGGGATTTCTATCATTGACGCCAAAGTTGCTAGTGCATCGGCAAAATGGTTCCTTATCTGGGGGACATATGAGAATGTCACGTCTTGGAAGCAAGCTATCAGATCCTCAAGGTGTTCATGATAAGGGATCAATTTCTCGTCTTTCTTCTTCCAGTCACTATTCGTCTGGCATATGATTAACTGTGAATCACCAAACACTCGAAGGTGAGTTATATTTAGAACGAGAGCCGCCTACAGGCTAGCGACACAAGCTTTGTATTCAGCCATATTGCTTGTGTAAGGGAAATTGAGCTTAATAATGACCGGTACATGGGATCCTTTCGGTGAAATCAGAATGGTGCCAAATCCCTAACCTTCAGCATTTGTGGCCCCGTCAAAGTGCCTTACCCATGATTCCTCTGCTTCCTCAGTATCGTCTTTCGTCATGAATAAGATATCTTCATCTGGAACACAGTTCTTAAAGGTTCATAATCTAGCAAAGGATTGTTGACAAGATGATTGGGGAGTGACAGCCCCTTGATTGACTTCTGAGTGACATACGTGATGTCAAACTCAGATAGTAAAAGTTGCCAGCGTGCAGTCCGCCCAGTGAGAGTGGGCTTCTCAAACAAGTATTTCATCGAATCCATGCGGCCAGAAGTAGAACGACCTAAGATAGCAAGTAATGGCAGAGCCTCTGAGTAGCCCATACAAGAGCCATGCATACTTTCTCTAGATGAGAATAGCGCATTTCATAATTAGTAAACTTCTTACTCAGATAGTAAATGGCTTGCTCTCTTCTTCTTGTCTCGTCATGCTGCCCTAAGACGCATCCCATCGAGACTTCCGTCGTGGAGAGGTACATTAAGAGTGGTATCCCCGACTCGGGTGGCACCAAAATATGTGGGTTGAGGAGGTAGCTTTTGATTTTATCGAACACACCCTGACAATCATCATTCCATTCAACCGACAAGTTCTTCCTTAGTAGTTTGAAGATCAGGATGCAGATTGGAGTTAGTTGCGCAATGAAGCGACTGATACATTGTATTCTGTGTAAGAACCCTCTAACTTCTTTCTCGGTAGATGGTGGCGGCATCTCAGTGATAGCTTTGGCTTTAACTAGGTTGACCTCGATCCCTCTCCTGCTAACAATGAACCCCAACAGTTTTCTGGACATAGCACCAAATGTGCACTTCTTTGGGTTCAGACGTAGCCTATACTTCCTCAGTCTCTCAAACAGCTTCTAAAGGTTTACCAAGTGATCCCCTTGCTCCGGTGACTTGACTATCATATTGTCAATGTACACCTCAATCTCTCGATGCATCATGTCATGAAACAGTGCGGTCATAGCTCTCTAGTATGTTGCACCGACATTCTTTAGGCCAAACGGCATGACTCGATAGAAAAAGGTTCCCCATGGAGTAATGAAGGCAATCTTCTCCCGATCGGCCTCTGCCATCTTTATCTAATTATATCCTGAGAATCCATCCATAAATGAAGGCATCCTGTGCTTAGCAGTGTTATCGACCAAGATGTCGATGTGTGACAATGGGAAATCATCCTTTAGGCTCACCCTGTTCAAATTGTAGAAATCGATGCACATGCGGACCTTTCCATCCTTCTTCAGTACCGACACATATTGGCTAGCCACTGTGGGTACTTGGATACAATGAGAAACCTTGCATCATATTCCTTAATGACCTTGTGTTTGACTTCTAGCATCCACTCGGGTTGGAGACGCCTCAACTTCTGCTTCACCAGCATCATATCATGGTAGAGAGGCAACTCATGTTCTACCAAATCAGTGTCCAAACCAGGCATGTCCTCGTACGACTAGGCAAAAATGTCTTGGTATGATCGAAGGAAGTCGATCATGCTTTTTCTTTCCTCAGGAGACAGTGACGTTCTGATTTTGGTTATTCTGGGAATCTCCTCAGTCCTTAGATTGGCGTCTTCAGTCTCTTCGACAACGGGGGTAGGGCCATGCTCAAAGTTGTCAAACCGGTCAAGGAGCTCATTAGGGAGCTCCTCCAAAGGACTATCCTCATCCAGACTTGTAACTCCTACCTCTTCTTGTATTTCTACAAGAAAGGGGGCGACTTTACGTGGGACGGGTATTTTAATTAAGGCATCCTTTTGTGGGACTTTTTTTGGAATTTTGAAAGACAATATTTTTGGGTCTTGTATTTTTTCAATTGTTTTAGGATTTTGTATTTTTTCAATATTTTTGAGATTTTTTTTTTCTTTTGAGACGGACCCTTGGCAAAGCGGGTTGCTATATATAGAAGGTATTTCCTGCCAAGGTCTTATCTCACATTTTATAGTTTTTTTTTTTTGGGAAATAGGTGCCAAACTTTAGGCCACTCCCTACTTCCAGAGTTTAGGGCAAAGATGCCCAGTTGTGTACCTGAGGGGTCTCTCCTTTACCTGTCGGGATGGAGGGTGCTGACTGATATGGCTTATTAGAGTCAGCCTCCATCATATTGATCCCCAATTCGTTCGAGATGATGTCTAAAAATGTTTATACTATTTTATGGTGATTTACCACAGGGGGTGCTTGTTCAGGTACTGGCCGTCATTCCTCGAAGAGGGACAACGCAGCCAAATCTATTTCCAGGTTGGGAAGGGAGATCTGGGGATTGGTGGGATGGACAGGGGCTATGGGTTTGTGTGGGATACCCCATTTTGATCTATCTTTATGACCCCTGCACTGATAAAGGAATCTCTGATGTGCGGCCTAGGGTGAGGTTTCTCTTCTATGTTGATTCCTCGAGCTCTTGCAGCTGCGGTGACTCGGGCTTTCTCTTTGGCCTCTCGGACCTCTTCCTCCGTGGGCTTGTATCCTAGCCCAAATCATACTTTCTGTCCTTTGACCACAACTGGCTCTCTTCTGCCTTGTAATTTAGGCCCAAGCCCTCGGCCTTTCTGATAGCCCCACTTTTGGAGCATAGCCACCGTTGCTACCATACCACCTCCTGTTTTAGGCATGATGCCCTCAATGGGCTCCGAGAGTATCACTAACACCTCATATTCAAAACTATGGAGGATGACATCCTCAGCGGTGTGCGGTATATCCAACACATTGGGTTTTTCGATGCTATTGGCAGCTATTTCTTTCTCGCTGTGCCCCTCACCAATGATTATAATTATTTTGTGCCCAGACGCAAACATGAGTTTCTGGTGCAAAGTGGAAGGTATGGCTCCGACCTCGTGCAACCACGGGTGCCACAACAACAAATTAAATGAAGATTTGATATCCATGACTTGAAACAAGATGGAAAAGGTCATTGTCCCTATCAACAGCTCAAGATCAACTTCTCCCATTATTTCTCTCCTGATATTGTCAAACCCTCTTGCGCTGGTTCTGGTGAGCCCCAACATGCATGGATCGACCCCGTTCTTAGTGGCGGTTCTTAATGGGCATATATTCAAGGCAGACTCATTATTAATCAAAACCAGGGGAATGACCATATTTCCAGACTCAACGATTATATTTTGTGACTTGGAGTGGCTACACCCTTCTTCAGGTAAATCAGCATCAAAGAATGAAATGGCATTTGGAGCCATCGCTTGCCCAATTATCTTCTCGACTTCATCTGGGCCAACTTGGAGTGATACATGCTCCGAATGAAATGGCATTCGGAGCCATCACTTGCCCAATTATCCTCCCAGACAGTGTGACAAAGTCCACTGCCCCTTCTCTGTTGCTGCTACCGGTATTGACATCTGTTTGCTCGTAGCTTAGTGGGACCTGATGAGGGTCATAAGTTAGTCCCGAGAGCTGGAAAGGCATCGCTGCCAATGGTGTGCACAACACCTGATTTATTTCGGTGGTAACGGGTTGTGTGGAATAATTGGGCCAGATAGGAGTGGTGAAGCTGGTGGTGGCATTGGAGGGAAAGAGGTAAAAGTAGGCCATTGATAGCTGGTGGGCGTTGGCAGGAGATGGGGGGTCTGATGGGCCATTAGGTAATTGACCGGGGTGGTGGAGTTCGTAGGAGAAACATGGGGTGATGGGATGGGCGTAGGCCATTGATAACTAACGGGTGCGGGTGTGGAATTGGGGGCCTGATGGCTTATGGGGTAATTGATGGGGGTGGTGGAGTTTGCGATAGTTGAATTGGGGGAAATGGGGTGGGCGCGGGCCATTGATAATTTGAGGGTGCGGGATTCGGGGCTTGTTGGCTCATCGGGTAATTACTGGGGGTGGTGGTGGAAGCAGCGATCGGTTGGGTGACCCAGACCCTGATGAAAATTGTAGTGTGTATTCGAGTCATAGTTCTTTGGGATTTGATGGGGAGGAGGTTGGGTTGACAAATAGTGACTAATCCTTTTTTCACTAACAAAGGCAGAAGTACACTCAACGATTGCCCTAGAGGCATGAAAACTCGATCGTAGCGGGCTCTCCTCTACTCCGGAGTCATTTGCATTCCTTGCCCATTCCCTATTCTCTGCATCTGCTCAGGCCTAACGGGTGCTAGTGGGGCTACCTGAAATTACAACAGGATAGTATTGTTATTAGGCCTGGTATTGGCTATGTTCTGGGCATCGCCCCTTGTTCTCTTATAGTTCCTTTGCTTTGAAAACCTCCTAACTCCACTGGGTCCACTTGGCATGTTCTTACTCAGACGGCCCTCCCTGATGGCATCCTCACATCGGTTAGTATTTCTCACCAGATCAGCAAAGCTGGACTACTATTGGTACACTAAAAAGTCTGAGATCACTGGTAGAGTATTCTTTGAGATCATCTCAATCTGGTCATCATTAGGTATTCTATTTCTGACCCGAGCGGCCAGTGCTCTCTAGCGTCCCAAGTAGTCGCTGAAGGTCTCGCTCTGGTTCTATTTTAAATGGGCCAAGTCTGACTTACGCGGCTCAATATCTATATTGTAGACATATTGTTCTTGAAAGAGGTGCGTCAGGTCCCTCCACGTTTTTATCATGGATGATTCTAAAGATGTGAACCATCTCAAAGCCCGCCCGGTCAGACTCTTCTGAAAGACTTTTATTAGTAGTCTTTCGTCCCCTCCGTATTGGAACATGTCCCCACAGTAGGACTTCAGGTCCACGATCAGATTGCTAATGCCATTATATTTATTGAAGGCAGGCATTTTAAATTTAAGGGGTAGGGGAACCTCAACGAATAAGCATAAATATGTGAAGTCCGTGGCATGGATTTCGGCACCACCCATTTTCATCAGCTACTTCTGTATTTTATCCAACTATTCTTTCAGTTGCTCTGACTCTTTTGATAGAGGGGCCGCTTTCTCGGTTTTTAGTTGGACTTCACTCTGGGCCACCAATGGGTGGGCAATTATGAGAGGAGGGTTAAGGTTGGTTAATGCCCCAGCGTAGGCTCCGCTATCCCTAATCTCATCCTCCTCATACTGTTGGTTGGCATAATGTGCAGTGAGGGCGGGATTTTCTTATTGTTGTTTCCCGGGTTGGACGGGAATGACATGAGTGGGGGTGGGGTGAGCCCATTGGGGGTGAGGAAAGGTTTGTTGGGTGATGGGATTTTGGTTTAGAGGTGGGGCCTGACGGGTCCATTGGGTATGGGGGAAGGTTGGGAGATGGCCTTGGGGTGTGGGGAAATGGGAAAATTGGGTTTGGGGTATGGCATGGGTTTGACCTGGCTGTGAAGGTTGGGTGAAATGTTGGGGATATTGTGGAAGGTATGAGTGTGGGGTTTGGGTTTAGGCCATGAAGCCTTGGTCATTTTGGGCCATGGGCCACTGATGGGTTTGGGTCATGGGTAGGTTTGGGCCATGGGCCCTTGATGGGTTTGGGCCAATGGGCCTTGGTAGGTTTGGGCCAATGGGCCTTGGTAGGTCTGGGCCATAGGCCCTTGATGGGTTTGGCCCAATGGGCCTTGGTGGGTCTGGGTCATGGGCCTTTGATGGGTTTGACCCAAAGGGCCTGGATTGGTCTGGGCCATGGGTCCTGGATAGGTTTGGGTGGGTCATGGAGTCCTAGGATATGTGGGAAAAGGGGGTTTGGGCCAATGGACCTTGTGGTATGTGGGAGGTTGGAGACTGGGCCATTTGGCCTTGGGGTGTATGAGTAGTGGGAGGTTGGGCCATGGGCCCTTGGGGCATGTGGGTAATGGGAGTTTGGATGGTGTGCATTATGGGGGGTTGATGGGGATCATTGAGGTGTGAGGCATGGAGATTGGCTAGGGTGTGAGATGGGTTTAGGGACATGGGGTGTGGAGGAGGGGAGGTGTTTTAAGAAGCCTTCCATATGGAGTAGGCTTGGAACATCTCCTCCATTATTGTCATGGAGGGAGGATTGGATGTGGGTGGTGGAGATGGGATGGATGGGAAATTGGGCATGGCCCTGGTATGATCGGGCATGGCCATGGTAAAAGGTAGGGTATGGGGTGGATTGGAGAGTTGAGATGGGGCAAAGGATGTGAAAGGATTAGGGATGTTAGGGGTGGATGTTTGAAAAAAAAGGGGCATGGCCCTGGTAAAAATGGTCATGACCCAGGTAGATGGGGGGATTTGTGGGGGGTTGGATAGGGAGGAAGTGGTGTATGTGAATGTGGGTGGATCGGGCCTATAGGGGGAAGATGGGAAATGGGGCATGGATGTGGATTGGGAGAATGGGTTTGGGTTTTATATGGATGTGGATGGGAAATGGCTTGGATTTTGCATTTGTATGGTTTGGGCAAAAGATGGAGAATGGGGGGTTGGACTTTGGATATTTTGGGAGGTAGTGGTTGGGAAAATGGGGGCACTAAACGGGTCGGTAACGGCAAAGGGTGATTAGGTGAGGGGGATGGCGGATAAAACTTCTCCCAAATGGGAGTGGGTTGGAGAATGTGGTGGGGATGAGTCGGGATCGGCATAAGCCGGGTCCACAACCCACGACATGTCTTAGTATCAGGTTTGGTATGGGTGCCTCGGATAAGGCCCGAAAATCCTCCTTCTTCCCCTATGGGACGGCGGAGGGCAAGATGATGTCGTTGTGCTAGCACCATAAACTATATTTTTTTTATTTTTGATTTGCTTTTTATTATTTTTTTGATTTTTTTTTGAAAAAAGTTTTTGAAAAACAAAGGTTCCGAGGCCTTAGAATTCCCTTCTCGGGTGGCACTCGTACCCTAATTCAAGTCCTGTGGCTACGATTCCGACGTGCTTCAGAATAATCAAAGGAGAACTTTCGATCTATTGAAGGCATAGAAATCGAGGCAAACAACCCGATCCCTCGGAATGGGCCAAAAAGAAGTTGCCCTCGTTTGATCGGCAGGGGCGTATTGAGTGTCGGAGATGGCGGGGCCCAAACAAGGCACTAAGCACACTAATCGGCGGACTCGAGAGGAGAAAAAGGCCACAGATTCGGGCTGGTGTGGTGTTAAACAGACCTGGCGCAACTAATACATGCGCCCAAGGTAAAACTTTGGATTTTAAAGCAGGTTGCGCCAGTTATAAATTCCAGTTTTTTTGTACTGGCACAAGTAATACTTGCGCCAGACAAAAATGGTATTCCAGAATGTATAACAGCAGAAACAGCAGCCCAAAATGAGTTTCTTTTTTTGGTTTTTGTGAAAGCTAGGTTTTCGGGAACTGAACTATTTTTTGGTGATCGATTCTCTCCTCACCGCACCTAAAGGGTTTGAGTCCAGTATAACTCGCTAGCGCGCTCCCCAAGGGTTTTAAGCTTAGGAATGGGAACCCACCCGATATACCTCTGGTGCAAGCACCTTCTTAGATACTAGGTGAGCTGAGACTTTTCTGGATCATCACCACTAGGGGCTGCCGTCGTATTAAGACTCGGGTGTTTGTGTGTTTGCCTAATTCCCACCCTTTTAAAATCTACCCCGTAAAAACAAATTAATTAAGCTCCCTAACTTGGTTCAATTTTAATTTTTTTCAATGCTTTTCTTGTTTTTTTGGAAGTTTTCTTTAGTTCAAAGACCGGGGGTGAGGACCCCGTGCCGCCACTACGGACCGGCGTCCACCGTTGGAATATGCTTGCACAAGTAGGCCCGCCAATTGGCTAAGGCACTTTAAATGATAGGAAAGTAAGGAAATTAAAAGACAATACTCAAGTAGGCTCGCAGATCAGCTAAGGCACTTAAAATGGCAGAAAAGTAAAGATATGTGAAGGACAATGCGCATGTAGGCCCACCAGTCGGCTAAGGCTCGTAAATGATGAAAAAGTAGGGGTGAGAAAAATTTAAAAATAGTGAAAAAAATAGCAAAAATGGTTAGTGAAAAATAAAAAATAAAGGGCCAAATTTCAAGGAGAAGCTCTACAAGCTATCCCCAGCAGAGTCGCCATCTGTGCAACCGTGGGATTTTTGACGATTCTGTAGCGGCGATGTGCTCGCTTGCAAAAAAAATAGAGTCGCCACCCGAAGCTTTCGGTGTCTCGGGAAACCTAGTTCACTTTTATGAGCACCGAAGTGCTAAAAATATGGCTCTGAATTCGGTCTACACCAAAGGCTCTTGGGTAGGGGCTTCGATTATTGATTGGGAAGGTTTTAGGCACCCGATCAACCCACTTAGCACGGTTTCTACTTATGACCAAAAATAAAATAAAGTAAAAGAAAGGAAAATAACTTCCTCTTGCCCAAAAGGGGTAAGAATCCTATTTATGCCCCTCCGTTCCTACCGAAAAGTTGGCGGCGTAACGGTACAAATGGGAGGATGGAGGGACCTAGAAAGAGATAGGAGAAGAAAGGGGAGAACTGGAGCCCTCAGGCCCTTGTAGCACCGAAGGAGAGCCTTGCGTGGCTTGCTTTGATGAGTTTTTGAAGGCCTTGTATGGTGGAAAATGGGGTTCTAACTCCTAAGGCTTAAAGCTAAGCGGTAGGGAAGGGAGGCTAGGGGATTACACACACCTAGGCTAAGGGTTTTGGATGTAAGAACAAGCTTGAAATGAGGTTGGGAGATTCTAGAATTAGGGTGAAAATGGTGCACAAAAGGGAGAAAGAACTCACTTTGAGCTCTTTCTCTCTTAAGCAAATTTCTCAACCCCTAAACCAAGGGGTGGCGGTCTCTGTTGATAGTAAATGGGTGGATTAGGAGACCACTTAAGTGCTAATTGGGGTTAGCAATTAGGTAATCTCAAATCTAAGGTTTCCTAGAGTTTTTGGAGCCTTGAAATGTGTGGAAGGATCCTCCAATGGTGGATGATGGGGTGAGGCCTTAAGTCACTTAAGGGGTTGCAAATAGGTAGTGAATGGGTGCAATAGAACTATCAAAATACACCCCAAAGGTCGAGGTGGTTAACAAATCAAACCCCAATCACGAATTTTGAGTTAAAAACCATGGGTTACTTTTCATATGCCTGGCACAACTAATAGTTGCGCAAGGCAAATATACAGTAAAACAGTAATGAACAGTAGCCGGAATGTTGGCTTCGCGAGGAGTGGGGGACCCATTTATACTTGGCACAACTAGTTGTTGCGCCAGGCCATTTCTTAGGGAAAAAGGTCTGAGGTACCTATTAGTTGCGCTAGGCAAATTCTGGGGGAAAATGGCTTGGCGCAACTATTAGTTGTGCCAAGCAAAAATTCCTCCAAAATGACCCAATTTTCAAATGTTCATAACATTTGATATATAACTCCAATTGAGGTAATTTTTGGCGCGTTGGAAAGTTGGAGAAGTCCTCTTTTCAATGGTATATGATTTGATATTAGTAGAAGGCCTTAAATAGTCCTGGTGCACCACTCTTCATCTATTGCCCGGGAAGGTTAGGTTTAGGGTTTGAAATGGGTTCTAAAGGTCGGGATTGGTTTCTAAGGGTTTGGGAAAGGTTCCTAAGGGATCTAGGGTGATTCCTAAGGGTTTGGGGTGATTCCTAAGTGTTCCATACATGCCATCAAAAGCTCAAAAATGTGCCTCTCTCAAAATATATTTCGATCAGGCCTTGGGCCAAATTTGGGTGTCTACAGTGACCATGAAAAATCGATACCTTCTTCATCGTTTTAAATTTAAACCTTGTAAGTGCACAAATTTGAATATACTAGGGCAAGTACATGGGTGTCGAACCACAGGGACTTGTAATTTATCTAATCTAATCTCTATCCTATTCTAATGAAAATTATATAAAATTAAGTTTCCTATAATAATATAAAAGGAAAAAGAAAACCTAAAAAGAACAGTTTTGAAATAAGATATGATTAGGTAGTCTAGGATCTCTCTTGGATCTCAGACTCGCAAATAATAAATCCTATTTCTCTCTAATGATGAATCCCAGGTACCCCCGCTCTAGGCTTCAAGCTCCATCGCATCGTATATGAATTAGATAAATCTAAACATCAAGGCATAATTGCACATAACCAACTACAACTACCCTATAAGGCCTAGTCTATCGGCGAATGTCCTATCTAATCTAACCTCAATCCCTACAAGCCCACTAGGATTAAATTAAACAAAATAAAACCTTTATAGTCGCTCATTCTTGATTATTGTCAGAACCTCGAACATGCAATCATACGATAAACACGATTCAAAACAGAAAACGAAATAGAAATTTATTATAAACTTATTTGAAATGTACAAGAGATCGCAACTTGAAACTTTTAGCCTCGCATCAATCGAAGGACCTTAATATTACTGAATCGGTCTTCTCTCGATGATTACAATCAATCTCACTCTATTTCAAAACTGAAAACTAACTTAAAAACCTATGAACTTTCACGCAAAAACTCTCTAAAAAATTCTATGGTAAGGGATCCTAAATCTAAACCTAGGGTCCTTATTTATAGATGTATAAGGCCCTAGAACAATTATACACGACAAGTATCTCAAGAAATCCCAAGAAATCAATTCACCAAAGAAGAATTCAGAGGAGATCTCAGATGCCAGAAGAAATCTAGCTGGAAGAGCAGGAAATTAGCTTGAAAACACCATCTCGACCAGTTGAGAGTGAATCTCGATCGGTCGACCTTTAGATTGCTCCATGTCACATCGCGTTTGGCTTCAGAAATCAAACTCGACCGGTCGACTTCTGTCTTGACCGGCCAAGATTATATTTATATAATCTTTCATTCTATTTTGATCCATCTTGACCAGTCCAATTGACCTTAGACCAATCCATTTTGAGATTTCGGAAGCTCTGAACACTTGATCAATCGAAATAACCATTTCTACCAGTCAATATACTCTCTTCTTTCTTCTCTCTTTTCTCCCCTGGGTAGCTTTCTGCTGAGCAAACTCGACTGGTCGAAATTGCAGTCTCAACCGATCAAAATGACCTTTCTATGCATTTCTTCAGCTTGCTTTCCTTGGGCTTCTTGCCAATGCTTTGGGTTCCTTCTAACTTAGCTCTTTTAACTATTTTTACAACAATTCAGCCTTTCAACCAATTGTAACACAACATGAACAAAATGCGCACATTAGTAGTTAAGTGAGGGCTAACAAGGTCAAGATTTGGGTATAATTTATACCATTTACTGACCAATCTCCTCTTCCTCATAGCGATGACCTATTTGATCAACTATAGGGTGATATTTACATTTCTATGATAGATCTCAGGTCCGAATATCATCATTTGAAAGTCAGAGTAGAAGATATTCTGAAGACTACATTTGGTATGAGGCATGGACATTACGAGTTTCTTGTTATGCCTATTGGACTCAGGAATGCCCCTGTCGTGTTTATGGATTTGATGAACCACGTATTCAAAGAGTTTCCTGACAAGTTTGTCATTGTGTTTATCAATGATATCTGTTGGGGACTTGGAGTGTGCTAATTTAGTGTGCAACAAAATAGACTCAAATTAAAACAAAGGATGGACTCAACACAACTACAATCTCCTGGACCTGCAAGATAATGGGCTATTGCAGCAAGTTTTATAGGTAAGTGAGGGTATGTTCACAAGGAAAATGTGAATAAACTATGATGGATCCCTAGATCTATAATAGATCTAGCACTCAATCCTACTTTAAGCTACTCTAAAACAAGAGAGAGGAGAGGTTTTTTTGGATTTTTGTCACTATAAACTTCATATTTTAAATGCAGTTGATCCAGAGCTTAAGAGAACATAGAGGTAAGAGGAAATGGATTAAAAATTAAAAGGATGAAGATCAGCAGCTAGGGATTTGGTATTTCACTGAAAATAAATCAAAGCAAAGGCAATGCTTAGATCGGATCTGCAACAATCCTTCATCTAGCAACAAGCTCCCCAGGTTTTACCCCGACAGATGAATGGTAAAAGAATCCAATCTTAACCAGAGAATAAAAGCAATCCTAAATCTATGATCTGTCCACTTTAATGGTCACAGACCGTCCCAGAGATTGTCTCAAAGGCTATGATCTGTCCGCTTTAATGGTCATAGACCATCGTAGAGATTGTCTTGAGCCAATGGTTTTAATTAGAATGGGGTAACCATTGTAGATGCTGTGTATGCCAGGCTACAAGCACCCCATTTCAGGCTGGCTGATAGGAGTATCCAAACTAAGGAAATCAAATATGAATAAACAAAATCTAGCTCAGAATTAACCCACAATTCCATTACAATGCTACTACTTACAATGATGTGCTCAAATCTATAATCTGTGCAGCATCCGATCCCTCACAAAGCCTCTGAAACTCTCAATTATAGATCATATCCTCACCCTAGCTACTAAAGAGGTTTTTTAGCCAACCATCATTGGCTAATGACAAGGAAGAAGAAGGAAACGAGAGGGAAAAATTGGAGGTAAAAATGAATTCGATCTCGGCTCTGCTCTCTCAATTTTTGGATCCTTTCAATGTCGTTGCTCCTCTATTTTTACCTTTTTCCCATATCAGTTTCAGCCAATCAAAATTCAAAAGAATAACGCAGTTATGCTGATGTGGCGGATCCCTTTTCTAGAAGCTTTCCTCCTAGTGGTCCACAATTGACAAGTACATGTGAGGTAGTTAGGGTTCTCGCTCGTGCTTATTTGAATACCTAAAATACCCCCAGGGGTCACTATCATGCCTTGGAGTGTGTGTGAGGAATCTGGAAGTTCTGATTACTGAAGAAGGGTCATTGGAAGTTCTCTGAATGAATGTCGAGAGGTTTTAGAGAGAGTTTCGACGGGTTCTTGGTCTCTATGCTCAGCCTTTCGATAGGTTTGGGATAACCTCTCGCTGGGTTGAATTGTACTCATTGCTAGGATTAGCCTCTCTCGACAGGTTTGAAATAGCTCTCGACACCCTCTGTTTAGTCCTTCCTCCATCCTGTCGATGGGTTACAACCATCCTATCACCTTGGTGAGGTGATCGATATGTTGGGGATCATCTCGATAGGTTCTGAAGGATCCTGTCGAAGGTTTCTCTTGTTCTACTTGATAGGTTTATGTGAACCTCGCGACTTCCACTGCAGCTTCAGCAATGGTGTCAATAGGATTCTTTCTTTCTGCAATCACAACCTATCGACAAGCACCTGGATCCTCGAGATTGCTTAGTGGTTCCTCTCGATAGCTTCTTCCTTGACTTTCCTCAACTGGCACCTATTTCTGGTCATTATCTTCCATCTGTTAGTGCTTAGCAACCTCTTGGTGGGTTCAGTCTATCTTCTCTGCAACTGTGCTTGGTCACAAGCATGACTTGTTGAGCCCATGACCTTCTCATTAATTTATACAACTCTGATTGCTTGACTGGCAGGCTTTTAGGCTGTTGTAAAACCTTGATGAGGAACAAATTGCTTCTTTGGCCTTTTTAGGTGGATATCTGCACTAAGGCTGGATTTTATTGCTTATCTACAAAACGTCTTTAACACACCCTATTAGTCTATTCAAGGGCCTAACAGAGGTCGGGTTAGGAGGTAAAAAATGGTATTTTTTACTACTCAACACACCCCCAAACCTACGCTTTGCTAGTCCCTGAGCAAAGAAGAAACTTAAAACAATTATTGAAAATGAAAAAAAAATATGCCACTTTTGTAGGGAACACAGATTCATTTAGCATATGGATCAAGCCTTTTAAACCCCTAGGTGATCCCTAGTGGAGGAGTGAAGTCTCCTGAGGGTTTTCTGGGAAGTTACCCATAAACTTCCCCAATGGTTCAGTTAATGTTAATGCAGCATGTTGAGAACAAAAATCAAGTCAAAATGAAATTCATTCCACACCTTGTTCCTTTAAGCTCAAAAGGTTTTTATAAAAAACATAGCCTTTAAAAAACTGAAATTCTGCTACATTTCCTTTACAATCAATCAACTCATGTCAAGGCATTTTATCTGAAATTTAACACATAGCTAGCTATCAAATTGAGAATGTCTGTTATGATACAACTCCCAACAAACTTAATTTCAGACCCAATGCTCACCCGGGCTTGTCACTCAGAAGGAAACTAGAAGGGTGCATCAGTTCACTCAACTCAGGAGCAGTTACAGCCCTCAAATAGGATTGCAAGCATGACCATAGGCATTGCTCTAATTTCTAAAATTTCTTAACTCTTTTCACCATAGATCAGACATATCCTTGCCTCCACGTGACAGCTAAACCAATTTTAGATCAGTAAGGACATTTTATTGGGGTTGTAATGTGGCTTATGGGTGAAGTTTATAAAGAATAAAAGGGTAAAAAGGATTCAAATTTGAGAAATCAGTAAAGTAAGAAGGTGATTTGCAACTTCACAACCTTCATTTCAGCATAATTCCATCTTCTTGTATTTTTTCAAAATATCTAATGAAATGACTTCTCTCTCACCCTTTTGTTTTGCTTTTCTGTTTTTCTTTTCTTTTTGTATTCCTTTCTTTTGTGTTTTTCTCTATTTTTTTTATGGGCTGGCATGCCACAATTACACATCACTCTTGCCTCCACATGTGTTTTCTTCTTCTTGTACCAGATTGTCAAAACTTACTCCTCGAACCTCTTCAATTCCTTCACCTTTCCTTTTGAAATCTCAAAGTGAGGGTCAGGCTGCATTACGTCATTAAGGTTGTGGGTACAACTTTTCTGGTTTGTATCAAAGAAAAGCTTGGATTTCAAGGCTCAAATGGTGTTTATCAAGGGCAGTTCAAATGGTAAGGATATTTTCAGCTCAAACTGTCCAATGTCAAGAATGCTGTCAGGCTATTTCGACTTGAATTTGCCTAACTTCTAGTGATCAAAGTTGGATCCAGTCAATCCTTAGAGTAAAAAAATTGCCAAGACACTCTTTAAAAAGGTAAGTTCTCAGGCCCAAATCTCACTCGGTATGGTTTTCCATCAAATTTTCTGGGGAGTATCCTCACAGATTTTCTCTCCTCTCAAGGTCACTAAGTGTTAATTTTTAAATAGAAGTTCCTGACATTTGCTTCATTATAGTGTTAGAGCTGCAACATTATTCGAATGTTAAAAAGTTTTTTCTTTTTCAATTTTCCTAACAAAAAAATTCAGGTGGGGATTTACTTCATTTTCTTAGTGTTTTATTGAACCTTGCTGCACTACTATTAACTATCCATTGGTAAGACATGCCTTGCCACACCCCGAAACCTATGAGAAGCAGTGTCCTCACTGTGTTAAAGATAACAGTGGGTGTGCAGCAAGGAAAAAAAAAACAAAGATACACAAGGAAAGAAAAGAAATATAAGACAAAAATAGCAAAGAAACTAATTAACACCAAAATGAAATTGTATTCAAATATATACAGAGAGTATGCAGATGCAAATGAGTAAAGAAAATAAAAAGTAGAAAAGAAAACCAAGACACATTCTAATATAGACACGACTCAGGCGGGAACGTCCAAAGCCTCAAACAAATATCCCATTCAAAAAGTTGCACCCCTGGCTCAGGGATATCCTCAAGATGTTGCCGCTGGAAGAGGAACTGCAAGCCAAGGGAGGGAATGAGAAGTCCTAGGAGGAAGGAACTTAAGCGGGTGGTGGATGGGGAGGCGAGGGTAGGGGAGAGGAGGCAGGGTGTTCTATCTTATGTTTTTTCTTCTTCCTCTTATCTTTTTTCTTCTCTTCCTGGGACAGAATCTGTTGCACCTCCTCGTATTCATCCCAAAGGAATTATAGTGGGTCTGGCTCCTTAGGTGGTGGCGGGCCCAACCAGATTGGGTAAAATTTGTTTGGTTTATCGATGAGTTTGTCATCCACCATGGTTGGAAGTAGGGATGAACTGACAAAGTCGACAGAGATTGAGTACCACAGAGGGGGTCGAGCTTGCTATTTAAAGGGCGAGGTAGATGGAATAGGGATTGTCAGAATAAATGTTCGCATTTTTTCAAAGCTTAACTGTTAAAGTGACGGTGGCAATAAATGGCATGACAATGGCGGTAAGCACGGCATGTCGTGTGAATTATTATGGGGAATGACACTGTGGAGTGCATGCTTGACTATTTTTAGCCATGGAGTTTAATGCGAGGAGAAAAGAGGAATTAATGCTTGGACACGGAGGAGGGAAACGCTGCTGAGTCCTTTGGAGGGGTACATGGAGCCCTTCTACCGGTATTCTGTACCTATCGAGAATTACAAAGGAGGATCCTCAGATCTTATCGACAGATTCAGCGATCGTATCGACAGAAAATGATGCACCAGTAAAACTCGTCGATACATTCCTTTAGAGCTTTCAGAACCTATCGACAAGCAGCCCAAACCTTCTCAACAGGTTATAAATCAATGCAAATAGGCCTATATCATGGTTGTTGGCCTATATCATGTCCCACGACCATGCTATATATCCCTTAGTCAACTCAGGAAGTTCCCAGCCCCAAGTCGGTCTATGATAGACACCTGATATTTACATACTCATACTAACCCTAATGACTCTGCGAAATAGTAGTAGCACACCAAAACATCAACAATGATACATATGATATACATTGTTGAGAATCAGTTAAGTAATGGAGGATCTTGAAGGGAAATGGTCACTATGGGATCCACATTTTCAACAATAGGCTTGAGCCTCTGACCATTAAAATGGGAATACATGCTCAACTATGTAGGGTCCCTCCCATCTGGATTTCAATTTTTCTGAGAAACATTTCAGCTTAGAGTTGAAATGCCATACCTTGCTGCCAACAATGAAATCTTTTCTTAACAAGTGCTTGTAAAAGAAGACCTTGGATTTCTCCTTGTAAATTCTTGCATTGGAATAAGCGTCCAACCTTAGCTCATCCAACTCAGACTGTTGGAGTTTGCTCTAAATGCTAGTAGAAGTTAAGTCAGTATTAAAAGCTTTAATGGCCCAATATGCCCTACGCTCAAGCTCCACTGGTAAATGGCATGCCTTACCATATACCAGCCGAAAAGGAGACATCCCAATGGGGGTCTTGTAATCAGTTCTATAAGCCCATAAAGCATCAGGTAGCTTCAGAAACCAATCCTTCATATCCACTCTCACTGTTTTCTCCAAAATGTGTTTGATCACTCTGTTAGAAATCTTCATCTGCCCATTGGTTTGTGGGTGGTATGGGGTGGCAACTCTGTGTATCACAGAGTTCTTTCTAAGGAGGTTTTTAAATTGTTTATTGCAGAAATGGCTCCCCCCATCACTGGTGATGGCTCTGGGGGTGCCAAACCTAGTGAAAATATTGTCCTTCAAAAAGTTGAGGACAACCTTGTGATCATTAGTTCTTGTGGCTATGGCCTCGACCCATTTGGACACATAGTCCACAACCACAAGAATGTAATTATAACCATGGGAAAGAAGGAATGGGCCCATAAAGTCTATCCCCCAAATATCAAAAAGCTCAACCACAAGAATGGGCTACAAGGGCATGAAATTTCATGTGAAAATACTCCCCATTTGTTGGCATCTAGAGTAGGCTTTGCAGTCTTGAAAGACATCCTTGAAAAGAGTGGACAAATAAAATCCACTTTGAAGCACCTTTACAGTAGTTTTGTTGCCACTGAAATGGCCTCCGCAAGCCTGTTCATGGCACATAGTCAGAATGTTTTTAAATTCGGTTTCAGGCACACATCTTCTCACCACTTAGTCTGCACAATACTTAAAAAGGTAAGGATCCTCCCACATGTAATATCGAATCTGTGAGAAAAATAGATTCTTATCATCCTTGTTCCAATGTGGAGGGATTTTACCTGCAGCTAGATAGTTTACTATGTTGGCAAACCAGGGCACACTCATCTCTACAGCAAAGCTCTCTTGTTCATCTGGGAAGGAATCATTGATGGGAAAACTCTCTTGTTTAGCAGTTGGGATCCTGGATAGGTGGTCTGCTACCACATTCTCAACCCCCTTAATGTCCTTGATCTCTAAATTAAATTCCTGTAACAGCAAAACTCATCTTATTAGTCTAACTTTGGCATCATTTTTGGACAAGAGATATTTTAGGGCTGAGTGGTCAGTAAACACAATGATCTTAGATCCCAGCACATATGATCAAAATTTCTCCAAAGCAAATACATTAGCCAACAACTCTTTTTTAGTTGTTGTATAATTCAGCTGAGCATCAGCCATTGATTTGCTTGCATAGGCCACTACACTTGGTGCCTTGTCTTTTCTTTGTCCCAAGACTGCACCAATAGCAAAGTCTGATGCATCACGCATCAGCTCGAATGGCTAGGAGAAATTAGGAGCTTGTAAAATGAGAGCAGTAGTCAAACATGTCTTTAGCAATTCAAAGGCAGCTAGACATTCATCACTGAATTCAAATGGAACCTCCTGGCACAACAGGTGGCAAAGAGGTTTGGAAATTTTGCTGAAATCTTTGATGACCTTTAATAGAAACCAACATGACCTAGAAATGACTTGACTTGCTTGACAATTTTGGGTGGGGGTAGATGTGCAATTAAGTTAATTTTAGCTTGATCAACCTCTATCCCTTTGTGGGAGACAACATGCCCTAAGACAGTGCCTTGAGTCACTATGAAGTGACTCTTCTCCCAACTTAAGACTAGGTTGGTTTCTTCACATCTTTACAACACCAGGCTAAGGTGTTATAAGTATTGACTGAAATCATCCCCATAAATGGAAAAATATCCATAAAAATCTCCAAGAACTGATCAATCATGTCAGAGAAAATAACATACATACATCTTTGAAAGGTGTCAGGTGCATTACATAGTCCAAATGGCATCCTTCTGTATGCAAAGGTTCAAATGGGGCATGTAAAGGTTTTTTTCTCTTGATCTTGTGGGTATACATGGATCTAATTATATCCTAAATAACCATCAAAAAAATAATAAAATGCCTTTCCTGCTAGCTTATCCAAGATTTGATCAATGAATGGCAATGGGAAATGATCTTTGTTGGTTTTCTTACTGAGCTTTCTATAATCTATACACACCCTCCAACCAGTAGTCTATCTGGTTGGGATCAGCTCTCCTAAGTCTGCATGAACTATAGTTATCCCGGATTTCTTAGGCACCACCTGGGTAGGTGCCACCCATTGAGAATCTGAGATGGGGTAAATGACCCCAGCATCTAACAGCTTGACAACTTCTTTTATGACAACCTCCTATATGTGTGGGTTCAATTTCCTTTACATCTTTCTAGAAGGTTTGGAGCCCTCTTCAAGATGAATCTTGTGCATGCACACAGCAGGATTTATACCTCTAAGATCTACAATAGTCCACCCTATTGCTCTCTTATGCTTCCTCAGCACATAAAGTAGTTCTTCCTCTTGTTCAAGAGTGTGGGAGGAAGAAATTATGACTGGCACTTTCTTATTAGCTGCTAGAAAAGCGTACTTTAAAGATTTTGGGAGCTACTTCAGCTCCACATCTGGGGGACTGATGAGTAAAGGCAGTAGGGATGCCTTAAAAGGTGGTGGAAGAGATAACAAAGTTGGTTTCCCTGGGGGATGCTTTACTGGCTCCACTTCAGAATTTACAGTTTGCACTTGCACAAGCTCAGAGGTGAAGGCTTTCTCTTCCACAGTTTTCTTCCAAACTTCATCAAAAACATCAAACAGATCATTATTAAGCAGAAGTTGGGGTAGAGTTTCTTCCACTAACTCATCCAGTAGCTCAATGAAAAAAAAGTCCTCATTATATAAATCAGATTGATGAGCTGCATTATACACATTCAATTTGACTTTCATATTACCAACGGTTACTTCCATGACTCCTGATCTACATTGAATGCACACATGGCAGTGGCCAAGAAAGGCCTATCCAAAATCACAAGGATGGAAGTAGCAGACTTGCTCGGCTCCATATCTAGCAGCAAAAAACCTGCAGGATAAAAGAATTTGTCAACCCCAACTAAGACATCTTCTATGATGTCCACAGGCTTCCTTTCAGATCTGTCAGCTAGTTATAAGACCACATGTGTGGGCTTCAACTCACTTAAGCCCAACTTCTCATATACTGAATATGGAAGTAAATTCACACTAGCTCCCAGATTTAATAAGCCCTTTTCAATGGTATGATCCCCAATGCAGCAGTGGATAGTGGGAACTCCAGGGTCTTGGAGCTTGGTTGGGGTTGCTATAGTCAAGACCTGGTTCACTTCTTCTACTGAAAAGACTTTCTTGGATAGGTGAATCCTTGATTATCTTTTGTGGGTGCAAAGATCTTTTAAAAACTTGGCATAGGCTGACACTTGCCTGATTGCATCAAGTAAAGGTAAGTTGATCTTTACTTGCTTAAAGGTTTCTATCATGTCCTCTACTTTGGCATTCCCCTTATCAAAAGGAGAAGCTGCTTTTAAAGTATTTGGAAATGGCAAATGGGGAACTGGCCTCCCATTTGCAGCCTTAGTCAACTCATCAAATTTTTCTTTATTTTTGTTTTTAATTTTTTCTTCTTTTTTTTCTTTTTTCTGTTTCTGTTGGGGAGCATGAACATCCCCCTTATTCAAACTGGGCTGCTCCTACTGGACATTCTTTGGGACTGCTTCATCATCTTCCTCAGAATTTATCAAAGGCTCACAGCCTACCTGATTGCCTACCAGCCTTCCACTTCTTAATGTGGTGACAGATTTAACTTCCTCATGGAAAGAAAAGACTTCTCCTACCACATATTGTCTCTTTGCATTGTCCATGGGCTAACTAGGCAGCCTACTTTCCTCTCCCTTTGTCAATGCATTAGACAGTTGACCAAGATGGTGTTCTATCTTTTTTATACTCTGACTATGAGAGTGGACTATTTGAGACGAAGAGCCTAAATTCTGTAATGAGGCTACAACTTGTTCTTCAAAAGAGGGTGTTCTAGAAGCTGAAGTTGGGGCATTTGGTTGCAAAGGCTGAACCATAGGTTGAGCCATAGGTTGCTGTTATTGGATCCTTGGAAAAAAATTCTATTGATAAGTTTGGGGAGCAGGTTTAAAAGGCATTTGATGTGCTTGCTGGTAGAACTGATGCTGGAACTGCTACTAGTTTAGATTTTGCGCATTATCTTGATTCCACCTCAGGTTAGGGTGGTTTCTCCAAGAACAACCAGCAGTTGGCTGCTGACCATAAGATTGGGCAGCAGCCACATGTTCCATTACCAATTCTGGGAATTGCCCAACTGAGGGACAATCCGGAATGGGATGAGTGTGAGATTGACAAATGGGACATGTCTCTCCCACACTAGCATCCAATGGAGACTGCCTCTCCTCCATCATGTTCTCCAGCTTTTGAGTTAAGCTGGTTACCCTTCTTTCCAAATTGTTACACCCACCAATCTCATATAATTTTCCTCTTGATGTATTCTCCTTCACCATTCCTCCTGGGGTGTCCACATCCCTAGTAAGAGACTCTTGCTGTAATGAATTTTCACTAATAACATCAAACAATTTCCATGCTTCCTTAGCTGTTTTATGAAGGTATGTGCCTCCACAAAAAGCATCCACCATATTTCTACTCTTTGAGTCAATTCCTTGATAAAAACTTTACATAAGTTGCCATTCAGGAATTTAGCTAGGAATTGGCTTTGCATGTCATCCCAACAGCTTCTTGAATCTCTCCCATGCCTCATGGAACCCTTTGGTTGGGATACTGCCTCAACAGCTTCTTGAATCTCTCCCATGCCTCATGGAACCCTTTAGTTGGGAGTTAAGAAAATGAGAGGATATTCTTCCTCAACTGACTTGGGAAGAATTTAGCTAGGAATTGGCTTTGCATGTCATCCCACGAGTTGATACTATTAGGGGGAAGCAAAGATAACCAAGCCCTGACTTTGTCCATTAATGAAAAAAGAAATAGCCTAAGCTTGGTGGCTTCTGGCCCTAGACCTGTAATGTTAAAGGTAGTACAGAAGGCAAGAAATTCATCCACATGCTTGTATGAGTCCTTTTTACTCAAACCATGGAAAGAAGGCAACATCTGAATGGTTGAGGACTTAATCTCATAATTAGCTTCCACAGCAGGAAACTGGATACAAAAAGGAGAGTTATATGCGCCAAGTGCATAATAATCCTTCAACAACAACCTCGATTGCTCACCCATTACAACAAATTCAATTTCAGCAGATGTAGATGGGGTTTGTTTGGGTCTAAGAATCCTTTCAACCTCTGGATTTAATGGCAAAATCTAGGGGTTGAGTTTTTCTTCCAAACATACACCCCTCACACAATGCCCAAAATACAGTTCACAACCAATACAACAAGGAAGAAGCACAAATAGTTGATAAATCTACAAATGTACAGATCTAAAAAATAATAGAATAAAGAGAAGCAAACTTCAGCACAACCTCTAGCGCAATGCTCGGAGCACCACAGATTTAGATCTGAAAAGAAAATCAAGCTACAAAATACTATAGGAGCAATTAGTCGAACACTTAGCAGGTAATCACAATTACAAATCTAAAAAATTAGAAAGAAAACTTAGATATAACAAATTTAGATCACATGATCCCTGGCAGCAGCGCTAATAACTTGTTGGGGAAATGGAGTGTGCTGATTTAGTGTGTAACAAAATAGAATCAAATTAAAACAAAGGATGGACTCAGCACAACTACAATCTCTTGGACCTGCAAGCTACAGGGCTATTACAGTATGTTTTATAGGTAAGTAAGGGTATATCCATAGGGAAAATGTGAATAAACTATGATGGATCCCCAAACCTACAATAGATCTGGCACTCTATCCTACTTTAAGCTACTCTAAAATAGGAGAGAGGAGAGTTTATTTTGGGTTTTTGCCACTATAAACTACAGATTTTAAAAACTGGTGATCCAGAGCTTAAGAGAACATAGAGGTAAGAGGAAATGGATTAAAAATCAAAAGGATGAAGATCAGCAGCTAGGGATTTGATATTTCACTAAAAATGAATTGAATCAAAGGCAATGCTTAGACAGATGCATGGTAAAAGAATCCAATCTCAACCAGAGAATGGAAGCAATCCAAAGGCTATGATCTGTCCACTTTAATGGTCGTAGACTATCCCAGAGATTGTCCCAATAAATTAAAGCAATCCTAAGGCTATGATCTATCCACTTTAATTGTCGCAGACCATCCTAGAGATTGTCTTGAGCCAACGGTTTTAATTAGAACGGGTTAACCATTTTAGACGCTGTGAATCTCTCTATTTATGGATGGCTCACAGGAGTATCTAAACTAAGGAAATCAAATAGGAATAAATGAAATCTAGCTCAAAATTAACTCTAAAACCCACAATTCCATTGTAATGCTACCATTTACATTGATGTGCTCAGATCTACAATCTGTGGAGCATCTGATCCCTCCCAAAGCCTCTGAAACTCTCAATGATAGATCATATCCTCACAAAGCCTCTGCTCTCTCAATTTCTTTATCCTTTCAATGTTGTTGCTCCTCTATTTATACCTTTTTCCCAGATCTGTTTCAGCCAATCAAAATTCGTAAGAATAATGCAGTTATATTGATGTGGCTGATCCCTCTTCTAGAAGTTTTCTGCTATTGGTCCACAACTAACAAGTACATGTGAGGTAGTTAGGGTTCCCGCTCGTGCTCAGTTGAATACTGAAAGTACCCCCCAGTGGTCGCTGTCGTGCCTTGGAGTATGTTCACGGAATCTGAAAGTTGTGACTGCTGAAGAAGGGTCATTGTAAGTTCTTAGAATGAATGTCGAGAGGTTTAAGAGAGCTTTTGGATGGGTTCTTGGTCTGTATGCTCAGTCTTTCGATAGGTTTGAGATAACCTCTCGCTGGGTTGAAGTGTACTCGTCGCTAGGATTAGCCTCTCTCGATAAGTTTGAAGTAGCTCTCGATACCCTCTGTTTAGTCCTTCCTCCATCCTGTCGACGGGTTTCAACCATCCTGTCGCCTTGGTGAGGTGATCGATATGTTGGGGATCATCTCGACAGGTTCTGAAGGATCCCGTCGAAGGCTTCTTTTGTTCTGCTTGATAGGTTTATTTGAACCTCACGACTTCCACTGCACCTTCAACTGAGGTGTCGACGGGATTCATTCTTTCTGCAATCACAACCTATTGACAAGCAGCTAGAACCTTGCGATAGCTTACTGGATCCACTCGACAGCTTCTTCCCTGACTTTCCTCAGCTAGCACCTATTTCTGGTACACTATATTCCATCTGTTAGTGCTTAGCAACCTCTTAGTGGGTTCAATCTATCTTCTCTGCAACTATGCTTGGTCTCAAGCATGACTTGTTGAGCCCATGACCTTCTCATGAATTTATACAACTCTGATTGCTTGACTGACAGGCTTTTCGGCTGTTGTGAAACCGTGATGAGGAACAGATTGCTTCTTTAGCCTTTTTAGGTGGATATCTATACTAAGGCTAGATTTTATTGCTTATCTACAAAACATCCTTAATACACCTTATTAGTCAATTCAAGGGCCTAAAAAAGGTTGGGTTAGGAGGTGAAAAATGATATTTTTCACTACTCAACATTATCCTTATTTATTTTAGAATGAAAGAAGCTCATAAGGACCACCTTCGTATTGTGCTTCAAACTCTTTGTAAGCACAGATTGCACGCGAAATTGGGCAAGTGTGAATTTGGGCTTGAGAAGGTATCTTTCTTAGGTCACATGATTTCGGCCGCAGGGATTTCTGTGGGTCCATAGAAGGTTGAAGCTGTTACAAATTTGCAAACACTAAAGAATGTCATCGAACTGAGAAGTTTTCTCAGCTTAGCTGGATATTATCATAAATTCGTGAAAGGATTTTCTCTTTTTACACTACCACTCACTATGCTAACCCATAAGAATAACAAATTTGTATGGACCGATTGGTGTGAGCAAAATTTTAACTTATTAAAGCAGAAACTCATGACAACTCCCATACTCACTTTACCTTCTAGACCTAGTGATTATGAAGTTTACAAGGATGCCTTGCGCCAAAGACTTGGATGTTTGTTGGAGCAACGTAAGAGAGCCATTGCCTATGGTTCGAGACAGTTGAAGCTGCATAAGAAGAACTATCCGGTTCATGATCTTGAGTTGGCAACAGTCATCTTTGCCCTTAAGATCTAGTGATACTATTTATATGGTGAGACTTTCGAGATCTATACAGACCACAAGAGCCTCAAATATTTATTTTTTCAGAAAGATCTGAACTTGAGGCATCGACAATGGATGGGGTACATGAAGGACTGTGACTGTTCCATTAATTACCATCAGGATAAAGAAAATGTGGTTGTTGACACTCTAAGTCAAAAATCCTCAAGACTATTAGCGGGTCTAAAAGCTTGGAAGCCGATCGATGAGATTGCTAAGCTGGATGTGCCACTTGACAAAATTGGTAAAGGAGCATACCTAGCCAGTATGACGGTCAAGCCTACTTTCGTTGACCGCATCAAAACTGAGCAGCCCCTAGATCCTGAAGTTTTGAAGATTATGGGACAACTAGCCAAGGGCCCTAAATCAGATTTTTCCATGCGCCTTGATGAGACCCTCCTTTTTCGAGATAGATTGTATGTTCCCGATGTTATAGCCTTGCGAAATGGGATTCTCAAGGAAGCACTTAAATATGGATATTCGGTGTACCCAGGTAGCACGAAGATGTACTGAAATATTCAAAATTACTACTGGTGGCCGAATATGAAGAGAGAGATTATTGAATACCTCTCTAGGTGTCTGGTATGCTACCAAGTGAAAGTTGAACACCAGAAGTAAGCCAATCTTTTACAGCCTTTACTGATTCTCAAGTGGAAGTGGAAGAACATCTCTATGGATTTCATAGTTGGACTCCCGAGAACTTCAAAGAAGTTTAACACCATCTGGATTATTATAGATCGATTGACTAAGTCGGTGTATTTTCTACCTTTTAAGAACATCGACAGTGGGGACAAACTTGTTGAGACATATATGAAAGAAATAGTCAAGCTTCATGGGGTTCTTGTGAGCATTGTGCCAGAGAGAGACACAAAGTTCACCTCTGAGCACTGGAAGAAATTTCAGGAAGCAATGGGTATGAGACACGATTTCAGTATAGCCTTGCATCCAAAAACTGACGGTCAAACCAAAAGAGTTAATCAGATTGTAGAATACATGCTTCAAGCCTGCATGTTACACTTTCGAGGTAACTGGGATGACCACCTTCATATGATTGAGTTTTCTTATAACAATAACTACCAAGCGAGCATCGAGATGTCTCCCTTTAAAAATATTTATGGCCGAATTTGTAGGATGCCTCTTTGTGGGAATGAGGTTGGAGAAAGAAAAATGCTTGGGCCGAAACTCGTACAAAGCACGACTGATAAGGTTAGAGTTATCTGTCAGAAGTTGAAGGAAGCTCGGGACCGTCAGAAAGCCTACGCCAATAGTAAAGATGCTTGATAGAATTCAAGATAGGAGATTTGGTTTTCATGTGTGCCACTGACTAATGGAATCTTGCATTTCGGAATGTGGGGAAACCTAAGTCCGAGATATGTGGAACCCTTCGTTATCACAGATCACATCGGCGAGATGGCCTATCAAATTTCACTTCCGAAACACTTCTCTGGTGTAGATAATGTGTTTCACGTCTCCATGTTGCAAAAATACCTCCCCGATCCATCTCGCATTCTTTAGGTCGAGCCGACTAGAGTTAGGGATGATTTGACCATCATAGAGAAGCCGGTTAGTATCGTAGATCGAAAGGAGAAGCTCGTCAAGGGTAAATCCATATGCTTCGTAAAAGTTCAATGGTAGCATCATTCATCAAAGGAAGCCACTTGGGAATGAGAAGTCGAGACTTTGGAGAAGTACCCGGAGCTTATCATCGCAGGTAGATAATTTTTTAGGATGAAAGTATTATAAGGGGGGCGAATGTAATGAACCGATTTTTAGTACACTTTATTTAGTGGTACTAGATGTGTTTTGCAGCGTGCACGATGTAAGTGCTCCACATTGAAACCAACCCTATTTGAGAAAACCTTATTTAAGTTTAAGTTACACAAACCTATTTACACTTTTTCTCTTCTTAAGAAACCCTAGCCGTGACAACTTCTTCTTCTCTACCCACCCTTTCTAAAAACTTTTAATCTCTTCCCTAAAACCTTTTGTGTGTTCTTCCACAAGAACCACTAAGATCTATTCCCACCATCAAGATCAAGGAGGAAGAAGATAGAGAAATCTAGGATGACCATCATGTGGAAAGTCGATCTTATCACCCTAATTGCCGCAGATCTACCGATTATGCATCAAGGGGTGGGTACCCGTCAATCCATCTGATTTTCCTCAAATCCCGTCGCGTATGGTACTTTCGATCGCATATTGATGGGCTAAATAATGAATCCTATTTTATGACTGTTATAAAAATTGCTAATAAGGAGAATGAGATGGCTAACCCCATTTCTTTATTTCATTTATTTTGAAGTATTTTGATAACGTTGGAAATACGACCAAAATGTTGGTCCTGTACCTGGCCCATGAGAGCCGTCCTCAATCTATGTTATTTTAGTTGTTTCACCATGTTTCGTGAAATGATCAATGATTCAAGCAGATTTAAAATTCGATACGCCCAATAGAAATCAATAAAAAGATACCGCCAATCGTAACTCTAATCTTTCATTCTATGGTTTCTGATGTCTGCATTGGATAGATTCTATATGAGAAATTTAGAACCTTAACTTTATCTTTAGTCTCGTTTATCCATCTAACTTATTTCTAATCAGCCATTAGTCTATGCACCTCTCTGTTTTCACAGGCATGATGTAGAAAAAGATTCCTGGTTCAGGTGAGACGTGTGACCATATTTGGAGACTAATTTAGTGCCCCAATAAACAATATTTTTAAACTGATTTTTTGTAGGTCTATAAACTGCCATATCACAGCGTCTGATCTCTCTAATCTGGCTATTTTTGTTGCCTTTAAATGAAACATCATTCACTCATAATTTGTTGGGCTTAAGGCTATGCAAATTAATAAGCCCTGCCCATAATTTTTCAACTTTTATATATGTTGAATGTGTAATTTTTTTCTTGGTGGGTAAAGGCAAATCTCGCTACCTTGATAACCTGAGAAGGCCCCAGCAACACTTTCAAGGTTAGGGTTACCTTTCCTACCACTAAAATTTAGCTTACGTATTAGTGAAACCAAGCCTATTAGTGGAATCAAATCAATTGCATCGTTCCTTCAGGTTGCTAAGTATATTTTATTACAACCTCTCACTTGAGTGCCTAATTGTTATAATTATATTATATTCTATTATAATATTTAAAATTACATGTGTGTTTATATTATATTATAATCAAAGGACTGGATTTTCACATGGGTTATAAACTCTTTTTTTTTACTTATATTAGGGATCTAATAAAATATTATATATTATATAATTATTATATGCTTATATAAGACAACGGTACTCAAGTGCTATTAATATATTATTATAATAATATTCTTATAAAAGGGCTGGGCACATAAAATGCTGCCCGAATTTGATTACTCTTTATTATCGATTGATTGATTTTTATCCAAATTCACTGACTCATATATTATATTTCCAATCGATCGATTCCAAAACCGATCGATCAATCCTCGTCCAAACAAATGACCTTATTTATATTATAATTACACTTTTGCACGACCAAAATTTAGTGCACATTTATCACTTGAACGTTTTGATTGATGGTCGTGATTTACCTTATTTAGAATTGTTGCACCTTTCCATTTAGCATTTAATTATAGTAAACTATATGTATCACTTTTATCGCTTCAACGCGACCACTTCAATAACACAAAATGATAGAAATTCAATGCCTCGTGAAAATCAAACTCTGACCTTCACATTATCAAAATCACATTTATAACCACCCTATTCTATATTTGTACTGAGATGAGGTGTAAATAAATATATGTATAAATGTAATAAAAATATGGATGTAAACCTTCTCTATACATATAATATTTTTGTGCTTTCATCATGATCATGGTATACGAGTTACGGACATGTTAGGTCATGTACGCGAGTGTATGAGATCATGTTTTTGCTTGGGCGTGGTGATTTGCCGAGATGATATCGAAGCGTGGATTACATAGTATTCACATGCCCTACAACTCATTGTGATATAGGACATCATGACAAGTAGGGTGAGTGCGAATTCAGTGTAGCCTCGTATACGGTGGCATAAATGGTTTCCTCTAGTCATTTCTAAGGATGCGCTGACTTGGGAAAACCTGAATAACATTCCAAAGTGGTGACCCCTGTTGGTATGCGCTTTTACTGGGTTCCTTTCTGTCCATGGAAGAAGTGGCCCAATTCGGTCCGAGTGGACTTTGGCTAGGCCGGTGGAATAATAAACTAAGGAGTATTAAATTGCTAAAATTAAAGAGGCAAATTCTAAATGGAAAGTACCTGGGTGGTACGATTGCCAGCTACAGATATTTATTGACGCTACAACACGTGACTGATCTTGTGCGGGGAGATGCGAGTTGACTCCTTTACTGAACGTCAGTCGGCCGACTCCAATAGCTAAAAGTATTCTATAATCTATCCAGTCTAACTTTCTGATCCTGATCTAAGTTCAATGAACTTGGTTTCCTAATCCTATTCTAAGCCTAACTAATCGTGGGACCTCTAGTACTACTCTAACTCTGATTGATTTGGTTTCCTACTGCTACTCTAACTCCTAATTAATTTGGTCTCCGAATGCTATTATAATTCTAATAAATTTAGTCTCCTAATGTTACTCTAATTTGAAAAAGGGGGTTGTGGCCTGTTATGCTAAGGAGGATTTGCCCCGTTCCCGGGTACCCTCCATAAACTCCCTTGGGTAAATCGGTTGGCTAAGGGGTATTTTGAAAGTATTAAGGATTAAAGACTGGATTTGTACTAAGAATTGAGAAACTGAAACTAAGAATTAAGGATTAATAATTAAGAATTAAGAACTAAGAAGTCAGAAACTAGAACTAGAAATTAAGAACTAAGATCTAAAACTGGAACGAAAATAAAGAACTAGAACCTAAAATTAAGAACTAGACCTAGAACAAAAGATTGAGTACTAGAACTAAAAAAAAATAAGAACTAGAATTAAAACTAAGAACTAGAAAGAAATTACCTGAAGCTAGGCGCTTCTTCTTTCTTTTGACGCCGCAGAGAGAAACTAGAGCTTGGGGAGAGGCCTGAACTCGAGAGAGGAGAGCTTGCTATTAAATTGGTTTGAAATTGGTGAGGTAAGGGGGTCCTTTTATAGGTATATGGACAATTCCGTGCTTGGGACCATGTGCGCAATAGGTGGATTGCGAGCATGCCTGGAGGCGCTCAAGTGAATTCCACGCATAGTCCAATGCATTTAACTCTCTTTGAGTCAATCACTGACTCGGGAGTGACTGGTTGGGCAGGTGCCCTAGTTCCACTGTGCCTAGGAATCAATTCTGCCCATATGACTATGCATGGAATCTAATTCCGTGAGGGGAGGTATGCACGAGATCATGGAGTTTGAGAGGTCTTGGGAAGTAGAGTCCCAGTCTGTGTCTGGACTGATTCCCCTTGGGGTCTCACACGTGGAATCAATTCTGCGCTGGGAGGTATGCGCAGAATCGGTGATTTCAGGAGATGCTCGAAAGTCTATGCCTAATCTAAGTGGGACTAGTTGTGCGTAGATAGCTCTGTGTGCAATTGAATTAAACGCATAGTGTCTTGCGCATAATTTAGGAACTTTTAGACCTTGACGGGTTTCTGGGTTTATGTTTTCAACCCATACCTCGATTATACGCCATGCATAAAGTCCCCGTATTTAGGGTTTTAAGGTCTTCAGAGAGGGTCAGTCCTTCTCCGGAGATCATGCGTAAGGTCAAAGGTTGATCAAACAGGTTTGTATATTTCGAGAGGGCAAAATTGTGGTGTCTACAAATGCCCCTCTTTGGCACATTCTTGTATAATAAGAATGCGTTGAAGAAGTAGACACCTCCTTTTTAGGGTGCCTTCTCGTTTCTCTGGGAAATCACAAGTGTGACCCGGGGAGCTGACATGAAATGCTTGGCTTTCTTATCTATCAGCACAAGCTAAGGAGGAGTATTCGAGGGCTCAGTGGTAGCTATCAGGAGGTGTATCCTCATTCGCTGGTGCAAGTGGCATCCTGTCGCATGTCACGACCTGCTGTAAGTAGCAATAAAATAGAGAAAATTGATGCAATCGAGGTACTAGGGGGCATCATACGAATGTCCAGAGACAAGGTCAAGTGACCAGATAATATGATGTAATTTGATGGCAAGGGCTTTCGCAAGTCATATTAGACCGAGCGCATCATTGCTCACACCGATCGCACATCAGGGGTCCCTTTCAAGTGGATATTTATGATTTCTCAAAGTTGAGTATACTTAGTGTTCGGTTTCCAAGGGAAGGAATGGATTGGGGTGGTGAGAGGTGAAAGTTTTATAGATTGGGGTTTTGAAATTTTAGAATTTTAACTTCAGATCAATTCGATTGTAAAACAGCGGAAAATGGGGCTTCCGAGACGTTGCTGACCAGATCCATCGGTACGGGATTTGTGGACCCGACCTTTGTTTGGTTGTCAAGACGATGCTTGGTATGTCGGATACTCCGTCTATCCTTCTCATGGATACTGATGATTGTCTCTTATGGGAGGACTACAGTGATTAGAGGGTTGAGAGAAATGGGTTGTGAAAACGTTTGATTTAATATTAGCTAACTATATTTACGAAGGAATATCGATACTTACCCAATTTGTTTTCGCAATGGGACGTCGGAGCGCATGATAAGATTCTCGTGACGGAACTTGATATTTGATGGGTTCAATGGGACATCAGAGAGGTTCCTTTCTTCTTCCATTTCTGTAGTGGTAGGGCCTGAGGATTGTTGGTGTGATGGGGACCTTCAGGAGGTCCGGGCTTGCTTTTCGCGATGGGACATTGGTTAAGGTTCCCTTTTGGTTGCTCGCTCTGGCAAGTTGTGATGGCTCCTTGATGTCTTGAAGGGACAATGATGGTTCATTTCTTTCTTTGGCAGATCTCGGGTCTTGAGATGGGACCTATTTTTCTTTTGTGCAGATGGTGTGGTGGGGCTTTGGCGTTATGATGGGACGAGAGGGTGTGTGCTAATTTGCACCAATGAGCTTGGGAGTTGAGACTGCATTGGTTATGTATGCATTCTATCTCATTAGTTATGTATGCATTCTATCTCAATGGGACATGTTATTGTGAAGATGTGTGATGGGACAGTAGGGGACTTCTATCTGGTCGGTGTGTGAGATCACGCAATGGGACAAGGGGAAGTGATTCCGATCATGGAGGAATAGTATTCGTGGGGTAGTGAGGGAATGATTTGTCTTGCGACTGTTTGCTATCGTTCTGTTGTCATTATTATTTTTTTTTATTTTATTTTTCGCTTTTGTATCGCGATGGGACTTTTATTATTGTTGATTATTTTTATTTCACAGTTCTTCGAGGTTCTGATTGTGATAGGGCATCGGGAGGTTTCCTAAATTTTTGGGTTGTGTTATCTGCGATGGGACTATGAATGACGATTTTATTTTATTTTATTTTGTCTATTTATTTTACCGTAGCCGAGCGAGTGGCGAGTATCGGGGTTGTTGGTTTGGTCACGATGGGACTTTGGAGGGCAGTTTTCGCTTTGCTCTTATTATTTGTATTTTGTATGATTTTTGTTGTATTTTGTGTTATTTTGATTTTATTTTTCGTTGTTTATATTTTGTTTTGTAGTATTTCATTTTATTTTAGTTTTATTATCCTTGTTTTTAGTCTCGGACTGGAGGGTCAATTGTGGTGTAAGGACGACCAGTTGCAATTATAGTCTGGAGTTTTATTGTCGGATTTTTGTATTCTATTTCCTCTTTTTTTGGGGGATTTCATGTGTTTGTTTTGTTTAAGGTATGGGTTTTGTTTTATTCTCTTATTTTGTGGAGGTGACACTTGTTTTAAATGTGTGATTTTAGGTTTCTAGATTATTGTGTTGGGTGTTTTAATGCCATTGGCTTATCAATTTTGTCATGGATTTATTTTTCATTTAGGGGTAAATGTCTAATGGCTATTGATTTATCTTCATTTGTCATGGACTGGGTCTCTTTTAGGGGGGTAAGTGTTCCATGCCCATTAGTTTATCTTAGTTTGTTGTGGATTGTATTTCTTTCAAGGGGCTGTCTTGCTTTAATCAGGATAGATGAAGGGGGTTTGTGAATGAGACACTTGTCCTATTGTGGCTAAGGGGCCTTTTGCCTATAAATATGTATTTAATGGCTGGTTTCATTTTGAATTTTGTTTATTTTATTTTTGATATTTTGCAACTTTAGCATTTAGAATTTGCTACATTTTATTTTCTTAATGTCTTTTCTTCCATTTTATTTTGTATCCCGGGTATTATATCCTAAAGAGGTTTGTATTGGCGATTTATTTTTGGGAATGTGCAGTATTGGGTATGAGGAGTAGCACATGGGGTGCTACTCCGTAGGGGGAAGAGGTGGAAGAGATAAAGGTGGAGGGAAGAAAACAGAGGAAAAGAGATGGATCAGAGTTCTCGTGATTAATCCCAGTTGCTCCATGGTAGGATTTGTTGATTGATCTTTTGTGAGCCCTCCTTTGGGGGCTTCCTAAAATGGCCTTCCATAGGTGTATCCTGTGGCCTCTGAGTTGCCTTCTAAGGGCCACTCTTTCTTTTCCGCCGGCTTAGGACTCTGCTATATTGCCGCTTGTTCCTGTGACTTGGAAGATTGCATCATAGGCGACAACTCAGGCAGCAGAGGTAGCGAAGATGAGATTTGTGTTAAAACTTGCTCAGCTCATGCTTTCTCTTAGGGAATCTTAGTCATCTCTCCACTTCTTGTGTATGATCACTCAAGTGCCATTCCCCAAGTGCTCGTGGGCTAGGGTGCCTTTGTGTGTTTGCTCTAAGTTCAATTTCGACTTTCATTGGAGATTACATGTATTCAAAGGGGGTATGCCCCAGGTGTGATTTGTAAGGAATTTGTTATATTTGAAAGTGGTTCATTTGTTTGTATATATATATATATATATATCTTTGGGCTTTTATTATTGTTATTATTTTTTTTGGCTTTTGGGTTTAATTGGGTTTGATCTGGCTTAGTATGTTTTCAGTTATATTGATTTGAGTTTGAATGGGTTTTAATGTTTTTATAGGTGGCCATTTCTAGAGTGCCTGTGTGCATATAGGTAAGGGCCTTTTCCAAATTTCGGAGTGCGTATGATAAGTGTAGAGTGCATTTTTGTGGACGACTTCAGGTGCTGATTATTGTGTGGTGAAAACAAATTTAAAATTAAAATAAAACAAAAGAATAGATTCAGCACAACTAAAGTAATCCTAAACATGCAAGATACAGGGCCTATCGTAGCAAGTTTTGATAAGTAAGAGTTTGTCCCACAGAGAAACTGATCTAGAACCCAAAATAGGCTATAATAGTAGGCCTTCAGATCTGGCTACAAATTTGACAATCCTAAAGAAAGGGAGTTGGGTGTCACGACTACACTAAATTAACCCTAATAAAAGAGAAATAAAATGTAGCCCTATCCTAAAAAAAGGGTTAAAAAGAAGATGGTGATGGTGTGTGCCAAAATAAAATATAAAAAATAGTGAGAATTAAGTAGGTCATGTTTAGAGTTAAAGTAGTAATATAACTCAGATTTAGTCTGTCTCTACAGTGCTCCTTGCTGAGACGCTATAAAAAGCCTCAACAAGTTAGAAGTATCCAACTTAATCCATGCCATTTGGGGTGCTCTTAAGGCTATAGGCTGTCCACTCAAATGGTCACAACCTATCCTATAGAGTCTGCCAAATCCCATTGATCAAGACAGAAGTTGCTAATCTAATACAGAGGAGTGGATTGATTATTTCCCCAACCACTAGACCAGATCAGGCCATGAATACTATTGCAACACTATGTAATGCCAGTGCTACAAGCTCCCTAAATCTGCGCATAGATCTGCCTGACATCCATAGGTATTCCAACCCATAAAACCCTAAGTGCTTTACCAAGGCCAACGGCTCACTGGTGCCCACAAAAAGGGCCATGTAACAGGTTGAATAAGGCTCTAGATTAAGTTGGTCATTACTACAAACGGACTGCAATGACTTAGCCTCAACCTGTAACTACTACAGAGAAATCAGATCTAACATCTGATATCGGTTAGATAAAACAGAGGGGAGCCAGTTCCTGTACAAAACCTCCTCACAAGGCTCTAGAAGCTCATGTGCAGGGGAGAAGAATCCTTCTCAAACATGTGGCTGGATACCACCTTAGGGCTACACACTGTTCACTCAAATGGTCACAGGGTATCCCATTGTTCCGTCCGTACCACAAAGGTTTGAGAAAGAACATGTAAACTGTTGCCACCACCATGGTCCACAGGCCTCCGAGCTCCCCAGATCTCACTAAAAATCCAACATTGCTTTCCATGAGGATATCAAACCAAAGGAAATCAGATGGTAAACAATAGATCTACTGGAAACTTAATGGGCTCATCCCAAATACATGGATCCTATAGATATCTAAGGGAACCATAAGATCTTTAGATTCAATTAGTCATTAAAACAACAATCCATTAGTAAAATCAAACCTTACAATGAATTGCCTCCACTCTGCAGCTTGTACACAACTGCTCATCAAAAATCCCAATGTATTCAAAACCTATTATAAAACTAAAATAGAACTAAGCCTAACTACTTACAAGAGGATTAGCTAGCAAGTGCTGGGTTAAGGGAGAAGAAAAATAAGAAAATAAGAGATGGTCAAACCCTAACCCTAGCCTACTGGAACTCTCAGCCGACAGAGGATGAATGAAGGATTGATGATTAAAACTAAACTCTAAGTGTAGCTTATATACTATGTTCATGCGGCCTTGCTTCTGAAGGGATTAACCCTAGTTTTTCTAGCAGACGTGGCACTATTACAACCCTCGAGGGCCTTGAGATGTGCGCCTCGAGATCTATGCATCGGGATGTGTGCCCTAGCCTTGGGAAATTCCTAAAAGGTCTTTATGTTAAAACTGAGAAGTGGGGAAGCCGTGCTTCACGGGGCTGGCATATGCATTAATTAATTCGCACAACTGTAGAGCCTTCGCGGAGTAGCCCTTGGCTGGTGGGCAGTGTTCACTCGCACAGCAAACCTTCAGTTAATTGCACAGTTCCTTTGCACTGCAAACCTGTCCCAGAGATGATCTAGAGTGCCTAGATTTATCGCATAGTAGAGCTTCAGAAGCTCTATCTCTCTCACTGAGTACTCGTGCAGGTTAGTTCCTGTGCTCATGTTGTAACTGATAAGGTTTCAGGGTCTGCGAGGAGATTTTTGGGCGTCTCTCTCTTCTTTGGCCATGCAAGAACTCCGTGAGGTACATTTTGTTTAGTATACATATAGACTCGCTAAGTTCTGCGCGCGGCTGCTTTAAGGCTTGATCCCCGCGAGAACTTCACGATGGCAAATTCTGAGGGTTTTAAACGGCGAGATCTTCACGATGTCTTTACAGCTCTCCTCTTGAGTGCGCGCCCCATATGCACGAGGGCATCTTCCACTGCATCGTTAGCTTCACCAGGAAGCTCCTCAACTTTGCGAGATCTATCTTTTGATACTCTGATGTATTGCACTTGCTGCTGTTGCAAACTTCTCCATTCTTAGCTAACCTCATCCATCTGCTAAACTTTGGTCAATGATGACCAGCAAGTAAGTCACCATGGTGAACACTACCAAGGTGTTCCCTTAGGCTTCGGCTTAGCAGTCATCTTTGCATGTATTCTCTCTTCGTTGGACCAAAACTCAAGGATTTTGTATTAAGCAGCACAGATTATTGCTAACTACAAAACACACTTGACAAATGATTATTAGTCTGCTTCAAGGTCTATCAAAGGTAGGTTAAGAGGTGGAAAGTGGTACTTTTCTGTGAATAACACACCCCCAAACTTAATCTTTGCTAGTCCCTGAGCAAAAGAAAATTTAAAATAACTATTCTAAGAATTTAAATGCCACTTTTGTAGGGAGCACGTATACATTTAGCATATGTACCAAGCCTTTTAAACCCCTAGGTCATCCCTAGTGGAGGAGTGAAGTATCTTGAGGGCTTTCAATGAAGATACCACAAACTTCTCAATAAAATAGTTAACAAAAGTGTAAAATTATCAAGTTAGCTGCCAAGAAACAAAGCATTAGTTCAATAAAAAATATGAGGAATTTGAACATATGATATGCACAGACATTTAATCATCACAACTTCTACATAGATGCACATCATTTCCAATTAGCTCACGACAGGGGAAAACATCACATGTAGGCCAGTACTGAGCTTATCATTAATTCAAAAATTAGGTTATAGGTCATGCCCAATACATTTAACATCAGACTCAATGCTTACCAGGGCATACTTCTCACAAGGAACTTTGAGGGTTTCCATTTTCTCTCAAGGTCAAGAGCAGTTACAAGCCCCAAATTGGTCTATAAGCATTAGCATAGGCATAACATCTAAGTTCTGGCATCATTGGCTAATCCTTACCATAGATTGGACAACTCTTTGTCTCTGCATGACAGCTCATTCAACTTTGGATCGTAGGGTCTTTTGACTGGGTTGTAATGTGGCTTATGGGATAGGTTATAAATAATGGAAGGTTGAGAAAGGATTCAAAATTGAGAAATCAGTAGCTGAAGGAGGTGATTCATGACTTCAGCTTCTATAATTCAGCACCTTTCATTTTCTTTAAAATTCTTCAGACTTGAAGTGGCTAGCTTCTCCTCTAATTTTTGATTTTTCAATGAACTTTTTCTCTTGACTCCTCTCTTATTCCTCTTCATTATTGTTTTCTTTCTTTTAGATGTATTTTTCTTTTTATTTTTATTTTTATCTTTTTGACTTGCCACCTCTCTCCTTAGCTGCTACACTGCTAGGCTTTAAGTATCTCTTCTCCATGCACCCAATATTGACCTTATGTTATCCATCTTCAGCTCCTTCTCCTTTACTTTCTAATTTCTCAGAGTGAGGGTAGGTTTGAATCAGGTCCATAGGTTCAGGTATAAGTACTTAGGTGTATTTTGAAGAAAATTGGAAATTAAGGCTCAAAGGGTGTGTGCACAAGGGCAGTTGATTAGGGTTAGTCTGTTTGAGCTCAAACTGTCCAAGAGAAGGTCTTAATCCTTTCCAAGCTATCATGAGTGTTGTTAGTTGTTTCAACTTGGAGGTGCCTACCTTCTAGTGAGGGTAATGACTCAGCCGATCCTTAGAGCTAGAAAAATTGCCTCAGTCACTCCTCAAAGAAAGGAAAAAAAAACTTATTGTTGTCCCAAATCTCATTAGTTATGGTCTTCCATTGAACTATTGGGTATGTCCTTACCTTTTTCTTTCTTTAATGATTCACTAAGTACTGATACAAGTGAGTTTTCTTGGTGCTCACATCATTGAAATGCTAAAATTTTAAAACTTGTAAAGCTTAAAGTTCTGCAAAATTTTTAAATTTCTCAATTTTTTATGATTCTTAAGTGAATATGGCTTCATTTTTATCTTACTCACTTGATTCTACTGCATTTAGGTTAACTGCTTCAATGGCAGATCCTGCCACACCTCCAAACCTATGACGAGCAGTGTCCTCACAGATTTAAAGTTAGATGCGGATGGGCAGTAGATTCATAGGGTGTGGGTATGGGGTCTGGAATGGCTGTGGTTTCAGGGATTGGAATTGTTTGGGAGATATAGGTGGGATGGGGTGCAGTAGGGGTTTTGATAGGTTTCTTTTTCTTCTGGTATGGGGTATTGACAGGTGGGCTAGGGTGGGCTGGAAAAATAGGTGGGCTGGTAGAAATGGGTAGGGTGTCTGTGGCTATGGTGGTTGGTGATATAGGGTCAGGTAAGGCTAGTGGGCTTGTGATAGGCTCTGATGTCTGGGTTGAAGGTGGAGGTGGTGTTGAACTGAGTGTAGGTAAAGCTGGTGTTAAGGGGGTTGGAGCTGGCATGGAGGTAGAGGTAATGGCTGAGGAGGTGATGGTTGTACTAGCTGGCACAAGTGAGGTGTAGGATGCAACAACATCAGCAGTAGCAGCTGCATCAGCAGTAGAAACTGTAGCAGCAGCTCCGTCAAGAATGGTGGGGGCTGCTTCTCACAGTAACTTCTCTCTCTTCTTTTTCTTCTTCTCCATCATGGTGCCACTGATTCCCTACTATTTATTTCCACTCTTTTTGGAGTTCAGGGCCACAGTCTCTTCCTCCCTTTTAAAAGAGTATTTTCCCCACTTCAGCAATGCAGTAATTAATTTGCAGTAGGGAAGGGCATGAGGTTTCTTCATAATTTTTACCTTCTCACATAAATCTTTAATCCCCTCAAAAACTAACTTGACTGCATCCAAGTAGTGGTTTCTTTGAAATGAGAAGAGCGCATCAGCTATAGGGTACCTCCTCTCCTGCTCATGCCCAGAGCAATACACATTTTTTCTCAACACTCATACATGAGCTTGAGGTTGGGGTGCAGATCCCTCTTCCTAATTGAGTCACCTGAGGTAGTGTTCCCTCTAGTTAACTCCCTGGCTATCTCAATAATGGTGGTAGTCAAAGGAGGACCCAAGCCACACTCAGGGCAATACCTGGCTGGTATCCCTAGTAATTTTGTAATGTCTGCCTGGTTAAACAACATCTCGAAATTATCAATTAGTGCCAGCAATGCTGGGTTCCCATCATCACCATTATCAATTAGTGCCAGCAATGCTGGCAGAAGGGATGCCTTGGTCAAATATTCAATAGAGGCAGAGGTCTCTGGTAGCTCCTCAAAATAGACTTTGTCAAAGATGGTTCCAACCTCCAGCTGGATTGCTTGCACAAAGTCAGAAGGGACCCTGAGGTAGTCAGTAGTTGCTTCCTCGTCAACCTCAGGGACCACAACTTTGCCCTTTTTATGTTTCTTTGATTTTTCAGGGCTCTTAAAAGGTGGGTGCTCTCTGGCCCTCTTTTTTGGGGCAGGTTTCTTCTCTTTTGAGATTGATGGCTCAACAATAGGTGAGGGCACCACAGAGGTCTTCAATGTGGAGGCCTCTATAATCCTTGCAAAGTTTCTAGTGGCCACTGGGCTGCCACTGGCAGATGGGTTCAACATTGCAGCTAATGTATCTATGAATTTTGAACCCATGGCCATAGGTCCTCAGATCGTGAAAATTAGGGCTCACTACTCTTAGAACTTGCAAATAACATTGAGTAAGCACAGAAGCTTTAAACTTATGTCCTTCTTCTCTCTAATAAATAAATCAAATATAGCACAAAGAGAGCAATGGAGATTGTACCATTTGAGAGCTAGGGTTCCACCTAAAAATGTACAATCCCTCCCAAACCTTGCTCGAAGTGATCAGGAGTAGCTGGGGAAGAAAATGGTGAGAAAAAAAATGCCTGAGGTGGTGTGGATTACAAAGTAGAGAAGAAATGAGAGAAAGGGGATGTCGGTGTTTGTGCTGGGAAACTAGGGCTGACAAAGGAAATGAAGAAAATGAGAGGCTTTGCTGAGTTTATAGAGCAAATCCTGCGATTCATAGAGTTGGCAATAGGAACTCGCAGAGTAAAATTCTCGCACATTTCGCATTTAAATCCGTGAGACGTTCTGTCGCGCAGAAGAACAAACTACCTCACATTAAAATTCGTGGAGCTGAATCAGTGGCTTTGGTGAGCGAGAGCTATTACCTTTCAGAATTATTACCTCATGCAAAACACCACATATGGCACATTTTTACGCTTAGACTGTGCTCGCAGAGCAGAAAGTAACTTTGTGAGGCACTTTTATAGCCATTTATCAGGTCTTTTAGCATGCAAGCAAGCTAAGGGATGGCTCACGCAACAAATTTAAGTCCTCTATATCTGCACGACAACATTTCTTCACAACCTTTACTCTCTTAGCTCAGTGCAGCACATTGGTTAGTGCATCCATGCTGTTGTGCATCCAACCACTGTGCATGAGCACCAACCCTCAAACAGGTACTTCATTTCAACAATGAAAAATATATGCCCATTTTCAAACATCAAATCATCAACATTGCAGACTCCTAAAAATAATTTTTTAGCTCAACTTCATGCAAATTGTGATAAGGGTAACTCAACCATTCGTCAGCAAATACACAGTAAATTCCGATGACAACTATACACATGTATTCAATCACAAATATGCAAACACAGATAAAGTAACATAAGCAATTCAACATCACTCTAAACACACAACTTATAGATTTCTAAAGAACACAAAATAAAATAGCATTTTCATATATATTATACACTTATTACCAACCTTTTGATCACTAGGCACTAGCTTCCTCCTGAGTAGAGGATCCATCACCAATCATATACTGACCTTTCAGATTTGTCAGGGGCTGACTAGGCAATTTTCCTTCCTCCCTCCTATTTAGAGCATTACAAATCTAGCCTAGCTGGTCCTCAATCTTCTTGATGCTCAGTCCATAAGAATTGACAGTTTGCGCAAAGTTCCCCAAGTTTTACATTGAAGCCAACACCTTCTCTTCAAATGGTTGGACTAAGAGGCGGTGTAATGTAAAAATTTTGCCTTGGTGGGTAACCTTGATTAAATTGGTGCTGGGGTTTGTAAGGAGCTAACATTTACTGCTGCTGGAGTTGAGGATATGAATCTTGTCTCCACCTCAGATTTGGGTGGTTCCTCCAAGAATACCCAGCAGGCTGCTGCCTAAAAGTTTAAGCAGCATTGGCATGCTCCAAACAAAATCTGAAAATTGGGTGGCAGATGGACAATCATGAATAGAATGTGTGAGAGATTGACATATCATACATGCTTCATCCACCTGTGCAACCATCCGAGGCTGCATCATATTCATTAGTTTGTCAAATTTCAAGCTCAGGCTGTCCACCTTCCTCTCCAGATCACCTTGCATCTTTACTTCATATATTTTACCTTTAGGGGTGGCCTCTTTTACCATCTTAGCTGGGGTCTGGCTATCATTACGTAACAGAGACTCCTGCTGCATAGAATTTTCCCCTATTATGTCAAACAGCTCCCAAGCTTCCTCAGCTGTCTTGTGGAGGTAACTACCACCACAGGAAGCATTCACCATATCCCTGCCCTTGGAATTAATTCCTTAATAAAATACTTGGATAAGCTGCCACATTGGAATTTGGTGGTGGGGGCATTATTTTAACATCTCCTAGAATCTTTCCCAAGCTTCATAAAAATCCTCAGGTGAGGACTGAGTGAATGATAAAATATTTGTCCTCATCTGGCTGGTTTTGTTTATGGAAAAGAATTTGGCTAGGAATTTGGTTTGAAGGTCATTTCATGACTGTATGTTGTTGGCTGGGAGCTTTGATAGCCATGTGCTAGCTTTGTCCTTCTTGAGAAAGGAAAAAGCCTCAGTTTAGTGGCCTCAGGTCCCAAGCTAGCAATACTGAAGGTAGTGCAAAATTCCAAAAATTGGTCTATATGCTTGTAGGGATCTTCTTTACTATGCCCATGAAACAAAGGCAACATATTGATGGTGGAGGATTTAATCTCATAATTCCCTTCAACAAAGGGGAATTGAATGCAGAAGGGAGAGGTGTACTCCCCAAGTGCATTGTACACCTTTAATGTTCTCTGCCTCTCTACCATGATAGCTGGTTCAGTTTCAATAGCAGGGCCCTGTGGGATGCGTTTAGGTCTAAGGATCCTTTCAACCTCTAGATTTGGAGGTTCTAGCTCAGGGTTTAAAGACCTTCTGCCATGCATATACTCACACCCACAGTAAGTACAGAAAATGCTCACAAGTATGCACAAAGAATATTTCTAACAAAAATTGACAACTACACAGATGTACACTAAACAAATAACAGGGAATTAAACATAAATGGACTGAAATTTAGGGGAAAGGAAGTGCAAACAGAGTTAGCTTCACTCCAAATGCAGCTCTAGCTTTTCCTTCTTCTGTTGTCCGTTTCTGCAAAATTTCACAAAGAATCAGTAGTACTTTTATTCTAGTTTAGGTACAGCTATAAAGAATTTAGAAATCTAAATTAAAGTACAACTCAGTTCTACTAAAAAGATCAATCTCTCCGGCAACGACACCAAAAACTTGTTGTTAACGACTTCAGGTGCTAATTGCTGCAAGATACAGGGCCTATTGTAGCAAGTTTTGATAAGTAAGAGTTTGTCCCACAAAGAAATTGATCTAGAACCCAAAATGGGCTGTCATAGTAGGCCGTCAGATTTGGCTACAGATCTGACAATCCTAAAGAAAGGGAGTTGGGTGTCACGACTACACTAAATTAACCCTAATAAAAGAGAAATAAAATATCGCCCTATCCTAAAGAAAGGGTTAAGAAGAAGATGGTCATGGTGTGTGCCAAAATAAAATATAAAAAATGGTCATAAGTAAGCAGGTTAAGTTTAGAGTTAAAGCAGTAATATAACTCAGATTTAGTTTATCTCTGCAATGCTCATTGCTGAGACGCTATCAAAAGCCTCAACAAGGTAGAAGTATCCAACTTAACCCATGCCATTTGGGGTACTCTTAAGGCTATAGGCTGCCCACTCGAATAGTCACAACCTATCCTATAGAGTCTGTCAAATCCCATTGATCAAGCCAGAAGTTGCTAATCTAATCCAGATGAGTGGACGGATCATTTCCCCAACCACTGGACCAGATCAGGCCATGAATACTATTGTCGTAAGATGTAATGCCAGTGTTATAAGCTCCCAAGATCTATGCACATATCTGGCTAACATCGATAGGTATTCAAACCCATAAAATCCTAAGTGCTTTGCCAAGGCCAATGGCTCACTGGTACCGACAAAAATACCTATGTAATAGGTTGAATAAGGCTCTGGATTCAATTGGTCATTGCTACAAACGGCCTGCAATGACTCACCCTCAAGCCGTAACTACAATAGAGAAATCAGATCTAACATCTGATATCAGTTAGGTAAAATAGAGGGGAGCCAGTTCCTGTACAAAACCTCCTCACAAAGCACTAGAAGCTCATGTGTGGGAGAGAAGAATCCTTCTCAAACATGTGGCTGGACACCACCTTAGGGTTGTACTCTGTCCATTCAAATGGTCACAGGGTATCCCATTAGTCTGTCCATACCATAGAGGTCTGAGAAAGAACATGTAAACTACTGCAACCACCATGGTCCACAGGCCTCCGAGCTCCCCGGATCTCACTACAGATCTAGCATTGCTTTCCATGGGGCTATCAAACTAAGGGAAATCAAATGGTAAACAATAGATCTACTGAAAACTGAATGGGCTTGTCCTAAATACATGGATCCTATAGACATCTAAGGGAACCATAAGATCTTTAAATTCAATTTGTCATTAAAACAGCAATCCATTAGTAAAAGCAAACCTTACAATGAACTGCCTCCATGCTGTAGACTGTACACAACTGTTCATCAAAAATCCCAATGTATACAAAACCTATTATAAAACTGAAATAGAACTAAGCCTCACTACTTACAAGGGGATTAGCTAGCAAGTGTTGGGCTAAGAGAGAAGAAAAGTAAGAAAAAAGAGATGATCAAACCCTAACCCTAACCCTAGCTTGTTGGAACTCTCAGCCGACAGAGGATGAAAGAAAGATTGATGATTAAAACTAAACTCTAAGTGTAGCTTATATACTCTGTCCATGCGACCTTGGTTCTGAAGGGATTAACCCTAGTTTTTTTTATAGACATGGCACTATTATGACCCTTGAGTGCCTTAAGATGTGCACCTCGAGATCCACTCCTTGATAAGTGTGACGTAGCCTTGGGAAATTCCTAAAAGGTCCTTGTGTTAAAACTGAAAAGTGGGAAAGTCGTGCTTTGCGGGGTTGGCATATGCATTAATTCATTCGTGCAGCTGCAGAGCCTTCACGGAGTAGCCTTTGGCTGGTGGGCATTGCTCACTCGCACAACAAACCTTTAGTTAATCGTGTAGTTCCTTTGCGCTGTAAAGCTATCACGGAGATGATATGGAGTGCCTGGATTTCTCGTGCAATAGAGCTTCAGAAGCTCTCTCTCTCTCTCTCCCTAAGCACTCACGCAGGTATGTTCCTGCACTCGCATAGTAACTAGTAAGGCTTCAGAGTGTGCGAGATCTGTGCGAGGAGAATTCTGGGTATCTCTCACTTCTTTGGCCACGCAAGAACTCCGTAAGGTACACTTTGTTCAGTATATGTATAGACTCGATAAGTTTTATGCATGGCTACGTTAAGGCTTGATCTCCGCGAGAACTTTGCGATGGTAAATTCTGAGGATTTTAAATCACGAGATCTTCGCGATGTCTTTATAGCTCTACTCTTGACTTCGTGCCCCATCTACACGAGGGCATCTTCCACTGCATCCTTATCTTCGCGAGTAAGCACCTCAACTCTACGAGATCTATCTTTTGATACTCTTATGCATTGGACTTGCTGCTGTTGCAGTCTTCTCCATTCTCAGCTAACCTCATCCATCTACTAGACTTTAGTCTATGATGACCAGCAAGTAAGTCACCATGGTCACCACTACCAAGCTGTTCCCTTAGGCTTCGGCTCAATTGTCATCTTTGCATGTATTCTCTCTTCTTTGGACTAAAAAGCAAGGATTTTGTATTAAGCTGCACAAATAATTGCTAACTACAAAACACACTTAATAAATAATTATTAGTCTGCTTCAAGGTCGATCAAAGGCTAGGTTAAGAGGTGAAAAGTGGTACTTTTCAGTGAATAACAGACCCCCAAACCTAATCTTTGCTAGTCCTTGAGCAAAGGAAATTTTAAAACAACTATTCTAAGAATTTAAATGCCAATTTCATTGGGAGCATGGATACATTTAACATATGAACCAAGTCTTTTAAATCCCTAGGTGATCCCTAGTAGAGGAGTGAAGTCTCCTGAGGGTTTTCAATGAAGATACCCACAAACTTCTCAATAAAACAATTAACAGAAGTGCAAAATTATCAAGTTAGTTATCAAGAAACAGAGCATTAGTTCACCATTGATTCAACAAAAAAAAGAGGAATTTGAACATATGATATGCACAGACATTTAATCATCACAGCTTCTACATAGATGCACATCATTTCTAATTAGTTGACAGCAGGGGAAGACATCACATGTAGGCCAGTACTAAGCTCATCATTAATTCAAAAATTAGGTTATAGGCCATGCCCAATACATTCAACATCAAACCCAATGCTTACCAGGGCATACTCCTCACAAGGAACTTTGAGAGTTTCCATTTTCTCTCAAGCTCAAGAGCATTTACAGGCCCCAAATGGGTTTGTAAGCATGAACATAGGCATAACATCTAAGTTCTAGCATCATTTGCTAATCCTTACCATAGATTAGACAACTCTTTGTCTCTGCATGACAACGCATTCAACTTTGGATCACAAGGTCTTTTGAATGGGTTTTAATGTGGCTTATGGGATAGGTTATAAAGAATGGAAGGTTGAGAAAGGATTCAAAATTGAGAAATCAGTAGGTGAAGGAGGTGACTCATGACTTCACCTTCTGTTATTCAACACCTTTCATTTTTTTAAAAATTCTTCAGACTTGAAGTAGCCAGCTTCTCCTCTTATTTTTAATTTTTCAATGAACTTTTCCTCTTGACTCCTCTCTTATTCCTCTTCATTATTATTTTTCTTTCTTTTGGATATATTTTTCTTCCTTTTTTTTTTGTTTTTCTGACTTGCCACCTCTCTCCTCAGTTGCTACACTACTAAGCTTTAGGAATCTCTTCTCCATTGACCCAATGTTGACCTTATCTTGTCTATCTTTAGCTCCTTCTCCTTTACCTTCTGATTTCTCTGAGTGAGGGTAGGTTTGAATCAGGTCCATAGGTTCAGGTATAAGTACTCAGGTGTATTTTGAAGAAAATTGGAAATTAAGGCTTAAAGGATGTGTGCACAAGGGCAATTGATTAGGGTTTGTCTGTTTCAGCTCAAACTGTCCAAGAGAATGTCTTGATCCTTTCCTAGGTAACATGAGTGCTGTCAGTTGTTTCAACTTGGAGGTGCCTAACTTCTAGTGAGGGTATTGACTCAGCTGGTCCTTACAGCTAGAAAAATTGCCTCAGTCACTCCTCAAAGAAAGGAAAAAAAACTTATTGTTGGCCTAAATCTCATTAGTTATGGTCTTCCATTGAACTATTGGGCATGTCCTTACCTTTTTCTTTCTTTAATGATTCACTAAGTACTAATACAAGTGAGTTTTCTTAGTGTGCACATCATGGAAATGCTAAAATTTAAAACTTGTAATGCTTAAAGTTCTGCAAAATTTTTAAATTTCTCAATTTTTTATGATTCTTAAGTGAATATGGCTTCATTTTTATCTTACTCACTTGATTCTACTGCATTTAGGTTAACTGCTTCAATGGCAGATCCTGCCACACCTCCAAACCTATGAAGAGCAGTGTCCTCACTGATTCAAAGTTAGATGTGGATGGGCAACAGGTTTAAAACTGAGATATTAAAAAGAAAATGACACAGTAGAAAAAGAAAACACACAACACAAAACAAACAAACACAAACAAGCACACAGAAATAAACACATTGAAGAAAACATAATAGTAGGAAAAGACATTTCATTGTAAGTATAAAACCAAAAGATTACAAAGAAATTCACAAAAATAGTTATAAACGTAAGAACAATATGGACACACATCGACAAAACATCCTGTCAAAAGCAAAATGGTTCTTCTTCCTAGTGCAGGGATATCCTCAACCTGCTACATGTGGAAGAGGAACTGCAAGCCAAGAGAAGGGGGAAGAACGGGGATCAGGGAGATGGATGTTGAGCAGGTGGTCGGGGGATTGAAGAGGATGGAGGGGAGATGGAGGTGGTTCCATCTTCTGCTTCTTCTTCTTTTTCTTCTCCTCCTTGGTCAGGCCTACACTTCCTTGTACTCATCCCAAAGGAATTGTAGTGGGTCTGGCTCCTTAGGTTAGGGTGGGTCCAACTACATTGGATAGAATTTGTTTCGCAGATCACCGGGTTTGTCATCTGCCTTTACTGTGAGAAGGGAAGGACTGCTATGGTTAGAGGAGGCTGAGTGTGAAGATGATGAACTACCCCTGTATTTAAAGTACTCGGATGGTGGAATATGAATCGACAGATTAAATTTTGCCTCCTTCCAAGCTCAATTGCCAAAATGAAATTAAAGAAGGTTTACTTGGCAATGAATTATGATTATTATGGGTCATGGTAAATAGCACAAGTTATTATAGGGAATGGGAGCGCGCAATAAATGTTGATCTATTTTTAGCACTAGGAGTTAAGGCAAAGAGATAGGAAATCGAAGAAATTTATTAGGGTAAAAAGTACCAATCCCTCGCTTCACGCAACTGTACATAGGTGCTCGTAGAGTAGAAATCTTATGCAGTTGGCATTTAATTCCGCGTTAAGGACAATTGTGCAGAAGAGCATAACTCCACGAGTACAGAATTAGAAGCTTTGTGTGCCTCACGAAGTTACTTCGCGAGGTTGACGTTGGGACAAGCGTGTGAAGCAGTTCGCATTTCTCAAGTGACTTAACTGGTGATCTCCGCGGAGAACAATCATTTGAAGTTTCAAGGTCTCAGACACTAGAATCTTTCGAATTTAGCTCTTCGCGCCCTCATGACTCCGCGAGAAAGCTTGAAATGGCTTGCGAATGTGAAAATTTGGCCATTTAATCCCATGAGAAAGCAATACTTAACCCCGTCTCTCAGTTTGTGCCCTGGCCTGTGCATGTACAGAATCACGCATCCATTCAGTGGCCGTCAGCATCAACCCCTATACCAAAAAGTTGTTGTGGACGACTTCAGGTGCTGATTATTGTGTGGTGAAAACAAATTTTAAAGCAAAATAAAATAAAAGAATGGATTCAACACAACTAAAGTAATCCTAGACCTGCAAGATACAAGGCCTATTGTAGTAAGTTTTGATAAGTAAGAGTTTGTCCCACAGAGAAATTGATCTAGAACCCAAAATGGGCTATAATAGTAGGCCTTCAGATCTGGCTACAGATCTGACAATCCTAAAGAAAGGGAGTTGGGTGTCACCACTATACTAAATTAACCCTAACAAAAGAGAAATAAAATGTAGCGCTATCCTGAAGAAAGGGTTAAGAAGAAGATGGTGATGGTGTGTGCCAAAATAAAATATAAAAAATGGTGAGAAGTAAGCAGGTTAAGTTTAGATGTAAAGCAAGAATATAACTCAGATTTAGTCTATCTCTGCAGTGCTCCTTACTGAGATGCTATCAAAAGCCTCAACAAGGTAGAAGTATCAAACTTAACCCATGCCATTTGGGGTGCCCTTAAGGCTATAGGCTGTCCACTCAAATGGGAACAGTCTATCCTATAGAGTCCGTCAAATCCCATTGATCATGCTAGAAGTTGCTAATCTAATCCAGAGGAGTGGACTGATCATTTCCCCAATCACTGGACCAAATCAGGCCATGAATACTATTGTAGCACTATGTAATGTCAATGCTACAAGCTCCCCAGATCTGCACACAAATCTGACTAATATCCATAGGTATTCTAACCCATAAAATCCTAAGTGCTTTGCCAAGGCCAACGGCTCACTGGTGCCCACAAGAAGGACCATGTAATAGGTTGAATAAGGGTCTAGATTCAACTGGTCATTGCTACAAATGGCCTGCAATGACTCAGCCTCAAGCTGCAACTACTACAGAGAAATCAGATCTAATATCTAATATCGGTTAAGTAAAATAGAGGGGAGCCAGTTCTTGTACAAAACCTCCTCACAAGGCTTTAGAAGCTCGTGCAGGAGAGAAGAATCCTTCTCAAACATGTGGCTGGACACCACCTTAGGGCTATACTCTATCCACTCAAATGGTCATAGGGTATCCCATTGGTCTGTCCATACCACAGAGGTCTTAGAAAGAACATGTAAACTGCTGTAAACACCATGGTCCACAGGCGTCTGAGCTCTCTAGATCTCACTAACGATCCAGCATTGCTTTCCATGGGCCTATCAAACTAAGGGAAATCAGATGGTAAACAGTAGATCTATTGAAAATTGAATGGGCTCATCCCAAATACATGGATCCTATAGACATCTAAGGAAACTATAAGATCTTTAGATTCAATTAGTCATTAAAACAACAATCCATTAGTAAAAACAAACCATACAATGAGCTGCCTTCAGGCTGCAGCCTGTACACATCTGTTCATCAAAAATCCTAATGTATACAAAACCTATTACAAAACTGAAATAAAACTATGCCTAACTACTTACAAGGGGATTAGCCAGCAAGTGTTGGGCTAAGAGAGAAGAAAAAAAGAAAAAAAGAGATGATCAAACCTTAACCCTTATCCTAGCCTGTTGGAACTCTCAGCCGACAAAGGATGAAGGAAGGATTGATGATTAAAACTAAACTCTAAGTATAGCTTATATGCTCTGTCCATGCGGCCTTGGTTCTAAAGGGATTAACCCTTGTTTTTCTAGTAGACGTGGTACTATTACGACCCTTGAGTGCCTTGAGATGTGCGCCATGAGATCTGTGCCTCGAGAAGTGTGCCCTAGCCTTGGGAAATTCCCAAAAGGTCCTTGTGTTAAAACTAAGAAGTGGGGAAGCCGTGCTTCGGGGCTGACATATGCATTAATTCATTTGAGCAGTTGCAGAGCCTTCACGGAGTAGCCTTTAGCTGGTGAGCAGTGCTCACTCACGCAGTAAACGTTCAATTAATTGTGCAGTTCCTTTGTGCTTTAAAGTTGTCGCAGAGATGATCTGGAGCACCTAGATTTCTCACACAGTAGAGCTTCAGAAGCTCTCTCTCTCACTGAGTACTAGAGCAGGTATGTTCCTGCACTTGTGTAGTAACTGGTAAGGCTTCAGAGTGTGCGAGATCTTCGCAAGGAGAATTCTAGGCATCTCTCTATTCTTTGGCCACACAAGAACTCCACGAGGTACATTTTGTTCAGTATACGTATAGACTCGCTAAGTTCAGTGCGCAACTGCTTTAAGGCTTGATATCCGTGAGAACTTCACGATGGAAAATTCTAAGGATTTTAAACTGCGAGATCTTCGCGATGTCTTTATAGCTCTCCTCTTGACTGCGTGCCCCATCTGCGCGAGGGCATCTTCAACTACATCCTTAGCTTCGTCAGGAAGCTCCTCAACTCTGCGAGATCTATCTTTTGATACTCTAATGCATTGCACTTGCTGCTGTTGCAGTCTTCTCCATTCTCAGCTAACCTCATCCATCTGCTAGACTTTGGTCAATGATGACCAGCAAGTAAGTCACCCCGGTGAGCACTACCAAGGTGTTCCCTTTGGCTTCGGCTCAGCTGTCATCCTTACATGTATTCTCTCTCTTCTTTGAACTAAAAAGCTAGGATTTTGTATTAAGCTGCACAGATTATTGCTAACTACCAAACACACTTAATAAATGATTATTAGTCTGGCTCAAGGTCTATCAAAGGCTAGGTTAAGAGGTTAAAAGTGGTACTTTTCAGTGAATAACATGCATTCAAGATGGTGTAGGGTGTGTTTTGTAAGTCGGGGCTATTAATTTTCGATGTGCTTCAACTCCATAGTTCAGTCTCTGGCCTTCGCTAGTCTATGCTTATAGGTTTTTGTTATAACTGGGGAATTATGCATGTGTATGAGTGCGTGGAGTTGAATTATGCATCGGTTCTGTAGCGCAGGGTCGATGGGTCTGCGAGCTCATTGTGCACTTTATAGCTGATGTGTAATCAGATTACGTGCAGTCATTACTGTGTGAGATTCAAGAGTTAGTCATTTCATGGAGCGATTATTCAGGCATCAGTTTGGTTTCTACGCCATGGACATATCATTTGTTTTGACTTTCGCGCAAGGGATCTTGCGCAAGAATGGATCGTTGTATGTATAGTTCAGCGAGAGTCGCGCTCTAGATTGAGCGTTGGATTCAAGATCCGTGTGCTAAGAGATGCACTAAACTGAATTATGTGTGAGCTCGTCTGTGCACGATTGGTTGAGTGTCTATATATTTGTAGGTTTTCTCATTTTTCTTCATTCCTTTCCTGTGTCTCTTTCCCATTAAGGATCTGAGAGCCGGTCTTGATATCTCTTCTCCCCTTCTTCGTAATTTTGTGAGATCTTCATCCCGAGGTGACATTTGGGGATGATGCTTGGAAGTGCCACTGTAGTCGAAGGGAGGTGTTATTAGAAGCACCGCCGTAGTCGAGGTGATCAGTTGGCGGGGTAGTACGTCTCTGTTGTTGTCGTCAGGAAGCAGTGAAGGCAGCGTTAGAAGAGGGGGAGATGGTGGAAGGGTGTGTTACAAGTGGAGGGAAGGTGTTACCCAACCAATCCTCTTCCCGCCTTCTTGTTGCTTCTGATTAGATGCTCCTATGCCTCATGTGTCCGTTTTTGGATCTTGGGTTTCATTTTGGGTTGTAAATTCAGGGAGTATGCCCTAGTGACATTTTGTAAAGAATTTTAATTATTAATAAAATTTTGTTTACTTTATTTCATTTCTTTGTTTCTTTCAATTTGATTAATGTGCGTGCATGTGTTAAGAGGCCTTTTTGGCTTGTGTTTGTGCTAAGAAGCCTTACCGGCCCCGATACACATATTTTGTTCAAATTTTTATGATTACACGCATATGGTTTAGCACATAATAAAATTTCACGCATGTGATATTGCGCGGGATCCAAAGGTCAGCGGATTCATTGCGCGCTGAAGTGTTAGCATGTGACCTAATTAATCTAGGTGGTGATGGCACGTCATCGAAATGTCAGTGAGCCGGAGCTTTTAGATGTTGGGGAGACGCTTTGAATCTCACGTAGCGGCGTATGCGTAGGTGATCAGTCAAATAATATACCATTTTACCACCATTAACTTAGTGATGCTAGGACTTAGTTTGCTACTAATAAGTTAATGATGTACATATATTAAGGAAAAATAGCAAAAGAGAACCAAAGTGATAATATTCGTCAAAACGAACTCATAAAGCAATAAAAATACGATTGAATGTAAAAGACGAATCATTGTTTACTGAAAGATGAAAATTCGTGTTTTACAATTTTGCGAAGCGATGCAAAGGAAGAAGTAGAAAATCATAATTTACAATTTTTCAGAAAAGTCATTCAAAAGAGTGAAGTGCGATACAAGAGAAAGCGATGAATTGTAAATAAAAAATAATTCTATAGGAAGCTATGATTTTACAAAAGAACACCTTCTGAAGCTGTTGATCACGTAAGAATTTGCACCGCCATGCATATAATTAGAAGAATTCTTCACTTACAAGTCTAACCAATCATGGATCTAAGAAGATTGATGAAGAAGGCTCCTAAAGGACTCTATTCCAAAAATAAAGGAGAAGATCCAGAAGAACATCAAACTATTGAAATCAAGGAATGATTGTATTAGAAGTAGAGTTATATTAGGGCAGTTTTGTTTTAGTAGTTTCTTTTATTAGAATTAGGAGTTTTGTAAACTGACCCAGTATGATCTATAAATAAGAGGGATTGCTATAGGAATTAACCATCGAAGACATTCTCAGCATCAATTGATGCCTGAGGTCGGGTTTTCTTCCGATTATTATAGTAGTTTAATTTAGATATCCAATGTTCCTCCATCACAATTGACGACTGGGATTGAGAGATAGAAGATTAGAGTAGATATTTGTAGCTTCTCAGAAGCAATTGACGACTGTGGCTGAGGGGTGAAAGATTTAATTCTATTGCTTTCTAGTTTAGATTTTATTTTATTGCAATTTCTTGCTTTGTAAATATCTTTGAATTTTAATTTGAATTGACGTCTCAGGTTGAGATTTACAGATTAATGTAATGGTTTTTATTTTCCATCCTTAATTTTCTTGATTTTGATTGACGCCTAAATTTCTAGTAGATTAGAGATTGGTATAAATCTATATTAAATGATGCTAGTTTTTAATTGACGCCCAAATTCTTGTAGGCTGAAATATAGTGTAACGGTATTTTAAATTTATAAATATCCGATAACAGAAGATTGTGATTGACGACCACAATCTGAAGGAGGATTTAGGATTTAGTTTTTGCAAATTAGTTTAAGAAACCATTCTTTTATTCATATTTCTCAAGTAGTTTAGGATCCTATGCTATTTTATAATTTCCATTGTGCGCTTACAATAGGTTAAGACTTAATTAGATACAAACATAAGTAATCAATGATCAAGTTTTTGGCACCATTGCTTGGGATAGCGTTTATTTTATATTTATATTAATTTAAGAAAACTAGTTTTTATCTTTATCATTTTATATTTCTTTATAATTTTTTATTTTTCTTTTATCACTTCTTAAATCTTTTACAGGTTTATTCTGCGTGACGAATCAAGGTTTCAACTTCTCCTGATCAGAGAAGCTAGAGGCTCAAATTTGTTTCTCTCCCTGTCTTTTAGAATAAAAATTAAACAAAGTTAAAAACATAAAAACATAGTTTTTCTTTTTATATGCATCACACCCAATCTTGAAGTCTAAATTTCTTCGAGTGTGACTCAGAAATTGAAAGGACTCTCCTGTGTAATTTAGCAGCAAATCGAATTCCCATAAGAGAATCCTTAACCGTGGCTGACAACCATTCAATTCAAGCACATTTCAGCCTCATTGTTCTGATTGCACCCTCCTGTATAGTCATACCAGAGGTTGCAGCCAGACAAAAGTTTGAAATCAAGCTCAATACACTTCAGGCTCTACCTGTTTTGCATGGGCTTGATAGAGAAGATCCCTATCAACACTTAAGGGATTTTATAAAACTCTGTACGATGTTACAACTATTGACAACAAATGAGGAATCAGATAAGTTAAGGTTGTTCCCTTTCTCTCTCAAGGATAGAGCAAAAGCATGGCTGACTTCACTGCTTGTCAGGAGTATAACCTCCTGGGATGAACTGCAATCTAATTTCATAAACGAGTACTTCCCAATTGGTAGAACTAATCATATTCGACAAGTAATTCAAGATTTCAGGCAGCAGCCTAGAGAATTGTTTCATGAAAGCTGGTAGTGCATGAAGGACTTACCGAGGAAGTTTCCTAATCATGATTTGCCGAACTGGTCAATAGCACAAAGTTTCTACCAAGGATTAACTGAGACTAACTGGTCTTCAGTCGATGCTATAAGTGGAGGAGCCTTGGAACTTATTCGAGAAGCTGGCTGATAACTCAAAGTAAAAATAGGCTCTGCTTTGAACTGATCTTGATATCACTCTTTACACCCCACTCGCGAGGGCTGGACTTTACTATATCAGCAAAGATAAACTAAAGAATGAGGATGATATTAGTGCGAAGGTTTTGGCTCTTGAACCAAAAATCGCGACACTATTAGCTGGAAAATCGAGCACTCCAGATAGATCCTTCGCAAATTTTTCTAATTGCCAGACTCAGACTTATAATGAAAACCAGCTGCGCCATCGTACTAGGAGGTAGTGGAAAATGAGCAAGTAAAAGCCTTTCAAAGTGGAGATTATGGAAACACGTATAATCCAGTGTGGAGGAACCATCCAGGATTTAACTATGGTTCCGCAGGAGGAGCACAACTAGCACCATCGGTTGCACAACCTTGATTTCCCCAGACCCAAGTTTTCCACCAAAGACCTCAAATACCTGCTGCGCAACCCCAATTTGGACCACAAAGTAATACGCCTAACGCCACAATTGTTCAAATCCTTTGGGATTTACAGCAATAGTCGCATTAGCACTCGAAATATTTACATCATCTTGCTCAATTCTCTCAAGTGCTCAATTCTCATACTCAGTCCATTATGAAGCTGGAAAGCTAGATAGGCTAGCTAGCTTCACAGGTGGAGAAAAGAGAGAGTGGCTAATTTCCAAAGTAGCCAGTCAACAATTATGGAGGATAGGTGTTCTTGGGGGAGACATCAACTCTATAAAATCCAATATGAAAACCTCATGGATCGTCAACCTACCAACTCATCCGTAGCACCCACTGTAAAATATGTAGAATTATTTCTTTTTCTTTTAAACCTAGGTATTACACTACGACCCGAATTGTCGAAAAATGATGGATCGTAATATAACTCCTATTGTATATTATAGCAAACAATCGTATGGATTTAGGATTGATCATCATGTCTATTCTATCAATGAAAGCATTGCGGATACGATTCAACTGATACAAGGGTTCGTACTTACTATTGCTGAGAAGCTAGAGTCGACCGATGACTCTAGGTTAACACATGTGTGATGGCCGGTTCAGCAGGTCATCACTAAGATAGGGCATACATATTCAAGAGAGGATACGTCGGCCCCATTATCGAACCCTCCATTTTTTCTATTGTTTTCCCTCTATTTTTCAAAAACTCATTGACTAAGACCCAATCATTTTTATCTCTTAAACTTTCTTTGTATCTTCTGTTTGATTTCCGAAACCCTATTCAAGTTCTGAGCAATATCTTAAAACTAGGGTTTGTTGATTCATGATCAAAGTAACAATCTCTAACTTTAATGAAGGAGTCTCTCTAATTAATTTCAAATTTATACATGCAAAATATGATTTACTAAATAATATTCTCTACATTTGGCATAAAAAGAAATTGTAGCATGTCGGGAGAAATGAGCAAGCGACAGAGGGAGGAAGAAGGAGACGGAGGTAACAATTCAAACAACTCTCCACTTACAAGCCATATTGCATAGTTTGCTGCCCTCAAAGCTAAATTAAAAGTAACATACCAACCTAAAAAGAAAGCCAAGTCCTCAAGAGTGGTTTTTGAAAAAACTCAATCTAAAGCAGTGGGAACTAAATCAATACCTGCCCCTGAAAAGAGTCCAAAAATGGATAAAGGTAAAAAGCCAATGACCTCTGATAGGACATATGAATGCCCCCCCAAATCAATGAAACATCATCTAGTGGCAGCCAAAGTCTCAGTAGACGTTGATTTTTTGGAAAAAATTGAAATTAGTGGGGAGGCCATCAAATATTTTAAGGATGTTGGGCTGTAATATTTCCTAGAATCGAGAGTCACACCAGTCTACCCTAGAGTCGTGAGGTTATTTGAAAAAAAGTTGACCAACAACAGCAAGGGCCGGTGTTTGTTACAACCCACCTTACAATTATTATAGGAATTAAACAGCAGATTAACTACATAAATTAAAGCAAGGTTGAACTAAGGTGAGCTGCCAGTCCTGCAAGAACTAGGGCTATTTTAGCAACTTTTAAGAGATAAATAAGGGTATGTCCACAGGGAGCTGTGGTTTAACTATAGTAAATCTCCAGATCTATGGTAGATCTGGCACTTGTCCTAATTTAAACTAAGCTAAAGCAGGAAAGATGAGAGGTTCTAGGTTTTTGTCACTTTTACTACAAACTACAAAAGATAAGTGAAGTTGATCTAGATCTAATCGAACACAGAGATAAGAGGAGATATGGTGAAGATGAAAATTAAAAGGGGTGAGAACAGCAACTAGGGGTCTTGGTCTCTTATTGAAAATCAAAGGAATTAAAAGCAATGTAGAGAACTGATTTGCAATAATCCTCTTTTCTGGCTCCAAGCTACCCAGGTTCCCCCGAATCTACCAATGGATCAAAACAATCCTGAGGTTAGGATTTGTCCTTCTACTAGATACAGTCCAAAGGTTATGATCTGCCCTTCTACTAGATACAGTTCATCCCCAAGATTGCTCCAACCTATTGATCTACCCAGGTTCCCCCAACAGAGGTGAGGTATAAGAATCCAATATCCACCAATGGATTAAAGTAATCCTGAGGTTAGGATCTGCCCTTCTACTGGATACAGTCCTAAGGTTATGATCTGCCCTTCTACTGAATATAGTTCATCCCTGAGATTACTCCAATCTATTGATCTTAATTGGAACAGGAAAACCATTGTAGATGTTGCGAGTGCCAGGCTACCAAGCTCCCCATTTCTGGTTGGCATCTACAGGAATATCCAATCCAGGGAAATCAAATATGAAGAAGTGCAATATAGATTAGCATCACCTTTAAAAACAATAATTATGTTGCAAGCTTACAATACCATTATGTCCAGATCTACAATCTGTGCAATATATAATCTCGTACAAGTCTGAATCTCTCAATTTACAGCTCAAGACCTCACGCTAACTACTGAAACAAGTTTAGCCACTAATGATTGGCTAAAGAGAGAAGGGGAGAAGAAGGAAGAAGGAAGGAGAATTTGGGGGAAAAATTGATCTCGCCCTAAGCTCTGCTTCTCTCAAATTTTGAATGTGTTAAATGTAATTTCTTCAAGCTTTTATACTCTCCTCCTCTGTCCTCAGATCCGTTTCACACAATCAGAGCCCAAGATAATAATTCTATTATTCTGAGCTGCTGATGTGGCCAATTTCTCTTCTAGAAGCTCTTCTCTCATTGGCTCTCAGATGGAGAGTACACGTGATGCCGTTAGGGTTTTCAGTCATGCGCAGTTGAATACCAAAATTACCCGTAGGGGTCGCTGACATGCTTTAGGATGTGTGTGTAAACTTCTGAAATTGGTAGCTGCTGAAGGAATATGCTAAGAAATTACCAAAATGGGGGTCGAGAGGTTCAGGGAACCTCTCGACAGGTTCTGAGTGTACTTGCTCTTCAGTTTGACAGGATCTCCATGGCTTTCGACATGATTGGCTAGCTCTCGACAGGATCTGGAAACATCTCAAGATGTTGAACTGCACTTGTCGATAGGATTGTTAGCTCGTCGATAGGATTGGATGCTCATTTCATCATTCTGTCCATTTCTCCATTCATCTCGACATGTTATAGTAATCCTCTCGATTGGTGATACAAATTAACACTGAGCTCTTGACAGGTTGACTCAATCCTCATGAGAATGAGTTATAGTTTCAGGTAGCTATCGACAGGTTGAATTTGATTGCTCGACAGGTTCAACTGAACCTCGTGACAAGTATCTGGAACCTCTCGACAGGTTCCTGTTTCCAACTCCATTCCTCTTGATAGGTTTTCTTATGGAACCTGTCGACAAGTGTTTTAGAACCTCGCGACCGCTTAGCTCCTGTATACTACAACCTCTCGACAGCTACTGCCATCCTCTCGAACACTTTAGTATTTCTCCTCAGGACCTCTCAACATGTTATAATTTCCCTTCAGAAATTTTTGATAGCTTTTGGATCTTCTCGAAATCTTAGCTATTTGGGCATCAGATCCTCTCGGTAGCTCAAGCCAACCTTTGACAGGTTTATGTTTATGCTTCCACAGCTGGCACATATCTCACTTGTGTTGTGCTTCATTTGTTCAACATCCACCAACCTCTTGGTGAATTCAATCTTCATTCTCTACAACTGCACTTGGTCCTAGGTATTTCCAGTTGAGCAGCAAATTGCTTCTTTGGCTCTTTTAAGTGAAAATATGCAGTAAGCTTACAATTCATTACTTATCTACAAAATATACTTAAAACACATTATTAGTCAGCTCAAGGGTCCACCAAAGGTCAGGTTAGGAGGTAAAAAATGGTATTTTTCACTGCTTAACACACCCACAAACCTAAGCTTTGCTAGTCCCTGAACAAAGGAGAAAATAAATACAAGTATTGAAAATCAAACATGCCACTTTTGTACGGAACACAAATGTTTAGCATATGCATCAAGCCTTTTAAACCCCTAGGTGATCCCTAGTGGAGGAGTGAAGTCTCCTGAGGGTTTACAGTGAAGTTACCCACAAACTTCTCCAATGATTCATTTAATATTAGTGCAGTAAATTGGAACAAAATTCAAGCAGTATAAAATTCATTTCACACCTTGTCCATTCAGTTTTAGAGGATTCTCAGCAAAAACATGACAGTTTAAAACTAAAATTCTATTATATTTCCTGGACAATGAATTAGCTCATGTCAAGGCATTTTGTATGAAAATTAATGTAAAGCTTACCCTCAAATTGAGAATCATGTTCAGCATGTTCAGCTAATGGCCCCCAACAAACTAAATTTTAGACCCAAAGCTTACCAGGGCTGTCACTCTCAACAAAAATAGAGGGGTTCTCACAGCTCAAGAGCAGTTACACCCTCAAATAGTACTGCAAGCATGAACATAGGCATTGCTCAAATTTCTGAAAGTTTCTGACTCTTTTCACCATAGATCAAACAAATTCTCATCTCCACATGAAAACTCAATCAATTTCAGATAAGTAAGGTCTTTTTATTGGGTTGTAATGTGGCTTATCGGTCAAGTTCATAAAGAATAAAAGGGTGGAATAGGATTCAAAATTGAGAAATCATTAAAGTAAGGAGGTGATTTGCAACTTCACAACCTTCATTTCAGCATAGTTCCATCTACTTCTTGAATTTTTAGAGCCAAAGTGGCCAACTTTTTCTCTTCTCTTCAATTTTTCAATGAAATGACTTCTCTTTCTCACTCTTTTATTTTGCTTTTCTATTTTTCTTTTCTTTTATATGCTTTTTCTTCTTACATATATATTTTATTTTTTTTCTTTTCATGGGCTGGGATGCCACAACTATACATCACACTTGCCTTCAAATGTATTTTCTTTTATTTCAACCACTGTCAAACGTTGCTCCTTTAACCTCACTTCTCCTTCCATTTCCTAATTTCTCAGTTTGAGGGTGAACTGAAATAGGTCAATAGGTTTTGGGTTCAAATTTTTTGGTTTTCATCAAAGAAAACTAGAATTTTGAAAGTCTCAAAAAGTGTGTATCAAGGGTAGTTCAAAGGTGGGAAGTTTTAATCTCAAACTGTCCAAGGGATTGCCTTCCTTCATGTCCTCAATGTCATGAGTGTTGTCAACCTGTTTCAATTTGGATTTGCCTAACTTCTAGTGCGTAAAGGTAGGTTCAATCAGTCCTTAGAGCAGAAGAAATTGTCAAACACTCTTGAAAGAAAAATTTTCAGGCCCAAATCTCACTGGGTATGGTCTTTCATTAGACTTCTGGGGTATATCCTCACAATTTTCTCTCTTCTCAAGTTCACTAAGTACTAATTTTTGAAAAATTCCTGATGTTTGCTTCATGAAATTGTTAAAGCTATAGCATGTTTCAATTTTAAAAAGTTTTTAATTTCCTCTATATATAAAATATCAGGTGTGAAATTATTATTATTTTTATTTCTATTAAAACCTTGCTGCACTACCATTAATTATCCATTGCCAAACTGCCACACCCCCAAACCTATGAGGAGCAGTGTCCTTGCTGCTTGAAAGATCAAGAGATGTGCAGCAAGAGACATAGACAAAAGCAAATACAAAATAAAGAAAGAAAATGCACACAAACAATTAAAATAAACAAACTAGTGATGAGCAAAAAGTAAAACAGATAGAACTTAACAAAAAAGGGAAATTTGATCAATGCAGTAAAAATTTTCATTTACATTGTTCGAAAAAAAAGGAGAAAAAAATAAATAAATAAAAACAAACATCCTAACTAACTGTCGTCCTCTGGTGGCGCAGTCTTGGCTTTGGGGCTTTTGACTTTAGCTAGAGTTGTAGTAGGGGGAAGAGTAGGGGGTGGATGGAGGGAAGGGGAAGAAGATGCAGAAGGGTGCTACTTCTGCTTCTTTTTCTTTCTCCGATCCTTTTTCTTTTCCTCCATAGCCAAAATCCTTTATACTTCCTCGTACTCATCCCACAGGAATTGAAGGGGGTTAGGTTCCTTTGGTGGTGGTGGGTCCTCCCAAACTGGATCGAATTTAATTGGCAGATCAATGGGTTTGTCATCCGCCATAGTTGTGGGTAGGGATGAGCTGATGAGGTCAAAAGAGAACGAATGCAATGGAGGTGAAGGGGCCTTGTATTTAAAATGCATGGGTGGTGGAATATGCAACGTCATATTAAATTTTCTCCTTCTTTCAAGGTTAATTGCCATAATGATATTAAAGAAGGTTAGTTTGCAACAAATACGTCAACTGGGATAAACATAAGACGTTCGGCAATTTATTATGGTGAGACCAATGCCGAGGTGTGTGGAATATCAACCAGTGAAGTAGATGAAGAGCAAAGGGAATGGAAAAATCGCCAAAGAAAACTTATGGCTCAGAAAGAAGCTGTCGAATGCCTGAATGGAAGTGTCGCTAGGTTTAAATCAGTGGGGAACGACTTTCGACAGGGTTGGGGCAAGTTGTCGACAGGTTGGTGCAACCTGTCGAAGAGTAGAAAGTCAATGATCCTCGTGAGAGGTTCATGAAATCCTATCAAAGAGTTCAAGCGGACAACAACAATCATTTCGAGAGGTTCACAGAACCTCTCGACAGGTTCTTTGAACTCAATATACAATCCTCTCAACACGTTCTAGGCTCTAGAAAAGTTACTTTGAGAGGTTCATAGAACCTCTCGATAGGTACCCTGAACCTGTCAAGAATTCAACCAAAAATCTGTAGAACCTGTCGAAATGCTACTGGATCCTATCGACAACCATTTTTACACCTTCCAATCCTGTCGAGAGTTAGTTCACACCTCTCAACAACTTCTAGATCTTGTTGAAAAGCAGACTAGGAACTCTCAGAACCTGTTGAGATGTTCATAGAACCTATCGACAGGTTATACTTGAGTTTAAACAGGCTTGTAATCAATTCCTAGTTCATTTCCCAACAGATTTGACACTCTGACTCAGGTCACTTCACCAATAGACTCATTATCCTACCTGAGGTATAGACATTCATGGCAAAAAAAATCATGTACAATGCCAAATAGAAATGAAACAAAAGAAATAGAAATAACCAACACATGAGTTATTATACATAGTATACATTGTGGAAACTCAGATATGTTATGGAGGTTCATGATAGTAAATAGTCAGTACAAGCTCCACCACATTTTCAACAATAAGCTTGAGCCTTTGCCCATTCACTTTCATGGTCCTTCCATCTTTTGGATCCTTGATTTCCATAGCTCCAGATGGGGATACATGCTCAACAATGTAAGGTCCCTCTCATCTGGATCTCAACTTACCTGGGAAAAATTTCAATCTAGAATTGAACAGCCATACCATGTTGCTAGTTGTGAACTTTTTCCTCAGCCGGTGCTTGTCATAAAAAGCCTTGGTTTTCTCCTTATAGATCCTAGCATTTGAATATGGCTCCAACCTCAGCTCCTCCAGCTTTGACAGCTAGAGTTTCCTATGCATGCCAACTGATTTTAAGTCAGTATTCAATACTTTAACAGCCCAATAAGCCTTGTGCTCATGCTCTATTGGTAAATGGCATGCCTTACCATATACCAGCCTAAAGGGAGACATGCCTATTGGGGTCTTATAGGCAGCACTATAAGCCCACCGAGGATCAGGTAACTTCAAGAACCAGTCCTTCTTGTTCACTCTCACTGTTGTCTCCAAAATATCTTTGATTTCCCTATTAGAAATCTCCACCTGCCCACTGGTTTGTGGGTGGTATGGGGTGGCAACTCTGTATGTCACAAAGTTCTTTCTAAGTAAGTTTTCGAACTGTCTATTGTAAAAGTGGCTCCCCCCATCACTAATGATAGCTCTGGGGGTGCCAAACCTGGAGAAAATGTTGTCCTTCTAAAAGTTGAGGATAACCTTGTGATCATTTGTTCTTGTAGCTATGGCCTCAACCCATTTGGACACATAGTCCACAGCTACAAGAATATAATTGTATCCAAAGGAAGGAGGGAAAGGGCCCATCAAGTCTATCCCCCAAATGTCAAAAAGTTCAATCACAAGTATTGGCTGTAAAGACAGAGTTTCTTTTGGAGATACTTCCCATCTTTTGGCATCTTTCACAGGCATTGCAATGAAGCCATGCATCTTTGAAGAGAGTGGGCTAGTAGAATCCACTTGGGAGCACCTTCGCAGCAGTTTTGTTCCCACTGAGGTGGCCTCCACACGCCTTTTCATGACATATAATTAGCACATTGTGAAATTCCTCATCAGGGACACATCTCCTCACCACTAGGTCTGCAGAATGTTTGAATAGGTATGGATCCTCCCACATATAATGCATGATCTGTGAAAAGAATAGATCCTTGTCCATTTTGTTCCAATGTGGGGGAATCTTCCCTACTACCAAGTAATTCACAATATTTGCAAACCAAGGTGTGGAGGTGTTGATAACAAACAGTTGTTCATCCGGAGAGGAGTCATTAATAGGTAGCCCATCAAATTCTTCTGCTAAGATCCTACACAAGTGGTCTGCAACCACATTTTCAACCCCTTTTTTGTCTTTGATCTCAAGATCAAACTCCTGTAATAGGAGGAACCATCTGATCAATATAGGCTTTGCATCCCTTTTTGACAAAAGGTATTTTAGGGCTGAGTGGTCTGTGAAAACCACTATCTTGGATCCCAGCACATAAGACCTGAACTTATCTAAAGCAAAAATAATTACCAACAGTTCCTTCTCAGTTGTGGTGTAATTTAACTGAGCATCAATCATGATTTTGCTGGCATATGCAATCACACAAGGGGCCTTTCCTTCCTTTGTCTCAAGACTGCACCAATTGCAAAGTCTGATACATCACACATCAAATCAAAAGGTATTGAAAAATTAGGTGCTTGAAGGATAGGAGCAGAGGTTAGGCAACTTTTCAATAGCTCAAAGGCCTTAAGGCATTCATCATTGAAATCAAAAGGAACTGCTTGGCACAACAGGTGGCAAAGAGGTTTTGGGAATTTACTGAAATATTTGATAAATCGCATATAGAAGCCAGCATGCCCCAAGAATGATCTGACTTGTTTTATAATTTTTGGTGGGGGTAAATGTGCAGTCAGATCTATTTTAGCCTTGTCTATCTCAATGCCTCTGTGAGAAATCACATGGCCAAGGACAATGCCTTAAGTGACCATAAAATGGCTCTTTTCTCAACTTAAAACCAAGCAGGTTTCCTCACATCTCTGTAAAACAAGGTTGAGATGGTGCAAACATTGGCTAAAACTATCCCCAAAAATAGAGAAATCATCCATGAAAATCTCTAGAAACTGCTCAATCATGTCAGAAAATATAGCATACATGCACCTTTGGAAAGTTGTAGGTGCATTACACAATCCAAATTACATCCTTCGATAGGCAAAGGTGCCAAATGGGCATGTGAAAGTTGTCTTTTCTTGGCCAAGATTTAGTTATGTCCTGAATACTCATCAAGAAAATAGTAAAAAGCATTTCCTGCTAACTTATCCAAGATTTAGTCAATGAAGGGCAAAGGGAAATGGTCTATTCTGGTTTTGAGATTGAGCTGTCGATAATCTATACACACCCTCCAACCTGTGGTTTCCCTAGTTGGAACAAGCTCACCAGCATCAGTTTTAATCACAGTAATTCAAGATTTCTTAGGTACCACCTGAGTAGGTGCCACCCATTTAGAATCTGAAATTGGATAGATGACCTCAGCATCTAGCAATTTGACCACTTCTTTTATCACCACTTCTTGCATGTGGGGATTCAATTTTCTTTGCATTTTTCTAGAGGGCTTGGAACCCTCTTCCAGGTGGATTCTATGCATGCACACAGCAGGGCTGATGCCCCCAAAGTCAGTAACGGTCCAACCAATTGCTCTCTTATGCTTCTGTTAAACATACAACAATTCTTCCTCTTGCTCATCAGTGAGAGAGGAAGAAATAATCACTGGTAATTTCTGATTTGCCCCCAAAAAAGCATACTTTGAGGTCTTAGGCAGTTGTTTCAGCTCCACCTCTGGTGGACATATAAGTGAAGGCAACAAAGGTGCCTTAGATGGTGGTGGAAGAGGCATCACAACAGATTTCCAAGGAAGAAACCTTATTGCTGACCACACATCAGAAGTTAAGCTTTCAGCTCTTGAACTATGGGTGTGGGGGCCTTCTCTTTCACAACCTTACTCCACACATTCTCAAAAACATCACCAAAATCATCACAAGAATCATCATAGTGTAGCAGCTTGGGAAAAATCTCTTCCACAGGCTCATCCAAAATATCAATTGAAAAACAATCCTCACCATTCAAGTGAGGCTGATTTGCTGCATTGTAAATATTCAATTTAACCTTCATGTTGCCAAAACACACCTCCATTACTCCTGATCTACACTGAATAGAAGCATTGGCAGTGGCCAAGAAAGGTATGCCCAAAATCACTGGAATAGAGGTGGTGCACTTGCTTGGCTCCATGTCAAGAACCAGAAAATTAGCTGGGTAAAATAATTTATCAACTCCATCTAACGCATCCTCTATAATCCCCATTAGTTTCCTCTCGGACCTGTCAGCTAGTTGCATGACCACATGTGTGGGCTTCAACTCTCCTAGGCCCAGCTTCTCATAAACTGAGTATGGAAGCAAACTCACACTAGCTCCCAGGTCTAGTAAATCTTTTTCAATGGTGTGATCCCCAATGATGCAGGGGATTGTAGGGACTCCAGGGTGTTGAAGCTTGCTTGGAGTTGCAATAGACAACACTTGGTTCACTTTCTCAGCACAAAAGACCTTGGATAAGTGTATCCTAAACTGTCTTTGTGGGTGCATAATTCTTTCAAAATTTTTGTATAGGCTGGAACTTGTTTGATGGCATCAAGTAAAGGAAAGTTGATCTTTACTTGTTTGAAAGTTTTCATCATTTCCTCAACCTTAGCATTCCCCTTGTCAAAAGGAGAAACTGCTTTCAATGCATTAGGAGATGGCAAATGGGGAGTTGTCCTCCCATTTGCAGCCTTAGCAAGTTCATCAGATTTTTTTTTATTTTTATTTTCAATTTTCTATTGGGGCACATCACCCCCCTTATTTTTTATATGCTGCTCCTGCTGCATATATTTATGGGTTGTTTCTTCATTTTCTGCACTTGACTGATTAGGCTCATTACTAACTTGGTTATCCACTAGCTTCCCACTCCTCAAGGTGGTGACAGATTTGACTTCTTCATGGGAAGGAGTCTCACCAATCATGTATTGCCCCTTTGGATTATTCATGGGCTGACTGGGCAGTCTCCCCTCTTCTCTCCTAGCCAAAGAATTAGATAGCTGACTAAGGTGGTCCTCTATCTTCTTGATGCTTTGACTATGGGAGTTAACTGTTTGAGATACAGGGGACAAATTCTGTAGTGAATCCAGAACTTGCTCTTCGAATGTGAAGGACCTAGAGGGTGATGGGGCTGGTGCACTTTGCTGCACAGGTTGAACCATTGATTGGGCCATAGGCTGTTGGTATTAGGGCCTTAGAAGATAATTATGTTGGTATGGCTGGGCATTCCTATAAGGCATGGATTGCTGTGGTTGCAGCAGCTGCTGGTTTTGAAAATTATCTTATCTCCACCTCAAGTTGGGATGGTTTCTCTAATGATAGCCAGCAGTAGGCTTTTGTCCATAGGACTGAGCAGGATTCATATATTCTGTCACAAAATCTGGAAATTGAGCAGCTGAGGGACATTTCTCAAGGGAGTGAGCGGAGGACTGGCATATGACACATGCCTCCTCCACTTTAGTAGCCATTGGAGATTGCATTGCTCCCATAAACTTACCAAACATTTTGGTTGGGCAGTACACTTTCCTCTCCAAATCATTATGTCTACTCACCTCATATATTTTCCCTCTGGTAATATTTTCTCACCAATCTAGGGGTCTCAACATCTCCTGCCCAGGTCTCCCTTTGCATGGAGTTTTCACTGATGATATCAAATAACTCCCAAGCCTCATCTGTTGACTTGTAGAGGAATGTACCACCACAAGAGGCACCAATCATATCCCTACTTTTGGGATCAATTCCTTGATAGAAACTTTAGACAAGTTGCCATTCAGGAATTTGGTGATGAGGACATTGCTTCAAGAGTTCTTTAAATCTCTCCTAGGCTTGGTGAAAGTCTTCAGTTGGGGCTTGAGGAAATGAAATAATGCTCTTCCTCAACTGACTTATTTTTTACGTGAGGAAAAAATTAGCCAAAAACTAACATTGAAGGTCATTTCAGGACTGAATACTGTTGGTTGGAAGCATTGACAACCAAGTTCTTACTCGATCCTCACTTGTGTTGTTCTTCATTTGTTCAACATCCAACAACCTCTTGGTGGATTCAATTTTCATGCTCTACAACTGCACTTGGTCCCAGGCATTTCCAGTTGAGCAGCAAATTGCTTCTTTGGCTATTTTAAGTGAAAATCTACACTAAGCTTGCAATTCATTGCTTATCTATAAAATACACTTAAAACAGAATATTAGTCAGCTCAAGGGTCCACCAAAGGTCAGGTTAGGAGGGTAAAAAAGGTATTTTTCACTGCTTAAGAGCCAGATCCCAGATCTCTGCACTAGTATTAATGGGCAACCAATTCGGACTACAAAGGAGATGATCACTAGGGTAATGCACGCACCTGTGCAAACATCTGAACTACCCTCTGACCATCCGTAAGCCCAGATGATAAGGATGCCACCCAATGTTCTCCCAAAGTTTGTTCAAATGGAAACCGATCTACTAGGAAAACCTCTTCGGGATAGATCATTTTTCCTTCACAAGGATTTAGATGCACGGGGTTTATCCCTTTACTTTTTAGATGTTTTAATTCATAAGACCATCCACCCCACTGGTCACGGCACACAGAGGCAAGCACTTTTTGCGAGGCATTTTACTCGATGGCCAATTGTTACTAGTTTGATGTCCCTTCCTACCTTTTAGAAGTTATAAATATCGTAAGGGAGAAACTGAACAGAGAGAAGTATGAAAGAAATAAATTGAGTTTGCCATTTGGAGGCTTAATTACCAACTTATTAATGAATGTGGCATATGAATTTGACCCCAAAGAAAAGGGTCTTCCTAGAACAGAGCATAGCCTCACTGCTAAAACCTATAAGAGAACCCTGAGTGCTGCAAACAAACCAAAAATTCATATTTCAGCACACACAGAGAGTGTCCACTCTATACCCAAGGGCTGGGAAGAGGCTGCTATGGAGCAGTTAGCAGAAATTACGGTCCCAGAAGAAGCAGTTATAGAAAAGGGAATGAGTACTACTCAACCCCAAGAGAGAGCAGTGGTTGGCTCTCCAATACATGAGAGAGTAGCTGAGTTAGAACTCCCAGTTGCAAACCAAGCTAGTCTGTATGACCCCACTCTGGACTCACCTGTAGGGTCTGCTATGCCCCCTTCAACAAAGGCAGACACACTACCAATTGTTATATAAACAGAACCTGTGAGCCAAGACATCGAGATAGCAGAAGAAATATAGATTGCTAAAATGGCTACTTCTAGACACGTTCCTGCACTTCTAGACACGTTCCTACACTAATAGAGCTGTTGTTCTAACTACAATTTCAACCACTACAGAGCTGACTCTCGTAGTTCAAGCAGCAAAAGCAAGGCCAAGCTCTAAATTACCAAGAGGGGGTTTCACAGAGTTGTTAAATGGAGAAGAAGTATCCCCCGTTGATCCTCCAGTCACCACCACAATAATCCCTGAACTAGAAAGGTGATTGAAGGCAGTGGAACAATGGCAGTGTGTAAATGAACCAATCTATTGCCATTACTAGATGTAGTAAGTAAATTAAGGGAAGTAGAATAATGGCAAAACACTTATGCCCCAAATTTCATGCCACTACCAGGTGCAGTAAGAAAATTGATGGAGGAGTTTCATAGACTAAAGAATAGAGTCGTTGAAACTATATTCACTACTCAAGAGCATACAGAGATAATAGAAGGCTTGTGACGGAAAGCTACAAAAGATCATTATGCACACTGGATGGCAGAAATAGAAAATAGAGTGCAAGAAGCCACTTCGACCCTTCAAGAATAAATCACTTAGATGTAAAGAGAATAGAATGATGAGTGAAAATCAGCAAGCATGGGAAGAAGAGAAGAAGGCTTATGAAGAAAAAATTGCAACACTGATTGAACAATTTGGAGGATTAATTGAAATCCAAGAAGATACAGAAATTGCGAAGCAAAAAGCTCTCAAAGATTACCAGCAAGAACTCCATAATCAGCTAGGTGAGAAGAATCATCTACTGATCGTAGCTGAAGGGAAAATTCAAAAACTATAAGAAGACAACAATTCCCTCAATTTGACCAATGTTGAACATAAGCAAATTATTGAGTCTCTCTCAAAGAAATGTTGGGCCGCAATAACAAAAGAACAAAATAAAGCGAAAAAGCTGAGAATGGAGATACAACTAAAATCTGCCGTGATTAAAAAATTGACTACGGATCTGAAAAATAAAGAAAAGGTTAAAAAGGAGCAACAAAGTCTAGAAGCAAGCTCCTACAGAATGATAGATGAAAAGGAAAATACGGATGAGGCTGAGCCTGCAACACAAAGAGAATCACTTTTAGAAGAATAAGATAATTACTCTACAGATGCGGTGTCTGACTCAAAAGAAGAGCCTACTACTTCCATTCTTGTACCATACCCTTCATCAACAATTGAGTAAAAAATATAGAACATCACAAGCCTCACAGGTATGATCTTTAAGGTAAATAAATTAGCACGTTAGATTTTTCCTAGTTTTATACTTTTATGAGATTAGTTCTTACTTTTATCAGTACTTTAGATTTCTCTTCATGCTCATTGTAAATATTCAAATAATATATGACATTTTCTTTTGACTAACTTTTTCACTATGTAATTGTTTCTAATTTTTCTTTAATTTTTGTTATTGATATCTCTGAGAATAAAACAGATGTGTTTTCCTCAAGTTTGGGAGACATTCTTTAAAGATTTTTTTTCCCATCCGGTATATAATCGATAGTATCAGTAATTTTTAGGTAAATAAATTTTAAATCTCCCCTATTTTTGTGCCAGTGAGGGCATTGTCCAAATTAAGTTTGGGGCGATACACAACTTCTGTGTATAGTAGTAGTTAACTAGCATATCAGTTAGTTTTATTTAGTTTATTTTTTGCATAATTTTTTTTCTTTCTAAAATAATTTTATAGTTAATCATTATATGTGAATTATAAGAGAAAAATTATGAATCTTGAAAACTTACGATCCATCATAGTAGAAGTTCAATAATCAAGAATATAGAATAGTTACAATTCATGTTTAGCATGTTGAACATTGTATTAAATTAAATGTTTGAAACAATTGATTGATCTGAACTGTAATATTTTATACTATAGTTTCAAAATCATAAACCAGTGAGCATTAGAGACAAATTTTCCTTTCTTTAAGAAAGAGACTCCTTCTATTCAAGTCAAAATTTCTTTTAAATTCTTTACTATTTTTTTTTATGAAATCTCATATTGCTGAATTTAGAATCAAAATATTCTATGACTATGATAACCTGATTTTTTTTCTAGAACTATCTATTAGAAATATCAAAATAATAAGGCATCTATGATAGTAAATTATAAAGATGATTAAAGGTCATCTTTTATTTAAATCTGAGCCAGAAAGCTAAAATCTCATAAAATAACTTATCCTTTCAACCCATATTAGAAGCCTCAACTGAATTTCTTTGTACTAGAAAATTTTGAAAACCCTTAATCATATTTACTACCCAAAGCTTTCCACCTTTAACCCTTACATTTTCTAAGAATTTAGAATGCAAAAGAAGGGAGAGAGAGTGAACGGAGTAAAAGAAAAAACATATAAGGGAGATGCTATAAAAAAAAAGGGGGGTACAACTGAAGAAATCAATTGAAGAATATGGGAAAAGAGTGAAAAGTTGTAAAAGATGATTTAGAAAAAAGAAAGAAAAATCATGAAATACGATTCTATAAATCCATTGAAGAATTGGGATTTACAAATAGAAAAATAAAGAGAAAAAAATGGGAAGAAGTTATCCAACTTTTGGATACTTACTGAAAAAAAAAATAAAGAAAAGATAGGAGAAAGAAGAACTACTCAAAAAAAATTTGAATCCTTTTCTACCTTTCTTCGACACCTTTTGAAACCCAAAGCCCCATTACAAGCCGAAGGAAAGACCATTTTGATTTATGATTTGCAAAAGCATAAGCTTAGTAGAGATATGAATAATAGATACTATTGATTGCACAGAGAATCATATGAATAGAATAGATTATCTTTTCCATGAGATTAAAAAATTTTATAATTATCCTTTGATTGAATTCTTCTAAAAAAAACTGTGAGAACCCAAAAAAAATTTTAATATCTTTTTGAGAGTATGTCAATACTATGAGTGTTTGAATGGAAATATTTTCTAAAATTTACAATTTAGAAAAATTTATGAATAAACTATTCACTGATGCATACACTCCGTGCTTACTATGAATTGAAATTGTTGGAGTTCTAATCAAGGATAACTATTATAATGGAAAGTAAGGATAAAAGATTGATAATTTTAGAAAATCATAACAACCTGGTGATAATCAACTTAGTTAACTTAGTTAGTGAACGAAAATTAGTTTTGATTTTTAACCTTTTGTTTTCTTATAGATTTTGAAAAAATATTTTGAAAAATCTAAACATATTTGAAGTTTGCAAGTAACTTCACTGAAAACCTTTAGGGGACTACAACTCCTCCACTAGGGGTTTAAAGGCTTGTTGCATCTGCTAAATGTAATCGTGTTCCCTATTAAAGTAGCATTAAATTCCTAGTATAGGATGTTTTATATTTCCTTGTTTGCTAGGGACTAGTAAAGCGTAAGTTTGGGGGTCTGATCAGTGACATAATATACCATTTTACCACCCTTAACTTAGTGATGCTAGGACTTAGTTTGCTACTAATAAGCTATTGATGTACATATATTAAGGAAACACAATAAAAGAGAACCAAAGTGATAATATTTATCAAAATGAACTCATAAAGTAATAAAAAGACGATTAAACAAAAAAGACGAACCATTACTTCCTGAAAGACGAAAAATCGTATTTTACGATTTTGCGGAGCAATGTAAAGGAAGAAGTAGAAAATTGTAATTTACGATTCTTCAGAAAAGCCATTCAAAAGAGTGAAGTGTGATACAAGAGCAAGCGATGAATCGTAAATAAAGAATTGTTCTATACGAAGCTGTGTCAAGAATAGAAAATCGTGATTTACGATTTTACAAAAGAGCACCTTCTAAAGCTGCTGATCATGTGAGAATTTACACCGTCATGCATATAATTAGAAGAATTCTTGACTTAGAAATCTGACTAATCATGGATCTGGGAAGATTGATGAAGAAGACTCTTAAAGGACTTTGCTACTAAAATAAAGGAGAAGATCCAGAAGATCATCTAACTGTTGAAAGCACGTAAAGATAGGATTAGAAGTAGAGTTATATTAGGGCAGTTTTGTTTTAGTAGTTTCTTTTATTAGAATTAGGACTTTTGTAAACCGATCCCTTATGATATATAAAAACAAGGGCTTGGTATAGGAATTAATTATCAAAGAAATTCTCAGCATTATTTGACGCCTACGGTTGAGTTTTCTTCTGATCATTAGAGTTGTTTAGTTTAGATATCCAATCTTCCTTGATCACAATTGATGATTGGGATTAAGAGTAGAGTAGATATTTATAGTTTCTCATAAGCAATTGACGATTGCGGTTGAGGGGTGAAAGTTATAATTTTACTGCTTTCTAGTTTAGATTTTATTTTATTTCAATTTCCTGCTTTGTAAATATCTTCGAATTTTAATTTGAATTGACGACTTAGGTTGAGATTTACAGATTAGTGTAATGGTTTTTACACTTATCTATATTGAATTATGCTAGTTTTTGATTGACGCCCAAATTCTAGAAGACTGAAATATAGTGTAATGGTATTTTAAATTTGTAAACATCTGGTAGCAGAAGATGGTGATTGATGACCACAATTTGAAGGAGGATTTAGGATTTATTTTATGCAAATTAGTTTAAGAAACCTTTCTTTTATTCATATTTCTCAAGTAGTTTAGGAACTTAAAAGATAAGTACAAGTTTTTAGAAAATTAATATGTACATATATAAAAACATATCCTTGGGGGAACGATCCTATGCTATGCTATAATTTCTATTATGCGCTTGCAATAGGTTAAGACTTAATTAGATACATACATAAGTAATCAATGATCAGTGGGTTTCTAATTCCGCACATAGGGAGTTACGTGGGTTTGATTTGTTGCTCGCGCGGGTGGACGGAGGGCTCATTGCGCGCATGTGGGCTTGCGCAGGATGAGGAATCCACGTGGTTATATATGCGCTCAATTTAATCCCACACAAGGGTCAACGCGCGGGATGAGGAATCTGCGTGGTTATATATGTGCTCAATTTAATCTCACGCATAGGTCAACACGCGGGATTTTCTTGGGGTCTATAAAAACCAAAAATTCTTCTAATTTCACTTGCGTGTTCTAATTTTTCTCTGCTTTTGTGCTCTTTTACTTCGTAAGTGCTCAGATTTTCATATTTCTTTGATATCATGCAATCCGTCCGTTAGATTTTAGCACAATTTCTTACATTTTTCTCAATTTTTTGAGAACTTTCTTGTGAGATGGAGCTGGAGGGTAGCGTGACTATTTCAAAGCTGGAAGAGGGTGCCCCAGAGGTTCCCGCTGTTGGAGGTGGTGGTGCTGAGGTGGTTCCCACGGTTGCCGAGGAGGGTGTCGAGGTGACCGCTATGGTTGACGAGGATGAGGTCCCTCTCAGTAATGAAGGTGAGGTTCCTCCCATTGCTGAGGGTGCTATAGAACCTACATTTAGTTTTAGTGTGTGTGTGCATTCATGCATCATGGATGTATATAGCTCTAGGCCATGTTTATTTCGATGCCTTGCATTGTCTTTCCCATGTTTTGCCAGCATATCGTAGCCTTGGTCAGGATTATTATCTTCTTCGGAGTTTTGCTTTATTTTTTATGCGTCATTATCTCTCTTGTTCCCTGTCATTAGCATCCAGACATTTGTCTTGTTTGTTTACTATGTTTTTACTATTATTGTTATTCATATTGGCTTCTCAGCTTATTATCGATTTGTTCGATCATTAATTTGTTTGTTTTAATGTTATTACCATAGCCGGTCAACATCAGTTATAAATATTGTTTGTTATTTATTTTATTTTTATTATTGTTGTACGTTTAGGAGCCATTGTCTTTGTGCATTAGCTCTGCGTGGGCAGAGTCCCATGAATGGTATTGCGCTCTCCCTGTGTTCCAGCAGGAGAGACTAGCTTCTTGCAGTTTTCGGCAGATTTTGGGGCTCAAGCCTTTCCACCCTGCATCAGTTTGGTTGGGGCCATTGTAGAGAGATGGAGGGAGGAGCAGCAAGCACTGCTTTTCCCTACGGGCATGAGGTTCGAGGGCTAGCCTGTAACCGGGCAGATGCTGTTTGACTACGAGGTGGCGTGCGTAGAGTGACTCAGACTTGAGTATGCTTCCAGCGGGTTCAGGTCAGGGTTGATTTAGACAACTTAGTTCTTTGATAGCTTTGCTGCAGGCTTTCTTCCTCCGAGACGTCACCCAGAGTTTGCGGCGGTGTATGAGGTGCGTCGTATGGTGATAGAGACTTGTGCTCCTGTATTAGAGGTAGGGGTGGAGGCTGATCATGTCATCAGGGCCTTCCTGATGCACTTCTATTTTCTTCTTCCACCCGGCAGTGTGTTACTGGGCTATTTCTGCCGCTACTCGTGGACTTAGATATAGTTTATTCATATGCATGGGGTGCGGCAGCATTAGCCTACCTTTATGGGCAGTTGTTTCATCATGAGAGGGGCATTGCTACCATCGATAGCTTCATTCCTTTCCTCCAAGTGAGGTTTTAGTCTTATAGGTCTTTTAGGGATCGTTGTCTTCTTTTAGGAGTTCTCATTGTTGTTGATTTGTTTCACCTTGTTCAGTTCTAGGCATACGACAATTTCACTTTTTTCTGCCCTAGGGCCCAGGACGGCGCCTATGTTTTCGTGTATGTATGTGTGGCGGATGATAATGGGAGATCTCCGGAGGAATACAGACCTCTAGACCGCAAGGTGGTTGTTTGAGGATATGCACCTCGGTCAGGTGCGTGTTCACTTTGTTTTGTATTTCCAGTTTTATTGACGTATTTGCTTCATTTGTTTTTTGTTACAGGTCATTTGTATTTCTAGTTTTACTGACGTAGTCTGGTCAGGCTCTTTTTGGGCGGGAGATATGGGTCCCTCGCTTTGAGATGGGGGAGCGAATCCACCTATCGCGAGTTGCACGCCAGTTGGGAGTCCCTCCGGAGCTTCACCCACAAGTGGCGAAGAAGAAGACTAGTCCCCTTGGCCACTTTTTCGAGAAGAAGATACCAGAGCAGTATGCAGATTTCAGGGTTGGGGGACTGAGGTGACAAGGCAGATGCTAGGGCCTTCATGAGATGGTTCGGGGAGCATGGCGGCTGGCTCTTGATGTGCTCTTTATGTTATTCTAATTAAGTCATAACCTATTGCAAGCGCACAATGGAAATTGTAATGCTAGTATAGGATCGTTCCCACGAGAAAGTGATTTATCTTTGTATTTTGCTTTTCTAAACACTTATATCTATCTTTAAGGTTTTAAACTACTTAAGAAATATGAATAAAAGAATGTGTGCAACTGTGGGATTTTTGAAGATCCCGTCACGACGATGCATTCTCTCTAAAAAATATAGAGTCGCCACCAAGAGGTTTCACTGTCTCGGGAAACCAAAATAAACTTTATGAACTCCGAAGTGCCAAAAATGTGACTCTGATTCACCAGTCTATGCCAAAGGCTCTTGGGTAGGGACTTCAATTATCGATCGGGAAGGTGTTAGGCACCCGATCAACCCGCTCTAAAGCGGTCTCTACTTATGTCCAAAGATAAAATAAAAATGGAAATAAAAAGAACACTTCCTCTTGCCCGAAGGCACTACGATCCTATTTGTGCCCCTCCGTTCCTACAGAGATTTTGACGGCATAACGGCACAAATCTGAGGATGGAGCAAAGGCTAAGAAGGTACAGGAATAGAGGGGAGAGTCAAAGCTCTCAGGCCCTTATAGCATCACTGTGGACCTTCGCGTAGGTGCACCTTGGTGAGCTTTCGATGGCTCGGATGGTTGAATGAAGGGTTCTAATTCTAAAGCTTGATAGCTAAGGGGTAGAGGAAGAAGGCTAGGGGATAGTGTTCTCCTAAACTCAAGGGTTTTTGAAGAAGGGTTGGGTTTTTAAGCTTATTTAGAGTTTTGGAATTATTATGAACAATGGGGCACCAAAGGGAGAAAGGTTTCTCTCTTAATCTTTTCTCTCTTAGGAATTTTTTTCAAACCATTTTCAAGGGGGTTACCTCTCTATTTATAGGAAAAGAGAGGGTTAGGGGGGTTCTTAGAGGCTAATTCAGGTTAGCAATTAGGTAATCCTAGCATCTAAGGTTTCCTAAGGTTGCAAATAGGGTAAGCATGGGTGCAATAGTCTTAATGAAACTCATCCTATACTTTGATATGGTCAATAAGTCAAACCCCAAAAGTGAAATTCGAGCCAAAAGCTCACAGTTATTGTAGCTAAGCCTAGCGCATGTATTAGATGTGCCAGGCAAAAATACAATCCCTGAAAGTTCAAAGCCCGCGGGGGGACCTACCTATGCTTGGCGCAAGTATTAGATGCGCCAAGCCATTTCAGGGTAAAAATGGCTTGGTGCATGTAATACATGCACCATGTATGCCTAACTTTGCGAGGAGTTCTCGCGAGGTTCAGATCCTGTTGCGAGGTTCACTTCTCTTGGTATATTGGAGTCATTTCGGGCCCGAAACTTTGGATCGCCGTACTTCTGACGTAGGTTCCGAATCGGGGTGACTCTTAGGTTGCTGGAAAGCTAGGAATCTCTACTTTTCAATGGTATAGGATTTGATCTTAGTAGAAGTCCCAACCAGTCCTAGTATATCTCTCTCTAACCATTGCCTGGGAGGGTTAACTATGGGTTCGAAGGGGTTTCTAAAGATTTGGATTGGTTCCTAAAGGTTTGGGGTGAGTTTTAAAGGATTTGGGGCGATTCCTAAGGGTTCGGATAATCCTATCAAAAGCTCGAAGGTGTGCCTCTCTCAAAGTATGTCTCGATCTGGCCTTAGGCCAAATTTGGGTGTCTACAGATGCCCCTCTTTGGTATCCAATCAATAATGATCGAAGGCCAAAGACAAGAGACATCTGAAGAGGCCCAAGGTTTCACTGATGGGTTCGCTATATTTAGAATGAATCTCAAACATCAGATGGTAACATGGTGAGTAAATGAAAGCCCTGTATGCCAGGAAAAATGTCCGTTTCTCAAGGTTATCAATCCCCAAGTGCTTAGCAACATTACTGGGCATAACCGAGATGAACCGAGTTGCGAAAGCCCAATATGTTAGGAAAAATGTTCGCTTCTCGAGATGATTGAAGATTCTTTTATGTTCAAGTTTCATTTTAAATCCAACAGCTCCATAAGTGAGAGGGTGATCGACCCATACTTAAAGATAGGCGCGAAGCAAATACGCGAAGGTCCACAGTTTATGTTCATTCCCATGAGGCATTGACTGCCCCATTAGATTGGCTACTGGTACCCCTGCATGATGCAGGGTTCGAGGTCTTTAGGTGAACCCATCGGTCTCAAACTTGATATAGCATGACTACCCGAGCGGAGTGCATAGATGTCGCAACACTTTTTGGGAGTACGTGCTGCTCTTTGTTATTATTTTATTTAGAGTTTTTTGTTATTTTATGCGGAGATTTTTATTTTTTATGATTTTATGTGCATTTTATATGGGAACTTTTGTGATTTTATATGGATTTTTATATGGGATTTTTTTCTGCTTTTATGGGGAATTTTACATGGGATTTTTTTATGATTTTGTGTGGATATTTATTTATTTTTTTTGTTCGAGATTTTGAGCAAGTTCACCAATCTGGAACTGTTTATTTGAGCCCAACTGCCTTAGCACGTCAAATGGAGATTGACGCACCGTTTAGGGGGCGTGTGCACCTTGGCGAGTCCAAGGAAGACCAAGCTTGTTGCATGGGACTCACAAGCCAAGCCAAAAAAAGGGGGGCAGGAGTAGCCTGGCTAGAAAAATAGCCTAGCGCATGTATTAGTTGTGCCGGGCAAGAAAGGGGGCCAAATTGGCTTGGCATGCGTATTAGTTGTGCCAAGCAAGACCTGGGGAGGGTTTTAACCCCCGAGCCCGAGCCAAAAGGGCATTTTTTTGAATTTTCCCTCTCCCCCCCTCTCTAAACTGAAATGGGGCTTCCCCTTAGGGTTCTTTAGGATCGATTCCAAGCGTGCTTCATTGCCGGTGTTTGCTCGCACTGATTAAACACCCACTCTACGCTGGATCAAGGACCTAATTTCTTTGTACGAGCTTTGTAATGGTTCTTTGTACAAGCTTGCAATGCCTTCAGGATCTGATGCCCCTTTATTTGGATGCAGGACTTGCCTCCCATCACCTTTCGAGGAGTCTAGTTGGACCTCAAGCGCTTTTACCTCTACCTCCCTCCGATCGTGAGGTTCCTTCTTGCACAGGCCAATTTTGGGGACTTCCTCTCATGCCTTGCTATGCGGGCTGACTCGGCCTATCTAAAAGCTCTGATTGAGTGCTTCCATCCGAAGACTATGACATTTCACATTGCCATGTCAGAGATGACTCTTACCCCCATCGATTGGGCGATGATTATGGGGAGTCGGATAGGAGGGCTACCGGTGGCTAACCTTCACGTCCCTAGTCGGGATGAGATAGTTCAACTGATCAGAGATTACCCTACCTCTAAGAATCTACACGGCATCGAGGTTAAAATGTCATGGTTGTTTGACCTATTTGGTGAGAATTAGCTTGTAGATCTAGGGCAGTCGGATGCGAACATCCTTTTTAAGCCTAAGCGTGCCCTGTAGTTGGCCAGTATTTCACTCCTTTTCCTGTTGGGTAAGACCCTCTTTTCGAATGCCAATGGTGGGCAAGTGTCATTGTCCCTGCTTAGCATTATGGGGAATTGGGACAAGGTGCACTGATATGACTGGGGTGGGCCGGATATGTCATTTTGATGTCTAGCCTAGCCTGAGTGTCATTGGGGCGATCGATTTCTATTATTAGCTTCTGGCTGGAAATTAAGGTAACCACCAATCCCTTTTTACCTTCCTTGGTTTGTCGATTAGTCATCCATCCTGTTTCTGACACATCCTTTCCATATATGACACATCTTTTCTGTATACTGTTCTTTTCAGATTTAGGGCTATCTGCACTTCCAGCCCTGCCGCCCCCTCCTTCACTCTGATGTACCCACCTATCCGCTTATAAGCAATTGGAACATGCACTACCGCAGGGATGCCAGCATGAAGCACTTGGAGATGGGCTTGAGGTCCTAGTTTGACTTGTTGATCCCAGAGCAGATATGGTTATCTCTCTTTCTTCCTTCTCGGGGCTTCCCCTTTTATTATACTGCATGTTTGGCTGATGAGACACCTTTCTACCTGGGCAGGTCATCGGCAATCCATATGCCGGTTCCCCCTCTTGGGATTGAGTAGCTACAGGTCTGTCCCGCCACTTTGTGGACCATCGCGTCATCTTCTTTTACGGGGATTGGCCCAGGGCTTACTACCTGGGAGAGCGAGTGGTTCATCAGTACCAAGACCAGTTCAACATACCGCAAGCTCCTCCTGTGGATGTTATGATACCTGAGGGTACCATCGAGGTCCTTACTACTGGACTTCTTCATCACGGGGTCCCTGTAAATGATCTCCTCATGCCCATGAGTTACGAGCTGTGGTATGAGTCATTTCCCTACCGGTCCATCTTGCCATGTTTCATCCCTGACGCCAACTTTTCAGCCTTTGGTGGCCCAAGTTCTCAAGTAATTCTTCTTTCTCTTAGTTTTCATTTTTTGCTTCGACTGACTGACACCCTGTTCTCACTCTTACAGTTCTATCGGGGAGGCGATTCGGATGATGATGAGGAGATGGGGGCAGGTACAGCTGAGGCTGCGGGAGCTGGTCCTTCCGATTCTTTTGGCACGGGAACTTCTGGTAGTTCAACTGTCGAGGTTCAGGGGACCTTTAGGCCCCTTGATGATGCTTTCCTCTTAGGTTTATGTACGGTCGTGGAGGAGCGGGCCAGCATTCCGCTGAACCGATCCGAATCCCCCCTTCTAAATTGGTTCCGGGGGTAAACAAGTGTTCTCTTTTTGCATGCCTGTTTCTCAGAAAAATACATGTACTGGTGCCTGTAGCTGAAGGTCTCTTTCCTTTTTGTGTAGGACTATGAGTCGACAGTGAACCAGGAGGAGTATTACCGAAACATAGTTGGCCTTCGGGATGTGGAAGTGGTGAGTATCATACTGACTGGTTCTGATCATTGCCTTGATATTTTTCTCTTTCAACTGATCTTGACTAATGGCTTTGGGTGTGAGTTTCAGCATGCTCGTGAAAAGGAGTCGCGTTCCCTGCTTAGCCAACTTTCTCAGGCATGGGCCTGAGTGGGAGATGTCCGGACATATTAGACCTCTTCGCGTAGGCATAAGAAGTCCAAGAGCGCTAATAAGGATTAGGCTTTGCTTTAGAATTTTGAGACTTTTTTGGACATATATTTATTGAGACTAAGTAATGGATGATGTGGCACTTGTTGATTTTTTTTGGATGGTTCCAATTTTTTTAGATAAATGTTGGTGCCTTTTCTTTTAATTGCATGCTCAATCTCCCCTTTGCTTGTTGTAATACTTTAGATTGCTTGTAGGATGGGTTTGATTTGGTCAAAAGTGATGGCCTCTGGGGCAACAAACTTTGTTAACACTTGGCCACTATTTCCATCCCGGTGTGGATTTTTCCTACACGAGCATTTATATAAGTTAGATGTGACCAAAAACCAAGTTTGCCCCTCTCTATAGGGCCTATTGTATGTCTTTGTAGATAAGAGGCATAAAGTGCATGCAAACAGTAAAAAAGAACTCCTCTCTAAACCTCACTTTTATGCATGTGGGGATCTAAGTGACCTAACGCATGTATTACATTAGCCAGGCCAAATCTGGGAAAATTTGCTCTGGTCGATGTATTACCTGCACCAGGCAAAACCTGGGGATAGTGGGGCCTTTTTAAGCCTGAGACTGCACTTTCTCCTTCCCTCTTAACTTTGGCTTGTTATTTTTTTGCTCCCCTTTTGTTTCCACTCCTTGCCCCCAAGGTGGGTCCATCGTCTTACATTGAATTTGTATCCTTGGAACATCTATGTACGTCAATAGACCCACTTTCCAACCCCGCTTCTCATGGGGGGCTCGAGACCACGATACTTCCCTCTTTGAGCATGGGGCCCAGTTTTCTAAAGAAGTGGCTTGAGAGCATGAACGAGAGCGAGCTTATGGTTTTGGATCTGCTTGGCTTGGCCCATCTCGCATCCTTCCTCAAAGTACCCCCACTTTGGGATTTCATTCATGCCGCAATTTCATTTTGGGGAGTTGACACCCATGTTTTTCATTTTGGGAATCGTGAGTTGACTCCTACTCTCGAGGAGCTCTCCAATCTATTGGGTTTGAAGCTGCATAGAAACCTTGCGAGAGAGCAACTGAAACCTGGTTATGCCAGAGCCACTCAGATCACCTTGGGCTTAAAGAAAAATGATTATGAGAAAAGTCTCATTGGGTGGCCCACCAGGTGTTTGGTGAAATTCCTAAGAGAACTTTTCAGAGAGGAAAGCCTGCGAAAATTGTCGATCAAAAATTCTCATAATGTGAAGGCCTTTGCCCTTTGCCTTATCTTCGAGGTTCTTTTCTATACAGGGGGAGAGAGCTTCTCGCTTGCACTTTATGTGGTCTTCGGAGAAATAGAGGGAGGCCGTTTTGTGATGCATATGGTGCTGGCGGAGCTTTATTGCCACCTTGATGGATTCGCTCTGGGCAAGGTGGAGAGCGTTCGAGGATGTCCTAACTTGCTCCCAATTTGGCTTTGGGAGCATCTTGCTATTTTGGGACTCGTGCCCCACTTTTATGTTGCTCGTGGTGAGGTGGCCCGCTACTTTCTGAGCTGATGCCATATGCTTCCACTAGGAGATATGCAGGTTTGAAGATTTGGCTAGCTAAAGCCGAATTGGTGTGGTGACTTCCTTCGTCAGATCGGACCTTCCCAGTCATTCACTCCAGAGATCATGAGGGCATCACCTTCCTCAGTTTGACTGGCAACACTCACTACTTCCCATTTCGGGTGCTGTGCTAGTTCGATTGCCCTCAGTAGGTGCCTTGTGTGATGAAGCCGCCCCTGTGTGACTTGATTTTCTCTCGAGGGTCCTCTAGGGATGTGGATAGGATAGCTGCTCTCTGGGAGACGCGTTAGTCGACGCTCATGTGCGATCTAGAGCAGGGAGATTCGGTTTTATCCTCCCCGGAGTATGAGGCTTTGCTACTATCCCAGAAGCCTGCAGTTGGTCACTTGGATCAAACGGAGAGCATTGATACAGCGGGGCCTTGGCAAAGGAAGGAGTCGATGCTTCAAAGGCATATTGAGCTACTGATGGACGAGAAGCTCATCCTGCATTAAAATTTAGAGAAACAGGTGGTTAGAGTAGAGGAGGTAGAGGCCAGGGCTGATGCAGCTGAGTGTGACATCCTTCATCTTGAAGGATCCTTGAGTGACACTCTTGATGCCACTGACGCTTCTCGGAAGTGGTATAGGATTCTCCATGGTCGCTGGATGATTGAGCAGGATGTACAAGAGGATGCTTTATACGCAGATATTCGTGCCTTGAAGCACGAGTTTGGTCGTTGATTCCCTCCTGCACATACTTTTTGCACAGATCAAACCATAGAAAGGGGCGTAAGAAACCCCTAATTAGATACATATTTTTGGTATTCATATTTTCTTTATATTTTTGTCATTTTTTCACTTTTGTAAAAAAGAAAGAAGCTAGACATCACACATATTATCTTGTGGGATGTGATGTCAGCCAGGTACGAACTTGTAAGCGAAACAAAAGGAAATCTATCTTTTTACAAGGATTTTATCTTCTATGTTTCATTTTCATAAAATGAGATTGTGTCGGCTATTCCTATGGCATACACAGTGCTGGTCTGAAATGGGAAAGGAAAATATATTATATTTTGCGACAGTGGCCTCTCCGCCTATGCTGGTGCACACAGTGTGGGTGTGAAAATGGGAAAGGAAAATGTATTATCTTTTACAAAAGTTGTCTTTCCGATCATCGAGCCGATCATCTCGAAGTGGCATGTGCACAGTATTGGGAAGAGAAGATTATTGACTCTTTTTGTAGTTTTTCTTTTTCTTTCTCTTTTTTTTGGTGCCTTTAAACATAAGGGGAAGCAAACAGATCCCAATTTTGAGCTTGGTTGAACCCCCTCCATGTGATTGGGTTTGAGTGAGGTCAGCAATTTTACCAAGGCCATAACACCCATCCCTTTGAATTGAATCAACCTCCTCTCCTTACCCTGGGTCATATGTTTGACAGTGCAGTTTATGAAGACATTCTTGGTTGGGACCCTAATTTGAGCTAACATGAGCGGCTCGATCAAGAATGGAGAGTATGGGAGGGGGACCGAAGAATTCATTCTTATCTTCTTTCACCCTTTTCTCCTTTTCAACATTCTTACTCACAACGCCCAAGGTGGGCTTTCATCATGCCCGTTGTTTCCTTCTTTTTACCTGCTGCACCCTCTCGAGTTTTCACTACATCCATGGGTTTGCATTTTTATCCCCAGCGTCCTTTCGGGTTTTCACCTGGTCCGCACAAGCTCGCTCTTTTTACCCTTGTCGCCCTTGCGGGTTTTCACCACGTCCTTTTGCTTTGAGCTTGTATTTTTTATTTTTTATTTTATCAAAAGCCACGACATGAACGTCTATTCCGTCATAGCCGGCCGAGTGGGGCTCTGTTTGTCTCACAGCTTAGCTCGTGCTGACTCAACGGGTACCGTGACTGCTTGTAAATCTTAAAGAGGGCTTTCTCAAGGGATGTATCATGGCCATGGGATGGGCTAGGAACTTTGAAGGTATTGTTGCTCCCCCAACTGTGCTTTCTTTATTTGTTTGTGGTAAAAGAAATTTAAAATCAAAATAAAATAGGGGATGAAATCAGCACAACTGAGAAGTCTTAGACCTGCAAGATACACGGTCCATTGTGGCAAGTTTTGATAAGTAAGAGTTTGTCCCACAGGGAAAGATGATCTATAGCTCCAAGGGAGCCATCTCTAGTAGTCCCTCCAGATCTGACTACAGATCTGGCAGTCCTTAAGGGAAGGGAGTTTAAAGTCACTTAGTTTACAGATCCTAAGGTAGCCTAATGTCTAAACTACAGAAAGGGTTGAGAGGATGGATGGAGTGTGGAAAATAAATCTAAAAGGGTGAGAAGTATGTTATTGAGCCTAGATCAGAGGAGTTTTGTAACTCAGATTCAGATCTGATGTTATAGAAATTCTGTCCAATGGCTACGTTATCACCACTGAGGAGAAAGAATTCAACCCATCTCTGTACCATGATCAAATCCCTTAAGGTTATAACCTGTCCACTCAAATGGTCATAAACTATCCCATTGGGGAACCACAATCCAGAGATCGGTCAAAACAAGTTAATCATTGTAGGCACTATTTCATCCAGGCTACAAGCTCAAGAATCCATAGGGAACCTCAACCTCTAAAGCTCTATGTGTGGGGCTAAGGCTGTATAGGACCATGATAGCCCAGACACATAGAACCAACAAGAGATTGAGTACAACCTTCAATCTAGCTATCCATTGCATGAGTGAGGCTACAATGGTTTAGTCACAAGCCTATAATCTCTATAAGCAGATCAGATCTAACATCTGATAGCGGATCTGTACAAATATAGGGCAGTCTGCCTCTGTACAATCTCCCACCAGGCTAATAAAGCTCAGATGAAGAGAAGAAGGATCGATCTTGGATCGGTGGACTAGAATAACCCTAAGGCTATAACCTGTCCACTTGAATGGCCACAGACTATCCCAGAGGCTATCCTCCCCACGGAGCCTAAGACAAAACAAGAATATTGCTACCACCACCATGGTCACGAGGCTACCAGCTCAAGCTCCCATGGGGATTTCAGATCTAGTGGGTCCTGTGGTGGGGCTAAGGCTGTATAGGACCATGATAGCCCAGATACACAGGTCACTTGGATCTGAGTGGTCCTTAGTATCAGTCCTCCATTGCTTTGAATCACAGCCAATGCAATGGCGGACCACAAGGCAATAGCCTTGCACAGAGCATCTCACAATCAAACACAAATCCCATAATGTAAAAATCCTATTACAAATTTCCATTAAACTAGTTCAAAATGCATACAAAGACATAGCCAGCAAGTGCTGGACTATGGAGAGAAGGAAAAATAAAAAGAAAAACTACGTACAACTATAAAAGAAAAGAAAAAATGATCTCAGATCAAATCTCCAAGAGATGAGATGTGTTCCCAGCTCTGTTCTGAGATATTCCAAGATGTCTAAACCTAAGCTAAGTATGGGTTTATATAGCAGTGGTGTGGCGGTGCATTAGGGTTAGGAAACCCTAATTTTAACAATGCCACATGGCCTAATAGTGATCCTTGGATGCCTCAGGGTGCGTGCACGGAGATTTAAGCGTGGGAGTGCGTGCCCTAATCGCTAGAAATTCTCAAAAAGTCCTTTGCTGAAGTGATGGAAGTTGAAGTTCAGAGCTTTGCTAGGTAGCTATTATTTCCCAGACTTGTCATGTGGTAGCTCTTGCTCTTCACGAGGATAGTTTGACATTGAAGCTTCAACTGTCACGAGGTTGCCTTGGTTTGCTCTTCAGGCAGTCGCGCGGTAGAGAATTATGCTCTCGCTGGATTGGGCTTCACGAGGTTGAGTAGACATCGAAGCCTCAGATGTCGCGGGGTTAGAGTTCAAGCAGTTGCAAGGTAGCTGTACATTCGCTGGGTTGATCTTCGCGAGGATGAATTTGAATAGCGCGAGAACTGTGCGATCACTTTTCTTCAATGGACTTCGTGAGTTACCTAGCGAGGCTTTAATGAGTTCTAAACTGCACGAGGTTCCATGTCTTAATTGATCCTCATGAGGATGGCTCTGCCTTCGCGAGGATGCTTTCTTCTCGAATGGCGGGAGAACTGCGCGAGGAGTTCTCTTCTGATAGTTGCATCCTGCGGCGACTGCAGGACAGCTGCACGAGGGGTCTTCTGAAGCTCTCTCTCCTTAGCCGTTCTGAGCGAACTGTGTGAGGTTGAGAGAGGTCTACTTTGAACTGCACGAGACTGCGCGATGTGTTCTACTCTTGAGCTTCACGAGAGCTGCGCGAGTTTGTGCTTCTGAAGCTCTTCAGTTACTCAACTGTGCGAGAAGTTATTGTAAAGTCTCGGGAAGCTCAGTCAGACTGCGCGAGGCTCATTTCAGGTCTGGATTCAGGGTTCATCCTTCTGAGGGACTTCTGGTGCCAAAACAGGCTCCTTAGCTGGATTCCTGGCCTTATTTCACTACTGATTATTACCTGCATAAAACACTTAACAAGAACTTATTAGATGGCTAGGGGTCTAATCAAAGGTTAAGTTAAGAGGTGAAAAGTGGTACTTTTCAGGTCTTAACAGGTATTCTAGGCTTTTAAAAGCTTTCCTTGATTGGGTTCCAACTACCATAATACTATTCTTCCTTGAGAAATTTGGACTATACACGCCCTATTTATTTTGTTCTCTATATTTTTAGTTCTTTTTTACATCCTTTTTTTGGGGATTTTGCTTTTCTGATGTTTTTGGATATTGAGGGTAACTCTTTTTTTCTCTTTTATTTTTGGTATATACACTTACACATTTTCTTTTAGGAGTGGTTATGAAGGAAAAGCTCATGGCTCAACAGGTGTAGGAAAGGATATGATCGTTCAGAGATGCTTTTTGGCTACTTGGCTTTGAAATGATGGCCTCTTTTATTGGGGTCCTTAAGTAGTCACGTAACCATCTTGTCAATACTTACCTTGCCGCAGAGACTATGAGTAGAACCAGCAGACATACCCAACGTTGATGGGCTCAAGAAAGTGATCTCCGTCCATGGTGGTGAGGTGGATAGTGTATCCCGAAAGCACTTCTCAGATGACGTAAAGTCCCTCCTAATTGGGATTGAATTTCCCTCTTGGATTAGCGTGGAGGGAAGGGAAGATTTTCTTTAGTATGATATCTCCTACCTTCAGATCTCAACCGCAGACACGTTTGTTGTGAGCGCATGCGATTCGCCCTTGGTATACTTGGGTATGACATAAGGCAAGGAGCCTTTTCTCGTCGAGCAGGTTCAACTGCTCAAAGCAGGTTCTTTCTCTCTCAGCTTTGGGTAGGCCAGACTCCATGAGAATGTGGAGCCATGGTCCTTTAACTTTAACTGGAAGGACAGCGTCGGTCCCATACACAAGTTAAAATGGTGTTGCCCTTGTAGCTGTGCAGATTGATGTTCTGTAGGCCTATAAAGCGAATGGTAACATTTTGCTCCAATCTTGATAGGTGATGACCATCTTCTCAAGGATGCGGGCGACCATTTTGTTTGCAGCTTCCACGGCCCCATTGGTTTGTGGCCGATACGATCACGAGCGATGATGTTTAATCTTGTATTGCTCACAGAAGGCCCTGATGCACTTGTTCGCAAAGATCGTGTCATTTTCCGTGATGACATCCTTGGGTATGCCAAATCGGCAAATGATATTAATATTTATGAATTTCTCAACATGTCGGGCCGTGATGCTCATGTAGGATGCTGCCTCTACCCATTTGGTGAAGTATTCAATAACGACCGGGATGAATTCATGTCTGTTTGATGCCTTCAGATTGACTTTTTCAACGACGTGGAGGCCCCAAGTAGCGAATGGCCACGGAGTGGTCATGCTATGAAGATCAAGGGCTAGAGCGTGGATCAGACTAGAGTGTTCTTGGCATTTCTAGCACTTTCGAACGTGCTTGCAACAATCAGATTCCATAGTGGTTCAAAAGTATCCTTGGCGTAAAATCTTTTTGGCGAGCATGTGACCATTGACGTGGGCACCTCATACTCCCTCGTGAATCTCCTTCATGATGTTCGCTATCTCGCTTTCTGTTAGGCATCAGAGCCGGATGTTGTTATATGATCGCTTGTAGAGATACTCATCGCAGATGACGTAGTTTGCTGCTAAATGTTGGATGCTCTGTTTATCCTCTCTAGTAGGCCCTTCAGGGAATGCTCGGGTCTCGAGGAAATTCTTGATATCTGAGACCCATGGTGGCTCATCATCAAGCCCAGTGGGTTCCTCGATCTAGAGGAAGAAGGTAGGCTCATTCCTCTGTTCAATCATGATCGGCTTCATCTCAACACCGTAGGGGATTTCAACCATCGATGCTGAAGTTGCTAACATGTCAATGAAGCGATTCCTTATCCGTGGGACATAGGAGAAACTAACATCATCAAAGCATGCTATCAGATCTTCAAGGTGTTCATGGTATGCGATCAACTTCTTATCCTTCATCTTTTAATCTCCAATCATCTGGCATATGATCAACTGCGAATCGCCAAATATACTGAGGTGGGTTACTTTCAGGTCAAGTGTCGCTTGCAGTCCAGCAGCACAGGCCTCATATTCAGACATGTTGTTAGTGCAAGGAAAGTCGAGATTGATGGAAACTGGTATGTGAGATCCTTTTGGCGAGATCAGAATAGTGCCGGCTTCTTGACCTTTGGCATTTATCGCTCTGTCGAAGTGCATCACTCAAGACTCCTCTATCTCTACTGTATCATCCTCTGTCATCAACAAGATGTCCACATCTAGGAATTTGGTCCTTAGAGGTTCATAATCGGGTAAAGGTTTTCGACAAGATGATCAACAAGTGCTTGCCTCTTGATTGATTTCTGCATGAAATATGTGATGTCAAACTCCTATAGGAGAAGCTGCCAGTGTGCTGTCTGTCCAGTGAGGGCCGTGTTGTGTCTTTTTTATTTTCGATTTTCTTTACTTATTACCAGTGTGCTTGCATATTGTATGGTGAGAACAAATAATAAAAATAATGTAAAGCAAAATAAAGATGATGTCAATAGCACAACTAAAGAAATCCTAAACCTGTAAGATCCAGCGCTATTGTAGCAAGTTTTGATGAGTAAGAGTTTGTCCCCCAGAGAAGTTGATCTAGAATCCAAAATGGACAATAACAGTAAGCCTCCAGATCTGGCAATCCTAAAGAAAGGGAGTTGGGTGTCACTCATACACTAAATTACCTAAAGAAAGAAATAAAGTGCAGTCCTATCCTAAGAAAGGGTTATAAAGAAGAGGATGGGATGTGTTAAAATAAGAATAAAAAGGGTGAGAAGTAAGCAGCTTAGGTTACAAATTTATTTAGTTATGCAACTTAGATTTAGGGCTCTCTATGCGGCAAGTCCTTACTGAAGTGCTATTACTAACCTCAACAAGGTGGAAGTATCCAACTTAACCCATGCCAGTTGGGGTTCTCCTAAGGCTATAGTTTGTCCACTCAAATGGCCACAGGCTATCCTATAGAGCCTGACAAATCTCATTGGTCAAGCCAGAAGTTTCTAATCTAATCTAAGGGAGTAAGCTGATCCAACCTCATCCAATGAATCAAATCAGGCCGTGAATACCATTGCAGACACTATGTTTGTCAGGCTACAAGCTCCCCAGTCTACGCACATATCTGGATGACAATCATAGGAGTTCCAACCCATAAAGTCCTCTGTGTATTGTCAAGGCCAGCGGCACATTGATGCCCACACAAAGGACCAGTAACAGGTTGAATAAGGATCTAAGTACAGCTGATCATTGCTATAAAAGGCCTGCAATGACTCAACCTTGCAGCCCGCAATTACTATAGAGAAGCCAGATCTAACATCTAATAGCGATCAAGTAAAACAAATGGGAGTTTGTTCCTGTACAATCTCTCACTAAGCTACAAGTCCCAGTGCAAAGAAGAAGAATCCATCTCAGATATGTAACCAAGTTTGCCTTAGAGCCATAGTCTGTCCACTCAAATAATCACAGGCTATCCACAGAGGCTCCCTTACCCACAAATACAAAGACAGAGCATAAAAACTGTTGTCTGCCACCATGGTCCCAGGGCATCACGCTCAAGCTTCCATGGGCCTTTCAATAAGCTCAAATCCTAAATGTATGCTATAGCCTGAACAGAACTACGGACAAATAGGAACATAATGCATTGAGTAAGCATTCAAACAAAGATTCCATTGATCTGGTGTCATTAACAATGAAATCCCTCAAGGCAGCAGCCTTGTGCACAACAGCTCAACACCGAGTCCCAATGTTTACTGATCTATTACAAAACTTATATAAAACTATACATTAATGTTTACCAAAGATTTAGCTAGTAAGTGTTGAGCTAAGAGAGAAGAAAAAATGAAAAAAGAGGTGATCAAACCCTAATCCTAACCCTAGCCTACTAGAGCTCTGAGCCGACAGAGGTTGAAGGAGAAGGCAAATGATGATTTTCTAAGTTACAAGCGAAGCTTATATTCTTAGTCCCAATGTTGTGGCTAAGAGAAGAGTAAACCCTAATTTTCTTAAAGCATACATGACACTGTTGCAATCCTTGCATGCTTTGGAATACGTGCATCAAAATTCATGCCTCGGGATGTGTTGGTTGTGTTTGCCTGCCCTCAAATGAGGGTCTAAAATCAATAATAGAACTAGACAGACACACTCATACTGACCTGCAAGTATTCAGGATCTGTTGTAGCAAGATTTAAAAGAATGGTGAGTAAGGGAATGTCCACAGGGAGGTTATTTAGAAATATGAAAAATCTCCAGATCTGTGTCAGATCTGGCACCCTAACTATTACTAATTTAGCTAAAAGACAGGAGAGAGTTTTGGAATGGATTGTCACTTAAACTAAGCTACAATTAAACATAAGCTAAATTGGATTGAGTTTAGGAGCTTAGATCTTGTAGGGGAAGAGAGTAAAAAGTAGAAAATGGAGAAGAGTAGCTTGGAGGTTGGTTTTCACTGAAATCAAATTCAATTAATCCTGCTACAGAGGTTCAGAGCACACAATTCCTTCCCTGGCTATAAGCACAGCTGCAGGGTATAAATTTCACTCCAAATCACAGGATCCACCTGGCCTTAAGGCTATGATCTGTCCACTTTAATGGTCACAGACCATCCTATAGACTTTATCGAATCCATGGATTGCAGCAGATGAATCCAATTGAGGCCTGAGCTTAGATTTATCTTAAGGTTATGATTTGTCCAGTTAAATGGTCATGGACCATCCTAGGAATCTCCTACAAAGCCAGGGCCTCAATTAGAACATATAAAACCACTACAGATGCTGGAATTCCCAAGTCACAGACTCAAGGAATCACAGGAACATCAGATCTAGGGAGATCAGATGGTCTCCAAGAGGTCTACCAGTTAAGTGGGTGAGCTGATCTACAACTCCTCTACACAAATCTGATCAATCACCAAATGGTACCAAAGGAAATTTAAATCTAATTAAAGTATTAAACATAGCATTATCATTGCAAATAAGGTCTCTCTAGAATGGAAATACTCTCAGATCTATAGTCTGTGTGGCTAGAAACCTACAGTAGCACTCTTAACCATACCCAATTACAGATCTAACTTCTCTCCTCGCTACTCCAGGGGAATTAGCCAACCATTGTTGGGCTAATGGTGGAAAAATAGAATTGCTCTGAAGGCGCTAATCTCTAGAATTTGGCTTAGATCTCGATCCCCCCAATCGCAATTGGGGATCTCTATATATAGCTTTCTCCTCTATTTTTCCCGCCAAAAATCTCTTCTAGAAGGTCGTTAGAGTTTGTTAGAGTTCTGTTAAAATACGTGGGTCGGTTAGGGTTTTCTAGGGCATCTTCTGGAACCGTCGTGTCAACCACCAAGGGCCTTGGGTTGCATGCAGTAGGTCACTAAATCACAGCATGCGCACAGCTGAATTTCTGAGAAGTTCTGAACACGATTTTGACAAGTTCAGGAAGCTTTCGACAGGTTGGAATTGAGCATTTTGGTCCTTTCGCTAGGTTCTCAGATCCGTTTGATAGGTTTCGATAGGATGAATCTTCGCTTAGAGTTCTAGCCTTCTCAGTCCTTGGTTTGAAGAATTCGACAGGTTAGAAAACCATTTCGACAGGTTGGAAAACCATTTTGACTAGTTCCGCACTGCATTCCGCCATTTCGATAGGTTCCTTTGACACTTCAGGCAGGTTTTCGATAAGATGGCTTCTTCCTTCCTTTCAGCTGCTTGATAGGTTCTGAGATCCTATCGAGCTCCTTAATCCACACGAATTCCTCTTTCTTCTGCCTTCAGATCCTATTGAAGACCTCTTCAACTACAAGAATTCTTCCTTTCTTTGCTTTCAGCTCCTATCGAAGTCTTCAGGTGACCGATCGATAGGACGTTCTCAGCCTATTTTCACTTCCTTCACCTTGCCCTGCTGTAGCCACGCTCTCCAAGAGTCTAGTGCTGTGCTACCCTCTGGTGTGTTGTTGCTGGGTTTTTCCAGTGCTAAGAGATAGCTCCTCTTTGGGCATTCTTGAGTGCTTTTCTGCATTAATATCTTTTTTTATTGCTGTCTATAAAAATCACTTGACAAAAGCTTATTAGTGTGCTCACAGGTCTATCAAGGGTCAGGTTATAAGGTGAAAAGTGGCATTTTTCACCACTTAACACACCCCCAAACCTAAGCTTTGCTAGTCGCTGAGCAAAGGAGAAATTAAAAGAAAATAAAAATGCCACTTTCATAGGGAGCACGAATGCATTTAGCATATGCACCAAGCCTTTTAAACCCCTGGGTGATCCCTAGTGGAGGAGTGAAGTCTCCTGAGGGTTTTCAGTGAAGGTACCCACAAACTTCTCCAATAAGGTTAGTTAATAGTAGTACATCCTGCTAAACAGAGTTTCAATGAACTAGAATAAATTCTCATCATGTCTTTTCAGTTCTAGAGGGTTTTCAGCAGAAAAATCACCAACTTAAAGCATGAATTTTTTGCAGTAAGTCCTTCATCATCAATTGGTTCATGTCAAGGCATTGTGTCTGAAGATTGATGCATGGCTCACCTTTCATTTGAGAATTCTATTTTGATACTACCCCCATCAAATTAGATTTCAGGCCCAAGTCTCACCAGGGCTGTCAACTCACAATAACAATGAAGGGTGTTGAATTTCGCAAAGCTCACGAGCAGTTACCGTTCTCAAATAGGGTTGTAAGCATGAGCATAGGCATTGCTCTAATTTCTGAAATTTTCTAACTCCTTTCACCATAGATTGGACATATCATTATCTCCACATGACAGCTCAACCTATTTTAGATCAGCAAAGGTCTTTTTATTGGATTGTAATGTGGCTTAGGGATGAGGTTTGTAACAAAATGAAAGGGTAGAAGGGGTTCATATTGAGAAATCAGTTAAGATAAGGAGGTGATCTAGAATCCTTCTTCATTTCAGCCCAATTCCATCAACTTCTTGAATTTTCAGAGCCAAAGTGACTAGCTTCTTCTCTTCCTTTCAGTCTTTCAATGAAATGACTTCTTTTATCATTCTTTTGCTCTCTTTTTGTTTTTTTTTTTTTTTTTTTTAAAGCGGAATACCACAACATATCACCAACTGTGTTTTTCTTTCTTTCAACCTGATTTAAGACCTTGCTCCTCTAACCTTGCTCCTCCTTCCTCTTCCTGATTTCTTAGATTAGGGGTGAACTGAAATAGGTAAAAAGGTTTTGGGTTTAAAATTTTTGGTTTTCATCAAAGGAAATTGGGACTTTTAAGGCTTAAGTGGTGTGCATCAAGGGCAGTTCAAAGGTGGGACATTTTAAGCTCAAACTGACCAAGGGATGGCCTTACTTCATGTCCTCAATGTCATGAGTGGTGTCAAGTTGTTTCAATTTATAATTGCCTAACTTCTAATGATTAGAATTAGATCCGATCAGTCCAAAGAGCAGAAAAATTGCCAAGGAACTCTTCAAGGAAACTTTTTCAGGCCCAAATCTCACTGGGTATGGCCTTCCATCTCATTTTCAGGGGTTGTGTCTTCACAATTTTCTCTCATTTAAGGTTTACTGCACATCAGAAATTATTTTTCACAAATTGTTGACATTTGCCTCATGAAAAATGTTAAAACTACAGCTCGTTTCAGTTTTAAAAAGTTGTTTTCTTAATATCCTCTTTTTACAAAAATTCCAGTGAGAATTTACTCTAATTAATTCCAAACACTTCATTTTAGCCTAGCTGTACTAAAAGTAACTAATTTATTGGCATACATACATGCCATACCCCCAAACCTAAACTAAATAGTGTCCCCACTATTTCCATCATAGGCGGTGGAGCATTTTTTTATTTTTTATTTATATATATATATATATTTTTAAATATGACAGAGCAAAAATAGAAGCTAGTAAGAAAAAAAATTATTATTAACAGTGGTAAACTACATGATTACAATGTGTAAGCAGAAAGGATGTGAAAGGTAGGCCGGTGGACAAAATATCCCAGACAGTTCAAGAAATCGCCCCCCTGGCTCAGGGAAATCCTTAGCCTGCATCGGGTGGAAGAGGAACTATAAGTTAGGTAGGGGTGAAGAAAAGAAAAAAGAAGAATGTTAGGGGGCAGGGGGACGGTAGGTGGAGGAGGATGGTGGCGAAGACACCGGGGGTGAGGTCTTCAGCTGCTTCTTCTCCTTCCTAACTTTGTCCTTTTCCTCCTTAGCGAGGATCCACTGTACCTCCTCATATTCATCCCTGAGGAATTACAACGGGTCTGGTTCCTTGGGCGGTAGTGGCTCTAGTAAAAAGAGATAGAGTTGAGTAGGAGTGAGCGTGGGCTTATCATTTGCCATAGTTATGAGGCAGAGTGCAGAGGGTAGAAGGAAAGGAATGGGCCGAAGTCGAGCTATCTGCATCTATTTAAGGTGGAAGTGTGAGGGAATATGAAATGGTGCATTCAATATTGTCGCCGTTGATGACTAAGAATGAATGGTGAATTCGAACAATCAGCATGGGGAACGAAAAACCTGCATTAACTGGCAGCCTATATTTTGCGCGGGGAGTTTAAGGCTCGTGTTGTGCGCAGATGTACATGGTACATGTGGTAAAATGTCCGCGTAGCACAATTACACAGTAAGCATGGAAGGAGTGAGGGAAGGAACGTTGATTTCGATAGGATGAGTGTAGAGTGTCGATAGGTTAAGGCTTCCTATGGAAATCGAACAAGTATGGGGCAGGCAGTTAAACGCTCTCGATAGGTTTAACTCGTCCTATGGAACAGAATAAACATGCATTCGATATGCTAGGTTGGCAGCTTTCGATAGGTCGGTGTCCTGTCGAACAAAGGGTGGATAGAACATTCACTTCGTTAGGATGATGATGGGTGCGAACAACCTTTCGATAGGTGGGGTATTGCATTTGCACTTTTGTCGATGGGTTCCAGGCAAGAGTCCATAATCTATCGCAAAGTTGTTCTCACCTATCGAGAGGTCATAGCACCTATCGAAATCCTCCGCAATCCTATTGACATTCGCAGCTGGCTTAGCAAAAGGTTCAAATGACCTATCGAGAGGTTCAATGAGCTTAAAAACATGGCCTATGTGTGCAGAGCATTTAGCCTTAGCCCCCAGTAACTCATCTGCTGCACTACCAGTTAGCAAAGTGGTCGCTGACCTTTTGCCTTTGAATTCTAGACTGCTGGAAATTGACATGGCCATTTTATTGCAAAGAAAATTATTGGAAAGAAGTATAAATCAAATAAAATACATATGATACAAATCGAAGTTAGGTATTAGCCTGGAGGATCCTGAAGATCAACGGTCTCTTCAGGCTCACAAATATTGTCAACGCAAAGTTTCAACCTCTGGCCATTGACCTTAAGGGTTCTGCCATCTGTGAGATGCATGACTTCAACAGCTCCAGATGGGGAAACGTGTACCATAGTGAAAGGTCCATCCCATATGGAGTGCAGCTTCCCTGGAAAGAATTTCATTCTGAAGTTGAACAACCATACCTTGTCATTGGGCTTGAACTCTTTGCGGAGCAAATGTCTATCATGGACAGCTTTGGTTCTCTCCTTGTAACTCCGAGCATTTGCATAAGCCTCTATTCGTAATTCATCCAGCTCAGATAACTAGAGTTTCCTGTGATCCAGCAGAGTGTAAGTCAGAGTTCACTGCTTTAATGGCCCAATATGCCTTGTGTTGCAATTCAACAGGCAAATGGCATGCCTTGCCATAGACTAATCTGAATGGGGACATGCCTATGGGGGTTTTATAGGCAGTTCTGTATGCCCATAAGGCAGCAGTCAACTTCTTGGACCAATCTCGTCTGTTGGATCTCACAGTCTTCTCGAGAATATGTTTGATTTCCCTATTGGAAATCTCTACTTGCCCACTGGTTTGTGGGTGGTAGGGAGTGGCTACTCTGTGGGTAACAGAGTATCGTTCCAGCAGTTTGTCAAAAGGTTTATTACAGAAGTGGCTTCCCCCATTACTAATAATAGCTTTAGGAAAGCCAAATCTGGAGAAGATGTTGTCTTTCAGGAATTGAATGACAACTTTCTGATCATTTGTTCTTGTAGCTATGGCTTCTACCCATTTGGAGACATAATCTACAGTGACAATGATGAAACTGTATCTAGCAGAAGGGGGAAAAGGTCCCATGAAGTCGATTCCCCAGACATCAAACAGTTCAACAACAAGTATAAGTTGCAAGGGCATAGAGTTTCTCCTTGTAATACTGCCCATTTGCTGGCATCGATGACAAGCTTTACAGTGCTGTCAGGCATCCTTGAATAGGGTAGGCTAGTAGAAGCCACTTTGAAGGACCTTTGTAGTAGCCTTGTTGCCACTGAAGTGGCCCCCGCAAGCCTGTTCATGACACATGGTTAGGATATTGTGAAATTCAGTTTCAGGTACACAACGTCTGATCACCTGGTGTGCACATTGCTTAAAAAGGTAAGGATCCTCCCACATGTAATGTCAAATCTTTGCAAAGAACAGATTTTTGTCATCCTTGCTCCAATGTGGGGGGATCCGACCTACAACAAGGTAGTTGACAATATTGGCAAACCGGGGTATACTTATCTGGATAGTCAGAAGCTGCTCATCTGGGAAGGAGTCATTGATGGGCAAGCTTGCTGTGTCAGTTGTTTGGATCCTTGACAGATGGTCAGCCACCACATTCTCAACTCTCTTCTTGTCCTTAATCTCTAAATTGAATTCCTACAAGAGAAGAATCCATCTGATTAGTTGTGCTTTAGCTTCTTTTTTGGACAAGAGGTATTTCAAGGCTGAGTGGTCAGTGAACACAATAATCTTTGACCCCTGCACATAAGACTTGAATTTTTCTAAGGTAAAAACAATGGCTAATAGATCTTTTTCAATATAGTGTAATTCAATTGAGCATCAACCATTGATTTACTAGCATATGCTACCACAAAAGGTGTCTTGTCTTTTTTTTGCCCCAATACTGCTCCAATGGCAAAATCTGATGCATCACTCATCAGTTCAAATGGCAAGGAAAAATTGGGGGATTGTAAAATGGGGGTTGTGGTCAGATAAGTTTTTAGCAGTTCAAAAGCAATTTGACATTCAACATTAAAGTCAAAAGGGACATCCTGGTACAACAGGTGGCAGAGGGGTTTGGAGATTTTGCTGAAATCCTTAATGAACCTTCTGTAGAAGCTAGCATGACCCAGAAATGATCGGACTTGTTTGACAGTTTTCGAAGGGGGCAAATGAGCAATCAAATTGATCTTAGCCTGATCAGTGTCGATTCCTTTGTGAGAGACAACATGTCTTAGAACAGTGCCTTGAGTTACCATGAAGTGACTTTTCTCCTAACTCAGAACTAGGTTGGTTTCCTCACACCTTTGCAGTACGGAGCTGAGGTGGTGTAGGCATTAGGTAAAATCATCTCCATAAATGGAGAAATCATCCATAAAGATCTCCAAAAACTTATCAATCATGTCAGAGAAGATAGCATACATGCATCTTTGGAAAGTGGTAGGTGCATTACACAACCCAAATGGCATCCTTCTGTATGCAAAGGTCCCAAATGGGCAAGTGAATGTGGTCTTTTCTTGGTCCTGAGGGTATACAGGGATTTGATTGCACCCTGAATATCCATCATGAAAACAGTAGTAGGCCTTGCTTGCCAGCTTGTCCAAGATTTGGTGTATGAAGGGCAGTGGGAAGTGATCCTTGCTGGTCTTTTCATTGAGTTTTCGATAGTCTATGCATACCCTCCAACCAGTGGTCTGTTTGGTTGGGATCAGCTCTCCTGAATCTGCTTCAACAACTGTAATGCCAGATTTCTTGGGTACGACTTGGGTAGGTGCTACCCATTGTGAATCCGAGATGGGATAAATTATCCCGACATCTAGGAGTTTGACCACCTCCTTCATCACAACCTCCTACATGTGTGGGTTGAGTTTTCTCTGCATCTCTCTGGAAGGTTTGGATCCTTCTTCCAGATGAATTTTATGCATGCACACAGCAGGATTTATTCCCCCAAGGTCTACAATGGTCCATCCTATTGCCTTCTTATGCCTTTTTAATATACACAGTAGTTCTTTTTCTTGCTCGAGAGTGAGGAAAGAAGAGATTATCACAGGTAGTTTGCTGGTCTCCTAAAAAGGCATATTTCAAAGATTTTAGGAGCTGTTTTAACTCCACCTCTGAGGGACTGATGAGGGAGGGCAATAGGGGTGTCTAAGAGGGGGTTGGTAGGGGTAACAAAGTAGGCCTCCATGGATGGTACGGTGCTGGTGGAGCTTTAGAAGAGACAAGTTTCACATGCTCAATCTCAAAGGTGAGACCCTGCTCTACCTCTATTTCTTTCCATACTTCGGCTAATTCATTACACCATTCCTTACCATGTAGCAGCATATTCATATTTTCCTGGACAACCTCATCTATTACATCAAGAGAAAAACAATCCTCATCAGGATGAGGTTGATTGGCTGCGTTGTATACATTCAATTTGGCCTTCATATTTCCAAATGACACTTCCATGATTCCAGACCTACATTGGATACAAGCATTAGCTGTGGCCAAAAAGGGTCTGTCTAGAATCATAGGTATGGTGGTAGAGGCATTAGCATTAACTCCAACCAAAACATCCTCGATTATCCCCACAGGTTTCCTTTCAGATTTGTCAGCCAACTAGAGAACCACATGTATGGGTTTTAATTTGCCTAAGCCTAGCTTCTCATATACTGAATATGGAAGAAAATTTACACTGGTTCCCAAATCTAATAGGGCTTTGTCAATGGTATGATCCCCAATGATGCAGGGGATGGTGGGGAGTCCAGGATCTTGATGTTTGGGGGGAGTTGCAATGGACAGGACATGCTTAACTTTTTCTACTGAAAAGACTTTCTTGGATAGGTGTATCCTAGACTGTCTTTTATGGGTGCACAGGTCTTTTAAAAAGTTAGCATAGGCTGAAACTTGTTTGATGGCATCAAGTAAAGGCAGATTGATCTTTACTTGCTTGAAAGTCTCCATCATTTCCTCAATTTTTCCTTGCCCTTTATCAAAAGGGGAAGGTGCCTGTAGTGCCTTAGGAAATGGCAAGCGTGGGATTGGTCCCTCACTTGCAGCCTTAGCCAATGGGGTCTCTTTCTTTTTTATTTTTTTCTTTTCTTGAGGATCCTCATTCTCCTCATTATTTATCGGTGATTGTTCCTTCAAGTTCACCATTGGTGGTCCTTGTTGTGTGCTAGTAGAAATTACTTCATTTTCTTCATCCAAGTTCCTCATAAGCTCACAACCCACTTGGTTGTCCACTAACTTACAACTTCTCAAAGTTGTAATAGCTTTAGCTTCCACATAAGTGGAGAAAACTTCACCCACTACAAACTGCCTTAGTGGATTATCCTGTGGTTGCCTAGGCAACCTTCCTCCCTCTCTCCTAGTCAGAGCATCAGATAGCTGACCAAGTTGGTCCTCTATCCTTTTGATGCTCTGGTTGTGAGAGTGCACAATTTGGGTTAAGGTGTTCAAGTTCTGTAATGAAGATAGAACTTGTTCCTCAAAGGATGGTGCTCTAACAGCTAGAGGGGGTGCAGATTGCTGCACCGGAGGAGCTACAGGTTGGGCCATGGGTTGCTGATACTGAGGTCTTGGGGCATAACCTTCTTGATAGGGCTGAGCATTTCTATAAGGCATGGGCTGCTACTACTGCTGGCTGGCGTATCCATCTTGTCTCCACCTAAGATTGGGGTGGTTCCTCCATTGATACCCAACAGCAAGCTGCTGCCCATAAGACTGAGCTGCAGCCACATGCCTTGTTATAAAATCGAGAAATTGGTCAGCAGATGGGCATTCTTCCATGCGATGAGCAAGGGACAGGCATAAGGCACATGCCTCCACTCTAGCAGCCACAGGTGACTGCATTGCTCCCATCAGCCTATCAAATTTTAGAGTTAAGCTGTCCACTTTCCTTTCCAACTCACATGGCACACTCACTTCGCATGTCTTTCCCCTTGAGGTGTTATCCTTCATCAATCTAAGAGGCTTTAAATCTCTTGCTAAGGTTTCCCTTTGCATAGAGTTCTCACTAATGCTATCAAAGAGCTCCCATGCCTCCTCAACAGTTTTATGGAGATAGGTGCCACCACAAAGGCATCTATCGATCTGCTAGCATCAATTCCCTGATAAAAACTTTGAACCAATTGCCATTCAGGGATTTGATGGTGGGGGCATTTCTTGAGGAGTTCCTTAAATCTCTCCCAGGATTGATGAAAGTCTTCAGTTGGATCTTGGGTAAAAGAGATGATACCCTTCCTCAACTGGCTGGTCTTTGACATAGGAAAGAATTTGGCCAGAAACTTATATTGGAGATCACTCCAAGACTGAATACTGTTAGGTGGAAGCAAAGACAGTCAGATCCTGGCTCTGTCCTTTAATGAAAATGGAAAGAGTCACATCCTGGTGGCCTCCTCCCCCAAACCTGTGATATTAAATGTAGTACACAGTCCTAAGAATTCATTAATCTGCTTATATGGGTCTTCTTTGGTCAGGCCATGAAATGAGGGCAGTATTTGAATGATGGACGATTTTATCTCCCAGTTTCCCTAAGCAGTTGGGAATTGAATGCAGGAGGGAGAATTGTAGACCCCTGGTGCATTAAGCTCCTTAAGGGTTCTCGACTGCTAGTGCTCACCCATTTCTACAGAATCAAATGCAACAGAGGTGGGTATAGTTGGTCTGGATCTGAGAAGTCTTTCAACCTCTGGATTTAGTGGGACAATCTGAGGTTGCAAAGTTCTCCTACAAAACATACAACACTCAGATTCTGAATGCAGAGCAGATCCAAACACACAACAAACAGAATCAACCAAAATTTCTGACTATTCTAACCAAAATTATCAACAAATCTGAAAAATAACAAGGGACTAGGCGATGCAAACTACAGAGCAGTCCCCAGCACAATTCTCCTCTCACTGGTAGCCTTAGATTTGATGAACTGCACACAAACTACTAAAAAACAACACAACTTACAAATGCAGTTAGTAAAAAAAATCAAACAAAAACTACAGATCTATGATCAAGACTTATATCTATCAATTTCTAAGCATGCCTCCCCGACAGCGATGCCAAAAACTTGTTCGTTGTGTTTGCCTACCCTCGAATGAGGGTCTAAAATCAACAATAAAACTTGGCAGACACACTCATACAGACCTGCAAGTATTCAGGATCTGTTGTAGCAAGCTTTAAAAGAATGGTGAGTAAGGGAATGTCCACAAGGAGGTTGTTTAGACATATGACAAATTTCCAGATCTGTGTCAGATCTGGCAGCCTAACTATTACTAATTTAGCTAAAAGACAGGGGAGAGTTTTGGAATGGATTGTCACTTAAATTAAGCTACAATTAAACATAAGCTAAATTGGATCGAGTTTAGGAGCTTAGATCTTGCAGGGGAAGAGAGTAAAAAGCAGAAAATGGAGAAGAGTAGCTTAGAGGTTGGTTTTTACTGAAATTAGATTCAATTAATCATGCTACAGAAGTTCAGAGCACACAATTCCCTTTGGCTATAAGCACAACTGCAGGGTATAAATTCGACTCCAAATCATAGGATCCACCTGGCCCTAAGGCTATGAATTGTCCACTTTAATGGTCATAGACCATCTTATAGACTTTATCGAATCCATGGATTGCTGCAGATGAATCCAATTGACGCCTGAGCTTAAATTTATCTTAAGGTTATGATCTGTCCACTTTAATGGTCACAGACCATCCTAGGGATCTCCTACAAAGCCAGGGCCTCAATTAGAACATATAAAATCACTACAGATGCTGCAATTCGCAGGTCACTGACTCAAGGAATCACAGAAACATCAGATCCAGGGAGATCAGATGGTATCCAAGAGGTCTACCAGTTAAGTGGGTGAGCTGATCTACAACTCCTCTACACAAATCCGATCGATCACCAAATGGAACCAAAGGAAATTTAAATCTAATTAAAGCATTAAACACAACATTATCATTGAAAACAAGGTCAATTTACAATGGAAATACTCTCAGATCTTAGTTTGTGCAGCTAGAAACCTACAGTAGAACTCTTAACCTTACCCAATTACGGATCTAACTTCACTCCACGCTACTCCAAGGGAATTAGCCAACCATTGTTGGGCTAAAGGAGGAAAAATAGAATTGCTCTACAGGCGCTAATCTCTAGAATTTAGCTTAGATCTCGATCCCCTTAATCACAATTGGGGATCTCTTTATATAGCTTTCTTCTCTATTTTTCTCACCAAAAATCCCTTTTAAAAGGTCTTCAGAGTTTGTTAGAGTTCTGTTAAAGCACGTGGGTTAGTTAGGGTTTTCTAGGGCTTCTTCTGGAACCATCCTGTCGGTCAGTAAATGCCCCGGGTTGCATGCAGCAGGTCAATGAATCACAGCATGTGCACAGCTGAATTTCTAAGAAGTTTTGCACACGATTTTGACAGGTTCAGGAAGCTTTCAACAGGTTGGAATTGAGCATTTTGGTCCTTTTGCTAGGTTCTTAGATCCGTTCGATAGGTTCCGATAGGATGAATCTTCGCTTAGAGTTCCAGCCTTCTCAGTCCTTGGTTTGGAGTATTCGATAGGTTGGAGAAACTCTTCGATAGGTTGGAAAACCATTTCGACAGGTTCCGCTCTGCATTTTGCCATTTTGATAGGTTTAAGAAACCATTCGATAGGTTCCTTTGACACTTCAAGCAGGTTTTCGATAGGATGGTTTCTTCCTTCCTTTCAACTGCTCGGTAGGTTCTGAGATCCTAATGAGCTCCTTAATCCACACGAATTACTCTTTCTTCTTCCTTCAGATCCTATCGAAGACCTCTTCAACTGAATGAATTCTTCCTTTCTTTGCTTTCAGCTCCTATCAAAGTCTTCAGGTGACCAATCGATAGGACGTTCTCAGCCTGTTTTCACTTCCTTCACCGTGCCCTGCTGTAGCCACGCGCTCCAAGAGTCCAGTGTTGTGCTACCCTCTGGTGTGTTGTTGCTGGGTTTTTCCTGTACTGAGAGATAGCTCCTTTTTGGGCATTCTTGAGTGCTTTTCTGCATTAGTATCTTCTTTTGTTGCTGTCTACAAAATACACTTGACAAAAGCTTATTAGTGTGCTCACAGGTCTATCAAGGGTCAGGTTGTAAGGTGAAAAGTGGCATTTTTCACCACTTAACAGGGTGCATGACCTAGACCTAGGGAAATCTCCAAAAGGTCCTTGAGTTAGGGTTGAGAAGTGGAGAGCCCGAACTTTGCGGGGCTAGATTTTGCATTTTACTTTTGTCGCACAATATGCAGAGTGTTCGCAGGGTAGAGCTTAGCATGGAATACTGCTGTCTTGTACAGAAGAACTTTGGATGATCGTGCAGTTGCTTCAGCTGTGAATGCAGTTACACAGAAGAACTTTCAGTGCATTGATTGCTCGCGCAGAAGAGCTTCAGAAACTGCACTCGTGGGGTATTTGCGCAGATACCTTATGCATCTTACTCGGTATAGACTTAGACTTTTAGGGCCGCACGAGCTGTGCGAGAGCTAAGCATGACATTTTCTGAGCGTCTCTCTCCTCCAAAGCCACGTAAGAACTACGCGAGGCGTATTTAGTGTGCGAAAGGTCTGCGAGTTTCTCCATATAATGCTTGCAGCTGAAGTGCGCGACCACTGCGCGAGAGCTTCTTTGTAGTAACTCTCGCCATGTGAACTACGCAACTTCTTCACGATCTCTATTATGTTGCATGTCTTAGCTACACGAGGGAGCTCTACCAGTGAATTGAACAGCGCAAGGTTGAACCTCAGGTGCGTGAAATAGGTCCCTGGCTCCTCTGCTGCTATGCATATGCTTCTATTGTAACTCCCTCCATTCTCACCTATTTTTTTAATATCTACTTGAGTTTCTAGTTCGAGTGTGACATGCACATTAGTCACCATGGTGTGTACCACCATGGTGGTCCATCATTTTCCGGTTCAACTGTCATCTTTTGTTTGAAATCTCTCTCTTCTTAGCACCAAAAGCTTAGACTTTGTTTTGAGCTGCACAATTTATCCTTAACTAGAAAATAAGTTAAAAATGAGTTATTAGTGAGCTTCAAGGTCCACAAAGGCTAGGTTAAGAGGTGAAAAGTGGTACTTTTCTGTGATTAACACACTCCCAAATCTAATCTTTGCTAGTCCCTGAGCAAAGAAAAACATAAACAACTACTCTAAGAATGTAAATGCCACTTTCGTAGGGTGCCCGGACGCATTTAGCTTATGCATCAAGCATTTTAAACCCCTAGGTGATCCCTAGTGAAGGAGTGAAGTCTCCTGAGGGTTTTCAGTGAAGGTACCCACAAACCTCTCCATAAAATGGTTAACAAAAGTTCAAATTGTCAAGTCAGCTGTCAATAAGCAGAGCATTAGTCCACCTTTGATCCGGAGTGTGAGAAATTTGGACACATGATATGCACAAACATTTAATCATTACAACTTTTACATACATGCACATCATTTCTAATTAGTTCACAACAAGGGAAAAACAACACTTGTATATAAGTACTGAGCTCACCATTAATTAAAAAATTTGGTTCTAAGCCATGCCCAATACATTCAATATCAGACCCAATGCTCACCAGGGCAATCTCTCATACAGAACTTTGAGGGTTTTCATTTACAGACCCCTAATGGGACTGTAAACATGAGTATAGGTAAAGCTATTAAATTTTGGCATCATTGGCTAATCCTGACCATAGATTGGGCAACTCCTTATCTCCACATAACAGCTCATTCAGCTTAGAATCACAAGGTCTTTGACTGGGTTGTAATGTGGCTTATGGGTGTAGGTTATAAAGAATGGAAGGGTGAAAATGGATGCAAAATTGAGAAATCAGAAGGTGAATGAAGTGATTCATTACTTCACCTCTTTTAGTTCAGCATCTTTCATCTTCTTTGAGATTTTTCAAACTTGAAGTGGCAAGCTTCTCTTATTTTTGATTTTTTCAATGAAATTTCCTCTTGACTCCTCTCTATTCCTTTTCATTATTATTTTCTTTCTTTTTTATACATTTTTCTTTTTGTTTTTGGTTTTATTTTTCTGGATTGCCACCTCTCTCCTCAATCGCTAGACTACTTTCCTCTTCTAGTTGTTTCTTCTTCATCCTCCCAATGTAGACCCTAGCTTGTCCATCTTCAACTCCTTCTCCTTTACCTTCTGACTTCTCAGAGTGAGGGTAGGTTTGAATCAGGTCCATAGGTTCAGGTATAAGTAATCAAGTATATTTTGAAGAAAACTGAAAATTAAGGCTCAAGGGGTGTATGCACAGGGGCTGTTGATTAGGGGTTGGTCTGTTTAATCTCAAACTCTCCTAGGGAAGGCCTTGGTCCTTTCATAAATTTCATGAGTGTTGTAAGTTGTTTCAACTTGGATATGGCTAACTTCTAGTGAGGGCATTGACTCAGCCAGTCCTTAGAGCAGAACGAGTTGCCTCAATCACTCCTCAATGGAAGGAAAAAAAAATTTTGCAGGCCCGAATCTCACTAGTTATGGTCTTCCATTGAATTCTTAGGCATATCCTTACTTTTTTCTCTCCTTAATGGTTCACCAAGTACTGAAATAAGTGAGTGTTCTTTGGTGTTAACCTCATGGAAATGCTAGAGTTTTAAAATTTGTAATGCCTAAAGGTCTACAAAATATTTTAAATTTCTCATTTTTCAATGTCTCTTAGGTGAACAAAGCTCCATTTCTAACTTACTTACTTGATTTTGCTACAATTAGGTTAATTGCATCATTGGGCAAACCTTGTCACACCCCCAAACCTATGAGGAGCAGTGTCCTCACTGCTTCAAAGAGATGAGGGTAGGTGCAGCAGGGAACAAAGAAAAATAGCATAAAAGAAAATAAAGAAAAACAAGACACAAGGCACACACGAATAAACTAAAACATACAAACTAGTTAAGAAATAGAAATGGAAAGCAAATAAACAAAAAGAGAATTTCATTGCTGCAGCAAAGAAACATGTGTATACACAGCAAATCTTAACTAAGTACATGTGCACAACTAATCATCTAAGTGTCTGCTGGTTCATTCTTAATTTTTATTCCTTTTTCTTTATCTTTCTCCATAGCAGCAACGCCTTGTGCCGGCACAGTAGTATCGGAAGGTACTGTCCCAGTCAACTGAGCAAGTTTTCTCTCCAAAATTTCAGCCTTCTTTTCAGCCAATTTAGTTTTGGCGGCATAGAGCTCCCTGATCTCCTTTGAGGCAGCCAACCTTTTCTCTATCCCATTAGCCCTCATTTTTTTTGTTGCAGCAGTCATCTTCCCCTGTGCAACCATACTCTCTTGAGCTTCATATAGATGCAACATTCGTTTCCAGCCCTTCGCTATTCTCTTCAGTTGCATTTCAGCTTCTAACTTCATTAAATGAATCTTTTCTTCATAAGGCCCCCGGATGGAAGTTTTAATATCAGCCATCCCTTGAATAATGCCCTTTTTTAGGTAAGGATTGGATTTCATTGCATGAAGGAGGGTAGAGTATGGGGGTATGGAAAAGGAAGAGGCATGAATCAATGGTTGTTCCTCATTTAAAGAAGGGCCAGCCAAAAATGGAAAGGGGGTGGGCAGGGAAATTTCAGACGGAGGCTGAGGTTGGGGCTCCAGTTTAAGTTCTGTTTGAATCGATTTGGAAGAGGTGGGTATTAAGTCATCCACATCTGTCACAACATTAGAGGTAGCTACAACAGGTGGGAGTTCTAGGATAGGTTCAGGGTCAGTTTGTGTAAAGGCTTCAATGAATGTAGGGAGGGGTGTAAGTACATCAGAAGTTAAGGATTGGGGAAAAGGGGGAGGAGTAGGTGTAGGTGTCGTTGTAGTATAGTGGTGAGTATTCCCACCTGTCACGCGGATGACCCAGGTTCGATCCCCGGCAATGGCGCCAAAAACTTGTTGTGTCTTATTGATTCTAGATTTCCTTTATTTATTACCAGTGTGCTTGCTTATTGTATTGTGAGAACAAATAATAAAAATAATTTAGAGCAAAATAAAGATGATGGCAACAGCACAACTAAAGAAATCCTAAGCCTGCAAGACCCAAGGATATTGTAGAAAGTTTTGATGAGTAAGAGTTTGTCCCAAAGAGAAGTTGATCTAGAATCCAAAATAGACTATAATAGTAGGCCTCCAGATATGACTACGGATTTGGCAATCCTAAAGAAAGGGAGTTGGGTGTCACGTCTACACTAAATTATCTAAAGAAAGAGTTAAAGTGCAGCCCTATCCTAAGAAAGGGTTATAAAGAAGAGGATGGTGGTGTGTTAAAATAAGAAAAAAACGGGTGAGAAGTAAGCAGCTTAGGTTACAGATTTATTTAATTATGCAACTCAGATTTAGGGCTCTCTGTGCAGCAAGTCCTTACTGAAGTGCTATTACTAACCTCAACAAGGTGGAAGTATCCAACTTAACCCATGCCATTTGGGGGGCTCCTAAGGCTATAGTCTGTCCACTCAAATGGCCATAGGCTATCCTAAAGAGTCTGGCAAATCCCATTGGTCAAGCCAGAAGTTGCTAATCTAATACAAGGGAGTAAGCTGATCAAACCTCATCCAATGAATCAAATCAGGCCGTGAATACCATTGCAGACAGTATGTTTGCTAGGCTACAAGCTCCCCAGTCTGCGCATAGATCTGGCTGACATTCATAGGAGTTCCAACCCATAAAGCCCTCTGTGTATGGTCTAGGTCAGCGGCACATTGATGCCCACACAATGGACCAGAAATAGGTTGAATAAAGATCTAAGCACAACTTATCGTTGCTACAAAAGGCCTGTAATGACTCGACCTCTCAGTTCGTAATCACTACAGAGAAGCCAGATCTGACATCTGATAGCGGTCAAGTAAAATAAAAGGGAGTCTATTCCTGCACAATCTCTCACTAAGCTATAAGTCCCAGTACAGAGAAGAAGAATCCATCTAAGATATGTGACGAAGTGTGCCCTAGGGCTATAGTCTGTCCACTGAAATATTCACAGGCTATCCACAGAGGCTCCCTTACCCACAAATACAAAGAGTATAAAAATTATTGTCTGCCACCATGGTCCTAGGGCATCATACTCAAGCTTCCATGGGCCTTTCAATAAGCTCAAATCCTAAATGTATGCTATAGCCAAAAAAGAACTACGGATAAATAGGAAAATAACAAATTTAGTAAGCATTCAAATAAAGATTCTATTGATCTGGTGTCATTAACAATGAAATTCCTCCACGCAATAGCCTTGTGCACAACAGCTCAACACCGAGTCCTAATGTTTACTGATCTATTACAAAACTTACATAAAACTATATATTAATGTTTACCAAAGGTTTAGCCAGCAAGTATTGAGCTAAGAGAGAAGAAAAAATAAAAAAATAGGTGATCAAACCCTAACCCTAACCCTAGCTTGCTTGAGCTCTTAGTCGACAGAGGTTGAAGGAGAAGGTGAATGATGATTTTCTAAGTTACAAGCACAACTTATATACTTAGTCCCAATGCTGTGGCTAAGAGAAGAGTAAACCCTAATTTTCTTAAAGCAGATGTGGCACTGTTACAACATTTGGATGCTTTGGAATGTGTGTGTTATAATTTGTGCCTCGGGGTGCATGCCCTAGACCTGGGGAAATCCCCAAAAGATCCTCGAGTTAGGGTTGAGAAGTGGAGAGCTTGAGCTTCACATGGCTGGCTTTTACATTTTACTTCTGTCGCACAGTATGCAGGGTGTTCACAGGGTAGAGCTTGGCGTGGAATACTATTGCCTTGCACAAAAGAACTTTGGATGATCATGTAGTTGCTTCAGCTATTAATGCACTCACGCAAAAGAACTTTCAGTGCATTGATTGCTCGCGTAGAAGAGCTTCAAAAACTTCACTCCAGAGGTATTCACGTAGATGCCTTTCGCATCTCGCTCGGTATAGACTTAGACTTGTAGGCGCGCGCAAGCTGTGCGAGTGCTAAGCGAGAGGTTTTCTGGGCATCTCTCTCCTCCAGAGTCACGCAAGAACTGCGCGAGGTGTATTTAGTGTGCGAAAGCTCTACGAGTTTGCCCATATAATGTTTGCAGCAGAAGTGTGTGATCGTTGCATAAGAGCTTCTTTGTAGTAACTCCCGCCATTTGAACTGCGCAACTTTTTGAGATCTCTATTATGCTGCATGTCTTAACAGCATGAGGGAGCTCTGCCAGTAACTTGAACAGCACAAGGTTGCACGTCAGGCGTGCGAAATAGGTCCCTGGCTCCTCTGCTGCTATGAATATGCTTTTGTCACAACTCCCTCCATTCTCACCTATTATTTTAATATTTGCTAGACTATCTGGTTTCAGTGTAACATGCACATTAGTCACCATGGTGGGTACCACCATGGTGGCCCATCATTTTCTGGTTCAGTTGTCATCTTTTGCTTGAAATCTCTCTCTTCTTAGCACCAAAAGCATAGACTTTGTGTTAAGCTGCACAATTTATCCTTAACTATAAAACAAGCTAAAAATGAGTTATTAGTGAGCTTCAAGGTCAAGCTAAGGCTAAGTTAAGAGGTAAAAAGTGGTACTTTTTAGTGATTAATAGTCCAGCTTTTTGAACAAGTACTTCAATGGATCCATGCGTGCTAAGAGTAGAACGACTTGGGATAACAAGTAGTGGTGGAGCCTCAGTGTGGCCCAAACGAGAGCCAAGCATGCTTTCTCCAGATGAGAATAGCACGTCTCGTAGTCAGTAAATTTCTTGCTCAGATAGTAGATGGCATGCTCTCTTCTTCCTATTTCGTAGTGCTGCCCTAGGACGCATTCCATTGAAACTTCTGTCATGGAGACATACATTAGGAGTGGTCTCCCCGGCTCGGGTGGTACTAAAACTGGTAGGTTGAGAAGGTAGCCCTTGATTTTATCAAATGTCACCTGACAGTAGTCGTTGCATTCAACGGGAGAATATTTCCTTAAAAGTTGAAAGATCGGCAGGTAGGAGTGAGTTGTGCAATGAACCGACTGATGTACTATATTCTTCCAAAGAACCCTCTGACCTCCTTATAAGTAGACGATGGTGGAATTTTCATGATGGACTTTACCTTGATTGGGTCGACCTCGATACCTCTCCTGCTGACGATGAATCCTAACATCATTCCTGACATGGAGTCGAATGCACATTTATGAGGATTTAGACATAACCTATATTTTCTCAGCCTCTCAAACAGCTTTTGAAGGTTTATCAAATGGTCACTTCTCTCTGGTGACTTGGTGATCATGTCGTCGACGTATACTTTGATTTCTCGGTGCATCATGTCATGAAATAGTGTCGTTATAGCTCTTTGATACGTTGTCCCGACATTCTTTAGCCCAAATGGCATGACACAGTAGCAAAAGGTTCCCCAAGGGGTGATGAATGTTGTCTTCTTGGGGTCTTCCTCTGCCATCCTGATTTGATTATATCCAGAGAATCTGTCCATGAATGAGAGCATCCCGTGCTTAGCAGTGTTATCGACCAATATGTCGATGTGTGGCAATAGGAAGTCATCCTTCGAGCTTGCCCTGTTGAGGTTTCTAAAATCAATGCACATGCGAACCTTTCCGTCTTTCTTTGACATCAGGACAATATTAGCTAACCACTACGGGTACTTAGAGACCATGAGAAATCCTGCATCATATTCCTTGATGACCTCATCTTTTACTTTCAGCATCCACTCGGGTTGAAGTTCCCTCAACTTCTGCTTGATCGATCAGATATCAGGGTAGAGTGGCAACTCATGCTCGACCAAATCAGAGTCCAAACTAGGCATGTCCTCGTATGACCATGTGAAGATGTCTTGGTATGACCTAAGGAAATCAATCATGCCTTTTCTTTCCTCAGGAGACAGTGACGTTTCGATCTTCTAATTTTGGGGATCTCCTTGGTCCCCAAGTTAATGTCCTCTGTTTCTTCAACAATGGGGGTGGGGCCATGCTCAAAGTCAGCAAACTGCTCAAGGAGTTCATTAGGGAGCTGCTCAGCAGGGATTTCTTCTTCCAGACTCGTGACTCCTACATCTTCTTGTATTTCAACAGGAAAGGGGTCGATTTCATGTGGGATGAGATTTTCGATTAAGGCATCATTTTCTTTGACTTTATTTAGAATTTTGAAAGACAATATTTTTGGACTTTGTTTCTTTTCTATGTTTTTGGGATTTTTTTTTTCTTCAGAATTGGGCTCTTGGCAAAGCGAGTCCCTATATATACACGATATTGCCTGCCAAGGCTTATCTCACTTTTTATAGGTTGTTTTTTTTTGGAAAGTAGGTGTCATATTTTAGACTACTTTCCGCTTCTAGAGTTGGGGCATAGACCCCCAATTATGTACTTGCGACGCTGCTCCTTTACCTTTTTGGATGGAGGAGGCTACTTGATGGGATTCTTCTGAGTCAGCCTCCATCATGCCAATCATTAATTCGTCTGAGATTTTGTCCTCAAACGTCAGCAGAGTCCTGTGGTGATTTACCATAGGGGGAGATTGTGCAGGTAAGGGAGACTCTTCCTCCAAAAGGGACAAAGCGGCCAAGTCTATCTCCAGGTTGGGAGGGATAATATGAAGATTGGTGAGGTGGATAGGGGTGTTGGGTTGTGTGGGGTTAACTGTGTTGCCCCATTCTGAATGATTTTTATAACCCTTGTGCCCACAAAGGTATTTCGGATGTGAGGCCTAGGTCGAGACTCCTCTTCTAAATTGATTCCCCGACCTCTAGCAGTTGTTGTGGCTCAAGCTTTCTCTTGGCCTCTCGAACCTCTTCTTCTGTGGGCTTATAACCTAACCCAAATCTGACCTGCGACCCGCCTTTAGTCTTGACTGGCTCTCTCCTACCTTGTATTCGAGGACCAAATCCCCTCCCTTTCTGATAACCCCATTTTTGGAGCATGGCCATAGTCGCTACTATTCTGCTTCCGGTTTTCAGAGTGATGCTTTTTAAGGGTTCTGGGACTACCGTTGATAACTCATATTTGAAATTGTGGAGGTCTGTATCTTTGGTCATGTGCGGAACATCCAACACCTTGGGGTTCTGAATGCTATGGGTGGCTTTTTCTTTTTCATCATGCCCCTCACTTATGATGGTGATGATCTTCTGCCCCGACACGAACTTAAGCTTCTGATGCAATGTGGATGGTATTGCCCCTACTTCATGCAACCAAGGGCACCCTAACAATAGATTAAACGAGGACTTAATGTCCATAACTTGGAATGGTATGGAAAAGGTCATTGGCCCAATTACTAGCTCAAGATCAACTTCCCCAGCTATTTCCCTTCGTGTATTATCAAGCCCTCTAGCGCTAGTTTTTGTCAGCCTAAGCATACAAGGACGCCTATTTTGGTGGTAGTTTTCAGAGGGCACACATTTAGAGCGGACCCATTATCAATCAATACTAGTGGAATTACCATGTTCTTGGCCTCTACAATAATTTTGAGGGATTTAGAATGATTATTTCCCTCTTTTGGTAAATCTGTATCTGAAAAAGAGATGGCATTGGGACCCATCACCTGCCCGATTATCTGCCCAACCTCATCTAGGTTCACTTGGAGAGACATATGTGCATTCTTTAACGTCCCCATCAGAGCTTGGAAATGGAGTAGGGACGTCATTAATAGATCCCAGACTGTGATATGGGTCGGCATTCTCCTTAGCCGAGTCTCGAGTATGTGCTCATGGCTCATCTTTTCAAACGGGTTCACTGCCGTAGCATCTTTCTTCCCCTCTGGTTCGGTTGGCACTGGTGCTAATGTGTCTGGCTACTTTGATATCTTCTCAGACCTGGTGACAAAATCCACTGCCCCCTCCTTACTACTGCTGGCATTGACGTCCTTCTGTTCGTAACTGAGCAGGACTTGATGTGGATCATAGATTAGTCCTAAGATCTGGAACGGGGTGACAAGGGGTGCTTGAGATACTGGTATCACTGGACTGGGATGGGTGGGCCATACCTAGTTAACCTCTGTAAGAGACGGGCAGGTGGAGAAAGTGGGATTGGTTAGGATTGCAGGTGACTGAATCGAGAGTGATATGGCGGGGATGGGCCATTGATAATTGATAGGTGGCAGAGGGGGATGGGGGACATTATCAGCCATCGGGTAACTGGTGGAGGGTGCAACGTATGGTTGGTAGGAGTTTATTTGGACGTAATTAACGGGAGTTGGCGTCGAGAAATATGCCCTAAGATCTAAGGGTTCTATTTGCGGTGCGGGGTTGGGGAAGTAATTTGCTAGATTTAGAGGTTCAATCACCCCAATATTCCTATCTTCCCAGTCTCTCTGTGATGGTGCCACAAAATTCTCCCAGCCGCAGATGTAATCCACTGGGTCAAACTCTAACTCTTCGTCATCCTCTTCTATCCTACTGAAAATGGGTCATGGACCCGCTCCTACGGGAGGGTGTTGTTGGGGTGCTTTAGATGCTTACTGTTATTATTAAAATGAGATGGTAAAAATTAATCAAAGCAAAAGGGGAAGGAAAGACATGAAAATAGTGATCTAAAAATACTACAAACCTACAAGATATAGGGTCTGTTGTAGCAAGTTTTTATAAGTAAGAGTTTGTCCCATAGAGAGTGATGATCTCAAACCCCAAGGGTTGTATAGTAGTCTCCAGATATACCTACAGATCGGACAACTCTAAACCTAACTAGAAAGCAAGCTAAAGAGAGGAAATTTAGGTGTCACAAAGCTAACCTAAAAATAGAAATAAAATTACAGCTAAAGAAAAGGATAAAGTAGGATGATGATGTGTGTGGTAAAATAAAGATAAAAGATGGAGAAGTAGACAGCTAAGCATAAATCAGTCTTGAAACTCAGTGGTAGCTTGGGATGTACAACAATCCTTCACTTGGCTACAAGCACAAGTGCAAGGTAGAGGCATCCAATTCAACCCATGTCATCTAGACTGCTCTTAAGGCTATAATCTGTCCACTTAAATGGTCACAGACTATCCAAGGGAGATGGTCAAATCACATTGATTAAGTTAGAAATCCGACCTACTCCAAAGGAATGGATTGATCTTAAGGTTATAATATGTCCACTTAAATGGTCACAGACTATCCAATAGATTTCCTCCCTCCAATGAATTAAATCAGTCATGAATATCATTATAGACACTATGTTTGCAAGGCCATAAGCTCATGCATTCAGAGGAGCAAACAACCCTTGAAAACCCAGTGGAAACCACAAATAATTAGAGGTTGAATGGGGACTTAGATACAGTTGGTCATTGCTGCAAAAGGCCTACAATGACCTGGCTCACAAGTCTGCAATCTCTACAAGAAAGTAGACCTAAACACTGATAATGGTGATGCAAAATAGAGTAGAGTTTGGCTCTACACAATCTCTCACTAAGATACAAGCTCAAGTACAGAGAAAAAGAATCCATCTCAGATCTGTGACCAAGACCCGCCTTAAGGCTGTAGTCTGTCTACTTAAATGGTCACAGACTATCCTAGAGGCTACCTTACCCACAGATGATGAGATAGAATAGGGATATTGCTATTCCCACCATTATTTCAAGGCAAAATAGCTTAAGCAATAATGGGAGTATCAAACCTATAAAAATCTATGTATTAATCCAATAGAAATCTATGCAAGGAAAACACAGAGATTGCAGATCTAATTTTAAGCAATAAAAAATGGCAAATCATTAAAGAATCTTACAATGGTGCCCTCAAAGGCAACAACCTATGCACAAGCTCAAATCAACTCACTCTATTTGAACAAAACCCATTACAAAACTGATCTATACCAAGTTGCTACAAGAATCATAGCCCAACATTGCTAATGTGCTAAGGAAGAAGAAAAGGGAAAATAAAAAAAGAAACTAAAACCCTAACCCTAGCCCTAGAACTAAACTCAGAGTATTCCTGGTTAATCTACAAAACAAAAAAATGTTCTGTATATAGGCAAACCCTAACTGTTGTGTGCAGTAGCCAATCCGAAATAAACATGTGGGGAGTTGGTGTCGTGGCTTTATTATGGCCCTTGGATTGCCTCGAGATGTGTGGGACAAATCAACACCTTGGGCAGTGTGCCCTAGAAGGTGTAAAATTCCTAAAAGCTCCCTACAGTGGACTCAGAAGTTGAGAACCCAAACCTCGGGCAGCTGAATGTTGTTTTTAAGCCTCTCGCTAGGCTGTCGCTTGGCTGAAGTGCATGCTGGAGAGTCCTCGTGAGAGTCAATGAGCGTGAGTAATGCAGCTCGCGAGGGTACAATGTGTCACACTGGATCTGCGAGAGATTTGTGCAAAAAATGCTTTCTGAGGCTCTCTCTCTCCCCTTGAGTTGTGTGAGTTCAATTTGCTGCTCGGTAGGCACTAAGTGTATACTGCTCACGAGGATCGAAGGCAGCTCACCAACTTCAAGAGGAAGCTCATGAGGATCAAATGGAGTTATGCGAACTCCTTAATGCTTCAAGTCTACTGGCTCGCGAGGTTAGATCAATTGCGTGAGGTCTTTGATGCTTAGACCTGAACTGCGCGACGCGATAGACTGCTGCTGGCTCCAACCTCGCGAGATCCACTCGAGGTTACTTCTGGATGAATTAAGCCATGCGAGATCTTCACGAGGCTTCATATTTGATCTTCTGCTACAGTGCACAAGCCTTTGCATCAGTCTTCCGTGCCTGGGTCCACACTCCTTCAACTGTTGGACCGCCAGGGCCCCTATTGGCAAGCCAAATGGCCCCATTGGTGTGCCAAATTGCCCAAATGGTATGAACCACCATGGTTCTTTCAATGTCTACCAACATCTCCACAGCTTGACATAAAATACATTCCTCTTGGCTTGAAAATACATGATTGCAATATTAAGCTCTGCTTTTGCTGTTATCTACACATCACACTTAAAAAACCATTATTAACATGCTCAAAGGTCCATCAGAGACTAGGTTAAGGGATGAAAAGTAGTACATTTAAGATTAACACACCCCCAAACCTAATCTTTGCTAGTCCTCGAGCAAAGGTAAAATAAAAAATAGTTATTCAAAATAGAAAATGCCACTTTTGTAGGGAGCACAGATACATTTAGCATATGTACCAAGCCTTTTAAATCCCTAGGTGATCCCTAGTGGAGCAGTGAAGTCTCCTGAGGGGTTTTCAATGAAGATACCCATAAACTTCACCAATAAAATTGTTAAATATAGTGCAGTCAATCACAAAATAGATTTTTGATAAATAAAGTATCAGTCCACACCTATCCTTTACAATTAGAGGAAATTATAGTAGTACCGCAGTCATTTAAAACTCAAAATCAACATGTTTGCATCACCACCATTCAATTCACATCAGGCATGTAATGTGCAGGAATTAGTACTAAGCTTGCCTTTGATTCAAAATTCAGGTGTAGATACAACCCCAATGAAATTAAAATTCAGACCCAATTCTTACTAGAGCTGTCTCTCACAATGAAAATCAAGGGTGTTCACATTCTCATCAGCTCAAGAGCAGTTACAGACCCCAAATGGGCCTGCAAGCATGAGCATAGCCATTGCTTCTAAATTCTGGCATCCTCAATTGTTTTCACCATAGATCAGACAACTCCTCATCTCCACATGACAGGTCATTTCACCTGGGATTAAAAAGGTCTTTTTGATGAGTTGTAATGTGGCTTATGGGTGAGGTTTAAAAAGAATAAAAGGGGTAGAATGGATCAAAATTGTGAGAAATCAGCAAGGTAAGCAGGTGATTCATGACTTCACAACCTTCAATTCAACACACCTTCATCTTCCTTGATATTTTTCAGAGTCAAAGTGGCCAACTTCTCCTATTTCCAGTGGAGTATTTCTCTTGACTTCTCTTTCTTTTTCTCTTTTTATATTTTTTTAATTTTTTTAATTTTGTATGAAATGCCACACATACATCACAGCTACACTGCTATTTTTAGATTATTTTTTCCTATCCTTCAACAAAATGTTGGACCCCTCTCAAATATCTTCACTTCTTCTCCTTTACCTTCTAAAATCTCAAAATGAGGGTGAGGTTGAATCAGGTCAAGAGGTTAAGGTGCAAGTTACTCCAGTGTTTGTTGAAGAAAAATTAGATTTTCAAGGCTCAAAGAGTGTAAGCAAAGGGCAGTTGAATAGGTAGGACATCTTAAGCTCAAATTGTCTAAATGAAGGCCTTGGATCATCTCCTTAGTTTCATGAGTGTTGTCCATGAGTTTTTATTTGGAGGTGCCTAACTTCTAGTGAAAAAAGTATTGAGTCAATCAGTCCTTAGAGTAGAAAATATGCCAAGAACACTCTTCAAAACAAATTTGAAAGGCCCGAATGTCACTAGGTATGGTCCTACATTTAACTCATGGGATGTATTTTCACCTTCTTCTCTCCTCTTAGATTCACTAAGTACTAACAGAAATAAATTTCTAATGTTAGCTTCATGGTGGTGCTAAGATTTTAAAATTTTCAGTTTCAAATTTTCGGCAAAAAATTTTCAATTTTCGCAAATTTCCTCATTCTACAAATTAGGTGGGAATTGACTTTATTCATCACAATTTTCTTCACACAGCTGCACTAGAGTTAACTATTCTATTGGAAGACCTACCCTGCCACACCCCCAAACATAAGTTAAACAGTGTCCTCACTATTTCATGAAACATGTATAGGGGCAGCGGGGTAGGCAACAGAAAAATACACTAACCTACAATAGAAAATAAGAGGAAACTAAACTAAAAGCTACAAAAAGTTAGACTAAAAAAAATGATAGAAAGAAAATTATATACACAGGACACTAAGAAAGCAAAATAACTACAAAATCTCCTAAAAATAGTAACTATATGCATCTGAAAATAAACTAAAAACAGACAGTATAAATAAAACAGTCACTAAACTAGACACCTAACAAAAATAAAATCCTAATCATGATCTGAGTAAGAATTTTAAATGATTGGAAAGAATTGCAGCAGTAATAGCGCACAATAGAAAGCAGGATTCATGCAAAATCAGATCAGAAACTATATATACTCATCAGTCCGGATGGGGATACATGAATGACATTGAATTGATCACCCATTTGGACCATAATCTCAGCAAGAGATAACTATAATTTAGAAGTTAAAAGTCATACCTCTGCAGATGCATTGGCATCAAACCTTAGTTCTTCCTGGTCACAAAGTTGCAGCTGCTTGAGAGATGCAAGGAGCAGCTCCAACTCCACAGCAGGTGGGTAGTCACATGATAAACTGGGGGAGGGACAGCAGGGTAGGTGTCCAAATGGACTCTGCACTAGCCCTACTAAGCAGCCCAAGGTAAGTAAATTTTTCAGCACATAGGTGGGGGTCCCCTCAGTCTAAACTTCTAAAAACTTTCAGCACATACCTCAAATTCCAGCAACTGACATCAGTCCTCATTTCCACCATCATAGCCTTCTCCTTGTAAGAAGGGAAAGGCCCTTGAAAGGCATGAGGAAATGGGGCTGGACATGGTATCTATTATTTTTTCTTTTTCATTTTTTTTTATTGTTTTATCATTATATATATATATATATTATTTTTTTTTTTGAAAAGTTTTATTTATTCAGCTTCTTGTCGAGTGCACAACCTCTTGGCATCTACAATATTTTGGTCTGCCACCTCTTTCCCATTCCTCGAGGCATTGGCATCAACAATCAAGTGTGCCCCTCTTGGGTTGTTCACAGTTTGGCTCGGGAGCCGACCCTCTTCCCTTCTCGTCAGAGCATTTGAGATATGACCAAGCTGGTCCTTAATTTTCCTGATGCTTTGTGTGTGGGAATCTACAATTTGTGTTATGGAGCCAAAGTTATGTAAGGAAGTCAAAACCTGCTCCTCAAAGGAGGGGGCTCTAGGGTGGGGTGGGACTACAACTAGCTGACCTGGCTGGGGAGACTAGTGAGAAGATTGTTATATTTGAACATAACCATGAGGGGACTGCTGGTTGGGACTGTAGGGCCAGGCTCGCTACTATTGGGTATGAGGCAAATCAGCTTGTTTCCACCTCAGATTTTGGTGGTTCCTCCACTGATACCCAGCAAGCTGCTATCCATGTGATTGGACAGCAATGGCCTACTCATTTAAAAATTCAGGGATAGGACCAGCAGAAGGGCATGCAAGATGGGAGTGTGTGGGTGAGTGGCATATAGAACATACCTCTCCAACCTGTGCAACCACATGGGACTGCAACACACTCAACACTTTATCAAATTTTAAGGCCAAACTGTCCACCTTCCTCTCTAGGTTACTATACGTATTCAACTCATACACTTTTCCTTTAGAAGTGGGTTCATTTATACTCCTAACAGCTAGCACAATGTCATTTCTTGACAAAGACTCCTTCTAAATGGAGGTTTCACTTATGAAATCAAATAACTCCCATGCTTCGACATCAGTCTTGCTGAGGTATGAGCCACCACTAGATACATCAATCATAGATCTACTTTTAGCATCAATCCCTTGGTAGAAGCTTTGTACAAGCTGCCCCTTAGGGTTCTAGTGGTGTGGGCACTGCCTCAGCAACCCTTGAAACACCTCTTAGGCTTCATGAAATGATTCAGTTGGGAGTTGAGCAAATGAGATTATGCTCTTCCGCAACTGACTTGTCTTACCGACAGGGAAAAACTTAGCCAAGAATTGGCATTGAAGATCATTCTAAGAATTTAAGTTGTTGGCTACGAGCATGGAGAGCCAAGAGCTGGCTTTATCCTTTAAGGAAAAAGGAAAAAGCCTCAGCTTTGTTGCTTCCTCTCCTAGGCTAGTAATAGGAAAAGTGGTGCATAGAGCAAGAAACAACTATATATGCTAATAGGGGTCCTCTCTACTCAACCCATGAAAACTTGGCAACATTTGGATGGTGGAGGCTTTAATCTCATAGCTACCCACAACATTAGGGAGTTGAATGCAAGAGGGGGATGAGTATGCCCCTTGTACATTGTACTCCCTAAGTGGTTTAGGCAGCTTAGCCATCTCAGCAATTACTAAGTCTTCAGTAGGGGTGAGTGTTGCTAGCCTAGGACACAAGACTCTCTCAATCTTAGGATTCAATGGTTCAAGCTTAGGATTGAGAGATCTTCTTACCAGCATACAACACACACACAACACAACAAAGAAACACACAGCAGGTAGAGAAAGAAAAATACAAACTACACACTACTGAAATTTAAGACAACATGAATAAAAAGATAGCAGAAGTGATACCAAAATAGGGGAGTTAGAGATGCAAACTGGTGCAGGGATGCTCCAGCTGCAGCTAAACTCTCCTATTGTTCACAACTCTAAGCCTACAAAAATTCAAAATATCAGCAAGAATTTATTCAACACTAAACAAACAAAATCAAAAAATTAAAAATAAACTAAAGGAATTACAGCCATACTTTATTCACATATTCCTATGACACCAAAAAGTCTAAAAACAAAAAATAAAGAAGAAAAATGCAAAAGAAAATCACAGAAAAACTAAAAACCACCTCTACAATGAATATAGCTAACAAAAACTCAGATTACTATACTAGATCAAAACTCCCTGACAGCGGAGCCAAAAACTTGCTGGGGTGTTTTAGATGCTTACTGTTATTATTAAAATGAGATGGTAAAAATTAATCAAAGAAAAAGGGGATGGAAAGACATGAAAACAACAATCTAAAAATACCACAGACCTATAATATGCAGGGCCAATTGTAGCAAGTTTTTATAAGTGTTTGTCCCACAGGGAGTGATGATCTAAAACCCCATGGGTTGTATAGTAGTCTTCAGATCTAGCTACAGATCTGACAACTCTAAACCGAACTAGAAAGCAAGGTAAGGAGAGGAAGTTTAGGTGTCACAAAGCTAAACTAATCTAAAAACAAAAATAAAATTACAGCTAAAGAAAAGTATAAAGAAGGATGATAATGTGTGTGGTAAAATAAAGATAAAAGATGGAGAAGTAGACACCTAAGCATAAATCAGTCTTGTAACTCAGTGGTAGCTTGGGATCTACAGCAATCCTTCACTTGGCAAAAAGCACAAGTGCAAGGTAGAGGCATCCAACTCAACCCATGTCATTTAGACTGCTCTTAAGGCTATATCTATCCACTTAAATGGTCCCAGACTATCCAAGGGAGATGGTCAAATCACATTGATTAAATTAGAAATCTGACCTACTCCAAAGGAATGGATTGAGCTTAAGGCTATAATATGTCCACTTAAATGGTCACAAACTATCTAATAGGTTTTCGCCCTCTAATGAATTAAATCAGTCATGAATATCATTGCAGACACTATGTTTGCAAGGCTACAAGCTCATGCATTCATAGGAGCAAACAATCCTTGAAAATCCAATGGAAGCCACAGATAATCAGAGGTTGAATGGGGACTTAGATACAGCTGGTCAATGCTATAAAAGGCCTGCAATGACCCAGCTCACAAGTCTGCAATCTCTATAGTAAACCAGACCGAAAAACTGATAATGGTGATGCAAAACAGAGTAGAGTTTCGCTCTACACAATCTCTCACTAGGCTACAAGATCATGTGTAGAGAAAAAGAATCCATCTCAGATCTGTGACCAAGACCTGCCTTAAGGCTATAGTCTGTCCACTTAAATTGTAACAAACTAACCGAGAGGCTACCTTACCCATAAATGATGAGATAGAACAAGGATACTGCTGTTCCCAGCATTGTTGGAAGGCAAAATAGCTCAAACAACAATGGGAGTATCAAACCTATAAAAATCTATGTATTAATCCAATAGAAATCTATGCAAGGAAAACACAGAGATTGCAGATCTAATTTTAAGTAATAAAAAATGGCAAATCATAAAAGAATCTTACAATGGGGCCCTCGAAGGCAACATCATGTGCACAAGCTCAAATCAGCTCACTTTATTTAAACAAAACCCATTACAAAACTGATCTATACTAAGCTGCTACAAGAATCTTCGCCCAGTGTTGTTGCTATGCTAAGGAAGAAGAAAGGGGAAAATAAAAAATGAAACTAAAACCCTAACCCTAGCCCTTGAATTGAACTCAACCTACAAAACAGCAAATTGTTCTATATATAGGCAAACCCTAACTATTGTGTGCAATAGTTAATCCAAAATAAACATGTGGGGAGCTGGTGTCGTGGCTTTATTGTGGCCCTTGGATTGCCTCGAGATGTGTGGGACAGATAACCACCTAAAGCAGTGTGCCCTAGAAGGTGTGAAATCCCTAAAAGGTCCCTGCAGTGAACTGAGAAGTTAAGAACCTGAGCCTCGCACAGCTGAATGTTGCTTTTAAGCCTCTTGCTAGGTTGTCACGTGGCTGAAGTGCACACTAGAGAGTCCTCGCAAGATTCAATGAGCGTGAGTAATGCAACTTGCGAGGTGGAATGTGTCATGCTGGATCTGCGTGAGATCTGTGTCAAAAATGCTTTCTGAGGCTCTCTCTCCTCTTGAGCTGTGCTAGTTCAATTTGTTGCTTGCTAGGCTCAAAGTGTATACTACTCATGAGGATCGAATGCAGCTCACCAAGTTCAAATGGAAGCTCGCAAGGATCAAATGGAGTTGTGCGAACTCCTTAATGCTTTAAGTCTGCTGGTTCGCGAGGTTAGATGAATTGCACGAGGTCTTTGATGCTTGGACTTGAACTGCGTGACACGATTGACTGCTGCTGGCTCTAACCTTGTGAGATCCATGCGAGGTTACTTCTGGAAGAATTAAACCATGTGAGATCTTCACAAGGCTTCATATTTGATCTTCTGCTACAGTGCATAGGTCTTCACAGTAGTCTTCTATATAATGGTGGTTCTTTCAATGTCTGCCCAACAGCTTCATAGCTTAACATAAAATGCATTCTTCTTGGCTTGAAAATATAGGATTACAACATTAAGCTCTACTTTTGCTATTATCTATGCATCACACTTAGAAAACCATTATTAACATGCTCAAAGGTCCATCAGAGACTAGGTTAAAAGATGAAAAGTGGTACTTTTCTGAGATTAAAAGGTGTGGGGGTAGCGGTACTTGGTGTATGTTGTTATGCTGGGTTCCTTGGGAAAGTGCCGAAGGGATAATTTTACCGGCCTCTATCAAATCCCGTATTGCGTGCTTCAATGGGAAGCAGCGACCAGTAGGGTGACTAGGCCCTTTGTGAAAGTTACAATGCGTGTTGGGGTCATAGTTCCTTGGGATGGGATTTGGGAGAGGTCATGGTTGGAGTACTATGACCAATCCTTTTTTATTAATAAGGGCTATAAAACATTCAATGATTGCCCCAAAGGTGGGAAAACTCGGTGAAAGTGGGCCTTTCTCTGCTCTGGGGTCATCTATGCCCCCTGCCCATTCCCGGATCTCTGTATCGGCTCGCTTCTGGCTGGAGCTGGTTGTATGGATTTAAATTGAAATGGTACTATATTGGTGTTGGGCCTAGTATTTGTGACATTCTGTACATCCATCCCAGCTCTTCTATCATTCCTCTGCTCTGAGAATCTCCTGACCCTATCGGCCCCACTGGATACATTCTTGCTTAAATGCCTTTCTTTGATTGCGTCCTCACAACTATTGGAGTTCCTCACCAAATTAGCAAGGCTGGATTGCTGTTGATAGACTAGGAAGTCAGAGATAACAGACAAGGTATTTTTTTAAATCATCTCTATCTATTCGTTGTCAGGTATTCTATTTCTTACTTGAGCTACCAGTGCTCTCCAATGCCCAAGGTAATCGCTGAAGGTCTCGTTAGAGTTCTATTTTAACCGGTCTAGATCTGACTTGTGAAGTTCAATGTCTATGTTGTAGACATACTACACTTGGAATACATGCATTAGATCTTTCCATGTTTTTATCATGGTTTGTTCTAGGGACATGAACCATCTCAAGGCTGGGCTCGTCAAACTCTTCTGAAAGACTTTTATGAGCAGACACTTGTCCCCCCATATTAGCACATGTCCCCATAGTAGGATTTGAGGTTTGCGATGGGGTTGTCCGTGCTATTATATTTATCAAAAACTAGCATTTTGAATTTGGGGGGCAAGGGGACTTATGCAAATAAGCTGAAGTCCGAGAAGTCCATGGCATGGATTTTGTCTCCACCCATCTTTACCAGCTACTTCTGAATTTTAGTCAATTATTCTTTCAACTGTTCATACTCTTTGGACAGCGAGGCAGTTTTTTCAATAGTCGGCCTTGATTCACTTTGTGCTATCAGGGGGTTAGTGAATATGGGGGGAGGGTTGATGCAGGCAAATGCCCCAGCATAAGCCCTACTATTCCTGATCTCATTTTCTTCATATTGTGGGTCTATATATGGTGCAATGAGGGTGAGATTTTCTTGTTGGTGCTGACTAGGCTGGATAGGTGTCGAGTGGGACCATAGGAGGTGAGGAAAATTTTTTGGGGTGATAGGTTGGGTGAAATTTGGATTTTAGGTGAAACCCTAATGGGGCCATTGTGTTTGAGGGAATGCTTGGAGATGGCCTTGAGGTGTATGAGGATGGGGGAATTGTTGAAGGGTACGTGCCGGGTTCCCGCCTGGGGTGGGGTGTGAGGTTTTTGTGAGGGACATATTGAGGGAATGGTGGAGGGTATGGGTATGTGGACCCAAGATTTGGGCCTTGCTGGGCTTGGGTATTGGATGAGGGATTCGGAGGGGTTTGGGCCATAGGGCCTTGGGAAAATTAGCCCATTGGGCCTTGATGGGTCTAGCCTGTTGGGCCTTCATGGTTTTGGCTCGTTGCACCTTCACGGGCCTGGCCCATTGGGCCTTGATGGGTATGGCTCGTTGGGCCTTGAAGGGCGTGGGTGATGGGGGTTTGGGCCATTAGGCCTTGGTGGGTGTGGATGATGGGGGTTTGGGCCATTGGACCTTGGAGGGTTTAAGGTAATGAAGCATGGAGGCTTGGGAATGTGTATGATGGGTTGGAAGATGTGTGGTGAGACTGAGGGGGGATGTTTTGGGAGGCTTTCCAACAAGTGTAAGCCCGGACCCTTTCATCTGTCATGGACATTGGAAAGGGATTGGATGGAGGTGGTTCATTTTAGGGTATTTGGGGTGTGGATGATGTAGATGTGCGGAAAAAATTGGGTATGGCCCTGGTAAAATTGGGCATGATATGGATAAATAGGGGGATATGGGGTGGATCGGAGAAACTGGGTGTGGCATGGGTAAATGCGGGTGAATCAGATATATGTTGGGAGGATGAAAGCTGGGGTATATTGGTGAAGGTGGAAAATTGGGCCAGCTTTTGGGTGGACGTGGATGGAATGTGAGATGGATCTGGGATGGATATGGCCAGGGGATAGCCTTGTTTGTGAAAATGAAAGGGAGTGGGGTGTGGGATTTTGGGGGTTTTGAGTAGTGGTGGACAGGAGAATGGGCGCACTGAAAGGTTCAGTGATGGCGAATGAGGATTGGGTGAGGGGGATGGATGTGAAAACCTCTTCTATATGGGAATGAGTTGGGGAATGACAGAGGGTGCGGCTATGCCGTTGTGCCTGCACCACAAAGTTCCCCTTCTTTTTTCAGTTTTTTGGTTTATTTAATTTTTTGGAAATTTTGTGAATGGATTTTTATGATGAATAACTCTGGGGCCTTTGATTTCTTGTTTCGGGTGGCGTTTGTACCCTAAGAAAATCCCGTGGCGAGATCCTAATGTGCTTCGAAAGAATAAAACGGATCTACTGAAGGCACGAGAATCAACATAAACAATTTGATCCCCCAGAGTGAGTCAATAAGAGGTTACCCTCTTTTGATCAGCTGAGGCATATTGGGTGTTGGATAATGCAGGACCTAATCAGAGGTGCTAAACCACTAAGTGGGGAGCTCGGGGATGTTGAAAGGGCCTCAGACTAGGGCTGCACTGCTCAATTTGGGACACATAACACTTGGCACGTGTATTACATACGCCAGACCAACTCTGGTCCAATTTATGCTTGGCGCATGTATTAGTTGCGCCAAAGCAAATCTGGAAAAAATGTTCTTGGCACGTGTATTAGTTGCGCCAGGCACTGCAGTGGTCAAACAGTTTTGATAGCAGACCAACAAGACCGAATTCAGTCTTTTTTTTTTTTGGGAAGCAATGCTTCTAGGGATGGATTTCTTAGTTGCAACGGGTCTCTCCTCACAAAACCTAGGGACACAAGGCCGATTCGGGACTACTAACTCTCTCCCCACGGCTTTTAAGCTTCGGAACAGGATAGGATCCCCACCAGATAACCTCTAGCGCAAGCGCCTTCTCAGATTCTAGGTGGGGTGGTACTTTTCCGGATCATCACCACTAGGGGCGGCCACCGTACTAAGAACCGGGCGCTTGTATCTTTGCCTAAAATTCCCAACCCTTGAAAATCTACCCTCGTAAAAATTCAGTTAAGTCCCCTTCTTGGTTCAATTTTAATTTCAAATTTTAAGGGTGCTTTCTTAAAGTTAAAAAACGGGTGGTGATGGCCCCGTGCCACCTCTACGGGCCAGCGTCCACTGGTAAAATATGATTGCGATAAAATTACAAGCTCAAGTAAGCCTGCCAATGGCTGGGGTGTGTAAAAGCGCAAGTAAGCCGGCCAATCTGCTAAGGCATGTCAATGACGAAAAAAAAAAGGGAATGTAAGGACAATGCACAAGTATGCCCGCCAATTGGCTAAGGCACGTAAATGACGGAAAAGTAGGGGTGGGAAAATTGATAGAATCATAGGGGTGAGGGAAAAATAGGAGAAAAACAAGCAAATGTTAGTAAAAACAAAGAAGAAAAAAAAAAGCTAAGTTTTAAGGGGAAGCTCTACTAGCTACTCCCCAGCGGAGTCGCCATCTATGCAACTGTGGGATTTTTGACGATCCCTTCATGACGATGCGCTCTCTCTAATAAATATAGAGTCGCCACCCAGAGCTTTCAGTGTCCCGGGAAATGTAAATCAATTTATGAGCACTGAAGTGCCAAAAATGTGACTTTGATTCACCGGTCTACACCAAAGGCTCTTGGGTAGGGGCTTCAGTTATCGATCGGGAAGGTGTTAGGCACTCGATCAACCTGCTCTAAAGCAGTCTCTACTTATGGCAAAAGATAAAATGAAAATGGAAATAAAAAGAGCACTTCCACTTGCCCGAAGGCACTATGATTCTATTTGTGCCCCTCTGATCCTACCGAGATTTTGGCAGCATAATGGCACAAATTTGAGGATAGAGCAAAGGCTAAGAAGGTAGAGGAATAGAGGGGAGAGCCAAAACTCTCAGGCCCTTTTAGCACTACTGTGGACTGTTGGATGTGTTTGTCTTCCCTCAAATGAGGTCTAAAATCATCAATAAAACTAGGCAGACACACTCATACAGACCTGCAAATATTCAGGATCTGTTGTAGCAAGCTTTAAAAGAATGGTAAGTAAGGGAATGTCCACAGGGAGGTTGTTTATAAATATGACAAATCTCCAGATTTGTGTTAGATCTGGCACCCTTGCTATTACTAATTTAGTTAAAAGATAGGGGAGAGGTTTGGAATGGGTTGTCACTTAAACTAAGCTATAATTAAACATAAGCTATCTTGGATCGAGTTTAGAAGCTTAGATCTTGTAGGGGAAGAGAGTAAATAGCAGAAAACGGAGAAGAGTAGCTTGGAGGTTGGTTTTCACTGAAATCATATTCAATTAATCCTGCTACAGAGGTTCAGAGCACACAATTCCCTCGTTGGCTATAAGCACAGCTGCAGGGTATAAATTCCACTCCAAATCACAGGATCCACCTGGTCTTAGGGCTATGATCTGTCCACTTTAATGGTCACAGGCCATCCTATAGACTTTATCGAATCCATGGATTATAGCAGATGAATCTAATTGAGGCCTGAGCTTAGATTTATCTTAAAGTTATGATGTGTCCACTTTAATGGTCACAGACCATCCTAGGGATCTCCTATAAAGCCAGAGCCTCAATTAGAACAAATAAAACCACTACAGATGTTGCAATTCCCAGGTCACAGACTCAAGGAATCATAGGAGCATTAGATCCAGGGAGATCAGATGGTATCCAAGAGGTCAACCAATTAAGTGGGTGAGTTGATCCACAACTCCTCTACATAAATCTGATTGATCACCAAATGGAACCAAAGGAAATTTAAATCTAATTAAAGCATTAAACACAGCATTATCATTGCCAACAAGGTCACTCTACAATAGAAATGCTCTCAGATCTGTAGTCTGTGCAGCTAGGAACCTACAGTAGCACTCTTAACCTCACCCAATTACAGATCTAACTTCACTCCTTGCTACTCCAAGGGACTTAGCCAGCCATGGTTGGGCTAAAGGAGGGAAATGGAATTGCTCTGTAGGCGCTAATCTCTAAAATTTTGGCTCAGATCTCCATCTCCTCCAATGGCAATTAGGGATCTCTATATATAGCTTTCTCTATTTTTCCCACCAAAAGTTCCTTCTAGAAGGTCGTCAGAGTTTGTTAGAGTTCTGTTAAAGCACGTGGGTCGGTTAGGGCTTTCTAGGGCATCTTCTGAAACCATTATATCGGTCACCAAGTGCCTCGGGTTGCATGTAGCGGGTCACTGAAGTACAACGTGTGCTCAGATGAATTTCTGAGAAGTTCTGCACATTATTTCGACAGGTTCAGGAAGCTTTTGACAGGTTGGAATCAAGCATTTTGGTCCTTTCGCTAGGTTCTCAGATTCGTTCGATAGGATGAATCTTCGCTTGGAGTTCCAGCCTTCTCAATCCTTGGTTTGAAGTATTCGACAGGTTCTGCTCTTCATTCCGCCATTTCGATAGGTTTGCTTTCAGTCTTATCGAAAGGCTCATTCACCCTTCGATAGGTTCTGTTCTAGCATTCTCATCTCGATAGGTTCAAGAAACCATTCGATAGGTTCCTTTGACTCTTCATGCAGGTTTTCAATAGGATGGTTTCTTTTTTCCTTTCAACTGCTCGATAGGTTCTGAGATCCTATCGAACTCCTTAATCCACAAGAATTCATCCTTCTTCTGCCTTCATATCCTATCGAAGGCCTCTTCAATTGCACGAATTCTTCCTTTCTTTGCTTTCAGCTCCTATCGACGTCTTCAGGTGACCAAACGATAGGACGTTCTCAGCCTGTTTTCACTTCCTTCGCCTTGCCCTGCTGTAGCCACGCACTCCAAGGGTCCATTGATGTGCTACCCTCTAGTGTGCTGTTGCTAGGTTTGTCTTGTGCTGAGAGAGCTCCTTTTTGGGCATTCTTGAGTGGTTTTCTGCATTAGTGCCTTCTTTTATTGCTATCTACAAAATGCACTTGACAAGAGCTTATGAGTGTGCTCACAAGTCTATCAATGGTCAGGTTATAGGGTGAAAAGTGGCATTTTTTACCACTTAACACACCCCCAAACCTAAGCTTTGCTAGTCCCTGAGCAAAGGAGAATTAAAAGAAAATAAAAATGCCACTTTCGTAGGGAGCACGGGTGCATTTCGCATATGCACCAAGCCTTTTAAATCCCTAGGTGATTCTTAGTAGAGGAGTGAAGTCTTCTGAGGGTTTTCAGTGAAGGTACCACAAACTTCCCCAATAAGGTTAGTTAATAGTAGTACATCCTGCTAAACAGAGTTTCAGTGAACTAGAATAAATTCTCATCATGTCTTTTCAATTCTTAGAGGGTTTTCAGCAGAAAAATCACCAACTTAAAACATGAATTTTTGCAGTGATTCCTTCATCATCAATTGGTTCTTGTCAAGGCATTGTGTCTGAAAATTGATGCAAAGTTTACCTTCTATTTAAGAATTCTATTTTGATAATGCCCCATTCAAATCAGATTTTAGACCCAAGTCTTACTAGGGCTGTAGCTCACAATATAAATAGAAGGGTGCATCATTTCACACATCTCAAGAGCAGTTGTAGCCCTCAAATAGGATTGCGAGCATGAGCATATGCATTACTCTAATTTCTGAAATTTTCTAACTCTTTTCACCATAGATCAGACAAATTCTCATCTCCACATGACAACTCAATCCATTTCAGATTAGTAAGGTCTTTTTGTTTGGTTGTAATGTCGCTTACGGGTGAAATTGGTAAAAGAATAAAGGGGTAAAATGGGATTCAAAATTGAGAAATCAACAAGGTAAGGCGGTGATTTGCAGCTCAACCTTCTTCATTTCAGCACAATTCTATTTACTTCTTGAATTTTCAGAGCCAAAGTGGCCAGCTTCTTCTCTTCCTTTCAGTCTTTCAATGAAATGACTTCTCTTTCTCATTCTTTTGCTCTCTCTCTTTTTTTTTTTTCTTTTTTTCTTTTTTTCTTTTTTTTTTTTAAAGCGGAATACCACAAATACCACCAACTTTGTTTTTCTTTCTTTCAACCTGATTTAAGACCATGCTCCTCCTTCCTCTTCTTGATTTCTCAGATTGAGGGTGAACTAAAATAGGTCAAAAGGTTTTGGGTTTAGAATTTCTGGTTTTCATCAAAGAAAATTAGGACTTTTAAGGCTTAAGTGGTGTGCATCAAGGGCAGTTCAACGGTGGGGCATTTTAAGCTCAAACTGATCAAGGGATGGCCTTACTTCATGTCCTCAATGTCATGAGCGTTGTCAAGCTATTTCAATTTAGAATTGCCTAACTTCTAGTGATTAGAATTAGATCCGATCAGTTCAAAGAGCAGAAAAATTGGCAAGGCACTCTTCAAGGAAACTTTTTTAGGCCCAAATCTCACTGGGTATGGCGTTACATCTCATTTTAAGGGGTTGTGTCTTCACAATTTTCTCTCATTTCAGGTTTATTGCACATCAGAAATTATTTTTCACAAATTGTTGATATTTGCTTTAAGAAAAATGTTAAAACTACAGCTCGTTTCAGTTTTAAAAAGTTGTTTTCTTAATACCTCTTTTTACAAAAATTTTAGTGAGAATTTACTCTAATTAATTCCAAACACTTCATTGTAGCCTAGCTGTACTAAAAGTAACTAATTTATTGGCATACATATATGTCATACCCCTAAACCTAAACTAAACAGTGTCCCCACTGTGAACAGCATGAAATTAGGGGGAGGTACGGGGGGGAAAAGAGAGATACAAAAAATCTACATGAAGACAAAATATATTATAATGCCAAATATATACATGAGAAAAGGAGGAAGAAACTAAAACAACAAGTTGCCATAGCTATATGCAGGTGTAATCTGGCCAATCATAGGGGTCAGCCAAGTTTTTCAGCCCATCCTTGGATAAGGGAGCTTTGCCTTTAAATTTAGCCCTCGGTTGTTGTCTCTTTGGTGCCTTTTCAGACTGGGCAGTGGGCAGTTTTCCTTTGGGGTCGACAGCAATAGTAGAATTGAAATCTGAATCGAAAGGAAAAAGGGCAGTGGGGTCGAATCCAAGAGCTGCAACAGTCTTCCTTCATTCTTCCTTTGTCATTAAGATGTAAGGGGCAGCTAGTTGGGTAGGGGGTTGGGTGGAAGAGGTTGTTTTAGACTCGGCAACAGGCCTCTTTCATTTCTTGGCAGGGGCAGCAGAGGGGGCAAATCTTTTGGAAGTGACTTTCTTCTTGGGGGAGCCCTTGTGGGTTTTGAGGCGGAGTTGAGTGGGGGGTTCTGGCCGGAGGAGGGTGCACATCCACAGGGGGGGTGGGAGGAGGTTGAGTTGTAGGGGGGGCAGGATTGCGAGGCAGGAGGTGCAGTGGCAAGAGGGGTGGGTTGGAATGGCTGAGAGGTAAGGGAAGCAACCTTTTTCTCCAATATGTCATTCTGTTTGGCAGAATAGAGCAGGTTGGCATCAGATAGTTCTTTGGTAGCCTTGAGGATCTCCTGAGCATTGGCTAATTTTTTCTTGAGAAGCTCAGAATTCTTCTTCTCATATTTGGCAATGAGACCCTTAGCCGATGCCACTTTTTTTGTTGACTCATAACGAGTCAGGATTTCAGACCACCCTTGAGAGATATCGCGGAGTTGAATTCAGTGTTCTAATTCGATGTTGGCAATCCTCTCCTCATAAGGGGCCTCAATGGAAGCTCGAAGTGCAGCCATACCTCTCAAGACATCCCTGTGGATGTAAGGGTTGTACCTCATTGCACACAGGATGGTTAGGTAAGGGGGTATGTACATGAATTGTCGAAGGACAATAGGCAAGGACAAGAGTGTAGTGGATGAAGAGGAGGGGGTGGAAAGAACTAGATCCTCCCATGGATTAGTTTGGGTGGAGGCATCCTAGAAAACAGGTGGGGGTGGCGAAGGGTATAGGGGATTCAGCTGCTAGGGAGGCCAGTAAATCTGGGGATGAGGGTAATGTGGCCTATGGTGAGGAAAGTATGGGGAGAGTGGGTGCGGCTACTTCCTCAGGGTGGGCAGTTGCATGGTGTGGAGTGGGTATTGGTGAAACAGGAGGGGATAGGTGAGGGGGTTGAGGAGCGGTAGAGGATGGGATAAGAGTGGATTGAATTGATTGGAGACATGATCTCATGAGGGTCTGGGTGTTGGTGTTGATGGTTAATTGGGACTGAATGGATTGGAGGATGGAAAGGATTCGATTGAGGGTGTCAGGCCTGGTGGGAGTAGAAGGGGTTGGTGCATGGACATGTTAGAAGGGCGAGGATGGTGCATGGTGAAAATGAGGAGTGGGGTGTGGGGAGTCAGGAAGTCGAGTGTACTCATGAGCGACATCCTCCACAATTGAGGTCATGAGGGCTATGAATCCAGTAGTGGTGAACAGGTCCACACCCTGTGGATGCAGAGGGGTTGGAGATGGGGGAGAAGTAGAAATGGGTTGGGTACTGGGTGGAGAAGGGATGGTATGTGTAAGCTCGGATAATGTGGGAGGTTCCAGGATGTCAGGGTGGAAAACTAGGGAGGTGGTTGGAGGTAAAAGAGGTTCAGAGATGGGTGGGGAGACTGATACAAATGGAAAAAGCAAAGTAGGTTGAGGGGTGGGTAAAGGGACAGGTGGGGTAGGTGGAGGGGTGGATAAGGGTATCTCTGCTGCCACGGTAGTGGTTGTCTTCTCAGCCACCTCCCTTCCAACTGGTTGGCCTTTCTTAATCAAAGTGAGGCTGGTTGACCTTTCTTGCTTACCATATAATTTAAAATTCAACTTTTCCATTGGTTCAGATTGCTTAATCACATATTTTCCAGTCCTGAGCAGACATGTGATGAGTCTGCTAAACGGCAGGCCACCTCCTTTAGCAAAAGCTTGCCTCTTAAGCACCTTGTCATTGATGTCCACCATTATTTTAAAAATCAGCTTTGGTGCATTCACAAATTGCCCCTTTAAACAAAAGTATAGTGCATCCACTAAAGGGGTCCTTCTCTCTTGCAAATGGCTAGAGACAGACATTTTTCCTTAGAATGGTATCAATGAGTCGAAGGGTAGGATGGAGGTCTCTTCTCATCAAGGATTCACCAGAGCCCACTATTCCATTAGTAAGCTGTTTAGCCATTTCCCAGAAGGTCGCCCCTATAGGTGCTCCCTCAGCTCTGGTGGAGTCAAATTGATATGGGACTCCCAAAGCCATCCCAATATCTCTACAATCGATAGTCAGCTGCCAATCATCAGTCGAGATTTTCAGTGTATCCTCAGCTCCAGGTACCACCTTTGTCAGGTTCTGGTAGCATAATTTCACTAACCTGGGATAGACATTTTCCTTCAAGGGTGAAAGAAGGGGTAGCAGACCTTCTTTTTTCAAATATTCCAATGTCCCCTGGCACTCCCCAATGTTGGCAAAATATGCCAAATCAAAATCCGTTTCAGGGACAAGACTCAATTTTTCTACAAACTCATTGGGGGTAGTTAACCCCACCGGCAGCTCTACTAGAGGGGCAGCTCTAGGCTCCTGACTCTCAACAGCTTTGGCTTTCTTAGCTTTAGGAGTCTTTTTGGGTGACATCTCAGTGAGCTTCCTCTTGACAGGTGGTGTGTCGGTTGGCTTCGACTTCTTGGCAAATTTGGGGGCGGAAGCAGTTGTTATCCGGTGTATGTTGGCGAGAGTTTCCTCCAGCTCATCCATTTTACTCTTCAAAAATTAAGCATTCACCAACTTGAAGCGGAGTTTGAGGTTTAAAAATTAGAGGATCAACAGATTGATGGGGGAGAAGGCAACTGACCTCAAAATACCAAGGGTTTAATTGAAATCGCACTGCCCAGCTTCAATTTTCCCAAAATTAGTGGCAAAATGCTCCTATGTGCAAGCTGAATGTTCTAACAAAAATGCAGACTGAACAGCTGAAGGTTCTATGAGGAATTAGTGAAGAAAGAGGGAGGCGACTACGAGAGAAAGAAAACTAGGGTTTTGCAGTAGGTATGTAATGAGGCACAAATGTCCTATCGACGGGTATATAAAAGGTGAGATACAATTCCGATAGGATGAACTGGATGGTTTCGATAGGTTCGTGTGTCCTGTCGAAAGCATAGTAGACACAACTTTAAAAGCGGGTGATTCGATAGGATCCTGATAGGTGGAACTATCCTTTTGATCATTTTAAATGGCAGCTGAATCTTCGTTTTGATAGGTTCCCGATTGGTATCTAGAACCTATCAAAATCTTCATTTTTCCTATAGAAAATTTAGTTTTACCTATCGAGAGGTGTAGTACCTATCGAAACCATCTAACATCCTGCTGAAATCACCAACTGACCTATCGAAAGGTCAGCGTGACCTATCAAAGACTTCTAAAAATCAAATAAAACTACATTTCTGGGCATTCGCAGTCTCATTTCTCAACGGGCTCAGTTGATGTGGTGCCCCATGATTAGATTCTCTTATGAACAGCTCCCATTACCTCAGGACAGCTGAGAATGACGATCATGATAGTTTTGTTGTTTTCTTTTTATTATTGCAAAGAAATAAAAAGAATCAAATAACAACTAAGTAAACACCTACAAACAAAAACAGAGTATTGTACATATGATACATACTGACTGTGGGGGTGAATCTAGAGGGTCTGGAAGGTCCATGGTTTCCTCAGGCTCATCAAACTTGGCATTTTTTAGAGATCTTTTCCTCAGCCAGTGTCCATTCCCTCGGTGCAGTTTTCCATCTGTGAACCAAGCATTTTCCGGCACCAACCAATGTGGATTATTATGCATCACCTTCTTTTGGGCATTAATGGAAAAATAAGCCTCATCAGGAGAGGATTGATTGCCAGTGTTATACACGTTCAACTTAACCTTCATATTTCCAAATGACACTTCCATGGATCTCATACCTGCATTGTATGTGGGCATTGGCTATGGCCAAAAAGGGCCTGCCTAGATTCATAGGTATGGAAGAGGCACATTTGCTTGGTTCCATGTCTAATACCAAAAAGTCAGCAGGATAGAAGAATTTGTCAACTCTAACCAAAACATCCTCAATTATCCCCATAGGTTTCCTTTCAGATCTGCAGCCAACTGTAGGACCACATGGATGGGCTTTAATTCTCCCAAGCCCAGCTTCTCATATAGGGAATATGGAAACAAATTTACGCTGGCTCCTAGATCTAATAAGGCTATGTCAATGATGTGATCCCCAATGATGCAGAGGATTGTGGGGGTGCCAGGGTCTTGGAATTTGGTTGGGGTTGCAATTGACAAAATTTGTTTCACTCTCTCTGTTGAAAAACTTTCTTGGATATGTGTATCCTAGATTGTCTTTTATGGGTGCATAGTTCTTTTAAAAACTTGGCATAGGCTGGGACTTGTTTAATGGCATCAAGTAAAGGCAGATTGATCTTTACTTGCTTGAATGTCTCCATCATTTCCTCAATTTTTCCTTGCCCTTTATCAAAAGGGGAAGGTGCCTGTAGTGCCTTAGGAAATGGCAAGTGTGGGATTGCTCCCTCACTTGCAGCCTTGGCCAATGGGGACTCTTTCTTTTTGAGTTTTTTCTTTTCTTAAGGATCCTCATTATCCTCTTTATTCACAACTGATTGTTCCTTCAAGTACACCATTGGTGGTCTTTGTTGTGTGCTGGTAGAAATTACTTCGTTTTCTTCATCCAAGTTCCTCACAGGCTCACAGCCCACTTGGTTGTCCACTAACTTACCACTTCTCAAAGTTGTAACAGCTTTAGCTTCCTCATAAGTGGAGGAAACTTCATCCACTATAAACAGCCTTCGTGGATTGTCCTATGGTTGGCTAGGAAACCTTCCTCCCTCTCTTCTAGTCAGAGCATCAGATAGCTGACCAGGTTGGTCCTCTATCTTTTTTATGCTCTGGTTGTGAGAGTGCACAGTTTAAGTTAAGTTGTTCAAGCTCTGTAATGAAGATAGAACTTGTTCCTCAAAGGATGATGCTCTCACAACTGGATGGGGTACAGATTGCTGCACAGGAGGAGCTACAGGTTGGGCCATGGGTTGCTGATACTGAGGTCTTAGGGCATAACCTTCTCAATAGGGCTGAGCATTTCTGTAAGGCATGGGCTACTGGGGCTACTATTGCTGCTGGCTGGGGTATCCATCTTATCTCCACCTCAGATTGGGGTGGTTTCTCCATTGATACCCAGCAGCAGGCTGCTGCCCATAAGACTGAGCTGCAGCTACATACTCTGTTATAAAATCAGGAACTTGGTTAGTAGATGGGCATTCTTTCAAGGGATGAGTAGGGGACTGACATATGGTACATGTCTCCTCCATTCTGGCAGTAATAGGTGGCTGCATATCTCCCATCAGCCTATCAAATTTCAGAGTTAAGCTGTCCACTTTCCTTTCCAACTCACTTGGCACACTCACTTCATATATCTTTCCCTTTGAGGTGTTCTCCTTCATCAATCTAGGAGGCTCTAGATCTCTTGCTAAGGTTTCCCTTCGCATAGAGTTCTCACTAATGATATCAAAGACCTCCCATGTCTCCTCAGCAATTTTATGGAGATAGGTGCCACCATAGGAGGCATCTATCATATCTCTGCTTTTATCATCAATTCCCTGATAAAATCTTTGAACCAATTGCTATTTAGGGATTTGATGGTGGGGGCATTTCTTGAGGAGTTCCTTAAATATCTCCAAGGATTGATAAAAGTCTTCAGTTGGATCTTGGGTAAAAGAGATGATACCCTTCCTCCACTGGCTAGTCATTGACATAGGAAAGAATTTGGCCAGAAACTAACATTGGAGATCACTCCAGGACTGAATATTGTTAGGTGGAAGCAAGGACAACCAGGTCCTGGCCCTATCCTTCAATGAAAAAGGAAAGAGTCTCATCCTGGTGGCCTCCTCCCCCTAACCTGTGATATTAAATGTAGTGCACAGTCCCAAGAACTCATCAATGTGCTTATAGGTCTTCTTTGGTCAGGCCATGAAATGAGGGCAGCATTTGAATGATGGTTGATTTTATCTCATAGTTTCCCTGACCAGCTGGGAATTGAATGCAGAAGGGGGAATTGTAGATCCCTGGTGCATTAAACTCCTTAAGGGTTCTTGGCTGTTGTTGGCCACCCATTTCTACTTAATCAAATGCAACAGAAGTGGGTGTAGTTGGTCTGGATCTGAGAAGTCTTTCAACCTCTGGATTTACTGGAATAATATGAGGTTGCAGAGTTCTCCTACCAAACATACAACACTCAGATTTCGAATGCAGAACAGATCCAAACACATAACAAACAGAATCAACCAAAATTTCTAACTATTCTAACAAAAATTATCAATAGATCTGAAAAATAATAGGGGAGTAGAGGGATGCAAACTACAAAGCAATCTCCAGCACTATTCTCCTCTCACTGGTAGCCTTAGATCTGATGAACTGCACACAAACTACTGAAAAAATAATACAACTTACAATTGCAGTTAGTAAAAAAAATCAAACAAAAACTACAGATCTATGATCAAAACTTAGATCTATCAATTTCTAAATTGCCTCCCCGGCAACGACGCCAAAAACTTGTTGGATGTGTTTGCCTTCCCTCAAATGAGGTCTAAAATCATCAATAAAACTAGACAGACACACTCATACAGACCTGTAAGTATTCAGGATCTGTTGTAGCAAGCTTTAAAAGAACGGTGAGTAAGGAAATGTCCATAGGGAGGTTGTTTAGAAACATGACAAAACTCCAGATCAAGGTCAGATCGGGCATCGTAGCTATTACTAATTTAGTTAAAGGATAGGGGAGAGGTTTGGAATGGGTTGTCACTTAAACTAAGCTACAATTAAACATAAGCTATCTTGGATCGAGTTTAGGAGCTTAAATCTTGTAGGGGAAGAGAGTAAAAAGCAGAAAATTGAGAAGAGTAGCTTGGAGGTTGGTTTTCACTTAAATCAGATTCAATTAATCATGCTACAAAGGTTCAGAGCACACAATTCCCTCGTTGGTTATAAGCACAGCTGCAGGGTATAAATTCCACTCAAAATCACATGATCCACCTGGTCTTAAGGCTATGATCTATCCACTTTAATGGTCACAGACCATCCTATAGACTTTATCGAATCCATGGATTACAACAGATGAATCCAATTTAATAGTCACAGATTCAATTGAGGCCTGAGCTTAGATTTATCTTAAGGTTATGATCTGTCCACTATAATAGTCACAGACCATTATAGGGATCTCCTACAAAGCCAGAGCCTCAATTAGAATAATTAAAACCACTACAGATGCTGCAATTACCAGGTCACAGACTCAAGGAATCACAGGAGCATCAGATTCAGGGAGATCAGATGGTATCCAAGAGGTCTAACAATTAAGTGGGTGAGCTGATCTATAACTCCTCTACACAAATCCGATCGATCACCAAATGGAACCAAAGAAAATTTAAATCTAATTAAAGCATTAAACACAACATTATCATTGCAAACAAGGTCACTCTATAATAGCAATGCTCTTAGATCTGCAGTCTGTGCAACTAGGAACCTATAATAGCACTCTTAACCTCACCCAATACAGATCTAACTTCACTCCTCGCAACTCTAAGGGACTTAGCCAACCATGGTTGGGCTAAAGGAGGGAAATGGAATTGCTCTGTAGGCGCTAATCTCCTAAATTTTGGCTCAGATCTCCATCTCCTCCAATGGCAATTGAGGATCTCTATATATAGGTTTCTCCTCTATTTTTCCTGCCAAAAATTCCTTCTAGAAGGTCGTCAGAGTTTGTTAGAGTTTTGTTAAGCACGTGGGTCGGTTAGGGCTTTCTAGGGCATCTTCTGGAATCGTCGTATTGGTCATCAAGTGCCTCGGGTTGCGTGCAGCGGGTCACTAAAGTACAACATGTGCTTAGTTGAATTTCTGAGAAGTTTTACATACGATTTTGACAGGTTCAGGAAGCTTTCGACAGGTTGGAATCAAGCATTTTAGTCCTTTCACTAGGTTCTCAGATCCGTTCGATAGGTTTCGATAGGATGAATCTTTGCTTGATGTTTCAGCCTTCTCAGTCCTTGGTTTGGAGTATTCGACAGGTTGGAGAAGCTCTTCGATAGGTTGGAAAACCGTTTCGATAGGTTTCGCTCTTCATTCTGCCATTTTGATAGGTTTGCTTTCAGTCTTCTCAAAAGGCTCAATCACCCTTCGATAGGTTCTGTTCCAGCATTCTCATCTCGATAGGTTCAAGAAACCATTCGATAGGTTCCTTTGACTCTTCAGGCAGGTTTTCGATAGGATGGTTTCTTCTTTCCTTTCAGCTACTCAATAGGTACCCTATCGAACTCCTTAATCCACACAAATTCATCCTTCTTCTGCCTTCAGATCCTATCGAAGACCTCTTCAACTGGACGAATTCTTCCTTTCTTTGTTTTCAGCTCCTATCGACGTCTTCAGGTGACCAATCAATAAGACGTTCTCAGCCTGTTTTCACTTCCTTCGCCTTGCCCTACTATAGTCAGTCGCTCCAAGGGTCCAGTGATGTGCTACCCTCTGGTGTGTTGTTGCTAGGTTTGTCTTGTGCTGAGAGATAGCTCCTTTTTGGGCATTCTTGAGTGGTTTTCTGCATTAGTACATTCTTTTATTGTTGTCTATAAAATGCACTTGACAAGAGCTTATTAGTGTGCTCACAGGTCTATCAATGGTCAGGTTATAGGGTGAAAAGTGGCATTTTCACCACTTAACATGGACCTCTGCGTAGGTGCACCTTGGTGAGCTTTTGATGGCTCGGATGATTGAATGAAGGGCTATAACTCTAAGGCTTGGTAGCTAAGGGGTAGAGGAAGAAGGCTCGGGGATAATGTTCTCCTAAAGTCAAGAGTTTTTGAAAAAGGATTGGGTTTCTAAGCTGATTTAGAGTTCTGGTGTTTGTATGAACAATGGGGCACCAAAGGGAGAAAGGCTTCTCTCTCAATCTTTTCTCTCTTAGGAATTTTTTTCAAGCCATTTGCAAGGGGGGATTCCTCTCTATTTATAGGAAAAGAGAGGGTTAGGGGGGTGCTTAGAGGCTAATTAGGGTTACCAATTAGGTAATCCTAACATCTAAGGTTTCCTAGGGTTTCAAAGGCTTAGAAAAGCTGACAATGGTTATCAATGGTTGATGATAGGGTGAGGTTTCAAATGACTAAAGGTTTCCAAATAAGGTAAGCATGAGTGCAATAGTCCTAATGAAACTCATCCTATACTTTTAGATGGTCAACAAGTCAAACCCCAAAAGTGAAATTCGAGCCAAAAACCTACAGTTACTATAGCTAAGCCTAGTGCATGTATTAGATGTGCTAGGCAAAAATACAATCCTTGGAAGTTCAAAGCCCGTGGGGGAACCCACCTGTGCTTAGCACTAGTATTAGATGCGCCAAGCCATTTCTGGGCAAAAATGGCTGGGCACATGTAATACATGCACCATGTATGCCTAACTTCGCGAGGAGTTCTCGTGAGGTTCAGATCCTATCGCGAGGTCCACTTCTCTTGGTATATTGGAGTCATTTCGAGCCCGAAACTTCAGATCACTGTAACTTCTAATGTAGGGCCCGGATCAGGGCGATTCTTGGCTTGCTGGAAAGCTGGGAATCTCTACTTATCAATGGTATAGGATTGATCTTAGTAGAAGTCCCTGTCAACCCTAGTATATCTCTCTCTAACCATTGCCTGGGAGGATTAACTATGGGTTCGAAGGGGTTTCTAAAGGTTGGGATTGGTTCCTAAAGGTTCGGGGTGAGTTTTAAAGGATCCGAGGTGATTCCTAAGGGTTTGGATAATGCTATCGGAAACTCGAAGGTGCGCCTCTCTCGAAGTATATCTCGATTGGGCCTTGGGCCGAATTTGGGTGTCGACAGAACTGTTTTTGTTTAAACTAAAGTGCAAGAAAATAAATCCTAATCTTTAAATTTCTGGATCCTGGTCATCAATTAGTCTCCTTCTGTTCTCTGATATTTATGAAATTAAAAGTACCATTACTCTATATATCTAGTCTCCTAGCATTGGTCATCAATCAAAACTAGAAAACTATCAATATAGATTTAATCTAATCTACGACCAACCAGAATTTGGGCGACAATCAAATCTAGAAGAATTGTAGATGGAAATTAAAATACCATTACACTAACCTGCAAATTCTCAACTTGAATCATCAATTCAAATAAAAAACTTGAAGATGTTTACAAAGCAGGAAATATGTAATAAAATAAATCTAAACTAGAAAGCAAAGTAAAATATATCTTTCACCCCTCAGCTGCAGGCGTCAATTGCTTCTAAGAAACTACGGATATCTACACTAATCTTCCAGCTCTCAATCCCACTCATCAATTGTGATTGAGGAACCTTGGATATCTAAACTACTCTAAACTATTTTTTATCGGAAGAAAACCCAACCTTAGTTGTCAATTGATGCTGAGAATCCCTTCGATGAAATTATTCCTATGCCGAGCCCTCTTATTTATAGATCATAAGGAGTCAGTTTATAGTGTGCTAATCCTAATAAAAGAAACTATTAAAACAGAATATTCCTAATATAACTCTAATTCCTAATTTTATCTTCCTTGCTTTCATTGGTTGATGCGCTTCTGGACTTTCGCCTTAATTTCAGCAACCGAGATCTTTAGGAGTTTATCTTCATCAATCTTCTCAGATCCGTGATTTGTCAAACTTCTAATTCAAGAGTTCTTCTATTTTGGTGCATGGCAGTATAAGTCTTCACGTGATCAACAATGTAAGAGCTTCAATCTATACAATCATAAATTTCGATTGTTCTCTTTTTCAACTTATAACTTTTCAGAACGATTCTTTATTACGAACGATCATTTTCTTTTGTATTGCCTTTCGCTAGAACGTCTTTTCTGAAGAATCATAAATTAAGATTTTATATTTTTCTCTATAGCACTCAATCGTCTTTTGCGATTTTAGACTTTATTCATGCGTTTGATCGTCTTTTTCATTCAATCATCTTTCTTACTACTGTTTGAGTTCATTTTGACAAAGATTAATACTTTGGTTCTCTTTTAATGATTTTCCTTAATATCTGCACATCATTAGTTTGTTAGTAGCAAACTGGGGTCTACTATCACTAAATTAAGGGTGATAAAATAGTATATTCCGTGACTGATCACACTCCGAAACTTATATTTTACTAGTCCCTAGCAAACATGGATAGAAATACTAATCTAAAATTTAAATGCCTCTTTCGTAGGGAGCACGTTTTCATCTAGCAGATGCAACAAGCCTTTAAACCCCTAGGTAATCCCTAGTGGAAGAGTTGTAGTCTCCTGAAGGTTTTTAATGAAGTTACCTACAAACTACAAAATATTTTTAGATTTTTCAATTTTTCAAAACTAATCAAAAGTAAAAAAATCTAAACTAATTTTATAAACTGGATAAGTTAGTCATCATATGGTTATTTTGATTTTCAAAAATTACAAATCCTTTATATCCTTACTTCCCATCATAACAGTTATCCTTGATCAAAACTCAACAATTTCAATCCAATATAGCGTGGAGTGTGTGCGTACCAATGAAAAGTTTATTCATCATAAATTTTTCTAAACAACAGATTTAGAAAGCATTTTCATTCAAACTCTCACTATTGGCATACTCTCAAAAAGATGTCAAAAGTTTTGGGTTCTTACAATGTGATAGATTTGATAAATTTAAAGGATAATTAACTAAAAGGAAAAATCTCATGGAATGGATAATCAATTCTCATTCACATGATTTCTTTGTTCATTCATAGTATCTATAGCATATATCTCTACTAGACTCAGACTTTTGCAAATTGTAAATCAAAAAGGCCTTTCCTTCTGCTTCTAATAGGGCTTTGGGTTTAAAAGGTTCCAAAGAAATGTAGATAAGATTCAAAGGTTTCTGAGAATTTAGTTCTTCCATCTCTATCTTCTTCTCTTCTTTTCTTTTCTACTTCAGTAAGTATCCAGAAAGTTGGATCACTTCTTCCTATTTTTCTTTTTTTGTAAATCCCATTTCTTTAATTAATTTTCGTCAGATATCCTTTTTGATTTTCAGCTTTGAAGCATTTTGCTTCTCTTATCTTTTCTCAGAATAGTAATTACGATTTTTGAATCTTTTCCCATATTTCTTTATTTTATTTCTTCTTAGTCGTACCCTTGTTCGACATATCCCTTATCTATTTTTTTATACTCCTTTCACTCCCTCCTCTTCCTTTCTGCATTCTAAACTCTCAAAAATTGTAAGGGTTAATGGTTAAAAACTTTGGGAAGTACATATGGTTAAGGGTTTATAAAATCTTGGTACATAAAAATTCGGTTTAGGCTTCTAATATGGATTTGAAGGATAAAATTCTTTCTGGGATTTTGGCTTTTTGGCTTTGACTAAACAAAATATAGCCTTTGATCATTTTCACGATTTACTAGTATGGATGTCATATTGTTTTGATACATTCAATAGATAGTTCTAAAAGAAATAAATCATCATATTCACAGAATATTTGATTCAATTTTTCAGCAATATGAGATTTCGTATAATGCAGTTAAGAAGTTCAAGAAAATTTAAGCTTGAATAGATAGCGGTCTCTCTCCAGGAATAAAAAGAGGAAAATTTGGCTCAAAAGCTCACTAGTTAAACAATTTTGAAACTATAGTCTAAATATTGCAGTTTAAATCAATCTATTGTTTCAAAAATTCTTTCTGATATAGTATTCAAAAGTGCTGAGCATGAATTCTGACTGCTCTATTGTTTGATTGTTGACCTTCTGCTACGATGGATCGTAAGTTTTATGGATTCATAGTTTTATTTATCATAATTCTCATATGATGATTAACTGATCCTAATATTTACAAAACTACTCTAAAATAGAAAGCAAATAAAACATACTATTATACACAAAAATTGTGCACCCCCCCAAACTTAAATAGGACAATGTCCTCATTGGCACAAAAAATAGGGGATACTGTCAAAATTTCTATTTATCTTGACGCTATTGATGTGGTACCGGGCATCTAATCTACAGAAATATTTAAAAAATCTCCCCTAAACTTGGGAGAAATTACTTCCCGCATGTACAAATAGAAAGTGCACCATAAAGCAAATGATTAAAACGAAGCAGAAACATTAAACGAAAGAAATCTTCATATAAAAAAAAATATTTATAGAAACATGAAAATGAAAATATGTACATGAAAGTTTGAAACCTAGGAAAAATCTAGACATATCCTAACTACAACACTGGCAGCAACCTCCGCGAGAAGAAGATGTCTTCGATAAAGATCGGTCCTCGACTTCTAACCACCTTCAATTAGAGTCTCTCATTCCTTCCTATCACAATTTGGTAGGATCACTCCTCTAAGAGCTGTCGGAACACTCCTCACTGCCCTTCAAAATCTCTCCCAAACAGAGCACATTACAAATCTTCCTTAGAAGAAATGCAATGCCACTGTCGAAGTGCTTTGAAGGGTGGGGAAGTGAACACATCTCCAGATCACCCTTCACTCAATACTATTCTCCAGTACGAATTCTATGGAGAGAATCAAGAGAATGCAGTGAAGAGTATGAGCAATGGAGAAGGGTGGTGAAGGACGGTTCAACCCACCATCATCATAAAGGAACTCGCACTCAGGGTGGGTTGTAATGGTGCAAAGGTTAGGAAGTGGGGGAAGATGGGTTCTTGGAATATGGTTTCAGATTTGGGTTAGTGTTAAGTGGTGAAAAATGCCACTTTTCACCTATAACCTAACCGTTGATAGACCTATGAGCACACTAATAAGCATTTGTCAAGTGCATTTTATAGACAACAGTAAAAGAAGATACTAATGCAGAAAAGCACTCAAGAATGCCCAAAAAGGTGTTATCTCTCAACAAAGAGACAAACCTAGCAACAACACACCAGAGGGTAGCACATCACAGGACCCTGGGAGAGCGTGGCTACGGCAGGGGTAAAGCAAAGGAAGTGAAAATAAGCTGAAAACATCCTATCGATTGGTCACCTGAAGACTTCGATAGGAGCTGAAAGCAAAGAAAGGAAGAATTCGTGCAGTTGAAGAGGTCTTTGATAGGATCTGAACATAGAAGAAGGATGAATTCGAGTGGATTAAGGAGTTCAATAGGATTTCAGAACCTATCGAGCAGCTGAAAGGAAAGAAGAAATCATCCTATCGAAAACCTGCTTGAAGTGTCAAAAGAACCTATCGAATGGTCTCTTGAACCTATCGAGATGAAAATGCTGGAATAGAACCTATCGAAGGGTGATTGAGCCTTTCGATAAGACTGAAAGCAAACCTATCAAAAAGGCAGAATGCAGAGCGGAACCTATCAAAATGGTTTTCCAACCTGTCGAATACTCCAATCCAATGACTGAGAAGGCCGAAACTCTAAGCAAAGATTTATACTATCAGAACCTATTGAACGAATATGAGAATCTAGCGGAAGGACCAAAATGCTCGATTCCAACCTATTGAAAGCTTTCTGAACCTATCGAAATCGTGTGCAGAACTTCTCAGAAATTCAGTTGTGCACATGTTGTACTTCAGTGACCCCACTGCATGCAACCCGAGGCACTTGGTGACCGACACGATGGTTCCAGAAGATGCCCTTGAAAGCCCTAACCTACCCATGTGCTTTAATAGAACTCTAACAAACTTTGACGACCTTCTAGAAGGGATTTTTGGCGGGAAAAATAGAGGAGAAAGCTATATATAGAGATCCCCAATTGCGATTGGGGGGGATCAAGATCTATGCCAAATTTTGGAGATTAGCGCCTGCAGAGCAATTCTATTTTCCCTCCTTTAGCCCAACAATGGTTGGCTAATTACCCTGGAGTAGCAAGGAGAGAAGTTAGATCTGTAATTGGGTAAGGTTAAGAGTGCTATTATAGGTTCCTAAGTACACAGAATACAGATCTGAGAGTATTTCCATTATAGAGTGACCTTGTTTGCAATGATAATACTATTTTTAATGCTTTAATTATATTTAAATTTCCTTTGGGTCCATTCGGTGATCGATTGGATTTATGTAGAGGAGTTGTAGATCAGCTCACCCACTTAACTGGTAGACCTTTTGGATACCATCTGATCTCCCTAGATCTGGTGTTCCTGTGATTCCTTTAGTTTGTGACCTAGGAATTGCAGCATCTGTAGTGGTTTTAATTATTCTAATTGAGGCTCTGGCTTTATAGGAGATCCCTAGGATGGTCTGTGACTATTAAAGTGGATAGATCATAACCTTAAGATAAATCTAAGCTTAGGCCTCAATTGGATTCATCTACTGTAATCCATGGATTCAATAAAGTCTATAGGATGGTCTGTGATTTGGATTGGAATTTATACCCTACAGCTGTGCTTATAGCCAGCGAGGGAATTGTGTGCTCTAAACCTCTGTAGCATGATTAATTGAATCTGATTTCAGTGAAAACCGACCTCCAAGCTACTCTTCTCCATTTTCTGCTTTTTACTCTCTTCCCCTGTAAGATCTAAGCTCCTAAACTCCATCCAATTTAGCTTATGTTTAATTGTAGCTTAGTTTAAGTGACAATCCATTCCAAACCTCTCCCCTTTCTTTTAGCTAAATTAGTAATAGTTAGGGTGCCAGATTTGACATAGATCTGGAGATTTATCATATTTCTAACCAGCCTCCCTGTGTGCATTCCCGTACTCACCATTCTTTTAAGGCTTGCAACAAATGATCCTGAATACTTGCAGGTCTGTATGAGTGTGTCTGCCTAGTTTTATTATTGATTTTAGACCCTCATTTGAGGATAAGCAAACACATCCAACAAGTTTTTGGCACCGCTGCTGGGGTGGCATGTTTAGAAATTGATAGATCTAAGTTTTGATCATAGATCTGTGTTAAGACCAAAAAAGTACCACTTTTCAGCCCTTAACTTGACCTTTGATTAGACCCTTAGCCATCTAATAACTTCTTGTTAAGTGTTTTATGTAGGTAATAATCAGCAGTGAAATAAGGCCAGGAATCCTGCTAAGGAGCCTATTTTGGCACCAGAAGTCCCTCAGAAGGATGAACCCTAAATCCAGACCTGAAATGAGCCTTGCACAGTCCGACTGAGCTTCCCAAGACATTACAACAACATCTCGCGCAGTTGAGTAACTGAAGAGCTTCAGAAGCACAAACTCGGGAAGCTAAAGAGTAGAACACATCACGCAGTCATGCACAGTTCAAAGAAGACCTCTCTCAACCTCACACAGTTCGCTCAGAATGGCTAAGGAGAGAAAGCTTCAGAAGACTCCTCGCGCAGCTGTCGCACAGTCGCCGCGAGATGCAACTATCAGAAGAGAACTCCTCGCACAGTTCTCACGCCATTCGAGAAGAAAGCATCCGCGCGAAGGCAGAGCCATCCTCGCGAAGATCAATTAAGACATGGAACCTCATGCAGTTCAGAACTCATTAAAGCCTCATGAGGTAACTCGCAAAGTCCATTGAAGAAAAGTGATCGCACAGTTCTCACGCTATTCAAATCCATCCTCACAAAGATCAACTCAGCGAATGCCCAGCTACCTCGCGACTGCTTGAACTCCAACCCCATGACATCTGAGGCTTTGATGTCTACTCAACCTCGTAAGGCCCAATCCAGTGAGAGCACAATTCTCTACTGCGCGACTACCTGAAGAATAAACCAAGGCAACCTTGCAACGGTTGAAGATTTAATGTCAAACCATCCTCGTGAAGAGCAAGAGCTACCACATGACAAGTCTGGGAAACAATAGCTACCTAGCGAAGCTCTGAACTTCAACTTCCATCGCTTTAGTAGAGGACTTTCTAGGAATTTCCAGTGATTAGGGCACGCACTCCCATCCTTAAATCTCTGTGCGCGTGCCCTGAGGCATCCAAGGATCACTATTAGGCCACGTGGCATCGTAAAAATTAGGGTTTCCTAACCCTAATGCGCTGCCACATCACTGCTATATAAACCCATACTTACCTTAGGTTTAGACATCTTGGAATATCTCGGAACAGAGCTGGGAACACATCTTATCTCTTAGAGATTTGATCTGAGATCATTTTTTCTTTTCTTTTATAGCTGTAAGTAGTTTTTCTTTTTCTTTTTCCTTCTCTCCATAGTCCAGCACTTGCTGGCTATGTCTTTGTATGCATTTTGAACTAGTTTAATGGAAATTTGTAATAGGATTTTTACATTATGGGATTTGTGTTTGATTGTGAGATGCTCTGTGCAAGGTTGTTGCCTTGTGATCCGCCATTACTTTCGCTGTGATTTAAAGCAATGGAGGAATGATTCCAAGGGCCACTCAGATCCAAGTGACCCGTGTGTCTGGGCTATCATGGTCTTATACAGGCTTAGCCCCACAACAGGACCCACTAGATCTAAAATCCCCATGGGAGCTTGAGCTGGTAGCCTCGTGACCATGGTGGTGGCAGCAATATTCTTGTTTTGTCTTGGGCTCCGTGAGGAGGATAGCCTCTGGGATAGTCTGTGGCCATTCAAGTGGACAGGGTATAGCCTTAGGGTGATTCTAATCCACCGATCCAAGATGGATCCTTCTTCTCTGCATCTGAGCTTGTATTAGCCTGGTGGGAGATTGTACAGAGGCAGACTCCCTTATATTTGTACAGATCCGCTATCAGATGTTAGATCTGATTTGGTTATAGAGATTGTAGGCTTGTGACTGGACCATTGTAGCCTCACTCAAGCAATGGACAGCTAGATCGAAGGTTGTACTCAATCTCTTGCTGGTTCTGTGTCTGGGCTATCATGGTCGTATACAGCCGTAGCCCCACACATAACGCTTTAGAGGTTGAGGTTCCCTATGGATTCTTGAGCTGGTAGCCTGGATGAAATAGTGCCTACAATGATTAACTTGTTTTGACCCATCTCGGGATTGTAGTTCCCCTATGGGATAGTCTGTGACCATTTGAGTGGACAGGTTATAACCTTAAGGGATTGGATCATGGTACAGAGATGGGTTGAATTCTTTCTCCTCAGTGGTGATAACGTAGCCATTGGACATGATTCCAATAACATCAGATCTGAATCTAAGTTATAAAACTCCTCTGATCTAGGCTCAATAACATACTTCTCACTCTTTTAGATTTATTTTCCACACTCCATCCATCCTCTCACTTTCTGTAGTTTAGACTTTAGGCTAACTTAGGATCTATAAACTAAGTGACTTTAAACTCCCTTCCCTTAAGGACTGCCAGATCTGTAGTCAGATCTAGAGGGACTACTAGAGATTGCTCGCTTGGAGCTGTAGATCATCTTTCCCTGTGGCATAAACTCTTACTTATCAAAACATACCACAATGGACCCTGTATCTTAGAGGTCTAGGACTTTTCAGTTGTGCTGATTTCATCCCCTATTTTATTTCGATTTAAATTTCTTTTACCACAAACAAACAAAGAAAGAACAGCTGGGGGAGCAACAAGTTTTTGGCACCGCTGCCGGGGAGAGTTGATCTTTTAGAAGACCCTAAGTTTTTGTAGTTTTATTATTCTTTGGTAGTTAAGAATAATTGATACTGCTGATATATTTGTGATTTTTTTTTTTGTAGATCTAGACAGCAGCAGTGAAGGACAGTTGGATTGCAATTGGAGCTTAGCTACCTCTGTTTGTAAACTCTCTAACTTTTAAAACTTTGTCTATCTTTCTGGAAAACTCTCTAGCAGTATCTAGGATAGTTGTAACTGTATTCTTTGAATAGCTGTAAATTAGTTAGATAAAGTTTGTTAATTGTAAAGTTATTCATTTGCAATGTGCCTGCAAGAAGCTCTCCTTGCTGTTGGTGTGCTTGTATGCTAGGGAGGAGATCTCTCAGCCCTACTTTAGAGCCTCTTAACCCTGAGTTGGAAAGGGGAAGGAGACATAGAAGAGACAGGCACACCGCAGTAGAGCTCCCAAGAGAATCTCTGACAGCAAATATGGGTGAAGCACAACCCAGAATTCTCAAGGAGTTGAATGCTCCGGATGACTATAACTCCCCTTTTAGCATTCAATTCCCTGATGTTAAGGGGAATTATGAAATAAAGACTTCAATCATTCAGATGCTGCCCTCTTTCCATGGACTTAGCAAGGCGGACCCTTACATGCACATTGACCAGTTCTTGGCCCTGTGCACCACTTTTAATATCACTGGTTTTGGACCTGAGGCTACTAGGCTCAGACTCTTTCCCTTCTCTCTGAAGGATAGGGCCAGTACCTGGTTGACCACTCTTCCCAACAATAACATCGCTACATGGAAAGACCTACAGACCAAGTTCCTGACCAAGTTCTTCCCTGAGACCTAAACTAGCCAGTTGAGGAAGGCAATTCTTGCTTTTGCCCAAGCCCCAACTGAGGATTTTAATCAAGCCTGGGATAGGTTTAAGGAAATGTTCAAACAATGCCCCCACCACAAGATCCCAGACTGGCAGCTTGTTCAAAATGTTTACAATGGGATTGATGAAAAAAGTAGAGATATGGTTGATGTCTCTTATGGTGGCACTTACATGCACAAAACTGCTGATGAGGCATGGGAATTGTTTGAGGTGATTAGTGAAAATGCTTTTCAAAAGCTATCCTTGGAAAGAACTATTCAGGAGTCTGGGTCAAAAGTGGGGTCGGCTACATTGACAAGAGGAAAAGTTTGTGAGGTGTCTGGGAACAATGACCTGCAGCTGCAGATGGCAAACTTCTCTATGAAGTTTGAAAAATTATTGACTGTGATGCAACTCAGAAGAGTTGCTCATGTGGTAGAGGCATGTCTGATACGCCAGTCCCCACAACACACAGTGGAGGAATGTCCATCTGTACGGCAATATCCCGATTTGGTTTTGGAACATGTTGCTGCTGCTAAATCTTATGGCCGACAACAATCTGGGGGCTACAATAGATAGCCATATGGATACCAGCACCAAAATGCTGGTTACCGATGGAGAGACCACCCAAATCTGAGGTGGAGGCAAGACAATTATATGCAGCCCCAACAAATGTTGGCTGTAAGTCAAAGGCCACAGCAGTAGTTCAATCAAGGGAATGCCCCTAGGTCTAACTTTCAGCACCATCAGCAACCCCATCAGCAATAAAATCAATTGGTCTTACCCCCATCTCAACCCAAAAATACTTCTTTCGAGGACCAGGTCTTGACCTCATTGCAAAACCTAGGTTCCTTGGCTCAGATTGTGATTTCTCATGGTCAGAGCATCAAGAAGATGGAAGAACAGATTGGCCAACTAGCGAATACCTTAGCCAAAAGAGAAGAGGGAAGGTTGCCCAGTCAACCAGTGGTTAATCCCAAGGGCCAATTTTTGATTGGTGAAGGATCCTCAAACCCTGAAGGGCATCTTTCATTGAATTGATGCTAAGAACTGTGCACTTTGTATGTTATGTACTTTACTGTTTATAGGAATTTTTAGTGACCTTGTTGGAGTCTGAGTTTAGTGCTTTATGCCTACTTTTATTCCTGTTCCCTTTCTTTGATCATTTCAAGTGATTGAATGATGATGGTATTGTTTGAATGCTTTTCATGACGTGTGAATTTAATGCTTTGAGAGTATGGGAATTTTTGAATGTTTTATAATGCTTATGGGTGTCCTTGAAAGAGAGCCTGTGAGAGCATCCACACACAAAACAAAGGTCAAAAGGCTGACTAGTGGGTGTGTGAATTCTGACTCTGTTAAGCCATCACGAGGTTGCGAAAATTTGGTTTGGTTTCCTCTGGCGCAGTTTATAAAGAATTACTTTGCTTTGTTGTCGCGAGTTTCAGATATAGTTGTGTGGGCTTCCTCACGCGGTTTAAATGAACATCTAATCTCGCGACCCATTCAGCCTATCCAGCGAGCAGATATTTTTGAAGCGCGCCGAGCCTTGCAATATTTAAAATCCAACCCCGCGCTGCTTTTCTTTACTGCTTTCTCTTTCCTCTCCTGTCAGCGAAACCCTAGCTTCCACTCCTCTCAATCTCTCTCCTCCAGCATCCTGTCTACAGTTCATCGTTCACTTTGAAATTCTGGATTTTTGCTCTTAAAGTTTTCATCAACAGTTGCCCCCTGCTAGGAGCTCCTGCGGTTTACTGTGCATCAAATTGAATAGAACCCTAACTTTTAGGGTAAGACTCAGCTCTTAATTTTTTCTTTCAAAATTTCAACTACACGCTCACCTAGGAGGATCTTAATGGCTCCTAAAACTGCACCTGTGAAAAGAGCCAGGGATCAGGCTCCCGTGGAGCCGGCCCATAAGAAAGCCAAGTCCTCTACGGCATAACAAAAAGGGAAGGCGGTGGTTCCTGAGGTGGCTGAACATACACCTAATTACTCTACACCCTTTGAGCTCCTCATTTCCATTCCCTTAGAGCCTGAAGCCATTTTTGATATATCCTTCTTTGAATCTGAGCCGTTGTCATCACCTGCCATTGAGTTCTTGCGCAAGGTTGGTTTGTTCCCCTTGATGCAAATGATTCTTGCACTAGCCTACCCTAGGTTAGTGCAACTCTTTTACCAGCATCTTAGGGTCAGACCAGACACACATGGGCAGCCAGGCCTCCTTGTGTTAGTTGACAACTTTGAGATGCTACTCAGCCCAGCGTTGATTGCTGAAGTCATGGGCATCCCGGCCATTTTTTATCCCAACTGTGGTTAGGGTTCCCTTGTGAGTGCCCCCATTGATACCATTGCACAGGCCCTTACCAGAGGTTTGAAGGCCATTGGGGACTCCATCAGAAGAAGAGATTTAGATCCCAAATTGTTGTTCATTGATTAAGTGTTGAGGAAGAATATTTATTGCTCTGGCCATCAGCAAGAGAGGAGGACACCAATTGTTGATGCTCTCTATTCCTTCTCTCTGGGCCATGGATTTAATGCTGCATGGTTGATTTTTGAGGCCATGAAGGATTTAAATCTTCAGTGACCCCTCCTCCACCAAAGACCAGAAAAATGAGGGTCAGGGCACCAACCATACGCAAAACTGCGGCACAAATAAAGGAAGAGAGGGAACGAAAGAAAAAAGAGGAGGAAGCTTACCTTCAAGAGCATGCTAAGAAGATGGGTTGGGACAAGTTTTGAGCCAGATTCTGATTAGATTGTACCTAGGATTTTTTCTGTTTCTACACTCTTTTGCTTCTGTTTTCTTGTAGTTTGTACATTTCACATTGTTAATAGATTTTCTTCTTCTGTCATTACTATTTTGCTTTGTCTGTTGTGTGTTTTGTTCCCTGTTCTTTCCTTTTCTTTTTACCATCAATAAATCTGCTGCTCAGACACCTTTGAATCAGTGAGGACACTGCTCCTCATAGGTTTGGGGGTGTGGCAGGCAGACCCTGCCAATGGAATAGTTAACCTAAGTGCAGTAGAGTCATATGAGTAATATGGAAATGGATCTATGATCACTTAAGAATCATGAAAAATAAACAATTTAAAATTTCTGCAAACTTTAGACATTATAAACTTTTAATTTTTCACATTTCCATGATGAGATCACCAAGGAAACTCACCTGTATCAGCACTAAGTGAATCATTAGAGAGAGAAAAAGGTGAGGACATACTTAAAAGTTCAAAGGAAGACCATAACCAGTGAGAATTGGGCCTATAAATTTTTATTTTTTTTTCTATTCTTTGAGGAATAACTAAGGCAATTTCTTCTGGTTCTAAGGACTGGCTGAGTCACTGTTCTCACTAGAAGTTAGGCAACTTCAAGTTGAAACAACTGACAGCACTCATGAGACTTAGGAAAGGATCAAGGCCTTCTCTTGGACAATTTGAGCCAAAAAAGACCAACCCTAAAGCAACTGCCCTTGTCCATACCCCCTTTGAGCTTTAAATCCTGAATTTCTTCAAAATATACCTGAGTACTTGTACCTGAACCTGATTCAGTCTACCCTCACTCTGAGAATTCAGAAGGTAAAGGAGAAAGAGTTGAAGATGGACTAGCTATGGTCAACATTAGGTGAATGGAGAAGAAGTATCTCAAAATTCTAGCAGTATGGTAACTGAGAACATGGTAGCATTTCAGAAAAGCAAAAACAAAAATAAAAAGAAGAAAATTCCATAAAAAAGAAACAAAAATAATAATGAAGAGGAGTATGAGAGGAGTCAAGTGGATCTTTCTTCTGGAAAATCAAAATCAAGAAGAGAAAGTGATCACTTCAAATCTGAAAATCTCAAAGAAGAAGAAACGAGCTAAAATCAAGAAGGTGAAGTCATGAATCACCTCTTCCACCTACTGATTTCTCAATGTTGAACCCCTTTTCAACCTTCCATTCTTTTTAACCCCACTCCATAAGCCACATTCCAGCCCAGTTAAAAGCCCTTGTGATCCAAAGTTGAGTGAGTTGTCATGTAAAGATAAAGAGTTATCCAATCTATGGTGAGGATCTGTCAATGATGTCAGCACTTAAGAACTCTGCCTATGCTCATGCTTACAGACCCATTTGGTGGATGTAACTGCTCTTGAGCCTGAGAGAAAATGAACCCCTCAACAAGACCCTTATGAGAGTATGCCCTGGAAAGTTTTGGGTTTGATCTTGAGTGCATTCTATATGACCTATAACCTAATTTTTAATCTGATGATGAGCTCAGTGCTGGCACACACTTGTGCAGTTTTCTGTGGTTGTAAACTGATTGGAAATGCTGTGCATTCATGAGAAGTTTATGCTGTTTAAATTACTGTGCAACCAATGGATTAAATTTCCTTTACGATTACTAATTCAAGAGTAAACTAAGTCTGCTCCTTGACTGCTCACTTGATGATATTGCACTTTTGTTAACTGTTTCATTGAGAAGTTTGTGGGTGTCTTCATTGAAAACCCTCAGGAGACTTCACTCCTCCACTAGGGATCACCTAGGGGTTTAAAAGGATTGGTACATATGCTAAATGTATCCGTGCTCCCTATGAAAAAGTGGCATTTAATTTTTATAGTAAATTTAATGTAGCTTTGCTAAGGGACTAGCAAAGATTTGGCTTGGGGGTGTGTTAAGACCTGAAACGTACCACTTTTCACCCCTTAATTTAACCTTTCATTAGACCCTTAGCCATCAAATAAGTTCTTGTTAAGTGTTTTATGTAGGTAATAATCAGCAGTGAAATAAGGCCAAGAATCCTGCTAAGGATCCTGTTTTGGCACCAGAAGTCCCTCAGAAGGATGAACCCTGAATCCAAACTTGAAATGAGCCTCGCGCAGTCCGACTGAGCTTCCCAAGACTTTACAACATCTCGTGCAATTGAGTAACTGAAGAGCTTCAGAAGCGCAAACTCGTGCAGCTCTCGCGAAGCTCAAGAGTAGAACACATCACGCAGTCTCACGTAGTTCAAGGCAGACCTCTCTCAACCTCACACAGTTCGCTCAGAATGGCTAAGGAGAGAGAGCTTCAGAAGACTCCTCGCGCAGCTGTCGCATAGTCACCACAGGATGCAACTATCAGAGGAGAACTCCTCGCGCAGTTCTTGCACCATTCGAGAAGAAAGCATCCTCGTGAAGGCAGAGCCATCCTCGCGAAGATCAATTAAGACATGGAACCTCGCACAGTTTAGAACTCATTAAAGCCTCGCGAGGTAACTCACAAAGTCCATTAAAGAAAAGTGATCGCACAGTTCTCACGCTATTCAAATCCATCCTCGCGAAGATCAACCCAGCGAATGCACAGCTACCTCGTGACTGCTTGAACTCCAACCCTGCGACATTTGAGGCTTTTATGTCTACTCAACCTCGCGAAGCCCAATCCAGCGTGAGCGTAATTCTCTACCACGCGACTGCCTGAAGAGCAAACCAAGGCAACCTCGTGACGGTTGAAGCTTCAATGTCAAACCATCCTCGCGAAGAGTAAGAGCTACCACGTGACAAGTCTGGGAAACAATAGCTACCTAGCAAAGCTCTGAACTTCAACTTCCATCGCTTCAGCAGAGGACTTTCTGGGAATTTCCAGCGATTAGGGCATGCACTCCCATGCTTAAATCTCCGTGGGAACGACCTGAGGCATCCAAGGATCACTATTAGGCCACATGGCATCATTAAAATTAGGGTTTCCTAACCCTAATGTGCCGCCACACCACTGCTATATAAACCCATACTTAGCTTAGGTTTAGACATTTTGGAATATCTCGGAATAGAGCTGGGAACACATCTCATCTCTTAGAGATTTGATCTGAGATCATTTTTTCTTTTCTTTTGGAGCTGTAAGTTGTTTTTCTTTTTCTTTTTCCTACTCTCCATAGTCCAGCACTTGCTGGCTATGTCTTTGTATGCATTTTGAACTAGTTTAATGGAAATTTGTAATAGGATTTTCACATTATGGGATTTGTGTTTGATTGTGAGATGCTCTGTGCAAGGCTGCTACCTTGTGATCCAACATTGTTGTGGCTGTGATTTGAAGCAATGGAGGACTGATTCTAAGGGCCACTCAGATCCAAGTGACCTGTGTCTGGGCTATCGTGGTCCTATACAGCCTTAGCCCCACCACAGGACCCACTAGATCTTAAATCCCCATGGGCGCTTGAGCTGGTAGCCTCGTGACCATGGTGGTGGCAGTGATATTCTTGTTTTGTCTTGGGCTCCGTGAGGAGGATAGCCTCTGGGATAGTCTGTGGCCATTCAAGTGGACAGGTTATAGCCTTAGGGTGATTATAATCCACTGATCCAAGATGGATCCTTCTTCTCTGCATCTGAGCTTGTATTAGCCTGGTGGGAGATTATCTGACGAGACTCCCCTATATTTGTATATCGCTCGGATGTTAGATCTGATCTGGTTATAGAGATTGTAGGCTTGTGACTGGACCATTGTAGCCTCACTCAAGCAATGGACAACTAGATCGAAGGTTGTACTCAATCTCTTGCTGGTTCTATGTGTCTGGGCTGTCATTGTCCTATACAGCCTTAGCCCCACACATAGAGCTTTAGAGGTTGAGGATTCCTATGGATTCTTGAGCTGGTAGCCTAGATGAAATAATTCCTACAATGAGTAACTTATTTTGATCCATCTCTGGATTGTGGCTCCCCTATGGGATAGTCTGTGACCATTTGAGTGGACATGTTATAACCTTAAGGGATTGGATCATGGTACAGAGATGGGTTGAATTCTTTCTCCTCAGTGGTGATAACATAGCCATTGGATAGGATTTCTATAACATCAGATCTGAATCCGAGTTACCAAACTCCTTTGATCTAGGCTCAATAACATACTTCTCACCCTTTTAGATTTATTTTCCACACTCCATCCATCCTCTCAACCCTTTCTGTAGTTTAGACATTCAGCTACCTTAGGATCTGTAAACTAAGTGACTTTAAACTCCCTTCCCTTAAGGACTGCCAGATCTGTAGTAAGATCTGGAGGGACTACTAGAGATGGCTCCCTTGGAGTTGTAGATCATCTTTCCCTATGGGACAAACTCTTACTTATCAAAACTTACCACAATGGACCCTGTATCTTGCAGGTCTAGGACTTCTCAATTGTGTTGATTTCATCTCCTATTTTATTTTGATTTTAAATTTCTTTTACCACAAACAAACAAAGAAAGCACAGCAAGGGGAGCAACAAGTTTTTTTCTTTACTTTTTAGACAATCTCCTTTCCGTTCTTTGGGGATGGGTTTATGAAAGAAGGGCCCATGGCTCAAAGGGTGAGGCCAAGGGTATGAGTATTTAGGGATGCTTTTTTGGCTAATTGGCTTTGAAATGATGACCTCTTTTATGGGGTCCTTAAGTAGCCACGTATCTATTTTATCAGTACTTGCCTTGCCGTAGAGATTAAGAATAGAATCGGCATACGTATCTAGCATTGACGGGCTCAAGAAAGTGATCTCCGTCCACGGTGGCAAGGCGGATCGCGTATCCCTAGAGTACCTCTCAGATGACATAAGGTTCCTTCTAGTTGGGCATAAATTTCCCTCTTTGATCGACATGGAGAGAAGGGAAGATTTTCTTGAGTGCTTGTTAAGACCTGAAAAGTACCACTTTTCATCCCTTAACTTAATCTCTGTTAGACCCTTAATCATTGAACAAATGCGTTCTAAGTCTATTCTATAGGTAATAAGCAGCAACTGCAAATGAACCCCTAACCATGCCAAGAACTACCTCAGCAGAATGAAAGATGAACCCAGACAGAAAGTTGGCTGCAGCATAGGCACAGCTAAGCAGAAATAAAACAAGTAGAATGCCTTGTGCAAATGTCATAGGTTTCAATTGAACCAGAGATAATGCCTTCGCATAGTTGCCGTGGGATTCTGAAGACAGCACACAAACTGGTCACATAGTCTTCGCGTCGTTCTCATGCGGTTTGGTGCCAGAAAGAATTGAAAAGCAGACTTTGCAAGGTCCTTGCGAGGCTCAGTCTTGAGTGCTCGCACAGTCTCGCGCAGCTCAAGAAAGGAGTCTTCAATCATCGCGCGATTCACTGAAGAGAGAGAGCTCTAGGCACTCCCGCACGCAGTGGCTGCGGGATACAAACCTTCAAGGAAATGCTCACACGATCCATAGGCTCATGAACACTGCTTCTTCGCGAGGATCCGTCGCGAGATTCACCAAGGGATGAACCGCGCGAGCAATTCCCGTGCCATTCAAAGCTGAAAGAGCAATCTCGCGACAGCCATTTGTATCCGGCGATGACTAAAATGTCAATCCCGGGACTGCATGAGTTTCAAGTCAATTCAACCACGCGACGCCAATTCTACCACACAAAAAGATCTGCAAATCTTCTCTACTCAGCGAGGATTGGATTCTTAACTTCTCCCCACTTCTGTAGGGGTAATCTGGGAACTCCTAGTAACTAGAGCATGCACTCCAATGTTTCAATCTCCGTACACACGCCTCGAGGCATCCAAGGGACAAGAATGGGCTGCAATTGAAAAGATGAAATTAGGGTTTTCCTAACCCTAATTCACACACATCCGACTGCTATACAATCCTAAGACTTGCTTAGGTTTAGGCACCTTTGAAAGAAACAGATTTTAGACTTAGACTTTTTCAGACTTCGTCTTCTCGATTAAGCTATAAATTTCAGTAGGCTAAGGTTAGGTTCTAGGTAGTTTCTTTTTCCTTTTTCTTTCTCTCCATAGTCCAGCACTTGCTGGCTATGACTTTTGAATGATTATATGGTATAGTTTTTAATGGAGTTTTGTAATAGAATTTATAGTATGTATGGGGTGATGTTTTTATTGTGAGTTGTTCTGTACAAGGCTACTGCCTTGAGATCCCCCATTGCTAAGTTGTATTGTAAGTAATGGAGGATTATTTTTAAGGTTTTATTTAGATCTAAGTGACCTGTGTGTCCAGGTTAGGCACATTGCAGGCCTTCCCCCGCCACAGGATCCACTAAATCTGAATCCCCATGGGAGGTTGAGCTGGTAGACTTGTGGACATGGTAGCGGCAGCAATGTTCTCATTCTGTCTTAGACCTCTGTGAGGAGGATAGCCTCTGTGGATAGTCTGTGACCATTCAAGTGGACAGGTTATAGCCCTAGGGTTAAGCCAATCCACAGATCTAAGACAGATTCTTCTTCTCTGCACTTGTGCTTGTAGCCTTGTGAGAGATTGTGCAGAGACAAACTCCCCTATATTTGTATAGATCCACCATCAAATTGCAAATCTGATATGGCTGTAGAGATTGTAGGCTTGTGACTGGGCCACTGTAGTTTTCCTAAAGCAGTAAACAACCGTGCTTAAAAGCTAGTACTCAAACTCTTGCTGGTCCTGTGTGTCCAGGCTCGTGCACTTTGTAGGCCTAGCCCCACACATAGAACTTTAGAGGTTGAGGTTCCTATGGATTCTTGAGCTTGTAGCCTAGATGAAGTAGTGCCTACAATGATAAACTTATTCTGACCCATCTCTGGATTGTGGTTCCCCTATAGGATAGTCTGTGATCATTTAAGTGGACATGTTATAGCCATAAGGGATTGAATCATGGAACAGGGTTGAGTTGGATTCTTTCGCCTCTTTAGTGATAATGTAGCCATTGGACAGGATTTCTATAGCAACAGATCTGAGTCTGAGTTACAAGACCCATCAGCTCTGTACCTAAAAACATACTTCTCACCCTTTTATATTTATTTTCTCACTCCACCCTTCTTCTTAACCCTTTCTGTAATTTAGACATTAAGCTACCTTAGGATTTAGATTATAGTGACCTTTAATCCCCTTCCCTTTAGGATTGCCAGATCTGTAGTCAGATCTGGAGAGCCTACTAAAGATAGCTCCCTTGGAGCTTTAGATCAATTTTCCCTGTGGGACAAACTCTTACTTATCAAAACTTGCTACAACAGGCCCTGTATCTTGCAGGACTGTGCATATTTTAGGCTTGCTGCTCCGGAATTCTCACTCTACTTTTCATTCACTCCATTCTTATCACTGTCTTCAATAAAGTCAGTAGCAAGCACTCAAAATAGCCTAACAAGTTTTTGGCACCCCTGCCGGGGATATTGATCTATTAGTAGACCCTAGATTTTTATATTCTTTATTCTTTGGTAGTTGTACTTGTGAATAATTGATACTACTGATTTACATTTGGAATTTTTCTTGTAGATCTAGACAGTAGCAGAGAAGGAGAGTAGAATTGCACTAGGAGTCTAGCTACCTCTATTTGCACTTCTCTAACCTTCAAAAGCTCAGTTTATTTCTCCTTTGAAGATTCCATAAGCAATTGATTAGGATAGTTGTAATTTTTGTTCAGTGCAATGTGCCTGCGAGTGGTCTTCCCTGCTGTTGGTGTGGGTGCATGTTAGGAAGGAGATCCCTCAGTCCTACATTAGTGCCTGCTAACCCTGAGATAGAAAGCGGTAGAAGACCGAGAAGGCACAGACACACCACAGTCGAGCCCCCTATTGAAATTGAGACAGTAGTTATGGGGGAAGAACAACCTAGAACATTGAAGGAATTGAATGCTCCGGATGATTACCATTCTCCATTCAGCATTCAATTCCCAGATGTTTAGGGAAACTATGAGATCAAAACTTCCATCATCCAAATGCTTCCCTCTTTCCATGGGCTTAGCAAAGAAGACCCTTACAAGCACATTGACTAGTTCTTGGCCTTGTGCATAACATTCTCCATTGCTGGTTTGGGACCGGAAGCCACTAGGTTAAGGTTCTTTACTTTTTCCTTAAAGGACAGGTCCATGACCTGGTTATCTACTCTCCCAAACAACAGCATCACTTCCTGGAAAGACCTCCACACAAGATTTCTATCTAAATTTTTCCCAAAGACCAAAACCAGCCAGTTGAGGAAAGGCATACTTGCTTTTGCCCAATCCCCAACTCAAGATTTCAACCAAGCCTCGGATAGATTTAAAGAGATGCTCAAACAATGACCCCACCATAAGATCCCTGACTGGCAGCTTGTCCAGAGCTTCTACAATGGGATTGATGAGAAGAGCAGAGACATGGTGGATGCCTCTTGTGGTGGAATGTACATGCATAAAATAGCAGATGAGACATGGGACTTGTTCGAGGTCATAAGTGAAAATGCTTTCCAGAAGATGTCCTCATCTAGAACTTTTCAAGACCCTTCTCCTAAGCTGGGGCTTGCTGAGACTTGTAAAGGAAAGATGTATGAAGTTAGGGAAAATGATGACCTAAGAATATAGATGGCCAATCTTACAGAAAAATTTGATAAACTTTTGACTGTGGTGCAGCCCAGAATGGCTGCACAAGTGATGGAGGCATGTCTGATATGCCAATCTCCACAACACAAAGTAGAAGAGTGCCCATCTGTGGGGCAATACCCTGAGTATGTAATGGAATAGGCTGCTGCTGCTCAATATTTCAGACAACAACAGTCTGGTGGCTACAATAAACAACCATATGGATACCAGCACCAAAATATTGGTTACCAATGGAGAGACCACCCAAATTTAAGGTGGAGGCAAAACAACTATATGCAGTCACAATAGATGTTGGCCTTACCTCAAAGGCCACAGCAGCAGTTCAACCAGGTTTATGCCCCAAGGTTGAATTTCCAACAGTAATAGCAGCCCCAGCAACAGAATCAATTAGTAGTTCCCCCACCTCAGTCCCGAAGTGCTTCTTTCGAGGACCGGGTTTTGGCCCAATTGAAAAGCCTTGGACCCTTGAATCAGATTGTGACTTCTCACAGTCAAAGCATAAAGAAGATAGAAGAGCAATTAGGCCAAATAACCAATTCCTTGGTAAAAAGAGAAGAGGGCAGGTTGCCAAGCCAGCCAGTAGCCAACTCTAAGGGCCAGTATTTGATTGGTGAAGGCTCCTCAAATTTTGAGGGGGCTAATGCCATCACAGCCCTAAGGTCTGGCAGGATGGTAGACAACCAGATGGGAAAGGAACAAGGAGAGGTCATTCCCAAAGAAATGTCGAGTGAAAGTGATAAGGACTTTGTTAGAGCACAGAGTCAAGAATTTTCTGCTACCCTTCAACAGGGGAAAAATAAAGAGGTTATAGTTGAGCCTCAGTAGGAGATAAAAATAGGAAAAAGAAAAAAAGAAAAATTCAGTCATAGGCTTGCAGCTGAGGAACCAGCAGTACCTCAACTGCCATTTCCTCAAGCTTTGAGTGGCCCTGCCCCTTTTGATAAGGGGAAGGCACAAATCGAGGAAATGATGGAGACCTTTAAGCAGGTCAAGATAAATTTACCCCACCTTGATGCAATCCAATAGGTCTCAGCCTATGCAAAGTTTTTGAAAGACCTTTGTACTCAGAAAAGGAAGGCCAGAGGCCATTTGTCCAAGAAGGTCTTTACGACTGATACAATTAATTCTGTATTAACCATGACAATGCCTGAGAAGTTGTAAGACCCAGGGATACCCACTATTCCCTGTATTATTGGAGACCACATGATTGGAAAGGCCCTTTTAGACCTTGGAGCCAGTGTTAACCTGCTACCATACAGTGTGTATCAGCAGCTAGGTTTGAGGGAGCTGAAGCCCACCCCCATTGTTCTATTGATGGCTGATAGGTCTGAGAGGAAACCCATGGGAGTGGTTGAGGATCTCCTAGTGGGGGTAGACAAGTTCTTCTACCCTGCAGACTTCCTTGTTTTGGACATGGGCTGCAGTAAGAGTACATCCCCGATACCTATTATTCTGGGCAGACCATTCTTGGCCACTACCAATGCATGCATTCAATGCAGGTCTGGGATCATGGAGGTCACTTTCAGACATATGAAAGTTGAGCTTAATGTGTACAACAGTGCAAAGTACCCTCAGCTGGGCAATGAGGAATGCTTTGCAGTGGATGTACTAGAAGAAATTGTTGAAGAAGAACTGCCCACTCTGCCGGAGTGGGGCAAAATCGTCATTGATTTAACTGAAGTTTGGAATATGGTGGAGGAAGGAAGCCTAGATTTAATGCCAGAAGACATATCCCAATTGAGGCCTTTTGTGGGCTTAGTCCAACATTCCAATTGGAAACCTACATTGCTGCCCCTTCCTCCAACCAACAGTACACCAATCCTAGCATCCATCCAAAAAGCCACTGATCTAGAGCTCAAGAAGCTTCCAGAGACATTGAAATATGCTTTCCTCGAGAAAGACGAGAAACTTCCTGTAATTATCTCCCGCTTCTCTTACTAGTGAGCAAGAGAAGGAATTGCTAACAGTTTTGAGGAAGCACAAGAAAGAAATTGGCTGGACCATTACTGATTTAGGAGGGATTGATGCATCTATCTGTATGCATAGGATTCATCTAGAGGAGGGCTCAACACCCTCCAGGGAAATACAAAGGAAATTGAATCCTCACATGCAGGAAGTGGTCCTGAATGAAATCATTAAATTGCTGGATGCTAGGGTAATTAACCCCATCTCTGATTCTGAATGGGTGGCACCAATCCAGGTGGTACCCAAGAAATCTGGCATAACAGTGATCACAACCGAGTCTGGAGAGTTGAGACCAGCCAGGGAGACCACTGGCTGGAGAGTTTGCATCGATTATCAGAAACTCAACTCCAAGACCGGAAAAGACCGCTTTCCTCTCCCCTTTATTGATCAAATTTTGGACAAGTTGGCTGGGAAAGCTTTTTACTATTTTCTTGATGGGTACTCAGGGTACAACCAGATCCATGTGCACCCTCTTGATCAAGAGAAAATTACTTTTACTTGTCCTTTTGGCACCTTTGCTTACAAAAGGATGCCTTTTGGACTATGTAATGCCCCAACCTCCTTTTAGAGGTGTATGTACGCCATCTTTTCTGATATGATTGATAAATTTTTGGAAATTTTTATGGATGATTTTTCAGTTTATGGGGATAGCTTTGACCAATGTCTACAACACCTTCATCAGGTCTTACAAAGATGTGAGGAGACCAATTTGGTCTTAAGTTGGGAAAAGAGCCACTTCATGGTAACACAAGGAATTGTGTTGGGCCATGTAGTCTCTAAAGATGGAATTGAAGTAGACAAGACCAAAGTTGACCTCATTTCAAATTTTCCCCCTCCAAGAACAGTCAAACAAATCAGATCTTTCCTTGGGCATGCTAGATTCTACAGGAGGTTCATCAAAGACTTCAGCAAAATTGCTAAACCATTGTGTCACCTGCTCTGCCAGGATGTGCCCTTTGACTTTTCTGCTGAATGTCTTGAGGCTTTTAAAACTTTAAAAATCTGCCAGACCTCTGCCCCTATACTCCAAACACCTGACTATACCCTGCCCTTTGAGTTGATGTGCGATGCAACTGACCTGGCAATTGGTGTCGTCCCGGGCCAGAGAAAAGATAAGCTGCCTGTGGTCATTGCATATCTCAACAAATCACTTGTTGAAGCTCAGCTGAACTACACAGCAACTGAGAAAGAGCTTTTGGTAGTTATTTTTCCTGTGGACAAGTTTAGACCTTACCTACTTGGGTCTAAAACTGTCATCTTCACTGACCACTAAGCATTAAAGTACCTACTATTCTTAGAAGGATGCAAAGCCCAGATTGATTAGATGGATACTCCTGTTGCTGGAGTTTGACATCGAAATCAAGGTCAAGAAGGGTGTAGAAAATGTGGTGGCTGACCACTTGTCCAGAATTATGTTGGAGAAAGGTGCTGATGACCTTGCTACAAATGATGTCTTCCCGGATGAGCAACTGTTTGCCATCCAATCTTTAGTTCCTTGGTATGTACATATAGTCAATTATCTAGTTATAGGCAAGATTCCTACCCACTGGACAAAAATGGACAAAGACCTGTTTTTCTCATAGGTCAAATTCTTTTTCTGGGAGGAACCTTGCCTGTACAAGTATTGTGCCAACCAAATCATTCAGAAATGTGTTCCCGAAAGTGATGTCCCTAGTATTCTGGCCATGTGCCTATGGGGGCCACTTTAGTGGGAGAAAAATAGCTGACAGAGTCTTGCAGTGTGGGTTCTATTGGCCTTCTATTTTCAGAGATGCCAATACACACTGCAAGACCTATGAAAGATGTCAGAAATTAGGAGGGCTGTCTAAACAAAATTCAATGCCTTTATAGCCCATCCTTGTTGTAGAACTGTTTGATGTGTGGGGTATTGATTTTATGGGCCCCTTTGCTCCTTCAAATTGTTTTCATTTCATCTTAGTGGCAATGGACTACGTTTCCAAATGGGTAGAAGCCATTGCCACAAGAACTAATGATAATCAGGTTGTCCTCAAGTTTATAAAGCAGAATATCTTCTCCAGATTTGGCACCCCTAGAGCCATTATCAGTGATGGGGGGAGCCATTTCTGCAACAGAAATTTTGAGAGCTTGCTCAAGAAATATTCTGTCACCCATAGGATTGCTACTCCCTAGCACCCACAAACCAGTGGGCAAGTTGAAATCTTAAATAGGGAGATCAAGCATATCCTTGAGAAGACTGTGAGGACTGATAGGAAAGATTGGGCTGACAAGCTTAATGATGCACTGTGGGCTTATAGGACTGCCTATAAGACTCCCATTGGTATGTCCCCATTCAGACTGGTTTATGGCAAGGCCTGTCATCTCGTAGTGGAGTTAGAACACAGGGCCTATTGGGCCATCAAACATTTAAATCTTGATCTAACTTCTACTGGTCATCACAGGTTGCTGCAACTGTTCGAATTGGAAGAGCTTAGGATGGATGCATATGCTAATGCCAGGATCTATAAGGAAAGGTCCAAAGCTTTCTTTGATAAGGGGCTGTTGAGAAAGAGTTTCATAGCTGGTGATAATGTTTGGTTGTTTAACTCCAAACTTAAATTTTTTCCTAGAAAGTTGAAATCCAGATGGGAAGGTCCTTACATTGTCATGCATGTTTCCCCATCTGGTGCTGTGGAAATCAAGGACCCCAAGTCTGGGAGAACTTTGATGGTGAATGGTCAGAGGATTAAGCCTTGTTTTGAAAAACCTGTCGAACCCATGGACACCATTCACTTTCAAGGGGATCCTTCTTTATCCTGATCCACAGGTGTGTCATCACTGTATCATATGTACTTTAATTTTGGTAGATTTATCTTGCTTTCTTTTGTTAAAATTCTCTAGGAATTGTTAGTGGTCCCATCTGATTATGAACCTGTCTGGTTTAAATTTTTAATGCTTGGTTTGATTCTTACTGCTCTTAAATTGATAGCTTTTGTTGAATGCATAATGTGGGAGTTTAGGGGTGTGTCATTTCTGTGCTTTTGTTAAATGCATATGAAAAAGGGCAAAACAAAGAGCACATGCTCTTTGTTTTATACCTTGCTGTCACTGGGTCCAAATAGAAGCCAGGGAGACCCTCGCACACTACAGACAACATATTTCATCAGTTGTCGCGAGATTCTAATAGCCATCACGAGGTTAAAAAGGAAGTCTAGGAGAATTTTGTGCAGTTCACATTGAACCATTCAATAGCTTTCGCAAGATTCATGTGTACCTGAGAACCTCTTGCGTGATCCACATAGAGCTATTCATTAGTTATCGCGAGATTCCAAGACTATCGTGAGGTTCAAAAGGTAAACTGGGAGACTCTCGCGTAATTCAACAGAAATACTTCATTTGCTATCTTGAGATTCTAAGGCTATCGCACGATTCAAAATGAACCTCAGAGTTTTTCGCACAATCCAAATTGAGACCTAGGATCCGCTCGCGCAATTCACATGAATTCATCTCACACTATTGCGCGCTCCAAGGTCAACTTGGGAGATTGTCGCGCAATCCAGATTGAATCAACACCTTTGCTAGGTTCATTTCCAACCCCGCGACCAGATGTTCCAAAGCGCGCCGAGCTTTGTGATAAGTATTTAAACCCCGCGCTTGGTTCTTTTTCCATTATTTTCTTCTTTCTTCCCTCTGTGAAACCCTAGCTTCTGGCGCTCTCCCCCCTCTCTCCTCCAGCATCAATCCTAAAGCTCATCATTCACTCCACAAATCTACAGAGTTGTTCCTAGCATCACCCCAATCCATTTCCCTCCGCTCAGAGCTCTCGCGGTGCCCTATGCGTCAGATCAAACATAACCCTAGAATTTTAGGGTAAGCACCTAGATCTCTATCTCCATTCCTCACATTAGAAGCTAGAGTTTGAAATGGCTCTCAAGAGTGCACAGAAGAGAAAGGGGAAGGACAAGGATGTTGCAGAGACCACCCCTAAAAATGCTAAGACTTCAAAGTCACCCAAAAAATGAAAGGAAGTGGTTGAGGAGGCGGCGGAAACAACCCCTAAGTTCACTGCTCCTTCTGAGCTCATGGTGTCAATTCCATTAGAGCCTGAAATAGCCTTTGATGTACCATTTTTTGAGAACGAACCTCTCTCTGCCCCTGCAGTACAATTTATGAGCAAAGCAGGCCTGATGCCATTGATGAGAGGAATTCCAGCACTAGCCTACCCTAGGCTAGTGCAACTGTCCTATCAACACATCACCGTCAAGAAGGACACAGATGGACAAGTGTACTTGCTGGTGCTGATTGACGACTTTCATATGTTAGTGGGCCCCAAGGTGATTGCTGAAGTTTTGGGTATCCCAGCTGCATTTGACCCTAGCTATGGATATGGCCCCCCTCTGAGTGCATCGATTGATACAATTTCACGGGCCTTAACTAGAGGATTAAAGGCCACAGGGGACTCGATCAGAAGGAGAGAATTGGAACCTGAACTCCTGTTCATTGACCAAGTCCTACGAAAGAACATATTGTTGAGAACTGGAAAATACCAGTTTTCACCCCTTAACCTGGGTCTTGATAGACCCTTGAGAGAACTAAATAAGTGTTTTAAGTGCTTGTGTTACAACTAACAATAAAGACAGGCTTAACCATGAAAGCAACTTAAAAGTGCCAAAAAGATGATAATCTATGTCAATCCAAAGGAAGAAAGAGAAGGGACAACCTCAGTAGCTGTTAAAAGGTCTGAACTGAAGATGCAAAGACCTGGTCTCAACCCAGAAAAGAAGTGTGGAGCAATTCAAACAGAAAAATGCACTACAGAGTGCTTTTCGAAAAGAACCTGAACTGTTCGAAAAGAACCTGAACTCTGCGAAAAGAACTAAAAACTCCAGGCTTAGTTTTTGAAGAGCACCTGAACTCTTTGAAGAGATTATTGACCTTTTCGAAAAGAAGAGAACTCCTTTCGAACAGAACCTGAACGTTGCGAAAAGAGCTTCAGGAGTTACAGCACCTTGCGAAAAGTCCCCTAAACTATGCGAAATGGTATTCTGGAGATTCCCAGCTTTTGCAAGGGTAATTCAGTAATCTTTTTCATGCATCCCAATGCATTTAAAAACTTAGGGACATTCCAGAAGATTCTAAGCATGAAGCGAAGGCATATTCCACCCCATGTAAGCACCGAGAGATGAAATAACTTGGCGGGAACTCCTAGAAGCTCTAACAGATTTTCAAAATGCATAACAAAATTGATGCTTATGCCGCCTAATTGGCTGAACTAGATCGAGCAATTCTGATTGCCCATAACAGATCTGGATCCTTGTGCTCGACTACCATTGGTTGATACAGATCTGAGCACTTCTGATTGGTCGATACGCATCTGAGCTAGACCTGGGGAAAACTATAAATAGAAGAACCATTTGTCCAATTTGGGTATCCAGATTTTGAGCTTCATTCCTATTCCCCCATTTCCAAATCAGATAGTTTGTCTGAAACCCCTGTAATAGCCTCACTTTTACTTACAATTGAGAGCTGTGAGATACTTCTGTGATTCAAAAGAGAGTTGTATTCAAGACTACAAATTTGAGAGTTGTTTAAGTTGTGCTTTGTAATTGTAATGGTGAATTTGAAAAGGTTGCTGTAAACCATACATTCTCAATTAGACTCATGTTAAGGGTTCCCTCTGATCTCCTTAATGCATTAGACTCCTTTAGATTTACTATTTTTCATGCAATTTCCCTTGATTCATTAATCCTGTGAGAATTAGTGTTTGTAACCTAATCTCTCACAGCATTTGTAGTGATGTTTCTTGTTCTAAATTAAGGGTTTAGATTAAAGACTATTGGATGGTCTGTGGCCATTAGAGTGGACAGACCATAGCCATAAGCCTAAATCTAATCCTTGAGTTAGATTTATTTCTCTTACATCTGTGCTTGTAGCCAGATGAAGATTGGATCATTTCTCTTTTGATCTGCAGTCATTCTCATTGTCTTTCAAGGACCAAATCAAAGTTAGATATTATTTCTCCATTTTTATAAGTTTACCTCAAAATTCCCCCAACTCAGATCTGGATCATTTAGTTTAACTTTTACTTTTATCATTTAGTTAATGTGACAAATTCAACCTCCCATCTTATGTGCTTTATAGATAGGATAAGAGGCCAGATCTGGTAGCTCAGATCTGGAGGTTTATCTTACATTTTAAACAAATTCTCTGTGGACGATCTTTTACTCTTTTACATTTAAAACTTGCTACAATTGATCCTAATCTTGCAGGCTAATTCACTTCTCTCTGTGCTGATATTTCTTTACCCTTTTTTATATTCCAGAATCAGTATAACTTAGCAATTGCAAATTTGTTTTCAAAACACAAATAAATCATGCACACTTAGAGGCAACAACAAGTTTTTGGCGCCGTTGCCGGGGAATTTGTTTTAAAATAGGTAGACCTAAGTTTTCATTTTTATTTTTATATCAGTACTAAACTATTCTATTGTTTATATCTGTGCAGTTATTCATGTCCTTTTATGAAGGAGGGAAACTACTTAAAAAGGAATTCTGAAGGTTTGCTGTGAATAATCTGATTTTTTTTTTGTTCTGAGTTGTATGTTTGGTAGGAGAACTCTCAGCCCTGAGATTGTCCCTCTGAATTTAGAAGTTGAAAGGCTATTACGAACCAGACAAACAACACAGAATTCTGCCACTATGGGTGAAGAACCTCGACTTTTGAGGGATTACTTTGCACCTGGTGCTTATAAATCTCCCTTTTGCATTCAATTTCCTACTGTTGAAGGAAATTATGAGATCAAATCATCGACCATCCAAATGCTTCCTTCCTTCCATGGGTTCAGTAAGGAAGATCCATACAAACATGTGGATGAATTTTTGGCTCTTTGAACCACATTCAATATAGCTGGACTTGGTCCAGAGGCAACCAAGCTTAGGCTCTTTCCTTTTTCATTAAAGGACAAAGCTAGAGCATAGTTGTCTCTGTTAGCACCAAATAGTATCACTTCTTGGAATGATTTGCAGTGTCAATTTTTAGCCAAATACTTCCCAATTTCTAAAACAAGCCAATTGAGACAAAGTATCATTTCCTTCTCACAAAACTCAACTGAAACTTTCCATGAAGCATGGGAAAGATTTAAGGAACTTTTAAGGCAATGTCCTCATCATCAAATTCCTAGATGGCAGCTGGTTCAAAGCTTCTATCAAGGAATTGATCAAAAAGGCAAAAATATGGTGGATGCTTCCTGTGGAGGCACTTACTTGCAAAAAATGGTTGAGGAGGTTTGGGACTTATTTGAAGTAATTGGTAAAAACTTAACTCAACAGGAATCTCTGCCAAGAGATATTGAAAATCCTGCTAGGTTGAACAATCAGCAAACCACCAAAGGAAAGGTTTATGAGGTGAATGAGTTCGAAAGAAAGATGGATAATTTAACCACAAAGTTTGATAGATTGATGGACTCACTTAAAAACCCAATGGTTGCAAGAGTAGAGGAGGGATGTCTGATATGCCAGTCCCCTACTCATTCAATTGACCAATGTCCTGCTGCACCACAGTTCCTAGATCTGTGGTGGAACAAGCTCATGCTGCCCAATCATTTGGATAGATGCAGTCAAATGAATATCCATGGAGAGGGCACCCCAATTTGAGGTGGAGCCAAGGGAATTATCAATCACAACAGCAGCAGCAACCAAAGAACCAAATGCCTTTCAAAACTGCATAGCCTTATCAACAGAATTTTTATGCCAAGCCAAATTTTCAGCAGCCCATTCCACAACAACCTGTGCAGCAATCTGCCCCAGTTCAAATCCCTTCCAGGTCCCCTTCTTTTGAAGATCAAGTCCTAAATTCACTCCAGAATTTAGGATCTTTAACTCAGACTGTGAACTTTCACAGCCAGAGCATAAAGAAGATTGAAGAAACATTGGGACAACTTTCAAATACTTTGGCCAAAAGAGAGGAAGGAAAGTTACCCAGCCAACCTTTGAACAATCCCAAAGGACAGTTCATGGTTGGAGAAGCTTCTCTTTCACATGAAGAAGTAAAAACTGTCACAACTTTGAGAAGTGGAAGAATTATAAATAACAAAGTGGGTACTGAAGAAAAAAAAAATGAGGAAAATGATAAAGATATGCAAAGAAGAGCAAGATAATGTTAGCGTAAGTCTTGATGTACCTCAGAAAAATCAAACAAATGAGAAACAAAAAAATCAAAAAGATTCTAATAATGCTTCTAAAGCTGTAGATGAAGGACTAGTTCCTCATCTGCCATTTCCTCATGCAATGAAATCTGTATCCCCTTTTGATAAAGGGAACACAAAAATAGATGAAATGATGGAGACTTTCAAGCAAGTCAAGATAAATCTACCTTTGCTTGAGGCAATCAAACAAATTCTAGCATATGCAAAATTTTTGAAAGATGTTTGCACTAACAAAAGACAGTCTATGATACAGTTATCCAAGAAGGTCTTTGCTGTGGAAAGAGTTAATGAGGTGTTGTCTATTGCCACACCTCCTAAACTTCAAGATCCTGGAATCCCCACAATCCTCTGCATTATTGGGGAACATACCATTGAAAAGGCTTTATTAGATTTGGGTGCTAGTGTCAACCTACTTCCATCTTCTGTATATGAGAAACTAGGTTTGGGAGAATTAAAACCCACTCATGTGGTGTTACAACTAGCAGACAGATCTGAAAGAAAGCCAGTAGGGATGATTGAAGATTTATTGGTGGGAGTAGATAAATTTTTCTATCCTGCTAATTTTCTAGTTTTGGACATGGAACCTACCAAAAGCAAAACTTCCATCCCTGTCATTTTGGGAAGACCATTCCTGGCTACAGCAAATGCTTGCATTCAATGCAGGACTAGTATTATGGAAGTCTCTTTTGGAAATATGAAGGTAAAATTAAATGTTTATAATGCAGTCACACAACCTCAATTCAGCTCTGAGGAATGTTTTCATGTTGATCTATTGGATGAACTGGTAGAAGGGACTTTACAACAGTTTCTGCAGTGTGAAGATTTCACCACAGATTCTAAAGATGCTTGGGGAAATTCCGAGGAGGAAATTGTTTGTACCTCAAAGTCTGAGGAAGTAAATGTTGTGCAAGGAACTCATCATCAATCAACAAGTTTCTCTTCTTCGAAACCTGCTACTCTTCCCCTTCCATAAACAGCTACGGTACCTTTGTTACCTTCTTTTCTCAGCCCACCTAATTTAGAACTGAAGCAGTTGCCCGAAAATTTGAAATATGTATTTTTAGGAGATCATAAATCATTGCCTTCGATTATTTCTTCCTCCCTCACAAAGGAGAAAGAGGAAGAGTTGTTGATTGTTTTGACACAACATAGATGGGCAATTGGCTGGACTATTGCTGATTTGGGAGGAATCAGTCCGGCTGTTTGCATCCATAAAATCCATTTGGAAGAAGATGCAAAGCCTTCTAGGGAAATGCAAAGGAGGCTAAACCCTCATATGCAAGAAGTGGTCATGAAAGAGGTTGTTAAGTTGTTGGATGCAGGGGTCATTTACCCCATTTCAGATTCAGCTTGGGTGGCACCTACACAGGTGGTACCTAAGAAATCTGGGATCACTATTGTAACCTTAGATTCTGGTGAGCTTATGTCAACCAGACAAACAACTGGGTGGAGGGTCTGTATTGATTACAGAAAATTAAATTCAATGACCAGAAAAGACCATTTCTCTCTCCCATTCATCGATCAGATTTTAGATAAGCTAGCAGGAAAAGCTTATTACTATTTTCTTGATGGTTACTCTGGTTACAACCAAATTCCTGTGTACCCACAAGATCAGGAAAAGACCACATTCACTTGCCCTTTTGGCACTTTTGCCTATAAGAGAATGCCTTTTGGTCTTTGTAATGCTCCTGCTACCTTCCAAAGCTGCATGTACTCCATTTTCTCTGATATGATTGACCAATTTATGGAGATTTTTATGGATGATTTTTCAATCTACGGAGACAGTTTTTCCCAGTGTTTACATCATCTCAAATTGGTGTTACAGAGATGTGAAGAAACCAATCTAGTTTTGAGCTGGGAGAAGAGCCATTTCATGGTCACTCAAGGCATTGTCCTTGGCCATGCTGTTTCCCACAAGGGCATTGAGGTGGACAAAGCAAAAATTGATTTAATTTCACATTTACCACCTCCCAAAATTGTTAAACAAAGGCATCTTTGGATTTCATGTAAGATTCATTAAGGACTTCAGTAAAATAACCAAGCCTCTTTGTCATTTATTATGCCAAGATGTCCCTTTTGTTTTCAATAATGAATGCATGAAGGCATTTGAATTTTAAAAAAAACTGTTTGATTTCAGCTTCAATATTGCAGTCTCTAGATTATTCACTACCTTTTGAACTTATGTGTGATGCATTAGATTATGCTTTGGGAGCTGTCCTTGGACAGAGAAAGGATAAGCTGCCTCATGTCATAGCTTATGCCAGTAGATCAATGATTGATGCACAGCTCAATTACACAACAACTGAGAAGGAGCTGCTGGCAATTGTTTTTGCTTTAGAGAAATTTAGGTCATATGTCTTGGGTTCACAAATAGTGGTGTTCACTGACCACTCTGCCTTGAAATACCTTTTGTCTAAGAAGGACACCAAACCAAGATTAATCATGTGGATTCTCCTATTATAGAAATTTGATTTACAGATCAAAGATAAAAAGGGTGTGGAGAATGTGGTGGCTGATCACCTGTCTAGAATTTTAATTACTGAGATTGATTGGCTGCCTATCAATGAATCTTTCCTTGATGAGCAACTTTCAGCTATTAGTGTACACACTCCTTGGTTTGTAAACATAGTCAACTTTTTGGCTACTGGAAGAATTCCTCAACATTGGAATAAAATGGATAAAGATCTTTTCTTCTCAAAGGTTAAACATTTCATCTGGGAAGATCCTTATCTGTTTAAGAGTTGTGCAGACCAAATAATAAGATGTGTCCCTGACCAAGAATTTCATAGAATACTTTCTATGTGTCATGAACAGGCCTGTGGAGGTCATTTTAGTGGAAACAAAACTGCTGCAAAGGTTTTGCAGTGTAGATTTTATTGGCCTACACTTTTCAAAGATGCTTTGCAGCACTGTAAGTCTTGCCAGAACTGCCAAAAATTGGGCAGCATTTCTAAGAGAAACTCAATGCCTTTACAGCCTATTTTGGTAGTTGAACTATTTGATGTTTGGGGGATAGACTTCATGGGCCCCTTTCCTCCTTCCAATGGGTGTAATTTCATTTTAGTAGCTGTGGATTATGTATCCAAATGGGTTGAAGCCACAACCACTAAAACTAATGATCACAGAGTGGTTCTTAAATTTCTAAAGGATCACATTTTTTCAAGGTTTGGTTTTCCCAGAGCTATTATCAGTGATGGGGGAAGCCATTTTTGTAATAAACATTTTAAAACTTTATTGAAAAAATACTCTGTGACTCATAGAGTAGCTACTCCATATCATCCACAAACCAACGGACAAGTGGAGATTTCTAATAGAGAAATCAAACATATACTGGAAAAGACTGTGAAGAAGGACAGAAAGGATTGGTCCTTTAAGCTGAATGATGCATTATGGGCATTTAGGACAGCCTATAAAACCCCAATTGGCATGTCCCCATTCAGGTTGGTCTATGGCAAAGCATGCCATTTACCAGTGGAGTTAGAATATAAAGCCTTTTGGGCCATTAAAACATTGAACATGAATCTGATTACTGCTGGTAATCACAGGAAATTGCAACTTGCTGAGTTGGAGGAGCTGAGAATGGATGCATACACAAATTCAAGAGTTTACAAAGAGAAAGTCAAAGCCTTCCATGATAAAAATTTGTTGAGAAAAGAGTTCACAGCTGGCTCTAAGGTATGGTTATTTAACTCAAAACTTAAGTTTTTTCCTGGAAAGCTGAGATCCAGATGGGAAGGGCCATATACTGTCATTCATGCAGCTCCTTCTGGAGCTGTTGACATCTTAGATCCAAGTAATGGAAGAATCTTGAAAGTAAATGGTCAGAGGCTCAAACCATGCATTGAAAATACCCAGGAGCCTGTGCTGCCCATCTATCATCAAGAGCCTCCCCAAATCTGATGGTATACAACTGTACAATATGTTTTTATTTCATAGTTTTTGCTTAGTTTTCTTTTTCTTTGTTTTTATTCATGTTTGTTCTCTTTTCGCATGGTTTAAAAATGTGAAAAGTTAAGTCGCAAAGTAAAAATTGTCTTTTCACAAAATTCAATTTACTTTTCGAAAAGAATATGGATTTGAAACGAACTGCTCGAAAGCAAGGATTTGCTTTTCGAAAAGATGTTTCTGAAGCCATTTTCTTTTCGAAAAGTTGTTTCTGAACTATTAGCTTTTCGAATGGTACTGATGCCATTCTCAGTTGTAAAAAGGTCTGTTTTGGAACTTTTCGAAAACTTAAAAAGGACTTTGCGAAATTAACTTTGAGCATATTTAAACCCTTTCGAAGTAAGGGTTTCATATTCGAAAGCTTTCTGAGAACGTCCTGTTCCACAGGAACCCTATTTCTTTCTTTCCTTGCGTGATTTTAGAATTTAGCCACACTTTTCTTCACCTTTGTTCGATCATTTGAGCTTTCAGAGAAGAATTTTAGCTTCTGGTCTGGTGAATTTCAGCAAGCAAGCAACACGTTCAATCAAAAACCCTAGATCTCTGTTTATCATTTGCAAAATTTGATTTTGTGTCAACATTTGTTGTGGGTGTTTTCATACACAAATTTAGAATGGGAAAAGCTGAAAAATCGCTGGCTGCCATGTTCCTAAAATCTTCTGCTAAGAAAATTAGCAAACCTACCCCAAAAGGAAAAACCAAAACTTCAGCCAAAAGAAAACTATCAATGGATAAAGCGGATAGGATTGAGAAAGGGAAGAAAGTGAGACATGAGGAACCCATCCTGCAAATTTGCTAGTCCTGAGCCTGAGCTTCCTCCTCTGCCTATGCATTTGGTACTGCCAAATCCATTCATTGAAGCTCAGAAGCTGATTCTTGAGCTTATTGTGGACGAAACTTTTTTCGTCAACAAACCGGACTATCTGCTATCTTTAAGATACATGAGAGATGCCTCACTAAGCAATATCCTTACCCCTCTGCCAGAAAAAATTTATCCGCGAATGGTGATGTTATGGTACCAAAACCTGGTAAAAGTCATTGAAAAAGATGCTGATGTCCCTACCCTGGTTATCTTTATTGATGATTGCGATCTAACTGTCACATATGAAGACATTGGGAATGCTTTGAGGATACCTTTCCAATTTGATCCTTCTGGTCCATTGGCTGCACCAGAAGCAGCCTCCTTTAGAGAAATGGCTGCACATTTAACCCAAGGGATCATTGGCACTGGACAATCCATAATAAGGAGAGACCTAGCACCTCAATTTTTATTAATGGATTCAATTTTGAGGGGAAGCTTTTATGTCATCGGGCACAGCCAAGAAAGGAGAACACCAATTTTTGAGGCTCTCTTTCATTTTTCTAAGGGGCAGTTTTTCAATGCCCCTATGTTAATTTTTGAAACCATGGCTGATATTAGTGCCAAGTTGAAAAAGGAGCTGAAATTAGCTGGACTCCCATTTGGTAGACTGATCACAGCCCTCCTAAGAGTTAAGTTTGACATTGATGACTAGGAGCCATTTGAAGTCATAGCTCCTCACAATTTTAGGAAAAAGGCTTGGACTACAAGCCAAGCAATGCTGAAAAGACTGAGAGAGGAAGGAGAACCTGCACCTGCAATTGCTACAGAACCTGCATCTGCAGCTGTTAATGAACCTGCCCCTGCAGCTCCCTTAGAACCGGCTTTGCCAGACCCTGAGGTGACCAGCTCTTTAGCTGCACCCATTCTTGAAGAAGCTATCCTTCCCATGGTGACCAGCTCTTCAGCTGCACCAATTCTTGAGCAAGTTGGACTTTTACCCTCCTCACCTAGTCCAACTCCTGCCACTTCACCTATCCCAGCTGTCCCATCTCCCATACCCACCATTATCCCAATTGCAGATTCCCCCTCTACACCAACCACTCCAACCATACTCACACCACCAATTTCGCCCACCCATGCCCAAGATTTGGCCACAGATTTTATTGCCCAATCTCCTTGCACTCCTCTGCTCCAAAGCCTCTCAAGTTCACCTGCTCCTTCAGCCCACACACCTGAAGTATCCCATACCCCTGAACCTGAGCCTTTCACTACAGAGGCTTATTCCACATTAATGGGGTCTATTTTTGAAAACGTTGGGCTTGAACACATCCTATACGACCCTCCTCATTTCACTCACTTGCCTACTTCTCCTTCTGACCATTTCACCCATTGCACCTCCACCATCCACTTCAATTTTACCAGTCCCTGCTATGCATACCTCCCCCACACCTGAATCTATTAGCCAAATACTTACCTTCCTCCAATCCATCCAAGCCCAACTACAGATCAACACAGAAAACCAGTCTGTGACCAATGACCTTCTCCAAACCTTAGCCTCCACATCCCACACAACTAGACCACCTTGATGACCATGCTACCCAAATTGAACCTGAGGTAGTATTGGTTGATCTGCCCACCCTCACCACTACTGCCCATGCTACCCAAACTGAACTTGAAGTACCTCTGGTTGAGTCTCCTTCACCACTCCTCACTTTCTCTGATCAAGCCAATCAGACCGACCCTGAAGTCATCCTTCTGGACACTTCTTCTCCCACTCCCACAGCTGGGATACCTTTGGTCCCCTACCATTCCATTCCCCTTCCCAGATTTGCCACCCTCAGAAGGGCCATGGAAGAAAATCCATATATCTGTCGAGATGTCCTCAAGGGGTTAGCCGATTTGCAAGCTTACATTAGAACCCCTTATGAAAACCTGATTCGGAAATTGGAGTTATTCATGAAATTTGAGAGAGAGAAAATGAAGGACCTGCTGGGTCAAACTTTTCAGATGGTTCGGAGTGAGCAGCACAAGGTGACCATGTTGCAAGCACAGCTTGACCAGGAAAAACTGAGGACTACTAGACTTCGAAAGTACATTGGCCTCACCAAAAAGATCAAATCAGAGGAATACACTGAGCTGCAAAACACAATCCAGGAGAAGGCTAAATCAAGTTCAGACTCCAATACTGATTCTAGTTCTGACTCTGATAGTGACTCCAGTTCTGATCCCGTTGAACCAACTTATGATACAAATTTTGACCCCAGTTATTAAATCACTTTGTACTTATCTGTTTTATGAGTTTGTAATATAAAATTCTGGTTTTTCTTATGAAATTACTGTGCATTTCTGTTCTTTCTTCTTGTCATTATGATTTTTTTTCTTGATTGTTTCTTTTCTTTGCTTTGGACCAGTGTGGACCCTGCTCCCCTTAGGTTTGGGGGTGTGGCAGAAATGTCAATAATTGAGTTAACATCAATACAACCTATGATCAATGGAATTTTTGAAAATGAAGTAATTTCACACCTGCTGTTTTGAAAAATGAAGAAGTTAAAAACTTTTTGAAATTAATTTCTAGTGTAATTCTAATACTTTCATGAAGTGAATGTCAGAAAATTTCCAAAAGAAAATTGATGTTTTAGTAAACCTAAAAAGAGGGAAAACAGTGATGATATACCTCAGGAATTTGATAGAAAACCACACCCAGTGAGGTTTGGGCCTGAAATGTATTCTTTGGAGGTATGAATTGGCAATTTTTTCTGCTCTAGGGACTGTTTGAACCTGCTTACTTTCACTAGAAGTTACACATATCCAAATTGAAATGATTTGACAGCAATCGTGATATTAAAGACATGATGTAAGGCCTCCTTTTGGACAGTTTAAACCTTACAAAGCCCTACCTTTTGAAACTTCCCTTGATACACACCATTTGAGCTTTACAAATCTAAGATTTCTTTGAAACCTCATCAAATAACCTCATCAACTTCATTTAGCCTAACCCTCACTCTGAGAAGTCAGAAGATAAAGGGAAGGAAGCTGAAGAAAGGAGAATTGAGTAACAGTTTGACAACAAAAGAAGAATAATAATTGAAGGCAATGATATATCAGCAGAAGAAATGTGGCATTGCAGTCAATGCTACTTTGAAAAAAAAAAAAAAAAAAAAAGAGAAGAAAAAGAGAGAAGGCATTTCATTGGAAGTTTGAAAAAGAAAGAGAAAAAGATGGCCACTTTGGCTCTGGAAATTCAAAGAAGAAGATGAAAATATGCTGAATTAAAGAAGGTGCGTTTATCACCTCCTTACCTTGACTGAGTTCTCAATTTTGAACACCATTCCACCCCTTTATTCTTGATAAATTTCACCCATAAGCCACATTACAACCCAAGTAAAGTCCTTACTGATCAATGATGGATTGAGCTGTCACATGGAGATAAGAATTTGTGTAATCTATGGTGAAAAGAGCGGTGAATTCAGAACTAAAAAGCAATGCCTATGCTCATGCTTACAGTCCTATTTGAGGGCTGTAATGCTCTTGAGCCGTGTGAAATAGTACAACCCACTTACTTGCATGTTGAGTGAAAATCTTAGAGAGAGTTGGGTTTGAAATCAACTCATTGGGGTAACATCAAAGCTGGATTCTTAAATAGAAGGCAAGCTGTTCATTAATTTTTCTTGTAAATAACTTTTTGACACAAATTGACTGAATGGTAAAAGGAATTACAGCAGAATTTTAGTTTTGAACTGATGTTTTTCTTGAAAATCTTCTTACAACATGACTGATGCAGGTGTGAATAATCGACACATGAAAGTTTGTTAATGTAATCGCAGTGATCTTAACTGATTTATTGAAGAAGTTTGTGGGTATCTTCACTGAAAACCCTCAGGAGACTTCACTCCTCCACTAGGGATCACCTAGGGGTTTAAAAGGCTTGTTGCATATGCTAAATGCAACTGTGCTCCCTACAAAAGTGGCTTTTTACTTTGTTTTTAATTTTGTCTTTGCTCAGGGACTACCAAAGCTTAGGTTTGGGGGTGTGTTGAGAACTGGAAAATACCATTTTTCACCCCTTAACCTGAGTCTTGATAGACCTTTGAGAGAACTAAATAAGTGTTTTAAGTGCTTGTGTTACAGCTAACAATAAAGACAGGCTTAACCATGAAAGCAGCTTAAAAGTGCCAAAAAGATGATAATCTATGTCGATCCAAAGGAAGAAAGAGAAGGGACAACCTCACTTGCTGTTAAAAGGTCTGAACTGAAGAGGCAAAGACCTGGTCTCAACCCAGAAAATAAGTGTGGAGCAATTCAATGTAAAATGCACTACAGAAAGTGCTTTTCAAAAGAACTGAATCGTTTGAAAAGAACGAACTCGCTAAAAGAACTAAAAACTCCAGCTTAGTTTTCAAGAGCACCGAACTCTTCAAGAGATGATTGACCTTTTCAAAAGAAGAGAACTCCTTTTGAATGTAACGAACATTGCTAAAAAGAGCTTGAGTTACAACACCTTGCGAAAAGTCCCCTAAACTATGCGAAATGGTATTCTGGAGATTCCCAGCTTTTGCAAGGGTAATTCAGTAATCTTTTTCATGCATCCCAATGCATTTAAAAACCTAGGGACATTCCAGAAGATTCTAAGCATGAAGCGAAGGCATATTCCACCCCATGTGAGCACCTAGAGATGAAATAACTTGGCGGGAACTCCTAGAAGCTCTAACAGAATTTCAAAATACATAACAAAATTGATGCTTATGTCGCATGATTGGCTGAACTAAATCGAGCAATTCTGATTGGCCAGAACAGATCTGGATCCTTGTGTTCGACTACCATTGGTTGATATAGATCTGAGCACTTCTGATTGGTCGACACATCCGAAGCAGACCTAGGGAAAATATAATAGATGAACCATTTGCCCAATTTGGTATCCAGTTTTGAGTTTCATTCCTATTCCCCATTTCAAATCATAGTTTGTCAAAACCGTAATAGCCTCACTTTACTAATGAGAGCCGTGATACTGTGATTCAAAAGAGAGTTGTATTCAAGACAACAATCGATAGTTGTTTCTCCTGAATTGTAATGGTGAATTTGAAAAGGTCTGTCAGACATTTCAATTCACTCATGTTAAGGTTCCTCTCCTTATTGCATTAGACTCCTTTAGATTCTATGCATTTCTTGATTCATTAATCTGAGTGTTTGTAACTCATTTATGTTTAGATTAAAGACTATTGGATGGTTAGTGATTGCCACAAGCCAAATCTAATTTGAGTTAGATTTATTTCTCATTAAGCAATTAGATGAAGATTGATCATTCTTGATCTCATTGATCATCTCATGATTCAAAGTTAGATATCTCCATTTTAAGTTTACCTCAAATTCTCAACTCGATCTATTTAGTTTAACTTTACTTTAAAGATTTCATCTCATCTCAGCTCAAATCGAGGTTTATCTACATTTTAAACAAATTTCAGGACAATCTTACCTTTAATTTTACAATTGATCTGATTTTGCAAGTTCATTTCTTTACTGATATTTCTTTACCCTTTTTTATATTCCAGAATCAATATAACTTAGCAATTGCAAATTTGTTTTCAAAACACAAATAAATCATGCACACTTAGAGGCAACAACACATATATTGCTCAGGACATCAGCAGGAGAGGAGAACCCCCATTGCGAATGTTGTCTACTCCTTCCACTTGGGCCATGGCTTCCTGCAGTCTGGCTAATTTTTGAAGCAATGAAAGACATAGTGGAGAAGATAAGGACAAACAAGAAGCCTTACATACTCCCTCATGCCAGGATCATTACTTTGATGCTACTCAAGGGGTTGTTATTCTAAGTGTGCTTGATTTATTTGTGTTTTGAAAACAGGTTTGCAACTGCTAAGTTATAATGAATCTAGAATATTAAAAAGAATAAAGAAATATCAGCACAGATAGAAGTGAATTAGCCTGCAAGATCAGGGCCAATTGTAGCAAGTTTTAAATGTAAGTGAGTAAAAGATCGTCCACAGGGAATTGATTTAAAATTTAAGATAAACCTCCAGATCTGAGCTACCAGATCTGACCTCTGATCCTATCTACAAAGCACATAAGATGGGAGGTTGAATTTGTCACATTAACTAAATGATAAAACTACAGATTTAAACTAAATGATCCAGATCCGAGTTGGGGAAATGTTTGAGGTAAACTTATACAAAAATGGAGAAGTAATATCTAACTTTTATTTGGTCCTTGAAAACTAATGAGAATGACTGCAGCTCAACTGAGATGATCCAATCTTCATCTGGCTACAAGGACAGATGTAAGAGAGATAAATCTAATTCAAGGATTAGGCTTACACTTATGGCTATGGTCTGTCCACTTTAATGGCCACAAACCATCCAATAGTCTTTAATCCAAATCCTCAATTCAGAACAGGAAACATCACTACAAATGCTGTAAGAGACTAGGTTACCAACACAAATTCTTACAGGATTAATGAATCAAGGGAAATTGCATGCAAAATAGTCAATCTAAAGGAGTCTAATGCAATAAGGAGATCAGAGGGAACCCTTAAGATGAGTCCAATTGAGAAAATACAGTTTACAGCAACCTTTTCAAATCCACCATTACAATTACAGAGCGCAGCTTAAACAACTCTCGGATTTGCAGTCTTGGATGCAAACTCTCTTTTGAATTATAGAAATGTCTCACAGCTCTCAATTGCAAGTCAAAGTGAAGCTATTACAGGGATTACAGACAAACTATCTGGTTTGGAAATGGGGGAATAGGAATGAAACTCAAAATCTGGATACCCAAATTGGGCAAATGGTTCGTCTATTTATAGTTTTCCCTAAGCCAACTCATATGTGTATCAACCAATCAGAATTGGATAGATCTGTATCAACTAATAGGAGTCGAGCACCAGGATCCAGATCTGTTCTGGTCAATCAGAAATGCTTGATCTGGTTCAGCCAATCAGGAAACAGAGGCATCAATTCTGTTATGTAATTCAAATATCTGTTTGAGCTTCTAGAAGTTCCTGCCAAGTAGTTTCATCTTTGGGTGTGCACATGGGGTCGAATATACCTTTGGTTCGTGCTCAGAATCTTCCGGAATGTCCTTGGGTTTTAAAACGCATTGGGATGCATGCAACAGATAACTGAATTACCCTTGTTAAAGCGGCGAATCTCCAGAATACCTTTTCGCAGAGCTTAAGGGTCTTTTCGCAAAGTGCTGTGACTTCTGAAGCTCTTTTCGCATGATTGAGACCTTTCAAAAGAATCAGAACTTCGGAGATCTATTCGCAAAGCTTGGGGACCTTTTCGCAAAGTTCAATCTTCTCTTCGAGGAGTTCAGATGCTCTTCGAAAGCTATGCCTGGAGTTTTAGTCCTTTTCGCAGAGTTCAAGGTTCTTTACGAAAAGTGCAGGTTCTTTGCGAAAAGAACTCTGTAGTGCATTTCTCTGTTCGAATTGTTCCCTGCTTCACCTACAGGTCTTCGCCTCTTTACTTTAGACCTTTCAACAGCTGATGAGGTTGTTTCTTCACTTCCTTTCTTTGGACTGACATGGATTGTCATCTTTTTGGAACTTTTAAGCTGCTTTTATGATTAAGCCTGTCTTTATTGTTAGCTGCAACATAGGCACTTAAAACACTTATTTAGTTCTCTCAAGGGTCTATCAAGGCCCTGATTAAGGGGTGAAAAATGGTATTTTCCAGTTCTCAACACACCCCCAAACCTAAGCCTTGCTAGTCCCTGAGCAAAGACAAAATTTAAAAATAGAATGAAGAGCCATTTTTGTAGGGAGCACAATTGCATTTAGCATATGCAACAAGCCTTTTAAACCCCTAGGCGATCCCTAGTGGAGGAGTGAAGTCTCCTGAGGGTTTTCAGTGAAGGTACCCACAAACTTCTCCAATAAATCAGTTAAGATCAATGCGATTCATTAAAGCAAACTTTCATCCAATCATTATTCACACTGCATCGTCCAAAGTTGTAAGAAGATTTTCAAGAAAACATCAGTTCAAAACTAAAATTCTGCTGTAATTCCTTTACCATTCACTCAGTTGGTGTCAAAAAGTTTTTACAAGAAAAATTAACGAAAAGCTTGCCTTCTATTTGAAAATTCAGTTTTGATGTTATCCCAAATAATTTGATTTCAAACTCAACTCTCACCAAGGTTTTCACTCGCCATGCAAATATGAGGGTTGCAACTCAAGAGCAATTACAGTACTCAAATAGGAATGTAAGCAAGAGCATAGGCACTGCTTTTCAGTTCTGAATTTACTACTTTTTTCACCATAGATTACACAAATCCTTATCTCCATGTGACAACTCAATCCATCATTGATCAGTAAGGACTTTAATCATGGGTTGTAATGTGGCTTATGGGTGAAATTTATCAAGAATAAAAGGGTGGAATGGAGTTCAAAATTGAGAAGTCAGTCAAGGTAAGGAGGTGATAGACACACCTTCTTCAATTCAAAGACAATTTCATCTTCTTCTTTGAATTTTGAGCCAAAGTGGCCATCTTTTCTCTTTCTTTTCAAACTTCCAATGAAATGCCTTCTCCTTTTCTTTTTCTTTTTTTTTTTTTTTTTTCAAATCAACATTGACTGAATGCCACATTTCTTCTGGCGATACATCATTGCCTTCAATTATTTTTCTTTTTCTTTTACCAAACTATTACCCAACTCACCTTTCTTCAGCTTTCTTTCCTTTACCTTCTGAATTCTCAGAGTGAGGGTTAGGCTAAATGAGGTTGATGATGTTTCAAAGAAATCTTGGATTTATAAAGCTCAATTGGTGTGTATCAAGGGCAGTTTCAAAAGGTTGGGCTTTTTGAAGTTCAAACTGTCCAAAAGGAGGCCTTACATCATGTCTTTAATATCATGATTGCTGTCAAGATATTTTAACTTGGATATGTGTAACTTCTAGTGATAACAAGCCGGTTCAAACAGTCCCTTGAGCAGAAAAAACTGCCAATTTATACCTCAAAAGAATACATTTCAGGTCCAAATCTCACTGGGTGTGGTTTTCTATCAAATTCCTGAGGTATATCATCACTGGTTTCTCTCTTTTTAGGTTTACTAAAACATCAATTTTCTTTTAGAAATTTTCTGGCATTCACTTCATGAAAGTATTAGAATTACACTAGAAATTAATTTTAAAAAGTTTTAACTTCCTCATTTTAAAAAAAAAAATAGGTGTGAGATTACTTCATTTTCAAAAATTCTGCTGATAAAAAATTCTGCTGATCATAAGCTACATCAAGCATTAACTTATTTTATTGGCATACCTGCCATACCCCCAAACCTAAGATGAACATTGTCCTCAATGTTCTAGACACTGAGAAACGAGGGGCAGCGGGATAAAAGAAGAAAGGAAAACTAAGCAGAAAAAATTTTGCAAAATAAAAAGGAAAATAAAGAAAATAACACTGAATATATGAGCAGGAAAAGGGAAAAAAAATGTTATATAAATATAGGAAATTCCTGATAAAACAGAAAAATAACAAAACTAAGCTGGAACTGCTACAAAATAAAATCTAAAAATTGAATATATGATCAGAAAAATAAAAGAACTGCAAAGCAAATGGAAGGAAACTAATGCTAATAACAGAGAAACAGTAAAAGCAAGGTAAGGGACTTAATACAAAGTTAAAAAAGAAAAAGAAAAGTGTTGATACAAAAACAGAATTTGCAAAATAGGGAAACAAAGTTAGAAACTAACTATACTCACAGAAAAATGACGGAAATCAATAAAACGAGGACACATTAACCTAAGAAAGAAAAAAAATCAGCGATCTAAAAACAGAATTTGAAACTAAAATTCCTAAAACAGAAAATCTAATTCCAAATGATACATCCTAAGCCCAAAGAAACAAACCCAAAAGCCTGAGATACTTATGAATCTAAGTGATTATAAAAATGATTAGCAGGAATACAGTGAAAAGCAAGATTCATAAGACTAACCCCTTTGTTGATGATGTGTATGAATAAAAAAGAATAATGAAGCATGGGATCACATATTAAAAACAGGGTTCACACACAGCTGAGACCCATTTATGATGAAGAAATCTCGAAGGAAAATAAAATCAGTGGGTCCATTGAATATTCAAAACAGCCTATGATTCACTACTCATTATCCTACATGATTCCTAAAAAAGAAAAAATGATCTCAGCAGGTCCAGATGGGAAAAGTGGATGCAAATGGAGAAAAACAGCCCATCCGGAAGATATCTATATATATATATATACATATATTTGTTTTATAATTTTTTTTTATTTTTTTTTTTTTACTTGTTTTGGATCAGCCCGGGCTCAACAGGAGCCCTTATTTACTACTGCTGAAAATAATGAGAAACAACTCAGAGATTTTCTATTTGTGTTTTCATTTTCTTTTATTTTGTATTTGGTTTTTTTTTTTTTTTTTTAAAAATCAGCATGCCTAAAAGACAGCAGAAATTATAATCAAAATAAACATTAAACACAGCAGAACTGCTGGTTCTCAAGAATTTAAAAATAGAAAATGAATGCAAAGGAGAAGGAGATGCAAACTCAAGCAGATCTGCTCCAGCTTTGGTCCAGATGCTCCTTGTTGGACTACCGCTTGATCCAAAAAATCCAAAAATTGCAGCAGTACCTTATTCAAGTATATTGACAAAAATAAAAAGAAAAACTCAGGCTCCTGCCCCAAATTTGACAAAAAGATAAAAAAGTGGCAGCAACATTTATTCAAATAACTAGAAGGCAAAGAATAAAAACTCAGAAAAATAAAAAAAATTCTGCTGCCGTAAAACAGGTTTTCTATACAAAACTGCAGTAGACATTTAATCAAGCACTTGGAATGCAAAGTGCAGGTTTAAAGCAAAAAATTAAAATGAAAATTAAATCTACAAAATTGAAAAAACTTAGGTCTACCAATTTTAAAATCTATTCCCCGGCAACGGCGCCAAAAACCTGTTGTTGTTCTAAGTGTGCTTGATTTATTTGTGTTTTGAAAACAGGTTTGCAACTGCTAAGTTATAATGAATCTAGAATATTAAAAAGAATAAAGAAATATCAATACAGATAGAAGTGAATTAGCCTGCAAGATCAGGTCCAATTGTAGCAAGTTTTAAATGTAAGTGAGTAAAAGATCGTCCATAGGGAATTGATTTAAAATTTAAGATAAACCTCCAGATCTGAGCTACCAGATCTGACCTCTGATCCTATCTACAAAGCACATAAGATGGGAGGTTGAATTTGTCACATTAACTAAATGATAAAAGTAAAGATTTAAACTAAATGATCCAGATCCGAGTTGGGGAAATGTTTGAGGTAAACTTATACAAAAATGGAGAAGTAATATCTAACTTTGATTTGGTCCTTGAAAACTAATGAGAATGACTGCAGCTCAACTGAGATGATCCAATCTTCATCTGGCTACAAGCACAGATGTAAGAGAGATAAATCTAATTCAAGGATTAGGCTTACACTTATGGCTATGGTCTGTCAACTTTAATGGCCACAAACCATCCAATAGTCTTTAATCCAAATCCTCAATTTAGAACAGGAAACATCACTACAAATGCTGTAAGAGACTAGGTTACCAACACTAATTCTAACAGGATTAATGAATCAAGGGAAATTGCATGCAAAACAGTAAATCTAAAGGAGTCTAATGCAATAAGGAGATCAGAGGGAACCCTTAAGATGAGTCCAATTGAGAAAATACGGTTTACAGCAACCTTTTCAAATCCACCGTTACAATTACAAAGCGCAGCTTAAACAGTTCTCGGATTTGCAGTCTTGGATGCAAACTCTCTTTTGAATTACAGAAATGTCTCACAGCTCTCAATTGCAAGTCAAAGTGAAGCTATTACAGGGATTACAGACAAACTATCTGGTTTGGAAATGGAGGAATAGGCATGAAACTCAAAATCTGGATACCCAAATTGGGCAAATGGTTCGTCTATTTATAGTTTTCCCTAAGCCAGCACATATGTGTATCAACCAATCAGAATTGGATAGATCTGTATCAACCAATAGGAGTCGAGCACCAAGATCCAGATCTGTTCTGGTCAATCAAAAATGCTTGATCTGGTTCAGCCAATCAGGAAACAGAGGCATCAATTCTGTTATGTAATTCAAAAATCTGTTTGAGCTTCTAGAAGTTCCTGCCAAGTAGTTTCATCTTTGGGTGTTCACATGGGGTGGAATATGCCTTTGGTTCGTGCTCAGAATCTTCCGGAAAGTCCTTGGGTTTTAAAATGCATTGGGATGCATGCAACAGATTACTGAATTGCCCTTGTTAAAGCGGCGAAACTCCAGAATACCTTTTCGCAGAGCTTAAGTGTCTTTTCACAAAGTGTTGTGACTTTTGAAGCTCTTTTCGCACAGATTGGAGACCTTTTCGAAAAGAACTGTAACTTCTGGAGATCTATTCGCAAAGCTTGGGGACCTTTTCGCAAAGTTCAATCTTCTCTTCGAGGAGTTCAGATGCTCTTCGAAAGCTATACCCAGTTTTAGTCCTTTTGCGAGTTCAAGGTTCTTCACGAAAAGTGCGGGTTCTTTCTTGAAAAGAACTACTCGTAGTGCATTTCTGTGGTTGAATTGTTCCCTGCTTCGCCTACAGGTCTTTGCCTCTTTACTTTAGACCTTTCAACAGCTGATGAGGTTGTTTCTTCACTTCCTTTCTTTGGACTGACATGGATTGTCATCTTTTTGGCACTTTTAAGCTGCTTTTATGGTTAAGCCTGTCTTTATTGTTAGCTGCAACATAGGCACTTAAAACACTTATTTAGTTCTCTCAAGGGTCTATCGAGGCCCAGATTAAGGGGTGAAAAATGGTATTTTCCAGTTCTCAACAGGATACAATATAGGAAGAACTGAGTAGATCACTACCCTTGCCCCTACTACTTTTGCCAAGAGGCAATGGGGAATCAGCAGAGTCTGATGGAGGCCCAGAAGAAAATGAAAGCTGAGGCGTAGGCCCTTCCCAAACAACCAGAAGAGGCAGCTGGCACAATGTCTACCCCTACTACCAAGGAGGTGCCCACAGAGCATGTTGCCACCACTGCTGCAACAGCCCCCATTTCCCCTCCAACTTTTACGCCTGCATCCACCACCCCTCTTCCATCTATATCTCACCCTCCTCTATTTACATCATCCATGCCCACTCCCCCTTCACCTGTGATTGGTACCTGGGAGGACTCCCCATCCCCTACCTTATCTCAATACACAACCACAATTCCCCCATCAGCTACACATAAACCTGCCAGTCCTCTCCTCATTTCCTATAAAAAATGAAAAACCACTGACAAAATCCCCACCATCTCCCAGACACCACCCACAATCCCTTCTATCCCCATTGACACACCACACCTTGAACCAGACACCACCCCAGCCATACCTACTACATCACCCCCCACAGACATTGACCTAACCCTTAACACATCCATAGGATTCCATGCCTTTCTGTCTACTTTCCTTGAAACAATGCCTACCTACTACATCCCTCTCCTAGACTCCCCAACTACCTCACACCATCACTTCCCAGAACCCCACTCTTCCCTCCTTCCACTTTTCACCATGCACCTTCCTCACCTTTCCAACTAGTGCCCTCTTCTTCACAAACCCAACCTCCCAGCCCTGACACACTGACCCTTATCCTATCCCTTATCCAAGATATACAAGCCCATTTATCCATCACTACCCAAAAATAGGACCAGATGCAGACTGTATTTATATTGTAATTAACATTGTACATGTTTTTTATAGTTAATATAATTTTTCATTTTTTGTCTATGAATCTGTGCTGTGTGGTTGTTTAAATTTTTATTTTTGTGCCTTTTTGTCATGGGAGATATATTTAGAGTGGTTATGATCATTTCCAATAGAAATCAATGTGTCGGTTGCCTTCAATCATAAGATTAAAGTGGTTTCCTTTTCATACTTGTGGGCCCTGTCTGAACTCCTCGCAAAGCAAAACTCCACACCTTCCTCTGTGCAGCTGCGCGACCCACAGGATCCCCTTAATTGCACAGGTTAAATCTCGCCACTCATTTACTGCTTATTCTCTTTTCCCAGAATCAGTTGTGTGTTTCTTCATTCCCCACACCATGATCATTTATTGCCAAGCTTGGAAAGGGGCATAACTTTAAATGTGCCGATTCATGTTCCCCTGCCCTACTCTTTTAAATTGTCCCTCAGTTCCTCTTCATCTCATCCCTCCTATTCTAACCCTAGCAGTCCATACCTCCTCACACCTATGGCGGATGACAACCCCTTCGGGTTTCCCATCAAATTCTACCCCATCTGGGAGGATCCTCCACCGCCTAAGGAGCCGGACCCCTTGCAATTTCTCTGGGATGACTTTGACGAGGTCCAGCGGTTCCTCGCTAAGAAAGAGAAGAAGAAGCAAAAGAAGAGAGAGAAAAAGAAGAAAAAAATTGACCCACCTGCATCTCCCACACCACCTTCCTCACACCCTCCCCCACTGCCTCTCCCTTGATCCCTCTTTCCCCCCATTCTGTCATTTCTTTTAACATCTTTTTGTATCATTTTCATTTTCTTTTAATGATAGTTTCTTTTTGTTCTTTCCTGTTTAGTAGCATTAATTTTTTTTTCTGTTTCTCTATCTTCTACTTTGTTTTTTTTTGTCTGTCTGATTGAAATCTACTGCCTTTTATCACCTTTGAACCCGTGAGGACACTGCTCCAAATGGTTTGGGGGTGTGGCAGTCTGCCAATAGAATAGTTAATTTTAGTGCAGTAATGGTGGTATAACTGGGATGAACAAAGTTAATTTCCACTTAACTTGATACAATGAGGAAACATGTAAAAATTTAAATATTTTTGCAGACTTTTTGAAATAGAAAAGGTTAAAAAAAAATCGTGACACCACCATGAAGCTAATATTAGAAACTTTTTTCAGTTAGTACTCAGTGAGCCTAAGAGGGGAGAAACAGATGAAAATACACCCCATGGGTTAAATTTGATGACCATACCTAGTGAGATTTGGGCCCAACATTTTCTTTTGAAGAGTGTTTTTAGCATTATTTCTGCTCTAAGGACTGATTGAATCCAGACTTTTTCACTATAAGTTGTGCAACTCAAAATCAAACTAATTGATAGCACTGATGAGACTAAGGAAATGATCCAAGGCCCTCATTTGGACAGTTTGAGCCTAAAAATCCAACCTTTTAAAATCTGCCCTTTTGCATACACTAGTTGGGCCTTAAAATCATAATTTTCTTTCACAAACACCAGGACACTTGCACCTTAACCTCATTACCTAAGTCAACCTTACCCTCACTCTGAGAATTCATAAGTTAAAGGGGAAGGAGGTAAAGGTACTGAGAATGGTCGAACAGTCTGTGGAAGGTGAAGAAAAGCAACTTGTGAACAGCTGTGTATCAATGGCAGTTGTGTGGCAGTTCATCAAAAGAATGAATAAAGAAATAAAAAGAGAAAAAGAAAGAGAAGTCTAGAGGAAAACATCATCTATAAATTGAAAAGAAGAGGAGAACCTGGCCACTTTGAGTCTGAAATATAAAAAGAAAGATGAAGTTTTTGCTGAAATGAAGGTTGTGAAGTCATGAATCCCTCCTTACTTTGCTGATTTCTTAATTTGGACTCCCTTTTTACCCCTTTATTCTTTACATCCCTCAGCCATAAGCCACATTACAACCCATTCAAAAAGACCTTGTGGATCCAAAGTTAAATGAGCTGTCATGTGGAGATGAGGAGCTGTCCAATCTACGGTAAAAATTCTTGAAGATGTCAGAAATTAGAAGCTTTGCCTATGCTCATGCTTACAGGCCCATTTGGGGTCTACAATTGCTCTTGAGCTATTGAGAATGTGAACACCCTCAGGTTGTTAATGTTGAGAGATAGCCCTAGTAAGAATTGGGTCTGAATTTTAACCTCATTAGGGTTGCATCCAACCTGAATTTTGAATTAAAGGCAAGCTGGGTACTGATTTTTATACATTGAAATTATAATGATAAATGAATGGTGGTAAGGTAAATACATGTTACCTTTTAAGTTTTAAATGGCCTGCAACATTACATCAGTTTCCTCTAAGTGGAAAATTTTTTTTGGCGTGGAATGAAGCTTTAAACATCGAAATCTATGTTGTCATTATCTGCACTATACTTAATTGTTTTAATGGTGAAGTTTGTGGGTGTCTTCACTTAAAACCATCAGGAGACTTCACTCTGCCACTAGGGATCACCTAGGGGTTTAAAAGGCTTGGTACATATGCTAAATGTACCTGTGATCCCTACGAAAGTGGCATTCAATTACAGCTTTGCTAAGGGGCTAGCAGAGATTAGGTTTGGGGGTGTGTTAAGACCTAAAAAGTACCACTTTTCACCCCTTAACTTAATCTCTGTTAGACCCTTAATCATTTAACAAATGTGTTCTATGTCTATTCTATAGGTAATAAGCAGCAGCTGCAAATGAACCCCTAACCATGCCAAGAAGCTCACAATTGCCCCAGAACTACCTCAACAGAATGAAAGATGAACCCAAACAGAGAGTTGGCTGCAGCATAGGTACAACAAAGCAGAAACAAACCAATAAGAATGTCTCGCGCAAATGTCGTAGGGTTCAATTGAACCAGAGATAATGCCTTCATGCAGTTGTCGCGGGCTTTTGAAGATAGCACACAAACTGGTCGCACAGTCTTTGCACCGTTCTTGCGTGGTTTGGTGCCAGATAGAATTGAAAAGAAGACTTCACGAGGTCCTCGTGAGACTCAGTCTTGAGCACTCGTAGTCTTGCGCAGCTCAAGAAAGGAGTCTTCAATCATCACATGATACACTGAAGAGAGAGAGAGAGCTCCAGGAACTCCCGCACGCAGTTGTCGCGCAGTGGCCGCGGGATACAAACCTTCAAGGAAATGCTCGCGCGATCCATAGGCTCATGAACACTGCTTCTTCACAAGGATCCGTCATGAGATTCACCAAGGGACGAATCACGCAAGTAATTCCCGTGCCATTCAAAGTTGAAAGAGTAATCTCGCGATAACCATTAGTATCCCACAATGACCAAAATGTCAATCCCACGACTGCATGAGTTTTAAGTCAATTCAATCCCACGATGCCAATTCTACCATGCGGAAAGATCTACAAATCTTCTCTACTCAGCGAGGATCGAGTTCTTACCTTCTCCCCACTTCTACAGGGGTAATCAGGGAACTCCCAGTAACTAAGGCATGCACTCTAATGTTCCAATCTCTGTGCACACGCCCCGAGGCATTCAAGGGACAAGAATGGACAGCAATTGAAAAGATGAAATTAGGGTTTTCCTAACCCTAATTCACACACAGCCGACTTCTATACAAGCCTAAGACTTGCTTAGGTTTATGCACCTTTGAAAGAAACGGATTTTAGACTTAGACTTTTTCAGACTTCGTCGTCTCGATTAAGCTGTAAATTTCAGTAGGCTAAGGTTAGGTTCTAGGTAGTTTCTTTTTCCTTTTTCTTTCTCTCCATAGTCCAGCACTTACTGGCTATGACTTTTGTATGATTATATGGTATAGTTTTTAATGGAGTTTTGTAATATAATTTATAGCATGTATAAGATGATGTTTTTATTGTGAGTTGTTCTGTACAAGGCTACTACCTTGAGATCCCCCGTTGCTAAGTTGTATTGTAAGCAATGGAGAATTGTTTTTAAGGTTTTATTTAGATCCAAGTGACCTGTGTGTCCAGGTTAGGCACATTGCAAGCCTTCCCCCACCACAGGATCCACTAAATCTGAATCCCCATGGGAGCTTGAGCTGGTAGACTTGTGAACATGGTGGTGGTAGCAATGTTCTCGTTCTGTCTTAGACCTCTGTGAGGAGGATAGCCTCTGTGGATAGTCCGTGACCATTCAAGTGGACAGGTTATAGCCCTAGGGTGAAGCCAATCCACAGATCTAAGACAGATTCTTCTTCTCTGCACTTGTGCTTATAGCCTTGTGAGAGATTGTGCAGAGACAGACTCCCCTATATTTGTATAGATCCACCATCAGATTACAGATCTGATATGGCTGTAGAGATTGTAGGCTTGTGACTGGGCCACTATAGTTTTCCTAAAGCAGTGAACAACCATGCTTAAAAGCTAGTACTCAAACTCTTGCTGGTCTTGTGTTTCCAGGCTTGTGCACTTTGTAGGCCTAGCCCCACACACAGAGCTTTAGAGGTTGAGGTTCCTATGGATTCTTGAGCTTGTAGCCTGGATGAAGTAGTGCTTACAATGATAAACTTATTCTGACCCATCTCTAGATTGTGGTTCTCCTATTGGATAGTTTGTGCCCATTTAAGTGGACAGGTTATAACCATAAGGGATTGGATCATGGCACAGGGGTGAGTTGGATTCTTTCTCCTCTTTGGTGATAATGTAACCATTGGACAGGATTTCTATAGCAACAGATCTGAGTCTGAGTTACAAGACCCATCAGCACTATACCTAAAAACATGCTTCTCACCCTTTTATATTTATTTTCTCACTCCACCCTTCTTCTTAACCCTTTATGTAATTTAGACATTAAGCTACCTTAGGATTTAGATTATAGTGACCTTTAATCCCCTTCCCTTTAGGATTGCTAGATTTGTAGTCAGATCTGGAGAGCCTACTAAAGATATCTCCCTTGGAACTTTAGATCTACTTTCCCTGTGGGACAAACTTACTTATCAAAACTTGCTACAACAAGCCCTGTATCTAGTAGGACTGTGCATATTTTAGGCTTGCTGCTCCGTAATTCTCACTCAACCTTTCATTTATTTTCATTCACCCCATTCTTATCACTGTCTTCAATAAAGTCAGTAGCAAGCACTCAAAATAGCCTAACAGTGCTGTGTCACCCACCTTTAAATCTCAGATGTGAACATGCTTGTTGTAAGCACGTGATCCTTTTTTGATTGGCTTAGGTGTGACACAAGGCCAGGAGCCTCTTCTCATCTAGTAGGTTTAGTTGCTCAAAGTGGAACCTCTCTTTCGGCTTTCGGTAGATTAGATTTGATGAGAATGTGGAGTGAGGGGACCTCAACTTTGACTGGTAGGACAGCCTCGGTTCCATACATAAGGGAGAATGGTGTTGCCCCTGTGGCGGTATGGAGTGACATTCGATAGGCCCATAATGAGAATGATAACATTTCACTCCAATCTCGGTAGGTGACAACCATCTTCTCAAGGATTCGGATGACCATTTTGTTAACTGCCTCCACAGCTCCATTGGTTTGCGATCGATCTGGTGACAAGCAATGATGTTTAATTTTGTATTGCTCGTAGAAGGCTCTTATGCGCTTGTTCGCAAAGTTGGTGCCATTATCTGTGATGATGTCTTTGGGCATGCCAACTCGACAAATAATATTGTTCTTGATGAACTTCTCGATATAACTGGCTATGATGTTCGCATAGGAGGCTGCCTCTACCCATTTGGTGAAGTACTCGATGGCGAAGAGAATGAACTGGTGCCCATTCAAAGCTTTTGGATTGACCTTCCCGACGACGTCCAAGCCCCATGTGGAAAATGGCCAGGGAGTGGTCATGTTGTGTAGATCTATAGCAGGAGCATGTATTAGACTGGATTTTTTGTGGCACTTGTAGCACTTCTGCATGTGCTTGCAACAGTCAATTTCGATGATGGTCCAGAAATACCCTTACCACAGGATCTTCTTGGCGAGCATGTGCCTATTGACATGGGCCCCGCATACCCCCTCATTTATCTCCTTCATGATGTCGGCTGCCTCACCTTCAGTTAGGCATCTGAGCACATATTGTTATAAGACCGCTTGTAGAAGCACTCACCACAGATGACGTAGTTCACCGCTAAACATTAGATGGTTTGCCTGTCTTCTTTGGTCATGCCCTGAGGGAAAGCACGAGTTTAGAGAAAATTCTTGTTAACTGAGAACCATGGAAGTTGATCATCAAACTCTAGGGGTTCCTCAACCTAGAGATAAAAAGAAGGCTCATTCCTTTGTTCAATCATGATTGGCCTCATCTCAACACCATAGAGAATTTTGACCATTGATGCCAACGTTGCTAATGCATCAGCAAAGCAATTTCTTGCTCGCAGGACATAAGAGAATGTAATATCGTCAAAACATTTAATGAGATCTTTCAAGTGCTCATGGTATGGGATTAGCTTCTCATCCTTTGTCTTCCAATCTCCGTTGGTTTGGCATATGATCGGCTATGAGTCACCAAATACCCTAAGATGAGTTACGTTTAGGACCAAGGCTGCCTGTAGGTCTGTTGCACGGGTTTCATATTCGGCCATGTTGTTTGTGCATAGGAAGTTGAGCTTGATGGAGAATGGTATGTGAGATCCTTTTGGCAAAATTAGAATAGCGTCAACTCCCTGGCCCTCGGCATTTGCTGCCCTGTCGAAGTGCATCACCCAGGATTCCTCTATCTCTACTATATCATCCTCAGTCATAAATAAGAAGTCTTCATCTAGGAATTCAGTTCTCAAAGGCTCATAATTAGGTAAGAGGTTCTCGGCAAGATGATCGGTGAGTTCTTACCCCTTGATCAACTTTTGAGTGACATATGTGATGTCAAATTCGGATAACAAAAGTTATCAGCATGTGGTCCACCCAATGAGGGTCGGCTTCTCAAACAAGTATTTTAGTGGATCCATTCTAGCTAGGAATAGAATGGCTTGAGATAGCACGTAGTGACGGAGCCTATGTGTGGCTTAAACAAGAGCTAGCCATGCTTTCTCTAGATGAGAATAGCGTGTTTCGTAATCAATGAATTTCTTAGTCAAGTACTAAATAACCTGGTCTCTCCTTCCTGTCACATCATGCTACCCTAGGACGTAACCCATCAAAACTTTTGTTATGGAGAGATACATTAAGGGTTGTCTCCCCAGCTCGACTGGTACCAACACTGGCGGTGGTCATTCAATTTAATGAGCGAATCTTTCCTCGGTAGCTTGATGATTGGTGTGCAGATGGGAGTGAGTTGTGCAATGTACCAACTGATGTACTGTAACCTGCCCAAGAAGCCTCTGACTTCTTTCTCGATAGTTGGCAGTGGCATTTTGATGATGGCTTTCACTTTCAGTGGGCCAATCTCTATGCCTCTTCTACTTACGATGAAGCCTAGTAGTTTTCCTGACATGGCATCGAATGCCCATTTCTGAGGGTTTAGACACAACCTATATTTTCTCAGTCTCTCAAATAGCTTTTAGAGGTTCACCAGATGATCCTCTCTTTCCTGAGACTTGGCTATCGTGTCATCAATGTATACCTCAATTTCTCGATGCATCATATTATGGAAGAGTGTTGTCATCGCCCTTTGGTACGTCACCCCAGCATTCTTCAATCCGAATGGCATGACTCGATAACAATAAGTTTCCCAAGGAGTAATGAACACTGTCTTCTCTCAGTCTGCCTTTGCCATCTTCATCCGATTGTATTCAGAGAATCCATCCATAAATGAGAGCATCCTATGTCTCGTAGTGTTATCGACCAAGATGTCGATGTGTGGCATTGGGAAGTAGTGTTTCGAGCTCGCCTTGTTCAGGTTTCTGAAGTCAATACACATGCGAACCTTTCTATCTTTCTTTGGTACAGGAACGATATTGGTTCGAGACCATGAGAAACTCCACATCGTACTACATGATGAATTCATCTCTTATTTTCAACATCCATTCTAGCTTGAGGCGTCTCAACTTCTGCTTGACCGGCTTATCATCTGGATAAAGTGGCAGCTCATGCTTGATCAAATCGGTATCTAGACCAGGCATGTCCTCGTATGACCATGCAAAGACATCTTGGTATGACCAAAGAAAATCAATCATGCTCTCTCTTTCCTTGGGAGATAGTGACATTTTGATCTTGGTGTTTCTAGGAATCTCCTCTGTTCCTAGATTGATATACTCTGTTTCTTCAACAATCGGCCTAGGGCCATGCTTAAAATCTGTGAACCAGTCAAGGAGCTCATTAGGGAGCTCCTCGGTAGGAATTTCCTCATTCAGACTCATGACTCCTACCTCTTCTTGTATTTCTACAGGAAAGGGGTCGACTTCACATGGGACGGGTTTTTCTGTTAAGGCATCATTTTTTTTTTTTTTTCTCAAGAATTTTGAAAGATAATGTTTTTGGTTTATTTTGTATTTCTTTTATTTTTTTTTGGTTTTTCCTTTTCTTCTGAAATGGGCCCTTGGTAAGGTAGGTTTTAATATACACATGGTATTGCCTGCCAAAGGCTCATATCACTTTTTGTAGGTTTTTTTTTTTTTGAAGTTGATGCCGTATTCGCGGCCATTTGATACTTCCAGAGTTAAGGGCATTGATGCCCAATTCCTCACCTGAGGTGCTACCCCTTTACCTGGCCTTGTAGAGGAGACTGATCGAGATGGCTTTTGGACGTCAGCCTCCATCATATTTATCTTAGGCTTGCTCATGACTCTATCCTCCAATGTCAGCATAGGTTTGTGGTGGTTTACCATAGAGGGTTGCATTGACAGGGGAGCCTCCTCCTCAAAGAGGGACAAGGATGCCAGATCTAAATCTATAGTGGGGGGGATGATTTAGGGATTGGTTGGGTGAACAGCGGCCACCAGTTTGTGTGGGGTCAATTGTGTTGCCCATTCTGATCAATCTTCATGACCCACTCACTCACGAATGTGCTTCGGATGTGAGGTCTAGTGCGAGGTTCATCCTCTAGGTCTATTCCCCAGGCTTTTACAGCGATAATGGTTCGAGCCTTTTCCTTGGCCTCTCGAATTTATTCTTCGGTAGGCTTGTAGCCTAAGCCGAATCTGACCTGCTATCCACCTCTGGCTCTAAGTAGGTCTTTTTGGCCTTGCGAACGAGGTCCCAATCCCTTACCTTTTTGATAGCCCCATTTCTGGAGCATGGCCATAGTTGTGACCATTCCGCCTCTGGTCTTCATGGCGATCTTCTTGACGGGCTCAGGGACCATTGTCGATTCATCATATTCAAAGTTGTGGAGGTCCATGGCTTTGGTTGTGTGCGGTACATCCAATACTTTAAGGTTCTCAATGCTGTGGTGACTTTTTCTCTTTCCTCCGGTCCCTCACCCAGAATGGTGGTCATCTTTTACTCTGAAACAAATCTAAGCTTTTGGTGTAGCGTCGAAGGTATTGCCCTGACCTCGTGTAACCATGGTCACCCTAATAGTAGATTGAATGTGAATTTGATGTCCATAACCTGGAATGGTATTGAAAAGGTCATTGGCCCAATGATGAGCTCAAGATCGACTTCTCCAATTATTTCTCTCCTTGTGTTATCGAATCCTCTAGCTCTTGTTCTTGCTAGCCTGAATATAGAGGGATCCACTCCTATCTCAGTTGTGGTTCTCAGGGTACACACATTCAAAGCTGGCCCATTGACTATTGATTCCAATGGAATTATCAGGTTCCCAGCTTCTATCGTGATGTTGAGGGGTTTAGAATGATTATTTTCCTCATTCGATAAATCAACATCTTAAAAAGAGATGGCATTGGGAGCCAACACCTGCCCAATTATCTATCCCACTTCGTCTAGGGTTACTTAAATAGACACATGTGCATCCTTTAATGCTTCCATCAGAGCTTGAAAATGGAGCGAAGATGTCATTAACAGGTCCTAGACTGTGATGTGAGCTGCCATTCTTTTCAACTAAGTTTCTAGTATATACTCTCTGTTCATTTTTTCGAAGGGGTTTACCACAGTAGGTTCTTTCTTCTCTTCCGATCGGGTTGGTACCGATACTTCAGGCTATTTAGTGATTCTTCCTGATCGGGTACTGAAATTCACTGCTCCCTCTCTACTACTATCTGTATTGATATTCATCTGATCATAACTTAGTGGAACTTGGTAGGGATTGTAGGTTAGTCCCGGGATCTGGAATGGAATGGATGTAGGACTTGGGGGTGCTTGGATTGGAGGATTGGGATGGGTGGATAACACTTGGTTAACCTTTGTTAAAGGTGGATAGGTAAGAGGGGTGGAAAAAGTAGGCCAAATGGGGTTGATGGGGATTGTGGGTATCTATATTGGCGGTGGGGTGATAAGGGTGGGCTACTAGTAATTAATCAGTGTCGGAGGGGATATGGGGCGAAATTGGCCAGTGGGTAATTGATAGGGGTTGCTATTGCGTACAGTTGATATAAGCTAGGTTAGACATAGCTAAAGGGAGCTGGTGGTGGAAAATACATCCTCAAATCTAAGGGCTACTTGGGGTGTGAGATTGGGAAAGTAATCAGCCATATTCAGGGGCTCGATTACTTTAATGCTTCTATCTTATTAGTTTCTCTGCTTCGGCACTATAAAGTCTTCCCGAGTGAGGATATACTCTGAAGGATCAAACTCTTCGCCATCTTCCTCTATCATGGTGACGGTAGGCCTCGGGCCTGTTCCACCTAGTGGGTGTGGTGGCAACAATACCAGATGAATATTGGCATGTTGGTCCGCCTGTGGAAGTACTAGAGGAATGATTTTGTTGGCCTTTATTAGATCTTGTATCGCATGCGTCAAAGGAAAGCATCGATCAGTCGGTGGCCCGATCCTTGGTGGAAATTATAGTGGATATTGGGATCGTAATTTCATAGGATTGGATTTGGTGGAGGTGTGGCTAGAGCGCAATGACCAACCCCTTTTTGATCAATAAGGGCAATAGGATATTCAAGGACTACCCCAAAGATGTAAAGACTCGATCGAAACAGGCCTTTCTTTGTTCTGGGGTCATCTGTGCCCCATGTCAATTTTTGAACTTCTGCATCGGTTCCCTTCGTGTTGGGTATGGTTGTGCCATTTTAAACTGGAATGGGGTTATGCTTGTATTGGGTCGTGTATTTATGATTGTCTGTATATCTACCCCTATTCTTCTCTCTTTCCTCTATTCAGTGAGCCTTTGAACCCCGCTATTTATGGTTTTGTTTAACCGCCCCTCTCTTATGGCATCCTCACAACGATTGGCATTTCTCACCAAGTTAGCAAATTTGAACTACTGTTGATACACCAGAAAATCTGAGATGATCAGTAGTGTTTTTCGAGATCATCTCGATTTGCTTATCATCAGGTATTCTTTTCCTTAGCTGAGCTGCCAATGCCCCCTACCATCCAAGGTAGTCACTAAATACTTCATCGGGCTTCTGTTTCCGTCGGGCTAGATCTGATTTATGGGGTTCAATGTATATGTTGTAGACATACTGTTCTTCAAACAGGTGGGTCAGATCCTTCCAAGTTTTAATCATGGAAGGTTCCAAGGACGTGAACCACCTCAAAGTCGGGCCTGTGAGATTGTTCTAAAAAAATTTTATGAGCAAACACTCATCCCCTCCATACTGGCAAATGTCCCCACAGTAGGACTTGAGATGTGCAATGGGGTTACCCATGCCATTGTATTTGTCAAAGATTGACACCTTGAACTTTGGGGGCAAAGGGACTTCTGCAAATAAGCACATGTCTGAAAAGTCTGTGGCATGGATTTCAGCTCCACCCATCTTCATCAGATGTTTTTAGATTTTGTCCATTTGTTCTTTTAATAGCTCTGACTCCCTAGATGGTGGGGCTGGCCCCTCAACAGGTTGCCTCCATTTACTTTGGGCAGTCGGTGGGTTGGTGAATACGGGTGGTGGGGAATTGAAACTAGTGAATTCCCCTACATAGTCCTCGTTATTCCTGATCTCATCCTCCTCGTACTGTGGGTCCATAGATGATGAAGGGAGGGTGAGGTTATCATGCTGGTTCTGGGTAGGTTGGATGGGTGCTTGGTGTGACCACTGTACATGGGGAAGCTCTGATGAGTAACTTGCAGGGTGAGTTATGGATTTTGGGTCGGTGCATGATGAGGCCACTGCATTTGGGGAAATCCTTGGGGATGGATTTGAGAGGTAGGGGATGCGTGAATTGGGGGTGGTTGATGGTATGGGATGGATTCTCATACTAGATTGGGTGTGAGGGATGTGGATGAGTGAGGCCCATGCCATGTTGAGTGATTGGATGAGATGGGTGCATTATTGGAGGGGGGATGGGGATCTATTTGGAAAATGTGAGATATTGTGAGAATTATGGAAGGTTTGAAAATGGGGCTCCTAGGTTTGGGCCTTGATGGGCTTGGGTATAGGGTATTGGGCCTTGATGGGCTTGGGTATAGGGTATGAGGCCTTGATGGGATTGGGCATAGGGTATGAGGCCTTGATGGGCTTGGGCTATTAGGACTTGGTGGGCTTGGGGTAATGTGCCTTGGTGGGCTTTGGCTATTGGGCCTTGATGGGCTTGGGGTACTGGGCCTTGGTGGGCTTGGGTTTGGGATATTGGAGCTTGATGGGCTTGGGCCTGGACTATTGGGCCTTGGTGGGCTAGGACTTGGGCTAATGGGCCTTAATGGGCTAGGGTATAGGGTGTTGGGCCTTGAGACCCACTCAAATTACCCCATGGTTGATGGGAGCCCTAGATGGTATGGACAATGGGAAGTTGATTAAGGTTTTGGGGGAAGGAAGTATGAAGATTTTGGAGTGTATGAGATGGGTTTAGAGATGTGTGGGATGGATGGGGGAGGCCTTCCAAATTGTGTAGGCCCTGACCATTTCATCCATCATGGCTAAGGGATCGGCTGAGGGGGTGGAGGTAAATTGTCCATCTGATGAGGGGGAATTATGGGGTATGGATGGGATGGGTGTATGGGAAATATTGAGCATGGCTCAGAAAAAATCGGGCATGACTGTAGATGGGGAGATATGTGATGGATTTGGAAAATTGGGCATGGTATGGGTGGATGTGGAAATAACGGGTGTATTTGGATAGATGGATGGGGAAAATGGGATTTATTTGGAGTGGATATGGGAGGAAAATGGGGCGTTTGTTGGATGGATGTTGATGGGGAAAAGTTGGATATGGTTTGGGTAAATGAGGGGGAATGGGGTATTGGATTTTGGGTGATTTGAGTAGTGGTGGATGGGAATACGGGTGCACCGAAGGGTTCGATGATGGTAAATGGGAGAGCAGAATTGAGATAGGTATATCCTCCAAATGGGAATGTGTTGGGGAAATTGGCGGGGATGAATGAAGATTAGCATAAGCCAGATCAACCACCCACGACATGGCTTGGCGGCGGCTTGGGTATGGATTCCTTGGGTGGGACACAAAATTTTCTCCTCCCCCTACGAGATGACGGAGGGTAAGGCGATGCCGTTGTGCCTGCCCCACAAGCTTTCCTCTTTTGGATTTTGATTTTTCTTAATTAATATTTTTTTTTAATTTTTCGGATAAAGATTTGGCCCTTTTTATGATGCTTTTCGAGGCCTTCGAATTCTCATTTCGGGTGGCATTCGCACCCATAATATTTTCCACGGTGTGATCCCGACGCACTTCAGAAGAAACAAAGGAAACCCTTTGTTCTATGTGAAGTCATGGAAGTCCACTCGACAACCCAATCCCTTGATAAAAGTTAATAAGAGGGCGACCTCTTTTGACCGGCGAGGGCGTATTGGGTGCCGAAAAGTGTGGGATTCATTGGAGGCACTAAACCAAAAAGCGGGGGACTCAGTAACAGTGAAGAGAAGGCCTCAGTTCTGGGATGCTGACCCAGAATGGTCTAGCGTATGTATTACATATGCTAGGAAAAAAATCAAGAGATTTGGCTTAGCGTATGTATTACATACACTAGGCTAAATTTATGAGATTTTTTGCTTAGCGTATCTATTTGGTACGCTAGGAAAACTCTGGAGACTTTTGGCTTAGCATATGTAATATATATGTTAGCAAAAATTTATATATTCTATATATTTTGACAACAGCAGCAGGCCTGATATTGGTCTGTTTTTCTAAGTTCTTGGAAGCAGTGCTTTCAGGGATTATTTTTCCTTGTTCTTTCGGGTCCCTCCTCACCGCACCTAGGGATACAAGGTCGATTTGGGACAACTAATGCACTCCCCAAGGGTTTTAGGGCTTTTTCTTAAGATTGATTACCCACCCGATATACTTCTAGTGCAAGTGCCTTCTCAGATACTGGATGGGGTGGTACTTTTTTTTATCATCACCACTAGGGGCTGCGGCAGTACTAAGAATCGGGGCATTTGTATCACTACCTAAATTCCCACCCTTTTACAAAATCTACCCAATGTAAAAAATGAATTAAGTCCCTTAGTTCACTTTCAAGGTTTACTTTTTAAATTCAAATTTAAAGGGGAGGTTGTTTAATGTTCAAAAACGGGTTGTGATGATCTTGTGCTGCCTCTACGGGTCAGCGTCCACTAATGGAATATGATTGCAAGAACGTAGAAGCTGAAGTAGGCCCACCAAACGACTAAGGCGTGTAAAATGCGCAAGTAAGCCCGCCAATCGACTAAGGTGTGTAAATGACAAAAAATAAAAATAAATGCTCAAGTAAGTCCACCAAACGGCTAAGGCGTGTAAATGACGGAAAAGTAGGGGTAAGTAAAAATTGACAGACTCGTAGGGATGAGTACAAGAGAAAAAAAAAAGACAAAGAGGGTTAGTAAAATAAATAAAAACAAACAAAAAGGTCAATACTTCAAGGAGAAGCAATACAAGCTACTCCCCAGCAGAGTCACCATCTGTGCAACCGTGGGCTCTCTCGAGTCTGTCGCGACAATGCACTCATATCGGTAAAATATAGAGCCGCCACATGGAGCTTTTGGTGTACCGGAAAACCTAAATCAATATTAAAAGCACCAAAGTGCAAAAATATGACTCTAATTCTGGTCTACGCCAAAGGCTCTTGGGTAGGGCTTCGGTTATCGATCGGGAGTGTGTTAGGCACCCGATCAACCCACTCATAAGTTCTCTCTACTTATGGCCAAAAAAGATAAGAAAATAAAGCAATAACAACACTTCCTCTTACACTTGGATCCTATTTAAGCCCACCATAATCACCAAAATTTTGGCAGCGTAATGCCTTAATTTCTAGGATAGAGGAAATGCAAAGAAGGTAGAGGAGTAGTGGGGAGAGCCGGAGCTCTCGGGACCTTCTAGCACAACTATGGATCTTCGCGTGAGAAGGTCTTTGAGCTTCCAAGAGCAAATGATTAGAGAAATAGGTCTTGATCTCTAAGGATAGGGAGCTAAGAGGTAGGATAAGAAGGCTAGGGGTAGTTTTAGCTTAATCTCAAGGATTGTTGTTGGGAAATGGGATCTAAAAAGCCAAAAGGAGTGTTGGAATTTTGAGGGATATATGCTGGAAAATGGAGATGGAACTCACTAATATTTTCTCTCTTTGGAAATTTTTTCAAGCCCTTAATCCAAGGGGGGGCTCTCTATTTATAGAGAAAGGCAGGATTAGTGAAGGGTTAAAGGGGCTAATTGGTTTAGCAATTAGGTAATAGGGATTTAAGGTTTTCTAGGTTTTCTAGGTCGTAGATAAGTGGGAATTGGGTGCTTCAATGGTAGATGATATCGTGGGATCCTAAGCGGCAAAAGGGTTACAAAGAAGGCTAGTAGGGGCATAACAGTCCTACTAAAATCAACCCTAATGGATGGGGTGGTCAACAAATCAAACCCCAAATTCGATTTTTGACCAAAATCCAAAAAACATTGTTCCTAAGCCTAGCGTATGTATTACATACAGTAGGTATAGGAACAGTAATCTTAAGGAACCTGGAGGTTTAGAGCCCGCTATGGGGGCCAACAAAAGTAAAATTTTTGCCTAGCATATGTAATACATACGCTAGGCCAAAACCTGCAAAAATTGGCCTACTGTATGTCATACATATGCTAGGCAAATTCTTGCAATTCAACCCGAATTTCAAACTGCCATAGCTCTTCGCGTACAAATCGGATTGAGGTGATTCTTAGATTGTTGGAAAGCTGGGAACCTCCTCTCTCTGATAGGGTAAGTCTTAGATCTAGCAAAGGTTTGTACGCACCTTGGCACTCCTCTTCTTATCCACTACCTGGTAGAGCTTAAAAAGGGTTCGAGAGGGGTTTTCTAGGTTAGGGTGACTCCTAAGGGTTGGGGATAGGCTTCTAAGGGTTTGGGTTAAGTTCTAAGGGTTTGGGAAGTGCTCTCGAAAGCTCGGGGGGTACGCCTTTCTCGAAGTGTAAGTTAACCAAGCCTTGGGCCAAATTTGGGTGTCTTTAGTTTTGTATTTGGGCTTTTAGTTAATCGCCAATGTTATTACATTTATTATTTCTACTGTGTTCATGGTTTGTTATATTTTCAGAGGGCGAAGCTTTCTATTGCCGGAGTATCTACTCCAGAGATTGAGCTGTCTTCAGTGGCATCCTCTAGTCGAGAGGATCAGCTTAGAGCCTCAGGCCTTGGGCCAAATTTGGGTGTCTACAATTTTGTATTTGGGCTTCTAGTTAATTTCCAGTGTTATTATTTTTATTATTTCTTGTGTATTCATGGTCTGTTATATTTGCAGAGGGCGGAGCTTTCTACTACCGGAGTATCTACTTCAGTATTTGACCCGTCTTCAGTGGCATCCTCTAGTCGAGAGGATTCGGTTACCAGTCAGCTTAGAGCATTAGGTAAGTTCATTTTCTTGAGCCATTTCATTATGTTTTATTTAGTGACGTACTAATGTTGCATTGAATATTTTTGTGCCAGCTTGCCAAGGACCTTCAGACGAGGGAGGCCACAGTTGCTTCTTTGCACCCGAAGAGTCAAGTATAGTATGGTATTTGGTTTATTTTTACATATTGTTAGTTTTGTAGTTTTTGTCTAATGAGTTTCTGTTTGTTGTTTATTTTGTTGGTCAGTTTTATCTTACGTGTTTTTTTGTGTTAATTGTCTATTTTTTTTTCTGTGCAGGCCATTCCTGACTCTGCCCCTAAGGCTCCTCCCCAATGGTCTACTCCTTCTACCCAAGTATATTGAGCTAGTGTAGTCTTTAGTTTTGGTTTTATAGTTGTGGTAGTATCTGATATATTTTTATTTGTATTATGGCAGCCTACGCCCGAGGTTCCTCCTCTGCCACCTGCAATTCGATGACTGCTGTGACTATCGAGCGCCTTCTTTAGGAGCGTGCCAAGCTGGTATATTTTTATCACTCTTAATCCTCATCTTGTCACATGCGCATATCTTCTTAGCCTTACTTGGTGCTTGTGTGTAGGTGAGTGAGTTGGAGTAGTTACGTTTGGAGATGCAGCGTGCCCTTGCTCGTCAGGCGGTCTGCGAGGTTCCATCTAATCTCTCTGATTGTAATCTTTAGGAGGTGACTGTTGATTTGTTGGTCGGGCGTAAGACTCGGGCGGTTGAGTTGGAGAGTGCTCAAGCTGTTGCTCGCGCTGAGATGCAGGCGACGATTGAGCTTCTACAGCACGAGCTGGCAAGAGTAGGAAGGAGAGTGCAAGGGATGCTCGATCACCTTCCGAGGTCAAGATCGAGGGCTACTGGCTCACTGGCTGAAATCCATCATGGGACTCGTGAGGGCATGAGGGCCTATGCTGAGGCAGACTCGGCCCGTGGGCCTTTGTTTACCTTTGACTCTCTACATTCACGGTCTAGGCAGGCCTCGAGCCAGGGGGTCTGTTGCCAAACCTTCTTCTTTCAGGAGGCCTCAGCCTACTCCACAGGCTTCAGCTAAGGCCTCAGTGGACCAGACTCCTGTCCACGAGTCGATGATGCTGGAGAGTGTGGTGAGCGTCCCTCGCAGAGGCGGCGGAGGGAGTAGGGCCATGTACATATTTTTTTTGTATTCTTTCCTTTATTGTATATACAGGGGGTATGTCCTCAGTGACAGATGTAAAAACATATATTTTCGAGATGTATATAGATGGATTTTTGGTTTAGATTTACCTGATCTCGCTTCTTTCTTTGCTTTATCTTCCACGCTTTAGCTACTTGCTTAGGTGTCATCACCTATTTATTAGGACTTGGATGCTCCTCGAGTTGGCCCAATAATAGTTAAAGGTTTCTTGTATCTGCATAGGGAAACAAAGTTTATCAGTAATTTTATTTTCCCCCTTGCTAGTTGTCAAGGGGAGAGGTATCTCAAACCGGAGTTTTGTAATAAAAGGGAGTATTATTTTTAGAAGCGTGACAGGATAGGTAGTATAATATCTTTGGCAGTCTCCCTTGAGCGATGACCTTGTTGTTCTGCATCCTTTCTTTAGGCAAGCAGTGGCCTTTAATGTAATCTTCCTCCTGAATAAAATAATGCCCCAGTGTCGAGTTGCAATAGAGCTTTCCTAGAATTGTGAGTATTGGGGTCTGCATAGAGCCGTGGATGTTTAGGGAGTTAATTTTGAAGAAAATCCTCTGATAATAACTTGTCATACTAGAAGGGGATGTTTGGTTATGCCGATCGGGCGTCGGGTGGTAAAGGTTGTCATATCACGTAGTATTGATAGGGATGAGGTGAATGGTAGGCAGTAGATGATTGCATCAGTCATCATTCATGAGTTTTCAGTTTTATTCCTGAGGATATCCTAGGAAAGGATCTGACTGATCGTCCGAAAATGAAATAAAGGGGGAAAAGAGGGATAAGGCTCAATGATGTGGGGATAGTTTCCTACTTAGCAACTCTTTGAAGGAATAGGCAACAGTCTTTTTCTCGGGTGGTGTCGGGTGCCATAGTTGAGCTCTCTATCATGTTTTGGCACCATCAAAGTCTCACATTGTATGGTTAGCAGGAGTTTCTCCTCCTCCCACCACCTTGCGATGATATCTAGTAATGTAAGGACACTAGGGATGCCCTCATAGTTTGCTTATACTTTCCTGATAAGGTTACCAGGAATGTCCTTACAATTTACATTTGCTTCCCTAGGCTTATTGGCTTCCTCACCCATCGTATTGTTCTGACTCGGTTTGCTTTTGAAAGCAATCTACTGACGTAAGTATAATGAGTTTTGATTGAACCTAATATCTTCATTTTTATGCTCTAACATCTCCTCCAATGGCGGGGGAAGGGGTGAGATTTAGGTGTTGCCTATGCTTTTAAAAGACATTGGGTATTTGACTAACCCTTTTGGTCAGTTTGCTCGAATGGAGAGGTCGGCGATGAGTTAGAAGCTTTTAGGAGATACTCTTAGAAATAATGATCTACGACTACCAAATGACTTGTGATGACTACTAGGGTAGTATCTATGTCCGACTATGGGATATGATAGTCACGGTGCTAAGGGTAGTATTTTCTAAGGTACATGGTATTCCACGGGTTAGGAAGTTCCTCCCAATTTTTGTTTACTAGCTTGTATGTATTTTTGAGATATGCGACCAGTATAACATACGGTCCCTCCTAGTTTGGCTTTAGTTTCCTTTTCGGGTGAGCATGCTTGGAAGGCATGATTTTCTTCAAGTCTAACTCTCCTATTTGACAGGTTTGCTTGAGGTCTTTCTTATCGTAGGCTCTAACCACTCTCCTTTGATATACCAAAGCTTGATCTGCCGCCCTTAGACTCGTCTCATCGCGTTGTTCCAGCTGAGTAAGTAGACCAATCCTCCTTTCGTCTATGGATAGCTGATCGTCAAGTTGGACACGTAAGGATGGTAATTATATTTCTTATGGTAGGACTGCTTCCATTCCATATGTCATGAGATAAGGGGTTTGGCCAGTAGTCATGCAAATGGAAGTCCAGTAGGCCCAAAGTGCCTCAGGTAGTCATTCAGGCCAATCTACTCCATTACATGTCTCTACTGCTCACTTTAGGATTTACATCAGTGTCTTGCTTGTGGCTTCTGCTTGTCCATTTCCCTGGGGATTGAATTGTGACGACTGGTGCTGGTTGATGTCATATTTTTAGCACAGTTTCTCCATCTTTTCTGCGATGAATTGCTATCCGTTGTTGGTGATGAACATTTTGGAAACTCCAAACCTTGTGATGATGTTCCGAATAATAAACTTCATGAGTGTTGAAGCATTGATTCTGACATATGACTCGGCTCCCTCCCATTTTGTGTAGTATTCAGGTACGGTGAGGATAAATGCGTGCTTGTGAGTATTCCCAACTGTTTCTATGAACGATCCGATGATGTCGAATGCCCACATTGAGAACAGCCATGGTGAGGTTATGGGGTTTAATGCGACTGATGGGGCTTTGATGAGTGCAGCATGATCCTGACATTTCTTGGATCACTGAATGTAGAGGTGACAATTATTAGGTAGTGAAAAATATCATTTTCACCCCTTAACCTGACCTTTGTTAGACCCTTGAGCTGACTAATAATGTGTTTTGAGTATATTTTATAGTTAAGTAATAAATTGCAAGCTTAATACAGACTTTCGCTTAAAAGAGCCCAAGAAGAACAACACACCCAAGAGGTGTGCCAGCTGTGAGAGCACTGAAAATATGCTGTCGAGAGGTTCCATGAGGCTGTCAAGAGCTTCCCAGCACCTGTCGAGAAGTTTTGAGGGCAAGGAATGAAGCAGTTGAGAGGTTGAACATTTGCATAAGAGGCTGTCGAGAGGTACTGAGTTAAAAAGATAAAGATCTCGAGAGATTCTAGCACCTACCGAGAGGTTGGAAGCATAGACGTGGATCCTATCGAGAGGATACACCAACGTATAGATGAAGTCGAGATGTTCCAGATACTTATCGTGAGGTTCAACTGAACCTCTCGAGCAATGCAAGATAACCTGTCAATAACTTACCCAAGGCAACATTCAGTCTCGCGAGGATTGAGCTAACCTGTCGACCACTTCACTGAAGATTGTATAACCCGTCGATAGGATTGTCTATAACCTGTCGAGAGGATAAGTATCGACAGGATTATCTATAACCAACCTCCCAAAATATTCCCTGAAGCTGTCGACAGGATCTTCATTAACCTGTCGAGATATGCCAAACCTATCGACTAGCTAATTCAATCCTGTCGAGGAGTCTGTGAAGTTGTCGTAAGCTAATGCAACCTATCGATGACAACTTAAGGCAAATTCAGAACCTGTCGGGAGGATCCCCTGAACCTCGCGACACTCATTTTGGCAACTTCTTAGCGTGTTTCTTCAGCAGCTGCCACTTTCAAATTTCTATGCACGTGTTCCAAAGACTTCAGTGACCCCTGAGGGTATTTTTGGCACATAGCTGGGCACGCATGAAAACCCTAACTACTTCACATGTATTTTCCAGTTGAGAACCAATGGGAAGAGAGCTTCTATAAGAGAAATCAGCCACATCAGTAGCCCAGAATAACATAATTATTCCCTTGAGCTCTGATTGGCTGAAACAGATATGAGGACAGAGGAGGAGAGTATAAAAGCATGAAGAAAATATAGAACAACCATCTAGAATTTGAGAGAACCAGAGCCTAATTCCAGATCCATCTATCCCTCCAAATTCTTTCTCCTTCCTTCTCTCATTCTCTCTTTAGCCAATCATGAGTGGCTAAACTCTTCTCAGTAGTTAGGGTGAGGTCTTAAGTTGTAAATTGAGAGATTCAGAGGATTGTAATAGACTGTATATTACACAGATTGCAGATCTGGGCACAATAGTATTATAAGCTCGTAATATAATTGTGGAATTTAATGTTATTATGATCTATATTTTACTTTTTCGTATTTGATTTCCCTGGATTGGATACTCCTATGGATGTCAGCCAGAAATGAGGAGCTGGTAGCCTGGCACTTGTAGCATCTGCAATGGTTTTCCTATTCTAATCAAGATCCTTAGAGTGGAATAATCTCTAGGATGGTCTGTGACTATTAAAGTGGATAGATCATATCCTTAGGATTGCGTCAATTCTCTGGTTGAGATTAGATCCTTATACCTTGTATCTTGCAGAAATGGAGAGCTTGAAGCCAGATGGAGGATTGTAGCAAATCAGATCTATGCAAGGCCTTTGATTCCTTTGATTTTCAGTGAGAGACCAATACCCTTAGCTATTGTTCTCACCCTTTTGATTTTTCAACTTTTTTATATCTCCCCTTACCTCTGTGTTTGATTAGAGTTGGATCAATAGCATTTATCTTTTGTAGTTTGTAGTTAAAGTGACATAACCATAAAACCTCTCCTCTTTCCTGCTTTAGTTTAGTTTAAATTAGGATAGAGTGCTAGATCTACTCTAGATCTGGAGATTTACCATCCTTTAGAACACATTTCCCTGTGAAAATACCCTTACTTACCTTTTTAAACAACAGTCCTGGATCTTGCAGGACTGGCAGCTCACCTTGATTCGACATTGCTGTAATATGTGCAGCTAATCTGCTATTTTAATCATATAATAATTTCTAAGGTGGGCTGCACAACAGCAATCTCTCATCATTATTGGCCAGTAGTAGCCTTGTCATACGATCTGGTTCGTAAGTCTCTGTCTACCGACGTGGGCACTGCAGACACTAGCATGTGCTTCTCGGATGATGTATTACCCTTCAGCTTCTGTGACACAACGCAATAGGACTCCTTTAGTGAAGGCTTCTTTGTATAGTGTCTCGCCCAGGATGCAGAATTTGGCACATCGATTCCATATGGTCTTTCGTTCGATCCTTGTAGCATAAGGAGGAATGTGTCGATATTTCATAAAGTTTCAAATATCATAACACCAGGGCTGTCCATCGTCGGTGAGTGGCTTCTCGAATCTGAAGGTTGCGACGATGGCTTCTTTTTGCGCAAGATCCCCTAGGGTAGGTTGCCTTTCGTTCGTAATTGCTTTTGGTCGAGTTCGTAGTTCCAATTTCAATTGTCAAGCAACTTTGTGGGCTGGCATAGTCAATTTTTTTATGGACTTCATACTCTACCCGATCGGTATTTGTATGACTGAGGCAAGTGTAGCCAGAGAGTTTGATAGCTCGTTCTCTAACCTTGGGATGTGGGTGAAAGAAATCCTTTTAAACTTCTTTATCAAGAACTAAGTTTTTTCCATGTATGCCATCATCCTCCTTTCCTTCGTCTTCCACTCTCTAATTACTTGTGATATCATAAGCTTGGAGTTGCTGATTGTCTTCAATTGTTTGACACCCAGCTGCAGTGTTGCTCGTAGTCCGATAATGAAGGCTTCATATTTTGGGACATTGTTGGTGACTGGGAAGTCGAGTTGAAAGGCTTTAGGTAATATAACTCCTTCTAGGCTTAGTAGAACTATCTCGATGCCTGTCCCTTTGTGATTGAGAGCACCGTCGAAGTATAAGGTCCATGAGGCTTTGTTGGGTTCTTCCTCGTAGATGGAAAGTAAGTCTTCATCGGGGAAGTCAGTGCATACTGGCTCATTACCCTGGAGTGGAAGATTTGTAAGGTAATCGGCAATAGCCTACCATTTGATCAACTTCTGTGTGACGTAGGTGATGTCAAACTCTAAAAGTAGCACATGCCATCGAGCAATATTTCTAGATGTAGCAGGCTTTTTGAATATGTACTTTAGAGGGTCCATGTGTGTAAGCACCATTATCTTGTGTACTCTGAAGTAGTGGTGTAATTTCGTCGAGGCCCATACTAGTGTTAGGCAAGTTTTCTCCATTGCGGTGTACTTTTGCTCCTACTCGACCATCATCCTATTGAGGTAGTAGATGGCCTTCTCCTTCTTCCTATCTTCGTCATGTTTACCTAGGATTACTCCCATGGCTTTCTCGTTAGATGAGACATAGAGGATTAAGGATTGGTAGCAATAGTATGGGTGGGCTGAGGAGGTACTTCTTGATGTTATCAAAGTCTTGCTGACACTGGTCATCCCATATACTCCGCTCCTCCTTTGAGTAGTCTGTAGAAAGGGTCGCATCTATCTGAGTGTTGGGAGATGAATCTCCTAATGAATTGTAGTCTTCCTATTAGGCCTCATAATTCCTTAATGTTGCTGGGAGGCGGCATATCGTGAATGGCTTTAATTTTCACTGGATCGACTTTGATTCCTCGCTTGCTAACTATGAACCCTAATAATTTTTCAGAGGTTACCCCAAATACGCATTTTTTCGGATTCATCTTTAGTTGATACTTTTCGGATTATTGCAACACCAGTCTAAGGGCTTCAGCATGTCTTGCCCATGTTTGGGACTTCACCAATATGTCATCGACATAAACTTCTACGCACTTATGCATCATGTCATAAAATATAGCCGTCATGGCCCGTTGATATGTGGCTCCTGCGTTCTTGAGGCCGAAAGGGAAGACGATGTAGTAGTAAGTTCCCCATGGCATAGTGAAGGAAGTCTTCTCTTGGTCAGTTTCTTCTAATCTAATATGGTTGTATCCGGAGAAACCATCTTTGAAGGACAACATCTCATGTCCAACAGTGTTATTGACTAGAGTGTCGATGTGTGGGAGAGGAAAGTCATCCTTTGGGCATGCCTAGTTAAGGTTTCAAAAGTCGATGCATACCCGCACTCTACCATCCACCTTAGCGACAGGTACTATATTTGTGAACCACTTGGGATAGAGAATGACTCAGATGAATTTAGCTTTGTGCAGCTTGTCAACTTCCTCTTTGACTTGTAGTACTGTTTGTGGGTGCATTCTTGATAATTTCTGCTTGACAGGTTTCGCATCAAGTTCTAGGACCAGGCGATGTTCCACTAAGCTCTAGTCTAGGCCAGGCATGTCTTGGTAGGACCATGTGAAGGAGCTGAGGTGAACTTAGAGGACTTGAATAGTCTGTTGTCAAACCTTGGGGTTAAGTATTGCACTGATCTATAGGTTCTTGGGCATCTCCTCGGTGTTGAAGTAAATTTCTTCAGTAGATTCTACAGCGGCTTGAGTTTGCAGGTCGAAGTGTTTGATGACTCGTTGGTAGTCCTGTGTTTCCCCTGCAACTTGTCCTTCATCATTTGTAAGCTCATAGACTACAAAATTGCTATACTAGGGGGTTAATTTTATGAGTGGTAACCCTTCATCGACGCAATTTATAACCGTGATGTCCTTGGTAGGGTGTAGATCGAGGTTGTTCACCCTCCTCTCGAAATCATAGAGTATATCCTCGAGTATGATGATTGGTTTGTTGTTTCATCGAGATGCTTTACGCTCTCGTGAGAGGAAAGTAGTAAGGTTGACACGAGCAGGCTCAAGGGGCGGCTCTGTAGTGTCGAAAGTGACGACATGGCCTTGTGTGGGTATATCGGTTAGTTCTTCCTTGACTCGATCGGCATAACCATTACTTGTAGCCTTAAGAGAAGAGTCTCCTTGTTGGTCGCTAAATGGGTATGGGATGAAGGGTTCCCTCTCTTTCCCAAGGTTTTCTAACTTTTTTGGGTTTTCTATTTTTCCATTTTTAGGGGTTTTAGGGTTTTCTATTTTTTATTTTTGATGATAAGTATGATACAGGGTTGATTTCCTAAAGAGGAACTAATGGGGGTGCTTCTCCTATTTGGGAAAGTGTGACAGCCGCTGGAGCTGTTCATGCGAGCCTTCGGATGACATGGACTCATTCAAAATTTGGCATTTTTTTTATAGTCATCGTCTGGCGTGATCTTCTGAATGAGTGGTGATAGTGGTGGTGCAGCTAATGTTCCCGCTTCTTCTACCATGTGAATGGTCTGGCTCTCCGCATCAGCTAGGTAGCTTCTCAACTCTTCTTCTTCGAGGGTAAGTGATCTTGGTGGGATGTCTCGCACGGGTTTCTCTTTTTGTGGATTGTGACTCTGTAGTATAAAATCACACGCTCTGCAGAGAGGTTGGTCCTAATACAGGGGCACAAGCCTCGTTGGGGACATTCTTGGTGGAGAGAAGCAACTTTGAGCTCCTTGAAGAGTGACAAGGTTGGCCCTTCTACATATGATGAGAGATTCATCATGGAGATGCATTTCTCACATGGTGGGTTGATTTGGAGGACCTCACAAGTAAACGGCCAAACACATTCCTCACCGGGTTTAGTACTGGGGTAAGGAGTAGTTGATTCCTAATAATCTTCACTGTCGAGCTCTGCCCACGAAGCTTCGGGGACTGGGTCTTCTCTCGAAATGATGCAAAGGTTGGACGACTCGAGATACTATAGTATAATGGTAGATGAACTGCAGCGGGGCCGATATAGCTGGATGATGTAGGGGCAATCCAATGGGGATTCTCATCCTCTGGGTAAGCGTTCAAGGTTGTTGTTGTCAAAGCTGGAGTCTTGTTGCTGAGACTCATCTTCTTCTGTCATATGGTTCGCCTCTTCTTCGACAAAGCTTTAGAAGTTGTAATCACCTGGGTCTTCTTCAGATTTGAGGGAGCTAGGTTGAGGATGTTTTATTTGTGGTGTGAGTTTGTGTTCAAGCAGCTCCTAGTGTCTTTGATTATGGAGGCATGCTCTACAAGGGGGGTCATTTTGGCATAGGATGCACAGGTCTTCCCATGAGCATTCCTTGTTAGGTAGAGGTACCTGAGAGGCTCCTCCTTCGTCAAGTTTTTGTCAAATTTTGTCTAAGATAGCCCTTTTGTATCAATTTAGCATAAACGTGCATAGGTTGCAGCAAGGAGACCTTGGGTAGGAGTATCGGCATGGGCATTCCCAATTATCAAGTATGTATCGGTCTTCACAACCGTCATCGGAGTTTGAATCCTCATTTTGGGAATGGTCATCTTCCCTAAATAATCTCAGACGGTCTACCCTCACAAATTCTTCTAGTTCCATAGTAGGAAGGTTCAGCCAATAGTCCTCATCATTGCTTGGCGGTGGCTGTCGATCTTCTTCAAATGGTGATGATCTTGGGGACTGAAGGCCGTCGAGAGTTGGCTCTTCTTCGGACTCTATGGCTGCGATGTGGAAGTCTTCTTCGTCTATCAATTCCCAGTCTTCTATGAGGGGCTCAGTTTTCTGAGTTTTAGGTTCCCCTGTAGAGGGAAATTCTTTGAACAATGGTCCGACTCCCTCAAGTGGTTTATCTTCATCTTCTTCCTGATTTAGATCTACCAGGTCGGCAAAATATTCTGCCATTTGTTCAATCTCCGTGGTCTGAGGCTTGGTGAGGGATTTATCTCTCTTCAACACATCATCCTTCTCAGTGGTTCCCTACACAAAGTGGACATAGTGTGACCACTTGGTCGAGGTTGGGAAGAGGTCAGCCTGTTTGTTGTCTGATTGGTAGCCTAATTTGGTGTGCTTACGAACCTTCTTTCGGATGATAGGGCCTATGCACCCTTGCTTATTCTTGTTGAGTCCCCGTATGCGGGATGTATCCTAGTTGATACATAAGGTCCCACCCCTTTGCTGTAGTTGGGTTTATATCATACAAGTGTGTAAAGTCAGGGCCTATTGCTCTCTTTGTTAATTTTTACCGTTAGGTTGGGGGGACAAGGGATGGCTTATTTCCGCCACCGATACGTCATCGGGAGTCTTCACTGTTTTGATGGTCGATATTTAACACAGAGTCGTGTGTTGTTGGACTGTTTGTCGTGCAGTCGGTATCTATTTCCTGGAGGGGTGTGTCGGCATATATCCTGACGATAGAATCCTCGTGGGGGAACTTCACGCACTAGTGGTATGTATACGCAACAGCCTTCATGGATTCCAGCCATTTTCTTCCTAAAATTGGGTTATAAGTGTTGGAGGAATCAGAGACATGGAACATGACATCTTTGGTGACTGGCTCGAGGCGGACATGTAGCTTGATAGTGCCTTTAACAAAATGTCGAGAGCCGTCATACGCAGTGAGGGATAACGAGGATAGCCTTATGTCTTGTTTCGTATACTTGAGCATCTTTAGCATTGTTATTGAACAAATGTTGAGTCCCGCTTCCATGTCGACTAGCACGTGAGGCACTGAGAATTCTCTAATTATGACCGTCAAGTAAAGAGGGGTTGAGCTTCTGCGCAGCGATTCTTTTAGCACATCCGCGTCTGCGAAGGTAAGTGTCTAAGGTGATGTCTTCATCCACGTGTGTTTTGTTCAGTGCCTTTATTAACAATCGGTGGTGTTCTGACGACTTCTTGATGAGTTCAAGTATCAATATCTGTGCTGGCACTTTCCCAGGGTGTCGTAGGAGATCATACTGCCGTCCTGTTTTTAGCACTGGTGTAGACACCCCCATTTTGTCCTCTCGGAATATACAAGCCTCCTCGGTAAACCTTGGACTTTGCCCACGATCTCTGGGAAAGGACTAACCTTTTTCTATGACTTTAAAACCCTACACGAGGACCATCCACTGAAATAATAGTACATGGTTGGGACCTAGGCTGACACAATAGCTCTGTGGCTCAGACGTGGCTCAAACCTAGGAAAGTCCTGAATTATGCACCCTATACAATGTCATAACTCAATTGGACGCCCCATAGCCGGTGCCCTCTTGGACCAGGATTTCACTCCCTGAGGACCGCCTAGACCTTGATTATGCACCCTACCAGGAGCGCATAATCATATTGTGCGATCCATCACCAGCATGCAATAAGCTCATTTCAGACTAGTCCCTAACCTTCTATAAACTGCCTAAGACGCGATTGTACGCCTACATAGCACGCACAATCGGATTATGCTCTTCTACACTAGCGCATAATCGGTTCCCAAGCGAACCTGGTCTCTAACTCCATAGACCGCCTGAAAATTCCCTATTAAGCGCATAAATTAAAGTGGTTAATTGATTGTGCGCACTAATCAGGGAGCGCAATTAGTCTAATTAGACAAGGACTATGCTACCCGACTGAGCTAGTCAGCCGGTCACTCACTGAGTCAATCACCGACTCAAAGTGATTGTGCACCTAAAACTGCGCACATAATTCAATTGAGCGCACCAGTCATGGCACATAATTGAAATTCAACAACCAATTGTGCGCACCCCACAAGACTTGCAATTGGCCAAATACTTATAAATAGGACCCACCACCTCGTCCCAAAAATACATCACAACGCAGTCAGCAATCGAATATGACTTTCTTCCTCTTTCGAGTTCCTCGTTTTCAAGCTTAGGATTTCAAGATTCCTCTCTGCAGCCCTAGCCTCAGGTATACTTTTCTTCTAGTTTTTAATTCTTTTAGTTCTAGTTCTTAGTTTTAGTCCTTTGTTCTAGTTCTTAGTTCTAAATCATTGGTTCTAGACTTTAGGTTCTTAAGTTTTCAGTTCTAGATCTTAGATTTTAAATCTCTTTAATCCTTAATTCTTACCCTTTTTCCCTGGTTCTAGTTCTCAGGCTCTAGAACCAGTTCCTCCTTTTCTAATTTTAGTTGTAGATTTAGGTTCTAGCCCTCTAGTTCTTAAATTCTAGATCTTAGATCTTAGGATTTAATCTAAATTTTTAGTTTTCTGATTTTAGTTCTTAGTTTCCATAACCAGTCCTTAATTTCCATCTTAGAATTTAAATTTTAGTTCTAAATCTCTAGTTTTAGGCTTAGGTTCTTATTCTTTGACCAATTTTGACGTTCTAGTTCCTAAATTTTTGTTCTAGAATTTTAGTTCTAATTTTTAACTTCATTCTCAAAATCATCGATTTTTGATCCGTAAATCCATAATTTATAAATTCAAAATTCATTGTTTCAATTTATATTATTTTCAAAGTAAATCCTAAGCAACCGATTTGCCCAAGGGGAGCTTTCGGAGGGTACCCGGGGACCGGTCTGATCCTCCTTAGCATAACGGACTGAAAACCCCCTTTTTTTTAATTAATTAAATTTCTAGTAAAATTATGATATTTAAATTAATTAGACTCCTAGTAAGATTAGGAGGCCATTTTTTAAATTAGACTCTTAGTAGAATTAGGAGACCTTTTCTTTAATTAAACTCTCAGTAGGATTAGCAAACCAAGTTAATTAGAATCCCAACAGCAATTGGAAAACTAAATCAGTTAGACTATAGGCAACCCACAGTTGTTGTCGTTGGCCGGCCAGCGATTCAGTAAAGGAATACAACCTGCAAGCCCCCCACTTAAGTTCTTAAAGCGTGATCAATAACGTGTTTCAGCGTCGACAAATATCTGCAGTTAGCAATCGTATCATCCAGGTATTCTCCATTTAATATTCACCTCTTTAATTTCAGCAATTTAGTATTCCCTAATTTATTACTCCATCATCGCCTTTGACAAAGTTCACTTGGACCGAATTGGGCCACTCTTTTCGAGGACCGAAAAAAACTCAGAAAAAGTGTGTACCAATAGACTAGCCCTAGTTTAATTTATTTGGTTTTTTATTTTCCTTGTTTTATTTAATTGGATTTTTTATTTTTTTCACTTTTTTTTTTATTTTATTTAGAATTTTGTTTTGTTCTGCTTTATTATTTTTCTACATACTTGCACGTGGATAAACTTTTAAAAAAAAAAGAGAAAAAAAACTATTTTAAAATGGCTGGCATCAGAAAATTAAACTTTGATGATATCAACCCACCCTCATGGGGCCTCCCTAGTGATCCCAAGTATAACGTTAGGTTGTCTTGCTGGATAGCCCAATGTCGTGCCCAAGTAAATACGGTAAGTGAGAGTGAAAAATACCCCTTCGCCTCACGAAACACATATTATAGCAACAGCAGCAGAGAAAGTGATGACGGACAGAACCCCACGACTAGTCAAGTTATGGACCACACTGCCAGTGCACTCACAAAAGGAGGAAAAGAAGCGGACACATTGCTTAGGTCCCAAAGACAAGTTACTCTGAGGAATAGACAAGAGGAAAGGAGGTCAACTCCTCTACATGCTTCGACTCTCCCGACACATAACACATATACCTCTCACACCTTCAACAACAACTACCGAGGATAACCCTCTCCTGAGACACCTAGAAAAGACACCGCCATGAACATAAACAACCTCCACCAACTTTTAGACAACTACATGGCTAAGAAAGAACGCTCTAACCAATTTTGCACGTTCGACAAATTTTGTCGAGACATCGATTTCACTGTACCCACTGAGTTCAAACCACCCAAATTTAACAAATATAATAGTACGGGAAACCCAAAGCACCACTTGGCCCTATTCTGTAATGACTGTCGACCAATCTGCACCAATCATGGGCTCCTGATCCATTACTTTCAGAGATCGATAGAAGAAGCCCTTGACTGGTTCACTGCCTTACCTCTAGCAGAAATCGAGACATTTGAAGATTTAGCCGATAGATTCCTAGACCAATACCAACACTTAACTCAAAAAGTGGTCAGTCTCACTGACTTGATGCACACAAGACAAAAAGATGACGAAGACTTCTCAACATTCGCCAATCGTTGGAGAAGGCTCGCCACCCGAACGGGGAATCAAATCAAAGAAAGCGATGTGATAGAAATCGTGATCAACAATACCTGAGAGCCTCTTCGGAGCATTCTCATCCTAAGCGACTACTCTAATTTCTCTAGCCTCCGAGAGCACGCTTCACGCATAGAGCGTCTCCTGAAGAATGGGTGCCTTACTCTCTCTACCCTAACATCCAACAGACCCTCTTCTGACAACCCTGATACAAACACCCTAAAGGAAACTATAAGTCCTAAACAAATCAACATGAACCAAGAACAAAACAAAACAAACTCTCAACCATACCACCCATATGACCAAGCTCAAGATCTATACCTAAACCCATACTATGACCAAAACCAGTGCCCCAACGACACACAAATTGACATCGCCTATTACAACCCATTGTTCGATCAAACTCAACTCGCGTACGATGTCGTCCACTCATTCACTCCTGCCCCATTCCACCCAGCTAGCCTCATTTGCAGAATGGAACCCCCTTCAGACCATGTCCATACTATTCACTCACAACCAACCAACCCTATCCCACGTACCGATAAAAGCGAAATTACCTTTCGCCCAAAATCGGTCACTAAGATCACTAAAATTCAAACTATCACTTAATCCACCCCTAAACTAACTCAACCCATCACAAAACTCATCGCCAAGCTCAACGCACTTATCCCCGAACCAACTCAACCTACCCCTGAATCCTATAACCTATAAACAAACGAATCAATCCCCACACATCCTGAACAGGCGCCGAAACCAATGACTCAAACTACCCCCAAACAGGCTCACATGCTGATTCTAAAAGTAATTTTCGAACTAATCAATCAGTATTATACAATGCCATTTATACTTAAACCAATCACAACACTAAACTCTGAACCCAAACCCGTAATCCAATGTACCCTCGAAATCACTAGCCCTCTCGCTTCCAAATCAACTCTGAAACTAACCCCCAAAATTGAACACATTGGCAAACACATTACCCCACCAATCTTAAAACCAGTCCCTGAATAAATTCCTACACCTGCTTTAGAACATGAACTCAACAACAAACACATCACTCCACTAACCTCAGAATCCACTCTCGAATTAACTTCTACTCTCACTTCTGAATCTAAACTCACTACCACCTCACCAACTTCAAAACAAAATCTCGAACCCAAATCGGTTACCAAACATACCTCCAAACCACCCAGTCCAGAATCACTCATTGGGCTAATTTTGGAGCCAACTCATGAATCAACCCCTACAGAACCCACCACTGAACTTATCATCCCCTCAACTCTGAAACAAGAACTTAAACCCACTATTGAATTTACCATTCCACTAACCACGAAATTGAACTCCAAACTCAAACCTATTATAAAACCTAAACTTATCATCAAACCTAAACCTATTAACAAAACTAAACTTTTTATAAAACCTAAACTTATCATCAAACCTAAACCTTCTATGAAAACTAAACCTATTATCGAATAGAAACGAATTGACGAATTTAAACCTATCATCGAACATGAACCTATCACAGAACCTAAACCCACGATCGAACATGAACCTGTCATCAAACACGAAACCAAACCAATCATTGAACTTAAACCAATCGTCGAACATAGACCCAAACCCGCCATCCAACCTGAACCCATTGTCAAACCTGAACCTGCCATCAAACTCGAGCCTGATATCGAACATGAACCCGTCACTAAAGTCAAACCTATTCCTACAAGACCAACTCCACTCACCTTTGAGCCAACAACCGAACCTATCGAGGAGCCGATCATTGCTCCCACTTTTGAAATCAAAATGGACTAAAATCCTACGACCCCGATCAACATCCAAATCAATATATCACCAAATCCTCAAAAGTCACAACAACATGAAATCAACGTCACAACTAAGACCGATTCTAACCACCGGATCCGGACTTTCATAGACCTCACAATCAAAACCTTCACAGAACACCAACTGGTAATAAAACTACTACACCAAACTCTCGACACTAAACCTCCTCCAAAAATTACAAATCAAACTTTAAAACAACCTCACGATAAATCAAAAATGCGAATCAAACGAAACAAGCATAATCAAATAAAACCAAACTGCCCCACACGAAAGAAAGGTCCACCTTGGCCTATGCCCTCGTGTCTCCTCCTCCTGCTTTACCTCTGCCTTATCCTCTCACTACCTTTACAACACCATGTTCCCTCTCAATGCATCCTGCTCCAACTTCACCCACGAACAACTTTCTAATAACCCATAAATAATTTTGGAAAACTCTAACAACTTTACACTCCAACTTTATGAGAGGCCTCTCTCCATCAAAAAACCAAAGAAGGTCCCTCCCGACAAGGAAACCCCGACCATAAAAGACTAATCAAAGGAAGAAATCAAATGACATCACACCTATTTTAGCAAGATATCACCCAAAACATGAAAGCAAACATGACGTCCCTCTCATCCCAAAATGACCAAATCGAGAGGGATCAAGGACCCTGAAACAAACTATCCAACTGTCACTTTACCCATCCGACCTCCTGAGTCAGACTCCGCTTAAGGAATTGATGTTGGACCATAACACAAAAATAAATTTAAAAAATTCAAAAAATATATACAAAATAAAAAAAATATATATATATATATATCATCTGCTCAATAATATCTCTCACCTACAACTCTTACTCGATCGAGAACTTGAAGTCGGGGAGCTAGTGCTAAGGAAAAAGTGCTTGTACAACCACCTCGCCTAGAGGAAATCAAACCCATATGGGAAGTACTTATATTATCTCGACAACATACCCAACATCTAGCCCTTGGAATCATAACTCAATGACCATCATGTCTCGTAGCCTAAACAGGCATACTTATATACATATAATTTTCGTAGTCATCCCAAGGCATTCGCCAGTCATAGGTCATTATTTTGAAAACTATTTTGGGTACCATCTGACTCATTTACCACACTCCTATTCGAGCAAGTTGATCGAAAGGACTAGTGGATCATGAAACTCTCTTTCTGAAATATAGAAAACTTTGGATTCTCATACACCCTCTTCAGCCATTGGAGTTGATGTTAAAGCAGAAAAAAATGAAAATGTAAGGTTCCATCAAATCTCATAATTTTTGCGTCAGCAGGATGTTTCAAAAAAATATACATAGATGCTTCAAAAAAAGAGGGAGAAAAAAAAAAGAGAGAAAAGAAGCACAATCGAGCTAGAGCAATATGATGAATGAATAGTCAATGAATTCAGGGAAGCCTAAGCAAATTGTTAGGGCATTCCTGATATTTTCATTAGGAGAGCATAAGCAAACCACGAGGGCCTCCCTGATATCTTCACACTACTAGATATCGTCGTACGGTGGCAGGAGGAGGACAAAACTCCTGCTAACCATAGAATTTGAGACTTTGATAATGTTCAACCATGAGGGAGAGCTTAATCATGGCACCGCATTACCCATCCGAGAAGAAAGTAGTTGACTACGTACTATTTCAAAATTTGATTGAATAAGAAGCTACCCTCAGATCAATAAACCTTACCTCCTCTTCACCCTTAATTTTCTTTTCGAGCAATGAGCCAAATGACTTTCAAAATCTCTTTAAGAATAAAATCGAAAACTCTTGAATGACAAGTGATGCAATCACCCATTACCTACCATTCACCTCGATCTTTTTAAAAGCTACGATACTTGACGAATGTTTAGCACTTACAAAATCGAGCCCGGCATGTGGCCGAAATAATCAAACTACCTCCCAACATGGGATCATCACAAATACACTCGAAGACATCTGTGAGGCTGATAAAAGTCCCATTGTCACTTGACACAGGGGCATTTATTTTTCAAGAGCGCTAGCACCTTGGTAGTGATGATCATGTCACAAGACCGATACCCCAAACTGGGGCATTCTTTTAAATTTTAATTTAGTTTTTGTTTTTTCACCTCGGATACCCCAAACTGGGGCATTTTTTTATTTTTTTTAGTTTATTCCTTGCTTTTCTACCTTGGGACCAAAAACATTCAAAACATGACAAACAAGAAACATACAACAATAAATATAAACAAACATAAAAAAAAATAAACACAATAAACAAAACAAAAAATATATATCACTTCATTTATAACAAATTTTTACAAGTATCAACAGACCCATACCTCCTAGACATATAACCCAAAACGAAAACCTAAAATTCTAATCTACAACCCAAAATAAAAACTGAGCCCAAAACAGACACAAAGCCCAAGCTCGAAGCATCCAATCAGAAGCAACAAAAGGAGAGATAGAGGATTGGTTGGGGAACACCTCTTTCCATCCATTCAGGGGACTTTCCTTTTGCCATCTTCACCTTCTAATAATAATGAAGGATGTATCAATCACCTCATTCCCAATACCGCCCATCCTCAGAATCACGTCATCATCACCGAGCATCACCTCGGGTTGAAGACCATGCGAAACCATAAATATAGGAAGAAATGACATGACAATCGAACAACTGGATCACAAGATATCACTAAAACATAAAAATTAGAGTAAAATAGGAAAGAATAAACAAAATAAAAGAAACTCAAAAATATTTAGAAACTCGCCTAATTAAGCGCCCGAAATGGAATGCGCAATTCAATTATGCGCATCTACATAAGCACCTAAATACAATCACGCACACCCCAAGGGGCGTGCAATTGAACTTTTGCCCGTGCATAAGTCTCGACAAATCAATCACATGCAACTATGCCTGCACACAATGAAATCACTCGCCAATGTTATCACACGGAATCCGAAGGGTCACCCGCATAGTGACCTGGTGATGCTCCGATTACGCACACTAAACCGAGCGGATAATTGGATTACATGATAAACCTCATGCACGAAATCTGAAACGACACTTGAACACCTCCACTCTGCCAGCCTCGTGACGCTTCGATTGGGCGCTATCCATAGAGCGCTTAATGATATTGCACATGCGCACACTAACGCACAATCACCTCTCTTATCCCATAATCATGCACATGTGGCCCACCGCACAATTAAATCAAATGCCCAATACCCTACGCATAATACTCAGCTATGACCACATTTCAAATAGAATGCACACCCTCACGCCCCTTTATCCTAGCTCAATCAGAATCCCTCTTTCTCTTCCATCCCATCGCGTAGCCTCATAGGTTGTTTAGAGAGAGAGAGTTGTTGACCACACCTACGTCCCACCGCGAAGCTAAAACTTCACCAACACGACCTAAGGAAGGATGGACCAATGTCTCATCAGTAAGAGTTAAGAATGAGCCTCCTGAAAATCCTATCACCCTACCAAGACCAAAGTTAAATCCGATAACAATCCTGACACCATTCAAACTAACTCCAACCCATTATATAAGCAAGATTTGCGAAAGAAAGAAACACCATCCTTACCCCATCACGACATTGAGACAACTAAGGAATCATCAACTGCGCACATGTCCCGTTGCGATGCAACTATAACTTGATCTCATCACAAACCTGTCTCATCGTGACATTACTACCCAAGACGTTCAGACACATCCCGTCCCGATGCATAATCAAGAAGGGAAGGCTCAATCAATGTCCCATCGCAGAGAGCCGAACCTTCCAAATGCCATCTCAAATAACACCTCCCCAAAATCCCATCGCATCGCTTTGCATTACCAATAGAGGGGAAGGCTCCATCATGTCCCATCGCAAAACCAGAGACCCAGTTCCCAAATCCCTTGTCACGTAGCAATCATCACCACGACCAAAACACACCCACGCTGGCAGTAGAGGAGGATAGACCCTCCACCATCCCATCGCGCGAAATTCAGTGAGCCCCTACCATTACAGCAATTAGAAGAAGAGAGGAAGCCCTCTGACATCCTATTGCACCCATACCATGTTCCAACGCGAATATCTTATCAAATTTCCCTCAGGTCCCATCACACCTACAATCGATAGGACTCACTGTAGCACATGGCCATAAGGGGAGGACCGCCATGCCCCTTTATTTTAGGTTTGCTGATTATGTTATTAGAAAACACAGTGGTGATGATGGTGGAAATAACCAAAATAAAAGGAGATGATAGAGATGGAAAACAGCAATCTAGAATACAACACAGTCCTGTGAGGTCCAGGGCCTGTTGTAGCAAGTTTTGATAAGAAAGGATTTGTCCCACAGTGAGTGATGATCTAAACCACTAGGGCATAGTAAATCTACAGATCTAGCTACAGATCTGGCAATTCTAATAGAAAAGGAGTTTAAGTGTCATAAAACTAAACTAAAACTAAAAAAATAGGAAATAAACTACAACTAAAGAAAGGGGGGTAAAGAAGAACGGTGATGAAGTGATAAAATAAAGTAAAAAGGTGGAGAAATAAATAGCTATGGTAAAATCAGCATTGCAACTCAGATCTAGAAATGAATCTGTAGCAATCCTTTAGATGGCTGTAAGCACATCTACAAGGTAAAAGAATCTAACCTAACCCAGAGGTTTGGACTGATCTTAGGGCTATATTTTGTCCACTCAAATGGTCACAGAATATCTCAGGGATTTCATCCAAGCACTGGATTAAATTAGAACATGAATCCTATTGCAAACACTGTGGTTGCAAGGCTACAAGCTCAAGTAACCATAGGAGCAAACAACCCTTAAAAATTAGGTGAAAAACACAAGAAATCAAAGGCTGGATGTTGACTTTAGGCTCAACCGGTCATTTCTATAAAAAGGCCTGCAATGACCCATGTGTAAAAATCCCAAGTCTATTAACTGAAAATGGCTTTACAAAACAGAGGAGAGTTTGGCTATGCAACTATCTCTCACTTGGCTACAAGCTCAAGTGCTAAGAAGAAGAATCCAGCTCAACCCTGTGACCTAAACCAGCCTTAGGACTATACCTTGCCCACTTGAATGGCCACAGGTTATCCCAAAGGTTATCCAGATCACTGAGGTTGAAGATAGAACATTAAAACTACTGCTGCCACCATGGTTGCAGGGCTTCAAGCTCAAGCAACCATGGGAACATCAAAACTATAAGAATCTATGTTAAAAATGTAGAGAAAATACAATTTTAATAGAGTATTAAACATGGCATTTCATTGATTAAAAAGACTTACAATGATTGCCCTCAAGGCAGCAGTCCTTGCAAAAAAAATAAACCAAAAATAGCTCACTATGTCTATATAAAACCCATTGCAAAACTAGACTATACCTAGCTTCTCTAGTAAGCTTGAACTGAGCTTTACACCTGAGCTAAGGAAGAAGAAAAAGGGAAAATAAAAGGGAAACAAGCCTGGCTCAAAACCCTATAAAAAACTAAGGGAGCTTAAGCTATTCCTGGCTGATTTACAAAACAGAAAATAGCCTATTTATACAATCCATAGCTGCTATAATGTGCCTTAGCCAATCAGAAATGAGGAAGTTTGGAGTTGGTGTTGTGGCCCATTTGTGGCCCTTGGATGCCTTGAGATGTGTGGGAAATTGGGATGTGTGCCCTAGAAGGTGTGAAATCTCCAAAATGTCCTTGGGTGCTGAAATAGGCTATTGGAATTCGTGCCTCGCGAGGATAGTGCTTTAGATTTCATTCTCACTGGGCTCAAAATACAACATTTTTCACCTCGCTAGGCTCTCGCAAGGTTCAAAATATAGCATTTTGCACCTTGCTAGGTTCAAATGCAGCCTCGCCAGGTTCAAATGTAACCTGCCAGGTTGATTTACAGCATATTTCAACACTGCAATTGCTCGACAAAATGCTTCAGCAGTGGAACAGCTCGAGTGCCTATATTTTTCAGCTCTACATCACTCGACTTCCAGTCCAGAGCTTGTGGGGTTCAGTTGAATTGCTCGAGTATGCACCGCAGCTGCTCGAGTGACCACAATAGCTATTCGATAAAATGCCTTCAGCAGTAAACTACTTTAAATCTGCAGATCTACAACTCGAGTGCTTCAGTGCAGCTGCTGTGCTGCTTGAATGGTGCAGTGCAGCTGCTATTTTCAGTTGCTCAAATGATGTGCTAGAGAGGTTGCTTTCCTAGCAAGTGCAGCTGCTCAAAAGGTCTTAGTTTGCAGCCAATATAAACTACTTGAATGGTGCAGTGCAGCCAGCTTTAATGATGCTGCACCCAAGAGGTTTCATTTACAACCACGACAGCTGCTATATGCTTCAAGGCCAGGTTTTTAAGGATGCAGCAGTTTAGTGGCTTCTTTTGCTGCTGTACTAAGGTGCTCAAAGGCCTGGTGTTGGTCGGTATTTCAGACTGCTACTATTTTATTAAGAACAGTGGAGAGAATAAATTCAGAGTGGAGATGTGGAGATGGGTCATTACAACAAGTCTAAAATATACACAGTCCTGCAAGATACAGGGTCCATTGTAGGAAGTTTTGTTAAGTAAGAGTTTGTCCCACAGAGAAATTGATCAAGAACCCAAAATGGGCTATAATAGTAGACCTCCAGATCTGGCTACAGATCTGAAAATCCTAAAGAAAGGGAGTTGGGTGTCACGACTACACTAAATTATTCCTAAAAATAGATAAATAAAATGTAGCCCTATCCTAAAGAAAGGGTTAAGAGGAAGATGGTGGTAGTGTGTGCCAAAATAAAATACAAAAATTATGAGAAGTAAGTAGGTTAAGCTAGAGTTAAAGTAGTGATGTAACTCATATTTAGTCTGTCTCTGTAGTGTTCCTTGCTGAGACGCTATTAAAAGCCTCAACAAGGTAAAAATATCCAGTTTAACCCATGCCATTTGGGGCGCTCTTAGGGCTATACTTCGTCCACTCTAATGGTCACAGGGTATCTGATAGGGTCGGTCAAATCCTATTGGTTAAAAAAGACATTGTCAATCTAACCCAGGGGAGTGGGCTGATCATTCCCCTAGCCACTGGGCCAGATACAGCCATGAATGCTATTACAGCACTATATAATGCCAGTGCTACAAGCTCCCTAGATCTGTGCATAGACTTGGCTGACATCCATAGGTATTCCAACTCATAAGATCCTAAGTGCTTTGCTAAGGCCAACTGCTCACTAGTGCCCACAAAAAGGACCATGCAACAGGTTGAATAAGGCTTTAGATTCAACTGGTCATCGCTACAAACGGCCAACAATGACTCAGCCTCAAGCTACAATTTCTACAAAGAGATCAGATCTAACATCTGATGTCGACTACGTAAAACAGAGGGGAGCCAGTTCCTGTACAAACCTCCTCACAAGGCTCTAGATGCTCATGTGCAGGGGAGAAGAATCCTTCTCAAACATGTGAATGGACACATCTTTAGGACTATACTCTATCCACTTGAATGGTCACAGGGTATCCCATTGGTCTGTCCATACCACAGAGGTCTGAGAAAGAACATGAAAACTGCTGCAACCACCATAGTCCAAAGGCCTCCGAGCTCCCTGGATCTCACAATAGATCCAACATTGCTTTTCATGGGCCTATTAAACAAAGAGAAATCAGATGACAAACAATAGACCTACTAGAAACTCAATGGGCTAGTCCCAAATACATGGATCCTATAGACATCTAAAGAAACCATAAGATCTTTAGATTCAATTAGGCATTAAAACAGCAATCCATTGCTAAACATAAAACTTACAATGAACTGTCTCCAGGTTATAGCCTGTACACAACTGCTCATCCAAAAATTCCAATGTATACCAAAAACCTATTACAAACTGAAAATAAAACTAAACCTAGCTACTTACAAGGGGGGTTAGCCAGCAAGTGCTAGGCTAAGAGAAAAGAAAAATAAGAAAAAGGGATTATCAAACCCTAACCCTAGCCTGTTGGAGCTCACAGCAGATAGAGGATGAAGGAATGATGAAAATAATAAATTCTAACTACAGCTTATATACTCTGTCAAAACGGCCTTGGCTCTAAGGAGATTAACCCTAATTTTTTCAGCAGACGTGACACTTTTTAAACCCTTGGATGCCTGGTGAAATGCACCTTAAAATCCATGCCTCGGGAAGTGTACCCTCGCCTTGGGAAATTCCTAAAAGGTCCTTGAGTTAAAACTAAGAAGTGGAGAGCCCGGGCTGTGCGGGGCTGGTATCTGCTTTTAGCTCATTCACACACCTGCTTTGCCTTCACAGAGTTGCCTTTGGCTGATGGTAAGTGCTTGCTTTCATGTTAACTATTCATTTGATAGCACAGTTCGTTGGCGCTGCAATGCTGTCACGGAGATGATCTAGAGCGCCAAGATTTCTCGCTTTGAGCTTCAGAAGCTCTCTCTCGCTATGTACTCATGCAGTTATGCTCCTACGCTTGCATAGTCAATGGTAAGGCTTTAGAGTGCGCGAGATTTACGCGAAGAGAATTCTGGGTGTCTCTCCCTTTTAGGGCTATGCAAGAACTCTGCGAGATGACATTTTGTTCAGTGTACATATGGACTCGCTGTGTTCTTCGTGTGGCTGCTTTGAGGCTTGATCTCCGCGAGAGCTTCGGGACCATAGATTCTGGGGACTTTAACCTGTGAGATCTTCGCGAGGTCATTTCAGTTTTCCTTCTGACTACACGATGTATCTGCGTGAGGGACTCTTCCACTGCATCTTTAGCTTCGCGAGGAAGCTCCTCAACTCTGCGAGGTCTATCTTTTGCTGCTCTGGTCTATTGCACTTGCTACTGTCGCAGTCTCCTCCCTTCTCAGCTAACTTCATTCATCTTCTAGACTTTGGTCAATGGTGATCAGCAACAATGAGTCACCATGGTGAGCACTACCAAGGTGTTCCATTAGGCTTTGTCTCAGCTGTCATCATTGCGTGCATTTTCTCTCTCCTTTGGGCTAAAAAGCAAGGAGTTTGGATTAAGTTGCACATTTTATTGCTAACTACAAAATACACTTAACAAATGATTATTAGTCTGCTCCAAGGTCCAGCAAAGGCTAAGTTAAGAGGTGAAAAGTGGTACTTTTCAGTGAATAACACCTGGCTTTTTCAATTAATTACTCGAACACCAGTTGTTGGCTTCACATTAAACTCGTGGGTTTCAAATATGCAAGAGCCCTTAAATGGAAGCAGGTTCCAGCTTATGAGGATAAAAAAGGCACAGCTTTAAGCTGCTCGCTTGAATTTTAGATTCTGCAGGGAGCTGCTCGACAGCAACTACTAGTGCTTCATCATGGAACTCAAGATGTTTAGTTGTGCAGGGCAGCTCGAGAGGTTAAGGTGTGGAACAACTCGAGAGGTTGGGAATTGGAGTGCTCAAGAGGGTGGTTTTCAACAGCATTTGAGTTGCTCGCTGGGCACAAAGAAGTAAGCTCGCGAGGCTCTCTTGCATGCAGCACTAAGCTTCTCTCCAGCTCGCGAGGATAAAAAAATCCTATTCGCGAGGCTCAAAACTCCAACAACTTTTAAGCTTCTCGTAGAGTTCTCATTGTATGCAGCTGTAAATCCTGTAAGGTTCAAATTAGGAGGCTCGCGAGGTTGCTGTGTGGTTCATATGCAAGCTGCTCAAAAAGTCTTGGTTTGCAATAGTACAACAACATTTGCAAGCTGTTTGGTTGCTTGAAAGTGCAGCTGCTCATGATGTTTGTGATATACAACAGCGCCATAAAGTTAAAGTGCAGCAGTTCCTTCACTTGACAGGCTGCAACACCTCAACATTCAGCTCATGGGTGTGCTCAATTGCTAGTGTGCTGCACACATGGTGTGCTTGAAATATAAATAGCAGTTGTTCGATCTCTTCAAGACAACAGTTGTGCTTTAGGTCTGTACCCCACTACTGCACTTTATTAGGTGTAGGTTGTGTCTTCAGCAGCTGCAGGTGGTGTGTAGCTCTAGTAGATGGTGTAGTAGCTCTTTGCATGAGTTGCCGGTCTGCTTGAATTGCAGCCATAAAACAATGAAGCAGCAAGTCTTCTTCAGCACTGTGGCTTGGAGGTATAAAGGAGCAATTTAGTGTCAAATCTATAGGTCTAGAGTTTAACTTCTTCATTGTAGCTGCTCTCGGGGCTGTTGTGCTCCACTCAATGTGTTGCACTGCTGCAAGCACCTATAGTGTTGTAGCTGTCATGCCCAACTGTTGTTCTCTTTAATACATTGCAGCAACACTCTTCTCTACCTTGGCTTCACTTCTCACCCTTAACAGGACACTAGGACCCCAATGCATGCAACACCCTCAATGGTGTGCACCACCATGGTGCAGTCAGTTTAATTCCATCAGCTTCACAAATTAGCTCTAAATTTCCCCTTCTTCTTGGCACTAAAAGGACGGATTGTAACTCTAAGCTATGAATTCCTGTTATCTACACAAACACACTTAAAAACCATTATTAACTAGCTCAAAGGTCTATTAAAGGCTAGGTTAAGGGGTGGAAAGTGGTGCTTTTCAATGCTCAATAATCCTACCACAATAGCGACCCTCGGGTCCAGCGGTAGCAGAAGTAAAGAGAGGAAATCCTCTTATGCCCCATTACGACGCCACTACAACAACCAGCAAGTCCCATTGCATACAAAAGACCCCAATAGGTAATAAATCAGGTAAGCATTATCACCCCCTACTCTTTACTCGATATTTCTTTTAAAATATAATTAGTTAATATTAAGTCAAATGTTTTCAAAACCTGTCTCTCTCTATCCGTGAATCACTATAGTCCTCCCATAAGAGACAATCATCAGTATTCACGAGAAGGTTAGACGAAGCATCTGACATACCAAGTGTCATCTTGACAACCACGCAAACGATCGATTCCACAAATCTCATACCGGTGGATCTGCTTAGCGATATTTTGGAAGCCACATTTTCTAAAGTTTTACAACTAAATTGGTCTTAAGTTAAATTCCCAAATTTTTAAGAATAAACAAAAAAATAAAAAATAAATGAAAAAATAAAAAATAACAAAATAATGAACTCCTATCTATCAAATTTTCACTTCTCACTGGAAAACAGAACATTAAATATACTCAACTCAGAGAAATCATAAATGTCCACTGGAAAAGGAATGCTTGATGCACATTGGTGTGAGCAATAGGTCACCCAGTCTGACATGACTTGCGAAAGCCTTCGCCATTATATGATATTCCACCTTTCTATCGGTCTCTAGACCTTATTTCCAGACAGTGGTATGACGCCCCCCGGCATCTCGATTGTGTTGTATATCCCTTTGTTTGATTGCCCCTTGCACCTGCAATTAGGATATCGACTCTCCTACCATTTGATTACCCCTTGCAGCAAGTCGCGATATGTGGCGGGATGTCCCTTGCACCCACAGATTAGGTTATGCCTCTTTTCTTCCGTTGATTGCTACTAGCAGCACATCGCGATATGTGGCTGTATGTCACTCACATCCACAACATGGAATACACCTTTCGACGGCTACCACTAGGCCCCCAAATGCTCTATTTTAGCTCGCGCTGATAGATAAGAAAGTCAAGCATCTCATGTCAGCACCCCCGATTCGCATTTATGATTTCCCAAGAAAACGAGAAGGTACCTTAGATGACGGGTGTCTACTTCTTCAACACATTCTTATTCCACAAGAACGCGTCGAAGAGGGGCATCTATACACCCCCATTTTTCCCTCTTAGAATATACAAGCCTATTCGGTCAACCTTTGACTTTGCCCATGATCTCTGGGAAAGGACTAACCTTTTTCGAAGACTTTAAAACCCTACGTGGGGACCATGCACTGAAATAATAGTACATGGTCAGGACCCAAGCTAAAACAATAGCTCTGTGGCTCAGACCCGGCTCAAACCCAGGAAAGTCCTGAATTATGTGCCCTGTACAGCGCACATAACTCAATTGCATGCCCCACGGCCAGCGCGCAATTGGTCTCTCTTAGACCAGGATTTCACTTCCTGTGGACCACCTAGACCTTGATTATGCGCCCTATCAGGAGCGCATAATCATATTATGTGCTCCACCACCAGCGCGCAATAGGCTCATTTTGGACTAGTCTCTAACCTTCTAGAAACCACCTAAGACGCGATTGTACACCCTACATAGTGCGCACAATCGGATTATGCGCTTCTACACTAGCGCATAATCGGTTCCCAAGCGAACCTGGTCTCTAACTCCATAAACCGCCTGAAAATTCTCTATTAAGCGCATGAATTAAAGCGCTTAATTGATTGTGCGCACTAATCAGAGCGCACAATTAGTCTAATTAGACTAGGACTATGCTACCCGACTGAGCCAGTCAGTCGGTCACTCACTGAGTTAGTCACCGACTCAAAGTGATTGTGCACCTGATACTGCGCGCATAATTCCATTGAGTGCACCAGACAGGGCGGATAATTGAAATTCATCAACCAATTGTGCGCACCCCTCACAGTGTGTGCTATTGGCTAAATACCTATAAATAGGACCCACCACCTCATCCCAAAAACACATCACAACACAGTCAACAATTGAATACGACTTTCTTCCTCTTTTGAGTTCCTCGCTTTCAAGCTTAGGATTTCAAGATTCCTCTCTACAGCCCTGACCTCAGATATACTTTTCTTTTAGTTTTAAATTCTTCTAGTTCTAGTTCTTAGTTCTAGATCATTGGTTCCAGACTTTAGGTTCTTAAGGTTTCAGTCCTAGATCTTAGATTTTAAATCTCTTTAATCCTTAATTCTTACCCTTTTTCCCTTATTCTAGTTCTCAAGTTCTAGAATTAGTTCCTCCTTTTTTAATTTTAGTTCTAGATTTAGGTTCTAGCCCACTAGTTCTTAAATTCTAGATCTTAGATCTTACGTTTTAATCTAAATTTTTAGTTTTCTTATTCTAGTTCTTAGTTTCTAAAACCAGTCATTAATTTCAGTCTTAAAATTTAAATTATAGTTCTAAATCTCTAGTTTTAGGTCTTAGGTTGTTTCTTATACCAATTTTGACGTTCTAGTTCCTAAATTTTAGTTCAAGAATTTTAGTTCTAATTTTTAACTTGATTCTCAAAATATCGATTTTTGATCCGTAAATCCATAATTTATAAATTCAAATTTTATTTTTTCAATCTATATTATTTTTAAAGTAAACCCTAACCAACCGATTTGCCTAAGGGAGATTACGGAGGGTACTCAGGAATGGGGCTGATCCTCCTTAGCCGAACAGACTCAAAACCCCTTTTTTTTTAATTAATTAGATTTCTAGTAAAATTAGGATATTTAAATTAATTAGACTCCTAGTAGGATTAGGAGAACCTTTTTTAAATTAGACTCCTAGTAGAATTAGGAGAGCTTTTTTTTAACTAAACTCTCAGTAGGATTAGGAAACCAAGTAAATTAGAATCCCGCAGGAATAGGAAAACCAAACCAGTTAAACTATATGTAACCCACAGCTGCTGTCGTTGGTCAACTGGCGATTCAGTAAAGGAGTTCAACCTACAAGTTCCCCCGCTTATCTTCTTAAAGCGTGATCAGTGTCGTGTTACGGCGTCGAAAAATATCTGCAGTTGGTGATCGAATCATCCAGGTATTCTCCATTTAATATTTGCCTTTTTAATTTTAGCAATTTAAAATTTTTTAATTTATTACTCCCTCATCGCCTTTGCCAGAGTTCACTTGGACTGAATTGGGCCACTCTTTCCGTGGATCGAAAGGAACCCAAAAAAAGTGCGTACCAACAGCTAGCTCCTTGCCGGGCCTATGGGCTTTGCTAACATTTGGCTGAGGTGGCTAAGGCGCCAGTGCCGGAGTTAGAGGCAGAGGGATTACATGAAGTGGGGGAGACAAGTTTGCTTCCACTTCTCTTGTTATTCTTTCTTATGGCTAAGCACCGATGTTCTACTTCTCTGGGGGGAATGGTGCGCCGTCTTAAGGATGACGCACGTTGGCTGCCGATCCTTGACGCACGTTGTTGCTTGTGTTGACAAGCTTCCTAAAATGTTCATCATAAATGGGGAGAAATTTGAAGAAGAGATACGCATCAGAGCTCTGCCTTTTAATGGCGGGAGATACTAGATGTAGTCTTCCTCTTCTAAGAAGGTGAAGATCAATGCCTCTTCCTTACTTTATTCCTAGTTTTGTTGACTCATCTCTGCATATGGCTGGTGTTCAGCTCAGTCTCTTGCTCTTGACTTGAAGTGTTTTTGGAGAGCCCTTCTACCCATGGATAGGGTGGAGGATTCGGAGGAGCGATTCGGTGATCAAAGATGAAGGATGTGGGTGAATGGTAGTAGGTCTCAGAGGTTCAACTTGATTAACTGGGTATCTGAAGGACTGATATGGGTGATCAGGGTAGAAGGGCGAAAAGGGGGTCAGGCTAGGAGATCTACTGTGGTGATGTGGGTGACTGGCCCTTCGCTGTGGTTTGGCATGGGATTATTGATGATCCCTAGGTTCTGCGGGGGTTGGTTGTTATTCTGGTTTAAATTTTGGAGGGATTCCCAGTCAATGTAGTTTTGTGTTCATGTTGTAGATCATGTCCCATAAAACCCAACAGTCTTCGAGGTCATGTCCTGTGAATCAATGAAAAGCATAGAACTTACTGTAGTCAAGGTTTGAAGGCCAGGGTCGAGGACGTTCCAGTGGGAATCAGATGAGGTTTTGATTACTGAGAAAGAAGAATATGTTGGAGATGGTGTCAGTCAATGGAGGGTAATGTTCGCGCTTCAATTGATAAGGGCCCCTGGTTTGCTTATTGAAGTTTTGGCGTGGGGGTACGTTATTATAATTTTATGGGTTAGCTGGCAAGTTTTGTGTGGCATTCTAGTTCTAGTTTTGATAGATGTTCTAGTTATGATTTTGATATTGATGATATCGCTGTTGATTTTAATTCTGGTATTGGTTATGTCTAGAATTCCTTGGTTGATAATTTTTGTTTCCAGAGTTTTATCCTTGATTGGCAACTGTGTTGACTTGCTTAGAGCCGGAGGGTTTCTTATTATTTTTTACCTTCGAGCCACTGGAAGAGGCGATCTTTAATGCTATTATTGAAAAAGGCAAGGTCTCCAACCTTGATGTGTCATTTGATACAGTTAGCGCGAAAGTGAAGTGCATCGAAGTCTATGCAATCACTTATAATAAGAGCTCTTCAAAGAGGCTCTTTGACGTTATCTATGATGATGTCGTTCACATCTTTCTCCTTCATCTGGCTTCCAGTGCGGGCGACGAGTTTCCTCCAACATACCACAAAGTATGTGACGTCATCCTTGGGCTCTTACTTCATTGTCATTAGGTTACTAAGACTGACTGTTTCTTGTATCAAGTGCTTGTACTAGTCCAGGAATTGGCTGGGCAAATCGTCGAATGTGTCGATCTTGTGAAGTGGTAGTCCGGCGAACCAATCGAGAGCCTCTCCTTCCAAGGATCTCTGGAAGTAGTGGATTTGGAGCCCTTGGTTATCACAAACAGACTTACAATCATTGCAAAATAACACTAGGTGGTGATTCAGATTCTCAGTGCCTCTGTACTTGCTGAACTTTGGCAGTTTCAACCCTGTAGGTAGGTTAAACTTGAGGTCCCGACAAAATTTATCGAATACGAATGAGAATCTGGGACACTCTCTCTTAGCCATGTAATCAAAGAGAATCTTGGGGAGATCCTCTACCCTTACGGTGGAATTTCTCTTAGCGATTTGAGGATGGAGTCTACTTTGTCGATTGTTACTAACAAAGGTGTGGGCAGTCTGCCTTGGCAGAGTCATACGAGGAAATGTGGTGTTTAGAGTCGGAGGTGGCCTTTCCTCCTGCATTCTCTCCCGCTCCTCCTATTCTTGTTGATCTTTGACGGCCTCATATGCCACTACCAAGCCTCAAAATAACTCTTTGGCTGCTTCTCGTCCCTTTTGTAATTTTTGGATACTAAGTTTCACAAGTTGTTTGGCCGTGAAGTTATGCCCAATCCCGCTTTCTCCCTAGCCATCATGGTTACTAGTGCTCGGGGGAGTGGAGGGGTTTCCCTCATTATCGGCCATGTTAATCTCAGAGTGACATAGGAGTGAATTGTAGGACGGTTCTTCATCATATATGTGGTTATCGTGGTACCCCCATAGATCACACGCAAGGAGATGCGAGTTGACTCCTTTAATGAAGGTCGGTCGGCCGACTCCAACAGCTAAAAGTAGTTTATAGTTTGTCTAGTCTAAATTCCCAATCCTCCTCTAAGTCTAATTAACTTGGTTTCATAATCCTATTATGAGTCTAACTAATCGTGGGACTTCTAGTACTACTATGACTGATTTTGTTTCCTACTGCTACTCTAACACCTAATTAATTTGGACTCCTAATGCTATTCTAATTCTAATCAATTTAGTCTCCCAATGTTACTCTAATTTAAAAAAGGAGGTTGTGGCCCGTTATGCTAAGGAGGATTGGTCCCGTACCCGGGTACCCTCCATAAATTCCCTTGGGCAAATCGGTTGGCTAAGGGGTATTGTGCAAGTAATAGGGATTAAAGACTGGATTTGTACTAAGAATTGAGAATTTAAGGATTAAAAGCTAAAACTATGAATTAAGGATTAATAATTAAGAATTAAGAATTAAGAACTACGAAGCCAAAAACTAGAACTAGAAATTAAGAACTAAGATCTAGAACTGGAATGAAAATAAAGAACTATGACTAAAAATTAGAAATTAAGAACTAGAACTAGAACAAAAGATTGAAAACTAGAACTAAGAACTTAAGAACTAGACCTAAAAAAAACTAGAACTAGAATTAAAACTAAGAACTAGAAAGAGATTACTTGAAGCTAGGCACTTCTTCCTCCTTCTGATGCCACAGAGAGAAACTCGAGCTTGGGAAGAGGCCCGAGCTCGAGAGAGGAGAGCTTGCTATTGAATTGGCATGAAATTGGTGACGTAAGGGGGTCTTTTTATAGGTATATAGACAATTTCGGGCATGGGACCATGTGCGCAATAAGTGGATTGCGCGCATGCCTGGAAGCGCTCAAATGAATTTCGCGCATAGTCCAATGCATTTAACTCACTTTGAGTCGGTCACTAACTCAGGAGTGACCAGTTGGGCAGGTGTCCTAGTTCCAGTGTGCCTGGGAACCAATTTTGCGCATATGGCTATGCGTGGAATCCAATACCGCGTGGGGGGGTATGCGCAAGATCGGGGAGTTCGGCCGGTATTGGGAAGTAGAGTCCCAGTCCGTCTCTGGATTGATTCCGCTTGGGGTCTCACACATGGAATCGATTCTGCACGGAGAGGTATGTGCAGAATCGGGGATTTCAGGCGGTGCTCGAAAGTCTATGCCTAGTTCAAGTGGGACTAGTTGCTCGTAGATAGCTCTGCGTGCAATTGAATTAAATGCATAGTATCTTGGGCTTAATTCAGGGACTTTTAGGCCTTGATGGGTCTGGGTTTCTGCGTTGATGTTTTCAACCCATACCTCGACTATACACCATGCTTATAGTCCCCATATTTAGGGTTTTAAGGTCTTTGGAGAGGGTTGGTCCTTCAATAGAGATTGTGGGCAAGGTCAAAGGTTGATCGAATAGGTTTGTAGATTCCGAGAGGGCAAAGTTTGGGTGTTTACAACCCCTTGTGATTCTCAACTAAGGATTTGGAAGCCATGGGTGCAACCTTTACCCATCACTTCCAACGAACCATTACTACCTTCCATTGATTAAGCACAATCCTTAGATCTGAAACCACTTCCCGACACCCTTAAGTACTGATTGTTTTATTTCAAAACCTTGCAAGTGCACAAGTTCAAATGAACTTGGGCGAGTACAAGGGTGTCAAACCACAGGGCCTAGTCATTTATTTTAAACTAAAACCTTATTTAGAAAGGGAATTTTTATATAAGTAATTTTGTAATTATTCTAGCAAAGAAAACAGATTTGGAAAATATTGAGAGATATGCCTGGGATCTCTCCTGGATCTGATATTCGTAAATAACTCACATTATATTTCTAACCTATTTTGAATCCCTGTTACCCCCGCTCCTGGCTACAAGCTCAGTCACTTCGTATATGAATTAGATAGATCTAATCATGAGTTAGATGTTGTTGTTCTAAGTGTGCATGATTTATTTGTGTTTTGAAAACAGATTTGCAAATGCTAAGTTATACTGAATCTGGAAAATTAAAAAGAGTAAAGAAATATCAGCACACAGAGAGGTGAATTAGCCTGCATGATCAGGGCCAATTGTAGCAAGTTTTAAATGTAAGTGAGTAAAAGACCGTCCACAGAGAATTTGTTTAAAATGTAAGATAAACCTCCAGATCTGAGCTACTAGATTTGGCCTCTTATCCTATCTACAAAGCACATAAGATGGGTGGTTGAATTTGTCACGTTAACAAAATGATAGAAGTAAAAGTTAAACTAAATGATTCAGATCTGAGTTGGGGGGATTTTGATGTAAACTTATAAAAATGGAGAAATAATATCTAACTTTGATTTGGTCCTTGAAACACACTGAGAATGACTGCAGATCAAATGAGAGATGTTCCAATCTTCATCTGGCTACAAGCACAGATGCAAGAGAAATAAATCTAACTCAAGGATTAAATTTAGGCTTATGGCTATGGTATGTCCACTTCAATGGCCACAAATCATCCAATAGTCTTTAATTTAAACCCTTAATTCAGAACAAGAAATACCACTACAAATGCTGTGAGAGATTAGGTTATAAACACTAATTCCCACAGGGTTAATGAATCAAGGGAAGTTGTATGAAAAACAGTAAATCTAAAGGAGTCTAGTGCAATAAGGAGATCAGAGGGAACCCTTAACACGAATCCAATTGAGAACGTACGGTTTACAGCAACCTTTTCAAATTCACATTTACAATTACAGAGCACAGCTTAAACAGCTCTCAGATTTGTAGTCTTGAATACAATCCTCTTTTGAATTACAGAGGTATCTCACAGCTCTCAATTGCAAGTAAAAGTTAGGCTATTACAAGGGTTTCAGCCAGGCTAGCTGATCTGGAAATGGGGGAATAGAAATGAAACCCAAAATCTGGATGCCCAAATTGGGCAAATGGTTCATCTATTTATAGTTTTCCCCAGGTCTAGCTCAGATGCGTATCGACCAATTAGAAGTGCTCAGATCTGTATCAACGAATGGTAGTGGAGCACAAGGATCCAGATCTGTTCTGGCCAATCAGAATTGCTCGATCTGGTTCAGCCAATCAGGCGACATAAGCATCAATTCTGTTATGCAATTTGAAAATCTGTTAGAGCTTCTAGAAGTTCCCGCCAAGTTATTTCATCTTCGGGAGCTCACATAGGGTGGAATATGCCTTCGCTTCGTGCTTAGAATTTTTTGGAATGTCCCTAGGTTTTTAAATGCATTGGGAAGCGTGTAAAAGATTACTGAATTACCCTTGCAGAAGCTAGGAATCTCCAGAATACCATTTCGCATAGTTTAGGGAACTTTTCGCAAGGTACTGTGACTCCTGAAGCTCTTTTCGCAAAGTTCAGTTACTGTAAGGAGTTCTTCTTTCGATCATCCTTTGAAGAGTTCAGTGCTCTTCAAAACTAAGCCCGAGCTTTTAGTTTTTCAGAGAGTTCATGTTCTTTTCGAATGGTCAAATTCTTTTCAAAAGCACTCAGAGTGCATTTTTCCGCTCAATTGCTCCATATTTCTTTTCTGGGTTGAGACCAGGTCTTTGCCTCTTCAGTTCAGGCATTTCGACAGCTAGTGAGGTTGTCCCTTCTCTTTCTTCCTTTGGATCGACATGGATTATCATCTTTTTGGCACTTTTAGGCTGCTTTCATGGTTAAGCCTGTCTTTATTGTTAGTTGTAACACAAGCACTTAAAACACTTATTTTGTTCTCTCAAGGGTATATGAAGGCCCAGGTTAAAGGGTGGAAAATGGTATTTTCTAGTTCTCAACACACCCCAAACCTAAGCTTTGCTAGTCCCTGAGCAAAGACAAAATTAAAAACAGAATAAAAAAAACCACTTTTGTATGGAACACAGTTGCATTTAGCATATACAACAAGCCTTTTAAACCCCTAGGTGATCCCTAGTGGAGGAGTGAAGTCTCCTGAGGGTCTTCAGTGAAGGTACCCACAAACTTCTCCAATAAATCAGTTAATATTAATGCGCTCATAAAGGCATTTTCATCCAATCAGATTATTCACACCTGCATCAGTCAAGTTATAGGATGATTTTCACGAAAACATCAGTTCAAAACTGAAATTCTGCTGTAACTCTTTTACCATTCACTTGAATTGTGTCAAAAAGTTTCTAAAAGAAAAATTAGTGAAAAGCTTGCCTTCTATTTGAGAATTCAGTTTTGATGTTACCCCAATGTGTTGATTTCAAACCCAACTCTCTCCAGTGTTTTCACTCAACATGCAAATAAGAGGGTTGTACCATTTCACACGGCTCAAGAGCAGTTACAGCCCTCAAATAGTACTGTAAGCATGAGCATAGGCATTGCTCTTTAGTTCTGAATTCACTGCTCTTTTTACCATAGATTACACAGATCCTTATCTCCATGTGACCGCTCAATCCATCATTGATCAGCAAGGACTTTTCTTGGGTTGTAATGTGGCTTATGGGTGAAATTTATCAAGAATAAAGGGGTGGAATGGAGTTCAAAATTGAGAAGTCAGTCAAGGTAAGGAGGTGATAGACACACCTTCTTCAATTCAGCACAATTTCATCTTCTTCTTTGAATTTTCAGAGCTAAAGTGGCCATCTTTTTCTCTTTCTTTTTCAAACTTCCAATGAAATGCCTTCTCCTTCTTTTTTTTTTTTTTTTTTTATCACGGTAACATTGACTGGAATGCCACATTTCTTCTGCTGATACATTATTGCCTTCAATTATGATCCTTCTTCTTTTATCAAACTGTTACTCAATTCTCCTTTCTTCAGCTTCCTTCCCTTTATCTTCTGACTTCTTAGAGTGAGGATTAGGCTAAATGAGGTTGATGAGGTTTCAAAGAAATCTTAGATTTATAAAGCTCAAATGGTGTGTATCAAGGGCAGTTTCAAAAGGTGGGGCTTTATAAGGTTCAAACTGTCCAAAAGGAGGCCTTACATCATGTCTTTAATATCATGATTGTTGTCAAGTTATTTCAATTTGAATATGTGTAACTTCTAGTGAAAATAAGTAGGTTCAAACAATCCCAAGAGCAGAAAAAATTACCAATTCATACCTCCAAAGAATACATTTCTGCAGGCCCAAATCTCACTGGCTGTGGTTTTCTATCAAATTCCTGAAGTATATCATCACTGTTTTCTCTCTTTTTAGGTTCACTGCAACATCAAATTTTTTTAATTTTTTTATTTTTTGGAAATTTTCTGACATTCACTTCATGAAGGTATTAGAATTACACTAGAAATCAATTTTAAAATCAATTTTAAAAGCAAAATTTTAACTTCCTCATTTTCAAAACAACAGGTGTGAAATTACTTCATTTTCAAAAAATAAAATTCTGCTGATCATAAGTTGCATTGATGTTAAATCAATTATTGACATTTCTGCCACACCCCCAAACCTATGGTGAGCAGGGTCCGCACTGGTCCGAAGCAAAGAAAAGAAATAATCAAGCAGAAATCATAATGACAAGAAGAAAGAATGTAAATGCAGAATTACACAAGAAAAACCAGAATTTTATATTACAAACTCATAACACAGATAAGTACAATGTGATCTAATAACTGGGGTCAAAATCTGTATCATAAGTTGGTTCAATGGGATCAGAACTGGAGTCACTGTCAGAGTTAGAACTAGAATCAGTATTGGAGTCTGAACTCGATTTAGCCTTCTCCTGGATTGTGTTTTGCAGCTCAGTGTATTCCTCTTATTGGATCTTTTTGGTGAGGCCAATGTACTTTCCAAGTCTAGTAGTCCTCAGTTTTTCCTGTTCAAGCTGTGCTTGCAACATGGTCACCTTGTGCTGCTCACCCCTAACCATCTGAAATGTTTGACCCAGCAGGTCTTGCATTTTCTCTCTCTCAAATTTCATGAATAACTCCAATTTCCGAATCTGGTTTTCATAAGGGGTTCTAATGTAAGCTTACAAATCAGCTAACCCCTTGAGGACATCTCGATAGATATATGGATTCTCTTCCATAGCCCTTTTGAGAGCGGCAAATCTGGGAATGGGAATGGAATGGTAGGGGACCAAAGGTATCCTAGCTGTGGGACTGGGAGAAGAGGGGTCCAGAAGAATGACCTCAGGGTCGGTCTGATTGGCTTGATCAGAGAAAGTAAGGAGAGGCGAAGGGGGCTCAACAAGAGCTACCTCAGGTTCAGTTTGGGTAGCATGGGCAGTAGTGGTGAGGGTGGGTGGATCAACCAATACTACCTCAGGTTCTGTTTGGGTAGCATGGTCATCAACAACAGGTATAGTGGCTAAGGTAGTTGTGTGGGATGTGGAGGCTAAGGTTTGGAGAAGGTCATTGGTCACAGACTGATTATCTGTGTTGATCTGTAGTTGGGCTTGGATGGATTGGAGAAAGGTAAATATATGGCTAATTGATTCAGGTGTGGGTGTGGTATGCATAGTAGGGGCTGGTAAAACTGCAGTGGATGGTTGAGGTGTAATGGGTGAAATGGCTGTAAAGGGTGAAGTAGCCAAGTGAGTGAAATGAGGAGGGTCAGGTATAGGGACAGATTCAAGCCTAATGTTTTCAAAAATAGACCCCATCAATGATGAGTAAGCCTCTGTAGTGAAATTCTCAGGTTCAGGGGTATGAGTTACTTCAGGTGTATGAGCTGAATGAGCAGGTGAACTTGAGAGGCTTTGGAGAAGGGGAGTGCTAGGAGATTGTTCAATAAAATCTGTGGCCAGGTCTTGGGCATTGTTGGGAGAAATTGGTGGTGTTAGTATGGCTGGATTGGTTGGTGTAGAGGGGGAGTCTGCAATTAGGATAATGGTGGTTATGGGAGATGGGACTGCTGGAATGGGTGAAGTGGCAGGAGCTGGGCTAGGTGAGGAGGGTAAAATGACAACTTCTTCAAGAATGGGTGCAATTGAAGAGCTGGTCACCACAGGAAGGACAACTTCTTCAAGAATGGGTGCAGCTAAAGAGCTGGTCACCTCAGGGTCTAGCAAAGCAGGTTCTAAGGTAGCTACAGGGGCAGGTTCATGTATGGCAGGTCCACTAATAGCTGCAGATGCAGGCTCGTAGCAATTGCAGGTGCAGGCTCACCTTCCTCTCTCATTCTGTTCAGCATTCTTGGCTTGTAGTCCAAGCCTTTTTCCCAAAAGTATGAGGAGCTATAACTTCAAATGGCTCCTGGTCATCAATGTCAAACTTAGCTCTTAGTAGGGCTGTGATCAGCCTACCAAATGGGATTCCAGCTAATTTCTGCTCCTTTTTCAACTTGACACTAATATCAGCCATGGCTTCAAAAATTAACAGAGGGGCATTGAAAAATTGCCCCTTCGAAAAATGAAAGAGAGCCTCTAAAATTGGTGTCCTCCTTTCTTGGCTGTGCCCAGTGACATAAAAACTTCCCCTCAAAATTGAATCCATCAGTAAAAATTGAGGTGCTAGGTCTCTCCTCATTATGGACTGTCCAATTCCAACGATCCCTTGGGTTAAATGTGCAGCCATTTCTCGAAGAGGTCGCTCAGTGCGACCAATGGACCGATCATATTGAAAAGGTATCCCAAAAGCATTCCCAATGTCTTCATATGTGACAGTTAAATCACAATCATCAATGAAAATAACAAGAGTAGGGACATCAGCATCCTTCTCTGTCACTTTTACCAAGTTTTGGTACCATAATTTCACCATTCGCGGATAAATTTTCTCGGGCAGAGGGGTAAGGATAATGCTCAGTGAGGCATCCCTAATTTATTTTAAAGATAGCTGACAGTCCGGTTTGTTGGAGAAAAAGTTCTCATCAACAATAAGCTCAGGAATCAGCTTCTGAGCTTCAATGAATGGATTTGGCAGTACCAAATGCATAGGCAGAGGAGGAAGCTCAGGCTCAGGACTAGCAGCTGTTGGGATGGGTTCCTCATGTCTAACCTTCTTCCCTTTCTCAATCCTATCAGCTATATCCATTGATAGTTTTCTTTCGGCTGAAGCTTTGGTTTTTCCTTTTGGGGTTGGTTTGCTAATTTTCTTAGCAGAAGATTTTGGGAACATGGCAGCCAGTGAATTTTTAGCTTTCCCCATTCTAAAGTTGTGTATAAACACGCCCACAACAAATGCTGACACCAAATCAAACTTTGCAAATGATAAACAGAGGAAATGCACAGAAAAATACCAAAATCTAGGGTTTTGGTTGAACGTGTTGCTTGCTCGCTGAAATCCACCAGAACCAGAAGCTAAAATCCCTCTCTTCAAGCTTAAATGATCGAACAAATGTGAAGAAAAGTGTGGCTAAATTCTAAAATCACGCAAGGAAAGAAAGAAATGGGGTTTCTGTGAAACAGGACGTTCTTAGAAAGCTTTCGAATATGAAACCCTTACTTCGAAAGGGTTTAAATATGCTCAAAGTTATTTTCGCAAAGTAATTTTTAAGTTTTTGAAAAGTTCAAAACAGTCCTTTTTACAACAGAGAATGGCATCACTACCATTCGAAAAGCTAATAGCTTCATAAACAACTTTTTGAAAAGCAAATAGCTTCAGAAACAACTATTCGAAAAGCAAATCATTGCTTTCGAGCAGTTCGCTACAACTCCAGATCCTTTCGAAAAGCAAATTGAACTTTGCGAAAAGACAATTTTTACTTTGCAAATTAATTTTTCACATATTTAAACTTCTCGAAAAGAGAACAAACATGACTAAAAACAGAGAAAAAGAAAACTATGCAAAAACTACAGAACAAAAACATATTGTACTGTTGTATACCATCAGATTTGGGGAGGTTCTTGATGATAGATGGTCAGCACAGGCTCTTGGGTATTTTCAATGCATGGTTTGAGCCTCTGACCATTTACTTTCAAGATTCATCCATTACTTGGGTCTAAAATTTCAACAGGAGAAGGAAATTTTGCATGAATAGCGATATATGGCCCTCACTTTCCGAAAAACTTAAGTTTTGAGTTAAATAGCCATACCTTAGAGCCAGCTATGAACTCTTTTCTCAACAAATTTTTATCATGGAAGGCTTTGACTTTTTCTTTGTAAGATCTTGAATTGGTGTATGCATCTATTCTCAGCTCCTCCAACTCAGCAAGTTGCAGTTTCCTGTGATTACCAGCAGTAGTCATATCCATGTTCAATGTTTTAATAACCCAAACGGCTTTATATTCTAACTCCACTGGTAAGTGGCATGCTTTGCCATAGACCAATATGAATGGGGACATGCCAATTAGGGTTTTATAGGTTGTCCTATATGCCCACAATGCATCATTCAGCTTAAAGGACCAATCCTTTCAGTCCTTCTTCATAGTCTTTTCCAGTATATGTTTGATTTCTCTATTGGAAATCTCCACTTGTCCACTGGTTTGTGAATGATATGGAGTAGCTACTCTATGAGTCACAGAGTATTTTTTCAATAAAACTTCAAAATGTTTATTACAAAAATGGCTTCCCCCATCACTGATAATAGCTCTGGGAAAACCAAACCTGGAAAAAATGTTATCCTTTAAAAATTTTAGAACCACTCTGTGATCATTGGTTTTAGTGGTTGTGGCTTCAACCCATCTGGATACATAATCCACAGCTACTAAGATGAAATTACGCCCATTGGAAGGAGGAAAGGGACCCATGAAGTCTATCCCCCAAATATCAAACAATTCAACTACCAAAATGGGCTGTAAAGGCATTGAGTTTCTCTTGGAAATGCTGCCCAATTTCTGGTAGTTCTGGCAAGACTTACAGTGCTGCAGAGCTTCTTTGAAAAGTGTAGGCCAATAAAATCCACACTGCAAAACCTTTGCAGCAGTTTTGTTTCCACTAAAATGACCTCCACAAGCCTGTTCATGACACATAGAAAGTATGCTATGAAAGTCTTCTTCAGGGACACATTTTCTTATTATTTGGTCTGCACAAATCTTAAACAGATAAGGATCTTCCCAAATAAAATGTTTAACCTTTGAGAAGAAAAGATCTTTATCCATTTTAATCCAATGTTGAGGAATTCGTCCAGTAGCCAAAAAGTTGACTATGTTTGCAAACCAAGGGGTGTGTATACTGACAGTAAAAAGTTGCTCATCAGGGAAAGATTCATTGATAGGCAGCCTATCAATCTCAACAGTTAAAATTCTAGACAGGTGATCAGCCACCACATTTTCCACACCCTTTTTATCTTTGATCTGTAAATCAAATTCCTATAATAGGAGGATCCGCCTGATTAATCTGGGTTTGGTGTCCTTTTTTGATAGAAGGTATTTCAGGGTAGAGTGGTCAGTGAACACCACTATTTGTGAACCCAAAACATATGACCTGAATTTCTCTAAAGCAAAAACAATTGCCAACAGCTCCTTCTTAGTTGTTGTGTAATTGAGCTACGCATCAATCATTGATCTACTGGCATAAGCTATGACAAGAGGTAGCTTATCCTTTCTCTGTCCAAGAACAGCTCCCAAAGCATAATCTGATGCATCACATATCAGTTCAAAAGGCAATGAGTAATCTGGAGACTGTAATATTGGAGCTGAAATCAAACAGTTTTTTAAGAATTCAAATGCCTTCAAGCATTCATTGTTGAAAACAAAAGGGACATCTTGGCACAATAACTGACAAAGAGGCTTGGTTATTTTACTGAAGTTTTTAATGAACCTTCTATAGAATCCAGCATATCCCAGAAAACTTCTGATCTGTTTAACAATTTTGGGAAGTGGTAAATGTGCAATTAAATCAATTTTTGCTCTGTCCACCTCAATGCCCTTGTGGGAGACAACATGGCCAAGGACAATGCCTTGGGTGACCATGAAATGGCTCTTCTCCCAGCTCAAAACTAGATTGGTTTCTTCACATCTCTGTAACACCAATTTGAGATGATGTAAACACTGAGCAAAACTGTCTCCATAGATTGAAAAATCATCCATAAAAATCTCCATAAATTGGTCAATCATATCAGAGAAAATGGAGTACATGCATCTTTGAAAGGTAGCAGGGGCATTACAAAGACCAAAAGGCATTCTCCTATAGGCAAAAGTGCCAAAAGGGCAAGTGAATGTGGTCTTTTCTTGATCTTGTGGATACACAGGAATCTGGTTGTAACCAGAGTAACCATCAAGAAAACAGTAATAGGCTTTTCCTGCTAGCTTATCTAAGATTTGATCAATGAATGGCAGAGGGAAATGGTCTTTTCTGGTCATTGAATTTAATTTTCTGTAATCAATACAGACCCTCCAACCAGTTGTTTGTCTGGTTGACATAAGCTCACCAGAATCTGAGGTTACAACAGTGATCCCAGATTTCTTAGGTACCACCTGTGTAGGTGCCACCCAAGCTGAATCTGAAATGGGGTAAATGACCCCTGCATCCAATAACTTAACAACCTCTTTCATGACCACTTCTTGCATATGAGGGTTCAACCTTCTTTGCATTTCCCTATAAGGCTTTGCATCTTCTTCTAAATGGATTTTATGCATGCAAACAGCTGGACTGATTCCTCCCAAATCAGTAATAGTCCAGCCAATTGCCCTTTTATGCTTTTTCAATACAATCAACAACTCTACCTCTTGCTCCTTTGTGAGGGAGGACGAAATAATCGCAGGCAATGATTTATGGTCTCCTAAAATCACATATTTCAAATTTTCTGGCAACTACTTCAATTCTACATCAGGTGGGCTAAGAAAAGAAGGTAGCAAAGGTACCTTAACTGTTTGTGGAAGGGGAAGAATAGCAGGTTTCCATGAAGAGAACCTTACTGATTGATCATGAGTTCCTTGCACAGTATTTACTTCCTCAGACTTTGAGGTACAAAATATTTCTTCCTCAAAATTTCCCTAAGCATCTTCAAAATCTATGATTAAATCTTCCCACTGCAAAAACTGTGGTAGGGTCTCTTCCACCAGTTCATCCAATAGATCAACATGAAAACATTCCTCAGAACTGAATTGAGGTTGTGTGACTGCATTATAAACATTTAATTTCACCTTCATATTTCTAAAAGAGACTTCCATAATACCAGACCTGCATTGAATGCAAGCATTTGCTGTAGCCAGAAATGGTCTCCCCAAAATGACAGGGATGGAAGTTTTGCTTTTTGTAGGTTCCATGTCCAAAACCAGAAAATTAGCAGGATAGAAAAACTTATCTACTCCTACCAATACATTCTCAATCATCCCAACTGGCTTTCTTTCAGATCTGTCTGCTAGTTGTAATACCACATGAGTGGGTTTTAATTCTCCCAAACCTAGTTTCTCATATACAGAATATGGAAGCAAGTTGACACTAGCACCCAAATCTAATAAAGTCTTTTCAATGGTATGTTCCCCAATAATGCAAGGGATTGTGGGGATTCCAAGATCTTGATGTTTAGGAGGTGTGGTAATGGACAACACCTGATTAACTCTTTCCACAGCAAAGACCTTCTTGGATAACTGTATCCTAGACTGTCTTTTGTGAGTACAAATATCTTTCAAAATTTTTGCATATGCTGGAATTTGTTTGATTGCATCAAGCAAAGGTAGATTTATCTTGACTTGCTTGAAAGTCTCCATCATTTCATCTATTTTTGTGTTCCCTTGATCAAAAGGGGATACAGATTTCATGGCATGAGGAAATGGTAAATGAGGAACGAGTCCTTCATCTACAGCTTTAGAAGCATTATCAGAATCTTCTTGATTTTTTTGTTTTTCATTTTTTTGATTTTTCTGAGGTACATCAGCACCCCCACTGCTAACATTATGCTGTTCTTGCTGCATATCTTTATCATTTTCCTTAATTTTTTCTTCTTCCTTGTCAGTACCCACTTTGTTATTTATAATTCTTCCACTTCTCAAAGTTGTGACAGTTTTTACTTCTTCATGAGAAACAGAAGCCTCTTCAACCATGAACTGTCCTTTGGGATTGTTCAAAGGTTGGCTGGGTAACCTTCCTTCCTCTCTCTTAGCCAAAGTATTTGAAAGTTGACCCAATGTTTCTTCAATCTTCTTTATGCTCTGACTGTGAATTCATCCACATGTTTGTATGGATCTTCCTTACTCAACCCATGGAAGGAAGGAAGCATTTGGATAGTTGATGATTTGATCTCATAATTTCCTTCAACAGTAGGAAATTGAATGCAAAATGGAGAATTATAAGCACCAGGTGCAAAGTAATCCCTCAAAAGTCGAGGTTCTTCACCCATAGTAACTGTTTCAGCAGAATTCTGTGTTGTTGGTCTGGCTCTTAGTAGCCTTTCAACTTCTAAATTTAGAGAGACAATCTCAGGGCTGAGAGTCCTCCTACCAAACATACAACACAGAATAGAGAATTAGATTATGCACAGCAAACCTTCAGAATTCCTTTTAAAGTAGATTCCACTCTTCCAAATGTATATGAATAACTGCACAGATATAAACAATAGGATAGTTTAGCACTGATGTAAAGATAAAACAAAATGAAAACTTAGGTCTACCTATTTTAAAACAAATCCCCGGCAACGGCGCCAAAAACTTGTTGTTGCTCTAAGTGCGCATGATTTATTTGTGTTTTAAAAACAGATTTGCAAATGCTAAGTTATACTGAATCTGGAAAATTAAAAAGAGTAAAGAAATATCAGCACAGAGAGAAGTGAATTAGCCTGCAAGATCAGGTCCAATTGTAGCAAGTTTTAAATGTAAGTGAGTAAAAGATCGTCCATAGAGAATTTGTTTAAAATGTAAGAGAAACCTCTAGATCTAAGCTACCGGATCTGGCCTCTTATCCTATCTACAACGCACATAAGATGGGAGGTTGAATTTGTCACGTTAACTAAATGATAAAAGTAAAAGTTAAATTAAATGATCCAGATCTGAGTTGGGGGGATTTTGATGTAAACTTATAAAAATGGAGAAATAATATCTAACTTTGATTTGGTCCTTGAAACACACTGAGAATGACTACAGATCAAATGAGAGATGATCAAATCTTCATCTGGCTATAAGCACAGATGTAAGAGAAATAAATCTAACTCAAGGATTAAATTTAGGCTTATGGTTATGGTCTGTCCACTTTAATGGCCGCAGATCAACCAATAGTCTTCAAGCTAAACCCTTAATTCAGAACAAGAAATATCACTATAAATGCTGTGAGAGATTAGGTTACAAACACTAATTCCCATAGGGTTAATGAATCAAGGGAAGTTGCATGAAAAACAGTAAATCTAAAGGAGCCTAGTGCAATAAGGAGATCAGAGGGAACCCTTAACACGAATCCAATTGATAACGTACGGTTTACAGCAACCTTTTCAAATTCACATTTACAATTATAGAGCACAGCTTAAACAACTCTCAGATTTGTAGTCTTGAATACAATCCTCTTTTGAATTACAGAGGTATCTCATAGCTCTCAATTGCAAGTAAAAGTTAGGCTATTACAAGGGTAGCCGATCCGAAATGGGGGAATAGAAATGAAAACCAAAATCTGGATGCCCAAATTGGGCAAATGGTTCATCTATTTATAGTTTTCCCCAGGTCTAGCTCAGATGCGTATCGACCAATTAGAAGTGCTCAGATCTGTATCAACGAATTGTAGTCGAGCACAAGGATCCAGATCTGTTCTGGCCAATCAGAATTGCTCGATCCGTTCACCAATCAAAGCGACATAAGCATCAATTACATTATGCAATTTGAAAATCTGTTAGAGCTTCTAGAAGTTCCGCCAAGTGATTTCATCTTTGGGTGCTCACATGGGTGGAATATGCCTTCGCTCGCGGCTTAGAATCTTTTGGAATGTCCCTAGGTTTTAAATGCATTGGGACGCGTGTAAAAGATTATCAATTACCCTTGCGTAAGCTAGGAATCTCCGAATACCATTTCGCATAGTTTAGGAACTTTTAATCGTGACTTCAAGCTCTTTTCGCAAAGTTCAGGTTCTGTTCGCAAGGAGTTCTCTGCTTTTTGAATAGGTCAATCATCCTTTTGATGAGTTCAGGTGCTCTTCGAAAACTAAGCCTGGAGCTTTTAGTTCTTTTCGCAGAGTTCAGGTTCTTTTCGAAATGTTCAGATTCTTTTCGAAAAGCACTCTGTAGTGCATTTTTCTGTTCAAATTGCTCCACATTTCTTTTCTGGGTTGAGACCAGGTCTTTGCCTCTTCAGTTCAGGCATTTTGACAGCTAGTGAGGTTTTCCCTTCTCTTTCTTCCTTTGGATCGACATGGATTATCATCTTTTTGGCACTTTTAGGCTGCTTTCATGGTTAAGCCTGTCTTTATTGTTAGCTGTAACATAAGCACTTAGAAAACTTATTTAGTTCTCTCAAGGGTCTATCAAGGCCCAGGTTAAAGGGTGGAAAATGGTATTTCTAGTTCTCAACATTAGACAAACCTAATCGTCAATGAACCATTGCATGAACCAACAAAACTACCCTACAAGGCCTAGTCTGTCAATGAATATCCTATCTAGGCTAACCCCAATCCCTACAAGACCACTGAGATTATTCTAAATAAGATTGCAGTGTTACCATCGCATTCTTGATCGAGTTGGAACCTCGAATATGCAATCGTACCAATATTTAAATCTAAAATAAAAGAGAAATAGAAATAAAACTATTTACTTATCTTTGATCGTACGAGAGATCCAAAGCTTCGGGACGTTTAGCCGCGTATCATTTCTATGATCTTCAACATTGCTGAATCGATCATAGAATGATAATTACAAAGCCCTCAATCTTTCAACCTCTCACAGATCTAAAATCTAGACCTAAACTGCTAGCAAAAAGCCTTATAGCTGAAAGCTTTTTTATTTCTAACCTAAGGTCCTTATTTACAGATTTCAAGGCCCTAGAATAAGTATACATGGCAAGTATTCTCTAGATCCTAAAACTCCTCCAAAGATGATGATTTTGGAAAGGAATCCACACCGATTTGGAGTTATTCAACTTGCTTGAGAGATTCTTGGAGAAGATCTCAGTGTTTTAGAAGATATCAACAAAAGTGAAACCTCATTTTTCTCTCAGGAACACCGTTGGGACCAATCAAGAATGATGCACCAACCGGTCAAGTTCAGTTCCCTTCTCTAGGTAGGAGACGACCCTCGGTCTTCAGCATTCATTGTTTTCCAGACTGGTCGACTTAGTTTCTTGACCGGTCGATTAATTCCTTGTATTGATTTTTCTGCTGTTCTGATTTCAACCAGTCGGTAGAGTCCTAACCGGACTCACATTGATTTTCTGAAGCTTCTGGTGTTCTGATTGGTCGATTTTGATGCCTCAACCGGTCCATTTAGGACCTAATCTCTTTTGTTGTTTTATCCTCCAGCTGCGTTACTCCAACCAATCGAATTTGCACTTTAGATCGATCCATTTCACCATTTGAAGTACTCTTCCCAGCTGCATCCTTGAATCCTTGGCATTTTTCTTGGGTTTCTTCCTATCTTTGCTCATTTAACACTTTTTACTTTTAACCAACTTTTATACTTGTTGCACTCAAAATGAACTAAAAGCACACATTATTAGTTAAGTGAGGTCTAACAAAGTCAGGATTTGGAGATAATTTATACAACTTTTGAATCTAATCAAGTATGCTTTTATTGGGCTCAACAAAACTCTCACGATAATTATATCTTTTATTCTCAATGCATATCATGAGCGCAAGTTGTTGGTCATACTCACAAAGCATAAGTGTGCGATAGGGTGGACTGTTGCTGACTTTAAAGGGCTTGATCTTTTAATATGCATGCATCGGATCCACATGGAGGACAATGCCAAAACTTCATGAGAAAGCCGGCAACAGTTGAATCATAACATGAGGGAAGTAGTACAAAACAAATTGTGAAATTACTCGATGCTGGTGTCATTTATCCAATTTTTGATAGTGAATGGGTGAGCCTCATTCAAGTAGTCCCAACGAAATTTGGGATTATAGTTAAAGAGATATTAGTGAGTGAATTGGTACCATTATGCGAAACTACAGGTTGGCGCGTATGTATTGATTGCCGAAAGCTGAATTCTATGACTCGCAAGGATCATTTCCCATTACAATTCATTGATCAAATTTTAAAAAAACTTGCGAGTCAAGAGTATTTTTGCTTTCTAGACGATTACTCAGGGTACAACCAAGTTCTAGTATACTCGGAAGATCAGGAGAAGACAACCTTCACGTGTCCTTTTGGAACATTTGCATATCAGCGCATGCCCTTTGAGTTATGCAATGCACCAACAACATTCCAAAGGTGCATGATGGCTATTTTTTCCAACATGATAGACAAGTTCCTTGAAGTATTCATGGATGATTTCTTGATATTTGGCTAAACTGTTGATACTTGTCATGATCATCATGCCCTCGTCCTAGAAAGATGTGAGGAAACTTATTTGGTGTTAAGTTCGGAGAAGAGTCCTTTCATGGTTCAAGAAGGTATAGTTCTGGGACACATTATTTCTAAAAGAGGAATAGAGGTTGATAGGGCCAAAATTGATATTATAGCGAATCTACCTCCACCAACTTCGGTGAGGTAGATACGATCCTTCATTGGTCATGTCGGCTTCTATCGCCGATTTATTAAGAACTTTTCAAAATTTTCGACACCCCAGTGCCACCTTTTGGCAAACAATGTCACTTTTGACTTCGATGATGCCTGTCTTGACGCATTTAATAAGTTTCATGCACTCCTCTCATTCACACCAATATACAGCCACTAGATTACTCCCTGCCCTTTGAAGTGATGTGTGATGCTTCTGATTACGCAATAGGTGCGGTCCTTGGGCAGTGAAAAGATAAGGTTCCTCATGTAACCTTTTATGCGAGTCGAACCTTGATTGAAGCTCAGATAAATTATATCACCACTGAGAAAGAAATTCCCACTGTTGTGTTTGCATTATACATATTTCGACATTACCTATTAGGATCAAAGATCATCATCTTCTTTCATCATTCTACGTTAAAATATTTATTACCAAAAAAGGACGTCAAGCCAAGGCTAATCAGATAGATCCTACTTTTACAGGAGTTTAATTTTGAAATCAAAGATAATAAGGGAGTTGAAAATGTAGTGGCTGATACTTATCTCAATAGAGTCATTGAAAGCTGCCAGCGCAGAATCTTTGCGTGATACTTTCCGGATTAGCAACTCTTGCTAGCCTACTTCATTTTCTTTCTCCCCTATACCCTCCATCCCACCCCTTATCCTACCCCCTCCAACATTCACTGACAAACGGACCCAAACAGACCCATAACCTATTCCCCTCCCCGACAACTAGACTTACCCACTCTTATCTCCACTCCCCCCACCCAGGACCAATCACAGTTTGCTCCTTCCACTTCCTCTCTTCCTATTTCCCCCAAACACTCCTTTTACATCCCTCCCTACCTCACCATCCTCCATGCCATGAGGGACAATCCCTGTCTTACGAAGGATGTCCTGTGGGGCATGGCCCAACTTCGACAGTCAATTGAGACCCCCCTGCTGTAGCAGATCGATGAAATGAAGGAAGCCCACAGAAAGCAACTACTGGGCATCTCCTTGGGGTGGACTAATATCTTGGAGGCTTATCAGAAGGCTAAATCTACAGCTGCTTATAATTAGTTGAATTTGGAGCTGGAGAAAGAAAACACCGCTGCAAAGAAGATGGAAGCCAAACTTTTTGAAAAGAGGCTCAACAATGCCCAGGAGATCTTCAGACTCCAAAAGGAAATCCATGAGACTGACCTCCTCAAACACAAAATCCAGATAGCCTCATTGGAAGTTGTATTGGTTGTTGCCAGAAATGCAGCTCAGCAGCCCACCCCACTCTCTGTCCACATGCCAAACCCTGAGCCTAAAGCTACTTCAGAGCCAGCTGCCCAGTCTGAGGAGGCACAACCAGAGAAAGGGAAGGCCCCTGCTGCCCCTCCTTCATCACCTCCTACAGAGCAGGCTCCACCTACCAAGGCCTCTGCTGCACCACTAAAAGAGCAAACTTATCCTAAAGAGAAGAAAGTCACTGCTAAGTGGACTGCTTACACAGTAGCCTCTATTAAAATTGGGAAAGAGCCAGTGCCCAGTCTGAGGAGGCAAAACCCCCTGGCCAGCCTGAACCCAAAGCAAAAGGGAAGTCCCCAGTGGCCCCCACTGAGGAAGACAAAGGAAAATCTCCTATGGTCCCTCCTGAACCCAAAATAAGAAAGATGAGGGTGAGGGCACCAAAGGCTCCAACCACGAAGAAACTCCCACAGCCAAAGCAACCAAGGCAGCAGAAGAAAAAGAGCTCAACTGAGAAGAAACTCAAGAAGAAAAAGACCAAAGCTCCATCAGATAGAACCAAGTCCAAGCCCAGTTCGGATTCAGATTCTTCCTCCTCTTAGACTAGAATGTACTTAGGCTTTTCTTTCCACTCCCTTCCAATCTTCTCATTGTAATTACAATTGTAAATATTTTTTTCCAAGTAAATAGAATTTCTCTTCTTTTTTGTTTATTAATTCATGTGCCAAATCTGTTCTGTGTGCTTGTGTATTATTCAAATTAGTCTTCATATTGTCCATTTTTGTTAGTACTATGGGAGACGAATTTAGGGAGGCTTTGCTCATTTGAAATAGGAATCTATGTGAAGGGTAGATGTAGATGGCAACTGAATGGATGTAGGTACAGGCCTCAGCACAAATGGTGCCCAGAGGCCAAGTGTTGATCTCGATCAAGGGCTTAAAATGACTTCATTTTCATTATCGTGGGACATGTCTGAGCTCCCTCGTGGAGTCCTGAACGCGCACAAAGAAGAATTCCACACCTTCCAGTGTGTAGCTGTGCGATACACAGGATCTCCTTAAATACCAAGCCGAAATTTAGACCATCATTTACTGTTAGCTCTCTTTTCCCATAATAAGTTGTGCACTTTATCATTTCCCACACAATCACAATTTATTGCCAAGCTTGGAAAGGGACAAAACTTTAATATGCCGATTCATTTTCCACCGTCCAAGTCTTTTATATAGGACATTAGTTCCTCTTCATCTCATCCTTCCTACTTTAACCCTAGCAGTCCGGCCCTCCTTACAACCATGGCGAATGACGAACCCAATGAGTTCCCTAACAAATTCTATCCCATGTGGTTGGAACCCCCACCGCCTAAGGAGAAGGACCCGTTACAATTTCTTTGGGATGAGTATGAAAAAGTCCAGCGGATCCTGGCAAAGGAGGAGAAGAAAAAGGAGAAGAGAGAGAAGAAGAAGAAAAAAATTGAACCACCTACATCTCCCCCACCATCTTCCTCAAACCCTTTACCACCGACTCCCCCTTGATCCCTGTTCTCCCCCCCCCCTATTTTGTTTGTTTTAGGCTTTTATTTTTTCTCATTTTCTCACTCTTTTTGTAATATTTTCTTTATATTATAATGACTTTTTCTTTTGGTTCTACACTGTTCAGTTTAGCATTTTTTTTAATTCTTTCTGTTTCTTTGTCTTCTTCTGTATTTCTTTGTTCTGTATTCACTCTACTGCACATCGAGTCTAGCCTTTGAACCAGTGAGGACACTGCTCCTTATGGTTTGGGGGTGTGGCAGGATAGGTCTGCCAATAGAATAGTTAATTTTAGTGCAGTAATGGTCGTATAACTGGAATGAATAAAGTCAATTTCCATCTAACTTGATACAATGAGGAAATTTGTGTAAAAATTAAAAAAAATTTGCAAACTTTTTGAAACTTAAAAAGTTAAAATCTTGACACCACCATGAAGCTAACATCAAAAAAATTTTCAGTTAGTACTCAGTGAACCTAAGAGGAGAGAAGCAAGTGAAACAACATCCCATGGGTTAATTTGAGGACCATATCTAGTGAGATTTGGGCGCATCATTTTCCTTGTGAAAATTGTTTTTGGATCATTTTCCTTGTGAAGAATGTTTTTTGCACTGAGGACTGATTGAATCAAGACTTCTTCACTAGAAGTTGGGCACCTCCAAATCAAAACTAATTGACAGCACTCATGATAATAAGGAAATGATCCAAGGCCTTCATTTGGGCAGTTTGAGCCTGAAAATCTAACCTTTTAAAATCTACCCTTTTGCATACACTAGTTGAGCCTTAAAAATCATACTTTTCTTTGACAGACACCAGAATACTTGCACCTTAACCTCATGACCTGATTCAACCTCACCCTCACTCTGAGAATTCAGAAGGTAAAGGAGGAGTTAAAGATAGTGAGAATGGTCCAACATTCTGTGGAAGGTGAAGAAAAGCAACTGGTGAACAACAGTGTATCAATGGTATTTGTGTGGCAGTTCATCATAAAAAATTTACAAAAATGATTGAATAAAAATAAAAAGAGAAAAATAAAGAGAAGTCTAGAGAAGAACATCATCTGAAAATTTAAAAGAAGAAGAGAAGCTAGCCACTTTGATTCTGGAATATAAAAAGAAAGATGAAGTTTGGCTTAAATGAAGGTTGTGAAGTCATGAATCACTCCCTACCTTACTGATTTCTTAATTTTGATTCACTTTTTATCCCTTGATTCTTTACATCCCTCACCCATAAGCCATATTACAACCCATTCAAAAAGACCTTGTGGATCCAAAGTAAAATGAGATGTCATGTGGAGATGAGGAGTTGTCCAGTCTATGGTGAAAAGTCATGAGGATGTCAGAAATTAGAAGCTTTGCCTATGCTCATTCTTGCAGACCCATTTGGGGTCTGTAACTGCTCTTAAGCTGTTTTGAATGTGAACACCCTCAGATTGTTAATGTTGAGAGATAGCCCTAGTGAGCATTGGGTCTAAATTTTGAGTTCATTGGGGTTGTATCATACCTGAATTTTGAATTTAAGGCAAGCTGGGTACTGATTTGTACACAATGAATTTCTAATGTAAAATAAATGGTGGTGATGCAAACACAAGTTAACTTTTAAGTTTTAAATGGCCTGCAACACTGCTGCAGTTTCCTCTAAGTGTTAAAGAATGAGTGTGGAATGAAGCTTTGTACATTGAAATATGTGTTGTCAGTAACTGCACTATACTTAACTTTTCTAATGGTGAAGTTTGTGGGTGTCTTCACTGAAAACCCTCAGGAGACTTCACCCCTCCACTAGGGATCACCTAGGGGTTTAAAAGGCTTGGTACATATGCTAAATGTACCTGTGATCCCTACGAAAGTGGCATTTAATTAGTTACAGCTTTGCTAAGGGACTAGCAAAGATTAGGTTTGGGGGTGTGTTAAGCCCTGAAAAGTACCACTTTTCACCCCTTAACATAATCTCTGTTAGACCCTGAATCATTTAATAAATGTGTTTTAAGTCTATCCTATAGGTAATAAGCAGAAGCTGTAATTAAGCCCCTAACCATGCCAAGAAGCCTACTTTTGCCTCAGAAGTTTCTCAGAAGAAAGAAGGTTGAACCCAGACAGAGAATTGGCTGCAGCATAGGCACAGCAAAGCAAAAAAATATCAAGAAGAATGCCTCGCGCAGATGTCGTAGGGTTCAATTAAACCAGGAAGAATGCTTCGTGCAGTTGTCGTGGGCTTCTAAAGGCAGCACACCAACTGGTAGCGCAGTCTTCATGCCATTCTCGCGCGGTTTGATGACAGAAGGAATTGAAAAGCAGACTTCACGTGGCTCTTGTGAAGAACTCGCGTAGTCTCACGCAGCTCAAGAAATGAGTCTTCAATATTCGCGTGATTCACTGAAGAAAGAGAGCTCTAGGCATTCCTGCGTGTAGCTGTCACGGGATACAAACTTTCAAGGAACTATTCGCACGATCCAGAAACCCATGGACATTGTTTCTTCATGAGGATCACCGCGGGATTCACCAAGTAACGAACTGCGCACGCAATTCCCGCGCCATTCAAATGGAAAGAGCAATCCCACAACGAGCAGAGCCTCCCCGCAATAACCAAAGTACCAATCCCATGACGGAAAGAGCTTTGAGTCAAATCAACCCTGCGATGCCAATTCTATCACGTGATAAGATTTGGAAAGCCTTTCTACCTAGCGAGGCATGAGTTCTTAACTTCTCCCCACTTCTGCAGGGGCAATCTGGGAACTTCCAAGAATTAGGGCATGCACTCTAATGCTCTAATCTTCATGCACGCGCCTCGAGGCATCCAAGGAACATAAATGGGCCATGATAGCATTGATAAATTAGCATTTTCCTAACCCTAATTCACAGAGAGCCGACTGCTATATAAGCCTAAGCCTAGCTTAGGTTTAAAGGATTAGACTTCTGTACTCCTTCTTGAAACCGACTGTAGAATTATAGTAGGCTAAGGTTAGGGTTTAGGAGTTTTCTTTTCCCTTTTTCCTTCCCTCCATAGTCCAGAACTTGCTGGCTATGCCTTTGTATGATTATTTGATATAGTTTTAATGGAGTTTTGTAATAGGATCTATGTCATGTATGGGATTGGTGTTTTGTGAGTTGTTCTGTGCAAGGCTGCTGCCTTGAGATCCTCCATTGCTAAGTTGTATTGTGAGTAATGGAGGATTGTCTTTAAGGTTTTACTTAGATCCAAGTCACCTGTGTGTCCAGGTTAGGCACATTGCAAGCCTAGCCCCACCACAGGACCCACTAAATCTGAATCCCTATGGGAGCTTGAGCTAGTAGCCTTGTGAACATGGTGGCGACAGCAATGTTCTTGTTCTGGCTTAGACCTCTGTGAGGAGGATAACCTCTGTGGATAGTCTGTGACCATTCAAGTGGATAAATTATAGCCCTAGGGTGAGGCCAATCCACAAATCTAAGACAGATTCTTCTTCTCTATACTTGTGCTTGTAGCCTTGTAAGAGATTATGTAGAGAGAGACTCCCCTGTATTTATATAGACCCACCATCAGATGGCATATCTGATCTGGCTATAGAGATTGTAGGCTTGTGACTGGATCACTGTTGTCTTTCTAAAGCAATGAACAACCAAGCTTAAAAGCTAGTACTCAAACTCTTGCTGGTTCTATGTTTCCACGCTAGTGCACGTTGTAGGCCTAGCCCCACACACAGAACTTTAGAGGTTGAGGTTCCTTTGGATTCTTGAGCTGGTAGCCTAAATGAAATAGTGCCTACAATGATAAACTTGTTCTAACCCATCTCTAGATTGTGGTTCCCCTATTGGATAGTCTGTGACCATTTAAGTGGACAGGTTATAGCCACAAGGGATTGGATCATGGCACAGGGGTGAGTTGGATCCTTTCTCCTCTTTTGTGATAATGTAGCCATTGGACAGGATTTCTATAGCAGCAGATCTGAGTCTGAGTTATAAGACCCATCAGATCTGTACCTAATAGCATACTTCTCACCCTTTTATATTTATTTTCTCACATTCCATCCTCTTTCTTAACCCTTTATGCAATTTAGACATTAAGTTACCTTAGGATTTAGACTATAGTGACCTTAAACCCCCTTTCATTTAGGATTGCAAGATCTGTAGTCAGATCTGGAGAGCCTACTAAAGATAGCTCCCTTAGAGCTTTAGATCAACTTTCCTTGTGGGAAAAACTCTTACTTATCAAAACTTGCTACAACAGGCCCTGTATCTTCAGGACTATGTATTTTCAATCCACCTTTGATTCATTTTCGCTAACCCTATTCTTATCATTGTCTCCAATAAACGTAGTAGGAAGCACTTAAAAATATCTTAACACAAGCTCATGCATCCATAGGAGCAAACAAACCTTGAAACTCAAGTGGGAAGCACAAGAGATCCCAGGTTGAATTGGTACTTAGACTCAACTGGTCATTCTTACAAAAGGCCTACAATGACTCAACTCACAAGTCTGCAATCTCTATAAAAACTCAGATCTAAACATTGATGATGATGATGCAAAACAGAGGAGAGTTTGGCTCTGCACAATCTCTCACTTGGCTACAAGTTCAAGTGTAAAGAAGAAGAATCCATCTTAGCTCTATGCCTTAGACCTACTTAAGGCTATAGTCTGTCCACTTAAATGGTCACATGCTAACTACAGAGGCAATCTACTCATAGAGGTTGATAATGGAACATGAATACTGTTGCTACCAACATGATTGCAAGGCTACAAGCTCAAGCAACCAAGGGAGCAGTAAATCTATATGGATCTATGTGAAAAGCATAGAAGAATACAGATAAACTGGACATTAAAAATGACATTCCATTGAATAAAGGGAACTTACAATGTATGCCCTCAAGGCAGCAGCCTGTGCAAAGAATAAAAAACAACTTACTCTATTTAGTACAAAACTGATTACAAAACATGAAATAAAACTTAGCTTTTACAGAGATCTTAGTTGAGCAAGGATGCTGAGCTAAGGAAGAAGAAAGGGGTAAATAAAAAGGAAACTAAACCCTAAAATAGAAACCCTAACCTAAGCTTTGATCCAGCTATTCTGGATGGTTTTACAAGAAAACTATAGCTCTTTATATATACAACCCATGGCAGCAGCTATGTGCATTGGCCAATCAGAAGTGAGGAGGTTTGGAGGTAATTTCGTTGCCCATCTGTGGCCCTTGGATTGCCTTGAGATGTGTGGGACAGCTGGGCACCTTGGCAGGTGTGCCCTAGAAGCTGTGAAATCCCCACAGTGCCCCTGCGGTGGACTGAGAAGTTGAGAACCCGAGCCTCGCACAACTAAATTACTGCTAGGATGCGCTTCGCGTGGCTCATCGCATGGATGGTTTGGCAACTAAAGGCAACTCACTAGGATGTCGCACGGCTGAAATGAAGTAGAAGAAGAGTCCTCGCAAGGTTCAATGGGTATGAGTAATGCAGCTCGCGAGGTCGCTAGGATGTATTTGAGCTTCGCGCGTGGCATGCTCTGCTTCTGAACTACATGAGAGTTATGCACAAGTTTCGCAAGGATACTTTTTGAAGCTATATTTGCACGAGCACTGCTCAGGTAGATGGTCTCTGTAACTGCTTATACCTTGCGAGAGTTGCGTGCGATAAATTTTTTTAAACCTCACGAGAGTTGCGCGAGGCAGCTTCTGGGTTAATTTACCCTCACGAGATCCTCACGAGAAGGTCTTTTATGCATGTCTACTGCTCCGCACTAATTGCAGTAGCAGCCTCCTTTGCTTGGGCCCTTCTCCTTTTCATCTGTTAGACTTCCAAGGCCCACCAAAGCATGCCAAATGGTCCCAACGGTGTGGGCCACTATGGTGTATTCTTTGCTCTTCACTCAATTCCAAGAGTTAGCTTTAAAATTCATTCTCCTTGGATTGAAATGATGGATTGCAGTATTTAAACTCTTATTTTGCTGCTATATATAAAACACACTTAAAACACATTATTAACTACTAAGAGGTCCATCAAAAGATTGGTTAAGGGGTGAAAAGTGGTACTTTTCAGAGCTTAACACACCCCCAAACCTAATCTATGCTGGTCCTCGTGCAAAGACAAAATTAAAAATAGTTATTCAAATAAGAAAATGCCACTTTGGTAGGGAGCACGGACACATTTAGCATATGTACCAAGCCTTTTAAACCCCTAGGTAATCCCTAGTGGAGGAGTAAAGTCTCCTGAGGGTTTTCAATGAAGATACCCACAAACTTCCTCAATAAAATAGTTAAATCTAGTGCAGTCAATGAGAAAACAACTTTCAGTAAATAAAGCATCAGTCCACACCCATTCTTTAAAATTCAAATGAAATTATAGCAGTAATGTAGCAAATTAAAACTAAAAATCAATATGTGTATGCATCACCACCATTCAATTCACATCAGAGATATCATGTGCACACATCAGTACAAAGCTTGCCATTGATTCAAAATAATCAGGTGTGGATACAACCCCAATGAAGTTAAAATTTAGACCCAATCCTCACCAAGGCCATCTCTCATCAATGAAAATTCAAGGGTGTTTACAGTCACAACAGCTCAATAGTAGTTACAGACCCCAACGGGTCCGCAAGCATGAGCATCGACATTGCTCTAATTCTGACATCCTCATGACTTTTCACCATAGATTAGACAACTCCTCATCTCCACATGACAACTCATTTCACTTTGGATCAAAAGGTCTTTTTGATGGGTACAAAGAATGAAGGGGGTAGAGTGGATCAACATTTTGAGAAATCAGCAAGATAAGGAGATGCTTCATAACTTCACATCCTTCAATTCAACACAACTACATCTTTCTTGATATTTTTCAGGTTCAAAGTGGCCAACTTCTTCTCCTCTTTTTAATTTTCAGATGGAGTATTTCTCTTGACTTCTCTTTCTTTTTCTCTTTTTACATATTTTTTTAGTTTTTTTATTTTGTATGAAATGCCACACATACATACCACTGCTACACTGCTGTTTATAGATTGTTTATCTTCCACTTCCACCAAATGTTGGACCCAGGTCACCTATCTTCAACTTCTCCTTTACCTTCAGAATTCTTAAAGTGGGAATCAAGTTGAATCAGGTCATGAGGTTATGGTGCAAGTACTTCGGTGTTTATCAAAGAAAAATAGGATTTAGAGGCTCAAAGAGTGTAAGCAATAGGGCATTTGAATGGGTAGGAAATTTTAAGCTCAAACTGTCCAAATGAATGCCTTAGATCATCATCTTAGTGGCATGAGTGCTATCATCAGTTTTCATTTGGAGATGCCTAACTTCTAGTGACAAAGTGTTGAGTCAATTAGTCCTTAGAGTAGAAGAAATGCCAAAAACACTCTTCGAAAGAAATTTGATAGGCCCAAATATCACTAGGTATGGTCCTCTATCCAACTCAAGGGGGGTGGGATATTTTCACCTTTTCTTTTCTCTTACATTCACTAAATACTAACTAAAAAATTTTCTGATGTTAGCTTCAAGGTAGTGTTAAAATTTTAAAATTTTCAATTTCAAATTTTCTGCAAAAAGTTTTTAATTTCCTTTCTCTACATGGTTAGGTGAGAATTGACTTTATTCATCTCAAGTTTCCTCACACTGCTGCACTGGAGTTAACTATTCTATCAGTAGACCTACCCTGCCACACCCCAAACATAATTTAAACAGTGTCCGCACTATTTCATGCAACATGTATAGGGGCAGCAGGGTTGATAAAAGAAAAACAAACTAAATTATAGCCGAAAAGTAAAGACACAGAAAGTCCTAAAATCAACAAACTAAATGCAGTAGAAATAATACTAGAAACAGCAAGTATATACAAACATCCACTAAACTAAATTCCTAAAATAGAAAAAATCCTAATTACAAGTTTTGAAGCATGATCTAAGTATGAATTTAAATGATGGCAAAAATTTGTCTATATGAATAGCACACATTGTAAAGTAGGATTCATACAACAATCATATCACACAACAGCAAGGCAGCAAAGGTGCCTTAGATGGCAGAGGGGAGGTCAGTAGGGCAACTGTCCAAATGGATTGGTGTATGAACCCCACTGAGAAGCCCAAGGTGATATATTTTTCAGCACATAGGTGGGGGCCTCCTCAGTCCAGATTTTAACAAAATCAGGAAATTCCTCACCCCAAGTCCATTAGTTTGGGTAAGAAATTTTCCACCATCTCAACAAAACAACAACTGATCATGGTAAAAAAAATAAATTTGTAATTTATTTTATTTTATTTATTCAGCCTCTTGCCTAATGCATAACCTTTTTGCATCAATAACGTCTTGGGTAGCGGCCTCTGCCCCGTTCCTCGGGGCATTGACATGTCTAGTTTCTTCATGACTTGAAGAAACATCAACAATGAGGTGTGCTCCTCTTGGGTTGTTCACTGTTTGGCTCGGAACCCGACCCTCCTCCCTTCTCATCAAAGCATTTGAGATGCGACCAAGCTGGTCTTCAATTTGCCTGATGCTCTATGTGTGGGAATCCACAATTTGTGTTATGGAGCCATGGTTTTGCAATGAAGTCAAGACTTGCTCCTCAAAGGAGGGGGCTCTAGGGTGGGGAGGGGCCACTACCTGAAAAAGCCAAAAAAACCACTGCTTTAAATAGTGGTTTTTTCAAAAAACCACCGTCTTTGACAACATTTTTTTTTTCAAAAAATCACTGCCCTAAACAGTTGTAAAAAAAGGAGTGGTTTTTTTTACCACTATACAAGACAGTGGTTTATGAACTTCAACAACAACTACTGTTCACAGTCATAGAAAAAATCACTGCTTTTTTTACAACTGTTTAGGGCAGTGGTTTTTTTATGTAATTTTTTTTTTTCAAAAAATATATTTTTAAAAAAATAAAATTACGGCAACAATTTTTTATGCAAATTTTTTTAAAATAATATTTTTTTTATGTTTTTTTTTAATGCAATTTATTTTATGCTTTTTGTAATATTTTTTTTTAATGCAATCTTTTAATGCTTTTTTTAAATGCTTTAAAAAAAATTATATCAAGAAAAAATTGTATTAATCTCATATTTAAACACATCCATTCAACTCAAATGCAAATCATTCAATGTCATTAATAAATAAAATAGATGCCCAATTCTTTTATTCAAACATAAGATTACATCTCATCCTATGATCCAACCTTTCAAATCAACCAAATATTTTAAAATTTACATACTCAATCCTTTTATTCAAACAAAAAAAAAGAAGAAAAGAAAGAGAGTTAACAATCTAAGGACCTCATGACCTATTTTCATAATTAAAAAAGAAAAAAAATGTGCTTCACCTCTCCTGTCAAATATCCCCGCCCCCTAGTGATCCGTTTGAGGTGAGCTTCAAATTGAAAAGCTTCGCCTGAAATCAAAAGGAGAATGTAATTAAATATTTATAATATTAAGCAATTAAACTTACCTTATTATGGTATTCCAGGAGCTAGAAATTAGAAGAAAAATGATGCAATATTCATTAAACTTACCTTATTCTGATATAAGATTTTGGTTGTTGAGGGAAAGTAGCTCCATTCCTATAAGGAAAAAAAGCAAACATAACCTCAAGGGTTAAAATTTTAAAGTTGTTTTTGGAAATTTCACACAATTCTAGGTGTGCATGCATCAGATGAAAAATATTTTATGGATAACGATAGGGATATCAAATATTAGAGCATCGGACTCTGAGAAAGAGAGCAGCGTTTGAGCGCTCGACTATAGTAAGATGAGCGCCATATGAGATCCAAACACAGGTTTGGGGGCCACAAACTTCGGTGCTAGCTCAATCCATTATTGTTAAAAATAATTAAAGCGTAGTCCACCATCACAGTTTTAATTTTTTTTTTTCTATAATCCCTAAATTTTCCCTTAAATCTTTCCTAAAATTAACTAACTGTGGCGGTGAACATAAATATATTATATTCATATTTAGCAATATTATAAGTTTTGAGCCGATGAGTTTTCAAACCATGGTGAACTAAAATAAAAAATTCAATTAGAGGCATAGGCTTACAAAGAATATTTTTTAAGACTACTATGAATTAAAGACAACTACTTGATCCTTAAAGTAGTCTAAAATAAAGTCTTCCTATCTAATAAAAACCCATTCCAAGTCTAGTTGAAAGTCTTGATAGTTGACAATCAGAATAACTAAAGAAGTTTTTCTATTAGGTAATGTGAAGTCAACCTGCAAGATTAAATGGTGTCATTCCGATTTTGTTGGTGGAGATATCTACATCGAAGTTGAGAATGAATAGAATTAGAATAGCTGATCATTGGAGAAGATGAAAGAACATTGTGGCTAAGATTTTTGCGTAGATTATATTCAAGCCCTGTGAATTCAGGGATGAAGCAAAAGTGGCAATTCTCTTGGCCTATTAGGTTATTATGAAAAGGGTGAAAGGCAAAATGGGGAATGTTAAAGAATTTGTCCATGAAAAGCTATGTTTACCAAAAACATATCAAGGATTCATTATCCCAATACTTCAACATGAAATATTTTGGGGAATAATCCTGTCTATCTATTTTTCTATATTCATAAGGATAAGCGAAATCAACTGTTAGGGTTACCCAAATTTTTGGTGTCTGATAAAGATGAAAATGATACTCTATTTTTACTTTGTGAATGCTAATAGATTCATATTTATGGTGAAAGCCAATTGAATTTAGAGGAAGTGACACATTATTCTACTCCCTCAACCTTCTGCAAGAAAATTGAAAAATAATTTGATTCTATTCCATCTTGTAGCTCAATTGGGAGGCTGACAATATTGCAACCTTGAGGTTGTAGGTTCAATCCCAACTCATCCATAATAAATAAATAATGATAGTAATAGTAATAAAACTTAGCCCTATTCCAGCCTATTGCTTTTGACTGCTGATGCTCTAATCTGAATATTAGCATAAAAAGTATCATGAACCAAATCAAAATCTACGATTGGGATTTTGGACTTCGCATTTACTCTAATGGGATTGCTTGTTAATTTGCTTCCTTTTTGACAGGAGGTAATCGGGCTTTGATTTCCGAAGTGAAGGATTCAGTTTATGGAGCATATCAAATTGGTGGTGTGACTAGACTAAAATTCACCTATCTTTCGGTGGCTCTTTGCCCTCTTCCAATACCACTTCCTTTCCCTTCAATCTTTGGTAATCGCGTAGGCCAACATGGAGAGTTGTTGGGCAGTTCGATTTTTGGGTCTCGATCAAGGTGGCCACTCGGTGTGAATTCAGTTCCCATCGCTGGAAGATTGCGTTCGTGCAATGCCATTTTACCATAAATTGAGAAAAGGCTCAGGAACCTCCAAACATTTGGGACTAATAGAGGAGCTCCGGGGATGGAATTGCTTCAAAGTTGGGGTTCTCAAAAAGATGAAGTTGATGATATGGGAGAGTCATTGTCTAAGATGGTTATGGCATTGGATCCTCATTCTCAAGTTTCTTCGGAATCAGATTAAGTTGTGAGGAGTGTACAGACATGTTGTATCGAAATTCTCTTTATATGAGCTGTATGCTTGTGTAATATTTAGATTAGATGTTTTTGTCTCTTTGGCTGTGTAGTATTAGGATATGAATATCAGTTACATATGAAAAGGTAAAATCTGTTCATAAACTGTAATTCTGTGATGAGTGCTCATTGAGCTATTGGCAGTCATCTATAGTCATCAACCAATGGTGATATCCTTTTGCATCAGTTATTTATATTGTTTATGGGCAGTGAGATTCTTATATATGTTTAACTAATGCCAACAGATTCAGGGTGTAGAGAACTAGAATTGAGAGAATGTCCAAGATTGATGAATATTTAAGAATCACCTGCATCAATAGACAGAGCGCTCACAAACACTTTCCATGTGTCATTTACCAATACAAGGTGTCAAAGTGGCAGAACATCATGTGAACCACTCTTAGCCTGAAAAGGGTGCCCATCAAAGGATGTGAACCATTTTGACCCTGGTACAGTTAATACAAATTGATATTCATATCTAACATGGTGTATCTATTAAAGTGCTTGGATTGAATGATACAGGTCGTTGATGGGCAGTTTGGGCTAAGTGAAGTTCACATGTTGTCTAACCGCTTGGACAAAGTAGCTTGGTAAAATAAATATGAACGAGAATGGAAGTTTGTTGGTGAGGGTGTCATCTATTGATATAGGTGACCAGAATCAAATCTTCTGGTTATCGGCCAATTTTGTGATGTATCTGTTAAGTGGGTGTGTGGTGTAATAAGAAATGGTAAATTTGAAATGAGGACATAAGAGAATTATGAGTGATACCTATAAAAGAAAAAGTTATGGAATGTCGCTTGATGATTTAGAACTCTGCCATTGTTGGTCCCAAGAGCGCGGACGAGAAAGGCAGGGGCTTATTGTAGATCGGCAGCCAGCTATAAAAAATCTAGTGAAATCCCTATGTTAAGACTTAGATGGGATAAGGCTGAGATGATGATGATAATAATGTTTGATATGTCCATTGGAGACTAGAAACACAGATCATGTTCGAATGGTTGAGATGCTACTGGCACAAAGTATATAACACAGATCATATTAGAATTTAGGAATGCATTATGAATAGAAAGGTAAAAAACTACAAGATTTATGTACTTTCCTTTTATCATTATCCTCCTATTGCACATCAACCAAAAATAATAAGAAATTTATACATCAACATACATGTAGTAGTCATTAACATAAAACTCAACGACAATATATAACATTACATGAATTACGTAGGCGTCTCAATGGGCTGGGCTAGGCAGTGTTCAAGATGGGCCTTAAACGGGCCATTTATAATCAGGCCTCTTGGATCTAGCCCACACTTGGCCCGAGTATTAATCAGGCCGGGTCAGTCCAGCCCATTTATGTATCAGGCCTATTTACCTTAGGCCATACCCAGCCCATGGCATGTTGGGTCGCTGGCCAGCTCAAACATTTCTATACAAAATAACTCACTTGATCGACTAAGGTTGGGTTCTAGTGGGTCTTAAATGGGCCAATTTTTAATCGGGCTTTAGAGGTTCACGTTCAATTTTAGATTTCCTATAATATGATATCAAAATCAGATCTGGTACTAAAATAGGAACAATTCCAGCTAATAGAATGCAGTTATAAGATTATAATGTGTAGTAGATTATAGAGTTTAAGTTATTCAACTTCTCACTGCATATAATATCTATATACCATAACTTCAAACCTTACATGTTATACCTATAATTGAGCCCTGTTATCCAAAGCTGAATAATCAAAATGATAGATGTACAGGTGACCCATTCTATAAGCAATTATTCTTATACACCTTCAGTTACCAGATAGGCATCAAATCAAGTTGAATATAGAGACAGCTTATTTATATAACTATAGAATAACCCCACTTGTGTCAGCTTTCACTTCTGTCACTGATCATAAGGAAAATTATTGTTGGCAGGGCAATAGTTCTGATCAATTACTATTGGATTTTTGACATTCTGCATAACAGCGTGCTGAAAAACGACTCCTTTAAGAAACCCATTGTTGTTCTAAGGTACCCAGCCTGAGAACAACAGGGAGAGCTTGTGAGTGTGTGTGTGTGTAGTTAGTTAGTTAGTAAAATATGGGGGATGAGTTGTACATTTATTTATGTGATCGGGGTAGCATATCAGTTAAGTTTGTCTTATTAGAAACCAATGATTGGTGTTCTAAGAATGTGCAAAAACGATCGAGAACGTCTTGTTCAAAAGATCAGAAAATTAGTTGAACTAAGACAACTAAGCATGCTTAGATGGTGGGGTAATCAAATTGCAAGTTGGGATGAGACCTCTTCACTATTTTGGTAACCTTGAGGATAATAAGGCTACCATTTTGGAGCTGAGTAGTTCTAATCATTTTCCTATATATATATATATTAGCCATAACCCCTTACCTATATATATATTAGCCATCCCATTGTTAAAAATGGAGCTGAGTAGTTCTAATCATTCGCTGGCCCAAATCAATCTTCAATGATGATGGATCAATAACATCAATGAGATTCTCATAAATTTTCAAGGGAATTTTGGGAAACAGGGCACCAAGTTGCAACTATTCAGGAGTTCGGGCATTGTGACAAAATACTGCTTTTTTAAAAACAGTAAGTGTTTTTTGCCCAGGTGACTGCTAAACACGTATAATACCCATATATATTTGAATAAAAATCATATTTTCATATTTATTACTCTGTTTTAATCTTATAACCCAATAGATCTTGAAGGTTGCCATTTTTTTTGGAACTAATGGTTTTGGTAAAGATCCAAGTTTTTCTAATACTATTAAATAGAAAATGAATAATCATAATGGTTTTTAGTTGAGTACTATTTAAGAAATGTAATTCTCAAATTTTTTTAGCATTAAGGTAGAGATCAACTTTGCAGGGTCAAGACTCATTAACCGCAAAAAGAGAACGAGGATAATTCAATAATTCAAATAGTTTTTCAGAGCAATGCTTATCACAGAACCAAGAACTATCATGCTATTTAAACAGAACATCCCAAATTCAACTAGATTCTTCAAATTGCAAAAGATTGGAACAAAGAAAATTTGATGAGTAGAACACTTAGGACATCAACACTTTAGAAGTTTTTAAACTAAAATGAAGGTATACAGAACATGCCTAGAGCAAATGCAACACAAGTACTTGAAGAGAATTCTTTACGTTCTCGAAGAATGTATGTTAAGAGTGCAGCCGTGCCACCGCCCAGTGAATGCCCCACGATCTACAAAAAGGAAAACATTAGTTACTTATTTCCTTGCATTATAAAGATCTACAACCATACTATGTCAAAGCTCTAAACACACTCTTCATAAGACACAAGGTAAAAGAAACATTTCCTTTTAAAATGGGCATATGCTTGCATAATCGCAAGTCGCAGAATACTTACTTCTCATTTTTCATTTCTGTCATGGACTGAAAGGAACTTTATTAAAGCATTCTTCAATATTGTTAATTCACAATTTGTTAAAAGGAACTAACATTTTCTTTTGCAACATTTAATGAATTGATGGAACCGATTAATATGTTATGGTAACTCTTCAATTTTTTTTATTCCAAATTTGTGAACATAAGATACTACCATTTTATTAATTAATGCATTTTGGTGATTCTTCAATTTTTGTTAATTCAAAATTTGTGAAACAAATAGGTACTACCATTTTATTTACAACATTTAATGGAGTGAAAGGAATTGGTAAATGCATTTTAGTGAGTCAGTGATTATTCAATTTTGTTAATTAAAAAATGGTGAAACACAAAAGTTCCTACTGCTTTAACAAGGAGTCATGTGCATTAATCCAATGCACAATTTACAAATACAACAAATATTCTGATTTCAAGATGGTAAAAAAAAAATTCTCTTACTAAATTTCAAGCAAATGAACGTCTCAAAGTTTGATATAAATTGTAAAAGTTAATAATAATTTCAGATTCCATGTTTTAATAACAATAATTTGGAAACCATTACAATCATCAAAATATAGCAGGTTCATAACACCGTCTTAAAGAAAGCTGAATTAGCAAGAATACACATGAAAAGTTTAGGAGGGTATGCATCAACCTTCTCATCCTACCTATCAACAAAACTAACCACGCACAAAAGATTACTTGATCTCAGACGAGGGACCCAAATAAAGGATATTTCCTAGTTGATAACAAATCCACATAAAGAAATTCGCTACAATGGGAAGACTCCAACATAGATATTAGAAAAATAAATGTAGGTAAACTTTAGACAATGATGGATGATATTGGATTTATGCAAGCAGTGTGCACATTCCCAAAGAATGTAAATAAGAAAAAATATCAATAGATACCTCAGTCTCAAATCTTCCATTTATCAATTTAACAGCTTCCTTAAGCATGGAAATGAACAAGATATTACTGCCTTGAAGTATATGTGTGCTTGGTAACTACAATGCTCCATTCATTGAACCCCAAAATGCTATACTGCTTGTCACATTAAAATAAAGGACCGACTCGGTGGACCATCATTCAAATCTTACTACCTTGAAGGTATGAGATGTGAGCAATCCTGATGTCAGCACATCGTACTTTGGGGGAAAATTGGGAAGAGAAAGACTGAGGCTCTGTAATTGCTTATGCATCCATTGCCAGTTCTCTGGCCTCACCTCACCACAATGCATCCATTGTCAGATCTCTTAACAACTGTCAGCTCCTCTTTCTCCTGCAATTTCATAAAAGCCTAGAAAATCTCAGACAAATTTTTTGCAAAAATTGGAGGAGATTTCAGAATAGTGTTCAAATATATAGAATTTCCTCCGACTCAATACAAGAAAAGTCAATATTGGATCAGGGAATAAAGCCATGCATACCTTTTCAGCGGCCAATTTTTCAGCCCTAAAGTAGGAGATGAACAAGATATTCTAAAAAAAAGATTAATGGCTAGTTCATTTCATGTATTGCTTCTTTTTTTAAAAGTCTAAAAAGAGAAACGAATGTGCAGAGTTCTGATTTTTTTCTTCTCAATTTCTCCAAATAAAATCTATGGCATGTCAAAAGTCGACCATTCGGAGATGTTCTTAAATCATCTCATTTGATCACAGTTCTTCATTTGATCTTTATTGTTCCTCCTTTGCCTTTTGGGGTTTGGACTGCCGCAAGAAAAGTGAGAACTTCAACTTTTGCTTTATTTTATATATATATAAAAATAATAATAAAGTACACTCTAACACATCACTTTCTATATGAAAACAATGAAACAATATTCAAAAGCAAGAACAATATTGATGGTGCAATCGGGTTGGATCAGGCATGATGTGAGTAGGCAAGATGGAAATATAAACATATTTATGAAAATAAAATCACTCATTAAAATAGAATCAAATTTACCCCTAAACAAGATCAAATAAAATCTACAAGTCCCGTGGGCCAAGTAATAATGTCACCAATTGTAACATCGCCAAATGTTCCTTCGCTTGCATATAATTCTGTATTGACCTTGAAAATATTATCAATTATGATGGCGTATGAATCTCTTGACGTTGTCGTCTCTCTATGCATTCACCCTATTCCAATTGCTTTATTCTTTATGTTTTTCAATAGACAGTGTATGGATGGTTGGTTCACAAGTATCTCGGGCTGAACCGATGACGGTCGAGTTCCCTAAAAAAATTTTAGCCTTTAAACTGTAGAGTTTAAGAGAGACTAAAACAACAATGCAAAAGTACTTTCAATAAGATATGACATTGACAACTCCAATGATTATTATTTTATAACATTGAATTTATACCTGATAAGAATCGAATTGGTCAACCAATGTCTATATAGATTTCCCTTTAGAAGGAGCTAGAGGAGATAGTAAATTCACTTTTTCCTCAAGGATCTTGCGTGCTCTACTCTCCTCATCAAGCTCATGTCTAAGCATATCAACCTGTGGTTGAATGCTCTCAAGTGCTATCTTTTCCTGGTGAGTAATCTCCCTAGCCTGAGCGGATGCTTGAATGGAGGTCTTAGATACACTCGTACCCATACCCCGTATGTTGCCCCTTCCATCATGCCCACAAACTGTAGCAACAAGGTCATTATCTAAATGTTTTTCTCCGAGGAATGGATCAGATAAGGCAAGCCTCCTAATTTCGTCCTGAATAAAATAAATAATGATTAAATATAGTGATACTAAAGATCAATATTAATTATTTATCAATGACAAATGAATAATTAAAATAATCTTACTATTTGTGTGCCCAAGGACGTCCCATCCTTCTTCGTATGAGAGGCTAAAAATATTTGTGTCCTCGTCACTGTACCAATCGAACTCTACTTTTTCAGTACAATAAGTTCATAAGCAATTGTGAATATTCTAACAAATTTATTTTAAAAATTTATGTGGTAGATTTTACCATCTCTTCTACTATCTTAGCTGATCCTCGTCTACCAGTGGTGTGTGGGTTCATCATCATTTTCCTACAAGTCTTCCCCTTTTCTCGGCGTGCTTTATCTTTCTCTGTCGAGCACATTTTAATAAATGCTTTCCAATCATCTCCCTTCACATTCTTTGGTCGATATTTCATCCACTCTGCGTCCGTTTCATATTTATCATAAATGGTGCGAAGATCATGTTTCCATTGCTTCCAAGCTAAATTTGCTTTCGTTAAGACCATCTTTTTTTGACTAATTGGAACATTATATTTATCCTATCATGAAAATAAAACGATATCAAAATTATTTGTAGAATAACTAAATGAAAATGGCATGAACAATATGCACTAACAGAGACAAAGAGCCATATTTTCTCCTTTATAGAAATAGGTACAATTTTCCAAGAGTCATATGCAGGTGGACAATGAGTCCTCGTCATCCGACCAACAAATGTGGTAAACTGAATTGAAGCATCTGCAATAGGCTGCCCATGTTCATTCATCTGAATTTTCAAACACGTACTTGGATAAATAAAATATTATTAATAATTTGTAAATAACATTTACCAAACAATAGAAAATAATAGACTAACCACTCTCTTGAGTTCCAACTGATTCTGATCCACTCGGTTCTGATCCAAACTGTGCCATTATCTTTTGCTGAAAACATTGGCAAACTGTAGTTGTTGATCAAACTATCATTTAAGGATATAAAATGCATTAATAAGATAATTGAAAATCATACCTAACTTATAACAACATTAAAATGGGAAAATCAACAACAAGAAATGTAAGTAATTCTTTTGTTACAATTATTGGATAGAAGAAATAAGGTTCAAGTGAACAATATGAAAGAACTAGATTAATCTTTGTCCTCATCCTCATCCACAACATCAGTTGCTAATGCCAATGCTAAAGCATCTGCTTTTGGTCTTCCTTCAAGTGCTAAGGGATCTTCATAGGCATCCACATCCCGAGTTAATCTCTTTGGAGCATCCAATACGACATACCAATCATCCCTAATTTAATCTTTACAATAGAAGAGTTGAGTGGCTTGAGAGGCAAGAATAAACAGCTCATCATCTTCATGTGAAATCCTCATAAATCTCCTAAGATTAACAAACGCTAACCTAGTTTTTGGGTCAACCACACAACTATTTTTTTTATCTTCTATACGAGCCCAGTCGCAGTAGAAGACTATTTTTTTAAAGTAACCATAATCCAACTCAAGTATTTATTTGATAATACCATAATAAGTAACTTCTTCTTCCGCATGATTCTTATCTTTCGCACTTGACCTGAAGCTAGATAAAGCCTTCATGGATACTCCACTATTTTGTGTTCTTTTATTCATTTCTGATTGTGCGGTAGAAAACTGATAACCATTGATCATGTAAGAATTATATGATATGGCATTGAAGTCTGGATCATCAGCAAGGCTCTTCATGATAGAATTTTCTTTATTTTCTAATTCTTTTCTTAACCAAGGAATGTAGTTGTTCCTCTGATGCTTATTGCTTGACTTGTGATCTTGAAGATAAGCCTGGTACTTCTTGTAAGTATTAACTCTTAATTATACTATATCATTTTAAAAATAAAATATATAATTTAAAAATATAAAATAAATTACTTACTTCTCCCACTCAATATTTTCTGGATAATGCTTTAGAACCCATCTACGTATTTGTTCATACTACACGTGTTAAAGAAGATATGTTTTTCCACTTCCATTGATAGGGTACCGAAAAGTAACATCTTGTTCCATGAACGTATTTTCTCCTTTCTTATGGCTTCCTCTGCTAGAATTTGGCATATATTCCATGCAATACCTCATACATTCTTCCATGAGATATTGCTCTATAATACACCCCTCTGGATATGTCTGATTTTTCACATAATGCTTATATGTCTTCATCATCCTGCATATTTTTTTCAATTAGATATCAATGTTAACATTATTAACTAAAAGAAGTTATTAATTTTATTGCGAGAATTTACCTCTCGAAAGGATACATCCATCGATATCGGACAGGTCCGCAAACACGCGCTTCCTCTGCTAAGTGAACAACAAGGTGTATCATAGAAACAAAAAATGACGACGGGAAGTACTTTTGAAATACACATAGTGTTACGACTATATGCCTTCTCACGATCAAAAGGTCAACATGAGAGATAACCTTGGAACATAGAACATTAAAAAATATTGACAATTGTCGAATAACAGCTCTCAATGATTTCTCTTTCTTGAATGAATGCATCAGCAACACTGGCAGCAACTGTTGCATGAGGATATAATAATCATGTGACTTCAAGCCTTTGAGTTGAAATTCCTTCAAACATACCTTGTCCTTCCAATTTCCACTGTATCCAATAGGAACCTTCAAATTGTGCAAGGTTTTATAAATTATTTCTTTTTCTGCTCATGACAAGCAAAAGCTTTAGGACAATAGAACTTATCATTTTCTTCCACGGGCCACAAATTTTTTCTTATATTCATATCTTTGATATCATAACGTGCTTCAACACCATCTTTGGTTTTACACTTTGTGTCCATAATTGTAGCAATTACGTTCTCTGTGACATTTTTTTCCACATGCATTACATCCAAATTATGACAAATAAGAATATCCTACAAACATAAAGGACATGTGTTAATATTTGAGTGAAGTGAAGTACAAATTTCATATTAGAAAAATAAAATATATTAATTATCCACCTTCCAATATGGTAAATCATATAGGATTGATCTCTTTGACCATGCACTGCTCTTTTTATGCTCAGTCTCGGATCTCTTCCTCTTCTTGCTTGCTACCTTTCCAAATTCTGTTTTAATACATCTCATTTTGCATAGTACTTCAGAACCACTCAACCGGCGGGGATTCTTTCTATGTTCTTCATTCCCATTAAACTATGACTTTTGAGTTCTGAAAGGATGACTCATATCAGTAAGAAATTTTCTGTAGCCCATGTACGCATATTTCTTTCCATGTGATAACCCTGTCGAATCAACCTCTTCACTACAAATAGGACAACCATACTTTCCCGCTGTCCTACATCTCAAAAGATGGCCATATGCTGGAAAATCATGTATAGCCCATAATAGAATTGCTTCCATGTTGAACATAGATTTTTTATAAGAGTCATATGTTGTAGCACCAGTGAACCATAATTCATTTAACTCTACAATCAGTGACTATAAGTAGACATCAATGTCGTGCCTTGAACCTTTTGGGCCTGAAATAAATAGAGTTAACATTGTAAACTCTTTTCGCATACACATAGGTGGAGGAAGATTAAATGGAACAATCATAACAGGCCAACAACTATACAAATTACTCTTGTTTCCGAAAGGATTAAATCCGTCTGTTGCATGTCCTAAACGAACATTACGTGTCTCAAGAGAAAAGTCACTCCAACGAGCATTGATTGATTTCCAACTTGAAGGATCCACTGGATGACCCATGTAACTTTCATTTTCAATTGCATTTGCATGCCATGTCATCGTCTTTGCAATCCATGGAAAACTATATAATCTTTGAAGTCTTTAGGTTAGTGAAAAGTATCTTAACTTCTTCTACGCTAATTGTTTAAAATTTGGCTTTGAAGCTTGCACGGGTCTCTAATCATTACGACAAGCATGAATAATCTCATGTTTCATGCGCAAAGACTTAACTAACTTCTTTGCATCGTAGGTGCTATCAGGTAAAGTATTTGACATGGGCAAAATTTCTTTTAACATTTTTAACAATTCTATGAAACTTTCATTAGACCACTGATGTCTAGCATTCATACTCAACAACTCAACTATAGTTGACAATTTCGTATGCTCACCCTTACATGACGGATATAGTGGTTCTAATACATTTTTCTTCAAGTTACTATACACCATATCCTCAAGTAAATCATGTGGATCCTGATCATCACCTTCATCCTGATCATCATCTTCATCCTCAGGTAAATCTTCAAGATGAACATGTCCAAATGTGTTGTTCAACATTTCTTCCATTCTTGGAAACATATCATTATTTTGGTTACTAGTTGAGCTACTAGAAACCCCAACATTGACACGATTTATAGAAGACGACTCCCCATGATACGTTCATGTCGTGTACGAACTATCCATGCCGTCACAAATTAAATGCTCCATAATGGTTTCAAGGTTATGCTTTTGAAAATTTTGACATTTAACACACGGACAACAATACTAATTAACATCCTCAACATTTTGTTTTACAAATAAAATAAATGATGCAACGCCATCGAGATATTCAGAAGACAGACGTTCTACTATTGTCATCCAGTTTTTGTTTAGGATTGCTGGAGGCATCTTCTACAAAAAAAAAAAAAAAAAACTCAAGTAGGAGAATTGAGGGAAAAGACAAGTATCAACAATATTAGCCATTAAAAACTAAAAGTGACAATTTGTTCATCCATGCTTGAAATGCAATAAATCTTATTTCGATGAAATTTAAAACCATTGCTATATACCCTTCTAGCCATGTTTATCTATGGATGGGAAAAGGATAAAGAAATATGCTTATTTAGCATCTTTGAAAGGCAGTTTCCCTTCCAAGCTAATTGCATGTATACAATCAGATGTTTATCTATGGACTGCCCCTACCTGATTTGTACTCGGTCCAAGTATGGGCTAGCTCCAAGAGGCTCAATTATAATTGGCCCATTTAAGGCTCGAGCCAAACTGAGCCTGGCCCCTAAAGACCCCTAACCATACCCGAACCACGAATCCAAACCCAACCATAAGTCATATCTAGATGATGCTTATCGGATGGGTAAACTCTAGATATGAACCGAACCCGAACCTGACTCCAAAATCTAGACTCAAGGCCCTAACTAGGCCTTTTAAGAAGAAATAAATAAATATACAGTATATATGTGTGTGAATGTGTGTAAGTGTATTTGTGGTGTTAGATGTACCCATGTATTTTGTGTGGTAGCGACCAACAAGAGAGGAATCACTCTTAAAGAATAATAACAATAATAAGATTTTCAAATATAGTATTTATAAATTGGAATCAAGAGTAACAGAAAGAGGCGGTGTAAGGGCCCAGAATTTTATGATCTTCATTATAGGAACAAAATAGAGTACCAAGAAAAATGAGAAAGTAAAACCACAGAATGTAAACAAAAAGTTTTATCATATCATCAATAAACACACTTATTGTCCCAAATACAACAACCAAAATGGATCGAAGTTGAAATCAATCAAATTCACAAGTTAATCATTCAATCACTGCCAATATCAAATTATCAACTTACTAAGAAACCCAACTCACATGACCACTTTCAACAGATATTGCTATGAAAAGCACACATTTAGGTCACATGGCATACATCTTTGTTCTTTTCTAAGTGTTTCACTGGGCATGGTCATCCCTATATAGAAATGGGCTGGCTGATAATATCTATATAGTTGATATAAAAATTTGCTTAAATGACTGGGTTGGGCTAGGCTAGGCTTCAATGGGCTAATAATTAATCGAGCTTTTAGAAAAACTCATTACCCGACTCAAATACTAATTGGGGGGGGGGGGGGGGGGGGGAGGAGGGGCACACATCTATAATCAATCTTTGGCACCAAAGACCATATATCATGGCTCTCAAATAAGACTGCCTTAGATAGTGTTGCAAGTACCAAATCTTTCTTTTTAGACTATGTGCTGAGTGATGACATAAATTGTGTGCAAGTAGTCTATCATTTTCTATTATCATGTAGCAAAAGATGTAGCTTTGGCTATTAAGCAGCCACAATATAACTATTTTAACTTCATAGGAAAGTATCACTAAAGGAATGAATAACAATTGCTATCATACTTTATTTATAAATATTACAAACCTTATTGCAGATCAAGTCTTGTAGCTCCTCAGTAGATAATACAGACAATTTCTTTGACTGATCCGCACGTTTGTGAATTGAACCAATGTTAGACAATGCAAGCTCTCGCAACTACAATTGATAAAAGGATTATATTTGTGGTCATGATGGGTAAAATTTGAGGTCAAATGTAGTAAAAAACTATAAAATGATCAGGTTTCTCAGGACTGCCCATACTTTAGAAGGCAATATGATTGATAGTTCTTGTTGCTTAATATATCAAGTTCACTGTATCAAACCTGTACCCATATTTTGTCACTTTGCTTTCGCGTCATATCTCATTAAGCAATAAGAACTAGATATATTAAAAAGGCAGTCTTCTAACTACTATTCCTTGACTCTTGTACGTATATGATAGTTAAACTATAGTACTAATCAGGAAGTTAAACTATAGTACTAAAAAAATATCATGACAAGCGGGAAAAATCAAGATCTGTTGAGCTGCATCAGATAAGTAGAATTTAGCTGATCTGGTCTGTATGATCTGTTGACATAATCATATTGGATGATAACATCAGTAATGTATCACGATCAGGCATGATTTCTTCATCAAGTTCCATTGAACTAGAGATTTGGGAGATAGGAGGAAGATGAAGAGCAAACAAGGTTTCTAGATTGGACTCTATGAATTAGACTAATGGGATCTTTAGGCCAAGAGAAGGTCACATGATAGCCAACCACTTGAAGAAGTGGATTCTGAAAAATACATTTACACGTCGCCTAAAAGTTAGCCACTATGGCAATTATCTATTGACTACCAGGGACCAGGGTGCATGTGTGGGGCAAAAGGCATCCATATGTAGTGAGAGAAAGATGGAAGTGAAGAGACGAGACCTAGAATGGGACTGAATTACTGGTGGGAGATTATAATAGTAAAGATACAGGCACACGAAGCCGTTCTACATTAATCCAAATCCTACATGCATAAAGCACAAATCTTACATCGACGGCTGTCAAGCAATACAGATTACAGAGTAAACACATCAAATGATATTTTGAAATAACTTTGTATTTAAATATTGACCAAATAAATAATAAAGCTTAAAACACCTTTAGTGATATTTGATATATAGCTTCTATTTATTATTTTTCCTTTCTCCATTTGGTGGCGGTTTTTTTTAGATCCATAATAAAGAAGTTCATTAGAAAAACCCGGATACAATGGTGGCAATTAAGGGATCAAAACAAGGCAGCGGAGAGGAAGGGTTGTGAGCAGTTACCTCCCACACACCAACCAAAGTAGACTCGCTCCAAGCAAAATAAAAAAATGAAGGTTTTGTTTGGGATTCCTCTTTGGAGACTAAGAGCAGCCCACTTCAAAGAGCTGGTTTAAATTTGAGCAGCCCACTTAAAAGAGCTGGTTTAAATTTTTCTTTTAAAGAGACTCAAATTCAACTCTTTCACTCTCACAATTCCAAACACAGCCTAAGGCTGCATTTGGGTTATCTCTTTTGGGGCAAAGAGTAGCTCTTTCACTTTTTTGCTATGGTGGAGAACTATTTTACATTTGATAACACAGCTCCTCACCTAAATTTCTTTATGGGGGAAAGCTATTTAAGTGATAAACTGTTCTATGCCTGTTCGATCCCAGAGCAGAATTAATCTACTTTGACAGAGAGCAGGCAAAGAGCAGATTCTGCTCTTATAAGAGCTAACCCAAATACAGCCTAAGAGACTACATGAGATAAAGACCGTGAACACTCCCCCTCTTCTAGTGGGGTGAAACTCAAGCCAGATCGGAGGAGTTGGCAAGGATAGTATCGGAGAAACGCTACTGCCACCCACACATCTACTTATGACACGTCAACTGATGCAAGTGCTAATCACTCAATTTATTATACGTAGACCCTTAACAAAAAATTATATCCACATTAACTATTGAAATGACTAAAGATACACCTGTCAATTGATTTTTCCACTCCTGTCAATTGAATTTTCGCAAATAATCTTGTATGGTGACATTTTTGGACCAACACAAATGTCACACGAGGCTAATAATTTGGCTCAAGAGAGGCACATGCCTGCAGGTATCATGAAAAAAAGGAAATATAATCAATAAAGCAAAAAAAAAAAATTTGCACAAATTTTCATAAACGAAATCAGTGTGGTCACCTACCGAATGGCACTCAGTTCGTGCAATAAGACTTGATAAAACTACCTTCGCTTACACCATCTTAGGGTAAAAAGCAACATCAGTTCAATCATCAATGTAGGTTCTGGAAAGAATATAACAAAGTACATAATATTGAAACCTAACCTGTAGAATATTCTCAGCTGAGGTTTTTGCCCACTTGCTCTATAGAATGATATAAGAAGTTCCCTTATTTAAGAGTTAAATTCTATTTTATAAAAAATTCTCTCATTTGGTGATCCAAACAAATTTGACTGATCTTAGTTACTATAACATAATGCAACCTCAAAAAAAAAATAATAATCATTTTAACAAGTTTAAGAGTGTTGGAAGAGATCGACACTGTAAAAGATAATTGCAAAATGACTAAATCGAGAACTCTGTTTCACTACATCTATCAGCAATTATTTGCTTAATCAACTCAACTATTTATCGTAATTCAAACTTATATGACAACTTACAACTGAAACTAGGTTAAAAAGTTCCTAGGGAAAATGGGATACCTCCCCAATACTCGCAATAAAGTTGTAAAGATTATATACTCCATAAAGCAGCAGACTTGCTAAAACAAAGATAAATTCAAATAAATGATTCATGAAATATTTCTTACAGCAACATACCTAGTCATGACTATAAAAAAACATTGGCTTTATGGCTTTTAAAATCAGACATTATGTGATACAAGCTATAGAAGTTGAGAGTTGGAATGACAATGCTTTAAAACATAGAGAGAAATACCAATGCCATATCTGACTAGAGTATCTCGTGTAAATGCAAATGGAGAATTTGAACCTGTAATGGATGCCCTAAAGTTACCACTTTTATGAGTCCAGTTAAGCGTGCGTCACCACGGGACATAAGAGATTTTTGTAGTCGGATGGCTCAACGTGATCAATTACATGAGAAGTGGTAGCCTCATCACTTTGAGCACAATAAGACCCTGATAAAAGGAAATAAATAACCACACAATATCAGCTAAAAGATATCTTTAAGTTAAACCAAGTTTGTATATAACCCAACCCTTAGTTTTTCAAATAAACTAAGTGTCTTTAAACTAAATTAATTAGCTTATATCTAAATTTGGCTATATGGGCCTTGCATGAGAAACAAAGCCCAGCTAACATATACACTGAATCACTCTATATGCCATACATCCTATCCTAGCTTGAACTGTTGTTAAAGAGGTACACTCACCAACTAAGTGCTGGCTTTACACAAAGTAGTAGCCTTACAAGCATTAAAACCCTGTTATACTTATATTCAAGAAGACCCTGGTTCTTCTTGTTTTGTTTTTTTCTACAATACACTACATAAGTAGTGTTGGTTTACATAGGATTGTAACTTAATGTAACTGATAAGCTTCTTGCATGATAACTTTGCTACACGACTCAAATGAGTCATTCTCCATCTCCATGCCCGCAAGGTGCATTTCATCTGTTATAAAAAGTATTTTAGCATATTGGTTCTATTCTTGCTCTGTTCTTCGCAACCAATGATATCGAAACCGAGAAGCTATCTTAGTCATGAATAGTAGAGCTACACTACTTTAAGACCTTGTATATTCCCTTAGAACTTTAGATCTGCGCCAACGATATGATCAACCGATGATACAATCACATTAATTCGGTTCTCTGATATCAAGTACGGTGCACTACGTTGGCATCGTTAGCAGTCCATCTGTAAAATCGATAAAAAGGTAAACACATAGCACCTTCCTAGATAAAAATTAACATTTAGAGGATCCGAGTGATTACTCTATGGTATGGATTCTATCATTAGCAACATGAAATCAATCCTGCCGAAACACTTAACAATGGGTGTACTCGGGATTTTCTCTAAAGACCTGATAAACTGATAAACTGATAAATATATATATAAATCTATATGGCTGCCAATTTCAGATTAACTCCATGATATCGATAGATATAGATAGATATATATAGTTATATGATATATATAGAGATATATACAAAGATTATATACAGAGCTTATATATATAACTAAGCAAAGCTACCAAGACACCCAAGGCCAGAGAAGCCAAGCTAAACCACGGCAAGCCTAGCTTGCCACGGCAACCTCCAGTGAATGAGGTTTTGGGTTGTGCTTTGTGCATTTTGACCTTGGAATCCCTTAGGAATCTAGATGGTTATATCCTTGGGTCTTAGATAAAACATGAGCCCATCTGTTGGTTACTAAACCATTATCTTAATATGTGTATGAATCTATACCTATGTTAGGTGCAACATGGTGCATCTAAATAGTTTTGCGCCAATTAAACAAGAGCTGATTTTGGGTCTCTGACGCTTAAAGATCACCTCTAATCAAATTCAAAGAACTATATGTGAACAGGTAGGGAATCTACGTTGGTAAACAAATGATTGATTTCCTTATTCTCATTAGAAATGCATATGAATGTATCTATTTTTTGGATTTGATATTATATGACTTTATAGTAATGGTAGTACTGTTGAATAGATGTATATAGCACACATATATATGTAGGCAGTGGAAGTACATGAGGGTGATATCAGTTTTTATATTAGGATAGTTTACAAGCAGAGGCAGTTATGGTACGAAATATGAATTTGTATACTTTATGCTAAATGCATTTCCGTTTAAACATGCAAGTGTCTCTGATATCAAGGCATCAGTCATATTGTACCCTTAAGATTCTCATATCTATGATATTGTTCACATGTTATTACGTAGTCTTCAGTCAAGTGATGCCGCTAACTCGGGAGCTTGATTTTTCTTGGTCCAAGTGATCCCGCTAACTTGGGAGCTTGACAAGTGATGCCGCTAACTCGGGAGCTTGATTTTTGTAGTCCAAGTGATCCCGCTAACTCGAGAGCTTAATCTTGTTGTTCTCCTGTTCTCGCCTGCATGTATATCTTGTTTCAGCTTGATTCCATACATATTGCGTCATGCATAAAAGCAGTACATCAACATGTTAGAATAATCATATTCTTTATTTCCGTTATGCTTCTAAATGAGAATCTGATAAACTATCAATATATGTTAACAATGAAATATTCTCTCCTGAGCTTTGATGATAGCTCATTCCATGACTTAAATGTCTTAGCTGCAGAGCCAGACCCGGGACACGCTGCAGACCCCACTTACGTGCCCGACGAGGAAGAGGGAGAAGACGATTTCCCAGAAGAGTTCTTCCCAAAATAGGTTTGTCGATGGGGAGTGTGAAGAGAGGAGAGAGAAGAAAAGAGATAGATAAAGTAAAAGACATGTATAACTGGTATATGGTAGCTTCAGATATTTTGTGTTGTTTTTGGATGTCTAGGTTTTCTTTCCACTATTTAGGTGACGGGTGGCCGTCAACGATGGGAAGCTATACATCAGATCGTTTCATGCTTAGATAAATAACAGATACTAGTTCTTTGCCATATTAGTAACTGCCCGAGTAATTACATTGTTTCCACATTTGAACAACTTTGTACAATAAAGGACTCCCTTGATGAAAGGATCATGTTAGGTTATCCGACGACACGACGGTTCCTTAATGATATTCAGAAAGGAAACGTCGGGTTGTCACAGAACCAGACATGACTGAAGAGAGATTAATGGCCCATGGATCCTTTACCTCGTATGAAAGCTCCTAAAAGTAGGGAAACTAAAACTCTATGGATTGAGCAACACAGAGTTTGGATATAACTACAGATTTTCAAAGATAAGAATGTAAATTAAAATAATTGGAAGCCCTTACCAGTTTACTCTCTGTTATGGAACTTTCAGAATTTGCAGCACTAACAAGTTCGACCAAATATTCAATTGGCTATCTCTCATGTTCATGTTAGTCATACAGACTATTTATATATCAAGCACATAGGCATCCAATCTGTTTCTAAAACTGTTGATGGACAAGTTTCTAACATAGATGTATCATAAATGCTAAAGCATGCAGGCATGAATAGCCATTTATTGGCCATTTCCAGAATCACGTGGTATTTCATAATTGATTGAGATATTGATTACTTTGAATATACAAACACTCAAATCTGCGTGTACACAGACACTCACAGATGATTGGTCTGCAAGTCGAGCTGTCCAAACACTCCTGATAGGTCAAATGCTCACAACTTTTTCCCTTCCAGTAGATAATTTACTTCAGCTTAGTCTGCCAGAGTTTTAATTATACACCGGTATTTTTATTCCCTTATTTCTTCTTTTGAAAATAGATTTGATGAAGTCGGTGACTTGGCATGGGTCATAAATTGGTCTGGACTCGGATTAGTGTCTCTGGTTCTCTTTATATGTTTACCACAGATGTATATCTAACACTGATATGTTGTTAACCGTACAGGTTGCACTCCAACAACCTCCTCAATATGCTTGTAGGTGCCCATTGACATGTTCATGAGGCACCCATTGACATGTTGTAACTAAAAGTCTAAGGAGGTCCAAACCAACTCCTGTTGTAGAAGAAGGGTATTTGTACTAATTCATTTGTTGACTTATGGCCATTGTTTATAACAAACCCCCTTATATCAATTATGTGCAACTTCTAACAGCTGTTTATCAGCCTCTTAGTGAGAGGTTTTATTCAAATCAACATGACCTTTTCCTATCATAGTTCTTTATCATGGTGTTTCATCACATAATACATATAGCTCATATCAATGCATTTCATCACCTAAACCTGAACATATCAGTACTTGAATATGGTGTCTCAATGATTTCAGCATACAAACATCCTAGCATTCAAAGTAAAACATCATGTAGGTTTAGTTCAATTGAAGGGGGATTCTTCAATATCAAAATCAGGTTGTTGGGTTAGTCGATCCAAGTAATTTAGGGTTGCATCCTGCCAAGGGAAATCTGGCTTGACAAAAACCGATCGTGTTACACATAAGTAGGGCTGAAACCAGACTTTCATAACTGGGTTATGATCCACAAAATTAGGGCTGAAACCAGCCAGTCATAACCTAGTTATGTAATTATGATGTACAAACATAATTAGGGCTATAACCTGCCAGACATAACCTGTTTATGTCACAATACATCTGGCTGAAAACAGCCTCACGTGGCTGTGTTATATTCCAATGGTTAGGAATAACACCAGTCAGCCATAACCTGGTTAGGATTCACTGAACTGGGTCGTAATTTGGGGTTACATATGAAAATGATTAATTTTTTTTTAATCAGACGATAACATGTCATAGGACTATTAGCATACCACCAGGGGGTTAGTTTTCATTCCATGCGGCACAATTCACAAAAAAAGTGGCCACGTTTTGAGGTTTGATGGGGACCATTTATACCACATTTATAATGAATGGCCCAATATATATATTAATGGCCAAACCATAGAACTGTAATCTGATTCCATCCTCTTCTTTTTTTCAACTTTTTTGTAATGTTGCTAGTTCGGCAGCCATATAGATGACAGTTGAATCAGATCCCATTTTTTAATTATATATTATAAATTTATTTTTCATATCCTTGTGATTAAGTAGTCAATCATCCATAATATGACAAGTTTAAGACAAGAAAGAGACCTATGAAATTTGATAACTGCTAATCAAGTAGAGAACAAAGTTAACCAAAATAAAGAACTCAATAATTCTTCTCACCTTCTCCTTCCTATAACACTTCCTTAACATTGGTTTCACTTTTAGCTAGGTTACATGGTGCCATGTGGCATACATTTCTAAACAATTTAAGTCGTCCAAATCAAATTGCAGGTACTCAATTCAGAAAATCTCTACACTTGAATCTGAGAACATCAATATTAATCCCATGATATAAAACACACACTTGGCTATAAGAAATTTATGATTATGGCTGTAATGAGATTTTGACTATAATAAAACAATAAGACTGATGAGACAAGACAGTAATTAGAATTTTTAGGGCAATCATAACAGGTTTAAAAATTAGACCTATCACAGAGCTGAGAAAAACCCCAATACAAGAATTTTTAGGGCAATTCTTCCATAGATCTTGCTATATCACCAAGATCGAAATCATCTAATGTAGAAATTTCATCATTGATAAAATGCTTGTCAAATTTCTGATAGAAACAGAGATCAAAATTGCAAGATGGAAATGGTACACAACTATATAAAAGGATAATCCCCACATAGAAATTTCTACATTGAGATCCATAAAAAAATCAATAAAAAGTAAAAAATTCCATAGATCTACGAAAAACCAAAAAAAAAAACAAAGCATATCAGCAAAAAAAAAAAAAAACAGAAATCTAGGAACTTGAAGAAGATAAAAAGGTGAACCTTGGATTGTGAAGCAGACGGACCTTGTTTGAGATTTTGCAATTTATATCTCTACCTAGGGTTTTGATGAGGGAGATGGAGGCTAGGGTTTCGAAGAGGGAGATGGAGGAAAAGGAGAGATCTCGTATTTCAAGCAATTAGAAGAGAAATTCCGTAGCTCACTAGAGAGAGGCTAGGGTTCGTGGAGAGAGAGGAAGAGGAGAGGGAGGCTAAGGTTCCGTTCAACTCATCGTGCAAAATCTAGCATTCACCGGCTCCTGATCCATCTCAAATCCTCCGATCCATCTCAATCCACCATATAACACCGTTGAAATGGATTACATTGAAGAGCTGAACGGAAAGGATGGATGATTTTGAGAGAGACTCGTGCAAAATCTAGGGTTTGTAGAGAGAGGGAGAGGAAGAGGAGAGAGGTTGCTTCAGAGAAAGAAAACAACTTTCTAAGGTAGATGGCAGTTGTATAGAAATATAAAGAGAGAAAGTTGGAAGTAGGGTTCCTGATGGCTTTTCACGTGACTTGAGGAAATAGTTGCACGTGATAATGATTATAAACCACTATCTTAATATAATAAACCATTGGATTTTACCGTGGATTATTATACTACTGCTTGGGCAGTGGTTCTTTTCTATATTGCAAAATTTTTTTTTTTTTTACTTTTTGACGTAGTGGAATAAAACTAGCTAACCTGGCTAGGGAGACTGGTGAGAAAATTATTTTATTTAAATATAACCATGAGGGGACTGCTGGTTGGGACTGTAGGGCAAGGCCTGCTGCTACTGGGTATGAGGCAAATCAGCATGCTTCCACCTATGATTTGGGTGGTTCCACCACTGATACCCAGTAGGCTGTTGTACATATGATTGGATAGCATTGGCCTGCTCATTTAAAAATTTAGGGACAGGACCAGCAGATGGACATGCAAGATGGGAGTGTGTGGATGAGTGGCATATAGAACATACCACTTCAACTTGTGCAACCATGTGGGGCTGCAACATACTCAACACTTTATCAACTTTTAAGCCCAAACTGTCCACCTTCCTCTCTAGGTTACTATACGCATTCAACTCATACACTTTTCCTTTAGAAGTGGGTTCATTTATACTCCTAGCAGCTGTCACAATGTCATTGCTTGACAAAGACTCCTGCTGAATGGAGGTTTCACTTATCAAATCAAATAACTCCCATGCTTCCACATCAGTCTTGCTGAGGTATGAGCCACCACTAGATGCATCAATCATAGAACTTCTATTGGCATCAATCCCGTGGTAGAAGCTTTGTACAAGCTGCCACATAGGGATCTGCTGGTGTGGGCATTGCCTCTACAACCCTTGAAATCTCTCCCAGGCTTCATGAAATGATTCAGTTTGGAGTTGAGCTACTGAATTATGCTCTTCCACAACTAACACTACAAAAAACAAGACTATTACTGGCAGCCAAAAACTGCCGCTATTAACAAAAAACTACCACTAATACCCTTGCCGCTAATAGTCTTTAATAGTTTTTTGTTTTGCTCCAAAAAACTACCGCTAATTGTCTATTTTTTTGTAGTGTAACTTGTCTTACCGACTGGGCAAAACTTAGCCAAGAATTGGCATTTAAGATCATTCCAAGAATTTATGTTGTTGGCTGGGAGCATGGAGAACCAAGAGCTAGCTTTATCATTTAAGGAAAAAGGTAAAAGCCTTAACTTTGTTGCTTCCTCTCCAAGGCCAGCAATATGAAAAGTGGTGCACAGAGCAAGAAACAACTCTATATGCTGATAGGGGTCCTCTCTGCTCAGCCCATGAAAACTTGGCAACATTTGGATGATGGAGGCTTTAATCTCATAGCTACCCACAACATTAGGGAGCTGAATGCAAGAGGGGGATGAGTATGCCCCTAGTACATTGTACTCCCTAAGTGGTTTAGGCTGCTCAGTCATCTCAGCAGTTACTAAGTCTTCAGCAGGGGTGTGTGTTGCTAGCCTAGGACACAAGACTCTCTCAATCTCAGGATTCAAAGGTTCAAACTTGGGATTGAGAGACCTTCTTCCCAACATACAACACACACACACAGCACAACAAAGTAGCACACACAGAAGGTAGAGAAAGAAAAATACAAACTGCACCCTACTAAAATTTAAGACAGCAAAAGTGAAACCAAAATAGGGGAGGTAGAGATGCAAATTGATGCAGGGATGCTCCAGCTGTAGCTAAACTCTCCTATTTTCCACTGCTCCAAGCCTGCCAAAATTCAAAACATCAGCAGGAAGTTATTCAACACTAAACATACAAAATCAAGAAATTAAAAACAAGCTAAAGGAATTGCAGCTATACTTTATTCACACATTCCTACTATACGAAAAAGTCTAAAAACATAAAATAAAGAAGAAAAATGCAAAAGAAAATCACAGAAAAAATAAAAACTACCGCAGTAATTTATTCAAATACTACATCTATAATGAATATAGCTAACAAAAACTTAGATTACTATACTAGATCAAAACTTTCCAGCAGCGGCGCCAAATACTTGCTAGTGGTTTTATACTAGCAGAATTTATTATAAAATGGATGGTTAAAATACAACAGAAAATAAAATGAAATGGAATAAACTTCAGCACAAAGTACAGCCTGCAAGATACAGCGCTTGTTGTAGCAAGTGTTGAAAGTAAGAGTTTGCCCCACAGGGAGTGATGACCTGAAACCTCAACGGTTGTATAGTAGTCTCCAGATCTAGCTATAGATATGACAACTCTAAACTTAACAAGAAAGTAAGGTACAAAGAGGGTGTTTAAGTATCACAAAGCTAAACTAACCTAAAAACATAAATAAAACTATAGCTAAAGAAAGGGATAAAGAAGGATGATGATGTGTGTGGTAAAATAAAGATAAAAAATGGAGAAGTAGACAGTTAGGGATAAATCAGTTATGCAACTCAGTGTTAGGCATGAATCTGTAGCAATCCTTTAGATGGCTACAAGCACATCTACAAGGTAGAAGAATCCAACTCAACCCTTGTAATTTAGACTGCTCTTAAGGCTATAATCTATCCACTTAAATGGTCATAGAATATCAAAGGGAGATGGTCAAATCACATTGATTAAATAAAAAAACTAACCTCATCCAAAGGAATGGATTGATCTTAAGGCTATAATCTGTCAACTTAAATGGTCACAGACTATCCAAGGGATTTCCTCCATCCAATGAATTAACTCAGGACATGAATACCATTGTAGATAATTTGTTTACAAGGCTACAAGATCATGCATCCATAGGGGCAAACATACCTTGAAACTCAAGTGGGAACCACAAGAGATCCCAGGTTGAATGGGGACTTAGAATCAGCTGGTCATTGCTACAACATGTCTGCAATGACTCAACTCACAAGTCTACAATCTCTACAAAAACACATATCTAAACATCGATGATGATGATGCAAATCAGTGGAGAGTTTGGCTCTGCACAATCTCTCACTTGGCTACAAGCTTAAGTGTAAAGAAGAAGAATCCATCTTAGCTCTGTGCCTTAGACTTGCCTTAGGGCTATAGTCTGTCCACTCAAATGGTCACAAGTTATCCACAAAGCCCATCTACTCACAGAGGTTGAGAGTGGAACATGAATACTGCTGCTACCACAATGATTGCAAGTCTACAAGCTCAAGCAACCAAAGGAGCATTAAATCTATATGGATCTACGAAAAAAGTATAGAAGAATATAGATAAAATGGACATTAAAAATGGCATTCCATTGAATAAAGGGAACTTACAATGGTTGCCTTCAATGCAACAGCCTGTGCAAAGAATCCAAAATAGCTTACTCTATTTAATAATAAACCAATTATAAAACATGAAATAAAACTTAGCTTCTACAGAGATCTTAGCTCAACATGGCTGCTGAGCTAAGAAAGAAGAAAGGGGTAAATAAAAAGGAAAATAAACCCTAAAATAGAAACCCTAACCTAAGCTTTGATCCTGCTATTCTGGATGATTTTATAAGAAAACTATAGCTCTTTATATATACAACCCATGGCAGCAGCTATGTGCATTGGCCAATCAGAAGTGAGGAGGTTTGGAGGTGCTTTCATGGCCCATATGTGGCCCTTGGATTGCCTCGAGATGTGTGGGACAGCTGGGCACCTCGGGAGGTGTGCCCTAGAAGCTGTGAAATCCCAAGAGTGCCCCTATAGTGGACTGAGAAGTTGAGAACTCGAGCCTCGCACAGCTAAATTACTATTGTGATGCCCTTCACTTGGCTCATTGCGTGGATTGTTTGGCAGCTAAATGCAAGTCGCAAGGATGGCACGCAACTGAAAGGGAGCAGAAGAGGAGTCCTCGTGAGGTTCAATGGGCGTGAGTAATGTAGCTCGTGAGGATGATGACAGGATGTATTTGAGCTTCGCATGTGGCTGGCTCTGCTTCTGAACTGCATGAGAGCTGTGCTGGAGCTTCGTGAGGATACTTTTTAAAGTTATCTCTATGCACAGATGGTCTCCGTAACTGCTTAAACCTTGTGAGAGCTGCGCGCAATAAATTTCTAGGGCTTTCTCTCCTCTTGATTTGCACGCGGTTTGCGCATACATTTTATGTGCTACAGGCTTATGAACCTCGCGAGAGCTGCGTGAGGTAGCTTCTAGGTTAATTTACCCTTGCGAGATCCTTGCGAGGACATTTTTTATGCATGTCTACTGCGGTGCACTGACTGTAGCAGGAGCCTCCTCTGCTTGGGTCCTTCTTCTTTTCATCTGTTGGACTTCCAGGGCCCACCAAAGCATGCCAAATGGTCCCAACGGTGTGCGCCACTGTGGTGTATTCTTTGTTCTTCACTCAGCTCTAAGAGTTAGTTTTAAAATTCATTCTTCTTGGGTTGAAATGATGGATTGCAGCATTTAAACTCTTATTTTGCTGTTATTTACAAAACATACTTAAAATATATTATTAATTGCTCAGAGGTCCATCAAAGGTTAGGATAAGGGGTGAAAAGTGGTACTTTTTAGAGCTTAACAATTATCCACAACCTTACCACTTCGCAAAGTTTGAACAGCTTGGATGTGGAAAATCGTAATGGCTTCCCCACTGAGGGTCATAGGAATTCTCGGAGCTTCCCCATTGAGAAGTACAAATTTGCTCAGCTTCTGTTAGATAAAAGGGGGTAGTTAAATATTCTTCTGGAACATAAGGTAACTGGTAGCTTGGCCAAGATGGGTAATTATGGCCATTCATATCTAAATTATTAAAAAGAAATATATATATATATATATATATATATATATATATTAGAAAGCAGGGAGAGAAACAAATTTGAGCCTCTAGTCTCTGTGGCCAGTAGAAGTTTGAAACTTTTGTTCCGTAGCTCCGAATAAACTTGCAAAAGCTTAAGAAGTGATCAAAGAAAAATAAAAATATAAAGAAATGTAAAAAAGAAAGATAAATATTGGTTTATAAAAGAATAAAAATATTAGATAAAAATTGAAATAAAGATAAATTCCGCTTCCCGGCAGCGGCGCCAAAAACTTGATCGCTGGTTATTATTATATTAAATTCAAGTCTTAACCTATTGCAAGTGCACAATGGAAATTATAGTACTAGCATAGGATCATTCCCACGAGGAAGTGACTTATCTAATTACTTCTTATTTATATCTTCTATTTAAATTCTTATTTTAAAAACTTCAATTTATCTTCAAGATCTAATCTACTAGAGAAATATGAATAAAAAAATTTATTCTAATCTAAGGTGCATAAAATAAATTTAAATCCTCCTTCAGATTGAGGTCGTCAATCCCAATCTTCAGCTATCAGATATTTATGAAAATAAATATTACCGTTACACCTTCTCTCTAGTTTCTTAGCATTGGTCGTCAATCAAGTCTAAGATCCAATCAATACAAATTTAATCTAATCAACAACTTCCTAAATTATGGGCGTCAATCAAACCTTAGAAAGCTAAAGATGGAAAAGTAAAAATTGTTTCACTAATCTGCAAATAAATTTAATTCTAACTTGAGTGGTGAATTCAAATTAAAACTTGAAGATATTTATAAAGCTAGAAATAAAGTAAATAAAATCTAAACTAGAAAGCAAATAAATATATCTTTCACCCCTCAACCGCAGTTGTCAATTGCTTATGAGAAACTAGGATATCTACAGTAATCTTCAGCACCCAATTGCAGTCGTCAATTGCTCTTGAGAAACCTTTGATATCTAATCTACTCTAACTATGTTACACTACTTTGATCGAATGAAAATCCTTCCACAGGCGTCAATTGATGCTGTAATTCTTCGATGCTTATTCCTACACCAAGCTCTCCTATTTATAGATCATAAGGAGTCGATTTACAAAGACTTTTAATTCTAATAAAAGAAACTACTAAAAATAAAAGACTCCTAATATAACTCTAATTCCAAATTTTATCTTCCTTTCTTTTAGATGTAGATGTACTTCTGGATTATTCTCCTTTATTTCAGCAACCAAGATTTTCTAAGAGCTTATCTTCATTAATCTTCTCAAGTCCGTAATTCACCAGACTTCTAATTTCATATATTTTCAAAAAAATTTCATGGCGGTGATAGTTCTCACTCACGTGATCATCGGCAACAACAATAGCAGGAATGCTTCTTTTCTGGGAAATTGTAAATCACAATTTCTCATTTTCTTCTCTTTCTTAGAAAATTATTAATCACGATTTTCTATCTTTCATAGCTTCCTCATAGTTGATGATTCTCTGAATTATGATTTTATGTTTTTCTTCTTTTCTCTCTTTTGCAGAATCGTAAATTATGATTTTCTGGCTTTTAATAGGCAAAAAATATCTTTTTCGCTCCATCATCTTTCTTATTACTTTTTGAGTTCATTTTGACTAATATTAACACTTAGGTTCTCTTTTACTGGTTATCTCTAATATGTGCACATCTGTAAGTTATTAGTAGCAAACTATGGCCTAGCATCATTACGTTAAGGGTGATAAAGTGGTAAATTATGTGATTGATCACTCATCTACTCGAGGCACGGGTTCTAGCTTGTGTATTCAACATTCAGGGGGCATTTTAAAGATTCCACAACAGCTAGAACACACATTACAAGGTGTTTAGTTGTCCCACACTTCCCAAGGCACTACTTGGCCACAAATGAGCCACGACACTAGCTTCAAAAGTGGTTATTTTTGCTTATTTCTGATTGGTTAAAGCTTGTAACTGCTGTATGGAATGTATAAATATAGCTATAGGCTGTCTTGGGATGGGAGTCAAGAATAGCTTGAGCTCACTTTTAGGCTTTTTATTTTAGGGTTTAATTTCCTTTTTGCTTTCTTCTTTCTTCTTCCTTCGCTCAACAGCAATGTTGGGTTAATGTTCTTTGTAGCAGCTAGGTATATTTCAGTTTTACAATTGATTTTGTAATGACTTAGTGAGCAGTCTTGGATGTCTGCAAGGACTGCTGCCTTGAGGGCCAATCATTATAAGTCCTTTTTATTCAATGAAAAGCCATTTTTAAATCTCCATTAAATCTATATTTTTCTTGTATTTTTCAGTTAGATTTGTATGGGTTTAATGCACCTATGGATGCATGTGCTTGTAGCCATGCACACATAGTGGCTGCAGTAATTTTCCTGTTCTAGTTTAACCCATTGACTGGACCACATCAATGGGATGTTCTGTGACCATTTAAGTGGATGGAATATAACCTTAAGATTGGTTATATCAAAGGGCTGAGCTGGATTTTTTTCCCTGCCTTTGTGCTTGTAGCCAATCGAGGGACTATTACAAACCCAACTTCTCCTATGCTTTACATCACCATTTTCAGTGAATGAGACTGAGATCCTGCAGAGATTGCAGACTTGAGAGCTAGGTAATTGCAGGCCCTTTTATAGCAATGACCAGCTGATTCTAAATCCTCATTCAATCTTTGATTTCTTATTGTTTTTGCTTGATTTTCATGGACTGTTTGATCCTATGGATGCATGAGATTGTAGTCTTGCAAACATACTGTCTGCAATGGTTTTCTTGGTTCAACTCTAACCTTTTTCTTGGATGAAATCCCTGGGGTATGCTGTGACCATTCAAGTGGATAGAATACATCCCTAAGATCAGTTCATTCCTCTGGGTTAGGTTGAATTCCTCTACCTTGCACTTGTGCCTGTAGCCAAGTGAAGGATAGCTACAGATCCAACATCTTGATCTGAGTTGCATTGATGGATATCACATAGCAGCCTACTTCTCACCCATTTTTACTTTATTTTCACCACACCACATTCACTCTCTTCTATCCCCTTTCTTTAGCTGTAGTTTTATTTTGGTTTTTAGTTTAGTTTAGCTTTGTGACACCTAAACACCCTCTCTTTACCTTGATTTCTAGTGTAGAGTTGCCAGATTTGTAGTCAGATCTGGACATTTACTATATAACCCTTTTGGTTTAGATCATCACTCCCTATGGGACAAACTCTTACTTATCAAAACTTGCTACAACAACCCTGCATCTTGTAGGAATGTGTATAGATTGTCTGTTTTACTCCATTTCACTCTCCCTTTCTGATTTGTTTTTGCTGCCCTATTTCTACCGCATTTCCAATAATGAAAGCACAACCAATCTAAACCAACAAATTTTTGGCATCGTTGTCCGGGAGTTTTGATCTAGGTAGCAAATCTGAGTTTAGATTTATTTGTTGTTGAAGTAGTGTTTGAATAAATTACACCTGCAATCTTTTATTTTATTTTGCAGTCTATCTTTATTTTCTGTTTTAGATTTATTACCTATTTTGTGTTTGAATAAATTCCTGCTAAAGTTTTTTATTTTGGCAGACCCGGAGTAGTAACAAACAAGAGAGATCAGTTGCAGCTGGAATAATTTTGCCTTAGTTTGCATCTCTCTCTCTCCTGTTCTTCTTTCATTTCTATAGTCTAAAGTTTTAGCAGTAGTGTTAGCTTGTAGTACTTTTTATTCTATCTATTGTGAGTGTCTTTTTCTTTGTTGTGTGTGTGTTGTATGCTGGGAAGAAGGTCTCTCATTCCTGAGTTAGAACCTTTGAATCCTGAAATTGAGAGAGTCCTAAGCTCTAGGCAAGCAACGCATACCCTTGCTGAAAATTTAGAAACATTTGCGATGGGAGAGCAACCTAGACCCCTTAGGGAGTACTATGTACCAGTGGCATATTCATCCCCCTTTTGCATTCAACTCCCTACAGCTGTGGGTAATTATGAGATCAAGTCTCAAACCATCCAAATATTGCCATCTTTTCATGAGCTAAGTAATGAGGACCCTTACAAGCACTTAGATGAGTTTCTTTCTCTATGTACTACCTATAACATTGCTGGTTTGGGAGATGAAGCCACAAAATTGAGGCTTTTTCCTTTTTCATTAAAAGATAAGGCAAGAACTTGGTTCACCATGCTCCCAGCCAATAGCATACAATCTGGGAATGATCTGCAATGCTAATTCTTGGCTAAATGTTTCTCAATAGGCCAAACCAGTCAATTGAGGAAGAGCATACTCCCTTTTGCTCAGTCCCCAACTAAACAATTTCATGAAGCTGAGGATAGATTTGAAGAGTTGCTGAGGTAATGCCCACACCACCAGATCCCGAAATGGTAGCTTGTGCAAAACTTCTACCAAGGTATTTATGCTCAAATTAGACCCATGATTGATGTATCATGTGGTGGTACCTATCTCAGCCAAACTGATGTAGAAGCTTGGGACTTGTTTGATGTGATAAGTGAAAGCTCTATGCAGCAGGAGTGTTTGACAAGAAATGACTCTGAGCCTGCTGCTAGAGGTGTAAAAGAGCCCACTTCTACTGAGAAATTATATGAATTAACTGCATACAATAACCTAGAGAGGAAAGTGGATAATTTGGTTAAAAAGTTTGATAAAGTGTTGAGTGTGTTGCAGTCCCAAAAGGCTGCATAGGCTGGAGAGGCATGTCTGATATGCCACTCACCCACACACTCACATATTGACTGTCTCTCTGCTGGACCATTTCCAGACTTAGTAAATGAGCATGCAAATGTTGCCCAATTATTTGGACAGCAGCTTGCTGGGTATACTTGGAGGAACCACCCTAATTTGAGGTGGAGACAAGCTAATGTTCAACAAACTCAGTAGCAGTAGGCACTGCCCTACAATTTAACCCATCAATACCCTCTAGAGAAATTCCCACATCAGTCCCCCCAGCCAAGTAAATTATTTTCGCCCCCACCATAACCAAGAGCCCTCTCCTTTGAGGAGCAGGTTTTGTCTTCATTGCAAAACCTTAGCTCACACTCACAGACTGTGAATTCCCACAGTCAGAGCATCAAAAAGATAGAAGACCAGCTAGGTCAAATTTCCAATGCTCTGATAAGAAGGAATGAGGGCAGGCTCCCAAGCCAAACTATGACCAAACCCAAAGGGCAATACATGATTGGTGAAGCTTCTTCAACCAATGAGGAAGCTAGGGCCATTCATGCACTGAGGACTTATAAGGTAGTGGAAGACCAAAAGGTTTTTAATGGAAAAAGGTGTGTAGAAGAGACAGAGGGCTGAGTTCCTGCTGATTAAGCAGCAGGTGCTAAATAATGGTGATGTTTTTGTGCCCCAGTTAAAAAAAAATTCATAATAATAATAATAATAAACAATAATAATAAAAAAATAAAATAAATAAATAAATAAAATAAAATAATGTTTACCATGTTGAGCTCCATTTCCTCATGCTTTTAAAGAGCATTTCCCTTCTTACAAAGACAAGCCTTTGTCGAAGGAAATGAGGATTGTTAATCAGTTGCTGTCCTGGATGAGATGGTGGAATACACCTTGCCCACACTGCAAGACTGGGCTAAGGTATGTGCATAAATTATAGAAGTATGGACTGAGGAGACCCCCTACCTCAACCATTTAAGGCACCTTTGCTGCCTTTTAAGTGATTGTTCACCTGTTGTGGAGTGGGAGCTGCTCCCGACATCTCTCATGCAATTGCAAACTGCATTTTGTGAGCTGGAAGGATCTCAAGTTTGATGCAAATGCAAAGGTATGACTTTTCATTTTTTATATTGAAGTTCTTTTTAGTTTAGCTAAGATCCTGATGGGATGATCAATTTATTGACACACATGCATCTCCATCTGGACTGTTGAGATCATATACCTTAATTTTGGGAAGAATCATCAAGGTTAATGAGTAGAGGCTCATATTCTGTTTTGAAATTTCTATCGAGCCTCTGAAATCATTCACTTTGAAGACCTTTAACTGATATTTGATCTCAGCTGTATAACATATGTAATATAACTATTCATGTTTTTAAATTGTGTAAATATTGTGCTTGTGTGATTTGATTTTTTATGAATGTTACTTTCAAATGTGTGTCGTTAATGTTGATGATTCTTTGCCATCAATGTAGATTCATACTCAGATCATTTTTAGGAAGTTGTGTTGTAGACACCCAAATTTTGCCCAAGGCCCGATCGAGACATACTTCGAGAGAGGCGCACCTCCGAGCTTCCGATAGCATTATTCGAACCCTTAGGATTCACCTCGAATCCTTTAAAACTCACCTCGAATCTTTAGGAACCGATCCCAACCTTCAGAAACCCCTCTGAACCCATAGTTAACCCTCCCAGGGAATGGTTAGAGAGAGAATTGAAAAGTAAAGGTTCCCAGCTTGACAGCTAGCCAAGTATTGCCCCGATCTGGGCCCTACGTCAGAAGTTACGGCGATTTGAAGTCTCGAGCCCGAAATGACTCCAATATACCATGAGAAGTGAACCTCATGACAAGATTCGAACGTCGCGAGAACTCCTCGTGAAGTTAGGCATACATGGAGCATGTATTACATGCGCCAAGCCATTTTTGCGCAGAAATGGCTTGGGGCATCTAATACTTGCGCCAAGCATAGGTGGGTCCCCCCACGGGCTTTGAACTTCCAGGGACTATATTTTTGCCTGGCACATCTAATTCATGCGCCAGGCTTACCTATAATAACTGTGGATTTTTGGCTCGAATTTCACTTTTAGGATTTGACTTGTTGGCCATCTCAAAGTATAGGTTGACTTTAATTAGGACTGTTGCATCCATGCTTACCCTATTTGCAACCCTTTAGTCATTTGAAACCTCACCCTATCATCTACCATTGATGACCATTGCCCGCTTTTCTAAGCCTTCAAAACTAGGAAACCTTAGATGCTAGAATTACCTAATTGTTAAGCCTAATTAGCCTCTAAGCACCCCCTAACCCTCTCTTTTCCTATAAATAGAGAGGTACCCCCCTTGCAAATGGCTTGAAAAAAATTCCTAAGAAAGAAAAGATTAAGAGAGAAGCCTTTCTCCCTTTGGTGCCCCATTGCTCATACAAATTCCAAAACTCTAAATCAGCTTAGAAACAAAAACCCTTAAGTTTAGAAGAACACTATCCCCTAGCCTTCTTCCTCTACCCCTTAGCTACCAAGCCTTAGAGTTAGAACCCTTCATTCAACCATTTGAGCAATCGGAAGCTCACCAAGGTGCACCTACACGGAGGTCCACAGCAGTGCTACACAGGCTCGAGAGCTCCGGCTCTCCCCTCTATTCCTCTACCTTCTTAGCCTTTGCTCTATCTTCAGATTTGTGCCGTTACGCAGCCAAAATCTCGGTAAGAATGGAGGAGCACAAATAGGATCATAGTGCCTTCGGGCAAGAGGAAGTGCTCTTTATATTTTTATTTTCATTTTATCTTTGGACATAAATAGAGACCGCTTTAGAGCGGTTTGATCGGGTGTCTAACACCTTCTCGATCGATAACCGAAGCCCCTACCCAAGAGCCTTGGTGTAGACCGGTGAATCAGAGTCACATTTTTAGCACTTCGGTGCTCATAAAATTGACTTAGGTTTCCCGGGACACAGAAAGCTTTGGGTGGCGACTCAATATTTTTTAGAGAGAGCGCATCGTCGCAACGGGATCGTCAAAAATCCTACGGTTGTACAGATGGCGACTCCGCTGGGGAGTAGCTAGTAGAGCTTCCCCTTGAAACATGGCTTTTTTTTTTGTTCTTTGTTTTTACTAACATTTGCTTATTTTTCTCTTATTTTTCACTCACCCCTATGATTCCGTCAATTTTCTCACCCTTACTTTTCCGTCATTTATGTGCCTTAGCCAATTGGCGGGCCTACTTGTGCAATGTCCTTACATTTCCTTTATTTTTTCGTCATTTGCATGCCTTAGCCGATTGGCGGGCTTACTTGCGCTTTTACATGCCTTGGCTGATTGGCGGGCTTACTTGAGCTTTTAATTTTATCACAATCATATTCTACCAGTGAACGCTGACCCGTAGAGGCGGCACGGGCCCATCACCACCCATTTTTGAACTTTAAGAAAGCACCCTTAAAATCTGAAGTTAAAATTGAACCAAGAAGGGGACTTAACTAAATTTTACAGGGGTAGATTTTCAAGGGTTGGGAATTTTAGGTATAGATACAAACACTTAATTCTTAGTACGGCGACAACCCCTAGTAGTGATGATCTAGAAAAATACCACCCCACCTAGTATTTAAGAAGGTGTTTGCGCTGGAGGTATATCGGGTGGGGAACCTATCCTGTTACAAAGCTTAAAACCTGACGGAAAGCCTTAGTAGTCCCGAATTGGCCTTGTGTCCCTAGGTTCGGTGAGGAGAGACCCGTTGCAACTAAGAAATCCGTCCTCGAAAGCATTGCTTCCCAAAAAACTAAAAAATAAGACTAAATTCGGGTTTGCTGGTATGTTGTCAAAACTCTTTGACCCCACTGCAGTGCCTGGCGCAACTAATACACACGCCAAGCATTTTTTTTCTTGATTTTCTTTGGTGCAACTAATACATGTGCGAAGCATAAATTGAACTAGAGTTGGTCTGGCACATGTAATACACACGCCAAGTGTTATTTGTCGCAAACTGAGTACTATAACCCGAGTCTGAGACCCTTTTCACATCCCCGAGCTCCCCGCTTAGTGGTTTAGCACCTCTGATTAGGTCCTGCATTATCCAACACCCAATATGCCTCCACCGATCAAAAGAGGGTAACCTCTTATTGACTCGCTCCAGGGGATCGGGTTGTTTGCGTTGATTCCCGTGCCTTCAATAGATCAACGGGTTCTCCTTTGATTCTTCTGAAGCACATCGAGATCTCGCCACGAGATTTACTTAGGGTTCCGCCTTTGATTCTTTCAAAGCACATCAGGATCTCTCCACGAGATTTACTTAGGGTACAAATGCCACTCGAAACGGGAATTCAAAGGCCCCAAAGTTGTTCATCATAAAAATCCATTCACAAAATTTCCAAAAAATTAAATAAACCAGAAACCCGAAAAAAGAAGGGGAACTTTGTGGTGCCGGCATAACAGCATCACTTTACCCTCCGTTATCCTGTAAGGAGAGGAGGAAGCTTTACGGGCCCCATCCAAGGCACCCATACCCCACCCATCACCAAGCCATGTCATGGACAATGGATTCGGTATACGCCAATCCCGATTCATCCCCGCCACATTCCCCAACTCATTCCCATATGAAAGAGGTTGTCACATCCATTCCCCTCACCCAATCCCCATTTTTCGTCACCGGACCTTTCGGTACGCCCATTTTCCCATCCACCACCACTCAAAACCCCCAAAATCTTACACCCCACTCCCTTTCATTCTCAAAAACAAGGTCTATCCCCCCCGCCATATCCATCCTAGATCCATCTCACATTCCATCCACATCCACCTGAAACTCGGCCCAATTTTCCACCTTCACCAATATACCTCATTTTTCATCCTCCCAACATATATTCGATCCACCAGCATTTACCCATGCCACACCTTCTTTCTTTGATCCACCCCATATCCCCTCGTTTACCCAAGCCATGCCCAATTTTACTAGGGCCATACCAAATTTTTTCCACACATCTACATCTTCCACACCCAAAATACCCTCAAATGAACCACCTCCATCCAATCCTTCTCCAATCGCCATGATGGATGAAATGGTCTGGGCTTACACTAGTTAGAAAGCCTCCCAAAACATTCCCCCTCATTCTCACGACACATCTTTCAACCCATCATACACATTCCTAAGCCTCCATGATTCATTACCTCAAACACAACAAGGCCCAATGGCCCAAACCCCCATAATCCATATCCACCAAAGCTCAATGGCCCAAACCCCCATCATCCACACCCACCAAGGCCCAATGGCCCAAACCCCCATCACCCACACCCTTCAAAGCCCAACGTGACAGGCCATCAAGACCCAATGGGCTAGAACCATCAAGGCCCAATAGGCCATACCCATCAAGGCCCAATGGGCCAGACCTACTAGGGCCCAATAGCCCAAATCCAACAAAGCCCAACGGGCCAAGTTTCCTAAGGCCCTATGGCCCAAACCCCTCCAAATCCCTCATCCAATACCCAAGCCCACCAAGGCCCAAATCTTGGGTCCACATACCCATACCCTCCACAATTCCCTCAATATCTCCTTCACACACAAACCTCACACCCGCCCCTAGCGGGAACCCGACACATACCCTTCACCAATTTCCCCATCCTCATACATCTCAAGGCCATCTACAAGCATTCCGTCAAACACAATGACCCCATTAGTTCTTCACCCAAAATCCAAAGTCCACTCATCCTATCACCCCATAAAATTTCCCTCACCTCCAATGATCCCACTCGACACATATCCAGCCTAGTCAACACCATCAAGAAAATCTCACCCTCATTGCACCATATATAGACCCACAATATGAAAAAGATGAGATGAAGAATAGTGGGGCTTATGCTAGGGCATTTGCCAGCAACAACCCTCCCCCCATAATCACTAACCCCCCGGTAGCACAAAATGAATCAAGCTTGACTATTGAAAAAATCGCGCCACTGTCCAAAGGGTCTGAGCAGTTGAAAGAATAATTGGATAAAATCCAGAATCAGCTGTTAAAGATGGGTGGAGCCAAAATCCATGTCACAGACTTCTCGGACTTGTGCTTATTTGCAGAAGTCCCATTGCCCCCAAAATTCAAAATGCCGGTCTTTGATAAATATAACGGCATGGGCAACCCTATCGTACACCTCAAGTCCTACTATGGGGGCATGTGCCAATATGGGGGGGAGCGCCTGCTCATAAAAGTCTTTCAGAAGAGTATGACGGGCCCAGCCTTGAGGTGGTTCTTATCATTAGAACCATCCATGATAAAAACATGGAAAGATCTGATGCATTTATTCCAAGAGCAATATGTCTACAACATAGATAATGAACCTCACAAGTCAGATCTGGCTCGGCTAAAGCAGAACTCTAATAAGACCTTTAGCGATTACCTTGGGCGTTGGAGAGCACTGGTAGCTCAGGTAAGAAACAGAATACCTGATGATGAGCAGATAGAGATGATTTCAAAAAATATTTTACCCATTATCTTTGACTTCCTAGACTATCAATAGCAATCTACCTTCCCCAATTTGGTGAGGAATGCCAATCGTTGTGAGGACGTAATCAAAGAAGGGCGTTTGAGCAAGAATGAATCCGGTGGGGTCGGCGGGGTCAGGAGATTCTTAGACCAAAGGAATGATAGAAGAGCTAGGATAGATGTGCAGAATGTCACAAATACTAGGCCCAACATCAGTATAGTCCCATTTTAATTTAAAGACGCACAGCTAGCTCCAGCCAGAAGCGAGCTGATACAGAGAACCAGAAATAGGCAGGGGGCATAGATGACCCCAGAGCAGAGAAAGGCCCGCTTTGACTGAGTTTTCACACCTTTGGGGCAATCACTAAATGTTTTATTGTCCTTATTAATAGAAAAGGGATTGGTCACAACACTCCAACCACGACCTCCTCCAAATCCCATCCAAAGGAACTATGACTCCAACACCCATTGTAACTTTCACCAAGGGCCTGGTCACCCTACTGATCGCTACTTCCCATTGAAGCACACAATACATGATTTGATAGAGGTCAGTAAAATTATCCCTTCGAAACTTTCCCAGGCAACCCAGCATGCCAACATACACCAAGTACCGCTACCCCCACACCCTCTCGGAGGAGCGGGTCCATGACCCATATCAGCATGATAGAAGAAGATGACTATAGACACCCCCATTTTTTCCTCTCGAAATATATAAATTTATTCGGTCAATTATTGACCTCTTAACCCTGATATGGGAACCATGCATTGAAACAATAGTATATGGCTGAACACAGGCTGAAACGATAGCTCTGTAGCTCAGATCCCAACGTAGGGAGACTATATACTGAAATAATAGTATATAGTCGGAATGTAGACTAAAACAATAGTCTTGCATTTCAGACTAGAGACCAGACTCGGACAACCCCGAATTAAGCGCCTGAAACACTGTGCGTAATTATTGTTGTCGGATTTACCTGTGTGTGTTGTTGTTCTTATTATGTGGTGAGAACAAATTAAAAATAAAATATAAAATAAAATAAAAGATGAAATTAGCATAATTGAAATAATCCTAAGCCTACAAGATACAGGGCTATTATAGCAAGTTTGGATAAGTAGGAGTTTGTCCCACAGAGAAATTGATCTAGAACCTAAAATGGGGCTATAATAGAAGGCCTACAGATCTTGTTACAGATCTAACAATCCTAAAGAAAGAGAGTTGGGTGTCACGTCTACACTAAATTACCTATTGAAAAAATAGAAAGAAATAAAGTGCAGTCCTATCCTAAGAAAGGGTTATAAAGAAGGGGGTGATGGTGTGTTAAAATATTGATAAAAGGGTGAGAAGTAAGCAGTTTAGGTTAAAGGTTCATTCAATAATGTAACTCAGATTTAGGGCTTTCTTAGCAGTAAGTCCTTGCTGAAGTGCTATCAATAACCTCAGTAAGATAGAAGAATCCAACTTAACCCATGCCATTTGGGGTGCTCTTAAGGCTATAGTTTGCCCACTTAAATGGCCACAGTCTATCTAATAGAGTCTATCAAATCCCATTGATCAAGCAAGAAGAGCAAGCCTAATCCAAAGGAGTGAGCTGATCAAACCTCCTCCAATGAATCAAGTTAGGCCATGAATACCATTGCAGACACTATGTTTACCAGTGCTTCGAGCTCCCTAGATCTGCACACAGATTTGACTGGCATTCATAGGAGTTCCAAGCCATAAAATCCTATATGCTTTGTCAAGGCCAGCGGCACATTGATGCCCACACAAAGGACCAGCAACAGGTTGAATAAGGACTTAAACACAATTGATAATTGCTACAAAAGGCCTGTAATGACTCAACCCCCCAGTCAACAATCACTATAGAGAAGCTAGATCTAACATCTGATAGTGGCCAAGTAAGATAGAGGGGAATCTATTCCAACACAATCTCTCACTAGGCTACAAGCCCAAGTGCAGAGAGAAAGAATCAACCCTAGATCTGTGACCAAGATTGCCCTAGGGCTATAGTCTGTCCACTCAAATGGTCACAGGCTATCCACGGAGGCTCCCTTACCCATAAATGTTGAGATAGAACAAGAAAACTGTTGTTTGCCACCATGGTCCCCAGGCTACAAAAGCTCAAGCTTCCATGGGCCTTTCAATAAGCTCAAATCCTAAATATATGCTATAGTCTGAATAGAATTACAGACAAATAGGAAAATAATAGATTGAGTAAGCATTCAAATATAAATTCCATTGATCTGATGTTATTAAAAATGAAATTTCTCAAGGCAGCAGCCTTGTGCACAACAACTCAACACCAAATCCCAATGTTTAATTGACCTATTACAAAACTTAAATAAAACTACACCTAGATACTATCAAAGATTTAGCCAGCAAGTGCTGGGCTAAGATAGAAGAAAAAATAGAAAAAGAGGTGATCAAACCCTAACCCTTACCCTAGTCTGCTTGAGCTCTCAGCCGACAGAGGTTAAAGGAGAAAGTGAATGATATTTTCTAAGTTACAAGCGCAGCTGATATACTTAGTCTCAATGTTATGGCTGAGAGGAGAGTAAACCCTAATTTTTCAAGTAGATGTGACACTGTTACAACCCTTGGATGTCTTGGGATGAGTGCATCAGAATATATGCCTCGAGATGTGTGCCCTAGACCTAGGGAAATCCCTAAAAGGTCCTTGAGTTAAGATTGAGAAGCTGAGAGCCCAACCTTCGTGAGGCTGGCTTCCGCATCTCACTTTTATCACACAACTGTAGAGTGTTCACAGGGTAGAGTTTGGCGTAGAATATTCTTGTCTCACACAGTAGAGCTTTGGGTAATCATGCAGCTACTTCAGCTTTGAATGCACTCGCATAGAAGGATTTTCAGTGCTTTTATTGCTTGCACAGAAGAGTTTCAGAAGCTTCATTCATGAGGTACTCGCACAAATGCCTATGCATCTCGCTTGGTTCAGAGTTGAGCTTCTAAGGACGTGAGAGCTGTGCGAGAGAACCTTTTGGTGTCTCTCTCTTCCAAAACCACGTGAGAACTTCGTGAGGTCTTTACTATTGTTCACACCAATTAGTCTGGCGAGGTAATGCACATGACTGCATTCAGGTTTGATCCTCGCAAGAACTTCGTGAGCAATATTTATGAAGGCTTAGTGCGTGAGAGCTCCGCGAGTTTCTTCACTTGATGATTTTTAGTGACGTGCATGACTATGCATGAGAGCTACTTTGTGATAACCCCTTGCTTGAGCTGCGCGACTTCTTTGTGAGCTCTATTATGCTACATGTATTAGTTGTGCAAGGGAGCTCCGCCAATGAATTGAACAGCATTAGGCAGCAGCTCAGCTGTACGATATAGGTCCTTGGCTCCTCTGCTACTATGCATATGCTTCTGTTGCAGCTTCCTCCACTCTGACCTATACTTCTTTCATTTGCTGGACTTCCTTGGTCCATTATGACATGCCAAATAGTCACCATGGTGTGTACCCCCAAACCTAATCTTTGCTAGTCCCTGAGCAAAGTAAAATTTAAACAACTATTCTAAGAATGTAAATGCCACTTTCGTAGGGAGCACGGATGCATTTAGCTTATGCATCAAGCCTTTTAAACCCCTAGGTGATCCCTAGTGGAGGAGTGAAGTCTCCTGAGGGTTTTCAGTGAAGGTACCCACAAACTTCTCAATGAAACAGTTAAAAAAAGTGCAAACAGTGGTCAATCAGTTTAAAATAAATACAGTTCATTTCACCCTTGCTCTGTCAAAATTACAGGAGTTCCAAAGTACTATATGCAAACAATTTAACACCTCAGTCATGCATGCATGCTCATTACATCCAATCAGCTGACACCAAGAAAATAATATCTGCACAATAGAACTGAGAATACTAGTATATCAAAATTTAGGTTCAAACAATGCCCCAATGATTTTAATCTTAGACCCAATGCATACCAGGGCTGTCTCTCATGTATGAATTTAGGGGTGTATCATTTCTCATAAGTTCAAGAGCAGTTACATGCCCCAAATGGGTTTACAAGCATGAGCAGGGCAGGTCTTCTAATTTTTGATATCATAAAGTACTTCTCACCATAAATTAGACATTCATTCATCTTCACATGACAGTTCATTTGACTTTCGATCAACAAGGGCTTTTCATGGGTGTTGGTGAGTCTAGTGTGCATGATTCATTTGTGTTTTGAAAACAGACTTACAGAGGATGAATTTACTTAAAAGAATACGAAAATATCAACACAGAGAGATCTCAATTAGCCTGCAAGATCAGGGCCAATTGTAGCAAGTTTTAAAATATAAGTGAGTAAAAGATCGTCCACAGGGAATTGATTTTAAAATGCAAGAGAAACCTCCAGATCTGGCCTCTTATCCTATCTAAAAAGCAACATAAGATGGGAGGTTGAATTTGTCACATTAACTAAATGATAAAAGTAAAAGTTAAACTAAATGATCCAGATCTGAGTTGGGAAAATTTTGATGTAAACTTATAAAAATGGAGAAATAATATCTAACTTTGATTTGCTCCTTGAAACATAATGAGAATGACTGCAGATCAAATGTGAGATGATCCAATCTTCATCTGGCTACAAGCACAGATGTAAGAGAAATAAATCTAACTCAAGGACTAGATTTAGGCTTATGGCTATGGTCTGTCCACTTCAATGGCCACAGACCATCCAATAGTCTTTAATCTAAACCCTTAATTTAGAACAAGAAATATCACTACAAATGCTGTGAGAGATTAGGTTATAAACACAAATTCCCATAGGGTTAATGAATCAAGGGAAATTGCATGAAAAATAGTAAATCTAAAGGAGTCTAGTGCAATAAGGAGATCAGAGGGAACCCTTAACACGAATCCAATTGAGAATGTACAGTTTACAACAACCTTTTCAAATTCACCATTACAATAACAGAGCACAGCTTAAACAACTCTCAGATTTGTAGTCTTGAATACAATTCTCTTTTGAATTACAGAGGTATCTCACAGCTCTCAATTGCAAGTAAAAGTTAGGCTATTACAAAGGTTTCAGACAAGCTAGCTGATTTGGAAATGGGGGAATAGGAATGAAACTCAAAATCTGGATACCCAAATTGGGCAAATGGTTCATCTATTTATAGTTTACCCCAGGTCTAGCTCAGCTGTGTATCGACCAATCAGAAGTGCTTAGATCTGTATCAACCAATGGTAGTCGAGCACGAGGATCCAGATTTGTTTTGGCCAATCAGAATTTCCTCTTTTCTTTCAGCCAATCAGATGACAGAGGCATCAATTCTGTTATGTAATTCGAAAATCGGTTAGAACTTCTAGAAGTTCCAGCTAATTGATTTCATCTTCGGGCGCTCACATGGGGTAGAATATGTCTTTACTTCGTGCTTAGAATCTTCTGGAATGTCCCTAGGTTTTTAAGTGCATTGGGGTGCGTGCAAAAGATTACTGAATTACCCTTGCAGAAGCTAGGAATCTCCAGAATACCATTTCGCATAGTTTAGGGAACTTATCGCAAGGTACTGTGACTTCTGAAGCTCTTTTCACAAAGTTCAGGTTCTGTTCGCAAGGAGTTCTCTTCTTTTCGAATAGGTCAAACATCCTTTTGAAGAGTTCAGGTGCTCTTCGAAAACTAAGCCTAGAGCTTTTAGTTCTTTTCGCAAAGTTTAGGTTCTTTTCGAAAAGCACTCTGTAGTGCATTCTTCTGTTCGAATTGCTCCATATTTCGTTTCTGGGTTGAGACCAGGTCTTTGCTTCTTCAGTTTAGGCATTTTGATAGCTAGTGAGGCTGTCCCTTATCATTCTTCCTTTGGATCAACATGGATTATCATCTTTTTGGCAGTTTTAGGCTGCTTTCATGGTTAAGCCTGTCTTTATTGTTAGCTGTAACACAAGCACTTAAAACACTTATTTAGTTCTTTCAAGGGTTTATCAAGGCCCAAGTTAAAGTGTGGAAAATGGTATTTTCTAGTTCTCAACACACCCCCAAACCTAAGCTTTGCTAGTTCCTGAGCAAAGATAAAATTAGAAACAGAATAAAAAAGCCACTTTTGTAGGGAACACAATTGCATTCAGCATATACAACCAGCCTTTTAAACTCCTAGGTGATCCCTAGTGGCGGAGTGTAGTCTCCTGAGGGTTTTCAGTGAAGGAACCCACAAACTTCTCCAATAAATCAGTTAATATCAATGCAGTTCTGTTAAAGCAGTCTTTTATCCAATCAGATTATTAGCACCTGCATCAGTCAAGTTATAAGAGGATTTTCATGAAAACATCAGTTCAAAACTGAAATTCTGCTATAACTCTTTTACCATTCACTTGATTTGTGTCAAAAAGTTTCTAAAAGAAAAATTAATGAAAAGGTTGCCTTCTATTTGAGAATTCGGTTTTGATGTTATCCCAATGACTTGATTTCAAACCCAACTCTCTCCAGGATTTTCACTCAACATGCAAATAAGAGGGTTGTACTATTTCACACGGCTCAAGAGCAGTTACAACCCTTAAATAGGATTGTAAGCAGGAGCATAGGCATTGCTTTTTAGTTCTGAATTTACTGCTCTTTTCACCATAGATTACACAAATCCTTATCTCCATGTGACAGCTCCATCCATCATTGATCAGCAAGGACTTTTCTTGGGTTGTAATGTGGCTTATGGGTGACATTTCTCAAGAATAAAGGGGTGGAATGGAGTTCAAAATTGAGAAGTCAGTCAAGGTAAGGGGTGATAGACACACCTTCTTCAATTCAACACAATTTCATCTTCTTCTTTGAATTTTCAGAGCCAAAGTGGCCATCTTTTTCTCTTTCTTTTTCAAACTTCTAATGAAATGCCTTGTCCTTTTCTTTTTTTTTTTTTTTCTTTTTTTTTATCAAGGTAACATTGACTGGAATGCCACATTTCTTCTGCTGATACATCATTGCCTTCAATTATGATTCTTCTTCTTTTATCAAACTGTTACTCAATTCTCCTTTCTTCAGCTTCCTTCCCTTTATCTTCTGACTTCCCAAATTGAGGGTTAGGCTAAATGAGGTTGATGAGGTTCAAAGAAATCTTAGATTTATAAAGCTCAAATGGTGTGTATCAAGGGCAGTTCCAGAAGGTGGGGCATTGTAAGGTTCAAACTGTCCAAAAGGAGGCCTTACATCATGTCTTTAATATCATGATTGCTGTCAAGTTCTTTCAATTTGAATATGTATAACTTCTAGTGAAAATAAGCAGGTTCAAACAGTCCCTAGAGCAGAAAAAATTGCCAATTCATATCTCCAAAGAATGCATTTCAGGCCCAAGTCTCACTGGGTGCAGTTTTCTATCAAATTCCTGAGGTATATCATCACTGTTTTCTCTCCTTTTAGGTTTACTAAAACATCAATTTTTATTTTGAAATTTTTCTGTCATTCCCTTCATGAAGGTATTGGAATTACACTAAAAATCAGTTTTAAAAGTATTAACTTCCTCATTTTTCAGGTGTGAAATCACTTTATTTTCAAAAAATTCTACTGATGATCAGTTGCATTAATGTTAACTCAATTATTGGTATTTTTGCCACACCCCCAAACCTATGGTGAGCAGGGTCCGCACTGGTCCGAAGTGTATTATCAAAGAAAAGAAATAAACAATCATAATGACAAGAAGAAAGAAAAGAAATGCACAATGTATGTACAATGCATTAACACAAAACCAAAATTTTATATTATAGACTCATAAAACAAAAATGTACAATGGATTCTAATAACTGGGGTCAAAGTCTGTATCATAAGTTGGTTCAATGGGATCAATCGAGTCACCGGAAAGTTAGAACTAGAGTCGAAGATAGAGTCCAACTCGATTTAGCCTTCTCCTGGAGTGTGTTTTGCAGCTCAGTGTATTCCTCTGATTTGATCTTTTTTGTGAGGCCAATGTACTTTCCAAGTCTAGTAGTCCTCAGTTTTTCTTGTTCAAGCTGTGCTTGCAACATGGTCACCTTGTATTGCTCACTCCTAACCATCTGAAAAGTTTGACCCAGCAGGTCCTGTATTTTCTCTTTCTCAAATTTCATGAACAACTTCAATTTCCAAATTTGGTTCTCACACGGGGTTCTAATGTAAGCTTGTAAATCAGCTAACCCTTTTATGACATCACGACGAATATATGGGTTCTCTTCCATAGCCTTTTTGAGGGCAGCAAATCTGGGAATGGGAATGGAGTGGTAGGGGACCAAAGGTATCCCTGTAGTGGGAATGGGAGAAGAGGAATCCAACAGAATAATCTCAGGGTCTGTCTGATTGGCTTGATCAGAGAAAGTGAGGAGAGGTGAAGGGGACTCAACAAGAGCTACCGCAGGTTCTGTTTGGGTAGCATGGTCATTGACAGCAGGTACAGTGGCTAAGGTAGTTGTGTGGGATGTGGAGGCTAAGGTTTGGAGAAGGGTATTGGTCACAGACTGATTGTCTGTGTTGATCTGTAGTTGGGCTTGGATGGATTGGAGAAAGGTAAATATTTGGCTAATTGATTCAGGTGTGGGTGTGGTATGCATAGTAGGGGCTGGTAAAACTGAAGTAGATGGTTGAGGTGCAATGGGTGAAATGGCTGTAAAGGGTGAAGTAGCCAAATGAGTGAAATGAGGGGGCCCAGGTATAGGGACAGATTCAAGCCCAATGTTTTCAAAAATAGACCCCATCAATGATGAATAAGCCTCTGTAGTGAAAATCTCAGGTTCAGGGGTATGAGTTACTTCAGGTGTGTGGGCTGAATGAGCAGGTGAACGTGAGAGGCTTTGGAGAAGAGGAGTGCTAGGAGATTGTTCAATAAAATCTGTGGCCAGGTCTTGGGCATTGTTGGGAGAAATTGGTGGTGTGAGTATGGCTGGAGTGGTTGGTGTAGAGGGGGAGTCTGCAATTGGGATAATGATAGTTATGGGAGATGGGACTGCTGGAATGGGTGAAGTGGCAGGAGCTGGGCTAGGTGAGGAGGGTAAAATGACAACTTCTTCAAGAATGGGTGCAGCTGAAGAGCTGGTCACCACAGGAAGGATAGCTTCTTCAAGAATGGGTGCAGCTGAAGAGCTGGTCACCACAGGAAGGATAGCTTGTTCAATGTCAGCTGTTGGGATATGTTCTGGTACGACAGATTTAGTAGCAGCTACAGATGCAGGCTCAGTAGCAATTGTAGGTGCAGTCTCACCTTCCTCTCTCATTCTGTTCAGCATTGCTTGGCTTGTAGTCCAAGCCTTTTTCCCAAAAGTATGAGGAGATATAACTTCAAATGGCTCCTGGTCATCAATGTCAAACTTAGCTCTTAGTAGGGTTGTGATCAGCCTACCAAATGGGATTCCAGCTAATTTCTGCTCTTTTTTCAATTTAACACTAATATCAGCCATGGCTTCAAAAATCAACATAGGGGCATTGAAAAATTGCCCCTTAGAAAAATGAAAGAGAACCTCTAAAATTGGTGTCCTTTCCTGGCTGTGCCCTATGACATAAAAACTTCCCCTCAAAATTGAATCCATCAGTAAAAATTGAGGTGCTAGGTCTCTCCTCATTATGGATTGTCCAGTTCCAACTATCCCTTGGGTTAAATGTGCAGCCATTTCTCTGAAAGAGGCTGCTTCTGGTGCAGCCAATGGACCAGCAGGATCATATTGAAAAGGTATCCCCAAAGCATTCCCAATGTCTTCATATGTGAGAATTAGATCACAATCATCAATAAAAATAACAAGAGTAGGGACAACAACATCCTTTTCTGTGACTCTTACCAAGTTTTGGTACCATAATCTCACCATTCGTGGATAAATTTTCTCTGGTAGAGGGGTAAGGATATTGCTCAGTGATGCATCCCTAATGTATTTTAAAGATAGCTGATATTCTGGTTTGTTGGAGAAAAAGTTCTCATCAACAATAAGCTCAGGAATCAGCCTCTGAGCTACAATGAATGGATTTGGCAATACCAAATGCATAGGCAGAGGAGGAAGCTCAGGCTCAGGACTAGCAGCAGCTGTTGGGATGGGTTCCTCATGTCTAACCTTCTTCCCTTTCTCAATCCTATCAGCTTTATCCATTGATAGTTTCCTTTTGGCTGCGGTTTTGGTTTTTCCTTTTGGGGTGGGTTTGCTAATTTTCTTAGCAGAGGATTTGGGGAACATGGCAGCCAGTGATTTTTCAGCTTTCCCCATTTAAAATCTTTGTTTGAATCTCCCAAAATGAAAGCTGATAGCAATTTCGAACTTAGCAAAACAGAAACAAAGGAAATGCACAGAGAAATACCGAAATCTAGGGTTTTAATTGAACTTGATGTCTGCTTGATGAAATCCGCTAGAATCAAAAGCAAAAAGTCCCCCTCTTCAAGCTTAATCCGTTGAACAAATATGAAGCAAATTGAGGCTGAACTTGGAAAGGGCGCAAGGATGGAAATGAAATGGGTTTTCTGTGAAAGAAGACGCTCTGGAGGGCTTTTTGAAACTAAAACCTATCTTTCGAAAGGGTTACATATATTCAAAATTATCTTCGCAAAGTAATTTTTTAAGTTTTCGAAAAGTTCAAAACAGTCCTTTTTACAAAAGAGAATGGCATCAGTACCATTCGAAGAGCAAATAGTTTCAGAAACAACTATTCGAAAAGCAAATAGCTTCAGAAACAACTTTTCGAAAAGCAAATAGCTTCAGAAACAACCTTTCGAAAAGCAAATAGCTTCAGAAACAACCTTTCGAAAAGCACATCATTGCTTTCGAGCAGTTCGTTACAGATCCAGATCCTTTTTGAAAAGCAGATTAAACTTTGCGAAAAGACAATTTTTACTTTGCGAATTAATTTTTCACATATTTAAACTTCTCGAAAAGAGTACAAACATGACTAAAAACAGAAAAAATGAAAGCTATGCAAAAACTACAGAACAATAACATATTGTACAGTTGTATACCATCAGATTTGTGGAGGTTCTTGATGATAGATGGTCAGCACAGGTTCCAGGGTATTTTCAATGCATGGTTTGAGCCTCTGACCATTTACTTTTAAGGTTCTCCCATCACTTTGGTCCAAAATTTCAACAGCCCCCAAAGGAGCTGCATGAATGACATAATATGGCCCTTCCCATCTGGATCTCAGCTTCCCAGGAAAAAACTTAAGTTTTGAGTTGAATAACCATACCTTGGAGCCAGTTATGAATTTTTTTCTTAGCAGATTTTTATCATAGAATGCTTTAACTTTCTCTTTGTAAGATCTGGAATTGGTGTATGCATCCATTCTCAGCTCCTTCAACTCAGCAAGTTGCAGTTTCCTGTGATTACCAGCAGTAGTCAGATCCATGTTCAATGTTTTAATAGCCCAAAAGGCTTTATATTCTAACTCCACTGGTAAATGGCATGCTTTGCCATAGACCAATCTGAATGGGGACATACCAATTGGGGTTTCATAAGCTGTCCTATATGCCCACAATGCATCATTCAGCTTAGAGGACCAATCCTTTCTGTCCTTCTTCACAGTCTTTTCCAGTATATGTTTAATTTCTCTATTGGAATTCTCCACTTGTCCAGTGGTTTGTGGATGATATGGAGTAGCTACTCTATGAGTCACAAAGTATTTTTTCAATAAAGCTTCAAAATATTTATTACAAAAATGGCTTCCCCCATCACTGATAATAGCTCTGGGAAAACCAAACCTGGAAAAAATGTTATCCTTTAAAAATTTCAGAACCACTCTGTGATCATTGGTTTTAGTGGCTGTGGCTTCAACCCATTTGGATACATAATCCACAGCTACTAAGATGAAATTACACCCATTGGAAGGAGGAAAGGGACCCATGAAGTCTATCCCCCAAATATCAAACAATTCAACTACCAAAATGGGTCAGAAGGCATTGAGTTTCTCTTGGAAATCTTTGCCCAATCTCTGATTCGACAAGACTTTGAAAAGTGTAGGTCAATAAAATCCACACTGTAAAACCTTTGCAGTAGTTTTGTTTCCACTAAAATGACCTCCACAGGCCTGTTCATGACACGTAGAAAGTATAAGATGAAAGTCTTCTTCAGGGACACATCTTCTTATTATTTGGTCTGCACAAATCTTAAACAGATAAGGATCTTCCCAAATAAAATGTTTAACCTTTGAGAAGAAAAGATCTTTATCCATTTTATTCCAATGTTGTGAATTCTTCTAGTAGCCAAAAAGTTGACTATGTTTGCAAACCAAGGGGTGTGTATACTGATAGCAAAAAGTTGCTCATCAGGGAAAGATTCATTGATAGGCAGCCTATCAATCTCAGCAGTTAAAATTTTTGACAGGTGATCAGCCACCACATTCTCCACACCCTTTTTATCTTTGATCTGTAAATCAAACTCCTGTAATAGGAGGATCCACCTGATTAATCTTGGTTTGGCGTCCTTCTTAGATAGAAGGTATTTCAGGGCTGAGTGGTCAGTGAACACCACTATTTGTGAACCCAAAACATATGACCTGAATTTCTCTTAAGCAAAAACAATTGCCAGCAGCTCCTTCTCAGTTGTTGTGTAATAAAGCTGTGCATCAATCATTGATCTACTGGCATAAGCTATGACATGAGGCAGCTTATCCTTTCTCTGCCCAAGAACAACTCCCAAAGCATAATCTGATGCATCACACATCAGTTCAAAAGGCAGTGAGTAATCTGGAGACTGTAATATTGGAGCTGAAACCAAACAGTTTTTTAAGAATTCAAATGCCTTCAAGCATTCATTGTTGAAAACAAAAGGGACATCTTGGCACAATAACTGACAAAGAGGCTTGGATATTTTACTGAAGTCTTTAATGAACCTTCTGTAGAATTCAGTATATCCCAGAAAACTTCTGATTTGTTTAACAGTTTTGGGAGGTGGCAAATGTGCAATTAAATCAATTTTTGCTCTGTCCACCTCAATGCCCTTGTGGTGGGAGACAACATGGCCAAGGACAATGCCTTGGGTGACCATGAAATGGCTCTTCTCCCAGCTCAAAACTAGATTGGTTTCATAACATCTCTGTAACACCAATTTGAGATGATGTAAATACTGGGCAAAACTGTCTCCATAGATTGAAAAATTAGCCATAAAAATCTCCATAAATTGGTCAATCATATCAGAGAAAATGGAGTACATGCATCTTTGAAAGGTAGCGGGAGCATTACAAAGACCAAAAGACATTCTCCTATAGGCAAAAGTGCCAAAAGGGCAAGTGAATGTGGTCTTTTCCTGATCTTATGGATACACAGGAATCTGGTTGTAACCAGAGTAACCATCAAGAAAACAATAATAAGCTTTTTCTGCTAGCTTATCTAAAATTTGATCAATGAAGGGAAGAGGGAAATGGTCTTTTCTGGTCATTGTGTTTAGTTTTCTGTAATCAACACAGACCCTCCAACCAGTTGTTTGTCTGGTTGACATAAGCTCCCCAGAATCTGATGTTACAACAGTGATCCCAGATTTCTTAGGTACCACCTGTGTAGGTGCCACCAAATCTGAATCAGAAATGGGGTAAATGACCCCTACATGCAACAGTTTAACAGCCTCTTTCATGACCACTTCTTGCATATGAGGGTCCTCTGCATTTCCCTAGAAGGCTTTGCATCTTCTCCCAAATGAATTTTATGCATGCAAACAGCTGGACTGATTCCTCCTAAATCAGCAATAGTCCAACCAATTGGTTTCTTATGCTGTTTCAATACAATCAACAGCTCTTCCTCCTGCTCCTCAGTGAAGGAGGAAGAAATAATCGCAGGCAATGATTTATGGTCTCCTAAAAACACATTTCAAATATTCTGGCAACTGCTTTAGCTCTACATCCGGTGGGCTGAGAAAAGAAGGTAGCAAAGGTACCTTAGCTATTTGTGGAAGGGGCAAAATAGCAGGTTCCCATGAAGAGAACCTTACTGATTGATCATGAGTTCCTTGCACAACATTTACTTCCTCAGATTTTCCCCAAGCATCTTTAAAATCTTTGGTTAAATCTTCACACTGCAAAAACTGTGGTAGAGTCTCTTCCACCAGTTCATCCAATAAATCAAGAAGAAAACATTCCTCAGAACTGAATTGAAGCTGTGTGACTGCATTGTAAACATTTAATTTCACCTTCATATTTCCAAAAGTGACTTTCATAATACCAGACCTGCATTGAATGCAAGCAGTTGCTGTAGCTAGGAATGGTCTCCCCAAAATGACAGGGATGGAAGTTTTGCTTTTTGTAGGTTCCATGTCCAATACCAGAAAATCAGCAGGGTAGAAAAACTTATCTACTCCTACCAATACATCCTCAATCATCCCAACTGGCTTTCTTTCAGATCTGTCTGCTAGTTGTAACATCACATGAGTGGGTTTTAATTCTCCCAAACCTAGTTTCTCATATACAGAATATGGAAGTAGGTTGACACTAACACCCAAATCTAGTAAAGCCTTTTCAATGGTATGTTCCCCAATAATGCAAGGGATTGGGGGAATTCTAGGATCTTGAAGTTTAGGAGGTGTGGTAATGGACAACACTTGATTAACTCTTTCCACAGCAAATACCTTCTTGGATAACTGTATCCTAGACTGTCTTTTGTGAGTGCAAATATCTTTCAAAAATTTTACATATGCTGGAATTTGTTTGATTGCATCAAGCAAAGGTAGATTTATCTTGACTTGCTTGAAAGTCTCCATCATTTCATCTATTTTTGTGTTCCCTTTATCAAAAGGGGATACAGATTTCATGGCATGAGGAAATGGTAAATGAGGAACTAGTCCTTCATCTACAGCTTTAGAAGCATTATCAGAATCTTTTTGAATTTTATGTTTTTCATTTTTTTAATTTTTCTGAGGTACATCAGCACCCCCAATGCTAACATCATGCTGCTCCTGCTGCATATCTTTATCATTTTCCTCAATTTTTTCGTCTTCCTTGTCAGTACCCACTTTGTTATTTACAATTCTTCCACTTCTCAAAGTTGTGACAGTTTTTACTTCATGTGAAATAGAAGCCTCTCCAACCATGAACTGTCCTTTGGGATTGTTCAAAGGTTGGCTGGGTAACTTTCCTTCCTCTCTTTTGGCCAAAGTATTTGAAAGTTGACCCAATGTTTCTTCAATCTTCTTTATGCTCTGACTGTGAAAGTTCACAGTCTGAGTTAAAGATCCTAAATTCTGGAGTGAATTTAGGACTTGATCTTCAAAAGAAGGGGATTTGGAAAGGGCTTGGACTGGAGCAGATTGTTGTACAGGTTGTTGTTGTGGAATGGGTAAAATTTGGCTTGGCATAAAATTCTCACGATAAAAGCTTTTGAAAGGCATTTGGTTCTTTGGTTGTTGCTGCTGTTGTGATTGATAATTCCCCTGGCTCCACCTCAAATTGGGGTGCCCTCTCCATGGATATTCATTTGACTATATCTGTCCTAATGATTGGGCAGCATGAGCTTGCTCCACCACTAAATCTGGGAACTGTGGTGCAGCGGGACATTGGTCAAGTGAATGAGTAGGGGACTGGCATATCAGACATGCCTCCTCTACTCTTGCAACCATTGGATTTTTAAGTGAGTCCATCAATCTATCAAACTTTGTGGTTAAATTATCCATCTTCCTTTCTAACTCATTCACCTCATAAATCTTTCCTTTGATGATTTGCTGATTGTTCAACTTAGCAGGATTCTCAATATCTCTTGACAAAGATTCCTGTTGAGTTGAATTTTCACCAATTACTTCAAATAAGTCCCAAACCTCCTCAACTGTTTTTTGCAAATAGGTACCTCCACAGGAAGCATCTACCATATTCTTGCCCTTTTGATCAATTCCTTGATAGAAGCTTTGAACAAGCTGCCATCGGGGAATTTGATGATGAGGACATTGCCTTAAAAGTTCCTTAAATCTTTCCCATGTTTCATGGAAAGTTTCAGTTGAGTTTTGTGCGAAGAAAATAATACTTTGTCTCAATTGGCTTGTTTTAGACATAGGGAGGTATTTGGCTAAAAATTGACACTGCAAATTATTCCAAGAAGTGATACTATTTGGTGCCAACATAGACAACCATGCTCTAGCTTTGTCCTTTAATGAAAAAGGAAGGAGCCTAAGCTTGGTTGCTTCTGGACTAAGTCCAGCTATGTTGAATGTGGTGCAAAGAGACAAGAATTCATCCACATGTTTATATGGATCTTCCTTACTCAAACCATGGAAGGAAGGAAGCATTTGGATAGCTGATGATTTGATCTCATAATTTCCTTCAACAGTAGGAAATTGAATGCAAAATGGAGAATTATAGGCACCAAGTGCAAAGTAATCCCTCAAAAGTCGAGGTTCTTCACCCATAGTAGCTATTTCAGCAGAATTCTGTGATGATTGTCTGGTTCGTAGTAGCCTTTCAACTTCTAAATTTAGAGGGACAATCTCAGGGCTGAGAGTCCTCCTACCAAACATACAACACAGAACAGAGAATCAGATTATTCACAGCAAACCTTCAGAATTCCTTTTAAAGTAGATTCCACTCTTCAAAATGTATATGAATAGCTGCATAGATTTAAACAATAGAATAGTTTAGCACTGATGTAAAGATAAGAACAAAATGAAAACTTAGGTCTACCTATTTTAAAACAAATTCCCCGGCAACGGCGCCAAAAATTTGTTGGTGAGTCTAGTGTGCATGATTCATTTGTGTTTTGAAAACATACTTACAGAGGATGAATTTACTTAAAAGAATACGAAAATATCAGCACAGAGAGATCTCAATTAGCCTGCAAGATCAGGGCCAATTGTAGCAAGTTTTAAAATATAAGTGAGTAAAAGATCGTCCACAGGGAATTGATTTTAAAATGCAAGAGAAACCTCCAGATCTGGGCTACCTGATCTGGCCTCTTATCCTATCTACAAAGCAACATAAGATGGGAGGTTGAATTTGTCACATTAACTAAATGATAAAAGTAAAAGTTAAACTAAATGATCCAGATCTGAGTTGGGGGAATTTTGATGTAAATTTATAAAAATGGAGAAATAATATCTAACTTTGATTTGGTCCTTGAAACACAATGAGAATGACTGCAGATCAAATGGGAGATGATCCAATCATCATCTGGCTACAAGCACAGATGTAAGAGAAATAAATCTAACTCAAGGATTAGATATAGGCTTTTGGCTATGGTCTGTCCTCTTCAATGGCCACAGACCATCCAATAGTCTTTAATCTAAACCCTCTATTTAGAACAAGAAATATCACTACAAATGCTGTGAGAGATTAGGTTACAAACACTAATTCCCATAGGGTTAATGAATCAAGGGAAATTGCATGAAAAACATTAAATCTAAATGAGTCTAGTGCAATAAGGAGATCAGAGGGAACCCTTAACACGAATCCAATTGAGAATGTACGGTTTACAGCAACCTTTTCAAATTTACCATTACAATTATAGAGCACAACTTAAACAGCTCTCAGATTTGTAGTCTTGAATACAATTCTCTTTTGAATTACAGAGGTATCTCACATCTCTCAATTGCAAGTAAAAGTTAGGCTATTACAAAGGTTTCAGACAAGCTAGCTGATTTGGAAATGGGGGAATAGGAATGAAACTCAAAATCTGGATACCCAAATTGGGCAAATGGTTCATCTATTTATAGTTTACCCCAGGTCTAGCTCAGATGTGTATCAACCAATCAGAAGTGCTTAGATCTGTATCAACCAATGGTAGTTAAGCACGAGGATCCAGATCTATTTTGGCCAATCAGAATTGCTTCTTTTATTTCAGCCAATCAGATGACAGAGGCATCAATTCTGTTATGTAATTCAAAAATCTGTTAGAACTTCTAGAAGTTCCTGCCAATTGATTTCATCTTCGGGCGCTCACATGGGGTAGAAAATGGCTTTTCTTCATGCTTAGAATCTTCTGGAATGTCCCTGGGTTTTTAAGTGCATTGGGGCGCTTGCAAAAGATTATTGAATTACCCTTACAGAAGCTAGTAATCTCCAGAATAACATTTCGCATAGTTTAGGGAACTTTTCGCAAGGTACTGTGACTTCTGAAGCTCTTTTCGCAAAGTTCAGGTTCTGTTCGCAAGGAGTTCTCTTCTTTTTGAATAGGTCAAACATCCTTTCGAAGAGTTCAGGTGCTCTTCAAAAGCTAAGCCTGGAGCTTTTAGTTCTTTTCGTAAAGTTCAGGTTCTTTTCGAAAAGGACTCTGTAGTGCATTCTTCTGTTCGAATTGCTCCATATTTCTTTTCTGGGTTGAGACCAGGTCTTTGCTTCTTCAGTTTAGGCATTTTGACAGCTAGTGAGGTTGTCCCTTATCTTTCTTCCTTTGGATCAACATGGATTATCATCTTTTTGGCACTTTTAGGCTGCTTTCATGGTTAAGCCTGTCTTTATTTTTAGCTGTAACACAAGCACTTAAAACACTTATTTAGTTCTTTCAAGGGTTTATCAAGGCCCAAATTAAAGGGTGGAAAATTGTATTTTCTAATTCTCAACAATGGGTTATAATGTGGCTTAGGGTATGGGTTGTAAAGAATAAAAGGGGTAAAAAGGGATTCAAAAACTTGAGAAATCAACACAGGTAGGAGATGATTCATGACTTCATTTTCTTCATTTCAGCACAACTTCATCTTCTTCTTCAAATATCAGAGCTAAAGTGGCCAACTTCTTCTCTTCTTCTCAACATTTCCAATGAAGTTCTTCTTTTGACTTCTCATTCTTTTCTTTTTATTTTTCTCTCTTTTTTTTTTCTTTTTTTATATTCATATATATTTTCTTTTAATGATGGTTGCCATATATCTACAACTGCTACACTATTATTTACAGATCTCCTTTCACCAAATGTTAAACTTTGCTCACTTATCTTCAACATCCACTCCTTTACCTTCTGAATTCTTAGAGTGAGGGTAGGGTTGAATCAAGTGAAGAGGTTCAGGTTCAAGTAGTTTGGTGTTTGTTGAAGAAAACTGAGGCTTTAAGGCTCAAAAAGTGTATGCACAAGGGTAATTTCACAGGTTTGATCTTTTAGGCTCAAACTGTCCAAATGAAGGCCTTGATCCTTTCTATAGTGTCATGATTACTGTCAAACAGCTTCAAATTGGGCTGTCTAACTTTTAGTAAAAAGGGCTTGACTCAGTCATTCCTTAGAACAAAAAAAATTGCCATAGACACTCCTAAAAGAAAAATTTATAGGTTCAAAGCTCACTGGGTATGGTCTTCAATTACACCCAAGGGGTATGCTTTCCCCTGTTTCTCTCTTTACTAGTTTACTAACAACTGTTTAGATAAAAAAATTTCCTAATGTTCACCTCATAGAAGTATTGATTTTTGAATGACTTTAGTATTAAGAAGGTCCGCACAGTATAAATTTCCTCACTTTCAACACTGATTAGGTGAAGTTCATTCTATCTATTCCTCACTTACTTAAAACTGCTGCACTTAGATTAACTATATCATTGGCAATCCTCCACACCCACAAACCTATAAAGAGGGATGTCCTCACTGAATCACAGTGGAGCACATGTACAGCAGGGAACAAAGACACACATAGACAAAATTAACACTAAAACAAACAACTAAAATAAAATTAACTAAGGAAAGAAGGAAACAAGGCACACACTAACAACTAAAACAAGCAAACTAAATATGAAGCAGAAATGGAGCCCAATAGAAGATAACAAAAAGTAATTGCATTAAAGCAGACAAAATTTACACAATGCACCGGAGAAGTAAGCTAGAAAAGGTAGGTCCTAACTATGTACATGGGCAAAACTAATCATCTGAATCCTCTGCTACAACAGGTGGATCTTGAATTACTTTACCCTTGCCTTGCCTCAAAGCAGCAGCAGACTGCGACCTTTTGGAAGTAGTGCTTCTTGGCTTGGAGGTGCCTTTCTTTTTGGGGGTGGGCTTTGGTTTTGAGGTAGGTTCCTGGATTTTGATTCCAGGCCTGACTTTGCAAGGCTCCTTGGCGGGAGGGGTTGTTTCCTGGTGAGGTACATCAGGGTTTAATTATTCGAAAACAGCCTCAGCTAACTCTCGGTCACTATAATTAGTTAGGTTCTTCTGCAGTACAGCAATAGTCATTCCATAATCATAGGCCTTGTCTTCTGCTACTCTCAGGTCAGCCTGTAATTTTTTTATTACATCCTCCATCCCCTCAGCTCGAGCCTTTTGTTCATTGTATTGTACCATTATTTCTTGCCAACCATGTTTGATTTTCTTTTTCTCCAACTTGTGGGATAGCAGCACTGCTCCGAGTTTATCAAGAAGGGGCTGTCTCACTGATGCTCGAAGGTTAGCTATTCCGTTTACCACATCTCTCTTGATGTAAGCATTTTTCTTCATAGCTCGAAGAAGTGTGTAGTATGGAGGTCACTGGTTGAAAGATGTTGGTACTATGGGCTGGGTATCACTGAAGGAAGGGTCAACCAACAATGGTGAAGGGATGGGTGGTGGCATGGTTGGGGTGGGAGTAGAGGGTAGGGTGAGTTCTATCACCTCAGGGTCAGTTTGGGTGGAGGCATTTTTAAGGGTAATGGGGGGGGAGGGTATATTGGGGTGGGGCAGGTAAATGGGAAGGTAAGGGGACAAATGGCTGTTGGGGAGGTTTGGTTAAAAGTGACAGTGTGGATTGAATGGCTTTTAAGGTAGAGTAAATGGAGGCTTTGTTTTAGAGGGTGGAGTTCATGGAGTGCAGATTAGCCATAATTGATGATTGGGTTTGGGTATCGGCCGATATTTGGGCTTGGATGAAAAGTAGTAGGTTAAAGATATGGGGTGTTAAGACCTAAAAAGTACCACTTTTCACCCCTTAACTTAGCCTTTGATTAGACCCGTAGCCATCTAATAAAGTTTTGTTAAGTGTTTTCTGTAGATAATAAACAGCAGTGCAATAAGGCCAGAAATCATGTTAAGGAGCCTGTATTGGCACCAGAAGTCCCTCAGAAGAATGAGCCATGAATCCAGACCTGAAGCAAGCCTTGCGCAACTGACAAAGCTTCAAAGGATTCAGAAAACTATGCTTCGTGCAGTCCTCGCGAGCTTCCCAAGACTTCACAACAAGTGCTTGCACAGTTGAGTAACAGAAGAGCTTCAAAATCACAACCTCGCGTAGCTCTCGTGAAGTTCAGGAGTAAATGGTCGCACCGTCTTGTGTAGTTCAAGAAGACCTGAAATCAACCTCACGTAGTTCACTTAGAACCGCTGAGGAGAGAGAGCTTCAAGAGATTCTTCGTGTAGCTGTCGCGCAGTAGCCGCGAGATGCAAATGTCAAGAGAACCTGTCGCGCAGTTCAGAAAAGCCTCAAAGCTATCGCGAGGATCCTAGTAAAGATCTATCATGAAAAGAAGTTGTCACGCTGTTCAGGAAGAAAGCAGCCTCGCGAAGTCAGAAGTTAGCCTCGCGAAGATCTATTGTGAAAGGGAATGCTCGCGCAGTTCTTGCGCTATTCACAAGTAGCAATCCAATCGCGTGAAGCCCAATCCAGCTAGAGCTTAACTACCTACCTCGCGACTGCTCAAAGCATTAAGAAGCTGCAATCCTGCGACGTCTAAAGTTTCAATGTTAAACTCAACCATGCGAAGAACAGAGCTACCACGCGACAAGTCTAGGAATTGACTGCAACCTAGCGAACCTCTGATTCCACACACCTCGGGCCATCTTCTTCCACTCCCCCTGCTCCTACATCTACACCTCCTCCTCCACCTCCTCCGCCATCTTCTTCCATTCCCCCTTCTCCTCCACCTCCTACTCAAGAACCTCCACCACCTCCTACTCCAGTGCCTCCCCCTGCTAAATCTCCTGCACCCAAGAGAAAAAGGGTTGCTCCCAAGAAACCTTCTCCCTCCAAAAGAGCCACTGCTGCCCAAAAAGGAAAAAGCCTGCACCGCCATCCCCACCCAAAAAGGCCACCAGAGCTTCTGCTCAGGATGATCCCCATGGTCGGTTGCATTCAAAAGATGAACGCAGACAGGCTGCTGTAGCCCTTAGATTGGACCCCACTGTTCTCTTTCCCTTTGATTCCGATTCTGACTCTGCCCCACCTGTGCATCCAACTCCTAAAAATCCTGTTGCTCCTCCTTCATCTGACCCTACTGAGCAAACTTATCCTCAGAGAAGAAAAGTTACAGCTAAGAGGACTACTCACACGGCTACCTCTATCAAAATTGGAAAAGAACAATCTGCCCAGTCTTAGGAGGCACCACCACTGAACCAGAAAGATAAAGGTAAGAGCCTGGTTGTCCCTCTCGAGCCAGAAAAAGCAAAATCTCCTCTTATTCCCCCTCAAACTCAGCAAGGGCAAGGCTCAAAAGGGAAGGGCCCCAAAGGGAAGAGTCCCAAAGGAAAAAGTCCTATCAAATCACCTGAGCAAACCAAAGACAAATCCCCAATGACCAAAGGCCCCCAAAATGAGGGTGAGGGCACCAAAAGCTCCAACCATGCCCAAAACTGCAGTCCAAAAGAAGGAAGAGAGGGAAAGAAAGAAAAAAGAGGAGGCCCTCCTTCGAGAGCAGGCCAAGAAGATGGGTTGGGACTGGTTTTGATTAAGGCTCCGATTAGCTTGTACCTAGGATTTTTCTATTTTTGCTTTTTCTTTTTTTTCTCCTGTTATTTTTCATTTTGTACATTTCTCTCTTATATAATAGATTTTCTTCTTTTGTCGTTGCTATTTTTCTTTGTCTTGTGTCTGTTTTGCTCCATGTTATTTTCTTTTATATTGTCATTAATAAATCTGCTGCATAACCACCTTTTAACCAGTGAGGACACTGCTCCTCATAGGTTTGGGGGTGTGGTAGGTAGATCCTGCCAATGGAATAGTTAACCTAAGTGCAGTAGAATCATGTGAGTAATATGGAAATGGAACCATGTTCACTGGAGAATAAGAAAAATAATGAAATTTAAATTTTTTTCCACACTTTAGACAATATGAACTTTTAATATTTCACATTTCCATGATGAGATCACCAAGGACACTCACTTGTATCAACACTTAATGAATCATTCGAGAGAGAAAAAGGTTAGGACATACTTAAGAATTCAAAGGAAGACCATAACCAATGAGATTTGGGCCTACTATACAAAATTTTTTCTTTAAGGAGTGACTAAGGCAATTTCTTCTAGCTCTAAGGACTGGCTGAGTCACTGTGCTCACTAGAAGTTAGGCAACTCTAAGTTGAAACTACTGACAGCATTCATGAGACTTAGGAAAGGATCAAGGCCTTCTTTTGGATAGTTTGAGCCTAAAGAGACAAACCTTAAGCAACTGCCCTTGTCCATTCCCCCTTTGAGCCTTAAATCCTAAATTTCATCAAAATGCACCTGAGTACTTGCACCTGAACCTATGTATCTGATTTAACCCTACCCTCACTCTGAGAACTCAGAAGGTAAAGGAACAAGAGTTGAAGATGGACTAGCTATGGTCAACATTAGGTGAATAAAGAAGAAGTACCTCAAATTCTGGCAGTATGGTAACTGAGAAAATGGTGGCATTTCATAAAAGCAAAAATAAAATAAAAAAGAGGAACAATGCATCAAAAAGAAACAAAAACAATAATGAAGAGTAAGAGAGGAGTCAAGAGGGAACTTTCATTGGAAAAATCGAAATCAAGAAGAGACACTGATCACTTCAAATCTGAAAACCTCAAAGAAGATGAAAGGAGCTGAGTTAAAGAAGGTGAAGTCATGAATCACCTCCTTCACCTACTGATTTCTCAATTTTAAACCCCTTTTGAACCTTCCAATCTTTTTAACCCCACTCCATAAGCAACATTACATCCCAGTTAAAGCCCTTGTGATCCAAAGTTGAGTGAGCTATCATGTGGAGATAAAAAGTTATCCAATCTGTGGTGAGGATCTGTCAATGATGCCAGAACCTCAGAGCTATACCTATGCTCATGCTTACAGACCCATTTGGGGGATGTAACTGCTCTTGAGCTTGAGTGAAAATGAAACCCTCAATAGTTCTTTATGAGAGTATGCCCTGGAGAGTTTTGGGTCTGATATTGAAAGCATTAAGTATGATCTACAACCTAATTTTTGATCTAGTGATGAGCTCAATGTTGACACATAGGTGTAGTGTCTTTGGTGTAAACTGATTGGAAATGCTGTGCTTTCATGAGAAGCTTATACTGTTTAAATTTATGTGCAGCCAATGTGTTTGAATTTCTTATACTTTTAATGATTCAAGGGTGAACTAACTTGGTTTCTTGACTGCTCACTTGATAATAATGCATTTTTGTTTACTGTCTCACTGAAGAGTTTGTGGGTGTCTTCATTGAAAACCCTCAGGAGACTACACTTCCCCACTAGGGATCACCTAGGGGTTTAAAAGGCTTAATACATATGCTAAATGTATCCGTGCTCCCTACGAAAGTGGCATTTAAATTATGTAGTTATTTTAATGTAGCTTTGCTAAGGGACTAGCAAAGATTAGGTTTAGGGGTGTGTTAAGACCTGAAAAGTACCACTTTTCCCCCCTTAACTTAGCTTTTGATTAGACCCTTAGCCATCTAATAAAGTTTTGTTAAGTGTTTTCTGTAGATAATAAATAGTAGTGCAATAAGGCCAAAAATCATGTTAAGGAGCCTGTACTGGCACCAGAAGTCCCTCAAAAGAATGAGCCATGAATCCAGACCTGAAGCAAGCCTCGCGTAGCTAACAAAGCTTTAAAGGATTCTGAAAACTATGCTTCACGTAGTCCTCGCGAGCTTCTCAAGACTTCACAACAAGTGCTCACGTAGTTGAGTAACATAAGAGCATCAAAAGCACAACCTCGCACAGCTCTCGCGAAGTTCAGGAGTAAATGGTCGCGTAGTCTCGCGCAGTTCAAGAAGACCTGAAATCAACCTCACGTAGTTCACTCAAAACCGTTGAGGAGAGAAAGCTTCAGGAGATTCTTCGTGCAGCTGTCACGCAGTAGCCACAAGATGGAAATGTCAAGAGAACCTATCGCGCAGTTTAGAAAAGCCTCACAGCTACCGTGAGGATCCTCGCGAAGATCTATCAAGAAAAAAAGCTGTCACGCGGTTCAGGAAGAAAGTAGCCTCGCGAAGTCAGAAGTTAGCCTCACGAAGATCTATTGTGAAATGGAATGCTCACACAGTTCTCGCGCTATTCACAAGTAGCAATCCAACCGCGCGAAGCCCAATCCAGCGAGAGCTTAACTACCTACCTCGCGACTGCTCAAAGCATTAAGAAGCTGCAACCCTGCGACGTCTGAAGTTTTAATGTTAAACTCAACCACGCGAAGAACAGAGCTACCACGCGACAAGTCTAGGAATCGACTGCAACCTGGCGAACCTCTGAACTCCAACTTCCATCATTTTGTAGAGGACTTTCTAGGAATTTCCAAGGATTAGGGCACGCACTCCCACGCTCAAATCTCTGTGGACACACCTCGAGGCATCCAAGAATCATTAATAGGCCACATGGCATCGCTAAAATTAGGGTTTCCTAACCCTAATGCATCGCCATACCCATTGCTATATAAACCTAAGCCTTGTTTAGGTTTAAGGAGGCCGGAAGAGTTCAGATTTTACTATGTTTTGTTTTTAGCATTGTAGTCTTATTTTTCTATAGCCGTAAGTAGTTTTCCTTCTTCTAGTTTTATGGATGCAATGTAATGAGCCAGAGCCTGCAAGGTCAGCCAGTTAAAATTGCTTTGGCTGTGATTCATAGCATGCAACTGAACGAAGTACATCAGGTGTTTGTGAGTTGCTCTATGCAATCTTTCTTTGCCTTGTGATCGCCATTGCTTTGTTTGATTCAAATCAATGGAGGGCTGATTCTAAGGTCCCATTAGGATCCAAGTGACACTGTATTATGCAGGCTATCATGGTCCTATACAGCCTTAGCCCCACCATAGGACCCACTAGATCTGAAATCCCCATGGAAGCCTGAGCTGCTAGCCTTGTGACTATGGTGGTGGCAGCAATATTCTTGTTTTGTTTTGGGCTTCGTGAGGAGGATATCCTCTGGGATAGTCTGTGACCATTTAAGTGGACAGGTTATAGCCTTAGGGTGAATCCAATCCGCCTATCCAAAATGGATCCTTCTTCTCTGAGCCTGAGGTTGTAGCCTTATAGGAGATTGTACAGAGGCAGACTCCCCCATATTAGTATAGACCCGCCATCAGATGGCAGATCTGATCTGGGTATGGAGATTGTAGGCTTGTGACTGGACCATTGTAGGCCCACTCAAGCAATGGACAGCTAGATCTAAGGTGGTACTCAATCTCTTGTTGGTTCTGTGTCTGGGCTATCATGGTCCTATACAGCCTTAGCCCCACACATAGAGCTTTAGAGGTTGAGGTTCCCTATGGATTCCTGAATTTGTAGCCTGGATGAAGTAGTGCCTATAATGATTAACTTGTTTTGACCCATCTCTGGAGTGTGGTTCCCCTATGGGATAGTCTGTGACCATTTAAGTGGACAGGTTATAACCTTAAGGGATTGGATCATGGCACAGGGATGAGTTGAATTCTTTCTCCTCTTCAGTGATAATGTAGCCATTGGACAGGATTTCTATACCAGCAGATCTGGATCTGAGTCATAAATTCCAGCAGATCTGAACCCAATAGCATACTTCTCACCCTTTTATATTTATTTTTCCTCACTCCATTCATCTTCTCAACCCTTTTCTGTAGTTAGTTCATTAGGCTACCTTAGGATACTTAGAATAAGTGACCCTAAACTCCCTCCTTAGGATCGCCAGATCAGAGTCGATCCGAGGGACTACTAGAGATGGCTCCCTTGGAGCTGTAGATCACCTTTTCCTGTGGGACAAACTCTTACTTATCAAAAGTTGCTACAAATGGACCCTGTATCTTGCAGGTCTAAGATTTCTCAGTTGTGCTGATTCCATCCCCTATTTTACTTTGATTTTAAATTGCTTTTACCACCAACAAATAAAGTAAGCACATCTGAAGATCGCAACAAGTTTTTGGCGCCGTTGCCGGGGAAAGATGATCTATTAGTAGACCCTTAGTTTTTGTATTTTTAGTGTTCTTTGTTGCTTTGAATAATTGATACTGTTGATGTAATTTGGAATCTTTCTTGCAGATCTAGAGCAATGAAGGAAGAATAAAGGATTTGCATTTGGAGATTAGCTACCTCTGTTTGCAAATTCTCTAAACCTTTAAAACTCTGTCTATTTCTCTTACAATTTCCATAGCAGTATTTAGGGTAGTTATAAATTTACGTTTTCTTAAATAGCTGTAAATCTATTAGATAAATTCTTTGAGTCAAGTGCAATGTGCCTGCAAGGAGTTGTCCCTGTTGGTGGTGTGTTTGTATGCTAGGTAGGAGATCTCTTAGTCCTACTTTAGAGCCTTTCAACCCTGAGCTAGAAAGGGGTAGAAGACTTAGAAGGAACAGGCACACCACAGTAGAGCCCCCAATTGAATCTGAGACATTACTCATGGGTGAAGAACAACCTAGAACTCTCAAGGAGTTGAATGCTCCGGATGACTATAACTCTCCATTTAGCATTCAATTCCCTGATGTTCAGGGAAATTATGAAATTAAAACTTCCATCATCCAGATGCTGCCCTCTTTCCATGAGCTTAGCAAGGAGGACCCTTACAAGCATATTGACCAATTTTTGGCCTTATGTACCACATTCAATATCGCTGGTTTTGGGACCTGAGGCTACTAGGCTCAGGCTCTTTCCCTTCTCTCTGAAGGATAGGGCTAGTACCTGGTTGGCCACTCTTCCCAAGAATAGAATTGCATCTTGGATAGACCTACAGACCAAGTTCCTGACAAAGTTCTTCCCTGAGACCAAAACGAGCCAGTTGAGGAAAGAAATTCTTGCTTTCGCCCAATCCCCAACTGAGGATTTTAATCAAGCCTGGGATAGGTTTAAGGAAATGCTCAAACAATGCCCCCACCATAAGATCCCAGACTGGCAGCTTGTACAAAGCTTCTACAATGGGATTGATCAAAAAAATAGAGATATGGTTGATGCCTCTTGTGGTGGAACCTACATGCACAAGACTGCTGATGAGGCATGGGAATTGTTTGAAGTAATCAGTGAAAATGCTTTTCAAAAGCTATCCCTGGCAAGAACTAGTCAGGAGTCTGTGTCAAAAGTGGAGCCTGCCGCATCGTCAAGAGGAAAAGTTTATGAGGTGTCTGGGAACAATGACCTGCAGCTGCAGATGGCAAACCTCTCTTTGAAGTTTGACAAATTACTGACTGTGATGCAACCCAGAAGGGCTGCTCAAGTGAAGGAGGCATGTCTGATATGCCAGTCCCCACACCACACAGTAGAGGAATGTCCGTCTGCAGGGCAATATCTTGAATTGGTATTGGAACATGCTACTGCTGCGTAATCTTTTGGCCATAAACAATTTGGTGGCTACAACAGACAGTCATATGGATACCAACACCAAAATGCTGGTTACCAATGGAAAGACCACCCAAATCTGAGGTGGAGGCAAGACAATTATATGCAGCCCCAGCAAATGCTGGCTTTACCCCAAAGGCCTCAGCAGCAGTTCAATCAGGGATATGCCCCTCGGTCTAATTTTCAACACCAGCAGCAGCCCCATCAGCAACAAAATCAATTGGTCTTACCCCCATCTCGACCCAGAAATACTTCTTTCGAGGACTAGGTCTTGACCTCACTGCAAAAACCTGGGGTCTATGGCTCAGACTGTGAATTCTCATGGTCAGAGCATAAAGAAGATGGAAGAGCAGATTGGCCAACTAGCGAATGCCTTAGCTAAAAGAGAGGAGGGGAGGTTGCCCAGTCAACCAGTGGTTAATCCCAAGGGCCAATTTTTGATTGGTGAAGGATCCTCAAACCTTGAGGGGCAAGGGGATCTTTCATTGACTTGATTCACAGAATTGTGCATTGTGTATGTTATGTATTTTAGTATGGTTCATTTTTCTTCTGTTTGTAGGAATTTCTAGTGATCTCGTCAGAGTCTAAACATATATGACCTGAGAATTATTATGCCTGCTTTGGTTCTCATTCCCTTTGAATTGATGATTTTGAGTAAATGAATGATGATTGTACTGTTTTGATAATGAGAATGCTGTTTGAATATGATGTTTTGGTTAAATGCTTTTTGTGTAATTGCATGCTTAAATATGGGGAACGCATGAGGGAATCCCTTTTTAGAATGACTGTGGGTGTCTCTGGAACAAAGAATGTGAGTGAATCCACCCACAAAACAAAGGAAAATGATAAACTAATGGGTGTGTGATCCTTGTCACTGTTTTAGCTGTCGCGAGGTCCTGAAAAATAGGCGTGGTTTCTTCTCGCGCTGTTCATAAGATGTTAGCCTGCTAAGCTGTCGCGAGATTCAATATAATTGTGTAGACTCTCTCGCGCAATCAAAATAAAAGTCCAATCTCGCGACCCACTCATTTCTATCCAGCGAGCTGACATTTTCAAAGCGCATCGAGCCCCACGATTTATATAATCCAACCCCGCGCTGCTTTCATTTCTATTTTCTCTTTCTTCTCCAGCCAGCAAAACCCTAGCTCTGACTCCCATTAATCTCTCTCCTCCAGCATCCTTTCTACAGTCCATCATTCACCTTCAAATTTTGGGGATTTGCTCCTAAAGCCTCCTCCACCAGTTGCCCTCTGACTGGAGCTCTCACGATCTTTCGTGCATCCGATTGAATAGAACCCTATGTTTTAGGGTAAGACTCAGCTCTCAACCTTTTCTTTTCATTTTTCAAACTACACATTCACAGAGGAGAAGTTCCATGGCCCCTAAGAGCGCACCTGTGAAAAGAGCAAGGGATAAGGCCCCCGAGGAGCCCACTCCCAAGAAGGCCAAGTCCTCAACGGCGTCGCAAAAAGGGAAAGAAGTGGTTTAGAAAGGGGTCGAACTAACACCTGATTACTCTACACCCTCTGAGCTCCTGACTCCCCTTCCCTTAGAACCTGAAGCTGTTTTTGACCTATCTTTCTTTGAGACGGAACCTCTATCAGCCCCTACCATTGAGTTCTTGTGCAAAGCTGGTTTGACCCCCCTGCTGCAAGCTATCCCTGCACTAGCCTACCCTAGACTAGTGCAACTCTTTTACTAGCACATTAGGGCTAGACCAGACCACCATGGGCAGCCAGGCCTCCTTGTGTTAGTTGAAAATTTTGAAATGTTATTCAGTCCTGAGGTGATTGTTGAAGTGATGGGCATCCCTGCTATCTTTGACCCCAACTGTGGAAATGGCCCCCCTGTGTGTGCCCCCATTGATACAATTGCACAGGACCTTACCAGAGGATTGAAGGCCACCGAGGATTCCATTAGGAGAAGAGACCTGGACCCTAAACTTCTGTTTATTGATCAAGTTCTGCGAAAGAACATTTATTGTGCCGGCCATCAGCAGGAGAGGACCCCAATTGCTAATGTTGTTTATTCCTTTTCTCTGGGCCACAGTTTCCATCCTGCCAGGTTGATGTTTGAGGCCATGAAGGATATTATGGTGAAGCTAGGGCACAAAAGGAAGCTCCACACTCTCCCCTATGCAAAGCTAATCACAAGACTACTCTTGAGGGGAGGATACAAGATACCAGTGGGGGAGTTAACTATTGACCTCCCCCCTACTACTTTCGCAAAGAGACAATGGGGGATCAGTAGGAGTCTGATGGATCCCAATAAGAAAAAGAAGGCTTAAATTGCTTCTGAGAAAGGAAAGGGGACTGCTGTTGCAAAGGCCACCGCTCCTCCCAAAAAGGTGGCTAAAGCTCCTGCTCCCAAGAAGGTGGTGCAAGCTACTATCACTACTGACTCTGCAGCAACACCTCCATCCACCACCCCTGCCCATCCATCAGTTTCTTTGCCTATTCCATCTTTCCCTTTTCCTCTTTTATCTCCATTATCCATACCCACTCCAGAGTTCCCAGTGATTCGTTCCTGGGAGGAAAGTGTTGACCCCCATGACAGCCCTTTACCTTCACCTACATTACCACAATACACACCCCCAATTCCCCCATCATCTGAACTGAACGCTGACAGCCCTCCCCTGATCACCTATATTAAAAAGAAAACCTCTCACACCACCCCTGCCATATCTTTACCTACACCAACCACCCCTATCAGTCCCGCAGAAACCCCACACATTGACCCAGCCGCCATCCCAGCCATCCCTACTTCACCTCCACTCCCAGACCTTGACTTTAACCTCGCCACTACTTCCAGATATCAGGCCTTCATGACTACCTTGCTTGACACCATGCCAACCCATGATATCCCTCTCCCAGATTCCCCACTTCCTTTCCCACATCACTCACCAGAACCTCCATCTCCTCCTCCTACAACCTTCCATCATGCCCCTACTGTTGTCGCTCCAAGTGTGCCATAATTGTGTGCATTATGAATAAAGAATTAAAGAATTAAAGAATGCTAAGTTATATGGATGTTAACTTATGAAAGGAATATCGGCAGCACACTGGGGCTAACATTAGCCTGCAAGATCAGGGCCAATTGTAGCAAGTTTTAAAAGTAAGTATTTCAAGATCGTCCACAGAGAATTTGTCTAAAATGAGAGATAAACCTCCAGATCTGTGCTACCAGATCTGGCTCTATAATTATCTAGAAAGCAGATAAAGAGAGAGTGTTGGGTTTTGTCACGTTTAACTAAAAGCAAATAAAGAAAAGAACTAACTACGTGATCCAGATCCGAGTTGTGGAGGTGTTTAAAATAAATCAAATGCAGAAATAATAGCTTCATGTATTTTAGCCTTTGAATTTTAATGGAGAATCTGTATTCAATAGAGCAGATTCAATCTTCATCGCTGCTACCAAAGATGTATGTAAGAGAAATAAATCGAATTAAGGAATAGGTTTAGACTTATGGCTATGATCATCCAATGGTCACAGATCATCCAATAGTTGTGGCTTTTTCTTTAGTTCGTAACATGAACATCATCGTAAGTCTTTGCTAGAATTAGGTTACCAACGCTAATTACAGGACAATGAATTAAGGGAAGTTGGATGCGGGTGAGTGAATCTAAAGAAGTCTAATGCACTAAGGTGAACATTCGAACCCTCGACATGACTCCAATGGAGAAGACACAAATTCTGACAACCTTTTAAAATCCAAAATTACAATTACAAAGCACGGCTTTAGAAAGCCCTCGGACTTGCGGTCTTGAATCCGATCTCCTTGGAGTTACAAATCACTCTCAACAACTCTCAAAAGTAAAACAAAAGAAGCTATTACAGGAGGTGCAGATAGGCTATCCAGGAAGGTAGGAAATAGAGATGAAAACTCAAAATCTGGATGCCACAATTGGGCGAGTGTCTTCTGTATGTATAGCGTTCGCTTGATCTGCAGTGAATTGACCAATCAAGTGTTGAGATCTGGATTGCCCAATGGCGATTGAGCACGGGGATCGAGATGCATTACGCCAATGAAAATGCTCGATCTGGTTCAATCAGCGCTAAAGCATCAATTACATTATGGAATTCAAAAATCTGTTTGAGCTTCTAGAAGTTCCCGCCAAGTGATTTCATCTTTGAGCGCTCACATGGGTTGGAATATGCTTTTGGATCTTGATTGGAATCTTCGAAATGTCCACGGCATTAAATGCATTGGGGGCGTCGAGAGATTATTGAAATGCCCTTTAAACAAGTAATTCCCAGAATGTCCTTCGTAGAGTTTAAGTGCCTTTTCGCAAAGTGTTTTGGCTCAGAAGTTCTTTTAAAGCAATTTTGGCTTGAAAGTCTTTTCGCAAAGGACTTCTCCCGGATCTTCTATTGAAAAGGAAATTTCAACTATTGAGCAGAACATGGTTCTTTTCGAGTAGTTCATTACTGACTCGAATCAATTGACGAACTTTGAACTTTTGAAAAGTACTTTTACTTTGCGATTTGAACTTTTAACTTGATTTCTTCTTTGCGAATGGATCCTTCTTCTTCTTGGTCTTTTCTTGCTCTTTTAGGACCTTTTTAGCCATTCTTTGAGGCTATTTCTTCACTCCCTATTTGAGCTTGACATGAGTTGTCGACTTTTTGATCATTTTAGGATGCTTTTGGACTTGGACTGTCTAATTGGTTATTGTAAAATGCACACTAAAGCACTTATTTAGTCTTCTCAAGGGTCTTTCAAAGCTCATGTTTAGGGGTGAAAATGGTATTTTCACTACTTAACACACCCCAAACCTAAGCTTTGCTAGTCCTTGAGCAAAGAAACATAAAAACAAAGTAAAGAGCCACTTTTGTAGGAAGCAGTGCATTTAGCATATGCAACAAGCCTTTTCAACCCCTAGGTGATCCCTAGAGGAGGAGTGAAGTCTCCGAGGGTTTTCGATGAAGGTACCCACAAACTTCTCCATGGGACGGTTGGCATTAGTGCCTTGTTATCTCATGAGCAATCAAAGATCGAAATTAGTTACTCTTGAATCCATGTTTACGAAATTTAGTTGTATTGTTTGCAAGGAGATTTCAACATTTATAAACCTCATGAATGTTTCAATATTTCCAATCTGTGAACAGTCATAGAAAATCATACAAATGTGCCATGAGAAGCTCATCCTATGGATAAAAATTAGGTTATAAGTCATACTTAATGTGCTCAAGTTCCAACCCAAACACTCACGGTATACTCTCATGGTGTTTTTGTTGAGGGTTCGTTTTCACTCAAGCTCAAGAGCGTTACATCTCCCAAATGGATCTGTAAGCATGAGCATAGGCTGTTTCTCGGTCTTGGCATCATTGACATCTCCTCACCATAGATTGGGGAACTTCTTATCTCTACATGACAGCTCACTCAACTTTGGATCACAAGGACTTTTAATCTAGGTTTGTTTGTATGGCTTATGGAGTGAAGTTTCAAGGAAAGGCGGTTTGAACAGGGGTTTGAATTTGAGAACTCGGGAAGTGCGTGAGATGGTTCATGACTCCACCTTTTGAGTTTAGCTTCTTTCTTCTTCTTTTCGAGATTCTCACATTCACGTGATCGATTCTTTCTTTGATCTTGCATTTTTCATCATAAGGTCCCTTTTGCCTTTTGCTTGCAACTTTTCACATTGTTTGTCTCTTCCTTTCTTCACCATATTACTGTTTTTTGAGGTATTTTCTCTTCATTTTCTTGATCTTGAAATGGTCCATCTTGATTCTTTCTCCTTTACCTCTGAATTCTCGAGTGAGGAAGGCTGAATTAGTTCCATAGGTTCAGTACTTTTGGATATTTTGATGAAGAATTGTAGGATACTCAAATGGGGACAGGCAGATTTTTCTTGGTTGGTTCTGTTAGGTTCAAGCGTCCAAAGAAGGCCTTGATCTTTCCTCGGTTTCATGAGTGTTACTTGTTTTAATTTGGAGTTTCCTAACTTCTAGTGGATCTAATGCCTCACCAATCTTTTGAATCGGAAAAAAAATTGCCTCATCACTCTTCAAGAGATGGAAAATATATGAGCTCAATTCTCCCGGTTATGGTTTTTCCTTGAGCTTTTAAGTATATCTTTACCTTTTTCTCTTCCTTTTGACTTACTACGTCTGATACAGTATGTTTTTATGGTGTAATCATCATGGAAATGTAGACTATCGCAAGGTTTAGAATGTCTAAATTTTTGCAAAGAATATTTAAAATTTCCTAGTTAACTTGATTCTTAAGTACATTAAATTCTTCCACCTTAGGGTGATTTTACGCCTTTATCTTGTGTATCCAGGGGATCATACCACACCCCCAAACTTATGAGGCGTGTCCTCACCGGTTCAAAGGTGGCATGGTCCCATTATTCAGAAAAACATGAAGGAAATCATAAGCAGAAAGTAAAACATGACGGTGAGCATTGGAGAAAGCAAAATTTATTGACTAGAAACATTACAGAGAAGAAAAGAAAATTAAAGAGAGGGGGCTGGGATTAAGGGAGAGGCGAAACTGTGAGGAACCGTGTCCTCACCGGTTTGATGTAAGGGAAAAATAAAATAGGCTTGCTCAGATCTAACGAAAAGATTGGAAAAATAATTACGAACAATGAAGAAAAGCGAGAAAAAGAAAAAAAAAAGAAAAGAAGTGCAGAATTGGACAAAAAACAGATTTATATATTATATTTAGAAACAAAGTACATGCAAACATTAATAACTTGGATCAAAGTCGCTACCATAAGTTGGGTCATTGGGGTTGAGCTAGAGTCCTTGGTTGAACTTGAATCGAGTTGGAATCGAACTTGATGGTGATTTCTCGGACTGGAATTCTTGAGCTCGGTGTACTCTTTGGACTTGATCTTCTTGGTGAGGCCCGGATGTTTGGTCAGTGCATTTCTGTCAGTTCTTGAGCTAGTTTGGTCTGCATTCTTGAACTAGTTGAGCTTGGAGCATAGCTACCTTGTGTTGCTCAAATTTCACGACCAATTGGTATGTTTGTCCAACGGATCCTCATCTTCTCTCTCTCAAATTGCATGAAATGCTCTAATTTTTATTTTGGCCTCATAAGGGGTTGGATGTAGGCCTCAAATCAGCAAATCCCATCTACGGATGTAGGGATTTTCTGTCATGGCACGGGAGAGGTGGCATATCTAGGAGGGGGATGGAGTGGTAGGGGACTAAAGGGGTCCAAATTGGGGGAGGGGGTGGGAAAACCGAGAAACGAGGCGGAGGATAAAGAAGAAAGAAAAACTAAGAATAGAAAAATCTAAACTATATGCAAGAAAAATAAAATGTAGGGAGCATACAAAGTTTAAAAAATAGAAAAGTGTTGACACAAAACAGAATTTGTGAATGCAAAATAGGAAAACAAAGTTAGAAACTAACTATACTCACGGAAAAATGGCGAAAATTAGTAAAACTAGGACAATGTTCCTAAAAGAATTTGAAACTAAAATTCCTAAAAAAATTTGAAACTAAAATTCCTAAAACAGAATTTGAAACTAAAATTCCTAAAACAGAATTTGAAAATCTAAAAAGAATGCTAAAATTCCTAAAAGCAGAATTTGAAAATCTAAAAGCAGAATTTGAAACTAAAATTCTTAAAAGAATTTGAAACTAACATTCCTAAAACAGAATTTTTAATGCCAAAGGATACATCCTAAGCCCAAAGAGAAAAATGATACATCCTAAGCCCAAACAGAAAATCTAATGCCAAAAGCCCGAGATACTTATGAATCTAAGTGAAAAAAAATGATTAGCAGAATACGGTGAAAAGCAAGATTCATAAGATGACCCTTTGTTGATGATGGGTATGAATAAAAATAATGAAGCATGGGAGCACATATTAAAAGCAGAGTTCATACACAATGAGACCCATTTATGATGAAGAAATCTCAAGGAAAATAAAATAAGTGGGTCCATTGAATATTCAAAAACCTATGATTCACTACTCATTGTCCTACATGATTCCTAAAATAAAAAAATGATCTCAAGAGTCCAGGATGGGAAAAGTGGATGCAAATGGAGAAAAAGCATTATCTGAAGATATATATATATTTTTATTTTATAATTTTCTATTTTTATTTTTACTTGTTTTGGATCAGCCGAGCTCAACAAGAGCCCTTATTTACTCTTGAAAATAATGAGAAACAACTAAGAGATTTTCTATTTGTGTTTTCATTTTCTTTTATTTTGTATTTGGTTTTGTAAAAAAATCAAGATGCCTAAAAGACAGAGAAATTATAATCGAACAAACAATAAACACATGAGTAACTGGTTCTCAAGAATTTAAAATAGAAAATGAATGCAAAGGAGAAGAGGATGCAAACTCAAGCAGATCTGCTCGACTTTAGTCCAGATGCTCCTTGTTGAATGGTTGCTCGGATCTGCAACAATCCAAAAGCTATGATACCTTATTCGGTATATTGACAAAATAAAAGAAAAACTCAAAGCTCGCCCAAATTTGACAAAAAGACAAAAGAGTGGCGCAGATTTATTCAAACAACTAGAAGGCAAAGAATGAAAACTTAGAAAAAAAAAAAAATCTGCTGCAGTAAAATAGGTTTTCTATACAAAACTGCAGTAGACATTTAATCAAGCACTTGGAATACAAAGTGCAGGTTTAAAGCAAAAACTAAAATGAAAATCAAATCTATAAAATAAAAAAAAAGACTTAGGTCTACCAATTTTAGAACAAATTAAGAACGGGCCAAAAACTTGTTGTCGCTCCAAGTGTGCCATAATTGTGTGCATTATGAATAAAGAATTAAAGAATTAAAGAATGCTAAGTTATATGGATGTTAACTTATGAAAGGAATATCGGCTGACACGGGGCTAACATTAGCACAAGATCGGGGCCAATTGTAGCAAGTTTTAAAAGTAAGTATTTCAAGATGATCCACAGAGAATTTGTCTAAAATGAGAGATAAACCTCCAGATCTGTGCTACCAGATCTGGCTCTATAATTATCTAGAAAGCAGATAAAGAGAGAGTGTTGGGTTTTGTCACGTTTAACTAAAAGCAAATAAAGAAAAGAACTAACTACGTGATCCAGATCCGAGTTGTGGAGGTGTTTAAAATAAATCAAATGCAGAAATAATTGCTTCATGTATTTTAGCCTTTGAATTTTAATGGAGAATCAGTATTCCAATAGGCGAGATTCAATCTTCATCCGCTACCAAAGATGGATGTAAGAGAAATAAATCGAATTAAGGAATAGGTTTAGACTTATGGCTATGATCATCCAATGGTCACAGATCATCCAATAGTTGTGGCTGTTCTTTAGTTCGTAACATGAACATCATAGTCTTTGCTAGAATTAGGTTTCCAACGCTAATTCGCACAGGGACAATGAATTAAGGGAAGTTGGATGCGGGTGAGTGAATCTAAAGAAGTCTAATGCACTAAGGTGATCATTCAGAACCCTCGACATGACTCCAATGGAGAAGAGAGAAATTCTGACAACCTTTTAAAATCCAAAATTACAATTACAAAGCACGGCTTTAGAAAGCCCTCGGACTTGCGGTCTTGAATCCGATCTCCTTGGAGTTACAAATCACTCTCAACAACTCTCAAAAGTAAAACAAAAGAAGCTATTACAGGAGGTGCAGATAGGCTATCGAGGAAGGTAGGGAAATAGAGATGAAAACTCAAAATCTGGATGCCACAATTGGGCAAATGTCTTCTCTATTTATAGCTTTCCTTGATCCGCAGCTGAATTGACCAATCGAAGTGTTCGATCTGGATTGCCCAATGGCGATTGAGCACGGGGATCGAGATCTGTCGCCAATGAAAATGCTCCGATCCGGTTCACCAATCAGCGCTAGAAGCATCAATTACATTATGGAATTCAAAAATCTGTTTGAGCTTCTAGAAGTTCCCGCCAAGTGATTTCATCTTTGAGCTCACATGGGTTGGAATATGCTTTTGGATCTTGATTGAATCTTCGAAATGTCCTCGGCTGTTAAATGCATTGGGGCGTGCGAGATTCTGAAATGCCCTTTAAACAAGTGTAATTCCCGTAATGTCCTTTCAGAGTTTAAGTGCCTTTTCGCAAAGTGTTTTGGCTCGGAAGTTCTTTTCGCAAAGCAATTTGGCTTGAAAGTCTTTTCAAAGGACTTCTCCCGGATCTTCTATTCGAAAAGGAAATTTCAACTATTCGAGCAGAACATGGTTCTTTTCGAGTAGTTCATTCTGACTCGTAATCAATTCGAACAGAACTTTGAACTTTTCGAAAAGTACTTTTTACTTTGCGATTTGAACTTTTAACTTGATTTCTTCTTTGCGAATGGATCCTTCTTCTTCTTCAGGTCTTTTCTTGCTCTTTTAGGACCTTTTTAGCCATTGCTGAGGCTATTTCTTCACTCCCTATTTGAGCTTGACATGAGTTGTCAGCTTTTTGATCATTTTAGGATGCTTTTCGGACTTGGACCTGTCTAATTGGTTAGCTGTAAAATGCACACTAAAGCACTTATTTAGTCTTCTCAAGGGTCTTTCAAAGCTCATGTTTTGGGAGGAAAGTGTTGACCCCCATGACAGCCCTTTACCTTCACCTACATTACCACAATACACACCCCCAATTCCCCCATCATCTGAACTGAACGCTGACAGCCCTCCCCTGATCACCTATATTAAAAAGAAAACCTCTCACACCACCCCTGCCATATCTTTACCTACACCAACCACCCCTATCAGTCCCGCAGAAACCCCACACATTGACCCAGCCGCCATCCCAGCCATCCCTACTTCACCTCCACTCCCAGACCTTGACTTTAACCTCGCCACTACTTCCAGATATCAGGCCTTCATGACTACCTTGCTTGACACCATGCCAACCCATGATATCCCTCTCCCAGATTCCCCACTTCCTTTCCCACATCACTCACCAGAACCTCCATCTCCTCCTCCTACAACCTTCCATCATGCCCCTACTTCCCCTTTCCAACCAGTTCCCTCTTCTTCTCATACTCCACCCCAACCCCACTTAGACACACTTACCCATATCCTTTCCTTAATACATGACATTCAAACCCAACTATCAACCACAACACACACCCAAGACAAAATGCAGACTGACATCACCACCATCAAATCCACCCTTCAAACATTGACAAAACCACCCATCTCTGCACAAACACCTCCTACACCACAAATCCAGTCCCCTTCCACCTCGACTCCACGGTGCAGCAGATTTTCCCCCATTGACATAACTACAACCCTCACCCTCCAAGACACCATACCCCACCACTCCTTCCCCAACCTACCTATCCTCCCCCACTCATTTTACCGCCACCACAATTTACCAACCACTCAACCCAAACAGACCCCATTCCCTTCCCATCCACCTTTCCCATTAACCCCCACACATTTTTAACCCCACCCTTACCATTCAGACCCTTCACCATTCCATTTTACCCTCACCCAGAACCACCCACCTTCAGTGGCCCCCCTTCATTTACTTTTCCACCCATGCCTTCCATCACACCTCTTATCCTACCCCCTCCTCAATTCACTGACCACTTAGCACAAACTGACCTAGAACCTTCTACCCCTACCCCTCAACTACACTTCATCACTGCAGCTTCCACTTTACCCCCACAGGACCAATCACCTTCTAATTCTTCCACTCCATTTCTACCAATCTTACCATGACATTCCTACTACACTCCTCCTTACTTCACCCTCCTCCATGCCATGAGGGACAATGCCTACATCAAGAGGGATGTTCTCAGGGGAATGGCCCAACTTTGACAATCCATTGAGTACCCATTGCTGCAGAAGTTGAGTGACTTGAAGATTGCTCACAGATAGCAGCTGAGAGATATTTCAAAGGGATGGGAGAATATTTTGGGGACCCTCACTGCGACAAAGGCTGATGCAACTTACTATAAACTGCAGGTGGAGATGGAGAAAGCCAATACCGAGCTAGAGCACAAGAGAGCCCGGATGTTTGAAAAGAGGCTAAACAATGCTGAGGAGATCCACAGGCTCACTAAGGGGCTTTCTGATGCCAAACTCCTTTATGCTGAAAAACAGATTGAAATTTTGCAAAAAAGGATTGCATCTCTGACAGGCCAAGCCATTTAAGCCACCCCTCTTGCTACAGCACCCCCTGAGGCCCCACCTTCCACACACCCCGGGCCATCTTCTTCCACTCCCCTTGCTCCTACATCTACATCTCCTCCTCCTCCACCTCCTCCGCCATCTTCTTCCATTCCCCCTTCTCCTCCACCACCTACTCAAGAACCTCCTCCACCTCCTACTCAAGAACCTCCACCACCTCCTGCTCCAGTGCCTCCCCCTGCTAAATCTCCTGCACCCAAGAGAAAAAGGGCTGCTCCCAAGAAACCTTCTCCCTCCAAAAGAGCCACTGCTGCCCAAAAAGGAAAAAGCCTGCACCGCCATCCCCACCCCCAAAGGCCACCAGAGCTTCTGCTCAAGATGACCCCCATGGTCGGTTGCTTTCAAAAGATGAACGCAGACAGGTTGCTGCAGCCCTTGGATTGGACCCCACTGTTCTCTTTCCCTCTGATTCTGATTCTTACTCTACCCCACCTGTGCATCCAACTCCTAAAAATCCTATTGCTCCTCCTTCTTTTGACCCTGCTGAGCAAACTTATCCTCAGAGAAGAAAAGTTACAGCTAAGAGGACTACTCACACGGCTGCCTCTATCAAAATTGGAAAAAAACAATCTGCCTAGTCTGAGGAGGCACCACCACTGAACCAGAAAGATAAAGGTAAGAGCCCGGTTGTCCCTCCTGAGCTAGAAAAAGCAAAATCTCCTCTTATTCCCCCTCAGACTCAGCAAGGGCAAGGCTCAAAAGGGAAGGGCCCCAGAGGGAAGGGTCCCAAAGGAAAAAGTCCTATCAAATCACCTGAGTAAACCAAAGACAAATCCCCAGTGACCCCTCCTGCGCAAAAGGCCCCGAAAATGAGGGTGAGGGCACCAAAAGCTCCAACCATGCCCAAAACTGCAGCCCAAAAGAAGGAGGAGAGGGGAAGAAAGAAAAAATAGGAGGAGGCTCTCCTTCAAGAGCAGGCCAAGAAGATGGGTTGGGACTGATTTTGATTAAGGCTCCGATTAGCTTGTACCTAGGATTTTTCTATTTTTGCTTTTTCTTTTTTTTCTCCTGTTGTTTTTCATTTTGTACATTTCTCTCTTATATAATAGATTTTCTTCTTTTGTCATTGCTATTTTTCTTTGTCTTGTGTCTATTTTGCTCCATGTTATTTCCTTTTATATTGCCATTAATAAATTTGCTGCATAACCACCTTTGAACCAGTGAGGACACTGCTCCTCATAGGTTTGGAGGTGTGGCAGGCAGATCCTGCCAATGGAATAGTTAACCTAAGTGCAGTAGAATCATGTGAGTAATATGGAAATGGAACCATGTTCACTGGAGAATCAGAAAAATAATGAAATTTAAAATTTTTTCCAGACTTTAGACAATATGAACTTTTAATATTTCACATTTCCATGATGAGATCACCAAGGAGACTCACTTGTATCAACACTTAATGAATCATACGAGAGAGAAAAAGGTAAGGACATACTTAAGAATTCAAAGGAAGACCATAACCAGTGAGATTTGGGCCTACTATACAAAATTTTTTCTTTAAGGAGTGACTAAGGCAATTTCTTCTATCTCTAAGGACTGGCTGAGTCACTGTGCTCACTAGAAGTTAGGCAACTCTAAGTTGAAACTACTGACAGCATTCATGAGACTTAGGAAAGGATCAAGGCCTTCTTTTGGATAGTTTGAGCCTAAAGAGACAAACCTTAAGCAACTGCCCTTGTCCATACCCCCTTTGAGCCTTAAATCCTAAATTTCATCAAAATGCACCTGAGTACTTGCACCTGAACCTATGTATCTGATTTAACCCTACCCTCACTCTGAGAACTCAAAAGGTAAAGGAACATGAGTTGAAGATGGATTAGTTATGGTCAACATTAGGTGAATAAAGAAGAAGTACCTCAAATTTTGGCAGTATGGTAACTGAGAAAATGGTGCATTTCATAAAAGCAAAAATAAAATAAAAAGAAGAAAAATGCATAAAAAAGAAATAAAAACAATAATGAAGAGGAGTAAGAGAGGAGTCAAGAGGGAACTTTCATTGGAAAAATCGAAATCAAGAAGAGAAACTGATCACTTCAAATCTGAAAACCTCAAAGAAGATGAAAGGAGCTGAATTAAAGAAGGTGAAGTCATGAATCACCTCCATCACCTACTAATTTCTCAATTTTAAACCCCTTTTCAACCTTCCAATCTTTTTAACCCCACTCCATAAGCCACATTACATCCCAGTTAAAGCCCTTGTGTTCCAAAGTTGAGTGAGCTGTCATGTGGAGATAGAAAGTTATCCAATCTATGGTGAGGATCTGTCAATGATGCCAGAACTTCAAAGCTATGCCTATGCTCATGCTTACAGACCCATTTGGGGGATGTAACTGCTCTTGAGCTTGAGAGAAAATGAAACCCTCAATAGTTCTTTATGAGAGTATGCCCTGGAGAGTTTTGGGTCTGATATTGAATGCATTAAGTATGATCTACAACCAAATTTTTGATCCAGTGATGAGCTCAATGTTGACACACATGTGTAGTGTCTTTGGTGTAAACTGATTGGAAATGCTGTGCTTTCATGAGAAGCTTATACTGTTTAAATTTCTGTGCAGCCAATGTGTTTGAATTTCTTATACTTTTAATGATTCAAGGGTGAACTAACTCTGTTTCTTGACTGCTCACTTGATAACAATGCATTTTTGTTAACTGTCTCACTGAGAAGTTTGTGGGTGTCTTCACTGAAAACCCTCAGGAGACTGCACTCCTCCACTAGGGATCACCTAGGGGTTTAAAAGGCTTGGTACATATGCTAAATGTATCCGTGTTCCCTACGAAAGTGGCATTTAAATTCTGTAGTTATTTTAATGTAGCTTTGCTAAGGGACTAGCAAAGATTAGGTTTAGGGGTGTGTTAAGACCTGAAAAGTACCACTTTTTCCCCCTTAACTTAGCCTTCGATTAGACCCATAGCCATCTAATAAAGTTTTGTTAAGTGTTTTCTGTAGATAATGAACAGCAGTGCAATAAGGCCAGAAATCATGTTGAGGAGCCTGTATTGGCACCAGAAGTCCCTCAAAAGAATGAGCCATGAATCCAGACCTGAAGCAAGCCTCGCGTAGCTAATAAAGCTTCAAAGGATTCCGAAAACTATGCTTCGCGTAGTCCTCGCGAGCTTCCCAAGACTTCACAACAAGTGCTCACGTAGTTGAGTAACAGAAGAGCATCAGAAGCACAACCTCACGCAGCTCTCGCGAAGTTCAGGAGTAAATGGTCGCGTTGGCTCACATAGTTCAAGAAGACCTGAAATCAACCTCGCGCAGTTCACTCAAAACCACTGAGGAGAGAAAGCATCAGGAGATTCTTCGCGCAGCTGTCATGCAGTAGCCGCGAGATGCAAATGTCAAGAGAACCTGTCACGCAGTTCAGAAAAGCCTCAAAGCTATCACGAGGATCCTCGCAAAGATCTATCAAGAAAAAAAGCTGTCACGCGGTTCAGGAAGAAAGTAGCCTCGCGAAGTCAGAAGTTTGCCTCGCGAAGATCTATTTTGAAATGGAATGCTCACACAGTTCTGGCGCTATTCACAAGTAACAATCCAATCGTGCGAAGCCCAATCCAGCGAAGCTTAACTACCTACTTCACGACTGCTCAAAGCATTAAGAAGCTGCAACCCCGCGACGTCTGAAGTTTTAATGTTAAAGTCAACCACACGAAGAACAGAGCTACCACGCGACAAGTCTAGGAATCGACTGCAACCTGGTGAACCTCTGAACTCCAACTTCCATCATTCTGTAGAGGACTTTCTGGGAATTTCCAAGGATTAGGGCATGCACTCCCACGCTCAAATCTCCGTGCACACACCTCGAGGCATCCAAGGATCATTAATAGGCCATGTGGCATCGCTAAAATTAGGGTTTCCTAACCCTAATGCACCGCCACACCCACTACTATATAAACCTAAGCCTGGTTTAGGTTTAAGGAGGTCGGAAGAGTTCAATTTTTGCTATGTTTTGTTTTTAGCATTGTAGTCTTATTTTTCTATAGCCGTAAGTAGTTTTCCTTTTTCTTCTTCTTCTCTCCATGGCCCAGCACTTGCTGGCCATGCCTTTGTATGCTTATTAGGATTAGATTAATGGAATTTGTGATTGGGTGTTATACTTTTATGGGATTCATGTGTTTGTGAGTTGCTCTATGCAATGCTGCTGCCTTGTGATACGCCATTGCTTTGGCTATTATTCAAATCAATGGAGGACTGATTCTAAGGTCCCATTTAGATCCAAGTGACCTGTGTGTCTGGGCTATCATGGTCCTATACAGCCTTAGCCCCACCACAGGACCCACTAGATCTGAAATCCCCATGGAAGCCTGAGCTGCTAGCCTTGTGACCATGGTGGTGGCAGCAATATTCTTGTTTTGTTTTAGGCTCCTTGAGGAGGATAGCCTCTGCGATAGTCTGTGACCATTTAAGTGGACAGGTTATAGCCTTAGGGTGAATCCAATCCGCCGATCCAAAATGGATCCTTCTTCTCCGAGCCTGAGCTTATAGCCTGGTAGGAGATTGTACAGAGGCAGACTCCCCCATATTAGTATAAACCCGCCATCAGATGACATATCTGATCTGGGTATGGAGATTGTAGGCTTGTGACTGGACCATTGTAAGCCCACTCAAGCAATGGACAGCTAGATCTAAGGTGGTACTCAATATCTTGCTGGTTCTATGTGTTTGGGCTATCATGGTCCTATACAGCCTTAGCCCCACACATAGAGCTTTAGAGGTTGAGGTTCCCTTTGGATTCCTGAGCTTGTAGCCTGGATGAAGTAGTGCCTACAATGATTAACTTGTTTTGACCCATCTCTGGAGTGTGGTTCCCCTATGGGATAGTCTGCGACCATTTAAGTGGACAGGTTATAACCTTAAGGGATTGGATCATGGCACAGGGATGAGTTGAATTCTTTCTCCTCTTTGGTGATAATGTACCCATTGGACAGGATTTCTATACTAGCAGATCTGGATCTGAGTCATAAATTCTAGCAGATCTGAACCCAATAGCATACTTCTCACCCTTTTATATTTATTTTCCCTCACTCCATCCATCTTCTCAACCCTTTTCTGTAGTTAGTTCATTAGGCTACCTTAGGATACTTAGAATAAGTGACCCTAAACTCTCCTCCTTTTAAGACTGCCAGATCTGTAGTCAGATCTGGAGGGACTACTAGAGATGGCTCCCTTGGAGTTGTAGATCACCTTTTCCTGTGGGACAAACTCTTACTTATCAAAACTTGCTACAAATGGACCCTGTATATTGTAGGTCTAAGATTTCTCAGTTGTGCTGATTCCATCCCCTATTTTACTTTGATTTTAAATTGCTTTTACCACCAACAAATAAAGTAAGCACATCTGAAGATCGCAACAGGTAGGAAATCAGGGGTGGGGAGTGGAATTAGTTGAAAAGGGGAAGTGGGTGCATGAGTGAAAGTGGTGGCATGTGGAGGAGGGGTGAAATGGGGAGGGGGCGGTGAGTCCGGGAGAGGTGTAAAGTCATAGTTAATGTCCTCTATGATAGAGGACATCATGGCTGAGTATCCCTCATCTGAAAGAGGGATTTGGTCATGGGTAGGTGGAACTGGAATGGAATGGTCTACGGGTTGAAAGAATTAAGGGGGAAAAGGTGTGGAGGTTTCAATGGGCTGGGTGGGGTGTAGTGCGGAGCTATGTGGGATTTCAAGGGTGGGAGGCTCAGGTTTAAAGGCTTGGGCTAGTGAGGGTGGTGGTAGGTCAATGGTTGGGTCTGGGATAGTGGAGGTTTCAAGAATTGGGATGGTTTTGGTGATATAGGGAGGTTGGGGTAACTTCTGTGCCTTGGTTGATCTTCTTTTATTTTTATAAGTTGCCAGCACAGGTAAGGATGGTTGAGGGATTGGTATGATTTCTTTAGATGTGGAATGGATGGGTGAGTTTGGTGTGGCTGATGTGATGGGTGATGGTGTGGTTAAGGTAGCAGCAAGTATGGAGGCTGTGGGGATGGGTAAAGTGAGCTGGGATGAGGGTAATGGGACTATGGAAGGTTGTGAGGGTTGGGTTGAGGGAGTAGTGACAGGCATGGAGGGTGAAGGGTGGCTAGTAAGGTAATGGCTTCCTGAGAGAGGGCAGCAGAGGGTGGAGCCACAGATACAGCAACAACAACAACCTCAGAGGTTGCTGGTACATCAGCCTTCTTCTTCCTCTTCTCAATGAGAATGTCACTGATCCCCCACTGCTTCTTACCACAATTTCTATGGTTCAGGGTAATTATTTCTTTATTCATTTGAAATCGATATCCTCCAAGCTTCAGCAAGGCTGTAATAAGCCCGCAGTCGAGAAGGGAATGAGGTTTCTTCTTGGTTTTCACCTTCTCCACAATGACAGTCATCCCCTCAAAAATTAACTTGGCAGCATTCAAGTAATGGCCCTTTTGGAAGGAGAATAGTGCATCAGCAATAGGGAATCTCCTCTCCTGCTCATGTCTAGAGCAATAGATATTTTTCCTTAGCACCCCATCCATAAATCTGAGGTGGGGGTATAGATCTCTCTTCCTTATTGATACCCCTGATGTAGTGATTCCTCCAGTTAGCTCTTTGGCTATCTCGGGGATGGTGGCTGTTAAAGGGGGACCCAAGCCACATTCAAGGTTATACCTGGCTGGTATCCCAAGGATCCTACCAATGGTAGCTTGATTGAACAATATCTCAAATTTGTTTATGAGCACCAGCAGTGCTGGGTTCCCATCATCCCTAGCTTTGACTCTGATATTCTAGTAAAACAATTGCACTAGTCTAGGGAATACCAGTGGCATTGGGGGTCTCAGCAACAATGAGGCTTTGGTGAGGTACACCATGTAGGCAGCTGTTTCAGATAGCTCCTCAAAGAAAGCCTTATCGAATATTATCTCAGGCTCTAGCTTAATTGCTGCAACAAAATTAGATGGGACCCTAAGGTTTTCATTATCTTCTTCCTCTTCATCCTCAGGGACCTCAAGGGCTACTCCCTTGCTCATTTTCTGTTTCTTCTTTGAATTCTCAGGATTTTTAGATGGAGGGTGCTCTCCGGCCATCTTCTTAGGAGCAGATTTCTTTTTGGTACCTTGGGGATCAGAGGCCACATCGTTGCCTTTCTTCACAGTTTTCTCAACTTGGGGCTCCTCAAAAGGTGCAGTTACGACACGGGTCTCCACATTGGAGGCCTCTGCAATCCTTGCAAATTTTTGAGTAGGCACAGGGCTCCCAACAAGTGGTGGGGTTACCAAAGCAGACAAGGTGTCTGAGAAATTTGAACCTGTGGCCATAACTATCAAATTTCTCCAAATTAGGGTTTCAAAATCCCAGCAAATGTACTGAACTCTTTCATAAATAAAATAGACCCCAAATTGCTCTCATCTTACACTAATGTACTGTCCAATTAAATCAACTGAGAGAGAGTGAGAAATCTTACCAAATGACAGCTAGGGTTTCACTTCACACATTGCACAGATGCTCAAATCCCCCAAACCTAGCTCAAAGTGACTAGAAGGTGATGGGGTGCAAAAATGTGTGAGGGAACTGGCTGAGGTTAAGTGGAATGGGTAGTATAGAAGAAAGGAGAAAAGGGGAAACTCAAAAGTGCGTAGGAGAAGCTAGGGCCAAAAGATAGAATGACGAAAATGGAGGGATTCATAGGGTTTATAGGGCTAAATCCATGCTTCACGCAATTGTCGCTAAGTTCTCGCAGTATACATTCCTCGTGTAGTACACAACCAACCTCGTGAGAGGTTCAGTCGAGAGGAAAAGCAGAGCCTCGCGAGATCAAATTTAAAAGCTTCAAGTGCCTCGTGATGCTCTTCGCAGAGTTACATTTAGGCTCAAGCGCATAAAGCAGCTACTCAGATCTCGCGCAGCTAGAGTAGCGCAGCGTCGCAAGCATTAAAATGTAAGTCTCAAGCATCTCATGGGGCTCACAATCAGGCTACGATAGATATCCTTTTTCTCTCGAAGCACTCACACAGTATAAAGTATTCATTGGAACTCTGTGAGAAAGCTTCAGGTGGCTCGCGATTTTAAAATTTAGGCCATTTAGCCTCGCGAGAGGGCAACACTTGATGTTTTAACCCTTTAATAGTTGTAAGGTAAGCAAGCCAATAAGTTTTTAATGCCATTGCCGGGGATTTGTATTTTTTTAAAGTGGTAGATCTAAGTTTTTCTCATTTTAGATTTAGATTTTTAATTACCTATTTTGTGTTTGACTAATTGCTGCCGTAGTTTTTTGTAGTTTAATTTTGTGATTACAGATCTGGATTTGTTGTTTTGAAAAGTGCTTTGTACTAATTGGAGGAGCAAGCTGTGCTAAAGCTTGCATTTCCTAACTCCTTTACATTTTTAGATCTGTAAAATTATAGATCTGTAGCAGTAGTTGTGTATTTTTGAATTTGTTTTGCTGAAATCTGTGCTATATTTTCTTTGGTGTACTTGTGTTTCTACTGTGTGTTTGCTTGGTAGGAGATCTCTTAATTTTGAGATTGCTTCTTTAGACCTTGAACTTGAGAGACTTCTTAGACCTAAGCAACCCATACACGCACCTGTGGTTGATTGTGATAGTTCTGTAATGGGTGAGCAACCTAGGTTATTGAAGGAATTCAATGCACCAGGGGTTTACAATTCCCCCTTCTGCATTCAATTCCATGCTGTCCAAGGGAACTATGAGATCAAATCTTCTATTATACATATGTTACTCTCATACCATGGCTCGAGCAAAGAAGATCCATATAAGCACATTGATGAATTTCTAGGACTGTGCACTACTTTCAACATTGCAGGTTTGGGGGAGGAAGCAACTAGGTTAAGACTCTTTCCTTTTTCATTAAAAGATAGAGCCAGAACTTGGTTCTCAATGCTCCCAACTAATAGTATTCAGTTTCGAAATGACCTTCAATGTCAGTTCTTGGCCAAATTTTTCCCCATGTCTAAAACAACTTAGCTGAGGAAGAGCATAATCTCATTTTCTCAAGCCCTAACTGAAGACTTTCACCAAGCATAAGAGAGATTTAAAGAGGCAATTTGTCCAAAGTTTGAGACTCTTGCTAGATTGGTGAGAGAAAATACCACAAGAGGAAAAATGTATGAGGTGAATGGATATAATGATTTAGAAAGGAAAGTAGACAGTTTGACTCAAAAGTTGGATAAACTCATGGGAGCAATATAGTCTCACATGGCTGCCAAAGTGGAGGAGGCATATGTGATATGCCAGTCCCCCACTCACTCCCTTGAGAAATGTCCCTCTGCTGCCTAATTTCTAGACCTTATGATGGAACATATGAATGTTGCTCAGTCCTTTAGACAATAGCCTACTGTTGGTTATCATTGGAGAAACCACCCCAATTTGAGATGGAGACAAGATACCTTTCCAAACCAGTAGCAGCAACAGTCGCAATAGCATCCTATGCCTGATTGGAATGCGTAGCCCTACCAGCGTAACTACTTTCTAAGGCCCCATTACTAGCAGCCTATGGCCCTTCCAATGGCTCAACCTATGCAGCAAAGTGCACCAGCCCCAGCACCCTCTAGATCCTCACATTTGAAGAGCAAGTTCTAGCTTCACTACAGAATTTAAGCTCTTTGTCAGAAGCTGTCAACTGTCATCGCCAAAGTATTAAAAAGATAGAGGACGACCTTGGTTAGCTATCTAATACTTTCACTAAGAGAGAGGACGGAAGATTGCCAAGTCAGCCCATGAACAACCCAAAAGGGCAGTACATGGTGGGTGAGACTTCTTCCCACGAAGAAGCCAAATCAGTCACCACTTTGAGGAGTGGAAGGTTGGTTGATAACCAGGTTGGTTTCGAGCCTGAGAATAGTCCAAGAAATGAAAGAACAACCGATAGAGATATGCAGCAGGAGTAGCATATAATAAATAAAGGGGGTGTGGATGTACCTCAAGAAAAAACTGAAAACAAAAATAAAGAAAAATCTGATGAGCTTGTTAAGGCAGCCAATGGGAGATTTGTCTGCCACTTGCCATTTCCTAATGCACTTCAAGCACCTTCTCCTTTTGAGAAGGGGAATGCTAAAGTGAAGGAGATGATGGAAATATTCAAGCTTGTAAAGATCAACTTGCCTTTGCTGGATGCTATCAAGCAAGTTCCAGCTTATACAAAGTTCTTGAAAGAATTATGCACCGACAAAAGACAGTCTAAGATACACCTATCCAAGAAGGTCTTTTGTACTGAGAAAAGAAATCAAGTGTTGTCCATTGCAACCCTAACCAAGCTTCAAGACCCAGGAGTTCCCACAATCTTCTGTATCATTGGGGATCATACCATTGAGAAGGCCTTCTTAGATTTGAGAGCTAGTTTAAACCTACTTCCATATTCAGTTGGTGAGAAGTTAGGCTTGGGAGAATTGAAGCCCACACATGTGGTGCTACAACTAGCTGATAGATCTGAAAGGAGGCCTGTGGGAATGATAGAGGATGTATTAGTTGGATCTGAAAGGAGCCCAAGCAAGTGCACCACTTTTATTCCTGTAATTTTGGGCAGGCCTTTCTTGGCCACTGCCAATGCTTGCATTTAGTGTAGATCAGGAGTAATTGAGGTGTCTTTTGGCAATATAAAAGTCAAATTGAATGCTTATATTGCAGCCAGCCAGACTCACTTGGATAGTGAGGATTACTTTTTAATTGATGTATTTGATAACCTTGTGGAAGAGACTTTGCCCAAGCTACTTCTTCGTGATGATTTTTATGATGTTTTGAGAATGTGTGGAGTGAGGTTGTGGAAGAGAAGGCCTCCACACCCATGGTTGAAGAGGTGAAAGCCTTACTTTTTGCTATGGGGCTAGCAACCAGGTATCCTCCTTGGAAACCTGCTATAATGCCCCTTCCACCACCATCAAAGGCACCTTTATTGCCTTCTCTCATATGTCCACCAGATGTGGAGTTGAAAGATCTACCTAAGACCTTGAAATATACTTTTTTAGGGGCAAAGAAGAAGTTGCCAGTGATCATATCTTCCTCTCTCATTGATGAGCAAGAGGTAGAACTGTTGTGTGTTTTAAAGAAGCACAAGAGAGAAATATGCTGGACCATTACTGACATTGGGGGCATCAATCATGCTGTGTGCATGCATAAAATCTACTAGGAAGAGGGTTCCAAACCCTCTAGAGAAATACAGAGAAAATTGAACCCCCACATGCAAAAGTGGTAATGAAAGAAGTGGTCAAATTGTTAGATGTTGGAGTCATCTACCCTATTTTAGATTTCGAATGGGTGGCACCTACTCAGGTGGTCCCTAAGAAATCTAGAATTACTGTGACTAAAACTAATTCTTGTGAGCTTGTTCCAACTAGGGAAACCACAGGTTGGAGGGTGTGTAAAGACTATTGGAAGCTCAATTTGAGAACCAGAAAAGACCACTTCCCTTTGCCCTTCATTGACCAGATTTTGGATAAATTAGCAGGCAAGGCTTTTTATTATTTTCTTGATGGATATTCGGGGTATAACCAAATCCCTGTTTATCCACAAGATCAAGAAAAGGAAACTTTCACATGCCTATTTGGCACCTTTGCTTATAGAAGGATGCCATTTGGATTGTGCAATGCCCCTGCAACTTTTCAAAGGTGCATGTATGCTATATTTTCTGACATGATTGATCAGTTTCTAGAGATATTCATGGATGATTTCTCTATTTTTGGGGACAGCTTTAGCCAATGTCTACACCATCTCAACCTAGTGTTCCAGAGATGTGAGGAAACTAACTTGGTTTTGAGTTGGGAAAAGAGCCATTTTATGGTCAATCAAGGCATTGACCTTGGCCATGTGGTTTTCCATAGAGGCATTGAGGTAGACAAGGCTAAAATTGGTCAGATTGCATATTTTCCCCCACCAAAAAATATAAAACAAGTCAGATCTTTCTTGGGGCATGCTAGATTCTATAGGAGATTCATCAAGAATTTTAGCAAGATCTCAAAACCTCTTTGTCCCCTGTTGTGCCAAGAGGTTCCCTTTGAATTTAATGATGAATGTCTTATGGCTTTTGAGCTTTCGAAAGACTGTTTAACCTCTGCACCTATCCTTCAAGCACCTGATTTTTCTTTACCATTTGAGCTAATGTGTGATGCATCAGATTTTACTATTGGTGCAGTCTTGGGACAAAGGAAGGATAAGGCACCCTGTGTGATTGCTTATACAAGCAAAACCATGATTGATGCTCAATTAAATTATGCCACAACTGAGAAGGAATTGTTGGTAATTGTTTATGCTTTGGAAAAATTTAGGTCTTATGTGTTGGAATCTAGGATAGCGGTCTTCAGTGACCACTCAGCCTTGAAGTACCTTTTGTCAAAAAAGGATGCTAAGCCAAGATTAATCAGATGGATCCTCCTATTACAGGAGTTTGATCTTGAGATTAAGGATAAAAAAGGAGTTGAAAATGTGGTTACAGACTACTTATCCAGAATCCTAGCTGAGGAGTTTAATAGGCTGCCTATCAATGATTCTTTTCCTGATGAACAATTGTTTACTATCAGCACCTCTACACCTTGGTTTACTAACATTGTGAACTACTTAGCAGTGGGTAAGATTCTCCCACATTGGAACAAAATGGACAAGGAGCTGTTCTTTTCAAAGATCAGACATTACATGTGGGAGGATCCATACCTGTTTAAACATTGTGCCGACCAAGTGGTGGGGAGATGTGTCCCTGATGATGAATTTCAGGACATACTAACTATGTGTCATGAACAGGTTTGCGGAGGCCACTTCAGTGGGAAGAAGACTGCTGCCAAGGTGCTCAAAAGTGGATTTTATTAGCCCACTCTCTTCAAGGATGCATGGCAGCATTGTAAAGCTTGTGGAAGATGCCAAAAGATGGGAAGTATCTCCAAATGAAACTCCATGCCTTTACAGCTTATACTTGTGATTGGACTCTTTGACATTTGGGGAATTGACTTCATGGGTCCTTTCCCTCCTTCCTTTGGATACAATTATATTTTTGTGGCTGTGGACTATGTGTCCAAATGGGTTGAGGCCATAGCCACATGAACCAATGATCAAAAAGTTGTCCTCAACTTCTTGAAGGACAATATTTTCTCCAGGTTTGGCACCCCCAGAGCTATCATTAGTGATGGGGAAGTCATTTCTACAATAGACAGTTTAAAACCTTGCTTAGAAAGAACTCTGTGACACACAGAGTTGCCACCCCATACCACCCACAAACCAGTGGGCAGGTAAAAAATTTTAATCGAGAGATCAAGCATATTTTAGAGAAAACTTTGAGAGTTGATAGGAAGGACTGGTTCCTGAAGTTACCTGATACTCCTTAGGCTTATAGGACTGCCTATAAGACCCCAATAGGGATGTCTCCCTTCAGGCTGGTATATGGCAAGACATGCCATTTACTAGTAGAGCTTAAGCATAAGGCTTATTGGGCTGTTAACGCATTAAACATTGGTCCAACTTCTGTTGGCATGCATAGGAAACTCCAGCTATCATAGCTGGAAAAGCTGAGATTGGTGGCCTACTCCAATGCAAGGATCTATAAGGAGAAACCCAAGCTTTCTATGACAAGCATTTTCTGAGGAAGGAGTTCACAACTGGAAGCAAGGTATGGTTGTTCAACTCTAAATTATAATTTTTCCCAGGTAAGTTGAGATCTAGATGGAAGGGACCTTACATGGTAGAGCATTTATCCCCATCTGAAACTATTGAAATCAAGGATTGCAAAGATGGCAGATCATGAAAGTTAATGGTCAAAGGCTCATGCTCTTTGTGGAAAATATAGTAGAGCCTGTGTTGACCATTCACCTTCAAGAACCTCGACAACATAAGTGATTTTCAACAATGTATAATATGTATAATAACTGCTTCTTTGGTTAGTTTTTGTTGTTTTTTCTGTTTTCATTATTATTTTGGCATTGTATAAATGCTGCCATGTGTGGCTAGTTCTTTAGTTGGAATAAGGAATCAGACTTGTTTGAGTCAGAAATGCTCTCAATCCGTGGGAAATCCAAAAGGGAACAAAGTAGAAGTGACAAATTTACATGAATGGGGACAAGGGAACCTTGTTGGTTGACTCTAGGTGTCTAATTGCTGATGTTTATTGAAGTGATGAGATGGTAAAATCAGAATACAAAGGTGGAGTAAAATGGCTATGAAATCAGCTACCTAAAATACACGCAGCCTGTAATATACAGGGCTAATGTAGTAAGTTTTGATAAGTAAGATTATGTCCCACAAAGAAATTGATCTAGAACCCAAAATGGGCTATAATAGTAGGCCTCCAGATCTGGCTATAGATTTGATAATCCTAAAGAAAGGGAGTTGGGTGTTACAACAACACTAAACAATCTACTAAAAAGAAGAAATAAAGTACAGTCCTATCCTAAGAAAGGGTTATGAAGAAGGTGGTGATGGTGTGTTAAAATAAAGATAAAAGGATGGGAAGTAAGTAGTTTAGGCTAAGGTTAATTCAGTTACGTAACTAGATTTAGGCTCGTCTCTGCAGCAAATCCTTACTGATGTGCTATAAAAAACCTCAGCAAGGAAGAAGAATCTAACTTAACCCTTGCCATTTAGACTCCTCTTAATGCTATAATATGTCCACTTAAATGGTCACAAACAATCCAATAGAGTTTATCAAATACCATTGATTAAATAAGAAAAGATAACCTAATCCAAAGGAGTGGACTAATCTTAAGGCTATAGTAAGCTCAACCCAATTGCAGTAAGACCAAGCTCCAAGCTGCTTCTTCATATTTTCTGTTTTAAATTTCCCCGCACTACAAGATTTGTACTCTAGATCCATTTCTGCAATTTTAATTGTTTTTTGTAGTTTAGTTTAAAAGTGACAAACCCTTAGACCTCTCCTCTTTCTTTTGGTGTTTTGGCATTCGGAAGGGTGCCAGATCTGCTTTAGATCTTGAGATTTGCCTAATTTTCAACCACGTTTTCCTGTGGACATACCCTTCCTTACTTTCTTTTAAAGCTTTCTACAACAAGCCCTGAATACTTGCAGGACTGTGTACAAGCCTGCCTTGGTGTGTGTTAACCATAGACCCTTTTACTGGTTGATTTTAAACCCCTTTCTAGACACTAAGCAGGATTCCAACAAGTACTTGAACCCAAACCTCATGACCTGATTCAACCTTATCCTGACTCTGAGATTTCAGAAGGAAAGGAGAAGATGTTGAAGATAGTTGAGAGGAGTTTAACATTTGGTTGAAGGAGAAGAAAAGAAAGTTATAAAATAGTAGTGTATCAATGGTATATGTGTGGCAATTCATCATAAAAATTTAAGAAAATAAATTAAAAGAGAAAAAGAAAGAGAAGTCAAGAGAAGAATTCATCTAAAAATTGAAAGGAAGAGAAGAAGCTAGCCCCTTTGGATATGGAAAACATAAATGAAGATGAAGTTGTGCTAAAATAAAGGTTGTGAAGTCATGAATCACGTCCTCACCTTACTGAGTTCTCAATTTTGAATCAATTCTACCCCTCCTATTCTTTGTAAATCTCAACCATTAGCCACATTACAACCCATCGAAAATACCTTGTTGATAAAAAGTGAAATGAGCTGTCATGTGGAGATTTGGAGATGTCGAATCTATGGTGAAAGTACATGTGGATGTCAGGAATTAGTAGCCATGGCTATGCTCATGCTTGCAGGCCTAGTTGAGGTCTGTGACTGATCTTGACCTGATGAGAATGTGAACACCCTTGGATTTTCATTGTGAGAGACAGCCTTGGTGAGGATTAGGTTCGAAATTTAACTTCATTGGGGTAGTATCTACATTTAATTTTTGAATTAATAGTTAGCCTAGTACTGATTTTCACACATTATATTCTTGATGTGAAATGATTGTTGGTGATGCAAATACATGCTAAGTTTGGTTTCAAAATTGCTTGCATTACTGCTGTAATTTCTTCTGATTTTCAAACGATGGGTGTGGAATGATGCTTTATGTATTAAATCAGTTTTGACATTGACTGCACTATACTTAACTATTTTAATGGTGAAGTTTGTGGGTATTTTCACTAAAAACCCTTAAGAGACTTCACTCCTCCACTAGGAATCACCTAGGGTTTTAAAAGGCTTAATGCATAAGCTAAATGCATTCGTGCTCCCTACGAAAGTGACATTTACTATTTTGAATAATTATTTTAGTTTTTTCCTTTGCTCGAGGACTAGCAAAGATTAGATTTGGGGTGTGTTAATCATTGAAAAATGTCATTTTTCACCTCCTAACATGGCCTTTAATGGACCTTCGAGCTGGTTAATAATGAGTTTTTTAGTGTGTTTTTGTAGATGACAATAAACTACAGCTTAGTGTAGTATTCCATCATTTTAGATCCAAGAAGAAATAATTTTGAGTCAAGCTGTGGAGCTAATGGATTTATAGAGAATGCACCATAGTGGTTCACACCATTGGGGGTGTTTTTCTTGCATTGGGGCCCTAAAAGTCCCACTGAGAGAGAGAAGTGGAACCTAAGAACAGTGGAGTGCTGCTGCTATGAACTTTACAAACTGATAAATCTGAAATCCATTGTTGAGCAGCTCTGTGCCTTCAAATAGCAACTGCTTGAATAGCTAACACTCTCTTGTAGCAAGTCCACACTCTAGTACGTCATGTGTGTAGCAAACCAACACTCTAGTAGCTGTGTAGCGGCCTCAAAAGTATACTCGAGCAGTCCATGGGGCTGTTGTAATGAACCTGTCGAGCTGATGCCTGAAACCCCCATCCTGTCAAGCACATTGCTGCAGCATATCAAGTCGTCGAGTAGCTGAAACTAGCCTATCGAGTTGTTGGCTAAAGTGTTGCACTGGCTGATGTTATTCAACCTGTCAATCTGCTGATTGAACCTGTCGAGCTGAAATGCCTCAAGAAATGAACCTGTCGAGCTGCTGAATGAACCTATTGAGTCCTTTTTCATCCTGTCGAGCTGCTGAATGAACCTATTGAGTCCTCTTTCATCCTGTCGAGCACTAAAAAAGGAGCCATTTCATCCTGTCGAGAACTGCTTGAGATGGAAATTCTGACGCTGTCATCTGCTCGAGATTTAAAGTGCTGATGCCATCAGCTCGATAATCCCTCGAGAATTGCTCGAGAATGCAAATCTGAAGCACCATCTGCTCGAGGCATGGGTTCCAGCTGTTGTCTTCAATATTCAGGGGCATTTTTAGGATTCCACAGCTTCTAGGGCACACATCTCAATGTGTTTAGTTGTCCCCTACATACCAAGGCATTACATGGCCACAAACGGGCCACGACACCTCCTCCAAAAGTGGTTATTTTTTATTGGCTATTGCACACTAATGCTGTATGGACTGTCTATATATAGTTATTTTGTAAAATTATCCAGAATAGCTGGATCAAAGTATATTTTTAGGGTTAGGTTTAGTTTCCCTTTTCTTCTTTCATAAGCATAGCAGCAATGTTGGGCTAAATATTTGTAGCAGCTCGGTTTAAGTTTCAGTTTTGTAATCGGTTTTGTATAAACATGAAGAGCTGTTTTGGAATTTCTTGCACAGACTGTTGCCTTGAGGTCAAATCATTGTAAGTCATTTTTAGGTAATAAAAGGCTATTTCTAAACCTTCATTTCATCTATATTTTTCTGTGTTTTTTGTTGGCTTGCTAACCTTATAACTATTAAAGGGTTAAAACATCAAAATAAGAGGACAGAGTACAGAGGTATGGGCTCAAGGTAAGCAAGCAGTCCTTCAAGAATCAGGGTTGTTGCAGCAAGTTATAAAGTAAGTCAGTGTAGGTCCACAAGAAAATGTGCTTTGAAATGAGGTAAATCTCTAGATCTATGACAGATCTGGCACTCAATCCTAATTTAAACTAAATCAAAAACAGGAAAGAGGAGAGGTTTCCATGATTTGTCACTTAACTAAGAACTATAAAAATTTAAGTATAAAATGATCTAGATCTGATTGAACTCAGATTCAAGGGAATGGAAAAGATTGAAATCAAAAAGTGGAGAGCAGGAGCTTGGGATTTTGGTCTTTACTGAAAATCAATTGAATCAAAGGTAATGCTAAGGACAGATTTGCTACAATCCTTCATCTATCTACAAGCTCAGATGCAAGGTATAAGAATCTAATCTCAACCAAAGAATTGAAGCGATCCTAAGGTTATGATCTGTCCATTTTAATGGCCACAGACCATCCCAGAGATTTTCCCAATTCAAGGATCTTGATTGGAATAGGTAAACTATTGCAAATGTTGTGGGTGCGAGGCTAGACGCTCAAGCATCCACAAGAGTATCTAATCCACGGAAATCAAATATGAAAAAGTAAAATTTAGATCAAAATCACCTTTAAAACGCACAATTACACTTTAATAATACAACTAGCAATCTTATTGTGCTCATATTTGCAATTTGTGCAACATGCAATCCCTTACAAAGCCTCTGAAACTCTCAATTGGCAACTCTCAACCTCACCCTAGCTATTGAAGGGGTTTAGCCAAGCATGATTGGCTAAGGAGAGAATGGGGGAAGAAGGAAGAAAGGGAATTTTTAGAGGGAAAATGGAATTTCTAATTGGCTCTGGTTCTCTCAATTTCTGGATAAATTTTTAGTGCAATTCCTTCTCTATTTATACTCTTCCCTCATATCTATTTCAACCAATCAGAGCTCAAGGGAATATTTCAGTTATTCTAGCTGTTGATGTGGCTGATTTCTCTTCTAGAAGCTCTTCCTTCATTGGTCTAAAATTGACAAGTACAGGTGATGCAGTTGGAAGGTTCCCATTTATGCGCATTTAAGTTCCAAAAGTACCCCCAGGGGTTGCTGATGTGCTTTGGAAATTGTGCATAAAGCACTAGAGTTTGGCAGCCACTGCGAAAAGAACTGAAAAGTTCCAAATTAGATTGTCGAGAGGTTCAGGGAACCTCTCGAAAGGTTCTGAGTTTGCTTGGCATTCATGTTGACAGGATGGAGTAGCTCTCGATAGGTTGAGATGCACTAGTCGACAGGTTGGCTTGTTGCTTTCGACAAGTTAGTAACAATTCTCGACAAGTTGACAGGAATTCTCATTTTCTATCCAGGCTCCTTCAATCCACTCAACAAGTTATACACAATCCTGTCGACCTCTTTGTAAAGCTCCTATTTTTCTTTCGACAGGTTGGTCTGCTTCTCGACAGGTTGCTCTCAACCTTGCACCCATGGCTGCAGCTTCAGTTAAGGCTTCGACAAGTTGCCTTGCACTGCTCGACAAGTTTAGTTGAACCTCTCGAGATGTAGCTGGGACCTCTCAACTTCTCCTGCACCTCCAAGTATCCTCTCGACATGATGCTTTATGCACCTCGATAGGTTCTGTGAACCTCTCAAATTCTTCACTCTTTCACCCCCACACCTCTCGATAGTTGTTGGGGAATTCTAGTGTGCTGATTTATTGTGTAATGATACAAGAAAAATAAAAATAAAGTAAAATAGAAGATGGATTTAGCACATCTAAAATATCCTAGACCTGCAAGATACATGCTCCTTTGTAGCAAGTTTTAATAAGAGTTTGTCCCAAAGGGAGTAGTGATCTAAACCTAGAAGAAGTATAGCAGACCTCCAAATTTTGCTATAGATCTAGCAATTCTCTGAAAACAAGAAAAGAAAGAGAGTTTTTCTGTGTCACTAGATCTAATTCTACAAAACTGAAATGAAACTAAACTAAAAGATGGAGGAAGATGGATGGACAAATAAAGATCAAATGGTGAGAAGTAGGCAGCCAGGACCTGATTTTTTATTGCAAAAAGGATCAAGATCTGAGGATGTGCATCCATCCCTCAACTGGCTATAAGCACAGGTGCAGGGTATAAACTCCACTCCAAATTGCAGGATCCACCTAATCTTAAGGCTATGATCTGTTCACTTTAATGGCCACAGACCATCCTATAGACTATCAAATCCACGAATTGCAGCAGACGAATCTAATTGGAGCCCGAGCTTGGACTCATCTTAAGGTTATGATCTGTCCACTTTAATGGTCACAGACCATCCTAGGGATCTCCTCAAAAGCCAAACCATCAATCAAAATAATTAAAACCACTACAGATGCTGCAATTCCAAGGTAACAGACTCAAGGAATCACAAGCATGTCAAACCCAGGGAGAGCTGGTGGTATCCAAGAGGTCTACCTGTTAAGTGGGTGAGCTGATTAACAAACTCCTCTGCACAGATTCGATCGATCACCTAATGGGACCACAAGATCTTTAGATCTAACTAAGCTTTAAAATCGACAATTTATTACTTCAAACAAAACCACTTACAATAAACTTGTTCCCAGATCTGTAGTCTGTGCATCGATCCATATTTCTTCATGCCGAAATTATAATTACAAACCAGATCTGAGCTACTATCTAGATATAAACCAACATGCTGGATTAGAGAGAGAAGGGGGAAGAGAAAAAAGAAAATAAAAACCAAAACTAAACCTAAATAAGGTAAGGAGAACTCAGGCTATTCCTTTGTTCCTACTTTCCTTGTTGAAGAAAAACAACAGAATAGATGAGTATTTATACGCATGCATCGATCCATCTGCCTTCAGTTGCAGCCAATCAGAAGAGAGGATTTCAATTTAAGCTTAATCCCTGTTTAAGTGTTTTAACCAATCAGAGAAGAGATAGAGATCTGGTTTTGTTTATGCTTAGCTGAAGCTAATTTGTTTCCCGCCAACAATTAGTTCACACCCATGTGCAGAGTTTTGTGCCCAACTGATGTGTCTTTGCAGCTCAAAAATGCCCCTGCCGGCCACTGATGTTTGCTAATGGAATCTGAGATAAATCTCTGAGATGTGTGGTACATTGGAATGTGTGCCCTAGAAGCATTGGAATCCCCAAAATGTCCCTAAAGTATGAAATAGATGGCTAGAACCCGTCCCTCGATATGTTGGAGCTTCAGAACTTTGATCTCGATAGGTTTAGGCCTCTATTCGATAGGTTGGAGCTTCAAAACTTTGATCTCGATAGGTTCAGGCATCTGTTCGATAGGTTGGATGGGCTTCAGGTGTGCACTCGATAGGATCTCGACAGGTTCATTCAACCATTCGACAGGATGCTCGATAGGTTCATTTTCAGCATCAAAACCTCTCGACAGGTTCTCGACAGGTTCAAACAACCATTCGATAGGTTGCGACAGGTTCAAACATCCATTCGATAGGTTGCGATAGGTTCAATTTTAGCTTTTTTTCAGCACTGTAGCTTGATTTCAGCACATACCAGCTCGTGGGGTTCAAAACAACCCCTCGTGGAGTCTATTTTCAGCATAGAACAACTCTACAATCCACATTCCAGCTTTGACATCTTCTGTAGTCCTTCAAATACAGCAGTTGTGCTACTAATGTGGCTCATTTTTCAGCAATAAAACTGCTTGAAGGTCATGGTTTGCAGCACAAAAACTGCTGAGTGCAGCAGTGACACTTCAGCCAACTGTTCAAGTTCTTCAAGGCATCTATGCATGCTGGTTTTGTAGTTTTATGGTTTGGTACATCAGCACTAAAGTGCTCACATCTTTAATGGTATCAGCTGCTCTTATGCTTCAAAGATTGCTTTAACCAATCTTTGCTGTGCCACTGAGGCTGCCTTCTGAATATATAAATTCTTTGAATTGCGGTTTGCTCAATGTTGCAAGTGATCCATAAAACTCGGGCTTCACCGCTCTCTCTCAGCAGGTCTTCAAAGGCCCCCAAAGCATGCTAAAAAGCCCCAATGGTGTGAACCGCCATGGTTCCTTTTCAATAAATCCATCAGCTCCACTGCTAAACACAAAATTCCTTCTTCTTGGCTTCAAAAGCATGGATTGCAACATTAAGCTCTTATTTTACTGTTATTTGTAAAAACACACTTAAAAGATATTATTAACATGCTCAAAGGTCCATCATAAGTCAGGTTAAGGGGTAGAAAGTGGTATATTTCAGTGGTCAACACACCCCCAAACCTAACCTTCGCTAGTCCTCTAGCAAAGTGAAATTTAAAACAACTAACCTATGAAATAAAATGCCACTTTCGTAGGGAACACGGGTGCATTTGGCTCATGCACCAAGCCTTTTAAACCCCTAGGTGATCCCTAGTGGAGGAGTGGAGTCTCCTGAGGGTTTTTAGTGAAGGTACCCCCAAACTTCTCCAGTAAAATTAGTTAATACTCATGCAATCATGTTAAAACAGAGTTTAAGGGAAATAAAATAACTTCCACACCATGTCCATTCAGTTCTAGAGGACTTTCAGCAAAAAAATCACCAATTCAAAACCTGAAATTCTGCTGTAATTCCTTCATCATCAATCAGTTCATGTCAAGGCATTGTGCTGGAAAATTTGATGTAGAGCTCATCTTTAATTCAAGAATTTTGTTCCAATACCACCCTAAATCTCTGATTTTGGACCCAAATCTTATCGGGGCTATTCACTCGTAACAAAAATCGAAGGGTGCATCATTTCACACAGCTCAAGAGCAGTTGCAACCCTCAAATAGGACTGCAAGCAGGAGCATAGGCATTGCTTTAATTCTTGAAATTTTCTAACTCTTTTCACCATAGATTAAACAGATCCTTATCTCCCCATGACAGCTCAATTAATTTTAGATCAGTAAGGTCTTTTTAATTGGTTGTATTGTGGCTTATGGATGAGGTTTTATAAACGAATAAAGGGATAAAAAGGGTTCAAAATTTAGAAATCAGTAAAGGTAAGGAGGTGGTCTAGACAACACTTTCTTCATTTCAGCACAATTCCATCTATTTCTTGAATTTTCAGAGCCAAAGTGGCCAGCTTCTTTTTATTTGGTTGTATTTTGCTCTATTTATTTTTTTTTAAAATTGGAATACCACAAATACCACCAACTGTGTTTTCTTTCTTTCAACCAGATTTAACACCTTGCTCCTCTAACCTTGCTTCTCCTTCCTCTTCCTGATTTCTCAGATTGGGAGTGAACTGAGATAGGTCAAAAGGTTTTGGGTTTAAAATTTATGGTTTTCATCAAAGAAAATTGGGACTTTTAAGGCTCAAGTGGTGTGCATCAAGGGCAGTTCAAAGGTGGGACATTTTAAGCTCAAATTGACTAAGGGATGGCCTTACTTCATGTCCTAAATGTCATGAATGCTGTCAAGCTGTTTCAACTTGGACTTGCCTAACTTCTAGTGATTAGAATTAGATCCAATCAATCCTTAGAGCAGAAAAATTGCCAAGACACTCTTCAAAGAATTTTTTTTTTTTTTTTTTTTTTTTTTTTTTTCAGGCTGAAATCTCACTGGGTATGGCCTTCCATAAAATTTTATGGGGTGTATCCTCACAATTTTCTCTCATTTCAGGTTCACGAAACATCAATTTTTTGGAAATTCTTGACATTTGCTTCATGAAAAATGTTAAAACTACAGCTCATTTCAGTTTCAAAAAGTTTTGAATTTCCTATTTTTCCAAAAATTAGGTGGGAAATCGCTTTATTTTCAAAAAAATTTTTAACATAGCTGCACAAAGCATTATCTCGTTTTATTGGCACACCTGCCATACCCCCAAACCTAAGATGAACATTGTCCTCAATGTTCTACACAATGAGAAACTAGGGATAGCCGGGTAAAAGAAGAAAGAAAAACTAAGCATAAAAATTTACAGCTATGTGCAGCAGAAAATAAAGAAAATAAAACTAAATATATGAGCAGGAAAATGGAAAATTGATATACAAATGCAGGAAATTACTACTAAAACAGAAAAAATAGCAAAATAATGCTAGAAATGTAACACAAATGAAAAGAAATTAATCCTAGTAACAGAAAAAATAGCAAGCCAAAGTAAAGAATTGAATATAAAACTATAAAAACAGAAAATGCAAATATAACAACCGATTTGCATATACAAAAATAGGAAAACAAAGTTAGAAACTGAATATAATCACAGAAAAAATGTAGAAAAGTAGTAAAACTAGGACACCTTAAACTTAAAATAGAAAAATCAGCAATCTAAAAACAGAATTTTAAACTAAAATTCCTAAAATAGAAAATCCTAATACCAAATCATAAATCTCCTAAGCCCAAAGAAAACCCCAAAAGCCTGAGATACTTATGAATCGAAGTGATTATAAAAATGATCAGCAGGAATAAAATACAGTGAAAAGAAAGATTCATAAGACTGATCCCTATATTCAGGATGTGTATGAATAAAAAAGAATTTTGAAATAATGAAGCGTGGGAGCACAAATTAAAAATAGGGTTCATACACAGCTAAGACCCATTAATAATGAAGGAATCTCGAAGGAAAATAAAATCAGTGGGTCTATTGAATATTCAAAACAGCCTATGAGCCACTGCTCATTATCCTACATGATTCCTAAAAATGAAAAAAAACAAGAACTCAGTAGGTCCGGAATGAAAATTGGATACAAACAAAGAAAAATAGCCCATCTCGAAGATATTTTTTTTATGTTTTTATAATTTTCTACTTTTCTATTTGTTTTGGATCAACCTAGGCTCCGTAAGAGCCCTTATTTACTATTGCTGAAAAATAATAAAAAATTTTAATTTGTATTTTTTTTTCTTCTATTTTTTTTATTAGGTTCTGTTGAGTTATACAAAAATTAGAATGATAGCAAACACAGCAAAACTGCTGGTCAAAAAGAATTTAAAAAATAGAAAATGAATGTAAAGGGGATGAGGATGTAAACTCAGGTAGATCTGCTCCTGCTGCAACCCATGGACTCCTCTTCTGGCCACTACTCCAGATCTGCCAAAATCCAACAACTGCAGTTGTACCTTATTCAAGCATATTGACAAAAATAAAAAGGAAAAACTCAGGCCACTGCCTCATTTTTGCCAAAGGACAAAAGAGTGACAACAGCATTTATTGAAATAGCTAGAAGGTAAAGAATAAAAACTCAAAAAAAAATAAAAAATTCTGCTACAGTAAAATCGGTTTTCTATACAAAACTGCAGTAGACATTTAATCAAGCACTTGCTATGCAAAGTGCAGGTTTAAAGCAAAAATTAAAATGAAAATCAGATCTACAAAATTTAAAAACTCAGATCTACTATCTAGATCAAAACTCCCTGGCAGCGGCGCCAAAAACTTGTCCGGGAATTCTAGTGTGTTGATTTATTGTGTAATGATAAAAGCAAAATAAAATTAAAGTAAAACAGAAGATGGATTCAGCACATCTAAAATATCTTAGACCTGTAAGATACAGGATCCTTTGTAGAAAGTTTTAATAAGTAAGAGTTTGTCCCATAGGGAGTAGTGATCCAAACCTAGAAGAAGTATAGTAGACATCCAGATCTGGCTATCGATCTAGCAATTCTATGAAAACAGGGTAAAGAAAGAGAGTTTTTTTGTGTCGCTAGATCTAATTCTACAAAATTGAAATGAAAATAAAATAATAGATGGAGGAAGATGGATGGACAAATAAAGATCAAATGGTGAGAAATAGGCAGCTAGGACCTAGTTTTTTATTGCAAAAAGGATCAAGATCTGAGGATATGCAACCATCCCTCAACTGGCTATAAAAATAGCTGTAGGGTATAAACTGCACTCCAAATCATGGGATCCACCTGGTCTTAAGGCTATGATCTATCTACTTTAATGGTCACAGACCATCCTATAGACTTTATCGAATTCATGGATTGCAGCAAACGAATCCAATTGGGGCCCGAGCTTGGACTCATCTTAAGTTTATGATCTGTCCACTTTAATGGTCACAGACCATCCTAGGGATCTCCTCCAAAGCCAAACCATCAATTAGAACAATTAAAACCACTACATATGCTGCAATTCCCAGGTCACAGACTCAAGGAATCACAGGAGCATTAGATCCAGGGAGATCAGATGGTATCCAAGAGGTCTACCAGCTGTGCAGCTAGGAACCTACAGTAGCACTCTTACCCTCACCCAATTACTGATCTAACATTGCTCCTCGCCACTCCAAGGGACTTAGCCAACCATGGTTTGTCTATAGGAGGGAAATGGAATTGCCCTACAGGCGCTAATCTCCAAAATTTTGGCTCAGATCTTGATCTCCCCTTAATGGCAATTAGGGATCTCTATATATAGCTTTCTCCTCTATTTTTTCGGCCAAAAATTCCTTCTAGAAAGTCGTAAGAGTTTCTTAGAGCTTTGTTAAAGCACGTGGGTCGATTAGGGCTTTCTAGGGCATCTTCTAGAACCATCGTGTCGGTCACCAAGTGCCTTGAGTTGCGTGCAGCGGGTCACTGAAGTACGTGTGCTCAGTTGAATTTTTTAGAAGTTCTGCACATGATTTTGACAGGTTCAGGAAGCTTTTAACAGGTTGGAATCGAGCATTTTGGTCCTTTTGCTAGGTTCTCAGATCTGTTCAATAGGTTTGGCTAGGATGAATCTTCGCTTAGAGTTCTAGCCTTCTCAATCCTTGGTTTGGAGTATTCGACAGGTTGGAAAAGCTTTTCGATAAGTTGGAAAACCATTTCGAGAGGTTTCGCTCTTCATTCTATCATTTCGATAGGTTTGCTTTCAGTCTTATCGAAAGGCTCAATCACCCTTCGATAGGTTCTGTTCCAGCGTTCTCATCTCGATAGGTTCTAGAAACCATTCGATAGGTTCCTTTGACTCTTCAGGCAGGTTTTCGATAAGATGGTTTCTTCTTTCCTTTCAGCTACTCGATAGGTTCTGAGATCCTATCGAACTCCTTAATCCACATGAATTCATCCTTCTTCTGCCTTCAAATCCTATCGATGACCTCTTCAACTGCACGAATTCTTCCTTTCTTTTATTTCAGTTCCTATCGACGCCTTCAGGTGACCAATCGATAGGACGTTCTCAGCCTGTTTTCACTTCCTTGGCCTTGCCTTGCTGTTGCCACACTCTCCAAGGATCCAGTGATGTGCTACCCTCTGGTGTGCTATTGCTAGGTTTGTCCTGTGCTGAGAGATAGCTCCTTTTTGGGCATTCTTGAGTGGTTTTCTGCATTAGTACTTTCTTTTATTGTTGTTTACAAAATGCACTTGAGAAGACCTTATTAGTGTGCTCACAGGTCTATCAATGGTCAGGTTCTAGGGTGAAAAGTGGTGTTTCTCACCACTTAAAACACCCCCAAACCTAAGCTTTATTAGTCCTTGAGCAAAGGAGAGTTAAAAGAAAATAAAAATGCCACTTTGGTAAGGAGCACAGGTGCATCTCGCATATGCACCAAGCCTTTTAAACCTCTAGGTGATCCCTAGTGGAGGAGTGAAGTCTCCGGAGGGTTTTCAGTGAAGGTACCCACAAACTTCCCCAATAAGGTTAGTTAATAGTAGTACATCCTGCTAAACAGAGTTTCAGTAGACTAGAATAAATTCTCATCATGTCTTTCCAGTTCTAGAGGGTTTTCAGTAGAAAAAATCACCAAGTTAAAACATGAATTTTTGCAGTAATTCCTTCATCATCAATTGGTTCATGACAAGGCATTGTGTCTAAGGATTGATGCAGAGTTTACCTTCTATTTAAGAATTATGTTTTGATAATGCCCCATTCAAATCAGATTTTATACCCAAGTCTTACCAGGGCTGTTAACTCACAACAACAATGATGGGTGTAGAATTTCACACAGCTCAAGAGCAGTTACAGTCCTCAAATAGGGCTGTAAGCATGAGCATAGGCATTGCTCTAATTTCTTAAATTTTCTAACTATTTTCACCATAGATTAGATAGATCCTTATCTCCACATGACAGCTCAATCCATTTCAAATCAGTAAGGCTCTTTCATTGGGTTGTAATGTGGTTTATGGATGAAGTTTGTGAAAGAGCAGGGGGATAAACAGGGTTCAAAATTGAGAAATCAGTAAAGGTAAGGAGGTGATCTAGAATCCTTCTTCATTTCAGCACAATTCCATTTACTTCTTGAATTTTTAGAGCCAAAGTGGCCAGCTTCTTCTCTTCCTTTTAAACTTTCAATGAAATGACTTTTCTTTCTCATTCTTTTACTCTTTTTTTTTTTTTTATGATATATATGGAATACCACAACACCACAAAATGTGTTCTCCTTTCTTTCAACCAGATTTAACATCTTCCTCTAATCTCACTTCTCCTTCCTGTTCCTGATTTCTCAGATTGGGGGTGAACTGAAATAAGTCAAAAGGTTTTGGGTTAACATTTCTGGTTTTCTTCAAAGAAAGTTGGGATTTTTAAGGCTCAAGTGGTGTGCATCAAGGGCAGTTCAAAGGTGGGACATTTTAAGCTCAAACTGACCAAGGGATGACCTTACTTCATGTCCTCAATGTCATGAGTGCTGTCAAGTTGTTTCAATTTGGAATTGTCTAACATCTAGTGATTAGAATTAGATCCAATCAGTCCAAAGAGCAGAAAAATTGCTAAGGAACTCTTCAAGGAAAGTTTTTCAGGCCCAAATCTCACTGGGTATGGCCTTCCATCTCATTTTCAGGGTGTGTCTTCACAATTTCCTCTCATTTCAGGTTTACTGCACATCAAAAATTATTTTTCACAAATTGCTGACATTTGCCTCATGAAAAATGTTAAAACTACAGCTCATTTCAATTTTAAAAAGTTGTTTTCTTAATATCATCTTTTTACAAAAATTCCAGTGAGAATTTACTCTAATTAATTCCAAACACTTCATTGTAGCCTAGCTGTACTAAAAGTAACTAATTTATTGGCATACATACATGTCATACCCCCAAACCTAAACTAAACAGTGTCCCCACTGTGAACAACATGAAATTAGGGGGAGGTACGAGGGGGAGAAAAGAGATACAGAAAATCTACATGAAGACAAAATGTATTATAATGCCAAATATATACATGAGAAAAGGAGGAAGAAACTAAAACAACATGCTGCCTATGGTAGTTTTGTTGTTTTCTTTTTATTATTGCAAAGAAATAAAAAGAATCGAATAACAACTAAGTAAACACCTACAAACAAAAACAGAGTATTGTACATATGATACATACTTACTGTGGGGGTTAATCTGTAGGGTCTGGAAGGTCCATGGTTTCCACAGGCTCATCAAGCTTGGCATTTTTCATAGATCTTTTCTTCAGCCAGTGTCCATTCCCTCAGTGCAGTTTTCCATCTGTGAACGAAGCATTTTCCTGCACCAACCAATGTGGATTATTATGCATCACCTTCTTTTGGGTATTAATGGAAAAACAAGCCTCATTAGGAGAGGATTGATAGCCAGTGTTATACACGTTCAACTTAACCTTCATGTTTCCAAATGACACTTCCATGATCCCATACCTGCATTGTATGTGGGCATTGGTTGTGGCCAAAAAGGGCTTGCCTAGAATCACAAGTTTGGAAGAAGCACATTTGCTTGGTTCCATGTCTAATACCAAAAAGTCAGCAGGATAGAAGAATTTGTTAACTCTAACGAAAACATCCTCAATTATCCCCACAGGTTTCCTTTCAGATCTGTCAGCTAGTTGTAGGACCACATGGGTGGGCTTTAATTCTCCCAAGCCTAGCTTCTCATATAGGGAATATGGAAGCAAATTTACGTTGGCACCTAGATCTAATAAGGCTCTGTCAATGCTGTGATCCCCAATGATGCAGGGGATGGTGGGGGTGCTAGGGTCTTGGAATTTGTTTGGGGTTTCAATCGAAAAAATTTGTTTCACTTTCTCTGCTGAAAAAACTTTCTTGGATATGTGTATCTTGGATTGTCTTTTATGGGTGTATAGTTCTTTTAAAAACTTAGCATAGGCTGGGACTTGTTTAATGGCATCAAGTAAAGGTAGATTTATCTTTACTTGCTTGAAAGTCTCCATCATTTCCTCAATTTTTCCTTGCCCTTTATCGAAAGGGGAAGGTGGCTGTAGTGCCTTAGGAAATGGCAAATGTGGGGTTGCTCCCTCACTTGTAGCCTTAGCCAATGGGGCCTCTTTCTTTTTGAGTTTTTTCTTTTCTTGAGGATCCTCATTATCCTCTTTATTCACAGCTGATTGTTCCTGCAAGTCCATCATTGGTTGTCTATGTTGTGTGCTGGTAGAAATTACTTCATTTTCCTCCTCCAAGTTCCTCACAGGGTCACAGCCCACTTGGTTTTCCATGAACTTACCACTTCTCAAAGTTGTAACAGATTTAGCTTCCTCATAAGTGGAGGAAACTTCACCCACTACAAATTTCCTTCGTGGATTATCCAGTGGTTGGCTAGGCAACCTTCCTCCCTCTCTCTCTCCTAGTCAGAGCATCAGACAGCTGACCAAGTTGGTCCTCTATCTTTTTGATGCTCTGGTTGTGAGAGTGCACAGTTTGGGTTAAGGTGTTCAAGCTCTGTAGTGAAGATAGAACTTGTTCCTCAAAGGATGGAGCTCTCACAGTTGGAGGGGGTGCAGCTTGCTGCATAGGAGGAGCTACAGGTTGGGCCATGGGTTGCTGATACTGAGGCCTTGGGGCATACCCTTTTCGATAGGGCTAAGCATTTCTGTAAGGCATGGGCTGCTGGGGCTGTTGCTGGCTGGGGTATCCATCTTGTCTCCACCTCAGATTGGGGTGGTTCCTCCATTGATACCCAGCAGCAGGTTGCTGCCCATAAGACTGAGCTGAAACCACATGCTATGTTATAAAATCAGGAAATTTGTTAGTAGATGGGCATTCTTCCACGGGATGAGTAGGGGACTGGCATATGGCACATGCCTCCACCACTCTAGCAGCCACAGGTGACTGCATTGCTCCCATCAGCCTATCAAATTTAAGAGTTAAGCTGTCAACTTTCCTTTCCAACTCACTTGGCACACTCACTTCATATATCTTTCCCCTTGAGGTGTTCTCTTTCATCCATTTAGGAGGCTCTAGATCTCTTGCTAAGGTTTCCCTTTGCATAGAGTTCTCACTAATGATATCAAAGAGCTCTCATGCCTCTTTAGCAGTTTTATGGAGATAGGTGCCACCACAGGAGGCATCTATCATATCTCTGCTTTTAGCATCAATTCTCTGATAAAAGCTTTGAACCAATTGCCATTCAGGGATTTGATGGTAGGGGCATTTCTTGAGGAGTTCCTTAAATCTGTCCCAGGATTTATGAAAGTTTTCAGTTGGATCTTGGGTAAAAGAGATGATACCCTTCCTCAACTGGATGGTCTTTGACATAGGAAAGAATTTGGCCAGAAACTGACATTGGAGATCACTCCAGGACTGAATACTGTTAGGTGGAATCAAAGATAACCAGGTCCTGGCTCTGTCCTTTAATGAAAAAGGAAAGAGTCTCATCCTGGTTGCCTTCTCCCCCAAACCTGTGATATTAAATGTAGTACATAGTCCTAAGAATTCATCAATGTGTTTATATGGGTCTTCTTTAGTCAGGCCATGAAATGAGGGCAGCATTTGAATGATGGATGATTTTATCTCATAGTTTCCTTGAGCAGCTGGGAATTGAATGCAGAAGGGGGAATTGTAGACCCCTGGTGCATTAAACTCCTTAAGGGTTCTCGGCTGCTGTTGCTCACCCATTTCTATAGAATCAAATGCAACAGAGGTGGGTGTAGTTGGTCTGGATCTTAGAAGTCTTTCAACCTCTGGATTTAGTGGGACAATCTGAGGTTGCAAAATTCTCCTACAAAACATACAACACTTAGATTCCGAATGCTGAACAGATCCAAACACACAACAAATAGAATCAATCAAATTTTCTATCTATTCTAACAAAAATTATCAACAGATATGAAAAATAATAGGGGAGTAGAGGGATGCAAACTACAGAGGAATCTCCACCACAATTCTCCTATCACTGGTAGCCTTAAATCTGATGAACTGGACACAAACTACTGAAAAATAACACAACTTAAAAATGTAGTTAGTAAAAAATCAAACAAAAACTACAGATCTATGATCAAAACTTAGATCTATCAATTTCTAAACATGCCTCCCCGGCAGCGGCGCCAAAAACTTCTTGGTTGTGTTTGCTTTCCCTCAAATGAGATCTAAAATCATCAATAAAACTAGGCAGATACACACATAAAGACCTGCAAGTATTCAGGATCTGTTGTAGCAAGCTTTAAAAGAATGGTAAGGGAATGTCCACAGGGAGGTTGTTTAGAAATATGACAAATCTCCAGATTTGTGTCAGATCTGGCACCCTAGCTATTACTAATTTAGTTAAAAGACAGGGGACGGGTTTGGAATGGGTTGTCAGTTAAACTAAGCTACAATTAAATGTAAGCTAAATTGGATCGAGTTTAGGACCTTAGATCTTGTAGGGGAAGAGAGTAAAAAGCAAAAAATGGAGAAGAGTAGCTTGGAGATTGGTTTTCACCGAAATCAGATTCAATTAATCATGCTACAGAGGTTCAGAGCACACAATTCCCTCTCTGGCTATAAGCACAACTGCAGGGTATTAATTCCACTCTAAATCACAGGATCCAACTGGCCTTAAGGCTATGATCTGTCCACTTTAATGGTCACAGACCATCTTATAGACTTTATCGAATCCATGGATTGCAGCAGATGAATCCAATTGAGGCCTGAGCTTAGATTTATCTTAAGGTTATGATCTGTCCACTTTAATTGTCACAGACCATCCTAGGGACTTCCTACAAAGCCAGGGCCTCAATTAGAACAAATAAAACAACTACAGATGCTGTAATTCCCAGGTCATAGACTCAAGGAATCACAGGAGCATTAGATCTAGGGAGATCAGATGGTATCCAAGAGGTCTACCAGTTAAGTGGGTGAGCTGATCTACAACTCCTCTACACAAATCCAATCAATCACCAAATGGAAGCAAAGGAAATTTAAATCAAATTAAAGCAATAAACACAGCATTACCATTGCAAATAAGGTCACTCTACAATGGAAATACTCTCAGATCTGTAGTCTGTGCAGCAAGGAACCTACAGTATCACTCTTAACCTCACCCAATTACAGATCTAACTTTGTTCCTCGCTGCTCCAAGGGACTTAGCCAACCATGGTTGGCCTAAAGGAGGGAAATGGAATTGCTCTACAGGTGCTAATCTCTAGAATTTTGGCTCAGATCTCGATCTCCCCTCAATGGCAATTGGGGATCTCTATATATAGCTTTCTCCTCTATTTTTCTTGCCAAATATTCCTTTTAGAAGGTCGTCAGAGTTTCTTACAATTTTGTTAAAGCACGTGGGTCAGTTAGGGCTTTCTAGGGCATCTTCTGGAACCATCGTGTCAATCACCAAGTGCCTCGGGTTGTGTGCAGCGAGTAACTGAAGTGCAACGTGTGCTCAGTTGAATTTTTGGGAAGTTTTGCACATGATTTTGACAGGTTCAGGAAGGTTTTGACAGGTTGGAATCGATCATTTTTGTCCTTTCGCTAGGTTCTCAGATCCGTTTGATAGGTTTCGGTAGGATGAATCTTCGCTTGGAGTTCCAACCTTCTCAGTCTTTGGTTTGGAGTATTCGACAGGTTCGAAAAGCTCTTCGACAAGCTGAAAAACCAATTCGACAGGTTTCACTCTTCATTCTGCCATTTCGATAGGTTTGCTTTTAGTCTTATCGAAAGGCTCAATCACCCTTCGAAAGGTTCTGTTCCTGCATTATCATCTTGATAGGTTCCAGAAACCATTCGATAGGTTCCTTTGACTCTTCAGGCAGGTTTTCGATAGGATGGTTTCTTCTTTCCTTTCAACTGCTCGATAGGTTCTGATATCCTATCGAACTCCTTAATCTACATGAATTCATCCTTCTTCTGCCTTCAGATCCTATCGAAGACCTCTTCAACTGTACAAATTCTTCCTTTCTTTACTTTCAGCTCCTATCGACGTCTTCAGGTGACCAATCGATAGGACGTTATCAACCTATTTTCACTTCCTTGGCCTTGCCCTGCTATAGTCACGTGCTCCAAGGGTCCAATAATGTGCTACCCTCTGCTGTGCTATTGCTAGGTTTGTCCTGTGCTGAGAGATAGCTCCTTTTTGGACATTCTTGAGTGGTTTTCTATATTTGTACCTTCTTTTATTGCTGTCTACAAAATGCACTTGACAAGAGCTTATTAGTGTGCTCACAGGTCTATCAATGGTCAGGTTATAGGGTGAAAAGTGGCATTTTTCACCACTTAACAGCAGCTTATAAACCAGCCTTCAAAACCTCTCGACAAGTAAGCATGCACTTCTAGAACATCTCGATTGGCACTAGGGAGCCCTCGACAAGATCTTTTGCTGTGCTTCCAACCTCTCGACAACTTTATTGTAAGCATCCAAACCTATCGACAAATTAACCTCTCGACAGGTTGTATCCTTTGTATCCACAACTGGCATACAATTCCGTGTTGCTATTCTTCATTTGTTCCACACTCAACAACCTCTTTGTGGGTTCAATCTTCATTCCGTGCAATTGCACTTGGTCCCAAGCATACTCAGTTGGGCCCATGACATTCCCATGAACTTCTAAGGCTCTATGGATTCTTTGATTGGCTGGCCATTGGGCTGTTTGAGCATATGTTAGAGCAGCAAATTGCATCTTTGGCCATTTTAGGTAGATGACTGTACTAAGACTGTAATTTATTGCTTATCTAGAAAATACACTAGTCAACTCAAAGGTCCATCAAAGGTCAGGTTAGGAGGTGAAAAATGGTATTTTTCACTGCTTAACTCACCCCCAAACCTAAGCTTTGCTAGTCCTTGGGCAAAGGAGAAATTAAAAATAATTCTTGAAAATGAAAAATGCCACTTCTGTAGGGAGCACAGATGCATTTAGCATATGCATAAAGCCTTTTAACCCCTAGGTGATCCCTAGTGGAGGAGTGAAGTCTCCTGAGGGTTTTTAGTGAAGTTACCCACAAACTTCTCTAATGAACCAGTTAATATCAATGCAACATGTTAAAACAAAATTCAAGCAAAAAAAATTCACTCCACACCTTTCTCATTCAATTTTCTAGAGGATTCTCAAGAGTAGTAAAGCAGTAATTTAAATTGGTAATTTTGCTGTAATTCCTTCATTATCAATCAACTCATGTCAAGGAATTATATGTGAACATTAGTGCGAAGCTTACCATCAATTTGAGAATTTTATTTTGATAATGCCCCCAACAAACCTAATTTCAGACCCAAAGCTCACCAGGGCTGTCACTCAAAATAGAATAGAAGGGTGTATCATTTCACACAACTCAAGAGCAGTTACAGCCCTCAAATAGGATTGCAAGCAGGAGCATAGGCATTGCTCTAATTTCTAAACTCCTCTAACTCTTTTCACCATAGATGAAACAAATCCTCATCTCCACATGACAACTCAATCTATTTCAGATCAGTAAGGTCTTTTCATTGAGTTGCAATGTGCTTTATGGGTGACGTTTATAGAGAAAGAAAAGGAAATGTAAGGATTCAAATTTTGAGAAATCAGCAAGGTAAGGTGGTGATTTACAACTTCACAACCTTCATTTCAGCATAATTCCATCTTCTTTTTGAATTTTCAGAGCCAAAGTGGCCAGCTTCTTCTCTCTTTTTTCAAAATAACTAATGAAATGACTTCTCTCTCTATATATATATTTTTTTTCTTTTTATGGGCTGGAATACCACAACTATACATCTGATACACACTGCCATTTAATGTGTTTTCCTCTCCTTCAACCAAATATCAAACCAGCTCTACCTTCTTCAACAGTTTCACCTTCACCTTCTGAAATCTCAGGATGGGGTTAGGCTGTATCAGGTCATTGAGGTTTTTGGGTTCAATTTTTCTGGTTTTTATCGATGAAAAACTTGGATTTTTAAAGCTCAAATTGTGTGTATCAATGGAAGTTCATAGGTGGGAAATCATAGGCTCAAACTGTTCAAAGGATGGCCTTGCTTCATGTCGTCAATGTCATGAATGCTATCAAGTTATTTTAACTGGGATTTGTCTAACTTCTAGTGAACAAGACAAGATCCAATCAGTCCTTAGAGCAAAAAAATTGCCAAAACACTCCTCAAAGAAATTTTTATTCAGGCCCAATTCTCACTGGGTATGGTCTTCCATCAAATTTATGGGGAATATCCTCACAGTTTTCTCTCTTTTCAAGTTCACTAAGCATCAATTTTTGAAAATTCCTGACATTTGTTTCATGAAAATGTTAGAGCTACAACAATATTCAGTTTTAAAAAGTTTTTAAATTTCTCTTTTCCAAAAATTAGGTGGGACTTCACTTTATTTTCAGAAATTTTATTTAACATAGCTGCATTAGCATTAACTATTCATTGGCACAACCTACCATACCCCCAAACCTATGAGGAGTAGTGTCCTCACTACTTTGGAAGTATAACAACAGGAATCAACAGGGTACATATAGAAGAGAGTAGCAAAGGAAACAGAAAAAAAATATGAGAGTAAAATTAAACACAAAAGAAAGCAAAAGGCACAGTGAAATGTACAAAACAACAAATTTATTCACGCAAGTGATTACAAAGTTACAAACAAAAGTAGTACAATCAAACAAAACTATATACATCAGAAACAAAAATAGACTAATTACAAGCAGATCCTACTACAAGCTACTGACAACCAGCAAATCCTAAACACAATCTATTCCTAACTAGAATATGAATCAGAGCTAGATATGGTCATTGGCTACCATCCTTGCTGTACAGCAAGCTTGTCATACTCCTTGAGATTCTCTTTCTTCTTCAGCTTCTTAGTGCTAGCAGCACCTTCTTTAATTCTTTTTATGGCTGGCTTTGGAGGTCTGGTGCTACCTTGGGACATGGTTGGCTCCCTGATGGAAAGTGCTTTGGATCCCAAGGGACCTAGGGTAGAGTAGAGGGAGAGGGTCTCTACCTGTCTAGCAAGCATGTCGGACTTAGTCCTATAGGTCATGTATAGGTCAAGGGAGTTGAGGACCCTCTTCCATAACTTCAATTCCTCAGCTCGATGAGCCACCAAAACAAGTTCAATCTCCTACTGGTGGGCCTATTGTTGCAATACCAGGACTGCATCTACTAGGAAATTCACATCCTCCTGGACATAGGGGTTGGCCTCAACGGCTTTGGCAAGGGATGGCAGAGGGGAAAGGGTGTTGGTGCCATATGGGATAATGGCCTAATGGTGAGGGGCATCCATGGAGGAAGGGGTAATGGGCAATACAGGGGGTGGTGAGGATGGTACAATGAGGGTAAGGGGCCGGTCCTCCTCCATAACCAGAGACTCAGGTGGGGTGGAGGGGTAGGTGAAAGGTAAAAAGGGTAGGTCAACCTCTATGGGGTCAGTTTGGGTTGAGGAATCTTAGGTGGAAGGTTGAGGTAGTAGTACTTCCACCTCAGCAGTGGAAACCACTGCTAAAGGAGATGGAGGTGAAGTCGGTAATGGAGTAGGTACAGGAAAAGGTTGGGAGGTAGGGTGATAGGGCTTAAGGTTGATTGGATAGCTCGTAAGCAACTAGCCATGGCAACTTGGTTAGTTGTGTTGGTTTGGAGCTGGGTTAAGATGGTAGTGAGAAGGGAGATGATTCAGGTGGAGGCTTCAGGTAGGATATGTGCTTGGGTAACAGTGGGAATGGGAATGTGGATAATGTGTTGGAAGGGGGATGTGAAAGCATGCTGGAAAGGTGGGATGGCAACTTGCTGTGAGTGGGTAGGCTGTGGAGAGGTGGGTTGTGGAGAATCAGGTAATGGGCAGTATTCATGTCTAATATTGTCCACAATGGACTTTATCAGGGGTGAATACCTCACAGTTGTTAAATGGTCCTCGGTATGTGGAGGTGAGATGGAAAAGGTGGGATCAAAGTCAAAGGGTATGGATGGTGGGGAAGACATGATTGGGTCAGCTGATGTAGATGGTGTAAGGCTCAAGGGTTCATCATCAGAGGTGGATGGGCTGGCTGGATGGGTTGTAACTGGTCTGCTATGGTAGGTGGTTGTATTGGGGAGTGAAAGTAAAGTGGTAGTGGGGTCTATGGTAGGAGGAGCTGAGAGAGGTGTGGATGTGGTGATGGTTGAGAGGATGGTTGAGGTGATGAGAGGTATGGAGACTGCAATGGAGTGTAAGGGAAATGAGATGGATGGTAGAGAGGCTGGTGGGATGGAAATGTTGGCCACATCAGGGCTTACCATAGGCAAGGGCATTGAAGTTGAAGGGATGAGTAAAGGTGAAATGGGTATAAATGGAGGCTCTGAGCTGGGACCAGCAGATGTGAGCAGAGGCTCAGAGGTGACTGATGTAGAGATCTCAGGAGGAGGTATTGAGCTAGTGGCAGCTACTGGGAGAGGCTCTGAACTAGTTGAAGTAAAGGCACCCTATGCAGCTGCTGAGTTGGCTGCTTGTGGAGCTTCTATCTTAGGATCTTCACTTGATTTGTGCTTACTCTTCCCAATTAAGGTCCTACTGGCAGACTAGGCCCTCTTCTCAAACATCTTAGGCTTTAATTTCACCACAGGCTCATCCTTTTGAAACATAAATTTCCCTTTCTTAAGCAAGGCAGTGATGAACCTGCTGTAAGGTAGCCCAGGCAAAGCTTGCACTTTCCTAATCTTCTCATTCACATCCACCATTGCATCAAACACCAACTTGGTGGCATTCATAAATTGTCCCTTGGAGAAAAAGTATAAGGCATCCACTATGGGGGCTCTCCTCTCTTGCTGATGGCCACTGCCGTATATATTTTTCCTCAAGACTGAAACAATAAATAGCATGCTGGGGTGTAGATCTCTCCTCATCAATGACTCCCTAGAGCCTACAATGCCTTGAGTTAGTGACTAGCCATAGCTCTAAAGGACAGACTCTCAGATTTTGCTAGACCATTGGATGCATCAAAAACAGAAGGGAGCCCTAATGCCAACCCAATGTCTTTGTAATCCACCATGATCTCCCAATTATCAATTACAATCAAAAGGCAAGGCTCAGTAGAACCTGGCTTGGTCTTCTTCCTAATATTCTGATACCACAACTTGACCTTCCTAGGGTAGGATTTTTCATTCAATGGGGTCAGCATGGGTGTCAGGCCTGCCGTCACCAAATAGTTCAAAGTATCCTTACACTCCTCTTCCTTAGAAAAATAGGGGATGTCAACAGTTGTCTCTAGAATCAGGCTTAATACATCCCCAAATTCATTTGGAGTTGATAGGTTTACATTGACTTTAGACTCAACCTCTGGGTTAGGTTCGGGCACAAGGTTAGGCTCAGTCATAGGGTCAAATTCAGGGATATAATCCACAATTTCCTTAATAGTATCCTCAGCAATTTTTGCCTTCTTAGCTTTCTAGGCTTTCTTAGCCTTCTTAGATTTTTTAGCTTTATCCATGACAAGTTTCCTCTTAACTAGTGGGGTCTCCATGGGCTGTGTGGTTAGCCTACTAGATTTTCTAGTGGCTTTTGTGGCAGATTTGGAGGGAGCTTTGAAAAGGGTAGCTAGGGTATCCTCTTGATTTGCCATTGGGCAAGCAATTCACTCAAAATTAGCTCTCAACTATAATAGCTGACCTCTACGCTCAATAAAAGTAACCACACTCACTAAAACTTGGAATTAAAATGCTAGAAAATCACAGAGTGGAGCTGGAAGAAAATTTACCTACGAAAACCTCGGGTTTCTCAGATCTCGATGTGCATGACACCAAACTAGCTCATACTAGGTGCAATGTGTAGCCCTGGAGGAATTGAAGTATTTGGAACAATGGCAGGGTGCTTGGAGTAGAAACCAGTGAGGGAGAGGAAGAAGAAAGAAAAAAGAAATCGGCAAACAAGAGACAAAGCTTGCACACAAAAGCTGTTGAATGGTAAAAATGAGCTGTCGATAGGTTTAAAGTACCTAAATCATGCTTCGACAAGATTGGGGAAACGATGTTGATAGGTTTCCTTAGCCTGTCAAGCAGATAACTTGTGAGCTTGTGGTGTCGAGAAGTTAGCCGAACCTCTCAAAAGGTATATATGCTTCAGATTTTTAGAAGTCGAGAGGTACAAACATTCTTTCGACATGTTTTAAAAACTCAACATTTAATCCCCTCGGAGGTTTCAAAACCTGTTGAGACACAGTCTACACCTTCAAAACCTCTTAATAGGTTCACTCAACATCTTGACAAGTTTAAAGGATCTTATCGAAACTCATATTTACAACTTTAGAACCTATCGAGAATCGACTCAAACCTCTCGACAGATCCCAGATCTTGTCGAACTGCATAAGAGGAACCTCCAAAACTTGTCGAACATCAATTTAAACCTCTCGATAGGTCTATTTTGCATTCTTAACCTATTTCTCAGCAGTTGTTATTCATTGAAATGTATCACTTTTCACCTCTTAACCTGACCCTTGCTAGACCTTCAAGCTGAATAATAACTGTTGTTTAAGTGTGTTTTGTAGTTAGTAATAAATAGTGCAGCTTAACACAAAGTCCATGTCTTTGGTGCCAAGAAGAGAGAAAATTACAACAAAAGATGACAACTGAGCTAGAGAGTGTTGAAGCACCATGGTGGTGCACACCATGGTGACTATTTTGCATGTCATAATGGACCACAAAAGTCCAGCAGATGAACCAAGTATAGATGAGAGTGGAGGAAGCTGTAACATAAGCATGTGCATATAGCAGAGGAATAAAAGACTTATCTTGCACAGTTGAAGTGCTGCCTCACACTTTTCAATTCAGCAGCAAAGCCCCCTCGTGCAACTATGACATGCAGCATAATAGAGCTCGTGAAGAAGTCGTGCAGCTCAGTGAAGGGATTATTACAAAGAAGCCTCTCATACAACAATCGCGCACTTTAGCTGTAATAAACTGGTAAAGAAACTCGCAAAGTAGTCATGCGCTAAGCCTTCAGAAATACAACTCACGTAGTTCTTGCGAGGATCAAGCCTTAAAGTAGTAGCGCGCACTACCTCACGAGACCAATTTGTGCGAATAGCAGTGACAGCCTCGTGAAGCTCTCGCATGGTTCTGGAAGAGAGAGACAACCAGAAGTTCTCTCATGCAGCTCACACACATCTAAAAGTTTAACCCTGTACCAAGCGAGATGTAAAGTCTAACTGTACGAGTACCTCATGACAAGAGATTCTGAAGCTCCACTATGCAAGCAAGCTAAGCACTGCAAGTCGTTCTACGCGAGTGCATTCAAATCTAGATCAGTAGTGTGATCATCCAAAGTCCTTCTGCGCGAGATAGCAGCATTCAAAGCCAAATTCTACCTCACGAGTACTCTGTAAGCTGCTCGAAGTAACTAAATAGCACAAATAATCTACGCGATAGAAGTGATATGTAGAAAGCTATCTCCCGAAGCTCGGGCTCTCCACTTCTCAATCTTAACTCAAGTACCTTTTGAGGATTACCCCAGGTCAAGGGCACACATCTCGAGGCACTGATCTTGAGGTACACATCCTAAGAAATCGAAGGGTGTTAACAGTGCCACATCTAGTAAAAAAATTAGGGTTTATTTTTCTCATAGCCAAGGCAGTAGGACTGAGTATATAAGTTGTGCTTGTAACCTAGAAATCATCAATCACTATCTCGCTCAACCTCTGTCAGCTGAGAGCTCAAGAAGATTAGGGTTAGGGTTATGGTTTGATCACTTCTTTTTCCATTTTTTCTTCTCTCTTAGCCCAACACTTGCTGATTAAATCTTTGGTAAGCAATTAGCTGTAGTTTCACGTAGTTTTGTAATAGGTCATTAAAATATTGGGGTTTTGTGAAGAGCTATTGTGCACAAGACTACTACCTTAAGAAATTTCATTGTTGGTAATTAAGATCAATGGAATTTGTGCTTTAAATGTTTATTTAATCTATTATTTTCCTATTTGCCTGTAGTTTTGTTTAGGCTATAACATGCATTTAGGATTTGAGCTTAGTGAAAGGCCCATGGGAGCTTGAGCTTGTAGCCCTGGGACCATGGTGGCAGCAGCAGTTTACATATTCCTTCTCATCATCTATGGGTAAGGTAGCCTCTGTGGATAGCCTCTGATCATTTGAGTGGACAGACTATAGCCCTAGGGCAAGTCTTGGTCACAGATCTGAGAAGGATTCTTCTCCTCTGCACTTGATCTTGTAGCCTAGTGAGAGGTTGTGTAGGAATAGGGTCCCCTCTGTTTTATTTGACTACTATCATATGTTAGATTTGACTTCTTTGTAGTGATTGCAGACTTATGAGCTGGGTCATTGTAGCCCTTTTGTAGCAATGACCAGCTGTGTTTAAGTCCCTATTCAACCTGTTGCTTTTCCTATGTGTCGACACATTGTGCTGATGGCCTTTGCCCCACACATAGGATTTTATGGGTTGGAACTCCTATGAATGTCTGCCAAATCTATAGCATATCTGGGGTGCTTGTAGCCTAACAAACATAGTGTTTGCAATGGTATTCATGGCGTGATTTAATGCATTGGTTGGAGGAAATCCATTGGATAGTCTCTGATCATTTAAGTGGACAGATTATAGCCTTAAGATCAGTCCACTCCTTTGGATTAGGTTAACTTTTCTGATTTAATCAATGATATTTGAAAACTCTATTGGATAGTCTGTGACCATTTAAGTGGACAGATTATAGCCTTAAGAGCAGTCTAAATGACATGGGTTAAGTTAGATTCTTCTTCCTTGCTGAGGTTTTTTATAGCACTTTAGTAAGGATTTGCTGTAGAGACAACCCTAAATCTGAGTTACATAACTGAATTAACCTTAGCCTAAACTGCTTACTTCGCATCCTTTTATCTTTCTTTTAACACACCATCTCCACCTTCTTCATAACCCTTTCTTAGGATAGGATTGTACTTTATTTCTTTCTTTTAGTAGATAGCTTAGTATAGCTGTGACACCCAACTCCCTTTCTTTAGGATTGTCACATCTGTAGCCAAATCTTGAGGCCTATTATTATAGCCCATTTTGGGTTCTAGATCAATTTCACTATGGGACAAACTCTTACTTATCAAAACTTACTACAATAGCCTTGTATCTTACAAGCTGTGTGTACTTTAGGTTGCTGATTTCATAGCCATTTTATTCCTCCTTTGTATTATGATTTTACCATCTCATCACTTAAATAAACATCAGCATTTAGACACCTAGAGTCCACCAACATGTTTTTGGCACCGTTGCCAGGGATCGAACCCTGGTCACCCGAGTGATAGGCGGGAATCCTCACCACTATACTACAAGTTTTTTACTCCACCTTTGTATTCTGATTTTACCATCTCATCACTTAAATAAACATCAGCATTTAGACCACCTAGAGTATTCAAATCAGTAAGTGTTTTACGTTGCTTCCAGGGATATTGATCTTTTTAGTAGACCTGAGTTGTATTATATTTTAGTTTAGAAAATTCTTTGTAGCTGTGCCATAAATAGAATAATAAGTACTACTGATTTTTTTTAAAGTTTTACAGAATTGGACAACAACAGAAGGGAAAAGCTAGAGCTGCAGCTGGAGTTTAGCTAACTTTGTTTGCACTTCTTTTACCCTAAAACTTAGTCCTTTAATGTTGAATTCCCTGTAATTAGTTTAATTGTAAATTTGTTAAGTTTTTAATTTAGTTTGAAAATTTTTTATGTGTTGTAAGCATTTTCCTTACTTGCTAAGTTTGTGTGTGTATGCTTGGAAGAAGGTCTCCTAACCCTGAGTTGGAACCTCCAAATCCTGAGGTTAAAAGAGTCCTTAGACCAAGAAACACCACACAAGGCCCTCCTGTTGAAATGGAACCAGCTGTCATGGCTGAGAGGCAAAGGACCCTGAAGGAGTAGCACACACCTAGGGATTACACATCTCCCTTTTGCATACAATTCCCTTCAGTGGAAGGAAACTATGAAATCAAGTACTCTACCATCAACATGTTGCCATCCTTCCATTGGCTCAGTAAGCAAAGATCTTTATAAGCTCATCGATCAATTTTTAGTACTTTGCACCACTTCCAATATTGCTGGCTTGGGACCTGAAGCCACGAAATTGAGGCTTTTTCCTTTTTCCCTAAAGGACAGCCAACACCTGGCTCTCTCAGCTCTCAGCCAATAGCAATTAAACATGGAGTGACCTCCAAAGCCAATTTCTAGTTAAATTCTTTCCCATGAACAAAACAAGCCAGATGAGGACTAGCATTTTATCATTTACTCAGTCTTCAACCAAGGATTTTTATAAAGCATGGGAAAAATTTTAGGAGATATTAAAACAATGCCCCCACCATCATATTCCACAGTAACAACTAGTGCAAGTATTCTAACAAGGAATTAATCTCAAGAGTAGGGATATGGTGGATGCCTCATGTGGTGGTAGTTACCTCCACAAGACATCTGATGAGGCTTAGGAGTTGTTTGACATTATAGGGGAAAATTCCATGCAGCAGGAGTCACTGTCTCGCAATGACAGCAAGACCCCTGCTAAATTGGTTAAAGAGTCCACCCCTAGAGGTGGAATGTATGAAGTTAAGGTGCAAAGTGAGTTGGAGAGGAAGGTGGATAATCTAAGCTTAAAGTTTGATAAATTGATGAATGTGATGCAGCCTAGGATGGTTGCACAAGTGGAGGAGGCATGTCTGATATGCCAATCTCCCACACATTTACTCTAAGATTGTCCATCAGCCAACCAATTCCCTGATTTTATTATGGAACAAGCCAATGCTGCCCAAGCATTTGGGTAGCACCCTATTGGGTACTCATGGAGAAACCACCCAAGTTTGACGTGGAGACAAGATACATACCCTCAACCCCAGCAGCAGCAGTTGGTAGCTCCATACAGACCTCAACACCAGTTTAACCAAGGATACCCACCAAGACAAAATTTTTAGTTGCCGGCCCCACAGCCCAACCAGTTGGCGTTACCCCCACAATAGCCCAGATCCTCTTCCTTTGAAGAGCAAATGCTAGCATCTATGCAGAATCTGGGGAACCAGGTCCAAACTGTGAACTCTCATGAGCAAAGTATTAAGAAAATAGAGGACCAGCTGGGTCAAATCTGCAATGCTTTGACCAAAAGAAAGGAAGGTAGACTACCTAGTCAACCCTTAGCCAACCCTAAAGGGCAGTACATGATTGGAGAAGCATCCTCTACCCATGTGGATGATAATTTGGTAGGACAAGGCAACTGAGGAGGTCGTAGAGAGTAAACATGAAATGAAGGTGAGTGGTGAAGAACCAAAGAATGTGTGTACCATATGTGTTAATTGTGTGTTTTGTTTTGTGTTGCTTAGAAATTTTTCATTTACTACTTGTAGGATGATGCTTTGCTTGTATGTTTGATTATCTTTTGATCTGTTCTATTTTGAGTACATGTGCATATCTGTCATCTGAATTTAATGTTCAAGTCTGTTGGCGATGGTTGAGATGCTCTTATTATAAATGTCATGAATTTAATCTAAAAGCTTGTCTTTATAATTCTAAATTTTTAATGATTAAATGTTGATAAAGGGTAACCCAATTGTCATGATGAAATGGAGTACATGTCAAGGAGTTGGTGCTGATGCATAATGATTTGGTGCATGATATAGTACATGCATAGGCCAGGGCACAAGTTGAAAGTAAAGGTTAAGTGTTGCTTTCTCACGAGGCTAAATGGCCTAAATTTCAACCTCGCGAGCCACCTAAAACTTTCTCACAGAGTTCTGAAGGATATTTTGAACCGCGCGAGAGCTACGGAAGCAAAAGGCACCTGCTGAAGCCTGACATTGAGCCTCTTGAGGTTGTATCCTATCAGCAACATGGAACTGTGTGAAAAACATAATTCATATTTTTTTTACTGCGCGAGAGCCTCGCAAACTATTATTTTGATGGCCACACCATTAATTGCCTCGCAAGGTCCCTAATACTCCAAATGGATGTTCCTCACATAGATCACAAGCTAAGCTGTGTTAGATATGAGCAACTACTTCACGCGCTAAAGCCCAAATTCAACTCTGCGAAATACCTCACGAGGCATAAAAATCTTCTAAATCTGTTCTCGCAAGGCTCTTTTTTGGTCCGTGACAGCACTTCTCGCAAGGTTAGCTGTGAACAACTCAAGAATTGTACTTCGTGAGAACTCGGTGATAGTTGCACAAACTGCGGGTTCAGCCCTATAAACCTAGCGATTTTTCACCGTTTCATCCATTCTACTTCTTTGCCTTAGCTTTCACTGCGCATTTCTGAGCTCCCTCTTTTCCCCCTTTTTCTATACAACTCATTCCACTCAACCTCAGCTAGTTTCCTCATACCATTTTACTCCCCATCACCTCCTGGCCACTTTGAGCTAGGTTTGGGAGGATTTGAACATTTATGCAATGTGAGGTGAAACCCTAGCTATCATTTGCTAAGATTTCTCACTCTCTCTCAGTTGATTTAATTGGACATTAATTTAGTGTAAGTAGATATCAATTTGGGTTTTGTTTTATTTTTGAAGTGTAAATTACACCTGATGGGAGCTTCAAGCCCTAATTTGATGAAATTGAATAGCTATGGCAACGAGTTCAAAATTCACAGATACCTCATCTGCTTTAGTAACCCACCACCTGCTAGGAGCCCTATGGCCATTAGAAAATCTACAAGAATTGTAGAAGCATCCAATGTGGACACCCCTGTGGTAACTGCACCCACTGAGGAGCCCCAAATTGAGCTAACTAGGAAGAAAGGAAAGGGCGTGGCCTCTGGTGCCCAAGGTGCCAGAAAGAAATCTTCTCCTACGAAGAGGGCCAGAGAGCACCCACATGCTAAAAGCCCTGAGAAATCATAGAAGAAACAGAAAAAGGCTAAGGATGTGGCCCCAGAAGTCCCTGAGGATGAAAAAGATAATGAATACCTCAAGGTCCCCTCTAATTTTGTTGCAGCAATTAAGCTGGAGGCAGTGAAATTTTTTGATAAAGCCTTCTTTGAGGAGCTACCTGAGACAGCTGCCTCCATGGAGTACCTCACAAAAGCCACATTGCTGCCCCTACTGAGGCCCCAATGCAACTAGTCTTCCCTAGACTAGTGGAATTGTTCTACCAAAATATCAGAGTCAAGATTGGGGATGATGGCAACCCAGCATTGCTAGTGCTAATAGACATATTTGGGATGTTGTTCAATCAGGCAGCCATTGATAGAATACTTGGGATACCTACCCAGTACAACTCTCTATGTGGTTTGGGTCCCCCATTGACAGCTACCATCCCAGATATTCATAATGAGCTGACTGGAGGGGTCACTGCATCAGGAGCATCAATCAGGAAGGGAGATGTGCACCCCCACCTCCAATTTATGGATAGGGTGCTGAGGAAAAATGTGTATTGCTCTGTACATGAGTAGGAGAGGTCTCCTATTGCTGATGCACTCTTTTCTTTCTATAAGAACTACTACTTAGATGTTGCCAAGTTGATTTTTAGAGGGATGACAGACATTGTTGAGAAGGTGAAGACCAAGAAGAAATCCTATTCCCTTCCTTACTATACGCTCATTACAGCCTTGCTGAAGCTGGGCAAATAGTCATTTCAAAAGAATGAAGAAACTACTGCCCTGAATCCCAAAAATTATGGAAAGAAACAATGGAAGATTAGTGGCACTTTCATTGAGAAGAAGAAGAAGAAGAAGACAGATGTACTAGCAACCTCTGATGTTGCTGTTGTTTTTGCCTCTGTGGCTCTACCCATTGATGCCCTCTCTCTGGTAGCACATTTATTTATGTGTGCTAGCCAGCACCACTTCCACATCTGAAGCCATTACCTCATCAGCCACCCCTTCACCTTTCATGCCACCCACTACTACCTCAACCCCAACCTTACAACTCACCATAGTTCCACCATCCTCACCCGAACCAATTTAACCTCAGCCACAACCACCTTTAACCTCATTACCCATACCTGGACCCTTGCCTACTTACCCAGCTCACCTTAGCCCACCTATACAAAGAAAAGAAAATTAACAAAAGCCCAAATAGAAACGACAACCATACCAGACCCAACCGTTGGCCTACCACCAATCTTAATAGGCCAAGCCTTATAGCCTGAGCCTTTCACCCTTGAAATCCCACATAGCCCCCCACTACACCCCGCCCAGCCCATTGAAACCTCCACACCTTTTCCACCTGAGTTCCTTGAACATTTAGGCCAATCCATTCCATCGTCACTTACCCATGAAGAAATCCCTCTTCCAGATGAGGGATACTCAACCATGATGTCCTCTATCATAGGGGACATCAACTATGAGTTTACCCCTCTCCCAGACTCCCCTCCCCCTCCACATTTCACCCCTCCTCCACATTCACCACAACCCACCACCTTCACTCATGCACCTACTTCCCCAATTCAACCAATTCCATCCCCCATCCTTTACTTTCAACCCCAAATCTTTAACCTATTATTCTCCCTTCAAGCCCAAGTGTTGGCCGGTACCCAAACCCGCTCATCAATTACTGCCAATCTGTAATCCATGTACACCATCCACCATCACCAAGCCTCCATTCAAACCAGCTTACAAGTCATTCAATCCACTTTGTCACTTTTAACCCATCCTTCCCAACAACCATTTGTCCCCTTACCTTCCCATTTGCCTACCCCACCCCAATCTATCCCTCCCTTAACCATAGCAAAAACACCTGCTGTTGTTGTCCCCTTTGAACCTATTCCAATTACCCCCCCACTCCCCCATTACCCTTAAAGATGCCTCCACCAAAAATGACCCTGAGGTGATAAGAATACCTAATACCCTCTGCTCCCACCCCACCCATGCCACCACCCATCCCTCCATCATTACTGGCTGGCCCTTCCTTCAGTGCTGAGCAGCCCATATTACCTGCCTCTTTCAACCCCAGACCTCCATATTACACCCTCCTTTGAGCCATGAAGAAAAATGCTTACATCAAGTGGGATGTGGTAAGAGGAATGGCTGACCTCAGAACATCTATGCAGCAACCCCTCCTAGCTAAAATCAAATCAGTGTTGCTTGCTCACAAGTTAGAGAGGAAGAGAATCAAGCAAGGGTGGAGGGAGATAAAGGTCCAATACAACCAAGAAAAGAATCGGGCTGAGGGGATGGAGGATGTCATTAAGAAATTAAAGACAAACTTGCGATTAGCTGAGGATAAGGCCTATGACAATGGTGTGACTATTGCTGAATTGCAAAAGACCTTAACTGAAACTAGTGATTCGGAGTTAGCAGAAGCTATTTCTAAATAATTAAACACTAATGTACCTCAAATGGAAGTAGCCCCTAAACCCAAGGAGACTAGAAAAGTTAGGGTTGAAATAAAAATCCAAGAACCTACCTCAAAGCCAAAGCCCACTTTAAAAAAGAAAAGCACCTCCAGACCAAGAACCACTATTTCCGAAGGTCACAGTCTACTGCTGCTGCTTTAAAGAAAGCAAAGGGCAAAGGAATCTAAGAACCATCTGATGTAGCTGAGGATTCAGATGATTAATTAGCACATGTCCTTAGTTAGGATATACTTTTTTTAGATCACCTTCCCTTACACTGTACATATTTTTGTCTATAAATGAAATTTATCTTTATGTTTTGTTATGTTTTACTTTCTGTCTTCATATCTATTTAGTTTGTTTTAGTCCTTTATGTCTGCTTTCTTTCATGCTTTCACTTACTTTTTGTTTTGTCTACTATTGTATATGATCCCTTCTGCACATGCCCTTTCATCTTTGAATCAAGGAGGATACTACACCTCATAGGTTTGGCGGTGTGATAAGGATTGCCAATGACATACTTAACCTAAGTGCAACAGTCTTAACTAAGTGAGGAATAAACAGAATGAACTCCACCTAAGGAATCTTAAAAGTGAGAAAAATTAAACATTGTGTAGACCTTTTTAATACTAATATCATTTGAAAACTAATACTTCTATGATGTGAGCAACAAGAAATTTTCTATAAAAAGTAGTTAGTGAACCAGTAAGGAGAGAAACGGGTGAAAGCATACCCCTTTGAGCTCAATTGAAGACCTTACCCAGTGAGCTTTGAGCCTATAAAATTTTTTTAGGTGTGTCTTTGGCAATTTTTTCTGTTCTAAGGATTAACTGAGTCAAGCCCTTTTAAGTAGAAGTTAGACACCCCAAGTTGAAGTTGTTTGACAGTAATCATGATACTAAGGAAAGGATCAAGGCCTTCATTTGGATAGTTTGAGCCTAAAAGATCAAACCAGTGAAACTACCCTTGTGCATACACTTTTTTAGCCTTAAAGCCTCATTTTTCTTCAACAAACACCTAAGTACTTGAACCTGAACCTCTTAACCTGATTCAACCCTACCCTCACTCTGAGAATTCAGAAGGTAAAGGAGAGGATGTTGACGATAGGTGAATAAAGTTTGACATTTGGTGAAAGGAGAAGAAGAGAAGAGGAGATCTATAAATAACACTATAGCAGTTGTAGATGTGTGGCAACCATCATAAAAAAATATATATATATATATAGAAATACAATAAACAAAGAAAAAAAAAAGGAAGAGAAGTTGAAAGAAAATTTTCATTGGAAAAGTTGAAAAGAAGAGAAGAAGTTGGCCACTTTGGCTCTGAAATTTCAAAAGAAGATGGAGTTGTGCTGAAATGCTGAAGGTGGAGTCATGAATCATCTACTACCTGTGTTGATTTCTTAATTTAGAATCCCTCTCTACCCCTTTATTCTTTACAACCGACACCAATAAGCCACATTACAACCCATGAAAAGCCCTTGTTGATCCAAAGTGGAATGAACTATAAAGTGAAGATGAGGGAATGTCTAATCTATGGTGAGAGTACTTTATGATGTTAGAAATTAGAAGCACTGCCTATGCGCATTCTTGCAAACCCATTTGGGGTATGTAACTGCTCTTGAGCATCTATGAAATGTTACACCCTCGAATTCAATTGTGAGAAACAATCCTGGTAAGCATTGGGTCTGAGATTGAAATCATTGGGGTATTGTATGAACCTAAATTTTGATGTACTGGTAAGCTTAGATCTGTTTTGCACATATTTTTTTCTTGGTGTCAGCTGATTGGATGTGATGAGCATGCAAGCATGATTGAGGTGTTAAATTGTTTGCATACACCATTTTGTAACTCCTTTAATTTTGACAGAGCAAGGGTGAAATGAACTATATTTATTTCAAACTAATTAACCACTGTGTTGCACTTTTTTTAACTGTTTCATTGAGAAGTTTGTGGGTACCTTCACTGGAAACCCTCAGGAGACTTCACTCCTCCACTAGGGATCACCTAGGGGTTTAAAAGGCTTGATGCATAAGCTAAATGCACACGTGCTCCCTATGAAAGTAGCATTTACATTCTTAGAGTATCTGTTTAAATTTTGCTTTGCTCAGGGACTAGCAAAGATTAAGTTTGGGGGTGTGTTATTCACTAAAAAGTACTACTTTTTACCTCTTAACGTAGTCCTTGCTAGACCGTGAAGTTGACTAATAACTATTGTTTACGTGTGTTTTGTAGTTAGAAATAAATTGTGCAGCTTAACACAAAGTCCATGTCTTTGGTGCCAAGAAGAGAGAAAATTCAAGCGAAAGATGACAGCAGAGCCAGAGAGTGTTGAAGCACCATAGTGGTACACACCATGGTGACTATTTTGCATGTCATAATGGACCACAAAAGTCTAGCAGATGAACCAAGTATAGATGAGAGTGGAGGAAGCTGTAACAGAAGCATGTGCATACCAGCAGAGGAACAAAAGACTTATCTCTCACAGTTGAAGTGCTGCCTCGCGTTGTTCAATTTAGTAGTAAAGCCCCCTTGCGCAACTAAGACATGCAGCATAATAGAGCTCGTGAAGAAGTGATGCAGCTCAGTGAAGGGATTATTACAAAGAAGCCTCTCGCATAGCAGTCGCGCACTTCGGCTGCAATCAACATGTAAAGAAACTCACGAAGTAAAGTGCAACTGCATGAGTAAATGTTTAACCCTGTACCGAGCAAGATGTAAAGTCCCACTGCACGAGTATCTCGCGACAGGAGATTCTGATGCTCCACTATGCAAGCAAGCTAAGCACTGCAAGTCCTTCTGCGCAAGTGCATTCAAATCCAGATCAATTGTGTGAGCATCCAAACTCCTTCTATGCGAGACAACAACATTCAAAGCTAAATTCTACCTCATGGGTACTCTGCAAGCTCTGGGAACTAAAGAGCACAAGTCATCTACGCAACAGAAGCGATATGTAGAAATCAACCTCGCTAGGCTCGAGCTCTCCACTTCTCAATCTTAACTCAAGGGCCGTTTGGGGATTTCCTCTGGTCTAGGGCACACATCTCAAGGCACTGATCTTGAGGCACACATCCCAAGAAATTTGAGGGTTGTAATAGTGTCACGTCTGCTAGAAAAATTAGGGCTTATTCTTCTCTTAGCCAAGGTAGTTGGAATGAGAATATAAGTTGTGCTTGTAACTTCGAAATCATCAATCACTCTCTCCCTCAACCTCTATGAGCTGAGAGCTCAGGCATATTAGGGTTAGGGTTAGGATTTTATCACTTCTTTTTTCATTTTTTCTTCTCTCTTAGCCCAACACTTGCTGGCTAAATCTTTGGTAAGCAATTAGGTGTAGTTTCATTTAGTTTTGTAATAGGTCATTTAAACAATGAGATTTTGTGAAAAGCTGTTGTGCACAAGGCTACTGCCTTGAGAAATTTCATTATTGGTAATTTAGATCAATAGAATTTGTACTTTAAATATTCATTTAATCTATTATTTTCCTATTTGCCCGTAGTTTTGTTCAGGCTATAGCATGCATTTAGGATTTGAGCTTAATGAAAGGCCCATGGGAGCTTGAGCTAGTAGCCCTGGGACCATGGTGGCAGGAACAATTTACATGTTCCATCTCATCATCTGTGGGTAAGGTAGCCTCTATGGATAGCCTGTGGCCATTTGAGTGGATAGACTATAGCCCTAGGGCAGGTCTTGGTCACAGATCTGAGAAGGATTCTTCTCCTCTGCACTTGAGCGTGTAGTCTAGTGAGAGATTGTGTAGGAACAGCATCCCCTCTGTTTTATTTGACCACTATTAGATGTTAGATCGAGCTTCTCTATAGTGATTGTAGACTTCTGAGCTGGGTCATTGTAGCCCTTTTATAGCAGTGACCAGCTATGTTTAAGTCCCTATTCAACTTGTTGCTTTTCCTATGTGTCCATGCATTCTAATGATGACCTTTGCTCAAGCCTGGCAAATATAGTGTCTGCAATGGTATTCATGGCCTGACTTAATTCCTTGGTTGGAGGAAATCTATTGGATAGTTTGTGACTATTTAATCCCTCATCTGGCCATAAGCACAGCTGCAGGGTAGAAGAATCTGATCTAGGCTAGAGATTTGGCTTGATCTTAAGGTTATGATCTATCCACTTCAATGGTCACATATCATCCAATAAATTCACTCCATTCTCATGCTTTCATCAGAACATTATAACCACTACAACTGCTGCAATCGTCAGGCTATAGACACAGGTAATTACAGGAATATCAGATCTAGGGAGATCAAATGGCATTCAAGAGGTCTACCAGTTAAGTGGGTGAGCTATTCCCATCTACACAAAGCCGATCGAGCACCAAATGAAACCAGAGGAACTATAGATCTAATTATAGTAGTTAAACCAACATTACATTGAATTAAACGAACCATACAATGAAATGCCCTCAGATTTGCAGTCTATGCAACATCCAACCCTCAATAACACTCTCAACTTTCCCCAATTACAGACTAAACCTCCCTCTTTGCTGCTCCAAAGAAATTAGCTAACCATGGTTGGGCTAAAAGGAAGAATAGAGAATTTCGATGCAAGCTCTGATCTCCAAAATTGATCCCCCCTTTTTTCTAGTGGCTTCCCTTCCTTTTATAGCTTTCCTCCTCTGCCTCAGATCCATTTTTCCCGCCAATTATAGCTTTCAGAATAATCCTGTTATTCCCCTTCTAGAAGGCTCTTTCAGTTAGTTAGAGTTGGGGGAGAGCACGTGGGTCGGTTAGGGTGTCCCAAGGCACTTCTAGAGACTTTGTGCTGGTCATAAGAGTGCCTCGAATTGTGTGCAGTAGGTCACCAACTTGCAACGTGTGCATAACAGCTTTTCTGTGAAGTCCTTCAGTCGATTTCGATAGGTTCTTGAGGCATTCAATAGGTTCCAAATAGGCCTTCTATTCCTTTTGCTAGGATTCAGGATCCTTTCGATAGGTTCCGATAGGTTGGGAGCTCCTTTCGACAGGTTTGGCTTTTGCTCACTTCATTTCGACAGGTTGATCTATGTGCAATGGGTTTCGATAGGTTTGCTTCTAGTTCCTGTCGACAGGTTCCATTAGCTTTCGATAGGTTCACCAACTGAGCTGCAACAACCATTCGATAAGTGGCATTTGCATGATAGGTTCCAGGATCCTTTTGATAGGATCACTTTAAGCTCCAGGGGACCTTTCGATAGGATGCTTCCTGCTTGCTTTCAACTATCCGATAGGTTCCAGATCCTATCGAATACTCTGATCTCCATGACTTCTTCCTCTTCAGCCTTCAGATCCTATCGATAGGTTGCAATAACCTATCGACAGGTTGTTTTCAGCCTATTTTTCCTTCTTCAGCGCTGCTTTGCTGTTGTTGCATGTCCCAAGTGGGCATTGGTGTGGAGCCATTTTGTGTGCCATAGTTGGGTCAGAGCTGTAGTGAGATGGACCTTCTTGTGGGGCACTTTTGGGTGGATTTCTGCACTATGACTACTTTTCATTACTATCTATAAAACATGCGCAACATGCACTTATTAGTCTATTCACAGATCTATCAAAGGTCAGGTTAAAGGGTGAAAAAAGGCATTTTCCACTGATTAACACAACCCCAAAACTAAGATTTCCTAGTCCCTGAGCAAAGGAAAAATAAAGTGAACTAAAATGCCACTTTTGTAGGGAGCACAGATGCATTTAGCATATGCATCAAGCCTTTTAAACCCCTAGGTGATCCCTAGTGGAGGAGTGAAGTCTCCTAAGGGTTTTCAGTGAAGGTACCCACAAACTTCTCCAACAAAATCAGTTAGTCCTAGTGCAACATGCTAAAACAGAGTTTAAGTTCATATAAAATAAATTCCACACCATGTGCATTTAAGTCTAGAGGATTTTCAGAAAAAAAATCATCAGTCTAAAACCTGAAATTCTGCTGTAATTCATTCATTATCAATCAGTTCATGTCAAGGCATTGTGCTTGAAAATTGATGCAGAGTTCATCTTTAATTTAAGAATTCTATTTTTTGATAATGCCCCAAACAACCAGATTTCAAACCCAACTCTTACCAGGGCTGTTCACTCACAACAAAATAGAAGGGTGTATCATTTCACACAGCTCAAGAGCAGTTACAGACCTAAAATAGGACTGCAAGCATGGGCATAGGCATTGCTCTAACTTATGAAATTTTCTAATTTTCTTCACCATAGATCAAACAAATCCTTGTCTCCACATGATAGCTCAATCTATTTCAGATCAGTAAGGTCTTTTTATTGGGTTGTAATATTGCTTATGGGTGAAGTTCTACAAAGAATAAAATGGTTAAAAGGATTCAAATTGAGAAATCAGTAGAAGAAAGGACGTGATTTGCAACTCAACCTTCTTCATTTCAGCACATCTTCATTTTCTTTTTGAATTTGCAGACTTGAAGTGATAAGCTTCATCAGCTTCTTATCTTCTTGTAGATTTTCAAATGAAGTGACTTCTCTTTTCTTTTGTATTATTTTTCTATTTTTTCTTTTTGTATACTTTTTTGTACTTTTTATCCATTTTTCTTTTTCTCTTATTTTTATTTTTATTTTTATTTTTATTTTTTTTTTTATGGGTTGGAATGCCACAACACTACCAAATGTGCTTTCCTCTTACTCAACCAAATTTTAAACCTTGCTCCTCTAACCTCACTTCTCCTTCTATTTCCTGATTTCTCAAATTGAGGGTGAACTTAAACAGGTCAAGGGGTTATGGGTTCAAATTCTCTAGTTTTTATCAAAGAAAAATTGGGAATTTCTTTTAGGCTCAAATGGTGTGTATCAAGGGCAGTTCAAAGGTGGGAAATTTTAAGCTCAAACTATCCAAGGGAAGGCCTTACTTCATCTCCTCAATGTCATGAATGTTGTCAAGCTGTTTTAATTTGGATTTGTCTAACTTCTAGTGATCGAAACTAGATCCAATCAGTCCTTAGAGCAGAAAAATTGCTAAGACACTCTTCAAAGAAAATGTTTCAGGCCCAAATCTCACTGGTAGCCTTCAATCAAATTTTCTGGGGTGTATCCTTACAGTTTTCTCTCATTTGAAGTTCACTAAACATCAATTTTTTTAAAAATTCTTGACATTTGCTTCATGAAAAATGTTAAAACTATAGCTCATTTCAGTTTTAAAAAGTTTTTAATTTCCTCTTTTTTCAAAAATTCGGTGGGAAATCACTTTATTTTCAAAAAGTTTTTCAACATAGCTGCACTAGCATTAACTCATTTCATTGGCACACCTGCCATACCCCCAAACCTAAACTAGACAGTGTCCTCACTGTTGTAAAGTACATCGGAAATAAATAAACAAAAAGAAATAGAAACTGAAAACATACAACACATAGAAACAAAAAATCAAGAAGAGAACAGAAAAAAGGCATTTCATTAAAAGGGTAATTCGACGACAGATCTGAGCGTAAGCTCTACATATTAAAAAAATACTTGGTCAAAAGCAAAATTCTTCTTCCCCCTGGCACAGGGATATCCTCACCCGACTTCAAGTGGAAGAGGAACTGCAAGCCAGGGGGGGTGGGAAAATGAAAGATCAGGGTGATGGAAGCTGAGCAAGTGGTGGGGGGGTTGAAGAGGATGGGGGTGGAGATGCATATGGTTCAGTCTTTTGCTTCTTCTTCTTTTTCTATTCCTTTTTCTTCTCCTCCTTAGCCAGGATTCTCTGTACCTCTTCGTATTCATCCCAGAGAAATTGGAGAGGATCTGGCTCTTTAGGCGGTGGTGGCTCTGACCACATGGGGAAGAATTTGATTGGTAAGTTGGTAGGTTTGTCATCCTCCATGGTTATGAGTCAGGAAGGACTGCTGAAGTTAGAGGAGGGTGAATGAAATGAAGACGAGCCATTCTTGCATATAAGGTGGATGGATGCTGGAATATGAATCGGCATATTAAATTTTTGCCTCCTTCCAAGGTTAGGAATAAATGATCATTCTCATGGGGCATGGTTAAGTGCACAATTCATTATGGGAACGAAATAGCACAATAAATGGCGGTCTAATTATAGCGTTGGGAGTTGGGTGGCGAAAAGTCCTTAGAGGATTTAGCGGAAAATGAGGGTAGCAAGAAATGAGGAAGAGAGAGCAAGGGTTTGCAGCAGGTGTCGAATGACCTAACAATAGGTTTATCAAGAGGGAAAAGCAATTTCGATAGGATGAATTGAATGAATTTGATAGGTCAAAGCGTCCGGTCGAACGTTATAAAAGTACGTGTGGATGAAATGCTTCGATAGTTCAAACCCTTCCTATTGATAGGTTCATGTAGTGCATGATTTATCCTCTCGATAGGTTCCCGATAAGTATCGAGAACCTATCGAAAACTTTTTTTCCACCTTTTGAGCCTATCGAAAAGTTGTTTTTACCTATCGACAAGTCTCAACACCTATCGAAATCCTCTAATGACCTATCGAAATCGTCAAATGACCTATCGAAAGGTCAAATGACCTATTGAAAGGTCAAATGACCTATCGAAAGGTCTCATATGCCCATAGAAATAGCATTTTTATGCTGTCATCAGCCTCAACACCTAGCAAACTCTTTTGCTGTGCTTCCATTCAACCTGTTCTCATTATGTACACACTGCCATGGTCCCTAGATTGCTAGCATGATTGACATGATGAATAAAATAGAACAAAATAGAACAAGATCAAACTATAGTACATATGATACACATTGAAATCATGTATACTTTGGAGGGTTCTGAAGATCAATGGTCTCCTCAGGTTCATAGGTTTTTTCAACATAAATTTTTAACCTTTGTCTATTGACATTCATAACCCTACCATCCTCCGGGTCCCTGATTTCTATAGCTCCAGATGGGGAAACATGTAAAACTGTGTAAGGCCCATCCCATCTGGACTGCAATTTACTTGGAAAGAGTTTCAATCTTGAATTGAATAACCATACCTTGGCACCTGTTTTGAATTCTTTTCGCAGCAGGTGCTTGTCATGAAAGGCCTTGGTTTTGTCTTTGTAAATCCTGGCATTTGAATATGCTTCCATCCTCAACTCATCAATCTCAGATATTTGCAATTTCCTGTTCACACCAGTAGAGGTTAAGTTAGAATTTAATGCTTTAATGGCCTAATATGCTCTATGTTCTAACTCAACAGGCAAGTTGGATGCCTTGCCATATACGAACCTGAATGGGAACATCCCTATGGGGGTCTTATAGGCAGTCCTATAAGCCCACAAGGCATCTGACAATTTTATGGACCAATCCCTCCTATCAGCTCACACAGTCTTCTCTAGGATGTGTTTGATTTCCCTGTTAGAAATTTCTACTTGCCCACTGGTTTGTGGGTGGTAGGGAGTAGCAGCTCTGTGGGTCACAGAGTATTTTTCCAATAGTTTTTCAAAAGGTTTTTTGCAAAAGTGGCTGCTTCCATCACTAATAATAGCTTTGGGGTGCCAAACCTAGAGAAGATGTTTTCTTTTAAGAACTTAATGACAACCTTGTGGACATTTGTTCTTGTAGCTATGGCCTCTACCCATTTAGAGACATAATCTATAGCTACAAGGATGAAATTATATCCATAGGAGGGGGGAAAAGGTTCAATAAAATTAATTCTCCATATGTTAAATAATTCAACAACATGCACAGGTTACAAGGGCATGGAATATCTTTTTGTAATATTTCCCATTTACTGGCATCTAGGACAAGCTTTGCAATGTTGTATGGCATCTCTGAACCGTGGGCCAGTAGAAACTACTTCGGAGCACACTTGTAGCAGTCTTGTTGCCACTGAAATGGCCTCCACAAGCCTATTCATGACACATGGTTAGAATGTTCTCAAACTCAGTTTCAGGTACACATTTTCTTATCACCTGGTCTGCACAATACTTGAAGAGGTCAGGATCCTCCCACATGTAATATCGAATTTGTGAGAAGAACGAATCCCTGTCATACTTACTCCAACGTGGGGGTACCTTTCCCACAGCCAGATAGTTCACTATGTTGGCAAACCAAGGCATACTTATCTCAATAGCAAAAAGTTGCTCATCTGAGAAAGAATCATTGATGGGCAAGCTCTCTATATCAACATCTAGAATCCTTGACAAGTGGCCAGCAACCATATTTTTCAACCCCTTCTTGTCTTCGATTTCCAAGTTGAATTCCTGTAAAAGAAGAATCCATCTAATTAGTCTGGCTTTAGCCTCCTTAGACAAGAGGTATTTTATGGCTGAATGGTCAGTAAACACAATGATCTTGGATCCCAACACATATGATCTGAACTTCTCCAAAGCAATTACAATGGCTAGCAGCTCCTTTTCAGTTGTAGTGTAATTCAATTGAGCATCAACCATTGATTTACTAGCATATGCCAGCATACACGGAGCTTTGTCTTTCCTTTGTCATAACATTGCACCAATGGCAAAATCTAATACATCACACATCAGCTCAAATGGCAGAGAAAAATCAGGAGCTTGCAATATAGGAGCTGTGGTCAAACAGGCTTTCAGAAGTTCCAAAGCAGCTAGGCATTCATCTTTGAACACAAATGGGACCTCTTGACACAACAAGTGGCAAAGTGGCTTGAAAATTTTGCTAAAGTCTTTGATGAACCTCCTGTAGAAACCAGCATGGCCCAAGAATGACCTAACTTGTTTGACCTTTCTGGGAGGGGGTAAATGTGCAATTAAATCAATTTTAGCTTGATCAACCTCTATTCCTTCTGAGAAACAACATGCCCTAGGACATTACCTTGAGTCACCAATAAATGAGTCTTTTCCCAACTCAAAACTAGGTTGGTCTCCTCACACCTTTGCAGCACAAGGCTGAGATGGTGCAGGCATTGGCTAAAATCATCCCCCAAAATAGAGAAATCATCCATAAAAATCTCTAAAAACATGTCAATCATGTCAAAAAAGATAGAATACATGCATCTTTCAAAAGTGGTAGGTGCATTACATAGTCCAAATGGCATCTTTCTGTATGCAAAGGTTCCAAATGGACAAGTGAATGTGATTTTTTCTTGATCTTGAGGGTAAATAGGAATCAGGTTATATCTTGAATAACCATCAAGAAAATAGTAGAAAGCCTTACCTGCTAACTTATCTAAGATCTGATCTATAAAGGGCAATGGAAAGTGATCTTTGCTAGTTTTCTCATTGAGCTTGCGATAGTCTATGCACACTCTCCAACCAGTGGTCTGCATGGTTGGAATTAGCTCACTTGAGTCTGCTTGAACTACTGTGATCTCAGCTTTCTTGGGCACCACCTGGGTGGGTGCCACCTATTGAGAATCTGAGATAGGGTAAATGACCCAAGCATCAAGGAGTTTGACTACTTCCTTCATTACAACTTCCTTCATGTGTGGGTTGAGTTTCCTTTGCATCTCTCGAGAGGGTTTAGAGGCTTCTTCAAGATGAATTTTGTGCATGCACACAACTGGATTTATCCCCCCAAATCTGCAATAGTCCACCCTATTGCTCTCTTATGCCTTTTCAACATACAAAGCAATTCTTCTTCTTGCTCAAGGGTGAGAGAGGAAGAAATTATCACTAGCAGTTTGTGATTGGCTCTTAAAAAGGCATATTTTAGAGATTTTGGGAGTTGCTTTAACTCCACATCTGGGGCACTGATGAGTGAAGGCAATAGGGGTTCCTTAGAAGGTGGTGAAAGAGGTAGTAAAGCAGGAGTCCATGGGTGATGCTTTGCTGACCCTGCTTCAGAATTCACACCTTTCACTTGCTCAAGCTCAGATGTGGGAGCTTTTTCTTCCACTGTTTCTTTCCATACTTCTTCAAAAACATCAAACAAATCATTACCATGCAGCAGCTGAGGTAGAGTTTGTTGCATAAATTCATCCAGCACATCAATGAAAAAATAGTCCTCATTCTCTAACTGGGGCTGATGAGCTGTATTGTAGACTTTCAACTTGACCTTCATATTACCAAAAGATGCTTCCATGACCCCTGATCTACATTGGATGCAAACATTTGCGGTGGCCAAAAAGAGTCTGCCTAAGATCACAGGGATAGAAGTAGCACATTTGCTAGGCTCCATGTCCAGCACCAAAAATTCAGCAGGATAAAAGAATTTGTCAACCCCAACCAAGACATCTTCAATGATCGCCACAGGCTTCCTTTTAGATCTATCAGCTAGTTGTAAGATCACATGTGTGGGCTTTAACTCTCCTAATCCCAGCTTCTCATATACTGAGTATGGAAGCAAATTCACACTAGCTCCCAGATCTAACAAGGTTTTTTCAATGGTATGATTCCTAATGATGCAAGGGATAGTGGGGACTCCAGGATCATGGAATTTTGTTGGGGTGCAATAGCCAGTATCTGTTTCACTTTTTCTGCTGAAAAGACTTTCTTGGACAGATGTATCCTTGATTGTCTTTTCTAGGTGCAAAGATCTTTCAAACAGATGGCATAGGCTAGAACCTGCTTGATTGCGTCAAGTAGAGGCAGGTTGATCTTCACTTGCTTAAAGGTTTCCATCATTTCCTCTATTTTGGTATGCCCTTTATCAAAAGGGAAAGGTGCTTGCATTGCCCTAGGAAATGACAAATGTGGGACTGCTCCCCCATTTGCAGCCTTAGCCAACTCGTCATCTCTTTTTTTAGTTTTATTATTTTCTGGAGGATCATCAGTATCCTTCTTATTCAACATGGGTTGCTCCTGTTGTTCCTTCTCCATGACCACTTCTATTTCTTTTTCTGAATTTTTCAAAGGCCCACAGTCTATTTGATTGTCTGCCAACCTTTCACTTCTTAAAATGGTGACAGATTTGGCCTACTCATGGGAAGAGGAAACATCACCTACCACATATTGTCTCCTGGGGTTGTCCATGAGTTTGCTAGGTAGCCTCCCTTCCTCTCTCTTGGCTAAAGTATTAGATAGCTGACCAAGATGGTCTTCTATCTTTTTGATGCTATGGCTATGAGAGTGTATAGTTTCAGACAAGGATCCCAAGTTCTGTAATGAAGCCAGAACTTGTTCCTTAAAAGAAAGTGATCTAGCAGTTGGAGGGGGTGCAGCTTGCTGCACAGGCTGAGCCATAGGTTGGGTCATGGGCTGTTGGTGGTGGGGCCTTGGAATATAATTTTGGTGGTAGGGCTGAGAATTTTTGTAAGGCATGGGCTGTTGTGGCTGCTGGTGGTGGTTTGGAAAGGAATCTTGTCTCCACCACAAGTTGGGGTGGTTTCTCTATTGGTAACCAGCAGTAGGCTGTTACCCAAAGGACTGAGTGGCAACCACATGCTCCATCACTAAATCTGGAAATTGAACAGCTGAGGGGCATTCCTCAAGGGAGTGAGTGGGAGACTGGCATATAACACATGCCTCCTCCACTTTGGCAGCCATGGGTGACTGCATTGCTCCCATGTGCCTATCAAACATCTGGGTCAAGCTATCCACTTTCCTTTCCAAATCATTATACCCACTCACTTCATATATCTTTCCTCTTGTGGTATTTTCTTTCACCATTCTAGGAAAATCCAAATCTCTTGAAAATATCTCTCTCTGCTTGGAGTTCTCACTAATAATGACAAATAACTCCCAAGCCTCCTCAACAATTTTGTGGAGGTAAGTACCCCCACAAGAGGCATCTACCATATCTCCACTTTTAGAATCAATTCCCTGATAGAAACTTTGAACAAGTTGCCATTTAGGGATTTGATAATGGGGACACTTCTTCAGGAGTTCTTTGAATCTCTCCCAAGCTTGGTGAAAGTCCTCAGTTGGATCTTGAGCAAATGAGATAATGCCCATCCTCAATTGGCTTGTCTTGGACATGGGGGAAAACTTGGCCAAAAATTGACATTGAAGGTCACTCCAGGACAGAATACTGTTGTGTGGAAGTATTGACAACCAGGTCCTGGCTCTATCCTTTAATGAAAAAGGAAAGAGTCTCATCCTGGTTGCTTCCTCCCCCAATCCTGCAATATTGAATGTAGTGCACAGTCCTAAAAATTCATCAATGTGTTTATATGGGTCTTCTTTGGTCAGGCCATGGAATGAGGGTAGTATTTGGATTATGGAAGACTTGATCTCATAGTTCCCTTGAACAGCAGGAAATTGAATGCAGAAGGGGGAATTGTAAACCCCTGGTGCATTGAATTCCTTCAAGTTCTAGGTTGCTGTTGCTCACCCATTTCAGCAAATCCAGATGCAGCATATGTGGGTGAGATTTGTTTAGTCCTAAGGAGTCTTTCATCCTCTGAATTTAATGGAACAATCTAAGGATTGAGAGTTCTCCTTCGAAACATACACCACTCACACTCTTAATGCACACACAATGCAGAGCCAATAAGGAATAACACAATTAACTAATAAATCAACAAATGTACAGATCAGAAGAAGAAAAGGAGAAGAGGGATTCAAACTTTAGCACAACCTCTAGCAAAATGCTTCTCATTAGCAACAGCTTCTGATCTGAAGAAATAACAAAAACTACAACAAAACAACAAAAACTTTCAAAAGCAGTTAGTGAAAATTTAAACAGGCTATTATAGATCTACAATCTATTTTAAAATAAACTTAGATCTACCAACTATAAGCACATTGATCCCTGGCAGCGGCGCCAAAAACTTGTTGGAATCCTGCCTTGTGTCTAAAAAGTTAAAATCAAACAGTAAAAGGGTCTATGGTTAGCACACACCAAGGCAGGCTCGCACATAGTCCTACAAGCATTCAGGGCCTGTTATAGCAAGTTTTAAAGGAAAGTAAGGGTATGTCCACAGGGAAATGTGACTGAAAATTAGGCAAATCTCCAGATCTAAAGTAGATCTGGCACCCTTCCTATTGCTAAAACAACGAAAGAAAGAGGACAGGTCTAAGGGTTTGGCACTTTTAAACCAAACTACAAAAAATAATTAAAATTGCATAAATGGATCCAGAGTACAAATCTTGCAGTGAAGGAAAATTTAAAACAAAAAATGGGAAGAAGCATCTTGGAGTTTGGTCTTACTACAATTGGGTTGAGCTGACAGGGTTACAGAGAGTTTAGAGTGCATTAATCCCTCATCTGGCCATAGGCACAGCTACAGGGTAGAAGAATCTGATCTAGGCTAGAGATTTGGCTTGATCATAAGGCTATGATCTGTCCACTTCAATGGTCACAGATAATCCAATAGATTGACTCCATTCTCATGGTTCCATCAGAACTTTATGACCACTACAAATGCTGCAATCGCCAGGCCACAGACAGGCAATTACAGGAATATCAGATCTAGGGAGATTAAATGACATCCAAGAGGTCTACCAGTTAAGTGGGTGAGCTATTCCCATCTACACAAAGCCGATCATGCGCCAAATAAAACCAGAGGAATTATAGATCTAATTACAGCAATTAAACCAACTTTACATTGAATTAAACTAACCATACAATGAAATGCCCTCAGATTTGCAGTCTATGCAACATCCAACCCTCAATAACACTCAACTTTCCCCAAATACAGACTAAACCTCCCTCTTTGCTGCTCCAAACAAATTAGCCAATCATGTTTGGGCTAAAAGGAAGAATAAAGAATTTCGATGCAAGCTCTGATCTCCAGAATTGATCCCCCCTTTTTTCTGGCTGCTTCCCATCCTTTTATAACTTTCCTCCTCTACCTCAGATCCATTTTTCCTGCCAATTACAGCTTTCAGAATAATACTGTTATTCCCTCCATTATTCCCCTTCTAGAAAGCTCTTTCAGTTAGTTAGAGTTGGGGGAGAGCACGTTGGCCGATTAGGGTGTCCCAGGGCACTTCTAAAGACTTCATGCCGATCACCAGAGTGCCTCGGATTGCGTGTAATAGGTCACCAACTTATAGCATGTGCACAGTAGCTTTTCTGAGAAGTCCTTCAGTCGATTTCGATAGGTTCCTGAGGCTTTCGACAGGTTCCAAATAGGCCTTTTGTTCCTTTCGCTAGGATTCAAGATCCTTTCGATTCGATAGGTTTCGATAGGTTGGGGGCTCCTTTTGACAGGTTTGGCTTCTGCTCACTTCATTTTGACAGGTTGATCTATGCACAATGAGTTTCGATAGGCTTGCTTCTTGTACTTGTCGACAGGTTCCATCAGCTTTCGATAGGTTCACCAACTGACCTGCAACAACCATTCGATAAGTGGCATTTGCACGATAGGTTCCAAGATCCTTTCGATAGGATCTCTTTAAGCTCAAGGGGACCTTTCGATATGATGCTTCCTGCTTGGTTTCAACTGCCCGATAGGTTCCAGATCCTATCGAATACTCTAATCTCCACGACTTCTTCCTCTTTAGCCTTCAGATCCTATCGATAGGTTGCAATAACCTATCGACAGGTTGTTTTCTGCCTATTTTTCCTTCTTCAGCACTGCTTTGCTATTGCTGCATGTCCCAAGTGGGCATTGGCTTGGAGCCCTTTTGTGTGCCATAGTTGGGTCAGAGCTGTAGTGAGAGATTGACCTTCTTGTGGGGCACTTTTGGGTGGATTTCTACCCTATGACTGGTTTTCATTACTATCTACAAAACATGATCAACATGCACTTATTTGTCTATTCACAGGTCTATCAAAGGTCAGGTTAAATGGTGAAAAAAGGTATTTTTCACTGATTAACAGTACTCTTGTGTTTGTTTGAAGAAAAAAGGATCTAAAGGCTCAAAGGGTGTATGCAAAAGGGCAGTTGAATGGGTAGGTCTTTTTAAGCTCAAACTGTTCAAATGAAGGCCTTAGATAATATCCTTAGTGTGATGAGTACTGTCAATCAGTTTCAATTCGGGGTTGTCTAACTTCTAGTGACAAAGTGTTGAATCAATCATTCCTTAGAGCAGGAAAAATTTGCCATGAACACTCTTCAAAAGAAAATTGATAGGCCCAAATCTCACTGGGTATGCTCTTCAATTTGACTCATGGGGTGTATTTTTGCCTTTTTCTCTCCTCTCTAATTCACTAAGTACCAATTGAAATTTTTTTCTTGATGTTATATTCATGGAGGTGCTAATTTTTAAAAAAAATCTCAGTTTTAAATGTCTGCAATTTTTTTTTTAATTTCCACATTCTCACATCGGGGTGGGAATTGACTTTATTCTTCTCAGTTTTCCTCTCACTGTTGCACTAAACCTAAGATAAACAGTGTCCTCACTGTTTGAAGAAACATGTATAAGGACAGTAGGGTGTAAAACAGAAGAAACACACTAAACTACAACAGAAAACAAAGAGAAAACTGAACTAAAAGATTGTAAAAAATTAGACTAAGAAAATGAAAAAGAGAATTTATACAAAAGGAGAATTAAGAAAACAAAGCAACTACACAAATTCCTAAAACAACAGCTATATACATCAGAAATTATACTAAAATCAGCAGGTATATATAGAACATTGACTATACTAAACACCTAAAACAATAAAATCCTAAACACAACTACCTAGAAATAATCTGAGTATGAATCTAAATTGATGGAAAAGAATTATCAACATTAATAACACACATTTGAATACAAGATTCATAAAAAATCAGATCAAACAAATACCATATGTACACAACAGTTCTAATGGGGGTGCATGAATGACATAAATTTTGTTTACCCCATCTGAATCTTAACTGAATTGGAAGGAAATGTAATAAAAAAATGTAAGGCCATACCTTTACATTAGCATCAAACCTGAGATCTTTCAAGTCAATAGTTGCAGTTGCGTGCTAGATGCAGGGAGCAGCTCCAACTCCATAACAGGTGAGCCATCAATAGAAAGGCTGAGGGAGCACATGGGTGGGTGCCTCCTCAAGCTAAACTTCAAAAATTTCAGCACACACCTCAGCCGATCTCATCCATCATGGGCAGAAACTGTACAACAGTCCTCATTTCCTCCCTCAATGCCTTCTCATTTTTAAGAAGGAAAAGGCTCCTTAAAAGCATATGGAAATGGGGCTCAACATGGTAAATTTCTTTTTTCATTTAAATAATTTTTTTTTATATATATATTTTTTTGGGGGCTCAAGAGCAGCCCATTATTCAGCTCCTACTACACTATAGTAGGAACGCAGTCCTCTCTCTCTCTCTTTCACACCTTTTTCCATTGAACACCTCTTGGTGCTTCACCACCTTACTAGTCCTCAGGGAATGATTGGCCCTAGCATCCTCATTGATTGCAGAAGCTTCACCAATCATGTAATGCCCTTTAGGATTGGTCACTGTTTAGATTGGGAGCCTGTCCTCATCTCTTCTTGGCAGATCATTTGAGATGTGACCCAGCTGGCCCTCTATTTTTTTGATGCTTTGACTGTGGGAATCCACAGTCTGTGATAAGGAGCTAAGGTTTTACAATGAAGATAAAACCTACTCCTCAAAAGAGGGGCTCTTGATTGAGGTGGCGGCAAAGCTAATTGACCTGGTTGGGGGGACTGATGTGAGAAATGTTGTTTTAGTGCATAACCATGATGGGACTATAGGTTGGAATTATAGGGCAGTGCCTGCTGCTATTGTGTTTTGGGCAAATTAACTTGTCTCCACCTCAAATTTGGGTGGTTCCTCCAAGTATACCTAGCAGACTGTTGTCCAAATGATTGGACAACATTGGCATGCTCATTTGCTATCTCTGAAAATGGACCAGCAGATGGACAATCAAGATGGGAGTGTGTGGGTGAGTGGCATATCAAACATGCCTCTCCAACCTGTGCAACCATGTGGGGCTGCAACACAGTCAACACTTTCTCAAAGTTTTTAGACAAGGTGTCCACCTTCCTCTATAGGTTATTGCATATAGTTAATTCATATAATTTCCCAGTAGAAGTGGGTTCTTTTAAAACTCTAGCAGCTGGTTCAATGTCATTGCTTGGCAAAGACTCCTGCTGCATGGAGTTCTCACTTATCACATCGAACAAATTCCAAGCCTCTACATCAGTTTTGCTGAGGTATGTGCCACCACTTGATGCACCAATCATACATCTACTCTTAGCATCTAGCCCTTGGTAGAAGCTTTGAACAAGCTGCCCCCTGGGGATTTGGTGGTGTTGACACTGCCTCAACAACTCTTTAAATCTATCCTAAGCTTCATGAAATTGTTCAGCTGGGGATTGAGCAAAAGAGATAATGCTCCTCCTCAACTGGCTGGTTTTACCAATTGGAAAAAATTTAGCTAGGAATTGGCAGTGCTGGTCATTCCAAGACTGTATGCTATTTGTCGGGAGCATGGTGAGCCAAGTTCATGCTTTATCTTTAGTGAAGAAGGAAAAAGCCTCAGTTTGGTGGCTTCCTCTCCCAGACTAGTAATATTAAAGGTAGTACATAGAGAAAGAAATTGATCTATGTGCTGGTAAGGGTCTTCCTTGCTCAGCCCATGAAAGCTTGGTAACATTTGCATGGTTTGAGCCTTGATCACATAATTATCCACAACATTAGGGAATTGAATGAAAGAGGAGGATGAGTACGCCCCTAGTGCATTATATTCCCTAAGGGGCTAGGCTTCTCACCCATCTCAGCTGTTACAAAATTTTCAGTAGGTGAGTGTGTTGCTGGCCTAGGACTCAAAACTCTCTCAATCTCAGGATTTAAAAGCTCTAGCTTAGGATTGAGAGACCTTCTTCCTAGCATACAACACACACACAGCAAAACAAGGGTAGCTTACAGCAAATAGATAAAGAAAAATACAAAGAAACACGACTACTGGAATTTAAGACTGCAGAAATGAAACAAAAACTGGGGAGATGGAGATACAAACTGATGCAGGAATGCTCCAGTTGCAGCTAAATTCCTCTAATTGCTACTGCTCTAAGCTTGTAAAAACCAAAAACTTTAATGGGAATTTATTCAAACACTACACAGGCAACAACAAGAAAATAAATGAAAACTTAAATAATAATGACAATGATTTTGTTGTGCTTATTATAAAAATGATAATGAGAAAATAAGGAAAGTAAAGAAAAGCAAAAACAAAACCAAATAAAATGGATTGAACACATCACAAAACAAAACTCATAATCCTGCAAGATACAAGGCTTATTGTAGCAAGTTTTAATAAGTAAGAGTTTATCCCAAAGGGAGTGATGATCTAAACCACAAGGATTATATACTAAATCTCCAGATCTAGCTACATATCTAGCAACTCTAACCCTAAACTAGAAAGCAAGGTAAAGAGAGGGTGCTTAAGTGTCACAACTAAACTAAAAACTAAAAAAAATTAGGAATAAACTACAACTAAAGAAGGGGGAAGAAGAGGGATAATGGTGGTGTGGTAAAATAAAGTAAAATTGATGAGAAGTAGACAACTTTGAGTAAATCAGCACTGCAACTCAATTCAAGAGATGAATCTGTAATAGTCCTTCAAATGGCTACAAGCACATCCGCAAGGTAGAATAATCCAACCTAACCTAGAGGTATGGACTGATCTTAGGGCTGTATTTTTTCTACTTTAATGGTCACAAAATATCCCAGAGATTTCATCCAGTCAATGGATTAAATCAGAACAGGAAACCCATTATAAACACTATGTTTGCAAGGCCACAAGCTCATGCATTCATAGGTACAAACAGTCCTCGAAAATCAAGTAGAAACTACAAGAAATCTCAAGCTGAATGGGGACTTAAACTCAGCTGGTCATTGCTACAAAAAGGCCTACAATGACTCAGCTCACAAGTTTGTAATCTCTACAAAATCTCAGGTCTATTCACTGATAATAGGATTGCAAAATAGAGGAGTTGGGTTTTACAGCTCAAGCAACCATAGGTGCATCCAACCCATATAAATCTTTATGGAAAAACACAGAAAAATATAGATGAAATGAAGCTTTAAAAATGGCCTTTCATTACCTAAAAATGACTGACAATGATTTACCCTCAAGGAAACAGTTTATCCAAGAAATCCCAAAAGAGCTCTTCATGTTTATACAAAACCGATTACAAAACTAAAACTTAAACCTAGCTGCTAGAAAGCTTTAGCCCAACATTGCTGTTGTGCTAAGGAAAGAAGAAAAGGGAAAAAGAAAAGGGAAACTAAACCCTAACCCTAACTCTAAAAATATACTTTGATCCAGCTATTCTGGATAATTTTACAAAACAGCTATTTACTATATATAGACAGTCCATACATCCTTAGTGTGTAATAGCCAATAAAAAACCCACTTTTGGAGCTGGTGGTGTCATGGCCCATTTATGGCCATGTAATGCCTTGGAATGTGTGGGATAGCTAAGCACATTAGGATGTGTACCCTAGAAGCTGTGGAATCCCAAACATGCCACTGAATATTGAAGACAATAGCTGAAACCCATGCCTCGAGTAGATGGTGCTTCAGATTTTCATTCTCATGAAGTTGAAGCAACCTGTAGAGCACAATTTGCAAGCTGTCGAGAGGATGCCCAGAGACTGAATAACAAGACGATAGGATTTTAAATAACCAGTTGAGAGGATGAATGCAGATTGGACAGAAGGAGAGAATTCACGTCAATCCTATCGAGAAGCCACAGATCCTATCGACAGCTATACGGAACCTGCCGAAGGCCGCATCCAACCTATCGAATGAAGAGCCAATAAGACCCAGTACCTGTTGAGAGGTTCCCTGAACCTCTCGACACTCGAATTTGGAACTTCTCAGTTCCTTTCACAGTAATTCGCAACTTCAATACTTTATGCACACACTCCAAGGCATGTCAATAACCCTTGGGGGTATTTTTGGAAGGCATATGGGCGTGAATGTGAACTCTAACCATTTCGCATACACTTGTTCAGTTTGAACCAATGGGTGGAGAGCTTCTAGAAGAAAAATGAGCCACATTTGCAGCTCAAAATAACAAAATTATTCCCTTGAGCTCTGATTGGCTAAAACAGATCTGAAGACAGAGGGGAAAACTATAAAAGCCTGAAAAATTTACAGAGCTACTATCTAGAAATTGAGATAACTGAGGCCAAATCCGAATTCCCATCTCCAACATTCCTTCCGTCTTCCTTCTTCCCCCATTCTCTCCTTAGCCAATCATGATTGGCTAAACCCATTCAGTAGCTAGGGTGAAGTTGAGAGCTGTAATTTGAGAGGTTCAAAGGCTTGTATATGGATTGGATGTCTCACAGATTGTAGATATGAGCATATTTGTTGTAAGTTGTATTGAATCAGTAAATTGTGGATCATAGAGTTATTTTTTATCGGTAAATCTAAATCTTGTGATTGCCATTTGATTTTCTATATTAGAAATCCCTGTGGATGCCTGAGCTTGTAGCCTTGCATCCACAGCATCTGCAATAGCTTAACTATTCCAATTAAGATCCTTGAACTAGAGGGATCTCTGGGATGATCTCTGACCATTCAAGTGGACAGATCATAGCCTTAGGATCACTCCAATTCCATGATCTGTGTTGGATTCTTATACCTTGCATCTAAGCTTGTAGCCAGATGAAGGATTGCTGTAAATCAATTCTATGTATTGCCTTTGAACCAATTGATTTTCAGTGAAGACCAAAATCCCTAGTTGTTACTACCCACCTTTTAATTTTAATCTTTTTCATCATTTCCTTAAATCTGAGTTTTCATCAGTTCTGGATCATTTGAATTTTATTTATGTAGTTTTTTCTAGTAGAGTGGCAACACTTAAAACCTCTCCTCTTTCCTTCCCTTGCATTAGTTTAGGATAGAGTGTAAGATCTGATTTAGATATGGAGATTTACCCTATTTTAGAGCATATTTCCATGTGGACATACCCTCACTTACCCCTTAAAGCTTGCTGCAACAGGCCTGGTTCTTGCAGGACTGGTTGCTTACCTTGATCCCATTTCTCTGTGATTTAGCCTTTTAATTAGTTGTTTTAACTCTTTAATAATTGTAAGGTAAGCAAGTCAACAACAACCCTTTAGCCATTTAAAGCCCCACCCTATCATCTACCATTAAACCCATTTCCCACCTATCTAAGCTCCCAGAAACCTAAAAAATCATAGATCTCTAGTACCTAATTGTTAACCCAGTTAGCCCTTTAATCCTTCACTAATCCCATCCAACTCTATAAATAGAGAGCCACCCCCCCTTGCTTAAGGGCAAGAAAATCCAAGAGAGTTCCCTCTTCCCCTTTTGAGCACTAAAGCCTCCAAAATTCCAGAACTGAGTTCACTCTTCTAGATCCCATTTTCCATTAACAAACCCTTAGATTTGGCTAGAACTAGGCCTTATCCTTCTTCTCCTACCTTCTAGCTTCCAAGCCTTGGAGGTTCAAAACCATTACTCAACCCATTTGCTATTGGAAGCTCACTGGAAGCGCATCAATGTGAAGGTCTACAATGGTGCTACAAGGGCCCGAGAGCTCTGGCTCTCCCCTCTATTCTTCTACCTTCTTTGCTTTCCTATATCCTATAATTTGAGTTATTACGCTATCAAAATTTTGGTGATTGCGGGGGACTTTAAATAGGAACGGAGTGCCTTCGAGTAAGAGGAAGTGTCGTTTATTTTGTTTCTTTTTTTTATTATCATTTGGCCATAAGTAAAGACTGCATACGAGAGGATTGATCGGGTGCCTAACACCTTCTTGATCAATAACTGAAGCCCATACCCAAGAGCCTTTGGCAAAGACAGATAAATCGGAGTCATATTTTTACGCTTTGGGTCACCAAAAGCTCTGGGTGGCGACTCCATCATTTTCAGTGAGTGTGCATCATCGCGACGGACCCGGAAGGTCCACGGTTGCACAGTAAGACTTCTATTTTAAGAATTATTTCTATTATGTACATGGCGGTGCAACTCTTCACATGATCTTTAGCAGCAACATGATAAGCTTTATAGTACAAAATCGTAATTATGATTTTGCTCTTTCTTCAGTACGATTTCTTACTTTTGATCGATCGTAGTTTCACTTTGATCTCTTTGATCGATCGTAGTTTCACTTTGATCTCTTTGATCGATCGTAGTTTCACTTTGATCTCTTTGATTGATCGTAGTTTCACTTTGATCTGTTTGATCGATCGTAGTTTCACTTTGATCTCTCCCGTCTTGAGCTTTCTTCTACAGAATCATAAATATGATTCTCTTCTTTCTTTGACATTGACTTCTTGAGATTACGATTTGAATCGTAAATCTTCTTTTTTAGCTTTACAAGTGATTCCACTATGATTTGGATCGTAGTTTCATGCAATCGTCTTTGTTACTACTTTTTGAGTTCATTTTGGCAAAGATTAACACTTTTGCTCTTTTCTGCTAACTATTCTAAATATTTGTACAATAACATCTCATTAGTAGCAAATTAGGGTCTAGCATCACTAAGTTAATGGTGATAAAATTGTAAATTCTGTTACTGATTAGTTTACACGTGGAAAAAGTCCCAAACACCAAGTCTTTATTTTAAATGAAACCCATTGACTTCTTGAAATGAGACAATGAAGATTGCTTTTCACCCCAATCTTCCACATAATAGATCTTGAGAACTAACAGAATCCATCCCACACCTTGTAAAGACGATCGTGGGAAACAATATCGAGGACGAGAATCAGAGCCACGACCTACTCCCTCACATTGGTGGGAGAGTACCAACTGGGCTAATGCCTTTAAGACCCTTGAATTAATACAAGACTTCTGATGAGTAAAGTATTTTTCCTGCCACCTTGGAAGTTGTGGAAGCCGTAAAAGTAAAAATTTTCTTTAATTCATGGGTTTGAAAGGCTAAAGAATATCATAAAGGTTCACCGATTTTAGTTTCATTGTATTATATTTATTAAGTGCAACATGTGATGAGAAAGCTTCTCTATGTGTGATTTCAAGTGATCGGATTCCTTTAAAATGAATTACATACATGACCCAACTACTATGAACATTAGTGCTCTAAATAGGTACCTAATACGAACTCCAGAGTACAATATTAGTTAGGGTAGCTCTATTTCATCAACTTAACTCTAAGAACACCCACCTTGCACCTTTGGGAGTGCACATGGTAGTAGTGCAAGGTGGTGCTCTTAAAGTTTCAATGAGTAAAAATAGAACAATTTTATTGGTTGCATCTCAACGAGTAGTTTGGGCCTAATATTTATCATTAAACCCCATGTTCAATACAGACAACTATTATTTGAGCCTATATATGATGTTAATCTGCATTATTGTTAGAGGGCCGGGATACTACCCACAAGGGTGGCATTTGAGTGCTACCCACCAGCCAGCTGGGCTCCATGTGGTACTGAATTCGAAGATCGGATGACAACTTGAACATGATTGATCAGGTCTCACCCAGAAATTTTGGTCAAGATCCGATGTGTATCCACCATTAAAAATGTCGTCAAAGTTGGGAAAAAATCAATTCATGTTGTTGGAGGGTGATACCTTATGTTTGACCCATAAAGGGCAAAAGAGTAAAAAAATTTACAAATCCCATGCCCTATGGATGTAGTATCCAAAACTGTTTTGGTTTTTTGATCAAATGGCACATGGCATGTGATCTAGCCCTCACTGGTAGCGCTTGGGCGCTACCCTCATGGGTACCATCCCTTTTCCCTTATTGTTATTGTTATTATTGACTTCAACTGTAAAATTATTCTACTATATTTAGTTCTATTGTTATTGTTTAATTCAATTGCTTTTATGCTACTATATTAAATAATTCGAGAGTAGATACTATATTTTTTTTTTAAATGTAAACATTTTCATTAATTTTTTTAATTTCTTGAAATATAAAACATTTGATTGATTAGGTGACCCGCAGTTAATAAGAAAATTTAGGATTTACAATTTTTAAAGGGTACAACTATTCTCACTCGTTTTCAGAGTAAGGACCACACAATCTTTCACGGACAAAAATCATTGACTAATTTGAATCAGACGGTGGAGATTATTTATTGTTCCAATCTTCCCCATGATAGATCTTCAGATCATGGCACGCCTAACAGATGATCAGATGTTGATTCCACATGGTACCCGTCTCTAAAAGTGAACGTCAACTCCTTTGCCCATGATCTATGTCACTTTTGGGGATGTGTGCTATGTGGAATCAACACCTGACCACTTGATAGGTGGGACATGCCTCTAAAACTGAAGGTCAACTCCTTTGCCATGATCTAAATCACTTTTGGGATGTGTGCAATGGGGAATCAACAATTGACCATCTGATATGTGGAATCAACACCTATTTTACAAAAACTTTAAATAAAAAAGAAATAGATAAATTGATTTCTTTATTTTATAAATTATTTTAGAAAATAAATTTTATAAATGTCCACGTGCTTTGCACGTGCATTTTTACTAGTAATTAAAATTTCTTTGGTATGGTAATTGCGAATTGGTTTGTAGCTAAAACTAGTTCATAAACTAGAATCATTCTAACGAGAATTTTAACCCTTAGACCCCATGAATAGGTAGATTTACAAAACCCAAATTGCCTATTACTTGTCATATGTTTGCCTCAAAGATGAGGTGCAAACTTAAGTATCAACTACAATGTTTCTTGTAATCTAGTGACATTTTGCTTCCGGACAGTGTTATATGTGTCACGCCCCTAGCCCATGGCCTTTTACATCTAGCGAGTCTTGCGCCCGTCTGCCCTAATCCACGAGCCGGGCCATCGTGACAACACCGAACCAAAATCGGTCATCAGTCTATTTATCTAATTTATTTGATTGCGGAAGAATCACATTTTTGTTAAGCTGAATGATTTATCAGTCTGTTATTCCTTACTTGAGGAATTCAAACAATTTTTTAAAACTTTAATTACTCAGACTTCACAACTCTTCATTTACGTGCCTCACATATATAGTGACACATTAAGAACAGGGAATTCTCCTTCTCTATGTTGGCATCAGAGGGAGCCTCCTCTAACGACTCTAAAACAAAGGGCAAAATGAAAGTTTTAGGTTCAGAACAGGTTAATGCGGTCACTAACCAAGGGCAAAACTCCTTAAACGGAGGCTTCCAATCGAGATATCAGAATCATAACCAATACCCAAATCAAAACTAATATAAAAAATGAAGCCAAAACCAATACCATAACCGAAACCAGTATCCTAACTGACACACTTACCCTAACTATTACCAAAATCGAAACCAAAATGCAACCCACAACCAAATAAATCCCCCATACTACAAAAATGACTCACCACCGTAAAACCTTAACCAACCACCCAGAGCAAGAAACGGTTATCAACCCAAGTGAGAACATTACCCACCTCTACCCAATACTATCCCCAATATGTTTTGAATCCTTAACAACCAAAACCTTCTTAGGTTCCCATCAGAAACACCACACCCCTGGCCAGCAAACCTAGACTATAGGAAGTTTTGCTCATTCGATCGATACGCAGGACACACCTTAGAAGAATGCTGGGTTTTGCGGGACGCGATCTATGATATGAATGACCGTAACCAAATCAATTAGGAAGGTCACCAAACCAATAACCAGAACAATACCCAACCTCCGCCAAACTTAGAGATCATTAGCAACCTCATGCCCAACCATATTAACCAAAACCATGCTCCCGTCTCCCTTATAACCAGCTTAAATCTCCCTAGTCAACTAAACGCTCACCCATCCACCCTAATTACCTGAATTAACCCTCCAAACTCTCCCACCGACCCAATCGAAACCTAAAGATTACCAACCAACCAATCTTTAAACCCACCACCGCATCTAACATTTACTCAATGACGAACCCAATCATTTAGAGCTAGGATCCCTTATTTACATAGACATCCCCAAGGACCTGCAACTACCACAAATCCTGAACTAACCCCATCACCCCATTCCCCTTCTGATTCTAAAACTGAGCACTTTGATTCTCAAGTTTTGCCCGAGGATGGTAGCCCAACCTGGCACACAATTGATACAAAGGCCATGAGAGTTATAGTACTTGAACCAAATGTTGTAATCGACCAAGAAACTAAGGAATCGAGTACGGTTGAAACCTTGATTTCTACATTCTTGGAGGAGAAGGAATACACACTTTATCTCCCTCCATGGAAATTTGTGACCCTGGTCTGTATTCTCTCCTCCAATTTTATGCCATTCATTTCAAATGTTTCAAGGAATCAACTAGGGCAAGCTACGACGTGGCCAAGAAATCAGCAGTCCACATGTCCAATCTCAAGTCAGGGATGAACTATCTGCCCCCATGTTTTCCCCGCCTCTCAAAGGATTCTCCATCATTTAGAGGGAGCGATGGTGTAAGTGTTCAACAATAAAAAAGGATAGTAAGGGACAGAGAGAATCATTCAGTTCCTCCACCGCATATAATTTCTCCACCTCAAAGCTCGATATCGCAGCCCCCTTCACCAGTTGTAAACAGGTTTCATAGGCTCCAAAATAATCAATTTTAGAATCAGGGAAAGAGTATGATCTTCTACTACACAAAGAAAAGATCTCGGCTCAAATCTCAATTCTCGAGTTGGTCAAAAAGTCTCTAGACCACTAACATTTGTTAATGAAAGCCCTCATCGACACCCAGATAGCACAAGACAACTCCCGGAGGGCTACATGAGATCACTTCAGTCATGGTTCAACTCTTGACTTTCACATTCCCAGATGCTGACATGCCGAAAGAGGCTCTGCGCAGAAGCCCTGCTCCCATATTCCTGACAGTAGTAATAAGTGGGTTCTCAGTCCCCCAATCATTAGTCAATACAAGAGCTCATCTAAATATTTATCCATTGGTGACACTTAAGATCCTCGTGTACACGGAGCATGACATACAACCATCATCATTATCCTTGATAGCTTATGATGGCACTCGAATGTTTGTCAAAGGAACCATTAAGCCGCAAATTTTTCTCAGACTAGTAGCTATAGACTCCACGTTCCATATGTCCGACTCGTCCAACACTTACAACCTAATCAGGGGAGGAAGTGGTTGGAATCAATGAAGGCCATAGCGTCGACATACCATTAGTGTGTAAAATTTCCCCACGAAGATGTTGCAATCAGGATATATGCAGATGCTCCATTTGAAAGCATAAAATCCGACAATGCTGCAAGTATCCCCATGACCCACGATTCGAGTGGACAGATCATTGCCTTAGGATCACTCCAATTCCTTGATCTGTGTTGGATTCTTATACCTTGAATCTAAGCTTGTAGCGCGATGAAGGATTGTTGCAAATCAATTTTATGCATTACCATTGAACCAATTGATTTTCAGTGAAGACAAAAATCCGTAGCTGCTACTTCCCACCTTTTGGTTTTAATCTTTTTCTTCATTTCCTTAAATCTGAGGTTTCATAATTTTTAGATCATTTGCATTTGATTTTTGTAGTTTTTTCTACTAGAGTGAGCACCCTTAAAACCTCTCCTCTTTCCTTCCCTTGCATTAGTCTAGGATAGAGTGCCAGATCTGATTTAGATCTAGAGATTTACCCTATTTTAGAGCATATTTCTTTGTGGACATACCCTCACTTAGCCCTTAAAGCTTCCTGTAACAGCCCTGGTTCTTGCAGGACTGGTTGCTTATCTTAATCCAATTTCTTTGTGATTTAGCCTTTTAATTTGTTATTTTAACTCTTTAATAATTATAAGGTAAGCAAGCTAACAAGTTTTTGGCGCCGCTACTGGAGATTTGTGTTTTTAAAATTGGTAGATCTATGTTTTTCTCATTTTAGATTTAGATTTTTAATTGCCTATTTTGTTTTTGACTAATTGTTGCTGTAGTTTTTGTAGTTTAATTTTGGGATTGCAGATCTGGATTTATTGTTTGGAGAGGAGCATTATGCTAATTGGAGGAGCAAGTTGTGCTATAGATTGCATTTCCTAACTCTTTTACATTTCTAGATCTGTAGCAATAGTTGTGTGTTTTTGAATTTGTTTTGCTGAAATTTGTGTTGTAATTCTGTTTGTTGTACTGTGTTTCTTTTGTGTGTATGCTTGGAAGGATATCTCTTAATCCTGAGATTGCTCCTTTAGATCTTGAAGTTGAGAGACTTCTCTGACTTAAGCAGCCCATACACACACCTTTGGTTACTTGTGAAAGTTCTGCAATGGGTGAGCAACCTAGGACATTGAAAGAATTCAATGCACCTGGGGTCTACAATTCTCCCTTCTGCATTCAATTCCCTATTGTCCAAGAGAAATATGAGATTAAATCTTCCATCATACAGATGCTACCATCATATCATGGCCTGAGTAAGGAAGACCCCTACAAGCACTTTGATGAATTTTTGGGATTGTTAACTACATTCAACATTGCAGGTTTGGGGCAAGAAGCAACCAAGTTGAGACACTTTCCTTTTTATTAAAGGATAGGGCCAGAACTTGGTTGTCAATGCTCCCAACCAATAGTTTTCAGTCTTTGAATGACCTTCAATGTCAATTTGTGGCCAAGTTTTTCCCCACGTTTAAAATAAGTTAGCTGAGGAAGAGCATCATTTCATTTGCTCAAGCCCCAATTGAAAACTTTTACTAAGCATTGGAGAGATTTAAGGAGCTCTTGAAGCAATGTCCCCATAACTAAATTCCTGAATGGCAACATGTTAAAGTTTCTTATCAAGGAATTGATCCCAAGATTAGGGACATGGTTGATGCCTCATGTGGTGGTACATACCTCCACAAGACAGATGAGGCTTGGGAGTTGTTTGATATCATTAGTGCAAACTTCATGCAAAGGGTGACCTTGTCAAGGGACTTTGACACCCCTCTTGTGGAGGCACTTACTTGCAAAAAATAGTTGAGGAGGTTTGGGACTTATTTGAAGTAATTGGTGAAAACTCAACTCAACAGGAATCTCTGTCAAGAGATATTGAAAATCCTGCTAGGTTGAACAATCAGCAACCCACCAAAGGGAAGATTTATGAGGTGAATGAGTTGGAAAGAAAGATGGATAATTTAACCACAAAGTTTGATAGATTGATGGACTCACTTAAAAATCCAAATGTTGCAAGAGTAGAGGAGGCATGTCTGATATGCCAGTCCCCTACTCATTCAATTGACCAATGTCCTGCTGCACCACAGTTCCCAGATTTAATGGTGGAACAAGCTCATTCTGCTCAATCATTTGGACAGATGCAGTCAAATGAATATCCATGGAGAGGACACCCCAATTTGAGGTGGAACCAAGGTAATTATCAATCCCAACAGCAGCAACAACCAAAGAACCAAATACCTTTCAAAACTGCACAGCCTTATCAGCAGAATTTTTATGCCAAACCAAATTTTCAGCAGTCCATTCCACAACAACCTGTGTAACAGTCTACCCCAGTTCATACCCCTTCCAGGTCCCTTTCTTTTGAATATCAAGTCCTAAATTCACTCCAGAATTTAGGATCTTTAACTCAGACTGTGAATTCTCACAGCTAGAGCATAAAGAAGATTGAAGAAACATTGGGACAACTTTCAAATACTTTGGCAAAAAGAGAGGAAGAAAAGTTACCCAGCCAACCTTTGAACAATCCCAAAGGATAGTTCATGGTTGGAGAAGCTTCTAATTCACATGAAGAAGTAAAAATTGTTACCACTTTGAGAAGTGGAAGAATCATAAATAACAAAGTGGGTACTGCAGAAGAAAAAAATGAGGAAAATGATAAAGATATGAAGAGCAAAGACAGATATGATAGCGGTAAATTCTTGATGGACCTCAAAGAAAATCAAAAAATGAAAACAAAAATCCAAAAGTTTAAAAATGCTTCCAAATCTGTAGATGAAGGACTAGTTCCTCATTTACCATTTCCACATGCAATGAAATCTGTATCCCCTTTTGATAAAGGGACACAAAAATAGATGAAATGATGGAGACTTTCAAACAAGTCAAGATAAATCTACCTTTGCTTGAGGCAATCAAACAAATTCCAGCATATGCAAAATTTTTGAAAGATGTTTGCACTCACAAAAGACAGTCTAGGATATAGTTGTCCAAGAAGGTCTTTGCTGTGGAAAGAGTTAATCAGGTGTTATCCATTGCCACACCTCCTAAACTTCAAGATCCTGGAATCCCCACAATCCCTTGCATTATTGGGGAACATACCATTGAAAAGGCTTTATTAGATCTGGGTGCTAGTGTCAACCTACTTCCATATTCTGTATATGAGAAACTAGGTTTGGGAGAATTAAAACCCACTCATGTGGTGTTACAACTAGCAGACAGATCTGAAAGGATGCCAGTGGGGATGATTGAAGATGTATTGGTGGGAGTAGATAAATTTTTCTACCCTGCTAATTTTCTAGTTTTGGACATGAAACCAACCAAAAATAAAACTTCCATCCCTGTCATTTTGGGAAGACCATTCCTGGCTACAGCAAATGCTTGCATTCAATGCAGATCTGGAATTATGGAAGTCTCTTTTGAAAACATGAAGGTAAAATTAAATGTTTATAATGCAGTCACACAGCCTCAATTCAGTTCTGAAGAATGTTTTCATGTTGATTTATTAGATAAACTGGTAGAAGGGACTTTTCAACAGTTTCTGCAGTGTGAAGAGTTCACCACAAATGTTGAAAATGCTTGGAGAAATTTTGAAGAAGAAACAGTTTGTATCCCAAATTCTGAGGAAATAAATGTTGTGCAAGGAACTCATAATCAATCAGCAAGTTTCTCTTGGAAACCTGCTACTCTTCCCCTTCCACAAACAGCTAAGGTACCTTTGTTACCTTCTTTTCTCAGCCCACCTGATTTAGAACTAAAGCAGCTGCCAGAAAATATGAAATATGTGTTTTTAGGAAATCATAAATCATTGCCTGCAATTATTTCTTCCTCCCTCACAAAGGAGCAAGAAAAAGAGCTGTTGATAGTTTTGAAAGAACATAGAAGGGCAATTGGCTGGACTATTGCTGATTTGGGAGGAATCACCAAATTGTTGCATGCACAAAATCCATTTGGAAGAAGATGCAAAGCCTTCTAGGGAAATGCAAAAGAGGCTGAACCCTCATATGCAAGAAGTGGTCATGAAAGAGGTTGTTAAGTTGTTGGATGCAGGGGTCATTTACCCCATTTCAGATTCAGCTTGGGTGGCACCTACACAGGTGGTACCTAAGAAATCTGGGATCACTGCTGTAACCTCAGATTCTGGTGAGCTTATGTCAACTAGACAAACAACTGGATGGAGGGTTTGTATTGATTACAGAAAATTAAATGCAATGACCAGAAAAGACCATTTCCCCCTCCCATTCATTGATTAGATTTTAGATAAGCTGGCAGGAAAAGCTTATTACTGTTTTCTTGATGGTTACTCTGGGTACAACCAGATTCCTGTGTACCCACAGGATAATGGAAAAGACTATATTCACTTGCCCTTTTGGCACTTTTGCCTATAGGAGAATGCCTTTTGGTCTTTGTAATGCTCCTGCTACCTTTCAAAGATGCATGTATTTCATTTTTTCAGATATGATTGACCAATTTATGGAGATTTTTATGGATGATTTTTCAATCTATGGAGATAGTTTTTCCCAGTGTTTACATCATCTCAAATTGGTATTACAGAGATGTGAAGAAACCAATCTAGTTCTGAGCTGGGAAAAGAGCCATTTCATGGTCACCCAAGGCATTGTCCTTGGCCATGTTGTTTCTCACAAGGGCATTGAGGTGGACAGAGCAAAAATTGATCTAATTGCACATTTACCACCTCCCAAAACTGTTAAGCAAATCAGAAGTTTTCTGGGACATGCTGGATTTTACGGAAGGTTCATCAAAGACTTCAGTAAAATAACCAAACCTCTTTGTCATTTGCTATTGCAAGATGTCCCTTTTGTTTTCAATAATGAATGCATGAAGGCTTTTGAATTCCTAAAAAACTGTTTGATTTCAGCTCCAATATTGCAGTCTCCAGATTATTCATTACCTTTTGAACTGATGTGTGATGCATCAGATTATGCTTTGGGAGCTGTCCTTGGACAGAGAAAAGAAAAGCTGCCTCATGTCATAGCTTATGCCAGTAGATCAATGATTGATGCACAACTCAATTACACAACAACTGAGAAGGAGCTGCTGGCAATTGTTTTTGCTTTAGAAAAATTCAGGTCATATGTCTTGGGTTCACAAATAGTGGTGTTTACTGACCACTCTGCTTTGAAATACCTTCTGTCTAAGAAGGACACCAAACCAAGATTAATCAGGTGGATTCTCCTATTGAATTTGATTTCTGAGATAAAAAGATAAAAAGGGGGTGGAGAATGTGGTGACTGATCACCTGTCTAGAATTTTAACTGCTGAGATTGATAGGCTGCCTATCAATGAATCTTTCCCTGATGAGCAACTTTTTGCCATTAGTGTACACACTCCTTGGTTTGCAAACATAGTCAACTTTTTGGCTACTGGAAGAATTCCTCAACATTGGAATAAAATGGATAAAAATCTTTTCTTCGCAAAGGTTAAACATTTCATCTGGGAAGATCCTCATCTGTTTAAGAGTTGTGTAGACCAAATAATAAGAAAATGTGTTCCTGACAAAGAATTTCATAGAATACTTTCTATGTGCCATGAACAGGCTTGTGGAGGTCATTTTAGTGGAAACAAAACTGCTGCAAAGGTTTTGCAGTGCGGATTTTATTGGCCCACACTTTTCAAAGATGCTCTACAGCATTGTAAGTCTTGCCAAAAATGTAAAAAATTGGGCAGCATTTCCAAGAGAAACTCAATGCCTTTACAACCTATTTTGGTAGTTGAGTTGTTTGATGTGTGGGGGATAGACTTCATGGGTCCTTTTCCTCCTTCCAATGGGAATAATTTCATTTCAGTAGTTGTGGATTATGTATCCCAATGGATTGAAGCCATAGCCACTAAAACAAATGATCACAAAGTGGTTCTTAAATTTCTTAAGGATCACATTTTTTCCAAGTTTGGTTTTCCCAGAGCCATTATAAGTGATGGGGGAAGCCATTTTTGTAATAAACATTTTGAAACTTTATTGAAAAAATACTCTGTGACTCATAGAGTAGCCACTCCATATCATCCACAAATCAGTGGACAAGTGGAGATTTCCAATAGAGAAATCAAACATATTTTGGAAAAGACTGTGAAGAAGGACAGAAAGGATTGGTCCTTTAAGCTGAATGATGCATTATGGGCATACAGGACAGCTTATAAAACCCCAATTGGTATGTCCCCATTCAGGTTGGTTTATGGCAAAGCATGCCATTTACCAGTAGAGTTTGAATATAAAGCTTTTTGGGCCATTAAAACATTGAACATGGATCTAACCACTGCTGGTAATGACAGGAAACTGCAACTTGCTGAGTTGGAGGAGCTGAGAATGGATGCGTACACAAATTCAAGATTGTACAAAGAGAAAGTCAAAACTTTCCATGATAAAAATTTATTGAGAAAAGAGTTCACAGCTGGCTCTAAGGTATAGTTATTTAACTCAAAACTCATGTTTTTCCTAGGAAAGATGAGATCCAGATGGGAAGGGCCATACACTGTCATTCAGACAGCCCCTTCGGGAGCTGTTGACATCCTTGATCCAAGTAATGGAAGAATCCGGAAATTAAATGGTCAGAGGCTCAAACCATGCATTGAAAATACCCAGGAGCCTGTGCTGCCCATCTGTCATCACGAACCTCCAAAAATCTGATGGTGGATAACTGTACATTATGTTTTTTATTTCATAGTTTTTGCTTAGTTTCTTTGTCTCTGTTTTTATTCATGATTTGTTTCTTTTCGCATGGTTTAAATATGCTCCAAGTTAAGTCGTAAAGTAATAATTCTCGTTTCGCAAAGTTCAATTTACTTTTCGAAAAGACTCTAGATATGTAATGAACTACTCGAAAGCAAAGATTTGCTTTTCGAATAGTTGGTTCTGAAGCTATTTTCTTTTTGAAAAGATGTTTCTGAAGCTCTTAAATTTTCGAATGCTACTGATGCCATTCACAGTTGTCTAAAGGTCTATTTTGGAACTTTTCGAAAACTTATAAAGAACTTTGTGAAATTAACTTTGAGTATATTTAAACCCTTTCGAAGTAGGGGCTTCATATTCGAAAGCTTTCTGAAAAGTGACCTATTCCACGGAAACCCTATTTCGCTCTTTCCTTGCACAATTTGAGAAGCTTGCTACATTTTTCTTCACCTTTGTTCGATCATTTGAGTTTTCAGAGAAGGATTTTAGCTTCTAGTCTGGGGGATTTCTGCAAGCAAACAACTCGTTCAATTAAAAACCCTAGATCTCGGTATTTCTCTGCACATTCTCTCTGTTTATCATTTGAAAATTTTCAATTTGTGTCAGCATCTGTTGTGGGCATTTTCATACATCAATTTTGAATGGGAAAAGTAGAGAAATCATTGGCTGCCATGTTCCCAAAATCCTCTGCTAAGAAAGTTAGCAAACCTACCCCAAGGGAAAAGCCAAAACTTCTGCCAAAAGAAAACTATCTATGGATAAAGCGGATAAGGTGGAGAAAGGGAAGAAAGTGAGACATGAGGAACCCATCTCTGCTGCTGCTAGTCCTGAGCCTAAGCTTCCTCCTCTGCCTATACATTTGGTACTGCCAAATCCATTCATTGAAGCTCAGAAGTGAATTCCTGAGCTGATTGTGGACGAAACTTTTTTCGTCACCAAACCTAAGTGCCTGTTATCTTTACGATACATAAGGGAAGCCGCACTAAGCAATATCCTTACCCCTTTGCCAGAGAAAATTTACCCACGAACGGTGAAGTTATGGTACCAAAACCTAATCAAGGTCACTGAAAGAGATGCTGATGTCCCTACCCTGGTTATCTTTATTGGTGATTGTGATCTTACGGTCACATTTGAAGACAGAGGGAATGCTTTGGGGATACCCTTCCAATTGATCCTGCTGGGCCATTGGCTGCTCCAGAAATGGCCTCCTTTAGAGAAATGGCTGCACATTTGACCCAAGGAATTGTGGGCACTGGACAGTCCATCATGAGGAGAGACCTAGCCCCCCAATTTCTATTGATGGACTCCATTTTGAGGGGAAGTTTTTATGTTACCGGGCACAACCAAGAGAGGAGAACACCAATTCTAGACGCTCTTTTTCACTTTTCTAAGGGGCAGTTTTTCAATGCCCCTATGTTAATTTTTGAAGCCATGGCTGATATTAGTGCCAAGTTGAAAAAGGAGCAGAAATTAGCTGGCCTCCCATTTGATAGATTGATTACAGCCCTCCTCAGAGCCAAGTTTGACATTGATAATGAGGAGCCATTCGAAGTCATTGCTCCTCCCAATTTTTGGAAAAAGGCGTGGACTACAAGCCAAGCCATGCTGAGAAGAATGAGAGAGGAAGGTGAACACACCGCACTGCTGGTAATGAACCTGCACCCAAACCTGCCCCCGCAGTTCCCTTAGAACCAGTTTTGGCAGAACCTGTGGTGACTAGCTCTTTAGCTGCACCACTTCTCGAAGCTGCTCTACCAGACCCTCTGGTGACCAGCTCTTTAGCTGCACCCATTGTTGATGAAACTTTCCTTCCCATGGTGACCAGCTCTTCTGCTGCACCAATTTTTGAGGAAGTTGGCCTTTCACCCTCCTCCCCTATTCCAGCCCCTGCCACTTCACCTATCCCAACTGTCCCATCTCCCATACCCTCCATTATTCCAATTATCGATTCCCCCTCTACACCAACCACTCCAACCATACTCACACCACCAATTTCTCCCACCAATGCCCATGTTTTAGCTGCAGATTTTATTGCCCCATCTCCCTGCACTCCTCTGCTCCAAAGCCCCTCAAATTCACCTGCTCATTCAGCCCACACACCTGAAGTATCCCATACACCTGAACCTGAGCCTTTCACTACAGAGGCTTATTCTTCCTTAATGGGATCTATTTTTGACACCATGGGACTTGAACCTACCCCTATACCTGACCCTCATCATTTCACCCATTTACCTACTTCCCCCTTTACAGCCATTGCACCTCCACCCTCCACTTCAGTTGTACCAGTCCCTGCTATGCCCACCTTTTCCCCAGCTGCCTCTATTACCCAAATACTTGCCTACCTCCAATCCATCCAAGCCCAACTCCAAATCAACACCGAAAACCAGTCTGTGACCAATGACCTACTCCAAACCTTAGCCTCCACATCACACACAACCACCATTATCCCTTTACCTACTGTTGATTCCCATGCTACCCAAACTGAACCAGAGGTAGTATTGGTTGATCTGCCCACCCCCACCACTACTGCCCATGCAACCGAAACTGAACCTGAAGTCCCTCTGGTGGCATCCCCTTCACCACTCCCCACTTTCACTGAGCAAACCACTCAGACCGACCCTGAAGTCCTCCTTCTGGACACTTCTTCTCCCCCTCCCACAGCTGGGATACCTTTGGTCCCCTACCATTCCATTCCCCTTCCCCGATTTGCCTCCCTCATAAGAGCCATGGAAGAAAATCCTTATATCTGCAGAGATGTTCTAAAAGGGTTAGCTGATTTACAAGCCTACCTTCGAACCCCTTATGAAAACCAGATTCGGAAGTTAGAGTTATTTATGAAATTTGAGAGAGAGAAAATGAAGGACTTGCTGGGTCAAACCTTTCAGATGGTTAGGAGTGAGCAGCACAAGGTGACCATGTTACAAACACAGCTTGACCAAGAAAAACTGAAGACCACTAGACTTGGTAAGTACATTGGCCTCACCAAAAAGATAAAATCAGAGGAATACACTGAGCTGCAAAACACAATCCAGGAGAAGGCTCAATCAAGTTCAGACTCCAATACTGATTCCAGTTCTGATTCTGACAGTGACTCCAGTTCTGAGCCAATTGAACCAACTTATGATACAGATTTTGACCCCAGTTATTAGATCACATTGTACTTATCTGTGTTATGAGTTTGTAATATAAAATTCTGGTTTTTCTGTGAAATTACTATGCATTTTTGTTCTTTCTTTTTGTCATTATATTGTTTTTCTTGATTGCTTCATTTCTTTGCTTTGGACCAGTGCTCCCATTAGGTTTGGGGGTGTGGCATAAATGTTAATAATTGAGTTAACATCAGTGCAGCTTATGATTAGTAGAACTTTTGAAAATGAAGTAATTTCACACCTGTTGTTTTGAAAAATGAGGAAGCTAGAACTTTTTAAAATTAATTTCTTCTATAATTCTAATACTTTCATAAAATGAATGTCAGAAAATTTCCAAAAGAAAATTGATGTTTCAGTAAACCTAAAAAGAGAGAAAACAGTGATGATATACCTCAGGAATTTGATAGAAAACCACACCCAGTGAGATTTGGACAGGAAACGTATTCTTTGGAGGTATGAATTGGCAATTTTTTCTGCTCTAGGGACTGTTTGAACCTGCTTGTTATCACTAGAAGTTACATATATCCAAGTTGAAATTATTTGACAGCAATCATGATATTAAAGACATGATGTAGGGCCTTCTTTTGGACAGTTTGAACTTCAAAAAGCCCCACCTTTTAAAAAAAAAAAAAAAAAAAAAAGAAACTGCCCTTGATACACACCATTTGAGCTTTATAAATCAAAGATTTCTTTGAAACCTCATCAACCTCATTTAGCCTAACCCTCACTCTGAGAATTCAGAAGGTAAAGGAAAGAAAGCTGAAGAAAGGTGAGTTGGGTAATAGTTTGGTAAAAGAAAAAGAAAAATAATTGAAGGCAACGATGTATCAGCAGAAGAAATAGGGCATTCCAGTCACTGCTGATTTGAGAAATTTGGGAGAAGTCATTTCGTTGGAAGTTTGAAAAAGAAAGAGAAAAAGATGGCCACTTTGGCTCTGAAAATTCAAAGAAGAAGATGAAATTGTGCTGAATTGAAGAAGGTGTGTCTATCACCTCCTTACCTTGACTGACTTCTCAATTTTGAACTCCATTCCACCCCTTTATTCTTGATAAATTTCACCCATAAGCCACATTACAACCCAAGTTAAAGTCCTTACTGATCAATGATGGATTGAGCTGTCACATGGAGATAAGGATTTGTGTAATTTATGGTGAAAAAAGGAGTAAATTCAGAACTGAAAAGCAATGCCTATGCTCCTGCTTACAATCTTATTTGAGGACTGTAATTACTCTTGAGCTGTGTGAAATAGTGCAACCCTCATATTTGCATGGTGAGTGAAAACCCTGCTGAGAGTTGAGTTTGAAATCAAATTATTTGGAGTAACATCAAAACTGAATTCTCAAATAAAAGGCAAGCTTTTCATTAATTTTTCTTGTAAAAACTTTTTAGCACCAACTGAGTGAATGGTAAAGGAATTACAGCAGAATTTTAGTTTTGAACTGATGTTTTCTTGAAAATCTTCTTACAACCTGACTGATGCAGGTGTGAATAATCTGATTGGATGAAAGTTTGCTTGAACAGAACTACATTGATCTTAACTGATTTATTGGAGAAGTTTGTGGGTACCTTCACTGGAAACCCTCAGGAGACTTCACTCCTCCACTAGGGATCACCTAGGGGTTTAAAAGGCTTGTTGCATATGCTAAATGCAACTGTGCTCCCTATAAAAATGGCTTTTCATTCTATTTTTAAATTTTGTCTTTGCTCAGGGACTAGCAAAGCTTAGGTTTGGGGGTGTGTTGAGAACTGGAAAATACCATTTTTCACCCCTTAATCTGGGCCTTGATAGACCCTTAAGAGAACTAAATAAGTGTTTTAAGTGTTTGTTTTACAGCTAACAATAAAGGCAGGCTTAACCTTGAAAGTAGCTCAAAAGTGCCAAAAAGATGACATTCCATGTCAATCCAAAGGAAGAGGAAGAAGAAACAACCTCACAAGCGGTTGAAAGGTCCGAATTGAAGAGGCAAAGGCCTGGTTTCAACCTGGAAAGAGGTTTGGAGCTATTTGAAAAGAAGAATGCACTACAGAATGCTATTCGTAAAGGTCCCCAATCTTTGCAAAAAGGTCCCCAAGCTCTGCCAAAAGGTCTCCAGTCTTTGCGAATAGATCTCCAGAAGTTATAGTTCTGTTCGAAAAGGTCCCCAATCTTTGCGAATAGATCTCCAGAAGTTACAGTGCTTTTCAAAAAGGTCTCCAATCTATGCGAAAAGAGCTTCAGAAGTCACAGTACCTTGCGAAAAGTTCTCCAAACTGTGCGAAATGATATCCTGAAGACTCTCAGCATCTGCAAGGGCAATTCAGTAATCTCTACACGCGCCCCAATGCATTTAAAAGCCTAGGGACATTCCGGAAGATTTTGAGCACGAACCAAAGGCATATTCCACCCCATGTGAACACCCAAAGATGAAATTACTTGGCGGGAACTTCTAGAAGCTCAAACAGATTTTTGAATTACATAACAGAATTGATGCTTCTATCACCTGATTGGCTGAACCAGATCGAGAAATTCTGATTGGCCAGAACAGATCTGGATCCTCCTGCTCGACCACCATTGGTCAATACAGATCTGAGCACCTCTGATTGGTTGATCCACATCTGAGCTGGACTTGGGGAAAACTATAAATAGACAAACCATTTGCCCAATTGGAGCATCCAGATTTTGAGTTTCATTCCTATTCCCTCATTTTCAAACCAGATAATTTTTCTGGAATCCCTGTAATATCTTCACTTTGACTTGCAATTGGGAGTTGTGAGACATTTCTGTAATTCAAAAGAGAGTTGTATTCAAGACTACAAATCTGAGAGCTGTTTAAGCTGCGCTCTGTAATTGTAATGGTGAATTTGAAAAGGTTGTTGTAAACCGTATATTCTCAATTGGACTCATGTTAAGGGTTCCCTCTGATCTCCTTATTGCATTAGACTCCTTTAGATTTACCGTTTTTCATGCAATTTCCCTTGATTCATTAATCCTGTGAGAACTAGTGTTGGTAACCTAATCTCTCACGACATTTGTAGTGATGCTTCTTGTTCTAAACTAAGGCTTTGGATTGAAGACTATTGGATGGTTTGTGGCCATTAAAGTGGACAGACCATAGCCATAAGCCTAAACCTAATCCTTAAATTAGATTTATTTCTCTTACATCTGCGCTTGTAGCCAGATGAAGATTGGATCATCTCTCAGTTGAGCTGCAATCGTTCTCATCAGTTTTGAAGGACCAAACCAAAGTTAGATATTACCTCTGCATTTTTTATATAAGTTTACCTCAAACGTTTCCCCAACTCGGATCTGGATCACTTAGTTTAATATTTACTTTTATCATTTAGTTAATGTGACAAATTCAACCTCTCATCTTATGTGCTTTCTAGATAGGGTAAGAGGCCAGATCTGGTAGCTCAGATCTGGAGGTTTATCTTGCATTTTAGACAAATTCTTTGTGGACGATCTTTCACTCACTTACATTTAAAACTTGCTATAATTGGCCCTGATCTTGCAGGCTAATTCACTTCTACCTGTGCTGATATTTCTTTATTTTCTAGTATAATTTAGCAGTTGCAAACCTGTTTTCAAAACACATATAAATCAAGCACACTAAGAAGTAACAATAACCCTATCTTGGAGGCCCACAGGAAAGAGGAATGAAAGTTATAGGACCAAATTTGGCATGCTTGCCAGAATGGTCCCTATATTCTGCCCTAGGTCCCTCAGGAACCAAAGCACTTTCCATCAGGTAGCCCACCATGTCCCAAGGCAGTACAAGACCTTTGGGGGTGTGTTGAGAACTGGAAAATACCATTTTTCACCCCTTAATCTGGGCCTTGATAGACCCTTGAGAGAACTAAATAAGTATTTTAAGTGCCTATGTTGCAGCTAACAATAAAGACATGCTTAACCATAAAAGCAGCTCAAAAGTGCCAAAAAGATGACAATCCATGTCAGTCCAAAGGAAGGAAGTGAAGAAACAACCTCATCAGCTGTGGAAAGGTCTAAATAGAAGAGGCAAAGACCTGTAAGAGAAGCAGGGAACATTTGAGCAGAAATGCACTCTGAGTTCTTTTCAAGAAGAACTTGCACTTTTCGTAAAGAACCTTGAACTTTGCGAAAAGAAGAAAACACTCCTCGAAAAGAAGATTGAACTTTGCGAATAGAGCTTCAAAAGTCATTAAACTTTGCGAAAAGGCCCCTGAACTCTGCGAAAAGGTATTCTGGAGATTCGCAGCTTTAACAAGGGCAATTCAGTAATCTGTTGCACGCGTCCCAATGCGTTTTAAAACCCAAGGACATTCCGGAAGATTCTAAGCACGAACCAAAGGCATATTCCACCCCATGTGAACACCCAAAGATGAAATTACTTGGCGGGAACTTCTAGAAGCTCAAACAGATTTTTGAATTACATAATGGAATTGATGCCTCTGTTTCCTGATTGGCTGAACCAGATCAAGCATTTCTGATTGGCCAAAACAGATCTGGATCCTGGTGCTCGACTCCTATTGGTTGATACAGATCTATCCAATTTTGATTGGTTGATACACATCTGAGCTGGCTTAGGGAAAACTATAAATAGACGAACCATTTGCCCAATTTGGGTATCCAGATTTTAGAGTTTTCATCTCTGTTTCCCTCATTCCGGTCAGATAGCTTATCTGAACCCCCTGTAATCCCTTCTTGTAGTTTACCTTTGAGAGCCATTGTGAGTGATTTGTACTTCCAAGTTCGGATTCAAGACTGTAAGTCTGAGGGCTCTCTAAGAAGCCGTGCTCTGTAATTGTAATTTTGGATTTTAAAAGGTTGCTATAATTTGTGTCTTCTCCATTGGAGTCATGTCGAGGGTTCTGAATGTTCACCTTAGTGCATTAGACTTCTTTAGATTCACTCATCCGCATGCAACTTCCCTTAATTCATCACCTTGCGAATTAGCGTTGGTAACCTAATTCTAGCGACATTCTGATGATGTTCATGTTACGAACTAAAGAATAGGCCACAACTATTGGATGATCTGTGACCATTTAAGTGGACGGATCATAGCCATAAGTCTAAACCTATTCCTTAATTCGATTTATTTCTCTTACATCTGTCTTTGGTAGCGATGAAGATTGAATGCCTGTTGAACTACTGATTCTCCATTAAAATTGAGGCTAAAGTACATGAAGCTATTATTTCGCATTTGTCTTATTTTAAACATCTCCCAACTCGGATCTCGGATCATGTAGTTAGTCTTTTCTTTATTTGCTTATAGTTAAATGTGACACAATCCAACACTCTCTTTTATCTATTCTTTTTTAGATAATTATAGAGTCGATCTCGTAGCAGATCTGGAGGTTTATCTCTCGGTTTAGACAAAATTCTCTCGTGACGATCTTGAAATACTTACTTTTAAAACTTGCTACAATTGGCCCGATCTTGCAGGCCCGTGTTAGCCCCAATGTGCTGATATCCCTTTCATAAGTTAACATCCATATAACCTAGCATTCTTTAATTCTTTAATTTTTGATTCATAATGCACACAATTATGGCACACTTGGAGCGACAACATGTTTTTGGCGCCATTGCCGGGGAAGTTTGTTCTAAAATAGATAGACCTATGTTTATTTTCATTTATTTATCACCATTTATTAATTTTGTTGTTATTTTTATGCAAAAGATAGTCAGGTAAAAGGAAAGGAAAGTTCTTAAATAGACAGTCTGTGCATCAAACTCTCTCGAAGTTGTATGTTTGGCGGAGAACCCTCAATCTGAGATTCTCCGTTAAATTCGAAGTTGAAAGACTCTAAGAAACCGACATACATCATGCATCATCTGCTGAAATCGGGGAAGAACAGAGATTGTTAAGAGACTACTTTGCCCCTGGTGCTTATAATTCCCCATTTTGCATTCAATTTCCCACAGTGGAGGGAAATTATGAAATTAAGTCCTCCACCATCCAAATGTTGCCTTCATTCCATGGATTGAGTAAGGAAGACCCTTACAAACACATTGATGAATTTCTCGCTTTATGCACAACATTTAACATAGCACCTGGTCCGAGGCAACCAAGCTTAGGCTCTTTCCTTTTTCATTAAAGGACAAAGCTAGAGCATGGTTATCTATGTTAGCACCAAACAGATCACATCATGGAATGATTTGCAATGTCAATTTTGTCAAAATATTTCCCAATGACTAAAACCAAATCGAGACAAAGCATCATCTCTTTCTCCCAAAACTCAATCAAACTTTCCATGAAGCATGGGAAAGGTTTAAAGAATCAGTATAAGGCAATGCCCTCACCATCAAATTCCTAAATGGCGGTGGTTCAAAGCTTCTATCAAGGAACCGATCGTATAGGGCAAGAACATGGTGGATGCCTCTTGTGGAGGTACCTACTTACGAGAAAAAGTTGAAGAGGTTTGGGACCTCTTTGAGGTGATTGGAGAAAATTCAACCCAGGAATCTCCAAGGGACACCGAGAATCCACTAGGATGAATAATCCCCAATTCACAAGAGGAAAGTTTATGAAGTCAATGAGTGGAATGGAAAGTGGATAATTTGACCACAAAATTTGATAGGATGGACTCATTTAAAGCTCCAAATGGGTCAAGAGTAGAGGAGGCATGTCCGATATGCCGCCCCCACTCATTCCATTGATCAATGTCCTTCGCATCACAATTTAACTCATGATGGAACAAGCTCATGCACTCTCTTATGGACAGATGCAATCGAATGACTACCCATGGAGATCTCATCCTAATCTCGGGTGGAATCGGAAATTACCCCAACAGCAGGATTCAAAATCAATTACCTTTCAAACTGCTCACCATATCGAGAATTTTATAATAAATCAAATTTTCAAACTAACCAACAACAAGCCATGCTGTCAACCAGCCCTGCCCTCCTAGATCCCCTCGACCTTTGAAGAGCGGTCTTGAGTTCACTTCAAAATCTTGGAACTACTGTCTCGATCGTGAACCTTCACAGTTAGAGCATTAAAAATTGAAGAAACTCAGGCCAACTCTCAAATTCATTGGCTAAGAGAGAAGAGGGTAAACTACCCGACCAACGTGAACAATCCTAAGGGCAGTTCATGGTTGGAGAATCCTCAAATGGCCATGAGGAAATCAAAGCTGTGACTACTTTGAGAAGTGGAAGAATAATAAACAACACAAAGGTAGTAAAGAGGAAAAAGATGAAGAACAAGTGCAGGAACAACAATTTGGATAGCAATATGGTCATGATTTACATCGTAAAATTCAAAAAATGAAAAACAGAAAATAACAAAATTGTTGAAAAGATGAGGAGGAGAAATTTGTTCCTCACCTCCCATTTCCCCATGCAATGAAGCTCCTTTTGACAAAGGAAACACAAAAATTGAGGAAATGATGGAGACATTCAAGCAAGTTAAAATTAATCTACCTCCGCTTGATGCAATCAAACAGTCCCCTTATGCAAAATTTCTCAAAGAGGTGTGGCACCCACAAAAGGCAATCTAGGATACATTTATCCAAGAAGGCCTTTGTGGAGAAAATCAACCAAGTGCTATCAATTGCAACACCACCTAAGATGCAAGACCCTGAATCCCCACAATCCTGCATCATTGGGGAGCACACCATTGAGAAAGCCTTGCTAGATCTGGTGCTAGTGTCAACGCTTCCCTATTCTGCCTATGAGAAGCTAGGTTTGGGAGAATTGAAACCCACTCAAGTGGTGTTACAACAATGACAGATCTGAAAGGAAACCTATGGGGTTGATTGAAGATGTTTTGGTAGGAGTAGACAAGTTTTTCTACCTGTGACTTTTTGGTGTTGGACATGGAACCAACCAAAAGTACCACCGCCATCCTGTCATTCTGGAAGACCATTCACAGCTACAGCTAATGCATGCATTCAATGCAGTGCAGCATCATGGAGGTGTCTTTTGGAAATATGAAAGTTAAATTGAATGTGTATAATGTTGTTACTCAACCTCAATTCTCGAGGAATGTTTCCATGTTGACATCATTGATGAGCTGGTGGAGGAGTCTTTACAAACATTTTGCAAGGTAAAGACTCCACCACGAATTTAAAAATGATTGGGGATCCACCGAGAAAGAAGGAAAGGAGATCAAATTCAGCAGAGTCTGCTTTGTGCAAGGCACTCACCTTGATCATCAAGTTCTCTCTCTTGGAGACTTGCTCCTCTCCCTCTTCGACAAGTTACCAAGGTACCTTTGCTGCCCTCTTTCTCAAAATTTCACAATTGGAACTCAACAGCTCCCCAAAATCTAAAATATGTGTTTTGGGAGATCATCAAACACTACTGTGATTATTTCTTCCTCCCTTACAAAGGAGCAAGAAGAGGAGTCACGTTGGTAGTTCTAAAACAAGACAAGAAAGCAATTGGTGGACCATTGCTGATTTAGGAGGAATAAACCCAGTATGCATGCATAAGATCCACTCGAAGAGGATGCCAAGCCTTCTAGAGAAATGCAAAGAAGGTTGAATCCTCACATGCAAGAAGTGGTAATGAAGGAAGTTGTCAAGCTGCTAGATCTGGAGTCATTTACCCCATTTCATTCTCTTGGGTAGCACCCACACAGTGGTGCCTAAGAAATGCATCATCAGTTAGCAAATTGAATCAGTAAACTTATGTCCACCGGACAAACAAGCTGGATGGAGGGTGACATAGACTACAGAAAATTAAATACCATGACAAGGAAAGACCATTTCCCCTCCCTTCATTGACCAAATCCTTGATAAGCTTGCAGCAAAGCTTACTATCGCTTCCTTGATGGGTACTCTGTTACAACTGATCCTCGTACCCACAGGACCAAGAAAAGACCACCTTCACCGCCCATTTGGCACTTTTGCCTATAGGAGGATGCCCTTTGGTCTTTGCAATGCCCTCGCTACTTTTCAAAGATGCATGTATGCCATCTTTTCGACATGATTGATCAATTCATGGAGATCTTCATGGATGACTTTTCAATTTATGACCTTTTCCCAATGCTTACACCACCTCAAGTTGGTGTTGCAAAGATCTGAAGAAACCAATTTGGTTCTAAGTCGAAAGAGTCATTTTATGGTCACCAAGGCATTGTCCTAGGACATGTGGTCTCCCATAAAGGCAAAGAGGTGGACCAAGCAAAATTGATCTAATTGCACATTTGCCTCCTCCTGTAACTGTTAAGCAAATCAAGTTTCATAGGGCATGCAGGATTTTATAGGAGGTTCATCAAAGATTTGAGAAAATTTCCAAGCCACTGTCATTTCATCGTGTCAAGATGTTCCTTTTGTGTTTACTAATGAATGCATGACGCCTTTGAGGTCCTTAAGAAATGTCTCGATTTCAGCTCCCATCTTGCAGTCCCGACTATTCAAAGGTCTTTGAGCTGATGTGTGATGCATCAGACTATGCCCTAGGAGTCCGTCCTAGGCGTAGAAAGGATAAGCTTCCCCATGTCATAGCTTATGCCAGAGATCCATGATAGATGCCCAGCTCAACTACACAACAACCGAGAAAGAGGCTGCCATTGTGTTTGCATTGGAAAAATTCAGCCTTATGTTTTAGGTTCACAAATTGTGGTGTTTCACCACTCGCCCTAAAGTACCTTCTCTAAGAAGGATACTAAGCCCAGATTAATCGGTGGATCCTCCTATTACAGGAGTTTGATCTACGATTAAGGATAAGAAAGGAGTGGAGAATGTGGTGGTGATCTCTTATCCGCAATTCTCAATCGAGGATGATAGCTTACCCATTAATGAATCATTTCGATGAGCAACTTTGCCATCAATACCCACAGTCCTTGGTTTGCAAACATAGTCAACTTCTTGGCTATTGGATGATTCCTCAACATTGGAATAGAATGGATAAAGATCTTTTCTTCTCACAAGTTAAACATTTCATTTGGGAAGATCCTTATCTATTCAAGAATTGTGCAGAACCAAGTGATCGGAAGTGTGTCCCGGACCATGAATTCTCGGTATATTGTCAATGTGTCATGAACAGGCTGTGGAGGCCATTTCAAGGCAATAAAACATGCAAAAATTCTGCGAGTGGTTTCTATTGGCCCACAATCTTTAAAGATGCCTTACAAAGACTATAAATCTTGCCAGAATCGCCAAAAAATGGCAGATTTAAAAGAAACTCAATGCCCTGCGACCAATCCTCGGTAGTTGAGTTGTTTGATGTTTGGGGCATAGATTTTATGGGCCCCTTTCCCTTCTAATGGAAACAATTTCATCTTGGTAGGCAGGATTATGTCTCCAAGTGGATTGAGGCCATAGCTACCAAATCAATGATCACAAAGTGGTTTTAAGATTCCTCAAAGACCACATTTTTTCCAGATTTGGATTCCCCAGGCCATCATTAGTGATGGGGAAGCCACTTTTACCAGAGTTTGACTCTCTATTAAAAAGTACTCACACTCACGAGTAGCCACTCCCTATCATCCACAAACCAAAGTGGATGTGGAGATTTCAAATAGAGATCAAACACATTTTGGAAAAAAAGCTGAAGAAGGACAGAAAGGACTGTCCTTTAAGCTTAATGATGCTTTGTGGGCATCTGAGCGCCTACAAGACTCCTATAGGGATGTCCTTTGAGGTTTATGGCAAGGCATGCCATCTACCCGAGAATTAGAATATAAGGCCTTGTGGGCAATCAAAACTTTTAATATGGATCTAACTGCTGTCGGTAACCACGGAAGCTTCAACTCATCAATCGAAGAACGAGGATGGATGCCTACACTAGCTCCAGTTGTACAAAGAAAAGGTTAAATCATTCCATGATAGGAGCCTCATGAGAAAAGAGTTCATACCGGGGTCCAAGGTATGGTTATTCAACTCTAAACTTAAATTCTTTCTGGCAAATTGAGATCCGGATGGGAAGGGCCATACACTCATCAAGGCCTCCCCTCGGAGTCATGGATATTTCAGATCCCAAGGATGGAAGAATACTCAAGGTAAATGGTCGAGGCTCAAACCATGCATTGAAAACACCAGAGCCCTTCTTGCCCACCTATCATCATGAATCTCCAAAAATCGATGGTAGAAAAGTGTATAATATGTTTATACAACATTGTTTTTCGATTTTTTTTTACATCTATTTTTCTTGTATATAGTGTAAATACACTTCAAAGTTCAAATCGCAAAGTAAAAAGTACTTTTCGAAAAGTTCAAAGTTCTATTCGAATTGATTCTGGAGCTGTAATGAACTACTCGAAAAGAACCATGTTCTGTTCGAATAGTTAAAATTTCCTTTTCGAATAGAAAATCTGGGGAGAAGTCCTTTGCGAAAAGATCTTTCTGGAGCCAAATCCATTTCGAATAGACATACTGAAGCTCAGTTCTTTGCGAACTACACTTTCTCAAGATTTTTTACCTTTCGAAAGACACTTTTGGCATTAGATTTTCTGTTTTAGGAATTTTAGTTTCAAATTCTATTTTTAGATCGCTGATTTTTTTCTTTCTTCGGTTAATGTGTCCTCGTTTTACTAATTTTTGTCATTTTTCTGTGAGTACAGTTAGTTTCTAACTTTGTTTCCCTATTTTGCATTCACAAATTCTGTTTTTGTATCAACACTTTTCTATTTTTTTTTTTAACTTTATATTCAGTCCCTTACCTTGTTTTTACTGTTTCTCTGTTATTAGCATTAGTTTCCTTCCATTTGCATAGTAATCCTTCTATTTTTTAGATTTTATTTAGCAGTTCTAGCGTTGGTTTGTTGATTTTTCTTGCATTTGTATATCATGTTTTCCATTTCCTTGCTCATATCTTCAGTTCTACATTTTTATTTTCTGCTGCATATAGTTTAGATTTTTTACATTTCTTAGTTTTTCTTCTTCTTTTACCTGCTAGTCTCTCATTGTCTAGAACATTGAGGACAATGTTCATCTTAGGTTTGGGGTATGGCGATGCCAATAAAATAAGTTAATGCTTGATGCGACTTATGATCGTAGAATTTTGAAAATGAAGTAATCTCACACTGTTTTTTTTTTTTTTAAATGAGGAAGTTAAAACTTTTAAAATTAATTTCGATTATAATTCTAATACTTTCATGAAGTGAATGTCGAAAATTTCCAAAATAAAATTGATGTTTTAGTAAACCTAAAAGAGAGAAAACAAGGATGATATACCTCAAGAATTTGATAGAAAATCACACCCAAGTGAGATTTGGGCTCTTTGAAATGTATTCTTTGGAGGTATGAATTGGCAATTTTTCTCTAGGACCTTTGAACACGCTTGTTTTCACTAGAAGTTACACATATCCAAGTTAAAATATCTTGACAAAGAATCATGATATTAAAGACATGATGTAAGGCCTCCTTTTGGACAGCTTTGAACTTCAAAAAGCCCAACCTTTTGAAACCGCCTTGATACACACCAATTGAGCTTTATAAATCCAAGATTTCTTTGAAACCTCACCAACCTCATGTAGCCTAACCTCACTCGAGAATTCGGAAGGTAAAGGAAAAGTCAAGAAAGGTGAGTTGGGTAACAATTTGGTAAAAGAAAAGAAAAATAATTGAAGGCAATGATGTATCGCCAGTAAGAAATGTGGCATTCACCAATGTTGATTTGAAAAAAAAAAAAAAAAGGAGAAGGCATTTCATTGGAAGTTTGAAAAAGAAAGAAAAGATGGCCACTTTGGCTCGAAAATTCAAAGAAGAAGATGAAATTGTCTTTGAATTGAAGAAGGTGTGTCTATCACCTCCTTACCTTGACTTCTCAATTTTGAACTCCATTCCACCCCTTTATTCTTGATAAATTTCACCCATAAGCCACATTACAACCCAAGTTAAAGTCCTTCGATCAATGATGGATTGAGTCACATGGAGATAAGGATTTGTGTAATCTATGGTGAAAAAAGTAGTAAATTCAGGCGAAAAGCAATGCCTATGCTCCTTACAATCCTATTTGAGGATTGTAATTGCTCTTGAGTGTGAAATAGTGCAACCTCATATTTACATGGTGAGTGAAAACCCCGTGAGAGTTGAGTTTGAAATCAAATTATTTGGGGTAACATCAAAACTAAATTCTCAAATAGAAGGCAAGCTTTTCATTAATTTTTCTTGTAAAAACTTTTTGACACCAACCGAAAGTGAATGGTAAAGGAATTACAGAATTTTAGTTTTGAATCGATGTTTTCTTAAAAACTTCTTACAACTCCGATCGATGAGATGTGAATAATCGATTGGATAAAAGTTTGCTTTAAGAACTGCATTGATCTTAAGCGATTTATTGGAGAAGTTTGTGGGTACCTTCACGAAAACCCTCAGAGACTTCACTCCTCCACTAGGGATCACCTAGGGGTTTAAAAGGCTTGTTGCATATGCTAAATGCAATCATGCTCCCTACAAAAATGGCTTTTCATTCTATTTTAAAATTTTGTCTTTGCTCAGGGACTAGCAAAGCTTTGGTTTGGGGGTGTGTTGAGAACTGGAAAATACCATTTTTCACCCCTTAATCTGGGCCTTGATAGACCCTTGAGAGAACTAAATAAGTATTTTAAGTGCCTATGTTGCAGCTAACAATAAAGACATGCTTAACCATAAAAGCAGCTCAAAAGTGCCAAAAAGATGACAATCCATGTCAGTCCAAAGGAAGGAAGTGAAGAAACAACCTCATCAGCTGTGGAAAGGTCTAAATAGAAGAGGCAAAGACCTGTAAGAGAAGCAGGGAACATTTCGAACAGAGAAATGCACTACAGAGTTCTTTTCGCGAAGAACTTGCACTTTCCGTAAAGAACCTTGAACTTTGCGAAAAGAAGAAAACACTCCTCGAAAAGAAGATTGAACTTTGCGAATAGAGCTTCAAAAGTCATTGAACTTTGCGAAAAGGCCCCTGAACTCTATGAAAAGGTATTCTGGAGATTCGCAGCTTTAACAAGGGCAAATTCATCAATACGCATCCCAATGCGTTTTAAAACCCAAGGACATTCCGGAAGATTCTAAGCACGAACCAAAGGCATATTCCACCCCATGTGAACACCCAATGATGAAATTACTTGGCGGGAACTTCTAGAAGCTCAAACAGATTTTTGAATTACATAACAGAATTGATGCCTCTGTTTCCTGATTGGCTGAACCAAATCAAGCATTTCTGATTGGCCAAAATAGATCTGGATCCTGGTGCTCGACTCCTATTGGTTGATACAGATCTATCCAATTCTGATTGGTTGATACACATCTGAGCTGGCTTAGGGAAAACTATAAATAGACGAACCATTTGCCCAATTTGGGTATCCAGATTTTAGAGTTTTCATCTCTGCTTCTCATTCCGGCCGATAGCTTATCCGAACCTCAGAATCCCTTCTTGTAGTTTACCTTTGAGAGCCATTGTGAGTGATTTGTACTTCCAAGTTCGGATTCAAGACTGTAAGTCTGAGGGCTCTCTAAGAAGCCGTGCTCTGTAATTGTAATTTTGGATTTTAAAAGGTTGCTATAATTTGTGTCTTCTCCATTGGAGTCATGTCGAGGGTTCTGAATGTTCACCTTAGTGCATTAGACTTCTTTAGATTCACTCATCCGCATGCAACTTCCCTTAATTCATCACCCCTGTGCGAATTAGCGTTGGTAACCTAATTCTAGCAGCATTTACAGTGATGTTCATGTTCTGAGCTAAAGAATAGGCCACAACTATTGGATGATCTGTGACCATTTAAGGGGACAGAGCATAGCCATCAGGCTGAACCTGTTCCTTAATTCGGATTTATTGCTCTTACATCTGTGCTGGTAGCCAGATGAAGATTGAATCTGCTCTGTTGAACTACAGATTCTCCATTAAAATTCAGAGGCTAAAGTACATGAAGCTATTATTTCTGCATTTGTCTTATTTTAAACATCTCCCCAACTCGGATCTGGATCATGTAGTTAGTCTTTTCTTTATTTGCTTATAGTTAAATGTGACACAATCCAACACTCTCTTTTATCTATTCTTTTTTTTAGATAATTATAGAGCCAGATCTGGTAGCACATATCTGGAGGTTTATCTCTCAGTTTAGACAAAATTCTCTGTGGACGATCTTGAAATACTTACTTTTAAAACTTGCTACAATTGGCCCTGATCTTGCAGGCCAGTGTTAGCCCCAATGTGCTGATATCCCTTTCATAAGTTAACATCCATATAACCTAGCATTCTTTAATTCTTTAATTTTTGATTCATAATGCACACAATTATGGCACACTTGGAGCGACAACACCAGCTACAAAAAGAACTAAGGAAGGAGCTACTAGCACTAAGAAGTTGAAGAAGAAAGAGAAGCTCAAGGAGGAGTATGAAATGCTTGCTGCACAGAAAGGATGGGAGCCAATGACCATATCTAGCTCTGATTCAGATTTTGATTAGGATTTAGTTGTAATTAGTTTATATATAGGGTTTTTTCTGCACATATTTTTGCTACATTTAGTTTGCCCTGTTTCTTTTGTACTTGTGTTCAATACAATGTTTTGTTTCATCTCTGTTTCTTGCTTTCCTGCTAGTTTACATTTGTTTTATTGTGTTCCTTAAGCTTCAATTTTTTCTATTCACCCTGCTATTCCCTTCTATTACTCTTCCAAAGCAGTGAGGACACTACTCCTCATAGGTTTGGAGGTGTCGCAGGGTGTACCAATGGAGTAGTTAATGTTAGTGCAGCTATGTTGGACAAAAATTGTCAAAATAAAGTGAATCCTCACCTGATTTTTGAAAAAGAGGAAATTTAAAACTTTTTAAAAATTAATATTACTGTAGCTCTAACATTGTCATGAAACAAATGTTAAGAAGTTTTCAAAAAGTGATGCTTAGTGAACTTGAAAATAGAGAAAATTGTGAGGATATACCTCAATAAATTTGATGAAAGACCATACCCAGTGAGATTTGGGCCTGAATAAAATTTCTTTGAGGAGTGTTTTGGCAAAATTTTTTGCTTTAAGGACTGATTGAATCTACCATTGCTCACTAGAAGTTAGGCAAATCCCAGTTCAAACAGCATGACAGCATCCATGACATTGAGGACATAATGTAAGGCCATCCCTTGGATAGTTCGAGCTTAAAATCCTTACCATGTGAATTTCCCTTGATACACACCATTTGAGCCTTGAAAATCTAAGTTTTTCTTTGATGAAACCAAAAAATTTGAACCTAAAACTCAATGACCTGATCCAGCCTGACCCTTATCCTAGGATTTCAGAAGGAAGAGGAGAAAGAGTTGAAGAAGGTAGAGTTGGTTTGACAGTTGGTTGAAAGAGAAGGAAACATAGTTGATGGCAATTGTGGGATTCCAGCCCATAAAAAAGGGAAAAAATATATATATATATTTGGACAGAAGGTGAAATTTGGCTCCAATCCTATCGACTAGTGCAACCGAACCTCTCGAGAAGTCTCCCAACCTATCGAAAGCTAGATCAACCTACTGATGTGAACATAAAGATGACTCAGAACTTGTCATGAGGTTCCTTGAACCTCTCGACGCTCGAATTGGGAACTTCCCAGTTCCTTTCACAGCAGTTGCCAACTTCTGAATTCTGTGCACACATTCCAAAACACGTCATTAACCCCTGGCGATATTTTTGGTATACAACTGGGCATGAATGGGAACTCTAAATGCCTCACACATATTTACAAGTCGTGGACCAATGGGAGAAGAGCTTCTAGAAGAGAAATCAACCACATTAGCATAACTGAATTATTCTCTTAAGCTTTGATTGGCTGAAATGGATTTGATGATAGAGAGGAAGAGTATAAAAGCCAGAAGAATTTACAAAACAAGCATCAAGAAATTGAGAGAACTAGAGTGAAATTTGATCTCTATTTTCCCTCCAAAAATTCCCTCTCTTCCTTCTTCCCCTATTCTCTTCTCAACCAATCATGGTTGGCTAAACCCCTTCAGTAGCTAGGGTGAGGTTGAGAGATGTAAATTGAGAGTTTCAGAGGCTGTGTTGATGGATTGTATGTTACACAGATTACAGATCTGAGCACAATAGGATTGTAAGTTGTGTTATTGTAATATAATTATAGTTTTTATAGGTGATTCTGATCTATATTTCACTTTTTCATATTTGATTTATCTAGATTAGATATTCCTTTGGATGCCTGAGCTTGTAGCCTGGCACCCATAACATCTGTAATAGTTTACCTATTCCAATCAACATTCTGATATTAGAATAATCTCTGGGTTGATCTGTGGCCACTGAAATGGACAGAACATAACCTTAGGATTGCTTCAATTCTTTGGTTGAGATTAGATTCTTATACCTTGCATCTGAGCTTGTAGCCAGATGAAGGATTGTAGCAAATCTGCCCTATACATGGCCTTTGATGCAATTGATTTTCAGTAAAGAACAAAATCCCTAGCTGCTGTTCTCCATCTTTTGATTTTAATTTTTTTCTCCATTCCCTTGAATCTGAGTTCAATTAGATCTGAATCATTTTATATTTGATTTTTGTAGTTCTTAGTAAAGTGACAAATCTTAGAAACCTCTCTTCCTTCCTATTTTGGTTTAGTCTAAATGAGGATAGAGTGTCAGATCTATCATAGATCTGGAGATTTACCTCATTTCAAAATATATTTTCTTGTGGACCTACCCTGACTTACCTATCAAAACTTGCTGCAACAACCCTTATTCTTGCAGGGCTGCTTGCTTACCTTGACCCCATACCTCTGTACTTTTACCAAGTTGTGAAACCTTGTTTCTCTAACCTCACTTCTCCTATTTCTTGATTTCTCAGATTGAGGGTGAGCTGAAACAGGTCAAGAGGTTTTGAGGTTCAAATTCTTTGGTTGTTATCAAAGAAAATTGGGATTTTTAAGGCTCCAAAGGTGTGTATCAAGGGCAGTTCAAAGGGTAATGATATTTTTGAGCTCAAACTGTCCAAAGGATGGCCTTACTTCATGTCCTCAATGTCATGAATGTTGTCATGTTGTTTCAATTCAAATTTGTCTAACTTCTAGTGAGCACAGCTAGGTCCAATCAATCCTTAGAGCAGAAGAAATTGCCAAGACACTCTTCAAGAAAAAAAATTTCTCAGGCCCAAATCTCACTGGATATGGTCTTTCATTGGACTTCTGGGGTATATCCTCAAAATTTCCTCTCATTTAGGTTCACTAAGCATTCATTTTTTTTGAAAATTCTTAACATTTGCTTCATGAAGATGTTAGAACTATAACATGTTCTAGATTTTAAAAAAAAAATTATTTCCTCTCTTTCAAACAAAAATCAGGTGTGAAACTATTTAATTTCCTCAATTTCTATTAAAAACCTTGTTGCACAACCATTAGCTCTCCATTGCCAAACTGCCACACCCCCAAATTTATGTGGAGCAGTGTCCTCACTGCTTGGAAGATAGGGAAATGTGCAGCAAGAGCAAAAACAAAAATGAACTAAGTAAAGAAAATAGTAAATAAAATGCTAACAATTCAACCAAACAGCAATGAAGATAGAAAGTAAACTATTGAATCCCATAAAGTTATACAATGGAACAACGACACACAAAATCCGAACTAAATATAGAAAAGAGGATAAACCTAAGAAAAATCTAGACACACAAAATATCCCATTAGAAATAAAAATTTTGGTCCTCCTGGCTCCGGGATATCCTCAACCTGCTGCCTCTGGAAGAGGAACTGCAAGTCAGGGGGAAAACAAGGAATTAAGGATAGGGCTATTGAGCAGGTGGTGGATGGAGTAAGGAGGTGGGGGAAGGGGATGCAGGTGGGTCTTTCTTCTATTTCTTCTTCTTCCTCTTATTCTTTCTCTTTTCCTCCCTGGCCAAAATCCTTTGCACCTCTTCATACTCGTCCCACAGGAATTGTAATGGATCAGGCTCCGGTGGTGGTGGCGGATCTTCCCAAATAGGGTCGAATTTGATTGGCAAATCAATGGGTTTGTCATCCGCCATGGCTGTGAATTGATGAGCAACAGCAATGGAGGGGGAAAGGACTGATATTTAAAATGTGTGGGTGGTGAAATATGAATCGTCCTAATAAATTTTCGCATCCTTCCAAGCTTAACTGCTAATGTGATATGTTGGTTTCGGTATGTATGGACTGTCGTGCAATTTAATATTGGGAATGATACCGCGAAGTACATGCCAGTCTATATTTAGCAAGCGACATCAAGGCAAGGAGAGACAAGCTATTAAGGTTCAAACAAACGATTGGGGGCAAGGAGGAAAAATGAGCTTCAACAGGATTGGGGACAAGGTGTTGATAGGTTGGGACAATCTGTAGAGGAGTTAAAAACTGCTGAACCTCTTGAGAGGTTCATGCAATCCTGTCGACGGGTTGAAGGTTTTAAACGAATACATTTCGAGAGGTTCACAGAACCTCTCGATAAGTTCCTTCTTCCAAAAGAATCACTTCAGGAGGTTCATAGAAGCTCTCGATAGGTACTTTGAATTTGTCGAGAAATCAACCAAAGCGTGCAGAACTTGTCTAAATCTTTATTGATCCTATCGACAACTAAGTTTACACTTCCAACACCTGTCGAGAATTAATTCACCAGTGCAACAGCCTCTAGATTCTGTCAAATAGTAAAACGGGCACTCTCAGAACCTGTCAACATGTTCATAGGACCTATCGACAGGTTGTTTCTTTTGTCAATTAAACAGTCTTGTACTCAGTCCCCAGTTCCTTTTTTCAACAGCTTTAACTCTCCATGGCAAACATAAATGAATCAAAGACAAAAATAGTAGCAAAAATAATCAAAATCTGTAACTAGTATACATTGTGTACATTGTTGAAACTCAGCTATGCTATGGAAGTTCATGATAGCGGGTGATCATTACAGGCTCCACCACATTTTCAATAACAAGTTTGAGCCTTTGACCATTTACTTTCGTGGTCCTTCCATCTGTTGGGTCCTTGATTTCAACTGCTCTAGATGGAGAGACATGTGTAGAACTGTATTGAGCCCATCCCATTGGGACTTTAATTTTTTTGGAAAGAATTTCAACCTAGAGTTGAACAGTCATACCTTGTCAACTGTTGTGAATTTTTTCCTCAGCAAGTGCCTATCATGAAAGGCTTTGGCTTTATCCTTGTAAATTTGGGCACTTGAGTATGCTTCTAGCCTTAACTCCTCAAGCTCAGATAACTATAGCTTCTTGTGCAAACTAGCAAAAGTTTGGTCATAATTCAATGCCTTAATGGCCCAGTAAGCCTTGTGCTCTAACTCTACAGGTAAGTGACATGCCTTGCCATATACTAGCCTGAATGGGGACATCCCTATTGGGGTCTTATAGGCTGTCCTATAAGCCCACAAGGCATCCAACAATTTTATGAACCAATCTTTCCAATCAGTACTCACTGTCTTCTCTAAAATGTGTTTGATTTCCCTGTTGGAAATCTCCACCTGCCCACTGGTTTGTGGGTTGTATGGAGTTACAACTCTGTGGGTCACAGAGTACTTTGCCAATAGTTTGTCAAAATATTTGTTGCAAAAGTGGCTTCCACCATTACTGATAATAGCTCTGGGGATGCCAAACCTAGAGAAGATGTTGTCTTTTAAAAATTTAATGACAACTTTGTGATCGTTTGTTCTTGTAGCTATGGCCTCATCCCATTTAGACACATAGTCCACAGCTACAAGGATGTAATTGTTCCCATAGGAAGAAGGAAAAGGTCCCTAAAAATCGATCCCCCAGATGTCAAATAATTCAATCACAAGTATGGGCTGTAAAGACATGGAGTTTCTTTTGGAGATACTTCCCATCTTTTGGCATCTTTCACACGATTTACAATGGTGCCAGGCATCCTTGAAGAGAGTGGGACAGTAGAAGCCACTTTGCAACACCTTTACATCTATTTTATTGCCACTAAAATGGCCCCCACAGGCCTGTTCATCGCACATAGTTAGAATATTTTCAAATTCAGTTTCTGGCACACATCTTCTTATCACTTGGTCTGCACAAGTTTTAAAGAGGTAAGGATCCTCCCACATATAATGTTGAATCTGTGAGAAAAATAGATTCCTATCATCCTTATTCCAATGTGGGGGTATCCATCCCGCAGCTTGGTAGTTTACTATGTTGGTAAATCAGGGTACACTCATCTCCACAGCAAAAAGTTGTTCATCTAGAAAGGACTCATTAATGTGCAAACTTTCTATATCAGTAGTTGGGATGCTTCATAGGTGGTCTACAACCACATTTTCAGCCCCCTTCTTGTCTTTGATTTCTAGGTCAAATTCCTGCAATAGAAGAATCCATCTAATTAGTCTAGCTTTGTCCTCTTTCTTAGATGCAAGGTACTTTAAGGGTGAATGGTCAGTAAACACAGTGATTTTAGATCGCAATACATATGGTCAAAATTTCTCCAAGGTAAACACAATGGACAATAGCACCTTTTCAGTTATAGTGTAGTTTAGTTGAGCATCAACCATTGATTTACTAGCATATGCCACAACGCATGGGGCCTTTTCATTCCTTTGTCCTAATACTGCACCAATAGCAAAGTCTGAGGCATCACACATCAGCTCAAATGGCATGGAGAAATCAGGAGCTTGTAGTATAGGAGCAGTAGTCAAGCAGGACTTCAAGAGTTCAAAAGAAACTTGGCATTCATCATTGAACACAAATGGAACCTCTTGGCACAACAAGTGCCAAAGAGGCTTGAATATTTTGCTAAAGTCCTTGACCAACCGCCAAAAAAATCCAGCGTGTCCCAAGAATGATCTTACTTGTTTGAAAATTTTGGGTGGAGGCAAATGTGCAATCAAATCAACATTAGCCCGATCAACATCGATCCCTCTTTGGGAAACAACATGTCCTAAGACAATGCCTTGAGTCACCATAAAATGAATCTTTTCCCAGCTCAAGACAAGGTTGGTCACCTCACACCTTTGCAACACCAGGCTGAGATGGTGCAAGCATTGGCTAAAATCATCTCCAAAAATAGAGAAATCATCCATGAAGTTCCCTAGAAATTGAACAATCATGTCAGAAAAGATTGCATACATACATCTTTGAAAGGTGGCAGGTGCATTACATAAATTAAAAGGCATCCCTCTATCTGCAAAGGTTCCAAATGGGCATGGAAATGTGGTTTTTTTTTAGTCTTGTGGGTATATAAGGATTTGGTTGTATCCCGAATAAACATCAAGAAAATAATAAAAAACCTTACCTGCCAGCTTATCTAAGATCTGATTTATGAATGACAATGGGAAATGATCCTTGCTGGTTTTCTCATTGAGCTTTCTATAATCGATACATACCCTCCAACCAATAGTTTGCCTGGTTGGAATCAGCTCACCTGAGTCTACTTGAACTACTGTGATCCCTGATTTCTTGGGCACCACCTGGATAAGTGCCACCCATTCAGAATTCGAGATAGGGTAAATGACCCCAGCATCAAGAAGTTTGACTACTTCCTTCATGACCACTTCCTGCATGTGTGGGTTAAGTTTCCTTTGCATCTCTTGAGTTGGTTTAGAGCCCTCTGCAAGATAAATTTTGTGCATGCACACAACAGGATTTATCCCTCTCAAATCAGCAATGGTCCATCGTATTGCTCGGCTATGCCTTCTCAGTACCGAAAGCAGTTCTTCTTCCTGTTCAAAAGTGAGAGAACAAGAAACAACAACTGGTAATTTTTTATTGGCTCCTAAGAAGGCATACTTCAAAGACTAAGAGGCTTGAATATTTTGCTAAAGTCCTTCACAAACCTCCTCAAAAATCCAGCGTGTCCCAAGAATGATCTTACTTGTTTGATAGTTTTGGGTGGAGGCAGATGTGCTATCAAATCAACATTAGCCCGATCAACCTCGACCCCTCTTTGGGAAACAACATGTCCTAAGACAGTGCCTTGAGTCACCATAAAATGAATCTTTTCCCAGCAAAAGACGAGGTTGGTCTCCTCACACCTTTGCAACACCAGGTTGAGATGGTTCAGGCATTGGCTAAAATCATCTCCAAAAATTGAGAAATCATCCATAAAGTTCCCTAGAAATTGATCAATCATGTCAGAAAAGATTGCATACATACATCTTTGAAAGGTGGTAGGTGCATTACATAACCTAAAAGGCATCCCTCTATCTGCAAAGGTTCCAAATGGGCATTTAAATGTGGTTTTTTTTTAGTCTTGTGGGTATATAAGGATTTGGTTGTATCCCGAATAAACATCAAGAAAATAATAAAAAACCTTACCTGCCAGCTTATCTAAGATCTGATTTGTGAATGGCAATGGGAAATGATCCTTGCTGGTTTTCTCATTGAGCTTTCTATAATCGATACATACCCTCCAACCAGTAGTTTGCCTGGTTGGAATCAGCACACCTGGGTCTACTTGAACTACTGTGATCCCTGATTTCTTGGGCACCACCTGGGTAGGTGCCACCCATTGAGAATTCGAGATAGGGTAAATGACCCCAGCATCAAGAAGTTTGACTACTTCCTTCATGACCACTTCCTGCATGTGTGGGTTAAGTTTCCTCTGCATCTCTCTAGTGGGTTTAGAGCCCTCTTCAAGATAAATTTTTTGCATGCTCACACCAGGATTTATCCCTCTCAAATCAGCAACAGTCCATCGTATTGCTCTGCTATGCCTTCTCAGTACCGAAAGCAGTTCTTCTTCCTGTTAAAAAGTGAGAGAAGAAGAAACAATAACTGGTAATTTTTTATTGGCTCCTAAGAAGGCATACTTCAAAGACCAAGAGGATTGAATATTTTGCTAAAGTCCTTGACAAACCTTCTAAAATATCCAGCGTGTCCCAAGAATGATCTTACTTGTTTGACAGTTTTGGGTGGAGGCAAATGTGCTATCAAATCAACATTAGCCCGATCAACCTCGATCCCTCTTTGGGAAACAACATGTCCTAGGACAGTGCCTTGAGTCCCCATAAAATGAATCTTTTCCCAGCTTAAGACAAGGTTGGTCTCCTCACACCTTTGCAACACCAGGCTGAGATGGTGCAGGCATTGGCTAAAATCATCTCCAAAAATAGAGAAATCACCCATGAAATTCTCTAGAAATTGATCAATCATGTCAGAAAAGATTGCATACATACATCTGTGAAAGGTGGCAGGTGCATTACATAACCTAAAAGGCATCCCTCTATCTGCAAAGGTTCCAAATGGGCATGTAAATGTGGTTTTTTTTTAGTCTTGTGGGTATATAAGGATTTGGTTGTATCCTGAATAAACATCAAGAAAATAATAAAAAACCTTCCTGCCAGCTTATCTAAGATCTGATTTATGAATGACAATGGGAAATGATCCTTGCTGGTTTTCTCATTGAGCTCTCTATATTCGATACATACCCTCCAACCAGTAGTTTGCCAGGTTGGAATCAGCTCACCTGAGTCTACTTGAACTACTGTGATCCCTGATTTCTTGGGCACCACCTGGGTAGGTGCCACCCATTAAGAATTCGAGATAGGGTAAATGACCCCAGCATCAAGAAGTTTGACTACTTCCTTCATTACCACTTCCTGCAATGTGTGGGTTAAGTTTCCTCTGCATCTCTCTAGTGGGTTTAGAGCCCTCTTCAAGATAAATTTTGTGCATGCACACATCAGGATTTATCCCTCTCAAATCAGCAATAGTCCATCGTATTGCTCTGCTATGCCTTCTCAGTACCGAAAGCAGTTCTTCTTCCTGTTAAAAAGTGAGAGAAGAAGAAACAATAACTGGTAATTTTTTATTGGCTCCTAAGAAGGCATACTTTAAAGACTAAGAGGCTTGAATATTTTGCTAAAGTCCTTGACAAACCTCCTAAAAAATCCAGCGTGTCCCAAGAATGATCTTACTTGTTTGACAGTTTTGGGTGGAGGCAGATGTGCTATCAAATCAACATTAGCCCGATCAACCTCGATCCCTCTTTGGGAAACAACATATCCTAAGACAGTGCCATGAGTCACCATAAAATGAATCTTTTCCCAGCTCCTGACAAGGTTGGTCTCCTCACACCTTTCCAACACCAGGCTGAGATGGTGCAAGCATTGGCTAAAATCATCTCCAAAAATAGAGAAATCATCCATGAAGTTCTCTAGAAATTGATCAATCATGTCAGAAAAGATTGCATACATACATCTTTGAAAGGTGGCAGGTGTATTACATAACCTAAAAGGCATCCCTCTATCTGTAAAGGTTCCAAATTGGCATGTAAATGTGGTTTTTTTTTAGTCTTGTGGGTATATAAGGATTTGGTTGTATCCCGAATAAACATCATGAAAATAATAAAAAACCTTACTTGTCAGCTTATCTAAGATCTGATTTATGAATTACAATGGGAAATGATCCTTGCTGGTTTTCTCATTGAGCTTTCCATAATCGATACATACCCTCCAACCAGTAGTTTTCCTGGTTGGAATCAGCTCACCTGAGTCTACTTGAACTACTATGATCCCTGATTTCTTGGGCACCACCTGGGTAGGTGCCACCCATTGAGAATTCGAGATAGGGTAAATGACCCCAGCATCAAGAAGTTTGACTACTTCCTTCATGACCACTTCCTGCATGTGTGGGTTAAGTTTCCTCCGCATCTCTCTAGTGCGTTTAGAGCCCTCTTCAAGATAAATTTTTTGCATGCTCACAGCAGGATTTATCCCTCTCAAATTTGCAATAGTCCATCGTATTGCTCTGCTATGCCTTCTCAGTACCGAAAGCAGTTCTTCTTCCTGTTCAGAAGTGAGAGAAGAAGAAACAATAACTGGTAATTTTTTATTGGCTAATAAGAAGGCATACTTCAAAGACTAAGAGGCTTGAATATTTTGCTATAGTCCTTGACAAACCTCCTAAAAAATCCAGCGTGTCCCAAGAATGATCTTACTTGTTTGACAGTTTTGGGTGGAGGCAGATGTGCTATCAAATCAACGTTAGCCCGATCAACCTCGATCCCTCTTTGGGAAACAACATGTCCTAAGATAGTGCCTTGAGTCACCATAAAATGAATCTTTTCCCAGCTCAAGGCATGGTTGGTCTCCTCACACCTTTGCAACACCAGGCTGAGATGGTGCAGGCATTGGCAAAAATCATCTCCAAAAATAGGGAAATCATCCATGAAGTTCTCTAGAAATTGATCAATCATGTCAGAAAAGATTGCATACATACATCTTTGAAAGGTGGCAGGTGCCTTACATAACTTAAAAGACATCCCTCTATCTGCAAAGGTTCCAAATGGGCATGTAAATGTGGATTTTTTTTAGTCTTGTGGGTATATAAGGATTTGGTTGTATCCCGAATAAACATCAAGAAAATAATAAAAAACCTTACCTGCCAGCTTATCTAAGATCTGATTTATGAATGACAATGGGAAATCATCCTTGCTGGTTTTCTCATTGAGCTTTCTATAATCGATACAAACCCTCCAACCAGTAGTTTGCCTGGTTGGAATCAGCTCACCTGAGTCTACTTGAACTACTGTGATCCCTGATTTCTTTGGCACCACCTGGGTAGGTGCCACCCATTGAGAATTCGAGATAGGGTAAATGACCCCAACATCAAGAAGTTTGATTGCTTCCTTCATGACCACTTCCTACATCTGTGGGTTAAGTTTCCTCCGCATCTCTCTAGTGGGTTTGAAGGTCATTCCAGAACTAGATACTATTTGTTGGGAGCATGGATAACCAAGTTCCGACTCTATCCTTGAGTAAAAAAGGAAAGAGCTCAACTTGGTTGCTTCCTCCCCCAAACCTATAATATTGAAGGTAGTACATAGTCTTAAAAATTCATCAATATGCTTATATGAATCTTCTTTGCTTAGGCCATGATATGAGGGTAACATCTGGATGATAGAATATTTGATCTCATAGTTTCCTTGGACAGCAGGGAATTGAATGTAGAAGGGAGAATTATAAACCCTTGGTGCATTGAATTCCTTTAAGGTCTTAGGTTGCTCACCCATTATAGAAATCTCATAATCAACTAAAGGAGTGCGTATGGTTTGCTTAGGTTTAAGAAGTCTTTCAACTTCAAGATCTAAGGTAGCAATCTCAGGATTAAGAGATCTCCTCCCAAGCATACACACCACAAAAACCAAATGCAAAGTAAAAAATTGTAGCACAAAATTCAATGACAACATTCACAAAACAATCAAATATAAAACTACAGATCTACTCCACTACAGATCTAAGAATGTAAACAGAGTTAAGAGATGCAAACTTAAGCAATGCCTGTTCGTCTAAGTGATACAGAGCTCCTCTTAGCTCCCCAGATCCAGATTTGAAACAGAGTGAAACAACAACCCAAACTAAAGTAGCAATCAATCAAATACTTAACAGTCAATGAAAAATTTAAATCTAAAAATAAGAAAACTTAGATATACCACTTTTAAAATATAGATCCCCGGCAGCGGCTTCGAAAACTTGTTGTCTGACTACCTTGTGCTTCAAAAGGAGATTAAAATCGGAGAATTAAAAGTCTATGGACTGCACACCAAGGTAAGCCTACACAAAGCCTGCAAGTAAAGAGGGCTGTTGTAGCAAGTTTTAAAAGGTATGTAAGGGTATTTTCACAGGGAAATGTGTTCTAAAGGATGGTAAATCTCCATATTCAGAGTGGATCTGGCTCTCTATCCTAATCTAGACTAACTAAAGTAGGAGAGAGGAGAGGTTTTGTGATTTTGTCACTTTAACTACAGACTACGAAATTAAATGCTATTGATCTATATCTAGTCTAACAGAGAGAATAAAGGAGATATAGAAGAGATAGAAAATTCAAAAGGTGAGAACAACAACTAGGGGTATTGGTCTCTCACTGAAAATCCTTTTAATCAAAGAACTTACATAGATCTGATTTGCTACAATCATCTTTTCTGTCTCCAAGCTTCCCAGGTTATCCCAGCAGAGGTGAGGTGTAAGAATCCAATCTTAACCAGAGAATTGAACTAACACTAAGACTATGATCTGTCCACTTTAATGATCACAGACCATCCTAGAGATTGTTTCAATCCTTTAATCTTAATTACAACAGGAAAACCATTGCAGATGTTGCAGATGCCAGGCTACCAACTCCCCGTTTCTGACTGGCATTCACAGGACTATCCAATCCAGGGAAATCAAATACAAAAAAGTGACATATAGATCAGAATAACCATTAAAATCTATAATTATATTACAAGCTTACAATGTTATTACACCCAGATCTGCAATCTGTGCAATATACAGTCTATTACAAGCCTCTGAATCTCTCAATTTATAGCTTAAGACCTCACCCTAACTACTGAGAAGAGTTTAGCCACTCATGATTGGCTAAAGAGAGAATGGCAGAAGAAGGAAGGAGGGAGAATTTGGAGGGAAAAATGGATCTCGCTCTAGGCAATGGTTCTCTCAAATTTTGAATGTTTGGTTTGTATTTTCTTCAAGCTTTTATACTCTCCTCCGCTATCCTCAGATCTATTTCAGCCAATCAGAGCTCAAGGGACTAATTCTATTATTCTGGGCTGCTGATGTGGCTGATTTCTCTTTTAGAAGTTCTCTTCTCATTGGCTCTCAATTGGCCAGTGCACGTGAAGTAGTTAGGGTTTCTATGCGTGCCCAAACATGTACCAAAAATACCTTCAGGGGTCATTAAAGTACTTTGGAACTCATGCACAGAAATTTAGAATTGGCTGCTACTAAAGGAAGACACTGAGAAGTTGCCAAAATGAGTGTCGAGAGGATCAGGGGATCCTCTCGACAGGTTCTGAATCTACATTATAATCACATCGACAAGTTGCATTGGCTTCCGACAGCTTTGCCGACTTCTTGACAGGTTTGAAGTACTAATCGGTAGGTTTGGAATGGCTGTCGATAGGTTTGAACACATCTCGACAGGTTGATGGAGATCCTATCGACAGCTTGGGAGAACGTCTTGAGAGGTTTGTTTGAACTTGTCGAAAGGATTGCAGGCTTATTTCTTCGTTTTGCTTAGTTCGACACTCATCCTCTCGACAGGTTATTGTTGTTGTTCTATTCTGTCTGTCAGAGGATGTGTTGATTTATTATGTGGTGTTGGAAAAAAATTAAAATCAAAGTAAAATAGCGAATAAAAGTGACATGGTGAAAACAGGAATCCTAAAACATCCTAAGCCTACAAGATCCAAGGCTATTGTAGAAAGTTTTGATATGTAAGTGTTTGTCTCACAGATAAATTGATCTAGAACACAAAATGGGCTATAATAGTAGGCCTCCAAATCTGGCTACAGATCTGACAATCCTAAAGAAAGGGAGTTGGGTGTCACGACTATAATAAATTAACCCTAACAAAAGAGAAATAAAGTGTAGCCCTATCCTAAATAAAGGGTTATAAAGAAGATGGTGATGGTGTGTGCCAAAATAAAATATAAAAATGATAGGAAGTAAGCAGGTTAAGCTAGAGTTAATGCAGTAATGTAACTCAGATTTAGACTGTCTCTGTAGTGGTCCTTGTTGAGATGTTATCAATAGCCTCAACAAGGTAGAAGAATCTAATTTAACCCATGGCATTTGGGGTGCTCTTAGGGCTATACTCTGTCCACTCAAATGATCACAGAGTATTCAATAGAGTCTGTCAAATCCCATTGATTAAACCAGAAATGCTAACCTAATCCAAAGGCGTGGACCAATTATTTCTCTAACCAATGGACCAGATTAGGCCATGAATATTATTACAGACACTATGTAATGCCAGTACTAGAAGCTCCCTAGATCTGCACACAAATCTAACTTTCATGTATAGGTATTCCAACCCATAAAGTCCTAAGTGCTTTGGAAAGGCCAACGGCTCAATGTGCCCACACAAGGGACCAGCAACAACTTGAATAAGGATTTAGATTCAGCTGGTCATTGCTATAAAAGGTCTGCAATGACTCATCCTCATGCTGTAATTACTATAGAGAAATCAGATCTAACATCTAATATCGGTCAAGTAAAATAGAGGGGAGTCAGTTCTTGCATAAACCTCCTCACAAGGCTCTAGAAGCTCATGTGCAGAGGAGAAGAATCCTTCTGAGACATATGGCTGGACACCACCTTAGGGTTAGACTCTGTCCACTCAAATGGTCACAGGGTATTCGATAGGTCTACCCATACCACAGTGATTTGAGAAAGAACATATAAACTGCTGCTTCCACCATGGAGTCATAGGGCTACGAGCTCTCCAGATCTGGCTACAAATCTGGCATGTTATCCATGGGTCTATTAAACCAAGGGAAATCAAATGGTAAACAATAGATCTACTAGAAACTGAATGGGCTAGTCCCAAAGCATAGATCCTATAGACATCTAAGGAAATCATAAGATCTGTAGATTTAATTAGTCATTAAAAGAACAATCCATTGATAAAAGTAAAACTTATAATGAACTGTCTCAAGGCTGCAGCCTGTACACAACTGCTCATCTAAAAGATCCTAATGTACACAAAGCCTATTACAAAACTAAAATAAAACTAAACCTAGCTGCTTACAAAAGGATTAGTCAGCCAATGCTAGTCTAAGAGAGAAGAAAAATAAGAAAAGAGATGATCAAACACTAACCCTAGCCTGCTAGAGCTCTCAGTTGATAGAGGATGAAGGAAAGATGAAAATACTAAACTCTAAGTATAGCTTATATACTCTATCCATTAGGCCTTGGCTCAAAAGAGATTAACCCTAATTTTTCCAACAGTCGTGGCACTATTACAACCCTCGAAGGCCTTGAGATATGCGCCTCAAAATCCACACTTCAGGAAGTGTTCCCTAACCTTAGGAAATCCTTAAAAGGTCCTTCAATTAAAACTGAGAAGTGGAGAGCCCGATCTTCGCGGTGCTGGCATTTGCATTAATTCACTTGCACAGTGGCAGAGCCTTCGTGGTGGAGCATTTGGCTTGGGAGGATTGTTCACTCGTGCGATAGATTCTCAGTTGATCGCGCAGCTGCTTTGCACTGCAATGCTATCGTGGAGGTGATTTGGAATGCCTGCATTTCTCGCACAGTAGAGCGTTAGAAGTTCTCTCTCAGTAGATACTCGCGCAGGTAGGCACCTCCGCTTGCATAGTAACTGGTTAGGCTTCAGAGTGCGAGAGAGTTTTGCGAGGAAAATTCTAGGCGTCTCTCTCTTCCAGGGCTTCGAGAGAACTCCACGAGGTGACAAATTGTTCTTTATGCATGTGGATTTGCTATGTTCTGCGTGCGGCTGCTTTAAGGCTCGATCTCCGCGAGAGCTTCACGAGCACAAATTTTGAGGGTTTTAAGACATGAGATCTTTGCGATTTATTTACTACTCTCCGCTTGATTGCGCATCCTATCTATGCGAGGGCAGCTTCCACTGCCTCCTTAGCTCTGTGAGGGAGCTCCTAACCTCTACGAGATGATTCTTTTGATCCTCTGGTGCATTGCACTTACTGCTATTATAGCATCCTCCATTCTCATCTAACTTGTTTCATCTGCTAGACTTTTGGTCAATGATGACCAGCAAAGGAGTCACCATGGTGTTCCATTAGGCTTTGGCTCAGCTGTCATCTTTGCATATTTTCTTTCTCTTCTTTGGTCTAATAAGCAGGGATTTTTGTATTTAGTTGCACAGTTTATTACTAACTATAAAACACACTTAACAAATGATTATTAGTGAGCTTCAAGGTCCAGAAAAGGCTAGGTTTAGAGGTAAAAAGTGGTACTTTTCATTGAATAACACACCCCCAAACATAATCTTTGCTAGTCCCTGAGCAAAGGAAAAATTAAAAAAACTACTCTAAGAATTTAAATGCCACTTTTGTAGGGAACACAGATGCATTTAGCTTATGCATCAAGCCTTTTAAACCCCTAGGTGATCCCTAGAAGAGGAGTGAAGTCTCCTGAGGGTTTTCGGTGAAGATACCAAAAAACTTCTTGATAAAATAGTTAACAAAAGTGCAAAATTATCAAGTCAGTTGTCAAGAAATAGGGCATTAGTTCACCTTTGATTCAACAAAAATGTGAGGAATTCGAATATATGAAATGCACAGACATTTAATCATCATAACTTTTGTGTAGATGCACATCATTTCCAATTAGCTCACAACCAGGAGAAACATCACATGTAGGTCATCATTAATTTAAAAATTAGGTTATAGGCCATGCCCAATACATTCAATATTAGACCCAATGCTCACCAGGGCAGGCTCTCACAAGGAACTTTGAGAGCAGTTATAGGCCCCCAAATGGGTTTGTAAGCATGAGCATAGGCAAAGCACCTAAGTTCTGGCATCATTGGCTAATCCTCACCATAGATTAGACAACTCTTTGTCTCTACATGACAGGTCATTCAACTTTCGATCACAGGGTCTTTTGACTGGGTTGTAATGTGGCTTATGGGATAGGTTATAAAGAATGGAAGGTTGAAAAGGGATTCAAAATTGAGAAATTAGTAGGTGAAGGAGGTGATTCATGACTTCACCTTTTTTAGTTTAGTACCTTTCATTTTCTTTAAAATTTTTCAGACTTCAAGTGGCCAGCTTCTCCTCTTATATTTGATTTTTTCAATGAACTTTTCCTCTTGACTCCTCTCTTATTCCTCTTCATTATTATTTTTCATTCTTTTAGATGCATTTTTATTTTTATTTTTGTTTCTATTTTTCTGACTTGCCACCTCATTTCTCAGCTATTACACTACTAAGCTTTAGGTATCTCTTCTCCATTCACCCAATGTTGACCCTATCTTCTCCATCTTCGGCTCCTTCTCCTTTACCTTCTAAATTCTCAGAGTGAGGGTAGGTTTGAATCAGTTTTGTAGGTTCAAGTACAAGTACTCAGGTATATTTTGAAGAAATGTGAAAATTAAGGCTCAAAAGGTGTGTGCACAAGCGCAGTTGATTACGGTTTGGTCTGTTTAAGCTCAAACTGTCCAAGAAGATGGCCTTGATCCTTTCCTAGGTGTCATGAGTGTTGTCAGTTGTTTCAACTTGGAGGTGCCTAAATTCTAGTGAGGGCATGGACTTAGCCAATCCTTAGAGCTAAAAGAATTGCCTCAGTCACTTCTCAAAAGAAGGGATAATTTTTTATAGGTCCAAATCTCATTAGTTATGGTCTTCCATTGAACTCTTAGGCATGTTCTTACCTTTTTCTCTCTTTAATGATTCACTAAGTATTGATACAAGTGAGTTTTCTTGGTGTTCACATTATGGAAAAGTTAAAATTTAAAAGCTTGTAATGCCTAAAGGTCTGTAAAAATTTTAAATTAATTTTCTTATTTTTTTTTATTCTTAAGTGAACATGGCTCCATTTCTATCTTACTCACTTGATTATGCTGCACTAAGGTTAACTATTTTATTAGCAAACCTTGCACCACCCCCAAACCTATAAGGAGCAGTGTCCTCACAAATTCAAAGGTAGATGTGGATGTGCAACAGGCTCAAAATAGAGGTATTAAAAGAAAAGAAACATTAGGAAAGAAAAACAGATAACACACAACAAACAATAAATAAAGAAATAAAAATAAAGAAAGACAGTGAACTCATCAATACGTAATAAAAAGAAATTTCAGTATAATAGGAAAAGTATGTACAAAGTAAGGGAAGGTATATTACAAAATTACACACTACTTCCTAACTAAATACATGTGCAAACATTAATCATCTAATTATATGTTAGTTCCTTCTTAATTTTTATTCCTTTTTTTTTATCTCTCTTTACAGCAGCAGCTTCTTGAGTAGGTCCAGTAGTAGTGGAAGGTACTCCCCCAGTTAATAGAGCAAGTTACCTTTTCTGGATTTCAGCCTTTTATTCAGCCAATTCAGTTCTGGCTATAAGGAGTTCCCTGATCTCCTTCGATGTAGCGAACCTTTTCTCTAATCTATTAGCCCTCAGCTTTTCTGTTGCAGTAGCCATTTTCTCTTATTAAGCATTCAGCTTCGCTTGTGCAGTCATATGCTCTTGGGCTTCATATAGATGCAGCATTCATTTCCAGCCCTTAGCTATGTTCTTCAGCTGCATTTCGGTATCCAATTTCATGAGATGGATCCTTTCTTCATAGGGTATCCTGATTGATGTTCTAATTGCAACCATCCTTCAAATGACATCCTTTTTGAGGTAAGGATTGAATTTCATTGCATGAAGGAGGCTAGAGTATGGGGGGATGGAAAAAGAAAAGGCATTAATCAAGGGTTGTTCCCTACTTGAAGAAGGGCCAGCTAAGAATGAAAAGGGGGTGGGTTGTGAAATTATGGATGGCGGCTCAAGTTGGGGCTCCAGTTCAAGTTTTGTTTGGATTGACTTGGAAGAGGTGGGTATTAAGTCATCCACATCTATCGCAACATCAGAGGTAGCTACAACAGGAGGGATTGCTGAGATAGGTTCATCAAGAGTTTGTGTAACGGCTTCAGTGAAAGTGAAAAGGGGTGTGGTCACAACTAAGGATAAAGATTAGGGGAAAAGGGGCGGAGTAGGTAAAGGTGGGGAGGTAGGGATAGTTGGTGAACGCAATGGTCGGGGTAAAGTGGCCAAGGTTGATTAAATGGCCTGTAGGCTGGTCTCTAGGTAGGCTTAGATTTGGAGAGTGGAGATTATGGAATAAATTTATATGTCTCAATAAAAGCTTGGGTTTGGGTATTGGCCAATATTTGGGAATGAAGGGAGAGTAGGAGGTGCAGGATTTGGGGTAATAGGTCAGGTATGGTGGTGGCTGTGAGTTGGATAGGTGAAACTGGTTGAAAGGGATAAGTGGGTCTATCAGTGAAGGTAGTGGCCTGTGGAGGTGTCTGATGTGGAGGGGTGAAATGTGGAGGGTGAGGTGAATCTGGGAGAGGGGTATACTCTAGGTTGATGTCTCCTAGGATAGTGGACATCATAGTGAAAAATTCCTCTCCTGTAAATGGGTCATGGGCATGGGATAATGGAATGGATTGGTCTAGGGGTTCACAAGTCATAGGTATAAAGGGTGGGGAAGTCTCAGTGGAATAATATGGGGTTTCAAAGGTATGGGTTTCAGGTTCATAGGGTGTGGGTATGGGGTCTAGAATGGTTGTGGTTTCAGGGATTGGAATGGTTTAGGACATATAGGTGGGATGGGGTCCAGTGTGGGTCTTGGCAGCTTTTCTTTTCTTCTGGTATAGGGTCTTGACAGATGGGCTAGGATGAGAAGAAAAAATAGGTAAGGGTGCAGAAATGGGTAGGGTGTCAGTGGCTATGGAGGATGGTGGGGAAATTGAGATGGCTATGACTGTGGTGATTGGTGATATAGGCTCAGGTAAGGGAAGTGCTAAGAGAGTTGGGGCTGGCATGGAGGTAGAGGGAATGGCTGGGAAGGTAATGGTTGTACTGGCTGACACATGTGAGGTGGAGGATGCAGTGAACTCCATGGTGGCAACAACAATTTATATGTTCTTTCTCAAATCTCTGTGGTATGGACAGACCTATCGAATATCCTGTGATCATTTAAGTGGAAAGACTATAACCCTAAGCTGGTGTCCAGACATGCCTAAGAAGGATTCTTCTCCTTTGCACATGAGCTTCTAGAGCCTTGTGAGGAGGTTTGTGCAGGAATTGGTTCCCCTCTGTTTTACTTGACCGATATCAGATGTTAGATCTGATTTCTCTGTAGTAATTATAGCTTCAGGCTGAGTCATTATAGGCCTTTTGTAGCAATTACCAGCTGAATCTAAATCCTTATTCAACCTGTTGCTGGTCCTTTCTGTGGGCACATTGAGCCGTTGGCCTTGGCAAAGCACTTAGGACTTTTTCGGTTGGAATATTTATGGATATTAGCTAGATGTGTGTTGGAGAGCTTGTAGCATTGGCATTACATAGTGCCTGTAATAATATTCATGGCTCTATCTGGTCCATTGGTTGGGGAAATGATCAGTCCACTCCTTCAGATTAGGTTAGCATTTCTAGTTTAATCAATGGGATTTAACAGACTCTATCGAATACTCTGTGATAATTTGAGTGGATAGAGTATAGCCCTAAGAGCACCCCAAATGGCATGCGTTAAATTGGATTCTTTTACCTTATTGATGTTATTGATAGCATCTAGACAAGGACCACTGCAGAGATAGTCTAAATCTAAGTTACATTACTGCATTAACTCTAACTTAACCTGCTTACTTCATATCATTTTTATATTTTATTTTGGCACACACCATCACCATCTTCTTCTTAACCATTTCTTTAGGATAGGGCTACACTTTATTTGTCTTTTGTTAGGGTTAATTTAGTATAGTCGTGACACCCAACTCTCTTTCTTTAGGATTGTCAGATTTATACCCAGATCTGGAGGCCTACTATTATAGCTCATTTTTGGTTCTAGCAAAATTTCTCTATAGGACAAACTCTTACTTATCAAAACTTGCTACAATAGCCCTGGATCTTGTAGGCTTAGGATATTTTAAGATTGCTGTTTTCACCATATTACTTTTATCCTCTATTTTACTTTGGTTTTAATTTTCTTCCAATACCACATAATAAATCAGCACATCCTCTAATAGACAAAATAGAACAAGTTTTTGACGCCGCTGTCAGGGATATTGATCTTTTTAGTAGAGCTGAGTTATACTATAATTTAGACTTCCAAATTATTTGTAGTTGTGCCTAATCAAGAATAAAGTACTACTGATATTTTTTAGAATTTTGCAGAAATGGACAGCAAAAGAAGGGAAAGCCTAGAGTTGCAGCTGGAGTATAGCTAGCTCTGTTTACACTTCCTTTCTCCTAAATGTTAGTCCATTTATGTTCAATTCCCTGTTATTTGTTTAGTGTAAATCTATGTAGTTATTAATTTTTATTTGAATTTTTTTTTTGTGTGCCTGTGAGCATTCTCTTTACTTACAGTGGGTGTAAGTATATAAATAGTAGAAGGTCCTTAAACCTTGAGTTAGAACCTCCAAATCTAGAGGTTGAAAGGATCCTTAAACCTAGACACACCACACAGGGCCCTGCTGTTGAAACTAAACTAGCTATTATGGCTAAGAGTCAGAGAACATTAAAGGTGTACAATGCACCTGGGGAGTACACCTCTCCCTTCTGCATTCAATTTTCCTCTGTTGAGGGAAATTATGAAATTAAATCCTCCACCATTAATATGCTACCTTCGTTTTATGGGCTTAGTAAAGAAGATCCCTACAATCATATCGACTAATTTTTGGCACTTTACACTACTTTTAATATTGCTGGCTTGGGACCTGAGGCCACGAAACTGAGGCTTTTTCCTTTTTCACTAAAGGAAAAAGCCAGCACATGGCTATCAAAGCTCCCAACCAACAACATATAGTCATGGAGTCATCTTCAAACCAAATTCCTGGCTAAATTCTTTCCCGTGAACAAAACTAGCCAGATGAGGACAAATATTTTGTCATTTACTCAGTCCTCAAGTGAGGATTTTTATGAAGCTTGAGAAAGATTCTAGGAGATGTTAAAACAATGCCCTCACCACTAAATTCCAATGTGGCAACTGGTGCAAGTATTCTACCAAGGAATTAATCCCAAGAGCAGGGATATGGTGGATGCTTCCTGTGGTGGTAGCTACCTTTACAAGACAGCTGAGGAAGCTTGAGGGCTTTTTGACATAATAGGGGAAAATTCTATGCAACAGGAGTCTCTGTCACGCAATGACAGCCAAACCCAAGCTAAGATGGTGAAAGAGGCCACCCCCAGAGGTGAAATATATGAAGTCAAGTTGCAAGGTGATTTGGAGTGGAAGGTGGGTAATTTATCCTTAAAATTTGACAAATTAATGAATATGATGCAGCCTCGTATGGTTGTACAGGTGGAGGAAGCATGTCTGATATGCCAATCTCCCATACGTTTTATTCATGATTGTCCATCTGCCAACTAGTTTCCAAATTTTGTTATAGAGCATGCCAATATTACTTAAACTTATGGGTAGCAGCTTGCTGGGTATTCTTGGAGGAACCACCCAAACCTGAGGTGGAGACAAGATTCATATCCTCAGCCCCAGCAGCAGCAAGTGGTAGCTCTTTATAGACCCCAACACCATTTTAACCAAGGGTACCCAACAAGGCAAAATTTTCTGCTACCTGCCCCCCAGTCTAACCAGTTGGCCCTGCCACCACAACAGCCCAGATCCTCTTCATTTTAAGAGCAGATGCTGACATCAATGTAAAATTTAGAAAACCTGGTACAAACTATCAATTCACGTGAATAAGGCATTAAGAAGATTGAGGACCAGTTGGGTCAACCCCTGACAAATCCAAAAGGGCAGTATATGATTGGAGATGCATCCTCCACTCATGAGGAAGCTAGTGCTCAGTGATCCAAAGATTAGTAATAAGTGTACCATATGTATGAAAAGTTTATTCTGATGTGTGTTGTTTAGAAATTTCTCAAATTCTGTTGTCAGTGTGATATAGTTTTGTTTGTGTTGCTTTGTCTGTTTTTAAATTTTGTATTGAATTTTGTGTTGAATACATGTGCATTTTTGTCATTTGAATTTGTTGTGTCTGTTTGTTGATAAATGGTTGATGTGCTCTCTTCATAATTACCAAGAACTTGATCTAAAAAATTATCTTTAAGATTCTGCAATTCTGATGAATTGATGTTGTTAATGGGTACTTAATTATCATGTTGAAATGAAGTACATGTGAGAGGTTTGGTACTGAAACTCTATGGTCAGGTGCACAACTACATGGATGCACAGACCCATGTGCAGCACTAAGTTAAAAGATTAAAGGTTGAGAATACTGCTTTCTCGCGGGCCTTTAAGACTTCAATCAGCTGCGCAAGCCAATTTTTGGCTCCCCCGAGTGCTACAACGCCTGAATAATGGATGCAATAGAGCCTTGCAAAGTTACTTTTGCTTCGCGAGCCCAATCTGCGTGAAAGGATTATCAGATTTTTTATTCTTTGCGAGAACATCACGGGGTAAAATTTTGAAGGGTGAAATTGCTCTCACGCACCATGGCAAGGCTTCAGCTCCGCGAAATGCATTGAAAGGCAGTTTCTTCTGCGCGACATAACTTCTCGCGGGATTAAATGTTAACTGCATGAGAAATCTACCCCGCGAGCACTTATTTCCAACTCCACGAACCATGGGATTATCTCTATAAACTCTGTGAAACCCTTCATTTTTCTTCATTTCATTTTTCTGCCCTAACTTCTCTGCACCACAATCGAAATCTCCTTTCTCTGCTTTCTTCTTTACAACTTAAACCACTCCACCTAAAGCATTTTCCTCCCACAATTTTGTTCCCCAACTACTCCTGGTCACTTTAAACATGGTTTGGGGGAATTTGAGCCATTGTGCAAGTTTTTCAGTGGAACCCTAGCTGTCAATTGGTAAGCTCTCTAACTCTCGCTCTGTGCTTTGATTGGTTTAGTAAATTAGAGAGAAAGAAAGGAAAATTTTGGTGCTTCTGTGCATATTAAGTGTGCTCTGTGATTTGTGAGTCCTAATTTTGATAATTTAAGCACCTATGGTCACTGGTTCAAAATTCATAGATACCTTAACCGCCATGCTGAATCTTGCTGCTAGTGGAAGCATTGTGGCCACTAGAAAATCCGTAATGATTGCATAGGCCTCCACATTAGAGACCTCTGAGGTGCCTCCACTTATTGTTGAGCTCCCAATCCAAAAAGAAAAGAAGAAATCAGCCTGAAAGAAGAGGGCTAGAGAACACCCACCTGCTAAGAGCCCTGAAAGATCAAGGAAGAAATAAAAAAAGGGCAAAGCTGAGGTCCCTAAGGTTGAGGAGGAAGAGACTACTGTATACCTCAGGGTCCCTTCTGAATTTGTGCAAGCAATCCAGCTGGAGGCTGAAACTAATTTTGACAAAGTCTATTTTTAGGAGCTCCTAGAGGCCTCTGCCTCCATTGAGTATCTGACCAAGGCATCTCTGCTGCCCCTGTTGCCGCCCCCGATGCAACATGTTTTGCCAAGACTAGTGAGGCTATTTTATCAGAATATGAGATTAAAAATAGGTGATAATGGGAACCCAACACTGCTGGTATTGATTGATGACTTTGAGATGTTGTTCAACCAGTCTAACATTGTAAGAATATTGGGGATACCAACCACGTATAGCCCTCAATGGGGCTTGGGTCCTCCTTTGGCTGCCACCATCACTGAGATAGCAAGGGAGTTAACTGGAGGAATCACTCCCTCAGGTGACTCAATCAGGAAGAGGGACCTGCACCCCAATCTCAGATTCATGGATGGAGTGTTAAGGAAAAATGTTTATTGCTTTGGTCATGAGCAAGAGAGGAGGTGCACCATAGCTGATGCCCTCTTCTCATTTCACAGGAATCATTACTTGGATGTAGCCAAGTTGATTTTTGAGGGGATTAAGGGCCTATGTGAGAAGGTGAAAATAAAAAAGAAACCTCATGCCCTTCCCTACGGTAGGTTTATTACTGCATTATTGAAGTTTTGGAAATACTCCTTTCAAAGGGAGGAGGAGACAGTGACCCTGAATCCTAAAAAGAGTGAAAAGAAACAGTGGAGAATCAGTGGCACAATAATGGAGAAGAAGAAAAAGCAAAGGGAGGAGTTAGTGAGAGAAGCAGCCCCCACCATTCAAGAAGTAGCTGCTGTTGCTGTTGCATCCTCCACCTCACATGTGCTAGCCAGTACAACCATTACCTCCCTAGCCATTCTCTCTACCTTCATACTATCCCCAACAACCTTAACTCTACCCTTACCTGAGCCTATATCACCAATCACCACAGCCATAGCCACCTCAATTTCAGCACCATCCACCATAGCCACTGACACCCTACTCTTTCTATACCTTTACCTATTTTTGCAGCTCATCCTATCCCACCTGTCAAGACCCCATACCAGAAGAAAAGAAAAGCTGCCAAAGCCCCCACTGGATCCCATCCCACCTATATGTCCCAAACCATTCCAATCCCTGAAACCACAACCATTCCAGACCCCATACCCACACCCTATGAACCTGAAACTCATACCTTTGAAACCTCATATTATTCCACTGAGACTTCCCCACTCTTTATACCTATCACATGTGAACCCCTAGACCAATCCATTCCATTAGCCCATGCCCATGACCCATTTACAGGAGAGGAATTTTCCACTATGATGTCCACTATCTTAGGAGATATCAACCTGGAGTATACCCCTCTCCCAGATTCACCTCACCCTCTATACTTCATCCCTCCAGATCAGACACCACCACAGGCCACTACCTTCACTCATAGACCCACTTCCCCCTTTCAACCAGTTTCACCTATCCAACCCACAGCCACCACCATACCTGACCTATTATCCTAAATCCTGTACCTCTTACTCTCCCTTCATTGCCAAATGTTGGCCAATACCCAAACCTAAGCCTCTATTGAGACATATATTCATTCGATAACTTCCACTCTCCAAAACCAAGCCTACCTAGAGAACATGGTAGAAAGTCCTTAAACCCTGAGTTAGTACCTCCAAATATAGAGGTTGAAAGGATCCTTAGACCTAGACACACCACACAGGGCCCTGCTGTAGAAACTGAACCAGCTATCATGGCTGAGAAGCAGAGAATATTAAAGGAGTACAATGCACCTGGGGAGTACACCTTTCCCTTCTGCATTTAATTTCCCTCTATTGAGGGGAATTATGAAATTAAATCCTCTACCAATAATATGCTGCCTTTGTTTTATGGGTGCTAAGTGGTAAAAAATGCCACTTCTCACCCAATAACCTAACCATTGATAGACCTGTGAGCACACTAATAAGCCCCTGTCAAGTGTATTTTGTAGACAACAATAAAAGAAGATACTAGGAAAGAAAAGCACCCAAGAATGCCCAACAAGGAGCCATCTCTCAGCATAGGATGAACTCAGCAATAGCACTCCAAAGGGTAGCACATCATTAAACCCTTGGAGTGCGTGGCTACAGCAGGGCAAGGTGAAGAAGGTGAGAATATGTTGAAAACGTCCTATCGATTGGTCACCTAAAGAGTTCGATAGGAGTTGAAAGCATTGAAAGGAAGGAATTCATGCAGTTGAGAAGGGCTCGACAGGATCAGAAGGCAGAAAAGGAAGAATTCGTGCAGAAGTGAAGAATTCGATAGGATCCAAGAACCTATCGAGCAGTTGAAAGAGAAAAAGAATTCAACCTATCGAAAGCTAGCTTGAGGGAAAAAGGAGACCTATCGGAAGGTTCCCTGAACCTATCGAATGATCCACTGAGCCTATCGAAATAGAAGTGCTGAGATAACACCTATCACAGAATGATTTGAACCTTTCGATCGGAACAAAGGTCATCCAATCGAAGCAATAGAATGTGAATCCTCAACCTATCGAATTACTCCTCCAACCTATAGAAAGCCCCAGATCAAGTGTAGTGAAGCTGAAGCATCTAAGCCCAACGTATCAGAACCTATCGAAGAGACCAGGAAACCTATCGAAAGAGGCTACAAGCTTACTTTTAACCTGTCAGAAGCTTCTCCAACCTGTCAAAATCATGTGTTGAACTTCTCAGAAACTAAATTATGCAGACGCTGTGACTTGGAGACCTGCTGCACATAAATCGAGGCACTTTGGTGACCGGTACGATATTCTAAAAGATGCCCTAGGAAGCCCTAACCGACCCACGTGCTTTCACAAAACTCTAACAAACTCTGACAACCTTCTAGAAGGAATTTTTGGCAGGAAAAATAGAGGAGAAAGCTATATATTGAGATCCCCAATCGCCATTGGGAAAAGGTCAGATTTTTAAACAATTTCTTGGAGATCAAAGCTTGCAACGAGATTCCATTTCCCTCCTTTAGCCCAACTATGGTTGGCTAAATCTCTAGGAGCAGCAAGGAGTGAGTTAGATTTGTAATTAGGTAAGGTTAAGAGTATTGTTGGGGTTAATTGTTGCACAGACTACAGATCTAAGAGCATTCCATTGTAAGAGTGACCTTGATTGCAATGTAAATATTATTTTCAATGTTTTAATTAGATCTAAAGCTCTTTTGATTCCTTTTGGTGCTCGATCGGATTTGTGTAGAGGAGTTGCTTGATCAGCTCACCCATTTAACGGTAGACCTCTTGGATATCATCTGAATTCCCTGGATCTGATATCCCTATAATTTCCTGCATCTGTGACCTAGAAATTGCAGCATCTGTAGTGGTTTTAATTGTTCTAATTGAGGCTCTGGCTTTCTAGGAGATCTCTAGGATGGTCTGTGACCATTTAAGTGGACAGATCATAACCTTAAGGTAAATCTGAGCTCAGGCCTCAATTGGATTCATCTATTGCAATCCATGGATTCGATAAAGCCTATAGGATGGTCTGTGACCATTAAAGTGGATAGATCATAGCCATAAGGCCAGGTGGATCCTATGATTTGAAGTTGAATTTATACCCTGCAGCTGTGCTTACGGACAGTGCCTGTGGCCAGCCGAGGGACTTTTGTGCTTTTGAACCCCTATAATATGCTTAGCTCAACTTGATTGCAGTGAAGACAATCTCCAAGCTGTTCTTCTCCATTTTCTAAGTTTTTAAACCATCCATCTGCAAGATCTGAGACTCTAGATTCAATCTAAAATAATTTGCATTTTAACTGTAATTTAGTTTGAGTGACAACACTATCCAAACTTCTCCCTTGTCTTTTAACTAAAGTAGAGATAGCTAGGGTGCCAGATCTCCTACAAATTAGGATATTTACTCAATTCCAAATCACCTCTCTGTGGACTTTCCCTTACATTTAAAACATGCTACAAAGGACCCTGTATCTTGCAGGTCTAGGGTATTTTAGATGTGCTTAATCCATCTCTATTTTCTCCTGATTTTTACATCATAAATCTGCACACTGGAAACCCACAACAAGTTTTTGGCGCCGCTGCCGGGGAGGTGGTTGTGAATTTGATTGATCTAGGTTTATTTTATAAATCTGTAACTGTGTGTTTGATTTTACTAACTGCATTTGTTGGTTTTGCTATATTTTTCAGTATTTTTTGTGTCCATTCAACCAGATCTGAGTACAGGGTGAGACGAGAGCTCTGCTGAAGGCTACTCTATAGTTTGCATCCCTTCTCCCCTGTTAATTTTCAAATCTGCTAATTTTTAGATTAGTTAATAAATTATGTTGTTGCTATTTATTGTGTGAGGATTTACTCTACATTCAGTTGTCAGTGTTGTATGTTTGGTAGGAAAACTCTGCAACCTCAGATTATTCCACTAAATCTAGAGGTTGAAAGACTTCTCAGAACCAGACCAACTACATCTAAAGCTGTTGAATTTGAATCTATCGAAATGGGTGAGCAGCAGCAGCCTCGAACTCTCAAGGAATTCAATGCACCAGGGTTTTTAATTCCCCCTTCTGCATTCAGTTCCCTACTGCTCAAGGAAACTATGAGATCAAATTGTCCATCATTCAAATGTTACCGTCATTTCATGGCCTTACCAAGGAGGATCCCTATAAGAATATAGATGAATTCTTTGGACTGTGCACCACCTTCAACATCACAGGTTTGGGGGAGGAGGCCACCAGGATGAGACTCTTTCCTTTTTCATTAAAGGACAGAGCCAGGACCTGGTTATCTCTACTTCCACCTAACAGTATACAGTCCTGGAGTGATCTCTAATGTCAATTTTTGGCCAAATTATTTCCTATGTCAAAGACCAGTCAGTTAAGGAAGGGTATCATTTCTTTTACCCAAGACCCAACTGAAGACTTTCATCAATCCTGGGTGAGATTTAAGGAACTCCTCAAGAAATGCCCCCACCATCAAATCCCTGAATGGCAATTGGTTCAAAGCTTTTACCAGGGAATTGATGCTAAAAGCAGAGATATGATAGATGCCTCCTGTGGTGGCACCTATCTCCATAAAAATGCTGAGGAGGCATGGGAGCTCTTTGACATCATCAGTGAGAACTCTATGCAAAGGGAAACCTTAGCAAGAGATCCAGACCCTTCTAAATTGATGAAAGAGAACACCTCAAGAGGAAAGATATATGAAGTGAGTGTGCCAAGTGAGTTAGAAAGAAAAGTGGACAACTTAACTCTAAAATTTGATAGGCTGATGGGAGCAATGCAGTCACTTGTGGTTGCAAGAGTGGAGGAGGCATGTGCTATATGCCAGTCCCCTGCTCACTCCCTGGATGAATGCCCATCAGCTGCCCAATTTCCTGATTTTGTAACAGAGTATGTGGTTGCAACTCAAGCCTATGGGCAGCAGCCTGCTGTTGGGTATCAATGGAGAAACCACCCCAATCTGAGGTGGAGACAAGATGGATACCCTAGCCAGCAGCCCATGCCCTACAGAAATGCTCAGCCCTATCAAGAAAATTATGCCCCAAGACCTCAATATCAGCAAACCATGGCCCAACCTATAGCTCCTCCTGTCCAGCAAGTTGCACCTACTCCAGCTATGAGAACACCATCTTTTGAGGAATAAGTTCTATCTTCATTACAAAACTTGAACACCTTAACCCAAACTATGCACTCTCACAACCCGAGCATAAAAAAGATAGAGGACCAGCTTGGTCAGGTGTCTGATGCTCTGACTAGGAGAGAAGGAGGAAGGTTACCTAGCCAACTACAGGATAATCCACGAAGACAGTTTGTAGTGGGTGAAGTTTCCTCAACCTATGAGGAAGCCAAATCTGTGACAACTTTGAGGAGTGGTAGGCTAGTGGACAATCAGGTGGGCTGTGAGCCTGTGAGAAGTTTGAAGGAAGAAAATGGAATGAGTTTTCCAAGAATACAACAGAGGCCCCAAGTGGTGGACCTGTAGGAACAACCCACTATCAATAAAGAGGATGATATGGATCCTAAAGAAAAAGAAAAAATCAAAAAGAAAGAAGCCCCATTAGCTAAGGCTGCAAGTGAGGGAGCACCCCCACACTTGCCATTTCCCAAGGCATTACAAGGACCCTCCTCTTTTGACAAAGGACAGGGCAAAATTGAGGAAATGATGGAGACTTTCAAATAAGTAAAGATTAATCTACCTTTACTTGATGCCATTAAACAAGTCCCAACCTACGCCAAATTTCTAAAGGAGTTATGCACCCATAAAAGACAGTTTAGGACATACTTGTCCAAGAAAGTCTTTTCAGCAGAGAAGGTAAAACACATTCTGTCCATTACAACCCCCACCAAACTTCAAGACCCTGGAGTGCCCACTATCCCCTGCATCATTTGGGATTATAAAATTGAGAAGGCCCTATTGAACCTAGGAGCTAGTGTGAACTTGCTGCCCTATGCAGTCGATGAAAAATTGGGCCTGGGAGACTTGAAGCCCACACCTTTGGTTCTACAACTGGCTACCAGGTCCGAAAGGAAGCCTGTGGGAGTCATTGAGGATGTCCTGGTAGGAATTGACAAGTTTTTTTGCCCTGCTAACTTTGTGGTATTAGATATGGAGCCAAGTAAAGGTATTTTCTCCATCCCTGTGATTCTGGGCAGGCCCTTCTTGGCCACTGCCAATGCCTACATTCAATGCAGATCTGGAATCATGGAGGTCTCCTTTGGCAACATGAAAGTAAAGCTGCATGTGTACAGCACCGGCTCTCAACCCCCTTTTGATGAAACCTATTTTTCCATTGCAGGGATGGAGGAGGCTCTGCATGACAATCCTCAACAGCTGCTGCAGAGCAATGATTGGCCTATAGAGACAAAATTGCAACCAGGGGTTGAACAATTGCTGAGGAATGGATCCAAGAAGGATGAAAAGTTCAAGGAACATGGGGAGGCCGTTAACCTTCCAGATCCTTCGTATTAGCACCTGTAGTTGAGTATGTATCATATGTACCATATTTTACTTCTGTTTTAGTTTTTTCTTACTTTGCATCTCTAGTAGAATTCTTTTGCAATAAATAGTCCATGCTCTCTAGTGGGTCGCCTTTTCAAATTTTCTAGCTGCTCTAAGATAATGGGAGCTCATCCACATAAGAATCCAATCATAGGGCCGCATAGCAACAGAGCCTGATAAGTGCTGAAGCTAAGGGTGCCCAGAAAGGCAGTTTCATCTGGGTTTTGGAGCCTTCGGTAGGCCAAATCTACCTTTCGTTAGGCTCATGGTGATTTTGACAGGATATCTAATGGTTTTGATAGGAACTAGATTTTTCGACAGATAAAACCAACTGTTCAACAGGTTAAATAAGGGCACACAAAGATTTCTATAGGTGCTGAGAATATATCGGCCACCTATCGACAAGATGCTGTCTCTACCATTTAAACCTATCAATAGGATGGTCTCACCTATCGAAATCCTTAAAAATCATCCCTTTTGAAAGCTTTGATGTCTAAGCTTTCGATAGGACGCGTCAACCTATCGAAACCATTCCATTCATCCTATCAAAATCACATTTTCACCTATATATACCTATCGATAGGTCATTTGTGCTTCATTCCTTACCCTCTGAAAAAAAAAAACCCTAGCTCTCTTCCTCATTTTTCGCCACCCTCTTTCTCTACTAAACCCTCACGGAATCTTCTGCTACTTAGTGTGCCTTCTTGTCAATACATTCTGCTTGAGTAGAGGAGCATTTTGCCCCTGATTTTAGAGAAATTGGAATGGTGCATCGCTAGCTTTGTGAAACCCTAGGTATCTGGAGGTGAGTTGCCATCCTACCATCACTCTGTTATCTCTCTAAGTTTCCCATTCAATGTTGGTGAGAAATTACTCCCTGAGATTACAATGGTTGAGCCTGAGGAGACGCTAGCTAGCATACGTCGGAAATCAACTTCATCCACCCCTAAATCCTCCAAGAAAGCGCTACTTGCTACTAAACCGCCTGTAAAGAGGAAGCTTGCTGAGGGGACACCCAAAAAGAGTCCTAAAGTTAAGAAAGCCAAAGCTGTTGAAATTTAGGAGCCTGTGGTAGAAACACCCTTAGAGAGAGCTACCCCTGACAGGCCCACTGCTGTAGAGCTTCCGGCTATACTAACCACCCCCAATGAATTTGTTGACAAGCTAAACCTTGTCCCTGAGACTGAATTTGATTTGGCATATTTTGCCAACATAAGAGAGTGCCAGGAAACACTGAGCTATTTGAAGAAAGAAGGCTTGTTGCCCCTACTGTCGCCATTGAAGGAATCAGTGTATCCCAGGCTGGTGAAGTTATGGTACCAAAATCTGAAGAAGAAGGTGGCACAGGGGACTGATGATATATTAGAAATTTTGATTGATGATTGGCAACTGACTATCGATCACAGAGACATAGGAATGGCTTTGGGGGTCCCATACCAATTTGACTCTAACCGCACTAAGGGAGCACCTGTTGGAGCTCCATTTAAGGATATGGCCAAGCAACTAACCAATGGGACTGTGGGTTCTGGAGAATCCCTGATTAGAAGAGACCACCATCCTAGCCTCAGATTCATGGATAACATCTTAAGGAAAAATTTCTATGTTACAGGACATTTGCAGGAGAGAAGGTCCCCATTAGTGGATGCTTTATTTTATTTTTCCAAGGGGCAGTTCGTGAATGCACCTAAGCTGATCTTTAAAACTATGGTGAACATAAATGACAAGGTGCTAAAAAGACAGGCTTTTGCTAAGGGAGGAAGCCTACCCTTCAGCAGACTCATCACCTGTCTGCTCAAAGCTGGAAAGTATAGGATCAAGGAGGCTGAGCCAGTGTAGAAAATGGCTCACAAGGTTTTTGGAAAGAGGGAATGGTCTACAAGTTTAACCCTGATTCAAAAGACCAAGCTGGCTGCAGTAGAGAAGGAGGTGCCCACTACCTCGTGACAGATCATCGTGACATTCCCCATCCACCATTCCTCCTACATCACCCACTTTTTCATCCACCTTACCTACACCATCACCTACACCTGGGATCTTAGAACTCCCCACCTTCTCCGAGCCTATCCCCACCATGTCTTCACCACCCTCCCTCCAACCCCTTCCTGATTTTCCCCCTCCACCACTTCCTATACATACATAGGGTTTGGACCAGTTCACTTCTACTGGTTTCTCTACCCTCATTTCTTCAATTGTGGAGGATGTTGCTCATGAGTACACCCCACTGCCGGACTCCCCCCACACCACTCCTCCTCATTTTACCCATTCCCCATCCTCTCCTTTCCATCCCATTCATTCACCCATCCCCTCTACTTCCACCCTGCCTGATACTTTCACCCAAATCCTCTCCCTCCTTCAATCCATTCTGGCCCAAGTAGCCACTAGCACTGACCACCAGGCCCTCATGAGCTCATGTCTCCAATCAATTCAATCCACCCTCACTCCCCCCACTTCAGTCTCCCAACCCTTTCCCACTTCTCCTCCCTTCCCTGATCCCTCACTTTTCCATTTCTCTCCTCCCTTTTCACCCATGGCCTCCCCCATCCCTACTGATATCCTTTTTGTAGAGTTAGCGGCTCCATCTTTACCCCCACCTTCCCCACCTGCACCTGTTCTACCTATACCCACCACCCATTTCCCCTTTTCCTCCCCCCTATTTTCCAGGATGCCTCCACCCAAATTGATCCATGGGAGGATCTGGTTCTTTTCACCCCCTCCTCTTCATCCACTCCACCCTTATCCTTGCCTCTTGTCCTTCTCCAATCCATGTACATACCCCCCTACCTCACCCTCCTGTATGCAATGAGGGGCAACCCTTACATCCACAGGGATGACTTGAGAGGTATGGTTGCACTTTGTGCTTCCCTTGAGGCCCCTTATGAGGAGAGGATTGCGAACATTGAATTAAAACACTGAATCCAACTCTGCGATATCTCTCAAGGATGGTCTGAAATTCTGACTCGTTATGAGTCAGCAAAGCAAGTGGCAGCGGCTGAGAGTCTCATTGCCAAGTATGAAAAGAAGAATTCTGAGCTCCTCAAGAAAAAGTTAGCCAATGCTCAGGAGATCATCAAAGCCACCAAGGAGCTCTCAGATGCTAACCTCCTCTATGCTGCCAAGAAGATTAATATTTTGGAGAAAAAGGTTGCTTTCTTATTGTCTCAACCCTTTGAGCCTACCCTCTTGCTACAGCACCTCCTGCTACGCCTCTTACCCCCCCCCCCATGTCCCCCCTCTACAACTATTCCTTCAGCTTCCCCACCTATGGAAGTTCCCCCTCCTGCCACTGCCCCTCCCCCAGTACCCCCTGCCTCGCAACCTACTCCTGACCAGGTCCCTCCACCTAACCAACCTATCCCTCCCAAATCTAAAAGGTCTGCCTCCAAAAGAACCGCCACCGCCAAGAGATTTGCTTCTGCTGCTGCCTCTATCAAAAAAGGAAAACGACCTGCTGCCTCATCCAAAGCCGCTAAGCACACTAGGTCATCCGCTCAATCTGACCCCCATGGCACCCTACTCTCTAGGGATGAAAGAAGGAAGGCTGCTGTAGCTCTAGGATTGGATCCCTTAGAACTTTTCCCTTCTTATTCAGATTCGGATTCTGCGCCTGCTGTTGATCCTAAAGGTAAACAGCCTGCTGCCCAGTCAAAGGAGGCACCCGCCAAACATTTGCAAAAATTCAAATCCAAGGGTAAGGCCCCTATATCTAAGGGATAGTTGGCACCAAGTTGTATCTGAATGTGCCCAATTGTTCCTTCAGCTTCTTTTTCGTTTGTCTCTTGTATATATTTGACATTTTGTTGTGTTATTCTATAGCTATCTTCTTACACTGTCTCTCCCTTGATTGCATTTTCTCGAAATAGTGATGACACTGTTTAGTTTAGGTTTGGGGGTGTGACATGTATGCCAATAAACTAGTTAATTTTAGTGCACCAAAGTTAAAAAGGAATAATCGAAAAGAGAATGAATTCACCTCATAATTGTTGATTAAGAAAATTTTAAAAACCATTTGCAACTGAAGTAAGCTGAAGTTTTAACATTTTTCATAAAGAAAATGTCAAGAATTTTTGCAGAGAGTTTTTGATATGTGATAAACCAACAACGAGAAGAGACTGTGAAGATACTCTCAAGAAATTGGATGGAAGGCCATACCCAGCGATAATTGGGCCTAAAAAAACTTCTTTGAAGAGTGTCTTGGCAATTCATTCTGCTTTGAGAACTAACTGGACCTAATCTGGATCACTAGAAGTTAGGCAAATCCGAGTTGAAACAACTTGACATCACTCAGAACATGAAAGACATGAAGTAAGGCCATCTCTTGGACAGTTTGGGCCAAAAATTCCCCACCATTGAACTGCCCTTGATGCACACCACTTGAGCCTTAAAAGCCCCAATTTTCTTTGATGAAAACCAGAAATTCTAAACCCAAAATCTCTTGACCTATTTCATTTCACCCTCAATCTGAGAAATCTGGAAGAGGAAGGAGGAGAAAGGTTAGAGGAGCGAGGTCCCAAATCAGGTTGAAAGAAAGAGAAATGCAGTTGGTGGTGTTTGTGGTATTACATTATAAAAAAAATAAAAATAAATAAATAAATAAATAAAAGAGAGCAGAAGAATGAGAAAGAGAAGTCATTTCATTGGGAAAACTGAAAGAAAGAGAAGAAGCTGGCCACTTTGGCTCTGAAAATTCAAAAAAAAAGTAGATGGAATTGTGCTAAATTAAAGGTGACGCCATGAATCACCTCCTTACCTTTACTGATTTCTCAATTTTGAACTTTGTTATCTCTTTTGTTCCTCCACAAACCGCATCCCTAAGCCACATTACAACCCAATAGAAAGACCTTACTGATCTAAAAGTGGATTGAGCTATCATGTGGAGATGAGAATTTGCTTAACCTATGGTGTAAAGAGCTAGAAAAGTCAGAAATTCAAGCAATGCCTATGCTCCTGCTTGCAGTCCTATTTGAGGGCTGTAACTGCTCTTGAGCTGATTGATATGATTTACCCCTCTTCTCTGTACTAATGAGTGAACAGCCCTGGTGAGACTTGGATCTAAAATCCAGTTGATGGGGGAAGTATCTAAGCAAGATCCTCAAATTGATGGTGAGTTATGCATAAAATTTTAGAAGAAATGCCTGGACACAAACTAAGTGATGATGGAGAGATTTCAGCAAACTTTCGTATTTCCAAATGGGTGTTTTTTCTATTGAATTTCCTTTAATGAAGGGGCATGATGTGAATTTATTAGATGTGCTTAAACTCTGCTTTAACAGGTTGCACTATTATTAACTAAGTGTATTGGAAAAGTTTGTGGGTACCTTCATTGAAAACCCTTAGGAGACTTCACTCCACTAGGGATCACCTAGGGGTTTAAAAGGCTTGGTGCATGTGCTAAATGCATCCGTGCTCCCTACGAAATTGGCATTTTCTTTTTTTTGAATTCTCTTTTGCTCAGGAACTAGCAAAGCTTAGGTTTGGGGGTGTGTTAAGTGATGAAAAATGCCACTTTTCACCCTATAACCTAACCATTGATAGACCTGTGAGCACACTAATAAGCCCTTGTCAAGTGTATTTTGTAGACAATAATAAAAAAAGATACTAGGGAAGAAAAGCACTCAAGAATGCCTAACAAGGAGCCATCTCTCTGCACAGGACAAACTCAACAATGGCACACCAAAGGGTAGCACATCATTGAAACCTTGGAGCCCGTGGCTGCAGCAGGGCAAGGTGAAGAAGGTGAGAATATGTTGAAAACATCCTATCGATTGGTCACCTGAAGACTTCGATAGGAGCTTAAAGCATTCAAAGGAAGGAATCCGTGCAGTTGAGAAGGGTTTGACAGGATCAGAAGGCAGAAAAAGGAAGAATTCGTGCAAAAGTGAAGAATTCGATAGGATCCAAGAACCTATCGAGTAGTTGAAAGAGAAAAAGAATTCAACCTATCGAAAGCTAGCTTGAGGGAAAAAGGAGACCTATCGGAAGGTTCCCTGAACCTATCGAATGGTCCACTGAACCTGTCGAATGGTCCACTGAACCTATCGAAATAGAAGTGTTGAGACAGCACCTATCGCAGAATGATTTGAACCTTTCGATAAGAACAAAGGTCATCCGATCGAAGTAATAGAATGTGAATCCTCAACCTATCGAATTACTCATCCAACCTGTCGAAAGCCCCAGATCAAATGCAGTGAAGTTGAAGCATCTAAGCCCAACCTATCGGAACCTATCGAAGAGACCAGAGAACCTATCGAAAGAGGCTACAAGTTTACTTTTAACCTGTTGGAAGCTTATGCAACCTATCGAAATCGTGTGTTGAACTCCTCAGAAACTATGTTATGCACACCCTGTGACTTGGTGACCTATAGCATGCAAACCGAGGCACTTTCGTGACCGGTGCGACATTCTAAGAGATGCCCTAGGAAGCCCTAACCGACCCATGTGCTTTAACGGAACTCTAACAAACTCTGACAGCCTTCTAGAAGGAATTTTTGGCAGGAAAAATAGAGGAGAAAGCTATATATTGAGATCCCCAATCGCCATTGAGAAAAGATCAAATTTTTGAACAATTTCCTGGATATCAGAGTTTGCAGCGAGATTCCATTTCCCTCCTTTAGCCCCACTATGGTTGGCTAAATCCCTAGGAGCAACAAGGAGTGAGTTAGATCTGTAATTAGGTAAGGTTAAGAGCGTTGCTGGGGTTAATTGCTGCACAGACTATAAATCTGAGAGCATTCCATTGTAAGAGTGACCTTGTTTATAATGTAAATGTTGTTTTCCATGTTTTAATTAGATCTAAAGCTCTTTTGATTCCTTTTGGTGCTCGATCAGATTTTGTAGAGGAGTTGCTTGATCAGCTCACCCACTTAACTGGTAGACGTCTTGGATATCATCTGAATTCCCTGGATCTGATATCCCTGTAATTTCCTGCGTCTGTGACCTGGAAATTGCAGCATCTGTAGTGGTTTTAATTATTCTAATTGAGGCTCTGGCTTTGTAGGAGATCTCTAGGATGGTCTGTGACCATTAAAGTGGACAGATCATAACCTTCAGGCAAATCTGAGCTTAGGCCTCAATTGGATTCATCTGCTGTAATCCATGGATGCGATAAAGCCTATAGGATGGTCTGTGACCATTAAAGTGGACAGATCATAGCCTTAAGATCAGGTGGATCCTGTGATTTGAAGTGAAATTTATACCCTGCAGCTGTGCTTGCGGGCAGTGCCTGTGGCCAGCCGAGGGACTTGTGTGCGTTTGAACCACTGTAATATGCTTAGCTCAACCAAATTGCTGTGATGGCAATCTCCAAGCTGTTCTTCTCCATTTTCTGAGTTTTAAAACCATCCATCTGCAACATCTGAGACTCCAGATTTGATCTAAAATAATTTGCATTTTCACTGTAGTTTAGTTTGGGTGACAACCCTATCCAAACTTCTCCCTTTTCTTTTAACTAAAGTAGAGATAGCTAGGGTGCCAGATCTCTTACAGATCTGGAGATTTACTCAATTCCAAATCACCTCTTTGTGGACTTTCTCTTACTTTTAAAATTTGCTACAAAGGACCCTGTATCTTACAGGTCTAGGGTATTTTAGATGTGCTGAATCCATCTCTGTTTTCTCCTGATTTTTACACCATAAATCAGCACACTGGAAACCCATAATAATGGGCTTAATAAAGAAGATCCCTATAAGCATATCGACTAATTTTTGACACTTTATACTACTATCAATATTACTGGCTCGGGACCTGAGGCTACTAAACTGAGCCTTTTTCCTTTTTCACTAAAGGATATAGCCAACACATGGCTATCAAACCTCTCAGCCAACAGCATACAGTCATGGAGTAACCTTCAAACAAAATTCCTGGACAAATTCTTTCCCATGAATAAAACCAGCCAGATGAGGACAAATATTTTGTCATTTACTCAGTCCTCAACTGAGGATTTTTATGAAGCTTGGGAAAGATTTCAGGAGATGTTAAAACAATTCCCCCACCACCAAATTCCAATGTGGCAACTAGTGCAAGTATTCTACCAAGGAATTAATCCCAAGAGCAGGGATATGGTGGATGCTTCTTGTAGTGGTAGCTACCTTCACAAGATAGTTGAGGAAGCTTGGGTGTTGTTTGACATAATAGGAGAAAACTCCATGCAGCAGGAGTCTCTGTCACGCAATGACAGCCAGACCCCAGCTATGATGGTGAAAGAGGCCACCCCTAGAGGTGAAATATATGAAGTCAAGGTGCAAGGTCATTTGGAGAGGAAGGTGAACAATTTGTCCTTAAAATTTTATAAATAATGAATGTGATGCAGCCCTGGATGGTTACACAGGTGGAGGAAGCATGTATGATATGTCAATCTCCTACACATTCTATTCATAATTGTCTATCTGCCTTAGGTGACTCGGGTGACTCAATCAGGAAGAGGGACCTGCACCCCAACCTTAGATTCATTTGATTAAGCTGTTGTGTACAGGCTACAGCCTTGAGACAGTTCATTGTAAGTTTTGCTTTTATCAATGGATTGTTATTTTAATGACTAATTAAATATACAAATCTTATGGTTTCCTTAGATGTCTATAGGATCTATGCTTTGGGACTAGCCCATTCAATTTCTAGTAGATCTACTATTTACCATCTGATTTCCCTTGGTTTAATAGACCCATGGATAGCAAGCCGAATCTGTAGTCAGATTTGGAGAACTCGTAGCCCTGGGACTTCATGGTGGTAGCAGTAGTTTACATATTCTTTCTCAGATCTCTGTGATATGGACAAACCTATCGGATACCCTATGACCATTTGAGAGGATAGAGTATAACCCTAAGGTGGTGTCCAGCCACATGTCTGAGAAGGATTCTTCTCCTCCGCATATGAGCTTTTAGAGCCTTGTGAGGTGGTTTGTGCTGAAACTGGCTCGCCTCTATTTTATATGACCGATATCAAATGTTAGATCTAATTTCTCTATAGTAATTACAGCTTGAGGCTGAGTCATTGTAGGCCTTTTGTAGCAATGATCAGCTGAATCTAAGTCCTTTTTCAACCTGTTGCTAGTCCTTTGTGTGGGCACATTGAGTTGTTGGCCTTGGCAAATCACTTAGGAGACATGTGGCTGGACACCACCTTAGGGTTATACTTTGTCCACTCAAATGGTCATAGGGTATCCAATAGGTCTATCCATACCATAGAGATCTGAGAAAGAACATATAAACTACTGCTGCCACCATGGAGTCCCAGGGCTACTAACTCTCCAGATCTGGCTACAAATCCAACTTGCTATCCATGGGTCAATTAAACAAAGGAAAATCAGATGGTAAATAATAGATCTACTAGAAACTGAATGGGCTAGTCCCAAAGCATGGATCCTATAGACATCTAAGGAAACCATAAGATCTGTAGATTTAATTAGTCATTAAAAGAACAATCCATTGATAAAAGAAAAACTTATAATGAATTGTCTCAAGGCTGCAGCCTGTACACAACTGCTCATCCAAAAGATCCTAATGTATACAAAGCCTATAAGAAAACTAAAATAAAACTAAACTTAGCTGCGTATAAAAGGATTAGTTAGCCAATGCTGGGCTAAGAGAGAAGAAAATTAAGAAAAAGAGACGATCAAACCCAAACCCTAGCCTGCTGGAGCTCTCAGCCAACAGAGGATGAAGGAAAGATGAAAATACTAAACTCTACGTATAGCTTATATACTCTGTCCATAAGGCCTTGGCACAAAAGAGATTAACCCTAATTTTTTTAGCAGACATGACACTGTTACAACCCTTGAATGCCTTGAGAAGTGTGCCTCGAAATCTGCACCATAGGAAGTGTGCCCTAACCTTGAGAAATTCCTAAAAGGTCCTCGCATAGTGGCAGAACCTTCGTGGAGGAGCATTTAGCTTAGGAGGATTGTTCACTCATGCAGTAGATTCTCAATTGATCGCGCTGCTGCTTTGCACTACAATGCTATTGCGGCGGTGAATTGGAATGCCTAGATTTCTTCCGCAGTAGAGCTTTAGAAGTTCTCTCACTGGATAATCACCCAGGTAGGCTCCTGCGCTTGTGTAGTAACTTGTTAGGCTTCAGAGTGTGCGAGAGCTACACGAGAAAAATTCTGGGCGTCTCTCTCTTTCATGGCTTTGCGAGAACTCCACGAGGTGACAAAATGTTCTTTATGCATTGGATTCGCTATGTTCTGTGCGCGGCTGCTTTAAGGCTCGATCTCCATGAAAGATTCGCGAGGACAAATTTTGAGGGTTTTAAGACACAAGATCTTCATGATTTCTTTACTTCTCTCCTCTTGACTGCGTGTCCTATCTGCGCAAGGGCAGCTTCCACTGCCTCCTTAGCTCCGTGAGGGATCTCCTCAACTCTGGGAGATGAATCTTTTTATCCTCTGATGCATTAAAGTTGCTACGTTGCAGCATCCTCCATTCTCATCTAACTTCTTTCATATGTTAGACTCTTGGTTAATGATGACCAGCAAATGAGTCACCATTGTGTGCATACCAGGGTGTTCCATTAGGCTTTGGCTCAGCTGTCATCTCTGCATGTTTTCTTTCTCTTCTTTTGACCAATAAGCAGGGATTTTTATATTTAGTTGCATAGTTTATTATTAACTACAAAACACACTTAACAAATGATTATAAGTGACCTTCACGGTCCAGCAAAGGCTAGGTTAAGAGGTAAAAAGTGGTACTTTTCAGTGAATAAGAGTTATAGACAATCTTGTGGACGGTTTATACAATCTTTAGTGAAGTGCTCGACGGGTTGGCTCAATCCTCACAAGACTGAACGATGCTTCAGGTAAGTTACCGATAGGTTGCTTTGGACTGCTCGACAGGTTTAGTTAAATCTTGCGATAAGTGATCAGAACCTCTCGACTTCATCTGCACCTTGATGTATCCTCTCGATAAGATCCACGTTTATACTTCCAACCTCTCGGTAGGTGCTGGAACCTCTCGAGATCTTTATCTTCTCAGCTCAATACCTCTCGACAGTTTCTTTTACCCATGTTCAACCTCTCGACTGGTTCACTCCTTGCTCTAAAAAATTCTTGACAGGTTCTGGGAAGCTCTCGATAACTTCAAGGAACCTCTCAGCAGCTTATTTTTAGTGTTTCTACAACTGGCATACCTCTGGGTGTGTTCTTTTTCCATTGTTCAGCACTCAACAACACCTTAATAGGTTTAAACTTTATTTCTTGTAGCTGGACTTGATCTTTGGCCTTTCATTTAGGTAGCATAGTGCTTCTTGGGCTCTTTTAAGTGGAAATTTGTATTAAGCTTGCATTGTATTGCTTAACAACAAAACATACTTAAACTACATTATTAGTCAGCTCAAAGGTCCAACAAAGGTTAGGTTAAGAGGTGAAAAATAGTATTTTTCAGTACTTAACAATACACCTATCCAAGAAGGTCTTTTGTACTGAGAAAAGGAACCAAGTGTTGTCCATTGCAACCCCAACCAACCTTCATGACCCTGGAGTTCCCACAATCCCCTGCATTATTGGGGATCATACCATTGAGAAGGTCATCTTAGATCTGGGAGCTAGTGTAAACCTACATCCATATTTAGTTGATGAGAAGTTAGACTTGGGAGAATTGAAGCCCACACATGTGGTGCTACAACTAGCTGACAGATCTAACAGGAGACTTGTGGGAATGATAGAGGATGTATTAGTTGGGGTTGATAAGTTTTTCTATTCAGCAGATTTTCTAGTGCTTGACATGGAGCCAAGTGCACCACCTCTATTCCTATGATTTTGGATAGGCCTTTCTTGGCCACTGCCAATGCTTGCATTCAGTGTAGATCAGGAGTAATGGTGTCTTTTGGCAATATAAAAGTGAAATTGAATGTTTACAATGAAACCAGCTACCCTCACTTGGATAGTGAGGATTGTTTTTTAATTGATATTTTTGATGAGCTTGTGGAAGAGACTTTGCCCAAGCTGCTGCATGATGATGATTTTTGTGTTGTTTTTGAGAATGTGTGGAGTGAGATTGTGGAAGAGAAGGCCCCCGCACCCATTTTTCAAGAGGAGAAAGCCTTAATTTCTGATGTGGGGCCAGCAACAAGGTATCCTTCTTGGAAACCCTCTGTATTGCCTCTTCCACCACCATCAAAAGCACCTTTATTGCCTTCTCTCATATGTCCACCAAATGTGGAGTTGAAACAACTGCCTAAGACCTTGAAGTATATTTTTGTGGGGGAAAACCAAAAGTTGCCAGTGATTAGTTCTTCCTTTCTCATTGATGAGCAAGAGGAAGAGTTGTTGTGTATTTCAAAGAAGCATAAGAGAGCAATAGACTAGACCATTGCGAACCTTAGGGGCATCTGCTCTGCTGTGTGCATGAATAAATCTCCTTGGGTTCCAAACCCTTTAAAGAAATGCAGAGAAAATTGAACCCCCACATGCAAGAAGTGGTAATGGAAGAAGTGGTCAAATTGTTAGATGCTGGAGTCATCTACCCAATTTCAGATTTCGAATGGGTGGCACCTACTCAGGGGGTCCCTAAGAAATCTAGAATTACTGTGAATAAAATTGATTTTGTTGAGCTTGTTCCAACTAGGGAAACCACAGGTTGGAGGGTGTGTATAGACTATCGAAAGCTCAATTTGAGAACCAGAAAAGACCACTTTCCTTTACCCTTCGTTGACCAAATTTTGGATCAATTGGCAAGCAAGGCTTTCTATAATTTTCTTGATGGACATTCAGGGTATAACCAAATCCCTGTGTATCCACAAGATCATGAAAAGACAACTTTTAATTGCCCATTTCGCACCTTTGCCTATAGAAGGATGCCATTTGGAGTGTGCAATGCCCCTGCAACTTTCTAAAGATGCAAGTATGCTATATTTTCTGACATGATTGATCAATTTTTAGAGATATTCATGGATGATTTCTCTATTTTTTAGGACAGCTTTAGCCAATGTCTACACCATCTCAGCCTTGTGTCGCAGAGATGTGAGGAAACCAATTTGGTGTTAAGTTGGGAAAAGAGCCATTTCATAGTCAATCAAGGCATTGTCCTTGGTCATGTGGTTTCTCACAGAGGCATTGAGGTAGACAAGGTTAAAATTGATATGATTGGACACTTACCCCCACCAAAAATTGTGAAACAAGTCAGATCTTTCTTGGGGCATGCTGGGTTCTATAGGATATGCATCAAAGATTTTAGCAAGATCATAAAACATTTTTGTCACCTGTTGTGTTCCCTTTGAATTTAATGATCAATGTCTTCATGCCTTTGAGCTTTTGAGAGGTTGTTTAATATCTGCACCTATCCTTTAAGCACCTAATTTTTCTTTGCCATTCGAGTTGATGTGTGATGCATCAGATTTTGCTATTTGTGCAGTCTTGCGACAAATGAAGGATAAGGTCCCTTGTGTGATTGCTTAAGCAAGCAAAACCATGATTGATTCTTTGTTAAATTACACAACAACTAAGAAGGAATTGTTGGCAATTGTCTATGCTTTAGAAAAATTCAGGTCTTATGTGTTGGGATCATGGATAGTGGTCTTCATTGACCACTCAGCCCTGAGGTACCTTTTGTTAAAAAAGGATGTCAAGCCAAGATTAATCAAATGGATCCTCCTATTATAAGAGTTTGATCTTGAGTTTAAGGACAAAAAAAGAGTTGAAAATATGGTTGCAGACCACTTATCTAGGATCATAGCTAAGGAGTTTGATAGGCTGCCTATCAATGATTCTTTCCCTGATGAACAGTTGTTCACTATCAACACCTCTACGCCTTGGTTTGCGAACATTGTGAACTATTTGGCTGTGGGTAAGATCCCCCACATTGGAATAAAATGGATAAGTAGTTGTTCTTTTGACAAATTAGACATTACATGTGGGAGGATCCATACCTATTTAAGCATTGTGTAGACTGTAGACACTCAAATTCGGCCCAAGGCCCAATCAGTATGTACTCGGAGAGTGATGTACCCCTGTGCTTTCGATGGCACCCCTGAACCCTTAGGAATCATCTTGAACCCTTATGGACCTATCCAGACCTTTCGGAATCACCCTGAACCCTTTTGAACCATTCCCCCAACCCTTAGAGATCACCCCTAAACCCTAGGATCCCTTCCCAGACCCAACTTAAACCCTTCTGAGTAATTGATGAGAGGAGAGCTACAAAGTTTTACGCAGACCACTACGAAGGATGAGCCACATACCATTAGAAGTAGGACTTCTCCAGCTTTCTAACAAGCCAAAGATCACCAAATTTGGAGTTATGGTGCAAAAGTTATGGCCAATTGAAGTTTTACATAAAATCATGACTTTTGCTCAGGCGTATGTATTACGTACGCCCAGTAAATTTGGCCCCAGTTTGCTCAGGCGTATATATTATATACGCCCAACATTTTTGGGACAAATTTGGCCGGGGGTATATAATACATACACCCAGCATAGGTAGGGTCCACCACGGGCACCCACCTTCTCAGATCTCCTATAGTTTTCATGAAAATCACTGTACGTAAATTGGGCGTATGTAATATATACGCCCAACTTAGCTATAGTAACTATCATCAGATGCTCGAAATTCCTTCATCGGGTTTGACCTTTTGACCATCCCCTTGGTTGAGGTGGGTGTCTTAATGTCTGTTGCACCCCCTTTGAGCTTATATGCAACCCTTAAATCACCTATGGTCTCACCCCATCATCTGCCATTTATATCGGTTCCCCAAACCCCTAGGACTCTAAAAATCTAAAAAAACTTAGATGGGGGATTACCTAATTGCTAAACCCATTAGCTCTTAAGTAACCCTCTAGCCCACCTTTTCTCTATAAATAGAGAGGCACCTCCTCTTCCCAAAGGGTTGAAAAAAATTAGGGTTGAAAGTTTGAGCTTAAGAGAGAGAGACCTAGTGAGAGAAAGTTTCCTTTTATTTTTCATTCTTCAACCAGAATTCCAGCATGCTTAGTTCACCCCTTTCAATCCATTTCAACCATTAGATCACCCCTTTTTAGTTAAGCTTAGTCTCTAGCTTCATCCAACACTTCCCATCTACCGAGTCCTAGCATTATAATCCATTCCCCTACCATTTAAGCCATTTAAAGCCATCAGAAGTACACCGAAGTGAAGGTCTTTCACGGTGCAACAAGGGCCCGTGAGCTCCGGCTCACCCCTCTCTTCCTTTACCTTCTTGGTGTTTCCTCCATCCAAGGATTCAAGCCGTTACGCCGTCGAAATTTCAGTTTGGCTCAAAGCTTGATAGGACCATATTGCCTTCGGGCAAGCGGAAGCTCCGCCCATTTATTTTTCATTTTGGCCATAGATAGAGACCGCTATGTGCCGATTGATCGGGTGCCTAAACCCTTCTCGATCGATAATCGAAGCCCCTACCCTAGAGCCTTTGGCAAAAACCGGTAAATCAAAGTCATATTTAGCACTTCAGTGCTCAAAATATTAATTTAAAGGTTTCCCGGGTCACCAAAATCTCCGGGTGGCGACTCTAGATTTTATTCCATCGAGAGCGCATCGTCGTGATGGGTTCGTGAGAATCCACGGTCGCACACAGAACAAGTGGTGAGGAGATGTGTCCCTGATGAGGAATTCCATAATAAACTAACTATGTTTGATGAACAGGCTTGTAGAGGCCATTTCAATGGGAACAAGACTGCTGCCAAGGTGCTCCAAAGTGGATTTTATTAGCCCACTCTCTTCAAGGATGCATGGCAACATTGTAAAGCTTGTGAAAGATGCCAAAAGATGGGAAGTATCTCCAAAAGAAACTCCATGCCTTTACAGCCTATACTTGTGGTTGAACTCTTTGACATTTGGGGGATTGACTTCATGGGTCCTTTCGCTCCTTCCTATGGATACAATTATATTCTTGTGGTTGTGGACTATGTGTCCAAATGGGTTGAGGCCATAGACGCAAGAACCAATGATCACAAAGTTGTCCTCAACTTTTTGAAGGACAACATTTTCTCTAGGTTTGGCACTCCCAGAGATATTATTAGTGATGGGGGGAGCCATTTCTACAATAGATAGTTTGCAACTTTGCTTAGAAAGAACTTTGTGACACAAAGAGTTGCCACCCCATACCACCCACAAACGAGTGGGCAAATGGAAATTTCTAATCGAGAGATCAAACACATTTTGGAGAAAACTATGTGAGTTGATAGGAAGGATTGGTTCCTGAAGTTACTTGATGCTCTCTAGGCTTATAGGACTGCCTATAAGACCCCAATAGGGATGTCTCCCTTCAGGCTGGTATATGGCAAGGCATGCCATTTACCAGTAGAGCTTGAGCACAAGGCTTATTGGGTTGTTAAAGCATTGATCATTGATCTAACTTTTGCTGGCATGCACAAGAAACTCCAATTGTCAGAGCTAGAAGAGCTGAGATTAGAGGCCTACTCCAATGCAAGGATCTACAAGGAGAATAGCAAGGCTTTCTATGACAATCATTTACTGAGGAAGGAGTTCATAGCTGATAGCAAGGTATGGTTGTTCAACTCTATATTGAAATTTTTCCCAAGTAAGTTGAGATCAAGATGGGAGGGACCTTATATAGTAGAACATGTAATCCCATCTGGAGGTGTATAAATCAAGGATCCAAAAGATGGTAGGATCCTGAAAGTGAATGGTGAAAGGCTCAAACGTTTTGTTGAAAATGTTGTGGAGCCTGTGGTGGCCATCCACCTTCAAGAACCTCCAAAACATGATTGATTTTCAACAATGTATACTATGTATCATAAGTATGATTTGGTATCTATTGCTATTTTTAAAAATGTGTCTGACAGTGTAGATATATGTGGTGGATTTTACTTAATGTTTGCATGTACAAATCATGAGTCCATAGTCAGTAGGTTTCAAGCATGAGTCATCAACTCCAAGGCAAGAAAAATGAATGGGAGCTGAGGAAAAGTGATAAATTTTTGTGACAGATGGAATAGGAGCTAATTAGAAATTTGTTTGAACTGAAAAAACAACCTGTCAAGAGGTATAGAGTACATTTTGACAGGTTCTAAAAGCTTCTACTTTGCATCTCGACAGGTTCTGAAGGTGCACAGATGATTTTTGATAGGATCTGTGAACTTATCGAGATGTTGAGAGAAAAACTCTACAGGTTTTGAAGGTGTAGGTTGTGTCCTCCACAGGTCCTGATACCTGTCGAGAGGATGTCAGTACCTCTCGACTTGAAAAAAATCTAAAGCCCTTGTACCTCTCGAGAGTTTCAACCAACCTCTCGGCACCTTTAGCCTTAGAAGCCCACAAATCCAATAGGTTTTAAATTTCTTGACAGGTTGATGCAACCTATCGACACCTTTTTCCCAATCCTGTCGAAACACGGTTTCAGTTGTTTTAAACCTATCGACAGCTCAGTCTAGCCCTTTGATAGCTTCTGTGTGCAAGTAAATTCCCTCTCTGTAGATTTTTAGTTTCCTTCTTCTTCCGCCACCTCACTGGTTTTTACTCCAAGAGCCTTGCCATTTTTCCAAACACTTCAATTTTCCAAGGGCTACACTTTGCACCGAGTTTGAGCTGGTTTGGGGCCATGCACATCGAGATCCGAGAAACCCTAGGTTTCTGTTGGTGAGTTCTTCTTCAGCTCTACTTAGTGATTTCTAAAGCTTTGCACTTCAATTTTCCAATTTGTATGGTTACTGTGATTGATCGAAGAAGTCTGTGTGGTTGTTGAGATTGATTTTGAGTGACTAATGGCTGATCAAGAGGATACCCTAGCTACCCTTTTCAAAGCTCCCTCCAAATCCGCCACAAAAGCCACTAGAAAATCTAGTATGATAACCACAAAGCCCAAGGGACCCCACCTGCTACGAGGAAACTTGTCATGGATAAAGCTGAAAATTTTGAGAAGGCTAAGAAAGCTAAGAAAGCCAAGAAGGCCAAAATTGCTGAAGATACTGTTGACTAAGCCTATGACTAAGCCTGACATTGTGGAGGATATCCCAGAATCTGACCCTATGACTAAGCCTAACATTGTGCCTGAACCTAACCCAGAGGTTGAGTCTGAAGTCAATGGAAACCAATCCACACCCAATGAATTTGTGGATGCTTTAGGCCTGATCCCTGAGATAATTGTTGACCTCCCCTATTTTTCTAAGGAAGAGGAGTGTAAGGAAACATTGAATTATTTGGTGAAGGCAGGCCTGACACCCATGTTGACCACGTTGAATGAAAAATCCTACCCTAGGCTAGGCAAATTATTTTATCAAAACATCAGGAAGAACACCAAGCCAGGGTCAACTGAGCCATGCCTTGTCATTTTAATTGATAACTAAGAGATTGTGATAGATTACAGTGGCATTGGATTAGCATTGGTGGTCCCATCTATTTTTGATGCAACATATGGTCTAGCAGAACCTGAGTGTATCATTTAGAACTATGGCCAGACACCTGATCCAAGGAATTATAGGCTCTGAGGAGTCATTAATGAGGAGGGATTTACATCCTAGCGTGCTTTTCATTGATTCTATTTTGAGAAAAAACACCTATGTCAGTGAACATCAGCAAGAGTGGAGAACTCCCATAGTGGATGCCTTATATTTTTTCTCCGAAGGCCAGTTTATGAATGCATCCAAGTTGGTGTTTGATGTAATGGTAGATGTGAATGAGAAGATCAAAAAAGTACATGCCTTGACAAGGTTACCCTACAGCAAGGTCATCACTACTTTGTTGAGAAGGGAAAAATTTGTGTTTCAAAAGGATGAGCCAGTGGTGAAGGTGACTTCAAAAGTATTTGGGAAGAGGGCCTAGTCTGCCAGTAGGACCCTGATTGGTAAGTGCAAGAATAAGTTAGTAGAGCGCCCTGAGATAGAAGCTCCACAAGCAGCCAGCTCAGTGTTGTACTACCTGCCTTGCGATTATTATATGATCAAAACAACAGATTAACTGCACAAATTACAACAATATTTAATCAAGGCAAACAGCCAGTCCTGCAAGAATCAATGCTGTTGTAGCAAGTTATAAAAGGTAAGTAAGGGTATGTCCATAGGGAAATGTGTTGTAAAGGATGGTAAATCTCCAGATTTATGATAGATCTGGCACTCTATCCTAATTTAAACTAAACTAAAGTAGGAAAGAGGAGAGGTTTTATGGTTTTATCACTTTAACTACAAACTACAAAAGATAAATCTATTGATCCAGATCTAGTCAAACCCAGAGATAAGGGGAGATATAGAAGAGATGAAAAATCAAAAGGGTGAGAACAACAACTAGGGATATTAGTCTCTCACTGAAAATCAAAGGAATCAAAGGTAATGCAGAGAACTGATTTGCAACAATCCTCTTTTCTGGATCCAAGCTTCCCAAGTTCCCCCGAATCCACCAATGGATCAAAGCAATCTTGAGGTTAGGATCTGCCCTTCTGCTGGATACAGTCCTAAGTTTATGATCTGCCTTTCTACTAGATACAGTTCATCCCCGAGATTACTCTAACCTATTGATCTATCCAAGTTCTCCCAGTAGAGGTGAGGTATAAGAATCCAATCTCCACCAATGGATCAAGGCATTCCTGAGGTTAGGCTCTACCCTTCTGCTGGATACAATCTTAAGTTTATGATCTGCCCTTCTACTGAATACAAATCATCCCCGAGATTGCTCCAATCTAGTGATCTTGATTGGAATAAGAAAACCATTACAGATGTTGCAGAGGCCAGGCTATCAGCTCCCCATTTCTCGTTGGCATTCGCAGGAGTATCCAATCCAGGGAAATCAAATATGAAGAAGTGAAATATAGATTAGAATAATCTTTAAAAACCATAATTATATTGTAAGCTTACAATACTATTGTGCCCAGATCTGCAATCTATGCAATAAACAGTCTCTTACAAGCCTTTGAGTCTCTTAATTTATAGCTCAGGACCTCACCCTAACTACCGAAAAGAGTTTTGACACTCATGATTGGCTAAAGAGAGAATAGGAGAAGGAGAAAGGAGGGAGAATTTGGAGGAAAAAATGGATCTCGCACTAGGCTCTAGTCCTCTTAAATTTTGGATCATTATTCTATATTTTCTTCAAGCTTTTGTACTCTCCTCTGTCCTCAGATCCGTTTCAGCCAATCAGAGCTCAAGGGAATAATTCTGTTATGTTGGGTTGCTGATGTGACAAATTTTTCTTCTAAAAGCTCTTCTCTCATTGGTTCTCAACTGGCGGGAATATCTAATGCAGTTAGGGTTTCCAATCATGTGCAGTTGAGTATCAAAATTACTCCCAAGGGTTGCTGATGTGCTTTGGAACTCGTGCATAGAATTCTAGAATTGGTAATTGTCGAAGAAAGATGCTGAGAAGTTGCCAAATCGAGTGTCGAGAGATTCAAGGAGCATCTCGACAAGATCTAAATTTGCTTTGTGTGCACATCGACAGGTTGTAGTGGCTATCGACAGCTTCAGAGACTTCTTGACAGGATTAGGAGTAGCTCTCGATAGGTATGGACACATCTCGACAGGTTGATGAAGATCCTATAGACAGCTTGGGAGGACATCTCGAGATATTGATTTAAACTTGTCGATAGGATTGATGGCTCGTCGACAGGATGAGAAGCTCATTTCACTGCTCTGTTCAATTCTTCATTCATCCTGTCGACAGGTTATAATTAACATGTCGACTTATTATATATTCTCCAGTGAAGTGCTCGACAAGTAGGCTCAATCCTCGCGAGAATGAACGCTGCTTCAGGTAAGTCATCGACAGGTTATCTTGCATTACTTGACAGGTTCAGTTTAACCTCGCGATAAGTATCTTGGAACCTCTCGACTTCATCTGTACCTTGAAGTATCCTCTCGATAGGTTCTGCGTCTGTACTTCCAACCTGTCAATAGGTGTTGGAACCTCATGAGATGTTCATCTTTTCAACTCAGTACCTCTCGATAGCTTCTTATACACATGTTCAACCTCTCGACTACTTGGTTTTCGATCATCAAAACCTCTCGATAGCTGGACTTAACCTCTCGATAGGTTCTGTCTTGTACTTCCATAGGTGGCAAACATCTTGGGTGTGTTGTTCTTTATTTGTTCCACACTCAGCAACCTCTTGGCAGGTTCATTCTTTATTCCTTGTAGCTGGACTTGGTCTTAGGCCTTTCCAATTGGGTAGCACATTGCTTCTTGGGCTCTTTTAACTAAATATCAGCACTAAGCCGTAATTTATTACTTATCTATAAAATACACTTAAAACACCTTATTAGTTAGCTCAAGACGACCAAAGGTCAGGTTAGGAGGTGAAAATAATATTTTTTACTACTTAATAGACCCCCAAACCTAAACTTTGCTAGTCCCTGAGCAAAGGAGAAAGTAAAAATAATTATTGAAAATGAAAATGCCACTTTTATAGGGAACACAGATGCATTTAGCATATTCATCAAGCCTTTTAAACCCCTAGGTGATCCCTAGTGGAGGAGTGATGTTTCCTGAGGATTTACAATGCAGTTACCCACAAACTTCTCCAATGATTCAGTTAGTATTAGTGCAGCATGTTAAACAAAATTTAAGCAATACAAAATTCATTCCACACCTTATCCATTTAGTTTAAGAGGATTCTCAGCAAAAACATGACAGTTTAAAACTAAAGTTCTACTATAATGCCTTCACAGTCAATCAGCTCATGTCAAGGCATTTTGTATGAAAATTAATGCGGAGCTTACCCTCTAAGTGAGAATCATGTTTTGATAATGGCCCCATCAAACCTAATTTCAGACCCAAAACTCACCAGGGTTGTCTCTCTCAATAAAAGTAGAAGGGTGTATTAATTCACACAACTCAAGAGTAGTTACAGCCCTCAAATTGGACTACAAGTATGAGCATAGGCATTGCTCCAATTTCTGAAATTTTCTAACTCTTTTGACCATAGATTAAACAGATTCTCATCTCCACATGACAGCTCAATAAATTTTAGATCAGTAAAGACTTTTTATTGGGTTGTAATGTGGCTTATGGGTGAAATCTACAAAGAATAAAAGGATGAAATGGGATTCAAAATTGAGAAATCATTAAGTAAGGAGGTGATGCATGACTTCACCTTCTTCATCTTAGCATAGTTTCATCTACTTCTTGAGGTTTTGGATTTGAAGTGATTAGTTCCTAATCTTCTTTTCAACTTTTTTCAATGAAATGACTTCTCTTATTTCTGCTTTGCTTTTCTATTTTTCTTTTCTTCTCCTTTTTTTTTTTTGTATGCTTTTTGTATTTTTCTACGTTTTACATTTTATGGGCTGTAATGCAACAATTGTACTTCTGATACATAACTGTCTTTCAATGTATTTTCTTCTTTTTCCACCAAATGTTGAACCAACTCCACCTTCTTCAACTTTCGTTTCCTGATTTCTCATATTGGGGGTGAACTGAAACAGGTAAAGAGAATTTGGGGGATTCTCTGGTTTTTGTCAAAGAAAACTAGGATTTTTTAAGGCTCAAATGGTGTGTATCATGGGCAGTTCGAAGGGTGAGGATATTTTAAGCTCAAACTGTCCAAGGGATGGCTTTACTTCATGTCCTTCATGTCATGAGTGTTGTCAAGCTGTTTGAATTTGGATTTGCCTAACTTCTAGTGAGCACAAGTAGATCCTATCAGTCCTTAAACCAGAAAAATTGCCAAGACACTCTTCGAGGAAAAAAAATTTCAGGCCCAAATCTCACTGGGTATGATCTTCCATTAGACTTCTGGGATATATCCTCACAATTTTCTCTCTTCTAAAGTTCACTAAGTACTAATTTTATAAAAAATATCTGGCATTTGCTTCATGAACGTGTTGGAGCTATAGCATGTTTCAGTCTTAAAAAGTTTTAAATTTCCTCTCTATATAAAATATCAGGTGCGAAATTATTTTATTTCCTCAATTTCTGTTAAAACCTTGCTGCACTACCAATAACTGTCCATTGACAAGCTGCCACTCCCCCAAACCTATGAGGAGCAGTGTCCTCACTGCTTGAAAGACAAAGGGATGTGCTGCAAGATAGAACATACACAGATAAGTTAGGAAAGAAAAGTACACAAACAAAATAAGGACTAGTAGTAAACAAAACACACAAATGAGGAAAAGAAAGCAGTACATTAAAATAGAAAGACAGCAAGAAAAACACAGTGAATAGACTGAAGAGAAATTCTATTATGGTAGAAAAATATGCACAATGTAAATATCCTAACTGTACAATTCTAATCATGACTATATACATCCTACTCAGAATCAAGATCTAAGTCAGAGCTAGATGGGGGTTGTTGCTCCCAACCATATTTGGCAACTATCTTTTATACTAAGCTCTCAACCTCGCCTTCCTTTGTAAATTTTTAGCTTGCAACTTAGCCTTGGTTTTCCCTTTTGTGGTAGTTGCCTCACCAGACTAGGCAACTATGTCATCTTTTGTACCATGTAGGGCGGGCTCAGCTGCTTGGGCAGGCAGGCCAGTAGTCAATTGAACAAGTATCCTTTCAAGGATTTCAATCTTCTTCGCAGACAGTGCAACTTCAGTGTCATACAATTCCTGGGCTGCCTTGTTGCAAGCTTTGGAGGCATCCAACCTATCCTGTAATCCATCAGCTCTTGATTTCTCAAAGGCTGAAATGAGCTTTTCAGCTTTATAGTGGAGTAAAATGGTTTGCCAGCCCTTGGAGATCTTCGACATTTCCCAGTTGTAATCCACAATCATTTACTCAATCTTTACTTTATAAGGCATCTTAATTGATCTGTGGAGAGCAGTCATTCCTCGTATAATTTCCTTCATGAGGTAAGGATTCTGCATCATGATATGGAGGAGGGTGCAGTATAGAGGGGGATAGGAAAAAAAGGAGGCAGGGAGTATGAACAGAGGGGGTTGAAGTTCAGGAACTGGGCAGGTTGGGGTTGGGATTAGGTCCTTCACATCTGTGGCAACATCAGAGGTAGCTATCATAGGTGGGAGATTAGGATGGACAGGAGCAGGCTGGGATTTTAGTTCAGGTTCAGTTTGAGTAGAGTGGTCCTTAAAGGTAGGAGAAGGGATGGCTAGTTGTTGGGGGGGTTGGGTTAAAAGTGTCAAGGTGGAGTGGATGGCTTGGAGGCTGGTAGGCAGGGAGGATTGATTTTGGAGTGTGACGTGCATGGCTTGAAGTATGGCCTCAATTGATGGCTGGGTTTGGGAGTGGACCATCACTTGGGATTGCAAGGATAGTAAAAGTTGAAGGATTTGGGGTAAAGGGTTAGTTGTGACAGTGGCTGTGGATAGAATTGGTTGGAATGGGAAAGTGTGAGTATGGTCAAAAGGCGGGGTTGGTGAGGTGTGTAAAAGGGTAGGTTGTGGAGAGGTGGGGTGTGGAGAATCAGGTAGTGGGGTGTACTCATGCCCAATATTGTTCACAATGGACTTTATTAAAGATGAGGAACCCTCACTAATCAACTGGTCTTGGGTATGTGAAGGTGAGGTGGGAAAAGTGGGATCAAAATCAAAAGGAATGGATGGAGGAGAAGAAGTGCGTGGACCAGTTGGTGAGGTTGGTGCAGGGCTCAAAGGTGGGGTGGATAAAATGGATGGGCTGGTTGGAATGTGGAGTGAAGGTAAGGTAGGGATTGGGTAAATGGAAAAAGGAAAAGATAGAGGTGTTGATGTGGTGATGGTGGAAATCAATGTTGAATTGCTGGAAGGTAGGAAAACTGAGATGGAATGTAAAAGAAATGAGGTGGGTGGTAGAGAGGCTGATGGGATGGAGAAACTAGGGATCTCAGCTGGAATGGAGGGAATGACTATAGATGCTGAGGGAATCAAAGGAGCAGCTACAGAGCTGGCCACTTGAGGTGCCTCCCTTTCAGGACTCTCAGCAGATTTAAACTTGCTTTTCTCAATGAGAGTCAAGGCCCTCTTCCCAAATACTTTAGAGGTCACCTTCTCCACTTCCTCCCCCTCTTTGAAAAGAAATTTTTTTCTCTTGATCAGGGCAGTGATGAGCCTACTGTAGGGTAGCCCTGGTAAGGCTTGAGCCTTCCTACACTTATCATTTGCATCCATCATGGCCTCAAACACCAAATGAGCAACATTTATGAATTGGCCCTTGGAGAAGAAATATAGGGCATCCACTGTTGGCACTCTCCGCTCTTGTTGGTGCCCACTCACATAGATATTCTTCCTCAAAATTACATCAAAGAAATGCATGTTGGGTTGGAGATCTCTCCTCATTATTGACTCCCCAATCCCCACAATGCCTTGAGTGAGGTGTCAGGCCATTGGTTTGAAGGAGGCATTCTTAGGTGAAGCCAGGACATCAACTGGATCAAAAATAGAAGGGACCCCCAATGCTATCCCTATATCTCTGTAGTTCACCACCATCTCCATATGATCAATCAGAATGACAAGGAAGGGCTCAATTGATTCTGGCTTGGTCTGTTTCCTGATATTCTGATACCACAACTTAACCAGCCTGGGGTAGGATTTTTCATTCAGTGGGCTCAACATGGGTATCAGGCCTGCCTTCACCAGATAATTCAAAGTTTCCTGACACTCCTCTACCTTAGAGAAATTGGGGGTGTCAACAATGGTTTCTGGGATTAGATCTAATTCATCCACAAATTCATTGGGTGTGGATCTGAGCGAAGGGATTTCAGGCTCCAATTCAGGGTTAGGTTCAGCCTCAGGAATTTCAGGCACAAGATTAGGTTGTGTCTCAGGGGTTTCCTCCACAATGTCTTCACTGATTTGGGCCTTGTTAGATTTCTTGGCCTTCTTGGTTTTGATAGTTGTCTCAACTTCATCCATGAGAAGCTTCGTTTTTGTAAGTGGGGTTTCCTTAGGCTTTATGGTTTGCCTACTGGACCTTCTAGTGGCTTTGGTGGTAGATTTATAAGGCACTTTGAAAAGATTAGCCAAGGTGTCCTCTTGATCAGCCATTACTCAATCAACACAATATCAATTATGACTAATTCAATTGCAATTACCACAAAGACCTCTTGAATGCTCAAATGAGTAAGACAAACTAAAGATTGAAATGCGAAACTTGGAAATCACAAAGAGAAGCGAAAGAATTTACCAATAGAAGACTAGGGTTTCTCAGATCACACTGTGCATGGCGCCAAATCAACTCAGACTAGGTGCAAAATATAGCTTTAAAGAAATTAAAGCAATTAGAGAAGTGGAAAATTGTTTAGAGTAGCAACCAGTGAGGTAGAGAGAGAAAAAGGAAAATGAAAAAAATTGCCAGAGAAGCCTTAGAGCTCAGAGAGAAGCTGTCGAATGGCACAAGGGGAGTTGTCGCTAGGTTAAAAAAAATGGGAAGCGATCTTCGACAGGATTGGGGCAAGTCGTCGAGAGGTTGATGCATCCTGTCGAGAAGTGCAAAGTGATAGATCCTCATGAGAGATCCACACAATCTTGTTGATGAGTTCAAGAACACAGAAGCCAACTTTTCGATAGGTTCATTCCATCCTGTCAACAGGTTCATGGTTACAAAGAAGATCATTTCGAGAGGTTCATAGAACCTCTCGACAATCAACTTTACAGCTTTAGAACTTGTTGAGAATTAATTCACTGCTATCGACGGCTTCTAGATCTTGTCAAAATGTAAATTGGGAACTCTCAGAACCTATCGACATGTTCATAGAACCTATCTACAGGTTGTATTTTAGTTGAAATACGCTTGTATTCAGTTCCCAGTTCATTCCCTAATAGATTTGACACTCCAACTCTACTCACTTCACAACTTTGACTCATTTTCCTACCTGAGGTACTAACACAGATGGAAATTTTATGTACAATGCCTAAGAGAACTGAAATAAGAATAGGAAAAAATTAGCAAAAATAAATACCCAACGACATATGTTACTATACATACTATACATTTGTTGAAACTCAGCCATGTCATAGAGGTTCATGATAACGGATGGTTAGTATAGGCTCCTCCACATTTTCAAAAACATTCCCAACATCGTCACAAAAATCATTACAGTGCAGTAGCTTAGGCAGAGCCTCTTTCACCAGGTCATCAAAGACATCAATGAAAAAACAATCCTCATTATCTACGCGAGGCTGATTGGTTGCACTATGCACATTCAATTTAACCTTCATGTTGCCAAAAGACACCTCCATTTCTCCTAATCTACACAGAATATAAGCATTGGCTGTGGCTAAGAAGGGTGTACGCAAAATCATAGGAAATGAGGTGGTGCACTTGCTTGGCTCAATGTCAAGCACCAGAAAATCTGCTGGGTAAAAGAATTTATAAACTCCAACTAAAGAATCCTCTATTATTCCCATAGGCTTCCTTTCAGATCTGTCTGCTAGTTGTAGCACCACATGTGTGGGCTTCAATTCTCCTAGGCCCAGCTTCTCATATACTGAGTATGGAAGGAAATTCACACTAGCTCCTAAATCTAATAAAGCTTTCTCAATGGTATGATCCCCAATGATGCAGGGGATTGTGGGAACTCCAGGATCTTGATGCTTGGTTGGGGTTGCAATAGACAACACTTAGCTCACTTACTCAGCACAAAAGACTTTCTTGGATAAGTGTATCCTAGACTGTCTTTTATGGGTGCGTAATTCTTTCAAAAAGTTTGCATAAGCTGAAGCTTACTTGATGGCATCAAGTAAAGGCTAGTTGATCTTTACTTATTTGAAAGTTTCCATCATCTCCTCAACCTTAACATTCCCCTTGTAAAAAGGAGAAGCTGCTTTCAATGCATTGGGAAATGGCAAATGGGGAACTGTCCTCCCTTTTACAGCCTTAGCAAGTTCATCAAATTTTTCTTTATTTTTATTTTCAATTTTCTGTTGGGGCACATCACCCCCCTTATTTTTTATATGTTGCTCCTGCTACATATTTTCATGGGTTGACTCTTAAATTTCAGTACTTTTCTCATCAGACTCATTACCAACTTGGTTATCTACCAGCTTCCCACTCCTCAAGGTGGTGACAAATTTGAATTCTTCATGAGAAGAAGTCTCACCAACCATGTATTGCCGCATTGGATTGTTCATTGGATGACTGGGCAGTCTCCCCTCTTCTCTCCTACCCAAAATATTAGATAGCTGACTAAAGTGGTCCTCTATCTTCTTGACATTTTGATTGTGGGAGTTAACAGTTTGAGATAAAGGACCCAAATTCTACAGTGAAGTCAGAACTTGCTCCTCAAATGTGAGGGACCTAGAGGGTGTTGGGGCGGGTGGACTTTGAAGCACAGGATGGACCATTAGCTGAGCCATAGGTTGAGCCATAAGTTGTTGGTATTTGGGCCTTGGGAAATAATTCTGTTGGTATGGCTAGGCATTCCTATAGGGCATGGACTGTAGTGGCTGCTGCTAGTTTTGAAAATTGTCTTATCTCCACCTCAAGTTGGGATTGTTTTTCCAATGATAGCCAGCAGTAGGCTGTTGTCCATAGGACTGAGCAACATTCACATGTTCCATCACAAAATTTAGAAATTGGGCAGCTGAAGGACATTCCTCAAGGGAGTGAGTGGGGGACTGGCATATGACACATGCCACCTCCATTTTAGCAGCCATGGGAGACTGCATTGCTCCCATGAGCTTATCAAAATTTTGGGCTAGGCTGTCCTCTTTCCTCTCCAAATCATTATGTCTACTCACCTCATACACCTTCCCTCTGATAGTATTTTCTCTCACCAATCTAGGAGTCTCAACATCTCTTTCTCAGGTCTCCCTTTGCATGGAGTTTTCACTGATGATATCAAATAACTCCCAAGCCTCATCTGTAGTCTTGTAGAGGTATGTATCACCATAAGAAGCATCAACCATATCCCAACTTTTAAGATCAATTCCTTGATATAAACTTTAGACAAGTTGCCATCGAGGAATCTGATGATGGGGACATTGATTAAGGAGTTCTTGAAATCTCTCCCAGGCTTGGTGAAAAGCTTCAATTGGGGCTTAGGAAAATGAGATAATGCTCTTCCTCAACTGACTAGTTTCGAGCATGGAGAAGAACTTGGCCAAAAACTGACATTAAAGGTCATTCCAGGACTTAATATTGTTGGTTGGGAGCATTGACAACCAAGTTCTTGCTCTATCCTTTAGTGAGAAAGGAAAGAGTCTCAACCTGGTTGCTTCTTCGCCTAAACCTACAATATTGAATGTAGTGCAGAGTCCTAAAAAATCATCAATATGCTTATATGGGCCTTCTTTGCTCAGGCCATGGAATGAGGGTAACATCTATATGATAGAAAACTTGATCTCATAGTTCCCCTGGACAGAAGGGAATTGAATGTAGAAGGGGGAATTGTAAACCCCTGGTGCATTGAATTCCTTTAAAGTCCTATGTTGTGCAGCCATTGCATAAATTTCATAATCAACTAAAGGTGTGTGTATGGTTTGCTTAGGTTTAAGAAGTCTTTCAACTTTAAGATCTAAGGGATCAATCTCAAGATTAAGAGATCTCCTCCAAAACATACACACCACAGAAACTAAATACAAAACAGAAAATCACAACACAAAATTCAGCAAAATAATCACAAGACAGACAACTACAAAACTGCAGATCTACTCAACTACAGATCTAGGAATGTAAACAAAGTTAAGAGATGCAAACTTAAACAATGCTTGTTCTTCCAACTGATACAGAGCTCCTCTTAGCTCCACAGATCCAAATTTGAAACACAGTGAAACTACAATAAAGATTAAAGCAGCAATTAATCAAACACTTAACAGTCAATGAAAATTCTAAATCTAAAAATGAGAAAACTTAGATCTACCACTTTTAAAAATATAGCTCCCCGACAGCAGTGTCAAAAACTTGTTGTACTGCTTGCCTTGTTATTATTATATGATTAAAATAGTAGATTAACTGCACAAATTATAATAATGTTGAATCAAGGCAAGCAATCAGTCCTGTAAAAATCAGGGCTATTATAGCAAGTTTTAAAAAGTAAGTAAGGGTATGTCCACAGGGAAATGTGTTCTAAATGATGGTAAATCTCTAAATCTATGGTAGATCTGACATCTATCCTAATTTAAACTAAATTAAAGCAGGTAAGAGGAGAGGTTTTATGGTTTTATCACTTTAACTATAAACTATAAAAGATAAATGCTATTGATCCAGATCTAATCAAACCCAGAGATAAGGGGAGATATAGAAGAGATAAAAAATCAAAAGGATGAGAACAACAACTAGGGATATTGGCCTCTCACTTAAAATCAAAGGAATGAAAGGCAATGAAGAGAACTGATTTGTGGCAATCCTATTTTCTGGCTCCAAGCTTCCAAGGTTCCCTCGAATCGACCAATGGATCAAAGAAATCCTGAGGTAAGGATCTGCCTTTCTACTGGATACAGTCCTAAGTTTATGATCTGCCCTTCTACTAGATATAGTTCATCCCCAAGATTGCTCCAACCTATTGATCTATCCAAGTTCTCCTAGCAGAGGTGAGGTATAAGAATCCAATGTCCACCAATGGATCAAGGAAATCTGGAGGTTAGGCTCTGCCCTTCTGCTGAATATAGTCCTAAGTTTATGATCTACCCTCCTACTAGATACAGATCATTCTCGAGATTCCTCCAATCTAGTGATCTTGATTGGAACAAGAAAATCATTACAGATGCTGCAGATGCCAGTCTACTAGCTCCCCATTTCTAGCTGGCATCCGCAGGAGTATGCAATCTAGGGAAATCAAATATAAAGAAGTGAAATATAGATTAGAATAACCTTTAAAAACCATAATTATATTGCAAGCTTACAATACTATTATGCCCAGATCTATAATCTGTATAATAAATAGTCTCTTACAAGCCTTTGAATCTCTCAATTTATAGCTCAGGACGTCACCCTAACTACCAAAAAGAGTTTAGCCACTCATGATTGGCTAAAGAGAGAATGGGAGGAGGAAGAAGGACAGAGAATTTGGAGGGAAAAATGGATCTCGCACTAAGCTCTGGTTCTCTCTAATTCTGTATCATTATTTTATACTTTCTTCAAGCTTTTATACTCTCCTCCTCTGCCCTCAGATCCGTTTCAGCTAATCAGAGCTCAAGGGAATAATTCTGTTATGACGGGCTGCTGATGTGGCCAATTTTTCTTCTAGGAGCTCTTCCCTCATTGGTTCTCAACTGGCGAGAATATGTGATGCAGTTAGGGATTCCAATCGTGTGTAGTTGAGTACCAAAAATACCCCCAAGGGTTGCTGACATGCTTTGGAACTCGTGCATAGAATTTTTGAATTGGTAGTGCTGAAGAAAGATGTTGAGAAGTTGACAAATCGAGTGTCGAGAGGATCAGGGATCCTCTCGACAAGATCTGAATTTTCTTTGTGTGCACATCGATAGGTTACAGTGGCTATCAATAGCTTCTAAGACTTCTCGACAGGATTGGGAGTAGCTCTCGATAGGTATGGACACATCTCAACAGGTTGATGAAGATCCAGTTGACAGCTTGGGAGGACATCTCAAGATGTTGATTTAAACTTGTCAATAGGATTGATTGCTCATCAACAGGATGGGAAGCTCATTTCTCCATTCTATTCAATTTTTCATTCATCCTGTCGACAGGTTATAATCAACTTGTTGACTTGTTATACATTCGCCAGTGAAGTGCTCGACAAGTAGGCTCAATTCTCGTGAGAATGAGCACTACTTCAGGTAAGTCATCGATAGGTTATCTTGCACTACTCGACAGGTTCAGTTGAACCTCACGATAAGTATCTTCGAACCTCACGACTTCATCTGTACCTTGAAGTATCCTCTCGACAGGTTCTGGGTCTGTACTTCCAACCTCTCGATAGGTGCTGAAACCTCATGAGATGTTCATCTTTTCAACTCAGTACCTCACGATAGCTTTCTATACACATTTTCAACCTCTCAACTACTTGGTTTTTGATCATCAAAACCTCTCGATAGCTGGACTTCACCTCTCGATAGATTCTGTCTTATACTTCCGCAGCTGCCACACATCTTGGGCGTGCTATTCTTCATTTGTTCCACACTCAACAATCACTTGGTAGGTTCAATCTTTATTTCTTGTAGCTGGACTTGGTCTCAGAGCTTTCCAATTGGGTAGCACATTACTTCTTGGGCTCTTTTAACTAAATATCTGCACTAAGCTATAATTTATTACTTATCTACAAAATACACTTAAAATACCTTATTAGTCAGCTCAAGGGTCCACCAAAGGTCAAGTTAAGAGGTAAAAAATGGTATTTTTCACTACTTAACACTCAGCTGCTGCACCTGGCACCTCTACTTTAGCTAGTTCAGAGCCTCTCCCTACAACTGCTACCAGCTCTGTACCTCCTCCTGAGATCACTACATCAGTCACCTCTGAGCCTCTACACATATCTATTGGTCTTAGCACAGAGCCCACACTTGTGACCTATGCTCCCTTATTCATTCCCTCCACAGCTGTACTTATGCCTATGATTAGCCCCACTAATGACAACCTCACCATCCCCTCCTCTGCCATACCATCCATCTCAGCTTCCCTACCTTCCATTGCAGTTTCCTTACCCCCTAGCAGCTCAGCCACTCTCTCCACTATCACCACATCCACACCTCTGTTAGCCCCTCTTCTCACAGACCCCATCCTTACCTTACCTTCACTACGCATCACACCCACCTACCAGAGAAGGTTAGTTACAACCCCTCCAGCCAGCCCATCCATCACTATAAACAAACTCTCGAGCACTACACCATCTACATTAGCTGACCCAACCATGTCTTCCTCACCATCCATAACCTTTGACTTTGATCCCACCTTTTCCATCTCACCTCCACATACCCAGGATTAGTTCACCACTAAGGGATATTCATCCCTGATATAGTTCATTGTTTACAATATTGGGCATGAATACTCTCCATTACCTGACTCTCCACAACCAACCTCTCCACAGCTTACCCATTTCTAGTCTACACCAACCCCACATTTTTAGTATGCCCCCACATCTCCCTTCCATTCTCCCCATTCCACCTATTACCCAAGCCCAAGTCCTACATGAGGCCTCCACCCAAATCCTTTCCCTTCTTACCACAATCCGTGCACATCTCCAAACCAACACAACCAACCAAGCTGCCATGGCCACTTACCTTCAGGCCATGCATTCCACCCTCATTCCATCCACCTCAACCAGCCAACCTCTTCCAAACCCTATCCCAAAAATTCCTCCTCCTACCTTTACCAATGCCTCCACACAACCTAATCCTATCCAACTGCCCCTTATTACCCCACCTTTGAAAATCACTCACCAACAAGCCCCACCTACAGCAACAACATCTGATGTTGCCACAAATGTAGAAAACCTAATCTCTACCTCCTCAATTCTAACCCAAATAGACCCTGAACCTGAACCTGAATCCCAATCTGAGCCTGACCTTAAAGTCCATCACCCTTTACCCTCAATCTCCACCCCACCCATGCCATCATCCATCCCGTCTCCATTGTTGGTTGGCCCTTCTTCTAGTGCTGAACAAGCCATACTACTTGCCTCTTCCTTTTCCATACCTCCATACTCAACCCTCTTACATGCCATGTAAAATAACCCTTGTCTTAAAAAGGATGTCATTAGAGGCATGATTAACCTCATCACCTCAATCAGGAGGCCCTATGAAGAGAAGATAACTTAAATGGAGCTAGATCACAGAGTTCAGTTGCTAAAAATATCAATGGGCTGGAGAAAAATTTTGATTCAATTTGAAGCCCAGAAGAATACAGTAGCAACAGAGAAAATGAGACTTGATGTACTTGAGAAAAGGTTAGCTGGCTCCAAAGAGGTCACAAAAGACACTAGAGAACTGTATGAAAGTAGAGTGAAACTTGCAAAAATGAAGGCATAAATACTTGAAAGGAGAATTGCTGAAATGGCTGTCAGAGAGCCTGCACAAGCAACTGAGACTACCCCTCTTGCCACTGCCCCTCCAGCCAGTTCACCTGTGAAGAAAGAAAAAGGAAAAGGAGTCCAAGTTAAGGTTGAGGCAGCAGAAAATCAAGATGATTAGTTTTGTACATGTAGTTACTTAGGATGTTTTGTAAAAGCTTTTTGTAGTTATTTTCCCTTGCATTGCACATATTTTTTGTGTTATAAATGAAATTTCTCTTTAATATATTTTGTGTGGTTTACTTTATGTCTTTATGTTTGTTTGTTTGTGTGTGCCTTGTTTGATGTTGTTACTTACTGTATTTTTTGTCTCATTTTTACCCTTCTGCCCCTGATTACTCACTATGTAAACATTACGGACAATGTTCATCATAGGTTTGGGGGTATGGCAGGTGTGCCAATGAAATAAGTTAATGCTAGTGCAGCTATGTTGAATTTTTATTTTTTTTAAATAAAATGATTTCCCACCTTACCACCTGATTTTTTTTTAAAAAGAGGAAATTAAAAACCTTTTAAAACTAAAATGTGTTGTAGTTCTAACATTTTTCATGAAGCAAATGTCAATAGTTTTTAAAAACTGATGCTTAGTGAACTTGAAAAGAGAGAAAACTGTGAGGATACTCCCCAGAAATTTTATAAAAGACCATACCCAGTGAGATATGGGCCTGAATAAAATTTCTTTAAGGAGTGTTTTGGCAAATTTTTCTACCCTAAGGACTGATTGAATCTACTCTCCTCACTAGAAGTTAGGCAAATCCAAGTTGAACCAGCTTGACAGCATTAATCACATTGAGGACATGATGTAAGGCCATCCCTTGGATAGTTTGAGCTTAAAATCCCTACCCTTTGAACTACCCTTGATACACACCACTTGAGCCTTAACAATCCAACTTTTTCTTTGATAGAAATCAGAAAATTTGAACCCAATACTTAGTGACCTGATGCAGCTTGACCCTCACTCTGAGACTTTAGAAGGTAAAGGAGAAAGAATTGAAGAAGGTAGAGTTAGTTTGATATTTGGTTGAAATAGAAGAAAACATATGTGTTGGCAGTTGTGGCATTCCAGCCCATAAAAAGAAAACTGAAGAAAAATACAACGAAAAAGCATACAAAAAGAAAAGAAAAAGAAAAAAGCAAAATAAAAATATGCTTAAGAGAAGTCATTTCATTGAAAAAAAATTGAAAAGAAGATGAGGAACTGATCACTTCAAATCTAAAAATTCAAGCAGTAGATGGAACTATGCTGAAATGAAGGTTGTGAAGTTGCAAATCACCTCCTTACGTTACTGATTTCTCAAATTTGAAGCTTTCCTTACCCCCTTATTCATCATGAACCTCACCCATCAGTCACATTATAACCCAATAAAAAGACCTTACGTATCTGAAATGAATTGAGCTATCATGTGGAGATGAGGATTTGTTTAATCTATGGTGAAAAGAATTAAAGAATTTCATAAATCAGAGCAATGCCTATGCTCATGCTTGCAGTCCTATTTGAGGATCGCAACTACTCTTAAGTTGTGTGAAATGATGTACCCCTCATGTTCATTTTGAGTGACAACCCTGGTAAGACTTGAGTCTGACATTGAGTTTTTTGGGGGCATTATCAAAACATAATTCTCAATTTGATGCTAAGCTTTGCATTATTTTTCATACAAAATACCTTGACATGAGCTAATTGATTGGGAAGGAATTACAGTAGAGTTTTAGTTTTAAACTGCTGATTTTTTGCTGAGAAACCTCTAAAAATTCAATGAACAAGGTGTGGAATGAAATTAATTTTTCTTGAATTTTGTTTCTAATATGCTGCATTGATATTAACTGAGTCATTGGAGAAGTTTGTGGGTACCTTTACTGAAAACCCTCAAGAGACTTCACTCCTCCACTAGGGATCACCTAGTACTTGAAAAGGCTTGATGCATATGTTAAATGCATCTGTGTTCCCTACAAAGTGGCATTTTTCATTTTCAATAATTGTTTTTAATTTCTCCTTTGCTCAGGGACTAGCAAAGCTTAGGTTTGGGGTGTGTTAAGCAGTGAAAAATATAATTTTTCACCTCCCAACCTGACCTTTAATGGACCCTTGAGCTGACTAATAAGGTGTTTTAAGTGTATTTTGTAGATAGATAATAAATTGCAGCTTTAGTCCAAACTTTCATCTAAAAAGGCTAAAGAAGCAATCTTTTGCTCAATATATGCTCAGACAGCCCAAAGGCCAGCCAATCAAATAGTCCACAGAGCTTTAGAAGTTCATGCGAAAGTCATGGGCTCAACAGGGGGTGCTTGGAACCAAGTGCAGTTGCAAGGAATGGAGATTGAACCCACCAAGATGCTGCTGAGTATTAAACAAATGAAGATAACACTCCAAAGATGTGTGCCTGCTATGGAAGCACAAAGCAGAACCTATTGAGAGGTCCTGATGCTCAAAAGGCAAGATATCGAGAGGTTCCATCAAGCCGTTGTGAGGTTCTAGAAGTATAGGCCTACCTGTCGATAAGTACTGAGTTGGAAATGTGAAGACCTCGCGAGGTTTTAGTTACCTATCGAGAGGTTGGAGGTACATCAGTGGATCCTGTGAGGAGTTACCTGAAGGTGCAGAAGAAGTCAAGAACTTCCTAGTACCTGTCAAGAGGTTCTGAAGACTGGTTTATAAGTTGTCGAGATGTATGGGGGTGAAAGAGTGAAGAATTTGAGAGGTTCACAGAACCTGTCGAGTTGCATAGAGCGACCTGTCGACACCTTACCTGAAGCTGCATTCACTAGCGTGAGGTTGAACCAACCTGTTGAGAAGCAAAAAGGATCCTGTCGAGAGCCAAACTGAAGCAGTATAACATGTTAACAGGTTGTTTATAACTTGTCGAGAGGATGAATAAAGAACTAGACAGAAGGTGAAATTTGGCTACAACCCTATTGACTAGTGCAACCCAACCTCTCAAGAAATCTCCCAACCTGTCGAAAGCTAGTTCAACTTGTCGATGTGAACACAAAGATGTTGAGAAATCTCCCAACCTGTTGAGAGGTTCCCTGAACCTCTCGACGCTCAAATTAGGAACTTCTCAGTTCCTTTCATAGCAGATTCCAACTTTAGAATTTTGTGCATACATTACAAAGCATGTCAACAACCATTGGAGGTATTTTTGGAACACAACTAGGCACGAATAGGAAATCTACCAGTCAAGGACCAATGGGAGAAGAGCTTCTAGAAGTGAAATTAGCCACATCAACAAAACTGAAATATTATCTTGAGCTCTAATTGGTTGAAACGGATCTGAGGATAGAGAGGAAGAGTATAAAAGCCAGAATAATTTATAGAACTAGCATCCAGAAATTGAGAGAACCATAGCCAAATCCGGTCTCCATTTTCCCTCTAAAAATTCCCTCTCTTCCTTCTTCCCCCATTCTCTTCTCAGCCAATCATGGTTGGCTAAACCCTTTTGGTAGCTAGGGTGAGGTTGAGAGCTGTAAATCAAGAGTTTCAGAGGTTGTGTTGATGGATTGTATGTTGCACAGATTGCAGATCATAGCATAATAGGATTGTAAGTTGTGTTATTGCAATGTAATTGTGATTTTTAAAGGTGATTCTGATCTATATTTCACTTTTTCATATTTGATTTCCCTGAATTAGATATTGCTGTGGATGCCTGAGCTTGTAGCCTGGCACCCACAACATCTGCAATAGTTTACCTATTCCAATCAAGATCCTAGAATTAGAATAATCTCTAGGATGATATGTGGTCACTGAAATGGATAGATCATAACCTTAGGATTGCTTCAATTCCTTGGTTGATATTAGATTCTTTTACCTTGCATCTGAGCTTGTAGCCAGATGAAGGATTGTAGCAAATCTGCCTTATACATGGCCTTTGATGCAATTGATTTTCAGTAAAGACCAAAATTCCTAGTTGTTATTCTCCATCTTTTGATTTTAATCTTTTTCTCTATTCCCTTGAATCTGAGTTCAATCAGATCCGGATAATTTTATATTTGATTTTTATAGTTCTTAGTAAAGTGACAAATCTTAGAAACTTCTCCTCCTTTCAGTTTTGATTTAGTCTAAATTAGGATAGAGTGTCAGATCTATCATAGATATGGAGATTTGCCTCATTTCAAAACACATTTCCCTGTGGACCTATCCTGAGTTACCCTTTAAAACTTGCTACAATAGCCCTGGTTCTTGTATGACTGCTTGCTTACCTTGACCCCATACCTCTGTACTTTGTCCTCTTGTTTTGATATTTTAACCCTTTAATAGTTGTAAGGTAAGCAAGACAACAAACCCCTTCAGTAGCTAGGGTGAGGTTGAGAGCTGTAATTTGAGAGGTTCAAAGCCTTGTATATGGATTGGATGTTCCAAAGATTGCATATCTGAGCACATTTGCTATAAGTTGTATTGAATCAGTAAATTACGGATTATAGAGTTAATTTTGATCTGTAAATCTTGTCATTGTCATTTGATTTTCTAGATTAGATATCCTTGTGGATGCTTGAGCTTGTAGCCTTGCATCCATAGCATCTACAATAGCTTAACTGTTCCAATTAAGATCCTTGAACTAGAGGGATCTCTGGGATGATCCATGACCATTCAAGTGGACAGATCATAGCCTTAGGATCACTCCAATTCCCTGATCTTTGTTGGATTCTTATACCTTGCATCTGAGCTTGTAGCGAGATGAAGGATTGTTGCAAATCAATTCTATGCATTACCTTTGAACCAATTGATTTTCAGTGAAGACTAAAATCCTTAGCTGCTACTTCCCACCTTTTGGTTTTAATCTTTTTCTTCATTTCCTTAAATCTGAGTTTTCATCAGTTTTGGATCATTTGCATTTGACTTTTGTAGTTTTTTCTAGTAGAGTGATAATCCTTAAAACATCTCCTCTTTCCTTCCCTTGCATTACTTTAGGATAGAGTGCCAGATCTGATTTAGATATGGGGATTTACCCTATTTTAGAGCACATTTCCCTGTGGACATACCCTCTCCTACCCCTTAAAGCTTGCTACAACAGCCCTAGTTCTTACAGGACTGGTTGCTTACCTTGATCTCATTTCTCTGTGATTTAGCCTTTTAATTTGTTGTTTTAACTCTTTAATAATTGTAAGGTAAGCAAGCGAACAACAACCCTTTAGCCATTTAAAGTCCCACCCTATCATCTACCATTAAACCCATTTCCCACCTATCTAAGATCCGATATACCTAAAAAATCATAGATCCCTATTACCTAATTGCTAACCCAATTAGTCCTTTAACCCTTCACTAATCCCATCCAACTCTATAAATATAGAGCCACCCCCTTGCTTAAGGGCAAGAAAATCCTAGAGAGTTCCCTCTTCCCCTTTTGAGCACTAAAACCTCCAAAATTCTAGAACTGAGTTCACTCTTCTAGATCCCATTTTCCATTAACAAGGCCTTAGATTTTGCTCGAACTAGGCCTTAACCTTCTTCTCCTACCTTCTAGCTTCCAAGCCTTGGAGGTTCAAACCCATTCCTCAACCCATTTTCTATTGGAAGCTCACCGGAAGCGCATCAACCCAAAGGTCCACAACGGTACTTCAAGGGCCCGAGAGCTTCGGCTCTCCCCTCTATTTCTCTACCTTCTTTGCTTTCCTATATCCTAGAATTTGAGTCATTATACCGTCAAAATTTTGGTGATTGCGAGGGCCTTAAATAGGATCGGAGTGCTTTCGGGTAAGAGGAAGTGTTGTTCATTTTGTTTCTTTTTTCTATTATCATTTGGCATTAAGTAAAGACCGCTTACGAGAGGATTGATCAAGTGCCTAACACCTTCCGGATTGATAACCAAAGCCCGTACCCAAGAGCCTTTGGCAATGACCGATAAATCAGAGCCATATTTTTGTGTTTCGGTGCTTACGTATTGATTTTTGAGGTATACCGGGTCACCAAAAGCTCCGGGTGGCAACTCCATCATTTTCAGTGAGTGTGCATCGTCCCGACGGACCCGCAAGGTCCACAGTTGCACAGTAAGACTTCTATTTTAAGAGTTATTTCTATTCTATGCATGGCGGTGCAACTCTTCACATGATCTTTAGCAGCAACATGATAAGCTTTATAGTACAAAATTGTAATTACGATTTTACTCTTTCTTCAGTACGATTTCTTACTTTTGATCGATCATAGTTTCACTTTGATCTCTCCCGTCTTGAGCTTTCTCCTACAGAATCGTAAATGCGATTCTCTTCTTTCTTTGACTTTGACTTCTTGAGATTACGGTTTGAATCGTAAATCTTCTTTTTTAGCTTTACGAGCGATTCCACTATGATTTGGATCGTAGTTTCATGCCATCATCTTTGTTACTGCATTTTGAGTTCATTTTGGCAAAGATTAACACTTTTGCTCTTTTTTGCTAACTGTTCTAAATATCTGTACATTAACATCTAATTAGTAGCAAATTAGGGTCTAGCATCACTAAGTTAAGGGTGATAAAATGGTAAATTATGCGACTGATCAGTTTACACATGGCAAAAGTCTCGAACACCGAGTCTTTATTTTAAATTAAACCCATTGATTTCTTGAAATCAGATGATGAAGATTGTTTTTCACCCCAATCTTCCACATAATAGATCTTGAGAACTAACAGAATCCATCCCACTCCTTGTAAAGACAATGGTGGGAAACAATGTGGAGGATGGAATCAGACCCATGGCCTACACCCTCACATTGGAGGGAGCGTACCAATTGGGCTAATGCCTTTCAGACCCTTGAATTAATACAAGACTTCTGATGAGTAAAGTATTTTTCCAGCCACCCTGGAAGTTGTGGAAGCCGTAAAAGCCAAAATTCTCTTTAATTCATGGGTTTGAAAGGCTGAAGAATATCATAAAGGTTCACCGATTTTAGTTTCATGGTATTATATTTATTAAGTGCAACATGTGATGAGAAAGCTTCTCTATGTGTGATTTCAAGTGATCAGATTCCTTTAAAATGAATTACATACATGACCCAACTACTATGAACATCAGTGCTCTAAATAGGCACCTAATACGAACTCCAGAGCACAAAATTAGTTAGGGTAGCTCTATTTCATCGAGTTAACTCTAAGAACACCCACCTTGCACCTTTTGGAGTGCACATGGCAGTAGTGCAAGGTGGTGCTCTTAAAGTTTCAATGAGTAAAAATAGAACAATTTTATTGGTTGCATCTCAATGAGTGGTTTGGGCCTAATATTTATCATTAAACCTCATGCTCAATACGGATAACAATTATTTGAGCCTATATATGATGTTAATCCACATTATTGTTAGAGGGTCGGGATACTACCCACAATGGTAGCATTTGAGTGCTACCCACCAACCAGCTTGGCTCCATGTGGCACCGAATTCGAAGATCCGATGACAACTTGAACAAGATCGATCAAGTCTCACCCAAAAATTTTGGACAAGATTCGATGTGTATCCACCGTTAAAAATGTCATCAAAATTGGGGAAAAATCAATTCATGGCGTAGGTGGGCGATACCTTATGTTTGACCCATAAAGGGCAAAAGAGTAAAAAAACTTACAAATCCCATGCCCTATGGATGTAGTATCCAAAACTGGTTTTTTTTTTTGATCAAATGGCACATGGCATGTGATCTAGCCCTCACTGGTAGCACTTGGGCTCTACCCTAGTGGGTACCATCCCTTTTCCCTTTTTGTTATTGTTATTATTGACTTCAACTGTAAAATTATGCAACTATTTTTAGGTCTATTGTTAATTGTTTTAATCAATTGCTTTTATGCTACTATATTAAAAAATTCCTGAGTAGATACTATATATTTTTTTTAATTTTTAACATTTTCATTAATTTTTTTAATTTCTTGAAATATAAAACATTTGATTGATTAGGTGACCCGAAGTTAATAAGTAAATTAAGGATTTACAATTTTTTAAAGGGTACAACTATTCTCACTCATTTTCAGAGAAAGGACCACACAATCTTTCACGGACGAAAATCATTGACTGATTTGAATCAGACAGTGGAGATTGTTTATTGTTCCAATCTTCCCCATGATAGATCTTTAGATCATGGCACACCTAACAGACAATCAGATGTTGATTCCACATGGCACCTGTCTCTAAAAGTGAACGTCAACTCCTTTGCCCATGATCTAGGTTACTTTTGGGGATGTGTACTATGTGGAATCAACACCTGACCGCGTGATAGGTGGGACACATCTCTAAAAGTGAAGGTCAACTCCTTTGCCATGATATAAATCACTTTTGGGATGTGTGCAATGGGGAATCAACAATTGACCGTTTGATATGTGGAATCAACACCTTTTTTAAAAAGACTTCAAATAAAAAAGAAATAGATAAATTGATTTCTTTATTTTATAAATTACTTTAGAAAATAAATTTTATAAATGTCCACATGCTTTGCATGTGAATTTTTACTAGTAATTAAATAATTCTTTGGTATGGGAATTGCGAATTGGTTTGTAGCTAAAACTAGTTCATAAACTAGAATCATTCTAATGGGAATTTCAACCCATGGACCCCATGAATAGGTAGATTTACAAAACCCAAATTGCCTATTACTTGTCATATGTTTGTCTCAAAGATGAGGTGCAAACTTAAGTATCAACTACAACGGTTCTTGTAATCCTAGCGGCATTTTGTTTTCGGACAATGTTATATGTGTCACGCCCCTAGCCCCTGGTCTTTTACGTCTAGCGGCTCTCACGACTGTCTGTCCTAATCCACGAGCCAGGCCATCGTGACAACACCGAACCAAAATCGGTCATCAATCTATTTATCTAATTTATTTGATTACGGAAGAATCACTTTTTTGTTAAGCTGAATGATTTATCAATTTGTTATTCCCTACTTGAGGATTTCAAACATTTTTTTAAAACTTTTGTTGCTCAGACTTCACTACTCTTCATTTGCGTGCCTCGCGTATACAGTGACACATTAAGAACAAGGACTTCTCCTTCTCTATGTTGGCATCAGAGGGATCCTCCTCTAACAACTCTAAGACAATGGGCAAAATGAAAGTTTCAAGCTCAGAACATGTTAATGCGGTCACTAACCAAGGGCAAAACTCCATAAACGGAGGTTTCAAACCGAGATATCCGAATCATAACCAATACCCAAATCAAAACTAATATAAAAACCGAAGCCAAAACCAATTCCATCACCGAAACCAGTATCTTAACTGAAACACTTACCCTAACTAATACCAAAATCGAAACCAAAATGCAACCCAACCCAAATCCCCCATACTACAACAATGTCCCACCACCGCAAAACCTTAACCAACCACCCAGAGCCAGAAACGGTTATCAACCCAACTGAGAACATTACTCACCTCTACCCAATACTATCCCCAATATCTTTCGAATCCTTAACAACCAAAACCTTCTTAGGTTCCCACCAGAACCACCACGCCCCTAGCCAGCAAGCGTAGACTATAGGAAGTTCTGCTCATTCGATCGATACGCAGGACACACCTTAGAAAAATGCTGGGTTTTATGGGATGTGATCTATGACATGAATGACCATAACCAAATCAATCAGGAAGGTCACCAAACCAATAGCAAGAACAAAACCCAACCTTTACCAAACTTAGAGATCATTGGCAACCTCATGCCCAACCATACTAACCAAAACCATGCTCACATCTCCCATATAACCACCGTAAATCTCCCTAGTCAACTAAACGCTCACCCATCAACCCTAATTACCTTAATTAACCCTCCAAATCTCAATTCTCAAGTTGGTAAAAAAGTCTCCAGACCATTATCATTTGTTAATGAAAGTCCTCGTCGAGACCTAGATAGCAGAAGACAACTCTCGGAGGGCTACATGAGATCACATCAGTCAATGTTCAACTCCCGACTTTCACATTCATAGATGCTGACATGCCGAGAGAGGCTCTGGGGGGAAGCGCTGCCTCCAAATACCTGACAGTAGTAATCAGAGGGTTCTCAGTCCCCCAAGCATTCGACAAAAGCTTGTCTAAATATTTATCCATTGATGACACTTAAGATCCTTGAGTACACATGACATACAACCATCATCATTATCCTTGATAGCTTATGATGGCACTCGAAGGTTTGTCAAAGGAACCATTAAGCTGCAAGTTCGTCTCAGACTAGTAGCTATAGACTCCATGTTCCATATGTCCGACTCGTCTAACACTTATAACATATTCCAAGGGAGGAACTGGTTTGAATCAATGAAGGCCATAGCATCCACATACCATTAGTGTGTCAAATTCCCCCACGAAGATGATATAATCAGGATATATGCAGATGCTCCATTTGAAAGCATAGAAATAGACTACGCTGCAAGTATTCCCATGACCCATGATTCGATATTGTCTGCCAACTACATTTGAAAAATTGGGACTCCGTCAAGCATCTCGATTGAAGAAGTCAACCACCTATGGTAATTGATCATTTTAAATTGAAACCTTGCAAGTGAATAAGTTCGAAGTACTAGGGCGAGAACAAAGGAGTCGAACCATAGGGACTTGTCGTTTGTCTAGTTTAACCTCTGTCCTATTATAAAATTATTTGTATAATTAAATTTCCTAAATTAATCTAAAAGTTAACAAGAAAACCTAAATAGTTGTGGAATAAGGTATGAGAAGGTAGTCAGGGATCTCTCTTGGATCTCAGACTCGTAAATAATAATCTCCTATTTCCTTCCTATTTTTAATCCCAGGTACCCCTGCTCTAGGCTACAAGCTCTATCGCTTCATATATGAATTAGATAAATCTAAATATCAAGGCATCATTGTAAGTAACCAACTAAAACTATCCTACAAGGCCTAGTTTGTCGACGATTATTATCGGAACATAAAACACGTATTCGTACCATAAATGGAATTCAAAACATCAAACATGCAATTGTACCATAAAAAAATTCCAAACCGAAAAAGAAATTGAAAATTATTATATACTTATCTGAAATTTACAAGAGATCCCAACTTGGAATCGTTTAGCCCCGCATCAATTGAATGACCATCATCGCTGAATTGGTCCTCTCTCGTTGAATACAATCAATCTCAATCTCTTCTAGGAGTGAACCTAACCTAAACCTACGAAGTTTTCCTGTCAAAACTTTCTAGAAAAGTTCTGCCCAAAAGGATTACCTAAACCTAGGGGTCCTCATTGATAGATATATAAAACCTTAGTACAATTATACATGGCAAGTATCTCATGAAATCCCAAGAAATCAATTCACCGAAGAAGAATTTGGAGGAGATCTCGGATGCTTGAAATTATCCAGCTGGAGCACCTTATTTCTCGCATGGAAACTCCATTTCGACCGGTTGAGATTCAATCTCGATCGGTCAACCTTCAGATTGCTACACGTCACACCACACTGCTTCTGTTTAGCTTCAGAATTCAAACTCGACCGATCGAATTCAGGTTTCCACCGGTCGAGATTATATGTATAATTTCTTTTGTTTGCTATGTTTCGACTAGTAAAATTGGACTTCGGCCTGTCCATTTAGTATTTTCTGAAGCTCTAGACACTTGACCAGTCGAAATAGCCATTTCGACCAGTAAAATCTTCCTTTGTTCTTTTTCTTTGTTTCTTTGGCAGATTTGAGCTCAATGGTCTCGACCAATCGAAATGACCATTCAGTCATTGCGTTCTGTTGGTTTCCCTTGGACTGCTTGCCATTGCTTTGGATTTCTTCTAACTTTTCTCTTTTAAGTGCTTTTACATTAATCCGGCCTTTGAACATATTACAACACAATATGAACTAAAAACGCACGTTAGTAGTTAAGTGAGGGCTAACAAGGCAAAGATTTGGGTATAATTTATACCAATTTGGAGACCAATCACACCCTCACACCTCAACTTTACTAGTCCTCGAGCAAAGGCAACATGAAAAACATATCCCAAAAGCAAAACTAAAACAAATCTAATAATGTACAAGCTAATCTATAAAAATAAAAGTCACTTTCATAGGGAGCACAATTACATTTAGCGTATGTGTAGACACTCAAATGTGGCCCAAGGCTCAACTGACACATACTTCATGAGAGGCGTACTCCCGACCTTTCGAAAGCATGTTTTGAACCCTTAGAATGATCCCTAGAACCCTTAAAAGGCCCAACCTAACGCATTAGACCCATAGTTGAATCCATTGGCCCTCGAATGGACCTACCCTGGGTGAAAATTACAAACCAACTATGTTTCTACCTAGTATGTATGCAAGGCCATTTTACTCAGAAATGTGCCTTCCGTACATAATATGTACATAAGGCTAAAAATTAGCTTCATGTTTCAACTGCGGGCTCTGAACTTCCCTGTTTTTTGTGGAAACACCGTTCCTAAGCCTAGCGTACATAATATGTACACAAGGCTTAAAATATTATTTTTTGGGGAAGATGTTCGAGATTCATCTTTGGGGTTTGACTTTTTGACGACCCCAAAGTTTGGAGTGGATTTTTTTAGGACCCTAGTACCCTTACTAGCCTAAACTATAACCCTTTTTCTACCTAAAACCCTCACCCTATCATCTAGCATTAAAGCGTATATCCCACCTATCCAATCTTCCAAAACCTTAGAAAACCTTATATTAGGGATTACCTAATTACTAACCCACATAGCCCTTAAGTGTCGCTCTAATCCACTCAAACTCTATAAATAGAGAGCCACCCTCCCCCCTCCTGATTAAGACCTTGAAAAAATTTCTAAAGAAGAGACAACTCTAGGGAATTCCCTCCTTTTTAAGCACCAATCCTCCAAAATTCCAGAATGTACGTTCATCCCTAATACCCATTCATTCCACTACAATCTCTCTAAGCCTTTAGCCTTAGAACCCTCAACCCATCTCCTACACCATCACCTCCAAGCCTTAGCTAGCTAAGCCTCATTCCTTAACCCATTTGCCTTTGGAAGCTCATCAGAAACGCACTCACGTGAAGATCCGACCACGGCGCTACAAGAGCCCGAGAGCTCCGGCTCTCTCATCTATTCCTCTACCTTCTTTTGCTTTCCCTCTATCCTAGAATTTGAGTCGTTATGCTGTCAGAATTTCGGTGATTGCAGGGGGCTCATATAGGATCGGAGTGGCTTCTGGCAAGGGGGAGTGCCATTCATTTAATTTTTTATATTTTATATTTGGGCCATAGTAGAGACCGCTTAAGAGCGGGTCATTCGGGTGCCTAACACCTTCCCGATTGATAACCGAAGTCCTTACCCAAGAGGCTTTGATGTTGACCAGTGATACAGAGTCATATTTTATACTTCGGTACATTTGAATATTGATTTTTGGATATCCCGGGAGAGCAAAAGCGCCAGGTGGTGACTCCATCCTTTTTTAAGAGAGCGCATCGTCGCGACGAACTCACGAAAGCCCACGGTTGCACAGTATGCAACAAGCTTTTACACCCCCTAGCTGATCCCTAGTGGAATAGTTGTCTCCTTAAGTTTACAATGAAGGTACCCACAAACTTTCAAAGTTCTTTTCGAAATCATCGGCAAAATGAGTTTCCAAAATCAGTTTTCTTAATATATATACTTTTGGAAATAAAAAATCAGTAGTCATTTCAGCATGCAAATTTTCATTCTCAAATACCGATACCACGTTGATTCTATTGTTGCTTATTCAAACTAACCCAATATTCCGATCCTTAGAAAAATCTTTCATTCATGCCTAGAGTGTCGTATGTGCATTTATGAATTGTCAGATTGTTCTATCGCCAAATTAATTTAAACAAGGAATCATTAAATTCCATGTCTCGACTCAAATCACACCTTAGGTATACACTCAAAACAAACTCGCTTTGATGAATGATTTATTTTTTCACATATGTGAGAAGGAATTATAATGCAAATAAAAAAGTCTCACACAATTTAAGAAACAAGGTGCATCAATGAATTAAACTCATCATGAAGGATGCTTGTATCCTCAACACGTCATTCCAAGCATCATAGACATTGCACTGTGACTCTCCCCAAGGCATTTACATACTAAAATTGGACCACGAAGGTCTTTTTTCGAGTTGTAATGGGGCTGGGGTAAAGGTTTAAGAAAGAAGGGGAAAATTGGACTCAAATTTCTCTTGGACTGCTTGCCATTGCTTTGGATTTCTTCTAACTTTTCTCTTTCAAGTGCTTTTACATTAATCCAGCCTTTGAACATATTACAACACAATATGAACTAAAAACGCACTTAAGTAGTTAAGTGAGGGCTAATAAGGCAAAGATTTGGGTATAATTTATACCAATTTGGAGACCAATCACACCCTCACACCTCAATTTTACTAGTCCTCGAGCAAAGGCAACATGAAAAACATATCCCAAAAGAAAAACTAAAACAAATCTAATAATGTACAAGCTAATCTATAAAAATAAAAGTCACTTTCATAGGGAGCACAATTACATTTAGCGTATGTGTAGACACTCAAATGTAGCCCAAGGCTCAACTGGCACATACTTCATGAGAGGCGTACTCCCGACCTTTCGAAAGCATGTTTTGAACCCTTAGAATGATCCCTAGAACCCTTAAAAGGCCCAACCTAACGCATTAGACCCATAGTTGAATCCATTGGCCCTCGAATGGACCTACCCTGGGTGAAAATTACAAACCAACTATGTTTCTACCAAGTATGTATGCAAGGCCATTTTACTCGTAAATGTGCCTTCCGTACATACTATGTATGTAAGGCTAAAAATTGGCTTCATGTTTCAACTGCGGGCTCTGGACTTCCCTGTTTTTTGTGGAAACACCGTTCCTAAGCCTAGCGTACATAATATGTATACAAGGCTTAAAATATTATTTTTTGGGGAAGATGTTCGAGATTCATCTTTGGGGTTTGACTTTTTGGCCACCCCAAAGTTTGGAGTGGATTTTTTTAGGACCCTAGTACCCTTACTAGCCTAAACTATAACCCTTTTTCTACCTAAAACCCTCACCCTATCATCTAGCATTAAAGCGTATCTCCCACCTATCCAAGCTTCCAAAACCCTAGAAAACCTTAGATTAGGGATTACCTAATTACTAACCCACATAGCCCTTAAGTGTCACTCTAATCCACTCAAACTCTATAAATAGAGAGCCACCCTCCCCCTCCAGATTAAGACCTTGAAAAAATTTCTAAAGAAGAGACAACTCTAGAATTCCTCCTTTTAAGCACCAATCCTCCAAAATTCCAGAATATACGTTCATCCCTAATACCCTTTCATTCCACTACAATCTCTCTAAGCCTTTAGCCTTAGAACCCTCAACCCATCTCCTACACCATCACCTCCAAGCCTTAGCTAGCTAAGCCTCATTCCTTAACCCATTTGCCTTTGGAAGCTCATCAGAAACGCACTCACGTGAAGATCCGACCACGGCGCTACAAGAGCCCGAGAGCTCCGGCTCTCTCATCTATTCCTCTACCTTCATTTGCTTTCCCTCTATCCTAGAATTTGAGTCGTTATGCTGTCAGAATTTCGGTGATTGCAGGGGGCTCATATAGGATCGAAGTGGCTTCTGGCAAGGGGGAGTGCCATTCATTTAATTTTTTATATTTTATATTTGGGTCATAGTAGAGACCGCTTAAGAGCGGGTCATTCGGGTGCCTAACACCTTCCCGATTGATAACCGAAGTCCTTACCCAAGAGGCTTTGATGTTGACCAGTGATACAGAGTCATATTTTATACTTCGGTACATTTGAATATTGATTTTTGGATATCCCGGGAGAGCAAAAGCGCCAGGTGGTGACTCCATCCTTTTTTAAGAGAGTGCATCGTCGCGACGAACTCGCGAAAGCCCACGGTTGCACAGTAGGCAACAAGCCTTTACACCCCCTAGGTGATCCCTAGTGGAATAGTTGTCTCCTTAAGTTTACAATGAAGGTACCCACAAACTTCCAAAATTCTTTTCGAAATCATCGGCAAAATGAGTTTCCAAAATGAGTTTTCATAATATATATACTTTTGGAAATAAAAAATCAGTAGTCATTTCAGCATGCAAATTTTCATTCTCAAATACCGATACCACGTTGATTCTATTGTTGCTTATTCAAACTAACCCAATATTCCGATCCTTAGAAAAATCTTTCATTCATGCCTAGAGTGTCGTATGTGCATTTATGAATTGTCAAATTGTTCTATCGCCAAATTAATTTAAACAAGGAATCATTAAATTCCATGTCTCGACTCAAATCACACCTTAGGTATACACTCAAAACAAACTCGCTTTGATGAATGGTTTATTTTTTCACATATGTGAGAAGGAATTATAATGCAAATAAAAAAGTCTCACACAATATAAGAAACAAGGCGCATCAATGAATTAAACTCATCATGAAGGATGCTTGTATCCTCAACACGTCATTCCAAGCATCATAGACATTGCACTGTGACTCTCCCCAAGGCATTTACATACTAAAATTGGACCACAAAGGTCTTTTTTCGAGTTGTAATGGGGCTGGGGTAAAGGTTTAAGAAAGAAGGGGAAAATTGGACTCAAATTTCTCTTGGACTGCTTGCCATTGCTTTGGATTTCTTCTAACTTTTCTCTTTTAAGTGCTTTTACATTAATCCGGCCTTTGAACATATTACAACACAATATGAACAAAAAACGCACTCTAGTAGTTAAGTGAGGGCTAACAAGGCAAAGATTTGGGTATAATTTATACCAATTTGGAGACCAATCACACCCTCACACCTCAACTTTACTAGTCCTCGAGCAAAGGCAGCATGAAAAACATATCCCAAAAGCAAAACTAAAACAAATCTAATAATGTACAAGCTAATCTATAAAAATAAAAGTCACTTTCATAGGGAGCACAATTACATTTAGCGTATGTGTAGACTCTCAAATGTGGCCCAAGGCTCAACTGACACATACTTCATGAGAGGCGTAATCCCGACCTTTCGAAAGCATGTTTTGAACCCTTAGAATGATCCCTAGAACCCTTAAAAGGCCCAACCTAACGCATTAGACCCATAGTTGAATCCATTGGCCCTCGAATGGACCTACCCTGGGTGAAAATTACAAACCAACTATGTTTCTACCTAGTATGTATGCAAGGCCATTTTACTCATAAATGTGCCTTTCGTACATAATATGTACGTAAGGCTAAAAATTGGCTTCATGTTTCAACTGCGGGCTCTGGACTTCCCTGTTTTTTGTGGAAACACCGTTCCTAAGCCTAGCGTACATAATATGTACACAAGGCTTAAAATATTATTTTTTGGGGAAGATGTTCGAGATTCATCTTTGGGGTTTGACTTTTTGACCACCCCAAAGTTTGGAGTGGATTTTTTTAGGACCCTAGTACCCTTACTAGCCTAAACTATAACCCTTTTTCTACCTAAAACCCTCACCCTATCATCTAGCATTAAAGCGTATCTCCCACCTATCCAAGCTTCCAAAACCCTAGAAAACCATAGATTAGGGATTACCTAATTACTAACCCACATAGCCCTTAAGTGTCGCTCTAATCCACTCAAACTCTATAAATAGAGAGCCACCCTCCCCCCTCCAGATTAAGACCTTGAAAAAATTTCTAAAGAAGAGACAACTCTAGGGAATTCCCTCCTTTTTAAGCACCAATCCTCCAAAATTCCAGAATGTACGTTCATCCCTAATACCCTTTCATTCCACTACAATCTCTCTAAGCCTTTAGCCTTAGAACCCTCAACCCATCTCCTACACCATCACCTCCAAGCCTTAGCTAGCTAAGCCTCATTCCTTAACCCATTTGCTTTTGGAAGCTCATCAGAAACGCACTCACGTGAAGATCCGACCACGGCGCTACAAGAGCTCGAGAGCTCCGGCTCTCTCATCTATTCCTCTACCTTCTTTTGCTTTCCCTCTATCCTAGAATTTGAGTCATTATGCTGTCAGAATTTCGGTGATTGCAGGGGGCTCATATAGGATCGGAGTGGCTTCTGGCAAGGGGGAGTGCCATTCATTTAATTTTTTATATTTTATATTTGGGCCATAGTAGAGACCGCTTAAGAGCGGGTCATTCGGGTGCCTAACACCTTCCCGATTGATAACAGGAGTCCTTACCCAAGAGGCTTTGATGTTGACCAGTGATACAGAGTCATATTTTATACTTCGGTACATTTGAATATTGATTTTTGGATATCCCGGGAGAGCAAAAGCGCCAGGTGGTGACTCCATCCTTTTTTAAGAGAGCGCATCGTCGTGACGAACTCGCGAAAGCCCACGGTTGCACAGTATGCAACAAGCCTTTACACCCCCAGGTGATCCCTAGTGGAATAGTTGTCTCCTTAAGTTTACAATGAAGGTACCCACAAACTTCCAAAATTCTTTTCGAAATCATCGGCAAAATGAGTTTCCAAAATCAGTTTTCTTAATATAAATACTTTTGGAAATAAAAAATCAGTAGTCATTTCAGCATGCAAATTTTCATTCTCAAATACCGATACCACGTTGATTCTATTGTTGCTTATTCAAACTAACCCAATATTCTGATCCTTAGAAAAATCTTTCATTCATGCCTAGAGTGTCGTATGTGCATTTATGAATTGTCAAATTGTTCTATCGCCAAATTAATTTAAACAAGGAATCATTAAATTCCATGTCTCGACTCAAATCACACCTTAGGTATACACTCAAAACAAACTCGCTTTGATGAATGGCTTATTTTTTCACATATGTGAGAAGGAATTATAATGCAACTAAAAAAGTCTCACACAATATAAGAAACAAGGTGCATCAATGAATTAAACTCATCATGAAGGATGCTTGTATCCTCAACACGTCATTCCAAGCATCATAGACATTGCACTGTGACTCTCCCCAAGGCATTTACATACTAAAATTGGACCACGAAGGTCTTTTTTCGAGTTGTAATGGGGCTGGGGTAAAGGTTTAAGAAAGAAGGGGAAAATTGGACTCAAATTTCTCTTGGACTGCTTGCCATTGCTTTGGATTTCTTCTAACTTTTCTCTTTTAAGTGCTTTTACATTAATCCGGCCTTTGAACATATTACAACACAATATGAACTAAAAACGCACTTTAGAAGTTAAGTGAGGGCTAACAAGGCAAAGATTTGGGTATAATTTATACCAATTTGGAGACCAATCACACCCTCACACCTCAACTTTACTAGTCCTCGAGCAAAGGCAACATGAAAAACATATCCCAAAAGCAAAACTAAAGCAAATCTAATAATGTACAAGCTAATCTATAAAAATAAAAGTCACTTTCATAGGGAGCACAATTACATTTAGCGGTTGTGTAGACACTCAAATGTGGCCCAAGGCTCAACGGACACATACTTCATGAGAGGCGTACTCCCGACCTTTCGAAAGCATGTTTTGAACCCTTAGAATGATCCCTAGAACCCTTAAAAGGCCCAACCTAACGCATTAGACCCATAGTTGAATCCATTGGCCCTCGAATGGACCTACCCTGGGTGAAAATTACAAACCAACTATGTTTCTACCTAGTATGTATGCAAGGCCATTTTACTCATAAATGTGCCTTCCGTACATAATATGTACGTAAGGCTAAAAATTGGCTTCATGTTTCAACTGCGGGCTCTGGACTTCCCTGTTTTTTGTGGAAACACCGTTCCTAAGCCTAGCGTACATAATATGTACACAAGGCTTAAAATATTATTTTTTGGGGAAGATGTTCGAGATTCATCTTTGGGGTTTGACTATTTGACCACCCCAAAGTTTGGAGTGGATTTTTTTAGGACCCTAGTACCCTTACTAGCCTAAACTATAACCCTTTTTCTACCTAAAACCCTCACCCTATCATCTAGCATTAAAGCGTATCTCCCACCTATCCAAGCTTCCAAAACCCTAGAAAACCTTAGATTAGGGATTACCTAATTACTAACCCACATAGCCCTTAAGTGTCGCTCTAATCCACTCAAACTCTATAAATAGAGAGCCACCCTCCCCCCTCCAGATTAAGACCTTGAAAAAATTTCTAAAGAAGAGACAACTCTAGGGAATTCCCTCCTTTTTAAGCACCAATCCTCCAAAATTCCAGAATGTACGTTCATCCCTAATACCCTTTCATTCCACTACAATCTCTCTAAGCCTTTAGCCTTAGAACCCTCAACCCATCTCCTACACCATCACCTCCAAGCCTTAGCTAGCTAAGCCTCATTCCTTAACCCATTTGCCTTTGGAAGCTCATCAGAAACGCACTCACGTGAAGATCCGACCACGGCGCTTCAAGAGCCCGAGAGCTCCGGCTCTCTCATCTATTCCTCTACCTTCTTTTGCTTTCCCTCTATCCTAGAATTTGAGTCGTTATGCTGTCAGAATTTCGGTGATTGCAGGGGGCTCATATAGGATCGGAGTGGCTTCTGGCAAGGGGGAGTGCCATTCATTTAATTTTTTATATTTTATATTTGGGCCATAGTAGAGACCGCTTAAGAGCGGGTCATTCGGGTGCCTAACACCTTCCCGATTGATATCCGAAGTCCTTACCCAAGAGGCTTTGATGTTGACCAGTGATACAGAGTCATATTTTATACTTCGGTACATTTGAATATTGATTTTTGGATATCCCGGGAGAGCAAAAGCACCAGGTGGTGACTCCATCCTTTTTTAAGAGAGCGCATCGTCATGATTTAACTCATGAAGCCCACGGTTGCACAGTATGCAACAAGCCTTTACACCCCCTAGGTGATCCCTAGTGGAATAGTTGTCTCCTTAAGTTTACAATGAAGGTACCCACAAACTTCCAAAATTCTTTTCGAAATCATCGGCAAAATGAGTTTCCAAAATCAGTTTTCTTAATATATATACTTTTGGAAATAAAAAATCAGTAGTCATTTCAGCATGCAAATTTTCATTCTCAAATACCGATACCACGTTGATTCTATTGTTGCTTATTCAAACTAACCCAATATTCCGATCCTTAGAAAAATCTTTCTTTCATGCCTAGAGTGTCGTATGTGCATTTATGAATTGTCAAATTGTTCTATCGCCAAATTAATTTAAACAAGGAATCATTAAATTCCATGTCTCGACTCAAATCACACCTTAGGTATACACTCAAAACAAACTCGCTTTGATGAATGGTTTATTTTTTCACATATGTGAGAAGGAATTATAATGCAACTAAAAAAGTCTCACACAATATAAGAAACAAGGTGCATCAATGAATTAAACTCATCATGAAGGATGCTTGTATCCTCAACACGTCATTCCAAGCATCATAGACATTGCACTATGACTCTCCCCAAGGCATTTACATACTAAAATTGGACCACGAAGGTCTTTTTTCGAGTTGTAATGGGGCTGGGGTAAAGGTTTAAGAAAGAAGGGGAAAATTGGACTCAAATTTCTCTTGGACTGCTTGCCATTGCTTTGGATTTCTTCTAACTTTTCTCTTTTAAGTGCTTTTACATTAATCCGGCCTTTGAACATATTACAACATAATATGAACTAAAAACGCACTTTAGAAGTTAAGTGAGGGCTAACAAGGCAAAGATTTGGGTATAATTTATACCAATTTGGAGACCAATCACACCCTCACACCTCAACTTTACTAGTCCTCGAGCAAAGGCAACATGAAAAACATATCCCAAAAGCAAAACTAAAACAAATCTAATAATGTACAAGCTAATCTATAAAAATAAAAGTCACTTTCATAGGGAGCACAATTACATTTAGCGTATGTGTAGACACTCAAATGTGGCCCAAGGCTCAACGGACACATACTTCATGAGAGGCGTACTCCCGACCTTTCGAATGCATGTTTTGAACCCTTAGAATGATCCCTAGAACCCTTAAAAGGCCCAACCTAACGCATTAGACCCATAGTTGAATCCATTGGCCCTCGAATGGACCTACCCTGGGTGAAAATTACAAACCAACTATGTTTCTACCTAGTATGTATGCAAGGCCATTTTACTCATAAATGTGCCTTCCGTACATAATATGTACGTAAGGCTAAAAATTGGCTTCATGTTTCAACTGCGGGCTCTGGACTTCCCTGTTTTTTGTGGAAACACCGTTCCTAAGCCTAGCGTACATAATATGTACACAAGGCTTAAAATATTATTTTTTGGGGAAGATGTTCGAGATTCATCTTTGGGGTTTGACTTTTTGACCACCCCAAAGTTTGGAGTGGATTTTTTTAGGACCCTAGTACCCTTACTAGCCTAAACTATAACCCTTTTTCTACCTAAAACCCTCACCCTATCATCTAGCATTAAAGCGTATCTCCCACCTATCCAAGCTTCCAAAACCCTAGAAAACCATAGATTAGGGATTACCTAATTACTAACCCACATAGCCCTTAAGTGTCGCTCTAATCCACTCAAACTCTATAAATAGAGAGCCACCCTCCCCCCTCCAGATTAAGACCTTGAAAAAATTTCTAAAGAAGAGACAACTCTAGGGAATTCCCTCCTTTTTAAGCACCAATCCTCCAAAATTCCAGAATGTACGTTCATCCCTAATACCCTTTCATTCCACTACAATCTCTCTAATCCTTTAGCCTTAGAACCCTCAACCCATCTCCTACACCATCACCTCCAAGCCTTAGCTAGCTAAGCCTCATTCCTTAACCCATTTGCCTTTGGAAGCTCATCAGAAACGCACTCACGTGAAGATCCGACCACGGCGCTACAAGAGCCCGAGAGCTCCGGCTCTCTCATCTATTCCTCTACCTTCTTTTGCTTTCCCTCTATCCTAGAATTTGAGTCGTTATGCTGTCAGAATTTCGGTGATTGCAGGGGGATCATATAGGATCGGAGTGGCTTCTGGCAAGGGGGAGTGCCATTCATTTAATTTTTTATATTTTATATTTGGGCCATAGTAGAGACCGCTTAAGAGCGGGTCATTCGGGTGCCTAACACCTTCCCGATTGATAACCGAAGTCCTTACCCAAGAGGCTTTGATGTTGACCAGTGATACAGAGTCATATTTTATACTTCGGTACATTTGAATATTGATTTTTGGATATCCCGGGAGAGCAAAAGCGCCAGGTGGTGACTCCATCCTTTTTTAAGAGAGCGCATCGTCGCGACGAACTCGCCAAAGCCCACGGTTGCACAGTATGCAACAAGCCTTTACACCCCCTAGGTGATCCCTAGTGGAATAGTTGTCTCCTTAAGTTTACAATGAAGGTACCCACAAACTTCCAAAATTCTTTTCGAAATCATCGGCAAAATGAGTTTCCAAAATCAGTTTTCGTAATATATATACTTTTGGAAATAAAAAATCAGTAGTCATTTCAGCATGCAAATTTTCATTCTCAAATACCGATACCACGTTGATTCTATTGTTGCTTATTCAAACTAACCCAATATTCCGATCCTTAGAAAAATCTTTCATTCATGCCTAGAGTGTCGTATGTGTATTTACGAATTGTCAAATTGTTCTATCGCCAAATTAATTTAAACAAGGAATCATTAAATTCCATGTCTCGACTCAAATCACACCTTAGGTATACACTCAAAACAAACTCGCTTTGATGAATGGTTTATTTTTTCACATATGTGAGAAGGAATTATAATGCAAATAAAAAAGTCTCACACAATATAAGAAACAAGGTGCATCAATGAATTAAACTCATCATGAAGGATGCTTGTATCCTCAACACGTCATTCCAAGCATCATAGACATTGCACTGTGACTCTCCACAAGACATTTACATACTGAAATTGGACTACGAAGGTCTTTTTTCGAGTTGTAACGGGGCTGGGGTAAAGGTTTAAGAAAGAAGGGGAATATTGGACTCAAATTTCTCTAAAAACCGAAAAAGAAAGTGCTTTGATTTTTCTAATTTTTCTTCTCTTTCCTTTTCAAACTTCCCAATTTTTTTTTTCTTTTTCTTTTTCTTCCCCTCAACTTTTCTTCTTCTATTCCTTTTCTTTTTAAAGCCACCTCACACTTTGTTCTTCATTTTTCTACCTTTTTCTTTTTGGTTTCTCCTTTTCCAAAAGAAATAGAATTGCTGCCAGTGGTCACCACTACCACACCTCTCCACTTAAACTCTTCCCATTTATTCTCATCCCTCATTCCCAATTTCTCAGACATTGAAGGGTAAGGCTTAATTTTCAGAAATGGTGTCGGGGTATGGATATTTGGTACACACTATTATTGTACTCAATCTTAACCTATTGCAAGAACACATCGGAAATTGTAGCACTAATATAAGGTCAATCCCACGAGGCAAGTTAAAAATTTGAATGCTTTTATTTGCCTTTAATGAATAAAGAATGGTTGTTTTTACTAAACGAAGATGCATAAAAATAAATCTAAATCTTTCTACTTCCTGATTATGGTCATCAATCACAATCCTTCAGTTCTCGGATGTTTACAAAATTAAAATTCCGTTACACTGTATTTAAGCCTTCCAGAATTTGGGCATCAATTAAAAACTAGAATTCTTCAATATAGATTTATAATAATCATCAATCTTTCAGAAATTTTGGCGTCAATCAAACTCTAGAGAATTGAAGATGAAAAATAAAATATCATTGCACTAATTTGTAAATTCTCAATCTTAGGCGTTAATTAAAATCAAAAACTTTTTTATGTTTACAAAGCAGTAAATGAAAGCAGTAAATCTAAACTAGAAAGCAAATAAAAAAAAGATCTTTCATCTCTCAGTCATAGGCGTCAATTGCTCCTGATAAACTACAGATACTCTACTCTAATCTTTCAGCTCCCGATCACAGTCGTCAATTGCTTTCGAGAAACCTTGGATGTCTAAACTGAACTAACCTAAACTACTCTAGGGTTGATCTTCAGGAAAGCCAACCTCAATCGTCAATTGATGTTAAGAATTCCTTCGATATGTTTTATCTCTATACCAAGCCCTCTTATTTATAGCTCATAAGGGGTCGGTTTATATTATTTGAATTCTAATAAAAGTAACCTACTAAAAATAAAAGATTCCTAAAACAACTAAAACTTCTAATCCTAATCTTCCTTGCTTTAGATGGTAGATGCGCGCTAGACTTTTCTCCTTATTTTCATTAGCAGAGATCTTCATGATTCTTTCGCTAATCTTCTAAAATTGTGGAATAACAGACTTCTAATTCAAGAGATCTTTCTATTTCTGCATGGCTTTCATGTGATCAGCAGCAGCGGAAGCTTCAATCTCATACAATCATGAACACGATTGCATCTTTTCTTCAGTATGATTCTTCATTCTTTACATTTAATCTTGTCCTCCTTTCATGCTTGAGCGTCTTTTGTATAGGATCATGATTTACGATTATTTTTTTTTCTTCTTTTGGTTACGTTCGCTCGTCGTTACGATTGTATCATAACTCTATCTTTTGACTTGCACTAGTGTCAACCGCGATTGGGAACATATATTCATATGATTGTGACTTTTACTACCTTTTTAGTTTATTTTGGCAAAGATTAACACTTTGGCTCTATTCTACTATCTGTTCTAAATATCTACACATTAGCATCTCATTAGTAACAAACTGAGGTTTAGCATCACTAAGTTAAGGGTGATAAAATAGTAAATTATGTGACTGATCAAACAAAGATAAACTAACTTAAAAAATTAAATGCCACTTTCGTAGGGAGCACAATTGCATTTAGCAAATGCAATAAGCCTTTAAACCCCTAGGTGATCCCTAGTGGAGGAGTTATAGTCTCCTAAAGGTTTTCAGTGAAGTTACCTATAAACTTCCAAATATTTTTTATTTTTTCCAAAATTTTTCTCACAAAAACAAATTCTAAAAATAAAACAGATCTAACTACTAAACAACTGATCATTGCTTGTTTGTTTAGATTTTCAAAAATATGATTCCATTAGCTATGACTTCCCTTACTAGCAGTTATCTTCTATTAGATACTCAACAATTTCAATTTAGGTAAAGTGTGGAGTCGGTGTGTATCAATGAAAGAATCTATTCATTATAAATTTTTCTAAACTGCAGATTTAGAAAACATTTTCTTCCAAATCCACATTGTTGGCATACTCTCAAAAAGAATATTGAAACTATTGGGTTCTCTCAATATGATATATATGATGAATAATTCAAAGGATAATTGATAAAAAGTTAAATCTCATGGATTAGATAATCAATTCTATTTCCTATGTTTCATGTTTCTCCATAGGATTCATTATACACATCTCTACTAGGCTTATGCTTAGGCAAATCGTAAATCAAAACGGTATTTATTTGGCTTGTAATGGGGCTAAGGGTTAAAGGATTCCAAAAAAAGGTAGAAAAAGATTCAAAAGGTCTAAGAATTCATCTCATCTCTCACCTAACTTCTTTTTTTTTTCCTTTTTTCTACTTCAGTAAGTATCCAAAACGTTGGATAACTTCTTCCCATATACATTCTCTTTTTTTTTTTCTTTTTTTTTTCAGTAAATCTCTTTTTCTTTCTGATTTCATTTTCAGATATCCTCTTGAATTTTTTTTTCAAGTTGGAAGCTTTTTGCTTCTCTTATTGTAGAATCGTAGGTACGATTTCTCTTGTTTTCTCATATTCTCCAAACTTTTTATTTCTTTTTCGGCTATATCCTTTTCGCATATCCCTTAATTGTTCTTGCATACTCCTTCCACTCCCCTATTTGCCCCTTTGTTCTAAATCCTCAGAAATATAAGGGTAAAAGATTGAATGCTTTAGGTAGTACATATGGTTAAAGGTCTATATAGTTTTGGTCCAAAGAAAATTGGTTTAAGCTCTAATATGGGTTGAAGGGATAAATATGTTTCGGGATTTTGACATTTTGGCTCAAATGAATCAAAATATGGCCTTAAATCATTTTCACGATTTACAAGCAAGAATGCTATATTATTTTGATGCATATAACAAACAGTTCTAGAAAAACATTCAACGTAATTATAAAATATTTGATTCAAATTTCAGCAATATGAGATTTCATTAAAAACAATCAAGATGTTGAAGGAAAATTAGAATACGGATAGGTAACAGTCTCTCTAAAAAAGAAAGGAAATAAGATCAAATGCTCACTGGTTACAAGGTTTATTGAAACTGTAATCTAAATATTGCAGTTTAAAGCAGAGTATAATTTCAAGCATTCAATTTTTAATACAGTGTACAATAATTTGAACATGAATTGTAGCTATTTCCTATCATAGATGTTTTAACTTCTACTAAGATGATGGTTAAGGCTTATGGAATCGTAATTTTATCAATCATAACTCTCATATAATGGTTAACCAAAAAAAATAAAGATAAAGAAAATAAAACTAAAAATTCTACATCTAAAATAGAACTAAAAACTAAGAATCGTAATTAATTTATTTTTATTAAAAAAAAATAAAAGTAAAAATTAATATACACAGAGTGTGTACCCCCAAAATTAAATAGGACAATGCCTTCATTGTTCTCAAAACAGGGGATAATAAAAAAAAATTATCGAGTTTACTACATGTACCGATATAAATTTTGCAAAAATATCCAAAAATCTCCCCCAAACTTGGGAGAAATTACATCCTTCGAGATCACACAAAAGCATTATTAGTAAGAAAAATTAGAAACAAAAATTATAAAAGAAACAAAAGAAATTTCTATATATATAATGAAAGATTTACAATGATTGCAAGGAAAATAAAATTTAATTACATAAAAAAATTCCTAGGAAAAATCTAGACTCTAACTAACCCTGACACCGACACCGACAGCGACCGCCCGAGGCAAATATATTCGATAATGATCGGCCTTCAGGGTCTTTAAAACTTTTCAGCCAAAAAGACTATCCACCCTCCCGGCACTGGGATGTTCTCAACTTGCTACTCTAGGAAGAGGAACTGCAAGTCGGGAAGGGGAATTGTGGGGTCAAGGAGATTGGAGGGGGGGGGTTTGTGGGGGATGAGGTGTACGAGGCAGTGAGTGCGGTGGGGTGGATGGAATAGATGGTTCCATCTTCTTGGTTTTCCTTTTCTTTCTTTTGTTCTTTTTCTTCTCTTCTTTGGTTAGTATCTACTGCACTTACTGGTACTCGTCCCATAGGAACTACAGAGGGTTTGGCTCTTTTGGTGGCTGTAGGTCCTCCCAGACTAGATAAAACTTGATTGACAGATTAGTGGGTTCATCGTCTGCCATGGCTATAGGTACGTCTGACAAGATAAGGCTGCGAGAATTTGTAATAACCGAAGATGGATGGATGTGGGTTTTATGGCCCTCGCATGGCAGAATTTGAAACGATGTATTTAATTCGACCACTCTTGTGAATATAAATGTCGTAATGGTTTTTAAGGAGGGTTGGTTGGCAATAATCAAGGCATTGGCTGGATGAAATATAAAATGTTGTACAATTTATTATGTGTAATGGTATCGTCGAGAACTTATGATCGTCGACAACTGCTTCATCAGCATCCAATATACCAATCACACATGTAAAAGATTTAAAATTAAACTCGAGTGTGATTAATAAACTAGAAAAATTATATATTTTTGTTCTTTTAAATTTTATTTGATTTTTATTTTAGAAAGCAGGGAGAGAAAAAAAATATGATCCTCTAGCTTCTATTATCAGAAGAAGTTTCAAAACCTTTGATCAGCTACTACGAAATAATACCTGCAAAAGGTAAAGAAATGATTAAAGAAAATAAAAATAGAAAAGAAAAGATGTTTTAAAGACAAATATCAACTTTCAAATTTTATCTGCTTCCCCGACAACGACAGCAAAAACTTGGTATGCATATTAATGTACTCGGTCTTAACCTATTACAACCGCGCAACGGAAATTGTAGCACTAGTATAAGGTTGATCCCATGAGGAAGGTCGAAATTCTGAATGCTTTTATTTTCCTTTAAAGAATAAAGAATGGTTATTTTTACTAAACTAAGATGCAGAAATATAAATCTGAATCCTCCTACTTCCAGATTATGGTCATCAATCACAATCCTTCAGTTCTTAGATGCTTACAAAATTAAAATACCATTACACTATATTTTAGTCTACCAAAATTTGGGCATCAATCACAAACTAGAATTTCTCAATATAGATTTATACTAATCATCAATCTTCTAGAAATTTGGGTGTCAATTAAATTCTAGAGAATTAAAGATGGTAAATAAAATACCATTACACTAATCTGCAAATTCTCAATCTTAGGCATTAGTTAAAATAAAGAACTTTTAGATGTTTACAAAGTAGTAAATGAAAGTAGTAAATCTAAACTAGAAAGCTAATTAAAAAAAGATCTTTCATATCTCAGTCGTAGGCGTCAATTGCTTCTGAGAAACTACAGATACTCTACACTAATCTTTCAGCTGCCGATCACAGTCGTCAATGGCTTCCGAGAAACCTTGGATATCTAAACTAAACTAACCTAAACTACTCTAGGGTTGATCTTTAGGAAACCCAACCTCAGTCGTCGATTGATGTTGAGAATTCCTTCGATAAGGTCTTTTCTCTAAGCCAAGCCCTCTGATTTATAGCTCATAAGGGGTCGGTTTATATTATTTGAATTCTAATCAAAGTTACCTACTAAAAACAAAAGATTCATAAAATGACTAAAACTTCTAATCCTAATCTTCCTTGCTTTAGATGTTAGATGGGCAAAAGACTTTTCTCGTTATTTTCAGTAGTAGAGATCTTCAGGATTCTTTCCCCAATCTTCTCAGATTCGTGAAATAACAGACTTCTAATTCAAGAGATCTTTCCATTTCTGCATGACTTTCACATGATCAGCAGCAACGGAAGATTCAATCTCGTACAATCGTGAATACAATTGCATTTTTTCTTTAGTACGATTCTTCATTCTTTATGTTCAATCGTGTCCTCCTTTCGTGCTTGAGCGTCTTTCGTATAGGATCATGATTTACGATTCTTTCTTTTTCTTCTTTTGGTTACATTCGCTCGTGGTTACGATTGTGTCATAACTTTGTCTTTTGACTTGCACTAGTGTCAATCATGATTGGGAACATATTTTTGTACAATCGTGATTGTTACTGCTTTTTGAGTTCATTTTGGCGAAGATTAATACTTTGGCTCTATTATGCTATTTGTTCTAAATATATGCACATTAGCAACTCATTAGTAGCAAACTGGGGTTTAGCATTACTAAGTTAAGAGTGATAAAATGATAAATTATGTGACTAATCAATATCATGGCTTATCAAGAAACATATAATGGTAAAATTTTTTAGCAAGACTCAAAAGGGTGTTAAAAGGTAAAATGTATGAGGTGGAGCATTTTAGGCACAAGCGAGCGAAAGACGACCTTTGATCATTTCCTCAAAAGGTTGTAACGATGTCTATTTGTTTCAAGTAAGAGCACAATGTGTTCTAGTATAATGACACAAAGCAATGCAAAGTAAACAAGCCGAGGTAAAGTGTATGGGAATTAAAAAGTAAGCATGAATTCAAAGAAATGCTCCGAGTTAATATGAACTCATCAAGAACGAGAAAATAGATCTAAATCTCACAATTGTAGTCACCCCCATTTTCTCCCTCTCAGAGTATACAAACTTGTTCGATCAATCCTTAACCTTTCCCATGACTTTTGGAAAGGCACCAGTCCTCCCTAAGAGTCTTAAAACCCTAAAAACCCAACAACCCAAGAATTATGCACCATAACAACAGTGTATAGGCAAGCCCCAAGCCTTGTTGACCGATGGTCAAAGGTTGAGCGAGAACCCTGGCAATATATCCCCCATTTGAAAGCCTAGTTGTGAACTTTTTTTACCAGACTTTGGTATTTTAGCAATATTTTGATATAATAGAATTTATGGGCTTTAAAGTTTCGTAAAAAGGCTTGCCATTTGAAAGTTAGAAATTTGATCAAATCGCAAAAAATTAGATTTTGTCCTTGAACTGAAAAGTTGAATTTTTATTCCTTGAGGCTTTTGATCTGAGACTATTTTTATTGAATCCAAATGGGGGGTATTTCATTATTACATGTAAATATATGTGCCTATCTATCCTGACCTGCCTACCTGCCTATCTATCATTAGCGTTAAATGCCAACTCATAAACCCGACTTATGCGCATGTCACCATCTGGGTAGTTCGATTGTGCGCGTGACCACCTACGCGCAATCTGTCCAGCTTGTTCCCAATTATGCACATGTGTGCATGTGCACAATCAGTCAAAAGCGAACTTGATCTGTGTCTTCCTCAACCACGTAAACTCTCAAATTACGCACATGGCTCCATGTGCGCAATTCGATTACGCACATGGTTCCATGCATGTAATTAGTTCCAATCATATTAGAACTAGGACACCGACTGTGCCAGTCAGTCTGTCATCCCGCAACCGGCAATCGACCTCCAACGAATTGCTCGTCGTGAACCACGCGCGCAATTCAATTACGTGTTAGACTACCTGCGTGCAATTGGTTAATTGCGCACATGGCCACATGTGCAAAATTGTCCGTATACCTATAAAAAGCCCCTACCCCATGACCAAGCTCACCTGTTCACTATTTTTTTCTCTCTTCTCTTAAACATCTCCCTTCTAGAAAATTTGAGATTCTCTCTGGGGCTTCCAAAGAAAGGGGTCAAGATGCTTTCTAGACTTCTAGAAATGCAGACTCTTCTCTAGGTGTCCCAGGTAGTCAGGCTGCTGACATTGGTCAGTTTTCCCTGACTCTCGAAGGAGTATAGGAGGGATAAGTGCCCTTAGCCTTAGATCCTTAGGAAACCCTTGCCCAAATTTTTAGCCTAGTGCCAATTAGGTCCCTAACCTTCTCTGATTTTTTAGCCTTAGCAATGCGATTTGCCCAAGGGAACTTACGGAGGGTACTTAGGAACGGGGCCGATCCTCCCAAGCATACCCCTTTGTTAGATTGGTCCCCTCAGGATTAGGAAACCAAACTAGTTAGACCAAAGGCAACCCATAATTGCTGAATTTGGCCGGCTGACATTCACTAAAGGAGTTTAGCCCATGTCTCTGTGCATGATCAGTGGCGTATTGCAACCCGGGTATTCTTCATTTAAGATTCGCCTTTTTCTTTTCAGTATTCAATATTTCCTAGTTTACTATTTTCACTTTCTGCTAGAGTCCACGTGGACCAAATTGGGCCACTTCTCCCAGGGACAGAAAGGAACTTAGAAAAAGTGCGTACCAACAGACTGGTGATCGTGATAGGAATCTTTTCGCTAGGGTTGCCCTAATTTAATTTGTTTAGTCCATTTATTTATTTTTTTTCTTTCCTTTTCACTTTTTCTTTGCACACACTCAGACTACATACTCAGGTTTTTTTAATAAAAAAACCTTTTGAATGTCAGGCATCAAAAAATTAAACTTTAACGATACCAACCCACCCTCATGGGGCTCCCATAGCGATCCCGAGTACAATGCTAGGCCGTCTCCATGGACAGCTCATCATCACGCTCGGATATATATGGTTATTGAGAGTGAAAAACTACCCCTTTACTCCACAAAATACAAATCACAGCCACGACAGTGGAGAAAGTGTTACTGAGCAAAGCTACCCTGCTAGCCAAGTTATAGACCGCACTACCAGTGAACTCCTAAAAGAAGGAAAAGAAGTCGACGTCTTGCTCAGGTCTCTGATTGACTTGTAGAAGGCTGTAAAAGACCAGAGACAAATTACTCTAAAGAATAAACAAAAACAAAGGACGTCGACTCCTTCGACTCCCCCGATGCATAACACACACACCCCTCGCACCTCCTACGATAATAACTGTAATAACCCCGATTTTTGCTAACGTTGAATCATTCACCTTTGATAATGATACAACTGTTTTGACTAGTTTGACTTTGGTCAAAGCTTTTGATGACTGCGACGCAGTCTCTGAACCACCTATCTTAACTGGGAAAGTGCACCAAAAACTCAAATCTGAAAACCAATCCCTAACTTGAGCATCAATTTGAAACTCAAACCCCGAGATCGAACCAGGTCCGAGCCCACCCCCGCAAGCATTATAATTAAAACACATGAGCTTAGTTATTTAGTGTTAATTAAGAATTTAAAACAAGAAGGATGGTGTGCGCGTGATCAAGGGAGTCATGTGCACCGTAGGCACGAACCTGACCCAAGCCCAATACTCTGAACTAATATATGTCTATATGTGTATAGATGTACATTGCACATATTGATGTTGTGCCCTACACACTGACCAAGTCCCCACCCTATACACTAGATTTCGTGTATGTGCCAGTGAGGTGTACGATGCACTTCTTGACGTTTTAGGATTTATAAATATTATTGTCAATAATTATGCAAGCCACGAGATGGCGTCGCGGTTAGGAACTTGGTTGTAAGTGAGTGGTTCAGGGATCAAAACCTGTTATGGGAGAAATTAGACTTTGTTTTTAGGCCTTTGATGAGAGCCCGTACACCGGATTTTAGTGTGTCGGCTTTACACTGAACCAGCTCTCCTTCAAATATAAATAGACCACCCATGTGCAAGCCAAATATTTCTAACGCTTTTGGTTTGAAGGAGAGACCAGAGCGAGAGAGCCAAATATTTCTTAGGCTTTTTTGTTGGAAGAAGAAACCCTTTCTTCTTTTCCTTGCATGCTTCCCTTTGGGAGATCCTAGCCGTTGATCCCCTCCTAAATCCCTCAAAGACCGCTTTTCTCTTTTTTGAACCTCAGGAAGCGGTGATTGTTGATGCCATCATGATCGAAGAGAGGATAAATTGAGCATAGAAGCCACTATCTCACGATACCGGCCATCGTAAACTTCACATGCATAATCTACAAAGGTGCATGCCATAGATTGAATTGTAGGATTTCTTGATTTATTAAATTTAGGGATTTTGTAAGTATTTTAATTTCTAAAATTAGGGATTTTGATTCTTAGATTGTGGATGAATGCCGTAGATAGAAGGTAAGATTTGAATTAATAGTGTCAAATTAGTTTAGAACTTGAATATGGAAGATTGAGAGTGCATGGAATGATTTTTTATGTTTTGGATTAAAGAAGAAGATGAAATCTAAAACCATAGTCGCTACAGCGAGTAGAAAACTCGTTACAATGAGTTTACATCTGAGTACCTCGCTACAGTGAGTGCCCCAAGTAGTTTTTAAGAAAAATAAATTAAGGTAAAACTTGCTATAGTGAGTTTCTGGAATTCTGAACACCTCACTACAACGAGCTAGAGTTGGGTGCTGACACCAGCTCGGTATTTTGGCCATAACTTTTGACCTTGAACTTTAATTGACGCAATTCTCACAGTGTTAGAAAGGGAACAAGTTCTATAATTTATGTGAATTAGGAATTCCACAAATCCAATGTTTTAAAGGTCAAAATTGAGGGGGAATTTGGGACAAGTTCTACATGACCCAAGGTTAGCACGAATTTGTCCATTCCGCTTCTATTTGGAGAAAATCTTAAGTAAGCCAAATTTATTAGTAATTAAGATCACTCTTTAATACATGATCGTATATGTGATGTAGATTAGGAACGGGAGGCCGTCAATATGGACCGTGCATTGCTTTCGTACGACTTCGAACCCGAGGTAGGGGAAATTCACTACTCAATTGCATTTTGACTCTCATTCATAGATTCTTATGATATGATTGACTTAAATTCTGTTTAAAACTTAGAACAAATTGAAACAATATTTTGCTTTAGAAATCTTTGAAATATTGAAAGCTTTGAACTTTGAGTATTTGAAATTGAATCCGCAATTGAATCTGAACTTTGAAATCCATGTAGGAAAACTTAAGGCGCAATTGCATTTTGATTTCGATTCATAGATTTGTATGATGTATTGATTTGAATGTTTTAAATGCTTTTGACTATTAAGAATTTGATTCGCATCTGGATATTTCAAAAATGAATATGTGTTTTGACTTCATAATTCGAACACGAACTTTGAACTTGAATTAGAAACTCAGAATTTACACTTGAACATGAACTTCGAACTATGAATTGACTCACATTGAATCATCGACTCGCATTTGAACTTTTTGAAATATTGAACCTCATGAGCTTTGAACATGATCTTTGACTTTGAATCCGTAATTGAATTCAAACATCTGAACTTTGACCCTTGAAATTGAATTTGAAACACTTAACATTGAATCATTGAATCTCCTGTCATCAAACTTTGAATTTGAACTCTAAACATTGAATCTAATCCTTGAATCATTGAACATTGAACTTTGACCTCTAATTCTGATTAAGAACTTTGAAACTTGAACTCTAAACTCTGAATCTAGAGGGGAAAGAGGAGTAAAGGCTCCAGAGAGGGGTAGAGGCCTCAAGGTTTTTACATTATTTCTGCTCATGGAATGCTCTGTTCTCGCTCATGGGATGCTTCCCTTACTTGAATATTGAATCCAAATTCTGAATCTGAACTGTGAACAGTATGATTTTGAAATCATGTGTAAGGAGGAGTGGAGGCTGCAAGAGAGGGGTAGAGTCCTCGAGGTTTTCAAAACCTAGTTTTTACTACGGAATGCTTTGTTCCCGCTACAGGATGCTTTGGCATGACATTTTCGCTTGATATGTGATTCCACATTAGCTTCAAAGAGGAGTGGAGGCTCTAAGAGGGGGGTGGAGTCCTCGAGGTTACATCCTTGTTCCAGCTACGGGATGCTTTGATCTAATGTTCTGTGTACTCTGATGTATTCTGATATATGTGTTCTCCAATGTATTCTGTGAGTCCGCATTAGCTTCAAAGAGGAGTGGAGGCTCCAAGAGGGAGTGGAGTCCCCGAGGTTACAACCTTGTTCCCGCTATGGGATCCTCTATTACTGCTACGGGAAGCTTTAATCTATTATTTTTGTGTGATGTTCTCCAATATGTTTGTACTCTTACGTATTCCATTCTTCGATGCATTATGTACTCTGATATGTCCTTGCTCTGCTACATTTTGTTTCGCATAAGCTCTGCATCATTACATGACATGTTTTAGAATTTATGAATCTGAACCCTGAATCTGACATAAATCTGACATGAATCTAAACTCTTAATCTTACATGAATCTGAACTCTATACCATACACTTTGGACAATGAATCTTTGAACTTTGATCATTGAATGAATAAGTTAATGAAAGTATGTGAACATTAAGGAAGGATACTTGCCACACTATTTGAACTAAATTACAACTTATGTGTTCTGAAATTAAGATCTTCTGAAATTCTGTTTAAATATGAAAAATATCTTCAAATTTCGTCATTGTATTTATGCATTGGTTTGATAAATGTAACAGGTATTGAATTTTTTCTACTGAGCTTAGACTATTAGGTCAACCCGACTATATGTCACAGGTGCAGGTAATAGTTAGGTCCTTTAGCTTGAGGTCGGTTCTGCTCAAGTTTCGAAAGTAGCAGAGGACCTTCCACCTACAAACTCCTATTTTTACATAGGTATAGCTGAATTTTGTATATTTAGAATTAGCACACTATAGACAATTGAAAATTGAACCACTGTTTAGGTGACGGTTGGCCATCACTAGTGGTATACTTTTATTTTAGTTTCTATTTTGTACAAATTGGAATCTATCTTTGTTTAATGCCATATGATATCTGTCTGTTCATGTCCCGCTATGCACATGATATCTGATCTTTGATTCCCGCTGTTAATCACAGAATTATGCCACTTTACCCCTCCTAACCTAGGCTTTGCTAGGCCCTAGAGTTGTTTAATCATTGCATTTTAACTGTTGTTTTGTAGTTAGCAATAATTTCCAAAGTAGTGCAGAAATCCATATAGCAAAAGCAAAAAAGAGGATGATCAGACTTAACCATTGGCAAGGGAGAAGACCCAGACCTGACAGAGTGCTGCAATAGACTACGCATAGCAGCAGAGGTTCAAAGCATTAAGCTAGAGCAGTTCTCCAGTACATCAGACCTCCAAGAATGAGTTCTCGAGCAGTTAAAGCCTCAACACACTGAGCTCGAGCAGTAGAAGACTGCAGTAATGCACCTATCGAGCTGTGCTCTGGCTGAAGTAGCAACCCCACGATCTGTATGCATGAAGAAAGCAGCCTGTTGAGCAGTTGCTAAAGAAGGAGCAGCCTCTCGAGTTGTTGTACACCAACCACTCGAGCAGTTGCTAGAATGCCTAGAGATTGAAGTCCTTGAGCAGTTCACTGCCGTGATTTATCCACTCGAGTAGTTCAATGTTATGAAGCCTTTAATGAACTCGAGCAATTCAAATCAGCCACTTGAGCTGAATTCATGTGTGTGCAACCGTAGATTTTTATCATATCTGTCACGACAATCCGCTCGTAATAAAACTAGAGTCGCCACCCTGAGCTTTTGGTGTCTCGGGATACCCAAATCAATTTTATAAGCACCAAAGTGCAAAAATATGACTCTGATTCCAGTTTATGTAAAAGGCTGTTGGTTAGAGGCCTGGGTTATTGATTGGGAAGGTATTAGGCACCTGATCAACCCGCTCGTAAGTGGTCTCTACTGTGGCTAGGTCTATGTATATATATATAATTATATATATAAGAAAGGAAATTAAATGAGCGGCACTTCCCCTTGCCCGAAGGCACACCGATCCTATTGAGCCCTTCCTGCATGTCAAAATTTAGGCAGCGTAACGGCTCAATTCTAGGATAAGGGAAAAGCAAGAGAAGGTAGAGGAATTGAGGGGTCTCTATTGTGGCCAGGTCTATGTATATATATATATAATTATATATATAAAAAAGGAAATAAAATGAGCGGCACTTCCCCTTCCCTGAAGGCACACCGATCCTATTGAGCCCTTCCTGCATGTCAAAATTTAGGCAGTGTAACGGCTCAATTCTAGGATAAGGGAAAAGCAAGAGAAGGTAGAGGAATTGAGGGGAGAGCCGGAGCTCTCGGGCCCTTGTAGCGCTGTGTGGACCTTCGTGTGGCTGTGTTTGATGGGCCTTCGATAGCTTTGATGGTCGCAGGAAGCGTTCTAAGCTCTAAGGCTTGGTGGCTAAGAGGTAGGAGAAGAAGGCTAGGGGGTAGCCCTAGTTAAATCTAAAGGATTTATGATGAAAAATTGATGGTAAATGATGAATCTCAGTTCTGGAAATTTTGTCGATTAAATACTAAAAGGGAGGCCACTCTAATATTTTCTCTCCTTTAGAATTTTTTTCAAGCCATATGCAAGGGGGGGTGCCTCTCTATTTATAGGACAAAGGGAGGTTAGGAGGGTACTTATGAGCTAATTAGGGTTAGCAATTAGATAATCTTCTAATCTAAGGTTTCCTAGGATTTAAGGGCTTGGAAAAGTGGGCAATGGGCCTTAATGGTAGATGACAGGGTGGGGTTTCAAATGACTAGAGGATTGCAAGTAAGGTAAATGAGGGTGTAAAAGTCCTAATGAAACCTACCCTAAACATTGGTATGGTCAACAAGTCAAACCCCAAAAGTAAAATTCGGGAAAAATCCAAGATTTACTATAGCTAAGCCTTGTGCATGTATTATCCACGCCAGGCATATGTAACAGTGCCTGGGAAGTTCAGAACCCGCTGGGGGGCCCATCCATGTTTGGTGTGTATAATATACATGCCAAGCCATTTCTAGAAAAAAATCTCCTGGCGTGTATAATATACATGCCAGACAACATTTCTCCAGAAATGACCTAGCGTGTGTATTACACATGCCAGGCAAAATACTAACATTTATGCGCGATATTCAAATTGTCGTAACTTTTGATATATAACTCCAATTGAGGTGATTCTTAGCTCATTGGAAAGCTGGGGAAGTCCTCTTTCCAATGGTTTATAATTAAGATCTAGAAGAGATTTGTGTAAATTTTGGCACTCCTATTTCCATAGACCTATGAGGAGGGTTCGAAAAAGGTCAGGGAGAGGATTCTAATGGGTTAGGAAGGCTGGGCTTGATTCCTAAGGGTTCAGGAGGGGTTATAAAGGTTGTTGGATGATTCATAAGCATTTAGGAAATACTTTTAGAAGCTCGGGGGTACGCCTTTCTGGAAGTATGTCTCGATCGGGCTATGGGCCAAATTTGGGTTTCTACCGATGCCCCTCTTTGCTATCCGATCACTAATGATCGAATGCCAAAGAAAAGACATCAAAAGAGGACCAAGACAATGCTAACGGGTTTTCCATATTCAAAGTGAACCTCAAATATCAAAAGTAAATTAAAAAAGGAAAACAACTAAATGGAGAGTGACGTAAGCCCAACATTAGGGAAAACGTGCTTCACTCAAGAGTAGCGAAAGCCCAACATTCGGGAAAACTTCTGTTTCTCAAGGCTACCGGTCCCCATGTGCTTAGCGACATGACTGGGAGAAACTGTGATGGTGTAATTAAAGAAACACGATATTTGAGATTAACTTTGAACAAGACTGTCCTGCGAGCAGGAGGGTGATCGACCCATACTTAAAGATTGGCGCGAAGCAATGATGCGAAGATCCAAAGTTTATGTCCAATCCCATGAGGCATTGATTGCCCCATTTTCTTGGCCACAGGTGCCCCTACACGACGTAGGGTTTGAGATCTTTGGGCGATCCCGAAGTTAATTTAACACAACTACCCGAGCGGAGCGAATATTGATGTCGCAATGCTTTTTGGGATTATGTGCCATTTTTGAAAATGTGCCCTAGATCAACATGTTCTAGAGTACGCAACTTCAAATAATACTAAATAGATCAGGCCAAAATTGGGTGCCTACCGAAGGAGGTAGTTAATCTTGGTCTCCGTCAACGATGATCTTATTATCGAACAATTATGCAAAAATATGCACTCATCAAGGGTAGAAAAAAACAAAGGGGAATGGAAGTCCCGACCCAGAACCTGTCTGAATACAATTTATGAGAACAAACGACCATCTAATGGATACCCAGACACAAGGTGTACACTTTACAAGGATACCGTACAAATGCAGGTTTTAAGCCTGCACTCTAAAATGATCCATTTCGAATGCATATTTGAACATAGTTGTTTGATAAGTAATTTCATTTTTTATAGGTTAGTTTTAACCAATAATTGACCTTTTTCTATAGAATCTAAAGCTTAAAACACTAAAGTTCTCATGAATCCAAAGACGGAGTGCTTAGCTCGAAGATTTAGAAGTGGAATCAACCTGATCGAAACATTGACTGCTTAAAGATTTATATATTTTTGGATTTTTATTTCCAAAGATTTTTTTTTGTTCTTTTTCTTCATTTTTGAGATGAAAGTACGATGCTGTAAATATGTACATGGAAGGAGTATATATTTTTTAGATTTTTTCGAATATTTTATTTTTGTTATTTTTCTCTTTCTTTTCTTCTTCTTTTTTTGTCTACTACCTTAACAATGAGGCAAAGTAACGGGTCCCATTTTGAGCATAGTGTTGACAAGTGAAAAATACCATTTTTCACCCCTAAACTTAAGTCTTGATAGACCTTTGAGAGAACTAAATAAGTGTTTTAAGTGCATATGTTACAGCTAACAATAAAGACAGGCTTAACCATAAAAGCAGCACAAAAGTGCCAAAAAGATGACAATCCATGTCAGTCCAAAGGAAGGAAGTGAAGAAACAACCTCATCAGTTGTGGAAAGGTCTAAAAGGAAGAGGCAAAGACCTGTAAGAGAAGCAGGGAACAATTCGAACAGAGAAATGCAATACAGAGTTCTTTTCGCAAAGAACCTGCACTTTTCGTAAAGAACCTGGAACTCTGCGAAAAGGACTAAACCTCCAGGCTTAGTTTTCGAAGGGCATCTGAACTCTTCGAAAAGAAGATTGAACTTTGCGAAAAGGAGAAAACACAATTCAAAGAGAGATTGAACATTGCGAAAAGAGCTTCAGAAGTCACAGCACTTTACGAAAAGGCCCTTAAGCTCTGCAAAAAGGTATTCTGGAGATTCGCAGCTTTAACAAGGGCAATTCAGTAATCTGTTGCACGCGTCCAAATGCGTTTTAAAACCCAAGGACATTCCGAAAGATTCTGAGCACGAACCAAAGGCATATTCCACCCCATGTGAACACCCAAAGATGAAATTACTTGGCGGGAACTTCTAGAAGCTCAAACAGATTTTTGAATTACATAACAGAATTGATGCTTCTATCACGATTAGAACGGATCGAAGAATTCGATTGGCGTAACAGATCTGGATCCTCCTGCTCGACCACCATTGGTCAATACATTCTGAGCACCTCTGATTGGTTGAAACACATCTGAGTTGGACTTGGGGAAAACTATAAATAGACGAACCATTTGCCCAATTTGGGCATCCAAATTTTGAGTTTCATTCCTATTCCCCCATTTCCAAACCAGATAGTTTGTCTAAAATCCCTATAATAGCTTCACTTTGACTTGCAATTGAGAGCTGTGAGACATTTCTGTAATTCAAAAGAGAGTTGTATTCAAGACTATAACCGAGAGTCGCTTTAAGTCAATTCAGAATTGTAACGGTGGATTTGAAAAGGTTGCCGTAAACCGTATTTTCTCAATTGGACTCATGTTAAGGGTTCCCTCTGATCTCCTTATTGCATTAGACTCCTTTAGATTTACTATTTTTCATGCAATTTCCCTTGATTCAATAATCCTGTGAGAATTAGTGTTGATAACCTAATTTCTCACGGCATTTGTAGTGATGCTTCTTGTTCTAAACTAAGGCTTTAGATTAAAGACTGTTGGATGGTTTGTGGCCATTAAAGTGGACAGACCATAGTCATAAGCTTAAACCTAATCCTTAAATTAGATTTATTTCTCTTACATCTGCGCTTGTAGCCAGATGAAGATTGGAACACCTTTGCTGAGCTGCAGTTATTCTCATTAGATTTCAAAGACCAAATCAGATTTAGATATTACTTCTCCATCTTTGTTTCAATCACTCCCCCAACTCGGATCTGGATCATTTAGTTTAAAATTTTCTTTGTTTTTAGTTTGGTAAACGTGACAAATTCAAACCTCTCATCTTATCAGCTTTCTAGATAGTATAAGAAGCCAGATCTGGTAGCTCAGATCTGGAGGTTTATCTTACATTTTAAACAAATTCTCTATGGACGATCTTTCACTCACTTACTTTTAAAACATGCTACAATTGGCCCTGATCTTGCAGGCTAATTCTCTTCTAACTGTGCTGATATTTCCTTATTTGTTTATATAGTCTAGAGCCACTGTAATTTAGCAGCTATAAATCTGTTTTTCAAAACTCACATAAATCAAGCACACTAAGAAGAAACAACAAGTTTTTAGCGTCACGCCGAATTTGTTCTAAAATAGATAGACCTAAGTTTTTCATTTTAATTTTTATCAAGACTAAACTATTCTATTGTTTATACTTGTGCATTATTCATATTCGGTTTTTAAAGAAGAAATTCTTTGAAAGGAATTACGAAGGTTTCTTGTGCATAATCAGATTTTTTTGTTCTCGAGTTGTATGTTTGGTAGGAGGACTCTCAGATTCTCCCATTGAATTTAGAAGTTGAAAGGCTACTACAACCAAACAAACAACATGAATTCACTACTATGGGTGAAGAACCTCGACTTTTGAGGGATTACTGGTGCTTATAATTGCATTTAATTTCCTCTGAAGGAAATTATGAGATCAAGTCATCAACTATCCAAATGCTTCCTTCCTTCCATGGGTTGAGTAAGGAAGACCCATACAAACATGTGGATGAATTCTTGTCTCTTTGCACCACATTCAACATAGCTGGATTGGGTCCAAAAGCAACCAAGCTGAGGCTCTTTCCTTTTTCATTAAAGGATAAAGCTAGAGCATGGTTATCCATGTTAGCACCAAACAGTATCACTTCTTGGAATGATTTGCAGTGTCAATTCTTAGCCAAATATTTCCCAATGTCTAAAACAAGCCAATTGAGACAAAGTATCATTTCATTCTCCCAAAACTCAACTGAAACTTTCCATGAAGCATGGGAAAGATTCAAGGAACTGTTAAGGCAATGTCCTCATCATCAAATTCCTAGGTGGCAGCTGGTTCAAAGCTTCTATCAAGGAATTGATCAAAAAGGCAAAAATATGGTGGATGCCTCCTGTGGAGGCACTTACTTGCAAAAAATAGTTGAAGAGGTTTGGGACTTATTTGAAGTGATTGGTGAAAACTCAACTCGGAAGGAATCTATCAAGAGAAATTGAAAATCCTGCTAGGTTGAACAACCACCAACCCACCAAAGGGAAGATCTATGAGGTGAATGAGTTGGAAAGAAAGATGGACAATCTAACCACAAAGTTTGATAGATTGATGGACTCACTTAAAACTCCAAATATTTCAAGAGTAGAGGAGGCATGTCTGATATGCCAGTCCCCTACTCATTCACTTGACCAATGTCCCGTCAGCATCACGCTTCCAGATTTAATGGTGGAGCAAGCTCATCCTGCTCAATCATTTGGACAGATGTAGTCAAATGAATATCCATGGAGGGCACACCCCAATTTGAGGTGGAACCAAGGGAATTACCAATCCCAACAATAGCAACAACCAAAGAATCAAATGCCTTTCAAAAGCGCACGGCCCAGACGTGAGAATTTTTATGTCAAACCAAACTTTCAAGACCCATTCCACAACAACACTGCTATGCGCTCTAGTTCAAAACCCTTCCAGGTCCCTTTCTTTTGAAGATCAAGTCCTAAGTTCACTTCAGAATTTAGGATCTTTAACTCAAACTGTGAATTTTTACAGCTAGAGCATAAAGAAGATTGAAGAAACATTGGGACAACTTTCAAATACCTTGGCAAAAAGAGAGGAAGGAAAGTTACCCAGCCAACCTTTGAACAATCCCAAAGGATAGTTCATGGTTGGAGAAGCTTCTAATTCACATGAAGAAGTAAAAACTGTCACCACTTTGAGAAGTGGAAAAATGATAGATAACAAAGTGGGTACTGAAGAAGAAAGAAATGAGGAAGAGGATAAAGATATGCAGCAAGAGCAACATAGTGATAGCAATGGGGTTGCTGATGTACCTCAGAAAAACCAAAAAAATGAAAAACAGAAAAGTAAAAAAATTTCTGAAAACACTTCTAAAGCTGTAGATGAAAGATTAGTTCCGCATTTACCATTTCCTCATGCAATGAAATCTGTATCCCCTTTTGATAAAGGGAACACAAAAATAGATGAGATGATGGAGACTTTAAAGCAAGTCAAGATAAATTTACCTTTGCTTGAGGCAATCAAACAAATTCCAGCATATGCAAAATTTTTGAAAGATGTTTGCACTCACAAAAGATAATCTAGGATACAGTTGTCCAAAAAGGTCTTTGTTGTGGAAAGAATTAACCAGGTGCTATCCATTGCTACACCTCCTAAACTTCAAGATCCTAGAATCCCCACAATCCCTTGCATTATTGGGGAACACACCATTGAAAAGGCTTTATTAGATCTAGGTGCTAGTGTCAACCTACTTCTATATTCTGTATATGAGAAACTAGGTTTGGGAGAATTAAAACCCACTCATGTGGTGTTACAACTAGCAGACAGATCTAAAATAAAGCCAATAGGGATGATTGAAGATGTATTGGTGGGAGTAGATAAATTCTTCTATCCTGCTGATTTTCTAGTTTTGGATATGGAACCAACTAAAAGTAAAACTTCCATCCCTGTCATTTTGGGAAGACCATTCCTGGCTACAGCAAATGCTTGCATTCAATGCAGGTTTGGTATTATGGAAGTTTCATTTGGAAACATGAAGGTAAAATTAAATGTTTATAATGCAGTCACACAGCCTCAATTCAGCTCTGAAGAATATTTTCATGTTGATCTATTGGATGAACTTGTGGAAGGGACTTTACAATAATTTCTGCAGGGTGAAGATTTCATCACAGATGTTAAAGATGCTTGGGGATATGCTGAAAATAAAGCAAGTTGTGTCTCAAATTCTGAGGAAATAAATGTTGTGCAAGGAACTCTTAATCAATCAGCAAGTTTCTCTTCTTGGAAACCTGCTACTCTCCCCCTTCCACAAACATCTAAGGTACCTTTGTTACCTTCTTTTCTCAGCCCACCAGATTTAGAACTAAAGCAGCTGCCAGAAAATTTGAAGTATGTGTTCATAGGTAATCATAAATCATTACCTGCCATTATTTCTTCCTCTCTCACAAAGGAGCAAGAGGAAGAACTGTTGATAGTCTTAAAAGAACATAAAAGGGCAATTGGTTGGACTATTGCTGATTTAGGAGGAATTAGTCCAGCTGTTTGCATGCACAAAATCCACTTGGAAGAAGATGCAAAGCCTTCTAGAGAAATGCAAAGAAGGTTGAACCCTCATATGCAAGAAGTGGTCATGAAAGAGGTTGTTAAGTTGTTGGATGCAGGGGTCATTTACCCCATTTCAGATTCAGCTTGGGCAGCACCTACACTGTTGTAACCTCAGATTCTGGTGAGCTTATATCAAGCAGGCAAACAACTGGATGGAGAGTCTGTATTGATTACAGAAAATTAAATGCAATGACCAGAAAAGACCATTTCCCCCTCCCATTCATTGATCAGATCTTAGATAAGTTAGCAGGAAAAGCTTATTACTATTTTCTTGATGGTTACTCTGGTTACAACCAGATTCCTGTGTACCCACAAGATCAGGAAAAGACCACATTCACGTGCCCTTTTGGCACTTTTGCCTATAGGAGAATGCATATTTGTCTGTGTAATGCTCCTGCTACCTTCCAAAGATGCATGTATGCAATTTTTTCTGATATGATTGACCAATTTATGGAGATTTTTATGGATGATTTCTCAATCTATGGCAACAGTTTTTCCCAGTGTTTACACCATCTCAAATTGGTACTACAAAGATGCGAAGAAACCAATCTGGTTTTGAGTTGGGAAAAGAGCCATTTCATGGTCACCCAGGGCATTGTCCTGGGCCATGTTGTTTCCCACAAGGGCATTGAGGTGGACAAAGCAAAAATTGAGTTAATTGCACATTTACCACCTCCCAAAACTGTTAAACAAATCAGAAGTTTTTTAGGACATGCTGGATTTTACAGAAGGTTCATCAAGGACTTCAGTAAAATAACTAAACCTCTTTGTCATTTGCTGTGCCAAGATGTCCCTTTTGTTTTCAATAATGAATGCATGAAGGCTTTTGAATTCCTAAAAAACTGTCTGATTTCAGCTCCAATATTGCAGTCTCCAGATTATTCATTACCTTTTGAACTGATGTGTGATGCATCAGATTATGCTTTGGGAGCTGTCCTTGGACAGAGAAAAGATAAGCTGCCTCATGTTATAGCTTATGCCAGTAGATCAATGATTGATGCACAGCTCAATTACACAACAACTGAGAAGGAGTTGCTGGCAATTGTTTTTGCTTTAGAAAAATTCAGGTCATATGTCTTGGGTTCACAAATAGTGGTGTTCACTGACCACTCTGCCTTGAAATATCTTCTGTCTAAGAAGGACACCAAACCATGATTAATCAGGTGGATTCTCCTATTACAGGAATTTGATCTACAGATTAAAGATAAAAAAGGGGTGGAGAATGTGGTGGCTGATCACCTCTCTAGAATTTTAACTGCAGAGATTGATAGGTTGCCTATCAATGAATCTTTCCCTGATGAGCAACTTCTTGCCATTAGTGAACACACTCCTTGGTTTGCAAACATAGTCAACTTTTTGGCTACTGGAAGAATTCCTCACCATTGGAATAGAATGGATAAAAATCTTTTCTTCTCAAAAGTTAAACACTTCATCTGGGAGGATCCTTATCTATTTAAGAGTTGTGCAGATCAAATAATAAGGAAATGTGTCCCTGACCAAGAATTTCATAGAATACTTTCTATGTGTCATGAACAGGCCTGTGGAGGTCATTTTAGTGGGAACAAAACTGCTACAAAAGTTTTACAGTGTGGATTTTATTGGCCTACACTTTTCAAGGATGCCTTGCAGCATTGTAAATCCTGCCAGAACTGTCAGAAATTAGGCAGCATTTCCAAGAGAAACTCAATGCCTTTACAGCCTATTTTGGTAGTTGAGTTGTTTGATGTTTGGGGGATAGACTTCATGGGTCCCTTTCCTCCTTCCAATGGGAATAACTTCATTTTAGTAGCTGTGGATTATGTATCCAAATGGATTGAAGCCACAGCTACTAAAACAAATGATCACAAAGTGGTCTTGAAATTTCTTAAGGATCACATTTTTTCCAGGTTTGGTTTTCCCAGAGCCATTATCAGTGATGGGGGAAGCCATTTTTGTAATAGACATTTTGAAACATTGTTGAAGAAATACTCTATGACTCATAGAGTAGCCACTCCATATCATCCACAAACCAGTGGATAAGTGGAGATTTCCAATAGAGAAATCAAACATATTTTGGAAAAGACTGTGAAGAAGGACAGAAAGGATTGGTCCTTTAAGCTGAATGATGCATTGTGGGCATATAGGACAGCCTATAAAACCCCAATTGGTATGTCCCCATTTAGGTTGGTCTATGGCAAAGCATGCCATTTACCAGTAGAGTTAGAATATAAAGCTTTTTGGGCCATTAAAACATTCAACATGGATCTAACTACTGCTGGTAATCACAGGAAATTGTAACTTGCTGAGTTAGAAGAGCTGCGAATGGATGCATACACCAATTCAAGATTATATAAAGAGAAAGTCAAAACTTTTCATGATAAAAATTTATTGAGAAAAGAGTTCACAGCTGGTTCTAAGGTATCGTTATTTAACTCAAAGCTCAAGTTTTTCCTGTGAAACCGAGATCCGTATGGAAGGGCCATACATCATTATTCGCCAGCTTCTTCGATCCAAGTAATGGAAGAATCATAAAGGTCAATGGTCAGAGGCTCAAACCATGCATTGAAAATACCCAGGAGCCTGTGCTGCCCATCTATCATCACGAATCTCCAAAAATTTGATGGTAGAAAACTGTACATTATGTTTATATATCATAGTTTTTGCTTATTTTCTCTGTTTCTGCTTTTATCTCTTTTCGCATAGTTGAAACATGCGTAAAGTTCAACAAAAGTCATAATTCGCCAAGAAAGTCCAAATTACTTTTCGAATAGACTCTGGAGCTGTAATGAACTGTTCAAAAGCAAAGATGTGCTTTTCGAATAGTTAGAGCTGAAGCCATTTTCTTTTCGAAAAGATAGTTCTGAAGCTAATTCCTTTGCGAAATGATGTTTCTGAAGCTGTTAACTTGTCGAATGGTACTGATGCCATTCGCAATTGTAAAAAGGTCTCTTTTGGAACTTTTCGAAAACTTAAAGGCGCTTTGCGACATTAACTTTGAGTATATTTAAACCCCTTTCGAAGTCGGGGTTTCATTTCAAACTCTTTCTGCAGAGCGACTCTTCACTGCTACCCTACTTCGCTCTCTCCTTGCACGAGTTAACAAGTTTACTACCCTTTTGTAACTGATTGTGTAGATCATTTGCATTTTCAGAGAAGGATTTCAGCTTGTAACTGGGGATTTCTGCAAAGCAAACAACTCGTTCAACCATAAACCCTAGATCTTGGTATTTCTCTACCCATTCTCTCTGGTTATCATTTAGTAAGTTGATTCTGTGTCAGCATCTATTTTGGGCATTTTTTCTACATCAATCTAGAATGGGAAAAGCAGAGAAATCATTGGCCGCAATGTTCTCCAAATCCTCTGCTAAGAAAGTGAGCAGACCGACCCCAAAAGCAAAAGGAAAAGCCAAAACTTCAACTAAACGGAAACTTTCAATGGATAAGGCAGACAGGGTGGAGAAAGATAAGAAAATTAGACATGAGGAACCCACCCCTGCTGCTGCTAGCCCTGAGCCTAAGCTTACTCCTCTGCCTATTCATTTGATCCTACCAAATCCCTTCATTGACGCTCAGAAACTAATACCCGAGCTAATGGTAGACGAAACTTTTTTCGTCACCAAACCAGAGTGCTTGCCATCCTTACGATACCTTAGAGAGTCTTCACTAAGCAATATCCTTACCCCCTTGCCAGAGAAAATTTACCCAAGGATGGTGAAGTTATGGTACCAAAACCTAGTCAAGGTCACGGAAAAAGATGCTGATGTCCCTACCCTTGTAATTTTCATTGATGATTGCGATCTTACTGTGACATTTGAAGACATAGGGAACGCTTTAGGGATACCATTTCAATTTGATCCCTCTGGTCCTTTGGTTGCTCTAGAAACGACCTCTTTTAGAGAGATAGCTGCCCATTTAACCCAAGGTATTGTGGGCATCAAGTGATCCATCATGAGAAGAGACCTTGCCCCCAATTTCTATTAATGGATTCCATTTTAAGGGCAGCTTTATGTTACTGGGCACAACCAAGAGAGGAGCACACCAATTTTAGAGGCCCTCTTTCATTTCTCCAAGGGGCAGTTTTTCAATGCCCCTATGTTAATTTTGAAGCTATGGTGATGTAAGTACTAAGTCAAGAAAGAGCAAGATAGCCGCATACCATTTGGCGATTGATCACACAGCCTCCTTAGAGCCAAATTACATTGATAGTGAGAAGCCATTTGAAGTCATTACCTCTCACAATTTTGGGAAAAAGGCTTGACTACAAGCCGTGCTATCCGAGAAGGATGAGAGAGGCAGTGAACTCAAGACATGCCCCTCACATCGAACATGCAGCCAGTGAGTGAGCAGAACCCACATCTGCAGATGAGCCTCCACCAAGCCACCTCACGCATTTGAGCTTACAATTGAGCCTGCCATTGTTGCGGATCCAAATTTGTCAGAAGCAGCTTTGCCCGATCCATTTCTGCCAACCCCTGTGGTGACCAGCTCTTTAGCTGCCCCACTCCATGAAACATCTCTGCCAGTACCCTTGGTGACCAGCTGTTCAGCTGCACCTACTTTGGAGGAAGTTCCCCTTGCACCCTACTCCCCTACTCAAGCCCATGCACTTTCACCTATCCTAGCTGTTCCATCTCCCACTCATTCCATCATTCCAATTGTGGACTCCCCCTCTACACCAACCACTCCAACTATTCTAACACCACCAATGTCACCCGCCAATGCCCAGGCTTTAGAGGAGTTAGCGACAGATTTTATCGCCCCATCCCCCTACTCTCCTCTGCTCCAAAGCCCCTCAAATTCCCCTATTCCATCAGCCCACACACCTGAAACCTCCCCTACACCTGAACCTGAGCCCTTCACTACAGAGGCCTACTCTTCTCTAATGGGTTCTATTTTTGAAACCATGGAACTAGACCCCACCCCTATACCTGCTCCTCCTCCCTTGACCACTTTCCAACCTCTCCTTTACCATTGCACCTCCTCCTCCAACTCAGCTGTCCCAGTCTCTACTATGCCGACTTCTCCCACACCCGCATCCATTACCCGAATCCTTACCTACCTCCAATCCACCCAAGCCCAACCTCAAATCAACACCGACAATCGGGCAGAACCATGGAACCTGCCCATACCTTAGCTTCCACATCCCAAACAACCACCATTACCCTCCTATTTTTTCTTCCCACCACCCAAACGGATTCGGAGGTAATATTGGTTGATTTGCCCACCCCACCACTACTACCAGGCAAAGACATACTCAAACCAAGCTCCTTTGATTCCATCCTCTCCACCACTCCCCATTTTCTCTGAAAGCAAGCCACCATGCAGACCTGCTTGTCCCTTTCTAGCCACTTCTCCCCCCCTACCACAGCTGGGCCACCTTTAGTCCCCTACCATTCCATTCCCCTCCCCCCCTATGCCCCCCTCATCAAAGCCATGGAAAATAACCCTTATATCCCCAGAGATGTTCAAAAGGGGCTAGCTGATTTGCAAGCTTACATCCGCACCCCCTATGAAAACCAAATCAGGAAGTTAGAGATTTTTATGAAATTTGAAAGAGATAAAATGCGGGACCTGCTGGGTCAAACATTTCAGCTGGTGAGGACTGAGCAACACAAGGTGTCCATGTTGCAAGCCCAACTGGATCAAGAAAAATTGAAGACCACTAGCCTCACCAAACACCTTGGCCTCATCAGAAAGATCAAATCTAAGGAGTATACTGAGCTACAAAACACCATTCCAGAGCGAGCTCAATCAAGTTCAGACTCTAACACTGACTCTAGCTCTAATTCTGACAGTGACTCCAGTTCGGAGGCACCTGAACCAACCTATGATACAGATTTCGACCCCAGTTATTAGCTCTCCTTGTACTTTTTGTGTTCTACCGTTGTAATAGAAATTTCTGTTTTGTGTATACTACTGTGCATTTCTGTCTGTCTTCTTGCCATTATTACTTTTGTTGTTTTTCTTTCTTATATTTTTCCTCTGTTTTGGACCAGTGTGGACCCTGCTCCCCTTTGGTTTGGGGGTATGGCAGGTATGCCAATAAAATAAGTAAGTTAATGCTTGTCGACTTATGATCAGAACTTTTGAAAATGAAGTCATGTCACACTGTTGTTTTGAAAATGAGGAAGTTAAAATTTTTAAATGAATTTCTCGTAATTCTAAAGACTTTCATGAAGTAAATGTCAGGAAATTTCCAAAAGAAAATTGATGTTTTAGTAAACCTAAAATGAAGGAAAACAGTGAAGATATACCTCAAGAAGTTGATATAAAACCACACCCAGTGAGGTTTGAGCCTGAAATGTATTCTTTGGAGGTATGCTTTGGCAATCTTTTCTGCTTTTAGGGACTATGTGAATCTGCTTACTTACACTAGAAGTTACACATATCCAAATTGAAATATTTTTGATAGCACTCATGATATTAAAGACATGATGTAAGGCCTCCTTTTGAACAGTTTGAACCTTACAAAGCCCCACCTTTTAAAAACTACCCTTGATACACACCAGTTAAAAAGGCCATGTCAATGAATCCTTTGAAATCTCATCCAATAAACCTCATCAGTTTCATTTAGCCTAACCCTACCCTGAGAAGTCAGAAGAGAAAGGGAAGAAAGCTGAGGGAAGGAGAATTGAGTAACAATTTAATAGCAAAAGAAGGGTAAAAGTTGAAGGCAATGATGAAACAGCAGAGGGAATATGGCATGCGCCAAGCTAATTCGAAAAGAAAAGAAAAATATTTGAGCAAAACAAAAGAAAGAAGGCATTTTCATTGGAAGTTTGAAAAAGAAAGAGAAAAAGATGGCCACTTTGGCTCTGGAAATTCAAAAGAAGAAGATGAAACTATGCTGAAGAAAAGTGGGTTTGCATATAACCTCCTGACCTTGACTGACTTCTCAAATATGAACACCTTTCCAACCCTTTTTAGAGATTTCACCCATCAGCCACAATCAAACCCAAGTAAAAGTCCTTACTGATCATTGATGGATTGAGCTATCACATGGAGATAAGAATTTGTGTAGTCTATGGTGAAAGGAGCAGTGAATTTTTAACTAAAAGCAATGTTTATACTCGCCATACCCTATTTGAGGACTGTAATTGCTCTTGAGCTGTGTGAAATAGTACAACCCTCTCATTTGCTTATTGAGTGAAAATCCTGGTGAGAATTGGGTTTAAAATCAACTGATTAGGGCAACATCGAAGCTGGATTCCTAAATCAAAGGCTAACTGTTCGTAAATTTTCCCTGTAAATGGCCCCTGACATAAATCGACTGAGTAGTAACAAGAATTACTGCAGAATTTTAGTTTTAAACTGATAGTTTTCTCGAAAAAACCTTCTTACAAAATAACTGATGCAGGTGTGAATAATCAATTGAGGAAAGTGGCTGTAACAGAACTGCAGTGATCTTAACTAACTTATTGAAGAAGTTTGTGGGTACCTTCACTGAAAACCCTCAGGAGACTTCACTCCTCCACTAGGGATCACCTAGGGGTTTAAAAGGCTTGTTGCATAGGCTAAATGCAACTGTGCTCCCTACAAAAGTGGCTCTTTACTTTGTGTTTTTTATTCTTTTCTTTGCTCAGGGACTAGCAAAGCTTAGGTTTGGGGGTGTGTTGACAAGTGAAAAATACCAATTTTCACCCCTAAACTTAAGTCTTGATAGATCTTTGAGAGAACTAAATAAGTGTTTTAAGTGCATATGTTGCAGCTAACAATAAAGACAGGCTTAAGCATAAAAGCAGCTCAAAAGTGCCAAAAAGATGACAATCCATGTCAGTCCAAAGGAAGGAAGTGAAGAAACAACCTCATCAGCTGTGGAAAGGTCTAAAAGGAAGAGGCAAAGACCTGTAAGAGAAGCAGGGAACAATTCGAATAGAGAAATGCAATACAGAGTTCTTTTCGCAAAGAACTTGCACTTTTCGTAAAGAACCTGGAACTCTGTGAAAAGGACTAAACCTCCAGGCTTAGTTTTCGAAGAGCATCTGAACTCTTCGAAAAGAAGATTGAACTTTGCGAAAAGGAGAAAACACAATTCGAAGAGAGATTGAACATTGCGAAAAGAGCTTCAGAAGTCACAGCACTTTGCGAAAAGGCCCTTAAGCTCTGCGAAAAGGTATTCTGGAGATTCTCAGCTTTAATAAGGGCAATTCAGTAATCTGTTGCATGCGTCCCAATGCATTTTAAAACCCAAGGACATTCCGAAAGATTTCGAGCACGAACCAAAGGAATATTCCACCCCATGTGAACACCCAAAGATGAAATTACTTGGCGGGAACTTCTAGAAGCTCAAACAGATTTTTGAATTACATAACAGAATTGATGCTTCTATCACGATTATGAACCGGATCAAAGAATTCGATTGGCGTAATGATCTGGATCCTCCTGCTCGACCACCATTGGTCAATACATTCTAAGCACCTCTGATTGGTTGAAACACATCTGAGTTGGACTTGGGGAAAACTATAAATAGACGAACCATTTGCCCAATTTGGGCATTCAGATTTTGAGTTTCATTCCTATTCCCCCATTTCCAAACCAGATAGTTTGTCTGAAATCCCTGTAATAGCTTCACTTTGACTTGCAATTGAGAGCTGTGAGACATTTCTGTAATTCAAAAGAGAGTTGTATTCAAGACTACAAATATGAGAGCTATTTAAGCTGCGCTCTGTAATTGTAACGGTGGATTTGAAAAGGTTGATGTAAACCGTATTTTCTCAATTGGATTCATGTTAAGGGTTCCCTCTGATCTCCTTATTGCATTAGACTCCTTTAGATTTACTATTTTTCATGCAATTTCCCTTGATTCATTAATCCTGTGAGAATTAGTGTTGGTAACCTAATCTCTCACGGCATTTGTAGTGATGCTTCTTGTTCTAAACTAAGGCTTTAGATTAAAGACTGTTGGATGGTTTGTGGCCATTAAAGTGGACAGACCATAGCCATAAGCTTAAATCTAATCCTTAAATTAGATTTATTTCTCTTACATCTGCGCTTGTAGCCAGATGAAGATTGGAACACCTCTGCTGAGCTGCAGTTATTCTCATTAGATTTCAAAGACCAAATCAGATTTAGATATTACTTCTCCATCTTTGTTTCAATCACTCCCCCAACTCGGATCTGGATCATTTAGTTTAAAATTTTCTTTGCTTTTAGTTTGGTAAACGTGACAAATTCAAACCTCACATCTTATCAGCTTTCTAGATAGGATAAGAAGCCAGATCTGGTAGCTCAGATATGGAGGTTTATCTTACATTTTAAACAAATTCTCTGTGGACGATCTTTCACTCACTTACTTTTAAAACTTGCTACAATTGGCCCTGATCTTGCAGGCTAATTCTCTTCTAACTGTGCTGATATTTCCTTATTTGTTTATATAGTCTAGAGCCACTGTAATTTAGCAGCTATAAATCTGTTTTTCAAAACTCACATAAATCAAGCACACTAAGAAGAAACAACACATAGTCAAACCAATTCCTGGGGTCGGACCTGAGTGAGGTTCAGAATTTTAACCAATATCGGAACATCCATTCCTTTGAATCAAATGAACCTTTTCTTCTTATCTCGGATCATATGTTTGATAGTGCAGTATGAAGATATACCTGATCAGGACCTGATTTAAGAAAACATGAGTGACCCAATTGGCAACCAGATAATTCCGAAATGCAATCAAAGGAGTCACTGAATAACTTTTCTTTTTTGTTTTCAACCTTTTTTACTCACAGCACCCAAGATGGGTTTTCCTCATGCCCGTTGTTGCCCTCTTTTTTACTCGTAGCTCCCTTTCAGGTTTTCACTATGTCCATGGGTATGCATTTTTACCCTAGGCTCTATTTAAGGTTTTCACCTAGTCCGCACAAGCTCGTTGTTTTTACCCATGGCTCTCTTTCAGGTTTTCACCATGTCCTTTTTGCTTTGAGCTTGTATTTGTTCTTTTTTTTTTTCTTCTTTTTTTTCTCAAAGTCTACGACATGGACGTCGATTCCGTCATAGCTGGCTGGATGGAGTTCTTTTGTCATCTCTCAGCTTGGCTTGTGCTGACTCAATGGATATTGTGACTGCTTGTAGACCTTAAAGAGGGCTTTTTCTCGGGATGCATCTTGGCCATAGGATAGGTTAGGAATTTTAATGGTGTTCTTGGGTTAAGAAGGTTTCCTCGATAGGGTTCCAGTTATCGTAATACACTTCTTCCTTGGGAAATTTTGACTGTACATGCCCCACTTTTTCTTTTCTTTTTTTTTTTTTTTTTTGCTTTTTTTCAGACATCCTTTTTTTGGGATTTTGCTTTTCTGAATTTTTTGGATTTGATGGTAACTATTTTTGTCCCTTTTTTTTGTGTGGTATATACACTCTTTTTCTGGGGAGGGGGTAATGAAAGAAAAGGCCATTGGCTCAAGATAGGGTAGCAAAGGGTATAAGTGTTCAAGGATACTTTTTTGCTACTTGGCTTTGAAATTATGGCCACTTTTTTAAAGTATCCTTAAGCAACAATGTATCCATATTTATTAGTACTTAACTTGCTGTGGGAGACTTAGGAATAGAATCGTCGAACGTATCCAGCATTGATGGGCTCAAGAAAGTGATCTCCATCCATAGTGGCAAGGCAGAGGGCGTATCTAGGGAGTATTTCTCGGATGATGTAAGGTCCCTCCCAGTTGGGCTTGAATTTTCCTCTTGGATCGGTGTGGAGGGATGGGAAGATCTTTCTTAGTATAGTATCTCCTACTTTCAGATCTTGAACGTGAACACGCTTGTTGTAAGCGCGTGTGATTCGCCCTTGGTAAACTTGGGTATGACACAAGGCCAGGAGCCTTTTCTCGTCCAGCAAGTTCAGCTGTTTAAAGTGAGACCTCTCCTTTTCGGCCTTTGGTAGACCTGATTCGATGAGATACGAAGTGGTGGTACTTCAACCTCTACTGGTAACACGGCCGCAGTTTCATGCACAAGGGAAAATGGTGTTGCCCCTGTAGCGGTATAGATCACTATTCAGTAGGCCCATAGTACGAATGGTAACATTTTACTGTAGTCTTGGTATGTGATGACCTTCTTCTCAAGGATGCGGATGACTATTTTGTTAGCAGCTTTTACGACACCATTGATTTACGGCCGATATGGTGACGAGCGATGTTTTATTTTATATTACTTGCAGAAGGCTCTGTTACACTTGTTTGCAAAGTTGGTTCCATTATCCTTGATGATGTATTTGGGTACATCGAATCGACAAATGATATTATTCTTAATGAACTTCTCTCATGGTTGTTGGTTAATTCCTAGAGTGCCGTCTTGTTATTGGTGAGAAAACAGTGGTGAATAAAAATAAATCAAAAGTAAAGAGATAGAAATTAGTTAAAATAGTAAGTTTGAAATACACAACTTGCAAGATACAGGAAGTTAGGTGTATTAGTAGGCCTCCGGATCTAGCTATAGAGAAATTGATCTAGAACCTAAAATGGGTTATATTAGTAGGCCTTCGGATCTAACTACAAATCTGACAATCCTAAAGAAAGGGAGTTGGGTGTCACAACTACACTAAATTATCACTAAAAGAAGAGAAATAAAATGCAGTCCTATTCTAAAGAAAGGTTTATGAAGAAGGTGGTGGTGGTGTGTGTCAAAATAAAGATAAAATGATGTGAAGTAAGTAGTTAAGATAAGGTTAAATCAGCTATGTAACTCAGACTTAGGGCTGTCTCTACAGCAATCCCTCAGATGGCTATAAGCACATCTGCAAGGAAGATGTATCTAACTCAACCCTTATGGTTTGACCTAGCCTCTTAAGGCTATAACCTGTCCACTTCAATGGTCACAGGCTATCCAATAGAGAGGATCAAACCACATGAATTAAATCAGAAAACCAATATGATCAAATGGAATAGACTGATCTTAAGGCTATAACCTGTCCACTTAAATGGTCACTGATTATCCAATAGATGTCATCCACCCAATGGATCAAATCAAAACATTAAAACTATTGAAGACACCATAACTATTACACGCACCATGTATGTCAGACTATAACCTCAAGCATCCATGGGAGCAAATAGTCCTTGAACAAACTAGTGGAAACTACTCCAATTCTAAAGCTATTTGGAGACTGTAAATGCAGTTGGTCACTGATATAAAAGGCCTACAATGACTCAGCTCAGAAGTCTGCAATCTCAATAGAGAAATCAGATCTAGCATCTCAAGTATAACAGAGGGGAGCTTGTTCCTGCAACAACCTCTCAGAAGGCTACAAGCTCAAGTGCAGAGGAGAAGAATCCTTCTCAGATCTGTGGCTTGAAATCACCCTAGGGCTATAGTCTATCCACTTAAATGGTCACAGGCTATCCACAGAGGTTATCCACACCACAGAGAATTGAGCTGGAACATGTATATTGTTGTTGCAACCATGGTCCTAGGGCTACAAGATCAAGCTCCCACGGGTATTTCAAATCAGCTAAAATCCTAAACGCATGGCATAAATTGAACAAAACTACGGGTAAATAGAAAAATAACAGATTGAATAAATAATTAAAATATAAATTTCATTGATCAACATAATTTTCACAATGAGATTTCTCAAGGCAGCAGCCTTGTGCAAAATAGCTCATCAACTAATCCTAATGTGCACAAAACCCATTACAAAATTGATCAAACTAAACCCAATTGCTTACAGAGAATTTAGCCAGCAAGTGATGGGCTAAGAGAGAAGAAAAAGTGGAAAAAGATGTGATCAAACCCTAACCCTAGCCTGCTCGAGCTCACAGCTGACAGATGTTGAAGGAGAGATCTGTTCTAAGTTAAATTTACAGCTTAAATACTCAGTCCTAATCCCTTAGCCAACAAAAGATTAAACCCTAATTTTTAGGGCAGATGGGGCACTATTATAACCCTTGGATGCCTTGGGATGTGTGCCCTAAGATCAGGGCCTCAAGATGTGTGCCCTAGACCTAGGGAAATCCCCAAAAGGTCCCTTAGTAAAGACTGAGAAGTGGAGAGCATGAGCTCCGTAGGGCAGACTTTTGCTCTTTAGTTCATTCGCATAGCTGTTGAGTGTTTCCTGAGGTGGAATTTGTCTTGGAAGGTCCCTTTCTTGCACAGAAGGTCTTTAAATGGTCGCACAGCTACTTTGGCCTTTAATGCACTCACGAGGAAGAATTTACAGTGCTTGGCTTTGCTCACGCAGTAGAGCTTTAGAATTTTCTATCACGAAGGTGTCGCGTGGAAGATCTTCAATCTTGCTTGGCTTCTTATCAAAGGACTAACACAGCTCGCTCAGTAGAGGTTTCAGCTTTTAAACGTGAGAGAACTGCGTGAGGAAATATCTGAAGCTCTCTCTCCTCCTAATCCACACGAGGGCTTCGCGAGCTTGCTATTGTTCTTTATGCCACTTGGCCTCGCCAGATAGTGCGTGCGGTTGGTATGAGGTTTGTTCCTCACGAGTGCTTCGCGAGCTAGATTTTTGAAGGCATAATGTGCGAGAGCCGCGCGAAGTCTTGGAGTGTTGAAAGCAGATCAACCGTGCGACTACTGTGTGAAGCAGTTCTCTGAAGTTCATTCCTCCACTAGGCGTGTGAGTTCTTCACGAGTTCACTTATGTTGCATATAACATCTGCACAAGGACACTTTGCTATAGCCTTCAATAGCGCGAGGCAACATTTTTACTGTGTGAGATAACACCATTTCTCCTTTGTTGCTATGTAGCTGCTGCTATTGTAGCTTTCTCTCACATCCATACATCTTTCATCTACTAGACTTCCTTGGTCCATCATGACATGCAAAATAGTCACCATGTTGTTCCATCATTCTTTGGCTCAGCAGTCATTCTTGACTTACATTTTCTCTTTTTAGCACGAAAGGCATGGACTTTGTATTAAGCTGCACAAATTATTACTAACTACAAAATATGCTAAACAAGGAGTTATTAGTCAGCTTCAAGGTGTAGTAAAGGCTAGGTTAGGAGGTGAAAAGTGGTACTTTTTAGTGAATAACAATGGTTGGCCATGATATTTGTATAGGATGCCGCCTCTACCCATTTGGTGAAGTATTCAATGGCGACGAGGATAAATTGATGCCCATACGAAGCTTTCGGATTGACTTTTCTGACGACGTCGAGGCCGCAAGTGGCAAATAGCCAAGGAGTGGTCATGTTGTGTAGATCTGTGGCTGGAGCACGTATAACACTTGAGTGTTCTTGACATTTGTAACACTTTTTAACGTGCTTACAACAGTCAGCTTCCACGGTAGTCCAGAAATATCCTTACTGTAGGATCTTTTTGGCAAGCATGTGCCCATTAACATGGGCCCCACATACTCCCTCATGGATCTATTTTATAATGTTGGCTACCTTGCCCTTAGTTAGACATTGGAGCAGGATATTATTATATGATCGCTTGTAGAGGCACTCACCATAGATGACATAATTGGCTGTGAAACATTGGATGGTCTGCCTATCAGTCTTGGACGTACCTTCAGGGAAGGTTCAAGTTTCACGGAAATTCTTGATATCTGAGAACCATGGAGGCTCATGTTGTCTGGCTACCTTGTGCTTCAAAAGGAGATTAAAATTAGAAAATTAAAGGTCTATGGACTGCACACCAAGGTAAGCCTACACAAAGCCTGCAAGTAAATAGGGCTATTGTAGCAGGTTTTAGAAGGTAAGTAAGGGTATGTCCATAGGGAAATGTGTTCTAAAGGATGGTAAATCTCCAGATCCATAGCGGATCTAGCACACTATCCTAATCTAGACTAACTAAAGCAGGAGAGAGGAGAGGTTTTGTGGTTTTATCACTTTAACTACAAACTACAGAATTAAATGCTATTGATCCAGATCAAATCCAACAGAGAGAATAAAGGATATATAGAAGAGATGAAAAATTCAAAAGGTGAGAACAGCAGCTAGGGGTATTGGTCTCTCACTGAAAATCAAAGGAATCAAAGAACTTGCATAGATCTGATTTGCTACAATCCTCTTTTCTAGCTCCAAGCTTCCCAGGTTACCCCGGCAGAGGTGAGGAATAAGAATCCAATCTTAATTAGAGAATTGAAGCAATCCTAAGGCTATGATCTATCCATTTTAATGGTCACAGACCATCCTAGAGATTATTTGAATCCTTTGATCTTAATTAGAACAGGAAAACTATTGTAGATGCTACAGATGTCAGGCTATCAGCTCCCCATTTCCGATTGGCATCCGTAGGAGTATCCAATCTAGGGAAATCAAGTACAAAAAAGTGAAATGTAGATCAGGATAACCTTCAAAATCCATAATTATATTGCAAGCTTATAATACTATTGCACCCAGATCTGCAATCAATGTAATATACAGTCTATTACAAGCCTCTGAATCTCTCAATTTATAGCTTAAGACCTCACCCTAACTACTGAGAAGAGTTTAGCCACTCATGGTTGGCTAAAGAGAGAATGGGAGAAGAAGGAAGGAGGGAGAATTTGGAGGGAAAAATGGATCTCGCTCTAGGCTCTATTTCTCTCAAATTCTAGATGTTTGGTTTATATTTTCTTCAAGGTTTTATACTCTCCTCCTTCGTCCTAAGATCCATTTCAGCCAATCAGAGCTCAAGGGAATTATTTTATTATTCTGAGTTACTGATGTGGCCAATTTCTCTTCTAAAAGTTCTCTTCCCATTGACTCTAAACTGGCGAGTACAAGTGAAGTACTTAGGGTTTCCATGCATACCCAAACATGTACCAAAAATACCCCCAGGGGTCGTTGAAGTGCTTAATAACTCATGCATAAAAATTTGGAATTAATAGCTACTGATGAAAGACGCTAAGAAGTTGCCGAAACGAGTGTCGAGAGGTTCAGGGGATCCTCTAGACAGGCTTTGAATCTACATTATAATCACGTCGACAGGTTACATTGGCTTCCGACAGCTTTGCCAACTTCTCGACAGGTTTAAAGTACTAGTCGACAAGTTTGGAATGGCTCTCGATAGGTTTGAACACATCTCGACAGGTTGATGGAGATCCTACCAATAGCTTGGGAGAATGTATCAAGAGGTTTGTTTGAACTTGTCGAAAGGATTGCAGGCTTATTTCTTCGTTCTGCTTAGTTCCACACTCATCTTCTCGATAGGTTATAGACAATCCTGTCGACGGTTTATACAATCTTTAGTCAAGTGCTCGACAGGTTGGCTCAATCCTCGCGAGACTGAATGATGTATCAGGCAAGTTACAGATAGGTTCCTTTGTACTGCTCGACAGTTTCAGTTGAACCTCGTGATAAGTGACTGGAACCTCTCGACTTCATCTGCACCTTGAAGTATCCTCTTGACATGATCCACGTCTATACATCCAACCTCTTGATAGGTGCTGGAACCTCTCGAGATCTTTATCTTTTCAACTCAGTACCTCTCGACAGCTTCTTTCACCACATGTTCAACCTCTCAACTGCTTCACTCCTTGCTCTCAGAACTTCTCGATAGGTACTGGGAAGCTCTCGATAACTTCAAGTAACCACTCGGGAGCTTATTTTCAGTGTTTCTACAGTTGGGACACCTCTGGGTGTGTTGTTCTTCCATTATTCAATAGTCAACAACCCCTTAATAGGTTCAGACTTTATTTCTTACAGCTGGACTTGGTCTCTGCCCTTTCCAATTAGGTTGCATAGTGCTTCTTGGGCTCTTTTAAGTAAAAATTTGTATTAAGTTTGCAATTTATTGCTTAACTACAAAACATACTTAAAGCACATTATTAGTCAGCTCAAAGGTCCAACAAAGGCCAAGTTAAGAGGTGAAAAATGGTATTTTTCACTACTTAACAGCTCATCATCTAACTTTGAGGGTCAATCAATCTGGAGGCAGAAGGCCGAGTCATTCCTCTGCTCAATCATGATCGCCTTCATCTCAACACCATATGGAATTTCAACCATCGATGCCAGCATTGCTAGTGCATCGGTCAAGCGATTTCCTCTCATGGGACAGAAGAGAACGTGTATTATTGAAGCACGTGATCATATCCTTGAGGTGCTCATGGCATGGGACCAGCTTCTCATCCTTCATTTTCCAATCTCTGTTGGTCTGGCATATGATTAACTGTGAATCGCCAAACACCCTAAGATGAGTTGCATTCTTGTCCAATGGTGCCTATAGGCCTGCTATGCAGGCTTCCTATTTGGCCATGTTGTTTGTGCATGGGAAGTTTAGCTTGATGGACACTAGTACATGAGACCCCTTTGGCAAAATTAGAATAGCGTTGACTCCTTGATCCTCGACATTTATTGCCCCATCAAAGTGCATTACCATGATTCCTCTGTCTCCGCCGTATCATCCTCTGTCACGAACAAAATGTCCTCATCTGGGAATTTAGTTCTCAAAGGCTTGTACTTAGGTAAAGGATTTTTGGTAAGATGACCAGCAAGTGCTTGCCCCTTGATCGACTTCTGTGTGACATATGTCATGTCAAATTCAAATAGAAGAAGTTGCTAGCGTGCAGTTCGGCCAGTGAGAGCCAATGTTTTGAATAGATACTTTAGTGGATCCATTCACGCTAGGAATAGAATAACATGAGATAGCAAGTAGTGGCGAAGCCTCTGGGTAGCCCATACGAGAGCCAGACATGCTTTCTCCATATGAGAATAGCGTGTCTCGTAATCGGTGAATTTCTTGCTCTGGTAATAAATGCCCTACTCTCTTCTTCTGGTTTCATCATGTTGCCCTATGACACATCCCATCGACACTTCCGTTGTGGAGAGATACATTTAGAGTGGTCTCTCAGCTTCGAGCAGCACCAAAACTGGTGGGTTGAGGAGGTAACCTTTAATTTTATCAAATGCTGCCTAACAGTCATCATTCCATTTAACTAGCACCTATTTCCTTAGTAACTTGAAGATCCGTGTACAAATAAGAGTTAACTGGGTAATGAATCGATTGATATACTGTATTTTACCCAAGAAACCTCTGACTTCTTTCTTTGTAGATGGCGGTGGCATTTCGATGAAGGCTTTTTCCTTGATTGGGTCAACCTCGATGCCTCTTTTGTTGACAATGAAGCCTAGTAGTTTCCTTGACATGGCACCGAATGCACACTTTTGAGAGTTCAGATGGAGCCTATATTTCCTCAATCTTTCAAAAAGCTTCTGCAGGTTCACCAGATGGTCACCTCTTTCCAGTGATTTGGTGATCATGTCATCAATGTGCACCTCAATTTCTCGGTGCATCATATCGTGGAAGAGGGCTGTCATCGCTCTCTGATATGTTGCCCCAGCATTCTTCATCTAAAAAGGCATGACCCTATAGCAGAAATTTCCCTAAGGGGTAATGAACACTGTCTTCTTTTGGCCGGCTTTGGCCATCTTGATCTGATTATATCCGAAGAATCCATCCATGAATGAGAGCATCTCATGCCTAGCAGTGTTATCGACCAAGATATTGATGTGTGATAATGGGAAGTCATCTTTTGGGCTCGCCTTATTGAGATTTCTTAAATCAATGCACATGCGAACCTTTCCATCCTTCTTCGGTACTGGGACGATGTTGGCTAGCCACTACGGGTATTTGAAGACCATAAGAAACCCCACATCATACTGCTTGAAGATCTCATCTTTTACTTTCAACATCCACTCTGGCCTAAGGCATCTCAATTTTTGCTTGACTAGCTTAACATCTGGATATATCGGTAGCTCATGCTCGACCAAATTGGTATCAAGACCAGGCATGTCCTCATATGACCATGCAAAGACAATTTGGTATGACCGAAGGAAATCAATCATGCTACTTCTTTCCTCGGGAGGTAGTGATGTTCCGATCTTGGTGATTTTGGGGTCTTCTCAGTCCCTAATTAATGTCTTCTGTTTCTTCAATAATAGGGCCATGCTCAAAGTCGGCAAACCGTTCAAGGAGTTCATTGCGAAGCTCCTTAGTACGGATTTCCTCATCTAGACTCGTGACTCCTACCTCTTCTTATGTTTCTATAGGAAAGGGGTCGATTTCACGTGGGACGGGCTTTCAATTAAGGCATCTTATTTCTTGATTTTATCGAGAATTTTAAAACACAATAATTTTTTTGGATTATTTTGTATTTCTTTTATTTTTTTAGATTTTTCTTTATGTTCAGAAGTGGGCCCTTAGCAGGGCGGGTCCCTATATACACATGGTATTGCCTGCCAAGGGCTCATCTTACTTTTTTTAGGTTTTTTTTTTAGAAGCGAATGCTAAATCTTAGGCCACCCGAAGCTTTTAGAGTTTGGAGCATAGATGCCCAATTTTGTACCTGTGGTGCTACTCCTTTACCTGTTTCATATTGATTATGGGTTCATTTGGGATTCTGTCCTCAAGCGTCAGTAAGGTCCTATGGTGGTTTACCACAAAGGGAGATTGTACAGGTATAAAAGGCTCTTCCCCAAAAAGGGAGAGAGCGACTAGGTCTATTTCCAGGTTGGGGGGAATAACTTGGGGATTGGTGGGATGGACAGGGGCTACCGGTTTATGGGGGGTTAAGTGTGTTGCCCCATTATGATCAACCTTCACAATCCCTGCGCTCACGAAGGTGTAGACACCCAAATTTGGCCCAAGGTCCGATTGAAACACATTTTGAAGAGGCGCATTTTTTAGCTTTTGATGGCATGTATGGAACCCTTCGAAATCACCCCAAACCCTTAGGAATCACCCTAGATTTGTTAGGAACCTATCCCGAGCCTTTAAAAACTAGTCCCGACCCATAGAACCCATTCCAAACCCTAAATCTAACCTTCTCGGGCAATGGATAAGGAGTGGTGCACTAGGACTAGCTGAGGTCTTTTACTAATACCAAATCATATACCATCGAAAAGTGGACTTCCCCAGCTTTCCAACGAGCCAAAAATCACCTCAATCAGAGTTGTATATCAAACGTTACGACGATTCAAAAATCGAGCATAATTTCAAATTTTTTACTTGGCACAACTAATAGTTGTGCCAAGCCATTTTCCCCCTGGATTTGCCTGGCACAACTAATAGTTGCACCAAGATTTTTTCCCTCATAATGGGCCTGGCACAACTAATAGTTGCGCCAGGTATAAATGGGTCCCCCCACCCCTCGCGAAGCCAACTTCAAAGCTACTGTTCGTTACTATTTTACTGTACATTTGTATGCCGCAACTATTAGCGTATGAATAGTGACTATTGAATTTTGGCCTGAATTTCGTGTTTAGGGTTTGACTTGTTGACCACCTTGACCTTTGGGGTGTGTTTTGATAGTTTTGTTGCACCCATTCACTACCTATTTGTAACCCCTTAAGTGGCTTAAGGCCTCACCCCATCATCCACCATTGGAGGACCTTCCCACACATTTCAAGGCTCCAAAAATCTTAGGAAACCTTAGATTGCCCATTACGTAATTGCTAATCCAATTAGGACTTTAACCCCTCACTAATCCTCCCTTCCTCTATAAATAGAGAGCCACCCCTCTTGGTTAAGGATTGAGAATTTTGGCCTAAGAGAGAAAGAGCTTAAAGTGAGAAGATCTTTCTCCCTTTGGTGCACCCCTCCCATATAAAACCAGAATTCCAAAACCTCTTCCCAACCTTAGCATTTCACAAAAATCCCTTAGGTTAGGTGTGTGTGACCCCCTTGCCTTCCTTCCCTACCTATTAGCTTTAAGCCTTAAGAGCTAGAACCCTATTTTTCCCCATACAAAGCCTTTAAGAGCTTATCAAAGCAAGCCATGCAAGGCTCTCCTACGGTGCTACAAGGGCCCGAGGGCTCCAGCTCTCCCCGTTCTTATCCTATCTCCTTTTGCTCTCCCTACCCTCTCATTTTGTGCCGTTATACCACCGAATTTTTGGTAGGAACGGACAGGCATAAATAAGATTGGAGGCCCATTTGGGCAAGAGGGAACCATTTTCTTTCCTTTTACTTCATTTTATTTTTGACCATTAGTAGAGACCACGTTAAGCAAGTTGATCGGGTGCCTAACACCTTCCCGATCGATAACTAAAGCCCCTACCCAAGAGCCTTTAGTATGGACTGGATTCAGAGTTATATTTTTAGAACTTTGGTGCTCATAAAAATGAACTAGGTATCCCGGGACACCAAAAGCTCCGGCTGGCAACTCTATATTTTTATTAGAGAGCGCATCGTCGTGACGGGATCATCTCGATTCCCACGGTTGTACAGATGGCAACTCTGTTGGGGACTAGCTCGTAGAGCTTCCCCTTGAACTTGGCCTTGTTTTTTTTTATTTTTAGTAACATATTATTATTTTTTTAGTTTATTTTTACTGTCTTTTTTACTCACCCCTCTGATTAAGTCGTTTTACTTACCCCTACTTTTCTGTCAATTACGAGCCTTAGCCGATTAGCGGGCCTACATGCGCATTGTCTTTTAAAATTCTTTACTTTTCTATCATTTTAGTGCCTTAGCCGATTGGCGGGCCTACTTAAGCTTTGTCTTTCAATTCCTTTAAATTTCCATCATTTAAAGTGCCATAGCCAATTGGCGGGCCTACTTGTGCACTCATATATCATCAGTGGACGCCGGCCCGTAGTGGTAGCATAGGATAATCACCCTCGGTCTTTGAACTAAAGAAAACTTCCAAAAAAAGAGAAAAGCTTTGAAAAAATTAAAATTGAACCAAGTTAGGGAGCTTAATTAACTTGCTTTTACGGGGTAGATTTTAAAGGGGTTGGGATTAGGCAAACACAAAACCACCCGGGTCATAGTATGGCGACAGCCCCTAGTGGTGATGATCCAAAAAAGTCCCAGCCCACCTAGTATCTGAGAAGGCGCTCGCGCCAAACGTATATCGGGCGGATACCTATTCTGAAGCTTAAAACCCTTGGGGATCGCGCTAGCGAGTTATTCCGGACTCAAACCCTTTATGTGCGGTGAGGAAAGAATCGATCACCAAAAAATAGCTTAGTTTCCGGAAGCCTAGCTTCCACAAAAAACCAAAAAAGAGACTCATTTCGGGTGTTGGTGGGTGCTATCAAACATTCTGGGGCAGCAGTTTTTGCTCGACGCATGTATTAGTTGCGCCAGTGTACAAAACTGGAAATTATAACTGGCGCAACTAATAGTTGCACAAGCTTTAAAATCCACTCTTCTTACCTTGGCGCAACTAATAGTTGTGCCAGTGTAAAAATAGTGCCCTGCAACCTGGGCGTAGGTATTAGTTGCGCCATGTTTGTTTAAACAGCACCTTAGCCCGAATCTGTCGCCTTCTTCATCTCTCGAGTCCCCTGAACAGTGTGCTTAGTGCCTTGTTTAGGCCCTGCCATATCCAACACCCAATATGCCCCGACCGGTCAAAAGAGGGCAACTTCTTTTTGGCTCATTCCGAAGGATCAGGTTGTTGGCCTTGATTTTCGTGCCTTCAATAGATCGAAGGTTCTCCTTCGATTCTTTCGAAGTGCATCAGAATCATCGCCGCAGGTCTTGAATTAAGGTACGAGAGCCATCCGAAAAGGGAATTCCAAGGCCTCGGAACCTTTGTTTTTCAAAATCATTTTTTTTAAAAATTTAAACAAAAAAAAATATATATAATCAAAACCCAAAAAGAAATAGATAGTTTGTGGTGCCGGCACAACGGATCATCTATCCCTCCACCGTCCCGTAGGGGAAGAAGGAGGAAATATTTTGGGCCTTATCCAAGGCACCCTTACCCGACCCGCTCCCAAAGAATGTCATGGGTAGTGGACTCGGCTTATGCCGATCCCGACTCATCCCCGCCACATTCTCCAACCCACTCCCATTCGGGAGAAGTTTTTTCCACCATCCCCCTCACCCAACCGCCCTTTACCATCACTGGCCCATTTGGCGCCCCCATATTCCCAACCATTACCCCCCAAAATATCCAAAATCCAACCCCCCATTCTCCATCTTTTGCCCAAGCCATGCTAAGTGCAACTCATCTCCCATCCACATCCATACGAAACCCAAGCCCATTTTCCCAATAACATCCATGCCCCAATTCCCATCTTCCCCCTATAGACCTGATCCACCCACATTCACATACACCACTTCCACCCTATCCAACCCCTCACAAAATCCCCCATCCATCCGGGTCATGCCCATTTTTATCGGGGCCATGCCCAACTTTCCTCATCCCTCCTCACCATGCCGCCCATCATCCCAAAACATACCCAATACATCCCCTCATCCACCTCATCCACCTACCATGGCCATGGCCGATTATACCAAGGCCATGCCCAATCTTTCCACCACCTCAATCCCGTCTATACCCCATCACCCCTTAAATCTCCCATCTCCATCCAACCCTTCCTCCATGGCCATGATGGAGGAGATGTTCCAAGCCTATTCCATGGGGCAAAACACCCCTTCTCCTACACACCCCATGCCGATGAACCCATCCCATACCCTAGCCAATCTCCATCCCTCACTCCCCCATGCCCCCCATCAACCCCCCGTAATCCACACCACCTAAACCCTCATTACCCACTCACCCCAAGGCCCATTGGCCCAAACCCCCTTTTCTCACATATCCCAGGGGCCCATGGCCTAATATCCCACCACCCAAACCCACCCAGGGCCCATGGCCCAGACCCACCAAGGGCCCATGGCCCAAACCCATCAAGGCCCATTGGGTCATACCTACCAAGGGCCCATGGCCCAGACCCACCAATGGCCCATGCGCCAGACCCATCAAGGCCTAATGGCTCAGACCCGTCAAGGCCCATCGGGCCAAATCCATAAAGGCCCACGGGCCAGACCGGTCAAGGGCCCTTGGCCCAAACCTACACAGGCCCATTGGCCCAGACCCATCAAGGGCCTGTGGCCCTAACCTACCAAGGGTCCATGGCCCAAACCTATCAGTGGCCCATGACCCAAAATAACCAAGGGTTGACGGCCCAAACCCAAACCCCACACTAACACCTTCCAAAATACCCCCAACACTTAACCCAACCTTCACAGCTGGGTAAAACCCATGTCATCCCCCAAACCCAATTTTCCCATGGCCCCACACCTCAACGCCATCTCCAAACCTTCCACCATACCCAATGGCCCCACCAGGTCCCACCTCAACCCATCAGCCAACAAGCCTTTCCTCACCCCGAATGGGCTCACCCAACCCCCACTCATGTCATTCCAATCCAACCCATGCAACAACAATAGGAGAATCCCGCCCTCACTGCACACTATACCGACCAACAGTATGAAGAGGACGAGATTAGGAATAGCGGGGCCTATGTTGGGGCTTTGACCAGCCTTAACCCCCTCCCATAATTGCCCATCCCCTGGTGGCCCAGAGTGAAGTTCAACTAACAGCCGAGAAAGCGACCCCTGTATCAAAAGAGTCAGAGCAGCTGAAAGAACAGTTGGACAAAATGTAAAAGCAGCTGATGAAAATGGGTGGTGCTGAAATCCACGCCACGGACTTCACAGACTTATGTCTGTTCGCTGAGGTCCCCCTGCCCCCCAAATTTAAAATGCCAGCCTTCGACAAATATAATGGCACTGGCAATCCTATTGTGCACCTGAAGTCCTACTGTGGGGACATGTGCCAATACGGGGAGGCCGAAAGACTGCTAATAAAAGTCTTTCAAAAGAGTCTGATCGGGCCGACTTTAAGATGGTTCACATCTTTAGAACCGTCTATGATGAAAACATGGAGGGACTTGACACATCACTTTCAAGAACAGTATGTCTATAATATAGACATCGAGCCGCATAAGTCTGACTTGGCCCATTAAAAGCAGAACCAAAACAAGACCTTCTGTGACTACTTAGGGCGATGGAGAACACTGGCAGCTCAGGTCAGGAATAGAATACCTGATGATGAATAAATAGAGATGATTTTGAAGAACACTCTGCCAGTAATTTCAAACTTTTTGGTATACCAGCAGCAGTCCAGCTTTGCTGATCTGGTAAGGAATGCTAATCGATGTGAGGATCCCATCAGGGAGGGGCGTTTAAATAAGAATATACCGAGTGGACCCAGTGGGGTTAGAAGATTTTCAGAGCAAAGGAATGAGAAGAGAACAGGGGGAGATGTCCAGAAGTCAATACCCGACCCAATAATAATACAACCCCATTTCAATTTCAAGCTGCCTCAATGGCAACCGTTAGGCCTGAGCAGATGCAGAGAATGGGGAATGGGCAAGGAATGCAAATGACTTCAGAATAGAGGAGAGCCCGCTATGACCGAATCTTCACACCTCTAGGGCAATCATTGAGTGTACTTTTACCCCTGTTAGTAGAAAAGCGATTAGTGGCTATCCGCCAACCACAACCTCCTCCTCACTCGATCCCAAGGAACTATGACCAAATACCCACTGCAATTTTCATCAGGGTCTGGGTCACCCTACTAATCACTACTTCCCATTGAAGTACGCCATCCAGGATTTGATCGATGTAGGAAAAATCATTCCCCCTGCACCCTCTTAGTATGCTAATATTCACCAAGTGCCATTACCTCCACATTCCACCAAAGGAGCAGGTCCCAGACCCACCGTCGGAATGATAGAAGATGAGGAGTTTGAATTTGACCCATCCAATTATATCAGTGATTGGGAGAATTATGTGGCACCATTGCCGAGGAATGATGAAGAAAGGAATGTTGGGGTAATTGAACCCCTAAATATATATGAATATTTCCCCAATCCAACCCCGCAATTTGAACCCTTAGATCTTCGGGCATACTATTCCTCCACCACACCCATCAATTATTTAAATATAAATGCATACCAACCATACACCTCAACCCCCATCAATTATCCTATAAGCCCCCAGGCCCCCAATCTTGCACCCGCATCTGCCAGTTATCAATGGCCTGCGCCCGCCCCATTTCAACTACCACCATACACCACAGCCCCCATCGATTACCCTTTAAACCACCGGGCCCCCAATCCAACACTCGCACCCATCTGTTATCAATAGCCTGCGCCCACCCCATCACCCCCAGTTCAGCCATCGACAAACTACACCACCCCGGTCAATTACCTAACGGCCCATCAGACCCCCCATCTGCCGCCAGCACCCACCAGCTATCAATGGCCTACTTTTACCTCCTTCCCTCCAATGCCACCACCCTCAAGCTTTACCACCCCCATTTGGCCCAATCTTTCCACCCAACCCGCTGCCACCGAGGTGAATCAAGTATTTCCCACACCTCCTGAGCCGATGGTACAAGTGCCTCAAGTATCGGCAGCCATACTTTTCCAGCTCTCAGGACCCACATATGATCCTCATCAGGTCCCGCTAAGCTACGAACAAATAGATGTCAATGTCGGCAGCAGTAGCAGAGAAGGGGTACTAGATTTTGTTACCAAGTCAGGGAGGATATCAAAGCAGCTAGAAGCACTACCAGCAGCACAGGCCCAACCCGAAGGAAAGAAAGGCAGTGCGGTGAACCCCTTCGAGAAGATGAGTCAAGAACATATACTATAGACTCAGCTAAGAAGAATGCCTGCCCATATCACTCTATGGGATCTGTTGATAACGTCCCCACTCTATTTCCAAGCATTAATGGGGGCGTTAAAAAATGTGCATGTCTCACTTCAAGTTAGCCCGAATGAAGTCAGGCATATAATTGGTCAAGTGATGGCTCCAAATGCCATTTCATTTTCTGATGCTGATTTACTTGAGGAAGGAAGTAGTCACTCAAAATCTTTGAATATAACCGTTGAGTCCGGAAATATGATTATCCCCTTGGTACTAATTGATAACGGGTTTGCATTGAATATATGCCCGTTAAGAACCCCAACCAGAACCAACGCTAGAGGGTTTGATAATACTAGGAGAGAAATAATGGGAGAAGTTGATCTTTAGCTGTTGATAGGGCCAATGACCTTTTCCATCTTGGTTCAAGTTAGGGATATCAAATCCTCATTTAATCTGTTATTGGGGCGCTCGTGGCTACATGAAGTCGGAGCCATACCTTCTACATTACACCAGAAACTCAAATTTACATCTGGGCATAAGATTATCACAATCATCGGAGAGGGGCACAGTGAGAAAGAGAAGGCCACCAACAGTGTGGAGAAACCCAATACGTTAGATATACCGCACACCGCTGAGGATGTCGACTCCACAGTTTCGAATATGAGGTATCAGCAATACTCCTAGAACCCATTGAGGGCATCATTCCAAGAATCGGAGGTGGCATAGTAGCAGCAGTAGCCATGCTCCAAAAGGGGGGTTATAAAAAAGGAAGGGGTCTTAGATCCAGATTACAAGGAAGAAAAGAGCCAGTTTTCACCAAGGGGCGGAAGGTTCGATTTGGGTTAGGATATTAGCCCACAGAAGAAGAGGTTCGAGAGGCCAAAGAGAAATCCAGGGTCGCCGCAGTGATAAGAGCTCGAGGAATCAACATAGAAGAGAAACCTCACCCTCGGCCGCACATCAGGGATTCCTTCGTCAGCGCAGGGGGTCATAAAGATCGATCGAAATGGGGCAACCCATTTGCACACAAACCCATGGCCCCAATCCATCCCACCAATCCCCAGATCTCCCTTCCCAGCTTGGAGATAGATTTGGCCGCGTTGTCCCTTTTCGAGGAGCGACGATCGGTAGCTGAACAAACCCTCACTGTGGTGAATCACCACAAAACCGAGTTATCATTTGAGGACATGGTCTGAGATGAAATGGGGATCAATATGATGGAGGCTGACTCCAATGAGCCATATCAGTCAGCACCCTCCATCCCAACAGGTAAAGAAGCGGCCTCTCAGGTACGTAACTGGGCATCTTTGCCCCAAACCCTGGAAGCGGGGAGTGGTCTAACATTTGGCACCTGTTTTCCAAAAAGAAATAATCTATAAAAAGTGAGATAAGCCCTTGGCAGGCAATACCTTCTATATACACAGACCCACCTTGCCAAGGGTCCGTCACCGATGAAAACAAAAAACTCAAAAACATGGAAAAAATACAAAATCTCCAAAACATGGAAAAAATACAAAATCTCAAAAAAATGGAAAAAATACAAAATCTCAAAAATATTGAAGAAAATAAAAATTCCAAAAACATTGAAAAAATCCAAAGTCCAAAAATATTGTCATTTAAAATTCCAGAAAATATCCCACAAAAGGATGCCTTAATCAAAATGCTTGTCCCACGTGAAATCGACCCCTTCCCTATAGAAATATAAGAAGAGATAGAGATCCCGAGTCTGGACAAGGATGTCCCCTTCGAGGAGCTCCCCAATGAGCTCCTTGACCGATTTGCCGACTTTGAGTATGGCCCTACCCCCATTGTCAAAGAGACTGAGGACGTCAATCTAGGAACTAAGGAGGTTCCCAGGATAACTAAAATTAGAATGTCACTATCTCCTGAGGAAAGAAAAAGCATGATCGACTTCCTTCGGTCATACCAAGACATTTTTACCTGGTCGTACAAGGACATGCCTGGTCTGGATATAGATTTGGTGGAGCATGAGTTACCTCTCCACCCTGATATGAAGCCAGTCAAGCAGAAGCTGAGACATCTCTGACCCGAGTGGATGTTGAAAGTCAAAGATGAGGTCATTAAGCAGTATGACGTGGGGTTTCTCATGGTATCCAAATACCCGTAGTGGTTAGCCAATATCGTGCCTGTACTGAAGAAAGACGGAAATGTCCGCATGTGCATCAATTTTTGCAATTTGAACAGAGTGAGCCCATAGTATGATTTCCCTTTGCCACACATCGACATCTTGGTTGATAATACAGCTAAGCACGAGATGCTTTCTTTTATGGATGGATTCTCAGGATACAATCAGATCAAGATGGTAGGGGTTGATCACGAGAAAACAACGTTCATTACCCCCTGGGGAACCTTTTGCTATCGAGTCATGCCATTCAGGCTGAAGAATGTTAGTGCAACATACCAGAGAGCTGTGACTGCACTAATTCATGACATGATGCACAGAGAAATTGAAGTATATGTCGATGATATGATAGCTAAGTCACCGGAGCGAAGCGAACACTTAGTGAACCTCCAGAAGTTGTTTGAAAGGCTGAGGAAGTATCGACTACGACTGAATCCACAGAAGTGCACATTTTGTGCTATGTCAGGGAAACTTCTAGGGTTCATTGTCAGCTGGAGGGGGATCGAGGTGGACCCAATAAAAGTCAAAGCCATCACTGAAATGCCATTGCTGTTTACCGAGAAAGAGGTGAGAGGGTTTCTGGGCAGAATACAGTATTTCAGTCGGTTCATTGCACAGCTAACTCCAATCTGCACGTTGATCTTCAAGTTACTAAGGAAGAATTTGCCCATTGAATGGAACGATGATTGTTAGGTAGCGTTCAAAAAAATCAAAAGCTACCTCCTTAATCCACCTATTTTGGTACCACCTGAGCCAGGGAGACCACTCTTGATGTATCTCTCCACGATGAAAGTTTTGATGGGCTGTGTTTTGGGGCAGCACGATGAAACGGGAAGAAGAGAGCAAGCCATTTACTATCTAAGCAAGAAGTTTACTGATTATGAAGCACGCTACTCTCATCTGGAGAAAGCATTCCTGGCTCTTGTATGGGCTACTCAAAGGCTCCGCCACTACTTGCTATCTCAGGCGGTTCTGCTTTTGGCTTGAATGGACCTATTGAAGTACCTTTTTGAAAAGCTAGCTCTCATTGGATCAACCCCTCTATGGCAACTTTTATTATCTGAATTTAATATCACGTACGTCACTCAGAAGTTGATCAAGGGGTAGGTGCTTGCTGATCATCTTGCCGACAATCCTTTACCTGATTATGAGCCTTTGAGAACTGAGTTCCCTGATGAGGACATCCTGTTCATGACAGAAGATGATACAAAAGAAGCAGAAGAATCATGGGTAATTCACTTTGACGGGGCAGCAAATGTCGAGGGTGAAGGAGTTGGCACCATCCTGATTTCACCGAAAGGATACCATGTACCGGTCTCTATCAAGCTCAACTTCCCTTGCACTAACAATATGGCTGAGTACAAAGCTTGTGCCACTGGTCTGCAGGCGGCTCTGGATCGGAATGTAACTCACCTTCGAGTATTTGGCGATTCACAGTTAATCATATGCCAGACGAATGGTGACTGGAAAATGAAAGACGAGAAACTAATTCCTTATCATGAACTCCTTGAGGATCTAATAGCTTGCTTCCAAGATGTGGCTTTCTCATACGTCCCCCGGATAAGGAATTGCTTTGCCGACGCATTAGCAACTTTGGCGTCAATGATTGAAATTCCCTATGGTGTTGAGATGAAGCCCATCATGATCGAGCAGAGGAATGAGCCGGCCTTCTGCCTCCAGATTGAGGAACCTACAAAGTGTTAGGAGATTTTTTAAGTGTGCTTGCTACTGCCTTTATTGGAGACAGTGATAAGAATGGGGTTAGTGAAAATGAATCAAAGGTGGATTGAAAACTACAAAGCAGCAAGCCTAAAAATACACAGTCCTGCAAGATACAGGGCCTGTTGTAGCAAGTTTTGATAAGTAAGAGTTTTTCCCACAGGAAAAGTTGATCTAAAGCTCCAAGGGAGTAATCATTAGTAGGCTATCCAGATCTGGCTACAGATCTGGCAATCCTAAATAGAAGGGGATTTCAGGTCACTATAGTCTAAATCCTAAGGTAACTTAATGTCTAAACTACAGAAAGGGCTAAGAAAGAGGATGGAATGGGAGAAAATAAATATAAATGGGTGAGAAGTACGCTATTAGGTACAGATCTGATGGGTCTTATAACTCAGACTCAGATCTGCTGCTATAGAAATCATGTCCAATGGCTACATTATCACCAAAGAGGAGAAAGGATCTAACTCACCCCTGTGCCATGATCCAATCCCTTATGGCTATAACCTGTCCACTTAAATGGTCACAGACTATCCAATAGGGAAACCACAATCCAGAGATGGGTCAGAACAAGTTTATCATTGTAGGCACTACTTCATCTAGGCTACCAGCTCAAGAATCCATAGGAACCTCAACCTCTAAAGTTCTGTGTGTGGGGCTAGGCCTACAATATGCACTAGCCTGGACACACAGAACCAGCAAGAGTTTGAGTACTAGCTTTTAAGCTTGGTTATTCACTGCTTTAGAAAGACAGCAGTGATCCAATCACAAGCCTACAATCTCTACAACCAGATCAGATCTGCCATCTGATGGTGGGTCTATACAAATACAGGAGAGTCTGTCTCTGCACAATCTCTCACAAGGTTACAAGCACAAGTGTAGAGAAGAAGAATCTGTCTTAGATCTGTGGATTGGCCACACCCTAGGGCTATAATCTATCCACTTGAATGGTCACAGACTATCCACAGAGGCTATCCTCCTCGCAGAGGTCTAAGACAGAATAAGAACATTGTTGCCGCTACCATGTTCACAAGGCTACCAACTCAAGCTCCCATGGGGATTCAGATTTAGTGGGTCCTGTGGTGGGGCTAGTCCTGTAATGTGCCTAACCTGGATGCACAGGTCACTTGGATCTAAGTACAACGTTAAAGACAATCCTCCATTGCTTACAACACAACTTAGCAATAGAGGATCTCAAGGAAGCAGCCTTGCATGGAACAACTCACAAAACACCAATCCCATACATGGAATAGATCTTATTACAAAACTCCATTAAAACTATAGCAAATAATCATACAAAGGCATAACCTTCGCCTACTGTAATTCTACAGTCGGTTTCAAGGAGTACAGAAGTCACGTCCCTTAAACCTAAGCAAGGCTTAGGCTTATATAGCAGTCAGCTTTCAGTAAATTAGGGTTAGGAAAACCCTAATTTATCAATGCTATCGTGGCCTATTTCTGTTCCTTGGATGCCTCGAGGCGCATGCACGGAGATTGGAGCATTGAAGTGCGTGCCCTAATTACTGGAAGTTCCCAGATTGCCCCTGTAGAAGTGGGGAGAAGTTAAGAACCCGAGCCTCGCTAGGTAGAAAGGCTTTCTAGTTCTTTTCGCGTGATAGAATTGGCATCGCGAGGTTGATTTGACTTAAAGCTCTTTCCGTCACGAGATTGGTACTTTTGTCATCGCGGGGATGCTCTGGTTGTCGTGGTATTGCTCTTTCCATTTGAATGGCGCGAGAATTGTGCCTGTAATTCATTACTTGGTGAATCCCGTGGCAATCCTCGTAAAGAAATAATGTGCATGGGTTTCTAGATCGCGCGAGCTGTTCCTTGAAAGTTCATATCCCACGACAACTGCACGCAGGAATGCCTAGAGCTCTCTCTCTTCAGTGAATTGCGTGAAGATTGAAGACTCATTTCTTGACCTGCACGAGACTGTGTGAGTGCTTCGAGAGCGCTTATGACTAAGCCTCGCGAGAACTGCATGAAGTCTGCTTTTCAATTCCTTCTGTCATCAAATCGTGCAAGAACAGCACGAAGATTGCGCGACCAGTTGGTGTGGTGCCTTTAAAAGCCCGTGATAACTACGTGAAGCATTCTTCTTGATAATTTTCTGCTTTGTTGTGCCTATGCTGCAGCCAATTCTCTGTCTAGGTTCAACCTTCTTTCTTCTGAGGATCTTCTGGGGCAACAGTAGGCTTCTTGGCATGGTTAGGGGCTTATTTACAGCTTCTGCTTATTACCTACATGATAGACTTAAAACACATTTATTAAATAATTCAGGGTCTAACAGAGATTATGTTAAGGGGTGAAAAGTGGTACTTTTCAGGTCTTAATACATCCCCAAACCTAATCTTTGCTAGTCCCTTAGGAAAGCTGTAACTAATTAAATGCCACTTTCGTAGGGATCACGGGTACATTTAGCATATGTACCAAGCCTTTTAAACCCCTAGGTGATCCCTAGTGGAGGAGTGAAGTCTCTTTAGGGTTTTTAGTGAAGACACCCACAAACTTCACCCTTAGAACAGTTAAGTATAGTGCAGTTAATGACAACACAGATTTCAATGTACAAAGCTTCATTCCACACCCATTCTTAACACTTAGAGAAAATTGCAGCAATGTTGCAGGCCATTTAAAACTTAAAAGTTAACATGTGTTTGCATCACCACTATTCATTTTACATTAGAAATTCAATGTGTACAAATCAGTACCCAGCTTCCCTTAAATTCAAAATTCAGGTTGGATACAACCCCAATGAAGTCAAAATTTAGACCCAATTCTCACAAGGTTTATCTCTCAACATTAACAATCTGAGGGTGTTCACATTCAAAACAGCTCAAGAGCAGTTACAGACCCCAAATGGGCCTGCAAGCATGAGCATAAGCAAAGCTTCTAATTTCTGGCATCCTCATGACTTTTCACCATAGACTGGACAACTCCTCATCTCCACATGACAGCTCATTTTACTTTGGATCCACAAGGTCTTTTTGAATGGGTTGTAATGTGGCTTGTGGGTGAGGGATGTAAAGAATCAAGGGGTAAAAAGGGAATCAAAATTAAGAAATCAGCAAGGTAGGGAGTGATTCATGACTTCACAACCTTCATTTTAGTAAAACTTCATCTTTCCTTTTATATTCAAGAATCAAAGTGGCCAGCTTCTCCTCTTCTTTTCAATTTTCAGATGATGTTCTTCTCTAGACCTCTCTTTCTTTTTCTCTTTTTATTTTTGTTCAAATTTTTATAATTTTTTTATGATGAACTACCACACAAATACCATTGATACACTGCTATTCACAAGTTGCTTTTCTTCACCTTCCACAAAATGTTGGACCATTCTCACTATCTTTAACTCCTTCTCCTTTACCTTATAAATTCTCAGAGTGAGGGTGAGGTTGAATCAGGTCATGAGGTTAAGGTGCAAGTATTCTGGTGTCTGTCAAAGAAAAGTATGATTTTTAAGGCTCAACTAGTGTATGCAAAAGGGCAGATTTTAAAAGGTTGGATTTTCAGGGTCAAACTGTCCAAATGAATGCCTTGGATCATTTCCTTAGTATCATGAGTGCTGCCAATTAGTTTTGATTTGGAGGTGCCCAACTTCTAGTGAAAAAGTCTTGATTCAATCAGTCCTCAGAGCAGAAATAATGCCAAAAACACTCTTTGAAAGAAAATGATGGGCCCAAATCTCACTAGGTATGGTCCTCAAATTAACCCATGGGGTGTATTTTCATCTGTTTCTTTCCTCTTAGGTTCACTGAGTATTAACTGAAAAATTTTCTGATATTAGCTTCATGGTGGTGTCAAGATTTTAACTTTTTTAATTTCGAAAAGTCGGCAAAAATATTTTAATTTTTTACAAGTTTCCTCTTTGTAGAAAGTTAAGTGGAAATTGACTTTATTCATCCTAGTTATACTACCATTACTGCACTAAAATTAACTATTCTATTGGCAGACCTATCCTGCCACACCTCCAAACCATGAGGAGCAATGTTCTCACAGGTTCAAAGGCTAGACTGGATGTGCAGTAGATTGAATACAGAACAAAGAAACACAGAAGAAGACAGAGAAATGAAAATAATAAAAAATGCTAAACTAAATAGTATAGAATCAAAAGAAACATTTATTATAATATAAAGAAAATATTACAAAAAGATGTAAAAAGAACAGAAAAAATAAGGGGGTGGAGAGAGGGATCAAGGGGGAGTCGGTGGGGGAGGGTTTGAGGAAGATGGTGGGGGAGATGTAGGTGGTTTGATTTTTTTCTTCTTTTTCTCTCTCTTCTCCTTTTTCTTCTCCTTTGCCAGGATCCGTTGGACTTTTTCATTCTCATCCCAAAGAAATTGTAGCGGGTCCGGCTCCTTAGGCGGTGGGGGGTCCAACCACATGGGATAGAATTTGTTAGGGAACTCATTGGGTTTATCATTTGCCATGGTTGTGAGGAGGGTTGAACTGCTAGGGTTAGAATAGGAAGGATGAGATGAAGAGGAACTAATGTCCTAGTGAAAAGACTTGGACGGTGGAAAATGAATCGACATATTAAAGTTTTGTCCCTTTCCAAGCTTGGCAATAAATTGTGATTGTGTGGGGAATGATAAAGTGCACAGCTGATTATGGGAAAAGAGAGTTATCAGTAAATGATGGTCTAAATTTAGGCTTGGTATTTAAGGGGATCCTGTGTATCGCACAGCTGCACACTGGAAGGTGTGGAATTCTGCTTTGCGTGTGTTCAAGACTCCGCGAGGGAGCTCAGATAGGTCCCATGATTATGAAAATGAAGTCATTTTAATCCCTTGATCGAGATCAACACTCGACCTCTGGGCACCATTTGTGTTAATGCCTGTACCTGCATCCATTCAATTGCCTTCTACATCTACCCTTCACATGGATTCCTATTTCAAATGAGCAAAGCCTCCCTAAAGTCATCTCCCATATTACTGACAAAAATGGACAATATGAAGACTAATTTGAAAAATACAGAAGCACACAGAATAGATTTGGCACATGAATTAATATACAAAAAAGAAGAGAAATACTATTTACTTGAAAAAAAATATTTACACTTGTAATTACAATGAGAAGATTGGAAGGGAATGGAAAGAAGAGCCTAAGTACAATCTAGTCTAAGAGGAGGAAGAATCTGAATCCGAATCTGTAAACCAATCCCAGCCCATCTGTTTCGCATGTTTCCTCATTTCAGCTTTGCTCTCAGAACTGGGCTTGGACTTGGTTCTATCTGATGGAGCTTTGGTCTTTTTCTTCCTGGGTTTCTTCTTAGTTGGGTTCTTTTTCTTCTGCTGCCTTGGTTGCTTTGGCTGTGGGGGTTTCCTCATGGTTGGAGCCTTTGCTGCCCTCACCCTCATCTTTCTAGTTTACGATTCATGAGGGACCATAGGAGATTTTCCTTTGTCTTTCTCAGTAGGGGCCACTGGGGACTTCCCTTTTGCTTTGGGCTTAGGCTGGCCAGGGGGTTTTGCCTCCTCAGACTGGACAGCTGTCTCTTTACCAATTTTAATAGAGGCTGCTGTGTAAGCAGTCCTCTTAGCAGTGACATTCCTCTATTTAGGATAAGTTTGCTTTTTTGGAGGTGCAGCAGAGGCCTTGGTAGGTGGAGGCTGCTCTATAGGAGGTGAAGAAGCAGGGGCAGCAGGGGCCTTCCCTTTCTCTGGCTGGATCTTTGGTTGTGCCTCCTCAGACTGGGCAGCTGGCTCTAGAGTAGCTTTAAGGTTAGGGTCTGGCATCCAGACAGAGAGTGGGGTGGGCTGCTGAGGTGCATTTTTGGTAACAGCCAATGCAGCTTCCAATGAGGCTATCTAGATTTTATGTTGAGGAGGTCAGTCTCATGGATTTCCTTTTGGAGTCTGAAGATCTCCTAGGCATTGTTGAGCCTCTTCTCAAAAAGTCTGACTTTCATCTTCTCCGCAGCAGTATTTGCTTTTTCTAGCTCCAAATTTAACTAATTATAAGCAGCTATAGATTTGGCCTTCTGATAGGCCTCCAAGATATTAGTCCACCCCAAGGAAATGCCCAGAAGTTGCTTTCTGTGCGCTTCCTTCATTTCATGAATCTGTTGTAGCAGGGGGGTCTCAATTTAGTGTCGAAGTTGGGCCATGCCCCTCAGGACATCCTTCCTAAGATAGGGATTGTCCCTCATGGCATGGAGGATGGTGAGGTAGGGAGGGATGTAAAAGGAGTGTTTGGGGGCAATAGGAAGAGAGGAAGTGGAAAGAGCAAACTGTGATTGGTCCTGGGTGGGGGGAGTGGAGATAACAGTGGGTAAGTCTTGTTGTGGGGGAGGGCAGGTTACAGGTCCGCATTTGGGTCCGTTTGTCAGAGAATGTTGGAGGGGGTAGGATAAGGGGTGGGATGGAGGGTATAGGGAGGAAAGAAAAGTGAAGTAGGCTCCCTAGGGGTAAGTGGTGGTGGGGGAGGAAAAAGGGGAATGGTGAAAGGGATGAAAGAGAATGGGGGGGTTGGGGGGATAAAAGGGATTATGGGTGTTGGATGAGGGATGGGTGGGTTGGTTAATGTCTGTAGGGTGGATTGGATGGATGTGAGTTTAGTCTGCATCTGGGCCTGGGTGTGTGTAGTGGCAGATAATTGGGATTTGATGTCTTGGATGAGGGAGAGGATGAGTGTTAGTGTGTCTGAGCTGGGAAGTTGAGTTTGTGTAGAGGATGGCACAGGTTGAAAAGGTGAGGAAGGGGCATGATGGAAAGTGAAGGGAGGGGGAGAGTGGGGCTCTGGTGAGTGATGTGGTGAAGTAATTGGGGAGTCTGGGATGGGGGTGTATTGGTTGGGCATGGTGTCAAGGAAACTAGCCATAAAGGCTTGGAATCCTGTTGTTGTGTTAAGGTTTAAGTCAATGTCGAGGAATGGGGATGTGGTAGGTATGGAAGGGGTGGTGTCTTCTTCAAGGTGAGGTGTGTCAGTGGGGATACAAGAGATTGCGGGTGGTGTCAGGGAGATGGTGGGGGTTGTCTCAGTGGTTTTCCGTTTCTTATAGGAAATTAGTGGAGGGCTGTCAGGTTTATGTGAAGATGATGGGGGTATTGGGGTTGTGTATTGAGGTAAGGTAGGGGATGGGGAGGGGCTTGCATAGGGGGTGGTGTCCTCCCAGGTACCAATCACAGGTGAAGGGGGAGTGGGCATGGATAATGATGATAGAGGAGGGTGAGTGAGAGATGAATAGGGGTAGTGGATGTTGGAGTAAAAGGTGGAGGGGAAATGGGGGTTGCTGCAGCAGTGGTGGTAACAGGCTCTGAGAGCACCTCCTTGGTAGCAGGGGTAGACCTTGTTATAGCTGCCTCTTCTGCTTGCTTGGGAAGGGCCTGAGCCTCAGCTTTCTTCTTCTTCTGGGCCTCCATCAGGAACCTGCTGATTCCCCATTGCCTCTTGGCAAAAGTAGTCGGGGCAAGGGTGGTAGTCTGCTCAGTTTTTGCTATCTTGTACCCCCCCTTGATTAGCAGCAAGGTAATGACTCTGGCAGAGGGGAGTGTGTGAGGCATCTTATTCGTCCCTAACTTCTCTACCAGATCCTTCATTGTCTCAAAGATTAGCTAGGTTGCATGGAAGCTATGGCCCAGGTAGAAGGAGTAGACAGCATCAGCAATAGGGGATCTCCTCTCCTGCTGATGGCCTAAGCAATATATGTTCTTTCTTAGGACCTAGTCCATGAAAAGGAGTCCAGGCTCCAACTCCCTTCTTCTGGTTGAATCCCCTGAGGGCTTTAATCCTCTAGTCAAAGCCCTTGCAATTGTATCAATTGAGGCACTCAGGGGGGGCCATATCCACTGCTAGGGTCGAATGCGGCTGGGATGCCCAAACCTTCTGCAATCACTTTAGGGCTCACTAACATCTCAAAATCGTCAATCAGCAATAGCAAGCATAATTGTCCATCCTTGTCCTTTTTGACCCTGATGTGTTGGTAAAAGTGTTACACTAGCCTAGGGTAGGCTAGTGCTGGAATTCCTCTCATCAAGGGTGTCAGGCTAGGCTTGCTCATGAATTGAATGGCAGGGGCAGAGAGAGGCTCCTTCTCGAAGAAGGGCAGGTCAAAAGATTTCTCAGGCTCTAATGGGATTGAAACCATGAGCTCGGAAGGTGTAGAAAACTAAGGGGTTGGCTCTTCCACCTCCTCAACCACTTCTTTCCCTTTTTTCTGTCCCTTCGACGTTTTGACCTTCTTAGGGGTGGTCTCAATAGGGGCCTTATCCTTCCTCTTTCTCTTTGGAGCACTCTTGGGGGCCATTCCAAACTCTACCTTCTAATATGAGAAAATGGAAGGAGATCTAAGTGCTTACCCTAAAATCCTAGGTTTTGGTTTGATCGATGCACAAGACCTTGCGAGATCTCTGAGGGCAATAGATGGGGTGATACTCACGAACAACTACTGTGGGTCCCGTAGGTGAATGATGTTTGTAGATTGATCTTTGGAGAGGGAGAGGTAGAAGAGTGCCAGAAGCTAGGGTTTCACAGAGTAAAGAAGGAAGAGAATACTAGAAAGGGAGACAAGCGTGGGGTTAAAATACTTATCGTGAAGCTTGGCGAGCTTTGGAAAAATTAGGTCGTGGGATTGGAAATGAACCTAAAGAAGGTGTTATTCAACTTGGATTGCGTAAAAATCTCCCAGGTTGACATTGGAGCGTGCGACAGTATGAGAAGAATTCATGTGAATTGCGCGAGAGTTTCCCAGGTCTCCTTTTGGATTGTGCGAAAACCTTTGAGGTTCACTTTGAATCTCGTGATAGCCTTTGAATCTCGTGGCAGCTAATGAAGTATTCTTTTGAATTGCACGAGAGTCTCCCAGGCTTCCTGCTGAACCTCGCGACAGATAGTGAATGGTTCTATGTGAACTGCGCGAGATTCTCTTAGGCCTCCTGAATCTCACGATAGCTAATGAAAAGCTCTATGTGGATCGTGTGAGAGGTTCCCAGGTTTCCTTTTGAACCTCACAACAGCCTTTGAATCTTGCGACAGCTGATGAAGTATGCTCTTTTTATTGTGCGAGAGTCTCTCAGGCTTCCTCTTGGACCCAGCGACAGTAAAGTATAAGATAGAGAGCATGTGCTCTCTGCTCTGCCCTTTCCATATGTGCTGTGGTTGGATCCTAGGCATGACTCTCACCACTAGGGGGTACCCCAGATACATTACAATCAACCATTAAAGCAAAGACAACAAAAATCAACCTCCCATATTATGCATTCAAACAAAAACTATCAATCCAAGAGCAGTAATCATCAAACCAAGAATAAAAAATTCAAACCAGACAAGTTCAGATTCAAGTGGGGCCACTAAAATTTCCTAGAGAATTTGAACAAAAGAAAATAAGATAAATCAAACAAAATCAAAGTACATATGATACAAAATTGACACACTTGTGGATCAGTTTAATGAAGGATCCCCTTGAAAGTGAATGGTATCCATGGGTTCAGCAGATTTTTCGAAACAAGGCTTAAGCCTCTGACCATTCACCTTCAAGGTTTTCCCTGACTTAGGATCCTTGATTTCCACAACACCAGATAGGGAAACACTTATGACAATGTAGGGACCTTCCCATCTGGATTTCAATTTGCCAGGAAAATATTTAAGTTTGGAGTTAAACAACCAAACCTTTTCACTAGCTACGAAGCTCTTTCTCAACAGACCCTTGTCAAAGAAAGCTTTGGACCTTTCCTTGTAGATCCGGGCATTAACATACGCATCCATCCTTAGCTCATCCAATTCTGACAGCTGCAGCAACCTGTGATGACCAGCAGAAGTTAGGTCTAGATTTAAATGTTTAATGGCCCAATAGGCCCTGTGTTCTAACTCCACTGGGAGATGACAAGCCTTGCCACAAACCAGTCTGAATGGGGACATACCAATGGGAGTATTATAGGCAGTTTTATAAGCCCACAGTGTATCATTAAGCTTGTCAGCCCAATCCCTTCTATTAGTCCTCATAGTCTTCTCAAGGATGTGCTTGATCTCCTTATTTGAAATTTCAACTTGTCCACTGGTTTGTGGGTGGAAGGGAGTAGCAATCCTATGGGTGACAGAATATTTCTTGACCAAGCTCTAGAAATTTCTGTTGCAGAAATGGCTACCCCCATCACTGATAATGGCTCTAGGGGTGCTAAATCATGAGAAGATATTCTGCTTTATAAACTTGAGGACAACCTGATTATCATTAGTTCTTGTGGCAATGGCTTCTACCCATTTAGAAATGTAATCCACTGCCACTAAGATGAAATGAAAACCATTTGAAGGAGGAAAGGGGCCCATGAAATCAATGCCCTAGACATCAAACAGTTCCACAATAAGGATGGGCTGCAAAGGCATTGAGTTTCTTTTAGACAGCCCTCCTAATTTTTGACATCTTTCACAGGTCCTGCAGTGTGTATTGGCATCTCTGAATAAAGAAGGCCAATAGAACCCACACTGCAAGACTTTGTCAGCTATTTTCTTCCACTAAAGTGGCCTCCACAGGCATTTTCATGGCACATGGCCAGAATACTGTGGACATCACTTTCTGGAATACATTTTCGGATGATTTGGTCTGCACAATACTTGTATAAGCAAGGTTCTTCCCAGAAAAAGAATTTGACCTGCAAGAAAAATAGGTCTTTGTCCATTTTTATCCAATGGGCAGGAATCTTGCTTATAACTAGATAATTGACAATATGTGCATACCAAGGAACCAAGGATTGGATGGCAAACAATTGCTCATCCGGGAAGACATCATTTGTAGCAAGGTCATCAACACCTTTTTCCAAAACAATTCTGGACAAGTGGTCAGCCACCACATTTTCTACACCCTTTTTATCCTTGATTTCAATGTCAAACTCCTGCAACAGGAGTATCCATCTAATCAGCCTAGGTTTCGCATCCTTCTTGGATAATAGGTACTTCAATGCTGAGTGGCTAGTGAAGATTATAGTTTTAGACCCAAGTAGGTAAGGTCTAAATTTGTCCACAACAAAAACCACAGGCAGCTTATCCTTTCTTTGGCCCAAAATAGCACCTATTGCCAAGTCGGATGCATCACACATCAGCTCAAAGGGCAGTGTATAGTCAGGTGTTTGGAGTACAGGGGTAGAGGTGAGGCAAATTTTTAAAGCTTCAAAAGCCTCAAGACATTCAGTAGAAAAGTCAAAGGGCACATCATGGTAGAGCAGGTGGTATAATGGTTTAGCAATTTTCCTAAAGTCTTTGATGAACCTCCTGTAGAATCCAGCATGTCGAAGGGAAGATCTGATTTGTTTGACTATTCTTGGAGGGGATAAATTTGTAATGAGGTCAACTTCGGCCTTATCTCCCTCAATCCCATCTTTAGAGACTACATGGCCCAACAAAATACCTTGTGTTACCATGAAGTGGCTCTTTTCCCAACTTAAGACCAAATTGGTCTCCTCACATCTTTGCCAGAACAGGTTGAGGTGTTGCAGACATTGGCCAAAACTGTCCCCATAAACAGGAAAATCATCCATAAAAATTTCTAAGAATTTGTCAATCATATCAGAAAATATGGCGTACATACACCTCTGAAAGGTGGCTGGGGCATTACACAGTCCAAAAGGCATCCTTCTGTAAGTAAAGGTGTCAAAAGGGCAAGTAAATGTAGTTTTCTCTTGATCAAGAGGGTGCACAGGGATCTGATTGTACCCTGAGTACCCATCAAGAAAATAGTAAAAAGCTTTCCCAGCCAACTTATCCATAATTTTATCAATAAAGGGGAGAGGGAAGTGGTCTTTTCTGATCTTGGGGTTGAGCTTTCGATAATCGATGCAAACTCTCCAGCCAGTGGTCTCCCTGGCTGGTCTCAGCTCTCTAGACTCAGTTGTTATCACTGTTATGCCAGATTTCTTGGGCACCACTTGGATAGGTGCCACCCATTCAGAATCAGAAATGGGGTAAATTACCCCAGCATCTAGCAATTTGGTGATTTCTTTTAGGACCACCTCCTACATGTGAGGATTTAGTTTCCTCTGCATTTCCCTTAAGGGTGTTGAGCCCTCCTCTAGATGGATCCTATGCATACAGATTGATGCATCAATCCCTCTTAGATCAGCAATGGTCCAGCCAATTGCCTTCTTGTGCTTCCTCAAAATTGTTAGCAATTCCTCCTCTTGCTCATTGGTAAGAGAAGAGGAGATAATTACAAGAAGTTTTTCATCTTTCTCAAGGAAAGCATATTTCAATATATCTAGAAGCATCTTGAGCTCCAGATCAAGGGCTTGTTGGATGGATGGCAGGATTGGTGTTTTGTTGGTTTGAGGAAGGGGCAGTAATGTAGGTTTTCAAATGGAATGCTGCACTAAGCCTATAGAAGACTTCAATGAGGACATGTCTTCTGGCATTAAAACTAAGCTTCCTTCCTCTACCATGTTCCAAACTTCAGTTAAATTTTTGATATGTTGCCCCACTCCAGCAGAGTGGGCAGTTCCTCTTCAACAACTTCTTCTAGTACATCCACTGCAAAGCATTCCTCATTGTCCAGCTGAGGGTACTTTGCACTATTGTACACATGAATCTCAACTTTCATATGTCCGAAAGTTATGTTAAGACCTGAAAAGTACCACTTTTCACCCCTTAACTAAACCTTTGATTAGACCCATAGCCACCTAATAAGTCCTTGTTAAGTTTTTTATGAAGGTAGTACCCAGCAGTGAAATAAGGCTAGGAATACTGCTAAAAAGCCTGTTTTGGCACCAGAAGTCCCTCAAAAGGATGAAGTCTGAATCCAGACCTGAAAATGAGCCTCGCACAGTCTAGCTGAGCTTCCCAAGACTCTACAACAACTTCTCACGCAGATGATTGACTGAAGAGCTTCAGAAACATAAACTCGCGCAGCTCTCGCAAAGCTTAAGAATAAGACTCCTCGCGCAGCTATCGTGCACTCGCCGTGGGATGCAATTATCAGAAGAGAACTCCTTGCACAGTTCTCACGCCATTCAAGAAGAAAGCGTCCTTATGAAGGCAAAGCCACCCTCGTGAAGATTAGTTAAGACATGGAACCTCGCGCAGTTCAGAACTCATCAAAGCCTAGTAAGGTAACTCGCGAAGCCCAGTGAAGATAAATGCTCGCAAAGTTCTCACGCTATTCAAATCTATCCTCACGAAGATCAACCTCGTGACTGCCTAAGCTCCAACCCCGTGACATCTGAGGCTCTGATGTCCACTCCACCTCGTGACTGCCTACAGAGCAAACCAAGCCAGCCTCGCGAAGGCGAAAGCTTCAATTTCAAATCATCCTAGCGAAGAACAAAAGCTACCACGCGACAAGTCTGGGAACCAATGGCTACCTAGCGAAGCTCTGAACCTCAAACTTCCATCTCTTCAATAGAGGACTTTTTGGGAATTTCCAGTGATTAGGGCATGCACTCCCATGCTCAAACCTTTATGCACGTGCCCCAAGGCATCAAAGGATCACTATTCGGCCACGTGGCATCATTAAAATTAGGGTTTCCTAACCCAAATGCGCCACCACACCACTGCTATAAATACCCACACTTAGCATAGGTTTAGGGGAGCTCAGACTTTCTTTTCTTTCTACATCCTGGAATAGCTAGGAACCCATCTCATTTTTGGGAGAACTGATCTGAGATCATTTAGTTTTTCTTTTTGTAGTTGTAAGTAGCTTTCTTTTTCTTTTTCCTTCTCTCCATAGTCCAGCACTTGCTGGCTATGTCTTTGTATGTATTTTGAACAAGATTAATAGAAGTTCTGAAATAGAATCTGTACTTTGTGGGATTTGGGTTTGTGTGTGAGATGCTCTGTGCAAGGCTGCTGCCTTGTGATCCGCCATTGCTTTGGCTGTATTTCAAAGCAATGGAGGACTGATTCTAAGGGCCACTCAGATCTAAGTGACCTGTGTGTCTGGGCTATCATGGTCCTATACAGCCTTAGCCCCACCACAGGACCCACTAGATCTGAAATCCCCATGGGAGCTTGAGCTGGTAGCCTTGTGACCATGATGGCAGCAGCGATATTCTTGTTTTGTCTTGGGTTTCGTGAGGAGGATAGCCTCTAGGATAGTCTGTGACCATTTAAGTGGACAGATTATAGCCTTAGGGTGATTCCAGTCCACCGATCCAAGATGGATCTTTCTTCTTTACACCTGAGCTTGTAGAAGCCTGGTGGGAGATTGTACAGAGGCAAACTCCCCTATATTTATATAGATCTGCCATCAGATGTTGGATCTAATCTGGTTATAGAGATTGTAGGCTTGTGACTGGACCATTGTAGCCTCACTCAAGCAATGGACAGCTAGATCGAAGGTTGTACTCAATCTCTTGCTGGTTCTATGTGTCTAGGCTATCATGGTTCTATACAGCCTTAGCCCCACATATAGAGCTTTAGAGGTTGAGGTTCCCTATGGATTCTTGAGCTGGTAGCCTGGATGAAATAGTGCCTGCAATGATTTACTTGTTATATTTTGACCCATCCCTGGATAGTGGTTCCCCTATGGGATAATCTGTGACCATTTGAGTGGACAGGTTAAGCCTTAAGGGTGGAATCATGGCCGAGTGATGGGTTGGATCCTTTCTCCTCAATGTTGATAATGTAGCCACTGGACAGGATTTCTATAACATCAGATCTGAATCTGAGTTATAAAACTCCTCTGATCTGGGCTCAATAACATACTTCTCCCCCTTTTATATTTATTTTCTACACTCCATCCATCCTCTCAACCGTTTCTGTAGTTTAGACATTAGAATACTTAGAATAAGTGACCTTAAACTCTCCTCCTTTTAGGACTGCTAGATCTGTAGTCAGATCTAAAGGGACTACTAGAGAGGGCTCCTCTGAAGTTGTAGATCACCTTTTCCTGTGGGACAAACTCTTACTTATCAAAACTTGCTACAATGGACCCTGTATCTTGCAGGTCTAGGATTTCTTAGTGGTGCTGATTCCATCCCCTGTTTTACTCTTTCTTTGATTTTTAAATGACTTTCACCACCAACAAATAAAGTAAGCACACACTCAGGTGAAAAGTACCACTTTTCACCCCTTAACTTAACCTTTGATTAGACCCATAGCAACCTAATAAGTCCTTGTTAAGTGTTTTATGTAGGTAGTAACCAGCAGTGAAATAAGGCCAGGAATCCTGCTAAAAAGGCTGTTTTGGCACCAGAAGCCCCTCAAAAGGATGAAGTCTGAATCCAAACCTGAAAATGAGCCTCGCGCAGTCAAGCTGAGCTTCCCAAGACTCTACAACATCTTCTCGCACAGATGATTGACTGAAGAGCTTTAGAAACATAAACTCGCACAGCTCTCATGAAGCTCAAGAATAGGACTCCTTGCACAGCTGTGGCGCAGTCACGCAGTCGTCGCAGGATGCAATTATCAGAAGAGAACTCCTTGTGCAGTTCTTACGCCATTCAAGAAGAAAGCATCCTTACGAAGGTAAAGCCACCCTCGCGAAGATCAGTTAAGACATGGAACCTCGCGCAGTTCATAACTCATCAAAGCCTCGCGAGGTAACTCGCGAAGCCCAGTGAAGATAAGTGCTCGCGAAGTTCTCGCGCTATTCAAATCTATCCTCGCAAAGATCAACCTCGCGACTGCTTAAGCTCCAACCCCGCGACATCTAAGGCTCTGATGTCCACTCAACCTCGCTGCCTAAATAGCAAACCAAGCCAACCTCGTGAAGGCGGAAGCTTCAATTTCAAATCATCCTAGCGAAGAACAAAAGCTACCACACGATAAGTCTGGGAAACAATGGCTACCTTGCGAACCTCTGAACCTCAAACTTCCATCTCTTTAGCAGAGGACTTTTTGGGAATTTCCAGTGATTAGGGCACCCACTCCCACGCTCAAATCTCCGTGCATGTGCCCCAAGGCATCAAAGGAACACTATTCGGCCATGTGGTAACATTAAAATTAGGGTTTCCTAACCCTAATGTGCCGCCACACCACTGCTATAAATACCCACACTTAGCTTAGGTTTAGGGGAGCTCAGACTTTCTTTTCTTTCTACATCCTAGAATAGCTAGGAACCCATCTCATTTCTGGGAGACCTGATCTGAGATCGTTTAGTTTTTCTTTTTGTAGTTGTAAGTAGCTTTCTTTTTCTTTTTCCTTCTCTCCATAGTCCAGCACTTGCTGGCTATGTCTTTGTATGTATTTTGAACTAGATTAATGGAAGTTCTGTAATAGGATCTATACTTTGTAGGATTTGTGTTTGTGTGAGAGATGCTCTGTGCAAGGCTGCTGCCTTGTGATCCGCCATTGCTTTAGCTGTGTTTCAATGCAATGGTGGACTGATTCTAAGGGCCACTCAGATCCAAGTGACCTGTGTGTCTAGGCTATCATGGTCCCATACAGCCTTAGCCCAACCATGGGAGATTGAGCTGGTAACATAGTGACCATGGTGGTAGCAGCGATATTCTTATTTTGTCTTGGGCTCCGTGAGGAGGATAGCCTCTGGGATAGTCTGTGACCATTTAAGTGGACAGATTATAGCCTTAGGGTGATTCCAGTCCACCGATCCAAGATGGATCTTTCATCTTTACACCTGAGCTTGTAGAATCCTGGTGGGAGATTGTACAAAGGCAGACTACCCTATATTTGTATAGATCCGCCATCAGATAATGGATCTGATATGGCTATAGAGATTGTAGGCTTGTGACTGGACCATTGTAGCCTCACTCAAGCAATGGACAGCTAGATCGAAGGTTGTACTCAATCTCTTGCTGGTTCTGTGTCTGGGCTATCATGGTCCTATAAAGCCTTTGCCCCACATATAAAGCTTTAGAGGTTGAGGTTCCCTATGGATTCTTGAGCTAGTAGCCTTGACGAAATAGTGCCTGCAATGATTTACTTATTATGTTTTGACCCATCCCTGGATAGTGGTTCCCCTATGGGATAATCTGTGACTAGTTGAGTGGACAAGTTATAGCCTTAAGGGTGGATTCATGGCAGAGTGATGGGTTGGATCCTTTCTCCTTAGTGGTGATAATGTAGCCACTGGACAGGATTCCACACTCCATCCATCCTCTCAACCCTTTTTGTAGTTTAGACATTAGAATGCTTAGAATAAGTGACCTTAAACTCCCCTCCTTTTAGGACTGCCAGATCTGTAATCAGATCTGGGGGGACTACTAGTGATGGCTCCTCTGGAGCTGTAGATCACCTTTCCCTGTGGGACAAACTCTTACTTATCAAAACTTGCTACAATGGACCCTGTATCTTGCAGGTCTAGGATTTCTTAGTGGTGCTGATTCCATCCCCTATTTTACTCTTTCTGTGATTTTTAAATGACTTTCACCACCAACCAATAAAGTAAGCACACACTCAGAAATCCGCCAACAAGTTTTTGGCGCCGCTGCCGGGGAGAGATGATCTATTAGTAGACCCTTAGTTTTTATATTCTTAGTAATCTTTGCACATGTGAATAATTGATACTGTTGACATAATTTTGAACCATTCTTGCAGATCTAGACAGCAGCAGTGAAGGATAGTTGGACTGCAATTGGAGCTTAGCTACCTCTGTTTGCAAACTCTCCGACTTTTAAAGCTCTGTCTATCTTTCTTAAAAAAATTTCTAGCAGTATCTTGGATAGTTTTAAATGTATTCTTTGAATAGTTGTAAACTAGTTAGATAAATTTGTTACTTGTACAATTATTCTTTTGCAATGTGCCTGCAAAAAGCTTTCCTTACTATTGGTGTGCTTGTATGCTAGGGAGGAGATCCCTCAACCCTGCTTTAGAGCCTCTTAACCCTGGATTAGAAAGGGAAAGGAGACTTAGAAGAGACAGGTACACCATAGAAGAGCCCCCAAGTGAATCTGTGACAGCAAGTATGGGTGAAGAACAACCCAGAACCCTCAAGGAGTTGAATGCTCCGGATGACTGTAACTCCCCTTTTAGCATTCAATTCCCTGATGTTCAGAGGAACTATGAAATAAAAACTTCAATCATCCAGATGCTGCCAACTTTTCATGGGCTTAGCAAAGAGTACCCTTACAAGCATATTGACCAGTTCTTGGCCTTGTGCACCACTTTTAATATCAATGGTTTGGGACCTGAGGCTACTAGGCTCAGGCTCTTTCCCTTCTCTCTGATGGATAGGGCCAGTACCTGGCTGACCACTCTTTCCAACAATAGCATTGCTTCATGGAAAGACCTGCGACCAAGTTCCTAACCAAGTTCTTCCCTGAGACCAAAACTAACCAGTTGAGGAAAGAGATTCTTGCGTTTGCTCAATCCCCACCTGAGGATTTTAACCAGTCCTGGGATAGGTTTAAGGAGATGCTCAAATAATGCCCCCACCACAAGATCCCAGAGTGGCAGCTTGTATAAAGCTTCTACAATGGGATTGATGAGAAAAATAGAGATATGGTCGATGCCTCTTGTGGTGGATCCTACATGCACAAGACTGCTGAGGAGGCATGGGAATTGTTTGAGGTGATTAGTGAGAATGCATTTCAAAAGCCATCCCTAGCAAGAACTAGTCCGAAATTTGAGTCAAAGGTGGGGCCTACTGCTGGATCAAGAGAAAATTTTATGAGGTGTCTGGGAACAATGACCTACAGCTGTAGATGGCAAACCTCTCTATGAAGTTTGACAAATTATTGACTGTGATGCAACCCAGAAGGGCTGCTCATGTGGCGGAGGCATGTCTGATATGCCAGTCCCCACAGCACACAGTGGAGGAATGTCCATTTGCAGGGCAATTTCCTGAATTGGTTTTGGAACATGCTGCTGCTACTCAATCTTATGGCCAGCGACAATCTGAGGGCTACAATAGGCTGCCATATGGATACTAGCACCAAAATGCTGGTTACCAATGGAGAGACCACCCAAATCTGAGGTGGAGGTAAGACAACTACATGCAGCCCCAGTAGATGTTGGCCTTACCACAAAGGCCACAACAGCAGTTCAATCAAGGGAATGCTCCTAGGTCTACCTTCCAGCACCATCAGCAGCCCCATCAGCAGTAAAATCAGTTGGTCTTACCCCCTTCTCAACCTAGAAATACTTATTTCGAGGACCAGGTCTTGACCTCACTGCAAAACCTGGGTTCCTTGGCTCAGACTGTGAACTCTCATGGTCAGAGCATTAAGAAGATGGAAGAACAGATTGGACAACTAGCGAACACCTTAGCCAAAAGAGAAGCGGGAAGGTTGCCCAGTCAACAAGTGGTTAATCCCAAGGGCCAATTTTTGATTGGTGAAGGATCCTCAGACCTTGAAGGGGATCTTTCATTGAATTGATGATAAGAACTGTGCACCTTTGTATGATATGTACTTTACAGTTTAGAGGAATTTATAGCAATCTTGTTGGAATCTGAGTTTAGTGCTTTATGCCTACTTTTATTCCTGTTCCCTTTGCTTGCTAATTTCAAGTGATTGAATGATAATGGTAGTATTTGAATGCTTTTCATGATGTGTAAATTTAATGCTTTGAGAGCATGGGAATTTGTGAATGCCTTATAATGCTTATGAGTGTCCCTGGAAGAGAGCCTGTGAGAGAATCCACCCACAAAATCAGGGTCAAAAGGCTGCCTAGTGGGTGAGTGAATCCTAACTTTGTTAAGCATCGCGGGGTTCTAAAAATCTGGTTTGTTTTCCTCTCGCGCAATTCTTAAAGAAACACTTTGCTATGTTGTCGCGAGTTTTCGATATAGCTGGGTGGGCTGCCTCACGCAGTTCAAATGAACATCTAATCTTGCGACCCATTCATGCCTATCCAGCGAGCAGATATTTTCAAAGCGCGTCGAGCCTCGCGATATTTAAATCCCACCCCGTGCTACTTTTCTTTACTGCTTTCTCTTTCCTCTCCTGCCAGCGAAATCGTAGCTCCCACCCCTCTCAATCTCTCTCCTCCAGCTTCCTGTCTACAGTTCATTGCTCACTTTAAAATTCTAGATTTTTGTTCTTAAAGCTTCCATCAACAGTTGCCCCCTGCTAGGAGCTCTTGCGATCTACCGTGCGTCATATTGAACAGATCCCTAACTTTTAGGGTTAGACTCAGCTCTTAATCTTTCCTTTCAAAATTTCAACTGCACACTCACCAAGGAGAATCTTGATGGCTCCTAAAAGTGCACCTGTGAAGAGAGCCAGGGACCAGGCCACCGTGGAGCCTGTTCCTAAGAAAGCCAAGTCCTCTACGACACAACAAAAAGGGAAGGTGCAAAACACCGATTATTCTACACCCTCCGAGCTCCTCATTTCCATTCCCTTAGAACTCAAGCCATTTTTGAAATATCGTTTCTTTGAATCGAGCCGTTGTCGGCTCGCCATTGAGTTCTTGCGCAAGGCTGGTTTGTTCCCTTGATGCAAATGATTCTGACTAGCCTATCCTAGGTTAGTGCAACTTTTACCAAAGAACCTTAGGGTCGCACTGCATACACATGGGCAGCCAGCCTCCTTGTGTTAGTTGACAATTTTGAGATGTTGCTAACCCAACGTTGATTGTCAAGTCATGGGCATCCCCGCCATTTTTATCCCAATCATGGTTATGGTGCCCCCGTGAGTGCCCTCTCAATACCATTGCCTGTGCCATTACCAGAGGCTTGAAGGCCAGGGGACTCCATCGTAAGAAGAGATTTGATCCCAAGTGCTTGTTCATCGATCAAGTGGTAAGGAAGAATATCTCATGCCTCCATCGCCATCAAGAAGAACGGAGGACACCAATTCGATGCTCTCTATTCCTTCTCTCGGGCCATGATTTAATGCATGGTTGATTTTTGAGGCCATGAAAGATATGATGGTGAAGCTTGGGCGGCAAAAGAAGGTCCGCACTCTCCCCTATGGAAGACTCATCACCAAATTACTTCTGAAGGGAGGATACAAGATACTAGTGGGGGAGTTATCTGCTGACCTCACTCCCACCACTTTTGCCAAAAGACAATGGGGGATCAGCGGAAGTCTAATGGATCCCCAGAAGAAGAAGAAGGCTGAATCTTAGAATGTTTCTGAGCAGGAAGAGGGAGCTGCTGTGGCAAAGGCCACCCCTGCCCCCAAAAAGAAGGCTAAAACCCCTGCCCCAAAGAAGGTGGCGCGAGCTTCTATCACCTCGCTCACAGAATCCCTCCATCCACCACACTTGCCTCTCCACTAGTTTCTTCACCTATTCCATCTCTCCCTTTCCCTCTCTTATCTCCCTTTTCCATTCCACCCCCCACTGTGATTCATTCCTGGGTGGAAAGTGTTGAACCCCATGACAACACTCCTCCTTCACCCACTTTACCTCAATACACAGCCCCCGTACCTCCGACATCCTCTGACCTCAACCCTGACAGCCCTCCCTTGATAACATACCTTAAAAAGAAAACCTCTCACACAACCCCTGCCTTATCTTAACCCACTTCCACCTCCACTGTCATTCCCACAGACACACCCCATATTGACCAACCCCTAGTCCAACCCCTCCCAACTACATCTTCCCTCCATGATCTTGACTTTAACCTAGCCACCACTTCAGGGCATCAGGCCTTCATGAGTACCTTGCTTGATACCTTGCCCACCCACGACATCCCTCTCCCGATTCCCACTCCCTTCACCACATCATTCCCTAGCCCCTTTCAACTTCTCCCTACCACTTTCCAATCATGCCCCCACTTCCCTTTCCAACCCTGCTCCTCCTATCCTCATACTCCACCCAACCAACCTCGAGATACCCTTACCCATATCCTTTCCCTCATACATGACATCCAAACCCAACTCTCCAACACCACAGCCCCCAAATGCAAACCGACATAACCAACATACAATCCACCCTTCAAACATTGACAAACCCAATCATCCCTACACAACCTCCTACCACCCCATTGACCCAACCCCCTTCCACCTCGACTCCATGCTTTAATGACCTCACCCACATTGACTTACCTACACCCTTCACCCTCCAAGACACCATACCCCACCACTCCTTCCCCTCTCTACCTACCCTACCCCCTCTAATATTACCTCCACCTCAATTTACCAACACTTCTACCCAAACTGACCCCATTCCCTTCCCATCCACCTTTCGACCCTTCACCATTCCATTCTTCCCTTACCTAGACCCATCGACATCCACTGCCCTTCATTTCCCTTTCCACCCATACCTTCCATTCCACCTCTTCTCCCACCCCCTCCTCAATTCACTGACCATTCAACACAGACTACTCCAGCCACTTCCACCCCTTCTCTTGACTTCATCCTTACACCACCCACTCTTCCCCCCCAGGATCAATCCCCTTCTACTTCTTCCACTCCATTTCTAGCCATCTTACCCAGACACTCCTATTACACCCCTCCCTACTTCACCCTCCTCCATGCCATGAGGGACAATGCCTATATGAAGGGGGATGTTCTCAATGGCATGGCCCAACTCCGACAAGCTATCGAATACCCCTTGCTGCAGAAACTTAGTGACTTGAAGCTTGCTCACCACGAGCAGCTGAGAGATATTTCTAAAGGATGGAAGGCAATTTTGGAGACACTCAATACGAACAAGGCTGCGACAACTTATTACCAAATGACTACTGAGATTGAAAAAGCAAATGCAGAAAGGGCGAAAAAGCATAACCGATTATTAGAAAAAAAATTGAACAATGCTCAGGAGATCAACCGACTCAGTAAGGAGCTTGCAGATACCAATCTCCTGTGGGCTAACAAGAAAATTAAGATCTTGGAACAGAGAGTTGCCTTCCTACTTTCCCAACCCATACAGGCCACCCCTCTCGCCACAGCTCCCCCTGAGGCCACATCTTCTTCCACACAACCAGGCCCATCTTCTTTCACCACCCCTATCCCAACACCTCCACAACCTATTTCCCCACCTCCTACAACCCCAACTTAGGTACCTCCTCCTGTTCCTCCTCAAATGCCTACTGCAGTTCCTACTGCAGTACCTACACAACCTATTGCTCCTACTAAAGTCCCTACTGCAGCACCTGCTCTTGTCTCTGTGCCCCCCCTGTTCCCTCTTCTGCTCCCAAAAGAAAATGCACTCCTTCCAAGAAAACTCCCACTTCCAAAAGAGCCACTGTAGCCCAAAAAGGAAAAAGGTCGGCCCCTACATCCCCACCTCCAAAGGTCACAAGAGCTTCTGCTCAGGATGATCCCCATGGTCGCCTACTTTCCAAAGAGGAACGCAGACAGGCTGCTGCTGTCCTTGGATTGGATCCCTCTGAGCTTTTTCCTTCTGACTAACTCGATTACGCACCACCTAGATCCCAAGTGCCCCACTCTGTTGCTCCTTCATCAAGCCCTGCTGAACAATCCTATCCTCAGTGAAGGAAGGTTGCTGCCAAGAGGGCTACTCTCCCAAGTGGCTCTTTGAAAATTGGTAAAGACAAATCTGCTCAGTCTGAGGAGGCACCACCACTAAGCTAGCCCGTGAAAGGGAAGAGCCCTGCCATTCCTGCAACCAAAGTACAAAAATAATCTTCTGTGGCTCCCCCTAAACCAGTGAAAGGGAAAAGTCCTCTCCTGCCTCAGGTGAAAACAAAAGCTAAATCCCCTGTTGTCCCTCCTGAGCCAACACCAGCCCAATCCTCTATTATCCCCCCTCTGGCCCAGCACGAGCAAGCCTCCAAAGGTAAGAGCCCCAAAGGAAAATCTCTCACCAAACCCCCTGAGCCAACCAATGATAAATCTTCAGAGATCCCTCCTGAACCAAAGAGGAGAAAAATGAGAGTCAAGGCTCCAACCATACCCAAAACTACCGACCAAAGAAAGACAGAGAGAGAACGAAGGAAGAAAGGGGAGGAGGCTTACCTTCAAGAACATGCCAAGAAAATGGGTTGGCATAAGTTTGGAGCCAGATTCTGACTAGATTGTACATAGGATTTTATCTATTTTCACACTCTTTTGCTTCTGTTTTCTGGTAGTTTGTACACTTCTAATTATTAATAGACTTTATTCCCCTGTCATTACTATCTTACTGTGTCTGTTCTGTGTTTATTTCTTGTTCTGGTCTTTTATGCTGTAATAACTCTGCTGTGCAGACACCTTTGAACCAGTGAGGACACTGCTTCTCATAAGTTTGGGGGTGTGTGAGGCAGACCCTGCCAATGGAATAGCTAACATAAGTGCAGCAGACTCATTTGAGCAATATGGAAATGAACCTCTGTTCACTTAAGAATCATGAAAATAAGAAGTTTAAAATTTTTGCAAATTTTTTACATTATAAACTTCTAATACTCCACATTTCCATGATAATATCACCAAGGAAACTCACTTGTATCAGCACTCAGTGAATCAGTAGAGAGAGAAAAAGGTGAGGACATACTTAAAAGTTCAAAGGAAGACCATAACCAATGAGAATTGGGCCTATAAAAAAAAATTTCCATCTTTTGAGGAGTAACCAAGGCAATCCCTTCTAGTTCTAAGGACTGGCTGAGTCACTGTACTCACTAGAAGTTAGGTAGTTCCAAGTTAAAACAACTGACAGTACTCATGAGATTGAGGAAAGGATCAAGGCCTTCTCTTGGACAGTTTGAGCCTAATAAGACCAACCCTTAAGTAACTCCCCTTGTCCACACCCCCTTTGAGCTTTAAATCCTAAATTTCTTCAAAATACAGCTGAGTACTTGAACCTGAACCTATGAACCTGCTTCAGCCTACCCTCACTCTGAGAATTCAGAAGGTAAAGGAGAAAAAGTTGAAGATGGACTAGCTATGGTCAACAGTAGGTGAATGGAAAAGAAATACCTCAAATCTGGCAGTATGATAATTGGGAGCATGGTGGCATTTTTGAAAAGTAAAAACAAAAAATATATATATATATATATAAAAAATCAAAAAATTCCACAAGAAAGAAACAAAAATAAAAATGAAGAGAAGTAAGGGAGGAGTCAAGAGGAACTTTCATTGGAAAATCAAAATCAAGAAGAGAAACTGATCACTTCAAATTTGAAAATCTCAAAGAAGATGGAAGGAGCTTAATTCAAGAAGGTGAGGTCATGAATCACCTCTGTCCCCTACTGATTTCTCAATTTTGAACCCCTTCTCAACCCGCCATTCTTTCAACCCCACTCCATAAGCAACATTACAACCCAATTAAAAGCCCTTGTGATCCAAAAGTTGAGTGAGCTGTCAAGTGAAGATAAAGAGTATCCAATCTATGGTGAGGAACTGCCAATGATGTCAGCACTTAAGAACTCTGCCTATGCTCATGCTTACAGACCCATTTGGGGAATGTAACTGCTCTTGAGCCTATGAGAGAATGAACCTCTCAACAAAACCCTTATGAGAGTATGCCCTGCAAAGTTTTTGGGTCTGAACTTGAATGCATTATGTATGACCTTAACCTAATTTTTGACCTAAGGATAAGCTCAGTACTGGAACACACTTGTGTAGTTTTCTATGATTGTAAATTAATTAGAAATGTTGTGCAATCATGAAGAATTTATGCTGTTTAAGTTACTGTGCAACCAATGAATTAAATTTCTTTTATGCTTAATGAGGCAAGAGTAAACTAAGTCTGCCCCTTTACTGCTCATTGGATGATATTGCACTTTTGTTAACTGTTCAATTGAAGAAGTTTGTGGGTGTCTTCACTGAAAACCCTCAGGAGACTTCACTCCTCCACTAGGGATCACCTAGGGGTTTAAAAGGCTTGGTACATATGTTAAATGTATCCGTGCTCCCTACGAAAGTGGCATTTAATTTTTATATTAGGTTTAATGTAGCTTTGCTAAGGGACTAGCAAAGATTAGGTTTGGGGGTGTGTTAAGACCTGAAAAGTACCACTTTTTACCCCTTAACTTAACCTTTGATTAGACCCATAGCCACCTAATAAGTCCTTGTTAAGTGTTTTATGTAGGTAGTACCCAGCAGTGAAATAAGGCCAGGAATCCTGCTAAAAAGCCTATTTTGGCACCAGAAGTCCCTCAGAAGGATGAAGTCTGAATCCAGACCTAAAAATGAGCCTTGCACAGTCCAACTGAGCTTCCCAAGACTCTACAACAACTTCTCGCACAGATGATTGACTGAAGAGCTTCAGAAACATAAACTCGTGCAACTCTCGCAAAGCTCAAAAATAGGAGTCCTCGCGCAGCTGTCGTGCAGTCGTCGCGAGATGCAATTATCAGAAGAGAACTCCTCACGCAGTTCTCGCGCCATTCAAGAAGAAAGCATCCCTGTGAAGGCAATTACACCCTCACGAAGATCAGTTAAGATGTGGAACCTCACACAGTTCAGAACTCATCAAAGCCTCGCGAGGTAACTCACAAAACCCAGTGAAGATAAGTGCTCACGAAGTTCTCACGCTATTCAAATCTATCCTCGCAGAGATCAACCTCGCGACTGCTTAAGCTCCAACCCCGCAACATTTGAGGCTCTGGTGTCCACTCAACCTCGCGACTGCCTGAAGAGCAAACCAAGCCAACCTCGCGAAGGCGGAAGCTTCAATTTCAAATCATCCTAGCGAAGAACAAAAGCTACCACGCAACAAGTCTAGGAAACAATGGCTACCTAGCGAAGCTCTGAACCTCAAACTTCCATCTCTTCTGTAGAGGACTTTCTGGGAATTTCCAGCGATTAGGGCACGCACTCCCATGCTTAAATCTTTGTCCACGTGCCCCAAGGCATTAAAGGATCACTATTCAGCTATGTGGCATCATTAAAATTAGGGTTTCCTGACCCTAATGCGCTGCCACACCACTGCTATAAATACCCACACTTAGCTTAGGTTTAGGGGAGCTCAGACTTTCTTTTCTTTCTACATCCTGGAATAGCTAGGAACCCATCTCATTTCTAGGAGACCTGATCTGAGATCGTTTAGTTTTTCTTTTTGTAGTTGTAAGTAGCTTTCTTTTTCTTTTTCCTTCTCTCCATAGTCCATCACTTGCTGGCTATGTCTTTGTATATATTTTGAACTAGATTAATGGAAGTTCTGTAATAGGATCTGTACTTTATGGGATTTGTGTTTGTGTGTGAGATGCTTTGTACAAGGCTGTTGCCTTGTGATCCGCCATTGCTTTGGCTATGTTTCAAAGCAATGGAGGACTGATTCTAAGGGCCACTGAGATCCAAGTGACCTGTGTGTCGGGGCTATCATGGTCCTATACAGCCTTAGCCCCACCACAGGACCCACTAGATCTGAAATCCCCATGGGAGCTTGAGCTGGTAGCCTTGTGACCATGGTGGTAGAAACGATATTCTTATTTTGTCTTGGGCTCCATGAGGAGGATAGCCTCTGGGATAGTCTGTGACCATTTAAGTGGACATATTATAGCCTTAGGGTGATTCCAGTCCACCGATCCAAGATGGATCTTTCTTCTTTACACCTGAGCTTGTAGAAGCCTGGTGGGAGATTGTACAGAGGCAGACTCCCTTATATTTGTATAGATCCGCCATCAGATGTTGGAACTGATCTGGTTATAGAGATTGTAGGCTTGTGACTGGACCATTGTAGCCTCACTCAAGCAATGGACAGCTAGATCGAAGGTTGTACTCAATCTCTTGCTGGTTCTATGTGTCTGGGCTATCATGGTCCTATACAGCCTTAACCCCACATATAGAGCTTTAGAGGTTGAGGTTCCCTATGGATTCTTGAGCTAGTAGCCTGGATGACATAGTGCCTGCAATGATTTACTTGTTATGTTTTGACCCATCCCTGGATAATGGTTCCCCTATGGGATAATCTGTGACCATTTGAGTGGACAGGTTATAGCCTTAAGGGTGGAATCATGGCAGAGTGATGGGTTGGATCCTTTCTCCTCAGTGGTGATAATGTAGCCACTGGACAGGATTTCTATAACATCAGATCTGAATCTGAGTTACAAAACTCCTCTGATCTGGGCTCAATAACATACTTCTCACCCTTTTATATTTATTTTCCACACTCCATCCATCCTCTCAACCCTTTCTGTAGTTTAGACATTAGAATACTTAGAATAAGTGACCTTAAACTCCCCTCCTTTTAGGACTACCAGATCTGTAGTCAGATCTGGAGGGACTACTAGAGATGGCTCCTCTGGAGCTGTAGATCACCTTTCCCTGTGGGAAAAGCTCTTACTTATCAAAACTTGCTACAATGGACCTTGTATCTTGCAGGTCTAGGATTTCTTAGTGGTGCTGATTCCATCCCCTGTTTTACTCTTTCTTTAATTTTTAAATGACTTTCACTACCAACCAATAAAGTAAGCACACACTCAGAAATCCGCCAACAAGTTACCTCCATGATCCCAGACCTGCATTGAATGCATGCATTGGTAGTGGCCAAGAATGGTCTGCCCAAAATAATAGGTATCGGGGATGTACTCTTGTTACAGCCCATGTCTAAAACAAGGAAGTCTGCTGGGTAGAAAAACTTGTCTACCCCCACTAAGACATCCTCAACCACTCTCATGGGTCTCCTCTCAGACCTATCAGCCATCAAAAGCACAATAGGGGTGGGTTTAAGCTCCCCCAAACCTAGCTGCTGATACACACTGTATGGCAGTAGGTTAACACTGGTTCCAAGGTCTAGAAGGGCCCTTCCAATTGTGTGGTCTCCAATTATGCAAGGAATAGTGGGTATCCCTGGGTCTTGCAACATCTCTGGCATTGTCATGCTTAATACAAAATTAACTGTATTAGTTGCAAAGACCTTTTTTGACAAATGGCCTCTAGCTTTTCTTTTCTTAGTACACAGGTCTTTCAAAATTTTTGCAGAGGCTGGGACCTATCGAATTGCATCAAGGAGGGGTAAATTGATCTTTACCTGCTTAAAGGTCTCCATCATTTCCTCTATCTGTGCATTCCCCTTATCAAAAGGGGCAGGACCACTCAGAGCTTGAGGAAGTGGTAGCTGAGGTACTGCTGCTTCCTCAGCTGCAAGCCTATGACTGAACTTTTGTTTTTTTCTTTTTTCATCTTTTATTTCCTATTGAGGCTCAACTACAGCCTCTTTATTTTTCCCTTGTTGTCGGGTAGCAGGAAATTCTTGAGTCTGTGCTCTAATAAAGTTCTTATTACTTTCACTCGATAGTTCTTTAGGAATGACCTCTCCTCATTCCTTTCCCACCTGGTTTTCTATCAGCATGCCAGACCTTAGGGCTGTGATGGCATTAGGCCCCTCAAAATTTGAGCAGCCTTCTCCAATCGAATATTGGCCCTTGGGGTTAGCTACTGGCTGGCTTGGCAACCTGCCCTCTTCTCTTTTGGCCAAGGCATTGGCTATTTGGCCTAGGTACTCTTCTATTTTCTTTATGCTTTTACTGTGAGAAGTCACAGTCTGAGTCAAGGGTCCAAGGCTCTGCAATTAGGTCAAAACCTGGTCCTCAAAAGAAGCACTCGGGTCAGGTGGGGAACTACCACTGATTTTATCATGGCTGCCGATGTCCGGAAATTTGACCTTGGGGGCATAACCGCTAAATCGCTGTCAGGGCCTTTGAGGTAAGGCCAACATCTGTTGTGGCTGCATAAAATTGTCTTGTCTCCACCTCAAATTTGGGTGATCACTCCATTGGTAACCAGCATTTTGGTGCGGGTATCCATATGGTTGTTTGTTGTAGCTACCAGATTATTAATGTTCAAAAGATTGGGCAGCAGCAGCCTGTTCCATCACATACTCAGGATATTGCCCGGCAGATGGGCACTCTTCCACTGTGTGTTGTGGAGATTGGCATATTAGACATGCCTCCATCACTTGTGCAGCCATTCTGGGCTGCGCCACAGTTAAAAGTTTATCAAACTTATCCGAAAGATTGGCCACTTGCATTCTCAGGTCATCATTTCCCCTAACTTCATACATCTTTCCTTTAGAAGTTTTAACAAGCCCCAGCTTAGGAGAAGGCTCTTGAACAGTTCTAGATGAGGACATCTTCTGGAAAGCATTTTCACTAATAACCTCGAACAAGTTCCATGCCTCATCAGCTGTTTTGTGCATGTACGTTCCACCACAAGAGGCATCTACCATGTCTCTACTTTTCTCATCAATCCCATTATAGAAGATCTGGACAAGCTGCCAGTCAGGGACCTTATGGTGGGGACATTGTTTGAGCATCTCCTTAAATCTGTCCCAAGATTGATTAAAATCCTCAGTTGGGATTAGGCAAAAGCAAGTATTGCTTTCGTCAACTAGCTGGTTTTGGTCTCTGGGAAGAATTTGGTCAGAAATCTTGTCTGGAGGTCTTTCCATGAAGTGATACTATTGTTTGGGAGAGTAGCTAACTAGGTGTTGGCCCTGCCCTTTAGGGAGAAAGGAAAGAGCCTTAATCTGGTGGGTTCTGGTCCCAAACCAGTGATGGAGAATGTGGTGCACAGGGCCAATAATTGGTCAATGTGTTTGTAAGGGTCTTACTTGCTAAGCCCAAGGACAGAGGGAAGCATTTGAATGATGGAGGTTTTAATCTCATAGTTTCCCTGAACATCTGGAAATTGAATGATGAATGGAGAATTATAATCATCAGGGGCATTCAATTCCTTCAATGTTCTGGGTTGCACTTCACCCATGACTTCTGTCTCAATTTCAGTAGGGGTCTCGAATGTGGTGTGTCTGTGCCTTCTTGGTCTTCTACCCCTTTCTATCTCAGGGTTAGGAGGCTCTAATGTGAGATTGAGAGATCTCCTTCCTAACATGCACACACACCAACAGCAGGGAAGACTACTTACAGACACATTGCACTTAACAAAATTACAACTATCCTAATCAACTGCTATGGAATTTTCAAAGGAGAAATAGATTGAGGTTTTGAGGCTTAGCGAAGTGCAAACAGAGGTAGCTAGACTCCCAGTGCAATTCCACTCTCCTTCTCTGCTACTGTCCAGATCTGTCAAAAATATTCTAAATGTAAATCAGCAATATCAATTATTCACAAGTACAACTACCAAAGAATAAAGAATACTAGGGTCTACTAATAGATCAAGATTCCCCAACAACGGCGCCAAAGACTTTTAAGGATATTTTTTAGGTGTGCTTGCTACTGCCTTTATTGGAGGCAGTGATAAGAATGGGGTTAGTGAAAATGAATCAAAGGTGGATTGAAAACTATAGAGCAACAAGCCTAAAAATACACAGTCCTGCAAGATACAGGGCCTGTTGTAGAAAGTTTTGATAAGTAAGAGTTTGTCCCACAGAGAAAGTTGATCTAAAGCTCCAAGGGAGCTATCTTTAGTAGGCTCTCCATATCTGTATCTTAAATGTCACAGACTATCCACTTAAATGTCACAGACTATCCAATAGGGGAACCACAATCCAGAGATGGGTCAGAACAAGTTTATCATTGTAGGCACTACTTCATCCAGGCTACCAGCTTAAGAATCCATAGGAACCTCAACCTCTAAAGTTCTGTGTGTGGGGTAAGGACTACAATGTGCACTAGCCTGGACACACAGAACCAGCAAGAGTTTTAGTACTAGCTTTTAAGCTTGGATGTTCACTACTTTAGAAAGATAGCAGTGATCCAGTCACAAGCCTACAATCTCTACAGCCAGATCAGATCTGCCATCTGATGGTGGGTATACAAATACAGGGGAGTCTGTCTCTGCACAATCTCTCACAAGGCTACAAACACAAGTGCAGAGAAGAAGAATCTGTCTTAGATCTGTGGATTGGCCTCACCTTAGGGCTATAATTTGTCCACTTGAATGGTCACAGACTATGTACAAAGGCTATATTCCTCACAGAGGTCTAAGACAGAGCAAGAATATTACTGCCGCCACCATGTTCACAAGGCTATCAGCTCAAGCTCCCATGGGGATTAAGATTTAGTGGGTCCGGTGGTGGGGCTAGGCCTACAATGTGCCTAACCTAGACACACAGGTCACTTGGATCTAAGTATAACCTTAAGGACAATCCTCCATTACTTACAATACAACTTAGCAATGGAGGATCTCAAGGCAGCAGCCTTGCACAGAACAACTCACAAAACACCAATCCCATACATGGAATAGATCCTATTACAAAACTCCATTAAAACTATACCAAACAATCATACAAAGGCATAGCCAGCAAGTGCTGGACTATGGAGAGAAGGAAAAAGGAAAAAAATAACTCCTAACCCCTAACCTTAGCCTACTGTAATTCTACAGTCGATTTCAGGAAGGAGTACAGAAGTCACATCCCTTCAACCTTAGCTAGGCTTAGGATTATATAGCAGTCAGCTTTTAGAGAATTAGGGATAGGAAAACCCTAATTTATCACTATTTTCATGGCCCATTTCTGTTCCTTGGATGCCTCGAGGTGCGTGCACAGAGATTGGAGCATTAGTGTGTGTGCCCTAATTGCTGAAAGTTCTAAGATTTCCCCTACAGAAGTGGGGAGAACTTAGAAACTCGAGCCTTGCTAGGTAGAAAGGCTTTCCAGATCTTATCGCGTGATAGAATTGGCTTCGTTGGGTTGATTTGACTTGAAGCTCTTTCCGTCGTGGGATTGGTACATTGGTCATCGCGGGGATGCTCTGGTGTTGCAGGATTGCTCTTTCCATTTGAATGGTTCAGGAATTGCACGCGCAGTTCGTTACTTGGTGAATCCCGCGGCGATCCTCACGAAGAAACAATGTGCATGGGTTTTTGGATCGCGCGAGCAGTTCCTTGAAACTTCGTATCCCGCAGTAATTGCGCACAGGAATGCCTGGAGCTCTCTCTCTTCAGTGAATCGCGTGAAGATTAAAGACTCATTTCTTGAGCTGTGCGAGATTGCACGGGTGCCTCGCCAGTGCTTATGACTGAACCTCATGAGAATCGCATGAAGTTTGCTTTTCAATTCCTTCTGTCATCAACCGCGCGAGAACGGCATGAAGACTACGCGACCAGTTGGTGTGCGGCCTTCAAAAGCTCGCGACAACTTCGCGAAGCATTCTTCTTAATATTTTTCTGCTTTGCTGTGCCTATGCTGCAGCCAATTCTCTGTCTGGGTTCAACCTTCTTTCTTCTGAGGATCTTCTGGGGCAACAGTAGGCTTGTTGGCATGGTTAGGGGCTTATTTGTAGCTTCTGCTTATTACCTACAGGATAGACTTAAAACACATTTATTAAATGATTTAGGGTCTAACAGAGATTAAGTTAAGGGGTGAAAAGTGGTACTTTTCAGGTCTTAACACAAAGCCTGATGATGAGCCACCTTGGTTCTCAGATATCAAGAATTTTCTCGAGACCCTAACTTTCCTAGAGGGTACATCATAGACAGACCGACGAACCATTCAACGTTTAGCTGCAGATTATGTCATTTGCGGGGAATGCCTTTACAAGCGCTCCTACAATAACATCTTACTTAGGTGCCTCACTGAAAGTGAAGCGGTCAATATTATGAGAGAAATCCATGAGGGAGTATGCGGAGCCCTTGTCAGCGGTCACATGCTCGCTAAGAAAATCATACGGTAGGGATACTTTTGGACCACCATGGAATCAGATTATTACAAACATGTTCAAAAATGCTACAAGTGTCAAGAACACTCTAGTTTGATACACACTCCTGCCATTGATCTTCACTGCATGACCACTCCTTGGCCATTTGCTACCTGGGGCCTTGACGTTGTCAGAATGATTAATCCAAAAGCATCAAATGGACATTGGTTCATCCTCGTCACCATTGAATAATTCACCAAGGGGGTAGAAGCGGCGTCATATGCCAACATCACTGCCAGTCACATTGTGAAATTTCTCAAGAACAATATTGTGTGCCGATTAGGAGTACCCAAAGATATCATCACGGACAATGACACAAACTTTGAGAATAAGCGCATCCGAGACTTCTGCGAGCAATACATGATCAAGCACCATCGCTCATCCCCTTATTGGCCTCAAACTAATGGAGTCGTGGAGGCCGCAAACAAGACAGTCATCCGCATCCTTGAGAAAATGGTCGTCACTTATTGATATTAGAGCGAAATGCTGCTATTTGCTTTGTCGGCCTACCGAACGTCGATCCGTACCGCTACAGGGGCAACACCATTCTCCCTTGTGTATGGAACCGAGGCCATCCTCCCGATAGAGGTTGAAGTACCCTCACTCTAAATCCTCATAGAATCAGGCTTACCCAAACCAAAAAAAGATAGATCCCGCTTTGAACAATTAAACTTATTGGATGAGAAGAGACTCCTAGCCTTGTGTCACACTCAAGTTTACTAGGGGCGAATCGCACGCGCTTATAATAAACATGTCCGCAGTCGAGATCTAAACGTAGGAGACACTGTGCTGAAGAAGATCTTCCCATCCCTCCACGCCGATCCGAGAGGAAAATTTAAGCCAAACTGGGAAGGACCTTACGTCATTCGAGAAGTGCTACCGGGATATGCCATCCGCCTCGCCACCATGGACGGAGATCATCTTCCTAAGCCCATCAACGCTGGATACGTCTGATGGTTTTTCTCTTAGTCCATTACGACAAGGTAAGTGTTGGTGAAATAAATACATGACGGCTTAAGAACCACCCGAAAGAGGCCATCATTCCAAGCACAGTAGCCCAAAACCATCCCTAAAAATGATGTTATCCTTTGCTACCCCATTTGAGCCTGGGCCTTTCTTTCAATATACCCATTCCCCCAAAAAAATATACGTGTACATATACCAAAAAAAAAAAGAGAAAAGATGAAGTTGAGTTACTATAAAAATCCAAAAAAAATTGAAAAAGCAAAACCTCAAAAAGAGATTGCCTGAAATGAAGCAAAGAGAACGAAAAATGTAGAAGAATCATGGGGCATGTACAGTAAAACCCCCAAGGAAGAAAGTATGTTGAAAAAACTGAAGTCGTATGAAGGAAACCCTTTTAGCCCAGTATACCTTCAAACCCTAACCTAACCCATGGCCAAGTTACACCCTGAAGGAAACCCTCTTTGTAGGTTTGCAAGCAGTCATAATATCTGTTAAGTCAACATGAGCCGAGTCGTGAGATGACACCAAAACCCCATCCAGCCAGCTATGACGGAATCGATGTCTATGTCGTGACTCTTGAAAAAAAAAAAAGAATAAAAAAAAATCAAAATACAAGCTTAAAGAAAGATGGATATAGTGAAAACCTGAAAGGGCATTACGGGTAAAAAGAGCGGGCTTGTGCGGACCAGGTGAAAACCCGAAAGGGCTCTTGGGGCAAGAGAGCTAAACCCATGGACGTGGTTAAAACCCGAAAGGGAGCCATGGGTAAAAAAAGGGAGGAGATAAGTAAAAAAAGAAAAAAAAAGAAGAAGAAAGGTTTCGACTGATTGAGAAGATTGATGTTTGAGGAACCCTTTTGTTACTCTTCATGTACCCTCTTGTCTGACTAGGCCGCTCATGCTAGTTCGAATCGGGTCCCTACCAGAATTGTCTTTGTGAAATCGGCACCATCAAACGTATGACCCGATGCAAGGAGAAAGGTTTAACTTAATCCAAAGGGATCAACATTGCAGCCTTGGTAAAATTCAGAAACTCACTCAGGTTCGACAACATGAAAGAGTTCAACTATGCTCAAAATGGGATCCGTTATTCCGTCTCACTATCAAGGCATGAAAAAAAAAAAAGAAGAAAAGCCAAAAACAAAAAATCAAGAAAAATCCAAACACCAAAATATGTGTATATATTCCTACTCATTTTCATGTACATATTTTCAGCATCATATTTCAATATCAAAAATGAAGCAAAATAACAAAAAATCTCTAAAAACAAATATCCAAAAAATATCTTGAAAATGAAAAAGTGTAGGTAGAAATCTACTTTTTCTTCCATTGTTCAAGATACATTTTCTTTATATGTATAAAAAAAAAAGGGACTGACATTTTCTTGAGAATGTGCAGGAACATAACACGGTCCAAAGCCTCGAAGCAGGCAACTTCTCTATGATGGACAAATTAGATAAAGCATCTCACCACCGACGTAAGGTAAATTTAAGTACGTTGGCTTCAATTTCGTCGTAAACTATTGTGGAGGCACAGACTCTTGGTATGCATTGTCAAGGCGTGCGCCTCCCAGGGTTCGAGGTCCAGATAATGCTTGTTTTAAAAAAAAATGAAAAAAAGCATCTTTAAAAAAAAGAAAAAGAATAAATTTGTGCTTCCCCACAGAGCTATGCACATGCGTGTTCTGATGCAGTAAAATATTGACATTATATCAGTAACACCACTGTGCTATAATTACGTCCTAAGTCTAAGGCATGCCTTGGATTCTGGATCCTACTTCAAGGAAGGAGGAACGGTGTCAGTCTCGGTCAAGTAGTCAATGTTTCGATCGAGTCAACTCCACTACTAAATCTTTGCGATGAGCGCTCTGTTTTGGATTCATGTGAACTTAAGTGCCTTAAGCTTCAAATTCTCCGTTGTGAAAGGTCAATCGTTGGTTGAAACCAACCTATTAGGATTGAGATTACATATCAATCAAACTATGTGCAACCATGCATTCAGAAGGGTTCGTTTCCCTTTTATTTTCTGCAGGCTTAAAACCTGTGTGGGCAGCTGTATCCCTATAAAGTGTACACCATGCGTCTGGGTATCCGTATGATGGTCGTTTATCCCTGTAAATTATACCCGGGCGGGTCCCGGTCGGGGCTTCCATCACCATTGTTGTTGCTTATTGCCCTCGATGGGTGCATGATTATGCATAGTTAATTGATGATTATAATCATTGTCAAGAGAGGTTAGGATTGGATGCCCCCTTTTGGGAGGTGCCCAATGTTTGGCTGGATCTGTTCAAGGAAGTCAAAACTGGATACTCTAGGTCATGCTGAGCTGAGGCATGCTTTCAAAAAAATGGCATGTACTCCCAAAAAGCATTGTGACATCTTCACTTCACTCGGGTGGTCATGCTAAATAAACTTTGGGATAAATGGGTTCACCCAAAGATCTCAAACCCTTCTTTCAGTAGGGGCACCGGAGAATAGTCTGATGGGGTCAACAAATGCCTTGTAGGATTGGAAGCAAACTGCGGAGCCTTGCGTATGTTTGCTTCATGCCTATCTTTGAATGTGGGTCGATCACCCCTCTTACTCCCGATGCTGTTGCATTCAGAATGAATTTTAAAACATCAAACACCTTCAAATCATCTTGAGAAGGGGATGTTTTTCCCAACTAACAGGTTTTCACAACTCGTGGGGCGAATGTTTTTCCCAGCTATTGGGCTATCGTAACTCATTCCACCTCGGTTATGCCCATTAATGTCGTTAAGCGCTTAGGAACCGATTACCTCGAGAAACAAATGATTAGCCTGGTACCCCAGGGCTTTCATTTTCTCGCCATGTTACTCACTTAATATTTGATGTTTGTTTTGAATACAGTGGACCCGTCAATAATGCCTTGGGCCTTTTCGACTGTCGCTTTTCTTTGGCATACGATCACTAGTGATCGGATACCAAAGAGGGACATCTGTAGACACCCACATTTGGCCCAAGGCCCGATCGAAACACATTTTGAGAGAGGCACATTTTTGAGCTTTTGATGGCATGTATGGAACCCTTAGGAATCACCCTAGATCCCTTAGGAACCTATCCCAAACCTTTAGAAACCAGTCCCGACCCATAGAACCCATTCCAAACCCTAAATCTAACCTTCTCGAGCAATGGATAAAGAGTGGTGCACCAAGACTAGCTGAGGTCTTTTACTAATATAAAATCATATACCATCGGAAAGTGGACTTCTCTAGCTTTCCAATGAGCTAAACATCACCTCGACCGGAGTTGTATATCAAATGTTACGGCAATTCAAAAATTGGGCAGAATTTCAGGTTTTTTTCTTGGCCCAACTAATAATTGCGCCAAGCCATTTTCCCCCTGAATTTACCTGGCGCAACTAATAGTTGCGCCAGGATTTTTTCCTCTAGAAATGGCCTAGTGCAACTAATATTTTTGCATGGTATAAATGGGTCCCCCCACCCCTCACGAAGCCAACTTTCAGGCTACTGTTTGTTATTGTTTCACTATACATTTGCCTGGCGCAACTAATAGTTGTGCCAGGCATATGAATAGTGACTATTGGATTTTGCCCCAAATTTTGTGTTTGGGGTTTGACTTGTTGACCACCTTGACCTTTGGGGTGTGTTTTGATAGTTCTATTGCACCCATTTACAACCTATTTGCAACCCCTTAAGTGGCTTAAGGCCTCACCCCATCATCCACCACTGGAGGACCTTCCCACACATTTCAAGGCTCCAGGAAAGCTTAGATTGCCCATTACCTAATTGCTAATCAAATTAAAACTTTAACCCCTCACTAATCCTCCCTTCCTCTATAAATAGAGAGCCACCCCTCTTGCTTAAGGGTTGAGAATTTTGGCCTAAGAGAAAGTGCTTAAAGTGAGAAGATCTTTCTCCCTTTGGTGCACCCCTCCCATACAAAAACCAAAATTCTAAAACCTCTTCCCACCCTCAGCATTTCACAAAAAACCCTTAGGCTAGGTGTGTGTGACCCCCTTGCATTCCTTCCCTACCTATTAGCTTCAAGCCTTAATAGGTAGAACCCTATTTTTCCCCATACAAAGCCTTCAAGAGCTCATTAAAGCAAGCCATGCAAGGCTCTCCTACGGTGCTACAAGGGCCCGAGGGCTTCGGCTCTCCCCATTCTTCACCTATCTCCTTTTGCTCTCCCTACCCTTACACTTTGTGTTGTTATGCCGCCGAATTTTCGACAGGAACGGAGGGGCACAAATAGGATTGGAGGCCCATTTGGGCTAGAGGGGACCATTTTCTTTTCTTTTAGTTCATTTTATTTTTGGCCATTAGTAGAGACCGTGTTAAGCGGGTTGATCGGGTACCTAACACCTTCCCGATCGATAACCGAAGCCCCTACCCAAGAGCCTTTGGTGTGGACCGGATTCAGAGTCATATTTTTAGCACTTCGATGCTCATAAAAATGAACTAGGTATCCCGGGACACCGAAAGCTCTGGGTGGCGACTCTATATTTTCGTTAGAGCACATTGTCGTGACAGGATCGTCTCGATTCCCATGGTTGCACAGAAGGTAATCCGAATGTGAGGTCTAGGACGCGGTTCCTCTTCCATGTTTATTCCCTTAGTTTTAACAGCGGCTATTGTTCGAGCCTTTTCCTTGGCCTCTCAAACTTCTTGTTCAGTGGGCTTGTAGCCTAACCCAAATCTTTTTTGTTGCCCGCCCTTAGCTGGTTCTCTCCTGCCTTACAATCGGGATCCTAACCCCTTTTCTTTTTGATAGCCCCATTTCTGAAGCATGGCTACTACTGCCACCATTCCACCACCGATCTTAAGAGTGATCCTCTTGAGGGGTTCAGGGATTACCATTGATACATCATATTCAAAGCTATGAAGGTCTGTCTCTTTGGTCGTGTGTGGCACATCCAACAACTTGGGATTCTCGATACTGTGGGTAGCTTTTTCTCTTTCTTCCTACCCCTCACCTATAATGGTGACAAATTTCTACTCTGACACAAATATAAGCTTTTGGTGCAGGGTTGAATGTATTGCCCCGACCTCATGTAACCACGGGCACCCTAATACCATATTAAATGTAGACTTGATATCCATAACTTAGAAGTGTAAGGAAAAGGTCATTGGCCCGATGACGAGATCAAGGTCGACTTCTCCAATTATCTCTCTTCTCGTGTTAGTAAATCCTCTTGCACTTGTTCTTGCTGGCCTGAATGTGAAAGGATCTACCCCTATCCTGCTAGTGGTTATCAGAGGGCATACATTCAAGGTTGATCCATTGTTTATTAATACTAATGGAATCACCAGGTTCCCAGCTTCTACAGTGATGTTGAGGGGTTTGGAGTGATTATTTCCATCATCTGGCAAATCAACACCTAAAAAAGAGAACGCATTGGGAGCCAACACCTGCCCGATTATTTGTCTGACTTCGTCTGGGGTTACTTGGATAGACACATGTGCATCTTTTAATGCTCCCATTAAAGCTTGGAAATGGAACGGAGATGCCATTAATAAATCCCAGACGGTGATGTGGCCTAGCATTCTCTTCAACTACATTTCCAGTATGTACTCTCTGCTCATTTTTTTTAAGGGGTTCACCGTAGTAGGTTCTTTCTTTTCTTTTGGTCGGGCTGGTACTGATTCTTTAGGTTGTTTAGAGATTTTTCCTGATCGGGTAATAGAATGCACTGTCCCCTCTCTACTATTGCCTGCATTGATATCTGTTTGATCATAATTGAGCGGGACCTGATGGGGATCGAAAGTCGGCCCTAGGATCTGAAATGGAGAGGGTGAGGATATCTGAGGTGCCTGTATTGATGGCATAATAAAACTGGGCCAAATCAGGTTGACTGGTGCTGGAGATCAATAAACTAGTGGGGATACTAAAAAATTAGGCCCATTGTAATGGAGTGGTACCAGAGGTGGATTGATTGGGGGTGGAGCGAAATTGGGCCAGCTGCATTAGATTGGTGTTGGCGATGGATTGGGTGACACATAGTGATTGACTATTGGTGTTGGGAATGGCTGATATATCTGGGGTGAGTAAAAAATAGGCTCCACATGGTTGACAGGCCTGTGTAGGGAAATACATCGTCAAATCTAGGGTTGCTACTTGTGGTGTAGGGTTTGAGAAATAATCGGCTAAATTTAATGGCTCAATCACCTTTATGATCTCATTCTTATGACCCTGTTGCCCGAGTGGCATGAAACTCTCTTTTTCAGTGATGGATTCTGAGGGATCGAATTCTTTCGTCCCTTCCTCCAACATGTTAATGGTGGCCCTTGGGCCCATTCCTCCCTGCGGGTGCGACGGGAACAGTGGCTGCATGATATTGATGTGCAGGTTTGCTTGGGGGGTGCTGGGGATATGAGTTTCCCTTGCCTCTATCAAATCCTCTATCGCGTGTTTCAAAGGAAAGCACTGATCAGTTGGATGTCCCGACTCTTGACGGAAATTACAATGTGTGTTGAGATCATAATTCTTTGGGATTGGATTCAGTAGAGGTATTGGTTGAAGCTGAGTAACTAAACCCTTCTAGATCAGCAATTGTAAGAGGACATTTAGGGATTGTCCCAAGGGATTGAATACTCAGTCATACAGACCCCTTCTTTGCTCAGGGGTCATTTGCCCCCAAGGGACATTGTTCTACTTTGGAGCCTAATTTGTTGGTGCTGGTGTTGGTTGTGCTACTGCAAACTGAAAGGGACCATGTTGGTGTTCGGCTGTGTTCATTATATTTTGTACCTCTACCCCTGCTCCTCTCTCAGTCTTCTGTTCAGTGAACTTTTAGACCCCACTAGCCCCACTGGACACATTCTTACTCAAAAGTCCCTCTCTAATTGCATCCTCACAATGGTTGGCATTCCTTACGAAGTCATCAAAGTTGGAATGATGTTGGTATACTAAAAAATTTGAGATGACTGAAAGAGTATTTTTCGAGATCATCTTGATCTGCTCATCATCGGGTATTCTGTTCCTGACCTGAGATGCCAATGCCCTCCACCACCCAAGATAATCACTGAATGCTTCATTAGGATTTTGCTTTAGCCGTGCCAGGTCTGATTTTCTGGGTTCAATGTCTATGTTGTAGACATATTGCTCTTGGAATAAGTGGGTCAGATCCTTCCATGTTTTGATCATGGAAGGTTCCGACTAAGTGAACCACCTTAAGGCCGGACCCGTAAGGCACTTTTGGAAGACCTTTATGAGATGTGCTCATCCCCTCCATACTGGCACATATCCCTGCAGTAGGACTTGAGATGTGCAATGGGGTTACCCATTCCATTATATTTGTCAAAGATCGGCACTTTAAATTTTGGCAGTAAGGGGACTTCAGAAAATAGGCACAGGTCGGAAAAGTCCATGGCATGGATCTCAGTTCCACCCATCTTCATTAATTGTTTATAGATGTTATCCAGCTGGCCCTTCAATTGCTAGAATTCTTTGGATGATGGGGCTAGGGCCGTTCCCCCAAGAGGCTGCCTCCCTTCATTTTGGACGGCATGGGTATTGGTAAGTGTGGGTGGTGGGGGACTAAAGCTGACGAATGCCCCCATATAGGCCCCACTATTTTTGACCTCATCTTCCTCATATTGTTGATCAACATACGATGGAGGAAGGGTGAGGTTATCCTGCTGATTAATAGGTTGGGTAGGTTCTTGATGAGGCCATTAGGGTTAGGAGAAACTTTGATGAGTGGCTTGTGGGGTGACGGGATGAGTGAATGGTGGATTTTGGGCAAGTGCCTGAAGATGCCATTGTACATTTTAGGGATTTAGTTGGGGAGTGAGTGGATGGTTAAATTGGGATGGTTGATGGTATGAAATGGATTGCCATATTGAGCTAGGTGTGAAGAATGTGGAGAAATAGGGCCCAAGCCGGATTGACGGATTGGATTGGAGGGGTGTACTATCTGAGGGCGAATGGGGACTTGTTATGTATAGTTAAATGTGGGAGATTGGGGGAATGCTGAAGGGTTTGTAAATGGGGTTCTCGGGTGTAGGCCATGCGGGACCTGGGATGTTGAGCTTTGATAGGTTTGGGTATATGGCAATGGGCCTTGATGGGCTTGGGGCATTGGGCCTTGATGGGTTTGGAGTATTGGGCCTTGATGGGCTGGAGCCTGGAGCATTGGCCCTTGATGGGCTTGGGGTATTGGGCCTTTATGGGCTTGCGGTATTAGGCCTTGATGGGCTTGGGCTACTGGGCCTTGATGGGCTTGGGCTATTCGGCCTTGATGGGTTTGTGGTGTTGGGACTTGATGGGCTTGGGATGTTAGGCGTTAATGGCCTTGGCCTATTGGGACTTGATGGGCTTGAGCTTGGGAAATTGGGCCTTGGTAAGTTAGGGTATAGGGTGTTGGGCCTTGAGGCCCACCCAAATGGCCCCATGGTTGATGGGAGCCTTGGATGGTATGGACAATGGAAGGTTGATTAGGATTTTGAGGGAATGGGTTGTGAATATTTTGAAGGGTTTGTTGGGGATTGGGTATTTGGGGTGGATGAGGATGGCATTGGGAGGCCTTCTAAATGGTGTAGGATTTCACCATGTCCTCCATTATGGACATGGGGTCCAGTATGGGGTTGGAAGTGGATGGCTCACCTAATGAGGGAGATGTATGGGAGAAAGTGGGCATGATCTGGGTAGAGGTAGGGAAGTTGTGCATGGTTGATGAGGGAAAGCTGGCCATTGTTTGGGTAGATTGGGGAAAATTTGGCATGACCTGGGTGAATTGGGGAAAATTGGGTGTGTTGGGAAAATGGTAAATTGGGCATGGTTTGGGGAAATGGGGGATAATTGGGCATGGTTTGGGAAAAATTGGGCATGACCTGGGTAAAGGAGGGAGAAAGATGGGATGAATTTTGAGAGGTGGTGGATGGGGGAAAATCATTGTTATTTGGATTGAATGTGGAGGGAAAATTTGGCATCGTTTAAGTAGATGACGAGAAGTGTGATGGATTTGGATTGGATGTGGAGGGAAGTTGGGAGGTATGTTGGTTTAAAATCTAGGGGGTATTTAATATGGGAGGAATATGGGATGTATGTTGTGTGGATGGATGTGGAAATTGGGTACAGTAGATGGATTGGGTATGGGTGTGCTTGGAGTGGATGTGGGTAAGTGGGCGTGTAAGTGGGTTTGATATGGGGGGAAAATGGAGTGTATGTGGGGTGGATGTGGATGGATTTTTGGTAGATGTGGATGGAAAAATTGGTGCATCGAATGGCCTGGTGATGTTAAATGCGGATTTGGTGAGTGGGATGGAGGTAAAAACTTCTTCTGCATGGGAATGAGTTAGGGAGCGTGGCGGGGATGAATCGGGATCGGCATATGCCGGATCAACCGCCCACGTCTTGGCTTGGTGACGGGTTAGGTACAGGTGCCTTGGGTGGGGCCCGTAAAGTTTTCTCCTCCCCCTATGGGACAATAGAGGGTAAGGCGATGCCATGGTGCTGACACCACAAGTCTTTTATGGATTTTGATTTTTTCTTGATTATTTTTTGAATGTTGAATTTTGATTAATTTATTTATTTTTGGATAACACAAATGACCCTTTAGTACAAGTTCTAGGGCCTTAGAGTTCCGCTTCATGCGGCATTTGCTCCTTAAATATTTTCCACGGCGAGACCCAGACGCGCTTCGGAAGAGATAAAGGGTAAAACCCTTGTTCCACGTGAAAGCACGAGAATCCATGTAAACAACTCGATCCCTCAGAATGAGTCAACAAGAGGGTGACCCCTTTTGTCCAGTGAGGGCATATTGGGTGTCAGAGGGTGTGGGATCTATCGCAGGTGCTAAACCACTAAGCGAGGGACTCGGGAAGGTGATAATATGCCTCAGATTCAGGTTGCCTAGCCCAGAACAGACATGGCGTGTGTATTATATGCGCTAGGCCAAAATCTGGTGATTTTTGCTTGGTGTGTGTATTATACACGGCAGATCAATTTTGGGTAAAAATGGGTTGGCATGTGTTTTATACACGCTAGAGCAGTTCTGGGTAAAAATGGTTTGGCATGTATTTTACATGCGCCAAGCGAAATGGAATTTATATTTATATTTTGACAACAAACAGCAAGCCTGAATTGGTCTCTTTTTTTGGTTTTCTGGAAGCAATGCTTCCAGGGAATGATTTTCTTGTTGTAACGGGTCCCTCCTCACCAAACCTAGGGATACAAGGTTGTTTCGGGACAACTAACGCACTCCCCCAAGGGTTTTAAGCTTCAAAACAAGATCGGTTACCCAGATATACCTCCGGCGCAAGTGCCTTCTTAGATATTGGATGGGGTGGTACTTTTCTAGATCATCACCACTAGGGGTTGTCGTCGTACCAAGAACTGGGTGTTTGTATCTCTGCCTAAATTCCCAACCCTTTAAAAGCTACCCCCACAAAAATGATTTAAGTAAATGAATTTATTTTTAACGTTCAATTTTAATTTCAAATTTTAAAAGGGTAGTTTGTTTAGGTTCAAAAATGGGTTGTGATGATCCTGTGTTGCCTATACGGGCCGGCGTCCATTGATGGTATATGAGTGGGAAAAAATAAAAGCTCACGTAGGCCCGCCAAATGGCTAAGGTGTGTAAAATGTACAAGTAAGCCTGCCAATCGGCTAAGGCATGTAAATGATGGAAAATAAATGAAAGAAAAGACAATGCTCAAGTAGGCCTGCCAATCAGCTAAGGCGCTTAAATGACGAAAAAGTAGGGGTAAGTAAAAATTGACGGAATTGTAGGGGTAAGTATCAAAGAAATGAAGCAAAAAGGGTTAATAGACAAGAAAAAAAAAAATCTATATATATATATATATATATATATATATATATGTCGAAACCTCAAGGGGAAGCTCTACAAGCTATCCCCAGCAAAGTCGCCATCTGTGCAACCATAGATTTTTATCAAATTTGTTGCGACGATGCACTCGTAATAAAACTAGAGACACCACCCGAAGCTTTTGGTGTCCTGAGATACCCAAATCAATTTTATATGCACCGAAGTGCAAAAATATGACTCTGAATCCGGTTTATGCCAAAGGCTCTTGGGTAGGGGCTTTGATTATTTATCGGGAAGGTGTTGGGCACTAGATCAACCAGCTTGTAAGTGGTCGCTACTATGGCTGGGTCTATGTGTGGCTGATTTATATAATATACATATATAATTATATATAAAAAAAGAAATAAAATGAGCGGCACTTCCCTTTGCCCGAAGGCACACCAATCCTATTGAGCCCTTCCAGCTTGCCAAAATTTGAGAAATGTAACGGCTCAATTCTAGGATAGGGGAAAACCAAAATAGGGTAGAGGAATAGCGGGGAGAGTCGGAGCTCTCGAGCCCTAGTAGCACAATGAGGACCTTCGCGTGGCTGCGTTTGATGAGCCTCCAATAGCTTTGATGGTCGTTGGAAGGGTTCTAATCTCTAAGGCTTAGTGGCTAAGAGGTAGGAGAAGAAGGCAAGGGGGTAGACCTAGTTAAATCTAAAGGATTTATGATGGAAAATGGATGGTAAAGGATGAATCTCAGTTCTGGAATTTTGTCGGTGAAATGCTAAAAGGGAGGGCACTCTAATCTTTTCTCTTCTTTAGAATTTTTTTCAAGCCATTTGCAAGGGGGGTGCCTCCCTATTTATTGGAAAAAGGGAGGTTAGGAGGGTACTTAAGAGCTAACTAGGGTTAGTAATTTGGTAATTTTCAAATCTAAGGTTTCCTAGGATCTTAAGGGCTTGGAAAAGTGGGCAATGGGCCCTAATGGTTGATGATAGGGTGGGGTTTCAAATGACTAGAGGGTTGCAAATAGGGTAAATTAGGGTGCAACAATCCTAATGAAACCCACCCTAAATATTGGGATGGTCAACAAGTCAAACCCTAAAAGTAAAATTTAGGTAAAATCCCAGATTTATTGTAGCTAAGCCTAGCGCATGTATTATCCACGCCAGGCATATGTACTATGCCTGGGAAGTCCAGAGGCCGCTGAGGGGCCCATCCATGTTTGGCATGTATAATATACACGTGAGGCAAAATATTAACATTTCTGCCTGATATTCAAATCACCGTAACCTTTGATATGTAACTCCAATTGAGGTGATTATTAGCTCGTTGGAAAGCTGAGGAAGTCCTCTTTCCAATGGTAAATAAAGCAGCTCCAGAAGTGGTATGCATAAAATTTGGCACTCCTCTTTCCATCCCCCTCTTCGGAGGGTTCAAAACAGGTCCGAGAGAAGATTCTAATGCGTTTAGGAAGGTTGGGGTTGATACCTAAGGGTTCGGGAGGGGTTCTAAAGGTTTTGGGATGATTCCTAAGGATTTGGGAAATACTTTCGGAAGCTCGGGGGTACGCCTTTCTCGAAGTATGTCTTGATCGATCTTAGGTAAAATTTGGGTGTCTATAATGTGAGTTAATCAACTCAAGCAGTTTAAAGCTATTATAATACAGTCAAGTAGTTCAAAGCTCATTGGATTCATCCTGTCGAGCACTTAAAAGGGTGTTTTTTATCAGGTCGAGAGCCTATCAAAAATTGCTCGAGATCAACAGCTGGAGCTGCCTGAAGCATTCCAACCACTCGAGAACTGCTAGAAATAAAATTTAGAAGTTGTCATCTGCTCAAGGCATGGGTTCCAGCAGTCATCTGCTAGCTCTGAAGGCTATTTTTTGGAACTCTATCAGCACAGGTGATACTTAACCGAACTACTCCATGTGTGCATGACTTTTCTAATAAAATTGGGGCAATACTTGGATGAAATTCGGCCACCTCAGCAGATCCTAACTGACTGATTTGATTATCCTCTTCTTTGATTGGCCAAGGCAAATCAGTTACACTTGGGATTAGTATAAATAGGAAGCAATAAAACAAATAAAAAAAAAAAAGAAGAAAGGGGAGAGATCGGGGGAATTTTGAGAGAGAAATCGGGAGCTATTCTAAAATTTTCTTTAGGCCTTCTTCATTGTCTCTTTTCTCTCCATAGCCTAGCAATGGTTGGCTAAAGCTTTGTAACAGTTAGGGATAATTTGATCTGTAATTTGAATTGTAACAACATTTTGAGAAATTTGGACGTTGCAGAACTATAGATCTGAGGGTTAATTCATTATAAGTTCTTTATATCAATGAATAACTGATTTTATAGCTCATTTAATCTGTAAGATCTAGTGGTTTTCATTTGATTCCTATAGATTTTATGTACCTACGTCTACATGAGTTTGTAGCCTTGCAGACATAGCATTTGCAGTGATTTTACTGTTTCATCTCTTTCTCCATGACTGGATTATATTCATGGGATACTTTTTGACCATTTGAGTAGACAAAGTATAGCCCTAAGACTAGTCCATATCTCAAGACTGAGTTGGATCCTTATACCTTGCATTTGTGCTTGTAGCTAAATGAAGGATTGCTGCAAATCTAGCTTTTTCTCTACTTTACAAATCAATTTTAGAGTGAAAAATTATTTCTTGGCTATTTACCTCTCCATATTTTAGTTTTCTTTCACCAAAACATCTACTATTTTCTTTAAACCCCCTTCATTTATCTTTTATCTGTCTTTTAATTTTGTTTTTAATCAGATCTACTCTATTGCTATTTTTAATTTGGTGACAACTCAGAAACTCTATCTCTTTGTCCTGTTTTTCTTAGTCTAAGTTAGAATAGGATTTGATCTGCTAGATCTGTAGCAGATTTGGAGATTTACTACCTTTTAGATCAAAAATCTCTGTGAGACAAACTTTTACTTTTTAAAACTTTCTACAACAGTCCTGGATCTTGGAGGCTATGTTTGTGTTTGTGTTTGTGTTTGGAGTAGTAGCCAAGAGAGGAGCAAATAGATTGCAACTGGAGCTGACTCTGCCTGAGTTTGCAAGTCTTGTTCCTTTGATTACAATTTCATTTCTTTTATTTGTGAATTCAGCAACAGTTCTTAGTATTTCTATTGTGTGTTGTATGTTTGGTAGAAAATCTCTTAACCCTGAGATTGTACCTTTAAATCTTGAAGTTGAGAGGATTCTTAGACCTAGGAACCCAACCCACATCCCTACTGATCATTGTGAGACAGTTGAGATGGGTGAACAACCAAGACCATTGAGAGAATATTATGCACCAGGGGTGTACTCATCCCGCTTCTGCATTCAATTTCTCAATGTTTAGGGCAACTATGAAATTAAGGCCTAAACCATCCAAATGCTGCCATCTTTCCATGGGCTAAGTAAGGAGGTACCTTATAAGCACATAGATGAACTTTTGCCTTTACGCACCACATTCAAGATTGCTGGTTTGGGAGATGAGGCCACAAAACTGAGGTTTTTTCCTTTTTCACTAAAGGAAAAAGTCTAAAATTGGCTCAACATGCTCCCACCCAACAACATAATCTCATGGAATGTCCTCCAATGTCAATTTTTAGCCAAAATTTTCCCTATGAATAAAACTATCCAGTTGAAGAAGAGCATCATCTCCTTTGCTCAATTCCCAACTGAGGATTTTCATGAGACATGAGAAAGGTTTAAAGAGCAGTTGAGGCAGTGCCCCCACCATCAAATCCCTAAGTGGTAGCTTCTGTAGAGCTTCTACCAAGGGATTGCCTCTAAGAGTATAGACATGATTGATGCATCATGTGGTGACAAATACCTCAACAAAACTGATGAGGAAGCCTGGGAATTATTTGATGTGATTAGTGAAAACTCCATGCCACAGGAGTCTTTGTCTAGAAATGACATTGAACCAGCTGCTAGAGTGATAAAAGAACCCACTTCTAAGGAAAATTGTATGAGCTTACTGTGTACAATGACCTGACTAAGAAGGTGGATAACTTGTCCCATAATTTTGATAAAATGTTGAGTGTGTTGTAGTCCCAAACTACTGCACAGGTGGAAGAGGCATGTCTGATATGCCAGTCACCTACTCACTCACTGTTGGACTGTCCCTCAGCTGGTCAATACCCTGAACTGGTTATGGAGCATGCCAATGCTGCCCAATCATATGGAGAAACCACCCCAATTTGAGGTGGTGGCAGGATAATTTCCAACAACCATAGCAATAGCAGGAAGCATTGCCCTATAGACTAGTTCAGTAGTACAACCAAGGCTATGCTCCTAGACAACAATTTCCCCAGTCTGCCCCATAGCCAAATCAGTTAGCTTTTCCCCCACCACAGCCTAGAGCACCCTCATTTGAGGAGAATGTTAAGCAGTGAAAAATAGCATTTTTCACCTCCTAACCTGACCTTTGGAAGACCCTTGAGGTGTTTAATAATGTGTGTTAAGTATGTTTTGTAGATAAGCAATAAATTACAGCCTTCACACAAACAGCCAATAAAAAGGGCCAAATAAGCAATCTGCAGCCTCAGCCTGTGCTCAAACTCCAATGATCCACAAAGCCTTATAAACTCATGGAAGGCCATAAACCCAACTAGGTGCACCTGAGATCAAGTACAATGCCAAGGGATGAAGATTGAATCCACCTAGAGGTGGCTGAGGGCGAGACAGATGAAAGACAACACATTAGAAGTGAGTGCCAGCTAAGGAAGCATAGAAATAAAGCTACCGAGAGGATCTGATGCTTGAATTTGAAGATACCGAGAGGATCCGGATCCTGTCGAGAGGATAGATTGAGGTGTAAAGGAAGCCGAGAGGATCCGAATCCTGTCGAGAGGATAGATTGAGGTGTAAAGGAAGCCGAGAGGATCCGGATCCTGTCGAGAGGATAGATTGAGGTGTAAAGGAAGTCGAGAGGATCAATTTACATGTCGAGAGGATGAATGAACCTATCGAGATCCTATTGGAACCTATCGAGAACCCGTCATCTAGTGCACCCAATCCTATCGACAACTGCTAGGCATAGTTGTCAAGAGGATGAAAAGAAGTTGTCGACAGGATCTACGACAACCAATCGACGAGTTGACCAAAACCTGTCGAGGAGATAAATGAGATGATCGTCAATCCTATCGACAATCATAGTCAATCCTATCGATAGGTCTACAAACCTGTGAATTTGCATTTAGAGCTAAATAGAACTTGTCAATTTGCATCCAGAGCCAAACAGAACCTGTCGAGAGGATCCCAAAACATCTCGACACTCGATTTAGGGAACTTCTTAGTTCTGTCTTCAATAGTTGTCCATGCCAAAAGCTTGTGTACATGTTCCAAAGCACGTCAGCGACCCCTGGGGGTATTTTAGGCACACAATGGGCCACGCACAGAAACCCTAACGGTATCACATGTACTTGTCAAATGAGAACCAATGAGAGAAGAGCTTCTAGAAGAGAAATCGACCACATTAGCATAACATAATTATTCCCTTGCATTCTGATTGGTTGAAATGGATCTAAGGATAGAGGAGGAGGAGACTCACTTCAACTTCAGTAATAGCGATTCCTTCAGGCAGTGGAGGGTTCGTAGTATACAGTGATGCTTCGTATAGTGGTTTGGGCTGCGTGCTTAATTAACACAGAAAAGTGATAGTGTATGGATCGAGACAGTTGAAAGAGCATGAGAAGAATTATCCGACACATGACCTGGAATTAGTAGCGATCATTTTTGCGCTAAAGATTTGGTGACATTACTTGTACGGTGAGACTTTTGAAATTTTTACAGATCATAAAAGCCTCAGATATTTGTTTACACAGAAAAATTTGAACATGAGGCAGTGCAGATGGATTAAGTTCCTCAAAGACTATGACTGTTCCATACAGTACCATCCAGGCAAGGCTAATTAGTGGCCGATGCCTTGAGTCGGAAGGGTTCAACTCAGTTGGCTAGTTTGATTTTGGGAATGCACCGATGGAAGTTATTTGAAGATCTAGCACTAAATGATGCGAACGTCGAGTCGCATGCTACTGGAGCATTCTTGGCTAATATATCAGTGAGACCAGTGATATTTGAGCATATCCACGAGCTACAGATGAAAGACCCGGCGCTAACCAAGATTCATCAAGATGTAACTGAAGGCATTAGATTTGAGTTCTCGGTCAAGGAGGATGGTACCTTATTGTTCAAGGGCCACCTCTGCATTCCGGACAATGTCGATTTACGGCGAATAATTCTTGATGAATCTCACAAATCCAACTATGCGATTCACTCGGGTAGCACAAAGATGTATCAGGACATGAAGAAGAATTACTGGTGGAGAGGTTTGAAGCAAGACATGGTGTTGTTGCTTCTGTGTGTGCTTGATTTATTTGTGTTTTGAAAACAGGTTTGCAACTGCTAAGTTATAATGAATTTAAAATATTAAAAAGAGTAAAGAAATATCAACACAGATAGAAGTGAATTAGCCTGCAAGATCAGGGCCAATTGTAGCAAGTTTTAAATGTAAGTGAGTAAAAGATCGTCCACAGAGAATTTGTCTAAAATGTAAGAAACACCTCCAGATTTGAGCTACCAGATCTGGCCTCTTATCCTATCTAGAAAGCACATAAGATGGGAGGTTGAATTTGTCACATTAACTAAATGATAAAGTAAAAGTTAAACTAACTGATCCAGATCTGAGTTGGGGGAACGTTTGAGGTAAACTTGTAAAAAAAATGGAGAAGTAATATCTAACTTTGATTTGGTCCTTGAAACACAATGAGAATGACTGCCGATCAACAGAGAAACGATTCAATCTTCATCTGGCTACAAGCACAGATGTAAGAGAAATAAATCTAACTGAAGGATTAGACTTAGGCTTATGGCTATGGTCTGTCCACTTTAATGGCCACAGACCATCCAATAGTCTTTAATCTCAAGCCTTAGTTTAGAACAAGAAGCATCACTACAAATGCCGTGAGAGATTAGGTTACAAACACTAATTCTCACAGGATTAATGAATCAAGGGAAATTGCATGAAAAAATAGTAAATCTAAAGGAGTCTAATGCAATAAGGAGATCAGAGGGAACCCTTAACATGAGTTCAATTGAGAATGTACGATTTATAGCAACCTTTTCAAATCCACCATTACAATTACAGAGCACAACTTAAATAGCTCTCAGATTTGTAGTCTTGAATACAACTCTGTTTTGAATTACAGAAATATCTCACAGCTCTCAATTACAAGTAAAAGTGAAGCTATTACAGGGATTTCAGATAAACTATCTGGTTTGGAAATGGGGGAATAGGAATGAAACTCAAAATCTGGATGCCCAAATTGGGCAAATGGTTTGTCTATTTATAGTTTTCCCTAAGTCCAGCTCAGATGTGTATCAACCAATCAGAAGTGCTCAGATCTGTATTGACCAATGGTAGTCGAGCACGAGGATCCAGATCTATTCTGGCCAGTCAGAATTCCTCGATCTGGTTCAGCCAATCAGGTGAAAAGAACATCAATTCAGTTATTCATTTTGAAAGTCTGTTAGAGTTTCTAGAAGTTCCCGCCAAGTTATTTCATCTCTGGGTGCTCACGTGGGGTGGAATATGCCTTCGCTTCATGCTTAGAATCCTCTGGAATGTCCCTAGGTTTTAAATGCATTGGGACGCGTGAAATAGATTACTGAATTGCCCTTGCAAAAGCTGGGAATCTCTAGAATACCTTTTCGCATAGCTTAGGGGACTTTTCGCAAGGTGTTGTAACTCCTGAAGCTCTTTTCGCAATGTTCTGGTTCTGTTCGAATTGAGTTTTCTTCTTTTCGAAAAGGTCAATCATCTGTTCGAAGAGTTCAGGTGCTCTTCGAAAGCTAAGCCTAGAGTTTTAGTTCTTTTCGCAGAGTTCAGGTTCTTTGCGAACAGTTCAAGTTCTTTGCGAAAAGTACTCTGTAGTGCATTTTTCTATTCGAATTGCTCCATACTTCTTTTCTAGGTTGAGACCAGGTCTTTGCCTCTTCAATTCAGACCTTTTAACAGCTAGTGAGGTTGTCTCTTCTCTTTCTTCCTTTGGATTGACATGGATTGTCATCTTTTTGCCACTTTTAAGCTGCTTTTATGGTTAAGCCTATCTTTATTGTTAGCTGCAACACAAGCACTTAAAAAACTTATTTAGTTCTCTCAAAGGTCTATCAAGACTCAAGTTAAGGGGTGAAAAATGGTATTTTTCAGTTCTCAACACACCCCCAAACCTAAGCTTTGCTAGTCCCTGAGCAAAGACAAAATTAAAAACAAAGTAAGAAGCCACTTTTGTAAGGAGCACAGTTGCATTTAGCATATGCAACAAGCCTTTTAAACCCCAAGGTGATCCCTAGTGGAGGAGCGAAGTCTCCTGAGGGTTTTCAGTGAAGGTACCCACAAACTTCTTCAATAAATCAGTTAAGATCACTGCAATTTTGTTACATCAAACTTTCCTCCAATCTGATTATTCACACCTGCATCAGTCATGTTGTAAGAAGATTTTCAAGAAAAACATCAGTTCAAAACTAAAATTCTGCTGTAATTCTTGTTACTACTCTGTCAATTTATGTCAAAGGTTATTTACAAGAAAAATTAATGAACAACTTGCCTTCTATTTAGGAATCCAGCTTCGATGTTACCCCAATGAGTTGATTTCAAACCCAACTCTCACCAGGATTTTCACTCATATGAAAGGAAGAGGGTTGTACTATTTCACACGGCTCAAGAGCAGTTACAGCCCTCAAATAGGACTGTAAGCATGAGCATAGGCATTACTTTTAGTTCAGAATTCACTGCTCTTTTCACCATAGATTACACAAATTCTTATCTCCATGTGATAGCTCAATCCATCATTGAACAGTAAGGACTTTACTGGGGTTGTAATGTGGCTTATGGGTGAAATTTCTCAAGAATAAAGGGGTGGAATGGTGTTCAAATTTGAGAAGTCAGTCAAGGTAAGGAGGTGATATACAAATCTTCTTTACTTCAGCATATTTTCATTTTCTTCTTTGAATTTCCAGAGCCAAAGTGGCCATCTTTTTCTCTTTCTTTTTCAAACTTCCAATGAAATGCCTTCTCTCTTTTTGTTTTGCTCAAATATTTTTTTTTTTCAAATTAGCATTGACTGGAATGTCACATTTCCTCTGCTGTTACATCATTGCTTTCATCTTGTACCCTTCTTTTGTTATCAAATTGTTACTCAATTCTCCTTTCTTCAGCTTCCTTCCCTTTATCTTCTGACTTCTTGGAGTGAGGGTTAGGCTAAATGAAGTTGATGAGGTTATTGGATGAGGTTTCAAAGGAATCTTAGATTTGTACAGCTCAAATGGTGTGTATCAAGGGCAGTTTCAACAGGTGGGGCTTTGTAAGGTTCAAACTGTCCAAAAGGAGGCCTTACATCATGTCTTTAATATCACGAGTGCTATCAAATTATTTCAATTTGGATATGTGTAACTTCTAGTGCAAGTAAGCAGATTCAATCAGTCCCAAAAGCAAAAAAAATTGCCAATTCATACCTCCAAAGAATACATTTCAGGCCCAAACCTCACTGGGTGTGGTTTTTTATCAAATTCCTGAGGTGTATCCTCATTGTTTTCCTTCTTTTTAGGTTTACTAAAACATCAATTTTCTTTTGGAAATTTCCTGACATTCACTTCATGAAAGTATTAGAATTACACTAGAAATTAATTTCAAAAGGTTTTTAACTTCTTCATATTTTTCTTTTTTTTTTTCAAAACAGCAGGTGTGAAATTAATTTATTTTCAAAAATTCCACTGATCCTAAGCTGTACTAATGTTAACTCAATTATTGATTATTGACATTTCTGTCACACCCCCAAACCAAAGGGGAGCAGGGTCCACACTAGTCCAAAGCAAAGAAGAGATATAAGCAAGAAAAAAATCATGATGACAAGAGGACAGACAGAAATGCACATTAATTTCACAAGAAAAGCCAGAATTTATATTACAAACTTATACCACAGATAAGTACAAAGTGCTTTAATAACTGGGGTCAAAATCTGTGTCATAAGTTGGTTAAATTGGCTCAGAACTGGAGTCACTGTCAGAATCAGAACTAGAATCAGTATTGGAGTCTGAACTTGATTGAGCTTTCTCCTGGATTGTGTTTTCACCGGTGTATTCTCTCGATTTGATCTTTTGGTGAGGCCAATGTACTTGCCAAGTCTAGTGGTCTTGATTTTTTCTGGTCAAGTTGTGCTTTGCAACATGGTCACTGTGCTTGCTCACTCGAACCATCGAAAGGTTTGACCCAAAGAAGTCCTTCATTTTCTCTCTCAAATTTCATAAATAACTCCAATTTTAATCTGGTTTTCATAAGGGTTTGAATGTAGGCTTGTAAATCAGCTAACCCTTTAGAACATCTCTACAGATATAAGGATTTTCTTCAATGGCTCTTCTGAGGGTGGCAAATGGGAAGGGAATGGAATGGTAGGGGATAAAAGGTGTCCCACCTGAGGGAGGGGGAGAAGAAGTGTCCAGAAGGAGGACTTCTGGCTCGGTCGGAGTGGCTTGCTCAGAGAAAGTGAGGAGTGGTGATGGGGATGCAACGGAGGGACCTCTGTCTGGGCTTTGGGTAGCATGGGCGAGTGGTGGGGTGGGCGATCAACCAATACTACCTCCGGTTCGCTTTGGGTAGCATGGGAATCAACAGTAGGTACAGGGGTAATGGTGGTTGTGTGGGATGTGGAGGCTAAGGTTTGGAGCAGGTCATTGGTCACAGACTGGTTTTCTGTGTTGATTTGGAGTTGGGCTTGGATGGATTGGAGGTAGGCAAGTATTTGGTTAATGGATGCAGGTGGGGGAGAGGTGGGCATAGCAGGGACTGGTACAACTAAAGTGGAGGGTGGGGGTGGGTGCAATGGCTGTAAAGGGAGAAGTAGGTAAGTGAGTGAAATGATGAGGGTCCGGTATAGGGATAGGTTCAAGCCCCATGGTTTCAAAAATAGATCCCATTAAGGAAGAATAAGCCTCTGTAGTGAAAGGCTCGGGTTCAGGTGTATGGGATACTTCAGGTGTGTGGGCTGAATGAGCAGGTGAATTTGAGGGGCTTTAGAGCAGAGGAGTGCAGGGAGATGGGGCAATAAAGTCTGTAACTAAAACATGGGCATTGGTGGGAGAAATTGGTGGTGTGAGTATGGTTGGAGTGGTTGGTGTAGAGGGGGGATCTATAATTGGAATAATGGAGGGTATGGGAGATGGGACAGCTGGGATAGGTGAAGTGGCAGGGGCTAGACTAGGGGAGGAGGGTGAAAGGCCAACTTCCTCAAGAATTGGTGCAGTTGAAGAGCTTGTCACCATGGGAAGGATAGTTTCTTCAAAAATGGGTGCAGCTAAAGAGCTGGTCACCACAGGGTCTGGCAGAGCTGCTTCAAGAAGTGGTGCAGCTAAAGAGCTGGTCACCACAGGTTCTGCCAAAACCGGTTCTAAGGGAACTGCAGGGGCAGGTTCAGGTGCAGGTTCACCTTCCTCTCTCATTCTTCTCAGCATGGCTTGGCTTGTAGTCCAAGCCTTTTTCCCAAAATTGTGAGGAGCAATGACTTCAAATGGCTCCTCATTATCAATGTCAAACTTGGCTCTGAGGAGGGCTGTGATCAATCTACCAAATGGGAGGCCAGCTAATTTCTGCTCCTTTTTCAACTTGGCACTAATATCAGCCATGGCTTCAAAAATTAACATAGGGGCATTGAAAAACTGCCCCTTAGAAAAATGAAAGAGAGCCTCCAGAATTGGTGTTCTCCTCTCTTGGCTGTGCCCGGTGACATAAAAACTTCCCCTCAAAATGGAGTCCATCAATAGAAATTGGGGGGCTAGGTCTCTCCTCATGATGGACTGTCCAGTGCCCACAATTCCTTGGGTTAAATGTGCAGCCATTTCTCTAAAGGAGGCTATTTCTGGAGCAGCCAATGGACCAGAAGGATCAAATTGGAAGGGTATCCCCAAAGCATTCCCTATGTCTTCAAATGTGACAGTAAGGTCGCAATCATCAATAAAGATAACCAGGGTAGGGACATCAGCATCTCTTTCAGTGACCTTGATTAGGTTTTGGTACCATAACTTCACCATTCGTGAGTAAATTTTCTTTGGCAAGGGGGTAAGGATATTGCTTAGTGAGGCATCTCTTATGTATTTTAAAGATAACAGGCAATCCGGTTTGTTGACGAAAAAAGTTTCGTCCACAATCAGCTCAGGAATTAGCTTATGAGCTTCAATGAATGGATTTGGTAGTACCAAATGTATAGGCAAAGGAGGAAGCTCAGACTCAGAGCTAGCAGCAGCAGGGATGGGTTCCTCATGTCTCACTTTCTTCCCTTTCTCCACCCTATCCGCTTTATCCATAGATAGTTTTCTTTTGGCTGAAGTTTCGGTTTTTCCTTTTGGGGTAGGTTTGCTAACTTTCTTAGCAGAGGATTTTGGGAACATGGCAGCCAACGATTTGTTCGCTTTTCCCATTCTAAATTGATGTATGAAAATGGCCACAACAGATGCTGACACAAAATCAAAATTTCCAAATGATAAACAGAGAGAATGTGTAGAGAAATACCGAGATCTAGGGTTTTTGATTGAACGTGTTGTTTGCTTGCAGAAATCCCCCAGACTAGAAGTTAAAATCCTTCTCTGAAAACTCAAATGATCGAACAAAGGTGAAGAAAAGTGTAGCAAGATTCTCAAATCACGCAAGGAAAGAAAGAAATAGGGTTTCTGTGGAACAAGTCGCTCTTCAGAAAGCTTTCGAATATGAAACCCTTACTTCGAAAGGGTTTAAATATACTCAGAGTTAATTTGGCAAAGTCCTTTTTAAGTTTTCGAAAAGTTCCAAAATAGACCTTTTGACAACTGCGAATGGCATCAATACCATTCGAAAAGTTAATAGCTTCAGAAACATCTTTTCGAAAAGAAACTAGCTTCAGAAATATCTTTTCGAAAAGAAACTAGCTTCAGAAATATCTTTTTGAAAAGAAACTAGCTTCAGAAATATCTTTTCGAAAAGAAAATAGCTTCAGAACCAACTATTCGAAAAGCAAATCCTTGCTTTCGAGCAGTTCGTTACAAATCCAGAGTCTTTTCGAAAAGTAAATTGAACTTTGCGAAAGATAATTATTACTTTGCGACTTAACTTGGAGCATATTTATACCATGCGAAAAGTGACAAATCATGAATAAAAATAGAAACAAAGAAACTAAGCAAAAACTATGAAATAAAAACATAATGTACAGTTATCTACCATCAGATTTTTGGAGGTTCGTGATGACAGATGGGCAGCACAGGCTCCTGGGTATTTTCAATGCATGGTTTGAGCCTCTGACCATTTACTTTCAAGATTCTTCCATTACTTGGATCAAGGATGTCAACAGCTCCCGAAGGAGCTGCCTGAATGACAATGTATGGCCCTTCCCATCTGGATCTCAGCTTTCTTGGAAAAAATTTGAGTTTTGAGTTAAATAACCATACCTTAGAGCCAGCTGTGAACTCTTTTCTCAATAAATTTTTATCATGGAAAGTTTTGACTTTTTCTTTGTAAAATCTTGAATTTGTGTATGCATCCATTCTCAGCTCCTCCAACTCAGCAAGTTGCAGTTTCCTGTGATCACCAGCAGTAGTTAGATCCATGTTCAATGTTTTAATGGCCCAAAAGGCTTTATATTCTAACTCTACTGGTAAATGGCATGCTTTTCCATAGACCAACCTGAATGGGGACATGTCAATTGGAGTTTTATAGGCTGTCCCTGTATGCCCACAAAGCATCATTCAGCTTAAAGGACCAATCCTTTCTGTCCTTCTTCACAGTCTTTTCTAGAATATGTTTGATTTCTCTATTGGAAATCTCCACTTGTCCACTGGTTTGTGATGATATGGAGTGGCTACTCTATGAGTCACAGAGTATTTTTTCAATAAAGTTTCAAAATGTTTATTACAAAAATGGCTTCCCCCATCACTGATAATGGCTCTGGGAAAACCAAACCTGGAAAAAATGTGATCCTTAAGAAATTTAAGAACCACTTTGTGATCGTTTGTTTTAGTGGCTGTGGCTTCAATCCATTTGGATACATAATCCACAGCTACTAAAATGAAATTATTCCCATTGGAAGGAGGAAAGGGACCCATGAAGTCTATCCCCCAAACATCAAACAACTCAACTACCAAAATAGGCTGTAAAGGCATTGAGTTTCTCTTGGAAATGCTGCCCAATTTCTGACAGTTCTGGCAAGACTTACAATGCTGCAGAGCATCTTTGAAAAGTGTAGGCCAATAAAATCCACACTGCAAAACCTTTGCAGCAGTTTTGTTTCCACTAAAATGACCTCCACAGGCCTGTTCATGACACATAGAAAGTATTCTATGAAATTCTTGGTCAGGGACACATTTTCGTATTATTTGGTCTGCACAACTCTTAAACAGATGAGGATCTTCCCAGATGAAATGTTTAACCTTGGCGAAGAAAAGATCTTTATCCATTTTATTCCAATGTTGGGGAATTCTTCCAGTAGCTAAAAAGTTGACTATGTTTGCAAACCAAGGAGTGTGTACAGTAATGGCAAAAAGTTGCTCATCAGGGAAAGATTCATTGATAGGCAGCCTATCAATCTCAACAGTTAAAATTCTAGACAGGTGATCAGCCACCACATTCTCCACCCCCTTTTTATCTTTGATCTGTAAATCAAATTCCTGTAATAGGAGAATCCACCTGATTAATCTTGGTTTGGTGTCCTTCTTAGACAGAAGGTATTTCAAAGCAGAGTGGTCAATGAACACCACTATTTGTGAACCCAAGACATGACCTGAATTTCTCTAAAGCAAAAACAATTGCCAGCAGCTCTTTCTCAGTTGTTGTGTAATTGAGTTGTGCATCAATCATTGATCTACTGGCATAAGCTAGGACATGAGGCAGCTTTTCCTTTCTCTATCCAAGGACAGCTCCCAAAGCATAATCTGATGCATCACACATCAGTTCAAAAGGTAGTGAATAATCTGGAGACTGCAATATTGGAGCTGAAATCAAACAGTTTTTTAAAAATTCAAAAGCCTTCATGCATTCATTATTGAAAACAAAAGGGACATCTTGGCACAGCAAATGACAAAGAAGTTTGGTTATTTTACAGAAGTCCTTAATGAACCTTCTGTGAAATCTAGCATGTCCCAGAAAACTTCTGATTTGTTTAACGGTTTTGGGAGGTGGTAAATGTGCAATTAAATAAATTTTTGCTCTGTCCACCTCAATGCCCTTGTGAGAAACAACATGGCCAAGGACAATGCCTTGGGTGACCATGAAATGGCTCTTTTCCCAGCTCAAAACTAGATTGGTTTCTTCACATCTCTGTAATACCAATTTGAGATGATGTAAACACTGGGAAAAACTGTCTCCGTAGATTGAAAAATCATCTATAAAAATCTCCATAAATTGGTCAATCATATCAGAGAAAATGGAATACATGCATCTTTGAAAGGTAGCAGGAGCATTACAAAGACCAAAAGGCATTCTCCTATAGGCAAAAGGGCCAAAAGGGTAAGTGAATGTGGTCTTTTCCTGATCTTGTGGGTACACAGGAATCTGGTTGTAACCAGAGTAACCATCAAGAAAACAGTAATAAGTTTTTCCTGCTAGCTTATCTAAAATCTGATCAATGAATGGGAGGGGGAAATGGTCTTTTCTGGTCATTGCATTTAATTTTCTGTAATCAATACAGACTCTCCACCCAGTTGTTTGTCTGGTTGACATAAGCTCACCAGAGTCTGTGGTTACAACAGTGATCCCAGATTTTTTAGGTACCACCTGCGTAGGTGCCACCCAAGCTGAATCTGAAATGGGGTAAATGACCCCTGCATCTAACAACTTAACAACCTCTTTCATGACCACTTCTTGCATATGTGGGTTCAGCCTCCTTTGCATTTCCCTAGAAGGCTTTGCGTCTTCTTCCAAATGGATTTTGTGCATGCAAACAATTTGGTGATTCTCCCAAATCAAAGAATAGTCCAACCAATTGCCCTTCTATGTTCTTTCAAAACAACCAACAGTTCTTCCTCTTGCTCCTTTGTGAGGGAGGAAGAAATAATTGCAGACAATGATTTATGATTTCCTAAAAACACATATTTCAAATTTTCTGGCAGCTGCTTTTGTTCTAAATCAGGTGGGTTGAGAAAAGAAGGTAACAAAGGTACCTTAACTGTTTGTGGAACGGGGAGAGTAGCAGGTTTCTAAGAAGAGAAACTTGCTGATTGATTATGAGTTCCTTGCACAACATTTATTTCCTCAGAATTTGAGATACAAACTGTTTCTTCCTCAGAATTTCCCCAAGCATTTTTAACATCTGTGGTGAAATCTTCACCGCTAAACATTGTAAAGTCCCTTCTACCAGTTCATCCAATAGATCAACATGAAAACATTCTTCAGAGCTGAATTGAGGCTGTGACTGCATTATAAACATTTAATTTTACCTTCATGTATCCAAAAGAGACTTCCATAATACCAGACCTGCATTGAATGCAAGCATTTGCTGTAGCCAGGAATGGTCTTCCCAAAATGATAGGGATGAAAGTTTTGCTTTTAGTAGGTTCCATGTCCAAAACTAGAAAATCAGTAGAACAGAAAAATTTATCTACTCCCACCAATACATCTTCAATCATCCCAACTAGCTTCCTTTCAGATCTGTCTGCTAGTTGTAACACCACATGAGTGGGTTTTAATTCTCCTAAACCTAGTTTCTCATATACAGAATATGGAAGTAGGTTGACACTAGCACCCAAATCTAATAAAGCCTTTTCAATGGTATATTCCCCAATAATGCAAAGGATTGTGGGGATTTCAGGATCTTGAAGTTTAGGAGGTGTGGCAATGGATAACACCTGATTAATTCTTTCCACAACATAGACCTTCTTGGATAACTATATCCTAGACTGTCTTTTGTGAGTGCAAACATCTTTCAGAAATTTTGCATATGCTGGAATTTGTTTGATTGCCTCAAGCCAAGGTAGATTTATCTTGACTTGCTTGAAAGTCTCCATCATTTCATCTATTTTTGTGTTCCCTTTATCAAAAGGGGATACAGATTTCATTGCATGAGGAAATGGTAAATGAGGAACTAGTCCTTCATCTACAGCTTTGGAAGCATTTTCAGAAACTTTTTGGATTTTTTGTTTTTCATTTGTTTGATTTTTCTGAGGTCCATCAAGACTCATCGCTATCATTATGTCGCTTCTTGCATATCTTTATCATTTTCCTCATTTTTTTCTTCTTCGACTCCACTTTGTTATTTATAATTCTTCCACTTCTCAAAGTGGTGAGCTTTTACTTCTTCATGTGAATTAGAAGCTTCTCCAACCATGAACCATCCCTTTGGGATTGTTCAAAGGTTGGTGGTAACTTTCCTTCCTCTCCTTTTGCCAAAGTATTAGAAAGTTGTCCCAATGTTTCTGCAATCTTCTTTATGCTCCGTGTGAAAATTCACGTCTGAAGTTAAAGATCCTAAATTCGGAGTGAATTTAGGACTTGATCTTCAAAAGAAGGGGACCCGAAGGGGTTTGAACTGGGCATTGTCGCATTGTTGTTGTGGAATGGGTCAACAAAATTTTATTTGGCATAAAAATTCTGCTAATAAGGCTGTGCAGTTTTGAAAGGCATTTGGTTCTTTGGTTGTTGCTGCTGTTGTGATTGATAATTCCCTTGGTTCCACCTCAAATTGGGGTGTCCTCTCCACGGATATTCATTTGACTGCATCTGTCCAAATGATTGAGCAACATGAGCTTGTTCCATCATTAAATCTGGGAACTATGGTGCAGCAGGACATTGGTCAATTGAATGAGTAGGGGACTGGCATATCAGACATGCCTCCTCTACTCTTGCAACATTTGGATTTTTAAGTGAGTCCATCAATCTATCAACCTTTGTGGTTAAATTGTCCATCTTTCTTTCCAACTCACTCACCTCATAAATCTTCCCTTTGGTGGGTTGCTGATTGTTCAACCTAGCAGGATTTTCAATATCTCTTGACAGAGATTCCTGTTGAGTTGAGTTTTCACCAATTACTTCAAATAAGTCCCAAACCTCCTCAACTGTTTTTTGCAAGTAAGTGCCTCCACAGGAGGCATCCACCATATTTTTGCCTTTTTGATCAATTCCTTGATAGAAGCTTTGAACCAGCTGCCATCTGGGAATTTGATGATGAGGACATTGCCTTAAAAGTTCCTTAAATCGTTCCCATGCTTCATGGAAAGTTTCAGTTGAGTTTTGTGAGAAAGAAATGATACTTTGTCTCAATTGGCTTGTTTTAGACATTGGGAAATATTTGGCTAAAAATTGACACTGCAAATCATTCCAGGAAGTGATACTATTTGGTGCTAACATAGATAACCATGCTCTAGCTTTATCCTTTAATGAAAAAGGAAAGAGCCTAAGCTTGGTTGCTTCTGGACCAAGTCCAGCTATGTTGAATGTGGTGCAAAGAGCCAAGAATTCATCCACATGTTTGTATGGATCTTCCTTACTCAACCCATGGAAGGAAGGAAGCATTTGGATAGTCGATGATTTGATCTCATAATTTCCTTCAACAGTAAGAAATTGAATGCAAAAGGGAGAATTATAAGCACCAGGTGCAAAGTAATCCCTCAAAAGTCGAGGTTCTTCACCCATAGTAGCAGAATTCTGTGTTGTTTGTTTGGTTCGTAGTAGCCTTTCAACTTCTAAATTCAGTGGGACAATCTCAGGGCTGAGAGTCCTCCTACCAAACATACAACTCAGAACAAAAAATTTGATTATTCATAGCAAACCTTCAGAATTCCTTTTTAAGTAGTTTCCCTTCTTCAAAAATTGGACATGAATAACTGCACAGGTATAAACAATAGAATAGTTTAGTAATGATATAAAAAATAAAACTAAAAACTTAGGTCTACCTATTTTAGAACAAATTCCCCGACAACGGCGCCAAAAACTTGCGCTTGCTTCTGTGTGTGCTTTATTTATTTGTGTTTTGAAAATAGGTTTGCAACTGCTAAGTTATAATGAATTTAAAATATTAAAAAGAGTAAAGAAATATCAGCACAGATAGAAGTGAATTAGCCTGCAAGATCAGGGCCAATTATAGCAAGTTTTAAATGTAAGTGAGTAAAAGATCGTCCACAGAGAATTTATCTAAAATGCAAGATACACCTCCAGATCTGAGCTACCAGATCTGGCCTCTTATCCTATCTAGAAAGCACATAAGATGGGAGGTTGAATTTGTCACATTAACTAAATGATAAAAGTAAAAGTTAAACTAAATGATTCAGATCCAAGTTGGGGGAACGTTTGAGGTAAATTTGTAAAAAAAATGGAGAAGTAATATCTAACTTTGATTTGGTCGTTGAAACAGAATGACAATGACTGCCGATCAACAGAGAAATGATTCAATCTTCATCTGGCTACAAGCACAGATGTAAGAGAAATAAATCTAACTGAAGGATTAGAATTAGGCTTATGGCTATGGTCTGTCCACTTTAATGGCCACAGACCATCCAATAGTCTTTAATCCCAAGCCTTAGTTTAGAACAAGAAGCATCACTACAAATGCCGCGAGAGATTAGGTTACAAACACTAATTCTCACAGGATTAATGAATCAAGGAAAATTGCATGAAAAAATAGTAAATCTAAAGGAGTCTATGCAATAAGGAGATCAGAGGAAACCCTTAATATGAGTCCCATTGAGAATGTACAGTTTACAACAACCTTTTCAAATCTACCATTACAATTATAGAGCACAGCTTAAACAGCTCTCAGATTTGTAGTCTTGAATACAACTCTCTTTTGAATTACATAAATATCTCACAGCTCTCAATTGCAAGTAAAAGTGAAGCTATTACAGGGATTTCAGACAAACTATCTGGTTTGGAAATGGGGGAATAGGAATGAAACTCAAAATCTGGATGCCCAAATTGGGCAAATGGTTCGTCTATTTATAGCTTTCCCTAAGTCCAGCTCAGATGTGTATCAACCAATCAGAAGTGCTCAGATCTGTATTGACCAATGGTGGTCGAGCACGAGGATCCAGATCTATTCTGGCCAATCAGAATTCCTCGATCTGGTTCAGCCAATCAAGTGAAAAAAAACATCAATTCTGTTATGCATTTTGAAAGTCTGTTAGAGTTTCTAGAAGTTCCCGCCAAGTTATTTCATCTCTGGGTGCTCACGTGGGGTGGAATATGCCTTCGCTTCATGCTTATAATCCTCTGAAATGTCCCTAGGTTTTAAATGCATTGGGACGCGTGAAATAGATTACTGAATTGCCCTTTGTAAAAGCTGGGAAACTCCAGAATACCTTTTCGCATAGCTTAGGGGACTTTTCGCAAGGTGTTGTAACTCCTGAAGCTCTTTTCGCAATGTTCTGGTTCTGTTCGAATTGAGTTTTCTTCTTTTCGAAAAGGTCAATCATCTCTTCGAAGAGTTCAGGTGCTCTTCGAAAGCTAAGCCTGGAGTTTTAGTTCTTTTCGCAGAGTTCAGGTTCTTTGCGAATAGTTCAGGTTCTTTGCGAAAAGTACTCTGTAGTGCATTTTTCTGTTCGAATTGCTCCATACTTCTGTTTTGGGTTGAGACCAGGTCTTTGCCTCTTCAATTCAGACCTTTTAACAGCTAGTCAGGTTGTCTCTTCTCTTTCTTCCTTTGGATTGACATGGATTGTCATCTTTTTGGCACTTTTAAGCTGCTTTTATGGTTAAGCCTATCTTTATTGTTAGCTGCAACACAAGCACTTAAAACACTTATTTAGTTCTCTCAAAGGTCTATCAAGACTCTAGTTAAGGGGTGAAAAATGGTATTTTTCAGTTCTCAATAGATGGCAGAGTACGTGTCGCGGTGCTTGACATGCCAACAAGTGAAGATCAGTCATAGACTCCTCGCGGGATTATTGCAGCCTTTACCTATACCAGAATGGAAGTGGGAATCGATCTCTATGGACTTCATCATTGGACTACCGCGTACTGCAAAGAGGTACAATGCCATATGGGAATCGATCTCCTTCATATATAGCTCTGCAAGTCTTCCTGCCGTGTACATCGTGTTGTAAGGTAAGAAGTGCGCTGAGGTCTGCCTCTGTACAATCTCCCACCAAGCTTCTACAAGCTCAGGTGTAAAGAAGAAGGATTCATCTTGGATCGGTGGATTAGAATCACCCTAAGACTCTAATCTGTCCACTTAAATGGTCACAGACTATCCCAGAGGTTATCCTCCTCACGGAGCCCAAGACAAAACAAGAATATCGCTGCTACCACCGTGGTAACAAGGCTACCAGCTCAAGCTCCCATGGGGATTTCAGATCTAGTGGGTCTTGTGGTGGGGCTAAGGCTGTATAGGACCATGATAGCCCAGACACACAGGTCACTTGAATCTGAGTGGCCCTTAGAATCAGTCCTCCATTGCTTTGAAACACAGCCAAAGCAATGGCGGATCACAAGGCAGCACCCTTGCACTGAGCATCTCACACACAAACACAAATCCCACAAAGTATAGATCCTATTACAGAACTTCCATTAATCTAGTTGAAAATACATACAAAGACATAGCCAGCAAGTGCTGGACTATGGAGAGAAGGAAAAAGAAAAAGAAAACTACTTACAACTATAAAAAGAAAAACTACACGATCTCAGATCAGGTCTCCCAGAAATTAGATGGGTTCCTTGCTATTCCAGGATGTAGAAAGGAAAGAAAATCTAAGCTCTCAAACCTAAGCTAAGTGTGGGTATTTATAGCAGTGGTGTGGCAGCGCATTAGGGTTAGGAAAACCTAATTTTAACGATGCCACATGGCCAAATAGTGATCCTTCGATGCCTTATGGCACGTGCACGGAGATTTAAGTGTGGGGGTGCATGGCCTAATCGCTGGAAATTCCCAGAAAGTCCTCTGCTGAAGAGATGGATGTTTGAGGTTCAGAGCTTTGCTAGGTAGCCAATGTTTCCTAGACTTGTCGTTTGGTAGCTTTTGTTCTTCACTAGGATGATTTGAAATTGAAGCTTCCGCCTTCGTGAGGTTGGCTTGGTTTGCTCTTCAGGTAGTCGCGAGGTTGAGTGGACATCAGAACCTCAGATGTCGCGGGGTTGGAGCTTATGCAGTCGCGAGGATAGATTTGAATAGCGCAAGAACTTCGCGACCACTTATCTTCATTGGGCTTCACGAGTTACCTCGTGAGGCTTTGATAAGTTATAAACTGCACGAGGTTCCATGTCTTAATTGATCTTCGCGAGGGTGGCTTTGCCTTCGCAAGGACGCTTTCTTGTTGAATGGCGCGAGAATTGTGCGAGGAGTTCTATTATGATAATTGCATCCCGCGGCGACTGTGCGACATCTACGCGAGGAGTCTTCTAAAGCTCTTCAGTCAATCCTCTGTGCGAGAAGTTGTTGTAGAGTCTTGGGAAGCTCAGCTGGACTGCGCGAGGCTCATTTTTAGGTCTGGATTCAGACTTCATCCTTCTGAGGGACTTCTGGTGCCAAAACAGGCTTTTAAGAAGAATTCCTGGCCTTATTTCACTGCTGGGTACTACCTACATAAAACACTTAACAAGGACTTATTAGGTGGCTATGGGTCTAATCAAAGGTTAAGTTAAGGGGTGAAAAGTGGTACTTTTCAGGTCTTAACACACCCCCAAACCTAATCTTTGCTAGTCCCTTAGTAAAGCTACATTAAACCTAATATAAAAATTAAATGCCACTTTCGTAGGGAGCACGGATACATTTAGCATATGTACCAAGCCTTTTAAACCCCTAGGTGATCCCTAGTGGAGGAGTGAAGTCTCCTGAGGGTTTTTAGTGAAGACACCCACAAACTTCTTCAATGAAACAGTTAACAAAAGTGCAATATCATCCAATGAGCAATCAAGGGGTAGACTTAATTTACTCTTGCATCATTAAGCATAAAAGAAATTTAATTCATTGGTTGCACAGTAACTTAAATAGCATAAACTCTTCATGATTGCACAACATTTCCATTTAGTTTACAACCACAGAAAACTGTACAAGTGTGTGCCAGCACTGAGCTTATCCTTAGGTTAGAAATTAGGTTAAGGTCATACATAATGCATTTAAGTTCAGACCCAAAAGCTTTGCAGGGCATACTCTCATAAGGGCTTTGTTGAGGGGTTCATTCTCTCACAGGCTCAAGAGCAGTTACATCCCCCAAATGGGTCTATAAGCATGAGCATAGGCAGAGTTCTTAAGTGCTAACATCATTGACAGTTCCTCACCATAGATTGGATACTCTTTATCTTCACATGACAGCTCACTCAACTTTTGGATCACAAGGGCTTTTTACTGGGTTGTAATGTGGCTTAAGGAGTGGGGTTGAAAGAATGGAGGGTTGAGAAGGGGTTCAAAATTGAGAAATCAGTAGGTGACAGAGGTGATTCATGACTTCACCTTCGTGAATTCATCTCCTTTCATCTTCTTTGAGATTTTCAGATTTGAAGTGATCAGTTTCTCTCCTTGATTTTGATTTTCCAATGAAAGTTCCTCTTGACTCCTCCCTTACTTCTCTTCATTGTTATTTTTGTTTCCTTCTTGTGTAATTTTCTGATATTTATTTTTTTGTTTTTACTTTTCATAAATGCCACCATGCTCCCAATTATCATACTGCAAGATTTGAGGTATTTCTTTTCCATTCACCTATTGTTGACCATAGCTAGTCCATCTTCAACCTTTTCTCCTTTACCTTCTGAATTCTCAGAGTGAGGGTAGGCTAAAGCAGGTTCATAGGTTCAGGTTCAAGTACTCAAGTTTGTTTTGAAGAAATTTAGGATTTAAAGCTCAAAGGGGGTATGGACAAGGGCAGTTACTTAAGGGTTGGTCTTATTAGGCTCAAACTATCTAAGAAAAGGCCTTGATCCTTTCCTCAGTCTCATGAGCACTATCAGTTGTTTCAACTTGGATTTACCTAACATCTAGTGAGCCCAGTGACTCAGTCAGTCTTTAGAACTAGAAGGGATTGCCTTGGTTACTCCTCAAAAAATGGAAAATGTTTTGTTTTTATATAGGCCCAATTCTCACTGGTTATGCCCTTCCTTTGAACTTTTAAGTATGTCCTCACCTTTTTCTCTCTCTACTGATTCACTGAGTGCTAATACAAGTGAGTTTCCTTAGTGATATTATCATGGAAATGTGGAGTATTAGAAGCTCATAATGTCAAAAGTTTGCAAAAATTTTAAACTTCTTATTTTCATGATTCTTAAGTGAACAGAGGTCCATTTCCATATTGCTTAGATGAGTCTGTTGCACTTATGTTAGCTATTCCATCGGCAGGGTCTGCCTGGCACACCCCAAAACTTATGAGAAGCAGTGTCCTCACTGGTTCAAAGGTGTCTGTGCAGCAGAGTTATTACAGCATAAAAGACCAGAACAAGAAATAAAGTAACCAAGAATAGAAAATCAGACAAGATATCGTAAAAGGAAAATTTCATTAAGATTAAAAGAAAATTACAAAAACAGAGGAGGGAAGGAGAGAGAGATCAGGGGTGAGGGGGTTGAGAAGGTGGGGGAGGGGGTGGAGTGGAGGGGGCAGGGGATGGCTCTATCTTTTGCTTCTTCTTCTGTGGCTGAAGCTTTTCCTCCTCCTCCTTGGCAAGGATTTGCAGAACCTCCTCGTATTCATCCCAGAGGGGTTGGAGGGAATCCGGCTCTTTAGGTGGTGGCGAGTCCAACCACATCGGGTAAAACTTATGAGGCAGCGCATCCGGCTTGTCATCTGCCATGATTAGGATTAGGGAAGGACCGCTAGGGTGAGAGGAGATAGGATGCGATGAAGATGAACAGGGCCTCCCTCTGTATTTAAAGGCGAGGATGGAGGAAGATGAAACAATTGAATAACATCCAAGTAGCCGCAATTAATTGAGAGTGAATTGGGAAACGTCAAGTCCCAGCAGTCAGCATGGGAAATGACAAATGCATTAGACTCGCGCAGCTGGGTAAGGGGATCACGAGATATCAGAATCGCGCGATTATGGGAGTTAGAGCTGGAAGTGCATGAGAGATTCTGCAGCATTGAAGCTCGTGACAGCGGAAGAAATGGTCTATGCGAATTGCGCGAGTCTTCCCAAATCACAATTTGGAATGCGCGAGGGCCTAGTGGCAAACAGGGGCACTATAGTTAGTGCAGCCTACTCATCAAAAATATTCACATAATATGCATTCAAATTTGAAAATTAGCAATTCACAGAAGAAGAAGAATAAATCATACCAATCCCTCATAAACTCTATCAAGCTCAACAATATCAAACTCCACATTACCCCTAAAATTTCCTTGAACTAAAGGTAGAAACAAAAGTAGTATAGTACAACAGGGATACAACTGTGAGTCAGGTGGATGTAGGGGTCGCATGAAAATGAATAGTGGTCATAGGATCAGCAGGTTGTTCAATGCAAGGCTTAAGCCGCTGACCATTCACTTTGAAGGTCCTCCCAGATTTGGGATCCTTGACTTCCACAGCACCAGATGGGGAAACATTCAAGACAACATAGGAACCTTCCCATCTGGATTTTAATTTGCCAGGAAAGAATTTTAGTTTGGAGTTGAATAACCAAACCTTATCAGCCAGTTCGAAGCTTTTTCTCAGCAAGCCCTTGTCAAAGAAAGCTTTAGCTCGTTCCTTGTAGATCCTGGCATTGGTGTAAGCATCCATCCTCAGCTCCTCCAATTCCGACTGCTGTAATGACCTGTGATGACCAACAGAAGTTAGGTCTATGTTCAAATTCTTAATGGCCCAATAGGCCCTGTGTTCTAACTCTATTGGGAGATGGCAGGCCTTGCCATAGACTAGTCTGAATGGGGGCATTCCAATGGGAGTCTTATAGGCAATCCTATAGGCCCACAGTGCATCATCCAGTTTCTCAGCCCAATCTTTCCTGTCAGTCCTAACTATTTTCTCAAGGATGTGCTTGATCTCCCTATTGGAAATTTCAACTTGCCCACTTGTTTGTGGGTGGTAGGGAGTAGCAATCCTATGGGTCACAGAATATTTCTTGAGTAAGCTCTCGAAATTCCTATTGCAGAAATGGCTACCCCCATCACTGATAATAGCTCTAGGGGTTCCAAATCTTGAGAAAATGTTGTGCTTTACAAATCTGAGGACCACCTGGTTATCATTGGTTCTTGTGGCAATGGCTTCTATCCATTTGGAAACATAGTCCACTGCCACTAAGATGAAATGGTAACTATTAGAGGGAGGAAAGGGGCCCATGAAGTCAATTGCCCATACATCAAACAGTTCTACAATAAGGATGGGCGGTAAAGGCATTGAATTTCTTTTGGACAGCCCTCCTAATTTCTGACATCTCTCACATGCCTTGCAGTGTGTGTATGCATCCTTGAATAAGGATGGCCAGTAAAAACCACACCGTAAGACCTTGTCAGCTATTTTTCTCCCACTAAAGTGCCTCCACAGGCATTTTCATGACACATGGCCAAAATATTGGGGATATCACTTTCGGGAACACATCTTTGGATGATCTGGTCGGCACAGTACTTGTATAGGCAAGGTTCCTCCCAAAAAAAATACTTGACCCTTGAGAAGAACAGGTCTTTTTCCATTTTGGTCCAGTGGGGAGGATTCTTTCCTATAACTAGATAATCGACAATGTGTGCAAACCAAGGGACTAAGGATTGGATGGCAAATAATTGCTCATCAAGGAAGGCATCATTTGTAGGGCCATCCAGGCATTTCTCCAAGAATATTCTGGACAAGTGGTCAGCCACCACATTCACCACACCCTTTTTGTCCTTGATTTCAATGTTAAACTCCTGTAGCAGGAGTATCCATCTAATTAGCCTAGGCTTAGCATCTCTCTTGGACAGTAGGTACTTCCATGCCGAACGGTCAGTGAAGATTACAATTTTAGATCCTAGTAGGTAGGCTCTAAATTTGTCAATAGCGTAAACCATTGCTAGAAGCTCTTTCTCAGTTGTGGTATAGTTCAGCTGAGCTTCAGCAAGTGATTTGCTGATATAAGCAATGACCACAGGCAGTTTATCTTTTCTTTGGCCCAAAATAGCACCTATTGCCAAGTCTGATGCATCACACATCAGCTCAAAAGGTAGGGTATAGTCAAGTGTTTGGAGTACAGGAGCAGAGGTGAGGCAGATTTTCAATATTTCAAAAGCCTTAAGATAGTCAGTAGAAAAGTCAAAGGGCACATCCTGGCAGAGCAGGTGGCACAATGGCTTAGCAATTTTGCTGAAGTCCTTGATGAACCTCCTATAAAATCTCGCATGCCCCAGGAAAGATCTGATTTGCTTGACTGTTTTTGGAGGGGGCAAATTGGCAATGAGGTCCACTTTGGTCTTGTCTTCCTCAAGCCCTTCTTTAGAGACTACATGGCCCAACACAATGCCTTGTGTTACCATGAAGTGGCTCTTTTCCCAGCTTAAAACCAAATTGGTTCCTCACATCTTTGCAAAACTAGGCTAAGGTGTTGTAGACACTGGCCAAAGCTGCCCCCATAGACAGAAAAATCATCCATAAAGATCTCCAAAAACATGTAAATCATATAAGAGAATATGGCATACATACACCTCTGAAAAGTGGCTGGCGCATTACAAATTCCAAAAGGCATTCTTCTGTAAGCAAAGGTGCCAAAAGGACAGGTAAAGGTGGTTTTCTCTTGGTCTTGATGATGCACAGGGATTTGGTTGTACCCTGAGTACCCATCAAGAAAACAGTAAAAAGATTTTCCAGCCAATTTGTCTAGAATTTGATCAATGAAGGGGAGTGGGAAATGGTCCTTTCTTGTTTTATAGTTGAGCTTCCTATAATCAATGCACACTCTCCAGCCAGTGGTTGCCCTGGCTGGTCTCAACACTCCAGTTTCAGTCTTAATCACTGTTATGCCAGATTTCTTGGGCACCACCTGGATAGGTGCCACCCAATGAGAATCAGAGATGGGATAAATCACCCCTGCATCTAGCAATTTAATGATTTCCTTGAGGACCACTTCCTGCATGTGAGGATTTAACTTCCTCTGCATTTCCCTGGAGGGTAGTGCTCCCTCCTCAAGATGAATCCTATGCATGCAGATTGATGCATCTATTCCTCCCAGATCGGCAATGGTCCAACCAATTGCCTTCTTGTGCTTCCTCAAAACTGTTAGTAATTCCTCTTCCTGCTCATTGGTAAGAGAGGAAGTGATAATCACAGGAAACTTATCACCTTTCTCAAGAAAGGGATATTTTAATGTTTCTGGAAGCTTCTTGAGTTCCAAATCAGGGGCTTGTTGGGTGGATGGCAAAATTGGTGCATTGGATGTTGGAGGAAGAGGTAGTAATGTAGGTTTCCAATCGAATGTCGTGACCGAGCCCACAGAAGACTTCGATATGGTCATGTCTTTTGATCCCCCATCTGGGCTCTCTTCCTCCACCATGTTCCAAATTTTAACTAAATTCCTGACAATGTTGCCCCACTCCAGCAGAGTGGGCAATTCCTCTTCCACAATTTCCTCTAGTACATCCACTGCAAAGCTCTCCTCATTGTCCATCTGAGGGTACTTCGCACTGTTGTACACATTCATCTCAACTTTATATGTCCAAAAGTTACCTCCATTACTCCAGACCTGCATTGGATGCAGGCATTGGCAGTGGCCAAGAAAGGCCTACCCAATATAACAGGTATGGGATTTGGGCTATTGCTGCACCCCATGTCCAAAACTAAGAAGTCGACAAGGTAGAAAAACTTATCCACTCCCACCAAGACTTCCTCAACCATTCCCAGAGGTTTCCTCTCAGATCTATCAGCCATCATTAACACAATGGGGGTAGCTTTCAGCTCCCCCAAACCTAGTTGCAGATATACATTGTATGGCAACAGGTTAACACTGGCTCCAAGGTCTAAAAGGGCTTTTCCAATTGTATGGTCTCCAATTATGCAAGGAATTGTGGGTATCCCAGGATCTTGCAACTTCTCAGGCATTGATATGTTAAATACATAATTCACTATATCAGTTGCAAAGACCTTTTTGGACACATGGCCTCTAGCCTTTCTCTTTTGGGTGCAGAGGTCTTTCAGGAACTTTGCATAGGCTGGGACTTGTTTAATTGCCTCAAGCAGGGGTAAATTGATTTTCACCAGCCTGAAGGTCTCCATCATTTCCTCCCTCTGGGCATTCCCTTTATTAAAAGGGATAGGACCATCCAAAGCCTGAGGAAATGGCAGTTGAGGTTCTGCTGGTTCCTCAGCTGCTAGCCCATGACTAAACTTCAGTTTCATTCTTTTTTCAAGTTTTCCTCCCTGCTGCGGCTCAACTACAGCCTCATTATTTTTCTCCTGCTGCAAGGTGGTAGGCACTTCTTGGCTTTGTGGCCCAACAACTTCTCTATCATGATCATTTGCATCATCTATGGAAATTGCCTCTGCTGGTTTGTTACCCACCTGGTTGTCTACCACCGCTGCATCTTAGGCGTTGATGATTGGTGTCCTCAAACTTTGAGGAAGCTTCCTCAATTAAAAACTGACCCTTGGGGTTAGCAATTGGCTGGCAGGGCAACCTGCCATTATCTCTCCTAGCCAAGGCTTTTGACATTTGGCTCATCTGCTCTTCCATTTTCTGGAGGCTCCGACCATTAGAGTCCACAGTCTGAGCCAAGGAACCCAGGCTTTGTAATGAAGTCAAAACCTGGTCCTCAAAAGAAACATTTCTAGGTTGAGAAGGGGGTAAGACAAACTGATTTTGCTGCTGATGGGGCTGCTGATGGTGCTAAAAGGTAGACCTAGGGGCATTCCCTTGATTGAACTACTGTTGTGGCCTTTGTGGTAAGGCCAACATCTGCTGGTGCTGCATGTAGTTGTCTGGCCTCCACCTCAGATTTGGGTGGTCTCTCCATTGGTAACCAACATTTTGGTGCTGGTATCCATATGGCTGCCTATTGTAGCCCCCAGATTATTACTGGCCATAAGATTGAGCAGCAGCAGCATGTTCCAAAACCAATTCAGGAAATTTCCCTGCAGATGGACATTCCTCCACTGTGTCCTGTGGGGACTGGCATATCAGACATGCCTCCGCCACATGAGCAGCCCTTCTGGGTTGCATCACTGTCAATAATTTGTCAAACTTCATAGAGAGGTTTGCCATCTGCAGCTGCAGGTCATTGTTCCCGGACACCTCATAAACGTTTCCTCTTGATCCAGCAGCAGACCCCACCTTTGACTCAGGTTCCTAACTAGTTCTTGCCAAGGATGGCTTTTGAAAAGCATTCTCACTATTCACCCCAAACAATTCCCATGCCTCCTCAGCAGTCTTGTGCATGTAGGATCCACCACAAGAGGCATCGACCATATCTCTATTTTTCTCATCAATCCCATTGTAGAAGCTTTGTACAAGTTGCCACTCTGGGATCTCGTGGTGGGGGCATTGTTTGAGCATCTCTTTAAACCTATCTGAGGACTGGTTAAAATCCTCAGTTGGGGATTGAGCAAAATCTCTTTCCTCAACTGGCTAGTTTTGGTCTCAGGGAAGAACTTGGTTAGGAACTTGGTCTGAAGGTCTTTCCATGAAGCAATGCTATTGTTGGGAAGAGTGGTCAGCCAGGTACTGGCCCTATCCTTCTGAGAGAAGGGAAAGAGTCTGAGCCTAGTAGCCTCAGGTCCCAAACCAGTGATATTAAAAGTTGTGCACAAGGCCAAGAACTAGTTAATATGCTTGTAAGAGTCCTCTTTGATAAGCCCATGGAAAGCTGGCAGCTTCTGGATGATTGAAGTCTTTATTTCATAGTTCCCCTGAACATCAGGGAATTGAATGCTAAAAGAGGAGTTATAGTCATCCGGAGCATTCAACTCCTTAAGGGTTCTGGGTTGTTCTTCACCCATAATTGTTGTCACAGATTCACTTGGGGGCTCTCCTGTGGTGTGCTTGTCTCTTCTAAGTCTCCTTCCCCTTTCTAACTCAGGGTTAAGAGGCTCTAAAGCAGGGTTGAGGGATCTCCTCCCTAGCATACAAGCACACCAACAGCAAGGAAAGTTTCTTGCAGGCACATTGCAAAAGAATAATTGTATAACTAACAAATTTATCTAACTAGTTTACAGCTATTCAAAGAATACATTTAAAACTATCCTAGATACTGCTAGAAAAACTTTTAAGAAAGATAGACAAAACTTTAAAAGTCAGAGAGTTTGCAAACAGAGGTAGCTAAGCTCCAATTGCAGTCCAACTATCCTTCACTGCTGCTGTCTAGATCTGCAAGAAAGGTTCAAAATTATGTCAACAATATCAATTATTCACATGTGCAAAGAATACTAAGAATACAAAAACTAAGGGTCTACTAATAGATCATCTTTCCCCGGTAACGGCGCCAAAAACTTGTTGGCGGATTTTTGAGTGTGTGCTTACATTATTGGTTGGTGGTGAAAGTCATTTAAAAATCAAAGAAAGAGTAAAACAAGGGATGAAATTAGCACAACTAAGAAATCCTAGACCTGTAAGATACAGGGTCCATTGTAGCAAGTTTTGATAAGTAAGAGTTTTTCCCACAGGGAAAGGTGATCTACAGGTCTAAAGGAGCCATCTCTAGTAGTCCCTCCAGATCTGACTACAGATCTGGCAGTCCTAAAAGGAGGGGAGTTTAAGGTCACTTATTCTAAGTATTCTAATGTCTAAATCACAGAAAGGGTTGAGAGGTTGGATGGAGTGTGGAAAATAAATATAAAAGGGTGAGAAGTATGTTATTGAGCCCAGATCAGAGGAGTTTTGTAACTCAAATTCAGATCTGATGCTATAGAAATCCTGTCCAGTGGCTACATTATCACCACTGAGGAGAAAGGATCCAACCCATCACTCTGCCATGATTCCACCCATAAGGCTATAACCTGTCCACTCAAATGGTCATAGATTATCCCATAGGGGAACCACTATCCAGGGATGGGTCAAAACATAACCAGTAAATCATTGTAGGCACTATTTAATCCAGGCTACCAGCTCAAGAATCCATAGGGAACCTCAACCTCTAAAGCTCTATATGTGGGTCTAAGGCTGTATAGGACCATGGTAGCCCAGACACATAGAACCAGCAAGAGATTGAGTACAACCTTCGATCTAGTTGTCCATTGCTTGAGTGAGGCTACAATGGTCCAGTCACCAACCTACAATCTCTATAACCAGATCAGATCCAACATCTGATGGCAGATCTATACAAATATAGGGGAGTCTGCCTCTGTACAATCTCCCACCAAGCTTCTACAAGCTCAGGTGTAAAGAAGAAGGATCCATCTTGAATCAGTGGATTAGAATCACCCTAAGGCTATAATCTGTCCATTTAAATGGTCACAGACTATCCCAGAGGTTATCCTCCTCCCGGAGCCCAAGATAAAACAAGAATATCACTGCTACCACCATGGTCATAAAGCTAGCAGCTCAAGCTCCCATTGGGATTTCAGATCTAGTGGGTCCTGTGGTGGGGCTAAGGCTGTATAGGACCATGATAGCCCAGACACATAGGTCACTTGGATCTAAGTGGCCCTTAGAATCAGTCCTCCATTACTTTGAAACACAGCCAAAGCAATGGCGGATCACAAAGCAGCAGCCTTGCACAGAGCATATCACACACAAACACAAATCTCATATAGTATAGATCCTATTATAGAACTTTGATTAATCTAGTTCAAAATACATACAAAGACATAGCCAGCAAGTGCTGAACTATGGAGAGAAGGAAAAAGAAAAAGAAAACTACTTACAACTACAAAAAGAAAAACTACACGATCTCAGATCAGGTCTCCCAGAAATGAGATGGGTTCCTAGCTATTCCAGGATGTAGAAAGGAAAGAAAGTCTAAGCTCTCAAACCTAAGCTAAGTGTGGGTATTTATAGCAGTGGTGTGGCGGCGCATTAGGGTTAGGAAACCCTAATTTTAACGATGCCACTTGGCCAAATAGTGATCCTTCGATGCCTTAGGGCAAAAGCACAGAGATTTGAGCATGGGAGTGCGTGCCCTAATCGTTGGAAATTCCCAGAAAGTCCTCTGCTGAAGAGATGGATGTTTGAGGTTCAGAGCTTCGCTAGGTAGCCATTGTTTCCTAGACTTGTCGTGTGGTAGCTTTTGTTCTTCGCTAGGATGATTTGAAATTGAAGCTTCTGCCTTCGCGAGGTTGGCTTGGTTTGCTCTTCAGGCAGTCACGAGGTTGAGTGGACATCAGAACCTCAGATGTCGCAGGGTTGGAGCTTAAGCAGTCGCGAGGTTGATCTTCCCAAGGATAGATTTGAATAGCGCGAGAACTTCGCGAGCACTTATCTTCACTGGGCTTCACGAGTTATCTAGCGAGGCTTTGATGAGTTTTGAACTACGCGAGGTTCTATGTCTTAATTGATCTTCGTGAGGGTGGCTTTGCCTTCACAAGGATGCTTTCTTCTTGAATGGCGTGAGAACTGTGCGAGGAGTTCTCTTCTGATAATTGCATCCCACGGCGACTGCGCGAGGAGTCGTCTAAAGCTCTTCAGTCAATCATCTGCGCGAGAAGTTGTTGTAGAGTCTTGGGAAGCTCAGCTGGACTGCGCGAGGCTCATTTTCAGGTCTAGATTCAGACTTCATCCTTCTGAGGGACTTCTGGTGCCAAAACAGGCTTTTAAGCAGGATTCCTGGCCTTATTTCACTACTGGGTACTACCTACATAAAACACTTAACAAGGACTTATTAGGTGGCTATGGGTCTAATCAAAGGTTAAGTTAAGGGGTGAAAAGTGGTACTTTTCAGGTCTTAACAGGCATGTATGTTAGAATTGCAAGGATCATGGGATTAGCACCTACCGTTGATTGAGTTTGCATATAATAATAGTTTTCAGATGAGCATCAGCATGGCGCCATATGAAGCCCTTTATGGATGACGATGTAGATCACCCATCAATTGGAAAGAAATTGGGGAGAAATTTGTTTTGGGACCCAAAATACTTGAAGATAATGCCACCTATGTTCGTATGATAAGGGCAAAACTCAAAGCGGCTCAGAGCAGACAGAAAAGCTATGCTGATATCAAGAGGACGAGTGTAGACTTTAAGGTGGGTGATCATGTGTTCGTGAAAGTGTCACCTATGAAGGGGGTGATGAGATTTGGAAAGAGAGGGAAGTTGAGTCCCCGCTATCTTGGACCATTTGAGGTTCTAGGTCGAGTAGGGGAAGTGGCTTACCGCATTGGATTTCCACCATTATTTGATCAGGTACATAATGTATTCCACGTGTCTATGCTCAGGAAGTATCTTAATGACCCTGATCATGTGTTGAGTGGCAAATCGTTTGAAATGCATGAGGATATGAGCATGATAGAGGAACCAACAAAGATATTGGATAGAAAGGAGCAAGTACTACGCACCAAAGTTATTCCCTTAGTGCTTGTTTGATGGAAGAATCATCCGGCCGAGGAAGCAACATGGGACCGTGAGGCAGATGTCAGAGAATAGTGCCCCAATTTGCCTGAGAACGCTAACTAGTTTTTCTTAAATATAATAATATGTAATATTTTGGAAGTATATAGATTCTTATTTTGAAACGAATAAAGGAGTTGGATTGAATTTTGAGCATATTAACCTCAATTTTGGGCGGAATGAACACTTCGTCAGTAAACCCCAAGTGCACGGCATGGGAAATCATGTGTGACAGTGATGCTAGACATTACGAGTAATACGAGTGAAAAATACAAGATTAAAAGAACCAGAAAATGTCTCTGGGCGACAACTTACGCTCACTCGCGCGAGCCACATAAAATTATAAGTAGTAGACGTTCTGGACTCGCTCGAGCGAGGACTATTGATCGCTCGAGCGAGGACTATTGACCACTCGAGCGAGGATTATTGATCGCTCGAGCGAGGCCAGAGTATAAAAGGGCGGCGAATTACTGTTCGCTCATTTCATCTTCAAGCGAGAGAGATTGGGCGAGCGGGGATTAGGGTTTTTAGATTTTCAAACACCTTTTCTGTCTGATTCGAGTCGAATTATAACGATCCGATCCATCAAAAGCGTTTAAAAAGGTGAAATCTACCCTAGTTCTACCTTATTTCATTGATTAAATTCTTTATATATATCAAATGGCTTCTACAAGCCCTAACCCCCAACCTAGAAAACGGGTGGTGATTCGATTGCCATCTTCTCGCAATAAGATGCCACAAGCACCACAACTACCACTGTCCCCATCGCGTGCCCCAATCCAATTAGGTGATTGGTGGGGACCGAAGGACTTTGAGGCCGAATGGGAGATTCATCCCTCTTGTTTTAGGGATCCTGCGTCCACCAAATGGACCTCGAATTTCCTCATAAACAGCCATCTGAGACCACTATTAGCACCCTTTGAAGCTCGGAAATATCCGAGACTTGTGAGATTATTTTACCAAACTCTTCAACCGAACATGAATGAGGATATGATCCTTGTGAACATAGACGGGAAATAACTTGTTTTTGGCAGTGCCGATGTTTCCACTGCCATGCAGTGCCCTCATACGTACACCCCAAGCCCACTCTCTCTACCACCATTTTCTGGGAACGTAGGATTCCCGACCATCATTGCCGATATTACTAGCGGGGCCACCGCATCCGGACAGTCGAGTGGAGTTGCCGCCACATATGTGGTTTTTAGACATAATTTTTAAGAAAAATTTACACCCGACGGGCCATGATCAACAGCGCCGCGAGACATTTTTGCGAGCTCTACACTCCGCATTCCATAATCGATGGTTTAGCATCCCTATGGTTGTTATCAAGGGTATTTTACATGCCTACAAAAGAAATGAGAAGGGCGCCATTCCACCACCTATCAACTGACTACCCTATGCCCGTCTGATCAGGGCAGACAAACTAGTGCTAACAAATAACACCATCCCGTTCCTCACCCAAGACTTAAGTCGAAACCTGAAGAGCATCCAAAACAGTATAACCAGGAAGCGGGGTCGTCAGATTGCCCAACAAGCGGCCCAACCACCATCGACGGGAGGGACGGCTCCCTCCACTTCGTCTCCACAGCCCTTCCCTGCCACCGACAGCAGTATGATGCGGGAGATCCTCCTATAAGGGCAGGAGATCTGGCTACATCAACGGTTCCAGGAGTTGCTCCTCAACAACCTCATGGGCCATGCATTTCCACAGATATACCGGGAGCGCATCGATGTTATGCAAGGTGTTATCTTTGGCGCATCTAGCTACGAGGAACACTACAGCTAGTGCCACTACCGCCAAGGAGGTTGTTGGCGATGATGATGATGGGGACGAGGACGAGGACGACGATGATGATGACGATGATGAGTACGAGCAGGGTGACGATTAGGCCGTCATCTATCATTTGAAATTTTTGAGAATAGCAATGTAATATTTCGTGTTATGATGTGATACTTTTTGTTTAAAACAATCATGACATGATTGTCACAAAATTTAGGGTGGACATAGTGATGGCCTTGATATAGATATATATATATATTTTTTTGGATCAAATAGGTCTATTTGGTATAATGTCTGTGGAAATACTTGATTGTGTAGTAGTGCATGATTTCTTGTGCAGGTTCTCATTGATTGAAACAGAATGAACGTCATTCTGATTGTGGAAATAGCTGATAAGAGGGTTCTAGGATATTTAGGATGATTGATACAAGTGTCTTGTTATTTTGTACAAATAAAGTGTAGATCATAATTGCTTAATGCAGGCCTCATTTCGAGTCATTGGACCAAATGCTTAATTAACTGATTTTGCTAAAGAATCAACCTATTTGAAGCCTTTTTTCTTGTTGTTGTACTGATTTTCTAGTGTATCATTAATTTTCGAGGACGAAAATTTAATAAGGTGGGGAGAATGTCATAACCCTGACTTTTGGGAACCGTGCATACCACGTACCATGCACGTGTGTTTGTTGTTCACAAGGAAACCACAATTAATATATACACACTACATCTGTATGTGTGAAACACACTAGCTTTCACTAGATAAGTGGGGAGTTAAATAGAGAGAAGTCTCTCATTCATGACCTAATTGAGTTAGATAGAGAGAAAATGAAATAGGGAGAAAGAAGAGAGGACCTTGTAAAAGAAGGTTAGAGGTTCGTTTGTTTTTTTAAATCGGCAGATAATCTGAAAGGAGGATGGGATGAGAAGCTTTGGAAACCCTCCTCATTTTATTTGATCTTGGATCAAGTCTACATAGGATCTATTGATTGAGGTATGTTTTAAATGCTTATGCGTGTTTTAAATAAAGTATAAAGTATTAGTTGAATGGTTTTTGATATTAATAAGGTCGTAGATGGAGTGGGAAAGTTATTTCTCGAATGGATCGAGCATTTAATTTTGTCGTTCCTCGCTCGAGCGCTATAAATGGCTCGCTTGAGCGAGGTCAGAATATAAAACCTTAGCATAAATTGTGTTCTGGGCTCGCTCGAGCGACCCCCATAGTGAAGGGATGCTCGCTCGAGCGAGGCATCGAGTGAGCTTCAGATACCTCGTTTTAACCGCTCGAGCGATGAACAGTGATCTCTTGAGCGATGAATAGTACTCACTCGCACGAGGGTTGGGTACTTTGTTGTAGTCGCTCGAGTGATGAATAGTGCTCGCTCGTGCGAGGGATTACTATCTCTTTTTTATCACTCGAGCGAGGTCAAGTGCTCGCTCGAGCGAGGTTAAGTGATCGCTCGAGCGAGGAATAGTGCTCGCTTGCGCGAGGCACTACTTGAATTTTCAAATTCTTTTTGTGAAATTCATGGGAGCTATCGATCCCAAGGGTTCTGGAGACCATTCTAAGTATATTCTTAACACATGCAATGTAGGTTTGACGTGAGATTGTTACGTGTAAACCTCTGCGAGAAAGGAGTGCGTTGGATCTGCGTTGAGGTAGGGAATATCTTGAAACATGTACTTTAATTCGTCAAAATCATATATGTAGAGTAATTCTTGTGAATAGTCATGTATCAAATGTGATTTCAAATAAGGGTGTGTGTGTGAATTCAAAAGTGAGACCATGAGGTCCCCAGGGGACAGGTAAATCTAATAATAAGCATGTAGATGATGCATTGAAATCTAATGGTGAAACGAAAGAAAAGTGATAAGGCCTAATGTAATAAAATTAGCTCAATCACGGTGAATAACTACATGTAAAGCACATTCAATATTTTTATTATTTAAGATTTGATTAGAATACCCCACCGACGTGACGGGATACTCACAACTGACTCGGTATGATATCCGTGACCGGTACGGCGGCCAATCCGTACACTAGTAGTACATCCTAGGGATGTAGATTTGAGAATTTGACCCCACCATATAAGAGAAAGGGGCCTGGGTAGTATTGAAATTGAGAACATATAACAAGTGTCTATTTAGACGATGATGTTGGGTATTCCATCGGGGCTCGATGTTATATCGCTCGGGGACTACATAAGTTAAGATTTAAGTGATTAGGCCGAATTCGTAACTATACTAGTAAGATGAGAATAAATAAAGTAATGCAAAGAACAGTTGTATCTATCATTTCATTCTCGATAATTTCAATTATTTTCTCAGAAATTCCATCATATGAATTGTGCTTTTAAAACTGTTTTAACATATATGTGAGAGCTTAATTTATATGTTCACTGTATTTTCCCTATTGAGCTAGGATGTTGCTCACCCCTTAGACTATACGTCGCAGGTCCAGTACTAACGACAATTGAAGCTTCGGGAGACGCTGATCCAGAGGATTCGGATTACGTGTCCGGAGAAGAGTTAGAGCCTCCTCCTGAGGACTTCTTCTAGGAAACCCCTTGCGTACTTTGAGAGTGAGTTGAGAGCATTTGTGCGGCTTGGTATGTCATGCCTAAATTCTTAAATGTAATTAAGTACCATGAATTATTTTGGCAAACCATCTGGGGTGAACGGTTTATCACCGATGGTTCAGGTCGGTTCTTCTGCTCTTGAATTGGCATGAGACTAGAATTGTCTTTTGAGTTTTCTTTTATTCATTTTAAAAGCATGAAGATTTGCTTAGAGTAAACTCTTGTACTTTACCTTGTGGTTTATTGCTTGTATATACCAATGTTCGGTATAGATTTATCGGACACGGCCTTGAGGGTCGTGCTGATGGCACCGGTTTTGGGGTGCCAAAATTCTGGCTTTCACAAGGATAGAGGGAAAGCAAAGAAGGTAGAGGAATAGAGGGGAGAGCCGAAGCACTTGGGCCCTTGTAGCACCACTGTAGACCTTCGCAAGCTGCGTTCCAATGAGCTTTCGATGGCACTTTCAGGATAGAGAATGGCTCTAACTTCTAAAGCTTGGGAGCTAGGAGGTAGAAGAATAGGTTAAGGCTTTTAGTTTGCGAAATCTTAAGGATTGGTGATGGAAGATGGGTTGTGAAGGGTGAACTTCAATTCTGGAATTTGTATGGGTGAGTGCTAAAATGGGAGCAGAGGGATCACTTAATCTTTTCTCTCTTTTGAAAAATTTTCAAGCCTTTAATCAAGGGGTGGTGGCTCTCTATTTATAGAAGAGGAGAAGATTAGTGAAGGGTTAAAGGGCTAATTGGGTTAACAATTAGGTAATATACTACGTGAAAATCTAGAAAAAACAACACTAGTAGTTTTAAAAGAACCACAGCCGAAAGTTGTAGTAAGTAAATCGACTACCTAAAGCTGTCGTTTAGTAATCGAAAAGTTGTCGTTTAGTATATTGCCCCACTATGTTTCGTGCAAATGCTTAGAATCAAAAATAAAAACCCCTTTGTTTGTTCTTTCCCTCTTAAAACTTTCATTTTTTTCTATTTCTCCCTCCTTTTATTCCTCTCTCCAACATCCCTTGTGCCAATGAAACCCTAGCCTCCCTTATTTCTGACAGTTTCACTTCTCTCTCTAAATCCTGTATCCTAGGGTTTATGTTCTAGGCCTCCCCAAAATTGATTTCGAAAGCTCGAAAATCCACTACTGCAACGAAGGAGAAACTTTGAAAATCCTTCGAAGACCTTTAATCCCACTCCTCTTCCCTCATTTTGTTCATACTTCAATGGAAGGATCTTTAAGATCATTTCTCGTCAATCGAGAAATTGATCTAGAATCGCCTCAAGGAACTCGAATCTAGAGAGAATCAATCAAAAGAACAACCTTTGGTTAAAGCAAAAGACCTCCGGCGAAAAAAAAACCAGTATCCATGGCCAGAGCTCAAATCGATTTGCGTTAAGATGGACGACCTAGGATTGAGGTCGTTTATCATTGATCATCTCATAAAGATCTTGATTCGATCCGAAACGAGGTCGCTCCGGTGATCAGTGTTTGATCCTACAAAATTGGTTTTGGATTCAATGGATGGGCTTTTGCACTTGAAAGGCGATAAGGATCTAGGGTTTCTGGCTATTAGGAGAACTTGTATTCTTTTGTTAGAGATTTCGCTTGAGATTAAGAATCCACTTAAGGATAGAGCAAAGAAATTTGTTGTCAAATGGAAAGAGAAGATTGGAAATGGAGCTGATGGAAATCCATTAGAAATTTTAGGTTTTTTGCAACTTTTAGTTTCATATAGTTTGGTTTCTGCATTTAAAATAGATGATCTGTTGGATCTTATCGCCATGATTGCTCGACAGAAAGAGGTAATTGATTTGTCCTGAAGTCACAACTGCCATATTTTGAAAACCACATTAATTGATATAGATATAGGTCAGGTCAGGCATGTACCTAACATGGGACACAAGGGTTTAGGTCCTGTAGTAAGTTTAAGTACCAGGTACATTTCTACCTATGCAAAATACACTTGAATGTAGACCCTTCCATATAACTCTATTGGTGTATTATGAACTGCACTTGAGTTTTCACATATATAGATAACACGTGTATTAGAGATACACTTGATTAAATTCATATGTGCTACATTAAAGATGCCTTAGCTAATACATGGAATACAATGTCCATCTTGATGATTTTGTACACTTGTTATCTATATAGATGATTTGCTGGAATAGATATGCGTGTAATAGACTTACACTTTACTTGACCCCCTGTTATACACATTTAGTTATGTATTAGCATTATACTAAAGCCAGGCCTCTTTTGGCTTATCTGCTTATACAATATGTGGCATTGCATGAGATTCCAGCCCAAATGGCTTATACACTGAAACAGCGTATGAGGCTTATATGCAAGGGAAGCCGTATTTGTCATTTATTGGTATACACTCTACAACAAGTACTAGCCTTGCATGAAATTACAGCTTGAATAACTTATAAGCTGTTTTAGTTTGCCTCTTGACTACACGACTACGTGAGTCATCATGCAAGTCCATGCATGCAAAGTGGATATAAACCACTACAAAAGCTCATCTCCAGCTCCTTTCTTCTTACTGCTATCAACTGTGAATGAAATCACTCTGCTCAACCATGAAAGCACAAGGTTAAAGAAAACCGAGACAATGAAACCGTGCTGCTAGAATTCCAAATCCGTCTCCCCTTTCAACCTTCGAAACACTTGAATTTCGACCCATGGATCACAAGGTGACCTACTAATCGATTAAAAGGATTGCGAAGACGACCTTGGTCTCGGAGAGTCTTTGCGGCCTTCGCTCTTACGAGTATGTCGCGAGTTTGACACCAACAACCGTTCAGCGTCGTCATAACTGAGTGTGCCAAAAGGTACACCATCAATAAACCAAGTAATAGCTTAGGGTTAGTTCATTTAGTTGGGTTAGAATAGGAGTTAAATCAGTGATGTCGATTCCACCAATTGAATCGACAGGTCAGAAATGACAGCATGGGTGAAGTTGCAAAGTTAAAAGGTCCAATGAAAGCACTCTGAAACCTTCACACCGAGCTACAAAATTTGAACGAGTTTCTCTGTGCCACATATACCATAAATTATAACATACTTATATACTGTTGTGCAACCATGGGAATCGGGATGATCCCGAAGCTTTCGGTGTCCCGGGATACCTAGTTCATTTTTATGAGCACCTAAGTGCTAAAAATATGACTCTGAATCTGGTCCACACCAAAGGCTCTTGGGTAGGGGCTTCGGTGATCGATCGAAAAGGTGTTAGGCACCCGATCAACCCGCTTAACGCGGTCTCTACTTATGGCCAAAAATAAAATGATGTAAAAGAAAAGGAAATGGTTCCCTCTTGCCCAAATGGGCTTCCAATCCTATTTGTGCCCCTTCGTTCCTACCAAAAATTCGGTGGCGTAACGGCACAAATGAAAGGGTAGGGAATGCCAAAAAGAGATAGGAGAAGAAAGGGGAGAGTTGGAGCCCTCAGGCCCTTATAGCACCGTAGGAGAGCCTTGCGTGGCTTACTTTGATGAGCTCTTGAAGGGTTTGTATGGTGGAAATGAGGGTTCTAACCTCTAAGGCTTGCTAACTAAGAGGTAGAGAGGGAAGGTGAATGGGTAGCATATACCTAAACTAAGGGATCTAAGGTAAAAAATATCACTCAAAGGAGGTTTTATAATTTTAGAATTTGTATGAGAAGTGTGCAACAAAGGGAGAAAGATTTCACTTTAAGCTCTTTCTCTCTTAGGCCAAAATTCTCAACTCTTAAACCAAGGGGAGGGGGGCTCTATTTATAGGAAATGGGTGGATTAGGTGGCTACTTAGAGGCTAAGTAAGATTAGGAATTAGGTAATGGGCCATCTAAGGTTTCTTAGGATTTTAAGAGCTTCGAAAGGTGTGAAGGATCCTCCAATGGTGGATGATGGGGTGAGGCCTTAAGCCACTTAAGGGGTTGCAAATAAGTAGTGAATGGGTACAACAGAACTATCAAAATACACCCCAAAGGTCGAGGTGGTCAATAAGTCAAACCCCAATCATGAAATTCAGGGTAAAATCCAACAATCACTATTCATATGCGCACAAAAAATGTACAAAGAAAACAAAGAATAAACAAAGAGTTCGGAAGTTGGCTTCGCGAGGGGTGGGGGGACCCATTTATACCTGGCGAAACTATTGGTTGCACTTGGCCATTTCTGTGGAAAAAAGACCTGGCGCAACTATTAGTTGCGCCATGCAAATCCAAGGGGAAAATGGCCTGGCGCAACTATTAGTTGCGCCAGGCAAAAATCCCTCCAAAAGAGCCCAATTTTCAAATGGTCATAACCTTTGATATACAACTTTGATTGAGGTGATTCTTGGCTCGTTGGAAAGCGGGAGAAGTCCTCTTTCCAATGGTATATGATTTGATATTAGTAAGAGATCTCAGCAAGTCCTGGTGAACCACTCTTTATCCATTTCTCGGGAAGGTTAGGTTTAGGGTTTGGAATGGGTTTTAAGGGTCGGGGCTGGTTGCTAAAGGTTTGGGATAGCTTCCTAAGGGATCTAGGGTGATTCCTAAGGGTTTAGGGTGATTCCTAAGGGTTCCATACATGCCATCAAAAGCTCGAAAATGTGCCTCTCTCGAAATGTGTTTCGATCAGGCCTTCGGCCAAATTTGGGAGTCTACAACTGTACAAGACCCTGCGGACTAAGATGATCATGAGACCAGTGAGCAAGAGAGGGCACCCTGACAGGCTTGGGCCTCAGGCTTGCTACGGTAACCTCACAAGGTTGCTGCGAAAAGGTGCTCAGCTGGCGAGCTTGCCGAGGCAAGCCCATGACTAGCTTGTGCATGTGCCTTGCGATAGCTTTGGTCTGTGTATATTCTGCATGTGTGGTCGTAGGACTCGTTCATCCATGTAGGTACTGCAGTAAGTTCTGTGATGATGACCTAATAACCATTAGGAATTCTAAACCCCTGACCATAAATTAGGTGCACATGCCAAGTTACAGAGGCTTTCGTGGATGCATGCGTGCACGTATAAGTAGATAGCCAGTATAAGGAAGGGAGTTTCCCCTCCTAATTTATATTTTGTTTTCTTATTCTCATCTAGATAGCAAGTTAGTTGTTGATGATGCCCATGCATGCTTATGTAAATGTATTCTCATATCAGTTTTAGTCATGTATGCTAATATCTAGTTTACCATAAGTTCAGTTCAATAGCTGGTTAACAAGAAACATGCTAGTTTCAATTGAGGAATAAATAGACCAGTTTAGTATTGATGGGTAGTTAAGTATAATGAGGGTAATGTGTGTTTTGCATGCCTATATTCCAGTCAGTTAGTTATGATGATGATATCAGTTACGATAAGGATAAATTCAGATTCAACGTCTGATTTGGTATAGATATGGTTGATTCAGTTTAAGTGAATAGTTGGGAAAGGAGAATGATATGTTAAGATTTGACATGTAATTAATAGATGAACATGCGAGTTGAGTTCGCTCAGTTTTGATATATGACTATGCATGATGATGCTCATTTCAGTTTATGTTGAATATGTGAGTTTCTAGTATACTCATCTATTTTGATATATATATAATCTGCCCATGATATTCTTGCATACCTGATACCATGAATTATTCACATCCAATTATTCTTGATGTCATGTACACGTTTTTACTTAAGTTTTGAGCCAAGTGATCCCGCTAACTTGGGAGCTTGATTGTGTATATCTTGACAAGTGATCCCGCTAACTCGGGAGCTTGATTTGTCTCGGTCCAAGTGATCCCGCTAACTCGGGAGCTTGACAAGTGTTCCTGTTAACTCGGGAGCTTGATTGTCTCAATCAAAGTGAACCTGCTAACCTGGGATCTTGACAAATGATCCCGCTAACTCGAGAGCTTGATTTGCTTGTTTCTTATACATGTACGTTTTACATCTAATAGCTTGTTTAAGCTAAGATATGTCATCATGATTCTTTGTTCAACATGATTCCTCGTATCTGTTGCACCATGATTTCCTTGTATTTATTCAGCATGATTGTTTAGCATGTCAGCATGTTAGATTATTCGCATGATAATGAATTATTTATGCTATACTAGATACAAGATACGATATAATATGCTTTGATTTATATTTTATGCTTCTAGAAGTGAATCTTGTAATTTGACATATGAATTAGCACTATAAATTCCTCTACTGAGCTTCAATGATAGCTCATCATACGACTTCAATGTCTTAGCTGTAGATCTTGATCCGGAATACGAGGATGATCCCACCTATCAGCAGGAGGAGGAAGAAGAGGAGGATGAGGAGGAAGAATTCCCTGAAGAATTTTTTCCAAAATAGGTTTGAGAGAGAGAGATGTCTTTTAAATACCTGTATAAACCACGTATTCTATTTTTGAGATATTTTATTCTTCATGTATAGGTTTTCTTTCCATTGTTTAGATGACGGATGGCCGTCCTCGGTGGAAAGCTATACATCGCATCAATTAGCCCTTATTTATAGATCTTGATAGTTTACCGTTTAGTTGAGTAAATATTAGTTTTTGCCATATTATTTCATGTCAGAGTTATTATATTGCTTTCACATTTGCAATACTTTGTACACGACACGACGCACTTGTATGATAGGATCATGTTAGGTGATCCGACGATGCGACCTTTCTTATATACAACAAAGGGAAATCTCGGGTTATCACAGGTGGTATCAGAGCACTCGGCGCTAAGTCATTTGGAGACTTAACTCTGGCGTACACATATGGCAAAATGTCTGATGTTTGTTTAGTGTTAAGATTTAGGTAGAGGCTATGTTTATCTGATGAAGTTGTTGCTTGATCATACTAGGTTGCTATGCCTCCCAGACGGGGGAGAGGAAGAGGTAGACCACTGTTACCCCATTGCACTGGGTCGAATGTGATTCCAGTGGCAGGCTATGAGGACGATACCGCCTCGAGAAGCGGAGAGAACGTGCATATGGCAGAGAGCCGAATTACCATGGAGAATATTGCTGAGCATACTCCTCTAGTAGCAGATGCTTCTCAGATGGGGAATGCTCCTGGAGTTGAACGAAATGCGGGACAAAATTCACAATTGATAGACACCATGGCCATGCTAGCTATGAGACGGAGGGCTTTGCACAGTTTGTATGACTCTGACCATTGAGTTTCTATGGTCAGCATGACTCAATGGAGGCGGAGAAGTGGTTGACATAGATCAAAAAGGTGCTGCAAAGAGTTTCCTGCACCAAGATTGAGAAAGTTAGCTGGGCGGCATATAAACTGAGGGTGAGGCAGAGCCATGGCGGCAGTCTGTAGAACGAACGAGAATGCCTGGAGTACCTTAGACTTGGGCAGAGTTCACTGAGGCATTCAATGAAAAGTATTTTCTGGCACCTGAGAGATATCATATGAGGTACAGTTTCTGACCTTAGTACAAGGTCAGATCACTATTCGAGAATATGAGGAAGAATTCACTCGCCTCTCTCGATTTGCACCCTTACTCGTCACCATCGAGCTCATGAAGACATAGAAATTTGAGTGGAGTTTGAAGCCCCAAATCAAGGAAAGAATTTCATTGTTTCAAGCAACTACCTATGCCCATGTGATGAAGTTAGCTCTTATAGCAGAAACAGATGTGGAAAGTATGATCAAGAGGCGAGAGGAACATAATAGAACCTGAAAAGCTCTGTCTCAGTCTTTTAGTTTCGGTCAAATCAGAAAATGATCGCGATACCATGGGCAAGCAGCATTTCAACCTGCTACAGGAGCCTATACACGGCCTTATAATCCAGCGACGTTACCACCATTTCCACCAAGGATTCCATGTGTTCAAAACCAGCCCGTTCAGACTACAGCCAAAAGTACATCTGGTGTTTCACGAGTACGACCAGCAGTTTCTCGCACGGGATCCTATACGGCTGTGTCGATAGCTTCAGTCGAGATCTGTGGAAAGTGTGGGAAGGCACACAAGAGAGACGAATGCCGTAAAGTGTCTGGTGCGTAGTTTCATTGTAGAAAGATGGGACACACAATAAAAGATTACCTGAAAATGGTAGGAATGGCATCAAAGGCTAGACCAGTCTTACGATCTGCACGGCCTATGGTACAAAGCCGAGCTTATGCTGTGTCGGCACAAGGTGCCCAAACCAGCATCGATGTCATTCAAGGTATGTGAGTTACTTAGTTATAAGTTCTTGAAATTATTTCGTTATACGCTCTTGAAATTATTTAGGAGAAAGGTGCATCTAGTTACAGATTATATCCCAATGTGCGTCTAGGATATTGTTTTTATTTTTATCAGTTTTAGAATTGATAAATGTCAAATATGTTAAGTAGAAACAATTTAGCTAACACTAATATATATGCCCATTAGGTACATTGCAAATGTATCCAAAGGATGCCTATTTGCGCTATGAGGCACAAGTTTTGATAGATGCCGAATCTACACACTCGTTTGTCACACTCCAGTTTACTGAAAAATTGGAAAAGTTGGGAGGCACTTGTTCGCAGAATCTGAGTGCTTACATTATTGGTTGGTGGTGAAAGTCATTTAAAAATCAAAGAAAGAGTAAAATAGGGGATGAATTCAGCACAACTCAGAAGTCCTAGACCTACAAGATACAGGGTCCATTGTAGCAAGTTTTGATAAGTAAGAGTTTGTCCCACAGGGAAAGGTGATCTACAGCTCCAAGGGAGCCATCTCTAGTAGTCCCACCCGATCTGACTACAAATCTGGCAGTCCTAAAAGGAGGGGAGTTTAAGGTCACTTATTCTAAGTATTCTAATGTCTAAACTACATAAAGGATTGAGAGGATGGATGGAGTGTGGAAAATAAATATAAAAAGTGTGAGAAGTATGTTATTGAGCCAAGGTCAGAGAAGTTTTGTAACTCAGATTCAGATCTGATGTTATAGAAATCCTGTCCAGAGGCTACATTATCACCACTGAGGAGAAAGGATCCAACCCATCACTCTGCCATGATTCCACCCTTAAGGCTATAACCTGTCCACTCAAATGGTCACAGATTATCCCATAGGGGAGCCACTATCCAGGGATGGGTCAAAACACAACAACTACATCATTACAGGCACTATTTCATCTAGTCTACCAGCTCAAGAATCCATAGGGAACCTCAATCTCTAAAGGTCTATATGTGGGGCTAAGGCTGTATAGGACCATGATAGCCTAGACACATAGAACCAGTAAGAGATTGAGTACAACCTTCAATTTAGCTGTCCATTGCTTGAGTGAGGCTACAATGGTCCAGTCACAAGCCTACAATCTCTATAACCAGATTAGATCCAACATCTGATGGCGGATCTATACAAATATAGGGGAGTCTGCCTCTGTACAATCTCTCACCAGGCTTCTACAAGCTCAGGTATAAAGAAGAAGGATCCATCTTAGATTGGTGGATTAGAATCACCCTAAGGCTATAATCTGTCCACTTAAATGGTCACAGACTATCCCAGAGGTTATCCTCCTCACGGAGCCTAAGATAAAACAAGAATATCACTGCTACCACCATGGTCACAAGGCTACCAGCTCAAGCTCCCATGGGGATTTCAGATCTAGTGGGTCCTGTGGTGGGGCTAAGGTTGTAGGACCATGATAGCCCAGACACACAGGTCACTTGGATCTGAATGGCCCTTAGAATAAGTCCTCCATTGCTTTGAAACATAGCCAAAGTAATGGCGGATCACAAGGCAGCAGCCTTGTACAGAGAATCTCACACATAAACACCAATCCCACAAAGTACAGATCCTATTACAGAACTTCCATTAATCTAATTCAAAAACACATACAAAGGCATAGCCAGCAAGTGCTGGACTATGGAGAGAAGGAAAGAGAAAAAGAAAATTACTTACAGCTAGAAATAAAGAGAAAAGAAAAACGATCTGAGATGTCTTCCCAGATACCTAAACCTAAGCTAGGTATGGGTTTATATAGCAGTGGGGTGGCGGCGCCTTAGGGTTAGGAAACCCTAATTTTAACGATGCCACATGGCCTAATAGTAATCCTTGGATGCCACGGGGCACGTGCATGGAGATTTGAGCATGGGAGTGCGTGCCCTAATCGCTGGAAATACCCAGAAGGTCCTCTTCTGAAGAGATGGAAGTTTAGGTTCAAAGCTTCGCTAGGTAGCTGTAGTTTCCCAGACTTGTCCCGTGGTAGCTTTTTGCTCTTCGCTAGGATGATTTGACACTGAAGCTTCAGCTGTCACGAGGTTGCCTTGGTTTGCTCTTCAGATAGTCGCGCGGTAGAGAATTGCACTCTCGCTGGATTGGGCTTCGCGAGGTTGAGTAGAAAACACAGTCTCAGGTGTCGCGGGGTTGAAGTTCAAGCAGTCACGAGGTTGCTCGGTCTTCGCTGGGCTGATCTTTGCAAGAGTGAATTTGAATAGCACGAGAACTTCGCGAGGAGTTCTTCTGAAAATCTCTCTCCTCAACCATTCTGAGCGAACTGCGCGAGATTGAGAGAGGTCTGCTTTGAACTGTGCGACACTGTGTGATGTGTTCTACTCTTAAGCTTCGCAAGAGCTGCGCGATTTTGAGTTTCTGAAGCTCTTCAGTCACTCATCAGCACGAGAGGTTGCTATAAAGTCTTGGGAAGCTTAGTTGAACTGCACGAGGCATATTTCTCCTGATTCCTCTAAAGCTTGGGTCAGCTGCACAAGGCTCATTTTAGGTCTGGATTCAGAGTTCATTCTTACGAGGATTTACGGTGCCAGCGGGCTCCTTATGTGATTCTTGGCCTTATTTAACTGCTGATTATTACCTACACAAAACACTTAACAAGAACTTATTAGGAGGCTAAGGGTCTAATCAAAGGTTAAGTTAAGGGGTGAAAAGTGGTACTTTTCAGGTCCTAACACACCCCCAAACCTAATCTTTGTTTGTGCCTTAGCAAAGCTACATTAAATCTACTCTAAAAATTAAATGCCACTTTTGTAGGGAGCACGAATGCATTTAGCATATGTACCAAGCCTTTTAAACCCCTAGGTGATCCCTAGTGGAGGAGTAAAGTCTCCTAAGGGTTTTCAGTGAAGACACCCACAAACTTCTCAGTGAAACAGCTAGCAAAAGTGCAATATCATCCAATGAGCAGTCAAGGAATCAGATTTAGTTTACTCTTGAATCAGTACACATAAAAGAAATTTAATTCATTGGTTACACAGTAACTTAGACAGCATAAACTCTTCATGATTGCACAACATTTCCACTTAGTTTACAATCACAGAAAACTGCACTAGTGTGTGCCAGCACTGAGCTTATCATTAGGTCAAAAATTAGGTTAAGGTCATACATAATGCATTCAAGTTCAGACCCAAAAACTTTGCAGGGCATACTCTCATTAAGGTTTTGTTGAGGGGTTCATTTTCTCACAGGCTCAAGAGAAGTTACATCCCCCAAATGGGTTTGTAAGCATGAGCATAGGCAGAGTTCTTAAGTGCTGACATCATTGGCAATTCCTCACCATAGATTGGATAATTCCTTATCTTCACATGATAGCTCACTCAACTTTGGATCACAAGGGCTTTTAACTGGGCTGTAATGTGGCTTATGGAGTAGGGTAAAAAGGAATGGAAGGTTGAAAAGGGGTTCCAATTTGAGAAATCAGTAGGTCGCAGAGGTGGTTCATGACTTCACCTTCCATAATTCAGCTCCCTTCATCTTCTTTGAGATTTTTCGATTTGAAGTGATCAATTTCTCTTCTTGATTTTGATTTTCCAATGAAAGTTCCTCTTGACTTCTCTCTTATTCCTCTTCATTATTATTTTTGTTTCTTTTTACTGGAGTTTCCTACTTTTTATTTTGTATTTGCTTTTCAGAAATGCCACCATGTTCTCAGTTACCATACTACCAGGTTTTTGAGATCCTTCTTCTCTATTCACCTAATGTTGACCATAGCTAGTCCATCTTCAACTCTTTCTCCTTTACCTTCTGAATTCTCAGAGTGAGGGTAGGTTGAATCAGGTTCATAGGTTCAGGTTCAGGTACTCAGGTGTATTTTGAAGAAATTTAGGATTTAAAGCTCAAAGGGGGTATGGACAAGGGCAGTTACTTTAGGATTGGTCTTTTTAGGCTCAAACTGTCCAAGAGAAGGCCTTGATCCTTTCCTAGGTCTCATGAGTATTGTCAGTTGTTTCAACTTGGAGTTACCTAACTTCTAGTGAGCACAGTGACTCAGTCAATCCTTAGAACTAAAAGAAATGCCTTAGTTACTCCTCAAAGAATAGAAAAATTTTGTAGGCCCAATTCTCCCTGGTTATGGTCATCCTTGGAACGTTCAAGTATGTCCTCACCTTTTTCTCTTTCTAATGATTCACTGAGTGCTGATACAAGTCAGTTTCCTTGGTGATATTATCATGGAAATGTGGAGTATTAGAAGTTTATAATGTCCAAGGTTTACATAAATTTTAAACTTCTTAATTTCATGATTCTTAAGTGAACAGAGCTCCATTTCCATATTACTCAGATGAGTCTACTGCACTTATATTAACTATTCCATTGGTAGGGTCTGCCTGGCACACCCCCAAACCTATGAGGAGCAGTGTCCTCACTGGTTCAAAGTAAATGTGTAGCAGAACTATGGAGGGTAAAAGAAAAGGAAAGAACAGAGAACAAAACACACAACAGGCAAAGCAAGATAGTAAAGATAGGGGAAAAGTCTATGAAAAATTAGAAATGTACATAATACAAGAAAACAGAAGCAAAAGAAATAGAGAAAATCCTAGGTACAATCTAGTTAAAATCTAACTCAAAACTTGTCCCGTCCCATCTTCTTTGCATGCTCTTGCAGGAGAGCCTCTTCTTCTTTCTTCTTTCATTCCCTCTCTGCCTTTCTTTGCTCGGGAGTTTTGGGTATGGTTGGAGCCCTGACCCTCATTTTCCTCTTCTTTAGTTCAGGAGGGATCTCCAAAGATTTAGCAGTGGTTGGCTCAGGGGGTTTGGTGGGAGATTTTCCTTTGGGGCCCTTACCTTTGGAGGCTTGCCCTTGCTGAGGCAGAGGGGGAATAAGAGGTGGTTGGGCTGGTGCTGGCGCAGGAGGGGCAACAGGGGATTTAGCTTTGGTTTGCACCTAAGGCAGGAAAGGACTTTTCCCTTGTACTGGTTGAGGGGGAGCCACAGAAGATGAATCTGGTACTTTGGCTGCAGGAATGGCAGGGCTCTTCCCTTTCATGGGCTGGCTTAGTGGTGGTGCCTCCTCAAACTGGGCAGATGTTTCTTTACCAATTTTCAAAGAGCGACTTGGGAGAGTAGTCCTCTTGGTAACAACCTTCCTTCGCTGAGGATAGGATTGTTCAGCAGGGCTGGATGAAGGAGCAGCAACAGTAGGTTGGGCACTGGGATCCCTAGGTGGTGTAGCATCAAATTTTGAGTCAGAAGGAAAGAGCTCAGTAGGGTCCAATCCAAGGGCAGCAGCAGCCTGTCTGCGTTCTTCTTTGGAAAGTAGGCGCGCATGGGGATCATCCTGAGCAGAAGCTCTGGTGATCTTTGGAGATGGGGATGGAGGGGCTAGCCTTTTGCCTTTTTGGGCTGCAGTGGCTCTTTTAGAAGTGGGCTTTTTCTTTTTCTTGGAAGGGGAGCGTTTTCTTTTTAGAGTAGGAGAGGGAACAAGGGGGGGCACTGAGAGAGGAGCAGGAGCTGTAGTAGGGATTTTAGCAGGAGCAACAGGGTTTGTAGGTACTGCAGAAGGAACTGTAGTAGGCATTTGAGGAGGAACAGGAGGAGCTACTGGAGTTGGGGCTGGGGGAGGTGGGGGAACAGATTTTGTAGGGGTTGGGGTAGGGGCAGTGGAAGAAGATGGGGCTGGTCGTGTGGAAGAAGATGGGGCCTCAGGGGGAGCTGTGGCGATAGGGCTGGCCTGTATGGGTTGGGGAAGTAGGAAGGGACCTCTCTGTTCTAAGATTTCAATTTTCTTGTTAGCCCACAGGAGATTGGTATCTGCAAGCTCCTTACTTAGTCGGTTGATCTCCTGAGCGTTGTTCAATTTTTTCTCTAATAGCCTGTTGTGCTTTTTCGCCCTCTCTGCATTAGCCTTTTCAATCTCAGTAGTCATTCTATAGTATGTTGCTGCAGCCTTGTTCGCATTTAGGGTCTCCAAGATTGCCTCCCACCCTTTGGAAATATCTCGCAGCTGCTCGTGGTGAGCAAGCTTCAAGTCACTAAGTTTCTGCAGCAAGGGGTATTCGATGGCTTGGCGGAGTTGGGCCATGCCATTGAGAACATCCCTCTTGATATAGGGATTGTCCCTCATGGCATGGAGGAGGGTGAAGTAGGGAGGGGTGTAATAGGAGTGTCTGGGTAAGATTGGTAGAAATGGAGTAGAAGAAGTAGATGGTGATGGATCCTGGGAGAGAAAAGTGGGGGTTGTAGAAATGGTTGGGGTGGTCTGGGTTGAATGGTCACTGAATTGAGGAGGGGGTGGGAGAAGAGGGGGAATGGAAGGTATTGGTGGAAAGTGAAATGAAGGAAGGGCAGCGGATGTGGATGGTTCAGGGTAAAGGAAGAAGGGGATGGTGAAGGGTTGAAATGGAAGGGGTGGGGGTGCAAATAGGGGGGGTGTAATGGGAAAGGTGGATGGGAATGGAATGGGGTAAGTTTGGGTAGAAGTGCTGGTAAATTGAGGTGGAGGTAGTATTAGAGGGGGTAGGATAGGTAGAGAGGGAAAGGAGTGGTCGGGTATGGTGTCATGGAGGGGGAAGGGTGGAGGTAAGTCAATGTGGGTGGGGTCTGTTGGAACTATGGAGTCAGAGGTGGAAGGGGGTTGGGTCAGTGGGGTGGTAGGAGGTTGTGTTGGGATTGATGGGTTTGTCAATGTTTGAAGGGTGGATTGTATGGTGGTTATGTCAGTTTGCATTTGGGCTTGGGTCTGTGTGGTGTTGGAGAGTTGGGTTTGGATGTCATGTATGAGGGAAAGGATATGAGTAAGGGTATCTGAGGTTGGTTGAGGTGGAGTATGAGGATAGGAAGGAACAGGTTGGAAAGGGGAAGTGGGGCCATGATGGAAAGTGGTAGGGGGAGAAGGTGAAGGGTTTGGTGAATGATGTGGTGAAGGGAGAGGGGACTCAGGGAGAGGAATGTCATGGGTGGGCAAGGTATCAAGCAGGGTAGTCATGAAGGCCTGATACCCTGAAGTGGTGGCTAGGTTAAAGTCCAGGTCATGGAGAGGTTGGACTAAGGGTTGGTCAATAGGGGGTGTGTTTGTGGGAATGACAGGGGGGGTTGAAGTGGGTAAAGATGAGGCAGGGGTAGTGTGAGAGGTTTTATTTTTAAGGTAGGTTATCAAGGGAGGGCTGTCGGGGTTGAGGTCAGAGGATGTCGGAGGTACTGGGGCTGTGTATTGAGGTAAGGTGGGTGAAGGTGGAGTGTTGTCCAGGGGTTCAACACTTTCTTCCTAGGTACAGATAATAGTGGGAGGTGGAATGGAAAAGGGAGATAAGAGAGGGAAAAGGAGAGATGGAATAGGTGAAGAAGTTAGTGGAGAGGCAAGTGTGGTGGATGGAGGGATTGCTACAGAAGCTCGCGCCACCTTCTTTGGGGCAGGGGTTTTAGCCTTCTTTTTGGGGGCAGGGGTGGCCTTTGCCACAGCAGCTCCCTCTCCACCTTCGAAACATTCGAGTTTGATTTCAGACCTTCTTCTTCTGGGATCCATTAGACTTTTGCTGATTCCCCATTGTCTTTTGGCAAAAGTGGTGGGAGTGAGGTCAGCAGATAACTCCCCCACTGGTATCTTGTACCCTCCCCTCCGAAGTAGTCTAGTGATGAGTCTTCCATAGGGGAGAGTGTGAACCTTCTTTTGCAGCCCAAGCTTCACCATCATGTCTTTCATGGCTTTAAAAATCAACCATGCAACATTAAATCCGTGGCCCAGAGAGAAGGAGTAGAGAGCATCAGTAATTGGTGTCCTCCTTTCTTGCTAATGGCCGGAGCAGTAGATATTCTTTCTTAGCACTTGATCGATGAACAGCAGCTTGGGATCCAAATCCCTTCTTCTGATGGAGTCCCTTGTGGCCTTCAAGCCTCTGGTAATGGCCTGGGCAATGGTATTGAGAGAGGCACTCACAGGGGCACCATATCCGCAGTTGGGATCAAAAATGGCCGGGATGCCCATGACTTCAGCAATTAACTCTTGGCTAAGCAGCATCTCAAAATTATTAACTAACACAAGGAGGCCTGGCTGCCCCTGTGTGTCTGGTCTGACCCTAAGGTGTTGGTAAAAGAGTTGCACTAACTTAGGATAGGCTAGTGCAGGAATCATTTGCATCAAGGGGAACTAACCAGCCTTGCGCAAGAACTCAATGGCAGGTGCTGACAACGGCTCTGATTCAAAGAAAGAGATATCGAAAATGGCTTCAGGCTCTACGGGAATGGAAATGAGGAGCTCAGAGGGCGTAGAATAATTAGGTGTTTGTGCAGCCACCTCAGGAACCACCTCCTTCCCATTGTGTTATGCCGTAGAGGACTTGGCTTTCTTAGGGGCAGGCTCCACAGTGGCCTTGTCCCTGGCTCTCTTCACAGGTGCACTTTTAGGAGCCGTCACAACTCTCCTTGGTGAGTGTGCAGTTGAAATTTTGAAAGGAAAGATCAAGAGCTGAGTCTAACCCTAAAAGTTAGGGTTCTATTCAATTGGACGCACGGTGGATCTCAAGAGCTTTTAGCAGGGGGCAACTATTGATGGAAGTTTTAAGAACAAAAATCCAAAATTTAAGAGTGAATAATGAATTGTAGACAAGAAGCTAGAGGAGAGAGGTTGAGAGGAATGGGAGCTAGGGTTTCGCTGGCAGGAGAGGAAAGAGAAAGTAGTAAGGAAAAGCAGCGCGGGGTGGGATTTAAATATCGCGAGGCTCGACGCGCTTTGAAAATGTCTGCTCGCTAGCTGGGAATGAATGGGTCGCGAGGTTAGATGTTCCTTTAAACTGCGTGAGGCAGCCCACCCAGTTATATCTGAAACTCACGACAGTAAAATAAAGTAGTTCTTTATGAACTGCGCGAGAGGGGACCAAACCCATTATTCAGAACCCCGCGATGGCTTAACCGAGTTAGAATTCACTCACCCATGAGTCAGCTGTTTGACCCTGACTTTATGGGTGGATTCTCTCACAGACTCTCTTCCAGGGACACCCACAAGCATTATAAAGCATTTACAAATTCCCATACTCTCAAGGCATTAAATTCATACATCATGAAAAGCATTCAAATACTACATTATCATTCAATCACTTGAAATTAGCAAACAAAGGGAACAGGAATAAAAGTAGGCATTAAAGCACTAAACTCAGATTCCAACAAGATCACTAACAATTCCTATCAACTGTAGAGTACATATCATACAACGGTGCACAGTTCTTAATCATTAATTTAATGAAAGATCCCCCTTAGAGTTGGAGGATCCTTCACCAATCAAAAATTGGCCCTTGGGATTAACCACTGGTTGACTGGGCAACCTTCCCTCTTCTCTTTTGGCTAAGGTGTTCACTAGTTGTCCAATCTTTTCTTCCATCTTTTTGATGCTCTGACCATGAGAGTTCACAGTCTGAGCCACGGAACCCAGGTTTTGCAGTGAGGTCAAGACCTAGTCCTCAAAAGAAGTATTTCTATGTTGAGAAGGGGGTATGACCAACTAATTTTGCTGCTGATGGGGCTGTTGATTGTGCTGGAAGGTAGACCTAGGGGCATTCCCTTGATTGAACTGCTGCTGTGGCTTTTGTCGTAAGGCCAACATCTGCTGGGGCTGCATGTAGTTGTCCTGCTTCCACCTCAGATTTGGGTGGTCTCTCCATTGGTAACCAGCATTTTGGTGCTGGTATCCATATGGCTGCCTATTGTAGTCCCCAGATTGTTGCTGGCTATAAGATTGAGTAGCAGCAGCATGTTCCAAAATCAATTCAGGAAATTGCCCTGCAGATGGACATTCCTCCACTGTGCTGTGGGGATTGGCATATCAGACATGCCTCCGCCACAAGAGCAGCCCTTCTGGGTTGCATCACAGTTAATAATTTATCAAACTTCATAGAGAGATTTGCCATCTGCAGCTGCAGGTCATTGTTCCCAGACACCTCATAAACGTTTCGTCTTTATCCAGCAGCAGGCCCCACCTTTAACTCAGATTCCTGACTAGTTCTTTCCAGGGATGGATTTTGAAAAGCATTCTCACTAATCACCTCAAACAGTTCCCATGCCTCCTCAGCAGTCTTGTGCATGTAGGATCCACCATAAGAGGCATCGACCATATCTCTATTTTTCTCATCAATCCTATTGTAGAAGCTTTGTACAAGCTACCACTCAGGGATCTTATGGTGGGGGCATTGTTTGAGCATCTCTTTAAACCTATCCCACGACTGGTTAAAATCCTCAGTTGGGGATTGAGCAAATGTAAGAATCTCTTTCCTCAACTGGCTAGATTTGGTCTCAGGGAAGAACTTGGTTAGGAATCTGGTCTGCAGGTCTTTCCATGAAGCAATGCTATTGTAGGGAAGAGTGGTCAGCCAGGTACTGGCCCTATCCTTCAGAGAGAAGGGAAAGAGTCTGAGCCTAGTAGCCTCAGGTCGCAAACCAGTGACATTAAAAGTGGTGCACAAGGCCAAGAACTGGTAAATATGCTTGTAAGGGTCCTCCTTGCTAAGCCCATGGAAAGCTGGCAGCATCTGGATGATTGAAGTTTTTATCTCATAGTTCCTTTGAACATTAGGGAATTGAATGCAAAAAGGGGAGTTATAGTCATCCGGAGCATTCATCTCCTTGAGGGTTCTGGGTTATTCTTCACCCATAATTGTTGTCACAGATTCACTTGGGGACTCTCCTGTGGTGTGCCTGTCTCTCCTAAGTCTCCTTCCCCTTTCTAACTCAAGGTTAAGAGGCTCTAAAGCAGGGCTGAGGGATCTCCTCCCTAGCATACAAGCACACTAACAGCAAGGAAAGCTTCTTGCAAGCACATTGCAAAAGAATAATTGTACACTAACAAATTTATGTAACTAGTTTACAGCTATTCAAAGAGTACATTTAAACTATCCTAGATACTGCTAGAAATTTTTTTTTAAGAAAGATAGACAGAGCTTTAAAAGTCAGAGAGTTTGCAAACAGAGGTAGCTAAGCTCCAATTGTAGTCCAACTATCCTTCACTGCTGCTGTCTAGATCTGGAAGAAAGGTTTAAAATTATGTCAGCAGTATCAATTATTCACATGTGCAAAGAATACTAAGAATACAAAAACTAAGGGTCTACTAATAAAAATCATCTTTCCCCGGCAACGGCGCCAAAAACGTTTTCGCGAAATCTGAGGGCTTACATTATTGGTTGGAGGTGAAAGTCATTTAAAAATCAAAGAAAGAGTAAAATAGGGGATGAATTCAGCACAACTCAGAAGTCCTCGACCTGCAAGATACAGGGTCCATTGTGGCAAGTTTTGATAAGTAAGAGTTTGTCCCACAGGGAAAGGTGATCTACAGCTCCAAGGGAGCCATCTCTAGTAGTCCCTCCAGATCTGACTACAGATCTGGCAGTCCTAAAAGGAGGGGAGTTTAAGGTCACTTATTCTAAGTATTCTAATGTCTAAACTACAGAAAGGGTTGAGAGGATGGATGGAGTGTGGAAAATAAATATAAAAAGGGTGAGAAGTATGTTATTGATGCAAGGTTAGAGAAGTTTTGTAACTCATATTCATATCTGATGTTATAGAAATCCTGTCCAGAGGCTACATTATCACCACTGAGGAGAAAGGATCCAACCCATCACTCTGCCATGATTCCACCCTTAAGGCTATAACCTGTCCACTCAAATGGTCATAGATTATCCCATAGGGGAGCCACTATCCAGGGATGGGTCAAAACACAACAAGTACATCATTGCAGGCACTATTTAATCCAGGCTACCAGCTCAAGAATCCATAGGGAACCTCAATCTCTAAAGCTCTATATGTGGGGCTAAGGCTGTATAGGATCATGATAGCCCAGACACATAGAACCAACAAGAGATTGAGTACAACCTTCGATCTAGCTGTCCATTGCTTGAGTGAGGCTACAATGGTCTAGTCACCAGCCTACAATCTCTATAACTAGATCAGATCCAACATCTGATGGCGGATCTATGCAAATATTGGGGAGTTTGCCTCTGTACAATCTGTCACCAGGCTTCTACAAGCTCAGGTGTAAAGATGAAGGATCCATCTTGGATCGGTAGATTAGAATCACCCTAAGGCTATAATCTGTCCACTTAAGTGGTCACAGACTATCCCAGAGATTATCCTCCTCACGGAGCCTAAGATAAAACAAGAATATCGCTACTACCACCATGGTCACAAGGCTACCAGCTCAAGCTCCCATAGGGATTTTAGATCTAGTGGGTCCTTGTTAAGTAGTGAAAAATACCATTTTTCACCTCTAAACATGAGCCTTGAAAGACCCTTGAGAAGACTAAATAAGTGCTTTAGTGTGCATTTTACAGCTAACCAAAAAGACAGGTCCAAATCCGAAAACCATCCTAAAATGATCAAAAAGCTGACAACGCATGTCAAACTCAAAGAGGGAGTGAAGAAATAGCCTCAGCAATGGCTAAAAAGGTCCTAAAAGAGCAAGAAAAGACCTGAAGAAGAAGAAGGATCCATTCGCAAAGAAGAATGGAAGCTAAAAGTCAATTCGCAAAGAACTTCTACTATTCGCAAAGAACCTTGAACTTTGCGAAAAGAAGAAAACACTCCTCGAATAGAAGAATGACCTTTGCGAAAAGAAGAATGACCTTTGCGAAAAGATCTCCTGAAGCCAAAATGCTTTGCCAAAAGAACTTCTGAAGCCAAAATACTTTGCGAAAAGAACTTCTGAAGCCAAAATGCTTTGCGAAAAGAACTTCTGGAGCCAAACTACTTTGCGAAAAAGCCTTAAACTATGCGAAATGGCATTACGGGATTTGCTCGTCCGAAGGGTATTTCAGAAACTTTACGCACCCCAATGCGTTTTAAAACCCAAGGACATTCCTAAGATTACGAGCACAAACCAAAGGCATATTCCACCCATGTGAACACCCAAAGATGAAATTACTTGGCGGGAACTTCTAGAAGCTCAAACAGATTTTGAATTACATAATGAAATTGATGCCTCTGTTTCTGATTGGTGAACCGGATCAAGCATTTCGATTGGCGAGCAGATCGGATCACAGTGCTCGACTCCTATTGGTTGATACAGATCTATCCAATTCGATTGGTTGATACACATCCGAAAGCTTAGGGAAAACTATAAATAGGCGAACCATTTGCCCAATTTGGGTATCCAGTTTTAGAGTTTTCATCTCTGTTTCCCTCATTCCTACAGGATAGCTTATCCCGAACCCCTGTAATCCTTCTTGTAGTTTACCTTTGAGAGCCATTGTGAGTGATTTGTACTTCCAAGTTCGGATTCAAGGCGTAAATCTGAGGGCTCTCGAAAAGCTCGGGCTGTAAGTCCGAGGGCTCTCTAAACCGTGCTCTGTAATTATAACGTTGGATTTTAAAGGTTCTTGTAATTTGTGTCTTCTCCATTGGAGTCATGTCGAGGGTTACGAATGTTCACCTTAGTGCATTAGACTTCTTTAGATTCACTCATTCATCCAACTTCCTAAATTCATCATCCACTATGCGAATTAGCGTTGGTAACCTAATTCAAGGCATTCTACGATGTTCATGTTACGAACTAAAGAATAGGCCACAACTATTGGATGATGCATGACCATTGGATGATCATAGCCATAAGTCTAAACCTATTCCTTAATTCGGATTTATTTCTCTTACATACATGTCTTGGTAGCGGATGAAGATTGAATCTGCTCTGTGGAAATACAGATTCTCCATTAAAATTCAGAGGCTAAAATGCATGAAGCTATTATTTCTGCATTTGTCTTATTTTAAACATCTCCCCAACTCGGATCTGGATCATGTAGATAGTTCTTTTCTTTATTTACTTATAGTTAAATGTGACACAATCCAACACTCTCTTTTATCTATTCTTTTTAGATAATTATAGAGCCAGATCTGGTAGCACAGATCTGGAGGTTTATCTCTCATTTTAGACAAACTTCTCTGTGGACGATCTTGAAATACTTACTTTTAAAACTTGCTATAATTGGCCCTGATCTTGCAGGCCAGTGTTAGCCCCAATGTGCTGATATCCCTTTCATAAGTTAACATCCATATAACCTAGCATTCTTTAATTCTTTAATTCTTGATTAATAATGCACATAATTATGGCACACTTGGAGCGACAACAAGTTTTTGGCGCCGTTCTTGGAAGTTTGTTCTAAAATTGGTAGACCTAAGTTTTTTCTATTTTGTAGATTTGATTTTTAATTTTTTCTTTAAACACACTTTGCATTCCAAGTGCTTGATTAAATGTCTCTGACGATTTTGTATAGAAAACATGTTTCTTATGCAGAAATTTTTTATTTTTTATTTTTTATTTTACGAGTTTTTATTCTTTGCCTTCTAGTTATTTGAATAAATCTGCCACTCTTTTGTCTTTTGTCAAATTTGGGCGTGCTTTGAGTTTTCTTTTATTTTTGTCAATACTTGAATAAGGTCTGCAGTTTTGGATGTTTGCGGATCTGAGCAGTCAACAAGGAGACATCTGGACCAAAAGCTGGAGCAGATCTCGCTTGAGTTTGCATCCTTCTCCTTTGCATTCATTTTCTATTTTAAATTCTTGAGAACCGATTCTGCTGTGTTTAATGTTTGTTTTGATTATAATTTACATTGTCTTTTAGGCATCTTGATTTTATTTTTTTACAAAACCAAATACAAAATAAAGAAGTTGAAAACACAAATAGAAAATCTTTGAGTTGTTTCTCATTATTTTCAGCATAGTAAATAAGGGCTCTTGTTGAGCCTGATCAAAACAAGTAAAAAAAAAGTATAATAAAAATTAGAAAATTATAAAAACAATATAGATATCTTAGGATGGGCTGTTTTCTCCATTTGCATCTACTTTTCCCATCTGGACCTCTGAGATCATTTTTTTTTTTAGGAATCATGTAGGATTATGAGTAGTGGATCATAGGCTGTTTTGAATATTCAATGGACTCACTAATTTTATTTTCCTTGATTTCTTCATCATAAATGGGTCTCAAATTGTGTGTGAACCCTGCTTTTAATATGTGCTCCCATGCTTCATTATTTTTTTCATACCCATCATCAACAAAGGGTCAATCTTATGAATCTTATGAATCATTTGGCATTAGATTTTCGGTTTTAGGAATTTTAGTTTCAAATTCTGTTTTTAGATCGCTGAATTTTTTTTTCTTTCTTAGGTTAATGTGTCCTCGTTTCTTGATTTTCGTCATTTTTACGTGAGTATAGCTAGTTTCTAACTTTGTTTTCTTATTTTGCATTCACAAATTCAGTTTTTATCAACACTTTTCTTTTTCTTTTTAACTTTGTATTAGGTCCCTTACCTTGCTTTTCTTTGTTTCTCTTGTTATTAGCATTAGTTTCCTTTCATTTGCATAGTAATCCTTCTATTTGTTAGATTTTATTTAGCAGTTCTAGCATTGTTTTGTTGATTTTCTTGCATTTGTATATCATGTTTTCCATTTCCTTGCTCATATCTTCGCTTTTACATTTTATTTTCTCTTTGCATATAGTTTAGATTTTTTACATTTCTTAGTTTTTCTTTCTTCTTTTACCTATTGCCTCGAGCCCGTAGTATTACCCATTCCTTTGGTTTTGCCTAACCCATTCATTGATGCCCGAGCTCATACCGCTATTGGTGGATGAAACTTTTCTCCTCCAAACTGATTAAGTGCTATCTTTAAGATATCTCGGGAGGCTTCCTCGGCACCATCCTCACTCCATTACCCGAGAAAATTTACCCAAGGATGACAAAGGCGTGGTATCGTAACCTCACCACAGTCACGGAGGAACATCTTGATGTGCCAACCCTAGTTATTTTATAGACAAGCGTGACTTAATCATGATCAGAGGACATTGGACATGCCCTAGGGATACCTTTTCAATTCAATCTGATGGACCCTTGATGCTCCTGAAGTTGCCTCTTTCGAGATATGGCGCCCATTTGACCACGGGCATGGTGGGTTACGGGCAATCAATAATGAGAAGAGATCTGCCGCAATATCTCGATTGATTCCATACTCGAGGAGTTTTTATTCTTGGGCACACCAAGAGAGGCGAACCCCCATCTTAGAAGCCCTCTTTCACTTCTCTAAGGGCAATTCTTCAATGCCCCCATCGATCTGAAAGCAATGGCTGATGTGAGTGCCAAGGTAAAAAAAGGAAGATTCTTGGCCTCCCCTTTGGAAGACTCATTCTGACCCTCTTAAGAGCCAAGTTTGACATTAATAGGGAAGAGCCCTTTGAGGTACTCACTCCTCACAACTTTGGCAAGAAAGCACGGACCACAAGGCCATGTTAAGAAGAATGAGGGAAGTAGGAGAACCAGCCCATGCCCCCCGCCTCGCACTGCTCCTATTCGCCCTGCTGCGAACCCATAGCGAGCGAGCTAGTTCTTCTGCTTGAGCATGACGAGAACCAAGCCACGAAAGTGTGGGTGGGCATGCTGCAGTGGAAATTTGTGGAGCCTCAACCAGCCCCCAGGCCTCAGCCAGCCCCTACCCGGTTTACAAGCCCAACTCCTGTGGTGACCAGCTCTTTATTTGCACCACTTGCACTTAGTCCACAGTCACTGAGGTAGCAGTTTACAAGCCCAATTACATCAATTGTCTCTTTCTTATTTTCTTATTTTCTTTTTATTCTATTGCAATTTTTTTATAAAAGTACCTAACTTGATCTGTTTTGTTCTCCCCTATTTGAAAAACTTACAACCCCTCCCCTACTCCCTTTCCCTTTTTTCCTTTTATTTTCTATCCAAATTTCGATGTGCTTCTGAATCGTCCGGATTATTGTTGTTTCTCTTGTCTTCCCTAATAATTGTCCACCACCTTTGAACCGAGGACAACTTTGTTCCCCATAGGTTTGGGGGTGTGGCGGAACAAGTCTGCCTAGGAATAGTTAACATAAGGGCAGCGAATCACCTAAGTAATTAGGAAATGTATTAATTTACTTAAGAATCATGACAACTAGAAAATTTAAAATTCCTTTGCCAAATTTAGACATTCTAAACCTTGCGATATTCTACATTTCATGATGATTACACCATAAAACATCTTGGTATCAAGACGTAGTAAGTCAAAAGGAAGAGAAAAGGTAAAGATATACTTAAAAGCTCAAGGAAAACCATAACCGTGAGAATTGAGCCCATATATTTTCCATCTCTGTTGAAGAGTGATCGAGGCAATTTTTACGATTCAAAGGATTGAGGCATTAGATCCACTAGAAGTTAGGAAACTCCAAATTAAAACATGTAACACACTCATGCGAGGAAAGATCAAGGCCTTCTTTGGACAGACTTGAACCTAACAGAACCAACCAAGAAAAATCTGCCCTGTTTGTACCCCATTTGAGCTGTAAATCCTACAATTCTTCATCAAAAATACTCAAAAGTACTTGCACTGAACCTATGGAACCAATTCAGCCTTCCCTCACTCGAGAATTCAGGAGGTAAAGGAGAAAGAATCGAAGATGGACCATTTGGGCAACATCAAGAAAATGAAGAGAAAATACCTCAAAAGCAGGCAATATGGTGGTGAGAAAAGAAGAGACAAACAATGTGAAAAGTTGCAAGCAAAAAGGCAAAAAGGGACCTTATGTTGAAAATGCAAGATCAAAGAAAGAACTGATCACGTGAATGTGAGAATCTCGAAAAGAAGAAGAAAGAAGCTAAACTCAAAAGGTGGAGTCATGAACCATCTCCGCACTTCCCGAGTTCTCAAATTCAAACCTCTGCTCAAATTGCCTTTCCTTGAAACTTCACTCCATAAGCCATACAAACAAACCTAGATTAAAAGCCCTTGTGATCCAAAGTTGAGTGAGTCATGTGGAGATGAGAAGTGACCCAATCTATGGTGAGGAGATGTCAATGATGCCATTGCCTAAGAATCATGCCTATGCTCATGCTTACATCCATTTGGGAGATGTAATTGCTCTTGAGCTTGAGTGAAAATGAACCCCTCAACAAAAACATCGATGAGAGTATACCCCGGTGAGTGTTTGGGTTGGAACTTGAGCACCTTAAGTATGACTTATAACCTAATTTTTATCCATAGGATGAGCTTCTTCTTGGCACATTTGTATGATTTTCTATGATGTCACTGATTGGAAATATTGAAACATTCATGAGGTTTATAAATGTTTAAATTCTGTGCAAACAATAATCAAATTTTCTGTTTCATCATTGATTCAAGAGTAACTAACTGCTCCTTGAATGCTCATTTGATAATATTACACTGATATTAACTGTTCCTTGGAGAAGTTTGAGGGTACCTTCACTTTGAAAACCCTCAGAGACTTCACTACCTCCTCTAGGGATCACCTAGGGGTTGAAAAGGCTTGTTGCATATGCTAAATGCACTGTGCTTCCTACAAAAGTGGCTCTTTACTTTGTTTTTATGTTTCTTTGCTCAGGGACTAGCAAAGCTTAGGTTTGGGGGTGTGTTAAGTAGTGAAAAATACCATTTTTCACCCCTAAACATGAGCCTTGAAAGACCCTTGAGAAGACTAAATAAGTGCTTTAGTGTGCATTTTACCGCTAACCAAAAGAGGTCCAAATCCGAAAACCATCCTAAAATGATCAAAAGCTAACAACGCATGTCAAACTCAAAGAGGAGTGAAGAAATAGCCTCGAATGGCTAAAAAGGTCCTAAAGAGCAAGAAAAGACACGAAGAAGAAGAAGGATCCATTCGCAAAGAAGAATGGAAGCTGAAAGACAATTCGCAAAGAACTTCTACTATTCGCAAAGAACCTTGAACTTTGCGAAAAGAAGAAAACACACCTCGAATAGAAGAATGACCTTTGCGAAAAGAAGAATGACCTTTGCGAAAAGATCACCTGAAGCCAAAATGCTTTGCGAAAAAGAACTTCGAAGCCAAAATGCTTTAGAAAAGAACTTTTGAAGCCAAAATGCTGCGAAAAGAACTTACGAGCCAAACTACTTTGCGAAAAAGCCTTAAACTATGCGAAATGGCATTCGGGGATTTATTTCGTCCAGAGGGTATTTCAGAAACTTTGCACGCCCCAATGCGTTTAAAACCCAAGGACATTCGAAGATTCTCGAGCACAAACCAAAGGCATATTCCACCCCATGTGAACACCCAAAGATGAAATTACTTGGCGGAACTTCAGAAGCTCAAACAGATTTTTGAATTACATAGCAATTGATGCCTCTGTTTCCGATTGGTGAACGGATCAAGCATTTTTGATTGGCGAACAGATCCGGATCCCGTGCTCGACTCCTATTGGTTGATCTGATCTATCCAATTCGATTGGTTGATACACATTGGCTTAGGGAAAACTATAAATAGACGAACCATTTGCCCAATTTGGGTATCCAGATTTTAGAGTTTTCATCTCGTTTCCCTCATTCGGTCCGGATAGCTTATCCGAACCCCTGTAATCCCTTCTTGTAGTTTACCTTTGAGAGCCATTGTGAGTGATTTGTACTTCCAAGTTCGGATTCAAGATCAGAGGGCTCAAAAAGCTCGACTGTAAGTCCGAGGGCTCTCTAAGAAGCCGTGCTCTGTATTTGAAACGTTGGATTTTATAAAGTTGTTGTAATTTGTGTCTTCTCCATTGGTGTCATGTCGAGGGTTCTGTATGATCACCATAGTGCATGAGTCTTCTCTAGAATCACTTATCCGCATCCAACTTCCCTTAATTCATCATCCTGTGCGAATTAGCGTTGGTAACCTAATTTACATTCGATGATGTTCATGTTACGAACTAAAGAATAGGCCACAACTATTGGATGATCTGTGACCATTGGATGATCATAGCCATAAGTCTAAACCTATTCCTTAATTCGGATTTATTTCTCTTACATCTGTCGGTAGCCGATGAAGATTGAATCTGCCTCGTGAAATACAGATTCTCCATTAAAATTCAGAGGCTAAAATGCATGAAGCTATTATTTCTGCATTTGTCTTATTTTAAACATCTCCCCAACTCGGATCTTGATCATGTAGATAGTTCTTTTCTTTATTTACTTATAGTTAAATGTGACACAATCCAACACTCTCTTTTATCTATTCTTTTTAGATAATTATAGAGCCAGATCTGGTAGCACAGATCTGGAGGTTTATCTCTCATTTTAGACAAACTTCTCTGTGGACGATCTTGAAATACTTACTTTTAAAACTTGCTACAATTGGCCCTGATCTTGCAGGCCAGTGTTAGCCCCAATGTGCTGATATCCCTTTCATAAGTTAACATCCATATAACCTAGCATTCTTTAATTCTTTAATTCTTGATTAATAATGCACATAATTATGGCACACTTGGAGCGACAACAGTCCTGTGGTGGGGCTAAGTCTGTAGGACCATGATAGCCCAGACACACAAGTCACTTGGATCTGAATGGTCCTTAGAATCAGTCCTCCAGTGCTTTGAAACACAACCAAAGCAATGGCAGATCACAAGGCAGCAGCCTTGTACAGAGCATCTCACACATAAACACCAATCCCACAAAGTACAGATCCTATTACAGAACTTCCATTAATCTAATTCAAAAACACATACAAAGGCATAGCCATCAAGTGCTGGAGTATGGAGAGAAGGAAAGAGAAAAAGAAAATTACTTGCAGCTAAAAAGAAAGAGAAAATAAAAATGATCTGAGATGTGTTCCCAGATACCTAAACATAAGCTAGGTATGGGTTTATGTAGCAGTGGGGTGGTGGCCCCTTAGGGTTAGGAAACCCTAATTTTAACGATGCCACATGGCCTAACAGTGATCCTTGGATGCCTCGGGGCACGTGCACAGAGATTTGAGAGTGGGAGTGTGTGCCTTAATCGCTGGAAATACCTAGAAGGTCCTCTACTGAAGAGATGGAAGTTTAGGTTCAGAGCTTCGCTAGGTAGCTGTAGTTTCTCAGACTTGTCATGTGGTAGCTCTTTACTCTTTGCTAGGATGATTTGACACTGAAGCTTCAGCAGTTGTGAGGTTGCCTTGGTTTGCTCTTCAGGCAGTCGCGTGGTAGAGAATTGCGCTCTCACTGGATTGGGCTTCGCAAGGTTGAGTAGAAAACACAGTCTCAGGTGTCGCGGGGTTGAAGTTCAAGCAGTCGCAAGGTTGCTCGGTCTTTGCTAGGCTGATCTTCGCGTGAGTGAATTTGAACCGCGCGAGAACTTCTCGAGGAGTTCTTCTGAAGCTCTCTCTCCTCAGCCATTCTGAGCGAACTACGCGAGATTGAGAGAGGTTTGCTTTGAACTGTGCGACACTGCGCGATGTGTTCTACTCTTGAGCTTCACGAGATCTGCGCGATTTTGAGTTTCTAAAGCTCTTTAGTCACTCATCTACGCGAGAGGTTGCTATAAAGTCTTGGGAAGCTCAGTTGAACTGCGCGAGACATATTTCTCTTGAATCCTGTAAAGCTTGGGTCAGCTGCGTGAGGCTCATTTCAGGTCGGGATTCAGAGTTTATTTTTCTGAGAGATTTCTGGTGCTAAAGCAGGCTCCTTAACAGGATTCCTGGCCTTATTTCACTGCTGATTATTACCTACACAAAACACTTAACAAGAACTTATTAGGAGGCTAAGGGTCTAATCAAAGGTTAAGTTAAGGGGTGAAAAGTGATACTTTTCAGGTCTTAATAGCACTTCAAAACCTCTAGAATTTATTTTAGATGTAACACTTTCGACTGGATAGTCTCTCACTACTGATATGGTGTATCAATCGATTATCATCCTGATCAAAGATTACTGGGTATATGAAGTAGTAGCCTACTTGATCTTACTTCCAATGCAAGGATACGACATAATCCTTGGCATGGATTGGTTGTTCAACCACCACGCAAACATTGACTGTTGAAGGAAGCATGTCTCTTTTCACCCCTAAAGGAAGAAATCAGCAAAATGTTTTAGCATGCAGTCAACTACACTTCCTTTTATATCAGTGATCCAAGCACGACGATTACTCGATGATGGTGCTCAAGGGTGTATCGCTTTTATTCAAATTCAAGATCAGGAAGAGAAGAACATTTCACTTTTAGAGGTGTCGATTGCCTGTGAATTCCTTGATGTTTTCCCTGATGAGTTATCAGGCTTACCTCCTGACCAAGAAGTGGAGTTCGCTATTGAATTAGCCCCGGGCACTGAACCAGTATCAAAGGCACCGTATCGAATGGCACCGGCAGAGTTGAAAGAACTCAAGGAACAGTTACAAGAGTTTCTTGATAAAGGCTTTATCAGACCGAGTGTGTCTCCGTGGGGCTCACCGGTATTATTTGTGAAGAAGAAGGATGGTTCAATGAGCCTCTGCATTTATTACCGTTAATTAAATAAGCTGACATTCAAGAATCAATATCTACTCCCTAGAATCGATGATCTCTTTGATTAGTTACAAGGAGCGCAGTTCTTTTCAAAAATTAATTTACGATCTAAGTATCACCAGATGAAGGTGAAAGGTGAAGATATTTTGAAGATAGCTTTTCGGACGCGATATGCTCACTACGAGTTTCTTGTCATGCCCTTCGGGTTGACCATTGCACCTATAGCATTTATGGACTTGATGAACCAAGTCTTCAAGCCTTATTTAGATCCGTGTATCGTAGTATTCATCGACGATATACTCATCTACTCAAAGACGAAAGCAGAACATGAAGATCATCTACGTCATGCCTTATAGACATTGAGATATTCGCAGTTGTATGTTAAATTCAATAAATGTAACTTCTGGTTGAATCAAGTTAGTTTTTTGGGTCACATCACATCTAAAGCCGGTATTACCGTCGATCCTATAAAGATTGAGGTTGTAGTGCAATGGAAGCAGCCAAAAATAGTAATCGAGATCCGAAGCTTTCTAGGTCTCCTAGGGTATTACCGACATTTTGTTGAAGGGTTTCCAAAGCTTGTTGGACCACTTAACAGCTAACTCGAAAGAATGTCAAATTCGAGTGGACTAAGGTGTGCGAACAGGGTTTCTTGGAGTTGAAAAGGAAACTCACCTTCGCACCCGTATTAGCATTACCATCAGGCAGTGGTGGTTTTGTTGTCTTCAACGATGCCTCGTATAGTGGGTTAGGTTGTGTATTGAATTAGAGGGAATGAGTGATTGTGTATGGTTCTGGGCAGTTCAAAGATCACGAGAAGAACTACCCCACTCATGTCCTGGAACTAGCAGCGGTCATCTTTGCATTGAAAATCTAGAGGCACTACCTATATGGTGAAACCTTCTAGATTTTTACTGATCATAAAAGTTTCAAATATCTCTTTACCTAGAAAGAGTTGAATTTGAGGCAGAGACGGTGGATGGAGTTCTTGAAGGACTATGACTGTTCTATTCAATACCATCCCGATAAAGCCAATGTAGTGGCCAATGCGCTCAGTCGGAAATCATCCACTCAGTTATCCCATCTTGTGACACGACTATAAAGATGGATGTTGCTCAATGACATAGTATCATCTAGTGCCACTCTGAGGGCAACATTAACTGGAGAGTTGCTTGCTATAGTGATGATCCAATCTACACTCTTCGATAGGATCAGAGAACTCCAGATGCATAATGCAGAACTTATAGCAATCAGATAGGGAGTACTAAGTGGGCTATAGCCAGATTATTCTATTAAGGATGATGGGTCCTTATTGTTTCAAGGCCGAGTATGCGTACCTAATGATAGTGCCTTGCGTTAGGAAATTCTTGAAGAGGCTCACAAGTCAGCGTATGTCTTTCATTCTAGTAATACGAAAATGTATCAGGATTTGAAGAAGACGTTTTGGTGGAACGGCTTAAAGCCAGAAGTGGTGGAACATGTTGCAAAATGCTTGACCTGCCAATAAGTGAAGGTCGAACATAAGCATCCTGTTGGTCTATTACTGGCACTGCCCATCCCAGAGTGGAAATGGGAGAACATTTTCATGGATTTTATCCTCGGCTTGCCCCGTACACAGAAGGGTTACAATGCGATTTGGGTGATTGGTGATCATCTCAGCAAATCCATACATTTTTTACCCTACAGCACGCGATATATAACGTCAAAATTGGCTGAAGTTTATCTGAGAGAGATAGTCTGACAACATAGGATACCCGTGAGTATCATGTCAGATCGTGCTCCTTTATATACCTCCCGATTCTGGTAGAGGTTCTAAGAAGGAATGGATTCCAAGTTAGAATTCAGTACTGCGTTTCATCCTCAGACCGATGGACAGATGGAGAGGGTGAATCAGGTGATAGAGGATATGTTACGAGCCTGTATGCTGGATTTCCAAGGATCATGGGATAAGCACTTACCCCTGATCGAACTCGCATACAATAAGAGCATCTAATCAAGCATCGACATGGCACCATTTGAGGCACTATATGGACGCCGATGTAAATCTTCGATTAACTGGGAAGAAGCTGCGAACATGTTATTTTAGGCCCTGGCTTGATAGAAAGCACCAATACAGTTGTTCACATTATTCAGGAGAGACTGAAGAGTGCTCCGAGTCGGCATCAGAGTTATGCCAATCTCAAAAGAACCAATATTGATTTTTAGGTAACTAAATACACCTATAAGTCTATTAGTTAATTTAGTGACGTATATTGTATTTCTAACATGTGTCATATAGATTGGCGATCACGTCTTTATCAAAATATCTCTGACAAAGGGCGTGATGCGATGTTGGAAATGAGGCAAGTTGAGTCCTCGTTACGTTGGACCATTACCAGTTTTAGGTAGAGTGGGTGAGGTAGCATACCGAGTTGTGTTACCTTCACATTTATCCAGCATACACGATGTATTTCACGTGTCTATCTAGAGGAAGTATGTCAGCGATCCAACACACGTGTTGGATTATCGACCGCTTGATATTCAGGAGGATTTAACGGTGACTAGAGAACCAGGTAAGATTTTGGACCGCAGAGATTAAATCTTGAGAACGAAGCGTATTCCACTCATATTGATCAAATGGAAGAATCACGGTTCTCATGAGGCTACCTGGGAATACGAAGCCGATATTCACGCTCAATATCCCCACTTATTTACCTAAGGTGCGCCGCTTATTGTAGTCAGTAGAATAAATTAATGCATATGATATCAATATTTTCATCTGCATTGCCCTTATAGATATATAAAGTTACTCTTAAAATTTAAAGAATTAGATGGAAATTAAATGTTTCTACATCATATATGAACTCGTACTTTATATAGATCACATTGATTGAACTGAACACAGTTAAACTATGTCCAACCTTGGGCTTAAACCGTCACTACTGAATTAGTTAAACAACTTAGCTCTATATTTGTATCGAACTAAAAATACTTGATGTTCTTATAAAAATTCATTTGATCAACACATAATTTTGAATGATGCCTCGTAATGTGTGACATATAAAATTATATTGTCACCTAAAACAAGCACATTAGACCCAAAATTCTGCTTTACACGTGTTTACACACTTTTGCTAAAGTTTTCGTTAAAATAAAAAATAATTGAAGCGCGTTTCAATATCAAATATATTAGCGAATATTTTTTGATGATACCTAATCTTGTTTACACCATATATTTGTCAACAATATGCACCCAAAGTCTGCATGGCCTAGAAATCTAGGCCAGTCCAGGTATGATGGCTTTGCTGCGGCAAGGAATGGCTGGCCATGGCAAGCAGCTTGCTGCGGCAAGTATGTTGGGTTGTCGAGGCAACCATCTTAGGTTTTAAGTGGGTCCGAGAAACCCCACAATTCAATTCCTGGTTATGTTCTTTGGTGGGGTCTGTATATTTTCTCTCCCAAGCTATATTCAAGCTATATTTGAATGCAAAACCTCCCCGATTTCTAGCCAAGATCATTGCATGTCGGAGAATCGCACTTGGTTGAGCTCCTTCATCTCCAATTTCAGTCTATTATTTCACAATTTGGTGTTTTTGTGAGGTAAAAGCCTAATTCCTAGTTTTTGTTGTTTCTTTTCAACTCTTTGAAATACCATGCCTCCAAGGAAGGTCATGGCTTCCAAAAACACTCCCGTATGCCCAAAGGCGATGGCTAAAGCAAAGGGCAAAGCCCCATCCACGTACCAAGACCAAACCAATCCACCTGTGGATCATGAACAACTCGTTCCATGGTGGAACGTGAAAGCCACAAGATTGGCTAATTGATGACTCCTTGCTTGTACCGAATGACCTGACCGCATTGTCGTTATGATACATTGAACAGGCACGTTTGGATGCCCTATACCAGCCCATCGATACACACTTTTACCCTTGCCTTGTCCATTTATTTTACTGGAATTTAAAAGTTATGGTGGTTTTCGGCCAATTAGAAACCGAATTGATGGCCACAAATTTTATTTTGACCTACAAGACATAGCTAAAGCTATGGACTACAATGTGACCTTTGACGAGAATTTAGGTCTGCGAGCCTCACGCCTGAAAGAAGTGAAATTCCATCACATCACTGCCAAAATGACGGACGGATAGACCTCTTCCGCTTAAGGTCTTTCGGTTTGATGCAACCAGTTACCACAAAACATGCGATTTCTTGATTGTGTATTTAGATATAACCTCTACCCTATGCAGCATGACCAAAAGAGCGACGTGACACTATCTTATAGGCCTTATTTGTGGTTCATGAGAATCGCTGGGTTAATGCCCCTAAGGTTGTTTGGGAGGGCATGAAATATGCCAACATCCATGTTCAGAATAACGTAGCTACTCCCATGCTTGCATGCGCTTACCCACGTCCAATCACTCGCCTTCTAGAAGGTCACCAAGATGCTCATAATAGGGAATGTTATCAAATCCCTCTTGATGAGGAACTCCACACCGACCATATTTGGGTATTTACCCCCACAATATAGAAGAACGTCTACCAACGGTCTCAACAAGCGGTAAAAAACCGCCAAGCACAACAAATACGTGCTCCTCCACACAACCCCTAGCCACACCATCGGCACCAACTCAGGAAGCCCCAATTCCCTCTGCGGAAGAGACTTTTACCATTTTCGACCTTGCGTGTCTAATGAGAGAAAACTATGAACAAACCCTCCAACAATTTGACAACCTCTGTTGGAACAACTATATGCTTCATCAACGTGTCGACTATATTGAAGAGGCCACTAATCTTTTGATGGAGCATACCTTCAAGACCGCCACAACCCCTTACATTAGACGGGCACAAAATTTTGAGTCTGCGTACACCCGCAATGCAACCATTTTAGTGTCAGAGCTTGCGCGGAAGGATGTTGGACCATCCACATCTGGTCAGCAGCAACAAAGCTCACAGCCTGGTGAGTATCCCACTCATTTTTCTCAAAGTTCGGTGCATATATAATCTTTTTTGCACATTGTTTTATTTCTTATAGTAGTAGCCATTAAATTTTGTTATCCTTTTGTTATGTGATTACTATTTTAGTCATCAATCATGTCAATCACACAAGTACGAGTGACATGATTTCCTGATTACAATGTTATATAATTTGATATAGTTTTACGTAGTCATGTACATGCGTCAACTCAAAGAATATTATAACAATGTAGACCCCATGCCCTGCTCTACTTTCCCTGCCTTCATTTATTTTCGAGGACGAAAATCCCTTCAGTAGGGGAGGGTGTCACAACTTTCCTATTTTGAAAACCACACTAATTGATATAGATACGGGTCAGGTAAGGCATATACCTAACATGGAACATAAGGGCTTAAGTCCTATAGTAAGTTCAAGTACCAGGTACATTTCTACCTGTGTATGCAAAATACACTTGAATGTAGATCCATATAACTCCATTGGTGTATTATGAACTACACTTGAGTTTTCACATATATAGATAACACGTGTATTACAGATACACTTGATTAAATTCATATGTGCTACATGTTGTTGCCTCTAAGTGTGCATGATTTATTTGTGTTTTGAAAACAAATTTGCAATTGCTAAGTTATACTGATTCTGAAATATAAAAAAGGGTAAAGAAATATCAGCACATAGAGAAGTGAATTAGCCTGCAAGATCAGGGTCAATTGTAGCAACTTTTAAATGTAAATGAGTAGAAGATCGTCCACAGAGAATTTGTTTAAAATGTAAGATAAACCTCTAGATCTGAGCTACCAGATCTGGCCTCTTATCCTATCTATAAAGCACATAAGATGGGAGGTTGAATTTGTCACATTTAACTAAATGATAAAAGTAAAAGTTAAACTAAATGATCCAGATCTGAGTTGGGGGGATTTTGAGGTAAACTTATAAAAGTGGAGAAATAATATCTAACTTTGATTTGGTCCTTGAAACACAATGAGAATGACTGCAGATCAAATGAGAAATGATCCAATCTTCATCTAGCTACAAGCACAGATGTAAGAGAAATAAATCTAACTCACGGATTAGATTTAGGCTTATGGCTAGGGTCTGTCCACTTTAATGGCCACAGACCATCCAATAGTCTTTCATCTAAACCCTTAATTTAGAACAAGAAACATCACTACAAATGCTGTGAGAGATTAGGTTACAAACACTAATTCCCACAGGATTAATGAATTAAGGGAAATTGCATGAAAAACTTTAAATCTAAAGGAGTCTAATGCAATAAGGAGATCAGAGGGAACCCTTAACATGAGTCCAATTGAGAATGTACGGTTTACAGCAACCTTTTCAAATTCACCATTACAATTACAGAGCACCGCTTAAACAGCTCTCAGATTTGTAGTCTTGAATATAACTTTCCTTTGAATTACAGAAGTATCTCACAGCTCTCAATTGCAAGTAAAAGTGGGGCTATTACAGGGATTTCAGACAAACTATCTGATTTGGAAATGGGGGAATAGGAATGAAACTCAAAATCTGGATCCCCAAATTGGGCAAATGGTTCATCTATTTATAGTTTTCCCCAGGTCTAGCTCAGATGCGTATCGACCAATCAGAAGTGCTCAGATCTGTATCAACCAATGGTAATCGAGAACAAGGATCCAGATCTACTCTGGCCAATCAGAATTGCTGGATCTGGTTCAACCAATCAGGCGACATAAGCATCAATTATGTTATGCATTTTGAAAATCTGTTAGAGCTTCTTGAAGTACCCGCCAAGTTATTTCATCTCTGGGTGCTCACATGGGGTGGAATATGCCTTCGCTTCATGCTTAGAATCTTCTGGAATGTCCCTAGGTTTTTAAATGCATTGGGATGCGTGAAAAAGATTACTGAATTACCCTTGCAAAAGCTGGGAATCTCCAGAATACCATTTCGCATAGTTTAGGGGACTTTTCGCAAGGTATTGTGACTCCTGAAGCTCTTTTCGCAACGTTCATGTTCTGCTCGAAAGGAGTTCTCTTCTTTTCAAAAAGGTCAATCATCTCTTCGAAGAGTTCAGGTGCTCTTCGAAAACTAAGCCTGGAGTTTTTAGTTCTTTTCGCAGAGTTCAGGTTCTTTTCGAAAAGTTCAGGTTCTTTTCGAAAAGCACTCTGTAGTGCATTTTTCTATTTGAATTGTACCATACTTCTTTTCTGGGTTGAGACCAGGTCTTCACCTCTTCAGTTCAGGCCTTTTAACAGCTAGTGAGGTTGTTCCTTCCCTTTCTTCCTTTGGATCGACATAGATTATCATCTTTTTGGAACTTTTAGGCTGCTTTCATGGTTAAGCCTGTCTTTATTGTTAGCTATAACACAAGCACTTAAAACACTTATTTAGTTCTCTCAAAGGTCTATCAAGACCCAGGTTAAGGGGTAAAAAATGGTATTTTCTAGTTCTCAACACACCCCCAAACCTAAGCTTTACTAGTCCCTGAGCAAAGGAAAAAAAAAACATAATGAAAAGCCACTTTTGTAGGGAACACAGTTGCATTTAGCATATGCAACAAGCCTTTTAAACCCCTAGGTGATCCCTAGTGGAGGAGTGAAGTCTCTTAAGGGTTTTCAGTGAAGGTACCCACAAACTTCTTGAATAAATCAGTTAAGATCACTGCAGTTCTGTTACAGCAAACTTTCATCCAATCTGATTATTCACTCCTGCATCAGTCATGTTGTAAGAAGATTTTCAAGAAAAACATCAGTTCAAAACTAAAATTCTGCTATAATTCCTTTTACCATTCAGTCAATTTGTGTCAAAAAGTTATTTACAAGAAAAATTAATGAACAGTTTGCCTTCTATTTAGGAATCCAGCTTTGATGTTACCCCAATGAGTTGATTTCAAACTCAACTCTCTCCAGGATTTTCACTCAACATGCAAGTAAGAGGGTTGTACTATTTCACACGGCTCAAGAGCGATTCTGACCCTCAAATAAATAGGACTGTAAGCATGAGCATAGGCATTGCTTTTTACTTCTGAATTCACTGCTCCTTTCACCATAGATTACCCAAATTCTTATCTCCATGTGACAGCTCAATCCATCATTGATCAGTAAGGACTTTACTTAGGTTGTAATGTGGCTTATGGGTGAAATTTATCAAGAATAAAGGGGTGGAATGGTGTTCAAAATTGAGAAGTCAGTCAAGGTGAGGAGGTGATAAACACACCTTCTTTAATTCAGCATATTTTCATCTTCTTTGAATTTCCAGAGCCAAAGTGGCCATCTTTTTCTCTTTCTTTTTCAAGCTTCCAATGAAATGCCTTCTCTCTTTTTCTTCTTCTTTTTTTTTTTTTTTTCCAAAGTAGCATTGACTGGAATGCCACATTTCTTCTGCTGATACATCATTGCCTTCAATTATTATTCTTCTTTTGTTGTCAAACTGTTACTCAATTATCCTTTCTTCAGCTTCCTTCCCTTTATCTTCTGACTTCTCAGAGTGAGGGCTAGGCTAAATGAAGTTGATGAGGTTATTTGATGAGGTTTCCAAGAAATCTTAGATTTGTAAAGCTCAAATGGTGTGTATCAAGGGCAGTTTCAAAAGGTGGGGCTTTGTAAGGTTCAAACTGTCCAAAAGGAGGCCTTACATCTTGTCTTTAATATCACGATTGCTGTCAAATTATTTCAATTTGGATATGTGTAACTTCTAGTGAAAGTAAGCAGGTTCAAACAGTCCCTAGAGCAGAAAAAATTGCCAATTCATACCTCCAAAGAATACATTTCAGGCCCAAACCTCACTGGTTGTGGTTTTCTATCAAATTCCTAAAGTATATCATCACTGTTTTCCCTCTTTTTAGGTTTACTAAAACATCAATTTTCTTTTGGAAATTTTCTGACGTTCACTTCATGAAAGTATTAGAATTACACTAGAAATTAATTTCAAAAAGTTTTTAACTTCTTCATTTTTCAAAACAGCAGGTGTGAAATTACTTCATTTTAAAAAATTCCACTGATCATAAGCTGTATTGATGTTAACTCAATTATTGACATTTCTGCCACACCCCCAAACCTAAGGGGAGCAGGGACCACACTGGTCCAAAGCAAAGAAAAGAAACAATCAAGAAAAAAAATCATAATGACAAGAAGAAAGAACAGAAATGCACAGTAATTTCACAAGAAAAACAACAATTTTATATTACAAACTCATAACACAGAAAAGTACAATGTGATTTAATAACTGGGGTCAAAATTTGTATCATAAGTTGGTTCAATGGGATCAGAACTGCAGTCACTATCAGAGTCCGAACTAGAATCAGTATTGGAGTCTGAACTTGATTTAGCCTTCTCCTGGATTGTGTTTTGCAGCTCAGTGTATTCCTCTTATTTGATCTTTTTGGTGAGGCCAATGTACTTTCCAAGTCTAGTAGTCCTCAGTTTTTCTTGGTCAAGCTATGCTTGCAACATGGTCACCTTGTGTTGCTCACTCCGAACCATCTGAAAAGTTTGACCCAGCAGGTCCTTCATTTTCTCTCTCAAATTTCATGAATAACTCCAATTTCCGAATCTGGTTTTCATAAGGGGTTCTAATGTAAGCTTGCAACTCAGCTAACCCCTTGAGGACATCTCTACAGATATATGGATTTTCTTCCATGGCCCTTCTGAGGGTGGCAAATCTGGGAAGGGGAATGGAATGGTAGGGGACCAAAGGTATCCCAGCTGTGGGAGTGGGAGAAGAAGTGTCCAGAAGGCTGACTTCATGGTCGATCTGATTGGCTTGATCAGAGAAAGTGAGGAGTGGTGAAGGGGACTCAACCAGAGGTACTTCAGGTTCAGTTTGGGTAGCATGGGCAGTAGTGGTGAGGGTGGACAGATCAACCAATACTACCTCAGGTTCAGTTTGGGTAGCATGGTCATCAACAGTAGGTACAGTGGTAATGGTAGTTGTGTGGGATGTGGAGGCTAAGGTTTGGAGAAGGTCACCTGGTTTTCTGTGTTGATCTGTAGTTGGGCTTGGATGGATTGGAGGAAGGTAAGTATTTGGCTAATAGATTCAGGTGTGGGGGAGGTATGCATAGCAGGGACTGGTAAAACTGAAGTGGATGGTAGAGGTGCAATGGGTGAAATGGCTGTAAAGGGAGAAGTAGGCAAGTGAGTGAAATGAGGAGGGACAGGTTCAAGCCCAACGTTTTCAAAAATAGACCCCATTAATGAGGAATAAGCCTCTGTAGTGAAAGGCTCAGGTTCAGGGGTATGGGACACTTCAGGTGTGTGAGCTGAAGGAGCAGATGAACTTGAGAGGCTTTGGAGCAGAGGAGTGCAAGGAGATTGTGCAATAAAATCTGTGGCCAAATCTTGGGCATTGGTGGGAGAAATTGGTGGTGTGAGTATGGTTGGAGTGGTTGGTGTAGAGGGGAATCAGAATTGGGATAATGGTGGGTATGGTGGGATGGGTGAAATGGCAGGAGCTGGACTAGGTGAGGAGGGTAGAATGCCAATTTCTTCAAGAATTGGTGTAGCTGAAGAGCTGGTCACCATAGGAAGGACAGCTTCTTCAAGAATGGGTGCAGCTAAAGAGCTGGTCACCTCAGGGTCTGGCAAAGCCGGTTCTAAGGGAGCTGCAGGGGCAGGTTCATGTATGGTAGGTCCACTAACAGCTGCAGATGCAGGCTCGATAGCAATTCTGGTGTGTGTTCACCTTCCTCTCTCAGTCTTTTCAGCATTGCTTGGCTTGTAGGCCAAGCCTTTTTCCCAAAATTGTGAGGAGCTATGACTTCAAATGGCTCCTGGTCATCAATGTCAAACTTAGCTCTTAGGAGGGCTGTGATCAGTCTACCAAATGGGAGTCCAGCTAATTTCTGCTCCTTTGTCAACTTGGCACTAATGTCAGCCATGGCTTCAAAAATTAACAAAGGGGCATTGAAAAACTGCCCCTTAGAAAAATGAAAGAGAGCCTCTAAAATTGGTGTCCTCCTTTCTTGGCTGTGCCCGGTGACATAAAAACTTCCCCTCAAAATTGAATCCATGAATAAAAATTGAGGTGCTAGGTCTCTCCTCATTATGGACCGTCCAATGCCAACGATCCCTTGGGTTAAATGTGCAGCCATTTCTCTAAAGGAGGCTGCTTTTGGTGCAGCCAACAGACCAGAAGGATCAAATTGGAAAGGTATCCCCAAAGCATTCCCAATGTCTTCATATGTGACAATTAGATCGCAATCATCAATAAAGATAACCAGGGTAGGGACATCAACACTTTTTCAGTGACTTTTACCAGGTTTTGGTACCATAATTTCACCATTCGCGGATAAATTTTCTCTGGCAGAGGGGTAAGGATATTGCTTAGTGAGGCATCTCTCATGTATCTTAAAGATAGCTGACAGTCCGATTTGTTAACGAAAAAAGTTTCGTCCACAATAAGCTCAGGAATCAGCTTCTGAGCTTCAATGAATGGATTTAGCAGTACTAAATGCATAGGCAGAAGAGGAAACTCAGGCTCAGGACTAGTAGCTGCAGGGATGGGTTCCTCATGTCTTACTTTCTTCCCTTTCTCAATCCTATCCGCTTTATCCATTGATAGTTTTCTTTTGGCTGAAGTTTTGGTTTTTCCTTTTAGGGTAGGTTTGCTAATTTTCTTAGCAGTAGATTTTGGGAACATGGCAACCAGCGATTTTTCAGCTTTTCCCATTCTAAATTTGTGTATGAAAATGCCCACAACAAATGCTGACACAAAATCAAATTTTGCAAATGATAAACAAAGGGAATGCGCAGAAAAATACCGAGATCTAGGGTTTTTGATTGAACGTGTTGCTTGCTTGCTGAAATCCACCAGACCAAAAGCTAAAATCCTTCTCTGAAAACTCAAATGATCGAACAAAGGTGAAGAAAAGTGTGGCTAAATTCTAGAATCACACAAGGAAAGAAAGAAATAGGGTTTCTGTGGAACAGGACGTTCTCAGAAAGCTTTCGAATATGAAACCCTTACTTTAAAAGGGTTTAAATATGCTCAAAGTTAATTTCGCAAAGTCCTTTTTAAGTTTTTGAAAAGTTCCAAAACAGACCTTTTTACAACTGAGAAGGGCATCAGTACCATTCGAAAAGCTAACAGCTTCAGAAACAACCTTTCAAAAAGAAAATGGCTTCAGAAACAACTTTTCGAAAAGCAAATCCTTGCTTTTGAGCAATTCGTTACAAATCCAGATTCTTTTCGAAAAGTAATTTGAACTTTCCGAAAAGACAATTTTTACTTTGCGACTTAACTTTTCACACATTTAGACCTTGCGAAAAGAGAAAAAAAATAGAGAAAAAGAAAACTAAGCAAAAACTATGAAATAAAAACATATTGTACAGTTGTATACCATCAGATTTGGGGAGGCTCTTGATGATAGATGGGCAGCACAGGCTCCTGGGTATTTTCAATGCACGGTTTGAGCCTCTGACCATTTACTTTCAAGATTCTACCATTACTTGAATCTAAAATGTCAACAGCTCCAGAAGGAGCTACATGAATGAATAATGATATGGCCCTTCCATACGGATCTCGACTTTCCGAGAAAAAACTTAAGTTTTGAGTTAAATAACCATACCTTAGAGCCAGCTGTGAACTCTTTTCTCAACAAATTTTTATCATGGAAGGCTTTGACTTTCTCTTTGTAAACTCTTGAATTTGTGTATGCATCCATTCTCAGCTCCTCCAACTCAGCAAGTTGCAATTTCCTGTGATTACCAGCAATAATCAGATCCATGTTTAATGTTTTAATGGCCCAAAAGGCTTTATATTCTAACTCCACTGGTAAATGGCATGCTTTGCCATAGACCAACCTGAATGGGGGCATGCCAATTGGGGTTTTATAGGCTGTCCTATATGCCCATAATGCATCATTCAGCTTAAAGGATCAATCCTTTCTGTCCTTCTTCACAGTCTTTTCCAGTATATGTTTGATTTCTCTATTGGAAATCTCCACTTGTCCACTGGTTTGTGGATGATATGGAGTAGCTACTCTACGAGTCACAGAGTATTTTTTCAATTAAGTTTCAAACTGTTTATTACAAAAATGGCTTCCCCCATCACTGATAATAGCTCTGGGAAAACCAAACTTGGGAAAAATGTGATCCTTTAAAAATTTAAGAACCACTCTGTGATCATTGGTTTTAGTGGCTGTGGCTTCAACCCATTTGGATACATAATCCACAGCTACTAAAATGAAATTACACCCATTGGAAGGAGGAAAGGGACCCATGAAGTCTATCCCCCAAATATCAAACAATTAAACTACCAAAATAGGCTGTAAAGGCATTGAGTTTCTCTTGGAAATGCTGCCCAATTTCTGGCAGTTCTGGCAAGACTTACAATGAGCATCTTTGAAAAGTGTAGGCCAATAAAATCCACACTGCAAAACCTTTGCAGCAGTTTTGTTTCCACTAAAATGACCTCCACAGGCCTGTTCATGACACATAGAAAGTATTCTATGAAATTCTTGGTCAGGGACACATTTTCTTATTATTTAGTCTGCACAACTCTTAAATAGATAAGGATCTTCCCAGATGAAATGTTTAACCTTTGAGAAGAAAAGATCTTTATCCATTTTATTCCAATGTTGAGGAATTCTTCCAGTAGCCAAAAAGTTGACTATGTTTGCAAACCAAGGAGTGTGTACACTAATAGCAAAAAGTTGCTCATCAGGAAAAGATTCATTGATAGGCAGCCTATCAATCTCAGCAGTTAAAATTTGAGACAGGTGATCAGCCACCGCATTCTCCACACTCTTTTTATCTTTGACCTGTAAATAAAATTCCTGTAATAGGAGAATCCACCTGATTAATCTTGGTTTGGTGTCCTTCTTAGACAGAAGGTATTTCAAGGCAGAGTGGTCAGTGAACACCACTATTTGTGAACCCAAGACATATGACCTGAATTTCTTTAAAGCAAAAACAATTGCCAGGAGCTCCTTCTCAGTTGTTGTGTAATTGAGCTGTGCATCAATCATTGATCTATTGGCATAAGCTATGACATGAGGCAACTTATCCTTTCTCTGTCCAAGGATAGCTCCCAAAGCATAATCTGATGCATCACACATCAGTTCAAAAGGTAGTGAATAATCTGGAGACTGCAATATTGGAGCTGAAATCAAACAGTTTTTTAAGAATTCAAATGCCTTCATGCATTCATTATTGAAAACAAAAGGGACATCTTGGCACAATAAATGACAAAGAGGCTTGTTTATTTTACTGAAGTCCTTAATGAATCTTTTCTAAAATCCAGCATGTCCCAGAAAACTTCTGATTTGTTTAACAGTTTTGGGAGGTGGTAAATGTGCAATTAAATAAATTTTTGCTCTGTCCACCTCAATGCCCTTGTGGGAAACAACATGGCCAAGGACAATGCCTTGGGTGACCATGAAATGGCTCTTCTCCCAGCTCAAAACTAGATTGGTTTCTTCACATCTCTGTAACACCAATTTGAGATGATGTAAACACTGGGAAAAACTGTCTCCGTAGATTTAAAAATAATCCATAAAAATCTCCATAAATTGGTCAATCATATCAGATAAAATGGAGTACATGCATCTTTGAAAGGTAGCTAGAGCATTACAAAGACCAAAAGGCATTCTCCTATAGGCAAAAGTGCCAAAAGGGCAAGTGAATGCGGTCTTTTTCTGATCTTGTGGGTACACAAGAATCTGGTTGTAACCAGAGTAACCATCAAGAAAACAGTAATAAGCTTTTCCTGCTAGCTTATCTAAAATCTGATCAATGAATGGGAGAGGGAAATGGTCTTTTCTAGTCATTGAATTTAATTTTCTATAATCAATACAGACCCACCACCCAGTTGTTTGTCTAGTTGACATAAGCTCACCAGAATCTGAGGTTACAATAGTGATCCCAGATTTCTTAGGTACCACCTGTGTAGGTGCCACCCAAGCTGAATCTGAAATGGGGTAAATGACCCCTGCATCCAACAACTTAACAACCTCTTTCATGACCACTTCTTGCATATGAGGGTTCAGCCTCCTTTGCATTTCCCTAGAAGGCTTTGCATCTTCTTTCAAATGGATTTTATGCATGCAAGCAATTTGGTGATTCCTCCAAAATGCAATAGTCCGACCAATTGCCCTTCTATGTTGTTTCAAAACAATCATGACTCTTCCTCCGCTCCTTTGTGGGGAGGAAGAAATAATCATGAGCAATGATTTATGATCTCCTAAAAATACATATTTCAAATTTTCTGGCAACTGCTTCAGTTCTAAATTAGGTGGGCTGAGAAAAGAAGGTAACAAAGGTACCTTAGCTGATTGTGGAAGGGGAAGAGTAGTAGGTTTCCAAGAAGAGAAACTTGCTGATTGATCATGAGTTCCTTGCACAACATTTACTTCCTCAGACTTTGAGGTACAAACTATTTCTTCCTCGGAATTTCCCCAAGCATCTTTAGAATCATGGTGAAATCTTCATACTTCTAAAGTCCCTTAAAGTCCCTTCTACTAGTTCATCTAATAGATCAACATGAAAACATTCTCGAGCTGAATTGAGGTATGTGTGTTGCATTATAAATATTTAATTTACCTTCATGTTTCAAAAGAGACTTCCATAATACGGACCTACATTGAATGCAAGCATTTCTTGTAGCAGAATGGTCTTCCCAAAATACAGGATGGAAGTTTTGCTTTTGGTAGGTTCCATGTCCAAAACTAGAAAATCAGCGATAGAAAAATTTATCTACTCCCACCAATACATCTTCAATCATCCCAATGGCTTTCTTTCGGGATATGCGCTAGTTGTAACACCACATGAGTGGGTTTTAATTCTCCCAAACCTAGTTTCTCATATACAGAATATGGAAGTAGGTTGACACTAGCACCCAAATCTAATAAAGCCTTTTCAATGGTATGTTCCCCAATAATGCAAGGGATTGTGGGGATTCCAGGATCTTGAAGTTTAGGAGGTGTGGCAATAGACAACACCTGATTAACTCTTTCCACAACAAAGACCTTCTTGGATAACTGTATCCTAGACAGTCTTTTGTGAGTGCAGACATCTTTCAAAAATTTTGCATATGCTAGAATTTGTTTGATTGCCTCAAGCAAAGGTAGATTTATCTTGACTTGCTTGAAAGTCTCCATCATTTCATCTATTTTTATGTTCCCTTTATCAAAAGGGGATACAGATTTCATTGCATGAGGAAATGGCAAATGAGGAACTAGTCCTTCATCTACAGCTTTAGAAGCATTATCAGAATCTTTTTGATTTTTTTGTTTTTCATTTGTTTGATTTTTCTGAGGTCCATCAAGCACTTTACTGCTAACATTATCTTGCTCTTCTTCTTTATCATTTTCCTCATTTTTTTCTTCTTCAGTACCCACTTTGTTATTTATAATTCTTCCAATTCTCAAAGTTGTGATAGTTTTTACTTCTTCATGTAAAAGAGAAGCTTCTCCAACCATGAACTATCCTTTGGGATTGTTCAAAGGTTGGCTGGGTAACTTTCCTTCCTCTCTTTTGGCCAAAGTATTTGAAAGTTGTCCCAATGTTTCTTCAATCTTCTTTATGCTCTGGCTGTGAAAGTTCACAGTCTGAGTTAAAGATCCTAAATTCTGGAGTGAATTTAGGACTTGATCTTCAAAAGAAGGGGACCTGGAAGGGATTTGAACTGGAGCAGATTGCTGCACAGGTTGTTGTGGAATGGGCTGTTGAAAATTTGGCTTGGCATAAAAATTCTGTTGATAAGGCTGTGCAATTTTGAAAGGCATTTGGTTCTTTGGTTGCTGCTACTGTTTTGATTGATAATTCCCCTGGCTCCACCTCAAATTGGGGTGCCCTCTCCATGGATATTCATTTGACTGCATCTGTCCAAATGATTGGGCAACATGAGCTTGTTCCACCACTATATCTGGAAGCGTAGTGCGGCGAGGACATTGGTCAATTGAATGAGTAGGGGACTGGCATATCAGACATGCCTCCTCTACTCTTGCAACCATTAGATTTTTAAGTGAGTCCATCAATCTATCAAACTTTGTGGTTAAATTATTCATCTTTCTTTCCAACTCATTCACCTCATAAATCTTTCCTTTGGTGGTCTGCTGATTGTTCAACCTAGCAGGATTTTCAATATCTCTTGACAGAGATTCCTGTTGAGTTGAGTTGAGTTTTCACCAATTACTTCAAATAAGTCCCAAACCTCCTCAACTATTTTTTGCCTGTAAGTGTCTCCACAGGAGGTATCCACCATATTTTTTCCTTTCTGATCAATTCCTTGATAGAAGCTTTGAACCAACTGCCATCTGGGAATTTGATGATGAGGACATTGCCTTAAAAGTTCCTTAAATCTTCCCCATGCTTCATGGAAAGTTTCAGTTGAGTTTTGTGAGAAGGAAATGCTACTTTGTCTCAATTGGCTTGTTTTAGACATTGGGAAGTATTTGGAAAAAATTTGACACTGCAAATCATTCCAAGAAGTGATACAATTGGGTGCTAACATAGACAATCATGCTCTAGCTTTGTCCTTTAATGAAAAAGGAAAGAGCCTAAGCTTGGTTGCCTCTGGACCAAGTCCAGCTATGTTGAATGTGGTGCAAAGAGACAAGAATTCATCCACATGTTTGTATGGATCTTCCTTACTCAACCCATGGAAGGAAGGAAGCATTTGGATAGTCGATGATTTGATCTCATAATTTCCTTCAATAGTAGGAAATTGAATGCAAAAGGGAGAATTATAAGCACCAGGTGCAAAGTAATCCCTCAAAAGTCGAGGTTCTTCACCCATAGTAGCAGAATTATGTGTTGTTTGTCTGGTTCGTAATAGCCTTTCAACTTCTAAATTCAGCGGGACAATCTCAGGGCTGAGAGTCCTCCTACCAAACATACAACACAGAACAAAAAAAAATCAGATTATTCACAGCAAACCTTCAGAATTCCCTTTTTTTTCAGTAGTTCCCTCCTTCAAAAATGGATATGAATAACTGCACAGATGTAAACAATAGAATAGTTTAGTACTGATATATAAAAAAATGAAAACTTAGGTCTACCTATTTTAATACAAATTCCCCGGCAACGGCGCCAAAAACTTGTTGTTGCCTCTAAGTGTGCATGATTTATTTGTGTTTTGAAAACAAATTTGCAATTGCTAAGTTATACTGATTCTGGAATATAAAAAAAGGGTATAGAAATATCAGCACAGAGAGAAGTGAATTAGCCTGCAAGATCAGGGTCAATTGTAGCAACCTTTAAATGTAAATGAGTAGAAGATCGTCCACAGAGAATTTGTTTAAATTGTAAGATAAACCTCCAGTTCTGAGCTACCAGATCTGGCCTCTTATCCTATCTATAAAGCACATAAGATGGGAGGTTGAATTTGTCACATTTAACTAAATGATAAAAGTAAAAGTTAAACTAAATGATCCAGATCTGAGTTGGGGGGATTTTGAGGTAAACTTATAAAAATGGAGAAATAATATCTAACTTTGATTTGGTCCTTGAAACACAATGAGAATGACTGCAGATCAAATGAGAAATGATCCAATCTTCATCTGGCTACAAGCACAGATGTAAGAGAAATAAATCTAACTCAAGGATTAGATTTAGGCTTATGGCTATGGTCTGTCCACTTTAATGGCCACAGACCATCCAATAGTCTTTAATCTAAACCCTTAATTTAGAATAAGAAACATCACTACAAATGCTGTGAGAGATTAGGTTACAAACACTAATTCCCACAGGATTAATGAATCAAGGGAAATTGCATGAAAAACAGTAAATCTAAAGGAGTCTAATGCAATAAGGAGATCAGAGGGAACCCTTCACATGAGTTCAATTAAGAATGTATGGTTTATAGTAACCTTTTCAAATTCACCATTACAATTACAGAGCACCGCTTAAACAGCTCTCAGATTTGTAGTCTTGAATACAACTCTCCTTTGAATTACAGAAGTATCTCACACCTCTCAATTGCAAGTAAAAGTGAGGCTATTACAGGGATTCCAGACAAACTATCTGATTTGGAAATGGAGGAATAGGAATGAAACTCAAAATCTGGATCCCCAAATTGGGCAAATGGTTCATCTATTTATAGTTTTCCCCAGGTCTAGCTCAGATGCGTATCGACCAATCAGAAGTGCTCAGATCTGTATCAACCAATGGTAATCGAGCACAAGGATCCAGATCTATTCTGGCCAATCAGAATTGCTCGATCAGGTTCAACCAATCAGGCGACATAAGCATTAATTATGTTATGCATTTTGAAAATCTGTTAGAGCTTCTAGAAGTACCCGCCAAGTTATTTCATCTCTGGGTGCTCACATGGGGTGGAATATGCCTTCGCTTCATGCTTAGAATCTTCTGGAATGTCCCTAGGTTTTTAAATGCATTGGGATGCGTGAAAAAGATTACTGAATTACCCTTGCAAAAGCTGGGAATCTCCAGAATACCATTCCGCATAGTTTAGGGGACTTTTCGCATGGTATTGTGAGTCCTGAAGCTCTTTTCGCAACGTTCAGGTTCTGCTCGAAAGGAGTTCTCTTCTTTTTGAAAAGGTCAATCATCTCTTTGAAGAGTTCAGGTGCTCTTCGAAAACTAAGCCTGGAGTTTTTAGTTCTTTTCGAAAAGTTCAGGTTCTTTTCGAAAAGTTCAGGTTCTTTTCGAAAAGCGCTCTGTAGTGCATTTTTCTGTTCGAATTGTTTCATACTTCTTTTCTGGGTTGAGACCAGGTCTTCGCCTCTTCAGTTCAGGCCTTTTAACAGCTAGTGAGGTTGTTCCTTCCCTTTCTTCCTTTGGATCGACATGGATTATCATCTTTTTGGCACTTTTAGGCTGCTTTCATGGTTAAGCCTGTCTTTATTGTTAGCTGTAACACAAGCACTTAAAACACTTATTTAGTTCTCTCAAAGGTCTATCAAAACCCAGGTTGAGGGGTAAAAAATGGTATTTTCCAGTTCTCAACACTACATTAAAGGTGTCTTAGCTAATACATGGAATAAAATGTCCATCTTGATGATTTTGTACACTTGTTATCTATATACCTGATGATTTGCTGAAATAGATATGTGTGTAATAGACTTACACTTGACTTAACTCCCTGCTATACACATTTAATTATGTGTTAGCAGTATACTAAAGCCAGGCCTCTTTTGGCTTATCTACCTATACAATGAAAAGCCCATGTGGGCATTGCATGAGATTTAAGCCCAAATGGCTTATACATTGAAACAGTGTATGAGGCTTATATGCAAGGGAAGCCTTATTTGTCTTTTATGGGTATACACTCTACAACAAGTACTGGCCTTGCATGAAATTACAGCTTGAATACCTTATAAGCTGTTTTAGTTCACCTCTTGACTACACGACTGTGTGAGTCACCATCTAGTCCATGCATGCAAAGTGGATATAAACCACTATAAAAGCCCATCTCCAGCTCCTTTCTTCTTCCTGCTATCAACTGTGAATGAAATCACTCTGCTCAACCATGAAAGCACAAGGTTAAAGAAAACCTAGACAATGAAACCCTACTGCTAGAATTCTAAATCCATCTTCCCTTTCAACCTTTCAAACCCTTGAATTTCAACCCATGGATCACAAGGTTACCTGCTAGTCGAACGAAAGGATTGCGAAGATGACCTTGGTCTCGAAGAGTCTTTGTGGCCTTCGCTCTTACGAGTACATCCGATGTTGACAACGACAACTGTTCGACATCGCCATAACCGAGTGCACCAAAAGGTACTCCAGCAATAAACCAAGTAATAGCTTAGGGTCAGTTCATTTAGTTGGATTAAAATAGGAGTTAAATCTGTGATGCTAATTCCACCAATCTAATCGACAGCTCAGAAATGACAACATGCGTGAAGTTGCGGAATCAAAAGGTCCAATGAAAGCACGTTGAAACCTTCACACCGAGCTATGAACTTTGAATGAGTTTCTCTGTGCCACATATACCATAAATTATAATGTATTTATATACTGTACAAGACCCTACGGACCAAGATGATCATGAGACTAGAGTGCAAAAGAGGGCACCGCAGCAGGCTTGTGCCTCAGGCTTGCTGCGACAACCTCACAAGGTTGCCGCGGCAAGGTGCTCAGCTGGTGAGCTTGCCGAGGCAAGCCCATGTCTAGCTTGTGCATGTGCCTTGCGATAGCTTTGGTTTGTGTATATTCTAGATGTGTTGTCGTAGGTCTCGTTCATCCATGTAGGTACTACAGTAAGGTCTGTGATGACCCAGTAACCATTAGAAATACTAAACCCCTAACTATAAATTAGGTGCACATGATAAGTTACGGAGGTTTTCGTGGATGCATGCGTGCATGTATAAGTAGATAGCCAGTATAAGGTAGGGAGTTTCCTATCCTAATTTATATTTTGTTTTCTTATTCTCGTCTATATAGCAAGTTAGTTATTGATGATGCCCATGCATGCTCATGTAAATGTATGCTCATATCAGTTTGAGTCATGTATGCTGATATCTAGTTTACCATAAGTTCAGTTCAATAGCTGGTTAACAAGAAACATGCTAGTTTCAATTGAGGAATAAATAGGCCAGTTTAGTAGTGATGGGTAGTTAAGTATAATGAGGGTAATGTGTGCTTTGCATGCCTATATTCTAGTCAGTTAGTTATGATAATGATATCAGTTACGATAAGGATAAATTCAGATTCAACATCTGATTTGGTATAGATATGCTCGATTCAGTTTCAGTGAATAGTTGGGAAGGGAGAATGATATGTTCAAATTTGACATGTAATTACTAGATGAACATGCAAGTTTAGTTCGCTCAGTTTCGATATATGACTATGTGTGATGATGCTCATTTCAGTTTACGTTGAATATGCGAGTTTCTAGTATACTCATCTATTTTGATATATATAAAATCTGTCCATGATGTTCTTGCATACCTAATACCATGCATTATTAACGTCTAGTTATTCTTGATGTCATGTACATGTTTTTACTTAAGTTTTGAGCCATGTGATCCCGTTAACTCGGGAGCTTGATTGTGTATATCTTGACAAGTGATCCCACTAACTCAGGAGCTTGATTTGTCTTGATCCAAGTGATTGCACTAACTCGAGAGCTTGACAAGTGATTCCGCTAAATCGTGAGCTTGATTGTCTCGGTCCAAGTGATCTCGCTCACTCGAGAGCTTGACAAGTGATCCCGCAAACTCGGGAGCTCGGTTTGCTTGTTTCTTGTACATGTACGTTTTACATCTGATAACTTTTTTAAGCTAAGATATGTCAGCATGATTCCTCGTATTTGTTGCACCATGATTTCCTTGTATTTATTCAGCATAATTGTTCAGCATGTCAGCATGTTAAATTATTCGCATGATAATGAATTATTTTTGTTATACTAGATACAAGATACAATATAATATGCTTTGATTTGTATTTTATGCCTCTAGAAGTGAATCTGGTAATCTAACATATAAATTAGCACTATAAATTTCTCTGCTGAGCTTCGATGATAGCTCATCCTACCACTTTAATGTCTTAACTACAGATCTTGATCTGAAACACGAGGGTGATCCCACCTATCAGTAAGAGGAGAAGGAAGAAGAGGAGGAAGAATTTGCTGAAGAATTTTTTCTAAAATAGGTTTGAGAGAGAGAGATGTCTTTTAAATACTTGTATAAACCACGTATTCTGTTTTTGAGATATTTTATACTTCATGTATAGGTTTTCTTTTCATTGTTTAGATGACGGATGGCCGTCATCGGTGGAAAGCTATATATCACATCAGTTAGCCCTTGTTTATAGATCTTGATAGTTTACTGTTTAGATGAGTAAATATCAGTTTTTGCCATATTATTTCATGTCAGAGTTATTACGTTGCTTCCGCATTTGCAATACTTTGTACACGACATGACACACTTATATGATAGGATCATGTTAGGTGATCCAACGACGTGACCTTTCTTATATACAATAAATGGAAATGTTGGGTTGTCACACCTGGGCACTTGGTGTATAAGAGAATATTCCTAGTAAAAATTTTATTTTTCGCCCTACATTTCCTAAATTATGTTTCAAATCATACATGGTCTTGTCATTTATGTCTTTACAGGCATGGTTGTCAATCTCTTATGATACACGATACCATAGAAAACGATACATATCTATAATGTGTATCTTATTTTACAGTACCTTGGGATATACGCCCAGGCGCATTTTCCCTGTTGCCATATATATACATACACAGACACACACACGCATATATATATATATATATACACTAATAAAAAAGCCCATCTTTTGCTTAGGTTAATCTGAAATAATCCATTGGTTCAATCAGTGGATTCAATTATTCATATAAAGAAAAGCTTTTTTTACCCTTGTGGTGTCATCCATGAAAACTTTCTTGTTTTTTTATTTCTTTCTCCTCTCTAAGCAATGGGCTTACTTGGGGTCCCTGCCCCTGTATTAACTAATAAAAATGGAAAATTTACATCTCAATTAGCACCTCCAGATAGGGATGGGGGCAAACAAAATCTCTCTCAATGCATAAAAAGGTGTGAAAAAATTGTTAACACTATTTTTTTTTAAAACTAAGGAAAATGGAATATTTCATTAAACTAAATTTGAAAACACAAGAGACATAATCTGAGAGGGTAAAGAATCTCCCCAAATACATTCATCCTACTGAGTTATGCTAAATATAACAAGTGTATCTATCAGCTAGATCACCGTGTGAACCAGCAATGGACATGCTTCATTTCTGCTATCATCTCCTCTATTAGTAATGGCAGATATCACATTGGTAGAATCGCTTTCAACACTCATCTTTTGAAACTTCTTTTTTTATAGCTAATATTAGGCCTTCTAAGACTGCCTTCAATTCCCCTTGTTCAGCACTCTAGACATTGCCAAATTTTTTTTGCTACAGTTGTAATCCGTGTACCGATAGAGTCCCTGATGATTACTTCAATCCCAGCTACCTTAGTCATACTACTCCAAGCTGCATCTACATTTACCTTAACATAATCTAAAGATGGAGGGGTGGGGGGGGGGGTGCTTATGTAGTGCCACATTGCTCTGTCCTTGCAGTGTCCTTCCTTGTTACATCTAGGAATTCTTTGATCGTTCCCATGGGGTCAATGACTTTACATCCGTGAGTGAGTCCGTTTCTTACTACCCATATGGCCCACACAGTCATGAAAAGTATATTTAGGCACTAGCACCCTTGTTCATTCACAAACATTTCCACCCATTCTATGATTGGTAGCCCCTTTTGTAGGTGAACCCCACTACCCAGAGGGCTAAGGAACCAAATTCGAGCTGCGTTATCACATTCTCTAATCGCATGCATCATGTTATCCGGATGTAACCCACATACACCACATGCGTCCTCTATTCCCTTCACTTTAGCATTCAAATTATATTAGAACGGTAAGATATTTTTATATAGCGCCAAGCAAAAGTTTTGATTTTGTTTGACAGTCTACATCTCCAAATTTTTTTCAAAACCATTGATCCGCCAGAAGTACTAGTACTTGCCTGGAGGGATTCTTTGCGATGTGCAATATGGTAAGATGGTTTGACACTAAATTTCCCATTTTTGTATAAGCCCAGACCCTCTTGTCTGTTGTACTTTCCATTGGCAGAGGTATATTTGTTACAATATCAGGATCCTCCTTGAGGAACATTGAGCGGACTGGAAACTATTTTTCAAAAACCTCAGGAGTTGTTTTAAACCTAATTGTTTCAAATAGGGATTTACGTTCTTCTTGTCTTGTTAAAACTAGTGTCTACTTTTTTAACACCCCTATCTCTTGTTGAATGCATAATAATGATGAAAAGGCGTTCTGCTGCACTTGAATTGTATTCACCATCAGATGAAGTTTCATTTGTTCCTCGTATCAAACTTAACAAATCTTGGATTTTTTAGAAGCATCTGCTTCTAGAGAACATTGTTCTTTGAGTCCCCTTTTTAATTAGTAAGACTTCATTAAAAGAGAGAGAAATCAAAAGAGAAGGCTCTCTTAATGCATGATGCTCATGGATGAGGACGAAACAGCCCAAACTATAGAAAATGCAACACAAAAAAATGATAAAAAAGACTCAGCTCATCACATCAAATAAAAGGAGTATTCATTATTCAACCCTTAAATATCTTGGAGTCACCATTATTTAGCCAAACTATTAGCTTTTGTACACATGATATTACCCTAAGTATTGTAGTGCTAACATTAATGATATCGTTTGGGACAATTTGCTAATTTCCTCGAGTAAGAACCTTTCTTAGCTCCTCGGATGACATTCAATGAATCTCCTTTGATAGTCACTAGGCAATTAAAGAAAGAACAAGGCCAAAGCTAGCAACTAAAGTCACCACCCCCAAATATGTGGAATCAAACGTTTTTACTGGCTCCCTTATGGCTCCTAAGTAGTTCCCTGATTCCACTTTGTCCTTGTCATGCCACTGGTAGCTATTCTATGCCTTCCTTCTAAGATCATCCCCACAAAGCAAATGATTCAAAACCTTTGCATCTTGAAGCCCCACTAGATGGCTAAAACTTTTATGTACTCGGTATTTATTGAATGTTCTATAAATTGTAAAATAGTTTCTAAAATTGAGAAAATTAATAGTAAGTTTACGAAGATGCATTTTCCCAGTAAAACAAAAAGTTGGTGTCTGCTGATTTTAAGCCCCAGATAAAATATTTAAATTCAACTTACAATTGGATTTTAATATCTAAAAGAGGAAATCCAATTAATATAAAAAAAGTTAGGAAGAGCCTTTTTTCCATCGGGGCCTGTAAAATCTGACTTCGATGGGTTTTAGGGAGCCTGGAATTCTGCGGGCCAACTATCAACAAATTTTGATGGCAAAAATTTAAAGCCTATACATAATAACAAAAAAAAAGAAAAGCCTCTGCCCATTTAACTTTGTAGAGATTGCTGTCAACAGCATTAAGGTAAAAGGCTTTTCATAAGAAGAGAATCAACTCAGGATGAGGTTGTTAGAGGTGACGACAAACATACCAGGATAGTGCTTTGGGGCTTTCTTTTTTCTCTCAGATGATTAGGTTTTGCTTCTTTAGGCTTTCTTCTTAATAATTAGCGGAGATGGGGAGTTGTCATGGAAGAGTCAAAAATGCCTCTCTAAAGCAACAAGGCTATATATATATATATATAGAGGGAGAAAGAGAGAGAGAGAGAGAGAGACTCATGAGTCTCCTAGAATTTCGTCAAGTCAAGTTGACTAAAATCATGGCAATGGCCTATGGGTCCTTTTTTCAGTCCCTGGAGAGTGAGTCATAGTCTTTGTAAAAACTCTTCTTTCCAAATCTTTAAGGGTCTTAGCAGAAGTTTAAACTTGTATCACTACCAAATTTGTGACTTTTAGTAGCAACCATGTTGCGGCAAATCACCAGAAGTTGTCGGCAAAGCCCAAAATTTTGCGCGCGCATATTGGTGCCATCAGTTATCATGCTAAATCCCTTGGAAGTCATATTTATTTTTTAACTACTATTATGGCTTTATATGCAAATGGAAAGGTACTACTATTTTGGCTTTATAAGCTAACCTACCTAATACTCCGTGATGTTTCCTCTTCTTCCCCCTTCTTCCCCATTGGCTCTCTTCCCCAATCGCTCTCCTCTTCATCCCCCTTCTTCATCTCCATCGCCTTTGCTCTAATATTCTAATGACGTTTCCTCTTCTTCCCCAGTCGCTCTAATATTCTCACGATCGACATTTCCTCTTCTTCGATAATCACTCTCCATTGCTTCTGCTTTAAATCGTGTGGAGAAATTTGAATCTCCACACGATATCCTCTCCTTGCATGGTGAATCAAAAAGCTTCGACCCGCATGGCTACTGTCCAAGACTTTGATCTCTCCTCCACTAGAATTCTGCAGCGATTTGGTTTACCTAATCGAAGAACAAAGGAGAAGACTCGCCTTCTAGGTAAAGAATTTGTGTTCTTGACTTAGGGTTTTAGTTTTAAATTTAATTCTTTGATTTTTTTTTTGTTTTTAAAATCTGATTTGACACAAATTTATGTTATTGTCTTGTTTGTAGGTTAGTTTTTTCCTTTTCTGCTAGAGAGTTTCTTCGATTTTGTTGAAATTAGGGGCTGGTAAGTTCTATGAACAATTTTTTTTATCGGTTTTGTTTATAGGTTGCTTTTTTGAGTTTTATGGAAAGATCCGTTGTCAATTGATCGCTGCTAGTTTGTTGAGTTTATGGCGAGATCAGTCTCATTTTATTGTCACTAGTTATTTGAGATATATGGTGAGATGGATCTCTATATGCTATAGCCTGGCCATTGTAAGTTTATAGTGAAGATTTAACTATATTGATAACTATGCTAAACATGTTGGTTTCTTTATTAACATTATGATGAATTGGTGGTTAGATTGATAAGGCAGGGTTTTATGGGGAGATCATTCATTTGATCTCCACTAGTTCTTTGAGTTTTATGGCAAGGTCGGTTGCCATTTGATCTCCGCTAGTTCGTTGAGTTTATGGCGAGATTGGTCTCCTTTGATTTTGCTAGTTATTTGAGCTATATGGTTATAGACCAATCTCTATAATGTTGTAGCCTGCCCATGGTAAGGTTATATCGGTGCTTTAAGTATATTGATAAGTGATAACTATAATCTATATGTTAGTTTCTTTATTAACATTATGATGAATTGATGGTTAGTTTGATATGGCAGGGTTTTATGGGGAGATCGGTCATTTGATCTCCATTAGTGCTTTGAGTTTTATTGCATGATCGGTTGTCATTTGGTCTCCGCTAGTTCATTGAGTTTATGGTGAGTTCGGTCTCATTTGATCTTCTCAAGTTATTTGAGATATATGGTGACATCCATGTGTTAGTTAAAATGAGATATATTTGAGATATTTGATCTTCGCAAGTTATCAATCTCTATAATGCCTTAGCCTGGCCATGGTGAGGTCATAGTGACGCTTTATGTTTATTGAAACAATACTCAAATGTGTTAGTTTCTTTATTGACATTATGATGAATTGGTGGTTAGTTTGATAAGGCATGATTTATTCTAAATTTGTTTGGTAAAATCGTTATGGCTTTACCGTGTAATGGAATTACTCATCGAAAACTGCAGCTTGTAAAAAGCGGAGATTAAATTTCTTCATAAACTGATGCATCATTTTGGTTGCAAAATTGCAAAATTGTTTTGTATAAATTTGCTAACAAAAAGTTTATAAGAAATTCATTATCTTGCTAACAAGATATTAACTTAAATTAATTCTTTGTGCATAGGTGGTAAAAAGGATATGAAATTTTTTTATAAACACATTGCATCATTAGCTATCTTTTGTTTTTGCACAATTGTAAAATGCTTTTCCATAAATTGCAAATATCTATAAAATCTTCATTATTTTACTAATAGGATATTAGATTAATAGAGGTAGTCAAAAATAGTTATGCAATCGTGGGATTTTTGACGATCCCGTCGCGACGATGCGCACTCATGAAAAAAATATAAAGTCGCCACCCAAAGCTTTTGGTGTCCTGGGAAAGCTAAATGAACCGAAGTGTCAAGAATGTGACTTTGATTCTATGCCAAAGGCTCTTGGGTAGGGGCTTCGGTTATCGATCGGGAAGGTGTTAGGCACCCAACCAACCCACTTAAAAGTAGTCTTTACTTATGGCCAAAATAAACTAGAAAAATAAGAAAGAAAAGAGCACTTCCTCTTGCCCTAAGGCACCTTGACCCTATTTGTTCCCCTCCGCCACTATCGAGATTTCAACAGCATAACGGCAAAAATTTAAGGGTAGAGAAAAAGCTAAGAAGGTAGAGGAATAGAGGGGAGAGTCGGAGCTATCAAGCCCTTGTAGCACGCATGTGGACCTTCGCATAGGTGCACTTGGTGAGCTTCCGATAGCGTGAATGGTTGGAGAATGGGTTCTAACCTCTAAGGCTTGATAGCTAAGGGGTAGAGGAAGAAGGCTAGGGGGTGGTTCTCTCCTAACTCAAGGTTTTTTGGTGGAAGATGGGGTCTAAAAGGGGGCTTTTGAATTCTGAAATTGGTATGGAATGGGTGCACCAAAGGGAGGAAAAGCTTCTCTCTTAATCTTTTTCTCTGTTAGAAAATTTTTTAAGCCCTTGTAAAGGGAGGGGTGCCTCTCTATTTATAGGAAAAAGAGAGGTTAGGAGGGTGCTTAAGTGGTAATTAGGGTTAGCAATTAGTTAATCTCTTAATCTAAAGTTTCCTAGGATTTTGAGAGCTTGGAAATGTGGGCAATGCGCTTCAATGATAGATGATAGGGTGAGGTTTCAAATGACTAAAGGGTTGCAAATAGGGTAATCAAGGGTGCAACAGTCCTAATGAAACCCATCCTAAACATTAAGATAGTCAATAAGTCAAACCCTAAAAGTGAATTTCGAGCAAAAACCCATGGTTATTGTAACTAAGCCTGGCGTGTGTATTATACACACCAAGCATAGCTATAATGTCCGGAAGTTCAAAGTTCGAGGGGGGGGGTCCCACCTATACTTGAAGTGTGTATTAGATGCTCTAAGTAATTTTTAGAAAAAAATGGTTTGGCTCATGTAATACATGCGCCATGTATGCCCTAACCAAGTGTAGCTCCTGGGCACTACTCGAACTGCCGTAACTTTTGATGTACAACTCGGATTGAGGTAATTCTTGGCTTGTTGGAAAGCTGAGAGACTCTAATTTTTAATGGTAGAAGATTCAATCTTAGTAGAGATCCCTTCCAGCCCGAGCACATCTCTCTCTGACCATTGCCCGGGAGGGTTGGCTATGGGTTCGGAGAGGTCAGAGGTAATTTCTAAAGGTTTGGGAAGGTTCCTAAGGGTTTTAGGAAAGTACTGAAGGGTATGGGGGATGGTATCAAAAGCTCGGGAGTGCGCCTCCCTCGAAGTATGTTTCGATCGGGCCTTGGGCCAAATTTTGGTGTCTACAAATGCCCCTCTTTGGTATTCGATCACTAATGATTGAATTTCAAAGATAAGAGACATCTGAAGAGGCCCAAAGAAACATTGACGGATCCACCGTATTCAAAAATGAACCTCAAACATCAGATGGGTAACATGGTGAGTAAATGGAAGCCCTATATGTCAGAAAAAATGTTCGTTTCTCAAGGTTATCCGTCCCCAAGAGCTTGGTGACATTACTGGATATAACCGAGGTGGAGCGAGTTGTGAAAGCCCAATATGCTGGGAAAAATATCCGCTTCTCGAGATGGTTGAAGATGTTCGATGTTAAAGTTTCATTCTGAATAAAACATCATCGTGAAGGAGAGGGTGATCGACTCATGCTTAAAGATAGGCGCGAAGCAGATGTGCAAAGGTGCAAGGTTTGTGTCCAATGATGTGAGGCATTGATTGCCCCATTTGACTGGCCATGGGTGCCCCTGCATGAAGCAGGGATCGAGGTCTTTAGGAGAACCCATCGGTCTCGAAATTGATTTTGCATGACTACCCGAGCGGAGCGAATTGATGTCACAACACTTTTTGGGAGTACATGGTGCTTTTCATTTATTTTTATGTAGAATTTTTTTTTATTTTACGTGGGATTCTATGTGGATTTTTTTTATGATTTTATGTGGATTTTTGTATTATTTTGTGTGATTTTTTTGTGATTTTATGTGAAATTCTTTTATTATTTTATGTTGACTTTCATGTATATTCAAGATTTTGAGCATGCTCATTGATTTGGAATCGTTTAGTTTAGCACAGCCTACCAAGATGGTCAAATGGAAGTTGACGTGTCATTTGGGGGCGTGTGCGCCTTCTCGAGTTCGAGGGAGATCATGCTTAGTATGTGCAACACACAAGTCAAGCCCAAAAGGGCCAGGAATAGCCTAGCATGTGTATTATACACGCCAGACCAAATATGGCCAGGAATAGCCTGGCGTGTGTAATACATGCACGCGCCAGGCCAAAATGAGGCCAAATAATGCTTGGCATGTGTGTTACACACGCCAAGCCAAAACTGGGGGGCCTTTTAAAACAGCCGAGCCCAAGCCAAAAAGGCTTATTTTTAAAATCTTTCTCTCCCCCTCTCTCCAAACCAAAACGGAACCTCCCTCTAGGTTCCCTTGGATTGCTTGAACCTTGTTTTATCATTGGAGTTTGCTCCTGCTGATCAATCACACGCTCTATGGTGGATTAGGGATTAATTTTTCTTGAAGGTAATCGATGTTTAACCTCATTTTCTTTTAATTTTTCTTGAATAATTTACAATGTGGTTAAGATTTTAGATTTTTTAAATGATGAATGAGTAATTCCTCTTGCAAGTATGATCATTCATCTCTTCCTTCGTCTATTCCATGTGCATTGGCCCTAATTTTGAGTGAAAATATGATTTTTTAGTGATGCCCTAGTCTTTTTCTCCATTTGTTGATGTTATTAGGGGTCTCTTTTCCTTTTCGTGTGGATCTAGATGTTTTTTTTTTGTGCCATGCCAGAGGATGGCGATGCCCTTTTCCCCCTCTTTTTTCTTTTTTTTTCTTCTTTTTTGTTTTTGTTTTCGCATGTTCATTGTGTATGCAATATATATATATATGTATTTTTTTTGGATTTTCGTTTGGTTTTTTTATTTTTATTTTTAAAGGACTCTCACTATCTCTTTTTCTATATGTTCATGCATTTGTTTTTTTCTTCTTTTTTTTTGGATTTTTGTTATATTTTGTTTTGTTTATTTTATTTTGGTTTCTATTGTGCTCTCTTTTTGAAATGGGGGGGGGGGGGGGGGTTTGGGCCTCACCCCCTCTCTCCTTTTTTTAATGTATTATTTTATTTGTAATGATGATGGCTTAAGTTTGATGGAAAAATGAAAGGGGCATACTTACCTGCTTAGGTCTCGTTACTGACATATCTTGATATCATTGCTTGTGTCTGTCTCAGAATGTCGAGTGAGGAAGAGCATGGGCAAGAGGAGGGGCAAGAACAAGAGGAGGGGGCGGAAGTGGTCTATGGTTTCCGAGGGGAGCAAATTTTTGTGGTGCAACGCTCTTCCTGTACCTGGTTAGAAATACAAGGTGAGGTCGCCCGTACTAGTCTCCATCTGCAATATGCTCATATCTCGAATTTTGGGATCGCCGACAAGGTAAAAAGCTTTGTTGTTGTTCTTTGTATGAACTTGCAATATCTTCAGGATCTGATACCTCTTTATTTGGATGCAAGACTTGCCTTCCATCACCTTCCGAGGAGGCTGGTTGGACCTCTAGTGCTTCTATCTCTACCTCCCTTCGATCATGAAGTTCCTTCTTACCTAGGCCGATTTTGGGGATTTCCTCTTGTGCCCTACTATGTGGGCCATGTTGGATTTCTTAGGTGCTGTCTTGTTATTGGTGAGAAAATAGTGGTGAAGAAAAATAAATCAAGAAGTGAAGAGATGGAAATTGGTTAAAACAATAAGTTTGAAATGCACATGTAAGATACGGGACTGTTGTAGCAAGTTTTGAGTAAGTAAGAGTTTGTCCCACAAAGAAATTGATCTAGAACACAAAATGGGTTATATTAGTAGGCCTCCATATCTGGCTACAAATCTGACAATCCTAGATAAAGGGAATTAGGTTTCACAACTACACTAAATTTTTACTAAAAGAAGAGAAATAAAGTGCAATCCTATCCTAAGGAAAGGGTTATGAAGAAGGTGGTGATGGTGTGTAATAAAATAAAGATAAAAATGATGGGAAGTAGACAATTAAGCTAAAACTATTTCAGTTATGTAGCTAAGATTTAGGGCTGTAACTGCAGCAATCCCTCAGATGGCTACAAGCATATCTGTAAGGAGGAGGTATCTAACTCAACTCTTATGATTTGACCTGGTATCTTAAGGCTATAACCTGTCCACTTCAATGGTCACAGGCTATTGTTAGGATATTTTGAGTGCTTGTTGTTAACTTTATTGGAAATTGTGATAAGAATGGGGTTAGTGAAAATCAAAGGTGGATTGAAAAGCAGCTAGCTTAAAAATACACAGACCTGCAAGACACATGGCTGTTGTAGCAAGTTTTGATAAGTAAGAGTTTGTCCCACAGGGAAAATTGAACTAAAGCTCTAAGGGAGCTAGCTTTAGTAGGCCCTCCAGATCTGGCTACAGATCTGGCAATCCTAAATGGAAGGGGATTTAAGGTCACTATTGTCTAAATCCTAAGGTAACCTAATGCCTAAACTACAGAAATGGTTGAGAAGAATGACGGAGTGAGAGAAAATAAATATAAAAGGGTGAGAAGTAAGCTATTAGGAATAGATCTGATGGGTCATATAACTCAGACTCAGATCTGCTGCTATAGAAATCCTGTCCAATGGCTACATTATCACCAAAGAGGAGAAAGGATCCAACTCACCCCTGTGCCATGATCCAATCCCTTATGGCTATAACCTGTCCACTTAAATGGTCATAGACTATCCAATAGGGGAACCACAATCTAGAGATGGGTCAAAACAAGTTAATCATTGTAGGCACTACTTCATCCACGCTACCAACTCAAAAATCCATAGGAACCTCAACCTCTAAAGTTCTGTGTGTGAGGCTAGGCCTGTAATGTGCAGCCTGGACACACAGGACCAACAAGAGTTTGTGTACTAGCTTTAGGTCTAGCTGTTCACTGCTTTAGAAAGACAACAGTGATCTAGTCACAGGCCTACAATCTCTACAGCCAGAACAGATCTGCCATTTGATGGTGGGTCTATACAAATACAAGGGAGTCTGTCTCTGCACAATCTCTCACAAGGCTACAAGCACAAGTGCAGAGAAGAGGAATCTGTCTTAGATCTATGGATTGGCCACACCCTATGGCTATAATTTGTCCACTTGAATGGTCAGAGACTATCCACAGAGGCTATCCTTCTCACAGAGGTCTGAGACAAAACAAGAACATTGCTGCCACCACCATGTTCATAAGGCTACCAGCACAGGCTCCCATGGGGATTCTGCGGTGGGGCATAGGCCTACAATGTGCCTAACCTGGACACATAGGGCACTTGGATCTAAATAAATCCTGAAACACAATCCTCCATTGCTTACAATGCAACTTAACAATGGTGGATCTCAAGGCAGCAACCTTGTACAGAACAGCTCACAAAACACCAATCCCATACATGCATAAAATCCAATTATAAAACTCCATTAAAACTATTCCAAATAGACATACAAATGCATAGCCAGCAAGTGTTGGACTGTGGAGAGAAGAAAAAAAAGAAAAAGGAGCTGCCTAAAATCTAACCTTAGCCAACTGCAATTCTACAGTTGGTTCAAGAACGAGTACAGAAGTCGCCTAAACCTAAACTAGGCTTAGCCTTATATAGCAGTCACCTCTCTGTTCATTAGGGTTAGGAAAACCCTAATTTATTAATGCTATCATGGCCCATTTCTGTTACTTGGATGCCTCGAGGTGAGTGCACAGAGATTGGAGCATTAGAGTGCGTGCCCTAGTTGCTAAAAGTTCCCAGATTACCCCTACAGAAGTGGGGAGACGTTAAGAACCCGAGCCTCGCTAGGTTGCAAGGATTTCTAGGTCTCGTCACGTGATAGAATTGGCATCGCGGGGTTGAATTGACTTGAAGCTCTTACAGTCGCGAGATTGATACTTTGGTCATCGCGAGATTGAGCTTTCTATTTGAATGGCGCGGGAATTGCATGCGCGACTCGTTCCTTGGTGAATCCCGCAGGGATCATCGTGAAGAAGCAAGATGCATGGGCTTTTGGATCATGCGAGCAGTTCCCTGAAGGTCTGTATCCCGTGGCCACTGTGCGACAGCTGCACGTAGGAATGCCTGGAGCTCTCTCTCCTAAGTGAATCGCGCGAAGATTAAAGGCGCCTTTCTTGAGCTATGCGAGAGCTTATGTCTGAGCTTCACGAGAACTGCACAAAGTCTACTTTTTAGGCTCTTCTGTCATTCATCTGCTTGAGAATAGCATGAGCAGTTGGCGTGCTGCCTTCAATAACCCGCGATAGCTACGTGAAGCATTCTCTCTGATTCAATTTAAGCTTTGCGACATCTGTGCGAGGCTCATTCCTTAGCTTGTTACTGCTTTGTTGTGCCTAGGCTGCAGCCAATTCTCTGTCTTGGTACAACCTCCTTTCTTCTGAGGAATTTTTGAGGCAACAGTAGGCTTCTTGGCATGGATAGGGCCTTATCTGCAGCTGCTACTTATTACCTACAAAATTGGCTTAGCAGTCATTTATTAAATGACTAAGGGTCTAACAGAGATTAAGTTAAGGGGTGAAAAGTGGTACTTTTCAGATCTTAACACATCCCCAAACCTAATCTTTACTAGTCCCTTAGCAAAGCTTTAACTAATTAAATGCCACTTTCGTAGGGATCACGGGTATATTTAGCATATGTACCAAGCCTTTTAAACCCCTAGGTGATCCCTAGTGGAGGAGTGAAGTCGCCTAAGGGTTTTCAGTGAAGATACCCACAAACTTCACCATTAGAAAAGTTAAGTATAGTGCAGTTAATGACAACATAGATTTCAATGTATAAAGCTTCATTCCACACCTATTCTTTAACATTTAGAGGGAACTGCAGCAGTAATGCAGGCCAGTCAAAACTCAAAATTTAGCACACCACCATTCATTTTACATTAGAAATTCAATGTGTAAAAATTAGTATCCAGGTTGCCTTAAATTCAAGAATCAGGTTGGATACAATCCCGATGAGGTCAAAATTTAGACCTAATTCTCACCAGGGCTATCTCTCAACATTGACAATCTGAGGGTGTTCACATTCAAAACAGCTCAAGAGCAGTTGCAGACCCCAAATGGGTCTGCGAGCATGAGCATAGGCAAAGCTTCTAATTTCTGACATCCTCATGGCTTTCACCATAGATTGGACAACTCCTCATCTCCACATAACAGCTCATTTTGCTTTTGATCTACAAGGTCTTTTTGAATGGGTTGTAATGTGGCTTATGGGTGTGGGATGTAAAGAATCAAGGGGTAAAAAGGGAATCAATATTAAGAAATCAGCAAGGTAAGGAGTGATTCATGACTTCACAACCTTCATTTCAGTAAAACTTCATCTTTCTTGATATATTCCAGAATCAAAGTGGCTAGCTTCTCCTCTTCTTTTCAATTTTTAGATGATGTTCTTCCCTGGACTTCTCTTTCTTTTTCTATTTTTATTTTTATTCAATCTTTTTATGATTTTTTATGATGAACTGCCACACAAATGCCATTGATACATTGTTGTTCATAAGTTACTTTTCTTCACCTTCCATAGAATGTTGGACCATTCTCACTATCTTTAACTCCTCCTTTACCTTCTGAATTCTTAGAGTGAGGGTGAGGTTGAATCAGGTCATGAGGTTAAGGTGCAAGTGCTCTGGTGTTTGTCAAAGAAAAGTCATATTTTTTAAGGCTCAACTTGTGTATGCAAAAGGGCAGATTTTCAAAGGTTGGATTTTCAGGCTCAAACTGTCCAATGAGGGCCTTCGATCATTTCCTTAGTATCATGAGTGCTGTCAATCAATTTTGATTTGGAGGTGCCTAACCTCTAGTGAAAAGGTAAGGTCTTGATTTAATCAGTCCTCAGAGAAAAAATAATACCAAAAACACTCTTCACAAGAAAATGATGGGCCCAAATCTCACTAGGTATGGTCCTCAAATTAATCCATGGGGTGTATTTTCATCTGTTTCTCTCCTCTTAGGTTCACTGAGTACTGACTGAAAAATTTTTTGATGTTAGCTTCATGGTGGTGTCAAGATTTTAACATTTTCAGTTTCAAAAAGTCTACAAAAATATTTTAAATTTTTCACAAATTTTCTCATTGTATCAAGTTAGGTGGAAATTGACTTTATTCATCCCAGTTACACCACCATTACTGCACTAAAGTTAACTATTCTATTAGCAAACCTACCCTGCCACACCCCCAAACCATGAGGAGCAGTGTCCTCACTGATTCAAAATGCTCGATGTGCAGCAAGCATAAAACCTAAAAATAAGAAAACAGAAACTATAAAAGAGAAAAAGAACACACAAAAATGAATGAGGATTTACGCATACATATAAGCAAAATATTGACAGATTTTATTATAGAGACAAAAGCAAACAGATTACAAAAAGATTGAAAATTGTAAACCTAAGGACAATTTAAGCAACACTTCTTGTCAGACAAAATGGTTCTTCCTCCTGGCTCAAGGATATTCTCAGCCTACCATGGAAGAGGAACTATAACCCAAGAGGAGGTGGAAGATGAGGATCATGGAGATGGGTGTTGAGCAGGTGGTGGGGGGTTGGAAGAAGATGGTGGGGGAGATGCAGGTGGTTCGATTTTTTGCTTCTTCTCTCTCTTCTCCTTTTTCTTCTTCTCTTTGGCCAGGATCCTCTGGACTTCTTCATACTCATCCCAAAGAAATTGTAATGGGTCCCGATCCTTAGGCGGTGGGGGGTCCAACCACATAGGATTGAATTTGTTTGGGAACTCCGTAGGTTTGTCATTCGCCATGGTTATGGGTGGGGCCGGACTGCTAAGGAATATGAATCGGCATATTAAAGTTTTGTCCCTTTCCAAGCATGGCAATAAATTATGATTGTTCGGGGAATGATAAATCGCACAACTGATTATGGGAAAAGAGAGCTCACACTAAATGATTGTCTAATTTTAGCCTTAGTAATTAAGGTAATCCTGTGTATCGCGCAGCTACACACTGGTATTCGCGGACTAATATTCTCGCATGGTACAACCGTATATTTATGAGAAGGAAAAGCGCGTAGAAGAATCATAGCTCCACGAGTACAAAATCACAAATGATAAAACACTTTGATGCAAACAGTGTCAGAATAGCTGCAGTGCTAGTAGTTTGCTCAAAATTCTCTCCCATGTTACTGACAAAAGTGAACAATATTATGACTAATTAAAAAAAATAAACAAGCACACAGAACAGATATGACACAGAAATCAATATACAAAAAGAAGAAAATTTCTATTAACTGAGAAGATAAGTACAACTGTAATTACAATGATAAGATAAGAAGGGAAAGAAAAGAAGAGCCTAAGTACAATCTAATCTAAGAGGAAGAAGAATCAGAATCCGAATCTGTAAACCAGTCCTAACCCATCTGTTTGGCATCTTTCCTCATTTCAGCTTTGCTCTCAGAACTGGGCTTCGACTTGGTTCTATCTGAGGGAGCTTTGGTCTTTTTCTTCCTGGGTTTCTTCTTAGTTGGGCTCTTTTTCTTCTACTGCCTTGGTTTCTTTGGCTGTGGGGGTTTCTTCATTGTTGGAGCCTTTGGTGCCCTCACCCTCATTTTTCTGGTTTTGGATTCAGGAGGGAACATAGGAGATTTTCCTGTCTTCCTCAGTGGGGGCTACTGGGGACTTCCCTTTTGCTTTGGGCTCAGGCTGGCCAGGGGGTTTTGCCTCCTCAAACAGGGCAGCTGGCTCTTTGCCAATTTTAATAGAGGCTATTGTGTAGGCAGTCCTCTTAGCAGTGACTTTCCTTTATTTAGGATAAGTTTGCTCAATAGTAGGTGCAGCAGGGGTCTTGGTAGGTGAAGGTTGCTCTGTAGAAGGCGATGAAGGAGGGGCAGTAGGGGCCTTCCCTTTATCTGGCTGGATCTTTGGTTGTGCCTCCTCAGACTGGGCAACTAGCATTTGGGTAGCTAGAGGCTCAAGTTCTGGCATGCGGATAGAGAGTGGGGTGGGCTGTTGAGCTATTGATCAGGAAGCAGCCAAATCAACTTCCAATGAGGCTATCTGGATTTTGGCTTTGAGGAGGTCAATTTCATGTATTTCCTTTTAGAGTCTGATGATCTCTTGGGCATTATTGAGCCTCTTTTCGAACAGTCTTGCTTTCATCCTCTCAGCATTAATATTGGCTTTCTCCAGCTCTAGATTCAGCTGATGATAAGCAGCTATAGATTTGGCCTTCTCATAGGCCTCCAAGATGTTGGTCCACCCTAGGGAGATTCGTAGTAGTTGCTTTCTGTGGGCTTCCTCCAATTCATCAATCTGCTGTAGTAGGGGGTCTCAATGGACTGCCTAAGTTAGGCCATGCCCCTCAAGACATCCCTCCTAAGGTAGGGATTGTCCCTCATGGAATGGAGGATGGTGAGGTAAGGAGGGATGGAAAGGGAGTGTTTGGGTGCGATGGGAAGAGAGGAAGTGGGAGGAGCAAAATATGATTGGTCCTGGGTGGGGGGAGTGGGGTTATCAGTGGTTAAGGCTAGTTGTTGGGAGAGGGTAGCAGGTTCTGGGTCTGTTTGTGTCTATTTCTCAGTGAATGTTGGAGGAGGTAGAATAAGAGGTGGGATGGAAGATATGGGGGGGAAAGAAAATGGAGTAGGCTCACTAGGAGTAGGGGGTGATGGGGGAGGGAAAAGGGGAATGGGGAAAGGTATGAAAGAGAATGGTGGGATTGTGGGTGGTGTCTGGGAGATGGCGGGGGTTGTCTCTGTGGTTTTTCTTTTCTTGTAGGAAATGAGTGGAGGGCTGTCAGGTTTATGTGAAGATGATGGGGGTATTGGGGCTGTGTATTGAGGTAGGGTAGGGGATGGTGAGGGGCTGACATGGGGAGTGGTCTTCTCCCAGGTACCAATCACAAGAGAAGGGGGTGTGGGGATGGATAATGAAGACAGAGGAGGGTGAGAAAGAGATGGAATAGGGGTAGGGGATGCTGGAGTAAAAGGTGGGGGGCAGGCGTGGGTGCTGTAGTAGTGGTGGTCACACGCTCTGGAATCTCCTCTATAGTAACAGGGGCAGGCCTTGTAACAGCTGCTTCTTCAGATTGCTTGGGAGGGGCCTGAGCCTTAGCTTTCTTCTTCTGTGCTTCCATCAGGCTTCTGCTGATTCTCCATTGCCTCTTGGCAAAAGTAATAGGGGCAAGGGTGGTAGTCCCCTCTGTTTTTACTATCTTGTACCCCCCCTTTAGTAGCAGCTTGGTGATGACTCTGGCATAGGGGAGTGTGTGTGGCTTCTTGTTCTGCCTCAATTTCTCCACCAGGTCCTTCATTGCCTTAAAGAGTAACCAGGTTGCATGGAAACCATGGCCCAGAGAAAATGAATAGACAGCATCAGCAATAGGAGCTCTCCTCTCCTGCTGATGGCCTGAGCAATAGATGTTCTTTCTCAGAACCTGGTCAATGAAAAGGAGTCCAGGCTCCAACTCTCTTCTTCTGATAGAATCCCCTGAGGCCTTTAATCCTCTAGTCAAAGCCCTTACAATTGTATCAATTGAGGCACTCAGGGGGGGGGCATATCCACTGCTAGGGTCAAATACAGCTGGGATGCCCAATACCTCTGCAATCACCTTGGGACTAACTAACATTTTGAAGTCATCAATCAACACCAGTAGACCTGCTTGTCCATCTTTATCCTTGGTGACCCTGATGTGCTGGTAAAAGAGTTGCACTAGCCTAGGGTAGGCTAGTGCTGGAATTCCTCTCATCAAGGGTGTCAGGGCATCCTTGCTCATAAACTGTACGACAGGGGCAGAGAGAGGCTCCTTCTCGAAGAAGGGCAGGTCAAAAGTTGTCTCAGGCTCCAAGGGGATTGAAGCCATGAGCTCGAAGGGTGTAGAAAACTCAGGGGTTGGCTCCTCCACCTCTCAACCACTTCCTTCCCTTTTTTCTGTGCCTTTGAAGTCTTGACCTTTTTAGGAGTGGTCTCAACAGGGGCCTTATCCTTACCCCTTTTCTTTTGTGCACTCTTAGGGGCCATTCCAAACTCTACTTTCAAAAATACAAACTGGGAACTAAGATTTGAGTGCTTACCCTAAAATTGTAGGGTTTGGATCGATCTGATACACAGTGCATTGTGAGATCTCTGAGTAAAGGGCAACAGATGGGGATGATGCTAGGAACAAATCTCTAGATTCCTGGTGTGAATGATGGGTTGTAGGATCGACGCTGGAGGAGAGAGGGGGAAGAGCGCTGAAAGCTAGGGTTTCGCTAGATGAAGAGGGAAGCGAGAGTACTGGAAAGGGAGACAAGCGCGGGGTTAAAATATTCGTCGCTAAGCTTGGCGCCCTTTGGAAATATCTAGTCACAGGATTGGAAAGGAAACCTAGCAAAGGTGCTATTCAACTTGGATTGTGCGATAATCTCCCAGGTTGACCTTGGAGCGCGCGACAGCATGTGAAGAATTCCATGTGAATTGCGCGAGAGGCTCCCAGGCCGCCATTTGGATTACACGAAAGGCTCTGAGGTTCACTTTGAATTTCGTGACAGCCTTTGAATCTCATGGCAGCTAATTAAGTATTCTTTTTGAATTATGTGAGTCTCCTAAGCTTCCTGTTGAACCTTGCGACAACCTGTGAAATGCTCTATTTGGATCGCGCGAGAGGCTCTCAGGTTTACTTGAATCTCGTGACAGCTATAGAAGGGTTCTATGTGAACTGCGCGAGAGTCTCTCAGGCCTCCTTATGAGCCCAGCGACAGTAAAGTAGTAAACATAGAGCATGTGCTATCTGTTCTGCCATTTCCATTTGTGCTGTGGCTGGATCCTAGGCATGACTTTCACTACCAGGGGTACCCCCGGACACATTAAAATCAACCATTCCAAGAGCAGTAATCATCAAACCAAGTAAAAAAAATTCAAACCAGACAGGTCCAGATTCAAGTGGGGCCACTAAAATTTCCTAGAGAATTTAAACAAAAGAAAGCAAAACAAATCTAACAAAACCAAAGTACATATGCTACAATATTGACACACCTGTGGATCAGTTTAATGAAGGATCCCCTTGAAAGTGAATGGTGTCCATGGGTTCAGCAGGTTTTACGAAACAAGGCTTAAGCCTCTGACCATTCACCTTCAAGGTTTTCCCAGACTTGGGATCCTTGATTTCCACAACACCAGATGGGGAAACACTCATGACAATGTAGGGTCCTTCCCATCTGGATTTTCAGGTTTGCCAGGAAAAATTTAAGTTTGTAGTTAAACAACCAAACCTTGTCACCAGCCATGAAGCTCTTTCTCAACAAACCCTTGTCAAAGAAAGCCTTGGACCTTTCTGTGTAGATCTGGGCTTTGGCATATGCATCCATCCTCAGCTCCTCCAATTCTGACTGTTGCAGCAACCTGTGATGACCAGCAGAAGTTAGGTCTAGATTTGAATGTTTGATGGCCCAATAGGCCCTGTGTTCTAACTCTACTGGGAGATGACAAGCCTTGCCATAAACTAGTCTGAAAGGGGACATACCAATGGGAGTCTTATAGGCAGTCCTATAAGCCCACAATGCATCATTTAGCTTGTCAGCCTAGTCTTTCCTGTCAGTCCTCACAGTCTTCTCAAGGATGTGCTTGATCTCCCTATTAGAATTTTCAACTTGCCCACTGGTTTGTGGGTGGTAGGGAGTAGCAATCCTATGGGTGACAGAATATTTCTTGAGCAAGCTTTCGAGATTTCTGTTGCAGAAATTGCTACCCCCATCACTAATAATGGCTCTAGGGGTGCCAAATCTTGAGAAAATATTCTGCTTTATAAACTTGAGGATAAGCTAATTATCATTAGTTCTTGTGGCAATACCTTCTACTCATTTTGAAACATAATCCACTGCCACTAAGATGAAATGATAACCATTTGAAGCAGGAAAGGCCCATAAAGTCAATACCCCAGACATCAAACAGTTCCACAACAAGGATGGGCTGCAAAGGCATTGAATTTCTTTTGGACATCCCTCCTAATTTCTGACATCTCTCACAGGTCCTGCAGTGTGTATTGGCATCTCTGAATAAAGAAGGCCAATAGAACCCACACTACAAGATTTTGTCAGCTGTTTTTCTTCCACTAAAGTGGCCTCCATAGGCATTTTCATGGCACATGGCCATAATACTAGGGACATCACATTCTGGAACACATTTTCGGATGATTTGATCTGCACAATACTTGTATAAGCAAGGTTCCTCCTAGAAAATGAATTTGACCTGTGAGAAAAATAGGTCTTTGTCCATTTTGGTCCAATGGGCAGGAATCTTGCCTATAACTAGATAATTTATAATGTGTGCATACCAAGGAACCAAGGATTGGATGACAAACAGTTGCTCATCTGGGAAAACATCAATTGTAGGATCATCAATACATTTATCCAACACAATTCTTGATAAGTGGTCAACCACCATATTTTCTACACCCTTTTTGTCCTTGATTTCAATGTCAAACTACTGCAATAGGAATATCCATCTAATCAGCCTGAGCTTAGCATCCTTCTTGGACAATAGGTACTTCAATACTAAGTGGTCTCTGAAAATTATAGTTTTAGACCCAAGTAGGTAAGGTCTAAATTTGTCCACAGTAAAAACTACTGCCAGAAGCTCTTTCTCAGTTGTTGTGTAATTCAGCTGAGCTTCAGCAAGTGATTTGCTGAGATAGGCAATGACCACTAGCAGCTTATCTTTTCTCTAACCCAAAATAGCACCTATTGCCAAGTCGGATGAATCACACATCAACTCAAAGGGGAGTGCATAGTCAGGTGTTTGGAGTACAGGGGCAGAGGTGAGGCAAATCTTCAAAGTTTCAAAAGCCTCAAGACATTCAATAGAAAAGTCAAAGGGCACATCCTGGCAGAGCAGGTGGCACAATGGTTTGGTAATTTTACTGAAGTCTTTAATGAACCTCCTGTAGAATCCAGCATGTCCAAGGAAAGATCTGATTTGTTTGAGTGTTCTTGGAGGGGGCAAATGTGCAATGAGGTCAACTTTGGCCGCCTTATCTATGTCAATCCCATCTTTGGAGACTACATGGCCCAACACAATATCTTGTGCTACCATGAAGTGGCTCTTTCCCCAACTTAAGACCAAATTGGCCTCCTCACATCTTTGCAAGACTAGGTGGAGGTGTTGCAGACATTGGCCAAAACTATCCCCATATACAGAAAAATTATCCATAAAAATTTCCAAGAATTTATCAATCATATCAGAGAATATGACATACATATACCTCTGAAAGGTGGCTGGGGCATTACAAAGCCTAAAAGGCATCCTTCTGTAAGCAAAGGTGCCAAAAGGGCAAGTAAATGTAGTTTTCTCTTAGTCATGAGGGTACACAGGGATCTGGTTTTACCATGAGTACCCATCAAGAAAATAGTAAAAAGCTTTTCCAGCCAACTTATCCAAAATTTGATCAATGAATGGGAGAGGGAAGTGGTCTTTTCTGGTCTTGGAGTTGAGCTTCCGATAGTCTATGCAAACCCTCCAGCCAGTGGTCTCCCTGGCTGGTCTCAGCTCTCCATACTCAATTGTGATGACTGTTATGCCAAATTTCTTGGGCACCACTTGGATAGGTGCCACCCTTTCAGAATCAGAAACGGGGTAAATTACCCCAGTATCTAGTAATTTAATGATTTCTTTTAGGACCACTTCCTGCATGTGAGGATTCAATTTCCTCTGTATTTCCTTGGAGGGTGTTGATGGATCCTGTGCATATAGATTGATCCATCTATCCCCCCTAGATCTGCAATGGTCCAGCCAATTGCCTTTTTGTGCTTCCTCAAGACTGTTAGTAATTCTTCCTCTTGCTCATTGGTAAGAGAGGAGATAATTACAAGAAGTTTTTCATCTTTCTCAAGAAAATCATATTTCAATGTTTCTGAACGCTTCTTGAAATCCAGATCAGAGGCTTGTTGGATGGATGGCAGGATTGGTGCTTTGTTGGTTTGAGGAAGAGGCAACAATGTGGGTTTCCAAATGGAATGCTGCACTAAGCCCACAGAAGACTTTAATGTGGTCATCTCTTCTGGCATTACAGTTGGGCTTCCTTCCTCTACCATGTCCCAAACTTCACTTAAACTTGTGACAATGTTGCCCCACTCCAGCAGAGTGGGCAGTTCTTGTTCAACTACTTCCTCTAGTACATCCACTATAAAGCTTTCCTCATTGTCCAACTGAGGGTACTTTGCACTATTGTACACATTAAGCTCAACCTTCATATGTTTAAAAGTTACCTCCATGATCCCTGACCTGCATTGAATGCATGCATTGGCTGTGGCCAAGAATGGCCTGCCCAAAATGACAGGTATAGGGGATGTACTCTTGTTGCAGCCCATATCCAAAATAAGAAAGTCTGCAGGGTAAAAGAACTTGTCCACCCCCACTAAGACATCCTCAACCACTCCCATAGGTCTCTTCTCAGACCTGTCAGCCATTAACAACACAATGGGGGTGGGTTTTAGCTCTCCAAAACCTAGCTGTTGATACACACTATATGGCAGCAGGTTAACACTAGCTCTAAGGTCTAGAAGGGCCCTTCCAATTGTGTGGTCTCCAATTATACAGGGAATAGTGGGTATCCCTGGGTCTTGCAACTTCTCTGACATTGTCATGTTTAATATAGAATTAACTATATCAGTTACAAAGACCTTTTTGGACAAATGGCCTCTAGCTTTTCTTTTCTGGGTAGAAAGGTCTTTCATAAATTTTGGATAGGCTGGGACCTGTCAAATTGCATCAAGCAGGGGCAAATTGATTTTTACTTGCTTAAAAGTCTCCATCATTTCCTCTATCTGTACATTCCCCTTATCAAAAGGGGCAGGGCCACTCAAAGCTTGAGGAAATGGCAACTGAGGTACTACTGGTTCCTCAGTTGCAAACCTATGACTAAACTTTTGTTTTTTTCTTTTTTCATCTTTTATTTCCTACTCAGGCTCAACTACAGCCTCTTTATTTTTCCCTTGTTGCAGGGTAGCAGGCAATTCTTGGTTCTGTGCTCTAACAAAGTTTCATTCACTTTCATTCAAAAGTTCTTTGACAACGACCTCTCCTTGTTCCTTTCCCACCTGGTTGTCTACCAGCCTGCTAGACCTCAGGGTTGTGATGGCATTAGCTCCCTTAAAACTTGAGGAACCTTCTCCAATCGAATATTGGCCTTTAGGGTTGGCCACTGGCTGGCTTGGCAACCTGCCCTCTTCTCTTTTGGCCAAGGCATTGGATATTTAGCCTAGCTGCTCCTGAATTTTCTTTATGCTTTGACTGTGAGAAGTCATAGTCTGAGTCAAGACACCAAGGCTTTACAATGAGGTCAAAACTTGGTCCTCAAAAGAAGCATTTCGGGGCTAAGGTGGGGGAACTATCAACTGATTTTGCTGCCGGGGCTGCTACTGATATTGAAAATTTGACCTTGGGGGATATCCCTGGTTAAACTGTTGTTGTGGCCTTTGAGGTAAGGCCAACATTTGTTGTGGCTGTATATAATTGTCTTATCTCCACCTCAACTTTTAGTGGTCTTTCCATTGGTAACCAGCATTTTGGTGCTAGTATCCAAATGGTTGTTTGTTGTAGCCACCAGATTGTTGCTGGCCAAATGATTGGGCAGCAGCAGCTTGTTCCATCACATACTCAGGATATTGCACTGTAGATGGGCACTCTTCCACTGTGTGTTGTGGAGATTGGCATATCAGACATGCCTCCATCACTTGTGCAGCCAATCTGGGCTACACCACAGTTAATAGTTTATCAAACTTATCAGAAAGATTGGCCATCTGCATTCTAAGGTCATTGTTTCCACTAACTTCATACATCTTTCCTTTGGAAGTTTCAGTAAGCCCCAGCTTAGGAGAAGGCTCTTGGACTGTTCTAGATGAGGACATCTTTTGGAAAGCATTTTCACTGATGACCTCGAACAAGTCCCATGCCTCATCAGCTGTTTTATGCATGTAAGTTCCACCACAAGAGGCATCTACCATGTCTCTGCTTTTCTCATCAATCCCATTATAGAAGCTTTAGACAAGCTGCCAGTAAGAGATCTTGTGGTGGGGACATTGTTTGAGCATCTCTTTAAATCTATTCCATGATTGATTAAAATCTTCAGTTGGGGATTGGGCAAAAGCAAGTATTGCTTTCCTCAACTGGCTTGTTTTTGTCTCTGGGAAGAATTTGGTCAGAAATCTTGTGTGGAGGTCTTTCTAAGAAGTGATGCTACTGTTTGGGAGAGTAGCCAACTAGGTGCTGGCCCTGTCCTTTAGGGAGAAAGGAAAGAGCCTTAATCTAGTGGCTTCTGGTCCCAAACCAGCAATGAAGAATGTTGTGCACAGGCCCAAGAATTGGTCAATCTACTTGTAAGGGTCTTCCTTGCTGAGCCCATGGAAAGAGTGAAGCATTTGGATGATGGAGGTTTTAATCTCATAGTTTCCCTGAATATGTGGGAATTGAATGCTGAATGGAGAATTATAATCATCAGGAGCATTCAATTCCTTCAATGTTCTGGGTTGCTCTTCACCCATGACTGTTGTCTCAATTTCAGTAGGGGGCTCGATTGTGGTGTGTCTCGGCCTCCTTGGTCTTCTGCCCCTTTCTATCTCAAGGTTAGGAGACTCTAATGTGGGACAAAGGGATCTCCTTCCTAACATGCACACACACCTACAGCAGGGAAGACTAGTTGCAGACACATTGTAATTAACAAAATTACAACTATCCTAATCAACTGCTATGGAATTTTCAAAGGAGAAATAGACTGAGTTTTGAGGGTTAGAGAAGTTCAAACAGAGGTATCTAGACTCCCAGTGCAATTCTACTCTCCTTCTCAGCTACTGTCAAGATCTGTAAGATACATTCCAAATGTAAATTAGCAATATCAATTATTCACAGGTACAGCTACCAAAGAATAAAGAATACAAAAATCTAGGGTCTACTAATAGACCAAGATTCCCCGGCAATAGCGCCAAAAACTTGTTAGGATATTTTGAGTGCTTGCTGCTAACTTTATTGGAAATGGTGATAAGAATGGGGTTAGTGAAAATCAAACGTGGATTGAAGAGCAATAAGCCTAAAAATACACAGACCTGCAAGATGCATGGCCAGTTGTAGCAAGTTTTGATAAGTAAGAGTTTTTTCCACAGGGAAAGTTGATCTAAAGCTCTAAGGGAGCTATCTTTAGTAGGCCCTCCAGATCTGGCTATAGACCTGGCAATCCTAAATGGAAGGAGATTTAAGGTCACTATTGTCTAAATCCTAAGGTAACCTAATCCCTAAACTACATAAATGGTTGAGAAGAATGGAGTGAGAGAAAATAAATATAAAAGGGTGGGAAGTAAGCTATTAGGTGCAAATATGATTGGTCTTATAACTCAGACTCAGATCTGCTGCTATAGATATCCTATCCAATGGCTACATTATCACCAAAGAGGAGAAAGGATCCAACTCACCCCTGTGCCATGATCCAATCCCTTATGGCTATAACTTGTCAACTTAAATGGTCACAGACTATCCAATAGGAGAACCGCAGTCCAGAGATGGGTTAGAACAAGTTAATCATTGTAGGCACTACTTCATCCAGGCTACCAGCTCAAGAATCCATAGGAGGCTCAACCTCTAAAGTTCTGGGTGTGGGTCTAGGCCTGCAATGTGTACTAGCCTGGACACACAGGACCAGCAAGAGTTTGAGTACTAGCTTTAGGACTAGCTGTTCACTACTTTAGAAAGACAGCAGTGATCCAGTCACAAGCCTACAATCTCTACAGCCAGATCAGATTTGCCATTTGATGGTGGGTCTATACAAATAATGGGGGGTCTGTCTCTGCACAATCTCTAACAAGGTTATAAGCACAAGTGCATAGAAGAAGAATCTATCTTAGATCTATGGATTGGGCTCACCCTAGGGCTATAATCTATCCACTTGAATAGTCACAGACTATCCACAGAGGTTATCCTTCTCACAGAGGTCTAAGACAGAACAAGAACATTGTTGCCACCACCATGTTACAAGGCTACCAGCACAGGCTCCCATGGGGATTCAGATTTAGTGGATCCTGTGGTGGGGCATAGGCCTGTAATGTGCCTAACCTGGACACACAGGGCACTTGAATCTAAATAAATCCTTAAACACAATCCTCCATTGCTTACAATGCAACTTAACAATGGTGGATCTCAAGGCAGCAGCCTTGTACAAAACAACTCATAAAGCACCAATCCCATACATGCATAGAATCCTATTATAAAACTCCATTAAAACTATTTCAAATAGACATACAAAGGCATAGCCAGTAAGTGCTGGACTATGGAGAGAAGAAAAAAAAGGAAAAAGGAGTTGCCTAAAACCTAACCTTTGCCTACTGCAATTCTACAGTTGGTTCAAGAAGGAGTACAAAATTCGCCTAAACCAAAACTAGGCTTAGGCTTATATAGCAGTCAGCTCTCTGTTCTTTAGGGTTAGGAAAACCCTAATTTATCAATGCTATCATGGCCCATTTTTGTTCCTTAGATGCCTTGGGGTGTGTGCACGAAGATTAGAGCATTGGAGTGCATGCCCTAGTTGCTGGAAGTTCCCAGATTACCCCTACAGAAGTGGGGAGACATTAAGAACCCGAGCCTCGCTTGGTAGCAAGGATTTCCAGGTCTCGTCGTGTGATAGAATTGGCGTTGCAGGGTTGAATTGACTTGAAGCTCTTGCAGTCGCGGGATTGATACTTTGGTCATCGCAAGAATGCTCTGGTCGTCGCATGATTGAGCTTTCTATTTGAATGGCACGGGAATTGCACGCGCGGCTCATTCCTTGGTGAATCCTGCGGGGATCATCGTGAAGAAGCAAGATGCATGGCCTTCTGGATTGCGCTAGCCCTCGAAGGTCTCAGATCCCTTGACCCATCGGCGATAGCAGCGCAGAATGCGAGCTCTCTCCTCGGTGAATCGTCACGAAGATTAAAGGCGCTTTCTTGAGCTGCGAGACTATGCGACATCGCGAGAGCTTATGTCGAGCTTGGAAAGAATCTGCACGAAGTCTACTTTCGGGGCTCTTCTCATTCATCTCAGGCGAGAACAGCGTGGCGATTGGCGTCTTTCGTAAACCCGTGATGAGGCTAGCAAGCATTTTCTCTGATTCAATTTGAACCTTGCGACATCTGTGCGAGGCTCATTCCTTAGCTTGTTGCTGCTTTGTTGTGCCTAGGCTGCAGCCAATTCTCTATCTTGGTACAACCTCCTTTCTTCTGAGGAACTTCTAGGGCAACAGTAGGCTTCTTAGCATGGATAGGGCCTTATCTGCAGTTGCTGCTTATTACCTACAAAATTGGCTTAACAGTCATTTATTAAATGACTAAGGGTCTAACAGAGATTAAGTTAAGGGGTGAAAAGTGGTACTTTTCAGGTCTTAATAGCTATCCAATGGAGAGGATCAAACAATATGAATCAAATCATAAAACTAATCTGATCCAATGGAATAAACTGATCTTAAGGTTATAACCTGTCCACTTAAATGGTCACAAATTATCCAACAGATGTCCTCCACCTAATGGCTCAAATCAGACCATTTAAATCATTGTAGACACCATGTTTGCCAGGCTACAAGCACAAACATCCATGGGGGCAAATAACTCTTGAGAAACCAGTGGAAACCACAACTGTTCAAAGGCTATTTGGAGACTTAAATGTAGCTAATCATTGCTACTAGAGGCTTGCAATGATTCAGCTCACAAGTCTGCAATCTCTGCAGAGAAATCAAATCTAACATCTAATGTTAGTCAAGTAAAATAGAAGGGAGTTTGTTCCTGCAACAACCTCTCACAAGGCTACAAGCTCAAGTGCAGAGAAAAAGAATCCCTCTCAGATATGTGGCTTGCAATCACCCTAGGGCTATAGTCTGTCCACTTGAATGGTCACAGGCTATCCACAGAGGTTATCTACACCACAGAGGACTGAGATGGAACATGAAAATTGCTGCTACCGCCATGGTCCCATGGCTACAAGCTCAAGCTTCCATGGGTATTTTAAATCAGCTCAAATCCCAAATGGATGGCATAGATTGAATAAAACTATGGGCAAATAGAAAAATAACATATTGAATAAACAGTAAAATAGACATTCACTGATTAAACCAATACTTACAATGAGATGTCCTCAAGGCAGCAGCCTTGCGCATAATAGCTCATCAACAACTCCCAATGTTCACAAGACCCATTATAAAAATTGATAAAACTAAGCGTAATTGATTACAGAGAACATAGCCAGCAAGTGCTGGGCTAAGGAAGAAGAAAAAAAATGGAAAAAAATGTGATTAAACCCTAACCCTAATCTGCTCGAGCTCACAATTGAGAGATATTTTTCTAAGTTACATTTACAGCTTATATACTCACTCCCTAATGCCTTGGCTAAGAGAAGATTAAACCCTAATTTTCTAGTAGACTTGGCATGTTTACAACCCTTGGATGCCTTGGTATGTGTGGCTCGATATCAGGGCCTCGGGATGTGGGCCCTAGACTTGGGAAAATCCCCAAAAGGTCCCGGAGTAGAGAGTGAGAAGTGGAGAGCCCGAGCTTCGCCGAGCTGGCTTTGGCTCATTAATTCATTTGCGTGGTTTGCAGAGTGCTCGTGAGGTAGCATTTAGCTTTGCTCATGCAGCAGAGCTTTAGGTTCCTCCTGTCTCAAGGGTCTCGCGAAGTAGAATTTGAATCTCGCCTGACTTCTTAGGAATGAATAACACAGCTCTCTAGGTAGAGGATTAAGCTTTTAAGCGCGCGAGAGTTACGCGAGAGAATTTCTGGAGCTCTCTCTCCTCTTGAGCTGCGCGAGCTTTCTTGATTCTTTTGTGCATATTACTCTCATGAGATTGTGCGCACGACTGATATAATACTAGATCCCCGTGAGAACTTTGCAAGTTAGATTTTTGAAGGTTTAGTGCATGACTGCCGCGCGAGTTCTTGGAGTGTTGATAACAAATCATGTGCGTGACTACTTAGTGAAGTAGTTCTCTAAGGTTAATCCTTCACTAAACTACGCAAGTTCTCCATGAGTTCACTTGTGCTGCATGTATTAGTTGCGCGAGGAAGCTTTGTTGCAGATTTAGAAACACAAGGCAGCACTCCTGACTGCACGAAGTAACAACTCTGCTCCTCTGTTGCAATGCATATGCTGCTGTTGCAACCTTCTCCACTCACATCCATACTTCTTTCATCTACTAGACTTTCTTGGTCCATCATGACATGCAAAATAGTCACCATGGTGTGTACCACCATAGTTTTCCATCATTCTTTGGCTCAGCAATCATCCTTGATTTGAATTCTCTTTTTGGCACCAAAGGCATGGAATTTGTATTAAGCTGCACAAATTATTACTGACTATGAAATAAGCTAAACAAAGAGTTATTAGTCAGCTTCAAGGTATAGTAAAGGCTAGGTTAAGAGGTGAAAAATGATACTTTTCAGTGAAAAACACACTCCCAAACCTAATCTTTGCTAATCCTCGAGCAAAGAAAAATTTAAACAACTAGTCTAAGAATGTAAATTCCACTTTTGTAGGGAGCACGGATGCATTTAGCTTATGCATCAAGCCCTTTAAACCCCTAGGTTATCCCTAGTGGAAGAGTGAAGTCTCCTGAGGGTTTCAGTGAAGGTACTCACAAATTTCTCAATGAAATAGTTAATAAAAGTGTAATATTCATTAAATTAGCATTCAATAAATAGAGCATTAATCCACCTTTGATTCTTTTCAAAATGTGAGGAATTTAAACAAATGAAATGCATAGACCATTTATTATAAAAAAAAATCTTACATGTACGCACATCCTTTCCAATCAGCTTACACAAAGAAAAATAGCAAATGAATGTCAGTACTGAGCTCACCATCAATTCAAAAATTAAGTTTAGATAATGCCCAATACATTCAATGCCAGACCCAATGCTTACCAAGGTAGTCTCTCACAAATAACTTTGTGGGTTTTCATTTTCACACAAGCTCAAGAGCAGTTACAGTCCCCAAATGGGTCTGCAAGCATGAGCATATGCAAGGCTTCTAAATTTTAACATCATTGATTATTTCTCACCATAGATTGGACAACTCCTTATCTCCACATAACAGCTCACTCTAATTATGATCACAAGGTCTTATAATTGGGTTGTAATGTGGCTTATGGGTGTAGGTTACCAAGAATTGAAGGGTGAAAAGTTTGTAAAATTGAGAAATCAGCAGGTGAAGGAGGTGATTCATGACTTCACCTTCTTTAATTCAACATATTCCATCTTCTTTGTTATTTTTCAGACTTGAAGTGGCCAGCTTCTCCTCTTATTATCACTTTTTCTAATGAAATTTCCTCTTGACTCCTCTCTATTCTTTTTCATTCTAAATATATATTTTTTTCTTTTGGATACATTTTTCTTTTCTTTTTGTTTTTATTTTTTAGAAATTCAACCCTCTTCCTAGCTACTACATTGCTGTCCTCCTTTTGTGTTTCTTCTCCATTCACCAAATGTTGACCCCAATTTGTCCCCTTTCAACTTCTTCTCCTTTACATTCTGAATTCTCAAAGTGGGGGTAGGGTTGAATTAAGTCCACAGGTTTAGGTTCAAATGCTCTAGTGTATTTTGAAGAAAATAGAAATTAAGGCTCAAAGGGTGTATGCACAAAGGTAGTTTACTAGGTTTGGTAGTTTTAGGCTCAGATTGTCTAAAAGAAGGCCTTGATCCTTTCCTAACTGTCATGGGTACTGTCAGTTGTTTTAACTTGGAGATGCCTAACTTCTAGTGATGAAAAGACTCAACCAGTCCTTAGAGCAAAAAGAATTGCCTAAGGCACTCCTCAAAGAGAAAAAATTTTTGTAGGCCCAAATTTCACTAGGTATGATCTTTCATTTAACTCATAGGCATGTCCTTACCTTTTTGTCTTTTCAATGGCTCACTAAGTGCTGACACAAATGATTTTTCTTGGTGTTCACCTCAAAAAAATGTTAAATTTTAAAAGCTTTTAATGCCTAAAGGTCTGCAAAATTTTAAATTTCCTCATTTTCTAAGTTTCTTAGGTGAACTTAGCTATATTTCTCTCTTACTCACTGGATTCTACTGCACTTAGGTTAACTACATTATTGAGTTACCTTGCCATACTCCCAAACCTTAGGAGCAGTGTCCTCACTGATTCTAAGATAAAGAAAATGTGTAGCAGGGTATTTTGATAAAAATAAGACGCAAAATAGGGCAAGTAAAAGTAATAAACAAACTCACTCACACAAGTAAAACAAACAAGTAAATAGCATAAATGAAGTAAACTAAACAAAATTCACACAAAAGCTACCAAAGAGAACTTTCATTTATAAAATAGGAATTTGTACAATGCAAGTGAAAATAACTACAAAAAGATTATACAAAAATAGTCTAACTAATTACATGTATACAGTTTTAATTATCTGAATTTTCATCAGCCTATTCTTGGATAGATTTCCCTCTTTCCTTCTTGAGAGCAGTAGCAGTAGACTTGGATCTCATTGAAGTAGTCTTTCATTGCTTGGTGCTGCTGCTCTTCTTGGGAGTGGGTTCAAGCTTTGATGCAGGCTCCTTGATGTGGAATTTAAGCTTTATTTTTCTTTGCTCTTTGGGTTTGGGGGCAGTTGGCAGGGGGAAGCTGCAGCAGTGAAGAGTTTGGCAGCTGCTTCTGCTAAGTCTCTGTCACCAATCTCAGATAAGGTCTGCTATAATGCTGCAGTAGTCCTAGCATAATCATTAGCTCTTTCCTCTACCCTTCTAAGTGTCACCTTTAAGTTCCTGATCACATCCTCCATCCCATCAGCTCTACTTTTCTCTTTATTGTATTTTAGCAATATCTCCCTCCAGCCATGTTTTATCTTTTTTCTCTCCATCTTGTGAGTTAACTCTAGAAATTTGATTTGGTCTAAGAGGGGCTGCTTAACATTGGTTCTGAGGTCAGCCATGCCTCTAATTACATCCCTCTTGATGTAGGCATATTCCTTCATGACTCTAAGGAGGGTCGAGAGTGGAGGCATGGGGTTGGAAGCGACAGGTAGGATGGTGTTATCGATAGGGGAGGAAGGGCCAGCCAGCAAATGGGGTGGTGTGGAGGTAGAGGGTATTGGCTGGGGGACTTCTAGTTCTGGTAGGGTAACGTCTATTACTTCTGGATCAGTTTGGGATGCAATGGAGGAAGTGGGGAATAGATCATCCACATCTGTGGCTGCATCATTTGTTTCAACTGCAGGTGGGGTTGCAGGTTGGGTAAGTACCAGAGATGGGGTAATAATGGGTGGCTGTATAGGCTCAGGTATGGTAAGATCCCCTACCTCAAGATCAGTTTGGGTTGAGGCAGTGGTGAGTGTGAGTGGAGAGGGTTCTTGAAATGGTTGGAGAGATGGGGGTGGTGTTGGTATATGGGTGGGTGTAGGGATAAATGGCTGTTGGGATGGTGGAGTTAAGGTTAATAAGGTTGATTGCATGGCTTGTAAACTGGTTTGAATGGAGGCCCGATTTTGGAGGGTGGAGTGCATAGCTTGAAGGTTGGCCTCTATGGATGTTTGGGATTGGGTATTGGCCATCAGTTGGGTTTAAAGAGAGAGGAGGAGGTTGAAGATTTAGGGTAGGGGGTCAGGTATGATAGGGGATGTGGGTTGGGTTGTTGGAATTGGTTGAAATAGTGAAGTGGGTGCATGATGGAAGTTAGTTGGTTGTGGTGAAGTAGGGATAGGGGTAAAGTGATGTGGTTGTGGTGAATTCGGGAGATGGGTGAACTCATGATTGATGACCTCTATAATAGAGTCCATCATGGCTGAGTATCCCTCTTATGAGAAAGGGTCTTGATCATGGGAAGGGGAAAATAGAATAGATTGGCCAATGGGTTCAAGTATGGCAGGGGGTTTAGTGGGATGGGTTGTGATTGCAGGGGAACTGTGTGGGATATCAGTGAGCTGAGGCTCACTCTCATCATAGTGGAATGGAGATGGAGGTGATGGTGATGGTAGATTAGTGGGCATAGGGTCTAGCATGGTAATGGAAGTGGTGGTTGAGTGCTCTTGAAGTTGAATGGACTGAGGTAATGGGGTAGGGGCTGGTAATGTAATGGGCTGGGGAGGTTGAGTGAGGGATTTGGTGGTCTGGGAGATGTTCTTTTTGGTGTATGTGACCTTGACAGGTGGGCTGGGGTGTGCAGGGAAAATGGGTAGAATTGGCTCAGGGATTGATGATGTAGCTGAGGTAGTGGTGGCTGAGGTAATGGATATGATTGGCTCAGGAGTAGGTGATGTAACTGTGGAGGGTTGTGAGGTTGGTGTGGTGGTGGGTAAGGTAGTGCTGGCTGACACAATAGTAGGCATGAGAATAGAAGTGATTATGGAGGGTATGGGTGATGAAGTAATGGATGGTTGCTGAAGTAATGAGGTTGCTGAAGTAATGAGGTTGCTGTTGCTGAGGTACTGGGTATATGGATGGTTGGTACGATGGCAGGCAAGGGAATGGAGGTGGGTATGGAGGGTGGTAATGGCAAAGTCACAGCAGGTATGGTTGGGATGGCTGGGCTGAGAGCTGTAGGAGCTGAAGTAGTGAGTGCTGCAGAGGTGGCCACAGAACCAGCAACATCTCCCTCTTAGATTGTGGAGGTTGCTTGAGCTATCATCTCCTCCTTTCTCTCAATCAAAGTACCACTGATTCCCCACTTCTTCCATCCACACTTGCTTGGGGCCACGTTTAAAGTTTCTTCATTCATTTGGAAGTGGTAACCTCCCAACTATAACAGTGCTATAATGAGCCTACAGTAGGACAAGGAATGGGGTTTATGCTCCCTTTTCACCTTTTCATGTATATCCTTCATTCCCTCAAAAATGAGCTTTGCAGCATCTATGTAGTGGTTGCAATGGAAGGAGTAGAGGGCATCAGTAATGGGGAACCTCCTCTCCTGTTGGTGGCCAGAGTAATAGACATTCTTTCTCAGCATCCCATCCATAAACCTCAAACTAGGGTGCAAGTCTCTCTACCTTATTGATACCCCAAAGGTTGTGATCCCTCCAGTGAGCTCATTAGAAATTTAAAGGATGGTGGCTATCAAAGGAGCACCCAAACCACACTCTGGGTTGTATTTGGCTGATATCCCAAGAATTTTAGCAATGGCTGCTTGGTTAAATAGCATCTCAAAGTCATCAATCAGCACAAGCAATGCAGGGTTTCCATCATCCCCAGTCTTCACCCTTATGTTTTGGTAAAATAGTTGCGCTACTCTAGGGAAGACTAGGTGCAGTGGGGGCCTGAGAAGGGGGAGTAATGAGGTTTTGGTTAGGTATTCAATTAAAGCAACTGTCTCTGGATCTTCCTCAAAGAATGTCTTATCAAAGGCAGTCTCAGCTTTAAGCTTGATTGCAGCCACAAACTCAGAGGGAATTCTAAGTGACTCATCATCAGCCTCATCCTCTTGGGCAACCACAGGGACAACCTTAGGGACCACTTCCTTGCCCTTTTTCTACTTTTTCTTGAATTTCTTTAGGCTCTTAGTAGGTGGGTGTTCTCTGGCTCTTTTCTTAGAGGCAGATTTCTTCTTTGGAGCAGGGGCATCAGTGGCCACAGATTTGGCTTTCTTCACAGGGGTAGCCCTTTTCTTAGTTTGTTCCCCTTGGGGCTCCATAGTTGGTTTAGGCATCTCAGAGGTCTCCACAGTGGAGGCCTCTGCAATCCTCACAGATTTTCGTGTGGCCATAGGGCTCCCAGTAGGGGGAGGGTTCAGCATGGCAGTCAAGGTATCAACAAATTTTGAACCAACGGCCATAGTTACACAAATTCTTCAAAAATTGGTCTCGAAGCTCACAGATTGTGTAATTAATACTCCAATGAGAAATTTATACAAGAAATGCTCCTTACTACCAAAAATCTCAGCCTAATCAATCCAAATGAAGGAGTGACAACACTTACTACAAGAGAGCTAGGGTTTATGTCCAAATGTTGTCCAATGTATCAAATCTTCTCAAACCGAGTGCACAATGACCAGGAGTGGTTGTGGAGCCCAATGTTGAGAGAAAAATGGTTGAGTTGTAGTGGTTTAGGCAGGAGAGAAGAAGGGATGGAGAAGGAAGCTCAGTGGTCATGTAATGGAAGCTAGGGCAAAGAGAAGTGAATGAAGAAATAAGGATTTCATGGGGTATAAGTGTGTGACCCCGTGCTTCACGCAGTTCTTTCCAAGTACTCGTGGGGTACATTCTTCTCACGCTACTGAAAAGGGATCTCGTGAGGTATGCAGTTGTTGAGAAGAACAAAGAATCACGAGGTATGCACGGGGCTGATTTAAATTTGAGTCGCGTGAGAGGAAATGTATGTTTCTCGCGTAGCTGAAGCACTGGTCCTCGTGAGAAGCATCGTTGCAGAGATCAAACGTCCTCGCAAGGTAATTAAAAGTGTAAGCTTAAGAATTTAGCTCGTCAGGCTCTCGCGAGGTACAAAATGTGTGATTTCCAATTGTCACCCAGCTCAATGTCACGAAGAAGAGATAGCCTCACAAGGTTCATTTGCAGGTGCTCTTCAGAACTTTAGCTCACGAGGCTCTCGCGAAGTAAGAATTTCCATATCAGAGCCCCAAGAGAAAGCCCACAAATAGCTCGCGAGTGTGAAATTTAGTCCAGTGAGCCTTGCGATAAAGCAGAATTCACTCTCTCTCAGTGTGTGTAACCATGGGAATTTTTACCATCCCGTCGCAACGATGCACTTACTAACAAAAATATAGAGTCACCATCTGGAGTTTTTGGTGTCTCGGGAAACCTATATAATTTTTATAAGTACCAAAGTGTCATAAATATGACTTTGAATTCAGTCCACACCAAAGGTTCTTAGGTAGGGGCTTCGGTCATCAATTGGGAAGGTGTTAGGCACCCAATCAACACACTTAATGCGGTCTCTACTTATGACCAAAATAAAAATAATATAAAAGAAAAGAAAAAGGCTTCCTCTTACCCAAAGGGGCTTAAAATCCTACTTGTGCCCCTCCATTCCAATCAAAAATTTAGCGGCGTAACGGCACAAATGGGAGGATGGAGGAATGACCGAGAAGGTAGAGGAATAGAGGGGAGAGGCAGAGCTCTCGGGCCCTTGTTGTACCATTAAGGAGCCTTGTGTAGGCTTCCTTTGATGAGCTTTTGAAGGCTTGAATGATGGAAAATGGGGTTCTAACTCCTATGGCTTGCTAGCTAAGAGGTAGAGAGAGGAGTCTAGGGGGTAGCACACACCTAGACTAAGGGTTTTGGATGCAAGATTAAGCTTGAAATAAGGTTGGGAGATTCTCAAATTTTATGTGAAAATGGGGCACAAAAGGGAGGAAGAACTTCTCACTTTGAACTCTTTCTCTCTTAAGCAAATTTGTCAACCCTTAATCCAAGGGGAGGGGGGTTCTATTTATAGGAAAAGGGTGGGTTAGGAGGCTACTTAGGGCCTAAGTAAGATTAGGAATTAGGTAATCTATCATCTAAGGTTTCCTAGGGTTTTGAGAGCTTGGAAAGGTGTGAAGGTAGTTTTAATGATGGATGATAGGTTGGTGTTTCAAATCACTTAAGGGTTACAAATAGGGTGCACAAGGGTGCAACAGAACTAGCAAAATATACCCCAAAGGTCAATATGGTCAACAAGTCAAACCCCAATCTTGATTTTTGAGGCAAAAACCAGAGGTCATTGTTCATATGCCTGGTGCATTCAGGCATATGCACAATAAAGCAGTGCACAAGGGTGCAACAGAACTAGCAAAATATACCCCAAAGGTCAATATGGTCAACAAGTCAAACCCTAATCTTGATTTTTGAGGCAAAAACCAGAGGTCATTGTTCATATGCCTGGTGCATTCAGGCATATGCACAATAAAGCAGTGCATGCACAGTGCCTGGAAGTTAGCTCCCCGAGGTGGGGTCCACCTTAATGCTGGCGCCAGGATTAATCTGGGGAGAGATGGCTTGGCACAACTAATAGCTGCACCAAGCTTACTTATAACTGGCGCAACTATTAGTTGCGCCAAATCCCTAAGGGGGTTCACTTGAAATTACATCCTTGCCCCTTGAGTTTGGACCGCCATATCATTGTGTACACAGCTCCGATTGGGGTGATTCTTAGACTGTTGGAAAGCTGACGACTTCTATTCTTTAATGGTATGAAATTTGATCATATTAGAAGGTTGTAGCTAGTCCTAATGCACCATCCTTCATCCATTGCTCGAGAAAGCTAGGCTCAGGTCCGAATTGGGCTCTAAGGGTTGGGATTGATTTCTAAGGGTTCGGGAAGGTTCCTAAGGGATTTAGGATTATTCCTAAGGGTTTGAAAGGGGTCCTAAGGGTTCCATACATACCATCAAAATCTCAGAGGTACACCTCTCTCGGAAGCCTTGGGCCAAATTTGGGTGTCTACAGATGCCCCTCTTTGGTATCCGATTACTAATGATCAAATGCCAAAGAAAAGAGACATCCGAAGAGGCCCAAGGCATTACTGACGGGTTTGCTACATTTAGAATGAACTTCAACCATCAGGTGAGTAACATAGTGAGAAAACGAATGCCCTGTATGCCAGGCTAAACATTCGTTTCTCAAGGTAATTGGTCCCCAATCACTTAGCGACATTACTGGGCATAACCGAGGTGGGATGAGTTGTGAATGTCCTATAGTCAAAAAAAATATTTGCTTCTCAAGATGATTTTGAAGGTATTTGATGTTTCATTCTGAATACAATAGCTTCAAAAGTAAGAGGGGTGATCGACTCACACTTAAAGATAGGTGTAATGCAAGTACGCAAGGTTCCACAATTTGTGTCCAATCATATGAGGCATTGACCGCCTCATCTGACTTGTCACGGGTGCCCCTGCATGAAGTAAGATTCAAGGTCATTGGGTAAACCCATTGATCTCAAAATTTATATAAGCATGACTACGCGAGTGGAGCGAATAGAGGCCTCAACACTTTTTGGGGAGTACGTGCCATTTCTGAAAATGTACCCCGGATCAACATGACCTAGAGCATCCACCTTCAACTACCTTGATCAGGTCCAACCATTCATTGGGTATCTCCCAAAAGGGACATTCAATCCTGGTCTCTGCCAATAATGATCATAAACATCATTTAACTATGCATAATCATGCACCCATTAGGGGTGATAAGCAACAAAGGCGATGGAACCCCCGACCCGGACCTGCTCGAGTATAATTTACGAGAACGAACGACCATCATACGGATACCCAGATGTATGGCATAAACTTTACAGGGATACTGCTGCCAATACAGGTTTTAAGCCTACAGAAAATAAAGGGGAAATGAACCCTTTAGATGCATCATTGCACATAGTTTGATTGATGCATAATCTCATTCTTAGCAGGTTGGTCTCAACCAATGATTGACCTTTTGTTATGTTATTTTAAGTGCTTGCTACTGACTTTATTAGAGATAGTGATAAGAATGGGGTTAGTGAAAATATATTAAAGGTGGATTGAAAACTACAGAGCAGCAAGCCTAAAAATACACAGTCCTGCAAGATACAGGGCCTGCTGTAGCAAGTTTTAATAAGTAAGAGTTTGTCCCACAAGGAAAGTTGGTCTAAAGCTCCAAGGGAGCTATCTTTAGTAGGCCCTCTAGATCTGGCTATAGATCTGGCAATCCTAAATGGAAGGGGATTTAAGGTCACTATTATCTAAATCCTAAGGTAACTTAATGCCTAAACTATAGAAATGGTTGAGAAGAATGATGGAGTGCAAGAATATAAATATAAAAGGGTGAGAAGTAAGCTATTAGGCACAGATCTGATGGGTCTTATAACTAAGACTCAGATCTGCTGTTATAGAAATCCTGTCCAATAGATACATTATCACCAAAGAGGAGAAAGGATCCAACTCACCCCTGTGCCATGATCCAATTGCTTATGGTTATAACCTGTCCACTTGAATGGTCACAGGCTATCCAATAGGGGAACCACAATCCAGAGATGGGTCAGAACAAGTTTAACATTGTAGGCACTACTTCTTCCAGGCTACCAGCTCAACAATCCATAGGAACCTCAACCTCTAAAGTTTTGTGTGTGGGGCTAGGCCTGCAATTTGCACTAGCCTGGACACACAGAACCAACAAGAGTTTGAGTACTAGCTTTTAATCTTAGTTGTTCACTGCTTTAGAAAGACAATAGTGATCCAGTCACAAGCCTACAATCTCCACAGCCAGATCAGATCTGCCATCTGATGGTGGGTCTATACAAATATAGGGGAGTCTATCTCTGCACAATCTCTCACAAGGCTATAAGCACAAGTGCAGAGAAGAAGGATCTATCTTAGATTTGTGGATTGGCCTCACCCTAGGGCTATAATCTGTCCACTTAAATGGTCACAGACTATCCACAGAGGCTATCCTCCTCATAGAGGTTTAAGACAGAACAAGAACATTGCTACCACCACCATGTTCACAAGGCTACCAGCTCAAGCTCCCATGAGGATTCCGATTTAGTGGATCCTATGGTGGGGCATAGGCCTGTAATGTGCCTAACCTGGACCCACAGGTCACATGGATCTAAATAAAACTTTAAAAATTATCCTCCATTGCTTACAATGCAACATAGCAATGGAGGATCTCAAGGCAGCAGCCTTGTACAGAACAACTCACAAAACACCAATCCCATACATGCATAAAATCTTATTATAAAACTCCATTAAATCTATTCCAAATAGACATAAAAAGACATAGCCAGTAAGTACTGGACTATGGAGAGAAGAGAAAGGGAAAAAGAAACTGCCTAAACCCTAACCTTAGCCTACTGCAATTCTACAGTTGGTTTTAAGGAGTATAGAAGTTTTTTAAACCTAAACTAGACTTAGGCTTATATAGCAGTCAGCTCTCTGAGAATTAGGGTTAGGAAAACCCTAAGTTATCAATGCTATCATGGCTCATTTATGTTCCTTAGATGGCTCGGGGCATGTGCACGGAGATTGGAGCATTAGAGTGCATGCCCTAGTTGGTGAAAGTTCCTAGATTGCCCCTGTAGAAGTGGCGAGAAGTTAAGAACCCGAGCCTCGCTAGGTAGAAAGGCTTTCTAGGTCTTATCGCATGATAGAATTGGTGTCACGGGGTTGATTTTACTTGAAGCTCTTGCAATCGTGGGATTGGTACTTTGGTCATTGCGGGGATGCTCTGGTCGTCGCGGGGATGCTCTGGTCGTCGCGGGATTGCTCTTTCCATTTGAATGGCGTAGGGATTATGCACGTGGCTCGTTCCTTGATGAATCTCGTGGCGATCCTCGTGAAGAAACAATGTGCATGGGCTTCTGGATCGCGCGAGTAGTTCCTTGAAAGTTTGTAACCAACTGCCACTGCGTGACAGCTATGCGCAGGAATGACTGGAGATCTCTCTCCTCAGTGAATTACGCAAAGATTAAGGGCTCCTCTCTTGAGCTGTGCGAGACTGTGAGAGTGCTTCGTGAGCACTTATGACTGAGCCTCGTGAGAATCGTGCGAAGTTTGCTTTTCAATCCCTTCTGTCATCAAACTGCGTGCGAACGGCGCGAGTAGTTGGTGTGCTGCCTTCAGAAGCCCGCGACAACTGTGGAAGCAATCTCTCTGGTTCAATTGAACCCTGCGACATCTGCGCGAGGCATTCTTCTTAACTTGTTTCTGCTTTGCTGTGCCTATGCTGCAACCAATTCTCTATTTGGGTTCAACCTCCTTTCTTCTGAGGAACTTCTGGGGCAACAACGGGCTTCTTGGCATGGTTAGGGCCTTATCGGCAGTTGCTGCTTATTACCTACAGGATAGACATAAAATACATTTATTAAATGATTAAGGGTCTAACAGAGATTAAGTTAAGGGCTGAAAAGTGGTACTTTTCAGGTCTTAACACACCCCCAAACCTAATCTTGGCTAGTCCCTTAGCAAAGTTGTAACTAATTAAATGCCACTTTCGTAGGGATCACGGGTACATTTAGCATATGTACTAAGCCTTTTAAACCCCTAGGTGACCGCTAGTGGAGGAGTGAAGTCTCCTGAGGGTTTTCAGTGAAGATACCCACAAACTTTGCCATTAGAACAGTTAAGTATAGTGCAGTTTAATGACAACACAAATTTCAATGTATAAAGCTTCATTCCACACCCATTCTTTAACACTTAGAGGGAACTACAATAGTAATGCAGGCCATTCAAAACTCAAAATTTAGCAAGTGTTTGCATCACCACCATTCATTTTACATTAGAAATTCAATGTATAAAAATCAGTACCCAGCTTGCCTTTAATTCAAAATTCAGGTTGGATACAACCCCAATGAGGTTAAAATTTAGACCCAATTCTCACCAGGGCTATCTCTCAACATTGACACTCTGAGGGTGTTCACATTCAAAACAGCTCAAGAGCAGTTACAGGCCCCAAATGGGCCTGCAAGCATGAGCATAGGCAAAGATTCTAATTCCTTACATTCTCATGGCTTTTCACCATAGATTGGACAACTCCTCATCTCCACATGACAGCTCATTTCACTTTAGATCTACAAGGTCTTTTTGAATGGGTTGTAATGTGGCTTATGGGTGAGGGATGTAAAGAATCAAGGGGTAAAAAGGGAATCAAAATTAAGAAATCAGCAAGGTAAGGAGTGATTCATGACTTCACAACCTTCATTTCAACAAAACTTTATCTTTCTTGATATATTCTAGAATCAAAGTGGCCAGTTTCTCCTCTTCTTTTCAATTTTCAGATGATGTTCTTATCTAGAATTCTCTTTCCTTTTCTCTTTTTATATATATATATATTTTTTATTCAATCTTTTTATGATTTTTTTTTTTTTATAATGAACTGCCACACAAATACCATTGATACACTGCTGTTTATAAGTTGTTTTTCTTCACCTTCCACAGAATGTTGGACCACTCTCACTATCTTTAACTCCTCCTTTACCTTCTAAATTCTCAGAGTGAGGGTAAGGTTGAATCAGGTCATGAGGTTAAGGTGCAAGTATTCTGGTGTTTGTTAAAAAAAAAAAAAAGTAGAATTTTTAAGGCTCAACTAGTGTATGCAAAAGGGCAGATTTGTAACAAGGTTGGATTTTCAGGCTCAAACTGTCCAAATGAAGGCCCTGGATCATTTCCTTAGTGTCATGAGTGTTGTCAATCAGTTTTGATTTGGAGGTGCCCAACTTCTAGTGAAAAAGTCTTGATTCACTCAGTCCTTAGAGCAAAAAATAATGCCAAAAACACTCTTTAAAAGTAAATGGTGGGCCCAAATCTCACTAGGTATGGTCCTCAAATTAACCCATGGGGTTTATTTTCATCTGTTTCTCTCCTCTTAGGTTCACTGAGTACTAACTGGAAAATGTTCTGATGTTAGCTTCATGGTGGTGTCAAGATTTTAACATTTTCAGTTTCGAAAAGTCTGTAAAAATATTGTAAATTTTTTTATAAGTTTCCTCTTTACAGCAAGTTAGGTGGTAATTGACTTTATTCATCCCAGTTACACCACCATTATTGCACTAAAATTAACTATTCTATTGGCAGACCTATCCTGCCACACTCCCAAACCATGAGGAGCAGTGTCCACATTGGTTCAAAGGTGAGAAAGTGCAGTAGATTCCATACAGAACAAATAAACACATAAGAAGACAAACAAAAATACATAAGAGCAGCCAAATAGAACTAAGTAAAGATGGGAAACTAAACAGTATAGAACAAAAAGAAAAATTCATTATAATATATAAAAAAAAAATATTACAAAAAGATTTAAAAAGAAAAGTAAAATTCTAAGAACAGACAAAATAGGGGGGTCGGAGAACAAGGATCAAGGGTGAGTCGGTGGTGGAGGGTTTGAGGAAGATGGTGGAGGAGATGCAGGTGGTTCGATTTTTTTCTTCTTCTTCTCTCTCTTCTCCTTTTTCTTCTCCTCCTTGGCCAGGATCCTCTAGACTTCTTTATACTCATCCCAAAGAAATTGTAATGGGTCCGGCTCCTTAGGTGGTGGGGGATCCAACCACATAGGATAGAATTTGTTTGGGAACTCGTTAGGTTTGTCATTCACCATGGTTATGAGGAGGGCCAGACTGCTAGGGTTAAAAGAGAAAGGATGAGATGAAGACGAACTACCTTCTTATTTAAAATACTTGGACGGTGGAAAATAAATCGGCATATTAAAGTTTTATCCCTTTCCAAGCTTGGCAATAAATTTGGAGTGTTCGAGGAATGAGGAATCGCACAACGGATTATGGGAAAAGAGAGCTCACACTAAATGATGGTCTAAATTTAGCCTTGGTATTTAAGGTGATCCCGTATATCGCGCAGCTACACACTGGAAGATGTGGAATTCTGCTTTGCGCGCGCTCAGGACTCCGCGAGCAAGCTCTGACATGGCCCATGATTATGAAAATGAGGCCATTTTAACCCCTTGATCGAGATCAACATTTGACCTATGTGCACCATTTGTGCTGAGGCCTGTACTTGCACAATGTCATGCATCCACTCAGTTGCTATCTACATCTACCCTTCACATGGATTCCTATTTCAAATGAGAATAGCCTCCCTAAATTCATCTCCCATGTTACTGACAAAAGTGAACAAAAAAATAAATAAATAAACAAGCACACAGAACAGATATGGCACATAAATCAATATACAAAAAGACAAAAAATTCTATTAACTTGGAAAAACATGTACAATTGTAATTACAATGAGAAGCTGCATTGGCTCAGGTTCTGGCATGCGGATAGAGAGTGGGGTGGGATGCTGAGTTGCAGTTCTAGCAGTAGCCAATGCAGCTTCCAATGAGGCTATCTGGATTTTGCTTTGAGGAGGTCAGTTTCATGGATTTCCTTTTAGAGTCTGAAGATCTCTTAGGCATTGTTGAGCTTCTTTTCAAACATCCTAGCCTTCATCTTCTCTGCAGTAGTGTTGGCTTTCTCCAGCTCCAAATTCAGCTGATGATAAGCAGCCATAGATTGGGTCTTCTGATAGGCCTCCAAGATATTAGTCCACCCTAGGGAGATACTGTTGTCGCTCCAAGTGTGCCAAAATTATGTGCATTATAAATCAATAATTAAAAAATTAAAGAATGCTAAATTATATGGATGTTAACTTATGAAAGGGATATCAGCACATTGGGGCTAACACTGGCCTGCAAGATCAGGGCCAGTTGTAGCAAGTTTTAAAAGTAAGTATTTCAAGATCGTCCACAGAGAAGTTTGTCTAAAATGAGACATAAACCTCCAGATCTGTGCTACCAGATCTGGCACTATAATTATCTAAAATACAGAATAGATAAAAGAGAGTGTCGGATTGTGTCACATTTAACTATAAGCAAATAAAGAAAAGAACTAATTACATGATCCAGATCCGAGTTGGGGAGATGTTTAAAATAAGACAAATGCAGAAATAATAGCTTCATGTACTTTAGCCTCTGAATTTTAATGGAGAATCTGTATTTCCACAGAGCAGATTCAATCTTCATCTGGCTACCAGCACAGATGTAAGAGAAATAAATCCGAATTAAGGAATAGGTTTAGACTTATGGTCGTGATCTCATCACTTAAATGGTCACAGATCCGCTGCCTAGTCAGGCCTATTCTTTAGTTCGTAACATGAACATCATCGTAAATCGCTTGAATTAGGTTACCAACGCTAATTCGCACAGGATGATGAATTAAGGGAAGTTGGATGCGGATGAGTGAATCTAAAGAAGTCTAATGCACTAAGGTGAACATTCGTAACCCTCGACATGACTCAATGGAGAAGACACAAATTACAAAGAACCTTTTAAAATCCAACATTACAATTACGAGCACGGCTTAAAGAGCCCTCGGACTTCTGATGAGCTTCTTAGAGAGCCCTCGTTCTGATCTTGAATCCGAACTTGGATGTACAAATCACTCACAATGGCTCTCAAAGGTAAACTACAAGAAGGGATTACGGGGTTCGGATAAGCTATCCGGACCGGAATGAGAGAGAAACAGAGATGAAAACTCTAAAATCTGGATACCCAAATTGGGCAAATGGTTTTCTATTTATAGTTTTCCTAAGCCACTCGGATGTGTATCAACCAATCGTAATTGGATAGATCTGTATCAACCAATAGAGTCGAGCACCGGGATCCAGATCTGTTCGCCAATCGAAATGCTTGATCCGTTCAGCCAATCAGGAAACAGAGGCATCAATTCTGTTATGTAATTCAAAAATCTGTTTGAGCTTCTAGAAGTTCCCGCCAAGTAATTTCATCTTTGGGTGTTCACATGGGGTGGAATATGCCTTTGGTTCGTGCTCAGGATCTTCCGGAATGTCCTTGGGTTTTACAACGCATTAGCGCATGCAAAGTTTCAAATACCCATCGGACGAAATGCAAATCCCCGTAATGCCATTTCGCATAGTTTAAGGGCTTTTAAAGTAGTTTGGCTCCGTAAGCTCTCTTCGCAGCATTTTGGCTTCAGGAGATCTTTTCGCAAAGCATTTTGGCTTCGTGGAGATCTTTTCGCATTTTGGCTTCAGGAGATCTTTTCGCAAAGGACTTCTCTTCTTTTCGCAGAGTGTTTTCTTCTTTTCGCAAAGGTCATTCTTCTATTCGAGGAGTGTTTTCTTCTTTTCGCAAAGTTCAAGGTTCTTTGCGAATAGTAGAAGTTCTTTGCGAATTGAACTCTAGGCTCCCATTCTTCTTTGCGAATTGACTTTTAACTTGATTTTTCCTTTGCGAATAGTAGAAGTTCTTTGCGAATTGAGCTTTAGCTTCCATTCTTCTTCTTCAGGTCTTTTCTTGCTCTTTTAGGACCTTTTTAGCCATTGCTGAGGCTATTTCTTCACTCCCTCTTTGAGCTTGACATGCGTTGTCAGCTTTTTGATCATTTTAGGATGGTTTTCGGATTTGGACCTGTCTTTTTGGTTAGCTGCAATATGAACACTAAAGCACTTATTTAGTCCTCTCAAGGGTCTTTCAAGGCTCGTGTTTAGGGGTGAAAAATGGTATTTTTCACTACTTATCAGATACCCAGTAATTGCTTTCTATGGGCTTCTTTCATTTCATCAATCTGCTACAGTAGGGGGTCTCAATGGACTGCCTAAGTTGGGCCATGCCCCTCAAGACATCCCTCCTAAGGTAGGGATTGCTCCTCATGGCATGGAGCATGGTGAGGTAGGGAGGGATGTAAAAAGAGTGTTTGGGTGCGATGGGAAGAGAGGAAGTGGAAGGAGCAAAATGTGATAGGTCCTGGGTGGGGGAAGTAGGGTTAACAGTGGGTAAGTCTAGTTGTTGGGGGAGGGTAACAGGTTCTGGGTCTGTTTGGGTCAGTTTGTTAGTGAATGTTGGAGGGGGTAGGATAAGAGGTGGGATGGAAGGCATGGGGGAAAGAAAATGAAGGAAGCTCACTAGGAGTAGGTGGTGGTGGGGGAGAGAAAAAGGGAATGGTGAAAGGTATGAAAGGGAATGGGAGGGTTGGGGGGATAAAAGGGATTGTGGGTGGTGAATGGGGTTGAGAGTCAGGGGAAAGGACCAGGGGGGTTGGAGTGGATTGTTGAGGGATGGGTGGGTTGGTTAATGTCTGTAGGATGGATTTGATGGATGTGAGGTCAGTCTGCATCTGGTCCTGGGTGTGTGTAGTGGTGGATAGTTGGGATTGGATGTCTTGGATGAGGGAGAGGATGAGTGTCAGTGTGTCTGGGCTGGGGGGTTGAGTTTGTGTAGAAGATGGCATAGGTTGAAAAGGTGAGGAAGGTGTATGATGGAAAGTGGAAGGAGGGGGAGATTGGGGTTCTAGTGAGTGATGTGGTGATGTAATTGGGGAGTCCAGGAGTAGGCATGGTGTGAAGGAAACTAGCCATAAAGGCTTGAAATCCTGTGGTTGTGTTAAGGTTTATGTCAATGTATGTGAATGGGGATGTAGTAGGCATGGCAGGGGTGGTGTCTTCTATAATGTGAGGTGTGTCAGTGGGGATAAAAGGGATTGTGGGTGGTGTCTGGGAGATAGTGGGGGTTGTCTCAGTGGTTTTCCTTTTCTTATAGGAAATGAGTGGAGGTCTGTCAAGTTTATGTGAAGATGATGGGGGTATTGGGGCTGTGTATTGAGGTAGGGTAGGGGATGGGGAAGGGCTAACATGGGGGGTGGTGTCCTCCCAGGTACCAATCACAGGAGAAGGGGATGTGGGGATAGATAATGAAGACAGAGGAGGGTGAAAGAGAGATGGAATAGGGGTAGTGTTGTCGCTCCAAGTGTGCCAAAAATGTGTGCAAAAAATTAAAGAATTAAAGAATGCTAAATTATATGGATGTTAACTTATGAAAGGGATATCAGCACATTGGGGCTAACACTGGCCTGCAAGATCAGGGCCAATTGTAGCAAGTTTTAAAAGTAAGTATTTCAAGATCGTCCACAGAGAAGTTTGTCTAAAATGAGAGATAAACCTCCAGATCTGTGCTACCAGATCTGGCTCTATAATTATCTAAAATAAAGAATAGATAAAAGAGAGTGTTGGGTTTTGTCACGTTTAACTAAAAGCAAATAAAGAAAAGAACTAACTACGTGATCCAGATCCGAGTTGTGGAGGTGTTTAAAATAAGACAAATGAAATAATAGCTTCATGTATTTTAGCCTTTGAATTTTAATGGAGAATCAGAGTTCAGTTCAACAGAGATTCAATCTTCATCCTGCTACCAAAGATGTAAGAGAAATAAATCAATTAAGGAATAGGTTTAGACTTATGGTTGTGATTTGTCACGGATCATCGCCTAGTCATGGCCTATTCTTTATTTCGAACATGAACATCATCAGAATGCCGCTTGAATTAGGTTATCAACACTAATTCGCATCAGGATGATGAATTAAGGGAAGTTGGATGCGGATGAGTGAATCTAAAGAAGTCTAATGCACTAAGGTGAACATTCGAACCCTCGACATGACTCCAATGGAGAAGACACAAATTACAAAGAACCTTTTAAAATCCAACGTTACAATTACAGAGCACGGCTTCTTAGAGAGCCCTCGGACTTCATACCGAGCTTCTCGAGAGCCCTCAGTCTTGAATCCGAACTTGGAAGTACAAATCACTGCAATGACTCTCAAAGGTAAAATACAAGAAGGGATTACAGGGAATCGGATGAGCTTTTCGACCGAATGGGGAAGCAGAGATGAAAACTCTAAAATCTGGATACCCAAATTGGGCAAATGGTTCGTCTATTTATAGTTTTCCCTAAGCCACCGTATGTGTATCAACCAATCGTAATTGGATAGATCTCAGATCAACCAATAGGAGTCGAGCACCGGGATCCAGATCCGTTTCGCCAATCGAAATGCTTGATCTGGTTCAAACAATCAGAAACAGAGGCATCAATTCTATTATGTAATTCAAAATCTGTTTGAGCTTCTAGAAGTTCCCGCCAAGTAATTTCATCTTTGGGTGTTCACATGGGTGGAATATGCCTTTAGTTCGTCGTAATCTTCTAATGTCCTTGGGTTTTAAAACGCATTGGGGCGTGCAAAGTTTCTGAAATACCTTCTGACGAAAGCAAATCCCCGTAATGCCATTTCGCATAGTTTAAGGGCTTTTTCAAGTAGTTTGGCTCAATCTCTCTTAAGCATTTTGGCTCTAGAATCTCTTTTCGCAAAGCATTTTGGCTTCAGGAGATCTTTTCAAAGGACTTTGGCAGGAGATCTTTTCGCAAAGGACTTCTCTTCTTTTCGCAAAGCATTTTGGCTTCAGGAGGTCTTTTCGCAAAGGACTTCTCTTCTTTTCGCAAAGTTCAAAGTTCTTGGCGAATAGTAGATGTTCTTTGCGAATTGAACTTTTAGCTTCCATTCTTCTTTGCGAATGGATCCTTCTTCTTCTTCAGGTCTTTTCTTGCTCTTTTAGGACCTTTTTAGCCATTGCTGAGGCTATTTCTTCACTCCCTCTTTGAGTTTGACATGCGTTGTCAGCTTTTTGATCATTTTAGGATGGTTTTCGGATTTGGACCTGTCTTTTTGGTTAGCTGCAATATGAACACTAAAGCACTTATTTAGTCCTCTCAAGGGTCTTTCAAGGCTCATGTTTAGGGGTAAAAAATGGTATTTTTCACTACTTATCAGGTAGTGGATGTTGGAGTAAAAGGTGGGGGGGCTAAGGTGGCTGCTGCAGCAGTGGTGATAACAGGCTCTGGAATCTCCTCTGTAGTGACAGGGGTGGGCCTTGTAACAGCTGCCTCTTCTGTTTGCTTGGGAAGGGCCTGAGTCTCAGCCTGAGTCTTCTTCTGTGCTTCCATCAGGCTTCTGCTGATTCCCCATTGCCTCTTGGCAAAAGTAGTAGGGGCAAGGGTGATAGTCCCCTCTGATTTTGCTATCTTGTACCCCGCCTTTAGTAGCAGCTTGGTGATGACTCTGGCATAGGGGAGTGTGTGTGGCTTCTTGTTCTGCCCTAATTTCTCCACTAGGTCCTTCATTGCCTCAAAGATTAACCATGCTGCATGGATGCCATGGCCCAGAGAGGAGTTGACAGCATCAGCAATCAGAGTTCTCCTCTCCTACTGATGGCCTGAACAGTAAATATTCTTTCTCAGGACCTGGTCAATGAAGAGGAGTCCAAGCTCCAACTCTCTTCTTCTGATTGAATCCCCTGAGGCCTTTAATCCTCTAGTCAGAGTTCTTACAATCGTATCAATTGAGGCACTCAGGGGGGGGGGCATATCCACAGCTAGGGTCGAATGCGGCTGGGATGCCCAATACTTCTGCAATCACTTTGGGGCCGACTAACATTTCAAAGTCATCAATCAACACCAGTGCTGAAATTCCTCTCATCAAGGGTGTCAGGCCCGCCTTGCTCATAAATTGAACGGCAGGGGCAGAGAGAGGCTCCTTCTCAAAGAAAGGTAGGTCGAAAGTTGTTTCAGGCTCTAATGGGATTGAAGCCATGAGCTCGGAAGGTGTAGAAAACTCAGGGGTTGGCTCCTCTACCTCATCAACCACCTCCTTCCCTCTTTTTTGTGTCTTTGAAGTCTTGGCCTTCTTAGCAGACGGCTCAACAGGGCCCTTATCCTTGCCTCTTTTCTCTGGTGCACTCTTAGGGGCCATTACAAATTCTTCCTTGAAAGATCTGAGTGCTTACCCTAAAATCCTAGGGTTTGGTTCGATCTGACGCACAGTGCACCACGAGAGCTCTGAGCAGAGGGCAACTGATGGGGATGACTTTGGGAACAAATCTATAAATTCCTGGTGTGAATGATGGGTTGTAGAGTGGATGCTAGAGGAGAGAGGTAGAAGAGCGCCGAAAGCTAGGGTTTCGTAGGGTGAAGAAGGAAGAGAAGACTGGAAATGGAGACAAGCGCGGGGTTTAAATACTTATCATGAAGCTCTGCGCACTTTGGAAATATCTGGTCGCGAGATTGGAAATGAACCTAGCAAAGGTGCTATTCAACTTGGATTGCGTGACAATCTCCTAGGTTGACCTTGGAGCACACGACAGCATGTGAAGAATTCCATGTGAATTGTGCGAGAGGTTCTCAGGTCTCTTTTTGGATTGCGCGAATGGCTCTGTGGTTCCCTTTGAATCTCGTGACAGCCTTTGAATCTCGCGACAGCTAATGAAGTATTACTTTTGAATTGTGCGAGAGTCTCTCAGGCTTCCTGCTGAACCTCGCGACAGCTACTGAAATGCTCTATTTGGATCGCATAAGAGGTTCCCAGGTTTGCTTGAATCTCACGACAGCTATTGAATGGTTCTATGTGAACTGTGCGAGAGTAACTCAGGCCTCCTTTTGAACCCAGCGACAGAAAAGTAGTAAACATAGAGCATGTGCTCTCTGTTCTGCCATTTCCATTGATGTTGGGGTTGGATCCTAGGCATGACTCTCACCACTAGGGGTACTCTCGGACACATCAAAATCAACCATTCAAGCAAAGACAATAAAAATCACCCTCCCACATTATGCATTTAAGCAAAAATAATCAATCCAAGAGCAGTAATCATCAAACCAAGCAAATAAAATTCAAACCAGACAGGTCCAGATTCAAGTGGGGCCACTAAAATTTCCTAGAGAATGTGAATAAAAGAAAGCAAGACAAATCTAACAAAACCAAGTTACATATGATACAATATTGGCATACCTGTGGATTAGTTTAATAAAGGATCCCCTTGAAAGTGAATGGTGTCCATGGGTTCAGCAGGTTTTTCAAAACAAGGCTTAAGCCTCTGACCATTCACCTTCAAAGTTTTCCCAGACTTGGGATCCTTGATTTCCATAGCACCAGATGGGGAAACACTCATGACAATGTAGGGACCTACCCATCTGGATTTCAGTTTGCCAAGAAAAATTTATGTTTGGAGTTAAATAACCAAACCTTGTCACCAGCTATGAAGCTCTTTCTCAACAGCCCCTTGTCAAAGAAAGCTTTGGACTTTTCCTTGTAGATCCAGGCATTGGCATATGCATCCATCCTCAGCTCATCCAATTCTGACAGCTGCAGCAACCTGTGATGACCAGCAGAAGTTAGATCTAGATTTAAATGTTTAATGGCCCTATAGGCCCTGTGTTCTAACTCTACTGGTAGATGAAAAGCCTTGCCATAAACCAGTCTGAAAGGGGACATCCCAATGGGAGTCTTATAAGCAGTCGTATAAGCCCATAGTGAATCATTAAGCTTTTCAGCCCAGTCCTCACAGTCTTCTCAAGGATGTACTTGATCTCCCTATTTGAAATTTCAACTTGCCCACTGGTTTGTGGGTGGTAGGGAGTAGCAATCCTATGGTTGACAGAATATTTCTTGAGCAAGCTCTCAAAATTTCTGTTACAGAAATGGCTACCCCCATCACTGATAATGGCTCTAGGGGTGCCAATTCTTGAGAAGATATTCTATTTTATAAACTTGAGGATAACCTGATTATCATTGGTTCTTGTGAGAATAGCTTCTACCCATTTTGAAACATAATCCACTGCCACTAAGATGAAATAATAACCATTGGAAGGAGGAAAGGGGCCCATAAAGTCAATACCCCAGACATCAAACAGTTCAACAACAAGGATGGGCTGCAAAGGTATTGAGTTTCTCTTAGACAGCCCTCCTAATTTCTGACATCTTTCACAGGTCCTGCAGTGTGTATTGGCATCTCTGAATAGAGAGGGCCAATAGAACCCACAATGCAAGATTTTGTCAGCTGTTTTTCTTTCACTAAAGTGACCCCCACAGGCATTTTTATGGCACATGGCCAGAATACTTGGGACATCACTTTCTGGAACACATTTTCTGATGATTTAGTCTGCATAATACTTGTGTAAGCAAGGTTCCTCCCAAAAAAAGAATTTGACCTGTGAGAAAAATAGGTCTTTGTCCATTATGGTCCAATGGGTAGGAATCTTGCCTATAACTAGATAATTGACAATATGTGCATACCAAGGAACCAAGGACTGGAAGGCAAACAATTGCTCATCAGGGAAGACATCATTTGTAGGATCATCAATACATTTATCCAACACAATTCTGGACAAGTGGTCAGCCACCACATTTTCCACACCCTTTTTGTCCTTGATTTCACTGTTAAACTCCTCCAACAGGAGTATCCATCTAATCAGCCTGGGCTTAGCATCCTTCTTGGACAATAGGTACTTTAATGCTAAGTGGTCAGTGAAGATTACAGTTTTAGAGCCAAGTAGGTAAGGTCTAAATTTGTCCATAGCAAAAACCACTGCCAGATGCTCTTTCTCAGTTGTGGTGTAATTCAGCTGAACTTCAGCAAGTAATTTGCTGAGATAGGCAATGACAACTAGCAGCTTATCTTTTCTCTGACCCAAAACAGCACCTATTGCCAAGTCGAATGCATCACACATCAACTTAAAGGGTAGTGCATAGTCAGGTGTTTGGAGTACAGGGGCAGAGGTGAGGCAAATCTTCAAAGTTTCAAAAGCCTTAAGACATTCAGCAGAAAAGTCAAAGGGCACATCCTGGCAGAGTAGGTGGCACAATGGTTTAGCAATTTTACTGAAGTCTTTAATGAACCTCCTGTAGAATCCAGCATGTCCAAGGAAAGATCTGATTTGTTTGACTGTTCTTGGAGGGGGAAAATTTGTAATGAGGTCAACTTTGGCCTTATCTACCTCAATCCCATCTTTAGAGACTACATGGCCCAACACAATACCTTGTGTTACCATGAAGTGGCTCTTTTCCCAACTTAAGACCAAATTAGTCTCCTCACATCATTGCAAGACCAGGTGGAGGTGTCGCAGACATTGGCCAAAACTGTCCCCATATACAGAAAAATCATCCATAAAAATTTCCAAGAATTTATCAATCATATCAGAGAATATGGCATACCTACACCTCTGAAAAGTGGCTGGGGCATTACACGGCCCAAAAGGCTTCCTTCAGTAAGCAAAGGTACCAAAATGACAAGTAAATAGAGTTTTCTCTTGATCAAGACGGTGCATAGGGATCTGGCTGTACCCTGAGTACCCATCAAGAAAACAGTAAAAAGCTTTTCCAACTAACTTATCCAGAATTTGATCAATGAATGGGAGAGGAAAGTGGTCTTTTTTAGTCTTAGAGTTGAGCTTTCGATAATCGATGCAAACTCTTCAGCCTGTGCTCTCCCTGGCTGGTCTCAGCTCTCCAGACTCAGTTGTGATAACTGTTATGCCAGATTTCTTGGGCACCACTTAGATAGGTGCCACCCATTCAGAATCATAAATGGGGTAAATTACCCCAACATCTAGCAATTTGATGATTTCTTTTAGGCCCACTTCCTGCATGTGAGGATTCAATTTCCTCTGCATTTCCCTTGAGGGTGTTGAGCCCTCCTCTAGATGGATCCTGTGCATACAGATTGATGCATCTATCCCTCCTAGATCAGCAATGGTCTAGCCAATTGTCTTTTTATGCTTCCTCAAGACTGTTAGTAATTCCTCCTCTTATTCATTGGTAAGAGAGGAGGAGATAATTACCGAAAGTTTTTTATCTTTCTCAAGGAAAGTATATTTCAATGTTTCTGGAAGCTTCTTAAGCTCCAGATCAGGGGCTTGTTGGATGGATGGCAGGATTGGTGGTTTGTTGGTTTGAGGAAGGGGAAACAATGTAGGTTTCTAAATGGAATGTTGCACTAAGCCCATAGAAAACTTCATTGTGGACATGTCTTCTGGCATTACAGCTAGGCTTCCTTCCTCTACCATGTCCCAAACTTCGGTTAAACTTGTGACAATATTACTCCACTCCAGCAGAGTGGGCAATTCTTCTTCAACAATTTCTTCTAGTACATCCACTACAAAGCTTTCCTCATTATTCAGTTGAGGGTACTTTGCACTGTTGTACACATTAAGCTCAACCTTCATATGTCCGAAAGTTACTTCCATGATCCCTAACCTGGATTGAATGCATGCATTGGCAGTGGCCAAGAATGGCCTGCCCAAAAGAATAGGTATAGGGGATGTACTCTTGTTGCAGCCCATGTCCAAAACAAGGAAGTCTGCAGGGTAGAAGAACTTGTCCACCCCTACCAAGACATCCCCAACCACTCCCATGGGTCTCCTTTCAGACCTATCATTCATCAATAGCACAATGGGGGTCGGTTTTAGCTCCCCCAAACCTAGCTGCTGATACACACTGTATGGCAGTAGGTTAACATTGGCTCCAAGGTCTAGAAGGGCCCTTCCAATTGTGTGGTCACCAATTATGCAGGGAATAGTGGGTATCCCTAGGTCTTGCAACTTCTCAAGCATTATCATGTTTAATATAGAATTAACTGTATCAGTTGTAAAGACCTTTTTGGACAAATGGCCTCTAGCTTTTCTTTTCTGAGTTCAAAGGTCTTTCAGAAATTTTGCATAGGTTGGAACTTGTCGAATTGCATCAAGCTGGGGCAAATTAATTTTTACCGACTTAAAGGTCTCCATCATTTCCTCTATCTGTGCATTCCCCTTATCAAAAGGGGCAGGGCTAGACAAAGCCTGAGGAAATGGCAACTGAGGTACTACTGGGTCCTCAGCTGTAAGCCTATGACTGAACTTTTGTTTTTTTCTTTTTTCATCTTTTATTTCCTGCTGAGGCTCAACTACAGCCTCTTTATTTTTCCCTTGTTGCAGGGTATCAGGCTACTCCTGGCTCTGTGCTCTAAAAAAGTCTCTTTCACTTTCACTCGACAGTTCTTTGGGAATGACCTCTCCTTGTTCCTTTCCCACTCGGTTATCTACCTGCCTGCCAGACCTTAGGGTTGTGATGGCATTAGCACCCTCAAAACTTGAGGAGCCTTCACCAATCGAATATTGGCCCTTAGGGTTGGCCACTGGCTGGCTGGGCAACCTGCCCTCTTCTCTTTTGGCCAAGGCATTGAATATTTGGCCAAGTTGTTCTTCTATTTTCTTTATGCTTTGACTGTGAGAAGTCACAGTCTGAGTTAAGACTCCAAGGCTTTGCAATGACGTCAAAACCTGGTCCTCGAAAGGAGCATTTCGTGGCTAAGGTGGGGGAACTACCAACTGATTTTACTGCTGGGGCTGCTATTGATGCTGGAAATTTGATCTTGGGGCATATCCCTGGTTAGACTGCTACTGTGGCCTTTGAGGTAAGGCCAACATCTGTTGTGGCTGCATATAATTGTCTTGTCTCCACCTCAAATTTTGGTGGTCTCTCCACTGGTAACCAACATTTTGGTGCTGGTATCCATATGGTTGTTTGTTGTAGCCACCAGATTGTTGCTGGCCAAATGATTGGGCAGCAGCAGCTTGTTCTATCACATACTGAGGATATTGCCCTGCAGATGGGCACTCTTCCACTGTGTGTTGTGGAGATTGGCATATCAAATATGCCTCCATCACTTGTGCAGCCAATCTGGGATACACCACAGTTAATAGTTTATCAAACTTATCTGAAAGATTGACCATCTGTATTCTCAAGTCATTGTTTCCACTAACTTCATACATCTTTCCTTTGGAAGTTTCACCGAGCCCCAGCTTAGGAGAAGGCTCTTGAATAGTTCTTGATGAGGACATCTTTTGAAAAGTAATGTCACTGATGACCTCGAACAAGTCCCTTGCCTCATCAGCTGTTTTATGCATGTAAGTTCCACCACAGGAGGCATCTACCATGTCTTTACTTTTCTCATCAATCCCATTATAGAAGCTTTGGAAAAGCTGCCAGTCAGGGATCTTGTGGTGGGGACATTGTTTGACTATCTCCTTAAATCTGTCTCAAGATTGATTAAAATCCTCATTTGGGGATTGGGCAAAAGCAAGTATTACTTTCCTCAACTGGCTGGTTTTTATCTATGGAAAGAATTTGGTCAGAAATCTTATCTGTAGGTCTTTCCAAGAAGTGATGTTGTTGTTTGGGAGAGTAGCTAACCAGGTGCTGGCCCTGTCCTCTAGGGAGAAAGGAAAGAGCCTTAACCAAGTGGCTTCTAGTCCCAAACCAGCTATGGAGAATGTTGTGCACAGGGCCAACAATTGGTCAATGTGCTTGTAAGGGTCTTCCTTGCTAAGCCCATGGAAAGAAGGAAGCATTTGAATGATGGAGGTTTTAATCTCATAGTTTCCCTGAACATCTGGGAATTGAATGCGGAATGGAGAATTATAATCATCAAGAGCATTCAATTCCTTCAATGTTCTGGGTTGCTCTTCACCCATGACTGCTATCTCAATTTCCATAGGGGGCTCGACTATGGGGTGTCTGTGCCTTCTTGGGCTTCTGCCCCTTTCTATCTCAGGGTTAGGAGGCTCTAATGTGGGACTAAGAGATCTCCTTCTTAACATGCACACACACCAACATCAGGGAAGACTGCTTGCAGACACATTGCAATTAAAAATAATTACTACTATCCTAGTCAACTACTATGGAATTTTCGAAGGAGAAATAGACTGAATTTTTTAAGGTTAGAGAAATGCAAACAGAGGTAGCTAGACTCCCAGTGCAGTTCAACTTTCCTTCTCTGCTACTGTCCAGATCTGCAAGAAAATTTCCAAATGTAAATCAGCAGTATCAATTATTGACAAGTACAGCTACCAAAGAATAAAGAATACAAAAATTTAGGTTCTACTAATAGAGCAAGATTCCCCCGCAACGGTACCAAAAACTTGTTATGTTATTTTAAGTGCTTGCTACTGACTTTATTGGAGACAGTGATAAGAATGGGATTAGTGAAAATAAATCAAAGTTGGATTGAAAACTATAAAGCAGCAAGCCTAAAAATACACAGTCATGCAAGATACAAGGCCTATTGTAACAAGTTTTAATAAGTAAGAGTTTGTCCCACAGGGAAAGTTGGTCTAAAGCTCCAAGGGAGCTATCTTTAGTAGGCCCTCCAAATCAAGCTACATATCTGGCAATCCTAAATGGAAGGAGATTTCAGGTCACTGTTATCTAAATCCTAAGGTAACCTAATGCCTAAACTACAGAAATGGTTAAGAAGAATGATGGAGTGCGAGAATATAAATATAAAAGGGTGAGAAGTAAGCTATTAGGCACAGATCTGATGGGTTTTATAACTCAAACTCAGATCTGCTGCTATAGAAATCCTGTCCAATGGCTACATTATCACCAAAGAGGAGAAAAGATCCAACTCACCCATGTGCCATGATCTAATCTCTTATGGCTATAACCTGTTCACTTGAATGGTCACAGGCTATCCAATAGGGGAACCACAATCCAGAGATGGGTCAGAACAAGTTTAACATTGTAGGCACTACTTCTTCCAGGCTACCAGCTTAAGAATCCATAGGAACCTCAACCTCTAAAGCTTTGTGTGTGGGGCTAGGCCTACAATGTGCACTAGCCTGGACACACAGAACCAACAAGAGTTTGAGTACTAGCTTTTAATCTTAGTTGTTCACCGCTTTATAAAGACAGTAGTGATCCAGTCACAAGCCTACAATCTCTACAGCCAGATCAGATCTGCCATCTGAAGGTGGGTCTATACAAATACAGGGGAGTCTCTCTCTGCACAATCTCTCATAAGGCTACAAGCACAAGTGCAGAGAAGGAGGATTTGTCTTAGATCTATGGATTGGCCTCACCCTAAGACTATAATCTATCCACTTAAATGGTCACAGACTATCCACAGAGGCTATCCTCCTCACAGAGGTCTAAGACAGAACAAGAACATTGCTGCCACCACCATGTTCACAAGGCTACCAGCTTAAGCTCCCAAGGGGATTCAGATTTAGTGGATCCTGTGGTGGGGCATAGGCCTGTAATGTACCAAACCTGGACACACAGGTAACATGGATCTAAATAAAACTTTAAAAATAATCCTCCATTGCTTACAATGCAACATAGCAATGGAGGATCTCAAGGCAGCAGCCTTGTACAGAACAACTCACAAAACACCAATCCCATACATGCATAAAATCCTATTATAAAACTCCATTAAATCTATTCCAAATAGACATACAAAGACATAGCCAGCAAGTGCTGAACTATGGACAGAAGAAAAAGGGAAAAAGCAACTGCCTAAACCCTAACCTTAGCCTACTACAATTCTACAGTTTGTTTTAAGAAGGAGTACAGAAGTTTTTTAAACCTAAACTCGGCTTAGGCTTATATAGCAGTCAGCTCTCTGAGAATTAGGTTTAGGAAAACCCTACGTTATCAATGCTATCGTGGCCCATTTCTGTTCCTTGGATGCCTCAGGGTGTGTGCACGGAGATTGGAGCATTAGAATGCGTGCCCTAGTTGCTGAAAGTTCCCAGATTGCCCCTGCAGTAGTGGGGAGAAGTTAAGAACCCGAGCCTCGCTAGGTAGAAAGGCTTTCTAGGTTTTATCGCATGATAGAATTGGTGTCGTAGGGTTGATTTGACATGAAGCTCTTGCAGTCACGGGATTGGTACTTTGGTTATCACGGGGATGCTCTGGTCGTCGCGAGATTGCTCTTTCCATTTGAATGGCGCAGGGATTGCGTGCGCAGCTCATTCCTTGATGAATCTTGTGGCAATCCTTATGAAGAAACAATGTGCATGGGCTTCTAGATCACGCGAGTAGTTCCTTGAAAGTTTGTATCCCACGGCCACTAATCGACTGCCATGCGCAGGAGTGCCTGAAGCTCTCTCTCCTCAGTGAATCGCGCGAAGATTAAGGGCTCCTCTTTTGAGCTGCGCGAGTGCTTTGTGAGCGCTTATGACCAAGCCTCACGAGAACCGAGCGAAGTCTACTTATCAATCCCTTCTGTCATCAAACCGCATAAGAACGGCACGAGCAGTTGGTGTGCTGCCTTCAGAAGCCTGCGACAACTGCGCAAAGCATTCTCTTTGGTTCAATTGAACCCTGTGACATCTGCGCGAGGCATTCTTCTTGACTTGTTTCTGCTTTGATGTCCCTATGCTGCAGCCAATTCTCTGTCTGGGTTCAACCTCCTTTCTTCTGAGGAACTTCTGGGGCAACAGTAGGCTTCTTGGCATGGTTAGGGCCTTATCTGCAGCTGCTGCTTATTACCTACAAGATAGACTTAAAACAAATTTATTAAATGATTAAGGATCTAACAAAGATTAAGTTAAGGGGTGAAAAGTGGTACTTTTCAGGTCTTAACGCCTTTCCCAACAAAGTTATCTGGACCTCAAACCCCGTAGGGTGCGCACCCAGACCGTGCGGACCAAGAGTCCATACCTCCAAAAAGTTTGTGAAAAATCTAAAGCCTAGACTCTCACGTTCATATGAATCAAGGACAGAGTGCTTAGCTGAACAATTTAGCAGTGGAATCGTCCTGATTGAAACATTGACTGTCTGATCATGATTGACCCCATTGCTCCTACTTTGAAGTAGGATCCATGGATCCAAGGCGAACCTTAGATCTATGACATTAGTTTTGAATAGCTGCGTTGCCGATAAACATTGACATTTTACCACATTAAAGACACACATGTGCGTAATCTGTGGGGAAACAAAAATATTTTGTTATTTTATGTGTTTTATTTTTGTGAATTTTCTATCATTTTATGTGATGATTTTTTTTTAAGTTTAGAGCTGTTATTTTATGTGATTTTTAGTATTTTCAAGTTATCATTTTATGTGATTTTTTTATTTTGAAGTTGTTATTTTATGTGATTTTTTTTGGTTTTTTAGAACTATTTTGTGTGAATTATTCAACCATTTATGTGAGTTGTTTTATTATTTTTGGCTTTTCTGTGGGGATTTTTTTCTTTTTATCATTTTTTAGACTTTCTCACAATTTTTTTTTATGTAGGATCGGGACGCCTATTGCTCTCGTCCATTTTATTCTTAGCACGACTTCCCGGTTAAGTCGAATGAGGATCGACACACCGTTGGGAGGCACGTGCATTTGCCGGGGGGAACAAATAATGGAAGGGGGAGCTGGGTCATGCAGCCGACCCGCACCAGGCCTAAGACCCGCTCCTAAGTGGCGGGCTGTTGAGAACTGGAAAATACCATTTTTCACCCCTTAATCTGAGCCTTGATAGACCCTTGAGAGAACTAAATAAGTGTTTTAAGTGTTTGTTTTACAGCTAACAATAAAGGCAGGCTTAACCTTGAAAGTAGCTTAAAAGTGCCAAAAAGATGATGACCCATCTTGATCTGGAGGAAGAAGGAGAAAGGACAACCTCACGGGCTGTCAAAATGCCTAAAATAAAGAGGACAAAGGCCTGGTTTCAACCTGGAAAGAGGTTTGGAGCTATTCGAAAAGAAGAATGCACTACAGAATGCTTTGCGAAAAGGTCCCCAGTCTTTGCGAAAAGGTCTCCAATCTTTGCGAATAGATCTCCAGAAGTTATAGTTCTTTTCGAAAAGGTCCCCAATCTTTGCGAATAGATCTCTAGAAGTTAGAGTTCTTTTCGAAAAGGTCTCCAATCTGTGCGAAAGGAGCTTCAGAAATCACAGTACCTTGCGAAAAGTTCTCCAAACTGTGTGAAATGATATCCTGAAGATTCTCAGCATCTGCAAGGGAAATTTAGTAATCTCTGTGCGCGCCCCAATGCATTTAAAAGCCCAGGGACATTCTGAAAGATTCTGAGCACGAACCAAACGCATATTTCACCCCATGTGAACACCCAAAGATGAAAGTACTTGGCGGGAACTTCTAGAAGCTCAAAAAGATTTTTGAATTACATAACAGAATTGATGCTTCTATCACCTGATTGGCTGAACCAGATCAAGCAGTTCTGATTGGCCAAAATAGATCTGGATCCTTGTGCTCGACTCCTATTGGTTGATACAGATCTATCCAATTCTGATTGGTTGATACACATCTGAGCTGGACTTAGGAAAAACTATAAATAGACGAACCATTTGCCCAATTTGGGTATCCAGATTTTGAGTTTCATTCCTATTCCCCCATTTCCAAATCAGATAGTTTGTCTGAAATCCCTGTAATAGCCTCACTTTTACCTGCAATTGAGAGCTGTGAGATACTTCTGTAATTCAAAGGAGAGTTGTATTCAAGACTACAAATCTGAGAGTCATTAAGTCGCTCAGAATTGTAATGGTGAATTTGAAAAGGTTGCTGTAAACCGTGCATTCTCCATTGGACTCATGTTAAGGGTTCCCTCTGATCTCCTTATTGCATTAGACTCCTTTAGATTTACTGTTTTTCATGCAATTTCCCTTGATTCATTAATCCTGTGAGAGTTAGTGTTTGTAACCTAGTCTCTCACGATATTTGTAGTGATGTTTCTTGTTCTAAATTAAGGATTTGGATTAGAGACTATTGGATGGTTTGTGGCCATTAAAGTGGACAGACCATAGCCATAAGCTTAAACCTAATCCTTGAATTAGATTTATTTCTCTTACATCTGTGCTGGTAGCCAGATGAAGATTGGATCATCCCTCAGTTGAGCTGCAGTCTTTCTCATTGTATTTCAAGGACCAAATCAAAGTTAGATATTACTTCTCCATTTTTTATAAGTTTGCCTCAAAATTCCCCCAACTCGGATCTGGATCATTTAGTTTAACTTTTACTTTTATCATTTAGTTAATGTGACAAATTCAACCTCCCATCTTTTGTGCTTTCTAGATAGGATAAGAGGCCAGATCTGGTAGCTCAGATCTGGAGGTTTATCTTGCATTTTAGACAAATTCTCTGTGGACGATCTTTTACTCACTTACATTTAAAACTTGCTACAATTGGCCCTGATCTTGCAGGCTAATTCACTTCTATCTGTGCTGATATTTATTTACTCTTTTTAATATTCTAGATTCATTATAACTTAGCAGTTGCAAACTTGTTTTCAAAACACAAATAAATCAAGCACACTTAGAAGAAACAACAAGTTTTTGGCGCCGCTGCCGGGGAATAGATTTTAAAATTGGTAGACCTAAGTTTTTCAATTTTGTAGATTTGATTTTCATTTTAATTTTTGCTTTAAACCTACACTTTGCATTCCAAGTGCTTGATTAAATGTCTACTGCAGTTTTGTATAGAAAACTCCTTTTATCTTTAAAGAAAATTTTTTATTTTTCCGAGTTTTTATTCTTTGCCTTCTAGTTATTTGAATAAATCTTCACGCCACTCTTTTCTCTTTTGTCAAATTTGGGCGAGTCTTTGAGTTTTTCTTTTTATTTTTGTCAATATACTTGAATAAGGTACTGCTGCAGTTTTTGGATTTTTGCAGATCTAGAGCAGCCGTCCAACAAGGAGCATCTGGACTAAAGCTGGAGCAGATCTACTTGAGTTTGCATCCCCTTCTCCTTTGCATTCATTTTCTATTTTTAAATTCTTGAGAGCCATCAGTTCTGTTGTGTTTAATGTTTGTTTTGATTATAATTTCTGCTGTCTCTTAAGCATGCTGATTTTTTTTTTTACAAAACCAAATACAAAATAACAGAAAATGAAAACAGAAATAGAAAATCTCTGAGTTGTTTCTCATTATTTTCAGCAGTAGTAAATAAGGGCTCTTGTTGAGCCGGGGCTGATCCAAAACAAGTAAAACAAAAAAAATATAGAAAATTATAAAAACAAAAAAAATATATATATATAGATATCATCCAGATGGGCTGTTTTTCTCCATTTGCATCCACTTTTCCCATCTGGACCTGCTGAAATCATTTTTTTTATTTTTAGGAATCATGTAGGATAATGAGTAGTGAATCATAGGCTGTTTTGAATATTCAATGGACCCACTGATTTTATTTTCCTTCGAGATTTCTTCATCGTAAATGGGTCTCAGCTGTGTATGAACCCTATTTTTAATATGTGCTCCCATGCTTCATTATTCTTTTTTATTCATACACATCATCAACAAAGGGGTCAGTCTTATGAATCTTGCTTTTCACTGTATTCCTGCTAATCATTTTTATAATCACTTAGATTCATAAGTATCTCAGGCTTTTGGTTTTTTTTCTTTGGGCTTAGGATGTATCATTTGGCATTAGATTTTCTGTTTTAGGAATTTTAGTTTCAAATTACTTTTAGATCATTGATTTTTTTTCTTTCTTAGGTTAATGTGTCCTAGTTTTACTGATTTTCGTCATTTTTCTGTGAGTATAGTTAGTTTCTAACTTTGTTTTCCTATTTTGCATTCACAAATTCTGTTTTTGTATCAACACTTTTCTTTTTTTTTAACTTTGTATTCAGTCCCTTACTTTGTTTTTATTGTTTCTCTGTTATTAGCATTAGTTTCCTTCCATTTGCTTTGCAGTTCTTTTATTTTTCTGATCATATATTCAGTTTTTAGATTTTTTTTTGTAGCAGCTCTAGCTTAGTTTTGTTATTTTTCTATTTTATCAGTAATTTCCTATATTTATATAACATTTTTTTCCCTTTTCCTGCTCATATATTCAGTGTTATTTTCTTTATTTTTTCGCATATAGTCGCAAATTTTTTTCTGCTTAGTTTTCCTTTCTTCTTTTATCCTGCTGCCCCTCGTTTCTCAGTGTCTAGAACATTGAGGACAATGTTCATCATAGGTTTGGGGGTATGGCAGGTATGCCAATAAAATAAGTTAATGCTTGGTGCAGCTTATGATCAGCAGAATTTTTAAAAATGAAGTAATTTCACACCTGTTGTTTTGAAAAATGAGGAAGTTAAAACTTTTTAAAATTGATTTCTAGTGTAATTCTAATAATTTCATGAAGTGAAGGTCAGAAAATTTCTAAAAAAAAAAAAAATTGATGTTTTAGTAAACCTAAAAAGAGAGAAAACAGTGATGATATACCTCAAGAATTTGATAGAAAACCACACCCAGTGAGATTTTGGCCTGCTGAAATGTATTCTTTGGAGGTATGAATTGGCAATTTTTTCTGCTCTAGGGACTGTTTGAACCTGCTTGTTATCACTAGAAGTTACACATATCCAAGTTAAAATAGCTTGACAGCAATCATGATATTAAAGACATGATGTAGGGCCTTCTTTTGGATAGTTTGAACTTCAAAAAGGCCCACCTTTTAAAACTGTCTTTGATACACACCATTTGAGCTTTATAAATCAAAGATTTCTTTGAAACCTCATCAACCTCATTTAGCCTAACCCTCACTCTGAGAATTCAGAAGGTAAAGGAAAGAAAGCTGAAGAAAGGTGAGTTGGGTAACAGTTTGGTAAAAGAAAAAGAAAATTAATTGAAGGCAATGATGTATCAGCAGAAGAAATGTGGCATTCCAGTCAATGTTGATTTGAGAAAAAAAAAAAATTAAATAAATAAAATAAAAGGAGAAGTCATTTCATTGGAAGTTTGAAAAAGAAAGAGAAAAAGATGGCCACTTTGGCTCTGATTATGCACAGCAAACCTTCAAAATTCCTTTCAGTAATTTCCCTTCATTAAAAACCGGAATATGAATAACTGCACAGGTATAAACAATAGAATAGTTTAGTACTGATAAAAATTAAAATGAAAACTTAGGTCTATCTATTTTAGAACAAATTCCCCGGCAACGGCGCCAAAAACTTGTTGTTGCTTCTTAGTGTGCTTGATTTATGTGAGTTTTGAAAACAGATTTATAGCTGCTAAATTACAGTGGCTCTAGACTATATAAACAAATAAAGAAATATCAGCACAGTTAGAAGAGAATTAGCCTGCAAGATCAGGGCCAATTGTAGCAAGTTTTAAAAGTGAGTGAAAGATCGTCCACAGAGAATTTGTCTAAAATGTAAGATAAACCTGCAGATCTGGCTTCTTATCCTATCTAGAAAACTGATAAGATGAGAGGTTTGAATTTGTCACGTTTAACAAACTAAAAATAAAGAAAAATTTAAACTAAATGATCCAGATCCGAGTTGGGGGAGTGATTGAAACAAAGATGGAGAAGTAATATCTAAATCTGATTTGGTCTTTGAAATCTAATGAGAATAACTGCAGCTCAACAGAGGTGATCCAATCTTCATCTGGCTACAAGCACAGATGTAAGAGAGATAAATCTAATTCAAGGATTAGACTTACGCTTATGGCTATGGTCTGTCCGCTTTAATGGCCACAAACCATCCAATAGTCTTTAATCCAAATCCTCAATTCAGAACAATAAACATCACTACAAATGCTGTAAGAGACTAGGTTACCAACACTAATTCTTACAGATTAATGAATCAAGGAAATTGCATGCACAACAATGAATCTAAAGGAGTCTAATGTCGAGGAGATCGGGAACCCTTGACATGAGTCCAATGGAGAATGCATAGTTTACAAAGACAACCTTTTAAATTTCATCCTTACAATTTACAGAGCACGGCTTATGACTCTCGGATTTGCGATCGTGGATGCAAACTCTCCTTTGAGTTACGTGAGTATCTCACAGCTCTCAAATGCAAGTACAAAGTAGGCTATTACAAGGATTGCGCATAAGTCGTTCTGGAAATGGGGATTAGAAATGAAACTCAAAATGGATGCCTCAATTGGGCAAATGCTTCTTCAATTTATAGATTTCCCGTGTCCAAATTTCGGATGTGTATCAACCAATCGAGGTTCTCGGTCTGTATTGACCAATGGTAGTCGAGCACGGGATCAAGATCTGCTCGCCAATCGTAATTCTCGATCTGCTTCACCCAATCGGTGAAAAAGGCATCAATTCTATGCATTTTGAAAGTTTGTTAGAGTTTCTAAGTTCCCGCCAAGTTATTCCTCTCTAGGTGCTCACGTGGGGTGGAATATTCCTTCGCTTATGCTTAGAACCCTCCTGAATGTCCCTAGGTTTTAAACGCATTAGGACGCTGCAACCGACATCAATTGCCCTTGTTAAAGCTGCGAATTTCCAGAATACCTTTTCGCAGAGCTTAAGGGCCTTTTCGCAAAGTGCTGTGACTTCTGAAGCTCTTTTCGCAATGTTCAATCTCTCTTCGAATTGTGTTTTCTCCTTTTCGCAAAGTTCAATCTTCTCTTCGAAGTATGTTTTCTCCTTTTCGCAAAGTTCAATCTTCTCTTTGAGGAGTTCAGATGCTCTTCGAAAGCTACGCCTGGAGTTTTAGTCCTTTTCACAGAGTTCAAGGTTCTTTACGAAAAGTGCAGGTTCTTTGCGAAAAGAACTCTGTAGTGCATTTCTCTGTTCGAATTGTTCCCTGCTTCGCTTACAGGTCTTTGCCTCTTTACTTTAGACCTTTCAACAGCTGATGAGGTTGTTTCTTCACTTCCTTTCTTTGGACTGACATGGATTGTCATCTTTTTGGCATTTTTAAGCTGCTTTTATGGTTAAGCCTTCTTTATTGTTAGCTGCAACATAGGCACTTAAAACACTTATTTAGTTCTCTCAAAGGTCTATCAAGACTTAAGTTTAGGGGTGAAAAATGGTATTTTTCACTTGTCAACAGTTTATCATGGATGGGGTTGGGAAATGTGTTGGGTTTTGAGGGGATGTGGATGGAATGGGTGGTTGGCTTGGCATTGACATGGGAGGAAAGGTAGCTTGGGAAAGAGATGGGGAATGGGGGGGGGGGGGTGATTTTGGATATTTTGGGAAGTGGTGGTTGGGAAAATAGGGGCGCTAAACGGGCCGATAACGGTAAAAGGGGATAGGGTGATGGGGATGGATGTGAAGGCTTCTCCCGAATGGGAGTGGGTTGGAGAATGTGGCGGGGATGAGTCAGGATCGGAGTAAGACGGGTCCACTACCCACGACATCCTTTGGGAGCGCGTTGGGTATGGGTGCCTTGGATAAGGAAAAAATCCATCTCCTTCCCCTACGGGACGGTGGAGGGCAAGATGATGTCGTTGTGCCGGCACCACAAACTATATTTTTTTTGAGTTTTGATTTACTTTTTTATTTTTTTATTTTTAGATAAAAGTTTTTAAAAAATAAAGGTTCCGAGGCCTTGAAATTCCCTTTTCGGGTGGCTCTCGTACCCTAATTCAAGGCCAGCGATGACGATTCTACTGCACTTCGAAAGAATCGAAGGAGAACCTTTGATCTATTGAAGGCATGAAAATCGAAGCAAACAACCCAATCCCTCGGAATGAGCTAAAAAGAAGTTGCCCTCTTTTGACCGGTGGGGGCGTATTAGCTGTCGGAGATGGCGGGGCCCAGACAAGGCACTAAGCACACTGATCGGGGGACTCAGGTGGTAACAAAGGCCACAGATTCGGGCAGCTGCTGTCCAAAGTAGACTTGGCGCAACTAATACATGGGCCCAGGTAGCAGGATCCCTTTTTTACACTGGCACAACTATTAGTTGCGCCAAGGTAAAAATTGAGGATTTAAAGCAGGCACAACTATTAGTTGCGCCAATTATAAATTCCAGATTTTTACACTGGCGCAACTAATACCTGCGCTAGGCTAAAATGGGGCTCCAAATATATATGACAGCAGTAAACAACACCCGAAATGAGTCACTTTTTTTAGTTTTTATGGAAGCTAGGCTTCCGGGAACTGAGCTATTTTTTGTGATCGATTCTCTCCCCATTGCGCCGAATGGATTTGAGTCCGGTATAACTTGCTAGCGCGCTCCCCAAGGGTTTTAAGCTTTGGAATGGGAACCCACCTGATATACCTCTGGCGCAAGCGCCTTCTCAGATACTAGGTGGGCTAGGACTTTTCTGGATCATCACCACTAGGAGCTGCCGCCATACTAAGACTCGGGTGGTTGTATGTGTGCCTAAACCTAATCCTTTTAAAAATCTACCCTGTGAAAACAAATTAATTAAGCTCCCTATTCTTGATTCAATTTAAAAAAAAAATTTCAAAGATTTTTTTTTTTTTTTTTGGAAAATTTCTTTAGTTCAAAGACCGGGGGTGATGATCCGTGACGCCACTACGGGCTGGCGCCCACTGTTGGGATATGAGTGCACAAGTAGGCCCGCCAATCGGCTACGGCACTTTAAATGATAAAAATTTAAAGGGAATTAAAAGACAATGCGCAAGTAGGCCCGCCAATTAGCTAAGGCGCTAAAGTGACGAAAAAGTAAAGAAATTAAAGGACAATGCACATGTAGGCCCGCCAATCGGCTAAGGCTCGTAAATGATTAGTAAAATTAAAAATAAATGGCCAAATTTTAAGGAGAAGCACTACAAACTATCCCCAGCAGAGTTGCCATCTGTGCAACCGTGGGATTTTTGACGATCCCGTTGCAGCGATACACTCGCTTGCAAAAAATATAGAGTCGCCACCCGGAGCTTTCGGTGTCCCAGGAAACCTAATTCATTTTTATGAGCACCGAAGTGCTAAAAATATGACTCTGAATCCGGTCCACACCAAAGTCTCTTAAGTAGGGGCTTCGGTTATCGATCGGAAAGGTGTTAGGTTTCCGATCAACCCGTTTAACACAATCTCTATTAATGGCCAACACAAAAATAAAGTAAAAGAAAAGAAAATGGCTTCCTCTTATCCAAATGGGTCTTAAATCCTATTTGTGCCCCTCCGTTTCTACCAAAAATTCGACAGCGTAACAACACAAATGGGAGGATGGGAAGAGCTAAAAAAGAGATAGGATAAGAAAGGAGAGAGCCGGAACCCTCGAGCCTTTGTAGCACCGTAGGAGAGCCTTGTGTTGGCTTGCTTTGATGAGCTTTTGAAGGCTTGAATGGTGGAAAAAGGGGTTCTAACTCCTAAGGCTTGAAGCTAAGAGGTAGAGAGGGAAGGCTAAGGGATTACACACACCTAACCTAAAGGATTTTACTAAAATGCTAAGGTTTAAGGGAGCTTTTTAAAATCTGGAATTTGTATGGGAAGTGTGCACCAAAGGGAGAAAGATTTTATCACTTTAAGCTCTTTCTCTGTTAGGCCAAAATTCTCAACCTTTAAGCAAGAGGAGTGGTTCTCTATTTATAAACAAAGGGAGGATTAGTGACGGGTTAAAGTCCTAATTGAGTTAGCAATTAGGTAATGGGGAATCTAAGGTTTTTATGGTTTTCTAGAGCTTGGAGAAGAGGGATTTGGGTTTAATGGTAAATGATAGGATGGTGACTTGAATGGCAAAAGGGTGATAACTTAAGCTAATAGGGTCATTAGGATCCTAAAGAAACACACCCTAGACTTTGGGATGGTCCACAAGTCAAACCCCCAATGTCAATTTTGGCCATTTTTTGAAGGAAAACTAGGCCCAAACTGTTGGAAGTTGAAGACCCGTAGGGGCCCGGCTCGGTTTGCAATTTCCTGCATAAATCCGCTTTTTCAAATTGCCATAACTTTTGATGTACAACTCCAAATTAGGCGATTCTTAGCTCGTTGGAAAGCTGGGAAAGTCTACTTTCCAATGGTATATACCTGAGGTTGGAAAACTATTTATAAAATCTTTAGTACTCTTCTTTCTAACTGCTATTCACGGGGGGTTGAATTGTGCCTGAGAAGGGTTCTAATAGGTCTGGGAAGGCTATGGCTGATTCGTAAGGGTTCAAGATGATTCTTAAGAGTTTTGGAATGATTCCTAAGGGTTTGGAAGGGTTCCATACATGCCATCAAAAGATCGGAGGCACGCCTCTCTCAAAATGTGTTTCGATCGGGCCTTGGGCCAAATTTGGGTTTCTACATCTGTCTTTGGCATTCGATAATTAGTGATCGAATACTAGAGAGGGGCATCTATAGACACCAAAGTTTGGCCCAAGGCCCGATCGAAACATACTTCGAGTTTTCTATAGCATCTCCCATACCCTTAGGAACCTTTCTAAACCCTTAAAAACTTGCCTAAACCCTTAGGAATTACCCCCAACCTCTCGGAACCCTTAGTTAACCTTCCCGGGGAATAGTTAGAGAGAAGTGCACCAAAACTTGTAGGGACCTCTACTTAAACTGAATCTTATGCCATTGAAAAGTAGAGATTCTCAGCTTTCTAACAAGCTAAGAATCATGCTAATCCGAGTCATACATCAAAAGTCCGGGCTCAAAAACTGCATCTGGCTAAACCTCTCGAAAAGGTGGGCCTACTTAGCGTGTATAATACTCATGCCAAGCCAATTCTGAAAGAATGTTGCCTAGCGTGTATATTATACACGCCAGGCCATTTATTCCCAAAAGTGGCTTAGCGTGTATAATACACACACTAAGCATAGATGGGCCCCCCAGCGGGCTCTGGACTTCTCAAACACTGTACATATGCCTGGCGTGTGTAATACACATGCCAGGCTTAGGTATAGTAAATATTGGTTTTTGCTTGAAATTGACTTTTGAGGTTTGACTTGTTGACCATCTCAATTTTTACGGTGGGTTTCATTAGGACTGTTGCACCCTCATTTATCCTATTTACAATCCTCTAGTCATTTGAATCCCCACCCTATCATCTACTATTGAACCCATTGCCCACATATCTAAGCTCCCAAACCCTAGGAATCCTTAGATATTAGGATTACCTAATTGCTAATTCCATTAGCATTTAAGTACCCCTTAACCCTCCCTTTTTCTATAAATAGAGAGGCACCCCCCTTACAAATGGCTTGAATTTTTTCCAAAAGAGAAAAGATTAAGAGAGTCCTTTTCCCCCTTTGGTGCACCAATTCCATACAAATTTCAGAATTTTAAAACTCCCTTTAGACCCTATCTTCCTCCAAAGATCCCTTAATTTAGGTGAGAACTATCCCTTAGCTTTCTCCTCCTACCTCTTAGCCACCAAACCTTAGAGGTTAGAACCCATATTTCGGTGACTCAAGCTATCAGAGGCTAACCAAGTGCACCTACGAGAAGGTCCACAGCTGTGCTACAAGGGCCCGAGAGCTCCGGCTCTCCCCTCTCTTCCTCTACCTTCTTTGCTTTTCCTCTATCCTTTAATTTGCACCATTATGCCACCGAAATCTCGGTGATTATGGGGGGCGTAAATAGGATCGGAATGCCTTCGGGCAAGAGGAAGTGTTATTTTATTTTTCTTCTTTTGGTCATAAGTAGAGACCGCTTACGAGTGGGTTGATCAGGTGCCTAACACATTTCCGATCGATAACCAAAATCCCTACCCAAGAGCCTTTGGCGTGAATCGGTAAATCTGAGTCATATTTGGCACTTTGGTACATTAAATATTGATTTAAGGTTTCCCGAGACACCAAAGTCTTCAGGTGGCGACTCTAAATTAGTAGTGAAGAGTGTGTATCGTCGCGAGGGACTCGCAAGAGCCCACGGTTGCACACCTTCTTACCAAATCTCATGACCTCCTTAGTTGGCAATTCCTTCAAAAACACATGATCTCCGACTTTGTACATTCGCTCCATCCAACCACAATCTGCAAAATGTTTCTGTCGAATCTGAGCTATGAGGAGTCATTCTTGGATAAGTTTGATCTTCTCCAAAGTTTCTTGGACAAGTTCTAGCCCAAGTAAGCTTCATTCTCCGACTTCTTCCCAAACATATTGGCAATTGCAAGATCTCCCATAGAGCGCTTCGTAGGGTGTCATCTGAATGCTTGCTTGGTAGCTATTATTATATGCAAACTCAATCAATGAAAAATGGTCTTCCTAGCTTCCTTTGAAGTTCAGTATGTAGGCTCATAGCATGTCTTCTAATGTCTGGATTGTCCTCTCTAATTGTCTGTCTGTCACCAGATGAAAGGTTGTGTTGAATCGTAACTCCGTACCCAATTTCTCTTGTAAGCTTCTCCAAAATCTAGTTGAGAGCTTCGAATCTCGATCTGACACGATAGGCACAGGCACACCATGCAATGGACAATCTCCTTGACGTGTAGTCTTGCTAGGCTCTCAATTGTTTGGGTAGTCTTGACGGGTTGGAAGAGCGCTATTTTAGTAAGCCGATCAACAATCACCCAGATTGAGTCGTGGCAGCTCCTTGTCTTTGGTAATCTAGTGACGAAGTCCATGCTGATGTCCTCCCACTGCCATTGTGGAATCGATATTGGTTGTAGCATCCCTGAGTGCTTCATGTGTTCAACTTTGATCTATTGACATGTGAGGCATTTAAACACATACTTAGCAATTTCTCTCTTCATGTTGTTCCACTAGAAGTGACATTTTAGGTTCTGATACATCTTTGTGCTACCAGGATGCATTATATATTTAGATTTATGTGCCTCATCCATCAACTTTATCTTTAGTTCTGGATCATCAGGTATGCATAGTTGTTCCTGATATCTCAACGAGCCGTCCACCGCTATCTTGAACTACGATTTTTCTCCCTTTTTAACTTCATCCAAAATTTCTAAGATTTTTGGGTCCTTGAGCTAAAGTTCCTTTATTTCCTCTCTTATGGATACATGGGTCTTTAGATTGGCACACACGAACTTGAATCCTTCTATTCGAATCGAAGCACTACAATTTCCAAAATCTTCACGTAGCTTCCACCTTTTGACCAATACAACGGCGAGAGTTCCAGATGACTTTCAACTCAATGCATCTGGTACCACATTTGTCTTGCCAAGGTGATATTGGATAGTCCAGTCGTAATCCTTTAAAAACTCCATCCAACACCTTTGTTGCATATTTAGCTACTTTGGGTGAAGAGGTACTTTAAACTCTTGTGATCGGTGAAGATTTCAATTTGTTCTCCATGAAAATAGTGTCTCCAGATTTTTGATGCAAAGATGAATGCTGCTAGCTCGAAGTCGTGGTTTGGGTAGTTCTGCTCATGGGGCTTGAGCTGCCTGGAAGTGTAGGCAATGACGTTCTTGTTTTGCATAAGTACACAACCTAGTCCTCATCCCAATGCATCGCTATAGACTTCAAATCCTCCACTTCCTGAAGGGATTGTCAAAATTGTTGCTGATGTAAGTTTGTTCTTCAAATCCTGGAAGCTTTGTTCATAATCGCTTGTCCACTAGAACTTGGTGCCTTTCTTAGTGAGCTTTGTCATTGGTATCGCAATCTTTGAGAAGTCTTTCACAAAACGTCGATAATATCCCGCGAGTCCTAAGATGCTTCTGATTTGTGTTGTAGTCTTTGGCCTTTCCCAATTTACGACAGCTTCAATCTTGGTAGGATCAACGGACACTCCTTTTCTTGACAGCACATGCCCTAAGAATGAGACTTTGTCCAACCAAAACTTGCACTTGCTCAATTTTGCATACAGTTTGTGTTCTCGTAAGGTCTACAATGCCATTCTTAGGTGATCCTCATGTTCCCTATTGTCCCTTGAATAGATCAATATCCATCAACAAATACAACTATGAATTTGTCTAAGAAGGGCATTACTAGAAATTCGTAGTGTGCATAGCAGGTTTCGATTGCCATCTTCAGCAGATCACTCTCCTTGATCCGTAGTTGATGGTAGCCCGATCAAAGATCAATTTTTGAGAAAGCGGTTGCTCCTTGGAGTTGATTGAAGAGATCATCGACTCGAGGTAGAGGGTATTTATTTTTCATGGTGGCTTGGTTCAATTGTTGGTAGTCAATGCACAATCTCATTGACCCATCTCTCTTCTTTACGAATAGAACCGAAGCGCCCCAAGGTGATACACTTGGTCGGATCAACCCTTTTTCTAGCAATTCTTCCAATTGTACTTTAAGTTCTTGAAGTTCTATCAGTGCCATGCAGTATGAAGCCTTCGAGATTAATTACCCCATCTCGAAGGCTCACCATGAGTACGTATATTGTGAACTCAATCTCTCGATGGGGGGGGAGTCCAGGTAATTCACAAGGAAAAACATTGGTAAACTTGCTAGCAATGGGGATGTCTTCTATCTTAGGCTCCTCCTTGGTTTCAGTGATGACATATGCCAGGTAACCCTGACAACCTTTCGAAAGAAGACACCTCACCTTGAGGGCAGAAATAATGGTTGTTTTGGGAGTTTGAATGATACTTTAAATGAAAACCTTGGTTGATCGGGAATGCGAAAACTGACTCGTTTCTTAAAATAGTCAATACTCACACAGTAAGCCAATCCATGGCTAAAATAACATCAAAATTAGTCATGTCAAGTAATATTAAGTCAACGGATAGATTTCTACCATTCAAATTTATCATACAATCTTTATACACCATACTGGTTGTCACAGAGTCTCCTACTGGTGCAGAAATGGTTAGTGAAAAGTTTAATAAGTGTGGAGTGAATTTTATGTGTTGTGCAAAGGATGGTGACACGAAAGAATGAGTAGAACCAAAGTCAATTAAAATTTATGTTATGGATTCAGAGATTGTGAGGGTACCTTGGATTATAGCCTCGGAAGCTTCAACATCTTGTTGCGTTAGTGCGAATACTTGCCCTCGAACGTTATGACATTGTTGTTGAGGTGGCATTTGTTGGGATCCTCGTTGATTGTGTTGCCCTGGTCAATGCAGGAAAGGTTGTAATCACTGCAGCTCATGTTGTTGTGGGGGTTGTTACCTTCACGGTGTTGGGCAATTCCTCATCATGTGTCCAGTCTTCCCACAATTGAAGCAAGTCTTTCTCACCTTTGGATATGTCTTTGACATGTGGCCTATCTCGCCGCAGTTGAAACAAGATGCTTCACGACAGGGCACATTTCCATGATTCTTTCCACAGATCTTACATGCGGACTTAGGAAGGGTGAGGACTTGTGTACCCTCCACTCGAGATCGCTTTGCTGCATTGTTCTGAAGGGTGGGTGCAACTTCATTTATGTTTGATGAGTCCTTTCACTTCTCATGGAACTGATGAAGCTCCTTGCAATCTTCCTCCGCGACCAAAGGTCGTCCTGCCCTCAGTGCTTACTCCTCAAAGAAAAACATTGAAACTCGTGATCAGATGTGAGGCCTTAGGCCCCTTTCAAACTTCTTAGTTCTCTCCTTCTCTGTAAGTGGATGATTGTAAAAGCTTTCCAAGTTGACGAATTTGGCCTCGTACTGAGCCACACTCATATTTCCTTGTTCTAATCTAAGGAATTCGACTTCCTTCTTTTCTTGAATGTTCTCTGGGAAGTATTTTCCAAAAAACAATCTTACAAATTTATTCCAAACTAATACCTCCTCAGGTTCGATGTGTGATCTCTTCATTAATTTCCACCAAGGATCAGACTGGCCCGAGAGTAGAAAGATAGCATAAGTGGCCTTTTGCCCTTCAATACACTTCATAGCTTCGAATATATTTTCCACGTTCTCAATCCATTGTTCAGCTTCCAAGGGATCAGTGGTTCCTTTGAAATTGGAGGATTCATCCTCCTGAGTCTTTCAAGGTCGATTCCATCATCGAGGTTGGTGGTATGGGTGGTTATGTTGGTAGATGGTGAGCCTGGCTCACGATGTGCCAAATCGGGGGCAGTTGTTGTTAGTACAATTATTTCTGGTACTGATGTCTCTGGTGCAATTGTCTCTGGCACAGATGTTATAGTAGGTGTCCTTCGGGGTCGTCCTCGTGGTGCCATCTAATATAATTATAATTTTATCCTTATCGGGAAACAAAAAAAATATATACTTTATTCATATGGGGTACTAAAGCATCGAAGGTTCTCAATGTACTAATACAAAAATCCTAAGCTCTACTCCTAACTATGAATCACCATTAGTTCCTGAGGATCATAAAACCTACGTTCCCCTTTTTGTGGACTGCATAAGTACACCAAACACCCTTTCACTAGAAGGCGACATGCCTAATTCTCAGGGATCCACATCTTGAGGCTTCTAGGTATCTAAAAACTTAGAGCATAATGAAATAGCCTAATCTCATGTGTACGTTCTCCAAATGTATTCCTTAATCGAAACTTAATAATTTATGTTATTACATTTATTTATTTATTATCATATATATATATATATATATATTTTTTATTTTTTTTCCAAAGACTTAGTTCATTTAATATATTTATGTGGCGAAAGAAAAAATAAATAATAAAGTTGAGAAGATTGACATTTATAAGATAAGATTCTCGACTACGCTATGAACTTTTCAAAGGCACTCAAAAAGTTGAATTTATAGTTTTATCAAAGTTCACGTAGCAAGAAATACAACTACTAGGAGGGTACCATCATACATCAAAATAGATTCACGTTTTACAAACTACATCCGAAATCCAAAACTCTAAAAAAAAAAAAAATTCTGATGTCACAACAATGACCCTCTAAATCATGATTAGTTTATCAACTGCCAATCTACACATCGGATGTTCCCTTACTATTTGTTTTTCCTGCTTGTGTCCGTCTTTGTGACATAACTCCATTCATCATAGAGTGGTGCCACAAACTCATCCCAACCATCTCCAACTTTTGTCGCCCGATTAGGTAGAATACAATTTGTTGGAGGTTCTGGTACTGCTGGTGTGATCTCGAAGTGTGGAGAAGCGCTAGTCATCCTATGGGGCTAGACCTTAACCTCAGTCATCTCTGATGGTTAGCAGGTGACTATACTAGAGGAGCGAACCCGAAATGTGGAGGAAAGTCTTCGGACTCGCTTGGTGGATCACCGCCCACAGCCATCCCTCCTCAGACTCGTCACTAAGTACGATGACAGAGGGACTATCTGGGACATTGATCACCTCATGAATATATGACAAATGGTCATCACCATATTCCAATGCTGGCACAATCTAGCCTAGCGTTTCTAGCTCGTCCTCATCACTGTCTAAATCCCCTGGAGTATAGGTGTATTCCATGTCCAAGTCTTCATCACTAATAGGATCCCCAAGTGTATAAGTATCCTCCTCCATATCTAGGTCCTCATCACTGCTAGGATCCCCAAGTGTATAAGTATCCTCCTCCATATCTGGGTCCATATAATTGCTAGGATCTCTAGGTGTATATGTCTCCTCATCAGCAATAGAGCTGGAGTTGGTCCTAACCATGATGTCCTAAACAAAATTGAGGGAAGCCAATTAGTCAATCATTTGACCAATCATCTAAAGCCAAGGTTTAAATGAACTAGTTCTTTATTTTTATTTTTTTATTTTTATTCAATTATTTACCTTTTTATTTTTTTTACGGGATAAGTTGGCACATGAAAACTACCAAAAGACCCAAACATCTCTATTAGTCCTAGTAGACATCACCCTTCACTAGATTTAAGGTGGCACACTAAAACACGTTCACTAACATAACCTGGTTTAACTAAATCCCAAAGGACCAACCGCTTTGATACCAAACTGTCACACTCAGAAATCTGACTTACAACAGATCTCATTGCGCGAACGAAATTTACCATCAAAGAAGTGCAAATAAAGGACAAATGAAGCAACATTACATGATATTCTCATTAAGGCTCTCACAATTACATTGTCCTTTGATACATTTCCATAAAACCCCTACACTAACCCAAAAAGTTACGATAGTCCCGGTAGTCGTCTACTCTAGAAGGTTTCCAAGTGTCTCGACCTGGACGGATGTTCCATCACCATGGGGATTATTCTCTGAAATATTTAACAACCAGGTGAGTTGCAAGCTCAGCATAGGACCCCCATAATATCTATATATATATATATCCTACATCTTTTATAAGAGAAAATTCATTCATGAAATAAATAAGAAAAACATGTTAACAAAAGTATTAGTGGATAAAATGTGGAGACGATTTGATTTTATATCATTAAGTACTAGTGCAACTTCACAGCATACCATGCACAATTTTGATTAGAGGAAAAAATAATGCAACACTAATGAAACATGCTTTGAAAAGTATCATTAAGTACTAGTGCAACTTCACAGCATACCATGCACAATTTTGATTAGAGGTAAAAATAATGCAACACTCATGAAACTTGCTTTGAAAAGTATAAAAGAAAAAATTAACTTGAACATAGCAGTTCCACTCCATATACATGCAAGTGCTACGAGTAGTAGCACCTGACCCTTAGGCGATCACAAAACAAACATGGACCCCATCCTTCAATTAGGGCTGGTCCTTACATCACATCTTATTTCTTGAACTCACTTCTAACATCAGAGTTCATTGGTAACTTACATTACCCACACCTATCTTGGTCGAGGGATGAACGTGCTTACTTCTTGTTACAGAAGTACTCTATGGACAAGTCCCTACAAATACCATGTGACCTCGTGGGGGTCCTCACTCGAAATAACATATACATATGTAAGTAAGAAAGGATGCGAAAACACAATTTATCAACCACTCGGTAAACAAATCATTCATTCTTTCAAGATCTCATCTTATAGCCATTTGTTTTAACTCTTAAAATATTTTTCTTCCAAGATTCTCAAAACTATGTAACTTTTCAAAACATACGAGCCATCTAACAAAAATTATGTCAAATTAATCAGGAATTTAAAATCAGGCATGATGAACCTCAATAGTCTATAAATAATAAACGACTAAGAAGCACACTTAACCAATAATCACAATCTTATAATAATAGGGAAATATATTTAATATAGCAAGTCCCATGAAGTCTATTATCTGGTAGTACAATACCAACAAATAATTCACACTACCTAGAGTTTCACTAATTTATATAATATGTGCTATCTTCATAATTAGCTAATATCAATAATATTATAATATTATTTTAATACTGCATATATTCAACAATAAGTGATAAAGGGATAAGTCACTTGCCTTTTTTGATAAACCCAATGTCCTGGCATGATGTTAGTAAATGACTTAGTTGTTATTGTGTATTATAATTATATTAAATTCAAGTCTTAACTTATTGCAAGTACACAATAGAAATTATAGCATAGCATAGGATCGTTCCCATGAGAAACTTCATTATCTTATTAATTACTATTTCTATCTTTTATCTAAATCCCTATCTTCAAAACTTCTATTTATCTTTAAGAATTCCTAATCTACTGGAGTAATATGAATAAAAGAATAGTTTTCTAATCTAAAGTGTATAAAAATAAATCCTAATCCTCCTTCCAATTAAGGTCATCAATCTCAATCTTCAGCTTTCGGATATTTATGAAAATAAGCAGTACCGTTACACCATATTTCTAGTCTCCTAGTATTGGTCGTCAATCAAATCTAAGATCCCATCAAAACAGATTTAATCTAATCAACAATTAACATGAAATTTGAGCGCCAATAAAATGTTAGTATATTGCACAAAGATTGATAGAAAATAGACCGGAAAATTGCTTCAAGGTGCGATTAGATCGCTGTCTTTAAGACAATATTTGCCCCCTATATGCAACAGGATATCGGCAAATTTGCCTCCAGGATACAATGAAGCCTCGGTGAAGAACCGATCTGTCACACACTACGTTGCACTGTAGTGTGCGACCGAACAAAACGAAGACGCAGAATGCTCTGGTTTGCACATGAATTCTGAGGGCTCAGATGTAGGATTCGGAAATTACAAGTGTTTAGAATCCCTCCTCTGGCCTCTATTTAGAACTTTTGGAGCACCTTTTCAGGGGCGGTTGTGTCTGTCGGTTGCTTGCAATCGAGGGCCCTGATCGATCCGATCAACGGTTGCAAGGATCCAACGGTTCACATCCGAACAGTTACATCTTTTGGTCAACTGATTTGTCTGAATTCGAAATCGTAACTGTTTGTTCGAATCCGAAATCCGACCGTTTCCTTGAACGGTCGGAAACTGCCTAATGCACACATGTGGTGCACACGTGCGAAGTCAATCCGTGCCCGGTCAACAAGTCAACCGATCGGATCATCTCAGTTCAAATAGGAAAGGCTCCTCAAGCTCCTCGCGACGATGCGGTCGTGCGAAGTGCAAAGTGCGCCTTAAAAGCGCCAATTGCGCCATTCGCACATCGCACACGCGCGCGCGTGCGCGTGTGCGGCGGCGAACCGCCGCTATGAGCTGTGTTCTTCTTATCAAGCCAAACAATATGGAAGGTAAGTTTCCATATATAAGCCATGAATATTTCTTGTAAAATAGTGAGGTGGGACAAAACATTTACAACACTTTTAAACTTATGGTGGGAAAAGTTTCCCTCCAATATTAATTTAAAATTCAAGTAATTTTGACTTGGAGGTTAAAAGCATCCTTTTAATATAGAACCAATCTCTTTAAGGAACCATTTAAAATTAAATAAACATTATTAAATTAATAATAGATAAATATTATTAAAGTAATAAATATTTATTTGGTAAATATCCAACATTCCTCCCCTATTTACAAAATAAATATCCATCCTCCCCTATTTTGGAAATAAAGAAACTGAGAGTCATTCTTAAATCTGATATCCAAAAATAGTATATATATGTACCAAAGAAATTTGAGCATTTATTGACTACTGTATGCATAAATGAAGGTATCCTAATGAATTGAACCTTCACTTAGTGAGAATACATCAAAGTTGATAAAGAACTTTAGTGATCTAATTTCTTGAACTAATTTTCTTGTATAATCAACTGGACATATCACACACATAAGTAATCTAAGTTTTATTTCATTTTAACAGCCAGCACGTTTTATGGCCTTGTGCTTATACCCCAGTATTCATGAGTTGTATTTAAGAAAAGCCTTTATCTTTCTTCGAAGCGGCCACACTTCGTAATTCATATAGGTCAGTTCTATCAAAAATGCCCTTGTAACTTAGACATTTCAACATTATACGTTATAGACTGATTAAGAGAAATACCTTAACCTCTTCCTTACGTTACAAGTTCCACATTATTACTTGAGATGGTTGGAGTTGTAAACTCGCACTTTTAATAATGTACAATCACTACATATGATTTATTTTCCCATTGAACCTTTAGTTTCTGGACTTTAGAAAATAGGTCGGGTTACCATCATAGGTGATGTAATCTATTAGGCTTTAAACCCATCCCTTCTGATGTTTTAATAACTACATCTCTTGCAAGACCTTTTGTAAATGGATCCGCTAAATTTGCAAAGGTCCGTATTGAATTGATAGTAATTACTCCTTCACGGAGTAATTGACTAACATAACTGTGTCTTAAACTTATATGTCTAGACTTTCCATTATAAATTTTGCTATAAGCTTTAGATAGCGCAACTGCACTATCACAGAATAAAGAGATTGGTGGCATAGGCTTCGACCAAATAGGAATTTCTAATAGTAAATTCCTTAACCACTCTGCTTCCTTGCTCCCTGCCGCAAGAGGAATGAATTCTGATTCTATAGTTGCATGTGTTATGCATGTTTGTTTCTTTGATCTCCAAGAAACTGCGACACCTCCAAGTGTAAATACCCATCCACTAGTAGACCTTGACTCATCTGTATCATTGTTCCAACTAGCATCTGTGTATCCCTCAAGTACAGTAGGATAACCAACATAATGTAAAGCATAATCCTTAGTTTTATTAAGATAACTTAATACTCTACTAATTGCTTTCCAATGTTCATGACTAGGATTACTAGTATATCTACTTAATTTTCCTACCGCATAAGCAATATCAGGTCTAGTGCAATGAGTAGCATACATCAAACTACCAATTACTCTAGAAAAGTCTAATTGAGATACACTTCTACTATCGTTGGGTTTTAATTTTATACTTGGATCAAAAGGTGTTGGTGTTAATTTTCCATTATGTTTAAATTTCTTTAGCACTTTTTCTATATAGTGTGACTGAGATAAAATAATATTATTATCTTGCTTAAATAATTTTATTCTAAGAATTACATCGGCTTCACCCATGTCTTTCATATCAAATTTTGAAGCCAAAAAACTTTTTGTATATATAATACTTTCTAAGTCTGTACCCAAAATTAAGAGGTCATCCACATAGAGACAAATAATTATTCCTTTACCCTTTGATATCTTACTATAAATGCATTTATCTGATTCATTAATCTTGAATTCATATGATAAAATAATACTATCAAATTTTTCATGCCACTGTTTAGGAGCCTGTTTTAGATCATATAGGGACCTAATAAGTTGACAAACTTTATTTTCATGTCCTTGCATAATAAAACCCTCTGGTTGATTCATATATACTTCCTCTTCAAGTTCACCATTTAAAAAGGCGGTCTTAACATTCATTTGATGAACTTGAAGTTTATATATAGAAGCAAGAGCAAATAAGATCCTTATGGAAGAAATCCTAGCCACTGGAGCATAGGTACCAAAATAATCAATACCATGCTTTTGTCTAAAACCTTTGGCAACAAGTCTAGCCTTAAACTTATTTATAGTGCCATTAGGATTAAGTTTTCTTTTAAATATCCACTTACAACCTATAGGTTTAGATCCCTGTGGTAAGTCTACTAATTCCCAAGTATTATTGGACATGATAGAATCCATTTCATCATTTATAGCTTCTTTCTAAAATGCAGAATCAATAGACTTAACAGCTTCATCAAAAGTTTGAGGATCTTCATCGATATTAAAAATAAACTTCATTTTCTTAGTTTTCTCATTTCTGGTTCCTTCTAGAAGATACACATAGAAATCTGACCCAAAATCGGTGGCTTTCCTAGGTCTCTTACTTCTTCTAGGTTCCATCTTTTCATCTTCACTACTAGAGAGATGAAGAGAATCAGAAGATTCATCTAATTTAGAGGATGCAAGAGGTTTAGAATTAGTAGAGAAAGTATTCTCATAAAATACTGCATCTCTAGATTCAAAAATTGAATCCTTTTCAAAAATATTATTATGCTCACATACTAAAAATCTGTATATAGGACTATTAATAGAATATCCCACAAAAATACATTCAATGGCTTTAGGACCTAATTTTGTACGTTTATAATCGAGTACCCTAACTAATGCTCTACAACCCCATACTTTTAAATAGTGTAATTTGGGAGGTTTGTTCTTCCAAATTTTATATGGAATTTTAGAAGACTTTTTAAAAGGTATCCGATTTAAAATATAACATGCAGTAAGCAATGCTTCTCCCCATAAATTTGAATTCAAACCAGAATTTGTTAACATAGAATTTACCATTTCTACTAGAGTCCGATTTTTCCTTTTGGCATTTCCATTTGATTGAGGAGAATATGGAGCGGTGACTTCATGAATAATTCCATACTTGTCACAAAATTCAAAAAATTCATGTGACATGTATTCACCTCCCCTATCCGATCGTAATGCCTTAATTTTAAAATCTAATTGATTTTCCACTAAGGCCTTATAAGAGATAAATTTACTAAATGCTTATTGTTAGTATATTGCACAAAGATTGACAGAAAATAGACCGGAAAATTGTTTTAAGGCGCGATTAGATCTCTGTCTTTAAGATAATATTTGCCCCCTATATGCAACAGGATATCGGCAAATTCGCCTCCAGGATACAATGAAGCCTCGGTGAAGAACCGATCTGTCACACACTACGTTGCACTGTAGTGTGTGACCGAACGAAACGAAGACGCAGAATGCTCTGGTTTGCACATGAATTCTGAGGGCTCAGATGTAGGATTCGGAAATTGCAAGTGTTTAGAATCCCTCCTCTGGCCTCTATTTATAACTTTCGGAGCACCTTTCCAGGGGCGGTTGTGTCTGTCGGTTGCTTGCAATCGAGGGCCCTGATCGATCCGATCAACGGTTGTAAGGATCCAACGGTTCACATCCGAACAGTTACATCTTTTGGTCAACTGATTTGTCTGAATTCGAAATCGTAACTGTTTGTTCGAATCCGAAATTCGGCCGTTTCCTTGAACGGTCGGAAACTGCCTAATGCACACGTGCAAAGTCAATCCGTGCCCGGTCAACAAGTCAACCGATCGGATCATCTCAGTTCAAATAGGAAAGGCTCCTCAAGCTCCTCACGACGATGCGACGGTCGCATGGAAGTGCGCCTTTAAAGCGCCTAATTACGCCATTCAGACTTTGCTCGCTTGCAGCGCGATGCTTTATCACGCCAAACAATATGGAAGGTAAGTTTCCATATATAAGCCATGAATATTTCTTGTAAAATAGTGAGGTGGGACAAAACATTTACAACACTTTTAAACTTATGGTGGGAAAAGTTTCCCTGCAATATTAATTTAAAATTCAAGTAATTTTGACTTGAAGGTTAAAAGCATCCTTTTAATATGGAACCAATCACTTTAAGAAACCATTTAAAAATAAATAAACATTATTAAATTAATAATATATAAATATTATTAAAGTAATAAATATTTATTTGGTAAATATCCAACATAAAACTCTAGCAAACTAAATATGGAAAAGTAAAAACTGTTACACTAATCTGCAAATTCTAACCTGAGTCGTCAATTCAAATTAAAACTTAGAGATGTTTACAAAGCAAAGAAAATCTAACCTAGAAAGCAAAGTAAAATATATCCTTCACCCCTCAGCCACAGTCATCAATTGCTCCTAAGAAATTACAGATATCTACACTAATCATCAGCATTCAATTGCAGTCGTCAAGTGCTCTTGAGAAACCTCTGATATCTAATCTACTCTAACTAGTATACACTACTGATCGAAAAAAAATCCAATCTCAGGCATCAATTGATACTGAAATGCTTCGATGATTATTCCTATATCGAGCCCTCTTATTTATAGATCATATGGGGACGATTTATAGAGATCTAGTTCTAATAAAAGAAACTACTAAAAACAAAAGTATCCTAATATAACTCTAATTACTAATTTCATCTTTCCTTATTTCAAAAGTTGATGCACTTCTAGAGTGTTCTTTATCTAGCAGTAACAGAGTCCTTCGGATTAGATCTTTATCAATCTTCTCAGATCCGTGGTTTATCAGACTTCTAATTGCAGGTGTCTTCTAATTTTGGATATAACGGTGATAGTTCTCACGTGATCATCAACAATAACAATAGTAGGAAAGCTTCTATTCTTAGGAAATCATAAATAACTATTTCTTCTTTTATAGCTTCTTTGGAAAATCATTAATCACGATTTTCTTTTTTAAGGAGGCTTCCTCATAGTTGACAATTCTCTGGATTACGCTTTATCGCTTTTTTCTTTTTGTCTCTTTTGAAGAATCATAAATTATTATTTTCTGGCTTTTAGTAGTGGCAAATCATCTTTTTCGCTCAATCGTTTTTCTCATTTCTTTTTAAGATTATTTTGATAAAGATTAATATTTAGGCTCTGATTTACTACTTATCTTTAATATCTGCACATCAATATCTCGTTAGTAGCAAACTAAGTCCTAGTACCACTAAATTAAGGGTGATAAAATGATAAATTATGTGACTGATCACACCCTCAAACTAGTTTTGCTAGTCCCTAACAAATAAGGAAACATAAAATATTTAAAAATTTAAATTTAAATGCCACTTTCGTATGGAGTACGATTGCATTTAGCAGATGCAACAAGCCTTTAAACCCCTTGGTGATCCCTAGTAGAGGAGTTGTAGTCTCCTGAAGGTTTTCAGTGAAGTTACCTACAAACTTCAAATATTTTTGGATTTTTCTAAATTTTTTTATTTATTTTTTTTTTTTAATTTTTTATACTACTAATTATTCAGTTAGTCATTATATGTTCATTATTTCAAAATATTTCAAATATTTTATCCTTAGCTTTCCATCATCGCAATTATCCTTGATCAGAATTTAATAATTTCAATTTTTGCATAGCGTGGAGTGTGTGCATATCAGTGAAAAGTTTATTCATTATAGATTTTTTTAAACTATATTTTTTTAAAAATATTTTCATCCAAACTCTCACTTATTGGCATACTCTCAGAAATAATAGAAATTTTGAGTTCTTATAATATGAAATGTTCGTGAAATTTAAAGGACAATCAGTTAAAAAGATAAATCTTATGGAAAGGATAATCAATTCTTTTTATATAATTTTTTTATTTATTCATAGTATCTATCTCATATATCTCTACTAGACTCATATTTTTATAAATCATAAATCACAAAGGTCTTTCCTGCGGCTTGTAATGGGGCTTTAGGTTTTTAGAATGTTTCAAAGAAAAAGGTCAAGAGGATTCAAAATTATTTCCATGATTTAGCTCTTCCTTTTCTTCTCCTTCTATTTTTCGGCTTCAGTAAGTAACCTCATTTTAGATAATTTCTTCCCATTTCTTTTTCTTTTGTAAATCTCATTTTTCTTTCTTTTTAGTTTGGAAGCATTTTTCTTCTCTTTTCATAATCGTTTTTACGATTTTTCATTCTTTTTCTTTTCTTTTCCCATATTTTCATACATTTGTATTTCTTTTTCAGTTATACCCTTTTCAGCAGATCCCTTATCTGTTAACTCATACTCCTTTCACTCCCTTTTCTTCTCTTCTTTTACATTCTAAACTCTTCGAAATTATAAGGGTTAAGGATAAAAAGTTTTGGGCAGTACATATAGTTAAGGGTTTATAAAATTCTAGTATAAAAAAATTTAGTCTTTAGGCTTCTAATATGGGTTCAAATGGTAAAATATTATGAGATTTTAGCTTTTTGGCTATGGATAGAAAAAAGATGGACTTCGATCATTTTCACGATTTACTAAGATGGATGCCTTATTGCTTTGATATATTTAATAGAGAGTTCTAAACAAATAAATTATCATAATCATAGAGTATATTGATTCTACATTCAGCCATATGAGATTTCAGATAGTAGAGAAGTTCAAAGAAATTAAGCATGAATAAAAACAGTCTCTCTTTCTCTCAGAATAAAGAGGAAATTGGCTCTATAGCTCATTGGATATATAATTTTGAAAATATAATCTAAAATATATGCAGTTTCGATCAATCATATAGTTTCAAATATTCTTCTGATACAATGTTCTAGAAATGCTTAACTTTGAATTGTTACTATTTTTATTTTGATTTTTGAACTACTAGTATGATGGTTTGCTAAGAAATTTGAATTTTTATATTTTTTTCATAATTTGCATATAATGATTCACTAACCAAAAAAATTTCTTTTCGTCTTTTTTTTTTGTAAAGTAAGAAATTTTCAACAAAAACTAAACTAAAAAAAGTAAACTAAACTAATAAAAGTAACTAAACTAACAAAAGTTTGTATCCCCCTCAAACTTAAATGGGACAATGTCCTCATTATGCAAAATAGGGGACAGACAGAAAAAGTTACCTATTTTATTTACTGCTATGTTAGTAATCGGGTATATAATCTGCAATAAAATAAAAAATTGTTTCCCCCAAACTGAGGAGAAAAATACTTTCGATTTTATGGAACTAAAAAAAAATTAGAAAAATAAAATTGTTAATAATGTTGTAACACACGTTGTTGTAAAAAATACAGAGGTAGTAAAAAGAAAAAAAAAAAAATATATATATATATATATATATGTATTGGAATATTTTCAATGAACAGAAGAGAAAACTAAAATATAAGAACTAATTACATAAAAAAGTATAAACCTAGGAAAAATTTAGACACATATTAAACTATGACACTGGCAGCAACGTGCGAGAGAAGGATTCTTCGATAAAGATCGATCCTTGGCTTTGAAATTATCCCGTTAAAAAAATGTTTACCTCCTGGCTTCGAGATGTCCTGCACTTGTTGCTTTTGGAAGAGGAACTGTAAGCCGGGAAGGGGAATAGCGGAGATTAGGGAGAAACAGGGGGCGGTGGCTGGGCGGAAGAGGAGGTGAAGATGAGAGGTGTGTAAGAAGGGGCAGGAGGTTCCATCTTCTTTTTTTTTTTTTCTTCTTTTTGTGCTTTTTCTTTTTCTTCTTTTTGTGCTTTTTCTTTTCTTCCTTCGCCAAAATCTTCTGAACTTTCTCATACTCATCCCACGGGAACTACATAGGGTTTGACTCTGGAGGTGGTGGTGGGTCCTCCTATACTGGAAAATTTTTTATTGGATTATAGTTGGTTTTATCGTCTGTCCTGGGTAAGGATGGGATAGTAGTGATGAGAAGAATGTTTTTGTTAAGGGCGGTCTAATTCTGTATTTGAAGTGCTTGGATGGTGGAATACAAATCGTTGTTTTAAATTTTTTCATTCATTCGAGCTTAATTGCCATAATGATCTTACAAAAGGTTAGTTGGCAATAAATTGGACGTCGGCTGAAATAAATATAAAATGCTGTATGATTTATTATCTGTGATGATATCGAAGGATACATATGATGGGTAATAATTATTTTTATAGGGTGGTATTTACTAGCGTGCGAATAACTAATTTTTTTATGTTGTTAATCTTTATATGATTTTTATTTTAGGAAGCAGGGAAAGAGACAAATCTAAGTTTCTAAATTTCGTGGCCGACAGAAGTTGGAAAATTTTGATTTGCTACTCCAAATAAACTTGCAAAAGACTAAGAAGAGATCAAAGAAAAATAAAAATATAAAGAAATATAAAAAGAGAAAGATAAATATTAGTTTCTAAAAGGATAAAAATATTAGATAAAAATTTGAAAGAATTAGATAAATCCACTTCCTCGACGGTGGCACCAAAAACTTGACTTGGTTGTTATTGTGTATTATAATTATATTAAATTCAAATTTTAACCTATTACAAGCGCACAATCGAAATTATAGCATAGCATGGGATCGTTCCCATGAGGAAGTTCATTATCTTATTAATTTCTATTTCTATCTTCTATCTAAATTTCTATCTTAAAAACTTCTATTTATCTTTAAGATTTCCTAATCTACTGAAGAAATATGAATAAAAGAATAGTTTTCTAATCTAAAGTGCATAAAAATAAATCCTAATCCTCCTTCAGATTAAGGTCGTTAATCTCAATCTTCAGCTTTCGGATATTTATGAAAATAAACAGTACCGTTACACCATATTTCTAGTCTCCTAGCATTGGTCGTCAATCAAGTCTAAGATCCTATCAACACGGATTTAATCTAATCAATAATTAACCAGAAATTTGGGCGTTAATAAAACTCTAGCAAACTGAAAATGGAAAAGTAAAAATCGTTATACTAATCTATAAATTCTAACTTGAGTTGTCAATTCAAATTAAAACTTAGAGGTGTTTACAAAACAAAAAAAATTTAATCTAGAAAGCAAAGTAAAATATATCTTTCACCCCTCAGCCGCAGTCGTTAATTGCTCCTGAGAAATTACAAATATCTACACTAATCTTCAACACTCAATTGCAGTTCTCAATTACTCTTGAGAAATCTCTGATATCTAATCTACTCTAACTAGTATACACTACTGATCGGAAGAAAATCTAACCTCAGGGGTCAATTGATGCTGAAATTCTTTGATTATTATTCCTATGTCGAGCCCTCTTATTTATAGATCATAAGGGGTCGGTTTATAGAGATCTAGTTCTAATAAAAGAAACTACTAAAAATAAAAGTATCATAATATAACTCTAATTATAAATTTCATCTTTCCTTACTTCCTTTAGTTGATGCACTTCTAGAGTGTTCTTTATCTAGCAGTAGTAGAGTCCTTTAGATTGGATCTTTATCAATCTTCTCAGATTTGTGACTCATCAAACTTCTAATTACAGGAGTCTTCTAATTCTGGATATGGCGGTAATAGTTCTCACGTGATCAGCAACAACAACAATAGTAGGAAAACTTCTATTCTTAGGAAATCGTAAATAACAATTTCTTCTTTCATAGCTTCTTTGAAAAATCGTTAATCACAGTTTTCTATTTTCAGTAGGCTTCCTCATAGTTGACGATTCTCTAGATTACACTTTATCGCTTTTCTCTTTTTATCTCTTTTGAAGAATCGTAAATTACGATTTTCTGACTTTTAGTAGCGGCAAATCGTCTTTTTCGCTCAATCATTTTTCTTATTGCTTTTTGAGTTCAGTTTGACAAAGATTAACATTTAGGCTCTAATTTTCTATTTATCTTTAATATCTGCACATCAATATCTCATTAGTAGAAAACTAAGTCCTAGCACTACTAAGTTAAGGGTGATAAAATGATAAATTATGTGACTGATCAGTGAAGTCTCGTAATTCCAAGTGTCACCTGACCACGAGGAGAGATGGGTGGTCAGTAGGGTGTCCCTAATATTTGTAGGGTGAGAAACGGTGAAGAGAGAGTGTGTGGGAGTAGAAGATTTGTTAAAGTGGGAAATCATTGATCGAGTTGGATTTCTGGGATGGCTTGTTGGGCAAAGTAATGTTTTGATCTAACGACACACGATGGTTGTCCCAACTAAAAGATGATAACTCAGTGAAGAAAATTTGGTGACCAATATTGGTGATAACTATAAAATATTTAATTAATATAAACATAGAAATCACACTAGTTTCGAATAAAGAGAATAATAATAATAAGTGATATTATCTATTTAAGAATAATAATAATAAAATAATAATAATAATAATAGTGAAAATAACATAATTATATAACTACAATATTAAGATTTATGCAATAAGTTGAGCCCCAAGTAACCTTTACCTATATCCACCAATGGTTATACAGGTAAGAGACATAAACTAGCACACACTAACATATTGTACGTGCCCCACATAGAATAAAAGACCCTAACATTAAAAGTGGGTACTAGATGGGCTTCTCTATTTGAAAAATAGAGGAGAGACTGGCCTACACTAGCTAAAGATAAAAACCCATATACACTGACATATTATATAAGACCCACATAGGATAAAAGGGACCAAGATTAAATGTGGTTTCTTTATTTGATAAACAGAGACTCTTTATTTGAGAAGCAAAGAATAGACTATTCCATACTACCAAAAAGACAAAAGTTTGCACATACTAACATCCTATAAATGACCCACATGGAATAAAAGACACTAATATTAGAAGGTACCCAACAACTAGCCGGTACTTACACCCCAATGACCTCACACCAACAAAAAATAAAGACATAATATAAGAAACAAAAAAGGAACAAGCCTATACTAGAAAAATGCAAAACCTGCACACACTAACACATTGTACCTGAACTACATAGAATAAAAGATATTAAGTTTAAAGAGGGGTTTCTTTACATAAGAAACAGAGAAAGGCTTTTCAAAAAATAAAAAGAACCAGAGAAGGGATGGGGAGCCACCAATGGGTCCCACCTTCATGACTAGAGCCACCCTCTTACCCGATCCTATTATATAAAACACTATTTCTAATCTCTCATAAAACCCATTGGCATGGGACCTTCTTCAGGTCCTCTATGATGTCATTAAGGGCTTGTGGTTTGAACCGATGAAGTTTTCTATGGGTTACTCAATTCCCTAAGAAAGTTAGCGTCGTCGCGATACCACAAGGTGTCACTTCGGCTCCCATATGGGTGAACCATCACATGCCTGTTACTCTGTCAGGGGTACAAGATTAACCCAAAGAAGATCACGTTGAAGGCGCTGCCAAAGCTCTATGACTTGAGCCAATGGAGGAAGGCCTGGCCCACTATTTCCGAGTAGGCTGTTGTTGCTTCTTCCACTGCTGCTCCTCCGACGGAGACTCCGGCAGTCTTCGTTCCTAGCCATGCTAGATCTACTGGTAGAGCAGCTAGCACTACTACCCCGGTCCCTTCATTTGCTCAGCCCATACCCTTCACAAAATCACCATCACCACCCCTTGAGATGGGGGATACCACCTTTTCCCCTCCGTCTCCTTGTTGTGCTAAGTTTGTGTTGATTGTTCTTTATTACATAAATGGTCAAAATATGATAGAAACAAAGAAGAGTAAAAGTAAAATAAAGGGAAATAAAAAATGGAATAGAACACAAGCACCACCTACAAGATACAGGGCTGTTATAGCAAGTCTTAGATAAGTAAGGGTTGTCCCACTGGGAGTTGTGGATTTAAAAATAGTAAATCTCCAGATCTATTATAGATTTGGCAACTTTAAACCTAATCTAACTTAAACTAGTAAAGCAAGGTAAAGAGAAGGGTTTTTTGGGGGGGTTGTCACTAACTAATCAGAAATAAATAATAAAACAGGAATAAAAGAAAGGGGGTTTAAAGAAGGATGAAAGTGGTTTGGTAAAATAAATAGAAAATGGAGAAGTAGGCAGTTAGGGATTGATTTTTAATGCACAAAGCAATGGAAAATAGAGTAAGAGTTGGATCTGCAGCAATCCTTTATTTTGCTACAAGCATAAATGCAAGGAAGAAGAATCCAACTCACCCTGAGATATGGACTAGTCTTAGGGCTATAGCCTGTCCACTCAAATGGTCATAGGCTATCCCATGGATATAATCTAGTCATCAGGGTAAAAGATGGAATAGTATAATCACTGCAGATACTATGTTTACAAGGCGACAAGCTCATGCATCCATAGGTGCGTAAAATCTATAAAGATCTAATGAAAATCAAAAGAGAGTACAGATTCAATGAAACATTAAAATCACTTATTCATTGCTACAAAGAAACTTACAATGACACAGCTCTCAAGTCTGCAGTCTGTACATGACTCCAAGCTCTTCACAAAGTAATTACAAAGTAATGCACAATAAAAACTAGCCCTAACTGCTACAATGACTTAGCCTGACATGCTGAGCTAAGGAAGGAAGAAAAAGGAAAAAGAAGATGACCTAAACCCTAAAATGGGCTCAGATATTCTGTGTTGTGTGAGGCCTGATCCCCCTTTCAAGCATGCTTTTTCTTTCTTTATATACACACCCAAAAAGTGCTTTATGCTCTGACCAATCAAAGGGAAAAAAAATCAAGACAGTTAGGATCTGCTGATGTGCTTAATTTCAGCCAAGTATTGCTCCCAGGTTGCATTGCACACTTGGACAGGTGTCCCAAGGTGTTGCAGAAGTTTCAAAAGTGCCCCTGAAGTGATAAATTCATGCTGGGTCCCGAGCCTCGAGTGGCTAGAGTATTAAAGTCCATAACTGCTTCTGAAGACTGCTCGAATGGATGAATTTTGAAGGTAAAGAGCTACTTGACAGGTTGTTCGACAGGTATTGAACTACTCGAGTGTGGAGATGCTATGTATGCTCAATAGGATATGATGCTTCAGCTATGGTCTGCTCGAGAGGACTCAAGAGGTTAGGATACAACAGTTTGTGAACTGCTTGATAGTGCTCGAGAGGTTAAATTCAGGCTCTCGACTGGGCTGTGTAAGTGCTCAACAAGATGATTTGCCAGACTTTTGAACTGCTCGAGTGTGTTGTTGCTGCAGGCATGATGTACTTGGAGCTACTCGACAACTGCTCGACAGCTGCTCAAGAAGGTGATCTAGAGGTCTATTCTGTTCGAGATAGCTCGAGAGGACAGACTTGAAGGCTTCAGATCTACTTGAGACTGCTCGAGATGAAGTTTCTTCATCTCTGTTGGTGTGTCTAGTCTGCTGCAGCACTCCATTATGCTTGGGTCCAGCTTTTCTCTCCTTGCAAGACTTCTAGGAGTCCAAGGCATGCTGAACAGCCTCTTGGGTGGGGATTGCCAAGGTTTTATCTTTGTATTTCCATCAGCCCCAATGCTTTTCTTTAATTCTCCTTTTCTTGGCACTTATTACATGGGTTGCTACACTATTCTGCAGATTATTGCTAACTATAAAAACATACTCAAAAGTCAATTATTAAATAGCTCTAAGGTCTAGTAAGGGCTAGGTTAGGCGAAAAGTGGCATAATTCAGTGATCAACACACTCCCAAACCTAATCTTTGCTAGTCCTCTAACAAAGGGAGAATTAAATTATTATTTTAAAAATTAAATGTCACTTTCATAGGGAGCACGTACGCATTTAGTCTATTTATCAAGCATTTTAAACCCCTAGGTGATCCCTAGTGGAGGAGTGAAGTCTCCTGAGGATTTTCAATAAAGATACCCACAAACTTCACAATAGAATAATTAAGTGCAGTGCAGCATATGACAAATCAGTTCTCAAATAAAATTTCATTTCACACCCTATTTTATTATAAATTCAGAGGAGTTAAAACAAAAATACAGTCAGTTTTATAATTAAATCAGCATGTATTTCCATCACAACCAATCAACTTACATCAAGAGTGTAGTGTGTGAGAATCAATGCTAAGCTTACCATTAATGCAAGAATCAGGTTTAAATATTGCCCCAATGAATTTACTCTCAGACCTAATCCTCACCAGGGCTATCACTCAAAAATGAAATTCCAAGGTGTATCACTTTCACTGCAGCTCAAGATTAGTTACAGACCTCAAATAGGCTTGCAAGCATGAGCATAGGCATTGTTGCTAATTCCTGACATCTTCATATTCTTTCCACCATAGATTACACATCCCCTTATCTCCACATAGCAGCTCAATTAACTTTACATCAATAAGGTCTTTTTGTTAGGTTGTAATGTGGCTTAGGGTTAAGGTTTAAAAAGAATAAAAGGGTAAAAGGGATTCAAAAATGATAAATTAACTAAGAGGAGGAGGTGGTTCATGACTTCACCTTCTTCATTACTCACAGCTTCATCTTCTTTTATATTTTTCAGATATGAAGTTGCCAGCTTCTTCTCATCTTTTTAATTTTTCAAATGAAGGGCTTCTTTTGACTTCTCTCTCTTTATTTTTTTTTTATTTTTTATTTTTTTTGTATGAAATGCCACAAATATACAACCACATACATACTATTTTTTACAGACTTCTTCTCTTCTCCCTTCACCAAATGTTGAACCCAGCTCAACTTTCTTCAACATCTTCTCCTTTACCTTCTAAAATCTCAGAGTGAGGGTAAGGCTAAATCAGGTCAATGAGGTTTAGGTTTAATTACTTTATTATTTGTAAAAAAAGAATAGATTTTCAGGCCCAAACAGTGTATGCAAAAGGTAGTTCAATGGGTAGGTATTTTCAGGCTCAAATTGTCCAAATGAGGGCCCTACATCATATCCTTAGTGTCATGAGTTCTGCTAAATAGTTTCAATTTGGGGTGCATAACTTTTGGTGAAAAGATGTTGATTCAATGATTGCTTAGAGCAGAATTTTTTTTGCCAAGACACTCTTCAAATGAAAATTTGATGGGCCCAAATCTCACTGGGAATGGTATTTAAGTAAACTTATGAGGTATATCCTCACATTTTTCTCTCCTTTTAGGTTCACTAAACACTAATTATGAAAAAGATTTCTTGAAGTTTGCTTCTTGGAAGTGTTAAATCTTCATTAGATTTTAGTTTTAAAATGGCTGCTAACAGTTTTAATTTCCTCTTTTGTGAATGGTTAGGTGGGATATGATTTTATTTCATTCAATTTAACTAACAACGTTGCACTATAATTAACTATTTTATTAGACTACCCTACCATACCCCCAAACCTAATATAAACATTGTCCTCAATGTTTCATCAAAGAGTGTAGTTAGGGGTAGCAGGGTTAAGAAAAGAAGAACAAAAATTGCAGAAAAGAAAGAGATAATTATACTAACAACATGATTTTATTCATTGAAACATGGGATTCATAACAAAATAGTATACAAAATAGAACAGTGATTACAACATGCTAACTGGAAAATAAAACAAAATAGAAAACTCCTAAAAAGAGTAAATTCCTAAAAATAGAAATATTTCTACATATGGTATGAATTTGAGTCAATATCTATGTGCTCTTATGCTCTTTCTTTGCCTTTCTTCACACTGTCAGCCTTGGCAGCACCAACTTTTAACCTTGAAGCAGCTGGTCCTTGTTGTTTGGTGTTGCGCTTCTTGGGTTAAGGCTCTTGAATGCTAATTCCCTTAACTTCTGATGGAGGCTCCACATCATGAACACCCAATGACATGAGAATGGCTGATAATGAGTCATACTATAACATCCTGAAACTTTCGACCTTTGAGTAGTACACCTCGATGTGCATGCCCGACTGGTCACGTACCTGACCCAGTGAAAATAATTGATAAGTCATATTAGGTCATGTATTAAGTGAAAATCAGAAGGAGTAAAGTTATGCGTGAACCTCTGAATGAGTTTCAATACACCTAGTTGCGGTGTATGTGCTTAACACCAAAATCAAAGACTTAATATAAGTGTATGAAGCCTAAGAGAATTTATATCTCTTATGATTTTTGGGTTGTAGAGAGGGAATGAAAGTTTACTAATGATTAAATAACTTATTTGACTAATTGGGCCAACTATGTTTGGCTGACTAGTTGGGCCAACTGATCTAGGCCAACTATTCGAGCTGACTATAGGTCCTGATTGGGTGCATGTCGGTTAAGAAACACGTCACCGTTTGGATTTTTCAAACGGAATCTCTTTGGGTCCATTTGAGCTCGTGTGAGATTTTTAGAACCAAGTTTATACACCGCAGCAGTGTGTATTGGCTCAAGACCGCATTTGATTGATAAGTGGTTTGGGGGTACAGGCCCCGAACCGAACCAAAAGATTAATTCTATAATAGCTAACACCTCACTTATGTGTATTCGCTTCACGTGGAGTCTAGTTCCTTGGATATGGCTAACACCCAAAATGGGTGTATGAGTTTTATAAGGGAATCGATCCCTTTAGTTATAAAACAAAACAAAGCTTCTTATGGAAGCTAATTGCCAGGTACATTTATTTGGGGCGTGGGATTTAAAGAGAGAGAAAGAGAGAGAAGATGGAGGAGATCGCACACATGGACGTCCGAAGCTCGGATCGATCCATTGGACTTTAAGTAATAACCTCGTATAAATTTGTGTGATGCGTGAGCCGTTGGATTCCGATATCGTTTTTGAGTGTGTGGGTTGAAGCTAGAGGGATCCAACCTTTGTGATCACGATATACACGATTGGGTGAGGGAAGGGTAGTGCGGTTTGAAAGGGAGCTTCGCCGTAAGCTTCATTTTGATTCAATCGATAAAAGGATCACCAAATTTCACTTTGAAACCCTCTCGTGGGCGTGAGTGCATGGATCGAGGAATCGATCGATTTAGAAGGTAAGAATCTTTGTAAATTTGTTATGAGTTTATGTGTTAGTTAGCTTAGGTATATGGGTTATGATAATTGAAGAAGAAAGATAAACATTTGAAGAAAATGGGTTGTTGAAGTTCAGACCCGAGCTGACAAAACCGGCCGGTCGAACTCCAAATCGAACGGTCGAATTCGTCTAAGCTTGCTGACACCGCCTCAATATTCAGTTGTAACTCTCCATTCTAATCTTCGATAGCCACTATTCTTGCGGTGTTGGAATGAGGGCAGCAAGATTTACAACTTTTGTGAATTGACCAAATTGTGAATCAATTGTTTTAAAGTCAAAATTTAATACGAATTAGGGTTAAATTCTGATTTGGTCGAGATACGAAACCAACTGATTGAATGGAATTCGACTGGTCGATTTTGAAAACCGACCGGTCGCAAATAGCATGACCGATTGATTTGTGAAAAATAGTGAACGTGTAATTTGGGTTCTGAAAAAATCGACCGATCGATTTGGAAACCGACCGGTCGAATTTGAAAACCGACCGATCGATTTGGAAACTGACCGGTCGAATTTGATAGAGTTTGCCGATACTGCTCTGATATTATTGTGGTAATGTTCTACCCTGAACTCGGAATCATATGATTCTTGAGGCATTGGAAAGAGGAAAACGACACCTACAACTTTCATGATTTGAAAATTGATGAATCAAACATTTCAAAGGCTAAAAGTTTAGAGGAATTTATGTCAAATTTCAGGTTAGTACGAACTTGCCCATTTCCACCTCGATTTTGAGGAAACACTTAGATATGTAGGAATTTTTAGTAATTAAGGTAAATACTTAATGAAATTTGAATATGATGTGTTGTAGGTTGAAAATTGAGATTTCTTGTAAGGGAAAGTTGCATTCTTTTGCGTGTCTCGTGAACAAGGTAGGGGAAATTCATCATCTAACTGCATTTGTGATTTTTATTCATAGATAATGTGATATAAATGAATGTTTTGTAACTATTTTAGAAAATATGAAAGCTTTGAAGTATGAATTTTTCATTGAACGCATGAGTGTGTCCGTTTCGTTTATGCATCTGTTTGTGTTCTGTTCCGTATCCATTTGTTTTTCCGTTCCGTTTTCGAATTCGTTTATGTTTCTGATTGAGAATTTGAATTGAGAACTGTATGAATCTAAAATCAAGTGGCAAAGAGGGGTTAAGGCCTCGGGGTTTTTATTTTGTTCCTGCAATGGGATGATTTGGCCCAATGATATGTTATGTTTATGATACGTTCTAACTTCGATATATTTTGTTCCCCGCATATGGGATGCCTACGTAATTGTGCCTTGATTATACCTTATGTGCAAAGAGGGATTGTATGACAGCCCGATTTTCTCTAATTCCACAAAAACCTACACAATAAATTTCTTTTCTTCCTTATATCATAAACTCAGGGAAAATCGGACCGTCCGATTGCACATATCATGATTCGAATACAGAATTTACTTGGGATGCCAACAAGGGTAGAGTCAAAGTAAAATATAACAACAATAAAGGTTCTTCTATACATAAAGACTGAATAAAACGGGCCCACAAGAAAACCACCGGTGATGGCCAACCATCACCTAAATAGTGGCTTCAACAACATACCTTCCGAATGAGTCTGAATACAGTAATAAATCCCCGGACATACCAAGTTCATAATCGAAAAGACCTCAAAACATTCATTATATGCACCCAAAATATACCCATGTCTAAACCTCACCTAAGGTAAAATTTCCCAAACGAAAGATCCCAAGCCTTTCTCCACAGTTGGATCCCGATCAACACCTGTACCTGTGACGTATAGTCGAGGGATGAGCTACATCCTAGCCGAATAGGGAAATAACTGAACATGTAATGCTATCTTACTCACACATATTTCATGAAATAAGCGAAGCATGATCTTATAAGCTGAAAACAGTTTGAAAGTATTTAAATTACCAAAAGCATGAACTGAATGCACATATCATATCTTATCTTTTACTTAACTTGTTCTCATATCACAAAAGACTTATGTCATAAACTTAAATCAAATAACTTAAATAATCTCCGAGCAATATAGCATCGAGCTCCGATGGAATGCCTGCCATCATCGTTCAATTGAACTATATTTCAACTAAACACAAGCTCAAGTCCCATTAACCGAGGTGACTTGGCATACTCATTACCCTCTTGGTAATTTCATCTCATCTTTGTACGGATTGGCCGTCGTACCGATCACGAATATTCTGTCGAGTCAGTCACGGGTATACTGTCGTTTTAGTAGGGTATTCTACAAACCTCAAATCAACTGTACAAAATACCTATAGTTATTCATCGTAAAGTTGTGCTAAATATAATAATTTAAAGCTTTGTTCAAGTCTTGTCTACATTATTTTGCATTACCTAGATGCTTACATCAAAAGAAATACATCCCTGGAATATCACACATTTATATACTTACTGGTTTCTTCCTTAGTGTACACACACCTTAAATTCACATGCTTTAACTAAATTTCGGAACTCATGTCACAACACATTTGATTTCACACACACATATCACTACACACATGCTATTGTAATTAAGAGTACATGTCCAGAATTTTCCCTACCTCACATGGTTCAATCCCAAGCATCAAGGTCCAAAATAGCTCCTCATGCTCAATTTCAAGTGTTCACACCTAAAGTACACAAGGTCATACACAAAGCATCAAGAATGATGCAAAAAGGAAAGGTACAAAGCCTTCCCAAAACTCCAAAGTCTAAAACAGAACACACAGAAAAACTATCAAAATTGATTAATCGATCCCAATATTGATTAATCAAATTTCCAAAATTGATTAATCGATCCCAATTCGATTAATCAAAGCTCCAAAATCGATTAATCGATTCAAAATCGATTAATCGATTTTCCAAAAAAACCAAACTTTTCCAGTCACTGGCAGTGCTCAGTCGATTAATCGATTTCAAATCAATTAATCGAAAATCAAAGATCGATTAATCGAATTAAATTTGATTAATCGGTTTCGAGCTATAGCCTTCAGTTTTGCCTTCCGACAAAAATCGATTAATTGATTTTGACTGCAAAACAACACTTTTCGACTGTACATCTTACCTTCGCCTTTTCTCAAAATTTTTCTTCTTTTATCTCTTTTAATCTAATATTTTTATATTAAATCAATGCTCAAACATCACACACATCATCAATTAACAAAACCTTACCTCAAATCTAACGTATGATGATTCAAGGGCTTGGATCTAGAGCTAGGGCTCCTAGCCTCAACTCCACGAGATCCCACGTGCGATTCCATCAGAATTTAAAGCCCGTGTACGGTCTCCAATATGCAATCTCACGCACAAATCTTTCACATTTACTTCCAAGCATTTACTCTTCTTTCTCTCTAACCTCTCTCTCTCCCTTCTTAAATTCCTAACAACCACAAAATAGAGAATTTACTTTCTCTTATGCTATTTATTATAACCCAAACTTGGGTGTAGAACACACATACACATTGATAGGTGTATATGACCCTACTAAAAGATCTAACACAACCCAAGTGTGTATTTCTACACCAAACCTAATCTAACCTAAATCATCAAGTTGATTTCCACTTGATCAAATAAATGATCAGACGGGCACGCATCCCGAGGTACACTATTCAAAGTTGGGTACGCATCTCGAGGTACACTCTTTAAAGTTAAATTTTTTAGGATGTTATAGGTTAAGTCCCTGAGGTTTTCACCGTGTTCCCATGATGGGATGCTTTGGCCTTCTGATATGTGTGTTTTTGTTCCCTACTTACGGGATGTTTTGGTTATACCTTATGTGCAAAGAGGGGTTGAGTCCCTGAGGTTTTTACCTTGTTCCTCTCGATTGGATGCTTTGGCTTTCGATATGTATGTTTTGTCCTTTGATACATTCTCATTTCTTATATGCTTCTATTTGATGATATGTTGCTCCATTTTGTTATGTTCTCATCATGATAAGTCTCCGTTTCGAACATGTTCTGTTTTGGTACATTTTACTTCTATTTGCTACTGTTTCTAGCTATGTTTTGATAAGTATCTGTGTTTCTCAGATGTAATTGTTCTCGATATGCTCTGCTTTCCATTTCGCTTGTTTTGAAAATGAAAATTGAATCTTCGCAACTCTGTTTGATACGAAGTGGTTTTGAAACTTTATCACCGAATCTATGCATTTCAATGAGAAAATGTAAATTGTGTTTGAATTTCTTCTACTGAGCTTAGATGTAGCTCACCCTCTAACTCTATGTTACAGGTAAAATACTTATCAGGACACTGGACTTGTGGATTGAGGACTTGAGGATTGATAAGATTTCCAGGATCGTAGATTTCGGTAAGTTGTGGTGTTGTTTGTTATTTTTCATGTTGAATATTAAAACTGGAGATTTAAACCATGTCATATATATTACATGCTTTGATTTTTGCATGTATGTGGATGTACCAAGTAAATCCTATGTTCAGATTGTGATCTGGCGGTTCAAGTTTTCCCATTTGGTTGTAGTTAGTTTAAGAAAAAAAAAATATATCTCAAAATTCAGGTTGCAAAAATCAGGGCTGCCACAGTTGGTATCAAAGCTATGGCAGTTAGTATCAGAGATTAGGCGTTAGGTCTTGTTGGGACTCAAACACGATTACATTAGATTCTGTCAGAACTTAGGAGGGATTCACAATCCCGATTCTGAAATCTTTTAGATATTCAGAGCTATGCCTTTGAATGACTTTATGTTTTATTTAGATCCTAGGCATTAAGTCTCCCATGAGACTGAGAGCCTTAGCTATTGGTGTGGAACGTGACTGTAAGTCTAGAGATGTGATATTAGATTTTGTCAGAATTTAGGCTGTGAGATTTTCAAAGTTCTATCCTAGTATAGTAATCGATTGCTAATTGAAACATTTGTTTCATTGTGATAACAGATCATCATGTCTGGCAGAGGCTGACGACCGAGAGGTGGTCGTGTTCGAAACACAACCAATGGTGAAAGAATTGTCGCGAGAGAGAATGCCATCCCTTTAGGAGAAAGAAATGAAGATAGAAAAGAAAAACAAAGAATGATGCATATCATGGAAACTATGGCAAATGTTATGGCTCAGCAAATGGTATTGTTGGCAGCTAACAATGCCAACCATCATCAATCTTAGCCGGTTCAGCCACCTATACCCTCAACATTTATAGAATTTCGGAGGATGCGCCCTCTGAATTTCTCAGGACAAGCAGATCCAATGGAAGCTGAGAATTGGCTCAGTGAAATAAAGAAGATATTCAGTGTGCTTGAGTGCACTAAAGATGAGATTGTTAGGTGGGCAGCTTTTATGTTGGATGGAGAGGTGGGCCCGTGGTTGAAGTCCATGTCTAGGACCAGAGCATAGGAGACTCTAGGTATGTTATGGACCTGAGAGGAATTTGTAGAAGAGTTCAATAAGCAGTACTTCCCTATGGTAGTACGGGATCAGATGGAGGTAAAATTCCTTCAACTAGAGCAAGGAAGGATGTCGGTGAGAAAATATGGAGTGGAGTTCAACTAACTCACATGTTTTACTCTTGAGTATGTGGTCTCAGATCTGATCAAGGCAAAGAAACTTCAATGCGGCTTAAGGATGGATATTAGGGCTAAAGTTGCTGCTTTGAATTAAAAACATACAAAGAAGTCATGAGCAAGGCCCTTGTGAAAGAAGAAGATATATAAGACATGTACAATAGGCGAGAGCAGCGAAGTAAAGGTATAGCTGGTCAAGGGAGGTCGAGCAATTATGAATCGGTAGACGAGAGGCAGAGATCGTTGATGTTAGCGCCATATCAACATGCTCAAACTATGTATTCAAGGCCACCTGCATCTATGCCTATGAGACCCTTCCACCTTTCGAATCCTCCTACGGCTGGAGCGTCAAGGGTTCAACAAGCTATGTGCACCCCTTCATCTGCTCCCATTGAAGCGTGCTAAAAATGCGGAAAGAAACATAAGATGGAGGAGTGTAGACTAATCACAGGTGCATGCTTCAGGTGTGGCCAGAAAGGATATCAGCTAAAGGATTGTCACAAGGCTAAGAAAGAATAGACGACATCGGTATCTATTCCAAGGCCTTAGGTTAACCTTGGCAGTTCATAGTTTCAAATTTCTTTGGTGGTCATTGCATTTTGGATTAATGGCTAGGATATGTACTTCATTGTTACAATTTTGTGGTTTTGGATGGTTAGAATAGTTATTAGTAAGGATGTTGTAAAACTATTGAATCCTAGTGGATTCACTATGATCTTTTACTATAGTTGAATGGTTAATTTTAAATCATGGTTAGCTTGTTTCGATGATTGATTGTTGTATGATGATGCAAATGGAAAGTGAGAAATAATTGCAGGATCATGGTTGTAACTTACATTGTCGTGAGCTTTTTATAGGGTAATGCTTTACATAGCCTCCCTGTTTATGGGATGGTTATTTTATGAAATGGTTTAATTTCCCTATATGGATAATTGTGGTTGTAATTCATATCTAAAATGGTTATAAGTTATGGATGAAAGTTTTCATCATCATTTTTATCATCCTTATTATCTGAGATGCCTTAATAGCCTCCAAAGATTATCGAATAAATGGATAACTTAGTTGTGACTAAATGTTCAATTTAGTTGTGGATATCTCATGTCGAACCTGTAATTTAGGATGATTTGGTCGATCATTATCAAAATGTCACACTTATTTATGGATATCTTGTTAGGTGTTCATGAAACTGCATGGATTCATGTGACAGATTTAGTATGACCATTTTGTTGTACCCTCAGTATTATTACCACTCACAGTAACCATACTCTTTAGGTTGATATTGTGTGTTGCACCCAAATGCGTCATATGAGTTTCCGAGGATGAAAACTTCTTTACGGGGGGAGAATGTAATGACCCCGAATTTTCGTTGATGGTGAGTCATTGACTCTTATGGAAAACGCAGCTACTTGTGTTATGAGTTGCCATACATTCGTAACCTTGAAAATGGTACATCGATTTTCGATGACGAAATTTCTTTATGGTGGGAAGAATGTAAAATCCTGAAACTTTTGACCTTTGAACAGTATGCATTGGTGTGTGTGCCTAATTGGTCACATACCCGACCCTGTGAAAATAATTGATAAGTCATATTTGGTCATGTGTTAAGTAAAAATCAGAAGGAGTAAAGTTATACGTGAACCTTTGAATGCATTTCGATACACCTAGTTGCGGTGTATGTACTTAACACCAAAATCAAAGACTTAATATAGGTGTATGAAGCCTAAGACAATTTATCTCTTATGATTTTTGGGTGGGTTTTAGAGAGGGAATGAAAGTTTATTAATGATTAAACAACTTATTTGACTAATTGGGCCAACTATATTTGGCTGACTAGTTGGGCCAACTAATCTGGGCCGACTATTCGAGCCGACTATAGGTCCTAATTGGGTGCATGTCTATTAAGAAACACGTCATCGTTCAAAATTTTCAAATGGAATCGTTTTAGGTCCATTTGAGCTTATGTGAGATTTTTAGGACCAAGTTTATACACCGTGGTAGTGTGTATTGGCTCAAGACCGAGTTCGATTGATAAGTGGTTTGGGTGTACAGGCCCCGAACTGAACCAAAAGATTAATTCTATAATAACTAACACCTCGCTTAGGTGTATTCGTTTCTCGTGGAGGCTAGTTCCTTGGATATGGCTAACACCCAAAATGAGTGTATGAGTTTTATAAGGGAATCAGTCCCTTTAGTTATAAAACAAAACAAAGCTTCTTATGGAAGCTAATTGCCAGGTTCATTTCTTTGGGGCGTGGGGTTTCTAGAGAGAGAAAGATAGAGAAGATGGAGGATATCGCACATGTGGACGTCCGAAGCTCGGATCGATCAGTTGGACTTTAAGGTATTAACCTCGTATAAATTTGTGTGATGCGTGAGCCATGGGATTCTGATATCGGTTTTGAGTGTGTGGGTTGAAGCTAGAGGGAACCAACCTTTGTGATCGCGGTATACGCGAATGGGTGAGTGAAGGGTAGTCTGGTTTGAAAGGGTGCTTTGCCGTAACCTTCATTTTGATTCAATCGACAAAAGGATCACCAAATTTCACTCCGAAACCCTCTCATGGGTGTGAGCACGGGGATCGAGGAATCGATCGATTTAGAAGGTAAGAATCTTTGTAAATTTGTTATGAGTTGATGTGTTAGTTAGCTTAGGTATATGGGTTATGATAATTGAAGAAGAAAGATAAAAATTTGAAGAAAATGGGTTGTTGAAGTTCAAACCCGAGCTGACAAAACCGACCGGTCGAACTCCAAATCGACCGGTCAAATTCGTCTGAGCTTGTTGACACTACCTTAGTATTTCAGCCGTAACTTTTCGCACCAATATCCAATTCCCACGATTCTTATGGTGTTGGAAAGAGGACAACAAGCGCTACACCGTTGTGAATTGACAAAATTGTGAATCAACTAGTTTAAAGGTCAAAATTTAGTGTGAATTAGGGTCAAATTCTGATTTGGTCAAGATAGGAAACTGACCGATCGAACCGAATTCGACTGGTCAATTTTGAAAACCGACCAATTGAAAATAGCACGACCGGTCGATTTATGAAAAATAGTGAATGTGTAATTTGGGTTCTGGAAAAATCGACCGGTCGATCTGGAAACCGAGCGCTCAAATTTGAAAACCAACCGGTCAAATTTGAAAATCGACTAGTCAAAATTGACAGAGCTTGTCGACACTGCTCCAATATTTTTGCCGTAACTTTCTATCCCAAACTTAGAATCATATGATTATTAAGGCGTTGGAAAGAAGAAAACGATACCTACAACTTTCATGAATATGAAAATTAATTAATCAAATGTTTTAAAGGTAAAAAGTTTAGAGGAAGTTACATAAAATTTTATGTTAGCACGAACTTGCCCATTTCCACCTTGGTTTTGAGGAAACAATTAGATACGTAGCAATTGTTAGTAATTAAGGTAAATACTTAATGACATTTGAATATGATGTGATGTAAGTTGAAAATTAAGATTTCTTGTAAGGGAAAGCTGCATCGTTTTCCTTGTCTCGTGAATAAGGTAGGGAAAATTCACCATCTAATTGTATTTGTGATTTTTATTCATAGATAATGTGGTATAAACGAATGTTTTCTAACTATTTTAGAAAACATGGAAGCTTTGAAGTATGAATTTGTAATTGAATGCATGAGTATGTCCGTTTCGTTTATGTATCAATTTTCATTTTGTTTATGCATCCGTTTGTGTTCCGTTCCGTATCCATTTGTGTTTCCGTTCCGTTTTCGAATCCGTTTATGTTTTCACTTGGGAATTTGAATTGAGAACTGTGTGAATCTAAAATCAAGTGGCAAAGAGGGGTTGAGGCCCCTGCGTTTTTACTTTGTTCCCGCTATGGGATGCTTTGGCCCAATGATATGTTATGTTCATGATACGTTCTAACTTCGATATATTTTATTCCCTGTATACGGGATGCTTACGTAATTGTGTCTAGATTATACCTTATGAGCAAAGAGGGGTTGAGTCCCCGAGGTTTTCACCTTGTTCACATCATGGGATGCTTTGGCTTTCTGATATGTGTGTTTCTGTTCCCCACTTATGGGATGTTTTGGTTATACCTTGTGTACAAAGAGGGGTTGAGTCCTCGAGGTTTTTACCTTGTTCCCGCGAAGGGATGCTTTGGCTTTCGATATATATGTTTTGTCCTTTGATACATTCTCGTTTGTTGTATGCTTCGATTTGATGATATGTTGCTCCATTTTGTTATGTTCTCATCATGATTAGTTTTCATTTCTAACATATTCTGTTTTGGTACATTTTGTTTCTATTTGTTACTGTTTCCAGCTATGTTTTGATAAGTATCCTTGTTTCTCAGATGTAATTGTTCTTGATATGCCCTGCTTTCCATTTCGCTTGTTTTGAAAATGAAAATGTAATCTTTGCAACTCTGTTTAATATGAAATGGTTTTGAAACTTTATCACCGAATCTATGCATTTCAATGATAAGATGTAAATTGTGTTTGAATTTCTTCTACTGAGCTTAGATGTAGCTCACCCTCCGACTATACTTCATAGGTAAAATACTTATTAGGACACTGGACTTGTGGATTGAGGACTTGAGGATTGATAAGATTTTCGGGACCGTAGATTTTGGTAAGTTGTGGTCTTGTTAGTTATTGTTCATGTTGGATATTAGAACCGGAGATTTAAACCATGCTATATGTATTACCTACTTTGATTTCTACATGTATGTGGTTGTACCAAGTAATTCCTGTGTTCAGATTGTGATCTACGATCTGACGGTTCGAGTTTTCCCATTTGGTAAGTTAGTTTAGGAAAAAAAAAATATGTCTTCAAATTCAGGTTGGGAAAATCCGGGCTATCACACATACAACCCTGCATATTGGTTAGCCCTCTGCTCATACAATTTATATATAGTTTCAGCATTGTCCAATTTTTCTTATATGGCCAACAACTCCCTCTGATGAGCTAGTATAATTGCTTCCAAATGTTTCCAATTTGCTGTCCTCATCAGGTCTAGCTGATCCTCACAAGTTTACAGTACATTATTTCTCACAAAGTTGACCAGCATGCCCACATCCTCTGCAAGATATGTGGCATGCATTTGAGTAGTGAGGGTCGGTGCTGGAGGTACTTTGGATGGGTCAGATGGTACAATGGCCCAGTTAGATGAATCATGAGTAGAGAGGGAGACAAGAGCTGCTTCAGTAGCAGGTTGGATGGAAAGGGAAGTAATGGATGGTTGGGAAGGGATCAGCTCCTCCTCAGGAATTTCTGTTCGGGTGGAGTTGGAAGATGTGAAAATGGGGACCAGAATCAACTCTTCTTCAAAATCAGTTTGGGTGGCAACATCAAGTGTTGTCATAGTTGTAGAAGAGGGTTGGCATGGAGGAGGGGTAGGGATAGGGTGGGGTTGTTAGGGTGTGAATGAATGAAGGGTTGATTGGATGAAAGCCAGGTTGGTTTGGATGGAGGATTGGTTTTCTGGGTTGGTGTGGATTTGGGCTTGAAGAGGGATAGGATTTGGGTTAGAGGGTCCGGCAGGGTAGGGGTAACATGTTGAGGGAGAATTGGCTGAAAGGGTGAGGTAGGTGCATGGTTAAATAGGTAGTGGTGTAGGGAGTCAGGTAGCAGGGTGTACTCATGCCTAATGTCCTCCACAATGGAGTCCATTAGGGCTGAGAAACCCTCTGTGATAAATTGTCTGAGGTGGTATGAAATGGGTTTTGGATAGGGGATAGTGGAGGGTAATGGGCAGGGGAAGGAATAGAGGTGTGGATAGGTGAATGGGTAGGTGAAGGACTGGGGTAAGTGGTTTCCATGGTAGCAACCATTCGCTCATTGTCAGGAAGGGCAAATGGAGTAGGTTCTTTAGGTGCTGGACTTAGGATGGGTGGGGGTATGATAGTGGGTGTGTTGGTTTTTGTGATGGGGTGTTGAGTTTTCTTTTTATAGGTTTTATGGATTGGAGGTGTAGGAAGGTTGTAAGGGAAAATTATGGGAGGAGGAGGAGCTAATACTGGAATGGATTGGGAAGGTAAGGTTGGTGGAGTAGGGTGGACAGGTAAGGATGGTGGAGTGTCCACTGGTGGAATGGGCTCAAGGGTGGATCATGGAGGAGCTACTGATGTGGCTATTGAAGCTTGCACAAGAGGTGCTGCAGAAGTGGCTGCAAAAGCTTGCACAGGAGGTGCTGCTTCAGACTCCTTTTTCTTCCTCTTCTTCATTATTGTTATGCTAATTTTCTACTACCTTTATCCAAATACAACTGGTGACAACTCAGCAGTGGGCTCTCCTACTTTCCATACATATCATCCTTTCTTGAGCAAGGCTGTGATCAACCTGCTGTAGGGTAAACCTTGAAATGTCTGCCTCTTCTTCACCATACCATGTATGTCACTCATTCCCTCAAAGATTAATTTGGCAGCATTAAAGAAATGTCCCAAAGAGAAAGAGTACAATGCATCTATAATTGGCTGCCTCCTCTCCTACTAGTGTCCAGCCACAAATACATTCTTCCTCAAAACATTATTCATGAATAGAAGGTTTGTGCTGAAGTCGCTCCTCATAAGTGAATCACCAGATGCTTTCTTCCCCTGAGCTAAATGCTGGGCTATTTCCTACATTGAGGCACTAATTGGGGCTCCTAGGCTGTAAGATGGATCATATGTTGCGGGGATCCCCAATACCTGATCTGGCCCTCCCCCTAATTATTTTGTCCTAATATTCTTGTACCACAACTTCACTAATCTTGGGTAAACAATTTCTTCCAAAGGCCTCAACAGGAAATCCATGGAGGCTTTTGTCAAAAACACAATGGCTTCCTTAGCCCACTCTTCCTTAGTGAAAAAGGACCTATCGAAGATGGTCTCGAGTACCAGGCTGAGATTTCCCACAAAGTCATTAGGGGTAGTAAAGGGGTCGAACTCAGGGGCAGCTCCCCTGCCCTTCTTTTGTTTCTTCTATTTTCCAATTTTAGGCTCATGGGTGCCAACCTTAGGTTTCTTCATTGGAGCTGCTGAGTCACCCGAAATAACAGATTTTCTTTTTGAACCATTCGTAGGAGCTACAGGAGCTGTGGAAGAGGCAATCCTCTAGGATTTTCTGGTTGGTGAAGGGGAATGGGTTTGGGCAGGACTAAGCAAGTTGGTTAGGGTTTCTTCAAACTCAGTGTTGTCAGCTATTTTGAAACTCTAACTTTTATCTAATTTCTCCAAAACCTTGGTTTCCCTAAACACAGCAAACACTGAACGCACTAAAAGAAGATGATGAATCCACTAATCCTCAACAAAAGGGTCCAATCCCATAGAAAATACACAAAGAACGAAATGGATTGAAAAGGAAATCAGAACTTACCCAAACTAGGGCATTGCAAGGAATGATATATGCAAATCCAAAGATCCTAGGTGCAAAATGTTTGGCTGGAGTTGTTGATCAAGCTGTTAGCAATATCGGATGAGTGGAGTAGCAGGTAGCGAGTAGTGGAGTGGGAAGAAGAAAACTGGAGTGAGTGAAAGGGTGAGAGTGTTTAGCATGAAGGGATGAAATGGGAGAATGAACCTCACGAGAGCTTTATAAGCTCAGGAAACCGAGCTTCGACAGCATGAGGCTTCATAATTGATTTTCTCGAGCAGTTCTCAAGTGGCAGTAATGTTGAGAACTGGAAAATGCCATTTTCCACCCCTTAACCTGAGTCTTGATAGACCTTTGAGAGTACTAAATAAGTGTTTTTAGCGTTTGTTTTACAACTAACAATAAAGGCAGGCTTAACCCTGAAAGCAACTTAAAAGTGCCAAAAAGATGATGACTCATGTGAATCTAGTGGAAGAAGGAGAAGGGACAAACTCACTGGCTGACAAAATGCCTAAACTAAAGAAGGCAAAGGCCTGATCTCAACCTGGAGAGAGGTTTAGAGCTATTCGAACAGAAGAATGCTTTATAGAATGCTTTTCGAAAAGAACCTGAACTTTTCGAAAAGAACCTAAACTTTGCGAACAGAAATAAAAGCTCCAGGCTTAATTTTCGAAGAGCACCTGAACTCTTCGAAAGGATTTCTGACCTATTAGAAAAGAAGAGAACTCCTTGCGAACAGCACCAGAACTGTGCGAAAAGAGCTTCAGAAGTCACAGTACCTTGCGAAAAGTTCTCCAAACTGTGCAAAATGGTATTCTGAAGATTCCTAGCATCTACAAGGGTAATTCAGTAATCTCTGCACATGCCCCAATGCATTTAAAAACCCAGGGACATTTTGAAAGATTCTGAGCATGAACCAAAGGCATATTCCACCCCATGTGAACACTCGAAGATGAAATTACTTGGCGAGAACTTCTAGAAGCTCTAACAGATTTTTGAATTACATAACAAAATTGATGCTTCTATCATCTGATTGGCTGAACCAGATCAAGCAGTTCTGATTGGACAAAACAGATCTGGATCCTTGTGCTCGATTCCTATTAGTTGATACAGATCTAACCAATTCTAATTGGTTGATACACATCTGAGATAGACTTGGGGAAAACTATAAATAGATGAACCACTTGCCCAATTTTGGTATCCAGATTTTGAGTTTCATTTCTATTGCCCCATTTTCAACTCAGATAGCTTGTCTGAAACCTCTGTAATAGCCTAGCTTTTGTTTGTACTTGAGAACTGTGAGATACTTGTGTAAATTCAAGTGAGAATTGTATTCAAGACTATAAATCTGAGAGCTGTTTAAGCTGTGCTCTGTAATTGTAATGGCAAATTTGAAAAGATTGCTGTGAACCGTACGTTCTCAATTGGATTCATGTTAAGGGTTCCCTGTGATCTCCTTATTTCATTAGATTCCTTTAGATATACTGTTTTTAAAGCAATTTCCCTTAATTCATTATCCCTGTGAGAATTGGCGTTTGTAACCTAATTTCTCACAGCATTTGTAGTAGTGATTTTGTTCTGAATCACGGATTCGAATTGAAGATTGTTGGATGATCTGTGTCCATTGAAGTGGACAGACCATAGCCATAAGTCCAACTTAATTTCAATCCTTGAGTTGGATTACTTTCTCTTGCATCTGTGCTGGTAGCCAGATGAAGATTGGATAATATCTCATTTGCTTTATATTTATTCTCATTCTACAATCAAGTACTAAATCGAAGTTAGATATTATTTCTCCATTCTTATTAATTTACATCAAATCTCCCCAACTTGGTTCTGAATCATTTAGTTTTAATTTTTACTTTTATCATTTAGTTTTAATTTTTACTTTTATCATTTAGTTAATGTGACAAATTCAACCTCCCATCTTATGTGCTTTGTAGATAGGATCAAACGTCAGATCTGGTAGCTCAGATCTGAAGGTTTATCTTACATTTTAAATCAATTCCCTATGGACGATCTTTTACTCACTTACATTTAAACTTGCTACAATTGGCAGGCTAATTATGTTCTCTCTATGCTGATATTTTCTTATTCTTTTGAGTTTTCCAAATTCAGTACAATTCATCATTTGTAAGTCTATTTTCAAAATACAAATAAATCATTCACACTTAGAACAACAAGTTTTTGGCGCCATTTCCGGGGAGTAGATTTTAAAATTGGTAGACCTAAGTTTTTTTTTTATTGTTACATCAGTGCTAGCTGTTCCATTGTTTAAAATTTGTGCAGTTATTCCTATACATTTGAGCTTGGAATCTACTTTGAAAGGAATACTGAAGGTTTGCTTTGCATAATTTTACTCTCTATTTCTGTGTTGTATGTTTGGTAGGAGGACTCTCAATCCTGAGATTGTCCCTTTGAATTTAGAAATTGAAAGGCTAATAAGAACCAGACAAACATCATAGAATTTTGCTGAAACTGCTACTATGGGTGAGCAACTTAGACTTTTGAGGGATTACTTTGCACCTGGTGCATATAATTCCCCATTTTGTATCTAATTTCCTATTGTTGAAGGAAATTATGAGATCAAATCATCAACTATCCAGATGATGCCTTCTTTCCATGGTTTAAGTAAGGAAGATCCATACAAGCATGTGGATGAATTCTTGTCTCTTTGTACAACATTCAACATAGCTGGACTGGGTCCAGAGGCAACCAAGCTTAGGCTCTTTCCTTTTTCATTAAAGGACAAAGCTAGAGCATGGTTGTCCATGTTGCCACCAAACAACATTGCTTCTTGGAATGATTTGCAATGTCAATTTTTAGCCAAATACTTCCCTATGTCTAAGACTAGCCAGTTGAGACAAAATATTGTTTCTTTCTCACAACACTCAACTGAAACTTTTCATGAAGCATGGGAAAGGTTTAGAGAACTTTTAAGGCAATGTCCTCATCATCAAATTCCCCGATGGCAGCTTATTCAAAGCTTCTATCAGGGAATTGATCAAAAGGGCAAGAATATGGTAGATGCTTCCTGTGGAGGCACCTATTTGCAAAAAATAGTTGAGGAAGTCTGGGACCTATTTGAAGTGATTGATGAAAATTCAACTCAACAGGAATCTTTGTGAAGAGACATTGAGAATCCTGCTCGGTTGAACAATCAGCAGACCACCAAGGGCAAGATTTATGAGGTGAATGAGTTGGAAAGAAAAATGGATAATTTGACCACTAAGCTTGATAAATTGATGGACTCACTTAAAAATCCAATGGTTGCAAGAGTAGAGGAGGCATGTCTGATATGCCAGTCCCCTACTCATTCACATGATCAATGTCCAGCTGCACCACAGTTCCCAGATCTAGTAGTGGAGCAAGCTCATGTTGTCCAATTGTTTGGACAGATGCAGTCAAATGAATATGCATGGAGAGGGCACCCCAATTTAAGGTGGAGCCAGGGAAATTATCAATCACAACAGCAACAGCAACCAAAGAATCAAATACCTTTCAATACTGCTCAGCCTTACCAGCAGAATTTTTATACCAAACCAAATTTTCAGCAGCCCATTCCACAACAGATGGCACAACCTGTGCAGCAATCTGCTCCAGTTCAAACTCCTTCCAGATCCTCTTCTTTTGAAGACCAAGTTCTAGCTTCACTCCAAAATTTAGGGTCTTTAACTCAAACTGTAAACTTTCACAGTTAGAGCATAAAGAGGATTGAAGAAACATTGGGTCAACTTTCAAATACTTTGGCCAAAAGAGAAGAAGGCAGGTTACCCAGCCAACCATTGAACAATCCTAAAGGATAATTTATGGTTGGAGATGCCTCTATTTCATATGAAGAAGTAAAAGCTATCACTACTTTGAGAAGTGGAAGAATTGTAAATAACAATGTGGATCCTAAAAAAGAAGAAGAATGATAGATATGCAGTAGGGAGCAAGATGATGTTAGCATTGAAGTCGTGTTACCTCTGAAAAATCAAAAAAATGAAAAAACAAAAAATCAAAATAATTCTGGTAATGATTTTAAAGCTATAAATGAAGGACTAGTTCCTCATTTGCCATTTCCCCATGCGATGAAATATGCATCCCCTTTTGATAAAGGGAATACAAAAATAGATGAAATGATGGAGACTTTCAAGCAAGTCAAGATAAATCTACCTTTGCTTGATGCAATCAAACAAGTTCCAGCATATGCAAAATTTTTGAAAGATATTTGCACTCATAAAAGACAATCTAGGATACAGTTATCCAAGAAGGTCTTTGCTACAGAAAAAGTTCAACAGATTTTGTCCATTGCCACACCTCCTAAACTTCAAGATCCTGGAATCCCCACAATCCCTTGTCTTATTGGGGAACATATCATTGAAAAGGCTTTATTTGATTTGGGTGCTAATGTCAACCTGCTTCCATATTCTGTATATGAGAAACTAGGTTTGGGAGAGTTAAAACCCACTTATGTGGTGTTACAACTAGCAGATAGATCTGAAAGAAAGCTAGTGGGGGTGATTGAGGATGTATTGGTAGGGGTAGATAAGTTTTTCTACCCTGCTGATTTTTTGGTATTAGACATGGAACCTATAAAAAGCAGAACTTCCATCCCTGTCATTTTGGGGAGACCATTCCTGGCTACAGCCAATGCTTGCATTCAATGTAGGTCTGGTATTATGGAAGTGTCTTCTGGAAATATGAAGGTATAGTTAAATGTCTACAATGCAGTTACACAGCCTCAATTCAGTTATGAGGAATGCTTTCTTGTTGATTTGTTGGATGAACTGGTAGAAGAGACTTTACCACAGTTTTTGCAGTGTGAAGATTTAACAACAGATGTTAAAGATGCTTGGTGAAATGCTGTGGAAGAAAAAGTTTGTGCCTCAAAGTCTGAGAAAGTTAATGTTGGGCAAGGAACTCATGATCAATCAACAAGGTTCTCTTCCTGGAAACCAGCTATTCTTCCCCTTCCACAAACAGCCAAGGTACCTTTGTTACCTTCTTTTCTCAGCCCACCTGATGTAGAGCTGAAGCAATTGCCAGAAAATTTAAAATATGTGTTTTTAGGAGACCATAAAATATTGCCTGCGATTATTTTTTCCTCCCCCACTCAGGAACAGGAGGAAGAGTTGTTGATTGTATTAAAACAGCATAAGAGGGCAATTGGCTGGACTATTACTGATTTTGGAGGAACCAGTCCAGCTGTTTGCATGCATAAAATTCACTTGGAAGAAGATGCAAAGCCTTCTAGAGAAATGCAAAGGAGGCTGAATCCTCATATGCAAGATGTGGTCATGAAGGAGGTTGTTAAGTTGTTGGATGCAGGGGTCATTTACCCCATCTCAGATTCAGCTTGGGTGGCACCTACACAGGTGGTACCTAAGAAATCAGGGATTACTGTGGTAACCTCAGATTCTGGTGAGCTCATTTCAACCAGACAAACCACTGGTTGGAGGGTCTGTATTGATTACAGAAAGCTTAATACAATGACCAGAAAAGACCATTTCCCTCTTCCATTCATTGATCAAATTTTAGATAAGCTAGCAGGAAAAGCTTATTATTATTTTCTTGATGGTTACTCTGGTTACAACTAGATTCCTGTGTATCCACAAGACTAGGAAAAGACCACATTCACTTGCCCCTTTGGCATTTTTGCCTATAGGAGAATGCCTTTTGGTCTTTGTAATGCTCTTGCTACCTTTCAAGGATGCATGTACTCCACTTTCTCTGATATGATTGACCAATTTATGGAGATTTTTATGGATGATTTTTCAATATATGGAGACAGTTTTGCCCAGTGTTTACATCATCTCAACTTGGTGTTACAGAGATGTGAAGAAACCAATCTATTTTTGAGCTGGGAGAAGAGCCATTTCATGGTCACCCAAGGCATTGTCCTTGGCCATGTTGCCTCCCACAAGGGCATTGAGGTGGACAGAGCAAAAATTGATTTAATTGCACATTTTCCACCTCCCAAAACTGTTAAACAAATCAGAAGTTTTCTAGGGCATGCTGGATTTTACAGGAGGTTCATTAAGGACTTCAGTAAAATATCCAAGCCTCTTTGTCATTTATTGTGCCAAGATGTTCCTTTTGTTTTCAATAATGAATGCCTGAAGGCATTTGAATTCTTAAAAAATTGTTTGATTTCAGCCCCAATACTAGTCTCCAGATTATTCACTGCCTTTTAAGCTGATGTGTGATGCATCAGATTATGCTTTGGGAGCTATTCTTGGGCAGAGAAAGGATAAGCTGCCTCATGTCATAGCTTATGCCAGTAGATCAATGATTGATGCACAACTCAATTACACAACAACGGAGAAAGAGTTGCTGACAGTTGTTTTTGCCTTGGAGAAGTTCAGGTCATATGTTTTGGGTTCACAAATTGTGGTGTTCACTGACCACTCAGCCCTGAAATACCTGTTGTCTAAGAAGGATACCAAACCAAGATTAATCAGGTGGATCCTCCTATTACAGGAGTTTGATTTACAGATTAAAGATAAAAAGGGTGTGGAAAATATGGTGGCTGACCATCTGTCTAGAATTCTAACTGCTGAGATTGATAGGTTTCCTATCAATGAATCTTTCCCTGATGAGCAACTTTTTGCTATCAGTGTACACACCCCTTGGTTTGTAAATATAGTCAACTTTTTGGCTACTGGAAGGACCCCTCAACCCTGGAATAAAATGGATAAAAATCTTTTCTTCTCAAAGGTTAAACATTTTATTTGGGAGGATCCTTATTTGTTCAAGATTTGTGCAGACCAAATAATTAAAAGATGTGTCAATGAAGAAGACTTTCATAGCATACTCTCCATGTGTCATGAACAGGCCTGTGGAGGTCATTTTAGTGGAAACAAAACTGCTGCAAGAGTTTTGCAGTGTGGATTTTATTGGCCCACACTCTTCAAAGATGCACTGCAGCACTGTAAGTCTTGTTAGAACTGCCAGAGATTGGGCAGCATTTCCAAGAGAAATTCAATGCCTTTACAGCCCATTTTGGTAGTTGAGTTGTTTGATATTTGGGGGATAGATTTTATGGGACCTTTTCCTCCCTCAAATGGTTTTAATTTCATCTTAGTAGCTGTGGATTATGTATCCAAATGGGTTGAAGCCACAGCCACTAAAACCAATGACCACAGAGTTGTCCTGAAATTCTTAAAGGGCAATATCTTTTCCAGGTTTGGTTCCCCCAGAGCCATTATCAGTGATGGGGGAAGCCATTTTTGTAACAACCATTTTGAAGTTCTATTGAAAAAGTACTCTGTGACTCATAGAGTAGCTACTCCATATCATCCATAGACCAGTGGACAGGTGGAGATTTCCAACAGAGAACTCAAACATATACTGGAAAAGACTGTGAAGAAGGACATAAAAGATTGGTCCCTTAAATTGAATGATGCATTGCGGGCATATAGGACAGCCTATAAAACCCCAATTGGCATGTCCCCATTCAGATTGGTCTATGGTAAAGCATGCCATTTACCAGTGGAGTTAGAATATAAGGCCTTTTGGGCTATTAAAACCTTGAACATGGATCTTACTACTGCTGGTAATCACAGGAAACTGCAGCTTGCTGAGTTGGAGGAGCTGAGAATGGATGCATACACCAATGCAAGATCTTACAAAGAAAAAGTTAAGGCTTTCTATGACAAAAATCTGCTGAGAAAAGAGTTCATAGCTGGCTCCACGGTATGGCTATTCAACTCAAAACTTAAGTCTTTTCTTGGAAAGCTGAGATCCAGATGGGAAGGGCCATATACTATCATTCAAGCATCTCCTTCTGGGGCTGTTAAAATTATGGACCCAAGTAATGGGAGAACCTTGAAAGTAAATGGTCAGAGGCTCAAACCATTCATTGAAAATACCCTGGAGCCTGTGCTGACCATCTACCACCAAGAGCCTCTAAAAATTTGATATTAAACAACTGTATCATATGTATTTTACTTGTGTTTGTTTTGTAGTTTTTGCATAGTTTATTTCTCTCTGTTTTTAGTCATGTTTTACACTCAAATCGAGAAGTTTAAAATATGTGAAAAATCAATTCGCAAAGAAAAAAATTCATTTCAAAAAGTTTAATTTCCTTTTCGAAAAGGATCTGGACCTGTAACTAACTGCTCAAAAAGAATGATTTGCTTTTCGAATAGATGGTTCTAAAGCCTTTTGCTTTTCGAAAAGTTAGTTCTGAAGCCTTTTGCTTTTTGAAAAGTTAGTTCTGAAGCCATTTGCTTTTCGAATGGTACTGATGCCATACTCCTTTGGAAAAAGGATTGTTTTGAACTTTTTGAAGACTTCAAAGATGCTTTGCGAAAATCGTTTTAAGCATATTTAAACCCTTTCGAAGCAAGGGTTTCATATTCGAAAGCCTTCCCTGAGTGTCCTGTTTCACAGAAAACCCATTTTCCTTCCATCCCTGCGTGCTTTTAGAGTTCAGATCCAATTTCCGTCATATTTGTTCCACTGAATAAGCTTGAAGAGAGGGATCTTTTACTTCTGATTCTGGAGGATTTGATCAAGCGATCAAAGATTTCAAGCAAAACCCTAGATTTCGGTATTTTTCCTTACATATCCTCTGTTTGTGTTTTGCAAAGTTGATTTCTGTATTAGCATACATTGTGTGACATTCAAACAAGGTTTTAAAATGGGGATACCTGAAAAATCATTGGCTACAATGTTTCTGAAGTCTTCTGCTAAAAAAGTTAGCAAACCCTTCACAAAAGGAAAAGTCAAAACCTCAGCCAAAAGGAAACTGTCGATGGATAAAGCTGATAAAATTGAGAAAGGGAAGAAGGTTAGACATGAGGAACCCATCCCAGCGGCTGACCCTAGTTCTGAGCCTGAGCTTCCTCCTCTCCCTATGCATCTGGTACTGCCAAGCCCTTTCATTAAAGCTCAAAAGCTGATCCCAGAGCTTATCGTTGATGAAACCGTTTTCTTGAACAAACCTGAATGTAAGCTATCCTTGAACTACATCAGGGATGCTTCACTAAGCAATATCCTAACCACGCTTCCTGAGAAAATCTATCCAAGAATGGTGAGATTATGGTATCAAAATATGGTAAAAGTGACTGAGAAGGATGCTGATGTCCCTACTCTTGTAATTTTCATTGATGATTGCGATTTAACAGTCACTTATGAAGACATTGGAAATGCCTTGGGGATCCCATTTCAACATGATCCGGCTGGTCCTTTGGTTACACCAGACACAGCTTCTTTTAGAGAAATGGCTACACATCTAACCCAAGGCATAGTTGGAACTGGGCAGTCCATCATGAGGAGAGACTTAGCACCTCAATTTTTGCTGATGGATTCCATTTTGAGGGGATGTTTTTATGTCACTGGGCAAAGCTAGGAAAGAAGAACACCCATTTTGGAAGCCCTCTTTCATTTCTCTAAGGGGCAATTCTTTAATGCCCCTATGCTAATTTTTGAAGCCATGGATGACATCAGTGTCAAGATGAAGGAGCAGAAAATAGCTGGAATACCATTTGGTAGGCTGATCATAGCCCTACTAAGAGCCAAATTTGACATTGATGAGCAAGAGCCATTTGAGATTGTCTCCCCTCACGCTTTTGGGAAGAGGGCTTGGACTATAAGCCAAACCATGTTGAATAGAATGAGGGAAGAGGTTGAGCCAGCCCCTACAGCTGCCCAAGAATTTTCCATACCAGACCCTGAGGTGCCCAGCTCTTTAGCTACACCTATTTCACTTGCAGCTGACATTGAACAAGTTGTCATTCCTGAGGTGACCAGCTCTTCAGCTGCACCCATTGTTGAAGAGGTCATCATCTTACCCACTTCACCTAGCACAACTCCTATTCCTTCACCCATCACTCATAACCACCATAATCCCAATTGCAAACTCTCCCTCTACACCAACCACTCCAGCCATACTCACACCACCAATTTCCCCTAACACTGTCCAAGATATGGCCACAGATTTTGTTGAACAATCTCCTAGCACTCCCCTTCTCCAAAGCTTCTCAGGTTCACCTGCTCAATCAACTCATACACCTGAAATAACTCATACCCCTGAACCTGAGATATTCACAACAGAGGCCTATTCATCGTTGATGGGAGCCATCTTGGAGAACATTGTACCACTAATCCCTCCTCATTTCACCCATTTGGCTACTTCCCCCTTTACAGCCATTTCACCCATTGCCCCTCAACCATCTACATCAAATTTACCAGCCCCTACTTTTCATACCACACCCACACCTGACACAATTAGCCAAATCTTTACCTTTCTCAAATCCATCCAAGCCCAACTATAGATCAACACAGACAACCAGTCTGTGACAAATTCCATTCTCCAAACCTTGGCCTCCACATCCCAAACAACCACTTTGTACCTCATTTCTGACCAAGCAACCCAAACAGATCCAGAGGTAATAGTTTTAGATCCCATCCCCACTGTGTCTGACCATGCTACCCAATTCGAACCTGAGGCAATACTTTTGGATTCACCTAATCCCACCCTTAATGTCTCTGCTCAAGCCACCCAAATTGACCCTGAACTAGTGCTTGTAGATTCCTCTACCCCTTCCCCCACTGCTGGAATACATCTGGTCCCCTACCACTCCATTCCCATCCCACGTTTTACCACTCTTAAAAGGGCTATGGAAGATAACCCTTACATCTTTCACGACGTCCTTAAGGGGATTGCCGATTTCCACACTTACATCAAAACCCCTTATGAAGACCAGATTCGAAAACTGGAGCAGTTTATGAAATTTGAGAGAGAGAAGATGAAGGACCTGTTGGGCCAAACTTTTCAGATGGTTAAGAGTGAACAACACAAAGTTACCATGTTGGAAGCACAACTTGAACAAGAAAAATTGAGGGCTGCTAGACTTGAAAAATATATTGGCCTCACCAAAAAGATCAAATTTGAGGAATACACCGAGCTGCAAGCCACAATCCAAGAGAAGGCCAAATCGAGTTCAGACTCCAATACTGACTCAAGTTCTGACTCTAACAGTGATTCTAGTTCTAATCCCATTGAACCCACTTATGATACAGACTTTGACCCCAGTTATTAATACATTGTATATGTTTGTTTTGTTGGGTCTGTAGTATGTAATGCCTGTTTTCTGTTAACTATTGTTAAATTGTAATTCCTGTGCATTTCTTTTCTGCTCTGTCAATATGATTTCTACTTTTTTTGTTCTTTTCTTTGCTTATGCACTTCGGACCAGTGAGGACACTGCTCACCATAGGTTTGGGGGTGTAGCAGAATTACCAATAGTTTAGTTAACATCAGTGCAGCTTATGATCACAATAAAATTTTTGAAGATGAAGTAATTTCACACCTGTTGTTTTGAAAAATGAGGAAGTTAAAATTTTTTAAAATTAATTTCCTAATGTAATCCTAATACTTTCATAAAGTGAATGTCAGAAAATTTCCAAAAGAAGATTGATGTTTTAGTAAACCTAAAAAGAAAGAAAACAGTGATGATATACCTCAGGATTTTGATAGAGAAAAACCACACCCAGTTAGATTTGGGTTTGCTGAAATGGATTCTTTCGAGATATGAATTAGCAATTTTTTCTGCTCTAGGGACTGTTTGAACCTGCTTACTATCACTAGAAGTTACACATATCCAAATTGAAATAACTTGACAGTAATCATGATATTAAAGACATGATGTAAGGCCTCCTTTTGGATAGTTTGAACTTCAAAAAGCCCCACCTTTTGAAACTGCCTTTGATACACACCATTTGAGCTTGATAAATCCAAGATTTCTTTGAAACCTCATCAACCTCATTTAGCCTAACCCTCACTCTGAGAATTCAGAAGGTAAAGGAAAGAAAGTTGAAGAAAGGAGAGTTGGGTAACAGTTTGGTAAAAAGAAAAAAAATTGAAGGCAATGATGTATCAGCAGAAGAAATGTGGCATTCCAGTCAATGTTGCTTTGAAAAAAAAAAAAGAGAGGAAAAAGGAAAAGTCATTTCATTGGAAATTTGAAAAAGAAAGAGAAAAAGATGGCCACTTTGGCTCTGAAAATTCAAAGAAGAAGATGAAATTATGCTGATTTGAAGAAAGTATGTCTATCACCTTTGCACCTTGACAAACTTCTTATTTTTGAACTCCATTTCACCCCTCTATTCTTGATAAATTTCACCCATAAGCCACATTACAACCCAAGTTAAAAACCTTACTGATCAAAGATGGATTGAGCTGTCACATGGAGATAAGGATTTGTGTAATCTATGGTGAAAAGAGTAGTAAATTCATAACCGAAAAGCAATGCCTATGCTCCTGCTTACAGTCCTATTTGAGGGTTGTAAATGCTCTTGAGCTATGTGAAATAGTACAACCCTCCTACCTGCATGTTGAGTGAAAACCCTGGTGAGAGTTGGGTTTGAAATCAACTTATTTGGGGTAACATCATAGTAGGATTCTCAAATAGAAGGCAAGCTTTTCATTAATTTTTCTTGTAAAAACTTTTTGACACAAACTGAGTGAATGGTAAAAGGAATTACAGCAGAATTTTAGTTTTGAACTGATAGTTTCTTGAGATTCCACTTACAGCCTAACTGATGTAGGTGTGAATAATCTAATTGGATGAAAGTCTGCTTTAACAGAACTGCATTGATCTTAACTGAGTTATTGGAGAAGTTTGTGGGTACCTTCACTGAAAACCCTCAGGAGACTTCACTCCTCCACTAGGGATCACCTAGGGGTTTAAAAGGCTTGTTGCATATGCTAAATGCAACTGTGCTCCCTACATAAATGGTTTTTTTCATTCTGTTTCTAAATTTTGTCTTTGCTCAGGGACTAGCAAAGCTTAGGTTTGGGGGTGTGTTGAAAACTGGAAAATGCCATTTTCCACCCCTTAACCTGAGTCTTGATAGACCTTTGAGAGTACTAAATAAGTGTTTTTTGCGTTTGTTTTACAGCTAACAATAAAGGCAGGCTTAACCCTGAAAGCAGCTTAAAAGTGCCAAAAAGATGATGACTCATGCGAATCTAGTGGAAGAAGGAGAAGGGACAAACTCACTGGCTGACAAAATGCCTAAACTAAAGAGGACAAAGGCCCGATCTCAACCTGGAAAGAGTTTTAGAGCTATTCGAACAGAAGAATGCTTTACAGAATGCTTTTCGAAAAGAACCTAAACTTTTCGAAAAGAACCTGAACTTTGCGAAAAGAAATAAAAGCTCCAGGCTTAATTTTCGAAGAGCACCTGATCAATCTTCGAAAGGATTTCTGACCTATTCGAAAAGAAGAGAACTCCTTGCGAACAGCACCAGAACTGCACGAAAAGAGCTTCAGAAGTCACAGTACCTTGCGAAAAGTTCTCCAAACTGTGCGAAATGGTATTCTAAAGATTCTCAGCATCTGCAAGGGTAATTTAGTAATCTCTGCATGTGCCCCAATGCATTTAAAAACCTAAGGACATTTCGAAAGATTCTGAGCACGAACCAAAGGCATATTCCACCCCATGTGAACACCCGAAGATGAAATTACTTGGCGAGAACTTCTAGAAGTTCTAACAGATTTTTGAATTACATAACAGAATTGATGCTTCTATCATCTTATTGGTTGAACTAGATCAAGCAGTTCTGATTGGCCAAAACAGATATGGATCCTTGTGCTGGACTCCTATTAGTTGATACAGATCTAACCAATTCTGATTGGTTGATACACATCTGAGCTAGATTTAGGGAAAACTATAAATAGATGAACCACTTGCCCAATTTGGGTATCCAGATTTTGAGTTTCATTTCTATTGCCCCATTTCCAACTCAGATAGCTTGTCTGAAACCTCTGTAATAGCCTAGCTTCTGTCTGTACTTGAGAACTGTGAGATACTTGTGTAAATTCAAGTGAGAATTGTATTCAAGACTATAAATCCGAGAGCTATTTAAGTTGTGCATTGTAATTGTAATGGTGAATTTGAAAAGGTTGCTGTAAACCGTATGTTCTCAATTGGATTCGTGTTAAGGGTTCCCTGTGATCTCCTTATTTCGTTAGATTCCTTTAGATTTACTATTTTTAAAGTAATTTCCCTTAATTCATTATCCCTGTGAGAATTGGCGTTTATAACCTAATTTCTCACAGCATTTGTAGTAGTGTTTTTGTTCTGAATCACGGATTCAAATTGAAGACTATTGGATGATCTGTGTCCATTGAAGTGGACAGACCATAGCCATAAGTCCAACTTAATTTCAATCCTTGAGTTGGATTACTTTCTCTTGCATCTATGCTGGTAGCCACATGAAGATTGGATAATATCTCATTTGCTTTACATTTATTCTCATTCTGCAATCAAGTACTAAATCGAAGTTAGATATTATTTCTCCATTCTTATTAATTTACATCAAATCTCCCCAACTCGATTCTGGATCATTTAGTTTTAATTTTTACTTTTATCATTTAGTTTTAATTTTTACTTTTATCATTTAGTTAATGTGACAAATTCAACCTCCCATCTTATGTGCTTTGTAGATAGGATCAGAGGTCAGATTTGGTAGCTCAGATCTGAAGGTTTATCTTACATTTTAAATCAATTCCCTGTGGATGATCTTTTACTCACTTACATTTAAACTTGTTACAATTGGCCCTGATCTTGTAGGCTAATTATGTTCTCTCTGTGCTGATATTTTCTTATTCTTTTGAGTTTTCCAAATTTAGTACAATTCATCATTTGTAAGTCTGATTTCAAAACACAAATAAATCATGCACACTTAGAATAGCAACAGGTAATTAAGCGCAAGATCTTGTCGAGGCTTTTGATATATTTTAGCGCAGGAGCCTATCGAGGCTCGGTATTACCTCAGGAACCCGAGCTTCGATAGGATGAGGTTTCAGAAGTATTGGCTCGAGCAGATATTGAGCAACTAGTTTTAAGTGCATAATCGTATCGAGGCTCAGTATAGCGTCAGAACAGCTATCTCGAGAGGATGCTTTGAAGCACAAGATCCTCTCGAGGGACAGTTAGTTCACCTAAAATGGTCTCGAGAGGATGCCTGGAGGTCTCTGATCCTCTCAAGAATGCAAAAAGGCTTGGGTAAACTCGTGATTGACATACTCTCATGCGAATAAGCTCAATGATCCTAATGCTAAATAGATTCATTCAACATTCAACAACACATCATACATAACTAATCAAAATCAAACCACTAGAAACACAGAACTCAGAAAATTTTAAAACAATTCAATAGTTATGTTACACATGGTACAAAGGTTGAGATCATGTATCAGGTGGGAGGTTCTTGAAGGCTGATAGTCTCAGAGGGCTCCACAACATTATCAATACATTGTTTGAGCCTCTGGCCATTGACCTTCATGACCCTCCTAGAATTAGGGTCCATGATCTCAATAGCTCTAGATGGGGATGCATGTACAACAATAAAAGGGCCATCCCATCTAGACCTTAATTTTCCTAGAATGAACTTTAACTTTGAATTAAAAAGCCATACCTTGATACCATCAGCAAATTCCTTCCTAAGAAGTTTCTTGTCAAAGGCTTTGGCTTTTTCCTTATAGATTTTTGTATTTCCATAGGCATCAAGCCTAAGTTCTTCCAGCTTAGCAAGTTGCAGTTTCCTGTTTAAATCAATAGAAGTTAGATCTGAATTTAAGTTTTAATGGCCCAATAGGCCCTGTGTTCTAACTCTACTGACAGATGGCAAGCTTTTCCATAGATCAGTTTGAAAGGGGACATCCCAATAGGGGTCTTATAGGCAGTCCTATAAGCCCATAGTGTATTAGGCAGCATTAGGGACCAGCCCTTCCTGTCTGTCCTCACTATTTTCTCTAGAATGTGCTTGATTTCCCTATCGAAAATCTCCACCTGCCCAGTGGTCTGTGGGTGATATGGAGTAGCAACTCTATGTATAACAAAGTACTTTTTGAGCGAGCTCTCAAAGTGTTTATTACAGAAATGACTCCCCCCATCACTGATGATAGCTCTGGGGGTGCCAAACCAAGAGAAAAGATTTTATTTTACACAGTTCAGGACAGTTCTATGGTCATTGGTCCTTGTGGCAATGGCTTCCACCCATTTGGAAGCATAATCAACAGCCACAAGGATGAAATTGAAACCCATAGGAGGGAAAGGACCCATTAAATCTATCCTCCAGACATTAAATAATTCCACAATAAGGATGGGTTGCAATGGCATAGAATCCCTTTTGATATGCCCCCCACCCTTTGACATCTTGAACAAGCCTTGCAGTTGTTGGTTAGTTGGTTGTGTTGTAATTCTTTTTATTGTAAATATGTGGTAAAAATATAGTGGAAATAAAGAAAGGCAAACTGATGAAAAGGGGGCCTAAAATGGATTGAATACAGCAACAAAACAACAGTCCTGCAAGATCCAGGGCTGTTGTAGCAAGTTTTGAAAAGTAAGGGTTATCCCACAGGGATTAATGATTTAAACATAATAGTGGAATAGATCTCCAGATCTGCTACAGATCTGGCAGCTCTAACCTAACTAGAAAAGCAAGGTAAAGAGAGGGGGTTTTTGGGTTGTCATAACTAAACTAAAAATAGAAAATAAAACTAACTATAAAAACAATAAGAAAAGAAAGGGGGTTTAGAGAATGATGAAAATGGTTTGATAAAATAAACAGAAAATATGGGAAGTAAATAGCTAGGTATTGATTTTCACTAAAAAAGAAATGACAAGGCAAAGCAAGAGCTAGGATTACAGTTGTCCTTCATTTGGCTACAAGCACAAATACAAGGAAGAAGAATTCAACCCAACCCTGAGATATGGACTAGTCCTAAGGCTATATCCTGTCCACTTGAATGGTCACAGGATATCCCAGGGACATACTCCAATCATGGGGGTTAAAAGGTCAGAACAAGAAAACCACTGCAGCCAATATGTTGGCAAGGCTACAAGCTCATGCCGCCATAGGTGCAAAAAATCTAATAAGATCTAAATGCAAAACACTGGAAATTACAGATTTAATAGAACAGTGAAAATAACTTTTCATTGCTTAAAGGTACTTACAATGGATTAGCCCTCAAGGCTGCAGTCTTTGCAAGCCTTCAGGCCCTTTACAATGCTCTCATACAGTCCTTTTACAGCTTAAATCAACCCTATCTATTACAAATATTTAGCCCAACATGCTGAGCTAAGGAAGGAGAGAGAAAACAAAAAGATGACCTAACCCTAAAAATGACCAAAGGCAAAAATATCCCACACGGCTCCCTTGCTCCAGATATATTTTTCTGTATCTTTACATGACTTTTATATAATCCCTAAAGTGCCTTTTTGCATTGGACAATCAGAGAAGAGAAGAATCAAGTTAGTTAAGATCTTGTTGATGTGGCTTGATGTGGCTTATTTTTAGCCAAGTGTTACCTCGGGATGTGGGGAACAACTCAGCACATTGGGACGTATGCCCCAAGTGCTGTGGAATTCAAAAAATACCCATGAAGTTCAAATACAAAAGCTGGAACCTGAGCGTCGATAGATTAGAGCTTCAGAATGTGAATCTTGAGAGGTTCCCAACAAGTTCAAGTGCTACAGAAGATAGCTCGTGAGGTTGTAGTGCTTCAGCAAGAGCAGCTCGACAGGTTGTAGCTTGAAGTTGTTTTTAGCTGCTTGACAAGGTCATTGTAGCTATATATAATGTGTTCGAGATCCTCTCGACCTGACGCTTCTGAAGATGTATCCACTCGAGCTTGCGTTGTTGAAGGTGTAATGTACCCGACAACTGCTCAAGATTAGATTGCTGAAGCTGTGTTCCACTCGAGCTGCTCGATAGGTTACTTGTGAAGGTGCTTAACTGCTCGAGAATCACTCGAGTTTGAAGTGTTGAAGCTGGTGGTCTACTCGAGCTGCTCGAGCGGTTGCTATTTGAAGGCACAGAGCTGCTCGACATTGAATTTATGATTCTCAGCAATTTGTATAGTCTACTGCAGCAGCACTCCACTATGCTTTGGGCCCCACTTCTCTCTCTTTGCAGGACTTCTATGGCTCAAAGGCATGCTAAATGGCCCCTATGGTGTGAACCACCTTGGTGGATTTACTAAAATTCCCATCAGCTTCAAGGCTTGACTTCAATTTATTTCTTCTTGGTACTTATTATATGGACTGTTGCACTAAGTTGCAGTTTATTTCTAACTATAAAAACATACTTAAAAATCAGTTATTACACAGCTTAAAGGTCTATTAAAGGCTAGGTTAGGAGGTGGCAAGTGGCATAAATCTGTGATTAACAACAGTACTCAAATGCATCCTTAAACAAGGATGACTAATAAAAACCAGACTATAGCTCCTTAGTTGTTGTCTTTTATCTTCCAAAGTGACCTCCACAGGCATGTTCATGGCACATTGTCAAAATACTATGAAATTCACCATCAGGAACACTTTTCCTCACTACCTGGTTTGCACAACATTTATAGAGGTAAGGATCCTCTCAGAAAAAATATTTGACTTGAGAGAAAAATAAGTCCTTGTCCATCTTAGACCAATGTGGGGGATCCTTCCAGCAGCAAGATAGTTCACAATGTTAGCAAACCAGGGCATACTTGATTTGATGACAAACATTTACTCATCAGGGAAAGAATCATTCAATGGTGTTGCAGCACAATTGTCAAGCACAATCTTGGATAAGTGGTCAGCCACCATATTCTCTACCCCTTTTTTGTCCTTGATCTCAAGATCAAACTCCTAGAGGAGTAAGATCCATCAAATCAGCCTGGGCTTTGCTTCTTTTTTAGATAGTAAGTACTTTAAGGTAGAGTGGTCAGTGAAGATCATAATTTTAGACCCTAATAAATAAGGTCTAAATTTATCCAGAGCAAATACTACTACCAGAAGCTCCTTCTCAGTTGTTGTATAGTTCAGTTGAGCATCTGTCAGTGTCTTGCTGACATAATAAACTACACTTGGTAGTTTCTCTCTTCTTTGCCCTAAGACTGCACCAATAGCAAAGTCAGAGGCATCACACATCAACTCAAAGGGTAGAGAATAATCTGGGGCCTGGATCACTGAGGCAGAAGTTAAACACTATTTCAATACCTCAAAAGCACTCAAACATTCAACATCAAACTCAAAAGGCTCATCTTGACACAGCAAGTGGTACAATAGTGTGGAGATCATACTGAAATCCTTGATAAACCTTTATAAAAACATGTATGTCCTAAGAATGATCTGACCTGTTTGATAGTTTTTAGTGGAGGTAGGTGTGAGATCAGATCAATTTTTCCTCTATCAAGCTCAATTCCCTTCTAGGATACCACATGGCCAAGAACAATTCCTTGGGTGACCATGAAGTGGCTCTTTTCCCAGCTCAAAACTAGATTGGTTTCTTCACATCTTTGAAGCACAAGGGAGAGGTGGAGCAAACATTGACTGAAAGCATCTCCATAGACTGAAAAGTCATTCATAAAATTTTTTTAAAAACTTATCTAACATTTCAGAAAACACAACATACATGCACCTTTGGAAAGTGGTAGGAGCATTGCACAACCCAAATGGCATCAATCTGTAAGCGAAGGTGCCAAATGGACAGGTGAAGGTTGTCTTTTCCTAATCTTGAGGATACATGGGTATCTGGTTGTAACCAAAATATCCATCAAGAAAATAGTAATAAGCTCTACCTGCCAACTTATCCAAAATTTGGTTAATAAAAGGCATTGGGAAGTGGTCTTTTCTAGTCTTAGAATTTAATTTTCTATAATCAATACAGACTCTTCAACCAGTGACCTTCCTGATTGGCATCAACTGCCCAGACTCATTTGGAGCTACTGTGATGCCAGATTTCTTAGGCACCACCTAGAGAGGTGATACCCATTCAGAATCATAAATGGGATAGATCACTCTAGCATGAAGTAATTTAATAATCTCTTTCATTACCACCTCCTGCATGTGAGGATTCAATTTCCTTTGCATCTCCCTAGAGGGTTTGGAACCCTTTTCCATGTGAATTTTGTGCATACACACTGATGGATCAATTCCTCCTAAATTAGTAATTATCCTTCATATTGCTTTCTTATGCTTCCTGAGGACACAGCAATTTCTCCTCTTGCTCCACAGTGACAGAAGAGGATAAAATTACTGGCAGTTTATTATTCTGCCCCAGAAAAGCATACTTCAGAGATTTTGAGAGTTGTTTCAGCTCAAACTCAGGTGGACTCTCAACAGAAGGCAATGTAGGTGCCTTAGAGGGTTGAGGGAGGGGCAGCAAAGTAGGTTTCCAAGTGGAATGCTGCACTGACCCTACTAAAGAGTCCAAGGTGTTTACATCTTTAGCAAAATGAGTGGGGGCCTCCTTAACATTCTTAGTCCAAAATCCTTCAAATTCATCCAACATTGCACCCCAGTCCAGTAGTTTGGGCAAGGTCTCTTCCACTAGCTCATCAATGACATCAACCATAAAACAATCCTCACTTTCAAATTGAGGTTGATTGGCTGCATTGTAAACATTGAGCCTAACCTTCATGTTCCCAAAAGTGACTTTCATCACTCCAGACCTGCATTGAATGCATGTATTGGCAGTAGCCAGAAATGGCCTATCCAAAATTATAGGTATTGGAGTGCTGCTTTTTGTAGACTCTATATCCAAAACTAAGAAATCAGCTGGGTAGAAAAATTTATCTACCTCTACCAACACATCCTCCACAATGCCCATAGGCCTCCTGATTTGTCCGCTAGTTGAAGTACAACAGGTGTGGGCTTTAACTCCCCCAAACCTAGCTTCTTGCACACAGTATATGGAAGCAGGTTAACACTAGCTCCCAAATCTAGAAGAGCTCTTCCTATGGTATGATCCCCTATAATACAAGAGATTGTAGGCCCAGGGTCTTAGAATTTGATTGGGGTAGCTATTGACAAAATTGGTTGCACTTTTTCAGCAATAAAAATTTTCTTAGTGAGGTGGATCCTAGCTTCCCTCTTTTGTGTACACAAGTCCTTCAAGAACTTTGCATAGGTAGGGGCTTGCTTCATGGCATCAAGCAAAGGCAAATTAATTTTCACCTGCTTAAATGTGTCCATCATTTCCTCCATCCTAGCATTCCCCTTATTAAAAGGAGAAGACCCTTTAAAAGCTTGAGAAAATGGCAGATGGGGTACTGCAGGTACCTCATTTGTTGCCTTAGCATTTTCATCCATTTTTTTGTCTTTTTATTTTTTTACTTTCTGTTGGGGCTCAATAGCAACCTCACTAGTCTCCTCCTACTGTGGCTCTATGACTGGCACTAAATTCTCATCTTCTGTACTTCTTTTTGTCGTATGGTTCACTTGGTTGTCTACCATCCTACAACTTCTCAAGGTAGTGATAGCCTTGGCTTCCTCATGAGTTGAAGTGCCTTCACCTATCATGAATTGCCCCTTGGGATTGGTCATTATTTAACTCAGGAGACTGCCCTCTTTCCTTTTTGTCAGAGCATTTGAGAGTTGACCAAGGTAGTCCTCTATTTTCTTGATGCTCTGACTGTGGGAATTCACTATTTGGAATAGGGAGCTGAGGTTTTATAATGAAGACAAATCCTACTCCTCAATGGAAGGGGCTCTGATTTGTGGTGGTGGTAAAGTTAATTAACTTGACTGTGTCACTGGCTGTGGGAACTAATGTCTTGGGACATAACCTTGATAGTACTGCTGGTTAGGTCTGTAGGGCAATGCTTGTTGTTGTTGAGGTTGATGAAAATTGTCTTGTTTCCCCCTCAAGTTAGGGTGGTTCCTCCAAGAAAACTCAGCAAGTTATTGCCCATAGGATTGGACAGCATTGGCATGCTCCATTACTAACTTTGGCTATTGACCAGCAGACAAACAGTTTAGAAGGGAGTGTGTGGGAGATTGGCATATCAGACATGCCTCCTTAACCTGTGCCATTGTTTGGGGTTGCACCACACTCAGTAATTTCTCAATTTTTTGTGAGAAACTGTCCACTTTCCCTTCTAGGTCATTGTATACATTAAGTTCATACAATTTTTCTTTTGAAGTGGGTTCTTTACCGCTCTAGCAGGTGGCTCACTGTCATTTCTTGCCAGAGATTCCTGTTGCATAGAGTTTTCACTTATGACATCAAATAAATCCCATGCTTCCTCATCAGTTCTACTGAGATATGTGCCACCACAAGATGCATCCACCATGTATCTAGCTTTAGAATCGAACCCTTGCTAGAAGCTTTGAACAAGCTGCCATTTGGGTATTTGGTGGTGTGGGCATTGTCTCAGCAGTTCTTTAAATCTTTCCCAAGCTTCATGAAAGTCCTCAGTTGGGAACTAAGCAATAGAAATAATGCTCTTCCTCAACTTATTTGTCTTGCTCATTGGGAAGAATTTAGCCAAGAATTAGTTTTATAAGGCATTCCAAGATGTAATGTTATTTGTTGGGACCATGTTTAGCTAATTTCTAGCTTTATTCTTTAATGAAAGAGGAAACAATCTCATCTTAGTGGCTTCATCTCTCAGACCAACAATTTTAAAAGTTGTGCATAAAGACAGAAACTCATCGATATGCTTATAAGGGTCATTTTTACTCAGTCCATGAAAGGATGGCAACATCTGGATGGTCTGAGATTTAATTTCATAGTTACCCTCAGCTGCAGGGAATTGAATGCAGAAAGGGGATGAATATGCCCCTGGTGCATAATAATCCTTAAGAAGTCTAGGTTGCTCACCCATCTCAAATGTTTCTAAATATTCAGCAGAGGTGTGTGTTGTTGGCCTAAGTCTAAGGACTCTTTCAACTTCAAGATTCAATGGTACAATTTCAGGATTGAGGACCTTCTTCCCAACATACAACACACAGCAAAGAAAAAGACAACTTACAACAAATAGAAAAATGCTAAACACTACTACTAAAATTAAAGAAAATAGAAATGAAACTATAACATGGGAGAAAGAGATGCAAACTAAGGCAAAATTTGCTTCAGCTGCAGCTATTATCTCCCCTATTTGCTACTGCTCCAAATCTGTAAAAATCCAAAGTTTACAGCAGTAATTTATTCAAACACAAAAAAAACTAAACATATCTAAAATATAACATAACGAAAAACTCAAATAAAAAACTCTCCGACAGCAGCGCCAAAAACTTATTGTGCTAAGTTTGTATTGATGTTCTTTATTACAGAAATGGTCAAAATATGATAAAAATAATGAAGGGTAAAAAGTAAATCAAAGGAGAATAAAAAATAAAATATAACACAAGCACCACCTACAAGATACAAGGTTATTGTAGCACGTTTTAGATAAGTAAGGGTTGTTCCACAGGGAGTTGTGGATATAAAAATAGTAAATCTCCAGATCTGCTACAGATCTGGCAACTCTAAACCTAATCTACCTTAAACTTGTAAAGCAAGATAAAGAGAAGGGTATTTTTGGGGGTTGTCACTAACTAATAAAAAATAAATGCAAAAACAGAAATAAAAGGAATGGGGTTTAACGAAGGATGAAAGTGGTTTGGTAAAATAAATAGAAAATGGAGTAGGCAGTTAGGGACTAATTTTTAATGCACAAAGCAATCGCAAATAGAGTAAGAGTTTAATCTACAGCAATCCTTCATTTGGCTAAAAGCACAAATATAAGGAAGAAGAATCCAACTCAACCTGAGATATAGACTAGTCTTAGGGCTATAGCCTGTCCACTCAAATGGTCACAGGCTATCCCATGGATATAATCTAGTCATGGGAGTAAATGATGGAATAGTAAAATCACTGCAGACACTATGTTTGCAAGGCTACAAGCTCATGCATCAATAGGTGCATAAAATCTATAAAGATCTAATGAAAATCAAAAGAGATTATAGATTCAATGAAACATTAAAATCAGCTATTTATTGCTACAAAGAAACTTATAATGACACAGCTCTCAAGTCTGCAGTCTGTTCAAGACTCCAAGCTCTTCATAAATTTATTACAAAGCAATGCACAATAAAAACTAGCCCTAACTGCTACAAAGACTTAGCTAGACATGCTGATCTAAGGAAGAAGAAAAAGGACAAAGAAAAAGGAAAAAGAAGATTATCTAAACCCTAAAATGAGCTCAACTATCGTGTGTTGTGTGAGGTGTGATCCCCCTTTCAAGCATGCTTTTTCTTTCTCTATATACACACCCAAAAAGTGCTTTATGCTCTAACCAATCAAAGAGAAAGAACATCAAGGTAGTTAAGGTCTGCTGATGTGGTTTAGTTTCAGCCATGTATTGCCCCCAGGCTGCATTACACACTTGGACAGGTGTCCCAAGGTGTTACAGAAGTTCCAAAAGTTCCCTTGAAGTCATAAATTCATGTTGGGTCTTGAGCCTCGAGTGGATAAGGCTATAGACATGTAATCTCTAATAGATGGAATCCTTTTTGAAGAATACTCGAGCGGCTGAAGTATTAAAGTGTAGAACTGCTCGACAAGTTAACTGCTTCTAAAGACTGCTCGAATGGATGAATTTTGAAGGCAATGAGCTGCTCGATAGGCTTTCGATAGGTTGCTCAACAGGTACTAAATTGCTCGAGTGTGGAGATGCTCTATTTTCTCGACAGGATATGATGCTTCAGCTCTGGTCTACTCAAGAGGTTAGGATGTAGCAGTCTGTGAACTACTCGACAGTGCTCGAGAGGTTAAATTTAGGCTCTCGACTGGGTTGTGTAAGTGCTCGACAGGATGCTTTGGCAGACTTCTAAACTGCTCGAGTGTGTTGTTACTGCAGGCATGATGTGATTGAAGTTGCTCGACAGCAGCTCAAGAAGGTAATCTGGAGGTGTATTATGCTCAAGACTGCTCGAGAGGACAAACTTGATGGCTTCAGGTCTGCTTAAGACTGCTCGAGATGAAGTTTCTTCTTCTCTGCTGGTGTGTCTGTTATTCACTAAAAAGTACCACTTTTCTCCTCTTAGCCTTACCTTTACTACACTTTGGAGTTGTCTAATAACCCTCTGTTTAATATATTTTGTAGTTAGTAATAATAGTTGCAGCTTAGTACAAAGTCCACATTTTTAAAGCCAAAAAGAGAGAATTCAAGCTAAGATGTGGAGCTGATGCAAGAACAGAGAATACACCTTTGTGGCACACACCATGGTGACCACATGGCATGCCTAAGTGAACCCAGGAAGTCCAGTAGATGAGAAGAAGTTGGACTTGAGTGGAGAAGGCTGCAGCAGTAGCATGTACACTGTAGCAAAGGAGAAGAAGGCAGCCTCGCACAGTCAAAAGTATTGTCTCGTACAATTTAAATCTTTAGAAGTTGTCTCGTGAACACCTCACAAAGTTAATACCTGCAGCACAAAGCAACCTCATAAGGCAACCTCGTGTAGCTTACTGAAGAGGAGCTTCAGAAATCCCACTCGTGAGGTTCTCGCGAAGTCTAGGCATTTCACTCCCACTTTATGTCACGAAGCACTCTCGCAGTAGCAGCTTCAGAAAGTCTATCATGTAGTTCTTACAAGGGTCATTCATTCAGTAGACTCCAGCCGCCCATGCAGCTCTCGCGTAGCTCAAGAGGAGAGAGAGTCCCAGAAAATCTCTCACGCAGCTCTCACACGCGTCAAAGTCTAAACCTTGCACGCGAGTTGTGCCATGCGATGGGAATCACCTGGAGCTCCACTGCGCGACCTAAGACCATTCACTACAAATTCACCTCGCGAGCACTCTTCTGCAGCTATTTCAACCACGTAATAAGCCGCGCAAGGAACAAAACAAGCACACCCCAGCCGCATGAAGCTCGAGTTTCCACTTCTATTTCTATACTCAAGGATTCTTTAGGGATTTCCCTAGGTCTAGGGCACACATCCGGAGGCCCTGATCTCTATGCATACATCCCGAGGCATCCAAGGGCTGAAAAGGAGCCACATCTACCATAAAATTAGGGTTTAATCTGTCTATTGGCCAAGGCATTTAGCACTGAGTATATAAGCTGTAACTTAGTTAATTTTTCGATCTTTCCTTCAACCTCAGTCGGCTGTGAGCTCTAGAAGATTAGGGTCAGGGTTAGATCACCATCTTTTTTCCCATTTTCTTCTTCCATAGCCCTGTACTTACTGGCTATGATCTTTCTAAGTAATTAGGCATAGTTTAATTCAGTTTTGTAATCGGTTATGTAAGCTTTGGGATCTATTAGGGGCTAATCTGTACAAGGCTGTTGCCTTGAGGACTTTTATTATAAGTATTTTTTAATCAATGAAAAGTGTGTTTTAATGCTTATTCAATCTATTGTTTTCCTACGTATCCATAGTATTGTTTGATCTATGCCATATACATAGCATTTTACTGATTTGAAACTCCCATGGAAGCTTGAGCTTGTAGCCCTGGGAGCATGGTGGTAGCAACAATTATCTTGTTCCATCTTAGACCTCTGTGACCCGGATAGCCTATGACCATTTGAGTGGGCAGACTCTAACCCTAGGGTGATTCTAAGCCACAAGTCTGAGATGGATTCTTATCCTCTGCACTTGAGCTTGTAGCCTTGTGAGAGATTGTAGTAGGAACAAGCTCCCCTCTTTTTTACATGACCATCATCAGATGTTAGATCTAATTTCTCTGTGGAGATTACAGACTTGTGAGCAGAGTCATTGCAGGCCTTTTATAGTAATGACCAGCTGCATTTAAGTCCCCTAATAGCTTCTGAATAACTATGGTTTCCATTGGTTTTTCAAGAGTTGTTTGCTCCTATGGATGACTGAGCTTATAGCCTGGCAAACGTAGTGTCTGGAATGATTTTTATATTCTGATTTGATTCATTGGTTGGAGGGCATCTATTGGATAATCTGTGACCATTTAAGTGGACAGGTTATAGCCTTAAGATCAGTCCATTCCCTTGGATCAGATTGGTTTTCTGATTTAACTTATGTGTTTTGATCCTCTCTATTGGATAGTTTGTGACCATTGAAGTGGACAAGTTATAGCCTAAGGACCAGGTTAAATCATAGAAGTTGAGTTAGATTCTTCCTCCTTACAGATGTGCTTGTAGCCATCTAAAGGATTACTGCAGAGACAGCTCTAGATCCGAGTTTCATGACTGAAATAACCTTAGCTTAGTTGTCTACTTTCCATTAATTTTTATCTTTATTTTAACACACACCATCATCACCTTCTTCATAAACCCTTTCTTTAGGATAGGACTGTACTTTCTTTCTCTTCTTTTAGTTTTAGTTTTGTGTAGTTGTGACACCCAACTCCCTTTCTCTAGGATTTGCTAGATCTGGAGGCCTACTAATACAACCCTTTTTATGTTCTAGATCAATTTCTCTATGGGATAAACTCTTGCTTACTTAAAACTTACTACAATAGACCCTAGATTCTTGTAGGTCTATGGGTTTTGATTTTGTGCTTTTGTGTCTTCCATCTTTGATTTATTTTGCTTTATTTTATTTTAATTCTTTTTCCTATCTGTTTTCAAACTAATGAAATAAGCACACAACCTAAATTTAACCCCAACAAGTTTTTGGCATCGCTGTCGGGGACATTAATCTCTTTAGTAGACCTGAGTTGTATTGTATTATATTTTAGTTTACAAAATTCTTTATAGAAGTGCCTGATTTTGAATAAAAATGTACTACTAATTCTAAATTTGCTTTTACAGACTTGGATAGCAGCAGAAGGGAGCAAAATTAGAAGCTACAGCTGGAGCTTTGCTACCTCTAATTTACATTTCTTGCCCCCCTACATCTCAGTTCCATTTTCTGTTGTATTGATTTCCAGTAATTTAGAGTACTTATCAGTAATTTTTGTTTGTTTATTAAAAAATTTTGAGTGTGCTGTGAGTATTTTATCTACCTGCTGTACTGTGGGTGTATGCTTGGTAGAAGGTCCCTTAATCCTGAATTAGAACCTCCCAATCTTGAGGTAGAAAGGGTCCTTAGACTGTGAAACACCACACCAGCCCCTGTTGTTGAAACTGAGCCAGCTGTGATGGCTGAGAGGTAAAGAACACTAGAGGAATGTAATTCACCTAGGGATTATACATCCCCCTTCTGTATTCAATTTCCTTCAGTTGAGGGAAATTATGAAATTAAGTCCTCCACCATTAACATGTTGCCATCTTTCCATGGGCTCAGTAAGGAAGATCCTTACAAGCGCATTAATCAGTTCTTGGCACTTTGGACCACACTTAACATTGCTAGCTTGGGACCAGAAGCCACCAAACTTAGGCTTTTTTCTTTTTCCCTAAAGGATAAAGCCAGCACTTGGCTCTCTAAGCTCTCAACCAACAGCATACAGACACGAAATGACCTCCAAAGCTAATTTCTAGCAAAATTCATTCCTATGAACAAAACTAGTCAGATGAGGACGAGCATACTTTCATTTGCTCAATCCTCAACTGATGATTTTCATGGAGTATGGGAAAGGTTTCAAAAAATGTTAAAACAATGTCCCCACCACCAAATTCCATAGTGGCAACTTATACAAGTTTGCTACCAAGGAATTAATCCCAAAAGTAGGGACATGGTGGATGCCTCATGTGGGAATAGTTACCTCCACAAGACCGTTGATGAAGCATGAGAATTGTTTGACATTATAGGTGAGAATTCCATACAGTAAGAGTCACTGTCCCTCAATGATAGTCAGACCCCAACTAGAATGGTGAAAGAATCCACCTCTAGAGGTAGCATGTATGAGGTCAAGGTGCAGAGTGAATTAGAAAGGAAGGGAAATAATCTGAGTTTAAAGTTTGATAAATTAATGAATGTGATGCAGCCTAGAATGGCTGCATAAGTGAAAGAGGCATATCTGATATGCCAATCTCCCACACATGCACGTCAAGAATATCCATCAGCCAACCAATTCCCTGAATTGGTTATGGAACATGCCAATGCTGCCCAGACATATGGGCAGCAACCTGTTGAGTACACCTAGAAAAACTACCCCAATCTGAGGTGGAGACAAGATAAATTTCAGCAGCCCCAACAGCAGTAGTTGGCAGTCCCATATAGACCTCAGCACCAATTCAACTAGGGATATGCACCTCGACATAATTTTCAGCTGCCTACCTCATAGCCAAATCAATTGGTTTGCCCCCATCATAGCCCAGATCCTCTTCTTTTGAAGAGAAAATGCTGGGATCAATGCAAAATTTGGGAAACTTAGTACAAACTGTAAACTCTCATGGGCAAAACATTAAAAAAATAGAGGACCAGCTGTCTTAAATCTGTAATATTTGAATAAGAGAGAGGAGGGCAGGTTGCCTAGTCAACCCTTTGCCAACCGTAAAGGGTAGTACATGATTGGAGAAGGCTCCTCTACCCATGAGGAGGCTAATGCAATCACTACCCGAAGGAGTGGCAGGGTGGTTGACAATCAAGTGGGCAGGACAACTGAGGAGACCATGGAGAATGAAAAAATAAATAATATGAGTATAGAAGAACCATTGAATTCATCCCCTGGTGTGGAGCAGTAAGGACAAAATAAAGGGGTTGATGTTGAGCCTCAACAATAAGTAATAAATGAAGAAAAGAGAAAAAAATAAAAATTTGACCATGATATTGCTAGGCATGCGACTGTGACATCAGTAGCACCACAGCTGCCATTTCCTCATCCACTTACTGGCCCATATCTTTTTGATGAGGGGAGTGCTCAGATGGAAGAAATAATGGATACCTTCAAGCAGGTCAAGATAATTTTACTCTTGCTTGAAGCTATAAAATAGGTCCCTGCCTATGCCAAATTCTTAAAGGACCTTTGTACACAAAAACGGAAAGCAGGGGTGTAGCTGTCCAAAAAGGTCTTTACTGTGGAACATGTGGAAGTAGTGTTGTCCATAGCCACACCTAAAAAATTGCAGGACCCAAAGGTACCTTCCATCCCCTGCATCATTGGAAACCATACCATAGGTAGAACCCTCTTGGACTTGGGGGCCAGTGTGAACCTGCTCCCATATTTTGTATATGAGGAGAGGTTTGGGAGAGCTAAAACCAACTCCAATTGTGCTCCAACTGGCTGACAGGTCTGAGAGGAGACCTATGGGTGTGGTGGAGGATGTTTTGGTGGGGGTAGATCAGTTCTACTACCCTGCTAATTTCCTAGTTTTGGACATGGACCTTGCAAAAGTAAAACCCAAATTCCTGTCATCCTGGACAGATCATTCTTGGCCACTGCCAATGCCTACATTCAATGTAGGTCTGGGGTGATGGAAGTGACCTTTGGGAATATGAAGGCCCAATTAAATGTGTATAATACTGCCAAGCAGCTCAGATGGACATTGAGGACTGTTGTGTAATAGATGTACTAGATTGCCTTGTAGAAGAAGAATTATCCAATCCTGTTTGGATTGGGATAATGTTTGAGAACACTGGAAAATATTTGAGTGAGGTTGAGAAGGAGGCCCCAAGCTTTTATAGATGACATGACACAGACTAACTAGAGAGTTTTACATGTAGGGCCTATTAGGGCATTCAGTACTAGAAACCGACATTTGCTATGCCTTCACCTCAGGACCACCAAAGGCACCTTTGTTGCCTTTCACTTAGAAATCTCCCTAATTTGGAGCTTAAGCGGCTCCCAGGACATATAAAGTATGTCTTCTTGGGGAATAAAACAAAAAGCTTCGGTGATTATCTCTTCCTCTTACTAGTGACGGGAGGAATTGTTGATGTTCTCAAAGCACAAAGAAAAATATAATGGGTTGACAATTCTTGATCTTGGGGGATTGATGTCTCGGTTTGCATGCACCATAAAATACACCTAGAGAGGAGTTCAAACCCTTTAGGGAGATGCGTGGGAAGCTTAATCCTCACATGCAAGAGGTGATCTTGAAGAGATAGTAGAAACTATTGGATCCAAGGGTGATTTACCCCATTTCAGATTTAGAAATTGGGTGTCGGCTATTGGTGTGTACCCAAAATCGTGTATACAACTATTACTTTTGATTTTGGGAGTTGATGCGGCCCGGGGAGACCTTTCCAGGTGGAGAGTTTCTACATAGATTACAAAACTCAACTCCCAAAAAACTAGGAAGACCACTTCCTCTCCCTTTCATTGACCAAATTCTAGACAAATTGGCTAGGAAAGCATTTGCTGCTTTGGCTTAGTGGATACTCGAGGTATAACCAAACTCCTGTGTATCCTCCAAGATCAAGAAGAAGACCACCTTTACATGTCCCTTTTAGCACTTTTGCCTATTGGATGCCTTGGAATGCAACGCCCCAAATCCACATTTGTTGCTGCTATCATATGATTGATAAGAAGACCCACTTCTATCTCAGAGGGACGATGTCAATGCCAAGTCACCTTTGACCTGATGCAAGTGTGAAGACCACTTGGTCTATGCAGCATGACCCCACTGATTGGTAAATATAGGAATTGTAAAAGAATAAGTGGTTTCATAGAGGTATAGAGTGGCAGCAAAGCCAGGTTGACTTGATTTCACACGTGCCTACCCCACCACAGGCTGTCAAGATTGTCAAACAAATTAGATTCTTTTTAAGACACTAGATTCTCTGGGAGGTTCATTAGGACTTGACGGAGGTAAAATTACTTTAATGCCACCTGTTGTGCCGGGGATGTACAATTTGAATTTGTTTCTTTGAGTGCCATGAGGGCCTTTGAGGTCTACAAAGGTGCCTCATCCCACTTGCTCCTATAATCTAGGCCCCGGATTATTCGCCTCTTCCTTTGAGCCCGTGTGTGATGCATACGGATCTAGCAATAAGTCTGTCTTGGGACGCGAAGAGAAAGAACAAAATTGCCTACATTGATTTTCTATACAAGCAAAATATTAGTAGAGGCTCGGCTCAATTATACCACAATCGTAGAAAGGAGCTACTAGGCATTGTGTTTCTTATGGGCGACAAGTTTAGACCCTATTTGCTCGAGTCTAAAATTGTTGTGTTTATTGATCACTCAGCCCTTAAATACCTATTGGCCAAAAAGGATGCTAAACCTACGCTGATTAGATGGATCCTGCTGCAGCAGGAGTTTGATCTTGAGGTCAAGGATAAGAAGGGAGTGGAGAATGTTGTGGTTGACCACCTTTCTAGAATTTTGTCAGATGAATGTGCAACTGCACCAGTTAATGATTTCTTCTCAGATGAACAATTGTTTGCTCTTCAGTCTATTGTACCGTGGTTTGCCAACATTATGAATTACTTGACTGTTGGCAAGATCCCTTCACATTGGACCCAAATGGATAAAGATTTATTCTTTTCACAAGTCAAGTTCTTTTTATGGGAGGACCCTTGCTTATACAAGTATTGTGCAGACCAAATCATAAGAAAATGTATCCCTGATAGTGACATCCCTAGTAATCTGAGCATGTACCATGAAAATGCCTGTGGGGTCACTTCAGTGAGAGAAAAATAGCAGCTAAGGTACTGCACTGTGGCTTCTATTGGCCTTCCTTGTTTAAGGTTGCACATGCCCACTGCAAAGCCTGTGTCAGATGTCAGAAAATGGGTGGCCTATCAAGAAAAAATTTAATGCCATTGTAGCCCATGCTTGTTGTAAAATTGTTTGATATCTAGGGAATTGATTTTATGGGTCCCTTTCCTCCCTCAAATGGTTATAGTTTTATCCTTGTGGCAGTGGACTATGTGTCCAAGTGGGTTGAAGCCATTGCCACAAGGACTAATGACCACAAGGTTGTCCTTAAATTTATCAAAGAAAATATATTCTCAAGATTTGGCACCCCTAGAGCCATCATCAGTGATGGAGGCAGCCACTTCTGTAACAGAAATATTTTGTTTCCCATAGGATTGCAACTCCCTACCACCACCAGACTAGTGGGTAAGTTGAAATTTCAAATAGGGAGATTAAGCACATCCTAGAGAAGACAGCTAGGACAGATAGGAGAGACTAGGCCACAAAGCTAAATGATGCACTGTGGGCTTATAGGACGGCCTATAAGACCCCAATTGGTATATTCCCTTTCAAACTAGTTTGGCAAGGCTTGTCACCTGCCAGTGGAGTTGGAACATAGAGCCTATTAGGTTGTTAAAACTTTGAATTTGGGTCTAACCTACTGGAATGCATAGGAAGCTGCAGCTATCAGATCATGAGGAGTTGAGATTGGATGCATATGCCAACTCCAGGATTTATAAAGAAAAATCTAAAGCTTTTTTTGACAAGGGACTGATGAGGAAGGATTTCAAAGAAGGTGCCAAGGTTTGGTTATTGAACTCCAAGTTAAAAAAAAATTCAGGGAAGCTAAAATCCAGGTGGGATGGACCTTATATTGTCATCCATTCCTCCCCATCTAGTGCAGTGCAGATCATGGATCCCATTTCGGGGAAGAGCATGAAAGTGAATGGTCAAAGGCTGAAGATTTGTGTTGAAATTCTTTGGAGCCTCCTCAGACCATCCACCTTCATGAACCTTCCACTACTAAGTGATCCACAGCTCTTTAAATTGTGTACCATAGTTGCTTGAATTTCTGTGTTTACTTTTACAAATCTGTCATGTACTATTTTTGTTTATTTTTTATGTGCTGTGTTTAGAAATATGTTATGTACTGTGTTAGTGTCATGTATTTGTTTCTTTTACAAATCTTTCATGTACTGTGTTAGTGTGTAGAAAATCTGAATCTAATCTGATGAGTATGCTGCTAAGTGTGGGTTGTGCATTTCTCTGCTATGATTTAAAGTTATTTGAATGCTAGGATTTTTACTTTGTGCATATGTTTGCTATGTGCATGAAGTTATTAGAGGTGAAACAGATGAGGTGTGAAGAAATTCGGTGCATAATGGTAGGGTGCATGACAGTTTAGATGCACATGCCTGTGTGCAGGCACTGAGAAGTATTGAATTTAGCTCTATCGCGAAGCTTAGTGGCATGCATTTCACCCTCGTGAGTAGTTTTAGGCTTTCTTGCATGGCTAATTGAGCCCCGTGAGCCATAAATCAAGCAAATATAGTGTGCTCGCGGGGCTCTGATATGGAATTTGCATCTTTGTGAGATCCCTGCGAGCAAAACACCTAAAGGGTGACTGACATAAAACCTCACGAGGCCCCTTGATTCTCTGCAAACATAATTCTCGTGAGATTCAACTTCAGCTACGCGAGGTCTATAAATACTTCTTGCGAGATCTAGATTCAACTTCTAGACCGCGATTACCTGGCGAAAACCCCGCGAGGGATGGGTTTCACCTATTTATACCCCACGATTCTCTTCATTTTTCATTATCCTATCTCTGTGCCCTAACTTCCAAAGCACCTCCGAGCTCTCCTTTCCCATCTTTCTCCGTTATTGCCTATTATACTCAAGCACACACCCCCTGCTCCTACCACTTCGCTCCACATTAGCTTCCGACCAGTTTGCACTTGGTGTGGTGGGATTTGATTCACTGTGCAGCGTTTCAACTGAAACCCTAGCTTTATAAGGGTAAGTGCTCTATCTCCCCCCAGCTGTGATCTTCCATTGGTAGTTCCTTTACTTTGATTGTTGTTTTTGGAGGAGTCTATGTGAGGTAACCTTAGTGGAGTGGGAGCTACCTTAGATTTGTATTTCAAGACCTAATTTTTTGGAATCTATGTAACCATGGCTAAGAGCTCCAAATTCATTGATAGTCTAGCAGCCTTGGTCAACCAACTGGCAGTCCCATGGCCACAAGAAAGTCTATGAGAATTGCAGAGGTAGCCACTGTGGAGGCCATTGAACCTATTGCTGCCTTTGACGCCCCTATTCCTAAGTAGAAAACACCACCTAAGAAGAGGTCCAGATACCACCCCCTATTTCCAAAAGCCCTAAGAAATCTAGAAAATCTAAGAAAAAGTAGAAGAAGGGCAAGGAGGTTGATGAGGAGCCCAACCCACTGACAACTCCTTCTGAGTTTGTGGTTGCCAGTAAATTGGAGGCTGAGACTACCTTTGATAAGGCATTCTTTGAGGAAGAGCTATTAGCTATTGCATCTATTGAAATCCTCACCAAGGCCTCCCTATTACCCCTGCTTAGGCCCCCACTGCAGTTAGTTTTTCTTAGGCTAGTGCAGCTATTTTATCAGAATATTAGGGTCAAGATAGGTGATGATGGAAACCCTGCTCTGCTGGTATTGATTGATAACTTTAAAATATTGTTCAACTCAGTTGGGATAGCAGAGATCCTACGTATACCAGCCACCTACAATCCTGAGTGTGGCTTGGGAGCACCACTGACTGCAACCATTTCAGAGATTGCAAAAGAAATTACTGGAGGAATTACTGCATCTGGGGTATCCATAAAAAAAAAATACTTTGATCCAAGCCTCCATTTTATAGCTGTAGTGTGGAGGAAGAATGTCTACTGCTTTAGGCACCAGCAAGAGAGAAGGGTTCCCATAGCTGATGCCCTCTATTCCTTCTTCCTAGGCTAATACATTGATGCTACCCAGCTCATATTTGAGGGAATACAGGACATCCATGAGAAGGTGAAGAAGAAGCAGAAGCCCCATGCCCTGCCTTATTGCAAGCTTATCACTGTTCTGCTGAAACTGGGGGGCTACCATTTCCAAATGAATGAGGAGACGGTGAACTTGCCCCCTAGTAAATGTGGGAAGAAGCAATGGGGGATTAGCCATACACTGATAGAGAAGAGGAAGAAAGAGCAGCTGGCCTAAGAAGCCCCCACCATCCAAGAAGAAGCTGCTGCTACCTCAGCCGAAGCTGCTGCTACCTCAGCCTCTACAACAGCCTCCCCTGCTATCTCTGTTATTGCCACCTCTGTTGATATATCTACTACTGCCACCCCTATTTTACCAGCCATCCCTACCTTACCCATTACCTCACCTACACCTATACCCTTGCCCACACCTCCCTTCCTTATCCCACAGCCCACCATCCCTGCTGTGTCCATTCCTATACCCATATCCATACCTGTGTCCATGCCTACCCTCACACCAGCAGGCCCCACTCAACCATTACCAATGTACCCAGCCTATCTGTAAAAGTAACCTATACCAAAAGGAGAGCCACCAAAGCCCCCACTAAGCCTCAACCTACCTATATCTCCCAGCCTATTCCATCCATAAAACAGCAACCATACCAGATCCCATACCCACTAATCTACACCCATCCTCTCCAGCACCACCCTCTCCATTCCACTATTATGAGAGTGAGCCTCAACTCCCTAACATCCCATACATTCCCATTAACCAACCATCCATAATTGATTTCCCACAAACCTTTGCTACATCTGCTCCCCTTAACCAACCAACTACCTCTACACTCATAGAACCCTCCACCTTTGAACCATTTGACCATTCCCATGACCACCACCCATACACCACTGAGGAGCACTCTACTATGATGGACTATATTTTGGAGGACATCAGGCATGATTTTACTCCCTTACCTGATTCACCCCAACCAACCCAATTTACCCAAATCCCCACTTCACCTTAACCATCTATCTTACACCATGCACCTACCTCCCCTTTTCAACCTGTTTCCACCTCTCAGCCATCTACATCAGCCAAACCTAACCCCCTAACCCAAATCCTTAGCCTCCTCATTTCCCTCAAAACCCAAATATTAGCCAACACCCAAAGCCAAAAAACCATGGAGGCCAGTCTTCAAGCTATTCATTCATCCCTCCAAAACCAGGCCACCATTCACACCAGCCTAGAAGCCATTCAGTCCACCTTGCTAACATTAACCCCATCATCACAACGGTCATTTATCCGTCCCCCTACCCATATACCTACACCACCCCCATCTCCCCAACCCTTAACCTTAGCAGCAACATCAGTTGCTACTACTCAAATAGAACCAGCTTAGGAAGCCCCTCCACCTACATTCTCCTTTATAGCCACCCAAACTGAGCCTAAGCTGGTATTGTTACCTCCTAGCCCACCTACCCAGGCCTCTGCCTCAACCCAAACTAAACCTGAGGTAGTGGACCTTACCCTTGCACAGGTGCCATTAACCTCTTCATCCACCCAAATTGATCCTGAGGTAGTGGAAGATCCCCAACTAGTACCCTCTAACTCCACCCTACCCATTCCCTAACCCAGCCTAGAGGACCCCACTGAGAGGATAATAGTTCCTACTTCTTCCTTGTCCACCTCACTATTTACTGCACTTCAAAGTGCCATGGATGAGAACCCTTACATCAGGAGAGATGTGATCAAGGGGATGGCTGACATAAATACGACAATCAAGCAGCCCTTCCTTCATCAAATCAAGATGCTGAAATTAACTCACAAGAAGGAGAGGAAGAAGATGAAGCATGGTTGGAGGTAGACTTTGCAACTATACCAACAGGAGAAATATAGAGCAGGTGGCCTAGAAGAAGTTATGAAGAACATGCAGTTGGCCCTTAGATTGGTTGAAGAGAGAGCTAATGATTATGCCAGGACTACAGCAGCATTGTAGCAGACCCTATCTTCTATGGCTGACGGAGACTTAGCAGCTGTAGCTGCCTCTCTCTACAGTGCTGCAGCTCCTCCCCCTGTAACTACTCCTCATCCCAAAAAATCATAACCTGGAGTTCAAATCAATGAACCTTCTTCAAAGCCTACACCCACTCCCAAGAAAAGAAGCAGCACCAAGTATAGGAAGACAACTGCTAAGAAATCAAAGTCCACTACTGCTGCTCTCAAGAAAGAAAAAGGGAAATCTGTTTAAGAGCACTTCGATGTAGATTCAAATGATGCAGATTAGTAATTGTAGTTAGTTAGGATTTCTTTGCTTTCTAGGAACTTTTGTACTTCATTTCATTTGCATTGTATATATTACTGCTTTATGAATGAAATGTTCTTTTTTTTGTATATGTTGGTTGTGTTTTGATTGCTTCTCATTCTACAGTACTCTTTATTTTAATAGTCTGTTCTTTTTATAAATATATCCTGCTACTCATGTTCTTTATCTTTGAAACAGTGAGGACACTGATCCTCATAGGTTTGGGGGTGTGACAGGGTATGCCAATGAAGTAGTTAACCTAAGTGCAGTAGAATCAAGTGAGTAAAATAGAAATAGAGCTAAGCTCACCTAAGAAACTCTAAAAATAAGGAAATTTAAAAATTTTGCAGACCTGTTGGCATTAAACTCTTTTAAATTTTAACATTTCCATGAGGTGAACACCAAGAAAACTCATTTGTGTCAGCACTGAGTGAACCATTAAAGAGAGAAAAAGGCAAGGACATGCCATGAGTTCAATGGAAGACCATACCTAGTGAGAGTTGGGCCTATAAAAAAAATTTCTCTTTGAGAAGTGTCTTTGGCAATTCTTTTTGCTCTAAGGACTGGTTGAGTTCATTTTCTCACTAGAAGTTAGGCATCTCTAAGTTGAAACAGCTGACAGTACCATGACATTTAGGAAATGATCAAGGCCTTCTCTTGGATAGTTTGAGCCTAACGATACCAAACCTAGTAAACTGCCCTTGTACGTACACCTTTTAAGTCTTAAATTCTAGTTTTCTTCAAAATACACCAGAGTACTTACACCTAAACCTATAGACCTGATTCAACCCTACCCTCACTCTGAGAATTCAGAAGGTAAAGGAGAAGAAGTTGGAGATGGACAAGCTAGGGTCAACATTTGGTGAATGGAGAAGAAACACAAAAGGAGGACAGCAATGTAGTAGCTGGGAGGAGAGTGATATTTCAAAAAAATAACAATAAAAAGAAAATAAAAATGTATCCAAAAGAAAAACAAAAATAGAAAAAATAATGAAAAGGAAGAGAGAGGAGTTAAGAGGAGATTTCATTGGAAAAATTAAAAAGAAGGGGAGAAGCTGGCCACTTTAAATCTGAAAAATATCTAAGAAGATGAAATATGCTACATTCAAGAAGGTGAAGTCATGAATCACCTCCTTCACCTGCTGATTTCTCACTTTTGCAACCTTTTTACCCTTCCATTCTTTGTAACTTTCACCCATAAGCCACATTACAACCTAGTCATAAGACCTTGTTGATCCTTATTGGAATGAGTTGTTATGTGAAGATGAGTTGTTTAATCTATGGTGAGAAATAGTTAATGATGCCAAAAATTAGATGCCTTGCCTATGCTCATGCTTGCAGACCCATTTGGGGTCTGTAACTTCTCTTGGGCCTGTGTGAAAATGAAAACCCTTAAACTCAATTATGATAGACTGCCCTGGTGCGCATTGGGTCTGAAATTGAATGTATTAGGCATTGTTTAAACTTAATTTGTGAATTGATGGCAAGCTTAGTACTGACATACACTTTATATTTTTCTTATTGTAAGCTGATTGGAAATTATGTGCATGGATATAAGAGTTTTTCATGTTAAATTTTTTGTGCATTTCATGTATTTAAAACTCCTCACATTTAGAAAAAAAATCAAGGGTGGACTGATACTCTGTTTATTAAAAACTGATTTGATAATGTGTACACTTTTGTTTACTATTTTATTGAGAAGTTTGTGGGTATCTTCACTGAAAACCCTCAGGAGACTTCACTCCTCCACTAGGGATCACCTAGGGGTTTAAAAGGCTTGATGCATAAGCTAAATGCATCCGTGCTCCCTACGAAAGTGGCATTTACATTCATAGAATAGTTATTTAAATTTTGCTTTGCTTGAGGACTAGGAAAGATTAGGTTTGGGGGTGCGTTATTCACTGAAAAGTACCACTTTTCACCTCTTAACCTAGCCTTTACACACATTGGAGCTGTCTAATAACCCTCTGTTTAGTATGTTTTGTAGTTAGTAATAACAGTTGCAGTTTAGTACAAAGTCCATATTTTTAAAGCCAAAAAGAGAATTTATGCTAAGATGTGGAGCTGATGCTAGAACAGAGAATACACCTTTGTGGAACACACCATGGTGACCACACGGCATGCCTCAGTGGACCCAAGAAGTCCAGCAGATGAGAAGAAGTTGGGCTTGAGGAGAGAAGACAGTAGCAGCAACATGTACACTGCAGCAGAGGAGTAGAAGGCTGCCTTACAAACACTTCGCGAAGTTAATACCTGCAGCACAAAGCAACCTCGCAAGGCAACCTCATGTAGCTTACTGAAGAGGAGCTTCAGAAATCCCACTTGCGAGGTTCTCGCGAAGTCCAGGCATTTCACTCCCACTTTATGTCACAAAGCACTCTCGCAGTAGCAGCTTCAAAAAGTCTATCGTGTAGTTCTCATGAGGAACATTCATTCAGCAGACTCCAGCCGCTCGCACAGCTCTCGTGTAGCTCAAGAGGAGAGAGAGTCCCAAAAAATCTCTCGTGTATCTCTCGCGCGCGTCAAAGTCTTAACCTTCCACACGAGCTGTGCCACGCAACATCCATGCAATGGGAATCACCTGAAGCTCCACTGCGTGACCTGATACCATTCACTACAATTTCACCTCGCGGGCACTCTTCTGCAGCTACTTAAACCATGTAACAAGCCGCACGAGGAATAAAATAAGCACACCCCAATCGCGCGAAGCTCGAGTTTCCACTTCTATTTCCATACTCAGGGATACTTTGGGGATTTCCCTAGGTCTAGGGCACACATCTCGAGGCCTTGATCTCTATACACATCTCGAGGCATCCAAGGGCTAAAAAGGAGCCACATCTGCCATAAAATTAGGGTTTAATCTCCTACTGGCCAAGGCATTCAGCACTAAGTATATAAGCTATAACATAACTAATTTTTTTATCTTTCCTTCAATCTCAGTAAGTTGTGAGCTCCAGAAGATTAGGGTTAGGGTTAGATCACCATCTTTTTTCCCTTTTTCTTTTTCCTTAGCGTAGCACTTGCTAGCTATGATCTTTCTAAGTAATTAGGCATAGTTTAATTCAATTTGATAATGGGCTATGTAAGCTTTAGGATCTGTTGAGGGCTGTTTTGCTCAAGGCTGCTGCCTTGAGGACTTTCATTGTAAGTATTGTTTAATCAATGAAAAGTTTATTTTAATGCTTATTCAATCTACTGTTTTCCTATGTATCCATAGTATTATTTGATCTATTCCATATACATAGGATTTTACTGATTTGAAGCTCCCATGGAAGCATGAGCTTATAGCCCTGAGACCATGGTGGTAGCAGTAATTATCTTGTTCCATCTCAGACCTCTGTGACTTGGATAGGCTCTATGGATAGCCTGTGACCATTTGAGTGGACAAACTATAGTCCTAGGATGATTCTAAGACACAGGTCTGACATGGATTCTTATCCTTTGCACTTGAGCTTATAGCCTTCTGAGAGGTTGTAGCAGGAACAAGCTCCCCTCTGTTTTACATGACCATCATCAGATTTTAGATCTGATTTCTTTGTTGAGATTGCAGACTTGTGAGCTGAGTCATTGTAGGCCTTTTGTAGCGATGATCAACTGCATTTAAGTCCCCTAATAGCTTCTGAATAATTATGGTTTCCACTACTTTTTCAAGAGTTGTTTGCTCCTATGGATGCCTGAGCTTGTACCCTAGCAAACATAGTGTTTGCAATGATTTTTATGTTCTGATTTGATTCATTGGTTGGAGGACATCTGTTGAATAATCTGTGATGATTTAAGTGGACTGTACTTTCTTCATAAACCCTTTCTTTAAGATAGGACTGTACTTTCTTTCTCTTCTTTTAGTTTTAGTTTAGTGTAGTTGTGACACCCAACTCCCTTTCTCTAGGATTGCCAAATCTGGAGGCCTACTAATACAACCCTTTTTAGGTTCTAAATCAATTTCTCTATGCGATAAACTCTTGCTTACTTAAAACTTACTACAACAGACCCTAGATTCTTGTAGGTATGTGGGTTTTGGTTTTGTGCTTTTGTGTCTTCCATCTTTGATTTTATTTTGCTTTATTTTATTTTGATTCTTTTCCCCATCTATTTTCAAACTAATGAAATAAGCACACAACCTAAATTTAACCCCAACAATGTCTAGTTTGCTGCAACACTCCATTATGCTTGGGTCCCACTTTTCTCTCCTTACAGGATTTCTAAGGGTCCAAGGCATGCTGAACAGCCTCTTGGGTGGGGACCACCAAGGTTTTATCTTTGTATTTCCATTAGCCACAATGCTTAGCTTTAATTCTCCTTTTCTTGGAACTTATTATATGGATTGCTACACTATTCTACAGATTAATGCTAACTACAAAAGCATACTCAAAAGTCAATTATTAAACAACTCTAAGGTCTAGTAAGGGCTTGGTTAGGAGGTGGAAAGTGGCATAATTAAGTGATCAACACTCCTCGGCTCCCATCACCATTCACATGGGTCAAGACTACACCCATTCCCACATCTACCATAGCACCTCTGGTCACCATACGTTTCACCGACCTCATCACTACACCAGAGCGGGTGACCGTCGCATCCACTCTACCCCTCCATCCATACCCCTACCCTCCACATATTTGCCTGACACCTTCGATATCGGTGTCAATGGTTTTAGTGGCCTGATGGAGGAGGCCATTCATGGGGGCGCTGCCCCATTTGTGGACTAATTTTTCACGACTACTTCTCAGTCCACAGTGGAGTAGCGCCTTAGCGCATTAGAGGTGGGGCAGGCTGAGATTAAAGCCGAGCTCGCCTCCATGAGGGGGCTTTTGACTGAGGTGTTGGGGGGATTTCGATATTACTTTCAAGGGGTTGTCTGAGTGGGTCTTTCCATGATGATGGACCTACTCCTCCACCTAGTCCACCCCCCCCCTCCACCACCACCTTCTGATGAGCCCTTCATGGAGGACAGTTCAGACATAGCCCCACCTGAGGCCCCAACCATGGAGCTCACTGACCCGACCACCCTTCTTCATCAGGAGAGTCAGGGGCCTACAATGTACCGAAGCCCATGGATTCTGAGGAGCCCATCTCCTCACCCCCAATTTTTTATGGGGATGTACCAGAGGAGTCCCACTGAGGGGCCCTCCATGGCTTTGGTTGCGAGCGACGAGGGTCCACATGACCTCGTCGCTTCTGACAATTCAACCTGGGACATTATGCCTTATAGGGGAGAACCTGTATGGTCCCAGGTCATCATAGATGTCACTTTTTTCCATGCTATGGGCATATATTCCAATGTCGTTAAGGAGGAACTGAATCGATCTAATGTTGCCTTGCTAGTCGAATGATGGATGACGGTTTCTCTTAGGAATAATTGGTTTAAGATGAAGGAGGACTATGAGGATAAGCACCTCCGCTGGAATTATGAGAGGTATTTTTGTGAAGATGATGCCAAAACTCATGCAGAGGCTATTAAGAAACATGCGGAGGTTAGGGAGCTATGGGAGAGAGAAATGAACAATTTTCATGCCTGATTGTCTCCCATTATTCTTAATGTTGATGATGCTGATTTGGGTGGAGCCCCTCCTTCCTCTTGATGGAAGGGAGTGGCCTTACCTCCGCCTCCTCCTCCTTAATCCTCCCACAAGTGTAAGGGACGTTGAGGACTTGTTTGTGCAACCTACCTTGTAATTATTATATGATTAAAATAGTTGATTAACTGCAGAAACTACAGCAAGGTTGATCTAAGGTAAGCTGCCAGTCCTACAAGAACTAGGGCTGTTATAGCAAGTTTTAAGAGGTAAGTAAGGGTATGTCCACAGGGTGCTGTGGTTCAACTATAGTAAATCTCTAGATCTATGGTAGATCTGGGACTCTATCCTAATTTAAACTAAACTAAAGCAGGAAAGAGGAGAGGTTCTAGGTTTTTGTCACTTTTACTAGAAACTACAAAAGATAAATGTAAGTGATCCTGATCTAATCAAACACAGAGATAAGGGGAGATATAGAGAAGATCAAAATTCAAAAGGGTGAGAACAGTAGCTAGGGGTCTTGGTCTCTTACTAAAAATCAAAGAAATCAAAAGTAGTGTAGAGAACTGATTTGCAATAATCCTCTTTTCTGGCTCCAAGCTACCTAGGTTCTCGCGTATCCACCAATGGATCAAAACAATTCTGAGGTTAGGATCTGCCCTTCTACTGGATATAGTCTAAAGGTTATGATCGGCCCTTCTACTAGATACAGTTCATCCCCGAGATTGCTCCAATCTATTGATCTACCCAGGTTTTCCTGACAGAGGTGGAGGTATAAGAATCCAATCTCCACCAATTGATCAAAGTAATCATGAGGTTAGGATCTACCCTTCTACTGGATATAGTTCATCCTTGAGATTACTCTAATCTATTGATCTTAATTGGAACAGGAAAACTACTGCAGATGTTGTAGATGCCAGGCTACCAAGCTCCCCATTTATGGCTAGCATCCATAGGAATATCCAATCCAGGGAAATCAAATATGAAGAAGTGAAATATAGATTAAAATTACCTTTAAAAACTACAATTATATTGCAAGCCTATAATACTATTGTGCCCAGATATGCAATCTATGCAATATACAATCTCTTACAAGCCTCTGAATCTCTCAATTTATAGCTCAAGACCTCATCCTAACTACTGAAAAGAGTTTAGCCACTCATGATTGACTAAAGAGAGAAGGGGAGAAGAAGGAAGAAGGAGGGAGAATTTAGAGGGAAAGATTGATCTCGCAATAAGCTCTGGTTCTCTCCAATTCTGGATCTCTTCAAAGTAATTTCTTCAAGCTTTTATACTCTCCTCCTCTGTCCTTAGATCCATTTCAGCCAATCAGAGCCCAAGAGAATAATTCTGTTATTATGGGCTGCTAATGTGGCCGATTTCTCTTCTAGAAGCTCTTCTCCCATTGGTCCATAATTAGAAAATGCATGCGAGGTCGTTAGGGTTTCCAATCATGGACAGTTATATACTAAAAATACCCCCAGGGGTATTTTTAGGATGCGTGTACAAGCATCTAAAATTGGCAGTTGCTGAAGGAACACGCTAAGAAGTTGCCAAAATGAGTGTCGAGAGGTTCAGGGAACCTCTCGACAGATTCTGAGTGTACTTGCTCTTCATTTTCATAGGATCTCAGTGGCTTTTGATAGGATTGGCTAGCTCTCGACAGGATCTGGAAACATCTCGAGATGTTGAACTTCACTTGTCGATAGGATTGATGACTCATCGACAGGATCAGAAGCTCGTTGCATCGTTCTGCCCATTTCTTCATTCATCCTCTCGACAGGTTATACTAATCCTATCGATTGGTTATACAACTTAACACTGAGCTCTCGACAGGTTGGCTCAAGCCTCGCGAGAATGAGTTATAGCATCAGGCAAGCTGTAGACAGATTGGATTGCTCGACAGGTTATGATGAACCTCGCAACAAGTATCTGGAACCTCTCGATAGGTTCCTGTTTCCAACTCCATTCTACTCGATAGGTTTGCTTACAAAACCTGTCGACAAGTATTTTAGAACCTCGCGACTACTTAGCTCCTGTGTACTATAACCTCTCGACAACTACTACCATCCTCTTGAACACTTTAGTATTTCTCCTTAGAACCTCTCGATATGTTATAATTTCCCTTCAAAACTTCTCGATAGCTTTTGGATCTTCTCAAAATCTTTCCTATTTAGCCATCGGATCCTCTCGGTAGCTCAGGCTAACCTCTTGACAGGTTTATCCTTATGCTTCCACAGCTGGCACATATCTCACTTGTGTTGTTCTTCATTTGTTCATCATCCAACAACCTCTTAGTGGATTCAATCTTCATTCTTTGCAACTGCACTTAGCCTCAAGCCTTCCCAGTTAAGCTTAAACATTCTTAGGAACTTCTGAGGCTCTTGCAGATTACTTGATTGGCTGGCCTTTGGTCTGTAAGGTCACATGTTGAGCTGTAAATTGCTTCTTAGGCCATTTTAAGTGGATATCTGCATTAAGCTTTTAATTTTTTGCTTATCTACAAAATGCACTTAAAATACATTATTAGTCAGCTCAATGGTCTATCAAAGGTCAGGTTAGAAGGTGAAAATTGGTATTTTTCACTACTTAACACACCCCCAAACCTAAGATTTACTAGTCCCTGAGCAAAGGAGAAAGTAAAAACAATTATTAGAAATTAAAAAATGCCACTTTTGTAGGGAACACAGATGCATTTAGCATATGCATCAAGCCTTTTAAACAGAGTTCATCCCTAGTGGAGGAGTGAAGTCTCCTGAGGGTTTACAATGAAGTTACCCACAAACTTCTCCAATGAGTTAGTTAATATTAGTGCATCATGTTTAAAATAGAGTTCAAGCAGTATAAAATTCATTCCACACCTTGTCCATTCAGTTTTAATGGATTCTCAACAAAAACATGACAGTTTAAAACTAAAATTCTACTATAATTCCTGCACAATCAATCAGCTCATGTCAAGGTATTTGTTGTCTGACTACCTTGTGCTTTAAAAGGAGATTAAAATCAGAAAATTAAAGGTCTATGGACTGCACACCAAGATAAGCCTATACAAAGCCTGCAAGTAAATAGGGCTGTTGTAGCAAGTTTTAAAAGATAAGTAAGGGTATGTCCACAGGGAAATATGTTCTAAAGCATGGTAAATCTCCAGATCCAGAGTAGATCTGGCACTCTATCCTAATCTAGACTAACTAAACCAGGAGAGAGGAGAGGTTTTGTGGTTTTTTCACTTTAACTATAGACTACAGAATTAAATGCTATTGATCTAGATCTAGTCCAACACAGAGAATAAAGGAGATATAGAAAAGATAAAAAATTCAAAAGGTGAGAACATCAACTAGGGGTATTGGTCTCTCACGAAAATCAAAGGAATCAAAGAACTTGCATAGATCTGATTTGCTACAATCCTCTTTTCTAGCTCCAAGCTTCCTAGGTTACCCTGGCAGAGGTGAGGTATAAGAATCTAATCTTAACCAGAGAATTGAAGCAATCCTAAGGCTATGATCTATCCACTTTAATGGCCACAGACCATCCTAGAGATTGTTCTAATCCTTTGATCTTAATTAGAGCAGGAAAACCATTGCAGATGCTGCAGATGCCAGGCTACCTGCTCCTCGTTTCCGGCTGGCATCCGCAGGAGTATCCAATCTAGGGAAATCAAATATAAAAAATTGAAATGTAGATCAGAATAACCTTTAAAATCCATAATTATATTGTAAGCTAACAATGCTATTATGCCCAGATCTATAATCTGTGCAATATACAGTCTATTACAAGCCTTTGAATCTCTCAATTTATAGCTTAAGACCTCACCCTAACTACTGAGAAGAGTTTAACCACTCATGATTGGCTAAAGAGAGAATGGGAGAAGAAGGAAAAAGGAGGGAGAATTTGGAGGGAAAAATGGATCTCGCTCTAGGCTCTAGTTCTCTCCAATTCTAGATGTTTGGTATGTATTTTCTTCAAGCTTTTATACTCTCCTCCTCTGTCCTCAGATCCATTTCAGCCAATTAGAGTTTAAGGAAATAATTATGTTATTCTGGGCTGCTAATGTGGCTGATTTCTCTTCTAGAAGTTCTCTTCCCATTGGCTCTCAATTGGCGAGTACATGTGAAGTAGTTAGGGTTTTCATATGTGCCCAAACATGTATCAAAAATACCCCCAGGGGTCGTTGAAGTGCTTTGGAACTCGTGCATAGAAATCTAGAATTGGCAGCTGGTGAAGGAAGACACTTAGAAGTTGCTAAAATGAGTGTCAAGAGCTTTAGGGGATCCTCTCGATAGGTTCTGAATCTGTATTATAATCACGTCGACAGGTTGCATTGGCTTCCAACAGCTTTGTCGACTTCTCGACAGGTTTGAAGTACTAGTGTGGAATGGCTCTCGATAGGTTTGAAAACATCTCAACAGGTTGATGGAGATCATGTCGACAGCTTGGGATAACGTCTCAAGAGGTTGGTTTGAACTTGTTGAAAGGATTATAGGCTTATTTCTTCATTTTGCTTAGTTCCACACTCATCCTCTTGACAGGTTATAGACAATCCTATCAACAGTTTATACAATCTTTAGTGAAGTGCTCGATAGGTTGGCTCAATCCTCGCGAGACTGAATGCTACTTCAGGTAAGTTACCGACAGGTTCCTTTGTACTACTCGGCAGGTTCAGTTGAACCTTGCGATAAGTGACTGGAGCATCTCGACTTCATCTGCACCTTGAAGTATCCTCTCAACAGGATCCGCGTCGATACTTCCAACCTCTCGGCAGGTGCTGGAACCTCTCGAGATCTTTATCTTTTCAACTCAGTACCTCTCAGCAGCTTCTTTTACCCATGTTCAACCTCTCGACTACTTCACTCCTTGCTCTCAGAACTTCTCGATAGGTGCTGGGAAGCTCTCAATAACTTCAGGGAACCTCTCGGCAGCTTATTTTCAGTGTTTCCATAGCTGGAACACCTCTGGGTGTGCTGTTCTTCCATTGTTGAGCACTCAGCAACCCCTCAATAGGTTCAGACTTTATTTCTTGCAGCTGGACTTGGTCTCTAGCCTTTCCATTAAGCTTGTAATTTATTGCTTAACTATAAAACATACTTAAAACATATTATTAGTCAGCTCAAAGGTCCAACAAAGGTCAGGTTAAGAGGTGAAAATTAGTATTTTTCACTACTTAATAGTATTTTGTATGAAAATTAATGCAAAGCTTATCCTCAAATTGAGAATCCTGCTCTAATAATGCCCCCATCAACCCTAATTTTAGACCCAAAGCTCACCAGGGTTGTCACTCTCAACAAGAATAGAAGGGTGCATCAATTCACATAGCTCAAGAGCAGTTACAGCCCTCAAATAGGACTTCAAGCATGAGCATAGGCATTGCTCCAATTTCTAAAATTTTCTAACTCTTTTCACCATAGATTAAACACATCCTTATCTCCACAAGACAACTCTATCCAATTCAGATCAGTAAGGACATTTTATTGGGTTGTAATGTGGCTTATGGGTGAAGTTTACAAAGAATAAAAGGGTGGAATAGGATTCAAGATTGAGAAATCAGTAAAGTAAGGAGGTGATTTGCAACTCAACCTTCTTCATTTCAGCATAGTCTTGATCTTTTTTGAATTTTCAGATTTGAAGTGATCAATTTCCAAACCGCATTTCAATGTATCCAATGAAGTTACTTCTCTCTTATTTTTGTTTTGCTTTTCTATTTTTGCTCTTTTTGTATGCTTTTCTTATCATTTATTTATTTATTTATTTTATTATATTATATATATATATATGGGCTGGAATGCCACAGCTGCACAACTGACACACAACTATCATCAAATGTGCTTTCTTCTTCTTCCACCAAATGTTGAACCAGTTCCACCTTCTTCAACTTTTTCTCCTTTACCTTCTGAAATCTCAGAGTGAGGGTTAGGCTGAATCAGGTCACTAAGGTTTGGGTTCAAATACTCTGGTTTTTGTCAAAGAAAGCTTCGATTTTTAAGGCTCAAATGGTGTATATCAAGGGCAGTTCAAAGGATAAGAAAATTTTAAGCTCAACCTATCCAAGGGATGGCCTTACTTCATGTCCTTAATTTCATGAGTGTTGTCAAGCTGTTTCAACTATTTGCCTAACTTCTAGTGAGCAAAGGTAGATTCAATCAGTCCTTAGAGCAGAAGAAATTATCAAACACTCTTTAAAGAAAATTTTTCAGGCCCAAATCTCACTGGGTATGGTCTTCCATCAGATTTATGGGGCATATCCTCACAATTTTCTCTCTTTTTAAGTTCACTAAGCACTCATTTATGGAAAATTCCTGACATTTTCTTCATGAGAGTGTTAGAGCTATAGCATGTCTCAGTTTTTAAAAAAATTTAATTTCCTCTATATATAAAATATTAGGTGTGAAATTAATTTATTTTTTTTATTTCTGTTAAAACCATATTGCACTGCCATTAAATATTGATTGGCAAGCCTTGCCACACCCCCAAACGTATTAGGAACAGTGTCCTCACTACTTGAAAGATAAAGGAATGTGCAGGAAGAGACATTGACAAAAGCAGACACAAAATAAAGGAAGAAAATGCACACAAACAATTAAAACAAGTAAACTAGCGATGAGCAAAAAGTCAAACAGACAGAACTTAACAAAAAAAGGGAAATTTGATTAATGCAGCAAAAATTTTCATTTACATTGTTCGGAAAAAAGGAAAAAAATAATAATAAATAAAAAACAAACATCCTAACTAACTGCTGTCCTCTGGTGGCGCAGTCTTGGCTTTGGCCTTTTGCTGGAGTGGCAGTAGGGGGAAGAGCAAGGGGTGGATGGAGTGAAGGGGAAGATGATGCAGAAGGTGCTATCTTCTGCTTCGTTTTCTTTCTCCGATCCTTTTCCTTTATCTCCTTGGCTAAAATCCTTTGCACCTCCTCGTATTCATCCCACAGGAATCGTAGTGGGTCAGGTTCCTTTGGTGGTGGTGGGTCCTCCCAAACTGGATCGAATTTGATTGGCAGATCAATGGGTTTGTCATCCGCCATAGTTGTGGGTAGGGACAAATTGATGAGATCAAAAGAGCGCAAATGCGATGGAGGTAAAGGGGCGTTGTATTTAAAATGCATGGGTGGTGGAATACGCAACGTCATATTAAATTTTCTCCTTCGTCCAAGGTTAATTGCCATAATGATATTAAAGAAGGTTAGTTGCCAACAAATACGTCGGCTAAGATAAACATAAGACATTGCGCGATTTATTATGGTGGGACCAATGCTAAGGTGTATGGAGTAGCAACCAGTGAAGTAGAGGAAGAGAAAAGGGAATGGAAAAATTGCAAGAGAAAACTTAAAGTGCGAAGAGAAGCTGTCGAATGGCAAAAATGGGTTTAGCGTTAGGTTTAAAGTAGTGGGAAATGACTTTCGACAGGATTGGGGCAAGGTGTCGACAGGTTGATGTAACTTGTCGAAGAGTAGAAAGTCAATGATCCTCACGAGTGGTTCATGCAATCCTGTCGAAGAGTTCAAGTAGACAACAACAATCATTCTGAGAGGTTCACAGAACCTCTCGACAAGTTCTTCGAACTCAATATGCAATCCTCTTGACAGGTTCTAGGCTCTAGAAAACTTACTTCGAGAGGTTCACAGAACCTCTCGATAGGTACCCTGAACCTGTTGAGAATTCAACCAAAAGTCTGCAAAACCTGTCGAAATGCTTCTGGATCCTATCGACAACCATTTTTACACCTTCAAAACCTGTCGAGAATTAGTTCACACCTCTTGACAGCTTCTAGATCTTGTCGAAAAGTAGACTGGGAACTCTCAAAACCTATCGAGATGTTCATAGAATCTATCGACAAGTTATACTTTAGTTTAAATAGGCTTGTAATCAATTCCCAGTTCATTTCCCAACAGATTTGACACTCCAACTCAGGTCACTTCACTAATTTGACTCATTATCCTACCTGAGGTACAGACATACATGGCAAAAAAAATCATGTACAATGCCAAAAAGAAATGAAACAAAAGAAACAAAAATGACCAAACACATAAGTTATTATACATAGTATATATTGTGGAAACTCAGACATGTTATGCAGGTTCATGATAGTGAATGGTTAATATAGGCTCCACCACATTTTCAACAAGCTTGAGCCTTTGCCCATTCACTTTAGGGGTCCTTCCATCTTTTGGATCCTTGATTTCCACAGCTCCAAATGGGGGATACATGCTCAACTATGTATGGTCCCTCCCATCTGGAACTCAACTTACTTGGCAATAATTTTAATCTAGAGTTGAATAGCCATACCTTGTTGCCAGCTGTGAACTCTTTTCTTAGCAAGTGCTTGTCATAGAATACCTTGCTTTTCTCCTTGTAGATCCTAGCATTTGAATATGCCTCCAACCTCAGCTCTTCAAGCTCTGACAGCTGGAGTTTCCTGTGCATGCCAGCAGATTTTAAGTCAGTATTCAATGCTTTAACAGCCTAATAAGCCATGTGCTTATGCTCTACTGGTAAATGGCATGCCTTGCCATATACCAGCATGAAGGGAGGCATGCCTATTGGGGTCTTATAGGCAGTCCTATAAGCCCACAGTGCATCAGGTAACTTCAAGAACCAGTCCTTCCTATCCACTCTCATTGTTGTCTTTCAAATGTGTTTGATTTCCCTATTAGAAATCTCCACCTGCCCACTGGTTTGTGGGTGGTATGGGGTGGCAACTCTGTGTCACAAAGTTCTTTCTAAGTAGGTTCTCAAACTGTCTATTGCAAAAGTGGCTTCCCCAATCACCAATGATAGCTCTGGGGGTGCCAAACCTGGAGAAAATGTTGTCCTTCAAGAAATTGAGGACAACTTTATAATCATTTTTTCTTGTAGCTATGGCCTCAACCCATTTGGACACATAGTCCACAGCTACAAGAATATAATTGTATTCAAAGGAAGGAGGGAAAGGACCCATGAAGTCTATCCCTCAAATGTCAAAGAGTTCAATCACAAGTATATGCTGCAAAGGCATGAGTTTCTTTTGGAAATAGTTCCCATCTTTTGGCATCTTTCACGGGCTTTGCAATGAAGCCATGCATCTTTGAAGAGAGTGGACCAGTAGAATCCACTTTGGAGCACCTTCGCAGCAGTTTTGTTTCCACTGAAGTGGCCTCCACAAGCCTATTCATGACACATAGTTAGCACATTGTGGAATTCCTCATCAGGGACACATCTCCTCACCACTTGGTCTGCACAATGTTTGAATAGGTATGGATCCTCCCACATATAATTTCTGATCTGTGAAAAGAACAGATCCTTGTCCATTTTTTTCTAATGTGGGGGGATCATCCCTACTACCAAGTAATTTATAATATTTGCAAACCAAGGTGTAGAGGTGCTGATAACAAACAATTGTTCATCCGAAAAATTAGTCATTAACAGGTAGCCCATCAAATTTTTCCGCTAGGATCCTAGACAAGTGGTCTGCAACCATATTTTTAACCCCTTTTTTGTCTTTGATCTCAAGATTAAACTCCTGTAATAAGAGGATCCATCTGATCAGTCTAGGCTTTGCATCTTTTTTTGACAAAAGGTATTTTAGGGCTAAGTGGTCTGTGAAAACCACTATCTTGGATCTCAGCATATAAGACCTGAACTTATCTAAAGAAAAAATAATTGCCAACAGTTCCTTCTTAGTTGTAGTATAATTTAACTGAGCATCAATCATGATTTTGCTGGTATATGCAATCACACAAGGGGCCTTATCCTTCCTTTGTCCCAAGACTACACCAATTGCAAAATCTGATGCATCACACATCAGCTCAAAAGGTATAAAAAAATCAGGTGCTTGAAGGATTGGTGCAGAGGTTAGGAAACTTTTCAACAGCTCAAAGGCCTTAAGGCATTCATCATTGAAATCAAAGGGAACCTCTTGGCACAACAGGTGGCAAAGAGGTTTTGAGATTTTGCTGAAATCTTTAATAAATCGCCTATAGAAGCCAGCATGCCCTGAGAATGATCTGACTTGTTTCACAGTTTTTGGTGGGGGTAAATGTACAATCAGATCTATTTTAGCCCTGTCTACCTCAATGCCTCTGTGAGAAACCACATGGCCAAGGATAATGCCTTGAGTGACCATAAAATGGCTCTTTTCCCAACTTAAAACCAAGTTGGTTTTCTCACATCTCTATAGCACAAGGTTGAGATGGTGTAGACATTGGCTAAAACTATCCCCAAAAATAGAGAAATCATCCATGAAAATCTCTAGAAACTGCTCAATCATGTCAGAAAATATAGCATACATGCACCTTTGGAAAGTTGCAAGTGCATTACACAATCCAAATGGCATCCTTCACTAGGCAAAAGTGCCAAATGGGCATGTGAAAGTTGTCTTTTCTTGGTCTTGTGGATAAATAGAGATTTAGTTATACCTCGAATATGCATCAAGAAAATAATAAAAAGACTTTCCTGCTAACTTGTCCAAGATTTGGTCAATGAAGGGGAAAGGGAAATGGTCTTTTTTGGTTTTCAGATTGAGCTTTCGATAGTCTATACACACCCTCCAACCTATGGTTTCCCTAGTTGGAACAAGCTCACTGTCATCAGTTTTAATCACAGTAATTTCAAATTTCTTAGGTACCACCGGAGTAGGTGCCACCCATTCAGAATTTGAAATTAGGTAGATGACTTCAGCATCTAGCAATTTGGTCACTTCTTTCATCACCGCTTCTTACATGTGGAGATTCAATTTTCTCTACATTTCTCTAGAGAGTTTGGAACCCTCTTCCAGGTGAATTTTATGCATGCACACATTAGGGTTGATGCCCCCAAGGTCAGCAATGGTCCAGACAATTGCTCTCTTATGCTTCTTTAAAACACACAACAACTCTTCCTCTTGCTCATCAGTGAAAGAGAAAGAAATAATCACTAGCAATTTCTAATTTGCCCCCAAAAAAGCCTACTTCAAGGTATTAGGTAATTGTTTCAACTCCACCTTTGGTGGACATACCAGTGAAGGACACAAAGGTGCCTTTGATGGTTGTGGAAGAGGCATCACAACAGATTTCCAAGGAAGATACCTTGTTGCTGGCCACACATCAGAAGTTAAGGCTTTCACCACTTGAACTATGGGTGTGGGGGCCTTCACTTCCACAACCTCACTCCACACATTCTCAAAAACATCACCAAAATCATCACAAGAATCATCACAGTGCAGTAGCTTGGGAAAAATCTATTCCACAAGCTCATCCAAAACATCAATTGAAAAATAATCCTCACCATTCAAGTGAGGTTGATTTGCTGCATTGTAAATATTCAACTTAACCTTCATGTTTCCAAAAGACACCTCCATTACTCTTGATCTACACTGAATACAAGCATTGGCAGTGGCCAAGAAAGGTCTGCCCAAAATCACAGGAATAGAGGTGGTGCACTTGCTTGGCTCCATGTCAAGAGCCAGAAAATATGCTGGATAGAAAAATTTATCAACTCTAACTAAAATATCCTCTATCATTCCCACTGGCTTCCTTTCAGATCAGTCTGCTAGTTGTAGCACCACATGTGCGGGCTTCAATTCTCCCAGGTCTAGCTTCTTATAAAAAGAATATGAAAGTAGGTTCACACTAGCTCCCAGATCTAATAAGGCCTTCTCAATAGTATGATCCCATATGATGCAGGGGATTGTGGGAATTCTAAGGTCTTGAAGCTTGGTTGGAGTTGCAATAGACAGCACTTGGTTCACTTTCTCAGCACAAAAGACCTTCTTGGATAAGTGTATCCTAGACTGTCTTTTGTGGGTGCACAATTCTTTCATAAATTTTGCATAAGCTGGAACTTGCTTGATGGCATCAAGTAAAGACAAGTTGATTTTTACTTGTTTGAAAGTTTTCATCATCTCCTCAGCCTTAGCATTCCTCTTGTCAAAAGGAGAAGCTGCTTTCAATGCATTAGGAAATGGAAAATGGGGAACTGTCCACCCATTTGTAACCTTAGCAAGTTCATCAGCTTTTTCTTTATTTTTGTTTTCAATTTTCTGTTGGGACACATCACCCCCCTTATTTTTTATATGATGCTCCTGCTGTATATTTTCATGGGTTTATCTTCATTTTTTGCACTTGACTCATCAGGCTCATTACCAACTTGGTTATCCACCAGCCTCTCACTCCTCAAGGTGGTGACAGATTTTTCTTCTTCCTGAGAAGAATTCTCACCAACCATGTACTGCCCCTTTGGATTGTTCATGGGTTGACTGGGCAGTCTCCCCTCTTCTCTCCTAGCCAAAAAATTAGATAGCTGACCAAGGTGGTCCTCTTTCTTCTTAATGCTTCAACTGTGGGAGTTAACAGTTTGACATAATGGGCCCAAATTCTACAGTGAAGTCAGAACTTGCTCTTAAAATATGAGGGACCTAGAGGGTGCTGGGGATGGTGCACTTTGATGCACAGGCTGACCCATTGGCTGAGCCATAGGCTATTGGTATTGGGGCCTTGGAAAATAATTTTGCTGGTATGGCTGGGAATTCCTATAGGGCATGGACTGTAGTGGCTACTGTTGCTGCTGGTTTTGAAAGTTATCTTGTCTCCACCTCAAGTTAGGGTGATTTATCCAATGATAGCTACCAGTGGGCTATTGTCCATAGGACTAAGCAGCATTCACATGTTCTATCACAAAATCTGAAAATTGGGTAGCTGAGGAACATTTCTCAAGGGAGTGAGTGGGGGACTGGCATATGACACATGCCTCCTCCACTTTAGCAGCCATTGGAGACTTCATTGCTCCCATGAGCTTATCAAACTTTTGAGTCAAGATGTCCACGTTCCTCTCCAAATCAATATGTCCACTCACCTCATACATTTTCCCTCTGGTAGTATTTTCTCTCACCAATCAAGGGGTCTCAACATCTCTTGCCCAAGTCTCCCTTTGCATGGAATTTTCACTAATGATATCAAATAACCCCCAAGCCTCATCTGCTGTCTTGTGGAGGTATGTACCACCACAAGAGGCATCAACCATATCCCTGCTTTTTGGATCAATTCCTTGATAGAAACTTTGGATAAGTTGCCATTCAGGAATTTGGTGATGGGGACATTGCTCCAAGAGTTCTTTAAATCTCTCCCAGGCTTGGTGAAAGTCTTCAGTTGGGGCTTGAGCAAATGAAATAATGTTGTTGGTTGGGAGCATTGACAATGAAGTTCTGGCTCTATCCTTTAGTGAAAAAGGAAAGAGTCTCAACCTGGTTGCTTCCTCCCCCAAACCTACAATATTGAAGGTAGTACACAGTCTTAAAAATTCATCAATATGCTTGTAGGGGTCCTCTTTTCTCAGGCCATGAAATGAAGGTAACATCTTTATGATAGAAGACTTGATCTCATAGTTCCCTTAGACAACAAGGAATTGGATGCAGAAGGAAGAATTGTAAACCCCAGGTGCATTGAATTCCTTTAAAGTCTTAGGTTTCTCACCCATTGCAGTAATTTCATAATCAACTAAAGGTGTGTGTTTCATTTGCTTAGGACTAAGAAGTATTTCAACTTCAAGATCTAAGGGAACAATCTCAGGATTATGAGATCTCCTCCCAAGCTTACACACAGCAAACACCAAATTCAAAGCAGAAAATCACAACACAAACTTCAATCAAAACAATCATAAAATACACAACTAATGCAGCAGATCTACAAAGCTACAGATCAAGATATGTAAATGGAGTTAGGAAATACAAACTTAAACAAAACTTGCTCCTCTAATTGGTACAATGCTCTCTTCAACACCACAGATCTAGATCTAAAATATATAATTAAACTATAAAAAACTACAGCAACAATTAGATGAACACTTAACAAGCAATTAAAACTATATATGTAGAAATGAGAAAAACTTAGATCTACTAAGTTAAAACACAGATCCCCGGCAGCGGCACCAAAAACTTATTTGTGCAGCCTACCTTGCAATTATTATATGATTAAAATAGTAGATTAACTTAACAAACTACAGCAAGGTTGAACTAAGGTAAGCTGCCAGTCCTGTAAGAACCAGGGCTGTTGTAGCAAGTTTTAAGAGGTAAGTAAGGGTATGTCCATAGAGAGTTGTAGTTCAACTATAGTAAATCTCCATATCTATGGTAGATCTGGCACTCTATCCTAATTTAAACTAAACTAAAGCAGGAAAGAGGAGAGGTTCTAGGTTTTTGTTACTTTTACTATAAACTATAAAAGATAAATGCAAGTGATCCAGATCTAATCGAACACAGAGATAAGGGGAGATATAGAGAAGATCAAAATTCAAAAGGGTGAGAATAGCAGCTAGGGGTCTTGGTCTCTTACTGAAAATCAAAGAAATCAAAAGCAATGCAGAGAACTAATTTACAACAATCCTCTTTTCTGGCTCCAAGCGACCCAGGTTCTCCCGAATCTACCAATGGATCAAAACAATCCTGAGGTTAGGATCTACCCTTCTACTAGATACAGTCCTAAGGTTATGATCTACCCTTCTAGTGGATACGGTTCATCCCCAAGATTGCTCCAACCTATTGATCTACCCAAGTTCCCCTGACAGAGGTGAGGTATAAGAATCCAATCTCCACTAATGGATCAAAGTAATCATGAGGTTAGGATCTACCCTTCTACTGGATACAATCCTAAGGTTAAGATCTGCCCTTCTACTGGATACAGTTCATCCCCGAGATTACTCTAATCTATTGATCTTAATTAGAACAGGAAAACTATTACAAATGCTATAGATGTCAGGCTATCAGGCTCCCAATTTCTGGCTAGCATCCACAGGAGTATCCAATCCAGAGATATGAAATATGAAGAAGTGGAATGTAGATTAGAATTACCTTTAAAAACCATAATTATATTACAAGCTTATAATACTATTGTGCCCAGATCTGCAGTCTGTGTAATATACAATCTCTTACAAGCCTCTGAATCTCTCAATTTACAGCTCAAGACTTCACCCTAACTACTAAAAAGAGTTTAGCCACTCATGATTGGCTAAAGAGATAAGGGGAGAAGAAGGAAGAAGGAGGGAGAATTTGGAGGGAAAGATGGATCTCGCACTAAGCTCTGGTTCTCTCCAATTCTGGATCTCTTCAATGTAATTTCTTCAAGCTTTTATACTCTCCTCCTCTGTCCTCAGATCCGTTTCAACCAATCAGAGCCCAAGAGAATAATTCTATTATTTTAGGCTGCTGATATGGCCAATTTCTCTTCTAAAAGCTCTTCTCCCATTGTTCCACAATTAACAAATGTACGCGAGGCCGTTAGGGTTTCCAATCATACATAGTTGAATACAAAAAATACCCCTAAGGGTCGCTGACAGGCTTTGGGATGTGTGAACAAGCTTCTAAAATTGGCAGTTACTGAAGGAACACGCTGAGAAGTTGCCAAAATGAGTGTCGAGAGGTTCAGGGAACCTCTCAACAAATTTTGAGTGTACTTGCTCTTTATTTTGACAGGATCTCGGTGGCTTTCGACAAGATTTGCTAGCTCTCGACAGGGTCTAGAAACATCTCAAGATGTTGAACTGCACTTATCGATAAGAATGATGACTCGTCGACAGGATCGAAAGCTCATTGCATCATTTTGCCCATTTCTTCATTCATCCTCTCGATAGGTTATACTAATCTTGTCGACTAGTTATACAACTTAATACTAAGCTCTCAATAGGTTGGCTCAATCCTCACAAGAATGAGTTATAGCATCAGGCAAGTTGTCGACAGGTTAGATTGGATTGCTCGACAGGTTATGCTGAACCTCACGACAAGTATCTAAAACCTCTTGACAGGTTCCTATTTCTAACTCCATTCCTCTCGATAGGTTTGCTTACGAAACCTGTCGACAAGTGTTTTAGAACCTTGTGACTTCTTAGCTCCTGTGTACTATAACCTCTCGACATCTACTATCATCCTCTCGAACACTTTAGTATTTCTCCTTTGGACCTCTCGACATGTTATAATTGCCCTTCAGAACTTCTCGACACCTTTTGGATCTTATCAAAATGTTAGCTATTTGGGCATCGGATCCTCTCGACAACTCAGGCCAACCTCTCGACAGGTTTATCCTTATGCTTCCACAGCTGACACATATCTCACTTGTGTTGTTCTTTATTTGTTCAACATCCAGTAACCTCTTGGTGGATTCAATCTTCATTCTCTACAACTGTACTTAGCCTCAAGCCTTCCCAATTAAGCTTAAACATTCACAGAAACTTCTTAGGCTCTTGTGGATCGTTTGATTGGCTGGCCTTTGGTCTGTAAGGTCACATGTTGAGCAGTAAATTGCTTCTTGGGCCATTTTAAGTGGATATCTGCATTAAGCTTGCAATTTGTTGCTTATCTATAAAATGCACTTAAAATAAATTATTAGTCAGCTCAAAGGTCTATCAAAGGTCAAGTTAGGAGGTGAAAATTTGTATTTTTCACTACTTAACACGCTCATTGTATTTTTCACTTCATTGCTCTATATTTTTCTGATTGTCCCCTTGCTGTTTTTTATTATCTATTATTTTATGCAATGAGGGCATTACACCACTCAGGTTTGAGGGTGTTTGTGCTCATTCTATAGTTTGTACTTTTATATTTATGCATCTTCTAATCGACCACTGATGTGACACCCTCAAAACCACTATTTTATATAGTTTCTGAACCATCTTGTGCATTATTTTTCACATAGTTTTCAAACTATAGCTGTTTTTGCATGTGAATTCTAGTTTGAAAATATTAATGCCATGTTAGGATTGTTGTTATCTAGGATTATTAATTTCAATGTGAACATTTAAGATGGGTTTGAATTTCATGCTTAGAAAAATGTTGCACTACTACCATGCTCAAGTCCGGAAATCAAGGGATTAATTTGAACATTGAATCTTAGGATCCTAGTGTAGACTAAACCTGGTGAGCTTTAGATCCATTTATCCGTTCTTGATGAGTGCTTATACAAACTCGGAATGACTTTGAATATGTGCTTGCTTGCTCAATATCATATATTTCATTTTGTTTGTTACTTTGCATTGCTTTATATCACAGTGCTAGAACACATTACACTTTAGCTCAAGACAAATAGGCATATGTACCATCATGTGAGGAAGTGATTGAATGTCATATTTGGCTTGTTTGTGCTTAAAATGCCCAACCTCGTATAATTGTACCCTGTTAGTTCCCTTTTTGAGACTTCTTGAAAATTTTTGCCTTAATATGTTCCTTGAAAAGCCATGTTAACCATATCCCGATACCATTTCTGAAAATTTAAGCCTTACCCTTTTATCTCTGAGAAATTGGGAATGATGGTTGAGAGTAAATAGAAAGAGAGTATGTGGAGAGGAATGAGTGTGGTGTTTACTGGGAGCATTTGGCAGAAAACTTTGTAAAAAAGGGAGAAAGAAAAAAAGACAAATGAAAAAAAAAAGAGAATGAAAAGTATGAGGAATTTCCAAAATGGAAAGGAACAAAAAGAATAAAAAGAAAGTTGAGAAAAAGAAAAAGAAAATTTTGAGAGATTAGAAAAAGAAAAAGTGGAAAAATTAGAAAATCAAATTAGTTTCTTTTCCAATTTCTCAAAAAATTTGAACCCAATTTTCCTTTCTTTCTTAACCCGTACCTGAGCCCCGTTACTACCATGTAAAAATACCTTCTTGATCCAATCTTCATTTGGTAAATGCCTTATGGAGAGTGAGAGTGTAATGTCTATGGTGCTTGATATAACATGCCTAGGATATAAATAACTTTCATTATGAAATTTCTTTTTATTCTTTGATGCATCATATTTCTTATATCCTGTGAGACTCTTTGATTTGTATTGTAATTTTTTCTCACGTGTGTGTGAAAATTGAACCATTCCTCGGAGCGATTCGGTTTTTAGCGTATACCTAAGGAGAGGATTGAGTCGAGACATGGGATTCGACGATTCTTTGTTTGGACTAATCCCACAATGGAAAGATTTTTGCATTGGTTAGCATACACAGAATGAAGGATTTATCTAAGGATCGAAACATTGGGCTAATTTGAATAGGTGATAGTAGAATTATTATGGCATCAGTATTTGAGAATAAAAGTTTGCATGTGAAAGAAATTACTGATTTTTTATTTTCAAAAGTATATATGTTATGAAAACCAATTTTGAAAACTTATTTTGTCGATGCTTTCGAAAACTGTTTTGAAATTTTGTGGGTAACTTCACTGTAAAACCTCAGGAGACACAACTCCTCCACTAGGGATCACCTAGGGGCTTAAAGGCTTGTTGCATACTCTAAATGCCACCGTGCTCCCTACAAAAGTGGCTTTTACTTTCATAGATTAGCTTGTATATTATAGGTTAGTTTTAGTTTTTGCTTTTGGGTTTCACTTTTGAATTTAGTATTTACTCGATGACTAGAAAAAGTTGAGGTTTGGGGGTGTGATCAGCCTTCAAAATGGCATACTTTATGCCCAAATCTTGACCTTGTAAGACATCACTTAACTCTAATGGCTACCTGCAGACACCCAAATTTGGTCTAAGGCCCGATCAAGATAAACTTCGAGAGAGGCGCACCCTTATGACCCTTCCTAAACCCTTAGGAATTACCCCCAACCTTTAGAAACCTCTTCGAACTCTTAGTTGACCATCTCGGGCAATGGTTAGTGTGAGATGTACTAGGGCTGATAAGGACCTCTACTAAGACCAAATCTTATACCATTGAAAAGTAGAGGCTCCCAACTTTCCAGCAAGCCAAAAATCACCTCAATCCGAGTTGTACTTCAAAAGTTACGGCGATCCGAAAGTGACCAAAACTGCACCTAGTTGGGGCATGCTTGGCGTGTATATTATACACGCCAAGCCATTTTTGGTCGGCGTGTGTATTACACATGCTGAGTATAGGTGGGCCCCCCTGCAGGCTTTGACTACCAGGACACTGTAGCTATGCTTGGCGTGGATAATACACACGCCAAGCTTAGCTACAGTAACCTCTAGTTTTTGCTCGAATTTCACTTTTGGAGTTTGACTTGTTGACCATCCCATTGTTTAGGGTAGGTTTCATTAGGACTGTTGCACCCCTATTTACCCTATTTGCAACCCTCTAATCATTTGAAACCTCACTCTATCATCTACCATTGAACCTATCCTCACACATATCCATAACCTTAAAATCCTAGGAAACCTCAGATGCTAGGACTACCTAGTTGCTAACCCTAATTAGCCCTTAAGTACCCCTAACCCTCTCTTTTTCTATAAATAGAGAGGCACCCCCCCTTGCAAAGGGCTTGAAAAAAATACAAAAGAGAGAAAAGATTAAGAGAGAGCTTTCCTCCCCTTTGGTGCACCATTTTCATACAAATTCCAAAACTTCAAAGTCTCCTTTAGACCCCACCTTTGATCAAAAATCTCCTAGTTTAGGTGAGAGCTACCCCCTAGCACTCCTCTCCTACCACCTAGCTAGCAAGCTTTAGAGGTTAGAACCCACTCTTCCCCCATCCAAGCTACCCGAAGCTCGTCAAGTGTACCTATGCGAAGGTTCACAGCTGTGCTATAAGGGCCCGAGAGCTCCAGCTCTCCCTTCTACTCCTCTACCTTCTTAGTGTTTCCTTTATCCTTGAATTTGTGTCGTTACGTCACATAAATCTCAGTAATTGTGGAGGGGCACAAATAGGATCAACGTGCCTTCGGGCAAGAGGAAGTGTTCTTTTCATTTTTATTTTTTCTTTATTTTCCAACAAGTAGAGACCGCGTTTGAGCGGGTTGATCGGGTGCCTAACACCTTCGCGACTGATAACCGAAGTCCCTACCCAAGAGCCTTTGGCGTAGACTGGTGAATTAGAGTCACATTTTTGGCACTTCGGTGCTCATAAAATTTATTTAGGTTTCCCGGGACACCAAAAGCTTCGGGTGGCGACTCTATATTTTTCACGAGTGCGCATCGTCGCTACGGGATCGTCAAAAATTTGCGATTTCACAAATGGCTACTCTACTGGGGACAACTAGCAGAGCTTCCCCTTGAAAGTTAGCATTTTCCTTTATTTTTACTAACACTTGGCTATTTTTCCCTTGGTTTCACTCACCCCTACAATTCTGTCTATTTTTACACACCCCTACTTTTTCGTCATTTCCGTGCCTTAGCTGATTGGTGGGCCTACTTTTGCATCGTCTTTACTTTCTCTTACTTTCCCATCATTTACATGCATTAGCCGATTGGCAGGCTTATTTGTGCATTTACATGCCTTAGCCGTTTGGCAGGCCTACGTGAGCTTTTACTTTATGCAATCATATCCTAACAGTGGTTGCCGACCCGTAGAAGCAGCTCGGGACCATCATCCTCGATTTTTGAATATTAAGCAAACTCCCTTAAAATTGAAATTAAAATTGAACCAAGAGGGGGACTTAATTGAATTTTCACATTGGGTAAATTTTACAAAAGGGTGGGAATTTAGGCAAAGATACATATGTCCCGATTCTTATTACGGCGGCTGCCCCTAGTGGTGATGATCCTGAAAAGAACCACCCCATCTAGTATCTGAGAAGGCACTTGCGCTGGAGGTATATCGGGTGGGTGACCGAGCAGATTACAAAGTTTAAAATCCTGGGGGAGTGCGTTTAGTTGCCCCGAATCAAACCTTGTATCCCTAGGATCAGAGAGGAGGGAGCCGTTATAACAAGAAAGTCAGTCCCCGGAAGCATCACTTCCAGAAAACCACAAAAAATGACCAATTTTGAGCTTGCTGCCCTGCTGTTTATATAGCTATATACTCGATTTATACCTGACGTGTGTAAAATACACGCCAAGCTTAAATTTTCCAGAATTGCTCTGGCGTGCATATTACACACGCCAGGCCAAAACTGAACAGAGTTAGCCTAGTGTGTATAATACACACGCCAAGTCTGTCCGGGGTTAGGCAGCCTGAATCTGAGGCCAATCTTCACCTCCTCGAGTTCCCCCTTAGTGGTTTAGCTCCCTAGATAAATCCCACACTCTTCGATACCCAAAATGCCCCCGCCGATCAAAAGAGGGTAACTTCTTTTTTATTCGCTCAGGGGGATCGGGTTGTTTGCGTTGATGCCTGTGCCTTCAATAGATCAAAGGGTTTCCCTTTGATTCTTCCAAAGTGCGTCGGGATCCAGCCACGAGAGATATTTAGGGTACAAACACCACCCCAAACAAGAATTCCAAGGCCCCGAAATTCTTCATCATAAGTTATTCACTTGTCATTTTCAAAAAAGAGTCATCACCAAAAAAAGAAAAAAAAAATCATTCTGGTGCCGGCACAACGGCATCGCCTTACCCCTCGTCGTCCCGCAGAGGGAGAAAGAGAAAACTTTACGAGCCCCATCCGAGGCACCCTTCCCAACCCGCCACCAAGCCATGTCATGGGAAGTGGATCCGGCATATGCCGATCCCGATTCATCCCAACCACATTCCCCAACTCATTCCCATTCGGAAGAGACTTTTACCTCCATCCCACTCACCCAACAACCATTTACCGTCATCGGACCTTTCGGCGCACCCATCTTCCCATCCGCAACGATTCAAAATTTATCCCTCTCCCCGCCCACATCCACTCAAGATCCATGCACATCCACCCTTCATACGCCCCATTTTTTACCCCATTTCCCCTCAAATCCAAACAATCCTAATTTTCCCCCCTCCACCATCACCCAAAATCCACCATATGTTTCATCATACTCTTTCCCCACCTCAAACCCAAATTCACCCCATCTTCCTACCACATCCAACATACCCCCATCATCCCCATCTAATCCAAACATACCACATTCCTTCACATACACCCAAGCCATGAATAATCCTCCCATATCCACTCCTCATTCTTCCCCCAATCCCAATCCATCATACATCCCACCATCAACCCAGGTCATGCCCAATTTTACCCGGGTCATGCCCAATTTTTCCCATATACCCACCCCATCCATGCCATATGCTCCCCCTCCATCGAATGTACCCTTTCCGTCCATCCCACCACCCAATCCGATAGCCATGATGGATGAGATGTGGAAGGCCTACACTATATGGAAGGCCTTAAAAGATAGCCTCCCTCATCCACCCCTCACAAACCCATCTCATACATTCCCAAATCTCCATGCCCCTTTTTCCCAAAGCTCTCATCAACCCCCCATTATCCACATCACCCAAGACCCTCACCAACCATGGGGTCATTTGAGCGGGCCCCAAGGCCCAATGGGCTAGACCCATCAAGGCCCGATGGTACATACCCATCAAGACCCAACGGGTCAAACCCATCAAAGCCCCATAATCCCAACCCATTTGGATCCTATGGTTCAAACCCATCTAAGCTCCTTACCCTATACCCAAGCCCAACAAGGCCCAAACCTTAGAACCTCATACCCACACCCTCCACAATTCCCTTAGAATCCCATCCACTCATTATACCTAAGCCAATACAGGAACCTATCTCACACCGTTCATCAACCCCAACTCACCCACCCTCCCGCAACTCAAGGCCATCCCCAAATGTCCCTCCAAGCACAATGGCCTCATCAGGCCCCGACCTAAAACCCAACTTCCACTCACCCTAACATCCCACCAAACTTCCCCCATGTGCAATGGTCCCTCCCAGCACCCCATCAAACTACTCAACACCAACAGGAAAATCTCACCCTTCCCCTGTTATATGAAGACCCACAGTATGAGCAAGATGAGATAAGAAATAGCGGGGCCTATGCCGGGGTATTCACCAGCTACAATCCCCCACCACCCGCATTCATCAACCCCCCAAGCAACACAAAGTGAATGGAGACCGACCGTCAAAAGAACGACACCACCATCTAAAGAATCTGAGTAGTTGAAAGAACAACTAGATAGGATACAGAAATAATTGATGAAAATGGGTGGAGCTGAGATCCACACAATAGACTTTTCTGATTTATGTATGTTCTCCGAAGTCCCCTTACCCCTAAAATTCAAAGTGCCAGTCTTCGATGAATATAGTGGCACGGGTAACCCCATTTCACATCTCAAGTCCTACTACGGGGACATGTGCTAGTACAAAGGGGATGAGCACTTGCTCATAAAGGTCTTCCAAAACAGCCTTACGGGCTCGACCTTGAGGTGGTTCACTTTGTTGGAACCTTCCATGATCAAAACTTGGAAGGATCTAACCCACTTGTTTCAAGAATAATATGTCTATAACATCGACATAGAATCGCACAAGTCTGATCTAGCTAGATTAAACCAGAAGCCCGATGAAGCATTTAGTGATTACCTTGGGTGATGGAGGGCGCTGGTCTCTTAGGTTAGAAACAGAATACCTAATGATGAGCAGATTAAAATGATATCGAAGAACACCTTGCCAGTCATCTCAGACTTCTTGGTATACCAGCAGCAGCCCAACTTTGCTGATTTGGTTAGAAACGCCAATCGCTGTGAGGATGTGATAAGAAAAGGGCATTTGAATAAAACTACAAATAGCAGGGTCCAAAAGTTTGTCGATCAGAGAAATGAAAGAAGAACTGGGGCAGATGTATAGACAGTTGGCAATATGCGACCCATCATCAACATGCCCCCATTCCAATTTAGGGCAGCTCAGCCAACCCCATGCAGAGAATCAGAAATGGCCAGGGAGCACAGATGACCCTGGAACAAAGAAATGCCCATTTTGATCGAGTTTTCACACCCTTGGGGCAGTCACTAAACATTCTTTTGCCATTTTTAATTGAAAAGTGTCTGGTCACAACACTCTAGCCACGACCCCCGCCGAATTCAATCCCAAGAAATTATGACCCTAACACTCATTGTAACTTCTACCAAGGACTTGACCACCCAACTAATCATTGTTTTCCTTTGAAACATGCAATACAAGACTTGATAGAGGCCAGTAAAATCATCCCTCCTACGCTTCTCCAAGCCAACCAACATGCCAAAATTCACCAGGTATCGCTACCCCACACCCCCAAGGAGGGGCAGGTCCGAGACCAACTATCAGCATGGTAGAGGAGAATGACGAGGAGTTTGATCCATCAAATTATATTCGCACCCAGGAAGATTTCATAGCACCACAACAGAGAGGCCGAGCAGATAGAAGTATTGGAGTGATTGAACCCTTGAATCTAGCTAATTACTTTCCAAACTCCACACCACAAGCGGAACCCTTAGATCTTAGGGTATATTTTCCCTCACCAGCTCTTGTCAACTATGTTCAAATCAATTCCTACCAACCATACACCACCACCCTCGCCAACTACCCACTAACCGATTGTGTCCCCCATCCCCCTCCATCACCCATTAGTTATCAATGGCCCACCCCTGTCACATCACCCCCAATTCAGTCATCCATAATTCTCGCCAACCTCATTTGGCCCACCTTCTCCACCCTCCCAAAAGTTAACCACATGATCCCCACCCATCCCAATACATTGGCACAGCATCTATAGTGCCCCCTTTCGCCCGGTTCCAGATCTCGGGACTAACTTACGATCCCCATCAAGTCCCACTCAATTATAATCGAATAGATATTAATGCCAATAGCAGTAAGGATGGAGTAGTGGATTTCATCACTAGATCAAGACAGATCTCAAAGCAACCAGATGCACCAATACCAACACTAGCCCAACCAGAGGGAAAGAAGGATACTACTGCGGTAAACTCATTTGAGAAAAAGAGTCGAGAGCACATACTTGAAACACAACTCAGGAGAATGTCGGCCCATATCACAGTCTAGGATGTATTAATGACATCTCCACTTTATTTCCAATCTTTGATGGGGGCATTAAAAAATGCACATGTATCTCGCCAACTGAGCCCAGATGAGGTCGGGCAAATAATAGGGCAAGTGATGGCTCCCAATGCCATCTCTTTTTCGGATGCTGATTTACCAGAGGAGGGAAATAATTATTTTAAATCCCCTAATATTACTGTAGAGACTGGAAATATGATAGACAATAGGTCTGCTTTAAATGTGTGCCCTTTGAGAACCGCTACCAAAATAGGGGTAGATCCATGTAGGTTGAGACCAACAAAAACTAGCGCCAGAGATTTTGATAACACAAGAAGAGAGATAATGGGCGAAGTTGACCTTGAGCTCATAATTGGGCTAATGATCTTTTCCATTCCGTTCCAAGTAATGGATATCAAGTCCTCCTTCAACCTGTTATTAGGGCACCCTTTATTACATGAGGTTGGGGCATTTCGTCAACATTGCATCAAAAACTTAAATTTGTGTCTGGACAGAAGATCATCACCATCATAGGTGAAGGACATGAAGAAAGAGAAAAAGTCACCTATAGCATTGAGAACCCCAAAGTACTAAATTTTCTACACACGATCGAAGATACAGACCTCCACAGCTTTGAATATGAGGTATTAGTGGTAGTCTCACAGCCCTCAGAAAGCATCACCTTGAAAACTGGAGGCGAGATGGTGGGAGCTATCGCAATGCTCTAGAAATGGGGCTATAAAAAAGGAAAGGGATTAGGACCCTGATTACAAGGAAGGAGAGAGCCAGTAAAAGCCAAGGGCAGGCAACAGATCATATTTGGGTTAGGCTATAAGCCCTCCGAAGAAGAAGTTTGAGAGTCTAAGGAAAGGGCCCACACCGTTGCTGCAGTAAGGGCCAGGAGAATAATCCTAAAAGAGGAACACCGCTCTAAAGGTCACATTCGGAACACCTTTATGAGTGTCGAGATTATGAAGATCGATCAGAATGGGGCAACACAGTTAACCTCATGCAAACCAGTAGCCCCTATCCACCCCACCAATCTTGAAATTATCCCTCCCAACCTGGAAATAGTCCCGGCCACTCTATCCCTTTTCGAGAAAGAGTTTTCCATACCTGCACAATTTCCTCTAGTGGTAAACCATCACAAGACCTTGCTGATATTTGAGGACAAAATCTCAGACAAATTCAGGATCAACATGATGGAGCCTGACTCCGAGGAATCATATCAGCCAACCTCCTCCATCTAAACAGGTAAAGGGGCAGCAGTACCACATGTATGAAATTGGGCGTTTGTGCCCCAAACTCTGGAACCGACGAGTGGCATGAAATTCGGCACCCGCTTCCCAAAAAAAATAACCTATAAAAAATGAGGTTAGCCCTTTGCAGGTGACGCCATGTATGTATAGACCCGCCCTGCCAAGGGCCGATCCCCGAAGAAAAAGGAAAAACTAAAAAAATAGAAAGAGAAAAAGTTATAAACATGAAAAAAGCACAAAATAATCCAAAAATATTATCTTTTAAAATTTTTAAGAAAATCAAAGAAAAGGATGCCTTAATTGAAAAACCCGTCCCATGTGAAATCAACCCCTTTCCTGTAGAAATATAAGAAGAGGTAGGAGTCACGAGTTTGGATGAGGAAATCCTTGCTGAAGAGTTTCCCAATGAACTCCTTGAATGATTTGCTGACTTTGAGCATGGTCCTATCTCGATTATTGAAGAAACGGAAGAGTTAAACCTGGGTACAAAGGAGGTTCCTAGAATCACCAAGACGAAACGTCGTTATCTCCCGAGGAAAGAAAAAGCATGATTGATTTTCTTCGGTCATACCAAGACGTCCTCGCATGGTCGTATGAGGATATGCCTGGTTTGGATACCGAGTTGGTCAAGCATGAGCTACCACTATATCCAGATGTTAAGCCAGTCAAGCAGAAGTTGAGACACCTCAGGCCAGAATGGATGCTAAAAGTAAAAGATGAGGTCATCAAGCAGTACGATGTGGGATTTCTCATGGTCTCTAAGTACCTGTAGTGGCTAGCCAACATCGTCCCCATATTGAAGAAGGATGGAAAGGTTCACATGTGCATTAACTTCAGAAACCTGAATAAAGCAAGCCCGAAAGACGACTTCCTGTTGTCGCACATCGATATCTTGGTCGATAACACTGCCAGGCATGTGAGGCTCTCATTTATGATGGATTTTTCGGATACAATCAGATCAAAATGGCATAAGTGGACCGAGAGAAGAAACCGTTCATCACTCCATGGGGAACTTTCTGCTACCGAGTCATGTCATTCGGGTTTAAAAATGTCAGTGCAATGTATCAGAGAGCTATGACAACACTATTCCACGACATGATGCACCAAGAAATTGAGGTATACATTGACGACATGATCGCCAAGTCACCAGAACAAAGTGACCATTTGGTAAATCTTCAAAAGCTATTTGAGAGGCTAAGAAAATACAGGTTGCGCCTGAACTCCCAAAAGTGTGCATTCGGTGCCATGTCAGGAAAACTATTGGGCTTCATTGTCAGCAAAAGAGGCATCAAGGTTGACCCAATCAAGGTAAAAGCAATCGTCAAAATGCCACCACCATCTACCTAGAAAGAAGTCAAAGGCTTCTTAGGCAGAATACAATACATCAATCGGTTCATCGCACAGCTAACTCCTATTTGGATACCGATCTTTAAGTTACTAAGAAAAGATTCGCCAATCAAATGGAATGACGACTGTTAAGCAACATTTGATAAAATTAAAGGTTACCTCCTCAACCCACTAGTTTTGGTGTCGCCCGAACCCGGGAGACCACCCTTAATATATCTCTCCACAATGGAAGTTTCGATAGGATGTGTCCTAGGGCAACATGATGAAACAGGAAAAAGAGAGCAAGCCATTTATTACCTGAGCAAGAAATTCACCGATTATGAGATGCGCTATTATCATCTGGAGAAAGCATGCTTGGCTCTTGTATGGGCTACCCAGAGGCCCCGCCACTACTTGCTATCTCAAGCTGTTCTACTCCTAGCACGAATGGATCCATTGAAATACCTATTCGAGAAGCCAGCTCTCACTGGCCAAACCGCACGCTGGCAACTTCTCCTATCTGAATTTGACATTACATATGTCACACAGAAGTAGATCAAGGGGCAGACACTCGCTAATCATCTTGCCTAGAACCCTTTACCTGATTAAGAGCCTTTGAGAATTGAATTCACAGATGAGGGCATCTTGTTCATGACAGAGGATGATACGATGGTGACAAAGGAATCTTGGGTAATGTACTTTGATGGGGCAGCGAATGCCGAGGGTCAAGGAGTCGACGCTATTCTGATTTCACTAAAAGGATCTCAGTACTAGTATCAATCAAACTCAACTTCTCATGCACAAACAACATGGCTGAATATGAGGCGTGCGTAGCAGGACTATAAACAACACTTGACCTAAAGGTAACTCATCTCAGGGTATTTGGTGAATCACAATTGATCATATGTCAGATAAATGGAGATTGGAAGATTAAGGATGAAAAGTTGATCACATACCATGAGCACCTCGAGGATCTGATAGCATGTTTCGATGATATTACTTTCTCTTATGTCCTGCGAGAGAGAAATCATTTTGCCGATGCACTGGCGACATTGGCATCGATGGTCGAAATTCCATATGGTGTCAAAATGAAGCCGATCATGATTGAGTAGAGGAGTGAGCCGACCTTCTGCCACCAGATTGAGGAACCCCCAAAGTTAGATGATTAGCCTCTATGGTTCTCAGATATTATGAATTTTCTCGAAACTTGAACTTTCCCTGAGGGTACATCCAAGACGGACAAGCGGACCATCCAACATTTAGCAGCCAATTATATCATCTAGAGTGAGTGCCTCTACAAGCGGTCATATAATAATATCCTTCTTCGATGTCTAACAGAGGGCGAGGCAGTCAGCATTACGAAAGAGATCCATGAGGGAGTATGCGAGGCCCACGTCAATGGACATATGCTCGCTAAAAAGATCTTACGGCAAGGATAATTCTGAACTAACATGGAATTTGATTGTTGCAAGCACCTGCAGAAGTGCTACAAATGCTAAGAACACTCCAGTTTGATACATACTCCAGCCATAGACCTACACAGCATGACCACTCCTTGGCCATTGATCAGTCACATAATTTACCATTTTATCACCCTTAACTTAGTGATGCTAGGACTTAGTTTTCTACTAACGAGTTACTAATGTGTAGATATTAAGGATAAGCAGTAAATTAGAGCCTAAATATTAATCTTTGTCAAAATGAACTCAAAAAGCAATAAGAAAAATGATTAAGCGAAAAAGACGATTTGTGGCTATAAAAAGTCAGAAAATCATAATTTACGATTCTTCAAAAGAGATAAAAAAGAGAAAAGTGATAAAACGTAATTCAGAGAATCATCAGCTATGAGGAAGCCCACTGAGAATAAAAAATCGTGATTAACAATTTTCAAAAGAAGCTATGAAAGAAGAAATCATTATTTACGATTTCCTAAAAATCTGAGAAGATTGATAAAGATCTAAATCTGAAGGACTCTGCTGTTGCTTAATAAAAAACACTCTAGAAGCGCATCAACTAAAGAAAGAAAGGAAAGATAAAATTAGGAATTAGAGTTATATTAGGATACTTTTGTTTTTAGTAGTTTCTTTTATTAGAACTAGATCTTTGTAAACTGACTCCGTATGATCTATAAATAAGAGGGCTCGGCATAGGAATAAGCATCGAAGAATTTCAGCATCAATTGATACCTAAGGTTGGATTTTTTTCAGATCAAAGTAGTGTATACTAGTTAAAGTAGATTAGATATCAGAGGTTTCTCAAGAGAAATTAACGACTGCAATTGAGTGCTGATGATTAGTGTAGATATCTATAATTTCTTAGGAGCAATTGACGACTGCGACTGAGGGGTGAAGGATATATTTTACTTTACCTTCTAGTTTAGATTTTAATTGCTTTGTAAACATCTCCAAGTTTTAATTTGAATTGATGACCCAGGTTAGAATTTACAGATTAGTGTAACGGCTTTTACTCTTCCATCAGTTTGCAAGAGTTTTATTGACGCCCAAATTTCTTGTTGATTGTTGATCAGATTAAATCTGTATTGATAGGATCTTAGACTTGATTGATGACCAATGCTAGGAGACTTGAAATATTGTGTAACGGTACTGTTTATTTTTATAAATATTCGAAAGCTAAAGATTAAGATTGACGACCTTAATCTGAAGGAGGATTATGATTTATTTTTTATTCACTTTAGTTTAGAAAATCCATTCTTTTATTCATATTTCTCCAGTAGATTAGAATATCGTAAAGGTAAATAAAAGTTTTTAAGATAGGGATTTAGATAGAAGATAGAAATAGAAAATAATAAGATAATAAACTTCCTTGAGGGAACGATCCTATGCTCGTACACATTGTGCACTTGCAATAGGTTAAGACTTGAATTTAATATAATTATAATACACAATAAGAAGCAAGTCACGTTTTTGGTGCCGCTGCCGGGGAAGCAGATTTATCTAATTCTTTCAAGTTTTTGTCTAATATTTTTATCCTTTTAGAAACCAATATTTATCTTTCTCTTTTTATATTTCTTTATATTTTTATTTTCTCTTTGATCTCTTCTTAATCTTTTACAAGTTTATTCGAAGCAGCGAATCAAAAGTTTCCAACTTCTACCAGCCAAGGAATTTAGAAACTCATATTTGTTTCTTTCCCTACTTTCTCGAATAAAAATCATATAAACTTGAACTAAAATTAGACATACTGTATTCTAGCCAACCTGTCTTAATTCTAAATCAATATGGATCTGGCAAGAGTAAACCAAAGTAAGACTAGAACAATGGGGGAATACTATGCATTCATATCTCTTACCCTACCCCCATGTGTTCACACCCCTATTGTCAGTTATGAGGCTTTCGAAATCACGCCAAATGTGCTTCAAATACTTCCCACTTTTCACAGGATGATTGAGGAAGATCTCCAATGGCATTTAAATAATTTTATAGAAGAGTGTAACATTATTCGAATCAAAGAACTGACAGGAGTATCCGTTCATTTATGGCTATTTCATATTCTCTTAGAGACAAGGCAAAGCAGTGGTTACACTCTTTACCCTGACATTCGATTGATGATTGTGAAGGACTGAAACGTGAATTCCTCATGAAGTACTTCCCAAGGCGGCATCTTATTTTACGTTCCAACAATTTCTGAATGAACCTCTTAAAGAGAGTTGGAGTTGCCTTGAGGATCTTCTCTATTTGTGTCCTCATCATGGGGTCGCGGAATGGCAAATAGTGCTCACTTTCTATGAAAGATTAAATGACCAAACTAGGCATATAATTGATGTTGCCTGTGGTGGTATGTTTCATAACTTAACAGTAGATGAAGCTTGGGAACTCTTTAAGACCCTTAGCAAGGAACCGGTGCAAAACCACGCATCGGGTGAGACTGATTCGGAGAATTTAACAAATGTACTTCCTAAGTAAGGAAGAATATATAGACTAAAGTCAATGATGAAAAGGATTCTAGAACTACAGTTTTGGAAAACAAAAATTCAATCTCTGGTAGGTATAAAATCGCACCCGACATCTGAACAAGGAAAAGCCTGTGGTCCTAACCATGGCCCAACTCACTTGGTCACCCAATCTTCTACTACTCCTTTTTACCCCACGAGAGCCCAACACCACACTGCTAATGAGGATGCCCTATTGTAAATAGCAGACAGCTGGGTGCAATATATCCGCATCCAGACAAAGTTACTCAATCACCTGCGCCAATCTATCATAAGGATGGAGACTCAAATTGAGCACCGAAACCGTACGGGAGGAGAGAGTAATGTATTACCTTTACATACAGTTGGTATGACTCTAGGATGCATATTTGTGGGAGGCACATAAACTCCCTCTATTTTTAAATAGGTTCCTCTAGAACCCGTCGAGCTACCGACTCACCCATAGCAAAATTTTGTAACATATGTATATCAGCATTATTATTCTTTTAGGAGAATTCCATATAATTCACAATGCGTAAGATACACCCAATCATATGAATCTCTCTCTTTTTGTTTGTAACTATTTGAATCTATGGATCTACGAGCAATAGTGCTGAATCATAGCGAATGCGATTCAACTGAAGAGTCTTCTCAGCAGTTCATTTTAGCTAGAATTGTAAATGACAATTCTAGGGAATAGGCAATTCCAGTGATCTGTCTTATCAGTTACATTGGAATATGGACCCATTCAATTCATATGAGAAACAAATAACTTCTGCATTCAAGACTACCACTTCCCAACCACCCTAGCGTAGGAACCTACATAGAGACATTTACTCAAAGTGACAGTTCAAAGCCGAGCCCTTCCTTATAAATCCATACCCATCCATTAACCAAAACTAGTTCATAGCCTTTCTTCTTCCTCCGTCCTTAACCCTAAACCCTATGAAGGAAGAGCATAACTAGAATGATTTCAATAAGCAACTTGATCAAATACATAGAGTTGAGCTCCTGACTACACCAAAGAAAGTAAAAGATCTGAAGCACCAACAACCTACTCGAGATGCTGAATCGTCAACTAGAGCTACCCTTGACCCTAAACCTAACCCAAATTCGAAACCATATACCAGAAACCCATCTTCCCCCAAGTCCTAATCTTAACACCATTACAACCCACCCCGAATGCAAACTCCCATATGTTGATGGTGGGTTGAGCCGCTCCTCACCACCCGTCTCCATTGCTCATCTTCTCCCTTAGCTTACACTACGTCAGTTCGCAGTATAGGCAAAAGATGAATCAGAGAGGTGACCCTGCAAAGGCGTGGAATGCCTTTGGTGGGAAGGAATGAGAGACTTTAATTAAAGCATAGCTAAAAGCCGAAGATTTATTTTCAGACGTTGTTGTCAGTGTCTTAGTTTAGTGTGTGTCTAGATTTTTCCTAGGATTTCTTTCATATAATTAGTTTTTTTTCCATATTGTTATAATTAGCTCATAAATGAAAACTTTTTATTACTGTCTTTCTTTTATTTTGTTACTAACATCTAACATTTTTTTATTTTTTATATTAGAATCGAAAGTATTTTTCTCCTAAGTTTGGGAGAAAGATTTTTTATTTTTTTTCAGATTATATACCTGATTACTAACATAGCAGTAAATAAAATAGGTAACTTTTTCTGCATGTCCCCTATTTTACACAATGAGGATATTGTCCTATTTAAGTTTGGGGGGATACACCACCTTTGTATAGATTAGTGTAGGTTTCTTTTCAGTTTTCTTTTTGGTAGAAATTTTTTAAAATTTTTAATTTTTTACTATTTAAGTTTATCATTATATGCAATTTATGATAAAAAATATAAAAATCTGAATTTCTTAGCTAACCATCATAGTAGTAGTTCAAAAATCAAAATAAAAATAGTTACAATTCAAAGTTAAGCATATCTAGAACATTGTATCAAAGAATGTTTGAAACTATATGATTGATCTGAATTGTAAAATATTTTAGATTGTAATTTCAAAATCATATAAGCGGTGAGCTATAAAGCTTATTTCCTCTTTATTTTGAGAAAGAGAGACTATTTTTATTCATGCTTAAATTTCTTTCAACTTCTCTACTATTTGAAATCTCATAATGCTAAATTTAGAATCAATATATTATATGATTATGATCATTTATTTGTTTAGAACTGTCTAATGAATATATCAAAGCAATAAGACATCCATATTAGTAAATCGTGAAAATGATCAAAGGCCATCTTTTGTTAAACCAGAGCCAAAAAGCTAAAATCTCATAATATTTTACTATTTGAACCCATATTAGAAGCCTAAAGACTAAATTTCTTTGCACTAGAATTTTATAAACCCTCAACCATAAGTACTACCCAAAACTTCCTATCCTTAACCCTTACAATTTTTGAGAGTTTAGAATGTAAAAGAAGGGAAGAAAAGGGAGTGTAAGGAGTATGAGTTAATAGAGATGGGATCTACTGAAAAGGGAACAACTGAAAAAGAAATACAAATGTATGAAAATATGGGAGAAAAAAAAAAAACAATGAAGAATCGTAAAAGATGATTTTATAAAAAGAGAAGCAAAAAGCTATGAAAAAGAAAAAAAAGAAGGAAAAAATGGGATTTACAAAAAAAGAAAAAGAAATGGGATGAAGTTATCCAAAATAAGGATACTTACTGAAGCTGAAAAAATAGAAGAAGAAGAGAAGGAAGAGCTAAACTCTTAGAAATAATTTTGAATCATCTTTACCTTTTCTTTGAAACCTTCTGAAAACCCAAAGCCCCATTACAAGCCGAAGAAAAGACCTTTGTGATTTACGATTTACAAAAATATGAGTCTAGTAGAGATATATAAAATAGATACTATGAATAAATAAATAAATTATATGGAAAGAATTGATTATCCTTTCCATGAGATTTATCTTTTAAGCTGATTGTCCTTTGAATTTGGCACAAACATATCATATTATGAAAACCCAAAATTTTGATTATTTTTTAGAGTATGCCAATAAGTAAGAGTTTGGATGAAAATATTTTCTAAAAATTACAGTCTAGAAAAATCTATGATGAATAAACTTTTCACTAATATGACACACTCCACGCTATACAACAATTGAAATTATTATGCTCTAATCAAGGATAATTGTGATGATGGGAAGCTAAGGATAAAAGATTTAAAATATTTTTAAATTATGAACATATAATGACTAACTGAATAATTAGTAGTATAAAAAAATAGTTTATATTTTAAATTTTTAGTTTTGAAAAATCCAAAAATATTTAAAGTTTGTAGATAACTTCATTGAAAACCTTCAGGAGACTACAACTCCTCCACTAGGGATCACTTATGAGTTTAAAGGCTTATTGCATCTGCTAAATGCAATCGTGCTCCCTATGATAGTGGCATTTAAATTTAAAAGTTTTAAAATGTTTTATGTTTCCTTGTTTGCCTAGACTAACAAAACTTAAGTTTGGGGGTGTGATCAGTCAAATAATACACCATTTTATCACCCTTAACTTAGTGATCCTAGGACTTAGTTTATTACTAATGAGTTACTAATGTACAGATATTAAGGATAAGCAGTAAATTAGAGCCAAAGTATTAATCTTTGTTAAAATGAACTCAAAAAGTGTTAAGAAAAATGATTGAGCAAAAAAGACGATTTGCTGCTACTGAAAGTCAGAAAATCGTAATTTACGATTCTTCAAAAGTGACAAAAAAGAGAAAAGCAATAAAACGTAATTCAGAGAATCATCAACTATGAAGAAGCCTACTAAAAATAGAAAATCATGATTAACGATTTTCCAAAGAAGCTATGAAAGAAGAAATCGTTCTTTATGATTTTCTAAAAATAGAATCTTTCCTACTATTGTTGTTGTTGCTGATCACATGAGAACTTTTACCGCCATATCCAAAATTAGAAGACTCCTACAATTAGCAGTCTGATGAACCACGGATTTGAGAAGATTGATAAAGATCTAAATCCGAAGGACTCTGCTGTTGCTCAATAAAGAACACTCTAGAAGTGCATCAACTAAAGAAAGCAAGGAAAAATAAAATTAGGAATTAGAGTTATATTAGGATACTTTTATTTTTTGTAGTTTCTTTTATTAGAACTTGACCTTTGTAAACTGACCCCGTATGATCTATAAATAAGAGGGCTCGGTATAGGAATAAGCATCGAAGAATTTCAGCGTCAATTGACGCCTGAGGTTGGATTTTCTTTCGATCAAAGTAGTGTATACTAGTTAGAGTAGATTAGATATCAGAGGTTTCTCAAGAGCAATTGACGACTGTAATTGAGTGCTGAAGATTAGTGTAGATATCTATAATTTTTTAGAAGTAATTGACGACTGCGGCTGAGGGGTGAAGGATATATTTTACTTTGCTTTCTAGTTTAGATTTTAGTTGCTTTGTAAACATCTCTAAGTTTTAATTTGAATTGACAACTTAAGTTATAATTTGTAGATTAGTGTAACGGTTTTTACTCTTCCATCTTCAGTTCGCTAGAGTTTGATTGATGCCCAAATTTCTGGTTGATTGTTGATTAGATTAAATCTATATTGATAGGATTTTAGACTTGATTGACGACCAATGCTAGGAGACTAGCAATATGGTATAACGGTACTATTTATTTTTATAAATATATAAAAGTTGAAGATTAGGATTGACGACCTTAATCTGAAGGAGGATTAGGATTTACTTTTTATGTACTTTAGTTTAGAAAACCCATTCTTTTATTCATATTTCTCCAGTAGATTAGGAAATCCTAAAGATTAAATAAAAATTTTTAAGATAGGGATTTAGATAGAAGATAGAAATAGGAATTAATAAGATAATGAACTTCCTCGTGAGAACGATCCTATGCTAGTACTATATTTTCTATTGTGTGCTTGCAATAGGTTAAGACTTGAATTTAATATAATTATAATAAACAATAAGAAGCAAGTCAGCCATTCGCCACTTGGGGCCTCGACGTCGTCGAAAAGTAAATTCGAAAGCTACGAACGGGCATCAGTTCATCCTCGTCGCCATTAAATACTTCACCAAATGGGTAGTGGCGGCATCCTATACAAACATCATGGCTAGTCATGTCAAGAAGTTCATCAAGAATAATATCGTTTGCAGATTTAGTGTACCCAAGGACATCATTACGGACAATGGCACGAACTTTGTAAACAAGCACATGAGGGCCTTCTGCGAGCAGTAGAAGATCAAACACCATCGCTCTTCGCTTTGTCAATCACAAACCAATGGGTCCATGGAGGCTGCTAATAAGACATCGTCTGAATCCTCAAGAAAATGATCATCACCTACTGAGATTGGAGTGAAATGCTACCCTTTGCACTATGGGCCTATCGAACGTCGATCTGTACTGTTACAGGGGCAACGCCATTTTCCCTTGTGTATGCACATGAGGCCGTGTTGCCAGTTGAAGTTCAAGTACCCTCGCTCCGCATTCTCATGGAGTCTAATCTACTTGAAGCTAAAAAGGAGAGGTCTCGCTTTGAGCAACTGAACCTACTCGATGAAAAAAGGCTCCTAGCCTTGTGTCATACCCAAGTTTACCAAGGGCGAATCGCTCGCGCTTACAACAAACGTGCCCGCAGTCAAGATCTGAAGGTGGGTGACACCGTGCTCAAGAAAATCTTCCCGTCTCTCCATGTCGATCCAAGAGAAAAAATCAAGCCTAAGTGGGAGGGACCTTACGTCATCCGAGAAGTGCTCCCAAGACACGCACTCCGCCTCACCACCATAGACGAAGATCACTTTCCTAAGCCAATCAATGTTGGGTATGTCTGACAATTCTATTCCTAAGTCTCCCACAGCAAGGTAAGTACTGATAAAAAAGAATGTGTGACTACTTAAGGATTCTTTAAAAAGAGGCCATTATTTAAAAGCCAAGTAGCCAAAAAGTATCCCTGAACACTTATACCCTTTGCTACCCCATCTTGAGCCAATGGTCTTTCCTTTCGTTAACCCCTCCACAGAAAAAGAGATAGCTTATATACCAATCGAAAAAAAAGAAGAGAAAAAGAGCTACCATCAAAATCTTAAGAAAATCATAAAAGCAACATCCCAAAAGAGGATAAGTAAAAAGAATAAAAAAATAGAAAAGAAAAAGTGGGGCATGTACAGTCAAAATCTCCCAAGAAAGAAGTGTGTTATGGCAGCTGGAACCTACTCAAGGAAATGTTTTAAAACCCAGAATACCTTCAAAATTTCTAACCTATCCCATGGCCACGGTACATTCTAAGAAAATACCCTCTTTAAGGTTTATAAGCAGTCATATTATCCATTGAGTCAGTGCGAGCCAAGCTAAGAGACAATAAAAGAACTCTATCCAGCCGGCTATGACGAAATGGAAGTTCATGTCGTGGCCTTTAAGAAAATAAAGAAGAAAAGAAAAGAAAAAAATAATAATACAAGATCAAAGCAAAGTGGACGTAGTGAAAACCTGAAAGGGCACTATGGGTAAAAATAGAGAGCTTGTGCGGACTATGTGAAAACTTGAAAGGGTACCTGGGGTAAAAATGCATACCCATGGACATAGTAGGGACCCAAAGGGGCACTACGGGTAAAAAGAGGGAAACAACGGGCATGGTGAAAACCAGTCTTGAGCACTATGAGTAAAAAATATTATAAAAAAAGCAGAGAAGGTGAGAGTCATCAATTACTCCCCTTGCTACAACCCTGATCTATTTGATCCCCCTATGCCACTCATGTTTACTCAAAATGAGTCGGGGCCAAGCATATCATCATGATCGCACCGTCAAATGCATGACCCAAGGCAAAGATAAAAGGTTGATTCCATCCAAGGGGATGGGTGTTCTGGACCTCACCTAAGTCCAACCTTGAACGGGTTCGACTATGCTCAAATTTGAACCCGCTACGTCCCCTCGCGCCCAAGGCAAAAAAAAAATATATTATTTGCAAAAGATAATAAATTTTCCTTTCCCATTTTTAGGCCAACACTATGCACCCCCAATCCGGGATGATTGGTTTGATGACCGGAAAGACCACAGTTGCAAAAGATAACCAATTTTCCTTCCTCATTTCAGGTCGGCACTGTATGTGCCACATCTCCAAAGGAATAATCGGCACAATCCTCCCATTTTATAAAAAATAGAGAAAAGATAAAAGAAATTGTAAGATAATAGGTTTTCCTTTTCCATTTATAAGTCTGTACTTTGCTTACACCACATCTCCCAAAAAATAATTTGTGTGATGTCTCGCTCCCTTTCCTTTTTTACAAAAAGTAAAACCCATAAAAAATCTGGCAGGGGTTCTTATGCCCCTTCGTATGTGTTGGTGCGTGCTTTTCTGGGTTCCTCTCGGTCCTCGTTGAATCAGTGGCTCCAATTCTGTCCAAGTGGGCTCTAGCGATGCAGTGTTTGGAATGTTAGAAATAAAGGGTTTTCTAGGAAGGTTCCTAGTTTGTTGCGATCGTCAGCTGCAGATATTTAACGACGCTGCAACATGTCAATGATCACTCTTTAGAGCGGGTGTGGGTTACTTCTATACTGAATCGTCCGCCTGCGAATGTCAGCAGCTATGTCTTTTCTTATAATTTATATAGTTTAGTATTTTCTTCTCTTCCCCTGGTATTATTGTAGTTTTAATCAGTTTAGACTTCCCAATTCAGCTATAAGTTTAGTTATGTGAGAATTTATTATAGTTTATTTAATTTAGTATTCTAATTCTATCAGGAGTTTAATTAATTTTAGTTTCCTGGCACTACTAGAATTCTAATTGATATAGTGTCCTAATACTACTAAAAGTCCAATTAGCATTGGTCTCTTAATTGTACTAGCAATGCAGGTGTATTAATTTTAGTAAAACATTAATTAAACCAAGCATGCTAGTTATACTGAAATTCTAAGTAAAGCACGTACACTAGTTATACCAAAACTCTAATTGGAAATAGAGAACTAGTTTTGCTATGACTCTAATTTAAGCAATAAATTATTTTTATTAAAATTCTAATTAAAGCAAATAAACTAATTTTGCTAAAATTCTGATTAAAGGAATGAATTAACTATGCTAAATTCTAGTTAAAAATAAAGGAACTGATTTGACTGAAATTATGATCAGAGCAATAAATTAATTATACTAAGATTCTAATTGAAATAAAAGGGCTGATTAATGATATTGAGGTCTAATAAAGTGAGGAATTAACTATGCTGGAATTATCTAATTAAAATAAAGGAACTAATTTTATTGGAGTTCTAATCGAAGCAATTATTCTAAGGATTTAATTGAAATAAAGCATGTAAATTGACTATACTAAAATCCTAAGAAGAAATTATGGAACTGATATTATAATCCTAATTAAAGCAACTAAGTAATTCTAAAAAAGAGGGTTTGGGCCCGCTATGTTAAGGAGGATTGGCCTCGTTCCCGAGTACCCTCCGTAAGCTCCCTTGGGCAAATCAGGTGGCTGAGATTAAAGATAAATTAAATTCTGGACTGTAAAATAGTATTTTTTTGGATTTTTTAGAGCCGATTTCAGAGTAATAATTATGAATTAAATTATGAACTAGAGTTATAGAAATAAAAATTAATATTTAGGATTAGAAATATTAAACTAAGAAATTTAAATTTCTAGGACTGAATTCGGGTCCGAAATCAAAAAATCAGACCGTGTGACTAAAGGCTAGTTCTAGAATCCACGGACTAGAACTAGAAATTAATGATAGGATTAGAAATTGAGAATTTAGAATAGAATTAAAGCCTATGATCTAATAAATTAGACCGTTGGAGTAAGGACTAGTTCTAAATTTGGAAAATTAGAACCAGATATAAAAATATTTGTGGTCTAAAAAAGGTGATACGGTTTCGGACTGAAAATTAAACTTATAATCAAAACTAAGGGAAAGATCCTAAGTCTAAAACAAGATTTTTTTTTACCTAGGACCGGGGCTGCAGAGAGAACCTTCAAAGATTTTGCGCTTGAATTTCGAGATCATGGTTAGGTTGTTCTATGTGCTCATTCTCGGAGTTCTCTGGTTTCGGAATCCCAAAAAAAGTTCGTTCTCTCTCAAAATTTCCAGCCTCTCCCAGGGTGAATTAGAAAAAAATCTTTTATAGGTTTTTCTTTAATTAAACGCCCTGTTTCAGTCATTTAATCGAATTGCACACCAATTTCCCGATGCTTAATCATTTTGAGTCAGTCGCCGACTCAATGAGCGACCGGCTAACTTGCTCAGCGAGTTTCCTAGTCCTAATAGCATTAAAACTAATTGCGTGCCCATTTTAGGGTACGTAGTCCAATTAAGCGTCACTCTCGAAGCGTTTAATCAAGGAAACTTAGGGGTCAAGGATAGTAAGACTAGGTCGGGCATAGGCCAAATGCGCGTCAGTGATGTGGCACTCAATCTGATCGCGCGTCTCATGATAAACGCGTGATCGAATCTCGAGTTGGTCTAGGGAAAGGAAGTTTGATCTGAGAGGAGAACTAATTGCACGCTTGTGATTTGGCGTGCAATTGAATTGAGCGCTTGGTTTTCGGTGCTTAATTCGGGGTTGTTCGGGTCTGGGTCGGGCATGAAATGTTAGGCTATTGTTTCAGCCTGCATTTCAACTAGATACTATTGTTTCAGTATATAGTCTCCCTGCGTTGGGATCTGATCCATAAAACTATTGTTTCAGCTTGTGTCCAGCCATGTACTATTATTTCAGTACATGGTTCCCACGTCAGGGGTATGGGGCCTGAGCCACAGAACTATTGTTTCAGCCTGCGTCCAGCCATATACTATTGTTTCAGTATATGTTCCCAATTAGGGGAACGGGGTCTAAAATGTGGGACTATTGTTTCAGTCTGCAATCCGACTATATACTATTATTTCAGTATATAGTCTCCCTACATCGGGATCTGCGCTACAGAGCTATTGTTTCAGCCTGTGCTTAGCCATGTACTATTATTTCAGTGTATGGTTCCCACGTCGGTGTATGGGGCCTGAGCCATAGAACTATTGTTTCAACCAGTGTCCAGCCATATACTATTGTTTCAGTATATGGTCCCACATTAGGATTATGTAGTCAAAGGTTGACCGAACAAATTTGTATATTTCGAGAGAAATGGGGGTGACTACAGATGCCCCTCTTCGGCGTCAAAGAAGTAGACACCCCTCATTCGAGGTGTCTTCTCGTTTCTCTTGGGAAATCACAAATGTGAATTGGAGATGCTGACATGACATGCTTGACATTCTTTTCTATCAGCGCAAGCTAAAATGGAGCCTTTGTAGGGCAAATGGTAGCTGTCGAAGGGCACATTTCAGGTCTGTGGGTGCATGGCGCATCCCGCCACATGGCACAGGCTAACAGAGGAATTTTATGCAATCGAGGTACCGAGGCATTAATCAAATGTTCAAAACAAGGTCCAGGGACTGATAATAATAAAATTAAGTATCATGTAATATCGAAGGCTTTTGCAAGTCATGTCAGACTGGGCGCATCATTGCTCACACCAATGCGCGTCAGGTGTTCCTTTTCCGATAAGCATTTATAAGTTCTTAGATTAAATATACTCAATGTTCAGTTTCCTAGGGGAATGGCCGTTTTTGGCTGATAATTGAGGTGGGGGGTCTTGTGAGGTGTGCTCAATTGAATTTTGTGCAGTGGTGCGTGCTCTTGATTCATCTAGAGTCGGCCTCTAAGTTAGGAATTCTAGTCCTAATGCATCTGAATAAACGATTATGCACAGTGGAGTGTGCGCTTGATCCAATTCTGCGTAGTGGGATATGCACTTGATTGCGAGTTTAGGGGTCTTAGGAGTTAAAGGTTGGGGCTAAGTGTAATTTATTGCGTGCGGGTGATGGGGCACTAAATTAATTTTTTTTTTTGGTATTTAAAGAGAGGTGAGTCGGATCTATTTATCTTGTTGCTTTGTTCTTCTTTTCTTCTCTTTTTTTTCTTTTATTTTTTTTTGTTAGTAATGGGATTTTGAAAATTCGAGGGGTTTAAAATTTGAAATTTTTAGGATTTTAACTTAAGATCAATTCGGTGGTAAAACAGCGAAAAACATGGCTTCCGAGACGTCACTGAGCAGATCCACTGGTACGGGACTTGTGGACCCGACCGTTATTGTGGTTGTAAAGATGACACTTGGCATGCCAGATACTCCATCCAACATTCTCGGTGAGTACTGATGATTGTCTCTTATGGGAGGACTATAGTAATTCGCGAGTTAAGAGAGACAAGTTTTGAAAATATTTGACTTAATCATAGCTAACTATATATTTATGAGAAATATCGAGTAAAACAAAAAAATGGGTAGTACTTACCTGGGGGTGATACTTACATGGATGGCGTGCAACTTGTGTGGTCCGTGATGGGACTGATGGTTTGTTGGGAGTGGTACCGCGATGGGACTTTAGAGATTTCTTCCCTTCAGGTCTACTGTGGCAGGGTTTGGCAGTTGTGATGTGATGTCTGGGAGAAATGATGTCGTGATGGGACCTGAGAATTCTCCCTTTCTTTGGCTACATGCTGGGTGAGTCCTGGTGGGACATGGGGATCAATTCGGGAGAGAGTGCTCTTTGCCTTAGTGATGGGTCACGATCAAGCGTTCCCTCTCTTCGTCATACGGTGCGGCATGTGCTGTCTAAGCTTTTTTTATTTTATTTTTTTTAGGTAGTGATGTTCACGATGGGATGTCGACTGAGAGTAGTTAGCGGTGGCGTGCTTGCATTCTCGAGAGATTGGCTTTTGGCTTCTCACGATGGGACATGAGGATATGGTTATGATGGGACTAGATATTGAGGTTATATCTCATGTATATACGTTATCGCGATGGGGACGAGTGTTGCCAATGCTTCCTTCTCATGCAAGGGTATGCGATGGGATGGGTGAGTAGGTCATTCTTTTCTGTCGGAATAACTTGTGAGGCTACGCAATGGGACAAAAGAATTTTGGCCAAGATGGGATACAAAGGTGTGAGGGTGTAAATTTTATCCAAAGTCAGGTATTGTGTGCCTATTTTCGGTAGCTCAATATGATTGTGTGCCTATTTTTGGGCGTGCGATCTCAAGCTTGAGGGGTCGTTTACGCGTTTCTGAGTGTGCGTGTGATTGTGTTATGCACTATAACCATAGCACGTGATCGAGGCATCACCAAGTTAGTGTACAGGTGACCTTTCAGGTCACACGGCGGTAGTGTATCGTTTGACAAATTTGCATGGTTCATGGAGTGCGCACCATCGGAGCATCGCACAGGTTGGCACAGGCAATGGCTTATTTGCATGCTTTGGTTAGGGCGCATGTTTTGGATTGTGCGTATTGTGTGTGGCGCGTGATCGAATTAAACACACATTTCTTGGTGCATTATTAAAGTCGTACTCTATATAAGCAAGAGAGACTTCATTTGTTTCTCACTCTCTGGTTTAGTCTCGAGTTTTTACCTTTATAAGTGTTTTATGTTCTAAGATTCACGTTTTGGTGATATCGAGCAATCTAACCGTCCGATTGGGATGTTGTTTCTTCCTACATTCATTATTTCGTATGATCTCCATCCTGATGTGATGCTCGTGGATGGCATTATTCTGGGAGTGGGCAGTATTAGGAATAAGGGCGCTTGTCTTCACATCAATCCTTTTTAGGGAGCGGTGAAGGCAGTGTTGAGGAGGCGGTGGTGGAGGAGGTGAAGATAGTGGAAGAGAAGGAGTAAAAAGTGGAGGGATGTGTTTTCCAACCAATTCTCCCTGAAGCCTCTGATTGGACACTCTGAGCAGAATCTGTTCCTCGCTTCACCTTAGTTTTGAACCCAGTCTTTGTTTTGTGTTGTAGGTTAAAGTTTTAGGTTTTCATTTTGGGTTGTAAATTCAGGAGGTATGCCTCCGGTGATACTTGTAAAACTTTTGAGTTATGAATAAAGAGACATTTCTTTTATTTTATTGTGCTTGTTTATTGATTTAAACTTATTAATGGATTAGTTGGCTTTATTTGATTTGTTTCAGTTTAGGATTTAATTCAGCTTAGTGTTTTTTCTTTTTCTAGATTAGTTTCTCTTTTTATGGAATTGGTTTAGAGGTTTTACTTGGTTCTGACAGGTTTGTCGGAGGTATTTTTCTTAGTGGGGTCCCGAATAATTTAGGGTTTCATTTTTAGAGAGTTTCTTTTTTGAATTTAAGGTTTAAGGTATTTTGTTTTCACCTTTTGTTTGACTTGAGATGACACTTATTAAAAGGTGTGAGTTTTTAAAAATTTTGGATGGGTGTTAAGTGTTCAAATCTTATCGGCTTGTTTACTTTGCTTTAGGATTTGTGTTTCCTTGAAGGGATAAGTGTTGTGTGATTATTGGTTCATCTGGGTTTGTCATGGATTGTGGTCTTTCAGGGGGTTATGTGTTTGGTTTAGATTTAATTAGATTGGAAGGGTTTAAAGATGTGACAGTTATCATTTGGTAATTCAGGAGGTATAGTTTATAAATGTGTGAGCTAAAAGTTTTGAGTTCTTGTTGTTTTGAATTTTATTCCAAGTTTGGGATTAAAAGTTTTGGGGCATTTTTTTATTTTGGACATTTTCTTGTTCATTAATGTCTCTTCTTCTTTTTTTTTATATCCCGGGTGTTGGACCCGAAGAGTTGCATTTATTGCGTAGATTATTGAGAATGGACGGGATTGGGAATGCGAGGTAGCAGTCGAATTGCTGCCATGCTAAGGGAAGAGGGGAAGATGGGATTTTTAGTTTCCCGAATAAATTTGAATTTGTGCACTGCCTGAACGTGCGGATTTTATGTTTCTTGTTTTAAATTGTATATTCAGAGGGTATGCCCTCGGTGTATTTTGTAATTATTTTATTCATTTATGAAGAGATTATGTCTTCTTTTATTTCGTTTGTAGTAATTTCAAGTTTAGTTTATTTTGTAGCTTATTTGATTTGTTTTGAGTGTGAGGTTTACTTATTTAATTTATTTATTTTGGATCAAGGCATGTTAGAAGAATTATTTTGTTTTGACTTAGTTTGGGCTTTGTTAGAGTGTATGAACGCTGGGGATATTTTTCTTGTTTAGTTTCGCCTTAGTCGGGGCAAGTTTTTTTTGGTTTTATTTTGGTTGGAGTGTGTAACCGGTGTCGGGGCATTTTTTTTAGTTTGGTCTTAGTCTGGAGCATCTTCTTTTAGTTCTCGGGGTGCATATTTCTTTAAGTCTAGAATGTTTTAGATCAGGCTTAACAAGGGCGTGGTTTAGGCTAATAATTAGTGTCGGGAAACACAAAATTTAGGCCTATGAACGTGTTGTCCTGGGCATTTTTTTTTTGTGTTTCTGGGGAATTGCACGCTTCACTCTGAGCGCATAAATTAATTGTGCGCCAGAGGGTGAACGCGCGTTCAGAGTGTCAGAACGTCATTAAGCGTCAACTTCCGGTCACTTGATCGAGTTAAATGCATGGTACCGGGCGCATGATTAGGGCGGTAGCTAGTCACTGTACGGGTGACCAATGGCATTCGCGCGCCACTATGTGGATGCTTGAAGGATTATGCACTTAGTAGGCTGCGCGCAACCAGATGGTTGGATTGGTTTGAGCGGGCGACGATTAGGTTACGCACTCAAGACCGGTTGTGTGATCCGAATTAAGCCCGGTGAGAGTGATGCATGATTGGTTTGAACGCAAAAATTTATGCACGCGATTTTGGCGTGTCCTATAAATAGTTCAAAACTTTTCATTTTTGTCGCATGATCCATTTTAGTCTTTGATTCTCTATTTCCTTATTTCTTTGTGCTCTAATTTTTCATATTTTCATGATATTTTACTATTCGGCCATCCATTTTGGGCACCATTTCCTTTGTTCTCTTTAGTTTTTCGAGCTCTTCATTCTATGATGGAGGGTGAGGGTATTGGTGGGCACGATCTTACTATTTTTGAGTTGGAGAGGATGTTAGGGATGGAGATGGGTGAGACTTTCAAGGCTCGGACCGACGTTGTCGAGGAGGTGGATGTTGGGGAGGTGGTTAGAGATGAGGTACTAGAGGTTGAGTAGTCAAGGGTCAGGGAGGAGGTGCTCGAGATTGAGCAAGGGGTCACTAAGGATGAGGGTGAGAGGGTTTAGGGGTCGTCGTTGGTCTTCGAATCTTCAGACGGCGCATGGTCTCTTTGAGGATATGCATGCGGGGCAGGTATAGATCGTCATGCATGTATATTTTTTGTTTTATTTTGATACTTTTAGGATCTGAGTCTTCATTGAGGGGTCGGCTTGTTTGCTTGGTTGTAGGTGATTTGGAGACCGTATGCGGATGAGGAGGATGCAGGCGTGCCAGTGATTCAGTCTGGCTGACCCTTCTTTGATGTGGACATATGGGTCCATTGTTTTGAGAGGGTGGATCCACACATCTCGAGTGGTACAGCAACTGGGGCTTACTCAGGGAGTCCCTCCAGAGATTCACCACAGAGTGATAAAGAGGATGACAAACTCTCCTGGCCGGAATTTTATGGAGTGGATGGGGCTTCAGATAGCGAATTTTAGAGTTGGGGGGACCAGGGTTACAGGGGCGCGTGACGAGGCAAACTCCCAGGAGTATGTGCGGTGGTTTAGTGCATTGGGTGGTGGGTGCCTCTTCACACATCCCTTCCATGGGAGTGGCTCTTTAGCGATTGGTGGGCCGGAGTCAGCGTCGGCTTTGAGGGAGAGGTTGGCTACATTGGAGCAGGGCCATCTCACCGCGAGCGTGCGGGGGGCATTAGACACCCTCCATAGGGCGATGGAGTGGATGGGGTGTGCTCCTGATCCAGATGAGGAGATGCTGCACTCTTTAGCCTCCTTGGTTGCTCAAGCTAGGGCGACAGAGGATGAGTTGGGGGCTCGACTAGCAGAGACTCGACTGCTCCTAATGAGTTAATTTATGGTTTTTTTTATATTATATGGACTCAATCTTCTTGTCTATCTGACATGGTCATGGTGTCTCATTTTATTTTATTTTAGACAGTCTGAGAGGGAGGGTGAGGTTGCTCGTCAGGCGCCCTGCTGGATGTCTATCGCAGTCAGCAGGAGCTGACCGGGAGGCAGCGGCCAGTCTACGTTCTGAGGTCAATCAATTGGTGTCTTTACAAATATGGTTTTGTTAATCATTAGCATTGTGGGCTTGCCAACTGATGTGTTTATTATTATTCGTAGAAGTCGGGCTCACTGCTGGAGGTTCCATTCAGGCATTTGATCCATCTTCAATTGCTTCCTCTAGTTGGGAGGATCCAGCGATGTCTCAACTTCAAACTGAGCTAGATCATTGGGTAAGTTTCATTCAATCTTTTATCTTGTTTGTGTCATTGCATTAGTTTTTTGGGTGTCATTAATTCACTTTCTTAGTAGCTTACTAATATCATGCGGTATTTCAGCGTTGAGTTGCCGAGGATCTTCAGGTGAGGGAGGCGAGTGCTGCCTCTGTACGCCTGGAGAGTCAGGTATAGTTTTTTTTGTAGCGTAATTCTGTTTAGGTTATTTCATCTTTTGTTCTGACATGTCTTGTGTTAGTTTGTTTGGTTCTTTGTGCAGGCTGTTCCGAACTCTGCTCCTGAGGCTCACCCTCAAGAGTCTGCTCCTATCCCTACTCAGGTATGTTTTCGTTATTATGTTCATGGCTTATTTGTCATTATAGTATTTATTTGATGTATTTGTTTGTTCTCATTGCATCCATCTACATTTGTTGTACCTCGGGTGCCGCCCACTGATCTCTTAACCATGGAGATGGTCGAGCGACTTCTGGAGGAGAGGTTGGAGTTGGTATGACTGTTTCCTTTTCAAAGTTTTCCTCCACTTTTAATGTTTATGTATATATGTCAGCTTTCTTTAACTAAGTATGGTTACCATCGACCTGATGCGCCATGCGTACCCGCACATGTTCAATCAGCGCCTTGAGCTACCGCGGAATGCGACTTTTGGTGCTTCTAATTCTGGTGCAGTGGCGGACGCCGATGAGGAGGCGTGCCTAGAGGCACCGCGAGCACGTGCCACTCCTGAGGAAAGCACGGATCCTCGAGGAGACAGAGTCGTGAGGACCTAGTCATTGAGATGATGGTCACACAGAGGACTCAGACTGAGGTGGAACGTAGGACGACACTGGCGAAGATGCAGGTGTCCCTAGATCGGTTGCAGTATTGTCTGACGAGGAGTGAGCGAGGGGTGCGTAGGTTGGTTAGTCAGCTTGATGGCTCGGAGTCGGGGGCTACAGATTCCTAGGATGGGTAGTCTCATCACACACCACATGATCGTGTCAAGGATGATGCTCATAGTGATTCAGTCATTCGTGATATTCTTGTGGGGTATCCTCCTCATTCTCGATCGAGGTGGTCTGTTAGCCAGGTGAGTGAGGGGGGTTCTGTAGCAGGGCCTCATCGTCTAGAGGTTACAAGGACTCTAGGTGTTGGGAATATATTTTCAGAGAACTAGTCTAAGGACCTCTGAGCTGATGATACTGGGGACAGCGGTGATCGACCGTCCTAGCGACAGCGTAGGGAGTAGAGATGTGTGTGTGTTTCTTTGCATTCACGGTATGTGTTATATATATATAAGGGGGATGCCCCCGGTGACAAGTGTAAAAATAAATAAAAAGATTTTGACATATATATATATATATAGAGACTTTTGATTTAGATGTACTTGATTGGCTCCTTTTCTTTTAGTTACGTCTTGCATCTACTTTTACTTTTTTATTGCTTTAGTGCCATCAACCGTCATTGGGACTTTGATGCTTCCTGAGTTGGCCCGGTGATGGTTGAATGTTGCTTCGTATCTACACATGTGAGAGTAATGTTGTAAGTAATTTTTATTCTCCTCCTTGCTAGTAGCAAAAGATGGATATGTGCTCTCTTTTTTTTTTTTTTTTTTCTCTTTTTTTTTTTTTTTTTAAATGACAATTATGCAATAGGGAAAGCAAATAGCTAAGATAAAAATAATAACAAAACAATAAAAATAAAAATGCCCCAGTGTAGGAGCGTGGTAGGATTGGTAGTATGGTATCTTCGGTAGTACTTTCTGGATGGTAACTTCGTCATTCCTCATCTTCTATGTGGACAAGCTGGCACTTCTGATATGATTCTTCTCCTAGTCCAAAATAATGCCCCAGCGTCAAGGTGCAATGGAGCTTTTTTTTGGGTTTCATGATGAGCACTTTAGGTCCATAAGCAGTCATGGGTGTTTGGTGAGTTAGTTTTGAAGAAGAGCTGATCGATACTGTCATCAAATTAGGGAGGTTTCTTTGATTAGGTCAGTTGTATATGGGGTTTATCCTGAGGTGGTGGTCATCCTATCCCATGGTTATTAGGGAGAAGTACGATAAGTATAGTAGGTGATTGCATCAGTCATCATTCATCAGTTTTCAATTTCATTTCTAGGAACATCCTGTAAGGCTTCTGATTTATCGTCCAAAATAAAAATAGAAGAGGGGGGTAAGGCTCAGTGATGGGGGGAGTAGTTGTATCTAAGGCTTTCCAAAAGGGGTGAGTAACAATCTTTTTCTCAGGGGGATACGGGGTGCCATGATCGAGCTCTTCGTCATATTTCGGTACCATCAAAATCTCACATTCTATGATTAGCAGGAGTTTGTCCTCCTCCCACCACCTTACGACGACATCTAGTAGTATGGGGACATTACGGATGCCCTCGCAGCTTGCTTATACACTTCTAGTAATGTTATCAGGGATATCCTCACAGTCTACTTATGCTTCTCTAAGCTCATTGACTTATTCATTCGTCGTAATGCTGTCACTCAAAATTTTCGATGTATGTATTCTTGAAAGCATCCTGCTAGTGTAAGAATAATGAGTTTTGATTGAACCTAACATCTTTATTTTTTTTACTCTAACATCTCCACCAATGGTGGGAGAAGGGAAATGAGGATCGGGTGTTACTTATGCTTTTGAAAGAGGTTAGATAGGTCACTAATCCTTTAATTAGATTGCCCGAGTGAGAAAACGTGGGCGATAAATCGGAGGTCTTAGATATTCTGAGAATTGAAGGCATACGATCGATGAGTGGGTCGTGACGACTATGGGGGTGATAAGTATAGGTATCTAACTACAGGATGTGACAGTCACAGGGCTAACGGTAATATTTTCTAAGGTACATGGCGTTCCAAGGGCTAGGGAGTTCTTCCCCGTCTCGGTTCGCCAGTTTGTAGGCATTTCTAGGGTATGCGGCTATTATGACATAAGGGCCTTCCCAGTTTGGTTTTAGTTTTCCTTTCGGGTGGGTGTGCTTGGAAGGCATGATTTTCTTTAAGACTAATTCCCCAATATTAAAGGTTCGTTCAAGGACTTTCTTATCATAAGCCCTGACCACTCTCCTCTAATATACCTGAGTGTGATCAGCTGCCCTTAGACGTGTTTCATCAAGCTGCTCTAGTTGCGTGAGTAGGGTAATTCTCCTCTTGTCTAAGGATAGCTCATCATCGAGTTGAATCTATAAAGATGGTACTTGTATCTCATATGGTAGGACTGCCTCCATCCCGTAGGTAAGGAAGTAGGGAGTTTGGCCAGTGGTCGTACGAATAGAGGTCCTATAGGCTCAAAGTACTTCTGGTAGTCTTTCAGGCCAGTCGGCCCCATTGCTTATTTCTACTGTGCATTTTAAGATTCAAATCAGCATTTTATTCATAGCTTTTGCCTGTCCATTACCTTGAGGGTAGAACGGTGATGAGTGGCGTAGATCGATGTCGTACTTCTTGCATAACTTCTTCGTCTTCTCCGCAATGAACTGTGGTCCGTTGTCAGTGACAAACATCCTGGGTACTTCAAACCTGGTGATGATATGCTGAACGATAAACTTTACGAGTATTGAAGCAGTGATTCTAACATACAATTCAGCTTCTGCCCATTTGGTGTAGTATTCGGTCGCTATAAGTATGAACGCGTGCTTGTGAGTGTTCCCAACGGTGTCTGTGAAAGGTTCAATGACATTGAAAGCCCACATCAAAAATGGCCATAGCGAGGTCATAGTATTCAATGCAACTGATGGAGCTTTGACGAGTGTGGCATTTTCTTAGCATTACTTGCAGGATTGGACATAGAGGTGGCAAGCTCTGATCATTGTCGGCCAGAAGTAGCCTTGTCGTGTAACTTAATTGGCGAGTCTCTATCTATCGCAATGGGCGCCGTAGGAACTGGCGTGTGCTTCTCGGATGATGTATTGTCCTTCAACAGTCCTGACAGATCGTAGTAGTACTCCTTTAGTAAAGGCCTCTTTATATAATATTTCATCGAGTATGCAGAATCAGGCACATCGGTTCTTTATAGTCTTCCGTTCGATCTTCGTGGAATATGGAGGGACATGTTAATATTTCAAGAAGTTTCAGATGTCAAAATACCATGGTTGTCCATTGTCGGTCAATGATTTTTCCAATCTGAACATAGCGACTTCGATTTCTATCTTGACGTGCTTTTTCAGGGTGATTATTTCTTTCGGTCCTGTACTTGTGGGGAGGACAGGTAATTCTCTCTTAACGTCCATGCTACCTCGTGGGTGGGTACTGCTAGCTTTTCGATGAAGGACTCGGTATTTTACCCGATGGGTATTTGGATGATCGAGGCTAGTGTGGCTAAGGAATCTGCGAGCTTATTTTCTAATCTAGGGATGTGCGTGAAAGAGATTTTTTCAAATTTCTATACAAAATATTAAGCGGTTTCTAGGTATGTCATTAGTCTCCTTTCCTTAGTTTTCCATTCTCCTATGACTTATGAAATTACTAGTTTGAAATCACCGATGGTTTTTAACTGTCTAAAACCTAATTATAGTGCTTCTCATAGTCCAGCTATAAAGGCTTCGTATTCTGCGAAATTGTTAGTGATAGGAAAATCTAGCTAAATGTTTTAGGTATGACAACTCCTTTTGGGCTTAGGAGGACTATCCCGATGCCTTTTCCTTTATGATTTAGAGCACCGTTGAAGTAAAGGGTCCATGACGTCTTATCGGGCTCTTCGTTATGAATCGTGAATAGGTCCTTGTTATTCACTGAAAAGTACCACTTTTCACCTCTTAACTTAGCCTTTGCTGGACCTTGAAGCAGACTAATAACCATTTGTTAAGTGTGTTTTGTAGTTAGCAATAAAATGTGCAGCTTAATATAAACTCCTTGCTTTTTAGCCCAAGAGAGAGAGAGAGAATGCACTCAAAGATGACATCTGAGATAAAGCCTGATGGAACACCTTGGTAGTGCTCACTATCGTAACTCATTGTTGTTGATCATCATTGACTAAAGTCTAGTAGATGAATGAAGTTAGCTGAGGAAGGAGGAGACTGTGACAATAGCCAGTGCAATGCACCAGAGCAGCAAAAGATAGACCTCGCAGAGTTGAGGAGCTTTCTCGCAAAGCTAAAGATACAGTGGAAGAGGCCCTCACGCAAATACGCCATGCAATTAGGAAGACAGCTGAAATGACCTCGCAAAGATCTCGCAAGTTAAAACTCTCAGAATTTGCCCTTGCGAAGCTCTCGCAAAGATCAAGCCTCAAAGCAACCACGCGAAGAACCCAATGAGTCCATATGTACACTGAACAGAATGTCACCTCGCATAGTTCTCGCGTAGCCCTAGATGAGAGAGACGCCCATAATTCTCTTCGCACAGATCTCACGCACTCTGAAGCCTTACCATTGACTACGCGAGCACAGGAGCATAACTGTGCGAGTACTTAGCGAGAGAGAGCTTCTGAAGCTCTACTGCGCGAGAAGTCTAGGCACTCCATATAATCTCCACGACAGCATTGCAGTGCAAAGGAACTGCACGACGAACTAAAGATTCACTGCGCGAGTAAGCACTTCCCACCAGCCAAAGGAAACTCTGTGAAGGCAAAGCAGCTGTGCGAATGAGCTAAAAGTAGATACCAGCCCCACGAAGCACGGGCTCTCCACTTCTTAGTTTTAACTGAATGAATTTTTGGGAATTTTTCAAGGCTAGGGCACACTTCTCGAGGCATGAATTTCAAGGCGTATATCTCTAGGCATCCAAGGGTTGAAACAGTGCCACGTCTGCTGAAAAAATTAGAGTTAATCTCTTTAAAGCCAAGGTCATTTTGACAGAGTATATAAGCTATATTTCGAGTTTATTATTTTTATTTTTCCTTCAACCTCTATCGGCTGAGAGCTCCAGCAGGGTAGGGTTAGGGTTTGATCACCTCTTTTTCCTATTTTTCTTCTCTCTTAGCCCAGCACTTGCTGGCTAATCCCCCTGTAAGCAGCTAGGTTTAGTTTTGTCTCAGTCTTGTAATAGATTTTGTATATATTGGGATTATGGATGAGCAGTTGTGTATAGGTTGCAGCCAGGAGACAGTTCATTGTAAGTTTTGTTGTTACCAATGAACTATTTTTTAATGCTTAATCAAATCTATAGATCTTATGGTTTCTTTAGATGTCTATAGGATCCATGTATTTGGGACTAACTCATTCACTTTCTAGTAGATTTATTATTTACCACCTGATTTCCCTTGGTTTGATAGACACATGCAAAGCAATGCTGGATCTGTAGTAAGATCTGGGGAGCTCAGAGGCCTGCAGACCATGATGGTTGTAGCAATTTACATGTTCTTTCTCAGACCTCAGAGGTATGGACAGACTAACGAGATACCCTATGACCATTGTAGTGGACTGAGTATAGCCCTAAAGTTGTGTCCAGTCACATGTTTGAGGAGGATTCTTTTCCCCTGCACATGAGCTTCTAGAGCCTTATAAGGAGGTTTGTATAGTAACTGGCTCCCCTCTGTCTTACCTAATCGACATCAGATTTTAGATCAGGTCTCTTTATAGTAATTGTAGTTTGAGGTTGAGTCATTGCAGGCCTTTTATAGCAATGACCAGCTGAATCTAAAGCCTTATTCAACCTGTTGCATGGTCTTTTTTATGGGCATCAAGTATCGCTGGGCTTGGCAAAGCACTTAGGATCTTATGGGTTGGAATACTTATAGATGTCAGCCAGATCTGTGCGCAGGTCTGAGGAGCTTGTAGCACTGGCATTACATAGTGCTGCAATAGTATTCATGGCTAGAGCTGGTCCAGTGGCTAGGAAAATGATCAGTTCACTCTTCTAGATTAGACTAGCGAATTTCTGGTTTAACTAATGGGATTTGACAGACTCTATCAGATACCCTGTGACCATTATAGTGGACAGAGTATAGCCCTAAGAGCGCCCAAAATGGCATGGGTTAAACTAGGAGCTTATACTTTGTTGAGGCTATTAATAGCGTCTCAGCGAGGACCACTGCAGAGACAGACTAAATCAGAGTTACACTATTGCATCATTAACTCTATCTCAACCTGCTTACTTCTCACCAATTTTTATATTTTATTTTGACGCACATCATCACCATCTTCTTCTTAACCCTTTCTTTAGCTATAGTTTTATTTTTGTATTTATGTTTTTAATATAGCTTAGTGACACTTAAACACCCCTCTCTTTAGAGCTGCTAGATCTATAGCCAGATCTGGAGACTACTATACGACTCTCGAGATTTCAGATTAATACTCTCTGTGGGACAAACTCTTACCTATCAAAACTTGCTACAATAGACCCTATATCTTGCAGGACTGTGTGTATTTTTGGACTTGCTGCTTTGTGTTTTCTTTCAATCCACTTTTGATTTATTTTTACTAACACATTCTTATCACTGTTTTTAAATAAAGTTAGCAGCAAGCATCTAAAATACCCTAACAAGTTTTTTGCACCATTGTGGGGGGTTTTGATCTAGTATTGTAATCTGTGTTTTTGTTGAGCTATATTCTTTGTAGATGTAGTGTTTGAATAAATGTCGGCTTTAATTTTTGGGAGATTTTTAAAGTTTTTCTTCATTTTCTGTTTTAGAATTTTTGTGTCTTGGTAATGTTTGAATAAAGTACAGTTGTAATTAAAAAATAAAAAAAAAATTTAAAAAAAAAATGATGTGTTGGCAGATGAGGACCAGCAGTACCTCATCTGCCATTTCCTCAATTTTTTTTAATGGGCCTCCTCCTTCTTACAAGGGGAAGGTTATGATAAAAACAAATGAGGATTGTTTGTCAGCTGTTATTTTTATGGAGATGGTAGAATCCGCCTCACCCAAACTTCTGGATCTGGGCTGAGGTGTGTGCTGAAATTTTTGAAGTGTGGACTCAGGAGGTCCCCACCTATGTGCTGAAAAGTACTCATTTTAGGCTTCTCAGTGGGGTGTGCGCACCACTTCACTTGGATAACTACCCTTAGCCATCTAAGGCGCATTTGCTGCCTGTTATTGCCTCTCCACTTGATGTGGAGCTAGAGCTGCTCCCTGTATCTCTCATGCAACTGCAATTCCTGAGCTAGAAAGGACACCAGGTTTGATGCAAATGAAAAGGTATGGCCTTTCATTTTTGCTTTTCAGTTCCATCCAATTCAGTTGAGTTCCAAATGGGTGACCTAAATTTTTGTCATTCATGCACCCCCATCTAGACTGTTTGTATATATTATGGCTGATTTGATTTTGTTTAAATCCTGCTTTAAAATTTATGCTATTCATGTTGATTTTTTATTTTCCATATTTTAGATTCAAACTCAGATCATGTTAGGCATTTGTGTTTAGTATTTTAGGGAATTAGTTTAGTGCCTATTTTATATATACTCTCTATATTTAGTTTACTTTCTGTTTTATAGTTGCTGTTTGTAGGATTTAGTATAGTTGTTTTATTTTCTTAGTTATCATTTTCTGTATATTTTCTCATTTTCCCTTTCTTAGTTTAATTTTTTGCACTTTCAGCTTAGTTTTCTCTCTACTTTTCTGTTGTAATTTAGTTTGTTTTTCTTTTGCCAACCCTGCTGCTCCTATACATTTTGCATGCAACTGTGAGGACACTGTTTAACTTAGGTTTGGGGGTGTGGCAGGGTAGGTCTGCCAATGGAACAACTATCTTTAGTGCAGCAATGTTGGTTTAATTGAGATGAATAAAGTCAATTCCCACCTAACTTGTTAGAATGAGAAAATTTATGGAAAATTAAAAAATTTTGCTGACATTTTGAAACTAAAAATTTTAAAATCTTTGCACCACCATGAAGCTGACATCAGAAAGTTTTTCAGTTAGTACTTAGTGAACCAAAGAGGAGAGAAAAAGGTGAAAATACACCCCACGGGTTAATTTGAGGACCATACCTAGTGAGATTTGGGCCCATCATTTTCTTTTGAAGAGTATTTTGGGCATTATTTATGCTCTAAGGACTGATTGAGTCAAGACCTTTTCACTAGAAGTTAGGCACCTCCAAATCAAAACTGATTGACAGCACTCATGAGACTAAGGAAATGATCCAAGGCCTTCATTTGGACAGTTTGAGCCTGAAAATCCAACCTTTTAAAACTACCCTTTTGCATACACTCGTTGAGCCTTAAAAAATCCTACTTTTCTTTGATAAACATTGGAGTAGTTGCACCTTAACCTCGAGACCTGATTCAACTGTGCCCTCACTCTGAGAATTCAGAAAGTAAAGGAGGAGTTGAAGACAGTGAGAGTGGTCCAACATTTGGTGGAAGGAGAAGAAAAGAAAGATATGAACAGCAGTGTATCAATGGTTTTTATGTGGCAGTTCATCATAAAAATAATAAATAAAAAGAAAAAAAAAAGAAAAAAAAAAGGAAAGAGAAGTCTAGAGAAGAACATCATCTGAAAATTGAAAAGAAGAGAAGAAGCTGGCCACTTTGATTATGAAATATATCAAGTAAGATGAAGTTGTGTTGAAATGAAGGTAGTGAAGTCATCAATCACTCCTTACCTTGCTGATTTCTCAATTTTGAATCCCTTTTTACCCCGTCATTTTTTATATCCCTCACCCATAAGCCACGTTACAATCCATTCAAAAAGATCATGTAGATCCAAAGTGAAATGAGCTGTCATGTGGAGATGAGGAGTTATCTAATCTATGATGAAAAGTCATGAGGATGTCAGAAATCAGAAGCTTGGCCTATGCTCATGCTTGCAGGCCCATTTGGAGTCTATAACTGCTCTTGAGCTGATGAGAATGTCAACACCCTTTTGATTTCTATTGTTGAGAGATAGCCCTGGTGAGAATTGGGTTTGAATTTTCACTTCATTGGAGTTATATCCAACCTGATTTTTGAATTTAAGGCAAGCTCTGTACTGATTTTATGCACATTGTATTCCTGTTGTGAACTAATTGGTTGTGATGCACATGCATGTTGATTTTGAGTTTTAAATGGCTGCATTACTGCTGTAATTTCCTCTGATTCTTAAAGAATGAGTGTGGAATGAAGCTTTATTTATTTATATCTATTTTATCATTGACTACACTATTTCTAATTGTTTCATTAAGAAGTTTGTCGGTATCTTCATTGAAAACCCTCGGGAGACTTCACTCCTCCACTATAGATCACCTAGGGGTTTAAAAGGCTTGGTACATATGCTAAATGTATCTGTGCTCCCTACGAAAGTGGCATTTAAATTCTTTGAGTAGTTATTTTAATTTTTCCTTTGCTCAAGGACTAGCAAAGATTAGGTTTGGGGCTGTGTTATTTACTGAAAAGTACCACTTTTCACCTGTTAACTTAGCCTTTGCTGGACCTTGAAGCAGACCAATAACCATTTGTTAAGTGTGTTTTGTAGTTAGCAATAAAATATGCAACTTAATATAAACTCCTTGCTTTTTGGCCCAAAAGAGAGAGAGAATACACTCAAAGATGACAGCTGAGACAAAGCCTGATGGAACACCTTAGTAGTGCTCACCATGGTGACTCATTGTTGCTGATCATCATCCAAAGTCTAGCAGATGAATGAAGTTAGCTGAGGAAGGAGGAAACTGTGACAGCAGTAAGTGCAATGCACCAGAGCAATAAAAGATAGACCTAGCAAAGTTGAGGAGCTTCCTCGCAAAGCTAAAGATACAGTGGAAGAGGCCCTCGTGCAGATACATTGCACAGTCAGGAAGACAGTTGAAATGACCTCACGAAGAACTCGTAGGTTAAAACTCTCAGAATTTACCCTCGCGAAGCTCTTACAGAGATCAAGCCTCAAAGCAACTGCACGAAGAACCTAGCGAGTCCATATGTACACTGAACAGAATGTCACCTCACGTAGTTCTCGCATAGCCCTGGATGAGAGAGACGCCCACAATTCTCTTCTCACAGATCTCGCGCACTCTGAAGCCTTACCATTGACTACGCGAGCACAAGAGCTTAACTGTGCGAGTACTTAGCGAGAGAGAGCTTCTGAAGCTCTACTGCGCGAGAAGTCTAGGCACTCCAGATAATCTCCGCAACAGCATTGTAGTGCAAAGGAATTGTGCGATGAACTGAAGATTCACAGCGCGAGTAAGAACTTCCCACTAGCCAAAGGCAACTCTGTGAAGGCAAAGCAGCTGTGCGAATGAGCTAAAAGCAGATACCAACCCCACGAAGCACGGGCTCTCCACTTCTCAGTTTTAACTGAAGGACTTTTTGGGAATTTCCCAAGGCTAGGGCACACTTCCCGAGGCATGGATTTTGAGGTGCATATCTCTAGGCATCCAATGGTTGAAACAGTGACACATCTGTTGGAAAAATTAGGGTTAATCTCTTTAGAGCCAAGGCCATTTTGACAGAGTATATAAATTGTACTTAGAGTTTATTATTTTCATCTTTCCTTCAACCTCTGTCGGCTGAGAGCTCTAGCAGGCTAGGGTTAGGGTTTGATCACCTCTTTTTCCTATTTTTCTTCTCTCTTAGCCCAACACTTGCTAGATAATCCCCCTGTAAGCAGGTTTAGTTTTGTTTCAGTCTTGTAATAGATTTTGTATACATTGGGATTATGGATGAGCAATTGTGTATAGGCTACAGCCAGGAGACAGTTCATTGTAAGTTTTGCTGTTATCAATGAACTACTATTTTAATGCTTAATCAAATATATAGATTTTATGGTTTCTTTAGATGTCTATAGGATTCATGTATTTGGAACTAGCCCATTCAGTTTCTAGTAGATCTATTATTTACCATCTGATTTCCCTTGGTTTAATAGACACATGGAAAGCAGTGTTGGATCTGTAGCGAGATCTGGGGAGCTCAGAGGCCTACGGACCATGGTGGTTGCAGCAGTTTACATGTTCTTTCTCAGACCTCTGAGGTATGGACAGACCAATGGGATACCCTGTGACCATTATAGTGGACAGAGTATAGCCCTAAGGTTGTGTCCAGTCACATGTTTGAGGATGATTCTTTTCCCCTGCACATGAGCTTCTAGAGCCTTGTGAGGAGGTTTATACAGTAACTAGCTCCCCTCTGTCTTACCTAATCGACATCAGATGTTAGATCTTGTCTCTTTATAGTAATTGCAGTTTGAGGCTGAGTCATTACAGGCCTTTTGTAGCAATGACCAGTTGAATCTAAAGCCTTATTCAACCTGTTGTATGGTCCTTTTTGTGGGCATCAAGTACCGCTGGGCTTGGCAAAGCACTTAGGATCTTATGGGTTAGAATATCTATGGATGTCAGTCAGATCTGTGCACAGGTCTGAGGAGCTTGTAGCACTGGCATTACATAGTGCTGCAATAGTATTCATAGCTAGAGCTGGTCCAGTGGCTGGGGAAATGATCAGTCCACTTTTCTAGATTAGACTAGCGAATTTTTGGTTTAACTAATGGGATTTGACAGACTCTATCGGATACCCTGTGACCATTATAGTGGACAAAGTATAGCCCTAAGAGTGCCCCAAATGGCATGAGTTAAACTGGGAGCTTATACTTTATTGAGGCTATTAATAGCGTCTCAGCGAGGACCACTGTAGAGACAGACTAAATCTGACTTACATTATTGCATCATTAACTCTAGCTCAACCTGCTTATTTTACCAATTTTTGTATTTTATTTTGACACACATCATCACCATCTTCTTCTTAACCCTTTCTTTAGCTGTAGTTTTATTTTTATATTTATGTTTTTAATATAGCTTAGTGACACTTAAACACCCCTCTCTTTAGAGATGCTAGATCTGTAGCTAGATCTGGAGACTACTATACGACCCTCGAGGTTTTTGACCAATACTCTCTGTGGGACAAACTCTTACTTATCAAAACTTGCTATAATAGACCCTGTATCTTGCAAGACTGTGTGTATTCTTGGACTTGCTGCTTTGTATTTTCTTTCAATCCACTTTTCATTTATTTTTACTAACACATTCTTATCACTGTTTTCAAATAAAGTTAGCGGCAAGCATCTAAAATACCCTAACAGTCCTCATCGGGGAAATTCGCATGCACAGGCTCATCACTCGGCAGTGGGAGATCTGTGATGTAATCGGCGATTGCTTGCCCTTGGACCAATTTCTGCGTGACGTAAGTGATATCAAATTCTTATAGGAGCATATGCCAGCCAGCGATCTTTCCTGATATTGTGGGCTTTTCGAATACCTACTTCAAAGGGTCCATTCGAGCTAGTACTAGTATTTTATGTGCTCCAAAGTAGTGTCGTAATTTGGTAGAGGCCCACACCAATGTGAGGCAAGTCTTCTCCATTAAACTATATTTTCATTCGTATTCGACCATCGTCCTACTGAGATAGTGGATAGCCTTCTCTCTCTTGCCGCCTTCTTCATATTATCCCAAAATTACTCCCATTGCTTTGTCGTTCGCTAAGAGGTATAGAATTAGGGGGACCAGTGGCGATAGAATTGGCGGGTTAAGGAGGTACTTCTTGATGTTGTCAAAGGCTTGCTGACACTGATCATCCCATTTGTACTAAGTTCTTCCTTTAAGTAGTTTGTAGAAAGGATCGCATCTGTCTGAATGTTGGGAGGTAAATCTTCTGATGAATTATAATCTTCCTATCAGGCCTCGTAACTCGTTGATATTACTGAGAGGCGGCATCTTGAGGATGGCTCTAACTTTTGCAAGGTCAACTTCGATCCCTCGCTAGCTAACTATGAAACCAAGTAATTTTTTGAAAGTGACCCCCAAGACACATTTCTTTGAGTTCATTTTTAGCTGATATTTCTTGGCTCTTTGTAACACCAGTCGGAGCACTTCAACGTGTCCTACTCGCGTTTGGGACTTCACTAATATGTCATCGACGTAGACTTCAATACACTTATGCATCATGTCATGAAAGATAGCCATCATGGTGCATTAATACGTGGCTCCTGCATTCTTGAGCCCAAAAGGCATAACAACGTAACAGTATGTTCCCCATTGTATGGTGAAGGAAGTCTTCTCTTGGTCGAACTCTACTAATTTTATCTGATTATATCCAGAGAAACCATCCATAAAGGATGGCATCTCATGTCCAGCAGTGTTGTTGACTAGAGTGTCAATGTGTGGAAGTGGAAAGTCATCTTTTGGGCTTGCCTGGTTGAGGTTTCAGAAGTCGATGCAAACCTGTACTCTATCGTCTTTCTTAGCGACAGGTACTATGTTGGCGACCCACTTTGGGTAAAGAACTACTCGGACAAATTTGGCTTCGTGTAACTTGTCTACTTCCTCTTTAACTTGGAGGGCAGTTTGTGGGTGCATCCTGCGGAGTTTCTGCTTAACCTGCTTTACATTGGATTCTAAGACGAGGCAATGTTCTACTAAATCGGGCATGTTCTCATAGGACCATGCGAAGGAATCGAGGTGTTCTTGCAAGACTTGTGCAATTTGTTGGCGTTCCTTGGAGTTGAGCGTTGTGCTAATCAGTAGCTTCTTAGGTTTCTCTTCAGTGCCAAAGTTAAGTTCTTCTGTGGGTTCCACAGCAGCTTGGGTCTACTCATTGAAACACTTGATAACCCGTTGGAAGTCCAGCACCTCCTCAGCAACTGGTGTTCTTTCTTCACCCTCGATAAGTTAGTATACTGTGAAATTGCTACACTGGGGATCTGAGTTTGCGAAAGGTAACCCTTCATCGGCACAATCTATGACTAAGAGATCTTTGGTAAGCTGAAGGTCAAGACTACTGATTCTTCTCTCAAAGTCATGAAGTATCTCATCCGGTATGATCACAGGCTTGTTGTTTAGCCGGGATGCTTTACGTCCCCGTGTGGGGAATGAGATAAAAACCTTAGGAGGAGAGTCTCCTTGTTGGCCACAAATTTGGTTCGAGATGAAGAGTTCCCTTTCTTTTCTGGGATTTTCTTATTTTTTTGGATTTGATATTTTTGAATTTTTAAGGTTTTCTATTTTTTCTATTTTTTTTTATTTTTGATAATAAATATGGTATAGGGTCGATCGCCTCAAAGGGCGCTGGGAGAATTGCTTCCTCTAGTTGAGGGAGCGAGACAGCTGCTGGAGTCGTTCGGGCGATTCTTTGGAAAATGTAGACTTATTCTGAATTTGGCATTTTTTTTTTGTTTTTGGAGTCTTCATCTGATGAGATCTTTTGAATGAGTGACATTGGTGACAGCGGCACTAACGTTTGGATTTCTTCTGCCACATTGATCTCCTCTTCTTCGAAGAAGCTCTGAAGATCATAATCAACTGAACTATCATCCTCTGGGTTGTAATAATGTTGTTCTTCCCACCGAGGGGGATCCCCCAAAGGATCCTTAGGGGTAGCAAGTTCTTTTCCTTGATATTCATAATATGTTAGGATGAGGGCGCATGCCTGACTGTGAGATTGATAATGGTGAAGAATGCAGGGGGGTCCCCATGGACATTCCCGTCCTTATAGGTTAGAGTTGAAGATGGTATCGAATTTATCTTCTTGATCTAATAGTGCTTGAAGTTTTAGGTTGGCCCGCTCCACTAACTCGAGTGTCGGGAGGTCTATCCAGTAGTCCTCGCCATCACTCGGGGGGGGGGGGGGTTGCCACTCTTCCTCTAAAGATTTTCAAAATATTTGGAGTTGCTGCGAATCTAGGGATGTAGAAGTGTCTAGTTCAAGTCCCTCTTCAAATTCTATGAGGGTGGTGTGGGTGTTTCACCCTAAGTCAATCGAATGACTATTGGGATTTTCTACTTCTTGTGCCGGTACTGAGCTAGTAGGTCATTACTTGTGTCGGTGGTCACGAGGTTGGAGTGATTCGATTCTTCTATCGTAGAGTGTCGGGTCCAACTAGCGAAGCGCTCTAATATGCTGGCGCATGCCCTACAGTGGAGCTGGTATAGGTAAGTGATACAAGGGGAGTCCCAAGGGAATTCCCATCCCTCAAGGCCAAGGCCGAGGCGGAAGCTATACGAGTTAGGATTTTCCTATGGGGTGTCATCTTCTCTCCATGTTAAGCATAAGTGCTCTTCACTCTCTTGCAAGGCTGCTATGAGAAAATCTTTTTCGTCAGTGGATTCCCAATTTTCTACTCGTGGGTCGAGTTTTAGAGGTTCTTCTCTCATCTCTTCTGTAAATTCCTTAGTGTCAAACATGGGGTTGACTCCTTCGAGCGATTTATCAATATCGTCATTTAAATTGGTTAAATCGTTGAACTCTTTAGTCATTCACTCAATTTCCACCTCTTGGGATCTAGTGAAGGATACTTCCTTATAATTTGGCACATCTGCTTTCTCAGTAGTCCCATAAGTGAAGTAGTCCTATAGAGACCATTTTGGTGAGGTAGGGGATAAGTTAGCTTGCGGGCCGTCCGATTGGTAACCTAACCCTGTGTGCTTACGTATTTGTGTTAGGACAACGGGTCCTACACAACCTTGCTTATTTTTACTGAGTCCGGTGTGGGGAACATATCCAAGTTAGTACATAAGGTCCCACCCTTTTGTCGCGGTAGGGTTAATGGCATAGAGTTTGGCGAGGTCTTGGCCAACCTCTCTTCTCATTAATTTTTGTCGGTGCGTTGGGGGAAAACTAGGAGGGGTAGGGGGATGGACTTCTGCAATGGTTGTCTCATCAAAGATTCGAGTCTTTTGAATATGACCCATGATTAACACATAATCGTGAGTGGTTGGTATGCTCACCGCGTAATCAGTATCCATCTCCTGGAGGGGTGCATCAGTATATATACGGACGATGGAGTCCTCGTATGGGAATTTGACGCATATATGGTATGTGGATGCGACGGCCTTCATTGACTCCAGCCATTTTCTTTCAAAAATGAGATTATACGCACTAGCGGAATCAGAAACATGGAAAGTAATGTCTTTCATTACAGGTCCGAGGCGAACCTATAACTTGATAGCTCCTTTGACAAAGTGATGCAACCCATCATAAGCTATGAGTGACAGTGCGGAGGGCCTGACATCATGCTTCGTGTATTCGAGCATTTTTAACGTGGTGAGAGGGCAAATGTTAAGTCATGCTCCCATGTCAACGAGTGTGTGTGGTATGGAGAATCCTCTAATTATGATCGTAAGATATATGGGGGCCGCACTCCCGCAGAGTGACTCTTTGACTCTTTAGGCGTCTGTAAAAGTGAGCATCAGAGGTTGCGCCATGACCGAAGTGCTTTGATGAAGCTCATCTAGGGTCGTATCCTCATCCACTTGCGTGTCTTCAAGTGTCCTTAACAACAACCGGTGATGATCAAGTGATTTCTAATGAGTTCTAGTATGGATATCTGGGTCGGGATCTTTTGGAGATGCCACAGAAGGTCGTATTCTTGCCCTGGCTCGAGCGCAGTTTCTTTGCCTGGTTAATGGGCCTTAGGTGCGGGTGGTTGGAATGGTTGAGGTGCAATAATTGGTGGAGGGATGATGTGAGGTGGGGGAGGCAAGTTAACTTCTCTTTCTCTCATATTCCCCTCTGGTGGTTGTGCGTTCGTGAAATCCTTATTTCGAGGGAAAGGCGGAGGTGGGTAATTGGTTCCTGATTTTAGAATTGGGCAAGTCAGTTGCTGATCGAACTCGGGGTGGCTTAACGCAGATGTATTTGTAAAATGGTTGAAATTCGCGGTTGGAATGCATACCTGAATGGTGCCGCTCCAAGGTGGGAGGTACTGTGTGTAATCTTCCTCTTCTAGGAAAGTAGAGACCAGCGTCTCACACGGATCACGATGTTCTTCTGGCTTGCTTTCTTTTAGATTCAGCGAATGCTCTGTGGTTATTTCGTTGTCTTGGCTTGGAGTCTTTCAGGTGATACTTTCTACCCATGCAGCAATTTGGGCTACAATTTGGAGAACATGATCTCCATACTCGAGTTCAGAATCAAACAAAGGGAGCGGTAATGGTGTTGATTCAGGATTTGGAGGGGTTGGAGGTTCTAGTAGGTGACCACAAGGGAGTGGTCTCCTAGCCCTAAAGGAATGGACTCGTATCTGAGTGAATTTTGGATAAGGAGGTGGATTCGACAGGGTGATGCGAGTGATCAGGGCCGAGGGATGCGGGGTGTAGGAGCTCTCGCCGATGTGGCGGAAGTAGCAAAGGGTTGAATGTGAGTGATTAATGTGAAAAGTTAGAAGGGGGATCGATCGGAGAGATCTACGGTGGTGGCCTGAGCCGGTGTTGCTTGGTTGTGATTAGGCATGGGATTATTAACGATCTCTAAATTTTATTAGGGTTTGTTATTATTAGGGTTAGGATTCCTAAATGCTTTCCAATCAATCTGACTTTGGTCATTCATGTCATAGATTACGTCCCTGAGAACCCAACAATCTTCTAGGTTGTGTCCTGCGTATCTATGGAAGGCACAATATTTGTTATAGTCTAGATTTGTCGGCCATGGGCGAGATCTTTCCTATGGGAATCAGAGGAGATTCTGAGTGTTAAGGAGATGGAAGATGTTGGGAATCATATTCGATAAAGGGGGATAGTATTCCCGCCTTGGTTGGAAGGGGCCTCTGGCTGGGTTAAAGTTTTGCGGTGGGGGTACACTATTGTAATTTAGCACGTGGGTCGATCGATTCTGTGTCATGTTCTGATTATGATAGGTATTGGGATATTGATTTCTGTTCTGATATTGGCCCTGATTCTGGTTCTGGCTTTGGTTTTGGCTTGCATATCTTTGCTAATTAGTGCCTTGATTTTGGTTCGTGTATCATTGCTGATTTTGATTTTGCCCGAAGTTTCGCTGGTGGAAATTTTTGTTTCCAGAGTTTTATCTTTGGTTAATAACGGGGTTGACTTATTCGGTTTCTAAGGCTCTCTTATTGTTTTTCAATTTTGATTCGCTGGAAGAGCCCACTTTCGATGTGACTATGGATAGAGCAAGGTCTCCACCTTTAATGTGTCGTACTAGTCGGGATGTCGGGGAGTGGAGTGAAGTGAAGTCGGGGCAATCACTTATGACAAGTGCGCTCTTTAACAGTTCTCAAGTGTTATCGACGATAATGTCCACCAAATCCTTCTCTTTCATTGAAATGTCGGTCCGAGCAGTGAGTTTTCTCCATCTAGCGACGAAGTCGGTAAATTCTTCATCAAGTCTTTGCTTGGCTACCATTAGATCGTTGAGACTAACTGTCTCTTGGATCAAGTGTTTGTATTGATCTAGGAATTGACCGACTAATTCATCGAATGTTTCTATCTCATAAAGCGGGACTCCCGCAAACCAATCTAAAGCTTCTCCTTCTAATGAGCGTTAGAAATAGTGAATGAGAAGTCCTTGATTATCATGTATGGATCGGCAATCATTATAAAAGAGGGCCAAGTGATGATTTGGATTTCTCGTGCCATTATATTTGGTAAATTTCGGTGGCTTAAATCCTATTGGTAAATTAAACTTGATGTCCTGGCAAAATTTGTTGATTTCGAATGAGTGATCGGGGCGCTCTCTCTTGGCCATATACTCATCGAGCATATTAAGAAGATCTTCGATTTTAATGGTGTTGTCTTTTAGAGTGACCACCATGAGCAAACCTTGTCTAAAGAGTCATTGTTGAAGAATGTGTGGGCAGGTTGTCTCAATGGTGTGGAGCGGGCTGACACCGTGCTCAGGGTACGAGGTGGCCTCTCTTGTCGCTCTTGTTCTTCTAAAAATAGTCGTGACCTAATGGTTTCGTATACGGCTGCCAACCCTCAAAGCAATTCTTCGGAGTCATCATCTCCTCTTTGTATTCTTTGAATACTGAGTTCTACGATCTGTTGAGCGGTGAGGTTTTGTCCGGTGTTATCATCTCTCCCATTATGATTATTACCGGTGCGTGGGGTGGAGAAGGGATTTTCTTGCTCGCCGACTATGTTAATCTCAGGTTGTCGTGGGCTGGAAATGTGAAATGGTTCTTCTTCATACGTGGGGTTGTTATGATATCCCCACAATGGTAGGTCTCCTCAACTCACTGTTCGTATACCAAACATCTCGAGCCTTTGACGAAGACTCATATATATATATATATATATATATATATATATATATATATATATATATATAAGAAAATCTAAATGACACGATGAAGGGAAAAATAGGGAGATAAGATGAAAACTAACTATCTAGAAAAAGTGCTTGCAAAAGCGTCCCATCGCAATCGCCAATCTGTTGGTGCGCCCTTTTTTCTGGGTTCCTCTCGATCCCCGTTGGATCAGTGGCTCCAATTCTGTCCAAGTGGACTCTAGCGATGCGGTGTTTGGAATGTTAGAAATAAAGAGCTTTCTAGGAAGGTTCCTAGTTTGTTGCGATCGCCAGCTGTAGATACTAAACGACACTGCAACACGTCAATGATCACGCTTTAGAGTGGGTGTGGGTTACTTCTATACTGAATCGTCTGCCTACGAACGTCAGCAGCTATGTCTTTTCTTATAATTTAGATAGTTTAGTTTTTTTCTTCCCTTCCCCTAGTATTATTGTAGTTTTAATCAGTTTAGACTTCCCAATTTGGCTATGAGTTTAGTTATGTGGGAATTTATTATAGTTTATTTAATTAGTATTCTAATTCTATCAGGAGTCTAATTAATTTTAGTTTCCTAGCACTACTAGAATTCTAATTGATATGGTGTCCTAATACTACTAAAAGTCCAATTAGCATCGGTTTCCTAATTGTACTAGGAATGCAGGTGTATTAATTTTTGTGAAATTTTAATTAAACCATGCATGCTAGTTATACTAAAATTTTAAGTAAAGCACGTATACTAGTCATACCAGAACTCTAATTGGAAATAAAGAACTAGTTTTACTATGACTCTAATTTAAGCAATGAATTAATTTTATTAAAATTCTAATTAAAGCAAATAAACTAATTTTGCTAAAATTCTGATTAAAGCAATGAATTAACTATGCTAAATTCTGGTTAAAAATAAAGGAATTGATTTGACTAGAATTATGATCAGAGCAATAAATTAATTATACTAAGATTCAAATTAAAATAAAAGGGTTGATTAATGATACTGAGGTCTAATAAAGTGAGAAATTAACTATGCTAGAATTATCTAATTAAATAAAGGAACTAATTTTATTGGAGTTCTAATCGAAGCAATTATTCTAAGGATTAAATTGAAATAAAGCATGTAAATTGACTATACTAAAATCCTAAGAAGAAATTATGGAACTAATATTATAATCCTAATTAAAGCAACTAAGTAATTCCAAAAAGGGGGTTTGGGCCTGCTATGCTAAGGAGGATTGGCCTCATTCCCGAGTACCCTCCATAAGCTCCCTTGGGCAAATCGAGTGGTTGAGATTAAAGATAAATCTGATTCTGGACTATAAAATAGTATTTTTTTAGATTTTTCAAAGTTGATTTCGGAGTAATAATTATGAATTAAATTATGAACTAGAGTTATAGAAATAAAAATTAATATTTAGGAATTTTAGAAATATTAAACTAAGAAATTTAAATTTCTAGGATTGAATTCGGGTCCGAAATTAGAAAATTAGACCGTATGATTAAAGACTGGTTCTAGAATCCATGGACTAGAACCAGAATTTAATTATAGGACTAGAAATTGAAATTTTAGAACAAAATTAAAGCCTAGGATCAATAAATTAGACCGTTGGAGTAAGGACTGATTCTAAATTTGGAAAACTATAATCAGATATAAAAAAATTTACGGTCTAAAAAAGGTGATACAATTTCGGATTGAAAATTAAAACTTATAATTAAAACTAAGAGAAAGATCCTAAATCTAAAAAAAGATTTTTTTTTACCTAGGACCGAGGCTGCGGAGAGAAACCTCGAAGATTCTGTGCTTGCATTTCGAGATCATGGTTTGGTTGTTCTATGTGCTCATTCTCGAAGTTCTCTTGTTTCGGAATCCCAAAGAAAGTCCGTTCTCTCTCAAAATTGCCAGCCTCTCACGGGGCAAATTAGAAAAAAATATTTTATAGGTTTTTCTTTAATTAAACATCATGTTTCAAGCGTTTAATCAAATTGCGCGCCAGTTTCCCGGTGCTTAATCGCTTTGAGTCGATCGCCGACTCAGTGAGCGACCAGCTGACTTGCTCAGCGAGTTTCCTAGTCCTAATAGCGTTAGAACTAATTGCGCGCCCATTTTTGGGTGCATAATCCAACTAAGTGCCACTCTCAAAATGTTTAATCAAGGAAACTTAGGGGTCAAGGACGGTAAGACTAGGTCAGGCGTAGGCCAATTGTGCGTCGGTGATGTGGCACTCAATCCAATCGCGCATCTCATGATAGACGCGTGATCGAGCCTCGACTTGGTCTTAGAAAAGGAAGTCTGGTCTGAGAGGGGAACTGATTGCGCGCTTCAGATTTGGCGTGCAATCGAATTGAGAGCTTTCTTTTAGGCGCTCAATTCGGGGTTGTCCGGGTCCGGGTCGGGCTTGAAATGCCAGGCTATTATTTCAGCCTACATTTCGACTATATACTATTGTTTCAGTATATAGTCTCCCTACGTTGGGATCTGAGCTACAGAGCTATTGTTTCAGCCTGTGTTAAGCCATGTACTATTATTTCAGTGCATGGTTCCCACGTCGGGGGTATGGGGCCTGAGCCACAGAACTATTATTTCAGCCTGGTCCAGCCATATACTGTCCTAATTAGGGGAATGGGATCTGAAATGTGAGACTATTGTTTTAGTCTACATTCTGACTATATACTATTGTTTCAATATATAGTCTCCCTACGTTGGGATCTGAGCTACAGAGCTATTGTTTCAGCCTGTGTTTAGTGTTAATCACTGAAAAGTATCACTTTTCACCTCTTAACCTAGCCTTTCCTGGACCTTTAAGCTAACTAATAACTCCTTTTTAGTTTATTTTATAGTTAGGAATAAATTATGCAACTTAACACAGAGTCTGTGCTTTTGGTGCTAAGAAGAGAGAGATTTCAAGTAAAAGATGACAGTTGAAACAGAAGTGATGGAACACCATGGTGGTACACACCATGGCGACTATTTTTGCATGTCATACTAGACCCAGAAAGTCTAGCAGATGATAGAAGTATAGGTGAGAGTGGAGGAAGCTACAACATAAATATGTGCATAGCAGAAGAGGAGCCATTGACCTATCTCGCACAGTTGAGGTGATGCCTTGCGCTATTTAAGTCACTGGCAGAGCTCCCTCGCATAGCTAAGGCATGCAGTATAATAAAGCTCGTGAAGAAGTCACGTAGTTCAAATGGAGGGGTATCACAGAACAGCTCTCGCGCAACAATCGCGCACTTCAGCTGCAAGCATCATATGAAGAAACTCGTGGAGCTTTCATGCACTAAGCCTTCAGAAATATAGCTCACGTAGTTCTCACGAGGATCAAGCCTTAGTGCAGTAGAGCGCACTACCTCACGAGGCTAATTGGTGCGAACAATAACAAAAATCTCACACGGCTCTCTCATGGCTCTGGAAGAGAGAGATGCCCAGAAATAATCTCACAGAGCTCTCACGCACCTAAAAGATCATGTCTATACCGAGCGAGATACGAAGGCATCTGCGCGAATACCTCGCGAATGAAGGTTTTGAAGCTCTTCTGCATGAACAATCAATGCATTAAAAGTCCTTTCGCACGAGTACATTCAAAACTAAGGCAACTACGCAATCATCTGGAGCTCTACTACGCGAGACAGCAATATTCCACGCTAAAATCTACCCCGCGAACACTCTACATGCTGCGCGATAGAAGTGAAATGCATAAGCCAGCCTTGCGAAGCTCGGGCTCTCCACTTTTCAAACCTAACTCAAGGACCTTTTGGCGATTTCCTCAAGTCTAGGGTACACCTCTCGAGTCATGAATTTTAATGCACGCATCCCAAGACATCCAAGGGTTGTAACAGTGCCACATCTGCTTGAAAGAATTAGGGTTTTACTCTCCTCTCAGCCACAATATTGAGACTAAGTATATAAGCTGCGCTTGTAACTTAGAAAATCATCATTCACCTTCTCCTTCAACCTCTGTCGACTGAGAGATCAAGCAGGCTAGGGTTAGGATTAGGGTTTGATCACCTCTTTTTTCCTTTTTTTTCTCTCTCTTAACTCAGCACTTACTGGTGAAACCTTTGGTAAGCATTTATGTATAGTTTTATTTAAGTTTTATAATAGTTCAGTAAACATTAAGATTTGGTGTTGAGCCGGTGTGCACAAGGCTGCTGCCTTGAGGGATTTCATTATTAATAACACCAGATCAATAGAATCTTTGTTTAAATGCTTACTCAATCCGTTATTCTCCTATTTGTCTATAGTTCTGTTCAGGCTATAGCATACATTTAGGTTTTGAGCTTATTAAAAAGCCCATGGAAACTTAAGCGTGATGCCCTGGGACCATGGTGGCAGTCAGTAGTTTTCATGTTTTGCTTTTAGTATTTGTGGGTAAGGGAGCCTCTATGGATAGCCTGTGACCATTTGAGTAGACAGACTATAGCCCTAGGGCAAACTTGGTCACAGATCTGAGATGGATTATTCTTCTCTGTACTTGGACTTGTAGCTTAGTGAGAGATTGTGCAGGAACAGACTCCCCTCTGTCTTACTTGACCGCCATCAGATGTTAGATTTGGCTTCTTTGTAGTGATTGCGGACTGAGAGGCTGAGTCATTGCAGGCCTTTTGTAGCAATGACCAGCTAGGCTTTAATCCTTATTCAACCTTTTGCTGGTCCTTTTTGTGGGCATCAATGTACCGCTGGCCATGACAATACATAGGGCTTTATGGGTTAGAACTCCTATGAATGTCATCCAGTTCTGTGCACAGAACTGGGGAGTTTGTAGCCTAGCAAACATAGTGTCTGCAACAGTATTTATGGCCTGATTTGATTCATTGGATGAGGTTTAATTAGCTTACTCCTTTGGATTAGATTAGAAATTTCTGGCTTGATCAATAGGATTTGACAGACTCTATAGGATAGACTGTGGCCATTGAGTGGACAGACTATAGCCTTAAGAGCACCCCAAATAGCATGGGTTAAGTTGGATATTTCCACCTTGTTGAGGTTAGTAATAGCACTTTAGCAAGGACTTGCTGCAGAGAGAGCCCTAAATCTGAGTTGCATAGCTAAATGAACATTTAACCTAAACTGCTTACTTGTCATCCTTTTTTTTCTTATTTTAACACACCATCATCCCCTTCTTTATAACCCTTTCTTAGGATAGGACTGTAGTTTGTTTCTTTCCTTAGATAATTTAGTGTAGGCGTGACACCCAACTCTCTTTCTTTAGGATTGCCAGATCTGTAGTCAGATCTGGAGGCCTACTATTATAGCTCATTTTGGGTTCTAGATCAATTTCTTTATGAGAAAAACTCTTACTTATCAAAACTTACTACAACAGGCCCAACTACAGATCAGGAGGCCTACTATTATAGCTCATTTTGGGTTCTAGATCAATTTCTTTATGAGAAAAACTTACTTATCAAAACTTACTACAACAAGCCCTATATCTTACAGGCTTAGGATTATTCTAGTTGTGTTGTTTCTATCCTTTATTTTATTTTGATTTTTAATTTGTTCTCACCACGCAATAAAATCAGCTTCTCTCTTTAATTTGGAAACAATGAATAAAAATCTATCAACAAGTTTTTGGTGCCGTTGTTGGGGAAATTGATCTTTTTAGTAGACCTGAGTTGTATTATATTATATTATATTATATTGTAGAAAATTCTTTGCAGTGTGCCATAGTAGAATAAAAGTACTACTGATTCTTTGTGAATTTTGTAGAAGTGGACAATAGCAGAAGAGAAAAGCTAGAGCTGTAATTAGAGTCTAGCTAGCTCTGTTTTCACTTCCTTTACCCTGAACTTAGTCCCTTGATGTCAAATTCCATGTAATTCATTTAGTGTAAATTTGTTTAGTTGTATTTTAGTTTAGAAATTCTTTGAGTGTTGTTCGCATTTTTCTTACTTGCTGAGCTTGTGAGTGTATGCTTGGGAGAAGGTTCCTAAACCCTGAGTTGGAACCTCCAAATCCTGAGGTTGAAAGGATCCTCAGATCAAGAAACACCACATAAGGCCCTACTATTGAAACTGAGCAAGCAAACATGGCTGAGAGGTAAAGAACCTTGAAGGAGTACAATGCACCAGGGGAGTACAATGCACCAGGGGAGTACAGCTCTCCCTTCTGCATATAATTCCCTTCAGTGAAAGGAAACTATGAAATCAAAGCCTCCACCATCAATATGTTTCCATCCTTTCATAGGCTTAGTAAGGAAGATCCTTACAAGCACATTGACCAATTTTTGGCACTTTCCACCACCTTCAATATTGCTGGCTTGGGACCTGAGGCCACAAAACTAAGACTTTTTCCTTTTTCTTTAAAGGACAACACCAGCACATGGCTCTCTAAGCTCCCAGCCAACAGCATACAAACATGGAGTGATCTCCAAAGCCAATTCCTGGTTAAATTCTTCCCTATGAACAAAACCAGCCAATTGAGGATAAGTATTTTGTCATTTACTCAGTCCTCAACTGAAGATTTTTATGAAGCTTGCGAGAGATTCTAGGAGATGTTAAAACAATGCCCCAACCACCAAATTCCTATGTGGCAATTAGTGCAAGTATTTTACTAAGAAATTAATCCCAAGAGCAGGGATATGGTGGATGCTTTATGTGGTGGTAGCTACCTCCACAAGACAGCTGATGAGACTTGGGAGCTGTTTGACATAATAGGAAAAAATTCTATGCAGCCGGAGTCATTGTCTCGCAATGACAGTCAGACCCCTGTTAAGTTGGTAAAAGAGACCACCCCGAGAGGTGGAATATATGAAGTGAAGGTGCAAAGTGAGTTGGAGAAGAAGGTGGATAATTTGAGCTTGAAATTTAATAAATTGATGAATGTGATGCAGCCTAGACTGGTTGCACAAGTGGAGGAGGCATGTCTGATATGTCAATCTCCCACACATTCACTATAGGATTGTCCATCGGTCAACCAATTCCCTCATTTTATTATGGAGCATGCCAATACTGCTCAAACATTTGGGTAGCAACCTGCTGGGTACTCATGGAGGAACCACCCAAATTTGAGGTGGAGGCAGGATACATATCCTCAACCCCAGTAGCAGTAGTTGGTAGCTTCATACAGACCTCGACACCAGTTTAACCAGGGATTTCCACCTCAGCTGAATTTTCAATTGCCTGCCCCACAGCCCAACCAGCTGGCCTTACCCCCACAACAGTCCAGATCCTCTTCGTTTGAAGAGTAAATGCTGGCATCCATGCAGAATTTGGGGGGCCTGGTCCAAACTGTGAAATCTTATGGGCAAAGCATTAAGAAAATTGAGGACCAGCTTGATCAAATCTACAATGCTTTGAACAAAAGAGAGAAGGGTAGACTGCCTAGCCAACCATTAGCCAATCCAAAAGGGCAGTACATGATCAGAGATGTATCCTCTTCCCATGAGGATGATGGCTCAGCAGGCCAAGGCAACTAAGGATGTCACAAAAGTGAAGGTGAATGGTGAAGAACCAAAAAAATGTGTGTACCATATGTATTGACTGTGTGTTTTGTTGTGTTATTTAAAACTTTTTCAAGTACTAATTTTAGAGTAATAATACTTTGATTGTGTGTTTGATTTGATGTTGTTTGATTTTTCTTTGAGTGTAAGTGCATATTTGTCATCTGAATTGTGATGCTCATGGCTTTTGATCCGATTGATTATCTTTAGAATTCTGAATTTGTGATGTTGCAATGTTGATAAAGGGTAACTTAACTGTCATGATGGAGTACGTGTCATAGAGTAGCGGTGATGCACACTGCTTTGGTGCATGATATTGTACATGCACAGGCCAGGGCACCAACTCAGACAAAAGATTAAGTGTTACCCTCTCGCGAGGCTCAATGGCCTATATTTCAAAATCGTGAGCCTCTTGAAGCTTTCTCGTAGGGTTCTGATGAATATTTTTTACTATGCGAGATCTTCGTGAGCACAAGGTCATACGCTGTAGCCTATTGGTGAGCCCCGCGAGATGTTTGAGACTCATATTTTAATGCTCGTGAGACTCCGCTACTCTAGCTACGCGAGATATGAATAGTTGCTTCGCACGCTTGGGCCTGAACTTAGCTCTGCGAAGAGCCTCATGAGGCACTTGAAAAGTTTAAATCTGTCTTCACGAGGTTCTGCTTTTCCTCGTGATTGAAGTTCTCGTGAAGTTAATCGTGTACTGCACAAGGAATGCACCCCGTGAGAACTTAGCAACAACTACGCGAAGCACGGGTTTAGCCCTATTAACTCTGCGAACTACTCCATTTTCTTCATTTTATCCTTTTGCCTTAACCTTCTCTGTGCACTTTCGAGCTATCCTTTTTCTTCTTTCTTCTACACTACCTCCTCCACCCAACATCAGCTAGTTTCCTCATATATTTTTGCTCTCCATCACTTCCTGGTCACCTTGAGCTAGGTTTGAGGGGATTTGGACATCTGTGCAGTGTGTGAAGTGAAACCCTAGCTGTCATTTGGTAAGATTTCTCGCTCTCTCTCATTTACTTCAAGTGGACATTAATTCTGTGAAACAAAGAGCAATTTGGGGTCTATTTTATTTGTGATAGAGTGCATTTCATTTGTTGGAAATTTAAAACCCTAATTTGGAGAAATTTGATAGTTATGGCCACAGGTGCAAAATTCTCAGACACCTTGTCTACTTTGGTAACTCCACCACCTGCTAGGAGCCCTATGCCTACTCGAAACTCTGGAAGGATTGCAGAGGCCCCCAGTGTGGAGACCCCTGTGGTAACTGCACCCTCTGAGGAACCCCAAATTGAGAAAACGGTAAAGAAAGGCAAAGGTGTGCCCTCTACTGCCTAAAGTAACAAAAGAAATCTGCTCTTGAGAAGAGGGCCAGAGAGCACCCACCATCTAAAAGCCCGGAGAAGTCAAAGAAGAAGCAGAAAATGGGCAAGGAAGTAATCCCTGAGGCCCCTGAGGATGAAGAGGAAGAAGATAATGAATACCTCAGGGTCCCCTCTGATTTTGTTACAGCAATCAAGCTAGAATCTGAGACAATTTTTTATAAGGCTTTCTTTGAGGAGCTATCTGAAACAACTACTTCTATGGAATACCTCACAAAAGCCTCATTGCTGCCCTTACTAAGGCCCCCAATGTACCTAGTCTTCCCTAGACTAGTGCAATTATTTTACCAGAATATCAAAATCAAAAATGGGGATGATGGGAACCCAGCACTGCTGGTATTGATAGACAACTTTGAGATGTTGTTTAACCAGGCAGCTATTGCTAGAATTCTTGGGACACCAGCGAGGTATAGCCCTGAATGTGGCTTGGGTCCCCCTTTGATAGCCACCATCCCTGAGATAGCAAAGGAGCTGATAGGAGGGATTACTACATCAGGGTCATCAATAAGAAAGTGAGATCTTCACCCCAACCTCAGATTTATGGATGGGGTGCTGAGAAAAATGTTTATTGCTCTGGACATGAGCAGGAGAGGAGATTTCCTATTGTTGATGCACTCCTCTCCTTTCACAAGAATCATTACTTAGATACTGCCAAGTTAATTTTTGAGGGGATAAAAGACATTGTGGAGAAGGTGAACACCAACAAGAAATCTCACTCCCTTTCCTACTGCAGGCTTATTACTACCTTGCTAAAGCTTGGAGGATATCAATTTCAAATGAATGAAGAAACGAGTACCCTGACCCCCCAAAATTGTGGAAGAAGCAGTGGGGGATCAGTGGGCACTCTCATTGCAAAGGGGAATAAGAAGTTTGATGTGCCAGCAACCTCTGAGGTTGCTGCTGTTGCTGCATCTGTGGCTCCACCCTCTGTTTCCCTCTCCCAGGCAGCCCATTTACTTGTGCTAGCCAGCACCACACCCATATCTGTAGCCATTACCTTACCAGCCACCCCTTCACCCTCCATGCCAATCACTCGTCACTCAACCCAAGCCTCACAACCTTCCATAGTCCCCTTACCCTCAGCCCAGCTCACTTTATCCTTCCCCATAGCCCCCATACCTACTACTACCTTAACCATTCCCTCACCCATCACATCAGCCACACCAAGCTCACCCATCCCTACCACATCTGAGGAAGCCATACCTATACCCACAACCCCCATTCTTACTGTTACCATACCTTTACCCCTGCCAGCTCACCCTTGCCCACCTATGAAGACCACCTATGCAAAGAAAAGAAAATTATCAAAAACCCACGCACAGCCCGAACCTCCCCCTTTCCCACCCTTGAAATCCCATATAGCTCCCCACCACACCCCACCCAACCCATTGAAACCTCAACCCCTTTTCCACCTAAAGTCCTTCCACCCTTCCACAAATCCATTCCGATTCCCCCTACCCATGACTACATCCCTCTTTCTGATGAGAGATTCTCAGCCATGATGTCCTCTATCCCCACAGGCCACCACCTTCACCCATGCACCCACCTCCCCATTTCAACCAATTCCACCCCCCACCCCTGATTACCTACCCCATATCTTTAACCTCTTACTCTCCCTTCAAGCACATGTCGTGGCCAACTCCCAAACACAATCATTTATAGATGCCAATCTACATGCCATGCACTCCAACCTCCCTGACCAAACCGCAATCCACACCAGCTTAGCAGTCATCCAAGCCTCCTTGTCACTTTTCACCCCAACATCACAACAACCACCCATCCCTACAACCACCCATTTACCTACTCCACCTCCTTCTCCCCAACCCTTAACTTCAGCTGTCACCCCTCTACCATCACACCCATTGAACCTATCCCCATTACCCCTCTAACTACATTTACCAATGCCTCCACGCAAACTGACTTTGAACCTACACCTGAGCCTACCCCTACCCAGTTGCCCATTATTTCCCCACCTGCTGTAGCAACCTCTAACGCTACTACCGATGTGGACGACCTCATCCCAACCACCTCATTTCCTATCCAAATAGGCCCTGAGCCGGAACCTGCAATCCATCACCCTTTACCCTCCATCTTCACCTCATCCATCCCCTCTCCCTTGGTGGCTGGCACTTCTTCAAGCGATCAGCAGCACTTCCTTCCTGCCTCTCACTTTTCCATACCTCCTTACGCCACTCTCCTCCATGCCATGAAGGATAACCCATACTTGAAGCATGATGTCATTAAGGGCATGGCTACCTTCAGAACTTCCATCAAATAGCCCTATGAAGCAAAAATCAGTCGGATGGAGTTCGACCACAGAGTTCAACTGAAAGCTATCTCTAATGACTGGAGTAAGATTTTGCTTCTATATGAAGCTGAAAAGAATATTACAGCAACGAACAAGATGAGAGCTGATGGCCTAGAGAAAATATTAGTTACCTCAAAAGAAATTTTAAGGGCCACCAGGGAGCTTTATGAAACTAGAATTAAACTTGCTAAAACAAAAGTTGAACTACTTGAAAGGAAAGTTGCTACATTAACAGGCAGCTGAGCCTCCACCTCCTGCCCCCTCCTCTGCTGCTACTCCAGCAAAGGGCAAATGTCCTCAAGTCATGATTGAGCCAGCCGACAATTAGGATGATTAGATGTGCACATGTACTTAGTTAGGATATACTTTTTGTACACATGTTTCTTTTCACAATGAAAGTCTCTTTTTGTTATGTTTTGTTTACTTTCCATTTCTGCTTCATAACTAGTTTATTTTTTTTAGTTTGTTTGTGTGCCTTGTGTCTTGCTATTATGTGCTTTATTTTAGTATTATTTTTGTTTGTTCCCTGCTGCACATACCCTCTTATCTGTGAACCAGTGAGGACACTGCTTCTCATAGGTTTGGGGGTGTGGCAAGCATTGCCAATAATATAGTTAACATAAGTGCAATAGTCTTAACTAAGTAAGGAATAAATATAATAAGTTTCACCTAAGCAATATTGAAAGTGAGGAAATTTAAATATGATGCAGACCTTTTTAACACTAAAATCGTTTGAAAATCATTGGAAAATCATTACTTCCATGAAGAGAATATCAAGAAATTTTTTATAAACAGTTGTTAGTAAACCAGTGAGGAGAGAAACAGGTGAAAGCATACCCCTTTGAGTGCAATGGTAGACCATACCCAGTGAGCTTTGAGCCTATAAAATTTTGTTAGGAGTGTCTTGCCAATTTTTTTTTTCTATTCTATGGACTGACTGAATCTAGTCTTTGTCACTAGAAGTTAGACACCCCAAATTTAAAGTTGTTTGATAATAATCATGGAACTAAGGAAAGGATCAAGGCCTTCATTTGGACAGTTTGTGCCTAAAAGATCCAAACTATAAAACTATCCTTTTGCATACACTCTTTGAGCCTTAAAGCCCCAATTTTCTTCAACAAACACTAAAGTACTTGAACTTGAACCTCTTAACTTGATTCAGCCCTACCCTCACTCTAAAAATTCAGTAGGTAAAGGAGAGGATGTTGAAGATAAGTGAGCAAAGTTTAATATTTGGTGGAAATGAGAAGAAGAGAGAAGGAGATCTATAAATTACAGTGTAGCAGTTGTAGATGTGTGGCAACCATCATAAATATATATATATATATATATATAAATTAAAAAGGGAGAGAAGAGAGAATGAGAAGTCGAAAGAAGAATTCCATTGGAAATGTTGAAAAGAAAAGAAAAAGTTGGCCACTTTAGCTCTAAATTTTCAAAAGAAAATAGAGTTGTGCTGAAATGAAGGTGAAGTCATGAATCATCTCCTACTTGTGTTGATTTCTCAATTTTGAATCCCTTTTTACCCCTTTTGTTCTTTACAAGCCTCACCAATAAACCACACTACAACCCCTGAAAAGCCCTTGCTGATCCAAAGTCAAATAAACTGTCATGTGAAGAGGAGGGAATGTCTAATCTATGGTGAGAAGTACTTGGTGATGTCAGAAATTTGAACAGCTGCCTATGCTCATGCTTGCAAACCCATTTGGGGTGTGTAATTGCTCTTGAGCTTGTGTGAAATTATACACCCTTAAATTCATTTATGAGAGATAGCCCTGGTAAGTATTGGGTCTGAGATTTAAATCATTGGGGCATTGCTTGAACCTGAACTTTGATGTACTGGTAAGCTTAGCACTGTTTTGCACATCCTATTTTTCTTAGTGTCAGCTAATTAGATGTAATGAATATACATGCATGACTGAGGTGCTAAATTGTTTGCATATACTACTTTAGAACTCCTTTAACTTTGACAGAGCAAAAGTGAAGTGAACTCTATTTGTTCCAAACTAATTTACCACTGTGTTCACTTTTGTTAATTGTTTCATTGAGAAGTTTGTGGGTACCTTCACTAAAAACCCTCAGGAGACTTCACTCCTCCACTAAGGATCACCTAGGGGTTTAAAAGACTCGATGTATAAGCTAAATGCATCCGTGCTCCCTACAAAAGTGGCAGTTACATTCTTAGAGTAGTTATTTAAATTTTACTTTGCTCAGGGACTAGCAAAGATTAGGTTTAGGGGTGTGTTAATCACTGAAAAGTACCACTTTTTACCTCTTAAACTAGCCTTTGCTGGACCTTGAAGCTCACTAATAACTCCTTTTTAGCTTGTTTTGTAGTTAGGAATAAATTGTGTAGCTTAACACAGAGTCTGTGCTTTTGGTGCTAAGAAGAAAGAGATTTCAAGTAAAAGATGGCAGCAAAACTAGAAGTGATGGAACACCATGGTGGTACACACCATGGTGACTATTTTTGCATGTTATACTAGACCCAAAAAGTCTAGCAGATGATAGAAGTATAGGTGAGAGTGGAGGAAGTTGCAATAGAAACATGTGCATAGCAGCAGAGGAGCCATTGACCTATCTCGCACAGTTGAGGTGATCCCTCACACTGTTTAAGTCACTGGTAGAGCTCCCTCGCACTGCTAAGGCATGTAGTATAATCAGAGCTCATGAAGAAGTCACGCAGTTCAAATGGAGGGGTATCACAGAACAGCTCTCGCGCAGTAATCGCACACTTCAGCTGCAAGTATCATATGAAGAAACTCGTGGATCTTTTGCGCACTAAGCCTTCAGAAATATCACTCACATAGTTCTCGCGAGGATCAAGTCTTAGTGTAGAAGAGCACACTACCTCGCGAGGATAATTGGTGCGAATAATAACAGAAATCTCACACGGCTCTCGCGTGGCTCTGAAAGAGAGACACCCAGAGATAATCTCACGCAGCTCTCGCACGCCTAAAAGTTCAAGTCTATACAGAGCGAGATGTGAAGGCATCTGCACGAGTACCTCACGAATGAAGTTTTTGAAGCTCTTCAGTGTAAGTAATCAATGCACTGAAAGTCCTTTCGCGCGAGTACATTCAAAGCTAAGGCAACCACGCTATCATCTGGAGCTCTACTATGCGAGACAGTAATATTCCATGCCAAAATCTACCCCGCGAACACTCTACATGCTGTGCGACAAAAGTGAAATGCAAAAGCCAACCTTGCGAAGCTCAGGCTCTCCACTTCTCAAACCTAACTCAAGAACCTTTTAGGGATTTCCTCAAGTCTAGGGCACACATCCCGAGTTATGAATTTGTTGCATGCATCCCAAGATATCTAAGGGTTGTAACAGTGCCACATCTGCTTGAAAGAATTAGGGTTTTACTCTCCTCTCAGCCACAACATTAAGACTAAGTATATAAGTTGTACTTGTAACTTAGAAAATCATCATTCACCTTCTCCTTCAACCTCTGTCGGCTGAGTGCTCAAGCAGGCTAGGGTTAGGATTAGGGTTTGATCACCTCTTTTTCCATTTCTTTTCTCTCTCTTAGCTCAGTACTTATTGGCGAAACCTTTGGTAAGCATTTATGTATAGTTTTATTTAAGTTTTATAATAGTTCAGTAAACATTAAGATTTGGTGTTGAGCTATTGTGCACAAGGCTGCTGCCTTGAGGGATTTCATTATTAATAATACCAAATCAATGGAATCTTTTTTTAAATGCTTACTCAATCTGTTATTCTCCTATTTGTTCGTAGCTCTATTCAGGCTGTCGCATATATTTTGATTTTGAGCTAATTGAAAAGCCCATGGAAGCTTGAGCATGATGCCCTGGGACCATGGTGGCAGTCAACAGTTTTCATGTTCTATTTTTAGTATTTGTGTGTAAGGGAGCCTATGTGGATAGCCTGTGACCATTTGAGTGGACAGACTATAACTCTAGGGCAAACTTGGTCATAGATCTGAGATGGATTATTCTTCTCTACACTTGGACTTGTAGCTTAGTGAGAGATTGTGCAGGAACAGACTCCCCTCTGTCTTACTTGACCGCCATCAGATGTTAAATTTGGCTTCTCTGTAGTGATTACAGACTAGGAGGCTGAGTTATTGCATGCCTTTTATAGCAATGACTAGTTGTGCTTTAATCCTTATTCAACCTATTGTTGGTCCTTTGTGTGGGCATCAATGTGTCGCTGGCCTTGACAATACACATTGGGCTTTATGGGTTGGAACTCTGTTAAGATTTGAAAAGTACCACTTTTCACCTCTTAACTTAATCTCTGTTAGACCCTTAATCATTTAATAAATGTGTTTTAAGTCTATCCTGTAGGTAATAAGCAGCAGCTGCAGATAAGGCCCTAACCATGCCAAGAAGCCTACTGTTGCCCGAGAAGTTCCACAGAAGAAAGGAGGTTGACAGAGAATTGGCTGCAGCATAGGCACAGCAAAGCAGAAACAAGTCAAGAAGAATGCCTCGCACAAATGTCGCAGGGTTTAATTGAACCAGAGAGAATGCTTCGCGCGCTTGTCGCGGGCTTCTGAAGGCAACACACCAACTGCTCGCGCCGTTCTCGCACAGTTTGATGATAGAAGGGATTGAAAAGCAGACTTCACACGATTCTCGCGAGGCTCAGTCATAAGCACTCGTGTAGTCTCATGCAGCTCAAAAGAGGAGCCCTTAATCTTCGCGGGATTCACCAAGGAAAGAGAGCTCCAGGCATTCCTGCGCGCGGCTGTCGCACAGTGGCCGCAGAATACAAACTTTCAAGGAACTGCTCGCGCGATCCAGAAGCCCATGCACATTGTTTCTTCGTGAGGATCGCCACGAGATTCCTCAAGGAATGAGCCGCTTGCATAATTCCCACGCCATTCAAATGGAAAAAGCAATCCCGCTACGACGAGAGCATCCCCGCGATGACCAAAGTACCAATCCCACGACTGTAAGAGGTTCAAGTCAAATCAACCCCACAACGCCAATTCTGTCATGCGATAAGACCTGAAAAGCCTTTCTACCTAGCGAGGCTCGGGTTCTTAACTTCTCCCCACTTCTGCAGGGGCAATCTAGAAACTTTCAGCAACTAGGGCACGCACTCCAATGCTCTAATCTCTGTGCACACGCCTCAAGGCATCCAAAGAATAGAAACGGGCCACGATAGCATTGATAAATTAGGATTTTCCTAATCCTAATTCACAGAGAGCTGACTGCTATATAAGCCTAAGCCTAGTTTAGGTTTAAGGGACTTGTCTTCTGTACTCCTTGAAACCAACTGTAGAATTACAGTAGGCAAAGGTTAGGGCTTAGGTAGTTTCTTTTTCCCTTTTTCTTCTCTCCATAGTCCAGCACTTGCTGGCTATGCCTTTGTATGTCTATATGGAATAGTTTTAATGGATTTTATAATAGGATTTTATGCATGTATGGGACTGGTGTTTTGAGAGTTGTTCTGTACAAGGCTGCTGCGTTGAGATCCTCCATTGCTAAGTTGTATTGTAAGCAATGGAGGATTGTTTTTAAGGTTTTATTTAGATCTAAGTGACCTGTGTGTCCATGTTAGGCACATTGCAGGCTTAGCCCCACCACAGGATCCACTAAATCTGAATCCCCCTGGGAGCATGTGCTGGTAGCCTTATAAATATAGTGGTGGCAGTAATGTTCTTGTTCTGTCTTAGACCTCTGTGAGGAGGATAGCCTCTGTGGATAGTTTGTGACCATTCAAGTGGACAAGTTATAGCCCTAGGGTGAGGCCAATCCACAGATCTAAGACAGATCCTTCTTCTCTGCACTTGTGCATGTAGCCTTATGAGAGATTGTGCAGAGACAGTCTCTCCCGTATTTGTATAGACCCACCATCAGATGGCAGATCTGATATGGCTGTAGAGATTGTAGGCTTGTGGCTGGATCACTGCTGTCTTTCTAAAGCAGTGAATAGCTAAGCTTCAAAGCTAGTACTCAAACTCTTGCTGGTTCTGTGTCTGTGCTAGTGTGCACATGGCAGCCAGCCCCACACACAGAACTTTAGAGGTTGAGGTTCCTATGGATTCTTGAGCTGGTAGCCTGGAAGAAGTAGTGCCTACAATGATAAACTTGTTCTGACCCATCTCTGGATTGTGGTTCCCCTATTGGATAGTCTGTGACCATTTAAGTGGACAAATTATAGCCATAAGGGATTGGATCATGGTACAGGGGTGAGTTGGATCCTTTCTCCTCTTTGGTGATAATGTAGCCATTGGACAGGATTTCTATAGCAGCAGATCTGAGTCTGAGTTATAAGACCCATCAGATCTATACCTAGTAGCTTACTTCTCACCCTTTTATATTTAATTCCTCACACTCTATCATTCTTCCCAACCATTTCTGTAGTTTAGGCATTAGGTTACCTTGGAATTTAGATAATAGTGACCTTAAATCCCCTTTCATTTAGGATTGCCAGATCTGTAGCCAAATCTGGAGGGCCTACTAAAGAGAGCTCCCTTGGAGCTTTAGATCAACTTTCCCTGTGGGACAAACTCTTATTAAAACTTGCTACAACAGGCCCTGTATCTTGCAGGACTGCGTATTTTTAAGCTTGTTGCTCCGTAGTTTTCAATCCACCTTTGATTTACTTTCACTAACCCCATTCTTATCACTATCTCCAATAAAGTCAGTAGCAAGCACATAAAATACCTTAACAATTTTTTGGCGCCGTAGCTGGGGAATCTTGATCTATTAGTAGACCCTAGATTTTTGTATTCTTTATTCTTTGGTAGCTGTACTTGTGAATAATTGATATTGTTGATTTACATTTGAAATTTTTCTTGCAGATCTGGACAGCAGCAGAGAAGGAAAGTAGAATGTGACCGAGTCTAGCTACCTCTACTTTCTAACCCTCAAAACTCAGTCTATTTCTCCTTTGAAAATGCCATAGCAGTTGATTAGGATAGTTGTAATTTTGTTGATTGGAATGTGTGCAAGTAGTCTTCCTCATTGGTGTGTGTGCATGTTAGGAAGGAGATCCCTCAGTCCTACATTAGAGCCTCCTAACCCTGAGATAGAAAGGGGCAGAAGACCAAGAAGGCACAAACACACCACAGTCGAGCCCCCTATTGAAATTGAGACAGCAATCATGGGTGAAGAGCAACCCAGAATATTGAAAGAATTGAATGCTCCTGATGATTATAATTCCCCATTCAGCGTTCAATTCCCAGATGTTCAAGAAAACTATGAGATTAAAACTTCCATCATCCAAATGCTTCCCTCTTTCCATGGGCTTAGCAAGGAAGACCCCTACAAACACATTGACCAATTCTTGGCCATGTGCACAACATTCTCCATTGTTAGTTTAGGACCAGAAGCCACTAGGTTAAGGCTCTTTCCTTTCTCCCTAAAGGACAGGGCCAACACCTGGTTAGCTACTCTCCCAAACAATAGCATCACTTCTTGGAAAGACCTACAGATAAGATTTCTGACCAAATTCTTCCTAGAGACAAAAACCAATCAATTGAGGAAAGCAATACATGCTTTTGCCCAATCCCCAACTGAGGATTTTAATCAATCTTGGGACAGATTTAAGGAGATACTCAAACAATGTCCCCACCACATAATCCATGACTGGCAGCTTGTCCAAAGCTTCTATAATGGGATTGATGAGAAAAGTAGAGACATGGTAGATGTCTCTTGTGGTGGACCTGACATGCATAAAATAGCTGATGAGGCATGGGACTTGTTCGAGGTCATCAGTGAGAATGCTTTCCAAAAGATGTCCTCATCAAGAACTATTCAAGAGCCTTCTCCTAAGCTAGGACTTGCTGAAACTTCCAAAGGAAAGATGTATGAAGTTAGTGGAAACAATGACCTGAGAATGCAGATGGCCAATCTTTATGATAAGTTTGATAAATTATTAACTGTGGTGCAGCCCAGATTGGCTGCACAAGTGATGGAGCCATGTCTGATATGTCAATCTCTACAATACACAGTGGAAGAGTGCCCATCTGCAGGGCAATATCCTGAGTATGTGATGGAACAAGCTATTGTTACCCAATCATTTGGCCAGCAACAATCTGGCGGCTACAACAAATAGCCATATGGATATCAGCATCAAAATGCTGGTTACCAGTGGAGAGACCACCCAAATTTGAGGTGGAGACAAGACAATTATATACAGCCACAACAGATGTTGGCCTTACCTTAAAGGCCACAGCAACAATTTAACTAGGGATATGCCCCAAGGTCAAATTTCTAGCATCAGCAGCAGCCCCAGCAGCAAAATCAATTGGTAGTTCTCTCACCTCAACCCCGAAATGCTTCTTTCGAGGACCAGGTTTTGACCTCATTGTAAAGCCTTGGAGTCTTGAATCAGATTATGACTTCTCACAGTCAAAGCATAAAGAAAATAGAAGAACAGCTTGGCCAAATATCCAATGCCTTGGCCGAAAGAGAAGAGGGCAGGTTGTCAAGCCAGCCAGTGGCCAACCCTAAGGGCTAATATTTGATTGGAGAAGGTTCCTCAAGTTTTGAGGGAGCTAATGTCATCACAATGCTGAGGTCTGGCAGGCTGGTAGACAACCAGGTGGGAAAAGAACAAGGAGAGGTCATTCCCAAAGAACGTTTGAATGAAAGAGAAAGAGACTTTGTTAAAGCACAGAGCCAGGAGTTGCCTGCTACCCTGCAACACGGGAAAAATAGAGGCTATAGTTGAGCCTCAGCAGGAAATAAAAGATGAAAAAAGAAAAAAAATAAAAGTTCAAATATATTTGCAACGGTGAGGAACCGGATTCCTCAAGCTTTGAGTGGCCCTGCCCCTTTTGATAAGGGGAATGCACAAATAGAGGAAATGATGGAGACCTTTAAGCAGGTAAAAATCCATTTGCCCCTGCTTGATGCAATTCGATAGGTCCCAGCCTATGCCAAATTTCTGAAAGACCTTTGTACTCAGAAAAGGAAAGCTAGAGGCCATTTCTCCAAAAAGGTCTTTGCAACTAATACAATTAATTCTGTATTAAACATGACAATGCCAGAGAAGTTGCAAGACCCAGAAATACCCACTATTCCCTGCATAATTGGAAACCACACAATTGGAAGGGCCCTTCTAGACCTTGGAGCCAGTGTTAACCTACTCCCATACAGTGTGTATCAACAGCTAGGTTTGGGGGAGCTAAAACCCACTCCCATTATGTTGTTAATGGCTGACAGGTCTGAAAGGAGGCCTATGGGAGTGGTCGAGGGTGTCTTAGTAGGGGTGGACAAGTTCTTCTACCCTGCAGACTTCCTTGTTTTGAACATGGGCTACAAAAAGAGTACATCCCCTATACTGTTATTTTGGACAGACCATTCTTTGCCACTGCTAATGCATGCATTCAATGTAGGTCAGGGATCATGGAAGTAACTTTTGGACATATGAAGGTTAAGCTTAATGTGTACAACAGTGCAAAGTACCCTCAGCTGGACAATGAGGAAAGCTTTGCAGTGGATGTTGAAGAAGAATTGCCCACTCTACTGGAGTGGAGCAACATTTTCACAAGCTTAACTGAAGTTTGGGACATGGTAGGGGAAGGAAGCCCAGCAGTAATGTCAGAAGACATGTCCACATTGAATTCTTCTGTGGGCTTAGTGCAGCATTCCATTTGGAAACCTACATTGCTGCCCCTTCCTCAAACCAACAAACCACCAATCCTGCCATCCATCCAACAAGCCCCTGATCTGGAGCTCAAGAAGCTTCCAGAAACATTGAAATATGCTTTCCTTGAGAAAGATGAAAAACTTCCTGTAATTATCACCTCCTCTCTTACCAATGAGTAAGAGGAAGAATTACTAACAGTCTTGAGGAAGCATAAAAAGGCAATTGGCTGGACCATTACAGATCTAGGAGAGATAGATGCATCAATCTGTATGCACAGGATCCATCTAGAGGAGGGCTCAACACCCTCCAGGGAAATGCAGAGGAAATTGAATCCTCACATGCAGGAAGTGGTCCTAAAGGAAATCATTAAATTGCTAGATGCTGGGGTGATTTACCCCATTTCTGATTCTGAATAGGTGGCACCTATCCAGGTGGTGCCCAAGAAATCTGGCATAACAGTTATCACAACTAAGTCTGGAGAGCTGAGACCAGCCAGGGAAACCACTGGCTGGGGAGTTTGCATCGATTATCGAAAGCTCAACTCCAAGACCAGAAAAGACCACTTCCCTCTCCCCATTATTGATCTAATTCTGGATATGTTAGCCAAAAAAGCTTTTTACTATTTTCTTGATGGGTACTCAGGGTACAAGACCAGAAAAGACCAAAAAAGACCACTTCCCTATGCACCCTCTTGATCAAGAGAAAACTGCATTTACTTGTCCTTTTGGCACCTTTGCTTACGGAAGGATGCCTTTTGGGTTGTGTAATGCCCTAGCCACTTTTCAGAGGTGTATGTATGCCATATTCTCTGATATGATTGACAAATTCTTGGAAATTTTTATGGATGATTTCTCTGTCTATGGGGATAGTTTTGGCCAATGTCTGCAACATCTCCACCTGGTCTTGCAAAGATGTGAGGAGACCAATTTGGTCTTAAGTTGGGAAAAGAGCCACTTCATGGTAACACAAGGTATTGTGTTGGGCCATGTAGTCTCTAAAGATGGAATTGAGGTAGACAAGGCCAAAGTTGACCTCATTGCAAATTTACCTCCTCCAAGAACAATCAAACAAATCAGATCTTTCCTTGGACATGTTGGATTCTACAGGAGGTTCATTAAAGACATCAGCAAAATTGCTAAACCATTGTGCCACCTGCTCTGCCAGGATGTGCCCTTTGACTTTTCTGCTGAATGTCTTGAGGCTTTTGAATCTTTGAAGACTTGCCTCACCTGTACTCCAAACACCTGACTATACACTGTCCTTTGAGTTGATGTGTGATGCATCTGACTTAGCAATAGGTGTTGTTTTGGGTCAGAGAAAAGATAAGCTGCCTGTGGTCATTGCCTATCTTAGCAAATCACTTGCTGAAGCTCAACTGAATTACACCACAACTGAGAAAGGGCTTCTGGCAGTGGTTTTTACTGTGTACAAATTTAGACCTTACCTACTTGGGTCTAAAACTATAATTTTCACAAACCACTCAGCATTGAAGTACCTACTGTCCAAGAAGGATGCTAAGCCTAGGCTGATTAGATGGATACTCCTATTACAGGAGTTTGACATTGAAATCAAAGACAAAAAGGGCGTAGAAAATGTGGTGGCTGACCACTTGTCCAGAATTGTGTTGGAGAAATGAATTGATGATCCTACAAATGATGTCTTCCCGGATGAGCAATTGTTTGCCATCCAATCCTTGGTTCCTTGGTATGCACACAGTCAATTATCTAGTTATAGGCAAGATTTCTACCCATTAGACCAAAATAGATAAAGACCTATTTTTCTCACAGGTCAAATTCTTTTTCTGGGAGAAACCTTGCTTATACAAGTATTGTGCAGACCAAATCATCCAGAGATATGTTCTAGAAAGTGATGTCCCCAGTATTCTGGCCATGTGCCATGAAAATGCCTGTGGGTTTAGTGAAAGAAAAATAGCTGATTAAATCTTACAGTGTGGATTCTATTGGCCCTCTCTATTCAGAGATGCCAATACACACTACAGGATCTGTGAAAGATGTCAGAAATTAGGAGGGTTGTCCAAGAGAAACTTAATGCCTTTGCAGCCCATCCTTGTTGTGGAACTGTTTGATGTTTGGGGTATTGACTTTATGGGCCCCTTTCCTCCTTCAAATGGTTTTCATTTCATCTTAGTGGCAGTGGATTACGTTTCCAAATGGGTAGAAGCCATTGCCACAATAACTAATGATAATCAGGTTGTCCTCAAGTTTATAAAGCAGAATATCTTCTTGAGATTTGGCACCCCTAGAGCCATTATCAGTGATGGGGGTAGCCATTTCTGCAACAAAAATTTCGAGAGCTTGCTCAAGAAATATGTTGTCACACATAGGATTGCTACTCCCTACCACCCACAAACCAGTGGGCAAGTTGAAATTTTTAATAGGGAGATCAAGCACATACTTGAGAAAACTGTGAGGACTAACAGGAAGGACTGGGCTGAAAAGCTTAATGATGCACTGTGGGCTTATAGGACTGCCTATAAGACTCCCATTGGGATGTCCCCATTCAGACTGGTCTATGGCAAGGCTTGTCATCTCCCAGTAGAGTTAGACCACAGGGCCTATTGGGCCATCAAATATTTAAATCTAGACCGAACTTCTGTTGGTCATCACAGGTTGCTGCAGCTGTCAAAATTGGATGAGCTGAGGATGGATGCATATGTCAATGCCCGGATCTACAAGGAAAGGTCCAAAGCTTTCTTTGACAAGGGGCTGTTGAGAAAGAGCTTCATAGCTGGTTACAAGGTTTGGTTGTTTAAATCCAAACCTTGTAATGAGTGTTTCCCCATCTGGTGTTGTGGAAATCAAGGATCCCAAGTCTGGGAAAATCTTGAAGGTGAATGGTCAGAGGCTTAAGCCTTGTTTTGAAAAACCTGTTGAACCCATGGACACCATTCACTTTCAAGGGGATCCTTCATTAAACTGATCCACAGGTGTGTCAATATTGTATCATATGTACTTTGGTTTTGTTAGATTTGTCTTGCTTTCTTTTGTTCAAATTCTCTAGGAAATTTCAGTGGACCCACTTGAATCTGAACCTGTCTGGTTTGATTTTTTTTGGTTTGATGATTACTGCTCTTGAATTGATTGTTTTTGCTTGAATGCATAATGTGGGAGGGTATTTTTGTTGTCCTTGCTTGAATGGTTGATTTTAATGTGTCTGGGGGTACCCCGGTGGTGAGAGTCATGCCTAGGATCCAACCCCAACATCAATGGAAATGGCAGAACAAAGAGCACATGCTCTATGTTTACTACTTTGCTATTGCTGGGTTCAAAAGGAGGCCTGAGAGACTCTCATGATTCATAGAACCATTCAATAGTGTCAGCGAGATTCAAGTATACTGAGAACCTCTCGCGTGATCAAATAAAGCATTTCACTAGGCATCTTGAGTTATTGAGCACAGGAGACTCTAAATTCAAAAGAATACTTCATTATTCCATTGATTCAAAGAAATTTGTCGCAAGATTCAAAGTGAACCTCAAAGCTTTTCGCACAATCCAAATGGAGACCTGGGAGCCTCTCGCGCAATTCACATGGAATTCTTCACAAACTATTGTGTGCTCCAAGGTCAACATGGGAGATTGTCGCGCAATCCAAGTTGAATAGCACCTTCGCTAGGTTTCACTTCCAATCTCGCTACCAGATATTCCACAGTGCATCAAACTTAGCGACAAGTATTTTAACCCCGCGGTTGTCTCCATTTCCAATACTCTCTTCCTTCTTCACCCTTCAAAACCCTAGCTTCCGGTGCTCTTCTACCTCTCTCCTCCAGCATCCACTCTACAACCCATCATTCACACCAAGAATTTATAGATTTGTTCCCAATGTCATCCCCATCAATTGCCCTCTGCTCAGAGATCTCGTGGTGCACTGTGTGTCAGATCAAATCAAACCCTAGGATTTTAGGGTAGGCACTCAGATCTCAATCTCCCTTTCTCATCTTTCAAGATAGAATTTGTAATGGCCCCTAAGAGCGCACCAAAGAAAAGGGGCAAGGATAAGGCCCCTATTGAGACCACTCCTAAGAAGGCCAAGACTTCAAAGGCACCTAAAAAAGGGAAGGAAGTGGTTGAGGAGGTGGAGGAGCCAACCCCTAAGTTTTCTACTCCTTCAGAGCTCATGGCTTCAATCCCCTTGGAGCCTGAAACAGCTTTTGACCTGCCATTCTTTGGAAAGGAGCCTCTCTCTGCCCCTGCCATTCAATTTATGAGCAAGGCTAGCCTGACAACCTTGATGAGAGGAATTCCAGCACTAGCCTACCCTAGGCTAATGCAACTGTTTTATTAGCACATCAGGGTAATCAAGGACAAAGATGGGCAATCATGTTTTCTAGTGCTGATTGACGATTTTGAGATGTTAGTGAGCCCCAAGATGATTGCAGAGGTATTGGGCATCCCAGCCGCGTTTGACCCTAGTTGTGGATATGGTCCCCCCTGAGTGCCTCAATTGACACCATTACAAGGGCGCTGACTAGAGGATTAAAGGCCTCAGGGGATTCTATCAGAAGAAGAGAGTTAGAGCCTGGACTCCTGTTCATCGACCAAGTCCTGAGAAAGAACATTTACTACTCAGGACATCAGCAGGAGAGGAGAGCTCCCATTGCGGATGCTATCTATTCTTTCTCTCTGGGCCATGGCTTCCATGAAGCCTGGTTAATGTTTTGAAGCTATGAAGGATCTGGTGTTGAAGTTAGGGCAGAACAAGAAGCCTCACACACTTTCCTATGCCAGAGTCATTACCAAGCTGCTAATAAAGGAGGGTACAAGATAGCAAAAATAGAGGGGACTACCACCCTTGCCCCTACTACTTTTGCCAAGAGGTAATGGGGAATCAACAGGAGCCTGATGGAGGCCCAGAAGAAGAAGAAAGCTGAGGCTCAGGCCCCTCCCAAGCAAGCTGCTGAGGAAGCTGTCCCAAGGTCTACCCCTGCTACCAAAGAGGTGCTCCCAGAGCCTGTCATTACCACTGCTGCAGCAGCCACTTCAGCTCCCCCACCTTTTACTCCAGGATCCCCTATCCTGACCACATCCCCTACTCCATCTCTCTCTCACCCTCCTCTATCCTGATTATCCATGCCCACTCCCTGTTAAGACCTAAAAAGTACCACTTTTCACCCCTTAACTTAGCCTTTGAATAGACCCTTAGCCATCTAATAAATGCTTGTTAGGTGTTTTCTGTAGGTAATAAACAGCAGGGCAATAAGGCCATGAATCCTGCTAAAGAGCCTATTTTGGCACCAGAAGTCCCTCAGAAGAATGAACCATGAATTCAGACCATAGAAGAGCCTCGCGCAGCTGACAAAGCTCCATAGGATTCAGAAAAATACACTTCGTGTAGTCCTCGCGAAGTCCCATGACTTCACAAACAAGTTCTCACGCAGTAGAGTGACAAAAGAGCTTCAGAAGCCTTAAGTAGAATACCTCTCACGTCAGCGCCGCCAAAACAATTAAGGAGAGAGAGCTTAAAATCTCACAGCCTATCGCAGATCATGGATGCAAATATCAAGAGAACTCCGTCACAGCTTTTAGAAAAGCCTCAACACCTCGCGAGGATCCTCGTGAAGATCCATTAAGAAGTAAACTTCTACGTTCACGCTATTTAGAAAGAGAAATTAGTAATCGTTTTAATTGAAGTGGAAAGATAGTTCCGCATTTACAATTATCAATCCAACTGCACGAAGTCCAACCCAGCGAGAGCTTAACAGTCTACCTCGCGACTACTCAATGCATCAGACTAGATACCACAAGTCCGAGAATCAATCGCAACCTAACTTCAACTCCAACTTCCATCATTCAGAGACTTTCTAGGGATTTCTAAGGAAAGCCACTCGCAAATCTGGCATCGGCTCCAGGCATCCAAGGATCAATTTTAAACAAAATTTAATGGGGAAGAAGAGGACTTTGAGTTAGAATTTAGAAGAGGAACTCCTATCTCGATTTTGTAATTTTCTTTCCGTTCTTCAACCAAGTAGTTTTTCTTTTTTCTTCTCCATGTTCTCAGGTTAGATTAATGGAGTTTTTTTTGTAATAGGATTTGTGTATTTGTGAGATGTTCTGTGCAATTGCTTTATGATCCACCTTTGGCTCAATGGAGGAATTCTAAGGATTCACTCATCCAAGTGACTGGGCTATCACGGTCCTATATGCCTTTCACCACAGACCCACTAGATCTGAAATTCTCATGGGAGCCTAAATGTAGCCCAGGACCATGGAAAAGAATTAACTTGTTTCTCTTTGAGGATATCAGGGTCTCAGACTGACAAGGACAGCTAGCCTGAGAATCAACCCGATCCAAGATGGATCCTTCTTCTCATCTTGTAGAGTGAAAATTGTATTTTAGAGAATCACTCATGGATTGATTAGACAATCCTGGACTCATGGTCTCAACCTGATAAGGCTTTAGAGGTTGAGGTTCCCTATGGATTCCCTGATCTTATAGCCTAGATGATTTAGTGCCTACAATAATTAATTTATTTTGACCCATCTCTAGACTGTGGTTCCCCTATGGGATAGTCTGTGACCATTTAAGTGGACAAGTTATAACCTTAAGGGATTGGATCATGGCACAGGGATGAGTTGAATTCTTCCTCCTCTTTGGTGATAATGTAGCCATTGGATAGAATTTCCATAACATCAAATCTGAATCTGAGTTACAAAACTCCTCTGATCTAGACTCAATAACCTACTTCTCACCCTTTTATATTTATTTTCCACAATCCATCCATCTTCTCAACCCTTTCTGTAGTTAACTCATTAGGCTATCTTAGAATACTTAGAATAAGTGACCTTAAACTCCCCTCCTTTTAGGACTGCCAGATCTGTAGTCAGATCTGGAGGGACTACTAGAGATGGCTCCTTTGGTGCTATAGATCACCTTTCCCTATGGGACAAACTCTTACTTATCAAAACTTGCTACAAATGAACCCTGTATCTTGCAGGTCTAGGATTTCTCAGTTGTGTTGATTCCATCCCCTATTTTACTCCTTTGACTTTAAATTATTTTTACCACCAACAAATAAAACAAGCACACTGAGATGCCACAACAGTCCCCCTTCACTTGTCATTGGTACCTGGGAGGACACCACCTCCCATGCTAGCCCCTCCCCATTCCATACCTTACCTCAATACACAGCCCCAATACCCCCTTCATCTTCACAACACCCCGACAACACCCTCCACTCATCTCCTACAAAAGAAAGAAAACCACTGACACCACACCAACCATCTCCCTGACACCACCCACAATCCCTTTCATTACCACTGACACACCTAACATTGACCCAGACACCACTCCAGCCATACCTACTACCTCCCCACTCACAGACATTGACCTCCACCAGACATTGACCTCCACCTTAATACTACCATCGGATTCCAAGCCTTCATAGCTACTTTCCTTGACACTATGCCCACCCACTACACCCCCCTCCCGGACTCCCCAATTACATCCCAACATCACTCCCCAAAACTCTAATCTCCCCCTCCTTCCACTTTCCATCATGCACCTTCCTCACTTTCAACTCCATCTTCTAACTCAACCTCCCACGCATATTACACACTAACACTCATGCTCTCTCTCATACAAGACATCCAATCTCAACTATCCACCACTACACACACCCAAAACCAGATGCAGACTGAACTCACATCCATCAAATCTACCCTACAGACATTAACCAACCCACCCATCCCTCCACAATCCACTCCAAACCCCCTGGTCCTTTCCCCTGACTCTCACATCCAAGACTCCAGCCCTGACTCACAACCCCCCCCACCACCACCAATCCCTTTTATCCCCCCAATACATCCATTCCCTTTCATCCCTTTCACCATTCCCCTTTTTCCTTCCCTACCACCACCTGCCCCTAGGGAGCCTCCTTCATTTTCTTTTTCCCCTATGCCTTCCATCCCACCTCTTATCCTACCCCCTCCAACATTCACTAACAAACAGACTCAAACAGACCTAGAACCTGTTACCCTCCCCCAACAACTCGACTTACCCACTGTTAACCCCACTTCCCCCACCCAGGACCAATCACATTTTGCTTCTTCCAGTTCCTCTCTTCCCATCGCACCCAAACACTCTTTTTACATTCCTCCCTACCTCACCATCCTCCATACCATGAGGGACAATCCCTACCTTAGGAGGGATGTCTTGAGGGGCATGGCCCAACTTAGGCAGTCCATTAAGACCCCCCTGCTGCAGCAGATTGATGAAATGAAGGAAGCCCACAGAAAGCAATTACTAGGTATCTCCCTGGGGTGGACTAATATCTTGGAGGCCTATCAGAAGGCCCAATCTATGGCTGCTTATCATCAGCTGAATTTGGAGCTGGAGAAAGCCAACACTGCTGCAGACAAGATGAAAGTAAGACTTTTTTAAAAGAGGCTCAACAATGCCCAGGAGATCTTTAGACTCCAAAAAGAAATCAATGAAACTGACCTCCTTAAAGCTAAAATCTAGATAGCCTCATTGGAAGCTGCATTGGCTGCTGCCAGAACTGCAACTCAGCAGCCCACCCCACTCTCTATCCGCATGCTAAAACATGAGCCTAAAGCTACTCCAACCCCAGCTGCCCAGTATAAGGAGGCACAACCAATTGCCCAGCCAGAGAAAGGGAAGCCCCTGCTACCCCTCCTTCATCACCTCCTACAGATCAGCCTCCACCTACCATGGCCCCTGCTGCACCTCCAACTAAGCAAATTTATCCTAAACAAAGGAAAGTCACTGCTAAGAGGACTGCTTATACAGTAGCCTTTATAAAAATTGACAAAGAGCCAGCTTCCCAGTTTGAGGAGGCAAAACTCCCTGGCCAGCCTGAGCCCAAAGCAAAAGGGAAGTCTCCAGTAGCCCCCACTGAGGAAGACAAAGGAAAATCTCCTATGATCCCTCTTGAACCTAAAACCAGAAAGATGAGGGTGAGGGCACCAAAGGCTCCAACCATGAAGAAACCACCAGCCCAACCAAAGAAACCAAGGCAGCCTAAGAAAAAGACTCCAGCTGCGGGCAAAGCTAGGAAGAAAACAAGTCCAACTGAGAAGCAAGCCCACAAGAAAGAGGACAAAGCTGTACTTAGGAAACATGCACAAAAGATGGGCTGGGACTGGTTCACAGATTCATATTCAGATTCCTCCTCCTCTTAGAACCTAGATTGTAGATTAGGCTTTTTGTGCCTTTGCACTTCTTTTCTAGTTATTGTAATTACAATTGTACATATTTTTCCAAGTTAATAGAATTTTTCATTTTTTTTTGTATATTAATTTATGTGTCATATCTGCTCTGTGTGCGTGTTTAGTTTTTTTAAAATTTAGTCTTCATATTGTTCACTTTTGTCAGTAACATGGGAGATAAATTTAGGGAGGCTATTCTCATTTGCAATAGGAATCCATGTGAAGGGTAGATGTAGATGGCAACTGAGTGGATGCATGACATTGTGCAAGTACAGACCTCAGCACATATGGTGTACAGAGGTCGAGTGTTGATCTCGATCAAGGGATTAAAATGGCCGCATTTTCATAATCGTGGGCCATGTCAGAGCTTGCTCGCAGAGTCCTGAGCGCGCGCAAAGCAGAATTCCACATCTTCCAGGGTGCGGTTGCGCGATACATGGGATCACCTTAAATACTAAGGCTAAATTTAGACCATCATTTAGTGTGAGCTTTCTTTTCCCATCATTAGTTGTGCGATTCATCATTCCCCGAACACTCATAATTTATTACCAAGCTTGAAAAGGGATAAAGCTTTAATATGCCGATTCATTTTCCACCGTCCAAGTATTTTAAATACGAAGTTAGTTCGTCTTCATCTCATCCTTTCTCTTCTAACCCTAGCAGTCCGGCCCTCCTCATAACCATGGCGAATGACAAACCCAACGAGTTCCCAAACAAATTCTATCCTATGTGGTTGGACCCCCCACCGCCTAAGGAACCGGACCCATTACAATTTCTTTGGGATGAGCATGAAGAGGTCCAGAGGATCCTGGCCAAGGAGGAGAAGAAAAAGGAGAAGAGAGAGAAGAAGAAGAAAAAAATCGAACCACCTGCATCTCCCCCACCATCTTCCTCAAACCCTCCACCACCGACTCCTCCTTGATCCCTGTTCTTCCCCCCCCCCTATTTTGTCTGTTCTTAGGCTTTTATTTTTTCTCTTTTTGTAAATCTTTTTATAATCTTTTTCAATTCTAACGAATTTTTCTTTTTGTTCTATACTGTTCAGTTTCCCATCTTTGCTTAGTTCTCTTTCACTGCTCTTATGTATTTTTATTTGTCTTCTTGTGTGTTTATTTATTCTGTATGGAATCTACTGTACTTTCTCACCTTTGAACCAGTAAGGACACTGCTCCTCATGGTTTGGGGGTGTGGCAGGGTAGGTCTGCAAATAGAATAGTTAACTTTAGTGCAATAATGATGGTGTAACTGGGATGAATAAAGTCAATTTTCACCTAACTTGATACAATGAGGAAATTTGTGAAAAAAAATTAAAATATTTTTACAGACTTTTCGAAACTGAAAATGTTAAAATCTTGACCCCACCATGAAGCTAACACCAGAAAATTTTTCAGTTAGTACTCAGTAAACCTAAGAGGAGATAAACAGGTGAAACTACACCCCATGGGTTAATTTGAGGACCATACCTAGTGAGATTTAAGCCCATCATTTTCTCTTGAAGAGTTTTTTTGGCATTATTTATGCTTTGAGGATTAATTGAATCAAGACCTTTTCACTAGAAGTTAGGCACCTCCAAATCAAAACTGATTGACAGCACTCATGATACTGAGGAAATGATCCAAGGCCCTCATTGGACAGTTTGAGCCTGAAAATACAACCTTTTAAAAAAAAGTTGCCCTTTTACATACACTAGTTGAGCCTTAAAAATCCTACTTTTTCTTGACAAACACCATAATACTTGCACCTTAATCTCATGACCTTACCCTCACTCTGAGAATTCAGAAGGTAAAGGAGAAGGAGTTAAAGATAGTGAGAATGGTCCAACATTCCATGGAAGGTGAAGAAAAGCAACTTATGAACAGCAGTGTATCAATGGTATTTGTGTGGCAGTTCATCATAAAAAAAAATCATAAAAAAATTGAATAAAATAAAAAGAGAAAAAGAAAGAGAAGTCTATAGAAGAACATCATCTGAAAATTAAAAAGAAGAGGAGAAGCTGGCCACTTTGATTCTGAAATGTATCAAGGAAGATGAAGTTTTGCTGAAATGAAGGTTGTGAAGTCATGAATCACTCCTTACCTTGCTGATTTCTTCATTTTGATTCCCTTTTTGCCCCTTGATTCTTTACATCCTTCACCCATAAGCCACATTACAATCCATTCAAAAAGACCTTGTGGATCCAAAGTAAAATGAGTTGTCATGTGGAGATGAGGAGTTGTCCAATCTATGGTGAAAAGTCATGAGGATGTCAGAAATTATAAGCTTTGCCTATGCTCATGCTTGCAGGCCCATTTGGGGTCTGTAATTGTTCTTGAGCTGTTTTGAATGTGAACACCCCCAGATTGTCAATGTTGAGAGATACCCCTGGTGAGAATTGGGTCTACATTCTAACCTCATTGGGGTTGTATCCAACCTGAATTTTGAATTAAAGACAAGCTGGGTACTGATTTTTACACATTGAATTTCTAATGATAAATGAATGGTGGTGATGCAAACACATGCTAACTTTTGAGTTTTAAATGGCCTGCATCACTGCTGCAGTCTCCTCTAAGTGTTAAAGAATGGGTGTGGAATGAAGCTTTATACAATGAAATCTGTGTTGTCATTAACTGCACTATACTTAATTGTTCTAATGGTGAAGTTTGTGGGTATCTTCACTGAAAACCCTCAGGTGACTTCACTCCACTAGGGATCACCTAGGGGTTTAAAAGGCTTGGTACATATGCTAAATGTACCCGTGATCCCTACGAAAGTGGCATTTAATTAATTACAGCTTTGCTAAGGGACTAGCAAAGATTCGATTTGGGGGTGTGTTAAGACCTGAAAAGTACCACTTTTCATCCCTTAACTTAATCTCTGTTAGACCCTTAATCATTTAATAAATGTATTTTAAGTTTTTCCTGTAGGTAATAAGCAGCAGCTGCAGATAAGGCCCTAACCATGCCAAGAAGCCTACTGTTGCCCGAGAAGTTCCTTAGAAAAAAGGAGGTTGAACCCAGACAGAGAATTGGCTGCAGCATAGGCACAACAAAGCATAAACAAGTCAAGAAGAATGCCTCGCGTAGATGTCACAGGGTTTAATTAAACTAGAGAGAATGCTTCGCACAGTTGTCGCGGGCTTCTGAAGGCAGCACACCAACTACTCACGTTGTTCTTACGCGGTTTGATGACAGAAGGGCTTGAAAAGCAGATTTCATGTGGTTCTCACAAGGCTCAGTCATAAGCGCTCAAGAAGCACTCGCGCAGTCTCGCGCAGCTCAAAAGAGGAGCCCTTAATCTTTGCGCGATTCACTGAGGAGAGAGAGCTCCAGGCATTCCTGTGCGTGGCTATCGCGCAGTGGCCGCGGGATACAAACTTTCAAGGAACTGCTCGCGCGATCTAGAAGCCCATGCATAATATTTCTTCACGAGGATCACTGCGGGATTCATCAAGGAATGAGCCGTGCGCGCAATCCCCACGCCATTCAAATGGAAAGAGCAATCCTGCGCCGACCAGAGCATCCCCGCGATGACCAAAGTACCAATCTCGTGACTGCAAGAGCTTCAAGTCAAATCAACCTCGCGACGCCAATTCTATCACGCGATAAGACCTGGAAAGCCTTTCTACCTAGCGAGGTTCGGGTTCTTAACTTCTCCCCACTTTTGCAGGGGCAATCTGGGAACTTCCAGCAACTAGGGCATGCACTCTAATGCTCCAATCTCTGTGTACATGCCCCGAGGCATCCAAGGAACAGAAATGGGCCATGATAGCATTGATAAATTAGGGTTTTCCAAACCCTAATTCACAGAGAGCTGACTGCTACATAAGCCTAAGCCTAGTTTAGGTTTAAGGGACTTGTCTTCTGTACTCCTTGAAACCAACTGTAGAATTGCAGTAGGCTAAGGTTAGGGTTTAGGCAGTTTCTTTTTCCCTTTTTCTTCTCTCTAGTCCAGCACTTACTGGCTATGCCTTGATATATCTATATGGAATAGTTTTAATGAATTTTATAATAGGATTTTATGCATGTATGGGACTGGTGTTTTGAGAGTTGTTCTGTACAAGGCTGCTGCCTTGAGATCCTCTATTGCTAAGTTATATTGTAACCAATGGAGGATTGTTTTTAAGGTTTTATTTAAATCTAAGTGACCTGTGTGTCCAGGTTAGGCACATTGCAGGCCTAGCCCCACCATAGGATCCACTAAATCTGAATCCTCATGGGAGCTTGTGCTGGTAGCCTTGTGAACATGGTGGTGGCAGCAATATTCTTGTTCTGTCTTAGACCTCTGTGAGGACGATAGCCTCTGTGGATAGTCTGTGACCATTCAAGTGGACAGGTTATAGCCCTAGGGTGAGGCCAATCCACATATCTAAGACAGATCCTTCTTCTCTGCACTTATGCTTGTATCCTTGTGAGAGATTGTGCAGAGACAGACTCCCCCGTATTTGTATAGACCCACCATCAGATGACAGATCTGATCTGGCTGTAGAGATTGTAGGCTTGTGACTAGATCACTGTTGTCTTTCTAAAACAATGAACAGCCAAGCTTCAAAGCTAGTACTCAAACTCTTGCTGGTTCTGTGTGTCCAGGCTAGTGCACATTGCAGGCCTAGCCCCACACACAGAACTTTAGAGGTTGAGGTTCCTATGGATTCTTGAGCTGGTAGCCTGGAAGAAGTAGTGCCTACAATGATAAACTTGTTCTGACCCATCTCTGGATTGTGGTTCCCCTATTGGATAGTCTGTGACCATTTAAGTTGACAGATTATAGCCATAAGGGATTGGATCATGGCACAAGGGTGAGTTGGATCCTTTCTCCTCTTTGGTGATAATGTAGCCATTAGACAGGATTTCTATAGCAGCAGATCTGAGTCTGAGTTATAAGACCCATCAGATCTGTACCTAGTAGCTTACTTCTCACCCTTTTATATTTATTTTCTCACACTCCATTATTCTTCCCAACCATTTCTGTAGTTTAGGCATTTGGTTACCTTAAAATTTATATAATAGTGACCTTAAATCCCCTTATATTTAGGATTGCCAGATCTGTAGCCAGATCTGGAGAGCCTACTAAAGATAGCTCCCTTGGAGCTTTAGATCAACTTTCCCTGTGGGACAAACTCTTACTTATTAAAACTTGCTACAACAGACCCTGTATCTTGCAGGACTGTATATTTTTAAGCTTGCTGCTCCATAGTTTTCAATCCACCTTTGATTTATTTTCACTAACCCCATTCTTATCACTGTCTCCAATAAAGTCAGTAGCAAGCACATAAAATACCTTAACAAACTCCTATGAATGTCAGCCAGATCTATGCGCAGAACTGTAGAGCTTGTAACCTGGCAAACATAGTGTCTGCAATGGTATTCATGGCCTGATTTGATTCATTGGATGAGGTTTGATCAGCTTACTCCTTTGGATTAGATTAGTAATTTCTGGCTTGATCAATAGGATTTGACAGACTCTATAGGATAGACTGTGGCCATTTGAGTAAACAGACTATAGCCTTAAGTGCACCCCAAATGGCATGGGTTAAGTTAGATATTTCTACCTTGTTGAGGTTAGTAATACCACATCAGTAAGGACTTGCTACAGAGAGAGCCCTAAATCTGAGTTGCATAACTAAATGAACCTTTAACCTAAGCTACTTACTTCTCACCCTTTTTTCCTTATTTTAACACACCATCATCCCCTTCTTTATAACCCTTTCTTAGCATAGGACTACACTCTATTTCTTTCTTTAGGTAATTTAGTGTAGGCGTGACACCCAACTCCAAAAAGCAGTTGGCCACTTCACTACAAGCAACATAGAAGCAAGATACGGGTCCCAAAATGGCAAGTTGTTCCCCTAGCCAGACCTAGAACAGAAGCGGACAGCCCTTAAGGCACTCCACTTTGCCCAATGCAAAAGCGTCAAGGCAGCGATAGAGCTCTACCAAAATCATATGCATCATGGATCGGTCCCCCCTCTAAGTCTGCCAAAACATCGCAAAGGGCAAGCGAGAAACCCTCCCCCCAGTATAGAAAAGGATCTCAGAGATGAGACAGAGAGCGAAAGCCTTCACGTTATGAACGTTTCTAATCGGCAATTTTCGCAAGATCGCGTCACCAAAAAGTTTTCTCAGGAATTTCATCGAACACCTGGTGGGCCCACCAATGAGACTTCTCTCATAATTAGCCTTTCTCAAGCCCAAATTCATGTGAACGGCTTTAACATAACCCGGCTTCTGGCAAGGCCCCTATGCAACTTCAAACCCGACAGGTTGGAGAGTTCCTCAAGTGTAGGAGTTAGCTCACGGTTCCTGAAACTGAGGACATGGTTCCCCACTTCCTAAGAAGAGGCCGCCGCATGTATAAAGTTCCAAAGTGGAGGGATTTCAAGAAAGGACGAGCGACGGGCCAATCTAAGACCCTCGAGCTCGCTCTCATTTAAACTCTCAACCCACTTCTTCAAAAAATTAGGTTCCACACCCAAAGAGGAAAGTATGGTGGTCCCAGACCCCCCACGAGAGGCGAGGTTGGAAAGCGGGTCCATGGTCGTATAAAGATATTCTCAAGATATAATTCAATGTAGGACGATAAACCCACCATTAGGCAAGAAAAGAAAAAAATAGGTGCAAAAAATATCAAGTCGAAATTAAGAGAAGGAGAAAAGAAGGCATTCTCATGCTTAAAAGGCTCTATTGTCCCCAGATGGCACCTGGCATGTGTATTAAACACACCAGAGCAAGTTTTCCCAGAGTTGCTCTGGCGTGTGTATTACACACGCCAAGCCACTTTTTCCCAGAGTTTCTCTGACATGTGTATTACACACGCTAAGCCACCTTCTCCCAGAATTGCTCTAGCGTGTGTATTACACATGCCAAACCATTACTGCCTTCCAAGGAGAAAAACTGAGTATAGGGGAGGTCATTTTGCTGATCCACTAGACAGCCCACCTGCATTTCTTATCATTTGCTTAAAAAGCACACTAGCCCACACAAAAGGATACAAAATTTTTAGGTCACATCAAACTTATATGAGATTTTCTATGCAGGTAAATTCCGCACAGACATGAAAATGGTAGCCAAATGTTAACCGAGTGCATGACCCCAAGGCCATTCTTTTTAAAATTAAGTCCACCTTGCAAAAGAGAGCCGATATACCACAACCAAAAAAGAGAAAGGAGAAAGAGATGGAGCAGGCAACAAAGAGGTAAAAGCAATGACATTCATTCCAAGAAATAAAAGTTGTCTAAAAATATATTCTCCAATACATCTTCCCAAAATGAAAACAAAAAAAAATCCCAAGAGTTCAAAAGTGTCTAATCAAATCAGAGCAAAAGCTTAATCATTGGCAGCACCCTTCGATTTCTTGCGGCAGTGTGAGGTACTATGGTACGTCCGAACCTCGCCCACTCGAGACCATGCCTGAGAGAGTCAGCTAAGCAGGGAGCACGATTCCTTTTCATGAGCACGATGTAAGTCATATCCAAAGTCATCAATCAAAATCGGTTGAAAGGTAAAAATAGCAAGGCAATGATCAAAACCAGTAAGTATGACACTCACCATTTCCACATCCCGAAGGTCGGCGATATTGCGATAATACTCGGCTGGATTCACGATTGACTCATAGTTCTGCACAAAAAGAGATATCAGTCATAGGGGCTGTAAGCGCAAAAGCAGGCATATCTCGAAAAAGAAAACGTACGGGAAAGAAAAGCTCACCCCAGGAACTAGTTCAGGAGGGGGAACCTACACCACTTCAGTAGATAGATGGGCCCGCTCGTCTACATCAGCACATAAGCTCAAAAGAAAGGCATCATCGAGGCATCAAAAGTCCCCTGAACCTCAGCAGTAGAGCTAGTAGAAGCACCCGCGCCAAAGGGGTTTGAAGGACCAACACCTGTAACCTCAGCAGGACCTGCCGCCGTTGCATCTTCGTCGTCAGAATCGTCTTCCCCGCTGCCTCAGGCCCATCTCCAAATGCTTCATACCGACATCCCTATGATAATTCTTATGCCAATTACTCATTAGCGAGTATGTGTAGACATCAGAGAAAAGGAGTGGGCGGCCAGGCTGGAAGTGCAAGTACCCCCAAATCCGAAAAGAGCAGTAAGCGAAAAAAAAATGTGTCAGATGCAAGATGAATGACTAGCCAATGAACCAAGGAAAGTGGGAGAGTCAAGGATTACCTCAATCACAGGCCAGAAACTGACGACAGAAGTTGTATCCCCAACTGAGGCTCTAGCCAGGCTAGACATCAGCATGGCATATCCAACCCCACCCCAGTCATACCAATGCATGTCATCCCAGTTTCCCATGAGCCTGAGCAAGGACAATGAAACCCGGCCTCCGGTCACATTTGCCAAAAGGGTCTTGCCTAAGATGAAGAGGAGCGAGATGCGAGCCAACATCAGGGCACTCTCAGGCTCAAGGAAGATACATCCGGCAGTCCCAGATCCACCAATTCGTGCTCATCAAACAACTCGGCCAGCTACGATAATTTAACCTCAGAGCCATGCTTGTTCTAGGAAGAGGAGTAATCCCCGATTAATTGAACCACCTCGTCCCGGCCGGGTACGTGAAGGTTGGTCACCGGCGTGCCCCCTATCCTTATCCCCGTAATCATCAACCAATTGACGGGGGTAATAGCCATCTCAGTCGTCACCATGTGGAAGGTCATTGTCTCAAGCCGAAACCGTTCAATCAGGGCCTTCACATAGGCCGAGTCGCCCCTCATGGCGGAGGACGAAAGGAAATCCCCAAAGCCGGCCTAGGCAAGGAGAAACTTAACCACTGAAGGGCGATAGCGGTAAAGGCGCTGGAGGTTTAGCCAACCTCCATGGAACATAATTGGTGGCAAGTCCTGCATCAAGATAAAGAGGTGTTAGATCCTGCAGGTAAAGAAAGCTTACACAAAGAAAAGACAAGACGGCGAAATAAAACTCATTTTATTACCTTGCCAGCAATCCCGAAATTTGAGATATGGGTGTACTGTTGATTGAGTAGGCCAGTATGGGCTGCCTCGCCCTACATTTCGTACCAAGGCTGGGAAAAGAGTTGCACTATAAAAAGCTGCTCCCCCCAGGAACCATAGACCACCTCTTGCCCCTCCTCTTGCCTGTGTTCTTCCTCACTCGACATTCTGAGACAGAAACAAGCAACAGTATCAAAATATGTCAGTAATAAGAAATCGACTGTTGGAAGCCAAAAGAAAGTAAGTATGCCCATCTTATTTTCCATCAATCTTAAATCATCATCATTTCTAAAAAATACATAAAAAAAGAGGGTGAGGCCCAAAACCCTCACATTTCAAAAAAGAGAAACAAAATATATATATATATATATATATATAAACAAACAAGAAAAAAAGAAAACAAACAAAAAGAGAATGTGCGTATATATATGTAACAAAAATCCAAAAAAAAGAGAAAAAAAGCAAAACATGTATAATATACACAAAAAAGGAGAGCTTTCTTTTTTCCAACGAACAAAAAATCAAAAAATATATATGTTTATATATATATATATATACATATATATATATATATATATATATATATGCATACACAATAAACATACAAAAATCCAAAAAGAAAAAGAAAAGTAAAACATCTGTATACATACAAAAAAAAAAAGTCTTTCTTTTCCAAACATGCAAAAAACAAAAAATATAATAAACAAAAAGAAAAAAAAAATCATCACCATCACCATCTTGCATGGCACAAAAAAAAAAAAATCATCTAGATCCACACAAGGGAGAAGAAGAAAGGGAGGCCCCTAATCCCATCAACAGGTGAAGAAAAAGAGTAGGGCATCACTAAAAAATTATATTTATGCTCAAAATCGAGGCTAATACACGTGGAAGAAATCAAATGAGTCATAAATAATCCTACCTGTAAGAAGAATCACTCATTCACCATCTAAAAAAGCAAAAATCATAACCACATTGCAAATTATTCATGAAAAATAAAAAAAAAAGAATGAGGAAACATTGATTACCTTCAAGAAAAATGGATCTTGATCCGGCGTAGAGTGTGTATTTGAACGGCGGGAGTAAACTCCGGCGATGGAACGAGGTTCAAAGCAGCTCAAAGGAAAACTAGGAAGAGGTTCCGTTTCAGTTTGGAGAGGGGGAGAGGGATAGATTTTGAAAATAGCCCCTTTTAGCTCGGGCTCAATGGTTTTAAACCCTCCCCCCCCCCCCAAGTTTGGCTTGGCATGTTTTGACCCCATTGAGGATTGGCATGTGTAATATACACGCCAAGCCAAATCTGACCCGATTTGGCTTGGCGTGTATAATACACACGCCAAGCTCTTCCTGGCCAAGTTTGGCTTTACGTGTGTATTGTACACACCGAGCTTGATCCTCCTAGAACTCGAAGTGGTAAAGATGCCTCCGAAACGGCACATCAATCTCCATTTGATCTGCTTGGGAGGCTATGCAAGAATAAATGGTTTAGGAATGATGAGCATGATCAAAATCCCGAACATACAAAAAATCTCACATAAAATAACAAAAAAACTCACATAAAATAATCAAAAATCTATATAAAATAATAAAAAAACTCACATAAAATAATAAAAAATCTACATAAAATAAATGCATATATGCATGAGTCCTTCAAAAAGAGGCACGTACTCCCAAAACATTTTGCGACATAAGTTCGCTCTACTCTGGTAGTCATGCTAAATTAATTTCGAGATCAATGGGTTCGCCAAAAGACCGCAAACCCTGCTTCAAGCAGGGTCACCCGTGGCCGATCAAATGGGGCAATTGATGCCTCGTATAACTGGATACAAGCTGTGGATCTTCGCGTTGTTGCTTCGCGCCTATCTTTAAGTATGGGTTGATCACTCTTCCCCTTACGGAGCTATTATATTCAGAAAGAAACTCGAATACCAAACATCTTCAAATCATCTCGAGAAGCATATATTTTTCCCAGCAAACTTTCGCAACTCGCTCCATCTCGGTTATGTCCAGTAATATCGCTAAACGCTTGGGGACCAATAACCTTGAGGAACAACATTTTTTCTAATATACAGGGCTTCCGTTTACTCACCATGTTACTCACTTGATGTTTGAGGTTCATTTTGAATATGGCAGACCCGTCAGTGATGACTTGGGGCTCTTCGGATGTCTCTTTTCTTTGGCATTCGATCATTAGTGATCGGATACCAAAGAGGGGCATCTGTAGATACTTAAATTTAGCCCAAGGCCCGATCAAGACATACTTCGAGAGATGTGTACCCCCGAGTTCCCGATAACATCTCCTGCACCCTTATGACCCTTTCCAAACCCTTAGGAATTACCCCCAACCTTTAGAAACTTCTCTGAACCCTTAGTTGACCACCCCGAACAATGATTAGAGTGAGATGTTGTAATAGGGCTGGCAGGGACCTCTACTGAGACCAAATCTTATACCATTGAAAAGTAGAGGTTCCCAGCTTTCCAACAAGTTAAAAATCACCTCAATCCTAGTTGTACTTTAAAAGTTACGACAATCCAAAAAGTGACCAAAACTACACCTAGTTGGGGCATGCATGGCGTGTATATTATACACGCCAAGCCATTTTTTCCCAGAAATGGCTTAGCGTGTGTATTACACACGCCAAGTATAGGTGGGCCCCTCTGCGAGCTCTGACTTCCAGGACACTGTAGCTAGGTTTGGCGTGGATAATACACACGCCAAGCTTAGCTACAGTAAGCTATGGTTTTTGTTCGAATTTCACTTTTGGGGTTTAACTTGTTGACCATCCCAATGTTTAGGATGGGTTTCATTAGGACTGGTGCACCCTTGTTTACCCTATTTGCAACCCTTTAATCATTTGAAACCTCACCCTATCATCTACCATTGAACCTATCCTCACACATATTCATAACCTTAAAATCCTAGGAAACCTTAGATATTAGGATTACCTAATTGTTAATCCTAATTATCCCTTAAGTACCCCCCTAACCCTTTCTATTTCTATAAATAGAGAGGCACCTCCCTTGCAAAGGGCTTGAAAAAAATCCAAAAGAGAGAAAAGATTAAGAGAGAGCTTTCCTCCCCTTTGGTGCACCATTTTCATACAAATTTCAGAACTTCAAAGTCTCCTTTAGACCCCACCTTTCATCAAAAATCTCCTAGCTTAGGTGAGAGCTATCCCCTAGCCCTCCTCTCCTACCGCCTCGCTAGCAAGCTTTAGAGGTTAGAACCCACTCTTCCACCATCCAAGCTACCAAAAACTCGTCAAGTGTACCTACGCGAAGGTCCACAGCTGTGCTATAAGGGCCCGAGAGCTCAACTCTCCCCTCAACTCCTCTACCTTCTTAGCGTTTCCTTTATCCTTAAATTTGTGTCATTACGCCGTTGAAATCTCAGTAATTGCGGAGGGGCACAAATAGGATTAATGTGCCTTTGAGCAAGAGAAAGTGTTCTTTTCATTTTTATTTTTCCTTTATTTTGGCCACAAGTAGAGACCGCGTTTGAGCGGGTTGATCAAGTCCCGAACACCTTCCCGATAGATAACCAAAGCCCCTACCCAAGAGCCTTTGTGGTAGACCGGTGAATTAGAGTCACATTTTTGGCATTTCAGTGCTCATAAAATTGATTTAGGTTTCTCGGGACGCCAAAAGCTCCGGGTGGCGACTCTATATTTTTCGCGAGTGCGCATCGTCGCGACGAGATCGTCAAAAATCTGCTGTTGCCCATTGCCATTAGTTTATGATGTTATAACAGGTTTGAAGGCTAAAAGAATGAAAAAATAGTTAAAGGAGCAAAGTAGAAGAAAACCTGAAGCAACGACAGAAAATCGAAGAAGAAACAAAGGAAGAATTGCCCAAACTGGTCATTTCGACCGATCGAAATTGCACTCTTGATAGGTCGAAATCGCTCAGCAGAGAACAACAGAAGAAAGAAAAATGTTTGGTTGAGTCGATCGGTCAAAATGTCAAATTCAACCAATCGAGAATTAAGGAGCTTCAGAAATAAAAGAATGGACCGGTTGAAATCAAACAGAGAAAATTAAATACAAATTGTATATAATTTCGACTGGTCGAAGTCATAATCGACCGGTCGAGCCAGAAGCTTCAGAATAAAGAGAAAAGAAGAGTTGGACCAGTCGAAACCAGTTCAACCGGTCGAGAATTAAGGAAGAAAGGAAGTTGTGCACCAGAAGGAGAGAATGAAGGCTCGACCGGTCGAGACACCAGTCTGTTGTGAAAAATCAAGATTTTATAGCCAGTTATCTCTGACATCCAAGAGTCCATCCGGATTCTTCCTAGGCAGATTTTTTGGGATTTCTTAGATTACCTGTCGTGTGTAAACTGTGCTAGGGCCTTATGAAACTATAAATAAGGACCCTAGGGTTAGGTTTTAGGAATCTTTTTCCGCGAAGTCTTTTCTAGAGAATTTCAGTCGGAAGATTTCATAGGTTAGGTGTTGGAAGGTTTTTAATGTTTCTTTTTATTATAAAAATATGAGAGAAATAATATGGGAGTAATAAAGAAAAGCAAGAACAAAACAAAATGGATTGAACACAGCACAAAACCAAACACAGTCCTGCAAGAATCAGGGGCCTGTTGTAATAAGTTTTAAAAAGTAAGAGTTTGTCCCACGGAGAGTGATGATCTAAACCACAAAGGTTGAATAGTAAACTCCATATCTTAGTATAGATCTGGCAACTCTAAACCTAACCTAGAATGCAAGGTAAAGAGAGGGTGTTTAAGTGTCACAAAGCTACCCTAAGACTAAAAACAAAAATAAAACTACAGCTAAAGAAGGGGGAAGAAGGATGGTGATGGTGTGAGAAAATAAAGCCAAAATGGTGTGAAGTAGGCAGCTAAGATTAAATCAGCACTGCAACTCAGTGTTAGAACAGGATCTATAATAATCCTTCAGATGGCTACAAGCTAACCTAACCCAAAGGTATGAACTGATCATAGGGTTATAATATGTCTACTTGAATGGTCGCAGATTATCTCAGGGACTTCATCCAATCAAAAGGTTAGATCAAAACATGAACACCATTGCAGACACTATGTTTGCAAGGCTATAAGCTCATGCATCCATAGGAATAAATAGTCCTGAAAACTCGGAAACCATAAGAAATCTCATGCTGAATGGGGACTTAGACTCAGCTGGTCATTGCTACAACAAGCTTGTAATGACCCAGCTCGTAAGTCTGCAATCTCTACAAAAACTCATATCTAAACACTGATGATGATGATGCAAAACAGAGGAGAGTTTGACTCCGCAACAATCTCTCACTTGGCTACAAGCTCAAGTGTAGAGAAAAAGAATCCATCCCAGGCTTGTTATTTGGACCAGCCCTAGGGCTATACCCTGTTCACTTGAATGGCCATAGGCTATCCCAGAGGTTATCTCAATCACCAAGATTGAAGGCAGAACAGTTAAACTACTACTGCCACCATGGTTGCAGGGCTACTAGCACAAGCAACAATGGGAGAATCAAAACTATAAAAATCTGTGTGAAGACACAGGGAAAATATAGATTTGATGGAGCATTAACAATGACATTTCATTGATTTAAAATGAAACTTACAATGATTGCCCTCAAGGCAGCAGTCTGTGTAAATGACCAAAATAGCTCACTATGTTATTACAAAATCGATTACAAAACTGAAAAATAAAAACAGCTGCTACAAAGAACTTAGCCGAGCATTGCTGCCGTGCTTAGGCAAGAAGAAAAAGAAAAGGAAAAGGGAAAATAACTCTAACCCTAACCCTAGAAAATAAAAGTTTGATCTAGCTATTCTGGATGATTTCACAAAACATAAATATAGCTACTTATAGACAATCTATAACATCATTTCATGCTTGCAGCCAATCAGAAATAAGAAAGTTTGGAGTGGATTTCATGGCCCATCTGTGGCCCTTGGATGCCCTGGGAAGTGTGGGACAGCTAAGAACATTGGGACATGTGCCCTAAAAGCAATGAAATACCCAAAATGTCCCTAGATGTTGCAATAGGTTGCTGGCCGTGCCTCACGCAGATGATTCTTCAGGTATGCATTCTTGCTAAGATCTCACTGGGTTTAGAATGTAAGCTCGCCAGGCTCTCATTGGGCTGAAATGCAGCTCGTGCAGATCAAATGTTGCCTTTTGCAGCTCGCGAGGATGGCTGAATTGCAGCTCGCGCAAATGAATTGCAGAGCCTTTGAAGTGCGCGAGAACTACACGAGCTGATTTTCTGAATCTATATCTGCCCGAGAACTACGCGAGTAGTTTAAATGCATCCGGTTCCCAGCTCCCAAGGTTCAAAATGTGTGCAGCTTTAGGGCTCATGAGGTTCAAATGGAAGTTCGTCAAGATCTGCTTCAACAGCTTAATGTTGCTCACGAGGATCAAACTTAGCAGCCATCTGCTGCTCGCTAGGTTCATTGCTGTTGGGCTCTTGGTGCTCAACAGGTTCAAGGAACTGCGCGAGGACTTCAATGGCTGCTGCTCAGCAGCTTGCTTCAGCACTACTCAAGTTGAATTAATGTAGCAGCTTGGGATGATGGGGCTACAACTCCAATAGATGGTCTTGTTGCAGCTTTGCGGTGCATGGTGCAGCAATTGCTTGGCATGTGGATTGAAGCAATGATGTGCTCGGGCAGTTGCATAAGGAAGTCTTGAAGATTACAGCACAACAACAGCTCTTGTGTGTGTGGGGCAGTAGCAACATGAGGCTGGTCTCATTGCTGCATCAGCACATTGTTCCTCCACCATGTAGTAGCAAGAGTGAGTGATGGTAGCAGCAGCTCATCAAGTGGAGTGCATCAGATGTGTAGCTTAACATGGCTTCACTGCTGCAAAAGGTCTTCATGTTGGACTTTAGAGTCTTGACCAACAGCTCCACAGGTTAGGGTCCTCAGCCATGTTGCTCTCATATATTAAATGCAGCTGCTCTTGAGATAAAACACATGTGCTCAGTGCTGCAGTTGCTGGTTGAGAGTAGGACGCATCCATAAAATGCTTGCATGGCTGCTTGCAGCAGCAATACAGATTGGAAATTAGCTCCATTGCAGCAACATGTCATTTGACTTTAGGCTCCATCTCACTCTTAGTAGGACACCTAGGCCCCAAATGTATGCACAACAGTCCCAATGATGTAAGCCATAAAGGTGAAGTCCATGTAAATCCCTCAACTCCACAACTTAGCTCAAAAATTCTTCTTCTTGGCACTAAAAGGATGGATTGTAACAATAAGTTATAAATTCTTATTATCTACACAAACATACTTTAAAAATCATTATTAACCAACTCAGAGGTTCATTAAAGGTCAGGTTAAGGAGTGAAAAGTGATACTTTTCAGAGATTAATATTAGGATATGTTCAGTTCTAAAGAGTTTTGAGAATGAATTGCAATTATTGAGAGATGATCAAGTCAGCGATGATGAAGATCATTCGATCAATATGAGGCTAAACTTCTCTCAGGCTGGGATCTCTTATAAATTTCATATGAGTAGTTAATGAAGTCTTATTCTTCTTTTATTTTGAATTCTGTTTTATTAGTACGATTGCATGTTTGAGGTTTCGGCTGTACTGAGAATGCTCTTAGTAAAAGCTTATTTTATTTTGTTTAATTCTAATGGCCTTGTAGGGATTAGGATTAGATTTAATTAGATATTCATCGACGGATTATGGCTTGTATCGTAGTTTTGTAGATTACGTGCAATAGTGTTTGATGTTTTGGTCGCTAGTGATTAGACGGATCATATCGATTTAGACTGGTCCGTAATTATAAATAGGATCTAATTCTTATACCTAGCTGTAGAGCTTGTAGCATAGAGCAGGAGTACCTGAAATTCGAAATAGGAGAGGAATAGAAGTTTGTTATTTACGAATCTGTGATCCAAGATGGATCGCAGTCTCCCTTCTCACAACTTATCACAAACTGCAATTAGTTTGCTTTGTAGTTAATTAACTTAAGAAACTTTACTTTACAAAATAGCCTTAGATTAAGACAATAGTTAGAAAAAGTAAACGACAAGTTCTTGGGGTTCGACACCCTTCTAATCGTCCGAGTACTTCGAACTTGTGTATTTGCAAGGTTTTAGATTTAAAACGATCAGCCTGCCCTGACCCCATTTAGGGTTCAACCAATTGATTTGACCAGAATCTAAATTAAATTATGGTAGATATATAGAAAAATATATATAATAAATGCATTTACAAATCAGTCTTCGATACCGATGACTTAGTGTATATTACCTAATATTAATTATTATACATATCTAGAACTTCTAATTATATATATATATAGAGAGAGAGAGAGGAGGGGGGGGGTCGGGGATATGCACCCAGGCGTAGAGATATCTCTATGCCTATTGATAATGTCGAGACACGTAACACCTTTTGTTAAGTGATGGGTGGTATGGGGTCCACTTTACTAACTAGGGTTAAACATTTAAAATATTTTAAAAGTTATATACCCTTCCAGTCGTCATTCATGACGTTTTAAAAGTCTCTTTCTTTTTTCTCTTCTCACCCTTTTTTCAAAAAAGTGTTAGACTTACTTTTTCAGATATATTTTACTCAAAAAATATAGGCGCCTGATAGCGAAAAGCTAGCATCTCGGTATTGAGGTTTCGACACTCCGATAGCGAGGCACCAGTACCCTGATAGTGAGGCGCTGGCACCTCGGTAGCGAAGTGTTGGCACCCCGGTGTCGAGGCGTCAACGGTTCGTTTTAGGGGTGCTGACGCCTCTATATCGAGGTGGCGACGCTTCGCTAAAAAAAAAAGGGGTGTCGACGCCTCGCTTTAAGAGAGTCGGCACCTCTATATCGAGGTACCGACACTTGGCTAAAAAAAACGGGGTGTTGAAGTCTCGTTTTAGGGGGGATGGCGCCTCTATATCGAGGTGTCGGTGTTTCAATATAGAGGTGCTGGCACCCCTAAAATGAGGCGTCGGTACCCCAGTGGCGGGGTGTCGGTACCTCTCTACCGGGGTGTTAGCGCTTCGCTACCAGGCAAGGATCAAAATTTTGGTTGAAATGACCGAAATTTCTGTCCAAATTATCAATTTCGGTCCTAGCCGAAATGATAATTTGGTCCGAAATTTCGGTCATATTTTGTATGGGACTCAAAATTTCGGTTGTAATTTCGACCAAATTATTAGTTTTCGGCCGAAATTTTGCCTCGATATTTTCATCCTTGCTACCAGGCGCCCACATTTTTGGAATAAAATATATTTGAAAAAGTATGCCTGACACTTTCTTAAAAAAAGAGAGAAGAGAGAGAAAAGAAAAAGGCTTCTATAAAAGTCAAAAATGACGGCTGATAGAGAATATATTTTTTAAAATATTTTAAAAGTTTAACCCTAATTAATAAAGTGAGTCACATACCACCGATCACTTCACAAAAAATATACTATGTGTCATGCCCATATCAAAAGGCACAAAGATATCTCTAAGCGCGGATGCATTTTCCCCTCTGCCATATATATATATATATATATATATATATATATATATATAATATTGTAAATATAATTTATATTTAAAATTATTCAATAGCAAGTATTATATATAAAAAATATATTCTATAAGAATATTCACAGCCCAAAGTTAGGCCAACTAGGGCTGTCAACCGGCCCGGCTTCAGCCAGGCCCGAATGGGTCAAGTTCGGTCCCAGTTTTTTAGGAAGTTATTAAACGGGCCTAGCCCGGCCCCACCCGTATAAGAGACGGGCCCAAATTCGGGCTTCAAAGTTTAAGGCCCAGCCCGACCCATTTAGCTGAGGTCTTTTAAAAAATATTAGAAACCTGGCTTGAACCCGACCCGTTTAGCTAAACGTGCCGGGCCAAGCCCAATTTTTTTTTTTTTTTAAATGGGCCGAGTGAAAACCCAGCCCAAACCCAGCCGGTCCCCTTGACAGCCCTAAGGCCAAGTTATGCCCTAACCCATCCGGCTAGGTCAGGACCAGGGGCACGCTCCTTTGACAGCCCTAATAGACTACCTTATATCTGGTCCTAAACTTTTGACATTCATGCACGTTGACTTTCCCATTTCCAAAAAACAGATAACCACTATAATTATAATAATAAGAAAATTAATATAATAAAAATCTAAGGAAATCTTCATACAAGTATAAATAACCACAAAACGACAAACACAACCTGCCTCATCCTCAAATTAATTTCACCTCTTACACATCTCCACAGCTCCTGACCGTTCGTCTAAATCCATGTACGGTCCAGGCGACAAGCCATCACTTATCATTCCATCAAACGCTCTCCTCTTCTTTCTCCAAACCTTGTGAGCCCAACATACCAAAACCCCAACAAAAACGCCACAAATCACAGCCAATAAACCCACTCCAACTCCTAACCCTCCCTTTCTTTTCTTCCCTACATCGGGTCGCACCTTAAAAAAGCCTACCTGATTCTGATTATCTCCCACACCCACCAAAGTCTGTATAGCATAGACCACACCGTAACAATACCCTGAAACGTTACTGTAAACGGCACCGAAACAGCTACAGTTACGTTCGCACGTGCCGAAACATTCTTCTAAAGAAGCCATCTTATCAAACCCCATCCACTCCTTGTACGGCAACTCAACGCCGTTTCTTCTTAAAACCCCGAACCCGTTTACGCTCCCCTCCGTGCAAAAATCGTCAGATTGCAGCCCCGCGCACCCGCCCGCACCGTACTCCACCCGCTCATCTAAACACATGCACCCCTGCCCGTGCACGCACAAACTGTACGGACCGCACGCGCTCGGCTTCTCGCACGTGTCAGTAATAGCTTGGAAATCTAAAACCCAGCTCGAGTTGCTCCAATAATAGCCCCGGAGGTTCCCGTCGGTCTCAAGTTTGACTCGGCGGAATCCAGTAGATCTCTGATAGGTTAAAAAAGGGAGGATGTCGACGGGAGCTTTTTCCGTTTGGTACAAACCTAGAAAACCGTGAGAGCTGACACATGCGTAGATGGGCCCAGCATCCTGTTCTATCTGGGCCTTGGCTTCCATCGGGTTATGGTTCCAGTAAATCTGATTTGAATTTGGTTTGAAGTCAGCAAATAAGGCGAGGTAGTTATTACCCATTTTCATGGAGTAAATGGAGTTAGACGATAAGAGAAGCATGTTATGGGTAAAGTTCTGGTGTTGGACGAGTGTATCGGTTGGGAAGTTGAAGCTCTCCCAAAGTACGGTTTGAGAATCTGTGGTTTGGATTTGGAGGTTTGAGGTGTTGAGGAGGATCAGACGGTTGTTGTCCGTTGTGATGCTTCTAGTTTGCGTTGACCAAAATAGTACTGCCGAGTTGGAATCGGTTAAGGCGAGGGTGATGCCGTCGAAGGTGAGTTTGGTGGGGTTTGACCAAGGAGGAGAGCGAGTTGTTGGGGCTATCCACAAGGGATCGGAGGAGGGGGTGTGAAGGATGGCGAGGGCGAGTTGGGTTTGGTTGACTCGGAGGAAAGCGAGTGAGAAATCGCCTGTGGGATCGGTGAGAAGTTTCTGGAAGGTGGAGGCGGATGGGTTTGGAGTCGCTGTGAAGCCTTTGAGGATTTGTTGCTGGGTTGTGGTGGCCGTGACTCGAACCCATGCCTTTCCGTGTAGAAAAAAAACTATTAACAAATTTAGTAAACAATTTGACATCCCCATATGCCTCGTCAACTGATGGATTTCAAGTTTTGAAGGAAAGACAGAAGTAAGATTGCTACTTCTTATAAACAGTATATCATTTATTACCCGGAGAAGGAAGCAAATAAATAAATAAATAATAAATAAAATAAATAAGCTCTTAGTTAAAATACTGCTATTAACAAAAAAAAAAAAAAGCTATTGCTAATATCCTTGCCACCAATAATCTTAATAATTTTAATGTTAATGGCAACACTTTTTTACTATAAAAAGTCTTAATAATTTTTTTTATTAATGACGGCACTTTTTTACTACAAAATACCGCCGCTAATAAGCTTATCTTTTGTAGTAATTATATACCCCTGGTGAAACTTTCACCAAGACCTCCTTCCATCTCTTTAGGCCTGCATGTATTGACCTCTCTGAGTTAGATGATGGAGATCGTTTTTCGTCTAAATCTTTCACACAATGGACCTTGAGCATATCATCGTACAATCACTTTTTTATTTAACTTGGCCCGCAACCTATGAGTGATCCTAAAATCATGTGTGACACACATTGCTCTCAAACTTGATTTAGTCTCATGATCCGAAATTCTACCCCATCCCAAGGGCCTAAAATTTCGAGTTATGACCCGCACATATCCCGAAATTTTACATCAATCCACCCCATACTATTCAGGTGCATTGTGGGTGCATCAAGTGAATGATAAACATAATATCTCAAAATAAATAGTAAGAGAAAGACAAAATCATTTGCATATCGTAAAACTCATATCATAAATGTAAGACCATGATATAGACACTCATATCCTAATGTATCTAATCATAACATATAACATATCATGTCTTATCATTATTCTCGTACATACGTCTGTACATCGCATGAGCGTAACTGATGAACTCATAAAATCTTAAACGACATGTGCCAGAGTCGCTACTCGAGCTACCATGTGAGGGCCACTATAGTATCATATCATCATATCATAACGCCCTCGTGTCATACTCATACTCCTCCATCCAGCCTAATGGGGAGACATAATGGTCAAACTTAACTCATACTCATACTCATATGTCTCCCACTACGTCAAAATGAAGGAAAAACCACTATGGCAGTATATAATTAACCATTGCTTAAAATAGTGGTGTAATATTTCACTGCCTAAAACAATAGTATTTTAAGTTAATGCAGTAGTTTTTAAAATTAAAAATTTACTTAATAAATAATCTCCACTACACGTGATATAACACGTGCAAATCTAATCGGGCCGAACTCCCAACCACCCTTTTTGTTTTTGGTTTTGGTTTTTTTAGAGATAACCCAACGCCTCAGAGACTCCTCCCTTCCTTAGAGACTCCTCCCTTCCTTCTTTTTCTCTGAGAAAACCCTAGCTCGTCTTCCTCTCTCTCGTCTTCCTCGTCTTCCTCTCTCTCGTCTTCCTCTCTCTCAACGAACCCTAGCTCGCACGAAATCGAGGTTGCCCGATCTTCTTCTTCTTCAAATCTCCTGACTCAGATCTCTTTGATCTCCACGGTCAAATCTCTCTTCTCTATTGATTTTTACACTTGCAGTGCTCCCGATTAGGTTTTTTTTCTTAGCTACGAAATTTTAAATCCCAACTAATATATACAGATCGCAATCTCTCTCTCTGTACCCTCCAGATTCGTTGGAAGTTTTGAAAGCTTCGTACAATAGTAGCAAGTTTAGATCGGGATCATCGAGTTCGTCGGTTTCAAAGTCGAAGAGAGAGGAGACGGAATTCATAGAATTCGAGGCAGAAAATGGAGGAGACGAGGAGTTTTTGAGTGCTAGAGGGCGAGATCTGAGATCATGTTTGTCGGTTTCGAAATTGGCGGTGGGAGATGAGTTGGAGTTTGCGGAGTCGAACGAGAGAAACAGAGGTGAGGAGAGTTTGAGCCCTGAGGCTTTGTCAGTTCTAGATCCAGATCAAGAAGCAACGATTGAACGGATTTAGTCTTTCAGAATACAGGTTTGAAACATACACTGCTACAAAATGAGTTTCAGCATCATCAAATTTTCAAATACCGTGAATCCTTTCATCAGTTTCATGGATTTTCTTCAATTTGAATTTACATGGATACCTTGGTATTCATATTTTCCAAGCCTATGTGTTTGGTTTTTTTCTCTATAAGTAGACTCCCATTCACATGCCATAGAGTTACATATCTCTAACATTCCAACTAGCTAGATTTGACTTTAATTACCTTGATTAATTTGAGAATCCTCCTCGCTTAATGTAGCTTCTCAAATGATTTGAGTGATTTGCTCTTAATTAAGTGTAGCTTTCTTCAAAACCATCATATTTTAGGAGTTTTGAAATTTTGATCCAAATTTATCGAGTCAGAGTTGAAAATTATTATGTTGTGATAATTCTTATTATGTTGTGAAAATTCTTATTATGTTGTGAAAATTATTATGTTGTGAAAATTTTGATCCAATGCTCTTACTTGACCATCAAAATTTTGTACCTTCAACCCACCTCTACCATCTACGCTCTACCATTGATCCGATGCTACCAATCATTGTACCTTAAACCCCAAACCATTCCAACCGGATAGTCTAAACTGTGGTGACTAATTTTCTCAAACATATGTGTACAAGTACACAGTGAACGATTCGATTCAATTTGATCCGGTTAGCAAGACGGTTTCGACTTGGTTCATCCATTTGATCTGGTGGTTCGATCCGACTTGCCTATATTTTATTTTAGGTTTTTTTTTTAAAAGTTTTAAATATGGAATTCTTGGTAACATGATTTGAACATAGGCCTCATTTTTTCAAAGCTAGAAACTTAGGCAAGATGCTGCAAAACATTTATTAAGTTTAAAATTCAACATTACTGTTAATATTTGTATTTTCAATTAAAACTCATCCTACTACTAGTGACCTGGGCTCATTCTATAGTGGCGAATCATGAATCTTGAACCTGAATCCAACTTGAGCAAACCATCAAACCTAGTAGTATTGGCCCAAACCATTCAACTAGTAGGAATTTTGCTTAGGCTGTTCTTTTTCTTGGAACATTTCATATTTATTAATTGCGAAGAAAGGAAAACACAATGATTGCAGTAAATATAGATAACACTTACTTGAAATGAAATAAAGAATAGTGGACAATGCGACCACTTCAATGATTACTTATCTGTGAGAAATAGAGAGACAGAATGGATCTAACTTGTTCTCCAATCTAGAAAACCTCTCATGGTATGAATGGTTACTAGCTCACTTCCCTTTACATTGCCTTCTTAATAGCTAGCTCACTTCCTTTACATTGCCTTCTTAATGGATGTGTTATATGGAGCTCATCCAAATTGGCTAAAATACGATGCATTTCTCTAATCTTTTATCACATGCTTCCAAGGACGTATAACATACTATTTAGCCACCTTATGGTATTGAGGGAGTCTCCTTCAATTCGATACTTTGGTCGAAATATCAATGCAAATTTTAATCCCAAGATCCAAATGGCCCCATAGAAAAAAGCTAAATTGATTAAAAAAATATATTGTCATATTCAAATCAAGACTTCTAATTTTCCGTTACTTTCTTTACCAGACATTCCAATGTTCTACGACAGTATTTTGGTTAGTTGCTCAAAATCAAATATATTTATTTTTACCTGTCATATAGTCTGAAAACTTTTGCCTTGAAATCTATGGACCTCTCTGTCTCTCTCTCTCTTGAAGGGGTGATTGGAGATGGATGGAACTGCATCCTCCTCTCCCTATTTATAGATTTCCCAAGAGGTGGGAAATCTATAAGAGGTGACACCTCCTAGGTGGGGCCCACCCCTTCCCCTTCTTTCACTCACACCCACACATGCATGCATCCATGTGGCTCCATTTGGACCACACAAATATTTTTATCTCTATTTATAGATTTTCCATGCTGGATTTAGCTAGATAATCAACACAAGAGTTAATTTCTCTTCATATATACATACCAGACCCTCTATTTATGCAACAAATCGCAAGTTTTGAATCAGATTCTACATTTGGCATACTATAGTCTTGTTCAATCACGATCACTGATCCAAGTTTAGTGGATTTTAGTTCTACTTGATTTATATCGTCTGTGGTGGGTCCTGAATAATAATCAATGTGCTGACCTTCCTGATTTATGAAAACGCACTACGTCAAAATGAGGAAAAAACTACTTGAGCTATATAAAATAAACTACTACTTAAAATAGTGGTATAATATTCCACTCATATCACTGTATTTTGTGGAGTCGAATGAGGGAAATAGAGGTGAGGAGAGTTTGAGCCTAAAATAATTACATAGAGAGAGTTTCTCTGTGCAAAGGTTTGAGATGTCTTGGATCTCATTTCACCAGTATTTCACTCACATGATCACTTAAAGTGATCACTCGGGTCATCTTCTTAGGCCCCCTTTAAGCCCAGTTTCATAAAGTTTTGGTTATAAAAAATATATTAGTTAGAATTATAGTAGCATGAATGTGTAGATAATTAGATTGCAATAGAGTTGTACATTTTTGTTGAACAAATTGTCACTTTTAGTTTTTAATGGCTAATATTGTTGATACTTGTCTTTTCCCTCAATTCTCCTACTTGAGATTTTTTTTTTTTTTTTTTTTTTTTTGTAGAAGATGCCTCCAGCAATCCCATACAAAAAATGGATGACAATAGTAGAATGTCTGTCTTCTGAATATCTCGATGGCGTTGCATCATTTATTTTGTTTGTAAAACAAAATGTTGAGGATGTTAATTGGTGTTGTTGTCCGTATGTTAAATGTCGAAATTTTCAAAAGCATAACCTTGAAACCATTATGGAGCATTTAATTTGTGATGGCATGGATAGTTCGTACACGACATGGACGTATCATGGGGAGTCGTCTTCTACAAATCGTGTCGATGTTGAGGTTTCTAGTAGTTCAACTAGTAACCAAAATAATGATATGTTTCCAAGAATGGAAGAAATGTTGAACAACACATTTGGACATGTTCATCTTGAAGACTTACCTGAGGATGAAGATGATGATCAGGATGAAGGTGATGATCAGGATCCACATGATTTACCTGAGGATATGGAGTACAGTAATTTGAAGAAACATGCATTAGAACCACTATATCCGTCATGTAAGGGTGAGCATACGAAATTGTCAACTACAGTTGAGTTGTTGAGTATGAAGGCTGACATCGATGGTCTAATAAAAGTTTCACGGAGTTATTAAAAATGCTAAAAGAAATTTTGCCGTGTCAAATACTTTACCCGATAGCACCTACGATGCAAAGAAGTTAGTTAAGTCTTTGCATGAAACATGAGATTATTCATGCTTGTCGCAATGATTGTATATTATATTGAGAGATCACGATAAAATGAGTGTCCTACATGTGGTGAGAGCAGATGGAGACCCGTGGAAGCTTCAAAGCCAAATTTTAAACAATTACCGTGGAAGAAGTTAAAATACTTTCCACTAACCCAAAGACTTCAAAGATTATATAGTGTACCATGGATTGCAGAGACGATGACATGGCATGCAAATGCAATTTAAAATGAAAGTTACATGGGTCATCCAGTGGATTCTTCAAGTTGGAAATCAATCAATGCTCGTTGGAGTGACTTTTCTCTTGAGACACGTAATGTTCGTTTAGGACTTGCAACAGACGGATTTAATCCTTTCTAAACAAGAGTAATTCTTATAGTTGTCAGCGTTATGATTGTTCCATTTAATCTTCCTCCATCTATGTGTATGCGAAAAGAGTTTACAATGTTAACTCTATTAATTCCAGGCCCAAAAGGTCCAGGGCACAACATTGATGTCTACTTACAGCCACTGATTGTAGAGTTAAATGAATTATGGTCTGCTGGTGCTACAACATATGACTCTTATAAAAAATCTATGTTCAACATGAAAGCAATTCTATTATGGGCTATACATGATTTTCCAGTATATGACCATCTTTCAGGATGTAGGACAGCAGGAAAGTATGGTTGTCCTGTTTGTAGTGAAGAGGTTGATTTGACATGGTTATCACATGGAAAGAAATATGCGTACATGGGCTACAGAAAATTTCTTACTGATATGAGTCATCCTTTCAGAACTCAAAAGTCACAGTTTAATGGGAAGGAAGAACATAGAAAGCATCCCCACCGGTTGAGTGGTTCTGAAGTACTATGCAAAATGAGATGTATCAAAACAGAATTTGGAAAGGTAGCAAGCAAGAAGAGGAAGAGATCCGAGACTGAGCATGAAAAGAGCAGTGCAAGGTCAAAGAGATCAATCCTATATGATTTACCATATTGGAAGGTGGATAATTAATATATTTTATTTTTCTAATATGAAATTTGTACTTCACTTCACTCAAATATTAACACATGTCCTTTATGTTTGTAGGATATTCTTATTCGTCATAATTTGGATGTAATGCATGTGGAAAAAAATGTCACAGAGAACCTAATTGCTACAATTATGGACACAAAGGGTAAAACCAAAGATGGTGTTGAAGAACGTTATGATCTCAAAGATATGAATATAAGGAAAAATTTGTGGCCCGTGGAAGAAAATGATAAGTTGTATTGTCCCAAAGCTCCATTTTGTTTGTCACGAGTAGAAAAAGAAATAATTTATAAAACCTTGCACAATTTGAAGGTTCCTATTGGATCTGATGGAAATTGGAAGGACAAGGTATGTTTGAAGGAATTCCAACTCAAAGGCTTGAAGTCACATGATTATCATATCCTCATGCAACAGTTACTGCCAGTCTTGCTAATGCATGCATTCAAGAAAGAGAAACCATTGAGAGCTGCTATTCGACAATTGTCAATATTTTTTAATGTCTTATGTTCTAAGGTTATCTCCCGTGTTGACCTTTTGAACATGAGAAGAAATATAGTCGAAACACTATGTGTATTTGAAAAGTACTTCCCACCGTCATTTTTTGTTTCTATGATACACCTTGTTGTTCACTTAGCAGAGGAAGCGCTTGTTTGCGGACCTGTCCGATATCGATGGATGTATCCTTTCGAGAGGTAAACTATCGCAATAAAATTAATAACTTCTTTTAGTTAATAATGTTAACATTGATATCTAATTGAAAAAAATGTGCAGGATGATGAAGACATATAAGCATTATGTGAAAAATCAGACATATCCAGAGGGGTGTATTATGGAGCAATATCTCATGGAAGAATGTACGAGGTATTGCATGGAATATATGCCAAATTCTAGCAGAGGAAGCCATAAGAAAGGAGAAAATGTATTCGTGGAACAAGATGTTACTTTTGGGTACCCTATTGATGGAAGTGGAAAAACTTATCTTCTTCAACACGTGCAGTATGAACAAATACGTAGATGGGTTCTAAAGCATTATCCAGAAAATATTGAGTGGGAGAAGTAAGTAATTTATTTTATATTTTTAAATGATATATTTTATTTTTAAAATGATATAATATAATTAAGAGTTAATATTTACAGGAAGTACCAGGCTTACCTTCAAGATCACAAGTCAAGCAATAAGCATCAGAGGGACAACTACATTCCTTGGTTAAGAAAAGAATTAGAAAATGAAGAAAATTCTATCATGAAGAGCCTTGCTGATGGTCCAGACTTCAATGCCATATCATATAATGCTTACATGATCAATGGTTATCAGTTTTGTACCGCACAATCAGAAATGAATAAAAGCACACAAAATAGTGGAGTATCCATGAAGGCTTTAACTAGCTTCAGGTCAAGTGCGAAAGATAAGAACCATGTTGAAGAAGAAGTTACTTATTATGGTATTATCAAACAAATACTTGAGTTGGATTATGGTTACTTTAAAAAAATAGTCTTCTACTGCGATTGGGCTCGTATAGAAGATAAAAAAAATGGTTGTGTGGTTGACCCAGAAACTGGGTTAGTGTTTGTTAATCTTAGGAGATTTATGAGGATCTCACATGAAGTTGATGAGCCATTTATTCTTGCCTCTCAAGCCACTCAAGTCTTCTATTGTAAAGATCAAACTAGGGATGATTGGTATGTCGTATTGGATGCTCCAAAGAGATTGACTTGGGATATGGATGCCTATGAAGATCCCTTAGAACTTGAAGGAAGACCAAAAGCAGATGCTTTAGCATTGGCATTAGCAACTGATGTTGTGGATGAGGACGAGGACGAAGATTAATCTAGTTCTTTCATATTTTTCACTTGAACCTTATTTCTTCTATCCAATGATTCTAACAAAAGAATAACTACAATTTCTTATTGTTGATTTTCCCATTTTAATGTTGTTATAAGTTAGCTACAATTTTCAATTATCTTATTAATGCATTTTATATCCTTAAATGATAGTTTGATCAACAACTAGAGTTTGCCAATGTTTTCAGCAAAAGATAATGGCACAGTTTGGATCAGAACCGAGTGGATCTGAATTAGTTGGAACTCAAGAGAGTGGTTAGTCTATTATTTTCTATTGTTTGATAAATGTTATTTACAAATTATTAATAATATTTTATTTATCCAGGTACGCGTTTGAAAATTCATATGAATGAATATGGGCAGCCTATTGGAGATGCTTCAACTCAATTTGCCACATTTGTTGGTCGGATGACGAGGACTCATTGTCCACCTGCATATGAGTCTTGGAAAATTGTACCTGTTTCTATAAAGGAGAAAATATGGCGCTTTGTCTCAGTGAGTGCATGTTGTTCATGCCATTTTCATTTAGTTATTCTACAAATAATTTTGATATCATTTTATTTTCATTATAGGATAAATATAATGTTCCCATTAGGTAAAAAAAGATGGTCTTAACGAAAGCGAATTTGACTTGGAAGCAATGGAAACATGACCTTCGCACTGTTTATGATAAATATGAAATGGACGCAGAGCGGATGAAGTATCGACCAAAGAATGTGAAGGGAGATGATTGGAAAGTGTTTATTAAAATGTGCTCGACAGAGGAAGATAAAGCACGCCGAGAAAAGGGGAAGACTTGTAGGAAAATGATGATGAACCCACACACCACTGGTAGACGAGGATAGATTTAAGATGGCGTAAGAGATGGTAAAATCTACCACATAAATTTTATAAATAAATTTATTAGAATATTCACAATTGCTTATGACCTTATTGTACGTAAAAAGCGAGTTCGACCGGCATGGCGAGGACACAAATATTTTTAGCCTCTCATACTAAGAAGGATGGAGCGTCCTTGGGCATAAATAGTAAGATTATTTTAATTATTCATTTGTCATTGATAAATAATTAATATTGATCTTTAGTATCACTATATTTAATAATTATTTATTTTATTCAGGATGAAATTAGGAGGCTTGCCTTATCTGATCCATTCCTCGGAGAAAAAGATTTAGATAATGACCCTGTTGCTACGGTTTGTGGGCGCGATGGAAGGGGCAACATACGGGGTATGGGTACGGGTGTATCTAAGACCTCCATTCAAGCGTCCTTCAAAGTTAGGGAGATTGCTCACCAGGAAAAGATAGCACGTGAGAGCTTTCAATCACAGGTTGATATGCTTAGACATGAGCTTGATGAGGAGCGTAGAGCACGCAAGATCCTTGAGGAAAAAGTGAATTTACTATCACCTCTTGCTCCTTCTAAAGGGACATCTATATCCACATCGGTTGACCAATTCGATTCTTATCAGGTATAAATTCAATGTTATGAAATGATAATCATTGGAGTTGTCATTGTCATATCTTATTGAAAGCACTTATGCATTGTTGTCTTAGTCTCTCTTAAACTCTACAGTTTAAAGGCTATAATTTTTGTAGGGAACTCGACCGTCATCGGTTCAGCCCGAGATACTTGTGAACCAACCATCCATGCGTTGTCTATTGAAAAACTTAAAGAATAAAGCCATTGCACTAGGGCGAATGCATAGAGAGGCGACAACGTCAAGAGATTCATACGCCATCATAATTGATAATATTTTCGAGATCAATACAGAATTATATGCGAGCGAAGGAACATTTGGCGATGTTACAATTGGTGATATTATTACTTGGCCCAAGGGACTTGTAGATTTTATTTGATCTTGTTTAGGGGTAAATTTGTTTAGAGGTAAAATTTTCGTTTGTTGATGAACTTGTTTGGACTGCTTAGAGTAGTGAACTGCCTTCTTTTCATATACTTGGCTCATCAGAATTGCTTCAATCACAAAGTGGCTCGTGTTTGAAGAGATTATGAGTTGAAAGATGCGGTTTTAATGGTCCGTTGACTAGTTTTTATCTTTTTGGTGTGGCTGCTCCGTATTGAGCTTGGTGATCTTAGAATATTACTCAATCCGAGTCTCATAGGCCTAGTTGATTTATTAGACTAAGGCATCAAACTACTTAATGAATCGATGGTTTTTGATGTGCCAATTGAGTGATGGTGTTCAATGATTGATATATGATCTATCTTACACTCTTGTACCATTAGCATTATTTTTCTTTATGAAGCAACTGTAGTAAAATTTTGAAAATGCACTACATCTAATGTATTGGATAGTATGTAAGCCACATGTGCCATAATGGATGATCCGTGCATGGGCCTGTCCACAGAATACCAACTTCTTGAAGGAAGGTTTGCAATTTGCTTCAATGTGGTATATAGTACTATGCCATCCTTTCTTCATGCTACATGCTAATGAACTCAACTTTTACTTTGATGTTGACTTCAATTAGTCATGCAAATGTGAATCTTCAGATTTTTCATTTTCACACATGTAATCTTTCCCTCTCAACCTGCAGTTCATGTGCTTAAACTGTTAACTATTTTAAAACTGTTAACTTCTTGTTTATTTTTGTTTATTTATTTATTTATTTGTAGGAATTGATTCCACAAACAGTTGCATCAAGAAAAATGTCTGCAAGCTTCATATCATGCCCAAGGGGACTTGAGATCGCTCTCCTCTTCTTCTTAAGGTAAATTGTATACTTGGATTTCTTACTTTATATTATTTTATTTAATAACAGTGACAAAATTAAAGAAAATAGCACCCTCAACAATGGGGTCAAAATGGCTATCTTATTGGCATATTTTTCCCTACAAATGAAGGACATCAATGGGGTCAAAAGGTACAGTTTTCACTGATGTATAAAGTGATGGCTGTTTTCATCAACTCAGTTAGTACTATTACCTTTATAAATTTTGCAATAAGATAGCCCAGGACATATTCTTTTAAATTGTTGCTATTTCAACTTTAATCCTTTTTTCTTTGTTCACTTATAAATTGAAATAAGAGGGCCTTAAACCCTGTGAAACATTTTTATAACTTAATACTGAAATTAAATGGAACCAAAGATGTCATAAGTTGATAATTATTTTTGCAGCTTCATCTTTCATCTTTTTGTATTTACCCTTCTGCTTGTAGTATATGTTGTGTTTGACTGATATCTTGAACCAATATATATATATATATATATATATATATAATTTTCTCTTTGCTGCATTCATTATATTCAAATCTTATATATTTTGATGGGTCAATTAATTGAATACTGTCTATTTTGTCACCTCACAGGAACTTATGCTTCCTCTTACTGTTATTGCCAAGAAATTTGACAAACTTCGGTACTGGGAGGAGCCCCAATGGACTCCCTCTTTTCTTGCATTTTCCTATAATGTGATCTTCAGGTAAGCGTAGTCAATACTTTCATGATAACGTTTATTCTCGTAGTTTGATTTATAATATCAAACTCTGCTTGCTCCCAGACATACTATATATGTAGACAAATAGTGTATTAGTATGCAAAAAATTTAAGGTCTAGCTAACAAAATAAACTATCATTCAAACAATTGCTACTTGAATTACAATAAACTGTCTAAATACTTCATAAAAATTTTCAGCTGGTTTGATTTCGGTGATTATGAGTGAGAGTTTTGACTTCATAAAAATCTCTCTAAGTTTGCCCAATGGCTTACAGTGTTTTCTGAGCAGTGAACAGGGCCATACATTTGAGATTCAGGGGGTGTTGCAATGTTTGGGTGCAGGGTTTAGGTGGATTCATATCATGGGAATCCAATTTATGTCATTAATTTTGTCAATTTATGCTACTAAAATTGTTAACAACCTCAATTTATGCTGTCAATTTTAAAGGCTAGGTGGATTCATATCATGGGAACAAGCTACTTTTCTTTTTTTTAATGATCAGAACTAATGGCCATAATGTTTCCTTAATGAGCTGTAGCCATTTCATCCTACATCTATGAATATTTGTCTTAATTATTTTTTCTACTTCATTAGAATTCTTTATTTTGGCCATCTTTGCATTGATCTAAATTGAATTTCTAGAAACTTCAGATCGTCTATAAGCGAAAAATACTTTATTTGGAGTTCTATTCATCTGAAAAATCCACGTTGCAGCATAGGATCTTAAATAAAAATTTCCTTGAAATTGCAGCTTGATAAGAAGCATTTGTTTCCCAAAGGTTCTCGCTTTGACACGTTATAAAGAAACACAGAATCTCTTCATTAAGAAGAAACCAATTGAGCATGCATTTCGAGGAGACAAAGGTAAAGTCACTTGAATGAGTTGACCACATCCAAACTTTGTGTTAGACTTAACACCCTTCGTGAGTTCCATTTTCTATAGTGTTTGAAAATTAGAATTTGTTCATTTTAGTGTCCCGGTGAAGGAGCAAAATCAATTGAAATATTTTAAGTTTTTAACTTTGTTTTATTCTTTCCCTTTCTCATGCAGTACATTCAAAGACAAATGAGTTTATTAGAAGACTCCATAAGGAAATGTTGGATGCTTGCCAGAAGATGTGTTAATCATAATAGTAAGTCATTGAAGTTTATTATTGATGGCTGTGAAAACGAATCTAACATGCCTAGGTTGTTCTGCGTTTCATGCACAGGAAGATAGTGTTTTATGCTCTTTGAAAATTCGAGTTACTGATTAATCTACTTCAGCTATGCTATATTCTTTTACCTTTGTTTGAATGGCATTATCATTCAATACTTTCTTTTGATTTTAATTATTTTTTCTAGAAATTTATAAAGAGATGAATGGTTGGAACTAAGAATGATTATGACGACCTAAACCCCCGCCTCGGCACGCGCATGACCATGTATGCCAGTGGGCGAGGGGTCGCCAGGTCGGAAACAAATATGCAAAGAGGAATTAAAAAAAAAAAACTAATTCATACCAATAATAGTGGTATACAACAGAGCACGGCTAGTCAAACCTTGCAGAGCACATGTGGCTCCTACACTGAGTAGCTCCTTAGCCTAGACACTCACACAACTTGTCGAATTACTTTTATTTTTATTTATACAGGGATTTATTTTGTATATTTTCTCTAATGATATGCTGTTATCTATACAGAATTTGTGCAGGGATATTAAGGACATGTTTCAAATGATTTTTCAAATAAGGATCTTATATTGAATAAGCTAATTGCCAACTGATGCTATTATAACATCGTCAGCAATAGCTAATAGCAACTGATGCTAGAATAACTAGGGTTGTCAACGGTTTGGGTTGGGCAGAAATTTTGGCAGTTCAATGACAAAATGGGATATGCCGACCTGAAAACCCTACCCGGTATAGACCCTCCCCTCTATTTTCCATTATTTATATATATAAAATACATGGTTGGGTCGGGTTGACCTGACCGGTCCCAACCAGAAGGTTGGAGCCTTACATGCTCAATCTGCTCAACAATCCAAGCATTTAGTAGGCCAGGCACATCTTGTTAGCACTATTGCACATAAATGTCACTGATATGATTTTCCTAAGCATCGGATGAATTGCATGCTATTGGGCAGTCAATAAGGCCATCACAAGGGTCTGTGGAAAACATGCAAGCTGAGCGTTGGGATGGAATAAACATGCAAGCTGAGCGTTGTCCTGCTATCAATATTCTACTCAAACTCCAAAAGTTGGTCCTAGATGTTGTATGGTCTATACTATTCAATATTCTACTCAAACTGTTGTCGTCATTTCATTTAGAAATCTCATGATTCCCCGGAAGCTTCGTGATAGAGAGCTTAATAGTCTGATTTTTTTATGCTGATCGTATGGGCTCTCTTGCATCTTGCTGGTTTTGGAAACTAACATCTTGAACAAAATTGTAAGGCTCTGTTAGTTTAGAATCCCTATAATCAGGTTTATTAGATTCATATGGTGTTATTGTCCTGTTTGTATCTGTTGAAATCTCTAATGTTGAATATTTTATCTCGTGTCATAATTGCAAGCATCCCTATTGCCAAAAATGCATTAGAATAGTTTATCTGAGAATTTCTCCTACAGGCTCACAGTGTAATTGCTGCCCTCAACTGTACAGAGGTATGATAAGAAACTAGCCACATGTCATGGTAGCATGCTATTATTGAATGGGAGAAAATCGCTCATGCACTCATCATTCCCTAACTTGCTGGCTTACTTTATGTTGATGTTCCATTGCCCATTAAATGTGATAAAGAGTTTTGAGACACTTGGAAGGCAATTTCTATGGAGTGGAGGAAGGCCTACAAGGAAGTATCATCTAGTAAAATGGATGTATTGAGATTCCTAAGAAGAATGGAGGCTTCTAAGCACAGACTTTCGGAAACAAGTAGACGGGGTTGAATTATTACAAAAGGTGGTTTTACTATTTCAATTCTTGTATGTAAGAGACACTTCAAATTTCTGAAGGCCATTATTAACTTAGATATATAATTGCTTAATATCATAAATATTTAATTACGTTCTCCTTTTGATTTCAGGCAAAACTTTTCGATTTGAAGCCCACCTCAAACGGATCACTAGGGGACGGGGATATTTGGCACGAGAGGCGAAGCATATATATATTTTTTTAATTATGAAACTAGGTCATGAGGTCCTTAGATTGTTAACTCTTTTTTTTTTTTTTGGAATAAAAGGATTGAGCATGTAAAGTTTAAAATATTTGGTTGATTTGAAAGGTTGGATCATAGGTTGAAATGCAATATTTTGTTTGAATAAAAGAATTTGGCATCTATTTTATTTATGGATGTGCTTGAATATGAGATTAATAGCTTTTTTTCTTTATATTATTTTTTTTAAAGCATTAAAAATTACATTAAAAAAAAGTATTACAAAAAGCATAAAAAATATTGCATTAAAAAAAAGCATAAAAAAAATATTATTTTAAAAAAAATTTCATAAAAAATTGTCGACGTAATTTTTTAAAAAACAATTTTGCATAAAAAAGCCACTGCCCTAAACAGTTGTAAAAGAAGGAGTGGTTTTATTTTACCACTATACAAGACAGTGGTTTATGAACTTCATAAACCACTGTCTTGTATAGTGGTAAAAAAAAACCACTCCTTTTTTTACAATTGTTTAGGGCAGTGGTTTTTTGAAAAAAAACCACTATTTAAGGCAGTGGTTTTTTGGGCTTTTTCACGTAGTCTCCCAGAGACCCGTCTTGATTGAAAGACATTGTTACCCTTACGATGGTTATGCAAGGAACGACACGTGCAGAGACTAACGCTCTTAATCTTTTGTTGGCCTACATAGCGGTGTCTTATTATCGTATTCATATCATAACTTATCTTATCTCCTACTCATATCTTATCGTACTTTTATACTTAATTCTAAGACAAGCTATAGTTGGTGTAGACACCCAAATTTGACCCAAGGCCCGATCGGCACATACTTCGAAAAAGGCGTACCTCCGAGCTTCCGAAAGTATTTTTCAAATTCTTAGGAATTATCCCAAAACTCTTAAGAATCATTCAAAACCCTTAAGAATCAATCATAGTCTTCCCAAACCTATTAGAATCCTTCCCGGTCACGATTCGAACCCCCCTAAACAATGGTTATAAAGAGGAGTATTATAATTTTTATAGATAGTTTTCCAACCTAAGACATATACCATTAGAAAGTAGAGCTTCTCATCTTTTCAACAAACTAAGAATTACCTAATTTGGAGTTGTACATCAAAAGTTATGGCGAAATGAAGATCACAAATTTGTATAAGAAATTATAAGATCAGACCCATAGAGCTAGTTTCGAACCCTCCTAAGCATTGGTTAAAGAGAGAAATGCTAAGATTTACACAAACCTCTTCTGAAGCTGAGTTATATACTATTGTAAAGAGGACTTTCCCAGCTTTCTAACAAGCTAAAAATTGTCTCAATCAGAGTTATACATCAAAAGTTATAGCGAAATAAAGATCGTAAATTTATGCAGGAAATTGTAAAATCGGGCTGGGCTCCTACGGGTCTTCAACTACCAACAGTTTGGGCCTACTTTTCCTTCAAAAAATGGCTAAAATTGACATTGGGGGTTTGACTTGTAGACCATCCCAAAGTCTAGGGTGTGTTTCTTTAGGACTCTAGTGACCCTATTAGCTTAGGTTACCTCCCTTTGGCCATTTAAGTCACCACCCTATCATCTATCATTAAACTCAAATCTCTCTTCTCCAAGCTCTAGAAAACTCTAAAAACTTTAGATTGCCCATTACCTGATTGCTAACCCTAATAAGCTTTTATGTATCCCCTAACCCTCTTTTTTTTTATAAATAGAGAGGCACCCCTCATTGTAAAGGGCTTGAAAAAATTTTAAAAGAGAGAAAAGGCTTTAGCATTCCTCTCCTCCCATTTTAGCATTTGTCCATTATAATTATAGCACCCTAGTTTATTCTTTAGACCTCATTTTCCATCATCAATCCTTGATATCTAGCTAGAACTAGCCCCTAGCCTTCTTCTCTTACCTCTTAGCTACCAAACCTTAGAGATTCAAACCCCTCCTTCAACCCATTTGCTATCGGAAGCTCATCCAAGACACATTAACGCAAAGGTCTACATCGGTGCTATAAGGGTCTGAGAGCTCCGGATCTCCCCTCTATTCCTCTACCTTCTTTATTTTTCTTCTATCATAAAATTGAGCCGTTATGCTGCCCAAATTTTGGCAAGCAGGAAAGGCTCAATAGAATCGATGTGCCTTTGGGCAAGGAGAACTGTCGCTCATTTTGCTTCTTTATATATATATATATAATTATATATATAATTATATATATTATATAAACCAGCCCCACATAGACCCGGCTATAGTAGAGACCACCTACGAGCGGGTTGATTGGGTGCCTAACACATTTTCGATCGATAACCAAATCTCCTACCCAAGAGCCTTTGGCGTAGACCGGATTTAAAGTCATATTTGTGGCACTTTGGTACTTATAAAAATGATCTAGGTTTTCCGAGACACCAAAAGCTTCGAGTAGTGACTCTAAATATTTATTTAGCGAGCGCATCGTCGCGACGGGATTGTCAAAAAATCCGACGATTGCACATATGACGACTCTGCTGGGGATTTGTTAGTAGAGCTTCCCTTTGAACTTGGCCTCTTTATTTTTTATTTTACTAACATTTTATTACTATTTTTTATTTTATTTTTACTCACCCCTCCGATTACGTCATTTTACTTACTCCTACTTTTACGTCATTTACGAGCCTTAGCCAATCGGCAGGCCTACTTGCGCATAGTCTTTAATTTTCTTTACTTTTTCGTTATTTTAAGTGCCTTAGCCGATTCGCGGGCCTACTTGCGCTTTGCATTTAAATTCATTTATTTTTATGTCATTTAAAGTGCCTTAGCCGATTGGCAGGCCTATTTGTACAATCATAACCTAACAGTGGATGCCGGCCCGTAGTGGCGGCACATAATCATCACCCCTGATTTTTGGACTTAAGAAAACTTTCATAAATTTTTTTTAAAAAAGAAATTAAAATTGAACCAAGAAAGGGGACTTAATCAATTTGGTTTTTTACAGGGTAGATTTTTAAAGGGTTGGGTTATTAGGCACACATGCAACCACCCGCGTCTTAGTATAGCAGCAACCCCTAGTGGTGATGATCCAGAAAAGTTCCAGCCCACCTAGTATCTGAGAAGGCGCTTGCGTCGGAGGTATATCAGGTGGGTCACCTATTCCTACAAGCTTAAAACCCTTTGGAGAGCGCTCTAGCAAGTTATACCGGACTCACATCCCTTAGGTTCGGTGAGGAGAGAATCGATCCACTAAAAATAGTTAGTCCCCAGAAGCCTAGCTTCCAAAAAAAAAACTAGTTTAGAGACTCATTTCAAGCTGAAGTGGCTGATGTCAAGATTTCTAGAAACCTAGTTTTGCTATGGCGCATGTATTAGTTGTGCCAGGTTGGTTTCAAGCAACAAGAACTCAAATCTGAAGCTTTTCTCACATCCCGAGTCCCCCGATTAGTGCCTTTAGTACTTCTATTTAGGCCCCGCCATCTCCAACACCCAATACGCCCTCGCCGGTCAAAAAAAGGTGACTTCTTTTTTACTTGTTTCGGGGGATTGGGTTGTTTGCATCAATTTTTGTGCCTTCAATAGATCAAAGGTCTTCCTTTGATTCTTTCGAAGTACTTCAAAATCATTGCCGCGAGTCCTATTTAGGGCACGAAAGCCACCCGAGAAGGGAACATTAAAGGCTTAGAAACCATTGTTTTTACTCATAAAAGAAAAAATCCAAAAAAAAGGTTAAAATAAAAAATTAAAAATAGAGTCTTGATTGGTGCCGACACAATGACATCATCGTACCCTCCGTCATCCCATAGGAGAAGAAGTAGGAAGCTTTACGGGCCCCATCCGAGGCACCCGTACCCAACCCAATACCGAGAAATGTCATGGACCGTGGACCGGGCTTATGCCGATCCCGACTCATCCCCGCCACATTCTCCAACCCATTCCCATACCGAAGAGGCCTTTAATTCCACCCCCGTCACCCATTCAAACCTCACCATAACCGGCCTATTCGATGCCCCAATTTTCCCTTCCACCATTTCCCAAAATATCCAAAATCTGACTCCCCATTCCCCATCATTTTCCCAAGCCACACACCCATCCATGGTCCTCTCTAACCAACCTCACCTCCCTTCCACACCCATTAAAAACCCATCCAACATACCCTATTTCTCATCTACCCAACTTCCCGCATCCACATCCATGCCCCATTTCCCATCTTCCCCATTAAGGCTCAATCCTCCCTCATTCACATATGTCACCTCCACCCTATCCAACCCCCCACAAATCTCCCCATCTACCTAGGCCATGCGCATTTTTATCGGAGCCATGCCCGGTTTTTTTCAAACATTCACACCTTACCCTTCATCATTCTCATACATTCCCAACCCATCCCCCTTTTCCAATGCCCCACCTCATTCCTCCAATTCACCCCATATCTCATCTCCTACCCGGGTCATGTCCGATTTTACCAAGATCATGCCCAATTTACCCTCCACATCCACCCCATCCATGCCCTTCCAAACCTCAAATAACCCGTCTCCATCCGATCTCCCTTCCATGGCCATGATGGAAGAAATGGTCCAAACCTACATTAGGTAGAAGGCCTCCCAACACATCCCCTCTCATCCATACTACACACCTATAGATCCATCCCATACCCTATCAAGCCTTCATGCCTCACTCCCCTATGACTCCCATCAACCCCCCATCATCCACACAATTCAATCTCCCATTACCCACATGCCTCAAGGTCCAATGGCTCAAACCCCCATTCCCTATATGTCCCATGGCCGATGGCCCAAGGCCCAATGGGCCAGACCCAACAAGGGCCCATAGCCCAGACCCACCAAGGCCCAATGGGCCAAGCCACTAAGGCCTATGGATAGACCCAACAAGGGCCCATGGCCTAGACCTACCAGGGGCCCATGGCCCATGGCCCAAACCTACCATGACCAAGGCTTTGTAGCCCAACCCTCCCAAGGCTTTATAGCCCAAACCCAAGCCCATAAAAACCTTAGAACCTCACACCCATACCCTTCACAATTCCTCCAACATTCTACCCATTACAACCCTCATACCCAGCTCAAACTCATTTTCTTATATCAGCCCCAATTCACGCATATCCCAACATCCCAAAGTCAGTTTCAAACCTTTTCACAAGCCCAATAGCCTCACCATACCCCACTCCAAAATCTAACTCATCCTATCGTCCAGCAAACCTTCCCTCATCCTCAATAGACTCACCCAACCCATGCCATTCCCATCCAGTCCATGCAACACCAGCAAGGGAATCCCGCCCTCACTGCACACTATGTCGACCAATAGTATGACGAGGACGAGATTAGGAACAGTGGAGCCTATGCTAGGGCATTGACCAGCCTTAACCCTCCACCTATCATTTCTCACCCCCTGGTAGCCCAAAGTGAAGTCCAACCAACTGCCGAGAAAGTGGCCCCCATATCTAAGGAGTCATAGCAGCTGAAAGAATAGTTAGATAAAATATAGAAGCAATTGTTGAAAATGGGTGATACTGAAATCCATGCCACGGACTTCACAGATTTATGTTTGTTCGCTGAGGTCCCCTTGCCTCCCAAATTTAAAATGTCGGTTTTTGACAAGTACAACGACACCGGCAATCCTATTGCACACCTCAAGTCCTATTGTGGGGACATGTGCCAGTATAGAGGGGGCGAGAGACTACTAATAAAGGTCTTTCAAAAGAGTGTGACTGGTCCGGCCTTAAGGTGGTTCACATCTTTGGAATTGTCTATGATGAAAACGTGGAAGGACTTAACGCACCTATTTCAGGAATAATATGTCTACAATATAGACATCGAATCGCGTAAGTCAGACTTGGCTTGTTTAAGGCAGAGCTCGAATGAGACCTTCAGCGACTATTTGGAGCGATGGAGAGCACTAGTAGCTCAGGTCAGAAACAAGATACCTGACGATGAACATATCGAAATGATCTCTAAAAATACTCTGTCAGTGATCTCCGACTTTTTGGTGTACCAGCAGTAGTCCAGCTTTGCTGATCTGGTGAGGAACGTCAATCGCTGTGAGGAGGCCATCAGGTAGGGTCGCCTAAAAAAGAATGTACCAAGTGGAGCCAGTGGGGTTAGAAGGTTTTCAAAACAAAGGAATGAGAAGAGAGCAGGGGCCAACTTCCAGAACGTTGCCAATACCAGGCCCAATAATAACATTACTTCATTCCAATTTCAAGCAGCACTGCCAGCGCCAGTCAGAACTGAGCAGATGCAGAGAGCAGGAAACGGTCAAGGAATGCAAATGACTCCAAAGCAGAGGAGAGCCCACTATGACTAAGTGTTTACACTCTTGAGGCATTCACTAAGTGTACTTTTGCTTTTATTAATAGAAAATAGATTAGTTACTATTCGTCAACCGCAACCTCCTCCCCACCCGATCCCAAAGAACTATGACCCGAATATCCACTGTAATTTTCATCAGGGTCCGAGTCACCCAACTGATTGCTGCTTCCAATTGAAGCACGCGATCTAAGATTTAATCGATGCCGGAAAAATCATTCCACCCGCATCTTCTCAAGTAAACTAGCACGTGAACATCCATCAAGTGCCGTTACGCCCACATCCTATCGGAGGAGCAAGTCTCAAACCCACCATCGAGATGGTAGAAGAGTGTGAATTTGAGTTTGAACTGTCCGATTACATCAGTGATCGGGAGAGCTATGTGGCACCATTTCCAAGGAACTGTGAAGAAAGGAACATTGGGGTGATTGAACCCCTGAATTTATCAGACTATTAGCCCGGCACCACGAGTTGAACGCTTAGATCTTAGGATTTATTTTCCATCACCCACTCCCTTTAATTATGTGCATATAAATGCATATCAACCATACACCACCACCCCCATCAATTACCTGATAGCCCATCATACCCCCTATCCCCTGCCGGCACCCATCAACTACTAATGGCCTAATCTTACCCCTTTTCCCTCAATACCACCAACCTCAAGCTTCACCACCCCCATCTGGCCTAATTTTGCCACCCAACCAGCTATGATTGAGGTAAATCAAGTATTGCCCACACTTTCTGAGCTCACAGTGCAAGTGCCTCCAATACCAGCAACTATATCATTCTAGATTTCGGGACCTACCTATGATCCTCATCAGGTCTCGTAGAGTTATGAACAAACCAATGTTAATGCTGGCAGCCACAGAGAAGGGGCAATAGACTTCGTGATCTGATCTAGGAAGATTTCAAAGCAGCCAGAAACACCGACAACAGCACAAGCCCAACCAGAGGGGAAGAAAGATAGCGCAGTGAACCCCTTAGAGAAAATGAGTCGAGAACATATACTGGAGACTCAGTTGAGAAGAATGCCTGCCCATATTACTGTATGGGATCTGTTGATGACATCCCCACTCCATTTTCAAGCATTCATGGGGGTGTTAAAGAATGTGCATGTGTCACTTCAGGTTAGCTCGGATGAAGTCGGGCAGATAATTGGCCAAGTGATGGCTCCAAATGCCATTTCATTTTTTTATGCTGACTTATTAGAGGAAGGAGGTAGCCACTCGAAATCTTTGAATATAACTGTTGAGTCCAAAAATATGGTAATCCTCTTAGTTCTAATTGATAATGAGTCCGCATTGAATATATGCCCATTAAGAACCACCAAAAAGATCGGGATAGACCCATGCATGTTGAGATCCACGAGAACCAGTGCCCGAGGTTTTGACAATACCAAGAGAGAGATAATGGGAGAAGTTGACCTTGAGCTGTTGATTGGGCTAATGACCTTCTCCATATTATTTCAGTTAATGGACATTAAATCCTCATTTAATTGGTTATTGGGGCGCCCGTGGCTGCATGAGGTTAGATCCATACCCTCCACATTGCACCAGAAACTCAAATGTGCATCTAGGTATAAGATCATCACAATCATTGGCGAGGGGCACAATGACAAAGAAATGGCCACCAATAGCATTGAAAAATCCAATATGCTGGATGCACCATACACCGCTGAGGATGTCTACCTCTACAATTTCGAATATGAGGTGTCGATGATACTCCCGGACCATATCGAGGGCATCATTCTAAGAACCGGAGGAGGAATGGTAGCAGCAGTGGCCATGCTTCAGATGTGGGGCTAGCAAAAAGGAAGGAGACTTGGCCCCAGACTCCAAGGCAGATAGGAGCCTATGACAGTCAAAGGGGGGCAGAAACTCAGATTTGGGCTAGGCTATAAGCCCACGGAAGAAGAACTAAGAGAGGTTAAGGAGAAAGTCTGTGTGACGATAGTCACAAAAGCCAGGGGGATCCACATAGAAGAGGCAACCCGTCCCAGGCCTCACATCAGGAATTCATTCGTAAGCACCGGGGTTGTGAGGATTGACTGAAATGGGTAAACCCCACACAAGCCTATAGCACCGGTTCACCCCACCAATCCCTACATCACCCTTCCCAGCCTGGAGATAGACTTGACTGCATTGTCCCTCTTTGAGGAATGACGGCCCGTACCTGAACAAACTCCCCTTGTGGTGAATCACCATAAAACTATTTTAACGTTTGAGGACATCATCTCAGATGAAATGGGGATCGACATGATGGGGGCTGACTCCGAAGAGCCGTATCAGTTAGCACCCTCCATCCAAACAGGTAAAGGAGTGGCCTCTCAAGTATGTAACTGGGCATCTTTGCCCCAAACTCTGGAAGTGAGGAGTGGCCTAACATTTGGCACCCGTTTCCATTAAAAAAATAACCTATAAAAAGTGAGATAAGACCTGGTAGGCAATACCTTGTATATACACAGACTCGTGCTGCTAAGGGTCCGTCTCCGATGAAAACAAAAATCTCAACAACATTAAAAAAATACAAAATTTCAAAAAGATTGAAAAAATACAAAATCTCCAAAACATTGAAGGAAATAAAAACTCTAAAAATATGGAGAAAATACAAAATCCAAAAATATTTTCATTTAAAATTCTAAATAAAATCCCATAAAAAGATGCCTTAATTGAAATACCTGTCCCACGTAAAATCGGCCCCTTCCCTGTAGAAATACAAGGAGAGGTAAGTGTTACGAGTCTGGATGAGGATATCCCTTTGGAGGAGCTCCCTAATGAGCTCCTTGACCAGTTTGCTGAGTTTGAGCATGGCCCTACCCCTATTATCGAGGAAATCGAGGACGTTAATCTAGGGACTGAGGAGATTCCCCAAATTACCAAAATTGGAACGACGCTGTCTCCCAAAGAAAGAAAAAGCATGATAAATTTCCTTTGGTCATACCAAGATATTTTTGCTTGGTCATACGAGGACATGCCTAGTCTGGACACTGATTTGGTCGAGCATGAGTTGCCTCTCTACCCTGATATGAAGTCGATTAAACAAAAGCTGAGAGGTCTCCGACCCGAGTGGATGCTGAAAGTCAAGGATGAGGTCATCAAGCAGTATGATGCAGGATTTCTCATGGTATCTAAATACCCACAGTGGCTAGCCAATATTGTGCCTGTTCTAAAGAAAGATGGAAAGGCCCACATGTGCATCGATTTATGAAATTTGAACAAAATGAGCCCGAAGGATGATTTTCTATTGCCGCACATCGACATCTTGGTCAAGAATACAGCTAAGCATGGGATGCTTTCTTTTATGGATGAATTCTTTGGATATAATCAGATAAAGATGGCAGAGGCAGATCTTGAGAAAGCTGCGTTCATCACCCCCTAGGGAACCTTTTACTATCGAGTCATGCCGTTTGGGCTAAAGAACGTTAGTACAACATACCAGAGAGCTATGACTATTCTATTTCACAATATGATGCACAAAGAGATTGAAGTGTGTGTTGATGATATGATAGCCAAGTCACCAGAGTGAGGCGATCACTTGGTAAACCTCCAGAAATTGTTTGATAGGCTGAGAAAGTACAGGTTACGTCTGAATCCATAGAAGTGCGCTTTTGGCACTATGTCCGGAAAATTGTTAGGATTCATGGTCAGCTAGAGAGGGATTGAGGTTGACCCAGTTAAAGTCAAAGCTATCACATAAATGCCACCGCTGTCTACTAAGAAAGAGGTTAGAGGGTTCTTAGGCAGAATATAATATATCAGTCGGTTCATTGCGCAACTAACTCCAATCTGCACGCCGATCTTCAAGCTACTTCAGAAGGACTCGCCCGTTGAATGGAATGATGATTGTCAGCCAGTGTTCGATAGAATAAAAAACTACCTCCTTAACCCACCTATTTTGTTACCACCCAAGCAGGAGAGACCACTCTTGATGTATCTCTCCACGACGAAAGTTTCAATAGGATGCGTCTTAAGGCAGCATGACGAGACGGGAAGAAGAGAGCAGACCATCTATTATCTGAGCAAAAAGTTTACTGATTATGAAACATGCTATTCTCATCTGGAAAAAACATGCATGGCTCTTGTATGGGCTACTCAGAGGCTCTGCCATTACTTGCTATCTCAAGTCATTCTACTTTTGGCCCGAATGGACCCATTGAAATAGTTATTCGAAAAGCCACCTCTCACTGGGCGAACTGCACGATGGCAGCTTTTGTTATCTGAGTTTGACATCACCTACATTACTCAAAAGTCGATCAAGGGACAGGCACTCACCGATCATCTTGTCGACAATCCTTTACCAGATTATGATCCTTTGAGAATCGAGTTCCCTGATGAGGACATCCTATTCATGACAAAAGACGATATTGAGGAAGCAAAAGAATCATGGGAAATGCACTTTGACGGGGCAACCAATGTTGAGGGACAGGGAGTTGGCGCCATCCTAATTTCACTGAAAGGATCCCATGTACCAATCTTTCTCAAGATCAGCTTCCCTTGCACTAACAACATGGCCGAGTACGAAGCTTGTGCCATCGGTTTACAGGTGGCTCTCGATCTGAATATAACTCACCTTCGAGTATTCAGCGATTCGCAGTCGATCATATATCAGACGAATGGTGACTGGAAGATGAAAGATGAGAAACTGATCCCTTACTATGAGCACCTTCAGGATCTGATAGCTTTCTTCAAATACGTGACATTCTCATATGTCCTCCGGATAAGGAATCGCTTTATCGATGCACTAGCAACATTGGCATCAATGATAGAAATCCCGTATGGTGCTAAGATGAAGCCAATCATGATCGAGCAGAGGAATGAGCCAGCCTTCTGCCTCTAGATTGAGGAACCTACAAGGCCTGATGATGTGACACCTTGGTTCTCAGATATAAAGAATTTCCTCGAGACATTAACTTTCCCTGAGGGTATGTCCAAGACGGACCAATGAACCATTCAACGTCTAGCAGCAGGCTACGTCATTTGTGGGGAGTGCCTTTATAAGCGATCCTACAATAACATCTTACTCAGGTGCCTTACTGAAAGTGAAGTGACCAATATTATGAAGGAGATCCACGAGGTAATATGTGGATCCCATGTCAGCGGTCACATGCTCGCCAAGAAAATTCAACAGTAGGGATACTTTTGGACCATTAAGAAATCAGATTGCTGCAAATATGTTCAGAAATGCTACAAGTGTCAAGAACACTCCAGTCTGATACATGCTCCTGCCATCGATCTTCACTGCATGACCACTCCTTGGCCATTTGCTATCTGGGGCCTTGACGTCATCGGAATTATTAATCCAAAAGCATCAAATGATTCATCCTTGTCGCCATTGAATACTTTACCAAGTGGGTAGAAGCGGCATCATATGCCAACATCTTGGCCAGTCACATAGAGAAGTTTCTCAAGAGTAATATTGTGTGACGATTTGGAGTACCCAAGGATATCATCACAGACAATGACACAAACTTTGTGAATAAACGCATGCGGGCTTTCTACGAGCAATAAAAGATCAAGCACCATCGTTCGTCACCTTATCGGCCTCAAACTAATAGAGCCATAGAATCTGCGAATAAGATAGTCATCCGCATCCTCGAGAAGATGGTCGCCACTTACCGAGATTGGAGCGAAATGTTGTTATTTGCTTTATAGGCCTACAGAACTTCGATCAGTACTGCTACAAGGGCAACACCATTCTCCCTGGTGTATGGAACCGAGATCGTCCTACCAGTAGAGGTTGAAGTACCCTCGCTCTGAATTCTCATGGAATCAGGCTTACCCAAAGTAGAGAGAGAGATCCCACTTTGACCAATTGAACTTATTAGACCAGAAAAGACTCCTAGCCTTGTGCCATACTCAAGTTTACCAGGGGCGAATCACACGCGCTTACAATAAGCATGTCCGTGATCGAGATCTAAAGATAGGAGACACTATGTTGAAGAAGATCTTTCCATCCCTCCACACCGATCCGAGAGGGAAGTTCAAGCCGAACTGGGAAGGACCTTATGTTGTCTGAGAAGTGCTGTCAGGATACGCCATCCGCCTCGCCACCATGGACGGAGATCATCTTCCTGAGCTCATCAATGTTGGATACGTATGACGGTTCTACTCTTAGTCTATCGCGACAAGGTAAGTATTGGTGAAACAGATACGTGACTGCTTAAGAATCACCCAAAAGAGGCCATCATTTCAAGCATAGTAGCCAAAAAAAATCTCTAAAATGATGATATCCTTTACTACCCCATTTGAGCCTGGGCCTTTCTTTCAATAAACTCCTTCTCCGAAAAAGAAAAAGTGAGTACATATACAAAAAATAGAGGAAGTAGAATTACTATCAGAAAATTAAAAAAATTAAAAAAGCAAAACCTCAAAAAGAGATTGCCTGAAATAAAACAAAAAGAAAAAAAAATCATGGGGCGTGTACAGTAAATCCCCCAAGGAAGAAAGTATGTTGCGAAAAATTGAAACCGTATCAAGAAAACTTTTTTAGCCAGCATACCTTCAAATCCTAACCTAAGCCATGGCCAAGCTACGCCCTGAAGAAAACCCTCTTTTTAGGTTCACAAGCAGTCATAGTATCTGTTAAGTCAAGGCAAGTCGAGTTGTGAGATGACACCAGAACCCCATCTAGCCGACTATGACAGAATCTACATCTATGTCGTGGCTATTGAAAATGAAATAATGAAAGAAAAATAAAATAAAAATACAAGCTCAAAGCAAGATGGACATGATAAGACCTGAAAGGGCACTACGGGTAAAAACAACGAGTTTGTGCGGATCAGGTGAAAACTCGAAAGGGCGTAAGGAGAAAGGTTTGACTCATTCCAACGGAATTGGCATTCCAGTATTGGTAAATCTGTTGAAACTCTCTCAAACCCAACCATTAAAAAAAAGGAGGGTTCGACCATGCTCAAAAGAGGACCCGAGATCTCACCCAGTGATTAAGGCACCACACCCAAAAAAAAATACACAAAACAAAAAGAACAAAAAAGTTTATGTAAATATAATAGATTTTCCTTTTTTTATAAATGCACCGCTTACACCACATCCCAAAAATAGCCGGTGTGATGTCTAGCTTTCTTTCTTTCCTTTTATAAAAATAAGAAAAAAACAAAAATATAAAAAAAATATGTATACCAAAAAGATGTGTATCTGTAAAGGAGTTTCTTACGCCCCTTTTTTTGTGTAGCTGATCTGTGCAAAAAGTTATATGTGCAGGAAGGGATCAACGGCCCAGCTCGCACTTCAAAGCACTAATCTCAGAGCGAAAACCATCCTCCTGAACATTCTGCTCGATCAACCAATGATCATGCAAGCTCTTATACCTCTTCCGAGAGGCATCAGTAGCTCCAAAAGCAACACTAAAAGATCCTTTTAGACGAAGGACCTTGCTCTCTACTATCCCTGCTCTAACTTTCTCTTGCACTAAAAGCTCATGCAGGACCCTCTTCTCATCGGTCAACAACTCAATACGGGCTTGGAGTGCCGTCTCCTTCTTAGGCCAGGGGCCTCCCGTATCAACACTCTCCGGCTGATCCAGATGATCAGTAGCATGATGCTCGACAAATAACCAAGCCTCGTACTCAGGGTAAGACTGAACTAGATCTCCCTACTCCATATCGCACATCAATGTCGATTGACACATCTCCCAAAGAGCAGCAATCCAATCTATGTCCCCGGTGGACCCCCTAGAAAAGATCAAGTCACATAGAGGGGGTTTTGTCTCGCAAGGCACCTGCTGAGAGCAGCCGAACGGACGCAACACTTGAAATGGGAAATAGAAGGTGCTGCCAGTCATTCCTAGAAGGGTGATGCCCTCATGGTCTCTGGAATGAACTATTAGGAAGGTCTGGTCCAACCAAGGAAGCCTCCATATCAGCTCGGCGTCAATCAACCAAAGCTTCAAAGCTGACGAATTGCCTTGCGGAAGCAAGTGACACCTACCCGAAAAGCATCGATCCACCTCACCTCGAGCAATATAAAACCGTGGCATGAGTCCCAAGATAGTGAGATGCTCACCTAACTAGACTTGAAGCAGTAAAGGACAACCCCTGAGGTTCTCCACCTTGCCCAGATTAAACACATTAAGACATCGATACAGTTCAGCAACGACCAAATGCATCATTGATCGGCCCTTTGCCAATTCGGTGAAAACATCGTAAAAAGCCAGAGAGAAGCTCTCTCTCCCAGTAAAGAAAAGGACTTCCGAGATGAGACCGAGAATAAAGGCTTTCACATTAAAGATGTACCTAACTGACAATTTTTGGAGACTTTCGTCACCGAAAAGTTCTTTGAGGAATTTGATCGAACACCTTGTGGGCCCCCCAATGAGACTTTTCTCGTACTCAAATTTCTTCAAACCGAGGGTAAGGTGAGCAAATTTGGAGTAGCCCGACTTCGGTGTGACTCTTGTGAGGCCTCTGTGAAGCTTCAAGCCAGATAAATTGGATAGCTCCTCAAGGGTTGGAGTTAGCTCCCACTTCCCAAAATGAAACACATGCGCATTTGTATCCCAAAAAGAGGTTACCGCATGAAGTAGGTCCCACTGTAGAGGAGCATCAAGAAAGATGGGAATACGTGATAGCCCAAGCCGCCCCAATTCAACAAGCTCGCTCTCGTTTAAGCTCCCAAGCCAACTTTTAAGAAAATTTGGCCCTAAGCCCAACAAAATGAGTAAATTGCTTCCGGGCCCTCCATGTAAGAGAGGGTTGGAAAGCGGGTCCATAGATGTACAAGGGTCTGTCAAGAATATAAAATTCAATATATGTTGATGGACCCGCCCTTGGAAAAGCAAGGAGAAAAAGAATTAGTCAAGAAGGCCAAGTTAAAAAGAAAAGAGAGGGAATCTAGATTGTCTCGAGCATATAAGGATTTGAAAAATGACAAAAAAATCACACTAAATAATAGCTTTGAAAAATCCAAAAAAAATCACACTAAATAATAGCTTTGAAAAACCCAAAAAAAATCACATAAAATGATAGCTTTGAAAAACAAAAAATCTCATAAAATGATAGTTTTAAAAAACTAAAATAATAACTTTGAAAAACAAAAAAAACACATAAAATAATAAAGAAAATCCCAAAAATAATAAAGTGATAAAATCACATGGAATGATAACTTAAAATCCAAAAACATCACATAAAATAATAACTCAAAATCTAAAAAATTCACATAGAATGATAAACACTAAAAAGGATAAAAAATATTTCACATAAAATAACAAAAAAATATACTTTGAAAAGACAACACGCATTCCCAAAAAGCATTGTGACATTTATTCACTCCGCTCGGGTAGTCGTGCTAAATAAACTTCGGCGTCAATGGATTCACCTAAAGACCTCGAACCCTGCTTCAAACAGGGACACCCGTGACTAGTTAAATGAGGCAGTCTACACCTCAAATGACTGGATGCACATGCATGTTCCGATGCGATAAAATATCAAAATTTTATCGACAAATGCAGCTATGCTACATTAATGTCCTAAGTCTAAGGTACGCCTTGGATTCATAATCCTACTTCAAAGTAGGAGCAACAGTGGCAATCCCGGTCAAACAGTCAATATTTCGATCGAGTCGACTCCATTGCAAAATCTTTACGATGAGCGCTCTGTCTTCGATTTCATATGAATGTGAGTGTCTAACTTGAGATTCCTCACAAGCTATTTCGGAGGTCTAGACTCTTGGTTTGTGTAGTCTAGGCATGCGCCCTACGGGGTTTGAGGTCCGGATAGCTCCATTATGAAAAAGATCAATCATTGGTTGAAACCAACCTGTTGAAAATGAAACTACACATCAATCAAACTATGTGTAAACATACATGCAGAAGGGTTCATTTTCCTTATTTTCACAGACTTAAAAATTGTATTGGCATGGTATCCTTGTAAAGTGTACGCCTTATGTCTGAGTATTCGTAGGATGGTCGTTTGTTCTCATAAATTATACCTAGACGGGTTCTGGGTCCAGACTTCCATCGCGTTTGTTGCTTATCGCCCCTAATGGGTACATGTTTATGCACAGTTGAATGATTCGTAAGATCATTATCAGCAGAGACCAGGATTAGGTGCCAAAAACTTGTTGGGAGATTTTGGTGTGCTGATTTATTGTATAATGATGAATATAAAATAAAATCAGAGTAAAACAGGGGATGAATTCAGCACAATAAAAATATCCTAGACCTGCAAGATACAGGGTCCTTTGTAGTAAGTTATAAAAGAGTACGTAAGGGAATGTCCACAGGGAGGTGAGTTTAAAATATGGTAGATCTCTAGATCTGTAAGAGATCTGGCACCCTAACTAATTCTAAGTCAGCTAAAAGACAGGGGAGAGTTTAAAAAGGGTTGTCACTTATGCTAAACTACAAATAAAATGCAACTAACTGAGATCGAGTCCAGAGATATAGATCTTGCAGATGGAAGGGTTTAAAAATAGAAAATAGAGAAGAGCAACTTGGAGATTGGTCTTACTACAATCAGGTTGAGCTGATCATGTTACAGGGGTTCAGAGCACACAAATCCCTCAGCTGGCTACAAGCACAACTCTAGGGTAGAAGATTCCACTCTAAACCAAAGGATTTAACTTATCTTAAGGCTATGGTCTGTCCACTTCAATGGTCATAAACCATCCTATAGAGTTCATCCGATCCAAAGGTTTATGGTAGAAGAATCCAATTGAAACCAGAGATTGAACTGCTCTTAAGGCTATGATCTGTCCACTTTAATGGTCACAGATCATCCTAGGGAATTCTTCCAAACCAAAGGTTTCAACCAGGGCATTAAAACCACTATAGATGCTGCAATTTTTAGGTCACAGACACAAGAAATTATAGGGATATCAGATCTAGGGAGATCGGATGGTATCCAAGATGTCTACCAGTTAAGTGGGTGAGCTGATCAACAGACTCCTCTACACAAATCCGATCGAGCACCAAATGAAACCAAAAGAGCTATAGATCTAATTAAAGCAATAAAAATAACATTTACATTGCAATAAAAACTCGCTCTACAATGAAATGCTCTCAGATCTGTAGTCTGTGCAGCAATTAACCCACAACAACACTCTCAACCTTACCCAATTACAGATCTAACCTCTCTCCTTGTTGCTCCTAGGGAATTAGCCAACCATAGTTGAGCTAAAAGAGTGAAAATGGAATTCACTGCAAGCCCTGATCTCCATAATTTGATCTAAATCTCGATCTCCCCCCAATTGCAATTGGGGATCTCAATATATAGGTTTCTCTCTTATTTTTCCTGCCAATATTTCATTATAGAAGGTCCTCAGAGTTTGTTAGAGTTCTGTTAGAGCACGTGGGTTGGTTAGGATTTTCTAGGACATCTTTTGGATTGTCATGCCAGTCACTAAGTGCCTCAATTTGCGTGTAGCAGGTCACCAAGTTATAGCGTGTGCATAGCTGATTTTTTGATAAGTTCTTCACACAATTTCGTTAGGTTCAAATGAAGCTTTGTAGCCCCTTTTGATAGGTTCTCAGGTCTCTTTGATAGGTTCCGATAGGATGATTCTTCTCTTAAGGCTTCAGCATTCTCAGTCCTTTGTCTGGAGCATTTGACAGGTTAGAGAAGCTTTTCGACAGGTTGGAGGACCATTTCGATAGGTCCAGCTCTGCATGCCATCATTCTGATAGGATTGCTCTTACTCCTATCGAAAGGCTCAAGCACCCTTCGATAGGTTCTGTTCTAGCGTCTCCATATCGATAGGTCGAGGCCACCATCTGACAGATTCAGGAAACCATTCGATAGGTTCCCTTTACACCTCAGACATGATTTCAATAGGATGGTTTCTTCCTTTCTTTCAGCTGCTTGATAGGTTCTTGGATCCTATCGAACTCCTCAATCCACACGAATCCATCTTTTCTCTGCCTTCAGATCCTATCGAACCCTCTCCAACTGCATGAATTCCTCTAATTTAGCTTTTAGCTCCTATCGGAGTCTTCAAATGACCTCTCGATAGGATGTTTTCAGCCTATTTTCACTTCCTTAACCTTGCCCTGTTGTTGCCACGTGTCCCAAGGGCCCAATGGTGTGTAACCCTCTGGTGTGCTATTGCTGGGTTTGTATTGTGCTGAGAGATAAACTTCCTTGTGTGGCATTCTTGAGTGGTTGCGCAGCAGCAGCATGTTCCAATACCAATTCAGGATATTGCCCTGCAGATGGACATTCCTCTACTGTGTGCTATGGGGACTGGCATATCAGACATGCCTCCACCACTTGAGCAACCCTTCTGGGTTGCATCACAGTCAGTAATTTGTCAAACTTCAAAGAGAGGTTTGCCATCTGCAGCTGTAGATCATTATTCCCAGACACCTCATAAACTTTTCCTCTTGTCAATGCAGCAGGCTCCACTTTTGACATAGATTCCTGACTAGTTCTTGCCAGGGATAGCTTTTGAAAAGCATTTTCACTGATTACTTCAAACAATTCCCATGCCTCATCAGCAGTCTTGTGCATGTAGGTTCCACCACAAGAGGCATCAACCATATCTCTATTTTTCTCATCAATCCCATTGTAGAAGCTTTGTACAAGCTGCCAGTCTGGGATCTTATGGTGGGGGCATTGTTTGAGCATTTCCTTAAACCTATCCCAGGCTTGATTAAAATCCTCAGTTGGGGATTGGGCAAAAGCAAGAATTTCTTTCCTCAACTGGCTAGTTTTGGTCTCAGGGAAGAACTTTGTCAGGAACTTGGTCTGTAGGTCTTTCGAAGATGCAATGCTATTGTTGGGAAGAGTGGCCAGCTAGGTACTAGCCCTATCCTTCATAGAAAAGGGAAAGAGCCTGAGTCTAGTGGCCTCAGGTCCCAAACCAGCGATATTGAATGTGGTGCACAAGGCAAAAAATTGGTCAATATGCTTGTAAGGGTTCTCCTTGCTAAGCCCATGGACAGAGGGCAGTATCTGGATGATAGAAGTTTTAATTTCATAATTTCCTTGAACATCAGGGAATTGAATGCTAAAGGGAGAGTTATAGTCATCCGGAGCATTCAACTCCTTGAGTGTTCTTGGTTTTTCTTCACCCATGACTACTGTCTCAGATTCAATTGGGGGCTCAACTGTGGTGTGCTTGTTTCTTCTAAGTCTTCTACCCCTTTCTAGCTCAGGGTTGAAAGGCTCTAAAGTAGGACTAAGAGATCTCCTACCTAGCATACAAACACACCACCAGCAGGGACAACTCCTTGCAGGCACATTGTACTTGACTCAAAGAATTTATCTAACAAATTTACAGCTATTTTAAGAAAATATAAATTTACAACTATACTAAATAACTGTTATGGAATTTTCAAAGAAAGTAGACTAAGTTTTAAAGGTTAGAGAATTGCAAACGTAGGTAGCTACTCTCCAAATGCAGTCCACTATCCTTCTCTGCTGCTGTCTAGATCTGCAAGAAAAATCACATATACATCAGCAGTATCAATTATTCAAAGCTACAAAGAATACTAAAAATATAAAAACTAAGGGTCTACTAATAGATCATCTTATCCCCGGCAACGGCGCCAAAAACTTGTTGCGTAATTCCCAGTGTGCTTACTTTATTTGTTGGTGGTAAAAGCAATTTAAAATCAAAGTAAAATAGGGGATGAAATCAGCACAACTGAGAAATCCTAGACCTGCAAGATATAGGGTCCATTTGTAGCAAGTTTTGATAAGTAAGAGTTTGTCCCACAGGGAAAAGTGATCTACGGCTCCAAGGGAGCCATCTCTAGTAGTCCCTCTAGATCTGACTACAGATCTGGCAGTCCTAAAAGGAGGGGAGTTTAGGGTCACTTATTCTAAGTATCCTAAGGTAGCCTAATGAATTAACTACAAAAAGGGTTGAGAAGATGGATGGAGTGTGGGAAAATAAATATAGAAGGGTGAGAAGTATGCTATTGGGTTCAGATCTGCTGGAATTTATGACTCAGATCCAGGTATGCTATTATAGAAATCCTGTCCAATGGCTACATTATCACCAAAGAGGAGAAAGAATCTGACTCATCCCTGTGCCATGATCCAATCCCTTAAGGTTATAACCTGTCCACTTAAATGGTCACAGACTATCCCATAGGGGAACCACAATCCAGAAATGGGTCAAAACAAGTTTATCATTGTAGGCACTACTTAATCTAGGCTACAAGCTCAAGAATCCATAGGGAACCTCAACCTCTAAAGCTCTATGTGTGAGGCTAAGGCTGTATAGGACCATGATAGCCTAGACACATAGAACCAACAAGAGATTGAGTACCACCTTAGATCTAGCTGTCCATTGCTTGAGGGGGACTACAATGGTCCAGTCACAAGCCTACAATCTCCATACCCAGATCAGATTTGCCATCTGATGGCGGGTCTATACTAATATAGGGGAGTCTGCCTCTGTGCAATCTCCTACCAGGCTACAAGCTCAGGCTCAGAGAAGAAGGATCCATTTTGGATCGGCAGATTGGATTCACCCTAAGGCTATAACCTGTCGACTTGAATGGTCACAGACTATCCCAGAGGCTATCCTCCTCACGGAGCCCAAAACAAAATAAGAATATTGCTGCCACCACCATGGTCACAAGGCTACCAGCTCAGGCTTCCATGGGGATTTCAGATCTAGTGGGTCCTGTGGTGGGGCTAAGGCTGTATCGGACCATGATAGCCCAGAAACACAGGTCACTTGAATCTGAATGGGTCCTTAGAATCAGTCCTCCATTGCTTTGAATCATAGCCAAAGCAATGGCGGATCACAAGGTAGCAGCCTTGCACAGAACAGCTCACAAACACACGAATCCCATAAAAATACAACACCCAATCACAAATTCCATTAATCTAATCTCAATAAACAGACATAGGAATGGCCAGCAAGTGCTGGGCCATGGAGAGAAGAAAAAGAAAAAGGAAAACTACTTACAACTACAGAAGAAAAGAAAAGAAAAAGATCTCAGATCTCATATCAGTGATAAAGTCTGAGCTCTTCTGGGGGTCCTTTAAACCTAAACCAGGCTTAGGTTTATATAGCTGTGGGTGGCAGCGCATTAGGGTTAGGAAACCCTAATTTTAGCGATGCCATGTAGCCTATTAATGATCCTTGGATGCCTCGAGGCACGTGCATAGAGATTTGAGCATGAGAGTGCGTGCCCTAATCACTAGAAATCCCTAGAGTGCCCTCTATAGAATGATGGAAGTTGGAGTTTAGAGCTTCGCCAGGTTGCAGTCGATTCCCAGACTTGTCACGTGGTAGCCTTGACTTCGCGAGGATGAGTTTGCATTAAAACTTCGTGAGGATGACTTGTCGCGGGGTTGCAGCTTCTTGATGCTTTGAGCAGTCGTGAGGTAGATAGTTAAGCTCTCGCTTGATTGGGCTTCGCGCAGGTGCATTGCTACTTGTGAATAGCGCGAGAACTGCATGAGCATTCCATTTCACAATAAATCTTTGTGAGGCTAACTCTGGCTTTGCGAGGCTGCTTTCTTCCTGAACAGCATAAGAACTGCGCGAGAAGTTCATTTCTTAATGGAACTTCACGAGGGTCCTCGCGATAGCTTTGAGGCTTTTCTGAACTGCGCGACAGGTTCTCTTGACATTTGCATCCCGCGACTACTGTGCGACAGCTGCACGAGGTAGGATTCTGAAGCTAGTCTGTCACTCAACTGCACGAGAAGTTGTTGTGAAATCTTGGGATTTCGTGAGGACTGCGCGAAGCATATTTTTCTGAATCCTCTGGAGCTTTGTCAGCTGTGCGAGGCTTACCTCAGGTCTGGATTCATGGCTCATTCTTCTGAGGGACTTCTGGTGCCAATCATGGGCTCCTTAACATAATTTATGGCCTTATTGCACTGCTGTTTATTATCTACAGAAAACACTTAACAAACCTTTATTAGATGGCTAAGGGTCTAATCAAAGGCTAAGTTAAGGGGTGAAAAGTGGTACTTTTCAAGTCTTAACACACCCTCAAACCTAATCTTTGCTAGTCCCTTAGCAAAGCTACATTAAATCAACTACAGAAACTAAATGCCACTTTCGTAGGGAGCACGGATACATTTAGCATATGTACCAAGCCTTTTAAACCCCTAGGTGATCCCTAGTGGAGGAGTGAAGTCTCCTGAGGGTTTCCAGGGAAGACACCCACAAACTTCTCAATGAGACAGTTAACAAAAGTGCATTATTATCAAGTGACCAGTCAAGAAACAGAGTTAGGTCACCCTTGAATCAGTAAAAAATATCTGAAATTCAAACACCTTGGCTGCACAGAATTTTAAACAGTATAAGCATCTCATGAAATCACAACATTTCCAATCAGTTTACACTAAAGACACTACACAGGTATGTCAACATTGAGCTCATCACTGGATCAAAAATTAGGTTATAGGTCACACCTAATGCATTCAATATCAGACTCAAAACTCTCCAGGGCATACTCTCATACAGAACTATTGAGGGTTTCATTGTCTCTCAAGCTCAAGAGCAGTTACATCCCCCAAATGGGTCTGTAAGCATAAGCATAGGCAAAGCTCTGAAGTTCTGGCATCATTGACAGATCCTCACCATAGATTGGATAACTCTTTATCTCCACATGACAGCTCACTCAACTTTGGATCACAACGGCTTTAACTGGGCTGTAATGTGGCTTATGGAGTGGGGTTAAAAAGAATGGAAGGTTGAAAAGGGGTTCAAAATTGAGAAATCAGAAGGTGAAGGAGGTGATCCATGACTTCACCTTCTTTAATTCAGCTCCTTTCATCTTCTTTGAGGTTTTCAGATTTGAAGTGATCAGTTTCTCTTCTTGATTTCAATTTTTCCAATGAAAGTTCCCTCTTGACTCCTCTCTTACTCCTCTTCATTATTGTTTTTGTTTCTTTTTGATGCATTTTTCTTCTTTTTATTTTATTTTTGCTTTTCTGAAATGCCACCATTTTCTCAGTTACCATACTGCCAGAATTTGAGGTACTTCTTCTTTACTCACCTAATGTTGACCATAGCTAGTCCATCTTCAACTCTTGTTCCTTTACCTTCTGAATTCTCAGAGTGAGGGTAAGGTTAAATCAGATACATAGGTTCAGGTGCAAGTACTCAGGTGCATTTTGAAGAAATTTAGGATTTAAAGCTCAAAGGGGGTATGGACAAGGCGATTACTTAAGGTTGTCTATTTAGGCTCAAACTGTCCAAGAAAAGAAGGCCTTGATCCTTTCCTAAGTCTCATGAATCTTGTCATTGTTTCAATTTGAGTTGCCTAACTTCTAGTGAGCACAGGATTTCGGCCATCCTTAGAGCTAGAAGAAATTGCCTTAGTCACTCCTCAAAGAAATTTTTTTTGTATAGGCCCAAATCTCACTGGTTATGGTCTTCCTTTGAATTCTTAAGTATGTCCTTACCTTTTTCTATCTTTAATGATTCACTAAGTGCTGATACAAGTGAGTTTCCTTGGTGATCTCATCATGGAAATGTGAAATTTAAAAAGTTTGTAATGCCTAAAGTCTGGAAAAAATTTTGAATTTTATTATTTTTCTGATTCTCCAGTGAACATGACCCATTTCCATCTTACTCACATGATTCTGCTGCACTTAGGTTAACAATTCCATTGGCAGGATCTTCCTGCCACACCCCGAAACCTATGAGGAGCAGTGCCCCCACTGATTCAAAGGTGGGTGTGCAACAGATTTATTTATGGCAAAATAAAAGGAAATAACATGGAGCAAAACAGACATAAGATAGACAAATAGTAATGACAAATGAAGAAGATCTATTATAAGAGAGAAATGTACAAAATGAAAAACAACAGGAGAAAAAGAAAATGCAGAAACAGAAAAATCCTAGGTACAACCTAATCGGAGCCTAAATCAAAACCAGTCCCAACCCATCTTCTTGGCCTGCTCTCGAAGGAGAGCCTCTTCCTCCTTTTTCTTTCTTTCCCTCTCTTCCTTCTTTTGGGCTGCAGTTTTGGGCATGGTTGGAGCTTTTGGTGCCCTCACCCTCATTTTGGGGGCCTTTGGTGCAGGAGGGATCACAGGGGATTTGTCTTTGGTTTGCTCAGGTGATTTGATAGGACCTTTTCCTTTGGGACTCTTCCCTTTGGGGCCCTTCCCTTTTGAGCCTTGCCCTTGCTGAGTCTGAGGGGGAATAAGAGGAGATTTTGCTTTTTCTGGCTCAGGAGGGACAGCCGGGCTCTTGCCTTTATCTTTCTTGTTCAGTGGTGGTGCCTCCTCAGACTGGGCAGATTATTCTCTTCCAATTTTTAGAGAGGCAGCTGTGTGAGTAGTCCTCTTAGCTGTAACGTTCCTTCTCTGAGGGTAAGTGTGCTCAGCAGGGTCTGATGAAGGAGGAGCAACAGGACTTTGAGCACTTGGACGCTCAGGTAGTGCAGAGTCAGAATCGGAATCAGAGGGAAAGAGAGTAGTGGGGTCCAATCCAAGGGCTGCAGCAGCCTGTCTGCGTTCATCTTTTGAAAGTAACCGACCATGGGGGTCATCCTGAGTAGAAGCTCTGGTGGCCTTTGGGGGTGGGGATGGCAGTGCAGGCTTTTTCCCTTTTTGGGCAGCAGTGGCTCTTTTGGAGGGAGAATGTTTCTTGGGAGCAGCCCTTTTTCTCTTGGGTGCAGGAGATTTAGCAGGGGGACGCACTGATGCAGGAGGTGGTTAAGGTACTTGACTAGGAGGTGGAGGAGGAGGAGATGTAGATGTAGGGGCAGGGGGAATGGAAAAAGATGGCTCGGGGTGTGTGGAAGGTGGGGCCTCAGGGGGTTCGGTAGCAAGAGGGGTGGCCTGAATTGGTTGGCCTAACAGCGATGCAGTCCTTTTTTGCAAAATTTCAATCTGCTTCTCTGCATAAAGGAGTTTGGCATCAGAAAGCCCCTTAGTGAGCCTGTATATCTCCTGAGCATTGTTAAGTTTCTTTTCATACATCCGAGCTCTTGTTTGCTCCCGCTGGGAATTGGCTTTCTCCATCTCCGCATTCAATTTATAGTAAGTTGCGTCAGCCTTTGTGTCATTGAGGGTCTCCAAAATTGTCTCCCACCCCTTTGAAATATCTCTCAGCTTCTGCCTGTGAGCAAGCTTCAGGTCACTCAACTTGCAAAGAAAGGGTACTCAATGGATTGTCTAAGTTGGGCCATTCCCCTGAGAACATCCCTCTTGATGTAGGCATTGTCCCTCATGGCATGGAGGAGGGTGAAGTAAGGAGGGGTGTAATAGGAATGTCATGGTAGGATAGGTAGAAAGGGAGTGGAAGAAGTAGAAGGTGATTGGTCCTGTGGGGGTAAAGTGGCAGGGAGGACATTCACATTTGGGGGCTGGGCAAAAAGTTTTGGGTTGGTTTGAGTCGAGTTGTCAGAGAATGTAGGAGGAGGTAATATGAGAGGTGGAATGGAGGGCATGGGTGGAAAAGCAAATGAAGTGGGGTCACTGAAGGTGGGTGGTTCTGGGTAAGGGTAAAATGGAATGGTGAAGGGTCTGAATGGTAATGGTGGGGCCAAAAGTGTGTGTGGGTGGATGGAAAATGTGGATGGGAAAGGAATGGGGTCTGTTTGGGTTGATTGGTTGGTAAATTGTGGTGGGGGTAAAATGAGTGGGGGAAGGATAGGTAGAGTGGGGAAGGAGTGGTGGGGTATGGTGTCTTGGAGGGTGAAGGTTGTAGTTAAGTCAATGGGGGGAAGATCTGGTTGCACTGTGGAGTCAGAGGTGGAAGGGGACTAGATTTGTGGGGTAGGAGGTGCTTGTGTAGAGATGGGTGGTTTTATCAATGTTTGAAGGGTGGACTTGATGTTGGTGATATCAGTCTGCATTTGGTCTTGGGTATGTGCTGTGGTTGATAGTTGGGTCTGAATGTCATGTATTAGGGAAAAGATATGGGTAAGTGTGTCTGAGTTTGGTTGGGGTGGAGTATGAGAAGAAGAGGGAACAGGTTGGAAAGGGGAAGTAGGGGCATGATGGAAGGTTATAGGAGGGGGAGATGGAGGGTCTGGTGAGTGATGTGGGGAAGGAAGTGGGGAATCTGGGAGAGGGATATCATGGGTTGGCATGGTGTCAAGCAATGTAGTCATGAAGGCTTGATATTTGGAAGTAGTGGCGAGGTTAAAGTCAAGGTCTGTGAGTGGAGGTGAAGTAGGGATGGCTGGGATGGTGGTTGAATCAATGTGTATGGTTTCTGTGGGAATGATAGGGGTGGTTGGTGTAGGTAAGGATATGGCAGGGGTTGTGTGAGAGGTTTTCTTTTTAATATAGGATATCAGGGGAGGGCTGTCAGGGTTCAGTTCAATGTTTTCCTCCCAGGAACGAATCAGAGGGAAATCTGGAGTGGGTACGGATAAGGGAGACAAAAGAGGGAAAGGGAGAGATGGAATAGGCAAAGAAACTGGTGGAGGGGCAGGTGTGGTGGATGGAGGTATTGCTGCAGAATCAGTAGTGACAGGAGCTTGCACCACCTTCTTGGGAGCAGGAGGCCTAACCACCTTTTTGGGAGCAGGAGCTTTAGCCACCTTTTTGGGAGCAGGGGTGGCCTTTGCAGCAGCAGTCCCCTCTCCTTGCTCAGAAGCAATCGGAGCCTCAACCTTCTTCTTCCTCTGGGGATCCATTAGACTCCTGCTGATCCCCCATTACCTCTTTACAAAAGTTGTAGGGGTGAGGTCATCAGTTAATTCTCCCACTGGTATATTGTACCCTCCCCTCAAAAGTAATTTGGTAATGAGTGTTGCATAGGGGAGAGTGTGGAGCTTCTTTTTCTGCTCTAGCTTCACCATCACATCCTTCATTGCTTTAAAAATTAACCTTGCAGCATGAAAACCATGGCCCAGAGAAAAGGAATAAACAGCATCAACAATTGGGGTCCTCCTCTCCTACTGATGGCCGACACAATAAATGTTCTTCCGTAGAACTTGATCAATGAACAGAAATTTAGGGTCCAGGTCTCTTCTCCAGATGGAATCCCCTGTGGCCTTCAATCCTCTGGTAAGGGCCTGTGCAACGGTATCAATGGGGGCACACACAGGGGGGCCATATCCACAGTTGGGGTCAAAGATAGTAGGGATGCCTATCACTTTAGCAATCAACTCAGGGCTGAGTAACATTTGAAAATCGTCAACTAACATAAGGAGGCATGGTTGCCCACGTTGGTCTGGTCTAGCCCTAATGTGCTGGTAAAAGAGTTGCACTAGTCTACGGTAGGCTAGTGCAGGGATAGCTTGCAGCAGGGGGGTTAAACCAGCCTTGCGCATGAACTCAATGGCAGGGGCTGACAGAGGTTCCGTTTCAAAGAAAGATAGGTCAAAAACAGCTTCAGGCTCCAAGGGAAGGGGAGTCAGGAGCTCAGAGGGTGTAGAGTAATCAGGTGTTAGTTTGGCCACTTCCTAAACCACTTCTTTCCCTTTTTGCGGTGCCGTTGAGGACTTGGCCTTCTTGGGAGTGGGCTCCATGGGAGCCTTATCCCTTGCTCTTTTCACAGGTGCGCTCTTAGGGGCCATTGAACTTCTCCTCTGTGAATGTGTAGATTGAAAAATGAAAAGAAAAGGTTGAGAGCTGAGTCGTACCTTAAAATTTAGGGTTCTGTTCAATCTGATGCACGAAAGACCGCGAGAGCTCCTATCAGAGGGCAACTGGTGATGGAGGCTGTAGGAGCAAATCCCCAGAATTTGAAGGTGAATGATGGACTATAGAAAGGATGTTGGAGGAGAGAGATTAATGGGAGTCAGAGCTAGGGTTTCATTGGCTGGAGAAGAAAGAGAAAATAGAAAGGAAAGCAGCGCGGGGTTGGATTATATATATCGTGGGGCTCGGCGCGTTTTGAAAATGTCAGCTCGCTAGATTGGAAGGAGTGGGTCGCGAGATTGGACTTTCATTTAGATCGCGCGAGAGGCCACACAATTGTATTGAATCTCGCGACAGCTTAGCAGGATAACATCTTATGAATTACGCGAGAAGAAACCACGCCTATTTTTCAGAACCTTGCGACAGCTAAAGCAGTGACAAGGATCACACACCCATTAGTCTGTCATTTTCCTTTGTTTTGTGGGTGTATTCTCTCACATTCTCTTTTCTAGGGACACCCACAGTCATTCTAAAAAGGACTCTCCATGCTTTCCCAACAATTAATCATGTAATTACTCAAAAAGCATTTAATCAAAACCTCATATTCAAACAACATTCTCATTATCAAAACAGTACCACCATCATTTGTTCAATCACAATCAACAATTCAAAGGGAATAAGAACCAAAGCAGGCAGAAGAATTATCAGGTCATATACATTCAGACTACGACAAGATCACTTGAAATGTATGTTGACATAATGGGAAAGGCCATCGTTGCAGAAAGGGATAAAAAAAAGAGGCGTGATTGGATGAATAAGGTAAATTCGGGAGTGAGTGACTATGACTCGGGGAATAAAAAGCTGAGGTTGTCAGCACCTATTCTAGTTTCAAGACCAGCCTATATGAATTATCAGAGGTCTAATGCATTTACTCCTACGAGACCATTCTGCAGAGAAGGCCCTGCTCAGACTCTGACGTTTGGGGCATCAGTTACGCAGGGATCTTCAAGAGTGGCATCTTCAAGTCCGCAAGTCAAGTGTGCCCGTTACGGCAAACCACATAAAACATCAGACTATAGACGGGACACGAGAGGATGCTTTAAATGTGGGAAATAGGCCATAGGATACGATACTGCCTCGAGATGAGAAAGGAGGGCACTATTTCGACTGCTATGGCGCAGAGGCCTACACAACCTACGAGACCTGTCGTCCAAGGCCGTGCTTTTACAGTAACAGCTGAGGATACCCGCGCAAGTAACGACGTGATTCAAGATATAATTTTCTTTTTTTATGCTTAAATTCACTTACTTATTTTCTAGATGAAGAAAGTGCATTGATAGGGAAAGGTCTAGGTGCATTTTGATAATTGTGAGATCATGACGCGCATGTTTGAACATTAGTGTATGTATTATCTCATTAAGAAAAAAATGGCGATCGTTCTGATGCACGAGTTCTGATAGACCCAGGGTCTACCCACTCGTATATAACTCTGGAATTTGTGGGGAAATTGAAAATTGTACCCAAGGAGTTAGATTTTATTTTGGACGTGTCAGTTCCTATGGGGAGTGCAGTAACCGCAGACACATGTTGTTGATCAGTAATTGTGTAAGTGGAGGATCAAGAGACCATAGTGGACCTCATTTTGTTGAATATGCAGGGACTTGATGTACTCCTTGGCATGAATTGGCTATTCGCTTATCGTGCAAGCATTGACTGCCTACAGAAAGTAGTCACTTTTTGTCTGCCAAAATAAAAGTCTTTTCGGTTTATTGGTGAGAAGGGAAAGCTAGTGGTGATCATCTCTGCGGTACGAGCTGGGCGGATGATAAAAAATGGGTGCGAAGGATACCTAGTGTTCCTACAAGAACAAAAGGAGATGAAGAATGTTATCTCCAATATCCCAATTGCCTGAGTTTGAGGACGTATTTCTCGATGAATTACCAGGATTGCCACCTGATCGAGAGATTGAATTTGCAATAGATTTAGCTCCAGGCATGGAACCAGTCTCCAAAGCTCCCTATCGAATGGCTCTGGCCGAACTGAAAGAGTTGAAGGAACAATTGCAAGAATTGTTGGATAAGGGCTTCATAAGACCATGTGTATCCCCTTGGGGAGCACCGGTCTTGTTTGTTAAGAAGAAGGATGGGTCTATGAGACTTTGTGTCAACTACCATCAGTTAAACAAGCTTACGATCAAGAACAAGTACCCATTACCAAGGATCGATGGTCTATATGACCAATTGTAAGGGGCAAAATTCTTTATGAAGATCGACTTGAGATCCGGGTACCATCAACTCAAGGTGAAGGCCGAAGATATGCAAAAGACGGCGTTCAGAACTAGATATGGGCATTATGAGGTCTTAGTGATGCCTTTCGGCTTGACGAATGCACCAACCTCATTTATGGACCTCATGAATCGGGTCTTTAAACAACACCTTGATACGTGCATAGTGGTGTTTGTAGATGGCATTCTTATTTATTCAAAGACCAGAGAAGAACATGAACATCATTTACACATCGCCTTGTAGACTCTATGTGAACATCAGTTATATGCCAAACTCAGTAAATGTGAGTTCTGGCTAGAACAAGTGAGCTTTCTCGATCACGTAGTATCAGAAGCAGGCGTGATTGTCGATTCGATGAAGATTGAGGCAGTATTAGATAGGGAGCAACCCAAGACCATAACAGAAATTCACAGTTTCATCGGTCTGGCTGGGTATTACCGACGATTTGTAAAAGGATTCTAAAAAATTTTAGGACTGCTCACCTGACTTACAAGGAAGAACGTTAAATTTGAGTGGACCAGTGAATGTGAAGAGAGCTTTCAAGAACTCAAGAGATGGCTTACCTCTGCTCCAGTGTTAGCTATTCCATTAGTGGGGATTTTGCTATTTATAGTGATGCATCGTATGGTGGTTTGGGCTGTGTTTTGAATCAGAATGTGAAAGTCATAGCTTATGGATCGAGATAGTTGAAAGAGCACGAGAAGAACTACTCGATGCACGATCTAGAGTTAGCCACGGTGATTTTCGCGCTTAAGATTTGGAGGCATTACCTGTATGGTGAGACCTTCGAGATCTTCATGGACCACAAAAGCCTTAAGTACCTATTTACGCAGAAAGAATTGAATATGAGGCAATGGCGGTGGATCAAATTTCTCAAGGATTAGACTGTACTATACAATATCACCCATGTAAAGTAAACGTCGTGGCTGACGCATTCAGTAGAAAGAATGCAGCTCAGTTGGCTAGTATCATTACGGGACTTCGACGATGGAAATTACTGGAAGACCTCTCCTTGTATGATAAGATTATAGAGGTCATGGATACTGGAGTGTTGTTGGCAAATATCATGATTAGACCCACTATTTTTTATCGCATTTATGAACTTTAGATGAATGACGTAGAGCTCCTAAAGATTAGACAAGGTGTGACTGCCGATGATAGTGGGGATTTTTCTATCAAAGAGGATGGATCATTACTGTTCTGTGGAAGGTTATGCATACCTGTTGATGCTGAATTGAGGCAAACTATATTGGACGAAATAAGTCCAAGTATGCCATTCATCTTGGTGGTACAAAGATGTACTAGGATTTATGAAGGAGTTATTGGTGGAGAGAGGGTTGAAGAAAGACATTGCTCAATATGTATCTAAATGTTTGGTGTGTCAGTAACTAAAGGTGGATCACAGACACCTAGTAGGTCAATTGCAACCTCTGTCAATATTGGAATGGAAATGGGAGTCCACCTCCATGGACTTCATTATGGGATTACCGAGAATGTTGAGACGTCACAATGCCATATGGGTAGTAGTGGATAGATTGACGAAGTCGACTCACTTTCTGCCCTATAACACAACAAACACTGCAAGCAAGTTGGCAGATTTGTATATGAAAGAGATTGTTCGAGTGCGCGATATTCCTGCAAGCATTATGTCCTATCGTGACCCATTGTACACATCAATATTATGGCAACGATTTCAAGAAGGTATGGGCACGAGATTGGACTTCAGTTCTGCATTCCATCCACAAACTAATGGTCAAACAGAGAGAGTCAATTAGATTATTGAAGATATGCTTCGAGCGTGCATGATTGATTTTCAGCGATCGTGGGATTAGCATCTTCCGTTGATAGAATTCGCGTATAACAATAGTTTTCAACATAGCATTGGGATGGCTCCATATGAAGCGCTGTATGGACGGAGGTGTAGGTCTCTGATCAACTGGAGGAAACAGGCGATAAATTTTTATTGGGACCAAAAGTCATAAGGAAAAATGCCGAGATCATTCGCATTATATGAGAAAGAATCAAGACGGCACAAAGTCGGTAAAAGAGCTATGCGGACATCAAGCGATCAACCAAGGATTTTCAAGTGGGAGATCATGTGTTTGTGAAGATATCTCCAATGAAGGGTGTGATGCTGTTGGTCAGATTTTAGACTACTGCTATTTTATTAAGAACAATGGAGAGAATAAACCCAGAGTGGAGATGTGGAGATGGGTCATTACAGCAAGTCTAAAACACACACTGTCCTGCAAGATACAGGGTCTATTGTAGCAAGTTTTGATAAGAGTTTGTCCCACAGAGAAATTGATCAAGAACCCAAAATGTGCTATAATAGTAGACCTCCAGATCAGGCTACAGATCTGACAATCTTAAAGAAAGGGAGTTGGGTGTCACGACTACACTAAATTAATCCTAAAAATAGAGAAATAAAATGTAGCCCTATCCTAAAGAAAGGGTTAAGAGGAAGATGGTGGTAGTGTGTGCCAAAATAAAATATATAAATTATAAGAAGTAAGCAGGTCATGCTAGAGTTAAAGTAGTGATGTAACTCAGATTTAGTCTGTCTCTACAGTGTTCCTTGCTAAGACGCTATTAAAAGCCTCGACAAGATAAAAATATTCAATTTAACCCATGCCATTTGGGGCGCTCTTAGGGCTATACTCTGTCCACTCTAATGGTCATAGGGTAACTGATAGAGTCTGTCAAATCTCATTGGTTAAAACAGACATTGCTAATCTAACCTAGGGGAGTGGGTTGATCATTCCCCCAGCCATTGGGCTAGATCCAACCATGAATGCTACTGCAACACTATGTAATGCCAGTGCAGTACTATGCAATGCCAGCGCTACAAGCTCCCCAGATCTGCGCACAGACCTGACTGACATCCATAGGTATTCCAACCCATAAGATCCTAAGTGCTTTGCTAAGGCCAACTGCTCACTAGTGCCCACAAAAAGGGCCATGCAATAGGTTGAATAAGGCTTTAGATTTAGTTGGTCATTACTACAAACGGCCTGCAATGACTCAACCTCAAGCTATAATTACTACAAAGAGATGAGATCTAACATCTGATGTCGGCTAGGTAAAATAGAGGGGAACCAGTTCCTATACAAACCTCCTCATAAGGCTCTAAAAGCTCATATGCAAGGGAGAAGAATCCTTCTCAAACATATGAATGGACACAACCTTAGGGCTATACTCTATCCATTTGAATGGTCACAGGGTATCCAATTGGTCTGTCCATCCCACAGAAGCCTGAGAAAGAATATGGAAATGTCGCAACCACCATGGTCCACAGGCCTTCGATCTCCCCTGGATCTCGCTACAGATCTAGCATTGCTTTCCATGGGGCTATCAAACCAAGGGAAATCAGATGGTAAATAATAGACCTACTAGAAACTGAATGGGCTAGTCCCAAATACATGAATCCTGTAGACATCTAAAGAAACCATAAGATCTTTAGATTCAATTAGGCATTAAAACGGCAATCCATTGATGTGCACAATACTTACAATGAACTGTCTCCAGGCTGCTGCTTGTACATAACTGCTCATCCACAATCCCAATGTATACCAAAAACCTATTACAAACTGAAATAAAACTAAACCTAGCTGCTTACAGGGGGATTAGCCAGCAAGTGTTGGGCTAAGAGAGAAGAAAAATAAGAAAAAGAGATGATCAAACCCTAATCCTAGCCTGCTGGAGTTCTTCGCCGACAGAGGATGAAGGAAAGATAAAAATAATAAAGTCTAAGTACAACTTATATACTCTGTCAAAATGGCCTTGGCTCTAAAGAGATTAACCCTAATTTTTTCGACAGACGTGGCACTATTTCAACCCTTAGATGTCTGGAGATATGCATCTCAAAATCTATACCTCGGGAAGTGTGCCCTAACCTTAGGAATTTCCCAAAAAGTCCTTCAATTAAAACTGAGAAGTGGAGAGCCCGAGCTTTGTGGGGCTGGTATCTACTTTTAGCTTATTCGTGCAGCTACTTTGCCTTCGCGGAGTTGTCTTTGGCTGGTGGGAAGTGCTTGCTCACGCGTTAGGTATTCATTTGATTGCGCAGTTCACTGGCATTATAATGCTATCACGGAGATGATTTGGAGCGCCAGGATTTCTCGCTCAGTTGAGCTTCAGAAGCTCTCTCTCGCTAAGTACTCGCGCAGTTATGCTCTTGCACTAACATGGTCAATGGTAAGGTTTTAGAGTGCGCGAGATCTACGCGAAGAGAATTTTGGGTGTCTCTCTCTTCCAAGGCTATGCGAGAACTCTGCGAGGTGACATTTTGTTTAGTGTACATATGGACTCGCTGTTTTCTTCGCGCGACTGCTTTGAGGCTTGATCTCCGCGAGAGCTCCACGACCACAGACTCTAGGGACTTTAACTTGCGTGATCTTCGTGAGGTTATTTCAGCCGTCCTTTTGACTGCGTGACGTATCTGTGCGAGGGCCTCTTCCACTGCATCTTTAGCTTCACGAGAAAGCTCCTCAACTCTGTGAGGTCTATGTTTTGCTGTTCCGGTGCATTGCACTTGCTGCTGTCGCAGTCTCCTCCTTTCTTAGCTAACTTCATTCATTTGCTAGACTTTGGTCAATGGTGATCAGTAATAATGAGTCACCATGGTGAGCACTATCAAGGTGTTCCATTAGGCTTTGTCTCAGTTGTCATCTTTGCGTGTATTTTCTCTCTTTTAGGCCAAAAAGCAAGGAGTTTGTATTAAGCTGCACATTTTATTGCTAACTACAAAATACACTTAACAAATGGTTATTAGTCTGCTTCAAGGTCCAGCAAAGGCTAAGTTAAGAGGTGAAAAGTGGTACTTTTCAGTGAATAACACACCCTCAAACCTAATCTTTGCTAGTCCCTTGGCAAAGGAAAAATTAAAACAACTACTCTAAGAATTGAAATGCCACTTTCATAGGGAGCATGGATACATTTAGCATATGTACCAAGCCTTTTAAACCCCTAGGTGATCCCTAGTGGATGAGTGAAGTCTCCTGAGGGTTTTCAGTGAAGATACCCACAAACTTCTTAATGAAATAGTTAACAAAGGTGCAACATTATTAAGTCAGCTATCAAGAAACAGAGCATCAGTTCACATTTGATTCAATAAAAATGTGAGGAATTTGGACATGAAAAGCATAGACATTTAATCATCACAACCTCTACCTGAGTGCACAACATTTCCAATTAGCTCACAACAAGGGGGACAACACATGTATATCAGCACTGAGCTCATCATTAATTCAAAAATTAGATTATAGGCCATGCCTAATACATTCAACATCAGACCCAATGCTCACCAGGGCATACTCTCACAAGGGACCTTGAGGGTTTCATTTTCTCTCAAGCTCAAGAGCAGTTACATCCCCCAAATGGGTCTATAAGCATGAGCATAGGCAAAGCACCTAAGACTTGGCATCATTGGCATATCCTCACCATAGATTGGACAACTCCTTGCTTCTTCATGACAACATATTTAACTTTGGATCACAAGGTCTTTAACTGGGTTATAACGTGGCTTATGAAGTGGGTTATAAAGAATGTAAGGTTGAAATGGGATTTAAAGTTGAGAAATCAGTAAGTGAAGGAGGTGATTCATGACTCCACCCATTTTTAGTTCAATACCTTTTCATTTTCTTTCAAATTTTTTAGACTTGAAGTGGCCAACTTCTCCTCTTCATTTTGATTTTTCCAATGAACTTTTCCTCTTGACTCCTCTCTTGCTCCTCTTCATTATTATTTTTCTTTCTTTTCTTGCATTTTTATTTTTATTTCTGTGTTTGTGACTTGCCACCTCTTTCCTCAGCCGCTACACTACTCAACTTTAGGTATCTCTTCTCCATTCATCCAATGTTGACCCTGTCTTGTCCATCTTTAGCTCCTTCTCCTTTACCTTCTAAATTCCTAGAGTGAGGATAGGTTTGAGTCAGGTCCATAGGTTCAGGTGCAAGTACTTAGGTGCACAAGGGCAGTTGATTAGGATTTGGTCTATTTAAGCTCAAACTATCCAAGAGAAGGCCTTGATTCTTTCCTAAGTTTTATGAGTGCTGTCAGTTGTTTCAACTTGGAGGTGCCTAACTTCTAGTGAGGGCATTGCCTCAGCCAGTCTTTAGAGTTAGAAGAATTGTCTCAGTCACTCCTCGAAGGAAGGAAAATTTTTTTGTAGGCCCAACTCTCACTGGTTATGTCCTTCCATTGAACTTTTAACTATGTCCTTACCTTTTTCTCTCTTTAATGATTCACTCAGTACTGATACAAGTGACTTTACTTGGTGTTAACATCATGGAAAAGTTAAAATTTAAAAGCTTGTAATGCCTAAAGGTCTGCAAAAATTTTAAATTTCTTTAATTTTCATGATTCTCAGGTGAACATAGCTCCATTCCTATCTTTACTTACTTGCCTCTGCTACACTTGGGTTAACTACTTCATTGGTAGAACCTGCCACACCCCTAAACCTATGAGGAGTAGTGTCCTCACTGATTCAAGGGACAATGGTTGTGCAGCAGGTATAGAACACAGAAATGAACTACACTAAAGCTACAAGAGAGAGAAGCAGAACACATAATAAATAACAAAAAAAAGAATAAACACACAAAAATAAAAATTGACAGATTGGAAACTAAATAAACAAAATAAGGAGTAGTGTTATTGTACAGCTAAAGTGTGTATAAAGTAGATGGAAGTAAACTACACAAAAAATGACACATGACTTCCTAACGAAATACAAGTGCAAAATTTAATCATCAGAGTCCTTGTCCTCAGTCGGAGGTTTCTGGATTCCCTTCCCCTTTGCTTGCTTCAAAGTGGTAGCCGTCGACAGTGGTCTTTTGGAAGTAACTTTCCTAGGCTTGGCTGAGCTTTTTCTTAGAGGAGTGGGGGAAGGTTTGGGCTGAAAAAATGGGTAAGGGTGCAGTAGTGGGTAGGGTGGCAGTGGTTATCATTGTTGGTGGTAAGATTGGGGTGGTTAATGCTGTGGTGATTGGGTAGATAGTCTCAGGTAAAGGTATTGTACTTATGAGGGGTTGTAATGTCTGGATGAAGGGTGGAGGTGGTGGCGCAATGGGTGTAGATAAAGCTGAGGGGGAGGGGGTATGTGCTGGCAATGAGATTGGGGGCCTGACTGGCCCAACAGAGGCTGCTGGCTCAACAGTAGCATCAACTTTCTGAATTGTGGGGGTTGCTTCTCTCAATAATTCCTTCCTCTTCTCCCTCTTATCCATCATTGTGCCACTGATACCCCATTTTTTCTTTCTACTATTTTTGGGATTCAGGGCCACTGTCTCCTCTTCCCTTTTGAAGGGGTATTTTCCAAACTGCAGCAAGGCAGTGATCAGCCTGCAGTAGGGGAGGGCTTGAGGTTTTTTCTTTACCTTCAGCTTCTCACACAGATCTTTAATTCCCTCAAAAACTAACTTGGCTGCATCCAAGTAGTGGTTTCTGCGAAATGAGAGGAGGGCATCAGCTATGGGGTACCTCCTCTCTTACTCATGACAAGAGCAATACACATTTTCCCTCAACACTACATCCATGAGCTTGAGTTTAGGATTCTGGTCTCTCTTTCTGATTGAGTCTCCTGAGGCAGTAATTCCTCCAGTTAATTCTTTTACAATTTTAGTAATGGAGGCTGTCAAAGGGGGCCCAAACTCCACTCAGTGTTTTACCCAGCTGGTATCCCTAGTATTGTTGTAATGTCTGCCTGGTTAAACAACATCTCGAAGTTATCAATTAAGACCAGCAGTGCTGGGTTCCCATCATCACCCATTTTTAACTTTATATTCTGACAGAATAATCTCACTATCCTTGGGAAAACCAGCTGTGTTGGGGGCCTCAACAAGGGCAGTAGGGATGCATTGGTTAGATACTCAATGGAGACAGAGGTCTCCGGTAGCTCCTCAAAGTAGGCTTTATCAAAAATGGTTTCAGCCTCTAGCAGAATTGCCAACACAAACTCAGAAGGGACCCTGAGGTATTCATTATTCTCTTCCTCAGCAACCTCAGGGGCCACAGTCTTGCCCTTCATCAGTTTCTTCTTTGAAATTTAAGGGCTCTCAGTAGGTGGGTGCTCTCTGGCCCTCTTCTTTGGGGCGGATTTCTTATTTTCCTTTAAAATTATGGGGTCAGCACCAAGTGAGGGTACCGCAGAGGTCTCCAATGTATAGGCCTCTGCAATCCTTTCGGATTTCCAAGTGGCCACAGGGCTGCCACTCGGAGAAGGGTTTAGCATAGCCGCCAATGTATCGATGAATTCTGAAGTCTTGGCCATGGGTGCTCAAAAATTTTAAAATGAGGATTCACAAATCTCAAAAAATGCAGAACGCAATGAGTAAACACCGAAACACTAAATTTTGGCCCTACTCTTCTCTGAAGATCAAATCAATCACAGCACAGAGAGGAAATAGAGATTGTACCATTTAAGAGCTAGGGTTCCACCTCAACGTGTTCACATCGGCTCAAATCTCCTCAAACCTTGTTCAAAGAGACCGGAAGGTGCTAGGGAACAAAATGATAAAAGGAAAAAGCTTAACGTGGAGTGGCTTAAGGGATAGAGAAGAAAGAAAGAACTGGGAGCTCTGGTTGAGTGTGCCAAAACTAGGGTAGACAGATGAAATGAAGAAAATGAGGGGTTTTGCTGAGTTTATAGAGCAAATCCTGTGGTACATGCAGTTGGCAATAGGTGCTCATGGAGTAGGATTTTCACGTAGTTGGCTTCTAAGTCCGTGAGACATTCTGTGCATTGAAGGGCAAACTGCCTCACATTGAGAATCACAGCTCGAAAGTGCTAGCGTGAGGCTCATGTGTTACTTCAGAGTTACCTCAGCAACTCTCGCTGCAAGCACTAAAGCCATGCTTCACATACAGATTTGGTTCGCGAAGCAGAAGCAGCTTTGCGAGGTAATTTTTTATAGCCTTTGCTCATGCTTTTAGCATGCGAGGAAGCCCAGTGGTGGCTCACGCAACAAATTTAAGCTTTCTTCAGCTCAGCGAGGTAGCATTTCTTCTCAATCTTTACTCTGTTAGCTCAGTGCGACACATTAGTTAGTGCATCCATGCTGTTGTGCACCCAACCACTGTGCATGGGCACCAAACCTCAGACAGGTGATTCACTTCAATCATGAAACACATATGCCCATTTAAATCAACAAATTCATCAACATTATAGGATTCTAAAGATAGTTTTTTAGATCAAGTTCAATGCAATTATGATGAGAGCACCTCAACCAATCATCCACAATCATGAATAGCAAATTCCAATGATAAAAATGCACAAGTATCCAACATAAAATTCAACACAAAATTCAAAAACAAACAGATTAAGTAAGACAAGCAAATCATCATAACACTAAAAACACCATTGACATAATTCTATAGAACATAAATCAAAACATAATTTTCATACATATGGTACACTTATTACCAATGTTTGGATCACTGAGCACTAGCTTTCTCCTGAGTAAAGGATGCATCACCAATCATATACTGACCTTTCGGATTTGTCAGAGGCTGACTAGGCAATTTTTCTTCATCCCTCCTATTCTGAGTATTACAAATCCATCCCAGCTGGTCCTCAATCTTCTTAATGCTCTGTCCATGAGAATTGATAGTTTGCACTAAGCTCCCAAAATTCTGTATTGAAGCCAGCATCTGCTCTTCAAATGAAGAGGATCTGGGCTGCTGTGGGGGTAGGGCCAATTGGTTAGACTGTAGGGCAGGTAATAAAAAATTTTACCTTGGTGGGTAACCTTAATTATACTGGTGCTGGGGTTTGTAAGGAGCTACCATTTGCTGCTGCTGGGACTGAGGATAGGAATCTTGTCTCCACCTCAGATTTGGGTGGTTCTTCTAAGAATACCCAGCAGGTTGCTGCCCAAAAGTTTGAGCAGCATTGGCATGCTCCATAACAAAATAAAAAAATTGGTTGGCAGATGGACAATCATGAATAGAATATGGGGGAGATTGGCATATCAGACATGCCTCCTCCACCTGTGTAACCATCCGGGGCTGCACCACATTCATTAATTTGTCAAACTTCAAGCTCAGGTTGTCCACCTTCCTCTCCAGATCACCTTGCACCTTCACTTCATATATTCCACCTCTAGGGGTGGCCTCTTTCACCATCTTAGCTGGGGTCTAACTGTTATTGTGTGACAGAGACTCTTGCTGCATGGAATTTTCTCCTATTATGTCAAACAGCTCCCATGCTTTCTCAGCTGTCTTGTGGAGGTAGCTACCACTACAGGAAGCATCCACCATATCCCTGCTCTTGGCATTAATTCCTTGATAAAACACTTGAATAAGCTGCCACATTGGGATTTGGTGGTGGGGGCATTGTTTTAACATCTCCTGGAATCTTTTCGAAGCTTCATTAAAACTCTTAGTTGAGGACTGAGTGAATGATAGAATATCTATCCTCATCTGACTTGTTTTGTTCATGAGAAAAAATTTAGCCAAGAATTTGGTTTGAAGGTCACTCCATGACTGTATGCTATTGGCAGGGAGCTTTGATTGCCATGTGTTGGCTTTTTCCTTTAGTGAGAAAGAAAAAAGTTTCAATTTAATGGCCTCAGGCCCCAAGCCAGCAATGTTGAAGGTAGTGCAAAGTGCTAAAAATTGGTCGATATGCTTGTAGGGATCTTATTTACTCAGCCTATGAAATGAAGGCAGCATACTAATGGTGGTGGATTTAATTTTATAGTTCCCCTCAATAGAGGGAAAGTGAATGCAGAAGGGGGAGGTGTACTCCCCAGGTGCCTTGTATTCTTTTAATGTCCTCTACCTCTCAGCCTTGATAGCTGATTCAGTTTCAATAGCAGGGCGGTGTGTGCCTAGGTCTAAGGATCCTTTCAACCTCTGGATTTAGAAGTTCTAGCTCAGGGTTTAAAGACCTTCTACCATGCATATACCCACACCCACAGTAAGTACAGAAAATACTCACAAGCACACACAGAATATTTCAAACAAAAATCAGCAACTACACAGATTTATACTAAACAAACACAAGGAAGTAAGCATAAATAGATTGAGATTTAGGGGGAAGGAAGTGCAAATAGAGCTAGCTACACTCTAGTTGCAACTTTAGCTTCTCCCATCTTCTGTTGTTCATTTCTGCAAAATTCCACAAAGAATCATTAGTACTTTCATTCTAGATTAGTCACAGCTATAAAGAATTGGTTAGTCTAAATTATAATACCACTCAGGCCAACTAAAAAGATCAATATCCTCGACAGCGGTGCCAAAAACTTGTTGGTCGGATTTTAGACTGTTGCTATTTTATTAAGAACAGTGGAGAGAATAAATTCAGAGTAGAGATGTGGAGATGGGTCATTACAGCAAGTCTAAAACACACATAATCCTGCAAGATATAGGGTCCATTGTAGCAAGTTTTGATAAGTAAGAGTTTGTCCCATAAAGCAATTGATCAAGAATCCAAAATGGGCTATAATAGTAGACCTCCAGATCTAGCTACAGATCTGACAATCCTAAAGAAAGAGAGTTGGGTGTCACGACTACACTAAATTAATCCTAAAAATAGAGAAATAAAATATAGCCCTCTCCTAAAGAAAGGGTTAAGAGGAAGACGGTGGTAGTGTGTGCCAAAATAAAATATAAAAATTATGAAAAGTAAGCAGGTCAAGCTAGAGTTAAAGCAGTGATGTAACTCAGATTTAGTCTATCTCTATAGTGTTCCTTGCTGAGACGCTATTAAAAGCCTCAACAAGGTAAAATTATTTGATTTAACCCATGCCATTTGGGGCGCTCTTAGGGCTATACTCTGTCCACTCTAATGGTCACAGGGTATCCGATAGAGTCTGTCAAATCCCATTGGTTAAAACAGACATTGCCAATCTAACCCAGGGGAGTGGGCTGATCATTCCCCCAGCCACTGGGCAAGATCCAGCCATGAATGCTATTACAGCACTATGTAATTTCAGTGCTACAAGCTTCCCATATTTGCGCATAGACCTGGCTGACATCCATAGGTATTGCAACCCATAAGATCCTAAGTGCTTTGCTAAGGCCAACTACTCACTAGTGCCTACAAAAAGTACCATGCAACAGGTTGAATAAGGCTTTAGATTCAGCTGGTCATTGCTACAAATGGTCTGTAATGACTCAGCCTCAAGCTATAATTACTATAAAGAGATCAGATCTAACATCTGATGTCGGCTAGGTAAAATAGAGGGGAGCCAGTTCCTGTACAAATCTCCTCACAAGGCTCTAGAAGCTCATGTGTAGGGGAGAAGAATCCTTCTCAAATATATGAATAGACACAACCTTAGGGCTATACTCTATCCACTTGAATGGTCAAAGGGTATCCCATTAGTCTGTCCATCCCACAGAGGCCTAAGAAAGAACATGGAAACTACTGCAACCACCATGGTCCACAGGCCTCTGAGCTCCCCAGATCTCGCTAAAGATCCAGCATTGCTTTCCATGGGGCTATCAAACTAAGAGAAATCAGATGGTAAACAATAGACCTACTAGAAATTGAATGGGCTAGTCCCAAATACATGGATCCTATAGACATCTAAAGAAACCATAAGATCTTTAGATTTAATTAGGTATTAAAACGGTAACCCATTGATGAACATAAAACTTACAATGAACTGTCTCCAGGCTGCGGCTTGTACACAACTGCTCATCCACAATCCTAATGTAAACCAAAAACCTATTACAAACTGAAATAAAACTAAACCTTGCTGCTTATAGGGGAGTTAGACAACAAGTGCTGGGCTAAGAGAGAAGAAGAATAAGAAAAAGAGATGATCAAACCCTAACCTGCTGGAGTTCTCTGCCGGTAGAGGTTGAAGGAAAGATAAAAATAATAAACTCTAAGTACAACTTATATACTCTATCAAAATTGCCTTTGCTCTAAAGAGATTAACTCTAATTTTTCTAGCAGACATAGCACTGTTTCAACCCTTAGATGTCTGGAGATATGCACCTTGAAATTCATGCCTCAGGAAGTGTGCCCTAGCCTTGGGAAATTCCTAAAAAGTCCTTCAGTTAAAATTGAGAAGTGGGGAGCCTAAGCTTCGTGGGGTTGTATCTTCTTTTAGCTCATTCGCGCAACTATTTTTCCTTCACAAAGTTGCCTTTTGTTGGTGGGAAGTGCTTGCTTGCGTGTTAGCTATTCATTTGATCGCGCAGTTCGCTGGCGTTGCAATGCTGTTGCGGAGATGATCTAGAGCGCCAGGATTTCTCACTTAGTTGAGCTTCAGAAGCTTTCTCTCGCTAAGTACTCGCACAGTTATGCTCCTGAGCTCATGTAGTTAATGGTAAGGCTTTAGAGTGCGTGAGATTAGTGTGAAGAGAATTCTGGGCGTCTCTCCCTTTCAGGGCTATGCGAGAACTCTGCGAGGTGACATTTTGTTCAGTGTATATATGAACTTGCTGTGTTCTTCATGTGATTGCTTTAAGGCTTGATCTCCGCGAGAACTTCGCGACCATAGATTCTAGGGACTTTAACCTACGCGATATTCATGAGGACATTTTAGCTGTCCTTCTGACTGTGTGGCGTATCTGTGTGAGGGCCTCTTCCACTACATCTTTAGCTTCATGAGGAAGCTCCTCAACTCTGTGAGGTCTATCTTTTGCTGCTCTGGTGCATTGCACTTACTGCTGTCGCAGTCTCCTCCCTTCCCAGCTAACTTCATTCATCTGCTAGACTTTGGTCAATGGTGATCAGCAACCATGAGTCACCATGGTGAGCACTACCAAGGTGTTCCATTAGGCTTTGTCTTAGCTGTCATCTTTGCGTGTATTTTCTCTCTTTTGGGCCAAAAACAAGGAGTTTGTATTAAGCTGCACATTTTATTGCTAACTACAAAACACACTTAACAAATAATTATTAGTCTGCTTCAAGGTCTAGCAAAGGCTAAGTTAAGATATGAAAAGTGGTACTTTTCAGTGAATAATAGATGCGCTTCAGAAAGCATGAAAAGTTGAGTCCTCGATATATTAGACTGTTTGAGGTATTGGGGAGAGTGGGTGAAGTTACATACAGGGTTGCATTACCCCCGCAGCTTGATAGAGTGCACGATGTATTTCACGTGTCTATATTACAGAAGTACGTGCGAGACCCAACTCATATCCTTGATGTGTCACCAGTTGAAGTCTACAGGGATCTAACGGTCATTGAGGAACCAATGCAAATTTTAGACCGAATCGAGCAAGTGTTATGCACAAAATGGATTCCTTTGGTGTTGGTTCAATGGAAGAATCACTCTAGAGAGGAAGCAACATGGGAACGCAAAGCCAAGATTTGCGCCCAACATCCCTCATTATTTTTGTGATCTGGAGAGGGAAAGGATTTTGTAAAGGTCCATTGTGACCGAAGTTTATGTAAACAGTTTGAATGATGAATAAAATGGGTGAGTTTGATGTTTAAAGCTCAAGAATGTCCAATAAAACTCAAAAATATAGAAATTAAGTGTTTTCTGTAATTTCGATCGATCAAAATTTGTTTTGATCGATCAAATTTGATTTTGATTGATCGAAGTGTGTTTCGATCGATCGAAATATCTTGGCAGAAAGTGGATATTGTATAAATTGAGGCTTCTTAAATTCGTTTGATCGAATTAATTTTTGATCGATCGAATTTTGGTTTCGATTGAACGAAATAAATTTCGTTCGATCAAAAGTATGTATGGGCATGAGAAGTTCGATCGGTCGAAAAGTTTTCGTTTGATCGAATTTGGACTTCAATTGATTGAACTGAAATTTGTTCAATCGAAATGTGGGCCCCAATCTAATTTTAGCTAGTTTCGATTGATCAAAATGATTCTCGATCGATTGAAATCATAGCTTGTTCTTTATAAATTGGATTTCGATAGATCGAAATATTTTTGATCGATCGAATCGGGTGTATATATATAGAAGCTACGTTTTTAAGTTCAAATTTTTAGAAAAATTTGGGGGTTCTGTTAGGGCTTTCAAGGGTTTCATGTTGGGGGATCAAACAATCGATTGATTGTGCGTGGATTCGCTGAGGAATGAAATCCAAACCTCATAAAATTGGTAAATCCCTAACTTTGAGCTTTTGATTTCAGTTTTTTTGTACTAAATCTTAGAGATTTAAAAAGAACCCTAGATTTTTCTTCCTTTTTCAAGTCATGCCTCCAAAAACAAGATTAGCCTCCAAAATCCCTACATCGAAGAAGCCTAAGACTGTAGCAGGTTCTTCGCAACCCGAACCCACCACGGGTGCTTCACAACCACCACAAAACGCTCCACCGTAAACCACTGCCACGCAACCAGCTCCTTCTCAAGCACCCCAACCAGACCGACCAAACGAATGGTGGGCTGAGAAGGGATTTACGTATGAGTATACCATCGATCCGACGCTATTTGAAACGCCCAATGTGCCCGACATTGATGCATGGGCACTTGACTATTTGGGTAAAGCCAGTTTAGACAACCTTTTGAAACCCATCCATCCATACTATTATTCGTGCCTCGTGCGCTTGTTTTACCAAAACATGTTCAATGGTCCTAACCCTACCACCAACATCTACAGCAAGATCAATGGGAAGACATACATTTTTACCCATGCGATGGCCTGCAAGGCCTTGGAATGTTTTAAAGAATATGGCCCTAGAATTAATTTGTTGCCCCCAAATCCTCCAAATCTGACCCATCTTTACGTAGCGGAGAGAATGACTCGAGGGCGAGTTGCACCTGGTAGAGTGATCAAACGAGCGGATCTACCGAGCTATATGTGGATGCTCGATATGATCTTCAAGTGTAACCTGTACCTGATCTGCCATGAAATTAAGAGATGAGGGGTGTTGATGGAAGCGCTATTTATAGCTTTTGAGGGTAAATGGTTTGATGCGGCTACTATAGTATTTAAGGGGATAAAACATGGGAGGAAGAAATTGTTGGCAGGGGTAGAAAAGCTCGAGGATTACATTCCTTATGCAAGCTTCATTTCTGCAATGTTTGATGAATATTCGGCAACCACTGTGCACAAAGTTTCTTCGCGGGAGCCTAAATCCTCCGATATCGAGGTCTTCTATACCTTCAACCAATGGAGGAAAACCTTCAATCGACTGAAACTACACCTTCAGCCAGCTCTTCAAGTACCTCCTATCCCTCCTCAACCTCAGGAAGAGCCTGCACAAGGTGCGCCACAGCAAGACCAACCTGCTCCCGATGTGCCACTTCAAGAGCTACCTGAGGTCATCCCTCCAGTTCATCAGTCACCTCATATGCCAGTACCACCCGACCATCAAGCAGCTCTGATCACCAATGAGGTGTTAGCTTCTCTCATCCAGGAGAGTAATCGCCAGCTCAATCAGCGCCTCGATTACTATGAGCTGCTCGTGGAGGACGTTTTACACGCCATGTACCCTACCAACTATGTTTAGAGGATGGCGGCCATGCATGCGTGAGTATTCAACGCTTCTACATCAGGCGCTATTGCAGAGGACCCATGGCTTGATGAGGCGGCCAGTGGGGATCATGCGGAGGAGACAGAGGATGTGGCGGATCCTACTGGAGTGGTGGATCCTACTGGAGCAACGGGAGGGGCTGATGCATGACAAAATTGGGGAAAATTTTGTGAGCTTGAGAGATTTTGTTTTGAAATTTAATATTTAGTGGGTATGTATAAATTTTTAACTATGGTGGCATGGTTATCGCTTTTACTTTTTATCGTTATAATTATGGTGGCATGGTCGCCACAATGATCTAAATTTTGATATGCTAATCTTTTGTTGGTTAATGATGTCTTTGAATGGAATTAACTATAATTTATTGTGTGTGAACTGTGTGTGTGTGATGACATTTTCGTCACGAGATGGATTATTTAGCCATGTGTGGTGCCTTACGAGGTCACCATTCTTGTGCCTAACCGCACGTTGGATCAATTTCCGAGGACGAAAATTCCTAAGGTGGGGAGAATGTAATGTCCCTGAGTTCTGACCTATAAACTATACACCTCGGCATGCATGCTTGACGATCCATATGTGGAGGACGACGCCGATGGACTATGTAACTTCAATAGATCAAATCCGACGGATCGGATTTTGTGTATGTGGATTAGGTTATGGGTTAGTGAACCCTCGTACACCCAACCGTGGTGTCACTGTCTTGTACCGAAGCCTAGGCCCTGGTTATAAAAGGAAATAAAGGCCTCTTTTGTTTTGCATCCAATACCTTATTAATTGCTCGTTATTTGGAATTAAGAGGGGAATTAAGAGGAGAGAGGGTGAATCGGTTATTGAGTGCAAATTGAATTCGAGAGTGATCCGTTCTCAAGGCTTGCTGGTAAGGGTTTGGAGCAATGAACAAGCTGTTGTCCGCTTGGTGAACCCTAGTGTGAATTTGGAAGCAAGGATTGAGGATTTGGATAAAATTAAGGTATGAAATTAAGGCTAGATCTTGAAATTATGTTAGTGATGGCTTTTTTTCGATTTGAGATCAAGGAATCACAAAAAATGAGGTTTGAATTGGGAAAGAAAAGAGAACGAGTGTGAAAACCCAAGAACAGACGAAATTTGTTCATTTCGACCGATCGAAATTTAGTTCGATCAATCGAAATGGACTTAGGAAGGAATGATTCGAAGTTTGAGGAAATTTATTCGATCGAAATGAATTTTGATCGAACGAAGTGTGTTTCGATCGATCAAATCTTACACTTGATCGATCGAAACATATAGAATAGAGATATTAAAAAAGCCTGTTGTGAGGATTCGATCGATCGAAATATCTTTAATCGATCGAATTAGAAATTTGATCGATCGAATCAAAATTCGTTCGATCGAATTGTGTGGATTGTTATTTAGTTTCTGAGAGATTCGACCGATCGAAACATTTTCGATCGATCGAATTATATGATTTCGATTGATCGAATTAAAATTTGTTCGATCAAACTGTGTTGTGATCATTTTGCTTCTGTGAGGATTCGACCGATCAAAATTACTTTCGATTGATCGAATTTGTGTTCGTTCGATAGAAATGGAAGAATCGTTCAATCAAATTGGGAAATGCCGTGTATGTTTTGTGGAGTTTGACCGATCGAAATGAGTTTGATCGATCGAAACCAGGTTTCGAGCAATCGAAATAGGGATTCGATCGATCGAAATTGAGATTCGGGATTTTATTGTGTTTTGACTATCAGATTTTTAGGGGAGTTGTCATAGTATGTTTAGCATAGTTCTGATGTGTGGACCATGGATTTTATATGTTTAGGTGACCTGGTGTTGTGTGACGAAGGACAACCCAAATGGCGGATTGAGCGCGTGCGGGTTAAGATTTTGAGGTAGAGAACACTTGATATCATGTGCATTTATTACATTTGCATGTGTGTTATATTACGATGCAAATTTTGATTCAATCATGTGAATTTCGTTTATGACTCTAATTTGAAAAGGCATGCGTATCATCATGTTTCTGAATTGTGTAAGAAGTATGGAATCTTTCGAGATTCATTCCAATTTATGTATGTGTGTGATCTTCACATTTCATTCCGACTTTTGAGCAAAACTATAATTATCACTTTACACGACGATAAGCTATATGTATGTACTTCGATTTAAAGTTCTATGTGAATACCCGACCGACGCGGTGGTATAACTGCGACTGACGCAGCAGGATATCCGTGACCGGTACGGCGGCCAATCCGTACACCATTTGTGCTATGTGCTTTGTGACTCCTACCGTATAACGGTAATTATGTTTGGCCAAGTGTCCAACTTTATGGGACCTTGGATATATGTGAAAAGGGTTCATATGAGCGACGATGGTGGGTATTCCATCTGGGGCTTGAGGCTATAGTTCCTCATTCAAATACTTTAAGTAAAGTACTTTTAAGTTTTCTTTTCATATGTTGAAATAAAAATGTGAACATGTGTGATGAATTTCAAACAAGTATTGCATGTGTCTTTCATGCCACAATAATCACACTGTGCATATGTTCGGACAAATTTTATTTCATTATACCATGAGATATATGTTTGATGTCATAATAAGCATGCTATGAGTTTTTCCCTACTGAGCTTGGATGAAGCTCATTCCTCGACTAAATGTCACAGGTTCAGGAGAAGGAATTGGAACAGAGATCTAGGAGAGGGAGGATCCTGAGTTATCACTTGGTGAGGATCTAGAAGAAATCTCCCATGAGGGTTGTTTTCTTTGTGCGATGCTAAATATATCGGGCCTTAGGTTGAGAGATTAGGATTTTGAGATGATGTGAAGAATACTTAATTTGAATGCTAATTGTTACTTAATTCTTTTTGGTGAACCATGTTTCGGTAAGGATTGGTCCTTACCGGTGATTCTCGTCGGTTCTCTTTCCATAGGTCTTCATATGGAATTAGAACCATCATTTTGAGCTTTTGATGGAACTAATGCATATTTTCACTGTATTCTGTTATGTGAGTTCATTAGTATGGTTCTACTTTGTTTCTGCTGTGCAATGAGATGCTATGTAATTTGTTCGGGGTTTGGCCTTAGTGCCAGCATACTAACGACGCAGGTTTCGGGGTTCAAAAATTTGGGCTGTCACAGTTTCACCAGAACATAAAAGTAACTTCTATTTTTTTTAAATGATCCATCAGCTAGAAAGATCCATTGGATATGAGAAAACACTCAAATTCGTGCACAGATTATGTTCAAAATTTATCAAAGTTCTCATTATCATTATTTTATTTTATTTTTTTGCTTCAAAAATTCCATATAGATTCAACATAAAAAGATCAAATTAAGATTCCCTAACTATTCAACAGCAAAAATAAGCACAAAAATCAAATCCACAGTTAATCAAGAAAAAATTCTTCAACTTCCATGCTCTGACGTTTGCTGGGCTATTTTAAGTACTTGCTGCTAACTTTATTGAAAATGGTGACAAGAATGGGGTCAGTGAAAATCAAAGGTGGATTATAAAGCAGCAAGCCTAAAAATACACAGTCCTGCAAGATACAGGGCCTGTTGTATTAAGTTTTAATAAGTAAGAGTTTGTCCCTCAGGAAAAGTTGATCTAAAGCTCCAACAGAGCTATCTTTAGTAGGCCCTCCAGATTTGGCTACAGATCTGGCAATCCTAAATGGAAGGAGATTTAAGGTCACTATTGTTCAAATCCTAAGGTAACCTGATGCCTAAACTACAGAAAGGGTTTAGAAGAATGATAGAGTGTGAGAAAATAAATATAAGAGGGTCAGAAGTAAGCTATTAGGTACAGATCTGATGGGTCTTATAAATCAGACTCAGATCTGCTGCTATAGAAATTCTGTCCAATGGCTACATTATCACCAAAGAGGAGAATGGATCCAACTCACCCCTATGCTATGATCCAATCCCTTATGGCTATAACCTGTCCACTTAAATGGTCACAAACTATCCAATAGGGGAACCACAGTCCAGAGATGGGTCAGAACAAGTTTATCATTGTAGGCACTACTTCATCCAGGCTACCAGTTCAAGAATCCATAGGAATCTCAACCTCTAAAGTTCTGTGTGTGGGGCTAGGCCTGCAATGTGCACTAGCCTAGACACACAGGAACAACAAGAGTTTGAGTACTAGTTTTAGGTATAGCTGTTCACTACTTTAGAAAGACTGCAGTGATCCAGTCACAAGCCTACAATCTCTACAGCCAGATCAGATCTGCCATCTGATATAGGGGAGTCTGTCTCTGCACAATCTCTCATAAGGCTACAAGCACAATTGCAGAGAAGAAGAATCTGTCTTAGATCTGTGGATTGGCCTCACCCTAGGACTATAACCTGTCCACTTGAATGGTCACAGATTATCCACAGAGGCTATCCTCCTCACAAAGGTTTGAGACAGAACAAGAAAATTATTGCCACCACCATGTTCACAAGGCTACCAGCTCAAGCTCCCATAGGGATTCAGATTTAGTGAATCCTGTGGTGGGGCAAAGGCCTACAATGTGCCTAACCTAGACACACAGGTCACTTGGATCTAAATAAAACCTTAAAAACAATCCTCCATTGCTTATAATACAACATAACAATGGAGGATCTCAAGGCAACAGCCTTGTACAGAACAACTCATAAAACACCAATCCCATACATGCATAAAATCCTATTATAAAGCTCCATTAAAACTATTCAAAATAGACATATAAAGGCATCGCTAGCAAGTGCTGGACTATGGAGAGAAGAAAAAAAGGGAAAAAGAAAACTGCCTAAACCCTAACCTTAGCCTACTGCAATTCTACAGTTGGTTAAAGGAGTACAAAAGTCCAGTTCCTTAAACCTAAACTAGGCTTAGGCTTATATAGCAGTCAGCTCTGTGATAATTAGGATTAGGAAAACCCTAATTTATCAATGCTATCGTGGCCCATTTATGTTCCTTGGATGCCTCGAGGCGTGTGCATGGAGATTGGAGCATTGGAGTGCATGCCCTAGTTGCTGAAAGATCCCAGATTGTCCCTGCAGAAGTGGGGAGAAGTTAAGATCCCGAGCCTCGCTAGGTAGAAATGAGTTCCAGTTCTTATCACGTGATAGAATTGGCATCGTGGGATTGGATTGACTTGAAGCTCTTGCAGTCCGAGATTGGTACTTTGGTCATCGCGGGGATGCTTTGGTCGTCGCGGGATTGCTCTTTCCATTTGAATGGCGCAGGAATTACGCGCGTAGTTCGTTCCTTAGTGAATCCCGCGGGGATACTCGCGAAGAAGCAAGGTGCATGGGCTTCTGGATTGCGCGAGTAGTTCCCTGAAGCTCTGTATCCTGCGGCCACTGCGCGACAACTGCGCACAGGAATGCCTGGAGCTCTCTCTCCTCAGTGAATCGTGCGAAGATTAAAGGCGACCTTCTTGAGCTGCGCGAGATTACGTGAGAGCTTATGACTGAGCCACATGAGAACTGCGTGAAATATACTTTTTACCCCCTTCTGTCATCAATCTATGCAAGAACGACGTGACCAGTTGGTGTGCTGCCTTCGGAAGCTCGCGACAACTGCGCGAAGCATTCTTTCTGGTTCAATTGAGCCCTGCGACATCTGTGCGAGGCTCACTTCTTAACTTGTTTTTGCTTTGCTCTGCCTAAGCTACAACCAGTTCTGTCTGAGTCTAACTTTCTTTCTCCTGAGGCACTTCTGGGGCAAAAAGGCAAGCTTCTTAGCAAGGTTAGGGCCTTATTTATAGCTGCCGCTTATTACCTACAAAATGGGCTTAGCACACATTTATTAAATGACTAAGGGTCTAACAGAGATTAAGTTAAGGGGTGAAAAGTGGTACTTTTCAGGTTTTAACACACCCCCAAACTAAATCTTTGCTAGTCCCTTAGGAAAGCTGTGATTAATTAAATGCCACTTTCGTAGGGATCACGGGTACATTTAGCATATGTACCAAGCCTTTTAAACCCCTAGGTGATCCCTAGTGGAGGAGTGAAGTCTCCTGAGGGTTTTCTGTGAAGATACCCACAAACTTCACCATTAGAACAGTTAAGTATAGTGCAGTTAATGACAACACAGATTTCAATGTATAAAGCTTCATTCCACACCTATTCTTTAACATTTAGAGGGAACTGCAGAAGTAATGCAGGCCATTCAAAACTCAAATTTTAGCAAGTGTTTGCATCACCACCATTCATTTTACATTAGAAATTCAATGTGTAAAAATTAGTATCCAGGTTGCCTTAAATTCAAGAATCAGGTTGGATACAACCCCAATGAGGTCAAAATTTAGACCCAATTCTTACCAGGGCTATCTCTCAACATTGACAGTCTGAGGGTGTTCACATTCAAAACAACTCAAGAGCAGTTATAGGCCCCAAATGGGTCTGCAAGCATGAGCATAGGCAAAGCTTCTAATTTCTGACATCCTCATGGCTTTTCACCATAGATTGGACAACTCTTTATCTCCACATGACAGCTCATTTTACTTTGGATCTACAAGGTCTTTTTGAATGGGTTGTAATGTGGCTTATGGGTGAGGGATGTAAAGAATCAAGGGGTAAAAAGGGAATCAAAATTAAGAAATCAGCAAGGTAAGGAGTGATTCATGACTTCACAACCTTCATTTCAGCAAAACTTCATCTTTCTTGATATATTCTAGAATCAAAGTGGCTAGCTTCTCCTCTTCTTTTCAATTTTCAGATGATGTTCTTCTCTAGGCTTCTCTTTCTTTTTCTCTTTTTATTTTTATTCAATCTTTTTATGATTTTTTATGATGAACTGCCACACAAATACCATTGATACACTGCTGTTCATAAGTTGCTTTTCTTCACCTTCCACAGAATGTTGGACCGTTCTTTCTATCTTTAACTCCTTCTCCTTTACTTTCTGAATTTTCAGAGTGAGGGTGAGGTTGAATCAGGTCATCAGGTTATGGTGCAAGTGCTCTGGTGTTTGTCAAAGAAAAGTAGGATTTTTTTAAGGTTCAACTAGTGTATGCAAAAGGGCAGATTTTTAAAGGTTGGATTTTCAGGCTCAAACTGTCCAATGAGGGCCTTGGATCATTTCCTTAGTATCATGAGTGCTGTCAATCAGTTTTGATTTGGAGGTGCCTAACTTCTCGTGAAAACGTCTTGATTCAATCATCCTCAGAGCAGAAATAATGTCAAAAACACTCTTCAAAAGAAAATGATGGGCCCAAATCTCACTAGGTATGGTCCTCAAATTAACCCATGGGGTGTATTTTCATCTGTTTTTCTCCTCTTAGGTTCACTGAGTACTAACTGAAAAATTTTCTGATGTTAGCTTCATGGTGGTGTCAAGATTTTAACAATTTCAGTTTCGAAAAGTCTGTAAAACTATTTTAAAATTTTCACAAATTTCCTCATTGTATCAAGTTAGGTGGAAATTGACTTTATTCATCCCAGTTACACCACCATTACTGCACTAAAGTTAACTATTCTATTGGCAAACCTACCCAGCCACACCCCCAAACCATGAGGAGCAGTGTCCTCACTGGTTCAAAATGTGCGATGTGCAGCAAGCATAAAACCTAAAAATAAGAAAACAGAAACTATAAAAGAGAAAAAGAGCACACAAAAATGAATGAGGATTTACGCATACATATAAGCAAAATATTGATAGATTTTATTATAGAGATAAAAGCAAACATATTATAAAAAGATAGAAAATTGTAAACCTAAAGACAATCTAACCAACACTTCTTATCAGACAAAATGGTTCTTCCTCCTGGCACAGGGATATTCTCAGCCTACCATGGAAGAGGAACTATAAGCCAGGAGGAGGTGGAAGATGAGGATCATGGAGATGGGTGTTGAGCAGGTGGTGGGGGGTTGGAAGAAGATGGTGGGGGAGATGCAGGTGGTTCGATTTTTTGCTTCTTCTTCTCTCTCTCCTGCTGATGGCCTGAGCAATAGATGTTCTTTCTTAGGACCTGGTCAATGAAAAGGAGTCCAGGCTCCAACTCTCTTCTTCTGATTGAATCCCCTGAGGCCTTTAATCCTCTAGTCAGAGTTCTTACAATCGTAGCAATTGAGGCACTCAGGGGGGACCATATCCACAGCTAGGGTCGAATGCAGCTGGGATATCCAAAACCTCAGCAATCACCTTAGGGCTAACCAACATTTCTAAGTCATCAATCAACACCAGTGGACCTGCTTGTCCATCTTTGTCTTTTTTGAACCTGATGTGCTGGTAAAAGAGTTGTACTAGCTTAGGGTAGGCTAGTGCTGGAATTCCTCTCATCAAGGGTGTCAGGCTCGCCTTGCTCATAAATTGAACGGTAGGGGCAGAGAGAGGCTCCTTCTCAAAGAAGGGTAGGTCGAAAGCTATTTCAGGCTCTAATGGGATTGAAGCCATGAGCTCGGAAGGTGTAGAAAACTCAGGGGTTGGCTCCTCCACCTCCTCAACCACCTCCTTCCCTCTTTTCTGTGCCTTTGAAGTCTTGACCTTTTTAGCAGACGGCTCAACAGGGGCCTTATCCTTGCCCCTCTTCTTTGGTGCACTCTTGGGGGCCATTTCAAACTCAAATATGAGAAAGGGGGACAGAAATCTGAGTGCTTAAACTAAAATTATAGGGTTTAGTCCAATCTGACGCACAGTACACCACAAGGTTTCTTAGCAGAGGGCAACTGATGGGGATGACGTGAGGAGCAAGTCTATAGGATCCTGGTGTGAATGATGGGATGTAGAAAGAACGCTGGAGGAGAGAGGTAAAAGAGCACTGAAAGCTAGGGTTTCACTGGATGAAGAAGGAAGATAGTACTGGACAGGAGACAAGCGCGGGGTTAAAATACTTGTCGCTAAGCTTGGCACGCTTTGGAAATATCTGGTCGTAGGATTAGGAATGAAACCTAGCGAAGGTGCTATTGAACTTGGATTGCACGACAATCTCTCAGGTTTACCTTCGAGCGCGCGATTGCATGTGAAGAATTCCATGTGAATTGCGCGAGAGGCTCCCAGGCCTCCTTTTGGATTGTGCGAAAGGCTCTGGGGTTCACTTTGAATCTCGCGATAGACTTTGAATCTCACAACAGCTAATGAAGTATTCTATTTGAATTGCACAAGAGTCTCCTAGGCTTCCTGCTGAACCTCGCGACAGCCTGTGAAAAGCTCTATTTGGATCGCCCGAGAGGTTCCTAGGTTTACTTGAATCCCGTGACAACTATAGAAGGGTTCTATGTGAACTGCGCGAGAGTCTCTCAGGCCTCCTTTTGAACCCAGTGATAGCAAAGTAGTAAACAGAGAGCATGTGCTCTCTGTTCTGCCATTTCCATTTGTGTTGTGGCTGGATCCTAGGTATGACTCTCCACCATAAGTACCCCCAAACACATTAAGATCAAACATTAAAATATAGACAACAAAAATCACCATTGAACATTGTGCATTCAGGCAAAAACCATCAATCCACGAGCAGTAATCATCAAACCAAGCATAAAGAATTTAAACCAGACAGGTCCAGATTCAGGTGGGGCCACTAAAATTTCCTAGAGAATTTGAACAAAAGAAAGTAAGACAAATTTAACAAAACCAAAGTATATATGATACAATATTGACACACCTGTGGATCAGTTTAACGAAGGATCCCCTTGAAAGTGAATGGTGTCCATGGGTTCAGCAGGTTTTTCAAAACAAGGCTTAAGCCTCTGACCATTCACCTTCAAGGTTTTCCCAGACTTGGGATCCTTGATTTCCACAACACCAGATGGGGAAACACTCATGACAATGTAAGGACCTTCCCATCTGGATTTCAGTTTGCCAGGAAAAAATTTAAGTTTGGAGTTAAACAACCAAACCTTGTCACCAGCTATGAAGTTCTTTCTCAACAAACCCTTGTCAAAGAAAGCCTTGGACCTTTCCTTGTAGATCCGGGCATTGGCATATGCATCCATCCTCAGCTCATCCAATTCTGACAGCTGTAGTAACCTGTGATGATCAGTAGAAGTTAGGTCTAGATTTAAATATTTGATGGCCCAATAGGCCCTGTGTTCTAACTCTACTGGGAGATGACAAGCCTTGCCATAAACCAGTCTGAAAGGGGACATCCCAATGGGAGTCTTATAGGCAGTTCTATAAGCCCACAATGCATCATTTAGCTTGTCAGCCCAGTCTTTCCTATCAGTCCTCACAGTCTTCTCAAGGATGTGCTTGATCTCCCTATTAGAAATTTCAACTTGCCCACTGGTTTATGGGTGGTAGGGAGTAGCAATCCTATGGGTGACAGAATATTTCTTGAGCAAGCTCTCGAGATTTCTGTTGCAGAAATGGCTACCCCCATCACTAATAATGGCTCTAGGGGTGCCACATCTTGAGAAGATATTCTGCTTTATAAACTTGAGGACAACCTGATTATCATTAGTTCTTGTGGCAATAGCTTCTATCCATTTTGAAACATAATCCACTGCCACTAAGATGAAATGATAACCATTTGAAGGAGGAAAGGGGCCCATAAAGTCAATACCCCAGACATCAAACAGTTCCACAACAAGGATGGGCTGCAAAGGCATTGAGTTTCTTTTAGACAGCCCTCCTAATTTCTGACATCTCTCACAGGTCCTGCAGTGTGTATTGGCATCTCTGAATAAAGAAGGCCAATAGAATCCACACTGTAAGATTTTGTCAGCTATTTTTCTTCTACTAAAGTGGCCTCCACAGGCATTTTCATGGCACATGGCTAGAATACTGGGGACATCACTTTCTGGAATATATTTTCGGATGATTTGGTCTGCATAATACTTGTATAAGCAAGGTTCCTCCCAGAAAAAGAATTTGACCAGTGAGAAAAATAGGTCTTTGTCCATTTTGGTCCAATGGGCAGAAATCTTGCCTATAACTAGATAATTTACAATGTGTGCATACCAAGGAACCAAGGATTGAATGGCAAACAGTTGCTCATCTGGGAAAACATCAGTTGTAGGATCATCAATACATTTATCCAACGCAATTCTGGACAAGTGGTCAGCCACCACATTTTCTACACCCTTTTTGTCCTTGATTTCAATGTCAAACTCCTGCAATAGGAGTATCCATCTAATCAGCCTGGGCTTAGAATCCTTCTTGGACAATAGGTACTTTAATGCTGCGTGGTCTGTAAAAATTACAGTTTTAGACCCAAGTAGGTAAGGTCTAAATTTGTCCACAGCAAAAACCACTGCCAGAAGCTCTTTCTTAGTTGTTGTGTAATTCAGCTGAGCTTCAGCAAGTGATTTGCTGAGATAGGCAATGACCACTGGCAGCTTATCTTTCCTTTGGCCCAAACCAGCACCTATTGCCAAGTCGGATGCATGACACATCAACTCAAAGGGCAGTGCATAGTCAGGTGTTTGGAGTACAGGGGCAGAGGTGAGGCAAATCTTCAAAGTTTTGAAAGCTTCAAGGCATTCAGCAGAAAAGCCAAAGGGCACATCCTGGCAGAGTAGTGGCACAATGGTTTAGCAATTTTACTGAAGTCTTTAATGAACCTCCTGCAGAATCCAGCATGCCCAAGGAAAGATCTGATTTGTTTGACTATTCTTGGGGGGGGCAAATTTGTAATGAGGTCAACTTTAGCCTTATGTACCTCAATCCCTTCTTTAGAGACTACATGGCCCAACACAATACCTTGTGTTTCCATGAAGTGGCTCTTTTCCCAACTTAAGACCAGATTGGTCTCCTCACATCTTTGCAAGACCAGGTGGAGGTGTTGCAGACATTGGCCAAAACGGTCCCCATAAATAGAAAAATCATCTATAAATATTTCCAAGAATTTGTCAATCATATCAGAAAATATGGCATACATAAACCTCTGAAAGGTGACTGGGGCATTACACAGGCCAAAAGGCATCCTTCTGTAAGCAAAGGTGCCAAAAGGGCAAGTAAATATTGTTTTCTCTTGATCAAGAGGGTGCACAGGGATCTGGTTATACCCTGAGTACCCATCAAGAAAATAGTAAAAAGCTTTTCCAGCCAACTTATCTAGAATTTGATCAATGAATGGGAGAGGGAAGTGGTCTTTTTTGATCTTAGAGTTGAGCTTTCGATAATATATGCAAACTCTCCAGCCAGTGGTCTCCCTGGCTGGTCTCAGCTCTCCAGACTCAATTGTGATAACTGTTATGTAAGATTTCTTGGGCACCACTTGGATAGGTGCCACCCATTCAGAATCAGAAATGGGGTAAATTACCCCAGCATCTAGCAATTTAATGATTTCTTTTAGGACCACTTCCTGCATGTGAGGATTCAGTTTCCTTTGCATTTCCCTGGAGGGTGTTGACCCCTCCTCCAAATGGATCCTATGCATACAGATTGATGCATCTATCCCTCGTAGATCTGCAATGGTCCAGCCAATTGCCTTTTATGCTTCCTGAAGATTGTTAGTAATTCTTTCTATTGCTCATTGGTAAGAGAGGAGGAGATAATTACAGGAAGTTTTTCATCTTTCTCAAGGAAAGCATATTTCAATGTTTCTGAAAGCTTTTTGAGATCCAGATCAGGGGCTTGTTGGGTGGATGGCAGGATTGGTGCTTTGTTGGTTTGAGGAAGGGGCAGTAATATAGGTTTCTAAAAAATGGCCTGCCCAAAATGACAGGTGTAGGGGATGTACTCTTGTTGCAGTCCATGTCCAAAACAAGGAAGTCTACAGGGTAAAAGAACTTGTCCACCCCCACTAAGACATCCTCAACCACTCCCATAGGTCTCCTCTCAGACCTGTCAGCCATTAACAGCACAATGGGGGTGGGTTTTAGCTCCCCCAAACATAGTTGCTGATACACACTGTATGGCAGTAGGTTAACACTGACTCCAAGGTCTAGAAGGGCCCTTCCAATTGTGTGGTCTCCAATTATGCAGGTAATAGTGGGTATCCCTGGGTCTTGCAACTTCTCTGACATTGTCATATTTAATACAGAATTAACTGTATCAGTTGCAAAGACCTTTTTGGACAAATGGCCTCTAGCTTTTCTTTTCTGGGTATAAAGGTCTTTCAGAAATTTTGCATAGGCTGGGACCTGTCTAATTGCATCAAGTAGAGGCAAATTGATTTTTACCTGCTTAAAGGTCTCCATCATTTCCTCTATCTGTGCATTCCCCTTATCAAAAGGGGTAGGGCCATTCAAAGCTTGAGGAAATGGCAACTGAGGTACTGCTGGTTCCTCAGCTACAAGCCTATGACTAAACTTTTATTTTTTTCTTTTTTCATCTTTTATTTCCTGCTGAGGCTGGACTATAGCCTCGTTATTTTTCCCTTGTTGTAGGGTAGCAGGCAACTCTTGGCTCTGTGGTCTCACAATTCTGTTTCACTTTCATTCAAAAGGTCCTTGGAAATCACATCTCCTTGTTCCTTTCCCACCTGGTTGTCAACGAGCCTGCCAGACCTCAGGGTTGTGATGACATTAGCTCCCTCAAAACTTGAGGAACCTTCTCCAATTGAATATTGGCCCTTAGGGTTGGCCACTGGCTGGCTTGGCAACCTACCCTCTTCACTTTTAGCCAAGGCATTGGATATTTGGCCTAACTGTTCTTCCATTTTCTTTATGCTTTGACTGTGAGAAGTCATAGTCTTGGTCAAGATTCCAAGGCTTTGCAATAAGGTGAAAACCTGGTCTTCGAAAGAAGCATTTCGGGGCTAAGGTGGGGGAACTACCAACTGATTTTGCTGCTAGGGCAGCTACTGATACTGAAAATTTAACCTTGGGGCATATCCCGGGTTAAATTGCTGCTGTGGCCTTTGAGATCTGTTGTGGCTGCATATAGTCTTATCTCCACCTCAAATTTGGGTGGTCTCTCCATTGGTAACCAGCATGTTGGTGCTGGTATTCAAATGGCTATTTATTATAGTCACCAGATTGTTGCTGGCCAAATGATTAGGCAGCAGCAGCTTGTTCCATCACATACTCAAGATATTGCCCTGCAGATGGGCACTCTTCCATTGTGTGTTGTGGAGATTGGCATATCAGACATTCACTTGTGCAACCAATCTGGGCTGCACCACAGTTAATAGTTTATCAAACTTATCAGAAAGATTGGCCATCTGCATTCTTAGGTCATTGTTTTCACTAACTTCATACATCTTTCCTTTGGAAGTTTTAGCAAGCCCCAGCTTAGGAGAAGGCTCTTGAACAGTTTTTGACAAGGACATCTTCTGAAAAGCATTTTCGCTGATGACCTCGAACAAGTCCCATGCCTCATCAGCTGTTTTGTGTATGTAAGTTCCACCACAAGAGGCATCTACCATGTCTCTGCTTTTCTCATCAATCTTATTATAGAAGCTCTGGACAAGCTGCCAGTCAGGGATCTTGTGGTGGGGACATTGTTTGAGCATCTCCTTAAATCTATCCCAAGATTGATTAAAATCCTCAGTTGGGGATTGGGCAAAAGCAAGTATTGCTTTTCTCAACTGGCTGGTTTTTGTCTCTGGGAAGAATTTGGTCAGAAATCTTATCTGGAGGTCTTTCCAAGAAGTGATGCTGTTGTTTGGGAGACTAGCTAACCAGGTGCTGACCTTGTCCTTTAGGGAGAAAGGAAAGAACCTTAATCTAGTGGCTTCTGGTCCCAAACCAGCAATGAAGAATGTTGTGCACAGGGCTAAGAATTGGTCAATGTGTTTGTAGGGGTCTCCCTTACTGAGCCAATAAAAAGAGGGAAGCATTTGGATGATGGAGGTTTTAATCTCATAGTTTCCCTGAACATCTGGGAATTGAATGCTGAATGGAGAATTATAACCATCAGGAGCATTCAATTCCTTCAATGTTTTGGGTTGCTCTTCACCCATGACTGCTGTCTCAATTTCAGTAGGGGGCTCGACTGTGGTGTGTCTGGGCCTTCTTGGTCTTCTGCCCCTTTCTATCTCATGGTTAGGAGGCTCTAATGTGGCACTGAGGGATCTCCTTCCTAACATGCACACACACCAACAGCAGGGAAGACTACTTGCACACACATTGAAATTAACAAAATTACAACTATCCTAATCAACTGCTATAGAATTTTCAAAGGAGAAATAGACTGAGGTTTTGAGGGTTAGAGAAGTGCAAACAGAGGTAGCTAGACTCCCAGTGCAATTCTACTCTCCTTCTCTGCTACTGTCTAGATCTATAAGAAAAATTCCAAATGTAAATCAGCAGTATCAATTATTCACAAGTACAACTACCAAAGAATAAAGAATACAAAAATCTAGGGTTTACTAATAGATCAAGAACCCCAGCAACGGCGCCAAAAACTTGTTGGGCTATTTTAAGTACTTGCTGCTAACTTTATTAGAAATGGTGATAAGAATGGGATCAGTGAAAATCAAAGGTGGATTATAGAGCAGCAAGCCTAAAAATACACAGTCCTACAAGATACAGGGCCTGTTGTAGCAAGTTTTAATAAGTAAGAATTTGTCCCTTAGGGAAAGTTGATCTAAAGCTCCAAGAGAGCTATCTTTAGTAGGCCCTCCAGATTTGGCTACAGATATGGCAATCCTAAATGGAAGGGGATTTGAGGTCACTATTGTCTAAATCCTAAGGTAACCTGATGCCTAAACTATAGAAAGGGTTTAGAAGAATGATAGAGTGTGAGAAAATAAATATAAGAGGGTCAGAAGTAAGCTATTAGGTACAGATCTGATGGGTTTTATAACTCAGACTCAGATCTGCTGCTATAGAAATCCTGTCCAATGGCTACATTATCACCAAAGAGGAGAAAGGATCCAACTCACCCCTGTGCTATGATCCAATCCCTTATGGCTATAACCTGTCCACTTAAATGGTCACAGACTATCTAATAGGGGAACCACAGTCCAGAGATGGGTCAGAACAAGTTTATCATTGTAGGCACTACTTCATCCAGGCTACCAGCTCAAGAATCCATAGGAATCTCAACCTCTAAAGTTATGTGTGTGGGGCTAGGCCTGTAAAGTGCACTAGCCTGGACACATAGGACCAACAAGAGTTTGAGTACTAGCTTTAGGTATAGCTGTTCACTACTCTGGAAAGACTGCAGTGATCCAGTCACTAGCCTACAATCTCTACAACCAGATTAGATCTGCCATCTGATATTGGGTCTATGCAAATACAGGGGAGTCTGTCTCTGCATAATCTCTCACAAGGCTACAAGCACAAGTGCAGAGAAGAAGAATCTGTCTTAGATCTGTGGATTGGCCTCACCCTAGGGCTATAACCTGTCCACTTGAATGGTCACAGATTATCCACAGAGGATATCCTCCTAACAGAGGTCTGAGACGGAACAAGAAAATTATTGCCACCACCATGTTCACAAGGCTACCAGCTCAAGCTCCCATGGGAATTCAGATTTAGTGAATCCTGTGGTGGGGCATAGGCCTGCAATGTGCCTAACCTGGACACACAGGTCATTTGGATCTAAATAAAATCTTAAAAATAATCCTCCATTGCTTACAATGCAACATAACAATAGAGAATCTCAAGGCAGCAGCCTTGTACAGAACAACTCACAAAACACCAATCCCATACATGCATAAAATCCTATTATAAAACTATTAAAACTATTCCAAATAGACATACAAAGGCATAGCCAGCAAGTGCTGGACTATGGAGAGAAGAAAAAAAGGGAAAAAGAAAACTGCCTAAACCCTAACCTTAGCCTATTGCAATTCTATAGTTGGTTCGAGAAGGAGTACGGAAGTCCAGTCCCTTAAACCTAAACTAGGCTTAGGCTTATATAGTAGTCAGCTCTGTGATAATTAGGATTAGGAAAACCCTAATTTATCAATGCTATCATGGCCCATTTCCGTTCCTTAGATGCCTCGAGGCGTGTGCACGGAGATTGGAGCATTAGAGTGCGTGCCCTAGTTGCTGGAAGTTCCCAGATTGCCCCTGCAGAAGTGGAGAGAAGTTAAGATCCCTAGCCTCGCTAGGTAGAAATGAGTTCAAGGTCTTGTCACGTGATAGAATTGGTGTCGCGAGATTGGATTGACTTGAAGCTCTTACAGTCGCGGGATTGGTACATTGGTCATTGCAGGGATGCTCTGGTCGTTGCGCGATTGCTCTTTCCATTTGAATGGTGCAAGAATTGCGTGCACAGTTCATTCCTTGGTGAATCCCGCGGGGATCCTCGCAAAGAAGCAAGGAGCATGGGCTTCTAGATCGCACGAGTTCTCAAGGTTCAGATCCGCGCCATGCACCTTGCAGCGTTCAAGGTCTGATCCGCGCCACTGCGGCCATTCGCTATGAGGAATACCTAGAGCTCTCTCTCCTCAGTGAATCGCGCGAAGATTAAAGGCTCCCTTCTTGAGCTGCGTGAGACTGCGCGAGAGCTTATGAATGAGCCACGTGAGAACTACGTGAAGTATGCTTTTTACTCCCTTCATCATCAACTGTAAGAACGTGCGACTTGGTGTGCCGCCTGTAAGCCCGCATAACCGTGGTGAAGCATTCTTTCTGGTTCAATTGAGCCCTGCAACATCTGCATGGGGCTCACTTCTTAACTTGTTTCTACTTTGTTGTGCCTAAGCTACAGCCAGTTCTGTCTGGGTCTAACTTTCTTTCTCCTGAGGCACTTCTGGGGCAAAAAGGTAAGCTTCTTGGCATGGTTAAGGCCTTATTTGCAGCTGCCGCTTATTACCTACAAAATGAACTTAGCACATATTTATTAAATGACTAAGGGTCTAACAGAGATTAAGTTAAGGGGTGAAAAGTGATAATTTTTAGGTCTTAAAAACATTCCAAAAATCATCGACCATGCTTAAAAGGATCGAAAATAGGAAAATAAAATTTTAAAATGCATAAAAGAATCCCTAAAGGATTCAACAGAAAAGAAGAACACTTACAGAAAAAGGAGAGATCGTTGAGAGAAGATAGTAAGAGAGAGAGAGATGTGGGAGTTTAGGGCTGAGCGGGAGGAAGCTTTAAGTGGGTCGGCTGCATGGAGTAGGTCAATGCAATCGCTAACGCATGATTACTGATCTACCTGTAATGGCGCCAGAAATCGCCTTTTTTATAGTGAGAAGGCCACCGACTATGAGGAGCAGACAGCAGCCGCCACCCTCGCAATGGAGAGAGAGAGGGTGTGTCGGGTCGAGGGATGAAGAGGGAGACAGAGAGGCTCGGGCTCTTATTTAGAAGAAGACCTAGAGCTCTTGTTTTGGTGGGTAGAAGAACGAAGGGTATTATCCCGCCTTCACTTAGCAATTAATATTTTGGGTGCCAATTACTATTTGGGGGCCTAAGGTCATAGGCTCGAACTTACTTATATGCAAAAACAGGATTTAAGTGGGACGTTGTATCGCATAAACCTCAGTTTTGAGCCATTGCATTAGTTAATTTCTTTATAATGGCTAAAAACTGTGATTGACTTTAAGCAATTGGTGTTGTTTATTCCCCATTTTCACGTAGTGCCTTCCCGATTGATAACCTAAGCCCCTACCTAAGAGCCTTTGGTGCTTATAAAAATGATCTAGGTTTCTTGGGACACCAAAAGCTCCTGGTGGTAACTCTAAATATTTATTTAGCGAGCACATCGTCGTGACGGGATCGTCAAAAAATCCCACGATTGCACAGTTGGGTAACTTCCTTAAATCACACTACCCAAGGAAAACTTTCCGTAGTAACCTGGATGTACTTCGTGTGGCAACCCATACAACCATATAGGGTTGCATCCGTACATGGACACTAATATTCCGAGTTTCACATGACCGTAAAGAGATCTTATCCTTATGGCTCGAATCTCATACTATAACTCATGTCTTATCCTTTTATATTAAGATTCAGGGTGATAGGGTCACCGCATATACCACCGTAATATGAGGTTACATTGAATTCGTACTCACCCGACTCGTCATGGGTCCCATTCCACCATGAGTTATAAGGCATGTGAGTACGGTGTATTCCTTGCTTCGATGCCATTTCAACGAATCACCATGCCCAAGAGTAGGCAAGATCTCATATACTTTCGTACATATGACCTAAACTACTCATAACTCATATAATGTGATCAAGATGGAAACATAGACATCATACATGCAGAAAGATTTACATAAGCATTTATTATGTTTCTAGTTATATATTTATTTACACATATATTTTGATACAATATAGAATAGGGTAGTTAAAATGCGATTTCGAAAATGTGAAGGTCAGAGTTTGATTTTCACGAGATATTGAATTTCTAACATTTCGTGTTATCGAAGTAGTCACGATAAAGCGATAAAAGTTATATATATATATAACTTAATTATTAAATATTCAAATAGAAAATACTATTATTTTAAAGGCTAAATGAATCATGACCATTGATCAAAACCCTTAAGTGATTAGGGTGCATTAGGTTTTGGTTGTGCAACGTGAATAGTCTATAATAAGTGATGTCTGTTCAGACCAACATTGATTGATTGGTTTTGGAATCAATCAATCGGTCTTAATTGTATAATATAAATTGTTTAATTTCAGGTTTGGATCGATTGGATTTAATGAGGTGTATAGAGTCAATTTGATCCATAATCGATCGATTGGTTTTAAAGGTCGATCGATTGATATTAAGAAGGGCATAACGAATAAAGGACAAAAGAGCCAATCCGCTGGTTGAAAGAAAATTTGCTCAATATAAATAATATACTGTACAGGTATTCAGAGAAGAAATTTTATATTATAATAGTAAAGGTACTTGAGTGGAATTTATAATATAATATACAATAACGTGGAATTTATAATAGAATATAAAATCAAAGTACTTGAGTGGCATTTTATAATATAATATAAAATTATAGTACAATAAGTTATACAGGACATTCATATCCAAACAAGGGTCAATCGATTATCCATAAAATTAATCGGTCGAGATGCTCCCTTATTTAAATAAAAGGCTTAATCAGACAGTCGCATTTTCTGAACAGATCTGGGTTTTGAGTTCCTAAACACAATAATTAACATGAAAAACAAAAATAATTACAGTAATTAAGATCAAACCATGAATCAAGTGATCCATCTATTCAATCCTAGAATAATATTATTTAGAAAATAAATCTATGGTTTGTTTTATTAGCCCGTCGATATGCGACCGAATCGTATCCTACACTACGGGATCTTAGAAGAACGAGATGGATGGATGGGTACCCACCTAAAAGGAGCTTTTGATCAGTCAGATTGGAGGCTCCAGCTTTAGCGTCTGACCTCATGCGATGATCGTGTGTGATTTCAGGATACATGAGAGTTCGTGAGATGGTGGTTTCATCTAGGGATGCGACTTTGATGGCGAAAAAATGCTCGGGTGCGGGTGGTATGCGTATCGATGTAGTTTGGGTCTGAACCGTTGGAATGACTAAGATTCATTCAACATGAGTTCCCTTGCATTGAACTTGTTGCGTGGATATATAGGTGTGGCTGGGCTCCAACAGAGTGTGTGTTTGTGTGTGGACTACTTTGATTGATCGTAGATGTGAGAGAAAGAAAGAGGGAGAGGGTGAGGGTGAGAGAGCAACACGTGGGATCTTTTATAGCGAGGGGAGGGGGCTCTATGGCTGCTTGGTTTAACGTGGCGAGAGAGGGAGAGAGATCTTGAGAGAGAGAGAGGTCTTATGGCTAATAGGATCACTTCAACAGAGAGGGGGATGGGGGTATATATATATATAGAGAGAGAGAGAGAGAGAGAGAGAGAGAAGAGAAGGACGGTTGGGGGAAGGGGGCTATTGCGTTAATGGTGAGAGAGAGAGATTTTAAGAAAGAGAGAATGAGAGAGGATAACGAGGGAAGAGAGGGCATGCACGGATGGGTTGTTGGGGCTTGAGGAGAGAGAGAGATAGAGAGACAAAGTTAGGGTTTCAGTGGGTTATTGAGAGAGGGTGGTATATATTATATATATATAGAGAGAGAGAGGAGAGAAAGAGAGAGAGAGGTAGAGAGAGGGAGACCTAGGTCTCTATCTCTTCCTTTATATTGGGATCAAGGGAGCCGGAGCCCTATTTGGGCAAGTCCTCTAATAGTAAACAGAAGAATAAAAAAGAAAGGCAAGAAGAGTCTATCATGACTCTATTACTTGCCATGTTGGGTGAAAGGATGGGCTAGTGTGTTAGATGCCCATACCATACACATCTATATATGAAACTAGAGAGAGAAAATGGAGGAGAGAGAACATTGGGTTGGGCTGATTGGGTTATTGCCCAATAAAAGGTAGGCCTGAGGCCATGTCATAATAGTCAAAGGTTTGACTATAGTCAAACTAGTCAAAACAGTCGTGTTTTCGTCAAATGTCAATGATTCAATGTTTGCGAGAATCTGGGTCGTTACATTCTTCTCTCCTTAAAATATTTTTGTCCCTGAAAATTATGTGCCTGTGGTGATGAGTTTAGGGTACTTCTCCGCAATCTCAACTTCTCATCAAAAGTCAACTATTCAACATTAAAAAAAAAATCAGGGTCGTTACATTCTCCCCTCAAAAATTTTCGTCCTTGAAAATTAGGCATTGATTAAAAACTAGTATCATCATCTCTATTAATCTCATCAAAACTTCTATATTTCCGACACCTAGTATTTGATATCATAGGAGTAGGATCTTCCCCTCCTTATAATAAAATTCGACTCTATTTCATCAATTTCTAAAATAATTTGATTTGATGTCACAAATTTTTCTAAATGTATCATTGCATTCTCCCCTCCTTAAAAACTAGTATCATCATCTCTGTTAATCTCATCAAAACTTCTATATTTTTGAGATCTAGTATTTGATATCTTAGGAATATGATCTTCCCCTCCTTATAATAAAATTCGACTCTATTTCATCAATTTATAAAATAGTTTGATCTGATGTCACAAGTTTTTCTAAATGTTTGGTATGTCAAACTTTAGTCGAATACTCACTTGATCTAATTATTGAAGTCATTTATAATATAACCTAAAATCAACTATTCCTATAGTTGGCATCTCAGATCACCTAGAATCATAAACAGTCAAATCCTCAAAGATTTATTTATCTAATTGCCTGTCAATTTTTAAAAAGTTTCATCCATTATTTTTCAATTTTTATTGATCATTTCTAATATTTCTCACAAGTTGCTAACTATATAAGTTTTTCTTAAATAATTCTTTAAATATAAAATTGAACCTTAGGGTCTTCTATCATCAATGATCGAGCTTCCTTAAAACCAATAATAAGTCCTCAAAAGATCTAAACTCTAGGGTCTATCTGAATCATCATCACCTCAATCAACATATTATACTTACATAGCTCATACAGTCCTCAAGGAAGTAAAGCCTGAGCTTTGATACCACTCTGTCACGACCCGAAATTCTACCCCATCCAAAGGGCCTAGTATTCCGAGTTATGACCTGCACATATCTCGGATATGTAAAGTGGACATACACTTAATTAGAGTTATCGCGCATGTCTGGTTCCACGAAATCCGTGAAAACCAATAAATAAGAGTGGAATATAAAGCAACCATAAATAATCGAACGAAAGAGATGAATCCAAGTAATCCAATAATAAAACAATAATGAAAGTCAGAGACAAATCCGATAAACAAAAGTCATAGTATCAACAGTAATAAAATAAAACCAACTCAATATCGAGTCTAAGAAAGTCAATATCCGGCACTCAGATCAAGATCAGTATCGAAGTCCTCCAGATACTCAGTGGCGTCGCCCTCCCAAGGCTCTTGGTACTCAACATTTGTGGGATCAATGAAATTGGTGTCGGCGGAATTTGGATGGCCACCGTCTACTCCACTAGCGTAATCACCTGCAACTGTTAGCTTAAAGTGGGATGAGTTTACTCAGTCACATAAACTCAGTGGTGTTAGTGCGAGCTTTTTTTGGGTTCCTCTCGATCCTCGTTGAATCAGTGGCCCAATTCTATCCAAGTGGACACTAGTGATGCGAAGTTTAGAATAGTGGAGGTAAAATAAAAAAGGAGGGATTTCTAGGAAGATTCCTAGTTATTGCGATCGCCAGCTGCAGATATTTAACGATGTTGTAACATGTCAATGATCACTCTTTAGAATGGGTGTGGGTTACTTCTTTACTGAATCGTCTACCAGCGAACATCAGCAGCTATGGCTCTTCCTTATAGTTTTGCTAGCTTAGTTTTCCTTTTCTTTCCCTGTTATTATTGTAATTCTGATCGATTTGAGTTTCCTGATTCTATTGTGAGTTTAGTTGTGTGAGTTTATTATAGTGAACTAGTCTAATATTATAATTCTATCAGGAGTCTAATTAATTTTAGTTTCCTAATCTTATTAGAATTCTAATTAATTTAGTGTCCTACTACTACTAAAAGTCCAATTGATATCAGCCTCCTAATTGTATTAGGAATGCAGATATATTAATTCTAATGAAACTCTAATTAAATCAAGTATGCTGATTATATTGAAATTTTTAGTAAAGCAAGTATACTAGTCTACTACAATTCTAATTGAAATAGAGAACTAATTTTACTAGAACTCTAATTTAAGCAATGAATTAATTTTATTAAAATCTAATTAAAACAAATAAACTAATTTTATTAAAAATTTAATTAAAATAAATAAACTAACTATACTAAAAATCTAATTAAAATAAAGGAACTAATTTTATTAGAATTACAATCAGAGCAATTATTCTAAGGATCTAATCAAAATAAAATATGTAAATTACTTAGACTAAAAATCTAAGAAAATTATGGACTTAATTTTCTAATTCTAATTAAAGCAACAAAATAATCCTAAAAAAAGGGGGTTTTGGGCCCGCTATGCTAGGGAGGATTGGCCTCGTTCTCGAGTACCCTCCGTAAGCTCCCTTGGATAAATCAGGTGGCTGAGATTAAAGATAAATTAGATTTCGAATTATAATATTGATATTTTTTAATTTTCATAGTCGATTTTGAGATTATAATTGTGAGTGAAATAAAGAAACTAGAGTTTTAGAAAACTAAACTAATATATGAGATTTTAGAAGTATTGAATTAAGAAATTAAACTAAAATTTAAAATTCTAGGACTGAATTCGGGTCAGAAATTAGAAAATCAGGCGTATGATTAAGGACTGGTTCTAGAACCTAAGAACTAGAACCAGAGATTAATGATAGGACTGGAGATTAAGATTTTAGAACGGAGCTGAGTCTAGGGTCGGTGAATTAGACTGTCAGATTAAGGACTGGTTCTAGAAACGGAGAACTAGAACTAGATATTAAAAATTAGGGTCTAAAAAAGAGGGGTGCTATTAGGCTATTTTTAGGTGCTTGCTACTGACTTTATTGAAGACAGTAATAAGAATGGGGTGAATGAAAATGAATAAATGGTGGATTGAAAATGGCAGAGCAGTAAGCCTAAAATATGCACAATCCTGCAAGATACAGGGCCTATTGTAGCAAGTTTTGATAAGTAAGAGTTTGTTCCACAGGGAAGTTGATCTTAAGCTCCAAGGGAGCCATCTTTAGTAGGCCCTCCAGATCTGACTACAGATCTGGAAATCCTAAATGGAAGGGGATTTAGGGTCACTAAAATCTAAATTCTAAGGTATCCTAATGTCTGAACTTTAGAAAGGGTTAAGAAAGAAGATGGACTGAGGAAATAAATATAAAAGGGTGAGAAGTATGCTATTAGGTTCAGATTTGATGGGTTTCATGACTCAGATTCAGATTTGCTGCTATAGAAGTCCTGTCCAATGGCTACATTATCACCACTGAGGAGAAAGAATCCAACTCATCTCTGTGCCATGATCCAATCCCTTTATGGCTATAACCTGTCCACTTAAATGGTCACAGACTATCCAATTGGGGAACCATAATCCAGAGATGGGTCAGAACAAGTTTATCATTGTAGGCACTACTTCATCAAGGCTATAAGCACAAGAATCCATAGGGAACCTCAACCTCTAAAGTGCTATGTGTCGGGCTAGGCCTGTATGAGAGCATGTTAGCCCAGACACATAGAACCAGCAAGAGTTTGAGTGCAGCCTTAGATCCAGCTGTCCACTACTTTAGAGAGACTGCAGTGGTCCAGTCGTAAGCCTACAATCTCCATAACCAAATCAGATCTGCCATCTGATGGCGGGACTATACACATACAGGGGAGTTTGTCTCAGCACAATCTCTCACAGGGCTACAAGCACAAGTGCAGAGAAGAATAATCCGTCTTGAGTCTGTGGGTTGGCTTCACCCTAAGGCTATAGCCTGTCCACTTAAATGGTCACAGACTATCCCAGAGGCTATCCTCCTCACAAAGCTCAAGATAGAACAAGAAACATTGTTGCCACCACCATGTTCACAAGGCTACAAAAGCTCATTGCTCCCATGGGGACTTCAGATCTAGTGGGTCCTGTGGTGGGGCTAGGCCTGTATGGGAGCATGTTAGCCCAGACACACAGGTCACTTGGATCTGAATAAATCGTAAAATCAGTCCTCCATTGCTTGCAATACGTCCTAGCAATGGAGGATCTCAAGATAACAGTCTTGTACAGAACAACTCACAAAAATCCCATAAAAGTAAAACACCCTATCATGAAACTCCATTAATCTATTCCAAATAGTTATACAAAGGCATAGCCAGCAATTGCTGGACTATGGAGAGAAGAAAAAGTAAAAAGAAAACTACCTAAACCTTACTAGAGATTTGCAGCTACTGCAAGAAGAAGATAGACTAAATTCTATTCTAAGCAGAGAGTCCCTTAAACCTAAACCAGGCTTAGGTTTATATAGCAGTTAGTTTGGCGGCACATTAGGGTTAGGAAACCCTAATTTTAATGATACCACATGGCCTAATATTGTCCCTTGGATGCCTTAGGGCATGTGCATGAAACTTGGAGCGTTGGAATGCGTGCCCTAATTGCTAGAAGTTCCCAGAATGTCCTCTGTAGAGGTGAGGGAGAGTTAGAGTTTAGAGCCTCGCTAGGTAGCACTAGTTTCCAAGACTATTGCATGGTAGCATGGTCTTCGCGAGATTGGATTAGCTTGAAATTCTAGCCGTCGCGGAGTTGTCTTAGTTGCAGTTGAAGCAGTCGCGCGATAGAGCATTGAATCCTCACTGGATTGCTCTGGTCTTCGCGGGATTGCACTTTCCTTCTGAATGACGTGGGAATCACGCGAGCAATTTGTTTCTCAATGGATCTTTACGAGGATCCTCGTGAGGACGTGATGTGGATTGGTCTCTGAATTGCGCAAGAGGTTTTTCTAAAGTTTTACATCTTGCGAGCATTGCGCGACAGCTGCACGCCAAAATAGCTGGAACTATCTCTCCTTAGTTGATATGAGTGAACTGCGTGAGGTTTAAGAGCTTCTTTCATGAGCTGCACAAGACTGCGTGGGCATTTATATTTAAGCTTTGCGAGAGCTGCGCGAAGTATGATTTTGAAGCCCCTCGGTCACTCAACTGCGCAAGAACAGTGTGAGCAATTGGAAATGAAGTTTTGGGAAACTAGTGAGGACTGCGCGAGGCTTAATTTCTGAATCCTTTAAAGCTTGTGAAAGCTACGCGAGGTTCAATTCTTGTCTGGGTCCAGCTTTCATCCTTCTGAGAGACTTCTAGGGAAAAAGTGGGCTCCTTAACAGGGTTCAGGCCTTATTGCAGTTGTTGTTTATTATCTACAGAAATGACTTAACACACATTTATTAGATGGCTAAGGGTCTAACAGAGGCTAATTTAAGGGGTGAAAAGTGGTACTTTTCATGTCTTAACAGGTGCTGCGGTATAAAACTAAAAATTTAATATTAATAATTAAAACTAAGAGAAGTCCTAGGTTTAATAACTAAAATTAAACTAAGGGGTCAAGGCTAAAGGCTGGAGTTTTACCTAGGGACGGGGCTGCGGAGAGAAATCTCAAAGATTCGAAGCTTGAATCTCGAAATCAGGACTATGTTCCTCTATGTGTTTGTTCTTAGAGTTCTCCAGTTTCGAAATTACAAAAAAATATGTTTTCTCAAAATTTCCAGCCTCTTTGGGGTGAATTAGAGAAAAAATCTTTTATAAGTTTTTCTCCAATTAAATGCCCTGTTCCAGGTATTTAATTGGATTGCGCACCGATCTCCCGGTGCTTAATCGCTTTGGGTTGGTCACCGACTCAGTGAGCGACCGACTGACTTGCTCAGTGAGTTTCCTAGTTCTAACAATGTTAGGACTAATTGCGCGCCAATTATAGGGTGCAAAATTTGATCAAGCGCTTATTTCAAAGTGTTTAATCGAGGAAGCTTAGGGGTCAAGGATTGTAAGACTAGGTCAGGCGTAAGCCAATTACGCATTGGTGGTGGGGTGCTCAATCCGATCGTGCGTGCCATGTCACGTGCGTAATCGAGTCTCGAGGTGGTATGGGAAAGGAAGTCTGGTCTGAGAGGGGACTGATTACATGTGTGTGGTTCTGCGTGTAATAGAATTGCGCATGTGATTGTAGGTGCCTAATTCGGGGCTGTCCGAGTCCGAGTCGGGTCTGAAATGTCAGACTATTGTTTTAGCCTGCATTCTGACTATATACTATTGTTTTAGCATATAGTCTCCTTTCATTGGGATCTGAGCCATAGAGTTATTGTTTAAGCTTGTGTTCAGCCATATACTATTGTTTCAGTGCATGGTCCTCGCGTTAGGGTCATGGGGCCTGAGTCACAGAGCTATTATTTTAGCCTGTGTCCCACCATATACTATTATTTCAATATATGGTCTCACATTAGGGAAAAAGGGGTCTGAAATGGAAGACTATTGTTTTAGTCTGCATTCTGACTACGTACTATTGTTTCAGTATATAGTCTCTCTATGTTCGGATCTAAGCGGCAGAGCTATTATTTTAGCCTGTGTTCAACCATGTAATATTATTTCAGTGCATGGTCCCCGCATTACGGTTATGAGGTCAAAGGTTGACCAAATAGATTTATATATTTTGAGAGGACAAAATGGGGGTGTCTACAGATGCCCCTCTTTGGCGTGCTCTTGCGAAGTAAGAACATGTCGAAGAAGTAGACACCCCTCATTCGAGGTGTCTTCTCGTTTCTCTTGGGAAATCACAAATGTGAATTGGGGATGCTGATATGACATGCTTGTCTTTCTTATCTATTAGTGTAAGCTAAAATAGAGCATTCGGGGGCCCAATGGTAGCTGTCAATAGGCATGCTCCATTCCGTGGATGCCCAGGGGCGATCCCATCGCGTATCGTGACCTGCTGTCATAGACAGTCGATGGGGGAAGTCAACGTATCCTATTCTACTTGTGCAAGGGGCATCCCGTCGCATGGTGTGACCTACTACGAGTGACAGTCAAACGGAAAGGAGAATCACCATATCCTAATCTGTGGGTGCAAGGGGCATCTCGCAGCATGTCGCGACCTGCTGTAAGGGGCAGTCAAACAGAGGGATATGACGCAGTCAAGGTACCGGGAGGCATCATATAAATGTCCATAAATAGGTTCAGGGACCAATAATAATACAATGCAAAATAATGTCAAAGGCTTTACAGGTAATGTCAGATCGAGCGCGTCATTGCTCACACCAATGCACGTCAGGCGTTCCTTTTCCATTAAGCGTTTGTAAGTTGTTAAATTAAATATACTCATGGTTTGGCTTCCCAGGGGAATGGTCGGTTCGGGCTAGTAATTGAAGTAAATTTCGGTAACTAAGTCTCTTTGTTTATTATTATTTTTTGGTAGTTTGATTTTTTTTTTTGGTAGTTTTATTATTTTTTTTATGGCGGTAAGAGATTTTTGGTTTTGGAGTAAGAGATTTTTGGTTTGAGAAGTAAGAGATATTTTTTTTTGAAAGTTTTGGGAATTTAACTTAAGATCAATTCGGTGGTAAAATGGTGAAAAACATGGCTTTCGAGACATCGCTGAGCAGCTCTACCGGTACGGGATATGTGGACCCGACCATTGACGTGGATGTCAAGACGACACTTGGCATGCTGGATACTTTGGCTAACCTTCTCGGCGAATACTGATGATTGTCTTTTATGGGAGGACTACAGTGGTTCACGAGTCGAGAAGAGATGGGTTTTGAAAATATTTGACTTAATCATAGCTAACTATATTTATAAGTAATACCGAGTAATTGAAAAGTGGGTAGTACTTACCTGGGGGTGATACTTGCCCGGATTGTGCACAGCTTGCACGGTCTGGTGGTGTCGTAGTGTCGTGAGGGGACTTTGGAGAATTCTTCTCTTTTCTTCTTGTCCGTTATGGCAGAGCTTGGCGGTCCTGGTGGGACGTGATGTCTTGGGGAAGTGATGTCGCGATGGGACTTGGGGATTCTTCCTTTCTGTAGCTGCGTGCTGGATGAGTCCTAGTGGTTGTTACGTAGCGAGCAATTCAGGAGGACTCTTTGCTTTAGCGATGGGACACAATCGAGCTTTCTCCCTTTTTCATATGGCATGACAGGTGTTGTTTGAGCTTTTCGAGTAGTGATGTTCGTGATGGGACATTGGCTGAGCATTGTTAGCGATGGGACGTTGATAGGATATTTGCACGATAGATATATCCTGTTTCTTTCTTTGGCAGATCTTGATTTATGCGCGATCATATTGTGGTTGGGCTGTGATTGGCTTCATTTTTTATTTTTTTTGCGGTGTGCCTATATTTTCAGGGGATTTGCTTTTGGCTTTTCGTGATGGGACATGAAGGCATGGCTGATTTCGGTCAATGAGTTTGGATATTGAGGTGGTATCATGTGCATGCATGTTATCATGGTGGGATGTGCGTGACGAGGTTGCCCCTTTCTCCTTCTTTCTCTCTAAACAACCAGTGAGGCTACGCGATGGGACAGGAGAGTTTTGATCCAGGTGAGGTAGAAAGATGTGAGGATGGATTAATTCGGGTATTGCGCACTTGGTATGTGCCGCTCAATATGATTGCACGCCTATTTTCGGGTGTGCGATCACAAGTTCGAAGGGCTGTTTAGGTGTGTCTGAGTGTGCGTGTGATTTGAGTTATGCGCTTTAATCCTTGCGCGTGATTGAGGAGTCACTAGGTCACTATGTGCGCGACCTTTCATATTGTGTGGCTCGTCGCTTAATAGGGTTGTGTGGTTTGTAGTTTGCGCGTGATAGGAGCATTGCGCCGTTGGTGCGGGCGATGGTTCAGTTGCGTGCTCAGGTCGGAGCGCGTGTTTTGGATTGAGTATATCGTGCATTGTGTGTGACTAAGTTAAGCGCACATGTTTGGGCGCGTGATTAAGTTTGTACTCTATATAAGTGAGAGAGCCTTCATTCGTTTCTCATTCTCTAGTTCAGTCTCGAGTTTTACTTTTTTTGGATCTCTTGTGTTCTAAAATTGGTGTTTTAGCAATATCGGATGATCTAACCATCCGATTGAGATGTCGTTCCTTCCTATATTCGTGATTTCATGTGATCTTCGTCCTGAGGTGATGCTTGAGGACGTCGTTATTCTGGGAATGGGTGGTATTGGGAATGAGGACATTAGTCTTCACATCGATCTCTTTTAGGGAGCAGTGAAGGCAGTGTTGAGGAGGTGGCTGCGGAGGAGGTGAAGATGGCGGAAGAGAAGGAGTAACAAGTGGAGGGATGTATTTCCCAACCAATCTTTCCTGAAGCCTCTGATTGGACTCTCCGCTCCTCGCTTTGTGTTGATTTTGGGTTTTTAGTTTTCATTTTGGGTTGTAAGTTAGGCTCTAGGTTTTCGTTTTAGATTGTAATTTCCAGGAGGTATGCCTCGGGTGATATTGCATAAATTTTAAGTTACAAATAAAAGAGTATTATTTTATTTATTGTGCTTAGTACTTGTTTAATGGATTAACCATGCATATTTGATTTGATTTATTCTAGGATTTAATTTAGCTTAGAGTTTATCCTGAGATTAGTTTTGTTTTTATGGAAATTTGTTTAGGGGGTTTACTTGATTCTAATGGGTTTGTCGGAGGCATTTTTTGTGTGGCCCTAAGCAAGTTAGGGTCTCATTTTGGAAAAACCTTTTTTGTCGCTTGTTTGGTTTAAGGTTTGATTTGACTTGAGTTTTGATCTTTTGTTTGATTCAACATGATACTTATTAAAAGGTGTGAGTTTTCAAAGGTTCTAGATGGGTGTTAAGTGTTTAAATCTTTTTGACTTATTTACTTTGCTTTGGATTTGTGTTTCCTTGAAATGATACATGTTGTACGATTATTGGTTTATTAGGTTGGTCATGGATTGTGGTTTTTTAAAGGGGTATGTGTTTGGTTTGGATTTAATTAGATTGGAAGGGTTCGAAGGTCTAACACTTGTCATTTAGTAATTTAGGGGGTATAGTTTATAAATGTGAGAGCTAAAGGCTTTGTTTCTCGTTGTTTGAATTTCATTCCAAGTTTTAGGATTAGAAGTTTTGAGGCATTTTTTGTTTGTGATTTTGGGCATTTTTGTTCATTAATGTCTTTTCTTCCTTTCTCTTTCATATCTCGGGTATTGGACCAGAAGAGTTGTGTTATTACGTGGGTTATTGAGAATGAACGGGATTAGAAATGCAAGGTAGCAGTCAAATTGCTACTCTGCTAAGGGAAGAGGTGGAGGAGAAAAAGGTGGTAGAAAGAAAACCCATGGATAAGGCATGGTCAGAGTTCTCGTGACTGATGCCTATGTTTCCTCGGTAGGCTCTGCGGATTCAACGTTAGTTGCTCCTCCTTGTTATGCTTTCCAAAGGTCGATCCTGCAGATCTTGGGTGGCTTTCTGTGAGCCACTCTTTCATTTCTACCGGTTCGGGGGCAAGGGAAAGAGGCTGTCATTGTTAGAATTCGTTCAGGGTGTGTTCCTCCTCCAGGCTTTTTTGAGATCTCTAGTTTCCCGAATAAATTTGGATTCGAGCATTGCCTGAATGGGAGGATTTTAAGTTTCTTATTTAAGTTGTATATTCAGAGGGTATGCCCTTGGTGTGTTTTGTAATTATTTTATTCATTTATGAAGTAATTATATTTTTAATTCTGTTTTGGTTATTTATATTTAGTGAATTTTGGCTTGGTTTATTTTATAGCTTACTTGATCTGGTTTTGAGCGTGACATTTATTTGTTTAAGTTTGGTTGGGTTTAGTTCATTTATTTTGGATCTGGGGTATGTTGGGGAGTATTTTTAGTTTTAGCTTAGTTTATGATCAAGTGTACAAACGATGGGGGCATTTTTTCATTTTTTTGTTTAGTTTGGTCTTAGTTGCAGTGTGTACGTGACGTTGGGGCATTTCTTCATTTCTTTTGTTTAGTTTGGTCTTAGTTGAAGTGTGTAAATGATGTTGGGGGGCATTTTTTTTTTTCATTTTTTGGTTTGGAGTGTATATGTCCAAAGTCAGAAGTGTTTTTGGAGTGGCCTTAACAAGGGCGTAGTTTAGGTTGTTAATCAGTGTCAGAAATCTCCTAATTTGGTCTTATGAACCTGCTTGTTCTGGGCACATATTATGTGTTTTTGGGAAATTGTGTGCTTCACTCCGAGCACATTAACTAATTGCGCGTTAGAATGGGAGTGCGTGTTTCGAAGGGTCAGAAGGTCATTAAGCGCTGATGTCCGGTCGTTTAACCGAGTTCAGCGCATGTCATGGGGCGCAGGATTAGGGCGGTGGCCTGTCGCTATTGCAGTGACTATTGGCATTCACGTGCGCGGGTTCAGGTGCTTGAGGTGATTACGTGCCTGGTGGATGGCGCGCAACTAGGTGGTCGGGTTAGTTTGAGTGGGCGATAATCCGTTTGTGCGCTCGAGGATGAGCGCTTGATTCTAATTATGCGCTGAAACCATGGTGCTTGATTCGTTGAGCGCGTGAGTTCACATGCGCGATCAAGCCATGTCTTATAAATAGTTCAAAAATGTTTCATTCTTCCTGTGCTATCCGTTTTGGTCTTTGATTCTCTGTTTTCTTGTTTCCTTGCGCTTTATTTTTCATATTTTTGTGATATCTTACTATCCGATCGTCCGTTTAAGGCGTCGTTTCTTCCGTTCTTTCTAATTTTTTGAGTTCTTTATTCTAGGATGGAGGGTGAGAGTAGTGAGAGGCGTGATCTTACTATTTCTGAGTTAGAGAGGATGATGATGGGGGAGATAGGTGAGACCTCTGAGGTTCAGACCGACGCCATTGTCTGGGAGGTGGCTAGAGAGGAGGTACTAGAGGTTGACCAGGTGGAGGTCAGGGAGGAGGTACCCGAGATTGAGCAGGGTATAGCTGAGGAGGAGGGTGAGAGGGTTGAGGGTGAGAGAGCTGAGGATGTGAGAGCTAAGGAGCACCAGGGTGAGGAGCGTCTTGATCGCAGACACTTCCCGTTGGAGGATTTCTTTGCTCGAGGCCGGGTAGGTACCTGTGAGCAAGAGTTCCTTCATTTTCTAGGCATTTAGGTTATGACATAGACTTATTAGCATCCGAAAACTCCTTTTTAATTTATATCGAACCCGCATTGATCATTGGCTGTGTTCTCACTCATGCATCATGACGGCATTTAGAGATAGGTCACGTTTTTATTTAGTTATTCTTATCATGTTTTGTGTGTTTGTTGTAAGTTATTATTATGTGTTTGGGGCATATTTCATTTGCTTTTAGCTCTAGATCTGTTTATCTTTCATCATAGGTATGTGTTAGTCTTACTGTCATTATTTGTGTTCCGTTCAATAGGAGCCCCCGCAGCTGGCTATCAGCTCGGCATGAATCAAGTCTCATACTTGGTATCATGCCTTGTCGGAGTTTAAGCGGGCACGATTGGTGTCTTTCAATTTCGGGCCGATCTTAGAGCTTGAGCCCTTTCAGGTCAATCATGGCCTGATCGCAGTGATTTTAAAGAGGTGGAGGGAGGAGCATCAGGCGCTTCTCTTTCCAGATGTTGCCGACTCCAGAGGACTGGGTCGGCATTACCGGTCTTCATTTTGAGGGTAAGCCGATCACGGGACGGATGGCAGGAGAGTATTTAGAGGTGTGTGAGGAGATTTTGGGTGTCCCATAGAGGTCAAGTGGCTCGGGGCCAGGTGTGGTTCGAGTCACTTGGTTTTTCGACATGTTTGTGAGTGGCTTCGTCCCTCCAAGGCATCATTCGGAGGTGAGGGCATCTTACAAGGTGTGTTGTGTGGTGGTGGCATGTCGGGAGCCCGTGGTTGAGTCGGGGTTGGCTGTAGATAGGGTGCTTCGAGCATTCTTGATGCACTTCCTTGGTACAGTACTCTTTTCTTCTTCGACTCAAGGATGCGTCACCAGGTTATTTTTGATAGTTCTTAGGGGCTTGGATCGGGCCCCTTCTTATGCGTGGGGTGCGGCCGCATTGGCACATCTCTATGAGCAACTTTATCGTCGGGGATGGGGTGTCGCGACGATCGGAGGTTTCCTTCCCTTCTTCCAGGTAAGTTTTAGTTAGTCGATGTCATAGTGTCTTTGTTTTCTTAGTCTTTTAATTGTAACTATTCAACATTTCTCTTTTGTGTTTTTTTTAGTCCTGGGCATATGACCATTTTGCTTTTCTTCATCCGGGAGTTCGGTTGGAGGTGAGGTTCACATTTTCGTGGATGCATGTATGAAGGGCAGCGCTACAGGGTTGTCGCTAGTCTTCGGATCTTCTTATGGAGCTAAGTTATATACCATTGGAAAGAGAATATTCCCTACTTTCCAACGAGCCAAGAATCGTCTCAATCAGAGTTATATATAAAAAGTTATGGTGATTCAAAGATCGAACATAAATACAGGAATTTGCCTAGTATGTATAATATACATACTAGGCCATTTTTTAACTGAATTTTTCCTAGTGTGTATAATATATACACTAGGCCAATTTTGGCAGATTTTGGCCTAACGTGTATAATACATATGCTAGGAAAATGAGCCTTCTTCCTTCAGAATAGAGCTCTAGAATGGGCTCTGAACTTCTCAGAAGTACTATACATATGCCTAGCATGTATAATATACATGCTAGGCTTAGCTATAGTATTTTGAGATTTTTTTCCAAATTCGAATTTGGGGTTTGACTTGTTGACCACCCCATCCATTGGGGTTGGTTTTGTTGGGATTGTTGCACCCCCACTAGCCTTCTTTTTCACCCTTTTTCCATTTAGAAGTCTACCCTATCATCTACCATTAAAACCCAATTCACACCTTTCCAAGACCTTGAAAAACCCAAAATCCTTAGATCTAGGATTACCTAATTGCTAACCCAATTAGGACTTTAACCCCTCACAATCCTCCCTTCTCTATAAATAGAGAGCCATCCCTCTTGTTTAGGGGTTGAAAATTTTCCAAAGAGAAAAATTTCTCCTCCATTTCCAACATTATCCCTCTAAATTCTAGAACCTAGGTTCATCCCTCACAACCCATTTTGCATCATTAAAACCTTAGTTTTAGCAAGAGCAAGGCTTTAGCCTCCCTATTCTACCTTCTAGCTCTCAAGCCTTAGAAGCCAAAACTCATCCATCAACCCTTTTTGCTATCGGAAGCTCATCCAAGACACTTCGCGTGAGGAAGCATGGCACTACAAGGGCCCGAGAGCTCCAGCTCTCCCCTCTATTCCTCTACCTTCTTTTACTTTTCCTCTATCCTAGAATTGAGCCGTTATGCTGCCCAAATTTTGGCAAGCGAGAAGGGCTCAATAGGATCGGTGTGCCTTCGGGCAAGGGGAAGTGCCGCTCATTTTGTTTCCTTTTATATATATATATATATATATTATATAAATCAGCCACACATAGACCCGGCTATAGTAGAGATCGCTTACGAGAGCGGGTTGATTGGGTGCCTAACACCATCCCGATCAATAGCCGAAGCCCCTATCCAAGAGCCTTTGGCGTGGACCGGAATCAGAGTCATATTTTTGTACTTCGTTGCTTTCAGTATTGATTTAGGTTTCCCGAGACACTGTTGGTCGTGCAGAGTGCTATCTTGTTATTGGTGAGAAAACAATGGAAGAAATATAAATCAAAAAGGGAAAAAATAAAAATTGGTCAAAACAGCAAATCTGAAACACACACAGCCTACAAGATGCATGGCTATTATAGAAAGTTTTAAGTAGGAGTTTCTCCCACAGAGAAATTGATGTAGAACCCAAAATGTGTTATAATAATAGGCCTCCAGATCTAGCTACAGATCTGGCAATCCTAAAGAAAGGGAGTTGGGTGTCACAACTACACTAAATTAACACTAAGAGAAGAGAAATAAAGTGCAGTCCAATCCTAAAGAAATGGCTATGAAGAAGGTGGTAATGGTATGTGTAAAAATAAAGATAAAATGATGGGAAGTAAGCAGTTAAGCTAGGGTTACATCAGCTATGTAAGTCAGATTTAGGTCTGTCTCTGCAGCAATCCCTCAAATGGCTACAAGCATATCTGCGAGGAAGAGGTATCTAATTCAACTCCTATGGTTTGACCTGGTCTCTTAAGGTTATAACCTGTCCACTTAAATGGTCACAGACTCTCCAATAGAGAGGATCAAACCACATAAATTAAATCAGAAAACTAATTTGATCCAAAAGAGTAGACTGATCTTAAGGTTATAACCTGTCTACTTTAATGGTCACAAACTATCCAATAGATGTTATCCACCCAATGGCCCAAATTAGATCATTAATATCATTGCAAGGAAGATGTATCCAACTCAACCCTTATGGTTTGACCTAGTCTCTTAAGGCTATAATCTGTCCACTTAAATGGTCAAAGACTATCCAATAGAGAGGATCAAACCACATGGACTAAGTCAGAAAACCAATTTGATTCAAAGGAGTAGATTGATCTTAAGGGTATAACCTGTCCACTTAAATGGTCACAGACAATCCAATAGATGTCATCCACCCAATGAATCAAATCAGAACAGTAAAACTATTGCAGAAACCATGTTTGCCAGGCTACAAGCTGAAGCATCTATGGGAGCAAATAGTTCTTAAAAAACTAGGGAAGACCACAGTTGTTCAAGGACTATTTGGGGACTTAAATATAGTTGGACATTGCTTCAAAGGACCTGCAATGACTTAGCTCACAAGTCTGCAATCACTATAGAGAAATCATATCTAACATCTGATATTGGTCAAGTAAAACACAGGGGAGCCTGTTCCTGTAACAACTTCTCACAAGGCTACAAGCTCAAGTGCAGAGGAGAAGAATCCTTCAAAGATATGTGGCTTGGAATCACCCTAAGGCTATAGTCTGTCCACTTAAATGGTCACAGGCTATCCACACCACAGAGGTCTGAGAAGGAATATGTAAATTGCTGCTGCCACCATGGTCTCAGGGCTACAAGCTCAAGCTTCCATGGGCCTTTCAATTCAGCTCATATCCTAAATGCATGCTTAGCCTGAACAAAACTATGGGCAAATAGAAAAATAACAGATTGAAAGAACCATTAAAGTATAAATTTCATTGATCAAAATGATACTTACAATGCAATTTCTCAAGGCAGCAGCCTTGTCCACAACAGCTCTTCACAAAATCCTAAAGGTTACAAGACATATTACAAAACTAATAAAACTAGGCATAATTGCTCACAGAGTATGTAGCCAATAAGTGTTGGGCTAAGAGAGAAGAAAAAATGGAAAAAGAGGTTATCAAACCCTAACCCTAGCCTGCTCGAGCTCCAAGATGACAGAGTTGAAGGAGGGATGATAATTCTAAGTTACAATGTATAGCTTAAATACTCAGTCCTAATGCCTTAGCCAACACAAGAGTAACCCTAATTTCCTAGGGCAGATGTGGCACTGTTACAACCCTTGGACCTAGGGAAATCCCCAAAAGGTCCCTGAGTGGAGAGTGAGAAGTGGAGAGCCTGAGCTTCGCGGGGCTGCCTTTTTTCATTTTAGTTCATTCGCGCAGCTGCTTCATGCTTCGTGAGGTAACTTCTGCTAATTAATTCCTTCGCATAGCTTGCAGAGTCCTCACGAGGTATGAATTTGTCTTGGAAAGTCATTCAGTCGCGCAGATGGACTTTGTATGATCGCGCAGCTACTTTGTCTTTGCATGCACTCGCGTTGAAGAATTTACAGCTCTTGGCTTGCTCGTGCGGCAGAGCTTCAGAATTTTCTCTCGTGAGGGTGTCGGGTGAATGCCTTTACATCTCGCTTGGCTTCTTATTGAAGGAATAACAAAGCTCACTCGGTAGAGCTATTAAATGCGCGAGAATTACATGAGGACATTTCTGGAGTTCTCTCTCCTCTTGAACCATGCGAGGACTTCGCGAGTTTGTTATTGTTCTTTGTGCAGATTAGCTTCATGAGATAATGCATGTGGCTGACATGAAATTTGTTCCTCGGGAGAGCTTCACGAGTAGGATTTTTGAAGACTTAGAGTGCGAGAGCTTCGCGAGGTCTTTGAGTGTTGGTTGCAGCTGAAGTGCGTGAGTTCTCTTGTGCTACATATATTAGCTGTGCGAGATAACTCTGCTGCAGACTTCAATAGTGCGAGGCAGCATTTCTATTGTGCGAGATAACACATTTGCTCCTCTGCTACTGTTGCAGTCCTCTCCATTCACATCTATGCTTCTTTCATCTGCTAGACTTTCTAGTCTATTATGACAAGTAAAATAGTCACCATGATGTTTACCACCATGGTGTTCCATCAGTCTTTGGCTCAGCTGTCATCTCTTGCTTGGATTCTCTCTCTTCTTAGCACCAAAGGCATGGACTTTATGTTAAGCTGCGTAATTTATTACTAACTACAAAGCACACTAAACAAATGATTATTAGACAGCTACAAGGTATAGCAAAGGCCAGGTTAAGAGGTGAGAAGTGGTACTTTTTAGTGACTAACACACCCCCAAACCTAATCTTTCTTAGTCCCTGAGCAAAGGAAAATTTAAAATAACTATTCTAAGAATGTAAATACCATTTTTGTAGGGAGCACAGATGCATTTAGCTTATGCATCAAGCCTTTTAAACCCCTAGGTAATCCCTAGTGGAGGAGTGAGGTCTCCTGAGGGTTTTCAGTGACAGTAGCCATAAACTTCTCAATGAAATAGTTAACAAAAGTGCAACATTATCAAGTCAGCTATCAATACACAAAGCATCAATTTACCTTTGATTCAAAAAGTGAGGAATTTAAACAAATGATATGCACAGACCATTAACTCATTATAAACTCTTACATGTATGCATACTATATCCACTCAGCTTACAACAAGAGAAATAACAAGTTTATGCTAGTACTGAGGTCACTATTAATTCAAAAATTAGATTTAGGCAGTGCCCAATACATTCAATATCAGACCCAATGCTTACCAGGGCAGTCTCTCATAAAGAACTTTAAGGGCTTTTATTCTCTCACAAGCTCAAGAGCAGTTACAGTCCCCAAATGGGTCTGCATGCATGAGCATAGGCAAAGCTCCTGAATTCTGGCATCATTGGCTATTTCTCACCATAGATTGGACAACTCCTCATCTCCACATAACAGCTCATTCAACTTAGGATCATAAGGTCTTAGACTGGGTTGTAATGTGACTTATGGATGTAGGTTATAAAGAATGGAAGGGTGAAAAGGTTGTAAAATTGAGAAATCAACTGGTGAAGGAGGTGATTCATGACTTCACCTTCTTTAGTTCAACACATTTCATCTTCTTTGATATTTTTCAGACTTAAAGTGGCTAGCTTCTCCTCTTATTTTTACTTTTTCTAATAAAATTCCCTCTTGACTCCTCTGTATCCCTTTTCATTAATTTGTTTTTTTGTTTTTCCTTTGATACATTTTTCTTTTCTTTTTGCTTGTATTATTCTGAAATGCCACCCTCTTCCAAGCTGCTACACTGTTGTCTTCCTTTTATGTTTCTCCTCCATTTACCAAATTATTGACCTTAGCTTGTCCATCTTCAACTCCTTCTCCTTTACCTTCTGAATTCTCAGATAATTAGGTTCATAGGTTTAGGTGCAAGTACTCAGGTGTATTTTGAAGAAAACTAGAAATTAAGGCTCAAAAGGTGTATGCACAACGGCAGTTTACTAGGTTTGGTATGTTTAAACTCAAACTGTCCAAGAGAAGGCCTTGATCCATTCCTAAATGTCATGGATAGTATTAGCGGTTTCAACTTGGAAGGCCTTGTTATTCCTATCTTACTTCCTCGGTTCTGCTGCACTTAGGTTAACCACCTCATTGGCAAACCTTGCCACACTCCCAAACCTATGAGGAGCAGTGTCCTCACTGATTTAAAGATAAAGTGCAAGTGTAGTAGGGTATTTTGGGATAATAAAACACAAAATAAAGTAAGTACAACAGCAAACAAAACACACACAAACAGATAAAACAAAACAAACAAACATAATCAACCAAAGAGGATTTTCATTTGTAACACAGGGATTTATACAATGCAAGGGAAAATAACTACAAAAAGATTATACAAAAACATCCTAACTAACTACATGTGCAAATTCAATCATCTCAATCTTCTGCTGTTTCAGCCTTGACTTGGAGTCCTTTTCCTTTTGCTTTCTTAGGTAGTGAACTGGTTGGAGGGGCAGTGGCAAGAGGGGCAGTCTCAGCTGCTTATGCAAGCTCTCTAACAGTCATTTCAACAACTCTCCTTTTGAGTATTTCTGCCTTCTTTTCAGTAAGTTGAACTCTACTTTCATACAGCATTCTAGTGGCCTTTGTGATCTCTTTAGAGGCCTCTAATTTTTTCTCGAGTCCTTCTGCTCTCATTTTCTCTATTGCTGCAATATGTTGTTGAGCTTTAAAGAGCCTCAACATTTGTTTTCACCCCTTTGATATTCTCAGTATCTGAACTTTGGAATCTAGCTCCATTTGATGTATCTTTGCTTCGTAGGGCATCCTAATTGAGGTTTTGAGGTTTGCCATGCCTCTGATGACATCCTTTTTAAGTTATGAGTTATTTTGCATAGCGTAGGAGGGTGAAGTATGGAGGTATGGAAAGAGAAGAGGTAGGTAGTATGGGCTGCTCAGCACTGGAAGAGGGGTCAACCAACAATGGAGAGGGGATGGGTGGGGTGGGAGTAGAGGGTATTGTGTGGACTATCACCTCAGGGTCAGCTTGGGTGGGAATTGTGGAGGTGGGTATTAAGTTTTCTACATCTGTGGCAGCATCAGATGTTGCTATTGTAGGTGGGATTTCAGGTTGGGGTTGTGGTTCAGGTTCAGGGTCTATTTGTGTGTAGGCATTGGTAAAGGAAGTAGGAGGGATTTCTGGGATAGGTTCAATGGGTATAACAATAGGTGTGGTTATAGCCAAGGTTAAGGGTTGGAGAGGAGGGGTTGGAGTAGGTAAGTGGGTGGGTGTAGGGATCGATGGCTGTTGTGATGGTTGGGTTAAGTTGGATAAGGTTGAGTGGATGGCTGCTCAACTGTTAGGAATGGAGGCCTGGTTTTGGAGGGTGGAGTTCATGGCTTGGAGGGTGGCTTCTATGGTTAGGGTGGCTTCTATGGTTGATTGGTTTGGGTGTTGGCCAATACTTGGGATTTAAGGGAGAGTAATAGGTGGAGGATTTGGGGTAGGGGGTCAGGGGTGATGGGTGTTGTGGGATGGATGGGTGGAATTGGTTGAAATGGAGAGGTGGTTGCGTGGTGAAAGCTTGTTGGTTGTGGGGAATCCGGAAGAGGGGTAAAATGGGGAGAGTGAGGTGAGTGTGGGAGAGGGGTGAACTCATAATTGATTTCCCCTATGATAGAGGACATCATAGATGAGTACCCCTCAGATGCAAAGGGGTCACGGGAAGGGGAAAAGGAATGGAATGGCCTAAGGGTTCAAAGGTATTAAATGCAAAGGGTGCAGTGGGCTGATCTGAGGTAGTTGGAGAGCTGTGAGGGATTTCAAGGGTAGGGTCTGGTGTGGCTGTGGTTTCTGGGGTAGGGATAGTCTGGGAAATATAGGTGGGTTGGGGCTCTATGTGGGCTTTAGATTTTTTTCTTTTCCTATATGTAGTGTTCACAGGTGGGCTGGGGTGAGCTGGGTAGGTAGATAACGGTACAAATATGGGTAAGGATAATAGAATGGTCTCAATATGTATGGTGGATGTAGGAGATGAAGTGATGGCAGAGGTGGTAGGTAAGGTAGTGCTAGCTGGCACACTTGAGGTTGTTGCTTGAGAGTCAGCAGCAGGGCTGGAAATGGCAGACGTAGCAGCAGCAACAACAACTGCTTCTTGAATTGTGAGAGTTGCTTCAGCTAACAACTCCTTCTTCTCAATGAGAGTTCCACTAATCCCCCACAGTTTCTTGCCACTTTTGTTGGGGTTCAAGGGAGTTGTCTCCTTATTCATTTGAAATTGGTATCCCCCTAGCTTTAGCAAGGTTGTAATGAGCTTGCAGTAGGGCAATGATTGAGGCTTCTGCTCTTTCTTCGCCTTCTCATTTATATCTTTCATCCCATCAAAAATTAGCTTGTAGCATCAAAATAATGGTTCATGTGGAAGGAGTAGAGGGCATTTGCAATGGAGGATCTCCTCTTCTGCTGGTGCCTAGAGCAATGAATATTTTTCCTCAACACCCCATCCATAAATCTCAGGTTAGGGTGCAAATCCCTCTTCCTAATGGACAACCTTGATGCAGTAATTCATCTAGTGAGCTCCTTGGCAATTTTTGGGATGGTGGCTGTCAAAGGGGGACCCAAGCCACACTCAGGGTTGTACTTGTCTAGTATCCCAAGAATCTCAGCTATTGCAGCCTGATTGAATAGCATCTCAAACTTGTCTATCAGCACCAACAATGTTGGGTTTCCATCATCCCCAGTCTTCACTCTTATATTTTGATAAAACAACTGCACTAGTCTAGGGAAGACTAACTGCAGTGGGGGCCTCAACAGGGGTATCAGAGTGGCTTTGGATAGGTATGCAATGGAGACAGCTGTCTCTGATAGGTCCTCAAAGAAAACCTTATCAAAAATAGTCTCTTCCTCAAGTTTAATTGAAGCCACAAATTCAGAGGGGACCCTGAGGTACTCATTATCTTCCTCCTCCTCAAGGGCAACCTTAGGGACCTCATGGGCTACACCCTTGCCCTTTTTCTACTTTTTCTTGGCTTTCTCAGGGCTTTTGGCAGGTGGGTGGTCTCTGACCCTCTTCAGATTTCTTATTTTGAGCTTGGGCATTAGAGGCCACACCCTTGGCCTTCTTCACAGGGGCTGCCCCTTCCGTAGGTTGTTCCACTTGGGCTCAACGATGGGAGGAGTCATCTCAGAGGTCTCCACTCTGGAGGCCTTTGCAATCCTCACAAATTTTCAAGTGGCCACAGGGCTACCAGTGTGTGAGGGATTTAACATGGCAGCCAATGCGCTAATGAATTTCAAACCCGTGGCCATGACTACAAAAATTCCTCAAAATTAGGGCTTTAAACTTCCATAGTGTGTAATGCACCCTTAACAAATTAAATTCACCCAACGCCCTCCTTATTTAACACTTAAAACAACAGCCAATCAAACCAGATGAGAGGATGAAAAATCTTACCAACTGAAAGCTAGGGTTCCACTTCAACCATGGCACAATGGATCAAATCTCCCCAAACTAAATTCAAAGTAACAAGGAGGTGATGTGAAACACAATTGTAGGAGGAAATTTGCTGAGTTGGAGTGGATTAGGCTATAGAGAAGAAAGAAGGGAGAGAGAAGCCCGGTCTTGTACACTGAAAGTTAGGGCAAAGAGAGAGAATGGAGGAAATGTAAAAGATCGCAAGGTTTAATAGTGTGATCCCGTGCCTCGCGTGACTGTTGCCAGGTACTTGTGGGGCTATATTTTCTCACGTAGTATGAATTCAATCTCATGAGAAGTGCTATCACGAAGAAGAAAGGTGCCTTGCGAGGACAAATTTAGAAGCCTTATGCGTCTCGCGAGGTCATTCGTGGAGCTTAAGTTGGGCCAAAGCGCACGAAACAGTTTTACATCCCTCGCGCAGCTTAGCTATTAAACTTTGTGAGAAACGTACAACTAGAGTATCAGAGCCTCGTGAGGCAGTTAATATTAAAGGCTTTAAAATGTTAGCTCATGAGGCTCTCGTGCAGTACGAATGCCACCTCGCTAGAAATGTTTCACCAGATACAGAAGACTCTCACAAGGGCACTTTGCAGAGTTGAATCAGAGCCTCACGAGAAATTGAACAATTGAACATTAGAGGCTTCAGAGTTCTTTTTGCTCACGAGGCTCTCATGTAGTACAACATGTGTGATTCCCAATTGGCGTGTAGCTCCTTGGTGCTGACAAGATAGAGCCTCGCGAGGCTCAATGTCAAGCTTCAGCAAGAGCTCTTGCTCGTGAAGCTCTCGCGAGGAACAACTTGTCTATAAGAACTTCACGAGAAAGCCTTCAATTTATTCAAGTGGCTCGAGAATGTAGAATTGAGGCCATAGAGCCTTGTGAGAAAGCACAATTCACCCTTCCTCTTAGTATTGCACATCGACTAGTGCATCAATACTGACATGCACCTATCCATTGTGCATTTGCACCAACTTTCCTCAAATTTAATCTATTTCACAATTATAATTGTGAGCCCATCACCAATATATGCAGAGCAAAAAATTTAGAATGTTATAGATTTTCAAATGTATCAGATTCATGCCATTTATAATGACAGAACCTCAATCACTCAACCAGAAATAGAACATGCTTATCAACATTAGGTCCAGGCACATCCAATTCAGATGACAACACATGCACATCACATTACAGCGCAGAACCAAAAAAGAAATAGACAAAACTTGCAAATCAACACAATAAAAACACTACATGACAGATTTTTAAACAAAACAAAACACACATTCAACAAATATGGTACACATTTTACAAAACTATGGATCACTAAGCAGTGGGGGGTTCATGCAGGTGAATTGTCTGAGGAGGCTCCACTGAATTTTTTACACAAATTTTCAGCCTTTGACCATTCACTTTCATGATCTTCCCAGACATGGGATCCAAGATCTCCACAGCACTTGATGGGGAGGCATGGATGGCAGTGTAAGGTCCATCCCATCTGGATTTTAACTTCCCTGGAAAGAATTTTAATTTAGAGTTGAAAAGTCAAACCTTAGTACCAGCATTGAAGTTCTTCCTCATTAGCTTCTTGTCAAAGAATGCCTTTGATCTCTCCTTATAAATTCTGGCATTTGTATAGGCCTCCATTCTCAATTTATCAAGCTCTGACATTTGCAATTTCCTGTGAGAACCAGTAGTAGTTAGATCAACATTCAGTGTTTTGATAGCCTAATAGGCTCTGTGCTCTAACTCCACTAGTAGGTGACAGGCCTTGCCATAGGGGTCTTATAAGCAGTCCTATAAGCCCACAAAACATCATTTAGCTTCTATGTCCAATCCTTTCTATCTGCCCTCACAGTCTTCTCCAAGATATGCTTGATCTCCCTATTAGAAATTTCAACTTGCCCACTGGTCTGTCGGTGGTAGGGAGTTGTAATTCTGTGTGTAACAGAATACTTTTTGAGCAGGTTCTCAAAAGGCCTGTTACAGAAATGACTCCCTCCATCACTAGTGATAGCTCTGGGAGTGCCAAATCTTGAGAAGATATTGTCCTTTAAAAATTTAAGGGCAACTATGTGGTCATTTGTCCTTGTGGCAATGACTTCTACCCATTTGAACACATAGTCCACTACCACAAGTATGAAATTGAAACCCATAGAAGGGGGAAATGGACCCATAAAATCAATGCCCCAGATGTCAAAAAGTTCAACCACAAGGATGGGTTACAAGGGCATTGAATCTTTTTTGGAAATGCCTCTCAACCTTTGACATCTTTCACAAGCTTTGTAACGTATGTATGCATCTTTGAACAAAGAGGACCAATAAAACCCACATTGTAAAACTTTTACAGCTATCTTTTTGCCACTAAAGTGACCTCCACAGGCTTACTCATGGCACATAGAAAGAATGCTGTGGAACTCACTTTCAGGCACACATCTCCTTATAACCTGATATGTACAATGTTTATATAGGTATGGATCCTCCCACAAAAATGTTTGACCTGAGATAAATATAGGTCTTTATCCATCTTGGACCAGTGAGGGGGAATCCTACCTACAACAAGAAAATTGACAATGTGTGCAAACCAGGGCACACCAGACTGCATAGCAAATAATCGCTCATCAGGGAACAATTCATTGACAGGTGCTGCTACGCATTCTTTCAAAGTAATTCCAGAGAGGTGGTCACCCACCACATTCTCAACTCCTTTCTTATCCTTGATCTTAAGATCAAACTCTTGCAATAGGAGGATCCATCTGATCAGCCTTGGTTTGGCATCCTTCTTAGCCAACAGGTATTTCAGGGCTGAGTGATTAGTAAAAATAATAATTTTAAACCCAAGCAAGTAGGGTCTAAACTTATCCACAGCAAACACTACAGCAAGCAGCTCCTTCTCAGTGGTGGTATAATTGAGCTGAGCCTCTCTTAGTGTTTTGCTTGCATAATAAATCACTCTAGGCAGCTTATTTTTTCTCTATCCTAAGACAGTACCTATGGCTAAGTCTGATGCATCATACATCAATTCAAAAGGGAGTGAGTAATCTGGGGCCTGGATTACAGGAGCAGTGGTAAGGCACTTTTTTAAGACCTCAAAGGCCTCAAGACACTCAGTGAAAAATTCAAATGGCACATGCTGACACAGCAGGTGGCACAATGGCTTGGCAATTTTGCTGAAGTCCTTAATGAACCTCCTGTAAAATCTAGCATGTCCTAAGAAGGATCTGATTTGCTTGACAGTCCTGGGTGGGGGAAGGTGTGAAATCAGGTCCACTTTAGCCTTGTCAACTTTTATTCCTCTGTGAGAGACCACATGACCTAACACAATTCCTTATGTTACCATAAAGTGGCTCTTTTCTCAGCTTAAGATCACATTGGTCTCTTCACATTTTTATAAAACCAGGTCAAGGTGACTCAAGCACTGGCTAAAGCTATCCCCATAAACTGAGAAATCATCCATGAAGATTTCCAGGAATTTTTCAATCATATCAGAAAAAATTGCATATATGCACCTTTGAAATGTGGCAGGGACATTGTACAGTCCAAAAGGCATCCTCTTATAAGCAAAGGTACCAAAGAGACATGTGAAAGTAGTTTTTTCTTGATCTTGAGGATACATACGGATTTGGTTATACCCTGTGTATCCATCAAGAAAGTAGTAAAATGTCTTCCCAGCTAGTTTATCTACAATTTGGTCAATGAAGGGGAGAGGAAAGTGGTCTTTCCTAGTTTTAGAGTTGAGTTCCTTGTAATCAATGCAAACTCTTCAGCTAGTTGTCTCCCTGGCTGGCATCAACTCCCCAGAATCAGAAGTAATAACTGTGATGCCTAATTTTTTTAGGTACCACCTAGATGGGTGACACCCACTTTGAATCTGAAATGGGATAAATCATCCTTACATCCAACAGTTTTACTATCTCTTTTAGGACCACCTTTTGCATGTGAGGATTAAGTTTCCTCTGCATCTCCCTAGAGGGTTTTGCACCCTCTTCCAAGTGAATTTTGTGCATGCAAACTGAGGCATCAATGCCTCCAAGATCAGCTATTGTCCACCCCATTGCCTTTGTATGCTTCTTGAGAACACTCAATAATTCCTCCTCCTACTCACTAGTGAAAGAGGAAGAGATAATCGCTGGAAGCTTTTTGTTTTACCCCAGAAGGCATACTTTAATGTGTCTGGGAGCTATTTCAGCTCCAGCTCAGGGGGACTTTCAATGGAAAGTAGCAAAGGTGCCTTGATAGTTTGAGGAAGGGGCAACAATGTAGGTTTCCAGCTGGAATGTTGTACTAGGCCCACAGAAGACTCTATTTTGGTGCTGTCTTCGGTCATGAGAACTTAGGCCTCCTCAACCATACTCCAAATACTTTCTAAATTTTTAGTAACATTATCCTAATCCAGCAGATTGGATAATTCTTCTTGTACAAGGCCATCTAGTTCATCTATTGCACAACAGTCCTCAATGTCCATCTGAGGTTGCCTAGCAGCATTGTACACATTTAATTGGGCCTTAATATTCCCAAAGGTCACCTCCATCACCCCTGATCTACGTTGAATGCAAGTATTGGCAGTGGCCAAGATGGTTTGCCAAGGATGACAGGAATTAGGGTTATGCTTTTGCAAGGGTCCATGTCCAAAACTAGGAAATCAATAGGATAGTAGAACTTGTCCACCCCCACCAAAACATCCTCCTCCACACCCATAGGTCTCCTCTCAGACCTATCAGCTACTTGGAGTACCACTAATGTGGCTTTTAGATCCCCCAAACCTAGCTCCTTATATACAAAATATGAGAGTAGATTCACACTGGCCCCTAAGTTCAAGAGGGCTCTACCAATGGTATGGTTTCCAATTATGCAGGGGATAGTAGGTACCCCTGGATCCTGTAATTTTTCAAGTGTGGTAATTGACAGAACTGACTCAACATGCTCAATAGAAAAAACCTTTTTGGACAACTGCACCCTTGCCTTTCTTTCCTGTGTGCAGAGGTCCTTTAAGAATTTAGCATAGGCAGGGACTTATTTTGTAGCATCAAGCAAGGGAAAATTGATCTTTACCTGCTTGAAGGTCTCAATCATTTCCTCCATCTGAGCATTCCCCTTATCAAAAGGAGATGGGCAAACAAGTACATGAGGAAATGACAGTTGTGGGACTGCTGGTGCCACAGCTGAATGCCTAACCACATCATGGTTAAATTGTTTTTTTTCTTTTTTCTTCATTTATTGTTTGCTGTTGGGGCTCAACATCAGCCCCTTTATTTTGCCCTTGCTAATCCACAATAGGGGGTGACTTCTTTGGTTCTTCAACACTTATATTTCTTTTATTTTTACTCTCTATGTCCTCCTCAGCTGCTTTGCCCACTAAATTATCAACCACCCTGCCACTCCTTAGAGTAGTGATTGTATTAGCCTCCTCATGGGTAAAGGATGCTTCTCCAATCATGTACATCCGTTTAGGGTTGGCCAAGGGTTGACTAGGCAATTTTCCCTCCTCTCTCCTATTCAAATCATTACAGATTTGTCCCAGCTGGTCCTTTATTTTTTTAATACTTTTCCCATGAGAGTTCACAGTTTGGACCAAGTTTCCTAACTTCTATATGGATGTTAGCATTTGCTCTTTAAAGAAAGAGGATCTAGGCTATTGTGGGGGCAAGACCAACTGATTGGGCTGTGGGGCAGGCAACTAAAAATTTTTCCTTGGTGGATAACCATGGTTAAGTTGATGCTGAGGTCTGTACAGAGCTGCCAACCACTGCTGCTGGGGCTGAGGGTATGTATCTTGTCTCCACCTCAAATTTGGGTGGTTTCTCCATGTGTACCCAGCAGGTTGCTGCCCATATGCTTGGGCAGCATTGGCATGCTCCATAACTAAATTAGGAAATTGGTTGGCTGATGGACAATCTTAAAGTGAATGTGTGAGAGATTGGCATGTCAGACATGCCTCTTCCACTTTTGCAACCAGCCTAGGCTGCATCACATTCATCAATTTGTCAAACTTTAAACTCAGATTGTCCACCTTCCTTTCCAAATCACTTTGCACCTTAACTTTATACATTCCACCTCTAGGGGTGGACTCTTTTACCAACTTAGCTGGGGTCTGGCTGTCATTGCAAGACAGTGACTCCTGCTGCATGGAATTTTTTCCTATGATGTCAAACAACTCCCAAGCCTCATCAGCTATCTCGTGGAGGTAATTACCACCACATGAGGCATCCACCATATCCCTACTCTTGGGATTAATCCTTGGTAAAATACTTACACAAGTTTCCACGGTAAAATTTGATGGTGGGGACATTGTTTTAACATCTCTTGAAATCTCTCTCATGCCTCATAAAAATCTTCAGTCGAGGACTGAGTGAATGACAATATGTTTGTCCTTATTTGACTAGTTTTATTCATGGGAAAGAATTTAGCCAGAAATTGGCTTTGGAGTCACTCCATGTCTGGATGCTATTGGCTGGGAGCTTTGAGAGTCAGATGCTGGCTTTGTCCTTTAGGGAAAAAGGAAAAAGCCTTAGTTTGGTGGCTTCAGGTCTGAAACCAGTAATATTGAATGTAGTGCAAAGTGCCAAAAATTGGTCAATGTACTTATAAGAATCTTCCTTACAGAGCCCATGAAAAGATGGCAGCATGTTAATGGTGGAGGACTTGATTTCATAATTTCCCTCAACTGAAGGAAATTATATGCAAAAGAGACATGTGTAATCCCTAGGTGCCTTGTATTCCTTTAGAGTTCTTTGCCTCTCAGCCATGACGGCTGGCTCAGTTCCAATAGTAGGGGCTTGTGTGGTGTTTCTTAGTCTAAGGACACTTTCAACCTCTGGATTTAGAGGTTCCAACTCATGATTTAAGGACCTTCTACCAAGCATACAAACACAAAATTAGTAGGTAAAGAAGATGCTCACAACACACAAAACATTTTCAAACAAAATTAACAACTAAACAGATTTACAACTAAACTAATGACAGGAAATTCAACACAAGTGGATTGAGATTTAGGGCAAAAGAAGTGCAAATAGAGCTAGCTAAACTCCAACTGCAGCTCTAGCTTTTCCCTACTACTGTTGTCTAATTCTATAAAATTCCACAAAAATTAGAAGTACTTTTTACTCTATTCAAGGCACAACTACAAAGAATTTTTTAAACTAAAGTATAATATAATTCAGGTCTATTAAAAAGATCAATATCCCCGACAGCGGCGCAAAAAACTTGTTGGTCGTGTAGAGTGCTGTCTTATTATTGGTGATAAAATAGTGGAAGAAATATAAATAAAAAAGGGAAAGAATAAAAATTGGTTAAAACAACAAATTTGAAACACACTCAGCCTGTAAGATACAAGACTATTGTAGTAAGTTTTAAGTAAGTAAGAGTTTGTCCCACAGAAAAATTAATCTAGAACCCAAAATGGGCTATAATAGTAGGCCTCCAGATCTCGCTACAGATCTGACAGTTCTAAAGAAAGGGAATTGGGTGTCACAACTATATTAAATTAACACTAAGACAAGAGAAATAAAGTGTAGTCCTATCCTTAAGAAAGGGTTATGAAGAAGGTGGTGATGGTGTGTGTAAAAATAAAGATAAAATGATGGGAAGTAAGCAGTTAAGATAGGGTTACATCAACTATGTAACTCAGATTCAGGTCTATCTTTGCAGTAATCTCTCAAATGGCTACAAGCACATTGGCAAGGAAGAGGTATCTAATTCAACTCCTATGGTTTGACCTGGTCTCTTAAGGCTATAACTTGTCCACTTAAATAGTCATAGGCTATCCAATAGAGATGATCAAACAATATAAATTAAATTAGAAAACCAATTTGATCCAAAGGAGTAGACTGATCTTAAGGCTATAACTTATCCACTTTAATGGTCACAGAATATCCAATAGATGTCATCCACCCAATGGCCCAAATCAGATCATTAATATCATTACAAGGAAGATGAATCCAACTCAACCCTTATGGTTTGACCTAGTCTCTTAAGGCTATAACCTGTCCAGTTAAATGGTCACAGACTATCTAATAGAGAGGATCAAACCACATGGACTAAGTCAGAAAACCAATCTGATCTAAAGGAGTAGACTGATCTTAAGGCTATAACCTATCCACTTAAATGGTCATAGACTATCCAATAGATGTAATCCACCCAATGAATCAAATTAGAATGGTAAAACTATTACAGACACCATGTTTGCCAGGCTACAAGCTCAAGCATCCATGGGAGCAAATAGTTCTTGAAAAACTAGTGAAGACTATAGTTGTTCAAGGACTATTTGGGGACTTAAATACACCTGGTCATTGCTTTAAAGAACCTGCAATGACTTAGTTCACAAGTCTACAATCACTACAGAGAAATTAGATCTAACATTTGATATTGGTTAAGTAAAACAGTGGGGAGCCTATTCCTACAACAACCTCTCACGAGGCTACAAGCTCAAGTGCAGAGGAGAAGAATCCTTATTAGATATGTGGCTTGGAATCACCCTAGGGCTATAGTCTATCCACTTAAATGGTCATAGGCTATCCACAGAGGTTATCCACACTACAGAAGTCTGAGAAGGAACATGTAAATTACTGTTGGCACCATGGTCCCAAGGCTACAAGCTCAAGCTTCCATGGGCCTTTCAAGTCAGCTCAAATCTTAAATGCATGCTTAGCCTGAACAAAACTATGGGTAAATAGAAAAATAACAGATTGAATGAACCATTAAAGTATAAATTTCATTGATCAAAACAATACTTAGAATACAATTTCTCAAGGCAGCAGCCTTGTGCACAACAGCTCTTCACAAAATCTTAGAGGTTATAAGACCCATTACAAAACTAATAAAACTAGGCCTAATTGCTTACAGGGGATGTAGCCAGCAAGTGCTGGGCTAAGATAGAAGAAAAAATAGAAAAAGAGGTGATCAAACCCTAACCCTAGCCTACTTGGGCTCCAAGCTAAGAGGTTGAAGGAGGGATGATAATTCTAAGTTACAATGTGCAACTTAAATACTTAGTCCTAATGCCTTAGCCAACAGAAGAGTAACCCTAATTCCTAGGGAAGATGTGACACTATTATAACCCTTGGATGCCTTAGGATGTGTGCCTCGAGATCGGAGGCCTCGGGATGTGTGCCTTGGACCTGGGAAAATTCCCAAAAGGTCCTTGAGTGGAGAGTGAGAAGTGGAGAGCCCAAGCTTTGCGAGGCTGCCTTTTGCTTTTTAGTTATTTGTGTAGCTACTTCGTGCTTCACGGGGTAACTTCTGCTCATTAATTCCTTCGCACGGCTTGCAGAGTCCTCGCGAGGTAAGAATTTATCTTGGAAAGTCGTTCACTTGTGCAGATGGACTTTGTATTATCACGTAGCTACTTTGGCTTTGCATGCACTCGCATAGAAGAATTTATAGTGCTTGGCTTGCTCATGCGGCAGAGCTTCAGAATTTTCTCTCGCGAGGGTGTCGCGTGGATACCTTTACATCTCGCTCAGCTTCATTTTGAAGGAATAACAAAGCTAACTCGGTAGAGGGTTAAGCTATTAAATGCGCGAGAACTGGTGAGGACATTTATGGAGCTCTCTCTCCTCTTGAACCACGTGAGGACTTCGCTAGTTTGTTATTATTCTTTGTGTAGATTAGCCTCACGAGATAGTGCGCATGGCTGACATGGAATTTTTTTCCTCGCGAGAGCTTCGTGAGTAGGATTTCTGAAGACTTAGTAGCGAGAGCTTCGTGAAGTCTTTGAGTGTTGGTTGTAGCTAAAGTGTGTGACAACTGTGTGAGTTCTCTTGTGCTGCATATATTAGTTGCGCGAGAGAACTCTGCTACGGACTTCATCAACGCGAGGCTGCATTTCTACTGTGCGAGATAACACATTTGCTCCTCTGCTACTTTGCATCTATTGCTGTTGCAATCCTCTCCACTCACATCTATGCTTCTTTCATCTGCTACACTTTCTGGTCTATTATGACAAGCAAAATAGTCACCATGGTGCGTACCCCCATGGTGTTCCATCAGCCTTTGGCTTAGTTGTCATCTCTTGCTTGAATTCTCTCTTCTTGGCACCAAAGGCATAGACTATGTGTTAAGCTGTATAATTTATTATTAACTATAAAACACACTAAACAAAGGATTATTAGATAGCTACAAGGTGTAACAAAGGTCAGGTTAAGAGGTGAAAAGTGGTACTTTTTAGTGACTAACACAGGACACCAAAAGCTCCGGGTGGCGACTCTATATCTTGTATATGAGTGCAACATCACGACGGATTGTTAAAAATTCACGATTGCACAAAAGGCTAAGTGAATCACGACCATCGATCGAAACTCGTAAGTGATTAGGGTGCATTAGGTTTTGGTCGTGCAATGTGAATAGTAAATAATAAGTGATGTTTGTTCAGACCAACATCGATTGATTGGTTTTAGAATTGATCAATCAGTCTTAATTATATTATATAAATCATTTAATTTCGGGAATAGATCGATCGGATTTAATGAGGTGTATAGAGTAAGTTTGACCCATAATCGATCGATCAGTTTTAAAGGTCGATCGTTTGATATTAAGAAGGGCACAACGAATAAAGGACATAAGAACCAATCCGCTTGCTGAAAGAAAATTTGCTCAATATAAATAATATACTGTACAGGTATTTAGAGAAGAAATTTTATAATATAATAGTAAAGGTACTTGAGTGGAATTTATAATATAATATACAATAAAGTGGAATTTATAATATAATATAAAATCAAAGTACTTGAGAGGGATTTTATAATGTAATATAAAATTATAGTACAACAAGTTACATAGGACATTCACATCCAAACAAGGGTCGATCGATGATCCACAAAATTAATCGGTCGAGATGCTCCCTCGTTTAAATAAAAGGCTTAATCAAATTGTCGCATTTTTGGAATAGATTTGGGTTTCGAGTTCTGAAACACAATAATTAACAGGAAAAACAAAAATAATTATAGTATTTAAGATCAAACCATGAATCAAGTTATCCATCTATTCAATCATAGAATAATACTATTTAAAAAATAAATCTATGGTTTGTTTTATTAGCTCGTTGATATGTGACCGTATCATATCCTATGAGATGAGATCTGAGAAGAACGAGATGGATGGATGGGTACCCACCTAAAAGGAGCTTTTGATCAGTTGTATTGGCTACTCCAGCTTTAGCGTCTGACCTCATGCGATGATCGTGTGTGATTTTGGGATACACGAAAGTTTGTGAGATGGTGGTGTCATCCTGGGATGCGACTTTGACGGCAGAAAAATGCTCGGGTGCGGGTGGTATGCGTATCAATGTAGTTTGGGTCTGAACCGTTGGAACGACTCAAATTCTTTCGAAATGAGTTCTCTTGCATTGAATCTATTGCTTTGATATATAGGTGTGGCTGGGATTCAACAAAGTGTGGGTTTGCGTGTGGACTGCTTTGACTGATCATAGATGAGAGCAAGAAAGAGGGAGAGGGTAAGGGTGAGGGTGAGAGAGCAACACGTGGGATCTTTTAAAGCGAGGGGAGGGTGCTCTATGACTGCTTGGTTTAACATGGTGAGAGAGGGAGAGAGATCTTGAGAGGGAGAGAGGTCTTGTGGCTAATAGGAAGGCTTCAACAGAGAGGTTGATGGGGGTATATATATATATATATAGAGAGAGAGAGAAGAGAAAGACGGTTGGGGGAAGGGGGCTGTTGCATTAATGGCGAGAGAGAGAGGGAGAGTTAAAGAAAGAGAGAATGAGAGAGGATAGCGAGGGGAAGAGAGAGGGGCTTGCACAACTAGGTTGTTGAGAGGGAGGTATATATATTATATATATAGAGAGAGAGGTACAGATAGAGAGATATAGGTCTCTATCTCTTCCTTTATATGGGATCAAGGGAGCCAGAGCCCTATTTGGGCAAGTCTTCTAATAGTAAACTATTAATCACTGATTTATGCCGCTTTCCACCTCCTAACCTAACCTTTAATGGACCTTTGAGCTGGTTAATAATGAATTTTTAAGTGTGTTTTTGTAGATGATAATAAATTATAGCTTAGTGCAATAATCCATCATTTATGAGCTAAGAAGAAAGAATTTTGAGACAAACAGTGGAGCTGATGGGAATTACAGTGAATGCACCATGGTGTTTCACACCATAGGGGCTGTTTAGTATGCCTTGGACCCCTAAAGGTCTAGCAGTGAGAAGGGAAGTGGACCCAAGCACAATGGGGTGCTGCAGCAGATTATATAAATAGCTGAGTAAGCAATCAGCTTCAACATTTAAATCTCAAGCCCTCTATAGCTGCTGCACTGCACCATTTGAGCAGATCTATATAAGTTGAGCAGCAAACCTGTAGCTCAAGCATTTTATGTATGTAGCAAACCAACAGCTCAAGTGGCACATTACAGCAAACAACACCTTCAGCACACTCAAGTCAAGCAGATGTAGTAGAACTGTAGTCTGTAGACATGATGAGTGGAGCAGCAATGTACCTGTCAAGTTGCAGTTTAAAGCTTTAATTCCAACCTCGAGCAGGCTAGCAACTGCTATGGCTGATGCCATGTCAAGCTGTAGTTTATAGCTGCTGCATTCCATTTGTCGAGTAGCTAAAAGCTGACTGAAATATAAACCATACAAGCTGCATAACTGCTGCTTTGGAACACTCGAGCAGCTGCACTAAAAGCCTCACATTCATCAACTTGTGTTGTTGCTGAGCACGCACCAGCTTCAACATTTAAATCTCAAGCACATCATGTGTGCAGCAAACTAGCCACTCGAGAACATTAAAAGCCTACTGTCCACACTCGAGCAACTACAAGAACACACTCGAGAACTTCATAGAACAGAGCATCCAACCTGTCGAGTTGAATTGCTGAATGCCGAAAGCAAATGCACACTCGAGCAGTCCATAGAGTGCAGAACCGAACCTGTCGACTTGTAGAGTGGAGGTGCATGTACCTGTCGAGCAGTTGCCTGAAGCCAGCCATCCTCATGAGCTGCAATTGCTGAAGATCTGATCCACTCGAACAATTTTCTGGTGTATTACAACCTGTCGAGCAGATGAAAATAGCTTCACACTTTATCTACTCGAGATGCAGGCTGAAGCATTACATGCTATCGAGTAGTTCATAAGCCTGAATCATCCTGTCGAGACCTGCCGATCTGCAGTGCTGAAGCTAATGATCCACTCAAGTGCTGCATTGCGGATGAAAAGTAGCCTGTCTAGCTGCATTACTAAGGAAATCTATCCTGTCGAGTTGTTGCCTGAACCACTCGAGCAGTTCTGTGCTGAAGCACTGAACCTGTTGAGCTATGCACCTGAAGCACTTCAGCTACTCGAGATCTACTCGAGAATACATAGCTGAAGCCTATATCCACTCGAGAAGGGCTGCCTGAAGCATTCAAGCCACTCGAACAAGCTTCAGAAGTCTCCCAGCCACTAGAGAACCTCTCGAGATTTATGTTCTAAAGCTCCAACCACTCGAGACAGGGGTTCCAGCCTTCCCATTCAAACTTCAAGGGTATTTTTAGGATTCCATGGCACCTAGGGAACACATCACAATATACTGAGTTGTTTCCTACATCCTGAGGTAACACTAAGCTTAGAATGAGCCATGACAGCAGCCCCCAAAGTTCTGATTTCTGATTGGCCAAAACATTTCATTGCTTTATGGATTGTATATATGGTTGTAACCAATTTTGTAAAAAGTAGCCAGGATTAGCTTGAGCTCATTTTAGGGTTTTCATTCTTAGGACTAGGGTTTCCTTTTCTATTTATTTCCCCTTTTTCTTCCTTAGCTCAACAGCCATGTTGGGCTAAATCCTTGTAGCATCTAATTTTGAGCTATAATGTGTATTGTAATGGCATTGTGAGCAATTTTAGAGTTCTGCAGAGACTGCTGCCTTGAGGGCAAGTCATTGTAAGTTCTTTTTAGCAATGTAAAGCCATTTTTAATACTTCTTTCATTTTATATTCATCTTATGTCTTTCATTTAAACTCTTATGGGTTGCAAGAGCTTGTAGCCTTACAAACATAGTGGCTGCTGTGATATTTTTGTTCTATCTCTAACCTCTGTATCTGGGTTAATCTCTGGGATACCTTATGACCATTTAAATGGACAGGGTATAGCCCTAAGATTGGTCTAGATCACAGGGTTGAGCTGATTCTTTTTCCTTGCACTTGTGCTTGTAGCTAAGTGAGGGACTGCAACAGATCCAACTTATCCTCTGTTTTATAACACCATTTTCAGTGAATAGATCTGGGGTTTTGCAGAGATTGCGGACTTGAGAGCTAGGTCATTGCAAGCTTCTTTGTAGCAATGACCAGCTAATTTTAAAGCCCCATTCAATCTATAATTTCTTGTGGTCTTCACTAGATTTTTATGGATTGTTTGCTCCTATGAATGCATGAGCTTGTAGCCTTACAAACATAGTGTTTGTAATGGTTTTTTTATTTCAACTTTAACCTTTTGATTGGATGAAATCCCTGGGATATTCTGTGACCATTGAAGTGGACAGAATATAGCCCTACGATCAATTCATGTCTTTGGCTTTGGCTGGATTCTTCTACCTTGCACTTGTGCTTGTAGCCAAGTGAAGGACAACTACAGATCCAACTCCTAATCTATTTTATAGTGAAGATTAGCCCATAGATACCTACTTCTCCATAATTTTTATTTATTTTCCCAAACCACTTTCATTCTTCTTTACCCCCTTTCTTTTACTTCTATTTTTATTTATTATTTTAGTTTAGTTTGTGACACCCTAAAACACCCTCTGTTTAACCTTGCTTTCTAGTTAGGTTTAGAGTTGTCAGATTTATAGTAGATTTGGAGATTTACTATTCCACTATTGTGTTTCGATCATCACTCCATGTGAGACAAACTCTTACTTATCAAAACTTGCTATAACAACCCTGGATCTGGCAGGACTGTGTTTATTTTGGTTTTTGTGTTTATCTCATATTCTTATTCCCCTCTATTTCTGTCTTTGCCATTCTTTATTTTTGTCATTTTTATATTAAAAAGAATACAATAAATATTAAACCAATAAGTTTTTGGAGCCACTGTCGGGGAGTTTTGATCTAAGTAGTAAGTCTGAGTTTTTGCTTAAATTTATTATAGTTGCAGTGTTTGAATAAATTATAGTTGTAGTTTTTGAGTGATTTTTGATTTTTTCTTTATTTTCTGTTTTAGCCCTTTTTGTGTCTTAGTAGTATTTGAATAAAGTACACCTATAATTTTAAGATTTTTGCAGTCTTTCTTTATTTTGTTTTTGTTTTAGACCTAATATTGTCTGTTTTGTGTTTGAATAAATTACAGCTGTACTTCTTGATTTTTGTAGATCAAACCTGTCTTAGTTTGCATCTCTCTCTCCCTTGTTATCTTTTCAGTTCTGCATTCTTTTCTTTTAGTAGTAGTGTGCAGTAGTTTAGTAGTATTTTTTTAGTGTGCTGTAAGTTAGCTTTTTACTTGTGTGTGTTGTATGCTGAGTAGAAGGTCTCTTCATCATGAGCTTGAACCTTTAAATCCTGAAATAGAAAGAGTCCTCAGACCTAGGCTAGCAACACACACCCTTGCTGACCACTTAGAAATATTTGAGATGGGAGAGCAACCTAGCCCCTCAGGGACTACTATGCACCAGGGGCATGCTCATCCCCTCTCTGCATTCAATTCCCTGTAGTTGACGGTAATTATGAGATTAAATCTCAGACCATCCAAATGCTACCATCTTTTTATGGGTTAAGTAGAGAGGATCCTTACAAGCACGTTGATGAGTTTTTGTCCTTACGCACCACATTTAAGATTGTTGGCCTGGTAGATGAAGCCACAAAAATGAGGCTTTTGTCTTTTTTATTAAAGGACAAAGCATGAACTTGGCTTAACATGCTCCTAGCAAATAGCATAAATTCTTGGAATGCCTTGCAATATCAGTTCTTGGCTAAATTTTTCCCAAGTAGTAAAATCAGTCAGTTGAGGAAGAGCATTATCTCTTTCGCTTAGTTCCCAACTGAGGATTTCCATGAAGCTTGGGATAGATTTAAAGAATTGCTGCGACAGTGTCCACACCATCAAATCCCCAAATGATAGCTTGTACAAAGCTTTTACCAGGGGATTGATTCTAAAAGTAGGGATATGGTGGATGCTTCATGTGGTGGCACTTACCTCAGCAAAACGGATGAGGAAGCCAGGGATTTGTTTGATGTGATAAGTGAAAACTCTATGTAACTGGAGTCTCTGTCAAAAAATGACATTGAGCCAGCTGCTAGAGGTGCAAAAGAACCCACTTCCAAGGAAAAATTGTATGAATTAATGTGTTCAATGACCTAGAGAGGAAAGTGAACAGTTTGTTTAAAAAATTTGATAATGTAACATCTCAAAAATTTGGCCCTTTGAACAGTATGTCTCGATGTGTGCGCCTGACGGGTCGCATGCCGAATAGGATAAAATAATAAAATATTAGTGTGTGAGTTCAGTTAACTTGTGGTGGATAAGAAAGAAGAGATTTAAAGTATGATAAGTGACCAATTGATGTGATGGCATACACCGAGGTATGGCATATTGACTTAACACCAAACCTAAGTCCTTGGATAAGAAGTAGAACATACGAGTGAAATGTGTATGTGATTCACACCAGAGCCAAACACCTTATGTGATTAAGAAATAACACCCAAGGGGTGTGTATGCGTTTTGTATGGGAACCGGCCGCTTTGAGTTAAAAGAATGCAAAACTTCTTTTAGAAGCCATAATCGGTTGCAATTTTGAGGGTGTAGGTTTGAGGGAGAAGGAAGAGAGAAACAAGGAGAAGAGGAACTCGTTGGGATCGTGTGCTCCGAAGCTTTGGGATCTCGTAAAGATTTGTGAGCATGTGTAAGGTGGAAGATTTTTCGTCGATTTCAACGATTGATCAGTTGTAGAATGTGATTTGAAACTAAATGGGGTTTTGAGAACCCATTGTTTTTGGTAAGAGATTCAGGTGTTTTGAGCCGCTAATCATAGCGAGAGTTGTGTAAAGCATATGTGGAAGGATCTCCTACGATTACATTGGCTAGGTTGTGATCGTGGAGCTCGTAAGAGATCGATGTGGGGTTTGGAACCCTTTTGTGCAATGAAGAAGACGATCCGATCGGGGAGTTAATAATTAGATTAAAGGTAAGAATTTTGACTTAAGTTGTGATTTGTATATAGATTAGTCTTTAGTTAGCTTGTGAGTGGAAAAAATTAGAAGAATATGAGTTAGATTTGAAGAAAAATGAGTTGGGAAAGTTAGAACCTGAGTTTGGGTGAAATCTGATGAAACCGTTCGATCGAAATTAGTAACCGATCGAATGATTTTGTTAGGAGTGAAATTTAAAGGTTTCTGGTCAGTTTGAAAACCGTTCAATCAGTTTTAAAAACCGTTCGATCAAAATAAGTAACCGTTTGATCGGTTTGAAACCGTTCGGTCGATTTTGACTGAGCTTGCCGATACTATATCCGTATTTAGGCTATAACGTTTTATTCCGAACTCCGATTGATGCAATTCTTATGGCGTTGGAAAGAGGAAAATGAATTCTATAGCTTTTGTGTTTTGACCAATTCATAAATCCAAAGTTTTTAAGGTTAAAATTTAGGGGGAAAGGTTGCATCAAAATCTATATTAGCATAAACTTGCCCTTTTCTGCCTTGTTTTGAGAAAACACTTAAATAAGTATAAGTTGTTAGTGATTAGAGTTGATCCTTGATGCATCATGTTGTGTTTGTGATGTAGGTTGAGGGCAGGAAGCTGTCGATAAGGACTGTGGTGTCTCTTTGAACAGCTTCGAGCGTGAGGTAGGGAATACTTTGAACATGTACACTTGATTACGAAAGCATGTATGTAGTGATGTGATACGTATGTGCGTGTGTTGGGAGCATAGTTATTTACTTGTGTTTCGAAATTGAGTTTGAGTATGTGAATTTAAGGTGTGTGTGTGTGTACACTAAGTAAGAAACCAGTAAGCATATGAGTATATGACATCCCAGGGATGTATATGTGAAGTGAGTATCTAGGTGATGCATATGAGTATGTGACATCCCAGGGATGTATAGTCAATGTGAACATCCAAGTGATGTGAAGCCATATGAATGAGACTTGAACAAACTTTGAACATTATATTTAGCATAATTACATGGTGAATAACTATATGTATTTTCACAATTGATTTGAGGTTCGGAGAATACCCACATGATTGACTCGGCGAGATATTCGTGAGCTGATGATGCAATGACCAATCACATGCGCTAGTGTGACATCCCAGGCATGTATATGAGTTTTGTACCCAATCATCTCTGTGAAAGGGTTTGGGTTGTATTACATGAAAAAGAGTTTGATTGGACGATGATGGAGGCTATTCCATTGGGGCTCGATGCTATATTACTCAGAGATTATTTAAGTTTGTTACACAAGTCTTTGTGTGATATGAGAATAAGTTAAGTAAAAGATAAGATGCGTAGTGTAAAAAGATAAGATGTGATATGTGCATTAAGTTCATGCTTTTCATAATTTAAATGCTTTTAAACTATTTTCAGCTTATAAGATCATACTTCGATGTCATGATATATGTGTGAGTAAGATAGCTTTGCATGTTCAGTTATTTCTCTATTGAGCTATGATGTAGCTCATCCCTCGACTATACGTCACAGGTACAGGTGTAGATCGGGATCCGGCTACGGAGAAAGGCTTAGGATCTCCTATTTGGAGAATTCTACCTTAGGTGAGGATTTAGGCTGGTTATGTGTTGGGTTGTATAATGGATGTTTTCAGGTCTTTTGGATTTTGGACTTGACATGTCCAGGAATTTAATTGATTTTTGTATATATGTATGTTTGTAAGCCACTATTTAGGTGATGGTCGGCCATCACCGGTGGTTTTCTTATGGGCCCTTTTTATATAGTCTTTATGTATAGAAGAACCTTTATTGTTGCTATATTTTTGCCTTGACTCTACCTTTGTTGGCATATCAAGTAAATTCAATATTCGGATCGTGATATGTGCTACCCGATGGATCGATTTTCCCTGAGTTTATGATGTAAGGAAGAAAAAAAAATATTGAGCAGGATTTTATGCTTTGGGGAAAATTGGAATGTCACAGATAAAGTGCTGAGTGTGTCACAGCCCCAAATGGTTGCACAGGTTAGAAAGGCATGTCTGATATGCCACTCACCCACACACTCCTTGTTAGACTGTACTTCTACTGGTCAGTGTCTAGAGTTATTTATGGAGCTTGCCAATGTTACCCAATTATATGGACAACAGTTTGCTGGGTATTCTTGGAGGAACCACCCAAACTTGAGGCGGAGACAAGATGATTTTCCTCAACTTGAATAGCAGCAGGCATTGCCCTACAGACCCACCTAGCAGTATCCTCAAGGTCATGCCCTAAGACAAAAATTCTCACATTAGTCTCCCCTGCCAAGTCAGCAATTGCCAGGACAACAATTCTCACATCAGTCCCACCACAACCAAGAGCCCCCTCTTTTGAGGAGTAGGTTTTGTCTTCATTGCAAAACCTCAGCTCACTCTCACAGACTGTGAATTCCCACAGTCAAAGCATTAAGAAAATAGAAGACCAGTTAGGTCAAATCTCCAATGCTCTGACAAGAAGGGAAGAAGGTTGGCTCCCAAGCCAAACAGTGACCAATTAAAAAGGCCAATACATGATTGTTGAATCTTCTTCAACCAATGAAGAAACTATGGTCATCAATGCCTTGAGGAATGGTAGGGTGGTGGAAAGCCAAGATCCTTTTTATTCCAAAAGGAGTGCATAAGGATAGAACTGTGTGCTGAATAAATGGGGCTGCTATTGTATATATATATATATGTATAATGAAAATGTTTTTTTTATAGAATGAAGTGTTAGTAGATGAGTACCAGCTGTACCTCATTTACCATTTCCTCAACTTTTCATAGTCCTTTTCCTTTTGACAAGGAAAATGTTAAATGGAGGAAATGAGAACTGTTTGACAGTTGCAGTCATTTATGAGGTGTGTGCTAATTTGGAAGACTGCTGAATTGAGGAGGCCCCCACCCATGTGCTCCCTCAACTCTCTATTAATTGCCCACCTGCTATGGAGCTGGAGCAGCTCCTTGCATTTCTCATGTAGCTGCAATTTGTGAGCTGGAAGAACTAAGGTTTAATGCAAATGCAAAAGTATGACTTTTCATTTTTATATTGCAGTTCTTTCCAGTTTAGCTGAGATCTAGATGGGATGACCAATTTACTACCATTCATGAACCCCCATTATCTCAACTGCGTATCATATGTAACATATCTGTTAAGATGTTTTAAATTTGTGTAAATATTGTGTTTATATGGGCTGTTGTAATGAATCTTGGTTAAAATGTGTGCATAACTGCTGATGTACTGTTGTGAGATGAATAGATCTATTAAGCATAAGCTCAGTGAGCTGTATTCCATCTCTGTGCTAATCCTTCAAACTCCATCCCCTCACACCTTGCATCCAATATATGTGCTATTAATTTAGATTCATACTCAGACCATTAATAGGAATGTCTGTTTAGGATTTTTACTGATTTAAGAATTTAGTATAGTTTTTGTTTTTAGCATCCTTGATGTTTTTAGTTTAACTGCTATTTTTACTTAGGTGTAATTTCTGTTTTCTGTAGTTTTCTGTTTTAGGAGTTTGTGTCACTGTTGTGTCCTCGTAGTTTTCATTGTGTATAAATTTACTTTTTCTCTTTCTTAGTGTAATTTTCTGTAATATTTTAGTTTACTTTCTCTTAATTTGCTGCTGTCATTTATTTTTCTTTTTCAATGGCAAGGTGGTAGGACAATAAAATAGTTAATTTTAGTGCAGCAGTGTTGGGTTAAATTGAGATAAATAAAATCAATTCCTACCTAACCATGTTAGAAAAAGGAAATTAAAACTTTTGCAGACATTTTAAAACTGAAATTTTTGAAAATTTAGCACCTCCATGAGGCTAACCTCAAGAATTTTTCACAATTAATATTTGGTGAACCAGAGAGGAGAGAAAAAGGTATGGATATATCCCATGAGTTAAATTGAAGACCATAACCAGTGAGATTTGGGCCTAACAATTTCTTTTGAAGAGTGTTTTTGGCAATTTTTCTACTCTAAGGGATCACTAACTCAACATCCTTTCACTAGAAGTTAGATACCCCAAATTGAAACTGTTGGACAATACTCATGACACTAAGGAGATGATTTAAGGCCTTTATTTGGACAGTTTGAGCCTAAAATTCCTACCCTTTGAAACTGCCCTTTGTATACACTCTTTGAGCCTCAAAAATCTATTTTTCTTTGACAAACACCAGAGTACTTGCACCTAAACCTCATGACTTGATTCAAACTTACCCTCACTCTGAGATTTCAGAAGGTAAAGGAGAAGATGTTGAAGATAGGTAGGTTGGGTTCAACATTTTGTGGAAGGAGAGGAGAAGAATGCTATAAATAGCAGTGTGTCAATTGTATAGTTGTCGCATTTCATGATATATATATATATATATAAAAGAGAAGTCATGAGAAGTACTTCATCTGAAAAAGTAAAAAAAACAGAAGAAGCTGGCCACTTCAGATATGAAAAATACAAAAGAAGATGGAGATGTACTGAAATAAAGAAGGTGAAGTCATGAATCACCTCCTTCCCTTGCTATTGAATCCCTTTTACCCCGTCATTGTTTTTAAAACCTCAACCCTAAGCCACATTACAACCTGATAAAATTCCTTGTTGATCCAAGGTGAAGTGAACTACTAGGTGGAGACAAGGGGATGCCTAATCTATGGTGAAGAGACCATGAGATGTCAGAAATTAGAAGCAATGCCTATGCTCATGCTTGCAGGCCTATTTGAGGTCTGTAACTGATCTTGCACTGCAGAGAGAGTAAACACCCTTGAGTTTCACTTGTTGAGAGACAACCCTGGTAAGGATTGGGTATGAAATTTAAACTTATTGGGGCTGTATCTAAACCTGATTTTTCAAATTAATGGCAAATTTAGTACTGATTTTTACACATTGTATTCTTGATGCAAACTGATTGGTGATGATGAAAATACATGCTGATTTGAGTTTTAAATTGCTGGCATTACTATTTTACCTCCTCTGAATTTTAAAGAATAGGTGTGGAATGAAGTTTTATTTATTGAAATCTGTTATGTCATTGGTTGCACTATGCTTAACTATTTTATTGTGAAGTTTGTGGGTATCTTCACTGAAAACCCTCAGGAGACTTAACTCCTCCTCTAGGGATCACCTAGGGGTTTAAAAGGCTTGATGCATAAGCTAAATGCATTCATGCTCCCTACGAAAGTGGCATTTATATTTCTAGAATAATAATATTATTTTCTCTTTGCTCGAGGACTAGCAAAGATTAGGTCTGGGGTGTGTCAATCATTGATTTATGCCACTTTCCACCGCCTAACCTAGCCTTTAATGGACCTTTGAGCTGGTTAATAATGAATTTTTAAGTGTGTTTTTGTAGATGAAAATAAATTATGTCTTAGTATAGCAATCAATCATTTATGAGCTAAGAAGAAAGAATTTTGATACAAATAGTGGAGCTGATGGGAATTACAGTTCTGAGCAAGCAACCAGCTTCAGCATTTGAATCTCGAGCCCTCTATAGTTGTTACACTGCACCATTTGAGCAAATCTATACAAGCTGAGCAGCAAACCTGCAGCTCAAGCATTTTATATACGCAACAAACCAACAGCTGAAGTGGCACATTACAACAAACAACACCTCCAGCACACTCAACTCAAGCAGCTATAGCAGAACTGCAATTTGTAGACATGAAGAGTGGAGCAGCAATGTACCTGTTGAGCTACAGTTTAAAGCTTTAACTCCAACCTCGAGTAGGCCAGCAACTGCTATGGCTGATGCCATGTCAAGCTACAGTTTATAGCTGCTGCATTCCATTTGTTGAGCAGCTAAAAGCTCACTGAAGTATAAACCATATAAGCTACATAATTGATGCTTTGGAGCACTCAAGCAGCTGCACTAAAAGCCTCACATTTATCAACTTGAGTTGCTGTTGAGCATACCCTGGTTTCAGCATTTAAATCTCGAGCACACCATGTGTGCAACAAACCAGCCACTCGAGCACATTAAAAGTCTTTTGTCCACACTCGAGCACTTCATAGAGCAGAGCATCCAACCTGTCCAGTTGAATTGCTGAATTCCTGAAGCAAATGCACACTCGAGCAGTCCATAGAGTGCAGCACTGAACCTATCAACTTGTAGAGTGGAGCTGCATGTACTTGTCGAGCAGTTGCTTGAAGCTAGCCATCCTCACGAGCTGCAATTACTAAAGATTTGATCCACTCAAGCAGTTTGCTGGGGTATTACAACCTGTCCAGTTAATGAAAACAGCTTCACACTTCATCTACTCAAGCTGCATTACTGAGGAAATCATCTACTCGAGCTGCTGGCTGAAGCATTACATGCTGTCGAGTAGTTCATAAGCCTGAATCATCCTTTCGAGATCCTATCGAGACCTGTCGAGCTGCAGTGTTGAAGCCAATGATTCACTTGAGTGATGCATTGCTGAAGAAAGGCAGCCTGTCAAGCTGCATTACCAAGGAAATTCATCCTATCAAGCTGTTGCCTAAACCACTCGAGCAGTTCTGTGCTGAAGCACTGAACCTATCGAGCTATGCACCTGAAGCACTTCAGCTACTCGATATCTGCACGAGAATATATAGCTGAAGCCTTTATCCACTCAAGCAGGGCTGCCTGAAGCATTCCAGCCAGTCGAGCAAGCTTCAGAAGTCTCCCAACCACTCGGGAACCTCTCGAGATTTATGTTCTGAAGCTCCAACCACTCGAGGCACGGGTTACAACCTTCCCATTCAAACTTTAAGGGTATTTTTGGGATTTCATAGTACCTAGGGCACACATCCCAATGTGTTGAGCTATTTCCCACATCCTAAGGCAACACTAGGATTAGAATGAGCCATGACAGCATCCCCCAAAGTTTTGATTTCTAATTGACCAAAGCATTTCATTGCTTTATGGATTGTATAAATAGTTGTAACAAATTTTGTTAAAACCAGCCAGGATTAGCTTGAGCTCCTTTTAGGCTTTTCATTCATAGGATTAGGATTTCCTTTTCTATTTATTTTTCCTTTTCTTCCTTAGCTCAGCAGCCATGTTGGGCTAAATCCTTGTAGCAGCTAATTTTGAGTTGTAATGTGTATTGTAATAGCATTGTGAGCAGTTTTAGAGTTTTGCAGAGACTGTTGTCTTGAGGGCAAGCCATTGTAAGTTCTTTTTAGCAATGCAAAGCCATTTTTAATACTTACTTCAATCTATATTCATCTTATGTCGTTCATTTAAATTTTTATGGGTTGTTTGCACCTATGGATGCATGAGCTTTTAGCCTTGTAAACATAGCAGCTGCAGTGATATTTCTGTTCTATCTCTAACCTCAGTATCTGGGATAATCTCTAGAATACCTTGTGACTATTTAAATGGATAGGGTATAGCCTTAAAATTGGTCTAGATCATAGGGTTGTGCTGGATTCTTTTTCCTTGCACTTGTGCTTGTAGCCAAGTGAGGGACTGCTACAGATCTAACTTCTCCTCTGTTTTGCAACACTATTTTCAGTGAATAGATCTGGGGTTTTGCAGAGATTGCAAACTTGAGAGCTAGGTCATTGCAAGCCACTTTATAGCAATGACCATCTGATTTTAAAGCCCCATTCAATCTGTGATTTCTTGTGGTCTTCACTAGATTTTCATGGATTTGCTCCTATGAATGCATGAGCTTGTAGCCTTGCAAACATAGTGTCTGTAATAGTTTTCTTATTTTAACTTTAACCTTTTGATTGGATGAAATCCCTAGGATATTCTGTGACCATTGAAGTGGACTAAATATAGCCCTAAGATCAGTTCATGTCTCTGGGTTCGGCTGGATTCTTCTACCTCGCACTTGTGCTTGTAGCCAACTGAAGGACAGCTGCAGATCCAACTCTTGATCTGTTTTACAATGAAGATTAACCCATAGCTGCCTACTTCTCCACAATTTTTATTTATTTTTCCAAACCACTTTCATTCTTCTTTACCCCCTTTCTTTTAGTTCTATTTTTTTTTTTGTTTTTAGTTTAGTTTATGACACCTCAAAACACTCTCTCTTTACCTTGCTTTCTAGTTAGGTTTAGAGTTGTAAGATCTATAGCATATCTGAAGATTTACTATTCCACTATTGTATATAGATCATCACTCCCTGTGGGACAAACTCTTATCAAAACTTGCTATAACAGCCCTAGATCTTGCAGGACTGTGTGTTTATTTTTGTTTTTATGTTCTATCTTATATTCTTATTTCCCTCTATTTCTGTCTTTGTCATTCTTTAATTCCATCATTTATTTAATAAAAAGAACACAACCAATATTAAACCAACATAAATAAAAGAATAAAAAAGAAAGGCAAGAAGAGTCGATCATGACTCTATTACTTGCCATGTTGGGTGAAAGGATGGGCTAGTGTGTTAGATGCCCATACCATACACATCTATATATGAAACTGGAGAGAGAAAACGGAGGAGAGATGATGTTGGGTTGGGCTGATTTGGTTATTGCCCAATAAAAGGTAGGTCTGAGGCTATGCCATAACAATCAAAGGTTTGACTATAGTCAAATTAGTCAAAACAGTCGTGTTTTCGTCAAATGTCAATGATTCAACATTTGTGAAAATCTGGGTTGTTAAATTCTTCCCTCAAAATATTCTTGTCCTTGAAAATTACGTGCTTGTGGTGATGAGTTTAAGGTACTTCTCCGCAATCTCATCTTCTCATCAAAAGTTAACTATTCAACATTTAAAAAAAAATCAGGGTCATTATATTCTCCCCTCCTTAAAACTTTTCGTCCTCGAAAATTAGGCATTGATTAAAAACTAGTATCATCATCTCTATTAATCTTATCAAAACTTCTATATTTCATCTCTGTTAATCTCATCAATACTTCTATATTTTCGACACCTAGTATTTGATATCTTAGGAATAGGATCTTCCCCACCTTATAATAAAATTCGACTCTATTTCATCAATTTATAAAATAATTTGATCTGATGTCACAAATTTTTGTAAATGTTTCGTTACATTATCCCCTCCTTAAAAACTAGTATCATCATCTCTATTAATCTCATCAAAACTTCTATATTTTCGACACCAAGTATTTGATATCATAGGAATAGGATCTTCCTCTCCTTATAATAAAATTTGACTCTATTTCATCAATTTATAAAATAATTTGATCTGATGTCACAAATTATTCTAAATGTTTGGTAGGTCAAACTTTAGTCGAATATTCACTTGATCTAATTATTGAAGTCATTTATAATATAACCTAGAATCAACTATTCCTATAGTTGGCGTCTCAGATCACCTAGAATCATAAACAGTCAAATCCTCAAAGATTTATTTATCTAATTGCCCATCAATTAAAAAAAGTTTCATCCATTATTTTTCAATCTTTATTGATCATTTCTAATGTTTCTCACAAGTTCCTACCTATATAAGTTATTCCTAAATAAATCTTTAAATACAAAATTAAACCTTAGGGTCTTCTATCATCAACGATCGATCTTCCTTGAAACTAATAAGTCCTCAAAAGATCTAAACTCTAGGGTCTATCTAAATCATCATCACCTCAATCAACATATTGCACTTACGCAGCCCATACAGTCCTCAAGGAAGTAAAGCCTAAGCTTTGATACCACTCTGTCACGACCTGAAATTCTACCCCACCCCAAGGGCCTAGAATTTCGAGAAATGACCCGCACATATCTCAGATATGTCAAGCGGACATTCACTTAATGTGACAGCCCAGATTTCCTCATTCGGAAACCAGCGCCATCAGATCAGCCATTAATGCCAATCCCCGCCTATAAAAATGGAACACTTGATACATCCCCACGCAAAGCGGAATAAAGCATGAAGTGAAACAAGCAGATAAAGCCATCATAAGAAATAAATCTCTATTTCTATATAAAGACAATTCAAAAGATAAAAAATGACGGTTCTAATCCCATGCAACTCACATGGCCAAAAGAATCGAACCAAACCATTAGTGACAAACAATCGTCACCAACACATGGCTCATAAAACAAAATATTGTGAGACATATACAAGTATTCTCGCAAAACAAAACTGGCTGGACATACCAAGCCTTACAATATAATCTCAAAATCAAACTAGCACAACACAGTCCGCTAGAAGAACTCCTTCGGTGGGGGCTCTGTCTCCTCCCCAGGTATGTACTCAGGGTCCTCAGGATCTACGTCCTCAGTTCCCGCTACTACCTCTAAACCTATGATGTATAGTCGAAGGGTGAGCTACATCCTAGCTCAATAGGGAAACATAAGCAACATGTATATTATGATATCAAACATATACTTCATGGCATAATCTAAAACATGGTTAGCTTACTGAGTCACAATTTATGATTTAAAAGTAATTAAATTGACAAAAAAAAATATCGGATGCAAAGTTTCAAAACACACTAAACATGGTTGCTCAAATTATTCTCTTAGTGCACACACTTTAACCAAACACTTAAGTAATCTCTTGAGTAAATATAGAATCGAGGGCCGCATATAATACCGATGTAACACCCCCAAATGTCATCATTCAATGAACAATTCACAAAAAGTTGTCCAAGCCCCTTCAAATTAGGTGACTTGTGCCGAACGAAGTATTTTCACAGATTGGAAATCAAAGAACGGATATCCTGCCGTACCAGAGAACAAGTACGGATATCCCGCCGTATCGGTCATGGGTATACCTCCGCATCGGTAGGGTATTCAACACATGAACCTTAAATCAAAGTGCGAAATTTAACTTATAGTTATTCACCGTGTATTTGTGATAATACATAATAGGGTTGCCTTCAAAGTCACACACACACTTATCCCAATTTCTGGTTTCACACACACATATTCTTGACGTGACATACACATATCATAGTTTCTTACTGAAGTCACATACTCACTTATCAAGTTTCACACACACACACACACACACACTTGTGGTTTCTTCTTAGTGCATATTCTCACATACTTTTTATGTTAAAAAGCCATAACGAAATTCATGTTGAATGATGGACGAAAAACTACACAATCATGTACATATTGTTATCATATCACAAAGTTCATGCTGAACAAAAATCAAATATGCAAGTTACTAGGTTTTCCCTACCTCACGGAAGTCACATGAAAGTTCCTTAATTCCAGCTATCTTTCCCAGCCCATAGTTCAAGCTTATACGTAACATATACAATTTTATAAACCATACATCAAAATGACGTAAACAGGAAGATATAAGCCTTCCCCAAAGTCCTCGAAACAAAACAAAACAGAACTCTGGAATTGCCAAAATTGATCGATCGAAATCATTTTTGATTGGTCGGTTTCCCTACTAGGAAGCCAGGCACTTTCTGGTACGCCAATTTCGATCGATTGATTCTCAAATTGATCGGTCAGTTTTCCAAAATCGATCAATCAAAAACTATTTTGATCGGTTGATTTCTCTAGAAACCATTTTACACACTCACTATTTTTCATAAAACAATCGATCAGTGTACATATTGATCGGTCGGTTTACAAATAGATCGATCGAACTATATTTCGATCGATCGATTTCTCCAAAAACCCTTATACCTTCACTTTTGACAAAATTGATTGATCGATCACTTATTTCAATCGATCGGTTTTGCTAGATTTTCTCATCTTCACTATTTTCAACTTCTCAAGCTCATTTTCTCTCTTCTACTTTCCTATCCTCCTTATTTCTCATCCATATGCTAATAAAACTAATACTCATCTAATTCCCAACATCATAATAAAAATCATAGCTCTTACCTTTTGAATCGATCGATTCCTCGACCCACAGTTCACACTCAGACTAGGGCTTCGGATTCCTCACGATCCCTAGTTCACAATTAATACTCAGTCTTTACTTCTTGCCCGCACGAACAAATGCATTCAAAGCTTACCTTCTCTCTCTCTCTCCTCATAAATTTTCTAATAACCAAACATAAGAGAAATAACTTCTCTTGCATTTAATCTCATTTATAACAAAACCCAGGCTTAGGCGTTAAGCCAATACATAGTAACTAGGTGTAGACAATTTATCTGAAGGTCCATACGCAATTTAAACCAATCTTTTCACTTAATACTTAACCGAACTAACTTACTCAACTATTTTATACTGTTGGGTACGTGACCAGTAAAGCACACACACCGAGGCATATTGTTCAAAGGTAAAAAATTTTTGGGACATTACACTTAATCAGAGTTATCGCGCATGCTGGTTCCACGAAACTTGTGAAAACCAATAAATAGGAGTGGAATATAAAGCAACCATAAATAATCGAATAAAAGAGATGAATCTATGTAATCCACCAATAAAATAATAATCAAAGTCAGAGACAAATCCGATAAATAAAAGGCATAATATCAACAGTAATAAAATAAGACAAACTCAATACCGAGTCTAAGAAAGTCAATATCCGGCACCCGGATGAAGATCAGTATCGAAGTCCTCCAGATATTCAGCGGGGTCTCCCTCCCAAGGCTCTTAGTACTCAACGCTCATGGGATCAATGAAATTGGTGTCAGCGGGATCTGGAAGGCCGTCGTCTACTCCACCAGCGTAATCACCTGCAACTATTAGATTGTAGTGGGATGAGTTTACTCAGTCACGTAAACTCAATGGATACACCACCAATCCACCCTATACTACTCAGGTGCATTGTGGGTAAACATCAAGTGAGTAATAAATATAATATCTTAAAACAAATACCAAGAGAAAGACAAAACCATTTATATATCGTAGAACTCATATCATAAATGCAAGACCATGATATACACACTCATATCCTAACGTATCTTACAAAAACTCATTACATACCATGTCTTATCATTATTCTCATATATATGTCTGTACATCGCATGAGCGTAACTAACATACTCATAAAATCTTAAACGACCTACGCCAGAGTCGCTGCTCGAGCTACCATGTGAGGGTCATTATAGTATAATATCATCATATCATAATGCCCTTGTGTCATACTCATACTCCTCCATCCAGCCTAAAGGGGAGACATAATGGTCAAACGTAACTCATACTCATACTCATATTTATATGTCTCACAGAGACTCGTCTTCGTTGAAGACATTGTTGTCCTTACGGTGGCTATGCAAGGAATGCCTACATAGCAGTGTCATATTATTGTATTTGTATCATAATTTATCTTATCTCTTACTCATATCTAATCATACTCTTACACTTAATTCTAAGACAATCTATAGTTAGGTAACTTTCCTAAATCATGCTTCCCAAGGAAAATGTTTCGTAGTAACCTGAATGTACTTCGTATGGCAACCCATACTATCATAGATCCGTAAATGGACTCCAATATTCTTAATTTCACGTGATCGTAAAGAGATCTCACTATAACTAAGGCCAAAGGCACAAATCTCATATAATAACTCATATGTTATCCTTTCATATTAAGACTCGGGGTGATAGGGTCACCGCATATGCCGCCGTAATACGAGGTTATACTGAATTCACACTCACCCAACTTGTCATGGGTCCCATTCCACCATGAGTTGTAAGAGATGTTAATAGGATGTGTTCCTCACTTCGATACCATCTTAGCGAATCACCATGCTCAAGCAGAGGTATAATGTCATACACTTTCATACATATGACCTAAATTACTCATAACTTATATAATTTGATCAAGATGGAAACACCGACATCATACGTGCAGAAAGGTTTACGTCAGCATTTATAATGTTTCTACCTATAAATTTATTTACACATAGTTCGATACAATATAAAATAGGGTAATTAAAATGTGATTTCGAAAATGTGAAGATTAGAGTTCGATTTTCATGAGACATCAAATTTCTAACACTTCGTGTTATTGAAGTAGTCGCGGTGAATCGATAAAACTGATATATATATATATATAATATTATTATTAAATATTCAAATAGAAAATATTATTATTTTAAAGGCTAAGTGAATCACGACCATTGATCGAAACCCTTAAGTGATTAGGGTACATTAGGTTTTGGTCGTGCAATGGGAATAGTCAATAATAAGTTGATCAGTCATAGAATATATCATTTTATCACCCTTAACTTTGTGATGCTAGGACATAGTTTGCTACTAATAAGATGCTGATGTGTTGATATTAAAGAAAAATAGTAAAAGAGAGCCAAAGTATTAATATTCATCAAAATGAACTCAAAAAGCAGCAAAAAGAAGATTAAGCATAAGAAGACGATTCGCTACCTATTAAAAGTTGAGAAATCATATTTTACGATTAAGCGCTAATACTAAAGCCAAAGAAGAGAAGAATGAGAAATTGTAATTTACGATTCTTTAAAAGATGATTCTTCAGAAAGCGACAAAAGAGTAAAAGGCGATACAGAAGAAAGCAATAGTTCATCTTCTGTGGAAGCTACAATAGATAGAAAATCGTGATTTATGATTTTCTAAGAAAAAGAAGAAAAAGGATAGTCGTGAATTACGATTATAGAAGCTTTTCTGTTACTTCTGCTATTGCTAATCACATGAGTGAAGATTGCCACTATTGAGAACTGGAAAATACCATTTTTCACCCCTCAACCTGAGTCTTGATAGACCTTTGAGAGAACTAAACAAGTGTTCTAAGTGCTTGTATTCCAGCTAACAATAAAGACATGCTTAACCATAAAAGAAGCTTAAAAGTGCCAAAAAGATGATAATCCATGTCGATCCAAAGGAAGAAAGAGAAGGGACAACCTCACTAGCTGTTAAAAGGTCTGAACTGAAGAGGCAAAGACCTGGTCTCAACCCAGAAAAGAAGTATGGAGCAATTCAAACAGAAAAATGCACTACAGAGTACTTTTCGCAAAGAACCTGAACTGTTCGAAAAGAACTTGAACTCTTCGAAAAGAACTAAAAACTCCAGGCTTAAATTTTGAAGAGCACCTGAACTCTTCGAAGAGATGATTGACCTTTTCGAAAAGAAGAGAACACCATTCGAACAGAACCAGAACGTTGCGAAAAGAGCTTCAGGAGTTACAACACCTTGCGAAAAGTCCCCTAAACTATGCGAAAAGGTATTCTGGAGATTCCCAGCTTTTGCAAGGGCAATTCAGTAATCTTTTTCACGCATCCCAATGCATTTAAAAACCTAGGGACATTCCAGAAGATTCTAAGCATGAAGGGAAGGCATATTCTGCCCCAGGTGAGCACCCAGAGATGAAATAACTTGGCGGGAACTTCTAGAAACTCTAACAAACTTTCAAAATGCAAAACAGAATTGATGCTTTTGTCGCCTGATTGGCTGAACCAGATCGAGCAATACTGATTGGCTAGAATAGATCTGGATCCTTGTGCTCGACTACCATTGGTTGATACAGATCTGAGCACTTCTGATTGGTTGATACACATCTGAGCTGGACTTAGGGAAAACTATAAATAGACGAACCATTTGCCCAATTTGGGCATCCAGATTTTGAGTTTCATTCCTATTCCCCCATTTCCAAACCAGATAGTTTATCTGAAATCCCTGTAATAGCCTCACTTTTACTTGCAATTGAGAGCTGTGAGATACTTCTATAATTCAAAAGAGAGTTGTATTCAAGACTACAAATCTGAGAGCTATTTAAGCTGTGCTCTGTAATTTCCAGATGGCAGCTGGTGTTAAGTAGTGAAAAATACCATTTTTCACCCCTAAACATGAGCTTTGAAAGACCCTTGAGAAGACTAAATAAGTGCTTTAGTGTGCATTTTACAGCTAACCAATTAGACAGGTCCAAGTCCGAAAAGCATCCTAAAATGATCAAAAAGCTGACAACTCATGTCAAGCTCAAAGAGGGAGTGAAGAAATAGCCTCAGCAATGGCTAAAAAGGTCCTAAAAGAGCAAGAAAAGACCTGAAGAAGAAGAAGGATCCATTCGCAAAGAAGAAATCAAGTTAAAAGTTCAAATCGCAAAGTAAAAAGTACTTTTCGAAAAGGTCAAAGTTACTCGAATTGATTACGGAGTCATAATGAACTACTCGAAAAGAACCATGTTCGCTCGAATAGTTGAAATTTCCTTTTCGAATAGAAGATCCGGGAGAAGTCCTGCGAAAAGACTTTACGAAGCCAAATTGCTGCGAAAAAGAACTTCACGAGCCAAAACACTTTGCGAAAAGGCACTTAAACTCACGAAAGGACATTCGGGAATTACGACTTGTTTAAAGGGCATTTCAAGAATCTCTGCAGCGCCCAATGCATTTAATCCCGAGGACATTTCGGAAGATTCAATCAAGATCCAAAAGCTTATTCAATCCCTTGTGTACGCTCAAAGAAGAATTCACTTGGCGTGAACTTCTAGAAGCACAATCAGATTTTTGAATCCCATAACAGAATTGATGCATCTAGCGCCTGATTGGCTGAACCACATCAGACCATTTTCATTGCCCAGAACAGATCTGGATCCTCGTGCGCACCTGCCATTGGGCAATCCAGGATCTGAACACTTCGATTGGTCAATTCAATATGCAAGGATCAAGGCAAAGCCATAAATAGAGAAGACATTTGCCCAATTGTGGCATTCAGATTTTGAGTTCATTTCTATTTCCCGCTTTCCGGTCGGATAGCTTGTCTGTACCCCTGTAATAGCTTCTTTTGTATTTGCTTTTGAGAGTTTCGAGAGCTATTTGTAACTCCAAGGAGATTGGATTCAAACATCTAGCCGTGCTCTGTAATTGTAAGATTGAATTTAAAAGGTTCTTTGTAAACTGTGTTTCTCCATTGGATTCATGTCAAGGGTTCTTATTGATCACCTTAGTGCATTAGACTCCTTTAGATTCACTACTTTGCATGCAATTTCCCTTGATTCATTACTCCTGCACTGAATTAGCGTTGGTAACCTAGTTACGTGGCACTTGCGATGATGTTCATGTTACGAATTGAGGATAGGTCAACAACTATTGGATGATGCATGACCATTTAAGTGGGCAGATCATAACCATAAGTCTAAACCCTTCCTTAATTGAGATTTATTTCTCTTACATCCGTCTTTGGTAGCGGATGAAGATTGAATCAACTCTGTTTAGGTTGCAGATTCTCCATTAAAATTCAAAGGCGAAATCACGAAAGTTATTATTTCTCCATTTGATTTATTTTAATCACTTCCCCAACTTGGATCTGGATCGCTTAGTTAGTTCTTTTCTTTATTTGCTTTTAGTTAAACGTGACAAAACCCAACACTCTCTTTTTATCTCGCTTTCTAGATAATTATAGAGCGATCTGGTAGCACAGATCCGGAGGTCTATCTCATATTTGGACAAATTCTCTGTGACGATCTTTAATATACTTACTTTTAAAACTTGCTACAATTGGCCCGATCTTGCAGGCTATTGTTAGCCCTCAATGTCGATATCTCTTTCATAATTTAAAATTATGTAACTTAATATTCATTAATTAGTCATTCAAAACACACATAAATCAGGCACATGTTAGGCAACAACAAGTTTTTGGCGCTGAATTCTTAGAATTTGTTCTAAAATAGATAGACCTATGTTTTATTCTCTTTATTTATTATTTATTAATTCATTTTTTCTGTTGTTATCTCTGCAGGTTACAAATAAATGCGTAAAGGAAAGGAAAGCACCTAATTGACGGGTTTGCGGTACCAAATTCTCTCTGCGTTGTATGTTTGGTAGGAGGACGCTCAACCCTGAGATTCGCCCTTTTAATCCAGAAGATGAAAGACGCCTAAGAACCAGACATACACCACAGAGTTCTGGTGCAAGGGGTGACGAACCTAGATTGTTAAGAGACTACTTTGCTCCTGGTGCCTATAATTCCCTTTACGCATTCAATTTCCCACGGTGGAGGAAATTATGAGATCAAATCATCAACCATCCAAATGCCTTCATTTCATGGATTAAGTAAAGAAGATCCTTACAAGCACATTGATGAATTTCGGCTTTGTGCACAACATTTAACATATTTGGACTTGGTCCAGAGGCAACCAAGTGAGGCTCTTTCCTTTTCATTAAAGGACAAAGCTAGAGCATGGTTATCTATGTTAGCACCAAACGATCACATCATGGAATGATTTGCAATGTCAATTTTGTCAAAATATTTCCCAATGACTAAAACCAGCCAACTAAGACAAAGCATCATCTCTTTCTCCCAAAACTCAATCAAACTTTCCATGAGGCATGGGAAAGATTCAAAGAATGTTAAGACAATGCCCTCACCATCAAATTCCTAAATGGCGCTTGTTCAAAGCTTCTATCAAGGAATTGATCAAGGGCAAGAACATGGTGGATGCCTCTGTGGAGGTACCTACTTACAAAAGACAGTTGAAGAGGTTTGGGACCTCTTTGAGGTGATTGGAGAAAATTCAACCCAGCAGAATCCTGTCCAAGAGACACCGAGAATCCAAATAGGGTGAATAATCCCCAATTCACAAGAGGGAAAGTTTATGAAGTCAATGAGCGGAAAGGAAAGTGGATAATTTGACCACAAAATTTGATAGGTGATGGACTCATTTAAAGCTCCAAATGGGTCAAGAGTAGAGGAGGCATGTCGATATGCCGGTCCCTACTCATTCAATTGATCAATGTCCTTCGCATCACAATTTCGAACTCATGATGGAACAAGCTCATGCAGCTCGATCTTATGGACAGATGCAATCCAATGACTACCCATGGAGATCTCATCCTAATCGGTGGAATCGTGGAAATTACCAACAGCAACAGAAAAATCAATTACCTTTCAAACACCTTTCACCATATCAGAAATTTTATAATAAATCAAATTTTCAGAGCCTAACCAACAACAAGCCATGCAAAGATGATCACACCAGCCCGCCCTTCCTAGATCCACGACCTTTGAAGAGCGGTCTTGAGTTCACTTCAAAATCTTGGAACTCTGTCTCTTCGTGAACCTTCACAGTCGAGCATTAAAAATTGAAGAAACTCGGGCCAACTCTCAAATTCATTGGCTAAGAGAGAAGAGGGTAAACTACCCGATCAACTTTGTGAACAATCCTAAGGGACAGTTCATGGTTGGAGAATCCTCAAATGGCCATGAGGAAATCAAAGCTGTGACTACTTTGAGAAGTGGAAGAATAATAAACAACACAAGGGTAGTGAAGAGGAAAAGATGAAGAACAAGTGCGGGAACAACAATTTGATAGCAATATGGTTGTTGATTTACATCGAAAAATTCAAAAAATGAAAAGCAGGAAAAATAACAAAATTGTTGAAAAGATGAGGAGGAGAAATTTGTTCCTCACCTCCCATTTCCCCATGCAATGAAGTCCCTTTTGACAAAGGAAACACAAAATTGAGGAAATGATGGAGACATTCAAGCAAGTTAAAATTAATCTACCGCTTGATGCAATCAAGCAGTCCCGCTTATGCAAAATTTCTCAAAGAGGTGTGCACCCACAAAAGGCAATCTAGGATACATTTATCCAAGAAGGCCTTTGTGGAGAAAATCAACCAAGTGCTATCAAATGCAACACCACCTAAGATGCAAGACCACTGGAATCCCCACAATCCCTGCATCATTGGGGAGCACACCATTGAGAAAGCCTTGCTAGATCGGGTGCTAGTGTCAACCCGCTTCCCTATTACATCTATGAGAAGCTAGGTTTGGGAGAATTGAAACCCACTCAAGTGGTGTTACAACTGAATGATGATCCGAAAGGAAACCTATGGGGTTGATTGAAGATGTTTTGGTAGGAGTAGACAAGTTTTTCTACCCTCACGACTTTTTGGTGTTGGACATGGAACCAACCAAAAGTACCACCGCCATCCCTGTCATTCGGGAAGACCATTCACAGCTACTGACTAATGCATGCATTCAATGCAGGTCCGGCATCATGGAGGTGTCTTTTGGAAATATGAAAGTTAAATTGAATATGTATAATGTCATTACTCAACCTCAATTCTCTCACGAGGAATGTTTCCATGTTGACATCATTGATGAGTGGAGGAGTCTTTACAAACATTTCGCAAGGTAAAGACTCCACCAGAATTTAAAAATGATTGGGGATCCAGAAAAGAAGGAAAAGGAGATCAAATTCAACGGAGTCTGCTTTGTGCAAGGCACTCACCAACATCATCAAGTTCTCTCTCTGGAGACCTGCTCCTCTCCCTCTTCCACAAGTTACCAAGGTACCTTTGCTGCCCTCTTTTCTCAAATTTCCACGAATTGGAACTCAAACAGCTCCCCAAAATCTGAAATATGTGTTTTGGGAGATCATCAAACACTACTCGTGATTATTTCTTCCTCCCTTACAAAGGAGCAAGAAGAGGAGCTGTTGGTAGTTCTAAACAAAGACAAGAAAGCAATTGGTCGGACCATTCTGATTTAGGAGGAATAAACCCATTGTATGCATGCATAAGATCCACTGAAGAGGATGCCAAGCCTTCTAGAGAAATGCAAAGAAGGTTGAATCCTCACATGCAAGAAGTGGTAATGAAGGAAGTTGTCAAGCTGCTAGATCAGGGTCATTTACCCCATTTGATTCTGCTTGGTAGCACCCACACAGTGGTGCCTAAGAAATCTGGCATCCTTGTAGCATGTGAATCTGGTAAACTTATGTCCACCGGACAAACAAGCTGGATGGAGGGTCTGCATAGACTACAGAAAATTAAATACCATGACAAGGAAAGACCATTTCCCCTCCCTTCATTGACCAAATCCTTGATAAGCTTGCGGTAAAGCTTACTACGCTTCCTTGATGGGTACTGTTACAACCAGATCCATGTACCCACAGGACCAAGAAAAGACCACCTTCGCCCGCCTTTGGCACTTTTGCCTATAGGAGGATGCCCTTTGGTCTTTGCAATGCCCTGCTACTTTTCAAAGATGCATGTATGCCATCTTTTACGACATGATTGATCAATTCATGGAGATCTTCATGGATGACTTTTCAATTTATGGAGCAGCTTTTCCCAATGCTTACACCACCTCAAGTTGGTGTTGCAAAGATGTGAAGAAACCAATTTGGTTCTAAGTTTGGGAAAAGAGTCATTTTATGGTCACCAAGGCATTGTCCTAGGACATGTGGTCTCCCATAAATGCATAGAGGTGGACCAAGCAAAATTGATCTAATTGCACATTTGCCTCCTCCAACTGTTAAGCAAATCAAGTTTCTTAGGGCATGCAGGATTTTATAGGAGGTTCATCAAAGATTTCAAGAAAATTTCCAAGCCACTCTGTCATTTCGTGTCAAGATGTTCCTTTGTGTTTACTAATGAATGCATGATGCCTTTGAGGTCCTTAAGAAATGTCTGATTTCAGCTCCCATCTTGCGTCCCCGACTATTCGGTGCCCTTTGAGTGATGTGTGATGCATCAGACTATGCCCTAGGAGCTGTCCTAGGCGGAGAAAGGATAAGCTTCCCCATGTCATAGCTTATGCGGCAGATCCATGATAGATGCCCAGCTCAACTACACAACAAGCGAGAAAGAGCTGCTGGCCATTGTGTTTGCATTGGAAAAATTCAGGTCTTATGTTTTAGGTTCACAAATTGTGGTGTTCGACCACTCGCCCTAAAATACCTATACATCTAAGAAGGATACCAAGCCAGTTAATCGGTGGATCCTCCTATTACGGAGTTTGATCTCTGATTAAGGATAAGAAAGGAGTGGAAAATGTGGTGGTGATCACCTATCCGAATTCTCAATACCGAGGATGATAGCTTACCCATTAATGAATCATTTCGATGAGCAACTTTTGCCATCAATACCCACAGATCCTTGGTTTGCAAACATAGTCAACTTCTTGGCTCTGGACAGATTCCTCAACATTGGAATCGAATGGATAAAGATCTTTTCTTCTCACGAGTTAAACATTTCATTTGGGAAGATCCTTATCTATTCAAGAATTGTGCAGACCAAGTGATCGGAAGATGTGTCCGACCATGAATTCTCCGGCATATTGTCAATGTGTCATGAACAGCTCGTGGAGGTCATTTCGGTGGTAACAAACAATTTGCAAAAATTCTGCAGTGTGGTTTTATTGGCCCACAATCTTTAAAGATGCCTTACAAAGATAAATCCCCAGAATCGCCAAAAATTGGGCAGCATTTCAAAAGAAACTCAATGCCTCTACACCTATTACGGTGGTTGAGTGTTTGATGTATGGGGAATAGATTTTATGGGCCCTTTCCTCCTTCTAATGGAAATAACTTCATTTTAGTAGTGGACTATGTCTCCAAGTGGATTGAAGCCATAGCTACTAAATCAAATGATCACAAAGTGGTTTTGAAATTTCTCAAGGACCACATTTTTCCAGTTTGGTTTTCCCAGAGCCATCATCGGTGATGGGGAAGCCATTTTGTAACAAACAGTTTGAAGCTCTATTGAAAAGTACTACATCACTCATAGAGTAGCCACTCCCTATCATCCACAAACCAGGTGGACAAGTGGAGATTTCAATAGAGAAATCAAACACATTTTGGAAAAACAGTAAGAAGAAGGACAAAAGGACTGGTCCTTGCTTAATGATGCTTTGTGGGCATACTGTAATCGCCTACAAAACTCCAATTGGAATGTCCCTTTTAGATCGGGTCTATGGCAAAGCATGTCATTTGCCGAGAGAGTTAGAATACAAAGCTTCGGGCTATTAAAACATTTAATATGGATCTAACTTCTGGGTAATCACAGGAAACTTCAACTCACCGAATTGGAAGAGCTGCGGATGGATGCTTATACAAGCTCCAGATTGTATAAGGAGAAAGTCAAATCATTTCATGATAGGAGTTTAATGAGAAAAGAGTTCATACCGGGGTCCAAGGTATGGTTATTCAACTCTAAACTTAAATTCTTTCCTGGCAAATTGAGATCTAGATGGGAAGGGCCATACATGTCATCAAGGCCTCCCCTCGGGAGCTGTGGATATTTCAGATCCCAAGGATGGAAGAATCCTTAAGGTAAATGGTCGAGGCTCAAGCCATGCATTGACAACACTCAGAGCTGTCTTGCCCATCCGTCATCACGAATCTCCAACAATCTGATGGTAGAAAATTGTATATTATGTTTGTACAACATAGTTTTTTGAATTTCTCTGCTTTCTATTTCTTTTCTTGTTCATAGTTTAAATACACTTAAAAGTTCAAATCGCAAAGCAAAACTACTTTTCGAAAAGCCCAAAGTTCTATTCGAATAGATTGAGGCGCAATGAAGCGCTCGAAAAGAAAGATGTTCTTTTGAATAGTTAATTATTAACATGATTCCTTTTGAATAGAAGGTCCGATGCTAAGTCCCTTGCGAAATAAACTTTACGAAGCTATCTACTTGTCGAAAGGCACTTTTGCCATTGAAATAGAAAAAAAGGGCTCTTTGGAATATTTGAAAACTTAAAGGTGCTTTGCGATTTTAGCTTCAAGTATATTTAGTCGTTTTGAAGTTAGCTTTGTATTTGCAAACACTCTCTGCAGAGCGCTCCACTAAAACCATAGCTCACTCTCTTCTCACACGAGCTCCACAAAGATATCAGTTGTTCCTAATTGTTTGGCGTTTCCATTTTGAGAGATCACAGTCGACTGTCGGTTGGCGATCTTTACAAACAAAGCGACTCGGTTCAAGCACAAACCTTAGATCGTGGTATTTTTCTATCCATTCTCGCTCAATCTTTTTAGAAAAATCTAAATCTGTGTTAGCTGTGTGGGCTTTTGTTTTCCTCCATTTTAAATATGGGAAAGATGAGAAATCCTTATGCCACTTTTCTAAAGGGCAATTTTTCAATGCCCCATGCTCATCCCAGGAAGCAATGGCTGATGTGAGTGCCAAGATAAAGAAGAAGCAGAAAATTGTGGCCTCCTTTGGAAGACTAATTCTGACCCTCCTAAGAGCCAAGTTTGACATAGATAGGGAAGAGCCCTTTGAAGTCCTCACCCCCATAACTTTGGCAAGAAAGCTGGACCACAAGTCGAGGCTATGTTGAGGAGAATGAGAGCGGCGGAGATCCAAAGACATGCCCTGCTCTTGCCCTGCCTCTGTCTTTGAACCCATTCTGCCAGAGCACTGAGCGAGCAGTTCCTGCTGCTAAGCTGACAGGGGAACCTAGCCTGCAAGTGTGGGTGGGCTGAACAACCACCTATGGACCCCTGCACTGTGTACATGAACCTGTGAGTGAACTAGCACAGTCCAAGAGATACCTGCAGGTAAACTGCTATGGAGCCTCCACCACCATTGCACCTCGGCCCACCCATGCCATTTACAAGAACCATTTCTGTGGTGACCAGGCTCTCTAGTGCACCACTGACTGCACCCATTCTACCAGCCACTACACCTGCACCCTATTACCCCACACCCTTCCACATTGGAGCTCATCCAAGCCCTAATCGCACCCCTTACCACCCACCCCAAGACTTCGCCTCCATGTTGCCATACAAGCAACCCAAATGCAGACCAGAAGTCCTAGTGCTTCTCCACTACCACCCAGTGCTACCCAAACCACACACAACACAGCCTTACCTCCCTTCTGGCCGAGATAGCTACCCAAATGACCCTCTCTACCCTCCCTCCCCAGCACCCACTTTAGTCCCTACTAAAAAAGACAAAAATAAACCCCTCACCCTTACTCCCTTTCCTCCCTCTTTTCCTTTTATTTTCTGTCAAATTTCGTTCATGCAATTTGCTTTCGCAATTCCTTGCTATTATTTTTCTCATTTTTCCCTAATAAGTGACTATGCCACCACCTTTGAACCAGAGGAGGACACTTTGCTCCTCATAGGTTTGGGGTGTGTGAGTGTCCCGCCAAGGAATAGTTAACCTAAGGACAAGCAGAATCACCTAAGTCATCAGGAAATGAATTATTTTACTTAAGAATCATGACTATTAGGAAGCTTAAAATTTCTTTCCAAAATTTAGACATCATAAACCTTTCAATATCCTACATTTCCATGATGTTAGCACGATGAAAACCTCTTGGTATCAGCATTTAGCAAGTCATGGGAAAGAGAAAAGGTAAAGACATACTTAAAAGCTCAAGGAAAAACCATAAGGTGAGAATTGAGCCCATATATTTTCCATCTCTGTTGAAGAGTGACTGAGGCAATTTTTACGATTCAAAGGATTGGTGAGGCATTAGATCCACTAGAAGTTAGGAAACTCCAAATTAAAACAAGTAACTTGACACTCATGAAAGCGAGGAAAAGATCAAGGCCTTCTTGGACAGCTTGAACCTAGAACCAACCAAGAAAATTCTGCCTGTTTGTACCCCATTTGAGCTGTATATCCTACTTTTCTTCAACAAAAATACCCACTAGTACTTGCACCAGAACCTATGGAACCAATTCTGCCTTCCCTCACTCTGTGAATGCAGGAGGTAAAGGTGAAGGAACTGAAGATGGACCATTTCTGGGCAACATCAAGAAAATGAAGAGAAAATACCTCAAAAACAGGCAATATGGTGACTGAGAAAGGAAGAGACAAACAATGTGAAAAGTTGCAAGCAAAAAGGCAAAAAGGGACCTTATGATGAAAAAATGCAAGATCAAAGAAAGAACTGATCACCTGTGAATGTGAGAATCTAAAAGAAAGAAGCTAAACTCAAAAGGTGGAGTCATGAACCATCTCCTGCACTTCGAGTTCTCAAATTCAAACCCTGTTCAAGCGCCTTTCCTTGAAACTTCACTCCATAAGCCATACAAACAAACCTAGATTAAAAGCCCTTGTGATCCAAAGTTGAGTGAGTCATGTGGAGATAAGTGACCCAATCTATGGTGAGGAGATGTCAATGATGCCATTGCCTAAGAATCATGCCTATGCTCATGCTTACAGATCCATTTGGGAGATGTAATCGCTCTTGAGCTTGAGTGAAAATGAACCCCTCAACAAAACACCGATGAGAGTATACTGTGAGTGTTTGGGTTGGAACTTGAGCATAATAAGTATGACTTACAACCTAATTTTTATTCGGATGATGAGCTCACTGGCACATTTGTACAATTTTCTATGGCTGCTCACGGATTGGAAATATTGAAACATTCATGAGGTTCTTAAAATGTTTAAATTCTGTGCAAACAATAATCAAATTTTCTGTTTCATCATTGATTCAAGAGTAACTAATCCTGCCTTGATTGCTCATTTGATAATTTTGCACCGATGTTAACTGTTTCATGGAGAAGTTTGTGGGTACCTTCACGAAAACCCTCAGGAGACTTCACCTCCTCTAGGGACCACCTAGGGGTTGAAAAGGCTTGTTGCATATGCTAAATGCACTGTGCTTCCTACAAAAGTGGCTCTTTACTTTGTTTTTATGTTTCTTTGCTCGAGGACTAGAAAAGATTAGGTTTGGGGGTGTGTGTTAAGTAGTGAAAAATACCATTTTACACCCCTAAACATGAGCCTTGAAAGACCCTTGAGAAGACTAAATAAGTGCTTTAGTGTGCATTTTACAGCTAACCAATCAGACAGGTCCAAGTCCGAAAAGCATCCTAAATGATCAAAAGTGACAACTCATGTCAAGCTCAAAGAGGAGTGAAGAAATAGCCTCAAAGAATGGCTAAAAAGGTCCTAAAAGAGCAAGAAAAGACCAAGAAGAAGAAGGATCCATTCGCAAAGAAGAAATCAAGTTAAAAGTTCAAATCGCAAAGTAAAAAGTACTTTTGAAAAGGTCAAAGTTCTGCTCAATTGATTGAGTCAGAAATGAACTACTCGAAAAGAACCATGTTCTGTTGAATAGTTGAAATTTCCTTTTGAATAGAAGATCCGGGAGAAGTCCTGCGAAAAAGACTTTACGAAGCCAAATTGCTTTGCGAAAAGAACTTACGGAGCCAAAACACTTTGAAAAAGGCACTTAAACTCTGAAAAGGACATTACGGGGAATTACACTTGTTTTTAAAGGGCATTTCAAGATCTCTGCGCCGCCCAATGCATTTAACAGCCAGGACATTTCGGAAGATTCCAATCAAGATCCAAAAGCATATTCCAACCCATGTGAGCGCTAAAAGATGAAATCACTTGGCGTGAACTTCTAGAAGCTTAAACAGATTTTTGAATTCCATAATGTAATTGATGCTTCTAGCGCGATTGGTGAACCAGATCGTAGCATTTTCATTGGCCGTAACAGATCCGGATCCCGTGCTCAAGCGCCATTGGGCAATCCAGATCTGAACACTTCGATTGGTCAATTCAACCTGCGAGATCAAGGAAAGCTATAAATAGAGAAGACATTTGCCCAATTGTGGCATCCAGATTTTGAGTTCATTTCTATTTCCCGCTTTCGGTCCGGATAGCTTGTCTGTACCCCTGTAATAGCTTCTTTTGTATTTGCTTTTGAGAGTTTCGAGAGCTATTTGTAACTCCAAGGAGATTGGATTCAAGACTGCAAGTCCGAGGGCTATCTAGCCGTGCTCTGTAATTGTAAGATTGAATTTAAAAGGTTGTCAGAACTGTGTTTTCTCCATTGGATTCATGTCAAGGGTTCTTATTGATCACCTTAGTGCATTAGACTCCTTTAGATTCACTACTTTGCATGCAATTTCCCTTGATTCATTACTCAATTTAGCGTTGGTAACCTAGTTCGATGAAAGACTTACTTGCAAGGATGTTCATGTTACGAATTGAGGATAGGTCAACAACTATTGGATGATCGTGACCATTTAAGTGGATGATCATAACCATAAGTCTAAACCCCTTCCTTAATTCAGATTTATTTCTCTTACATCTGTCTGGTAGCGGATGAAGATTGAATCAACTCTGTTTAGTTGCGATTCTCCATTAAAATTCAAAGCGAAATCAGAAAGTTATTATTTCTCCATTTGATTTATTTTAATCACTTCCCCAACTTGGATCCGGATCAGTTAGTTAGTTCTTTTCTTTATTTGCTTTTAGTTAAACGTGACAAAACCCAACACTCTCTTTTTATCGCTTTCTAGATAATTATAGAGCAGATCCGTAGCAGATCCGGAGGTCTATCTCATATTTCGAGACAAATTCTCGTGGGACGATCTTTAATATACTTACTTTTAAAACTTGCTACAATTGGCCGATCTTGGCTATTGTTAGCCCTCAATGTCTTGATATCTCTTTCATAATTTAAAATTATGTAACTTAATATTCATTAATTCATTCAAAACACACATAAATCGTACATGTTAGGCAACAACAAGTTTTGGCGCCGTTCTGTGGGAATTTGTTCTAAAATAGATAGACCTATGTTTTATTCTCTTTTATTTATTATTTATTAATTCATTTTTCTTTGTTATCTCTGTGCAGTTACAAATACAATTGCGTAAAGGAAAGGAAAGCACCTAATTGACAGGTTTGCGGTACCAAATTCTCTGCGTTGTATGTTTGGTAGGAGAACTCTCAACCACGAGATTCTCCTTTTAATTCGAAGTTGAAAGACTCCTAAGAAGCAGACATACACCACGAGTTCTGCTACAATGGGTGACGAACCTAGATTGTTAAGAGACTACTTTGCTCCTGGTGCCTATAATTCCCTTTTCGCATTCAATTTCCCAGGAGGGAAATTATGAGATCAAATCATCAACCATCCAAATGCTTTCATTTCATGGATTAAGTAAAGAAGATCCTTACAAGCACATTGATGAATTTCTGGCTTTGTGCACAACATTTAACATAGGACTTGGTCCAGAGGCAACCAAGTCGAGGCTCTTTCCTTTTCATTAAAGGACAAAGCTAGAGCATGGTTATCTATGTTAGCACCAAACAAAGATCACATCATGGAATGATTTGCAATGTCAATTTTGTCAAAATATTTCCCAATGACTAAAACCAGCCAACTAAGACAAAGCATCATCTCTTTCTCCCAAAACTCAACTGAAACTTTCCATGAGGCATGGGAAAGATTCAAAGAATCAAGACAATGCCCTCACCATCAAATTCCTAAATGGCAGCTTGTTCAAAGCTTCTATCAAGGAATTGATCAAGGGCAAGAACATGGTGGATGCCTCCGTGGAGGTACCTACTTACAAAAGACAGTTGAAGAGGTTTGGGACCTCTTTGAGGTGATTGGAGAAAATTCAACCCAGCAGAATCTGTCAAGAGACACCGAGAATCCAGCTAGGGTGAATAATCCCCAATTCACAAGAGGGAAAGTTTATGAAGTCAATGAGCTGGAAAGGAAAGTGGATAATTTGACCACAAAATTTGATGGACTCATTTAAAGCTCCAAATGGGTCAAGAGTAGAGGAGGCATGTCCGATATGCCCCCCTACTCATTCAATTGATCAATGTCATACGCATCACAATTTCAGAACTCATGATGGAACAAGCTCATGCTTCGATCTTATGGACAGATGCAATCCAATGACTACCCATGGAGATCTCATCCTAATCTCGGTGGAATCGTGGAAATTACCATACCCAACAAAGAATAAAGAGCCCAAAAATCAATTACCTTTCAAACTCCACCATATCGAATTTTTATAATAAATCAAATTTTCAGACTTAACCAACAACAAGCCATGCAAGAACAGACCAGCCCGCCTTCCTAGATCCTCGACCTTTGAAGAGCAGGTCTTGAGTTCACTTCAAAATCTTGGAACTTCTCTGATCGTGAACCTTCACAATGAGCATTAAAAAATTGAAGAAACTCTGGGCCAACTCTCAAATTCATTGGCTAAGAGAGAAGAGGGTAACTACCAGTCAACTGTGAACAATCCTAAGGGACAGTTCATGGTTGGAGAATCCTCAAATGGCCATGAGGAAATCAAAGCGTGACTACTTTGAGAAGTGGAAGAATAATAAACAACACAAAGGTAGTGAAGAGGAAAAAGATGAAGAACAAGTGCAGGGAACAACAATTTGGATAGCAATATGGTCATTGATTTACATCGAAAATTCAAAAAATGAAAAATGTAAAAATAACAAAATTGTTGAAAAGATGAGGAGGAGAAATTTGTTCCTCACCTCCCATTTCCCCATGCAATGAAGTTTCTCCTTTTGACAAAGGAAACACAAAATTGAGGAAATGATGGAGACATTCAAGCAAGTTAAAATTAATCTACCGCTTGATGCAATCAAACAGTCCCCTTATGCAAAATTTCTCAAAGAGGTGTGCACCCACAAAGGCAATCTAGGATACATTTATCCAAGAAGGCCTTTGTGGAGAAAATCAACCAAGTGCTATCAAATGCAACACCACCTAAGATGCAAGACCTGAATCCCCACAATCCTGCATCATTGGGGAGCACACCATTGAGAAAGCCTTGCTAGATCTGGTGCTAGTGTCAACTCGCTTCCTATTCATCTATGAGAAGCTAGGTTTGGGAGAATTGAAACCCACTCAAGTGGTGTTACAGCTAGTGACAGATCCGAAAGGAAACCTATGGGGTTGATTGAAGATGTTTTGGTAGGAGTAGACAAGTTTTTCTACCTGCTGACTTTTGGTGTTGGACATGGAACCAACCAAAAGTACCACCGCCATCCTGTCATATTCGGGAAGACCATTCTGCTACTAATGCATGCATTCAATGCAGGTCTGCATCATGGAGGTGTCTTTTGGAAATATGAAAGTTAAATTGAATATGTATAATGTCGTTACTCAACCTCAATTCTCTGTGAGGAATGTTTCCATGTTGACATCATTGATGATTGGTGGAGGAGTCTTTACAAACATTTCGCAAGGTAAAGACTCCACCACAGAATTTAAAATGATTGGGGATCCACCGAGAAAGAAGGAAAAGGAGATCAAATTCAGGAGTCACTTTGTGCAAGGCACTCACTGTCATCAAGTTCTCTCTCTTGGAGACCTCCTCTCCCTCTTCCACAAGTTACCAAGGTACCTTTGCTTTGCCCTCTTTTCTCACCCCACGAATTGGAACTCAAACAGCTCCCCAAAAATCTGAAATATGTGTTTTGGGAGATCATCAAACACTACTGTGATTATTTCTTCCTCCCTTACAAAGGAGCAAGAAGAGGAGCTAGTTCTAAAACAAAGACAAGAAAGCAATTGGCTGGACCATTGCTGATTTAGGAGGAATAAACCCAGTATGCATGCATAAGATCCACACGGAAGAGGATGCCAAGCCTTCTAGAGAAATGCAAAGAAGGTTGAATCCTCACATGCAAGAAGTGGTAATGAAGGAAGTTGTCAAGTCTGCTAGATGTCAGTCATTTACCCCATTTCAGATTCTGCTTGGGTAGCACCCCACACGGTGGTGCCTAAGAAATCTGCATCCTGTTAGCAATGAATCTGTAAACTTATGTCCACCAGACAAACAAGCTGGATGGAGGGTCTGCATAGACTACAGAAAATTAAATACCATGACAAGGAAAGACCATTTCCTCCCTTCATTGACCAAATCCTTGATAAGCTTGCGGTAAAGCTTACTATCGCTTCCTTGATGGGTACTCGTTACAACCAGATCCTCGTGGTACCCACAGGACCAAGAAAGACCACCTTCACGCCGCCTTTGGCACTTTTGCCTATAGGAGGATGCCCTTTGGTCTTTGCAATGCCCTGCTACTTTTCAAAGATGCATGTATGCCATCTTTTACGACATGATTGATCAATTCATGGAGATCTTCATGGATGACTTTTCAATTTATGGAGACAGGCTTTTTCCCAATGCTTACACCACCTCAAGTTGGTGTTGCAAAGATGTGAAGAAACCAATTTGGTTCTAAGTCGAAAAGAGTCATTTTATGGTCACCCAAGGCATTGTCCTAGGACATGTGGTCTCCCATAAATGCATAGAGGTGGACCAAGCAAAATTGATCTAATTGCACATTCTCCTCCTCTCAAGTTAAGCAAATCGAAGTTTCTTAGGGCATGCAGGATTTTATAGGAGGTTCATCAAAGATTTGATAAAATTTCCAAGCCACTCTGTCATTTCTTGTGTCAAGATGTCCCTTTTGTGTTTACTAATGAATGCATGACAACCGTTGAGGCCCTTAAGAAATGTCTGATTTCAGCTCCCATCTTGCAGTCCCCTCGACTATTGGCCCTTTGAGTGATGTGTGATGCATCGACTATGCCCTAGGAGCTGTCCTAGGGCAGAGAAAGGATAAGCTTCCCCATGTCATAGCTTATGCCAGAGATCCATGATAGATGCCCAGCTCAACTACACAACAAGCGAGAAAGAGCCGGCCATTGTGTTTGCATTGGAAAAATTCAGGTCTTATGTTTTAGGTTCACAAATTGCTTGACCACTCGCCCTAAAATACCTTCATCTAAGAAGGATACCAAGCCCAGATTAATCGGTGGATCCTCCTATTACGAGGAGTTTGATCTACGATTAAGGATAAGAAAGGAGTGGAAAATGTGGTGGTGATCACCTATCCGAATTCTCAATCGAGGATGATAGCTTACCCATTAATGAATCATTTCCGATGAGCAACTTTTGCCATCAATACCCACATCCTTGGTTTGCAAACATAGTCAACTTCTTGGCTACATCGGATGATTCCTCAACATTGGAATCGAATGGATAAAGATCTTTTCTTCTCACGAGTTAAACATTTCATTTGGGAAGATCCTTATCTATTCAAGAATTGTGCGTGATCGGATCGAAGATGTGTCCCGACCATGAATTCTCCGCATATTGTCAATGTGTCATGAACTGTGGAGGTCATTTCGGTGGTAACAAAACAAAAAAAATTCTGCGTGTGGTTTTATTGGCCCACAATCTTTAAAGATGCCTTACGATAGAATCCTGCAATCGCCAAAAATTGGGCATTTCAAAAGAAACTCAATGCCTCTACCTATTCGGTGGTTGAGTTTTGATGTATGGGGAATAGATTTTATGGGCCCCTTTCCTCCTTCTAATGGAAATAACTTCATTTTAGTAGGACTATGTCTCCAAGTGGATTGAAGCCATAGCTACTAAATCAAATGATCACAAAGTGGTTTTGAAATTTCTCAAGGACCACATTTTTCCGTGTTTGGTTTTCCGAGCCATCATCGGTGATGGGGAAGCCATTTTGTAACAAACAGTTTGAAGCTCTATTGAAAAGTACTCAGTCACTCATAGAGTAGCCACTCCCTATCATCCACAAACCGGTGGACAAGTGGAGATTTCAATAGAAATCAAACACATTTTGGAAAAAACAGAAAGAAGGACAGAAAGGACTGGTCCTTTAAGCTTAATGATGCTTTGTGGGCATACTGAACTGCCTACAAAACTCCAATTGAATGTCCCTTTAGACTGGTCTATGGCAAAGCATGTCATTTGCCAAGAGAGTTAGAATACAAAGCTTTCGGGCTATTAAAACATTTAATATGGATCTAACCTGCTTTGGTAATCACGGAAACTTCAACTCGAATTGGAAGAGTTGCGGATGGATGCTTATACAAGCTCCAGATTGTATAAGGAGAAAGTCAAATCATTTCATGATAGGAGTTTAATGAGAAAAGAGTTCATACCGGGGTCCAAGGTATGGTTATTCAACTCTAAACTTAAATTCTTTCCTGGCAAATTGAGATCCAGATGGGAAGGGCCATACACATCATCAAGGCCTCCCCTCAGAGCTGTGGATATTTCAGATCCCAAGGATGGAAGAATCCTTAAGGTAAATGGTCGAGGCTCAAGCCATGCATTGACAACACTCAGGAGCTGTCTGCCCATCTGTCATCACGAATCTCCAACAATCGATGGTAGAAAATTGTATATTATGTTTGTACAACATAGTTTTTACTGAATTTCTGTTTCTATTTCTTTTCTTGTTCGCATATAGTTTAAATACACTTAAAAGTTCAAATCGCAAAGCAAAAACTACTTTTCGAAAAGCCCAAAGTTCTATTCGAATAGATTCGAGCTGCAATGAACTGCTCGAAAAGAAAGATGTTCTTTTCGAATAGTTAATTATGTTAACGATTCCTTTTTCGAATAGAAGGTCGATGCTAAGTCCCTTAGAAATAAACTTTCGAAGCTTATCTACTTGTCGAAAGGCACTTTTGCCATTCGAAATAGAAAAAAAAGGGCTCTTTTGGAATATTTGAAAACTTAAAGGTGCTGCGATTTTAGCTTCAAGTATATTTAGTCGTTTTGAAGTTAGCTTTGTATTTAAACACTCTCTGCAGAGCGACGCTCCACTAAAACCATAGCTCACTCTCTTCTCACGAGCTCCACAAAGATATCACCGTTTGTTCCTAATTGTTTGAGCGTTTCCATTTTCAGAGATCACAGTCAGATTTGTCGGTTGGGCGATCTTTACAAACAAAGCGACTCAGTTCAAGCACAAACCTTAGATCGTGGTATTTTTCTATCCATTCTCGCTCAATCTTTTAGAAAAATCTAAATCTGTGTTAGCGATTGTGTGGGCTTTGTTTTCCTCCATTTTAAATATGGGAAAGACTGAGAAATCCTTAGCGCCACTTTTCTAAAGGGCAATTTTTCAATGCCCCATGCTCATCCCGGAAGCAATGGCTGATGTGAGTGCCAAGATAAAGAAGAAACAGAAATTGTGGCCTCCCTTTGGAAGACTAATTACTGACCCTCCTAAGAGCCAAGTTTGACATAGATAGGGAAGAGCCCTTTGAAGTCCTCACCCCCATAACTTTGGCAAGAAAGCACGGACCACAAGTCGGCTATGTTGAGGAGAATGAGAAGCAGGAGATCCGACATGCCTGCGCTTGCCCTGCCTGTTCTTTGAACCCATTCCCGCCAGAGCACACAGGCGAGAGCAGGTTCCTGCTGCTAAGCTGACAGGAACCTAGCCTGCAAGTGTGGGTGGGCTGAACAACCACCTATGGACCCCCTACAGACATGAACTGTGAGTGAACTAGCACAGAGTCCAAGAGATACCCTCTGCAGGCTGAAATGCTATGGAGCCTCCACCACCATCGCACCTCGGCCACGCCATTTTACAAGAACCATTTCTGTGGTGACCAGCTCTCTAGTGCACCACTCTGCACCCATTCTACCAGCCACTACACCTGCACCCTATTACCCCACACCCTTCCACATTGGAGCTCATCCAAGCCCTAATGCACCCTTACCACCCACCCCGGTACGCCTCCATGTTGCCATACAAGCAACCCAAGCAGACCAAGTCCTAGTGCTTCCCTCCACTACCACCCAGGCTACCCAAACCACACAACCTCAGTAGCCTTACCTCCCCTTCCGGCCGAGATAGCTACCCAAACCGACCCTCTCTTACCTCCCTCCCCAGCACCCACTTTAGTCCCCTACTTGAAAAAAGACAAAATAAACCCTCACCCTTACTCCCTTTCCTCCCTCTTTTCCTTTTATTTTCTCAAATTTCGGTTCATGCAATTTGCTTTCTCGCAATTCCTTGCTATTATTTTTCTGCTGTTTTCCCTAATAACTGTGACTATGCTACCACCTTTGAACCAGTGAGGACACCGCTCCTCATAGGTTTGGGGTGTGGGCAGTCTGCCAAGGAATAGTTAACCTAAGGACAACAGAATCACCTAAGTAATCAGGAAATGAATTATTTTACTTAAGAATCATGACAATTAGGAAGTTTAAAATTTCTTTGCAAAATTTAGACATCATAAACCTTTCAATATTCTACATTTCCATGATGTTAGCACCATGAAAACCTACTGGTATCAGCATTTAGCAAGTCATGGGAAAGAGAAAAAGGTAAAGATATACTTAAAAGCTCAAGGAAAAACCATAACCAGTGAGAATTGAGCCCATATATTTTCCATCTCTGTTGAAGAGTGACTGAGGCAATTTTTTCTGATTCAAAGGATTGGTGAGGCATTAGATCCACTAGAAGTTAGGAAACTCCAAATTAAAACAAGTAACAGCACTCATGAAACCGAGGAAAAGATCAAGGCCTTCTTGACAAATGACTTGAACCTAATGTAACCAACCAAGAAAATTCTGCCCCTGTTTGTACCCCATTTGGTACAGAAATCCTACAATTCTTCATCAAAAATACCCAAAAGTACTTGCACTGATCCTATGGAACTAATTCAGCCTTCCTCACTCTGAGAATTCAGGAGGTAAAGGAGAAAGAACTGAAGATGGACCATTTCTGTGCAACATCAAGAAAATGAAGAGAAAATACCTCAAAAACAGGCAATATGGTGACTGAGAAAGGAAGAGACAAACAATGTGAAAAAGTTGCAAGCAAAAAGGCAAAAAAGGGACCTTATGATGAAAAAAATGCAAGATCAAAGAAAGAACTGATCACCGTGGAATGTGAGAATCTCGAAAAGAAAGAAGCTAAACTCAAAAGGTGGAGTCATGAACCATCTCCTGCACTTCACGAGTTCTCAAATTCAAACCCCTGCTCAAGCGCCTTTCCTTGAAACTTCACTCCATAAGCCATACAAACAAACCTAGATTAAAAGCCCTTGTGATCCAAAGTTGAGTGAGCTGTCATGTGGAGATAAGAAGTGACCCAATCTATGGTGAGGAGATGTCAATGATGCCATTGCCTAAGAATCATGCCTATGCTCATGCTTACATCCATTTGGGAGATGTAACGCTCTTGAGCTTGAGTGAAAATGAACCCCTCAACAAAAACACTGATGAGAGTATCACTTGGTGGGTGTTGGGGTTGGAACTTGAGCATAATAAGTATGACTTACAACCTAATTTTTATTCAGATGATGAGCTCACTGCTGGCACATTTGTACAATTTTCTATGGCTGCTCACGGATTGGAAATATTGAAACATTCATGAGGTTCTTAAAATGTTTAAATTCTGCTGCAAACAATAATCAAATTTTCTGTTTCATCATTGATTCAAGAGTAACTAATCCTGCTCCTTGATTGCTCATTTGATAATTTTGCCTGATGTTAACCTGTTTCATGGAGAAGTTTGTGGGTACCTTTCAGAAAACCCTCAGGAGACTTCTACCTCCTCTAGGGACCACCTAGGGGTTGAAAAGGCTTGTTGCATATGCTAAATGCACTGTGCTTCCTACAAAAGTGGCTCTTACTTTGTTTTTTATGTTTCTTTGCTCGTGACTAGCAAAGCTTAGGTTTGGGGTGTGTTAAGTAGTGAAAATACCATTTTTCACCCCTAAACATGAGCTTTGAAAGACCCTTGAGAAGACTAAATAAGTGCTTTAGTGTGCATTTTACGCCTAACCAATTAGACAGGTCCAAGTCCGAAAAGCATCCTAAATGATCAAAAGTCGACAACTCATGTCAAGCTCAAAGAGGAGTGAAGAAATAGCCTCAGCAATGGCTAAAAAGGTCCTAAAAGAGCAAGAAAAGACCTGAAGAAGAAGAAGGATCCATTCGCAAAGAAGAAATCAAGTTAAAAGTTCAAATCGCAAAGTAAAAAGTACTTTTCGAAAAGGTCAAAGTTCGCTCGAATTGATTCGAGTCAGTAATGAACTACTCGAAAAGAACCATGTTCTGCTCGAATAGTTGAAATTTCCTTTTCGAATAGAAGATCCGGGAGAAGTCCTTTGCGAAAAGACTTTCGAAGCCAAATTGCTTTATGAAAAGAACTTCCGGAGCCAAAACACTTTTGAAAAGGCACTTAAACTCTAGAAAGGACATTCTGGGAATTACAGCTTGTTTAAAGGGCATTTCAAGAATCTCGTGACGCCCCAATGCATTTAACAGCCTGTGGACATTTCGGAAGATTCCAATCAAGATCCAAAAGCATATTCCAACCCATGTGAGCGCCAAAGATGAAATCACTTGGCATGGAACTTCTAGAAGCTCAAACAGATTTTTGAATTCCATAATGTAATTGATGCTTCTAGCCGATTTGAACCAGATCGAGCATTTTCATTGGCGAACAGATCTGGATCCCCGTGCTCAATCGCCATTGGGCAATCCAGATCTGAACACTGATTGGTCAATTCAAATGTGCAGGATCAAGGAAAGCTATAAATAGAGAAGACATTTGCCCAATTGTGGCATCCAGATTTTGAGTTCATTTCTATTTCCCGCTTCCCCGGATAGCTTGTCTGTACCCCTGTAATAGCTTCTTTGTATTTGCTTTTGAGAGTTTCGAGAGCTATTTGTAACTCCAAGGAGATTGGATTCAAGACTGCAAGTCCGAGGGCTGTCTAGCCGTGCTCTGTAATTGTAAGATTGAATTTAAAAGGTTGTGTAAACTGTGTTTTCTCCATTGGATTCATGTCAAGGGTTCTTATTGATCACCTTAGTGCATTAGACTCCTTTAGATTCACTACTTTGCATGCAATTTCCTTGATTCATTACTCTGTATTTAATTAGCGTTGGTAACCTAGTTCGAAAGACTTGCGATGATGTTCATGTTCAATTGAGGATAGGTCAACAACTATTGGATGATCTGTCACCATTTAAGTGGACAGATCGTAACCGTAAGTCTAAACACCTTTCTTAATTCAGATTTATTTCTGTTACATCTGTGCTGGTAGCCAGATGAAGATTGAATCAACTCTGTTTAGTTCCAGATTCTCCATTAAAATACAAAGGCGAAATCACAGAAAGATATTATTTCTACATTTGATTTATTTTACTCAATTCCCCAACTTGGATCTGGATCGATTAGTTAGTTCTTTTCTTTATTTGCTTTTAGTTAAACGTGACAAACCCAACACTCTCTTTTTATCTGCTTAGATAATTATAGAGCGATCCGGTAGCATTAGATCCGGAGGTCTATCTCATATTTCAGACAAATTCTGTGTGGACGATCTTTAATATACTTACTTTTAAAACTTGCTACAATTGGCCCTGATCTTGCAGGCTATTGTTAGCCCTCAATGTGCTGATATCTCTTTCATAATTTAAAATTATGTAACTTAATATTCATTAATTCCATTCAAACACATAAATCGGCACATGTTAGGCAACAACAAGTTTTTGGCGCCATTGCTTGGGAATTTGTTCTAAAATAGATAGACCTATGTTTTATTCTCTTTATTTATTATTTATTAATTCATTTTTCTGTTGTTATCTCTGCAGGTTACAAATACAGCTGCGTAAAAGGAAAGGAAAGCACCTAATTGACAGGTTTGCGGTACCAAATTCTCTCTGCGTTGTATGTTTGGTAGGAGAACTCTCAACCCTGAGATTCTCCTTTTAATTCGAAGTTGAAAGACTCCTAAGAAACAGACATACACCACAGAGTTCGCTACAATGGGTGACAACCTAGATTGTTAAGAGACTACTTTGCCCCTGGTGCCTATAATTCTTTCTGCATTCAATTTCCCACAGTGGAGGGAAATTATGAGATCAAATCATCAACCATCCAAATGTTGCCTTCATTTCATGGATTGAGTAAGGAAGACCCTTACAAACACATTGATGAATTTCTGGCTTTGTGCACAACATTTAACATAGCTGGACTTGGTCCAGAGGCAACCAAGCTGAGGCTCTTTCCTTTTTCATTAAAGGACAAAGCTAGAGCATGGTTATCTATGTTAGCACCAAACAAAGATCACATCATGGAATGATTTGCAATGTCAATTTTTGTCAAAATATTTCCCAATGACTAAAACCAGCCAACTAAGACAAAGCATCATCTCTTTCTCCCAAAACTCAACTGAAACTTTCCATGAGGCATGGGAAAGATTCAAAGAACTGTTAAGACAATGCCCTCACCATCAAATTCCTAAATGGCAGCTTGTTCAAAGCTTCTATCAAGGAATTGATCAGAAGGGCAAGAACATGGTGGATGCCTCCTGTGGAGGTACCTACTACAAAACAGATTGAAGAGGTTTGGGACTTTTGAGGTGATTGGAGAAAATTCAACCCAGCAGAATCGCCAAGAGACACTGAGAATCCAAATAGGTGAATAATCCCCAATTCACAAGAGGGAAAGTTTATGAAGTCAATGAGGAAAGGAAAGTGGATAATTTGACCACAAAATTTGATAGGCTGATGGACTCATTTAAAGCTCCAAATGGGTCAAGAGTAGAGGAGGCATGTCTGATATGCCAGTCCCCTACTCATTCAATTGATCAATGTCCTTCTGCATCACAATTTCCAGAACTCATGATGGAACAAGCTCATGCAGCTCAGTCTTATGGACAGATGCAATCCAATGACTACCCATGGAGATCTCATCCTAATCCAGCCCAAAACAAAATCAATTACCTTTCAAACCTTTCACCATATCGCAGAATTTTTATAATAAATCAAATTTTCAGACCCTAACCAACAACAAGCCATGCAGATGCACCAGCCTGCCCTTCCTAGATCCCCGACCTTTGAAGAGCAGGTCTTGAGTTCACTTCAAAATCTTGGAACTTCTCTGCATCGTGAACCTTCACAGTCGAGCATTAAAAAATTGAAGAAACTGGGCCAACTCTCAAATTCATTGGCTAAGAGAGAAGAGGGTAACTACCCAATCAACCCGTGAACAATCCTAAGGGACAGTTCATGGTTGGAGAATCCTCAAATGGCCATGAGGAAATCAAAGCTGTGACTACTTTGAGAAGTGGAAGAATAATAAACAACAAGGTAGTGAAGAGGAAAAGATGAAGAACAAGTGCAGGAACAACAATTTGGATAGCAATATGGTCATTGATTTACATCGAAAATTCAAAAATGAAAAACAGAAAAATAACAAAATTGTTGAAAAGATGAGGAGGAGAAATTTGTTCCTCACCTCCCATTTCCCCATGCAATGAAGTCGGTTCCTCCTTTTGACAAAGGAAACACAAAATTGAGGAAATGATGGAGACATTCAAGCAAGTTAAAATTAATCTACCTCTGCTTGATGCAATCAAACAGGTCCCTGCTATGCAAAATTTCTCAAAGAGGTGCACCCACAAAAGGCAATCTAGGATACATTTATCCTAAGAAGGCCTTTGCTGTGGAGAAAATCAACCAAGTGCTATCAATTGCAACACCACCTAAGATGCAAGACCTGAATCCCCACAATCCCTCGCATCATTGGGGAGCACACCATTGAGAAAGCCTTGCTAGATCTGGGTGCTAGTGTCAACCTGCTTCCTATTCTGTATGAGAAGCTAGGTTTGGGAGAATTGAAACCCACTCAAGTGGTGTTACAACTAGTGACAGATCTGAAGAGAAACCTTGGGGTTGATTGAAGATGTTTTGGTAGGAGTAGACAAGTTTTTCTACCTCGCCGACTTTTTGGTGTTGGACATGGAACCAACCAAAAGTACCACCGCCATCCCTCGTCATTCTGGGAAGACCATTCTGGCTACAGCTAATGCATGCATTCAATGCGGTCCGCATCATGGAGGTGTCTTTTGGAAATATGAAAGTTAAATTGAATATGTATAATGTCATACTCAACCTCAATTTTCTCTCCGAGGAATGTTTCATGTTGACATCATTGATGAACTTGTGGAGGAGTCTTTACAAACATTTCTGCAAGGTAAAGACTCCACCACAGAACTAAAAATGATTGGGGATCCACTGAGAAAGAAGGAAAAGGAGATCAAATTCAAAGGAGTCTCTGCTGCAAGGCACTCACCAACAAATATCAAGTTCTTCTCTGAGACCCGCCTCCTCCTCCCTCTTCCACAAAGTTACCAAGGTACCTTTGCTGCCCTCTTTTCTCAGCCCACGAATTGGAACTCAAACAGCTCCCCAAAAATCTGAAATATGTGTTTTGGGAGATCATCAAACACTACTGTGATTATTTCTTCCTCCCTTACAAAGGAGCAAGAAGAGGAGCTCTTGGTAGTTCTAAAACAGCTCAAGTAAGCAATTGGCTGGTCCATTGCTGATTTAGGAGGAATAAACCCACCTATTTGCATGCTTAAGTTCCACCTCGATGAGGATGCCAAGCCTTCTTGTGAAATGCAATGAAGGTTGAATCCTCACATGCAAGAAGTGGTAATGAAGGAAGTTGTCAAGCTGCTAGATCTTGGGGTCATTTACCCCATTTGATTCTGCTTGGGTAGCACCGACACAGGTGGTGCCTAAGAAATCTTGCATCACTGCTGAAGCAGCTGAATCTGGTGAACTTATGTCCACCAGACAAACAACTGGATGGAGGGTCTGCATAGACTACAGAAAATTAAATACCATGACAAGGAAAGACCATTTCCCCCTCCCCTTCATTGACCAAATCCTTGATAAGCTTGCAGGTAAAGCTTACTACTGCTTCCTTGATGGGTACTCTGGTTACAACCAGATCCCTGTGTACCCACAGGACCAAGAAAAGACCACCTTCACCTGCCCCTTTGGCACTTTTGCCTATAGGAGGATGCCCTTTGGTCTTTGCAATGCCCCTGCTACTTTTCAAAGATGCATGTATGCCATCTTTTATGACATGATTGATCAATTCATGGAGATCTTCATGGATGACTTTTCAATTTATGGAGACAGCTTTTCCCAATGCTTACACCACCTCAAGTTGGTGTTGCAAAGATGTGAAGAAACCAATTTGGTTCTAAGCTGGGAAAAGAGTCATTTTATGGTCACCCAAGGCATTGTCCTAGGACATGTGGTCTCCCATAAAGGCATAGAGGTGGACCAAGCAAAAATTGATCTAATTGCACATTTGCCTCCTCCCAGAACTGTTAAGCAAATCAGAAGTTTCTTAGGGCATGCAGGATTTTATAGGAGGTTCATCAAAGATTTCAGTAAAATTTCCAAGCCACTCTGTCATTTATTGTGTCAAGATGTTCCTTTTGTGTTTACTAATGAATGCATGACAGCCTTTGAGGTCCTTAAGAAATGTCTGATTTCAGCTCCCATCTTGCAGTCCCCTGACTATTCAGTGCCCTTTGGTGATGTGTGATGCATCGGACTATGCCCTAGGAGCTGTCCTAGGGCGGAGAAAGATAAGCTTCCCCATGTCATAGCTTATGCCAGCAGATCCATGATAGATGCCCAGCTCAACTACACAACAACTGAGAAAGAGCTGCTGGCCATTGTGTTTGCATTGGAAAAATTCAGGCCTTATGTTTTAGGTTCACAAATTGTGGTGTTTCTTGACCACTCTGCCCTAAAATACCTTCTGTCTAAGAAGGATACCAAGCCCAGATTAATCAGGTGGATCCTCCTATTACGAGTTTGATCTCCAGATTAAGGATAAGAAAGGAGTGGAGAATGTGGTGGCTGATCACTTATCCAGAATTCTCAATACTGAGGATGATAGCTTACCCATTAATGAATCATTTCCTGATGAGCAACTTTTTGCCATCAATACCCACAGTCCTTGGTTTGCAAACATAGTCAACTTCTTGGCTACTGGACAGATTCCTCAACATTGGAATCGAATGGATAAAGATCTTTTCTTCTCACGAGTTAAACATTTCATTTGGGAAGATCCTTATCTATTCAAGAATTGTGCAGACCAAGTGATCTGAAGATGTGTCCTGACCATGAATTCTGGCATATTGTCAATGTGTCATGAACAGGCCTGTGGAGGTCATTTCAGTGGTAACAAAAACAGCTGCAAAAATTCTGCAGTGTGGTTTTTATTGGCCCACAATCTTTAAAGATGCCTTACAGCACTGTAAATCCTGCCAGAACTGCCAAAAATTGGGCAGCATTTCCAAAAGAAACTCAATGCCTCTACAGCCTATTCTGGTGGTTGAGCTGTTTGATGTATGGGGAATAGATTTTATGGGCCCCTTTCCTCCTTCTAATGGAAATAACTTCATTTTAGTAGCAGTGGACTATGTCTCCAAGTGGATTGAAGCCATAGCTACTAAATCAAATGATCACAAAGTGGTTTTGAAATTTCTCAAGGACCACATTTTTTCCAGGTTTGGTTTTCCCAGAGCCATTTTTGTAACAAACAGTTTGAAGCTCTATTGAAAAAGTACTCTGTCACTCATAGAGTAGCCACTCCCTATCATCCACAAACCAGTGGACAAGTGGAGATTTCCAATAGAGAAATCAAACACATTTTGGAAAAAACAGTAAAGAAGGACAGAAAGGACTGGTCCTTTAAGCTTAATGATGCTTTGTGGGCATACAAAACTGCCTACAAAACTCCAATTGGAATGTCCCCTTTTAGACTGGTCTATGGCAAAGCATGTCATTTGCCAGTAGAGTTAGAATACAAAGCTTTCTGGGCTATTAAAACATTTAATATGGATCTAACTTCTGCTGGTAATCACAGGAAACTTCAACTCACTGAATTGGAAGAGCTGCGGATGGATGCTTATACAAGCTCCAGATTGTATAAGGAGAAAGTCAAATCATTTCATGATAGGAGTTTAATGAGAAAAGAGTTCATACCGGGGTCCAAGGTATGGTTATTCAACTCTAAACTTAAATTCTTTCCGGGCAAATTGAGATCCAGATGGGAAGGGCCATACACTGTCATCAAGGCCTCCCCCTCAGGAGCTGTGGATATTTCAGATCCCAAGGATGGAAGAATCCTTAAGGTAAATGGTCAGAGGCTCAAGCCATGCATTGACAACACTCAGGAGCCTGTGCTGCCCATCTGTCATCACGAATCTCCAACAATCTGATGGTAGAAAATTGTATATTATGTTTGTACAACATAGTTTTTACTGAATTTCTCTGTTTCTATTTCTTTTTCTTGTTCGCATAGTTTAAATACACTTAAAAGTTCAAATCGCAAAGCAAAAACTACTTTTCGAAAAGCCCAAAGTTCTATTCGAATAGATTCTGGAGCTGCAATGAACTGCTCCGAAACAAAGATGTTCTTTTCGAATAGTTAATTATGTTAACAGTTCCTTTTCGAATAGAAGGTCTGATGCTAAGTCCCTTGCGAAATAAACTTTCTGAAGCTATCTACTTGTCGAAAGGCACTTTTGCCATTCGAAATAGAAAAAAAAAGGGCTCTTTTGGAATATTTCGAAAACTTAAAGGTGCTTTGCGATTTTAGCTTCAAGTATATTTAGTCGTTTTGAAGTTAGCTTTGTATTTGCAAACACTCTCTGCAGAGCGACGCTCCACTAAAACCATAGCTCACTCTCTTCTCACACGAGCTCCACAAAGATATCAGCCGTTTGTTCCTAATTGTTTGAGCGTTTCCATTTTTCAGAGATCACAGTCAGACTGTCAGTTGGGCGATCTTTACAAACAAAGCGACTCAGTTCAAGCACAAACCTTAGATCGTGGTATTTTTTCTATCCATTCTCGCTCAATCTTTTTAGAAAAATCTAAATCTGTGTTAGCCAGTGTGTGGGCTTTTGTTTTCCTCCATTTTAAATATGGGAAAGACTGAGAAATCCTTAGCTGCCACTTTTCTAAAGGGCAATTTTTCAATGCCCCCATGCTCATCCTGGAAGCAATGGCTGATGTGAGTGCCAAGATAAAGAAGAAACAGAAAATTGCTGGCCTCCCCTTTGGAAGACTAATTACAGCCCTCCTAAGAGCCAAGTTTGACATAGATAGGGAAGAGCCCTTTGAAGTCCTCACCCCCCATAACTTTGGCAAGAAAGCCTGGACCACAAGTCAGGCTATGTTGAGGAGAATGAGAGCGGCAGGAGATCCAGCATGCCCCTGCTCTTGCCCCTGCCTCTGTTGCTTTGAACCCATTCTGCCAGAGCACCTGAGCAGAGCCTGTTCCTGCTGCTAAGCCTGACAGGGTACCGAGCCCGGCAAGGGTGGGAGGGCCTGAACAACCACCTATGGGCCCCCCTGCAGCTGTACATGGACCTGTGAGTGAACTAGCACAGAGTCCAAGAGATACCCCTGCTGCAGGAGCTGAAACTCCTATGGAGTCTCCACCAGCCACTGCACCTCAGCCCAGCCTGCCATTTTACAAGAACCATTTCCTGTGGTGACCAGCTCTCTAGCTGCACCACCTGCTGCACCATTCTACCAGCCACTACACCTGGTACCCTATTACCCCACCCCTTCCACATTGGAGCTCATCCAAGCCCTAACTGCACCTTACCACCCACCCCAGTACCCCTGCCCTCCATGTTGCCTCACAAGCAACCCAAAGCAGACCAGAAGACCTAGTGCTTCACCCCCCCAATACCACCCCGGCTACCCAAACCACACCTGGACCTGTAGCCTTACCTCCCCTTTTGGCTGCGATAGCTACCCAAACTGGCCCTCTCTTTCCCTCCCCTCCCCCCCCTGCACCCCCTTTAGTCCCCTACTTCACAAAAAGACAAAAATAAACCCCTCACCCTTACTCCCTTTCCTCCCTCTTTTCCTTTTATTTTCTGTCAAATTTCTGGTTCATGCAATTGCTTTCTGCAATTCCTTGCTATTATTTTTCTGCTGTTTTCCCCTAATAAGCTGTGACTATGCCACCACCTTTGAACCAGTGAGGACACTGCTCCTCATAGGTTTGGGGTGTGGCAGACAAGTCTGCCAAGGAATAGTTAACCTAAGGACAACAGAATCACCTAAGTAATCAGGAAATGAATTATTTTACTTAAGAATCATGACAATTAGGAAGTTTAAAATTTCTTTGCAAAATTTAGACATCATAAACCTTTCAATATTCTACATTTCCATGATGTTAGCACCATGAAAACCCACTTGTATCCGCACTTAGCAAGTCATGGGAAAGAGAAAAAGGTAAAGACATACTTAAATGTTCAAGGAAAAACCATAACCAGTGAGAATTGAGCCCATATATTTTCCATCTCTGTTGAAGAGTGACTGAGGCAATTTTTTCTGATTCAAAGGATTGGCTGAGGCATTAGATCCACTAGAAGTTAGGAAACTCCAAATTAAAACAAGTAACAGCACTCATGAAACTGAGGAAAAGATCAAGGCCTTCTGCGGACAGCTTGAACCTATGAGAACCAACCAAGAAAATTCTGCCCTGTTTGTACCCCATTTGAGCTGTAAATCCTACAATTCTTCATCAAAAAATACCCAAAAGTACTTTTTTGAACCTATGGAACCAATTCAGCCTTCCCTCACTCGAGAATTCAGGAGGTAAAGGAGAAAGAAGCGAAGATGGACCATTTCTGGGCAACATCAAGAAAAAGAGAAATACCTCAAAAACAGGCAATATGGTGACTGAGAAAGGAAGAGACAAACAATGTGAAAAGTTGCAAGCAAAAAGGCAAAAAGGGACCTTATGATGAAAAAATGCAAGATCAAAGAAAGAACTGATCACTTTGTGAATGTGAGAATCTCGAAAAGAAAGAAGCTAAACTCAAAAGGTGGAGTCATGAACCATCTCCTGCACTTCCTGAGTTCTCAAATTCAAACCCCTGTTCAAACTGCCTTTCCTTGAAACTTCACTCCATAAGCCATACAAACAAACCTAGATTAAAAGCCCTTGTGATCCAAAGTTGAGTGAGCTGTCATGTGGAGATAAGAAGTGACCCAATCTATGGTGAGGAGATGTCAATGATGCCATTGCCTAAGAATCATGCCTATGCTCATGCTTACAGATCCATTTGGGAGATGTAACTGCTTGAGCTTGAGTGAAAATGAACCCTCAACAAAAACACTGATGAGAGTATACCCTGGTGAGTGTTTGGGTTGGAACTTGAGCATAATAAGTATGACTTACAACCTAAATTTTATTCAGATGATGAGCTCACTGCTGTCACATTTGAACAATTTTCTATGGTTGCTCACGGAATGGAAATATTGAAACACTCATGAGGTTTATAAATGTTTAAATTCCTGTGCAAACAATAATCAAATTTTCTGTTTCATCATTGATTCAAGAGTAACTAATCCTGCTCCTTGATTGCTCATTTGATAATTTTGCACTGATGTTAACTGTTTCATGGAGAAGTTTGTGGGTACCTTCACTGAAAACCCTCAGGAGACTTCACTCCTCCTCTAGGGACCACCTAGGGGTTGAAAAGGCTTGTTGCATATGCTAAATGCACCTGTGCTTCCTACAAAAGTGGCTCTTTACTTTGTTTTTTATGTTTCTTTGCTCAGGGACTAGCAAAGCTTAGGTTTGGGGGTGTGTTAAGTAGTGAAAAATACCATTTTTCACCCCTAAACATGAGCTTTGAAAGACCCTTGAGAAGACTAAATAAGTGCTTTAGTGTGCATTTTACAGCTAACCAATTAGACAGGTCCAAGACCGAAAAGCATCCTAAAATGATCAAAAAGCTGACAACTCATGTCAAGCTCAAAGAGGGAGTGAAGAAATAGCCTCAGCAATGGCTAAAAAGGTCCTAAAAGAGCAAGAAAAGACCTGAAGAAGAAGGATCCATTCGCAAAGAAGAAATCAAGTTAAAAGTTCAAATCGCAAAGTAAAAAGTACTTTTCAAAAATATCAAAGTTCTATTCGAATTGAATCTGGAGCTGTAATGAACTACTCGAAGGTAACCATGCTCTGTTCGACTAGTTGAAATTTCCTTCTCGAATAGAACAGCTGGGGAGAAGTCCTTTGCGAAAAGACTTTACGAAGCCAAATTGCTTTGCGAAAAGAACTTGGAGCCAAAACACGCGAAAAGGCACTTAAACTCTACGAAAGGACATTCTGGGGAATTACAGCTTGTTTAAAGGGCATTTCAGTAATCTCTGCACGCGCCCCAATGCATTTAACAGCCCAGGGACATTTCGGAAGATTCCAATCAAGATCCAAAAGCATATTCCAACCCATGTGAGCGCTCAAAGATGAAATCACTTGGCGTGAACTTCTAGAAGCTCAAACAGATTTTTGAATTCCATAACAGAATTGATGCTTCTAGCGCCTGATTGGCTGAACCAGATCAGAGCATTTTCATTGGCCAGAACAGAGCTGGATCCCCGTGCTCAACTGCCATTGGGCAATCCAGATCTGAGCACTTCGATTGGTCAATTCAGCAGGATCAAGGAAAGCTATAAATAGAAGACATTTGCCCAATTGTGGCATCCAGATTTTGAGTTCATTTCTATTTCCCGCTTCCGGTCAGATAGCTTGTCTGTACCCCTGTAATAGCTTCTTTTGTATTTGCTTTTGAGAGTTTGAGAGCTATTTGTAACTCCAAGGAGATTGGATTCAAGACTGCAAGTCGAGGGCTGTCTAGCCGTGCTCTGTAATTGTAAGATTGAATTTAAAAGGTTGCTGTAAACTGTGTTTTCTCCATTGGATTCATGTCAAGGGTTCTTATTGATCACCTTAGTGCATTAGACTCCTTTAGATTCACTACTTTGCATGCAATTTCCCTTGATTCATTACTCCCGCATTTACTCCAAGGAGATTGGATTCAAGGCGCAAGTCAGAGGGCTTTAGCCGTGCTCTTGTAATTGTAAGATTGAATTTAAAAGGTTCTTTGTTGTGGATTCATGTCAAGGGTTCTTATTGATCACCTTAGTGCATTAGACTCCTTTAGATTCACTACTTTGCATGCAATTTCCCTTGATTCATTACTCTGAATTAGCGTTGGTAACCTAGTTCTACACTTGCAGATGATGTTCATGTTCGAATTGAGGATAGGTCAACAACTATTGGATGATCTGTGACCATTTAAGTGGACAGATCATAACCATAAGTCTAAACCCTTCCTTAATTCAGATTTATTTCTCTTACATCTGTCTGGTAGCCGATGAAGATTGAATCAACTCTGTTTAGTTGCGATTCTCCATTAAAATTCAAAGGCTAAATCACGAAAGTTATTATTTCTCCATTTGATTTATTTTAATCACTTCCCAGCTTGAATCTGGATCACTTAGTTAGTTATTTTCTTTATTTGCTTTTAGTTAAAGGTGACAAAAAAACCCAACACTCTCTTTTTATCTGCTTTCTAGATAATTATCGAGCCAGATCTGGTAGCACAGATCTGGAGGTCTATCTCATATTTCTGACAAATTCTCTGTGGACGATCTTTAATATACTTACTTTTAAAACTTGCTACAATTGGCCCTGATCTTGCAGGCTATTGTTAGCCCTCAATGTGCTTGATATCTCTTTCATAATTTAAAATTATGTAACTTAATATTCATTAATTCGTCATTCAAAACACACATAAATCGTGCACATGTTAGGCAACAACAAGTTTTTGGCGCCCTTGTCGGGAATTTGTTCTAAAATAGATAGACCTATGTTTTATTCTCTTTTATTTATTATTTATTAATTCATTTTTTCTGTTGTTATCTCTCATGCAGGTTACAAATACAGCTGCGTAAAGGAAAGGAAAGCACCTAATTCGAGGTTTGCGGTACCAAATTCTCTCTGCGTTGTATGTTTGGTAGGAGAACTCTCAACCCGAGATTCTCCCTTTTAATTCGAAGTTGAAAGACTCCTAAGAAACAGACATACACCACAGAGTTCTGCTACAATGGGTGAACCTAGATTGTTAAGAGACTACTTTGCTCGGTGCCTATAATTCCCTTTCGCATTCAATTTCCCACAGTGGAGAAATTATGAGATCAAATCATCAACCATCCAAATGCCTTCATTTCATGGATTAAGTAAAGAAGATCTCCTTACAAGCACATTGATGAATTTCGGCTTTGTGCACAACATTTAACATAGCTGGACTTGGTCCAGAGGCAACCAAGTGAGGCTCTTTCCTTTTTCATTAAAGGACAAAGCTAGAGCATGGTTATCTATGTTAGCACCAAACAAAGATCACATCATGGAATGATTTGCAATGTCAATTTTTGTCAAAATATTTCCCAATGACTAAAACCAGCCAACTAAGACAAAGCATCATCTCTTTCTCCCAAAACTCAACTGAAACTTTCCATGAGGCATGGGAAAGATTCAAAGAACTGTTAAGACAATGCCCTCACCATCAAATTCCTAAATGGCAGCTTGTTCAAAGCTTCTATCAAGGAATTGATCAAGGGCAAGAACATGGTGGATGCCTCTGTGGAGGTACCTACTTACAAAAGACAGTTGAAGAGGTTTGGGACCTCTTTGAGGTGATTGGAGAAAATTCAACCCAGCAGGAATCTGTCAAGAGACACCGAGAATCCACTAGGTGAATAATCCCCAATTCACAAGAGGAAAGTTTATGAAGTCAATGAAATTTGGAAAGGAAAGTGGATAATTTGACCACAAAATTTGATAGGTGATGGACTCATTTAAAGCTCCAAATGGGTCAAGAGTAGAGGAGGCATGTCCGATATGCCAGTCCCTACTCATTCAATTGATCAATGTCCTTCATCACAATTTCCAACTCATGATGGAACAAGCTCATGCAGCTCAGTCTTATGGACAGATGCAATCCAATGACTACCCATGGAGATCTCATCCTAATCTCGGGTGGAATCAGGAAATTACACCACAAGCAAAAAATCAATTACCTTTCAAACTGCTCAACCATATCAGAAATTTTTATAATAAATCAAATTTTCAAAGCTAACCAACAACAAGCCATGCGATGCACACCCCCCCTTCCTAGATCCCCACCTTTGAAGAGCAGGTCTTGAGTTCACTTCAAAATCTTGGAACTCATCTGCATCGTGAACCTTCACAATGAGAGCATTAAAAATTGAAGAAACTGGGCCAACTCTCAAATTCATTGGCTAAGAGAGAGGGTAACTACCCAGTCAACTTTGTGAACAATCCTAAGGGCAGTTCATGGTTGGAGATTCCTCAAATGGCCATGAGGAAATCATAGCTGTGACTACTTTGAGAAGTGGAAGAATAATAGACAACATTAGTGAAGAGGAAAAGATGAAGAACAAGTGCGAGGAACAATATGGATAGCAATATGGTATTGATTTACATCAAATTCAAAAAATGAAAACAGTAAAAATAATAAAATTGTTCAAAAAGATGAGGAGGAGAAATTTGTTCCTCACCTCCTATTTCCCCATGCGATGAAGTCAGTTTGTCCTTTTGACAAAGGAAACACAAAAATTGAGGAAATGATGGAGACATACAAGCAAGTTAAAATTAATCTACCTACGCTTGATGCAATCAAACAGTCCTCGCTATGCAAAATTTCTCAAAGAGGTGTGCACCCACAAAAGGCAATCTAGGATACACTTATCCAAGCCGCCCTTTGCTGTGGAGAAAATCACCCACGTGCTATCAACTGCAACACCACCTACGCTGCAAGACCTGGAATCCCCACAATCCCTGCATCATTGGGGAGCACACCATTGAGAAAGCCTTGCTAGATCTGGTGCTAGTGTCAACCTGCTTCCCTATTCTGCTATGAGAAGCTAGGTTTGGGAGAATTGAAACCCACTCAAGTGGTGTTACAATATGACAGATCTGAAAGGAAACCTATGGGGTTGATTGAAGATGTTTTGGTAGGAGTAGACAAGTTTTTCTACCCTGCGACTTTTTGGTGTTGGACATGGAACCAACCAAAAGTACCACTTGCCATCTGTCATTTGGAAGACCATTCTACACTAATGCATGCATTCAATGCAGTGTCTGGCATCATGGAGGTGTCTTTTGGAAATATGAAAGTTAAATTGAATATGTATAATGTCATACTCAACCTCAATTCTCTGTGAGAATGTTTCCATGTTGACATCATTGATGAGCTGGTGGAGGAGTCTTTACAAACATTTCTGCAAGGTAAAGACTCCACCACAGAATTTAAAAATGATTGGGGATCCACTGAGAAAGAAGGAAAAGGGAGATCAAATTCAACGGGAGTCTGCTTTGTGCAAGGCACTCACCAACAGTCATCAAGTTCTCTCTCTTGGAGACCTGCTCCTCTCCCTCTTCCACAAGTTACCAAGGTACCTTTGCTGCCCTCTCTTCTCAACAATTGGAACTCAAACAGCTCCCAAAATCTGAAATATGTGTTTTGGGAGATCATCAAACACTACTGTGATTATTTCTTCCTCCCTTACAAAGGAGCAAGAAGAGGAGTGCAGGTAGTTCTAAACAGCACAAGAAAGCAATTGGCTGGACCATTGCTTGATTTAGGAGGAATAATCCGACCTGTATGCATGCATAGGACCCACCTAGAAGAGGATTCCAAGCCTTCTAGAGAATTGCAAAGAAGGTTGAATCCCCACATGCAAGAAGTGGTAATGAAGGAAGTTGTCAAGCTGCTAGATGCTGGGGTCATTTACCCCACTTCAGATTCTGCTTGGCTAGCACCCACACTGGTGCCTAAGAAATCTGCATCACTGTAGCAAATTGAATCTGGTAAACTTATGTCCAGGACAAACAACTGGATGGAGGGTCTGCATAGACTACAGAAAATTAAATACCATGACAAGGAAAGACCATTTCCCCTCCCTTCATTGACCAAATCCTTGATAAGCTTGCGTGCAAAGCTTACTCATCGCTTCCTTGATGGGTACTCTGGTTACAACTGTGATCCTCACAGGACCAAGAAAAGACCACCTTCACCGCCTTTGGCACTTTTGCCTATAGGAGGATGCCCTTTGGTCTTTGCAATGCCCTGCTACTTTTCAAAGATGCATGTATGCCATCTTTTCGACATGATTGATCAATTCATGGAGATCTTCATGGATGACTTTTCAATTTATGGAGACAGATTTTTCCCAATGCTTACACCACCTCAAGTTGGTGTTGCAAAGATGTGAAGAAACCAATTTGGTTCTAAGTCGAAAAGAGTCATTTTATGGTCACCAAGGCATTGTCCTAGGCCATGTGGTCTCCCATAAAGCCATAGAGGTGGACCAAGCAAAAATTCATCTACTTGCACATTTGCCTCCTCCCAGAACTGCTAAGCAAATCAGAAGTTTCTTAGGCCCTGCAGGATTTTATAGGAGGTTCATCAGAGATTTCAGTAAATTTTCCAAGCCACTCCATTTATCGTGTCAAGATGTTGCTTTTGTGTTTACTAATGAATGCATGACAGCCTTTGAGGTCCTTAAGAAATGTCTGATTTCAGCTCCCATCTTGCAGTCCCCTGACTAATCAGTGCCCTTTGAGCTGATGTGTGATGCATCAGACTATGCCCTAGGAGCTGTCCTAGGGCAGAGAAAGGATAAGCCTCCCCATGTCATAGCTTATGCCAGCAGATCCATGATAGATGCCCAGCTCAACTACACAACAACTGTGAAAGAGCTGCTGGCCATTGTGGTTGCGTTGGAAAAATTCAGGACTGATGTTTTAGGTTCACAAACTGTGGTGTTTATCGACCACTCGCCTAAAATACCTTCTGTCTAAGAAGGATACCAAGCCCAGATTAATCAGGTGGATCCTCCTATTACAGAGTTTGATCTACAGATTAAGGATAAGAAAGGAGTGGAAAATGTGGTGATCACCTATCCGAATTCTCAATCGAGGATGATAGCTTACCCATTAATGAATCATTTCGATGAGCAACTTTTGCCATCAATACCCACAAATCCTTGGTTTGCAAACATAGTCAACTTCTTGGCTCGGACAGATTCCTCAACATTGGAATCGAATGGATAAAGATCTTTTCTTCTCACGAGTTAAACATTTCATTTGGGAAGATCCTTATCTATTCAAGAATTGTGCACTAAGTGATCAAGATGTGTCCCCGACCATGAATTCTCCGGCATATTGTCAATGTGTCATGAACAGGCCTGTGGAGGTCATTTCAGTGGTAACATAAAACAGTGCAAAAATTCTGTAGGTGGTTTTTATTGGCCCACAATCTTTAAAGATGCCTTACAAGATCAGAATCTGCCAGAATCGCCAAAATTGGGCAAGATTTCCAAAAGAAACTCAATGCCTCTACAAATTATTCGTGGTTGAGCTGCTTGATGTATGGGGAATAGATTTTATGGGCCCTTTCCTCCTTCTAATGGAAATAACTTCATTTTAGTAGCGATGGACTATGTCTCCAAGTGGATTGAAGCCATAGCTACTAAATCAAATGATCACAAAGTGGTTTTGAAATTTCTCAAGGACCACATTTTTCCAGTGTTTGGTTTTCCCAGAGCCATCATCAGTGATGGGGAAGCCATTTTGTAACAAACAGCTTGAAGCTCTATTGAAAAGTACTCACCATAGAGTAGCCACTCCTATCATCCACAAACCAGGACAAGTGGAGATTTCCAATAGAGAAATCAAACACATTTTGGAAAAAAATAAGAAGAAGGGAGAAAGGACTGGTCCTTTAAGCTTAATGATGCTTTGTGGGCATACAGAATCGCCTACAAAACTCCAATTGGAATGTCCCTTTAGATCGGTCATGGCAAAGCATGTCATTTGCCAGAGAGTTAGAATACAAAGCTTTCGGCTATTAAAACATTTAATATGGATCTAACCTGCTGGTAATCACAGAAACTTCAACTCACCTGAATTGGAAGAGCTGCGGATGGATGCTTATACAAGCTCCAGATTGTATAAGGAGAAAGTCAAATCATTTCATGATAGGAGTTTAATGAGAAAAGAGTTCATACCGGTCCAAGGTATGGTTATTCAACTCTAAACTTAAATTCTTTCCGGCAAATTGAGATCCGATGGGAAGGGCCATACATCGTCATCAAGGCCTCCCTCGGAGCCGTGGATATTTTATCCCAAGGATGGAAGAATCCTTAAGGTAAATGGTCGAGGCTCAAGCCATGCATTGACAACACTCGTGAGCCTGTGCGCCCATCTGTCATCACGAATCTCCAACAATCTGATGGTAGAAAATTGTATATTATGTTTGTACAACATAGTTTTTACTGAATTTCTCTGTTTCTATTTCTTTTCTTGTTCGCATAGTTTAAATACACTTAAAAGTTCAAATCGCATAAGCAAAAACTACTTTTCGAAGCCCAAAGTTCTATTCAATAGATTCTGAGCTGCATGAACTCGAAAAGAAAGATGTTCTTTTCGAATAGTTAATTATGTTAACAGTTCCTTTTCGAATAGAAGGTCCGATGCTAAGTCCCTTGCGAAATAAACTTTCTGGTTATCTACTTGTCGAAGGCACTTTTGCCATTCAAATAGAAAAAAAAGGGCTCTTTTGGAATATTTCGAAAACTTAAAGGTGCTTGCGATTTTAGCTTCAAGTATATTTAGTCGTTTGAAGTTAGCTTTGTATTTGCAAACACTCTCAGAGCGACGCTCCACTAAAACCATAGCTCACTCTCTTCTCACACGAGCTCCACAAAGATATCACCGTTTGTTCCTAATTGTTTGAGCGTTTCCATTTTTGAGATCACAACGGGGACCGGTTGGGCGATCTTTACAAACAAAGTCAGTTCAAGCACAAACCTTAGATCGTGGTATTTTTCTATCCATTCTCGCTCAATCTTTTAGAAAAATCTAAATCGTGTTAGCCAGTGTGGGCTTTTGTTTTCCTCCATTTTAAATATGGGAAAGATCGAGAAACTTTAGTCGCCACTTTTCTAAAGGGCAATTTTTCAATGCCCCCATGCTCATCCCGGAAGCAATGGTGATGTGAGTGCCAAGATAAAGAAGAACAGAAAATTGTGGCCTCCCTTTGGAAGACTAATTACTGACCTCCTAAGAGCCAAGTTTGACATAGATAGGAAGAGCCCTTTGAAGTCCTCACCCCCATAACTTTGGCAAGAAAGCACGGACCACAAGTCGCTATGTTGAGGAGAATGAGAGCAGGAGATCCACATGCCCCGCTCTTGCCCCTGTCTGAACCCATTCCGCCAGAGCACTGAGCCAGGCCAGTTCTCGCTAAGCTGACAGGAACCTAGCCCAAGTGTGGGTGGGCTGAACAACCACCTATGGACCCCCTAAGCAGACATGAACACCGTGAGTGAACTAGCACAGTCCAAGAGATACCCTCTGCTGCAGGTTTAAAGCTATGGAGCCTCCACACCATCGCACCACCCCCGCCATTTTACAAGAACCATTTCTGTGACTACCAGCTCTCTATGCACCACTGCACCCATTCTACCACTACCACTACACTGTACCCTATTAACACCCCTTCCACATTGGAGCTCATCCAAGCCCTAATCGCACCCTTACCACCCACCCCGGAGCCTCCATGTTGCCATACAAGCAACCCAAATGCAGTCTTAGTGCTTCCTCCACTACCACCATACCCAAACCACACCAACCAGCCTTACCTCCCCTTTGAGATAGCTACCCAAACCTCTCTTACCCTCCCCTCCCAGCACCACTTTAGTCCCCTACTTTAAAAGACAAAATAAACCCCTCACCCTTACTCCCTTTCCTCCCTCTTTTCCTTTTATTTTCTGTCAAATTTCTGGTTCATGCAATTTGCTTTCTGCAATTCCTTGCTATTATTTTTCTGCTGTTTTCCCTAATAACTGTGACTATATACCACCTTTGAACCAGTGAGGACACCGCTCCTCATAGGTTTGGGGTGTGGCATTAACCTAAGGACAACAGAATCACCTAAGTAATCGAAATGAATTATTTTACTTAAGAATCATGACAATTAGGAAGTTTAAAATTTCTTTGCAAAATTTAGACATCATAAACCTTTCAATATTCTACATTTCCATGATGTTAGCACCATGAAAACCTCTGGTATCGACATTTAGCAAGTCATGGGAAAGAGAAAAGGTAAAGACATACTTAAAAGCTCAAGGAAAAACCATAACCGGTGAGAATTGAGCCCATATATTTTCCATCTCTGTTGAAGAGTGGTGAGGCAATTTTTCCGATTCAAAGGATTGGCTGAGGCATTAGATCCACTAGAAGTTAGGAAACTCCAAATTAAAACAAGTAACAAAGACTCATGAAACGAGGAAAAGATCAAGGCCTTCTTGGACACTTGAACCTATGTGAACCAACCAAGAAAATTCTGCCCCTGTCTGTACCCCATTTGCGCTGTAAATCCTGCAATTCTTCATCGAAAATGCTCAATAGTACTTGCACCTGATCCTATGGAACCAATTCAGCCTACCCTCACTCGAGAATTCGTGGAGGTAAAGGAGAAAGAATCAAGATGGACCATTTGGCAACATCAAGAAAATGAAGAGAAAATACCTCAAAACAGGCAATATGGTGACTGAGAAAGGAAGAGACAAACAATGTGAAAAGTTGCAAGCAAAAAGGCAAAAAAGGGACCTTATGATGAAAAAAATGCAAGATCAAAGAAAGAACTGATCACTGTGAATGTGAGAATCTCGAAAAGAAAGAAGCTAAACTCAAAAGGTGGAGTCATGAACCATCTCCTGCACTTCCCACAGTTCTCAAATTCAAACCCTGTTCAAAGCTGCCTTTCCTTGAAACTTCACTCCATAAGCCATACAAACAAACCTAGATTAAAAGCCCTTGTGATCCAAAGTTGAGTGAGCTGTCATGTGGAGATAAGAAGTGACCCAATCTATGGTGAGGAGATGTCAATGATGCCATTGCCTAAGAATCATGCCTATGCTCATGCTTACAGATCCATTTGGGAGATGTAACGCTCTTGAGCTTGAGTGAAAATGAACCCTCAACAAAAACACTGATGAGAGTATACCCTCGTGAGTGTTTGGGTTGGAACTTGAGCATAATAAGTATGACTTACAACCTAATTTTTATTCAGATGATGAGCTCACCGGCACATTTGTACAATTTTCTATGGCTGCTCACGGATTGGAAATATTGAAACATTCATGAGGTTCTTAAAATGTTTAAATTCTCTGCAAACAATAATCAAATTTTCTGCTTCATCATTGATTCAAGAGTAACTAATCCTCGCTCCTTGATTGCTCATTTGATAATTTTGCCTTGATGTTAACTGTTTCATGGAGAAGTTTGAGGGTACCTGCACAGAATACCCTCAGGAGGCTTCACTCCTCCTCTAGGGAGCCCCTAGGGGTTGAAAAGGCTTGTTGCATATGCTAAATGCACCTGCTTCCTACAAAAGTGGCTCTTTACTTTGTTTTTATGTTTCTTTGCTCGTGGACTAGCAAAGCTTAGGTTTGGGGTGTGTTAAGTAGTGAAAAATACCATTTTTCACCCCTAAACATGAGCTTTGAAAGTCCCTTGAGGAGACTAAATAAGTGCTTTAGTGTGCATTTTACAGCTAACCAATTAGTCAGGTCCAAGTCCCAAAACCATCCTATAATGATCAAAAGGCGACAACTCATGTCAAGCTCAAAGAGGAGTGAAGAAATAGCCTCAAAGAATGGCTAAAAAGGTCCTAAAAGAGCAAGAAAAGACCAAGAAGAAGAAGGATCCATTCAAAGAAGAAATCAAGTTAAAAGTTCAAATCGCAAAGTAAAAAGTACTTTTCGAAAAGGTCAAAGATCTGTTCGAATTGGTTCTGGGGCTGTAATGAACTACTCGAAAAGAACCATGTTCTGTTCGAATAGGTGGAAGTTCCTTTTCGAATAGAAGATCCGGGAGAAGTCCTTTAAAAGACTTTCTGAAGCCAAATTGCTGCGAAAAGAACTTTGAGCCAAAACACTTTGCGAAAAGGCACTTAAACTCTACGAAAGGACATTACGGGAATTACGACTTGTTTAAAGGGCATTTCAGAATCTCTGCAGCGCTAATGCATTTAATGACCGAGGACATTTAAGATTCCAATCAAGATCCAAAAGCATATTCCAACCCATGTGAGCGCTCAAAGATGAAATCACTTGGCGGAACTTCTAGAAGCTCAAACAGATTTTTGAATTCCATAACAGAATTGATGCTTTAGCGCTGATTGGTGAACCGGATCGAGCATTTTCATTGGCGACAGATCTGGATCCCCGTGCTCAATCGCCATTGGGCAATCCAGATCTGAACACTTCGATTGGTCAATTCATTCAGCCTGAGGATCAAGGGAAAGCTATAAATAGAGAAGACATTTGCCCAATTGTGGCATCCAGATTTTGAGTTCATTTCTATTTCCCGCTTTCCGGTCAGATAGCTTCTGTACCCACCTGTAATAGCTTCTTTTGTATTTGCTTTTGAGAGTTTCGAGCTATTTGTAACTCCAAGGAGATTGGATTCAAGACGCAAGTCAGGGCTTCTAGCCGTGCTTTTGTAATTGTAAGATTGAATTTAAAAGGTTGTCTTTGTAAACTGTGTTTTCTCCATTGGATTCATGTCAAGGGTTCTTATTGATCACCTTAGTGCATTAGACTCCTTTAGATTCACTACTTTGCATGCAATTTCCTTGATTCATTACTCCTGTCAATTAGCGTTGGTAACCTAGTTCAGACTTGCATGATGTTCATGTTCGAATTGAGGATAGGTCAACAACTATTGGATGATCTGTGACCATTTAAGTGGACAGATCATAACCATAAGTCTAAACCCTTCCTTAATTCAGATTTATTTCTCTTACATACATCTTGGTAGCGATGAAGATTGAATCAACTCTGTTTGGTTGCGATTCTCCATTAAAATTCAAAGGCTAAATCACGTAAAGTTATTATTTCTCCATTTGATTTATTTTAATCACTTCCCAACTTGGATCTGGATCAGTTAGTTAGTTCTTTTCTTTATTTGCTTTTAGTTAAACGTGACAAAACCAACACTCTCTTTTTATCTCGCTTTCTAGATAATTATAGAGCCAGATCTGTATACGATCTGGAGGTCTATCTCATATTTCGACAAATTCTCTGTGGACGATCTTTAATATACTTACTTTTAAAACTTGCTACAATTGGCCCCGATCTTGCAGGCTATTGTTAGCCCTCAATGTCTTGATATCTCTTTCATAATTTAAAATTATGTAACTTAATATTCATTAATTAGTCATTCAAACACACATAAATCAACATGTTAGGCAACAACAAGTTTTTGGCGCTTAATTTTGGAATTTGTTCTAAAATAGATAGACCTATGTTTTATTCTCTTTATTTATTATTTATTAATTCATTTTTTCTCTTGTTATCTCTGCATGTTACAAATACTGCGTAAAGGAAAGGAAAGCACCTAATTCGGACGTGTTTGCGGTACCAAATTCTCTCTCTGTTATATGTTTGGTAGGAGAACTCTCAACCCCAGATTCTCCCTTTAATTCGAAGTTGAAAGACTCTAAGAAATGACATACACCATGTAGTTCGCTACAATGGGTGACGAACCTAGATTGTTAAGAGACTACTTTGCTCCCGGTGCCTATAATTCTTTTCGCATTCAATTTCCCACGGTGGAGGGAAATTATGAGATCAAATCATCAACCATCCAAATGCCTTCATTTCATGGATTAAGTAAAGAAGATCCTTACAAGCACATTGATGAATTTCTGGCTTTGTGCACAACATTTAACATATATGGACTTGGTCCAGAGGCAACCAAGCTGAGGCTCTTTCCTTTTTCATTAAAGGACAAAGCTAGAGCATGGTTATCTATGTTAGCACCAAACAAAGATCACATCATGGAATGATTTGCAATGTCAATTTTGTCAAAATATTTCCCAATGACTAAAACCAGCCAACTAAGACAAAGCATCATCTCTTTCTCCCAAAACTCAACTGAAACTTTCCATGAGGCATGGGAAAGATTCAAAGAACTGATAAGACAATGCCTCACCATCAAATTCCTAAATGGCGCTTGTTCAAAGCTTCTATCAAGGAATTGATCAAGGGCAAGAACATGGTGGATGCCTCCTGTGGAGGTACCTACTTACAAAAGACAGCTTGAAGAGGTTTGGGACCTCTTTGAGGTGATTGGAGAAAATTCAACCCAGCAGGAATCACAAGAGACACGAGAATCCAGCTAGGGTGAATAATCCCCAATTCACAAGAGGGAAAGTTTATGAAGTCAATGAGCGAAAGGAAAGTGGATAATTTGACCACAAAATTTGATAGGTGATGGACTCATTTAAAGCTCCAAATGGGTCAAGAGTAGAGGAGGCATGTCTGATATGCCAGTCCCCCACTCATTCCATTGATCAATGTCCTTCTGCATCACAATTTCCAGAACTCATGATGGAACAAGCTCATGCAGCTCAGTCTTATGGACAGATGCAATCGAATGACTACCCATGGAGATCTCATCCTAATCTCGTGGAATCAGGGAAATTACCAGCCCCAACAGCAACAAAGCAGCCCAAAATCAATTACCTTTCAAACACCTCAGCCATATCAGAATTTTATAATAAATCAAATTTTCAGCACTAACCAACAACAAGCCATGCAAAGATCGCACCAGCCCCTGCCTTCCTAGATCCCCGACCTTTGAAGAGCGTGTCTTGAGTTCACTTCAAAATCTTGAACTCTCGATCGTGAACCTTCACAATCGAGCATTAAAAATTGAAGAAACTCGGGCCAACTCTCAAATTCATTGGCTAAGAGAGAAGAGGGTAACTACCCAGCCATCCTATGAACAATCCTAAGGGACAGTTCATGGTTGGAGAATCCTCAAATGGCCATGAGGAAATCAAAGCTGTGACTACTTTGAGAAGTGGAAGAATAATAAACAACACAGTGGGTAGTGAAGAGGAAAAAGATGAAGGACAAGTGCAGAACAACAAATGATAGCAATATGATTGATTTACATCGAAAATTCAAAAAATGAAAAACAGAAAAATAACAAAATTGTTGAAAAGATGAGGAGGAGAAATTTGTTCCTCACCTCCCATTTCCCCATGCAATGAAGTCTCTCCTTTTGACAAAGGAAACACAAAATTGAGGAAATGATGGAGACATTCAAGCAAGTTAAAATTAATCTACCTCTGCTTGATGCAATCAAAGTCCCCGCTATGCAAAATTTCTCAAAGAGGTGTGCACCCACAAAAGGCAATCTAGGATACATTTATCCAAGAAGGCCTTTCTTTGTGGAGAAAATCAACCAAGTGCTATCAAATGCAACACCACCTAAGATGCAAGACCTGAATCCCACAATCCCTCATCATTGGGGAGCACCATTGAGAAAGCCTTGCTAGATCCGGGTGCTAGTGTCAACCTGCTTCCTATTCTGCCTATGAGAAGCTAGGTTTGGGAGAATTGAAACCCACTCAAGTGGTGTTACTATGACAGATCTGAAAGGAAACCTATGGGTTGATTGAAGATGTTTTGGTAGGAGTAGACAAGTTTTTCTACCTGACTTTTGGTGTTGGACATGGAACCAACCAAAAGTACCACGCCATCCCTGTCATTCGGGAAGACCATTCCTGGCTACAAATAATGCATGCATTCAATGTGTCCGCATCATGGAGGTGTCTTTGGAAATATGAAAGTTAAATTGAATATGTATAATGTCAATTTCAACCTCAATTCTCTGGAGGAATGTTTCCATGTTGACATCATTGATGAGTCGGTGGAGGAGTCTTTACAAACATTTCGCAAGGTAAAGACTCCACCACGTAATTTAAAATGATTGGGGATCCACCGAGAAAGAAGGAAAAGGAGATCAAATTCAACGAGTCTGCTTTGTGCAAGGCACTCACCAATCATCAAGTTCTCTCTTGGAGACCTGCTCCTCTCCCTCTTCCACAAGTTACCAAGGTACCTTTTCCCTCTTTCTCAAATTTCAGAATTGGAACTCAAACAGCTCCCCAAAAATCTGAAATATGTGTTTTGGGAGATCATCAAACACTACACTGTGATTATTTCTTCCTCCCTTACAAAGGAGCAAGAAGAGGAGCTGGTAGTTCTAAAACAAGACAAGAAAGCAATTCGACCATTGCGATTTAGGAGGAATAAACCCAAATTTGTATGCATGCATAAGATCCACTGAAGAGGATGCCAAGCCTTCTAGAGAAATGCAAAGAAGGTTGAATCCTCACATGCAAGAAGTGGTAATGAAGGAAGTTGTCAAGCTGCTAGATCTGTCATTTACCCCATTTCAGATTCTGCTTGTAGCACCCACACAGTGGTGCCTAAGAAATCTGCATCATCAGTAGCAATTTGAATCAGTAAACTTATGTCCACCGACAAACAACGGATGGAGGGTCCGATAGACTACGAAAATTAAATACCATGACAAGGAAAGACCATTTCCTCCCTTCATTGACCAAATCCTTGATAAGCTTGCGTAAAGCTTACTACCGCTTCCTTGATGGGTACTCTGGTTACAACCAGATCCTGTGTACCCAGGACCAAGAAAAGACCACCTTCACCGCCCTTTGGCACTTTTGCCTATAGGAGGATGCCCTTTGGTCTTTGCAATGCCCTCACTACTTTTCAAAGATGCATGTATGCCATCTTTTGACATGATTGATCAATTCATGGAGATCTTCATGGATGACTTTTCAATTTATGGAGAGCTTTTCCCAATGCACCACCTCAAGTTGGTGTTGCAAAGATGTGAAGAAACCAATTTGGTTCTAAGTCGGGAAAAGAGTCATTTTTATGGTCACCCAAGGCATTGTCCTAGGACATGTGGTCTCCCATAAATGCATAGAGGTGGACCAAGCAAAATTGATCTAATTGCACATTTGCCTCCTCCCAATCATAAGCAAATCAAGTTTCTTAGGGCATGCGAGGATTTTATAGGAGGTTCATCAAAGATTTTCAAAATTTCCAAGCCACTACATTTATCGTGTCAAGATGTTCCTTTTGTGTTTACTAATGAATGCATGACAGCCTTTGAGGTCCTTAAGAAATGTCTGATTTCAGCTCCCATCTTGCAGCCCCCGACTATTCAAGGCCTTTGAGCTGATGTGTGATGCATCAGACTATGCCCTAGGAGCTGTCCTAGGCGTAGAAAGGATAAGCTTCCCCATGTCATAGCTTATGCCGCAGATCCATGATAGATGCCCAGCTCAACTACACAACAACCGAGAAAGAGCTGCCATTGTGTTTGCATTGGAAAAATTCAGGTCTTATGTTTTAGGTTCACAAATTGTGGTGTTTATCACCACTCGCCTAAAATACCTTCCGCCTAAGAAGGATACCAAGCCCAGACATCAGTGGATCCTCCTATTACAGGAGTTTGATCTGATTAAGGATAAGAAAGGAGTGGAAAATGTGGTGGTGATCACCTATCCGTAATTCTCAATACCGAGGATGATAGCTTACCCATTAATGAATCATTTCTCGATGAGCAACTTTTGCCATCAATACCCACAAATTCTTGGTTTGCAAACATAGTCAACTTCTTGGCTCGGATGATTCCTCAACATTGGAATCGAATGGATAAAGATCTTTTCTTCTCACGAAGTTAAACATTTCATTTGGGAAGATCCTTATCTATTCAAGAATTGTGCACAAGTGATCGTAAGATGTGTCCCTGACCATGAATTCTCCGCATATTGTCAATGTGTCATGAAACAGCTGTGGAGGTCATTTAGGGTAATAAAACAGCAAAATTCTGCAGTGTGGTTTTTATTGGCCCACAATCTTTAAAGATGCCTTACAAAGATCAGAATCTGCCAGAATCGCCAAAAATTGGGCATTTCCAAAGAAACTCAATGCCTCTACTGACCTATTCGTGGTTGAGCTGTTTGATGTATGGGGAATAGATTTTATGGGCCCTTTCCTCCTTCTAATGGAAATAACTTCATTTTAGTAGGACTATGTCTCCAAGTGGATTGAAGCCATAGCTACTAAATCAAATGATCACAAAGTGGTTTTGAAATTTCTCAAGGACCACATTTTTCCAGTGTTTGGTTTTCCCGAGCCATCATCGGTGATGGGGAAGCCATTTTTGTAACAAATAGCTTGAAGCTCTATTGAAAAAGTACTCACACTCATAGAGTAGCCACTCCTATCATCCACAAACCGGTGGACAAGTGGAGATTTCAATAGAGAAATCAAACACATTTTGGAAAACAAGAAGAAGGACAGAAAGGATTTGGTCCTTTAAGCTTAATGATGCTTTGTGGGCATACAGAATCGCCTACAAAACTCCAATTGGAATGTCCCTTTAGACTGGTCTATGGCAAAGCATGTCATTTGCCAAGAGAGTTAGAATACAAAGCTTTGCTATTAAAACATTTAATATGGATCTAACTTCACTGGTAATCACAGAAACTTCAACTCACCGAATTGGAAGAGTCGATGGATGCTTATACAAGCTCCAGTTGTATAAGGAGAAAGTCAAATCATTTCATGATAGGAGTTTAATGAGAAAGAGTTCATACCGGGGTCCAAGGTATGGTTATTCAACTCTAAACTTAAATTCTTTCCGGCAAATTGAGATCCAGATGGGAAGGGCCATACATCATCAAGGCCTCCCTCGTGAGTCAGGATATTTCAGATCCCAAGGATGGAAGAATCCTTAAGGTAAATGGTCGAGGCTCAAGCCATGCATTGACAACACTCAGAGCCTGTACATCTGTCATCACGAATCTCCAACAATCTGATGGTAGAAAATTGTATATTATGTTTGTACAACATAGTTTTTACTGAATTTCTCTGCTTTCTATTTCTTTTCTTGTTCGCATAGTTTAAATACACTTAAAGTTCAAATCGCAAAGCAAAAACTACTTTTCGAAGCCCAAAGTTCTATTCAATAGATTCGAGCTGCATGAACCGTCAAAAGAAAGATGTTCTTTTTCAATAGTTAATTATATGTTCCTTTTCGAATAGAAGGTCCGATGCTAAGTCCCTTATGAAATAAACTTTTCAAGCTATCTACTTGTCGAAAGGCACTTTTGCCATTCAAATAGAAAAAAGGGCTCTTTTGGAATATTTCAAAACTTAAAGGTGCTTTGCGATTTTAGCTTCAAGTATATTTAGTCGTTTGAAGTTAGCTTTGTATTTGCAAACACTCTCTGCAGAGCGACGCTCCACTAAAACCATAGCTCACTCTCTTCTCACGAGCTCCACAAAGATATCACCGTTTGTTCCTAATTGTTTGAGCGTTTCCATTTTTAGATCACAATGACCGTCAGCCATGATCTTTACAAACAAAGCGACTCAGTTCAAGCACAAACCTTAGATCGTGGTATTTTTTCTATCCATTCTCGCTCAATCTTTTAGAAAAATCTAAATCAGTGTTAGCAGGTGTGGGCTTTTGTTTTCCTCCATTTTAAATATGGGAAAGACGAGAAATCCTTAGTCGCCACTTTTCTAAAGGGCAATTTTCAATGCCCCATGCTCATCCCTGAAGCAATGGTGATGTGAGTGCCAAGATAAAGAAGAAACAGAAAATTGCTGGCCTCCTTTGGAAGACTAATTACAGCCCTCCTAAGAGCCAAGTTTGACATAGATAGGAAGAGCCCTTTGAAGTCCTCACCCCCATAACTTTGGCAAGAAAGCACGGACCACAAGTCAGCTATGTTGAGAGAATGAGAGCGCAGGAGATCCAAAGACATGCCCTGCTCTTGCCCCCTGCCTCTGTCTTGAACCCATTCCGCCAGAGCACCTGAGCTGAGCTGCCAGTTCCTGCTAAGCTGACAGGAACCTAGCCCTGCAAGTGTGGGTGGGCCAACAACCACCTATGGACCTAACATGTACATGAACTGTGAGTGAACTAGCGAGTCCAAGAGATACCCTGCTGCAGGCTGAAAGCTGCTATGGAGCCTCCACCACCACTGCACCTCACCACGCCATTTTACAAGAACCATTTCACTGTGGTGACCAGCTCTCTAGCTGCACCACTGCTGCCATTCTACCACTACACTGTACCCTATTACCCCACCCCTTCCACATTGGAGCTCATCCAAGCCCTAACTGCACCCACCCACCCCAGTGCCCTGCCCTCCATGTTGCCATACAAGCAACCCAAAGCAGACCAGTCTTAGTGCTTCCCCCTCCTACCACCAGGCTACCCAAACCACACCAACCTGTAGCCTTACCTCCCTTCGAGATAGCTACCCAAACGACCCTCTCTTACCCTCCCCTCCCCAGTGCACCACTTTAGTCCCTACTTAAAAAGACAAAAATAAACCCTCACCCTTACTCCCTTTCCTCCCTCTTTTCCTTTTATTTTCTCACAAATTTCTGGTTCATGCAATTTGCTTTCGCAATTCCTTGCTATTATTTTTTATTGCTTTCCCTAATAACTGTGACTATGCACCACCTTTGAACCGGTGAGGACACTGCTCCTCATAGGTTTGGGGTGGCGAGTGCCAAGGAATAGTTAACCTAAGGACAACAGAATCACCTAAGTAATCGTGAAATGAATTATTTTACTTAAGAATCATGACAATTAGGAAGTTTAAAATTTCTTTGCAAAATTTAGACATCATAAACCTTTCAATATTCTACATTTCCATGATGTTAGCACCATGAAAACCTCTGGTATCAGATTTAGCAAGTCATGGGAAAGAGAAAAAGGTAAAGACATACTTAAAAGCTCAAGGAAAACCATAACCAAAGTGAGAATTGAGCCCATATATTTTCCATCTCTGTTGAAGAGTGATCAGGCAATTTTTTCGATTCAAAGGATTGGTGAGGCATTAGATCCACTAGAAGTTAGGAAACTCCAAATTAAAACAAGTAACAAGACTCATGAAACTCGAGGAAAAGATCAAGGCCTTCTTCGGACATTGAACCCAATGTAACCAACCAAGAAAATTCTGCTGCTTGTACCCCATTTGAGTCAGAATCCTACAATTCTTCATCAAATATACCCAAAAGTACTTGCACCTGATCCTATGCAACCAATTCACCCTTCCTTCAGTCTGAGAATTCAGGAGGTAAGGGTGGAAGAACTGAAGTTGGACCATTTCTGGGCAACATCAAGAAAATGATGAGGAAATACCTCAAAAACAGGCAATATGCTGACTGAGAAGAGAAGAGACAAACAATGTGAAAAAGTAGCAAGCAAAAAGCCAAAAAAGGGACCTTATGATGAAAAAAATGCAAGATCAAACAAAGAACTGATCACCGTGAATGTGAGAATCTCGAAAAGAAAGAAGCTAAACTCAAAAGGTGGAGTCATGAACCATCTCCTCGCACTTCCTGAGTTCTCAAATTCAAACCCTGCTCAAACGCCTTTCCTTGAAACTTCACTCCATAAGCCATACAAACAAACCTAGATTCAACGCCCTTGTGATCCTAAGTTGAGTGAGCTGTCATGAGGAGATCAGACGTGACCCAAGCTATGGTGAGGAGATGTCAATGATGCCATTGCCTAAGAATCATGCCTATGGTCATGCTTACAGATCCATTTGGGAGATGTAATCGCTCTTGAGCTTGAGTGAAAATGAACCCCTCAACAAAAAACATTGAGAGTATACCCGTGAGTGTTTGGGTTGGAACTTGAGCATAATAAGTATGACTTACAACCTAATTTTTATTGGATGATGAGCTCACCGCCGCACATTTGTACAATTTTCTATGGCTGCTCACGGATTGGAAATATTGAAACGTTCTTGAGGTTCTTAAAATGTTTCAATTCCTGTGCAAACAATGATCAATTTTTCTGTTTCATCATTGATTCAAGAGTAACTAATCCTGCTCCTTGATTGCTCATTTGATAATTTTGCACTGATCTTAACTGTTTCATGCAGAAGTTTGTGGGTACCTTCACTGAAAACCCTCAGAAGACTTCCCTCCTCCTCTAGGGACCACCTAGGGGTTGACAAGGCTTGTTGCATATGCTAAATGCACTGTGCTTCCTACAAAAGTGGCTCTTTACTTTGTTTTTATGTTTCTTTGCTCGTGGACTAGCAAAGCTTAGGTTTGGGGTGTGTTAAGTAGTGAAAATACCATTTTTCACCCTAAACATGAGCTTTGAAAGACCCTTGAGAAGACTAAATAAGTGCTTTAGTGTGCATTTTACATTAACCAATTAGACAGTCCAAGTCCAAAAGCATCCTAAATGATCAAAAGTCGACAACTCATGTCAAGCTCAAAGAGGGAGTGAAGAAATAGCCTCGAATGGCTAAAAGGTCCTAAAAGAGCAAGAAAAGACCAAGAAGAAGAAGGCTCCATTCGCAAAGAAGACATCAAGTTAAAAGTTCAAATCGCAAAGTAAAAAGTACATTTCGAAAAGGTCAAAGTTCTATTCAATTGATTACGAGTCAGAATGAACTACTCGAAAGAACCATGTTCTGAATAGTTGAAATTTCCTTTTCGAATAGAAGATCCGGGGAGAAGTCCTTTGCGAAAAGACTTTTCAAGCCAAATTGCTTTGCGAAAGAACTTCCGAGCCAAAACACTTTGCGAAAAGGCACTTAAACTCTGAAAGGACATTACGGGGAATTACGACTTGTTTAAAGGGCATTTCAAGAATCTCTCATACGCCGCTAATGCATTTAATGTTCCCAGGGACATTTAAGATTCCAATCAAGATCCAAAAGCATATTCCAACCCATGTGAGCTCAAAGATGAAATCACTTGGCGTGAACTTCTAGAAGCTCAAACAGATTTTTGAATTCCATAATGTAATTGATGCTTCTAGCGCGATTGGTGAACCGGATCGAGCATTTTCATTGGCGAAACAGATCTGGATCCCCGTGCTCAATCGCCATTGGGCAATCCAGACCAACACTTGATTGGTCAATTCAAATCGCAGGAAATAGAAGACATTTGCCCAATTGTGGCATCCAGATTTTGAGTTCATTTCTATTTCCCGCTTTCCCACGGATAGCTTGTCTGTTAGCTTCTTTTGTATTTGCTTTTGAGAGTTTGAGAGCTATTTGTAACTCCAAGGAGATTGGATTCAAGGCGCAAGTCGAGGGCTTTCTAGCCGTGCTTTGTAATTGTAAGATTGAATTTAAAAGGTTGTCTTTGAACTGTGTTTTCTCCATTGGATTCATGTCAAGGGTTCTTATTGATCACCTTAGTGCATTAGACTCCTTTAGATTCACTACTTTGCATGCAATTTCCCTTGATTCATTACTCCACATGCAATTAGCGTTGGTAACCTAGTTCGGCAAAGACTTGCAGTTGATGTTCATGTTCGAATTGAGGATAGGTCAACAACTATTGGATGATCTGTGACCATTTAAGTGACAGATCATAACCATAAGTCTAAACCCTTCCTTAATTCAGATTTATTTCTCTTACATCCTGTCTTGGTAGCCGATGAAGATTGAATCAACTCTATTGGTCTGATTCTCCATTAAAATTCAAAGGCTAAATCACGTAGTTATTATTTCTCCATTTGATTTATTTTAATCACTTCCCAACTTGGATCTGGATCAGTTAGTTCTTTTCTTTATTTGCTTTTAGTTAAACGTGACAAAACCCAACACTCTCTTTTTATCTCGCTTAGATAATTATAGAGCCGATCCGTAGCAGATCTGGAGGTCTATCTCATATTTCGCATAAATTCTCTGTGGACGATCTTTAATATACTTACTTTTAAATCTTGCTACAATTGGCCCTGATCTTGCAGGCTATTGTTAGCCCTCAATGTGCTGATAACTCTTTCATAATTTAAAATTATGTAACTTAATATTCATTAATTCGCCATTCAAAACACACATAAATCGTGCACATGTTAGGCAACAACAAGTTTTTTGGCGCCGCTGTCGGGAATTTGTTCTAAAATAGATAGACCTATGTTTTATTCTCTTTATTTATTATTTATTAATTCATTTTTTTCTTGTTATCTCTGTGTTACAAATACATGCGTAAAGGAAAGGAAAGCACCTAATTCAGTTTGCGGTACCAAATTCTCTCTGCGTTGTATGTTTGGTAGGAGAACTCTCAACCTCGAGATCCTCCTTTTAATTCGTGGTTGAAAGACTCTAAGAAAAGACATACACCATGTAGTTCGCTACAATGGGTGACGAACCTAGATTGTTAAGAGACTACTTTGCTCGGTGCCTATAATTCTTTCGCATTCAATTTCCCACATGGAGGGAAATTATGAGATCAAATCATCAACCATCCAAATGCGCCTTCATTTCATGGATTAAGTAAAGAAGATCCTTACAAGCACATTGATGAATTTCTTTGTGCACAACATTTAACATATGGACTTGGTCCGAGGCAACCTGAGGCTCTTTCCTTTTCATTAAAGGACAAAGCTAGAGCATGGTTATCTATGTTAGCACCAAACAAAGATCACATCATGGAATGATTTGCAATGTCAATTTTTGTCAAAATATTTCCCAATGACTAAAACCAGCCAACTAAGACAAAGCATCATCTCTTTCTCCTAAAACTCAATCGAAACTTTCCATGAGGCATGGGAAAGATTCAAAGAATCATAAGACAATGCCCTCACCATCAAATTCCTAAATGGCATTGTTCAAAGCTTCTATCAAGGAATTGATCGTAAGGCAAGAACATGGTGGATGCCTCCGTGGAGGTACCTACTTACAAAAAGACAGCTTGAAGAGGTTTGGGACCTCTTTGAGGTGATTGGAGAAAATTCAACCCAGGAATCCTGTCAAGAGACACCGAGAATCCAAATAGTGAATAATCCCCAATTCACAAGAGGGAAAGTTTATGAAGTCAATGAGTGGAAAGGAAAGTGGATAATTTGACCACAAAATTTGATAGGTCGATGGACTCATTTAAAGTCTCCAAATGGGTCAAGAGTAGAGGAGGCATGTCCGATATGCCGCCCCTACTCATTCAATTGATCAATGTCCTCTCGCATCACAATTTCCAGAACTCATGATGGAACAAGCTCATGCAATAGCTCATCTTATGGATGATGCAATCCAATGACTACCCATGGAGATCTCATCCTAATCTCGTGGAATCGGAAATTACTATTCAACAAAGAATAAAGAGCCCAAAATCAATTACCTTTCAAACCCCCCATATCGGCAGAATTTTTATAATAAATCAAATTTTCCACAACCAACAACAAGCCATGCGATGCCTCACCAGCCCCTGCCTTCCTAGATCCCCCGACCTTTGAAGAGCGGGTCTTGAGTTCACTTCAAAATCTTGAACTGCCTCGGATCAGAACCTTCACGAGCATTAAAAATTGAAGAAACTCAGGGCCAACTCTCAAATTCATTGGCTAAGAGAGAAGAGGGTAAACTACCTCAACTGTGAACAATCCTAAGGGATCTCATGGTTGGAGAATCCTCAAATGGCCATGAGGAAATCAAATGACTACTTTGAGAAGTGGAAGAATAATAAACAACACAAGGTAGTGAAGAGGAAAAGATGAAGAACAAGTGCAGGAACAACAATTTGGATAGCAATATGGTCATTGATTTACATCGAAAATTCAAAAAATGAAAAATGTAAAATAACAAAATTGTTGAAAAGATGAGGAGGAGAAATTTGTTCCTCACCTCCCATTTCCCCATGCAATGAAGTCGGTTTCTCCTTTTGACAAAGGAAACACAAAAATTGAGGAAATGATGGAGACATTCAAGCAAGTTAAAATTAATTCTACCTCTCGCTTGATGCAATCAAACAGTCCTCGCTATGCAAAATTTCTCAAAGAGGTGTGCACCCACAAAAGGCAATCTAGGATACATTTATCCAAGAAGGCCTTTGTCAGGAGAAAATCAACCAAGTGCTATCAAATGCAACACCACCTAAGATGCAAGACCCTGAATCCCCACAATCCCTCATCATTGGGGAGCACACCATTGAGAAAGCCTTGCTAGATCTCAGGTGCTAGTGTCAACCGCTTCCCTATTCTGCCTATGAGAAGCTAGGTTTGGGAGAATTGAAACCCACTCAAGTGGTGTTACAAAGAACAGATCTGAAAGGAAACCTATGGGGTTGATTGAAGATGTTTTGGTAGGAGTAGACAAGTTTTTCTACCTCACTTTTTGGTGTTGGACATGGAACCAACCAAAAGTACCACCGCCATCCTGTCATTCGGGAAGACCATTCTGCTACAGCTAATGCATGCATTCAATGCAGTCCGCATCATGGAGGTGTCTTTGGAAATATGAAAGTTAAATTGAATATGTATAATGTCATACTCAACCTCAATTCTCGAGGAATGTTTCCATGTTGACATCATTGATGAGTGGTGGAGGAGTCTTTACAAACATTTCGCAAGGTAAAGACTCCACCACGTAATTTAAAATGATTGGGGATCCACCGAGAAAGAAGGAAAAGGAGATCAAATTCAATCGGAGTCTGCTTTGTGCAAGGCACTCACCAACATCAAGTCTCTCTCTTGAGACTGCTCCTCTCCCTCTTCCACAAGTTACCAAGGTACCTTTCTGCCCTCTTTCTCAAACCAATTGGAACTCAACAGCTCCCCAAAATCTGAAATATGTGTTTTTGGGAGATCATCAAACACTACTGTGATTATTTCTTCCTCCCTTACAAAGGAGCAAGAAGAGGAGTGCTGGTAGTTCTAAAAAAGCAAGAAAGCAATTGGTCGGACCATTCGATTTAGGAGGAATAAACCCATTTGTATGCATGCATAAGATCCACAGAAGAGGATGCCAAGCCTTCTAGAGAAATGCAAAGAAGGTTGAATCCTCACATGCAAGAAGTGGTAATGAAGGAAGTTGTCAAGTCATGATCTGGTCATTTACCCCATTTCAGATTCTGCTTGGTAGCACCCACAGTGGTGCCTAAGAAATCTGGCATCATCCTTGTAGCATTGAATCTGGTAAACTTATGTCCACCGGACAAACAAGCTGGATGGAGGGTGCATAGACTACGAGAAAATTAAATACCATGACAAGGAAAGACCATTTCCTCCTCCTTCATTGACCAAATCCTTGATAAGCTTGCGTAAAGCTTACTCGCTTCCTTGATGGGTACTCTGTTACAACCTGCATCCTCAGGTACCCACAGACCAAGAAAAGACCACCTTCACCGCCTTTGGCACTTTTGCCTATAGGAGGATGCCCTTTGGTCTTTGCAATGCCCTCACTTTTCAAAGATGCATGTATGCCATCTTTTCGACATGATTGATCAATTCATGGAGATCTTCATGGATGACTTTTCAATTTATGGAGACAGTTTTTCCAATGCTTACACCACCTCAAGTTGGTGTTGCAAAGATGTGAAGAAACCAATTTGGTTCTAAGTCGAAAAGAGTCATTTTATGGTCACCAAGGCATTGTCCTAGGACATGTGGTCTCCCATAAATGCATAGAGGTGGACCAAGCAAAAATTGATCTAATTGCACATTTGCCTCCTCCTAACTCATACAAATCAAGTTTCTTAGGGCATGCAGATTTTATAGGAGGTTCATCAAAGATTTCAAAGAAATTTCCAAGCCACTCTGGCATTTCATCGTGTCAAGATGTTCCTTTTGTGTTTACTAATGAATGCATGATGACCTTTGAGGTCCTTAAGAAATGTCTGATTTCACTCCATCTTGCAAATCCTGACTATTCAAAGGCCCTTTGAGCTGATGTGTGATCGCTATGCCCTAGGAGCTGTCCTAGGCGTAGAAAGGATAAGCTTCCCATGTCATAGCTTATGCCAGCGGATCCATGATAGATGCCCAGCTCAACTACACAACAACCGAGAAAGAGTCTGGCCATTGTGTTTGCATTGGAAAAATTCAGTGTCTTATGTTTTAGGTTCACAAATTGTGGTGTTTATGACCACTCGCCCTAAAATACCTTTCTCTAAGAAGGATACCAAGCCCAGATTAATCGTGTGGATCCTCCTATTACAGAGTTTGATCTACTGATTAAGGATAAGAAAGGAGTGGAAAATGTGGTGGCGATCACCTATCCGTAATTCTCAATGAGATAGCTTACCCATTAATGAATCATTTCGATGAGCAACTTTTGCCATCAATACCCACATCCTTGGTTTGCAAACATAGTCAACTTCTTGGCTCGGATGACAGATTCCTCAACATTGGAATCGAATGGATAAAGATCTTTTCTTCTCACGAAGTTAAACATTTCATTTGGGAAGATCCTTATCTATTCAAGAATTGTGCACTAAGTGATCAAGATGTGTCCCCACTATGAATTCTCTCCGGCATATTGTCAATGTGTCATGAACAGCTCGGAGGTCATTTTGGTAACAAAACAAAGCAAAAATTCTGCAGTGGTTTTATTGGCCCACAATCTTTAAAGATGCCTTACAAGATCAGAATCCTGCCAGAATCGCCAAAATTGGGCAGATTTCCAAAAGAAACTCAATGCCTCTACTATTCTCGTGGTTGAGCTTGATGTATGGGGAATAGATTTTATGGGCCCTTTCCTCCTTCTAATGGAAATAACTTCATTTTAGTAGCAAGGACTATGTCTCCAAGTGGATTGAAGCCATAGCTACTAAATCAAATGATCACAAAGTGGTTTTGAAATTTCTCAAGGACCACATTTTTCCGTGTTTGGTTTTCCCAGAGCCATCATCGGTGATGGGGAAGCCATTTTGTAACAAAATGTTTGAAGCTCTATTGAAAAAGTACTCATCACTCATAGAGTAGCCACTCCTATCATCCACAAACCGGTGGACAAGTGGAGATTTCAATAGAGAAATCAAACACATTTTGGAAAAAAAACAAGAAGAAGGACAGAAAGGATGGTCCTTTAAGCTTAATGATGCTTTGTGGGCATACGTGAATCGCCTACAAAACTCCAATTGGAATGTCCCTTTAGACTGGTCTATGGCAAAGCATGTCATTTGCCAAGAGAGTTAGAATACAAAGCTTTAAGCTATTAAAACATTTAATATGGATCTAACTTCCGGTAATCACAGAAACTTCAACTCACCGAATTGGAAGAGTGCGGATGGATGCTTATACAAGCTCATTGTATAAGGAGAAAGTCAAATCATTTCATGATAGGAGTTTAATGAGAAAAGAGTTCATACCGGGTCCAAGGTATGGTTATTCAACTCTAAACTTAAATTCTTTCCGGCAAATTGAGATCCAGATGGAAGGGCTACATCGTCATCAAGGCCTCCTCAGAGTCAGGATATTTCAGATCCCAAGGATGGAAGAATCCTTAAGGTAAATGGTCGAGGCTCAAGCCATGCATTGACAACACTTGTGAGCCCTGTCGCCCATCTCATCACGAATCTCCAACAACTGATGGTAGAAAATTGTATATTATGTTTGTACAACATAGTTTTTAATTTCTCTGCTTCTATTTCTTTTTCTTGTTCGCATAGTTTAAATACACTTAAAAGTTCAAATCGCAGCAAAACTACTTTTCGAAAAGCCCAAAGTTCTATTCAATAGATTCGAGCTGCAATGAATCGCCGAAAAGAAAGATGTTCTTTCAATAGTTAATTATGTTCCTTTTCAATAGAAGGTCGATGCTAAGTCCTTTAAATAAACTTTCAAGCTATCTACTTGTCGAAGGCACTTTTGCCATTCAAATAGAAAAAAAAAGGGCTCTTTTGGAATATTTCAAAACTTAAAGGTGCTTTGCGATTTTAGCTTCAAGTATATTTAGTCGCTTTGAAGTTAGCTTTGTATTTGCAAACACTCTCTGCAGAGCGACGCCCACTAAAACCATAGCTCACTCTCTTCTCACACGAGCTCCACAAAGATATCACCGTTTGTTCCTAATTGTTTGAGCTGCCCATTTTTCGAGATCACATCGGTCACATGATCTTTACAAACAAAGCGACTCAGTTCAAGCACAAACCTTAGATCGTGGTATTTTTCTATCCATTCTCGCTCAATCTTTTAGAAAATCTAAATCTGGTTAGCCCAGTGTGGGCTTTTGTTTTCCTCCATTTTAAATATGGGAAAGACCGAGAAATCCTTAGTCGCCACTTTTCTAAAGGGCAATTTTTCAATGCCCCCATGCTCATCCCGAAGCAATGGTGATGTGAGTGCCAAGATAAAGAAGAAACAGAAAATTGCTGGCCTCCCTTTGGAAGACTAATTACACCTCCTAAGAGCCAAGTTTGACATAGATAGGGAAGAGCCCTTTGAAGTCCTCACCCCCATAACTTTGGCAAGAAAGCACCTGACCACAAGTCGCTATGTTGAGAGAATGAGAGCGCAGAGATCCAAGACATGCCCTGCTTCTGCCTCTGCTGTCAACCCATTCCCGCCAGAGCACTGAGCCAGAGCTGCCTCCTGCTAAGCCTGACAGGAACCTAGCTCAAGTGTGGTGGGCCAACAACCACCTATGGACCCCCACAGACATGAACTCAGTGAGTGAACTAGCACAGAGTCCAAGAGATACCCCGCAGGTTTAAATCATGGAGCCTCCACCACCATGACCTCACCACCGCCATTTTACAAGAACCATTTCTGTGGTGACTAGCTCTAGTCGCACCACCGTCAGCACCATTCTACCACCACTACACTGGTACCCTATTACCCCACACCCTTCCACATTGGAGCTCATCCAAGCCCTAATCGCACTTACCACCCACCTCAGACTTCGCCTCCATGTTGCCATACACAACCCAAACAGACCAAGTCTTAGTGCTTCCCTCCACTACCACCCGTGCTACCCAAACCACACCAACCTGTAGCCTTACCTCCCTTCTCAGATAGCTACCCAAACCCACCTCTCTTACCCTCCCTCCCCCTGCACCCACTTTAGTCCCCTACTTGAAAAAGACAAAATAAACCCCTCACCCTTACTCCCTTTCCTCCTCTTTTCCTTTTATTTTCACAAATTTTCGTTCATGCAATTTGCTTTCTGCAATTCCTTGCTATTATTTTTCTCATTGCTTTCCCTAATAATCGTGGACTATGCCACCACCTTTGAACCAAGGAGGACACCTTTGCTCCTCATAGGTTTGGGGTGTAAGTATGTGTCCAAGGAATGAATAGTTAACCTAAGGACAACAATCACCTAAGTAATCGAAATGAATTATTTTACTTAAGAATCATGACAATTAGGAAGTTTAAAATTTCTTTGCAAAATTTAGACATCATAAACCTTTCAATATTCTACATTTCCATGATGTTAGCACCATGAAACCTCTGGTATCAGATTTAGCAAGTCATGGGAAAGAGAAAAAGGTAAAGACATACTTAAAAGCTCAAGGAAAAACCATAACCTGAGAATTGAGCCCATATATTTTCCATCTCTCATTGAAGAGTGACTGAGGCAATTTTTTGATTCAAAGGATTGGTGAGGCATTAGATCCACTAGAAGTTAGGAAACTCCAAATTAAAACAAGTAACAAAGACTCATGAAACCGAGGAAAAGATCAAGGCCTTCTTGGACACTTGAACCTAATAGAACCAACCAAGAAAATTCTCTCGTTTGTACCCCATTTGAGTCAGAATCCTACAATTCTTCATCAAAAATACCCAAAAGTACTTGCACCGATCCTATGGAACCAATTCAGCCTTCCCTCACTCGAGAATTCAGAGGTAAAGGAGAAAGAAGCAAGATGGACCATTTCTGGGCAACATCAAGAAAATGAAGAGAAAATACCTCAAAAACAGGCAATATGGTGACTGAGAAAGGAAGAGACAAACAATGTGAAAAAGTTGCAAGCAAAAAGGCAAAAAAGGGACCTTATGATGAAAAAAATGCAAGATCAAAGAAAGAACTGGTCACTGTGGAATGTGAGAATCTCGAAAAGAAAGAAGCTAAACTCAAAAGGTGGAGTCATGAACCATCTCCTCGCACTTCCCGAGTTCTCAAATTCAAACCCCTGCTCAAACCGCCTTACCTTGAAACTTCACACCATAAGCCATACAAACAAACCTAGATTAAAAGCCCTTGTGATCCAAAGTTGAGTGAGCTGTCATGTGGAGATAAGAAGTGACCCAATCTATGGTGAGGAGATGTCAATGATGCCATTGCCTAAGAATCATGCCTATGCTCATGCTTACAGATCCATTTGGGAGATGTAACTGCTCTTAAGCTTGAGTGAAAATGAACCCCTCAACAAAAACACTGATGAGTATACCTGGTGAGTGTTTGGGTTGGAACTTGAGCATAATAAGTATGACTTACAACCTAATTTTTATTCAGATGATGAGCTCACTCTTGCACATTTTTGTACAATTTTCTATGGCTGCTCACGGATTGGAAATATTGAAACATTCATGAGGTTCTTAAAATGTTTAAATTCTGCAAACAATAATCAAATTTTCTGCTTCATCATTGATTCAAGAGTAACTAATCCTCGCCCTTGATTGCTCATTTGATAATTTTGCATGATGTTAATCGCTTCATGGAGAAGTTTGTGGGTACTTTCATAAAACCCTCAGAGACTTCTACCTATCTCTTTAAATACTCACTTAAGTGGCTCTTTACTTTGTTTTTATGTTTCTTTGCTCGTGGACTAGCAAAGCTTAGGTTTGGGTGTGTTAAGTAGTGAAAATACCATTTTCACCCCTAAACATGAGCTTTGAAAGACCCTTGAGAAGACTAAATAAGTGCTTTAGTGTGCATTTTACAACTAACCAATTAGACAGTCCAAGTCCAAAAGCATCCTAAAATGATCAAAAAACAACTCATGTCAAGCTCAAAGAGGAGTGAAGAAATAGCCTCAAAGAATGGCTAAAAAGGTCCTAAAAGAGCAAGAAAAGACTCAAGAAGAAGAAGGATCCATTCGCAAAGAAGAAATCAAGTTAAAAGTTCAAATCGCAAAGTAAAAAGTACTTTTCAAAAGGTCAAAGTTCTGTCAATTGATTCGAGTCAGAATGAACTACTCGAAAGAACCATGTTCGCTCAATAGTTGAAATTTCCTTTTCGAATAGAAGATCCGGGAGAAGTCCTTTGCGAAAAGACTTTCAAGCCAAATTTGCTTTAAAAGAACTTCGAGCCAAAACACTTTGCGAAAAGGCACTTAAACTCTACTGAAAGGACATTCTGGGAATTACATTGTTTAAAGGGCATTTCAAGAATCTCGCACGCATAATGCATTTAATGCCCAGACATTTGAAGATTCCAATCAAGATCCAAAAGCATATTCCAACCCATGTGAGCGCTCAAAGATGAAATCACTTGGCGTGAACTTCTAGAAGCTCAAACAGATTTTTGAATTCCATAATGTAATTGATGCTTCTAGCGCGATTATTGGTCAACCGGATCGAGCATTTTCATTGGCGACAGATCCGATCCCGTGCTCAATCGCCATTGGGCAATCCAGATCGAACACTTCGATTGGTCAATTCAAGCTATAAATAGAGAAGACATTTGCCCAATTGTGGCATCCAGATTTTGAGTTCATTTCTATTTCCCCGCTTTCCGATAGCTTGTCTGCACTCTCGTAATAGCTTCTTTTGTATTTGCTTTTGAGAGTTTCAGAGCTATTTGTAACTCCAAGGAGATTGGATTCAAGGCGCAAGTCGAGGGCTTTCAGCCGTGCTGTAATTGTAAGATTGAATTTAAAGGTTCTTTGTCAGAATGTGTTTTCTCCATTGGATTCATGTCAAGGGTTCTTATTGATCACCTTAGTGCATTAGACTCCTTTAGATTCACTACTTTGCATGCAATTTCCTTGATTCATTACTCCTGCATTTAATTAGCGTTGGTAACCTAGTTCTAGCAAAGACTTGCTGATGTTCATGTTTAATTGAGGATAGGTCACAACTATTGGATGATCTGACCATTTAAGTGAGATCATAACCATAAGTCTAAACCTTCCTTAATTCAGATTTATTTCTCTTACATCCGTGTGGTAGCCGATGAAGATTGAATCAACTCGCTTAGTTGCAGATTCTCCATTAAAATTCAAAGGCTAAATCACGTGAAGTTATTATTTCTCCATTTGATTTATTTTAATCACTTCCCCAACTTGGATCCTGGATCTTAGTTAGTTCTTTTCTTTATTTGCTTTTAGTTAAACGTGACAAAACCCAACACTCTCTTTTTATCTGCTTTCTAGATAATTATAGAGCCAGATCTGGTAGCACAGATCTGGAGGTCTATCTCATATTTCAGACAAATTCTCTGTGGACGATCTTTAATATACTTACTTTTAAAACTTGCTACAATTGGCCCTGATCTTGCAGGCTATTGTTAGCCCTCAATGTGCTGATATCTCTTTCATAATTTAAAATTATGTAACTTAATATTCATTAATTCGTCATTCAAAACACACATAAATCAGGCACATGTTAGGCAACAACAGCTGGTTCAAAGCTTCTATCAAGGAATTGATGAAAAAGGCAAAAATATGGTGGATGCCTCCTGTGGAGGCACTTACTTGCAAAAAACTATTGAGGAGGTTTGGAACTTATTTGAAGTAATTGGTGAAAACTCAACTCAACAGAAATCTCTGTCAAGAGATATTGAAAATCCTGCTAGGTTGAACAATCAGCAAACCACCAAAGGGAAGATTTATAAGGTGAATGAATTGGAAAGAAAGATGGACAATTTAACCACAAGGTTTGATAGATTGATGGACTCACTTAAAAATCCAATGGTTGCAAGAGTAGAGGAGGCATGTCTGATATGCCAGTCCCCTACTCATTCAATTGACCAATGTCCTGCTGCACCACAGTTCCCAGAATTAGTGATGGAACAAGCTCATGCTGCTCAATCATTTGGACAGATGTAGTCAAATGAATATCCATGGAGAGGGCACCCTAATTTGAGGTGGAACCAAGGGAATTATCAATCACAATAGCAGCAGCAACCAAAAAACCAAATGCCTTTCAAAACTGCACAGCCTTATCAGCAGAATTTTTATGCCAAACCAAATTTTCAGCAGCCCATTCCACAACAACCTGTGCAGCAATCTGCCCCAGTTCAAACCCCTTCCAGGTCCCCTTCTTTTGAAGATCAAGTCCTAAATTCACTCCAGAATTTAGGATCTTTAACTCAGACTGTGAATTTTCACAGCCAGAGCATAAAGAAGATTGAAGAAACATTGGGACAACTTTCAAATACTTTGGCAAAAAGAGAGGAAGGAAAGTTACCCAGCCAACCTTTGAACAATCCCAAAGGGCAGTTCATGGTTGGAGAAGCTTCTATTTCACATGAAGAAGTAAAAACTGTCACAACTTTGAGAAGTGGAAGAATTATAAATAACAAAGTGGTATTGAAGAAGAAAAAAATGAGGAAAATGATAAAGATATGCAGCAAGAGCAGCATAATGATAGCAAAGTATGTACCTGTAAAAATCAAACAAATGAAAACAAAAAATCAAAAAATTTTCAAAATGCTTCCAAAGTCAGAGATGAAGGATTAGTTCATCATTTGCCATTTCCGTATGCAATGTAATCTGTTTCAGCATTTGATAAAGGGAACACAAAAATAGATGAAATGATGGAGACTTTTAAGCAAGTAAAGATAAATCTACCTTTGCTTGAGGCAATCAAAAATTCCAAAGATATGCAAAATTTTTGAAAGATGTTTGCACTCACAAAAGACATCTAGGATACAGTTATCCAAGAAGGTCTTTCTTTGTGGAAAGAGTTAATCATTGCACACCTCCTAAACTTCAAGATCCTGGAATCCCCACCACCCCTTGCATTATTGGGGAACATATCATTGAAAAGGCTTTATTAGATCTGGGTGCTAGTGTCAACCTACTTCCATATTCTGTATATGAGAAACTAGGTTTGGGAGAATTAAAACCCACTCATGTGGTGTTATAACTAGCAGACAGATCTGAGAGGAAGCCAGTTGGGATGATTGAAGATGTATTGGTGGGAGTAGATAAATTTTTCTACCCTGCTGATTTTCTAGTTTTAGACATGGAACCTACCAAAAGCAAAACTTCCATCCCTATCATTTTGGGAAGACCATTCCTTGCTACAGAAAATGCTTGCATTCAATACAGGTCTGGTATTATGGAAGTCTCTTTTGAAAACATGAAGGTAAAATTAAATGTTTATAATGCAGTCACACAACCTCAATTCAGCTCTGAGGAATGTTTTCATGTTGATCTATTGGATGAACTGGTAGAAGGGACTTTTCAACAGTTTCTACAGTGTGAATATTTCACCACAGATGCTAAAGATGCTTGGGGAAATTCCGAGGAAGAAACAATTTGTATCTCAAAGTATGAGGAAGTAAATGTTGTGCAAGGAACTCATAATCAATCAGCAAGTTTCTCTTCTTGGAAACCTGCTACTCTTCCCCTTCCACAAACAGCTAAGGTACCTTTGTTACCTTCTTTTCTCACACGATTTAGAATGAAGCTGGAAAATTTGAAATATGTGTTTTTAGGAGATCATAAATCATTGCCTGCAATTATTTCTTCCTCCCTCACAAAGGAGCAAGAGAAAGAGCTGTTGATTGTTTTGAAAGAACATAGAAGGGCAATTGGCTAGACTATTGCTGATTTGGGAGGAATCAGTCCAGCTGTTTGCATGCAGAAAATCCATTTGGAAGAAGATGCAAAGCCTTGTAGGGAAATGCAAAGGAGGCTGAACCCTCATATGCAAGAAGTGGTCATGAAAGAGGTTGTTAAATTGTTGGATGCAGGGGTCATTTACCCCATTTGATTCACTTGGGTGGCACCTACAGTGGTATCTAAGAAATCTGAGATCACCTGTAACCTCAGATTCGTGAGCTTATGTCAACCGACAAACAACTGGGTGGAGGGTCCAGATTGATTACGTAAAATTAAATTCAATGACCGTAAAAGACCATTTCCTCACCCATTCATTGATCGATTTTAGATAAGCTAGCAGAAAAGCTTATTATCGTTTTCTTGATGGTTACTGTTACAAACTGATTCCCTGTACCCACAAGATCAGGAAAATACCACATTCACTTGCCCTTTTGGCACTTTTGCCTATAGGAGAATGCCATTTGGTCTTTGTAATGCCCCTGCTACCTTTCAAAGATGCATGTATTCCATTTTCTCAGATATGATTGACCAATTTATGGAGATTTTTATGGATGATTTTTTAATCTATGGAGACAGTTTTTCCCAGTGTTTACATCATCTCAAATTTGTGTTACAGAGATGTGAAGAAACTAATCTAGTTTTGAGCTGGAAAAAGAGCCATTTCATGGTCACCCAAGGCATTGTCCTTGGCCATGTTGTTTCCCACAAAGGCATTGAGGTGGACAGAGCAAAAATTGATTTAATTGCACATTTACTACCTCCCAAAACTGTTAAACAAATAAGAAGTTTCCTGGGACATGCTGGATTTTACAGGAGGTTCATTAAAGACTTCAGTAAAATAACCAAGCCTCTTTGTCATTTGTTGTGCCAAGATGTCCCTTTTATTTTCAATAATGAATGCATGAAGGCATTTGAGTTCTTAAAAAACTGTTTGATTTCAGCTCCAATATTGCAGTCCCCAGATTATTCACTACCTTTTGAACTGATGTGTGATGCATCAGATTATGTTTGGGAGCTGTCCTTGGACAGAGAAAGGAAAAGCTGCCTCATGTCATAGCTTATGCTAGTAGATCAATGATTGATGCACAACTCAATTACACAACAACTGAGAAGGAGCTGCTGGCAATTGTTTTTGCTTTAGAGAAATTTAGGTCATATGTCTTGGGTTCACAAATAGTGGTGTTCACTGACCACTCTGCCATGAAATACCTTCTGTCTAAGAAGGACACCAAACCAAGATTAATCAGGTGGATTCTCCTATTACAGGAATTTGATTTATAGATCAAAGATAAAAAGGGGGTGGAGAATGTGGTGGCTGACCACCTGTCTAGAATTTTAACTGCTGAGATTGATAGGCTGCCTATCAATGAATCTTTCCCTGATGAGCAACTTTTTGCCATTAGTATACACACTCCTTGGTTTGCAAACATAGTCAACTTTTTGGCCACTGGAAGAATTCCTCAACACTAGAATAAAATAGATAAAGATCTTTTCTTCTCAAAGGTTAAACATTTCATCTGGGAAGATCCTTATCTGTTTAAGAGTTGTGCAGACCAAATAATAAGAAAATGTGTCCCTGACCAAAAATTTCATAGAATACTTTCTATGTGTCATGAACAGGCCTGTGGAGGTCATTTTAGTGGAAACAAAACTGCTGCAAAGGTTTTGCAGTGTGGATTTTATTGGCCTACACTTTTCAAAGATGCTCTGCAGCACTGTAAGTCTTGCTGTAATCGTAAATTGGGCAAGCATTTCCAAGAGAAACTCAATGCCTTTTACAAATTTATTTTGGTAGTTGAGTTGTTTGATGTTTGGGGGATAGACTTCATGGGTCCCTTTCCTCCTTCCAATGGGTATAATTTCATTTTAGTAGCTATGGATTATGTATCCAAATGGATTAAAGCCACAGCCACTAAAACAAATATTCACAAAGTGGTTCTTAAATTTCTTAAGGATCACATTTTTTCCAGGTTTGGTTTTCCCATAGTCATTATCAGTGATGGGGGAAGCCATTTTTGTAATTAACATTTTGAAACTTTATTGAAAAAATACTCTGTGACTCATAGAGTAGCCACTCCATATCATTCACAAACCAGTGGACAAGTGGAGATTTCCAATAGAGAAATCAAACATATACTGGAAAAGACTGTGAAGAAGGATAGCAAGGATTGGTCCTTTAAGCTGAATGTCGCATTGTGGGCATACAGGACAGCCTATAAAACCCCAATTGGCATGTCCCCATTGTTGAGAACTGAAAAATACCATTTCTCACCCCTGAACTTGAGTCTTGATAGACCTTTGAGAGAACTAAATAAGTGTTTTAAGTGCTGGTGTTGCAGCTAACAATAAAGACAGGCTTAACCATAAAAGCAGCTTAAAAATGCCAAAAAGATGACAATCCATGTCAATCCAAAGGAAGAAAGAGAAGAAACAACCTCACTAGCTGTTGAAAGGTCCGAATTGAAGAGGCAAAGACCTGGTCTCAACCCAAAAAAGAAGTATGGAGCAATTCGAACAGAAAAATGCACTACAGAGTACTTTTCGCAAAGAACCTAAACTGTTCGCAAAGAACCTGAAACTCTGCGAAAAGAACAAAAACTCCAGGCTTAGCGTTCGAAGAGCATCTGAACTCATCGAAGAGATGATTGACCTTTTGGAAAAGAAGAAAACCCAATTCAATGTAACGTAACATTGCAGAGCTTGAGAGTTACAACACCTTGCGAAAAGTCCCCTAAGCTATGCGAAAAGGTATTCTGGAGATTCCCAGCTTTTACAAGGGCAATTCAGTAATCTGTTTCACGCATCCCAATGCATTTAAAAACCTAGGGACATTCCAGAGGATTCTAAGTATGAAGCGAAGATATATTCCACCCCACGTGAGCACCCAGAGATGAAATAACTTGGCGGGAACTTCTAGAAACTCTAACAGACTTTCAAAATGCATAACAGAATTGATGCCTTTTTCACCTGATGGGCTGAACCAGATCGAGGAATTCTGATTGGCCAGAACAGATCTGGATCCTCGTGCTCGACCACCATTGGTCAATACAGATCTGAGCACCTCTGATTGGTTGATACACATCTGAGCTGGACTTGGGGAAAACTATAAATAGACGAACCATTTGCCCAATTTGGGTATCCAGATTTTGAGTTTCATTCCTATTTCCCCATTTCCAAACCAGATAGTTTGTCTGAAAGCCCTGTAATAGCTTCACTTCGACTTGCAATTGAGAGCTGTGAGATAGTTCTGTAATTCAAAAGAGAGTTGTATTCAAGACTACAAATCTGAGAGTTGTTTAAGCTGTGCTTTGTAATTATAATGGTGGATTTGAAAAGATTGCTGTAAACCGTATATTCTCAATTGGACTCATGTTAAGGGTTCCCTCTTATCTCCTTATTGCATTAGACTCCTTTAGATTTACTGTTTTTCATGCAATTTTCCTTGATTCATTAATCCTGTGAGAATTAGTGTTGGTAACCTAATCTCTCACGACATTTGTAGTGATGCTTCTTGTTCTAAACTAAGGCTTTGGATTAAAGACTATTGGATGGTTTGTGGCCATTAAAGTGGACAGACCATAGCCATAAGCTTAAACCTAAATCCTTAAATTAGATTTATTTCTCTTACATCTGCACTTGTAGCCAGATGAAGATTGGATCATCTCTCAGTTGAGCAGCAGTCATTCTCATTAGTTTTCAAGGACCAAATCAAAGTTAGATATTACTTCTCCATTTTTTTTACCTCAAACGTTCCCCCAACTCGGATCTGGATCATTTAGTTAAACTTTTACTTTTATCATTTAGTTAATGTGACAAATTCAACCTCCCATCTTATGTGCTTTCTAGATAGGATAAGAGGCCAGATCTGGTAGCTCAGATCTGGAGGTTTATCTTGCATTTTAAACAAATTCTCTGTGGACGATCTTTCACTCACTTACATTTAAAACTTGCTACAATTGGCCCTGATCTTGCAAGCTAATTCACTTCTACCTGTGCTGATATTTCTTTACGCTTTTTAATATTCTAGATTCAGTATAATTTAGTAGTTGCAAACCTGTTTTCAAAACACACATAAATCAAGCACACTAAGAAGTAACAACAAGTTTTTGGCGCCATTGCCGGGGAATTTATTCTAAAATAGGTAGACCTAAGTTTTTACTTTTATTTTTTATATCATTACTAAACTATTCTATTGTTTATACCTGTGCAGTTATTCATGTCTAATTTTTGAAGAAGGGAAACTACTTAAAAAGAAATTCTGAAGGTTTGCTATGAATAATCAGATTTTTTGTTCTGAGTTGTATGTTTGGTAGGAGGACTCTCAGCCCTGAGATTGTCCCACTGAATTTAGAAGTTGAAAGGCTACTACGAACCAAACAAACAACACAGAATTCTGCTACTATGGGTGAAGAACCTCGACTTTTGAGGGATTACTTTGCACCTGGGGCCTATAATTCTCCCTTTTGCATTCAATTTCCTACTGTTGAAGGAAATTATGAGATCAAATCATCGACTATCCAAATGCTTCCTTCCTTCAATGGGTTGAGTAAGGAAGATCCATACAGACATGTGGATGAATTCTTGGCTCTTTGCACCACATTCAACATAGCTGGACTTGGTCCAGAAGCAACCAAGCTTAGGCTCTTTCCTTTTTCATTACAGGATAAAGCTAGAGCATGGTTATCTATGTTAACACCAAATAGTATCACTTCTTTGAATGATTTGCAGTGTCAATTTTTAGCCAAATATTTCCCAATGTCCAAAACAAGTCAATTGAGACAAAGTATCATTTCCTTCCCACAAAACTCAACTGAAACTTTCCATGAAGCATGGGAACGATTTAAGGAACTTTTAAGGCAATGTCCTCATCATCAAATTCGGATACCGGTTCAAAGCTTCTATCAAGGAATTGATCAAAAAGGCAAAAATATGGTGGATGCCTCCTGTGGAGGCACTTACTTGCAAAAAATAGTTGAGGAGGTTTGGGACTTGTTTGAAGTAATTGGTGAAAACTCAACTCAACAGGAATCTTTGTGAAGAGATATTGAAAATCCTGCTAGGTTGAACAATCACCAACCCACCAAAGGGAAGATCTATGAGGTGAATGAGTTGGAATGAAAGATGGACAATTTAACCAGAAACTTTGATAGATTGATGGACTCACTTAAAAATCCAAATGTTGCAAGAGTAGAGGAGGCATGTCTGATATGCCAGTCCCCTACTCATTCAATTGACCAATGTCCTGCTGCACCACAGTTCCCAGATTTAATGGTGGAACAAGCTCATGCTGCTCAATCATTTGGACAAATGCAGTCATATGAATATCCATGGAGAGGGCACCCCAATTTGAGGTGGAACCTAGGGAATTATCAATCACAACAGCAGCAACAACCAAAGAACCAAATGCCTTTCAAAACGCATGACCTTTATCTCAAACCAAATTTTCAGCCCATTCCACAACAACTGCGTGATACTTTGATTCAAACCCTTCCGTGTCCTCTTCTTTTGAAGATTAAGTCTGAATTCACTCGAATTTAGGATCTTTAACTCAGAGCGTGAATTTTCACAAGAAGATTGAAGAAACATTGGGACAGCTTTCAAATACTTTGGTAAAAAGAGAGGAAGGAAAGTTTCCCAGCCAACCTTTGAACAATCCCAAAGGACAGTTCATTGTTGGAGAAGCTTCCAATTCACATGAAGAAGTAAAAACTGTCACCACTTTGAGAAGTGGAAGAATTATAAATAACAAAGTGGGTATTGAAGAAGAAAAAAATGAGGAAAATGATAAAGATATGCGTAAGAGCAAGATAATGATAGCAAGTGTGATAGACCTCAGAAAAATAAAAAAAATGAAAAATAAAAAATTCAAAAAGTTTCTGAAAATGCTTCCAAAGCTGTAGATGAAGGATTAGTTCCTCATTTACCATTTCCTCATGCAATGAAATCTGTATCCCCTTTTGATAAAGGAAACACAAAAATAGATGAAATGATGGAGACTTTTAAGCAAGTAAAGATAAATCTACCTTTGCTTGAGGCAATCAAACAAATTCCAGCATATGTAAAATTTTTGAAAGATGTTTGCACTCACAAAAGACAGTCTAGGATAAAGTTGTCCAAGAAGGTCTTTGCTGTGGAAAGAATTAATCAGGTGTTATCCATTGCCACACCTCCTAAACTTCAAGATCCTGGAATCCCCACAATCCCTTGCATTATTGGGGAACATACCATTGAAAAGGCTTTATTAGATCTGGGTGCTAGTGTCAACCTACTTCCATATTCTGTATATGAGAAACTAGGTTTGGGAGAATTAAAACCCACTCATGTGGTGTTACAACTAGCAGACAGATCTGAAAGGAAGACAGTTGGAATGATTGAAGATGTATTGGTAGGAGTAGATAAATTTTTCTATCTTGCTGATTTTCTAGTTTTGGACATGGAACCAACCAAAAGCAAAACTTCCATCTCTGTCATTTTGGGAAGACCATTCCTGGCTACAGCAAATGCTTGCATCCAATGCAGGTCTGGTATTATGGAAGTCTCTTTTGGAAACATGAAGTTAAAATTAAATGTTTATAATGCAGTCACACAGCCTCAATTCAACTCTGAAGGATGTTTTCATGTTGATCTATTGGATGAACTTGTAGAAGGGACTTTACAACAGTTTCTGCACTGTGAAGATTTCACCACAAAAGTTAAAGATGCTTGGGGAAATTCTAAAGAAGAAACAGTTTGTATCTCAAGTTCTGAGGAAATAAATGTTGTGCAAGAAACGCATAATCAATCAGCAAGTTTCTCTTCTTGGAAACCTGCTACTCTTCCCCTTCCACAAACAGCTAAGGTACCTTTGTTACCTTCTTTTCTCACACGATTTAGAACTAAACAATTTGCAAAATTTGAAATATGTGTTTTAGGAAATCATAAATCATTGCAATTATTTCTTCCTCCCTCACAAAGGAGCAAGAGGAAGAGCTGTTGGTTGTTTTGAAAGAACATAGAAGGGCAATTGGCTGGACTATTGCTGATTTGGGAGGAATCAGTCCAGCTATTTGCATGCACAAAATCCATTTGGAAGAAGATGCAAAGCCTTCTAGGGAAATGGAAAGGAGGCTGAACCCTCATATGCAAGAAGTGGTCATGAAAGAGGTTGCTAAGTTGTTGGATGCAGGGGTCATTTACCCCATTTCATATTCAGCTTGGGTGGCACCTACACAGGTGGTACCTAAGAAATCTGGGATCACTGTTGTAACCGCAGACTCTGGTGAGCTGATGTCAACCAAACAAACAACTGGGTGGAGAGTCTGTATTGATTACAGAAAATTAAATGCAATGACAAGAAAAGACCATTTCCCCCTCCCATTCATTGATCAGATTTTAGATAAGCTAGCAGGAAAAGCTTATTACTATTTTCTTGATGGTTACTCTGGGTACAACCAGATTCCTGTGTACCCACAAGATCAGGAAAAGACCACATTCACTTGCCCTTTTGGCACTTTTGCCTATAGGAGAATGCCTTTTGGTCTTTGTAATGCTCCTGCTACCTTTCAAAGATGCATGTATTCCATTTTTTCTGATATGATTGACCAATTTATGAATGATTTTTCAATCTATGGAGACAGTTTTTCCCAGTGTTTACATCATCTCAAATTGGTATTACAGAGATGTGAAGAAACCAATCTAGTTCTGAGTTGGGAAAAGAGCCATTTCATGGTCACCCAAGGCATTGTCCTTGGCCATATTGTTTCTCACAAGGGCATTGAGGTGGACAGAGCAAAAATTGATTTAATTGCACATTTACCACCTCCCAAAACTGTTAAACAAATCAGAAGTTTTCTGGGACATGCTGGATTTTACAGAAGGTTCATCAAGGACTTCAGTAAAATAACCAAACCTCTTTGTCAATTGCCATACACTGTCATTCAGACAGCCCCTTCGGGAGCTGTTGACATCCTTGATCCAAGTAATGGAAGAATCCTGAAAGTAAATGGTTAGAGGCTCAAACCATGCATTGAAAATACCCAGGAGCCTGTGCTGCCCATCTGTCATCACGAACCTCCAAAAATCTGATGGTGGATAACGGTACATTATGTTTTTATTTCATAGTTTTTGCTTAGTTTCTTTGTTTCTATTTTTATTCATGATTTGTCTCTTTTCGCATGGTTTAAATATGCTCCAAGTTAAGTCGCAAAGTAATAATTCTCTTTTCGCAAAGTTCAATTTACTTTTCGCATAGACTCTGGATTTATAACGAACTGCTCGAAAGCAAGGATTTGCTTTTTGAATAGTTGGTTCTGAAGCTATTTTCTTTTCGAAAAGATATTGCTGAAGCTTGTTCTTTTCGAAAAGATGTTTCGGGTTATTAACTTTTCGAATGGTACCGATGCCATTCGCAGCTTGTCAAAAGGTCTATTTTGGAACTTTTCAAAACTTATAAAGAACTTTTGCTAAATTAACTCGAGTACATTTAAACCCTTTCAAGTAGGGGTTTCATATTCAAAGTCAAGAGTGACCTGCTCCACGAAACCCTATTTCATTCTTTCCTTCATGCAATTTGTGAAGCTTGCTACATTGTCTTCACCTTTGTTCGATCATTTGTGTTTTCAGAGGAGAATTATAGCTTCTAGTCTGAGGGATTTCTACAAGCAAACAACTCTTTCAATTAAAAACCCTAGATCTCGGTATTTCTCTGCACTTTCTCTCTGTTTATCATTTGAAAATTTTCAATTTGTGTCAAAGATCTCTAGGCATTTTCATACATCAATTTTGAATGGGAAAAGCAGAGAAATCGTTGGCTGCCATGTTCCCAAAATCCTCTGCTAAGAAAGTTAGCAAACCTACCCCAAAGGGAAAAGCCAAAACTTCAGCCAAAAGAAAACTATCTATGGATAAAGCGGATAGGGTGGAGAAAGGGAAGAAAGTGAGACATGAGGAACCCATCTCTGCTGCTGCTAGTCCTGAGCCTGAGCTTCCTCCTCTGCCTATACATTTGGTACTGCCAAATCCATTCATTGAAGCTCAGAAGCTAATTCTAGAGCTGATTGTGGACGAAACTTTTTTCGTCAACAAACCGGATTGCCTGTTATCTTTAAGATACATAAGGGAAGCCGCACTAAGCAATATCCTTACCCCTTTGCCAGAGAAAATTTACCCACGAATGGTGAAGTTATGGTACCAAAACCTAATCAAGGTCACTGAAAGAGATGCTGATGTCCCTACCCTGGTTATCTTTATTGATGATTGCGATCTTACGGTCACATTTGAAGACATAGGGAATGCTTTGGGGATACCCTTCCAATTTGATCCTGCTGGTCCATTGGCTGCTCCAGAAATAGCCTCCTTTAGAGAAATGGCTGCACATTTAACCCAAGGAATTGTGGCCTGGGCACCCATCATGAGGAGAGACCTAGCCCCCCAATTTCTATTGATGGACTCCATTTTGAGGGGAAGTTTTTATGTCACCGGGCACAGCCAAGAGAGGAGAACACCAATTTAGGAGGCGCTCTTTCACTTTTCTAAGGGGCAGTTTTTCAATGCCCCTATGTTAATTTTTGAAGCCATGGCTGATATTAGTGCCAAGTTGAAAAAGGAGCAGAAATTAGCTGGCCTCCCATTTGGTAGATTGATCACAGCCCTCCTCAGAGCCAAGTTTGACATTGATAATGAGGAACCATTTGAAGTCATTGCTCCTCACACTTTTGGGAAAAAAGCATGGACTAAAAGCCAAGCCATGCTGAGAAGGATGAGAGAGGAAGGTGAACCTGCACCTGCACCTGCAGCTGTGAATGAACCTGCCCCAGTAGTTCCCTTAGAACCAGTTTTTCCAGCTCCTGCAGTGACCAGCTCTTTAGCTGCACCACTTCTTGAAACAGCTCTGCCAGATCCTGTGGTGACCAGCTCTTTAGCTGCACCCATTTTTGAGGAAGTTGGCCTTTCACCCTCCTCCCCTCTACCAGCCCCAGCCACTTCACCTATCCCAGCTGTCCCATCTCCCATACCCTCCATTATTCCAATTATAGATTCCCCCTCTACACCAACCACTCCAACCATACTCACCCCACCAATTTCTCCCACCAATGCCCATGATTTAGCTCCAGACTTTATTGCCCCATCTCCCTGCACTCCTCTGCTCCAAAGCCCCTCAAATTCCCTCATTCAAATTTACACCAAGTATCCCACACACCTGAACCTGAGCCTTTCACTATAGAGGCTTATTCTTCCTTAATGGGATCTATTTTTGAAACCATGGGACTTGAACCTACCCCTATACCTGACCCTCATCATTTCACCCACTTACCTACTTCTCCCTTTACAGCCATTGCACCTCCACCCTCCACTTCAGTTGTACCAGTCCCTGCTATGCCCACCTCTCCCCCATCTGCCTCTATTACCCAAATACTTGCCTACCTCCAATCCATCCAAGCCCAACTCCAAATCAACACGGAAAACTAGTCCGTGACCAATGACCTGCTCCAAACCTTAGCCTCCACATCACACACAACCACCATTACCCCTTTACCTATTGTTGATTCCCATGCTACCCAAACTGAACTAGAGGTAGTATTGGTTGATCTTCCCACCCCCACCACTACTGCCCATGCTACCCAAACTGAATCAAAGGTAGTATTGGTTGATCTGCCACCCCACCACTCACCCATGCAACCCAAATCAACTCAAGTCCCCTCGTTGCATCCCTTCACCACTCCCACTTTCTCTGAGCAAGCCACTCAGACCGACCCTGAAGTCATCCTTCTGGACACTTCTTCTCCCCCTCCCACAGCTGGGACACCTTTGGTCCCCTACCATTCCATTCCCCTTCCCCGATTTGCCTCCCTCAGAAGAGCCATGGAAGAAAATCCTTATATCTACAGAGATGTTCTAAAAGGGTTAGCTGATTTACAAGCCTACATTCGAACCCCTTATGAAAACCAGATTCGGAAGTTGGAGTTATTTATGAAATTTGAGAGAGAGAAAATGAAGGACTTGCTAGGTCAAACCTTTCAGATGGTTAGGAGTGAGCAGCACAAGGTGACCATGTTACAAGCATAGCCTGACCAAGAAAAACTGAAGACCACTAGACTTGGCAAGTACATTGGCCTCACCAAAAAGATAAAATTAGAGGTATACACTGAGCTGCAAAACACTATCCAGGAGAAAGCTCAATCAAGTTCGGACTCCAATACTGATTCTAGTTCTGATTCTGACAGTGACTCAAGTTCTGAGCCAATTGAACCAACTTATGATACAGATTTTGACCCCAGTTATTAGATCACATTGTACTTATCTGTGTTATGAGTTTGTAATATAACATTCTATTTTTTCTTGTGTAATTACTGTGAATTTCTGTCTGTCTTCTTGTCATCATGATGTTTTGTTTTTCTTTCTTGCTTATATCGTTTCTCTGCTTTGGACCAGTGTGGACCCTGCTCCCCTTTGGTTTGGGGGTGTGACAGAAATATCAATAACCAATAATGGAGTTAACATCAGTATAGCTTTTGATCAGTGGAATTTTTATTTCTTTTTCACACCTGTTATTTTGAAAAAAAAAAATGAAGAAGTTAAAAACTTTTTGAAATTAATTTCTAGTGTAATTCCAATACTTTCATGAGGTGAATGCCAGAAAATTTCCAAAAGAAAAATTGATGTTTTAGTAAACCTAAAAAGAAGGAAAACAGTGAGGATACACCTCAGGAATTTGATAAAAAACCACACCCAGTGAGGTTTGGTCCTAAAATGTATTCTTTGGAGGTATGAATTGGCAATTTTTTCTGCTTTTGGGACTGATTGAATTTGCTTTCTTGCACTAGAAGTTACACATATCCAAATTGAAATAATTTGATAGCACTCATGATATTAAAGACATGATGTAAGGCCTCCTTTTGGATAGTTTGAACCTTACAAAGCCCCACCTTTTGAAACTGCCCTTGATACACACATTTGAGCTGTATAAATCTATGATTCCTTTGAAATCTCATCCAATAAACCTCATCAACTTCATTTAGCCTAACCCTACTCCGAGAAGTCAGAAGATAAAGGGAAGGAGGCTGAAGAAAGGAGAATTGAGTAACAATTTAATAACAAAAGAAGGGTACAAGTTGAAGGCAATGATGTAACAGCAGAGGGAATGTGGCATTCAGTTAGTGCTAATTCGAAAATATATATATATATATATATATATATATATATATATATATATATTTGAGCAAAACAAACAGAGAGAAGACATTTCATTGGAAACTTGAAAAAGAAAGAGAAAAAGATGGTCACTTTGGCTCTGGAAATTCAAAGAAGAAAATGAAAATTTGTATATGACCTCCTGACCTTGATTGACTTCTCAAATTTGAACACCATTCCACCCCTTTATTCTTGAGAAATTTCACCCATAAGCCACATTACAACCCCAATAAAGTCCTTACTGATCAATGATGGATTGAGCTATCACATGGAGATAAGAATTTGTGTAATCTATGGTGAAAAGAGCAGGGGATTCCGAACTAAAAGCAATGCCTATGCTCATGCTTACAGTCCTATTTGAGGGTCAGAATCGCTTTGAGTGTGAAATAGTACAACCTCTTACTTGCATATTGAGTGAAAATCTCGTGAGAATTGGGTTTGAAATCAACTCATTGAGGTAACATCAAGTCGATTCTTAAATAGAGGGCAAGTTGTTCATTCATTTTCCTTGTAAATAACTTTTGACATAAATTGACTGAATGGTAACAAGAATTACAGCAGAATGTTAGTTTTGAACTGATGTTTTTCTTGAAAATCTTCTTACAACATGACTGATGCAGGTGTGAATAATCTGATTGGATGAAAGTTCACGTAACTGCAATGATCTTAACTGATTTATTGAAGAAGTTTGTGGGTACCTTCACTGAAAACCCTCAGGAGACTTCACTCCTCCACTAGGGATCACCTAGGGGTTTAAAAGGCTTGTTGCATATGCTAAATGCAACTGTGCTCCCTACAAAAGTGGTTGTTTACTTTGTTTTTAATTTTGTCTTTGCTCAGGGACTAGCAAAGCTTAGGTTTGGGGGTGTGTTGAGAACTGGAAAATACCATTTTTCACCCCTCAACCTGAGTCTTGATAGACCTTTGAAAGAACTAAATAAGTGTTCTAAGTGCTTGTGTTTCAGCTAACAATAAAGACAGGCTTAACCATAAAAGAAGCTTAAAAGTGCCAAAACGATGATAATCCATGTCGATCCAAAGGAAGAAAGAGAAGGGACAACCTCACTAGTTGTTAAAAGGTCTGAACTGAAGAGACAAAGACCTGGTCTCAACCCAGAAAAGAAGTATGGAGCAATTCGAACAGAAAAATGCACTACAGAGTACTTTTCGCAAAGAACCTGAACTGTTCAAAAAGAACCTGAACTCTGCGAAAAGAACTAAAAACTCCAGGCTTAACTTTCGAAGAGCACCTGAACTCTTCGAAGAGATGATTGACCTTTTCGTAAAGAAGAAAACTCCATTCGAACAGAACCAGGAATAGAATTAGAAGAATACTTTAATTAAAAGTTTAGCTAATGACAGATTTGAGAAGATTGATGAAGATAGACTCCTAAGATCTCTACTGCTGTTATAAAGGAAAGAAATCTGAAACACATAACCTATTGAAAGCGAGGAAGAATAAACTTAGAATTCGAGTTATATTAGGAATCTTATATTTTAGTAGTTTCTTTTATTAGAATTAGAACTTTGTAAATTGACTCCTTATGATCTATATATAAGAGAGCCCGATATAGGAATAATTATTGAAGAATTTCACAACATCAATTGATAACTGAGGTCTATGTTTTCTCTTGATCAAAGTAGTTTAGGATTTATAAAGTAACATCGTCTCTAGTTCTCTGAGGGCTTACCTAACAACCAAGGCTGAGGAAGCTGAAAGATCAACCCTTTGGATGGTTCTACTTATGCTTTCTAAACATCTTTGAATTTTGATTTGAATTGATGACTCAGGTTGAAGTTTGCAGATTAGTGTAACGGTTTTGCTTTTCCATCTTCAATTTTCTTGAATATGATTAACGCTCAGATTTTAGGAGATTATTGATTAGATTAAATCTATATTGAAGAATTTTAGTTTTTGATTGACGACCAAATTTTGGAAGGCTATTGTGACAGCCCGAATTTTGAAGCCCTGAAACTCGAGCCGTCGGCACGATCTTCGAGGTCGTGCCCAAGCATACTTGCCAAACACATGGTACAAATACACACCCAAAAGAGTAAATGCACTTTTTATTACACAACGAGAGGTCCAGAGAAAAGATCTCTTTTACCATCACACATCCTACTACAAAATGGCCCCAAATTACGGTCCTAATCCCATGCCATCAGCATGCACAAAAGAACCGAACCAAACCATCGGTGACATCCAAAGTCACCCTTGATGATTCGCAAAAAAAATAAGTAATATCCTCAATTACACTTCTTTCAAATTCACATGGCTAGACGTACCGGCCTTACAATATAATATCAGAATCACGCAATGGTGTCCACTAAAAGAAATCCTTCGGAGGAGGCTCGTTCTCCTAAAGAGGCACGTAATCCGAATCCACTCTATCCTGTTCATCTGCCACCAAGTCTTACCTGTACCTGTGACATATAGTCGAAAGAGTGAGCTACATCATAGCTCATCAAGGAAAAACAAATCTAATATGCATATTTTTCATAAACATATCATTCATGATGTATCACATTACACATTTACTAGAAGAAAACACATAGTTTAATGAAATTGGTAAATCTATGAAAACTGATAGAAGATGCATATTCAAAACTTAACTATCATTATTCAAAAAATGTCCTTTTTTCCAAAATCACAGTTAAATCATTCACTTAAATAGTGCCCAAGTAATATAGCATCGAGCCCCAATGGAATACCCACCATCGTCATTCAATTGAACCCTTTTTCATGAATTTACAAGCCCTCAGGAATGGAGTGACTTGTCGGAAAAAATATTTCCATAATTGGAAACTGAAGACCGGATATCCCGCCGGACCGGAGCACAAGTTGTATGGATATCCCGCTGTACCAGTTGCGGATATCCCACCGCATCGGTCGCGGTTATACCACTGCGCCGGTTAGGTATTCACATAACCTTAAACCAAAGTACAGAAGTTAAATATAGTTATTCACTATAAAGTGCGATAAACATACTAGTTTCAAGCTTTTAAAGTTCACACCCATGCATATTTTCACATCAACTTAATGTCACGTTCACAAGCACATATCAAAGTTACTTGCCGAGAGTACCAATGTGCTTCTCAAAATCCGTAACATAATTACACATGATTTATCTTTGTGAATTCACAAACAAGACAAACAAGCATATTCAAAAGCATAGTAATTTCATACTAAACATATTCGTAAAACTCATGCAGCATGCATCACTACGCACATGTTCACGAAATTCAATTACACATATTAAATGGTTTTCCTCACCTCGTGCTAAGCTCCTAGGCTCACAGAGCTCAGACCTGCTTCACATTCCCTCTAGGCTCGGTCACACCTAACACACATATGATCATGATCAGAATGTCAGAATTGATGTGAAAAGGGAGATATTTCATATCCCCAATGTCCTTAACATCAAAACAGAAGACAACATAACTATCAAGAATCGACTGGTCAAATCCCAATTCGACCGGTCGGTTTCAATTAGGAAACCCAGACCTTCACTTTGCATTAAAACTGACAAGTTGATATCCAAAATTGACTGGCTAGATCTCTAAAATCGACCAGTTGGTTTTGGTTTGACCGGTCGAGACCCCAAAACTATAAATATTTAACCTCCTGTTTCATGGAAATCGACCGGTTGAATCCATCCCGACCGGTCGGCTTTTTGAAATCGACCGGTCAAATTTAATTCGATCAGTCAGAATCGCTCTTGGGTCCAACCACTTCCTCTTAGAACCAAATCGGCCGATCGGTTCAAAATTTGACCAGTCGGTTTTCACCAACCTTCACTCGGCTAGGGTCTGTTCTTCCCAATCCATTTCCATCATTTTTCTTCCATTTCTTTCCAATTTCCTCTTTCACATACACATCTAAATTACAATTTTACTCTACATACACATTACCAAGAATTATCATAAGAATCATACCTTCGAATCGACCGATCCATCGATCCAAAACTCCACACTCCAAGTTAGGGATTTGCACCTAGGGCTTCCAAATTTTGCGAGATCCAACACCGAATTGAATGCGTGGTTCCAATTCCTCGTGCACACAGAATCACACAACCCTCATAAATTCCTCACTTCTTTACTCCTCTTCTCTCTCTTCATAAATCCCTCACCATCCTAAACAAGAGAATTAACTTCTCTTTCCCCTCTTATAAAGGTCAACAGATTGGGAGTTGAACACCAGAACACAGAATTGTTATATCTATCTCACCTAAGGCTTATATACATGGCCTATCCACTTTCTAGTTTCACTCAACCCTTGGTCCTTACGACTCATCCAATCTTTCATAGGGTCAAGCACGTGATCTAATAGGCACGCACCCCTAGGTAATTGTTGTAAAGGTAAGAATTTTCTGGGATGTTATATTCTCCCCTCCTTAGGAATTTTCATCCTCGAAAATTGACTATGCTTGGACGGGGGTATAGGGGTCCCCACACCCGCGAGTGTGAAGCACTCCCCCCCCGCCACACTCAGAGAGTGAAGGGAGGGCGATCAAAGCGTCCAACATTAGAGAATCCAATCCTTTAAGAAGGACTAAACAGGGTCCTAACTTAAGCAAAAATAGCTACCCGAGGCTAGCCAACATTTACCCAATGACAACACACAGAAGACCTCACTTATTAATCCATGAGGTTAAACAGTTGTAGTTTAAGTACCTGCAAGCAAGGATCAAAATTTCGGTCATAATTTTTTATTTTCATCTGAAATTTCGGCTGATAATATGCCTCCAGTCCGAAATTTCGGTCCCTCAATTTTTTTATTTTTTTTGAAGCAATAAACACATTGAAAAGTCTTTTTTTTTTTTTTTTCTTTTAAGACATCCAAAGGTCCCAACTTTGTTTTGACCGAAATTTTGACACCAAAAGGTCCCAAAGTCAATAAGTCAATATATATATATATATATATATATATATATATAAGGAGTCCATGCCATGGCTTTTCGATTTTCATGGAGTCCATGCCATGGACTTCATGCCTCCATGGTGTGTCATGTACTCACATGCTCCATAGCTTTTCGATTTTCATTTTGATTTCGGGTTGGACCTAGTGACACGTGTACGGTGCGCTACCTTGATATCCGGCTTGTGAACAGATTTAAATTAATAAAAAAAAAAATTTAACCCATAGTTTTTTTTTAAAACAAAAAATAGTCTAAATACAAATGCCATTTTGGTTTTTTTTTCCTTAAGAGCAACCCATTTAGAATAAACCTAAGTTGTGCTCAAGCCTTTGAGGTTGCTCTTTGGGGGCATCCCACTTTAAAAATCGGGTTAAAGGGCAGCCTACTACGACAGTAGTATTGCCAACCAAACCATTAAGCTGCTCTTTGCCTCGAAAGAGCAAGCCTATATTAATTAAGAAAAATACAAACTTCTCACGAATATCATCAAATTTAATTACACATTAATTGGAACCAAAATCAAAATCACATAGAACTTCATAGCCACATAGAATTTCTCGCGGACTCTTGATCGTCATCTTCATCATTGAAGCTTGATGAGGTCTATAATATACATCTCCACCGTAAGGATACTGGTACGAGCTGCCAAATAACTGAGATACGAAGTCCGTAGGAGGTTCATAAGTTGGTGGATGGATGGGAATAGGGGTAAATAATATATTCTCCTGCTCATTCTAATGGAATCCAAACTGACCGAAAGAACGCACAATTTCGGAAATGTAGTCCCTTTCACGTGGTGGAGTCACCCATGATTCTGCTTCTCCCCTTCCATCCACCCCATCACCACGGAATGTAGGAGGTCAACAAGGGTAGCTATGCTGTCATCTTCCCATTGACGGACCCCTTCAAAATCCTGACCATAATATGCACCTACTGGTGAGGGTACCCATGTTTCATTCCCACCATCATCATCATCACCACCACCATCAGTACCATCACCATCATCACCCCCATCATCACCACCATCATCATCATCGTCATCTGGTGGTGTACCAATACATCATAATCGTCTTTTCCTTTGAGGTTGTGATGATCCAGATGGACCCTCTTTGGCCTGCCTTTCTAGGCTATCCAACCATTTTATTCCCTGACTATCGAGCACTGCTTCTTCTCTCTCCTCAATCCACTCTCTCAATGGGTCTGCTTCATCGAATATGTTGCCCAATTTGATGGGATTGAATGACTCATTAGCTGACATCAATGCTGAAAATCGGTATTATTAGTATTTACTATTATTGAAAAAAAAAAATCTAAACAATAATGGGGTGACAATTAATACCGAGCGGCGCCCTGTTGATGTCTCTCACCCTCAACCTCATGTTGTAGTGACAGTAGACCAGGTCTTGCAGTCTTTCCATAGTGAGTCGATTACGGGTATTTGTGTGGATGAGAGAGAAAGTACTCCAGTTCCTCTCGCAATTTGAAGAGGAGGTGGACTGAGAGAGGACACGCATGGCAACCTTTCTCAATATAGGAACTTCACCCGCATCCCCATAGTGCATCCACCAATCTGCTACATAAAGAAATGTTAAGTCTCTTAAAGTAAATGACAATGTGATGTTTATACAAAAAATAAAAAAATCAAAATTGAATTACCCGGTTTATCATTATACATTTCCCTTAAGGCGAGAGGGGAACCAAATTTCCCTTGTCTTTTCCTTAATAAATTGATCTATATAAAATTTAGAGCATCATATTGTTAGATAATATAAATTATAAACTATAAATAAAAAATAGATGGTGTGAAGTGTAAGGTCTAAAACAGATTCTCACTTCCCGTATGGCCCTCCCTCGATCTGCCAAGTTAGGTACCATTCTTCGAATAACATTGCACGTAGAGGTGTACTCAGTGGTCGTGGTGAGTTGCCTATTGTATTGGTAGATGGGGTTGAGGAAGTGACCTGTTAAAAGTTAAAACCATTCATTAGTGATTTAAGGATTAATGCAACATTTTATTAAAATATTTTAGAAACTTAAACAACAATATACGTATCGGCTCCATGCAAGTCTTGGTGGAATTTTTTTTCCCACCTGCCATCAATGATTTTCCAATATTTTTTGTAGCTTTTGGAGAATTTCTCTTTAATGACCAGTTTACCCATCTTCATAGCCTCATACAAATAGCCCATCATAGGCTTATCGTCCCCATCAACGAGTCTCAAAACTTGGACCAATGGCTCAGTGACATTCAACACAATCTCCATCCTATTCCAGAAAGAACTATTATAAATTGTATCTGATACCTCTATTGCCAATAGTCGTTTCTTTTTTGGGCGTTTCCTTTCATACTCGATCCATGAAGGCAACCCACACAAAGCTTTCAAACCATTCATGTGTCTCAATATGCTTTGCATTGCTAAAAAGTTGGTTGCAAAATGAGTGATTGCCGGTCTTACCAAGTCCACATGATCGGTAAACGATTTCCTGATATTTACTAGACTCAAACTTTGGTATATGAAGCTGGAGACCATCTTACTCTTCGTGATGATCTCTTTAAAGGAAGGAAGAGCCGAGAGGTCCTCAAGCATAAGATCTAAGTAGTGAGCCGCACATGTTGTCCAATAGAGATGTGGGCGTCTCTCCATAAGTTTCATGCCGGCGGCCTTATAATTAGCCACATTGTCAGTTACTATTTAGACAACCCTCTCTTCTCCAATATCTCGAATCACCTCATCCATAAGCTGAAACAAATATTTTGCGCTTTTAACCTCTTTTGAAGCATTTACAAATTTCAAAAAAATTGTTCCTTCATCGCAATAAACCAGAAAGTTTATAAGGGATTGCCTGGTCTGAGTCGTCCACCATCACACATGATGGTGCAACCCCTTTCATCCCACACTTGATTAATGGTCTTCATGTATGCATCGACCTCCACAACTTCATCTTTAAGGAGAGGCCCATAACCTTGATAAGCCAATGGTAAAGGCACTCCTGGTCCGGCCTCTACTTGAGTGTCCATCATCGTTTTAAAATATGGTGATTCGACCATTATAGTTGGCACGTGGTTGTACACTAAAAACTTTGTTACGATCTTACCTAACCTTTTTCCCCATGTTTTTAAGAAGGTATTAGAAATCTTGGGTTGTCTGGCACTCTGGCTCCTAAATAAATAAGGATCGATCGGCCCTACAGATCTCATACGGAAGGAAGTACTAGTCGGTCCACTCTCCTCCATGATATGTGGTGCCTGCCTCGACCTTCAACCCCTCTCATGATAAGAGGGTCCACTCAAACCCCTTTCAAACCTATGCATTTCGGCTTCTTCATCTTCTTTTCTTCAATTTTTTGCTAGACTAATTTTGGTAGCCCTACTAGGTTCACGAAGCTGATCACGACTCTCATCATCTTCAGATACTCCTGTAACTTCTTTCATTCTGATACTATCCAATAATTATTTCTTTTTTTACTCAGCTACGGTACGCTTCCCTTTGGCATGAGCAATCAACTATTTGATCATGATTACCAAATGCTTGTAGTTAGAAAGAAAAGAAAACTACAAAGGCGGATGGTCGGATTAGCAAATCATGGGGTTCAAGTGTTCAACCATCCCCTCATCTCGCATTTCATGTGTGGGGCACACTAAATGGGTGTGCAGAATATGTGGTTCAAGATAGGGTGATTAAACTTTATATATGAAAGGGTAATGCATTATCTATTTATATATATATAAAGATATATAATATATATATATCTATATATAAATATAAATATATAAAGATATATATATATATATAAATATATAAAGATATATATATATATATATATAAAGATATATATCTTGATATATATATATATATATTAATCTTTATATAAATATAAATATAAATATATAATCTTTAGATAAATATATTAATGTTTATAAGGAAAATGATGATTCCGATCCCGAATCCTGAACCGAAAATCGAAGGGTAATGCATTATCTATATATATATAAAGATATACCCCAAACAAACCCAAAAAAAAAGAAGCCTGGAGTCATTACACTTGCGAGTCTTAATTAATATAGTGAACTAGGCTCTCTCAACTTTCTTAGAACAATTGGGGGTATTGAGCTCAAACTTCCTCCTCATGCTCCCAAGTAGCTTCTTCGGGAGGATGATGTCCCCATTTAACGAGTACTAAAGGAATACTTTTGGTATGTAAGACTTGTTCTTTTCTATCGAGGATTTGTGCCGGCTCCTCTATCATCGTCATATCCTCAAACATTTCCATCGGCTGATCTTTTAGGATTTGCATAGGATCTCTAACATATATTCGGAGCATGGATACGTGAAATACGTTATGCACTCGATCAAACAGAGGAGGTAGTCCAATCCTATAAGCAACTTCACCCACTTGTTGAGACCTAAAAAGTACCACTTTTCACCCCTTAACTTAGCCTTTGATTAGACCCTTAGCCATCTAATAAAGGTTTGTTAAGTGTTTTTTGTAGATAATAAATAGCATAGCAATAAGGCCATAAATCATGTTAAGGAGCCTGTATTGGCACCAGAAGTACCTCAGAAGAAAGAGCCATGAATCCAGACCTGAGGCAAGCCTCGCGCAGCTGACAAAGCTTCAGAGGATTCAGAAAAATATGCTTCGCACAGTCCTCGTGAAGTCCCAAGACTTCACAACAACTTCTCACACAGTGGAGTGACAGAAGAGCTTCAGAAGCCTTGAGTCACGTAGCTCTCGCGAAGTTCAGAAGTTAAAGGTCGCGCAGTTCAAGAGAACCTGTCGCGCAGCAGCCGCGGGATGCAAATGTCAAGAGAACCTGTTGCATAGTCCAGAAAAGCCTCAAAGCCTCGCAAAGATCCTTGCAAAGTTTCATTAAGAAGTGAACGTCTCGCGCAGTTCTTGCGCTGTTCAGGAAGAAACCAGCCTCGCGAAGACCAAAGTAAGCCTCGCCAAGATCTATTGTGAAATGGAATGCTCACACAGTTCCCGCGCTATTCACAAGTAGCAATCCAATCGCGCGAAGCCCAATCCAGCGAGAGTTTAACTATCTACCTCGTGATTGCTCAAAGCATCAAGAAGCTGTAACCCCGCGACGTCTGAAGTTTTAATGCAAACTCATCCTCGCGAAGTCAGTGCTACCACGCGACAAGTCTGGGAATTAATTGCAACCTGGCGAAGCTCTGAACTCCAACTTCCATCATTTTGTAGAGGACATTTTGGGGATTTCCAGCGATTAGGGCATGCACTTCCATGCTCAAATCTATGTGCACACACCCCGAGGCATCCAAGGATCATTAATGGGCCACGTGGCATCGCTAAAATTAGGGTTTCCTAACCCTAATGCGCCGCCACACCCACTGCTATATAAACCTAAGCCTGGTTTAGGTTTAGGGAACTTTTGGAGGGCTTCTTTTGAGACTTTTTAGAGTTCTTAGACTTAGACACCAGCGGATGCTCAGACTGTATCACTGATACGAGATCTGAGATCTTCTTCTTTTCTATTCTAGTTGTAAGTAGTTTTCCATTTTTCTTGTTCTTCTCTCCATGGCCCAGCACTTGCTGGCCATGCCTATGTATGTCTATTGAGATTAGATTAATGGAATTCATGATTGGGTGTTGTACTTTTATGGGATTCGTGTGTTTGTGAGTTGTTCTGTGCAAGGCTGCTGCTTTGTGATCCACCATTGCTTTGGCTGTGATTCAAAGCAATGGAGGACTGATTATAAGGACCCATTCAGATCCAAGTGACTTTTGTGTCTGGGCTATCATGGTCCGATACAGCCTTAGCCCCACCACAGGACCCACTAGATCTGAAATCCCCATGGAAGCCTGAGCTGGTAGCCTTGTGACCATGGTGGTGGTAACAATATTCTTGTTTTGTTTTGGGTTCCATGAGGAGGATAGCCTCTGGGATAGTTTGTGACCATTCAAGTGGACAGGTTATAGCCTTAGGGTGAATCTAATCCGCCGATCCAAAATGGATCCTTCTTCTCCGAGCCTGAGATTGTAGCCTGGTAGGAGATTATACAGAGATAGACTCCCCTATATTAGTATAGACCCACCATAAGATGGCAGATCTGATCTGGGTATGGAGATAGTAAGCTTGTGACTGGACCATTGTAGTCCCACTCAAGTAATGGACAGCTAGATCTAAGGTGGTACTCAATCTCTTGCTGGCTCTATGTGTCTGGGCTATCATGGTCCTTTACAGCCTTAGCCCCGCACATAGAGCTTTAGAGGTTGAGGTTCCCTATGGATTGCTAAGCTTATAGCCTGGATGAAGTAGTGCCTAAAATGATTAACTTATTTTGACCCATTTCTAGATTGTGGTTCCCCTATGGGATAGTCTGTGACCATTTAAGTGGATAGGTTATAACCTTAAGGGATTGGATCATGGCACAGAGATGAGTTGGATTCTCTCTCTCCTCTTTGGTGATAGTGTAGCCATTGGACAAGATTTCTATACCAGCAGACCTGGATCTGAGTCATAAATCCCAGCAGATCTGAACCCAATAGCATACTTCTCACCCTTTTATATTTATTTTGCCCCACTCCATCCATCTTCTCAACCCTTTCTGTAGTTAATTCATTAAGCTACCTTAGGATACTTAGAATAAGTGACCCTAAACTCCCCTCCTTTTAGGACTGCCAGGTCTGTAGTCAGATCTGGAGGGACTACTAGAGATGGCTCCCTTGGAGCCGTAGATCACTTTTCCCTGTGGGACAAACTCTTACTTATCAAAACTTGCTACAAATGAACCCTGTACCTTGTAGGTCTAGGATTTCTCAGTTGTGCTGATTTCATCCCCTATTTTACTTTGATTTTAAATTGCTTTTACCACCAACAAATAAAGTAAGTCATCTGGGAAATATGCAACAAGTTTTTGGTGCCGTTGCCGGGGATGAGATGATCTATTAGTAGCCCCTAGGATTTTTGTATTTTTAGTATTCTTTGTAGCTGTGAATAATTGATACTGCTGATGTAAGTTTGAATCTTTCTTACAAATCTAGACAACAGTAGAGAAGGACAGTGGACTGCATTTGGAGATTAGCTACCTCTGTTTTCAAATTCTCTAACCTTTAAAACTCTGTCTATTTCTCTTACAATTTCCATAGCAGTATTTAGGATAGTTGTTAATTTATGTTTACTTAAATAGTTGTAAATTTGTTAGATAAATTCTTTGAGTCAAGTGCAATGTGCCTGCAAGGAGTTGTCCTTGCTGGTGGTGTGTTTGTATGCTAGGTAGGAGATCTCATAGTCCTACTTTAGAGCCTTTCAACCCTGAGCTAGAAAGGGGTAGAAGACTTAGAAGGAACAGGCACACCACAGCTGAGCCCCCAATTGGATCTGAGACAGTAGCAATGGGTGAAGAACAACCCAGAACTCTTAAGGAGTTGAATGCTCCGGATGACTATAACTCTCCCTTTAGCATTCAATTCCCTGATGTTCAAGGGAATTATGAAATTAAAACTTCCATCATCCAGATGCTGCCCTCTTTCCATGGGCTTAGCAAGGAGGACCCTTACAAGCATATTGACCAATTTTTGGCCTTGTGCACCACATTCAATATCGTTGGTTTGGGACCTGAGGCTACTAGGCTCAAACTCTTTCCCTTTTCTCTGAAGGATAGGGCTAGTACATGGCTGGCCACTCTTCCCAACAATAGCATTGCATCTTGGAAAGACCTACAGACCAAGTTCCTGGCAAAGTTCTTCCCAGAGACCAAAACTAGCCAGTTGAGGAAGGAAATTCTTGCTTTTGCCTAAGCCCCAACTGAGGATTTTAATCAAGCCTGGGATAGGTTTAAGGAAATGCTCAAACAATGCCCCCACCACAAGATCCCAGACTGGCAGCTTGTACAAAGCGTCTACAATGGGATTGATGAGAAAAATAGAGATATGGTTGATGCCTCTTGTGGTGGAACCTACATGCACAAGACTGCTGATGAGGCATGGGAATTGTTTGAAGTAATCAATGAAAATGCTTTTCAAAAGCTATCCCTGGCAAGAACTAGTCAGGAGTCTGTGTCAAAAGTGGAGCCTGCTTCATTGACAAGAGGAAAAGTTTATGAGGTGTCTGGGAACAATGATCTACAGCTACAGATGGCAAACCTCTCTTTGAAGTTTGACAAATTACTGACTGTAATGCAACCCAGAAGGGCTGCTCAAGTGGTGGAGGCATGTCTGATATGCTAGTCCCCACAGCACACAGCAGAGGAATGTCCATCTGCAGGACAATATCCTGAATTGGTATTGGAACATGCTGCTGCTGCACAATCTTTTGGCCCACAACAATCTGGTGGCTACAACAGACAGCCATATGGATACCAGCACCAAAATGCTGGTTACCAATGGAGAGACCACCCCAATCTGAGGTGGAGGCAAGACAATTATATGCAGCCCCAGCAAATGTTGGCCTTACCCCAAAGGCCACAGCAGCAGCTCAATCAGGGATATGCCCCTAGGTTTAATTTTCAACACCAGCAGTAGCCCCATCAGCAACAAAATCAATTGGTCTTATCCCCATCTCATCTCAGAAATGCTTCTTTCGAGGACCAGGTCTTGACCTCACTGTAAAACTTGGGGTACGTGGCTCAGACTGTGAATTCTCATGGTCAGAGCATAAAGAAGATGGAAGAGCAGATTGGCCAACTAGCGAATGCCTTAGCTAAAATAGAGGAGGGGAGGTTGCCCAGTCAGCCAGTGGTTAATCCCAAGGGCCAATTTTTGATTGGTGAAGGATCCTCAAGCCTTGAGGGGCAGGGGGAACTTTCATTAAATTGATTCACAGAAGTGTACATTTTCTATGATATGAACTTTAGTGTGGTTTGTTCTTTTTACTGTTTATAGGAATGCTTAGTGATATCATCGGAGTCTGAGTCTGTATGCCTGAATTTTCCTACCTATTTTCATTCTTATTCCCTTTGAATTGATGATTGTGATTGAACAAAGGATGGTGGTACTGTTTTGATAATGCGAATGCTGTTTGAATTTGATGTTTTAATTAAATGCTTTTTGAGTAATTGCATGATTAATTATTGGGAAAGCAGGGAGAGTCCTGTTTAGAATGACTAAAGGTGTCCCTGGAAAAGAGAATGTGAGAGAATCTACACACAAAACATAGGAAAATGATAGATAAATGGGTGTGTGATCCTTGTCACTGTTTTAGCTGTTGCGAGGTTCTGAGAAATAGGCGTGGTTTCTTCTCGCGTAGTTCATAAGATGTTATCCTGCTAAGCTGTCGCGAGATTTAATACAATTGTGTGGACTCTCTCGCGCGATCCAAATGAAAGTCCAATCTCGCGACCCACTCCTTCCAATCTAGCGAGCTGACATTTTCAAAGCGCGCCGAACCTCGCAATTTATATAATCCAACCTCGCGCTGCTTTCCTTTTTTGTTTTCTCTTTCTTTTCCAGCCAGCGAAACCCTAGCTCTGACTCCCATTAATCTCTCTCCTCCAGCATCCATTTTATAGTCCATCATTCACCTTCTAATTCTGGGGATTTGCTCCTACATCCTCCATCACCAGTTGCCCTCTGATTGAAGCTCTCGCGATCTTTCGTGCATCAGATTTAACAGAACCCTAAGTTCTAGGGTAAGACTCAGCTCTTAACCGTTGCTTTTCATTTTTTCAAACTACACATTCACAGAGGAGAAGTTCAATGGCCCCTAAGAGTGCACCTATGAAAAGAGCAAGGGATAAGACTGTTGTTGCCTCTAAGTGTGCATGATTTATTTGTGTTTTGAAAACAAATTTGCAATTGCTAAGTTATACTGATTCTGGAATATAAAAAAGGGTAAAGAAATATCAGCACAGAGAGAAGTGAATTAGCCTGCAAGATCAGGGTTAATTGTAGCAAGTTCAAAATATAAATGAGTAGAAGATCGTCCACAGAGAATTTGTTTAAAATGTAAGATAAACCTCCAGATCTGAGCTACCAGATCTGGCCTCTTATCCTATCTATAAAGCACATAAGATGGGAGGTTGAATTTGTCACATTTAACTAAATGATAAAAGTAAAAGTTAAACTAAATGATCCAGATCTGAGTTGGGGGGATTTTGAGGTAAACTTATAAAAATGGAGAAATAATATCTAACTTTGATTTGGTCCTTGAAACACAATGAGAATGACTACGGATCAAATGAGAAATGATCCAATCTTCATCTGGCTACAAGCACAGATGTAAGAGAAATAAATCTAACTCAAGGATTAGATTTAGGCTTATGGCTATGGTCTGTCCACTTTAATGGCCACAGACCATCCAATAGTCTTTAATCTAAACCCTTAATTTAGAACAAGAAACATCACTACAAATGCTGTGAGAGATTAGGTTACAAACACTAATTCCCACAGGATTAATGAATCAAGGGAAATTGCATGAAAAACAGTAAATCTAAAGGAGTCTAATGCAATAAGGAGATCAGAGGGAACCCTTAACATGAGTCCAATTGAGAATGTACGGTTTACAGCAACCTTTTCAAATTCACCATTACAATTACAGAGCACAGCTTAAACAACTCTCAGATTTGTAGTCTTGAATACAACTCTCCTTTGAATTACAGAAGTATCTCACAGCTCTCAATTGCAAGTAAAAGTGAGGCTATTACAGGGATTTCAGACAAACTATCTGATTTGGAAATGGGGGAATAGGAATGAAACTCAAAATCTGGATCCCCAAATTGGGCAAATGGTTCATCTATTTATAGTTTTCCCCAGGTCTAGCTCAGATGCGTATCGACCAATCAGAAGTGCTCAGATCTGTATCAACCAATGGTAGTCGAGCACAAGGATCCAGATCTGTTCTGGCCAATCAGAATTGCTCGATCTAGTTCAGCCAATCAGGCGACATAAGCATCAATTCTGTTATGCATTTTGAAAATCTGTTAGAGCTTCTAGAAGTTCCTGCCAAGTTATTTCATCTCTGGGTGCTCACATGGGGTGGAATATGCCTTCGCTTCATGCTTAAAATCTTCTGGAATGTCCTTAGGTTTTTAAATGCATTGGGATGCATGAAAAAGATTACTGAATTACCCTTGCAAAAGCTGGGAATCTCCAAAATACCATTTCGCATAGTTTAGGGAACTTTTCGCAAGGTATTGTGACTCCTGAAGCTCTTTTCGCAACGTTCAGGATCTGCTCGAAAGGAGTTCTCTTCTTTTTAAAAAGGTCAATCATCTCTTCGAAGAGTTCAGGTGCTCTTCGAAAACTAAGCCTGGAGTTTTTAGTTCTTTTCGCAGAGTTCAGGTTCTTTTCGAAAAGTTCAGGTTCTTTTCGAAAAGCACTCTGTAGTGCATTTTTCTGTTCGAATTGTTCCATACTTCTTTTCTGGGTTGAGACCAGGTCTTCGCCTCTTTAGTTCAGGCCTTTTAACAACTAGTGAGGTTGTTCCTTCCCTTTCTTCCTTTGGATCGACATGGATTATCATCTTTTTGGCACTTTTAGGCTGCTTTCATGGTTAAGCCTGTCTTTATTGTTAGCTGTAACACAAGCACTTAAAACACTTATTTAGTTCTCTCAAAGGTCTATCAAGACCCAGGTTAAGGGGTAAAAAATGGTATTTTTCAGTTCTCAACACACCCCCAAACCTAAGCTTTGCTAGTCCCTGAGCAAAGGAAAAAAAAAATAGAATGAAAAGCCACTTTTGTAGGAAACACAGTTGCATTTAGCATATGCAACAAGCCTTTTAAACCCCTAGGTGATCCCTAGTGTAGGAGTGAAGTCTCTTGAGGGTTTTCAGTGAAGGTACCCACAAACTTCTTCAATAAATCAGTTAAGATCACTACAATTCTGTTACAACAAACTTTCATCCAATCTGATTATTCACACCTGCATCAGTCATGTTGTAAGAATATTTTCAAGAAAAACATCAGTTCAAAACTAAAATTCTGCTGTAATTCCTTTTACCATTCAGTCAATTTGTGTCAAAAAGTTATTTACAAGAAAAATTAATTAACAGCTTGCCTTCTATTTAAGAATCCAGCTTTGATGTTACCCCAATGAGTTGATTTCAAACCCAACTCTCTCCAGGATTTTCACTCAACATGCAAGTAAGAGGGTTGTACTATTTCACACGGCTCAAGAGCAGTTACAACCCTCAAATAGGAGTGTAAGCATGAGCATAGACATTGCTTTTTAGTTCTGAATTCACTGCTCTTTTCACCATAGATTACACAAATTCTTATCTCCATGTGACAGCTCAATTCATCATTGATCAGTAAGGACTTTACTTGGGTTGTAATGTCGCTTATGGGTGAAATTTATCAAGAATAAAGGGGTGGAATGGTGTTCAAAATTGAGAAGTCAGTCAAGGTGAGGAGGTGATAAACACACCTTCTTTAATTCAACATATTTTCATCTTCTTCTTTGAATTTTCAGAGCCAAAGTGGCCATCTTTTTCTCTTTCTTTTTCAAACTTCCAATGAAATGCCTTCTCTCTTTTTCTTCTTTTTTTTTTTTTTTTTTTCAAAGTAGCATTGACTGGAATGCCACATTTCTTCTGCTGATACATCATTGCCTTCAATTATTATTCTTCTTTTGTTGTCAAACTGTTACTCAATTCTCCTTTCTTCAGCTTCCTTCCCTTTATCTTCTGACTTCTTAGAGTGAGGGTTAGGCTAAATGAAGTTGATGAGGTTATTTGATGAGGTTTCAAAGAAATCTTAGATTTGTAAAGCTCAAATGGTGTGTATCAAGGGCAGTTTCAAAAGGTGGGGCTTTGTAAGGTTCAAACTGCCCAAAAGGAGGCCTTACATCATGTCTTTAATATCACGATTGCTGTCAAATTATTTCAATTTGGATATGTGTAACTTCTAGTGAAAGTAAGCGTGTTCAAAGCATCCTAGAGTAAAAAATTCATACCTCCAAAGAATACATTTTAAAAACCTCACTAGGTGTGGTTTTCTATCAAATTCCTGAGGTATATCATCACTGTTTTCCCTCTTTTTAGGTTTACTAAAACATCAATTTTCTTTTGGAAATTTTCTGACATTCACTTCATGAAAGTATTAGAATTACACTAGAAATTAATTTCAAAAAGTTTTTAACTTCTTCATTTTTCAAAACAGCAGGTGTGAAATTACTTCATTTTCAAAAATTCCACTGATCGTAAGCTGTATTGATGTTAACTCAATTATTGACATTTCTGCCACACCCCCAAACCTAAGGGGAGCAGGGACCACACTGGTCCAAAGCAAAGAAAAGAAACAATCAAGAACAAAAATCATAATGATAAGAAGAAAGAACAAAAATGCACAGTAATTTCACAAGAAAAACCAGAATTTTATATTACTAACTCATAACACAAATAAGTACAATGTGATTTAATAACTGGGGTCAAAATCTGTATCATAAGTTGGTTCAATGGGATCAGAACTGGAGTCACTGTCAGAGTCAGAACTAGAATCAGTATTGGAGTCTGAACTTGATTTAGCCTTCTCCTGGATTGTGTTTTGCAGCTCAGTGTATTTCTCTGATTTGATCTTTTTGGTGAGGCCAATGTACTTTCCAAGTCTAGTAGTCCTCAGTTTTTCCTGGTCAAGTTGTACATGCAACATGGTCACCTTGTGCTGCTCACTCCGAACCATCTGAAAAGTTTGACCCAGCAGGTCCTTCATTTTCTCTCTCTCAAATTTCATGAATAACTCCAATTTCCGAATCTGGTTTTCATAAGGGGTTCTAATGTAAGCTTGCAAATCAGCTAACCCCTTGAGGACATCTCTACAGATATATGGATTTTCTTCCATGACCCTTCTGAGGGTGGCAAATCTGGGAAGGGGAATGGAATGGTAGGGGACCAAAGGTATCCCAGCTGTGGGAGTGGGAGTAGAAGTGTCCAGAAGGATGACTTCAGGGTCGGTCTAATTGGCTTGATCAGAGAAAGTGAGGAGTGGTGAAGTGGACTCAACCAGAGGTACTTCAGGTTCAGTTTGGGTAGCATGGGCAGTAGTGGTGGGGGTGGGCAGATCAACCAATACTACCTCAGGTTCTGTTTGGGTATCATGGTCATCAACAGCAGGTACAGTGGTAATGGTAGTTGTGTGGGATGTGGAGGCTAAGGTTTGGAGAAGGTCATTGGTCACAGACTAGTTTTCTGTGTTGATCTATAGTTGGGCTTGGTTGGATTGGAGGAAGGTAAGTATTTGGCTAATAGATTCAGGTGTGGGGGAGGTATGCATAGCAGGGATTGGTAAAACTGAAGTGGATGGTGGAGGTGCAATGGGTGAAATGGCTGTAAAGGGAGAAGTAGGCAAGTGAGTGAAATGAGGAGGGTCAGGTATAGGGACAGGTTCAAGCCCAACGTTTTCAAAAATAGACCCCATTAATGAGGAATAAGCCTCTGCAGTGAAAGACTCAGGTTCAAGGGTATGGGATACTTCAGGTGTGTGGGCTGAAGGAGCAGGTGAACTTGAGAGGCTTTGGAGCAGAGGAGTGCAAGGAGATTGTGCAATAAAATCTGTGGCCAAATCTTGGGCATTGGTGGGAGAAATTGGTGGTGTGAGTATGGTTGGAGTGGTTGGTGTAGAGGGGGAATCTGCAATTGGGATAATGGTGGGTATGGTAGATGGGACAGCTGGAATGGGTGAAATGGCAGGAGCTGGACTAGGTGAGGAGGGTAGAATGCCAATTTCTTCAAGAATTGGTGCAGCTGAAGAGCTGGTCACCATAGGAAGGACAGCTTCTTCAAGAATGGGTGTAGCTAAAAAGCTGGTCACCTCAGGGTCTGGCAAAGCCGGTTCTAAGGGAGCTGCAAGGGCAGGTTCATGTATGGTAGGTCCACTAACAGCTGCAGATGCAGGCTCAGTAGCAATTGTAGGTGCAGGTTCACCTTCCTCTCTCAGTCTTTTCAGCATTGCTTGGCTTGTAGTCCAAGCCTTTTTCCGAAAATTGTGAGGAGCTATGACTTCAAATGGCTCCTGGTCATCAATGTCAAACTTAGCTCTTAGGAGGGCTGTGATCAGTCTATCAAATGGGAGTCCAGCTAATTTCTGCTCCTTTTTCAACTTGGCACTAATGTCAGCCATGGCTTCAAAAATTAACATAGGGGCATTAAAAAACTGCCCCTTAGAAAAATGAAAGAGAGCCTCTAAAATTGGTGTCCTCCTTTCTTGGCTGTGCCCGGTGGCATAAAAACTTCCCCTCAAAATTGAATCCATTAATACAAATTGAGGTGCTAGGTCTCTCCTCATTATGGACTGTCTAGTGCCAACGATCCCTTGGGTTAAATGTGCAGCCATTTCTCTAAAGGAGGTTGCTTCTGGTGCAGCCAATAGACTAAAAGGATCAAATTGGAAAGGTATCCCCAAAGCATTCCCAATGTCTTCATATGTAACAGTTAGATCGTAATCATCAATAAAGATAACCAGGGTAGGGACATCAGCATCTTTTTCAGTGACTTTTACCAGGTTTTGGTACCATAATTTCACCATTTGCGGATAAATTTTCTCTGGCAGAGGGGCAAGGATATTACTTAGTGAGGCATCTCTCATGTAGCTTAAAGATAGCTGACAGTCTGGTTTGTTAACGAAAAAAGCTTCGTCCACAATAAGCTCAGGAATCAGCTTCTGAGCTTCAATGAATGGATTTGGCGGTACCAAATGCATAGGCAGAGGAGGAAGCTCAGGCTCAGGACTAGCAGCTGCAGGGATGGGTTCCTCATGTCTCACTTTCTTCCCTTTCTCAATCCTATCTGCTTTATCCATTGATAGTTTTCTTTTGGCTGAAGTTTTGGTTTTTCCTTTTGGGGTAGGTTTGTTAATTTTCTTAGCAGAAGATTTTGGGAACATGGCAGCCAGCGATTTTTCAGCTTTTCCCAATCTAAATTTGTGTATGAAAATGCCCACAACAAATGTTGACACAAAATCAAATTTTGCAAATGATAAACAGAGGGAATGCGTAGAAAAATACCGAGATCTAGGGTTTTTGATTGAACGTGTTGCGTGCTTGCTGAAATCCACCAGACCAGAAGCTAAAATCCTTCTCTGAAAGCTCAAATGATCGAACAAAGGTGAAGAAAAGTGTGGCTGAATTCTAGAATCACGCAAGGAAAGAAAGAAATAGGGTTTCTGTGGAACAGGACGTTCTCAGAAAGCTTTCGAATATGAAACCCTTACTTCAAAAGGGTTTAAAAATGCTCAAAGTTAATTTCGCAAAGTCCTTCTTAAGTTTTCGAAAAGTTTCAAAATAGACCTTTTTACAACTGAGAATGGCATCAGTACCATTCGAAAAGCTAATAGCTTCAGAAACAACTTTTTGAAAAGAAAATGGCTTCAGAAACAACTTTTTGAAAGGCAAATCCTTGCTTTCGAGCAGTTCGTTACAAATCCAGATTCTTTTCGAAAAGTAATTTGAACTTTGCGAAAAGACAATTTTTACTTTGCGACTTAACTTTTCACATATTTAGACCTTGCGAAAAGAGAAAAAAAAAAGAGAAAAATAAAACTAAGCAAAAACTATGAAATAAAAACATATTATGCAGTTGTATACCATCAGATTTGGGGAGGCTCTTGATGATAGATGGGCAACACAAGCTCCTGGGTATTTTCAATGCATGGTTTGAGCCTCTGACCATTTACTTTCAAGATTCTACCATTACTTGAATCTAAAATGTCAACAGCTCCAGAAGGAGCTACATGAATGACAGTATATGGCCCTTCCCATCTGGATCTCAGCTTTCCAGGAAAAAACTTAAGTTTTGAGTTAAATAACCATACCTTAGAGCCAGCTGTGAACTCTTTTCTCAATAAATTTTTATCATGGAAGGCTTTGACTTTCTCTTTGTAAACTCTTGAATTTGTGTATGCATCCATTCTCAGCTCCTCCAACTCAGCAAGTTGCAATGTTTTAATGGCCCAAAAGGCTTTATATTCTAACTCCACTGGTAAATGGCATGCTTTGCCATAGACCAACCTGAATGGGGACATGCCAATTGGAGTTTTATAGGCTGTCCTATATGCCCATAATGCATCATTCAGCTTAAAGGACCAATCCTTTTTGTCCTTCTTCACAGTCTTTTCCAGTATATGTTTGATTTCTCTATTGGAAATCTCCACTTGTCCACTGGTTTGTGGATGATATGGAGTAGCTACTCTATTAGTCACAGTGTATTTTTTCAATAAAGTTTCGAACTGTTTATTACAAAAATGGCTTCCCCCATCATTGATAATAGCTCTGGGAAAACCAAACCTGGAAAAAATGTGATCCTTTAAAAATTTAAGAACCACTCTGTAATCATTGGTTTTAGTGGTTGTGGCTTCAACCCATTTGAATACATAATCCACAGCTACTAAAATGAAATTACACCCATTGGAAGGAGGAAAGGGACCCATGAAGTCTATCCCCCAAATATCAAACAATTCAACTACCAAAATAGGCTGTAAAGGCATTGAGTTTCTCTTGGAAATGCTGCCCAATTCTCGGCCCAAGACTTGACAGTCAGAGCATCTTTGAAAAGTATAGGCTAATAAAATCCACACTGCAAAACCTTTGCAACAGTTTTGTTTCCACTAAAATGACCTCCACAGGCCTGTTCATGACACATAGAAAGTATTCTATGAAATTCTTGGTCAGGGACACATTTTCATATTATTTGGTCTGCACAACTCTTAAACAGATAAGGATCTTCCCAGATGAAATGTTTAACCTTTGAGAAGAAAAGATCTTTATCCATTTTATTCCAATGTTGAGGAATTCTTCCAGTAGCCAAAAAGATGACTATGCTTGCAAACCAAGGAGTGTGTACACTAATAGCAAAAAGTTGCTCATCAGGGAAAGATTCATTGATAGGCAGCCTATCAATCTCAGCAGCTAAAATTCGAGATAGGTGATCAACCACCACATTCTCCACACCCTTTTTATCTTTGATCTGTAAATCAAATTCTTGTAATAGGAGAATCCACCTGATTAATCTTGGTTTGGTGTCCTTCTTAGACAGAAGGTATTTCAAGGCAGAGTGGTCAGTGAACACCACTATTTGTGAACCCAAGACATATGACCGGAATTTCTCTAAAGCAAAAACAATTGCCAGCAGCTCCGTCTCAGTTGTTATGTAATTGAGCTGTGCATCAATCATTGATCTACTGGCATAAGCTATGACATGAGGCAGCTTATCCTTTCTCTGTCCAAGGACAGCTCCCAAAGCATAATCTGATGCATCACACATCAGTTCAATAGGTAGTGAATAATCTGAAGACTACAATATTGGAGCTGAAATCAAACAGTTTTTTAAGAATTCAAATGCCTTCATGCATTCATTATTGAAAACAAAAGGGACATCTTGGCACAATAAATGACAAAGAGGCTTGGTTGTTTTACTGAAGTCCTTAATGAATCTTCTATAAAATCCAGCATGTCTCAGAAAACTTCTGATTTGTTTAACAATTTTGGGAGGTGGTAAATGTGCAATTAAATCAATTTTTGCTCTGTCCACCTCAATGCCCTTGTGGGAAACAACATGGCCAAGGACAATGCCTTGGGTGACCATGAAATGGCTCTTCTCCCAGCCCAAAACTAGATAAGTTTCTTCACATATCTGTAACACCAATTTGAGATGATGTAAATACTGGGAAAAACTGTCTCCGTAGATTGAAAAATCATTCATAAAAATTTCCATAAATTGGTCAATCATATAAGAGAAAATGGAGTACATACATCTTTGAAAGGTAGCAGGAGCATTACAAAGACCAAAACGCATTCTCCTATAGGCAAAAGTGCCAAAAGGGCAAGTGAATGTGGTCTTTTCCTGATCTTGTGGTACAGAATCAGTTGTAACCAGAGTAACCATCAAGAAAACAGTAATAAGCTTTTCCTGCTAGCTTATCTAAAATCTGATCAATGAATGGGAGAGGGAAATGGTCTTTTCTGGTCATTGAATTTAATTTTTTGTAATCAATACAGACCCTCCACCCAGCTGTTTATCTGGTTGACATAAGCTCACCAGAATCTGAGGTTACAACAGTGATCCCAGATTTCTTAGGTACCACCTGTGTAGGTGCCACCCAAGCTGAATCTGAAATGGGGTAAATGACCCCTACATCCAACAACTTAAAAACCTCTTTCATGACCACTTCTTGCATATGAGGGTTCAGCCTCCTTTGCATTTCCGTAGAAGGCTTTGCATCATCTTCCAAATGGATTTTATGCATGCAAACAGCTACACGAATTCCTCCCAAATCAGCAATAGTCTAGCCAATTGCCCTTCTATGTTGTTTCAAAACAATCAACAACTCTTCCTCCTGCTCCTTTGTGAGGGAGGAAGAAATAATCGCAGGCAATGATTTATGATCTCCTAAAAATACATATTTCAAATTTTCTGGCAACTGCTTCAGTTTTAAATCAGGTGGGTTGAGAAAAGAAGGTAACAAAGGTACCTTAGCTGATTGTGGAAGGGGAAGAGTAGCAGGTTTCCAAGAAGAGAAACTTGCTGATTGATTATGAGTTCCTTGCACAACATTTACTTCCTCAGACTTTGAGGTACAAACTGTTTCTTCCTCAGAATTTCCCCAAGCATCTTTAGAATCTGTGGTGAAATCATCATACTGCAGAAACTATTGTAAAGTCCCTTCTACTAGTTCATCTAATAGATCAACATGAAAACATTCCTCAGAGCTGAATTGAGGCAGTGTGACTGCATTATAAACATTTAATTTTACCTTCATGTTTCCAAAAGAGACTTCCATAATATTAGACCTGCATTAAATGCAAGCATTTGCTGTAGCCAGGAATGGTCTTCCCAAAATGACAGGGATGGAAGTTTTGCTTTTGGTAGTTTCCATGTCCAAAACTAGAAAATCAGCTGGATAGAAAAATTTATCTACTCCCACCAATACATCTTCAATCATCCCAACTGGCTTTCTTTCAGATCTGTCTGCTAGTGGTAACACCACATGAGTGGGTTTTAATTCTCCCAAACCTAGTTTCTCATATACAGAATATGGAAGTAGGTTGACACTAACACCCAAATCTAATAAAGCCTTTTCAATGGTATGTTCCCCAATAATGCAAGGGATTGTGGGGATTCCAGGATCTTGAAGTTTAGGAGGTGTGGCAATAGACAACACCTGATTAACTCTTTCCACAGCAAAGACCTTCTTGGATAATTGTATCCTAGACTGTCTTTTGTGAGTGCAGACATCTTTCAAAAATTTTGCATATGCTGGAATTTGTTTGATTACCTCAAGCAAAGGTAGATTTATCTTGACTTGCTTGAAAGTCTCCATCATTTCATCTATTTTTGTGTTCCCTTTATCAAAAGGGGATATAGATTTCATTGCATGAGGAAATGGCAAATGAGGAACTAGTCCATCTACAACTTTAGAAGCATTATCAGAATCTTTTTGATTTTTTTGTTTTTCATTTGTTTGATTTTTCTGAGGTACATCAAGACATACTTGCTAACATTATCTTTGTTCTTCTTGCTGCATATCTTTATCATTTTCCTCATTTTTTTCTTCTTCAGTACCCACTTTATTATTTATAATTCTTCCACTTCTCAAAGTTGTGACAGTTTTTACTTCTTCATGTGAAAGAGAAGCTTCTCCAACCACGAATTGTCCTTTAGGATTGTTCAAAGGTTGGCTGGGTAACTTTCCTTCCTCTCTTTTGGCCAAAGTATTTGAAAGCTGTCCCAATGTTTCTTCAATCTTCTTTATGCTCTGGCTGTGAAAGTTCACAGTCTGAGTTAAAGATCCTAAATTCTGGAGTGAATTTAGGACTTGATCTTCAAAAGAAGGGGACTTGGAAGGGATTTGAACTGGAGCAGATTGCTGCACAGGTTGTTGTGGAATGGGCTACTGAAAATTTGGCTTGGCATAAAATTCGCTACTAATAAGGCAGTGCGCTTTGAAAGGCATTTGGTTCTTTGGTTGTCGCTTGCTTTGTGATTGATAATTCCCCTGGCTCCACCTCAAATTGGGGTGCCCTCTCCATGGATATTCATTTGACTGCATCTGTCCAAATGATTGGGCAGCATGAGCTTGTTCCACCACTAGATCTGGGAACTGTGGTGCAGCAGGACATTGGTCAATTGAATGAGTAGGGGACTGGCATATCAGACATGCCTCCTCTACTCTTGCAACCATTGGATTTTTAAGTGAGTCCATCAATCTATCAAACTTTGTGGTTAAATTATCCATCTTTCTTTCCAACTCATTCACCTCATAAATCTTTCCTTTGGTGGTTTGCTGATTGTTCAACCTAGCAAGACTTTCAATATCTCTCTTGATGAGATTCCTGAGTTGAGTTTTCACCAATTACTTCAAATAAGTCCCAAACCTCCTCAACTATTTTTTGCAAGTAAGTGCCTCCACAGGAGGCATCCACCATATTTTTGCCTTTTTGATCAATTCCTTGATAGAAGCTTTGAACCAACTGCCATATGGGAATTTGATGATGAGGACATTGCCTTTAAAGTTCCTTAAATCTTTCCCATGCTTCATGGAAAGTTTCAGTTGAGTTTTGTGAGAAGGAAATGATACTTTGTCTCAATTCGCTTTTTTTAGACATTGGGAAGTATTTGGCTAAAAATTGACATTGCAAATCATTCCAAGAAGTGATACTATTTGGTGCTAACATAGACAACCATGCTCTAGCTTTGTCCTTTAATGAAAAAGGAAAGAGCCTAAGCTTGGTTGCCTCTGGACCAAGTCCAGCTATGTTGAATGTGGTGCAAAGAGACAAGAATTCATCCACATGTTTGTATGGATCTTCCTTACTCAACCCATGGAAGGAAGGAAGCATTTGGATAGTCGATGATTTGATCTCATAATTTCCTTCAACAGTAGGAAATTGAATGCAAAAGGGAGAATTATAAGCACCAGGTGCAAAGTAATCCCTCAAAAGTCGAGGTTCTTCACTCATAGTAGTAGAATTCTGTGTTGTTTGTCTGGTTCGTAATAGCCTTTCAACTTCTAAATTCAGCGGGACAATCTCAGGGCTGAGAGTCCTACCAAACATACAACATAGAACAAAAAAAAATCAGATTATTCACAGCAAACCTTCAGAATTCCCTTTTTTTTAAGTAGTTTCCCTCCTTCAAAAATGGATATGAATAACTGCACAGATATAACAATAGAATAGTTTAGTACTGATATATAAAAAAATGAAAACTTATGTCTACCTGTTGTTGCTTCTTAGTGTGCTTGATTTATGTGTGTTTTGAAAACAGGTTTGCAATTGCCAAATTATACTGGATCTAGAATATTAAAAAGAGTAAAGAATTATCAGCACAGGTAGAAGTGAATTAGCCTACAAGATCAGGGCCAATTGTAGCAAGTTTTAAAAGTAAGTGAGTGAAAGATCGTCCACAGAGAATTTGTCTAAAATGCAAGATAAACCTCCAGATCTGAGCTACCAAATCTGGCCTCTTATCCTATCTAGAAAGCACATAAGATGGGAGGTTGAATTTGTCACATTAACTAAATGATAAAAGTAAAAGTTAAACTAAATGATCCAGATCCGAGTTGGGGGAACGTTTGAGGTAAACTTATAAAAAATGGAGAAGTAATATCTAACTTTGATTTCGTCCTTGAAATCTAATGAGAATGACTGCAGCTCAACTGAGAAATGATCCAATCTTCATCTGGCTACAAGCGCAGATGTAAGAGAAATAAATCTAATTTAAGGATTAGGTTTAAGCTTATGGCTATGGTCTGTCCACTTTAATGGCCACAAACCATCCAATAGTCTTTAATCCCAAGCCTTAGTTTAGAACTAGAAGCATCACTACAAATGCCGTGAGAGATTAGGTTACCAACACTAATTCTCACAGGATTAATGAATCAAGGGAAATTGCATGAAAAATAGTAAATCTAAAGGAGTCTAATGCAATAAGGAGATCAGAGGGAACCCTTAACATGAGTCCAATTGAGAATATACGGTTTACAGCAACCTTTTCAAATCCACCATTACAATTACAGAGCACAGCTTAAACAGCTCTCAGATTTGTAGTCTTGAATACAACTCTCTTTTGAATTACAGAAATATCTCACAGCTCTCAATTGCGAGTAAAAGTAAAGCTATTACAGGGATTTCAGACAAACTATCTGGTTTGGAAATGGGGGAATAGGAATAAAACTCAAAATCTGGATGCCCAAATTGGGCAAATGGTTCATCTATTTATAGTTTTCCCTAAGTCCAGCTCAGATGTGTATCAACCAATCAGAGGTGCTCAGATCTGTATTGACCAATGGTGGTCGAGCACGAGGATCCAGATCTATTTTGGCCAATCAGAATTCCTCGATCAGGTTCATTCAATCAGGTGAAAAAGGCATCAATTCGGTTATGCATTTTGAAAGTCTGTTAGAGTTTCTAGAAGTTCCCGCCAAGTTATTTCATCTCTAGGTGCTCACGTGGGGTGGAAAAGCTGGGAATCTCCAGAATACCTTTTCGCATAGCTTAGGGAACTTTTCGCAAGGTGTTGTAACTCCTGAAGCTCTTTTCGCAATGTTCTGGTTCTACTCGAATTGAGTTTTGTTCTTTTCGAAAAGGTCAATCATCTCATCGAAGAGTTCAGATGCTCTTCGAACGCTAAGCCTGGAGTTTTTATTCTTTTCGCAGAGTTTCAGGTTCTTTGCGAACAGTTCAGGTTCTTTGCGAAAAGTACTCTGTAGTGCATTTTTCTATTCGAATTGCTCCATACTTCTTTTCTGGGTTGAGACCAGGTCTTTGCCTCTTCAATTCAGACCTTTCAACAGCTAGTGAGGTTGTTTCTTCTCTTTCTTCCTTTGGATTGACATGGATTGTCATCTTTTTAGCACTTTTAAGCTGCTTTTATGGTTAAGCCTGTCTTTATTGTTAGCTGCAACACCAGCACTTAAAACACTTATTTAGTTCTCTCAAAGGTCTATCAAGACTCAAGTTCAGGGGTGAAAAATGGTATTTTTCAGTTCTCAACACACCCCCAAACCTAAGCTTTTCTTGTCCCTGAGCAAAGACAAAATTAAAACAAAGTAAAAAGCCACTTTTGTAGGGAGCACAATTGCATTTAGCATATGCAACAAGCCTTTTAAACCCCTAGGTGATCCCTAGTGGAGGAGTGAAGTCTCCTGAGGGTTTTTAGCGAAGGTACCCACAAACTTCTTCAATTACTCAGTTAAGATCACTGCAGTTTTGTTACAGCAAACTTTCCTCCCAAATGATTTTTCACACCTGCATCAGTCATGTTGTAAGAAGATTTTTCAAAAAAAATATCAGTTCAAAACTAAAATTCTGCTGTAATTCTTGTTACTACTCAGTCAATTTATGTCAAAGGTTATTTACAAGAAAAATTAACGAACAACTTGCCTTCGATTTAGGAATCCAGCTTCGATGTTACCTCAATGAGTTGATTTCAAACCAAATTCTCACCAGGATTTTCACTCAATATGCAAGTAAGAGGGTTGTACTATTTCACACAGCTCAAGAGCAGTTACAGCCCTCAAATAGGACTATAAGCATGAGCATAGGCATTGCTTTTAGTTCGGAATCCCCTGCTCTTTTCACCATAGATTACACAAATTCTTATCTCCATGTGATAGCTCAATCCATCATTGATCAGCAAGGACTTTATTGGGGTTGTAATGTGGCTTATGGGTGAAATTTCTCAAGAATAAAGGGGTGGAATGGTGTTCAAATTTGAAAAGTCAGTCAAGGTCAGGAGGTCATATACAAACTTTCATTTTCTTCTTTGAATTTCCAGAGCCAAAGTGGCCATCTTTTTCTCTTTCTCTTTCAAACTTCCAATGAAATGCCTTCTCTCTTTTTTTTTTTTTTTTTTTTTTTTTTTTTTTCGAATTAGCACTGACTGAATGCCACATTCCCTCTGCTGTTACATCATTGCCTTCAACTTGTACCCTTCTTTTGTTATTAAATTGTTACTCAATTCTCCTTTCTTCAGCTTCCTTCCCTTTATCTTCTGACTTCTCGGAGTAGGGTTAGGCTAAATGAAGTTGATGAGGTTTATTGGATGAGATTTCAAAGGAATCATAGATTTATACAGCTCAAATGGTGTGTATCAAGGGCAGTTTCAAAAGGTGGGGCTTTGTAAGGTTCAAACTGTCCAAAAGGAGGCCTTACATCATGTCTTTAATATCATCAGTGCTATCAAATTATTTCAATTCGAATATGTGTAACTTCTAGTGCAAGAAAGCAGATTCAATCAGTCCCAAAAGCAGAAAAAATTGCCAATTCATACCTCCAAAGAATACATTTCAGGCCCAAACCTCACTGGGTGTGGTTTTTTATCAAATTCCTGAGGTGTATCCTCACTGTTTTCCTTCTTTTTAGGTTTACTAAAACATCAATTTTTCTTTTGGAAATTTCCTGACATTCACCTCATGAAAGTATTAGAATTACACTAGAAATTAATTTCAAAAAGTTTTTAACTTCATTTTTTTTTTTTTTTTTTCAAAACAACAGGTGTGAAAAAGAAATAAAAATTCCTTCAAAAAGTCACTTGATGTTAACTCCATTATTGATTATTGATATTTCTGTCACACCCCCAAACCAAAGGGGAGCAGGGTCCACACTGGTTCAAAGCAGAGAAACGATATAAGCAAGAAAGAAAAATAAAACATCATGATGACAAGAAGACAGACAGAAATGCACAGTAATTATACAAGAAAAAATATAATGTTATATTACAAACTTATAACATAGATAAGTACAATGTGATCTAATAATTGGGGTTAAAATCTGTATCATAAGTTGGTTCAATTGGCTCAGAACTGGAGTCACTGTCAGAATTAGAACTAGAGTCAGTATTGGAGTCCGAACTTGATTGAGCTTTCTCCTGGATAGTGTTTTGCAGCTCAGTGTATTCCTCTGATTTTATCTTTTTGGTGAGGCCAATGTACTTGCCAAGTCTAGTGGTCTTAAGTTTTTCTTGGTCAAGCTGTGCTTGTAACATGGTCACCTTGTGCTGCTCACTCCTAACCATCTGAAAGGTTTGACCCAGCAAGTCCTTCATTTTCTCTCTCTCAAATTTCATAAATAACTCCAACTTTCGAATCTGGTTTTCATAAGGGGTCCGAATGTAGGCTTCTAAATCAGCTAACCCCTTTAGAACATCTAGACAGATATAAGGATTTTCTTCCATGGCTCTTCTGAGGGGGCAAATCGGGGAAGGGGAATTGAATGGTAGGGGACCAAAGGTGTCCCAGCTGTGGGAGGGGGAGAAGAAGTGTCCAGAAGGAGGACTTCAGGGTCGGTCTGAGTGGCTTGCTCAGAGAAAGTGGGGAGTGGTGAAGGGGATGCAACCAGAGGGACTTCAGGTTCAGTTTGGGTTGCATGGGCAGTAATGGTGGGGGTGGGCAGATCAACCAATACTACCTCTGGTTCAGTTTGGGTAGCATGGGAATCAACAGTAGGTAAAGGGGTAATGGTGGTTGTGTGGGATGTGGAGGCTAAGGTTTGGAGCAGGTCATTGGTCACATTCTGGTTGTCTGTGTTGATTTGGAGTTGGGCTTGGATGGATTGGAGGTAGGCAAGTATTTGGGTAATAGAGGCAGGTGGGGGAGAGGTGGGCATAGCAGGGATTGGTACAACTGAAGTGGAGGGTGGAGATGCAATGGCTGTAAAGGGAGAAGTAGGTAAGTGGGTGAAATGATGAGGGTCAGGTATAGGGGTAGGTTCAAGTCCCATGGTTTCAAAAATAGATCCCATTAAGGAAGAATAAGCCTCTATAGTGACAGGCTCAGGTTCAGGTGTGTGGGATACTTGGTGTGTGAATGAGCGGGGAATTTGAGGGCTTTGGGAGCAGAGTCAGGAGATGGGGCAATAAAGTCTGGAGCTAAAACATGGGCATTGGTGGGAGAAATTGGTGGTGTGAGTATGGTTGGAGTGGTTGGTGTAGAGGGGGAATCTATAATTGGAATAATGGAGGGTATGGGAGATAGGACAGCTAGGATAGGTGAAGTGGTAGGGGCTGGAATAGGGGAGGAGGGTGAAAGGACAACTTCCTCAAGAATTGGTGTAGCTGCAGAGTTGGTCACCATGGGAAGGAAAGTTTCTTCAAAAATGGGTGCAGCTAAAGAGCTGGTCACCACAGGGTCTGGCAGAGCTGTTTCAAGAAGTGGTGCAAAGGGGGTCACCACAGAGTGGCAAATCTGGTTCTAAGGGAACTGAGGCGGGGTTCATTCACACAGTGTGTGCAGGTTCACCTTCCTCTCTCATCCTTCTCAGCATGGCTTGGCTTGTAGTCCATGCCTTTTTCCCAAAAGTGTGAGGAGCAATGACTTCAAATGGTTCCTCATTATCAATGTCAAACTTGGCTCTGAGGAGGGCTGTGATCAATCAACCAAATGGGAGGCCAGCTAATTTCTGCTCCTTTTTCAACTTGGCACTAATATCAGCCATGGCTTCAAAAATTAACATAGGGGCATTGAAAAACTGCCCCTTAGAAAAGTGAAAGAGCGCCTCCAAAATTGGTGTTCTCCTCTCTTGGTGTCTTGACATAAAAACTTCCCCTCAAAATGGAGTCCATCAATAGAAATTGGGGGGCTAGGTCTCTCCTCATGATGGACTGTCCAGTGCCCACGATTCCTTGGGTTAAATGTGTAGCCATTTCTCTAAAGGAGGCTATTTCTGGAGCAGCCAATGGACCAGAAGGATCAAATTGGAAGGGTATCCCCAAAGCATTCCCTATGTCTTCTAATGTGACCGTAAGATCGCAATCATCAATAAAGATAACCAGGGTAGGGACATCAGCATCTCTTTTAGTGACCTTGATTAGGTTTTGGTACCATAACTTCACCATTCATGGATAAATTTTCTCTGTCAAAGGGGTAAGGATATTGCTTAGTGAGGCTTCCCTTATGTATCTTAAAGATAACAAGCAATCCGATTTGTTGACGAAAAAGTTTATCCACAATCGCTCGAGAATTAACCGAGCTTCAATGAATGGATTTGGTAGTACCAAATGTATGGCGGAGGAGGAAGCTCGGGCTCGGGGCTAGCGGCGAGATGGGTTCCTCATGTCTCACTTTCTTTCCTTTCTCCACCCTATCCGCTTTATCCATAGATAGTTTTCTTTTTGGTGAAGTTTTGGCTTTTCCTTTGGGGTAGGTTTGCTAACTTTCTTAGCGGAGGATTTTGGGAACATGGCGATACTTGATTTCTCAGCTTTTCCCATTCAAAATTGATGTATGAAAATGCCCACAACAGATGCTGACACAAATTGAAAATTTTCAAATGATAAGCAGAGAGAATGTGCAGAGAAATATCGAGATCTAGGGTTTTTAATTGAACGAATTGTTTTCTTGCAGAAATCCCCCAGACTAGAAGCTAAAATCCTTCTCTGAAAACTCAAATGATCGAACAAAGGTGAAGAAAAATGTAGCAAGCTTCTCAAATCGCGCAAGGAAAGAACGAAATAGGGTTTTGGGAAGTCGCCTGAAAGATTTTGAATATGAAACCCCTACTTCGAAAGGGTTTAAATATACTCAGAGTTAATTTCGCAAAGTTCTTTATAAGTTTTCAAAAAAGTTCCAAAATAGACCTTTTGACAACTGCGAATGGCATCAGTACCATTCGAAAAGTTAAGAGCTTCAGAAACATCTTTTCGAAAAGAAATTAGCTTCAGAACCAACTATTTGAAAAGCAAATAGCTTTAGAAATATCTTTTCGAAAAGAAAATAACTTCAGAACTATCTTTTCGGAAAGAAAATAGCTTCAAAACCAACTATTCAAAAAGAAAATCCTTGCTTTCGAGCAGTTCGTTACAAATCCAGAGTCTTTTCGAAAAGTAATTTGAACTTTGCGAAAAGATAATTATTACTTTACAACTTAACTTGGAGCATATTTAAACCATGAGAAAAGAGACAAATCATGAATAAAAATAGAAACAAAGAAACTAAGCAAAAACTATGAAATAAAACATAATGTACAGTTATCCACCATCAGATTTTTGGAGGTTCGTGATGACAGATGGGCAGCACAGGCTCCTGGGTATTTTCAATGCATGGTTTGAGCCTCTGACCATTTACTTTCAGGATTCTTCCATTACTTGGATCAAGGATGTCAACAGCTCCCGAAGGGGCTGTTTGAATGGCAGTGTATGGCCCTTCCCATCTGGATCTCAGCTTTCCTGGGAAAAACATCAGTTTTGAGTTAAATAACCATACCTTAGAGCCAGCTGTGAATTCTTTTCTCAATAATTTTTTATCATGGAAAGTTTTGACTTTCTCTTTGTAAAATCTTGAATTTGTGTATGCATCCATTCTCAGCTCCTCCAACTCAGCAAGTTGTAGTTTCCTGTGATTACCAGCAGTAGTTAGATCCATGTTCAATGTTTTAATGGCCCAAAAGGCTTTATATTCTAACTCTACTGGTAAATGGCATGCTTTGCCATAGACCAACCTGAATGGGGACATGCCAATTGAGTCAGTCCTGTATGCCCATAATGCATCATTCAGCTTAAAGGACCAATCCTTTCTGTCCTTCTTCACAGTCTTTTCCAAAATATGTTTGATTTCTCTATTGGAAATCTCCACTTGTCCACTGGTTTGTGGATGATATGGAGTGGCTACTCTATGAGTCACAGAGTATTTTTTCAATAAAGTTTCAAAATGTTTATTACAAAAATGGCTTCCCCCATCACTGATAATGGCTCTGGGAAAACCAAACCTAGAAAAAATGTGATCCTTAAGAAATTTAACAACCACTTTGTGATCGTTTGTTTTAGTGGCTGTGGCTTCAATCCATTTGGATACATAATCCACAGCTACTAAAATGAAATTATACCCATTGGAAGGAGGAAAGGGACCCATGAAATCTATCCCCCAAACATCAAACAACTCAACTACCAAAATAGGCGGTAAAGGCATTGAGTTTCTCTTGGAAATGCTGCCTAATTTCTAACAGTTCTGGCAACACTTACAATGCCGCAGGGCATCTTTGAAAAGTGTAGGCCAATAAAATCCACACTGCAAAACCTTTGCAGCAGTTTTGTTTCCACTAAAATGACCTCCACAGGCCTGTTCATGACACATAGAAAGTATTCTATGAAATTCTTGGTCAGAGACACATTTTCTTATTATTTGGTCTGCACAACTCTTAAACAGATAAGAATCTTCCCAGATGAAATGTTTAACCTTTGAGAAGAAAAGATCTTTATCCATTCTATTCCAATGTTGAGGAATTCTTCCAGTAGCCAAAAAGTTGACTATGTTTGCAAACCAAGGAGTGTGAACACTAATGGCAAAATGTTGCTCATCAGGGAAAGATTCATTGATAGGCAGCCTATCAATCTCACCAGTTAAAATTTTTGACAGGTGATCAGCCACCACATTCTCCACCCCCTTTTTATCTTTGATCTGCAAATCAAATTCCTGTAATAGGAGAATCCACCTGATTAATCTTGGATTGGTGTCCTTCTTAGACAGAAGGTATTTCAAAGCAGAGTGGTCAGTGAACACCACTATTTGTGAACCCAAAACATATGACCTGAATTTTTCTAAAGCAAAAACAATTGCTAGCAGCTCCTTCTCAGTTGTTGTGTAATTGAGTTGTGCATCAATCATTGATCTACTGGCATAAGCTATGACATGAGGCAGCTTTTCTTTTCTCTGTCCAAGGACAACTCCCAAAGCATAATCTGATGCATCACACATCAGTTCAAAAGGTAATGAATAATCTGGAGCCTGCAATATTGGAGCTGAAATCAAACAATTTTTTAGGAATTCAAAAGCCTTCATACATTCATTATTGAAAACAAAATGGACATCTTGACACAGTAAATGACAAAGAGGTTTGGTTGTTTTACTGAAGTCCTTAATGAACCTTCTGTAAAATCCAGCATGTCCCAGAAAACTTCTGATTTGTTTAACGGTTTTGGGAGGTGGTAAATGTGCAATTAAATCAATTTTTGCTCTGTCCACCTCAATGTCCTTGTGAGAAACAACATGGCCAAGGACAATGCCTTGGGTGACCATGAAATGGCTCTTTTCCCAGCTCAGAACTAGATTGGTTTCTTCACATCTCTGTAATACCAATTTGAGATTATGTAAACACTGGGAAAAACTGTCTCCATAGATTGAAAAATCATCCATAAAAATCTCCATAAATTGGTCGATCATATCAGAGAAAATGGAATACATGCATCTTTGAAAGGTAGCAGGAGCATTACAAAGACCAAAAGGCATTCTCCTATAGGCAAAAGTGCCAAAAGGGCAAGTGAATGTGGTCTTTTCCTGATCTTGTGGGTACACAGGAATCTGGTTGTACCCAGAGTAACCATCAAGAAAATACTAATAAGCTTTTCCTGCTAGCTTATCTAAAATCTGATCAATGAATGGGAGGGGGAAATGGTCTTTTCTGGTCATTGCATTTAATTTTCTGTAATCAATACAGACTCTCCACCCAGTTATTTGTCTGGTTGACATAAGCTCACCAGAATCTGAGGTTACAATAGTGATCCCAAATTTCTTAGGTACCACCTGTGTAGGTGCCACCCAAGCTGAATCTGAAATGGGGAAAATGACCCCTGCATCCAGCAACTTAACAACCTCTTTCATGACCACTTCTTGCATATGAGGGTTCAGCCTCCTTTGCATTTCCCTAGAAGGCTTTGCATCTTCTTCCAAATGGATTTTGTGCATGCAAATAGTTGGACTGATTCCTCCCAAATCTGCAATAGTCTAGCCAATTGCCCTTCTATGTTCTTTCAAAACAACCAACAGCTCTTCCTCTTGCTCCTTTGGGAGGGAGGAAGAAATAATTGCAGGCAATGATTTATGATTTCCTAAAAACACATATTTCAAATTTTCTGGCAGCTGTTTTGGTTCTAAATCAGGTGGGCTGAGAAAAGAAGGTAACAAAGGTACCTTAGCTGTTTGTGGAAGGGGAAGAGTAGCAGGTTTCCAAGAAGAAAAACTTGCTGATTGATTATGCGTTTCTTGCACAACATTTATTTCCTCAGAACTTGAGATACAAACTGCTTCTTCATCAGAATTTCCCCAAGCATTTTCAACATCTGTGGTGAAATCTTCACACTGCAGAAATTGTTGTAAAGTGCCTTCTACAAGTTCATCCAATAGATCAACATGAAAACATTCTTCAGAGCTGAATTGAGGCTATGTGACTGCATTATAAACATTTAATTTTACCTTCATGTTTCCAAAAGAGACTTCCATAATACCAGACCTGCATTGAATGTAAGCATTTACTGTAGCCAGGAATGGTCTTCCCAAAATGACAGGGATGGAAGTTTGGCTTTTGGTTGGTTCCATGTCCAAAACTAGAAAATCAGCAGGATAGAAAAATTTATCTACTCCTACCAATACATCTTCAATCATTCCAACTGGCTTCCTTTCAGATCTGTCTGCTAGTTGTAACACCACATGAGTGGGTTTTAATTCTCCCAAACCTAGTTTCTCATATACAGAATATGGAAGTAGGTTGACACTAGCACCCAGATCTAATAAAGCCTTTTCAATGGTATGTTCCCCAATAATGCAAGGGATTGTGGGGATTCCAGGATCTTGAAGTTTTGGAGGTGTGGCAATGGATAACACCTGATTAATTCTTTCCACAATAAAGACCTTCTTGGACAACTGTATCCTAGACAGTCTTTTGTGAGTGCAAACATCTTTCAAAAATTTTGCATATGCTAGAATTTGTTTGATTGCCTCAAGCAAAGGTAGATTTATCTTGACTTGCTTAAAAGTCTCCATCATTTCATCTATTTTTGTGTTCCCTTTATCAAAAGGGGATGCAGATTTCATTGCATGAGGAAATGGTAAATGAGGAACTAATCCTTCATCTACAGCTTTGGAAGCATTTTCAAAAACTTTTTAAATTTTTTGTTTTTCATTTTTTTGATTTTTCTGAGGTCCATCAAGACTTCATCGCTATCATTATGCTGCTCTTGCTGCATATCTTTATCATTTTCCTCATTTTTTTCTTCTTCAGTACCCACTTTGTTTTTTATAATTCTTCCACTTCTCAAAGTGGTGACAGTTTTTACTTCTTCATGTGAATTGGAAGCTTCTCCAACCATGAATTGTCCTTTGGGATTGTTCAAAGGTTGGCTGGGTAACTTTCCTTCCTCCCTTTTTGCCAAAGTATTTGAAAGCTGCCCCAATGTTTCTTCAATCTTTTTTATGCTCTGGCTATGAAAATTCACAGTCTGAGTTAAAGATCCTAAATTCTGAAGTGAATTTAGTACTTGATCTTCAAAAGAAGGGGACCTGGAAGGGGCTTGAATCGTAGGTCACGCAGTTGTTGTGGAATGGGCTGCTGAAAATTTGGTTTGGCATAAAAATTCTGCTAATAAGGCTGCGCAGTTTTGAAAGGCATTTGGTTCTTTGGTTGTTGCTGCTGTTGGGATTGATAATTCCTTTAGTTCCACCTCAAATTGGGGTGTCCTCTCCATGGATATTCATTTGACTGCATCTGTCCAAATGATTGAGCAGCATGAGCTTGTTCCACCATTAAATCTGGGAACTGTGGTGCAGCAGGACATTGGTCAATTGAATGAGTAGGGGACTGGCATATCAGACATGCCTCCTCTACTCTTGCAACATTTGGATTTTTAAGTGAGTCCATCAATCTATCAAACTTTGTTATTAAATTGTCCATCTTTCTTTCCAACTCATTTACCTCATAAATCTTCCCTTTGGTGGGTTGCTGATTGCTCAACCTAGCAGGATTTTCAATATCTCTTGACAGAGATTCTTATTGAGTTGAGCTTTCACCAATTACTTCAAATAAGTCCCATACCTCCTCAACTATTTTTTGCAAGTAAGTGCCTCCACAGGAGGCATCCACCATATTTTTGCCTTTTTGATCAATTCTATGATAGAAGCTTTGAACCAGCTGCCATCTGGGAATTTGATGATGAGGACATTGCCTTAAAAGTTCCTTAAATCGTTCTCATGCTTCATGGAAAGTTTCAGTTGAGTTTTGTGAGAAAGAAATGATACTTTGTCTCAATTGGCTTGTTTTAGTCATTGGGAAATATTTGGCTAAAAATTGGCACTGCAAATCATTCCAAGAAGTGATACTATTTGGTGCTAACATAGATAACCATGCTCTAGCTTTATCCTTTAATGAAAAGGAAAAGAACCTAAGCTTGGTTGCTTCTGGACCAAGTCCAGCTATGTTGAATGTGGTGCAAAGAGCCAAGAATTCATCCACATGTTTGTATGGATCTTCCTTACTCAACCCATGGAAGGAAGGAAGCATTTGGATAGTCGATGATTTGATCTCATAATTTCCTTCAACAGTAGGAAATTGAATGCAAAAGGGAGAATTATAAGCACCAGGTGCAAAGTAATCCCTCAAAAGTCGAGGTTCTTCACCCATAGTAGCAGAATTCTGAGTTGTTTGTTTGGTTCGTAGTAGCCTTTCAACTTCTAGATTCAGTGGGACAATCTCAGGGCTGAGAGTCCTCTTACCAAACATACAACTCAGAACAAAAAATCTGATTATTCACAGCAAACCTTCAGAATTCCTTTTTAAGTAGTTTCCCTTCTTCAAAAATTGGACATGAATAAGTGCACAGGTATAAACAATTGAATAGTTTAGTACTGATAAAAAAAATAAAAATGAAAACTTAGGTCTACCTATTTTAGAACAAATTCCCCGGCAGCGGCGCCAAAAACTTGTTGTTGCTTCTTAGTGTGCTTGATTTATGTGTGTTTTGAAAACAGGTTTGCAACTGCTAAATTATACTGGATCTAGAATATTAAAAAGAGTAAAGAAATATCAGCACAGGTAGAAGTGAATTAGCCTGCAAGATCAGGGCCAATTGTAGCAAGTTTTAAAAGTAAGTGAGTGAAAGATCGTCCACAGAGAATTTGTCTAAAATGCAAGATAAACGTCCAGATCTGAGCTACCAAATCTGGCCTCTTATCCTATCTAGAAAGCACTTAAGATGGAAGGTTGAATTTGTCACATTAACTAAATGATAAAAGTAAAAGTTAAACTAAATGATCCAGATCCGAGTTAGGGGAACGTTTGAGGTAAACTTATAAAAAATGGAGAAGTAATATCTAACTTTGATTTGGTCCTTGAAATCTAATGAGAATGACTGCAGCTCAAGTGAGAAATGATCCAATCTTCATCTGGCTATAAGTGCAGATGTAAGAGAAATAAATCTAATTTAAGGATTAGGTTTAAGCTTATAGCTATGGTCTGTCCACTTTAATGGCCACAAACCATCCAATAGTCTTTAATCCCAAGCCTTAGTTTAGAACAAGAAGCATCACTACAAATGCCGTGAGAGATTAGGTTACCAACACTAATTCTCACAGGATTAATGAATCAAGGGAAATTGCATGAAAAATAGTAAATCTAAAGGAGTCTAATGCAATAAGGAGATCAGAGGGAACCCTTAACATGAGTCCAATTGAGAATATACGGTTTACAGCAACCTTTTCAAATCCACCATTACAATTACAGAGCACAGCTTAAACAACTCTCAGATTTGTAGTCTTGAATACAACTCTCTTTTGAATTACAAAAATATCTCACAGCTCTCAATTGCGAGTAAAAGTGAAGCTGTTACAGGGATTTCAGACAAACTATCTAGTTTGGAAATGGGGGAATAGGAATGAAACTCAAAATCTGGATGCCCAAATTGGGCAAATGGTTCGTCTATTTATAGTTTTCCCTAAGTCCAGCTCAGATGTGTATCAACCAATCAGAGGTGCTCAGATTTGTATTGACCAATGGTGGTCGAGCACGAGGATCCAGATCTGTTTTGGCCAATCAAAATTCCTCGATCCGGTTCAGCCAATCAGGTGAAAATGGCATCAATTCTGTTATGCATTTTGAAAGTCTGTTAGAGTTTCTAGAAGTTCCCGCCAAGTTATTTCATCTCTGGGTGCTCACGTGGGGTGGAATATGCCTTTGCTTCATGCTTAGAATCCTCTGGAATGTCCCTAGGTTTTTAAATGCATTGGGACGCGTGAAACAGATTACTGAATTGCCCTTGCAAAAGCTGGGAATCTCCAGAATACCTTTTCGCATAGCTTAGGGAACTTTTCGCAAGGTGTTGTAACTCCTGAAGCTCTTTTCGCAATGTGTTGGTTATGTTCGAATTGAGTTTTCTTCTTTTTTAAAAGGTCAATCATCTCTTCGAAGAGTTCAGATGCTCTTCGAACGCTAAGCCTGGAGTTTTTGTTCTTTTCGCAGAAGTTTGTTCTTTGCGTAATTCGTGTTCTTCTGAAAGTAAAAGTACTCAGAGTGCATTTTTCTGTTCGAATTGCTCCATACTTCTTTTCTGGGTTGAGACCAGGTCTTTGCCTCTTCAATTCAGACCTTTCAACGGCTAGTGAGGTTGTTTCTTCTCTTTCTTCCTTTGGATTGACTTGGATTGTCATCTTTTTGGCACTTTTAAGCTGCTTTTATGGTTAAGCCTGTCTTTATTGTTAGCTGCAACACCAGCACTTAAAACACTTATTTAGTTCTCTCAAAGGTCTATCAAGAATCAAGTTCAGGGGTGAAAAATGGTATTTTTCAGTTCTCAACACTACCTATTTTAAAACAAATTCCCCGGCAACGGCGCCAAAAACTTATTGTTGCCTCTAAGTGTGCATGATTTATTTGTGTTTTGAAAACAAATTTGCAATTGCTAAGTTATACTGATTCTGGAATATAAAAAAAGGTAATGAAATATCAGCACAGAGAAAGTGAATTAGCCTGCAAGATCAGGGTTAATTGTAGCAAGTTTAAAATGTAAATGAGTAGAAGATCGTCCACAGAGAATTTGTTTAAAATGTAAGATAAACCTCCAGATCTGAGCTATCAGATCTGGCCTCTTATCCTATCTATAAAGCACATAAGATGGGAGGTTGAATTTGTCACATTTAACTAAATGATAAAAGTAAAAGTTAAACTAAATGATCCAGATCTGAGTTGGGGGGATTTTGAGGTAAACTTATAAAAATAGAGAAATAATATCTAACTTTGATTTGGTCCTTGAAACACAATGAGAATGACTGCAGATCAAATGAGAAATGATCCAATCTTCATCTGGCTACAAGCACAGATGTAAGAGAAATAAATCTAACTCAAGGATTAGATTTAGGCTTATGGCTATGGTCTCCCACTTTAATGGCCATGACCATCCAATAGTCTTTAATCTAAACCCTTAATTTAGAACAAGAAACATCACTACAAATGTGAGAGATTAGGTTACAAACACTAATTCCCACAGGTGATTAATGAATCAAGGGAAATTGCATGAAAACAAGAAATCTAAAGGAGTCTAATGCAATAAGGAGATCAGAGGAACCCTTAACATGAGTCCAATTGAGAATATACGGTTTACAAAGAACCTTTTCAAATCCACCATAATTACAGAGAAATTTTAAAGCAGCTCTCAGATTTGTAGTCTTGAATACAACTCTCCTTTGAATTACAGAAGTATCTCACAGCTCTCAATTGCAAGTAAAAGTAAGGCCATTACAGGGATTTCAGACAAACTATCTGATTTGGAAATGGGGGAATAGGAATGAAACTCAAAATCTGCATCCCCAAATTGGGCAAATGGTTCATCTATTTATAGTTTTCCCCAGGTCTAGCTCAGATGCGTATCGACCAATCAGAAGTGCTTAGATCTGTATCAACCAATGGTAGTCGAGCACAAGGATCCAGATCTATTCAGGCCAATCAGAAATGCTCGATCTGGTTCAGCCAATCAGGCGACATAAGCATCAATTCTATTATGCATTTTGAAAATCTGTTAGAGCTTCTAAAAGTTCCCGCCAAGTTATTTCATCTCTGGGTGCTCACATGGGGTGGAATATGCCTTCGCTTCATGCTTAGAATCTTCTAGAATGTCCCTAGGTTTTTAAATGCATTGGGATGCGTGAAACAGATTACTGAATTACTCTTGCAAAAGTTGGGAATCTCCAGAATACCATTTCGCATAGTTTAAGGGACTTTTCGCAAGGTATTGTGACTCCTGAAGCTCTTTTCGCAACGTTCAGGTTCTGCTCAAAAGGAGTTCTCTTCTTTTTGAAAAGGTCAATCATCTCTTCGAAGAGTTCAGGTGCTCTTCGAAAACTAAGCCTGGAGTTTTTAGTTCTTTTCGCAGAGTTCAGGTTCTTTTTGAAAAGCACTATGTAGTGCATTTTTCTTTTCGAATTGTTCCATACTTCTTTTCTGGGTTGAGACCAGGTCTTCGCCTCTTCAGTTCAGACCTTTTAACAGCTAGTGAGGTTGTTCCTTCCCTTTCTTCCTTTGGATCGACATGGATTATCATCTTTTTGGCACTTTTAGGCTGCTTTCATGGTTAAGCCTGTCTTTATTGTTAGCTGTAACACAAGCACTTAAAACACTTATTTAGTTCTCTCAAAGGTCTATCAAGACCCAGGTTAAGGGGTAAAAAATGGTATTTTCCAGTTCTCAACAAAGACCCCCGTGGAGCCCACTCCCAAGAAGGCCAAGTCCTCAACGGCGTCGCAACAAGGAAAAGAAGTGGTTCAGGAAGTGGCTGCACTAACACCCGATTACTCTACACCCTCTGAGCTCCTGACTCCCATTTCCTTAGAACCTGAAGCTGTTTTTGACCTATCTTTCTTTGAAATGGAACCTCTGTCAGCCCCTGCCATTGAGTTCATGCGCAAGGCTGGTTTGACCCCCCTGCTGCAAGCCATCCCTGCACTAGCCTACCCTAGACTAGTGAAACTCTTTTACAAGCACATTAGGGCTAGACCAAACCACCGTGGGCAGCCAGGCCTCCTTGTATTAGTTGACAATTTTGAAATGTTACTCAGCTCTGAGTTGATTGCTGAAGTGATGGGCATCCCTGCTAATTTTGACCCCAACTGTGGATATGGCCCCCCTGTGTGTGCCCCCATTGATACCATTGCACAGGCCCTTATCAGAGGATTGAAGGCCACCGAGTATTCCATCAGGAGAAGAGACCTGGACCCTAAACTTCTATTCATTGATCAAGTTCTGCGAAAGAACATTTATTGTGTCGGCCATCAGCAGGAGCGGAGGACACCAATTGCTGATGCTGTTTATTCCTTTTCTCTGGGCCACGGATTCCATGCTACCTGGTTGATTTTTGAGGCCATGAAGGATATAATGATGAAGCTAGGGCTGAAGAAGAAGCTCCACACTCTCCTCTATGCAAGGCTCATCACTAGATTACTTTTGAGGGGAGGGTACAAGATACCAGTAGGGGAGTTAACCATTGACCTCACCCCTACAACTTTTGGAAAGGGGCAATGGGGGATCAGTAGGAGTCTAATGGATCCCCAAAAGAAGAAGAAGAAGGCTGAGGCCCAGGTTGCTACAGAGCAAGGAGAGGAGACTGCTGTTGCTAAAGCTCCTGCTCCCAAGAAGGTGGTGCAAGCTCCTGTCACTATTGATTCTGCAGTAATACCTCCATCCACCACACCTGCCCCTCCATCAGTTTCTTTGCCTATTCCATCTCTCCCTTTCCCTCTTTTGTCTCCCTTATCCGTACCCACTCCAGATTTCCCTGTGATTCGTTCCTGGGAGGAAGACATTGACCCCCGTGACAGCCCTCCCCTGATATCCTACATTAAAAAGAAAAACCTCTCACACAACCCCTGCCATATCCTTACCTAAACCAACCACCCCCATCATTCCCACAGAAACCCCACATATTGACCAAGACAGTCCAGACCATCCCTACTTCACCTCCACTCACAAACCTTGACTTTAACCTCGCCACTACTTTCGGATATCAGGCCTTTATGACTACATTTCTTGACACCATGCCAAGCAATGATATCCCTCTCCCTGATTCCCCACTTCCTTCCCCACATCACTCACCAGACCCTCCATCTCCTCCTCCTACAACCTTCCATCATGCCCCTACTTCCCCTTTCCAACCTGTTCCCTCTTCTTCTCATACTCCACCCCAACGAAACTCTCGCACACTTACACATATTCTTTCCCTAATACATGACATTCAAAACCCAACTATCAACCACAACATACCCAAGACCAAATGCAGACCCACCAACATCAAATCCACCCTTCAAACATTGACAAATGACCCATCTCTGCACAAACACCTCCTACCCCACAAATCCAGGTCCCCTTCCACCTCGACTCCACAAAGGCAACCAGATCTTCCCCCCATTGACTTAACTACAACCCTCACCCCCCAACACACCATACCTCACCACTCCTTCCCCACTCTACCTATCCTTCCCCCACTCATTTTACCCCCACCACATTTTACCAACCAATCAACCCAAACAGACCCCATTCCTTTCCCATCCACATTTTCCATCCACCCACACACACTTTTGGCCCCACCATTACCATTCAGACCCTTCCCCATTCCATTTTACACTTACCCAGAACCACCCACCTTCAGTGACCCCACTTCATTTGCTTTTCCACCCATGCCCTCCATTCCACCTCTCATGTTACCTCCTCCTACATTCTTTGACAACTCGACTCAAACCCACCCAGAACGTTTTGCCCAGCCCCCACATGTGAATGCCCTCCCTACCACTTTACCCCCACAGGACCAATCACCTTCTACTTCTTCCACTCCCTTTCTCCCAATCCTACCAAGACATTCCTATTACACCCCTCCTGACTTCACTCTCCTCCATGCCATGAGGGACAATGCCTACATCAAGAGGGATGTTCTCAGGGGAATGGCCCAACTCAGACAATCCATTGAGTACCCTTTGCTGCAAAAGTTGAGTGACCTGAAGCTTGCTCACAGGCAGAAGCTGAGAGATATTTCAAAGGGGTGGGAGATAATTTTGGAGACCCTCAATGACACAAAGGCTGACGCAACTTACTATAAACTGAATCTAAAGATGGAGAAAGCCAATGCCCAGCGGGAGCAAATAAGAGCCCGGATGTATGAAAAGAAACTTAACAATGCTCAGGAGATCCACAAGCTCACTAAGGGGCTTTCTGATGCCAAACTCCTTTATGCTGAGAAACAGATTGAAATTTTACAAAAAAGGATTGCATCTCTGTTAGGCCAACCAATTCAGGCCACCCCTCTTGCTACCGAACCCCCTGAGGCCCCACTTTCCACACACCCCAGGCCATCTTCTTCCAACCCCCCTGCTCCTACATCTACATCTCCACCTCCTCCAGCTCCTACTCAAGCACCTCCTCCACCTCCTGCTTCAGTGCCTCCCCTTGCTAAATCTCCTGCACCCAAGAGAAAAAGGGTTGCTCCCAAGAAACCTTCTCCCTCCAAAAGAGCCACTGTTGCCCAAAAAGGGAAAAAGCTCACGCCATCCCACCCCCAAAGGCCACCAAAGCTTCGCAGATGACCCCCATGGTCGGTTGCTTTCAAAAGATGAATGCAGACAAGCTGCTGCAGCCCTTGGATTAGACCCCATTGCTCTCTTTCCCTCTGATTCTGATTCTGACTCTGCACCACCTGAGGCTCCACGTGCTCCAAGTCCTGTTGCTCCTCCTTCATCAGACCCTGCTTAGCAAACTTATCCTCAGAGAAGGAAAGTTACAGCTAAGAGGACTACTCACTCTGCTGCCTCTATAAAAATTGGAAAAGACCAATCTGCCCAGTCTGAGGAGGCACCACCACTGAACAAGAAAGATAAAGGCAAGAGCCCGGCTGTCCCTCCTGAGCCAGAAAAAGCAAAATATCCTCTTATTCCCCCTCAGCCTCAGCAAGGGCAAGGCTCAAAAGGGAAGGGCCCCAAAGGGAAGAGTCCCAAAAGAAAGAGTCCCATAAAATCACCTGAGCAAACCAAAGACAAATCCCCAATGATCCCTCTTGCACCAAAGGCACCCAAAATGAGGGTGAGGGCACTAAAAGCTCTAACCATGCCCAAAACTGCAGCCCAAAAGAAGGAAGAGAGGGAAAGAGAGAAAAAAGAGGAAGAGGCTCACCTTCGAGAGCAGGCCAAGAAGATGGGTTGGGACTGGTTTTGATTCAGGCTCCGATTATCTTGTACTTAGGATTTTTTTTCTGTTTCTGCATTTTCTTTTTCTCTTGTTGTTTTCCATTTTGTACATTTCTCTCTTATAATAGATTTTCTTCTTTTGTCATTGCTATTTGTCTTTGTCTTGTGTCTGTTTTGCTCCATGTTATTTCCTTTTATTTTGCCATAAATAAATCTGCTGCACACCCACCTTTGAACCAGTGAGGACACTGCTCCTCATAGGTTTGGGGATGTGGCTGGCAGATCCTGCCAATGGAATAGTTAACCTAAGTGCAGCAGAATCTTATGAGTAATATGGAAATGGAACCATGTTCATCTAAGAATCATGAAAAATAAGGAATTTAAATTTTTTTTTCAGACTTTAGACAATATAAACATTTAAAATTTCACATTTCCATGATGAGATCACCAAGGAAACTCACTTGTATCAGCACTTAGTGAAGCATTAGAGAGAGAAAAAGGTAAGGACATACTTAAGAATTCAAAGGAAGACCATAACCAGTGAGATTTGGGCCTATACAAAATTTTTTTCCTTGAGGAGTGACTAAGGCAATTTCTTCTAGCTCTAAGGACTGGCTGAGTCACTGTGCTCACTAGAAGTTAGGCAACTCCAAATTGAAACAACTGGCAGCACTCATGAGACTTAGGAAAGGATCAAGGCCTTCTTTTGGACAGCCTGAGCCTAAACAGATAAACCTTAAGCAACTACCCTTGTCCATACCCCCTTTGAGTTTTAAATCCTAAATTTCTTCAAAATGCACCTGAGTACTTGCACCTGAACCTATGTATCTGATTTAACCTTACCCTCACTCTAAGAATTCAGAAAGTAAAGGAACAAGAGTTGAAGATGGACTAGCTTTGGTCAACATTAGGTGAATAAGGAAGAAGTACCTCAAATTCTGGCAGTATGGTAACTGAGAAAATGGTGGCATTTCAGAAAAGCAAAAACAAAATAAAAAGAAGAAAAATGCATAAAAAAGAAACAAAAACAATAATGAAGAGGAGTAAGAGAGGAGTCAAGAGGAAACTTTCATTGGAAAAATCGAAATCAAGAAGAGAAACTGATCACTTCAAATATGAAAACCTCAAAGAAGATGAAAGGAGCTGAACCAAAGAAGGTGAAGTCATGAATCACCTCCTTCACCTACTGATTTCTCAATTTTGACCCCTTTTCAACCTTCCATTCTATTTTTAACCCCACTCCATAAGCCACATTACAGCCCAGTTAAAGCCCTTGTGATCCAAAGTTGAGTGAGCTGTCATGTGGAGATAAAGAGTTATCCAATCTATGGTGAGGATCTGTCAATGATGCCAGCACTTAAGAGCTATGCCTATGCTCATGCCTACAGACCCATTTGGGGGATGTAACTGCTCTTGAGCTTGAGAGAAAATGAAACCCTCAACAGTTCTTTATGAGAGTATGCCATGGAGAGTTTTGGGTCTGATCTTGAATGCATTAGGTGTGACCTATAACCTAATTTTTAATCCAGTGATGAGCTCAGTGCTGACACACATGTGAATTATTCTTTGGTGTAATTACTTGGAAATGCTGTGCTTTCATGAGAAGCTTATACTGTTTAAATTTTTGTGCAGCCAATGTGTTTGAATTTCATATATTTTTACGGATTCAAGGGTGACCTAACTCTGTTTCTTGACTGCTCACTTGATAATAATGCACTTTTGTTAACTGTCTCATTGAGAAGTTTGTGGGTGTCTTGACTGAAAACCCTCAGGAGACTTCACTCCTCCACTAGGGATCACCTAGGCGTTTAAAAGGCTTGGTACATATGCTAAATGTATCCGTGCTCCCTACGAAAGTGGCATTTAATTTCTATAGTTATTTTAGTGTAGCTTTGCTAAGGGACTAGCAAAGATTAGGTTTGGCGGTGTGTTGAAACCTAAAAAGTACCACTTTTCATCCCTTAACTTAGCCTTTGATTAGACCCTTAGCCATCTAATAAAGGTTTGTTAAGTGTTTTCTGTAGATAATAAACATCAGAGCAATAAGGCCATAAATCATGTTAAGGAGCCTGTATTGGCACCAGAAGTCCCTCAGAAGAATGAGCCATGAATCTAGACCTGAGGCAAGCCTCACGCAGCTGACAAAGCTCCAGAGGATTCAGAAAAATATGCTTCGCGTAGTCCTCGCGAAGTCCCAAGACTTCATAACAACTTCTCACGTAGTGGAGTGATAGAAGAGCTTCAGAAGCCTTGAGTTGCGCAGCTCTCGTGAAGTTCAGAAGTTAAAGGTCACGCAGTCAAGAGAACCTGTCGTGCAGCTGTCGCACAGTAGCCGCGGGATGCAAATGTCAAGAGAGCCTGTCATGCAGTCCAGAAAAGCCTCAAAGCCTCGCGAGGATCCTCGTGAAGTTCCATTAAGAAGTGAACATCTCGTGCAGTTCTTGCGCTTTTCAGGAAGAAAGCAGCCTCGCAAAGACCAAAGTAAGCCTCGTGAAGATCTATTGTGAAATGGAATGCTCTCACAGTCCCTGCGCTATTCACAAGTAGCAATCCAACCGCGCGAAGCCCAATCCAACGAGAGTTTAACTATCTACCTCACGACTGCTCAAAGCATTAAGAAGCTGCAACCCCGCGATGTCTAAAGTTTTAATGCAAACTCATCCTCGCGAAGTCAGTGCTTCCACACGACAAGTCTGGGAATCAACTGCAACCTGGTGAAGCTCTGAACTCCAACTTACATCATTTTGTAGAGGACATTTTGGGGATTTCCAGCAATTAGGGCACGCACTTCCACGCTTAAATCTCTGTGCATGCACCCCGAGGCATCTAAGGATCATTAATGGGCCACATGGCATCGTTAAAATTAGGGTTTCCTAACCCTAATGCGCTGCCACACCCACTGCTATATAAACCTAAGCCTGGTTTAGGTTTAGGGAACTTTTGGAGGGCTTCTTTTGAGACTTTTTAGAGTTCCTAGACTTAGACACCAGCGGAAGCTCAGACTGTGTCACTGATACGAGATCTGAGATCTTCTTCTTTTCTGTTCTAGTTGTAAGTAGTTTTTCATTTTTCTTTTTCTTCTCTCCATGGCCTAGCACTTGTTGGCCATGCCTATGTATGTCTATTGAGATTAGATTAATGGAATTTATGATTGGGTGTTGTACTTTTATGGGATTCGTGTGTTTCTGAGCTGTCCTGTGCAAGACTGCTGCCTTGTGATCCGCCATTGCTTTGGCTATGATTCAAAGCAATGGAGGACTGATTCTAAGGATTCATTCAGATCCAAGTGACCTGTGTGTCTGGGCTATCATGGTCCGATTCAACCTTAGACCCACCACAGGACCCACTAGATCTGAAATCCCCATGGAAGCCTGAGCTGGTAGCCTTGTGACCATGGTGGTGGCAACAATATTCTTATTTTGTTTTGGGCTCCGTGAGGAGGATAGCCTCTTGGATAGTCTGTGACCATTCAAGTGGACAGGTTATAGCCTTAGGGTGAATCCAATCCACCAATCCAAAATGGATCCTTCTTCTCTGAGCCTGAGATTGTAGCCTGGTAGGAGATTGTACAGAGACAGACTCCCCTATATTAGTATAGACCCGCCATCAGATGGCAGATTTGATCTGGGTATGGAGATTGTAGGCTTGTGACTAGACCATTGTAGTCCCACTCAAGCAATGGACAGCTAGATTTAAGGTGGTACTCAATCTCTTGCTGGTTCTATGTGTCTGGGCTATCATGGTCCTTTACAGCCTTAGCCCCCCACACATAGAGCTTTAGAGGTTGAGGTTTCCTATGGATTCCTGAGCTTGTAGCCTGGATGAAGTACTGCCTATAATTAACTTGTTTTGACTCATTTCTGGATTGTGGTTCCCCTATGGGATAGTCTGTGACCATTTAAGTGGACAGGTTATAACCTTAAGAGATTGGATCATGGCACAGAGATGAGTTGGATTATCTCTCCTCTTTGGTGATAATGTAGCCATTGGACAGGATTTCTATACCAGCAGACCTGGATCTGAGTCATAAATCCCAGCAGATTCGAACCCAATAGCATACTTCTCACCCTTTTATATTTATTTTCCCCCAGTCCATCCATCTTCTCAACCCTTTCTGTAGTTAATTCATTAAGCTACCTTATGATACTTAGAATAAGTGACCCTAAACTCCCCTGCTTTTAGGACTGCCAGGTCTGTAGTCAGATTTGGAGGGACTACTAGAGATGGCTCCCTTGGAGCCGTAGATCACTTTTCCCTATGGGACAAACTCTTACTTATCAAAACTTGCTACAAATGGACCCTGTATCTTGCAGGTCTAGGATTTCTCAATTGTGATGATTTCATCCCCTATTTTACTTTGATTTTAAATTGCTTTTACCACCAACAAATAAAGTAAGCCATCTGGGAAATATGCAACACCACTCTACCCAACACCTCAAAGGATTCAAAATATCTTGGGCTTAGTTTGCCTCTCCTTCGAAATCACATAGCACACTTCATGGGTGATATTTTGACAAACACATGATCGCCGACCTGAAAATCAAAACTTGTTTGCTTCATATCGGCGTAGCTCTTCTATCTGCTCTGAGCTGATATGATTCTTTCTCTTATCATACGAACGATATTGGCATTATCTTCGAGTACTTCTGGACCTAATATGAACTTTTCGCCGGTCTCTTCCTAGTTGATTGGCGATCTACATTGCCGTTCATAAAGTGCCTAATACGGTGCCATGCCGATACTCGCTTGAAAGTTGTTATTGTATGGAAATTCGACCAACGATAGGTGTTGATCCCATGATCCTTGAAAACTAAGCGTACAGGCTATGAGCATATCTTCGATCACTTGCTTCACCCGTTCTATTTGTCTGTCCGTTTGTGGGTGGAATGCCGAGTTGAATTCCAATCGCGTACCATCTCCTCTTGGAACTTTTACCAAAATTTTAAAGTGTAAAGGGGGTCCCGATCTGAAACTATACTAACTGAAATGTCGTGCGGCCATACAATTTCCTTCATATATAACTCTACGAGTCTTCCAACCATATATGTGGTATTGTATGGTAGAAAGTGGGCTGACTTAGTCAATCTATCGATGATTACCCAATGGCATTGTGTCGCCTTGCAGTCCGAGGTAACCCCACTATGAAGTCCATTAAAATTGACTCCCACTTCCATTCTGGCATAGGTAGAAGTTGCAACAATCCAGTAAGGTGTCTATGATCTATCTTCACCTGCTAGCACGTCAATCACCTTGATACATACTCGACTACATCCTGCTTTAAACCTCCCCACCAATAATTCTTCCTCAGGTCTTGATACATCTTTGTGCTACCAGGGTGTATAGCATACACCAATTTATGAGCTTTTTCTAAAATGGTTCGCGGCAGATCGGCATCAACTGTAATACACAGACGTCCCCTAAATAGCAAGGACCCATCTTCCTTAATAGAGACATTCGGTCTGGTGCCCTCAATCATCCCCTGTCTAATCCTTACCAACTCTGGGTCATTCATCTGTAACTCATAAACATGCTTAAAGATCGTCGGCCTCACTATAATGTTGGCCAAGAAGGCCCCTGAAGCTTGCACCTCGATCTTTGCATCATATAATGCTAGGTATTCAAATAATTTCCATCGATGCATCCCCATAATAAGGCTAGCTAACTGAGCTGAACTCTTACGACTCAAGGCATCTGCCACCATATTAGCCTTGCCAGGGTGATACTGTATGGAGCAATCATAATCTTTGAGAAATTCCATCCATCTACATTGCCTCATATTCAATTCCTTCTGAGTAAATAGGTACCTGAGGCTTTTATGGTTAGTGAATATCTTGAAAGTTTTACCATATAAATAGTGTCTCCAAATTTTTAATGCAAATATGAATGCTGCTAGTTCTAAGTTATGTGTCGAGTAGTTCTTCTTGTGATCTTTCAGCTGCCTTGACCCATAAACGATAACCTTTTTATTCTGATTGAGTATGCAGCCTAGACCACTATGTGATGCATCGCTATATATTGCAAACCTTCCACTGTCTGAAGGAATCGCTAGCATTGGAGCTGAAGTGAGCCTTTTCTTGAGTTCTTGAAAACTCTTTTCGCAGGCTTCAGTCCACTCAAATCTCACATCCTTTCTGGTGAGTCTCGTAAGCGGTTCTGATATTTTCAAAAATCCTACCACAAAACGCCTGTAGTAACTAATAAGACCAAGGAAACTACGTATATCTGTCACCGTCTTTGGTTGTTCCCATTGCACCACTACTTCATTCAACCAAAATTTGCACTCACTAAGCTTGACATATAATTGGTGCTCACGCAATGTTTGTAGTGCGATTCTCAAATGCTCTTCATGCTCCTTCTTTGATTTTGAGTATATCAAGATATTGTTGATGGATACTATGACGCAAGTGTCTAGGTGTGGCTTAAACACCCTATTCATCAAATCCATAAAAGATGTCGGTGCATTTGTCAACCCAAACAACATCACTAAAAACTCGTAGTGTCCGTACCGTGTCCTGAACACCGTCTTCTAGATGTCCTCTGCCTTGACTCTCAGCTAATGGTATCCAGATCTCAGATCGATCATGGAAAACTATCTCGCTCCTGCAGCTGATCAAATAAGTCGTCAATCCTAGGCAAAGGGTATCGATTCTTTATAGTGAGTTTGTTTAATTGACGGTAGTCGATGCATAGCCTCATCGACCCATCCTTCTTCTTTACAAACAAGACTGATGCTCCCTAAGGAGACACACTAGATCTTACAATCCCTTTATCCAAGAGCTCTTGTAACTGCTCCTTCAACTCTTTTAACTCAGTAGGAGCCATTCTATATGGTGCTTTGGAAATAGAGTCTGTCCCAAGTGCCAAGTTGATAGCGAACTCCACCTCTTTCTCAGGAGGTAACCTCAATAATTCCTCTGGGAAAACATTTTCAAATTTATGTACAACCAAAATCTCAGAAATAATGTTCTTCCCTTCCTTGTCGTCCTTCAAAAATGCCAGGTAACCATTACACCCCTTCTTGATCATGCGCTCAGCCCTGACAACGGACACAAATGGTAGAAACTTTGATCTCATTCCCAGAAATCGGAATGACCTCCTCATGTTCGGTCTAAAGATAACAACTTTGTTTCAACAATCGACCGTTGCACGATGAGTTGACAACCAATCCATGCCAAGGATCACGTCGAATCCTTGCATATCCAGCAAGACTAAATTTTCTGCCAGTTCATAGACATCCCCATCTCTGATGGCTACTATCACCGACTTACAGACCAAGTCTGTGTCAATCGATTCTCTAGTTGAAATAGGTACAGCTAAGATAAAATCCAATGTCTTTGGGATGACCTTCATCTTCTTTACAAATCGAGGTATAACAAAAGAATGGGTAGACCTTGGGTCTATCAACACTCTCGCTTCATAACTCATGTCACTTCCCTTCCCATATATTTGTAAAGTACCTACATAGTACAAGTTTTTTAGCAATCTATTCGTGCATCAAATCAAATAATAGAAACTAGATTGATAGTTTCCTACATACATATACACCTCCATCTAAGATCGCAAATTTTCAACTAACAAATCAATTCTTGAAATAAAATTTTACCTTGTATAATGTCTTTAACATTCTGAGCATCCTCAGCAGTCACTGCATAAGCTCTCCCTTGAACGATTGGCTTCCTTGTTGGCATTTGCCTGCTCGCTGGAGCAGAAGCCGTCGTCCCTTGTCGACCAATGGAAGCTAAACCCATTCCTTCCTTCCCCATTTATGGGTAATCTCGTATCCGATGGCCCATCTTCTGGTATTTAAAGCACGCCCCTGTGCCCTGTCTGCAGTCCGATGTCTTATGTGATTTATTGCAATGGCCACACATGACCTGGGGTGTTGAGGATGCCGTTCTCAAGAATCCTTGATTAACCAATACTCCTAAAATCTGAGGCTACGTAGGACCCTCAATATGAATAGGCCTAACATGCATATGCACAGGTGGTCGAGAATAATTTGTGTAGACCGGTTGCATTGACACTGGAGTAGGTGCTGCGAACCTCGGCATTTTATTCCCCTAGTCGTAGCCACCCGCTCCTCCTTGGTTGGCCTTATTCTTACTCTGTAAATCCCCTAGCTAATACATATTCTCTATGTCTCTCTTGACGACTATGGCTTTACCGATCACCTCCGCATAGGTCTCTAATTCAAACGCAGAAATCCTCTCTCACATTAGGCCTTATGCCTTCATTAAACTTACTGGCCGTCATCTCTTCGGTGGCTACTAATTTCAGAGAGAACCTAGATAACCTTATAAACTCATTACCGTACTCTCGTTCGGTCAGACTTCCTTGCTCCAATTTCGCGCAATCCTTCCTTAACTGATTCCTTACCTGCTTGGAAAAATATTCTTTGTTGAACACCGAAATGAACTCCGCCCAAGTCCACAACCTGTGAGGATTTTTAGCTTCTTTCATTCTCAAAACTGACTTCCACCATGGGTCGGCATCACCTTCTAGTTGGAAAGAAGCCCAACCAACCTTCTCATTTCACTGGCCTATAATCGCTGTAGGAGCTTCTCCATTTGGTTTAACCACTTCTCCGCTTCTAACGGATCTGTTTGTCCATAAAAGCTAGGAGGTCTTAATCTCCTGAAGTCTACAAATGTGGAGGGTAGTAGTGCTGGAGAAGTTGGTGGTGGTTGATGATGATTTAGGTTATTGGCGGCCCACATTGTCGTCTACTCGGCCAACATCGCTGTCTGTTGTGTTTACTGGGCCATGGCAACAGCCACGACCTCCATGGCCTGAGTCAACTTGTCAGTCGCTTCATTTCTCTTCTCCCTCTCCTTAGGAGGATGTCTCTGCTCTCTACTTGTACCCGCAGGGATATAGTCTATACTTCTTAAGTTTCTTTGACGACCGCCCCTAGGGTGTCCTCAACCTCTAGAATCCATCTCAATCTATTACAATGAAGCAAGGTTCCATTAACAGAAAGTCCCTACACTCTAACAAAATCTTAGGTTTCTAGTCCGATCTAAGACTTGTCAAAAACTTATAAAGCCTAAGCTCTGATACCAACTATGACAGCTCAAATTTTGGAGCCTCAAAACTCGGGCCGTTGACACGATCTTCGAGGCCATGCCTAAACATACTTGTAGAACACATGGTACAAATACACACCCAAAAGAGGAAACACACTTTCTATTATACAACGAGAGGTCCAGAGAAAAGATCTCTTTTACCATCACACATCCTACTACAAAATGGCCCCAAAATACGGTTCTAATCCCATGCCATCAGCATGTGCAAAAGAACCGAACCGAACCATCGGTGACATCCAAAGTCACCCTTGATGGTTCGCCAAAAAAATAAGTAATATCCTCAATTACACTTCTTTCAAATTCACATGGCTAGACATACCGGCCTTACAATATAATATTAGAATCACGCAGTGGTGTCCACTAAAAGAAATCCACAGGAGGAGGGTCGTTCTCCTCAAGAGGCACGTAATCCAAATCCACTTTGTCCTGGTCATCTGCCACCGAGTCTTCACCTGTACCTATGACGTATAGTTGGAAGAGTGAGCTAGATCATAGCTCAGTAAGAAAAACTAGATCTAATATGTGTATTTTTCATAAACATATCCTTCATGATGTATCACATTACGCATTTACTAGAAGAAAACACATAGTTTAATGCAATTGGTAAATCTATAAAAACTGATAGAAGATGCATATTCATAACTTAACTATCATTATTCAGAAAATGTCCTTTTTGCCTAACTCACACACTTAAATCATTCACTTAAATAATCCCCGAGTAATATAGCATCGAGCCCTGATGGAACACCCACCATCGTCGTTCAATTGAACCCTTTTTCACGAAATTACAAGCCCTCGGGAATGGAGTGACTTGTCGGACAAAATGTTTTCACAATTGGAAATCGAAGATCGGAGCACAAGGTGTACGGATATCCTGCCATATCGGTCGCAAATATCCCGTCGCGTCGATCGCGGTGATACCGCCGCGTCGGTCGGTGTTGGGGATTTTTAGTGTGCTGATTATTGTGTAATGATAAAAGTAAAATAAAATCAAAGTAAGACAGAGGATGAATTTAGCACATCTAAAATATCCTAGACCTGCAAGATATAGGGTCCTTTGTAGTGAGTTTTAATAAGTAAGAGTTTGACCCACAGGGAGTAGTGATCTAAACCTAGAAGGTGTATAGTAGACCTCCATATCTGGCTACAGATCTGGTAATTCTAAGGAGAAAGAGAGCTTTTCGGGTGTCACTAGATCTAATTAATCTACAAAACAGAAATCTAGAACTAAGTTTAAAAGATGGAGGAAGATGGATGGTAAAATAAAATATAAAATGGGGAGAAATAGACAGCTAGGGCTTGGTTTTTATTGTAAAATAGATCAAGAGTTGGAGATTTGCAGCAATCCTTCATTTGGCTATAAGCAAAAATGCAAGGTATAAGAATCTAATTTAGACCGGTGGTTTGGATTGATCTTATGGCTATGATTTGTCCACTTCAATAATCACAAATCATCCAATATATTTCCTCCATCCCGATGGCTTCGATCAGAACAAGATAATCACTATAGATGCTATGGATGCAAGCCCACAAGCACAGGTACCCACAGGCATATCAAACCCAGGGAAATCAGATCGTCATCAAGAGATCTACCGGAGATGTGGCAGGCTTGGCCCATCTACACATGAGCCGATCGAGAATCTAATGGGACCACAAGATCTATAGATTAAATTAAGCTTTAAAACCAATAATTTATTGCTTTAAACAAAATAACTTATAATAAACTTGTTCCGAGATCTGTAGTCTATGCATCGATCCATATTTCTTCATGCCAAAATTACAATTACAAACCAGATTTGAGCCGCTACCTAGATCTAATCCAACATGCTGGATTAGAGAGAGAAGGGGGAAGACAAAAAAGGAAAAAATAAAACCTAAAACTAAACCTAAATTAGCTAAGGAGAACTCAGGCTATTCCTTTGTTCCTACTTTCCTTGCTGAAGAAAAATAGCAAAATAGATGGTTATTTATAGGTATGCAGTGATCCCTGTGCTTTGAGTTGCAGCCAATCAGAAGAGAGGATTTCAGTTTAACTGTAATCCCTGTTTAAGAGTTTCATCCAATAAGAGAAGAGATAGGGATCTGGTTTTGTTTGTGCCCAACTGAAGCTAATTTGCATTCCCGCCAAAAATTAATTCACACCCATGTGCAGAGTTTCCTGCACATTGAAGTTCCCAAATTTGCCCTGGCTTATCAAAAATACCTAGCTGCACACCTCAAGTGATTGCACCCAGCTGCTAAGAATGCCCACAAAATAATTACTCTCACTGCCCCAAAATGCCCCTGCCGTTCAATAATATGTTACCTTAAATACACTCCAGCTGCAACCTATGTCAAAATAGCCTCATTTTAGATTTGGTGGAGCCCAAGTCGGATTAGCTTGAAGAACCAAGGGCTGATGCAATTCTATTTAAAATTGCTACAGTTTCAGCCATGTGGTGGAGGAGATGACTCGAGAAGATGAAAACGTCGAGAGGATTGCTGCATCGATGGCTGTGCTCGAGAGGTTCAAGGGCCTGCTGTTCGATATGTTAGTGGAGTTGCAAGTCAATAGGCTTGTAAGCTGAAGCCTGCTGCAATCTCCTCGACAGGTTTGAAGCATCTGTTCGTGAGGATTTATTTGCAACTGCTAGTCGACATGTTGAGGGATAGCTGCTGCAGCCCTTCGAGAAGATCAAGAGGCTGAGGAGTGTAGGTGCATTTTGATAGGATTGATGGGAGCTTGCAGTAGGTGCAATCGACAAGATCTATGGGTGGCAGTTGCTTTAGAGGTTGGTGCATGCAAGGGACTCCCCGACAGGTTCAAGGGAGTTTTCAAGCTGCTTCAGCTGAAGCCGCAGGTTGGATGGGATCTTGAATGCACGTCGATAGGTTGGAAGAAGGCTGAAGGTTGGGCATCTCGACAGGTTCAGATATTTAAGTGGTCAACAGGTCCAATGGACTGGCTTGCAGCTGGAGCTTTGCATGCAAGTTGTCGATAGGTTTGGGCTGCTGGGTATCCACTCGACAGGATGGATATTTGCTACAATGGAGTTACCGACAGGTTGAAGGATAGGATTATAGTTCATGCTGTCGACAGGTTAAAGGGCTGGGATGGAGATCTGTTCGATAGGTACAATGGGAGGATGGAGCAGCTTAAGAGCCTGACAGGTTGGAAGTTGTACCTATCGACAGGTTGCATGGGAGGTTGTGAAGGTTGCTTCTATTCCTGTTGTGAGGATTGAGAGGTTCAAGCAGTTGTTCCAGCAGAAGTCGGCAGGATTAAGAATGCTGCAAAGTTCCATTCGATAGGATGAAGGTCACTGAAGAGAAGAGCTCGACAGGATGAGAGGAGCACAAATAGACAGGTTCAGACCTTGCTGCCTTGAACCATTCGATAGGTTCTATAGTAGCAGTGATTTATATAATTGCCAGGTTCATGGACTGCTGGAATTGGGGGAGCCTGGAGCTTGAACTGCTCGACAGGTGCTCTTCCTCAGAATTACACCATTCGATAGGTTCTGAGGGAGGTTGCTGAAGCTCAACTCGGTAGTTCCTTCCTCCACTGGTCGACAGGATCATTTATGCTTCAATAAACCATTCGACAAGATGAAGGCCTTGCTGTATTGAATCATTCGAGAGGTGTAGGAGCTACAAATAGCTGCCATTAGATATGAAGTTGAATGTAGGACAAGTTGGCTGCATGCATGAGTGCAGAGTGGATTCAGTAAACCACTAAAAATGTGCTGCTGAAGCTTGGGGTGCAGAACTTTGATAGGTTCATGTCATATCTATTCATTGCAGCACTGCTGGAGTGCTTGCTTCAGCTGGGGATGTTGAAGGTGCACCAACACATTTTATAGGTGCTGTAGTTGTGACTTGATGGTACGCTTGTTGTGTGCATGGAGCTCAAGGATGCAACTATAGAGGAGCTGAAATTGGTCTCGTGAGGTTCTAATGCTGAACCTGTTGACAACTTTGTATGGGCTGCTGATGCAGTTGGAGCTCCACATGCAAGCTTTACACTCAAATGGTTGACAGGTTCAAGTCAATGAAGATGCTAAATACATTAACGCTTCACGATGCTGAAATCCCTTTCTCACTCTTTGACAGATTTGCTTCTCAGCTATGCATTCATTGACAGATTGGCTATTGTTGTGTGCAACTCGCATAGCTTGGAAGTCACAAGGCTTGGGGCTCAGATTAGAGTAGATCTATTGCTGCTACGTTAAATGGTGCATGACCCAAACTATTGCTGAACTGAAAGTAACCCTCAAAACACCCCTGCTATGCTTAGGATTGAAGCCTTTCCATTCATCTCTCATTCTCAGCTGCGTGTTGATTCCTAAAATTCCTCTAAATGCCCTTTTTAATCGAAAATTGCAAAATTATCTCCTTGTTGCACAACAATGCTAAAAACAAGTATTAAATACTCTAGGTCGTGGTAAAAGCCAGATTTAAAGGTGTGGAAAGTGGCAAAAATCAGTGCTTAACAGTCGGGTAATCACATAACCTTAAACCAAAGTGCAAAAGTTAAATATCGTTATTCACCGTGAAGTGCGATAAACATACTAGTTTCATGCTTTTAAAGTTCACACCCATGCATATTTTCACATTAGCTTAATGTCATGTTCACAAGCACATATCGAAGTTACTTGTTGAGAGTACCAATGTGCTTCTCAAAATCCGTAACACAATAACACAAGATTTATTTTAGTGAACTCACACACATGACAAACATGCATATTCAAAAGCATAGCAATTTCATGCTAAACGTATTCGTAAAACTCATGCATCATGCATCACTACACACATGTTCACTGAATTCAATTACGCATATTAAATGGATTTCCTCACCTCGTGCTAAGCTCCTAGGCTCACAGAGCTCAAGCTTGCTTCACATTCCCTCTAGGCTTGGTCACACCTAACACACACATGATCATGATCAAAACGTTAGAATTGACGTGAAACAGGGAGATATGTCATATCCCCAAGGTCCCTAACATCAAAACAGTAGACAACATAACTGTTAAGAATCGACCGGTTGAATCCCAATTCGACCAGTCGATTTGAGAATTCGACTGGTTGGTTTCACTTAGGAAACCCAGACTTTCACTTTGCATCAAAACCGACCAGTCGATATCCAAAATTGACCGGTCATATCTCTAAAATTGATCGGTCGATATTGGTTCGACCGGTCGAGACCCCAAAACTATAAATATTTAACCTCCTATTTCTTGGAAATCGACCAGTCGATTCCATCCCAATCGGTCGAATTTAATTCGATCGGTCAGAATCGCTCTTGGATCCAACAACTTCCTCTCAGAACCAAATCGATCGGTCGGTTCAAAATTCTACCGATCGGTTTTTGCCAACCTTCACTTGGCTAGGGTCTGTTCTTCCCAATCCATTTCCATCGATTTTCTTTCATTTCTTTCCAATTTCCTCTTTCATATACACATCTAAATTACAGTTATACTCTACATACATATTACCAAGAATTCTCATAAGAATCTTACCTTCGAATCAACCGATCCATTGATCAAAAACTCCACACTCCAAGTTAGGGATTTGCAGCTAGGGCTTTCGATTTTCGTGAGATCCAACACCAAATTGAATGCGTGGCTCCAATTCACCGTGCACACAAAATCACACAACCCTCATAAATTCCTCACTTCTTTACGCTTCTCTCTCTTCATAAATCCCTCACCATCCTAAACAAGAGAATTCACTTCTCTTTCCCCACTTATAACAGTCAACAGATTATGTGACAGCAACTGGAATCATGCTCGGTACTGTGATGTGGGCCTGAAGCACCTAGAGAGGGGCTTGAGGTCCCAACTTTAGCTCAGAAATTCTCCCTGATTTTCTATGTTGCTTGTCTGATTGATTGGCTACCTCTTGAGTTGGACAGATCCTCCATGACCTGTACCTCAACTCCGTCTTCTGGGACCGGGCAGCCATAGGTCCATCGCGCCTTCTCAACAACTGCCATGTTATTTTCTTTTATGGGGCGTGGGCGAGGGTTTACTATTTTGGGGGAGCGGGTGGTACACCAGTATAATGGTTATCACGCCATACCTGATGTCATCGGCCCTGTTGGCAGCGTTGAGGAGCTCACAGCGACTTTCCTTAATAATGGGCTCCCTATCAATGCCCTTCTTATGCCCGGAGATTATCACATATGGTACGAGTGCTTGCCATATTGGTTCATCTTACCACACTTCGTCCCTAGCGCTAACTTTCTTGCATTTGGCAGCTCGCGCGGCCAGGTAATTCCCTCCTTTTTTTCAAATTAGTCCCTCTTTTATTTTAAGTCGGCCTTATTCTTTTTGAATGAATTTTTATTTTGTTCGCAATTTGCTCAAGGGGATGGCTCGGATAATGAAGGTGGGGCGACGGTGGGTACAGCTGATACCTCAGGGGCAGGCCCCTCAGGTGTCGGGCCTACTGGTGGGGGTCCCTCGGGTGAGGGTTCTTCTGGCGTTGGCCCGTCGGGTACCTCTCATGCTGGTGCCCCTAGTGGTGACCCGACGGTGGTCTATGGGACCTTTCGACACCTTGATGATAGCTTTCTCTCGGGCCTGTGTGGCGATGTGGACGTGCAGGCGCGTATCTCTGCTGAAGCGGCCCGGGTCCCTCCTCTTGAGGTGATCCCAGGGGTAAGCCCTCTGACAACCCGTCTCTCTTTTGTTTTGGCCTCTTTTTGCATATGTTTTATGATTACCCTGGTGGCTAACGTTGTATCCCTCTAAATGTAGAACTTTGATTCAGCTATGGAGTATGCGGCGTATCATTGTAACATTGCAGAGCATCGGGATGTGGAGATAGTGAGTATTCTGTTGCTTTGCTTTTCCTATTTTTTTATTTCTGTCCCCTAATTGGTCCTGATCTCTAATTTTGGCTATGGCTTGCAGCGTGCACGCACCAAGGAGTCGCGATCTTTGCTTAACATTATTTCTCAGGCCTGGTCCTGGGTGGGAGATATGCAAACTAACCAAGGCTCCTCACGTCCACGGAAGAAGTCAAAGGGCGCAGACAAGGATTAGGCCCTAGTTTCTTCATTCAAACATTTTAGCACTTTTGAGACAACTTTATTGGGATTTTTTATTTGTAACAGATATTTATGACACTTTTTGGATAATGTTTTGGTTTGATATGCTCAGTGTCTCTCTTTGATTTGCAATGTTATCTCTTTCTTGCATATATCCACCTGCTCGCAGGAAGATCTTTGATGATCGCTCATAAAAAGCGGCCCTCAATGCCACATGTCTTGGTGTGGGCTTCTCCTGCACAAAAGTCTGACTTATTAATAGATGCCCTATCAATTCTTAGGTGCAACTATTTTTATAAAGCATGTGAATCAGGTCAGCAGGCTAAGAGGCCAGCAACAGCTCACAAAAAATTCTAAAAATTTGAAAAAGAAAGGGACAAATTGCACTAGCGCAACTAATAGTGTGCCAGTTTTGACCTGGGGAGCTTTGGTTCCTTATATACCCGAGCCAGTCCAAATTCCCTCCCTTTTCTGTCTGACTTGGTCTTTTTAACTGATTCCTTTTCTCTTTACTTTCCTAGGGGCCGGTCCATCAACATACATTGAATTTTATATTCCAAAGATCCTTGTACGTCTATGGACCCTCCTTCCAATCCTCTCTTACATGGAGGGCTTGGAGCCAATTTACCCCTTTCTTTGGGCATGGGGCCCAATTTTCTCAAAAGTTGGCATGGGAGCCTAAATGAGAGTGAGCTTGTTGAGCTTGAGCGGCTCGTCCTATCACGCCTTCCCCTCTTCCTCGAGGTTCTTCCACGTTGGGACCTACTTCATGCGGCCACTTCATTTTGGGATGCCAACACCCATGTGTTTTGTCTTGGGAATCGGGAGCTAACTCCAGTGAGGAGTTATCCAATTTATCTGGCTTGAAGCTTCACAAAGGCCTCGCAAGAATCACGTTGAAGTTGGGCTACTCTAAATCTGCTCAGATTACCATCGGTTTAAAGAAATTTGAGTATGAGAAAAGTCTCGTTGAGGGTCCCACAAGGTGTTTGATCAAATTCCTCAAAGAACTTTTCGGTGACGAAAGTCTTCGAAAATTGCTAGTTAGGAACATCTTTAATGTGAAAGCCTTTGCCCTTAGTCTCATCTCGGAAGTCCTTTTCTTTACCAGGGGAGAGAGCTTCTCTCTGGCTCTTTGTAATGTCTTGATCAAATTGGCAGAGGGCTGATCAATGATGCATTTGGTCCTTGCTGAACTATATCGATGTCTTGATGCGTTTGCTTTGGGCAAGGTGGAGAACCTTAGGGGATATCCTTTGCTCTTTCAAGTCTGGTTAGGTGAGCATCTAGCTATCTTACGACTCGTGCCACGCTTTTATATCGCTCGAGGTGAGGTGGCTCGATGTTTTTTTCATAGGTGTCACTTGCTTTCGCAGGACAATTTGTCAGCTTTGAAGCTTTAGATGATTGGCGCCGAGCTGATATGGAGCTTCCTTGGTTGGACCGGACCTTTCCAATAGTTCATTCCAGAGACCATGAGAGCATCACCCTTCTAGGATTGACTAGCAGCGCCTTCTATTTCCGATTTTGAGTGTTGTGTTAGTTTGGCTGCTCTCAGCAGGTGCCTTGTGAGACAAAGCCCCCTCTATGTGACTTGATCTTTTCTAGGGGGTCTTTTGAGGACATAGATCGGATTGCTGCTCTTTAGGAGATGCGTCAATCGATGTTGATGTGCGATATGGAGTAGGGAGATGTAGTTTAGTCCTCCCCTGAGTACGAGGCTTGGTTATTGGCCGAGCATCCTGCTGCTGATCATCTTGACCAGCCGGAGAGTGTTGATATGGGAGGCCCCTGGCCTAAGAAGGAGACAACACTCTGAACCCGTATTGAGTTATTGACTGATCAGAAGAGGGTCCTGCATGAGCTCTTCGCTCAAGAGAAAGTTAGAGCAGGGATAGCAGAGAGCGAGGTCCTTTGTCTGAAGGGATCTTTGAGTGTTGCCCTTGGAGCCACTGATGCTTCTCGGAAGAGGTATATGACCCTGCATGGTTGTTGATTGATCGAGTGAAATGTCTGAGACGATGGTTTTCGCACTGAGATTAGTGCTTTAAAGCGCGAGCTGGGTCATTGAGTCCCTATTGTACATACATCTTTTTGTATAGATCAGATACACAGAAAAGGGGTGTAAGAAACCCCTTTACAGATACACACATCTTTTTGGTATACATATTTTCTTTATATTTTTGTTCAGCTTTTTGTAAAAAGGAAGGAAAGAAAGAAAGGTAGACATCACACCAGCTATTGTTTGAGATGTGATGTAAGCGGTGCATTCGTAAAAAAGGAAAGCTATTATATATTTACATAGACTTTTTTATTCTTTTTATTTTGTGTGCCTTTTTTAGGGTGTGGTGCCTTAATCACTGGGTGAGATCTCGGGTCCACTTTTGAACATGGTTGAACCCCCCATTTAAATGTTCGGGTCTAAGAGAGTTTCAGCAGCCTTACCAAGAGTAAAACATCAATCCCTTTGGGCTGAGTCAAACCTTTCTCCTCACCTTGGGTCATACGCTTGACCAAGCGATTTCACAAAGACAATTCTGATCCGGACCCGATTTGAACTAGCATGAGCGGCCCAGAAAAGGGGATCAGGGAGAGTAACCAGGAGGGCTCCTCAAACATTAATTTTATCGACCCATTCCAACAATTATTTTTCTTTTAAAACTCTTTTACTCACCACGCCCAAGGTGGGTTTGACGTGTCCATTTTTGCCCTCTTTTTACCTGTGGTGCCCTTTCAGATTTTCACCACATCCATGGGTTTAGCTCTCTTACCCCAAGCGCCCTTTCAGGTTTTCACCTGGTCCGCACAAACTCGCTGTTTTTACCCGTAGTGCCCTTTCGGATTTTCACTATGTCCATCTTGCTTTGAGCTTGTATTTTTATTTATTATTTTTTTTTTTTTCTTTTTATTATTATTAATTTTTTTTTTCAAAAGCCACGACATAGACGTCGATTCCGTCATAATCGGCTGGATGGGGCTCTGGTGTCGTCTCACAATTCGGCTCGTGTTAACTTAACAGATGCTATGACTACTTGTGAAGTTGAAAAGAGGGCTTTCTTCAGGGTGTAGCTTGGCCATGGGTTAGGTTAGGATTTGAAGGTATGCTGGGCTAAATAGGGTTTTCTTGGTATGGCTTCAGTTTTTCTCAACATTCTTCTTCCTTGGGGGATTTTACTATACACGCCCCACAATTCTATTTTTTCTTTTTTCTTTATCTTATTTCAGGAAATCTCTTTTTGAGGTTTTACTTTTCTGATTTTTTTTAGATTTTGATGGTAACTTTACTTCCTCTTTTTTTTTTATATATGTACACACTTTTTCTCTTCCAGGAAAGTGGTTCATTGAAAGAAAGGCCTAGGCTCAAAATGGTGTAGCAACGGATATCATCTTTTTTAGGGATGCTTTTTAGCTACTGTGCTTGGAATGATGGCCTCTTTTGGGTGGTTCTTAAACAGTTACGTATTTGTTTCACCAATACTTACCTTATCGTGATAGACTAAGCGTAGAACCGTCAGACGTATCCAGCGTTGATGGGCTCAGGAAGATGATCTTTGTCCATGGTGGCGAGGCGGATGGCGTATCTCGGTAGCACCTCTCGAACGATGCAAGGTTCTTCCCAGTTCAGCTTGAACTTTTCTCTCGAATCGGCGTGGAGGGATGGGAAGATCTTCTTTAACACAGTGTCTCCTATCTTTAGATCTCGACTGTGGACATGTTTATTGTAAGCGCATGCGATTCATCCCTGGTAAACTTGAGTGTGACATAAGGCTAGGAGTCTCTTCTCGTCCAATAAGTTCAACTGGTCAAAGCAGGATCTCTCTTTCTCTGCTTCGGATAAGCTTGATTCCATGAGAATTTAGAGTGAGGGTACTTCAACCTCTACCGGTAGGATGGCCTCAGTTCCATACACAAGGGAGAATGGTGTTGCCCCTGTAGCGGTACAGATCGATGTTCCATAGGCCCATAAAGCAAATGGCAGTATTTCACTCCAATCTCAATAAGTGACGACCATCTTCTCTTGGATGCGGACAGCCGTCTTGTTAGCAGCTTCTACGCCACCATTAGTTTTTGAGGCCGATAGGGCGACGAGCGATGGCGCTTGATTTTGTATTGCTCGCAGAAGGCTCGAATGCACTTATTCGCAAAATTTCTACCATTGTCTGTGATGATATCCTTCGGTACTCCAAATTGACACACAATATTATTCTTGAGAAACTTCTCAACGTGACTGGCCGTGATGTTGGCATATGATGCTACTTCTACCCACTTGGTAAAGTATTCAATGGAGATGACGATGAATCGATGTCCGTTTGATGCTTTTGGATTAATCATTCTGACGACGTCAAGGCCCCAGGTAGAAAATGGCTAAGGAGTGGTCATGCAGTGAAGATCGATGACAGGAGTGTGTATCAGACTGGAGTGTTCCTGACACTTGTAGCATTTCTGAACATGTTTGCATCAATCCAATTCCATAGTGGTCCAAAAGTATCCCGGCCATAGAATTTTCTTAGTGAGCATGTGACCGCTGACGTGGGCACCGCATACTCCCTCATGGATCTCTTTCATGATATTGATCACTTCACTTTCTATAAGGCACTTGAGTAAGATGTTATTGTAGGATCGCTTGGAAAGGCATTCTGCACAAATGACATAGCCTGCTGCTAAACGCTGAATGGTTCGTCGGTCCGTCATGGATGTACCCTCAGAGAAAGTTAGTGTCTCGAGGAAATTCTTGATATCTGAGAATCAAGGTGGCTCATCATCAGGCTTGGTAGGTTCCTCAATCTGGAGGTAGAATGCCGGCTCATTCCTTTGTTCGATCATGATTGGCTTCATCTCAACACCAAACGGGATTTCTATCATTGATGCTAAAGTGGTTAGTGTGTCGGCAAAGTGATTCCTTATCGGGGGGACATATGAGAATGTCACATCTTGGAAGCAAGCTATCAAATCCTCGAGGTGTTCATGGTAAGGGAATAGTTTCTCATCTTTCATCTTCCAGTCACCATTCATCTGGCATATGATTAGCTATGAATTGCTAAACACTCGAAGGTGAGTTATATTCAGATCAAGAGCCACTTACAGACCAGTGGCACAAGCTTCATATTCAGCCATGTTTTTAGTGTAAAGGAAGTTGAGCTTAATAGAGACGGGTACGTGGGATCCTTTCGGTGAAATCAGAATGGCGCCAACTCCCTGACCTTCTACATTAGCTGCCCCATCAAAGTACATTACCCAAGAATCTTCTGCTTCTTCAGTATCATCTTCCATCATGAATAGGATGTCCTCATCGGGGAACTCAGTTGTCAAAGGCTCATAATCTAACAGAGGATTGTCAGCAAGATGATCGGCGAGTGCCTGCCCCTTGATCAACTTTTGAGTGACGTAGGTGATATCGAACTCAGACAATAAAAGCTGCCATCATGTGGTTCATCCAGTGAGAGCCGGCTTCTCGAATAGGTATTTCAACGGGTCCATTCAGGCCAAAAGTAGAACGACTTGGGATAGCAAGTAATGGCGGAGCCTCTGAGTAGCCCATATAAGAGCTAGGCATGCTTTCTCCAAATGAGAATAGCGCGTCTCATAATCAGTAAACTTCTTGCTCAGAAAGTAAATGGCTTGCTCTCTTCTTCCTGTCTCATCATGCTGCCCTAAGACACATCCCATCGAGACTTCTGTCGTGGAGAGATACATCAAGAGTGGTCTCCCCAGCTCGGGTGGTACCAAAATAGGTGGGTTAAGGAGGTAGCTTTTGATTTTATCAAATGCTGTCCGGCAGTCGTCGTTCCATTCAACAAGCGAGTTCTTCCTTAGTAGCTTGAAGATCGGCGTGCAGATTGGCATTAGCTATGCAATGAACCGACTGATATATTGTATTCTGCCCAAGAATCCTCTAACTTCTTTCTCAGTAGATGGTGGTGGCATTTCTATGATAACTTTTACTTTGACTGAGTCAACCTTGATCCCTCTCCTGCTGATGATGAATCTTAATAGTTTCCCTAACATCGCATCAAATGCTTACTTCTGTGGATTCAGACATAACCTGTACTTTCTCAACCTCTCAAATAGTTTTTAAAGGTTTACTAGATGATCACCTCGCTCTGATGACTTGGCTATCATATCATTGACGTACACTTTAATTTCTCAGTGCATCATGTCATGAAACAGTGCTGTCATAGCTCTTTGGTATGTTACACCAACATTTTGCAGCTCAAATGGCATAACACGATAGTAAAAGGTCCCCTAAGGAGTGATAAACACTGTCTTCTCTCGATTTGCCTCTACCATCTTAATTTGATTGTATCCTAATAATTCATCCATAAAAGAAAGCATCCCATGCTTAGCAGTGTTATCGACCAAGATGTCAATGTATGGCAGTGGGAAATCATCCTTTAAACTCGCCTTGTTCAAATTGCAAAAATTGATACACATGCAAACCTTTCCTTCCTTCTTCGGCACATGCACAATATTGGTTAGCCACTGTGGGTATGTTAATACCATGAGAAACCTCGCGTCATAATGCTTGATGATCTCGTCCTTGACTTTCAACATCCATTCAGGGTCAGCGATGTCTCAGCTTCTGCTTAACTAGTTTCATATAAGGGTAGAGAGGCAACTCATGCTCGACCAATTCAGTGTCCAGACCAGGCATGTCCTCATACGACCAAGAAAAAATGTCTTGGTATGACCGAAGGAAGCCGATCATGCTTTTTCTTTCTTTGGGAGACAATGACGTTCCAATCTTGGTAATTCGGGGAATCTCCTCAGTCACTAGATTAACGTCCTCTGTTTCCTTGACAATGGTGGTAGGGCCATGCTTAAATTCAGCAAATCGGTCAAGAAGCTCATTGGGGAGCTCCTCCAAGGGTATATCCTCATCTAGACTCGTAACTCCTACCTCTTCTTGTATTTATACAGGAAAGGGGTCGATTTTACGTGGGACGAGTACACTTTGATTAAGGCATCTTTTTATGGGATTTTATCTGGAATTTTAAATGACAATATTTTTAGACATTATACTTTTTCAATGTTTTTGAGACTTTATTTTCTTCGGAGACAGACTCTTGGCAGCATGAGTCTATGTATATGCAAGGTATTGCCTGCCAAGGGCTTATCTTACCTTTTATAGGTTATTTTTTTTGGGAAATGGGTGACAAATGTTAGGCCACTCCCCACTTCTAGGGTTTGGGGCAAAGATGCCCAGTTGCATACCTAAGAGGCTACTCCTTTACCTGTTTGGATGGAGGGTGCTGACTGATACGACTCTTCGGAGTCAGTCTCCATCATGTTGATCCCCATTTCGTCTGAGATAATGTCCTCAAATGTTAACACAGTTTTATGGTGATTCATGTTAAGTGTTGAAAAATGCTACTTTTCACCGTTTAACCTGACCTTTGATAAACCTGTGAGCACACTAATAAACCTCTGTTGAGTTTATTTTGTAGATAGTAATAAAAGATGAAAACAATGCAGAAAACCACTCACGAATGCCCACAAAGAATCCATCTCTCAGCACAGTATAGACCCAGTAATAGCACGCTAGAGGGTTGCACTCCATTGGACCCTTGGAGTACATGGCCACAACAGAACAAGGCACAGGAAGTGAAAACCGGCTGAAAACATCCTATCGAGAGGTCATCTGAAGACTTCGATAGGAGCTGAGAGTTAAACTTAAGGAATTCGTGCAGTTAGTGAGGCTTCGATAGGATCTGAAGGCAGAGAAGAGAAGGATTCGTAAGGATTGTGAAATTCGATAGGATCCAAGGACCTATCGAACAGCTGAAAGAAAGATAGAGTTCATCCTATCGAAAGCTACCTGAGGAGAAAAGGGAACCTATCGGAAGGTTTCCTGAACCTATCGGATGACCATCTAGACCTATCGAAACGGTCATCCAACCTATTAAAATGCTCCTCCATCCTGTCGAATGCTCCAGATAAAGCGCAGTGCATGCTGAAGCCTCAAGGCTCATCCTATTGGAACCTATCGAAGAGATTGGAGAACCTAGTGAAAGGACTAAAGAGCTCTACTTGAACCTGTCAGAAGCTTCCCCAACCTATAGAAATCATGTGCAGAACTTCTCAGAAAATCAACTATGCACACAGTGTGACTTGGTGACTAGCTGCACGCAACTTGAGGCACTTGGTGACCGGCATGATAATTCTAGAAGATACCCTATGAAATCCTAACCGACCCACGTGCTCTAACAGAACCTTAATAAACTCTGAGGACCTTCGAGAAGGGAGTTTTGGCGGGAAAAATAAGAGAGAAAGCTATATATAGGGACTCCCCAATTGAAGCGAGGGGAGATCGAGATCTGAATAAAATTTTAGAGACTGGAGCTTGAAGAGAAATTCCATTTTCCCTCTTTTAGCCCAACAATGGTTGGCTAATTCCCTTGGAGTAGCGAGGAGAGAAGTTAGATCTATAATTGGGTAAGGTTGAGAGTGCTATTGTGGGTTCAATGCTGCACATACTACAGATCTGAGAGCATTTTCATTATAGAGTGATTTGATTGCAATGTAAATGTTGTTTTTAATGTTGTAATTAGATCTAAAGTTCCTTTGGTTTCATTGGTGCTCAATCGGATTTGTGTAGAGGAGTCTGTAGATCAGCTCACCCACTTAACTGGTAGACCTCTTGGATACCATCCGATCTCCCTGGATCTGATATCCCTATGATTCCCTGAGTCTGTGACCTAAAAATTATAGCATCTGTAGTGGTTTTATTGCTCTGATCGATGCCTTTGCCTTGGAGGAAATCCCTAAGATGATCTGTGACCATTAAAGTGGACAGATCATAGCCTTAAGACTAGTCCACTCCCAGGTTTTAATTGGATTCTTTTGCTGTAAATCTTTAGATCGGATAAAGTCTATAGGATGGTCTGTGACCATTAAAGTGGACAGTTCATAACCTTAAGACCGGTTAGATCCTTTGATTTGAAGTGGAGTCTTCTACCCTGTGGCTGTGCTTGTAGCCAGTTAAGGGATTTCTGTGCTTTGAACCCCTGTGGCATGATTAACCTAGCCTAATTTTAGTGAGACCAATTTCCGAGATACTCTTCTCCATTTTCTAATTTTAATTCCTTTCCCCTGCAAGATCTGGAATTCTAAACTCGATCCTAGCTAGTTTTCATTTTATTTTATCACAGCTTAAGTGACAACCCTTTTTAAGCCTCTCCCCTGTCTTTTAACTAATTTACCATTAGTTAGGGTGCCAGATCTCTTACAGATCTGGAGATCTACCTCATTTCGAAACAGCTTCTCTATGGACATTCCCCTACTCACCATCTTTTTAAAACTTGCTACAACAGGCCCTGATTACTTGCAGGTCTGTATAAGTGTGATCTGCCTAGATTTATGAGTGAATTTTGTACCCTTTTTGAAGGTAGGGCAGACACCCCAACAAGTTTTTGGCGCCATTGTCAGGGAGGTTTTTTTTTGAAATAGGAAGATCTAAGTTTTGATCTAGTTTAGACCATAGATCTGTAGTGGTTTGTTTGATTTTACTAACTGTGTTTGCAAGTTTTGTTATTTTTTTAGTCTTTTGTGTGCATTTCATCATATCTGAAGTTGCTATGTGAGAGGTTGCTCTGTACTTTGCATCTCTCTACTCCCCTGTTATTTTTCAGATATGTTGATTTTTATAATAGTTAGTCATTTGTGTTGTTTCTACTTGTTGTGTTGAGATTTTGCGCTGCATTTAGACTTTGAGTGTTTTATGTTTGGTAGGAGAACTCTCCAACCTCAAATTGTTCCACTAAACCCAGAGGTTGAAAGGCTTCTCAGATCCAAACAAACTCCACCCACATTTATTGCAAGTGACTCTGTAGAAATGAGAGAGCAACAACAGTCGAGAACCCTCAAAGAATTTAATGCACCAGGGGTTTACAATTCCCCCTTCTGCATTCAATTCCCAGCTGCTCAAGGAAACTATGAAATCAAATCTTCCATAATCCAGATGCTACCCTCATTTCAAGGCCTGACTAAGGAGGATCCCTACAAGCACATTGATGAGTTCTTGGGACTATGCACTACATTCAACATCACAGGTTTGGGGGAGGAGGCCACCAGGATGAGACTCTTTCCTTTTCATTAAAGGGCAAAGCCAGGACCTGGCTGTCAATGCTTCCACCCAACAACATTCAGTCCTGGAGTGACCTCCAATGTCAATTCTTGGCCAAGTTCTTCCCTATGTCCAAAACCAGCCAGTTGAGAAAGGGTATCATCTCATTTGTCCAAGATCTAACTGAGGATTTTCACCAAGCTTGGGAGAGATTCAAGGAACTCCTAAAGAAGTGCCCCCTCCATCAAATCCCTGAATGGCAACTTGTCCAAAGTTTTTATCAAGGGATTGATTCCAAAAGCAGAGACATGGTAGATGCTTATTGTGGTGGCACCTGCCTCCATAAAATTGCAGAGGAGGCCTGGGAGTTGTTTGATATCATTAGTGGGAACTCTATGCAAAGGGAAACCTTGGCTAGGGATCTAGAGCCTCCTAGGTTAGTGAAGGAAAATACTTTAAGAGGGAAGTTGTATGAAGTGAATATGCAAAGCGATTTGGAAAGGAAAGTGGACAGCCTGACATTGAAATTTGATAGACTTGTGGGAACAATGCAGTCACCTATGGCTGTTAGAGTGGAGGAGGCATGTGCTATATGCCAGTCCCCTGCTCATTCCCTGGAAGAATGCCCATCTGTTGGCGGTCCTCGATTTCGTGAGCATGTGGTCAGAACTCGTTTTATGGGCAAGAACCTCGTCTTGGTATCATGGAGGAACCACCCCAATCTGAGGTGGAGACAAGATGCATACCCAAGCTAGCAGCAGCAACCCCAACAGCCCATACCCTACAGAAATGCTCAGCCCTATCACCAAGTTATGTCCCAAGGCCCCAGTACGAGCAACCCATGACCCAACCTGTGGCTCCACCTATGCAGCAACTTACATCCCCTCTAGCTGCGAGAGCATCTTCCTTTAAGGAACAAGTTCTGGATTCACACAGAATATGAATTCCTTACCTCAAACTGTGCACTCTCACAGTCAGCATCAAAAAGATAAAGGACTAACTTGGTCAGCTATCTGAGGCCTTGACTAGGAGAGAGGGAGGACAGCTGCCCAACCAACTATAGGATAACCCACGAAGACAGTTTGTAGTGGGTGAAGTTTCCTCCACCTTTGAGGAAGCCAAATCTATTACAACATTGAGAAGTGGTAGGCTAGTGGACAACCAAGTGGGCTGTGAGCCTGTGCAGAGCTTGGAAGAAGAAAAAGAAGTGATTTTTGCAAGAACACAACAAGGGCCACCAATGGTGGACCTGAAGGAGCAACCAACTGAGAATAAAGAGGATAAAGAGGATCCTCAAGAAAAGGAAAAAATAAAAAAGAAAGATGCCCCATTGGCTAAGGCTGTAAATGAGGGAGCAATCCCACATTTGCCATTTTCTAAGGCACTGCAAGCACCTTCCCCTTTCGATAAGGGGTAAGGTAAAATTGAGGAAATGATGGAAACTTTCAAGAAAGTAAAGATCATTTTGCCTTTACTTGATACAATTAAACAAGTCCCAGCCTACGCCAGGTTTTTGAAGGACAATGCACTCATAAAAGACAGTCTAGGATACACCTATCCAAGAAGGTCTTTTTAGTAGAAAGTAAAATAAATTCTGTCTATTGCAACCCCAACCAAACTGCAAGACCCTAGAACCTCCAATATCCCCTGCATCATTGGGGATCACACCATTGACAAAGCCTTATTAGATCTGGGAGCCAGTGTAAATTTGCTTCCATATTCACCATATTAGAAGCTGGGCTTAGGAGAATTGAATCCCACACATGTGGTCCTACAGCTGGCTGACAGATCTGAAAGGAAGCCTGTGGGGATAATTGAAGATGTTTTGTTTTGGCTGACAGTTTATGGTATTTTTAGGAGCTTTCGATAGGTCATTTGAACTTTTCGTTTGGTTGCTATACGGTTTCAATAGGATAATTGAGGGATTCGATAGGCTCTGAGTTGATTGACAGGTGAAACCAACTTCTTGATAGGTCAACAGGGGCAAAATAATGATTTCGATAAGTTCTGGATACCTATTGGGAACTTATCAAAAAGATGAGTAAGGTCCCACTTAAACCTATGGAAAGATGAATCCACCTATCATGAACTTATCGAATCATCCACTCTGAAAGCCTTGACTGTTAAGCTTTCGATAGGACACATGAACCTATTAAAACCAACCCATTCATCCTATCGAAATCGTATTTCATCCTTTAAATATCTATCGATAGGTCATTTCCGCCCCATTTGGTACCGTCTGCAAACCCTAGCTCTCTTCCTCATTTTTCGCCTCTCCTTTCTCTCTGCTAAATCCCACAGAAACCTTCAGCTAGTCAGTCTACCATTTTGTGAGTACATTTAGTCGACACAAAGGAGCATTTTACCTCAGATTTTAGAGAAATTGGAGCTGTAAATTGCGACATTAGAAAAAAACCCTAGGATTCTCGGGTAAGTTGTCTTCTTGCATTCCCTCTGACACTTTCGTAACAGTTAATTCAACATTTCCCTACATACTGTTCTATTTCTGAAAGCAATAATGGCCGATTTTGAAGAAACCCTAGCTGACCTATTTCAGCAACCACCTGCTTCCACCCCTAAATTTGCCAAGAAAGCAAAGCCTCTTACCAAACCACCTACCAAGAGGAAGCTCTCTGAAAACACACCCAAGAAGGTCCATAAACCTAAGAAAGCCAAAGCCGTTGAAATTCAAGAGCCTGTGATAGAAACACCCTTAGAGAGAGCTGCTCCCACCGTGGAAATACCTGTACTCACCCTTCCAGCTGGGTTAACTACCCCCAATGAATTTGTGGACACTTTGAGTCTTGTCCCTGAGACAGACTTTGACCTGACATACTTTGCCAACATTGGAGAGTGCCAGGGGACATTGAACTATTTGAAGAAAGAAGGTTTGTTACCCCTGCTTTCGTCTTTGAAGGAAATGGTTTATCCCAAGCTGGTGAAATTGTGGTATCAGACCCTGACCAAGAAGGTGGTGCTTGAGACTGAGGATGTACTTGAGATTTTGATCGATGATTGGTAGATGATTGTAAACTGCAAAGATATTGGGATGGCTTTGGGCTACCTTTAAGGAAATGGCGAAGCAGCTCGCCAATGTTATTGTAGGCTCTGGTGAATCTCTGATGAGAAGAGACCTCCCTCCTACCTTAAGACTCATGGACACCATTTTGAGGAAAAATGTCTATGTCACTGGGCATTTGCAAGAGCGAAGGGCCCCATTAGTGGATGCCCTATACTATTGTTCAAAGGGGCAATTTGTGAATGCACCCAACTTGATTTTTGAAGTAATGGTGGACATCAATGACAAGGTGTTGAAAAGGCAAGCTTTTGCAAAGGAAGGTGGTCTGCCCTTCAGTAGACTCATCACATGCCTGCTCAAGGCTGGAAAATATGCGATCAAGATAAATGAGCCAGTGGGGAAGGCGACCCCTAAGGTATTTGGAAAGAGGGCATGGTCCACAAGCCTCACCCTCATTCAGAAAAATAAGCCAACCGGAGTGGAGGAGATTGAAAACATACCCACTACCATGGCAGCAGTTCTCCCTGCTGAAATACCCTCATCCACCCTTTCGCCTACCATACCTATCCCATTACCCACCCCTCCACCCCCGTTGCTCTTTCCCTTTGTATCAGTTCTTCTTTCAACAGACACCTTTCCACCCACCTCTGAACCTGTTTTACCTTCACCCACCACTCAGGTCTCTCCACCTAAAATCCTTGACCTTCCCCCATTCTCAGCGCCTACCCCTACCATGACATCTCCACCCACTGCCCAACCCCTTTTCCAGACACAGAGTGTGGACCAGTTCACCACTACTTGATTCATTGCCCTCATGACTTCCATTGTGGAGGATGTGACTCATGAATACACCCCACTCCCTGACTCCCCACACCCTATTCCCCCCATTTTAACCATGCACCCTCTTCTCCCTTCCACCCCATTCAAACACCTGTTCCCTCTACCCCCACCATGCCCGACACTTTCACCCAAATTCTATCACTCCTCCAGTCCATCCAATCCCAATTAACCATAAACACCACAAACCAAGCCCTCATGAGCTCCTGCCTCCAATCCATTCAATCCACCCTTATCCCATCCTCTCCAACCCCTCAACCCTCTCACTTATCCCCTCTTACTTCACCCATACCTACATCACCCCTTGCTGTTGCCCAGTTTGAGGAGGTAGCAGCACCATCTCTCCCCATACCTTCCTCACCACCTGCTTTCATCCCAAGATACCACCCCTCCACCTATTTTCCAAGATGTCTCCACCCAAACTGATCCATGTGAGGTTCTGGACTCTTCCACCCCTTCCTCTTCTTCCACCCCACCCCGTCCTTGCACATCATCCCTAGATCCAACATCTACATTCCCCCTACCTCACCCTACTGTATGTGTGACAGCCTAGATTTTGACACCCTGAAACCCGTGCCATCAGTACGATCCTCCAGACCGTGCCTCAAAACTATGCACGAAACATTGGTATAATAAGCAATAATAACAAGATAAGGTAAATAACTGCATAAAACAAAAAATCAATATGCCCATCTGGCACATGCAAAAGGCGGTTCTACTTTCATGCCATTGCATGAACAGAGAATCGATCCGAACCATCGGTGATTCATAGATCATCCAAGATGGTTTGCCCAAAAGAGTAATGTCTATCTAATTACAATGTTTGACAAAAATAAAGGCTTGACATACCAAGTCGTATAATTTGCTCACAAAAATTCTCTCTCAAAGTATTCAGCGGACTCTCCTAGAAGAAGTCCTCGGGAGGAGGCTCCAACTCGTCCCCAGGCATGTAATCCAAATCACTTGGATCTATGCCTCCTAAAGCCTCGGCCGCTGCTAACAATGGACCTGCGACATATAGTCTAAAGGGTGAGCTACATCCTAGCTCAATAGGGAACAACACAATGAAAATATATGTCAAAATCTCACATATATTCCATGATATTCAAAGCATGATATGTCTATGCATTTGCTAGAAAAATAGTTTAAAAGATGGCACTTTGCATTCAAGTTTACTGGTATTTTTCATGTTCTACTTTACTGTTGATTTATCATGAATGACACTGAACAGGCCTAAAGCAAAACTTAAATCTTCAACTTAAGTAATCCCCGAGCAATATAGCATCGAGCCCCAATGGAATACCCACCATCGTCATCTAAATAGATAGTTGTTATTATGTATTCCCTGGGAATACTACCCAAGCCCCTTTCTCAATAGGCGACGAGGTTAAATCTCATCTCACCATCCATGGGATGTGCTTACTATGTACGGATAGACCTCCGCACAGGTGTACGGATTGGCTGCCGTATCGGTCACGGATATCCTACCGAGTCAGTTGTGGGTATCCCATCACGTCGGTGGGGTATTCTAATCAAACCTCAAATAACAAAAATAACATGTGCTTTACATATAGGTATTCACCGTGTAAAGTGCTATCTTATATCAGTTAGGCCTCAACAGTAGATATTCAATCATATTTACATCCCTGGGATGTCTAATTTACTCGAATCACACTGATGCCTTTATTACTTTCTCATCCCCTGGGGATGTTTCATTCTCATTTGGTTTCTTGGTCACAGTTACTCGCATCACACAAATGCCTTTATCACACTCTTGGTGTCACACACACCCTTTTCACAAAGATTTACACAGTTAAAATATTTTTAGTTTGAGTTCTATATCAGTACATACATGCTCTTGCAATTAAAGTACATGTTCAAGGTGTTCCCTACCTTAGGTCCTCGAAGGTCCCACGCTGTGCTCGCTTTCACACGTACCACTTATGGTACATCATAACACATACAACACATCACTAAAGATGCAATAGAGAAGGCCCTAGACCCTCCATGAATCTCAAGGTCAAACTAAAAAGTCAATTCAAACTGCCAAAATCGATTAATCAATTTCCAAAATCGATTAATTGAAACCTAAATTGATTAATCAATTACCAAAATTGATTAATCGAGATTCAATATCGATTAATCGATCCCAAATTGATTAATCGAAATCCCTAACATAGTAAAGTCGATTCTCAAATCGAGTGGTCAAAAGTCCAAAATCGATTAGTCGATCCCAAATCGATTAATCGAAATCCAAAATCGAATAATCGATTTCTCAACTCGATTAGTCTATTTCCCCAGGTCTTGTTTCTCCAGCCACTTGAGGTACCCAGTCGATTAGTCAATTTCTAAATCGATTAGTCGACCTTCAACATCGATTAATCGATTTCCAATTCGATTAATCAAAATCAGGCATCCCTGACTTTTCAGCTTCTAGAACAAAATCGATTTATCGAACTTCGATTTCGATTAATCGATTTGGCCCAATTCAGCCCCCTTTCGGGCTGTTCTTCCAAAACCCATTCCTTTTTCTTTTTCCTTCCTTTTTCTAAGTCTTTAATCTATCCTTTAGCTACATTTGACTGATTTTAATCATCTACAATCTATGCATTAACTTTAATTAGAGAGTCACCTTTAATCAGTCTCAAATTGATCAATATCTAGGTTGGAATGACTAGGGCTCTAGCTTTTGCTTCAACGGCTCCTCATTCGTTGAAATTCGGCATTAAATGCTCAATCACCCCTTTGATTTGCATTCACTCCTACCTTAATAACTCCTCTTGTTTTCTCCCTCTCTCTCTTCTTAAGTCCTTCACCAACCAAAACAAAAGGATTCCTAGGTTTATCAAAACCCTTATATCCTCTTTCTAGTCTCGATGTTAAGCACATACACCAGAGATAGCTCAACGTGACCACTACTCAAACTATACACTACACTTAGGTCAAATTTACATCACATCGTTTCATCCCTTCATGAGTCCACTGTTTGACCATCACTTGGTCAACCCTACGACCAGTCGGGCACAGATCCCGAGGTCAATGCTTAACGCTCAAAATAGTATGCCATGAGAGACAACCCCTTCATTTGAAGCGATGTCCTGCATGGTATGGCAGCCCTCCTCGCTCACCTGGTGTTTCGTATGAGGAAAGGATTGCCCTACTAGAATTGGAGCAGAGAATCCAATTGCGTGATATATCGAAAGGATGGAAGGAAATTTTCACTCGTTATCGCACAACCAAACTTCTTGCTGAGGCTCAGACTCATATTGTCGAGTTTGAAAAGAAGAATGCTGACAACATCAAGCAACAATTAGCCAGTGCCAAGGAGGTCATTAAGGCCACTCAGGAACTCGCTGAATCAAATGAACTATATGCTAAAAAGAAAATTGAAATACTGGAGAGAAGGATTGTTGTGATTCTTTCCCAGCCTTATCAACCAGCTCCTCTGGCTTCGGTTCCACTAGACAATCCTCCCTCTACCAAACCTCCTCCATCTTCTTCTTCCACTCAGCCTATTGCTCCACCACTTTTCACCCTTTAACCTGACCATTGATAGACCTGTGAGCACACTAATAAGCCTCTGTCAAGTGTATTTTGTAGACAACAATAAAAGAGGACACTAATGCAGAAAAACACTCAGGAATACCCAAAAAGGGGCCATCTCTCAGCATAGGACAAACCCAGCAACAACACACCAGAGGGTAGCACATCACTGAACCCTTGAAGCGCATGGCTACAGTAGGGCAAGGCGAAGGAAGTGAAAATAGGCTTAAAACATCCTATCGGAAAGCAAAGAAAGGAAGAATTCATGCAGTTGAAGAAGTTTCGATAGGATCTGAAGGCAGAAGAAGGATGGATTCATGTGGATTGAGAAGTTCGATAGGATCAAAGAACCTATCGAGCAACTGAAAGGAAGGAAGAAACCATCCTATCAAAAACCTGCCTGAGTCATCAAAAGAACCTATCGAATGGTTTCTTGAACCTATCGAGATGAAGATGCTGGTACAGAACCTATCGAAGGGTACTTGAGCCTTTCGATAGGAGTGAGAGAAACCCTATCAAAATGATGGCATGCAGAGTGAAACCTGTCGAAATGGTTCTCCAACCTATCGAAGAGCCCCTCCAACCTATCGAATACTCCAGGGCAAGGGCTGAGACTGCTGAAACGCTAAGAGAAGGCTCATCCTATCGGAACCTATCGAAGAGATCTAAGAACCTAGTGAAAGGACCAAAAAGCTTTATTTGAACCTGTTGAAAGATTCCTGAACCTGTCGAAATCATGTGCAGAACTTCTTAAAAATTTAGCTGTGCACACGTGATTTGGTGACCTGTTACACGCAACTTGAGGCACTTGGTGATCGGCATGACGGTTCTAGAAGATTCCCTAGGGAACCCTAACTGACCCACGTGCTTTAATAGAACTCTAATAAACTCTGAGGACCTTATAGAAGGGATTTTTGGCAGGAAAAATAGAGGAGAAAGCTATATATAGAGACCCCTAATTGCAATTGGGGGGATTAAGATCTAAGACAAATTCTGGAGATTAGCGCTTGCAGAGCAATTCTATTTTACCTCCTTTAGCCCAACAATGGTTGGCTAATTCCCCCAGAGTAGCGAGGAGAGAGGTTAGATCTGTAATTGGGTAAGGTTAAGATTGCTATTGTGGGTTCCTAGCTGCACAAACTACAGATCTGAGAGTATTTCCATTGTAGAGTGATTTTGATTGTAATGTAAATGGTATTTTTTAAGCTTTAATGAGATCTAAAGTTCCTTCAGTTTCATTTGGTTATCGATCGGATTTGTGTAGAGGAGTCTGTAGATCAGCTCACCAACTTAACTGGTAGGCCTCATGGATACCACCCGATCTCCCTGGATCTGATACTCCTATGATTCCTTGAGTCTGTGACCTGGGAATTGCAGTATCTGTAGTGATTTTAATTGTTCTAATTGATGCTTTAGCTTTAGAGGAGATCCCTAGGATGGTCTGTGACCATTAAAGTGGACAGATCATAACCTTAAGATTAGTCCAAGCTCGGGCTCCAATTGGATTCGTCTGCTACAAATCCATGGATTCGATAATGTCTATAGGATGGTCTGTGATAATTAAAGTAGATAGATTATAACCTTAAGACCAGGTGAATCCTGCGATTTGAAGTTGAGCTTTCTACCCTGCAGCTGTGCTTATAGCCAGTTGAGGGAAATGTGTACTCTGAACCTCTGTAGCATGATTAATTAAATATGATTTCAGTGAAGACTAATCTCCAAGCTACTCTTCTCCATTTTCTGTTTTCTTTACTCTTTTCCCTTGTAAGATCTAAGTTCCCAAACTCGATCCAAGCTAGTCTATGTTTAATTTTAGCTTAGTTTAAGTGACAAACCATTTTAAACCTCTCCCCTGTCTTTTAGCTAACGTAGCATTAGTTAGGGTGCCAGATCTCATACAGATCTGGAGATTTATCATATTTTTAAACCAACCTCCCTGTGGACATTCCCTTACTCACCATCTTTTTAAAGCTTGCTACAACAGATCCTAATTACTTGTAGGTTTGTGTGAGTGTGTTCTGCCTAGTTTTATTAGTAAATTTAGACCCTCATTTGAGAGAAGGCAAACACTCCAACAAGGTTTTGGCGCCGTTGCCGGGGATCGAACCCAGGTCACCCCCCCTACTCAACCTGCCCCTCTGAAACCTAAAAGGGCTCTCCCCAAGAAGAAAGTTACTGCAAAAAGATCTGCTCCCTCTGCTGCCACTGTCAAGAAAGGAAAGAAGCCTGTTGCCCGAGTTCGATCCCCAGCAGCTACGCCAAAAACTTGTTGGAGTGTTTGCCTTCCCTCAAATGAGGGTCTAAATTTGCTAATAAAACTAGGCATAACACACTCACACAAACCTGCAAGTAATCAGGATCTATTATAGCAAGCTTTAAAAAGATGGTGAGTAAGGGAATGTCCATAGGGAGGTTAGTTTTAAAATATGATAAATCTCCATATGAGATTTTAACTAACAATGCTAAAAGGTAGATAAGATTGTCACTTAAACTAAGCTAAAATTAAACATAGACTAGCTTGGATCGAGTTTCAGAACTTAGATCTTGTAGGGAAAAAGAGTAAAGAAAACATAAAATGGAGAAGAGTAACAGATCTTGAAATGAAATTAATCATGCTACAGGTTCTTTTTAAACTCAATTAACCAGCCATTCAAACAGGAGGCTAAGGGTGCCTCATTCTCAATTGTCAAATCTGATCCCCAATTGCGTGATCTTTCTCAAATGATTTCTAAGATGACCATCGTTTGACTAAATTAATGTTCATGGGGTTGCACTCAGTGTGATCACCAAATCACAATTGTGCAGTTCTGATTCCTTGTTCAAATTCAAGTGATCGCTCGATAACATTGCATTCAACATGATCATCCACTGTTCTCGGTCTTCATTGAGTTGCTACCGATAAGTTCTTCTTTTTCGAGATGGTTTCTTCCTTCCCTTCATTCGATAGGTTCTTGAATCTATCAAACTTCTCAATCCATCCTTTCTTTGCTACTCCTATGAAGTCTTGGTGGAATCGATGGATGTTTTTCGGCCTCACCCAGCTCAAGATCTTGAGTGGTTTTGTTATGTCTCTTTAAAATTAAAACTTATTAAACCTAAGCTTTGCTTGTCCCTAAGCAAAGGAGAATTAAAAGGAACTAAAAATGCCACTTTCGTAGGGAGCACGGATGCATTTAGCATATGCACCAAGCCTTTTAAACCCCTAGGTGATCCCTAGTTGAGGAGTGAAGTCTCCTGAGGGTTTTCAGTGAAGGTACCCACAAACTTCTCCAATAAGGTTAGTTAATAATAGTGCATCCTGCTAAACAGAGTTTCAGTAAACTAGAATAAATTCTCCCCATGTCTTTTCAGTTCTAGAGGGTTTTCAGCAGAAAAATCACCAACTTAAAACTTGAAATTTTACAATAATTCCTTCATCATCAATCAGTTCATGTCAAGGCATTGTGTCTGAAGATTGATGCATGGCTCACCTTTCACTTGAGAATTCTGTTTTGATACTAACCCCATCAAATTGGATTTCAGGCCCAAGTCTCACTAGGGCCTCACAACAAAAATGAAGGGTGTAGAATTTCACACAGCTTAAGAGCAGTTACAGTCCTCAAATAGGGTTGTAAGCATGAGCATAGGCATTGCTCTAATTTATGAAATTTTCTAACTCTTTTCACCATAGATTAGACAGATCCTTATCTCTACATGACAGCTCAATCCATTCCAGATCAGTAAAGTCTTTTCATTGGGTTGTAATGTGGCTTATGGATGAGGTTTGTAAAATAATGAAAGGGTAAAAGGGATTCAAATTGAGAAATCAGTAAAGGTAAGGAGGTGGTCTAGACAACACCTTCTTCATTTCAGCACCTTTTCACTTTCTTTTTGAATTTTCAAACTTGAAGTGATCAGCTTCTTATCTTCTTTTTGCTCTTTTTTCTTTTTTTTTTTTTTTTATACAGGAATGCCACAACTGTACATTACACTAGCTTTCAAATATTTTTTCTTCTTCTTTTGCTAGATATTGAACCTTGCATCTCTAACCTCACTTCTCTTATTTTCTGATTTCTCAGGTTGAGGGTGCACTGAAACAGGTCAAAAAATTTCGGGTTCAAAATTTCTGGTTTCCATAAAAAAAAAATTGTGATTTTAAATTCTCAACTGGTGTGTATCAAGGGTAGTTCAAAGGTGGGATATTTTAGGCTCAAACTATCCAAGGGATGGCCTTACTTCATGTCTTCAATGTCATGAATGCTGTGAAGCTATTTCAACTTTGAATTGCCTAACTTCTAGTGATTAGAATTAGATCCCATCAGTCCTTAGAGCAGAAGAAATTGCCAAGACACTCTTCAAAGAAATTACAAGCTTTTCAGGACCAAATCTCACTGGGTATGGTCTTCCATCAAAATTTTCAGGGGTGTATCTTCATAATTTCCTCTCATTTCAGGTTTACTACACATCAAATTATTTTTCACTAATTGTTGACATTTGCCTCATGAAGTCTGTTGGACTATGGTTTATGTCAGTTTCAAACTATATATATTTTTTTAATTTCCTCTTTTTACAAAAATTTCAGTGAGAATTTACTCTAATTAATTCCAAACACTCCTTTTTAGCCTAATTTTCAAATTAACTAATTTATTTTTTACATATATACCCCAAACCTAAACTAAGCGATTGCCCTCACTTTATTTCGGCATAAAGTGTAGCAGTTTATTAACAAAGCAAAACCCAAAGCAAGTAGACAAGTAAAAAAAGAAAAAAAAGCAGTTTATTAACAGAGGCTAAACAGAGCAGAAAATAGAGCATTTTATTACAATGGTCAGGCACAAGGATGCGAAAAGCAGGCCAGTGGATGAAATATCCTAGGCAAATGAACAAGCCTCCCCCTGGCTCAGGGATATCCTCAGCCTGCATCAGGTGGAAGAGGAACTATAAGTCAGGAGGGGAGGAAGAAAAGGAAAAAGAATACGATCAGGGGGTAGGGGGAGGCTTTTGGTTTGCTGGATATTTAGTCCAGCTTTGCTACATCATCCTGCTTCTTAATAAAATGCATGGTATGGCAGCCCTCCGCGCTTACCTGGAAGTTTCATATAAGGAAAGGATTGCCCTACTGGAATTGGAGCAGAGAATCCAGCTGCATGATATATCGAAAGGATGGAAGGAAATTCTCACTCGTTATCCCACAGCCAAACTTCTTGCTGAGGCTCAGACTTGCATTGCTGAGTTTGAAAAGAAGAATGCTGACAACATCAAGCAACAATTAGCCAGTGCCAAGGAGGTCATTAAGGCCACTCAGGTCCTCACTGAATCAAATGAACTATATGCTAAAAAGAAAATTGAAATACTGGAGAGAAGGATTGTTGTGATGCTTTCCCAACCTTATCCAGCTCCTCTGGCTTCGGTTCCTCCGGACAATCCTCCCTCCACCCAACCTCCTCCATCTTCTTCTTCCACTCAGTCTACTGCTCCACCACCTACCGATGTCCCCACTTCACCAATTCCTTCCCCACCTGTATCTATTCCCCCTCCTTCATCCCACATTCCTCCTCCTATCCAACTTTCCCCTCCTAAACCCAAGAGGACTTACACAAAGCAAAAGGTCATCGCAACCAAACCTTCCCCTGCTTTTGCTTAAAAAACGGGGAAGCAGCCTGCTACCCAGTCTGAAGAAGTAGCCCCCACAAAGCCCCCACCCCCTCCTGTCGCCCCCTCCACTTTGCTCTCCAAGGATGAGAGAAGACAAGCTACTGCAGCCCTTGGACTTGATGCCTCAGCCCTATTCCCATCTGATTTCGATTCAGATGATTGGTCCACTCCTCTAAGGGATCTAAGGTGATTCCTAAGGGTTTGAATGGGTCCCTAAGGGTTCCATACATGCCATCAAAATGCTCGGAGCAACGCCTCTCTCGAACTGTGTTTCGATTGGGCCTTGGGCCAAATTTGGGTGTCTACAAGCGTAAGAAGACGATTCGCCACCTTTTAAAAGTTGAGAAATCATATTTTATGATCAAGCGCTAACACTGAAGCCAAAGAACAGAAGAATGAGAAATCATAATTTACGATTCTTCAAAAGACGACTCTTCAGAAAGTGATAAAAGAGTAAAAGGCGATATAGAAGAAAGCGATAGTTCATCTACTGTGGAAGCTACAATAGATAGAAAATCATGATTTATGATTTTTTAGGAAAAAGAAGAAAAGGATAGTCGTGAATTATGGTTGTAGAAGTTTTCCTATTAATTATGTTGCTGCTCATCATGTAAGTGAAGATTATCACCGCCAAGAATATAATTAAAAGAATTCTTTAAGTAGAAGTTTGGCTAACCACGGATCTGAGAAGATTGATGAAAATAGACTCCTAAGATCTCTACTGCTGTTATCAAGAAATGAAATCCGAAACACATCAACTGTTGAAAGCGAGGAAGAATAAAATTAAAATTTTAGTTATATTAGGAATCTTATATTATAGTAGTTTCTTTTATTAGAATTAAAACTTTGTAAACCGACTCTTTATGATCTATAAACAAGAGAGCCCGATATAGGAATAATTATCGAAAAATTTCCCAGCATCAATTGACAACTGAGGTCTGTGTTTTCTCCTGATCAATGTAGTTTAGGATTTACAAAGTAGCATCGTCCACAGTTCTCTGAGGTCTTGCTTGACAACCAAGGCTGAGGAAGCTGAAAGATCAACCCTTTGGATGGTTATACTTTTGCTTTCTAGTTTAGATTTTATTTTATTTTTAGTTTAGATTTTATATGCTTTGTAAACATCTTTGAATTTTGATTTGAATTGATGACTCAGGTTGAAGTTTGTAGATTAGTGTAACGACTTTACTTTTTCATCTTCAGTTTTCTCGAATTTGAATGATGCCCAGATTTTAGGAGATTGTTGATTAGATTAAATTTTTATTGAAGAATTTTAGTTTTTAATTGACGACCAAATTCTGGAAGGCTACAATACGGTGCAACGGTATTTTAAATTTGTAAATATCCGATAGCTTAAGATTGAGATTGACGACCTCAATTTAAAGGAGGATTAAGATTTATTTTTTTGCAATTAGATTAAGAAACTTATTCTTCTATTCATATTTCTCAAGTAGTTAGGACTTTAAAGGATAAAGATAGTTTTTAGAAAAGGAATATAAAGACCTATAAGAAGATAATCACTTCTTTGTGGGATCGATCCTATCGCTACGCTATAATTTCCATTGTGCGCTTGCAATAGGTTAAAGCTTGATTTTAATTTAAATATATATATACTATAAGCCGTTCATAAGTGATGTCTATTCGGACCAACATCGATTGATTGGTTTTGGAATCAATCAATCGGTCTTAATTATATTATATAAATAATTTAATTTCGGGTAAATATCGATCAGATTTAATGAGGTGTATAGAGTTAGTTTGACCCATTATCGATCAATCAATTTTAAAGGTCGATCGATTGATATTAAAAAGGGCACAATGAATAAAGGACAGAAGAGCCAATCCGCTGGCTGAAAGAAAGTTTGCTCAGCATAAACAATATACTGTACATGTATTCAGAGAAGAAATTTTATATTATACTAGGAAAGGTACTTGAGTGGAATTTGTAATATAATATACAATTAAAACGAACTTATAATATAATATAAAATTATAGTGCAACACGTTACACAGGGCATTCACATCCAAACAAGGGTCAATTGATTATCCACAAAATTAATCGATCGAGATGCTCCCTCGTTTAAATAAAAGATTTAATCAGACCATCACGTTTTCGGAACAGATCTGGGTTTTAAGTTCCGAAACACAATAATTAAGACGAAAAAAATAATAATTACAGTAATTAAGATCAAACCATGAATCAAGTTATCCATCTATTCAATCCTAGAATGATATTATTTAGAAAATAAATCTATGGTTTGTTTTATTAGCCCATCGATATGCGACCGAATCGTATCCTACATGACGGGATCTGAGAAGAATGAGATGGATGGATGGGTACCCACCTAAAAAGATCTTTTGATCGGTTGGATTGGCGGCTCCAGCTTTAGTGTCTGACCTCATGTGATGATCGTGTGTGATTTTGGGATACACGAGAGTTCGTGAGACGGTGGTGTCATACGGGGATGCAACTTCTATGGCGAAAAAATGCTCAAGTGCGAGTGGTATGCGTATTGATTTAGTTTGGGTCTAAACCGTTGGAACGACTCAGATTCTTTCGACATGAGTTTCCTTGCATTGAACCTGTTGTGTTGATATATAGGTGTGGCTGGGCTTCAATAGAGTGTGGGTTTGCGTGTGGACTTCTTTGACTAATCATAGACGTGAGAGTAAGAAAGAGGGAGAGGGTGGTCAAGGTGAGAGAGCAACACGTGGGATCTTTTATAGCAAGGGGAGGGGGCTCTATGGCTGCATGGTTTAATGTGGGGAGAGAGGGGAGAGATCTTGAGAGAGAGAGAGGTCTTGTGGCTAATAGGAAGGCTTCAATAGAGAGGGAGATGGGGGTATATATATATAGAGAGAGAGAGAGAAGAGAAGGACAGTTGGGGGATGGGAGTTGTTACATTAATGGAGAGAGAGAGAGAGAGTTTAAGAAAGAGAATGAGAGAGGATAGCGAGGGGAAGAGAGAGGAGCTTGCACGGCTGGGTTGTTGGGGGCTTCAGGAGAAAGAGAGAGAGAGAGAGACACACAAAGTTAGGGTTTTGGTGGGTTTTTCAGAGAGAGGTATATATTATATATATATAGAGAGAGAGAGAGGTAGAGAGAGAGAGACCTAGGTCTCTATCTGTTCCTTTAATTGGGATCAAGGGAACCATAGCCCTATTTGGGCAAGTCTTCTAATAGTAAACAAAATAATAAAAAAGAAAGGCAAGAAGAGTCCGTCATGACTCTATTACTTGCCATGTTGTGTGAAATGATTGGCTAGTGTGTTAGATGCCCAGACCATACACATCTATATATGAAATGAGAGAGAGAAAATGGAGGAGAGAGAACGTTGGGTTGGGCTGATTGGGGTATTGCCCAATAAAAGGTAGGTCTGAGGCTATGCCATAACAATCAAAGGATTGACTATGGTCAAACTAGTCAAAAAAGTCATGTTTTCATCAAATGTCAACAATTCAACGTTTGCAAAAATCCAGGTCGTTATATTCTTCCCTCCTTAAAATATTTTCGTCCTAAAAAATTACGTGCCTGTGGTGATGAGTTTAGGGTACTTCTCCAAAATATTAGCTTCTCATCAAAAGTCAACTATTTAGCATTAAAAAAAAAAAATCAGGGTCGTTACATTCTCCCCTCAAAAATTTTCGTCCTCGAAAATTAGGGATTGATTAAAAACTAGTATCATAAGCTCATCAAAACTTTTGTATTTTTGACACCTAGTATTTGATATCATAGGAATTGGATCTTCCCCTCCTTATAATAAAATTTGACTCAATTTCATCAATTTATAAAATAATTTGATCTGATGTCACAAATATTTCTAAATGTTTCGTTACATTCTCCCCTCCTTAGAATCTAGAATCATTATCTCTGTTAATCTCATCCAAACTTCTATATTTTCGACACCTAGTATTTGATATCATAGGAATAGGATCTTCCCCTCCTCATAATAAAATTTGACTCTATTTCATCAATTTATAAAATAATTTGATCTGATGTCACTAATTTTTCTAAATGTTTGGTATGTCAAACTTTAGTCGAATATTCACTTGATCTAATTATTGAAGTCATTTCTAATATAACCTACAATTAGCTATTCCTATAGTTTGTATCTCAGATCACCTAGAATCCTAAACAGTGAAATCCTCAAAGATTTATTTATCTAATTGCCCGTCAATTTAAAAAAAGTTTCATCCATTATTTTTCAATCTTTATTGATCATTTCTAATACTTCTCATAAGCTCCTAACTATATAACTTATTCTTAAATAAATTTTTAAATACAAAATTGAACCTTAGGGTCTTTTATCATCAACGATCGAGCTTCCTTGAAACCAATAAGTCCTCAAAAGATCTAAACTCTGGGATCTATCTGAATCATCATCACCTCAATCAACATATTGTACTTACATAGCCCATACAGTCCTCAAAGAAGTAAAGCCTGAGCTTTGATACCACTCTATCACGACCCGAAATTCTATCCTATCCCAAGGGCCTAGAATTCTTAGTAATGACCCGCACATATCCCATATATGTTAAGCGGACATACACTTAATCAGAGTTATCACACATGTCTGATTCCACGAAACCTGTGAAAACCAATAAATAAGGGTGGAATATAAAAGAACCATAAATAATTGAATGAAAGAGATGAATCCAAGTAATCCACCAATAAAACAATAATAAAAGTTAAAGATAAATCCGATAAACAAAAGTCATAGTATCAACAGTAATAAAATAAGACCAACTCAATACCGAGTCTAAGAAAGTCAATATCCGGCACTTGGATCAAGACCAGTATCGAAGTCCTCTAGATGCTCAGCGGCATTGCCCTGCCAAGGCTCCTGGTACTCAACATCTGTGGGATCAATGAAATCAGCGTCGGCAGGATATGGATGGCCGACATCTACTCTCCTCGTGTAATCACCTGCAACTATTAGATTTTCGTGGGATGAGTTTACTCAGTCATGTAAATTCAGTGGATACACCACCAATCCACTCCATACTACTCAGATGCATTGTGGGTGCATCAAGTGAATGATAAATATAATATCTCAAAGCAAATAGCAAGAGAAAGATAAAACCATTTGCATATTGTAGAACTCACATCATAAATGTACGACCATGATATAGACACTTATATCCTAACATATCTTACCATAACTCATAACATATCCTGTCTTATCATTATTGTCGCACATATATTTGTATATTACATGAGCGTAACTAATTGTGCAACCGTGGGATTTGTGATGATCCTGTCGCGACGATGCGCTCGCTTGCAAAAAAAAATATAGAGTCGTCACCCAGAGCTTTCGGTGTCCCGGGAAACCTAGTTCATTTTTATGAGCACCGAAGTGCTAAAAATATGACTCTGAATCCGGTCTACACCAGAGGCCCTTGGGTAGGGGCTTCGATTATCGATCTGGAAGGTGTTGGCACCCGATCAACCCGCTTAACGCAGTCTCTACTTATGGCTAAAAATAAAATGAAGCAAAAGAAAAGAAAATAGGTTCCTCTTGCCCAAAAGGGGTTAGAATCCTATTTATGTCTCTCCGTTCCTACTAAAAAGTCGACGGCATAACGGCACAAATGGGAGGATAGAGGGAGCTAGAAAGAGATAAGAGAAGAAAGGAGAGAGCCGGAGCCCTCGGGCCCTTGTAGCACTGTAGGAGAGCTTTGCATGGCTTGCTTTGATGAGCTTTTGAAGGCCTTGTATGGTGGAAAATGGGGTTCTAACTCTTAAGGCTTGAAGCTAAGAGGTAGGGAAGGGAGGCTAGGGGATCACACACACCTAGGCTAAGGGTTTTGAATGCAAGTTCAAGCTTGAAATGAGGTTGGGAGATTATGAAATTTGGATGAAAATGGTGCACAAATGGGAGGAAGAACTTCTCACTTTGAGCTCTTTCTCTCTTAAGCAAATTTCTCAACCCCTAAACCAAGGGGTGGGGGTCTCTATTTATAGGAAATGGGTAGATTAGGAGATCACTTAGGAGCTAAATGGGCTTAGCAATTAGGTAATCTCAAATCTAAGGTTTTCTAGGGTTTTTGTAGCCTTAAAATGTGTGAGAAAGTCCTCCAATGATGGATGATGGGGTGAGGCTTAAAGCCACTTGAAGGGTTGTAAATAGGTAGGCAATGGGTGCAACAGAACTAGCAAAACACACCCCAAAAGTCAAGGTGGTCAACAAGTCAAACCTCAATCATGATTTTTGAGGCAAAATCCAGAGGTTATTGTTCATATGCCTAGCGCAACTAATAGTTGTGCCAGGAAAATGTATAGTAAAACAATGTTTAAACAGTGCCTGGAAGTTAGGTTGCGAGGGTGGGGTCCACAATTAATACTGGCGCAACTATTAGTTGCGCCAGGCTTAAATCCTCGGAGAAGTGGCCTGGCGTAACTAATAGTTATGCCAGGCAAAATTATCACTGGTGTAACTATTAGTTGCACCAGGCCATTTTTGGGGAGAAATAGGCTGGCGCAACTATTAGCTGTGCCAAATCCCTAGGGGGGCCCACTTGATTTTACTCTTATGCCCTTCGGGCTCGGTTTGCCATATCTTTTAATGTATACCTCTGATTGGGGCGATTCTTAGACCGTTGGAAAGCTGACGACCTCTACTTTTCAATGGTATAAGATATGATTATAGTAGAGGGCAATAGCTAGTTTTGGTGCACCCCTCATCAACCATTTGCTTGATAAGGTTAGGTTTAGGTTTAGAATGGGTTCTAAGGGTCAGAATTGATTTGTAAAGGTTCGGGTCAGGTTCCTAACGGATCTAGGGTGGTTCCTAAGGGTTTGGAAAGGTTCCTAAGGCTTCTAGGGAGGTTCTTAAAGGTTCCATACATGTCATCAAAAGCTCAGAATTGCACCTCTCTCGAAAGGTGTTTTGATCGGGCCTTGGGCCAAATTTTGGTGTCTACAGATGCCCCTCTTTGGTATCCAATCACTAATGATCAAATGCCAAAGAAAAAGAGATATCCGAAGAGGCCCAAGGCATTGCTAACAGGTTCACTACATTTAGAACGAACTTCAAACATGAAATGAGTAACATGGTGAGAAAACAAAAGCCCTGGGATGCCAGGCTAAACATTTGTTTCTCGAGGTAGTTGGTTCCAAAGCGCTTAGCGACATTGTTAGGCATAACTGAGGTGGAATGAGTTGTGAACTCCCTATAGTCGGGAAAGATATTCGCTTCTCGGGATGATTTTGAAGGTATGTGATGTTTAAAATTTATTCTGAATACAACAGCTTCGTGAGTAAAAGGGGGGGATCGACTCACATTCAAAGATAGGCACGAAGTAAGTATATGCAAGGCTCCACAGTTTGTGTTTAATCCTACAAGGCATTTGATGGCCCATCTGACTATTCGTGGGTGCCCCTGCTGAAAGCAAGGTTCGAGGTCTTTGGGCGAACCCATCAACCCCGAAGTTTATTTAGCATGACTACCCGAGCGGAGCGAATAGAAGTCGCAACACTTTTTGGGAGGACATGCCATTTTCAAAAATGTGCCCCGAATAAATATGACCTAGAGCATCCAACTTCAAGTACCGCTAAACAGATCAAACCAATCATTGGGTGTCTCCCAAAAAGGGGCATCCAATCCTGGCTTCCGTCGACAATGATCATAAATATCAATTAACTATGCATAAACATGCACGCATCAGGGGCGATAAGCAACAACAAAGGTGATGGAAGCCCTGACCCGAACCTGCCCGGGTATAATTTACGGGAACAAACGACCATCATATGGATACCCAGATGTATGGCATACACTTTATAGGGATACCGCTACCCATACAGGTTTTAAGCCTGCAGAAAAATAAAAGGGAAATGAACCCTTCTGAATGCATGGTTGTACATACTTTGGTTGATACGTAATCTCATTCTCAACAGGTTGGTCTCAACCAATGATTGACCTTTTCCAATGGAGAATATGAAGCTTAAGACATTTAAGTTCATATGAATTTAAAACAGAGCGCTCATCGCAAAGATTTAGCAGAGGAGTCGACTCGATAGAAACATTGATTGTTTGATCGGGACTGACACCATTGTTCCTTCCTTGAAGTAGGATCCAGAATCCAAGGCGTTCCTTAGACTTAGGACGTTACTATAGCACAGTGGTGTTGCTAATAAAATATCAACATTTTATCGCATCAGAACACGCATGTCCATAGCTCTATGGGGAAGCACAGATTTATTCTTTCTTTTTCAAAATAATTTTCTCTCTTTTTTTTTAATAGACCTAGCGTCAGTGGTGAGATGTTTCATCTGATTTGTCCATCGCTGAGAAGTTGCCCGCTTCGAGGCTTTGGACCATGTGATGTTCCTGCATATTCTAGAGAAAAGGTCAGCCCCTTTTTTATTTATACATATAAAGAAAATGCATCCCAAATAATAGAAGGAAAAGTAGATTTCTACCTACATTTTTTCATTTTCAATATATTTTTTTGGACTTTTGTTTTCGAAGATTTTTTGTTATTTTTATTCATTTTTGAGATTGAAATATGATGCTAGAAATATGAGTAGAAGTATATGCATATTTTTTGGTATTTGGATTTTTCTTGATTTTTTGTTTTTGGCTCTCTTTTTTTTTTGATGCCTTGGCAGTGAGACGGAGTAATGGGTCCCATTTTGATTATAATCGAACTCTTTCATGCAGTCGGACCTGAGTGAGTTTCTAGATTTTACCAAGGTCGGAATGTCAATCCCTTCGGATTGAGTCAAACCTTTCCCCTTACCTTAAGTCATACGCTTGACAAAGTAGTTCTGAAGACAAACTTGGTTGGGACCCGATTTGAACTACCATGAGCGGCCCAGAAAAGGGGATCAGGGAGAGTAACCAAGAGGGCTCCTTAAACATTAATCTTCTCAATCAGTTCAAACCTTTCTTTTCTTTTCTTCTTTTTTTTTTTATCTCCTTTTTTAACCCGTGGCGCCCTTTCGAGTTTTCACCACGTCCATGGGTTTAGCTCTCTTACCCCAAGCGCCCTTTCGGGTTTTCACTTGGTCCACACAAACTCGCTGTTTTTACCCGTAGCACCCTTTCAGGTTTTCACCACGTCCATCTTGCTTTGAGCTTGTATTTTATTTTATTTTTCTCTTTTATTTATTTATTTTTTATTATTTTTATTTATTTATTTTATTTATTATTATTATTTTTTAAAAGCCACGACATCGACGTCGATTCCATCATAGCCGGCTAGGTGGGGTTCCGGTGTCGTCTCACAACTCGGCTCGTGTTGACTTAACAGATATTATGACTGCTTGTGAACCTAAAAAGAGAGCTTCCTTCAAGGTATAGCTTGGCCATGGGTTAGGTTAGGATTTTGAAGGATTGCTGGGCTAAAAGAGTTTCCTTGATACAACTTCAGGTTTCTCGACATACTTCCTTCCTTGGGGGTTTTACTATACATGGCCCGTGATTCTTCTATTTATTTATTTTATTTTATTTTTTTTTGTTTCATTTCAGGCAATCTCTTTTTGGGGTTTTGCTTTTCTAATTTTTTAGATTTTGATAGTAACTTTACTTTCCTTTTTTTATATATGTACACCTTTTTTTGGGGAAGGGGGTTATTGAAAGAAAGGCCAAGGCTCAAATGGGGTAGCAAGGGATATCATCCTTTTTATGGATGCTTTCTAGCTACTGTGTTTGGAATGATCACCACTTTTGGGTGGTTCTTAAGCAGTCACGTATCTGTTTCACCAATACTTACCTTGATGTGATAGACTAAGAGTAGAACCGTCGGATGTATCAAGCGTTGATGGGCTCAGGAAGATGATCTCTGTCCATGGTGGTGAGGCGGATGGCGTATTCCGATAGCACCTCTCGAACGACATAAGGTCCTTCCCAGTTTGGCTTGAACTTTCCTCTCTGATCGGCGTGGGGGGATGGGAAGATCTTCTTCAACACAGTGTCTCCTACCTTTAGATCTCGACCACAGACACGTTTATTATAAGCACGTGCGATTCGCCCCTAGTAAACTTGAGTGTGACACAAGGCTAGGAGTCTCTTATCATCCAATAAGTTTAACTGTTCAAAGCGTGATGTTTCTCTCTCCGCTTTGGGTAAGCCTGATTCCATGAGGATTCGGAGTGAGGCTACTTCCACCTCTACCCGTAGGACGGCCTCGATTCCATACACAAGGGAGAATGGTGTTGCCCCTGTAGTGGTACAGATTGATGTTCTGTAGGCCCACAAAGCAAACGACAGCATTTCGCTCCAATCTCGATAAGTGATGACCATTTTCTCGAGGATGCAAATGACCATCTTGTTCCCAGCTTCTACGGCTCCATTAGTTTGAGGTCGATAAGGTGACGAGCGATGGTGCTTGATTTTATATTACTCGTAAAAGGCTCGAATGCGCTTATTTGCAAAGTTTGTGCCATTGTCCATGATGATATCTTTGGATACTCTAAATCAGCACATAATATTACTCTTGAGGAACTTCTCGACGTGACTAGTCGTGATGTTGGCATATGACGCCGCTTCTACCCACTTGGTGAAGTATTCAATGGCGACGAGGATGAACCGATGTCCATTCAATGCTTTTGGGTGAATCATTTCGACGATGTCTAGGCCCCAGGTAGCAAATGGCCTAGGAGTGGTCATGTAGTGAAGATCGATGGTAGGAGCGTGTATTAGACTGGAGTGTTCCTGACACTTGTAGCATTCTGAACATGTTGGCAGCAATCCGATTCCATAGTGGTCCAAAAATATCCCTACCGCAGAATTTTCTTAGCAAGCATGTGACCACTGATGTGGGCTCCGCATACTCCTCTGTGGATCTCTCTCATGATATTGATCGCTTCACTTTCAGTAAGGCACCTGAGTAAGATGTTATTGTACGCCCACTTGTACAGGAAATCTCCACAAATGACGTAGCCTGCTGCTAAACGTTGAATGGTTCATCGGTCCGTCTTGGATGTACCCTCAGGGAAAGTTAGGGTCTCAAGGAAATTCTTGATATCTGAGAACTAAGGTGGCTCATCATCAGGCTTCATAGGTTCCTCAATCTAGAGGCAAAAGGCCTGATCATTCCTCTGCTTGATCATGATCGGCTTCATCTCAGCACCGTATGGTATTTCTATCATTGACGCCAAAGTTGCTAGTGCATCAACAAGCGATTCCTTATTCAGAGAACATATGAGAATGTCACATCTTGGAAGCAAGCTATAAGGTCCTCGAGGTGCTTATGATAAGGGATCAGTTTCTTGTCTTTCGTCTTTCAATCACAGTTTGTCTGGCATATGATCAACTATGAATCGCTAAACACTCAAAGGTTATTTATATTTAGATCGAGAGCCGCCTGCAGGCCAGCGGCACAAGCTTCGTATTCAGCCATGTTATTAGTACAAGGGATGTTGAGCTTGATAGAGACTGGTACATGAGATCCTTTCGGCGAGATCAGAATGGCGCCAACTCCCTGGCCCTCAGCATTTGCTGCCCCATCAAAGTACATTACCCATGATTCCTCTGCCTCCTCAGTATCGTCTTCCGTCATGAACAAGATATCTTCATTTGGGAACTCAGCTCTCAAAGGTTCATAATCTGGCAAAGGGCTGTCGGCAAGATGATCGGCGAGTGTCTGCCCCTTAATCAACTTCTGAGTGAGGTATGTGATGTTGAACTCAGATAATAAAAGCTGCCATCGTGTGGTTCACCTAGTGAGAGCCAGCTTCTCGAACAGGTATATCAACGGGTCCATTCGGGCTAAAAGTATAATGGCTTGAGACAGCAGGTAATGGTGGAGCCTCTGAGTAGCCCATACAAGAGCCAGGCATGCTTTCTCTAGATGAGAATAGCGCATTTCATAATCAGTAAACTTCTTACTTAGATAGTAAATGGCATGTTCTCTTTTTCTGATCTCGTCATGCTGCCCTAAGACACATCCCATCGAAACCTCTGTCATGGAGAGATACATCAAGAGTGGCCTCCCTTGCTTGGGTGGTACCAAAATAGGTGGGTTAAGGAGGTAGGTTTTGATTTTATCGAATGTTGCCTGACAGTCGTTGTTCCATTCAACGGGCGAGTTCTTCCTTAGTAGCTTGAAGATCGGTGTGCAGATTGGAGTTAGCTATGTAATGAATCGACTGATATATTGTATTTTGCCTAAGAACCCTCTAACTTCCTTCTCAGTAGAAGGTGGCGGCATTTTAGTGATAGCTTTGACCTTGACTAGGTCGACCTCCATCCCTCTCCTGTTGATATTGAATCCTAACAATTTTCTGGACATAGCACCAAAAGCGCACTTCTATGGATTCAGATGTAACCTGTACTTTCTCAACCTCTCAAACAGTTACTGAAGGTTTACTAAGTGATCGCTTCACTCCGGTGACTTCGCTATCATATCATCGACATATACTTCAATCTCTCGGTGCATCATGTCATGGAATAGCACAGTCATAGCCCTTTGGTATGTTGCGCTGGAATTTTTCAATCAAAATGGCATGACTCGGTAGAAAAAGGTTCCTCATGGAGTGATGAATGCAGTCTTCTCTCGATCTATCTCTGCCATCTTTATCTGATTATATCCGGAGAATCCGTTCATAAAAGAAATCATCTCGTGCTTAGCAGTGTTATCGACCAAGATGTCGATGTGTGGCAGTGGAAAATTATCTTTCGGGCTTGCCTTATTCATATTTTGAAAATCGAGACACATGCAGACCTTTCCGTCCTTCTTCGGCACCGACACAATATTGGCTAGCCACTATGGGTACTTGGATACCATGAGGAATCCTGCATCATACTACTTGATGACCTCATCCTTAACTTTCAACATCCACTCGGGTCGGAGACATCTCAGCTTTTACTTAACCGGCTTCACATCAGGGTAGAGAGGCAACTCTTGCTCGACCAAATCGGTGTCCAGACTAGGCATGTCCTCGTATGACCAGACAAAATGTCTTGACATGACTGAAGGAAGTCGATCATGCTTTTTCTTTCTTCGGGAGACAGCGATGTTCCGATTTTGGTAATTTTGGGAATCTCCTCAGTCCCTAAATTGACATCTTCAGTTTCCTCGACAATGGGGGTAAGGCCATGCTCAAAGTCAATGAATTGGTCAAGGAGGTCATTGGGGAGCTCCTCCAAAGGACTATCCTCGTCCAGACTCGTAACACCTACCTCTTCTTGTATTTCTATAGGGAAGGGGTCGATTTTAAATGGGACGGGTATTTCGATTAAGGCATCATTTTGTGGGACTTTATTTGGGATTTTAAAAGACAATATTTTTGGGTTTGGTATTTTTTCATTTGTTTTGGGATTTAGTATTTTTTCAATATTTTTAAGATTTTTGTTTTCTTCGGAGACGGTCCCTTGATAAAGCGGGTTGCTATATATATAAGGTATTACCTACCAAGGGCTTATCTCACTTTTTATAGGTTGTATTTTTTTAGAAAATAGGTACCAAACTTTAGGCCACTCCCTACTTTCAGAGTTTGGGGCAAAGATGCCTAGTTGCGTACCCGAGGGGCCAATCTTTTACCTATTTGGATGGAGGGTATTGACTGATATTGCTCATTGGAGTCAGCCTCCATCATGTTGACCCCCATTTCATCTGAGATGATATCCTCAAATGTCAATACCATTTTGTGGTGATTTACCACAGGGGGTGTTTGTTCAGGTACTGGCCATCGTTCCTCGAAGAGGGACAACACAGCCAAATCTATTTCTAGGATGGGAAGGGAGATCTGGGGATTGGTGGGATGTATTGGCGCTGTGGGTTTGTGTGGGGTCAAATGGGTTACCCCATTTCAATCAATTTTTATGACCCCAGTGCTGACAAAGGATTCTCTGATGTGTGGCCTAGGGCGAGGTTTCTCTTCTATGTTGATCCCTCGAGCTCTTGCAGCTGCAGCGACCCTGGCTTTCTCTTTGGCCTCTTAGACCTCTTCCTCCGTGGGCTTGTAACCTAACCCGAATTGGACCTTCTACTCCTTGGCGATAACTGGCTCTTTCCTTCCTTGTAATCTGGGTTCGAGCCCTCTGCCTTTCCGATAGCCCCATTTCTGGAGCATGGCCACCACTGCTTCCATTCCGCCGGCGGTTGTAGAAGTGATGTTTCTCAGGGGTTCTGGGCCTACTGCCGATACCTCATACTCGAAACTGTGGAGGTCGGTATCTTCCTTAGTATGTGGCACATCCATTATTTTAGGATTTTCAATGCTATGAGTGGCCTTGTCTTTCTCATTGTGCCCTTCACCAATGATAGTGGTCACCTTCTGCCCGGATATGAATTTTAGCTTTTGATGGAGGGTAGAAGGTATCGCCCCGACCTCATGTAACCATGGGCGTCCTATCAATAAATTAAAAGAATATTTGATATCCATCACTTGAAAAGATATAGAGAAGGTCATGGGCCCAATTACTAATTCCAGATCGACCTCTCCCATTATTTCTCTTCTTGTATTATCAAATCCCTGAGCGCTAGTCCTTATTGGCCTTAGCATACAGGGGTCCATGCCGATCTTGGCGGCAATCCTCAACGGGCACACATTCAGAGCCAAACCATTATCAATTAGAATCAAGGGAATTATCATGTTCCCAGATTTGATAGTAATGTTGAGGGATTTAGTATGACTGTTTCCCTCCTCCGACAGATCCGCATCAGAAAATTAAATGGCATTGGGTGCCATTACCTGTCCAATTATTTGCTCAAACTTGTCTGGGATCACCTATTGGGACACATGCATATTCTTTAACGCCCCCATTAATGCTTGGAAATGGAGTGGGGACGTCATCAATAGATCCCATACTGTTATATGAGCAGACATTCTTCTCAGCTGAGTCTCCAGTATATGTTCTCGACTCATCTTCTTGAAGGGGTTCACTGCGTTGTCTTTCTTTCCTTCAGGTTGGGTTTGTGCTGCTGCTATTGTTACCTCGGGCTGTTTTGAGATTCTTCCCAATCTGGTAACAAAGTCCACTGTCCCCTCCCTGTTGCTGCAGTCGGCATTAGCATTGGTTTGCTCATAGCTCAGCGGGACCTGATGTGGATCATAGGTTGGTCCTGAGAGCTGGAAAGGTATGGTTGTCGGTATCTGAAGTGCATCTACCAATGGCTCTAGGATGATAGGTAAGACCTGGCTTACCTTGGTGATGGATGGGTGGGTGGCAAAATTGGGCCAGGTAGGGGTGGTGAAGCTTAACGATGGTTATACCGGGGGTAGTGGGGTGGGCATAGGCCATTGGTAGTTGATGGGTGCGGGCAGAGGATTGGGGGTTTGATGGGCCACTAGGGAATTGACAGGGATGGTAGAATTTGTGGGTGCTTGAAATCGGGATAATTGGGTGGGTGTAGGCCATTGGTAATTGATGGGTGCGGGTGGAGAATTGGGGGCCAGATGGCTTATGGAGTAATTCAAGGGGGTGGTGGAATATGGTTGATACGCATTTCTTTGTACGTAGTTGATGGGGGTGGGTGATGGGAACTAGGCCCAATGATCTAGGGGTTCAACTGCTGGTGTAGGGGTAGAAAAATAATCTGCCACATTCAGGGGCTCAATCACCCCAATGGTTCTCTCTTCATGGTCTCGTTGCCAGGGGACCATAAAATTTTCTCTATTACTGATATAATCAGAGGGGTCAAATTCATACTCTTCCGCAATTTCCTCTACCATCCCTATGGTGGGTCTGGGACCTGCCATTCCGATAGGGTGTGGTGGCAAAGGCACCTGGTGAATATTTGCATCTTGGTTTGCTTGGGTTGGTGCAGGGAGAATGATCTTCCCAGCATCGATTAAATCTTGGATCGCATGCTTCAATGGAAAGCAGTGATCATTGGGTGACCCGAGCCCTGGTGGAAATTACAATGAGTATTCGGGTCAAAGTTATATGGAATCGGATTGAGAGGAGGTAGTGGTTGGAGCGCAGTTACTAATCCCTTTTCAATTAATAAAGGTAAAAGTACACTTAAATATTAGCCCAAGGGCGTAAAAATATGATCATAACGGGCTCTCCTTTTTGGGGCATTTGCATTCCCTGCCCATTCCTGGCTCTCTTTACTAGCCCTGTCCTGACGGGAGCTGGTTACACTGCCTGAAATTGGAACGGGGTTACGTTATTATTGGGCCTGGTATTGGCGATGTTCTGAACGTCGGCCCTGATTCTCTTATCGTTCCTCTACACTGAAAACCTCCTGACCCTACTAGTTCTGCTTGGTACATTTTTATTCAAGCGACCATCCCTGATCGCATCCTCGCATCTATTAGCATTTCTTACCAGATTAGTAAAGCTGGACTGCTGCTGGTACACCAAGAAGTTCGAGATCACTGGCAGAGTGTTTTTTAAAATCAGTTCAATCTTCTCATCGTTAGGTATCCAATTTCTGACTTGAGCTGCCAATGCACTCCAACGTCCCAAATAGTCATTGAAGGTCTCATTCGGGTTCTACCTTAAGCGGGCCAAGTCTGACTTACGTGGTTCAATGTCTATATTATAGACATATTGTTCTTAGAACAAGTGGGTTAGACCTTTCCACATCTTCATCATGGAGGGTTCTAAGGATGTGAACCACCTCAAGGCCGGACCTGTCAGACTCTTCTGGAAGACTTTTATTAGCAGTCTCTCATCCCCCCTGAATTGGCACATGTCCCCGCAATAGGACTTGAGGTGTGCAATAGGATTGTCGGCGCCGCTATATTTGTCGAAGGCCAGCATTTTGAATTTTGGAGGTAGGGGGACCTCGGCGAACAAGCATAAATCTGTGAAGTCCGTGGCATGGATTTTAGCACCCACTATGTGAAAAACCTTAAAAAAAGATGAAAAATAAGACTATTTTTTTTTGTCTTAAAATAAGACTAAATTTAACTGTCTTAAATTTAGTAATAGGACAGTCTATTGGTAACGATGCGATAAAAATTAAGGACGGTATATAAGACCTTATAAGCCGTCTTATTATCACGATAGCTATACCCATTGAAAATAAACACCCACTCACATTGGTTATAAACTAAAGCCCAAATTAGTCTTTATATAGCTTTTTCTCAAAAAATAATAAAAAAAAGTCTCTATATAGCTAGCTTCCTCCTAATCTCTCTAATCTCAACTCTCCCTCTCCCTCTCCCTCTCCTTCTCCATCTCCATCTCCATCTCCATCTCCATCTCCATCTCTCTCATCTTTCTCATCTTTCTTAAAAAAAGAAAAAGAAAACCCTATAGTTCTGATCCATCCCACCGACTTTCCTTCGACTCCCAGTGTTGCCGGCTTCGACTATCAACACTGTTGCCTTCGACCACCATTGTTGCCGAGTTCGACTTCCATTGCTGTCGGCTTTGACTTCCATTGTTGCAGGCTTTGACCACCACTGTTGCCGATCTTTGAAAGGTAATAATATTTTTTGTTAGTTTATTTTTGTTCTAAAAACAGTTTATAGATATGAAATAGATCTTTGGAAGGTAATATTTTTCTTGTTATTATTATTTTTTTTTTTCTAAAAACAGTTTATAGATCTAAAATAATCTCGATGGGTTTGTGTTGTTGAAAAGAAATCTGAAATCATCTCTCTCTATTTTTTATGGATCTGAAATCATCTGAAAATGTTATGCCCTAATATTTTTCATTTCTTTTTCTGAAAAATTTATAGATCTGAAATCACCTCTCATACAATTCCTGGAATTGAACACTGATAAGAGTTGTGGTAATTGTAGGAGTCAGTAAGAATTCCATACTATATTTCTGTTGGGAAAGCACCTTATATTTTTCAATAAAAGTATATCTTTACAGATTAAAAAAAATTCATGGTTCATCAATTTCTATAATTGAACCATAGTTTATATATATATATATATATATATTATTCCAATTCTATTTCAGGTATTCCCTTTTCCAATATGGTTCCATGATTTATAGGGCCCAAATATTTACTCTAATCTGCTAATGCATATCGTTTGATAGAATTTAATAGAATGAATTCCAGTGATATTAAAATATCAAAATTTCAAATTTTAATTCACAATAAATTTTTTAAATACATATCATAATAACAGTTTAAGATAAATAGAGCTCCAATTTCAAATTTTCAATGTCTAACATATTTATCGGTACTCCGAATTTTTCCCAATACTATTTCTTTGTACTCTAAAATCCTTCAGGTTGCTTCTCACTACTTCCCTCAAAGTCTTTATTGGTATCTTATTATCTTTTGAATTGACAAAGCTCCCTTACATGTGAGAATTCAAAACATAGTCACCAAATTCACACCAAGTCTTTAGGTTTCGATCAGATCTAGGTGACTTTGACCACGCATATAGTATTGTTGAAGATGCCATGTATAGAATTGTTGGCTGTAGGACCACCTGAGGTGCATAGGCCTGCCCACCTAACACCAGCTCAAACGAATTTAATGTCAATGGACTCGTGTCGCATTCAAATGATTATGATAATTGATGGAACATAACATCAGCACATTCCAGCTAATTCTGATTTCAGATTAGGCTATTTTGATTCATTTACCTCTAAACTTAGGCATAAGATTGATCCCTGCCCATACTCGTTGTATTCACAAAAATCTGTGATACCGATCACTGTTGTCTTGAATCTTGACAGATAATGTTTGTCTCTTGAAATGCATAATTTTTCCCTCAACAATATTCTGCAAGTGATCTTGTGTCATTTGGTTAATATTTGAGGCTGTTGTATTGAGTTTTCCATGCACAGATGAGACGGTTCTGGTTTTATGCATTTCTCTAATCATTTTAAATTAAAGATGTTGGATTATTGGCTGGTATTGAAGGTTCCTGGTAAAGATATGAACCTGGATGTTGTTGTTGATCTTCTCATATGGTCTATTGGTGCTGTGAATCGAGAGAAGAAAGAAGAAACAGAAGAAGATTGATGGCTGTACGCAAAGACACAAGATTTCTTATTTTGTTTATGCTATAAGGAGCTAATGCTCCTATAGGTACGCTATAGTGTAGGCTTGCACAACCTTTTATAAATGTATTGGCCATTCACAAAAAAAGAATAGTAGTGCTGCCCTGAGATCCATAAAATCTGATGTATCAAACATGAGATCTATAAAATATAGAAATGGTGCTCTGTGGATGATGGCTGCTTGGTGCTATATAGATGATGGATGATGGGGATGTGGCTGATATGAATGGCGGATTTGGATTGGTTCCCCTTCTTTTTTCAAGGATTTCATAATGTACAGGCTTATATAGTTGTTGCATACCATTCTCCTTAGTTTATAGTGAATTGTTTTGGTTGTATGCCATGTTGTTTGTGCCAGAAACAATATATTGTTTTAGGCTAATTATTTAGCCTTTTGTTTGGTCCATGGGCTATGTGACTTGGCCACTTGAGTCCAAGATGGTGCACCAACACTACAAAAAAAGGGACAACTTAAAAGCTGCACTTTCTTCTTCTAATGTTATTGAGGTAAGCTTTCTTCTCTATTTTCAGTTAATATCTACTCTTTCTGCCTCACCGGATGTAAATTATTTTATTTGACTGCTTTCGGAGTCTCTGCGATAGGGAATTTGATTTTACGGTTCTCTAAGGGCGGTATGAGTTTTAAATGAGAGTATTATGTATGTACAATAATTTTGGTATATTGTATGATTAAGTACATAATGGCTTGTTGGCTATGTCTCTACTTGCAAAGCGTTTGGTCTAGGTTCGAATCCTCCTCCTAGTTTTCTTCTTTTAAATATTAACTCAAAAATATAGACCGAATCCGGTTGAACTATCAGATCCGAAGCTGACTGAATAGCGAACTGGGCATTATTTTGGTAGATGTTGAGTGAATTAGGTAACATAGGTCTGATCTATGCTAACATTTGAAAACCTGAATCCTGCTTGTCGTAACATTGAAATTTCTAAATCATGGCCAGGCCCGATCTACTTTGTAGGTTTGTGCCATTTGGCTGCCACAGATTCATGATCCAGACCCAGCTGGCAATGTGGACTGGACTCATGGCTGGATTCTTGTTGTCTAGGAGTAGCCCAACTTTTTGCTATCTGTTTACTTATTTTTGATTGGCTGGAAAAAGCCTCATTCTTGAGGGATGTACTCAGGAACCAAATCGCCCCCCAAAGTACTGTATCTCAACAGTTATGTCCCTTCTTCAATGATACCCGAAGAATTCCTGCCAGAGGTCCAAACCCATTGATTTGTCACTCCTCTAATCCAGCTTATCAAGGTGGTAAATTATAGCCTTGTCTCTTCCCTTATAATATCATGGGCCCCTCCACTCATTGCCAATTGGTTTTGAGTTGGATGCACAGATTCATCAAGTTCTACCTCTCGAGATGCTACGAGCGGCTAGCAAGGTAGGCCTACTGACTTGGGAACCATCTTGAAGCATCCCCATCTTTTGCCACTATCTTGGTTCGTTGTGCAACATTAGACCCACTTTCATTGACACTACAACAATCATTTTCGAGGGATACAAGTGAAGCTCTTCCCAACGATGTGGATTTTGGCAACCCTAGCTACTAGAATATCCTCATCAGTCTTCCCCTTTGTACAATCTGCTTACATGAGCTTTGTTTGTAGAGATGTATGTAGCTGAAGTTTGAGTTATTACTTGTCCTGAAGGTCCCGTTTAAAGATCACTTCTCTCTCTATGAGGACTGGTTCATGTAAGCAGAATCTGCTTACATGAGGACTGGTTCATTATATAAACTAAGAAAAACTCACGGAACACTAGGACTCAAAGCCAACACATAAAAGAAATGGTAGCTTAGTCTGATGTTCTTTACCTTAAAGGGTTTATCAGGTATATAAGGTTGGTCAATCGATTTGGTGGGCTGATGTTCAAGTCCAGGCTCAAGTTTGGGCTAAAACTATGGACTTGATAGCGTGTCACCCAAGCCTAACCTGAAGAGGGTTGGGCTCGTTGTTGTCCCACATATTTGGATTTTATGAAATTGTGCCTTGGAGTGCTCTATTGTTTAATTTCTTACCGAAACATTAGAGATGTTGGTGCCTTGGAGTGCTCTAATGTTTTAAATGAGGGAGGGTGTTGGAGATGTTGGGTTCATATATGTAATCAGATGTGATATGCTGTGTGTCCTTATATGAGTATTTAGTTATGGGTTCAATTCAACTTGTCTAGATAAGAAATATGTAAGTGGTTACTCCTCTATATTAGGAGCTCCTGACATGGTACTTCTCTAGTTCAATTTATCTTTTATATTTCTTGTTTCATTCTTTGGGCTTAGATTATTTAGTTTTAATACTATGTTTTGCAAATAGGATTCTACTTTTAATTGGCAACACATAGGAATATAGGATAGTTATTAGAAATGGTGTGCTGCAAATTTTAAGCCAATTTATGCTAGAGACCATGTATAAACACATGTGCAGGGATTATACATTTTGTCGAACACTTGAGCCACAAAGTGCAGAAACGACTATATCGATTAATTAGTCTCTCAATCATTTTACCACTATATCAATTATATCATTAACCATCCTTAAACTGTAATCACCATGATGAATCTGGTTCCCTTGTTGCAAATCTCTAAAAAACTACCAAACAAATAGAAGACCATAAGGTACCAAACTATGATTCATTCTCAAGTGAGCTCCTTCTATGGACTCTACTTTGAAGCAATCTAAAGTTGTTTGGAATGCCTAACATTGATGCAAAATAGCCCCAAAACAGCTAAGATATGCCAACATCTAGGAATAAATGAACAATGCTTCTTTGTTTTTTAGGCAAACACAACATTGTCATCCAATTGGGATTCTTCTACTACCAATTCATGAATCTATCGAGCATCCATCTTGTTACAATTTCAACCAACATTTTCACTTTCTTAGAACAGCTCTGTTCCAAAGTTCCTTCCATCTTACATCATGGCATATTGTGTTCTTTATTTTTTGTTGGTTTATTTCGAAAAAAATATTCTTTGCGATATCTCTAACAACAAACTTATTTATTGTAGATGTCTTCGATACCCATACCTCCGAGCAAAGAGTAGATGAGCGCTGGAAGGTATACACCTGAATAAATAAAAGGAGTTAACTCATTCATTAATTTTATAAAAGTCAATAGCGATAAATTAGGGACTGAAGATTGGTATTGTTGTCCTTGTATGTATTGTCGTAATATTGTAAAAGGAAGGAAAACACTTGTTGTTATTAAAGAACATTTAATATGTGATGGGATATGGCAGCAGTACACGACATGGGTCCATCATGGAGAGAGCTTTCCCCAAAGGCATATAGCTGAAGCTGACGGTACACCCATCAATAACTACACTAATAATCAAGTCCCAGGAATTATCAATTTGGTTAATAACACATTTGGTCATCTACCAGAAAATCAAGATTTTTGGGGTCAGTGAGCATACATTCATTGATGAAGTGCTTGGAGATGTTGAAGATGATTTACCAGAGAATATTAGTTTTCAGAAGGTGATGGAGGATGCTGTACAACCCTTATTTCCCTCATGTGAAAGCGAGAAAACTAAATTATCAGTGACTGTTGAATTACAGAGCATGAAGGCGAGACATCAATGGTCAGATAATAGTTTCACTGAATTGTTAAAGTTGATTAAAAAGATTTTGCCCAAAGAAAATAATTTACCAGAGATAATATATACTGCTAAGAAAATGATCAAATCCTTGCGTATGAAGTGTGAGATAATTCATGCATGTCGGAATGATTGTATACTTTACTGGAGAGAGCATGCAAACCACGATGAATGCCCTACGTGTGGTGAAAGCAGGTGGAAGCCGGTGACTGACATAAAAGTGAATAGTAAATGGGCACCGTGGAAAAAACTAAGATATTTTCCATTAACTCCTAGGTTGCAAAGAATGTAAAATGTATCATGGATTGCAAAGGATATGACGTGGCATGCAAAAGCAAGATCAGTACCCAATGAAGCAACCATGCGCCATCCTGTGGATTCGTCATGTTGGAAACAAGTAGATAGTATATGGAGTGACTTTGTTGCCGAGGAATGTAATGTTCGTCTGAGACTTGCAACAGATGGATTCAATCCTTTCGGAAATAAGAATAACTCCTACAGTTGTTGGCCTGTCATGATCGTTCCATATAATCTTCCACCTTCTTTATGCATGCGGAAAGATTATGATGTTATCACTATTGATTCCTAGTAAAAATGGTCTTGGGCATGACATTGACATCTACTTGCAACCGCTCATTGAAGAGTTGAATGATTTGTGGTCGACCGAAACAGTTGTGTGCGACTGTTATAATCGAAATAAATTCACTATGAGAGCTATTTTGTTATGGGCGATCCATGATTTTCCAACATATGCTCATTTATCGGGATGCAGGACCGCTGGAAGATATAGTTATACTGTTTGTTGTGAAGGGATAGAATCAGTGTGGTTGACACATGGAAAGAAGTTTACTTACATGGGGCACAGAAAATTTTTAAAGATGTTGGACCCTCGTAGGCAGAAAAAATCACAATTTAATGGCAAGGAGGAACTTCGCTTGTCTCCTCGGCGCTTCAGTGGTTCTGAACTACTATGTAAATTGTAAACTATCGAGACCAAGTTCGGAAAGGATCCAACAGGCCAGAAGAGAAAGAGGTGTCAAAATGATGATACCCCATGGTCAAAGAGGTCATGCTTTTTTGACTTGCCATATTGGGAGGTTTGTTATAATCATTTTTTGACTTACATTGTATACTTTATTCTTCATATGCATGAATCTTGACTACTGAAATGTCCTTTATGTGTACAGAAATTACCTATTCGTCAGAATCTGGATGTGATGCACATCGAAAAAAATGTGGCAGAAACTCTCTTTGCAACAATTACAAACATAAAGGGTAAGACTAAGGATGGATTTGCAGCTCGTCAAGACTTAGAGTATATGGGATTCACTGGTCGTTGGAAAAAATTATGGCCTGAAGTTAGGAATGATAAGATCACATGTCATCAAGCTTCGTACACTCTTTCCCCAACAGAGAAAAAAATAGTTTATGAAACTTTATATCATTTAAAAGTCCCTATCAGGAATAGCGAAAATTGGAAACATAATGTGAATTTAAAGGATGGGGAAATAAAAAATCTCAAGTCACACGACTATCACATCCTCATGCAACAACTCCTACCCATTTTACTGATGCATACTTTTAAAAAGCTAGATCAAAAGGCATTGCGTGCCGCTATTCAAAATTTGTCAATATTCTTCAATGTGTTATGTTCGAAGGTCATAAAACGTGCAGAACTATTGAATATGAAAGAAAACATAGTCGAAATACTATGCATATTTGAGATGTACTTCCCACCTTCCTTTTTTGTATCTATGATACATCTTGTTGTGCACTTGGTGGAGGAGGCTCAAATTTGTGGACCTGTTAGATATAGATGGATGTATCCTTTTAAAAGGTAAATAAATTATTCAAATATATGTTTATTTTTATTTTGACTTCTTTGATATTTATTCTATTTAATAACAAATGTATCAGGATGATGAAAGCGTATAAACGATATGTAGTGAATCAAACTTATCCAGAGGGATGTATTACGGAGTGCTACCTAATGGATGAAGCAATGACATACTCAATGAATTTCATCCCCGACGGTAGTAATGGAAGTCATAAGCGAGGGAGTTTGGATGATCAGAGTGAATGTGGCTATCCTATAGATAAAAAAGGAAAGCAATATTTCCTTGCTAATGTAAAGTACCAACAAGCAAGGAAATGGGTATTGAGCTAGTTTGTAGGCAATGCCGAGTGGGAAAAGTAAGATTTCAATTGTTTATACAATTAGTCTATGAGTTAGGTTAGTTCACATTCACAATCATAATTTTTTTCACGTGCAGGAAGTACCAGTCATATAGACAAAGCCACATACTTACTACTCAGGGAAGAAGTAATCTGCGTAGAGACATGGTTATGGAATACATTCCATGGCTTAAGCAACAATTACAAACCATAGAAAATTCTACCTTGAAAAGACTTGTTGAAGGCCCAAAGTTTGCAACAATTTCATATAATGCATATTTTATAAATGGGTATGAATTTCATACAGTTGAGTCAGAAAAGAATATGACGACAAAAAATAGAGGTGTCTCCTTGAACGTTATAACTACATGTATGTCAGGCCCTAGGGACACGAACCCCGTGGTTGAGGATGTCATGTACTATGGTATAATCCAACAAATTTTGGAGTTGGATTACTATGACTGCAAAGAAACAGTATTTTACTGTGATTGGGTACGTGTTGATGATAGTGTCAATGGATGTAGAGTTGACCCAAATACAAATTCATGGATTGTTGATTTAGATAGATTACAGAGAAAGACAAAAGAAGATGAACCATTTATCCTTGCTGCTTAGGCAACCCAAGTATTCTACTGCAAAGATCATATGAAGCCCGAGGAGGAGAAATTGTATGTTGTCTTGGATACTCCAAAAATAATGAATAGGGATGCAGATGCCTACTCCAAAAAGCGCAAATGGCCTCATGCATTGGTCGTAGTATGAGGATGAACGTTTCTCCAACTATAAAAAAGTGGAAGGAAGTTCCCTTGGAGGTTAAAGAGAAGGTTTGGAATGTTGTTGCTGTGAGTATATTTGAATCACTTATGCCCCGTTAATTTTTCAATTAAAATAAATATTCAACTACTACTAACTAAATGATTTTTTTCCCAACTTGAATATACTACTCCGGAAGAGAGGAAAGAATGGTTCATGTCTAAGGTGGGCAACCTATGGAAAAAGTGGAAGAGCACACTATACACCAACCACTATAAAAAATATAGTAATGGCACAGAGAGAAAAGCTAATACACCACCGGGTGTTAGGGAGGAAGATTGGAATTGGCTTATGACTTACTTTTTCTCATCCGAATACCAATCAAAGAGTTCATCTAGTAGTCAGAGTAGGAAAAAGATGAGCAGAGGGAGAAAATTGGGACGAGTCCTGATAGGACAACGTTGTGGCTGACTAGCACCGCTTTGGACCCGCAAGTGGTAAGAATAATATCATTTTGATTAATCTCTAAATATATCTTAACTATTTTACATTTATCTTGTAGATTGCAGTAAAGGCCTTACATGCTTCAAATCCTGAATCTGCTGAGAAAGATTTAGACCATGACACTATTGCCACTGTGAGTTTTTTCTACCTTCATTGAATCTCTAAATTATTTTACTAAAAATTGTTTTATATATACTAATGATTTTATTTATATAGATACTTGGTCCTAATTCAAGAGGTCAGGTGAAGGGAATGGGTTTTGGTGCCTCCAAGACTCGGACCAAGTACACAAGACCTTATATGAGCACGATACTAAAGTAGCTGTCAACTCAAGAGACCTTGCAGTTGCAATATAGTAAGTTATTAGAGACAGTTCTTCACCTACAGGAGTGGATGTGGAATTCACAAGCCCCTCATTCCAATATTCGAACGCCTTCCACCCCCCAAAGGGTGGGTTCATCTTCGTAGGTATTAATTTAATATTTATTTATATTATCCAATGAACTTTAATGTAATATTTTAATAATATTATTTATAACATCCCCCAACGGGCACATCTTTAATACAACAAGGTGGCCGTTGTAAATTGATATGGAGGCAAGATATCGCCTCTGAAGGAAGACTATCAGCGACACATGTTGAGGAGGGTTTACATGAAATCATTGTAGATACTGTCTTTTTTCCTGATGTGCAATTGCCAGAAGAAGAAGGGACCTTAGGAAATGCAGTGGGAAGCATAATTCAGTGGCCCACCCGTAAGACCCAATTTTATTAGATTCTCTCTGCTGGACATGCCGGTTGCATCTTCTAAAATTTATGTTACTTTTGTTGGACCTATTGAGACACATCTTATCATTTTCTTGAAATTTTATTTGTGTTTTTTGCTATAAATTAAGATAATGTTAGGTTATATTCATATTATTTAACCCCTTTTAACTCCGCCAATGCAATGTTGTTTGCATTGTCGGTCCCAAGCCCGAAAAAAGGAGGGGAAAGGGATATCACCATTAATATCCAGATATTTGTAAAATAATTCATACAAATCCCAATTATTTTTTATGAAAACTTATTTTTGTAGATCCAAACATATGCACGAAACTTCCTTCAGATTGTTCTTCTCTTGTCTTGGTGGTTGTTCCCACTTTAAATAGCTTTTTAATTTTTTTTAGGAAAGCCGATATGACAGCTACTTCATTTACTAGCGACGCCTTCGCTATGACAGTTGCATCATTTGCTGCTCACATCGCGGTTTGTTTACTGTATTGCTTACTTTGCTTCTATTGGTTCTTATTGTCTAATATTGTAATTGTTGAACTATATTGTATATATCAAAACTCACATGGGGTGCAACAAGCAGACTACTATGCAAGTTAATCATTGCCAATAATTTTTTCTTATTTAAAGAATAGTTATTTTAGGAATCATCCAAGGATAAATTCGATTTCGAGGTACTTTCTTTCTCCTTGGGTTTGGGAAAAATCTAATTTACCAGGAATTTGGTTCTGGCATTTTTCTCAGAGCATTACTCGTCTAATTTTCAGGTTAGATGGCACCCATTTGTCCTTGATCCTTCTGCACCCAAAGAAGGTGTTAAGAAATCTGAAATGTACAAAAAAAAGTTTGGAGCAGATCAGTCAGAACGGATGATGTCTCGGATGTCAGAGGTTTTTTCACATTACTCAATTGGTTTTTAATGTGCCATATGCTTCCTTTGTCTGATTGGTCGATGCATCTTTAATATTATTTCTTGCAGATATTTCGTGGTCTTGGGCTTGACTATGACTATTCTGGACTAACGTAAGTATAACAAATATGTAGTTAGTGGTGGCTTGTCCTCTGCATGTGTGCAGAGAGAATTTTTTCATAGTAAAAAAAATAAGACTTTATTTCAAGATGTCATACTTAAAAGTGGTAAATTTTAAGTAACTATCTAGCCTATATAATTCATGTACTTTAGAATTTTTAAAATATAAGGTGTTTTGATCATTTTAAAAATTAATCTAATTGTGATATCATACATTTTCTCCTTATAATATTTAATGATCTTTGACATGGATGAAACTTGAAAAGGAGGCACAAAATTTTAAGTTCCTGATATTGAACGGTAAATGCTGGGGGAATACATTGGACAACCACAGACTCATAACATTTGTTGGGCTTCAAGGCTTCAATAAGAAAAATGCTAATATATTGATGGGGAGCCAGATTGTGTTGATTTTATTGAGGGAAGTAAAAATTTTCAATTTGTCATTACCTTTCATCATTGCTATGGAAGATGTTTGTGTGCGGGTGTTAGCTTGATTTAATAATGGAATTTGATTTGTAATTTGCGGAGAAATTTTTTCTATCAACGTTCAATGCTATTGTTTTTCCCTATCCAATGTTTGGTATCTGAATTTTCAGACATCCATTAGGGACATGATTTCAGAAGTATTAGGAGTCTGAGAATGCCTGTCAACTACTCACCTCTTATTCAAAGATGATATTGAAACAAAAGAAACTACCTTTCGGCAATATTAGATTTATTATTAGCAGTTTGATAATATTAACTAATCAAAATATATTGAACTTGGATGCAGGCAAGTTCTCTTGGAAGCTGCTGGAAAGGTTGGTATAAGAGGTGCATCAGAGTTTCTTGAAGACCCAAATAATGGGCTTGAGGAGGTATGCTCTAATTTCATATTTATATATTTTCATTATGTCCTATAACTAGTTTCTAACAGTCATTTAATGGGTTTATGAAGGTTAATGATGAACTTGACAAGTATTCAACAGAAATTAGTGGAGTCCCATATTATGTGGTGAGTGAGAGTTGCTGTATTTACCAACTAAATTGATTAGCACTATTTAAATCTTTTGTCAATCATAGTTTTCCAATTTTTTATTTAATTATCTATGATTATTTTTTCTTGACAGATTAAAGGGAAGAATAAAGTGAGTGGTGCCCAGCAACCTGGCATATTCCTGAAGTATTTTGAAGCGGCAGCAAAAGAAAGCACCCAGTCATAAAGTTGTGCTATTATTACCAAGGGAACATCTCTTACTGCCTAATATATATATATAAGTAAAATAAACACATCTATGAGAGATGGTCAGTCTTTTGACATTAAGATGGCATAATGGGATATAAATTCCACAAGTACTCTTTTAATCTTATTGTTTTATTCTAATTTGCACATTGTATATGATTTAATGTCAGATGTTTTCACGACATGTTTCTATTCCTTGTGTGCTCATCTGAATGCATTTTTTGGGACCTAGGGGGTAGGCCGATTTTGCTTAGTTTGTGTGATTCATTTTCCTAGTATGAGCATGGTATTCTAGGTACATGCCATTCCCAGAATTATTAATATTTTTTTTATTACAATTCTTAAACAAGGAGAGTCTATGACCGTCTTATTTAGTATGCTCATGGCCGTCTTATTTTGACGAGTCAAATATGACGGTTCATAAAGGACGGTCTGATAAAATGAATAAGACAGCTCCGGACCGTCTCTGATATAAGACTGTTTGATAAAGGACGGTTTCCAATGGTCCTTTAATTTAAAAAAAAAAATTATTAACGGGTCAGTTACCGTCCTTTATTGCTTCATATGAGACGGCTTTGGACTGTCTTATATTAAGACTGTGGAAAATAGTCATTTTTAATCGTCTTATTTATGGAATATAAGACGGCTTAGACCGTCTTATATATTTAAGACGCTAATGAAAAGAACGGACGTGAGGATGGCTTTGGACCGTCTTTTTATTAAATAAGACGGCTTTAGACCATCCTTTTTGGCCTATTTTGACGTAGTGTCAGCAGCAGTCTAGTTTTGCTGATTTGGTAAAAAATGCCAACCGTTACGAAGATGCCATTAGAGAAGGCAGGCTAGGGAGAAACATGGCCAGCGAGGTCACCGGGGTTCTAAAAGCTGCTGAATGAAGAATTGAAAGAAGACTAGGGACAGAGGTATAGAACATTGTTTACCCTCAGGCCAATACCAATGCCTCCCCTATACAGCTCCAGGTCACACAACCACCCCCAGCCCGTTTCGAGCAAGCACCAAGGTCAAACAATGGACCAAGAGCCCTGTTTACCCAGGAGCAGATGAAAGCACGATTTGAACGAGTGTTCATGCCATTGGGGCAATCCTTAAGTGTCTTAGTGCCAGTATTGCTACAGAAAGGTCTGGTCAATCTGCTCCAGCCCCGCCCACCACCCCATCCCATCCTAAGAAACTATGACCCGAATCTACATTGCAATTCCACCAGGGACCGGGTCACCCTACGGACCGGTGCTTCCCCCTGAAGCACATGATCCAAGATTTAATAGAGGCAGGAAAAATTATTCCCCCACCGCTTTCTCAAGGGCAGAACCAGAACATCCATCAAGCCCCTCTGCCACCGCACCCAGGAAGCCTCAGGCCTAACATCCATTGGATAGAGGAGGAAGAAGAAGAGTTTGACCCCTCAAATTATATCAGTAATCAGGAGGAGTTTTCATTCCTCAAGATGAATGAAGGAGGACCATTCGTTGGGGTTATTGAGCCGTTGTATTTGGCTTATTATTTCCCCGTGCCGGCATACCAAGAGGAGCCCTTAGATTTAGGGCAATATTCTTCTACTCCCGCTCCCACCTATCAAATCCAAACAGGCACAGCCCCGCCGCAATCATAAACATATCCACCCCATGCCCAATTTACCTCATGCACCTCCCCGTCATACCTGAATCACCCCATACCATACATAACTCTGCAATCCCTATATTATCCCATCCCATACACACCCCCAAATATCTCCACCTAATACACTACTCCGCCATCCCCAAATCACCCCACTCCATGCACAACTCCATCATCCCCAATCTACCCCATTTCATCCACAATCCCATCATCACCCCACCATGCCACCCCCTATACAAACCCTTCATATCCCTATCACCCCACTCCACCCGCACCTCAGACGTCTTACCATCCCTCCATCCCAGTCACACTCCTGCCATCCATTCATTATTTTGGCTCCAATCCAACTCCACCGCCACCCAAGCAAGCAACCCCTCACCCAATCCCCTTATCACCCGCTCCCAACCACCACTGGTCTTACCAAGCCCAGGTAATACCTGTACAAGCCCCCCCCCCCACACCCACAAATCCAACCTCGCCAATTCTCGCCACTACCATCCCGCCCCCTATTGGAGTCAACCTGGTTGGACCCGAGAAACTGGCGTGTCCAACCCAATCCTCCACAGAATCACCATACACTCCTTTTCTCATCCCGAAACCTGCCTATGACCCACATCAGCTGCCATTAAGCTATGAACAGACGGACATGAATGTTGGTTGTAACCAAGAGGAGGCTGTTGAATTTGTTACCAGGTCAAGCCAGATTTCTACACAGCCAAAAGCATCAGGGGTCGTCCGAGGAGAAGAGAAGAAGAAAGAACAGGCCGCAGGGAATCCCTTTGAAAAAATGGCCAGAGAACACATACTGGAGACACAGCTCAAGAGAACACCCGCACATATTACTGTGTGGGATTTATTAATCACGTCCCCACTCTATTTCCATGACTTAATGGGAGCAGTCAAGGACGCACATGTCTCCATCCACGTAATTCCAGATGAAGTAGGAGAAATAATAGGGCAAGTGTAGGCCCCAAATGCCATCTCATTCACTGATGCAGACCTACCGATCGAGGGGAATGACCACTCTAAACCCCTGAATATAACAGTGGAAGTAGGAAACTTGATGGTGCCGTTGGTCTTAATAGACAACGGGTCGGCACTGAACGTGTGCCCTCTAAGGACGGCAATCAAAATTGGTACGAACCCCGACACCTTCCGACCATCCATATCAAGCGCCAGGGGATTCGACAACACTAGAAGATAAATCATAGGAGAAGTAGACCTCGACCTGATCCTCAGGCCGCAAACCTTCACCACCCCCTTTCAAGTTATGGAGATTAAGTCTACGTTCAATCTACTATTGGGTCGGCCATGGATACATAAGCTCGGAGCAATACCATCGACTCTACACCAAAAGCTCTAATTTATTTCAGAGGGAAAGATCGTCACCATCTTGGGTGAGTGCAGAGAAGACAGGGAAAGAGGAACTCTGCATATTGAAAATCTGAAAGTTCTAAACATACCACACACAGCAGATGACGCCGATCTCCATCGATTCGAGTATGACTTCTCGGCCGTTACACTCGGGCCAACTGAAAAAACTCCTGATAAAATTGGAGGAGGAATGGATGCAGCTGTGTTCATGCTCCATAAATGGGGCCACCAGAAAGGAAAGGGGTTGGGCCTGCACTTTCAAGGAAGAAGAGACCCCGTTAGGGCTAAGAGACAGCAAACCAGATTTGGCCTAGGCTACAAGCCCGACGAAGAAGAAGTCTGAGAGGCCAAAGAAAAGATGAGAGCCGCAGCAGTCGCCAGGGCCAGAGGCATCAACCTGGAAGAAGAAACTCTCGCCCGACCCCACATCCGTCAAACCTTTGTAAGCACCGGGGTAGTGAAAATTGATCTGAATGGGGAGACGAGGGTAACCCCACATAAGCCTACTTCAATCCACCCCACCAATCCCTACATCATTCCCCCAGTCTTCGAGATGGACTTAGCCGCCCTTTCCTTATTTGAGGAAGAAGTTCCCCGATCCACCCATCACTCCAGCACCAGCCACTCTGGGCCCATCCTAACCATGGACGACAGGGTCCCAGAGGATCCCTCTGTAAATATGCTGAGGGAGGAACTGAAGAGCCTGTCGATGTCGCTGCCAACCAAAGAGGTAAAGGCAAAGCCTCGCAGGTGAGTAACTGGGCATCCTTGCCCCAACTCCTGGGAGCCGCCAAATACCGTGAAAATGGCACCAACTATCTAAAAAAAACAACTTGTAAAAAGTGAGGTTAGCCTCTGGACCACTCTGCCCTGTATATATAGAGATCCACCTCGCCAGGGGCTGACCTCCAAAAAAATGCAAAAAGCCATAAAAATAGAAAAAATACCAATTCTAAAAATATTGTCCTTAAAATTCCCAATAAAATTATAATTGATGTCGTGATACCCGTCCCACGTGAGGCTGACCCCTTTCCTGTAGAAATACAAGAAGAGGTAGGAGTCACGAGTCTGGACGAGGAAGGTCAAACCGATGAGCTCCCCAATGAGCTCCTCAAACAATTTGTCAATTTTGAGCATGGCCCTACCCCGATTGTCGAAGAGACGGAGGACGTTAATTTGGGCACCAGAGAGGCCCCTAGAATCACCAAAATCGGAACATCGCTGTCCCCTGCAGAGAGGAAAGGTATGACAGACTTCCTTCGGTCATACCAAGACGTCTTCGCATAGTCGTATGAAGACATGCCTGGTTTGGATACCGATCTGGTTGAGCATGAGTTGCCACTCTACCTCGATGTTAAGCCAGTTAAACAGAAGCTGAGACGCCTTTGACCAAAGTGGATGTTGAAGGTAAAGGACGCGGTCATTAAGCAGTATGACGCAGGTTTCCTCATGGTATCCAAGTACCCCCAGTGGCTGGCCAATATTGTCCTCGTACCGAAGAAGGATGGAAAGGTTCGAATGTGCATTGATTTCCGAAATCTCAACAGGGCAAGCCCTAAGGATTACTTTTCGCTACCACACATCGATATCTTGATCGATAACACTGCAAAGCACGGAATGTTCTCATTTACGGATGGATTCTTAGGCTACAATTAGATTAAGATGGCAGAGGCCGACCAAGAAAAGACTGCATTCATCACCCCCTGGGGTACCTTCTGTTACAAGGTAATGCCATTCGGGCTCAAGAATGCTGGGGCAACCTACCAAAGAGCAATGACGGCCCTGTTCCACGACATGATGCACCGAGAGAATAAAGTGTATGTCGACAACATGATTGCCAAATCACCAAAAAGGGACGACCACTTGGTAAATCTTCAGAAGCTATTCGAGAGGTTCAGAAAGTACAAGTTGCGGTTGAACCCCCAGAAGTGCGCGTTCGGCGCTATGTCCAGAAAATTGTTGGACTTTATTGTCAGTAGGAGAGGGATTGAGGTTGATCCGACCATGATCAAGGCCATCACAGAAATGCCATCACCATCTACAGAGAAGGAAGTCAGAGGCTTCTTAGGCAGAATCTAGTACATCAGCCGATTCATTGCACAGTTAACTCCGATATGTGCACCAATCTTCAAGCTACTGAGATAGGATTCACCAGTTGAGTGGAATGATGACTGCAAAGCTGTATTTGATAAGATTAAGGGTTACCTCCTAAATCCTCCAGTATTGGTACCACACACGATAGACCCACGATAATGTACCATCACGATAGAGTTTTCCATGTGTTAGGCGTACGATGACAGGAAGAAGAGAGCAGACCATCTACTACTTGAGCAAGAAGTTCACTGATTACGAGACGCGCTACTCTCATCTGGAGAAAGCATGCCTAGCGCTCGTGTGGGCTACTCAAAGACTTCGATACTACCTGTTATCCCAAGCCGTCCTACTTCTAGCATGGATGGACCCCCTGAAGTACCTATTTGAGAAACCTGCTCTCACTGGCCGAACTGTGCGATGGAAACTTTTATTATCTGAATTTAACATCATGTACGTCACTCAGAAGTCGATCAAGGGGCAGGCGCTTTCTGATCATCTTGCCGACAATTCGTTACCTGATTATGAACCTTTGAGATGGAATTCCTCGATGAAGACATCCTATTCATGACGAAAGATGGTACAGAGGAAGCAGAGGAATCATGGGTAATGCACTTTGACGGGGCATCGCATGTCGAAGGCCAAGGAGTTGGCACCATCATAATTTCGATAAGAGGATCGCATGTACCCATCTCGATCAAGCTCTACTTCCCCTATACTAATAATATGGCTGAGTACGAAGCTTGTGTCGTTGGCGTGCAGGCAGCTCTCAATCTGAATGTAACCCACCTTCAAGTTTTTGGCGACTCACAGTTAATCATATGTCAGACCAACGGAGATTGGAAGACCAAGGATGAGAAACTGATCCCATACCATGAACATCTGGAGGATCTAGTAGTCTGCTTTGAAGAGGTCACCTTCTCCTATGTACCACGAGTAAGGAATCGGTTTGCTGACGCCCTGGCTACCCTGGCCTCTATGGTTGAGATTTCATACGGAGTTGTGATGAAGCCAATCATGATAGAACAAAGGAACAAGCCAGCTTTCTATCACCTAATCGAGGGACCTACAGAGGTAGATGATGAACCACCCTGGTTCTCAGACATCAAGAATTTCCTCGAGACCCGTACTATCCCAGAAGGAACATCGAAGATAGACAGACGCACCATCCAGCGATTGGCAATGAACTACATCATCTGTGGTGATCTCCTGTACAGACGGTCTCACGACAATATTCTGCTCTGATGCCTAACCCAGAAAGAAGCAGGTGAGATCATGAAGGAGATCCATGAAGGAGTCTGCGGGGCACACGTCAGTGGACACCTGCTTGCTAAGAAAATTCAAAGGCAAGGATACTTTTGGACCACATTGGAGACCGATTGCTGTAAACATGTGCAGAGGTGCTACAAATGCCAAGAGCACTCCAGTCTAATACATGCTTTGGCCATTGATTTACACAGCATGGCCACTCCTTGGCCGTTCGCCACCTGGGGTCTCGACGTCATCGGCAAAATCAATCCTAAGGCTTCCAACGGACATCAGTTCATCCTCGTCGCGGTAGAGTACTTTACGAAGTGGGTAGAGGCAGCCTCCTATACGAGCATTAAGGCTAGTCATGTTGAGAAGTTCATCAAGAACAACATCATTTACAGATTCGGCGTACCCAAAGATATCATCACTGATAATGGCACTAATTTTTCCAATAGGCGCATCCGGGCCTTGTGTGAGCAATTCCAGATCAAGCATCATCGATCATCCCCATACAGGCCGCAGACGAATGGAGCTATGGATGAAGCCAACAAAACTCTGATCCGCATCCTAGAGAAGATGGTAGTCACTTACAAAGATTAGAGTGAGCAGTTACACTTTGCACTTTGGGCCTATAGAACGTCTATCCGTACCGCTATAGGGGCAACACCATTCTCCCTTGTGTACGGAACCGAGGCCGTGCTACCCGTTGAGGTCGAAGTATCGTCACTCCGTATCCTTTTGGAATCCCATCTACCCAAGGCTGAGAAGGAAAGAGCCCATTTTGAGCAGTTGGATTTAATTGACAATAAGAGACTCCTAGCCTTGTGCCACACCCAGATCTATCAGAGGAGAATTGCACGTGCTTATAATAAGCGTGTCCGCAGTCGAGACCTGAAGGTAGGAGACACTGTACTGAAGAAAATTTTTTCGTCTCTCCACGCTGATCCGAGAGGCAAGTTTAAGCCGAATTGGGAAGGACCCTACGTCGTCCGCGAGGTTTTGCCAAGATACGCCGTTCGCCTCGCCACCATGGACGGAGTCCACTTTCCTGAGCCCATCAACGTTGGATACCTCCGTAGGTTCTACTCAAAAGTCTTGAGACAAGGTAAGTTTTGATAAAAGTAGATGCATGACCGCCTAAGGACCCCACAAAAGAGGACATCATTTCAAAGACAAGTAGCCCAAAAGAAATATTCCCTGAAAACCTTCACCCTTTTTGCTACACATGTCGGGCCAATAACCATTTCTTTCATATACCCCTCCCAAAATTCTAGAAAAAGAGGAAAGGAAGAGAGGAAAAATCCAAACCAAAAAAAAAAAAAAAGAAGAAAGCAAAACCCAAAAAAAAAGGGGGACCAAGAATAAAAAAGAAATGACTGGGGCATGTACCATAAAAAGCCTTTGGAAAGAAAGAGGAGTCACCGAATCTAGAATTGACTCAAAACTTAGATCCAAATCCCCAGAAAAACCCAACCCGTTTGAACCCCGGCCACATTATAACCCAGAAGAAAGCCCTCTTTAAGGTCCACAAGCGGTCATAGCATCTATCGCATCAGAACAAGCTGAGTTAACAAATCACACCGAACTTCATTCAGTTGGCTATGATGGAATCGACGTCCATGTCGTGGTCTTCTGGTTCTTGAAAAAAAAAAAAAGAAGAAAAAAGAAAAAAGTTAATTTGAGTTCAAAGAAAGATGGACGTGGTGAAAACCCGCAAGGGCGCCACGGGTAAAAACAGCGAACTCACCTGGACCAGGTGAAAACCTGAAAGGGCACCTAGGGTAAGAGAGCGAACCCATGGATGTAGTGAAAACTCGAAAGGGTGCTACGGGTAAAAATAGGGATGACGGGCATAGCGAAAACTTGTCTTGGGCGCTATGAGCAAAAATGTCAAGAAGAGAGATTAGGAGAAGACCTGTTCTGGCCCACCCATTTCAGTTTGAACCCCTTGATCCCCTTTCTCCCCTTTGATGGGCCACTCATAATAAAAATTGGATTGGATCTCGATCAAGTATGTCATCTCTACCGCGGCGTCTGACGCATGACCAAAGGGAAAGACAGAAGACTAGACCAATCCCAGGGAAGCTGACCTTCCCATGTTTAAAGGAAAAACCTGTACCTCATGAACAGGGTTCGACCATCCTAAAAAAAAATGGGGGACCCACTGGTTTGGCCTCGTAATTACCGACATCACAAAAAAATCCAAAGGGAGAAAATTTTAAAAAAGAGAATAGATTTCCCCTTTCCATAAAAAGCCCCACACTGTGGAGGAGAAAATTTTAAAAAAGTTAATAGATTTTCCTTTTCCCTAAAAAGCCCCACACTGTGGAGGAGAAAATTTCAAAAAAGATAAGAGATTTCCCTTTTCCATAAAAAGCCCCACACTGTGGAGGAGAAAATTTCAAAAAGATAATAGATTTCCCTTTTCCATAAAAAGCCCCACACTGTGGAGGAGAAAATTTCACAAAAAAAAGATAATAGATTTCCCTTTTTCATAAAAAACCCCACACTGTGGAGGAGAAAACTTCAAAAAAGATAATAGATTTCCCTTTTCCATCAAAAGCCCTACACTGTAGGAGAAAATTTTGAAAAAAGAGATAATAGATTTTCCTTTTCCATGAAAAGCCTTACACTGCGAGACGTATGAAAGAAAAAGTCGAAAAATAATAAAAATATATGTATATATAGATTTCATTCCATTTCTTACAGTATTACGTGCGGAGTGTCACGTCCCAAAAAGATAACGACATGACACACTTTCTATTTTTCTGCCTTCTTTACAAGTAAAAACCAAGAATATATATATATATATAACAAAAATAGCAAAAAAAGAAAGTAACCCAAAAAGAGATCTCTGTTATGGGGCATTCCCCCCCTCCGTGTATATGATCTATGGTATGTGCAGGAACAGGTCTAGGGCAGGGACCACGCTTCAAAGCACTGATCTCTGCAAGAAGAGAGTCCTCGCGAGCATTTCGATCAGACATCCACCTACCATGAAGACTCTTCTGCCGTCTCCGTGAAGCGTCAGCTGCACTGCGAGACTCAGTCAAAAGCCCAGTCAATCGAAGAACCTCACTCTCGACTGTAGCAGTTCTCGCCTCGGCAATCTTAGCTCTGACCCTTTCTTTCTCCAAAGCCTCGGTCAAAGCCAGCCTCTCTACAGAAAGAGACTCGATCCTAGTCCGAAGAATCATCTCCTTATATGGCCAAGGCCCCGTCTCTATCACGTCTACTGAAACGAGCTAAGGGCAGGTAATTCCTTAGATGCCAGCCAAACCTCGTAATCAGGAGAGACAACGCCCCCCTGAACTAAGCTGCACATGTGGGCTGATTGGCGGGTCTCCCACAGGGCGGCTATGCGGTCAAGATCACTAAGAGAACCCCGAGAGAATATCAGAGAGCACAAAGGTGGCATTATGGTACACGACGCATGTTGGTCGTATTTGGATTGACGAAGTACCCGAGATGGGAAATAGACTGTGCTACCTGTCAACCCCAAAAGCGTGATACCCTCACAGTTTTGAGAGCAGACAATCGAAAAGGTTCCATCCGACCAGGGAAGTTGCCAGATCAATGCTGCATCTGACAGCCATGTGTTCAGCTCCTCGACGCTCCCATGAGGCAATCTCGAGCACTGGATCAGAAAGCCCTGAGCCACATCCCCTCTTATCAAGCACAGTCTCGGCACAGGCCCCATGATAGCCAAATGCTCTCCTAGCCAGATTTGAACAAGGAGCGGGCTCCCGTTGAGAATCCCAACCCGGCCTGAGGCCGAGGCATCCAAGCCCCGATACATCTCAGCCAGGACCAGGTGTACCAATGAACGACCTCCCTCCAATTCAGTCAAGACATCGCACAGCCCAAGGGAAAAGGTCTCACCCTCAGTAAAGAAGAGAACTTTCGACAGCAAATAAAGGGCAAAGGCCTTTACATTGAAGGGATCTCGAATAGGCAACTTTCGAAGACTCGAGTCGCTGAAAAGTTCTCTCAGGAATTTCACCGAACACCTGGTGGGCCCTCCGGTGAAACATTTCTCATACCCACCCTTTTTTAAACCAAGAACCGCGTGGATTGCCCTTGCATACCCCGGTTTGGGCACTACTTTGGCAAGGTCTCGATGCATCTTCAAGCCAGTAATAGAGGCCAGCTCTTCCAAGGTTGGGGTCAGCTCCCTGGACCCAAATCTAAAGATATGTGCCCTATGGTCCCACGACGCCAAAGCCGCCTGCAGCAGGTTGGGCAACAGAGGAATAGCAAGGAGGGAGGAAAGGTGGGACAACCCGAGGCAATCCAGAACAGCGAGCTCGCTCTCAGCTAAGCTATCATGCCATTTTTGCAAAAAACTGGGCCTTGGGCCCAAACAGGGAAGTATACTAGCCCCAACCCCCGTATGAGAACTTGGGCCCCTTGTCGAAGGCGGGTCCATGGACATACAAAGATGTTCGTTATGAAAATCAATCAATGTATGGCGATGGGCCCCCTAGAAAAAATTAAAGGGAGGGAAAAGAAAAAGAAGGGCAAAAAAGGCCAAGACAGGGTGAAGGAAGAGACAAGGGGGGCCAGGCTCGGGTTATAAGGAATCCGCTAAGCCCAGATTGTAGCAGGCGTATATATTATATACGCCTGGGCAAAAATTTAAATCATTTTGCTCGGCGTATATAATATACGCCCGACCATTTTTACTGTGGATTGGCCAGGCGTATATAATATAGACGCCCGACCTTTTGTTGCTGAACATTTGCCAGGCGTATATATTATATACACCCAGCTAAAAGTGCAGGGAACTATGGCTTCCCACACATTGGTCCATTCTTGTCCCCAGAGGAGGAACGCATTTTGCATAGGCCTACTTTTTCATCTCAGGGCAGCCCACAGGCATGCATGGGAAACCCTCGGATGACGCACTATCCGTAGGTTATATACGGAGAATCACTTGCAAGATCAACCCCATCATTGGAGGGGTGTCGGCTCGTTTCAGGCCAAAGAAAAGGACACCAGCAAAGCAAAGAGATAATCAAATGGAACATTCACATAAAACATGAAAATTATAAAACCATCCAAAAAAAATGTGTGCTGTTTTAATAGTTTATTACATATCCCCCAAATAAACCAAAAGTTTAAATTGTTTCTTTGTGTCAAATTTTCAGAGAATGAGCTAGTCCTGGGCAGCCCCCTTCGACTTCATCCGGCGCCGGCTTGCGCTTTGGAAAGTACGAGTCTCCCCCACCCGAGTCCACGCCTGAGAAATACAGCTGTGCAGAGAACGTGACTCCTTTTCATGAGCACGCTGCAGGAGCACACCAAAGGTCACCAGGTAGAGAAACAGGCGGAAAGTAAATAAGAAAATGATTAGGTTGGGTCAGTATTCACTCACCACCTCGGTCCCCCTTAGAAGCCTGCATACCGTCAAGCGATAGTGCACGCATCCCCAAACGGCCCTTCGAGCTCTCTTTGACTGGCCCAAAGGAACCGTGCCATAATAAACGGATCTAGATCTGTAAGCACCCGCTAAGTGCTCCATAAAATCATAAGAACCAAAACAAAAAAGAAAAAAAAAAAGAAAAAAAAGAAGAAAGAGAATTGCTGAAAATTACACTAGTTCTCAAAAGAGCGTCGCAATGACCATTTGTGCCACTTTTAGAACCGTGTTAAATCAATTCAGAATGATTGGGTTCACCCAAAAGTTCTCAAACCCCGTTTTATATAGGGACACCCAATACCTGATCCGGCAGGCAAATAAACTTATCCATCACCGGTCACTCCTAAGAACATACACCTAGCCCCAGATCTTCCCCAGCAGAAGTCGAGACCTAATCCAGCAGGCAAACCAAGGACCTATCACCTGGATGCGCATGTCCTTAAGGTATATCAACATGGCAAGTTGATTCGCCTAAGGATACGTGCAGAAATAAAAGCAGTTTGAGCATGCTCAAAGTCTCTAACTGACATGAAAGAAGAAAAAAGAAGAAGACAAAAAGAGAGGAAATAACGACCTTTGTTATGTAATTAAAATCCTGAGTAGGTTGACCCCACCTTCCAAGCGTTAGCTCTGATCATCCACCTACGGATCTATGTTGACCATGAGTGCCCTCGACTTCAGACCATTCGAAAAGTCTATTGTCAGTTGAAACTGACCCGTAAAAAATGAAATTACAACCAACCAAACTATGTGCAAACATATAGATCGAAGGGCTCATTCCCTTTTATTTCCTTTTACACAGGCTTAAAGCATGTATAGGCATAGTGTCCCTGTTGAATGTATGCACTTGCTTCTGGGTATCCGCAGGATGGTCGTTTATCCTTGTAAATTGTACCTTAGGGTCGAGGCTTCCGTTCGCGCCTATTTGCTGCTTATCGCCCCTGATGGGTGTCTTTCTGTGCATAGTTAGTAAGATGTAATTTTGTTAGGGACGGAGGCTAGAATTGACCATCTCTTTCAATGGATGTTTGGTTCTAGCTCGATCTTTTTTAGCTTTGTCTCGAGTAAAGGCACTCCGATTCATGTGAATCAGGAGCACCTCACCACCAGAACGAGCACATCCCCAAGGTGCACCTATCCCTGGCAGAGCACACGCATTCTTAAAGCATATCAATTGACATTTGATCCACTTGAAGAGTTGTACAAGAATAAAGTTGCTAGAGGTCCTTCAAAAAAGGAAACACAAAAAATTTTACTCTGAAAATGGGCATGCATTCCCAAGAAGTGTTGCGACATCAACATTCACTCCACTCGGGTAAATCATGCTAAAGCAACCTCGAGGTTGATGTGTTCGCCCAAAAACTACAAGCCTTACCTAGGTAAGGGCACCCGCGGCCAATCCAGTGGAGCTGTCAATATCCCACAGGATTGGGCACAAGTTTGTAGGCCTTCACTTTGTGTGCTTCGCATCTATTCTGAAGCATAGATCGATCACCCCGTTTCATGGAGCTGTTTGGTTCAGATTAATACTCAACATCACAAATCTATAATTTCCCTCAGGAAGTGGATGATATCCTGGCTAGTGGGCTTACACTTTCTGTGATCATCGCAGTTATGCCCAGTAATGTCACAATGCGCTTGGGGACTGTTAGCTTTGAGGTACGGACGATATCCCGAAATGAGAGGGCTTACGTACACTCACCATCACCACGAATGTTTGAGAATTGAGTTGAACTAGGCAGACCCATCAAATGTTCCTTGGACCTCTTCGAATGTCTCTTGTCTTTGGCATCCGATCTTTAGTGATCGAATACCAAAGAGGGGCATCTGTAGACACCCAAATTCGGCCCAAGGCCCGATCAGTCTGTACTCCGGGAGAAATACACCCCTATGCTTCCGATGGCACCCTTGAACCCTTAGAAATCTATCCAAACCTTTAGGAATCACCTAAAACCCATTAGAACCATTCCCCCAACCCTTAGAGATCACCCCCAAACCCTAGGATCCCTTCTCAAGCTCAATTTAAACCCTTCTGAGCATTTGATGGGAAGAGAGCTATAGATTTTTATATCGACTACTCCTAAGGATGAACCATATATCATTGGAAAGAGGACTTCTCCATCTTTCCAACGAGCCAAAGATCACCTAATTTAGAGTTGTGGTTCAAAAGTTATGGCCGATTGAAGTTTCACATAAAATGACAACTTTTGCTCAGGCGTATATATTACATACGCCCAGCCAATTTGGCCCCAGATTGGTCAGGCGTATATATTATATACGCCTGGGATTTTTGGGCCAAATTTGGCCGGGCGAATATAATATATACACCCAGCATAGGTGGGACCCACCACGGGCCCCATCTTCTGAGATTCCCCCTGATTTTGGATTTTTTATTGTGCATAAGCTGGGCGTATGTAATATATACGCCTAGCTTAGCTACAGTATCAGCCATGAAATGCTTGAATTTTCTCCATCTGGTTTAACCCTTTGACCATCCCCTTGGTTAAGGTGGGTGTCTTGAGGTTGGTTGCACCCCCTTTGAGCTTATTGGCAACCCTTAAGTCACCCATGGTCTCACCCCATCATCTGCCATTAAAATCAGTTTCCCAAAACCCTAGGACCTTGAAAACCTAGAAAACCTTAGATGGGGGATTACCAAATTGCTAAACCAATTAGCTCTTAAGTAAGCCCCTAATCCATCCCTCCTCTAAAAATAGAGAGGCCCCCCTCTTCCCAAAGGGTTGGTTGAGAAAAAAGGTTAAGAATTTTGAGCTTAAGAGAGAACCCTAGTGAAAGAAAATGCACCCTTTTTTTTAGAATTCCAACATGCCTAGTTCATCCATTTTAATCCATTTCCACCATTAGATCACTCTCTTTTAGCCAAAATCTATTCCCTAGCTTCACTCTACACTTCCTATTTACCGAATCCTAGCTTTAGAGCCCATTTCTAGACTGTTTAAGCCATCGAAAGCACGCCGAAGCGAAGGTCTCCCACGGTGCAACAAGGGCCCGTGAGCTCCGGCTCACCCCTCTCTTCCTCTACCTTCTTGGTGTCTCCTCCGTCCAATCATTCAAGCCGTTACGCCGCTGAAATTTTGGTTTGGCTCAAAGCTTGATAGAACCATATTGCCTTCGGGCAAGGGGAAACTCCTCCCCTTTTATTTTTATTTTTGACCATAGAAAGAGACAACTACGTGCGGGTTTATCGGGTGCCTAAACCCTTCCCGATCGATAACTGAAGCCCCTACCCTAGAGCCTTTGGCCAAGACCAGTAAATCAGAGTCATATTTAGCACTTCGGTGCTCAAAATATCGATTTGAAGGTTTCCCGGGTCATCAAAAGCTCCGGGTGGCGACTCTACATTTCATTCTTAGCGAGCGCATCGTCGCGACGGGTTCGCGAGGATCCATGGTCTCACACCTTCTTAGCTGGAGTGTGGCTATCATTGCGTGACAGAGACTCCTGCTGTATGGAATTTTCTCCTATTATGTCAAACAGCTCCCATGCTTCCTCCATTTTCTTGTGGAGGTAACTACCACCATAGGAAGCATCTATCATATCCCATCTCTTGGAATTAATTTCTTGATAAAACACTTGGACAAGCTGCCACATTGGGATTTGGTGGTGGGGGCATTATTTTAACATCTCTTAGAATCTTTCTCAAGCTTCATAAAAATCCTCAGTTGAGGACTGAGTGAATGACAAAATATTTATCCTCATCTGGCTGGTTTTATTCATGGGAAAGAATTTGGCTAGGAACTTGGTTTGAAGGTCACTCCATGACTGTATGCTATTGGCTGAGAGCTTTGATAGTCATGTGCTGACTTTATCCTTTACTGAAAAAGGAAAAAGCCTCAGTTTGGTGGCCTCTGACCCCAAGTCAGCAATGTTGAATGTAGTGCAAAGTGCTAAAAATTGGTCTATATGCTTGTAGGGATTTTCTTTACTAAGCCCATGAAACGAAGGCAACATATTGATGGTGGAGGATTTAATCTCATAATTCCCTTCAACAGAGGGGAATTGAATACAGAAGGGAGAGGTGTACTCCCCAGGTGCATTGTACTCCTTTAATATTCTCTGCCTCTCAGCCATGATAGTTTGTTCAGTTTCAATAGCAGGGCCCTGTGGGGTGCGTCTAGGTCTAAGGATCCTTTCAACCTCTAGAATTGGAAGTTCTAGCTCAGGATTACAGACGTTCTACCATGCATATACTCACACCCACAGTAAGTACAGAAAATGCTTACAAGTACACACAAAGAATAGTTCAAACAAAAATTTACAACTACACAGATTTACACTATACAAACAAAGGGAAGTAAACATTAATGGACTGAGATTTTAGGGGAAAGTAAGTGCAAATAGAGCTAGCTTCACTCCAAATGCAACTCTAGCTTTTTCCTTCTTCTACTGTCCATTTCTATAAATTTCCATAAAGAATCAGTAGTACTTTTATTCTAGTTTAGGTACAGCTACAAAAAATTTGGAAATCTAAATTATAGTACAACTCAGGTCTACTAAAAAGATCAACATTCCCAGCAACGGTACCAAAAACTTGTTGCGTAGCTAGCTGTGCTTTAGTTTATTGTGTGGCGCAAATCAATTAAAAACAAAATGAAATAAAAGAATAGATTCAACACAACTAGAGTACTCCTAGACCTGCAAGATATAGGGCCTATTATAGTAAGTTTTAATAAGTAAGAGTTTGTCCCATAGAGAAGTTGATCAAGAACTCAAAAATGGGCTATAATAGTAGGCCTCCAGATCTGGCTACAGAACCGACAATCCTAAAGAAAGGAAGTTGGGTGTCATGACTACACTAAATTAATCCTAAAAATAGAGAAATAAAATATAGCCCTTTCCTGAAGAAAGGATTAAGAAGAAGATGGTGATGGTGTGTACCAAAATAAAATATAAAAAATTGTGAGAACTAAGCAAGTTAAGTTTAGAGTTAAAATAGTAATGTAACTCAGATTTAGTCTGTCTCTGCAGCGCTCCTTGCTAAGACGCTATTAAAAGCTTCAATAAGGTAGAAATATCTAGTTTAACCCATGCCATTTGGGGTGCTCTTAACGCTATAGGTTGTCCACTCAAATGGTTACAGCCTATCCAATAGAGTCTATCAAATCCCATTAGTTAAACCAGAAGTTGCCCATCTAGTCCAGAGGAGTAGACCGATCATTTTCCTAGCCACTAGACCAGATCAAGCTGTGAATACTATTGCAGCCCTATATAATGCTAGTGCTACAAGCTTCCCAAATCTGTGCACAAATCTGACTGACATCCATAGGTATTCCAACCCATAAGATCCTAAGTGTTTTGCTAAGGCCAACGACTCACTAGTACCCAAAAAAAGGACCATGCAACAGGTTGAATAGGGCTTTAGATTCAGCTGGGCATTGCTACAAACAGCCTACAATGACTCAACCACAAGCTATAATTACTATAGAGAGATCAGATCTAACATCTGATGTCAGCTAGGTAAAATAGAGGGGAGCTAGTTCCTGTACAGACCTCCTCACAAGGCTCTAGAAGCTCATGTGCAGGGGAGAAGAATCCTTCTCAAACATGTGTATGGACACAAATTTAGGGCAATACTCTGTCCACTCGAATGGTCACAGGGTATCCCATTGGTCTCTCCATACCACAGAGGCCTGAGAAAGAATATGAAAACTACTGCAACCACTATGGTCCACAGGTCTCCGAGCTCCCTAGATCTCATGACAGATCCAACATTGCTTTCCATGGGGCTATCAAATCAAGGGAAATTAGATGTTAAATAATAGATCTACTAGAAACTGAATGGGCTAGTCCCAAATACATTGATTATATAGACATCTAAAGAAATCATAAGATCTTTAGATTCGATTAGGCATTAATATTTATCTAATAAATATTAGTCTACTCAAAGAATCGTGAAGAGCATAAGGAGCATCTGAAGAAAGTTCTGGAGACATTGCGAGAGCATAACCTTTACGGGACGCTCAGTAAATGCGACTTCTGGTTAGATAAGGTTTCATTCTTAGGTCATGTAGTTTCTGGAGAAGGAGTATCATTTGACCCAACCAAAATTGAAGCCATTGTAAATTGGGAGAAGCCACAGAATGTAACAGACATAAGAAGTTTCTTAGGCCTAGCAAGATACTATCGACGATTTCTGAAGGATTTTTCAAAAATCGCACTTCCAATGACTAAGCTTACTAGAAAAGGTGCCAAGTTTATTTGGACGGACGAATGCGAGCAAAGTTTTCAAGAATTAAAGAAACGGTTGACATCAGGCAATGCTGGATACATGTGCATTGTCAGAGTTTTAGTGGGCACGACTAGTGTCTTCCACAGGCCTCCGAGCTCCCTAGATCTCACTACAAATCTAGCATTGCTTTCCATGGGGCTATTAAACCAAGGGAAATCAGATGATAAACAACAGATCTACTAGAAACTGAATGCGCTAGTCCCAAATACATGGATCCTATGGACATCTAAAGAAACTATAAGATCTTTAGATTCGATTAGGCATTAAAATAACAATCCATTGATAAACACAAAATTTATAATGAACTGCCTCCAGGCTGTAGCCTGTACACAACTGCTCATCCACAATCCCAATGTATACAAAACCTATTACAACATGAAATAAAACTAAACCAAGCTGCTTACAGGGGGATTAGCCAGTAAATGCTGGGCTAAGAGAGAAGAAAAAGTGAAAAAGAGGTGATCAAATCCTAACCCTAGCCTGCTGGAGCTCATAGCCGGCAGAGGATGAAAAGAAGGGTTGATGATAAAACTAGACTCTAAGTGTAGCTTATATACTTTTTCCATACTGTCTTGGCTCTAAAGGGATTAACCCTAATTTTTGTAGCAAATGTGGCACTATTACATCCCTTGAATGTCTTGAGTCTTGCGCCTCAAAATCTGTGCCTAGAAATGTTTGCCCTAGCCTTGGGAAATTCCCAAAAGCTCCTTGAGTTTAACCTAAGAAGTGGGGAGCCCATGCTTCGCGAGGCTGGCATATACATTTACTTATTCGCGTAGTTGCAGGGCCTTCGCGGAGTAGCTTTTAGTTGGTGGAAAGTGCTCACTCACGCAGTGAATCTTCAGTTAATCGCATTGTTCCTTTGCACTACAATTCTATCACGGAGATAATTTGGAGTGCCTATACTTCTCGAATTCTGGGCGTCTCTCTCTTCCAGCGAGGTGAATTTTAGTCCAGTTCACTCAAGGACTCGTAATGTTCTTCGCACGGCTGCTTTAAGACCTGATCTCTGCGAGAGCTTCGCGTCCATAAATTTTGAGGATTTTAATCTATGAGATCTTTGTGATGTCTTCACAGCTCTCCTCTTAACTGCGCGTCCTATCTACATGAGGGCATCTTTCACTACATCCTTAGCTTCGCGAGGGAGCTTCTCAACTCTGCAAGATCTATCTTTCTATGCTCAGCTGCATTATACTTACTGCTTTTGTAGTTTCTCAACTCTAAGCCCACTTCATTCATCTTCTAGGCATTTGATCAATGATGATCAGCACTTGGTCACCATGGTGAGCACTGCCAGGGTGTTCCATTAGGCTTTGGTGTAGCTATCATCTTTACATGTATTCTTCCTCTTCTTTGGGCCAATAAGGATGGATTTTGTATTAAGCTGCACAGATTATTGCTAACTATAAAACACACTTAACAAATGATTATTAGACTACTTCAAGGTCTATCAAATGCTAGGTTAAGAGGTGAAAAGTGATACTTTTCAGTGAATAACAGAGGGTTGAGGGTGCGAGAGCTGAGGAGCATCAAGATCGTAGACACTTCCCGCTGGAGGATTTCTTCACTGGCGGCAAGGTAAGCACCCATGAGCCAGAGTTCTTTCATTTTCTTAGCCATTTAGGTTATGACATAGGGTTATTAAGCTCTGAAAACCCTTCTAATTTATGTAGAACCTACATGGATCCTTGATTGTGTACTCACTCATGCATCATGACGGTATCTAGAGATAGGTCATGTTTCTATTCAGTTGCCCTTATCACGTTTTATGTGTTTGTTGTAAATTATTATTATGTTTCGGGCACATTTGACTTGCTTGTAGTTTTAAATTCTTTTGTCTTTCGTCATGGGTATGTGCTAGTCTTACTGTTATTATTTATGTTTCATTTAATAGGAGCCCCCACAGCTGGCTATCAGCTCGGCATGGGCCAAGTCTCATACTTGGTACCGTGCCTTATCAGAGTTTTAGCGGGCACCGCTAGTGTCTTTCAGTTTTGGGCTGATCCTAGTGCCGGAGCCCTTTCAGGTCGATCGTGGCCTAATTGCTGTGATCTTGGAGAGGTAGAGGGAGAGGCATCAGGCGTTTCTCTTTCCAATTGGTATGATGTTGCGACTCCAGAGGACTGTGTCTGCATCATCGACCTTCATTTTGAGGGTAAGCCGATCACAGGGTGGATGGCAGGAGAGTACTTAGCAGTGTGTGAGGATATTTTGGGTGTGCCATATAGGTCGAGGACATTAGGGTGAGGTGTAGTTTGAGTCACCTAGTTCTTCGATACATTTGCAAGTGGCTTCGTTCCCCTGAGGCGCCATTCGGAGGTGAAGGCATCCTATGACGTGCGTTGTGTGGTAGTGATGGGTCGGGAGCCCGTGGTGGAGCCAGGGTTGGCTGCAGATAGGGTGCTTCGAGCATTCTTGATGCACTTCCTTGGTACGGTACTCTTCTCTTCTTCGACTCGGGGATACATCACAGGGTTATTTTTTATGGTTCTCGGGGACTTGGATCAAGTCCCCATCAATGCATTGGGTGTAGCCTCGTTGGCACATCTCTATGAGCAGCTTTACCATTGAGGATAGGGCGTCACGCCCATCGGAGGTTTCCTCCTATTCATCCAGGTGAGTTTTAGTTAATTGGCATCATGATGTCTTTAGTTTGGTTAATTTTTAGTTGTAGTTACGATCTCAGTGTTTCTTCTTATGTGTCATTGTTGTTATTTTTCTTTTCAGTTTTGAGCGCATGATCATTTCATTTTTCTTCATCAGGGAGTTCTGTTGGAGGTGGCATTCACGTTCCCGTGGATGCACAAGTGGAGGGAGGCGTTGAGGGGTCGCCGCTGGTCTTCGGATCTTCAGACTACGCGAGGCCTCTTTCAGGATATGCACGTGGGGAAGGTATAAAACATCATGCGTATATATTTTTTTCATCTCGTTTTGGTCTTTTAGGATCTGAGTCTTTGTTGAGGGGTGGGCTCGTTTGCTTAGTTGTAGGTGATTTGGAGGCCATATGCGGATGAGGAGGATGCAAGCGTGCCAGTTATTTAGTCTGGCCGACCCTTCTTTGATTTGGACATATGGGTCCATTATTTTAAGAGGGTGGAGAGGATCCACACATCTCGAGTGGTATGTCAGCTGGGGCTCACTCAGGGAGTCCCTTCAGAGATTTGCGACAGACTAGCAAAGGGGAAGATCGGCCCTCCTGGCTGAAATTTTGCTAAGCGGATGGCACTTTAGATAGCAAATTTTAGAGCTGGGGGGATTAGGGTTATAGGGGCGCGTGACGAGGTGGACACCCGAGAGTATGTGTGTGATTTAGTGCATTGGGTGGCAGGCGCCTCTTCACAGGTCCCTTCCATGGTAGTGGCTCTTTTGCGATCGGTGAGCCGGAGTCGACGTCGGCTTTGAGGGAGAGGTTGGCTACATTGGAGCATGGTCATCTCACCGCGAGTGTGCGGGGGGGCATTAGACGCCCTCCATAGGGCGATGGAGCGAATGGGGTGCGTTCCTTGTCCAGATAAGGAGAAGTTGCACTCTTTAGCCTCCTCGATTTCTCAGGCTTGGGGGCCTGAGGATGAGTTGGGGGCTCAGCTAGCAGAGACTCGGCGGCTCCTAATGAGTTAATTTATGTTTTCTTTTATATTATGTACATTCAGTCTTCTGGTCATTCTGACATGGTTGTGGTATCTCGTTTTATTTTATTTTGGATAGTCTGTGAGGGAGGGTGAGATTGCTCGTCAGACGGCGATGATTGAGTTATTACACGGTCAACAACAGGTTGGCCGAGAGGTGGAGGCCAACTTACGATCTGAGATTGATCGATTGGTAGGTGTCTTTACAAATATGGTTTAGCATTGTTAACATCATGAGCACGCCAATTGATGAGTTTATTATTATTCGTAGAGAGATGAGCTCGCTATTGGAGGTCTGATTCTGACATTTGATACGTCTTCAGTTGCTTCCTCCAGTAGGGAGGATCCAGCAATAGCTCAGCTTTTGGCCAAGCTAGATCATTGGGTAAGTTCAATTTAATCTTTTATCTTATTTATGTCATGTCATTAGCTTGTTGGATGTCATTATTTCCCTTTCTTAGTAGCTTCCTAATATCATGCGGTATTTCAGTGTCGGGCTGCCGAGGAACTTCAGGCGAGGGAGGTGACTGCTGCCTCTCTACGCCCGGAGAGTCAGGCATAGTTTCTTTTGGCATGTGGCATAATTCTGTTTAGGTTTCTTCATATTTATTTCATTCTGATATGTTTTGTGTTGGTTTGTTTGATTCTTTGTGCAGGCTGTTTCGAACTCTGCTCCCGAGGCTCCCCCTCAGGAGTCTACTCCAATCCCTACTCAGGTATGTTTTTGTTATTGTGTTCATGGCTCATTTGTCATTATAGTATTTATCTGATGTGTTTGTTCATTCTCATTGCAGCCATCTATATTTGCTGTCCCTCTGTTAGGGTATTTTAAGTGCTTCCTACTGGCTTTATTGGAAATGGTGATAAGAATTGGGTTAGTGCAAATCAGAGGTGGATTGAAGAGCAGCAAGCCTAAAAATACACATTCCTGCAAGATATAGGGCTTATTGTAGCAAGTTTTGATAAGTAAGAGTTTGTCCCACAGGGAAAGTTGATCTAAAGCTCCAAGGAAGCTATCTTTAGTAAGCCCTCCAGATCTAGCAATCCTAAATGGAAGGGGATTTATGGTCACTATAATCTAAATCCTAAGGTACCTTAATGTCTAAACTACAGAAAGGGTTGAGAAGAATGGAGTGTGAGAAAATAAATAAAAAAGGGTTAGAAGTATGCTATTATGTACAGATCCGATGGGTCTTGTAACTCAGACTCAGATCTGCATCTATAGAAATCCTGTCCAATGGCTACATTATCACCAAAGAGGAGAAAGGATCCATCTCACCCCTGTGTCATGATCCAATCCCTTATGGCTATAACCTGTCCACTTAAATGGTCACAGACTATCCAATAGGGGAACCACAATCCAGAGATGGGTCAGAACAAGTTTATCATTGTAGGCATTACTTCATCCAGGCTACAAGCTCAAGAATCCATAGGAACCTAAACCTCTAAACTTCTATGTGTGGGGCTAGGCCTACAATGTGCACTAGCCTGGACACACAAAACCAACAAGAGTTTGAGTACTAGCTTTTAAGCTTGGCTGTTCACTACTTTAGAAAGACAGCAGTGATCCAGTCACAAGCCTACAATCTCTACAGCCAGATCAGATCTGCCATCTGATGGTGGGTCTATACAAATACAGGGGAGTCTGTCTCTACACAATCTCTCACAAGGCTACAAGCACAAGTGCAGAGGAGAAGAATCTATCTTAGATCTATGGATTGGCCTCACCCTAGGGCTATAATCTGTCCACTTGAATAGTCACAGACTATCCACAGAGGCTATCCTCCTCACAGAGAACTAAAATAGAGCAAGAACATTGTTTCTGCCACTATATTCACAAGGCTACCAGCTCAAGATCCCATGGGGATTTAGATTTAGTGGGTCCTGTGGTGGGGCCAGGCCTGCAATGTGCCTATCCTGGACACACAGGTCACTTGGATCTAAGTAAAACCTTAAAGACAATCCTCCATTGCTTACAATATAACTTAGCAATAGAGGATCTCAAGGCAGCAGCATTGTACAAAATAACTCACCAAATACCAATCGCATACATGCAATAGAGCCTATTACAAACTCCATTAAAACTATACCAAATAATCATACAAAGGCATAGCCAGCAAGTGCTGGACTATGGAGAGAAGGAAAAAGGAAAAAGAAAACTCCTAAACCCTAACCTTAGCTTACTATAATTCTACTGTCGGTTTCCAGAAGAAGGAATATAGAAGTCAAGTCCAAAAGTCCCTTAAACCTAAGCTAGGCTTAGGCTTATATAGCAGTCGGCTCTCTGTGAATTAGGGTTAGGAAAACCCTAATTTCATCAATGCAATTACAGCCCATTCTTGTCCCTTGGATGCCTCGGGGCATGTGCACAAAGATTAGAGCATTAGAGTGTGTGCCCTAATTGCTGGAAGTTCCCAGATTGCCCATGCAAAAGTGGGGAGAAGCTAAGAACCCGAGCTTCACTAGGTAGAAAGGCTTTCCAGGTCATATCGTGAGATAGAATTGGCATCGCGGGGTCACTTTCACTTGAAGCTCTTACAGTCGTGGGGTTGGCACTTTGGTCATCACGGGGATGCTCTAGTCGTCGCGGGATTGGTCTTTCATTTTGAATGGCGCGGGAATTGCACGCGCAGTTCGTTCCTTGATGAATCCCATGGCGATCCTTGCGAAGAAAATAATGTACATGGGCTTCTAGATCGTGCGAGCAGTTCCTTGAAAGTATGTGTCCCACGGCCACTGTGCAACAGCCGCGCATTGGAATGCCTGGAGCTCTCTCTATTCAGTGAATCGCGTGAAGGTTGAAGACTCATCTCTTAAGCTGCGCGAGATTGCGTGAGTGCTTCGCGAGCGCTTAAGATTGAACCTCGCGAGAACTGTGCGAATTATGATTTTGACTCCCTGATGACATCCATCTGCGTGTGAACTGCGCGAGGACTGTGCGACCAGTTGTTATGCTCCCTTCAGAAGTCTGTGACAAATTGCGCGACGCATTCTTTTTGGTTCAATTGAGCCCTGTGACATCTGCGCGAGGCATTCTTCTTGACATTTTTTTGCTTTATTGTGCCTATGCTGCAGCCAACTCTCTGTCTGGTTTCAACCTCCTTTCTTCTGAGGAACTTCTGGGGCAATAGTAGGCTTCTTAGCATGGTTAGGGGCTTATTTGCAGCTTCTGCTTATTACCTACAGGATAGACTTAAAAAACATTTATTAAATGATTCAGGGTCTAATAGAGATTAAGTTAAGGGGTGAAAAGTGATACTTTTTAGGTCTTAACACACCCCCAGTCCTTTAGAAAAGCTGTAATTAATTGGATCATGGGTACATTTAGCATATGTACCAAGCTTTTTAAACCCCCTAGGTGATCTCTAATGGAGGAGTGAAGTCTCCTTAGGGTTTTCAGTGTGAAGACACCCACAAACTTCACCATTAGAATAGTTAAGTATAGTGCAGTTAATGACAACACAGATTTAAATGTACAAAGCTTCATTCCACACCCATTCTTTAACACTTAGAGAAAATGGCAGAAGTGTTGCAGGCCATTTAAAACTTAAAAGTTAACATGTGTTTGCATCACCACCATTCATCTAATATTAGAAATTCATTGGGTTTAAATCAGTACCCAGCTTGCCTTAAATTCAAAATTCAGGTTGGATACAACCCCAATGAAGTCAAAATTTAGACCCAATTCTCACTAGGGTTATCTCTCATATTAACAATCTGAGGGTGCTCACATTCAAAACAGCTCAAGAGCAATTACAGACCCCAAATGGGCCTACAAGCATGAGCATAGGCAAAGCTTCTAAATTCTGATATCCTCATGAATTTTTACCATAGATTGGACAACTCCTCATCTCCACATGACAGCTCATTTTCCTTTGCATCCACAAGGTCTTTCTGAATAGGTTGTAATGTGGCTTATGAGTGTGGGATGTAAAGAATCAAGGGGTAAAAAGGGAATCAAAATTAAGAATCAGGAAGGTAGGGAGTGATTTATGACTTCACAACCTTCATTTCAGCAAAAACTTCATCTATCTTTTTATATTCCAGACTCAAAGTGGCCAGCTTCTCCTCTGCTTTTCAATTTTTAGATGATGTTCTTCTCTAGACTTCTCTTTCTTTTTCTCTTTTTATTTTAATTCATTCTTTTTTAATGATTTTTTTATGATGAACTGCCACACAACTTCCATTGATACACTGCTGTTCACAAGTTGCTTTTCTTCACCTTCCACAGAATGTTGGACCATTCTCAGTATCTTTAACTCCTTCTCCTTTCCCTTCTGAATTCTCAAAGTGAGGGTGAGGTTGAATCAGGTCATGAGGTTAAGGTGCAAGTATTCTGGTGTTTGTGAAAGAAAAGTATGATTTTAAGGCTCAACTAGTGTATGTAAAAGGGCAGATATTAAAAGGTTGGATTTTCAGGCTCAAACTGTCCAAATGAGGGCCTCAGATCATTTCCTTAGTATCATGAGTGCTGTCAATTAGTTTTGATTTGGAGGTGCACAACTTCAAGTGAAAAAGTCTAGATTCAATCAGTCCTCAGAGCAGAAATAATGCCAAAAACACTCTTCAAAAGAAAATGATGGGCTCAAATCTCACTAGGTATGGTCATCAAATTTAACCCATGGGGTGTATTTTCATCTGTTTCTCTCCTCTTAGGTTCACTGAGTATTAACTGAAAATTTTTCTGATATTAGCTTCATGGTGGTGTCAAGATTTTAACTTTTTCAGTTTCGAAAAGTCTATAAAAATATTTTAATTTTTTACAAGTTTCCTCATTGTATCAAGTTAAGTGGAAATTGACTTTATTCATCCCAATTATACCACCATTACTGTACTAAAATTAACTATTCTATTGGCAGACCTATCCTGCCACACCCCCAAACCATGAGGAGCAGTGTCCTCACTAGTTCAAAGGTGAGAAAATGCAGTAGATTCCATTCAGAACAAATAAACACAAAATAAGACAGAGAAAGAGAAATAATAATAAAAAAAATGCTAACTGAACAGTATAGAACTAAAAGAAACTTTCATTAAAATAAAAAGAAAATATTACAAAAAGATGTAAAAAGAAAAGACAATGGGGGGGGAGAGAGGGATCAAGGGGGAGTCGGTGGGGGAGGGTTTGAGGAAGATGGTGGGGGAGATGCAAGTTGTTCAATTTTTTTCTTCTTTTTCTCTCTCTTCTCCTTTTTCTTCTTCTCCTTTGCCAGGATCCACTGGACTTCTTCATACTCATCCCACAAAAATTGTAATGGGTCCTGCTCCTTAGGCGGAGGGGGGTCCAACCACATAGGGTAAAATTTCTTAGGGAACTCGTTGGGTTTGTCATCCGTCATGGTTGTGAGGAGGGCAGGACAGCTAGGGTTAGAAGAGGAAGGATGAGATGAAGAGGAACTAATGGCCTATTTAAAAGACTTGGACGGTGGAAAATGAATCAACATATTGAAAGTTTTATCCCTTTCGAAGCTTGGCAATAAATTATGATTATTTGGGGAATGATAAAGCGCACAACTAATTATGGAAAAAGAGAGCGAACAATAAATGATGGTCTAAATGTAACCTTTGTAATTAAGGGGATCCTGTGTGTCGCACAGCTGCAAAGTGGAAGGTGTGGAAATTTGCTTTGCGCGTGTTAAGGACTCCGCGAGGAGCTCAGATAGGCCCCACAATTATGAAAAGAAAACCATTTTACTCCCATGATCGAGGTCAACAGTTGACCTCAGTGCACCATTTGTGCTGAGGTGTGTATTTGCGCAAGGTCATCCAGCCACCATCTACATCTACCCTTCACATGGATTCCTATTGCAAATGAGCATAGCCTCCCGAAATTCATCTCCCATGACAAAATTGAATAAAATGAAGACTAAAATAGAAAAAGCTTTAACAAGCACACAGAACAGATTAATATACAAAAAAAAATGAAAAATTATATTAACTGGAAAAACATGTACAATCGTATTTACAAGGAGAAGATTGGAAGGGGACAAAAAGAAAAGCCTAAGTACAATCTAATCTAAGAGGAAGAAGAAGAATCTGAATCGAAATCTATAAGCCAATCCCAGCCCATCTTTTTAGCATGGTCCCTAAGGGTAGCTTTGTCCTTTTTCTTCTTTGCTTGCTTGGACTTTCTTGTTTGGGCTGGGGTTTTTCTCATGGTTTGATCTTTTGGTGCTCTCACCCTTATTTTTGGTTGCTTGGGTATTTTTGGTTCTTTGGGTTCTTGAGGGGCTTTTCCTTTACTTTTTGCAGGGGGGGCTACAGGGGATTTGCCTTTGCCTTCCTCAGTGGGGGCCACTAGGGATTTGCCTTTGCCTTCCTAAGTGGGGGCCACTTAGGATTTCCCTTTTACTTTGGGTTCAGGCTGGCCAGGGGGTTCTGCCTCCTCAGACTGGGCAGCTAGCTCTTTGCCATTTTTTATAGAGGCTGCTGTGGAAGCAGTCCTCTTAGCAGTGACTTTCTTCTATTTAGGATAAGTTTGCTCTTTTGGAGGTGCAGTAGATTCCCTGGTAGGTGGAGGTTGCTATGTAGGAGGTGATGAAGGAGTGGCAACAGGGGCCTTCCCTTTCTCTTATTGGATCTTTGGTTGTGCCTCCTCAGACTGGGCAGTTGGCTCTGGAGTAGCTTTAGGCTCAGGGTCTGGCATGCGAACAGAGAGTGGGGTGGGCTGCAGAGGAGCATTTCTGGCAGCAGCCAATGTAGCTTCCAATGAGGCTATCTGGATTTTATGTTTGAGGAGGTCAGTCTCATGGATTTCCTTTTGGATTCTGAAGATCTCCTGGGTATTGTTGAGCCTCTTTTCAAACAGTCTGGCTCGCGTCTTCTCTGTAGCAGTGTTTGCTTTCTCCAGCTCCAAATTTAACTCATTATAAGTAGCTATAGATTTGGCCTTCTGATAGGCTTCCAACATGTTAGTCCATCCCAAGGAGATGCCCAGTAGTTGCTTTCTATGGGCTTCCTTCATTTCATCAATTTGCTGGAGCAGGGGGGTCTCAATAGACTGGCAAAGTTTGGCCATGTCCCTCAGGACATCCTTCCTAAGATAGGGATTGTCCCTCATGGCATGGAGGATGGTGAGGTAGGGAGGGATGTAAAAGAAATGTTTGGGTGCGATGGGCAGTGATGAAGTGGAAGGAGCAAACTGTGATTGGTCCTGGGGGGGAGGGGGGATAACAGTGGGTAAGTCTAGTTGTGGGGGGAGGGGGATAGGTTCTGGGTCTGTTTGTGTATGTTTGTTAGTAAATGTTGGAGGGGGTAGGATAAGAGAGGGGATGGAGGGTATAGGGGGAAAGGAAAATGGTGTAGGCTCAGTAGGAGCAGGGGGTGATGGGGGGGGGGAAATGGGAATGGTGAAAGGTATGAAAGAGAATGGTGGGGTTGTGGGGATTAAAGGGAGTGTGGGGAGTGGGGATGGTTTTAGTTTAGGTATGCTTTGTCAGTGGAAAGGACCAGGGGGGTTGGAGTAGATTGTTGAGGGATGGAGGGGTTGGTTAATATCTGTAGGTTTGGATTGGATGGATGTGAGTTCAGTCTGCATCTGGTCCTGGGTGTGGGTAGTGGTGGATAATTGGGATTGGATGTCTTGGATGAGGGAGAGGATGAGTGTCAGTGTGTCTGGGCTGGGGAGTTGAGTTTGTGTAGAAGTGGGCACTGGTTGGAAAGGTGAGGAAGGTGCATGATGGAAAGTGGAAGGAGGGGGAGAGTGGGGTTCTGGTGAGTGATGGTGTGATGTAGTTGGGGAGTCCGAGAGGGGGATGTATTGGCTGGGCATGGTGTCAAGGAAACTAGCCATAAAGGCTTGGAATCCTATGGTTGGGTTAAGGTGTAAGTAAATGTCCGTGAGGGGGGATGTAGTAGGTATGGCTGGGGTGGTGTCTTCTTCAAGGTGAGTTGTGTCAGTGGGGATAGAAGTGATTGTGGGAGGTGTCTGGGATATGGTGGGGGTTGTCTCAGTGGTTTTCCATTTTTTATAGGAAATGAGTGGAGGGCTGTCAGGTTTATGGGAAGCTGATGGGGGTATTGGGGCTGTGTACTGAGGTAGGGTAGGGGATGGTGAGTCCTCCCAGGTACCAATCACAGGTGAAGGGGGAGTGGGCATAGATGATGAGGACAGAGGAGGGTGAGAGATAAATGGAATAGGGGTAGTGGATGCGGGAGTAAAAGGTGGAGTGACTGAGGTGGCTGCTGCAGCAGTGGTGGTCATGACAGGCTCTAGAAGCCCCTCTTTGGTAGCAGGGGTGGACCTTGGGACAACTTCCTCAGCAGCTTGCTTGGGAGGGACCTATGCCTCAGCTTTCTTCTTCTTCTGGGCCTCCATCAGGCTCCTACTGATTCCCCATTGCCTCTTGGCAAAAATAGTAAGGGCAAGAGTTGTAGTCCCCTTTGTTTTAGCTATCTTGTACCCCCCTTTCAAAAGTAACTTGGTAATGATTCTGGCATAGGGGAGTGTGTGAGGTTTCTTGTTCTGCCCTATCTTCTCCACTAGGTCTTTCATTTCCTCAAAGATGAGCCAGGCTGCATGGAAGCCATGGCCTAGAGAGAAAGAATAAGCAACATCTGCAATGGGAGTTCTCTCCTGCTGATGTCCTGAGCAGTAAATTTTCTTTTGCAGGACTTAGTCAATGAAGAGGAGTTCAGGCTCCAATTCTCTTCTTCTGATCGAATCCCCCGAGGACTTTAATCCTCTGGTCAAAGCTCTTATAATTGTATCAATGCAAGCACTCACGGGGGGGCCATATCCATAGCTATGGTCGAATGCGGCTGGGATGCCCAATACTTCTGCAATCACTTTGGGGCTCACTAGCATCTCAAAATCATCAATCAGTACTAGCAAGCATACTTGTCCATCCTTGTCCTTTTTGACCCTGATGTGCTGGTAAAATAGATGCACTAACCTAGGGTAGGCTAGTACTGGAATTCCTCTCAGCAAGGGTGTCAGGCTCGCTTTGCTCATAAACTGCACGGTAGGTACAGAGAGAGGCTCCTTCTCAAAGAATGGCAGGCCAAAAGCTATTTTCGGCTCCAAGGGGATTGAAGCTATGAGCTCTGAAGGAGTGGAAAACTCAAGGGTTGGCTCCTCCGCCTCCTCAACCAATTCCTTCCCTTTTTTAGGTGCCTTTGAAGTCTTGGCCTTCTTAGGGGTGGTCTCAACAGGGGCCTTATCCTTGCTCCTCTTCTTTGGTGCACTCTTGGGGGCCATTACAACTTCTACCTTCGAATATGAGAAATGGAGGCGAAAATCTAAGTGCTTACCCTAAAATCCTAGGGTTTGGTTTGATTTGACGCACAGGGCACTGCGAGATCTCTGATCAGAGGGCAATTGATGGTGGTGATGCTAGGAACAACTCTATAGATTCGTGGAGTGAATGGTGGGCTGTAGGATTGATGATGGAGGAGAGAGAGGGAAGAGTGCCAGAAGCTAGGGTTTCACAGAGTGAAGAAGGAAGAGAATACTGGAAAGGGAGACAAGAGCGGGGTTTAAATACTGATCGCGAAGCTTGGCGCACTTTGGAACATCTAGTCGCGGGATTGGAAATGAACCTAGCAAAGGTGTTATTCAACTTGGATTGCGCGATAATCTCCCAGGTTGACCTTGGAGCGCGCGACAGTATGTAAAGAATTCATGTGAATTGCACGATCGGTTCTCAGGTCTCCATTTGGATTGCACGAAAAGCTCTGAGGTTCACTTTGAATCTCGTGATAGCCTTAGAATCTCACGACAGCTAATGAAGTATGCTCTTTGTATTGCGCAAGAGTCTCCCAGGTTTCCTGCTGAACCTCGCAACAGGCTTTAAATCTCGCGATAGCTAATGAAAAACTCTATGCGGATCGCGCGAGAGGTTCTCAGGTGCACTTGAATCTCGCGATAACTATTGAATGTTTCCATGTGAACTGCGCGAGAGTCTCCTAGGCTTCCTTTTAGATCCAGCGACAACAAAGTATATAACAGAGAGCACGTGCTCTCTATTCTGCCAATTCCATTTATGATGTGGCTGGATCCTAGGCCTGACTCACCACCCTAGGTACCTCTAGACACATTAAAATCAATCATTCAAGCAAAGACAACAAAAACCATCATCCAACATTGTGCATTCAAGCAAAAATCATCAATCCAAGAGCAGTAATCATCCAACCAAGCATAAAATATTCAAAACAGACCGATTCAGATTCTGAGGGGGCCACTAACATTTCCTAGAGAATTTGAACAAAAGAAAGCAAAATAAATTTACCAAACCAAAGTACATATGATACAATAATGACACACTTGTGGATCAATTTAAAGAAAGATCCCCTTGAAAGTGAATGGTGTCCATGGGTTTGGAAGGTTTTTCAAAACAAGACTTAAGCCTCTGACCATTCACCTTCAAGGTTCTCCCAAACATAGGATCCTTGATTTTCACAACACCAGATGGGGAAACATGCATGACAATGTAGGGACCTTCCCATCTGGATTTCAATTTTCCAGGAAAAAATTTAAGTTTGGAGTTAAACAACCAGACCTTATCACCAGTTATGAAACTCTTTCTCAATAGCCCCTTATCAAAGAAAGCTTTGGACCTTTCCTTGTAGATTCTGGCATTGGCATACACATCCATCCTTAGTTCTTCTAATTCTGACAGCTACAGCAACCTGTGATGACCAGCAGAAGTTAGGTCTAGATTTAAATATTTAATGGCCCAATAGGCCCTGTGTTCTAACTCCACTGGGAGATGACAAGCCTTGCCATAAACCAGTCTGAATGGGGACATACCAATGGGAGTCTTATAGGCAGTCCTATAAGCCCACAGTGCATCATTAAGCTTGTCAGCTCAATCTTTCCTATCAGTCCTCATAGTCTTCTCAAGGATGTGCTTTATCTCCCTATTTGAAATTTCAACTTGCCCACTGGTTTGTGGGTGGTAGGGAGTATCAATCTTATGCGTGACAGAATATTTCTTGAGCAAGCTCTCAAAATTTATATTGCAGAAATGGCTACCCCCATCACTGATAATGGCTCTAGGGGTGCCAAATCTTGAGAAGATATTCTGCTTTATAAACTTGAGGACAACCTGATTATCATTAGTTCTTGTGGCAATGGCTTCTACCCATTTGGAAACGTAACCCACTGCCACTAAGATGAAATGAAAACTATTTGAAGGAGGAAAGGGGCCCATAAAGTAAATACCCCACACATCAAACAGTTCCACAACAAGGATAGGCTGTAAAGGCATTGAGTTTCTTTTGCACAACCCTCCTAATTTTTGACATCTTTCACAGGTCCTGCAGTGTGTATTGGCATCTCTAAAAAGAGAAGGCCAATAGAACCTACACTACAAGACTTTGTCAGCTATTTTTCTTCCACTAAAGTGGCCTCCACAGGCATTTTCATGGCACATGGCGAGAATACTGGGGACATCACTCTCGGGAACACATTTTTGGATGATCTGGTCTGCACAATACTTGTATAAGCAAGGTTCTTCCCAGAAAAAGAATTTGACCTGTGAGAAAAATAGGTCTTTGTCCATTTCTGTCCAATGGGCAGGAATCTTACCTATAACTAGATAATTGATAATATGTGCATAACAGGGAACCAAGGATTGGATGGCAAACAATTGCTCATCCGGGAAGACATCATTTGTAGCAAGGTCATCAACACTTTTTTCCAAAACAATTCTGGACAAGTGGTTAGCCACCACATTTTCTACACCCTTTTTATCTTTGATTTCAATGTCAAACTCCTGCAACAGGAGTATCCATCTAATCAACCTGGGCTTCGCATCCTTCTTGGACAATAGGTACTTCAATGCTGAGTGGTCAGTGAAGATTACAGTTTTAGACCCAAGTAGGTAAGGTCTAAATTTGTCCACAGTAAAAACCACTGCGAAGAGCTCTTTCTCAGTTGTTGTATAATTCAGCTAAGCTTCAGCAAGTGATTTGTTGAGATAGGCAATGACCACAGGTAGCTTATCTTTTCTCTGACCTAAAACAACACCTATTGTCAGGTCAGATGCATCACACATCAACTCAAAGGGGAGTGTATAGTCAGGTGTTTTGAGTACAGGGGCAGAGGTGAGGCAAATTTTCAAAGTTTCAAAAGCCTCAAGACATTCAGCAAAAAAGTCAAAGGGCACATCCTGGCAGAGCAGGTGGTACAATGGTTTAGCAATTTTGCTGAAGTCTTTGATAAACCTCCTGTAGAATCCAGCATGTCCAAGGAAGGATCTGATTTGTTTGACTGTTCTTGGAGGGGGCAAATTTGCAATGAGGTCAACTTTGGCCTTGTCTACCTCAATTTCATCTTTAGAGACTACATGGCCCAACACAATTCCTTGTGTTACCATGAAGTGGCTCTTTATCCAACTTAAGACCAAATTGGTCACCTCACATCTTTACAAGACCAGGTTGAGGTGTTGCAGACATTGGCCAAAACTGTCCCCATAAACTAGAAAAATCATCCATAAAAATTTCTAAGAATTTGTCAATCATATAAGAAAATATGGCATACATACACCTCTGAAAGGTGGTTAGGGCATTAGACAGTCCAAAAGGCATCCTTCTGTAAGCAAAGGTGCCAAAAGGGCAAGTAAATATAGTTTTCTCTTAATCAAGAGCATGCACAGGGATCTGGTTCTACCCTGAGTACCCATCAAGAAAATAGTAAAAAGCTTTTCCAGCCAACTTATCGAAAATTTGATCAATAAAGGGGAGAGAGAAGTGGTCTTTTCTGATCTTGGAGTTGAGCTTTAGATAATCGATGCAAACTCTTTAGCCAGTAGTCTCCCTGGCTGGTCTCAGCTCTCCAGACTCAGTTGTTATCACTATTATGCCAAACTTCTTGGGCACCACCTGAATAGGTGCCACCCATTCATAATTATAAATGGGGTAACCAGCATCCAGCAATTTGATGATTTCTTTTAGGACCACCTCCTGTATGTGAGGATTCAGTTTCCTCTGCATTTCCCTGGAGGGTGTTGAGCCCTCCTCTAGATGGATCCTATGCATACAGATTGATGCATCAATCCCTCCTAGATCAGTAATGGTCCATCTAATTGCCTTCTTGTGCTTCCTCAAAACTGTTAGCAATTCCTCGTCTTGCTCATTGATGAGAGAAGAGGAGATAATTACATGAAGTTTTTTATCTTTCTCAAGGAAAGCATATTTCAATGTATCTGAAAGCTTCTTGAGCTCCAGATTAGGGGCTTGTTGGATGGATGGCAGGATTGGTGCTTTGTTGGTTTGAGGAAGGGGCAGCAATGTAGGTTTCCACATGGAATGCTGCACTAAGCCCACAGAAGACTTCATTGTGGACATGTCTTCTGGCATTAAAGTTGGGCTTCCTTCCTCTACCATGTTCCAAACTTTAGTTAAATTTGTGAGAATGTTGCCCCACTCCAGCAGAGTGGGCAGTTCTTCTTCAACAACTTCTTCTAGTACATCCACTGCAAAGCATTCCTCATTATCCAGCTGAGAGTACTTTGTACTGTTGTACACATTAAGCACAACTTTCATATGTCCGAAAGTTACCTCCATGATCCCAGACCTGCATTGAATGCATGCATTGACAGTGGCCAAGAATTGTCTGCCCAGAATAACCGGTATCGGGGATGTACTCTTGTTGTAGCTCATGTCCAAAACAAGGAAGTCTGCAGGGTAGAAGAACTTGTCTACCCCCACTGAGATATCCTCGACCACTCCCATGGGTGGTCGAGGATAATGGGGGTGGGTTTAAGCTCCCCCAAACCTAGCTGCTGATACACATTGTATAGCAGCAGGTTAACACTGGCTCCAAGGTCTAAAAGGGCCCTTCCGATTGTGTGGTCTCCAATTATACAGGGAATAGTGGGTATCCCTGGGTCTTGCAACTTCTCAAGCATTGTCATGGTTAATACAGAAATAACTGTATTAGTTGCAAAGACCTTTTTGGATAAATGGCCTCTAGCTTTCCTTTTCTTAGTACAAAGGTCTTTCAGAAATTTTGCATAGGCTGGGACCTGTCAGATTGCATCAAGCAGGGGCAAATTGATTTTTACCTGCTTAAAGGTCTCTATCATTTCCTCTATCTTTGCATTCCCCTTATCAAAAGGGGCAGGGCCACTCAAAGCTCGAGGAAATGGTAGCTGAGGGACTGCTGGTTCCTCAGCTGCAAGCTTATGACTGAACTTTTGTTTTTTTCTTTTTTCTTCTTTTATTTCCTGCTGAGGCTCAACTACAACCTCTTTATTTTTTCCGTGTTGAAGGGTAGCAGGCAATTCTTGACTCTGTGCTCTAACAAAATCCTTATAACTTTCACTCGATAGTTCTTTAGTAATGACCTCTCCTTGTTCATTTCCCACCTAGTTGTCTACCGGCCTGCCAGACCTTAGGGCTGTGATGGCATTACCCCCCTCAAAATTTAAGGAGCCTTCTCTAATAGAATATTTGCCCTTAGGGTTGGCTACTGGCTGGCTTGGCAACCTGCCCTCTTCTCTTTTGGCCAAGGCATTGGCTATTTGGCCCAACTGTTCTTTTATTTTCTTTATGCTTTGACTGTGAGAAGTCACTGTCTGATTCAAGGGTCCAAGGCTTTGCAATTGGGTCAAACCAGATCCTCAAAAGAAGAACTCCAGGGCTGAGGTGGGGGAACTACCAACTAATTTTACTACTGGGGCTGATACTGATGTTGGAAATTTGACCTTGGGGCATATCCCTGGTTAAACTATTGCTGTGGCCTTTGAGGTAAGGCCAACATCTGTTGTGGCTGCATATAATTGTCTTGTCTCCACCTCAAATTTGGGTGGTCTCTCCATTGGTAACCAGCATTTTGGTGCTGGTATCCATATGGCTATTTGTTGTAGCCACCAGATTATTGCTGGCCAAATGATTGGGTAGCAGCAGCCTGCTCTATCATGTACTCAGGGTATTGCCCTGCAGATGGGCACTCTTCCACTATGTGTTGTGGAGATTGGCATATCAGACATCCCTCCATCACTTGTGCAGCCAATCTGGGCTGCACCACAGTCAAAAGTTTATCAAACTTATCTGAAAGATTGGTCGTCTGCATTCTCAGGTCATCATTTCCCCTAACTTCATACATCTTTCCTTTAGAAGTTTCAGCAAGCCCCAGCTTAGGAGAAGGCACTTGGACAGTTCTAGATGAGGACATCTTCTGGAAAGCATTTTCACTGATAACCTCGAACAAGTCCCATGCCTCATCAGCTGTTTTATGCATGTACATTCCACCACAAGAGGCATCTACCATGTCTCTACTTTTCCCATCAATCCCATTATAGAAGCTCTAGATAAGCTGCTAGTCAGGGATCTTGTGGTGGGGACATTGTTTGAGCATCTCCTTAAATTTGTCCAAAGATTGGTTAAAATCCTCAGTTGGGGATTGGGCAAAAGCAAGTATGCCTTTGCTCAACTGGTTGGTTTTGGTCTCTGGAAAAAATTTGCTCAGAAATCTTGTCTGGAGGTCTTTCCAAGTAGTGATACTATTGTTTGGGAGAGTAGACAACCAGGTGCTAGCCCTAACCTTTAGGGAGAAAGGAAAGACCCTTAGCCTAGTGGCTTCTGGTCCCAAACCAGCAATGGAGAATGTGGTGCACAGGGCCAAGAATTGGTCAATGTGCTTGTAAGGGTCTTCCTTGCTAAGCCCATGGAAAGAGGGAAGCATTTGGATGATGGAGGTTTTAATCTCATAGTTTCCCTGAACATCTAGGAATTGAATGCTGAATGGAGAATTATAATCATCAGGAACATTCCATTCCTTTAATGTTCTGGGTTGCTCTTCACCCATGACTGCTGTCCCAATTTCAGTAGGGGGCTCGATTGTGGTGTGTCTGTGCCTTCTCTGTCTTCTACCCCTTTCTATCTCAGGGTTAGGAGGCTCTAAAGTAGGACTAAGGGATCTCCTTCCTAACATTCACACGCACCTACAGCAGGGAAGACTACTCGCAGACACATTGCACTTAACAAAATTACAATTATCCTAATCAACTGCCATGGAACTTTCAAAGGAGAAGTAGACTGAGTTTTGAGGGTTAGAGAAGTGCAAACAGAGGTAGCTAGACTCCCAGTGCAAATCTACTCTCCTTCTTTGCTACTGTCCAGATCTGTAAGAAAAATTCCAAATGTAAATCAGCAGTATCAATTATTCACAAGTACAGCTACCAAAGAATAAAGAATATAAAAATCTAGGGTCTACTAATAGATCAAGACTCCCAGACAGCGACGTAAAAAATATGTTAGGGCATTTTAAGTGCTTGCTACTGGCTTTATTGGAAATGGTGATAAGAATTGGGTTAGTGAAAATCAGAGGTGGATTAAAGAGCAGCAAGCCTAAAAATACACAGTCCTACAAGATACAGAGCCTGTTGTAGCAAGTTTTGATAAGTAACAGTTTGTCCCATAGGGAAAGTTGATCTAAAGCTCCAAGGGAGCTATCTTTAGTAGGCCCTCCAAATCTGGCTACAGATCTTGCAATCCTAAATGGAAGGGGATTTATGGTCACTATAGTCTAAATCCTACAGTAACTTAATGTCTAAACTATAGAAAGGGTTGAGAAGAATGATGGAGTGTGAGAAAATAAATAAAAAAGGGCTAGAAGTATGCTATTAGGTACAGATCCGATGGGTCCTGTAACTCAGACTCAGATCTACTGCTATAGAAATCCTATCCAATGGCTACATTATCACCAAAGAGGAGAAAGGATCCAACTCACCCCTGTGCCATGATCCAATCCCTTATGGCTATAGCCTGCCACTTAAATGGTCACAGACTATCCAATAGGGGAACCACAATCTAGAGATGGGTCAGAACAAGTTTATCATTGTAGGCACTACTTCATCCAGGCTACAAGCTCAAGAATCCATAGGAACCTCAACCTCTAAAGTTCTGTGTGTGGGGCTAGGCCTACAACATGCACTAGCCTGGACACACAGAACCAACAAGAGTTTGAGTAATAGCTTTTAAGCTTGGCTGTTCACTACTTTAGAAAGATAGCAGTGATCCAGTCACAAGCCTACAATCTCTACAGCCAAATAAGATCTGCCATCTAATGGTGGGTCTATACAAATACAGGGGAGTCTGTCTCTGCACAATCTCTCACATGGCTATAAGCACAAGTGCAGAGAAGAAGAATCTATCTTAGATCTATGGATTGGCCTCACCCTAGGGCTATAATCTGTCCACTTGAATGGTCACAGACTATCCACAGAGGCTATCCTCCTCACAGAGGTCTAAAACAGAGCAAGAACATTACTGCCGCCACCATGTTTCCAAGGCTACCAGCTCAAGATCCCATGCGGATTCAGATTTAGTGGGTCCTGTGGTGGGGCTAGGCCTGCAATGTGCCTAACCTGGACAGACAGGTCACTTGGATCTAAGTAAAACCTTAAAGACAATCCTCCATTGCTTATAATACAACATAGTAATGGAGGATCTCAAGGCAGTAGCCTTGTATGGAACAACTCACCAAACACCAATCCCATACATGCAATAGATCCTATTACAAACTCCATTAAAACTATACCAAATAATAATACAAAGGTATAGCCAGCAAGTGCTGGACTATGGAGAGAAGGAAAAAGAAAAAAAAAACTCCAAAACCCTAACCTTAGCCTACTATAATTCTACTGTCGTTTCTAGAAGAAGGAATATAGAAATCAAGTCCAAAAGTCCCTTAAACCTAAGCTAGGCTTAGGCTTATATAGCAGTCGGTTCTATGTGAATTAGGGTTAGGAAAACCCTAATTTCATTAATCCAATTGCGGCCCATTCTTATCCCTTAGATGCCTCGGGGCATGTGCATGGAGATTGGAGCATTGGAGTGCATGCCCTAATTGTTGGAGGTTCCCAGATTGCCCCTGCAGAAGTGGGGAGAAGTTAAGAACTCGAGCCTCACTAGGTAGAAAGTTTTTTCAAGTCTTATCGCGTGATAGAATTGGCATCGCAATGTTGCTTTGACTTGAAGCTCTTACAGTCGCAGGGTTGGTACTTTGGTCATCACGGGGATGCTTTGGGCGTCGCGAGATTGGTCTTTCCATTTGAATGGCGTGAGAATTGCACGCACAGTTCATTCCTTGATGAATCCCGTGGCGATCCTCGTGAAGAAAATAATGTACATGGGCTTCTAGATCGCGTGAGCAGTTCCTTGAAAGTATGTGTCCCACGGCCACTGCGCGACAACCGCGTGCTGAAATGCCTGGAGCTCTCTCTATTCAATGAATCGCGCGAAGGTTGAAGACTCATCTCTTGAGCTACACGAGTGCTTCATGAGTGAAGACTAAACATCGTGAGAACTGCCCGAAGTATGCTTTTTCATCCCTGATGACATCCATCTGCTGCAAGAAAGCGCGAGGATCATGACACTTGTTGTGCTCCTTCTTGAAGTTCGACAAGCGTGGACGATTCTTTTCTGGTTCAATTCAGCCCTCCGACATCTGTGCGAGGCATTCTTCTTGACATTTTTCTGCTTTACTGTGCCTATACTGCAGCCAACTCTCCGTCTGGGTTCAACCTCCTTTCTTTTGAGGAACTTCTGGGGCAATAGTAGGCTTCTTGGTATGGTTAGGGGCTTATTTGCAACTTCTGCTTATTATCTATAGGATATACTTAAAACACATTTATTAAATGATTCAGGGTCTAACAGAGATTAAGTTAAGGGGTGAAAAGTGGTACTTTTTAGGTCTTAACATCGAGTGCCGCCTACTAATCCAGTGACTGCTGAGACAATCGAGCGACTTCTGGAAGAGAGGCTAGATCTCGTATATCCTTTCCTTTTCAATGTTTCTTATTTTGCTCATGTATATATATTAGTTTTCCTTTGACTTGATGTGGTTATGCAGGTCCGTCAGCTTGAGGAGGCGCACCTAGAGGCGGCGTGAGTGCACGCCACTCTCGAGGCGAGATGAATCCTCGGGGAGACACAGAGTCGTGAGGACGTAGTCATTGAGATGATGGTCACACAGAGGACTCATACCGAGGTGTTAGAGGCAACAAGTTAGATGATGCGAGCGGAGATGCAAGTGTCGGTAGATCGATTGCAGTATCGTCGGACGAGGAGTGAGCAGGGGGTGCGTAGGTTGGTTAGTCAGCTTGATAGCTTGGAGTCAAGGGCTACGGGTTCCTCGACTGGGCAATCTCGTCACATGTCACATGATTGCACTAGGGATGATGCTCGTAGGGATTCGGCCATTTGTGATATTCTTGTAGGGTATCCTCCTCATTCTCGATCGAGGCGGCCTACTAGCCAGATGTGTGAAGGGGGTTCTGTAGCAGGGCCTCGTCGTCTAGAGGTTCTAAGGACTCTGAGTGCCAGGATTGTATTTTTAGAGGACCAGTCTACGGACCTCTGAGCTGACGATACTGGGGACAGTGGTGATCGACCGTCCCAGCGACAGCGTAGGGAGTAGGGATGTGTGTGTTTTGTATATAGAGGTATGTGTGTGTTGTATATACAGGGGGGATGCCCCCAGTGACAAGTGTAAAAAGAAATGAAAAGATTTTGACATATAAATATAGAGATATTTTTGGTTTAGATGTACCTGATTGGCTCCTTTTCTTTTAGTTACCTCTTGCATCTACATTTGCTTTTTAGTTGCTTTAGCGCCATCGACCGTAATTGGGACTTGGATGGTTCCTGAGCTGGCCTGGTGATGGTTGAAGGTTGCTTCGTATCTGTATATGTGAGAGTAATGTTGTCAGTAGTTTTTGTTCTCCCCCTTGCTAGTTATCAAGGGGGTAATGTCTCAGACCAAAGTCTGGTAGTAAAAAGATGGACACGTGCTCTTCTTTTTTCTTATTTTTTTTTCTTTTATTTCTTTCTTCTTTTTTTTTTTTGAAATGACAACAATGCAACAGGGAAAGCAAATAGCTAAGATAAAAATAATAACAAAATAATAAAAAATAAAAATGCCCCAGCGTAGGAGCGTGGTAGGATTGGTAGTATGATATCTTCGGTAGCACTCTTCGGACGGTAACTTCGTCGTTCCTCATCTTCTTCATGGACAAACCAGCACTTTTGATATAATTTTTCTTCTAATCTAAAAAAAATACCCCAGCGTCAAGATGTAATAGAACTTTTCTAGGTTTCGAGATAAGCACTATGGGTCTATAAGCAATCATGGGAATTTGGTAAGGTAGTTTTGAAGAAAAGTTGATCGGTACTGTCATCGAACCGAGGAGATCTCTTTGATTAGGTCAGTTGTATATGGGGTTTATCTTAGGGTGGTGGTCATCCTATCTCGTGGTTATTAGGGAGAAGTATGATAGGTATAGTAGGTGATAGCATCAATCACCATTCATCAGTTTTCAGTTTCATTTCTAGGGCTTTCCTGTAAGGCTTCTAAAACTTTCCAAAAGGGGTAAGGCTCAGTGATGTGGGGAACAGTTTATATCTAAGACTTTCCAAAAGGGGTGATTAATAATCTTTTTCTCAGGGGGATATGGGGTGCCATGATCTAGCTTTTCGTCATATTTCGGTACCATCAAAATCTCACATTCTATGATTAGCAGGAGTTTATCCTCCTCCCACCACCTTATGATGACATCTAGTAGTATGGGGACCTCAGGGGTGCCCTCGCAGCTTACTTATACACTACTAGTAACGTTACCAGGGATGCCCTCACGGTCTACTTATGCTTCCCTGAGCTCATTGACTTGTTCATTCGTCGTAATGCTCTCACTCGATATATATATATATATATATATATATATATATTTTTGAAAGCATCCTGTTAACGCAAGAATAATGAGTTTTGATTGAACCTAATATTTTCATTTTTTTTTGCTCTAACGTCTCCTCCAATGGCGGGGGAAGGGAAATGAGAATCGGGTGTTACTTATGCTTTTGAAAGAGGTTAGATAGGTCACTAATCCTTTAATCAGATTGCCCGAGTGAGAAAAGATGGGCGATAAATTGGAGGTCTTAAGGATATTCTGAGAATTGAATGCGCACGACCAATGAATGGGTCGTGACGACTACGGGGGTGATAAGTATAAGTATTTAACTACTGGATGTGACGATCACAAGGTTAAGGGTAATATTTTCTAAGGTACATGACGTTCCAAGGGCTAGGGAGTTCTTCCCCATCTTGGTTCGCCGGTTTGTAGGCATTTCTAGGGTATGCAGTTGTCATGACATATGGGCCTGTTGAGAACTGGAAAATACCATTTTCCACCCCTTAACCTGGGTCTTGATAGACCTTTGAGAGAACTAAATAAGTGGTCTAAGTGTGTTTTTTACAGCTAACAATAAAGGCAGACTTAACCTTGAAAGTAGCCTAAATGTGCCAAAAAAATAAAGATCAATGTTGATCCAGAGGAAGAAGGATAAGAGACAACCTCACTAGCTGTTAAAATGCCTGAACTCAAGAGGTAAAGACCTGGTCTCAACCTAGAAAAGAAGTGCGGAGCAATTCGCATAAAAGAAAGCAATACAAAGAACTTTTCGAAAAGAATCTAAACTTTTCGAAAAGAATCTGTACTTTTCAAAAAGAACCAAAAGCTTCAGGCTTAGCTTTCGAAAAGCACCTGAACTCTTCGAAAGGATTTCTGACCTTTTCGAAAAGAAGAGAACTCCTAGTGAACAACATCTGTGCGAAAAGAGCTTCAGAAGTCACAGAACTCTGCGAAAAGTTTCCCAGACTATGCGAAATGATATTTTGAAGATTCCTAACTTCTGCAAGGGTAATTCAGTAATCTTTTACACGTGCCCCAATGCAGTTAAAAACTAGGGACATTCCAGAAGATTCTGAGCACGAACCAAAGGCATATTCCACCCCATGTGAACACCCAGAGAAGAAATCACTTGGCGGGAACTTCTAGAAGCTCTAACAGATTTTCGAATTACATAACAGAATTGATGCTTCTGTCATCTGATTGGCTGAACCAAATCAAGCAATTCTGATTGGCCAAAACAGATCTGGATCCTCATGCTCGACTACCATTGGTTGATACAGATCAAAGCAATTCTGATTGGTCGATACACATTTGAGCTAGACCTGGGGGAAACTATAAATAGATGAACCATTTGCCCAATTTGGGTATCCAGATTTTGAGTTTCATTTCTGTTGCTCCATTTCCAATTCAGATAGCTTGTCTGAAACTCTTGTAATAGCCTAACTTTTACTTGCAATTGAGAGTTGTGAGATACTTTTGTAATTCAAAAGAGAATTATATTCAAGACTACAAATCTGAGAGCTGTTTAAGCTGTGCTCTGTAATTGTAATGGTGAATTTGAAAAGGTTGCTGTGAACCGTACGTTCTCAATTGGATTCGTCTTGAGGGTTCCCTATGATCTCCTTATTGCACTAGACTCCTTTAGATTTACTATTTTTCAAGCAATTTCCCTTCATTCATTATCCCTGTGGGAATTAGTGTTTGTAGCCTAATCTTTCACAGCATTTGTAGTGGTGTTTCTTGTTCTGAATTGAGGGTTCAGATTAAAGACTATTGGATGGTCTGTGGCCATTGAAGTGGACATACCATATCCATAAGTTTAACTCTAATCCTTGAGTTAGATTACTTTCTCTTGCATCTGTGCTTATAGCCAGATGAAGATTGGATCTTCTCTCATTTGATCTACATTTATTCTCATTTTGTTTCAAGAACCGAATCAAAGTTAGATATTATTTCTCCATTCTTATTAATTTACATCAAAATCTCCTCAACTCAGATCTGGATCATTTAGTTTAATTGTTACTTTTATCATTTAGTTAATGTGAAAAATTCAACCACTCATCTTATGCGCTTTGTAGATAGGATAAGAGGCCAGATCTGGTAGCTCAGATCTGGAGGTTTATCTTAAATTTTAAATCAATTCCCTTTGGACGATCTTTTACTCACTTACATTCAAAACTTGCTACAATTGGCCCTGATCTTGCAGGCTAATTTATTTCTCTCTGTGCTGATATTTCTTTATTCTTTTTAGTTTTCCAAATTTAGTATAATTCATCATTTGTAAATCTGTTTTCAAAACATAAATAAATCATGCACACTTAGAATTAAGCGACAAGTTTTTGGCGCCGTTGCCGGGGAATTTGTTTTAAAATAGGTAGACCTAAGTTTTTATTTTGTTTTTATTTTTACATCAGTGCTAAACTATTTTATTGTTTAAATCTGTGCAGTTATTCATATACATTTTGAAGCGTGGAATCTACTTTAAAAGGAATTCTGAAGGTTTGCTGTGCATAATTTGATTCTCTGTTCTGTGTTGTATGTTTGATAGGAGGACTCTCAGCCCTGAGATTGTCCCTCTAAATTTAGAAGTTGAAAGGCTACTACGAACCAGACAAACATCATAGAATTCTGCTGAAACAGCTACTATGGGTGAAGAACCTCGACTTTTGAGGGATTACTTTGCACCTGGTGCCTATAATTCTCCATTTTGCATTCAATTTCCTATTGTTGAAGGAAATTATGAGATCAAATCATCAACTATCCAAATGCTTCCTTCCTTTCATGGTTTGAGTAAGGAAGATCCATACAAACATGTGGATGAATTCTTGTCTCTTTGCACCGCATTCAACATAGCTGGACTTGGTCTAGAGGCAACTAAGCTTAGGCTCTTTCCTTTTTCATTAAAGGACAAAGCTAGAGCATGGTTGTCTATGTTAGCACCAAATAGTATCACTTCTTGGAATGATTTGCAGTGTCAATTTTTAGCCAAATATTTCCCTATGTCTAAAACCAGCCAGTTGAGACAAAGTATTATTTCCTTCTCACAACATTTAACTGAAACTTTCCATGAAGCATGGGAAAGATTTAAAGAACTTTTAAGGCAATGTCCTCATCATCAAATCCCCCGATGGCAGCTTGTTCAAAGCTTCTATCAAGGAATTGATCAAAAGGGCAAGAATATGGTAGATGCTTCCTGTGGAGGCACTTACTTGCAAAAAATAGTTGAGGAGGTGTGGGATTTATTTGAAGTAATTGGTGAAAATTCAGCTCAACAGGAATCTTTGTCAAGAGATAATAAGAATCCTGCTAGGTTGAACAATCCGCAAACCACCAAAGGAAAGATTTATGAGGTGAATGAGTTGGAAAGGAAGATGGATAATTTAACCACAAAGGTTGATAGATTGATGGACTCACTTAAAAATCCAATGGTTGCAAGAGTAGAGGAGGCATGTCTGATATGCCAGTCCCCTACTCATTCACATGATCAATGTCCCGCTGCACCATAGTTCCCAGATCTAGTGGTGGAACAAGCTCATACTGCCCAATCATTTGGACAGATGTAGTCAAATGAATTTGAATGGAGAGGGCACCCCAATTTGAGGTGGAGCCAGGGCAATTATCAATCACAACAACAGCAGCAATCAAAGAACCAAGTACCTTTCAAAACTGCTCAGCCTTATCAGCAGAATTTTTATACCAAGCCAACTTTTCAGCAGCCCATTCCACAACAACCTGTACAGCAATCTGCTCCAATTCTAGCCCCTTCCAGATCTCCTTCTTTTGAAGATCAAGTTCTAAATTCACTCCAGAATTTAGGGTCTTTAACTCAGACTGTGAACTTTCACAGTCAGAGCATAAAGAAGATTGAAGAAACATTGGGTCAACTTTCAAATACTTTGGCCAAAAGAGAGGAAGGAAGGTTACCCAGCCAACCTTTGAACAATCCCAAAGGACAGTTCATGGTTGGAGAGGCTTCTGTTTCACATGAAGAAGTAAAAACTGTCACTACTTTGAGAAGTGGAAGAATTGTAAACAACAAAGTGGGTACTGAAAAGGAAGAAAAAAAAATTGAGGAAACAGATACAGATATGCAGCAGGAGCAGCATGATGTTAGCATTAGGGGTGCTGATGTACCTCAGAAAAATAAAAAAAATGAACAACAAAAAATCAAAAATATTCAAATGATATTTCTAAAGCTGTAAATGAATTACTAGTTCCTCATTTACCATTTCCTCATGCCATGAAATCTGCATCCCAGCATATGTAATCAAACAAATCCCAGCATATGCAAATTTTTTGAAAGATATTTGCACTCACAAAAGACAATCTAGGATACAGTTATCGAAGAAGGTCTTTGCTGTGGAAAGAGTTAATCAGGTTTTGTCCATTACCACACCTCCTAAACTTCAAGATCCTGGAATCCCCACAATCCCTTGCATTATTGAAGAACATACCATTGAAAAGGCTTTATTAGATTTGGGTGCTAGTGTCAACCTGCTTCCATATTCTGTATATGAGAAACTAGGTTTGGGAGAATTAAAACCCACTCATGTGGTGTTACAACTAGCAGACAGATCTGAAAGAAAGCCAGTTGGGATGATTGAGGATGTATTGGTAGGAGTAGATAAGTTTTTCTACCCTGCTGATTTTCTGGTACTGGACATGGAACCTACAAAAAGTAAAACTTCCATCCCTGTCATTTTGGGGAGACCATTCCTAGCTACAGTCAATGCTTGCATTCAATGCAGGTCTGGTATTATGGAAGTCTCTTTTGAAAATATGAAGGTGAAATTAAATGTTTATAATGCACACAAATTTCAATTCCCGAGGAATGTTTTCTTGTTGATTTATTAGATGAACTGGTGGAAGAGACTCTACCACAGTTTTTGCAGAGTGAAGATTTTACCACAGACTTGAAAAATGCTTGGAAAAATGCTATGGAAAAAATGGTTTGTACCTCAAAGTCTGAGGAAGCAAAGGTTATGCAAGGAACTCATGATCAATCAGCGAGTTTCTCTTCATGGAAACCTGTTATTCTTCCTCTTCCACAAACAGTTAAGGTACCTTTGCTACCATCTTTTCTCAAATTTACGATGTAGAGTCGCATTGCAAAATTTGAAATATGTATTTTTAGGAGACCATAAAACATTGCCTGCGATTATTTCTTCTTCCCTCACTCAGGAGCAAGAGGAAGAGCTGTTGATTGTATTGAAATAGCATAAGAAAGCAATTGGCTGGACTATTGTTGATTTGGGAGGAATCAGTCCAACTGTTTGCATGCATAAAATTCATTTGGAAGAAGATGCAAAGCCTTCTAGGGAAATGCAAAGGAGGCTGAATCCTCATATGCAAGAAGTGGTCATGAAAGAGGTTGTTAAACTGTTGGATGCAGGGGTCATTTACCCCATTTCAGATTCAGCTTGGGTGGCACCTACACAGGTGGCACCTAAGAAATCTGGGATCACTGTTGTAACCTCATATTCTGGTGAGCTTGTGTCAACCAGACAAACAACTGGTTGGAGGGTCTGTATTGATTACAGAAAACTAAACACAATGACCAGAAAAGATCATTTCCCTCTTCCATTCATTGATCAAATTTTAGATAAGCTAGCAGGAAAAGCTTATTACTGTTTTCTTGATGGTTACTCTGGTTACAACCAGATTCCTGTGTATCCACAAGATCAGAAAAAGACCACATTCACTTGCCCTTTTGGCACTTTTGCCTATAGGAGAATGCCTTTTGGTCTTTGTAATGCTCCTGCTACCTTTCAAAGATGCATGTACTTCATTTTCTCTTATATGATTGACCAATTTATGGAGATTTTTATGGATGATTTTTCAATCTATAGAGACAGTTTTGCCCAGTGTTTACATCATCTCAAATTGGTGTTACAGAGATGTGAAGAAACCAATCTAGTTTTGAGCTGGGAGAAGAGCCATTTCACGGTCACCCAAGACATTGTCCTTGGCCATGTTGTCTCCCACAAGGGCATTGAGGTGGACAGAGCAAAAATTGATTTAATTGCACATTTGCCACCTCCCAAAACTGTTAAACAAATCAGAAGTTTTCTGGGACATGCTGGATTTTACAGAAGGTTCATTAAGGACTTCAGTAAAATATCCAAGCCTCTTTGTCAATTATTGTGCCAAGATGTCCCTTTTGTTTTCAACAATGAATGCTTGAAGGCATTTAAATTCTTAAAAAACTATTTGATTTCAGCTCCAATATTACAGTCTCCAGACTATTCACTGCCTTTTAAAATAATGTGTGATGCATCAGATTATGCTTTGGGAGCTGTTCTTGGGGAGAGAAAGGATAAGCTGCCTCATGTCATAGCTTATGCCAGTAGATCAATGATTGATGCATAGCTCAATTACACAATAATTGAGAAGGAGCTGCTGGCAATTGTTTTTGCTTTAGAGAAATTCAGGTCATATGTTTTGGGTTCACAAATAGTGGTGTTCACTGACCACTCAAATTTCGAAATACCTTTCCGCTCTAAGAAGGATACCAAACCAAGATTAATCAGGTGGATCCTCCTATTACAGGAGTTTGATTTACAGATCAAAGATAAAAAGGGTGTGGAGAATGTGGTGGTTGATCACATGTCTAGAATTTTAACTGCTGAGATTGATAGGCTGCCTATCAATGAATCTTTCCCTGATGAGTAACTCTTTGCTATCAGTGTACACACCCCTTGGTTTGCAAACATAGTCAACTTTTTGGCTACTGGAAGAACTCCTCAACATTAGAATAAAATGGATAAAGATCTTTTCTTCTCAAAGGTTAATCATTTTATTTGGGAGGATCCTTATCTGTTCAAGATTTGTGCAGACCAAATAATAAGAAGATGTGTCCCTGAAGAAGACTTTCATAGCATACTTTCTATGTGTCATGAACAGGCCTGTGGAGGTAATTTTAGTGGAAACAAAACTACTGCAAAGGTTTTGCAGTGTGGATTTTATTGGCCTACACTTTTTAAAGATGCTCTGCAAAGATCAGAAGTCTTGCCAAATCGCTAAATTGGGCAGCATTTCTAAGAGAAACTCAATGCCATTACAGCCTATTTTGGTAGTTGAATTGTTTGATATTTGGGTGATAGACTTCATGGGTCCCTTTCCTCCTTCCAATGGTTGTAATTTCATCTTAGTAGCTATGGATTATGTATCCAAATGGGTTGAAGCCCCAGCCACTAAAACCAACGATCACAGAGTGGTTCTGAAATTTTTAAAGGATAACATCTTTTCCAAGTTTGGTTCACCCAGAGCTATTATCAGTGATGGGGGAAACCATTTTTGTAATAAACGTTTTGAAGCTTTATTGAAAAAGTACTCTGACTCATAGAGTAGCTACTCCATATCATCCACAAACCTGTGGACAAGTAGAGATTTCCAATAGAGAAATCAAACATATACTGGAAAAGACTGTGAAGAAGGACATAAAGGATTGGTCCTTTAAGCTGAATGATGCATTGTGGGCATATAGGACAACCTATAAAACCCCAATTGGCATGTCCCCATTCAGATTGGTCTATGGCAAAGCATGCCATTTACCAGTGGAGTTAGAATATAAGGCCTTTTAGGCTATTAAAACCTTGAACATGGATCTTACTACTGCTGGTAATCACAGGAAACTGCAGCTTGAGGAGTTAGAAGAGCTGAGGATGGATGCATACACCAATGCAAGATCTTACAAAGAGAAAGTCAAAGCCTTCCATGATAAAAATTTGTTGAGAAAAGAGTTCATAGCTGGCTCTAAGGTATGGCTATTTAACTCAAAACTTAAGTTTTTTCCTGAAAAGCTGAGATCTAGATGGGAAGGGCCATATACAGTCATTCATGCATCTCCTTCTGGGGCTGTTGAAATTTTAGACCCAAGTGATGGAAAAATCTTGAAAGTAAATGGTCAGAGGCTCAAACCATGCATTGAAAATACCTTGGAGCCTGTGCTAACCATCTATCATCAAGATCCGTCCCATATCTGAGGATAAACAACTGTATAATATGTATTTTAGCAGTGCTTGTTTTATAGTTTTTGCATAGTTGTTTGCTCTCTGTTTTTAGTCATTTTTACTTTCAATTCGAGAAGTTTAAATATGTAAAAAAATTAACTCGCAAAGAAAAAAAATCCTTCTCAAAAAGTTTAATTAACTTTTTAAAGGAGCTGAACCTGCAACTAACTGCTCGAAAAGAATGATTTGCTTTTCGAATAATTAGTTCAGAATGATTTGCTTTTCGAAAAGTTAGTTCTGAATTTATTTGTTGTTCGAATAATTGTTTCTGAAGCCATATGCTTTTCGAATGGTACTGATGCCATTCTCACTTGTAAAAAAGGACTATTTTGAACTTTTCGAAAACTTCAAAGATATTTTGCGAAAATTATTTTGAGCATATTAAACCCTTTCGAAGTAAGGGTTTCATATTTGAAAGCCTTCTGAGAACGTCCTGTTTCACAGAAAACCCTTTTTCTTTCCTTCCTTGCGTGTTTTTAGAATTCAGCCACACTTTTCTTCATATTTGTTCGATGGTTTAAGCTTGAAGAGAGGGATTTTTTGCTTCTGGTTCTGGTGGATTTCAACGAGCAAGCAACAAGTTCAACCAAAACCCTAGATTTCGGTATTTTTTTGTGCATTTCCTCTGTTTATCATTTGCAAAGTTTGATTTGGTGTCAGCATTTATTGTGAGAGTTTTTAGACAAAGCTTTAGAATGGGGAAAGCTGAAAAATCATTGGCGAAAATTTTCTAAAAATCTTCTGCTAAGAAAATTAGCAAACCGTCCAAAAAAGGAAAAACCAAAGTTTCAGCTAAAAGGAAACTTTCAATGGATAAAGCTGATATGATTGAGATGGGGAAAAAGGTTAGATATGAGGAACCCAACCCAACAGCTAATACTAGCCCTGAGTCTGCACTTCCTCCTTTGCCTATTCATTTGGTACTGTCGAACCCATTTATTGAAGCTCAGAAGCTAATTCCAGAATTTATTGTTGATGAGACCTTTTTCTACAACAAACCTGAATGTCAGTTATCTTTGAAATACATTAGGGATGCCTCACTGAGCAATGTCCTAACCCCTCTTCCAGAGAAAATTTATCCGCGAATGGTGAGATTATGGTACCAAAACTTGATAAAAGTGACAGAGAAGGATGCTGATGTCCCTACTCTTGTTATTTTCATTGATGATTGCGATTTAACTGTCACTTATGAAGACATTGGGAATGCTTTGGGGATACCTTTTCAACATGATCCTACTGGTCCATTGGCCGCACCAGAAATAGCCTCTTTCAGAGAAATGGCTACACATTTAACCCAAGGCATAGTTGGAACTGGACAATCCATAATGAGGAGAGACCTAGCAGCTCAATTTTTACTGATGGTTTCATTTTGAGGGGATGTTTTTATGTCACTGAGCACAGCCAGGAAAGAAGGACACCAATTTTAGAGGCTCTCTTTCATTTTTCTAAGGGGCAATTTTTCAATGCCCCTATGTTGATTTTTGAAGCCATGGCTGATATTAGTACCAAGCTGAAAAAGGAGCAGAAATTAGCTGGAGTACCATTTGGTAGGCTGATCACAGCCCTACTAAGAGCCAAGTTTGACATTGATGAGCAAGAGCCATTTGAAGTTATATCTCCTCATGCGTTTGGGAAAAAGGATTGGATTACAAGTCAAGCAATGTTGAATAGAATGAGGGAGGAAGTGGAGCCTACCCCTGCAGCTGCTATTGAACCTGCCATACCTGAACCTGCCCCTACAGCTACCCTAGAACCTGCTTTGCCATACCCTAAGGTGACCAGCTCTTTAGTTGCACCTATTTCAACTGCAGCTGACATTGAACAAGCTGTCCTTCCTGTGGTGACTGTTGTCGCTCCAAGTGTGCCATAATTGTGTGCATTATGAATCAAAAATTAAAGAATTAAAGAATGCTAGGTTATATGGATGTTAACTTATGAAAGAGATATCAGCACATTGGGGCTAACACTGGCCTGCAAGATCAGGGCCAATTGTAGCAAGTTTTAAAAGTAAGTATTTCAAGATCGTCCACAGAGAAGTTTGTCTAAACAGAGAGATAAACCTCCAGATCTGTGCTACCAGATCTGGCTCTATAATTATCTAAAATAAAGAATAGATAAAAGAGAGTGTTGGATTGTGTCACATTTAACTATAAGCAAATAAAGAAAAGAACTAACTACATGATCCAGATCCGAGTTGGGGAGGTGTTTAAAATAAGACAAATGCAGAAATAATAGCTTCATGTACTTTAGCCTCTGAATTTTAATGGAGAATCTGTAGTTCAACAGAGCAGATTCAATCTTCATCCGCTACCAAAGACAGATGTAAGAGAAATAAATCCAATTAAGGAATAGGTTTAGACTTATGGTGTGGATCCGCCACTTAAATGGTCACAGATCCGTCACTAGTCGTGGCCTATTCTTTAGTTCGTAACATGAACATCATCGTAAATGCCGCTTGAATTAGGTTACCAACGCTAATTCGCATGGGATGATGAATTAAGGGAAGTTGGATGCGGATGAGTGAATCTAAAGAAGTCTAATGCACTAAGGTGAACATTCGTAAACCCTCGACATGACTCCAATGGAGAAGACACAAATTACAAAGAACCTTTTAAAATCCAACGTTATAATTACAGAGCACGGCTTTAGAGAGCCCTCGACTTCATACCTCGAGCTTCTCGAGAGCCCTCGATTTACGCCTTGAATCCGAACTTGGAAGTACAAATCACTCACAATGGCTCTCAAAGGTAAACTACAAGAAGGATTACAGGGGTTCAGATAAGCTATCCGACCGGAATGAGGGAAACAGAGATGAAAACTCTAAAACTGGATACCCAAATTGGGCAAATGGTTCGTCTATTTATAGTTTTTCCTACCGATGTGTATCAACCAATCGAATTGGATAGATCCAGATCAACCAATAGAGTCGAGCACCGTGATCCAGATATGTTCGCCAATCGTAAATGCTTGATCCGGTTCACCAATCAGAAACAGAGGCATCAATTTCATTATGTAATTCAAAAATCTGTTTGAGCTTCTGTAAGTTCCCGCCAAGTAATTTCATCTTTGGGTGTTCACATGGGGTGGAATATGCCTTTGGTTCGTGCTCGTAATCTTCCTAATGTCCTTGGGTTTTAAAACGATTGGGGCGCAAAAAGTTTCGAATACCTTCTTGGACGAAATAAATCCCTCGTAATGCCATTTCAGAATAGTTTAAGGGCTTTTTCAAAGAATTTTGGCTTGGAGATCTTTTCGAAGCATTTTGGCTTCAGGAGATCTTTTCGCAAAGGACTTCTCTTCTTTTCGCAGAGTGTTTTCTTCTTTCGCAAAGGTCATTCTTCTATTCGAGGAGTGTTTTCTTCTTTTCGCAAAGTTCAAGGTTCTTCGAATAGTATAAGTTCTTCATGAATTGACTTTTAGCTTCCATTCTTCTTTGCGAATGGATCCTTCTTCTTCTTCGTGTCTTTTCTGCTCTTTTAGACCTTTTAGCCATTGCCGAGGCTATTTCTTCACTCCTCTTTGAGCTTGACATGCGTTGTCACTTTTTGATCATTTTAGGATGGTTTTGATTTGGACCTGTCTTTTGGTTAGCCGCAATATGAACACTAAAGCACTTATTTAGTCCTCTCAAGGGTCTTTCAAGGCTCATGTTTAGGGTGAAAATGGTATTTTCACTACTTATCACACCCCTCTAAACCTAAGCTTTGCTAGTCCCCGAGCAAAGAAACATAAAAACAAAGTAAAGAGCCACTTTTGTAGGAAGCACAGTGCATTTAGCATATGCAACAAGCCTTTAAACCCCTAGGTGATCCCTAGAGGAGGAGTGAAGTCTCCTGAGGGTTTTCAAAGTGAAGGTACCCACAAACTTCTCCATGAAACAGCTTAACATCGGCAATATTATCAAATGAGCAATCAAGGAGAGGTTAGTTACTCTTGAATCAATGATGAAACAGAAAATTTGATTATTGTTTGCACAGTGAATTTAAACATTTATAAACCTCATGAATGTTTCAATATTTCCAACTGTGAACAAATGTATAGAAAATCATACAAATGTGCCAAAGAAGAAGCTCATCCTATGGATAAAATTAGGTTATAAGTCATACTTAAGGTGCTCAAGTTCCAACCCAAACACTCACCAGGTATACTCACTGCTGTTTTTGTTGAGGGGTTCATTTTCACTCAAGCTCAAGAGCGCTTACATCTCCCAAATGGATCTGTAAGCATGAGCATAGGCATGATTCTTAGGCAATGGCATCATTGACATCTCCTCACCATAGATTGGGTCACTTCATCTCCACATGACTCACTCAACTTTGGATCACAAGGGCTTTTAATCTAGGTTTGTTTGTATGGCTTATGGAGTGAAGTTTCAAGGAAAGGCAATTTGAACAGAGGTTTGAATTTGAGAACTCGTGAAGTGTGAGATGGTTCATGACTCCACCTTTTGAGTTTAGCTTCTTTCTTCTTCTTTTCGAGATTCTCACATTCACAAAGTGATCAGCTTCTTTCTTTGATCTTGCATTTTTCAACATAAGGTCCCTTTTTGCCTTTTTGCTTGCAACTTTTTCACATTGTTTGTCTCTTCTTTTCTCACCACCATATTGCCTGCTTTTTGAGGTATTTTCTTCATTTTCTTGATGTTGCCCGTAATGGTCCATCTTTGATTCTTTCTCCTTTACCTCCACGAATTCTCGAGTGAGGGAAGGCTGAATTGGTTCCATAGGTTCAAAAAGTACTTTTGAGTATTTTTGATGAAGAATTGTAGGATTCTGACTCAAATGGGGTACAAACAGGGGCAGATTTTTCTTGGTTGGTTCTCATAGGTTCAAGTTTGTCAAAGAAGGCCTTGATCTTTTCCTCGGTTTCATGAGTCTTGTTACTTGTTTTAATTTGGAGTTTCCTAACTTCTAGTGGATCTAATGCCTCACCAATCCTTTGAATCAAAAAATTGCCTCACCACTCTTCAACAGAGATGGAAAATATATGGGCTCAATTCTCACGGTTATGGTTTTTCCTTGAGCTTTTAAGTATATCTTTACCTTTTTCTCTTCCTTTTGACTTACTACGTCGATACCGGTATGTTTTTATGGTGTAATCATCATGGAAATGCAGAATATGGCAAGGTGTAGAATGTCTAAATTTGGCAAGGGAATTTTAGATTTTCTAGTTGTCATGATTCTAAAGTAAATTAAAACATTTCCTAATTACTTAGGTGATTCACGCCCTTATGTTAACTATTCCTAGGAGACTTGTCCGCCACACCCCAAACCTATGGGGAACAGTGTCCTCATGGTTCAAAGGTGGCATGGTCACTTTATAGGAAAAATTGAAACAAGGCACAACAATAAGAAGAAAAAAAAATAAATAGAAAATGACATGGAGAATGGGAGAAAGTAAAGTTTATTAACTAGAAATATTTTACATAAAAAAATAAAATAAAAAAAAATAAAGAGAATAGGGACAGTGTTTTTAGGGGAGGGGGGGGGGCGGTGGAGGGTGGAAGTGGCGGGAAGGTTGATTTTTGTTTTTTTCCGAGAAGGCTGGAGTTGGGCCTCCTTTTCTTTGGCCAAAATCGCGAGGACCTCTTCAAATTCGTCCAGGAGGGGTGGGCGGATCTGCACCTTCGGTGGTGGTGGGTCCAGCCACATGGGGTAAAAGTGTGGTGGCTTATTGGCTTGGTCGTTGCCATTTTGGAAGGGTGGGGAAAGATGTGGGAATTTGGTAGAGGTTGGTTATTTATAGGTAAGGTGGGGAAGCCGAAAGGGTGGGACTTGAATGGGGGCATTGGTAATGCTCATGGCCCAGAATCACGTGGGTCATTAAGTAGCATTATCGTGGGAGGCGCGGTAACTTTCTGCATTTAATTCAATAAGTGAGTAACAACTGAAATTGGGGAAGCGTGTGAGGAACCGTGTCCTCACTTGTTGTTGTAAGGAAAACAAAGAAAATAGCAGGCTCACTACAGATCTAAATGGTAGAATTTATGAAAAGCAAACCGAAAGAAAAAGAAAAAAATTAGAAAAAATGTAAAACTAAGAAGCAGCGAAACTAAGAAGCAGCGAAACAAATGCATGCATACAAATTTGGGTTTAGTCCTCCTAAATCGGCAATGGTCCGATAATTGCTTTCTTGTCTTTGTTTTAGAACTACCAACTCCTCTTCTTGCTCCTTTGTAAGGGAGGAAGAAATAATCACAGTAGTGTTTGATGATCTCCCAAAATACATATTTCAGATTTTGGGGAGCTTTTGAGTTCCAATTCGTGTCGAGAAAAGAGGGCAGCAAAGGTACCTTGGTAACTTGTGGAAGAGGGAGAGGAGCAGGTCTCCAAGAGAGAACTTGATGATTTGTTGGTGAGTGCCTTGCACAGCAGACTCCTTTGAATTTGATCTCCTTTTCCTTCTTTCTCGGTGGATCCCCAAACCTAAGATGAACATTGTCCTCAATGTTCTAGACAATGAGAGACTAGGGGCAGTAGGTAAAAGAAGAAAGAAAAACTAAGAATGAAAAAATCTAAACTATATGCGAGAAAAATAAAAATGTAAAAGCTCAAGATATGAGCAACGAAAAGGAAAACATGATATACAAATGCAAGAAAAATCAACAAAACAATGCTAGAATTGCTAAATAAAATCTAACAAATAGAAGGATTACTATGCAAATGAAAGGAAACTAATGCTAATAACAGAGAAACAGAAAAAGCAAGGTAAGGGAGAATACAAAGTTAAAAAGAAAAAGAAAAGTGTTGATACAAAACTGAATTTGTGAATGCAAAATAGGAAAACAAAGTTATAAACTAACTATACTCACAGAAAAATGACGAAAATCAAAAAACGAGGACACATTAACCAAAGAAAGAAAAAATCGATCTAAAATGCAATTTGAAACTAAAATTCCTAAAATGTAAAATCTAATGCCAAATGATATATCCTAAGCCCAAAGAAACAAACCCAAAAGCACGAGATACTTATGAATCTAAGTGATTATAAAATGATTAGGTGAATACAGTGAAAAGCAAGATTCATAAGATTGACCCTTTGTTGATGATGTGTATGAAAAAAGAAATAATGAAGCATGGGAGCACATATTAAAAACAGGGTTCACACATTTGAGACCCTTTATGATGAAGAAATCTCAAGGAAAATAAAATTAGTGGGTCCATTGAATATTCAAACAGCCTATGATTCACTACTCATTATCCTACATGATTCCTAAAAAAAAATGATCTCAAGAGTCCGGATGGGAAAAGTAGATGCAAATGGAGAAAATAGCCCATCCTAAGATATCTATATTGTTTTTATAATTTTCTATTTTTTATTATAATTTTTTTTTTTTTTTTTACTTGTTTTGGATCAGAGCTCAACAAGAGCCCTTATTTACTCTGCTGAAAATAATGAGAAACAACTCGAGATTTTCTATTTGTGTTTCGACTTCTTTTATTTTGTATTTGGTTTTGTAAAAAAATCAGGCATGCCTAAAGGCGGCATAAATTATAATCAAAACAAACATTAAACAGTGAGCTCTGGTTCTCAAGAATTTAAAATAGAAAATGAATGCAAAGGAGAAGGATGCAAACTCAAGCAGATCTGCTCCGACTTTGGTCCAGATGCTCCTTGTTGAATGGTGCCCAGATCTGCAAACATCCAAAAGCTCGCTACCTTATTCAAGTATTGACAAAAATAAAAGAAAACTCAAAGCACGCCCAAATTTGACAAAAAGACAAAAGAGTGGCGACATTTATTCAAATAACTAGAAGGCAAAGAATAAAAACTCGTAAAAATAAAATAAAATAATAATAAATAAAATAAAATTCTGCAAGAAATAAACAGTTTTCTATACAAAAGCTCAGAGACATTTAATCAAGCACTTGGAATGCAAAGTGGGTTTAAAGCAAAAATTAAAATAAATGAAAATAAACATAGGTCTATCTATTTTAGAACAAACTTCCCAAGAACGGCGCCAAAACTTGTTGTCGCTCCAAGTGTGCCATAATTGTGTGCATTATGAATCAAAATTAAAGAATTAAAGAATGCTAGGTTATATGGATGTTAACTTATGAAAGGGATATCAAGACATTGGGGCTAACACCGCCTGCAAGATCGGGGCCAATTGTAGCAAGTTTTAAAAGTAAGTATTTCAAGATCGTCCCACGGAGAAGTTTGTCTAAACAGAGAGATAAACCTCGAGATCTGTGCTACCGGATCTGGCTCTATAATTATCTAAAATAAAGCATAGCTAAGTGAGAGTGCTGGATTGTGTCACATTTAACTACAAGCAAATAAAGAAAAGAACTAACTACATGATCCACATCCCAGTTGGGGAGATGTTTAAAATAAGACAACTGCAGAAATAATAGCTTCATGTACTTTAGCCTCTGAATTTTCATGGAGAATCAGTAGTTCAACAGGCGATTCAATCTTCATCGGCTACCGCAGATGTAAGAGAAATAAATCGAATTAAGGAATAGGTTTAGACTTATGGTGTGATCATCACTTAAATGGTCACAGATCATCACCATGTGGCCTATTCTTTAGTTCGTAACATGAACATCATCGTAAATCTGCTTGAATTAGGTTACCAGCGCTAATTCGCACAGGGATGATGAATTGGGGGAAGGTGCATGCGGATGAGTGAATCTAAAGAAGTCTAATGCACTAAGGTGAACATTCGTAACCCTCGACATGACTCCAATGGAGAAGACACAAATTACTGACAACCTTTTAAAATCCAACGTTACAATTACGAGCGGCTTCTTAGAGAGCCCTCGGACTTACTGATCCGAGCTTCTCGAAGAGCCCTCAGTTCTGATCTTGAATCCGAACTTGGAAGTACAAATCACTCACAATGGCTCTCAAAGGTAAACTACAAGAAGGGCTTACAGGGGGTTCAGTTAAGCTATCTGACCGGCATGAGGGAAACAGAGATGAAAACTCTAAAATCTGGATACCCAAAATGGGCAAATGGTTCGCTATTTATAGTTTTTCCGGATGTGTATCAACCAATCAATTGGATAGATCCAGTATCAACCAATAGGAGTCGAGCACCGGGATCCAGATATGTTCGCCAATCGAAATGCTTGATCCGGTTCACTAATCGTGAAACAGAGGCATCAATTCTGTTATGTAATTCAAAAATCTGTTTGTGCTTCTAGAAGTTCCCGCCAAGTAATTTCATCTTTGGGTGTTCACATGGGGTGGAATATGCCTTTGGATCGTGCTCAGAATCTTTCGGAATGTCCCTGGGTTTTAAAACGCATTGAAGCGTGCAAAGTTTCTGAAATACCCTTGGACGAGCAAATCCCGTAATGCCATTTCGCATAGTTTAAGGGCTTTTTCGCAAAGCATTTTGGCTTCAGGAGATCTTTTCGCAAAGGACTTCTCTTCTTTTCGCAGAGTGTTTTCTTCTTTTCGCAAAGGTCATTCTTCTATTCGAGGAGTGTTTTCTTCTTTTCGCAAAGTTCAAGGTTCTTTGCGAATAGTATAAGTTCTTTGCGAATTGACTTTTAGCTTCCATTCTTCTTTGCGAATGGATCCTTCTTCTTCTTCAGGTCTTTTCTTGCTCTTTTAGGACCTTTTTAGCCATTGCTGAGGCTATTTCTTCACTCCCTCTTTGAGCTTGACATGCGTTGTCAGCTTTTTGATCATTTTAGGATGGTTTTCGGATTTGGACCTGTCTTTTTGGTTAGCTGCAATATGAACACTAAAGCACTTATTTAGTCCTCTCAAGGGGTCTTTCAAGGCTCATGTTTAGGGGTGAAAAATGGTATTTTTCACTACTTATCAGTGACCAGCTCTTCAGCTGCACCCATTCTTGAAGAAGTTGTCATCTTACCCACCTCACCTAGCCCAGCTCCTATTCTTGCACCCATTCAAGCAATCCCATCTCCCATAACCAACATAATCCCAGTTGCAAACTCCCCCTCTACACCAACCACTCCAGCCATACTCACACCACCAATTTCTCTCAACAATATCCAAGATTTAGCCCCTGATTTTGTTGAACAATCTCCTAGCACTCCCCTTCTCCAAAGCTTCTCAGGCTCACCTGCTAATTCAACTAATACACCTAAAGTAACTCATACCAAAACTGAACCTGAGATATTCACTACAGAGGCCTATTCATCACTGATGGGATCTATTTTAGAGAATATTGGCCTTGAATCTATACCTATACCTGACCCACCTCATTTCACTCATTTGGCTACTTCACCCTTTACAATCATTTCACCCATTGCACCTCAACCATCTACTTCAGTTTTACAAGCCCCTACTCTGCATACCACACCCACACCTGAATCAATTAGCCAAATATTTACCTTTCTTTAATCCATCCAAGCCCAACTACAGATCAACACAGACAATCAGTCTGTGACAAATGCCCTTCTCCAAACCTTAGCCTCCACATCCCACACAAATACCTTAGCCACTGTACCTGCTGTTGATGACCATGCTACCCAAACCGACCCTGAGGTATTATTTGTTGATCCACCCACCCTCACCACTACTGCCCATGCTACCCAAACAGAACCTGAGGTAGTTCTTATTGAATCCCCTTCACCTCTCCTCACTTTCTCTGATCAATCCACTCAGACAGACCCTGAGATCATTATTTTGGAGTCCTCTTCTCCCACTCCCACTGCTAGGATACCTTTGGTCCCCTACCACTCCATTCCCATTCCCAGATTTGCCACTCTAAAAAAGGCTATGGAAGAGAATCCATATATATATCGCGATGTCCTCAAAGGGTTAGCTGATCTGCAAGCTTATATTAAAACCCCTTATGAAAACCAAATTCGGAAATTGGAGTTCATGAAATTTGAGAGAGAGAAGATGCAGGACCTACTGGGCCAAACTTTTCAGATGGTTAGGAATGAGCAGCACAAGGTGACCATGTTGCAAGCACAGCTTGAACAGGAAAAATTGAGGACTACTAGACTTGAAAAGTATATTGGCCTCACCAAAAAGATCAAAACTGAGGAATACACCGAGCTGAAAAACACAATCCAGGAGAAGGCTCAATCAAGTTCAGACTCAAATACTGATTCTAGTTCTGACTCTGATAGTGACTCCAGTTCCAATCTCATTGAACCAACTTATGATACAGATTTTGACCCCAGTTATTGGAATACATTGTACATATCTATTTTATGGGTCTATAATATAAAATTTTGGTTTTGTGTTAATACATTATACATACATTGTGCATTTCTTTTCTTTCTTCTTGTCATTATGATTTCTATTTGATTGTTTCTTTTCTTTGCTAATACACTTCGGAACCAGTGCGGACCCTACTCACCATAGGTTTGGGGGTGTGGCAGAAATGCCAATAATTGAGTTAACATTAATGTACCTGATGATCAGTAGAATTTTTGAAAATGAAGTGATTTCACACCTGAAAAATGAGGAAGTTAAAACTTTTAAAACTGATTTTTAGTGTAATTCCAATACTTTCATGAAGTGAATGTCAGAAAATTTTCAAAATAAAAATTGATGTTTTAGTAAACCTAAAAAGAGAGAAAACAGTGATGATATACCTCAGGAAGTTGATAGATAACTACACCCACTGAGACTTGGGCTTGAAATGTATTTTTGGGAGATATGAATTGGCAATTTTTTCTGCTCTAGGGACTGTTTGAACCTGCTTATTTTCACTAGAAGTTACACATATTCAAATTGAAATAACTTGACAGCAATCATGATATTAAAGACATGATGTAGGGCCTCCTTTTGCACAGTTTGAGCCTTAAAAAGCCCCACCTTTTGAAAGTGCCCTTGATACACACCATTTGAACTTTATAAATCTGAGATTTCTTTGAAACCTCATCAAACAACCTCATCAACCTCATTTAGCCTAACCCTCATTCTGAGAATTTAGAAGGTAAAGGAAAGGAAGCTGAAGAAAGGAGAGTTGAGTAGCAGTTTGGTAAAATAAGAAGAAAAATAATTGAAGGCAATGATGTATCAACAACAGAAATGTGGCATGTCAGTAAATATTGCTATATATACAAAAAAGAAAAAAAAAGAAAAGAAAAGAAAAGGGAGTCATTTCATTAGAAGTTTGAAAAATAAAGAGGAAAAGATGGCCACTTTGGCTCTGAAAATTCAAAGAAGAAAATGAAATTGTGCTGAAATGAAGAAGGTGTGTCCACCACTTCCTTACCTTGACTGACTTCTCAACTTTGAATTCCATTCCATCTCTTTAGTCTTGATAAATTTCAGTCAAGCCACATTACAACCTATGTCAAAGTCCTTACTGATCAATGATGGATTGAGTTGTCACATGGAGATAAGGATTTGTGTAATCTATGGTGAAAAGAGCAGTGAATTCAGAACTAGAAAGCAAAGCCTATGCTCCTGCTTATAGTCCTATTTGAGGACTGTGACTGCTCTTGAGCTGTGTGAAATAATACAACCCTCCTTTTTGCATGATGAGTAAAAACCATGGTGAGAGTTGAGTTTGAAATCAAATTATTTGGGGTAGCATCAAAACTGAATTTTCAAATAGAAGGCAAGCTTTTCATTAATTTTTCTTGTAAAATCTTTGTGACACAAAGTGAGTGAATGGTAAAAGGAATTACAGTAAGATTTTAGTTTTAAACTGATATTTTCTTGAAGATCTTTTCTGACTTGATGATCGGTATGAACTATCTAAAGCTGGATAAAATGCATATGAGCGCATTGATATTAACTAATTTATTGGAGAAGTTTGTAGGTACCTTCACTGAAAACCCTCAGGAGACTTCACTCCTCCACTAGGGATCACCTAGGGGTTTACAAGGCTTGTTTCATATGCTAAATGCAACTGTGTTCCCTACAAAAGTGGCTTTTTCATTCTGTTTTTAAATTTTATCTTTGCTCAGGGACTAGCAAAGCCTAGGTTTGGGGGTGTGTTGAGAACTGGAAAATACCATTTTCCACCCCTTAACCTGGGTCTTGATAGACCTTTGAGAGAACTAAATAAGTGGTCTAAGTGTGTTTTTTACAGCAAACAATAAAGGCAGACTTAACCTTGAAAGTAGCCTAAATGTGCTAAAAAGATAAAGATCGATGTTGATCCGGAGGAAGAAGGAGAAGAGACAACCTCACTAGCTGTCAAAATGCCTGAACTGAAGAGGCAAAGACCTGGTCTCAACCTAGAAAAGAAGTGTGGAGTAATTCGAACAACAGAAAGCAGTACAGAGAACTTTTCGAAAAGAATCTAAACTTTTCGAAAAGAATCTGTACTTTTCGAAAAGAACCAAAAGCTCCAGACTTAGCTTTCGAAAAGCACATAAACTCTTCGAAAGGATTTCTGACCTTTTCGAAAAGAAGAGAACTCCTAGCGAACAGCATCAAAACTGTGCGAAAAGAGCTTCAGAAGTCACAGAACTCTACGAAAAGTTCCCCAGACTATGCGAAATGATATTTTGAAGATTCCTAGCATCTACAAGGGTAATTCAGTAATCTTTTGCATGCGCCCCAATGCAGTTAAAAACTAGGGACATTCCAGAAGATTCTGAGCATGAACTAAAGGCATATTCCACCCCATGTGAACCCCCAGAGAAGAAATCACTTGGCGGGAACTTCTAGAAGCTCTAACAGATTTTCGAATTACATAACAGAATTGATGCTTCTGTCATCTGATTGGCTGAACCAAATCAAGCAATTCTGATTGGCCAAAACAGATCTGGATCCTCATGCTCGACTACCATTGGTTGATACAGATCTAAGCAATTCTGATTGGTCGATACACATCTGAGCTAGACCTGGGGGAAACTATAAATAGATGAACCATTTGCCCAATTTGGGTATCCAGATTTTGAGTTTCATTTCTGTTGCTCCATTTCCAATTCAGATAGCTTATCTGAAACTCTTGTAATAGCCTAACTTTTACTTGCAATTGAGAGCTGTGAGATACTTTTGTAATTCAAAAGAGAATTGTATTCAAGACTACAAATCCGAGAGCTGTTTAAGCTGTGCTCTGTAATTGTAATGGTGAATTTGAAAAGGTTGCTGTGAACCGTACGTTCTCAATTGGATTCGTGTTGAGGGTTCCCTGTGATCTCCTTATTGCACTAGACTCCTTTAGATTTACTGTTTTTCAAGCAATTTCCCTTGATTCATTATCCCTGTGGGAATTAGTGTTTGTAACCTAATCTTTCACAACATTTGTAGTGGTGTTTCTTGTTCTGAATTGAGGGTTCAGATTAAAGACTATTGGATGGTCTGTGGCCATTCTAGTGGACATACCATAGCCATAAGTTTAACTCTAATCCTTGAGTTAGATTACTTTCTCTTGCATTTGTGCTTGTAGCCAGATGAAGATTGGATCATCTCTCATTTTATCTACATTTATTCTCATTTTGTTTCAAGAACCGAATCAAAGTTAGCTATTATTTCTCTATTCTTATTAATTTACATCAAAATCTCCCCAACTCAGATTTGGATCATTTAGTTTAATTGTTACTTTTATCATTTAGTTAATGTGACAAATTCAACCTCTCATCTTATGCGCTTTGTAGATAGGATAAGAGGCCAGATCTAGTAGCTCAGATCTGGAGGTTTGTCTTAAATTTTAAATCAATTCCCTGTGGACGATCTTTTACTCACTTACATTCAAAACATGCTACAATTGGCCCTGATCTTGCAGGCTAATTTACTTCTCTCTGTGCTGATATTTCTTTATTCTTTTTAGTTTTCTAAATTCAGTATAATTCATCATTTGCAAATCTGTTTTCAAAACACAAATAAATCATGCACACTTAGAATTAAGCGACAAGGGGTCGCTCCAAAAGACAACACCATTAAAATTAAAGATCTCCCTAAAATACTCGATGAGTACATGGCCAAGAGAGAGTGCCCCGATCACTCATTCGGATTCGACAAATTTTGCCAAGACGTCGAGTTTAATTTACCAATAGGATTTAAGCCACCGAAATTTACCAAATATAATGGCACGAGAAATCCGAATCATCACTTGGCCCTCTTTTATAATGATTGCTGACCCATATGTGATAATCAAGGACTTCCCATTCACTATTTCCAATGCTCATTAGAAGGAGAAACTTTAGATTGGTTTGTGGGACTCCCACTTTATAAGATAGAAACCTTCAATGAATTAGAGGGTCAATTCCTAGACCAATACAAACACTTGATTCAAGAGATAGTCAGTCTCAGTGATCTAATGGAAGCCAAGTAAAGACCTGATGAAGAATTTACCGACTTCATCGCCAGATGGAGAAACTTCGCTGCTAGGACTGGGACTGCAATGAAAGAGAAGGATTTTGTGGACATTATGATCGATAACACTAGAGAACCGTTAAAGAGCACACTTGTCATAAGTGATTGCCCCAACTTCAGTACACTCCACTCTCGGGCATCCCGACTAGTTCGACACATTAAAGGCGGAGACCATACTCTATCCATTGTCACATTGAAAGTGGGTTCTTTCAATGAATCAAAATAAATAAATAATAAGAAAGCCTTAGGAACCGAACAAATCAACACCGTTGTTAATCAAGGATAAAACTCTGGGAACATAAATTTCCACCTGCGAAACTTCGGTCAAAATCAAAATCAGCAACGATACACGAACCAAAACTAAGGCACTAATCAGCAAAGATATGCAAACCAAACCAAAGCCAGTACCAGAGTCAAGGCTAGTATCAGAATCGAAATTAATATCCCAACACCTACCAGAATCAGAACATGACGCAGAATCGCCCATGTGCCGAATTACAATAGTGTGCCCCCACTACAGAACTTTAACCTAGCTAGAGGCCCCTACCAGCTGAGGCGGGAACACTATCCCCCTTTATCGGATACGATTCCCAACATCTTTCATCTTCTTAACAATCATAATCTCCTTCAATTCCCACAGGAAAAACCCCGCCCATGGCCGACAAATCTAGACTATAGTAAATACTGTGCCTTCCATCGATATGCGGGACACAACCTAGAAGACTGTTGGATCCTCAGGAACATAATCTATGACATGAATGACCGAAGTCAGATTGATTGGGAAGTACTTAGGAATCCTAACCCTAATAATAACCGACCCCAATAAAATTTAGGGATCGTTAATAACGTCATGCCCAACCACAACCAAGCAACACCGGCTCAGGTCACCACCATAGATCTCTCCGATCGATTCCCCTTTCAACCTTCCACCTTAATCACTAGCATTCTACCCTCTACTACTTCTGCCACACTGGCGAGAGCTCCTTCACCCCCGCATCCCTCGACCTTGATCACTCGCATCACCCTTCCGAATCCACCTCCTTATCCAAAATTTACTCAGATACGAGTCCATTCCTTTAAGGCCAGGAAACCATTCCTCGATAGTCACCCACCAGGGCCTTCAACCCCTCAAAATCCTGAACCAACGCCATTACCACTTTCTTTGTCCGATTATGAACTCGATTATGGAGATCACGTTCTCCAAACTGCAACCCAAATTATTGCATGGGTACAAAGTGTCACCCAAAAAACTCCAAGTCAACAGAATGAAATAACCACCAAGCGTTCGCTGAATCTAGAAGAAAGCAATCCAGAAGAACATCCTGACCTGTATGAGATGCTGGTCTCTGCCTTCCTAGAAGAGGAAGACTACATACAGTATCTCCCACCTTGGGACGGAACCATTCAGGTACGCGTTCCAACCTCGAATTTCAACCATTTTACAAATACATCTGTGTCAAGCCACACCGAGTTTGGTCAATAACTAACTTGCCCGATTCTTAAATCAAGAACTAATTACCTGCCTCTACCTTTCCCTCGGAATAAGGATTTCACGAATGCACAACCACTAGAGGGGAATGTGAGAGAAATAGAAGTTAACTTGCCTCCCCCACCTCACATCATCCCTCCACCAATTCCTGCACCTCAACCATTCCAACCACCCACACCTAAGGCCCATCGATCAGGCAAAGAAACTGCGCTCAAGCCAGGGCAAGAATATGACCTTCTGTGGCATCTCCAGAAGATCTCGTCCAAAATATCCATATTATAACCCATCAAGAAATCGTCTAATCATCACCGGTTGTTGCTAAGGACACTTGAAGACATGCAAGTGGATGAGGACACGACCCTAGATGAGCTTCATAAAATCAATTCGATCATAGTGCAACCTCTGGCGCTCACTTTTACAGAAGCAGACATGCCCAAAGAGTCACTCTGCGAGAGTGTGGCTGTTGGGGAATTTCAGTGTGCTGATTATTGTGTAATGATAAAAGTAAAATAAAATCAAAGTAAAATAGAGGATGGGTTCAACACATCTAAAATATCATAGACCTGCAAGATACAGGGTCCTTTGTTGCAAGTTTTAATAAGTAAGAGTTTGTCCCACAGGGAGTAGTGATCTAAACCTAGAAGGTGTATAGTAGACCTCTAGATCTGGCTATAGATTTGGTAATTTTAATAAGAAAGAGAGCTTTTCGGGTGTCACTAGATCTAATTCTACAAAACTGAAGTAAAACTAAACTAAGAGATGGAGGAAGATGGATGGTAAAATAAAATAAAAAATGGGGAAAAATAAACAGCTAAGGCCTGGTTTTCATTGCAAAACAAATCGAGATCTGAGGATATGCAGCCATCCTTCATTTGGCTACAAGCACAAATGCAAGGTATAAGAATCTGATTTAGACCGGTGGTTTGGATTGATCTTAAGGTTATGATCTGTCCACTTAAATGGTCACAGATCATCCAATAGATTTCCTCCATTCTGATGGCTTCAATCAGAATAAGATAATCACTACAGATGTTGTGGATGCAAGGCCACAGGCACAGGCATCCATAGGCATATCAAACCCAGAGAAATCAGATGGTCATCAAGAGATCTATCGGAGATGTGGCAGGCTTAGCCCATCTACACAAGAGCCGATCGAGAATGTAATGGGACCACAAGATCTATAGATTTAATTAAGCTTTAAAACCAACAATTTATTGCTTTAAACAAAACAACATACAATAAACTTGCTCCCAGATCTGTAGTCTGTGCATCGATTCACATTTCTTCATGCCAAAATTACAATTATAAACTAGATCTGAGCTGCTACCTAGATCTAATCCAATAGGTTGTATTAGAGAGAGAAGGGGGGAAGAAAAAAGGAAAAAATAAAACCTAAAACTAAACCTAAAATGAGCTAAGGAGAACTCAGGCTATTCCTTTGTTCCTACTTTCCTTGCTGAAGAAGAACGACAGAGAGGAGTTCTATTTATACATTTATAGTGTTCCGTGTGCTTTGGATTGCAGCCAATCAGAGGAGAGGATTTCAGTTTAAGCTTAATCCATGTTTAAGAGTTTCAACCAATCAGAGAAGAGATGGGGATCTGGTTTTGTTTGTGCCCAGCTGAAGCTAATTTGTTCCTCACCAAAAATTAGTTCACACTCATGTGCAGAAATTTGTGTGCATTGAAGTTCCAAATCTGCCCCTGCTGTCCATTGATTTTTGTAGCTGCAGCCTCAAGCTGTCAACAAGGTTGTGGCTTCAGCAGATGCATTTGATAGGTGCAAGCTGGAGGATTGCTCAATAGGATCAGCTAGAAGCTTCATAGAAGAGTTCGACAGGTTGCAGCTCCAGCCTTGAACCAATTGGCAGGGTTAATACATGAAGTGGTCGATAGGTTGCTGAAGTGAACCATTCGATAGGTTCATATTGTTATATTTCATTAGTATGAAGCTTGTAGTCCAAGGAACCCTTCGACAGGTTGGTGGATTGAAGCATTCGATATGTTCCAAGCTGATACATTGAGGGACTGTTCGATAGGTACAAAACTGCAGCATTCTTTAAGCATTCGATAGGTTGAATTGAAACCATTCGATAGGTTGAGCTCTAGCTTCATGAAACAATCGACAGGATCATTGAAGCATTCGATAGGTTCCATTGCTGCCACAAAGCACTTCTCGATAGGATAAACATGGCTGCTGAGGAAGTTCAGTTACCAAGTTTGTTGCTGCTGCCAATACACCATTCTATAGGTCCTACACCAGCACTCAATAGGATCAACTCCTTCATTTTTCAGCAAGTGCAGCTGCATGAGTTGTTCAGGCATATTTTGCTGCTGCAGTTCACACGCTGCTCTTTGAATACCATTGGAGTGCTGCAACTATTAGTATATTATTGCTTGGGACTGTGCCTTCTTTGATGTGCAGCTGGTAGGTGTCCCATATAGCTTCTTCCTTGTGCATCTTGTGTGCAATTCGAGATTTGTTGCTGAAGCTCCTCTTCAACTTAAGCAAACTAGTGCTGCTGGTTTCATTTTCAGCAACAAGCCATAGCATACTCCTTCCATTTCTCTCTTTCAGCTGTTCATTAATTCCAAACCTCCTCTTAATGGCACTTTTAGACTAAAAACTGCACTAAGGATGTAATTATCTCCTTACTGGAAAACAACACTCAAAACAAATATTAAATACTCTAAGTCCTAGCAAAAGCCAGGTTTAAAGGTGTAGAAAGTGGTAAAAATCAGTGCTTAACAGCGGCCCCCATATATCTTATGGTCATAATTAGAAGATTCTCCGTACCACACGCAATGGTTGACACGGGAGCAAGACTTAACATCTGCCCTCTCACCACATTAAAAACATTCAAATACATGGAGCAGGATATCAGGCCCTCCGCACTATCACTCATAGCTTATGATGGGTCATGTCGCTTTGTTAAAAGAACTATCAAGCTACAGGTTCGCCTCGGACCTGTAACGAAAGACGTTACCTTCCATGTTTCTGATTCTGCTAGTACATATAATCTTATTTTAGGAAGAAAATAACTAGAGTAAATGAAGGCCGTCGCATTCACATACCATCAATAGTCAAATTTCCATATGAGGACTCCATCGTCCATATATACGCTGATGCACCCCTCCAGGAGATGGATACTGATTACATGGTGAGCATACCAACCACTCACGATTATGTGTTGAACATGAGTCATATTCAAAAGACTCGAACCCCTGGTGAGAGAACCGTTGCAGAAGTCCATCCCCCTACCCCTCCTAGTTCTCCCCCAATGCGTCGACAAAAATCAGTGAGAAGAGAGGATGGCTCAAACCTCGCCAAACTCTATGCCATTAACCCTACCACGACAAATGGGTAGGACCTTATATACCAACTTGATTACGTTCCTCACACCCAACTCGGTAAAAATAAGCAAGGTCGTGTAGGACCCATTGTCCCAATGCAAATGCGTAAGCACATAGGGTTAGGTCACCAATTAGACGGCTCGCAAACCGACTTGTCCCCTACCTCACCAAAGTGGTCTCTATATGACCACTTTGCCTATGGGACCATTGAGAAAGTAGATGTTCTAAAGCAGAAGGAGGTATCCTTCACTAGATCCCAAGAAGTGGAAATTGAGCGAATAACTAAAGCGTTCAATGATTTAACCAATTTAAATGATGATATTGATAAACCGCTCGAAGGAGTGAAGCCCATGTTTGATACTAAGGAATTTGCCGAAGAGAGGAGAGAAGAACCTCCAGAACCCGACCCACAAGTAGAAGATTAGGAATCCACTTACAACAAAGATTTTCATATAGCAACCTTGTAAGATAGTGAATAGCACTTACGTTTAACCTAGGAAAGAGATGACACTCCACAAGAAAATACTAACTCATATAGCATCTGCCTCGGCCTTGGCCTTGAGGGATGGGAATGCCCTTGGGACTCCCCTTGTATCACCTACCCATACCAACCTTGCTATAGGGCATACGCCAGTGCATTAGAGCATTTCACTAGTTGGATTCGGCACTCTACGATAGAAGAATCGAATCACTCCAACCTCGTGACCACTGACATAAGTAATGACCTACCAGCTCAGCTACTGACATAAGAAGTAGAAAATCCCAGCGGTCATCTGGTTGACCTAGGGGGAAACACTCAACACGCCCTCATAGAGTTTGAAGAGGAACTTGAACTAGACACTTCCACATCCCCAAATTCACTGCAACTCTAAATATTTTGGAAATCTCTAGAGGAGGAATGGCAACCCCCTCCGAGTGATGACGAGGACTACTGGATAGACCTCCCTACACTCGAGCTAGTAGAGCGGGCCAACCTAGGACATCAGGCGCTATCAGATCAAGAAGATGAATTCGATACCGCCTTCGACTCTAACCTAGAAGGATGGTAATGTCCTTGGGGTTCCCCCTGCATTCTTTACCATTATCAACCTCGGTGTCGAGCATGCGCGCTCATCCTAACATATTATGAAGATCAAGGAAAAGACTTTGCTACCCATGAGGATCCTTTGGGAGATCCCCCTCGGTGGGAGGAACAACATTATTATAACCTAGAGGATGATAGTTCAATTGACTACGATCTTCAAAGCTTCTTTGAAGAAGAGGCAATCAATGTGGCAGAAGAAATCCAAATGCTAGTGTCGCTGTCACCAACGTCACTCATTCAAAAGATCTCATTAGTTGAGGACTGCAAAAAAAAAATGCCAAATTCACGCCAAGTCCATATTTTTCTAAGAATCACCCGAACGGCTCCAGCAGTTGACTCGCTCCCTCCATTAGAAGAAGCAATTCTCCAGATGCCCCTTAAGGTGACCGACCCTGTACCATATTTATTATCAAAAATTAAAAAATAGAAAAAATAGAAAACCCTAAAAATTTAGAAATATAAAATCCAAAAATATCAGAAAACCTCAGAAAAGAAAGGAAACTCTTCGTCTCGAACCAATTTGTGGCCAACAAGGAGACTTTTCTCCTAGGGTTTCTATCCCATTCCCCGCATGAGGACGTAAAGCATCCCGGCTAAACAACAAGCCAGTGATCATACCGGATGAGATACTTTGTGACTTTGAGAGAAGAATCAGTAGTCTTGACCTTCACCTTACCAAAGATCTCTCAGTCATAGATTATGCCGATGAAGGGTTACCTTTTGCGAACTCAGATCCCCAGTGTAGCAATTTCATAGTATACAAACTTACCGAGGACGAAGAAAGAATACCAGTTTTCGAGGAGGCACTAGACTTCCAACAGGTTATCAAGCATTTCGATGAGAAAACCCATGCTGCTACGAAACGCATAGAAGAACTTAACTTTGGCACTAGAGAGAAACCCAAGAAGCTACTGATTAGTGCAACGCTTAACTCCAAGGAACCCTAACAAATTGCACAAGTCCTGTAAGAACACTTCGATTCCTTTGCATGGTCCTATGAGGACATGCCCGGTTTAGACCCATGTTTAGTAGAACATCGCCTCATCTTAGAACCTCATGCAAAGGTTGTTAAGTAGAAACTCCGCAGGATGTACCTACAAACTGCCCTCCAATTTAAAGAGGAAGTTGACAAGTTACACAAAGCCAAATTTATCCGAGTCGCTCTTTACCCTAAGTGGGTCACCAACATAGTACCTATCGCCAAGAAAAATGATAGAGTACGAATTTGCATCGACTTTCGAAACCTCAATCAGGCATGCCCAAACGATGACTTCCCACTTCCACACATTGGCACTCTAGTCGACAGCACCGCTGGACATGAGATGCTATCCTTTATGGATGATTTCTCTAGATATAATCAGATCAAATTAGCAAAGTCTGACCAAAAGAAGACTTCCTTCACCACACCATGGGGAACATCCTATTACGTCGTTATGCCTTTTTAGGATCAAGAACACAGGAGCCATGTATCAACGTGCCATGATAGCTATCTTTCATGACATGATGCATAAATGTGTAGAAGTCTACGTCTATGACATATTAGTGAAGTCTCAAACGCGAGTAGGACATATTGAAGTGCTCCAACTGGTATTACAAAGAGCTAAGAAATATCAGCTAAAAATGAACCCAAAGAAATGTGTTTTTGGGGTCACTTTCGAAAAATTACTTGGTTTCATAGTTAGCAAGCGAGGGATCGAAGTTGACCCTGCAAAAGTCAGAGTTATCCTCGAGATATCGCCTCCCAGTTATATCAAAGAATTATGAGGCCTGATAGGAAGATTGCAATTCATCAGAAGATTTATCTCTCAGCATTCGGACAGATGCGATCCTTTCTATAGACTACTTAAAGGAGAAACTGAGTACAAATGGGATGATCAGTGTCAGCAAGCCTTCGACAACATCAAGAAGTACCTCCTTAAACCGCCAATACTATTGCCACAAGTCCCCGAAAGACCCCTAATTCTATACCTCTCAGCGAATGATAAAGCAATGGAAGTAATTTTGGGACAATATGAAGAAGACGGCAAGAGAGAGAAGTCTATCTACTATCTCAGTAGGACGATGGTCAAATACGAATGAAAATACACTTTAATGGAGAAGACTTAATGACACTACTTCGGAGCACATAAAATACTAGTGCTAGCCCGAATGGACCCTCTGAAGTACGTATTTGAAAAGCCTGTAACATCAAGAAAGATCGCTCGCTGGCATATGCTCCTATAAGAATTCGATATCACTTACGTCACGCAGAAATCAATTAAGGGGCAAGCAGTCACTGATTATCTCGCAGATCTCCCACTCTCGGGTGATGAGCTCGTGCACGTAGATTTCCCCGATGAGGACCTACTCACGATTCATAACGAAGAGCTCGATAAGACCTCATGGATCCTTTATTTTGACGGTGCTCTAAATAACAAAGGAAAAGGGATCGAGATAGTCCTCCTAAGTCCAGAAGGAGTTATCATACCTAAGGCTTTTCGACTAGATTTCTCTGTCACTAACAATGTCACAGAATACGAAGCCTTTATAGTTGGACTATGAGCAGCGCTATAATTAGGTGTTAAATAGTTAAAAACCATCGGCAATTCTAAACTAGTAATTTCACAAGTCATAGGAGAATAGAAAACTAAGGAAAGGAGACTAATGGCATTCCAAGAAACCACTCAATATTTAATAAAGAAATTTGAAAGAATCTCTTTCACTCACATCCCTAGATTAGAAAACGAGCTCTCAAATTCCTTAGCCATGCTACCCTCAGTCATCAAAATACCCATCGGGCAAAATACCAAGACCTTCATCGAAAAGCTGACAGTACCCACCCACGAGATAGCATGGACCGTCAAGAGAGAACTACCAATCCTCCCCACAAGTACAAGACCAAAAGAAGCAATCACCTCGGAAAAGCACGTCAAGACAGAAATCGAAGTCTCTATATTCAAATTTGAAAAATCACCGACCGACGATGGACAACCGTGGTATTTTGACATCTGAAATTTTTTAAAACATTAACACATCCCCTCATACGCCACAAAGATCAAACGGAAGACTATAAGGAACCGATGCGCCCAATTCTGTGTGCTCGGTGAAACATTATACAAAGAAGCCTTCACTAAAAGAGTACCACTACGATGCGTCACGACTACCGAAAGACAATACATCATCCGAGAAGCACACGCTAGTGCCTGCGACGCCCACTCCGATAGATAGAGACTCACCGATCAAGTTACATGAAAAGGCTACTTCTAGTCAACAATGATCAGAGATTGCCACCTCTACGTCCAATCTTGCAAGCAATACCAAGAACATGCCACACTCGTCAAAGATCCATCAGTTGCATTGAATACTATGACCTCGCCATGGCCATTTTTGATATGGGCCTTCGATGTTATTAAACCTTTCACAGACATCGTTGGGAACACTTACAAGCACGTGTTCATACTTACAGCAACCAAATACTACACCAAATTGGCAGAAGCTGAATCCTATGTTGTAATCACCGCTTCAACACTCGTAAGGTTTATCGTTCAGAATATCATCACCAGGTTTGGAGTACCCAGGATGATTGTCACTAACAATGGACCACAGTTCATTACAGAAAAGATGAAGAAGTTATGCAAGAAGTACGACATCGATTTGTGCCATTCATCACCGTTCTACCCTCAAGGCAATGGACAGGCAGAAGCTATGAACAAAATGCTAATTCGAATCCTAAAGTACACAGTAGAAAGGAGCAATGGAGTCGACTAGCCTGAGTGACTACTAGAAGTACTCTGGGCCTATAGGACCTCTATTCGTACGGCCACTGGTCAAACTCCCTACCTCCTTACCTACGGGATGGAGGCAGTCCTACCATATGAGATACAAGTACCATCCTTACGGATTCAACTCGATGATGAGCTCTCCTTAGATGAGAGGAGAATTGCCCTACTCACATAGCTAGAGCAGCTCGATGAAACAGGTTTAAGGGCAGCTGATCACGCTCAGGTATATCAAAGGAGAGTGGCCAGGGCTTATGATAAGAAAGTCCTTGAACGAACCTTTAATATTGGGGAATTAGTCTTTCAGAAAATCATGCCTTCTAAGCATGCCCATCCAAAAGGAAAAATGAAACTGAACTGGGAAGGCCCTGTTGCTTAATTCTAAGTGTGCATGATTTATTTATGTTTTAAAAACAGATTTGCAAATGATGAATTATACTGAATTTGGAAAACTAAAACGAATAAAGAAATATCAGCACAGAGAGAAGTAAATTAGCCTGCAAGATCAGGGCCAATTGTAGCAAGTTTTGAGTGTAAGGGAGTAAAAGATCGTCCATAGGGAATTGATTTAAAATTTAAGATAAACCTCCAGATCTGAGCTACCAGATCTGGCCTCTTATCCAATCTACAAAGCGCATAAGATGAGAGGTTGAATTTGTCACATTAACTAAATGATAAAAGTAACAATTAAACTAAATGATCCAGATCTGAGTTGGGGAGATTTTGATGTAAATTAATAAGAATGGAGAAATAATATCTAACTTTGATTCGGTTCTTGAAACAAAATGAGAATAAATGTAGATCAAATGAGAGATGATCCAATCTTCATCTGGCTATAAGCACAGAAGCAAGAGAAAGTAATCTAACTCAAGGATAAGAGTTAAACTTATGGCTATGGTATGTCTACTTTAATGGCCACAGACCATCCAACAGTCTTTAATCGGAACCCTCAATTCAGAACAAGAAACACTACTACAAATGCTGTGAAAGATTAGGTTACAAACACTAATTCCCACAGGGATAATGAATCAAGGGAAATTGCTTGAAAAACAATAAATCTAAAGGAGTCTAGTGCAATAAGGAGATCATAGGGAACCCTCAACACGAATCTAATTGAGAACGTATGGTTCACAGCAATCTTTTCAAATTCACCATTTCAATTACAGAGCACAGCTTAAACAACTCTCGGATTTGTAGTCTTGAATACAATTCTCTTTTGAATTACAAAAGTATCTCACAGCTCTCAATTGCAAGTAAAAGTTAGGCTATTATAAGAGTTTCAGACAAGCTATCTAAATTGGAAATGGAGCAACAGAAATGAAACTCAAAATCTGGATATCCAAATTGGGCAAATGGTTCATCTATTTATAGTTTCCCCCAGGTCTAGCTCAGATGTGTATCGACCAATCAGAATTGCTTAGATCTGTATCAACCAATGATAGTCGAGCATGAGGATCCAGATCTGTTTTGGCCAATCAGAATTGCTTGATTTGGTTCAGCCAATCAGAAGACAGAAGCATCAATTCTATTATGTAATTCGAAAATCTATTAGAGCTTCTAGAAGTTCCTGCCAAGTGATTTCTTCTCTGGGTGTTCACATGGGGTGGAATATGCCTTTGGTTCGTGCTCAGAATCTTCTGGAATGTCCCTAGTTTTTAACTGCATTGGGGCACGTGCAAAAGATTACTGAATTACCCTTGCAGATGCTAGGAATCTTCAAAATATCATTTCGCATAGTCTGGGGAACTTTTCACAGAGTTCTGTGACTTCTGAAGCTCTTTTCGCACAGTTCTGATGATGTTCGCTAGGAGTTCTCTTCTTTTCGAAAAGGTCAGAAATCCTTTCGAAGAGTTCAGGTGCTTTTCGAAAGCTAAGCCTGGAGCTTTTGGTTCTTTTCAAAAAGTACAGATTCTTTTTGAAAAGTTCAGATTCTTTTCGAAAAGTTCTCTGTACTGCTTTCTTTTGTTCGAATTGCTCCACACTTCTTTTCTCGGTTGAGACTAGGTCTTTGCCTCTTCAGTTCAGGCATTTTGACAGCTAGTGAGGTTGTCTCTTCTCCTTCTTCCTCCGGATCAACATGGATCTTTATCTTTTTGGCACATTTAGGCTACTTTCAAGGTTATGTCTGCCTTTATTGTTAGCTGTAAAAAACACACTTAGACCACTTATTTAGTTCTCTCAAAGGTCTATCAAGACCCAGGTTAAGGGGTGGAAAATGGTATTTTCTAGTTCTCAACACACCCCCAAACCTAGGCTTTCCTAGTCCCTGAGCAAAGATAAAATTTAAAAACAGAATGAAAAAGCCGCTTTTGTAGGGAACACAGTTGCATTTAGCATATGCAACAAGCCTTGTAAACCCCTAGGTGATCCCTAGTGGAGGAGTGAAGTCTCCTGAGGGTTTTCAGTGAAGGTACCCACAAACTTCTCCAATAAATTAGTTAATATCAATGCAGTTCTGTTAAGGCAGACTTTTATCCAATTTAGATAGTTCATACCTTCATCAGTCAAGCTGTAAAAAGATCTTCAAGAAAACATCAGTTTAAAACTAAAATCTTACTGTAATTCCTTTTACCATTCACTCACTTTATGTCACAAAGATTTTACAAGAAAAATTAATGAAAACCTTGCCTTCTATTTGAAAATTCAGTTTTGATGCTACCCCAAATAATTTGATTTCAAACTCAACTCTCACCATGGTTTTTACTCATCATGCAAAAAGGAGGGTTGTATTATTTCACACAGCTCAAGAGCAGTTACAGTCCTCAAATAGGATTGTAAGCAGGAGCATAGGCTTTGCTTTTTAGTTCTGAAATCACTGCTCTTTTCACCATAGATTACACAAAATCCTTATCTCCATGTGACAGCTCAATCCATCATTGATCAGTAAGGACTTTGACATGGGTTGTAATGTGGCTTATGATTGAAATTTATCAAGACTAAAGAGATGGAATGGAATTCAAAGTTGAGAAGTCAGTCAAGGTAAGAAAGTGGTGGACACACCTTCTTCATTCAGCACAATTTCATTTTCTTCTTTCAATTTTTAGAGCCAAAGTGGCCATCTTTTCCTCTTTTTTTTTCAAACTTCCAATGAAATGACTCCCTTTTCTTTTTTTTTTATATATATATATATAGCAATATTTACTGGCATGCCACATTTCAGTTGTTGATACATCATTGCCTTCAATTATTTTTCTTCTTCTTTTACCAAACTGTTACTGAACTCTCCTTTCTTCAGCTTCCTTTCCTTTACCTTCTGAATTCTGAGAATGAGGGTTAGGCTAAATGAGGTTGATGAGGTTTCAAAGAAATCTCAGATTTATAAAGCTCAAATGGTGTGTATCAAGGGCAGTTTCAAAAGGTGGGATCTTTTAAGGCTCAAACTGTCCAAAAGGAGGCCCTACATCATGTCTTTAATATCATGATTGCTGTCAAGTTATTTCAATTTGAATATGTGTAACTTCTAGTGAAAATAAGCAGGTTCAAACAGTCCCTAGAGCAGAAAAAATTGCCAATTCATATCTCCCAAAAATACATTTCAGGCCCAAGTCTCACTGGGTGTAGTTATCTATCAACTTCCTGAGGTATATTATCACTGTTTTCTCTCTTTTTAGGTTTACTAAAACATCAATTTTTATTTTGAAATTTTTTTGACATTCACTTCATGAAAGTATTGGAATTACACTAAAAAATAGTTTTAAAAGTTTTAACTTCCTCATTTTTCAGGTGTGAAATCACTTCATTTTCAAAAATTCTGCTGATCATCAGCTGCATTAATGTTAACTCAATTATTGGCATTTACACACCCCAAACCTATGGTGGCGAGGTCCTTTGGTCCGAAGTGTATTAGCAAAGAAAAGAAACAATCAAACAGAAATCATAATAACAAGAAGAAAGAAAAGAAATGCACAATGTATGTACAATGTATTAACACAAAACCAAAATTTTATATTATAGACCCATAAAACAGATATGTACAATGTATTCTAATAACTGAGGTCAAAATCTGTATCATAAGTTGGTTCAACGGGATCAGAACTGGAGTCACTATCAGAGTCAGAACTAGAATCAGTATTGGAGTCTGAACTTGATTGAGCCTTCTCCTGGATTGTGTTTTTCAGCTCGGTGTATTCCTCAGTTTTGATCTTTTTGGTGAGGCGAATATACTTTTCAAGTCTAGTAGTCCTCAATTTTTCCTGTTCAAGCTATGCTTGCAACATGGTCACCTTGTGTTGCTCACTCCTAACCATCTGAAAAGTTTGACCCAGTAGGTCCTGCATCTTCTCTCTCAAATTTCATGAACAACTCCAATTTCTGAATTTGGTTTTCATAAGGGGTTCTAATGTAAGCTTGCAGATCAGCTAACCGTTTGAGGGCATCGCAATAGATATATGGATTCTCTTCCATAGCCTTTTTGAGAGTGGCAAATCTGGGAATGGGAATGGAGTGGTAGGGGACCAAAGGTATCCTAGCAGTGGGAGTGGGAGAAGAGGAGTCCAAAATAATGATCTCAGGGTCTGTCTGAATGGATTGATCAGAGAAAGTGAGGAGAGGTGAAGGGGAATCAATAAGAACTACCTCCGGTTCTGTTTGGGTAGCATGGGCAGTAGTGGTGAGGGTGGGTGGATCAACAAATACTACCTCAAGGTCGGTTTGGGTAGCATGGTCATCAACAGCAGGCACAATGGCTAAGGTATTTGTGTGGGATGTGGAGGCTAAGGTTTGGAGAAGGGCATTTGTCACAAACTGATTGTCTGTGTTGATCTGTAGTTGGGCTTGGATGGATTGGAGAAAGGTAAATATTTGGCTAATTGATTCAGGTGTGGGTGTGGTATGCAGAGTAGGGGCTGGTAAAACTGAAGTAGATGGTTGAGGTGCAATGGGTGGAATGGTTGTGGTGAAGTAGCCAAATGAGTGAAATGAGGTGGGTCAGGTATAGGTACATATTCAAGCCCAATATTCTCTAAAATAGATCCCATCAGTGATGAATAGGCCTCTGTAGTGAATATCTCAGGTTCAGTTTGGGTATGAGTTACTTCAGGTGTAATAGTTGAATTAGTAGGTGAACTTGAGAAGCTATGGAGAAGGGAAGTGCTAGGAGATTGTTCAACAAAATCAGGGGCTAAATCTAGGATATTGTTGAGAGAAATTGGTGGTGTGAGTATGGCTGGAGTGGCTGGTGGAGAGGAGTCTGCAACTGGGATTATGTTGGTTATGGGAGATGGGATTGCTTGAATGGGTGCAAGAATAGGAGCTGGGCTAGGTGAGGTGGGTAAGATGACAACTTCTTCAAGAATGGGTGCCGCTGAAGAGCTGGTCACCACAAGAAGGACAACTTGTTCAATGTCAGCTGCAGTTGAAATAGGTGCAGCTAAAGAGCTGGTCATCTCGGTGCAGCAAAGCGGAGTTCTAGGGTGGTTGAGGGCAAGTTAGAATGGCGGAGTTCAATAGCATTTGAGAGGCTCCATTTTCTCCCTCATTCTATTCAACATTGCTTGACTTGTAGTCCAAGCCTTTTTCACAAATGCATGAGGAGATATAACTTCAAATGGCTCTTGCTCATCAATGTCAAACTTGGCTCTTAGTAGGGCTGTGATTAGCCTACCAAATGGTATTCCAGCTAATTTCTGCTCCTTTTTCAGCTTGATACTAATATCAGCCATGGCTTCAAAAATCAACATAGGGGCATTGAAAAATTGCCCCGTAGAAAAATGGAAGAGAGCCTCTAAAATTGGTGTCCTTCTTTCCTGGCTGTGCCCAGTGACATAAAAACATCCCCTCAAAATGGAATCTATCAGCAAAAATTGAGGTGCTAGGTCTCTCCTCATTATGGATTATCCAGTTCCAACTATGCCTTGGGTTAAATGTGCAGCCATTTCTCTGAAAGAGGCAATTTCTGGTGCGGCCAATGGACTAGCAGGATCATGTTGAAAAGGTATCCCCAAAGCATTCCCAATGTCTTCATAAGCGACAGTGAAATCGCAATCATCAATGAAAATAATATGAGTAGGGACATTAGCATCCTTCTCTATCACTTTTACCAAGTTTTGGTACCATAATCTCACCATTCGTGGATAAATTTTCTCTGGAAGTGGGGTTAGGATATTGCTCAGTGAGACATCCCTAATTTATTTCAAAGATAACTGACATTCAGGTTTGTTGTAGAAAAAGGTCTCATCAACAATAAATTCTAGAATTAGCTTCTGAGCTTCAATAAATGGGTTTGGCAGTACCAAATGAATAGGCAAAGGAGGAAGCGCAGACTCAGGGCTAGTATCAGCTGTTGGGTTGGGTTCCTCATATCTAACCTTTTTTCCCTTCTCAATCATATCAGCTTTATCCATTGAAAGTTTCCTTTTAGCTAAAGCTTTGGTTTTTCCTTTTTTGGACGATTTGCAAATTTTCTTAGCAGAAGATTTTTGGAACATTTCAGCCAATGATTTTTCAGCTTTCCCCATTCTAAAGCTTTGTCTAAAAACTCTCACAATAAACGCTGACACCAAATCAAACTTTGCAAATGATAAACAGAAGAAATGCACAGAAAAATACCAAAATCTAGGGTTTTGGTTGAACTTGTTGCTTGCTCGCTGAAATCCACCAGAACCAGAAGCAAAAAATCCCTCTCTTCAAGCTTAAACCATCGAACAAATATGAAGAAAAGTGTGGCTGAATTCTAAAAACACGCAAGGAAGGAAAGAAAAAGGGTTTTCTGTGAAACAGGACGTTCTCAGAAGGCTTTCGAATATGAAACCCTTACTTCGAAAGGGTTTAAATATGCTCAAAATGATTTTTGAAAAATATCTTTGAAGTTTTTGAAAAGTTCAAAATAGTCCTTTTTTACAAGTGATACCATTGAAAAGCATATTGCTTCGTAAACAATTATTGAACAACAAATAGCTTGAACTAACTTTTGAAAAGCAAATCATTACGAACAAACTATTGAAAAGCAAATCATTCTTTTGAGCAATTGAATTCTGAGTTCGACTCCTTTTCGAAAAGTTAATTAAACTTTTCGAGAAGGATTTTTTTTCTTTGCGAGTTAATTTTTTTATAAATTTAAACTTCTCGAATTGAAAGTAAAAATGACTAAAAACAGAGAGCAAACAACTATGCAAAAACTATAAAACAAGCACTGGTAAAATACATATTATACAGTTGTTTATCCTCAGATATGGGACGGATCTTGATGATAGATGGTTAGCACAGGCTCCAGGGTATTTTCAATGCATGGTTTGAGCCTCTGACTATTTACTTTCAAGATTCTTCCATCACTTGGGTCCAAAATTTCAACAGCCCCAGAAGGAGATGCATGAATGACTTTATATGGCCCTTCCCATCTAGATCTCAGCTTTCTAGGAAAAAATTTTAGTTTTGAGTTAAATAGCCATACCTTAGAGCCAGCTATGAACTCTTTTCTCAACAAATTTTTATCATGGAAGGCTTTGACTTTCTCTTTGTAAGATCTTGCATTGGTGTATGCATCCATCCTCAGCTCTTCTAACTCCTCAAGCTGCAGTTTCCTGTGATTACCAGCAGTAGTAAGATCCATGTTCAAGGTTTTAATAGCCCAAAAGGCCTTATATTCTAACTCCATTGGTAAATGGCATTCTTTTCCATAGACCAATCTGAATGGGGACATGCCAATTGGGGTTTTATAGGCTGTCCTATATGCCCATAATGCATCATTCAGCTTAAAGGACCAATCCTTTCTGTCCTTCTTCACAGTCTTTTCCAGTATATATTTGATTTCCCTATTGGAAATCTCTACTTGTCCACTGGTTTGTGAATGATATGGAGTAACTACTCTATGAGTCAAAGAGTGCTTTTTCAATAAAGCTTCAAAATGTTTATTACAAAATGGCTTCCCCCATCACTAATAATAGCTCTGGGAGAACCAAACCTGGAAAAGATGTTATCCTTTAAAATTTTCAGAACCACTCTGTGATCATTGGTTTTAGTGGCTCTGGATTCAACCCATTTGGATACATAATCCACAGCTACTAAGATAATTACAACCATTGGAAGGAGGAAAGAGACCCATGAAGTCTATCCCCCAAATATCAAACAGTTTAACTATCAAAATAGGCTATAATGGCATTGAGTTTCTCTTAGAAATGCTGCCCAATTTCTGGCAGTTCTGGCAAGACTTATAGTGCTGCATAGCATCTTTGAAAAGTGTAGGCCAATAAAATCCACACTGCAAAACCTTTGCAGCAGTTTTGTTGCCACTAAAATGACCTCCACAGGCCTGTTCATGACACATAGAAAGTATGCTATGAAGGTCTTCTTCAGGGACACATCTTCTTATTATTTGGTCTGCACAAATCTTGAACAGATAAGGATCCTCCCAAATAAAATGTTTAACCTTTGAGAAGAAAAGATCTTTATCCATTTTATTCCAATGTTGAGGAGTTCTTCTAGGAGCCAAAAAGTTGACTATGTTTGCAAACCAAGGGGTGTGTACACTGATAGCAAAAAGTTGCTCATCAGGGAAAGATTCATTGATAGGCAGCCTATCAATCTCAGCAGTTAAAATTATAGACAGGTGATCAGCCATCACATTCTCCACACCCTTTTTATCTTTGATCTGTAAATCAAACTCCTGTAATAGGAGGATCCACCTGATTAATCTTGGTTTGGTATCCTTCTTAGACAGAAGGTATTTCAGGGCTGAGTGGTCAGTGAACACCACTATTTGTGAACCCAAAACATATGACCTGAATTTCTCTAAAGCAAAAATAATTGCCAGCAGCTCCTTCTCAGTTGTTGTATAATTGAGCTGTGCATCAATCATTGATCTACTGGCATAAGCTATGACATGAGGCAGCTTATCCTTTCTCTGCCCAAGAACAGCTCCCAAAGCATAATCTGATGCATCACACATTAGTTCAAAAGGCAGTGAATAGTCTGGAGACTGTAATATTGGAGCTGAAATCAAACAGTTTTTTAAGAATTCAAATGCCTACAAGCATTCACTGTTGAAAACAAAAGGGACATCTTGGCACAATAAATGACAAAGAGGCTTGGATATTTTACTGAAGTCCTTAATGAACCTTCTGTAAAATCCAGCATGTCCTAGAAAACTTCTGATTTGTTTAACAGTTTTGGGAGGTGGCAAATGTGCAATTAAATCAATTTTTGCTCTGTCCACCTCAATGCCCTTGTGGGAGACAACATGGCCAAGGACAATGCCTTGGGTGACCATGAAATGGCTCTTCTCCCAGCTCAAAACTAGATTGGTTTCTTCACATCTCTGTAACACCAATTTGAGATGAAGTAAATACTGGGCAAAACTGTCTCCATAGATTGAAAAATCATCCATAAAAATATCCATAAATTGGTCAATCATATCAGAGAAAATGGAGTACATGCATCTTTGAAAGGTAGCAGGAGCATTACAAAGACCAAAAGGCATTCTCCTATAAGCAAAAGTGCCAAAAGGGCAAGTGAATGTGGTCTTTTCCTGATCTTCTGGATACACAAGAATCTGGGTGTAACCAGAGTAACCATCAAGAAAATAGTAATAAGCTTTTCCTGCTAGCTTATCTAAAATTTGATCAATGAATGGAAGAGGGAAATGGTCTTTTCTGGTCATTGTGTTTAATTTTCTGTAATCAATACAGACCCTCCAACCAGTTGTTTGTCTGGTTGACATAAGCTCACCAGAATCTGAGGTTACAACAGTGATCCCAGATTTCTTAGGTACCACCTGTGTAGGTGCCACCCAAGCTGAAAATGAAATGGGGTAAATGACCCTTGCATCCAACAGTTTAACAACCTCTTTCATGACCACTTCTTGCATATGAGGATTCAGTCTCCTTTGCATTTACCTAAAAGGCTTTGCATCTTCTTCCAAATGAATTTTATGCATACAAACAGCTGGACTGATTCCTCCCAAATCAGCAATAGTCCAGCCAATTGCTTTCTTATGTTGTTTCAATATAATCAACAGCTCTTCCTCCTGCTCCTGAGTGGGGGAGGAAAAAATAATCGCAGGCAATATTTTATGGTCTCCTAAAAACACATATTTTAAATTTTCTGGCAATTGCTTCAGCTCTACATCAGGTGGGCTGAGAAAAGAAGGTAGCAAAGGTACCTTAGTTGTTTGTGGAAGAGGAAGAATAATAGGTTTCCATGAAGAAAAACTCGCTGATTGATCATGAGTTCCTTGCACAACCTTTGCTTCCTCAGACTTTGAGGTACAATCCGTTTTTTCCATAGCATTTTTCCAAGCATTTTTCAAGTCTGTGGTAAAATCTTCACACTGCAAAAACTGTGGTAGAGTCTCTTCCACCAGTTCATCCAATAAATCAACAAGAAAACATTCCTCAGAACTGAATTGAGGCTGTGTGACTGCATTATAAACATTTAATTTCACCTTCATATTTCTAAAAGAGACTTCCATAATACCAGACTTGCATTGAATGCAAGCATTGGTATGTAGCAGAATGGTCTCCCAAAATACGAGGATGGAAGTTTTGCTTTTTGTAGGTTCCATGTCCAATACCAGAAAATTTGCAGGGTAGAAAAACTTATCTACTCCTACCAATGCATCCTCAATCATCCCAACTGGCTTTTTTTCAGATCTGTCTGCTAGTTGTAACACCACATGAGTGGGTTTTAATTCTCCCAAACCTAGTTTCTCATATACAAAATATGGAAGCAGGTTGACACTAGCAGCAAAATCTAATAAAGCCTTTTCAATGGTATGTTCCCCAATAATGCAAGGGATTGTGAGGATTCCAGGATCTTGAAGTTTAGGAGGTGTGGTAATGGACAAAACCTGATTAACTCTTTCCACAACAAAGACCTTCATGGATAACTGTATCCTAGATTGTCTTTTGTGAGTGCAAATATCTTTCAAAAATTTTACATATGCTGGGATTTGTTTGATTGCATCAAGCAAAGGTAGATTTATCTTGACTTGCTTGAAAGTCTCCATCATTTCATCTATTTTTGTGTTCCCTTTATCAAAAGGGGATATAGATTTCATGGCATGAGGAAATGGTAAATGAGGAACTAGTCCTTCATTTACAGCTTAGAAACATCATTTGAATATTTTTGATTTTTTTGTTGTTCATTTTTTTGATTTTTCTGAGGTACATCAGCACCCCCAATGCTAACATCATGCTGCTCCTGCTGCATATCTCTATCAGTTTCCTCAATTTTTTTTTCTTCCTTTTTAGTACCCACTTTGTTATTTAGAATTCTTCCACTTCTCAAAGTAGTGACAGTTTTTACTTCTTCATGTGAAATAGAAGCCTCTCCAACCATGTCCTTTGGGATTGTTCAAAGGTTGGCTGGGTAACCTTCCATCCTCTCTTTTGGCCAAAGTAATTGAAAGTTGACCCAATATTTCTTCAATATTCTTTATGCTCTGACTGTGAAAGTTCACAGTCTGAGTTAAAGACCCTAAATTCTGGAGTGAATTTAGAACTTGATCTTTAAAAGAAGGGGATCTGGAAGGGGCTTGAACTGGAGCAGATTGCTGTACAGGTTGTTGTGGCATGGGCTGCTGAAAAGTTGGCTTGGTATAAAAATTCTGCTGATAAGGCTGAGCAGTTTTGAAAGGTACTTGGTTCTTTGATTGCTGATGCTGTTGTGATTGATAATTGCCCTGGCTCCACCTCAAATTGGGGTGCCCTCTCCATGCAAATTCATTTGACTGCATCTGTCCAAATGATTGGGCAGTATGAGCTTGTTCCACCACTAGATTTGGGAAATGTGGTGCAACAGGACATTGATCATGTGAATGAGTAGGGGACTGGCATATCAGATATGCCTCCTCTACTCTTGCAACCATTAGATTTTTAAGTGAGTCCATCAATCTATCAAACTTTATGGTTAAATTATCCATCTTCCTTTCCAACTCATTCACCTCATAAATCTTTCCTTTGGTGGTTTGCTGATTGTTCAACCTAGCAGGATTCTCAATATCTCTTGACAAAGATTCTTGTTGAGTTGAATTTTCACCAATTACTTCAAATAAATCCCAAACCTCCTCAACTATTTTTTGCAAGTAAGTACCTCCACAGGAAGCATCTACCATATTCTTGCCCTTTTGATCAATTCCTTGATAGAAGCTTTGAACAAGCTACCATCGGGGGATTTGATGATGAGGACATTGCCTTAAAAGTTCTTTAAATCTTTCCCATGCTTCATGGAAAGTTTCAGTTGAATGTTGTGAGAAGGAAATAATACTTTGTCCCAACTGGCTGGTTTTAGACATAGGGAAATATTTGGCTAAAAATTGACACTACAAATCATTCCAAGAAGTGATACTATTTGGTGCTAACATTGACAACCATGCTCTAGCTTTGTCCTTTAATGAAAAAGGAAAGAGCTTAAGCTTGGTTGCCTCTGGACCAAGTCCAGCTATGTTGAATGTGGTGCAAAGAGACAAGAATTCATTCACATGTTTGTATGGATCTTCCTTACTCAAACCATGAAAGGAAGGAAGCATTTGGATAGTTGATGATTTGATCTCATAATTTCCTTCAACAGTAGGAAATTGAATGCAAAATGAAGAATTATAGGCACCAGGTGTAAAGTAATCCCTCAAAAGTCGAGGTTCTTCACCCATAGTAGCTGTTTCAGCAGAATTCTGTGATGTTTTTCTGGCTCGTAGTAGCCTTTCAACTTCTAAATTTGGAGGGTCAATCTCAGGGCTGAGAGTCCTCCTACCAAACATACAACACAGAACAGAGAATCAAATTATGCACAGCAAACCTTCATAATTCCTTTTAAAGTAGATTCCACGCTTCAAAATGTATATGAATAATTGTACAAATTTAAACAATAGAATTGTTTAGCACTGATGTAAAAATAAAAACAAAATGAAAACTTAGGTCTACCTATTTTAAAACAAATTCCCCGGCAGCGGCGCCAAAAACTTGTTGCTTAATTCTAAGTGTGCATGATTTATTTGTGTTTTGAAAATAGATTTGCAAATGATGAATTATACTGAATTTGGAAAACTAAAAAGAATAAAGAAATATCAGCACAGAGAGAAGTAAATTAGCCTGCAAGATCAGGGCTAATTTAAAATTTGAATGTAAGTCAGTAAAAGATCGTCCACAGGGAATTGATTTAAAATTTAAGATAAACCTCCAGATCTGAGCTACCAGATATGGCCTCTTATCCTATCTACAAAGCACATAAGATGAGAGGTTGAATTTGTCACATTAACTAAATGATAAAAGTAACAATTAAACTAAATGATCCAGATCTTAGTTGGAGAGATTTTGATGTAAATTAATAAGAATGGAGAAATAATATCTAACTTTGATTCGGTTCTTGAAACAAAATGAGAATAAATGTAGGTCAAATGAGAGATGATCCAATCTTCATCTGGTTACAAGCACAGATGCAAGAGAAAGTAATCTAACTCAAGGATTAGAGTTAAACTTATGGCTATGGTATGTCCATTTCAATGGCCACAGACCATCCAATAGTCTTTAATCTAAACCCTTAATTCAGAATAAGAAACACCACTACAAATGTTGTGAAAGATTAGGTTACAAACACTAATTCCCACAGGGATAATGAATCAAGGGAAATTGCTTGAAAAATAGTAAATCTAAAGGAGTCTAGTGCAATAAGGAGATCATAGGGAACCCTCAACCCGAATCCAATTGAGAACGTACGGTTCACAGCAACCTTTTCAAATTCACCATTACAATTACAGAGCACAGCTTAAACAGCTCTCAGATTTGTAGTCTTGAATACAATTCTCTTTTAAATTACAAAAGTATCTCATAGCTCTCAATTGCAAGTAAAAGTTAGGCTATTACAAGAGTTTCAGACAAGCTATCTGAATTGGAAATGGAGCAACAGAAATGAAACTCAAAATCTGGATACCCAAATTGGGCAAATGCTTCATCTATTTATAGTTTTCCCCAGGTCTAGCTCAGATGTGTATCGACCAATCAGAATTGCTTAGATCTATATCAACCAATGGTAGTCGAGCATGAGGATCCAGATCTGTTTTGGCCAATCAGAATTGTTTGGCTTGGTTCAGCCAATCAGATGACAGAAGCATCAATTCTGTTATGTAATTCAAAAATCTGTTAGAGCTTCTAGAAGTTCCCGCCAAGTGATTTCTTCTCTGGGTGTTCACATGGGGTGGAATATGCCTTTGGTTCGTGCTCAGAATCTTCTGGAATGTCCCTGATTTTTAACTGCATTGGGGCACGTGCAAAAGATTACTGAATTACCCTTGCAGATGCTAGGAATCTTCAAAATATCATTTCACATATTCTGGGAAACTTTTTGCATAGTTCTGTGACTTCTGAAGCTCTTTTCGCACAGTTCTGATGTTGTTCGCTAGGAGTTCTCTTCTTGTCGAAAAGGTCAGAAATCCTTTCGAAGAGTTCAGGTGCTTTTCGAAAGCTAAGCCTGGAGCTTTTGGTTCTTTTCGAAAAGTACAGATTATTTTCGAAAGGTTCAGTTTCTTTTCGAAAAGTTCTCTGTACTACTTTCTTTTGTTCGAATTGCTCCACACTTCTTTTCTAGGTTGAGACCAGGTCTTTGCCTCTTCATTTCAAGCATTTTGACAGCTAGTGAGGTTGTCTCTTCTCCTTCTTCCTCCGGATCAACATGGATCTTTATCTTTTTGGCACATTTAGGCTACTTTCAAGGTTAAGTCTGCCTTTATTTTCAGCTGTAAAAAACACACTTAGACCACTTATTTAGTTCTCTCAAAGGTCTATCAAGACCTAGGTTAAGGGGTGGAAAATGGTATTTTCCAGTTCTCAACAACGACTCGTGAGCAAACCTTGTCTAAAGAGTCATCGTTGAAGAATGTGAGGGCAGGTTGTCTTAATGGTGTGGCGCAGCCTAACACCGTGCTCGGGGTAGGAGGTGGCCTCTCTTATCGCTCTTGTTCTTCTGAAAATTTTCGTGGCCTAATGGTTTCATATGCGGCGGCCAACCCTCGAAGCAATTCTTCAGAGTCGTCATCTCCTCTTTGTATTCTTTAAATACTGAGTTCTATGATCTATTGAGCGGTGAGGTTTTGTCCGAAATTACCATCTCTCCCATTATGATTATTACCGGTGTGTGGGGTGGAGAAGGGATTTTCTTGCTCACTGGCCATGTTAATCTCGGGTTGTCGTGGGCTGGAATTGTGAAATAGTTCTTCTTCGTACGTGGGGTTGTTATGATATCCCCACAATAGTGGGCCTCCTAAACTCACTCTTCATATGTCAGGCATCTCGAGTCTTTGACGAAGACTCATATTTATATAAAAGGGAATCTAAATACTTGATGGAAAGAAAACTAGGGAGATAAGATGAAAACTAACTATCTAGAAAAAGAGTTTGCAAAAGTGTCCCATCGCGATCGACAGTCTATTGGTGCGCACTTTTCTGGGTTCCTCTCGGTCCCTGTTGAATCAGTAGTTCCAATTCTGTCCAAGTGGACTCTTGCGATGCAGCTTTTGAAGTGTTAAAAATAAAGGAGTTTTCTAGGAAGGTTTCTAGTTCATTGCGATCACCAGTTGCAGATATTTAACGACGCTACAACACATCAATGATCACGCTTTAGAGCGGGTATGAGTTACTTCTTTACTGAATCGTCCACCTGCGAACGCTAACAGTTATGTCTTTTCTTATAATTTAGATAGTTTAATCTTCTTTTCCTTCCAATTATTGTAATAGTTCTGATCAATTTAGGCTTCCCAATTGTGTTGTGAGTTTAGTTATGTGGAAATTTATTATAGTTTATTTAATTTTATATTCTAATTCTATCTGGAGTCTAATTAATTTTGGTTTCCTAGCACTACTGGAATTCTAATTAATATAGTGTCCTAATCCCATTAGAAGTCTGATTAATTTTAGTCTCCTAATCTCATTAGAAGTCTGATTAATTTTAGTCTCCTAATCCCATTAGAAGTCTAGTTGTGATCAGGTTTCCTAATTGTACTAGGAGTGCATATGTAGTAGTTCTGGTGAAACTCTAATTAAATCGAGCATGCTAGTTATACTGAAATTCAAATTTAAGCAAGTATGCTAGTTATATTCTAATTAAATCAAGTATAACAATCTTACTGGAATTCTAATTGAAGTAGAAGATTGAGTTTACTAGAATTCTAATTTGGGCAATGAATTAATGTTATATGAATAAAATAGAAAAATCTAGTTGAGAGAAACAAACTAATTAGATTAAAATTCTGATTAGAGCAATGAGTTAACCAATTAAAATTTGATTTACAGAAATTAATCAATCATACTATAATCTAATTAACTTAATTAATTAATTATGCTGAAATAAAATAAATCTACTAGTTAATTATACTAAAAAGATAAGAAAAGCAATTAATTAATTCTAAAATTCTAAAAAAAAGGGATTTGGGACCCGCTATGCTAAGGAGGATTGACCTCATTTTCGAGTACCTCCGTAAGCTCCCTTGGGCAAATCGGGTGGCTGAGATTGAAGATAAATTGAATTTATGATGATAAAAAAGATTTTTAGATTTTTCAGAGTCGATTTCAGAGTAATAATTAGGAATTAAATTAAGAAACTAGAATTATAGGAACTAAAATTAATACTTAGGATTTTTGGAGGTATTAAAATAGGGAATTAAAACCATAATTTAAAATTTTAAGACTGAATTCGGGTCCGAAATCAGAAAATCGGACTGATGATTAAGGACTGATTCTAGAATCCAAGGATTAGAACCAAAAATTAATGATAGGACTGGAGATTAAGATTTTAAAATGGAATTAAACTAGGGTCGGTAAATTAGACCGTCGAATTAAGGACTGGTTCTAAATTTAGATAACTAGAACCAGAGATAAAAATCACGGTATAAAAAAATGGGTGCTACGGTCTCGGGCTGAAAATTAAAACTTATAATTAAAACTAAGAGAAATATCCTAAGTCTAAAAGTAAAATTTTTACCTATGACTGGGGCTGTGGAGAGAAATCATCGGAGGTTCGGAGTTTGAATCTCGAAATCATTGTTAGATTACTTTATGGGTTTGTCCTCGGAGTTCTCTGGGTTTGGAATCCCAGAAAATCTGTTCTCTCTCAAAAATTGCCCAGCCTCTTCGGGGCGAATTAGAAAAAAATCTTTTATAGGTTTTTCTTTAATTAAGTGGCTTGTTTCAAACGTTTAATCAAATTGCACGCCGGCCTCCCGGCGCTTAATCTCTTTGCATTGGTCACCGACTCAGTGAGCAACCGGCTAACTTGGTCAGCGAGTTTCCTAGTCCTAATAGCATTAGAACTAATTGCACGCCTATTTTTGGATGTGTAATCCAATTAAGCGCGACTCTCGAAGCATTTATTAGAGGAAACTTAGCGTTCAAAGACAGTGAGGCTAGGCCGGGCGTAGGCCAATTACGTGCTCATGATGTGGCGCTCAATGCGATCGCGCATTTCATGATAGACGCGTGATCGAGTCTCGAGATGGTCTGGGGAAAGGAGGTCGGGTCTGAGAAGGGACTGATTGCGTGCGAGTGATTTGGCGTCCAATCGAATTACGCACTTGGTTTTAGAAGCTTAATTCGGGGTTGTCCGGGTCTGGGTGGGGCTTGAAATGCCAGGCTATTGTTTCAGCCTGTATTTCGACTATATACTATTATTTCAGTATATAGTCTCCCTATGTTGGGATCTGAGCCACAGAGCTATTGTTTCAGCCTGTGTTAGGCCATGTACTATTGTTTCAGTGCATGGTTCCCATGTCGGGGGTATGGGGCCTGAACCATAAAGCTATTGTTTCAGCCTGTGTCCATCTATATGCTATTGTTTCAGTATATGGTCCCACATTAAGACAAAGGGGTCTGAAATGCAAGACTATTGTTTCAGTCTGCATTCCGACTATACACTATTATTTCAGTATATAGTCTCCCTACATCGGGATCTAAGCCACAAAGCTATTGTTTTAGCCGGCGTTCAGCCATGCACTATTGTTTCAGTGCATGGTTTTCATGTCGAGGGTATGGGGCCTAAGCCATAGAGCTATTGTTTCAGCTTGTGTTCAGGCATATACTATTGTTTCAGTATATGGTCACATATCAGGGTTATGAGGTCAAAGGTTGACCGAACAAATTTGTATATTCCGAGAAGGAAAAATGGAGGTGTCTACACTCGGGAGCTTGACCAGTGATCCCGCTAACTCGGGAGCTTGATTTGTCTTGGTTCAAATGATCTCGCTAACTCGAGAGCTTGACAAGTGATCCCGCTAACTCGGGAGCTTGATTCTCTTGTTTCTTGTACATGTATGTTTTACAATTGATAGCTTGTTTAAGCTAAGTTTTTTTTAGCATGATTTCCTTTATCTGTTTCAACAAAATTTCTTGTCAGCATAATTCCTTGTATTTGTTCAACATGAATATGTCAGCAAGATAATTATTCGCCTGATTAATTGTTGGGTTTATATTATATGTTGATCGAATTAATATACTTCGAATTGTATTTTATGCATCAAGATGTGAATTGGTAATCTAACATATAAATTAGCATTGTAAGTTTCCCTGCTAAGCTTCGACGATAGATCATCCTACGACTTCAATGTCTTAGCTGTAGATATTGATTTGGAGCACGAGGGTGATCCCACATATCAGTCGGAGGAGGAGGAAGAAGAGGAAGACGAGGAGGAAGAATTTGCTGAGGAATTCTTTTCGAAATAGGTTTGAGAGAGAGATTTATTTAAACACTTGTATAAATCATAGAATGATATAGTTTTGACATATTTTATACTTCATGTATAGCTTTTCTTTCCATTGTTTAGATCACGGGTGGTCATCATCGGTGGAAAGCTATATATTGCATCAGTTAGTCTTGTTGATATCTCTTGTTAGTTAATGTTTAATAGATGATTAAATATCAATTTTTGCCATATTATTCCATGTCAGAGTTATTAAATTGCTTCCACATATACAATACTTTGTACACGACATGATCCGACGACGCAACCTTTCCTATATATGATAAGGGAAAAAGTCGGGTCGTCACAGTGTGGGTTTGCGTGTGGACTGCTTTGACTGATCATAGATGTGAGAGCAAGAAACAGGGAGAGGGTGAGGGTGTGAGAGCAGCACGTGGGATCTTTTATAGCGAGGGGAGGGGGCTCTATGGTTGCTTGGTTTAACGTGGTGAGAGAGAGAGAGAGGACTTGTGGCTAATAGGAAGGCTTCAACAGAGAGGGAGATGGGGGTATATATATCTATATATGGAGAGAGAGAGAGAGAGAAGAGAAGGACGGTTGGGGGAAGGGGCTGTTGCGTTAATGGTGTGAGAGAGAGAGAGAGAGAGTGTAAGAAAGAGAATGAGAGAGGATAGTGAGGGGAAGAGAGGGGCTTGCACGACAGGATAATTGGGGGCTTGAGGAGAGAGAGAGAGAGAGACAAAGTTAGGGATTTGGTGGGTTTTTGAGAGAGGGAGGTATATATATTACATATATATATATAGAGAGAGAGAGAGAGGTAGAGAGAGAGAGAGACCTAGGTCTCTATCTCTTCCTTTATATTGGGATCAAGGGAGCTAGAGCCCTATTTGTGCAAGTCTTCTAATAGTAATCAAAATAATAAAAAAGAAAGGCTAGAAGAGTCCATCATGACTATTACTTGCCAAGTTGGGTGAAAGGATGGGGTAGTGTATTAGATGCCCATATCATACACATCTATATATGAAACTAGAGAGAGAAAATGGAGGAGAGAGAATGTTGGGTTGGGTTGATTGGGTTATTGCTCAATAAAAGGTAGGTCTGAGGCTATGCCATAACAGTCAAAGGTTTGACTATAGTCAAACTAGTAAACAAAGTCATGTTTTCGTCAAATATTAACGATTCAACGTTTGCGAAATTTTGGGTAGTTATATTCTTCCCTCCTTAAAATATTTTTGTCCTCGAAAATTACGGGCCTGTGGTGATTAGTTTAGGGTACTTCTCCGCAATCACAACTTCTCATCAAAAGTCATCTATTCAACATTAAAAAAAAAAATTAAGGTCGTTACATTCTTCCCTTCTTAAAAATTTTCATCCTCGAAAATTAGACATTGATTTAAAACTAGTATCATCATCTCTGATAATCTCATCAAAACTTCTATATTTTTGACACATAGTATTGGATATCATAGGAATAGGATCTTCCCCTCCTTATAATAAAATTCGACTCTATTTCATCAATTTATAAAATAATTTGATTTGATGTCACAAATTTTTCTAAATGTTTCGTTACATTCTCCCCTACTTAAAAACTAGTATCATCATCTTTGTTAATCTCATGAAAACTTCTATATTTTCGACACCTAGTATTTGATATCATAGGAATAGGATCTTCCCCTCCTTATAATAAAATTTGACTCGATTTCATTAATGTATAAAATAATTTAATCTGTTGTCAAATTTTTTTTTAAATGTTTGGTATGTCAAACTTTATTCAAATATTCACTTGATCTAATTATTGAAGTCATTTCTAATATAACCTAGAATCAGCTATTCCTATAGTTGGCATCTCAGATCACCTAGAATCATAAATAGTGAAATCCTCAAAGATTTATTTATCTAATTGCCCGTTAATTTTAAAAAAGTTTCATCCATTATTTTTCAATCTTTATTGATCATTTCTAATATTTCTGTAACATCCCAGATTTTCCCAACACATTTTTTTTCTAACAACATCATGAATAACATGGGAAAACCTGGACCATCGGGTCGCAGATCACAATCCAAAATACAGTGTACATAGTATGTCCATAAAAAACGAACTACAAAGCATAAAACATACATGACAGAAAGATGATTATATCTCATTTATTATAAAACACCATCTATAATCTAAAACCATCGGTGATGGTCAACCATCACCTAAACAGTGGTGTACAAAAAGAAAAGTACAGGTTTAATTGCTAACAAAGTCTGATAATATACCAAATCTAAAGGTCCAAAATGGAGCCCAAGTATCTCCACACCAAGCTCAAAGAGGCAGTCTACCGGATCCGCTTCAAGCTTCTTGAACAGAACCTATACCTGTGATGTATAGTCGAGGAATGAGCTTCATCCAAGCCCAGTAGGGAAAAGATCCATACTAACCACATCTCATATTTTCAAAACACAGATCCAATGATCATAATTCAAAGGCATTTTTAAATCGAAACAAACACATTCTTTCGTATAAGAAATAAACTATTTTCAAAGACATTGAACCAAAGCTGATTTCAAAAATATATTGGAACAAAACTTATTTCAAAGACATATCGGAAGCATAACTTGTTTTCAAAGATATATTCTATTCAAAACTGAGCTTTGCAAAATCTTTGCTAAAATCGCAATCCTCAATTAAAGTTCGAATACATATTCAGATTCAGAATTCAATTTCATAATTTCAGATTCATAGTTCTTATTCAAAATTCAAAGATCATGTTTAGGGTTCTTATTCATAGTTGCAGAGTTCATATCACTGTTCATGAGTTCAAATTTGAAGTTCAAATACACGAATTCACCGTTGTGTTGGTTCACATACACAGATTCATGATTTCATGTTCATGTTCATATTTAGGTTCAAATACACGAATTAACAATCGTGTCAGTTCAAATATTGATCCACCTCCGTGTCGGTTTAAATACACGAATTAACCGTCGTGTCGATTCAAATACACGGATTAACTGCCGTGTCGGTTCAAATACACAGATGATCAGTATTAGATTTTATGATTTCATGGTCATGTTTCATAGTTCATTTTTGGAGTTTACTGATCAAGGTCCGATTCATTATTTCGTGTTCAAATTCATATTCATGTTCAATCAAGTTGTGACAATTGTCAAGCCCCTGAGCTATGTTAACAGGTCACTTGAACCAAAAAATCAAGCCCTTTAGCTATATTAACAGGGTCACTTGAACCAAGACATCAAACCCCTGGGCTATGTTAACAGGGTCACTTGAACCGGATCACACAATCACAGGGACATAAGCAAGAACATGAGTCATATAGCATATACAAGATCAAGAAAACAAGAACTAAAACTTATCGGATCAAACATAATGAGGTGTCAAAGACAAGTATACAAACTAATAGTAATGATGCAAATTTAATATAGGAGTCATATGCAATATCATATCAAAATGTGAGTACAAACATGCAAAACACGAGCGTAAATCCAAACTTCATTCTTCAAAACATGACAATATTTCTCGTTTAGCAATCCTAGAGAAATATCAGTGTTTAATAATGGCATCAATAACACAAATTCATGAAAAAAAAGGTTTCGGCAAAGTGTTCTTTCCTACAATTTATTTGCCGAATTCAATACAAAAACTAAATTTAAATTCCAATCATCAAGTCCATGAATAAAAATTAAATGTAATTACGTAGTAAAATTTTTCCTACCTTGCGATCAAGGTTACGTTTTACACATGCATGTATACATCTAAGCAAAAATCTCTTTTCACGAGCTCTTCGTGAGCACCTAAAATACATTAAACATGTTCAGCATTCTTAGCACACATACTGGGTCACTATAGACCCCTCATGTGAACAACACGTGTTTAACTAGACAGAACATAGCCCACTTACCTACACACAGGCTTGCCTCAGCAAGGCACAGGGTTGCCTCGGCAAGCCTCTCAGCTTGTCTCTTGCCGAGTCAAGCTTCTTAGCTCGCCTCTCAGCTTGCCTCTCCTTGTCACTAAATTTTACCCTTTTAAATATTATATTCATGAATTTTTTAACTCATGAAAGTTATAGGGCTCGTTGTCCCCTTTCCAATGCATCAAGAATTGCGCCAATCGGAGTTCGGGGTTAAAAATTAGGACTGAAACACCAAATAGGGTCAAGTTGCCCAGGGTTCCCATGGCAAGCCTATCAGCTGTGCACCTTGCTGTGGAAAGCTTGTGGGGTTCCCTCAGCAAGCCTGATGCACAAGCTTCCTATAGGTGCTCCCTCGCCTTTCTCTAATTTCTTGGTATTTTTAATGTGTTGGGGCCTTTTATACTATATACACATTATATTTTATTTTATACGTCACACAGAAACCCCATTTGTATTTATTAAATCGGTATGAAAGGATCCGGAGTGCGATAATCGGAGATTTCGACTCTAAAACCCTCGCAAAATCCTATATCTCAAAATTGTCGATCCAATCACATGGAATCGACATCAACAACCTAATAATTTATTGTAAAACTAATCCAAAATAACTAATCTAATATGTGGTTCATTTTGCAGGGTACCTTTTGGTGGATTCTTTAGTTACGAAGATGCCGAAATGGTATCAGTGTCGAGTTCGTGACATAATTGAAGAAGATAGAGACTCAAGGAAGCTTCCGAGATCAACCGGTCATCTTCCGCGATTCTCTTAACCGAATCATAAGGTCACTTTGTGATTCACGGGTTTGAATCCAAGGGTTTGAATTCAAAGGTTTGAAGAGATAGAAGAGAGATGTGGGTTTGAGAAGCTAGAAGAAGAGTTCCCTTTTTTTATTTTACTTGGCTTTGAAGATCCATGGATCGGCTGGGTTTTGAATTCACAGTGTGATAGAGAAGAGGGGTTCAGCGGGGTATTTTTTTTATCTTCCATAGCACTTGGCGTGCATGGAGCTTAATAGTGACTCACCATTACGTGAAGTCATATGGCGGGATATCTATTACAAGCCTTATAAGGCTTAGGTTTAATGTAAAGCTATTATACTTATATAGATATATGGGATTGCACAATATCAAGTGTACTATCTAATACACTCATAGATATATGGGATTGCACAATATCAAGTGTACTATCTAATACACTGTTATAGGTGTATGGAATGGTATAAAAACTCAAGTATATATTTTATACACAATATTTAAGTGTATGTGGTACCTAGTTTCACTTAATAAAAAAATACTGGGCCAGTAAGGGTCCCAAAAACTCATCAAATTCTTATCACTTAATCTATATTAGTTGTTCGCGTTCCATGTTAGGCACACACCTGACCTTACCTGCGTTCGTACCCAATATCGTGGATTTTATAACATGGGGTGCCCAAATTCAATGTGTAACTGGTACACCCGGCTCGGTGTACAAGTCTAGCATAGGGCCTCAACTATTGCTCTGAATCCCCAGTCTATATTACTTAATGAGTCTTGATTCTTGGTCTGATGTCCACATTTATCCATATCGGGGTGCTATATGTGATCTCGACACAGTGTACTGTCAATACACTGCTTTCAATGAATTGGTCTAATTAATCCAGGGAACAAAATAGAAAGACTAACTAAGGTCAGATGTCATTGGGGTGTTTAGATACCTAGACCTCTTGGTTACACACCAAGGCATGGACCACTAGGGTGAGTAAAATGTCCATCTTTAATTATAACATTCTAAAACTTAAAGCGTATGCCCTGTTAGGCTCACACACATAGTCGGGGTGTTAGTGTCAGGCTATCTATGTTGTATGTCTATATGTATAAACTATCATTGGCTTGGGTCATAAAGATTGAACTTGGCCCAATCTCAGGGCCCTAGTTTTCAAAGATCAGTTCGCATTAGGAATTGGTCTTAGGCTTGCGTTTGGGTGTCCTCGGTCAATTGAGATAAGTGGGTCAAAGGACTCGTTACATACGTGAGAAGTTTGACCAAGGTCAAACTGATCAAAGCAGATTGCATCATCGTCAAAAGCCAACGATTCAACGCTAGAAAAATTCGGGGTGCTACAATTTCTCACAAGTTTCTAACTATATAATTTATTCTTAAATAAATATTTAAATGCAAAATTGAACCTTAGGATCTTCTATCATCAACGATCGAGCTTCCTTGAAACCAATAAGTCGTCAATAGATCTAAACTCTGGGGTCTATCTGAATCATCATCACTTCAATCAACATATTGTACTTACATAGCCCATATAGTCCTCAAGGAAGTAAATCCTTCACTTTGATACCACTTTGTCATGGCCTGAAATTCTACCCCATCCCAAGGGCATAGAATTCTGAGTTATGACCTGCACATATCCCGTATATATTAAGTAGACATACACTTAATCAGAGTTATCGCGCATGTCTAGTTCTACGAAACTAGTCAAAACCAATAAATAAGAGTGGACTATAAAGCAACCATAAATAACCGAACGAAAGAAATGAATCTAAGTAATCCACCAATAAAACAATAATGAAAGTTGGAGACAAATCTGATAAACGAAAGTCATAGTATCAACAGTAATAAAATAACACCAACTCAATACCGAGTCTAAGAAAGTCAATATCCGACACTCGGATCAAGATCAGTACCGAAGTTCTCCTGACACTCAGTAGTGTCGCTCTTCCAAGGCTCCAGGTACTCAAAGTCTGCTAGATCAATGAAATCAATGTCGGCGGGATTTGGTTAGCTAATGTCTACTCCACCAGCATAATCACCTGCAACTGTTAGATTGTCGTGAGATGAGTTTACTCAGTCACATAAACTAAGTGGATACACCACCAATCAACCCCATACTACTCAGGTGCATTGTGGGTACATCAAGGGAGTGATAAATATAATATCTCAAAGCAAATAGAAATAGAAAGACAAAACTATTTACATATTGTAGTGCTCATATCATATCATAGAAATAAGACCACAATCTAGACACTCATATCCTAACATATCTTATCATAACTTATAACATACCATATCTTATCATTATTCTCGCACATACATCTGTACATCTCATGAGCATAACTAACATACTCATAAAATCTTAAATTACCTGTGTCAGAGTCGCTGCTCGAGCTACCATGTTAGGGTCATCATAGTATCATACAACCATATCATAATGTCTTCGTGTCATACTCATACTCTTCCATCTAGCCTAATGAGGAGACATAATGGCCAAATGTAACTCATACTACTTATATGTCTCCTAAAGACCCGTCTTTGTTGAAAGACGTTGTTATCCTTATGGTTGCTACGTAGGGAACGACAGGTCTTATGGTTGCTACGTAGGGAACGACAGGTACAGAGACTTATGTCTCCATATCCTACTCATATCTTATCGTACTCTTACACTTAATTCTAAGACAAGTTATAGTTGGGTAACTTTCCTAAATCATACTTTGCAAGAAAAATATTTCATAGTAACTTAGATGTACTTCATGTGACAGCTCATTCTACCATAGTGGGTTGCATCCGTACATGGACGCCAATATTCTTAGTTTCATCTGACCGTAAAGAGATCTCACTACAACTAAGGCCCAATGTTTGAATCTCAAACTCATATCTTATCCTTTAATATTAAGACTTGGGGTGATAGGGTTACCGCATATGCCACCGTAATACGATGTTACATTGAATTTACACTCACCCGACTCGTCATGGGCCTCATTCGTGAATACGGTGTATTTCTCGCTTCAATACCATCTCAGCAAATTATCATGCCCAAGCGTAGGTATGATCTCATACACTTTCATACATATAACAAAAATTACTTATAACTTATATAATATGATTAAGATGAAAACATAGATATCATACGTGCAGAAAGATTTACATCAGCATTTATTATATTTCTACCTATATATTTATTTACACATATTTCGCTACAGTATAGAATATGGTAGTTAAAATGCAATTTCGAAAACGTGAAGGTTAGAGTTCGTTTTTCACGAAGTGTCAAATTTCTAACACTTCGTATTATCAAAGTTGTCACGGTGAAGCCATAAAAGTGATGTATATATATGTATAATATTATTATTGAATATTCAAACAAAAAACATTATTATTGTAAAGGCTAACTGAATCACGACCATCGATCGTCTTTTAAGTGATTAGGGTGCATTAGGTTTTGGTCGTGCAATGTGAATAGTCAATAATAAGTGATGTCTGTTCAGACCAACATCGATTGATTGGTTTTTGAATCGATCAATCGGACTTAATTATATTATATAAATCATATAATTCTGGGTACAGATCGATCGGATTTGATGAGGTGTATAGAGTCAGTTTGACTCATAATCGATCGATCGATTGATATTATGAAACGTACAGCGAATAAAGGACAGAAGAGCCAATCCACTGGCTGAAAGAAAATTTGCTCAATATAAATAATATACTGTGCAGGTATTCAGAGAAGAAATTTTATATTATAATAGTAATGGTACTTGAGTGGAATTTATAATATAATATACAATAAAGTGAAATTTATAATGTAATATAAAATCAAAGTACTTGAGTGGGATTTTATAATATAATATAAAATTATAGTACAACAAGTCACACAGGACATTCACATCCAAACAAGGGTCAATCGATTGTCCACAAATTAATCGATCGAGATGCTCCCTCATTTAAATAAAAGGCTTAATTAGACTGTCAAGTTTTCGGAACTGATTTGGGTTAGGAGTTCCGAAACACAATAAATAAACGAAAAACAAAAAATATTACAGTAATTAAGATCAAACCATGAATCAAGTTAGCCATCTATTCAATCCTAGAATATTATTTACAAAATAAATCAATGGTTTGTTTTATTAGCCGGTCAATGCGCGATCGAATCGTATCCTACGCGACAGGATCTGAGAAGAACGAGTTGGATGGATGGGTACCCACCTAAAAGGAGCTTTTGATCGGTTGAATTGTCGGGTCCAGCTTTAGCGTCTAAACTCATGTGATGATCGCGTGTGATTTCGGGATACACGAGATTTTGTGAGACAGTGGTGTCATTTGGGGATGCAGCTTCGATGGCGAAAAAAGGCTCGGGTGCGGGTGGTATGCGCATCGATGTAGTTTTGGTCTAAACCATTAGAACGGCTCAAATTCTTTCGACACGAGTTCCCTTGCATTGAACTTGTTGCGTGGATATATAGGTGTGGTTGGGCTTCAACAGAGTGTGGGTTTGCTGTGGACTACTTTGACTAATCATAGATGTGAGAGCAAGAAAGAGGGAGAGGGTGAGAGAGCAACATGTGGGATCTTTTATAGCGAGGGGAGGGGGCACTATGGCTGCTTAGATTAACGTGGTGAGAGAGGGAGAGAGATCTTTAGAGAGAGAGGTCTAGTGGCTAATAGGAAGGCATCAACAGAGAGGGAGATGGGGGTATATATATGGAGAGAGAAGAGAAGGGCGGTTGGGGGAAGGGGGCTGTTGCATTAATGGTGAGAGAGAGAGAAAGTTTAAGAAAGAGAGAATGAGAGAGGATAGCGAGGGGAAGAGGCTTGCACGGCTGGGTTGTTGGGGGACTTGAGGAGCGAGAGAGACAGAGAGAGAGAAGAGAGAAAGTTAGGGTTTTGGTGGGTTTTTGAGAGAGGGAGGTATATATATTATATATGTAGGGAAAGAGAAAGACCTAGGTCCCTATCTCTTCCTTTATTTTGGGATCAAGGGAGCCGGAGCCCTATTTGGGCAAGTCTTCTAATAGTAAATAAAAGAATAAAAAAGAAAGGCAAGAAGAGTCCATCAGGATTCTATTACTTGCCATGTTGGGTGAAAGGATGGGCTAGTGTGTTAGATGCCCATACCGTACATATCTATATATGAAATTAGAGAGAGAAAATAGAGGAGAGAGAACGTTGGGTAGGGCTGATTGGGTTATTGCCCAATAAAAGGTAGGTCTAAGGCTTTGCCATAACAGTCAATGGTTTGACTATGGTCAAACTAGTCAAAACAGTCGTGTTTTCATCAAATGCCAACGATTCAACATTTGTGAAAATTCGGGTCGTTACATTTAGGGTCACATGTGTGCCACCTAGAATAAATAAAAATTGACAGTCTATGGTACGCCTTCTAGATCCATTGTGTGAAAGGTTTGGGCGAAAATTATCTCGATCGTATGATTCAAAGCAATTAATGCAAGCCGGTTGGAGAAGATTGGGTGAGGTCACAATTTCATGAGGTGTAAATAAAGTTACATCTACAATTGAGTGCATCCCTATGCCGATAGAATTTAACAATTTTCTTATATATAAAAAAGAATACCTTTATTTCCACCCACTGATTCTTTCCATCCACCCACATAAGTGTATGTGGGTGGATTGAAAGAATATGTGGGTAGAAACAAAGGTAATATATGAGTACCCTTTATTTCCACCCACAGATGGTGGATGGAAAGAATTTTTGGGTGAAAATAAGGTACTCTATCAAAATTAAAAAAATATTAAATTAAAATAAAAAAAAAGGCTTTTTATGTAAAGACGCCCCACTCCTCTTTTTATCCCAAAAAAAGCCGATGCCGTTTTTTGTTCGAAAAGAACGCTGAAGCATATGCTGAACAGACATTTATACGAATGAACCCACCTACCATGTTTTACCTTTTTATAGTTTTACCCTTTTTATAAAATTCCCTAACTATTTTACATTATTACGAATCTACCATCCAACCATCTCCTTTAACCACTGGCAACTCATCTCCTAGTGCCTCCTATAATTCATTGGAAACCCCACACCTTCACCCGCCCTTCAATAACCCGAGGTTGATTGATGGGATTCAAAAAATTCACATTAATCTTATTCTTTATTTTTGTTTCTTAGATCGGAGAACTTAAAACCCTGAACTTTCACTTGCTTTTTATCGGCCGACACCCTCGCCACCACGCCGATTGACTCTATTGAAACCCCCAATTTCCAACCCTATAGTTTCCCATCGTGTCAGGCCTCTTCTCCTTCGATTGGGGCTGTCGAACCGCTCGATGATGAAGTCGAAATGGTTGCCAGAAGATCGATCGCCGGAATCCTTTGATTGTGTTGACGATGCAGGTTGCCAAAAAATTGATCACAAAAATCCGGATTGTGTTGACGATGAAGGGGGTTGTTGGAGATTGGATAGTAATTTTCTTGTTGAAGTCATTTGCACATTTGTTCGCCGAATCAGAGTCAAGTGCGCCTAGTATTGAAGTCGATAAGATATTGCCAAAAGATCGATGGCCAAAATCCTTGATTGTGTTGATTTTGTTGATGATGCAAAAACTTTTATCTTAAAAGGGTAAAATAGTAATGTCCTTTATAAAAGGTACCAACGGAGTTTGCACCGTGGATCGACGCAGCCTATTTTCAACCCTCAGAGGCACTAACTTGTGATAAATAAAGAAACTCACCGAAATTATATTAAAAATGATATAGAAGCGCACTTTAGTACTTTTCTCTAAAACAAAAGGCGACTTTATTAAAGAAAAAATTGAAAGAATTACAATCAGATAAGCTTCTAGATCTCATTTTCCAGTCGCATTCGGATCAGACAAAAGGGCAATCTGCATAGCTCCCTTCACTCTAAACAAATAACAGCTTCTAGGTTCTACAGGAAGAGGAAGACATCAATGTTGTTGAATCTGATGATGGCCTAAAAGACCCTAAAATGATCAAAATTTGAGTATATGGTAGTTGAAATAAAGTTGTTACACATGGCCCTAAAATTACATAACACATATAATGCTCAAACATGATTTTAGGGTATTTTTTTGGGATCTATGCGAAAGATTGGGGTGAAAAACGATCACTATCATCTAATTCCAAATAATCAATGAGTTTAAATGGGCTTAAAACTTAGGGGCCTTTAGTGGTCCATTAGGCCCGAACATAGGTACCTTTATGATATTCATACATATTTATTGAGTTTTCACTAAGAAAAGATTAATACTAATGCACAATTAATGTAGGAAAAAGGAGTGGGACTGACTTTATTTTTGTAGACATAAATAAAGTGCAAGAGTCCATGTTGTCTATTTAGTGAAGGTTGACCAATGGCGATTAGGCCTAAATTGAGTTGGTGTCAACTGCTTCGAGTGACTACAGAAGCTGGTGCTTGGGTCATCTATACTACCAACATGATGAAGTGAAGTGCTATGTTGATGGGTTGCAATGGAGATGGTGCCTTTCCCAATGGACATGCTTGTTGGCACCAATTGTTGCCTTTTATTAATGACTCTTAAACAACATTGTTGATACTTCGGGGTGAGGCACCTGATACTAGCTCTTTAAATATTGCGGTAGGTCTGGATACCTGGTCGCGACGGTGCAGTAGGTTTGACTTCAAGGCCCGACCAAATAATGAATACAAACCCAATCTCTATCTTTCCCATAATCAATGCCAACCAACATGCCTCTGGCTCTGCTTACGCTAGAGTCGCGTGTGACTCGGATGATCATTCCTCCAACACCTGCTCTACTTATATATATATATATATATATATATATATATATATATATAGGGAGTCGGTTAGGTCCTCCAATAGAGGACGGTGACCGTCCTCTAACATTCACGTGACACCCAAAACACTTTTTGGGTGCCACGTGGAGCACAGGTGGACAATTTAGATGAATATTAAGAAAACAAAATTCGAAATTTTTTTTTTTAACTCATAAGTTAAAGTTTAACGATTTTCATTGATCCACATTTCACGGTTCTAAACATACACGGTAGAGATGAGTTTTTAATTTTTTTTTTTTTCAAAGATGATCTAAGCAATGCACCCAATGTCCACGTGGCACCCAAAAAGTGTTTTAAGTGCCACGTGGAACTCCACGTGAAAAGTTAGAGGACGGTGACCGTCCTCCCATGGAGGACGGAGGCCTTTTCCATATATATATATATATATATATATGAGGCCCAAGGATATGTATCCGAGTGTAAAGATATATGTTCGCCAATTGATATGAGTGCAATAAGTAGTGCCTTTTTTGTTAAGTAATGAGTGGCATGAGACCCACTTAACTAAATAGAGTTACACTTTTAAAAGTTAAATACTCTTCCAACCGTTATTCTTAACTTTTTTAAAGTCTGTTCTTTTTCTCTATTTTTCCAAACAAGTGCCAGACTTATTTTTTCATGCATATTTTACTCAAAAAAAGTGGCGCCCGGTAGTGAAACACTAGCACCTCGGGGAGCAAAGCGCCAACACCCTAAAACGTAGTAAGTGTCCTATCCATTATTACTTTGAATTTGTAAGCATCTAGGCGCTTATAGTCCATAAATTTACCACTCTGATATTTATAATGTCATGATCCGAAATTGTACCCCATCCCAAGGGCCTAGAATTTTGAATTATGACCCGCACACATCTCAGATATGCTAAGTGCACTACAAAAATAAGGGTTTCAGCGGCACTTGCTATTAAAACATTTTTTGGTAGCGGCAAAACTAACAGCGGCAGTTTTTGGTAGTGATAGTACTAATAGCAACAGTTTTTTGCTAAAAACTGCCGCTAATAGTCTTCTTGTTTGTAGTGGTGGACATATACATAATCAAAATTCTCGCGCAATTTGATTACATGAAATTCATGAAAGCCAAAAAATAAGCCATAAATGCGATAAATATCCAAGTAACCACTGACGGATGTATATATCTACTCTGTCTTAACCTATTGCAAACACACAATGGTTATTGCAGCACTCGTATAGGATCGTTCCCACGAGGAAGTCTGATTCTAAAAGCTTTCTACTTACCTTTTCAGAATGTTGTTTAGGTTCTCCCAAGTCTGAATCACAAGGAGTGTCTAACAAGTAAGTCACCTCTTCGAAATGTTGTTCGGGTTTTCCCAAGTCAAGTGCATCCTTAGATAAGACTAGAAGCAATGCTTCAACTAATTCTTTGATTTTGCCCACACAGAAGCATTCCTCTTCATCAATGGAAGCCATCTCGTTAGCTGCTGAAAAAACATTTAACTGAATTCGCATATCTCAAAAGATACTTTCATCACACCGATTTTATAGTTTATGTAAGCATTGGCCGGGACAAAAAACGGTCTACCGAGTATGACAGGAATTTGTGTTGGAGATTTCGAACTCGGTTCCATGTCTAGTACTAAGAAATCGATTTACATCTTCTACAATTCCAACTGGTTTTCTTTCTGATCTGTCGACTAAATGGAGAGTTATCGATGTGGGCCTCAATTTGTCTAGTTCTAGCTTCTCATATACAGAGTATGGAAACAGATTTACACTGGCACCCAGATCTAGGAATGCCTTATTAAAGGCCTGGCCACCAAGATCCTTAAGCTTGAACTAGGCACTCTGAGATCCTTAAGCTTTGGCGGAGTTATGGCCTGCAAGACTAAACTCATTTGCTCTGTCAAGAAGACCTTTTGTGATAGATTGTTCCGCCTCTTTTACTTCTGTGTGCACATCTCTTACGAAGAGCATGCATAAGCTGTCACTTGCTTAATTGCCTCCAGTAGGGGCAAATTTATCTTCACTTTAAAGATTTTAATGATTTCTTCTAATTTTTTTAGATTTTTATCAAAGGGGGATGGTGCACTGAAAGCGTTTGGAAAGGGTAACTTTGGTACGTAAGGTACTTCTATTACAGAATTGAGTGAACTGTCATTATTATTTTTTGGTTTTTCATTTTTTGATTTTTTGATTTTTCTGGTGGGGGAACTTCCATTGTGGCTTTAGGCTCTTTCTCCTCGTTCTCAGGAATAACTACTGATGTAGGCATCTCTACCCTATTATCAACAATCTGATCACTTCTTAAGGTCTGAACAACTTTGATGTGTGTTGTGGGAATTAATGTGTTTCCCACATGGACTTGTCCTCCCAAGTTACTCACAGGTTGTGAATGTAACTTGATACTCTCTTTTTTTCCTATTGCACAGCTAGTCGCCCAATTTGGGTCTTTAGATTCGTAATGGACTGGGTGTGTGAATATAAATCTTGAGAGATTTGAGCAAGTTGAGATAACTCTCTGGAACGTTAGTTTGATTGTTGTTGCAGACCCTGGTCATTTAACAGCTGGGCCTTTGTTTTGTTTATGTGCAGGACTGATCCTACATCAAGGTATGCAACCCAAGGGGTCACTTTCTGAGAGCATTTTTGGGCAAACACATCCTGCTGAGAAACAGATATGATACTAATAAAATCAAAGCATAAAATCAAAGCGGAACTATCTTCCAAAAATAATAATAATAATTCATTTCCAGAGTATCACATCAACCATCCCTCAAATTATTTTAACAGATCCAAATTCCAAAAGTACTGAGTCTTTTTTTCAAAAAAACTAAAGGCCTATCCCTGGTTTGCACCCTTTGACTTCTTACGGCGGCGAGAAGAACTCTGAAAAGTTCGCATGTCCCCCACCCTAGACCACGCTTGCAAGATCCTACTGAGTAAGGAGCGCGACTCCTTAGCATGAGCATGCTGCGAGGCACAAACCAAGGTCGGGAGTCAGGATCAGTTAAGGGGAAAATGATGACAAGGAAAATAAAGAGGAAGAGAATAGCAAGGTACTCACCGTCTCTACCTCCCTAAGCTCCGCCAGGTGGCGATGATATGCCGCGTATTCCATGGCCGAGTTGAAGTCCTACGTTCAAAACGATGCAATATTAGTTGTCAGGATAATCCTAAAGCGTGTGCAGAAGGAAATCGAAATGGAGGAAGATTGGGTCATCAGAAGACTTACCCCTGGGACCACCTCAGGAGGGGGAAAGCGGGCCGCTTCGGCAGAGAGTCGTGCCTATCGATCTACATCAGCGCAGAGTCTCGAGAGGAAGCTATCGTCGAGGCACTGGAAGGTCCCATAGACTACGGACGGATCACCACCAGGGATACCAGTGTGAGAGGTCCCCGACAGACCAGCACCCGACAAGCCCTCACCCGAGGGACCAGTACTAGAGGGGGCAACACTAGAGGGATCCACCCCCGACATATCAGCCGCACTGGGTTTGCCATCACCATCTGAATCGTCTCTTAGGGCATACTGTGAACAAAATAGAGATCCATTTAGGGACAAAAACCGAATAAAAGCAGAAAAGGAACTAATCCAAGCCAAGACAAATTACCTGACCAAGCGGGCTGCCAAATGCCAGAAAATTGGCGCTAGGGACAAAGCACGGGAAGATGAATCGATGAGGCAGGGACTCATACCAAAGATGATAGTCCCCAGGCACGTGAAGAGCATGGATGGGGAGCCCATTGTTGAAGAAAGCCACTGTGAGCTCCTCGATACTACCAGCAGGATACTAGACATCCGCCGGGGGGTCCACTGGTATCGCATAATGGCCCTGAAACTGGTGCACCACTCGCTCTCCTAGATAATAAAATTTAGCTCATGCTCTATAGAAGAACATAACGCGGCAATTGTTGAATCAACAGGAGGCACCCACAGCTGCTCGATCCCAGAAGGGGGATGCCAGGTATGGATCGGGGAGGATCTGCTCAAGTAAAAAAAGAGAGAAACCAAGCAAGCAACACCTCAGTCAAAGGAAATTTCCAAGCTAAATGTAAACAAAGGTTAAAGAGTTGTTACTTGCTCGGGGACCATCAAATCAAGTTGGGACCTTAGGCCCATTTCCAGGTGCTTTAGGCCCACATCACGGCATCGGACCTGATTCCAGTTGCTGAGCAGAGGAAAGGTGAGTGCCTCCGAGTGAAGGAGCGGGCGCCCGGGGTGGAAGTGGTGGTATCCCCATACCTAAAAAAAAAAAAAAAAGAGATAGCACATAGGAGCAGGTCAATAGCACATATAAGGCCATGTAGCAAAAAAGTTAATAAAGGCAAAGGGATGCGGAATTACCTCCAGGGCGGCCCAAAAACCCACAGCAGACTTCGAATCTCCTATCGTAACCCAAGATAAATTATACACATCAACCACGCATACCCTACCCCTCCCCAGTCGTGCCTGGGGATGTCGCCCCAATTGTCCATCACACTCAATAAGGCCAGGCTGACTCAGCCCCCGCTGGCAATTGTGAAAAGGGTCTTACCCAGTAGGAGTAAGAGGGTAATGCGAGCTAGGACAATCGCCCGCTCTGGCGTAATATAGAGCTCCCTATCTAGCTGACCCAAGTCCACCAATTCATCAGGTGAAAAGAGGGAGGTCAGCCAAGACATCTTGACCTCTGTGCCATGGGTCTGCCTGCGAGGAGGATAGGCCCCAATCAGTCGAGTAATGTCCTCCCGGCTCGATACCGCTATATCAGATATCAGTATCCCCCCCCACCCTGATACCGGTGATCATGGCCCAATCGACATGCGTCAACGTCATCTCAGCGTACGACATATGGAATGTCATGGTCTCAGGACAAAACCTCTCGATCAGGGCCTTTAAATAGGCAGCATCGGCCCTCATGGCGGGACAGGACAAGAACTCTCCAAAGCCCACCTGCTCCAACAAGACCTTCCCCACGGGGGGACGTAGAGGTAAAACTCGAGAAAGTCGAGCCACCCCCCACGGAATACAATATTAGGCAGGTCCTGCACCCAAAGGAAATCGCATCAGATCAAAGAGGCAAACCCAAAAAAAAAAGTGCATAATGGAAATAAATTGAACCTCTCTTTTACCTTGCCCGCTATCCCAAAGTTTGAAATATGGGTGTGCTGCTGGTGAAGGAGACCAACCCAGGCAGCCTTGCCCTGCATCTCAAGCTATGGGCCCGCTTTCCATTCCATCCAGACAAATTCCTCCCCCCGCGGGTCATATATGATCTTGGGTCCCTCCTCGGGGCCCTCCTCGAGAATGTGCTCATCACCACCTGACATACTGGGGCAACAAAAGGCAATCACATCTAGTCAAGTACAAAGATAGACGTGCAACGAGTTCTTTAAAAAAAAAAACAACAAAAAATAAGACCTTTTACTTTGTCTTTCAAAAAAAAAAAAACAAAAAAAGAAACAAAAACAAAAAAAAACTAAGTTCTTTCAATAAAAAAATCCTTTTCACTTTAGTAGAAAAGTTCTTTCAGAAAAAAAAAAAAAATCCTTTTCACTTTGGTAGAAAAGTTCTTTCAACAAAAAAAATCCTTTTCACTTTGGTTGAAAAGTTCTTTCAAAAAAAAAAGAGAGAAAAGTTCTTTCAACAAAAAAATCCTTTTCACTTTGGTAGAAAAGTTCTTTCAAAACAAAAAAAAACAAAAAAAAGGAAAGAAAAAAAGCAATCCTTTTCAATTTGTTAGGAAAATTCTTTCAAAAAAAAAAAAGAGAAAAAAGCACAAAAATCCTTTTCACTTTGGTAGGAAAGTTCTTTCAAAACAAAATAGAAAAAAAAGGGCAATCCCTTTCACTTTGTTAGAGAAAAATTCTTTCAAAACAAAAAAAAGAAGAAAAAGCAAATAAAATCCTCTTCACTTTGTTAGGAAAATTCTTTCAAAAGAAAAAGAAAGAAAAAGAAAAAGAACCTTTTAACTTAAAAATTCTTTCGAAAAAACAAAAACAAAAAAAAAAACCCTTTACTTTGTTCAAAAAGATTTCAAAAAGGAAGGAAAGAAAAAGTTCCTTTGGTTACAAAGTTCTTAAAGAAGAAAAAAAAAAAATAAAAAAAAACCCTTTTACTTCATTTAAACAAATCCTTTAAAAAAAAACCCCTTTTTACTTTGTTTAAAAGTTTTCAAAAAAACAAAACAAAGAAAAGAAAAACAAAAAAAACCTTTTAATAAAAACAACAACAACACAAAAACAAAAAAATATGTGTAAACAACATAATACAAAAAAAAAAACCATTCCATATAAAAAAAAACCCAAAAAAAAAATAATATATATATATATATATATATATATATATGCACTAATAAACCCATAAAACTATAAAAATAATAATAATAATAAAGCATTAATCATAAGGAACCATCCACACATCACTAATAAGCATAAAAATAATAAAAATGAACCATTTCCCATCTAAAAATTCAAGATCATCATCTTATTTACAAAGAAAAGCAAGAGAAATCAAAGGAGATAAGTTTTGATGGTTACCTTTCAAAAGATAATGGGTCATTGGTCTAGCGTGAGCCGATGATTGATCCACACAAGCAAAACGACGGCAATTTAGCGCACGTAGGGACAATGAGAGGAAACCCTAGGAAGAGGCGGTTTTCGATTTCAAAGGAGAAGAAGGGGGGAGAAATTTTCGAAATAAAGCCCCCCAGCCCGAACTCGGGCTGTTTAAATTCCCCAGCCAGGCAAATTATTGCCCTCCACTTGCTTGGCGCAACTAATAGTTGTGCCAGGCTATTTTGAGGCCCCTAGTGACCTGGCGCAACTATTAGTTGAGCCAGACACTTAGACCGGGTTTTGGGCCTAGTACGGGCCAGATAGGAAAGTCAGTTCCCCACTTCTTCCTTATTTGTTTTATCGCCCACGGCCGATGCACACACTCTCAAGACGGCATTTCGATCATCCATCGACTCACCGAGGAAGCCATGCTAAAATAAAGACGGACCAAGGTCAATAAGCACCTCGGTCCTACACAAAAAAAAATTCCAAAATCCCCACAGAGAAGCCAAAAAAACAAAAGAAAAAATCCAAAAAATCACATAACTTCAAAATTCCAAAAAAAATCGCATAAACTAGTTTGAAAAATCCCAAAAATTCACATAACTTCAAAATTCCAAAAAAATCACATAAACTAGTTTGAAAAAATCCCCAAGAATTTCACATAAAATAATAACTTAAACTAGTTTGAAAAATCCAAAAAATCACATAACTTCAAAATTCCAAAAAAAATCACATTAATTAGTTTGAAAAATACCAAAGAGTTATTACAAAATAATAGTTGGAGATCGAAAATATAGAATCCCCACAGAAACACATAAGCACAAGGTGGTAAAATGTCAATATTTTATCCGCAATGTAGTAGTGCCATACTAAAGTCTTGAGTCGGAGGTTCGTCTCAGATTTTTGGATCCTACTTTAAGGAAGGAGCAACAGTGTCAGTCCCGGTCAAATAGTCAATGTTTCGATGAGTCGACTCCACTGCTAAATCTTTGTGATGAGCGCTCTGTTGTGGATTCATATGAACTTAAGTGTCTTAAGCTTCAAATTCTCCATTGGAAAAGGTCAATCGTTGGTTGAAACCAACCTGTTAAGAATAAGATTACATATCAATCAAACTATGTGCAACCATGCATTCGGAAGGGTTCATTTCCCTTTTATTTTATGCAGGCTTAAAACCTGTATGGGCAGCGGTATCCCTGTAAAGTGTACGACATGAGTCTGGGTATCCGTATGATGGTCATTTATCCCCGTAAATTGTACCTGGGCAGGTCCGGGTCGGGGCTTCCATCGCCTTTATTGTTGCTTATTGTTCCTGAAGGGTGCATGATTATGCATAGTTAATTGATGTTTATGATCATTATCAGCAGATACCTGAATTAGATGTCCCTTCATGGAGACACCCCAATAACTGGTTGGACCTCTGTAGTGGTATTTGAAGCTGGATGCTCTGGGTCATGTGGATCTGGGGCACGTGTTTAAAATGGCATGTACTCCCAAAAAGTGTTATGACATCTATCCACTTCGCTCGGGCAGTCATGCTAAATAAACTTCGGGGTCGATGGGTTTGCCCAAAGACCTCGAACCCTGCATTCAGTAGGAGCACCCGCGAACAGTCCGATGAGGCTGTCAAATGCCTCGTGGGATTGGACGTAAAATGTGGAGCCTTGCGTATGTTTACTTTGCACCTATCTTTGAATGTGGGTCAATCACCCCTCTTACTTACAAAACTGTTGCATTCAGAATGAATCTCGAACATCAATCACCTTTAAATCATCTTGAGAAGCGGATATTTTTTTCCGACTAACGAGCTTTCGCAACTCGAGAGGTGGACGCTTTTCCCAGCTATTAGGCTTTCGCAACTCGTTCCACCTCGGTTATGCCTATTAATGTCGCTAAGCGCTTGGGAACCAATTACCTCAAAAAATGAATGTTTAGCTTGGAACCCCAGGACTTTCATTTTCTCACCATATTACTCACCTGATGTTTGAAGTTCGTTCTGAATGCAGCAGACCCGTCAATAATGTCTTGAGCCTCTTCAGATGTCTCTTTTCTTTGGCATACGATCATTAGTGATCGGATACCAAAGAGGGGCATCTATAGACACCCAAATTTGGCCCAAGGCCCGATCAAAACACCTTTCGAGAGAGGTGCAATTCTGAGCTTTTGATGGCATGTATGGAATCCTTAAGAATCACCCCAAACCTTTAAGAATCACCCTAGATACCTTAGGAACCTACCTCAAACCTTTAGAAACCAATCTTGACCCTTAAAACCCCTTCCAAACCCTAAACCTAACCTTCTCGAATAATGGATGAGGAGGGGTGCACTGGAATCGGCTACGACCCTCTATAGCAATCAAGTCCCATACCATTGAAGAGTAGAGGTCATCAGCTTTCCGACGGTCCAAGAATCGCCCCAATCGTAGTTGTACATCAAAAGATACGACGGTCCGTACCTGTAGGACAAAAGAGCAAAATCAGGTGGCCCCCCCTAAGGATTTGGCACAACTAATAGTTGCGCCAGGCTATCTCTCCCCAAAGATGGCCTGGCGCAACTAATAGTTACGCCAGTGATAATTTTGCCTAGCGCAACTATTAGTTGTGCCAGGTTACTTCTCTCAGGATTTAAGCCTGGTGCAACTAATAGTTGCGCCAGTATTAATTGTGGACCCCACCTTGGATATCCAACTTCCAGGCTCTGTTTTGTTGTACATTTGTCTGGTGCAACAGTTGCGCCAGGCATATGAACAGTAACTGTTGGTTTTTATCCTAAATTTTGTGATTGGGGTTTGACTTGTTGACCACCTCGACCTTTGGGATGTGTTTTGCTAGTTCTGTTGCACCCATTTGCACCCTATTTGCAGCCCTTTAAGTGGCTTAAGGCCTCACCCCATCATCCATCATTGGAGGACTGTTAAGACTTAAAAAGTACCACTTTCCACCCCTTAACTTAGCCTTTGATTAGACCCTTAGCCATCTAATAAAGTTTTGTTAAGTGTTTTCTGTAGTTAATAAACAGCAGTGCAATAAGGCCATAAATCATGTTAAGGAGCCTGTATTGGCACCAAAAGTCCCTCAGAAGGATAAACACTAAATCCAAACCTCAAATCAGCCTCGCGCAGCTTCCACAAAGCTTCAAAGGATTCAGAAAACTATGCTTCACGCAGTCCTCGCGAGCTTCCCAAGACTTCACAACAACTGCTCGCACAGTTGAGTAATAGAAGAGCTTCAGAAGCACAACCTCGCACAGCTCTCGCGAACTTCAGGAGTAAATGGTCACGTAGTCTCACGCAGTTCAAGAAGATCTGAAATCAACCTTGCGTAGTTCACTCAGAACCGTTGAGGAGAGAGAGCTTCAGGAGATTCTTCGCGTAGCTGCCGCGCAATAGCCGCGGGATGCAAATGTCAAGAGAACCTGTCGCGCAGTTCAGAAGAGCCTCAAAGCTATCGCGAGGATCCTCACAAAGTTTTATTAAGAAGTGAACTTCTCGCACAGTTCTCGCACTATTCACAAGTAGCAATCCAACCGCGCGAAGCCCAATCCAGCGAGAGCTTAACTACCTACCTCGCGACTGCTCAAAGCTTCAAGAAGCTGCAACCCCGTGACGTCTGAAGTTTTAATGCTAACTCATCCTCGCGAAGATTAGTGCAACCATGTGACAAGTCTGGGAATCGACTGCAACCTGGCGAAGCTCTGAACTCTAACTTCCATCAGTCTGTAGAGGACATTCTGGGGATTTCCAGCGATTAGGGCACGCACTCCCACACTCAAATGTCTGTGCACGTGCCCCGAGGAATCCAAGGATCATTAATAGGCCATGTGGCATCGCTAAAATTATGGTTTCCTAACCCTAATGCGCCACCACACCCACTGCTATATAAACCTAACCCTGGTTTAGGTTTAGGAATTTTTGTTTTTAGACTTAGATGCCCAGAAGAGCTCAGACCTTATCACTGATAAGAGATCTGAGATCTTCTTCTTTTCTGTTCTTCTATAGTTGTAAGTAGTTTTTCTTTTTCTTTTTCCTTCTCTCCATGGCCCAGCACTTGCTGGCCATGCCTATGGATGTTTATTGAGATTAGATAAATGGAATTTATGGGATTCGTGTGTTTGTGAGCTGTTCTATGCAAGGTTGCTGCCTTGTGATCCGCCATTGCTTTGACTGTAATTCAAAGCAATAGAGGACTGATTCTAAGGACCCATTCAGATCCAAGTGACCTGTGTGTCTGGGCTATCATGGTCCTATACAGCCTTAGCCCCACCACAAGACCCACTAGATCTGAAATCCCCATGGAAGCGTGAGCTGGTAGCCTTGTGACCATAGTGGTGGCAACAATATTCTTGTTTTATTTTGGGCTCCGTGAGGAGGATAGCCTCTGGGATAGTCTGTGTCCATTCAAGTGGACAGGTTATAGCCTTAGGGTGAATCCAATCCACCGATCCAAAATGGATCCTTCTTCTCCGAGCATGAGCTTGTAGCCTGGTAGGAGATTGTACAGAGGCAGACTCCCCTATATTGGTATAGACCCGCCATCAAATGTTAGATCTGATCTGGGTATGGAGATTGTAGGCTTGTGACTGGACCATTGTAGTCCCACTCAAGCAATGGACAGCTAGATCTAAGGTGGTACTCAATCTCTTGCTAGTTCTATGTGTCTGGGCTATCATGGTCCTATACATCCTTAGCCCTACACATAGAGCTTTAGAGGTTGAGGTTACCTATGGATTCCTGAGCTTGTAGCCTGGATGAAGTAGTGCCTACAATGATTAACTTGTTTTGACTCATCTCTGGATTGTGGTTCCCCTATGGGATAGTCTGTGACCATTTAAGTGGACAGGTTATAACCTTAAAGGATTGGATCATGGCACAGGGATGAGTTGGATTCTTTCTCCTCTTTGGTGATAATGTGGCCATTGGAAAGGATTTCTATACCAGCAGATCTGGATCTGAGTCATAAATTCCAGCAGATCTGAACCCAATAACATACTTCTCACCCTTTTATATTTATTTTCCCCACACTCCATCCATCTTCTTAACCCTTTCTGTAGTTAAATTCATTAGGCTACCTTAGGATACCTAGAATAAGTGACCCTAAACTCCCTTCCTTTTAGGACTGCCAGATCTGTAGTCAGATCTGGAGGGACTACTAGAGATGGCTCCCTTAGAGCCGTAGATCAACTCTTCCCTGTGGGACAAACTCTTACTTATCAAAACTTGCTACAAATGGACCCTGTATCTTCCAGGTCTAGGATTTCTCAGTTGTGCTAATTCCATCCCCTATTTTACTTTAATTTTAAATTACTTTTACCTCCAACAAATAAAGTAAGGACACGGGAAATAACCAACAAGTTTTTGGCGCCGCTGCCGGGGAAAGTGATCTAATAGTAGCCCCTAGGATTTTTGTATTTTTAGTATTCTTTGTAGCTTTGAATAATTGATACTGCTGATGTAATTTTGAATCTTTCTTGCAGATCGAGACAGCAGCAGAGAAGGACAGTGAACTGCAGTTGGAGATTAGCTACCTCTGTTTGCAATTCTCTAACCTTTAAAACTCAGTCTAGTTTCTTTGAAAATTCCATAGCAGTTATTTAGGATAGTTATAAATTTATGTTTTCTTAAATAGCTATAAATTTGTTAGAAAATTCTTTGAGTCAAGTGCAATGTGCCTGCAAGGAGTTGTCCCTGCTGGTGGTGTGTTTGTATGCTAGGTAGGAGATCTCTTAGTCCTACTTTAGAGCCTTTCAACCCTGAGCTAGAAAGGGGTAGAAGACTTAGAAGAAACAGGCACACCACAGTTGAGCCCCCAATTGAATCTGAGACAGTAGTCATGGGTGAAGAACAACCCAGAATTCTCAAGGAGTTGAATGCTCCAGATGACTATAACTCTCCATTTAGCATTCAATTCCTTGATGTTCAGGGGAATTATGAAATTAAAACTTCAATCATCCAGATGCTGCCCTCTTTCCATGGGCTTAGCAAGGAGGACCCTTACAAGCATATTGACCAATTTTTGGTCTTGTGCACCACATTTAATATTGCTGGTTTGGGACCTGAGGCTACTAGGCTCAGGCTCTTTCCCTTCTCTCTGAAAGATAGGGCTAGTACCTGGCTGGCCACTCTTCCCAACAATAGCATTTCATCTTGAAAGGACCTACAGACCAAGTACCTGACAAAGTTCTTCCCTGAGACCAAAACTAGCCAGTTGAGGAAAGAAATTCTTGCTTTTGCCCAGGCCCCAACTGAGGATTTTAATCAAGCCTGGGATGGGTTTAAGGAAATGCTCAAACAATGCCCCCACCACAAGATCCCAGACTGGTAGCTTGTACAAAGCTTCTACAATGGGATTGATGAGAAAAATAGAGATATGGTTGATGCCTCTTGTCGTGGAACCTACATGCACAAGACTGCTGATGAGGCATGGGAATTGTTTGAAGTAATCAGTGAAAATGCTTTTCAAAAGCTATCCCTGGCAAGAACTAGTCAGGAGTCTGTGTCAAAAGTGGAGCCTGCTGCATCGACAAGAGGAAAAGTTTATGAGGTGTCTGGGAATAATGGTCTGCAGCTGCAGATGGCAAACCTCTCTTTGAAGTTTGACAAATTACTGACTGTGATGCAACCCAGAAGGGCTGCTCAAGTGGTGGAGGCATGTCTGATATGCCAATCCCCACAGCACACAGTAGAGGAATGTCCATTTGCAGGGCAATATTCTGAATTGGTATTGGAACATGCTGCTGCTGCGCAATCTTTTGGCCAACAACAATCTGGTGGCTACAACAGACAGCCATATGGATACCAGCACCAAAATGATGGTCACCAATGGAGAGACCACCCAAATCTGAGGTGGAGGTAAGACAATTATATGCAGCGCCAGCAAATGATGGCCTTACCCCAAAGGCCACAGCAGTAGTTCAATCAGGGATATGCCCCTAGGTCTAATTTCCAACACCAACAGCAGCCCCATCAGCAACAAAATCAATTGGTCTTACCCCATCTCAACCAAGAAATACTTCTTTTGAGGACCAGGTCTTGACCTCACTGCAAAACCTAGGGTTCGTGGCTCAGACTGTGAATTCTCATGGTCAGAGTATAAAGAAGATGGAAGAGCAGATTGGCCAGCTAGCGAATGCCTTAGCTAAAAGAGAGGAGGGGAGGTTGCCCAGTCAGCCAGTGGTTAATCCCAAGGGCCAATTTTTGATTGGTGAAGGATCCTCAAACCTTGAGGGGCAAGGGGATCTTTCATTGACTTGATTGACATAATTGTACATTGTGTATGTTAAGTATTTTAGTGTGGTTTGTTCTTTTTATTTATCATCGGAGTCTGAGTCTGTATGCCTGAATTTTCCTACCTGCTTTCGTTCTTATTCCCTTTGAATTGATGATTTTGAGTGAATGCATGATGATTGTACTGTTTTGATAATGAGAATGCTGTTTGGATATGATGTTTTGATTAAATTCTTTTTGAGTAATTGCATGCTTAAATGTTGGGAACGCATGAGGGAATCCCCTTTAGAATGACCATGGGTGTCCCTGGAAAGGAGAATGTGAGAGAATCCACCCACAAAACAAAGGAAAATGACAGACTAATGGGTGTGTTATCCTTGTCACTGTTTTAGCTGTCGCGAGGTTCTGAAAAATAGGCGTTGTTTCTTCTCGCGTAGTTCATAAGATGTTAGCCTGCTAAGCTGTAGCGAGATTCAATACAAGTGTGTGGACTCTCTCGCGCGATCCAAATGAAAGTCCAATCTCGCAACCCACTCATTTCTATCTAGCGAGCTGACATTTTCAAAGCGCGCTGAGCCTCGCAATTTATATAATCAAACCTCGTGCTGCTTTCCTTTTCTGTTTTCTCTTTCTTCTGCAGCCAGCGAAACCCTAGATCTGACTCCCATTAATCTCTCTCCTCCAGCATCCATTTTACAGTCCATCATTCACCTTCAAATTCTGAGGATTTGCTCCTACAGCCTCCATCACCAGTTGCCCTCTGATAGGAGCTCTCGTTGTCTTTCGTGCATCAGATTGAACAGAACCCTATGTTTTAGGGTAAGACTCAGCTCTCAACCTTTGCTTTTCATTTTTCAAACTACACATTCATAGAGGAGAAGTTCAATGGCCCCTAAGAGCGCACCTGTGAAAAGAGCAAGGGATAAGGCTCCCATGGAGCCCACTCCCAAGAAGGCCAAGTCCTCAACGGCGCCGCAAAAAGGGAAAGAAGTGGTTCAGGAGGTGGCTGAACAAAAACCTAATTACTCTACACCCTCTGAGCTCCTGACTCCCATTCCCTTGGAGCCTGAATCTATTTTTGACCTATCTTTCTTTGCAACATAACCTCTGTCAACCCCTGCCATTGAGTTCATGTGCAAGGCTGGATTGACCCCCCTGCTGCAAGCTATCCCTGCACTAGCCTATCCTAGACTAGTGCAACTCTTTTACCAGCACATTAGGGCTAGACCAGACCACCATGGGCAGCCAGGTCTCCTTGTGTTAGTTGACTGTGCGACCGCGGATCCTCTCGAACCCGTCGCGGCGATGCACTCGCTTTCAACGAAAATGTAGAGTCGCCACCCGGAGCTTTTGGTGACCCGGGAAACCTTCAAATTGATATTTTGAGCACCGAAGTGCTAAATATAACTATGATTTACCGGTCCTTGCCAAAGGCTCTAGGGTAGGGGCTTCGGTTATCGATCGGGAAGGGTTTAGGCACCCGATCAACCTGCACGTAGTGGTCTCTATCTATGGCTAAAATAAAAATAAAAAGGGCGGAGTTTCCCCTTGCCCCAAGGCAATACGGTCCTATCAAGCTTTGAGCCAAACCAAAATTTCGGCGGTGTAAAGGCTTGAATCCTTGGACGGAGGAGACACCAAGAAGGTAGAGGAAGAGAGGGGTGAGCTGGAGCTCACGGGCCCTTGTTGCACCGTGGAAGATCTTCGCTTTGACGTGCTTCCGATGGCTTGAATGGTATGGAAATGGACTCTAATACAAAGATTTGATAGGTAGGGGGTGTAGAGTGAAGCTAGGGAATAGATTTTGGCTAAAAGAAGGTGATCTCATGGTTGAAATAGAGTGGAATAGGTGATCTACGCTTGCTGAAATTTTGGAAAATAAATGGCATTTTCTCTCACTAGGACTTTCTCTCTCTTAAGCTCTCTAATCAACCAAATTTTCAACCAAAACTTCAACCCCTTGGGAAGAAGGGGACCTCTCTATTTATAGAGAAGGGAAGGGTTAGGGGATTACTTAAGGGCTAACTAGTTTAGCAATTAGGTAATCCCCCATCTAAGGGTTTTTGGGTTTTCAAGGTCCTAGGGTTTTGGGAAACTGGTTTCAATGGCGGATGATGGGGTGAGACCATGGGTGACTTAAGGGTTTCCAATAAGCTCAAAGGAGGTGAAACCAACCTTAAGACACCCACCTCAACCAAGAGGATGGTCAAAGGGTCAAACTAGATGGAGAAAATTCGAGCTAATGATGATAGTTACTGTAGCTAAGCTGGGCGTATATATTATATACGCCCAGTTTAGGAACAGTAAACTTCATCAAAAATAGGGGAGCCTTGGGAAGATGAAGCCCGTGGTGGGCCCCACCTATACTGGACGTATATATTATATACGCTCGACCAAATTTCCCCCAAAATAGGCAGGCGTACATAATATATACGCCTGACTAATATGGGGCTAAATTGGCTGGGCATATGTAATATCCACGCTAGAGTAAAATTTTTATGATTTTATGTGAAACTTCAATCGGCCATAACTTCTGAACGGTAGCTCCAAATTGGGTGATCTTTGGCATGTTGGAAAGCTGGAGAAGTCCTCTTTCAAATGGTATATGGCTCATCCTTGGTGGTGGTCTATGTAAAATTTTGTAGCTCTCCTCCCATCAACTGCTTAGAAGGGTTTGAGTTAGGTCTGGGAAGGGATTCTAGGGTTTAGGGGTGACTTCTAAGGGTTGGGGGAATGGCTCTAAAGGGTTTGGGTAGATTCTTAAGGGTTCAGGGTAGATTCCTAAGGGTTCAGGGGTGCCATTGAAAGCACAGGGGTACATCTCTCCCAAAGTACAAATTGATCGAGCCTTGGGCCGAATTTGGGTGTCTACAGATGCCCCTCTTTGGTATTCGATCACCAATGATCGGATGCCAAAAACAACGGACATCCAAAGAGGTCCAAGGCACGTTTGATGGGTCCGCCTGGTTCAACTCAATTTTTAAACATCCATGGTGATGGTGAGTGTACGTAAGCCCTCTCATTTCGGGATATCATCCGTACCTCAAGGCTAACAGTCCCCAAGCACATTGCGACATTACTGGGCATAACTGCGATGATCACAAAAAGTGTAAGCCCGCTAGCCGGGATATCGTCCACTTCCTGAGGGAAATTATAGATTTGTGATGTTGAGTGTTAATCTGAACCAGACAGCTCCATGAAACGGGATGATCGATTTATGCTTCGGAATTGATGCGAAGCACACAAAGCGAAGGCCTTCAAACTGTGTCCAATCCTATGGAATATTAACAGCTCCATTGGATTGGCCATGGGTGCTCTTACCTAGGTAAGGCTCAAAGTTTCTGGGTGAACCCATCAACCTCGAGGTTGCTTTAGCATGATTTACGCGAGTGGAGCGAATATTGATGTCGCAACACCTCTTGGGAATGCATGCCCATTTTTCGAATAAAATTTTTTATGTCATTTTCTGAATTTTCTTTTGCTTTGAGGCCTCTAAGCAAAGCTCAAGGACCTCCGACAATTTTATTTTTGCACAGCTTCTTTAAGTGGATCAAATGTCAATTGATACGCTTTAAGAATGCGTGCGCTCTGCCAGGGATAGGTGCACCTTGGGGATGTGCCCGTTCTGGTGGCGAGGTGCTCCTGATTCATATGAACCGGAAAGCTTTAACTCGAGACAAAGCTAAAAAAGATCGGGCTAGAACCAAACATCCCTCAAAAGAGATGGCCAATTCTAGCCTTCGTCCCTAATGAAATAATATCTTACTAACTATGCATAGACAGACACCCATCATGGGCGATAAGTGGCAAATAGGAGCGAACAGAAGCCTCGACCCTAAGGTATAATTTACGAGGGCAAACGACCATCCTGCGGATACCCAGACGCAAGTCCGTACATTCAACAACGACACCGTGCCTATACAGGTTTTAAGCCTGTGTAAAAGGAAATAAAAGGGAATGAGCCCTTCGGTCTGTATGTTTGCACATAGTTTGGTTGGTGGTAATTTCATTTTTCACGGGTCAATTTCAACTCACAATAGACTTTTTGAATGGTTGTTAAGACCTGAAAAGTACCACTTTTCACCCCTTAACTTGATCTTTGATTAGACCCATAGCCACCTAATAAGTCCTTGTTAAGTGTTTTATGTAGGTAGTACCCAGCAGCGAAATAAGGCCAGGAATCCTGCTAAAAAAACCTGTTTTGGCACCAGAAGTCCCTTAGAAGGATGAAGTCTGAATCCAAACCTGAAAATGAGCCTCGCGCAGTCCAACTGATCTTCCCAACACTCTATAATAACTTCTCGCGCAGATGATTGACTGAAGAGCCTCAGAAAGATAAACTCGCGCACCTCAAGAATAGAACACCTCTCACAGTCTCGCGCAGTTCAAAGCAGACTTCTCTCAACCGCGCGCAGTTCACTCAGAACGACTGAGAAGAGAGAGCTTCAAAAGACTCCTCGCATAGCTGTCACGCAGTCGCCGCAGGATGTAACTATCAGAAGAGAACTCCTCACGCAGTTCTCGCGCCATTCAAGAAGAAAGCATCCTTGCAAAAGCAAAGCCACCCTCGTGAAGATAAGTGCTCGCGAAGTTCTCGCGCTATTCAAATCTATCCTCACAAAGATCAACCTCACGACTGCTTAAGCTCCAACCCCGCGACATCTGAGGCTCTGATGTTCACTCAACCTCGCGACTGCCTGAAGAGCAAACCAAGCCAACCTCGTGAAGGCAGAAGCTTCAATTTCAAATCATCCTAGTGAAGAATAAAAGCTACCAAGCGACAAGTCTGGGAAACAATGGCTACCTAGCGAAGCTCTGAACCTCAAACTTCCATTTCTTCAGCTGAGGACTTTCTGGGAATTTCCAGCGATTAGGGCACACACTCCCACGCTCAAATCTCTGTCCACGCGCCCCAAGGCATCGAAGGATCACTATTCGGCCATGTGGCATCATTAAAATTAGAGTTTCCTAACACTAATGCGCTGCCACACCACTGCTATAAATACCCACACTTAGCTTAGGTTTAGGGAGCTTAGACTTTCTTTTCTTTCTACATCGTGGAATAGCGAGGAACCCATCACATTTCTGTGAGACCTGATCTGAGATCGTTTAGTTTTTCTTTTTATGGTTGTAAGTAGTTTTATTTTTCTCTTTCCTTCTCTCCATAGTCCAACACTTGCTGGCTATGTCTTTGTATGTATTTTGAACTAGATTAATAAAAGTTTTATAATAGGATCTGTAATTTGTGGGATTGGTGTTTGTGTGTGAGATGCTCTGTGCAAGGCTGCTACCTTGTGATCCGCTATTGCTTTGGCTGTGTTTCAAAGCAATGGAGGACTGATTCTAAGGGCCACTCAGATCCAAGTGACCTGTGTGTCTGGGCTATCATGGTCCTATACAGCCTTAGCCCAACCACAGGACCCACTAGATCTGAAATCCCCATGGGAGCTTGAGCTGGTAGCCTTGTGACCATGGTGGTAGCAGCGATATTCTTGTTTTGTCTTGGGCTCCGTGAGGAGGATAACCTCTGGGATAGTCTGTGACCATTTAAGTGGACAGATTATAGCCTTAGGGTTATTCTAATCCACCGATCCAAGATGGATCCTTCTTCTTTACACCTGAGCTTGTAGAAGCCTGGTGAGAGATTGTACAGAGGCAGACTCCCTTATATTTGTATAGATCCGCCATCAAATGTTGGATCTGATCTGGTTATAGAGATTGTAGGCTGATGATTGGACCATTGTATCCTCACTCAAGCAATGGACAGCTAGATCGAAGGTTGTACTCAATCTCTTGCTGGTTCTGTGTCTGGGCTATTATGGTCCTATATAGCCTTAGCCCCACATATAGAGCTTTAGAGATTGAGGTTCCCTATGGATTCTTGAGCTGGTAGTGTTGAGAACTGGAAAATACCATTTTTCACCCCTTAATCTGGGCCTTGATAGACCCTTGAGAGAACTAAATAAGTATTTTAAGTGCCTATGTTGCAGCTAACAATAAAGACACGCTTAACCATAAAAGCAGCTCAAAAGTGCCAAAAAGATGGCAATCCATGTCATTCCAAAGGAAGGAAGTAAAGAAACAACCTCATCAGCTGTGGAAAGGTCTAAATAGAAGAGGCAAAGACCTGTAAGAGAAGCAGGGAACATTTCGAACAGAGAAATGCACTATAGAGTTCTTTTCGCAAAGAACTTGCACTTTTCGTAAAGAACCTTGAACTTTGCGAAAAGAAGAAAACACTCCACGAAAAGAAGATTGAACTTTGCGAAGAGCTTGAAGTCATTGAACTTTGCGAAAAGGCCCTAAACTCTGCGAAAAGGACTAAAACTCGGTGTAGCTTTGAAGAGCATCCGAACTCCTCGAAAGAACATTGAACTTTGCGAGCAGGCTTGAAGTCATTGAACTTTGCGAAAAGGCCCCGAACTCGGCGAAAAGGTATTCTCGGAGATTCGCAGCTTTAACAAGGGCACCAATTCGAATGTCGCACGCCCCAATGCATTGAAAAGGCCGAGACATTAGGAAGATTCGAGCACGAACCAAAGGCATATTCCACCCCATGTGAACACCCAAAGATGAAATTACTTGGCGGAACTTCTAGAAACTCTAACAAACTTTCAAAATGCATAATGTAATTGATGCCTCTGCTTCTCGATTGGTCGAACGGATCAAGGCTTCGATTGGCCGTAATCTGGATCCCCGTGCTCACTCCTATTGGTTGATACAGATCTATCCAATTCGATTGGTTGATACACATTTGAGTGGCTTAGGAAAACTATAAATGATCGAACCATTTGCCCAATTTGGGTATCCAGATTTTAGAGTTTTCATCTCTGCTTCCTCATTCCGTCGATAGCTTATCCGAACCCCTGTAATCCCTTCTTGTAGTTTACCTTTGAGAGCCATTGTGAGTGATTTGTACTTCCAAGTTCGGATTCAAGATCAGAATCTGAGGGCTCTCGAGAAGCTCGATCGTAAGTCCGAGGGCTCTCTAAGAAGCCGTGCTCGTAATTGTAACGTTGGATTTTAAAAGGTTGTCAGTAATTTGTGTCTTCTCCATTGGAGTCATGTCGAGGGTTCAATGTTCACCTTAGTGCATTAGACTTCTTTAGATTCACTCATCCGCATCCAACTTCCCTTAATTCATCATCCTTGTGCGAATTAGCGTTGGTAACCTAATTCAAGCGACATTTACGATGTTCATGTTACGAACTAAAGAATAGGCCACTAGAGATGATCTGACCATTTAAGTGCGATGATCGACCATAAGTCTAAACCTATTCCTTAATTCGATTTATTTCTCTTACATCCTGTCTTTGGTAGCCGATGAAGATTGAATCTGCTTTCTGTTGAACTATGATTCTCCATTAAAATTCGTGAGGCTAAAGTACATGAAGCTATTATTTCGCATTTGTCTTATTTTAAACACCTCCCAACTCGGATCTGGATCATGTAGTTAGTTCTTTTCTTTATTTGCTTATAGTTAAATGTGACACAATCCAACACTCTCTTTTATCTATTCTTTATTTTAGATAATTATAGAGCCGGATCTGGTAGCCACAGATCTGGAGGTTTATCTCTGCTTAGACAAACTTCTCTGTGGGACGATCTTGAAATACTTACTTTTAAAACTTGCTACAATTGGCCCGATCTTGCGTGCCGTTGTTAGCCCAATGTGTTGATATCCCTTTCATAAGTTAACATCCATATAACCTAGCATTCTTTAATTCTTTAATTTTGATTCATAATGCACACAATTATGGCACACTTGGAGCGACAACAAGTTTTTACGCCATCTAAAATAGATAGACCTATGTTTATTTTCATTTATTTATCAGTCATTTATTAATTTTGTTGTTATTTTTAAAATTGGTAGACCTAAGTTTTTCTATTTTGTAGATTTGATTTTTATTTTAATTTTTGCTTTAAAACTGCACTATGCATTCCAAGAGCTTGATTAAATGTTCTATGCAGCTTTGTATAGAAAACCTGTTTATCTTGAGAATTTTTTATTTTTCTGAGTTTTTATTCTTTGCCTTCTAGTTATTTGAATAAATGCGGCTGTCACACTTTTGTCTTTTTGTCAAATTTGGGCAGTAGCCTGAGTTTTTCTTTTTATTTTTGTCAATATACTTGAATAAGGTACTGCTGGAGTTTTTGGATTTTTTTGGATCAAGCGACCATCCAACAAGGATCATCTGAACTAAAGCTGGATCAGATCTGCTTGAGTTTGCATCCCCTTCTCCTTTGCACTCATTTTCTATTTTTAAATTCTTGAGAACCAGCAGTTCTGTTGTGTTTAATGTTATAATTTCACTGCCTTTAGGCATGCGATTTTTTTTTACAAAACCAAATACAAAATAAAAGAAAATGAAAACACAAATAGAAAATCTCTGAGTTGTTTCTCATTATTTTCAGCAGTAGTAAATAGGGGCTCTTGTTGAGCCCGGGCTGATCCAAAACAAGTAAAAAAAAAAAAAAAAAAATTATATACATATATAGATATCTTCCGGATGGGCTGTTTTTTTCTCCATTTGCATCCACTTTTCCCATCTGGACCTGCTGAGATCATTTTTCTTTTTTAGGAATCATGTAGGATAATGAGTAGTGGATCATAGGCTCTTTTGAATATTCAATGGACCCACTGATTTTATTTTCCTTCGAGATTTCTTCATCATAAATGGGTCTCAGCTGTGTGTGAACCCTGTTTTTAATATGTGCTCCCATGCTTCATTATTCTTTTTGATTCATACACATCATCAACAAAGGGGTCAGTCTTATGAATCTTGCTTTTCACTATATATTATTCCTGCTAATCATTTTTATAATCACTTAGATTCATAAGTATCTCAGGTTTTTGGGGTTTTTCTTTGGGCTTAGGATGTATCATTTGGCATTAGAGTTTCTGTTTTAGGAATTTTAGTTTCAAATTCTGTTTTTAGATCGCTGATTTTTTTTTCTTTCTTAGGTTAATGTGTCCTCGTTTTACTGATTTTCGTCATTTTTCTGTGAGTATAGCTAGTTTCTAACTTTGTTTTCCTATTTTGCATTCACAAATTCAGTTTTGTATCAACACTTTTCTTTTTCTTTTTAACTTTGTATTCAGGTCCCTTACCTTGCTTTTTGCTTCTGTTATTAGCATTAGTTTCCTTTCATTTGCATAGTAATCCTTCTATTTGTTAGACTTTATTTAGCAGTTCTAGCATTCTTTTGTTGATTTTTCTTGCATTTGTATATCACGTTTTTCATTTCCTTGCTCATATCTTCGCTTACATTTTTATTTTCTGCTGCATATAGTTTAGATTTTTTCTGTTCTTAGTTTTTCTTTCTTCTTTTTCCCTGCTGCCCCTAGTCTCTCATTGTCTAGAACATTGAGGACAATGTTCATCTTAGGTTTGGGGGTATGGCAGGTATGCCAATGAAATAAGTTAATGCTTGATGCAGCTTATGACCAGCAGAATTTTTGAAAATGAAGTAATTTCACACCTGTTGTTTTGAAAAATGAGGAAGTTAAAACTTTTTAAAATTAATTTCTAGTGTAATTCTAATACTTTCATGAAGTAAAGGTCAGAAAATTTCTAAAAAATAAAAAAATAAAAAAATTGATGTTTTAGTAAACCTAAAATGAGAGAAAATAGTGATGATATACCTCAGGAATTTGATAGAAAACCACACCCAGTTGAGTGGACAAACAGGCGTTGCGACGCTCTTTTGAGAACCAGCATTGTATTTTTTATTGTTCTTTCTCTTTTTTTTTTGATTTTGTGGGGGCATTAGGTGGGCGCCTACGGATCTAGATCCGTTTATTGTAGCATGGTCCCTTTGGGCCAATCGAAGGAAACTCGAAGGGTCATTTGGGGACGCGTGCACCATGGCTGATGATATATGGGCTTCCGAGGGGGGGGTCGAATTGGGGTCCATAGCATACATGGGGGCTGTTGGGACTCAAAATCAAGACAGGAGGTCGGGCAGTTAAAAAAACTGCCATTTTTGGTCGGGCGTATATAATATATACGCCTGACCAAAATCTGGCGAAAAATGGTCGGGCGTATATATTATATACGCCCGTCTAAAATTTGGCAGTTACGAAACTGCTCGAGCCCGAGCACAAAAGGGGGCCCTCTTTTCAAATTCTTTCCTCCTCCCTCCTTTCTTCTTGAGTCCGGGACAACCCCTTAGGGCTTTTTCATTTGATTTGGCTTGAGTTCTACTACCGGCGGTCACAGGTGTGGATCGAAAGGTGCTTGTTCTTCGCCGTTGTTCATTTTCCTCTCCCCTTGAAGGTAACCATTACCTTTTTCCTTTCGAATTTTTGATGATATTGTCTCTCTCTTTTTTTTTCTCCCCTTTTTTTTCTTTGATGAAAATGCTTTGTGATACCTATACCTCTTTTTTTCTCCTTTTTTTGTTTTAGTTGTCTCCCCTTTTTGTTTTTTAGGTTAATACACATATATTATTATATATGCATTTTTCTTTGGGTTAGTACCTCTACACACATGGTGTTTTTTTTTTTTTTTAGTACACACCTCCCTTTTTCGGATTAGCATCTACACACATGGTTTTTTTCTTTTGTTTTTAGTACACACACGCATCTCTTTTTTGGATTGGTATATACACATGTTTTTTTTGTTTTTTTTAGTACACACACCTCTTTTTTGTTTTGGATCAGTATATATACACATTATTTCTTGGTTTTTAGTACACACACACACCCCCTTTTTTTTTGTTTGGATCAGTATATACACATGGTTTTTTTTGTTTTTAACACACACATACACCTCTTTTTTTTGTTTGGATCAGTATATACACATGATTTTTTGTTTTGTTTTTTAACACACACATACACCTTTTGTTTGGATCAGTATATACACATGGCTTTTTTTTTTGTTTTCTAACACACACATACACCTTTTGTTTGGATCAGTATATACACATGGTTTTTTTTTTTGTTTAGTGCATATATATACTTTTTTTGTTGGCAACCCTCTCATATGCCGATGCATCTCATATTTTCAGGATGTCTGGTGACGAAGGGCATAGTCAGCAAGAAGGGCCGGAGATGGCCTATGGCCCCCGTGGGGAACAGTTCATTGTGTCTTAGCGCTCCTCCCAGCCTTGGTATGAGATGCAAGGCGAGGCCGCCCATACCGGCCTCCTCTCTTCGCCAAAGACACCCATATGTCCAACTTCGGGATCGTTGGTCAGGTAAACAGATGGGCCCCCTCCTCTTTTCCGCTATTGTTTTCCTTTGATGCCCTCATTATATCGCCTTGCCCCTATCTGATTGATGCCTTCTATTTGCAGCCCCTGCCGCACATTATGTTCCGAGGCGGTTGGTTTGATCTCCGGCGTCTCGTGCTTTACCTTCCCCCAGTGGTGAAGGATCTACTCACTGCTGCCGGTTTTGGGGACATCATTTCGTGCCCCGCTGTGAGGGCCGATACGACCTATTTAAAGGCACTGATAGATGGTTTTCACCCCCAAGACGATGACATTCCACATGGCCGTGGCAGAGATGGCCTTCACACCGGCGGACTGGTCTATGATCATTGGGGTCCGTATCGGAGGGGTGCCTGTGGTACCTATCCGCACCCCAGGTAGGGAGGAGGTGATTCGACTGATAGGGGCTTACCCGACCTCTGGGAATGTTCGGGGCTCTGAGGTCAAGCTATCCTGGCTGGTTGATCAGTTTGGGCCTAATGAGTTAGTGGACAAGGGGCAGCCTGACATGGACATTTACATCGAGCCTGTGCGCGCACTTTTGTTGGCCCGCATCTCCTTATTATTCCTCCTGGGCAAGACTCTCCTCTCCAACACCAGTGGAGGGCGAGTCTCGTTGTCCCTGCTCAGCCTGATGGTGAACTGGGAGACCGTTCATCGATTTGATTGGGGCGACGTGGGCTATGCCGTACTCATGTCCAGCCTAAAGCGGGCCGTTCTTGGGGAGTCTAGCTCCATTGTGGGTTTCTGGCCTGCCATTGAGGTATTTTATCTTTTGGTTTTAGTTTGTCCAATTTTCTTTTATAGCATACCTATCTTCATCTGCCTGCTTTCTCAGATCTGGGGGTACCTTCACTTCCAACCGGGTCGCCCTCTGCTTCAGTCTGAAATTTCTACGTTCCCCCTCATGAGTAACTGGCACATGGGTCGCCGTCGGGACGTAGGCATGAAACACTTGGAGTTAGGGCTGTGCTCTCAGTTCGACCTATTGATCCCAAAGCAAGTAAACTAATTCCCTTTTTATAAATTTGACAGCTCGGTTCTTGTGTGCTAGGGGTTCTGACTAAATGTGTGTATCTCCTCCTTGTTTTTCTCTTCTTTTGCAGGTCATCCTCAACCCTTACATAGGATCTCCCTTCTGGAACCTAGCCTCGGTGGGTCCTTCTCGCTTCTTGCTAGACCGGCGCATCATCTTCCTCTACGGGTCCTGGACTAGGGCCTACTACCTAGGGGATAGAGTGGTTCATCAGTATCGCCCTCTTTTCCCCGTGCACCAAACTCCTCCCGCCGATGTGTTGGCCCCAGAGGGCTCCATTGATGAGCTCACTACTCACTTTCTTCATCATGGGGTTCCTATCGATGACCTTCTCCTGCCCGGGGGGTATCAGTCGTGGTACGACTCCCTGCCCTATCATTTTTTGTTGCCCCACTTCGTGCCTGGTGCTAACTTTTAAGCTTTTGGCGGGCCGCGATCTCAGGTAATGCCCCTCTTCTCCTTTCATTCAGCAGCTTTCATGTAGTTACTTTGATTGACCTGTCACCTTTAATGATGAAATGTTTCTCTCTACAGCTTGAGCAGGGCGGTGACTCAGATGATGTGGAAGAGGAGGCTGCTCCTTATGATGCTGCAGGTGCTGGACCCTCCGATCCTTTCGGGGCTGCTGCTTCTGGCATGGCCTTAGGTGCTGGACCATCTGACCCCTCTGGTGCTGGTGCTTCTGGCGGTTCGCCTACCGTGGTCCACGGGACCTTCAAACGTTTGGATGATGCTTTCTTGTCGCGTGTGTGTGCCGACGTGGCCGAGAAGGCACGTATCTCAGCAGAAGCTATCCAGGTCCCACCTCCTGAGCTGATTCCCGAGGTAATTTCTATCTTATTGCTCTGTTCTTTTTTCCTCCTGAATTATGCTGATGGCCTATGTGACTAATACCTCCTTTCCTTATTGGCCAGGATAATGAGTCAGCAGTGAGTCAAGCCGAATACTACCGTAACCTTGTTGGGCTTAGGGAGACCGAAGTGGTGAGTGAATGCTGGCCCAACCTAGTGATTTTCCTTATTTACTTTCCGCCTGTTTCTCTACCTGATGGCTTTTTGGTGTGCCTCTGCAGCGTGCTCGTGAGAAGGAATCGCGCTCCTTGCTTAGCGGTATCTCTAAGGCGTGGACTCGGGTGGGGGAGACTCGCACTTTCCAAAGTACGAGCCGGCGCCGGAAGAAATCGAAGGGAGCTGTCCAGGAGTAGTTTTTTTTTTCTGAAAAAGTGGACATAATGGTGGACACAATGAGACAATTTAGACTTTTGATTTATATGCGATATGTAATAACTTTAGACAACAACAATCTTTTTTTTTTATGGTTTTATAATTTTCATGGTTTATTCGACTGTTTTATTTGGTTATCTCTTTGCTTTGGTGGTTTCCTCTCTCTTTTTCTTGCTTGGAATGAACTGGCACCTCTCCAATGATGAGGTTGATCATGCAGGTGACTCTCCGTATGCGACCTATGGGCGGCACGCCACCCGGGTGTTTCTCATGGGTGTGTGGCATGCCCGCCCATGTGCGCTCTCGTGACAAAAAAGTCGGCCAAATAAATCTACTTTCCCCCTTGGAAAAAAAAATTGACCAGTGTGAGGGGGGGGGGCCTTACCAGCCCCGGCTTAAACTGGGCGTATATATTATATACGCCAGGCAAACATTCAGCAATCAATAGCCGGGCATATATATTATATACGCCTGACCAATCCTCAGTAAAAATAGCCGGGCGTATATATTATATACGCCGGGAAAAAATGGTTCAAAATTTTCCTTGGCGTATATAATATATACACCTGCTATAGATTGGGCTCAATGCGCTCCTTATAACCTGAGCCTGGTCCCCCCTTGTCTCCTCTTCTACCTTGGTTTGGCTGTTTTGCCCCTCCTTTTATTTTCTTTCTTTCCCCTCTTTTTCTAGTGGGTCCATCGTCATATATTGACCGATTTCATAAAGAACATCTTTGTACGTCAATGGACCTGCCTTCGAAAGGGGGCCCAACCTTTTATACGGGGGTCGGTATACTTCCCTGTTTGGACCCGGGGCCCAGCTTTTTGCAAAAATGGTATGATAGTTTGGCTGAGAGCGAGCTTGCTATTTTGAATGGCCTCGGGTTGTCCCGCCTTTCCTCTCTCCTCGCTGTTCCTCTGTTGCCCAACCTACTACAAGCGGCTTTGGCATCATGGGACCATAGGGCCCTTGTCTTTAAATTTGGGTCTAGGGAGCTGACCCCAACTTTGGAAGAGCTAGCCTCCATCACTGGCCTGAAGATGCATCGAGGCCTTGCCAAAGTAGTGCCCAAACCGGGGTATGCAAAGGCGGTCCACGCGGTCCTTGGTTTAAAAAAGGGTGGATACGAGAAATGTTTCGCTAGAGGGCCCACCAGGTGTTCGGTGAAATTCCTGAGAGGACTTTTCGGTGACTCGAGCCTTCGAAAGTTGCCTATTCGAGATCCCTTCAATGTGAAGGCCTTTGCCCTTTATTTGCTGTTGGAAGTTCTATTCTTCACTGGGGGTGAGAGCTTTTCCCTTGGACTATGTGATGTTTTGACCGAATTGGAGGGAGGTCGCTCATTGGTACACCTGGTCCTGGCGGAGATGTATCGAGGCTTGGATGCTGCGGCCTCGGGCCAGGTTGGGATTCTCAGCGGGAGCCCGCTCCTTGTTCAGACCTGGTTAGGAGAGCATTTGGCTATCATGGGGCCTATGCCGAGATTCTGCTTGATTAGAGGGGATGTGGCTCGGGGTTTTTTGGCTCAGAGTTCGAGACTACCCTGTGGGAGCGTCGAGGAACTGAGCCTGTGGCTATCTGATGCAGAGCTAACCTGGCAACTTCCCTCGATGGACGACACCTTTCCGATTGTCCGCTCTCGGGATTGTGAGGGCATGACACTTTTGGGGTTGACTGGCAGCACATACTACTTCCCATCTCGGGTGCTTCGTCAATTCGGGTATACTCAGCATGTGTCGTGTACTGCAAGGCCACCCTTGTGCTCCCTGATATTCTCTCGAGGTTCTCTTAGTGATCTTGATCGCATAGCAGCCCTCTGGGAAACCAGCCAATTGGCGCATATGTGTAGCTTGGTTCAGTGGGGTGTCGTCTCTCCGGATTATGAGGGTTGGCTGGTATCTGAGGAATTACCTACTCCTAGCCCGGTTTCGGTAGATGTGACAGAGACAGGGCCCTGGCTATGTAAGGAAGCGATGCTTCGGACCCTGGTCGAGTCTCTTTCCGTAGAGAGGCTGGCTTTGATCGAGGCTTTGGAGAAAGAAAGGGTCAGAGCTGATATTGCGGAGGTGAGAGCTGCTACAGCCAAGAGCGAGGTTCTTGATTGGTGGTCTTTTATCGAGTCCCACAACTTGTTGAAGCTTCCATGGTAGGTGGATGTCTAATCGAGATGCCCGCGAGGACTCCCTTCTTGCAGAGATTAGCGCTTTGAAGCGTGCTCCCCGCCCTTCACCTGTTCCTGCACATATCATAGATCATATACACGGGGGGAAAGCCCCCTAATAGAGATCTCTTTTTGGGTTATCTTTTTCTCTTCTTTTTTTTTTTCATATATACACAGCTATATACATTTTGGTTTTTTTTTGTTTGTTTTTTTTTTGTTTTTTTTGTAAAGGAAGCAACAAAATCGAAAGTGTGTCATGTCGTTATCTTTTTGGGATGTGACACTCTGCAGGCAACACATGTAAAGAAATGGAATGAAATCTATACATGCGCTTTTTGTTTTTCTTTTTGTAGTTCTGCAATGTAAGAATTTTTATGGGGATTTTCTCTTTCGCAAGGTGGGGTTTTTTTATGGGAAAGGGAAATCTATTTTTTTTTTTTGTTTGGAATTTTCTCCTTCACAGTGTGAGGCTTTTTATGGGAAAGGAAAATCTATTATCTTTTTTAGAATTTTTCTCCTCCACAGTGTGAGGCTTTTTATGGGAAAGGAAAATCTATTATCTTTTTTGGAATTTTTCTCCTCCACAGTGTGAGGCTTTTTATGGGAAAGGGAAATCTATTATCTTTTTTTGGAATTTTCTCCTCCACAGTGTGAGGCTCTTTATGGGAAAGGGAAATCTATTATCTTTTTTGGAATTTTCTCCTCCACAGTGTGAGGCTTTTTATGGGAAAGGAAAATCTATTATCATTTTTTGGAATTTTTCTCCTCCACAGTGTGAGGCATTTTATGGGAAAGGGAAATCTATTATCTTTTTTAGAATTTTTCTCCTCCACAGGATTTTTCTCCTCCACAGTGTGAGGCTTTTTATGGGAAAGGGAAATCTAGTATCTTTTTTGGAATTTTTCTCCTCCACAGTGTGAGGCTTTTTATGGGAAAGGGAAATCTATTATCTTTTTTGGAATTTTTCTCCTCCACAGTGTGAGGCTTTTTATGGGAAAGGGAAATCTATTAACTTTTTTGAAAATTTTCTTTTCTTTTGTGATGCCGGTAACCACAAGGCCAAACCAACGGGTCCCTTTTTTGAGCATGGCTGAACCTTGTTTGTGAGATGCAGGTTTTTTTCTTTAAACGTGGGAAGGTCAGCTTCCCAGGGATTGGTCTAGTCTTTTGTCTTTTCCTTTGGTCATGCGTCAGACGCCGCGGTAGAGATGACATACTTGATCGGGATCTGATCTAATTTTCACATGAGTGGCCCAGCGAAGAGAAGAGGCTTAAGGGAGTTCAAACAAAAGCAGGCAGGCTAGGACATGTCTTCTCCTAATCTCTTTTTTCTTGACATTTTTGCTCATAGCGTCCAAGACTGGTTTTCGTCATGCCTGTCATCCCTGTTTTTACCCGTAGCGCCCTTTCGGGTTTTCACCACGTCCATGGGTTCGCTCTCTTACCCCAGGTGCCCTTTCAGGTTTTCACCTGGTCCGCGTGAGTTCGCTGTTTTTACCCGTGGTGCCCTTTAGGGTTTTCACCACGTCCGTCTTGCTTTGAACTCAAAATAATTTTCTTTTCTTTTCTTTTTTTCTTTTTTTTTTTTCAAGAACCAGAAGGCCATGACATGGGCGTCAATTCCGTCATAGCCGGCTGAATGAAGTTTTGTGTGGTTTGTTAACTCAGCTTCTTCTGATGCAGTAGATGTTATGACCGCTCGTGGACCTTAAAGAGGGCTTTCTTTCGGGTTGTAATGTGGTTGGGGTTCAAACGGGTTGGGTTTTTCTGGGGATTTGGATCTATGTTTTGGGTGATTTCTAGATTCGAGGACTCCTTTTTCTTTCCAAAGGCTTTTTATGCCCCAGTCTTTTTTTTTTGTTTTTTGGTACCCCTCTTTTTCATTGTTTTTGGGGGGCGCCTTCTTCTTCTTCTTTTAGTTTGGATTTTTCCTCCCTTTTTCTTCTTTCTCTTTTTTTTTTTGCTTGGAATTTTGGGTGGGGTATATGAAAGAAATGGTTGTTGGCCCGAAGTGTGTACTAAAAAGGGTGAAGGTTTTCAGGGAATATTCTTTTGGGCTACTTGACTTTGAAATGATGGCCTCTTTTATGGAGCCCTTAAGCAGTCACGCATCTACTTTTATCGAAACTTACCTTGTCCCAAGACCTATAAGTAGAACTTACGGAGGTATCCAACATTGATGGGCTTAGGAAAGTGGTCTCCGTCCATGGTGGCGAGGCAAACAGCGTATCCTGGCAGAACCTCTCGGACGACGTAGGGTCCTTCCCAATTTGGCCTAAACTTCCCTCTCGGATCGGCGTGGAGAGGCGGAAAAATTTTCTTCAGTACAGTGTCTCCTACCTTCAGGTCTCGCCTGCGGACGCGCTTATTATAAGCACGTGCAATTCTCCTCTAATAGACTTGAGTGTGGCACAAGTCTAGGAGTGTTTTCTCGTCAATTAGGTCTAGCTGTTCAAAATGGGCTCTTTACCTCTCAGCTTCAGGTAGATGGGATTCTAAAAGGATACGGAGCGACGGTACCTCGACCTCAACGGGTAGCACAGCCTCGGCCCCATACACAAGGGAGAATGGTGTTGCCCCCGTAGTAGTGCAGATAGATGTTCTATAGGCCCACAGTGCGAAGGGTAACTGCTCACTCCAATCTCTGTAAGTAACTACCATCTTCTCCAGGATGCGGATCAGAGTTTTGTTGGGTGCCTCTACTACTCCATTAGTCTGAGGCCAGTACGGGGATGAATGATGATGCTTGATCTTGAACCGCTCACACAAGGCCCGGATGTGCCTATTAGCGAAATTAGTGCCATTATCAGTGATGATGTCTTTGGGTACACCGAATCTGCAAATGATGTTGTTCTTGATGAACTTCTCAATATGACTACCCTTAATGCTCGTATAGGAAGCCGCCTCTACCCATTTTGTGAAGTATTCCACAGCGACGAGGATGAATTGATGTCCATTGGAAGCCTTAGGATTGATCTTGCCGATGACGTCGAGACCCCAGGTGGTGAACGGCCAAGGAGTGGCCATGCTGTGCAAGTCAATGGCCGGAGCGTGTATTAAGCTGGAGTGCTCTTGGCATTTGTAGCACTTCTATACATGCTTGCAGCAATCGGTCTCTAAAGTAGTCCAAAAGTATCCTTGCCTTAGAAATTTCTTAGCAAGCAAGTGTCCACTGACGTGTGCCCTGCAGACCCCTTCATGAATCTCCTTCATGATCTCAATCGCTTCTTTCTGGGTTAGGCATCGGAGCAGAATATTGTCGTGAGACCGTCTATACAGGAGATCGCCGCAGATGACGTAGTTTGTTGCCAATCACCGGATGGTGCGTTTGTCTACCTTTGATGTTCCTTCCGGGACAGTTCGGGTCTTAAGGAAATTCTTGATGTCTAAGAACCAGGGTGGTTCATCATCTATCTCCGTAGGTCCTACGATCAGGTGACAGAAAGCTGGTTCGTTCCTCTGCTCTATCATGATTGGCTTCATCACCACTCCAGATGGAATCTCAACCATAGAGGCCAGGGTAGCCAGGGCGTCAGCAAACCGATTTCTTGCTCGCGACACATAGGAGAAGGTGACCTCCTCAAAGTAGGTTATCAGCTCCTCCAGATGTTCATGGTATGGGATCAGTTTCTCATCCTTGGTCTTCCAATCCCCATTGGTATGGCATATAATTAACTATGAATCTCCAAAGACCCTAAGGTGAGTTATATTTAGATCGAGAGCCATCAGAACTGCGTATCAGCCTCATACTCGGCCATATTGTTGGTGCATGGGAAGTTCAATTTGATTGAGATGGGTATATGTGATCCTTTTGGCAAGATAAGAATGGCGCCAACTCCTTGGCCCTCAACATGCGATGCCCCATCGAAGTGCATTACTCAGGGCTCCTCCGTTTCCTCTGTATCCTCATTAGTCATGAACAAAATGTCTTCATCAGGGAATTCGGTCCTTAGAGGCTCATAGTTCGGTAGAGGGTTCTCGACAAGATGATCAGTGAGTGCTTGCCCCTTAATCGACTTCTTGGTGATATAAGTAATGTCAAATTCGGATAGGAGTAGTTGCCATCGTGCAGTTCGGCCAGTGAGAGCAGGTTTCTCGAATAGGTACTTCAACCGTGCTAGAAGTAGAACGGCCTAGGATAACAGGTAGTGTCAAAGTCTCTGAGTAGCCCAAACGAGCGCCAGGCATGCTTTCTCCAGATGAGAATAGCGCGTCTCGTAATCAGTGAATTTCTTGCTTAGGTAATAGATGGCCTGCTCTCTTCTTCCCATCTCATCATGCTGTCCTAACACACAACCCATGGAAAACTCTGTCATGGATAGGTACATTATCAGGGGTCTATCGGGTACGGGCAGTACCAATACCAGAGGTTTCAGGAGATAACCTTTAATCTTGTCGAATGCAGCCTAGCAGTCGTCATTCCATTCAACTGGTGAATCCTTTCTCAGTAATTTGAAGATGGATGCGCATATCGGAGTTAACTGTGTGATGAATCGACTGATGTACTGGATCCTGCCTAAAAAGCCTCTGACTTCCTTCTCTGTAGATGGTGGCGGCATCTCAGTGACAACCTTGATCTTGGTCGGATCGACCTCGATCCCTCTCCTACTGACAATAAAGCCCAACAACTTTCCGGACATAGCGCCGAAGGCGCACTTCTGGGGATTCAACCGCAATCTGTGTTTTCTCAACCTCTCGAATAGCTTCTGAAGGTTTATCAAGTGGTCCTCCCTTTCTGGTGATTTGGCAATCATGTCGTCGACGTATACTTCGATCTCTCGGTGCATCATGTCATGGAACAGGGCCGCCATTGCTCTTTGATAGGTTGCCCCAGCATTCTTCAGCCCGAATGGCATTACCTTGTACCAAAAGGTTCCCCAGGGGGTAATGAACACGATCTTCTCGCGATCAACCTCTGCCATCTTTATCTGATTATATCCTGAGAATCCATCCATAAATGAGAGCATTCCATGCTTTGCGGTGTTATCGACCAAGATGTCAATGTGGGGTAATGGAAAGTTGTCCTTAGGGCTCGCCCTATTGAGGTTTCGAAAATCAATGCACATTCGAACCTTTCCATCCTTCTTTGGTATGGGGACGATATTGGCTAGCCATTGCGGGTACTTGGATACCATGAGAAATCCTGCATCATACTGCTTAATGACCTCGTCCTTCACCTTCAATATCCATTCGGGGCAGAGGGGTCTCAGCTTCTGTTTAATCGGCTTAATATCGGGGTAGAGTGGCAACTCATGCTCAACCAGATCGGTATCCAAACTAGGCATGTCCTCATACGACCATGCAAAGACGTCTTGGTATGACCGAAGGAAGTCTATCATACCTTTCCTCTCCACAGGGGACAGCGACATTCCGATTTTGGTAATTCTGGGGGCCTCTGTGGTGCCCAAATTGACATCCTCCGTCTCTTCGACGATCGGGGTAGGGCCATGCTCAAAATCGGCAAATTGTTTGAGGAGCTCATTGGGGAGCTCGTTGGTTTGGCCTTCCTCGTCTAGACTCGTGACTCCTACCTCTTCTTGTATTTCTATAGGGAAAGGGTTGGCTTCACGTGGGACGGGTATCACGACATTGATTTTAATTTTATTGGGAATTTTAAAGGGCAATATTTTTGGAATTGGTATTTTTTCTATTTTTATGATCTTTTGCATTTTTTCAGAGTTCAGCCCCTGTTGAGAACTGAAAAATACCATTTTTCACCCCTTAACCTGAGTGTTGATAGACCTTTGAGAGAACTAAACAAATGTTTTAAGTGCTTGTATTTCAGCTAACAATAAAGACAGGCTTAACCATAAAAGCAGCTTAAAAGTGCCAAAAAGATGACAATCCATGTCGATCCAAAGGAAGAAAGAGAAGAGACAACCTCACTAGCTGTTAAAAGGTCTGAACTGAAGAGGCAAAGACCTGGTCTCAACCCAGAAAAGAAGTATGGAGCAATTCGTACAGAAAAATGCACTACAAAGTACTTTTCGCAAAGAACCTGAACTGTTCGCAAAGAACCTAAACTCTGCGAAAAAAACTAAAACTCCAGGCTTAGCTTTCGAAGAGCACCTGAACTCTTCGAAGAGATGATTGTCCTTTTCGAAAATAAGAAAACTCAATTCGAACAGAACCAGAACATTGCGAAAAGAGCTTCAGGAGTTACAACAAATTGTGAAAAGTCCCCTAAGCTATGCGAAAAGGTATTCTGGAGATTCCCAACTTTTGCAAGGGCAATTCAGTAATCTATTTCACGCGTCCCAATGCATTTAAAAATCTAGGGACATTCTAGAGGATTCTAAGCATGAAGCGAAGGCATATTCCACCCCACGTGAGCACCCAGAGATGAAATAACTTGGCGGGAACTTCTAGAAACTCTAACAGACTTTCAAAATGCATAACAGAATTGATGCTTTTGTCACCTGATTGGCTGAACCAGATCGAGAAATTCTGATTGGCCAGAACAGATCTGGATCCTTGTGCTCGACTACCATTGGTCGATACAGATCTGAGCACTTCTGATTGGTTGATACACATCTGAGCTGGACTTAGGGAAAACTATAAATAGACGAACCATTTGCCCAATTTGGGCATCCAGATTTTGAGTTTCATTCCTATTCCCCCATTTCCAAATCAGATAGTTTGTCTGAAATCCCTGTAATAGCCTCACTTTTACTTGCAATTGAGAGCTGTGAGATACTTCTGTAATTCAAAGGAGAGTTGTATTCAAGACTACAAATCTGAGAGCTGTGAGATACTTCTATAATTCAAAGGAGAGTTGTATTCAAGACTATAAATCTGAGAGCTGTTTAAGCTGTGCTCTGTAATTGTAATGGTGAATTTGAAAAGATTGCTGTAAACCGTGCATTCTCCATTGGACTCATGTTAAGGGTTCCCTTTGATCTCCTTATTGCATTAGACTCCTTTAGATTTACTGTTTTTCATGCAATTTCCCTTGATTCATTAATCCTGTGAGAGTTAGTGTTTGTAACCTAGTCTCTCACGGCATTTGTAGTGATGTTTCTTGTTCTAAATTAAGGATTTGGATTAAAGACTATTGGATGATTTGTGGCCATTAAAGTGGACAGACCATAGCCATAAGCTTAAACCTAATCCTTGAATTAGATTTATTTCTCTTACATCTGTGCTGGTAGCCAGATGAAGATTGGATCATCCCTCAGTTGAGCTGCAGTCTTTCTCATTGTATTTCAAGGACCAAATCAAAGTTAGATATTACTTCTCCATTTTTTATAAGTTTACCTTAAAATTCCCCCAACTCGAATCTGGATCATTTAGTTTAACTTTTACTTTTATCATTTAGTTAATGTGACAAATTCAACCTCCTATCTTATGTGCTTTCTAGATAGGATAAGAGGCCAGATCTGGTAGCTCAGATCTGGAGGTTTATCTTGCATTTTAGACAAATTCTCTGTGGACGATCTTTTACTCACTTACATTTAAAACTTGCTACAATTGGCCCTGATCTTGCAGGCTAATTCACTTCTATCTGTGCTGATATTTCTTTACTCTTTTTAATATTCTAGATTCATTATAACTTAGCAGTTACAAACCTGTTTTCAAAACATAAATAAATCAAGCACACTTAGAAGCAACAACAAGTTTTTGGCGCCGTTGCCGGGGAATTTGTTCTAAAATAGGCAGACCTAAGTTTTCACTTTTATTTTTTTTACTAAACTATTCTATTGTTTGTACCTGTGCAGTTATTCATATCCAATTTTTAAAGAAGAGAGACTACTTAAAAAGGAATTCTGAAGGTTTGCTGTGAATAATCAGATTTTTTTTCTGAGTTGTATGTTTGGTAGGAGGACTCTCAGCCCTGAGATTGTCCCACTGAATTTAGAAGTTGAAAGGCTACTACGAACCAAACAAACAACACAGAATTCTGCTACTATGGGTGAAGAACCTTGACTTTTGAGGGATTACTTTGCACCTGGTGCTTATAATTCTCCCTTTTGCATTCAATTTCCTACTGTTGAAGGAAATTATGAGATCAAATCATCAACCATCCAAATGCTTCCTTCCTTCCATGGGTTGAGTAAGGAAGATCCATACAAACATGTGGATGAATTCTTGGCTCTTTGCACCACATTCAACATAGCTGGACTTGGTCCAACCAAGCTAGGCTCTTTCCTTTTCATTAAAGGATAAAGCTAGAGCATGGTTATCTATGTTAGCACCAAATAGTATCACTTCTTGGAATGATTTGCGGTCAATTTTAGCCAAATATTTTCCAATGTCTAAAAACAAGCCAATTCGCATAAAAGTATCATTTCTTTCTCACAAAACTCAATCAAACTTTCCATGAAGCATGGGAACAATTTAAGGAACTTTTAAGGCAATGTCCTCATCATCAAATTCCTGAGATGGCCGGTTCAAAGCTTCTATCAAGGAATTGATCAAAAAGGCAAAAATATGGTGGATGCCTCCTGTGGAGGCACTTACTTGCAAAAAACAGTTGAGGAGGTTTGAGACTTATTTGAAGTAATTGGTGAAAACTCAACTGAACAGAAATCTCTGTCAAGAGATATTGAAAATCCTACTAGGTTGAACAATCAGCAACCCACCAAAGGGAAGATTTATGGGGTGAATGAGTTGGAAAGAAAGTTGGACAATTTAACCACAAAGTTTGATAGATTGATGGACTCACTTAAAAATTCAAATGGTGCAAGAGTAGAGGAGGCATGTTTGATATGCCAGTCCCCTACTCATTCAATTGACCAATGTCCTGCTGCACCACAGTTCCCAGATTTAATGGTGGAACAAGCTCATGCTGCTCAATCATTTGGATAGATGCAGTCAAATGAATATACATGGAGAGGGCACCCCAATTTGAGGTGGAACCAAGGGAATTATCAGAAGAACAACCAAAGAACCAAATGCCTTTCAAAATCGCGCATTTTACCAAAGAGAGAATTTTATGCTAAACTAAATTTTCAAAGAGCCCATTATTCCACAACAACCTGTGCAAAGAATCGCCGCTCAAACCCCTTCTGTGTCCCCTTCTTTGAAGATCAAGTCCTAAATTCACCTGAATTTAGGATCTTTAACTCGATCGTGAATTTTCACCGAGCATAAAGAAGATTGAAGAAACATTGGGAATGACTTTCAAATACTTTGGCCAAAAGAGAGGAAGGAAAGTTACCCAACCTTTGAACAATCCCAAAGGATGCTTCATGGTTGGAGAAGCTTCTAATTCACATGAAGAAGTAAAATCTGTCACAACTTTGAGAAGTGGAAGAATTATAAATAACAAAGTGGGACTCAAGAAGAAAAAATGAGGAAAATGATAAAGATATGCAAAGAAGAGCAAAGATAATGATAGCAAGTAAAGTCTTGATGGACCTCGTAAAAATCAAACAAATGAAAACAAAAATTCAAAAATTTCGAAAATGCTTCCAAAGTCAGATGAAGGACTAGTTCCTCATTTACCATTTCCTCATGTAATGAAATCAGTATCCCTTTGATAAAGGGAACACAAAAATAGATGAAATGATGGAGACTTTCAAGCAAGTCAAGATAAATCTACCTTTGCTTGAGGCAATCAAACAAATTCCAAAGATATGCAAAATTTTTGAAAGATGTTTGCACTCACAAAAGACAGATCTAGGATACATTATCCAAGAAGGTCTTTTTGTGGAAAGAGTTAATCGTGTTATCCATTGTCACACCTCCTAAACTTCAAGATCCTGGAATCCCCACAATCCCTTGCATTATTGGGGAACATACCATTGAAAAGGCTTTATTAGATCTGGTGCTAGTGTCAACCTACTTCCATATTCTCATGAGAAACTAGGTTTGGGAGAATTAAACCCACTCATGTGGTGTTACAACCAGCGCATGATCTGAAAGTAAGCCAGTTGGGATGATTGAAGATGTATTGGTGGGAGTAGATAAATTTTTCTATCCTGCTGATTTTCTAGTTTTGGACATGGAACCTACTAAAAGCAAAACTTCCATCCCCGTCATTTTGGGAAGACCATTCACAGCTACAAAGAAATGCTTGCATTCAATGCGTGTCCTGGAAGTCTCTTTTGGAAACATGAAGGTAAAATTAAATGTTTATAATGCAGTCACACAGCCTCAATTCAGCTCTGAAGAATGTTTTCACGTTGATCTATTGGATGAACTGGTGGAAGGGACTTTACAACAGTTTCTGCAGTGCGAAGATTTCACCACAAATGTTAAAGATGCTTGGGGAAATTCTGAGGAAGAAATAGTTTGTATATCAAATTCTGAGGAAATAAATGTTGTGCAAGGAACTCATAATCAATCAGCAAGTTTCTCTTCTTGGAAACCTGCTACTCTTCCCCTTCCACAAACAGCTAAGGTACCTTTGTTACCTTCTTTTCTCAAATTTCACGATTTAGAATCAAAGCGATAAAATTTGAAATATGTGTTTTTAGGAGATCATAAATCATTGCCTGCAATTATTTCTTCCTCCCTCACAAAGGAGCAAGAGGAAGAGTTGTTGATTGTTTTGAAAGAACATAGAAGGGAAATTTGCTGGACTATTGCTGATTTGGGAGGAATCAGTTCAACTGTTTGCATGCACAAAATCCGTTTGGAAGAAGATGCAAAGCCTTCTAGAGAAATGCAAAGGAGGCTGAACCCTCATATGCAAGAAGTGGTCATGAAAGAGGTTGTTAAGTTGTTGGATGCAGGGGTCATTTACCCCATTTCAGATTCAGCTTGGGTGGCACCTACACAGGTGGTACCTAAGAAATCTGGGATCACTGTTGTAACTTCAGATTCAAGTGAGCTTATGTCAACCAGACAAACAACTGGGTGGTGGGTCTTTATTGATTACAGAAAATTAAATTCAATGACCAGAAAAGACCATTTCCCCCTCCCATTCATTAATCAGATATTAGATAAGCTAGCAGGAAAAGCTTATTACTATTTTCTTGATGGTTACTCTAGTTACAACCAGATTCCTGTGTACCCACAAGATCAGGAAAAGACCACATTCACTTGCCCTTTTGGCACTTTTGCCTATAGGAGAATGCCTTTTGGTCTTTGTAATGCTCCTGCTACCTTTCAAAGATGCATGTATTCCATTTTCTCTGATATGATTGACCAATTTATGGAGATTTTTATGGATGATTTTTCAATCTACGGAGACAGTTTTTCCCAGTATTTACATCATCTCAAATTGGTATTACAGAGATGTGAAGAAACCAATCTAGTTTTGAGCTGGGAAAAGAGTCATTTCATGGTCACCCAAGGCATTGTCCTTGGCCATGTTGTTTCCCACAAGGGCATTGAGGTGGACAGAGCAAAAATTGATTTAATTGCACATTTACCACTTCCCAAAATTGTTAAACAAATCAAAAGTTTTCTGAGACATGCTGGATTTTACAGAAGGTTCATTAAGGACTTCTGTAAAATAACCAAGCCTCTTTGTCATTTGTTGTGCCAAGATGTCCCTTTTGTTTTCAATAATGAATGCATGAAGGCTTTTGAATTCTTAAAAAACTATTTGATTTCAGCTCCAATATTGTAGTCTCAAGATTATTCACTACCTTTTGAACTGATGTGTGATGCATCAGATTATGCTTTGGGAGCTGTCCTTGGACAGAGAAAGGAAAAGCTGCCTCATGTCATAGCTTATGCTAGTAGATCAATGATTGATGCACAACTCAATTACACAACAACTGAGAAGGACCTGCTGGCAATTGTTTTTGCTTTAGAGAAATTCAGGTCATATGTCTTGGGTTCACAAATAGTGGTGTTCACTGACCACTCTACCTTGAAATACCTTCTGTCTAAGAAGGACACCAAACCAAGATTAATCAGGTGGATTCTCCTATTACAAGAATTTGATTTACAGATCAAAGATAAAAAGGGGGTGGAGAATGTGGTGGCTGATCACCTGTCTAGAATTTTAACTACTGAGATTGATAGGCTGCCTATCAATAAATCTTTCCCTGATGAGCAATTTTTTGCCATTAGTGTACACACTCCTTGGTTTGCAAACATAGTCAACTTTTTGGCTATTGGAAGAATTCCTCAACATTGGAATAAAATGGATAAAGATCTTTTCTTCTCAAAGGTCAAACATTTCATCTGGGAAGATCCTTATCTGTTTAAGATTTGTGCAGACCAAATAATAAGAAGATGTGTCCCTGACCAAGAATTTCATAGAATACTTTCTATGTGCCATGAATAGGCCTGTGGAGGTCATTTTAGTGGAAACAAAATTGCTGCAAAGGTTTTGCAGTGTGGATTTTATTGGCCTACACTTTTCAAAGATGCTCTGCAGCATTGTAAGTCTTGCTAGAACTGTTAGAAATTGGGCAGTATTTCCAAGAGAAACTCAATGCCTTTACAGCCTATTTTGGTAGTTGAGTTGTTTGATGTTTGGGGGATAGACTTCATGGGTCCCTTTCCTCCTTCCAATGGGTATAATTTCATTTTAGTAGTTGTGGATTATGTATCCAAATGGATTGAAGCCACAACCACTAAAATAAACGATCACAAAGTGGTTCTTAAATTTCTTAAGGATCACATTTTTTCCAGGTTTGGTTTTCCCAGAGCCATTATCAGTGATGGGGGAAGCGATTTTTGTAATAAACATTTTGAAACTTTATTGAAAAAATACTCTGTGACTCATAGAGTAGCCACTCCATATCATCCACAAACCAGTGGACAAGTGGAGATTTCCAATAGAGAAATCAAACATATCCTGGAAAAGACTGTGAAGAAGGACAGAAAGGATTGGTCCTTTAAGCTGAATGATGCATTGTGGGCATACAGGACAGCCTATAAAACCCCAATTGGCATGTCCCCATTCAGGTTGGTCTATGGCAAAGCATGCCATTTACCAGTGGAGTTAGAATATAAAGCCTTTTGGGCCATTAAAACATTGAACATGGATCTAATTACTGCTGGTAATCACAGGAAACTGCAACTTGCTGAGTTGGAGGAGCTGAGAATGGATGCATACACAAATTCAAGATTTTACAAAGAGAAAGTCAAAACTTTCCATGATAAAAATTTATTGAGAAAAGAGTTCACAGCTGGCTCTAAGGTATGGTTATTTAACTCAAAACTCAAGTTTTTTCCGGGAAAGCTGAGATCCAGATGGGAAGGGCCATATACTGTCATTCAGGCAGCTCCTTCTGGAGCTGTTGACATCCTTGATCCAAGTAATGGAAGAATCTTGAAAGTAAATGGTCAGAGGCACAAACCATGCATTGAAAATACCCAGGAGCCTGTGCTGCCCATCTATCATCACGAACCTCCCCAAATCTGATGATAGATAACTGTACATTATGTTTTTATTTCATAGTTTTTGCTTAGTTTCTTTGTTTCTGTTTTTATTCATGAGTTGTCTCTTTTCGCATGGTTTAAATATGTGAAAAGTTAAGTCGCAAAGTAATATTTATCTTTTCGCAAAGTTCAATTTACTGTTCGAAAAGACTCTGGATTTGTAACGAACTACTCAAAAGCAAGGATTTGCTTTTCGAATAGTTGGTTCTGAAGCTATTTTCTTTTCGAATAGTTGGTTCTGAAGCTATTTTCTTTTCGAATAGTTGGTTCTAAAGCTATTTTCTTTTCGAATGGTACGGATGTCATTCGCAGTTATCAAAAGGTCTATTTTGGAACTTTTCAAAAACTTAAAAAGGACTTTGCAAAATTAACTCTGAGCATATTTAAACCCTTTCGAAGCAAGGGTTTCATATTCGAAAGTTTTCTGTAGAACGACCTGTTCCACAGAAACTCTATTTATTTCTTTCCTTGCGTGATTTTAGAATTTTGCCAAACTTTTCTTCACCTTTGGTCGATCATTTGAGTTTTTAGAGAAGGATTTTAGCTTCTGGTCTGGGGGATTTCAGCAAGCAACCAACACGTTCAATCAAAAACCCTAGATCTCGGTATTTCTCTGCGCATTCTCTCTGTTTATCATTTGAAAATTTTGATTTTGTGTCAGTATCTATTGTGGGCATTTTCATACATTAATTTAGAATGGGAAAAGCAGAGAAATCGTTGGCTACCATGTTCCCAAAATTCTCTGCTAAGAAAGTTAGCAAACCTACCCCAAAAGGAAAAACAAAAACTTCACCCAAAAGAAAACTATCAATGGATAAAGCGGATAGGGTGGAGAAAGGGAAGAAAGTGAAACAGGAGGAACCCATCCCTGCAGCGGCTAGTCCTGAGCCTAAGCTTTCGCCTCTGCCTATACATTTGGTACTACCAAATCCATTTATAGAAGCTCAGAAGCTAATTCCTGAGCTGATTGTGGACAAAACTTTTTTCGTCAACAAACCAGATTGTCTGCTATCTCTAAGATACATGAGAGATGCCTCACTAAGCAATATCCTTACCCCTCTGCCAGAGAAAATTTACCCGCGAATGGTGAAGTTATGGTACCAAAACCTGGTAAAGGTCACTGAAAGAGATGCTGATGTCCCTACCCTGGTTATCTTTATTGATGATTGCGATCTAACTATCACATTTGAAGACATAGGGAATGCTTTGGGGATACCCTTCCAATTTGATCCTTCTGGTCCATTGGCTGCTCGTAAAGCTTGACCTCCTTTAGAGAAATGGCTGCACATTTAACCCAAGGAATTGTTGGCACTGGACAGCCCATCATGAGGAGAGACCTAGCCCCCCAATTTTTATTGATGGATTCCATTCAGAGGGGAAGTTTTTATGTCACCGAGCACAGCCAAGAGAGAAAAACACCAATTCTAGAGGCTCTCTTTCATTTTTCTAAGGGGCAGTTTTTCAATGCCCCTATGTTAATTTTTGAAGCCATGACTGATATTAGTGCCAAGTTGAAAAAGGAGCAGAAATTAGCTGGCCTCCCATTTGGTAGATTGATCACAGCCCTCCTCAGAGCCAAGTTTGACATTGATAACCAGGAGCCATTTGAAGTCATTGCTCCTCACAATTTTGGGAAAAAGGCTTGGACTACAAGCCAAGCCATGCTGAGAAGGCTAAGAGAGGAAGGTGAACCTGCACCTGTTAATGAACCTGCACCTGCACCTACACCTGCAGTTGTTAATGAACCTGCCCCTGCAGCTCCCTTAGAACCGATTTTCCCAGATCCTGAGGTGACCAGCTCTTTAACTGCACCACTTCTTGAAGCTGCTCAGCCAGACCCTGTGGTGACCAGCTCTTTAGCTGCACCCATTTTTGAAGAAACTATCCTTCCCATGGTGACCAGCTCTTCAGCTGCACCAATTCTTGAGGAAGTTGGCCTTTTACCCTCCTCCCCTAGTCCAGCCCCTGCCACTTCACCTATCCCAGCTGTCCCATCTCCCATACCCTCCATTATTCCAATTGTAGATTTCCCCTCTACACCAACCACTCCAACCATACTCACACCATCAATTTCTCCCACCAATGCCCATGTTTTGGCTACAGACTTTATTGCCCAATCTCCCTGCACTCCTCTGCTCCAAAGCCCCTCAAATTCACCTGCTCATTCAGCCCACACACCTGAAGCATTCCATACACCTGAACCTGAGCCTTTCACTACAGAGGCTTATTCCTCCTTAATGGGATCTATTTTTGAAATCGTGGGGCTTGAACCTATCCCTATACCTGACCCTCATCATTTCACTCACTTACCTACTTTTCCCTTTACAGCCATTGCACCTCCACCCTCCACTTCAGTTGTACCAGTCCCTGCTATGCACACCTCTCCCCCACCTACATCTATTAACCAAATACTTGCCTACCTCCAATCCATCCAAGCCCAACTACAACTCAACAAAGAAAACCAGTCTGTCACCAATGTCCTTCTCCAAACCTTAGCCTCCACATCCCACACAACCACCATTACCCCTGTACCTACTGTTGAGTCCCATGCTACCCAAACTGAACCAGAGGTAGTATTGGTTGATCTGCCCACCCCCACCACTACTGCCCATGCTACCCAAATTGAACCTGAAGTCCCTCTGGTTGCGTCCCCTTCACCACTCCTCACTTTCTCTGAGCAAGCCACTCAGATCGACCCTGAAGTCCTCCTTCTGGACACTTCTTCTCCCCCTCCCACAGCTGGGACACCTTTGGTCCCCTATCATTCCATTCCCCTTCCCAGATTTGCCACCCTCAGAAGAGCCATGGAAGAAAATCCTTATATCTGTAGAGATGTTCTAAAGGGGTTAGCTGATTTACAAGCCTACATTAGAACCCCTTATGAAAACCAGATTCAAAAATTGGAGTTATTTATGAAATTTGAGAGAGAAAATTAAGGACTTACTGGGTCAAACCTTTCAGATGGTTCGGAGTGAGCAACACAAGGTGACCATGTTGCAAGCACAGCTTGACAAGGAAAAAATGAAGACCACTAGACTTGGCAAGTATATTGGCCTCACCAAAAAGATCAAATCAGAGGAATACACTGAGCTGCAAAACACAATCCAGGAGAAAGCTCAATCAAGTTCAAAGTCCAATACTGATTCTAGTTCTGATTTTGACAGTGACTCCAGTTCTGAGCCAATTGAACCAACTTATGATACAGATTTTGACCTCAGTTATTAAAGCACTTTGTACTTATCTGTGGTATAAGTTTGTAATATAAATTCTAGTTTTTCTTGTGAACTTATTGTGCATTTATGTCTGTCCTCTTGTCATCATGATTTTTTTTCTTGCGTATGTCTCTTCTCTGCTTTGGACCAGTGTGGACCCTACTCCCCTTTGGTTTGGGGGTGTGACTGAAATGTCAATAATCAATAATTGAGTTAACATTAGTACAGCTTATGATCAGTGGAATTTTTGAAAATAAAGTAATTTCACACCTGCTGTTTTGAAAAAAAAAAAGAAAAATATGAAGAAGTTAAAAAAAATTTTGAAATCTAATACTTTCATGAAGTGAATGTCAGGAAATTTCCAAAAGAAAATTGATGTTTTAGTAAACCTAAAAAGAAGGAAAACAGTGATGATACACCTCAGGAATTTGATAAAAAAAACCACACCCAGTGAGGTTTGGGCCTGAAATGTGTTCTTTGGAGTTATGAATTGGCAATTTTTTCTACTTTTGGGACTGATTGAACCTGCTTACTTGCACTAGAAGTTACACATATCCAAATTGAAATAATTTGATAGCACTCATGATATTAAAGACATGATGTAAGGCCTCCTTTTGAACAGTTTGAACCTTACAAAGCCCCACCTTTTGAAACTGCCCTTGATACACACCATTTAAGCTTTACAAATCTAAGATTCCTTTGAAACCTCATCTAATAACCTCATCAACTTCATTTAGCCTAATCCTCACTCCGAGAAGTCAGAAGATAAAGGGAAGGAAGCTGAAGAAAGGAGAATTGAGTAACAATTTGACAACAAAAGAAGAGTACAAGTTGAAGGCAATGATGTAATAGCAGAGGAAATGTGGCATTCCAGTCAATGATACTTTGAAAAAAAATATATATATATATATATATTTGAGCAAAAGGAAAAGAGAGAAGGCATTTCATTGGAAGTTTGAAAAAGAAAGAGAAAAAGATGGCCACTTTGGCTCTGGAAATTCAAAGAAGAAAATGAAAATATGCTGAAGTAAAGAAGGTTTGTGTATCACCTCCTTACCTTGACTAACTTCTCAAATTTGAACACCATTCCACCCCTTTATTCTTGAGAAATTTCACCCATAAGCCACATTACAACCCCAGTAAAGTCCTTACTGATCAATGATGGATTGAGCTATCACATGGAGATAAGAATTTGTGTAATCTATGGTGAAAAGAGCAGTGAATTCCAAATTAAAAGCAATGCCTATGCTCATGCTTACAGTCCTATTTGAGGGCTGTAACTGCTCTTGAGCCGTGTGAAATAGTACAACCCTCTTACTTGCATGTTGAGTAAAAATCCTGGTGAGAGTTGGGTTTGAAATCAACTCATTGGGGTAACATCAAAGCTAGATTCCTAAATAGAAGGCAAGTTGTTCATTAATTTTTCTTGTAAATAACCTTTGACATAAATTGACTGAGTAGTAACAAGAATTACAGCAGAATTTTAGTTTTGAACTGATATTTTTCTTGAAAAATCTTCTTACAACATGACTGATGCAGGTGTGAATAAACAGATTGGATGAATGTTCGCTGTAACAGAACTGCTGTAATCTTAACTGATTCATTGGAGAAATTTGTGGGTACCTTCACTGAAAACCCTCAGGAGACTCCACTCCGCCACTAGGGATCACCTAAGGGTTTAAAAGGCTTGTTGCATATGCTAAATGCAACTGTGCTCCCTATAGAAGTGGTTGTATACTTTGTTTTTATTTTGTCTTTGCTCAGGGACTAGCAAACCTTAGGTTTGGGGGTGTGTTGAGAACTGAAAAATACCATTTTTCACCCCTTAACCTGAGTCTTGATAGACCTTTGAGAGAACTAAATAAGTGTTTTAAGTGCTTGTGTTTCAGCTAACAATAAAGACAAGCTTAACCATAAAATCAACTTAAAAGTGCCAAAAAGATGACAATCCATGTCGATCCAAAGGAAGAAAGAGAAGAGACAACCTCACTAGCTGTTAAAAGGTCTGAACTGAAGAGGCAAAGACCTGGTCTCAACCCAGAAAAGAAGTATGGAGCAATTCGAACAGAAAAATGCACTACAGAGTACTTTTCAAGAAAGAACTCGAATCTGCTCAAGAAAGAACCTAAACTCTGCGAAAAAAACTAAAACTCCAGGCTTAGCTTTCGAAGAGCACCTGAACTCTTCGAAGAGATGATTGACCTTTTCGAAAAGAAGAAAACTCAATTTGAACAGAACCAGAACATTGCAAAAAGAGCTTCAGGAGTTACAACACATTGTGAAAAGTCCCCTAAGCTATGCGAAAAGGTATTCTGGAGATTCCCAGCTTTTGCAAGGGCAATTCAGTAATCTATTTCACGCGTCCCAATGCATTTAAAAACCTAGGGACATTCTAGAGGATTCTAAGCATGAAGCGAAGGCATATTCCACCCCACGTGAGCACCTAGAGATGAAATAACTTGGCGGGAACTTCTAGAAACTCTAACAGACTTTCAAAATGCATAATAGAATTGATGCTTTTATCACCTGATTGGCTGAACCAGATTGAGAAATTCTGATTGGCCAGAACAGATCTGGATCCTTGTGCTCGACTACCATTGGTCGATACAGATATGAGCACTTCTGATTGGTTGATACACATCTGAGTTGGACTTAGGGAAAACTATAAATAGACAAACCATTTGCCCAATTTGGGCATCCAGATTTTGAGTTTCATTCCTATTCCCCCATTTCCAAATCAGATAGTTTGTCTGAAATCCCTATAATAGCCTCACTTTTACTTGCAATTGAGAGCTGTGAGATACGTCTGTAATTCAAAGGAGAGTTGTATTCAAGACTACAAATCTGAGAGCTGTTTAAGCTGTGCTCTGTAATTGTAATGGTGAATTTGAAAAGGTTGCTGTAAATAGTGCATTCTCCATTGGACTCATGTTAAGGGTTCCCTCTGATCTCCTTATTGCATTAGACTCCTTTAGATTTACTGTTTTTCATGCAATTTCCCTTGATTCATTAATCCTGTGAGAGTTAGTGTTTGCAACCTAGTCTCTCACGGCATTTGTAGTGAAGTTTCTTATTCTAAATTAAGGATTTGGATTAAAGACTATTGGATGGTTTGTGGCCATTAAAGTGGACAGACCATAGCCATAAGCTTAAACCTAATCCTTGAATTAGATTTATTTCTCTTACATCTGTGCTGGTAGCCAGATGAAGATTGGATCATCCCTCAGTTGAGCTGCAGTCTTTCTCATTGTATTTCAAGGACCAAATCAAAGTTAGATATTACTTCTCCATTTTTTATAAGTTTACCTTAAAATTCCCCCAACTCGGATGTGGATCATTTAGTTTAACTTTTACTTTTATCATTTAGTTAATGTGACAAAATCAACCTCCCATCTTATGTGCTTTCTAGATAGGATAAGAGGCCAGATCTGGTAGCTCAGATCTGGAGGTTTATCTTGCATTTTAGACAAATTCTCTGTGGACGATCTTTTACTCACTTACATTTAAAACTTGCTACAATTGGCCCTGATCTTGCAGGCTAATTCACTTCTATCTGTGCTGATATTTCTTTACTCTTTTTAATATTCTAGATTCATTATAACTTAGTAGTTACAAACCTGTTTTCAAAACACAAATAAATCAAGCACACTTAGAAGCAACAATAGCCCCTGGCGAGGTGGATCTCTATATATACATGGTAGAGTGGTCCAGAGGCTAACCTCACTTTTTATAGGTTGTTTGTTTTTGGAGAGTTAGTGCTGTTTTCACGGTATTTGATAGCTCTCAAGAGTTGGGGTAAGGATGCCCAGTTACTCACCTGCGAGGCCTGGCCTTTACCTCTTCGGTCGGTAGCGGCATCGGTAGGCTCTTGCATTTCTTCCCTCAACATATTTACAGAGGGATCCTCCGGGACCTTGTCCTCTACGGTTAGGAGGGGCCCAGAGTGGTTGGTGCTGGAGTGAGGGGTGGATCGGGGAACTTCTTCTTCAAACAAGGAAAGGGTGGCTAAGTCCATTTAGAAGTCTGGGGGGATGATGTAGGGATTGGTGGGGTGGATTGAAGAAGGGTTATGTGGGGTTACCCTCGTCTCCCCATTTAGATCAATTTTTACTACCCCGACGCTCACAAAGGTTTCACGGATGTGGGGGCGAGAGTGGGGTTCTTCTTCCAAGATGATTCCTCTGGCCTTGGCGACTGCTGCGGCTCTCATCTTTTCCTTAGCCTCTCTGACTTCCTCTTCTCTGGGCCTATAGCCTAATCCAAATTTAGTTTGTTGCCCCTTGGGCTTGACGGGGTCTCTTCTTCCTTGGAGGTGTGGGTCCAGTCCTTTCCCTTTTTGATGGCCCCATCTGTGGAGCATGAACACAACTGCGTCCATTCCTCCTCCAGTTTTATCTGGGGTCTTTTCAATTGGTTCGAGGGTAACACTTGAGAAGTCATACTCAAATCGGTGGAGATCGGCGTCCTCGGCTGTGTGTGGTATGTTCAGTGCTTTCGGATTCTCAATGTGCAGAGCGCTCTTCCCCATGTCCTCTCTGCTCTCACCTATGATGGTGATAATTTTTCCTTCTGAGATAAATCGGAGCTTTTGGTTTAAAGTAGATGGTATTGCTCCGAGGTTATGTATCCATGGCCGGCCTAATAGCAGATTGAAGGTAGACTTGATGTCCATCACTTGAAAGGGGGTGGTGAAGGTTTGCGGTTTGAGGATCAGGTCAAGGTCTACTTCTCCTATGATTTCCCTTCTAGTGTTGTCGAATCCCCGTGCGCTTGATATGGATGGCCGGAAGGTGTCGGGGTTCGCCCCAATTTTGATTGCCGTCCTTAGAGGGCATACGTTCAACGCCGACCCATTGTCGATCCGGACCAACAGTACCACCAAGTTCCCTAATTTCACTGTTATATTCAGGGGTTTAGAATGGTCATTCCTCTCGATCGGTAGGTCTGCATCGGTGAAAGAGATGGCGTTTGGGGCCAACACTTGCCGTATTATTTCCCCTACTTCATCTGGAGTTACGTGGGTGGAGACATGCGCGTCCTTGAGCGCTCCCATTAGGGCTTGAAAGTAGAGTGAAGACGTGATTAACAAATCCCACACAGTGATATGTGCGGGTGTTCTCTTGAGTCATGGTTCCAAAGATGTGCTCCATGGCCATTTTTCAAAGAGATTTCTGTGCTTCTTTCTTCTTTTCTTCTCCTCTCGACGCCTGATGCTTCGGTTGGGCAAAATCTGCCCGATTGGGTTATAATTCATGACCTCTTCTTGGTTGCACCGGACATTCATGTCCATTTGTTCATAGCTCTATGGTACCTGGCGCGGGTCATAAGCAGGTTTTGGGATGAGAAATGGAGTGCGTGAGGACTCTGGGGAGGATTAGGCCGGATATACTGGTTTCTCGAGTCCAACCAGGTTAACTCCAATGGGGGGTGGAATGGTAGTGGGGGGAATTGACAGAATTGGAGTTATGGGCACGGAGGGGGCTTGTACTGGTGTTACCTGGGCATGGTAGGACCAGTGGTGATTGGGTGATGAGGGGATTGGGTGAGGGGTTGCTTGTCCCGGTGGCGGTAGAGTTAGGTTGGGGCCAAAATAGCGAAGGGATGGCGGGAGTGTGACTGGGCTGAACGGATGGGGAGACGTTTGAGGTGTGGTGGGCGCGGGGTGATAGGGGTATGAAGGATTTGTATATGGGGAGGCATGATTGGATGGTGACGGGTTTGTGGATGGAGTATGGTAAATTAGGAGTGATGGAGTGGTGCATGGAGCGGGATGATTGGGACATGGCGGGGTAGTGGGTGAAATAAGGGGATATAAAGGGTTTGTGGCGTGGTGGGATGATGATGGGTTTATGGATGGAATGGGATAAATTAGGGATGATGGAGATGTGTATGGAGTGGGGTGATTTGGGGGTGATGGGATGGTATATTGGGTGGTGGGATTTGAAGGTGTGTATGGAATGGGGTAGCTTGGGGATGGCAGAGCAGTGTATTGGGTGGAGAGGTTTGAGTGTGTGTATGGGGTAGAGTTGTGTATGGTGTGGGGTGATTTGGGTGTGACGGAGGGGTGTATGGGGTAAATTGGGCGTGGGGTGGATATGCGTATGATTGTGGCGGGGCTGTGCTTGTTTGGATTTGATAGGCGGGAGAGGGGTGGAAAAATACTGCCCTAAATCTAAGGGCTCCTCTTGGTAAGCCGGTGTGGGAAAATAATCGGCAAGATACAGTGGCTCGATCACCCCAACAAATAGTTTATCTTCGTTTGACCTGAGGAGTGAAAATTCCTCCTGATTGCTAATATAATCTGGAGGGTCAAACTCTTCTTCTTCTTCCTCTATCCAATGTATGTTAGGCCTGGGGCCTCCTAGGTGCGGTGGTAGAGGAGCTTGATGGATATTCTAGTTCGACCCTTGAGGAAGTGGCGGGGGAATAATTTTTCCTACCTCTATTAGATCTTGGACTGCGTGCTTTAACGGGAAGCACCGGTCCGTAGGATGACCCGATCCCTGGTGGAAATTACAATGCATATTCGAATCATAGTTCCTCGGTATGGGATGGGGTGCCGGACGAGGTTGGAGTAAATTGACCAGGCCTTTCTGTAGCAATACCGGTAATAAGACACTCAAGGATTGCCCCAACGGGGTGAATACTCGTTCAAAATGTGCTTTCATCTGTTCTGGGGTAAACAGGGCTCTTGGTCCATTGCTTGGCCTTGGTACTTGCTCGAAACGGGTCGGGGTGGTTGTGTAACTTGGAGTTGTATTGGGGGGGCGTTGGTATTGGTCTGGGAGTAAATAATGTTCTGTACCTCTGTCCTTGGTCTTCTTTCGATTCTTGGTTCAGCTGCTTTTCAAACCCTGGTGGCCCCATTGGCCACATTCCTTCCTAACCTACCCTCTCTAATGGCGTCTTCACAACGATTGGCATTTCAGACCAGATCAGTAAAACTTGACTGCTGCTGATATACTAAAAAATCTGCGATGACTGGGTGGGCTCCCTTGGTTATCACTTCAATCTGCTCATCATCGGGAATCCGATGAGTTACCTGAGTGGCTAAGGCCCTCCACCTCCCGAAGTAAGCACTGAATGTTTGATCATGTCTTTGCTTTAATCAGGCCAAATATGACTTCCTTGGTTCTATGTCCATGTTATAGACATATTGTTCTTGAAATAATCGTGTCAGGTCTTTCCAAATTTTTATCATGGACGGTTCCAGGGATGTCAACCACCTCAGTGCTGGGCCGTTAAACTCTTCTGAAACACTTTGATGAGGAGTCGTTCATCTTTGCCATACTGGCATATATCCCCACAGTAAGATTTTAGGTGGACGATGGGGTTGCCAGTGCCATTATACTTATCAAATGATGGCATCTTGAATTTCTGTGGCAGGGGGACATCAGAGAACAGACATAAGTCTGAAAAGTCCGTTGAGTGTAGTTCCATTCCTCCCATCTTCATCAGCTACTTCTGTATTCTGTCTATCTGTTCTTTCAGCTGCACTGGTTCCTTTAAGGCTACGACGGGGACCGCTTCCCCCTGATTTGGTTCGACCCTAGGTGTGATGATGGTGGGCTCGGGAGGGTTAAAACTGGCAGCTCCTCCACTGTTGTGAATCTCATCCTCCTCGTACTGTTGGTCATGGTATTGGTGAGGGGCGAGTTCTACTATTTGGGCTTGGGGGGTGAGGGGTTGGATGACCTGGTGGGGCCAAATGGTTTATAGGGGATGAGAAGGGATAAATGGGTGAGCATTTTGTGGGTAAGTGATGTGCTACGTTGGGTGCACATTCTCGGGGTGATGGGGGTGTGATTGAGGTGGCGGGATGTTGTGGGTTTGAGGAATGGGATGGATTGGATTTCCCGTTGGAGGTGGGATGGGGGCGTAAGGGGTATAGGTGAATGAAGGGTATTGGTGGGGGGGTATGGGGTTAGTGAATGGGCCTTGATGAGCGTGGGCGGATGGGCCTTGGGTTTGAGGGATTTGAGTTTGATGGTCTTGGAAGGCTTGAATTGACGGGCCCTGGGCCTGGGTGTGGGGATTAATATGACCTTGGGCCAATGGGCTTTGTTGAGTTTGGGCTACGGGGCCATGCGGGGGCTGGGTTTGGGTCCATGGGCCCTGGGTTTGAGTTTGGTAGGTTTGGGTTCATGGGCCCTGGGGGGCTTGGACTTGGGCCTGGGTCTGGTGGGATTGGGCTTGGGCCCATGGGTTTTGAGGGTTTTGGGCCTGGACTTGAGCCTGATGGGTTTGGGTCCATGGGCCTTGAGGATTCTAGGCTTGGGCCTGAGTCTAATGGGCTTGGGCTTGGGCCCATGGGTTTTGAGGGATTTAGGCCTAGACCTGATGGCTTGGGCTTGGACCCATTGGTTTTGAGGGATTTGGGCCTGGACCTGATGGGCTTGGGCTTGGGCCCATGGGTTCTTAGGGATCTGGGCCTGGGTCTGATGGGTTTGGGCTTGGGCCCATGGGTTTGTAGGATTTTGGGCCGGGGCCCATAGATTTGTGTGGGTTTGGGTCTGGAATTAAGGAGGGGGATTTTGGGAGGTATGGACGATGGGTGGTTGGGCATGATTAGGAGGGAATGGGGTATGGAGGTTTTGGACATTTGGATGCGGGGTTTGAGAGGTAGGGTTGCGAGAAGCAGCTCACAGAGCGTACACTGTTGTCATATCCTCCATCGAGGGCATGGATTCAGGTGTGAGATTGGGGGGTGATGGCTCACTTAAGGATGGAGGTGGTTGGGAGAAATTGGGCATGACCCGGGTAAATGGGGGGGTGTGTTGGGATGTGGATGGGCCATGTGGTGGGAATGGTATGTGAGATGGGGTGGATGGGATGTAGGATGTTGGGGGCATGGGTGATGAGAGGGATGGAACGTGGGAAGTAGGCGGGGGATGGGACTCCCTAGGGGGTCTTTGGAAGTATGGGGATGCGGTAAGGGTGTTTGGATGGGAGATGGGGATGTAAGGATCAGTTGGGAAATGAGGGGTTTCAGTAGGGGATGAAAAAGGGGTATGTTGGGAGAATGTGAGGGAAGGGGATGAGGTGGAGGTGAACACGGGCACCCCGAATGGGCCCGTGATATCGAACCTGGTTTGGGTGAAGGTGTCGGAGATCGGGTCTTCTCCTATATGGGAATGGGAAGGGGATGACGGTGGGGATGTATCGGCTCTTGACATGATCCGCTGACGAGTGTTGTACCGATGTCGCGGGTAAGGGCCAAATACCTTCCTGGTTCTTCTCCTACGGGCCGGGTTTGAGGTCGCCGTAGTGACGGTCACACCAAGGTATATTTTTGATTGTTTTTCTTTGTGTGTTTTTTTTGGGTTTTGGAAAATGATGATGATTTGATTTTTTTGTTTTTGAAAATGATTTTTTTGTTGTTATTTTTGATTTTTGACTTTGATTGACTTTTTTTTAAAGGTGGATTTTTTTGAAGATGAGGATTTTCTTTCTCTCTTTTTTTTCAAATAGCAATTAACTCCCCTCTACTTAGATGAATGATGACCTGGTGCCCAGGGTCAACTCCCGTTTCGGGCGATATATGCACCTTTAGTAGGTCCCACGGCGGGATCCGACACACTTCGGAAGAAGCGAAATGGAACCCTTTCGTTCTATTGAAGGTGAGGGAATCCACGCGAATGACCCGATCCCCCGGAGCAAATCAATAAGAAGTCGCCTTCTTTTGACTGGGCGGGGGCATATTGGGTGTTAGAGAATGTGGGAGGTTATCGCGGACACTAATACCGCTAATTGGAGAATTGGGGTGGTGGATTGGGCCTCGTGTCGTTGTCGTTTCCAAAGATATATCCGGGCGATATATTATGCACGCCAACCAAAAATATACATAGTTGGTCGGGCGATATATATATATACCGGCTTAAATCTGATTTTTGGTGGGCGATATATTATATACCGTAAATCTGCTTTTTGTTGGGCGATATATTATATACGCCGCAAAAGGTTCATCAATTATATTTTGACAAAGGGACAAGAAGCCCGAATGTGGGTCTTTGAACTGGTTTCTTGGGAGAAATGAACTCGGGGACTGCTGTGTATGTTATCGGGTCCCTCCTTTCCGTTTCCTAGGGATACATGGCTGAATTTTGGGTTTTCTACGCTCTCACCAATGCAGGTTTTACGGCTTGATTGAAATTGCCAACCCAACCGATATACCTCCGGCGCAAGCGCCTTCTCAGGTACTGGAAGGGGTGATTCTTTTCAGGATCATCACCACTAGGGCTGCCGCCTTACTGGGAACCAGGTAACTTGTATCTGTGCCTAAACCCCCCAAAAAATTATCCAAAAACATAAAAATAAATTCAATTATGTCCCCACACTGTTGGTTCACTTTTAATTACAGATTTTTAAAGGGGAGTGAAATTAAGTCCGAAAATCGGGTTGGGGATGACAAGCCCGTGCCGCCTCAACGGGCCGGCATTCAATGGTGAGATATGATGACTGAAATAAAGTGCGCACGTAGGCCCGCCAAATGGCTAAGGCTCGTAAATGACTGAAATTTAAATGACGTGAAAAAGTAAATATGAGCGGGCCCGCCAAACGGCTAAGGCGGCTTAAATGACAAGAATCGTAAAAGCTGAAATTTAAAGGCGCAAGTAAGCCCCCCAAACGGCTAAGGCACTTAAAGGACTGAATTGTAGGGGTGAGTACGTTAGTAAAAACAACAAAAAATAATGAAAAACAACAACAAATTAGAACAAAAAATAGCCATGGTTAGTAAAAAAAATAAAAATAAAAGGAAAGGCCAACAAGAGGGGAAGCGCTAGGGTGACCTCCCCAGCAGAGTCGCCATCTGTGCGACCGTTGATCCTCTCGAACCCGTCGCGGCGATGCGCTCGCTTTCAACGAAAATGTAGAGTCGCCACCCGGAGCTTTTGGTGACCCGGGAAACCTTCAAATCGATATTTTTAGCACCGAAGTGTAAAATATGACTCTGATTTACTGGTCCTTGCCAAAGGCTCTAGGATAGGGGCTTCGGTTATCGATTGGGAAGGGTTTAGGCACCCGATCAACCCGCACGTAGCGGTCTTTATCTATGGCCAAAATAAAAATAAAAAGGGCGGAGTTTTCCCTTGCCCGAAGGCAATACGGTCCTATTAAGCTTTGAGCCAAACCGAAATTTCGGCGGCGTAACGGCTTGAATCCTTGGACGGAGGAGATACCAAGAAGGTAGAGGAAGAGAGGGGTGACCCGGAGCTCACGGGCCCTTGTTGCACTATGGAAGGTCTTCCCTTTGACGTGCTTTCGATGGCTTGAATGGTATGGAAATGGACTCTAATACAAAGATTTGATAGGTAGGGGTTGTAGAGTGAAGCTAGGGAATAGATTTTGGCTAAAAGAAGGTGATCTCATGGTTGAAATGGAGTGGAATAGGTGATCTAAGCTTGCTGGAATTTTAGAAAATAAATGGCATTTTCTCTCACTAGGACTTTCTCTCTCTTAAGCTCTCTAATCAACCAAATTTTCAACCAAAACTTCAACCCCTTGGGAAGAAGGGGACCTCTCTATTTATAGAGAAGGGAAGGGTTAGGGGATTACTTAAGGGCTAACTGGTTTAGCAATTAGGTAATCCCCCATCTAAGTGTTTTTGGGTTTTCAAGGTCCTAGGGTTTTGGGAAACTGGTTTCAATGGCGGATGATGGGGTGAGACCATGGGTGACTTAAGGGTTGCCAATAAGCTCAAAGGAGGTGCAACCAACCTTAAGACACCCACCTCAACCAAGAGGATGGTCAAAGGGTCAAACTAGATGGAGGAAATTCGAGCATCGATGACAAGCTATCGATTAAGTCGATATATTATATACGCCCATTTAGAACAAGAACTTCATCAAAAACAGGGGAGCCTTGGGAAGATGAAGCCCGTGGTGGGCCTCACCTATACTGGGCATAAATATTATATACTCTTGGCTAAATTTCCCCCAAAATAGGCAGGCGTATATAATATATATGCCTGACTAATCTGGGGCTAAATTGGCTGGGCGTATGTAATATCCACGCCAGAGCAAAATTTTTATGATTTTATGTGAAACTTCAATCGGCCATAACTTCTGAACCGTAGCTCCAAATTGGGTGATCTTTGGCATGTTGGAAACCTGGAGAAGTCCTCTTTCCAATGGTATATGGCTCATCCTTGGTAGTGATCTATATAAAATTTTGTAGCTCTCCTCCAATCAACTACTCAGAAGGGTTTGAGTTAGGTCTGGGAAGGGATTCTAGGGTTTAGGGGTGACTTCTAAGGGTTGGGGGAATGGTTCTAAAGGCTTTTGGTAGATTCTTAAGGGTTCAGGGTAGATTCCTAAGGGTTCAGGGGTGCCATCGAAAGCACAGGGGTACATCTCTCCCGAAGTACAGATTGATCGAGCCTTGGGCCGTATTTGGGTGTCTACATGACAATTTTGAAATGTTACTCAGCCCTGAGTTGATTACTGAAGTGATGGGCATCCCTGCTATAACTGTGGATATGGCCCCCCAGTGTGTGCCCCCATTGATATAATTTCACAAGCCTTAACCAGAGGATTGAAGGCCACCGGGATTCCATCAGGAGAAGAGACCTGGACCCTAAACTTCTATTCATTGATCAAGTTCTGCGGAAGAACATTTATTGTGCCGGCCATCAGCAGGAGAGGAGGACCCCAATTGCTGATGCTGTTTATTCCTTTTCTCGGGGCCACGATTTTCATGCTGCAAGGTTGATTTTTGAAGCAATGAAGGATGTGATGGTGAAGCTAGAACAGAAAAAGAAGTTCCACACTCTCCCCTATCCGAGACTCATTACCAAATTACTTTTGAGGGGAGGGTACAAGATACCAGTAGGGGAGTTAACCATTGACCTCACCCCTACAACTTTTGCAAAGAGGCAATGGGGGATCAGCAGGAGTCTAATGGATCCCCAAAAGAAGAAGAAGAAGGTTGAGGCCCAGGTTGCTACAGAGCAAGGAGAGGGGACTATTGTTGCTAAAACTCCTACTCCCAAGAAGGTGGTGCAAGCTCCTGTCACTACTGATTCTGCAGCAAGACCTCCCTCCACCACACCTGTCCCTCCATCAGTTTCTTTGCCTATTCCATCTCTCCACTTCCCTCATTTATCTCCCTTATCGGTACCCACTCCAGATCTCCCTGTGATTCGTTCCTGGGAGGAAAACATTGAAATGAACCCTGACAATCCTCCCCTGATATTCTATATAAAAAGGAAAACCTCTCACACAACCTCTGCCATATCCTTACCTACACCAACCACCCCTATCATACCCATTGAAACCCCACACATTGACCTAGCCACCATCCCAGCCATCCCTACTTCACCTCCACTCACATACCATGACTTTAACCTCGCCACTACTTCCGGATATCAGGCCTTCATGACTACATTGCTTGACACCATGCCAACACATGATATCCCTCTCCTAGATTCCCCACTTCCTTCCCCACATCACTCACCAGACCCTCCATCTCCTCCTCCTACAACCTTCCATCATGCCCCTACTTCCCCTTTCCAACCGGTTCCCTCTTCTTCTCATACTCCACCCAAACCACACTCAGACACACTTACCCATATCCTTTCCTTAATACATGACATTCAAACCCAACTATCAACCACAACACCCACCCAAGACCAAATACAGACTGACATCACCACCATCAAATCCACCCTTCAAACATTGACAAAACCACCCATCTCTGTAGAAACACCCCCTACCCCCTCCACTCAACCCCTTCCACCACCTTCTCAGCCCCCACATCCTTGATCCCTCTCTCCCTTCTTCTTAGGATTTTCTTTTTGTATTTTTTTTAAGTCTTAATGAAATTTTCTTTTCCTGTTATTCTGTACAGTTCTCTATTTTTGGTTGTTTTCATTCTTGCTGTTTTCTATTCTCTGACCATAAATTTGGTGCACACCCACCTTTGAATCAGTGGGGACACTGCTCCTCATAGGTTTGGGGGTGTGGCAGGCAGATCCTGCCAATGGAATAGTTAACCTAAGTGCAGCAGAATCTTGTGAGTAATATGGAAATGGAACCATGTTCATCTAAGAATTATGAAAAATAAGGAATTTAAAATTTTACTAGAACTTTAGGCATTACAAACTTTTAAACTTTCACATTTCCATGATAAGATCACCAAGGAAACTCACTTGTATCAGCACTTAGTGAATCATTAGAGAGAGAAAAAGGTAAGGACATACTTAAGAATTCAAAGGAAGACCATAGCCAGTAAGACTTGGGCCTATACAAAAAAAATTTCTTTGAGGAGTGACTAAGGCAATTTCTTCTAGCTCTAAAGACTAGCTGAGTCACAGTGCTCACTAGAAGTTAGGCAACTCCAAGTTAAAACAACTGACAGCACTCATGAGACTTAGGAAAGGATCAAGGCCTTCTATTGGACAGTTTGAGCCTGAACAGACAAACCTTAAGCAACTGCCCTTGTCCATATCCCCTTTGAGCTTTAAATCCTAAATTTCTTCAAAATGCACCTGAGTACTTGTACCTGAACCTATGAACCTAATTCAACCTACCCTCACTCTGAGAATTCAGAAGGTAAAGGAGAAAGAATTGAAGATGGACTAGCAATGGTCAACATTAGGTGAATAAAGAAGTACCTCAAATTCTGGCAGTATGGTAACTGAGAAAATGGTGGCATTTCAGAAAAGCAAAAACAAAATAAAAAGAAGAAAAATGCATAAAAAAGAAACAAAAACAATAATGAAGAGGAGTAAGAGAGGAGTCAAGAGGGAACTTTCATTGGAAAAATTGAACTCAAGAAGAGAAACTGATCACTTCAAATCTGAAAACCTCAAAGAAGATGAAAGGAGCTGAATTAAAGAAGGTGAAGTCATGAATCACCTCCTTCACCTACTGATTTCTCAATTTTGAACCCCTTTTCAACCTTCCATTCTTTTTAATCCCACTCCATAAGCCACACTACAGCCCAGTTAAAGCCCTTGTGATCCAAAGTTGAGTGAGCTATCATGTGGAGATAAAGAGTTATCCAATCTATGGTGAGGATCTGTCAATGATGCCAGAACTTCAGAGTTATGCCTATGCTCATGCTTACAGACCCATTTGGGGGATGTAACTGCTCTTGAGCTTGTGAGAAAATGAAACCCTCAACAGTTCCTCATGAGAGTATGCACTGGAGAGTTTTAGGTCTGATATTGAATGCATTAAGTATGATCTACAACCTAATTTTTGATCCAGTGATGAGCTCAATGTTGACACACCTGTGTAGTGTCTCTGGTGTACACTGATTGGAAATGATGTGCTTTCATGAGAAGCTTATACTGTTTAAATTTCTGTGCAGCCAATGTGTTTAAATTTCTTATATTTTTACTGATTCATGGGTGAACTGATTCTCTATTTCTTGACTGCTAACTTGATAGTCTTGCACTTTTGTTAACTGTTGTATTGAGAAGTTTGTGGGTGTCTTCACTGAAAACCCTCAGGAGACTTCACTCCTCCACTAGGGATCACCTAGGGGTTTAAAAGGCTTGGTACATATCCTAAATGTATCCGTGCTCCCTACGAAAGTGGCATTTAATTTCTGTAGTTGATTTAATGTAGCTTTGCTAAGGGACTAGCAAAGATTAGGTTTGGGGGTGTGTTAAGACCTGAAAAGTACCACTTTTCACCCCTTAACTTAGCCTTTGATTAGACCCTTAGCCATCTAATAAAATTTTGTTAAGTGTTTTCTGTAGATAATAAATAGCAGTGCAATAAGGCCATAAATCATGTTAAGGAGCCTGTATTGGCACCAGAAGTCCCTCAGAAGGATAAACACTGAATCCAAACCTGAAATCAGCCTCGCGCAGCTTCCACAAAGCTTCAAAGGATTCAGAAAACTATGCTTCGCGTAGTCCTCACGAGCTTCCCAAGACTTCACAACAAGTGCTCACGCAGTTGAGTAACAGAAGAGCTTCAGAAGCACAATCTCGCGAAGCTCTCCTGAAGTTCAGGAGTAAATGGTCGCGGAGTCTCGCGCAGTTCAAGAAGATCTGAAATCAACCTCACACAGTTCACTCAGAACCGCTGAGGAGAGAGCTTCTGGAGATTCTTCGCACAGCTGCCGCACAGTAGCCGCGGGATGCAAATGTAAAGAGAACCTGTCACGCAGTTCAGAAAAGCCTTAAAGCTATTGTGAGGATCCTCGCGAAGTTCCATTAAGAAGTGAACTTCTCGTGCAGTTCTTGCGCAGTTCAGGAAGAAAGCAGCTCGCGAAGCCAAAGTTAGCCTCGTGAAGATCTATTGTGAAATAGAATGCTCGCGCAGTTCTCGCGCTATTCACAAGTAGCAATCCAACTGGGCGAAGCCCAATCCAGCAAGATCTTAACTACCTACCTCGCGACTGCTCAAAGCTTCAAGAAGCTGCAACCCTGCGACGTCTAAAGTTTTAATGCTAACTCATCCTTGCGAAGATCAGTGCTACCACGCGACAAGTTTGAGAATCGACTGCAACCTGGTGAAGCTCTAAACTCCAACTTCCATCATTCTGTAGAGGACATTCTGGGGATTTTTAACAATTAGGGCACGCACTCCCACGCTCAAATCTTTGTGCATGTGCCTCGAGGCTTCCAAAGATCATTAATAAGTGACCCTAAACTCCCTTCCTTTTAGGACTGCCAGATCTGTAGTCAGATATGGAGGGACTACTAGAGATGGCTCCCTTGGAGCCGTAGATCAACTCTTCCCTGTGGGACAAACTCTTACTTATCAAAACTTGCTACAAATGGACCCTGTATCTTGCAGGTCTAGGATTTCTCAGTTGTGCTGATTCCATCTCCTATTTTACTTTGATTTTAAATTGCTTTTACCACCAACAAATAAAGTAAGCACACGGGAAATAACCAACAAGGACCCTTCCACACATCTCAAAGCTCCGAAAACCCTAGGAATCCTTAGATGAGAGATTACCTAATTGCTAAACCCATTTAGCTCTTAAGTAGCCTCTTAACCCACTCTTTTCCTATAAATAGAGCCCCCCTCCCCTTGGTTGAAGGGTTGAAAATTTTGGCCTAAGAGAGAAAGAGCTTGAAGTGAGAAGATCTTTCTCCCTTTGGTGCACACTTCTCATACAAATTTCAGAATTCCAAAACCTCCTTTGACTGATATTTCTCACCTTTGATCCCTTAGTTTAGATATATGCTACCCATTCACCTTCCCTCTCTACCTCTTAGTTAGCAAGTCTTAGAGGTTAGAACCCCTCTTTCTACCATACAAGCCTTCAAAAGCTCATCAAAGGAAGCCAACGCAAGGCTCTCCTACGGTGCTACAAGGGCCCGAGGGCTCCGGCTCTCCCCTTTCTTCTCCTATCTCTTTCTAGCTCCCTCCATTCTCCCATTTGTGTCGTTACACCGCCGACTTTTCGGTAGGAACGGAGGGGCACAAATAGGATTCTAAGCCCTTTTAGGCAAGAGAAAGCTATTTACTTTTCTTTTACTTCATTTTATTTTTGTTCATTAGTAGAGACCGCTTTAAGCGGGTTGATCGGTTGTCTAACACCTTCTCGATTGATAACCAAAGCCCCTACCCAAGAGCCTTTCGTGTGGACCGGATTCAGAGTCATATTTTTAGCACTTCAGTGCTCATAAAAATGAACTAGGTTTCTCGGGACACCGAAAGCTCTGGGTGGTGACTATATTTTCGTTAGAGAGTGCATTGTCGCGATGGGATCATCTCGATTCCGACGGTTGCACATGGTCCAATCAAGATAAATATATTTTCTTTGCTAATGTCAAATATTATATTTGGGAGGACCTAAACCTATTTAAAATGTGCTCAAGCCAAATAATCTGAAAATGTGTTCCCGATAGTGACACCCACAATATCTTATGATTTTGTCACACATATGCTTGTGGGGGCCACTTCGGTGGTAAGAAAACTGCAGCCAATATGTATGCATTGAATTCATCTGGTGGACAATGCCAAAACCTCATGCAAAAGTCAGCGACCGTTGAATCCAAACATGATGGAAGTAGTATAAAAGGAAATCGTAAAATTATTAGATGCAAGTATTATTTACCCGATTTTCGATAGCCAATGGGTGAGTTCCATTCAGGTAGTCCCAAAGAAATAAGGGATTACCATAAAAGAAAATGCATCCGACGAGCTAGTACCAATACGCAAAACTAAAGGATGGCGTGTATGTATTGATTACCGGAAGCTTAACTCCATGACTCGCAAGGGCCACTTTCCATTTCCCTTCATTGACAAAATTTTGGAAAAACTTGCAGGTCATGAATATGTTTGCTTTCTTGATGGATATTCAGGGTACAATCAAGTACCAGTGTATCCGAATGATCAAGAAAAGATCACCTTCATGAGTCCTTTTGAATCATTTGCTTACCGACGCATTTCGTTGGGGCTATGCAATGCACCCGCAACATTCCAAAGATGCATGATGGCTATCTTTTCTAACATGATAGATAGGTTTTGGGAAGTATTTATGGATAATTTTTTGGTATTTAGCCAAACTTTTGATTCCTATCTTAATCACCTAGCCCTTGTGTTAAAAAGATGTGAAGAGACCAATCCAGTGCAAAGTGTTTGGGAAGAGCCATTTTATGGTGCAAGAAGGCATTGTATTAGGATATATCATCTCCAAAAGAGGGATAGAAGTTGACAGGGCTAAAATTTATGTGATTGCTAATCTACCTCCACCAACCTCGGTGCGACACATTAGATCTTTCATTGGCCACGCCGGCTTCTACTGCCGCTTTATTCAGAATTTTTCAAAAATCTCGAGACCTTTATGTCACCTATTAGCGAATGATGTACCTTTCAACTTTGATGATGCTTGCATTGACACATTCAATAAACTCAAAGACCTCCTCTCATCTGCACCAATCATTCAATATCCTGACTATTCCCTACCTTTCGAAGTAATGTGCGATGCTTCCGACTACGCAATAGGTGCAGTCTTAGGACAGCGGAAAGATAAGATTCCTTACGTACTTTACTACGCGAGCCATACCCTGATTGAAGCTCAAGTTAATTAAACAACCATTGAGAAAGAGTTTCTCACTGTCATGTTTGCATTAGACATATTTCGACCGTATCTATTGGGATAAAAGATTATCATCTTTTCGGATCACTTTGTACTAAAATACCTATTGGCTAAAAACGATGCCAAACCAAGACGAATCCGGTGGATCCTACTTTGGTAGGAATTTAACTTCAAAATAAAGGACATGAAAGGAGTTTAAAATGTAGTGTTAGATCATCTTTATAGAATTGAGATGCCTAAAGCCATCAGTAAAGAACCTCTCCACGATACCTTTCCAGACGAGCAGCTTTTCGCCCTCAAAGTAATAGTTCCATGGTGTGGCAATATCGTAAATTATTTGATAACAGGTAAGATTCCCCCAAACTAGTCCAATCAAGTTAAATATATTTTCTTTGTTAATGACAAATATTATATTTAGGAGGACCCAGACCTATTTAAAATGTGTTCAATCCAAATGATCCTAAAATGTGTTCCCGATAGTAACACCCACAATATTTTACGATTTTGTCACACATGCTTGTGGGAGCCACATCGGTGGTAAGAAAACGGCTGCCAAGGTACTACAATTAGGATTTTATTGGCCATCGTTATTCAAGGATGCTCAGAATATTTGTCAGGCCTGCGATCAATGCCAGAAATCAGGAGCCATGTCACGAAGGAATATGATGCCCCTACAACCAATTTTGGTTGCGGAACCCTTTGATGTATGAGGCATAGACTTTATGGGCCCATTTCCACCCTCGTACGGATACACGTATATCCTTGTAGTCGTTGACTCTGTATCCAAATGGATCGAAGCATTTGCCACATGGACACATGATCATAAGGTAGTAGTCTCTTTTGTGAACGAAATATATTTGCACGGTTTGGAACCCCACGGGCTATTATAAGTGACAGGAGAAATCATTTTTGTAACGGGTATTTTGAGAGTTTACCTAAGAAATATGAAGTTACACATAAAATTGCAACTCCCTATCACCCTCAGACCAGTGGTCAAGTGGAATTCTCTAACCGTTAAATAAAGAAAATATTAGAAAGAACTGTTAGACCTGATAGAAAGGACTGATCCCTAAGATTGCATGATGCTCTATGGGCATATAGAACAACTCACAAAACCCTTATTGGTATGTCGCCCTTCTGACTAGTATACGGTAAGGCTTATCATTTATCTGTAGAATTAGAGCATAGAGTTTTTTGGGCTTTCAAAACACTTAATTTCGAATTGTCTGCATCTGGTGAAAAATGAAAACTCGAATTTAATGAGTTAGAGGAAATCCGAAATGATGCCTACCAAAATGCTCGAATTTATACGGCCAAAACTAATACATTTCACGATAAATATATTTTGAGAAAGAGTTTTAAGCTGGGCAAACAAGTCTGGTTATACACTTCAGGGTTAAAATTGTTCCCTAGAAAACTATGAAGTTGTTGGGATGGACCCTATAATGTCATAGAAGCATTCCTTCATGGGGCTGTCACTATTCAGGATCCCTGAGACAATTGTATATTTAAGGTTAATGGGCAGAGACTTAAACTGATAGTAACTTTACAAGAGAAAGAAATAGTGATCACAATGTCTTATTCCCCTTTATTCATTTTATCATCATTTTCCCTTTAACTGATTCTGACTCCTGACTTTGGTTTGTGCTTTGCAGCTTGCTCGTGCTAAGGAATCGCGCTCCTTGCTCAGTAGGATCTCGCAGGCGTGGTCGGTGGGGGACATGCAGACTTTTCAGAGTTCTTCTCGTCGTTACAAGAAGTCAAAGGGCGCCAACCAAGAATAGGCCATGAATTTCTTTTTGGAAAACTCAGTATTTTTTGGAATTTGATTTGGATCTGTTTTAGACAATTTCGAGAATGGTCGATGTGGTACTTTGGAAGCAAATTTTATTTTTATTATCATTTGGGAGATAACCTTGCTTTGATTTTATGCCTCAATTTCTTGGTATCAAATCCATTTCTCTGCAGGATGTGTTGACCCAAAATGTTTTTGGAAAGTGACCCCTATTGGAATATTTTAAGTGCTTGCTACTGACTTTATTGGAGACAGTGATAAGAATGGGGTGAATGAAAATGAATGAACGGTGGAGTGCAAAGTAGCAAGCCTAAAATATGCACAATCCTACAAGATACAGGGCCTGTTGTAGCAAGTTTTGATAAGTAAGAGTTTGTCCCATAGGGAAGGTTGATCTAAAGCTCCAAGGGGGCTATCTTTAGAAGGCTCCCCAGATCTAACTACAGATCTGGCAATCCAAAATGGAAGGGGATCTAAGGTAACTATACTCTAAATCCTAAGGTAACTTAATATCTAAACTACATAAAGGGTTGAGAAAATGGGTGGAGTGTGAGAAAATAAATATAAAAGGGTGAGATGTTATTAGGTACAGATTTGATGGGTCTTATAACTCAGACTCAGATCTACTGCTATAGAAGTCCTGTCCAATGGCTACATTATCACCAAAGAGGAGAAAGGATCCAACTCACCCCTGTGCCATGATCTAATCCCTTATGGCTATAACCTATCCACTTAAATGGTCACAGACTATCCAATAGGGGAACAACAATCCAGAGATGGGTCAAAATAAGATTATCATTGTAGGCACTACTTCATCAAGGCTGCAAGCTCAAGAATCCGTAGGAACCTCAACCTCTAAAGTTCTGTGTGTGGGGCTAGCCTACAAAGTGCACGAGCCTGAACACATAGGACCAGCAGGAGTTTGAGTACTAGCTTTCAAGCTTGGCTGTTCACTGTTTTAGAAAGACAGCAGTGATTCAGTCACAAGCCTACAATCTCTACAGCCAAATCAGGTTTGCAATCTGATGGTGGGTCTATACAAATATAGGAGAGTCTGTCTCTGCACAATCTATCACAAGGCTATAAGCACAAGTGCAGAGAAGAAGAATCTATCTTAGTTCTGTGAATTGGCCTCACCCTAGGGTTATAATATGTCCACTTGAATGGTCACAAACTATCCACAGAGGCTATCCTCCTCACAGAGGTCTGAGACAGAACAAGAACATTACTGTCGCCACCATGTTCACTGGGCTACCAGCGCAAGCTCCCATGGGAATTCAGATTTAGTGGATCCTGTGGTGGGGGAAGGCCTGCAATGTGCCTAACCTAGACACACAGATCACTTAGATCTAAATAAAACCCTAAAAGCAATCCTCCATTGTTTACAAAACAACTTAGCAATGGAGGATCTCAAGGCAGCAACCTTGTACAGCACAACTCACAACAAAAACACCATCCCATATATGCAACAGATCCTATTACAAAAACTCCATTAAAACCTATACCAAATAATCATACAAAAGGCATAGCCAGCCAGTGCTGGACTATGGAGAGAAGGAAAAAGGAAAAAGAAAACTCCTAAACCCTAACCTTAGCCTACTGTAATTTCTACAGTCGGTTTTAAGAAGAATCACAGAAGTCGAGAAAAGTCGATCCAAAAGTCCTTTAAACCTAAGATAGGCTTAGGCTTATATAGCAGTCGATTCTCTCTGAATAAGGGTTAGGAAAACCCTAATTTCATTAATGTAATTACGGCTCATTCTTGTCCCTTGGATGCCTTGGGGCGTGTACTCAGAGATTAGAGCATTGGAGTGCGTACCCTAATTTCTGGAGATTCCCAGATTGCCCTTACAGTCGTGAGGTTGGTACCTCGATCATCGCAGGGATGGTTTGGTCATCGTGGGATTGGTTTTTCCATTTGAATAGCATGGGAATTGTGTGCGCAGTTCGATCCCCGATGAGTCTTGCGACGATCCCCACGAAGAGAATAATGTACATAGGCTTCTGGATCGCGCGAGCAGTTCTTTGAAAGTATGTGTCCCGCGGCCACTGTGCGACAACCGCGCGCTAGAATATCTAGAGCTCCCTCCATTCAGTGAATCGCGTGAAGGTTGAAGACTCATCTCTTGAATTGTACAAGACTGCGCAAGTACTTCGTGAGCTCTTAAGACTGAGCCTCGCGAGAACCTCGTGAAGTATACATTTTACTCCCTGCTGACATCCATCTTTGCACGAACGGCGCAAAGACTGCGCGACCGATTGGTGTGCTCCCTTCAGAAGCCTACGACAACTACGCGACACATTTTCTAGTTCACTTGAGCCCTACGACATCTGCGAGAGGCATTCTTCTTTATTTGTTTTTGCTTTGCTGTGCCTCTGCTGCAGCCAATTCTCTGTCTGAGTTCAACCTTCACATGTCTGAGGGGCTTCTGGGTCACCAGTAGGCTTCTTGGCATGGTTAGGGGTTTATTTGCAGCTGCTGCTTATTACCTACAGAATAGACTTAAAACACATTTATTAAATGATTAAGGGTTTAACAGAGATTAAGTTAAGGGGTGAAAAGTGGTACTTTTTAGGTCTTAACACACCCCCAAGCCTAATCTTTGCTATTCCCTTAGCAAATCTGTAAGTAAATGCCACTTTCGTAGGGATCATGGGTACATTTAGCATATGTACCAAGCCTTTTAAACCCCTAGGTGATCCCTAGAGGAGTGAAGTCTCCTGAGGGTTTTCAGTGAAGACACCCACAAACTTCACCATTAGAACAGTTAAGTATAGTGCAGTTAATGCCAACACAGAGTTAAATATTTAAAGCTTCATTCAACACCCATTTGCTTTTAATACTTAGAGGAAACCGCAGCAATGTTGCAAGCCATTTAAAACTTAAAAGTTAACATGTGTTTGCATCAGCACCATTCATTTTATATTAGAAATTCAATTTGTACCCAGCTTGCCATAAATTCAAAATACAGGTTGGATACAATCCCAATGAAGTTAAAATTTAGAACCAATTCTCACTAGGGATATCTCTCAATATTAACAATCTGAGGGTGTTCACATTCACAACAGCTCAAGAGCTGTTACAGACCCTAAATGGGCTTGCAAGCATGAGCATAGGCAAAGCTTCTAATTTCTGATATCCTCATGAATTTTCACTATAGATTGGACAACTCCTCATCTCCACATGACAGCTTATTTTACTTTCGATCCACAAGGTCTTTTTGAATGGGCTGTAATGTGGCTTATGGCTGAGGGATGTAAAGAATAAAGGGATAAAAAGGGAATCCAAATTAAGAAATCAGAAAGGTAAGGAGTGATTCATGACTTCACAACCTTCATTTCAGTAAAAACTTCATCTTTCTTTTCATATTTCAGACTCAAAGTGGCCAGCTTCTCCTCTTCTTTTCAATTTCCAGATGATGTTGTTTTCTAGACTTCTCTTTCTTTTTCTCTTTTTATTTTTATTCATTCTTTTGATGAACTGCCACACCATTGCCATTGATACACAGCTGTTCACAAGTTTCTTTGTCTTCACCTTCCACAGAATGTTGGACCATTCTCAGTATCTTCAACTCCTTCTCCTTTACCTTCAGAATTCTCAGAGTGAGGGTATGGTTGACTCAGGTCATGAGGTTAAGGTGCAAGTGTTCTGGTGTTTGTGACAAAAAAGTATGATTTTAAGGCTCAACTAGTGTATGCAAAAGGGCAGATTTTAAATGGTTGGCTTTTCAGGCTCAAACAGTCCAAAGGAGGGCCTTTGATCATTTCCTTAGTATCATGAGTGCTGTCAATTAGTTTTGATTTGGAGGTGCACAACTTCTAGTGAAAAAGTCTTAATTCAATCAGTCCTTAGAGCAGAAATAATGCCAAAAATACTCTTCAAAAGAAAACGCTGGGCCCAAATTTCCCTAGGTATGGTCATCAAATTTAACCCATGGGGTGTATTTTAATCTGTTTCTCTCCTCTTAGGTTCACTGAGTACTATTGAAAATTTTTTCTAATATTAGCTTCATGGTAGTGTTAAGATTTTTAACCTTTTCTGTTTCGAAAAGTCTGCAAAAATATTTAAATTTTTACAAGTTTCCTCATTGTATCAAGTGAAGTGGAAATTAACTTTATTCATCCCATTTTTTACCACCATTACTGCACTAAAATTAACTATTCTATTGGCAGACCTATCCTGCCACACCCCCAAACCATGAGGAGCAGTGTCCTCACTGGTTCAAAGGATATAAGAGGCAGTAGATTCCAGTCAGAAAAACAAAAATAAACACAGAAGAAGAGAAAGAAACAAAAAATGCTAACTGAATAGTATGTAACTAAAAGAAACTTTCATTAAAATAAAAAGAAAATATGACAAAAAGATGGAAAAAGAAAAGAGAAAATAAGGGGAAATCAAGGTGTAGCTGGGGGAGGGCTTGAGGAAGATGGAGGGGGAGATGCAGGTGGTTCCATTTTTCTCTTCTTCGTCTCTCTCTTCTCCCTTTTCCTCTTTTTCTTTTTCTCCTTGGCGAGGATCCTCTTAACCTCGTCATACTCATCCCAGAGAAATTGTAATGGGTCTCACTCCTTAGGCGGTGGGGGATCCTCCTAGATGGGGTAGAATTTAATGGGGAAACCGAAGGGTTTGTCAGCCGCCATGGTTGTGAGGAGGGCCGGACAGCTGGGGTTACAAGAGGAAGGATGAGACGAAAAGGAAGTAATGGCTTATTTAAAAGATTTGGGCGGTTGAAAATGAAACGGCACATTGAAAGTTTTGTCTCCTTCCAAGACTGGCAAATAAATTGGGAATGTTTGGGGAAAGGAGAATCGCACAACCGAGTATGGGAAAAAGAGTGCGCAATAAATGAGGGTCTAAAGATAGGCATGGTATTTACGTGGGTCCTGTGTATCGCGCAGCAGCATAGTGGAAATTGTGGAATCCCTTGGTAATTGACATCGAATCGACCGCGCACATGTTCATATTTGAAATGATTATAGCCACCCTACAGACATCTCCCATGACAAAATTTGAACAAAATGAAGATGAAAAGAGAAAAGCACACTGAACAGATCAATAGAATATAAGAAAGAAAAATTATATTAACTAGAAAACATGTACAATGGTAATTACAATCTAAGTACAATCTAAGCTACTCTAAGAGGAGGCATCTGAATTCGAATCGGTAAAGAAATCCCAGCCCATCTTCTTAGCATGTGCCCTAAGGGCAGCTTTGTCCAGTTTCTTCTTTGCCTCCCTTTCCTTTTTTGCTTCGGCTGGTGTGTTCTTGGCAGTAGGAGCTTTAGGTGCCCTCACCCTTACTTTTGGTTGCTTGGGTAATTTTGGTTCTCTAGGTTCTTGAGGGGCTTTTCCTTTCCGCTTTGCAGGAGATTTGGCTTTTCCTTTGCCTTTGGCTTCCTCGGTGGGGACCACTGGGGATTTCCCTTTTGCTTGGGACTCAGGCTGGCCAAGGGATTGTGCCTCCTCAGACTGGGCAGCGGGCTCTTTGCCAATTTTTCAAGGGGCAACCTTGGGAGCAGACCTCTTAGCAGTGACTTTTCTCTGGTTAGGATAAGTTTGCTCTTGTGGAGGGGCAGTAGAGGCCGTGGTAGGTGGAGGCTGCTCTGGAGGAAGTGATGGAGGAGGGGCAGCTGGGGCCTTTCCTTTCTCTTCTTGGGTCTTTGATTGAGCCTCCTCTAATTGGGCAGCTGTAGATGGGGTAGCTGTAGGCTCTGGGTCGGGCATGTGAACAAAGAGTGGGGTGGGCTGCAGAGGAGCATTTCTGGTAGCAGCCAATGTGAATTCCAATGAGGCTATTTGAATTTAGTGTTTGAGGAGGTCAGTCTCATGGATATCCTTTTAGATGTTGAAGATCTCCTAGGCATTTTTGAGCCTCTTTTCAAACATTCTGGCCCGGGCCTTCTCTGCATCAGCGTTTGCTTTCTCCAGCTCCCAATTCAATTCATGATAAGTAGCTGAAGCCTTGGCCTTCTGGTAGGCTTCCAAAATATTAGTCCACCCTAAGGAGATGCCCAGAAGTTGCTTTCTGTGGGCCTCCTTCATTTTATCGATCTGCTCCAACAGGGGGGTCTCAATGGACTGACAAAGTTTGGCCATGCCCCTTAGGACATCCTTCCTAAGGTAAGCATTATCCCTCATGTGATGGAGGATGGTGAGGTAGGGAGGGCTATAAAAAAATGTTTGGGTGCGATGGGCAGTTAGGAAGTGGAAGGAGCAAACTGTGATTGGTCCTTGGGATGGGAAGGGGGGTAACATTGGGTAAGTCTATTTGTGGGGGAGGGATAAGTTAGTCTGCTTTGTGTAGATTTATCAATGAATGTGGGAGGGGTAGGATAAGAGGGGGATGGAGGGTATAGGGGAAAGGAAAATGGTGTAGGCTCAGTAGGAGCAGGGGGCAATGGGGGGGGGGAAATGGGAATGGTGAAAGGGATAAAGGAAAATGGGGAGGTTGGTTGTGTAAAGGGGATTATGGGTGTTGGATGGGGTTGGGAGTCAGGGATGGTGTCAGTTTGGGTATGGTTGTCAGTGTAAAGGGCCAGGGGGGTTGTAGTGGGTTGTTGAGGGATGGGTGGGTTGTTGAATCTCTGTAGGGTGGATTGGATGGAGGTCAGTTTAGTCTACATCTGGTCTTATTTTTTGGTAGTGGTGGATAATTGGGCTTGGATGTCTTGGATAAGGGATAGGATAAGTGTCAATGTGTCAGGGCTGGGAGGTTGGGTCTGTGAAGAAGAGGGTACTGGTTGGAAAGGTGAGGAAGGTGCATGATAGAAAGTGGAAGGAGGGGAAGAGTGGGGTTCTAGGGAGTGATGGTGTGATGTAGTTTAGGAGTCCGGGAGGGGGGTGTAGTGGGTAGGCATTGTGTAAAGAAAGGTAGACAGAAAGGCCTGGAATCCTATGGTGGTGTTAAGGGTTAAGTCAATGTCTGTGAGTGGGGATGTAGTAGGTATGGCTGGGGTGGTGGTTTCTGCAACGTGAGGTGTGTCAGTGTGGATGAAAGGGATTGAGGATGGTGTCTGGGAGATGGTGGGGATTTTCTCAGTGATTTTTCATTTTTTATAGGAAATGAGGGGAGGGCTGTCAGGTTTATGTGCGGCTGATGGGAGTATTGGGGCTATGTTCTGAGGTAAGGTAGGGGATGGGGAATCCTCCCAAGTACCAATCATAGGTGAAGGGGGAGTGGGTGTAGATGAGAGGACAGGGGAGGGTGAGAGAGAGATGGAAGAGGGATAGTGGACGCAGGAGGAGAATGTGGTGGGAAAATGGGTGCTGCTGCAACAGTGGTGGGAACATGGGTGTAGCAGGGGTAGATCTTGTTCCAGCTGCTGCTTCTGCTTGTTTCGGAAGGGCCTGAGCCTCAACTTTCTTCTTCTTCTGGGCCTCCATCAGGCTCCTACTGATTCCCCATTGCCTCTTGGCAAAGGTAGTAGGGGCAAAGGTGGTGATCTGCCCAGTTTTTCCTATCTTGTATCCCGCCTTGAGTAGCAGAAAGATAATGATTCTGGCATAGGGTAGTCTGTGAAGCTTCTTTTTCTGCTCTATCTTCTCCACTATGTCTTTCATTACCTCAAATATGAGCCAAGCTGCATCGAAGTCATGGCCAAGAGAGAACGAATAAACAACATCGGTAATGGGAGTTCTCCTCTCCTGCAGATGTCCTAAGCAATATATGTTCTTACACAAGACTTGGTCTATGAAGAGGAGTTCATGTGCTAATTCTCTCCTTCTGATTGAATCCCCTGTGGCCTTTAAACCTCTACTTAAGGCCCGTGCAATTGTATCAATTGATGCACTCAGGGGGGGGCATATCCACAGCTAGGGTTGAATGCGGCTGGGATGCCCAAAACTTTAGCAATCACCTTGGGGCTCACTATCATATCAAAGTCGTCAATCAGCACCAGCAAGCAAGCTTGTCCATCCTTATCCTTCTTTACCCTGATGTGTTGATAAAATAGTTGCACTAGCCTAGGGTAGGCTAGTGCTGGAATACCTCTCATCAAGGGTGTCAGGCCCCCTTTGATCATAAATTGCACAGTAGGGGCAGAGAGAGGTTCCTTCTTAAAAAATGGTAGGTCAAAATCTGTCTCAGGCTCCAATGGGATTGAAACCATGAGCTCAGAAGGAGCAGAAAACTTAGGGGTTGGTTCCTCCGCCTCCTCTACCACTTCCTTCCCTTTTTGGGTGACTTTGAAGTCTTGGCTTTCTTAGGGGTGGTCTCAGCAGGGGCCTTATCCTTCCCCTTTCTTTTCTGTTCAATCTTTAGAGCCATTACAAACTCTATCTTCTAATATTAGAAACGGAGACTAAGATCTAAGTGCCTACCCTAAAATCCTAGGGTTTGGTTTGATTTGACGCACAGGGCATCGCGAGAGCTTTATTCAGAGGGCAATGGATGGGGGTGATGCTACGAATTGTAGATTTGTGGGAGTGAATGATGAGCTATAGGATTGATGCTGGAGGAGAGAGGGGGAAGAGTGCCAAAAGTTAGGGTTTCGCAGAGGGAAGAAGGAAGAGAATATTAAAAAATGGGCCAAGCGCGGGGTTAAAATACTTATCACAAAGCTCGCCATGCTTTGGAACATCTGGTGGCGGGATTGGAAATGAACCTAGCAAAGGTGTTTATTCAATTTGGATTGCGCGACAATCTCTCAAGCTGACCTTGGAGCGCGCGACAGTATGAGATGAATTCATGTGAATTGCGCAAGCGGCTCCCAGGTCTCCACTTGGATTGCGTGAAAAGCTTTGAGGTTCACTTTAAATCTTGTGACAGCCTTAGAATGTTGCGACAACAAATGATGTATTTTTATTGAATTGCGCGGGAGTCTCCCAGGTGTCCTGCTGAACCTCGTGATAGCCTATGAATCTCGCGATAACTAATGTATAGCTGTATGTGGATCACGCGAGAAGTTCTCAGGTGCACATGAATCTCGCGATAGCTATTGAATGTTTCCATGTGAACTGCATGAAATTCTCCCAGACTTCCTTTTTAACCTCGCGAGTGTTTTAGAATCCCACGACAGCTGATGAAGTATGTTGTCTGTAGTATGCGAGAGTCTCCCAGGCTTCATTTTGGATCCCGCGACAGCAAAGTATAAAACAAAGAGCATGTGCTCTCTATTCTGCCCTTTTGTATATGTGCTATGGTTGGATCCAAGGCATGACTCTCACCCTGGATACCTCTAGACACATGAAAACTCAATCATTCAGCCAAGGACAACAAAAATCAACCTCCCACATTATGCATTCAACAAAAACTATCAATTAAAGAGCAGTAAGAATCAAACCAAGCATCAAAAGTTTAAACCAGATAGGTCCAGATTCAGATGGGACCACTAACAAATCCTAGAGAATATAAACAAATGAAAGCAAGATAAATCTACCAAACACAAAGTACATATGATACAATAATGACACACCTGTGGATCAGTTTGAAGAAGGATCCCCTTGAAAGTGAATGGTGTTCATGGGTTCGACATGTTTTTCAAAACAAGGCTTAAGCCTCTGACCATTCACCTTGAAGGTTCTCCCAGACATGGGATCCTTGACTTCCGCAACACCAGATGGGGAAACATGCATGACAATGTAGGGACCTTCCCATATGGATTTCAATTTGCCAGGAAAGAATTTAAGTTTGGAGTTAAACAACCAAACCTTATCACCAGCTATGAAACTCTTTCTCAAAAGTCCTTTGTCAAAGAAAGCTTCGGACCTTTCCTTGTAGATCCTGGCATTAGCATACACATCCATCCTTAGTTCTTCCAATTCTGACAGCTGCAGCAACCTGTGATAACCAGCAGAAGTTAGGTCTAAATTTAAATGTCTGATGGCCCAATAGGCCCAGTGTTCTAATTTCACTGGGAGATGACAGGCCTTGCCATAGACCAGCCTGAAAGGGGACATACCAATGGGAGTCTTATAGGCAATCCTATAAGCCCACAGTGCATCATTAAGCTTGTCAGCCCAATCTTTCCTATCAGTCCTCACGGTCTTCTCAAGGATGTGCTTGATCTCCCTATTTGATATTTCAACTTGCCCACTGGTTTGTGGGTGGTAGGGGAGTAGCAATCCTATGGGTGACAGAATATTTCTTGAGCAAGCTCTCGAAATTTTTATTGCAGAAATGGCTACCCCCATCACTGATGATCGCTCTAGGGGTGCCAAATCTCGAGAAGATATTCTGCTTTATAAACTTGAGGACAACCTGATTATCATTAGTTCTTGTGGCAATGGCTTCTACCCATTTGAAAACGTAATCCACTGCCACTAAGATGAAATAAAAACTATTTGAAGGAGGAAAGGGGCCCATAAAATCAATACCCCACACATCAAACAGTTCTACAACAACGATGGGCTATAAAGGCATTGAATTTCGTTTAGACAACCCTCCTAATTTCTGACATCTTTCACAAGTCTTGCAGTGTGTATTGGCATCTCTGAAAAGAGAAGGGAAATAGAACCCACACTGCAACACTTTGTCAGCTATTTTTCTCCCACTAAAGTGACCCCACAGGTATTTTCATAGCACATGGCTAGAATACTGGGGACATCACTTTCGAAAATATATTTCTGAATGATTTGGTCTGCACAATACTTGTACAAGCAAGGTTCCTCCCATAAAAAGAATTTGACCTTTGAGAAAAATAGGTGTTTGTCCATTTTTGTCCAATGGGCAGGAATCTTGCCTATAACTAGATAATTGACAATATGTGCATACTAAGGAACTAAAGATTGGATGGCAAACAATTGCTCATCCGGGAAGACATCATTTGTAGCAAGGTCATCAACACCTTTCTCTAACATAATTCTGGACAAGTGGTCAGCCACCACATTTTCTACACCTTTTTTGTCCTTGATTTCGATGTTAAACTCCTGCAACAGGAGTTTTCATCTAATCAATCTGGGCTTTGCATCCTTCTTGGACAGTAGGTACTTTAATGATGAGTGGTCAGTGAAGATGACAGTTTTAGATCCAAGTAGGTAAGGTCTAAACTTGTCCACAGCAAAAACCACTACCAGAAGCTCTTTTTAAGTTGTTGTGTAGTTCAGCTGAGCTTCAGCAAGTGCTTTGCTGAGATATGCAATAACCACAGGCAGCTTATCTTTTCTCTGGCCCAAGACAACACCTATTGCCAAGTCAGATGCATCACACATCAACTCAAAGGGTAGGGTATAGTCAGGTGTTTGGAGTACAGGGGCAGAGGTGAGGCAGATTTTTGAAGTTTCAAAAGGCTTAAGACATTCAGCAGAAAAGTCAAAGGGCACATCCTGGCAGAGCAGGTGGCACAATGGTTTAGCAATTTTGCTGAAGTCTTTGATAAACCTCCTGTAGAATCTAGCATGTACAAGGAAATATCTGATTTGCTTGACAGTTCTTGGAGGGGGCAAATTTGCAATGAGGTCAACTTTGGCCTTGCCTACCTCAATTCCATCTTTAGAGACTACATGGCCCAACACAATTCCTTGTGTTACCACGAAGTGGCTCTTTTCCCAACTTAAGACCGGATTGGTCTCCTCACATCTTTGTATGTCTTGATGGAGGTGTTACAGACATTGGTCAAAGCTATCCCCATAAACCAAAAAATCATCCATAAAAATTTCCAAAATTTTTTTAATCATATCAGAAAAGATGGCATACATATACCTCTGAAAGGTGGCCGGGGCATTACACAATCCAAAAGGCATCCTTCTGTAAGCAAAGGTGTCAAAAGGACAAGTAAAAGTAGTTTTCTCTTGATCAAGAGGGTGCACAGGGATCTGGTTGTACCCCGAGTACCAATCAAGAAAATAGTAAAAAGCCTTCCCAGCCAACTTATCCAAAATTTGATCAATAAAGGGGAGAGGGAAGTGGTCTTTTCTGGTCTTGGAGTTGAGTTTTCAATATTTGAGGCAAACTCTCCAGCCAGTGGTCTCTCTGGCTGGTCTCAACTCTCCAGATTCGGTTGTGATCACTGTTATGCCAGATTTCTTGCGCACCACTTGGATTGGTGCCACCCATTCAGAATCATAAATGAGGTAAATTACCCCAGCATTCAACAATTTAATGATTTCTTTCAGGACCGCTTCCTGCATGTGAGGATTCAGTTTCCTCTACATTTCCTTGGAGGGTGTTGAGCCCTCCTCTAGATGAATCCTATGCATACAGATTGATGCATCAATCCCTCCTAGATCAGCAATGGTTCAGCCAATTGCTTTTTTGTGCTTCCTCGAAACTGTTAGCAATTCCTCCTCTTGCTCACTGGTAAGAGAAGAGCAGATAATTACAGGAAGTTTCTCGTCTTTCTCGAGGAAAACATATTTCAATGTCTTTGAAAGCTTCTTGAGCTCCAGATCAGGGGCTTGTTGGATGGATGGCAGGATTGGTGATTTGTTGGTTGGAGGAAGGGGTAGCCATGTAGGTTTCCAATTGGAATGCTGCACTGAGCCCACAGAAGACCTCAATGGGGACATGCCTTCTGGCATTAATGCTAGGCTTCCTTCCTCTACCATGTTCCAAACTTCAGTTAAATTTGTGACAATATTGCCCCACTCTAGCAGAGTGGGCAGTTCTTCTTCAACCACTTCTTCTAGTACATCCACTGCAAAGCATTTCTCATTATCCAGCTGAGGGTACTTTGCACTGTTGTACACATTAAGCTCAAATTTCATATGTCCAAAAGTGACCTCCATAATCTCATACCTGCATTGAATGCATGCATTGGCAGTGGCCAAGAATTGTCTGCCCAGAATAATAGCTATCGGGGATGCACTCTTATTGCAGCCCATGTCTAAAACAAGGAAGTCTGCAAGGTAGAAGAACTTGTCTACCCCCACTAGGACATCCTCAACCACTCCCATGGGTTTCCTCTCAGACCTACCAGCCATAAATAGAACAATGGGGTGGGCTTCAGCTCCCCCAAACCTAGCTGCTGATACACACTGTATGGCAGCAGGTTAATACTGGCTCCAAGGACTAAAAGGGCCCTTCCAATCGTGTGGTCTCCAATAATACAGGGAATAGTGGGTATCCCTGGGTCTTTCAACTTTTCAGGCATTGTCATGGTTAATACAGAATTAACTATATCAGTTGCAAAGACCTTTTTGGATAAATGGCCTCTGGCCTTCCTTTTCTGAGTACAAAGGTCTTTCAGAAACTTTGCATAGGCTGGGACATGTCAGATTGCATCAAGCAGGGGTAAATTTCCTCGATCTATGCCTGCCCCTTATCAAAAGGGGCAGGGCCACTCAAAGCTTGAGGAAATGGTAGCTGAGGTACTGCTAGTTCCTCAGCTGCAAGCCTATGACTGAACTTTTGTTTTTTTCTTTTTTTTATTTTTATCTCCTGCTGAGGCTCAACTATAACCTCTTTATTTTTCCGTTGTTGAATGGTAGCAGGTAGTTCTTGACTCTGTGCCCTAACAAAATCTCCTTCACTTTCACTCAATAGTTCCTTGGGAATGACCTCTCCTTGTTCCCTTCCCACCTGGTTGTCTACCAACCTGCCAGACCTTAGGGCTATGATGGCATTAGCCCCCTCAAAATTTGAGGAGCCTTCTCCAATTGAATATTGGCCCTGGCTGGCTTGGCAACCTGCCCTCTTCTCTTTTGGCCAAGGCATTGGCTATTTAGCCCAGCTATTTTTCTATTTTCTTAATGCTTTGACTGTGAGAAGTCAGAGTCTAATTCAAGGGTCCAAGGCTTTGCAATTGGGCCAAAACCTGGTCCTCGAAAGAAGCACTTCGGGGCTGAGGTGGGGGAACTACCAATTGATTTTGTTGCTGGGGTTGCTATTGCTGCTGGAAATTCGACCTTGGGGCATAACCCTGGTTAAACTGCTGCTGTGGCCTTTGAGGTAAGGCCAATATCTGTTGCGGCTGTATATAATTGTCTTGCCTCCACCTAAAATTTGGGTGGTCTCTCCATTGGTAACTAGCATTTTGGTGCTGGTATCCATATGGTTGTTTATTGTAGTCACCAGATTGTTATGGTCCAAAACATTGGGCAGCAGCAGCCTGTTCCATTACATACTCCGGGTATTGCCCCGCAGATGGGCATCCTTCCACTACATGTTGTGGACATTGGCATATCAGACATGCCTTCATCACTTGTGCAGCCATTCTTGGCTACACCACAGTTAAAAGTTTATCAAATCTATCAGTAATATTGGCCATCTGCATTCTTAGGTCATCATTTCCCCTAACTTCATACATCTTTCCTTTAGAAGTTTCAGCCAACCCGAGCTTAGGAGAAGGTTCTTGAACAGATCTAGATGAGGACATCTTCTGGAAAGCATTTTCGTTAATGACCTCAAACAAGTCCCATGCCTCATCAGCTGTTTTATGCATGTACGTTCCACCATAAGAGGCATCTACCATGTATCTGCTGTTCTCATCAATCCCATTGTAGAAGCTCTGGACAAGCTGCCAGTCAAGGATCTTGTGGTGGGGACATTGTTTGAGCATCTCCTTAAATCTATCCCAGGCTTGGTTAAAATCTTCAGTTGGGGATTGGCCAAAAGCAAGTATGCCTTTCCTCAACTGGCTGGTTTTGGTCTCTGGGAAAAATTTAGACAGAAATCTTGTCTGGAGGTCTTTCCAAGAAGTGATGTTATTGTTTGGGAGAGTAGATAACCAGGTCATGGCCCTGTCCTTTAGGGAGAAAGGAAAGAGCCTTAACCTAGTGGCTTCTGGTCCCAGACCAGCAATGGAGAATGTCGTGCACAGGGCCAAGAACTGGTCAATGTGCTTGTAAGGGTCTTCCTTGCAAAGCCCATGGAAAGAGGGAAGCATTTGGATGATGAAAGTTTTGAACTCATAGTTTCCCTGGACATCTGGGAATTGAATGCTGAATGGAGAATTATAATCATCCGGAGCATTCAATTCCTTCAATGTTCTGGGTTGCTCTTCACCCATAACTGTTGTCTCAATTTCAATAGGGGGCTCGACTGTGGTGTGTCTGTGCCTTCTCGGTCTTTTACTCCTTTCTATCTCAGGGTTAGTAGGCTCTAATGTAGGACTGAGGGATCTCCTTCCTAACATGCACACACACTAACAACAGGGAAGACTATTCGCAGGTACATTGCACTTAACAAAATTTATAACTATCCTAATCAACTGCTATGGAATCTTCAAAGGAGAAATAAACTGAGGTTTTGAAGGTTAGAGAAGTGCAAACAGAGGTAGCTAGACTCCCAGTGCAGTTCTACTCTCCTTCTCCACTACGGTCCAGATCTGCAAGAAAAATTCCAAATGTAAATCAGCAGTATCAATTATTCACAAGTGCAGCTACCAAAGAATAAAGAATACAAAAATCTAGAGTCTACTAATAGATCAAGTTATTTCCCGGCAACGGCGCCAAAAAATTGTGGGAATATTTTAAGTGCTTGCTACTGACTTTATTGGAGACAATGATAAGAATGGGGTGAATGAAAATGAATGAACGGTGGAGTGCAAAGCAACAAGCCTAAAATATGCACAGTCCTGTAAGATACAGGGCCTGTTGGAGCAAGTTTTGATAAGTAAGAGTTTGTCCCACAGGGAAGGTTGATCTAAAGCTCTAAGGGAGCTATCTTTAGTAGGCTCTCCAGATCTGACTACAGATCTGGCAATCCTAAATGGAAGGAGATTTAAGGTCACTATAATCTAAATCCTAAGGTAACTTAATGTCTAAACTACAGAAAGGGTTGAGAAAGAGGGTGGGGTGTGAGAAATAAATATAAAAGGGTGAGAAGTATGTTATTAGGTAGAGATCTGATGGGTCTTATAACTCAAACTCAGATCTGCTGCTATAGAAGTCTTGCCCAATGGCTACATTATCACCAAAGAGGAGAAAGGATCCAACTCACCCCTGTGCCATGATCCAATCCCTTATGGCTATAACCTGTCCACTTAAATGGTCACAGACTATCCAATAGGGGAGCCACAATCCAGAGATGGGTCAGAACAAGATTATCATTGTAGGCTCTACTTCATCCAGGCTACAAGCTCAAGAATCCATAGGAACCTCAACCTCTAAAGTTTTGTGTGGGGTTAGGCCTACAAAGCGAACTAGCCTGGACACATAGAACCATCAAGAGTTTGAGTACTAGCTTTCAAGCTTGGTTGTTCACTATTTTAGAAAGACAGCAGTGATCCAGTCACAAGCCTACAATCTCTATAATCAAATCAGGTATGCAATCTTATGGTGGGTCTACACAAATATAGGGGAGTCTGTCTCTACACAATCTCTCACAAGGCTACAAGCAAAAGTGCAAAAAAGAAGAATCTATCTTAGTTCTGTGAATTGGCCTAACCCTAGGGCTATAATTTGTCCACTTGAATGGTCAAAGACTATCCACAGAGGATATCCTCCTCACAGAGGTCTGAGACAGAACAAGAACATTGCTGCCGCCACCATGTTCATAGGGTTACCAGCGCAAGCTCCCATGGGAATTCAGATTTAGTGGATCCTTTGGTGGGGGAAGGCCTGCACTGTGCCTAACCTAGACACACAGGTCACTTGGACCTAAATAAAACCTTAAAAGCAATCTTCCATTGCTTACAAAACAACTTAGCAATAGAGGATCTCAAGGCAGCAACCTTGTACAGCACAACTCACAATAAAAACACCATCCCATATATGCAACAGATACTATTATAAAAACTCCATTAAAACCTATACCAAATAATCATAAAAAAGGCATAGCCAGCAAGTGCTAGACTATGGTGTGAAGGAAAAAGGAAAAAGAAAACTCCTAAACCCTAACCTTAGCCTACTGTAATTTCTATAGTCGATTTCAAGAAGAAGCACAAAAGTCGAGAAAAGTCGATCCAAAAGTCCTTTAAACCTAAGCTAGGCTTAGGCTTATATAGCAGTCGGGTCTCTCTGAATTAGGCTTAGGAAAACCCTAATTTCATTAATGTAATTGCGGCCCATTCTGGTCCCTTGGATGCCTCGGGGCGTGTGCACTGAGATTGAAGCATTGGAGTGCGTGCTCTAATCACTGGAGATTCCCTGATTGCCCTTACAGAAGTGGGGAGAAGTTTTAAACTCGATCCTCGCTGGGTAGAAAAGGTTTGTAGGTCTTGCCGCATGGTAGAATTGGTATCACCGGGTTGCTCTGACTTGAAGCTCTTGCAGTTGCGAGGTTGGTACTTGGGTCATCGTGGGGATGGTTTGGTCATCTTGAGATTAGTCTTTCCATTTGAATAGCACGGGAATTGGGCGCGCAGTTCGATCCCCGATGAATCCCGTGGCAATCCTCGCAAAGAGAATAATGCACATAGGCTTCTGGATCGTGCGAGCAGTTCTTTAAAAGTATGTGTCCCGCGGCCACTATGCGACAGCCGTGCGCTAGAATGCCTGGAGCTCCCTCCATTCAGTGAATCACGCGAAGGTGGAAAACTCATCTCTTAAGCTACGTGAGTACTTTGCGAGTGTTTAAGACTGAGCCTCATGAGAACCTCGCGAAGTATACTTTTTATTCCTTGTTGACATCCATCTGCGTGCGAACAGTGCGAGGACTGCTCAACCGATTCGTGTGCTCCCTTCAGAAGCCCGCGACAACTGTGTGACGCATTTTCTGGTTCACTTGAGCCTTGCGACATCTGTGTGAGGCATTCTTCTTAATTTGTTTTTGCTTTGCTGTGCCTTTGCTATAGCTAATTCTCTGTCTGAGTTCTACCTTCACATTTCTGAGGGGCTTCTAGGTCACCAGTAGGCTTCTTGGCATGGTTAGGGGTTTATTTACAACTGTTGCTTATTACCTACAGAATAGACTTAAAACACATTTATTTAATGATTAAGGGTTTAACAGAGATTAAGTTAAGGGGTGAAAAGTGGTACTTTTCAAGTCTTAACAACGCCCTTGGGTTGCATGCCTTGATGTTGAATCGGTCCTGTATATAAATAAACAGAACAAATGCTTAGTGGTTAAATGAACAGGGTGTGTGAAGCAAACAAACAAAAAGGGGTGTAAGTCCCCCAAGTTAGGTCCCAAAATGGCTGAAGAGGGGGAGCTCGGAGTGTGGCGCAACTAATAGTTGCGCCAGGTTTAACTCTTGGCTGATTTGTTCTGGCGCAACTAATAGTTGCACTAGGCAAGAAACGGGGCATTCTGTTCTGGCACAACTAATAGTTGCAGCAGGCAAGACAGGAGCTGAAATGCACTAGTGCAACTATTAGTTTTGCCAGGTTTAACCTGGGGGGCAGTGAGTCCTTAAATGCCCGAGTCAGCCCAAAAGTTAGCTCTTTTGTTTTGACTTGGTCTCTTCGACTGGTTCTTTTTTTGCCCTTGCTTTTTCAAGGCGGGTCCATCATCATACATCAATTCTTATCTCCCCAAAAGATCCTTGTACGTTCATGGACCCGCTTTCCAGCCCTCCCTTACGCGGAGGGCCCGGAGCCAATTTGTCCCCCTTGTTGGGTTTGGAGCCTAATTTTTTAACGGCCTGGTTTGGGAGCTTGAATGAGAGTGAGCTTGCCGACTTGGAGCGCTTTGGGCTATCTCGCCTTCCTTCCTTCCTAGAGGATCCTCTTCGATGGGAACTTCTTCATGCCGTCACTTTATTTTGGGATGTGAATCTCCACATATTTCATTTTGGGAAGCGGGAGCTAACCCCAACCCTTGAGGAGCTATCAAATCTGTCTGGCCTGAAGCTTCACAGGAGCCTTGAGAAAAGTCTTATTGGAGGGCCCAAAAGGTGTTCGCTAAAATTCCTCAAAGAACTTTTCGGTGACGAAAGCCTCCGAAAATTGCCAGTTAGGAATGTTTTTAACGTGAAAGCTCTAACGCTCGGTCTCATCTTTGAAATCCTTTTCTTCATCGGGGGAGAGAGCTTCTCATTGGCAGTTTTTGATATTTTGGTGGAGCTGGAGGCCGGCCGGTCCATGATGCATTTAGTGCTTGACGAGTTGTATCGATGCCTTGATTCCTTTGCTTTGGGTAAGGTGGAGAGCCTTCGAGGATGCCCCTTGTTGCTTCAGGTCTTGTTGGGTAAGCATTTTGCTATTTTCGGGCCCGTGCCCCACTTTTATATTGCCTGAGGCGAGGTGGTCCAATGTTTTCTGGGTCGATGCCACTTGCTCCCCCAAGGCGATATGTCAGCTCTGAGACTTTGGTTGATCAATGCTGAGTTGACATGGAAGCTCCCTTTGTTGGACCAGACCTTCTCGATAATTCGTAGTAGAGATCACGAGGGCATCACCCTCCTAGGACTGATGGGCAACACCTTTTACTTCCCATTTCGAGTGTTACGTCAGTTCGGCTGCCCTCAGTAGGTGCCTTGTGACGCCAGACCCCCTTTATGTGATTTGACCTTTTCTAGGGGGTCCTCTAGGGACATAGATCAGATTGCTACTCTTTGGGAGACGCATCAGTCGATGCTGAAGTGTGATATGGAGCAGCGAGACTCGGTTAGGACTTCTCCTGAGTAAGAGGCCTGGCTATTCACTGAGCGGCCTATTGCCAATGGTCCAAATTTATTAGAGATTTTTGACACTGGAGGCCCCTGGTTAAAGAAAGAGGCAGCACTACGAACCCACATCGAGTTACTGGTGGATGAGAAAAGGATCCTGCATGAACTTTTGACACATGAAAAGGTTAGAGCAGAAATAGCAGAGAGTGAGGTCCTCCGTTTGAAGGGATCATTGAGCGTCGCTTTTGGAGTCGTTGACTCTTCTCAGAAGAGGTTCAAGAGCTTGCATGGTCGTTGGCTGACGGAACAGAATGTCCGGGAAGATGACCTTCATGCTGATATTAGTGCTTTGAAGCGCGAGCTGGGTTGCTAACTCCTTCCTGCACACAGAACTTTTTGCACAGATCAGATATACAGAAAAGGGGCGTAGAAAACCCCTTTACTGATACACACATTTTTGGTATATATATTTTCTTTATGTTTTGGTTGTTTTTGTTTTATACTTGTAAAAAGGAAAACACGTTAGTCATCACACCGACTATTTTTTTGGATGTGGTGTAAGTGATGCAAAAGGCAGCTATATACATCTATATATATCTATTTTTGGTTTTTATATATATATTTTTTGTGCCTTAATCATTGGGTGATACTTTGGGAAACCTTGGGTCCACTTTTGAGCATGGTCGAACCCTTTCTTTTGAGTTAGACCTGGGTGGGTTTCTGGTTTTTTTTTGCCAAGGCTGGAGCTTTGATCCCTTTGGATTGAGTTAAATCTTTTTCCTTGCCTCGGGTCATGTTTGATAGTGCGGGTTTCAAAAAAGACAATTCTGGTCAGGACCCGATTCGAACTAGCATGAGCGGCCTAGTCAGACAAGAGGGTACAGGAAGAGTAATAAAATGGTTCCTCAAACATCAATTTTCTCAATCAGTCCAACCCTTTCTTCTTTTCCCTTTTTTTTCTCTCTTTTTTTTATTAATCTCCTTTTTTACCAGTGGCGCCCTTTCGGGTTTTCACCACGTCCATGGGTTTAGCTCGCTTACCCCAAGCGCCCTTCTGGGTTTTCACCTGGTCCGCACAAGCCCGCTGCTTTTACTCGTAATTCCCTTTCGGGTTTTCACTACGTCCATCTTGCTTTGAGCTTGTATTTTTATTTTATTTTTTATTCTTTTTATTATTATATTTTTTTTTTCAAGAGCCACGACATAGACGTCGATTCCGTCATAGCTGGCTAGATGGGGTTCTGGTGTCGTCTCACGATTTGGCTCATGTTGACTTAATAGATATTATGGCTGCTTGAGAACCTACAAAGAGGGCTTCCTTCAGGGTGTAGCTTGGCCATGGGTTAGGTTAGGATTTGAAGGTATGATGGGCTAAATGGGTTTCCTTGATACGGCTTTAGTTTTCTCAACATACTTTCTTCCTTGGGGTTTTTACTGTACATGCCCCGTGATTCTTCTATACACAAATTTTATTTTTTGTTATTCTTTTTCCTCCATTTCTGGCAATCTGTTTTTGAGGTTTTGCTTTTTTTATTTTTTTGGATTTGACAGTAACTTTATACACATGCATCTTTTCTCTTTCTCTTTTTTTTTTTGGTATATGTACACGTATATAATTTTTTTTTGGGGAATGGCTTTATTGAAAGAAAGGCCCAGGCTCAAATGGGGTAGCAAAGGATGTCATCATTTTTAGGGATGTTTTTGGGCTACTGTGCTTGGAATGATGGCCTCTTTTGGGTGTTTCTTAAGCAGTCACGTATCTGTTTCATCAATACTTGCCTTATCGCGATATACTAAGAGTAGAACCGTCGAACGTACCCAGCGTTGATGGGCTTAGGAAGATGATCTCCATCCATGGTGGCGAGGTGGATGGCGTATCTCGGCAGCATTTCTCGAATGACGTATGGTCCTTCCCAGTTCGATTTAAACTTTCCTCTTGGATCGGCATGAAGGGATGGGAAGATCTTCTTCAGCACAGTGTCTCCTACCTTTAGATCTCGACCGCGGACATGATTATTGTAAGCGCGTGCGATTCGCCCCTGGTAAACTTGAGTGTGACACAAGGCTTGGAGTCTCCACTTGTCCAATAAGTTTAATTGTTAAAAAGCGGGATCTCTCTCTCCGCATCGGGTAAGCCTGATTCCATGAGGATTCGAAGCAAGGGTACTTCAACCACTATCAGAAGGACGGCCTCGGTTCCATACCCAAGGGAGAATGGTGTTGCCCTTGTAGTGGTAGCGATTGACGTTTGGTAGGCCCACAAAGCAAATGGCAGCATTTCGCTCCAATCTTGATAAGTGACGACCATTTTCTCAAGGATCCAGACGACTGTCTTATTCATGGCTTTCATGGCTTCATTAGTTTGAGGCCGATAAGGGGATGAGCGATGGTGCTTGATCTTGTATTGCTCGCAGAAGTCTCGGATGTCCTTATTTGCAAAGTTTGTGCCGTTCTCTGTGATGATATCCTTGGGGACTCCAAATCGGCACACAATATTGTTCTTGAGAAACTTCTCAACATGACTGGCCGTGATGTTGGCATATGACATTGCTTCTACCCACTTGGTGAAGTATTCAATGGCGACGAGGATGAACCGATGTCCATTGGATGCTTTCGGATTAATCATTCTGGCAACGTCAAGGCCCCAGGAAGCAAATGGCCAAGGAGTGGTCATGTAGTGAAGATCAATGGCAGGAGCGTGTATTAGACTGGAGTGTTCTTGACACTTGTAGAATTTTTGAACATGTTTACAGCAATCTGATTCCATAGTGGTCTAGAAGTATCCTTGTCATAAAATTTTCTTGGCGAGCATGTGACCGCTGACGTGGGCTCCGCATACTCCGTCATGGATTTCTTTCATAATATTGATCGCTTCACTTTTAGTGAGGCACCTAAAAGTGATAGCTTGTAGAGACATTCCCCGCTACGTAACCTATCCTTAAATGTTGAATGGTTCTTTGGTCTGTCTTGAATGTACCCTTTAGGAAAGTTAGGGTCTCAAGGAAATTCTTGATATCTGAGAACCAAGGTGGCTCATCATCAGGCTTTGTAGGTTTCTCAATCTGGAGGCAGAAGGCCAGCTCATTCCTCTGCTCGATCACGATCGGCTTCATCTCAACACCATAAGGGATTTCAGTCATTGACACCAAAGTTGCTAATGCATTTGCAAAGCGATTCCTTATCCAGGGGATGTATGAGAAGGTCACATCTTGGAATCAAGCTATCAGACCCTCGAGGTGTTCATGATAGGGAATCAATTTCTTGTCTTTCGTCTTCCAGTCACCATTTGTTTGGCATATGATTAACTGTGAATTGCCAATTACACAAAGGTGAGTTACATTCATATCGAGAGCCGCCTGCAGACCGGCGATGCAAGCTTCGTACTCAGCCATATTATTAGTGTAAGGGAAGTTGAGGGTGATAGAGACTGGTACATGGGATCCTTTTGGTGAAATTAGGATGGCATCGACTCCTTGACCCTTAGCATTTGCTGCCCCATCAAAGTCCATTACCCAAGATTCCTCTTCTTCTTCAGTATCGTCTTCCGTCATGAATAAGATATCTTCATCTGAGAATTCGATTCTTAACGGCTCATAGTCAGGTAAAGGATTGTCGACATGATGATCAGCGAGCACCTGCCCCTTCATCGACTTCTGAGTGATGTACGTGATGTCAAATTTAGATAATAAAAGCAGCCATCGTGCAGTTCGCCCAGTGAGAGTTGGCTTCTCAAACAAGTATTTTAATGGATCCATTCGGGTTAAGAGCAGAACGGCCTGAGATAGCAAGTAGTGGCGGAGCCTTTGAGTAGCCCATACAAGAGCTAGGCATGCTTTCTCCAGATGAGAGTAGCGCGTCTCGTAATTAGTAAACTTCTTGCTCAGATAGTAAATGGCTTGCTCTCTTCTTCCCATTTCATCATGCTGCCCCAAGACACATCCTATCAAAACTTTCGTCGTGGAGAGATACATCAACAGTGGTCTCCCTGGCTCAGGTGGTACCAAAATAGGTGGATTAAGGAGGTAGCTTTTGATTTTTTTGAACACTGCCTGACAATCGTCGTTCCATTCGACGAGAATATTCTTACTTAGTAACTTGAAGATCGGCATGCAGATTGGAGTTAGTTGTGTAATGAACCAACTGATATACTGTATTCTGCCCAAAAACCCTCTAACCTCTTTCTCAGTAGATGGCGGTGGCATTTCAGTGATGGCTTTGACTTTGATTGGGTTGACCTCGATCCCCCTCCTACTGACGATGAACCCTAGAAGTTTCCCAGACATAGCACCAAACGCGCACTTCTGTGAATTCAGACATAGTCGATACTTCCTCAGCCTTTCAAATAGCTTCTGAAGGTTTACCAGATGGTCACCTCGCTCCGGTGATTTGGCTATCATGTCATCGACATACACTTCAATCTCTTGGTGCATCATGTCATGAAATAGTATAGTCATAGCTCTCTGGTACGTTACATCGGCATTCTTCAGCCCGAATGGCATGACTCGATAACAAAAGGTTCCCTATGGGGTAATGAACGATGTCTTCTCGCGATCAACCTCTGCCATTTTGATCTGATTGTATCCTGAGAATCCATCCATAAAAGTAAGCATCCCGTGCTTAGCTGTGTTATCAACCAAGATGTCGATGTGTGCTAATGAGAAATCGTCCTTTAGGCTCGCTTTGTTCAAATTGTATAAATCGATACACATGCAGACCTTTCTGTCCTTCTTCGACACAAGTACGATATTGGCTAGCCATTGCGGATATTTGGATACCATGAGGAACCCTGTGTCATACTGCTTCGTGACCTCGTCTTTGACTTTCAGCATCCATTCGGGTCGGAGACATCTCAGCTTCTGCTTGACAGGCTTCATATCAGGGTAGAGGGGCAACTCATGCTCGACCAACTCAGTATCCAGACCAGGCATGTCCTTGTATGACCAGGCAAAAATGTCTTAGTATGACCAAAGGAAGTCGATCATACTTTTTCTTTCCTCAGGAGGCAATGACGTCCGATTTTGGTTATCCTGGGAACCTCCTCAGTTCCTACATTGACGTCTTCGGTCTCTTCGACAATGGGGGTAGGGCCATACTCAAAGTTGACAAATTGGTCAAGGAGTTCATTGGGGAGCTCCTCGAAGGGGACATACTCGTCCAGACTCGTGATCCCTACCTCTTCTTGTGTTTCTATAGGGAAGGGGTTGATTTCATGTGGGACGGGCATTTTGATTAAGGCATCCTTTTGTGGGACATTTTCTGAAATTTTAAATGACAATATTTTTAGACTCTAGATTTTTTTGATGTTTTTGAGATTTTGTGTTTTTTCCATGTTTTTCAGATTTTGTATTTTTTCCATGTTTTTGAGATTTTTGTTTTCTTCGGAGATGGACCCTTGGCAAGGCGGGTTGCTATATACACAAGGTATTACCTGCCAAGGGCTTATCTCACTTTTTATAGGTTGTTTTTTTTTAGGAAATAGGTACCAAATGTTAGACCACTCCCCCCTTCTAGGGTTTGGGGCAAAGATGCCCAGCTGCATACTTGAGGGGCCGCTTCTTTACCTATTGGGATGGAGGGTGCTGATTGATATGGCTCATTGGAGTCAGCCTCCATCATATTGATCCCCATTTCGTCTGAGATCATGCCCTCAAACGATAACTCAGTTTTATGGTGATTTACCACAGGGGGGTATGTTCAGGTACAGACCGTCGCTCCTCGAAAAGGGGCAACGCGGCCAAATCTATCTCCAAGCTGGGAAGGGAGATCTGGGGATTGGTGGGATGGATTGGGGCTGTGAGTTTGTGTGGAGTCAAATGGTGTCCCATTTTGATCGATCTTTATGACCCCCTGTGCTGACAAAGGAATCCCTAATGTGTAGCTCCCTTCTATGTTGATTCCTCGAGCTCTTGCCACTACGGCGACCTGGCTTTCTCTTTGGCCTCTCGGACCTCTTGCTCTGTGGGCTTGTATCCTAGCCCAAATCATACTTTCTTTCCCTTAGCCACAACTGGCTCTCTTTTGCCTTTTAATTTGGGTCCCAGACCCCTTCCTTTCTAATAGCCCCACTTTTGGAGCATTGCCACTGCCGCTACCATACCACCTCCTATTTTAGGCATGATGCCCTCGATGGGCTCCGGGGGTATTGCCGACACCTCGTACTCGAAACTGTGGAGGTCGACATCCTCAGCGATGTGTGGTACATCCAGCATATTAGGTTTTTCGATGCTATTGGTGGCCTTTTCTTTCTCACTGTGCCCCTCTCCAATGATTGTGATAATCTTATGCCCAAATGAAAATTTGAGTTTCTGGTGCAATGTGGAAGGTATGGCTCCGACTTCATGTAGCCACGGGCGCCCTAACAATAGATTAAATGAAGCTTTGATATCCATGACTTGAAATAAGATGGAAAAGGTCATTGGCCCTATCAATAACTCAAGATCAACTTCTACCATTACTTCTCTCCTAGTATTGTCAAACCCTCTATCGCTGGTTCTAGTGGGCCTTAGCATGCACGGATCAACCCCGATCTTGGTGGTGGTTCTTAACGGGCATATATTCAATGCAGACCCATTATCAATGAGTACCAAGGGGATAATCATATTTTTGAACTCAACGGTTATATTCAGAGATTTTGAGTGACTTCCTCCTAACTTGGAGTGATACATGCGCATTTTTCAACGCCCCCATTAATGCTTGGAAATAGAGTGGGGACGTCATCAATATATCCCATACAGTGATATGGGCAGGCATTCTTCTCAACTGAGTCTCCAGTATATGTTCTCAACTCATCCTCTTGAAGGGGTTCACCACGCTGTCTTTCTTTCCTTCGGGTTGGGCCTGTGCTGTAGCTGGTGCTTCTGGCTGCTTTGATATCCTCCCTGACCTGCTGACAAAATCTATGGCCCCTTCTATGCTGCTGCTGTTAGCATTGGAATCTGTTTATTCGTACCTTAGCGAGACTTGATGAGGATCATATGTGGGTCCCGAGAGCTGGAAAGGTATGGCTGTCGGTACTTGAGACACTTGTACTGTCGGCTCAGGAGGTGTGGGCAATACTTGATTCACCTCGATGGCAGCGGGTTGGGTGGAAAGATTAGGCCAAATGGGGGTGGTGAAGCTTAAGGGTAGTGGCATTAGAGGGAAGGAGGTAAAAATAGGCCATTGATAGCTGATGGGTGCTGGCGGTAGATGGGGGGTCTGATGGGCCGCTAGGAAATTGATCGGGGTGGTGGAGTTTGCCGGTGGCTAAACTGGGGGTGATGGGGTGGGCGCAAGCCATTGATAACTGATGGGTGCGGGTGTTGGATTAGGGTCCTGGTGGCGTAAAGGGTAATTGATGGGGGTTGTGGTATATGGTGGTAGTTGAAATGGGGTGGGCGCAGGCCATTGATAACTGGCGGGTATGGGTGCAGGATTGGGGGCCTGGGGGCTTATAGGGTAATTGATGGGGGTTATGGTGTATGGTTCGTATGCATTGATATTTACATAAATGACGAGTGTGGTGGATAGAAAGTATGCTCGGAGATCCAAGGGTTCAAATTGCGGGGTTGGGTTGGGGAAATATTCAGACAAATTTAGGGGTTTAATTACCCTAGCATTCCTTTCTTCATCATTCCTCGGCAATGGTGCCACAAAATTCTCCCGATCACTGATATAATCGGATGGGTCAAATTTAAACTCCTCATCTTCTATCATTCCAACGGTAGTTCTGAGACCTGCTCCTCCAGTGGGATGTGGGGGTAGTGGCACTTGATGAATATTAGCATGCTAAGAGGGAGCCGGGGGAATGATTTTCCCGGCATCGATCAAATCCTGGATGGCGTGCTTCAATGGGAAGCAACGATCAGTAGGTTGACCCGGACCCTGATAAAAATTACAGTGGATATTTGGGTCATAGTTTCTTGAGATCGGGTGAGGAGGAGGTTGTGGTTGGCGGATAGCCACTAATCCCATTTCTACTAACAGGGGCAAAAGTACACTCAATGATTGCCGCAGAGGTGTGAAGACTCGGTCGTAGCGGGCTCTCCTCTGTTTCGGAGTCATTTGCATTCCTTGCCCATTCCCCATTCTTTGCGTCTGCTCAGGCCTAACAGGTGCTAGTGGGGCAACCTGAAATTGAAACGGGGTAGTATTATTATTGGTTCTGGTATTGACTATGTTCTGGACATCTCCCCCTGTCCTCTTCTCGTTCCTCTGCTCTGAAATTCTTCTAACCCCACTGGGTCCACTTGGCACGTTCTTATTCAGATGACCATCCCTGATGGCATCCTCACATCGGTTAGCATTTTTCACCAGATCAGTAGAACTGGACTGCTGCCGGTACACCAAAAAGTCTGAGCTTACTGGCAGAGTGTTCTTTGAAGTCATCTCTATCTGCTCATCATCAGGTATTCTGTTCCTGACCTGAGCTATCAATGCTCTCCATCGCCACAAGTAGTCGTTGAAGGTCTCATTCTGGTTCTGCTTTAAACAGGCCAAGTCGGACTTACGCGACTTGATGTCTATATTGTAGACATACTATTCTTGATAGAGATGTGTCAAGTCCGTCCATGTTTTTATCATAGACGGTTCTAAAGATGTGAACCATCTTAGAGCCGGACCGGTCAGACTCTTTTGAAAGACTTTTATTAGTAGTCTTTCGTCCTCCCCGTATTGGCACATGCCCCTACAGTAGGACTTCAGGTGTGCAATTGGATTGCCAGTAACATTATATTTATCGAAGGCTGGCATTTTATATTTGGGGGGCAGGGAGACCTCAGCGAATAGGCATAAGTCTGTGAAGTCCGTGGCGTGGATTTCAGTACTACCCATTTTCATTAACTGCTTCTGTATTTTGTCCAACTGTTCTTTCAGCTACTCTGATTCTTTGGACATGGGAGCTACTTTTTCGATAGTTGGTTGAACTTCACTCTGGGCCACCAAGGGATGGGTAATTATGGAAGGAGGGTTGAGGCCGGTCAAAGCCCTAGCATAGGCCCCGCTATTCCTAATCTCGTCCTCTTCATACTGTTGGTTGGCATAATGTGCAGGGAAGATGGGATTCTCCTATTGTTGTGGGATGGGTTGGATGGGAATGACATGAGTGGGAGTTGGGTGAGCCCATTGGGGGTGAGGAAAGGTTTGTTGGGTGATGGGAATTTGGTTTTGAGGTGGGGCCTGATAGGGCCATTGGGTATGGGGGATGGTTTGGAGATGGGCTTGGGGCATAGGGCCATAGGATAATTGGGTTTGGGGGATGACATGGGTTTGATCCAGGTGTGAAGGTTGGGTTAAATGTTGAGAGTGTTGTGGAAGGTGTGAGTGTGGGGTTCAGGTTTGGGCCATGAACCCTTGGTCATTTTAGGTCATGGGCCACCGATAGGTTTGGTCCATGGACCCTTGGTAGGTTTGGGCCATGGGCCCTTGGTAGGTATGGCCCAATGGGCCTTGGTGGGTCTGGCCCAATGGGCCTTGATGGGTCTAGGCCATGGGCCCTTGGTGGGTCTAGGCCATGGGCCCTTGATGGGGACTGGGCCATGGGCCTTGGTGGGTCTGGGCCATGGGCCCTTGGTAGGTTTGGCCTAATGGGCTTTGATGGGTCTGGGCCATGGGCCCTTAGTGGGTCTGGACTGTGGACCCTTGGTGGGTCTGGCCGCCCAATGGGCTTTGATTGGTTTGGGCCATGGGCCCTTGATGGGTCTGGCGCAATGGACTTTGATGGGTCTAGGCCATGGGCCCTTGTTGGGTCTGGGTGGTGGGTATTGGACCATGGGCCCATGGGATATGTGAAAAAAGGGAGTTTGGGCCATTGGGCCTTAGGGTATGTGGGAGTTTGGAGATTGGGCCATGGGGCCTTGGGGTAAGTGGGTAATGGGGGTTTGGGTGGTGTGGATTATGGGGGGTCTATGGGGGTCATGGGGGAGTGAGGCATGGAGATTGGCTAGGGTATGGGATGGGTTCATGAGATGTGGAGGAGAGGAGGTGTTTTGAAGCCTTCCACATGGAATAGGCTTGGAACATCTCCTCCATCATGGTCATGGAGGAAGGGTTGGATGGAGATGGGGGATTTAAGGGGTGATGGGGTATAGATGGGGTGGAGGTGGTGGAAAAATTGGGCATGGCCTCGGTATAATCGGGCATGGCCACGGTAGGTGGGCGGGTATGGGATGGATGAGGGGATGTATTGGGTATGTTTTGGGATGAGGAAAGTTGGGCATGGCCCTGGTAAAAATGGGCATGACCTGGATGGATGGGGGATTTTGCGGAGGGACGGATAGTGCAGAAGTGGTGTATGTGAATGTGGGTAGATCGGGTATATAGGGGGATGATGAGAATTAGGCCATGGATGTGGATTGGGAAAATGGGTTTGGCATGGGCATGGTTTGGGCAAAAGATGGAGAATGGGGGGTAGGACTTAGGATATTTTGAGGGGTATCGGTTGGGAAAATGGGGGCGCCAAATGGGCCAGTAACGGTAAAGGGGGGTTGGGTGAGGGGGATGTGGAAAAGACTTCTCCCGAATGGGAGTGGGTTGGCGAATGTGGTGGGGATGAGTCGGGATTGGCGTAAACTGGGTCCACTACCCACGACATTCTTCGAGAGTGGGTCGGTTAAGGGTGCCTTGGATAAGGCCCAAAAATCCTCCTCCTTCTTCCCCTACAGGACGGCGGAAGGCAAGATGTTGTCGTTATGCCGGCACCACAACTATCTATTTTGGGTTTTGATTATATATATATATTTTTTGAATTTTTTGAAAAAACACTTTTAGAAAACAAAGGTTCTGAGGCCTTGGAACTCCCTTTTTGGGTGGCCCTCGTACCTTAATTCAAGACCCGCGGCCACGATTCCGATGCACTTCGGAAGAATCGAAGGAGAATCTTCGATCTGTTGAAGACACGGAAATCAAGACAAACAATTCGATCCCCCAAAATGAGCCAAAAAGAAGTTGCCTTCTCTTGACCGGCGGGGGTGTATTGGGTGTCAGAGATGGCGGGGCCCAAATAAGGCACTAAACACACTAATCGAGGAACTCGAGATGTGAAAAGGGCCAAGGATTAGGGCTGGTGGGCTGATAAACAAACCTAGCGCAACTAATACATGCGCCCAGGTTGCAGGGGACCAATTTTACACTGGCGCAACTAATAGTTGCGCCAGTTATAAATTCCAATGTTTTACATCGGGCGCTATAATCAAGAATTCAATACTTACGCCACCAAAAACCTGGTTCTCCAATGTAAGACATGCTAGACTATTTTTTTTGGTGATTGATTCTCTACTCACCGCACCTAGAGGGTTTGAGTTTGGTATAATTCGCTAGCACTCTCTCCAAGGGTTTTATGCTTTTTAGAATGGGAACCCACCTGATATACCTCTGGCACGAGCGCCTCTCAGATACTAGGTGGGCTGGGACTTTTCTGGATCATCACCACTAGGGGCTGCCGCCATACTAAGACCCGGGTGTTTGTATATGTGCCTAAACCCAACCCTTTGAAAATCTACCCCGTAAAAACAAATTAATTAAGCTCCCTAACTTGGTTCAATTTTAATTTTTTCAAAGCTTTTCTCTTTTTTTGGAAGTTTTTTTTAGTTCAAAGACCGGGGGTGATTATCCCGTGCCTCCACTACGGGCTGGCGTCCACTGTTGGGATATGAGTGTGCAAGTAGGCCCGCTAATAAGCTAAGGCACTTTAAATGATGAAAATTTAAAGGAAATTAAAAGACAATGCACAAGTAGGCCGCCAATCGGCTAAGGCACTAAAATGACAGAAAAGTAAAGAAAATAAAGGACAAATGCGTAAGTAGGCCCGCCAATCGGCTAAGGTTCGTAAATGACGGAAAAGTAGGGGTAAGTAAAACGACTTAATCGGACGGGTGAGCAAAAAAATAGCAAAAATACATAAAAAAAATAGTAATAATATGTTACCAAAAAAAAAAAATAACAAGGCCAAGTTCAAGGGGAAGCTCTACAAGCTACTCCCCAGCAGAGTCGTCATTTGTGCAACCGAGGGAATCGAGACGATACCATCGCGACGATGCGCTCTCTAACGAAAAAAAATATAGAGTCGCCACCCGGAGCTTTCGGTGTCCCGGGAAACCTAGTTCATTTTTATGAGCACCTAAGTGCTAAAAATATGACTCTGAATCCGGTCCACACCAAAGGCTCTTGGGTAGGGGATTCGGTTATCTATCATAAAGGTGTTAGGCACCTGATCAACCCGCTTAACGCGGTCTCTACTAATGGCCAAAAATGAAATGAAGTAAAAGAAAAGAAAATAGCTTCCACTTGCCCAAAAGGGCTTAAAATCCTATTTGTGCCCCTTCATTCCTACTGAAAAGTCGGCGGCGTAACGGCACAAATGGGAGGATGGAGGGAGCTAGAAAGAGATAGGAGAAGAAAGGGGAGAGCCGGAGCCCTCGGGCCCTTTTAGCACCGTAGGAGAGCCTTGCGTAGCTTGCTTTGATGAGCTCTTGAAGGCTTTGTATGGTGGAAAGTGGGGTTCTAACCTCTAAGGCTTGCTAACTAAGAGGTAGAGAGGGAAGGTGAATGGGTAGCATATACCTAAACAAAGGGATCTAAGGTGAAAAATATCACTCAAAGGAGGTTTTAGAATTCTAGAATTTGTATGAGAAGTGTGCACCAAAGGGAGAAAGATCTTCTCACTTTAAGCTCTTTCTCTCTTAGGCTAAAATTCTCAATCCCTAAACCAAGGGGAGAGGGGCTCTATTTATAGGAAAAGTGTGGGTTAGAAGGCCACTTAAGAGCTAAATGAGTTTAGTAATTAGGTAATCACATCTAAGGATTCCTAGGGTTTTTGGAGCCTTGAAATGTGTGAGAAGATCCTCCAATGGTGGATGATGGGGTGAAGCCTTAAGCCACTTAAAGGGGTACAAATAGGCTTCAAAAGGGTGCAACAGAACTAGCAAAACACACCCCAAAGGTCAAGGTGGTCAACAAGTCAAACCCCAATCATATTTTTTAGAGCAAAGCCCAACAGTTACTGTTCGTATGCGTGGCGCAACTAATAGTTGCGCCAGGTAAATGTACAGTAAAATAGTAATGAACAGTGCCTGGAAGTCAGCTTGCAAGGATGGGGCCCGCTTTTGAATCTGGCGTAACTATTAGTTGCGCTAGGCAAAGTTTAATACTGGTGTAACTATTAGTTACGCTAGGCCATTTCTGGGGAGAAATGGCCTGGCGTAACTATTAGTTGCGCCAGGTCCCTAAGGGGCCCACATGACATTACATTCATGCCCTCCGAGCTTGGTTTGTCATATCGTTTGACATATACCTCCGATTGGGGCCATGCTTGGATCGTTGGAAAGCTGTAGGAGTGCTCTTTCCAATGGTATATGATTTGATATTAGTAGAAGACCTCAGCTAGTCCTGGTGCACCACTCTTTATCCATTGCCCGAGAAGAATAGGTTTAGGGGTTTGAAATGGGTTCTAAGGGTTGGGACTGGTTTCTAAAGGTTCGAGATAGGTTCCTAAGGGATCTAGGGTGATTCCTAAGGGTTTGGGGTGATTCCTAAGGGTTCCATACATGCCATCAAAATCCCAAAAATGTGCCTCTCTCGAAATGTGTTTCGATCGGGCCCTGGGCCAAATTTGGGTGTCTACAGACTGCCCATCCCAGAGGTAGCGTAGGGAGTAGCATTGCATTTTGCTTTTATATTTTTCTCCCACTGTGCATACAGGGGGTATGCCCCAGGTGACACTTGTATAAACGTTTGAGATATATATAGATGACCATTTTTTTCTTTAGTTGTACTCTCTTATCTCCTTTCGTGTTTTTGTCTGCTTGCTTGGCTATCATCGGCTGTTATTGAGACTTGGATGCTTTCGAGCCGACTAAGTAGCAGTTGATGATCACTTTTGTCCTGTACATGAGAACAGAATCATTAGTAGTGTTTATTTCCCCCTTGTTGATTGTCAAGGGGGGTGATATCTCAACCGAAATTTGGTAACCAAAGAAATAAATATCATTCATTTTTTTATAAACTTATTACAAGGAAAGGAAAATAAAGTAACAGGAAAAGTAAATAAACGAAATAAAATCCTAAAAAAAGAGACTGTAGGAGTTTGACAGGATAGGCAGCGTGGTGTCTTCGACAGTCTTTCTTGAGTGATGATCTTGTTGTTCTGCATCAGACTATAAGCAAGAGGGGGGCTTTGACATTATTCTTGAAGTAATAAAAATGTCCGAGTGTTAAGTTGCAATGGAGCTTCGCTGGGCTTCACGGGTACTTGGAATTAATCTGGGGGTATGGGGAGCTATGCATATATTTTGGGAGTTAATTTTGAAGAAGGTCTTCTCATAATGATGTCGCATTGTATGGGCTATTAGTTATTTCAGTCGTATACCAGATTTTGCACTTGATAGTGGTTGTCATGTCCTGTAGTTTCGATAGTAATGAGGTGAGTGGTAGATAGTGGGTGGTCGCATTGTTTGTCATTCATGAGTTTTTGATTTTATTTTTGAAAATATCTTTAAAAAGTTTCTGACTCATCGTCAAAAAATAAAATAAGAGTGAAAGAGGAGTAAGGCTCAGTGATGTGGGGATAGTTTCTTACTCAATGACTGTTAAAAGAGATAGTCTACAACCTAATTCATGGGTGGTGTGTAGTGTCATAGTTGAGCTCTCCGTCAAGTTTTGGGACCATCAAATTTTCACATTCTGTGGTTAGCAGGAGTTTGTCTTCCTCCCACCACCGTACGAAGATATCTAGTAGTGTGGAGATACTAGGGATGCCCTCATAGTTTACTTATACTTTCCTAATAGGAATACTAGGAATGTCTTCACAGTTTACTTATGCTTCCTTGGACTCATTAACTTGTTCACTCGTCGTATGCTCTCACTCAATTATGCTTCTTCTTTTTCTCTCCTTTAGTCTCTCAGTTTTATCTCTCTCTTAAAGCATATATTTTTAAAGCAACCTGTTGACACAAGAATTGTACGTTTTGATTGAACCTAACATCTTCATTTTGTGCTCTAATGTCTACTCCAATGGCAGGATAAGGGGTGAGAATTGGATGTTTTCTATACTGTCAATTGATGCTGTTAAATTCTTCGATGGTTTATTCCTACACCGACCTCTCTTATTTATAGATCATAAGGAGTCGATTTACAAAACTTCTAATTTTAATAAAAGAAATAGCTAAAAATAAAACTATCCTAATATCACTCTAATTCTAATTTTATCATTCCGTGCTTTCCTTCTGTTGATGCATTTCAGGCTTATTCGGCAGTAGAGATCTTCTGGAGTCTATCATCAATCTTCTCAAATCTATGATATGCTAAACTTCTAATTCAAGAGTTTTTCTAATTCCGTGCATGGCAGTGTAAATCTTCACGTGATCATCAGTATCAGTAGCAACATCGAGAAGCGTTTTCTGTAAAATCGTAAATCACAATTTTCTTTCTTCTATTATAGTTTTCCTTAGAAAATCGTAAATCACGATTTTCTATTTTTTATAGAGCTTTCTCTTAGTCGACGTCTCTCTAGATTACGATTGATCATTTTCTTCTTTATCTTGCCTTTACTCTTTGAACGCCTTCTGAAGAATCATAAACAATGATTTCTCATTTATCTCTTTGGCTTCAGCGCTCAATCTTAAAATACAATTTCTTAGCTTTCAGTATATAGTGAATCATTTTTTTATGCTTAATCGTCTTTTACTGCTCTTTTGAGTTCATTTTGACAAAGATTAGCATTATGATACTCTTTTACTAATTATCTTTAATATCTGCACATCAGTAACTTATTTGCAACAAACTAAATCCTAGCATCACTAAGTTAAGGGTAATAAAATGATATATTATATGACTGATCACACCCCCAAACTTATGCTTTGCTAGTCCCTATCAAACAAAGAAACATAAACATTCTTATATTAAAAATTAAATTGCCACTTTTATAGGGAGCACGATTGCATTTAGCAAATGCAACTAGCCTTTAAAACCCCTAAGTGATCCCTAGTGGAGGAGTTGTAGTCTCCTGAAGGTTTTCAGTGAAGTTACCTACAAACTTCAAAATATTTTTAAAAATTTTTCAAAATATTTTTCAAAAATTAAAATTAAAATTCTAAACTAATTTTGTACACTAACTAAATTAACTAAGGTGGTCATCACAGAGTTGTTATGATTTTCTAAAATAACCAATCTTTTATCCTTATTTTTCATTACAAAAGTTATCTTTGATTAGAACTCAAACAAATTCAATTAATAATAAGCAGGAAATATATGCATTAGTAAACAGTTTATTCTTCATAAATTTTTTTAAACTGCAGATTTAGGAAATATTTTTATTCAAAAACTCACTATTGATATACTCTCAAAAAGATATCGAAACTTTTTGTGTTCTCACAATATTTTATTTCAGAAAAATTCAGTTAAAGATAAAATTGTCAATCTCATAGAAAAGGATAATCTACTTTATTTATATAAATCCTTGTGCAATCCATAATGTATATTTTTTATATCTCTACTATGCTTATGCTTTTGCAAATCATAAATCAAAAAGGCCTTTCCTTCGGCTTGTAATGGGGCTTTGGATTTCAAAAGGTGTCGAAGAAAGGTAGAAAAGGATTAAAAAATTTTCTGAGAATTTAGCTCTTCTTTCTCCTATCTTTTAGCTTCTTCTTTATTTCTTCAGTCAGTATCCATAAATTGGATAACTTCTTCCCATCTTTTTTTTCTATATAAATCCCATTTCTTCAATTGTAAAATCGAATTCTACGATTTTTCTTCTCGTTGAAGGTTTTTTACTTAAGAATCGTTCTTCTTTTTCAGAAATCATTCTTCACAATTTTTCATCCTTTCCCATATTCTTCTTTTGATTTCTTCAATTGTACCCTTCTTTCATTCCCCTTATCTATTTTTTCTTTTTACTCCTTCCACTCCCTCTTATTTCCTTCTTTTGCATTCTAAAGTCTCATAAAATATAAGGGTTAAAGGTTGGAAGCTTTGGGTAGTACAGATGGTTAAGGGTTTATCTGATTTTTGGTATAAAGAAATTCAGTTTTAGGCTTCTAATATGCATTCAACGAATAAAATTTTTTCTACGATTTTGGTTTTTTGGCTCTGGTTTAACAAAAGAAGGCCTTTGATCATCTTTACGATTTACTAGCATAGATGCCTTATTGCTTTGATATTTCTAATAGATAGTTATAGACAAAAAATCAAGTTATCATAGAATATTTTGATTCTAAATTCAGCAGTATGAGATTTCATAGATGTTCAAAGAAAATTTTATGATTGAATAGAAACAGTCTCTCTCTGAATAAAAGAGGAAAATTGGCTCAAAAGTTCACTGGTTTAAAAATTTTAAACTATAGTCTAAAATTCTTGCAGTTTAGATCAATCTATTGTTTCAAACATCCATTCTAATACAGTGTTCAACAAGCTAGGCATGAATTGTACTATTTTTATTTTTATTTTCTAATTATTGAGTTCTATTATAATGGATTATAAGTTTTCAAGATTTGCAATTTTTGCTATCATAATTCCTACATAATGATCAACTAAAATTCAAAAATTTCTGAAAAAAGTTTCTAACAAATTAACTAAAACTAAAACTAAATGATTTGCTGCTATTCTACTTATAAAACTACTGTACACAGAAATTGTGTATCCCCCCAAACTTAAATCGAATAATGCCCTCATTGGCAAAAAAAATAGGGGATACTAAAATTATTTTCCTAAAAATTATTGATATCTCTGGTTGCTTATCAATTATGAAAAAAATTCTGTAAAGAATATTACCGAAAACTTGAAGAAAACACAACGGTTTTACTTCTCAGAGACAAAAATAGTAAAAATGTTAGTGGTGTTAGTAACAATTACACAGTTAGTAAAAATAGAAGTTAGTCAAAAGAAAATATTTCATATATATTACTGAATATTTACAATAAACAAGAAGATAAAAACTAATTAAAAGGAAATAAATCTAGGGAAAATCTAAACACACACTAATTTATGCAGGACACCGGCAGTAACATCCGAGAGAAGTCTTCGATAAAAATTGGTCCAAAATTGTGCTGCCCAAAAAGGTGTGCCCTCCCTTGAGTAGGTGGGTCTAATAGAAAAAAAATAAAAACATTAAGAAGGTGGAGAAGGTGGAGATAGAGAAGACTGGTGGTGGTCATGGGAGGAAGGGGGATTTTCAGCCGCCAATTCCAAATGAGAGGAGAAGAGGGTAACAATTTCATTGATTAAACGCCCCCATTCTTCTAACAACACGATGACTTCATCTTCATGGTATTGGATGAGGCGTGAAAATGCCTTAGTAATCTCTGACCAGTTTGGTTGTGTTGCCATGGTGAAAGGTTGGTTTGGGAAGAAAGTTAAAGGAATGGGATGAATTGACAAGGTGGTACTTGCTTATTTATAACCGAGAATTCGAAAAGTTGCCTTCAATAGACATTATGTATTGCATTGAATCAAGCAAATTGGTTGGTAGTCCTAATAAATGTTAAGGGACGTGTCTGTGTAAAATAAATCGAGGCGACACCTTTGGTATCAGTAGTTGTGCCTTTCTGATACCCATTGCGTTTCCTAGACAAAACATTCTCTCAGAAATTGTACTCGCTATAATTTACTGCGAGAGAATACTTAGACTGCAAGAAATCGTAACCACTATGATTTAATGCACTATAAAATATGTAGACATATTATACTTTTGTACATATAATATATATAAATTTGCTACGGATGAGTCGGTAGCTCGGCGGTGCCCATAAGTTGGTTAGGTATACTCTAGGTCTTTTAGTGCCATTGTGGTCATCATCCCTTTTTCTTCTAGAGATGTCATCAGTTTAAGTCTCTGTCCATTAACCTTAAAAATATGATTGTCTTTGGGATCTTAAATGGTTACAACCCCATGAGGGAATGCTTCTACCACAATATATGTTCCGTTCTAACAACTTTGTAGTTTTTCTGGGAATAGTTTCAACTTTGAATTATATAGCCAAACTTGTTGGCCTGACTCAAACCTTTTTCTTAAAATATGTTTATTATGAAATGCCCTAGTTTTGGCCTTATAGATTCGAGCATTTTGGTATGCATCATTTTGAATTTCCTCGAGTTCATTGATGTCGAGTTTTCATTGCTCACAAGATGCATCCAGCTCAAAATTTAATGCTTTGATGGCCCATATAGCTCTATGTTCTAATTCCACAGGTAAGTGGCAAGCTTTACCACACACCAATTGGAAAGGAGATATGCCAATGGGAGTTTTCTGAGTCATTCTATATGCCCACAGAGCATCATTCAATCTTATGGACCAGTCTTTTCTATCAGGTCGAACCGTTCTTTCCAGTATCTTCTTTATTTCACAGTTGGAAATCTTGACCTGTCCACTAGTTTGCGAGTGGTAGGGGGTAGCGATTCTATGCGTAATACCATATTTCTTGAGCATGCTCTCAAAATATTGGTTACAAAAATGGCACCTTCCATCTCTTATAATTGCCTGTGGGGTTCCAAACCGTGGAAATATATTTTCCCTGATGAAAGAAACTACCACCTTATGGTCATTTGTGCGTGTAACTGTTACTTCTACCCATTTTGATACGTAGTCAACGGCCACAAGTATGTATATGAATCCAGATGAAGGTGGAAAGGGGCCTATAAAGTCAATGCCATAGACATTAAAAGGTTTTGCGACCAAAATCGATCGGAGGGGCATCATGTTCCTTCTGGACATGGCTCCTAACGTTTGATAACGGTCGTAGACCTGACAAATATTCTAGGCATCCTTAAATAGTGATGGCGAATAAAATCCTGATTGTAGTACTTTGGCAGTCGTCTTCTTACCACCGAAGTGGCCCCCACAAGCATATGTATGACAGAATTGTAGGATATTATGGGTGTCACTGTCGGGCACACATTTCCTAATTATTTGTTCTGGGCATATTTCAAATAGGTCTGGATCCTCCCAAATATAGTATTTTACATTAGCAAAGAAAATATATCTGTCCTGATTACACTAGACCGAGGGAATCTTACCTTTTGCCAAATAATTCACCATATTGGCATACCAAGGAACTGTAGCTTGGATGGCAAAAAGTTGCTCATTTGGACAGGTATCATGTAGAGATTCTTTACTGATGGACTCAGGCATTTCTATCATGAACAGGTGATCAGCGACTACGTTCTCAACTCCCTTCTTATCCTTAATATCGAAGTTGAATTGCTATAAAAGAAGGATCCGCCTGATTAGTCTTGGTTTGGCATCCTTTTTAGATAGTACGTATTTTAGTATAAAATGATCAGAAAAGATCACGATCTTAGATCCCAATAGGTACGGTCAAAATTTATCCAATGCGAAGACTACCGCGAGAAGCTCTTTCTTAGTGGTGGTAGAGTAAACCTGAGCTTTGATCAAGGTTCTACTTGCATAATAAAGTACATGAGGAATCTTGTCTCTTCGTTGTCCTAAGACGGCACCTATTGTGTAATCAAAGGCATCGCACATTACTTCGAAAGGAAGTGAATAGTCGGGAGGTTGAATAATTAGGGTGGATGAGAGAAGTGCCTCATTTGCTAATAGGTGACATAATGGTCTCGAGATTTTTGAAAAATCTTTAATAAATCGGCGATAGAAGCTGGTATGACCAAGAAAAGATCAAACCTGTCATACTGAAGTTGGTGGTGGTGGATTTGCTATTACATCGATCTTAGCTTTGTCAACTTCTATCCCCCTGACTATGCCTTCTTGAACCATGAAATGGCTCTTCTCCCAACCAAGCACTAAGTTGGTTGCTTCGTATCTTTCTAAGACATGAGCAAGATGATCATGACAAGAATCGAATGTTCAGCCAAAAACCAAAAAGTCATCCATTAATACTTCAAGAAACTTGTCTATCATATCATAAAAGATTGCCATCATGCATCGTTGGAATGTTGCTGGCGCATTGCATAACCCAAAGGGCATGCGAAGATAGGCAAACGTTCTAAAAGGACACGTGAAAGTAGTCTTTTTTTTATCTTCTGGGTTGATCGGAACTTGGTTGTACCCTGAATATCCATCTAGAAAGCAAAAATATTCCTCGCTCATAAGTTTTTCCAAAATTTTATCAATAAAGGGTAGTGGAAAATGATCCTTGCGAGTCACTGAATTTAACTTTCGACAGTCAATGCATACATGCCACCCTATGGTTTCGTGTAATGGCACCAACTTGCCAGCTGTCTTTTCATTATACTAATTCCAGTTTTCTTTGGGACTACTTGGATGGGACTCACCTACTCACTATTGAAAATCAGGTAAATAATACCTGCATCTAGTAGTTTCATGATTTCCTTTTGAACAACTTCCCTTATATTTAGATTGAACCGTCGTTGGCTTTCTCATGAAGTTTTGGCATTGTCTTCTAAATGTATATGATGCATACATATTGAGGGGTCAAGCCCTTTAAGGTCAGTGACAGTCCATCCAATTGCACGCTTATATATGATGAGTGCGGCCAATAACCTACTCTCTAGTTCCTTATTAAGAGCGGATGAAATAATTACTAGGACAGTTTTGTTAGACTCAAGAAAAGTGTACTTAAGGACATCAGGAAGTAGTTTCAAATCTAAGGATGGTGCTTTTTGGATAGATGGTTGTAACGGTCCATTGGAAATAACAGGTCGAGGTTCTATCCATGGTTTCCAAGTCTTAGATTGGAGTTCACAGATAGAAGTATCCATCTGATAAATCACCTCCTTTAACTGGTGGTTGGGCTCCTCGAAGTCTGTGTATCATAGTGTGGTTTGAAGTGCACCCTTTGATAAGAGAAAGGGTAATGCTTCCTCTACTAATTATTCAAGTTCATCTACGCTGAAGCATTCCTTTGATAAGAGTAAGGGCTGCGGTGAAGACATTCAACTGGATTCACATATCTCCAAAAGAAACTTCCATTACTCCGATTTTACAGCTTATACAAGCATTGGCCGTGGCCAAGAATGATCTTCCGAGTATAACAAGAATTTTTGTTGGAGATTTCGATCTTGGTTCCATATCTAGCACTAGGAAATTGACAGGAAAAATGAATTTATCGACTCCAACCATTACATCTTCAACAATTCCTACTGGCCTTCTTTCTGATCTATCAGCTAACTGAAGAGTTACCGAAGTAGGCCTCATATCTCCTAGTCCTAGCTTTTTGTAACAGAGTATGGTTGCAGATTTACGCTGGCTCCCAGATCTAGAAGTGCTTCATTTATTGCATGGTTACCTATGATACATGGAATTGTAGGACCCCAGGATCCTTAAGCATAGGCAGAGTTCTAGCTTGTATGACTGAGCTTACTTGCTCTGTCAAGAAAACTTTTTGAGACATTGTTTTGCAATTTTTGTTTCTGTGTACACATCTTTTTTAGGAATTTTGCATAGGCTAGAACTTGCTTTATTGCCTCTAAGAGGGGCAAATTGATCTTCACTTCTTTGAAGATCTCAGCAATTTCCTCTAATTTTTTTGGATTTTTATCAAAAGCGTATGGTGCACCAAAAGCATTTGAAAATGATAAATTTGGCACATAGGGTACCTCAGTCACAGATTTAGGTGTACTGTCCTCTTTTTTTTCTATTTTTTTCTATTTTTTGTTTTCTAATGTTTTTGGGTTTTCTTATGGGGGGGTCTCTTCCTTAGCTTCATTCTCTTTTTCTATGCTCATAGGGATAACTACTACGGTAGGCATCTTTACTTTATTGTAAATGGTTTTGCCACTCCTTAAAGTTTGAACAGATTGAACTATTCGAATTAATGTCTGTGGGCTCGCTTGGTTGCACTCTCTTTCCTCCAACTGTGAGGTTAGTTGCCCGATTTGAGTTTCCAGATTTGCAATGGGCTGAGTGCAAGAGTGCAAATTTTGTGAGATCTGAGACCACTGGTTTAATTCCCTAGAGCTATAGTGTGCATGATGCGGCAACACCTAAAGGATTTGGATTATAGTAGCACCATCATTTTCATTCTGAAGATATGGTTGTTGCGCAAAGGGTTGGTATGGGCTATATGACTGTTGGGAATTTAGAGAATGTTGGGAGAATGCATAAGAAAATTCCTGTTGATTTACCCTTGGGAAGCCATAAGGATTGTCCGACTGAGGATTATAAGGATTCTCAATACTACCCCACTGAGAGGCAAATGCCTGCTTTTTCTCCAACATGGTTGGATACCACAGAGTAGTTGGGAATTCTATGGGGGAATAAGTCATGTTGAGATTCGGCCAAGAAAGGTCGTCACGGCCTTGCATCTCAAACACTATATACAATAAATTTATATATATATATATATATAATTTATTTATTTTATTTTTAAAATTATTTTTACTATTTTTTTATTATATTTTTTTTAGAAAGCAGGGAGAGACAAATCTGAGCCTCTAGTTTCTTTGGCCAGCAGTATTGAAACATTCGATTCGCTGCTCCGAGTAATCCTGCAAAAGCTTAAGAAGTGATCAAAGAAAATTAAAAATATAAAGAACTATAAAAAGAGAAATAAATACTCGTTTCCTTAAATTAATATAAATCACCTATCCCTGACAGTGGCGCCAAAAACTTGTTAGCGGCTTGTATGTGTCATTTAATTAAGTCTTAACCTATTGCAAGTGCACAATGGAAATTATAGTACTAGCAAAGGATCGTTCTCACAAAGATAGGTTAAACTATATTAATTTAATTTTTATGAAAACTTATATTTATCTTTTAAGATCCCAATCTACTAGAGAAATATGAATAAAAGAATTGTTTTTAAACTAAATTTGTAGAAAATAAATCCTAATCCTCCTTCAGATTATGGTCGTCAATCACAATCTTCTGCTATCAAATATTTATGAATTTAAATAGTAGCGTTACACTATATATCAAGTTTCCTAGCATTGGTCGTTAATCAATACTAAAATCCTATCAATATAGATATAATCTAATCAACAATCTCCAAAAACTTGGGCGTCAATCAAATTCTAGAAAACTGAAGATGGAAAAGTTAAAACCGTTACACTAATCTGCAAATTCTAACCTGAGTCATCAATTCATATTTAAATTCGAAGATGTTTATAAAGCATGAAATAAAAGAAAATAAAATATAAACTAGAAAGCAAAAGTAGAACCATCCAAAGGGTTGATCTTTCAGCTTCCTCAGCCTTACTTGTTAGGCAAGACCTTATAGAATTGTGGACGATGTTACTTTGTAAATCCTAAACTACTTTGATCGAGAGAAAACATAGGCCAGGCTCTCTTATTTATAGATCATAAGGAGTCGGTTTACAAGACTTCTAATTCTAATAAGAGATATAATTAAAAATAAAACTATCCAAATATAACTCTAATTCTAATTTTATCTTTCTTTGCTTTCCTTCTGTTGATGCATTTATGGATTGTTCTGTAGTAGAGATCTTCTGGAGTCTATCTTCATCAATCTTCTCAGGTCCGTGATATGCCACACTTATAATTTAAGAGTTCTTCTAATTCAGTGCATGGCAGTGTAAATCTTCACATGATCATCAGCATCAGTAGTAGCAACGAGTAGCTTTTTCTGTAAAATCGTAAATCACGATTTTCTTTCTTCTATTATAGTTTTCCTTAGAAAATCGTAAATCATGATTTTCTAATTTTCACACAGCTTTCACTTAGTCTACAATTCTCTAGATTATGATTGATCATTTTCTTCTTTGTATCACCTTTACTCTTTGAACATCTTCTGAAGAATCGTAAATTACGATTTCTCATTTCTCTCTTTGGCTTCAGCGCTCATTCGTAAAACACGATTTCTTAGCTTTCAGTATATAGTGAATCGTCTTTTTACGCTGAATCACCTTTTCCTGCTCTTTTGAGTTCATTTTAACAAAGATTAGTGTTGTTGGTTCTTAGTGTGCATGATTTATTTGTGTTTTTAAAACAGACTTACAAATGATGAATTGTACTGAATTTGGAAAACTAAAAAGAATAAGAAAATATCAGCACAGAGAGAAACATAATTAGCCTGCAAGATCAGGGCCAATTGTAGCAAGTTTTAAATGTAAGTGAGTAAAAGATCGTCCACAGGGAATTGATTTAAAATATAAGATAAACCTTCAGATCTGAGCTATCAGATTTGACCTCTGATCCTATCTACAAAGCACATAAGATTGGAGGTTGAATTTGTCACATTAACTAAATGATAAAAGTAAAAATTAAAACTAAATGATCCAGATCCGAGTTGGGGAGATTTGATGTAAATTAATAAGAATGGAGAAATAATATCTAACTTCGATTTAGTACTTGATTGCAGAATGAGAATAAATGAAAAACAAATGAGATATTATCCAATCTTCATCTGGCTACCAGCACAGATGCAAGAAAAAGTAATCCAACTCAAGGATTGGAATTAAGTTGGACTTATGGCTATGGTCTGTCCACTTCAATAGACACAGATCATCCAATAATCTTCAATTCAAATCCGTGATTCAGAATAAAAAATACCACTACAAATGCTGTGAGAAATTAGGTTACAAACGCCAATTCTCACAGGGATAATGAATTAAGGGAAATTGCTTAAAAAATAGTAAATCTAAAGGAATCTAATGAAATAAGGAGATCACAAGGAACCCTTAACACGAAATCAATTGAGAACGTATGGTTCACAGCAACCTTTTCAAATTCTCCATTATAATTATAGAGCACAACTTAAACAGCTCTCGCATTTGTAGTCTTGAATACAATTTTCACTTGAATTACAGAGGTATCTCATAGTTCTCAGGTACAAATAAAAGCTAGGCTATTACAGAAGTTTCAGAGAAGCTATCTGAATTGGAAATGGGGTAATAGAAATGAAACTCAAAATCTGGATACCCAAATTGGGCAAATAGTTCATCTATTTATAGTTTTCCCCAAGTCCATCTCAGATGTGCATCAACCAATCAGAATTGGTTAGATCCATATCAGCCAATAGGAGTCGAGCACCAGGATCCAGATCTGTTCTAGCCAATCAGAACTGCTTGATCTGGTTCAGCCAATCAGGAAACAGAGGCATCAATTCTGTTAGAAAATTCAAAAATCTGTTGGAACTTCTAGAAGTTCCCGCCAAGTAATCTCATTTTTGGGTGTTCATATGGGGTGGAATATGCCTCTGGTTCATGCTTCAAATCTTCTAGAATGCCCTTAGATTTTTAAATGCATTGGGGTTTGTGCAGAGATTACCAAATTGCCCTTACAGATGCTAGGAATCTCCAAGATACTATTTCGCAAAGTTTGAAGACCTTTTCGAAAGGTATTGTAACTTCTGAAACTCTATTCGCACAGATTGGAGACCTTTTCGAAAAGAACTGTAACTTCTGGAGATCTATTCGCAAAGATTGGGGACCTTTTTGTAAAGATTGGGGACCTTTTCGAATAGCATTCTGTAGTGCATTCTTCTTTTCGAATAGCTCCAAACCTCTTTCCAGATTGAAATCAGGCCTTTGTCCTCTTTATTTTAGGTATTTTGACAACCAGTGAGGTTGTCCCTTCTCCTTCTTCCTCCAGATCAACATGGATCATCATCTTTTTAGCACTTTTAGGCTGCTTTCAGGGTTAAGCCTGCCTTTATTGTTAGCTATAAAACAAACACTTAAAACACTTATTTAGTTCTCTCAAAAGTCTATCAAGACCCAGGTTAAGGGGTGGAAAATGATATTTTCCAGTTCTCAACTCACCCCAAAACCTAAGCTTTGCTAGTCCCTGAGCAAAGACAAAATTAAATACAGAATGAAAAAGTCATTTTTGTAGGGAGCACAGTTGCATTTAGCATATGCAACAAGCCTTTTAAACCCCTAGGTGATCCCTAGTGGAGGAGTGAAGTCTCCTGAGGTTTTCAGTGAAGGTACCCACAAACTTTAATAAATCAGTTAATATCAATGCAGTTCTGTTAAAGCAGACATTTATCCAATCAGATTATCCACACCTGCATCAGGCAAGCAATAAGAAGATTCTCAAGAAAACATCAGCTCAAAACTAAAATTCTACTGTAATTTCTTTTACCATTCACTCAATTTGTGTCAGAAAGTTTTTTTATAAGAAAAATTAATGAAAAGTTTGCCTTCTATTTGAGAATCCAGCTTTGATGTTACCCCATATAATTTGATTTCAAACTCAACTCTCACCAGGGTTTTCACTCATCATGCAAGTATGAGGGTTGTACTATTTCACACAGCTCAAGAGTAGTTACAACCCTCAAATAGGACTGTAAGCAGGAGTATAGGCATTGCTTTTTAGTTCTAAATTTATTGCTCTTTTCAGCATAGATTACACAAATCCTTATCTCCATGTGACAGCTCAATCCATCTTTGATCAGTAAGGACTTTAACTAAGGTTGTACTGTGGCTTATGGGTGAAATTTATCAAGAATAAAGGGGTGGAATGGAGTTCAAAATTAAGAAGTAAGCAAGGTAAGGAAGTGATAGACACACCTTCTTCAATTCATCACAATTTCATTTTCTTCTTTGAATTTTTAGAGACAAAGTGGCCATCTTTTTCTCTTTCTTTTTCAAACTTCCAATGAAATGACTTCTTTTTTTTTCTTATTTTTATTTTTATTTTTTATTTTTTGTTTTTTTTTCAAATCAACATTAACTGAAATGCCACATTTCTTCTACTGATACATCATTGCCTTCAATTACTTTTCTTTTTACCAAATTGATTCCCAACTCTCCTTTCTTCAGCTTCCTTCCCATTACCTTCAGAATTCTCAGAGTGAGGGTTAGGCTAAATGAGGTTGATGAGGTTTCAAAGAATTCTTGGATTTATAAAGCTCAACTGGTGTGTATCAAGGGCAGTTTCAAAAGGTGGGGCTTTTTTAAGTTCAAACTGTCCAAAAGGAGGCCTTACATCATGTCTTTAATATCATGATTGCTGTCAAGTTATTTCAATTTGAATATGTGTAACTTCTAGTGATAGTCAGCAGGTTCAAATAGTCCCTAGAGCAGAAAAAATTGCCAATTCATATCTCCAAAGAATACATTTCAGGCCCAAATCTCACTGGGTGTAGTTTTCTATCAAATTCCTGAGGTATATCATCACTGTTTTCTCTCTTTTTAGGTTTACTAAAACATCAATTTTCTATTGAAAATTTTCTGACATTCACTTCATGAAAGTATTGGAATTACACTAACAATCAATTTTAAAAAGTTTTAACTTCCTCATTTTTCAAAACAACAGGTGTGAAATTACTTTATCTTCAAAAATTCTGTTGTGATCATAAGTTGCACTGATGTTAACTAAACTATTGGCAATTCTGCCACACCCCCAAACCTATGATGAGCAATGTCCTCACTGGTCAGAAGTGCATAAGCAAAGAAAAGAACAAAAAATAGAAATCATATTGACAGAGCAGAAAAGAAATGCACAGGAATTACAATTTAACAAAAGTTAACAGAAAACAGGCATTACATACTACAGACCCAACAAAACAAACATGCTCAATGTATTTTAATAATTGGGATCAAAATCTGTATCATAAGTTGGTTCAATGGGTTCAGAACTGGAATCACTGTTAGAGTCAGAACTTGAGTCAGTATTGGAGTCTGAACTCGATTTAGCCTTCTCCTGGATTGTGGCTTGCAGCTCGATGTATTCCTCAGATTTGATCTTTTTAGTGAGGCCATTATATTTTTCAAGTCTAGTAGCCCTCAATTTTTCTTTTTCAAGCTGTGCTTGCAACATGGTAACCTTGTGTTGTTCACTCCTAACCATCCGAAAGGTTTGGCCCAACAGGTCCTACATCTTCTCTCTCTCAAATTTCATAAACAGCTCCAGTTTTCGAATCTGGTCTTCATAAGGGGTTTTGATGTAAGTGTGGAAATGGGCAATCTCCGTAAGGACATCACGAAAGATGTGAGGGTTATCTTCCATAGCCCTTTTAAGAGTAGCAAAACGTGGGATGGGAATGGAGTGGTAGGGGACCATATGTATTCCAGCAGTGGGGGAAGGGGAAGATGAATCTACAAGCACTACCTCAGGGTCAGTTTGAGTGGCTTGAGTAGAGACATTAAGGATGGGTGTAGGTGAATCCAAAAGTATTGCCTCAGGTTCGAATTGGGTAGCATGGTCAGACACAGTGAGGATGGGTGGATCTAAAACTATTACCTCCGGATCTGTTTGGGTTTCTTGGTTAGAAGCAGAAGGTACAGTGGCTAAAGTGGTTGTTTGGGATGTGGAGGCTAAGGTTTGGAGAAGGGAATTTCTCATAGACTGATTGTCTGTGTTGATTTGTAGTTGGGCTTGGATGGATTAGAGAAAGGTAAAGATTTGGCTAATTGTGTTAGTTATGGGTGTGGTATGCAAAGTACGGGCTGGTAAAATTGATGTAGATGGTTGAGGGGAAATGAGTGAAATGGCTGTAAAGGGGGAAGTAGCCAAATGGGTGAAATGAGGAGGATCAGGTATGGGTACAAATTCAAGCCCAATATTCTCCAAGATAGATCCCATCAATGATGAATAGGCCTCTGTTGTGAATATCTCAGGTTCAGGGGTATGAGTGATTTCAGGTGTATGAGTTGAATGAGCAGGGGAACCTGAGAAGCTTTGGAGAAGGGGAGTGCTAGGAGAGTGTTCAACAAAATCTATGGCCATATCTTGGACATTGTTAGGTGAATTTGGTGGTGTAAGTATGGGTGGAGTGTTTGGTGTAGAGGGAGAGTCTGCAATTGGGATTATGGTGGTCATGAGTGATGAAACTGCTGGAATGGGTGAAGGAATAGGAGCTGTGCTAGGTGAAGTGGGTAAGATGATGGCCTCTTCAACAATGGGTGCAGCTGAAGAGCTGGGCACCTCAGTAATGACAGCTGGTTCAATGTCAGCTGCAAGTGAAATAGGTGCAGCTAAAGAGCTGGTCACCTCAGGGTCTGGTATAGCAAATTCTTGGGCAGCTGCAGGGGCTGGCTCAACCTCTTCCCTCATTCTATTCAACATGGTTTGGCTTGTAGTCCAAGCCCTCTTCCCAAAAGCGTGAGGGGAGACAATCTCAAATGGCTCTTGCTCATCAATGTCAAATTTGGCTTTTAGTAGGGCTGTGATCAGCCTATCAAATGGTATTCCAACTATTTTCTGCTCCTTCTTCATCTTAACACTGATGTCAGCCATGGCTTCAAAAATTAGCATAGGGGCATTGAAGAATTGTCCCTTTGAAAAATGAAAGAGAGGCTCCAAAATGGGTGTTCTTCTTTCCTGGCTGTGCCTAGTGACATAAACACATCCTCTTAAAATGGAATCCATCAACAAAAATTGAGGTGCTAAGTCTCTCCTCATGATGGACTGCCCAGTTCCAACTATGCCTTGGGTTAGATACCATTTCTCTAAAGAAGTCTGTCAGTGCGACCACGGACACCAGCCAGATCATGTTGAAATGGTATCCCCAAGGCATTTCCAATGTCTTCATAAGTGACTGTTAAATCACAATCATCAATGAAAATTACAAGCGTTGGGACATCAGCATCCTTCTCAATCACTTTCACCATATTTTGGTACCATAATCTCACCAGTCTTGGATAGATTTTCTTTGGAAGAGGGGTTAAGATATTGCTCAGTGAAGCATCCCTGATGTAGTTCAATGATAGCTTACATTCAGGTTTGTTTGAGAAAAAGTTCTCATCAACAATAAGCTCTGGGATCAGCTTCTGAGCTTCAATGAAAGGGTTTGGCAGTACCAAATGCAAAGGCAGAGGAAGAAGCTCAGGCTCAGGACTAGGGTCAGCTGCTGGGATGGGCTCCTCATGTCTAACCTTCTTCCCTTTCTCAATTTTATCAGCTTTATCCATCGACAGTTTCCTCTTTGCTGAGGTTTTGGCTTTTCCTTTTGTGGAGGGTTTGCTAATTTTCTTAGCAGAACACTTAGGGAACATTGCAGCCAGTGATTTTTCAGCTTTCCCCATTTTAAAACTTTGTTGGAATCTCACACAATGTATGCTGACACAGAAATGAACTTTGCAAAACACGAACAGAGGATATGCAAAGAAAAATACCGAAATCTAGGGTTTTGCTTGAAATCTTTGATCGCTTGATTAAATCTACCAGCATCAGAAGGAAAGGGTCCCTCTCTTCAAGCTTAATCAATGGAACAAATATGAAGGAAATTGGATCTGAACTCTAAAAGCATGCAGGGATGGAAGGAAAATGGGTTTTCGTGAAAACAGACACTCGAAGAAGGCTTGAATATGAAACCCTTGCTTCGCAAGGGTTTAAATATGCTCAAAATGATTTTCGCAAAGCATTTTTGAAGTTTTCGAAAAGTTCAAAACAGTCTTTTGTACAAAGGAGAATGGAATCAGTACCATTCGAAAAGCAAAAGGCTTCAGAAACAAATTTTCGAAAAGCAAAAGGCTTCAGAACCAACTATTCGAAAAGCTAATCATTCTTTTCAAGTAGTTAGTTACAGGTCCAAATCCTTTTCGAAAAGAAAATTAAACTTTTCGAATTGAATTTTTTTTCTTTGCGAATTAGTTTTTCACATATTGTAAACTTCTCGAATTGAGTGTAAAACATGACTAAAAACAGATAGACATAAACTATGCAAAAACTACAAAACAAACACAAATAAAGTACATATGATACAGTTGTTTATCATCAGATTTGTGGAGGCTCATGATGATAGATGGTCAGTACAGGCTCTAGGGTATTTTCAATGCATGGTTTGAGCCTCTGACCATTTACTTTCAAGGTTCTCCCATCACTTGGGTTCATAATTTCAACAGCCCGAGAAGGAGATGCTTGAATGACAGTATATGGCCCTTCCCACCTGGATCTCAGCTTTCCAGAAAAAAACTTAAGTTTTGAGTTGAATAGCCATACCTTAGAGCCAGCTATAAACTCTTTTCTCAGCAGATTTTTGACATAGAAAGCCTTAACTTTTTCTTTGTAAGATCTTGCATTGGTGTATGCATCCATTCTCAGCTCCTCCAACTCAGCAAGCTGCAGTTTCCTGTGATTACCAGCAGTAGTAAGATCCATGTTCAAGGTTTTAATAGCCCAAAAGGACTTATATTCTAATTCCACTGGTAAATGGCATGCTTTACCATAGACCAATCTGAATGGGGACATGCCAATTGGGGTTTTATAGGCTGTCCTATATGCCCACAATGCATCATTTAGCTTAAGGGACCAATCTTTTCTGTCCTTCCTCACAGTTTTTTCTAGTATATGTTTGATTTCTCTATTGGAAATCTCCACTTGTCCACTGGTCAGTGGATGATATGGAGTAGCTACTCTGTGAGTCATAGAGTAATTTTTCAATAGAACTTCAAAATGCTTACTACAAAAATGGCTTCCCCCATCACTGTTAATAGCTCTGGGGGAACCAAACCTGAAAAAAATGTTATCCCTTAAAAATTTAAGGACAACTCTGTGGTCATTGGTTTTAGTGGTTGTGGCTTCAACCCATTTGGATACATAATCCACAGCTAGTAAGATGAAATTAAAATCATTTGAAGGAGGAAAAGGTCCCATGAAATCTATCCCCCAAATATCAAACAATTCAACTACCAAAATAGGTTGTAAAGGCATTGAATTTCTCTTGGAAATGCTGCCCTATCTCTGGTAGTTTTGACAAGACTTACAGTGCTGCAGCGCATCTTTGAAGAGTGTGGGCCAATAAAATCCACACTGCAAAACTTTTACAACAGTTTTGATTCCACTAAAATGACCTCCACAGGCCTGTTCACGACACATGGAAAGTATGCTATGAAAGTCTTCTTCAGGGACACATCTTTTAATTATTTGGTCTGCACAAATCTTGAACAGATAAGGATCCACCCAAATAAAATGTTTAATCTTTGACAAGAAAAGATCTTTATCCATTTTATTCCAGTGTTGAGGGGTTCTTCCAGTAGACAAAAAGTTGACTATATTTGCAAAACAAGGAGTGTGTACACTGATAGCAAAAAGTTGCTCATCAGGGAAAGATTCATTGATAGGTAGCCTATCAATCTCAGCAGTTAGAATTCTAGACAGGTGGTTAGCCACCACATTCTCCACACCCTTTTTATCTTTAATCTGTAAATCAATCTCCTGTAATAGTAGGATCCACTTGATTAATCTTGGTTTGGTATCCTTCTTAGACAGAAGGTATTTCAGGGCTGAGTGGCCAGTGAAGACCATAATTTGTGAACCCAAAACATATGACCTGAATTTCTCCAAAGCAAAAATAATTGCCAGGAGCTCCTTCTCAGTTGTTGTGTAATTGAGTTGTGCATCAATCATTGATCTACAGGAATAAGCTATGACATGAGGGAGCTTATCCTTTCTTTGCCCAAGAACAGCTCCCAAAGCATAATCTGATGCATCACACATCAGCTCAAAAGGCAATGAATAATCTGGAGACTGTAGTATTAGAGCTGAAATCAAAGAATTTTTTAAGAATTCAAATGCCTTCAGGCATTCATTATTGAAAACAAAAGGAACATCTTGGCACAGTAAATGGCAAAGAGGCTTGGATATTTTACTGAAGTCCTTAATGAACCTCCTGTAAAATCCAACATGTCCCAGAAAACTTCTAATTTGTTTAATAGTTTTGGGTGGAGGCAAATCTACAATTAAATCAATTTTTTCCCTGTCCACCTCAATGCCCTTGTGGGAGACAACATGGCCAAGGACAATGCCTTGGATGACCATGATATGGCTCTTCTCCCAGCTCAAAACTAAATTAGTTTCTTCACATCTCTGTAACACCAAGCTGATATGATGTAAACACTGGGCAAAACTATCTCCATATATCGAAAAGTCATCCATAAAATTTTCATAAATTGGTCAATCATATCAGAGAAAATGGAATACATACATCTTTAAAAGGTAGCAGGAACATTACAAAGACCAAACGGTATCCTCCTATAGGCAAAAGTGCCAAAGGGACAAGTGAATGTGGTCTTTTCCTGATCTTGTGGATATACAGGAATCTGGTTGTAACCAGAGTAACCATCCAGAAAACAAAAATAAGCTTTTCCTGCTAACTTATCTAAAATCTGATCAATGAATGGAAGAGGGAAATGGTCCTTTCTGGTCATTGTGTTTAGCTTTCTGTAATCAATACAGACCCTCCAACCAGTTGTTTGTCTAATTGAAATAAGCTCACCAGAGTCTGAGGTTACAACCGTGATCCCAGATTTCTTAGGTACCACCTGTGTAGGTGCCACCCAAGCTGAATCTGAAATGGGGTAAATGACCCTAGCATCTAACAACTTAACAACCTCCTTCATGACCAGTTCTTGCATATGAGGGTTCAGCCTCATTTGCATTTCTTTAGAAGGCTTTGCATCTTCTTTCAAGTGAATTTTATGCATGCAAACAGCTGGACTGATTCCTCCCAAATCAGCAATAGTCCAGCCAATTGCCCTCTTATGCTGTTTTAATACAATCAACAACTCTTCCTCCTGCTCCTCAGTGAGGGAAGAAGAAATAATCACAGGCAATGTTTTATGGTCTCCTAAAAACACATATTTCAAATTTTCTGGCAACTGTTTCAGCTCTACATCAGGTGGGCTGAGAAAAGAAGGTAACAAAGGTACCTTGGTTGTTTGTGGAAGGGGAAGAACAACAGGTTTCCATGAAAAACACCTTGGTGATTGATCATGAGTTCCTTGCACAGCATTCACTTCCTCAGACTTTGAGGTTTTAACTGTCTCTTCCACAGCATTTCTCCAAGCATCTTTAAAATCTGTGGTTAATTCTTCACACTGCAAAAACTGTGGTAAAGTTTCTTCTACCAGTTCATCCAACAAATCAACAAGAAAGCATTCCCTAGAATTGAATTGAGGCTGTGTAACTGCATTGTAGATATTTAACATTACCTTCATATTTCCAAAAGACACTTCCATAATACCAGATCTGCATTGAATGCAGGCATTGGCTGTAGCTAGAAATGGTCTCCCCAAAATGACAAGGATGGAAGTTCTGCTTTTTGTAGGTTCCATGTCCAATACCAAAAAATCAGCAGGGTAGAAAAATTTATCTATCCCTACCAATACATCGTCAATCATCCCAACTGACTTTCTTTCATATCTGTCTGCTAGTTGTAACACCACATGAGTGGATTTTAACTCTCCCAAACCTAGTTTCTCATATACAGAATATGGAAGCAGGTTGACACTAGCACCCAAATCTAATAAAGCTTTTTCAATGGTATGTTCTCCAATAATGTAAGGGATTGTGGGGATTCTAGGATCTTGAAGTTTAGGAGGTGAGGTAATGGACAAAACCTGTTTAACTCTTTCCACAGCAAAGACCTTCTTGGATAACTGTATCCTAGATTGTCTTTTGTGAGTGCAAATATCTTTCAAAAATTTTGCATATGCTGGGACTTGTTTGATTGCATCAAGCAAAGGTAGATTTATCTTGACTTGCTTGAAAGTCTCCATCATTTCATCTATTTTTGTGTTCCCTTTATCAAAAGGGGATACAGATTTTATGACAGGGGGAAATGGTAAATGAGGAACTAATCCTTCATTTATAACTTTAGAATCATCACCAGAATGTTTTTGATTTTTGATTTTTTCATTTTTTTGATTTTTCTAAGGTACATCAGTACCCCCAATGCTGATATCATGCTGCTCCTGCTGCATATCTCTAGCAGTTTCCTCAATTTTTTCTTCTTTTTCAGGATTCACATTGTTATTTACAACTCTTCCACTTCTCAAGGTAGTGATAGCTTTTACTTCTTCATGTGAAACAGAGGCATCTTCAACCATGAACTGTCCTTTAGGATTGTTCAAAGGTTGGCTGGGTAACCTGCCTTCCTTTCTTTTGGCCAAAGTATTTGAAAGTTGACCCAATGTTTCTTCAATCTTCTTTATGCTCTAACTGTGAAAGTTTATAGTCTGAGTTAAAGACCCTAAATTCTAGAGTGAAGTTAGAACTTTGTCTTCAAAAGAAGGGGATTTGGAAGGGGTTTGAACTGGAGCAGATTGTTGCACAGGTTGTGCCATCTATTGTGGAATGGGCTGTTGAAAATTTGGCTTGGTATAGAAATTCTGCTGGTAAGGCTGAGCAGTTTTGAAAGGTATTTAGTTCTTTGGTTGTTGCTGCTATTGTGATTGATAATTGCCCTGGCTCCACCTTAAATTGAGGTGCCCTCTCCATGTATATTCATTTGATTGCATCTGTCCAAACGATTGGGCAACATGATCTTGCTCCACCACTAGATCTAGGAACTGTGGTGCAGCTGGACATTGATCATGTGAATGAGTAGGGGACTGGCATATCAGACATGCCTCCTCTACTCTTGCAACCATTGGATTTTTAAGTGAGTTCATCAATCTATCAAACTTAGTGGTCAAATTATCCATTTTCCTTTCCAACTCATTCACCTCATAAATCTTTCACTTGGTGGTCTACTGATTGTTCAACCGAGTGGGATTCTCAATGTCTCTTGACAAAGATTCATGTTGAGTTGAATTTTCACCAATCACTTCAAATAGGTCCCAGACCTCCTCAACTATTTTTTGCAAATAGGTGCCTCCACAGGAAGCATCTACCATATTCTTGTCCATTTGATCAATTCCCTGATAGAAACTTTGAACAAGCTGCCATCGGGGAATTTGATGACAAGGACATTGCCTTAAAAGTTCTTTAAACCTTCCCCATGCTTCATGAAAAGTTTCAGTTGAGTGTTGTGAGAAGGAAACAATATTTTGTCTCAACTGGCTGGTCTTAGACATTGGGAAGTATTTGGCTAAAAATTGACATTGCAAATCATTCCAAGAAGTAATGTTGTTTTGTGGCAACATGGATAGCCATGCTCTAGCTTTGTCCTTTAATGAAAAAGGAAAGAGCCTAAGCTTGGTTGCCTCTGGACCTAGTCCAGCTATGTTGAATGTTGTACAAAGAGACAAAAATTCATCCACATGCTTGTATGGATCTTCCTTACTCAAACCATGGAAGGAAGTCAGCATCTGGATAGTTGATGATTTTATCTCATAATTTCCTTCAACAGTAGGAAATTGGATACAAAATGGGGAATTATATGCACTAGGTGCAAAGTAATCCCTTAAATGTCTAGGTTGCTCACCCATAGTAGCAGTCTCAGTAAAATTCTGTGATATTTGTCTGGTTCTTAGTAGCCTTTCAACTTCTAAATTCAGAGGGACAATCTCAGGATTGAGAGTCCTCCTACCCAACATACAACACAGAAACAGAGAATAAAATTATGCAAAGCAAACCTTCAGTATTCCTTTCAAAGTAGATTCCACGCTCAAATGTATAGGAATAACTGCAAAGATTTAAACAATAGAACAGTTAACACTGATGTAATAAAAACTTAGGTCTACCAATTTTAAAATAAATTCCCCGATAGTGGCGCCAAAAACTTGTTGGTTCTTAGTGTGTATGATTTATTTGTGTTTTGAAAACAGACATACAAATGATGAATTGTACTGAATTTGGAAAACTAAAAAGAATAAGAAAATATCAGCACAGAGAGAACATAATTAGCCTGCAAGATCAGGGCCAATTGTAGCAAGTTTTAAATCTAACTGAGTAAAAGAACGTCCATAGGGAATTGATTTAAAATGTAAGATAAACCTTCATATCTGAGCTACCAGATCTCACCTCTGATCCTATCTACAAAGCATATAAGATGGGAGGTTGAATTTGATACATTAACTAAATGATAAAAGTAAAAATTAAAACTAAATGATCCAGATCCGAGTTGGGGAGATTTGATGTAAATTAATAAGAATGGAGAAATAATATCTAACTTCGATTTAGTACTTGATTGCAGAATGAGAATAAATGTAAAACAAATGAGATATTATCCAATCTTCATCTGGCTACCAGCACAGGCAAGAGAAAGTAATCCAACTCAAGGATTGGAATTGAGTTGGACTTATGGCTATGGTCTGTCCACTTCAATGGAAACAGATCATCCAATAGTCTTCAATTTGAATCTGTGATTCAGAACAAAAAACACCACTACAAATGCTGTGAGAAATTAGGTTACAAACGCCAATTCTCATAGGGATAATGAATTAGGGGAAATTGCTTAAAAAATAGTAAATTTAAAGGAATCTAATGAAATAAGGAGATCACAAGGAACCCTTAACATGAATCCAATGAGAACGTACGGTTCACAGCAACCTTTCCAAATTCACTATTACAATTACAGAGCACAGCTTAAACAGCTCTCAGATTTGTAGTCTTGAATACAATTCTCACTTGAATTATAAAAGTATCTCACAGTTCTCAAGTACAAATAAAAGCTAGGCTATTACAGAAGTTTCAGACAAGCTATCTGAATTGGAAATGGGGCAATAGAAATGAAACTCAAAATCTGGATACCCAAATTGGGCAAATAGTTCATCTATTTATAGTTTTCCCCAAGTCCATCTCAGATGTGCATCAACAAATCAGAATTGGTTAGATCCATATCAGCCAATAGGAGTCGAGCACCAGGATCCAGATCTGTTCTGGCCAATCGTAATCGGCCTTCATCTGTTCACCAATCAGAAGCAGAGGCATCAATTACATAAGAAATTCAAAAATCTGTTGGAACTTCTAGAAGTTCCCGCAAAGTAATTTCCTTTTTGGGTGTTCACATGGGGTGGAATATGCCTCTGGTTTGTGCTTCGAATCTTCTAGGATGCCCCTGGGTTTTTAAATGCATTGGGGCGGATGCAGAGATTACCAAATTGCCCTTGCAGATGCTAAGAATCTTCAAGATACCATTTCAAAAAGTTTGAAGACCTTTTCGAAAGGTATTGTAACATCTGAACCTCTATTCGCATAGATTGGAGACCTTTTCGAAAGGAACTGTAACTTCTGGAGATCTATTTGAAAAGATTGGGGACCTTTTCGCAAAGATTGGGGACCTTTTCGAATAGCATTCTGTAGTGCATTCTTCTTTTCAAATAGCTCCAAACTTCTTTCCAAGTTGAAACCAGGCCTTTGTCCTCTTTATTTTAGGTATTTTGACAACAAGTGAGGCTGTCCCTTCTCCTTTTTCCTCCAGATCGATATAGATCATCATCTTTTTAGCACTTTTAGGCTGCTTTCAGGGTTAAGCCTGCCTTTATTGTTAGCTGTAAAACAAACATTTAAAACACTTATTTAGTTCTCTCAAAGGTCTATCAAGACCCAGGTTAAGGGGTGGAAAATGTTATTTTCCTGTTCTCAACAATTAGTATTATGGCTCTCTTTTATTGATTATCTTTAATATCTGACATCAATAACTTATTAGTAGCAAACTAAGTCCTAGCATCACTAAATCAAGGGTAGTAAAATGGTATATTATGTGATTGATCACTATTCCCAACTGTGTCTGTGAAGGGCTCAATTATGTCAAAAGCCCACATTGTAAATGGCCATGGTTAGACCATGGAGTTCAGTGTGACTGATGGGGCATTGATAAGTGTGGCGTGTTCCTGACATTGTTTACAAAATTAAATTTAGACGTAGCAATCCCTCATCATTGTGGGTAGGTAGAAGCCTTGTCGTATGATCTTTTCTAAGAGTCTTCGGCTTCCAGCATGAATGTTGCAGGCACTGGCGTGTGCTTCATGAATGATATATGGTCCTTCAGCTTCTGTGAGACACCATAGCAAGACTCCTTTAGTGAAAACCTCTTTGTAAAGCACTTCCCCCAGGATACAAAATCTGGCACATCGATTCCTTATAGTCTTTCGTTTGATCTTTGTTGAGTAAGGAGGGATATGTCAATATTTTAGAAAGTTCTAGATGTCGTAATACCATGGATGTCCATCGTCGGTCGGTGATTAATGGAATTTGAAGGTTGCGATAGTAGCCTCTTTCTTTGTGGGACTTTCTGTGGTAGATGCTTCTTCATGCTTCATGGTCTTTGGGAGAATTGGCAGTTTCGGTTTAACTTTCCAGGCTACCTCGTATGCCAACATGGTCAGCTTTTTGATGATGAACTTTGTGCTCTGTCTGACTAGTATCTTTATGACTGAGGCTAATGTAGCAAGAGAATCTGCCAACTAATTTTTTAACCTTGGAATATGGGTGAAGGAAATTCTTTTGAACTTTCTCACTAGGAATTGAATTATTTCTAAGTATGCCATCAGTCTTCTTTCTTTGGTCTTCCATTCTCCGATTACTTGTGATATCACAAGTTTAGAGTCGTCGATGGTCTTCAATTGCTTGACTCCTAGTTGTAGTGCTACTCGTAATCTGGTAATGAAGGCTTAATATTCGACAACGTTGTTAGTAACTGGGAAGTCGAGTTGAAAGGCTTTGGGTGTGATGACTCCTTCTGGGCTTAATAGGACTATCCCAATGCCGTTTCCTTTCTGATTAAGGGCCCCATCGAAATATAATGTCCATGAGGTTTTATTGGGTTCTTCTTTAATTGAGAGCAGATCTTCATTGGGAAAGTCAGTACATGACCATTAATGAGATCATAGCCTTAGGATTGCTTCAATTCTCTGATTGAGATTAGATTCTTATACCTCACCTCTGCCAGGATAAGCTGGGAAGCTGGGAGCCAAAAAAGAGGATTGTAGTAAATCAGATCTTAGCATTGCATTGATTTTCAGTGAGAGACCAATACCCCTAGCTGCTGTTCTCATCCATTGATTTTTAATCTCTTCTATATCCCCCCTGATCTCTATGTTGAATTAGATCTAGATCAGTAGCATTTAATTCTATAGTTTGTAGTTAAAGTAACAAAACCCCAAAACCTCTTCTCTTTCTTAGATTAGAATAGAGTGCCAAATCCACTATGGATCTGGAGATTTACTGAAAGTTAGACCACATTTCCCTGTGGACATACCCTTACCCTTTTAAAACTTGTTGCAATAGCCCTAAATGCTTACAGGTCTATGTGTCTGTTTGCCTTTATGTATGTGCAATTCATAGATTCTATAATTGTTCAATTTTCAACCCCTTTTTAGCACAAGGTAAGCAGCCCAACATGCTACATTCGGTTAGGCACAGTAGAATCTGAAAGATTTTCCCTTCTTAGGTTAAAAGGTGACAACTTTTTGAAGGCAATCGGCGATGGCACGGTTCTTGGATAACCAGTCCATACCCAATATAACATCAAACCCTTGCATGTCCAGAAGTATTAAATCCACTTTGGTCTCTTGAACTTCAATAAGAGTGACCACGGATTGACAGATATGATCTATCCTCATAGACCTCCCGGTTGGGATTGAGACTTCTAGTACGAATTCTATGAGTTCTGACTTGATACATAGTTCTGTGGCTGTGAATTGAACAGTGAGGAATGAGTGGGTAGACCCTGGGTATATCAATACTCGAGCTTTGGGAAAGTAGATGTCCATCGTGGCATCACTCTTCAAATACATTGGTATAATACCTGAGTTTTCAAGTATGAGTGTGAGTAATTGAGTGGTGCGTACGCATGCAATTGTCCTAGTACTACAAATTGTGAAATAGTAATGACAAGTTTATCTAAAGTAGCTCCAACCTTACCCAGTAGTAGACACAAGGTGAAAACTCCAGGGACTTCACCCCTCTCATGGGGGCTCCACTCCTTAATTGCACACAATCACATGACATATCACATTCATAACGAGTGGAAATGTACTCAAATAATAACATGAAATGAGAACGGAATTTATCGAATGAACTTGACGGTCACATGCAAGCAAGATGTCATAGTGCATGTTCATATATGAAACAAATCATAAATCATATTCGGAGACATTGATCATCAAACACATAAGTGAAACATGAGTAAAAATGCGCACAAAATAAATAAATTATCCCATGATCAAGTCAAATGTATAGCTTTGCGATCGAGATTTCCCTACCTCAAGTGTCGAATTCGTGTGAGTTAAAGTGCGCAAATCAAGGCCAATACCCTAGTAAATGGGTCTTCACATATATCCTAATTCATATATCACATACATATCATTGGTTAATGGATCATATGTGGATTGATCGAGGTCTTCTCAGGACATAAGCACACAAAACTCTAAGTGCACAAACAAAGTACACCTCGCCGCGGCGACCTCTTTAGGTGCCACACGCTCCTAGCCATCTCACCACAATGAAATTTTTTAGAGGCAACAGTAAGCGTGTTTTCTAGGTAGCACTCACCGCGACGAATGCTTCAACTATTTTCTCACCGCAACGAGTTTCCATGTCGCCACGGTGAACCTCTGTAGCTCGCCAATTTCATGTTTTGCTCTTTATAGGTGTAGAGCTCATTTTGATGCCAAAGTTTCCCCTAATTGGGCAAGAACATAGACGTATTGCATACATTCTTCCCCGTACTAGACTCTTATCTTATTCGGGTTTGGAAATCAGCTAGATTAGTTATAAGTTCTTCATACGCCCAATTTATGAAGTTTTGAAGTATGCGATGCTAGCACGCAACCCAATCGGGCCAGATTTAAGCAATTTACTTCTCTGAGCACTCGTGTGCCAACGCATATGAGCAATTCCAGGCATTGGACTTCAAGAATTTGGCTACCTAGTCTTTTTGCATGTTCGATTCCTAAATTTGTCGCATGAACTCCTAATTTTTGCGAGAGTCAATCTTAAAACTAAGAAAACAAATCTACGAAGTAAGGATTACGAGTTTTCCGTAACGAAATCCTCGCATGCGGGGATTCCAAGCTTCAGTGTATGATTTCTCTAGTGAGAATCGTCTCGGTCGTTGCCCGAATGAATCCACAGTTCAAGAACAAGTTGAACGATCTCTCTGTCACGATCGCGGTTTCTTATCGACAGAGGTGAAGATGTCGGCTGGTCTGGAGGTTTCCTCAGGGTGGAGGCGAGAGGAAGAGGAAGTTATCTTTTGCTTCCTCACTAGACACTGACCTCCCATGCACAACCTATGCATGTGTGGTAGCTCATATAGCTTGGGCTGGTTAACGCATGAATCCAATACACCTAATTTGGTGTATGAGTTTGACTAGAGGTCACAGATCTGGGGTTTTAAGTTGTGGGCCTGATTTCTAATGGGTGCAACCGATGGTCCAGATCTGATTCACAGGTCGTGACTCTCGAGTGTTGACAACGGGTTTGATTTAAGTCCTATCACTTTTGGGTCACATCAGTTGGGTTGTTGACTAAAGGGCCTACGACCTTGGCTTAACTTACTGGATCTTTCCAAGGAGTCTGATTAAATAATGGGTCCTATTCCAAAGAGACCCAGTTCGTATAAAAAAACTACCAACACCTATTTATCAAGTGTATATCAGTCAGACCTATAGCGCAAGTAAAATTAGGTGTTCTTGGATTCAAGTATTTTCTACAGGGTGTTACACGTTCCTCTCGAATTTGTGTGCTAATGTGACAGAGCATGATCTCCTATCCACCAACACGATTAGAGTTCCTCCTCTCGAGCTGGTCCTAAGGGTGAGCTCTTTTCCCAAATTTTCTAGGGGCATGCTTGCTCTTATCTATTTTTCTATGCTGCTGACTCCTCTCTCCCCCCTTGTAGGTTTATGAGTTAGCTGTTTAGCAGGCGTAGTATTACTGTTGTATTGTTGACCTTCGGGATGCTAAAGTGGTAAGTATTACATTGGTTTAGCCCGTCTGTTCCTTTGTTGCCTCATGCTTCCCTTTAACTGATCTTAACTGATCTTTCTAATGTGATGCTTTCAGCACGCTTGTGAGAAGGAGTCGCATACATTACTTAGCTGATTGTTCCAAGCATGGTCGCTGGTGGGGGATATTCAGACGTATCAGGAGACTTCACGCCGGCGAAAGAAGAAGGACCTTGATTTGGAGTAGCTTTTGTCTTTTTCCCTTTTATGAACATTTGAACCTTTGAGCAATTTTGGGAGCAATGTAATGAATGATTAATGTATCCAGATAATTTATGGAATGGATGTTTTTAATTTCTCTTTATGTTTGTTACTTCTCCGTTCACTTTCTTTTTGGGTGTAATATGCTTGCTCTCCAGCAGGATGGACCATGAGTCTAGCAAACAGGGCAATGACTCCCTAGGTTATGTATTGGCTGAAATAGCCAAAGTTCGTATATTCCTTCTTGATTTGTTGTGACTGTGGTGCCTGAAAAAAAGTAGACAGGTTAAGTGGTGAATTTATGTGTCCCAGCTCGTGGTCTGGGGTGCCATTTGTAAAAGAACATTATTGTGTGCAGGTGGATTGGTCCAAAGGGCAGGGAAAAACAACCTTTATTTCCCCCCTTCTCTTTTTTTTTTCATTTTTAGTCTAGCATGTATATTATGCATGCTAGGCATTTTATGGGCATTTTTTGGTCTAACATGTATAATATACACGCTAAGTAATTTTATGGGCATTTTTTGGTCTAGCATGTATATTATACATGCTAGGCAATTTTTCAGTGTTTTTGGTCTAGCGTGTATATTATACACACTAGGCACTTTCTGGAAGTGGTGGGTCAATAAGGCCCGAGAATGCACTCCTTTTTCGTTATCTTAAGTTGGGTTTTATTCTAATTTTTTTTTTATCTTTCCTTCTCGAGGGTGGGTCCATTGTCCTACATCGAATCGTGATTCTTTAAATGACCTTGTATGACAATGGACCCACTTCATGACCCCGCCCCTATGGAATGTCACCACTTACAATTCCATTGCAATGTCAGTACTTACAATGTTGTGCTCAGATCTACAATCTGTGCAGGATCTAATCCCTTACAAAGCCTCTGAAACTCTTACTTATAGCTTATTACCTCACCCTAGCTACTGGAGAAGTTTTAGCAAACCATAATTGGCTAAAAGCGAGGAAGAAGAAGAGGGAAAAGAGAGGGAAAAATTGGAGGGAATAATGAATTCGAACTTCTCTCTGGCTTTCCCAATTTTTGGTTCATTCTCAATGTGATTGCTCCTCTATTTATACCTTTTTCTCAGATCTGTTTTAGCCAATCAAACCTCAAAGGAATAATGCAGTTATGCTGATATGACTGATCCCTCTTCTAGAAGCTTTTTCCTATTGGTTCACAACTGACAAGTACATGTGAGGTCGTTAGAGTCCTCGCTCGTTCTCAGTTGAATACCAAAAATACCCCCCCAAGGGTCACTATTGCGCCTTGGATCGTGTGCGTAAAATCCAGAAGTTATAGCTGTTGAAAAACGGTCCTGAGAAGTTCCCAAAATAAATGTTGAGAGGTTCAGGGAACTTCTTGATAGGTTCTTAGTCTGCTTGCTCTGTATTTCGATAGATTTGGAAAACCTCTCGCTAAGTTGAAGTGTACAAGTCGATAGAAACGACATATCTCGACAAGATTGAAGTGGCACTCGATACCTTTTCTTCAGTTCTTCATTCATCCTGTCAGCAGGTTATAATCAACCTGTCAACTTGGTGAAGTGTTTGATAGGTTGGGGATCATCTCGACAGGTTCTAGATGGTCCTATCGAAAGCTTCTCTCGATCTGCTCGATAGGGTCAGTTGACCCTCGTGACTTCCCCTGCACCTTTAGGTAAGGTGTCGATAGGATTATTTTGTTGCAAGCACAACCTATCAATAAGCAACTGAAACCTTGTGATAGCATACCAGATCCTCTTGACAGATCGACATTTGAACTTCAGAAATTCTCGACAGCTTTTGCGTTGAGTTTCCTTAGCTGACACCCATCTTTGGTGTGTTGTCTTCCATCCATTAGCACTCAGCAACCTCTTGGTGGGTTCAATCTGTCTTCTTTGCAACTGTGCTTGGTCTCAGGTATGCCTTGTTGATCCCATGACCTTCTCATAAATTTATAAGGCTCTGATTACGTGATTGACAAGCCTATGGGCTGTTGTGAACACATAATGAGGAGCAGGTTGCTTCTTTTGCCTTTTTAGGTGGAAATATGTACTAAGGCTGGATTTTATTGCTTATCTATAAAACATACTTAAAATACCTTACTAGTCAGCTCAAGGGTCCAACAGAAGTCAGGTTAGAAGGTGAAAAAATAGTATTTTCACTGCTTAACACACCCCTAAACCTAAGCTTTCCTAGTCCCTGAGCAAAGGAGAAAGTAAAAACAATTATTGGAAATAAAAATGCCACTTTTATAGGAAACACAGATACATTTAGCATATGCATCAAGCCTTTTAAACCCCTAGGTGATCCCTAGTGGAGGAGTGAAGTCTCCTAAGGGTTTTCAGTGAAGTTAGCCACAAACATCCCCAATGGTTCAGTTAATGTTAATGCAACATGTTGAGAACAAAAATCAAGCCAAAATAAAATTCAGTCCACACCTTGTTCCTTTCTTATCAAAAACACAACATATTTATTTTTTATTTTTTTAAATTTTAAAACTGAAAGTCTGCTGCAATTCCTTCACAATCAATCAGCTCATGTCAAGGCATTTTATCCAAAATTTAATACATAGCTAACTATTAAATTGAGAATTTTTTGTTATGATACAACCCCTAAAAAACTTAATTTCATATCCAAAGCTCACCAAGGTTATTACTCAGAATGAAACTAGAAGGGTGCATCAGTTCACATAGCTTAAGAGCAGTTACAGCCCTCAAATAGGACTGCAAGCATGAGCATAGGCCATCCTCTAATTTCTAAAATTTTCTAACTCTTTTCACCATAGATCAAACAAATTCTTGTCTCCACATGACAACTCAATCGATTTCAGTTCAGTAAGGTCTTTTTATTGGGTTGTAATGTGGCTTAAAGGTGAAGTTATATAGAATAAAGGGGTAAAAAGGATTAAAATCGAGAAATTAGTAAGGTAAGGAGGTGGTCTAGACAACACCTTCTTCATTTCAGTACATCTTCCATCTACTTCTTGAATTTTCAGATTTGAAGTGATCAGTTTCTAATCCTCATTTCAATCTTTCAAGGAAATGACTTCTCTTTCTCATTCTTTTTATTTTGATTCTCTTTTCTTTTTATAGGCTGGCATGCCACAATTACTCATCACTCTTGCCTTCACATGTATTTTCTTCTTCTTTTATCAAATTGTCAAACCTTGCTCCTCTAATCTCTTCAATTCCTTCTCCTTTACCTTCTGAAATCTCAGAGTGAGGGTTAGGCTGCATCAGGTCATTGAGGTTTTGGGTCCAAATTTTTTGATTTTTGTCAAAGAAAAGCATGGATTTCAAGGCTGAAATGGTGTGTATTAAGGGCGGTTCAAAGGGTAAGGGTATTTTAAGCACAAACAATCCAAGGAATGGCCTTACTTCATGTCCTCCATGTCAAGAGTGATGTTAAGTTGTTTCAGCATGGATTTGCCTAACTTCTAGTGATCAAAACTAGATCTAATCAATCCTTAGTGAAGGAAAATTTTACCAAGACACTCTTCAAGAAAAAAAATTTCTCAGGCCCAAATCTCACTGGGTATGGTTTTCCATCAAATTTCTGGGGAGTATCCTCACAGATCTTCTCTCCTTTCAAGTTCACTAAGTGCTAATTTTTGAATAAAAATTCCTGACATTTGCTTCATTATAGTGTTAGAACTGTAGCATATTCCAATATTAAAAGGTTTTTATTTTCCTTAAAAAAAAATTCAGGCGGGAATTTACTTTATTTTCTCAATTTCTATTGAATCCTGTTGCACTACTATTAACTATCCATTGACAAACCTTGCCACACCCCCAAACCTATGAGGAGCAGTGTCCTCACTGTGTCAAAGATAAATGTGGGTGTGTAGCAGGGTAAAAACAGAGATGCACAAAAGGAATAAAACAAACATTGTACATTCATATCAAAGAAACAAATCAGAACAAAAGGAAATTACATTTAAACCCAAAGAATATGTACAAGATCGAAGTATGCACTGGAAGACATCCTAAAACAATCTACAATTATTTACAAGCATCACTAGGCCATTCATAAAGATCTGCTAGATTCCTCAACTCTTCGTTGGAATGAGGTTTTTTCTTCTTTGGTTTGGACTTCTGGACTGGCTGGGTTGGTGCCTCCTTAGACTGGGCAGCAGGTTTTTTTTCTTTCTTTAGAGCAGCACTAGACAAAATAGACCTTTTAGCAGTGACTTTTCTTTTGGTGAAAGTCTGCTTAGGCTTGTGTGGGACACTCTCAATGTGTGGAGGAGCATAGATTGGAGGAGGAGGAACATCCACTGATGGGGTAGGGATAGGTGGAGTAGGAGTAAGTGGAGTGGAAGAGGGTATAAAGGGTTGGGTGTAGGAAGGACTGGTAGAAGGAGCTGAAGCCAGAGGGGTTGGCTGACATGGGTGAGAGGTTAGCGCAACAATCTTTCTTTCCAGAATCTCAATTTTCTTCTCTGCATAAAGCAGATTGGACTCAGAGAGCTCTTTGGTTGCTTTGGTTATCTCCTGATCATTCTCCAATTTTTTCTGGAGAAGTTCAGCTCTCTTCTTTTTAGCTTTGGCAATGATACCTTCAACAGCAGCAAGTTGTTTTTCTGACTCATAATGAACCAATATTTTCTTCCAACCTTGAGAGATATCCTGGAGCTGGATTCTGTGCTTCAGCTCCATCCCAGCAATCCTCTCCACATAGGGAGCTTCAAGGGCAGCGCGAAGGGCAGCCATTCCTCTTAGGACATCCCTATTGATGTAGGGATTATCCCTCATAGTATACCGAAGTGTGAGGTAAGGGGGAATGTAAAAGGAATGGCGAGGCACAATGGGTAGGAAAGGGAGTGGAGTGGAGGAAGATGAGGGAATGGAGGATGTTAGTTCCTCTGGGGAGGGTAAAAGGGCAGGGCCAGCTGGGGAATGGGGTGGATGAGATTTAGGGCTGAGAACTACCACTCCAGGGTCAGTTTGGGTGGAGGCATCAGTGAAGGCAGGTGGAGGGACACCTTCAGCAAAGAGTTGGGGAGAAGGAGGTGGGGTAGGTAAATGGGTAAGTGGCTATTAGAATGTTGGGCTAAATTGGTCAAGGAAGATTGGATGGCTGCTAGGGACTGTGAGATAGAGGACTGGTTATGGAAGGTGGAGTGCAAGGATAAGAGTGTGGCCTCAATGGAAGTTTGGGTAGAGGTATTGGCTATAACATGGGATTGGATGGATAGGAGGAGGTCTAGGATTTGGAGTAAGGGGTCAGGTTTGATAGCAGGTGGGGTATGGAAGAGTGGGTGTGGTGGAAATGAGGGAGTGTGTGCATACTGGAATGAGGTTGATGGAGGTTGGGCATTGGAACGTTGGGGGGATGTGGGCTATGGAGAGTCAGGTAGTGGATTAAATTCATGCGCAATATTGTCCACTATGGACGACAACAAAGATGAATATCCTTTAGTGGTTGACAGGTCCTAGGTGAGGGAAGGTGAGATGGAAAAAATGGGCTCACTATCAAGGGAAATGGAAAGTGAGGAAGGTGCAATGGTTGATGTAAATGGGCTAGCTGGAATGGTGAGTGAGGGCAACGTAGGGATAGGGTCCGTGAGTGGAGGGGCTAAGATGGGGTGGATGTGGTGATAGTGGGAACGTAAACAAGACTGCTTTGGGGATTGGGAACTGGCATGGAAGGAAAAGGAAGTGAGATGGTTGGTGTGAGAGATGGAGGGATGGTGGAGCTTGTAGTAATGGGTCTGGCCATAGAGAAATCCATATCAATGGCAAGGGTGAATGAGGGTGCAGAGGATACAAGTGGAGGCTCCAAGCCATGAGAAGCAGATGTGAGCAAAGGCTCATGGGTGATCGAGGTAGAGATCTCAGGTGGAGTTGCTGAACTAGGGGCAACAGAGGTGCCAGGAATTGCTTGCTGAGACTCTTCAATTGACCTATGGTGGCCTTTCCCAATGAGTGTCCTACTGGCAGACCAAGCTTTTCTTCCAAACACCGTGGGCTTCACTACTTCCACTTCCTCATTCTCTTGAAACACAAATCCCCTTCTCTTAAGCAGGGTAGTGGTGAGCTTACTATAGGGGAGCCCTGGGAGGGCTTGAGCTTTCCTACATTTGTCAGTCACATCCACCATTGCTTCAAACCAACCGAGCAACAGTAACAAATTGGCCTTTAGAGAAAAAATATAAGGCATCCACTATCGGTGTTCTTCTTTCTTGCTGATGGCCACTGACATAGATATTCTTTCTCAGAATTGAATCAAAAAATCGTAAGCTAGGAGATAAATCTATTCTCCTAATTGAGTCCCCAAACCCCACAATGCCCTGAGTGAGGTGCCAGTCCATTACTTTGAAAGAGACATTCCCAGGTGCAGCCAAGCCATAAACTGCATCATAAATAGAAGGGACTCCCAATACTATCCCTATATCTCTGTAGTCCACCACCATTTCCATATGATCAATCAGGATTACCAGGCAGGGCTCAAGAGAATTTGGCTTGGTTTGTTTCATGAGATTCTGATACCACAACTTAACTAGCCTTGGGTAAGACTTTTCATTCAAAGGGCTCATCATGGGTGTCAGGCCTGCCTTCACCAGATAATTTAAAGTATCCTGACACTCCCCTACCTTAGAGAAATAGGGGGTGTCAAAAATAGTTTCTGGGATTAGATTTAATTTATCCATGAATTCATTGGGTGTGGATCTGAGTGAAGGGGCTTCAGGCACTAATTCAGGGTTAGGCTCAGCCTTAGAAATATCAGGGGTCTCCTCAACACTGTCGTCACTGGTTTGGGCCCTCTTAGAATTGTTGGACTTCTTAGATTTCACAATTTTCTCAGCTTCCACCATGACAAGTTTCCTTTTGGCAGGTGGGGTCTCCTTAGGCTTTGTGGTTTGCCTACTGGATTTCCTAGTGGCTTTGGTGGTAGATTTAGAAGGTACTTTGAAAAGATTTGCCAATAAGTCCTCTTGCTCAACCATTGATTACTCAAACGCTTCCAATTCACAACTAATCACCACACAGGCTTCTTAGGTTACTCGAATTACCCCCACAGATTCAAAATTCAATAGCCTAAATTTGAAATAACAGAGCGAAGCTGAAGAAAAGCTTACCGACTGAAATCTAGGGTTTATGAGATCTTGATGGGCACAGGACCAAAACAGCTCGGACCAGGTTCAAAATGTAGCTTTCGATGGATTGAAGCAATGTGGAAAATAGTCGGGAGGTTGCTGTAATAGCTAGTGAGATAGAGAGAGAAAAAGCAGAAATGGAAAAAATCGCCATAGTAGCTTATAGTGCAAAGAGAAGGTGTTGAAAGAAAAAAATAAAGTTGTCGTGAGGTTTAAATCTATGGAAAACAATTGTCGATAGGATTGGGGCTTAGTGACGACAGGTTGCAACAACCTGTCGATAGGTAAAAGATGGCCACTCATCACGAGAAGTTCAATTAATCCTATCGACTGGCCCAAGGTTACAGAAAAATTTGTTTTGAGAAGTTCAAAGAACCTCTCCATGGCCATTTTGAGTGTAGTGTAACATTCTCTCCGACAAGTTCCCTACACCTGTCGATAATCTGCCGCTATGTACCATTAGAACCTTCAGAATCTGTCGAAATATATTGCAGTCCTCTCGACAAGTTATAGTTCAATTCAAACAGGCTTGAAACCTTCCCCACATTCATTTTACACGAAAATTTGCCAAAACCCAAGTTAATTCAAGTAGTTCTTGCTTCTAGCTAGCCTATGAAGGATCCATGATGTGCACATATGAAACAACATTGACAATAAAAAAAAAAAGAAAGATAGCAGTAACAATAACTCACTATAGTAACTATTACACATAATGTACATTGTTGAGACTCAACCATGCTAAGGAGGTTCATGATAGTGGTTGATCAGCACTAGTTTCCCTGCATTTTCAAACATATTATCAGCATGACAACAAAAACCAGTATACTGCAGCAGCTTGAGCAAAGTCAAAAGCTCATCCACTATCCCCAATTGAGAAACAATCCTCACCATTCAAGTGGGGCTGATTGGCTGAATTATAAACATTCAATTTAACTTTCATGTTGCCAAATGATACCTCCATTACTCCTATTCTACACTGAATGCACGCATTGGCAGTGGCCAAGAAAGGCCTGCCCAAAATCCCAAGAATAGGGGTGGTGCATTTGCTTGGCTCCATGTCAAGCACCAAGAAATATGCTGGATAGAAGAATTTATCAACTCCAACTGGCACGTCCTCTATGATTCCCACTGGTTTCCTCTCAGATCTGTCAGCTAGTTGCAAAACCATATGGCTAGGCTTCAATTCTCCTATGCGCAGCTTCTCATAGATTGAGTATGGAAGCAAATTGACACTAGCTCCCATATCTAAAAGAGCTTTTTCAATGGTGTGATCCCCTATGATGCAAGGGATGGTCAGAATTTTAGGGTCTTGTAGCTTAGTTGGGGTTACAATAGTCAACACTTGATTACTTTCTCAGCATAAAAGATTTTCTTGGATAAGTGTATCCTAGACTGGTTTTTGTGGGTGCACAATTCTTTCAAGAACTTAGCATAGGCTGGAATTTAGTTAATGGCATCAAGTAAAGGCAAGTTGTTCTTTACTTGCTTAAAGGTTTCCATCATTTCCACTACTTTGGCATTCCCTATATCAAAAGGAGAAGTTGCTTTTAAAGTATTGGGAAATGGAAAATGGGGAGCTGGCCTCCCATTTGTAGCCTTAGCTAACTCATCAATTTTTTCTTTTTTTTTTTATTTTCATTATTTTTATTTTTTTTAATTTTCTGTTGAGGAGCATTAACATCCCTGTTATTCAAACTGGGCTGCTCCTGTTGTAGATTCTTTAGAACTGTTTTATTTTCTTTCTCTGAATTTTTCCAAGGCCCACAGCCTACTTCTGTAATAGTTGACAAAAACGTGCTTAATTATATATGTTTGCTATAGTGAAATAATGGTTGATCATAGATTTAGTAGAAAATAAAAATATTAGGAACCCTTTTAAACATAAAATTAATCATCACACAATTTTTGATGATACATAGTGATGTTTGACACAGAAAGGTGTCAAGATTTCGACCAAAGACCCATCAGTGCATGTGAACAGGTGCCAACCAAGGCTTGATGGCCTTGCCTCGACAACTGAGGCAAGAGAAATAAGTTGCCTCGGCAACTGAGGCAAGCGAATACACTTAATACTTTTGTGTATAAAAAAATTAAAATAAAATAAAAATAAACTTAAACTATTTTATTATCTAATATAAAAGATAAGTGTATGAGACTTATATTAAAGCTCAACCTATTTTGGCTTATCTGTAAATACGCCTTGCAATTGCATGTGGGCACAGTAGGGGATTTCATCCCTTAACAGCTTATAAGCTGTTTTAATCCTCCAAGTTCTTCCACACATGCATGAGTCACTAGTGACTCCCATGCACACAAAGTGGAAGTAGCCGCTACAAGAGCTCGACAACCATCTCCTTCCTTCTTCTGCTTCAAGCTTTGAAAAAAAAAAATCTCATTTGTGACCCACGATTCGGTCACAAGAGCTTCGACAGATGAACCCTTCGTCTTGGAGAATCCTCACGGCCCTAGCTTCGACAAAAATTTCATGAGCTCAGCGACGTGGACACCGACACATGTTCGGCGTCATTAAAATGATGAATTCAGCAAAAGGTAAGCCATCAACGTACCAAGTACTAGAATAGGTTCATTTCATTAGTTTAATTTTAGAGAGAAAATAAATCTGTGGTGTTAATTCACTAAGACCGAATCGGCAACACGAATCACAGTTTGAAATGGGTTCGGAACCCATATAGCTCATAAAAACTACACCGAAATTTCCGCACAAAAATGAATAAGAAATCCAATTGTTGTGCAATATATATGTAAAACAAATGATATTTATAATCATGCAAAATACCCAACTAAAGGCCTGAGTAAAAGAAGTCAAAGTGGAGTAGAAAACACCTTGGCAGGCCAAGCCTGAAAGGCTTGCCGCGGCAACCTTACATGGTTGCCGCGAAAACAGTATGTTTAGACCACTGGTCGGTATTTTAATCATAACTTTTGACGCCGGCCTCCGATTGGCACGATTATTGATGCGTTGGAAAAGGGACAACGAGCCCTACAACTTTTTGGAAGTAACTAAATTCTGAATCGGACATTTAAAGAGGTAAAAATTAGTGACAAGTTACAATAAGATGCTCAGCTGAAGAGCTTGCCGAGGCAACCCTGCATCTGAAGCACTTGGTGACGCCTCTGTCAGTGGTTTGTGTTGGGTTGACTTGCTGAGTTTGACCATGAGACTTGGGACCATAAATGGCCCATAATTGGGGTCTATGTTGATCCAATAAACCATTAAAAACACAAAAACTATGAACGACATTCCTAGGTGCCACTTGGTGCACATGACGCATTTGCTTGAAGATGAGCGTGCACAAGAAACTAGTTACACGTAAACCTAGTGTAAGGTAGGGAAATTACCTTCCTAATTTATGTAGTATTTTCTGATTCTCGTCTAGTTAAGCAAGCTATTGATATGAGCATATGTAGACCTATACACATCAGTTTTGGCATGAATGATGATAGAGACATTACTAGGAGTTCAGTTCAATTTCAATTAGGTATGAATATGCTAGTACCAGATAATATGATAGTTCTGCATTATTAAGTCAAGATGATAGATATCAGTTTTGAGATGTGTTTCCTAATGTTATATCTGATTTTATATCGATATGCTCGTTTTGAAGACGTATATAGTAGTAGAACCATGCTATGTCAGTTTTCAATATGCTAGCTTTGATAGTTCAGCTTCGAGAGTTCAACTGTGATTGGACAGTTTTCAAAGTTCAGCTTTGATAATTTGCTAGCTCAGTGTTGCTGAATAAATAGTATGACCATGCTATGATAGTTTTAGTTATCTTCGTTTGATAGTTCGGCTGTAAAGTTTAGATTTGATAAGTGCAGTTTTGATAAGTCAGTTTTGATCAAGTATTAGCTCAATTTTGTGGAATAAATGGATATGAACATGCTATGTCATTGTTGAGTATGCTAGTTCAGTTATGCTGGGCAAGCTTGGATATGATTTTAAGTTATTGCATGATGTCGCATACTTGAATGTTGATCTCGCATACTTGATCTCGTACATGGTCACGTCTTGATTCTTGATACTCGTTTGTTTCATGTTGAGCCAAGTGACCCTTCTACCTTAGCACAGGGGCTTGACCAGTATCCTGTCAAGTGACCTTGTTAAGATAGCTCAAGGGCTTGACTTCTTGGGTCAAGTTACCCTCTTAACCTAGCTCGAGGGCTTAATATCTCGGTCCAAGTGATCCCGCAAACTCGGGAGCTTGACAAGTGATCCCGCTAATTCGGGAGCTTAACTTTCTCGGTCCAAGTGATCCCGCTAACTCGGAAACATAATGTAGACACCCAAATTCGGCCCAAGGCCCGATCAATCTGTACTCCGAGAGGGATGCACATCTGTGCCTCTGATGGCACCTTTGAACCCTTAAAAACCTACCTAGGCCTTTAGGAATGACCCCAAACCCTTTAGAATCATTCTCCCAACCCTTAGAGATCTCTCCTAAACCCTAGAATCCCTTCCCAAAACTAACTTAAACCCTTTTGGCAGTTGATGGGAGGAGAGCTATAAAATTTCACATAGACCATTACCAAGGATGAACCATATACCATTGGAAAGAGGACTTCTCCAGCTTTCCAACAAGCCAAAGATCACCTAATATGGAGCTACGGTTCAAAAATTATGACTGATTGAAGTTTAACATAAAATCATAAAAATTTTGCTCGGCCGTGGATATTACATACGCCCAGCCAATTTAGCCCCAAATTAGTCAGGCGTATATATTATATATGCCTGCCTATTTTGGGGGAAATTCGATCGGGCGTATATAATATATACGCCCAGTATAGGTGGGACCCACCACGGGCTGCATCTTCCCAAAGCTCCCCTATTTTTTGTGAAATTCACTGTGCCTAAACTAGGCGTATATAATATATACGCCCAGCTTAGCTACAGTAATTGTCATCAGTTGCTCGGAATTCCTTCATCTAGTTTGACCTTTTGACCATCCCCTTGGTTGAGGTGGGTGTCTTGAGATTGGTTGCACCCCCTTTGAGCTTATTGGCAGCCCTTAAGTCACCTATGGTCTCACCCCATCATCCGCCATTCAAACCAGCTTCCCAAAACCCTAGGACCTTGAAAACCTAGAAAACCTTCGATGGGGGATTACCTAATTGCTAAACCAATTAGCTCTTAAGTAAACCCCTAACCTATCCCTTTTCTATAAATAGAAAGGCCCCCCTCTTCCCAAAGGATTGAATTTTTGTTGAAGGATTAGAGAGTGCTTAAGAGAGAACCCTAGTGAGAGAAAATGCCAATATTTTTCAAGAATTCCAGCATGCATATTTCATATATTTTAGTCCATTTCCACCATTAGATCACTCACTTTAGCTAAAGTCTAGCCTTTAGCCTCACCCTACACTTCCTATTTTACCGAATCCTAGTGTTAGAATCTATTTTCATACCGTTTAAGCCATCGGAAGCACGCCAAAGCGAAGATCTTCCATGGAGCTACAAGGGCCCGTGAGCTCCGGCTCACCCCTCTCTTCCTCTACCTTCTTGGTGTCTCCTCCGTCCAAGGATTCAAGCCGTTACGCCGTCAAAATTTCGGTTTGGCTCAAAGCTTGATAGGACCGTATTGCCTTTGGGGAAGGGGAAACTCCGCCCTTTATTTTTATTTTTGGCGATAGATAGAGACCGCTACGTGCGGGTTGATCGGGTGCCTAAACCCTTCCCTATCGATAACCGAAGCCTCTACCCTAGAGTCTATGGCAAAGACCGGTAAATCAGAGTCATATTTAGCACTTCGGTGCTCAAAATATTGATTTGAAGGTTTCCCGGGTCACCAAAAGCTCTGGGTGGCGACTCTACATTTTATTGAAAGTGAGCGCATCGCCGCGACGGGTTCGAGAGGATCCACGGTCGCACAGATGGCGACTCTTCTAGGGATATCACCCTAGCGCTTCCCCTCTTGTTGGCCTTGTTTTTTTGTTACTAACCATTGCTGTTTTCTTCTTATTTTCTGCTATTTTTTATATATTTTTATTATTTTTGCTAACGTACTCACCCCTACGATTCAGTCCTTTAAGTGCCTTCGCCGATTGGCGGGCCTACGTGCACCTTTAAATTTCTATTTTTTCGATTCTTGTCATTTAAGCCGCCTTAGCCGTTTGGCGGGCTCGCTCACATTTACTTTTTATGTCATTTAAATTTCAATCATTTACGAGCCTTAGCCATTTGGCGGGCCTACTTGCGCACTTTATTTCGGTCATCATATCTCACCTTTGAACGCCGGCCCGTTGAGGCGGCACGGGCTTGTCATCCCCGACATGATTTTGGACTTAATTATACTCCCCTATAAAAAATTTTAATTAAAAGTGAACCAATAGTGTGGGGACATAATTGAATCTATTTTTGCATTTTTGGGTAGGTTTCGGAGGGTTTAGGCACAAATACAATTTATCCGGTTCCCAGTAAGGCGGCAGCCCTAGTGGTGATGATCCTGAAAAGAGCCACCCCTTCCAGTACCTGAGAAGGCGCTTGCGCCAGAGGTATATCGGCTGGGTTGCCAATTCCAATCAAGTCGTAAAACCCGCATTGGTGAGAGCGTAGACAACCCAAAATTCAGCCGTGTATCCCAAGGAAATGGAAAGGAGGGACCCGATAACATACACAGCAGTCCTCGGGAGCATTTCTCCCAAGAAACCAGTTCAAAGACCCACTTTTGGGCTTGCTGTTCACTGTCAAACTAAGCTGACAGAAGTGTTTTTGCCAGGCGTATATATTATATACGCCCAGCCAAAATCCCCAGAAAATAGCCAGGCGTATATAATATATACGCCCAGCCAAAATCTGCATTTTTTGGTCGGGCGTGCATAATATATACGCCCAGTATATACTGGGCCACAGCAACCCGACCTGAGGCCCAATCCATCACCCCAAGTCCCCGATTAGCGGTATTAGTGCCCGCAGTAGCCTCCCACATCCTCTAACACCCAACATGCCCCCGCCCAATCAAAAGAAGGCGACTTCTCATTGATTTGCTCCGGGGGATCGGGTCGTTTGCGTGGATTCCCGCACCTTCAATAGAATGAAAGGGTTCCCTTTCGCCTCTTCCGAAGTGTGTCGGATCCCGCCGTGGGACCTACTAAAGGTACATATATCGCCCGAGACGGGAGTTGACCCTGGGCACTAGGTCATTATTCATCTAAGCAAAGGGGAGTTAATCTCCATCTAAAAAAAAAATCATCTTCAAAAAAAAAAAAAAAACCAAACAAAAACAAACAAACCAAACACAAAAAAAAAAAAAAAAAAAAAAAAACAAAAAAAAGTATATTTTGGTGTGACCGTCACTACGGCAACCTCAAACTCGTCCCGTAGAAGGAAGGTATTCGGCCTTTATCCGCGACATCGATACAACACTCGTCAGTGGATCATGTCAAGAGCCGATACGTCCCCACCGTCATCCCCATCCCATTCCCACGAAGGAGAAGACCCGATCTCCGACACCTTTGCCCAAACTCGTTTCGATATCATGGGTCCTTTTGGAGCACCCATGTTCACCTCCACCCCATCCCCTCCCTCACGTTCTCCCAACATACCCCCTTTTCATCTCCTACTGAAACCCCTCATTTCTCAACCAATCCACACATCCCCATCTCCCATCCAAACACCCTTACCGCATCCCCATCTTTCCAAAGACCCCATAGGGAGCCCCATCCCCCGCCTACTTCCCACGTTCCATCCCTCTCATCATCCATGCCCCCTACATCCCACATCCCATCCACCTCATCCCACATACCATTCCCACCACCTGGCCCATCCACATCCCAACATACCCCCCCATTTACTCGGGTTATGCCCAATTTCTACCAACCCCGTCCATCCTTAAGTGAGCCATAACCCCCCAATCTCACACCTGAATCCATGTCCTCAATGGAGGACATGAGAGCGATGTACGCCCTGTGGGCTGCTTCTCGGAACCCTACATCTCAAACCTCGCATCCAAATCTCCAAAACCTCCATACCCCATGCCCTCCTAACCATGCCTCACCACCCATCATCCATACCTCCAAAAATCCCCCACCTCAATTCCAGACCCAAACCCATACAAATCCATGGGCCCAACCCCAAACACCTCTAGAACCATGGGCCCAACCCCAAGCCCATCAGGCCCAGGCCCAAAACCCTCAAAATCCATGGGCCCAAGCCAATCAGGCCCAGGCCTAAGACCCTCAAGCCCAGGCCCAAATCCAAGCCCATCACGCCCAGGCTCAAGACCATCAAAACCCATGGGCCCAAACCCAAGCCCATCAGACCCAGGCCCAGAATCCTCAAGGCCCATGGATCCAAGCCCATCAGGCTCAGATTCAGACCCGAAACCCTCAAAACCCATGGGCCCAAGCCCAAACCCATCAGACCCAGGCCCAAGTCCAAGCCCCCCAGGGCCTTTGGACCCAAACCTATCAAGCCCAAGCCAAAGGCCCATGGACCCAAGCCCATCAGGCTCAAATCCAAACCCAACCCCCTCATGGCCCATTAGCCCAAACCCAACAAGGCCCTGTGGCCCAAAGTCATACTAACCCCCACACCCATGCCCAAGGCCCATCAATCCAATCCTTCAAAACCATCAAACCCAAATCCCTCAAACCCAAGGCCAATCCACTCACATTCATCAAGGGCCATTCACTAACCCCATACCCTCCCACCAGTACCCTTCATTCACCTATACCCCTTACGCCCCCATCCCGCCTCCAACGGGAAATCCAATCCATCCCATTCCTCAAACCCACAACCTCCCGCCACCTCAACCACACCTCCCTCACCCCCAGAATGTGCACCTAGCTCAGCACATCACTTACCCACAAACCGCTCACCCATTTATCCCTTCTCACCCCCTATAAACCATATGGCCCCACCAGGTCATCCAACCCCTCACCCCCTAAGTCCAAATAGCAGAACTCGCCCCTCATCAATACCATGACCAACAGTACGAGGAGGATGAGATCCGCAACAGTGGAGTTGCCAGCTTCAACCCTCCGGGGCCCACCATCATCACACCTAGGGTCGAACAAAATCAGGGGGAGGCAGTCTCCGCTAAAGCCTCAAAAGAACCAAAACAGTTGAAAGAACAAATAGATAGAATACAGAAGCAGCTGATGAAGATGGGAGGAATAGAACTGCATTCAACAGACTTTTCAGACTTATGTATGTTCTCTGATGTCCCCTTGCCACAGAAATTCAAGATGCCATCATTTGATAAATATAATGGCACTGGCAACCCCATCGCCCACTTATAATCTTACTGTGGGGATATGTGCCAGTATGACAGAGATGAACGACTCCTCATCAAAGTGTTCTAGAAGAGTTTAACAGGCCCAACACTGAGATGGTTCACATCCCTGGAACCGTCCATGATAAAAAATTGGAAAGATCTGACACGATTATTTCAAGAGCAGTATGTCTATAACATGGACATAGAGCCAAGGAAGATAGATTTGGCCCGTTTAAAGAAAAGACATGATGAAACATTCAGTGCTTACTTGGGAAGGTGGAGGGCATTGGCCGCTCAGGTAACTCACTGGATTCCCGATGATGAACAGATTAAATTGATAACCAAGGGAGTCCTCCCGATCATCGCAGATTTTTTAGTATATCAGCAGCAGTCTAGTTTTGCTGATTTGGTCAGGAATGCCAACTGTTGTGAAGACGCCATTAGAGAAGTCAGATTAGGGAGCAACGTGGCCACCGGGGCCACTGGGGTTAGAAAAGTTGTCGAACCAAGAATTGAAAGAAGACCAGGGACAGAGGTACAAAACATTGTTTACCCCCAGGCCAATACCAATGCCCCCCCGATATAGCTCCAGGTCACACAACCACCCCCGACCCGTTTCGAGCAAGCACCAAGGCCAGGCAACGGGCCAAGAGCCCCGTTCACCCAGGAGCAGATGAAAGCACGATTTGAACGAGTGTTCACACCATTGGGGCAATCCTTGAGTGTCTTATTACCGGTATTGCTACAGAAAGGCTTGGTCAATTTACTCCACCCTCGCCCGCCACCCCATCCCATATCGAGGAACTATGATCCGAATTTGCACTGCAATTTCCACCAGGGACCGGGTCACCCTACGGATCGATGCTTCTCGTTAAAGCACGTGGTCCAAGATCTGATAGAGGCAGGAAAAATCATTCCCCCGCCACTTCCTCATGGGCAGAACCAGAATATCCATCAAGCCCCTCTACCACCGCACCTAGGAAGCCCCAGGCCTAACATTCATTGGATAGAGGAGGAGGAAGAAGAGTTTGACCCTTCGAATTATATCAGTAATAAGGAGGAGTTTTCACTCCCCAAGTCGAATGAAGATGAACTATTTGTTGGGGTGATTGAGCCATTATATCTGGCTGATTATTTCCCCGCACCGGCATACCAAGAGGACCCCTTAGGTTTAGGGTAGTATTTTTCCACCCTGCTCCCGCCTATCAAATCCAAACAGGCACAGCCCCACCGTAATCATACGCATATTTGCCCCACGCCCAATTTACCCCATACACCCCTTCGTCACACCCAAATCATCCCATACCATACACAACTCCGCCATCCCCGTATTATCCTACCCCATACACACCCTCAAATCTCTCCACCCAATACACTACTTTGCCATCCCCAAGTTACCCCATTCCATACACACCTTCAAACCCCACCACCCAATTTACCCCATACACCCCTCCGTCACTCCCAAATCACCCCGCTCCATGAGCAACTCCATCCCCTATCTATCCCATTTCATCCACAAACCCATCATCATCCCACCATGCCACAAACCCTTCATATCCCCCTATTCCACCCACTACCCCACCATGTCCCAATCATCATGCTCCATGCACCACTCCATCACCCCTAATTTACCATACGTCATCCATGAATCCGTCATCATCCCACCAAGCCACCCCATATACAAACCCTTCATATCCCTATCACCCCTCTCCTCAGATGTCTCCCCATCCCTCCATCCCAGTCACACTCCCACCATCCCTTCTTTATTTTGGCCCCAACCCAACTCCACCGCCACCCAAACAAGCAACCCCTCACCCAATCCCCTTATCACCTGCTTCTAATCACCACTGGTCTTACCAAGCCTAGGCAATACCTATACAAGCCCCCCCAGCACCCACAAATTCAACCCCACCAATTCCTGCCACTACCATTCTGCCCCCTACTGGAGTCAACCTGGTGGGACCCGAGAAACTGGCGTGCCCAACCCAATCTTCCCCAAGAATTACCATGCATTCCTTTCCTTATCCCGAAACCTGCCTATGACCCGCATAAAGTGCCATTAAGCTATGAACAGATAGACATGAATGTCGGGTGCAACCAAGAGGAGGCTGTTGAATTTGTTACTAGGTCAGGCCAGATTTCTACACAGCCAGAAGCATCAGGGGCCGTTAGAGGAGAAGAGAAGAAGAAAGAACAGGCCGCAGGGAATCCCTTTGAAAAAATGGCCAGAGAGCACATACTAGAGACACAGCTCAAGAGAACACCAGCACACATTATTGTTTGGGACTTGTTAATCACGTCCCCCCTCCACTTCCAAGCCCTGATGGGAGCACTCAAGGACGCACATGTCTCCACTCACGTAGCTCCAGATGAAGTAGGAGAAATAATAGGGCAAGTGTTGGCCCCAAATGCCATCTCATTCACTGATGTGGACCTACCAATCGAGGGGAATGACCACTCTAAGCCCTTGAATATAACAGTGGAAGTAGAAAACTTGGTGGTGTCGTTGGTCCTAATCCACAACGGGTCGGCATTGAACGTATGCCCTCTAAGGACGGCAATCAAAATTGGGGCGAACCCAGACACCTTCCGGCCATCCATATCAAGCGCTCGGGGATTCAACAACACCAGAAGAGAAATCATAGGAGAAGTAGACCTCGACCTGATCCTCATGCCGCAAACCTTCATCACCCCCTTTCAGGTGATGGAAATCAAGTCTACTTTCAATCTATTGTTGGGCCGGCCATGGATACATAAGCTCGGAGCAATACCATCTACCCTGCACCAAAAGCTCCAATTCATCTCGGAAGGAAAAATTGTCACCATCTTGGGCGAGAGCAGAGAAGACAGGGAGAGAAGCACTCTGCACATTGAGAATCCAAAAGTGCTGAACATACCGCACACAACAGAGGATGCCGATCTTCACCGATTCGAGTATGACTTCTCAACCGTCACCCTCAGACCAACTGAAAAGACCCTGGATAAAACTGGGGGAGGAATGGACACAACTGTGTTCATGCTCCACAGATGGGGCCATAAAAAAGGGAAAGGGTTGGGCCCACGCCTCCAAGGAAGAAGAGACCCCGTCAAGGCCAAGGGGCAACAAAATAAATTTGGCTTAGGCTACAGGCTTAGAGAAGAAGAAGTATGAGAGGCCAAAGAAAAGATGAGAACCGCAGCAGTCGCCAAGGCCAGAGGAATCATCTTGGAAGAGGAACCTCACACTCACCCCCACATCAGTGAAACCTTTGTGAGCGCCGGGGTAGTAAAAATTGATCTAAATGGGGAGACGAGGGTCACCACACATAAGCCTACTTCAATCAACCCCACCAATCCCTACTGCTATCAGCTTGACCATGTTGCAAGCACAGCTTGACCAAGAAAAACTGAAGACCACTAGACTTGGCAAGTACATTGGCCTCACCAAAAAGATAAAATCAGAGGAATACACTAAGCTGCAAAACACACTCCACGAGAAAGCTCAATCAAGTTCAGACTCCAATACTGATTCTAGTTCTGATCCTGACAGTGACTCTACTTCTGAGCCAATTGAACCAACTTATGATACAGATTTTAACCCCAGTTATTAGATCACATTGTACTTATCTGTGTTATGAGTTTGTAATATAAAATTCTATTGTTTCTTGTGTAATTCCTGTGCATTTCTGTATGTCCTTTTGTCATCATGAATTTTTTTTTTTTTCCTTACTTATATCTTTTCTCTGCTTTGGACCAGCATGGACCCTGCTCCCCTTTGGTTTGGGGGGGTGACAGAAATTAATAATTGAGTTAACATCAGTACAGCTTATGATCAGTGGAATTTTTGAAAATAAAGTAATTTCACACCTACTATTTTGAAAAAAAAAAGGAAAAAATAGGAAGAAGTTAAAAACCTTTTGAAATTAATTTCTAGTGTAATTCTAATACTTTCATGAAGTGAATGTCAGGAAATTTCCAAAAGAAAATTGATGCTTTAGTAAACCTAAAAAGAAGGAAAGCAGTGAGGATACACCTCAGGAATTTGATAAAAAAAACCACCCCAGTGAGGTTTGGGCCTGAAATGTATTCTTTGGAGGTATGAATTGGCAATTTTTCTGCTTTTGGGACTGATTGAATCTGCTTTCTTGCACTAGAAGTTACACATATCCAAATTGAAATAATTTGATAGCACTCGTGATATTAAAGACATGATGTAAGGCCTCCTTTTGGACAGTTTGAACCTTACAAAGCCCCACCTTTTGAAAATGCCCTTGATACACACCATTTGAGCTGTACAAATCTAAGATTCCTTTGAAACCTCATCCAATAAACCTCATCAACTTCATTTAGCCTAACCCTCACTCCGAGAAGTCAAAAGATAAAGGGAAGGAAGCTGAAGAAAGGAGAATTTAGTAACAATTTGATAACAAAAGAAGGGTACAAGTTGAAGGCAATGATGTAACAGCAGAGGAAATGTGGCATTCCAGTCAATGCTAATTTGAAAAAAATAAAAAAATATTTGAGCAAAACAAAAAGAGAGAAGGCATTAAATCATTGGAAGTTTGAAAAAGAAAGAGAAAAAGATGGCCACTTTGGCTCTAGAAATTCAAAGAAGAAAATGAAAATATGTTGAAGTAAAGAAGGTTTGTATATCACCTCCTTACCTTGACTGACTTCTCAAATTTGAACACCATTCCACCCCTTTATTCTTGAGAAATTTCACCCATAAGCCACATTACAACCCCAGTAAAGTCCTTACTGATCAATGATGGATTGAGCTATCTCATGGAGATAAGAATTTGTGTAATCTATGGTGAAAAGAGCAGGGAATTCCGAACTAAAAAGCAATGCCTATGCTCATGCTTACAGTCCTATTTGAGGGCTGTAACTGCTCTTGAGCCGTGTGGAATAGTACAACCCTCTTACTTGCATGTTGAGTGAAAATCCTGGTGAGAGTTGGGTTTAAAATCAACTCATTGAGGTAACATCGAAGCTGGATTCCTAAATCGAAGGTAAGTTGTTCGTTAATTTTTCTTGTAAATAACCTTTGACATAAATTGACTGAGTAGTAACAAGAATTACAGCAGAATTTTAGTTTTGAACTGATGTTTTTCTTGAAAAATCTTCTTACAACATGACTGATGCAGGTGTGAATAAACAGAGTGGATGAAAGTTCGCTGTAACAGAACTGCAGTGATCTTAACTGATTTATTGAAGAAGTTTGTGGGTACCTTCACTGAAAACCCTCAGGAGACTTCACTCCTCCACTAGGGATCACCTAGGGGTTTAAAAGGCTTGTTGCATATGCTAAATGCAACTGTGCTCCCTACAAAAGTGGCTTTTTACTTTGTTTTTAATTTTGTCTTTGCTCAGGGACTAGCAAAGCTTAGGTTTGGGGGTGTGTTGAGAACTGAAAAATACCATTTTTCACCCCTAAACTTGAGTCTTGATAGACCTTTGAGAGAACTAAATAAGTGTTTTAAGTGCTTGTGTTGTAGCTAACAATAAAGACAAGCTTAACCATAAAAGCAGCTTAAAAGTGCCAAAAAGATGACAATCCATGTCAATCCAAAGAAAGAAAGAGAAGAAACAACCTCACTAGCTGTTGAAAGGTCGGAATTGAAGAGGCAAAGACCTGGTCTCAACCCAGAAAAGAAGTATGGAGCAATTCGAACAGAAAAATGTGCTACAGAGCACTTTTCGCAAAGAACCTGAACTGTTCGCAAAGAACCGGAACTCTACGAAAAGAACTAAAACTCTAGGCTTAGCTTTCGAAGAGCATCTGAACTCTTCGAAGAGATGATTGACCTTTTCAAAGAGAAGAAAACTCAATTCGAACAGAACCAGAACATTGCGAAAAGAGCTTCAGGAGTTACAACACCTTGCGAAAAGTCCCCTAAGCTATGCGAAAAGGTATTCTGGAGATTCCCAGCTTTTGCAAGGGCAATTCAGTAATCTATTTCATGCATCCCAATGCATTTAAAAACCTTGGGACATTTCAGAGGATTCTAAGCATGAAGTGAAGGCATATTCCACCCCACGTGAGCACCCAAGGATGAAATAACTTGGCGGGAACTTCTAGAAACTCTAACAGACTTTCAAAATGCATAACAAAATTGATACCTTTTTCACCTGATTGGCTGAACCAGATCGAGGAATTCTGATTGGCCAGAACAGATCTAGATCCTCGTGCTCGACTACCATTGGTCAATACAGATCTGAGCACTTCTGATTGGTTGATACACATCTGAGCTGGACTTAGGGAAAACTATAAATAGACGAACCATTTGCCCAATTTGGGTACCCAGATTTTGAGTTTCATTCCTAATCCCCCATTTCCAAATCAGATAGTTTGTCTGAAATCCCTATAATAGCCTCGCTTTTTACTTGCAATTGAGAGCTGTGAGATACTTCTGTAATTCAAAGGAGAGTTATATCCAAATCGAGAGTCATTTAAGCGGCTCAGAATTGTAATGGTGAATTTGAAAGGTTGTCAAACCGTGCATTCTCCATTGGACTCATGTTAAGGGTTCCCTCTGATCTCCTTATTGCATTAGACTCCTTTAGATTCACTGTTTTTCATGCAATTTCCCTTGATTCATTAATCCTGTGAGAGTTAGTGTTTGTAACCTAGTCTCTCACGGCATTTGTAGTGATGTTTCTTGTTCTAGATTAAGGATTTGGATTCAAGACTATTGGATGGTTTACGGCCATTAAAGTGGACAGACCATAGCCACAAGCTTAAACCTAATCCTTGAATTAGATTTATTTCTCTTACATCTGCGCTTGTAGCCAGATGAAGATTGGATCATCTCTCAGTTGAGCTGCAGTCATTCTCATTAGATTTCAAGGACGAAATCAAAGTTAGATATTACTTCTCCATTTTTTATAAGTTTACCTCAAACGTTCCCCCAACTCGGATCTGGATCATTTAGTTTAACTTTTACTTTTTATCATTTAGTTAATGTGACAAATTCAACCTCCCCATCTTATGTGCTTTCTAGATAGGATAAGAGGCCAGATCTGGTAGCTCAGATCTAGAGGTTTATCTTGCATTTTAGACAAATTCTCTATGGACGATTTTTCACTCACATACATTTAAAACTTGCTACAATTGGCCCTGATCTTGCAGGCTAATTCACTTCTATCTGTGCTGACATTTCTTTACTCTTTTCAATATTTTAAATTCATTATAACTTAGCAGTTGAAAACCTGTTTTCAAAACACAAATAAATCAAGCACACAAAGAAGCAACAACACCAATCCCTACACCATCCCCCTAGACTTCGAAATGGACTTAGCCGCTCTTTCCCTATTCGAGGAAGAAGTTCCCCGGTCCACCCATCGCTCCAGTGCCAGCCACTCTGGGCCCATCCTAACCATAGAGGACAGGGTCCCAGAGGATCCCTCTGTAAATATGTTCAGGGAGGAACTGCAAGAGCCTACCGATGCCTCTTCCAATCAAAGAGGTAAAGGCCAAGCCTCGTAGGTGAGTAACTGGGCATCGATGCCCCAACTCCTGGGAACCACCAAATATCGTGAAAACAACACCGACTCCCCAAAAAAAAACAACCTGTAAAAAGTGAGGTTAGCCTCTGGACCACTCTACCTTCTACATATAGAGATCCACCTCACCAGGGGCTGACCTCCGAAAAAATGCAAAAGACCATAAAAATAGAAAAAATACCAATTCCAAAAATATTGTCCTTTAAAATTCCCAAGGAAATTAAAATTGATGTCGTGATACCCGTCCCACGTGAAGCCAACCCCGTTCATGTAGAAATACAAGAAGAGGTAGGAGTCACAAGACTGGACGAGGAAAGTCAAACCGATGAGCTCCCCAATGAGCTCCTCAAACAATTTGCCGATTTTGAGCATGGCCCTACCCCGATCGTCGAAGAGACGGAGGATGTCAATTTGGGCACCAAAGAGGCCCCTAGAATCACCAAAATCGGAACATCGCTGTCCCCTGCGGAGAGGAAAGGCATGATAGACTTCCTTCGGTCATACCAAGACATCTTCGCATGGTCGTATGAAGACATGCCTGGTTTGGATACCGATCTGGTTGAGCATGAGCTGCCAATCTATCCCGATGTTAAGCCGGTTAAACAGAAGCTGAGACGCCTCCGACCTGAATGGATGTTGAAGGTGAAGGATGAGGTCATTAAATAGTATGACGCAGGTTTTCTCATGGTATCCAAGTACCCGCAGTGGCTGGCCAATATCGTCCCCGTATCGAAGAAGGATGGAAAGGTTCGAATGTGTATCGATTTCTGCAATCTCAACAAGGTAAGCCCTAAGGACGACTTCCCGCTACCCCACATCGATATCCTGGTCAATAAAACTGCAAAGCATGGAATGCTCTCATTTATGGATGGATTCTTAGGATACAATCAGATAAAGATGGCAGAGGTTGATTGCGAGAAGACATCGTTCATTACCCCCTGGGAATCTTCTGTTACAAAGTAATGCCATTCGGGCTGAAGAATGCTGGGGCAACCTATCAAAGAGCAATGACAGCCCTGTTCCACGACATGATGCACCAAGAGATCGAAGTAGATGTCGATGACATGATTGCTAAAGCACCAGAAAGGGAGGACCACTTGATAAACCTTCAGAAGCTATTCGAGAGGTTAAGAAAGTATAGGTTGCGGTTGAACTCCCAGAAGTGCGCCTTCGACGCTATGTTAGGAAAGTTGTTGGGCTTTATTGTCAGCAGGAGAGGGATCGAGGTCGATCCGACCAAGATCAAGGCCATCATTGAAGTGCCGCCACCATCTACAGAGAAGGAAGTCAAAGGCTTTTTGGGCAGAATCCAATACATCAATCGATTCATCACATAGTTAACTCCGATATGCGCACCAATCTTCAAACTACTGAGAAAGGACTCACCGGTTGAATGGAATGATGATTGCCAGGCTGCATTCGACAAGATTAAAGGTTACCTCCTGAAACCTCCAGTATTGGTACCCCCCATACTTGATAGACCTCTGATAATGTACCTATCAATAATAGAGTTTTCCATGGGCTGTGTGTTAGGACAACATGATGAGACAGGAAGAAGAGAGCAGGCCATCTATTACCTGAGCAAGAAGTTCACTAATTACGAGATGCACTATTCTCATCTAGAGAAAGCATGCTTGGCGCTCATTTGGGCTACTCAAAGACTTCAGCACTACCTGTTATCCCAAGCCATCCTACTTCTAGCACGGATGGATCCGCTAAAGTACTTATTCGAGAAACCTGCACTCATTGGCCGAATTGCACGATGGCAACTACTCCTATCCGAATTTGACATTACTTATGTCACCAAGAAGTTGATCAAGGGGCAGACGCTCGCTGATCATCTTGCTGAGAACCCTCTGCCGGACTATGAGCCTCTAAGGACTGAATTCCCCGATGAGGACATTCTATTCATGACTGACGAGGATACAGAGAAAACAGGGGATTCCTGGGTAATGCACTTTGATGGAGCATCGCATGTTGAGGGCCAAGGAGTTGGCGCCATTCTTATCTCACCCAGAGGATCACATATACCCATCTCAATCAAATTAAACTTCCCATGCACCAACAATATGGACGAGTATGAGGCCTGTACAGCTGGTTTACAGGCAGCTCTTGATCTAAATATAACTCACTTAGAGTCTTTGGAGATTCACAGTTAATTATATGCCAGGCCAATGGAGATTGGAAGACCAAGGATGAGAAACTGATCCCATACCATGAACATCTTGAGGATCTAATAACTTGCTTTGAGGAGGTCACCTTCTCCTATGTGCCACGAGCAAGAAATCGGTTTGCTAATGCCTTGGCGACCCTAGCCTCTATGGTTGAGTTTCCATACGGAGTTGTGATGAAGCCGATCATGATAGAGCAAAGGAACGAGCTGGCTTTCTGTCACCTAATCGAGGGACCTACAGAGGTAGATGATGAACCACCCTGATTCTCAGACATCAAGAATTTCCTCGAGACCCGAACTATCCCAGAAGGAACATCGAAGGTAGATAGACGCACCATCCAGCTATTGGCAAGGAACTACGTCATCTACGACGATCTCCTGTATAGACGGTCTCATGAAAATATTCTACTCCGATGCCTAACCCGAAAAGAAGCGAGTGAGATCATGAAGGAGATCCATGAAGGAGTCTGCGGGGCACACATCAGTGGACACATGCTCGCCAAGAAAATTCTAAGGCAAGGATACTTTTGGACCACATTGGAGACCAATTGCTGCAAACACGTATAGAAGTGCTACAAATGCCAAGAGCACTCCAGTCTAATACATGCTCCGGCCATTGACTTGCACAGCATGGCCACTCCTTGGCCGTTTGCCACCTGGGGTCTTGACGTCATCGGCAAAATCAATCCTAAAGCTTCCAACGGGCATCAGTTCATCCTCGTCGCGATAGAGGATTTTACGAAGTGGGTAGAGGCAGCCTCCTACACAAGCATTAAGGCTAGTCATGTCGAGAAGTTCATCAAGAACAACATCATTTGCAGATTCAACATACCCAAAGATATCATCACTAATAATGGCACTAATTTTGCTAATAGGCGCATCCGAGCCTTGTGTGAGCAGTTTCAGATCAAGCATCATTGATCATCCCCATACAGGCCGCAGATGAATGGAGCTGTGGAAGCGGCCAACAAAACTTTGATCTGCATCCTATAGAAGATGGTGGTCACTTACAGAGATTAGAGTGAGCAGTTACCCTTCGCACTTTGGGCCTATAGAACGTCTATCCGTACCGCTATAGGGGCAATGCCATTCTCCCTTGTGTACGGAACCGAGGCCGTGCTACCCGTTGAGGTCGAAGTACCGTCGCTCCGTATCCTTTTGGAATCCCATCTACCTGAAGCTGAGAGGGAAAGAGCCCGTTTTGAGCAGTTGGATTTAATTGACGAGAAAAGACTCCTAGCCTTGTGCTACACTCAGGTCTATCAGAGGAGAATTGCACGTGCTTACAATAAGCATGTCTGCAGTCGAGATCTGAAGGTAGGAGAAACTGTACTGAAGAAAATTTTCCCGTCTCTCCACGCCGATCCAAGAGGGAAGTTTAAGCCGAATTGGGAAGGACCCTACGTCGTCCGAGAGGTTTCGCCAGGATACGCCGTTCGCCTTGCCACCATGGACGGAGACCACTTTCCTGAGCCCATCAATGCTGGATACCTCCGCATGTTCTACTCATTGGTCCAGAGACAAGGTAAGTTTTGATAAAAATAGATGCGTGACCGCTTAAGGACCCCATAGAAGAGGCCATCATTTCAAAGACAAGTAGCCCAAAAGAAATATCCCCTGAAAACCTTCACCCTTTTTAGCTACACCAGTCGGGCCAATAACCATTTTCTTTCATATACCCCTCCCAAAATTCTAGAAAAAGGGAAAAGAGAAAAGAGGAAAAATCCAAACCAAAAAAAGAAGAAAAAGAGAAAGAAGAAGAGGAAAGCAAAACCCCCTAAAAAAGGGGGGGGACCAAGAAAAAAGAAATGACTGGGGCATAAAAAGCCTTTGGAAAGAAAGAGGAGTCACCCAATCTGAAATTCACTCAAAGCTTAGATCCAAATTCCCAAAAAAACCCAACCTGTTTAAATCCCGGCCACATTACAACCCAGAAGAAAGCCCTTTTTAAGGTCTACAAGCGGTCATAACATCTACTGCATCAGAACAAGCTGAGTTAACAAACCACACAGAACTTCATTCAGCCGGCTATGACAGAATCGACGCCCATGCCGTGGCCTTTTGGTTTAAAAAAAGAAAGAAAAAAAAAGAGAAAAAAAAAAAAAAAAGTTAATTTGAGTTCAAAGCAAGATGGACGTGGTGAAAACCCGCAAGGGCACCACGGGTAAAAACAACAAACTCACGCGGACCAGGTGAAAACCTGAAAGGGCACCTGGGGTAAGAAAGTGAACCCATGGACGTAGTGAAAACCCAAAAGGGCGCTACAGGTAAAAACAGGGATGACGGGCACGGCGAAAACTCGTCTTGGGCGCTATGAGCAAAAATGTCAAGAAGAAGACCTGTTCTGGCCCGCCCATTTCAGTTTGAACCCCTTGAGCCCCTTTCCCCCTTTTTTTGATGGGCCAGTCATGTGAAAATTGGATCAGATCCCGATCAAGTATGTCATCTCTACCGCAGCATCTGACGCATGACCAAAGGAAAAGACAGAAGACTAGACCAATCCCTGGGAAGCTGACCTTCCCACGTTTAAAGGAAAAACCTGTATCTCATGAATAGGGTTTGACCATGCCCAAAAAAAAGACCCACTGATTTAGCCTTGTAATTACTGACATCACAAAAAGCCTCACACTGTGGAGGAGAAAATTTTCAAAAAAGATAATAGATTTCCCTTTCCCATAAAAAGCCTCACACTATGGAGGAGAAAATTTTCAAAAAAGATAATAGATTTCCCTTTCCCATAAAAAGCCCCACACTGTGGAGGAGAAATTCTTTTAAAAAGATAATAGATTTCACTTTCCCATAAAAAGTCCTACACTGTGGAGGAGAAAAATTTCAAAAAAAGATAATAGATTTCCCTTTCCTATAAAAAGCCCCCACTATGGAAGAGAAAAAATTTCAAAAAAGATAATAGATTTTCCTTTCCCATAAAAAGCCCCACACTGTGGAGGAGAAAATTTCAAAAAAGATAATAGATTTCCCTTTCCCATAAAAAGTCCCACATTGTGGAGGAGAAAATTTCAAAAAAGATAATAGATTTTTCTTTCCCATAAAAAGCCCTACACTGTGGAGGAGAAAATTTTAAGAAAGATAATAGATTTCCCTTTCCCATAAAAAGCTCCACAATGTGGAGGAGAAAATTTCCATAAAAAGCCTTACATTGCAAAACGTACAAAGGAAAAAGTCGAAAAACGAAAAATATATGTATTCCATTTCTTACAGTATTACATGCGGAGTGTCACGTCCCAAAAAGATAACGACATGACACACTTTCTATTTTATTGCTTTCTTTACAGATAAAAGACCAAAAAAAATATTATATATATATATATATACATATATATATCTGTATATATATAACAACAAAAAAAAAGAAGAAAAATAACCCAAAAAGAGGTCTCTGTTAGGGGGCATTCCTCCCCTCCGTGTATATGATCTATGATATGTGCAGGAAGAGGTCGAGGGCAGCGAGCACGCTTCAAAGTGCTAATCTCTGCAAGCAGAGAGTCCTCGTGGGCATTTCGATCAGACATCCACCTACCATGAAGACTCTTCTGTCGTCTCCGTGAAGCTTCAGCTGCGCTGCGAGACTCAGTCAAAAGCCCAGTCAACCGAAGAACCTCACTCTCGGTTGTGGCAGCTCTCACTTCTGCAATCTCCGCTCTGACCTTTTCTTTCTCCAAAGCCTCAGTCAAAGCCAGCCTCTCTACAGAAAGAGACTCGATCCTGATCCGAAGCATCGCTTCCTTACATGGCCAAGACCCCGTCTCTGTCACATCTACCGAAACTGGGCTAGGGGTAGGTAATTCCTCAGATACCAGCCAAACCTCGTAATCAGGAGAGATGATGCCCCCCTGAACTAAGCTACACATGTGGGCTAATTGGGGGGTTTCCCAGAGGGCGGCTATGCGGTCGAGATCACTGAGAGAACCCAGAGAAAATATCAGAGAGCACAAAGGTGGCCTCACAGAGCATGGCACATGTTGAGTATATCCAATCTGATGAAGCACCCGAGATGGGAAATAATATGTGCTACCAGTCAACCCCAATAGGGTGATACCCTCACAATCTCGAGAGCAAACAACCGAAAAGGTACAGATCAACTCCGATCATGTAGCGTACTAAGCTCCTCGGCGCTCCCATGAGGCAATCTCGGGTACTGGATTAGAAAGCCCCGAACCACGTCCCCTCTTATCAATTACAATCTCGGCACAAGCCCCATGATAGCCAAATGCTCTCCTAGCCAAATATGAATAAGGAGCGGGCTCCCGCTGAGAATCCCAACCTGGCCCAAGGCCGAGGCATCCAGGCCCCGATACATCTCAGCCAAGACTAGGTGCACTAATGAGCCGCCTCCCTCCAACTTAGTCAAGACATCACACAACCCAAGGGAAATGGTCTCACCCCCAGTAAAGAAGAGAACTTTCGACAACAAATAAAGGGCAAAGGCCTTTACATTGAAGGGATCTCGAATGGGCAACTTTCGGAGACTCGGGTCGCTGAAAAGTTCTTTCAGGAATTTCACCAAACACTTGGTGGGCCCTCCGGCGAAACATTTCTCATACCCACCCTTTTTAAACCGAGAACCGCGTGGACCGCCTTTGCGTACCCCGGTTTGGGCACCACTTTAGCAAGGCCTCGATGCATCTTCAAGCCAGTAATAGAGGCCAGCTTTTCCAAGGTTGGGGTCAGCTCCCTAGACCCAAATCTAAAGACATGGGCCCTATGGTCCCACGACGCCAAGGTGGCCCGCAGCAAGTTGGGCAACAGAGGAATAGCAAGGAGAGAGGAAAGGCGAGACAACTTGCGGCAATTCAGAACAGCAAGCTCATTCTCAGCCAAGCTATCATGCCATTTTTGTAAAAAACTGGGCCCCGGGTCCAAACAGGGAAGTGTACCAACCCCCGTATAAAAGATTGGGCCCCTTTTCGAAGGCGGGTCCATTGACGTACAAAGTTGTTCTTTATAAAATCAGTCAATGTATGATGATGGACCCACTAGAAAAAAGAAAGGGAAGGAAAAGATGAAAGGAGGGGCAAAAGGGCCAAACCAAGGTGGAGAAGGAGAAAAGGGGGGACCAGGCTCGAGTTATAAAGAGCCCGCTGAGCCCAAATTATAGCGGGCTAATATATTATATACGCCACGGCAAAACTTTGAAACATTTTGCCAGGCGTATATAATATATACGCCCAACCATTTTAACTATGGATTTTCCAGGCGTATATATTATATACACCTGGCCATTATTGTTGAACATTTGCCGGGCGTATATAATATGTACGCCCAGTTTAAAGCCGGGGCTGGCAAGGCCCCCTCTCACAGTGGTCCATTTTTGTTCCCGAAGGAGGAACTTATTTCTTGGTTGGCCCACTCTTTCATCTCGGGGCAGTCCACAGACGGGCATACTCGCACACCCGTGGGAAGCCCTCGAAGGACGCACTACCCGTAGGGTATATACGGAGAATCACCTGCAAGATCGCCTCCATGATTGGAGGGGTGCCGGCCCGTGTCCGGCCTAACGAAAAACAAAAAAGGGGAAACCATCAAAGCAAGGGGATAACCAAATGAAACATTCATATAAAGCATAAAAATTATAAACCATCCAAAAAAATTTATTGTTTAAAAATTATTACATATCCCCAATAAAGCCAAGTTTAAACTGTTTCATTGTTTCAAATTTTTAGAGAATGAACTAGTCCTGGGCAGCCCCCTTCGACTTCTTCCGGCGCCGGCTCGCGCTTTGAAAGGTACGAGTCTCCCCACCCGAGTCCACGCCTGAGAAATATGGCTGAGAAGGGAATGCGACTCCTTTTCATGAGCACGCTATAGGAACACGCCAAAAGCCATCAGGTAGAGAAACAGGCAGAAAGTAAATAAAGAAAATAACTAGGTTGGGTCGGCATTCACTCACCACCTCAATCTCCCTAAGCCTAACAAGGTTATGATAATATTCGGCTTGACTCACTGCCAACTCATAATCCTGGCCAGTAAGAAAAAGGAGGTGTTAGTCACACAGGTCATCAGCATAATTCAAAGGGAAGGAGAACAAAGCAACAAGATAGAGATTACCCCAGGAATCAACTCAGGAGGTGGGACCTGGATAGCTTCAGCAGAGATTCGTGCCTTCTCAGCCACGTCGGCACACACGCGCGACAGAAAGGCATCATCCAAGCATTTGAAAGTCCCCTGGACCATGGTAGGTGAACTGCCAGAAGCACCTGCACCAGAAGGGTCAAAGGGTCCAGCACTTGAAGCCACACCTGAAGCACCAGCCCCAGAAGGATCAGAGGGTCCAGCACCTGTAGCATCATAAGGAGCAGCCGCCTCATCCCCCTCATCTGAGTCGTCACCCTGCTCAAACTGTAGAGAGAAACATTTTATCATTGAAGGTGGTAGGTCAATCAAAGTAATCACAAGGAAGCTACTAAATAAAAAGAGAAAAGGGGCAGTACTTGAGATTGCGGCCCACCAAAGGCTAAAAAGTTAGCACTAGGCACGAAGCGAGGCAGCAAGAAATGATTGGGCAGGAAAATTGTACCACGACTGATACCCCCCGGGCAAGAGAAGGTCATCGATAGGAACCCCATGGTGAAGAAAGTGAGCAGTAAGCTCATCAATGGAGCCTTCCGGAGCCAACACATCGGCGGGAGGAGCTTGGGGCACGGCAAAGAGAGGGCGATACTGATGAACCACTCTCTCCCCTAAATAGTAGGCCCTAGTCCAGGACCCGTAGAGGAAGATGATGCGACAGTCCAGCAAAAAGTGAGAAGGACCCACTGAGGCCAAGTTCCAGAAGGGAGATCCTATGTAGGGGTCGAGGATGACCTGTAAAAGAAGAGAAAACAGAGGGAGGATACACACATTTGGTCAGAACCCATAGCACACAAGAGCTGAGCTGTCAAATTTATAAAAAGGGAATTGTCTTACCTGCTCTAGGATCAATAGGTCGAACTGAGAGTGCAGCCCTAACTCCAAATGCTTCATACCTACGTCCCGACGGCGACCCACGTGCCAGTTACTCATGAGGGGGAATGTAGCAACTTCAAACTAAAGCGGAGGGTGACCCGATTGGAAGTGAAGATACCCCCAGATCTGAGAAAGCAAGCATATAAAGACAGGTATGCTATAAAAGAAAATTGGATAAGCTAAAACCAAAGGATAAAATACCTCAATTGCAGGCCGGAAACCCATAATGGAGCTAGACTCGCTTTAGGTCGACATGAGTACAAAGATAGCCAAGGTCGCCTAATCGAATCGATGCACGATCTCCCAGTTCACCATCAGGCTGAGTAGGGACAACGAGACTCACCCTCCGCTGGTGTTGGAGAGAAGAGTCTTGCCCAGGAGGAACAACAGAGCAATGCGGGCCAGCATATGTGCGCATGCGGGCTCGAGATATATGGTCATGTCAGGCTGGCCCTGGTCCACTAACTCGTGAGGCTCAAACTGATCAACCAGCCAAGACAGCTTGACCTCAGAACCCCGAATATTCCCAGAGGTCGGGTAGGCCCCTATCAGTCGAATCACCTCCTCCTTACTCGGTGTACCGGTAGGAACCACGGGCACCCCTCCAATACGGACCCTAGTGATCATAGACTAGTCCGCAGGTGTAAAGGCCATCTCTGCCATGGCCATGTAAAATGTCATGGTCTCGGGGCGAAAATGCTCTATCAGAGCCTTCAAATAGGTCGTATCGCCCCTCACGGCAGGGCACGAAATGAAATCCTCGAAACTGGCATCGGTGAGCAGGTCCTTCACCACTGGGGGAAGGTAAAGCACGAGATGCTGGAGGTCAAACCAACCGCCTCGAAACATAATGTGCGGCAGGGACTGCAAACAAAAGGCATCAATCAGATAGGGGCAAGGTGGTATAATGAGGACATCAAAGGAAAACAAAAGCGAAAAAGGGGGGGGGGGCTCATCTGTTTACCTGACCGACGATCCCAAAGTTGGACGAGAGGAGGCAGAGGGCAGCCTCGCCTTGCATTTCATACCAAGGCTGGGAGGAGCGCTGAGACACGATGAACTGTTCCCCATGGGGACTGTAGGCCATCTCCGACCGTTCTTACTGATCATGCCCTTCTTCACCAGACATCCTGAAAATATGAGACACATCGACATATGAGAAGGGTGCCAATACAAAAAAAAAAATATATATATATATATATATATGCACTAATCCAAAGACAAAAAAATCTCATAAAAAAAAAACCATGTGTGTATGTACTAATTCATAAAAAAAAAAACAAAAAAAAAAACAAAAAAAATAAAGAAAAACAACAAAAAAATAATATATAATAAATATATACGAGTATGCTATCCCGTCAAAAAAAAAAAAAATGTGTGTGTGTACTAATCCAAAAAAAAAAATGTGTGTACTAACCCATTAACAAAAAAATGTGTGCGTATTAATCCAAAAAAATAATAATGTGTGTGTATACTAATCCACCAAACAAAAAAAATAATAAAATAAAATAATGCATATATACGTATACTAATATATGTATGCACTAAAAAAAAAAAAAAGAGGAGAGGCACCAATCCATCAAATAAAATGCACTAATCCATCAAAAACAAAAAAGAGAAAGAAAAACAAAATAAATGAACGATGGATGGAAAATAGGCCTAAGGAATCAAGTATTTCAAAAAAAGGGGGGGAAACAACGAAAACAAAAAGAGAGAAAAAGGAATATAGGTATCACAGAGCATTTCACCATATAAAAAAAAAAGAGGCAATATCATCAAATATTTAAAAGAAAAATAAAGGAAGGGTAATGATTACCTTCAATGAGAGAGAAAAACAAATATCGGTGGAGGATAAGTGTCTTTCAATCCACACCCGCAACCGCCGGTAATAGAACTCAAGCCAAACCAAATGCAAAAACCCTAGGGGGCTGTCCTGAACTCAAGAAGGAAGGAGGGAGAAAGACAGAATTTGAAAAGGGGGGCCCCTTTTGTGCTCGGGCTCGCGCAGTTTTGTAACTGCCAGTTTTTTTAGACAGGCGTTTATAATTTATACACCCGGCTATTTTTCCCAGATTTCGGTCAGATGTATATAATATATACGCCCGACCAGAAATGGTAGTTTCTTTACTACCCAGCCATTTTTCGATTCTGAGGCCCGACGGACCCCCTTGTATGCTATAGACCTCAGTCCAACCCCCCCTTAGAGGCCCACGTATCAGCGGGCAAGGGTGCACACATCCCCAAATGACCCTTCGAGTTCCCTTTGATTGGCCCAAAGGGACCGTGCAACAATAAACGGATCTAGGTCCATAGGCGCCCCACCTAATGCGCCCATAAAATCAAACAAATAAGAAAAAAAAGAGAAAAAAAAAGAAGAAAGAAAATGCTGAAAGTGACACTAGTTCTCAAAAGAGTGCTGCAACGACCATTTGCACCACTCCGAGAACCGTGTTAAATCAATGATCAGGGTCCACCCAAAAGTTCTCGAACCCCGTCTTACACCGGGACACCCCTTACCTGATCCGACAGGCAAATGCATTTCATTCATCACCGGTCACTCCTGGAAGCATACACTTAGCCCCAGATCGCCCCCAGTAGAGGTCGAGGCCTGATCCGGCAGGCAAACAAAGAACCCATCACCAGAATGCACACGTCCCTAAGGTATATCAACATGGCAAGTTGATTCGCCTAAGGATACGTGCAGAAACAAAGGCAGTTTGAGCATGCCCAGGGTCTCAATCTGATATGAAAAAAAAGAAAAAAAGAGAGAAGAGAAAAAGAACAAAAAAAAAGAACAACAACAAAAACAAAAAATGAGAAAAAAATAAAAAAACAAAAAAAAGGGAAGGAGAAGAAATAACAACCTGTTATTGCATAGTGAAAATCCTGAGTAGGTTGACCCCACCTTCCAAGCATTCGATCTGGTCATCCACCTTCGGATCTGTGTTGATCAAGAGTGCCCCCGACTTCAGACCATTCGAAAAGTCTATTGTTAGTTGAAACTGACCCGTCAAAAATGAAATTACAACCAACCAAACTATGTGCAAGCATACAGACTGAAGGGCTCATTCCCTTTTACTTTCTTTTACACAGGTTTAAAACCTGTATAAGCATGGTGTCCCTGTTGAATGTATGCACTTGCATCTGAGTATTCGCAGGATGGTCGTTTATCCTTATAAATTGTACCTTAGGGTCAAGGCTTCCGTTCGCGCCTATTTTACTGCTTATCGCCCCTGATGGGTGTCTGTCTGTGCATAGTTAGTAAGATGTAATTTCATTAGGGACAGAGGCTAGAATTGGCCATCTCTTTGAAGGGATAATCGGTCCTAGCCCGATCTTTAGCTGTCTTAAGTTAAGGCACTCTGGTTCATGTGAATCAGGAGCACCTCGCCACCAGAACGTACACATCCCCGAGGTGTACCTATCCCCGGCAGAGCGCACGCACTCTTAAAGCGTATCAACTGACATTTGATCCACTTAAAGAGTTGTGCAAGAATAAAGTTGCCGGAGGTCCTTGAGCTTTGCTAAGAGGCCTCGAAACAAAAATTCGAAAAAAGGAAACACAAAAAAAATTCACTCAGAATATGGGCATGCATTCCCAAAAAAGTGTTGCGACATCTATATTCGCTTAACTCGGGTAAAGCGTGCTAAAATAACCTTGAGGTTGATGGGTTCGCCCAAAGACTTCGAACCTTACCTAGCTAAGGGCACCCATGCCCAATCCAATGGAGCTGTCAATACCCCATAGGATTGGACACATTGTTTAGACCTTCGCTTTGTGTACTTCACATCGATTCCGAAGCATAGATCGATCATCCCGTTTCATGGAGCTGTCTGGTTTAGATTAATACTCAACATCACAAACCTATAATTTCCCTCAGGAAGCGGACGATATCCCGGCTAGCGGGCTTACACTTTTTATGATCATCGCAGTTATGCCCAGTAATGTCGCAATGCGCTTGGGAACTGTTAGCTTTGAGGTACGGACGATATCCCAAAATGAGAGTGCTTACGTATAGTCACCATCACCATGAATGGTTGAGAATTGAGTTGAACAAGGCGGACCCATCAAACGTGCCTTGGACCTCTTCGGATGTCTCTTGTCTTTGGCATCCGATCATTAGTGATCGAATACCAAAGAGGGGCATCTGTAGACACCCAAATTCGGCCCAAGGCCCGATCAATCTGTACTCCGAGAGGGATGAACCTCTGTGCTTTCGATGGAACCTTTGAACCCTTAGGAACCTACCTAGGCCTTTATGAATCACCCCAAACCCTTTAGAATCATTCCCCCAACCCTTAGAGATCACCTCTAAACCCTAGAATCCCTTCCCAGACCTAACTTAAACCCTTCTAGTAGTTGATGGGAGGAGAGCTATAGAATTTCACATAGACCATTACGAAGGATGAGCCATATACCATTGGAAAGAGGACTTCTCCAGCTTTCCAACAAGCCAATGATCACCCGATTTGGAGCTACGGTTCAAAAGTTATGACCAATTGAAGTTTCACATAAAATCATAAAAATTTTGCTCGAGCGTAGATATTACATACGCCTAGACAATTTAGCCCCAGATTAGTCAGGCATATATATTATATACGCCTACTTATTTTGGGGGAAATTCGGCCAGGCATATATAATATATACGCCCAGTATAGGTGGGGCCCACCACGGGCTTCATCTTCCCAAAGTTCCCCTGTTTTTGGTGAAATTCACTGTGCCTAAACTAGGCGTATATAATATATACGCCCAGCTTTGCTACAGTAACTGTCATCAGTTGTGCGGAATTCCTTCATCTGGTTTGACCTTTTGGCCATCCCCTTGGTTGAGGTGGGTGTCTTGAGATTGGTTGCACCCCCTTTGAGCTTATTGGCAACCCTTAAGTCACCCATGGTCTCACCCCATCATCCGCCATTAAAACCAGCTTCCCAAAACCCTAGGACCTTGAAAACCTAGAAAACCTTAGATGGGGGATTACCTAATTGCTAAACCAATTAGCTCTTAAGTAAACCCCTAACCTATCCCTTCTCTATAAATAGAGAGGCCCCTCCTCCCAAAGGGTTGAATTTTTGTTGAAGGATTAGAGAGTGCTTAAGAGAGAACCCTAGTGAGAGAAAATGCCAATATTTTTCCAGAATTCCAGCATGCATATTTCATCTATTTTGGTCCATTTCCACCATTAGATCACTCCCTTTAGCTAAAGTCTAGCCTTTAGCCTCACCCTACACTTCCTATTTTATCGAATCCTAGTGTTAGAATCCATTTCCATACCGTTTAAGCCATCGAAAGCACGCCAAAGCGATGATCTTCCAAGGTGCAACAAGGGCCCGTGAGCTCCGGCTCACCCCTCTCTTCCTCTACCTTCTTGGTGTCTCCTCCATCATAGGATTCAAGCCGTTGCGCCACCGAAATTTCAGTTTGGCTCAAAGCTTGATAGGACCGTATTGCCTTCGGGCAAGGGGAAACTCCGCCCTTTATTTTTATTTTTGGCCATAGATAGAGACCGCTACGTGCGGGCTGATCGGGTGCCTAAACCCTTCCCGATCGATAACCGAAGCCCCTACCCTAGAGTCTTTGGCAAAGATCGGTAAATTAGAGTCATATTTAGCACTTCGGTGCTCAAAATATTGATTTGAAGGTTTCCCGGGTCACAAAAAGCTCCGGGTGGTGACTCTACATGTTATTGAAAGCAAGCGCATCGCCGCGACGGGTTCGAGAGGATCCACGGTCGCACACATAAAAAGTGATCCCGCTAACTCAGGAGCTTGACTTTCTTATTCTTGTTCTTGTACATGTCTTGTTTCAACATGATTCCTTGAAATTATATCACATGATGCCTTGTCAGTAAAATTCCTCATACTTGGTCAGCATGAATATGTCAGCATTGTCAGCATGATATAATAATTGCATGAATTAGTGCTTGTTTATGATATATTGCTAGGATATATTGATGCTAGAATAGACATAATATAAGATGACATGTGCTTCATTTTATTTTGCATCTAGACATGAATTGATAAGCTCTCATATAAATTAGCATTTTAATTGTCCCTGCTGAGCTTTGATGATAGCTCGTCCTATGACTTTATGTCTTAGCTGCAGATATTGGTCAAGACCCTGAGCACGAGGCTGTTCTTACCTACCAGCCTAAGGAGGATGAGGACGAAGGTTCTGCTGAGGACTTCTTTCCTTGAGAGGTTTGACGGAGAGAGAGAGTTGTTTTAAACATTAAACATGTATAAATAGCAGTGTGGTTTAAGATAGTTTACTACTTCATATATAGATTTCTATTTATATTCCTATTCAGTTTGCTGCTTTAGATAAGTGAATGAATATCAATTGTCGCCATATTTCTATGTATCGGGCTGTCATAACTTGATTGTCCACCAACTTTCCACTTCTTAAAGTGGTGATAGATGTGGCTTCCTCATGGGCAGAAGAGACTTCACCTACCACATATTGTCTCTTTGAATTGTCCATGAGCTGACTAGGTAGCCTACCTTCCTCCCTCTTTGTCAATGAATTAGATAGTTGACCAAGATGGTCTTCTATCTTTTTTATGGAGTATAAGAATGGACTGTTTGGGACAATGAGCCCAAGTTCTGCAATGAGATCAGAACTTGTTCTTCAAAAGAGGGTGTTCTAGAAGTTGGAGTTGGGGCATTTTGTTGCACAAGTTGAGCCATAGGTTGCTGGTATTGGGTCCTTGGAACAAAATTTTATTGATAGGTCTGGGTAGCAAGTTTAAAAGGCATTTGCTGAGGTTGCTGATAGAACTGAGGTTGGAACTACTACTGTTGGTTTTGACTTTGACCATTGTCTTGCTTCCACCTCAGGTTAGGGTGGTTTCTCCAAGAATAACCAGCAGTTGAGTGCTGACTAAAAGACTTGGCAGCATTCAGATGTTCCATCACCAGTTCTGAAAATTGCTCAGCGAAGGGGCAATCCTGAATGGGATGAGTGGGAGATTGATAGATGGGACATGCCTCTCCCACATTAGCAACCATTGGAGACTACCTTTCTTCCATCATTTTTTCCAACCTTTGAGTTAAGCTGGCTACCTTTCTTTCCAAATCATTATGCCCACCAATCTCATATATTTTACCTCTTGTTGTATTCTCCTTTAACATTCCTCCTGGGTGTCCACATCCCTAGCAAGAGACTCTTGCTGTAATGAGTTTTCTCCAATGACATCAAACAATTCCCATGCTTCTTCAACCATTTTATGAAGGTATGTGCCTCCACAAGAAGCATCCACCATATTTCTACTCTTTGAGTCAATTCCTTGATAGAAACTTTAGATAAGTTGCCATTCAGGAATTTTATGGTGGGGGCACTGCCTCAACAACTCCTTGAATCTCTCCCATGCGTCATGGAACGCTTCTGTTGGGAGTTGAGAAAATGAGAGGATACTCTTCCTCAATTGACTGGTTCTAGACATGGGGAAGAATTTAGCTAGGAATTGGCTTTGCATGTCATCCCAAGAGTTGATACTATTCGGGGGAAGTAAGGATAACCAGGCCCTGACTTTTTCCTTTAATGAAAAAGGAAATAGCCTAAGCTTGGTGGTTTCTGGCCCTAGACCTGTAATGTTAAAGGTGGTACACAAGGCAAGGAATTCATCATCATGCTTGTATGGGTCCTCTTTGCTTAAACCACGAAAAGAAGGCAACATCTGAATGGTTGAAGACTTGATTTCATAATTAGTTTCCATAGCAAGAAACTGTATGCAAAAAGGAGAATTGTATGCACTAGGTGTATAGTAATCCTTCAACAACAACCTTGGTTGCTCACCCATTTCAACAGATTCAGTTGCAGTAGATGTAGGTGGGGTTTGTGTGGGTCTATGAATCCTTTCATCCTCTCGATTAAATGGCACAATCTGAGGGTTGAGAGTTCTTCTTCCAATCATACCCCACTCATAATCTCAATCCACACTTATACAAATTACAGCTCAAGCTTAATACGACAAACAAGAACAAGCACAAACAGCTAATAAAGTTACAAATCATAGATCAGGAAAAACAAAAGGAGTAGAGGGATATAGACTTTAGCACAACCCCTAGCACAATGCTCCTCGGAGCACCACAGATCCAGATCTGAAAAGAAAATTAAGCTACAAAATACTACAGGAGTAATTAGTCAAGCACTTAACAAGCAATGAAAATTATAAATCTAAATTAGAAAAAAAACTTAGATCTACCAAATTTAGATTACATATCCCCGGCAGCGGCATCAAAAACTTGTTGGGGAAATTGAGTGTGCTGATTTAGTGTGTAAAGGTAAAAGTAAAATCAAATCAAATTAAAATAATGGGTGGATTCAGCACGACTACAATCTCCTAGACCTGTAAGATACAGGGCTGTTATAGCAAGTTTTGATAGGTAAGTAAGGGTATGTCCACAGGGAAAAGTGAATAAACTATGGTAAATCTCTAGATCTACAATAGATCTAGCACTCTATCCTAATTTAAGCTACACTAAAATAAGAAAGAGGTGAGGTTTTGGGTTTTTGTTACTACAAACTATAGAAATTAAATGCAGTTGATCCAGATTTTAAGAAAACCCAGAAGTGAAGGAAAATAGATTAAAAATCAAAGGATGGAGAGCAGCAGCTAGGGATTTGGTCTTTCACTGAGAATTAAATGAATCAAAGGCAATGCTTAGATTAGATCAACAACAATCCTTCATCTGGCAACAAGCTCCCCTGGTTCAACCCCGACAGATGCATAGTATAAGGATCTTATCTTAACCAGAGAATCAGAGCAATCCTAAGGCTATGACCTATCCACTTGAATGGCCACAAATCATCCTAGAGATTGTCTCCAGCCAATGGCCTTGATTAGTACACATTAACCATTGTAGATGCTATGAATGTCAGGCTACAGGCTCCCCATTCCTGGCAGGCCCATAGGAGTATCCAAACTAGAAAAATAACATATGATTAAATGAAGTATAGCTCAGAATTAACTCTAAATCTGAAAATTCCATTGCAATGTCACTACTTACAATGTTGTGCTCAGATCTATAATCTGTGCTACATTCAATCCCTTACAAAGCCTCTGAAACTCTTAATTACAGCTTATTACCTCACCCTAGCTACTGGAGAAGTTTTAGCCAATCATAATTTGCTAAAAGCGAGGAAGAAGAAGAGGGAAAAGAGAGGGAAAAATTGGAGGGAACAATGAATTCGAACTTCGCTCAGACTCTCCCAATTTTTGGATAATTTTTAATGCGATTGCTCCTCTATTTATACCTTTTTCTCATATCTGTTTCAGCCAATCAGAACTCAAAGGAATAATGCAGTTATGCTAATATGGATGATCCCTCTTCTAGAAGCTTTTCTCCTATTGGTTCACAATAGACAAATACATGTGAGGTAGTTAGAGTTCCCGCTCATGCTCAGTTGAATACCAAAAATACCCCCCCATGGGTCACTGTCGTGCCTTGGATCCTGTGTGTAAAATTTGAAAGTTGTAGCTACTAAAGAAGGGTCCTGAGAAGTTCCTAAAATGAATGTTGAGAGGTTCAACGAACTTCTCGACAAGTTCTTAGTCTGCTTGCTCTGTATTTTGATGGATTTGGAAAACCTCACGCTGAGTTGAAGTGCACAAGTCGATAGGATTGACATATCTCAACAGGATTGAAGTGGCTCTCGATACCTTTTGTTCAGTTCTTCGTTCATCCTGTTGACAGGTTACAATCAACCTGTTAACTTGGTGAAGTGTTTAACAGGTTGGGGATCATCTCGATATGTTTTGGATGGTCCTGTCGAAAGCTTCTCTTGATCTGCTCGATAGGATCAGTTGAACCTCGCGACTTCCCCTGCACCTTTAGGTAAGGTGTCGACAGAATTCTTTTGCTGCAAGAACAACCTATCAACAAGCAACTGGAACCTAGCGATAGCTTACTAGATCCTCTCGGTAGATCGACATTTGAGCTTCAGAACTTCTCGACAGCTTCTGCCTTGAGTTTCCTCAGTTGACACCTATCTTTGGTGTGATGTCTTCCATCCGTTTGCACTCGGCAACCTCTTGGTGGGTTTAATCTGTCTTCTTTATAATTGTGCTTGGTATCAGGCATGCCTTGTTGATCCCATGACCTTCTCATGAATTTATAAGGCTCTAATTGCGTGACTGACAGGCCTTTGGTCTATACCCCGCTACAGCGGGTTCTTTGATTTATACCCCGCGACAGCTTCTTTTTCTTCATTTCACTTTTTTTCCCTACCTTCCAGCTCACACCACAAAACCATCATTCCCATTTTTTCTCCTTCACTGCCTATTTGGCCCCAGCCCCGGTCACTTTGCTCCATATCAGCTTTCGATCATTTTGCACCAAGCAAATGACAGATTGATCCACTGTGCAGTTGTTAAACTGAAACCCTAGCTTTTGGGGGTAGGTTCTTAATTTTTCTTTCAGCTGGTTGTTAGTAATCTGTTGGGTCTGTGTATTGGTTGGATTGTTGGGAGAATTTTGTGTGGTGAAAACATCAATTTCACTATAAGTAATTTAGGGTTGTGAATTTGTGAATTTGAGAGGCAAACCCTAGATTTGTGGAAATGGCTGGTCAATCCCTATTTGTAGATGGCCTGACAGCTCTATTGAACCCTGCCACTAGGAAGTCTGTGAGGATTGCAGAATCTTCCACAGTGGAGACCACTGAGGGCATTGGTGCTTCTGAGCCCCTAGCAAAAAACCCTAAGGCTGCACCCAAATAGAGGGCCAGAACTGTTGCTGCATGCCCTCAAAAGTCTAAAAATATAAGAAAGGCAAGGAGGTTGTCTTAGAGACCAACCCACTGACAACCCCCAGTGAGTTCTTGGCTGCCATTAAATTGGAGTCTGAGACTGCCTTTGACAAGGCAATTTTTGAGAAGAATTCCTTGATTGCCCCATCAATTGAATATCTGACCAGGGCCTCCTTGTTACCTCTGCTGAGAGCCCCATTAGAGTTAGCCTACCCTAGGTTAGTCCAACTCTAGTATCAAAACACAAGGGTTAAAGAGGATCATAATGGACACCCAATATTTTTAATCTTGATTGATGACTTTGAGATGTTGGTGGGTCCCTTAGAAATTACCAAAGTCTTAGGCATACCAGCTGCCTATAACCAAGAGAGTATCTTGGGAGCTCCCCTGACTGCTTCCATCACTGAAATTATTGAAAGGATAACACATGGGAAGAAAGCATCAGGAAACTCCATAAGGAGAAGAGATTTAGAGCCCAATCTGTTCTTCATAGATAAAGTTTTGAGAAAGAATGTTTTCTGCAGTGGGCACCAACAGAAGAGGAGAGCACCAATAGTAGATGCAATTTGTTTCTTCTCCCAGGGGCATTACATTAATACAGGCCAGCTGATATTTGAGGGGATGAAGGGAATTCATAAAAAGGTGAAAAAGAAACAAAAGCTCCATTCACTGCCATATAGCAGGCTGATCACAACACCGCTAAGAAGAGGGGGTTACCATTTTTAGATGGGGGAGGGGACAAAGACACTACCACCTATTCTGTTTGGGAAAAAGATGTGGGGGATCTGTATGACACACATGAAGAGGAAGAAAAAGGAGTCCTTGGCAGCCCCCACCATACAAGAAGCTCAAGTAGCTACAGCTACTGTTGCTCTTGCTATCATACCTGCAGCTCCACCTGCTATATAAGTTACACCTGCTCCATTGGCTGCTTCTGCTACTACTGTTCCACATACCACTAGCCCCCTGCTAGTTCCTCCTCCACCATTACCACAACCCCAATCCCTAGCCCCACCATTTTTACCTCAACAACCACAATCAGTACTCCCTCCATCACTATCCTTATACCATCAATCCCTAGTCCACAACCCACACCCTCTTAAGCCAACCTAGACCCCGTGATAGCTACCACAGCACCACTGCCCATATACCCTATCCATTTCTTACCACCTATCCAAAGACAATACTTTAGGAGGACTGCCCTCTCAACCACGGAGCCTACCCAAACTGTGCCCATACCAGTCGCTAAGACAACCCCAGTAACCAGTACCATACCAGAACCAATTGCCCAACCTATACCAGACCCTCTCTCTCCCTTTAAATATGACGACAGTGAGCCTATGGCCACTGACATTAAACAACTAACTACCATACCTAAGCCTATTCCTAGTTTTATATCCCAAACCACCGACATATCAGACTAAATTCTATTAACCCGGCCAATATCAGACATTGATCAACTCACTGCCTCTACACCCATCGAACCTGACACCTTAGATCCCTTTGACCATTTCATTCACTATTTTCCTACCCATGACATATACCCATACACCGCTGAGGGGTTCTCAGTCATGTTGGACTCCATTGCGGGGACATCAGGCATGAGTTCACACCTCTCCCTGACTCCCCACAGCCTACCCATTTTAACCCTCACCCCCCTTTTCCACATTCAACCCAATTCACCTATGCCCCAACATCACCTTTCCAAGCCATCCTAACCACCCCACCCACAGTCCCTACCATTCAAGATCCCTTACCTCAAATACTTACCCTACTTGCCTCCCTCCATACCCAACTAATGGCCAACACCCAACACCAAGCCACACTCCATACTAGCCTACAATCTATTAATTTCAACCTGCAGGCTTTTACCCCCCCAACCCAACCCCCTTCAGCAGCACCTATACCTGTTTCTACCCCCCTCCATCACCTCAGACTCCATACCCTGTATCTACATCTCCAACTACTACCCAAGAAGTTCCTCATATTGAGGACCTGATCATGGCAATTGTTCCCCTTCCCTCACCTCAGCCCCAACCTAATGTGGTGACAGCAATTGTTGTCACTCAAACTAAACCTGAACCTCTTGAGTTGCTCCTTATTCCACCCTCCCTAGCCTCTACCTCCACACAAACCTAATTTGAGGTAGAGGAACAACTCCTCCTTCCTACCCCACCTACCTTTACCTCTGCATTTACCCAGACTGAGCCCAGTGAGGAGGAGCTGGCATCCACTCATCCACCTCCATCATCTTTATCATCATCCCCTTCAATTATCCTGGCTTCTTCAAACACCATGCCTCCATTTTTAACCCTCAAAAGAGTCATGGAAGACAATCCATACATCAAGAGGGATTTGATCAGAGGGATGGCTGAGATAAATATTGCCATCAAGCAGCCATTTCTACAGCTAATTGCCTAGCTGAAGTTGGACCGCAAAATAGAGAAGAAGCAGTGGGAGCAATTGTTGATGAGAACCCTCAAGCTATATGAAGAGTAAATTCATATATTAGAAATATTGGGCAGACTGGTAGAGACACTACAGTAATCCTTCTCAGTAGTGCACCCAACTTCATTAGTTGGGGTGTCCATCAATGAGTCTTCCATGCTAAAGGCCAGCACCAAGCCATAGAAACCAGCTGTCAAAAGGTCAAAGGCTGGTGCTCCCAACACTAAAAATTTGAAGAAGGAAAATTTTAAGGAGTGAGAAAATGGAAAAAAAATATGGATGGGGCCCAGTTACTTTGTCAAACTCTGATTCAGATTCTGATTAGCTTTAGGATGTAGTTTAGTCAGTCCATAATTAGATTTTACTTTCTAGGTCTGTTTGTCATTTATTGTCTATTTTCAGTCTTTTGCACTTGTAGTATCTTGTACATATTTCTTGTTAATGAAATTATCTATTTATGTTGTTCTACATTTCTTATTTGGTTTGTACTAGCTTAGTGGACTTGCTTTTTCCTGTTTTAATACCCTGTTGCCCATCTCCATGTAACTTTGAAACATTGAGGACACTATTCCTCATAGGTTTGGGGGTGTGGTAGGGTAAGCCAATGGGATAGTTAACTTAAGTGTAGTAGTATTAAGTGAGTATGAAATAAATAGAGTGAAGGTCACCTTAGAAATTTTGAAAATGAGGAAATTTAAAATTTGTGCAGACTTGTTAACACTGAAACCATTAAAAATTCAATACTGCCATGAGGTAAACATCAAGAATTTTCTTCACCAGCACTTAGTGAACCAGTGAGGAGGGAAAAGGTGAAGACATGCTCAAGAATTCAATCGAAGACCATACCTAGTGAGATTTCAACCTACAAAATTTTTTTCTTGTTAAAGAGTGTATATGGCAATTCTTTCCTACTCCAAGGACTTACGGAGTCAAGCCCTTTTCACTAGAAGTCAGACACCCCAAGTTGAAACTTATTGACACTAATCACAACACTAAGTAGATGATCAAGACCTTCAGTTGGACAGTTTGAGCCTAAAAGTACCAACCCATTGAAACTACCCTTTTTGCATACACTTTTTGAGCATTAAAATTAATTTTTCTACAAGATACACTAGAGTACCTGCACCTCAACCTGTAGACCTGATTCAACCCTACCCCCACTCTGAGATTTCAGAAGGTAAAGGAGAAGGAGTTGAAAGTAGGCAAGCTGAGTGCAATATTTGGTGAATGGAAAAGAGAAGCACCATATGAACAGAAGTGTAGCAGTGGCTCCGTGGTGGCATTTCATGAAAATAAAAATGAAAATAAAATAAAAAAGAAAGAGAAGTGAAGAGGATACTTTCATTTGAAAATTGCAAAGAAGAAGAGAAGCTGGCCACTTTGAATATGAAAAATGTCAAGAAGGATTAAGTATTCTGAATTCAAGAAGGTGAAGTCATGAATCACCTCCTACACCTACTGATTTCTCAGTTTTTGGACTCCCTTCCATTCTTTTTCAAACTTCATTCATAAGCCACATTACAACCCATGTAAAAGCCCTTGTTGATCCAAAGTAAAGTGAGCTATCAAGTAGAGATGAAGATTTGTCTGACCTATAGAGAGAAGAAGTAGATGATGCTACCAATTAGGAGCAACTGCCTATGTTCATGCTTGCATTCCCATTTGGGGTTTGTAACTGTTCTTGAGCTTGTGAAAAATGAAGAACACCCTTTAAATTAATTTGTGAGAGAAAACCCTGGTGAGCATTGGGTCCGAGATTTAACTTATTGGGGCATTGTTTGAACGTAAGTGTTGAATCATTGGTAAGCTTAGTACTGGTTTGCACCTTGTGTTTCATGATGACAACTGAGTGATTTGATGAATATACATGCATGATTTAGGTGTCAACTGTGGCATTCAATTTCTTGAAAACCCTCAAATTTGAAAGATCAAAAGTGGACTAATACTCTATTTGTTGAAAACTGATTTAATCATGCTTACACTTGTGTTAACTATTTTATTGAGAATTTTATGGGAGTCATCACTGAAAACCCTCAGGAAACTTTACTCATCCACTAGGGATCACTTAGGACCTTAAAAGACGTCATGCATAAGCTAAATACATCCGTGTTCCCTATGAAAGTGGCATTTATATTTTTAGATAGTTGTTTAAATTTTGCTTTGCTCGAGAACTAGCAATGGTTAGGTTTAGGGGTGTGTTAAGTACTAAAAAATACTATTTTTCACCTCTTAACCTAGCCTTTACTACTCCTTGGAGCCATTTCATAATCCTCTTTTGAGTGTGTTTTGTAGTTAGTAATAAAAATGCAGCTTAGTACAACAGTCCACTCATTTGGAGGCTAAAGAAGAGAGTTTTAAAGTCAAGCCTTGAAGCTGATGCAAGAACACCAGATACACCATGGTGGTATACACCTTGGTGATCATTTTGGTAGCCCAAGTGTGCACCATGCAGAGGAGACTGTTGCGGCAGTCTGTGCACAATAATAACTATACAGAGAAGAGTCTCCGTGCAGCAGAAAGCAACCGCAAACAGTCCTCAGTTAGTTCAATAGGCCTTAACAACCCCCTCGTGCAGCTCTCGCATAGCTCAATCATGCAACAGTCAAGGATCTTACGCAGTGCACTTAGAACTCGCGCATAACTCATTCAACTCAAGAGGAGGGAGACGCCTAGAATATTTTCTCGCAAGGATCTCATGAAGCCCTCGCACACCTTCAAGACAGAGCTAGCCATGCGAGGAATCAAGCCATCCTGACAATCCACCCCATGAAGCTTAGAGCTCATTCTCGTAACAGCCTTGCGAGACACAATGCAGCCAAGCGAGAGCTTCGCAGCTCGAGCCATCTGGAGAACCATATGTTCAAACTCTTCTACTCAATGCAAAAGGAACCTCATGAAGCTCATTCAACTATAAGATCATTCACAAGATAGCTTTGCGAGAGGCTAAATTAAGCACTCATCTGTGTGAAGCTCGAGATCCTCACTTTTCAGTCCATATACAGGGACACTTTGGGGATTTCCCCACTTCTAGGGCACATCTTTCGAGGTTCTAATCAACTTTATACATCTCGTGGCATCCAAGCGTCACCATTGGGCCATGTCTTCAAGCAAAAATTAGGGTTTCCTCTTTTATTTTCTTATTAGCCAAGGCTGTGAGACAATGTATATAAGCTGTAATGTTTTGAGAAATTTTTATCTTTTCCTAAACCTAATTCGGCTGATAGCTTAGGTCAGATTGGGGTTAAGATTAGTTCATCTTTTCCATTTTTCTTCCCTCCTTAGCTCAGCATTTGCTGACTAAGTCCTTTTTGTAAACAACTAGGTTAGTTGCTTCAGTTTTGCAAGAGGTTTTGTATAAATTTTGGGAGTTGTTCTGGTTTGCTCTCCACATGTTGTTGTCTTGAGAGCACCATTGTAAGTATCTTTATTGTAATGAAATGTTATTTTTATAGTTTGATTGGATCCTTATTTATTTGTATTTTTGACATAAATCAATTTGGATTTGATGCTCCCATTGTTGTTTGAGCTTAAAGCCGTGTAACAATGGTGACAACAATAGTTTTCTTGTTCTATCTCAGACATCTGTAATTTGGATAACCCCTGGGATAGCTTGTGACCATTTCAGTGGATAGACTATAGCTCTAAGGCTAGTTCAAACCACAGATCTGAGAATAGATTCTTCTTTTATGCACTTGAGATTGTAACCTGGTGAGAGATTGCTGCAGAGGCAAGCCACCCTCTATTTTACATTTCCATCATCAGGCTCTTAGATTTGATCTTGTGTAGAGATTACAGACTTGTGAGCTGAGTCATTGTAGGCCTTTAGTCGCAATGACCAACTGATTTTAAGTGTCCAAACAGCTTAAGAATGACTGTGGTTTTCACAGATTCTTCAAGAGTTGTTACTCCTAGGGATGCAAGTGCTTGTAGCCTTGCAAACATAGTGTCTACAATGGAGTTCATGTTCTGATTTGGCCCATTTGACTGGAGGAAATCCCTTAGATAGTCTATGACCATTTAAGTGGACAGGCTATAGCCTTAAGATCAATCCATTCTCTTGGATCAATTTTGTTTTCTAGTTTAATCTGTGTGATTTGATCCTCTCCCTTAGATAGTCTGTGACTATTTTAAGGGACAAATTATAGCCTTAAGAGACCAGTTTAAATCACAGGGGTTGAGTTGGATTCCCCTACCTTACAGATGTGCTTGTAGCTATCTGAAGGATTACTACAGAGACAACTCTAGATCTCACTTGCATGATTGATGTGACCTTAGCTTAGCTGCATACTTCTCACTATTTTACTTTTATTTTATCACACCATCACCACCATCCCTCTCTAAACCCTTTCTCATAGCATAGGACTAAATTTTATTTCTTTTATGTTAGTTTTAGTTTAGTTGACACCGCACTCCCTTTCTTTAGAATTGCCACATTTATAGTCAAATCTGGAGGGCTACTAACATAATCCTTTCTGGGTTCTAGATCAATTTTTTCTGTGGGACAAACTCTTACTTATCAAAACTTGCTACAACAGGCCCTGTATCTTGTAGGACTATATTTATTGTAGGTTGCTATTCTCATCACCTTCCATCTCTCTTTATCTTGATTACTTTTCACCATTGTTTTCCCTAATAAAATAAACAACACCTGAAATATCCCAATAAGTTTTTGGCATCGAAGGACTGGCTGATTCAACCCCTTCTCACTAGAAGTTAGGCACCTCTAAGTTGAAACTTTTGGTAGCATGCACAACTCTTCATTTGGGTAGTTTGAGCTTAAAAGTACAAACCCATTGAAACTGCCCTTCTGCATACACTTTTTGAGCCTTCAAATCAATTTTTATTCAAAATACACCAGAGTACCTACACCTCAACCTGTAGACCTAATTCAACCTTACCCTCACACTAAGAATTCATAAGATAAAGGAGTAGGAGATGAAAGTAGACAAGCTAAGTGTAACATTTGGTGAATGGAAAATAGAAGTAATATATGAACAGTAGTGTAGCAATGGTTCCGTGGTGGCATTTCATGAAAATAAAAATAAAAACAAAAATGAAAAGAAAGAGAAGCAAGAGGATACATTCATTTGAAAATTGTAAAGGAGAAGAGAAGCTGGCCACTTTGAATTTGAAAAATGTCAATAAGGAAGAATTACTTGAATTCAAGAAGGCGAAGTCATGAATCACCTCCTACACCTACTGATTTCTCAATTTTTAAACCCCCTTTTTCCCGTCCATTCTTTACAAACCTCAACCATAAGCCACATTACAACCCTTGTCAATGACCTTGTTGATCCAATGTGAAGACAAGGAGCTGTGTGATCTATGGGGAGAAGAAGTAGATGATGCCAGAAATTCAGAGCAAATGCTTATGCTCATGCTTGTAGACCCATTTGGGGGGTATAATTGTTCTTGAGCTTGTGTGAAATGAAAAACACCCTTTAAATTCATTCGTGAGAAGAAACCCGGTGAGCATTGGGTCTGAGTTTGAACTTATTGGGCATTGTTTGAACCTAATTTTTGAATTATTGGAAAGCTTAGTACTGGTTTGGACACTGTGTTTCATGATGTCAGCTGATTAGTTTGATGAGTATACATGCATGATTTAGGTGTTAATTATTGGCATTCAATGTCTTGACACTCCTCAAATTTGAAATATCAAAAGTGGACTGATACTTTATTTATTGAAAACTGATTTGATCATGCTTGCACTTGTGTTAACCGTTTTATTGAGAAGTTTATGGGTATCTTCACTGGAAATCCTCAGGATACTTCACTTCTCCACTAGGGATCACCTTGGAGTTTAAAAGGCTTGATGCATAAGCTAAATACATCTGCGGTTCCTACAAAAGTGGCATTTATATTTTTTAGAGTAGTTGTTTAAATTTTACTTTGCTCGAGGACTACCAAAGATTAGGTTTGGGGGTGTATTAAGTACTGAAAAACACCATTTTTCACCTCTTAACCTAGCCTTTACTACTCCTTAGAGCCATTTAATAATCCTCTTTTGAGTGTGTTTTGTAGTTAGTAATAAAAATGCAGCTTAGTAAAACAGTCCACTCATTTGGAGGCCAAAGAAGAGAGTTTTAAGGCCAAACCTTGAAGAAGATACAAGAACAGCAGATACACCATGGTGGCATACACCTTGGTGATCATTTTGGTAGCGCATGTGTGCACTAAAAGTTGAACAAATGAAAAAAGAGTAAACCCATGCAGAGGAGACTGTTGCAGCAGTCTGTGCACAGCAACAACTATGCAAAGAAGAGTCTCTGCGAATTTGAAAGCAATCACTCATCTGTCAAGGAGCTCGCGCAGTGCACTTAGAACTTGTGCATAACCCGCGCAACTAAAGAGGAGAGAGACACCCAGAAGATTTTCTTGCAAGGATCTCGCGAAGCCCTCATGCACCTCCAAGACAGAGCCAGCCACGTGAGGAATCAAGCCATCCTGGCAAGCCACACCGTGAAGCTTAGAACTCATCCTTGCAACAGCCTTGTGAGACAGAATGTAGCCCAGCGAGAGCTTTACAACTTGAGCCATCTGGAGGACCATATTCGTGAACTGTTCTACACAATGCAAAAGGGACCTCACGGAGCTCATTCAATTATAAGATCATTCATGCGACAACTTTGCGGGTGGCCAAATTAAGCACTCATCTGCGCGAAGCTCGGGATCCCCACTTCTCAGTCTATACATGTTGAGAACTAGAAAATACTATTTTCCACCCTTTAACTTGGGCCTTGATAGACCTTTGAGAGAACTAAATAAGTGTTTTAAGTGCTTCTGTTATAGCTAACAATAAAGACAGGCTTAACCATGAAAGCAGCCTAAAAGTGCCAAAAAGATGATGATCCATGTTGATCCAAAGGAAGAAAGAGAAGGGACAACCTCACGAGCTGTCAAAATGCCTAAACTAAAGAGGATAGAGGCCTGGTTGTAACCTGGAAAGAGGTGTGGAGCTATTCGAACAGAAGAATATATTACAGAGTGCTTTTCGAAAAGAATCTGAACATTTCGAAAAGAACCTGAACTGTGCGAAAAGAATTAAAAGCTCCAGGCTTCATTTTCGAAGAGCACCTGAACTCTTCGAAAGGATTTCTGACCTATTTGAAAAGAAGAGAACTCCTTGTGAACAACACCAGAACTGTGCAAAAAGAGCTTCAGAAGTCACAGTACCTTGCGAAAAGTTCCCCAAACTATGCGAAATGGTATGCTGAAGATTCCTAGCATCTATAAGGGTAATTCAATAATTTTTAGCATGCGCCCCAATGCATTGAAAAATGCAGGGACATTCCAGAAGATTCTGAGCACGAACTAAAGGCATATTCCACCCCATGTGAGCACTCAAAGATGAAATCAATTGGCGGGAACTTCTAGAAGTGCTAACAAATTTTTTGAAATACATAACAAAATTGATGCTTCTGTCATCTGATTGGCTGAACCAAATCAAGCAGTTCTGATTGGCCAAAACAGATCTGGATCCTTGTGCTCGACTCCCATTGGTTGATACAGATCTAACCAATTCTGATTGGTCGATATACATCTGAGCTAGACTTGGGGGAAACTATAAATAGATTTACCATTTGCCCAATTTGGGGATTCAGATTTTGAGTTTCATTTCTATTGCCTCATTTCCAATTCAGATAGCTTGTCTGAAACTCCTGTAATAGCCTAGCTTTTAGTTGTAATTGAGAGCTGTGAGATACTTCTGTAATTCAAAAGAGAATTGTATTCAAGACTACAAATCCAAGAGCTGTTTAAGCTGTGCTTTGTAATTGTAATGGCGAATTTGAAAAGGTTGCGGTGAATCGTACGTTCTCAATTGGATTCGTGTTGAGGGTTCCCTATGATCTCCTTATTGCACTAGACTCCTTTAGATTTACTGTTTTTTAAGCAATTTCCCTTAATTCATTATCCCTGTGAGAATTTATGTTTGTAACCTAATCTCTCACAACATTTGTAGTGGTGTTTCTCGTTCTGAATTAAGGGTTCAGATTAAAGACTATTAGTTGGTCTGTGGCCATTGAAGTGGACAGACCATAACCATAAGTTTAACTCTAACCCTTGACTTAGATTACTTTCTCTTGCATCTGTGCTTGTAGCCAGATGAAGATTGGATCACATCTCATTTGATCTACATTTATTCTCATTTTTGCATCAAGGACCAAATCAAAGTTAGATATTATTTTTCCATTCTTATTAATGTACATCATAATCTCCCCAACTCAGATCTGGATCACTTAGTTTTAATTTTACTTTTATCATTTAGTTAATGTGACAAATTCAACCTCCCATCTTATTTGCTCTGTAGATAGGATTAGAGGCCAGATCTGGTATCTCAGATCTGGAGGTTTATCTTACATTTTAAATAAATTCCCTGTGGATGATCTTTTACTCACTTACATTTAAAACTTGCTACAATTGGCCCTGATCTTGCAGGCTAATTAACTTCTCTATGTGCTGATATTTCCTTATTCGTTCTAATTTTCCAAATTCAGTAGCATTCATCATTCGCAAGTATGTTTTCAACATATAAATAAATCATGCACACTTAGAGCAGCAACAAGTTTTTGGCGCCGTTGCCGGGGAATTTATTTTAAAATTGGTAGACCTAAATTTTTATTTTATTATTGCATCAGTGCTAACTATTCTATTGTTTAAATCTGTGTAGTTATTCATATACACTTTGAGCGTGGAACATACTTTAAAAGGAATACTAAAGGTTTGCTGTGCATAATTTGATTCTTTGTTTCTGTGTTGTATGTTTGGTAGGAGGACTCTCAATCCTGAGATTGTCCCTCTGAATTTAGAAGTTGAAAGACTACTAAGAACTAGACAAACATCACAGAATTCTGCTGAGACTACTACTATGGGTGAAGAACCTAGACTTTTGAGGGGTTTCTTTGCAATTGGTGCATATAATTCTCCATTTTGCATTCAATTTCCTACTGTTGAATGAAATTATGAGATCAAATCATCAACTATCCAGATGCTTCCTTCCTTCCATGGTTTAAGTAAGGAAGATCCATACAAGCATGTGGATGAGTTCCTGTCTCTTTGTACCACATTCAACATAGCTGGACTGGGTCCAGAGGCAACCAAGCTTAGGCTCTTTCCTTTTTCATTAAAGGACAAAGCTAGAGCATGGCTGTCTATGTTGGCACCAAATAGTATCACTTCTTGGAATGATTTGCAGTGTTAATTTTTAGCCAAATACTTCCCTATGTCTAAGACCAGCCAGTTGAGACAAAATATTATTTCCTTTTCACAACACTCAACTAAAACTTTCCATGAAGCATGGAAAAGGTTTAAGGAACTTTTAGGGCAATGTCCTCATCATCAAATTCCCCGATGGCAGCTTGTGCAAAGCTTCTATCAAGGAATTGATCAAAAGGGCAAGAATATGGTAGATGCTTCCTGTGGAGGCACCTACTTACAAAAAGCAGTTGAGAAGGTGTGGGATTTATTTGAAGTAATTGGTGAAAATTCAACTCAATAGGAATCTTTGTCAAGAGACATTGAGAATCCTGCAAGGTTGAACAATCAACAAACCACCAAAGGAAAAATTTATGAGGTGAATTAGTTGGAAAGGAAGCTGGATAATTTAACCACGAAGTTTGATAGATTGATGGACTCACTTAAAAATCCAATGGTTGTAAGAGTAGAGGAGGCATGTCTGGTATGTCAGTCCCCTACGCATTCACTTGATCAATGTCCAACTATACCATAGTTCCCAGATTTGGTGGTGGAGCAAGCGCATGCTGCCCAATCATTTAGACAGATGCAGTCAAATGAATATGCATGGAGAGGGCACCCCAATTTAAGGTGGAGCCAGGGCAATTATCAATCACAATAGCAGCCGCAACCAAAGAACCAATTATCTTTCAAAACTGCTCAGCCTTATCAGCAGAATTTTTATACCAAGCCAAATTTTCAGCAGCCCATTCCACAACAACCTGGACAACAATCTGCTCCAGTTCCAACCCCTTCCAAATCTCCTTCTTTTGAAGACCAAGTTCTAAATTCACTCCAGAATTTAGGGTCTTTAACTCAGACTGTAAACTTTCACAGTCTGAGCATAAAGAAGATTGAAGAAACATTGGGTCAACTTTCAAATACTTTGGCCAAAAGAGAGGAAGGCAGGTTACCCAGCCAACTTGTGAACAATCCCAAAGGACAGTTCATGGTTGGAGAGGTTTCTGTTTCACATGAAGAAGTAAAAGCTGTCACTACTTTGAGAAGTGGAAGAATTGTAAATAACAATGTGGGTACTGGAAAGGAAGAAGAAAAGATTAAGGAAATGCTAGAGATATGCAGCAGGAGCAGCATGATGTTAGCATTGGGGGTGCTGATGTACCTCAGAAAAATCAAAAAAATGAAAAACATAAAAATATAAAAGATTCTGATAATGATTCTAAAGCTGTAAATGAAGGACTAGTTCCTCATTTACCATTTCCCCACGCCATGAAATCTGCATCCCTTTTTTATAATGGAAACATAAAAATAGATGAAATGATGGAGACTTCAAGCAAGTCAAGATAAATCTACCTTTGCTTAATGCAATCAAACAAATCCCAGCATATGAAAAATTTTTGAAAGATATTTGCACTCACAAAAGATAATCTAGGATACAGTTATCCAAGAAGGTCTTTGCTGTGGAAAGAGTTAATCAGGTTTTATCCATTTCCACAGCTCCTAAATTTCAAGATCCTGGAATCCCCACAATCTCTTGCATTATTGGGGAACATACCATTGAAAAGGCTTTATTAGATTTGGGTGCTAGTGTCAACCTGCTTCCATATTCTGTATATGAGAAACTAGGTTTGGGAGAGTTAAAACCCACCCATGTGGTGTTACAACTAGCAGGCAGATCTGAAAGAAAGCCAGTTGGGATGATTGAGGATGTGTTGGTAGGAGTAGATAAGTTTTTCTACCCTGCTGATTTTCTAGTATTGGACATGGAACCTACAAAAAGCAAAACTTCCATCCCTGTCATTTTGGGGAGACCATTCTTGGCTACAACCAATGCTTGCATTCAATGCAGATCTGGTATTATGGAAGTGTCTTTTGGAAATATGAAGGTAAAGTTAAATGTCTACAATGTGGTTACACAGCCTCAATTCAGTACTGAGGAATGTTTTCTTATTGATTTGTTGGATGAACTGGTAGAAGAAACTTTACCACAGTTTTTACAGTGTGAAGATTTAACCACATATTTTAAAGATGCTTGGAGAAATGCTGAGGAAGAAACATTTTGTACCTCAATGTCTGAGGAAATAAATGCTGTGCAAGGAACTCATGATCAATCAGCAAGGTTCTCTTCATGGAAACCTGCTATTCTTTCCCTTCCACAACCAGCCAAGGTACCTTCGTTACCTTCTGTTCTTAGTCCACCTGATGTAGGAATGAAACAGTTGCCAGAAAATTTGAAATATGTGTTTTTAGGAGACCATAAAACACTGCCTGTGATTATTTCTTCCTCCCTCACTGAGGAGCAGGAGGAAGAGTTGTTGATTGTATTAAAACAGCATAGGAGGGCAATTGGCTGGACTATTGCTGATTTGGGAGGAATCAGTCCAGCTATTTGCATGCATAAAATTCATTTGGAGGAAGATGCAAAGCCTTTTAGGGAAATGCAAAGGAGGCTAAATCCTCATATGCAAGAAGTGGTCATGAAAGAGGTTATTAAGTTGTTGGATGCAGGGGTCATTTACCCCATTTCAGATTCAGCTTGGGTGGCACCTACACAGGTGGTACCTAAGAGATCTGGGATCACTGTTGTAACCTCAGATTCTGGTGAGCTTATGTCAACCAGATAAATAACTGGTTGGAGGGTTTGTATTGATTACAGAAAACTAATCACAATGACCAGAAAAGACCATTTCCCTCTTCCATTCATTGATCAAATTTTAGATAAGCTAGCAGGAAAAGCTTATTACTATTTTCTTGATGGTTACTCTGGCTACAACCAGATTCCTATGTATCCACAAGATCAGGAAAAGACCACATTCACTTGCCCTTTTGGCACTTTTGCCTATAGAAGAATGCCTTTTGGTCTTTGTAATGCTCCTGCTATCTTTCAAAGATGCATGTACTCCATTTTCTCTGATATGATTGACCAATTTATGGAGATTTTTATGGATGATTTTTCAATATATGGAGACAGTTTTGCCCAGTGTTTACATCATCTCAACTTGGTGTTACAGAGATGTGAAGAAACCAATCTAGTTTTGAGCTGGGAGAAGAGCCATTTCATGGTCACCCAAGGCATTATCCTTAGCCATGTTGTCTCCCACAAGGGCATTGAGGTGGACAGAGCAAAAATTGATTTAATTGTGCATTTGCCACCTCCCAAAACTATTAAGCAAATTAGAAGTTTTCTGGGACTTGCTGGATTTTATAGAAGGTTCATTACGGACTTCAGTAAAATATCCAAGCCCCTTTGTCATTTATTGTGCCAAGATGTCCCTTTTGTTTTCAACAATGAATGCTTGAAGGCATTTGAATTCTTAAAAAATTGTTTGATTTCAGCTCCAATACTACAGTCTCCAGACTATTCACTGCCTTTTGAGCTGATGTGTGATGCATCAGACTATGCTTTGGGAGCTGTTCTTGAGTAGAGAAAGGATAAGCTGCCTCATGTCATAGCTTATGCCAATAGATCAATGATTGATGCACAGCTCAATTACACAACAACTGAGAAGGAGCTGCTGACAATTGTTTTTGCTTTGGAGAAATTTAGGTCATATGTTTTGGGTTGACAAATAGTGGTGTTCACAGACCACTCAGCCTTGAAATATCTTTTGTCTAAGAAGGATACCAAACCAAGATTAATCAGGTGGATCCTCCTATTACAGGAAGTTGATTTGCAGATTAAAGATAAAAAGGGTGTGGAAAATGTGGTGGCTGACCACCTGTCTAGAATTCTAACTACTGAGATTGATAGGCTGCCTATAAATGAATCTTTCCCTGATGAGCAACTTTTTGCTATCAGTGTACACACCCCTTGGTTTGTAAATACAGTCAACTTTTTAGCTACTGGAAGAACTCCTCAACACTGGAATAAAATGGATAAAGATCTTTTCTTCTCAAAGGTCAAACATTTTATTTGGAAGGATCCTTATCTGTTCCAGATTTGTGCAGACCAAATAATTAGAAGATGTGTCCCTGAAGAAGACTTTCATAGCATACTTTTCATGTGTCATGAATAGGCCTGTGGAGGCCATTTTAGTGGAAACAATACTGCTGCAAAGGTTTTGCAGTGTGGATTTTATTGGCCTACACTTTTCAAAGATGCAATCGCAAAGACCGAAGTCTTGTCGAATCGCTAAATTGGGCGATTTCCAAGAGAAACTCAATGCCTTCACAGCCCATTTTGGTAGTTGAATTGTTTAAAATTTGGGGGATAGATTTTATGGAACCTTTTAATCCTTCAAATGGTTGTAATTTCATCTTAGTAGCTGTGGATTATGTATCCAAATGGGTTGAAGCCGCAGCTACTAAAAGCAATGACCATAGAGTTGTCTTGAAATTTTTAAAAGACAACATTTTTTCCAGGTTTGGTTCCCCGAGAGCTATTATCAGTGATGGGGGAAGCCATTTTTGTAATAAGCATTTTGAAGCTTTATTGAAAAAGTACTCTGTGACTCATAGAGTAGGTACTCCATATCATCCACAGACCAGTGGACAAGTGGAGATTTCCAATAGAGAAATAAAACATATACTGGAAAAGACTATGAAGAAGGACATAAAGGATTGGTCCTTTAAGCTGAATGATGCATTATGGGCATATAGGACAGCCTATAAAACCCCAATTGGAATGTCCCCATTCGGATTGGTCTATGGCAAAGCATGCCATTTACTAGTGGAGTTAGAATATAAAGCCTTTTGGGCTATTAAAACCTTGAACATGGATCTTACTACTGCTGGTAATCACAGGAAACTGCAGCTTGCTCTGTTGGAAGAGCTGAGGATGGATGCATACACTAATGCAAGATCTTACAAAGAAAAAGTTAAGGCTTTCTATGACAAAAATTTGTTGAGAAAAGAGTTCATAGCTGGTTCCAAGGTATGGTTATTCAACTCAAAACTTAAGTTCTTTCCTGGAAAGTTGAGATCCAGATGGGAAGGGCCATATACTGTCATTCATGCATCTCCTTCTAGGGTTGTTGAAATTTTGGACCCAAGTGATGGGAGAACCTTGAAAGTAAATGGGCATAGGCTCAAACCATGCATTGAAAATACCCTGGTGCCTGTGCTGACCATCTACCATCAAGAGCCTCCACAAATCTGATGTTAAACAACTGTATCATATGTATTCTACTCATGTTTGTTTTGTAGTTTTTGCATAGTTTATTCTTCTCTGTTTTTAGTCATGTTTACACTCAATTCGAAAAGTTATAATATGTGAAAAATTAATTCGCAAAAGAAAAAAATACATTTCGAAAAGTTTAATTTTCTTTTCAAAAAGGATCTGGACCTGTAACTAACTACTCGAAAAGAATGTTTTACTTTTCGAATAGTTGTTTCTGAAGCCTTTTGCTTTTCAAAAAGTTGGTTCTGAAGCTATTTGCTTTTCGAATGGTACTGATGCCATTCTCTTTTGTAAAAAGAACTGTTTCAAACTTTTCGAAAACTTCAAAGATACTTTGCAAATATCATTTTGAGCATATTTAAACCCTTTCGAAGCAAAGGCTTCATATTCGAAAGCCTTCTCAGAGCGTCCTGTTTCACAGAAAACCCTTTTTCTTTCCTTCCTTGCGTGTTTTTAGAATTCAGCCCCAATTTTCTTTATATTTGTTCGACGGATTGCACTTGAAGAGAGGGACTTTTTGCTTCTGATTCTGGTGAACTTCATCAAGCGCTCAATAAGTTCAAACAAAACCCTAGATTTTGGTGTTTTTCTGTATGTTTCCTCTGTGTTTTGCAATGTTTAATTTGGTATCAGCATTCATTGTGGGAGATTCAAACAAAGTTTTAAATGGGAAAAGCTGAAAAATCATTGGCTGCAATATTCCCAAAATCTTCTGCTAAGAAAATTAGCAAATCCGCCCCAAAAGAAAAAGCAAAAACCTCAGCTAGAAGGAAACTATCGATGGATAAAGCTGATAGGATTGAGAAAGGAAAGAAGGTTAGATATGAGGAACCCACCCCCACAGCTGCTTCTAGTTCTGAGCCTGAGCTTCCTCCTCTGCCTTTGCATTTGGTACTGCCAAACCCATTCATTGAAGCTCAGAAGAAAAATAATTGAAGGCAATGATGTGTCAACAAAGGAAATGTGGCACTCCAGTCAATGTGCTTTGAAAAAAATAAAAAAATAAAAAATAAATAAAAGTAAGAAAAAGTCATTTCATTGGGAATTTGAAAAAAGAAAGAGAAAAAGATGGCCACTTTGGCTCTGAAAATTCAAAGAAGAAGATGAAATTGGGCTGAAATAAAGAAGATGTGTCTACCACTTCCTTACCATGACTGACCTCTCAATTTTGAATTCCATTCCACCTCTTTATTCTTGATAAAGTTCACCCATAAGCCACAGTACTACCCAAGCCAAAGTCCTTACTGATCAATGATGGATTGAGCTGTCACATGGAGATAAGGATTTGTGTAATCTATGGAGAAAAGAGTAGTTGATTCAGAACTGAAAAGCAATGCCTATGCTCTTGCTTACAGTCCTATTTGAGAACCATAATTGCTCTTGAGCTGTGTGAAATAGTACAACCCTCATATTTGCATGGTGAGTGAAAACCCTGGTGAGAGTTGAGTTTGAAATCAAATTATTTGGGGTAACATCAAAACTGAATTTTCAAATAGAAGGCAAGCTTTTCATTAATTTTTCTTATAAAAGCTTTTTGACACCAACTGAGTGAATGGTAAAAGGAATCAGAGCTGAATTTTAGTTTTAAACTAATGTTTTCTTGAAGATCTTTTTACATTTTGACTGATGTAGGTGTGAATAACTTGACTGGATAAAAGTCTGCTTTAACAGAACTGCATTGATATTAACTGATTTATTGGAGAAGTTTGTGGGTACCTTCACTGAAAACCCTCAAGAGACTTCATTCCTCCACTAGGGATCACCTAGGGGTTTAAAAGGCTTGTTGCATATTCTAAATGCAACTATGTTCCCTACAAAAGTGGCTTTTTATTCTGTTTTCAATTTTGTCTTTGCTCAGGGACTAGAAAAGCTTAGGTTTGGGGGTGTGTTGAGAACTAGAAAATACCATTTTCCACCCTTTAACCTGGGCCTTGACAGACCTTTGAGAGAACTAAATAAGTGTTTTAAGTGCTTGTGTTACAGCTAACAATAAAGACATGCTTAACCATGAAAGCAACCTAAAAGTGCTAAAAAGATGATGGTCCATGTTGATCCAAAGGAAGAAAGAGAAGGGACAACCTCACGAGCTGTCAAAATGCCTAAACTAAAGAGGACAAAGGCCTAGTTGTAACCTGGAAAGAGTTGTGGAGCTATTCGAACAGAAGAATGCATTACAGAGTGCTTTTCGAAAAGAATCTGAACATTTCGAAAAGAACCTAAACTTTGCGAAAAGAACTAAAAGCTCCAGGCTTAGTTTTCGAAGAGCACCTGAACTCTTTGAAAGGATTTCTGACCTATTCGAAAAGAAGAGAACTCCTTGCGAACAACACCAGAACTGTGCGAAAAGAGCTTTAGAAGTCACAGTATCTTGCGAAAAGTTCCCCAAACTATGTGAAATGGTATTATGAAGATTCCTCGCATCTGCAAGGGTAATTCAATAATCTTTTGCACGCGCCCCAATGCATTTAAAAACCCAGGGACATTCTAGAAGATTCTGAGCACGAACCAAAGGCATATTCCACCCCATGTGAGCACCCGAATATGTAATCAATTGGCGGGAACTTCTAGAAGTGCTAACAAATTTTTTGAAATACATAACAGAATTGATGCTTCTATCATCTAATTGGCTGAACCAAATCAAGCAGTTCTGATTGGCCAAAACAGATCTGGATCCTTGTGCTCGACTCCCATTGGTTGATACAGATCTAACCAATTCTAATTGGTCGATATACATTTGAGCTAGACTTGGGGGAAACTATAAATAGATGAACCATTTGCCCAATTTGGGGATCCAGATTTCGAGTTTCATTTCTATTGCCTCATTTCCAATTCAGATAGCTTGTCTGAAACTCCTGTAATAGCCTAGCTTTTTGTTGTAATTGAGAGCTGTGAGATACTTCTGTAATTCAAAAGAGAATTGTATTCAAGACTACAAATCCGAGAGTTGTTTAAGCTGTGCTCTGTAATTGTAATGGTGAATTTGAAAAGGTTGCTGTGAACCGTACGTTCTCAATTGGATTCATGTTGAGGGTTCCTTGTGATCTCCTTATTGCACTAGACTCCTTTAGATTTATTATTTTTTAATCAATTTCTCTTAATTCATTATCCCTGTGAGAATTTGTGTTTGTAACCTAATCTCTCACAGCATTTGTAGTGGTATTTCTTGTTCTGAATTAAGGGTTCAGATTAAAGACTATTGGATGGTCTGTGGCAATTGAAGTGGACAGACCATAACCATAAGTTTAACTCTAACCCTTGAGGTAGATTACTTTCTCTTGCATCTTTGCTTGTAGCTAAATGAAGATTGGATCACATCTCATTTGATCTACATTTATTCTCATTTTTGCATCAAGGACCAAATCAAAGGTAGATATTATTTCTCCATTCTTATTAATGTACATCATAATCTCCCCAACTCAGATCTAGATCACTTAGTTTTAATTTTACTTTTATCATTTAGTTAATGTGACAAATTCAACCTCCCATCTTATTTGCTCTGTAGATAGGATCAGAGGCCAGATCTAGTAGCTCAAATCTAGAGGTTTATCTTACATTTTAAATAAATTCCCTGTGGACAATCTTTTACTCACTTATATTTAAAACTTGCTACAATTGGCCCTGATCTTGCAGGCTAATTAACTTCTCTCTGTGCTGATATTTCCTTATTCATTCTAATTTTCCAAATTCAGGAGCATTCATCATTCGCAAGTATGTTTTCAACATAGAAATAAATCATGCACACTTAGAGCAGCAATAATACACAAGGAGACTTTGGGGATTTTCCAACTTCTAGGGCACACATTACGAGGTTCTAATCAACTTCACACATCCCGAGGCATCCAAGCATTACCATTGGGCCACATCTTCAAGTAGAAATTATGTTTTCCTCTTCTATATTATTATTGGCCAAGGCAGTGAGACACTGTCTATAAGCTCAAATGTTTTGAGAAATAATTATCTTTTCCTCAACCTAATTCGGCTAAGAGCTTCTGTCAGATTTGGTTTAGGATTAGGTCATCTTCTTTATTTTATTTCCCTCCTTAGCTCAGCAGTTGCTGGCTATGATCTTTGTATACAGCTAGGTATAGTTTATTTCCGTTTTACTAGAGGTTTTGTAGAAATTTTGAGATATGTTGTGGACTGTTCTACACAACGATGTTGTCTTGAGGGCACCATTATAAGTTTCTTTTATGTAATGAAATGTTATTTTTAGAGCTTAATCGAATCAGTATTTGTTCTATGTTTGGTATATGGATTTCTATGGGTTTGATGCACCCATTGTTGCTTGAGCTTGTAGCCCTGCAACAATGGTGATAACAATAATTTTCTTCTTCGATATCAGTCATCTGTGATTTGGATTACCTCCATGGATAGCCTGTGACCATTTAAGTAGACAACCTATAGCCCTAGGGTGAGTCTAAGTCACAGATCTGAGATGGATTCTCCTTCTCTAAACTTGAGCTTGTAGCCTTCTGGGAGATTGTGTAGAGACAAGCCACCCTTTATTTTACACTACTGTGATCTGCGCTTAGATATGATCTTGTGTAGAGATTGTAGACTTGTGAGCTGAGTCATTATAGGCCTTTTGTAGCAATGACTAGCTGAGTCTATGTCCCTAAACAACCTCTGATTATCAGTAGATTCCATAGGATTTTCAACGGCTGTTTGCTTCTATGGAGGCATGAGCTTGTAGCCTTGCAAACATAGTATCTGCAATGGTGTTCATGTTTTGATTTGGTCCATTTGATTGGAGGGAATCTCTTGGATAGCCAGTGACCATTTAAGTGGACGGGCTATAGCCTTAAGATCAATCCATTCTCTTGGATCAGGTTAGTTTTATGATTTAATCTTTGTTATTTGATCCTCTTCCTTGGATAGCCTGTGACCATTTAAGTGGACATATTATAGCCTTAAGAGACTAGTTTAAATCACAGGGGTTGAGTTGGATTCCCCTACTTTGCAAATGTGCTTGTAGCCATCTAAAGGATTACTACAGAGATAGCTCTAGATCTGACTTGCATGACCGATGTGACCTTAGCTTAGCTGCATACTTCTCACCATTTTACTTTTATTTTCTCACACCATCACCACCATCGCTCTCTAAAACCCTTTCTCATAGTATAGGATTGCATTTTATTTCTTTTATTTTAGTTTTAGTTTTACTTGGGACACCACACTCCCTTTCTTTAGAATTGTCAGATCTGTAGTCAGATCTGGAGGCCTACAAACATAACCCTTTCTAGTTTATTTCTTTTATTTTAGTTTTAGTTTTAGTTGTGAACACTACACTCCCTTTCTTTAGGATTGTCAGATCTGTAGTCAGATATGGAGGCCTACTAACATAAAACTTTCGAGTTTATGCTTTAAATTTAACAGGCCCTGTATCTTGCAGGACTGTGATTTTTTTAAAGTGCTGCTTTCATCTCATTCCATCTCCTTACATCTCTCTCTTACTCTTTACCACTATTTTCTCTAATAAAATAAACAGCATCTAAAATATCCCAACAACAAGCCAGCCCTTAACCGAATTGGGGGAATCTTTTGGCGGGAATCAAACCACATGGGTACGGCATAACAAAATTGATCCTTTTTCCCTTTTATTAGACGGAGCATGAAGCACAAGGATTGGCAAAATCGAATTGAAATTACTCTCCTTCCATTGGCCATCACACAGATCACAGGGATTGATAGAATTGTATGAATACGAACCTTAAGGTTGTGTAAAGGCATCCAAAGTTTGAGGACTTGTGGAAATTTCTTTCCTGCCTACTTCTAGTTTTCTTCTCCCTCTATTCTTTCCTTGGCCTAGCCATGCTCGGCTAAATCCTTGTAGTAGCTAGGGTAGCTAATCTGTAAATTGAATTGTGAGAGCATTGTATGAAGAGTGGAGGTTGTAGAGACTACAGATCTGAGAGTCAATTTGTTGTAAGTTCTTGTTGATCAATAAATGACTAATGCTAATGCCCATTTAATTTATAGATCTATTGGTTTTCAATTGATTCATACAGATTTTATGCACCTATGGATGCCTGAGTTTGTAGCCTCGCATCCAAGGCATTTGCAGTGATTTTATTATTCTATTTCTATTCCCCATAATTGGATTATATCCATGGGATACTTTGTGACCATTCAAGTAGACAAAGTATAGCCCTAGGACTAGTCCATATCTAAGGGAGGATTTGGATCCTTCTACCTTGCAATTATGCTTATAGCCAATTGAAGGATTGTTGTAGATCCATCTTCTACTTTGCATTACAAATCAATTTTACAGTGAAAACTATCCCCTAGCTATTCTTTCTCCATATTTAAATTTTATTTTACCAAACATTCATCATCTTCCTCAATTCAATTTTTCTTTGATCTCTGAATAAATCTTAAACTTTGCTTTTAATTAGATCTAGTTTTCTATTGTTTTAGTTTAAAGTGACAACCAAAAACTCAAATTCTTTTCCATGTTTTCCTTAGTTCAAGTAGAATAGGATTAGGTTTCCAGATCTGTAGCAGATCTGGAGATTTACAAAAATTTAGATCACATTTCCTTGTTGACTAATCCGTACTTACTTTAAAACTTGCTACAACAGTCCTGGTCTTGCAAGCTGTTTATTTATTCTTAAGACCATTCCATTTCCTTTATTTTATGTTGTATTTTTCATCTAATTTTGAAATAAAATTTTATCAACAGAAAGAAATCAACAAGTTTTTTGTGCTGTTGCCGGGGATCTGCAGATTTAAGCTTGGTAAATCTGAGTTTTAGTTAGAATTTTTGTAGTCATATTATTTTAATTAATGCTGTTGTAGTTTTGTAGTTTGTTGAATTTGAGTTCAGATATGAAGTTGTAGTCAGGAGAACAATTCATAGCTTGCAATTGGAGCACATCTTGCTTGAGTTTGCATTTCCTATTCCTTTTATAATTGTTTCAGTTTTGTCATTTCATCATTTCTTTATCTCAGCAGAATTTTATGTTTGTGGTGTTTGTTTGTTGATTTTAGAGTGCTTCTGTCTTTATAGTGTGTGTGTTGTATGCTTGGTAGAAGATCTCTCAACCCTGAACTTGTCCCTTTAGGTCTTGAAGTCGAGAGGCTTCTTGGACCTAGGCATCCCCCACACACACCTGTTGTTAAGTGTGAGCCATTTGTGATGGGGGAGCAACAAAGAACCTTGAAGGAATTCAATGCACCAGGGGCATATACATCCCCTTTCTACATTCAATTCCCTGCTGTTCAAGGGAATTATTAAATCAAATCATCAATCATCCAGGTGATGCCTTCTTTTCATTGGCTGAGTAAGGAGGATCCTTGTAAGCATATTGATGAATACATTGCTCTTTGCACCACATTTAATATTGTTGGCTTAGGAGAAAAAGCAACCAAACTTAGGCTTTTTCCTTTTTCACTAAATGACAGAACTAGAACTTTGCTCTCAATGCTCCCAGTCAACAACATACAGTTTTGGAATGATCTCCAATACCATTCTTTGGCTAAATTCTTTTACACGTCTAGAACCGGTAAATTGAGGAAAAGCATAATTTCATTTGCTCAATCCCCAACTGAGGATTTCCATCAGGCATGGGAGAGGTTTAAGAAACTATTAAAGTAATGTCCCCACCACAAAATTCCTGAGTGGCAGCTTGTCCAAAGCTTCTACCAAGGATTTGATCCCAAGAGCAGGGATATGGTGGATGCCTCATGTGGGAGTACATATCTCTACAAGACTCCTGATGAGGCTTGGGAGCTTTTTGATGTAATCTGTGAGAATTCTATACAGCAAGAGTCTCTATCTAACAATGATATTAAGACTCCAGCTAAAATGGTAAGGGAAGCCACCTCTAGAGGAAGAATGTATGAGGTCAATATGTCAAATGACCTAGAAAGGAAGGTGGATAGTTGAGCATGAAATTGAATAAGTGGATGAGTATGATGCTGCCTAAAATGGTTGCACAAATTGAGGAGGCATGTCTAATATGCTAGTCCCCCACACACTTTATTCAAGACTGTCCTTCTACTGGTCAGTACCCAGAGCTTGTCATGGAGCATGCAAATGATGCTGAGTCTTTTGGGCAGCAACAGCCTGCTAGGTATGCATGGAGGAACCACCCCAATTTGAGGTGGAAGTAAGATAATTTTCAATCCCAACAACAGTACGCTATGTCCTACTGACCTTTCCAGTCATATCAGTAAAATTAATTCCTAAGACATCAATTCTAATAGCCTATGGCATAGCCAATGGCTCATCCAAGTCACCAAAGTCCACCAGCACCAGCTCCACCACCACAAGCTAGAGCATCCTCCTTTGAGGATCAAGTTCTGTCCTCATTACAGAACCTTAGCTCCTTGTCCCAAACTGTAAATTCTCATAGCCAAAGTATTAAAAAGATAGAGGACCAACTTGGTTAGCTATCTAATACTTTGACTAGGAGAGAAGAGGGCAGACTGCCTAGTTAGCCAATGAACAATCCTAAGGGGCAGTATATGGTGTGTGAGTCTTCTTCAACTCATGAGGAAGCTAAGGCTATGAGTACTTTGAGAAATGGCAGGTTGGTGGATAACAAAATTGATGGTGAGATCCCAAGGAGTGCAGGACAAGTGAAAATAGTCCATGACAGTAGACAATAGGAACAACATGTGAAAATAAAAGGGGTTGCTGTTGAGTCCCAATAAAAAATTAAAAATGAAAATAAAAATAAAGAAAAAAATGAAAAAAGTATAAAGGCTATAGATGAGAGACCAGTATCTCATCTGCCATTTCCTTATGCCCTTCAAGCACCTTTTCCTTTTGATCAGGGGAATGTTAAGGTACAGGAAATGATGGAGATATTTAAGTAGGTAAAAATTAATTTACCTTTCCTTGATGCCATAAAGCAAGTTCAAACCTATGTAGAATTTTTAAAGGATTAGTGCACCTATAAAAGACAGTCTAGGATTCATCTGTCCAAGAAAGTCTTTTTTGCTGAGAAAGTAAGCCAGATTTTATCCGCTGCAACCTCAGCTAAACTCCAAGATCCTGGAGTTCCCACAATTCTCTGCATTATTGGGGATCATGCCATTGAGAAAGCCTTGTTAGATTTGGGAGCCAGTGTTAACTTACTTTCATATTCTATATATGAGACATTAGGTTTGGGTGAGTTAAAGCCCACACATGTTATCTTGCAACTGGCTGACAGATCTAAAAGGAGACCTGTGGGCATTATTGAGGATATGCTGGTTGGGGTTGACAAATTTTTTTACCCAGCAGATTTCTTAGTGTGGGACATGGAGCCTAGTAAGTGCACTACCTCCATCCCTGTGATATTGGGTAGGCCATTCTTGGCCAGTACCAATGCCTGCATCCAGTGCAGATCTGAGGTGATGGAGGTATCTTTTAGAAACATGAAGGTAAAGCTTAATGTCTATAATGCAGCCAATCAACCTCAGTTTGAAAGTGAAAACTGCTTCACGGTTGATGTCACTGATGAGTTTATTGATGAGTACATACCCAAGTTGCTGAATTGGGATGATATTTTTGATGAATTTGGGGAAATATGGACTGAGACAGTTGGAGAGGAAGCCCCCACACATTTGATTTAAGAGGTGAAAACCTTGAACTCTTCAAAGGGGACAGTAAGGCACTCTCATTGGAAACCTATTGTGCTACCTCTCCCTTCACCTTCTAAGGTACCTTTGCTGCCTTCTCTTGTTAGTCGACCTGATGTGGAGCTAAAACAGCTCTCAAGCAATCTCAAGTAGTCATTCCTGGGGCAAGATCAGAAGTTACCTGTGATTATTTCATCGTCCCTCACTGAGGAGCAGGAAGAGAAATTACTTTGTGTGCTCAAGATGCATAAAAAGATAATTGGATGGACTATTGCTGATCTAGGAGGGATCAACCCAGCGGTGTGCATGCACAAAATTCACTTGGAAGAGGGTTCCAAACCCTCTAGGGAGATGGAAAGGAAGTTCAATCCTCATATGTAGGAGGTAGTGATGAAGGAAGTGGTAAAACTACTTGGTGCTGGAGTAATATACCCAATTTTTTATTCTGAATGGGTGTCACCTACACAGGTGGTGCCTAAGAAGTCTGGCATCACTGTAGTAACCAATGAGTACGGAGAATTAATGCCAACTAGGGAGACCACTGGTTGGAGGGTATGTATTGAGTACAGAAAACTGAACTCCAAGACTAGGAAGGAGCATTTCCCACTGCCCTTTATTGTCCAGATTCTAGATAAGTTAGCAGGCAAAGCTTATTATAGCTTACTTGATGGATACTCTGGTTACAACCAGATCCCTGTGTATCCACAAGATCAAGAAAAAAAAACTTTTACTTATCCCTTTGGCCCCTTTGCTTACCGAAGGATGCCTTTTGGACTGTGTAATGCTCCTGTTACTTTCCAGAGACGCATGTTTGCAATTTTTTCTGACATATTAGACAAGTGTTTGGAGATTTTTATGGACATTTTTTTTGTATATGGTGACGATTTTGATCAATGTTTGCATTATCTATCCCTTGTGCTTTAGAGATGTGAGGAAACCAACCTAGTGTTGAGGTGGGAAAAGAGTAATTTCATGGTTACCCATGGAATTGTTCTTGGTCATGTGGTTTACAACAAAGGAATTGAGGTAGATAAGGCAAAAATTGATCTGATCTCACATTTGCCTCCTCCAAAAACTGTCAAGAAAGTGAGATCTTTCCTTGGGCATGTTGGTTTCTATCGAAGGTTCATCAAGGATTTTTCAAAAAAATTTCAACCTCTGTGCCTCCTGCTGTGTCAGGATGTGCCTTTCGTATTCACTACTGAGTGCTTGATAGCCTTTGAGGCTTTGAAGAATTGCTTGACTTCTGCTCCCATCATGCAAGCCCTTGATTACTCCCTCCCTTTTAAGCTCATGTGTGATGCTTCAGATTTAGCCATTGGTGCAATTTTAGGACAAAGAAAAGATAAATTACCTAGTGTGGTTTACTATGCTAGCAAGACACTGGTTGATATTCAACTCAATTACACCACCGCTGAGAAAGAGCTGTTGGTTGTTGTCTTTGCTTTGGAGAAATTTAGGCCTTATGTCATAAGGCCTAAAATCATTGTGTTCACTGACCACTCAGCCCTGAAATACCTGCTGTCTAAAAGGAATCCAAGCCTAGGTTGATCGGATGGATCCTCCAACTACAGGAGTTTGATCTAGAGATAAAGGATAAAAAGAAAGTGGAGCATGTGGTTGCAGACCACTTATGTAGAACATTGCTAATTTTGTAGACATACCTATGAATGATTCTTTCCCGGATGAGCAACTCTTTGCCATCACTGTGAATGTGCCCTGGTTTGCAAATATTATAAATTATCTTACTGCAGGAAGGATTCCCCCACATTGGTCCAAGATGGACAAAGACCTATTTTTCTCACAGGTCAAATATTTTTTGTGGGAGGTAAAGAAAGAGTTTATGAAGAAGGTGATGATGGTGTATTTTAAAATAAAGGTAAAAATTAATGGGAAGGAAACAACTAAGCTAAGGTTATTTCAGTCATGTAACTCAGATCTAGAGTTGTCTCTACAACAATCCTTATGATGGCTATAAGCACATCTGCAAGGAGGAAGAATCTAACTCAACTCTTATGACTTAACCTGGTCTCTTAAGGCTATAACCTGTCAACTTCAATGGTCACAGACTATCTAATAGAGAGGATCAAAACACATGAGTTAAATCAGAAAACCAATCTGATCTAAGGGAATGGGCTGATCTTAAGGCTATAACTTGTCCACTTAAATAGTCAGAGATTATCCAATAGATGTTCTCCAACCAATGAATCAAATTAGAACATAAAAATCATTGCAGATAGTACGTTTACAACGCTACAAGCTCAGACATCCATAGGAGCAAACAACTCTTGAAAAATTAGTGGCAACCATAGTTGTTTAGAAGCTATTTAGGGACTTAAAAGCAGTTGGTCATTGCTATAAAAAGCCTACAATGACTCAGCTTATAAGTATGCAATCTCTATAGAGAAATCAGCTTTAACATCTGATAATGGTCATGTAAAACAAAGGGGAGCATGTTCCTGGCACAACCTCTCAGAAGGCTACAAGCTCAAGTGTAGAGGATATGAATCCATCTTAGACATGTGGCTTGGAATCACCCTAGGGCTATAGTTTGTCTACTCAAATGGTCACAGGTCATCCAAAGAGACTATCCAAATCAGAAAAATCTGAGATGGAACAACAAAATTGCTGGCACCCCCATGGTCCCAAGGCTATAAGCTCAAGCTTCCATGGGAGCTTCAAATAAGTAAATCCTATATATATGGCATAGATCTAACAATACTATGCATACATAGGAAAATAGCAGATTGAATATGCATTAAAATAAACTTTTCATTGATTAAACAATACTTACAATGAAAGTCCTCAAGGCAACAGCCTTGTGCAGGACAGCCCTCAACAGATCCCAAAGCTTACATAATCCATTACAAAACTAAATTAAACTAAGTCTAATTGCTTACAAAGATCATGGCCAACAAGTGTTGGGTTATGGAAGAAGAAAAAGGAAAAAGATGATGATCTAACCCTAACCCTAATCTGCTAGAGCTCACAGTTGACTGAGGTTGAAGGAATGATAGATTTCTAAAAATAGAATACAACTTATATATCAGTGCTCAATCCCTTAGCCAATAAGAGATTAAACCTTGATTTTATGGTAGACATGGCTCCTTTATAGCCCTTGGATGCCTCGAGATGTGTGCATAGAGATGAAGGCCTCAGAATGTGTGCCCTAGACCTGGGGAAATCCCCAAAGTATCCTTGAGTATGAAAATAGAAGTGGAACCCGAGCATCGCGCGATTGGGATGTGCTTGTTTAGTTCCTCGCGTGACTTGTTCTGGGGTTGAAGTAGCTGCGGCAGAGTGCTCGAGAGGTGAATTTACAGTGAATGGTCTTAGCTCGCGCAGTGGAGCTTCAGGTGATTCCCATCATGTGGATGTCACGTGGCACAGCTCGCGTGGAAGGTTTAGACAGTGACGCATGCGAGAGCTTCGTGAGAGATTTTCTAGGACTCTCTCTCCTCTTGAGCTATGCGAGAGCTGCGTGAGTGGCTGGGATCTTTTGTATAAATGAGCCTCACGATAACTGCACACGCGGCTATTCTAAGACTTTCCTGCCATGGATTGCACGAGTACTTCGCGACATGAAATGAGTGTGAAATGCCTGGACTTTGTGAGAACTTCGCGAGTAGGATTTCTGAACCTTCTAGTGCACGAGTGTTTTGCAAGAAGCTAGATTGTGGAGAGAAAATGAAGCTCACGACAGCTGCACAAACTAGCTCCCCGAGCACATTTCTTCACTGAGTTGCGCGCGTTCTACGCGAGTGTGAATATATTATAGGCCTATGAACCTCGCGCCAACTGTGCGAGGCAATTTACTATGTTCTACTGTTGTGTTCCTTTTACTGCTGTAGCCTCCAATGCTTGGGTGCAATAATCATTCCTCTTTTGGACTTCTAGGGCCCACCTTGGCATGCAATATGATCACCATGGTGTGTGCCACCAAGGTATATTACATGTTCTTGCCTCAGCTCCATATCTTAACTTCAATACTCTCTCTTTTTAGCTTCAAAAGCATGGACTTTGTACTAAGCTGCAACTATTATTACTAACTACAAAATAGGCTAAACAAAGGATTATTAGACAACTCCAAGGTGTAGTAAAGGCTAGGTTAAGAGGTGAAAAGTGATACCTTTCAGTGAATAACACACCCCCAAATCTAATCTTTGCTAGTCCTCGAGCAAAGCAAAATTTAAACAACTACTCTAGGAATGTAAAAGCCGCTTTCGTAGATAGCACAGATGCATTTAGCTTATGCATCAAGCCTTTTAAACCCCTAGGTGATCCCTAGTAGAGGAGTGAAGTCTCGTGAGGGTTTTCAATGAAGATACCCACAAACTTCTCAATAAAACAGTTAACAAAAGTGCACACATTATCAAATCAGTTTTCAATGAACATAGTATCACTCCACCCTTGATTCTTTTCAACATGTGTGGAGTTTTAAATATATGAAATGCATAGACCATTTAATCATGAAAAACTCTTACATGCATGCACATCATTTCCAATCAGCTGATAAAAAAAAAGAAGTAAGTGTATGTCAGTACTAAGCTTACCATCAATTCAAAAATTAGGTTTAGACAATGCCCAATACACTAAATTTTAGACCCAATGCTTATCAGGGCAGTTTCGCAAAAATGAATTTGAGGGTTTTCATTTTTACACAAGCTCAAGAGCAGTTACAGACCCCAAATACGTCTGCAAGTATGAGCATAGGCAAGGCATCTAATTTCTGGTGTCATTAACTATTTTTCATCATAGATTGAACAACTCCTCATCTCCACATAACATCTCATTCCAATTAGTATCAATAAGGTCTTATGACTGGGTTGTAATGTGGCTTATGGGTGGATGTTACAAAGAATGGAAGGGTAAAAAGGTTGCAAAATTGAGAAAGCAGTAGGTGAAGGAGGTGATTCATGACTTCACCTTCTTAAATGCAACATATTTCATCTTCTTGGATATTTTTCAGATTTGAAGTGGCCAACTTCTCCTCTTCTTTTTACTTTTTCCAATCAAATCTCCTCTTGACTCCTCTCTCTTCCTTTTCATTATTTTTTTCTATTTTTTATTCTTCTTTTGGATACATTTTTTTAATTTTTTTTTTTTATTTTTCTGAAATGCCACTCTCCTCCCAGCTGCTATACTGTTGTCCTCCTTTTGTATTTCTTTTCCATTCACCAAATGTTGGCCCTAGCTTGTCCATTTCCAACTTCTTCTCCTTTACCTTCTGAATTCTCAGAGTGAGGGTAGGGTTGGATCAGTTCTACAGGTTTAGGTGCAAGTACTCTAGTGTATTTTGGAGAAAACTAGAATTTTAAGGCTCAAAAGCTGTATGCACAAGGGCAGTTTACTAGGTTTGGTATCTTTAGGCTCAAACTGTCCAAGAGACGGCCTTGATCCTTTCTTAAATGTCATGGGTACTATTAGCGATTTCAACTTTGAGATGCCTAACTTCTAGTGAGAAAATAAACTCTGCCAATCCTTAGAGCAAGAAGAATTGCTAAAGACACTCCTCAAAGAGAAAAAAAAAATTTATAGGCCCAAATCTCAGCAGGTATGGTCTTCCATTGAACTCATGGGCATGTCCTTGACTTTTTCTCTCTTTAATGGTTCACTCAGTGCTAACATAAGTGAGTTTTATTAATGTTCACGTCATGGAAATATTAAAGTTTAAAAGATTTTAATGCAAAAGGTCTGCAAAATTTTTAAATTTCCTCATTTTTAGAGTTTCTTAGGTGAACTTAGCTCTATTTCTATCTTACTCACTTGATTCTGCGGCACTTAGGTTGACTACTTCATCGGCATACCCTACCACACCCCCAAACCTATGAGGAATAGTGTCCTCACTGTTTTAGAGATAAAGAATATGGGCAGTAGGGTATGTTTATAAATAAAACACACAATGGAAATAAAGACAGTACAACATAATGGGAATCAATCAAACACATATAAGAGAAATAAAAAATAAAACGAAATTTCATTCATAAAATAGTAATATATACAATGCAAGTGAAATGAAGTATAAAAGTTCCAAGAAAGTAAAGAAATCCTAACTAACTATAATTACAAATCTGCATCATCTGAATCTACATCTATGTGCTCTTGAACAGATTTTCCTTTTTCTTTCTTGAGAGAAGCAACAATGGGCTTTGATCTCTTAGCAATTATCTTCCTGTGTTTGGTGTTGCTTCTTTTCTTGGGAGTGGGTGCAGGCTTTGAAGAAGGTTCTTTGATTTGGACTCCAGGTTTTAATTTTCTAGGATGAGGAGCAGTTGTAGGGGGGAGCTGCTACAGTGTAGTGAGAGGCAGCTGCTAAGTCTCTATCAGCCAACGAAGATAGGGTTTGCCTCCAACCATGCTTCATCTTCTTCCTCTCCATCTTGTGAGTTAATTTCAGCATCTTGATTTGATGGAGGAAGGGTTGCTTAATTGCCGCATTGATAAATGTCATTCCATTGATTACATCCCTTCTGATGTAAGGGTTCTCATCCATGGCTCTCTTAAGAGCAGCAAATGGTGGGGTGGACAATGAAGAAGCATGAACTATTATCCTCTCAGTTGGGTCCTCTAGGCTGAGGTAGGGAACGAGTACAGGTGATGGAATGGGTAGGGTGGATGTAGAGGGTACTGGCTGGGGGTCTTTCACTACCTCAGGATTAGTTTTGGGGAATGAAGAGGATAATGGCACTTGTGTAAGGGTAAGGTCCACTACCTCAGGTTCAGTTTGGGTTGAGCTAGACGCTTAGGTAAGTGGGCTAGTAGGCAACAATACCAGCTCATGCTCAGTTTGGGTGGCTGCAAAGGGGAATATAGGTGGAGGAATAAATGGTTGTTGTGATGGTGGGGTTAATATTAATAAGGTGGTCTAAATGGCTTCTAGACTGGATTGAATGGTGGTCTGGTTTTGGATGGTTGAATGAATTGCTTGAAGGCTGGCCTCCATGGTTTTTTGGCTTTGGGTGTTGGCTAACATTTGGGTTTGGTGAGAAAGAAGGAGGCTAAGGATTTGGGGTAGGGGTCAAGTGTGGCTGAGGTAGATGGCTGGGAGGTGGAAACAGGTTGAAAAGGAGTGGTAGGTGCATGGTGGAAGATAGAGGGTTGAGGTGAAGTGGGGATTTGGGTGAATTGGATTGGCTAGGGAATCAGGTAAGGGAGTAAAATCATTCCTGATGTCCTCCAAAATGGAGTCCATCATAGTAGCGTACTCCTCCGTGGTGTATGGGTGGTGGTCATGGGAATGGTCAAATGGTTCAGTGGTGGAGGGTTCTATGGGTGTATATGTAGTAAAGGTTTGTGGAAAATCAGTCATGGATGGTTGGACAATGGGAATGTGTGGGATGTTAGGGAGCTGAGGTTCACTCTCATAATAGTGGAATGGAGAGGGTAGTGCTGGAGAGGATGGGTGTAGATCAGTGGGTATGGGATCTTATATGGTAGTTGTTTCAGTGATAGGAATAGGCTGGGAGATATAAGGTGGGTTGAGGCTCAATTGGGGCTTTGGTGTCTCTCCTTTTAATTTAGGTTACTTTTACAGGTGGGCTGTAGTGGGCTGGGTACATTGGCAATGGTTGAGAGGGGACTGCTGGTGTGAGGGTAGGCATGGACGCAAGTATGGGTATGGGTATTGGAATGGACACAACAGGGATGGTGGGTAGTGGGATAAGGAAGGGAGGTGTGGGCAAGGGTATGGTAGGTGTAAGTGAGATAATCAGTGATGAGGTAATGGGTAAGGTAGGAATGGCTGGTAAAATAGGGGTGGCAGTAGTAGATATATCAGCAGAGGTGGCAGCAACAGACATAGCAGGGGTGACTGTTGCAAAGGCTGAGGTAGTAGCAGTTTCATCTTTGATGGTGGAGGCTTCTTAAGCCAGCTGCTCTTTCTTCCTCTTCTCTATCAGTGCATGGCTAATCCGCCATTGCTTTTTCTCACATTTACTAGGGACAAGTTCATTGTCTCCTCTTTCATTTGGAAAGGGTAGCCCCCATTTTCAGCAAAGCAGTGATGAGCCTGTAATAAGGCATGGGGCTTCTGCTTATTCTTTACCTTCTCATGGATGTCTTGAATTCTCTCAAATATGAGCTGGGCAACATCAATGTAATGGCCCAAGGAGAAGAAATAGAGGGCATCAGCTATGGGAGCCCTTCTCTCTTGCTGGTGCCTCGAGTAGTAGACATTCTTCCTCAACACTCCATCCATAAAAAGGAGGCTTGGGTCCAAGTCCCTTTTTCTTATGGATACCCTAGATGCAGTAATTTCTCCAGTAATTTCCATTGTAATCTCTAGAATGGTTACAGTCAGTGGTACTCTTAAGCCACACTCAGGGTTGTAGGTGGTTGGTATACCTAGGATCTCTACTGTCTCAGCTGGGTTGAACAACATTTCAAAGTTAACAATCAATACTAGCAAAGCAGGGTTTCCATCATCACCTGTCTTGACCCTAATGTCCTGATAAAATAGTTGTACTAGCCTAGGAAAAACTAACTACAGTGGGGGCCTAAGCATGGGTAATATGGAGGCCTTGGTGAGGAATTTAATGGAAGCAGTAGTTAATGGTTCTTCCTCAAAGAATGCCTTATCAAAGGTAGTCTCAGCCTCCAGTTTGATGGCAGCCACAAACTCAGAAGGAGTTGTCAGTGGATTGGGATTCTCATCAACCTCCTTGCCCTTCTCCTACTTTTTCTTAGATTTCTTAGATTTCTTAGCACTTTTGGAAATCGGAAGGTGGTCTATGGCCCTCTTCTTAGGTGGTGTTTTCTTCTGGGGAATAGGGGTCTCAGAGGCAGCAGCAAGCTCAGTGGCCTCCACAGTGGCTACCTCTGCAATTCTCACAAACTTTCTTGTGGCCATGGGACTGCTAGTTGTTGAGGGTTCACCAAGGCTGCTAGACTATCAATGAATTTGGAGCTCTTAGCCATGGTTACACAGATTTCAAAAAATTTGGTCTTGAAATACAAATCTAAGGTAGCTCCCAGTCCACTAAGGTTACCCCACACAGACTCCTCAAAAAACAATAATCAAAGTAAAGGAACTACCAAAGGAAGATCACAGCTGGGAGGAGATAGAGCACTTACCCTTATAAAGCTTGGGTTTTAGTTAAAATGCTGCATAGAGAATCAAATCCTGCCACACCAAGTGCAAACTGCTCAAAAGTTAATGTGGAGCAAAATGGTAGGACCAGGGGGCATGTGCTTGAGCAAAATGGGCAATATGGGAGAAAGATGGGAAAGGAGAGCTCAGAGGTGATTTGGAAGTTAGGGCACAGAGATAGGATAATGAAAAATGAAGAGAATCGCGGGGTATGAATGGGTGAAACTCCTGCCTCGCGGAGTTCTCGCCAGGTAATCGCGGGGTAGAAGTGGAATCTGGATCTCGCGAGAAGTATATTTGCAGACCTCACACAGCTGAAATTGAATATCGCGAGTAGTATGTTTGCAGAGAAGAAAAGGCCTCGCGGGGTTAAAATTTAGTCACTCTTCAGGTGTTTTTCTCATGGGGCTCTCACGGAGATGCAAATTCCATATCAAAGCCCCGCTAGAATACTGTATATGCTTGATTTATGGCTCACAAGGCTTAGTTAGACATGCGGGAAAGCCCAAAACTGCTCGCGAGGGTGAAATGTAAGCCACTGAGCTTCGCGACAGAGCTAAATTCAATACTTCTCAATGCCTGCACACTAGAATGTGCATCTAAACTGTCATGCACCTTGCCATTATGCATCAGCACCAAATTTCTTCACACCTCATCCATTTCACCTCTGATAAACTCAAGCCATTTGTATACATATGCACAGAGTACAAATCCTAGCAATCAAATGACTTTAAATCACAATAGGGAAATGCACAACCCACACTCAGCAACATACTCATCAGATTATGTTCAATTTTCTACATACTAACACAATACATGATAGATTTGTAAAAGAAACAAAGACATGACACTAACACAGTACATGACAGATTTCTAAACACATAACATAAAAAACAAACAAAAATAGTACATGACAGATTTGTAAAAGCAAACACACAAATTAAAGCAACTACAGTACACAATTTACAGAGTTGTGGATCACTTACCAGTGAGAGGTTCATGAAGGTAGATGGTCTGAGGAGGCTCCACAGAATTTTCAACACAAATCTTCAACCTTTGACCATTCACTTTCATGCTCTTCCCAAAAATGGGATCCATGATCTCTACAGCACCAGATGGGGAGGCATGGATGACAGTATAAGGTCCATCCCACCTTGATTTTAGCTTCCCTGAAATTTTTTTTAACTTGGAGTTAAATAACCAAACCTTGGCACCTTCTTTGAAATCCTTCTTCATCAGTCCCTTGTCAAAGAAAGCTCTAGATTTTTCTTTGTAAATCCTTGAGTTGGCATATGCATCCAATCTGAACTCCTCAAGCTCTGACAGCTGCAGCTTCCTACACATTCCAGTAGGTGTTAGATCCAAATTCAAAGTTTTAACAGCCCAATAGGCTCTATGTTCCAACTCCACTGACAAGTGACGGGCCTTGCAGTAAACCAGTCTGAAAGGGGACATGCCAATTGGGGTCTTATATGCAGTCGTATAAGCCCACAGTGCATCATTCAGCTTCATGGCCTAGTTTTTCCTATATGTCCTAACTATTATCTCTAGGATGTGCTTAATCTTCCTATTTGAAATTTCAACTTGCCCACTAGTCTGGGGTGGTAGGGAGTTGCAATCCTATGGGTAACAGGATATTTCTTAAGCAAGCTCTCAACATTTCTGTTACAAAAGTAGATGCCTCCTTCACTGATGATGGCTCTAGGGATGCCAAATCTTGAGAAGATATTTTCTTTGATGAATTTCAGGACAACCTTGTGGTCATTAGTCCTTGTGGCAGTGGCTTCAACCCACTTGGACACATAGTCCACTGCCACAAGGATAAAACTGTAACCATTTGAGGGAGGAAAGGGGCCCAAAAATCAATTCCCCAGATATCAAGCAATTCTACAATGAGAGTACGCTGCAATGGCATTAAACTTTTTCTTGACAGGCCACCCATTTTCTGACATCTGACACAGGCTTACAGTGGGCATGTGCATCCTTAAACAAGGTCAATAGAAGCCACACTGTAATACCTTAGCTGCTATTTTCCTCCCACTGAAGTACCCCCATAGGCATTTTCATGGCACATACTCAAAATATTGGGAATGTCACTATCAGGGATACATTTTCTTATAATTTTGTCTGCACAATACTTGTATAAGCAAGGACCCTCCCAGAAAAGTAACTTGACTTGTCAAAAGAACAAGTCTTTATCGATTTTGGTCCAATGGGAAGGGATCCTGCGAACAGCCAAGTATTTCCCAGCTTAAGACCAAATTGGTCTCTTCATACCTTTGCAAAACTAGGTCAAGGTGACTTAAGCACTAACTAAAGTTATACCCATAGGCTAAAAAATCATCCATAAAGATTTCCAGGAACTTGTCAATCATATCAGAGAAAATTGTATACATACACCTCTAAAATGTGGGTAGGGCATTACATAGACCAAAAGGTATTCTCCTACAGGCAAAAGTGCCAAAGGGACATGTAAAGGTGGTCTTCTCTTGATCTTGAGGATACATAGGGATTTGGTTATATCCTGAGTATCCATCAAGAAAGTAATAAAATACTTTCCCAGCCAATTTGTCTAGAATTTGGTTGATGAAAGGGAGAGGGAAGTGGTCTTTTCTGGTTTTGGAGTTGAGTTTTTTGTAATCTATACAAACTCTCCAGCCAGTGGTCTCCCTGGCTGGCTCAACTCTCCAGAATTTGAAGTAAGAACTATTATGCCTAACTTTTTAGGGACCACCTGAATTGGTGACACCCATTCTGAATCTGAAATGGGGTAAATTACCCCTGCATCCAACAGTTTTACTATCTCTTTCAAGACCACCTCTTGCATGTGAGGATTAAGCTTCCTCTGTATCTTCCCTAGAGGGTTTAGAATCCTCTTCCAAGTGTATTTTTATGCATACACACAGAGGCATCAATCCTCCCAAGATCAGCAATTGTCCAACCTATTGTCTTTTTGTGCTTCTTGAGAACACTCAACAATTCCTCCTCCTGGTCACTAGTGAGAGAGAAAATCACTGGAAGCTTTTTATTCTGCCCTAAGTAAGCATAATTTAATGTGTCTAGCAGCTGCTTAAGCTCCAGATCAGGGGGACTATCAATGGAAGACAACAAAGGTGCCTCGGTGGTTTGAGGAAGGGGCAGCAATGCAGTTTTCGAGCTGGAATGCTACACTAGGCCCACAGAAGGCTCTATGGTGGTGTTGTTTTTTATCATGAAAGCTTGGGCCTCCTCCTCCACCTCACTCCAAATATATTCCAAGTTCTTAGCAATATTATTCTAATCCAGAAGATTGGATAAGTCTTCTTTTACAAGGCCATCTAGTACATCTATTACACGGCAGCCCTCAATGTCCATATGAGGCTGCATGACAGTATTGTACACATTTACTAGGCCTTCATATTCCCAAAGGTCACCACCATCACCTTAGACTTGCATTGAATGGAAGCATGGTAGTGACCAATAATGGCTTGCCTAAGATGACAAGAATTGGGGTTTTACTTTTGCAAGGATCCATGTCTAAAACTAGGAAATCAGCAGGGTAGTAGAACTGGTCTAGCCCCAGCAAAACATCCTCCACCACACCCATAGGTCTTACCTCAGACCTGTCAGCCAGTTAGAGCACAATTGGAGTTTGTTTTAGCTACCCCCAAACCTAGCTCCTCATATATAGAATATGGGACCAGGTTGACACTGGCCCCCAAGTCCAAGAGGGCTCTACCTATGGTGTGGTTTCCAATGATGCAAGAGATGGTAGGTACCCTTGGGTCCTATATTTTTTCAGGTGTGGCTATAGGTAACACTGATTCCATATGTTCCACAGCAAAGACCTTTTTAGACAACTGCACCATTGCTTTCCTTTTTTGTGTACATAGGTCCTTTAAGAATTTGGCATAGGTAGGGACCTGTTTTGTAGCATCAAACAAGGGCAAATTTATCTTGACCTGCTTGAAGGTCTCCATCATTTCCTTTATCTGAGCATTCCCCTTATCAAAAGGAGATGGGCCAGCAAGTGCATGAGAAAATGGCAGCTGTGGTGCTGCTAGTGCCACAACTGCATGCCTAGTAATATCATGGTCAAATTTTTATTTTTTTATCTTTTCTTCATTTATTACTTGTTGTCGGGGCTCAACATCAGCCCCTTTATTTTATCCTTTCTGCTCCATAGCAAGGGATAAATTCAATGGTTCTTCTACACTGACATTTTTTCCTTTTCATTCTCCATGGTCTCCTCAGCTGCCCTGCCCACTTGAATGCCAACCACCCTGCCACTCCTCAGGGTAGTGATTACATTGGCCTCCTAATGGATAGAGGAGCCTTCTCCAATCATGTGCTGCCCTTTAGGGTTGGCCAAGGGTTGACTAGGCAACCTGCCCTCCTCTCTCTTCTTCAAAGCATTACAGATTTGACCTAGTTGGTCCTCTATTTTTTTAATGCTTTGCCCATCAAAGTTCACAGTTTGTACTAAGTTTTCCAAATTTTGTGCTTATTTTATTAATTTGAAAACAGATGGGGAAAAGAATCAAAATAAAACAAAACAAAATAAAATCAAAGATGGAAGACACAAAAGCACAAAACCAAAACCCATAGTCCTGCAAGAATCCAGGGTCTGTTGCAGCAAGTTTTAAGTAAGTGTTTGTCCCACAGAGAAATTGATCTAGAACCAAAAAAAGGGTTGTATTAGTAGGCCTCCAGATCTGACTACAGATCTGAAAATCCTAAAGAAAGGGAGTTGGGTGTCAGAACTACACTACACTAAAACTAAAAGAAGAGAAAGAAAGTGCAGTATTATCCTAAAGAAAGGGTCTATGAAGAAGGTGATGAAGGTATGTGTTAAAATAAAGATAAAAATTAATGGGAAGTAGACAACTAAGCTATGGTTATTTCAATCATGTAACTATGATCTAGAGCTATCTCTGCAGCAATCCTTCTGATGGCTACAAGCACATCTGAAAGGAGAAAGAATCTAACTCAATTCCTATGATTTAACCTGGTCTGTTAAGGCTATAACCTGTCCACTTCAATAGTTACAGACTATCCAATAGAGAGGATCAAAACATATGAGTTAAATCAGAAAACCAATATGATCCAAGGGAATGGGCTAATCTTAAGGCTATAACTTATCCACTTAAATGGTCACAGATTATCCAATAGATGTCCTCCAACCAATGAATCAAATCAGAACATAAAAATTATTACAGACACTATGTTTGCCAGGCTACAAGCTTAGGCATCCATAGGAGCAAACAACTCTTGAAAAACTAGTGGAAACCACAGTTGTTCAGAAGCTATTTGGTGACTTAAATGCAGCTGATCATTGCTATAAAAGGCCTGCAATGACTCAGCTCACAAGTCAGCAATCTCTACAGAGAAATCAGCTCTTACATCTGATAATGGTCATATAAAACAGAGGGGAGCTTGTTCCTGCCATAACCTCTCACAAGGCTAGAAGCTCAAGTGCAGAGGATAAGAATCCGCCTCAGACCTGTGTCTTCGAATCACCCTAGGGCTATAGTCTATCCACTCAAATGGTCGAGGCTATCCACAGAGGCTATCCAAATCACCAAAATTTGAGATGTAACTAGAAAATTGATGCCACCACCATGGTCTCGGGGCTACAAGCTCAAGCTTCCATGGGAGCTTTAAATCAGGAAAATCCTATGTATATGGCATTGATCAAACAATACTATTGACACATAGGAAAACAATAGATTGAATAAGCATAAAAATAAACTTTTCATTGATTAAACATTACTTAAAATGAAAGTCCTCAAGGCAGCAACCTTGTGCAGAACGGCCTTTAATAGATCCCAAAGCTTACATAACCCATTACAAAACAGAATTAAACTATGCCTAATTGCTTACAAAGATCATAGCCAGCAAGTGCTGTGCTAAGGAAGAAGAAAAAGGAAAAAAGATGGTGATCGAACCCTAATCGTAATCTGCAAGAGCTCATAGCTGACTAAGGTTGAAGGAAAGATAGATTTCTAAAACTAGAATACAGCTTATATATCAGTGCTCAGTGCCTTGGCCAATAGGAGATTACAACTTGATTTTATGGTAGACGTGGCTCCTTTACAACCCTTGGATGTCTCAAGATGTGTGCATAGAGATTAGGGCCTCGAGAAGTGTGCCCTAAACCTAGGGAAATCCCCAAAGTATCCCTGAGTATGGAAATAGAAGTGGAACTCGAGCTTTGCGAGGCTGGTATATGCTAGTTTTATTCCTCACGCGGCTTGTTGCGTGGTTGAAGTTGCTACAGCAGAGTGCTCGCAAGGTGAATTTGTAGTGAATGGTGTCAGCTCGCGTAGTGGAGCTTCAGGTGATTCCCATCACGAGCCACAACTCGTGTGGAAGGTTTAGACTGTGACGCGTGTGAGAGATTTTTTGGAACTCTCTCTCCTCTTGAGCTATGCAAAAGTTACACGAGCGGCTGGAGTCTTCTGTATAAATGAGCCTCACGAGAACTGCGTGTGGCTATTCTGAGACTTTCCTCCCATGGACTGCACGAGTGCTTCGTGACATGAAATGAGAGTGAAATGCCTATACTTTGCGAGAACTTCACTAGTAAGATTTCTGAAGCTTCTAGTGCATGAGTGCTTCGCGAGTAGCTGAAGTGTGGAGAGCAAATGAACCTCATGGCGGTTGTGTGAAGTAGCTCCCTGAGCACATTTCTTCACAGAGCTGTGCGAGTTCTGCGTGAGTGTGAATAAATTGCAGGCCAATGAACCTCGCGCCAACTGTGCGAGGTAATTTACTGTGTTCTGATGCTATGTTCCTTTTACTGCTGTAGCCTCCAATGCTTGGGTCCAATAACCATTCCTCTTCTGGACATCTAGGGTCCACCTTGGCATGCAACTTGGTCACCATGGTGTGTGCCACCAAGGTGTATTTTCTATTCTTGCCTCAGCTCCACATCTTAGCTTGAATTATCTCTTTTTGGCTTCAAAAGCATGAACTTTGTACTAAGCTGCAACTGTTATTACTAACTATAAAATATGCCAAATAGAGTATTATTAGACAGCTTCAAGGCATAGTAAAGGCTAGGTTAAGAGGTGAAAAGTGGCACATTTCAGTGAATAACAAGAGGATCCTTACCTTTACAAGTGTTGTGCAGATCAAATTGTGAGGAGGTGTGTTCCTTAAAATAAATTCCATGGCATTCTTTCAATGAGCCATAAGCAGGCATGTGGAGGTCATTTTGAGGGAAGAAAAACTACTGTGAAGGTGCTCCAAAGTGGATTCTATTGCGTCGACATCTAGTCTCGCCGATCAAACGCACATTCTATGCCGGATCAAAGGTTTATTTCCTTTTTCCATGTCATCATCTCTTAACCCTATTTTTTTTTATTTGTCTTGATTTATTTTCAATGTGGTTAGGATTCTTGCATTTTTTAGATAATAAATGAATGATTTTCTGTGTAAGCATGATCGTCCATGATCCATTTGATTGATTTTTTGTGCATCAGCATTGATTTGAGTGGAAAACTTGCTTGAATGGTGTCGTACTCTTCTTTTCCCCCCTTTTTTTTTCTTTTTTTTGGATTTTCTTAGATTATTTGTTGGTGTGACTAGGGCCTTCTGGGATTTAGAAGATTTTTTGTGACTTTTTGCATCCACGCATGGATTTTAGAAAACCAATATATATATATATATATATATATATTTGATTTGTTTATTTATTATTATTATTATTATTATTTTTTTTTTTACTTTTTTTTCTTTGCAAAAATAAAAAAAAATGGTGAGAAAAAAATAAAAAACAAAATACCCACAATCCGTGTATGTATTGGGGATTTCGATCCAAAGCTTGTGAAAACTTTGGAAAATGAGGTTTTTCCTCTCTTTTTTTTTTAAATGTGGAGGAACGCTCTAGGATCGCCCATCTTCATGTTCTTACAGAAATGATGATGATGAATAAAAAGGGGCATACTTACCTTCTTAAGGCCTGTAGCAATCGGTTTCCCCTTACTGATATTCTCTTAACACTTGCAGCTTGTTCTCTTTTAGGATCTTAAGTGAAGAGGAGCAGGGTCATGAGGGTGGTACTGAGGTGATCTATGGTATCGGGGGGGAGAATCTTATTCCGGTGCAGCGTTCTTCCCGGATCTAGTACGAGATGTAGGGCCAGGAGCCCACAGTGGGTTACTCCACCAATAGTACACTCACATTTCCAATTTTGGGATTGTCGGTCAGGTAAGAAATAATCTTTTATTGGTTCCCTTCGTGCGAGCTTTCTTTATTCCAAGACCTAACACCTCTTTCAATTTGAAGCTGTCTCTGCCCTCGATCATGTTTCGCGAAGGTTGGCACAACCTCCAACGTCTTTATATCTTCCTCTCTCAGGTTGTGAGGTTCCTCTTAGCCCAAGCTAGCTTCAGGGGCTTTCTCTCGTGCCCTGTCATGAGGGGTGGTTCGGCCTATGTGAAGGCCCTGGTAGAACGATTTCGGCCCAAGGCCATGACCTTCCGTATGTCAATGGCCTAGATGACCATCACCCCTGTCGACTGGTCGATGATCATAGGGATTGGGATGGGGGATATACTGGTGGCCAACCTTCGTGTACTAGATCAGGACGAGGTGGTTCAGTTGAGAGGGGATTATCCCTCCTCCCGGGATATGAGCGGCTTTGAGGTCAAGCTATCTTGGTTGGCCGATCTATTTGAAGAGAATGAATTGCTGGATCAGAACCAGCAGGACATGGTTATTGTTATTGAGCCTGAGTGTGCAATGATGTTGGCTTGTATCTCACTCCTCTTTCTCTTGGGCAAGACTCTTTTTGCCAATGCTAGTGGTGGCTGGGTCTCATTGTCCCTACTCAGCCTTATGGGAAATTGGGATAATGTGCATCTTTATGATTGGGGTGGTGATGGGTACGCCGTACTAATGGCCAGCTTGGCTCAAGAATCGATTGGGGACTTGGGTTTCGTTCTTAGTTTTTAGCCTGTAATAGAGGTAACCTATAACTCTTTCACTCTTCTTGGTGCATTATTTATTTTTGCCACTATCTTTCTTGTCTGCTCCTTCTTTCAAATCTGGGGATACTTACATTTTCAGCCGGGCCGCCCCCTCCTTTTCTCAGATGAGTTCACCTAACCCCTCATGAACACTTGGCATAAGAGTCATCGCAGAGACCTAGAAATGAAGCATTTGGAGTTGGGCCAGAGGTCCCAATTTGATTTTATGATCCTGGAGCACGTATGGATACTTCCCTTTTCTCTTTCTCAGAGAGATTTTTTTTGGTGATGTTTGTTTGACTAATAGGACTCTCTTTATCTAAGCAAATCACCTTTGATCCTTATGTTGGTTCTCCCTTTTGGGATCGAGTTGCCATGGGCCAATCCCTACTGTTCATGGACCGTCGGGTTATTTTTTTCAATGGTGCTTGGGTCAAAGCCTACTTTTTGGGAGAGAGAGTAGTGCATTAACCGATATTATTTTGGTGTATCGAAGGGTCCTCCTGGGGATGTCATCTCTCCTAAGGGCACGATTGAGAAGCTCTCAGTTGGGATCCTCCACCACGGGGTCCCCGTTGATGATCTTTTTGAGCATGGAGGGTATCTGATGTGGTACGAGTCCCTTTCCTACCGGTCTATCCCTCTACGCTTTATACCTGGTGCCAACTTTCTGGCCTTTGGCAGTCCATGATCTCAGGCAATCCTCCCTTTCCTTCATGCAGGTTCCTGATGGTTTTGGTTTGATTTTGATCTTACTGCCTGGGCCTTTGCTACTTTCAATAGTTTGATGGGGGAGATGATTATGATGTGGAAGATGCAGTAACATGCCTTACCGAGGCTCCAGGTGCTGGAGCCTCAGACCCTTCATGTATGGGTGTTTTGGGAGTTCAACTCTAGAGACTTAGGGGGGCTTCAGGTGCTTTGACAATGCCTTCCTCTCAAGATTGTGTGCAGATGTGACTGAGCAGACTCGCCCATCTGCTAAGGTGATCTGGGTCTCTCTTCCTAAGTTGATCCCAGGGGTGAGTTTTTTTTCCATTATATTTCCTTTTAAGGGAAATTCTTGCTTTTATATTACGGTTCCTACAGCTGATTTCTCTTTTTCTTTCTTTATTGTAGGATTACGAGTAAACTGTTAATCAGGCAGAGTACTATCGCCATATTGCCACCCTTTAGGATGTGAAAGTGGTAAGTGTCACACCGCTTGGCTCTGATTATTGCTTTGTTGCCCTTAACCTTTTAACTGACCTCAACTGAAAAATTTTCGGCATGATCTACAGTGTGCTCGTGAGAAGGAGCCAAGCTTGTTGCTTGGCAGGCTTTATGGTCAAGGGTGGGGGACATTAGGACATATCAAAGTACCTCACACCGGCACAAGAAGGCCAAAGGCACTGATTAGAATCAGCTTTTTCTATTTTTGATGAATATTTGAGACTCTTAGATATTTTTCTTTTTATTTTGGGAAGATGTAATGGATGATATGAGAATACACTTTTGATGGTTTGCTTTAGAATGAATGTTAGTGCTTTCCCTTTGTTTTGCCTACTCTATCTCTTCCTTCTGGCCCTGATATACTTGATTATTTGTAGGGTGGACGCAAGGGTTTTTTTTTTAATGGCCTTTGGGCCATGCATTTTGTTTAATACTAGTAAAACCTTGCATGTTTATGCGGTTGGTTCCTGAAAGAAAAACTGTATAGAAGTTAAATAGCAATTTTTAGTACCCTAGCACTTGATATGGGGTGCTTTGAATAAATTGCAAAAACTGTAAGTGGGCTGGCTAGAGGGCCGATAAAAAATAATCTTCCTTAATCCCCCTCTTTTTGGTGGCATTTTTGGCCAGACGTGTGTAATATATGCGTTAGGCAATTCTGGGAGGTAATTGGCCTAGCGTGTATATTGTACATGCTAAGGGCAACGCCAGATGGGTGTAATATATACGCTAGGCAATTCTGGGAGGTAATTGGCCTAGCGTGTATATTATACATGCTAAGCATGCCCTAGGGATTTTTTGCTTAGTGTGTGTAATAGGCATGCCAGGTAAAATTTGGGAAATTTTGCACTAGCGTGTGTATTACACACGCTAGGTGCTTTCTGGGGAGTGTGGAGCCTTTTAGGCCTGAGAATGCACCTTTTTCTTTCTTTTTAATTGGGTCTTGTATTTTTTGCTATCATTTTTTTTTGCTTCCCCGAGGGTGGATCCATTGTCCTACATTGATTTGTAATTTCAAAGACATCTTTGGATGACCATGGACCCTCTTTCCGACCCTGACTCGTATGGGGGGTCTGAGACCTTTATACGTCCCTCTTCGGGTATGGGGCCCAATTTTCTAACAAAATGGCTTGAAACTTTGAATGAGAGTGAGCTTCCAGATTTGGATCAGCTTGGATTGGCTCATCTCTCATCTTTCCTTGAAGACCCTCCGCTTTGGGATCTCATTTATGCGGCGGCTTCTTTTTGGGAAGTGGATACCAAGGTCTTCCGGTTTGGGAACTGCGCGTTAGCTCCCACTGTTGAGGAGCTCTTCAGGCTGTCGAGTTTGAAGTTGCACTGAAGCCTTGCCAGGGAAGTGCCGAAACTAGGTTACACTAAAGGCGTCGACACGACTTTGGGTTTGAAGAAAGCTGATTATGAGAAAAGCCTCATTGATGGGCCCGCCAAGTGTTCGATGAAATTCCTGAGAGAACTTTTTGGCGATGAGAGCTGCGGAAATTGCCAGTTACAAATTTCCATAACATAAAAGCTTTTGCTCTCTGTCTTCTTTCAGAGGTCCTTTTCATCACTGGGGGAGAGAGTTTCTTGCTTGCACATTGTGATATTCTGGCGGAACATGGGGGAGGTCATTCCGTAATGCATCTGGTTTTGATAGAGCTTTACTACTGCCTTAACACTTTTGCTTTGGGCAAAGTTGAGTACCTCTGGGGATGCCCTATTCTGTTCCAGGTCTGGCTTGGGGAGCAATTCACTATTTTGGGGCCCGTGCCCCACTGCTATGTTGTTTGTGGTGGGGCGGCTCACTACTTTTTTGGTCGATGTCATAGGTTGCCCTATTATTCACTAGAAAGTAACACTTTTCACCTCTTAACCTAGCCTTTACTACACTTGGGAGCCATCTAATAAATTTCTTTTGAGTGTGTTTGTAGTTAAGAATAAATTTGTAGCTTAGCATAACAGTCATGCCTAGAAGGCCAAAAAGAGAGGGATTTGAAGCCAAGGGTTGCAGCTCAGTGAAGAACATATGGAATATTATCATGGTACACACCATACTAACTATTTTTGTTGCCCAAGTTGCCCTAACAATCCAGTAGATGAGAGGAAGATGAACCTGAGCAGAGAAGATTGTTGCAGCAGCATGAGCACTACAGCAGAGGAGTAGAAGGCAAGCCTCGCGCAGCTCAGACAGTAGTGCTCACACAATTAGAACCACGCATAAGCTACCTCACGAGGTTTTGGCAAGGTTAGAACTGGTAGAACTTAATGCACTTGCTAGGCACTCATGCAGCTCCAAAGAATAGGAGCTTCAGAAGTATTCTCGCACAAACCTCATGCAATTTAAAGTTGTAATCAACCTACTCACAAGGTCCTCGCAAGGTTCATACATCCCCTGCTTCAAAACATCACACAGCTGTTGGGAAGCTCCCGCAGAGAAGCATCTTTAGAACTTCCTCTCGCGAAGCTCTCGCAAGGATCTCACACACCTCTATGACAAAATCTTCCATGCGAGAAGTCTAAAGCAGTCTCGCAAGGATCCTTGTGAGACCCAATATACACTGAAATCTATCCACGTGAGATCCCCGTGACCTAAATTACCTAAAGCATTTCCTCTCGAGTTGCAGTTCCCTTTGCACTTTATCTTCGCAATAACCTCACGAGCAGTTAATAGAGTCGTGCGAGCTGCTCTACCCACAACATACAGAACCTCGCGAGATGCTTTCCATCCATGCGTAGGTCCATGCGAGGAGCACACCTAAAGTAATTAATCTGCGTGAGGCACGAGCTCCAGCAGCTACCTGGGAGCACTGAGAGCAACTTCGAGATTTCAGATAGCACTCAAAACACATGCCCACATGCAAGTGTTAAGTACTAAAAAATTTCATTTTTCACCTCTTAACCTAGCCTTTACTACTCCTTGGAGCAATTTAATAATGCTCTTTTGATAGTGTCATGGGAGGCATGTATGTCTTGTCTGTAATAGGACCACGGGTGTGGTCGACATTTTTAGTAGGGTTACGTGATGGGAGTAGAGTGAGCGGCTGTCCCTTCTTCCATGTGGATAGCCTATGAGGCTACGCAATGGGACAAAGGGGATTTTCACTTGAAGCGAGATAAATTTTATGTAAAATCGAGAATTGCACATCTTTTTCCTGTCACGGGACCTAATTGCGCGCCTGATTTCAGGCATGCAATTCAGGGCTTAAAGGGTTGTTTACGCATGTGAATGTTAGCGTTGGATGGGATTGAGCACTCTAATCCTTGTGCGCGATCAAAGCGTCACCAAGTCAGTGTACAAGTGACCTTTCAAATTGCGTGGTGATAGTGGGTCTTTTAATAGGATCGTGCGGCCTTTCTCTAGCGCGGGATCGAAAGGTCGGCCACTTGCATGGGTGACAGTCTCATTGCACGCCTGATTGGGATCACGAGTTTTATATTGAACGCATTGTGGCTAGCACGTGATCGGATTAAGCACATGTGGTGAGGCGTGTGATGAAGGCCGTGTTCTATATAAGCAAGGGAGTTTTCATTTGTTTCTCATTCTCTAGTTTAGTCTCGATATTTGACCTTTCAGAGTGTTCTAGTGTTTTAAGATTCGTGTTTCAACGATATTGAGTAATCTAACCATCAAATTGGGATGGGGTTTCTTTCTATATTCATTATTTCGTGTGATCTTTGCCCTAAGGTGCTGCTCGGGGATAGTATTGCCTTGGGAATGGGCGGTATTGGGAGGATCCAGCGATGGCTCGTCTTCGGTGTGAACTGGAGCATTGGGTAAGTTCCCTCACTCTTCAGTTTGTTAGGTGTTATTATTATGTTGACTTAATAGTTTACTAACATGCATTGGTGCTTCAGCGTCAGGTTGCCGAGGACCTTCGGATGAGGGAGGCGACTGCTGCCTCTTTATGCCCAGAGAGTTAAGTATAATTTTTTATTGATTTTTTGATGTAATTATATTTAGGTTGTTTCGTCCTATTTGTCTATGACATATTTTCTGTTGGTTTGCTTGGTTTTTCGTGCAGGCTATTCCAAATTTCACTCCTGAGGTTCGCCCTTAGGGGTCGCTCCTATTCCTAGTCGGGTACGTTTAAGTTGATGTATTTATAGTTTATTAGCCATCGTAGAGTTATCTGATGTATTTGTTTGTTTTTGTTGCAGCCACCTACGTTCGACGTCCTTTCCGTGCCGACAGTTGATCCTGTGACTGTTGCGACGGTCGAGCGCCTTTTGGAGGAGAGATCAATCCTGGTAAAAAAAAAATATATATTTTTTTAGAAGTTTCTATATCGATTTTTCTTTTGACTTGGGGTGGTTACACAGGTTTGTGAGCTTGACGAGGCGCGTTTAGAGGTAGCGCGGGCACGTGCCACTCCCAAGGCGAGGCGAGTCCTTGGGGAGACACAGTCATGATGACCTATTTGTTGAGATGATGTGGCGTAGAAGACTCAGGTCAAGGCATTGGAGGCGGCATGTCGGTCGAAGTTGGCAGAGATGCAGGTGTCCATGGATCCGTTGCAGTATCATCTGGCGAGGGAGCGAGGACACATAGGCTAGCTAGTCGGCTTGAGGGATCAGAGAAGAGAGCTACGGGGTTTTCGTTCAGGCAGTCTCGCCACACATCACTTGATCGTGTCAGGAGTGATACTGGCGAGGATTCTATTACTCGTGGGGTTCTCAGTGGGCATCCTTCTCATTCTCGGTCAAGGCAGACTGTCAATCAGGCAAGCGAGGGGGGCTCTGTAGTGGGGTCGCACCGTCTAGAGGTTCCAGCAACTCCAAGCACCAGGATCATTTTTTTAGAAGACCAGTCTATGGACCTTCGAGCTGACGATACTGGGGACAGTGGTGCTCAACCGTCCTAGCGGTAGTGTAGGGAGTAGTTGTGTGCATGTGTATGTTTTGTCCATTGCGAGTGCACATTGTATATTCATGGCGGATGCCTCTAGTGACGATTGTAAAGAAAAACATAAAAGAAAATTTTGACATATATATTGAGATTTGGGTTTAGGTGTACTTGATCAGTTGCTTTTCTTTTAGTTACCTCTTGTGTCAACTTTTGCTTTTGTTCCTGGTGTCGTCAATCATCATCGGGACTTGGATGCTTTTCGAGCTGGCCCGGTGGTGGTTGAAGGTCACTTTGTATCTACACATGTAAGGGTAACACTATTAGCAATTTTTGTTCTCCCCCTTGCTAGTTGTCAAGTGGGTAAGTATGTCAGACCGGAGCCTGGTAACACAGGTAGATATATGTTCTTTTTTCTTCTTTTTTTTCTCTTTACTTTTTTTGTTTCTCTTCTTTTTTCTTTTTTTTTTTTCTTTTTTTTGATAGTAATGCAATAGGGAAAGAAAATAACTAGCATAGCAATAATAAATAAATAAATAAACTAAAACTAAAATAAATAAAATGCCCCAATGTAGGAGCGTGGTAGTATCGGTAGTATAGCGTCTTTGATAGCTTTCTTTGCACAGTAACTTCGACATTTTTTATCTTTCAGTGGATGAGTTGGTGATTTTGATATGATTCTCCTTCCGATCCAACAAAAAAAATGCCCCAGCGTGTAGATGCAGTGGAGCTTTTTTGGGCTTTAGATGAGCACTGCGGGTCTATGTGAAGTCATGGGTATCTGGTGGGTTAGTTTTGAAGAAAACGTTTATCAATACTGTCCTCAAACTGGGGGAAGTCTCTCTGATTGGGTCAGTTGCGTACGGGGTCTATCTTACAATGGTGGTCATCCTGTCCTGTGGTTATTAGGAGGAGTGTGGTAGGTACAACGGGCGATTGTATTAGTCATCATTCTTCAGTGTTCGATTTCATTACTTAGAGTATCCTGCGAGGCTTCCAACTTATCGTCCAAAATATAGCTTGTAGCCTAGAACGGGAGTACCTGAACTTCAAAATAAGAAAGAAATAAGATTTATTATTTACAAGTCTGAGATCCAAGAGAGATCCTAGACTACCTTCTCATCTCTTATTTCAAAATAGTTTTAGGTTTTCTTTTCATTTTATTTTACTTAGGAAACTTAATTTTTTACATTTTTATTAGAATAAAATACGGGTTAGATTAGATAAACGACAACTCTCTGTTGTCGGACATCCATGTACTCGTCCTAGTACTTCGAACATGTGCACTAGCAAGGTTTAAATATAAAATGATCAAGTTTTTAGCACCGTTTCCAAGGACTATGGCCTCCCGACTACAACTCCAATGGGGTGTGACCTGCCAAGGGGTCAAGACTACCCAAAATTTGAGGAACAGGTGCATTCCGTCTCAGTCCCGCCACCAATTGGCCCCTCATACTCCACCCGTGCCGCCCTCCTACTCGGCCTATTTTTTGAGGATGTAGTATTATACAAAACACTCTTCCCAATATCTCATAAGACCCAATGGCGTGGGGACCTTCTATAGGTCCTTTACACCGTCATAAAGGGATTGTGGTTTGAACCAGAGAAGCTAGTTTTCTTTGGGTTCCTTGATTCCCTGATGAAACTAGCGACACCCCGAGCTCTTTGAACCAGAGAAGCTAGTTTCGCTTTGGCTTCCTTACGGATGAGTGTTAAGACCTAAAAAGTACAACTTTTCACCCCTTAACTTAATCTCTGTTAGACCCTTAATCATTTAATAAATGTGTTTTAAGTCGAATTTGTAGGTAATAAGCAGCAGCCGTAAATAAACCCCTAACCAGGCGAAGAAGCCTACTGTTGACCCAAAAGCCCCTCAAAAGTGTGAAGGTTAAACCCAGACAGGGAATTGGCTGCAGCAGAGGCACAGCAAAACAAAAACAAATCAAGGAGAATGCCTCGCGCAGATGTCGTAGGACTCAATCAAATTAAAAAGAATACATCGCACAGTTATCGCGGGCTTCTGAAGGGAGCACCCCAACCGGTCGCAGTCTTGGCACCGTTCGTGAGTAGATGGATGTCAGCAGGGAGTAAAAAGTTTACTTCGCGAGGTTCTCGCGAGGCTAAGTTTTAAGAGCTCGAGAAGCACTCGCACTCTCGCGCAAATCAAGAGATAAGTTTTCAAACTTCGGGTGATTCACTGAATAGAGAGAGCTCCAGGCATTCCAGCGCGCGGCTGTCGCACAGTGGCCGCGGGACACACACTCTCAAGGAACAGCTCGCGCGATCAAGAAGCCTATGTACATTGTTCTCTTTACGAGGATCGCCACGGGATTCATCAAGGAACGAACTACGCGCGCCATTCTCGCGCCATTCAAATGCAAAGACCAATCCCGCGACGACCAAAGCATTCTCGCGATGATCAATGTACCAACCCCGTGATTGCAAGAGCTTCAAGTTAAAGCAACCCCGCAACGCCAATTCTACCACATGGTAAGAGCTACAAACCTTTTCTACCTAGCGAGGATTGAGTTCTAAACTTCTCCCCACTGCTGCAAGGGCAATCTGGGAATCTTTAGCAATTAGGGCACGCACTCCAATGCTCTAATCTCTGTGCACACGCCTCGAGGCATCCAAGGGACAAGAATGGGCCACAATTGCAATGAGGAGATTAGGGTTTTCCTAAACCTAATTTAGAGAGAACTGACTGCTATATAAGTGTAAGCCTAGTTTAGGTTTAGGAGACTTTTGTTCTTGACTTCTGTGCTTCTTCTTAAAATCGACTGTAGAATTACAGTAGGCTAAGGTTAGGGCTTATGAGTTTTTCTTTTTCCTTTTTCTTTTTTTTTTTTTTTTTCCTTCTCTCCATAGTCCATCACTTGCTGGCTATGCCTTTTGTATGATTATATGGTATAGTTTTTAATGGAGTTTTGTAATAGGATCTATTGCATGTATGGGATGGTGTTTTTGTTGTGAGTTGTTCTGTACAAGGCTGCTGCCTTGAGATCCTCCATTACTAAGTTGTATTGTAAGTAATGGAGGAATGCTTTAAAGGTTTTATTTAGATCCAAGTGACCTGTGTGTCTAAGTTAGGCACATTGCAGGCCTTCCCCCCACCACAGGATCCACTAAATCTGAATCCCCATGAGAGCTGGAGCTGGTAGCCCCGTGAACATGGTGGCGTCAACAATGTTCTTGTTCTGTCTTAGACCTCTGTGAGGAGGATAGCCTTTGTGGATAGTCTGTGACCATTCAAGTGGACAGATTATAGCCCTAGGGTGAAGCCAATCCATAGATCTAAGACAGATTCTTCTTCTCGGTACTTGTGCTTATAGCCTTGTGAGAGATTGTGCAGAGACAGACTCCCCTATATTTGTATAGACCCACCATTTGATTGCAGATCTGAGTTGGCTGTAGAGATTGTGGGCTTGTGATTAGATCACTGCTGTTTGTCTAAAGCAGTGAACAGCCAAGCCTAAAGGCTAGTACTCAAACTCTTGCTGGTCCTGTGTGTCCAGGCTCATGCACTTTGTAGGCCTAGCCCCACACACAGAACTTTAGAGGTTGAGGTTCCCATGGATTCTTAAGCTTGTAACCTGGATGAAGTAGTGCCTACAATGATGATCTTATTCTGTCCCATCTCTGGATTGTGGTTCCCCAATTGGATAGTCTGTGACCATTTAAGTGGACAGGTTATAGCCATAAGGGATTGGATCATGGCACAGGGATGAGCTGGATCCTTTCTCCTCTTTGGTGATAATGTAGCCATTGGATAGGATTTCTATAGCAGCAGATCTCAGTCTGAGTTATAAGACCCATCAGATCTGTACCTAATAACATACTTCTCACCCTTTTATATTTATTTTCTCACCCTCCACCCTCTTCCTTAACCGTTTCTGTAGTTTAGACATTAAGTTACCCTAGGATTTAGATTATAGTGACCTTAAATCCCCTTCCATTTAGGATTGCCAAATCTGTAGTCAGATCTGGAGAGCCTACTAAAGATAGCTCCATTGGAGCTTTAGATCAACTTTCCTTGTGGAACAAACTCTTACTTATCAAAACTTGCTACAACAGGCCCTGTATCTTACAGGACTGTGTATTTTTAGGCTTGTTGCTCTGTAGTTTTCACTCCATCTTTCATTCATTTTCATTCACCTCATTCTTATCATTGTCTCCAATAAAATCAGTAGTAAGCACTTAAAATAGCCGAACAAGTTTTTGGCGCCATTGCCGGGGAACCTTGATCTAATAGTAGACTCTAGATTTTTGTATTTTTTATTCTTTGGTAGCTGTACTTATGAATAATTGATACTGCTAATTTACATTTGGAAATTTTCTTACAGATCTAGATCGTAGCAGAGAAGGAGAGTAGAATTGCACTGAGAGTCTAGCTACTTCTATTTGCACTTCTCTAACCTTCAAAACCTCAGTTTATTTCTCCTTTGAAGATTCCATAGCAGTTGATTAGGATAGTTGCAAATTTTGTTAAGTGCAATGTGCCTGCGAATAGTCTTCCCTGCTGTTGGTGTGTGTGTATGTTAGGAAGGAGATCCCTCAATTCTACATTAGAGCCTGCTAACCCTAAGATAGAAAGGGGTAGAAGGCCGAGAAGGCACAGACACACCACAATCGAGCCCCCTATTGAAATTGAGACAATAGTTATGGGTGAAGAGCAACCTAGAACATTGAAAGAATTAAATGCTCCGGATGATTCCAATTCTCCATTCAGCATTCAATTTCCAGATGTTCAGGGGAACTACGAGATCAAAACATTCATCATCCAAATACTTCCCTCTTTCCATGGGCTTAGCAAGGAAGACCCTTATAAGCACATTGACCAGTTCTTGGCCTTGTGCACAACATTCTCCATTGCTGGTTTGGAACCAGAAGCCACTAGGTTAAGGCACTTTCTTTTCTCCCTAAAGGACAGTGCCATGACCTGGTTATCTACTCTCCCAAACAACAGCATCACTTCCTGGAAAGACCTCTAGACAAGATTTCTGTCTAAATTTTTCCCAGAGACCAAAACCAGCTAGTTTGGGAAAGGCATACTTACTTTTGCCCAATCCCCAACTGAAGATTTTAATCAAGCTTGGGACAGATTTAAGGAGATGCTCAAACAATGTCCCCACGACAAGGTCCCTGACTGACAGCTTGTCCAGAGCTTCTACAATGGGATTGATGAGAAGACCAGAGACATGGTAAATGCCTCTTGTGGTGGAATGTACATGCATAAAATAGCTGATGAGGCATGGGACTTGTTCAAGGTCATTAGCGAAAATGTTTTTCAAAAGATGTCCTCATCTAGAACTGTTCAAGAGCCTTCTCCTAAGCTGGGGCTGGCTGAAATTTCTAAAGAAAAGATGTATGAAGTTAGGGGAAACGATGACCTGAGAATGCAGATGGCCAATCTTCTGGATAAATTTGATAAACTTTTGACTGTGGTGCAGCCGAAATTGTCTGCACAAGTGATGGAGGCATGTCTGATATGCCAATCTCCACAACACACAGTGGAAGAGTGCCCATCTGCGGGGTAATACCCTGAGTATGTAATGGAACAGACTGCTGCTGCCCAATCTTTTGGACAACAACAATCTGGTGGCTACAATAAACAACCATATGGATACCAGCACCAAAATGTTGGTTACCAATGGAAAGACCACCCAAATTTGTGGTGGAGGCAAGACAATTATATCCAGCCACAATAGATATTGGCCTTACCTCAGAGGCCACAGCAGCAGTTTAACCAGGGTTATGCCCCAAGGTCAAATTTCCAGCAGCAGCAGCAGCCCCAGTAACAAAATCAATTGGTAGTTCCCCCACCGCAGCCCCGAAGTGCTTCTTTCGAGGACCAGTTTTTAGCCCAATTGTAAAACCTTGGACTCTTGAATCAGACGGTGACTTCTCACAGTCAAAGCATAAAGAAGATAAAAGAGCAATTAGGCCAAATAGCAAATTCCTTGGCAAAAAGAGAATAGGGCAGGTTGCCAAGCTAGCTAGTAGCCAACCCTAAGGGCCAGTATTCGATTGGAGAAGGCTCCTCAATTTTTGAGGGGGCTAACACCATCACAGCCCTAATGTCTGGCAAGTTGGTAGACAACCAGGTAGGAAAGGAACAAGGAGAGGTCATTCCCAAGGAACTGTCGAGTGAAAGTGAAAGAGACTTTGTTAGAGCACAGAGTCAAGAACTGCCTACTACCCTTCAACAAGGGAAAAATAAAGAGGTTGTAGTTGAGCCCCAGCAGGAGATAAAAATAGAAAAAAGAAAGAAACAAAAGTTCAGTCATAGGCTTGTAGCTGAGGAACCAGCAGTACCTTAGTTGCCATTTCCTCAAGCTTTGAGTGGCCCTGCCCCTTTTGATAAGGGGCAGGCACAGATCGAGGAAATGATAGAGACCTTTAAGCAGGTCAAGATAAATTTACCCCTACTTGATGCAATCCGACAGGTCCCAACCAATGCAAAGTTTCTTAAAGACCTTTGTACTCATAAAAGGAAGGCCAGAGGCCATTTATCCAAAAAAGTCTTTGCAACTGATACAGTTAATTCTATATTAATCATGAAAATGCCTGAGAAGTTGCAAGACCCAGGGATACCCACTATTCCCTGTATTATTAGAGACCACACGATTGGAAGGGCCCTTTTAGACCTTAGAGCCAGTGTTAACCTACTGCCATACATGTGTATCAGCAGCTAGGTTTGGGGGAGTTGAAGCCTACCCCCATTATTCTATTGATGGCTGATAGGTCTGAGAGGAAACCCATGGGAGTGGTTGAGGATGTCTTAGTGGGTGTAGACAAGTTCTTCTACCCTGTAGACTTCCTTGTTTTAGACATGGGCTGCAACAAGAGTACATCCCCGATACTTGTTATTCTGGGCAGACCATTCTTGGCCACTGCCAATGCATGCATTTAATGTAGGTCTGGGATTATGGAGGTGACTTTCAGACATATGAAAGTTGAGCTTAATGTGTAAAACAGTGCAAAGTACCCTTAGCTGGACAATGAGGAATGCTTCGCAGTGGATGTACTAGAAGAAGTTGTTGAAGAAGAACTGCCCACTCTGCTAGAGTGGGGCAATATTGTCACAAATTTAACTGAAGTTTGGAACATGGTAGAGGAAGGAAGCCTAGCTTTAATGCCAGAAGACATGTCCCCATTGAGGTCTTCTGTGGGCTTAATGCAGCATTCCAATTGAAAACCTACATTGCTGCCCCTTCCTCCAACCAACAAATCACCAATCCTGCAATCCATCCAACAAGCCCCTGATCTGAAGCTCAAGAAGCTTTCAGAGACATTGAAATATGCTTTCCTTGAGAAAGACAAGAAACTTCCTGTAATTATCTCCTCTTCTCTTACCAATGAGCAAGAGGAGGAATTGCTAACAGTTTTGAGGAAGCACAAGAAAGCAATTGGCTGGACCATTGCTGACCTAGGAGGGATTGATGCATCAATCTATATGCATAGGATTCATCTAGAGGAGGGCTCAACACCCTCCAGGGAAATGCAGAGGAAACTGAATCCTCACATGCAGGAAGTGGTCCTGAAAGAAATCATTAAATTACTGGATGCTGGGGTAATTTACCCCATCTCTGATTCTAAATGGGTGGCACCAATCCAAGTGGTACCTAAGAAATCTGGCATAACAGTGATCACAATCGAGTCTGGAGAGTTGAGACCAGCTAGGGAGACCACTGGCTGGAGAGTTTGCATCGATTATCAAAAACTCAACTCTAAGACCAGAAAAGACCACTTCCCTCTCCCCTTTATTGATCAAATTTTAGATAAGTTGGTTGGAAAAGTTTTTTACTATTTTCTTGATGGGTACTTAGGGTACAACTAGATCCCTGTGCACCCTCTTGATCAAGAGAAAACTACTTTTTCTTATCCTTTTGGAACCTTTACTTATAGAAGGATGCCTTTTGGACTGTGTAATGCACCAGCTACCTTTCAGAGGTGTATGTATGCCATCTTTTCTGATATGATTGAAAAAATTTTGGAAATTTTTATGGATGATTTTTTGGTTTATAGGGATAGCTTTGACCAATGTCTACAACACCTCCATCTGGTCTTACAAAGATGTGAGGAGACCAATTTGGTCTTAAGTTGGGAAAAGAGTCACTTCATGGTAACACAAGGAATTGTGTTGGGCCATGTAGTATCTAAAGATAGAATTGAGGTAGACAATGCCAAAGTTGACCTCATTGCAAATTTGTCACCTCCAAGAACAGTCAAACAAATCAGATCTTTCTTTAGGCATGCTAGATTCTACAGGAGGTTCATCAAAGACTTCAGTAAAATTGCTAAACCATTGTGCCGCCTACTCTGCCAGGACACCCCCTTTGACTTTTCTGCTGAATGTCTTGAGGATTTTGAAACTTTAAAAATTTGTCTCACCTCTACCCCTGTACTCCAAACACCTGACTATACCCTGCCGTTTGAGTTGCTGTGTGATGCATTTGATTTGGAAATAGGTGCTGTCTTGGGCCAGAGAAAAGATAACCTGCCTGTGGTCATTGCATATCTCAGCAAATCACTTGCTGAAGCTCAGCTGAACTACACAACAACTAAGAAAGAGCTTCTGGCAGTGGTTTTTGCTGTGGACAAGTTTAGACCTTACCTACTTGGGTTTAAAACTGTCATCTTCACTGACCATTCAGCATTAAAGTACCTACTATCCAAGAAGGATGCAAAGCCCAGATTGATTAGATGGATACTCCTATTGCAGGAGTTTGACATCGAAATCAAGGACAAAAAGGGTGTAGAAAATGTGGTGGCTGACCACTTGTACAGAATTATGTTGGAGAAAGGTGTTGATGACCTTACTACAAATGATGTCTTTCCGGATGAGCAACTATTTTCCATCCATTCTTTAGTCCCTTGGTATGCACATATTGTCAATTATCTAGTTGTAGGCAAGATTCCTGCCCATTGGAAAAAAATGGACAAAGACTTGTTTTTCTCACAGGTGAAATTCTTTTTTTAGGAGGAACCTTGCTTGTACAAGTATTGTACATACCAAATCATTTGGAAATGTGTTCCCGAAAGTGATGTTCCCAGTATCCTGGCCATGTGCCATGAAAATGCCTGTGGGGGTAATTTTAGTGGGAGAAAAATAGCTGACAAAGTGTTGCAGTGTGGGTTGTATTGGCATTCTCTTTTCAGAGATGCCAATACACATTGCAAGACCGGTGAAAGATGTCAGAAATTAGGAGGGCTGTCCAAATGAAACTCAATGCTTTTATAGCCCATCTTTGTTATAGAACTATTTGATGTGTGGGGTATTGACTTTATGGGCCCCTTTCCTCCTTCAAATGGTTTTTATTTTATCTTAGTGGCAGTGGACTACGTTTTCAAATGGGTAGAAGTCATTGCCACAAGAACTAATGATAATCAGGTTGTCCACAAGTTTATAAAGTAGAATATCTTCTCGAGATTTGGCACCCCTAGAGCCATTATCAGTGATGGGGAGAGCCATTTCTGCAACAGAAATTTTGAGAGCTTGCTCAAGAAATATTCTGTCACCCATACGATTGCTACTCCCTACCACCCACAAACCAGTGGGCAAGTTAAAATTTCAAATAGGGAGATCAAGCACATCCTTGAGAAGACTGTGAGGACTAATAGGAAAAATTGGGCTGACAAGCTTAATGATGCACTGCGGGCTTATAGGACTGCCTATAAGACTCCCATTGGTATGTCCCCTTTCAGACTGGTCTATGGCAAGGCTTGTCATCTCCCAGTGGAGTTAAAACACAGGGCCTATTGGGCCATCAAACATTTAAATTTAGACCTAACTTCTGCTGGTCATCACAGGTTACTGCAGCTGTCGAAATTGGAAGAACTAAGGATGGATGCGTATGCCAATGCCAGGATCTATAAGGAAAGGTCCAAATCTTTCTTTGACAAAGGGTTGTTGAGAAAGAATTTCATAGCTGACGACAAGGTTTTGTTGTTTAACTCCAAACTTAAATTCTTCCCTGGCATATTGAAATCCAGATGGGAAGGTCCCTACATTGTCATGCATATTTCCCCATCTGGTGCTGTGGAAATCAAGGATCCCAAGTCTGGGAGAACCTTGAAGGTGAATGGTCAGAGGCTTAAGCCTTGTTTTGAAAAACCTGCCGAACCCATGGACACCATTCACTTTCAAGGGGATCCTTCTTCAAACTGATCCACAGGTGTGCCATTACTATATCATATGTACTTTGATTTTGGTAGATTTATCTTGCTTGCTTTTGTTAAAATTCTCTAGGAAATGTTAGTGGTCCCATCTGAATCTGGATCTGTCTGGTATGAACTTTTTATGCTTGGTTTGATGTTTCCTGCTATTTAATTGATAGTTTTTATTTGAATGCATAATGTGGCAGGTTGATTTTTGTTGTCCTCGCTTGAATGGTTAATTTTTAAAGTATGTAGTGGTACCCATGGTGAGAGTCATGCCTAGGAGCCAACCACATCACACTGGAAATGGCAACACAGAGAGCACATGCTCTATGTTTGATTCTTTGCTGTCGCTGGGTCCTAAGGGGGGCCTAGGAGATTCTTGCGCACTACAAATTGATGTTTCATTAGTGGTCGTGATATTCTAAAGCTGTCGTGAGATTAAAAAGGAAGCCTGGGAGACTCTCGCACAGTTCACATGGAAACATTCAATAGTTGTCGTGAGATTCGAGTGCACCTGAGAACCTCTCGCGCGATTTGCATAGAGCTATTCATTAGTTATCGCGAGATTCAGAAGCTATCGTGAGGTTCAACAAGAAAACTGGGAACTCTCGCGCAATTCACTAGAAAGACTTCATTTGCAGTCATGAGATTCTAAGGCTATCGTGAGATTCAATGTGCACCTCAGAGCTTTTCGCACAATCCGAATGGAGACTTAGGAGCCGCTCGCGCAATTCACATGAATTCATCTTACCCTGTCGCGCGCTCCAAGGTCAACCTGGGAGATTATCGCGCAATCCAAATTGAATAAACACCTTTGCTAGGTTCTTTTCCAATCCCGCGACCAGATGTTCCAAAGTGTACCGAGTTTCACGATAAGTATTTTAACCCCGCGCTTGGCTCCTTTTCCAGTATTCTCTTCCTTCTTCCCTCTACGAAACCCTAGCTTCTAGCGCTCTTCCCCCTCTCTCCTCCAGCATCAATCCTCCAGCTCATCATTCATTCCATGAATCTACAGAGTTGTTCCTTACATCCCCCCATCTATTGCCCTCTGCTTAGAGATCTCGCGGTGCCCTGTGCGTCAAATCAACCCAAACCCTAGGATTTTAGGGTAGGCACTTAGATCTCAATCTCCATTTCTCATATTTGAAGATAGAGTTTGAAATGGCTCCAAAGAGTGCATAGAAGAGAAAGGGGAAGGATAAGGCCCCTGCTGAGACCACCCCTAAGGAGGCCAAAACTTCAAAGTCACCCAAAAGAGGGAAGGAAGTGGTTGAGGAGGCTGCGGCGCCAACCCCTAAGTTTTCCACTCCTTCAGAGCTCATGGTTTCAATCCCATTGGAGCCTGAGACAGATTTTGACCTATCATTTTTTGAGAAGGAAGCTCTCTCTACCCCTACTATGCAGTTTATGATCAAAGCGGGCCTGACACCCTTGATGAGAAGTATTCCAGCACTAGCCTACCCTAGGATAGTGCAACTATTTTATCAACACATCAGGGTTAAAAAGGATAAGGATGGACAAGCTTGCTTGCTGGTGCTGATTGACGACTTTGATATGTTAGTGAGCCCCAAGGTGATTGCTGAAGTTTTGGGCATCCCAACTGCATTCAACCCTTGATGTGGATATGGCCCCCTGTTAAGACCTGAAAAGTACCACTTTTCACCCCTTAACTTAACCTTTGATTAGACCCTTAGCCACCTAATAAACTCATCTTAAGTGTTTTGTTCAAGAAATAATCAGCAGTGAAATAAGGCCAAGAATCCTGTTATGGAGCCTGCTTTGGCACCAGATGCCCCTAAGCAAGAATGAACCTTGAAGCCTTGCACAGATCAGCTGAGCTTCCCAAGGCTTTACAGGCAACCTCTCACGCAGATGAATGATTGGGGAGCTTCAGAAACTCAACTCCGCGCAGCTCTCACGAAGCCCAGGAGTAGAACACAACGCTCAGTGTCACGCAGTTCAAAGTATGCCTCTCTCAATCTCGCGAAGGTCGCTTAAGACAACTGAGCAGAGAGAGCTTTAGAAGATTTCTTATGCAGCTGTCGCGCAATCACCACAGGCTATAATTCTCAGAAGAAGAACGCCTCGCGCAGTTCACGCGCCATTCAAGAAAGAAAGCATCCTGGCGAAGGCAAAGCCAAGCTCGCGAAGATTGAGTGAGACAAAGAACCTCGTGCAGTTCAGAACTCAAAAGAACCTCGCGAGGTAACTCGCGAAGTCCAAGTAAAGAAAAGAGCTTGCGCAGTTCTCGTGCTGCTGCCCAGCGCAGAGTAATCTACCGCACGACTGCTTGAATTGCAACCTAGCGACGCTTGAGACTGTGTTTTCTATTCAACCTTGCGAACTCTAACCCAGCGAGAGCTCAACTCTCTATCGCGTGACTGCCTGAAGAGCAAACCAAGGCAACCTCGCGACGGTTGAAGCTTCAGTGTCAAATCATCCTAACGAAGAGCAATGAGCTACCACACGAGAAGTCTGGGAAACTACAGGTACCTGGCGAGGCTCTGAACCTAAACTTCCATCTCTTCAATAGAGGGCATTCTAGAAATTTCTAGTGATTAGGGCACGCACTCCCAAGCTCAAATCTTCATGCACACACCTCGAGGCATCCAAGGATCAGTAGAGGGCAACGTGGCATCGCTAAAATTAGGGTTTCCTAACCCTAATGCGCCGCCACCCCACTGCTATATATACCCAGGCCTAGCTTAGGTTTAGGTATCTGGGAACCTATCTCAGATCGCTTTTCTTTTCTCTTTCTTTTTTAGCAGTAAGTAGTTTTTCTTTTTCTTTTTCTTTTCTTCTCTCCATAGTCCAGCAATTGCTGGCTATGACTTGTATATGTAATTGAGTTAGATTAATGGAAGTTTTCCAATAGGATTTATACTTTGTGGGATTGTTGTTTATATGTGAGATGCTCTGTGCAAGGCTGCTGCCTTGTGATCCCCCATTGCCTTGACTGTGTTATGGAGGACTGTTTTTAAGGGCCACTCAGATCCAAGTAACCTGTGTGTCTGGGCTATCATGGTCTTCCAGCCTTAGCCCCACCACAGGACCTACTAGATCTGGAATCCCCATGGGAGCTTGAGCTGGTAGCCTGGTGAACATGGTGGTAGCAGCGATAATCTTGTTTTGTCTTGAGCTCCGTGAGGAGGATAACCTCTGGGATAGTCTGTGACCATTTAATTGGACAGATTATAGCCTTAGGGTGATTCTGATCCACCAATCCAAGATGGATCCTTCTTCTTTTCACCTGAGCTTGTAGAAGCCTGGTAAGGGATTGTACAGAGGCAGACTCCCCCATATTTGTTTAGATCTGCCATCAGATGTTGGATCTGATCTGGTTATAGAGATTGTAGCTTGGCGACTGGACCATTGTAGCCTCTCTCAAGCAATGGACAACTGGATCGAAGGTTGTACTCAATCGCTTGCTGGTTCCATGTGTCTGGGCTATCATGGTTTTCCAGCCTTAGCCCCACACATGGAACTTTAGAGGTTGAGGTTCCCTATGGATTCCTGAGATGGTAGCCTGGATGAAATAGTGCCTGCAATGATTTATTTGTTATGTTCTGACCCATCCATGGATAGTGGCTCCCCTATGGGATAGTCTGTGACCATTCAAGTTGACAGGTTATAGCCCTAAGGGTGGAGTCATGGCAGTAGAGATGGGTTGGGTCCTTTCTCCTCAGAGGTGATAATGTAGCCTCTGGATAGGATTTCTATAACATTAGATCTAAATCTGAGTTACAAGGACTCCTCTGATCTTGGCTCAAAAACATATTTCTCACCTTTTTATAATTATTTTCCACACTCCATCCATCCTCTCAATCCTTTCTGTAATTTAGTTGTTAGAATACTTAGAATAAGTGACCTTAAACTCCCCTCCTTTTAGGGAATCTGCCGGATCGTAGCGGATCTGGAGGGACTAGAGCCTTAGATCACCTTTCCCTATGGGACAAACTCTTACTTATCAAAATTTGCAACAAAGGACCCTGTATCTTACAGGTCTAGGATTTCTGAGTGGTGCTGATTCATCCTCTGTTTTATTCTGTTTTTGGTTTTTAATTAATTTTCAACACCAACCAATAAGCAAAGCGCACTTGAAGTCAACAACATGTTTTTGGCGCCGTTGCCGGGGAAAGATGATCTAATAGTAGACCCTTAGTTTTTATATTCTTAGTATTTTTTATACATGTGAATAATTGATACTACTGACATAATTGTGAATCTTTCTTGCATATTTGGACAGCAGCAGTGAAGGATAGTTGGAATGCAATTGAAGCATAGCTACCTCTATTTGCAAACTCTCTGACTCTAAAGCTCTGTCTATCTTTCTTTTTAAATAATTTTTCCAGCAGTATCTAGGATAGTTTAAATGTATTCTTTGGATAGCTGTAAATAGTTAGATAAATTTGTTTGTGTATAAGTATTCTTATGCAATGTGCCTGCAAGAAGCTTTCCTTGCTGTGGGTGTGCTTGTATGCTAGGGAGGAGATCCCTCAGCCCTACTTTAGAGTCTTTAAACCCTGGGATAGAAAGGGGGAGGAGACTTAGAAGAGACAGGCACACCACAGGAGAGCCCCCAAAAAAATCTGCATCAGCAACCATGGGTGAAGAACACCCTAGAACCCTCAAGGAGTTGAATGCTCCGGATGACTACAACTCCCCTTATAGCATTCAATTCCCTGACGTTCAGGGGAATTATGAGATAAAAACTTCAATCATCCAGATGCTGCCAGCTTTCCATGGGCTTAGCAAAGAAGACCCTTACAAGCATATTGATTAGTTCTTGGCCTTGTGCCCCACTTTTAATATCACTGGTTTGGGACTTGAGGCTACTAGGCTCAGACTCTTTCCCTTCTCTCTGAAGGATAGGGCCAGTACCTGGTTGGCCACTCTTCCCAACAACAGCATTGCTTCATGGAAACACCTGCAGACCAGATTCCTAACCAAGTTCTTCCCTGAGACCAAAACTAGCCAGTTGAGGAAAGAGATTCTTGCATTTTCTCAATCCCCAACTGAGGATTTTAACCAGTCCTGGGATAGGTTTAAAGAGATGCTCAAACAATGCCCCCACCACAAGATCCCTGAGTGGCAGCTTGTACAAAGCTTCTACACTGGGATTGATGAGAAAAACAGAGATATGGTCGATGCCTCCTGTGGTGGATCCTACATGCATAAGACTGCTGAGGAGGCATGGGAATTGTTTGAGGTGATTAGTGAGAATGCGTTTCAAAAGCCATCCCTGGCAAGAACTAATCAAGAATCTGAGTTATAGGTGGGGCCTGCTGCTGGATCCAAAGGAAAAATTTATGATGTGTCTGGGAACGATGACCTACGGCTGCAGATGGTAAACCTCTCTATGATGTTTGATAAATTGTTGACTATGATGCAACCCAGAAGGGATGCTCATGTGGCAGAGGCATGTCTCATATGCCAGTCCCCACAACACACAGTGGAGGAAAGTCAATCTGCAGGGCAATTTCTGGAATTAATGTTGGAACATGCTGCTACTGCTCAGTCTTATGGCCAGCAACAATCTGGGGGCTACAACAGGTAGCCATATGGATACCAGCACCAAAATGCTAGTTACCAACGGAGAGACCACCCAAATCTGAGGTGGAAGCAAGATAACTACATGCAGCCCCAGCAGATGTTAGCTTTACCACAAAGGCCATAGCAGCAGTTCAATTAAGGGCATGCCCCAAGGTCTACCTTCCAGCACCACCAGCAGCCCCATCAGCAGCAAAATTAGTTGGTTCTACCTCCTTCTCAATCAAGAAATACTTCTTTCGAGGACTAAGTCTTGGCTTCATTGCAAAATTTGGGTTCCTTGGCTCAGACTGTGAACTCTCATGGTCAGAGCATCAAGAAGATGGAGGAGCAGATGGGACAACTAGTAAACACCCTAGCCAAAAGAGAAGAGGTCAGGTTGCCCAATCAACCAGTGGTTAATCCCAAGGGTCAATTTTTGATTGGTGAAGGATCCTCAGAACCTAAAGGGGATCTTTCATTGCATTGATGATTAGAACTGTGCATCGTTGTATAATATGTCCTTTACAGTTTGTAGGAATAGTTTGTAATCTTGTTCGAATTTGAGTTTAGTGATTTAATGCCTACTTTGATACCAACTTCCCCTGTGTGATAATTTTAAGTGATTGAATGATGATTTGAATGCTTTGCGTGACGTGTGATTTTCTTGCCAGGAGAGTATAAGAATTGTGAATGCTTTATAATGACTAGGGGTGTCCCTGGAAGTAAGTCTGTAAGAGAATCCACCCCTTTGGTAAGGGTCAAACAGCAGACTGGGGGGTGAGTGAATTCTGCCCTGATTAATCCATCGCGGGGTTCTGAATAATGACTTTGGTCCCATCTCGCGCAGTTCATAAGGAATTACTTTGTTGTGCTGTCGCGAGTTTCAAAGAACTGGGTGGGCTGCATCGCACAATTTCAAGGAACATTTAATCTTGCGACCCATTCATTCCCAACCAGCGGGCTGACATTTCTAAAGCGCGTCGAGCTTCTCGATATTTAAATCCCACCCCGTGCTGCTTTTCCTTACTGCGTTCTCTTTCCTCTCTTACCAGCGAAACCCTAGCTCCCACTCCTCTCCACCTCTCTCCTTTAACACCCTATCCCCAGATCATTGTTCATTTCAAACTTCAGGATTTTTGTTCTTCAAGCTCCCATTTATAATTGCCCCCTGTTTAGAGTTTCGGAGATCCTTTGCGCGTTCCATTAAATAGAACCCTAACTTTTAGGGTTAAACTCAACTCCTGGTATTTCCTTTCAAATCTATAACTCCACACTCACCAAGGAAATTGGGATGGCTCCTAAAAGCACACCTGTGAAGAGAGCCAAAGACAAGGCCACTGTGGAGCCTACACCTAAGAAAGCCAAGTCCTCAACGGCTCCGCAAAAAGGGAAGGGGGTGGTACCGGAGCAGGCTGCACCCACATCGGATTATTCTACACCCTCTGAGCTCCTCCTTTCTATTCCCTTAGAGCCTGAAGCCATTTTTGATATCTCTTTCTTTGAATCTGAGCCATTGTACATTTTGCCATCGAGTTCTTCTTGCCAAAGTCTGCATTCCCCTTGCTACAATTGATTCCTGCCCTAGCCTACCCTAGGTTAGTGCAACTCTTCTACCAGCACCTTAGGCTCAGACCCGACACACAAGGGCGGCCAGGCCTCCTTGCACTAGTTGACAACTTTGAAATGCTGCTTAGTCCGGAGTTGATCGCTGAAGTCTTGGGCATCCCTGCCAGATTTGATCCCAATTGCAGTTATGGTGCCCCTGTGAGTGCCCCCATTAACACAATTGCCCATGCCATTCCCAGAGGATTGAAGGCCACAGGGGACTCCATCAGAAGAAGAGATTTGGAGCCCAAACTGCTGTTCTTTGATCAAGTTTTGAGGAAGAACATCTATTGCTCCGACCATCAGCAAGAAAGGAGGACACCAATTGCTGATGCTCTGTATTCCTTCTCTCTGGGCCATGGATTCAATCCTGCCTGGCTGATCTTCGAGGCCATGAAGGATACAATGGTGAAGTTAGGGCTGTAAAAGAAGAGCCACACTCTCCCCTATGGAAGACTCATCACCAGACTGCTTCTAAGGGGTGGATACAAGATACCAGTGGGGGAATTATCTGCTGACCTCACTCCCACCACATTTGCTAAAAGACAATGGGGGATCAGTAGAAGTTTCATGGATCCCCAGAAGAAGAAGAAGATTGAAGCTCACGAGGTCTCTGAGCAGAGAGAGGAAGCTGTTGTGGCAAGGGCCACCCCTGCTCCCAAAAAGAAGGCAACAACCCTTGCCCCAAAGAAGGTGGCGCGACCTTCTGTCACCTCTGCTCTGACAATTCCCCACCCACTACTCTGGCCTCTCCCCTCCCTTCTTCACCCATTCCATCTTTCACTTCTCCTCTTTCCTCTCCTTTCTCCCTTCCCCCTCCAACCATTATCCGAACCTGGGTAGAAAGTGTTAGACCCCAAGACACCACTCCACCTTCACCCACCCCACCACAATCAACATCCCTAGTCTCTCCCATAGCCCCTGATCCTCACCCTGACAGCCCTCCCTTGATATCCTATCTCAAATAGAAAACCTCTCACACCCTGCCCTTCCCACAGCCACACCCCTTAGTGACCAACCGTTAGACCCACCTCTCTATGACCTGGACTTCAACTTAGCCACCACCTCTGGGTATCAAGCCTTCATGACTAGTTTGCTTGATGCCTTGCCCAGCCACGACATCCCTCTCCCTGAGTCTCCTCTCCCTTCACCACATCAATCACCCAACCCTCCTCCCTTCCCCCCTACCACTTTCCATCATGCCTCCACTTCCCCTTTCCAACCTATTCCTTCTTACCCTCCTATCCCCCCTCATCCAACCTCAGATTCCCTTACTCCTATCTTTTCCCTTATCCATGACCTCCAAACCCAACTATCCAACACCACAGAGACCCAAGCCAAAATGCAAACTGACATAACCACCCTCCAATCCACCCTTCATACATTGACAAACCCACCACTCCCAACACAACCCCCCTCCACCTCTGCCTCACCTGTTCCCACAGCCCCTACCCCTCTTGACTCGCCTCCATCCTTCCCCCTCCCTGATACCATCCCTGACCACTCCTTTCCCTCTCTCCCTATCCTTCCACCTCTAATACTACCTCCCCCTCAATTCACCAACACTTCTACCCAGACAGACCCCATTCCATTCCATTCACCTTTCCCCTCCACCCCCTATTTGCATCCCAATTTGCACCCCCTCCTTCCATTTCAACCCTTCACCATACCCTTCTTCCCTCCCAGACCATTCACATCAGCTGCCCTTCCTTCATTTCATTTTCCACCCATACCTTCCATTCCCCCCCCTCTCCCCCCCCCTCCCACATTTATTGACCATTCCACCCAGACCACCCAAACCATTTCTACAACCCCCACTTCCCCCCCTAGGCTCCAGCACCCTCTCTTCCTTCCACTTCATTTCTCCCAATCTTGCCCAGACACTCCTACTACACCCCTCCCTACTTCACCCTCCTCCATTCCATGAGGGGCAATCCTTATATCAAGAGGGGTGTTCTCAATGGCATGGCCCAACTCCGCCAAGCCATTAAATACCCCTTGCTGCAGAAGCTTAGTGATCTGAAGCTTACTCACAACGAGCAGTTGCGCGATATTTCAAAAGGATGGGAGGCAATTTGGAGACATCTAATGCGAACAAGGTTGCAGCAACCTACTACAAAGTAACTGCTGACATGGAAAAGGCCAATGCTGAGAGGGTGAAAAAGCATAATCGGTTATTAGAGAAGAAATTGAACAATGCTCAGGAGATTACCCTTCTCAGTAAGGAGCTTGCGGATACCAATCTCTTGTGGGCTAACAAGAAAATTAAAATCTTGGAACCGCGAGTTGCTTTCCTGCTGGCCCAACGTATCCAAGCCACCCCCATCGCCACCGCTCCCCCAGAGGCCCCATCCTCTTCCGCAGATCCAAGCCCATCTTCTTCCACCACCCCTATACCAACCCCTACACAGTCTGTTCCCCCAACCCCCCCAGCCCCCGCTCCGATAGCTCCTCCTGTTCCTCCTCCAATGCCTGCTGTCGTTCCTTCTGTTGTACCCACAAAACCTGTTGCTCCTGCTACGACCCCTACGGTAGCTCCTGCTCCTACATCAGTGCCCCCCCTATTTCCTCTCTTGCTATCAAAAGGAAACGCACCCCTTCCCAGAAAAAGCCCACTTCTAAGAGAGCCACTGAAGCCTAAAAAGCCAAACGGCCGGCCCCTCCATCCCCACCTCCAAAGGTCACCCGAGCTTCCACTCAGAATGATCCCCATGGGCGCCTCCTCTCCAAGGAAGAACACAGACAGGCTGCTGCTGCCCTAGGATTGGACCCTACTGAGTTCTTTCCGTCTGATTCTGACTCTGAGGAGGCACCACCTACGGATCCCAGTGCCCAACCTACTATGGCTGCCCCTGCCGCCCAATCCTATCCTCAGAGATGGAAAGTTGCTGCTAAGAAGACCACTCCCCCATCTCGCTTTTTGAAAATTGGCAAAGAACCATTAGCCCAGTCTGAGGAGGCACCACCACCGAGCAAGTTCGCCAAAGGAAAGAGCCCTGCCGTGCCTCCAACGGAATTACCAGTTCCATCTCCTGTGGCTCCCCCTCCAGCCAAAAAGGGGAAAGGTCCTCTCCTGTCTCAAATGCCAGCTCCAGCCAAATCTCCCGTTGCCCCTCCTACGCCTCCTCCCGCCCAATCATCTCCTATTCCACCTCGGCCTCAGCCTGGGCAAGCCTCCAAAGGTACGGGCCCCAAAGGGAAATCCCCCACCAAACCCTCTGAGCCACCCACTGTAAAATCTTCGGAGATCCCTCCTGAGCCAAAGAAGAGAAAAATGAGAGTCCGAGAGGGAACGTAAGAAGAAAGAAGAAGAGGCTATCCTTCAAGAACATGCAAGGAAGATGGGCTGGGATAAATTTTAATCCAAATTCTGATTAGATTGCACCTAGGATTTCCTCTATTTCTTTTACAGATGATCTCTTGTATTTTGTACACTTTTAATATTTCATAGACTTTCCCACTATCTGTCCTGTCTTGCTTTGTCTGTGTGTTTTGTTTTCCTTTTCTATTATGTTGCAATAAATCTGTTGCACATTGACCTTGAACCAGTGAGGACACTGCTCCTCGTAGGTTTGGGGGTATGGCAGGTAGACCCTGCCAATGGAATAGTTAACATAAGTGCAGCAGACTCATCTGAGCAATATGGAAATGGACCTCTGTTCACTCAAGAATCAAGAAATTAAGAAGTTTAAAATTTATGCAAACATTGAACATTTTAGACTTCTAATATTCCACATTTCCATAATCATTTCACCAAGGAAACACACTTGTATCCGCACTTAGTGAATCATTAGAGAGAGAAAAAGGTGAGGACATACTTAAAAGTTCAAAGGATGAGCATAACCAGTGAGAATTGGGCCTACAAAATTTTTTTTTTAGGAGTAACTAAGACATTTCTTCTAGTTCTAAGGACTGGCTGAGTCTCTGTGCTCACTAGAAGATAGGAAACTCCAAGTTGAAACAACTGACAGTACTCATGAGACCTAGGAAAGGATCAAGGCCTTCTCTTGGACAGTTTATGCCTAAAAAGATCAATCCTATAGCAACTGCCCTTGTCCATACCCCCTTTGAGCTTTAAATCCTAAATTTCTTCAAAATACACCTGAGTACTTGAACCTGAAGCTATGAACCTGATTCAACCTACCCTCACTCTGAGAATTCAGAAGGTAAAGGAGAAAGAGTTGAAGATGGACTAGCTATGGTCAGCATTAGGTGAATGGAGAAGAAGCATCTATTCTGGCAGAATGGTAACTGAGGACATGGTGGCATTTCTGAGAAGCAAAAACAAAATAAAAAAGAAGAAAACTCCAGCAAAAAGAAACAAAAAAATAATAATGAAGAGGAATAAGAGAGAAGTCAAGAGGAACCTTCATTGGAAAATCAAAATCAAGAAGAGAAACTGATCACTTCAAATCTGAATATCTCAAAGAAGATGAAGGGAGCTGAATTCAAGAAGGTGAAGTCATGAACCACCTCCTGCACCCATTGAGTTCTAAATTTTTGAACCCCTTTTCAAACCTTCTATTCTTTTTAACCATACTCCATAAGCCACATTTCAACCCAGTTAAAAGCCCTTGTGATTCAAAGATTGAGTGAGCTGTCATGTGAAGATAAGGAATTATCCAATCTATGGTGAGAAACTGACAATGATGCCAGCACTTAAGAACTCTGCCTATGCTCATGCTTACAAACCCAGTTGGGGGATGTAACTGCTCTTGAGCCTGTGAGAAACTGAGCCCCTCAACAAACCTTGATGAGGGTATGCCCTGAAAAGCTTTCTTTTGGGTCTGAACTTGAATGTATTATGTATGACCTTAACCTAATTTTCTGACATAAGGATAAGCTCAGTGCTGACATGCACTTGTGCAGTTTTTTGTGATCACAAATTATTTGGAAATGTTGTGCAAATATGCGAATTATGCTGTCTAAGTTCCTGTGCAACCAATGAATTAAACTTCTTTTATGATGATTCATGAGTAGACTAAATCTGATTCCTTAACTGCTCATTGGAAGATAGTGCACTTTAGTTAACTATTTCATTGGAGAAGTTTGTGGGTGTCTTCACTGAAAACCCTCAAGAGACTTCACTCCTCCACTAGGGATCACCTAGGGGTTTAAAAGGGTTGGTACATATGCTAAATGTATCCGTGCTCCCTACGAAAGTGGCATTTAATTTTTAGAGTAGATTTAATGTAGCTTTGCTAAGGGACTAGCAAAGATTAGGTTTGGGGGTGTGTTAAGACTTGAAAAGTATCACTTTTCACCCCTTAACTTAACCTTTGATTAGACCCTTAGCCACCTAATAAACTCGTCTTAAGTGTTTTGTTCAGGAAATAATCAGCAGTGAAATAAGGCCAAGAATCTTGTTATGGAGCCTGCTTTGGCACCAGATGCACCAGATGCCCCTCAGCAAGAATGAACCTTGAAGCCTTGCACAGATCAGCTGAGCTTCCCAAGGCTTTACAGGCAACCTCTCACACAGATGAATGACTGGGGAGCTTCAGAAACTCAACTTCACACAGCTCTCGCGAAGCTCAAGAGTAGAACATAGCGCTCAGTGTCGCACAGTTCAAAGTAGACCTCTCTCAATCTCGCGAAGGTCGCTTAAGATAGCTGAGGAGAGAGAGCTTTAGAAGATTTCTCGCACAGCTATCGCGCAATCGCCGTGGGGTACAATTCTCAGAAGAAAAATGCCTCGCGCAGTTCGCACGCTATTTAAGAAAGAAAGCATCCTGGTGAAGCCAAAGCCAAGCTCGCGAAGATTGAGTGAGACAAAGAACCTCACGCAGTTTAGAACTCAAAAGAACCTCGTGAGGCAATTCGCGAAGTCCAAGTAAAGAGAAGAGCTTGCACAGTTCTCGCGCTGCTGCCCAGCGAAGACTAATCTACCGTGCGACTGCTTGAATTGCAACCTCGTGACACTTGAGACTATGTTTTCTATTCAACCTCACGAAATTTAACCCAGCGAGAGCTCAACTCTCTACCGCGCGACTGCCTGAAGAGCAAACCAAGGCAACCTCACGACGGCTGAAGCTTTAGAGTCAAATCATCCTAGCGAAGAGCAATGAGCTACCACGCGAAAAGTTTGGGAAACTATAGCTACCTGGCGAAGCTCTGAACCTAAACTTCCATCTCTTCAGCAGAGGGCATTCTGGAAATTTCCAGTGATTAGGGCACGCACTCCCATGCTCAAATCTCCGCGCACATGCCCCGAGCCATCCAAGGATCAGTAGAAGGCCACGTGGCATCATTAAAATTAGGGTTTCCTAACCCTAATGCGCCGCCACCCCACTGCTATATATACCCAGGCCTAGCTTAGGTTTAGGTATCTGGGAACCTATCTCAAATCACTTTTCTTTTCTCTTTCTTTTTTAGCAGTAAGTAGTTTTTCTTTTTCTCTTTCTTTTCTTCTCTCCATAGTCTTGCAATTGCTGTCTATGACTTGTATATGTAATTGAGTTAGATTAATGGAAGTTTTGCAATAGGATTTATACTTTGTGGGATTGTTGTTTATATGTGAGATGCTCTGTGCAAGGCTGCAGCCTTGTGATCCCCCATTTCCTTGACTGTGTTATGGAGGACTGTTTTTAAGGGCCACTCAGATCAAAGTAACCTGTGTGTCTGGGCTATCATGGTCTTCCAGCCTTAGCCCCACCGCAGGACCTACTAGATCTGAAATCCCCATGGGAGCTTGAGCTGGTAGCCTGGTGAACATGGCGGTAGCAGCGATAATCTTGTTTTATCTTGGGCTCCGTGAGGAGGATAACCTTTGGGATAGTCTGTGACCGTTTAAGTGGACAGATTATAGCCTTAGGGTGATTCTGATCCATCGATCCAAGATGGATCCTTCTTCTTTTCACCAGAGCTTGTAGAAGCCTGGTAAGGGATTATACAGAGGCAGACTCCCCCATATTTGTTTAGATCTGCCATCAGATGTTGGATCTGATATGGTTATAGAGATTGTAGGCTGATGACTGGACCATTGTTGCCTCTCTCAAGCAATGGACAGCTGGATCGAAGGTTGTACTCAATCGCTTGCTGGTTCCTTGTGTCTGGGCTATCATGGTTTTCCAGCCTTAGCCCCACACATGGAACTTTAGAGGTTGAGGTTCCCTATGGATTCCTGAGCTGGTAGCCTAGATGAAATAGTGCCTGCAATGATTTATTTGTTATGTTCTGACCCATCCCTGGATAGTGGCTTCCCTATGGGATAGTCTGTAACCATTCAAGTGGACAGGCTATAGCCCTAAGGGTGGAGTCATGGCAGTAGAGATGGGTTGGATCCTTTCTCCTCATTGGTGATAATGTAGCCTCTGGACAGGATTTCTATAATATCATATCTAAATCTGAGTTGCAAGAACTCCTCTGATCTTGGCTCAAAAAAATATTTCTCACCTTTTTATAATTATTTTCCACACTCCATCCATCCTCTCAATCCTTTCTATAATTTAGTTGTTAGAATACTTAGAATAAGTGACCATATACTCCCCTCCTTTTAGGACTGCCAGATCTGTAGACAGATCTGGATGGACTACAAGAGACGGCTCCCTTGGAGCCTTAGATCACCTTTCCCTATGGGACAAACTCTTACTTATGAAAACATGCTACAAAGGACCCTGTATCTTGCAGGTCTACGATTTCCGAGTGGTGCTGATTCATCCCCTGTTTTATTCTGTTTTTGGTTTTTAATTAATTTTCAACACCAACCAATAAGCAAAGCACACTTGAAGTCAACAACACCCCCCCTAAGCGCCTCCATTGATGCAATTGCAAGATCATTGACCAGAGGATTAAAGGCCACAGGGGATTCGATCAGAAGGAGAGAATTGGAACCTGAACTCCTATTCATTGACCAATTCCTGTGGAAGAACATTTATTGCTCAGGACTTCAGCAGGAGAGGAGAACTCCCATGCGGATGCTGTCTATTCCTTCTCTCTTGGCCATGGCTTCCATGCGGCCTGACTCATCTTCGAGGCAATGAAAGACCTAGTGGAGAAGATAGGGACAAACAAGAAGCCTCACACACTCCCTTATGCTAAGGTCATTACCGTGCTACTACTCAAGGGGGGGTACAAGATAGAAAAAATTGAGCAGATCACTACCCTTGCCCCTACTACTTTTGCCAAGAGGCAATGGGGAATCCGCAGGAGCCTGATGGAGGCCCAGAAGAAGAAGAAAGCTGAGGCTCAAGCCCTTCCCAAACAAGCAGAGGCGGCAGCTAGAACAATATCTACCCCTGCTACCACGGAGGTGCTCCTAGAGCCCTTTTCCCATAACTGCTGCAACATCACCCATTTCCCCACCACCTTTTCCTCCTTCATCCACTACCCCTTTTCCATCTCTCTCTCACCCTCCTCTGTCCTCATCATCTACGCCCACTCCCCCTTCACCTGTGATTGGTACCTGGGAGGACTCCCCATCCCCTACCTTACCTCAGTACTCAACCCCAATACTCCCATCAGCTACACATAAACCTGACAGCGCTCCCCTCATTTCCTATAAAAAATGATAAACCACTGAGAAAATCACCACCATCTCCCAGACACCACCCACAATCCCTTCTATCCCTATTGATACAACTCACCTTGAAGAAAGCACCACTCCAGCCATACCTACTACATCCCCACTCACAGACACTGACTTAACCATTAACACCACCATAGGATTCCAAGCCTTTCTGTCAACCTTCCTTGACACAATGCCTATCCACTACATCCCCCTGCCGGACTCCCCAACTACATCACTGCATCACTCCCCAGAACCCCATTCTTCCCCTCCTTCCACTTTCCACCATGCACCTTCCTCATCTTTCCAACCAGTGCCTTCTTCTACATAGACCCAACCTCCCAGCCCCGACACATTGACACTTATCCTGTTCCTTATCAAAAATATCCAATCCCAATTATCCACCACTACCCAAACACAGGACCAGATGCAGGCGAACTCACATCCATCTAATCCACCCTTCAGACATTAACCAACCCACCCATCCCTCAATAATACCCTTCAACCACCGTAGTCCTTTCCACTAACAAAGAGACCCAGACCGACTTCAGCTCTGACTCCCAACCCCCCCCCCCACCACCACCAATCCCTCTAATCCCCATAGCCCCACCATTCCCTTCACCCCTTTCACCGTTCTCATTCCCCCCCCCCATCACCCCTTACTCCTATTGAGCCTACCCCATTTTCATTTCCCCCTATACCCTCCATCCCACCTCTTATCCTACCCCCTCTCACATTCACTGGCAAATCTACATAAACAAACCCATAACTTATCCCCTCCCCTTACAAATAGGCTTCCCCCTACCCCATTACCCCATTTTCATTTCCCCCTATACCCTCCATCCCACCTCTTATCCTACCCCCTCTGACATTCACTGACAAATCTACATAAACAAACCCAGAACTTATCCCCTCCCCCACAAATAGGCTTCCCACATTACCCCCTTCCCCACAGGACCAATCACAGTTTGCTCCTTCCACTTCCTATCTGCCCATCGCACCCAAATATTTTTTTTACAGCCCTCCCTACCTCACCATCCTCCATCACATGAGGGATAATCCTTACCTTAGGAAGGATGTCCTGAGGGGCATGGGCAAACTTTGCCAGTCCATTAAGACCCCCCTGCTGCAGCAGATCGATAAAATGAAGGAGGCCTACAGAAAGCAACTTCTGGGCATCTCCTAGGGGTGGACTAACATATTGGAAGCGTACCAGAAGGCCAAGGCTTCAGCTACTTATAATGAGTTGAATTGGGAGCTGGAGAAAGCAAATGTTGCTACAGAGAAGGCGCGGGCCAGAATGTTTGAAAAGAGGCTCAAAAATGCCCAGGAGATCTTCAGCATCCAAAAGGATATCCATGAGACTGACCTCCTCAAACACCAAATTCAGATAGCCTCATTGGAATCTGCATTGGCTGCTGCCAGAAATGCTCCTCTGCAGCCCACCCCACTCTCTGTTCATATGCCAGACCCAGAGCCTAAAACTACTCCATCTACAGCTGCCCAGTCTGAGGAGGCACAACCAAAGACCCAATAAGAGAAAGGGAAGGCCCTAACTACCCCTCTTTCATCCCCTCCTACAGAGCAGCCTCCACCTACCAAGGCCTCTGTTGCACCTCCACAAGAGCAAACTTATCCTAAGAAGAGGAAAGTCACTGCTAAGAGGTCTGCTCCCAAAGCTGCCTCTATAAAAATTGTCAAAGAGCCAGCTGCCCAGTCTGAGGAGGCACAATCCCCTGGCAAGCCTGAGTCTAAAGCAAAAGGGAAATCCCCAGTGGTCCGCACTGAGGAAGCCAAAGGCAAAGGAAAAGGCAAATCCCCTGCAACCCCCCCTGTAAAGAGGAAAGGAAAAGCCCCTCAAGAACCCAAGCAACCAAAAGTAAGGGTGAGGGCACTTAAAGCTCCAACTGCTAAGAAAACACCAGCCGAAGCAAAAAAGGAAAGGGAGGCAAAGAAGAAACAGGACAAAGATGCCCTAGGGAACATGCTAAAAAGATGGGTTGGGATTTCTTTACCGATTCTGATTCAGATGCTTCCTCTTAGACTAGCTTAGATTGTACTTAGGTTTTACTTTTTTCTCCCCTTCCAATCTTCTCCTTGTAAATTTGATTGTACATGTCTCTTTCCAGTTAATAGAATTTTATTTTATTTTTTGTACATTGATCTGTTCTACTTGCTTGTTTCAGTTTTTCTCTTTTAGTCATCATTTTCTTCAAATTTTGTCATGGGAGATGTCTGTAGGGTGGCTATAATCATTTCAAATATGAATCCATGTGTAAGGTAGATGTCGATGCCAACTGACTGGATTCAAGTACAGGATTCAAATGTTTCCATGTTCATATTTGTGTGCCTTGTCTGCGCTCCCTCGCGGAGTCCTGACCGCGCGCAAAGCAAACAATTCAACAACTTCCACAATGTAGCTGCGAGATACATAGGATCCCCTTAAATACCATGCCTATCATTAGACCCTAATTTATTACGCACACTTTTTTCCCATACTCGGTTGTGCGATTCTCCTTTCCCCAAACATTCACAATTTATTGCGAATCTTGGAATGGGACAAAACTTTCAATGTGTCATTTCATTTTCCACCGCCCAAATATTTTAAATAAGCCATTACTTCCTTTTCGTCTCATCCTGCCTCTTCTAACACCAGCTGTCCAGCCCTCCTCACCACCATGGCGGATGACAAACCTTTCGATTTCCCAATCAAATTCTATCCGATGTGGTTGGACCCCCCACCGCCTAAGGAGCCAGACCCATTACAATTTCTCTGGGATGAGTATGACGAGGTCCAGAGGAACCTCGCCAAGGAGGAAAAGAAAAAAAGGAAAAGGGAGAAGAGAGAGATGAAGAAGAGAAAAATGGATCCACCTGCATCTCCCCCACCATCTTCCTCAAACACTCCCCCATCGACTCTCTGTTGATCCCTTTTCCCCCCACTTTGTCTTTTCTTTTTTCATCTTTTTGTAATATTTTCTTTTTATTTTAATGAAAGTCTCTTTTAGTTCCATGTTGTTCAGTTCGCATTTCTGCTTCTCTGTCTTCTTTTGTGTTTATTTTTATTTTTCTGACTGGAATCTACTGCCTTTTATCACCTTTGAACCAGTGAGGACACTACTCCTCATGGTTTGGGGGAGTGGCAGGATAGGTTTGCCAATAGAATAGTTAATTTTAGTGCAGTAATGGTGGTATAACTGGGATGAATAAAGTCAATTTCTACTTAATTTGATACAATGAGGAAACTTGTAAAAATTTAAATATTTTTGTAGACTTTTCGAAATAGAAAAAGTTAAAAATCTTGACACCACCATGAAGCTAATATTAGAAAAAAATTTCAGTTAGTACCCAGTGAACCTAAGAGGAGAGAAACAGATGAAAATACAGCCCATGGGTTAAATTTGATGACCATACCTAGTGAGATTTGGGCCCATCATTTTCTTTTGAAGAGTGTTTTTGGCATTATTTCTGCTCTAAGGACTGATTGAATCAAGACTTTTTCACTAGAAGTTGTGCACCTCCAAATCAAAACTAACTAACAGCACTCATGATACTAAGAAAATGATCCAAGACCCTCATTTGGATAGTTTGAGCTTGAAAATCCAAACTTTTAAAATCTGCCCTTTTACATACACTAGTTGAGCCTTAAAAATCATACTTTTCTTTCACAAACACCAGAACACTTGCACCTTAACCTCATGACTTGATTCAACCTTACCCTCACTATGAGAATTCAGAAGGTAAAGGAGGAGTTAAAGATACTGAGAATGGTCCAACATTCTGTGGAAGGTGAAAAAAAGCAACTTGTGAACAGCCGTGTATCAATGGTACTTGTGTGGTAGTTCATCATAAAAAATCATTAAAAAAAAAAATGAATGAATAAAAATAAAAAGAGAAAAAGAAAGAGAAGTTTAGAGAACAACATCATCTGAAAATTGAGAAGAAGAGGAGAAGCTGGCCACTTTGAGTTTGAAATATAAAAAGAAAGATGGAGTTTTTACTGAAATGAAGGTTCTGAAGTCATGAATCACTCCTTACCTTGCTGATTTCTTAATTTCGATTCCCTTTTTACCCCTTTATTCTTTACATCCCTCAGCCATAAGCCACATTACAACCCATTCAAAAAGACCTTGTGGATCCAAAGTAAAATGAGCTGTCATGTGGAGATGAGGAGTTGTCCAATCTATGGTGAAAATTCTTGAAGATGTCAAAAATTAGAAGCTTTGCCTATGCTCATGCTTGCAGGCCCATTTGGGGTCTGTAACTGCTCTTGAGCTGTTTTGAATTTGAACACCCTCAGGTTGTTAATGTTGAGAGATAACCCTAGTGAGAATTGGGTCTAAATTATAACCTCATTGGGGTTGTATCCAACCTGAATTTTGAATTAAAGGCCGCTGAGTACTGATTTTTATACATTGAAATTCTAATGATAAATGAATGGTGGTAAGGCAAACACATGTTAACTTTTAAGTTTTAAATGGCCTACAACATTGCTGCAATTTCCTCTAAGTGTTAAAAAAAAAAATTTGGGTGTGGAATGAAGCTTTAAACATCAAGAATCTGTGTTGTCATTATCTGCACTATACTTAGTGGATTCTAATGGTGAAGTTTGTGGGTGTCTTCACTGAAAACCCTCAGGAGACTTCACTCCTCCACTAGGGATCACCTAGGGGTTTAAAAGGCTTGGTACATATGCTAAATGTACCCGTGATCCCTACAAAAGTGGCATTTAATTACAGCTTTGCTAAGGGACTAGCAAAGATTAGGTTTGGGGGTGTGTTAAGACCTGAAAAGTACCACTTTTCACCCCTTAAATTAATCTCTGTTAGACCCTTAATCATTTAATAAATGTGTTTTAAGTCGATTCTGTAGGCAATAAGCAACAGCTGTAAATAAACCCCTAACCATGCCAAGAAGCCTACTGCTGACCTAGAAGCCCCTCAGAAGTGTGAAGGTTAAACTCAGATAGAGAATTAGCAATAGCAGAGGCACAACAAAGCCTAAACAAATCAAGGATAATGCCTCACGCAGATGTCACAGGGCTCAATAAAATCAGAAAGAATACATCACGCAGTTCTCGCGGGCTTCTGAAGGGAGCACCCCAATCGGTTGCGCAGTCTTCGCACCGTTCGCGCGCAGATGGATGTCAGCAGGGAGTAAAAAGTATACTTCGCGAGGTTCTCATGAGGCTCAGTATTAAGCACTCGTAAAGCACTCACACAGTCTCGTGCAGCTCAAGAGATGAGTTTTCAACCTTCACGCGATTCACTGAATAGAGAGGGCTCCTGGCATTCCAGCGCGCAGCTGTCGCGCAGTGGCTGCGAGACACGCTTTCAAGGAACTGCTCGCACGTTTCAGAAGCCTATGTACATTATTCTCTTCGTGAGGATCGCCAAAGGATTCATCAAGGAACGAACTGCACACGCCATTCTCGCGCCATTCAAATGCAAAGACCAATCTGGCGATGACTAAAGCATTCCCGCGATGATCAAAGTACCAACCCCATGACTGTAAGAGCGTCAAGTCAAAGCAACCTTGCGATGCCAATTCTACCACGCGGTAAGACCTGCAAACCTTTTCTACTCAGCGAGGATCAAGTTCTAAAATTCTCCCCACTTATGTAAGGGCAATCTTGGAATCTCCAACAATTAGGGCATGCACTCCAATGCTCCAATCTCCGTGCACACGCCCCGAGGCATCCAAGGGACAAGAATGGGCTGCAATTGCATTGATGAAATTAAGGCTTTCCTAACCCTAATTCAGAGAGAACCGACTGTTATATAAGCCTAAGCCTAATTTAGGTTTAGGGGACTTTTGTTCTTGACTTCTGTGCTTCTTCTTGAAACCGACTGTAGAATTACAGTAGGCTAAGGATAGGGTTTAGGAGTTTTTCTTTTTCCTTTTTTTTTTTTTTTGTCCTTCTCTCCATAGTCCAGCACTTGCTGGCTATGCCTTTTGTATGATTATATGGTATAGTTTTTAATGGAGTTTTATAATAGGATCTATTGCATGTATGGGATGGTGTTTTTGTTGTGAGTTATTCTGTATAAGGCTGATGCCTTGAGATCCTCCATTGTTAAGTTGTATTGTAAGCAATGGAGGATTGTTTTTAAGATTTTATTTAGATCCAAGTGACCTGTGTGTCCAGGTTAGGCACATTGCAGGCCTTTCCCCCACCACAGGATCCACTAAATCTAAATCCCCATGAGAGCTGGAGCTGGTAGCCCTGTGAACATGGTGGCGGCAGCAATATTCTTGTTCTGTCTTAGGCCTCTGTGAGGAGGATAACCTCTATGGATAGTCTGTGACCGTTCAAGTGGACAGATTATAGCCCTACAGTGAGGCCAATCCACATATCTAAGACAGATTCTTCTTGTCTACACTTTTGCTTGTAGCCTTGTGAGAGATTGTGCAGAGATAGACTCCCCTATATTTGTATAGACCCACCATCAGATTGCAGATCTGAGTTGGCTGTAGAGATTGTAGGCTTGTGATTGGATCACTGCTGACTGTCTAAAGCAGTGAACAACCAAGCTTAAAAGCTAGTACTCAAACTCTTGTTGGTCCTGTGTGTCCAGGCTCGTGCACTTTGTAGGCCTAGCCCCACACACAGAACTTTAGAGGTTGAGGTTCCTACGGATTCTTGAGCTTGTAGCCTGGATGAAGTAGTGCCTATAATGATAATCTTATTCTGACCAATCTCTGGATTGTGGTTCCCCTATTGGATAGTCTGTGAACATTTAAGTGGATAGGTTATAGCCATAAGGTATTGGATCATGGCACAGGGGTGAGTTGGATCCTTTCTCCTCTTTGGTGATAACGTAGCCATTGGACAGGATTTCTATAGCAGCAGATCTGAGTCTGAGTTGTAAGACCCATCAGATCTGTACCTAATAACATACTTCTCACCCTTTTATATTTATTTTCTCACCCTCCACCCTCTTCCTTAACCCTTTCTGTAGTTTAGACATTAAGTTACCCTAGGATTTAGATTATAGTGACCTTAAATCCCTTTCCATATAGGATTGTCAGATCTGTAGTCAGATCTGGAGAGCCTACTAAAGATAGCTCCCTTGGAGCTTTAGATCAACTTTCCATGTGGGACAAACTCTTACTTAGCAAAGCTTGCTACAACAGGCTCTGTATCATGCAGGACTGTGTATTTTTAGGCTTGCCGCTCTGTAGTTTTCACTCCATCTTTCATTCATTTTCATTCACCTGATTCTTATCACTGTCTCCAATAAAGTCAGTAGCAAGCACTTAAAATAGCCTAACAATGAGTGATCACGCTCTTGTTACTGCGACTAGGATATAAGATCGACCCAAAGGAGGCGACCCTAAAGGCATTGCCAAAGCTCTTTGAGGCAAGCTAATGGTAGAAATCTCGGGCCATTACTGGAGAGCATGCTCCTGTGGCTTCCTCTACTATTGCCCCTCTTACAGAGACTCTGGTCGTCTTTGTCCTAGACCTCGCTGGATCTACTGCTGGGGCAGATCACTCCACCGATTAGTCACATAATTTTCCATTTTATCACCCTCAACTTAGTGATGCGAGACCCCATTTTGCTACTAAGGATTTGATGATATGCAAATATTTAGAACGGTAAGCAAAAAGAGTAAAAGTGTTAATCTTTGCCCAAATGAGTTCAAAAAGCAATAAAAAGAACTTTTGAGGGGGAGAAAAGATTAACAAAAACCTATAAGTTTGATGATTTGAGGCGGAGTTTGGTAAATTTATGGGCGAGTGTGAAGCGCCGCCAAATAGAAGAAATTTTACAACAACAACAAGCATCCCAGTGCCCCATGTGGAGCGAGGTCAAGCGGCTTAGTACCCAATACCACCACCAATTCCTCCATACGGTGGCACTGATTTGATAGTAGTGCTTTTTTGAAGGATGGATTTATAAGACATTGCGCTCGAACAAATCCAGCAGAAGAACAAGCGGAACACACACTAGCTCTACTACCATGAGGCGATGATAAGCGAGGTTATGCGGTATGCATACCCATCCGATTATCTCCAGTGCATGGCTACAGCATGAGCATATGTGTGAGAGGCTTCTAGTTCAAGAGCCTGTGGAGTGGGTGGTGATGATGCGGATCCGACGGGTGGTGAGGACTAGCCGGGGGGGCAATGGTTGTTGGTTATTTTGCTTTGGTTATGTTTAATTTGGAATGTTGTAAGTCTTAAATATTTTGACGTTTAACCAATGGCGGAAAGTTTTTAGGAGAACATGTATAATTTTTTACTTGTTGTAGAAATGATAGTTGGCTTATGTGGGTTCTATGGATTAGTCCCATGGTTGCCATGATTGGATGATTTTAGATATGAAATTGAATGCTTGTTGTCTAATACGATTACTTAACATGAGTTAAAAATGGTTTCTGATCTAATTTTGTGTGACTATCATAGTTATGGGTGTGGATGGATCTAATGCAACTAGTTATCCTGTTACTTGTGAATGTGTTCTCATTCGGATGTGGGCTATATGTCAATAGTATAGTTGTCAATAAATAGTGCGTACAATAGTTGTCATTGAACTTCTTGGAGGTGCGATCCATAATCTATAAATGAAATGAATGTGTGTGAATGGTTATGAATTGTTAGCTTGTTCTGAAATTGATTGTCTCATTTTTGACACTTAGGTTATGGATTAGCTGTATGTATCCGTTGCAGGTACAAGGCAGAATTAGCCACAGCTAGTTCATTTAGACATGAAATTTTTTATTTTAATTCATGTTAGAAAGGTGGTCAATATCGTATGATGAGTTAGCTTAATTCTTCTTGAATGCATTCAAGTGCATGTTAGGTTAGGATAAGTACTTTGGACTTCAATGTGTTGTATGGATAAAGTTAAGGTGACTACCTCAGTACTAAGCGTTCTCTTGCTGCATGATTCCAACTCACTGTGCTATATGTGGTCAATTTTCGAGGATGAAAATTTTATAAGGTAGGGAGGATGTAACACCCCCAAATTAGGATATCGTGTAGATCAACTTCGTACACATGTCGGTGTGGCGCACTATAGTGGTTCGGATTTGTCAATACTACTTAGTGTGAGTGAGAATGAACAAACACCTAGGTTGTGTGTATGGGGTTCGCAAAAACCAATCTATGTGTGAAACACCCACGTATGAGTGTGTGTGCTTCACATGGAAGCCAACTAGGTCTATAAGAGAAGTGTAAACCCTTTTCTATGCATTTACCTTTTGAAATTTCATAGAAGAGAGAAGGAAGAGAGAGCTTGTGAGAACCGAGTGCTTGAGATCGAGAACATGGGTGATCTATTGTGCAAATTATTCCTCCATCTTGATCATTGACTCAAGAGGTGACCTAGGGAGTGTCTATTTAGGAATGGTGAAGATTGTGAGAAGTCCATGATTGGAATCGTCATAGAGTGTGAAGCGTGAGTTGTATTCTTTGGAAAGGATTCGAACGAGCGTGCGTTTCGATACGGTTGTGAGAAGGTGGACCTCAAGCCTTTTTTATTTGTGTGGAAGAGGCATCGATTGATACGCTCATTCGATCATGAATCCATAAAGATTTACAAGGTAAGATCTAGTAGTTTTTAAAGCATTAATTATGAATTTATGTTGATAAAGGATGGCAATAAATGCCTTATAAATGTTGCAATTAATATGTCTGAGGGTTAGGTGAACGAGGGGAAAGAGAAGAAGATCCAATTTTGAGAAAAAAACCCCCAAACCCTAAAACTTGCTCGCGTGACATTGAGTATCTCACGCGCGACATTACATAGCTCGCATGAGATAGGCCTCATAATAGGCATAAAAAGAAGGCTTGAATAGTCGCTCGCATGACTTAAAACTGGCATGCGCCACTGAGTGTGCCTCGTTTATGTAAGACAAGGAAGAACATAGTCGGTCGAGCGAGCGAGCGCGACTGTGGAGTGCCTGGTGGTGTCACTCGCACGACTTCAGCTTCACACGTGCGATAGTTCAGAGAGAGAGCACAGTCACTTGAGCGAGCTCACACGACTGTGAGGTGCCATGTGACTGGCTGCATGACCTTGGAACTTGCACCGCAATTGAACAAATTTGGGCTATTTTAGATTTTTCTTTGAGAATCATTCGAATATTTAGTGTGTGTGGTTTTATTAGCTATAGTTAATGACCTTTCAATTCCTTGAAATATAGGTGATGAATCGGATATGCACATAAGGATCTTCACTCAATGTCGCATGATTTGACGCACTTTCGTAAGAGGTAGGGGAAATTCATTAACGTGACATTTGATGTGTAATGTATAGATAATTTGAATATGATAAGCATGTGCGTGTGTGTGTGATAAGCACGTGTGATTCTGAACATGATAAGTGTGTGTGAACATAATAAGAGTGATAAGAAATGTGTGTAAACATGATAAGAAATATGTGTGAATGTGATAAGTGTGACAAGTTAGTGTGTGTGTGAATGTGATAAGCGTGTACATGAACGTGATAAGCAAGTGCATGAAACTCCAAATCTAGCTATAAATTAATCACACTGATCAACTACATAGTGATAAACTATAAGTTAGCATTTGCACAATGATTTAAGGTTCATGTGAAATGAGTCCCCATTGTGTATCCGGTACGGCAGGATATCCGTACATGAGGACCGGCCAACGATCAATATCTAAGGCATAAGTGACCCTACTAACATAGCTCAGGGGCTTGGCATTCCGGCACAAGTGACCCTGTTAACATAGCTCAGGGGCTTGGCATTCGTGCGAAATTTTTCATTGAATGACGATGGTTCGGGGATTCCCATCGGTATTTATGTGGGAGATTAGTTATATGTGCTTGGGAGATTAGTTCAGTTATAGTTTTATGTCATTTTGAAGCATAAGGAGCATGTGACACTGAATTAAGCAAGAACATTGAAACTATGAAACGAATCATGAATGTGTTACTTTAATTCTGTTGTATTTGATTTAAGCATATAAAATCCCAGTCGTGTAAATGTTCTTTGAATTCAGTCATGAGATCTATTCTATGAAATATGTTATGCATGCCAGTGATATTCCCCCTATTGAGCTTAGACTGTTAGCTCACCATTTGACTATACATCACAGGTACAGATGTGGGTTTAGGAATCAAAAAGTTTGGCCATGAGGAAGATCCAGATTATATTCCAGAGGAGGAGTCTGATCTTCTTCGAGAGGATTCCTTCCCTTAGGGGACCTTGAGAGATATTTTGAGATTTTGTTTAAGGCTTGGTATATCTGGCCTTTATATTTAGTTTATAACAATAGATTCATGAAATGTAATTAATATTGAGAACCACTATTTTGGGGGATGGTTGGCCATTACCAGTGGTTCGTTTCGGTTCTATTAGACTTATGTTATGCATAAGGATAGAACTGTCATCTTGTCTTGTTATATAGATTTATAATATCTTTTGCCATATATATGATGAGACTTTACCTACAATTGCAAAAGATCTCAGCTTAATTCCACTATGTGAGGGGTCATGATATGTGTTCAATTCAGGGATCATCGAAAAAGGTGATATGATGGCACAGGTTTTAATGTAGGAAATCCAGGCTGTCACAGAAGAGGCTGCTAGTTTGAGGTTGTTTCCATTTTCTCTTAAAGGTAGGGCAAAGCAGTGGCTAAACTCTTTGCCTAGTGATTCGATTGCTAGTTGGGAAGAGTTACAAAATAAGTTTCTCATTAAGTATTGTTGGTATGCGTGAATGTATCAAATCACAAACTACAGTCCTGCAAGAATCCAGGGCCTATTGCAGCAAATTCTAAATGGAAGTAAGGGTTGTCCATAGGGAAAAGTGATCTAAATTTCGGTAAATCCCCAGATGGTGAACCTTTCACACATCCTATCGTGAGGTTGCTGAGACTAAGAATTATACTTTGAGAGGATGTGGTAGAATGCTTTGGATTGCTCAACAGGTATGCCGAAGAGCTGTTGATGCATCTTCCAATTGATAGGTAGGTTGAGTGCATTCGATGGGATGCTACAGTTGTGGCATGAAGTCCTCGAGAGGTGTTGGAACAGCTGCTTCTTGCATTCGATGGAATTAAATGCAGACTTCCATTGGTGCAGCTGCTGCCATCTGGAAATGTTGGAAGGCTTGGAGCACATTTATCTAACTAGTTTACAGCTATTCAAAGAATACATTTAAACTATCCTAGATATTGCTAGAAATTTTTTTAAGAAAGACAGAGTTTTAAAAGTCAGCGAGTTTGCAAACAGAGGTAGCTAAGCTCCAATTGCAGTTCAACTATCCTTCACTGTTGCTGTCTAGATCTGCAAGAAAGATTCAAAATTATGTCAGCAGCATCAATTATTCACATGTGCAAAGAATACTAAGGATACAAAAACTAAGGGTCTACTAATAGATCATCTCTCCCCGACAATGGCGCTAAAAACTTGTTGGCGGATTTCTGAGTGTGTGCTTACTTTATTGGTTGGTGGTGAAAGTCATTTAAAAATCAAAGTAAGAGTAAAACTAGGGATGGAATCACCACAACTAAGAAATCCTAGACCTGCAAGATACAGGGTCCATTGTAGCAAGTTTTGATAAGTAAGAGTTTGTCCCACAGGGAAAGGTGATCTATAGCTCCAAAGGAGCCATCTCTAGTAGTCCCTCCAGATCTGACTACAGATCTGGCAGTCCTAAAAGGAGGGGAGTTTAAGGTCACTTATTCTAAGTATTCTAATGTCTAAACTACAGAAAGGGTTGAGAGGATGGATGGAGTGTGGAAAATAAACATAAAAGGGTGAGAAGTATGTTATTGAGCCCAGATCAGAGGAGTTTTGTAACTCAGATTCAGATTTGATGTTATAGAAATCCTGTCCAGTGGCTACATTATCACCACTGAGGAGAAAGGATCCAACCCATCACTCTGCCATGATTCCACCCTTAAGGCTATAACCTGTCCACTCAAATGGTCACAGATTATCCCATAGGGGAACCACTATCCAGGGATGGCTCAAAACATAACCAGTAAATCATTACAGGCACTATTTCATCTAGGATACCAGCTCAAGAATCCATAGGGAACCTCAACCTCTAAAGCTCTATATATGGGGCTAAGGCTGTATAGGACCATGATAGCCCAGACACATAGAACCAGCAAGAGATTAAGTACAACCTTCGATCTAGCTGTCCATTGCTTGAGTGAGGCTACAATGGTCCAGTCACCAGCCTACAATCTCTATAACCAGATCAGATCCAATATCTGATGGCAGATCTATACAAATATAGGGGATTCTGCCTCTGTACAATCTCCCACCAGGATTCTACAAGCTCAGGTGTAAAGAAGAAGGATCCATCTTGGATCGGTGGATTAGAATCACACTAAGGATATAATCTGTCCACTTAGATGGTCACAGACTATCCCAGAGGTTATCCTCCTCACGGAGCCCAAGACAAAATGAGATTATCGCTGCTACCACCATGGTCACAAGGCTACCAGCTCAAGATCCCATGGGGATTTCAGATCTAGTGGGTCCTGTGGTGGGGCTAAGGCTGTATAGGACCATGATAGCCTAGACACACTGGTCACTTGGATCTGAGTGGCCCTTAGAATCAGTCCTCCATTGCTTTGAAACACAACCAAAGCAATGGCGGATCATAATGCAGCAGCCTTACACAGAGCATCTCAGACACAAACACAAATCCCACAAAGTACAGATCCTATTACAGAACTTCCATTAATCTAGTTCAAAATACATACAAAGACATAGCCAGCAAGTGCTGGACTATGGAGAGAAGGAAAAAGAAAAAGAAAGCTACTTACAACTACAAAAAGAAAAACTAAACGATCTCAGATCAGGTCTCCCAGAAATGAGATGGGTTCCTAGCTATTCCAAGATGTAGAAAGAAAAGAAAGTCTAAGCTCCTAAACCTAAGCTAAGTGTGGGTATTTATAGCAGTGGTGTGGCGGCGCATTAGGGTTAGGAAACCCTAATTTTAACGTTGCCACGGGGATGAATAGTGATCCTTCGATGCCTTGGGGCACATGCACGGAGATTAAAGCGTGGGAGTGCATGCCCTAATCGCTAGAAATTCCCAGAAAGTCCTCTGCTGAAGAGATGGAAGTTTGAGGTTCAGAGCTTCGCTAGGTAGCCATTGTTTCCCAGACTTGTCGCATGGTAGCTTTTGTTCTTCGCTAGGATGATTTGAAATTGAAGCTTCTGCCTTCGCAAGGTTGGCTTGGTTTGCTCTTCAGGCAGTCGTGAGGTTGAGTGGACATCAGAGCCTCAGATGTCGCAGGGTTTGAGCTTAAGCAGTCGCGAGGTTGATCTTCGCGAGGATAGATTTGATTAGCGCGAGAACTTCGCGAGCACTTATCCTCACTAGGCTTCGCTAGTTACCTCACGAGGCATTGATGAGTTTTGAACTGCGCGAGGTTCCATGTCTTAACTGATCTTCATGAGGGTAGCTTTTCCTTCGCAAGGATGATTTCTTCTTTAATGGTGTGAGAACTGTGCGAGGAGTTCTCTTCTGATAATTGCATCCCACGGTGACTACACAACAGCTGCACAAGGAGTCTTCTGAAGCTCTCTCTTCTCAGCCATTCTAAGCGAACTGCGTATGGTTGAGAGAAGTCTTCTTTGAACTGTACGAGAGCTGCGCGAGTTTATGTTTCTGAGGCTCTTCAGTCAATCATCTATGTGAGAAGTTGTTGTAGAGTCTTGGGAAGCTCAACTGGACTGTGCGAGGCTCATTTTTAGGTTTGGATTCTAACTTCATCCTTCTGAGGGACTTTTGGTGCCAAAATAGGCTTTTTAGCAGGATTCCTGTCCTTATTTCACTGATGGGTACTACCTACATAAAACACTTAACAAGGAATTATTAGGTGGCTATGGGTCTAATCAAAGGTTAAGTTAAGGGGTGAAAAGTGGTACTTTTCAGGTCTTAACAGGTGCTCATGTCTAGCCTGGCGCAAGCCGTACTTGGGGAGTCCAGCTCCGTTGTGGGCTTTTGGCCCGCGCTTGAGGTATTTTATCCTTTGGTCCCAGTTTGTCAAACGTTTCCCTTTTATGGCATATTTATTTTTATCTGCTTGCTTTCTCAGGTTTGGGGGTATCTACATTTCCATCTTGGTCGCCCTTTACTTCTATCCGAAGTTCCTACGTTCCCCCTTATGAGCAATTGGCACACGTCCCGCCTCATGAAGCACCTGGAGTTAAGACTGCGCTCCCAGTTTGATCTATTGATCCCTAAGCAGGCATAACAATTTCTCTCTTTGAAAAGGTGATAGTTCTTTCGTGCTGTGGGTTCAAATGTATATATATTCCTCCTCTCTATTTTTTTGAGCAGGTCATCCTTGATCCCTACGTCGGATCTCACTTTTGGAACCTAGTTGTAGTGTGCCCTTCTCATTTTTTGTTAGACCGATGCATCATTTTCTTCTATGGATCCTGGATATGGACCAATTACCTAGGAGAGAGGGTGGTTCATCAGTATCGTCCTCTTTTCGCTGTGCCCCAAGCTCCTCCAGCTGATGTGTTGGCTCCTGAAGGTTCCATTGAAGTGCTTACCGCTCACTTTCTCCATCATGGGGTCCCCATTGATGCCCTTCTTTTTTTGAGGGGATATGAAATGTGTTATGACTCTCTGCCCTATCGTTCTTTGCTACCCCGGTTCATGCTTGGTGCCAACTTTTTGGCTTTTAGCGGTCTGTGATCTCAGGTAATGTTCTTTCCTTTTTTTATTTAGCAGCCTTCCTGTGATTGCCTTGATTTCCCTACTATTTGAACAAAAACCATTTCTCTCTAGAGTTTGGGTAAGGTGGTGACTTAGATGAGGGGGATGAGGCAGCTGCTCCTGATGAGGCTACAGGAGCTAGACCTTCTGACCCTTTCGGTGTTGGTGCTTTTGGTAGTTCACTGCCGAGGTTCAGGGGACCTTTAAGCGCTTGGATGATGCTTTCCTGTCATGTATGTGTGTCGATGTGGCTGAGAAGGCACGCATATCCACTGAAGCTATTTGGATCCCCCCTCCTGAGCTGATCCCCGGGGTAATCTCTCCCTTGTTGCTTTGCTCTCTTTTTCTTCTTAAACTATGCGGATGACCTGTGTGACTGACGCCTCTTTTTCTTGTTGTGCAGAATTATGAGTTAGCCGTGAACCAAGCCAAATATTACCACAACATTGTCGGGCTTAGAGAGGCTGAGGTGGTGAGTGAATACTGACCAAACCTGGCCCTCTTTGCCTCTCTTTTAATCTGGACTTGGCCTTTTTGCCCCTCTTTTTTTCTTTCATTTACAAGCAGATCCATCGCCGTACATTGACTGATTTTTATAAAGAACATCTTTGTACGTCCATGGACCCGCTTCCTTAAAAAGGCCCAAGTTCTCATATGGGGGCTGGGGCTAGCATACTTCCCTGTTTGGACCCAAGGCCCAGTTTTTTGCAAAAATGGTGCGATAGCTTGGCTGAGGGCGAGCTCGCAATTTTAGATTGCCTCGAGTTATCCCGCCTTTCCTCTATCCTTGCTATTCCTTTATTGCCTGACCTCTTGTAGGTGGCTTTAGCATTGTGGGACCATAGGGCTCATGTCTTCCAATTCGGGTCCAGGGAGCTCACCCCAACTGTAGACACCCAAATTCGGCCCAAGGCCCAATCAGTCTATACTCCAAGAGAGATGTACCCCTGTGCTTCTGGTGGCACCCTTGAACCCTTAGGAACCAACCCAGACCTTTAGGAATCACCTTGAACTCATTAGAACCATTCCCCTAACCCTTAGAGATCACCCCTAAACCCTAGGATCCCTTCCTGGACTCGGCTGAAACCCTTCCGAGCAATTGATGGGAGGAGAGCTACAAAATATTACATAGACAATTGTTGAGGAGAAGCCCTAAACCATTAGAAGGAGGCCTTCTCCAGCTTTCCAGCAAGCCAAAGATCACCCAATTTGGAGCTGTGGTTCGAAAGTTATGGCCGATTGAAGTTTCACATCAAATCATAACTTTTGCTCAAGTGTATGTATTACATACGCCCAACAAATTTGGCCCCATTTTGGTCAGGCGTATATATTATATACGCCTGGCATTTTTGGCCCAAATTTAGCCGAGCGTATATAATACATACGCCCAACATAGGTAGGGCTCACCACGGACACTCACCTTCTCAGATTTCCCCTGGTTTTCATGAAATTCACTGTGCATAAACTGGGCGTATGTAATATATACGCCCAACTTAGCTACAGTAACTGTCATCAAATGCTCAAATTTCCACCATCTAGTTTGACCTTTTGACCATCCCCTTGGTTGAGGTGGGTGTCTTAAGGTTGGTTGCACCCCCTTTGAGCTTATTGGCAACCCTTAAGTCACCCATGGTCTCACCCCATCATCTGCCATTGAAACCAGTGTCCCAAACCACTAGGACCCTAAAAACCTAGAAAACCTTAGATGGAGGATTACCTAATAGCTAAACCAATTAGCTCTTAAGTAGCCCTCTAATCCACCTCTTCTCTATAAATAGAGAGACCCCCCTCTTCCCAAAGGGGTTGAAAAAATTAAGGTTGAGAGTTAAGCTTATGAGAGAGAGCCCTAGTGAGAGAAAAATATATATTATTTTATATTCTTCAACCAGAATTCCAGCATGCTTAGTTAATCCTTTGCAACCCTTTTCAACCACTAGATCACCCCTCTTTAGTCAAGCTTAGTCCCTAGCTCCATCCTACCCTTCCTATATACCGAATCCTAGCATTAGAACCTATTCCTCTACCGTTTAAGCCATTTAAAGCCATCGAGAGCACGCCGAAGCGATGGTCTTCCATGATGCAACAAGGGCCCGTGAGCTCCGGCTCACCCCTCTCTTCCTCTACCTTCTTGGTGTTTCCTCCGTCCAAGGATTCAAGTAGTTACGCCGCCGAAATTTCGGTTTGGCTCAAAGCTTGATAGGACCATATTGCCTTCGGGCAAGGGGAAGCTTCGCCCATTTTTTATTATTTTTGCCATAGATAGAGACCTCTACGTGCGGGTTAATCAGGTGCCTAAACCCTTCCCGATCGATAACCGAAGCACCTACCCTATAGCCTTTGGCAAAGACCGGTAAATCAGAGTCATATTTAGCACTTTGGTGCTCAAAATATTGATTTAAAGGTTTCCCGGGTCACCAAAAGCTCCGAGTGGCGACTCTACATTTTTATCCCATCGCGTGAGCATCGCCGCGACGGGTTCGATAGAATCAATGCACGAACAGATGGCGACTCTGCTGGGGATTTCACCCTAGCGCTTCCCCTCTTGTTGGTTTTTTTTTATCGTTACTAACTATTGCTATTTTTTTTCTAATTTTTTGCTATTTTTCCTTCATTTTTATTGTTTTTACTAACATACTTACCCCTATGTTTCGGCTTTAAATTTCAGTATTTTTGTCTAGTTACTTGACTGGCACCTTTTTTACTTACCCCTACGTTTCGGCTTTAAATTTCAGCAATTTTTGCCTAGTCACTTGACTGGCACCTTTTTTACTTACCACTACATTTCGGCTTTAAATATCAACAATTTTTGCCTAGTCACTTGACTGGCACCTTTTTTTACTCACCCCTACGTTTCGGCTCTAAATTTTAGCAATTTTCGCCTAGTCGCATGACTGGCACCTTTCTTACTTGCTTTTATGATTCAGTTTTAATTTTCAGCACTTTATTTTTCCCGTCTAGTCGCTTGACTGGCCCCGTCTTTTTTCTTACTTCTAGTCATATCCTAAAAGTGGACGCCGGTTCATTGAGGCGGCATGGGCTTGTCATCCCCGACTCAATTTTGGACTTAAATTCACTCCCCTTTTAAAATCTGTAATTAAAAGTGAGCCAACAGTTTAGGGACATAATCAAATCTGTTTTTACATGTTTTGGATAGTTTTCAAGGGGTTTAGGCACAGATTTAACTTACCCGGTTCCCAGTAAGGCGGCAGCCCTAGTGGTGATGATCCTGAAAAGAACCACCCCTTCCAGTACCTGAGAAGGCGCTTGCGCCGGTGGTATATTGGTTGGGTTGTCAATTCCGATGAAGCCGTAAAATCCGCAATGGTGAGAGCGTAGACAGCCCGAATTCATCCATGTATCCCTAGGAAGAGGAAAGGAGTGACCCGATAACACATACAACAGTCCCCGGGAGCATCCCTCCCAGGAAACCAGTTTAAAAGACTCATTGTGAGCTTGTTGTTCACTGTCAAAACAACCTGACAGAACTGTCTTTGCCAGGCGTATATAAATATACGCCAAGCCAAAAATCCCCAGAAATACTCAGGCATATATATATATACGCCCAGCCAAAATCCCAAGATTTAAGCCAGACGTATATGATATATACGCCTAGCCAAATCTGCTTAATTTTAGTCAGGCATATATAATACTTACGTGCAGTATATACTTGGCTCAAGCAGCACAATCTGAGGCCTAATCCACCACCCAAGTTCCCCGATTAGTGGTATTAGTGCCCACAGTAGCCTCCCGCATTCTGTAACGCCCAATATGCCCCTGCCCAGTAAATAGAAGGCAACTTCTCATTGATTTGCTCTGGGGGATCTGGTCATTTGCGTGGATTCCCTCACCTTCAATAGAACAAAAGGGTTCCCTTTCGCTTCTTCCGAAGTGTGTCGGATCCCGCCGTTGAACTTACTAAAGGTGCATATATCACCCGAGGCGAAAATTTTTCTAGGGCACCAGATGATCATTCATTTAAATAGGGGAGATAATTTTCATTTGAAAAATCCAAAAAAAATATAATAATAAATATATAGAAAAATCAGAAATCCGTATATACACGCACTTTCGGTGCGACCATCATTACGGCGACCTCAAACCCAACCCATAGAAAAAGGACTAGGAAAGTGTTCGGCCCTTACCCTAGGCATCGATACAACACTCGTCAGCGGATCATGTCAAGCATCGATACATCCCCACCATCATCGCCATCCCATTCCCATGTAGGAGAAGACCCAATCTCCAACACCTTCACCCAAACCCGGTTCGATGTCACGGGTCCATTTGGGGCACCCGTGTTCGCATCCACCTCGTCCCCTGCCCTTACATTTTCCCAACATACCCCCATCTCATCCTCTACTGAAACACATGGTTGCCAATCTAGAAATCAACACTCGTTCTCTTGATGTCGACATAACACTTTTGTCTGGTCTGTGCTATTTTGATCCTTTCACGAATCAGACGAACAACATCGGCATTACTCTCAATAGTCTTTGGACCAAGTATAAACTTTTCACCGGTCTCTTCCCAATTTATCGGTGATCTACACTGCCATCCTTTTTCACCGGTCTCTTCTCAATTTATCGGTGATCTACACTGCCATCCATACAACACTTCGTAAGGTGCCATACCGATACTGGTCTAAAAATTATTATTACATGTAAATTTGATTAATTGTAAGTGTTGATCCCATGATCCTTTGAAATCAAGCATATACACTCTGAGTGTATCTTCAATTATCTGATTCACCCTTTCAGTCTGTCCATCTGTCTGAGGGTGGAACATTGAGCTAAAATCCAACCTTGTACCCATCCCCACTTAGAATTTTTGTGAAAACTGTGAGGTATATAATGGGTCGCGATTGGAAACAATGCTTATCAGAATGCCATGTAGTCGAGCAATCTCTCTCATGTACAAATCTACCAATTTGCTTGCTGTGAATGTGGTGTTGTAGGGAAAAAAGTGTGTTGACATGGCTAGTTTATGCACTACAACCCAAATAGCATTATGGCGTCTTGCTGTCCATGGTAATCCTAAAATGAAGTCCATTGAGATTGACTCCCATTTCCATTCTGGTATTGTTAGTGGTTGCAATAGGCCTGCTGGATACCTATGATCTACTTTCACTAGCTGACATACTTGACACTTTGAAACTTATTCAGCCACATCTTTCTTCAAACCTCTCCACCAGAAATTCTTCTTCAAATCTTGATATATTTTTGTACTGTCAAGATGAATAGCATAGCGAGATTTGTGTGCTTCATTTAGAATGGTTTGCTGAAAATCGGCATCTATTGGAATACATAAATGTCCTCAGAACATTAGCGATTCATCATCTCTTCTTGAAAAATCTATATTGGTGCCCTCTATCACTGCCTGTCTAATCTTCAACAATTCTGTATCTTGCATCTGAAGTCCATGCACTTGATCAAAGATTGTTTGTCTAATTGAGATATTTGCTAACAAGGCACTTGAATCTAGTACTTCAATCCTTGCATCATATTGAGATAGATCCTCAAATAATTTCCATCTATGAATCTCCGAAATTAGGCTAGATAATTGAGTTGAACTCTTTCGACTCAAGGCATCTGCCACTATGCTAACCTTGCTTGGATGATATTGAATTGCATAGTCAAAATCTTTCAAAAACTCAATCCATCTTCGTTGTCTCATATTCAACTCTTTCCGTGTAAATAGATATTTGAGACTCTTATGATCTTTAAAGATTTCAAATGTTTCTCCATTTAAATAATGTCTCCATATCTTTAAGGTAAATATTATTGCAGCTAACTCCAAATCGTGCGTTGGGTAATTTCTTTCATGGTCATTTAGTTATCGAGATCCATATGCAATGACCTTCTTATATTGATTCAACACACATCTCAACCCACTATAAGAAGTGTCATTGTACATGATAAACCCTCGACTACCTGATAGAATAGCTAAAACTAGTGCGGAGGTAAGTCTCTTCTTCAGCTCTTGGAAACCTTTCTCACATGCGTCAGTCCACTCAAACTTGGCATCTTTCCTCGTGAGTTTGGGGAGTGGCCTTAAGATGTTAGAGAATCCTTTCACAAACCTTCTATAATAACCCATTAGACCGAGGAAGCTTCAAACTTCTTTTACCACCGTTGGTTGCTTCCAATCTACCACTGCCTCAATCTTCGTTGGGTCAATTGTGACACCTTCCTTAGACACAACGTGTCCCAGAAAACTCACTTTCTCTAGCAAAAATTTGCATTTGTTGAGCTTTGCATAGATTTGGTGTTCACGTAGCATCTGTAAGGTTATTCTTAAGTGCTTCTCGTGTTCTTCCTTCGACTGAGAGTAAACTAGGATGTCATCCACAAATACCACCACACACGTGTCCTAATGTGGTTTAAACACCCTATTCATAAGGTCCATAAATGAAGCTGGTGCATTGGTCAATCCAAATGGCATCACCAAAAACTCATAGTGCCCATATCTGGTTATAAATGCCTTCTTTTGAATATCTTCGGCCTTGACCTTCAATTGATGATACCCGAATCTCAAGTCAATCTTCGAAAAGAATCAGGCTCCTTGCAATTGATCAAACAGGTCGTCGATCCTTGGAAGCGGATATCGATTCTTAATTGTTAGTTTGTTTAGTTGACGATAGTGAATGCATAATCTCATCGACCCGTCCTTCTTCTTAACGAATAAGACCGGCGCTCCCCACGAAGACACACTAGGTCTTATAAAACCCTTGTCCAACAATTTTTGCAGTTGATCCTTTAACTCTTTCAATTCAGCTGGGGTCATTCTGTACGACGCTATAGAAACTGGTTTCGCACCTAGCGCTAAATCTATGGCAAACTCAACTTCCCTATTGGGAGGCAATCTCGGCAACTCTTTAGGAAAAACATCCTCAAAGTCACATGCTATCGGAATGTCCACTATCACATTCTTTCCCCCCTTATCTTCTTACAAGAATGTCAGATATTCGTTACACCCCTTCCTCATCATCTTCTGTGCACGGATTGTGTAAATGAGTGGTACAAATGTCGAACGCATGTTGAAGAAATTGAATGATCTACCCTTGTTTGGGCGGAATGTAACGATCTTCCTCTGGCAATCCACACTTGCACTATGGAAGGATAACCAATCAATGCCAAGGATTACAACAGATCCTTGCATATCTAATAGTATTAAATTAGCCTGCAACTCATAGTCTATATATCCCCTGATGTTTACCATCACAGATTGACACACGGTATCGGTTGTAACCACACTCCCTGTTGAGACTAACACATCCAAAATGTATTCTAAGGGCTCGGGAATGGCTTGCACCCTTACTGCAAACTCAGGCGTCCCAAAAGAATGTGTAGACCCTGGGTCTATTTGAGCTCGTGCTTCGTAGTAAATGAAGTCACCCTTTTTACCCATTTGTAACGTACCTATGTTATGTATATACGCATTATAAATTTAAGCGCATAATCAATTTAGCATGTATGGTAGTATGTTAACGAAATGAAAGAATTTCTACTTTTCTACACATGCACCTTCTCTATCTAAAATAAATTAAAGAATTAAATGACTTTAATAAAATTATTATACCCTGTATGATGTAGTTGCTCGTGTAGGCATCTTTGGGGGTGACCGCATACGCCCGTCCTTTCACTATGGGTCGTGGTTGTCGCGTAGGCCTTTGTGGTCCGCTAGAATTTGCCCTTCATTTTTCAATATCAGGCAATCTCGGATTAGATGCCTCACATTCCCACATTTGAAACAATTGCCCGTACCACATCTGCACTCGGACATCGTGTGAGACTTGCCACACTTGGCACAAGTCTCGACGGGATTAGACGATGTGACCTTCGAGAATCCCTGGGTGACTGACAATCTAGCAGTGGAAGTAGGACCCTCTTGACAAACAAATCTCCCTTGAATAAGTATAGGTGGTCTCATATAATTGGCTTGGGTAGGCGGTCTCGTGAGTGGCGCTACAAATCTTGGCTTTTTATTCACCGATTCAAAAATTTTCGGTCTTGCCTGGCTCATCCTATTCTTGTTTTGTTGGTCTCATCTCTTGTACATATTCTCCACATCCTTTTCGACGACCAACACCTTTTCCAATACTGCACGATATGTCTCTAATTCGATCACCGAAACCCTTTCCCAAATAATCAGTCTTAAACCTTCCTCAAACTTGTTGGCCTTCATGTTAATATGTGAAAAGTACTACTTTTCACCCTTTAACATGAGCTTTGATAGACTTGTGAGTAGTCTAATAAGTGTATGATGAGCATGTTTTAAAGATAGCAATAAAAAGCAGTCATAGTGCAGAAATCCACCCAAAAATGATCCACAAGAAAGTCCATTTCTCACTACAACTCTGGCCCAACTATGGCGCACAAGAAGGTTCCACTCCAATGCCCACTTGGGGCATGCGGCAACAACAAAGCAGTGTTGAAGAAGGAAAAACAAGCTGAAAACAACCTGTCGATAGGTTATTGCAACCTATCGATAGGATCTGAAGGCTGAAAAGGAAGAAGTTGTGGAGATCAGATTATTCGATAGGATCTAGAACCTATAGGGCAGTTGAAAGCAAGCAAGAAGCATCCTATCGAAAGGTCCCCTAGATCTTAAAGAGATCCTGTCGAAAGGATCCTGGAACCTATCACGCAAATGCCACTTATCGAATGGTTGTTGTAGCTTAGTTGGTGAACCTATCGAAAGCTGATGGAACCTGTCGACAGGAACTAGAAGCAAACCTATAGAAACTCATTGCGCATAGATAAACCTGTCGAAAGGAGCCCCGAACCTGTCAAACACACCAGATGAAGGCTGCAGATGTTGGAGCTTTATTCTTAGCCTCACCTATCGGAACCTATCGAAAGGATCCTGAATCCTAGCGAAAGGAATAGAAGGCCTATTTGAAACCTGTTGAAAGCCTTAGGAACCTATCAAAATTGACTGAAGGATTTCTCAGAAAAGCTATTGTGCACATGCTACAAGTTGGTGACCTGCTACACGTAATTTGAGGTACTCTGGTGATCGGCATGAAGTCTCTAAAAGTACCCTTGGAAGCCCTAACCGACCCACGTGCTCTCATGTTGCTCCCCCAGCTGCTGCTTTCTTTGTTTATTTGTCGTAAGAGAAATTTAAAATCAAAATAAAACAGGGGATGAAATCAACACAACTGAGAAGTCCTAGACCTGCAAGATACAGGATCCATTGTGGCAAGTTTTGATACGTAAGAGTTTGTCCCACAGGGAAAGATGATCTAGTAGTCCCTCCAGATCTGACTACAGATCTGGCAGTCCTTAAGGGAAGGGAGTTTAAGGTCACTTAGTTTACAGATCCTAAGGTAGCCTAATGTCTAAACTACAGAAAGGGTTGAGAGGATGGATGGAGTGTGGAAAATAAATCTAAAAGGGTGAGAAGTATGTTATTGAGCCTAGATCAGAGGAGTTTTGTAACTCAGATTCAGATCTGATGTTATAGAAATCCTGTCTAATGGCTACGTTATCACCACTGAGGAGAAAGAATTCAACCCATCTCTGTAGCATGATCCAATCCCTTAAGGTAATAACCTGTCCACTCAAATGGTCACAGACTATCCCATAGGGGAATTACAATCCAGAGATGGGTCAAAACAAGTAAATCACTGTAGGCACTATTTCATCCAGGCTACTAGCTCAAGAATCCATAGGGAACCTCAACCTCTAAAGCTCTATGTGTGGGGCTAAGGCTGTATAGGACCATGATAGCCCAGACACATAGAACCAGCAAGAGATTGAGTACAACCTTCAATCTAGTTGTCCATTGCTTGAGTGAGGCTACAATGGTCCAGTCACAAGCCTACAATCTCTATAACTAGATCAGATCTAACATCTAATAGCGGATCTGCACAAATATAGGGGAGTCTGCCTCTTTACAATCTCCCACCAGGCTAATACAACCTCAGATGCAGAGAAGAAGGATCCATCTTGGATCTGTGGATTAGAATCACCCTAAGGCTATAACATGTCCACTTGAATGGCCACAGACTATCCCAGAGACTATCCTCCTCACAGAGCCCAAGACAAAACAAGAATATCGCTGCCACCACCATGGTCACGAGGCTATCAGCTCAAGCTCCCATGGGGATTTCAGATCTAGTGGGCCCTGTGGTGGGGCTAAGGCTGTATAGGACCATGATAGCCCAGACGCATAGGTCACTTGGATCTTAGTGGCCCTTAGAATCAATCTTCAATTGGTTTGAATCACAGCCAAAGAAATGGCGGATCACAAGGCAGCAGCCTTGCACAGAGCATCTCACAATCAAACACAAATCCCACAATGTAAAAATCCTATTACAAATTTCCATTAAACTAGTTCAAAATGCATACAATGACATAGCCAGCAAGTGCTAGACTATGGAGAGAAGGGAAAAGAAAGAGAAAACCTGCTTACAACTATAAAAGAAAAGAAAAAATGATCTCAGATCAAATCTCTAAGAGATGAGATGTGTTCCCAGCTCTGTTCCAAGATATTCCAAGATGTCTAAACCTAAGCTAAGTATGGGTTTATATAGCAGTGGTGTGATGGCGCATTAGGGTTAGGAAACCCTAATTTTAATGATGCCACGTGGCCTAATAGTGATCCTTGAATGCCTCAAGGCGCGTGCATTGAGATTTAAGCGTGGGATTGTGTGCCCTAATCACTGGAAATTCCTAGAAAGTCCTCTGCTGAAGCGATGGAAGTTGAAGTTCAGAGCTTCGCTAGGTAGCTATTGTTTCCCAGACTTGTCGCGTGGTACCTCTTGCTCTTCACGAGGATGGTTTGACATTGAAGCTTCAGCCGTTGCGAGGTTGCCTTGGTTTGCTCTTCAGGCAGTTGTGCGATAGAGAATTGCACTCTCTCTGGATTGGGCTTCGCGAGGTTGCGTAGAGATCAAAGCCTCAAATGTCGCAGGGTTTGAGTTCAAGCAGTCGCGAGGTAGCGGGTCATTCGCTGGGTTGATCTTCACAAGGATGGATTTGAATAGCGTGAGAACTGCACGATCACTTTTCTTCAGTGGACTTCGCGAGTTACCTCGCTAGGCTTTAATGAGTTCTGAACTGTACGAGGTTTCATGTCTTAATTGATCTTCACGAGGATGGCTCTGCCTTAGCGAGGATGATTTTTTCTCGAATGGCGTGAGAACTGTGCGAGGAGTTCTCTTCTGATAGTTGCATCCTGCGGCGACTGCGCGACAGCTGCGCGAGGAGTCTTCTGAAGCTCTCACTCCATAGCCACTCTGAGCGAACTGCGCGAGGTTGAGAGGTCTGCTTTGAACTGCGCGAGACTGCGCGATGTGTTCTACTCTTGAGCTTCGCGAGAGCTGCGCGTGTTTGTGCTTCTGAAGCTCTTCAGTTACTCAACTGCGCGAGAAGTTGTTGTAAAGTCTTGGGAAGCTCAGTTGGACTACGCGAGGCTCATATCAGGTTTGGATTCAGGGTTCATCCTTCTAAGGGACTTCTGGTGCCAAAATAGGCTCCATAGCAGGATTCCTGGCCTTATTTCACTCCTAATTATTACCTACATAAAACACTTAACAAGAGCTTATTAAATGGCTAAGGGTCTAATCAAAGGTTAAGTTAAGGGGTGAAAAGTGGTACTTTTCAGGTCTTAACACACCCCCAAACCTAATCTTTGCTAGTCCCTTAGCAATGCTACATTAAATTTACTATAAAAATTAAATGCCACTTTCGTAGGGAGCACGGATGCATTTAGCATATGTACCAACCCTTTTAAACCCCTAGGTGATCCCTAGTGGAGGAGTGAAGTCTCCTGAGGGTTTTTAGTGAAGACACCCACAAACTTCTCAATGAAACAGTTAACAAAAGTGCAATATCATCAAGTGAGCAGTCAAGGAGCAGACTTAGTTTACTTTTGAATCAGTAATCATAAAAGAAATTTAATCCATTGGTTGCATAGTAATTTAAACAACATAAACTTCTCATGAATGCACAGCATTTCCAATCAGTTTACAACCACAGAAAACTGCACAAGTGTGTGCCAGTGGTGAGCTCATCATCAGATTAAAAATTAGGTTATAGGTCATACAGAATGCACTCAAGATCAGACCCAAAACTTTCCAGGGCATACTCTCATAAGGGTCTTGTTGAGGGGTTCATTTTCTCTTAGGCTCAAGAGCAGTTACATCCCCCAAATGGGTCTGTAAGCATGAGCATAGGCAGAGTTCTTATGTGTTGACGTCATTGACAGATCCTCACCATAGATTGGATAACTCTTTATCTCTACATGACAGCTCACTCAACTTTGGATCACAAGGGCTTTTAACTGGGCAGGAATGTGGCTTATGGAGTGGGGTTAAAAAGAATGGAAGGTTGAAAAGGGGTTCAACATTGAGAAATCAGTAGGTGGAAGAGGTGATTCATGGCTTCACCTTCCTGATTTTAGCTCGTTTCTTCTTCTTTGAGATTTTTAGATTTGAAGTGATCAGTTTCTCTTCTTGATTTTGATTTTCCAGAAGAAAGATCCTCTTGACTCCTCTCATACTCCTCTTCATTATTATTTTTGTTTCTTTTTTATGGAATTTTCTTCTTTTTACTTTTGTTTTTGCTTTTCTGAAATGCTACCATGTTCTCAGTTACCATACTGCCAAAATTTTGAGATACTTCTTCTCCATTCACCTAATGTTTACCATAGCTAGTCCATCTTCAACTCTTTCTCCTTTACCTTCTGAATTCTCAGAGTGAGGGTAGACTGAATCAGGTTCATTGGTTCAGGTACAAGTACTCAGGTGTATTTTGAAGAAATTCAGGATTTAAAGCTCAAAGGGGGTATGGACAAGGGCAGTTGCTTTAGGGTTGGTCTTTTTTGGCTCAAACTATCCAAGAGAAGGCCTTGATCCTTTCCTAAGTCTGATGAGTGCTGTCAGTTGTTTCAACTTGAAGTTGCCTAACTTCTAGTGAGCATAGTGACTCAGCCAGTCCTTAGAACCAGAAGAAATTGCCTTAGTTAATCCTCAAAGAATAGAAAAAATTTGTATAGGCCAAATTCTGACTGGTTATGGTCTTCCTTTGAACTTTTAAGTATGTCCTCACCTTTTTCTCTCTCTAATGATTCACTTAGTGCTGATAAAAGTGAGTTTCCTTGGTGATATCATCATGAAAATGTGAAATATTAAAAGTTTATAATGTGTAAGGTTTGCAGAAATTTTTAATTTCTTATTTGTCATGATTCTTAAGTGAACATAGATCCATTTCCATATTACTCAGATGACTCTACTGCACTTAGGTTAACTATTCCATTGGCAGGGCCTACCTGCCACAAGAGATATCCTCCCTAGCATACAAGCACACCAACAGCAAGGAGAGCTTCTTGCAGGCACATTGCAAATGAATAACTTTACAATTAACAAATTTATCTAACTAATTTACAGCTATTCAAAGAATACATTTACAACTATCCTAGATACTGCTAGAGAATTTTTCAGAAAGATAGACAGAGTTTTAAAAGTTAGAGAGTTTGCAAACAGAGGTAGCTAAGCTCCAATTGCAGTCCAACTGTCCTTCATTGCTGCTGTCTAGATCTGCAAAAAAGAAAAAAATTCACAAATATATCAGCAGTATCAATTATTCTTAACTACCAAATAATAATAAAACTACAAAAACTTAGGGTCTACTAAAAGATCAACGATCCCCGGCAACGGCGCCAAAAACTTGTTGCTCCCCCAGCTACAGCTTTCTTTGTTTGTTTGTGGTTAGAGAAATTTAAAATCAAAATAAAATAGGGGATGAAATCAGCACAACTGAGAAGTCCTAGACCTGCAAGATACAGGGTCCATTGTGCCAACTTTTGATAAGTAAGAGTTTGTCCCACAGGGAAAGATGATCTGCAGCTCCAAAGGAGCGATCTCTAGTAGTCCCTCCAGATCTGACTACAGATCTGGTAGTCCTTAAGGGAAGAGAGTTTAAGGTCACTTAGTTTATAGATCCTAAGGTTGCCTAATGTCTAAACTACAGAAAGGGTTAAGAGGATGGATGGAGTGTGGAAAATAAATCTAAAAGGGTGAGAAGTATGTTATTGAGCCTAGATCAGAGGAGTTTTGTAACTCAGATTCAGATTTGATGTTATAGAAATCCTGTCCAATGGCTACGTTATCACCACTGAGGAGAAAGAATTCAACCCATCTTTGTACCATAATCCAATTCCTTAAGGTTATAATCTGTCCAATCAAATGGTCACAGACTATCCCATAGGGGAACCACAATCCAGAGATGGGTCAAAACAAGTTAATCATTGTAGGCACTATTTCATCCAAACTACTAGCTCAAGAATCCATAGGGAACCTCAACCTCTAAAGCTCTATGTGTGGGGCTAAGGCTGTATAGGACCATGATAGCCTAAACACATAGAACCAGCAAGAGATTGAGTACAACCTTCAATCTAGCTGTCCATTGCTTGAGTAAGGCTACAATGGTCTAGTCACAAGCCTACAATCTCTATAACCAGATCAGATCTAACATCTAATAGCAGATCTGTATAAATATAGGGGAGTCTGCCTCTGTACAATCTCCCACCAGGCTAATACAACCTCAGATGCAGAGAAGAAGGATCCATCTTGGATCGGTGGATTAGAATCACCCTAAGGCTATAACATGTCCACTTGAATGGCCACATACTATCCTAGAGGCTATTCTCCTCACGGAGCCCAAGACCAAACAGGAATATCGCTGCCACAACCATGGTCACGAGGCTACCAGCTCAAGGTCCCATGGGGATTTCAGATCTAGTGGGTCCTGTGGTGGGGCTAAGGCTGTATAGGACCCTGATAGCCCAGACACATAGGTCACTTGGATCTGAGTGGCCCTTAGAATCAGTCCTCCATTGCTTCAAATCACAGCCAAAGCAATGGCGGATTAGAAGGCAGTGGCCTTGACAGAGCATCTCACAATCAAACATAAATCCCATAATGTAAAAATCCTATTACAAATTTCCATTAAACTAGTTCAAAATGCAAATAAAGACATAGCCAGCAAATGCTGGACTATGGAGAGAAGGAAAAAGAAAAAGAAAAACTACTTACAGCTATAAAAGAAAAGAAAAAATGATCTCAGATCAAATCTCCAAGAGATGAGATGTATTCTTAGCTTTGTTCCGAGATATTCCATGATGTCTAAACCTAAGCTAAGTATGGGTTTATATAACAGTGGTGTGGCGGCGCATTAGGGTTAGGAAACCCTAATTTTAATGATGCCATGTGGCCTAATAGTGATACTTCGATGCCTCAGGGCGCGTGCAGGGAGATTTTAGCATGAGATTGTGTGCCCTAATCGCTGGAAATTCCCAGAAAGTCCTCTACTGAAGCGATGGAAGTTGAAGTTCAGAGCTTCACTAGGTAGCTATTATTTCTCAGACTTGTCGCATGGTTGCTCTTGCTCTTCGCGAGGATGGTTTGATATTGAAGCTTCAACCGTCGCGAGGTTGCCTTGGTTTGCTCTTCAGGTAGTCGCGTGGTAGAGAATTGTGCTCTCACTGGATTAGGCTTCGCGAGGTTGAGTAGACATCAAAGCCTCAGATGTCGCGGGGTTGGAGTTCAAGCAGTCGCGAGGTAGTTGCGCATTCGCTAGGTTGATCTTCGTGAGGATGGATTTGAATAGCGCGAGAACTGTGTGATCCCTTTTCTTTACTGGACTTCACTAGTTAACTCGTGAGGCTTTAAAGAGTTTTGAACTGCGTGAGGTTCCATGTCTTAATTGATCTTCATGAGGATGGCTCTGCCTTCGCGAGGATGCTTTCTTCTCGAATGGCGTGAGAACTGCGCGAGGAGTTCTCTTCTGATAGTTACATCTCCCGGCGACTGTGCGATAGCTGCGCGAGGAGTCTTCTGAAGCTCTCTCTCCTTAGCCATTCTGTGCGAACTGCACGAGACTACGCGATGTGTTCTACTCTTGAGCTTCGCGAGAGTTGCGCGAGTTTGTGCTTCTGAAGCTCTTCAGTTACTCAACTGCATGAGAAGTTGTTGTAAAGTCTTGGCAAGCTCAGTTGGACTGCGCGAGGCTCATTTTAGGTCTGGATTCAGGGTTCATCCTTCAGAGGGACTTCTGGTGCCAAAACAGGCTCCTTAGCAGGATTCCTGGCCTTATTTCACTGCTGCTTATTTCCTACATAAAACACTTAACAAGAACTTATTAGATGGCTAAGGGTCTAATCAAAGGTTAAGTTAAGGGGTGAAAAGTGGTACTTTTCAGGTCTTAACATCTCTCCCAACTCTAACTAACTGAAAGAGCCTTCTAGAAGGGGAATAAAGGAGGAAATAATAGGATTATTCTGAAAGCTATAATTGGCGGGAAAAATTGATCTATGGCAGAGGAGGAAAGCTATAAAAGGAAGGGAAGCCGCCAGAAAAAGGGGATCAATTCTAGAGATCAGAGCTTGCATCAAAATTCTCTATTCTTCCTTTTAGCCCAACCATGGTTGGGTAATTTCTTGGGAGAAGCAAAGAGGGAGGTTTAGTCTATAATTGGGGAAAGCTGAGAGTGTTATTGAGGGTTGGATGTTGCATAGACTGCAAATTTGAGGGAATTTCACTGTGTGGTTAGTTTAATTCTATGTAATGTTGGTTTAACTGCTGTAATTAGATCTATAGTTCCTCTGGTTTCATTTGGTGCTCGATCAGCTTTGTGTAGATGTGAATAGCTCACCCACGTAATCGGTAGACCTCTTGGATGTCATTTGATCTCCCTAGATCTGATATTCTTGTAATTGCCTGTGTCTGTGGCGTGGCGATTGCAGCATTTGTAGTGGTTATAATATTCTGATGGAAGCATGAGAATGGAGTGAATCTATTGGATGATCTGTGACCATTGAAGTTGACAAATCATAGCCTTAAGATCAAGCCAAATCTCTAGCCTAGATCAGATTCTTCTACCCTGCTGCTGTGCCGATGGCCAGATGAGGGATTAATGCACTCTAAACTCTCTATAACCCTGGCAGCTTAACCCAATTGCAGTAAGAAAAAACTGCAAGTTGCTTCTTCTCATTTTCTATTTTAAATTTCCCTTCATTGCAAGAGTTGTACTCTGGATCCATTTCTGCAATTTTAATTGTTTTTTATAGTTTAGTTTGAAAGTGACAAACCTTTAGACCTCTCCTCTTTCTTTTGTTATTTTAGCATTAGGAAGGGTGCCATATCTGCTTTAGATATGGAGATTTGCCTAATTTTCAATCACATTTCCCTGTGGACATACCCTTAATTACCCTTCTTTCAAACTTGCTACAACAGGCCTTGAATACTTGCAGGTCTGTATGTCTGCTCGCCTTGGTGTATGCAACCAATAGATCCTTTAATTGTGTGATTTTAAACTCCTTTTTGAACATAAGGTAAGTGGCCAACAGATTGGAAGGCAGATCCATAGACATAAAAGGATCTTTGAAGAATATAAAATTCAATGTATGTTGATGGACCCGCCCCTAGGAAAGCAAGAAGAAAAAGAATCAGTCAAAAAGACCAAGTCAAACTGAAAAGAGAGGGAATTTGGATTGGTTTGAGTATATAAGGTCCCACAGGTCCCCAGGCCAAAACTGGCGCAACTATTAGTTGCGCCAGTGCATTTTGTCTTAGATTAAGCCTGGCACAACTAATAGTTGCTCCAGCAAAAAATCCCCCCCCCCATCCCACACTTTCAGAATTTTTTTAATTATTTTGTAAGCTATTACCGGCTCCCATAGACTGCTAACCTGATTCACCTGCTTTGGCTCAGCAAACCGCCCTGAACTGGCTGCTCTTGGTCTTGGGGAGCAATAGCAGCAGGACGTCCTTGTGGAGCCGGTTGGAGACGTGGCTTGCACCGATTATAAGTCTTCTTCCAAAGTATAAAAGTATTAAGCTCCATGTTATCCGATGATTTAGGTTCACGAGGAGAAATCGTATGCGTAGAACCCCCTGGATACTCCTTATGCAAGCTAGAGATGAGGCCTGCATAGGGGATGAACTCTTTCGGCTTATCTGGCCCCTTTAACATTTTTCCCCTGGCATGTGCCATGCCCTCAAAAACCACTTCCGCGGCGTTAAGCCACTGCCCCTTAAACACTAAGAAAAAAGCCTGCATTATTACTCCAAATCTCTTGGTCTTATGGTGTATGGGGTACAAGTTACACTTGAAAATTGTCTAACATCCACATATAGCTAGGCAAATCGGCTCGGTTAATCGCTTGACCAGATCCAAGTCAGCCTTGAGTCATTTGTGCAGCTATCTCTAGACGAGGTATTGGTGTGGGGTTTGGGGGTAATAAGTCGATACGGTCGCCATAACTATCATAGCACTCTACAGATTTACATGCCATCTTATGGATGAAATCGTAGATTCTTCCATCAATCTTGGTACAAATGGTATCGGGGTTCTTACCTTTGTACATATTTTGATAGAACAATCACACAAGGTGAGGGTAGTAGTACTCATGAATTGGTTTCAAAAGGTTATCTAATCCAGTCCTCCCCAAATAATCAAGAGCCTAGTTGCGAAGAACCCGCTTGAGACTTGGGTTTCTTTGAAGTCAAAACCTTAGACGCTTGTCTCATCTTTGGGGCCATTGATCTAAAAAATTAAGCCTACTGTTCTTATAATCCACACAATACACTTGAAATTGAAAGAAAGATTCTCAAATTTTAAGGCTTTACCTTTTGGATGAAGTTCCTAAGAGAATCCAAGCTTGAATGTTTGCCCTTTTGATGTCCTAAGAAGAAGCATAAGAAAAACCCACAAGAAAAGCCACAAAAATTTCGTTTCATTTGATTTTAAAATGGTCGGTTTATATATACATTGTGCGATTCAATCGATCGAATTCAATTTTTATCGATCGAAATCGACTGAAGCTGGTCTAGTCCACGATTTCGATCGATCGAATTTAATTTCAATCGGCCAAAATTTGAAATTCGATAGATCGATTTTCTTTTCGATCGGTCGAATTTCACAGACTAACCCTGGCACCTAATATTTTTGATTGAATGATTTTCAAATTTGATCTAACTATTTTCTAATTCGATCGAATGCTTTCCATTTTGATCGGTCAAATTTTGTATAATCTATTTTTGTGTAAAATACTCTCTGTTTGGTGGCTTTGATCGATCGAATTCCAAATTCAATTAGTTGAATTATAATTCGATCAGTCAAATTATAATTCAATCGATCGAATTAAATTTCGATCGGTCGAATTTGACAGAAACATCTAAATTTCAAAAATTATCAATTTCCTTTTCATTGCAACTCTTAAACTCTCCAAGGGTCTCATTTTCATTAACTAATAGAGCTATGTTACATGCAACGAGGTCACAAAAAGACTTACAATTCATTTTCTCCCCTTGCTAACTAAAACAATAAAGGATACTAGTCGTGAATCTCGGCCTTGCACTCCCAAGTAGCTTCCTCTTTAGAATGGTTCTTCCATTGGACTAGTACTAAGGGAATCCGTTTTGAACACAACACCTATTCAGTTCGATCTAAAATTTGCATCGGTTCCTCCACAACTGTCAAAACCTTGTAAACTTCAATCGGTGGCGCATCATGTTTTTGAGTTGGATCCCTCACGTACTTCTGTAGCATGGTAACGTGAAACATGTCGTGTATTCTATCAAGTTGTGGGGGTTAGGCAACCCTATATGCAACTTCTCCAACTCTACTTAACACTTCGAACGGTCCAATGTAGCGGGGACTTAGCTTCCCACGCTTTCAAAAATCCATCACACCCTTCATCGGTGAAATCTTCACAAATTCGTGATCTCCCACTTGGAAATCCATGTTAGTTCTCTTGATATTGGCATAACTCTTTTGCTAACTCTGAACTGCCTTAATTATTTCTCGAATGATATAAATAGTTTCTGTATTTCTTCTGATCACTTTCGGACCCAATATAAACTTTTCACAGAATTCTTCGCAATTGATAGGAGACCTACACCTCCATCCATACAACGCTTTAGACGGAGCCATCCCAATGCTCTGCTGAAAACTGTTATTGTATGTAAATTCAATCAACGGTAGATGTTGATCCCATGATCCTTGAAAATCGATCATACACACTCAAAGCATGTCTTTGATGATCTGGTTGACTCTCTCAATCTGACTGTCGGTCTGCGAGTGGAACGCCGAACTAAAATCCAACCTCATGCCCATACCTTCTTAAATTTTTTGCTAAAATATTGAGGTATACAATGGGTCACGGTTTGAAATAATGCTTGTCAGAATACCATATAGTCGAACGACCTCTCGCATATATAAATCTGCTAGTTTGCCTGCTATATAGGTTGTGCTATAAGGCAAGAAATGTGCTGACTTTGTAGCATTGTGACATTTTGCCGTCCTTGGCAATCCTACAATGATGTTCATAGAGATCGACTCCCATTTCCACTCAGGTATTGGTAGAGGTTGCAATAAGCCAGTTGGATGTCTATGATCTACCTTTATTTGCTGACACACCAAGCACTCAGAAAAATACTCGACGATATCCTTCTTTAACCCTCTCCACTAATAGTTCTTCCTCAAATCTTGGTATAACTTGGTACCACAAGGATGAATAGCATACTTGGACTTATGAGCTTCATCTAATATCATTTGTTGTAGATATGCATCAATCAGTATGCATAGGCGTCCTCTGAATAGTAACGATCCATCCTCTCTAATAGAAAAGCCTTCTCTGGTGGCGTCTATCACTACCTTACGATTTTACGTAACTCGACATCTTTCATCTGAAAAGCTCATAGATCACGTAGTAAAAATTATTGGTAATTATGTTTTCCAACAATGCACCTGAAACCTTCACTTCAATGTCCTTGTCATACAAGGAAATGTCTTCTAACAATTTCCATCGATGAAGTCCTGTAATAAGACTAGTTAATTGAGCTGAGTTCTTCTGACTTAAAGCATCTACCATGATATTTGCTTTACCTGGATGATACTGAATTGAGCAATCATAGTCCTTGAGAAATTCAATCCATCTCCGTTGCCTCATATTGAAATCCTTCTACCTAAATAAGTATTTGAGGCTTTTGTGATCTGCAAAAATCTCAAAGGTCTCACCGTATAGGTAGTGTCTCCAGATCTTAAGTGCAAAGATCACTGTGGCTAGCTCATGATCATGTGTCAGATAGTTCTTCTCATGCTCTTTCAACTGTCTTGACCCATAAGTAATAACCTTCCTATTCTGGTTGAGTACACAGCCTAAGCCGCTGTAAGAAGCATCACTATAAACTATGAATCGCCCACTGCCTGATGGAATCACTAAAACTGGTGCGGAGGTAAGCCATTTCTTATGTTCTTCGAAACTCTCTTAACATGCACTAGTCCACTAAAATTTAACATCCTTCCTTGTAAGTCATATGAGCGGTCCTAAAATCTTAGAGAATCCTTCCATAAATCTTCGGTAATAACCAGTTAGATCGAGGAAACTGCAAATCTCAGTCATAGTCTTTGGTTGTTCGCAATCTACCATCGCCTCAATCTTTGATGGATCAACTGTCACACCTGCTTCTGAAATTACGTGGCCTAAGAAGCTCACTTTCTCCAGCCATAACCCGCACTTACTGAGTTTGGTGTATAACTGATGCTCACGTAGCGTCTGTAGTGCAATGTGTAAGTGTTGCTCGTGTTCTTCCATAGATTTCGAATAGATGAGTATGTCGTCTACAACACTACTATGCATGTGTCAAGATGTAGTTTAAACACCCTGTTCATAAGATCCATGACTGAAGATGGTGCATTCGTCAAGCCGAAAGGCATCACTAGAAACTCATAATGCCCATATCTGGTTTTTAATGCTGTCTTTTGGGCATCTTCAGCTTTTACTCTTAATTGATATACCCCAATCTCAAGTCAATCTTGGTCAAAGATATCATCAATCATGGGTAAAGGATATTTGCTCTTTATTGTCAGCTTGTTCAATTGATGATAGTCGATGCACAACCTCATCGACCCGTCTTTCTTCTTTATGAATAAGACCGGTGCTCCCCACGGAGACACACTAGGTCTTATGAAGCCCTTATCAAGCAATTCTTGTAACTGCTCCTTCAGTTTGATAGGAGAAATTCGGTAAGGCACTTTAGATACAGGCTCTGTGCCTGGTGCTACGTCAATCGCAAATTCCACTTCACTATCAGGTGGCAATCCCGATAATTCGTCAGGAAACACATCCGGAAGTTCACAAGTAATTGGAATATCATCGATAACATTCTTCACGTCCCATTACTCTTGTAAAAATGTTAGGTATCCTTTGCACCCATTCTTCATCATCCGATCAGCTCGTACCGTGGAGATGATCGATATAATCTTGTCTTTGTCACCAACAAATCGGAATGACTTCTGCTTCGGTGGATGAAAAGGGACAACTTTTCAAAGACAATCAACACTCACATGATAAGTGGATAGCCAATCCATACCAAGGAGCACATCGAATCCTTGCATGTTCAATAATATAAGATCCATCATTATCTCGCGATCATCAACTCTCACAATAATAGATCGACAATACGTGCCAGTAGTCACTGCACTTCCCATAGGAATTGACACGTCCAAAATGAACTCCAACTCCTAGGGAATGACTTTCAATCTCCCCGCAAATTTTTTAGTCACGAACGAGTGGGTAGCCCCTGGATCTATGAAAACTCGTGCATCACAACGATCACCTTCGTTTTCTTTATAATTGTAATGTATCTATATTAATACACATACTAGACATTCAGGCATGCATGGTAAAATTAAACAGTCATAGAATGAAATCTACAAGATCATCTTATTTATGCATTTTCTTCATCTAGAAAGAAATTAAATCAACTTGAACATAACTAGAGAATTATACCTTGAATAATTTCATTGCTTGCCCGAGCATCTTTAGCAGTTACTACAAAAGCACAACCTGGTACAGTAGCTCTTGCAGTTCGCATAGGCCTTTGCATGGTAGAAGAAGAAATCGTACTTTCTTTTCTCAGCTTTGGGCAGTCTCTGATCATATGGCCCATCTTTCTGCATTTAAAACATCCCCTCGTGTCTCGCCTATAATCAGAAGTTTTATGAGATTTGCCACAGCAGGCACACGCAACCTAGAGACTTGAAGACACTGCTCTCAACACCCCTTGTGTGACTGATGCTCCTGAAGTTTGAGTCTGAGTAGGGCCCTCTATACGAAAAGGTTTAACAGGAGTAGACATGGGTGGCCTGGGATAGTTTTTGTAGGCAGGTTGTCTTGAAGTTGGGGCTAGTGGTGTGAACCTCGGCTTTTTATTCCCCGAGTCATAATCACTAGCTCTCCCTTGACCCGCCTTGTTCTTGTTTTGTTGATCCCGCCTTTTATACATATTGTTTATGTCTCTCTCTACCACAATCGCCTTGCCTAACACCTCAGCATAGGTTTCGAGCTCAAACATTGAGACCGTATCTCTCACATTCGATCTCAGGCCTTCTTCAAATTTATTGACCTTCATCTCCTCAGTGGCTACTAATTCTGGTGCAAACCTCGATAGCCTTGTAAATTCATTACCATACTCATGTACGGTCATGTTTCCTTGTTCTAAATTGGTAAACACTTTCTTCAACTGATTCTTCGCATGATTAGAGAAATATTCTTTATCAAATACTTGAACAAACTCCGCCCAAGTCCATAAGCTATGAGGGTTTTTCGATCTCTCTCTTTCTCAATACCCACTTCCACCACGGGTCGGCATCACCCTCGAGTTGGAAGGAAGCCCAACCAACTTTCTCATCTTCACTGCTCTAAAGTCACTGTAGAAGCTTCTCTATCTGATTTAATCATTTCTCTGCTTCAAGCAGATTAGTCTGCCCATAGAAGCTAGGAGGTCTCAATCTCCTAAAGTCGACGAAAGATGAGGGCAATAGTGCTAGTGGAGGTGCTGGTGGTGGCTACTACTGGTGATTAATATAGTTGGCAACCACTAAAGCCATATGCAAAGCTATTAGAGCAATCTGTTGAGACTGTTGGGCCATTATGGTGGTCACAGTCTCCATGGCCTGAGCCATCCTAACCGCTGCCCCATCCCTCTGATCTCTCTCATTAGAAGAGCTTCTCTGACCTCCACTAGAACTTGGAGGAACTTCACTCTCACTCCTCAGGTTCCTATCCCGACCGCTTCTAGCTCGTCCTCTACTCCTACTAGACATAATTTCTGCGAACATGAAACCAAGGTTCCATTGGCAGAAGGTCCGAACATTCTGATGATATCTCAAACACATAATACATGTCGAAGATAATTTTTGAAAATTTTAAAGCTATGCTTTGATACCAACTGTGACAACCAAGATTTTCTAACCGCGAGACCTGGGCCGTCGAGTTGGCGCTAAGGCCGATCCCTGAACTAAACACTTGGCACATTCACACACAAAGTGGAAACAAAGCAGAAATCATAGCTAAACATCAAATGCAAAAGTAAATCTCGAAATCTATATATCAAAAACTCAAAATAACGGTTCTAATCCCATGCAAAACTCATCGGCAGAAGAACCGAGAAGAACCACCAGTGATAGCATATCATCACCAAAACAAGGTTTATAAAAGAATAGTACAAGTTTATCCAAAAGAATATATTTAATACATCTCAACCCATGTGCTAAACTAATCTCCAAAGATCGGACCTACCCGTGCCTCGCACACAGAAAATAGTCCTCAGGAGGAGGCTCCAACTCCTCTTCCAATGGCACGCATTTAGAGTCATCCTTGTCTTGGTCCTCCATGCTTAATTCTTCACCTGTACCTTTGACATATAGTCGAGGAATGAGCTTCCTCTAAGCTCAGTAGGGAAAAACTAATAGCGTACATATCTCCCCAAAGCACATATATCTCATGACATAAATAAAAACATGATTTTTCCTTACTCGTAACCTAATTTCGAAAGCAATGGAATGACCAAAGCAAATTATTGATGTACATTTCAAGATGACTAAATGAAACAAACATTTTTCTTACTGAAGGAAACTTAGCATATGCACATCTATTGATTCACGTAACACAGAGAAAGAAACTTAAAGTGTTTTACTTAAGTAATTCCTTGAGCACGTATATCATCGAGCCCTCGATCGAATACGCACCATCATCATTCACATGAACCATTCACATCTGGTGCCCAAGGTCCCAACAAAGATGGACGCTTGTGCTGAACATAGATTTTACAGTTGGCCTGTAGGATTTCACAATCTTACAAAGGTTGTGCGGATATCCCGCCGTATCGGTCCCGGATATCCCATCGTGTCGGTCAAGGATATATTGCCATGTCGGCCGGGTATTCACATATAAACCTGAAATCATCATGGATAACTTATAGTTTATCACCGTGTGATGTGGTAAGTATAACCAAGTTTGAAAGTTTAAAACTAAAACACAATCTTTCACACACACGCTTCTCGATATGAATCACGAAGGATTCCGCATGGTGGCACATTGCCAAAACAAAGCTTGAAAGGTTTTTCTCATTACAATTACATTCTCCAAATCACACACGCACACTAACACATTCACACTTAGATCTTAAACCAATTCATGTTTATTCGATGACAAAACTTATCATATCATAACACACATGCTAATTGTATCAAATATACATTGTATAGAGATTTCCCTACCTCGACACGAACTCACAAGCGGAGTCCTTTAAACGGAGCTAGCCTCACCCTCACACAAACAGAAGCTCAACCTAATACATCAATTCACAATGCACACGTCAGAAATGAAGCGAAACAAAAAGATATAAGATCCCTCAAAAATCTCTCAGACAAAACATAACAAAATCATGAATTAGGCAAATTCGATTGATCGATTCCCTATTTTGATCAATCAAAATTCAAATTTGATCAATTGAAAATATTTTTGATCGATCGAATCCCTCAGAATCCAAAAGTCTGGCACTACTATCTCGATCGAACTATTTTTAATTCGATCGGTCAAATCCTGACAGCATAAAATTCACAATCCCTGTTATATACCTTTTGATCAAACGAGTGTGTGACTCATTCGGTCGAAAGAAATTTCGTTCGATTGAACAAATATCTCCAGAATTCGTATTCCACCTTCTCAAGTCAATTTTGATAGATCGAATCCAATTTCGATCGATCAAAATTTACAGATTGCATCCATTCTTTGGTTTTCTCATTTCACTTCCATTCTTTCTCAAATCTATCATCTTTTCTTTATAATTTTTTAATCATATTATAAAAGAAGCATGTGGGTGATTGAGCCATTGAACTTAGCTGATTACTTCCTGAACCCTACACCGCAAGTGACACCTCTTGATATGAGGAAGAATTTCCCTACACCCGGGTTTGTTAACCTCATGCAGCCCAATTTTACCTCACCCTAGATATATCAGCCATTCTTGACACCAATAGCTGATCACTATGTGTCACCCAATCCATCACCAACACCAACCCAATACAGTTGGCCCAAATTTTCCACACCCTCACCAGTTTACTCATCTCCAACACCAGTCGACCAGATATGGCCCTGTTTTGTAGTGCCATAAATCCAGGCATCTCCGATAACCTCATCCACCCCATTTCAAATTTTCTGGACCTGCCTATGATCCCCACCAAGTCTCACTCGACTACAATCAAATGGATGCCAATGCTAGCAGCAGCAACACATGGGTCATCATGTTCATTACCCGATCAGGAAGGATCTCAAAACAGCCCGAGGTGCCGATACCAGCCCAACCTAAAGAAAAAAGGGAACCTGTGTAGTACATCCTATGGAAAGAATGAGCTGAGAGCATGCATTAGAAACACAACTAAAAATAATGTCGGCTCACATCACTATCTGAGACTTATTGATGATGTCTCCACCCCACTTCCAAGCTTTAACGAGAGCAAAGAAAGACACTAATGTCTCTGGCAAAGTTTCCCCATATGAGGTGGGGCAGATGATTGGACAAGTGTTGGCTCCTCCTATCATCTCATTTTCAGATGCCGATCTCCCAGTATATGGAGGCAACCATTCCAGATCCCTCAATATCACTGTCGAAACCTTGAATTTGGTAATACCGCTTGTATTAGTAGACAATGGTTTGGCATTAAATGTGTGCCCGTTGCGAACCGCGACCAAGATTGGGGTCGACCTATCTATGTTCAGACCAACCAGAACAAGCACGAGAGGGTTTGATAATACGAGAAGATAAGTGATAGGAGAAATTGATCTTCAGCTCACCGTTGGGCCAATGACCTTCTGCATCCTGCTCCAAGTCATGGATATTAAATTCACCTTCAATCTATTGCTATCGCGCCCATGGTTGCACGGAGTAGGGGCTATACCTTCGTTGCATCAAAAACTCAGGTTTATATCAGAGTAGAAGGTCATCACTATCATAGGTGAATGATGAGAGGAATGAGAGAAAGTGGCCTACAACATAAAAAATCCCAAGGCTTTGGATGTATGGCTCACAATTGAGGACATGGATCTCCACAGTTTTTAGTATGATGTGTCAGTAGTGGTTACAGAATCCCTTGAAAAGGTCATCAAAAAAATTAAAGGAGGAATGATTGTGGTAGTGGCGATGCTCCTAAAATGGGGATACAAGATAGGGAAAGGGTTAGGCCCTCACCTACAAGGCAGGAGAGAACCCGTCCGAGCCAAGGGCGGACAATGAGTCAAATTCGGCTTAGGCTACAAGCCTACTGAAGAAGTGGTCCAGGAAGCCATTGAAGAGGCCAAAACCATTTTCGTCACTAAATCAAGGGGGATAGACCTAAAAGATGAACCTCGATCACGGCCTCACATCCGAAGCACATTTGTGAGCATAGGGGTCATCAAAATTGATCAAAATGAGGCGCAACATAGTTGACCCCGCATAAACCAGAGGATATGCATGAAGCCAACCTCAAAATCATTCCCCCCGATATTGAAATAGATCTACCCTCCCTATCCCTTTTTGAGGAGGAGGAACCTCTGCCTGTATCACAGTCAGTCCTAAACCACCCCAAGCCCATGTTAATGTTAGAGGACCAGGTTGTAGAGGAGCCAATCGTAAATATGATGGAGGTTGACCCTCAAAATCCATCTCAATAAGCTTCCTCCACAAGGCAAGGTAAAGTTGTAGCACCTCAGCTGAGGAATTGGGAGTCAATGCGCATAACTCTAAAAGCATCAAATGGTTGTGAATACAACACTAGCTTTCCAAAAAAACTAACCTATAAAAAGTGAGGTTAGCCCATGGCATACAATGCCTTGCATGTATAGAGACTCACGTTGCCAAGGGCCCATCTTCAAAGAGAAGGAAAACCATAGAAAAATATAAAAAATGCAAAGTACTCCAAAAATATTATCTTTCAAAATTCCTAAGAAAATTAAGAAAAATGATGCCTTAAATGAAGGGCCTGCCTGACATGAAGTCAACCTCTTTCTTGTAGGAATTCAAGAGGTAGGAGTCACAGATCAGGATGGCAAGGACTTAATCAAGGAGCTTCCCAATGATCTCCTTGAATGATACCCCGATTTTGAGTATAACCTTACCCCCATTGTTGAAGAGACTGAAGATCAGAACGTTGCTCTCTCCCGAGGAAAGAAAAATCATGATTGACTTCCTTCGATCATACCAAGACGTCTTTGCATGGTCACATGAAGATATGCCTAGTTTGGACACCGATTTGGTCGACCATGAGCTACCACTATATTAAGCTAGTCAAGAAGAAATTGAGGCGACTAAGGCTGGAATGGATGATAAAAGTGAAGGATGAAGTCATAAAGTAATGCAATATGGGTTTCCTCATGGTCTTCAAATACCTACAGTGGTTAGCCAACATTATGTTAGTGTCGAAGAAGGACAGAATGGTTCACATGTGCATCGACTTCAGAAACCTCAACAAGGTAAGCCCAAAAGACGACTTTCCTTTGTCACACATCGACATCTTGGTCGATAACACTACCAGGCATAGGATGCTCTCATTTTTGGATGGATTATCTGATTACAACCATATGAAAATGGTGGAAGCGGATCGAGAGAAGACATCGTTCATCACCCCATGGGGAATTTTCTGTTACCGAGTCTTGTCATCGGATTGAAGAATGATACAGCAACGTATCAAAGGGCTATGACAACATTATTCAATGACATGACGCACTGAGAAATTGAGGTGTACGTCAATGACATGATCGCCAAGTCACAAAAGAGAGGTGATCATCTGGTGAGCCTCCAAAAGTTGTTCAAAAGATTGATAAAGTACAAGCTACATCTAAACCCATAAAAATATTCATTCAGTGCCATATCAGGAAAGCTATTGGGTTTCATCATCGGTAGGATAGGCATCGAGGTTGACCCAAATAAAGAAAAAGCCATTGTCGAAATGCCTCCACCATCTATCGAGAAAGAGGTCTGAGGTTTCTTGTGTAGAATGCAGTATCTCAGTTAGTTCATTGCATACTTAACTCTTATCTGCACATCGATCTTCAAATTATTGAGAACAAATTCTCTCGTTGAATGGAACGATGATTGTCAAGCGACATTTGATAAGATCAAAAGTTATCTCCTCAATCCTCTAGTTTTTGTACCCCCAGTACTCGGGAGGCCACTCCTAATGTATCTCTCAATAACATAATTCTCGATTGGATGTGTCCTAGGGAAGCATGATGAAACTGAAAGAAGAGAGCAAGCCATCTACTATCAGAGCAAAAAGTTCACCGATTACGAGACATGTTATTCTCATCTGGAGAAAGCATGCCTGGCTCTTATATGGGCTACCTAGAGGCTTCATCACTACTTGCTATCTCAGGCAGTTCTCCTTCTGGCACGAATAGAAACGTTGAAGCACTTATTTGAAAAGTCGACCATCAATGGCTGAACTCCATGCTGACAGCTTCTCTTATTAGAATTTGACATCATGTATATCACAAAAAGATAATCAAGGGGCAAGCGCTCGCTGATCATCCCGCTAAAAATTCTTTACCTAATTTCGAACCTTTGAGGACTAAATTTCTTAATGAGGTCATCTAGTTCGTGACAGATGATGACAGGGAAAAGATAGAGGAATCCTGGATATTGCACTATGATGGGGCATCGAATGTCGAAGGAAAAGGAGTTGGCATTTGTGCAATCGTGGATCTTGATCGACCCATCACGATGGTGCACCCTCTTCCCTCCTTTAAAAATTATAGAGTCACCCCAAGCACCCTTTCGTGTTTTCACCTGGTCCGAATAAGCTCTCTATTTTTACCCATAATGCCCTTTCAGGTTTTCACCACGTCCATTTTGCTTTAAGCTTGTATTTTTATTTTATTTTTTTATTCTTTTTTATTTCTTTCATCATTATTTTTTCAATAGTCACGACATAGACGTCGATTCCGTCATAGCCGGCTGGGCGGGGTTCTGGTGTCGTCTCACAACTCAGCTTCTGTTGACTTAACAGATATTATGACTGCTTATGAACTTAAAAGAGGGCTTTCTTTAAGGTGTAGCTTGGCTATGGGTTAGGTTAGGATTTGAAGGTATGCTGGGCTAAAAGGGTTTCCATGATACGGCTCAGTTTTCTCAACATACTTTCTTCCTTGGGGGTTTTACTATACATGCCCCGTGATTCTTCTACAGTTTTTTTCTTTTTGTACCATTTCAGGCAATCTCTTTTTGAGGTTTTTCTTTTCCAATTTTTTTGGATTTTGATGGTAACTTTACTTCCTCTTTTTTGTATATGTACACACACATTTTTTTTGGGGGGAGGAGATTTTTTTTTTAAAAGAAAGGCCTAGGCTCAAATGGGGTAGCAAGGGATATCATTATTTTTGGGGATGCTTTCTGGCTACTGTGTTTGGAATGATGGCCTCTTATGAGAGGTTCTTAAGCAGTCACATATCCGTTTCACCAATACTCACCTTGTCATGATAGACTAAGAGTAGAACCGTCAGACGTATCCAACATTAATGGGCTCAGGAAGATGATCTTCATCCATGGTGGTGAGGTGAATGGCGTATCCCGGTAGCACTTCTCGGATGACATAAGGTCCTTCCCAGTTTGGCTTGAACTTTCCTCTCGGATCGGCGTGGAGGGATGGGAAGATCTTCTTCAGTACAGTGTTTCCTACCTTCAGATCTCGATCGCGGACACATTTATTATAAGTGCGTGTGACTCACCCCTAGTAAACTTGAGTATGACACAAGGCTAGGAGCGTTTTCTCATCCATTAAGTTCAGCTAATCAAAGCGTGATCTTTCTCTCTCCACTTCGGGTATGCCTGATTCCATGAGAATTCAGAGCGAGGGTACTTCAACCTCAAATAGTAGGACGGCCTCAGTTCCATATACAGGAGAGAATAGTGTTGTCCCTATAGTGGTACGGATTGACATTCTATAGGCCCACAAAGAAAATGGTAACATTTCGCTCCAATCTCGAGAAGTGACGACCATTTTCTCAAGGATGCGGACGACCGTCTTGTTCCCAGCTTCCACGGCTCCATTAGTTTGAAGCCGATAGAGTGACGAGCAATGGTGTTTGATTTTATATTGCTCGTAGAAGGCTCGGATGCTCTTATTCATAAAATTTGTGTCGTTGTCCATGATGATATCTTTGGGTACTCCAAATCGGCACACAATATTACTCTTAGGAACTTTTTGACGTGGCTGGCCGTGATGTTGGCATATGACGCCGCTTCTACCCATTTGTTGAAGAATTCAATAATGACGAGGACGAACCGGTGTCCATTTGATGCTTTTAGATTAATCATTTCGACGACATCAAGTCCCCAGGTAGCAAATGGCTAAGGAGTGGTCATGCAGTGAAGATCGATGGCAGGAGCGTGTATCAGATTGGAGTGTTCCTAACACTTGTAGCATTTCTAAACATGTTTACAACAATTTGATTCCATAGTGGTCCAAAAGTATCCCTGCCGCAGAAGTTTCTTAGCAAGCATGTGACCGCTAACGTGGGCTCCGCATACTCCTTCATGGATCTCCTTCATGATATTGGTTGCTTCACTTTCTGTAAGGCACTTAAGTAAGATGTTATTGTACGATCTTTTGTAAGGCATTCCCCACAAATGACATAGCCTACCGCTAGACGTTGAATGGTTCGCCAGTCTGTCTTGGATGTGCCCTCAGGGAAAGTTAGTGTCTCGAGGATATTCTTGATATCTGAGAACCAAGCTAGCTCATCATTATGCTTTGTAGGTTCCTCAATCTGGAGGAAGAAGGTCGGTTCATTCGTTTGCTCGATCATGATCGGCTTCATCTCAGCACCATACGGGATTTCTGTCATTGACGCCAAGGTTGCTAGTGCATCGGCAAAGCGATTCCTTATCTTGGGGACCTATCAGAATGTCACGTCTTAGAAGTAATCTATTAGATCCTCGAGGTGTTCATGATGGGGGATCTATTTCTCATCTTTCATCTTTCAGTCACTATTCATTTGGCATATGATTAACTATGAATCACAAAACACTTGAAGGTGAGTTATGTTAAGATCGAGAGCTGCCTGCAGACCAACAGCACAAGCCTCGTACTCAGCCATGTTGTTAGTGTAAGGGAAGTTGAGCATGATGGAAACTAGTACATGGGATCCTTTCGGCGAAATCAGAATTGCGCCAACTCCCTGACCCTGGGCATTTGCTGCCCCATCAAAGTGCATTACCCATGATTCTTCTGCTTCTTCAGTATCATCTTCCGTCATGAAAAGGATGTCCTGATTGGGGAACTTAGTTCTCAAAGGCTCATAATCTGGCAAAGGATTGTCGGTAAGATGATTGGCGAGTGCTTGCCCCTTGATTGACTTCTGAGTGAGGTACGTGATGTCGAACTCAGATAATATAAGTTGCCAGTGCGCGGTCCGTCCATTGAGGGTCAACTTCTCGAACAAGTATTTTAATGGATCCATTCAGGCTAAGAGTAGAACGACCTGAGATAGCAAGTAATGGCGGAGCCTCTGAGTAGCCCATACAAGAGCTAGGCATGTTTTCTCCAAATGAGAGTAGCATGTTTCATAATTAGTTAACTTCTTGCTCAGATAGTAAATGGCTTGTTCTCTTCTTCCTGTCTAGTCATGCTGACCTAAGACACATCCCATTAAAACTTTCGTCGTGGAGAGAAACATCAAGAGTGGTCTCCTAGGCTCGGGTGGTACTAACACTGATGGGTTAAGGAGGTAGCCTTTGATTTTATCAAACACTGCCTGACAATCATCATTCCATTCAACAGGTGAGTTCTTCTGAAGTAGCTTGAAGATCGGCGTGCAGATTGGAGTTAGTTGTGCAATGAACCGATTGATATACTGTATTCTTCCCAAGAACCCTTTAACGTCTTTCTCAATAGATGGTGGCGGCATCTCTGTGATAGCTTTGACTTTAACTGGGTCATCCTCGATCCCTCTCCTACTGACGATGAATCCTAACAATCATTTAGACATAGCACCAAAAGCGCACTTCTATGGATTTAGACATAACTTGTACTTTCTCAGCCTCTTAAACAGCTTCTGAAGGTTTACTAAGTGATCGCTTTGCTCCGGTGACTTGGCTATCATATCATCGACAGATACTTTAATTTCTCGATGCATCATGTCGTGAAACAATGCAGTCATAGCTCTTTAGTATGTTGCACTGGCATTCTTTAGCCCAAACGATAAGACTTTGTAGCAGAAGGTTCCCCAAGGAGTGATAAACATTGTCTTCTCTCGATTCACCTCTGCCATCTTAATTTGATTGTATCCTGAGAATCTGTCCATAAAAGAAAGCATCCCGTGCTTAGCAGTGTTATCGATCGAGATGTCGATGTGCGGCAATGGGAAATCATCCTTCGAGCTCGCTTTGTTTAAATTTTAAAAATCGATACACATGCGTACCTTTTTGTCCTTCGACACAGGCACAATATTGGCTAGCCACTGTGGGTACTTGGATACCATGAGAAACCCCACATCATACTGCATGATGACCTCGTCTTTGACTTTCAACATCCACTCGGGTCAGAGACGTCTTAGCTTCTGCTTAACCGGCCTCACATCAGGGTAGAGACCCAACTCATGCTCGACTAAATTAGTGTCCAGACTAGGTATGTCCTCATAGGACCAGGCAAAAAAGTTTTGGTATGATCAAAAGAATTCGATCATGCTTTTTCTTTCTTCGGGAGACAGTGACGTTCCGATCTTGGTTATTCTGAGAATCTCCTCAGTCCCTAGATTAACGTCCTCAGTTTCCTCGACAATGGGGGCAGGGTCATGCTCAAATTCGGCAAACCGGTCAAGGAGCTCATTGGGGAGCTCCTCAAAGGGGACATCCTTGTCTAGACTTGTAACACCTACCTCTTCTTGTATTTCTAGAAGAAAGGGGTTGATTTTATGTGGGACGAATATTTTGATTAAGGCATCTTTTTATGGAATTTTATCTGAAATTTTAAATGTTAATATTTTTGGATTTTTTATTTTTTTGATGTTTTTAGAATTTTATATTTTTTCAATGTTTTTGAGATTTTTGTTTTCTTCGAAGAGGGACCCTTGGCAGTGCGAGTCTGTGTATATGCAGGGTAATGCCTGCCAAGGGCTTATCTCACTTTTTATAGGTTATTTTTTTTTTTAAAAATGGGTGCCAAATGTTAGGCCACTCCCCGCTTCCAGGGTTTGGGGTAAAGATGCCCAGTTGCGTACCTGAGGGGTCGCTCCTTGACCTGATTGGATGGAGGGGGCTGACTGGTTTGGTTCATTGGAGTCAGCTTCCATCATGTTGATCCCCATTTCGTTTGAGATTTCATCCTCAAATGTCTGTAGAGTACTATGGTGGTTTACCGCAGGAGGAGTTTGTTCAGGTATGGAATGCTGCTCCTCAAATAGGGATAAGGCAGCCAAATCTATTTCGAGGTTGGGAAGGGAGATGTTGGGATTGGTGGGATGGACAGGAGCGGTGGGTTTGTTTGGGGTCAAATGGGTTACCCCATTTCGATCAATCTTTATGACCTTAGCACTGACAAAGGATTCCTTGATGTGCGGCCTAGGGAGAGGTTTCTCTTCTATGTTGATTCCTCGAGCTCTTGCAGTTACAGTGACCCTGGCTTTCTCTTTAGCCTCTCGAACCTCTTTCTCCATGGGCTTGTAACCAAACCCAAATCGGACCTTCTGCCCTTTGGCAATAACTGGCTCTTTCCTGCCTTGCAGTCTAGGCCCGAGATCTCTGCGTTTCTGATAGCCCCATTTTTGGAGCATGGCCACCGCTGCTTCCATTTCGCCGCCAGTTGTAGAAGTGATATTTCTTGGGGGTTCTGGGCCTACTGTCGATACCTCATACTCAAAACTGTGGAGGTCGGTGTCTTCCTCAGTATGTGGCACATCCATTACTTTAGGATTTTCAATGCTATGAGTGGCCTTGTCTTTCTCATTGTGCCCTTCACCAATGATGGTGAACACCTTCTACTCGGATATGAATTTTAACTTTTGATGGAGGGTAGAAGGTATCACCGCGACCTCATGTAACCACGGGCGTCCTATGAATAAATGAAAAGAAGATTTGATATCCATCACTTGAAAAGGTATAGAGAAGGTCATGGGCCAAATTACTAATTCCAGATCGACCTCTTCCATTATTTCTCTTCTTGTATTATCAAATCCCCAAGCGCTAGTCCTTGCCGGGCTTAACATACAGGGGTCCACGCCGATCTTGGTGGTAGTTCTCAACAGGCACACATTTAGAGCCGACCTGTTATTAATTTGAACCAAGGGAATTATCATGTTCCTAGATTCGACACTAATGTTGAGGGATTTAGCATGACTGTTTCCCTCCTCCGACAGATTTGCGTCCGAAAATGAAATTGCATTGGGTGTCATCACTTGTCCAATTATTTGCCCAACCTTGTCTGGGTTCACCTATTGGGACACATGAGCATTTTTTAATGCTTAGAAATAGAGTGGGGACGTCATCAATAGATCCCATACAGTGATATGGGCAGGCATTCTCCTTAGCTGAGTCTTCAGTATATGTTCTTGACTCATTTTCTCGAAAGGATTCACTGCGCTATCTTTCTTCCCCTCGGGTTGGGCTCGTGCTGCTGTCGGTGCTTCCGGTTGCTTTGAAATCTTCTCGTATTGGGTCACAAAGTCCACTACCCCTTCTCTATGGCTGCCAGCATTGACATCTGTTTACATATAACTCAGTGGGACTTGATGGGGATCATAGGTCGGTCTCAAGATCTTAAACGGTATAGCTACCGATATCGGATGCACTTGTACTATAGGTTCAAGAGGTGTGGGCAGCACTTGATTTACCTCTGTGATAGCTAGTTGGGTGGCAAAGTTGGGCCAAGTAGGGGTGGTGAAGCTTGCAAATGGTCATGTCGGGGATAATGGGGTGGGTGTAGGCCATTGGTAGCAAATGGGCGATGGAGGATCGGGGGTTTGATGGGCCATTAGGTAATTAACGGGGGTGGTGGAGTTTACAGGTGCTTGAATCAAGGGTAATGGAGTGGGCACAGGCCATGGGTAACTGATTGGTGCGGGTGGAGGATTGGGGGTTTGACGGGCTGTTGGGTAATTGATGGGGGTGGTTTTTGGTGGATTTTGAGTTGCCTGCTACTGACTTTATTGAAGACAGTGATAAGAATGGGGTGAATGAAAGTGAATGAAAGGTAGAGTGAGGATTATAGAGCAGCAAGCCTAAAATATGCACAGTCCTGCAAGATACAGGGCCTGTTGTAGCAAGTTTTGATACGTAAGAGCTTGTCCCACAGGGAAGTTGATCTAAAGCTCCAAGGGAGCTATCGTTAGTAGGCTCTCTAGATCTGACTACAGATCTAACATTCCTAAATGGAAGGGGATTTAAGGTCACAAAAATCTAAATCCTAAGGCACCATACTGTCTAGATTACAGAAAGGGTTAAGGAAGAGGGTGGAGGGTGAGAAAATAAATATAAAAGGGTGAGAAGTATGTTATTAGGTACAGATCTGATGGGTCTTACAACTCAGACTCAGATCTGCTGCTATAGAAATCCTGTTCAATGGCTACATTATCACCAAAGAGGAGAAAGAATCTAGCTTACCCCTGTGCCATGATCCAATCCCTTATGTGTGGGGCTAGGCCTACAAAGTGTGGGGCTAGGCCTACAAAGTGCACAAGCCTGGGACACCATCCTCTAAAGTTTTATGTGTGGGGCTAGGCCTACAAAGTGCACAAGCCTGGGACACACAGGACCAGCAAGAGTTTGAGTACTAGCTTTCAAGCATGGTTGTTAACTGCTTCAGTAAGACTGCAGTGATCCAGTCACAAGCCTACAATCTCTACAGCCAAATCAGATCTACAATCTGATGATGGATCTATACAAACATAGGGGAGTCTGTCTCTGCACAATCTCTCATAAGGCTACAAGCATAAGCACCGAGAAGAAGAATCTGTCTTAGGTCCGTGGATTGGCTTCACCCTAGGGCTATAACCTATCCACTTGAATGGTCACAAACTATCCACAGAGGTTATCCTCCTCACAGAGGTCTAAGACAGAACAAGATAATTGTTGTCGCCACCATGTTCGCATTGCTGCCACCACCATGTTCGCAAGGCTACCAGCTGAAGCTCCCATGGGGATTCAGATTTAATGGATCCTATGGTGGGGGAAGGCCTGCAATGTACCTACCCTAGACACACAGGTCACTTTGATCTAAATGAAAACTTAAAAACAATCCTCCATTGCTTACGATACAACTTAGCAATGGAGGATCTCAAGGCAGCAGCCTTGTACAGAATAACTCACAATAAAAACACCATCCCATACATGCAGTAGATCCTATTACAAAAACTCCATTAAAATCTATACCAAATAATCATACAAAAGGCATAGCCAGCAAGTGCTGGACTATGGAGAAAAAGAAAAAGGAAAAAGAAAACTCCTAAACCCTAACCTTAGCCTAGTGTAATTCTATCGTTTGTTTTTGGAGAAGAAGTACAGAAGTTAAGCCCCAAAAGAGAGACTTAAACCAAAGCTAGGCTTAGGCTTATATAGCAGTCGGTTCTCTCACAATAAGGGTTAAGAAAACCCTAATTTCATTAATGCAATTGCAGCCTATTCTTGTCCCTTGGATGCCTCGGGGCGTGTGCACAAAGATTGGAGCATTGGATTGCATGCCCTAATTGCTGAAAGTCCCAGATTACCCTTGCAGAAGTGGGGAGAAGTTTAAAACCCGATCCTCGCTGGGTAGAAAAGATTTCAGATACTTTCGTGTGGTAGAATTGACGTCGCGGGGTTGGATTTACTTAAAGTTTATGCAGTCGCGGGATTGACATTTTGATCATCGCGGGGTACTAATGGCTGTCGCGAGATTGAATTTTCAGCTTTGAATGGTGCGGGGATTGTTCTCGCGGTTTGTCCCTTAGTGAATCTTGCGATAGATCTTTGTGAAGAAGCAGTGTTCAAGAGTTTTTGGGTCACGCGAGCATTTCCCTGAAGGTCTGTATCTCGCGGCCACTGCGCGTGGGAATACCTGGAGCTCTCACTTCTGAATGAATCGTGTGAAGCTTTAACGACTACTCTTTTGAGCTGTGCGAGACTGCGCTAATGCTTCACTCACTTATGGCTGAGCTTCACGAGAGCTGTGCGAAGACTGATTTGCATTTCTTTCTATCATCAAATTGCGCAGGAGCAGCGCGAGGACTGCACGACCAGTTGTTGTGCCTCCTCCAGGAGCCTGCGACGACTGTGCGAAGGCATTCTCTCTGGTTTATTTCTTCTTCTATGTGCCTATGCTTCAGCCAACTCTCAGTCTGGGTTCATCCTTCATTCTGCTGAGGTAGTTCTGGGGCAACATTGAGCTTGGCATGGTTAAAGGTTTATTTGTATCTGCTGCTTATTACCTATAGAATAGACTTAAAACACATTTATTAAATGATTAACGGCCTAACAGAGATTAAGTTAAGGGGTGAAAAGTGGTACTTTTCAGGTCTTAACACACCCCTAAACTTAATCTTTGCTAGTCCGTTAGCAAAGTTGTAATTAAATGCCACTTTCGTAGGGATCACGGGTACATTTAGCATATGTACCAAGCCTTTTAAACCACTAGGTGATCCCTAGTGGAGGAGTGAAGTCTCCTGAGGGTTTTCAGTGAAGACACCCCCAAACTTCACCATTAAAATTAGTTAAGTATAGTGCAGATAATGACAACACAGATTCAAATATTTAAAGTTTCATTCCACGCCCATTTAACACTTAGAGGAAAGTGCAGCAATGTTTGTAGGCCATTTAAAACTTACAAGTTACATGTGTTTGCCTAACCACCATTCATTTAACCTTAGAATTTCAATGTATAAAAATCAGTACTCTGCTTGCCTTTAATTCAAAATCCAGGTTGGATACTACCCTAATGAGGTTTAAATTTGGCCCCAATTCTCACTTGGGCTATCTCTCAACATTAATAACCTGAGGGTGTTCTCATTCTCAACAGCTCAAGAGCAGTTGCAGACCCCAAATGGGCTTGCAAGTATGAGCATAGGCGAAGCTTCTAATTTCTGACATCTTCAAGGATTTTCACCATAGATTGGGCAACTCTTCATCTCCACATGACAACTCATTTGACTTTGGATCCACAAGGTCTTTTTGAAAGGGTTGTAATGTGGCTTATGGCTGAGGGGTGTAAAGAATAAAAGGGGTAAAAAGGGAATCCAAATTGAGAAATCAGCAAGGTAAGGAGTGGTTAATGACTTCACAACCTTTATTTGAGCAAAAACTTCATCTTCCTTTTTATATTTCAGGCTCAAAGTGGCCAGCTTCTCCTCTTTTTTTCAATTTTTAGATGATGTCCTCTAGATTTATTTCTTTTTCTCTTTTTAGTTCTTTGTTCATTCTTTTGATAAATGCCACACAATTGCCCTTGATACACATCTGTTCACAAGTTGCTTTTCTTCCCCTTCTACAGAATATTAGACCATTCTCAGTATCTTTACGTCCTCCTTTACCTTCTGAATTCTCAGAGTGAGGGTAAGGATGATTCAGGTCATGAGGTTAAGGTGCAAGTGTTCTGGTGTTTGTGAAGAAAAATTATGATTTTAAGGCTCAACTAGTGTATACAAAAGGGCAAATCTTGAAAGGTTGGATTTTCGGGCTCAAACTGTCCAAATGAGGGCCTTGGATCATTTCCTTAGTTCTCATGAGTGTTGTCAATTAGTTTTGATTTGGAGGTGCACAACTTCTAGTGAAGAAGTCCTAATTCAATCGGTCCTTAGAGCATAAATAATGCCAAAAACACACTTCAACAGAAAATGCTGGGCCTAAATCTCATTAGGTATGGTCATCAAATTTAACCCATGAGGTGTATTTTCATCTGTTTCTCTCCTCTTAGGTTCACTGAGTACTAACTAACAAAAATTTCTAATATTAGCTTCATGGTGGTGTCAAGAATTTTTAACTTTTTATATTTCGAAAAGTCTGTAAAAATGTTGTAAAGTTTTACAATTTTCCTCATTGTCTCATTGTATCAAGGTAAGCGGTAATTACCTTTATCCATTCCAGTTATACCACCATTGCTGCACTAAAATTAACTATTCTATTGGCAGACTGCCACACCCCCAAACAATTCGGAGCAGTGTCCTCATAGGTTCAAAGGTGAGAAGAGGCAGTAGATTCCAATCAGACAGATAAAAGGAAACACAGCAAAAGATAGAGAAACTGAAAAAAAAAAAAAAAGAATGCTAAGAACAGTATAGAACACAAAGAAATTCACATTAAAAGAAAAATAAAAATGGTATAAAAAGAGTGTAAAAGAAAAAACGAAATGGGGGGAGAGGGATTAACGGAAAGGCGGTGGGGGAGGTTGTGAGGAAGATGGTGGGGGAGATGCAGGTGGATCCAGTTTTTGCTTCTTCTTCTCTCTCTTCTCCTTCTTTTTCTTTTTCTTTTCTTCCTTGGCGAGGATCCGCTGAGCCTCATCATACTCATCCCAGAGAAATTGTAAGGGGTCTAGCTCCTTGGGCAGTGGGGGATCCTCCCAGATGGGATAGAATTTGACGGGGAACCCGAAGGGTGTGTCATCCACCATGGGTGTGAGGAGGTATGGACAACTAGGGTTTGAATAGGAGGGATGAGATGAAAAGGAACTGATGGCCATTTTAAGAGAGTTCGATGGTGTATAATGAATCAGCGGAAATTAATTTGTGTCCCTTTTTAAACTTGGCAATAAATGAACGTTGTGTGGGGAAAGAGGAAACACACAACTGGTTCTTGGAAAAGAGAATGAGCATTACATGGATGTCTAAAGATAGCCATGGTATTTAAGGGTAGTAGTGTATCGCGGGGAGATCCTCGCGAAGAACAATTAGTGCTGAGTGGTGTACATTTCTCGAGCAGCTAAGCTGGGGATCTTCGCGAGGTAGCCTGACATGGCTCATTAATTTGAAAAAGAAGGCATTCAAATCCCTGAGGCATGTATGTACCCAGATTTATGCAGCCACCATCTACATCACACCTTTCACATGGGTTACTGTGTCAAATAAGTATATCCTCCCTAAATTCATCTCTCATGAATGACAAAAAGAATAAAATGAAAACTAACAAACGGAAACAAACACACAAAACAGAGCAATATACAAAAAGTAGAAATTCTATTTAAGTGGAAGAAATTATGTACAAATGTAGTGACAAGAAGAAAAACCTAATCTACAATCTAGAAACTAAGATCTAATTTGAACCTGAATCTGTGTAGAAATCCCAGCCAATCTTTTAGTGTGTGCCCTAACCGCATCTCTGTCCTGTTTCTTCTTTTCCTCCCTTTCCTTTTTTCTTTTCGGCTGTTGTTTTCTTTGCAATTGGAGCTTTAGGTGCCCTGTTGAGAACTGGAAAATACCATTTTTCACCCCTTAATCTGGGCCTTGATAGACCCTTGAGAGAACTAAATAAGTGTTTTAAGTGTTTGTTTTACAGCTAACAATAAAAGCAGGCTTAACCTTGAAAGTAGCTTAAAAGTGCCAAAAAGATGATGACCCATCTTGATCTGGAGGAAGAAGGAGAAAGGACAACCTCACTATAGAATGCTATTCGTAAAGGTCCCCAATCTTTGCGAATAGATCTCTAGAAGTTACAGTTCTTTTCGGAAAGGTCCCCAATCTTTGCGAATAGATCTCCGTGGTTACGCTTCTTTTGAAAAGGTCTCAATGCATGCGAAAAGAGCTTGAAGTCACAAGACCTTGCGAAAAGTTCTCCAAAGCGTAAATGATATCCTCAAGATTCTCGGCATCTGTAAGGGCAATTCGAATCTCGCATGCTCAATGCATCTAAAAGCCCAGGGACATTTCGAAAGATTCTGAGCACGAACCAAAGGCATATTCCACCCCATGTGAACACCCAAAGATGAAATTACTTGGCGGGAACTTCTAGAAGCTCAAACAGATTTTTGAATTACATAACAGAATTGATGCTTCTATCACCTGATTGGCTGAACCAGATCAAGCAGTTCTGATTGGCCAAAATAGATCTGGATCCTTGTGCTCGACTCCTATTGGTTGATACAGATCTATCCAATTCTGATTGGTTGATACACATCTGAGTTGGCTTAGGGAAAACTATAAATAGACGAACCATTTGCCCAATTTGGATATCCAGATTTTGAGTTTCATTCCTATTCCCCCATTTCCAAATCAGATAGTTTGTCTGAAATCCCTGTAATAGCCTAACTTTTACTTGCAATTGAGAGTTGTGAGATACTTCTGTAATTCAATAGAGAGTTGTGTTCAAGACTACAAATCTGAGAGCTGTTTAAGTTGTGCTCTGTAATTGTAATGGTAAATTTGAAAAGGTTGTTGTAAACCATACGTTCTCAATTGGATTCGTGTTGAGGGTTTCCTGTGATCTCCTTATTGCACTAGACTCCTTTAGATTTACTATTTTTAAGCAATTTCCCTTGATTCATTATCCTTGTGGGAATTAGTGTTTGTAACCTAATCTCTCACAGCATTTGTAGTGGTGTTTCTCGTTCTGAATTAAGGGTTCAGATTAAAGACAATTGGATGGTCTGTGGCCATTGAAGTGGACAGACCATAACTATAAGTTTAACTCTAACCCTTGAGTTAGATTACTTTCTCTTGCATCTGTGCTTGTAGCCAGATGAAGATTGGATCACATCTCATTTGATCTACATTTATTCTCATTTTGCATCAAGGACCAAATCAAAGTTCGATATTATTTCTCCATTTTTATAAGTTTACATCAAATTTCCCCAACTCAGATCTGGATCACTTAGTTTAATCTTTACTTTTATCATTTAGTTAATGTGACAAATTCAACCTCCCATCTTATGTGCTTTATAGATAGGATCAGAGGTCAGATCTGGTAGCTCAGATCTGAAGGTTTATCTTAAATTTTAAATCAATTCCCTGTGGACGATCTTTTACTCACTTACATTTAAAACTTGCTATAATTGGCCCTGATTTTGCAGGCTAATTTACTTCTATCTGTGCTGATATTTCTTTACTCTTTTTAATATTCTAGATTCATTATAACTTAGCAGTTGCAAACCTGTTTTCAAAACACAAATAAATCAAGCACACTTAGAAGCAACAACAAGTTTTCGGCGCCGCTGCCGGGGAATAGATTTTAAAATTGGTAGACCTAAGTTTTTCAATTTTGTAGATTTGATTTTCATTTTAATTTTTGCTTTAAAATTGCATGTTGCATTCCAAGTGCTTGATTAAATATCTACTGCAGTTTTGTATAGAAAACCTGTTTTACTGCAGCAGAATTTTTTTTATTTTTCTGAGTTTTTATTCTTTGCCTTCTAGTTATTTGAATAAATGTCACGCCACTCTTTTGTCTTTTATCAAATTTGGGCGAGTTTTTCTTTTATTTTGTCAATATACTTGAATAAGGTAATCTTGGCTTTTGGATTTTTGCAGATCTGGAGCAAACCGTCAACAAGGAGCAATCGACTAAAGTCGAGCAGATCTCGCTTGAGTTTGCATCCCTTCTCCTTTGCATTCATTTTCTACTTTTAAATTCTTGAGAACCAGTAGCCTTTACTGTTTAATGTTTGTTTTGATTATAATTTCATTGCCTTTTAGGCATGCCGATTTTTTATTTTTATTTTTACAAAACCAAATACAAAATAAAAGAAGACGAAAAAGACAAATAGAAAATCTGAGTTGTTTCTCATTATTTTTAGCAAGTAAATAAGGGCTCTTGTTGAGCCCTCTGATCCAAAACAAGTAAAAAAAATAGAAAATTATAAAACAAAAAAATATATATATATATCGATATCTTCCTGATGTAATGCTTTTTCCATTTGCATCCATTTTTCCCATCTGGACCTGCTGAGATCATTTTTTCTTTTTTAGGAATCATGTAGGATAATGAGTAGTGAATCATAGGCTGTTTTGAATATTCAATGGACCCACTTATTTTATTTTCCTTCGAGATTTCTTCATCATAAATGGGTCTCAGCTGTGTGTGAACCCTGTTTTTAATATGTGCTCCCATGCTTCATTATTCTTTTTTATTCATACACATCATCAACAAAGGGGTCAGTCTTATGAATCTTGCTTTTCACTGTATTCCTGCTAATCATTTTTATAATCACTTAGATTCATAAGTATATCAGGATTTTGGGTTTTTTTTCTTTGGGCTTAGGATGTATCATTTGACATTAGATTTCCTGTTTTAGGAATTTTAGTTTCAAATTCTGTTTTTAAATCGCTGATTTTTTTTCTTTCTTAGGTTAATGTGTCCTCGTTTTACTGATTTTCGTCATTTTTCTGTGAGTATAGTTAGTTTCTAACTTTGTTTCCCTATTTTGCATTCACAAATTCTGTTTTTGTATCAACACTTTTCTTTTTCTTTTTTAACTTTGTATTCAGTCCCTTACCTTGCTTTTACTGTTTCTCTGTTATTAGCATTAGTTTCCTTCCATTTGCTTTGCAGTTCTTTTATTTTTCTGATCATATATTCAGTTTTTAGATTTTATTTTGTAGCAGTTCTAGCTTAGTTTTGTTATTTTTCTGTTTTATCAGTAATTTCCTATATTTATATAACATTTTTTTTCCCTTTTCCTGCTCATATATTCAGTGTTATTTTCTTTATTTTCTGCTGCACATAGCTGCAAATTTTTTTCTGCTTAGTTTTCCTTTCTTCTTTTATCCTGCTGCCCCACGTTTCTCAGTGTCTAGAACATTGAGGATAATGTTCATCTTAGGTTTGGGGGTATGGCAGGTATGCCAATAAAATAAGTTAATGCTTGGTGCAGCTTATGATCAGCAGAATTTTTGAAAATGAAGTAATCTCACGCCTGTTTTTTTGAAAAATGAGGAAGTTAAAACTTTTTAAAATTAATTTCTAGTGTAATTCTAATACTATCATGAAGTGAATGTCGGAAAATTTCCAAAAGAAAATTGATGTTTTAGTAAACCTAAAATGAGAGAAAGCAGTGATGATATACCTCATGAATTTGATAGAAAACCACACCCAGTGAGATTTGGACTTGAAATGTATTCTTTGGAGGTATAAATTGGAAATTTTTTTTGCTCTAGGGACTGTTTGAACCTGCTTGTTATCACTAGAAGTTACACATATCCAAGTTAAAATATCTTGACAGCAATCATGATATTAAAGACATGATGTAAGGCCTCCTTTTGGATAGTTTGAACTTCAAAAAGCCCAACCTTTTGAAACTGCCCTTGATACACACCAATTGAGCTTTATAAATCCAAGATTTCTTTGAAACCTCATCAACCTCATTTAGCCTATCCCTCACTCTGAGAATTCAGAAGGTAAAGGAAAGAAAGCTGAAGAAAGGTGAGTTGGGTAACAATTTGGTAAAAAAAAATAATTGAAGGCAATGTCAGACGTCAAGAAGAAATGTAGCATTCCAGTCAATGTTGCTTTGAAAAAAAAGAAAAGGAGAAGGCATTTCATTAGAAGTTTGAAAAAGAAAGAAAAAAAGATGACCACTTTGGCTCTGAAAATTCAAAGAGGAAGATGAAATTGTGCAGAATTGAAGAAGGTGTGTCTATCACCTCCTTACCTTGACTGACTTCTCAATTTTGAACTCCATTCCACCCCTTTATTCTTGATAAATTTCACCCATAAGACACATTACAACCCAAGTTAAAGTCCTTACTGATTAATGATGGATTGAGCTGTCACATGGAGATAAGGATTTGTGTAATCTATGGTGAAAAATGTAGTAAATTCAGAACAAAAAAGCAATGCCTATGCTCCTGCTTACAATCCTATTTGAGGACTGTAATTGCTCTTGAGCTGTGTGAAATAGTGCAACCCTCATATTTGCATGGTGAGTGAAAACCCTAGTGAGAGTTGAGTTTGAAATCAAATTATTTGGGGTAACATCAAAACTGAATTCTCAAATAGAAGGCAAGCTTTTCATTAATTTTTCTTGTAAAAATTTTTTGATACCAACTGAGTGAATGGTAAAGGAATTACAGCAGAATTTTAGTTTTGAACTGATATTTTCTTGAAAATCTTCTTACAACTTGACTGATGCAGGTGTGAATAATCTGATTGGATGAAAGTTTGCTTTAACAGAACCGCATTGATCTTAACTGATTTATTGGAGAAGTTTGTGGGTACCTTCACTGAAAACCCTCAGGAGACTTTACTCCTCCACTAGGGACAACCTAGGGGTTTAAAAGGCTTGTTGCATATGCTAAATGCAACTGTGCTCCATACAAAAATGGCTTTTCATTCTATTTTAAAATTTTGTCTTTGCTCAGGGACTAGCAAAGCTTAGGTTTGGGGGTGTGTTGAGAACTGGAAAATACCATTTTTCACCCCTTAATCTGGGCCTTGATAGACCCTTGAGAGAACTAAATAAGTGTTTTAAGTGTTTGTTTTATAGTTAACAATAAAGGCAGGCTTAACATTGAAAGTAGCTTAAAAGTGCCAAAAAGATGATGACCCATCTTGATCTGGAGGAAGAAGGAGAAAGGACAACCTCACTGGCTGTCAAAATGCCTAAAATAAAGAGGACAAAGGCCTGGTTTCAACCTGGAAAGAGGTTTGGAGCTGTTCGAAAAGAAGAATGCACTACAGAATGCTATTCGTAAAGGTCTCCAATCTTTGCGAAAAGGTCCCCAAGCTCTGCGAAAAGGTCTCCAATCTTTGCGAATAGATCTCCAGAAGTTACAGTTCTTTTCAAAAAGGTCCCCAATCTTTGCGAATAGATCTCCAGAAGTTACAGTTCTTTTCGAAAAGGTCTCCAATCTATGCGAAAAGAACTTCAGAAGTCACAGTACCTTGCGAAAAGTTCTCCAAACTGTGTGAAATGATATCCTGAAGATTCTCAGCATCTGCAAGGGCAATTCAGTAATCTCTGCACATGCCCCAATGCATTTAAAAGCCCAGAGACATTTCAAAAGATTCTGAGCACGAACCAAAGGCATATTCCACCCCATGTGAACACCCAAAGATGAAATTACTTGGCGGGAACTTCTAGAAGCTCAAACAGATTTTTGAATTACATAACAGAATTGATGCTTCTATCACCTGATTGGCTGAACCAGATCAAGCAGTTCTGATTGGCCAAAATAGATCTGGATCCTTGTGCTCGACTCCTATTGGTTGATACAGATCTATCCAATTCTGATTGGTTCATACACATCTGAGCTGGCTTAGGGAAAACTATAAATAGATGAACCATTTGCCCAATTTGGGTATCCAGATTTTGAGTTTCATTCCTATTCCCCCATTTCCAAATCAGATAGTTTGTCTGAAATCCCTGTAATAGCCTAACTTTTACTTGCAATTGAGAGTTGTGAGATACTTCTGTAATTCAAAAGAGAGTTGGATTCAAGACTACAAATCTGAGAGCTGTTTAAGCTGTGCTCTGTAATTGTAATGGTGAATTTGAAAAGGTTGTTGTGAACCGTACGTTCTCAATTGGATTCGTGTTGAGGGTTTCCTGTGATCTCCTTATTGCACTAGACTCCTTTAGATTTACTATTTTTAAGTAATTTCCCTTGATTCATTATCCCTGTGGGAATTAGTTTTTATAACCTAATCTCTCACAGCATTTGTAGTGTTGTTTCTCGTTCTGAATTAAGGGTTCAGATTAAAGACAATTAGATGGTCTGTGGCCATTGAAGTGGACAGACCATAACCATAAGTTTAACTCTAACCCTTGAGTTAGATTACTTTCTCTTGCATCTGTGCTTGTAGCCAGATGAAGATTGGATCACATTTCATTTGATCTACATTTATTCTCATTTTGCATTAAGGACCAAATCGAAGTTAGATATTATTTCTCCATTTTTATAAGTTTACATCAAATTTCCCCAACTCAGATCTGGATCACTTAGTTTAATCTTTACTTTTATCATTTAGTTAATGTCACAAATTCAACCTCCCATCTAATGTGCTTTGTAGATAGGATTAGAGGTCAGATCTGGTAGCTCAGATCTGAAGGTTTATCTTAAACTTTAAATCAATTCCCTGTGGACGATCTTTTACTCACTTACATTTAAAACTTGCTACAATTGGCCCTGATCTTGCAGGCTAATTCACTTCTATCTGTGCTGATATTTCTCTACTATTTTTAATATTCTAGATTCATTATAACTTAGCAGTTGCAAACCTATTTTCAAAACACAAATAAATCAAGCACACTTAGAAGCACTGTTTTAAAAACTTTTTGAAATTTAAAAAAAATGAAGAAGTTAAAAACTTTTTGAAATTAATTTCTAGTGTAATTCTAATACTTTCATGAGGTGAATGCCAGGAAATTTCCAAAAGAAAAATTGATGTTTTAGTAAACCTAAAAAGAAGGAAAATAGTGAGGATACACCTCAGGAATTTGATAAAAAACCACACCCAGTGAGGTTTGGGCCTGAAATGTATTCTTTGGAGGTATGAATTGGCAATTTTTTCTGCTTTTGGGACTGATTGGATCTGCTTTCTTGCACTAGAAGTTACACATTTCCAAATTGAAATAATTTGATAGCACTCATGATATTAAAGACATGATGTAAGGCCTCCTTTTGGACAATTTGAACCTTACAAAGCCCCACCTTTTGAAACTGCCCTTGATACACACCATTTGAGCTGTATAAATCTATGATTCCTTTGAAATCTCATCCAATAAACCTCATCAACTTCCATTAGCCTAACCCTACTCCGAGAAGTCAGAAGATAAAGGGAAGGAAGCTGAAGAAAGGAGAATTGAGTAATAATTTAATAACAAAAGAAGGGTACAAGTTGAAGGCAATGATGTAACAGCAGAGGGAATGTGGCATTCAGTCAGTGCTAATTTGAAAAAAAAAAAAGTTTTAGCAAAACAAAAAGAGAGAAGACATTTCATTGGAAGTTTGAAAAAGAAAGAAAAAGATGGCCACTTTGGCTCTGGAAATTCAAAGAAGAAAATGAAAATTTGTATATGACCTCCTGACCTTGACTGACTTCTCAAATTTGAACACCATTCCACCCCTTTATTCTTGAGAAATTTCACCCATAAGCCACATTACTACCCCAATAAAGAGCAGGGGATTCCGAACTAAAAGCAATGCCTATGCTCATGCTTACAGTCCTATTTGAGGTCAGAATCTACAACCCTCTTACTTGCATATTGAGTGAAAATCCTGGTGAGAATTGGGTTTGAAATCAACTCATTGAGGTAACATCGAAGCTGGATTCCTAAATCGAAGGCAAGCTGTTCGTTAATTTTTCTTGTAAATAACCTTTGACATAAATTTACTGAGTAGTAACAAGAATTACAGTAGAATTTTAGTTTTGAACTGATGTTTTTCTTGAAAAAAAAAAAAAAAAAAAATCTTCTTACAACATGACTGATGCAGGTGTGAAAAATCATTTGGGAGGAAAGTTTGCTGTAATAAAACTGCAGTGATCTTAACTGAGTTATTGAAGAAGTTTGTGGGCACCTTCGCTGAAAACCCTCAGGAGACTTCACTCCTCCACTAGGGATCACCTAGGGGTTTAAAAGGCTTGTTGCATATGCTAAATGCAACTGTGCTCCCTACAAAAGTGGCTTTTTACTTTGTTTTTAATTTTGTCTTTGCTCAGGGACTAGCAAAGCTTAGGTTTGGGGGTGTGTTGAGAACTGAAAAATACCATTTTTCACCCCTGAACTTGAGTCTTGATAGACCTTTGAGAGAACTAAATAAGTATTTTAAGTGCTTGTGTTGCAGCTAACAATAAAGGCAGGCTTAACCATAAAAGCAGCTTAAAAGTGCCAAAAAGATGACAATCCATGTCAATCCAAAGAAAGAAAGAGAAGAAACAACCTCACTAGCTGTTGAAAGGCCTGAATTGAAGAGGCAAAGACCTGGTCTCAACCCAGAAAAGAAGTATGGAGCAATTCGAATAGAAAAATGCGCTACAGAGCACTTTTCGCAAAGAACCTGAACTGTTCACAAAGAACCTGAACTCTGCGAAAAGAACTAAAACTTCAGGCTTAGCGTTCGAAGAGCATCTGAACTCTTCGAAGAGATGATTGACCTTTTCGAAAAGAAGAAAACTCAATTCGAACAGAACCAGAACATTGCGAAAAGATCTTCAGGATTTACAACACCTTGCGAAAAGTCCCCTAAGTTATGCGAAAAGGTATTCTGGAGATTTCTAGCTTTTGCAAGGGCAATTCAGTAATCTATTTCACGCGTCCCAATGCATTTAAAACCTAGGGACATTCCAGAGGATTCTAAGCATGAAGCGAAGGCATATTCCACCCCACGCGAGCACCCAGAGATGAAATAACTTGGCGGGAACTTCTAGAAACTCTAACAGACTTTCAAAATGCATAACAGAATTGATGCCTTTTTCACCTGATTGGCTGAACCAGATCGAGGAATTCTGATTGGCCAGAACAAGTCTGGATCCTTGTGCTCGACCACCATTGGTCAATATAGATCTGAGCACCTCTGATTGGTTGATACACATCTGAGCTGGACTTAGGGAAAACTATAAATAGACGAACCATTTGCCCAATTTGGGCATCTAGATTTTGAGTTTCATTCCTATTCCCCCATTTCCAAATCAGATAGTTTGTCTGAAATCCCTGTAATAGCCTAACTTTTACTTGCAATTGAGAGTTGTGAGATACTTCTATAATTCAAAAGAGAGTTGTATTCAAGACTACAAATCTGAGAGCTGTTTAAGCTGTGCTCTGTAATTGTAATGGTGGATTTGAAAAGGTTGCTGTGAACTGTATATTCTCAATTGGACTCATGTTAAGGGTTCCCTCTGATCTCCTTATTGCATTAGACTCCTTTAGATTTGCTGTTTTTCATGCAATTTCCCTTGATTCATTAATCCTGTGAGAATTAGTGTTGGTAACCTAATCTCTCACGGCATTTGTAGTGATGCTTCTTGTTCTAAACTAAGGCTTTGGATGAAAGACTATTGGATGGTTTGTGGCCATTAAAGTGGATAGATCATAGCCATAAGCTTAAACCTAATCCTTAAATTAGATTTATTTCTCTTACATCTGCGCTTGTAGTCAGATGAAGATTGGATCATCTCGCAGTTGAGCTGCAGTCATTCTCATTAGATTTTAAGGACCAAATCAAAGTTAGATATTACTTCTCCATTTTTTTTATTTTTTTTTTTCAAAACAACAGGTGTGAAAAAGAAATAAAAATTATACTGCTCAAAAGCTGTACTGATGTTAACTTTATTATTGATTATTGATATTTCTGTCACACCCCCAAACCAAAGGGGAGCAGGGTCCACACTAGTCCAAAGCAGAGAAATGATATAAGCAAGAAAGAAAAACAAAACATCATGATGAGAAGAAGATAGACAGAAATGCACAGTAATTACACAAGAAAAAACAAAATGTTATATTACAAACTTATAACATAGATAAGTACAATGTGAGCTAATAACTGGGGTCAAAATCTGTATCATAAGTTGGTTCAATTGGCTCAGAATCGAGTCACCGCTTAATCGAACTAGAATCAGATTAGTCCAACTTGATTGAGCTTTCTCCTGGATAGTGCTTTGCAGCTCAGTGTATTCCTCTGATTTTATCTTTTTGGTGAGGCCAATGTACTTGCCAAGTCTAGAGGTCTTCAGTTTTTCTTGGTCAAGCTGTGCTTGTAACATTGTCACCTTATGCTGCTCACTCCTAACCATCTGAAAGGTTTGACCCGGCAAGTCCTTCATTTTCTCTCTCTCAAATTTCATAAATAACTCCAACTTTCGAATCTGGTTTTCATAAGGGGTTCGAATGTAGGCTTGTAAATCAGCTAACCCTTTTAGAACATCTCTGCAGATATAAGGATTTTCTTCCATGGCTCTTCTGAGGGAGGAAAATCAGGGAAGGGGAATGGAATGGTAGGGGACCAAAGGTGTCCCAGCTGTGGGAGGGGGAGAAGAAGTGTTCAGAAGGAGGACTTGTGGTCGATGCAGTGGCTTGCTCAGAGAAAGTGGGGAGTGGTGAAGGGGATGCAACCAGAGGGACTTCAGGTTCAGTTTAGGTTGCATGGGCAGTAATGGTGGGGGTGGGCAGATCAACCAATACTACCTCTGGTTCAGTTTGGGTAGCATGGGAATCAACAGTAAGTAAAGGGGTAATGGTGGTTGTTGGGATGTGGAGGCTAAGGTTTGGAGCAGGTCATTGGTCACAGACTGGTTGTCTGTGTTGATTTAGATTTGGGCTTGGATGGATTGGAGGTAGGCAAGTATTTGGGTAATAGAGGCAGGTGGGGGAGAGGTGGGCATAGCAGGGATTGGTACAACTGAAGTGGAGGGTGGAGGTGCAATGGCTGTAAATGGAGAAGTAGGTAAGTGGGTGAAATGATGAGGGTCAGGTATAGGGGTAGGTTCAAGTCCCATGGTTTCAAAAATAGATCCCATTAAGGAAGAATAAGCCTCTGTAGTGAAAGGCTCAGGTTCAGGTGTGTGGGATACTTCAGGTGTGTGGGCTGAATGAGCAGGGGAATTTGAGGGGCTTTGGAGCAGAGGAGTGCAGGGAGATGGGGCAATAAAGTCTGGAGCTAAATCATGGGCATTGGTGGGAGAAATTGGTGGGGTGAGTATGGTTGGAGTGGTTGGTGTAGAGGGGGAATCTATAATTGGAATAATGGAGGGTATGGGAGATGGGACAGCTGGGATAGGTGAAGTGGCTGGGGCTGGTAGAGGGGAGGCGGGTGAAAGGCCAACTTCCTCAAGAATTGGTGCAGCTGAAGAGCTGGTCACCATGGGAAGGAAAGTTTCTTCAAAAATGGGTGCAGCTAAAGAGCTGGTCACCACAGCCGGCAAAACCGGTTCTAAGGAACTGCAGGGGGTGTTCATTCACACACAGTGCAGCAGTGTGTTCACCTTCCTCTCTCATCCTTCTCAGCATTACTTGGCTTGTAGTCCATGCCTTTTTCCCAAAAGTGTGAGGAGCAATGACTTCAAATGGTTCCTCATTATCAATGTCAAACTTGGCTCTGAGGAGGGCTGTGATCAATCTACCAAATGGGAGGCCAGCTAATTTTTGCTCCTTTTTCAACTTGGCACTAATACCAGCCATGGCTTCAAAAATTAACATAGGGGCATTGAAAAACTGCCCCTTAGAAAAGTGAAAGAGCGCCTCCAAAATTAGTGTTCTCCTCTCTTGGCTGTGCCCGGTGACATAAAAACTTCCCCTCAAAATGGAGTCCATCAATAGAAATTGGGGGGCTAGGTCTCTCCTCATGATGGACTGTCCACTGCCCACGATTCCTTGGGTTAAATGTGCAGTCATTTCTCTAAAGGAGGCTATTTCTGGAGCAGCCAATGGACCAAAAGGATCAAATTGGAAGAGTATCCCCAAAGCATTCCCTATGTCTTCAAATGTGACCGTAAGATCGCAATCATCAATAAAGACAACCAGGGTAGGGACATCAGCATCTCTTTCAGTGACCTTGATTAGGTTTTGGTACCATAACTTCAGCATTCGTGGGTAAATTTTCTCTGGCAAAGGGGCAAGGATATTGCTTAGTGAGGCTTCCCTTATGTATCGTAAAGATAACAAGCAATCCGGTTTGTTGACGAAAAACGTTTCGTCCACAATCAGCTCAGGAATTAGCTTCTGAGTTTCAATGAATGGATTTGGTAGTACCAAAAGTATAGGCAGAGGATGAAGCTCAGGCTCAGGGCTAGCAGCAGCAGTGGTGGGTTCCTCATGTCGAACTTTCTTTCCTTTCTCCACCCTATCCGCTTTATCCATAGATAGTTTTCTTTTGGCTGAAGTTTTGGCTTTTCCCTTTGGGGTAGGTTTGCCAACTTTCATAGCAGAGGATTTTGGGTACATGGCAGCCAACGATTTCTCAGATTTTCCCATTCGAAATTAATGTATGAAAATGCCCACAACAGATGCTGACACAAATTGAAAATTTTCAAATGATAAACAGAGAGAATGTGCAGAGAAATACCGAGATCTAGGGTTTTTAATTGAACGAATTGTTTTCTTGCAGAAATCCCCCAGACTAGAAGCTAAAATCCTTCTCTGAAAACTCAAATGATCGAACAAAGGTGAAGAAAAATGTAGCAAGCTTCTCAAATCGCGCAAGGAAAGAACGAAATAGGGATTCAGGAATGTGTCGCCTGCGAAGATTTGATATGAAACCCCTACTTCGAAAGGGTTTAAATATACTCAGAGTTAATTTTGCAAAGTTCTTGATAAGTTTCGAAAAGTTCCAAAATAGACCTTCTGACAACTGCGAATGGCATCAGTACCATTCGAAAAGTTAATAGCTTCAGAAACATCTTTTCGAAAAGAAATTAGCTTCAGAACCAACTATTCGAAAAGCAAATAGCTTCAGAAATATCTTTTTGAAAAGAAAATAACTTCAGAACTATCTTTTCGAAAAGAAAATAGCTTCAGAACCAACTATTCGAAAAGCAAATCCTTGCTTTCGAGCAGTTCGTTACAAATCCAGAGTCTTTTCGAAAAGTAATTTGAACTTTGCGAAAAGATAATTATTACTTTGCGACTTAACTTGGAGCATATTTAAACCATGCGAAAAGAGACAAATCATGAATAAAAACAAAAACAAAGAAACTAAGCAAAAACTATGAAATAAAACATAATGTACAGTTATCCACCATCAGATTTTTAGAGGTTCGTGATGATGATGGGCGACAGCTCTGGTATTTTCAATGCATGGTTTGAGCCTCTGACCATTTACTTTCAGGATTCTTCCATTACTTGGATCAAGGATGTCAACAGCTCCCGAAGGGGCTGTCTGAATGACAGTGTATGGCCCTTCCCATCTGGATCTCAGCTTTCCTGGGAAAAACTTGAGTTTTGAGTTAAATAACCATACCTTAGAGCCAGCTGTGAACTCTTTTCTCAATAAATTTTTATCATGGAAAGTTTTGACTTTCTCTTTGTAAAATCTTGAATTTGTGTATGCATCCATTCTCAGCTCCTCCAACTCAGCAAGTTGCAGTTTCCTGTGATTACCAGCAGTAGTTAGATCCATGTTCAATGTTTTAATGGCCCAAAAAGCTTTATATTCTAACTCTACTGGTAAATGGCATGCTTTGCCATAGACCAACCTGAATGGGGACATACCAATTGGGGTTTTATAGGCTGTCCTGTATGCCCATAATGCATCATTCAGCTTAAAGGACCAATCCTTTCTGTCCTTCTTCACAGTCTTTTCCAAAATATGTTTGATTTCTCTATTGGAAATCTCCACTTGTCCACTGGTTTGTGGATGATATGGAGTGGCTACTCTATGAGTCACAGAGTATTTTTTCAATAAAGTTTCAAAATGTTTATTACAAAAATGGCTTCCCCCATCACTGATAATGGCTCTGGGAAAACCAAACCTGGAAAAAATGTGATCCTTAAGAAATTTAAGAACCACTTTGTGATCGTTTGTTTTAGTGGCTGTGGCTTCAATCCATTGGGATACATAATCCACAGCTACTAAAATAAAATTATTCCCATTGGAAGGAGGAAAGGGACCCATGAAGTCTATCCCCCAAACAACAAACAACTCAACTACCAAAATAGGGTCAGAAGGCATTGAGTTTCTCTTGGAAATGCTTGCCCAATTTCGATTTGTGGCAAGACTTACAATGTCTTTGAGCATCTTTGAAAAGTGTAGGCCAATAAAATCCGCACTGCAAAACCTTTGAGCAGTATTGTTTCCACTAAAATGACCTCCACAAGCCTGTTCATGACACATAGAAAGTATTCTATGAAATTCTTGGTCAGGGACACATTTTCTTATTATTTAGTCTGCACAACTCTTAAACAGATAAGGATCTTCCCAGATGAAATGTTTAACCTTTGAGAAGAAAAGATCTTTATCCATTCTATTCCAATGTTGAGGAATTCTTCCAGTAGCCAAAAAATTGACTATGTTTGCAAACCAAGGAGTGTGTACACTAATGGCAAAAAGTTGCTCATCAGGGAAAGATTCATTGATAGGCAGCCTATCAATCTCAGCAGTTAAAATTCTAGACAGGTGATCAACCACCACATTCTCCACCCCCTTTTTATCTTTGATCTGTAAATCAAATTCCTGTAATAGGAGAATCCACCTGATTAATCTTGGTTTGGTGTCCTTCTTAGACAGAAGGTATTTCAAGGCAGAGTGGTCAGTGAACACCACTATTTGTGAACCCAAGACATATGACCTGAATTTTTCTAAAGCAAAAATAATTGCCAGCAGCTCCTTCTCAGTTGTTGTGTAATTGAGTTGTGCATCAATCATTGATCTACTGGCATAAGCTATGACATGAGGCAGTTTTTCTTTTCTCTGTCCAAGGACAGCTCCCAAAGCATAATCTGATGCATCACACATCAGTTCAAAAGGTAATGAATAATCTAGAGACTACAATATTGGAGCTGAAATCAAACAGTTTTTTAGGAATTCAAAAGCCTTCATGCATTCATTATTGAAAACAAAAGGGACATCTTGACACAGCAAATGACAAAGAGGTTTGGTTATTTTACTGAAGTCCTTAATGAACCTTTTGTAAAATCCAGCATGTCCCAGAAAACTTCAGATTTGTTTAACGGTTTTGGGAGGTGGTAAATGTGCAATTAAATCAATTTTTGCTCTGTCCACCTCAATGCCCTTGTGAGAAACAACATGGCCAAGGACAATGCGTTGGGTGACCATGAAATGGCTCTTTTCCCAGCTCAGAACTAGATTGGTTTCTTCACATCTCTGTAATACCAATTTGAGATGATGTAAACACTGGGAAAAACTGTCTCCATAGATTGAAAAATCATCCATGAAAATCTCCATAAATTGGTCAATCATATCAGAAAAAATGGAATACATGCATCTTTGAAAGGTAGCAGGAGCATTACAAAGACCAAAAGGCATTCTCCTATAGGCAAAAGTGCCAAAAGGGCAAGTGAATGTGGTCTTTTCCTGATCTTGTGGGTACACAGGAATCTGGTTGTACTCAGAGTAACCATCAAGAAAACAGTAATAAGCTTTTCCTGCTAGCTTATCTAAAATCTGATCAATGAATGGGAGAGGGAAATGGTCTTTTCTGGTCATTGCATTTAATTTTCTGTAATCAATACAGACTCTCCACCCAGTTGTTTGTCTGGTTGACATAAGCTCACCAGAATCTGAGGTTACAACAGTGATCCCAGATTTCTTAGGTACCACCTGTGTAGGTGCCACCCAAGCTGAATCTGAAATGGGGTAAATGACTCTTGCATCCAACAACTTAACAACCTCTTTCATGACCACTTCATGCATATGAGGGTTCAGCCTCCTTTGCATTTCCCTAGAAGGCTTTGCATCTTCTTCCAAATGGATTTTGTGCATGCAAACAGCTGGGCTAATTCGTCCCAAATCAGCAATAGTCCAACGAATTGCCCTTCTATGTTCTTTCAAAACAACCAACAGCTCTTCCTCTTGCTCCTTTGTGAGGGAGGAAGAAATAATTGCAGGCAATGATTTATGATTTCCTAAAAACACATATTTCAAATTTTCTGGTAGCTGTTTTAGTTCTAAATCAGGTGGGCTGAGAAAAGAAGGTAACAAAAGTACCTTAGCTGTTTGTGGAAGGGGAAGAGTAGCAGGTTTTCAAGAAGAGAAACTTGCTGATTGATTATGCGTTTCTTACACAACATTTATTTCCTCAGAACTTGAGATACAAACTGTTTCTTCTTCAGAATTTCCCCAAGCATCTTTAACATCTGTGGTGAAATCTTCACACTGCAGAAACTGTTGTAAAGTCCCTTCTACAAGTTCATCCAATAGATCAATATGAAAACATTCTTCAAAGCTGAATTGAGGCTGTGTGACTGCATTATAAACATTTAATTTTACCTTCATGTTTCCAAAAGAGACTTCCATAATATCAGACCTGCATTGAATGCAAGCATTTACTGTAGCCAGGAATGGTCTTCCCAAAATGACAGGGATGGAAGTTTGGCTTTTGGTTGGTTCCATGTCCAAAACTAGAAAATCAGCAGGATAGAAAAATTTATCTACACCTACCAATACATCTTCAATCATTCCAACAGGCTTCCTTTCAGATCTGTCTGCTAGTTGTAACACCACATGAGTGGGTTTTAATTCTCCCAAACCTAGTTTCTCATATACAGAATATGGAAGTAGGTTGACACTAGCACCCAGATCTAATAAAGCCATTTCAATGGTATGTTCTCTAATAATGCAAGGGATTGTGGGGATTCCAGGATCTTGAAGTTTAGGAGGTGTGGCAATGGATAACACCTGATTAATTCTTTCCACAGCAAAGACCTTCTTGGACAACTGTATCCTAGACTGTCTTTTGTGAGTGCAAACATCTTTCAAAATTTTGCATATCTTTGGAATTTGTTTGATTGCCTCAAGCAAAGGTAGATTTATCTTGACTTGCTTGAAAGTCTCCATCATTTCATCTATTTTGTGTTCCCTTTATCAAAAGGGATCTGATTTCATTGCATGAGGAAATGGTAAATGAGGAACTAATCCTTCATCTACAGCTTTGGAAGCATTTTCTGAAACTTTTTGAATTTTTTGTTTTTCATTTTTTTATTTTTCTGAGGTCCATCAAGACTCATCATTATCATTATGCGATCTTGCTTTATCACTTTCCTCATTCTTTTCTTCTTCAGTACCCACTTTGTTATTTATAATTCTTCCACTTCTCAAAGTGGTGACAGTTTTTACTTCTTCATGTGAATTGGAAGCTTCTCCAACCATGAACTGTCCTTTGGGATTGTTCAAAGGTTGGCTGGATAACTTTCCTTCCTCTCTTTTTGCCAAAGTATTTGTAAGCTGCCCCAATGTTTCTTCAATCTTCTTTATGCTCTGGCAGTGAAAATTCACAGTTTGAGTTAAAGATCCTAAATTCTGGAGTGAATTCAGGACTTGATCTTCAAAAGAAGGGGACCTGGAAGGTTTGAATCTGGGCGGATTCTTTGCACCGATTGTTGTGGAATGGGCTGCTAAAAATTTTGTTTGGCATAAAAATTCTGCTGATAAGGCTGTACAGTTTTGAAAGGCATTTGGTTCTTTGGTTGTTACTACTGTTGTGATTGATAATTCCCTTGATTCCACCTCAAATTGGGGTGTCCTCTCCATGGATATTCATTTGACTGCATCTGTCCAAATGGTTGAGCAGCATGAGCTTGTTCCACCATTAAATCTGGGAACTATGGTGCAACAGGACATTAGTCAATTGAATGAGTAGGGGATTGGCATATCAGACATGCCTCCTCTACTCTTGCAACATTTGTATTTTTAAGTGAGTCCATCAATCTATCAAACTTTGTGGTTAAATTGTCCATCTTTCTTTCCAACTCATTTACCTCATAAATCTTCCCTTTGGTGGGTTGCTGATTGCTCAACCTAGCAGGATTTTCAATATCTCTTGACAGAGATTCCTATTGAGTTGAGTTTTCACCAATTACATCAAATAAGTCCCAAACCTCCTCAACTGTTTTTTGCAAGTAAGTGCCTCCACAGGAGGCATCCACCATATTTTTGCCTTTTTGATCAATTCCTTGATAGAAGCTTTGAACCAGCTGCCATCTGGGAATTTGATGATGAGGACATTGCCTTAAAAGTTCCTTAAATCGTTCCCATGCTTCATGGAAAGTTTCAGTTGAGTTTTGTGAGAAAGAAATGATACTTTGTCTCAATTGGCTTGTTTTAGTCATTGGAAAATATTTGGCTAAAAATTGACACTGTAAATCATTCCAAGAAGTGATACTATTTGGTGCTAACATAGATAACCATGCTCTAGCTTTATCCTTTAATGAAAATGGAAAGAGCCTAAGCTTGGTTGCTTCTGGACCAAGTCCAGCTATGTTGAATGTGGTGCAAAGAGCCAAGAATTCATCCACATGTTTGTATGCATCTTCCTTACTCAACCCATGGAAGGAAGGAAGCATTTGGATAGTCGATGATTTGATCTCATAATTTCCTTCAACAGTAGGAAATTAAATGCAAAAGGGAGAATTATAAGCACCAGGTGCAAAGTAATCCCTCAAAAGTCGAGGTTCTTCACCCATAGTAGCAGAATTCTGAGTTGTTTATTTGGTTCGTAGTAGCCTTTCAACTTCTAAATTTTGTGGGACAATCTCAGGGCTGAGAGTCCTCCTACCAAACATACAACTCAGAACAAAAAAATCTGAGTATTCACAGCAAACCTTCAGAATTTCTTTTTAAGTAGTTTCCCTTCTTGAATAACTGCACAGGTATAAACAATAGAATAGTTTAGTAATGATATAAAAAAAAATAAAAGTAAAAACTTAGGTCTACCTATTTTAGAACAAATTCCCTGGCAACGGTGCCAAAAACTTGTTGTTACTTCTTAGTGTGCTTGATTTATGTGTGTTTTGAAAACAGGTTTGCAACTGCTAAATTATACTGAATCTAGAATATTAAAAAGAGTAAAGAAATATTAGCACAGGTAGAAGTGAATTAGCCTGCAAGATCAGGGCCAATTGTAGCAAGTTTTAAATGTAAGTGAGTGAAAGATCGTCCACAGAGAATTTGTCTAAAATGCAAGATAAACCTCTAGATCTGAGCTACCAAATCTGGCCTCTTATCCTATCTAGAAAGCACATAAGATGGGAGGTTGAATTTGTCACATTAACTAAATGACAAAAGTAAAAGTTAAACTAAATGATCCAGATCCGAGTTGGGGGAACATTTGAGGTAAACTTATAAAAAATGGAGAAGTAATATCTAACATTGATTTGGTCCTTGAAATCTAATGAGAATGACTGCAGCTCAACCGAGAGATGATCCAATCTTCATCTGGCTACAAACGCAGATGTAAGAGAAATAAATCTAATTTAAGGATTAGGTTTAAGCTTATGGCTATGGTCTGTCCACTTTAATGGCCACAAACCATCCAATAGTCTTTAATCCAAAGCCTTAGTTTAGAACAAGAAGCATCACTACAAATGCCATGAGAGATTAGGTTACCAACACTAATTCTCACAGGATTAATGAATCAAGGGAAATTGCATGAAAAACAGTAAATCTAAAGGAGTCTAATGCAATAAGGAGATCAGAGGGAACCCTTAACATGAGTCCAATTGAGAATATACGGTTCAAAGCAACCTTTTCAAATCCACCATTATGATTACAGAGCACAGCTTAAACAGCTCTCAGATTTGTAGTCTTGAATACAACTCTCTTTTGAATTATAGAAGTATCTCACAACTCTTAATTGCAAGTAAAAGTTAGGCTATTACAGGGATTTCAGACAAACTATCTGATTTGGAAATGGGGGAATAGGAATGAAACTCAAAATCTGGATGCCCAAATTGGGCAAATGGTTCGTCTATTTATAGTTTTCCCTAAGTCCAGCTCAGATGTGTATCAACCAATCAGAGGTGCTCAGATCTGTATTGACCAATGGTGGTCGAGCTCGAGATCAGATTGTTACGCCAATCGAATTCCTCGATCTGGTTGACCAATCAGTGAAAAAGGCATCAATTACATTATGCATTTTGAAAGTCATTAGAGTTTCTAGAAGTTCCCCAAGTTATTTCATCTCTGGGTGCTCACGTGGGGTGGAATATGCCTTCGCTTCATGCTTAGAATCCTCTGGAATGTCCCTAGGTTTTAAATGCATTGGGATGCATGAAACATCTTGAATTGCCCTTGCAAAGTGGAATCTCGAGAATACCTTTCGCATAGCTTAGGGACTTTTAAGGTGTTGTAACTCACGAAGCTCTTTTCGCAATGTTCGGTTACATTGAATTGAGTTTTCTTCTTTTGAAAAGGTCAATCATCTCTTGAAGAGTTCGGATGCTCTTGACTAAGCCTCGAGTTTTAGTTCTTTTCGAGTTTAGGTTCTTTGCGAGCAGTTCGTTCTTTGAAAAGTGCTATCTGTAGCGCATTTTTACATTGAATTGCTCCATACTTCTTTTTAAGGTTGAGACCAGGTCTTTGCCTCTTCAATTCAGACCTTTCAACAGTTAGCTAGGTTGTTTCTTCTCTTTCTTTCTTTGGATTGACATGGATTGTCATCTTTTTGGCACTTTTAAGCTGCTTTTATGGTTAAGCCCGTCTTTATTGTTAGCTGCAACACAAGCACTTAAAACACTTATTTAGTTCTCTCAAAGGTCTATCAAGACTCAAGTTCAGGGGTGAAAAATGGTATTTTTCAGTTCTCAACACATGTTGAGAACTGGAAAATATCATTTTTCACCCCTTAATCTGGGCCTTGATAGACCCTTGAGAGAACTAAATAAGTGTTTAAAATGTTCTTCTGACTAACAATTAAAAGCGACTTAAAGTAGCTTAAAAGTGCCAAAAAGATGATGACCCATCTTGATCTGGAGGAAGAAGGAGAAAGGACAACCTCACTGGCTGTCAAAATGCCTAAAATAAAGAGGACAAAGGCCTGGTTTCAACCTAGATAGAGGTTTGGAGCTATTCGAAAAGAAGAATGCACTACAGAATGCTATTCGTAAAGGTACCCAATCTTTGCGAAAAGGTCCCCAAGCTCTGCGAAAAGGTCTCCAATCTTTGCGAATAGATCTCCAGAAGTTACAATTCTTTTCGAAAAGGTCCCCAATCTTTACGAATAGATCTCCGGAGATTCTGAGTTCTTTTGAAAAGGTCTCAATGCATGCGAAAAGAGCTTCAGAATTCACAGTACCTTGCAAAAAGTTCTCCAAACTGTGCGAAATGATATCCTGAAGATTCTCAGCATCTGCATGGGCAATTCAGTAATCTCTGCACGTGCCCCAATGCATTTAAAAGCCCAGGGACATTCCAGAAGATCCTGAGCATGAACCAAAGGCATATTCCACCCCATGTGAACACCCAAAAATGAAATTACTTGGCGGGAACTTCTAGAAGCTCAAACAGATTTTTGAATTACATAACAGAATTGATGCTTCTATCACCTGATTGGCTGAACCAGATCAGCGATTGATTGGCCAAAATAGATCTGGATCCTTGTGCTCGACTCCTATTGGTTGATACAGATCTATCTAATTCTGATTGGTTGATACACATCTGAGCTGGCTTAGGGAAAACTATAAATAGACAAACCATTTGCCCAATTTGGGTATCCAGATTTTGAGTTTCATTCCTATTCCCCCATTTCCAAATCAGATAGTTTATCTGAAATCCCTGTAATAGCCTAACTTTTACTTACAATTGAGAGTTGTGAGATACTTCTGTAATTCAAGAGAGAGTTGTATTCAAGACTACAAATCTGAGAGCTGTTTAAGCTGTGCTCTGTAATTGTAATGGTGAATTTGAAAAGGTTGCTGTGAACTGTATATTCTCAATTAGACTCATGTTAAGGGTTCCGTCTGATCTCCTTGTTGCATTAGACTTCTTTAGATTTATTGTTTTTCATGCAATTTCCCTTGATTCATTAATCCTGTGAGAATTAGTGTTGGTAACCTAATCTCTCACGGCATTTGTAGTGATGCTTCTTGTTTAAAACTAAGGCTTTGGATTAAAGACTATTGGATGGTTTGTGGCCATTAAAGTGGACAGACCATAGCCATAAGCTTAAACCTAATCCTTAAATTAGATTTATTTCTCTTACATCTGCGCTTGTAGCTAGATGAAGATTGGATCATCTCTCAGTTGAGCTACAGTCATTCTCATTAGATTTCAAGGACCAAATCAAAGTTAGATATTACTTCTCCATTTTTTATAAATTTACATCAAATTTCCCCAACTCAGATCTGGATCACTTAGTTTAATCTTTACTTTTATCATTTAGTTAATGTGACAAATTCAACCTCCCATCTTATGTGCTTTGTAGATAGGATAAGAGGCGATTTAGCTCCGAATCTGAGGTTTATCTTGCATTTTAGACAAATTCTCTATGGTCGATCTTTCACTCACTTACATTTAAAACATCCTACAATTGGCCCTGATCTAGCTGGCTAATTCACTTCTACCTGTCATATTTTTTTTACTCTTTTAATATTCTAGATTAGATAATTTAGCGATTGCAAACCTATTTTCAAAACACATAAATCAAGCACACTAAGAAGCAAATAACAAGTTTTTTTGGCACGGAATAGATTTTAAAATTTGTAGACCTAAGTTTTTCAATTTTGTAGATTTGATTTTTATTTTAATTTTTGCTTTAAAACTGCACGTTGCATTCCAAGTGCTTGATTAAATGTCTACTGCAGTTTTGTATAGAAAATTTTTCGAAGAATTTTTTTATTTTTCCAGTTTTTATTCTTTGCCTTCTAGTTGTTTGAATAAATCGCCACTCTTTTGTCTTTTATCAAATTTGAGCGAGGAGTTTTTTTCTTTTATTTTGTCAATATACTTGAATAAAAAGTCTTTGGATTTTTGTAGATCCCCGTCAACAAGGAGGACTAAAACAGACTTGAGTTTGCATCCTCTTCTCCTTTGCATTCATTTTCTATTTTTAAATTGTTGAGAACTAGCAGTTCTGTTGTGTTTAATGTTTGTTTTGATTATAATTTCTGCTCTCTTTTAGGCATGCTGATATTTTATTTATTTATTTATTTATTTATTTTTTTTTATTTTTACAAAACCAAATACAAAATAAAAGAAGATGAAAACACAAATAGAAAATTTTTGAGTTGTTTCTCATTATTTTCAGCAGTAGTAAATAAGGGCTCTTGTTGAGCCCGGGCTGATCCAAAACAAGTAAAAAAAAAAAAATAGAAAATTATAAAAACAAAAAAATATATATATATATATAGATATCTTCCGGATGGGCTGTTTTTCTCCATTTGCATCCACATTTCCCATCTGGACCTGCTGAGATCATTTTTTCTTTTTTAGGAATCATGAAGGATAATGAGGAGTGAATCATAGGCTGTTTTGAATATTCAATGGACCCACTGATTTTGTTTTCCTTCGAGATTTCTTCATCATAAATGGGTCTCAGTTGTGTGTGAACCCTGTGTTTAATATGTGCTCCCATGCTTCATTATTCTTTTTTATTCATACACATCATCAACAAAGGGGTCAGTCTTATGAATCTTGCTTTTCACTGTATTCCTGCTAATCATTTTTATAATCACTTAGATTCATAAGTATCTCAGGCTTTTGGGTTTTTTTCTTTGGGCTTAGGATGTATCTTTGGCATTAGATTTTCTATTTTAGGAATTTTAGTTTCAAATTCTGTTTTTAGATCGCTGATATTTTTTCTTTCTTAGGTTAATGTGTCCTCGTTTTACTGATTTTCGTCATTTTTCTGTGAGTATAGTTAGTTTCTAACTTTGTTTTCCTATTTTGCATTCACAAATTCTGTTTTTGTATCAACACTTTTCTTTTTCTTTTTTAACTTTGTATTCAGTCCCTTACCTTGCTTTTTTTTCTTTGTTTCAGCATTAGTTTCCTTCCATTTGCTTTGCAGTTGTTTTATTTTTCTGATCATATATTCAGTTTTTAGATTTTATTTTGTAGCAGTTCTAGCTTAGTTTTGTTATTTTTCTATTTTATCAGTAATTTCCTATATTTATATAACATTTGTTTTCCCTTTTCCTGCTCATATATTCAGTGTTATTTTCTTTATTTTCTGCTGCACATAGCTGCAAATATTTTTCTGCTTAGTTTTCCTTTCTTCTTTTATCCTGCTGCCCCTCGTTTCTCAGTGTCTAGAACATTGAGGACAATGTTCATCTTAGGTTTGGGGGTATGGCAAGTATGCCAATAAAATAAGTTAATGCTTGGTGCAGCTTATGATCAGCAGAATTTTTGAAAATGAAGTAATCTCACACCTGTTTTTTTGAAAAATGAGGAAGTTAAAACTTTTTAAAATTAATTTCTAGTGTAATTCTAATACTTTCATGAAGTGAATGTCAGAAAATTTCCAAAAGAAAATTGATGTTTTAGTAAACTTAAAAAGAGAGAAAGCAGTGATGATATACCTCAGGAATTTGATGGAAAACCACACCCAGTGAGATTTGGACCTGAAATGTATTCTTTGGAGGTATAAATTGGAAATTTTTTCTGCTCTAGGAACTTTTTGAACCTGCTTGTTATCACTAGAAGTTACACATATCCAAGTTAAAATATCTTGATAGCAATCATGATATTAAAGACATGATGTAAGGCCTCCTTTTGGATAGTTTGAACTTCAAAAAGCCCAATCTTTTGAAACTGCCCTTGATACACACCAGTTGAGCTTTATAAATCCAAGATTTCTTTGAAACCTCATCAACCTCATTTAGCCTAACCCTCAGTCTGAGAATCCAGAAGGTAAAGGAAAGAAAGCTGAAGAAAGGTGAGTTGGGTCACAGTTTGGTAAAAAAAAATAATTGAAGGAGATGTTGTATCAGCAGAAGAAATGTGGCATTCCAGTCAATGTTGCTTTGAAAAAAAAAAAAAGAAAAAAAAAAAAGGAGAAGGCATTTCATTGGAAGTTTGAAAAAGAAAGAGAAAAAGATGGCCACTTTGGCTCTGAAAATTCAAAGAGGAAGATGAAATTGTGCTGAATTGAAGAAGGTGTGTCTATCACCTCCTTACCTTGACTGACTTCTCAATTTTGAACTCCATTCCACCCCTTTATTCTTGATAAATTTCACCCATAAGCCACATTACAACCCAAGTTAAAGTCCTTGCTGATCAATGATGGATTGAGCTGTCACATGGAGATAAGGATTTGTTTAATCTATGGTGAAAAAAGTAGTAAATTCAGAACTGAAAAGCAATGCCTATGCACCTGCTTACAATCCTATTTGAGGACTGTAATTGCTCTTGAGTTGTGTGAAATAGTGGAACCCTCATATTTGCATGGTGAGTGAAAACCCTGGTGAGAGTTGAGTTTGAAATCAAATTATCTGGGGTAACATCAAAACTGAATTCTCAAATAGAAGGCAAGCTTTTCATTAATTTTTCTTGTAAAAACTTTTTGACACCAACTGAGTGAATGGTAAAGGAATTACAGCAGAATTTTAGTTTTGAACTGATGTTTTGTTGAAAATCTTCTTACAACCAGACTGATGCAGGTGTGAATAATCTGATTGGATGAAAGTTGGCTTTAACAGAACAGCATTGATCTTAACTGATTTATTGGAGAAGTTTGTGGGTACCTTCACTGAAAACCCTCAGGAGACTTCACTCCTCCACTAGGGATCACCTAGGGGTTTAAAAGGCTTGTTGCATATGCTAAATGCAATTATGCTCCCTACAAAAATGACTTTTCATTCTATTTTTAAATTTTGTCTTTGCTCAGGGACTAGCAAAGCTTAGGTTTGGGGGTGTGTTGAGAACTGGAAAATACCATTTTTCACCCCTTAATCTGGGCCTTGATAGACCCTTGAGAGAACTAAATAAGTGTTTTAAGTGTTTGTTTTACAACTAACAATAAAGGCAGGCTTAACCTTGAAAGTAGCTTAAAAGTGCCAAAAAGATGATGACCCATCTTGATCTGGAGGAAGAAGGAGAAAGGACAACCTCACTGGCTGTCAAAATGCCTAAAATAAAGAGGGCAAAGGCCTGGTTTCAACCTGGAAAGAGGTTTGGAGCTATTCGAAAAGAAGAATGCACTACAGAATGCTATTCGTAAAGGTCTCCAATCTTTGCGAAAAGGTCCCCAAGCTCTGCGAAAAGGTCTCCAATCTATGCGAATAGATCTCCAGAAGTTACAGTTCTTTTCGAAAAGGTACCCAATCTTTGCGAATAGATCTCCAGAAGTTATAGTTCTTTTCGAAAAGGTCTCCAATCTGTGCGAAATGATATCCTGAAGATTCTCAGCATCTACAAGGGCAATTCAGTAATCTCTACACGCGCCCCAACGCATTTAAAAGCCCAGGGACATTTCGGAAGATTCTGAGCACGAACCAAAGGCATATTCCACCCCATGTGAACACCCAAAGATGAAATTACTTGGCGGGAACTTCTAGAAGCTCAAACAAATTTTTGAATTACATAACAGAATTGATGCTTCTATTACCTGATTGGCTGAACCAGATCAAGCAGTTCTGATTGGCCAAAATAGATCTGGATCCTTGTGCTCGACTCCTATTGGTTGATATAGATCTATCCAATTCTGATTGGTTGATACACATCTGAGCTGGCATAGGGAAAACAATAAATAGATGAACCATTTGCCCAATTTGGGTATCCAGATTTTGAGTTTCATTCCTATTCCCCCATTTCCAAATCAGATAGTTTGTCTGAAATCCCTGCAATAGCCTAACTTTTACTTGCAATTGAGAGTTGTGAGATACTTCTGTAATTCAAAAGAGAGTTGTATTCAAGACTACAAATCTGAGAGCTGTTTAAGCTGTGCTCTGTAATTGTAATGGTGAATTTGGAAAGGTTGTTGTGAACGATATATTCTCAATTGGACTCATGTAAAGGGTTCCCTCTGATCTCCTTATTGCATTAGACTTCTTTAGATTTACTGTTTTTCATGCAATTTCCCTTGATTCATTAATCCTGTGAGAATTAGTGTTGGTAACCTAATCTCTCACGGCATTTGTAGTGATGCTTCTTGTTCTAAACTAAGGCTTTGGATTAAAGACTATTGGATGGTTTGTGGCAATTAAAGTGGACAGACCATAGCCATAAGCTTAAACCTAATCCTTAAATTAGATTTATTTCTCTTACATCTGCGCTTGTAGCCAGATGAAGATTGGATCATCTCTCAGTTGAGCTGCAGTCATTCTCATTAGATTTCAAGGACCAAATCAAAGTCAGATATTACTTCTCCATTTTTTATAAATTTATATCAAATTTCCCCAACTCAGATCTAGATCACTTAGTTTAATCTTTACTTTTATCATTTAGTTAATGTGACAAATTCCACCTCCCATCTAATGTGCTTTGTAGATAGTATAAGAGGCCAGATTTGGTAGCTCAGATCTAGAGGTTTATCTTGCATTTTATACAAATTCTCTGTGGACGATCTTTCACTCACTTACATTTAAAACATGCTACAATTGGCCTTGATCTTGCAGGCTAATTCACTTCTACCTGTGCTGATATTTCTTTACTCTTTTTAATATTCTAGATTCAATATAATTTAGCAGTTGCAAACTTGTTTTCGAAAAACACATAAATCAAGCACACTAAGAAGCAACAACAAGTTTTTGCCCTCACTTTCTGTTGCTTGGGAGCTTTTGGTTCCTTGGGTTCTGGAGGGGCTTTTCCTTTACGCTTAGTAGGGGGGGTGGCAGGGGATTTGCCTTTTCCTTTGCCATTGGCTTCTTCAGTGGGAACCACTAGGGATTTTCCTTTTTCGTGGGACTCAGGCTGGGCAGGGGATTGTGCCTCTTCAGACTGGGGCAGCTAACTCTTTTCGAATTTTTAAAGGAGCAGCTTTGGGAGCAGACCTCTTAGCAGTGACTTTCCTCTGCTTAGGATAAGTTTGCTCATGTGGAGGTGCAGCAGAGGCCTTGGGACGTGGAGGCTGCTCGGTAGGAGGTGAGGGAGGAGGGGCAGCTAGGGCCTTGCCTTTCTCTTGTTGTGTCTTAGGTTATGCCTCCTCAGACTGGGCAATTGGAGATGGAGTAGCTTTGGGCTCTGGGATGGGCATTTGAACAAAGATTGGTGTGGGCTACAGGGGAACATTTCTGGCAGCAGCCAATGCGGATTCCAAGGAGGCTATATGGATTTGGTGTTTTAGGAGGTCCATCTCATGGATTTCCTTTTGTATTATGAAGATCTCCTGGACATTGTTTAGCCTCTTTTCAAACATTCTGGCCTTCATCTTCTCAGCAGTAGCATTTGATTTCTCCAGCTCCAGATTCAATGCATTATACTCAGCTGTAGCCTTGGTTTTCTGATAGGCCTCCAAAATGTTTTTCCACCCCAAGGAGATGCCCAGTAGTTGTTTTCTATGGGCCTCCGTCATTTCATCAATCTGCTCCAGCAGGGGGGTCTCAATGGATTGGCGTAGCTTGGCCATGCCCCTCAGGACATCCTTCCTAAGGTAAGCATTATCCCTCATGTGATGGAGGATGGTGAGGTAGGGAGGGCTGTAAAAATGATGTTTTGGTGCGATGGGCAGATATGAAGTGGAAGGAGGGAGCTGTGAGTGGTCATGGGGGGGTGAAGGGGGGGTAACAGTGGCTAAGTCAAGTTGTGGGGGAAGGGGGATAGGTTCTGGGTCAGTTTGTGTTTATTTGTCTGTGTAAGTTGGAGGTGGGAGGATAAGAGGTGGGATGGAGGGTATAGGGAGAAATGAGAATGGGGTAGGCTCAGTAGGCGCAGGGGGTGGTGGTGGGGGAAAAATTGGAATGGTGAAAGGTATGAAAGGAAATGGGGGTAAAAGGTAATGGGGATGGAAGGGGTTGAAAGGGAGGGAAGTCTATTTGGGTTTCTTTGTCAGTGGACAGGACCAGGGGGGTTGAAGTGGATGGTGAAGGGATGGGGGGGGTGGTAAGGTGTGTAAGGTGGATTGGATGGAGGTGAGTTCAGTTTGCATCTAGTCCTATTTTTGGGTATTGGTGGATAACTCGGCTTGGATGTCTTGGATAAGGGATAGGATGATGGTTAGGGTGTCAAGGCTAGGAGGTTCGGTTTGTGAAGAAGAGGGTACTAGTTGGAAAGGTGAGGAAGGTGCATGATGGAAAGTGGAGGGAGGGGAAGAGTGGGGTTCAGGGGAGTGATGCTGTGAGGTAGTTGGTGAGTCTGGGAGGGGGGTGTAGTGGGTAGGCATTGTGTCCAGGAAACTAGCCATAAAGGCCTGGAATCCTACGGTGGTGTTTAGGGTTAAATCAATGTCTGTGAGGGGAGATGTAGTAGGTAAGGCTGGGGTGGTGTCTTGGTCAAGGTGTGGTGTGTCAACGGGGATAGTCTCAGTGGTCTGTCATTTTTTGTAGGAGATGAGTGGGGGCTGGCAGTCTTAGGTGGAGATGAGGGGGGAATTGTGGTTGTGTACTGAGGTAAGGTAGGGGATGGGGAGTCCTCCCATGGACCAAGCACAGGTGAAGGGGGAGTGGGCATGGAGAATGGAAATAGAGGGGGGTGAGAGATGGATGCAAGAGGGGTGGTGGATGGGGTAACAGGTGCTACTGCAGTGATGCAAGTGATAAGCTCTGGGGGCACCTCCTTTGTAGCAGGGGTAGACCCTAATCCAGCTGCCTCTTCTGCTTGCTTGGGCAGGGCCTGAACCTCAGCTCTCTTCTTTTTTTGGCCCCCCATCAAGCTCCTGGTGATTCCCCATTGCTTCTTGGCAAAGGTAGTAGGGGTAAGGGTGGTGGTCTGTTCAGTCCTTCCTATCTTATATCCCCCTTTTAGCAGCAACAAGGTAATGATTCTTTCATAGGGTAGTGTGTGAGACTTCTTGTTTGTCCCTATCTTCTCCACTATGTCTTTCATTGCCTCAAAAATTAGTCAGGCTGCATGGAAGCCATGGCCCAGGTGGATGGAGTTGACAGCATCTGCAATGGGGGTTCTCCTCTCCTACTGATGTCCTGAGCAATATATGTTCTTTCGCAGGAATTGGTCAATGAACAGGAGTTCAGGTTCCAATTCTCTCCTTCTGATCGAGTCCCCTGTGGCTTTTAATCCTCTAGTTAGGGCCCGTGCAATTATATCAATCGATGCACTCAGAGGGGGGCCATATCCACAGCTAGGGTCAAATGCTGTTGGGATGCCCAACACTTTAGCAATCACCTTGGGGCTCACTAACATATAAAAGTCATCAATCAGCACCAGCAAGCACACTTGTCCATCGTTGTCCTTCTTGACCTTGATGTGCTGATAAAACAGCTACACTAGCCTAGGGTAGGCTAGTGCTGGAATTCCTCTCATCAATGACATCAGGCCCGCTTTGCTCATAAACTATACTGCAGGGGCAGAGAAAGGTTCTTTCTCAAAAAATGGTACATCAATGGCTGTTTCAGGCTCCAATGGAATCGACTCCATGAGCTCAGAAGGAGTAGAGAACTTAGTGGTTGGTACCGCCGCCTCCTCGACCACTTCCTTTCCTTTCTTGGGGGACTTTGAAGTCTTGGACTTTTTAGGGGTGGTCTCTGCAGGGTCCTTACCCTTCCCTTTTCTCTTTTATGCAATTTTTGGAGCCATTTCTAACTTTGTCTTCTAGCATGAGAAATGGAGACTGAGATCTAGGGTTTGGTTTGATTTGACGCACAGTGCACCGCGAGATCTCTGAGCAGAGGGCAATAAATGTGTGCAATGATAGGAACAACACTACAGATATGTGGAGTGAATGATGAGCAATAGGGTTGATGCTGGAGGAGAGAGGGTAAAGAGTGCCAGAAGCTAGGGTTTCACAGAGGTAAGAAGGAAGAAAATAATGGAGAAGGGACCAAGCGCGGGGTTAAAATACTTATCGCGAAGCTCAGCGCGCTTTGGGACATCTGGTCATGGCGTTGGAAATGAACCTAGCAAAGGTGTTGATTCAATCTGAATTACGCAACAATCACCCAAGTTGACCTTGGAGCACGCGACAGTGTGAGATGAATTCATGTCAATTACGCGAGCAGCTCCTAGGTCTCTATTTGGATTACGCGAGAAGCTTTGAGGTTCATGTTGAATCTCGCAATAGACTTAGAATCTCGCGATAGCAATTGACGTATTTCTATTGAATTGCTCAAGAGTCTCCCAGGTTACCTTGTGAACCTCGCGTGAGTCTTGGAATCTCACGATAACTACTTAATAGCTCGATGTGGACCGCGCGAGAGGTTGTCAGGTACACATGAATCTCGCAATAGGTATGGAATGTTTCTATGCCAACTATGTGAAATGCTCTCAGACTCCCTTTTTAACCTCACGACAGCCGAAGAATCTCACGATAGCAAATGAAGTAAGCTGTCTGTAGTGCGCGAGAGTCTCTCGGGCTTCAAATTGGACCCAGCAACAGTAAGGTATAAAATGGAGAGCATGTGCTCTCTGTCCTCCCCTTTTGCATGTTTAGTGTGGTTGGATCCTAGGCATGACTCTCACCTATGGCTACCTCTAGACACATGTAAGCTCAATCATAAAATCAAGGACAACAAAAATCGACCTCCCACATTAGGCATTCAACAAAAGCTATCAATTGAAAAGCAGGAAGAATCAAACCAAGCATCAAAAGTTTAAAACAGATATGTCTAGATTCAGATAGGACCACTAAAAATCCTAGAGAATATAAACAAAATAATGCAAGATAAATCAACCAAAAACTAAGTACATATGATACAATAATGACACACATGTGGATCAGTTTGAAGAAGGATCCCCTTGAAAGTGAATGGTGTCCATGAGTTCGGCAGGTTTTTCAAAACAAGGCTTAAGCCTCTGACCATTCACCTTCAAGGTTCTCCCAGACTTGGGATCCTTGATTTCCACAGCACTAGATGGGGAAACATGCATAACAATGTAGGGACCTTCCCATCTGGATTTTAATTTTCCAGGAAAAAATTTAAGTTTGGAGGTAAACAGCCAAACCTTATCACCAGCTCTGAAACTCTTTCTCAACAGCCCTTTGTCAAAGAAAGCTTTGGACCTTTCCTTGTAGATCCTAGCATTAGCATATGCATCCATCCTTAGCTCTTCCAATTTGGATAGCTGTAGCAACCTGTGATGACTAGCAGAAGTTAGATCTAGATTTAAATGTTTGATGGCCCAATAGGCCCTGTGTTCTAACTCCACTGGGAGATGACAGGCCTTGCCATAGACCAGTCTGAAACGGGACACACCAATGGGAGTCTTATAGGCAGTCCTATAAGCCCACAGTGCATCATTAAGCTTGTCAGCCCAATCGTTCCGATCAGTCCTCACAGTCTTCTCAAGGATATGCTTGATCTCCCTATTTGAGATTTCAACTTGCCCACTGATTTATGGGTGGTAAGGAGTAGCAATCCTATGGGGGACAGAATATTTCTTAAGCAAGCTCTCAAAATTTCTATTGCAGAAATGGCTCCCCCCATCACTGATAATGGCTCTAGGGGTGCCAAATCTGGAGAAGATATTCTGCTTTATGAACTTGAGGACAACCTGATTGTCATTAGTTCTTGTGGCAATAGCTTCTACCCATTTGGAAACATAGTCCACTACCACAAAGATGAAATGAAAACCATTTGAAGGAGGAAAGGGGCCAATATAATCAATACCCCACACATCGAACAATTCTACAACAAGAATGGGTTGTAAAGGCATTGAATTTCGTTTAGACAGCCCTCCTAGTTTTTGACATCTTTCACAGCTCTTGCAGTGTGTATTGGCATCTCTTAAAAGAGAAGGCCAATAGAACCCACACTGCAATACTTTGTCAGCTATTTTTCCCCCACTAAAGTGACCCCCACAGGCATTTTCATGGCACATGGCCAGAATACTGGGGATATCACTTTCGAGAAAACATTTTCGAATGATTTGGTCTGCACAATAATTGTACAAGCAAGGTTTCTCCCAGAAAAAAAATTTGACCTGTGAGAAAAATAGGTCTTTGCCCATTTTTGTCCAATGGGCAGGAATCTTGCCTATAACTAGGTAATTGACAATATGTGCAAACCAAGGGACTAAAGGTTAGATGGCAAACAATTGCTCATCTGGGAATACATCATTTGTAGCAAGGTCATCAACTCCTTTCTCCAACATAATTCTAGACAACTGGTCAGCCACCACATTTTCTACACCCTTCTTGTCCTTGATTTCTATGTCAAACTCCTGTAACAAGAGTATCCATCTAATCAATCTGGGCTTTGCATCCTTCTTGGACAGTAGGTACTTTAATGTTGAGTGGTCAGTAAAGATGATAGTTTTAGACCCAAGTATGTAAGGTCTAAACTTGTCCACAGCAAAAACCTCTACCATAAGCTCTTTCTCAGTGGTTGTGTAGTTCAGTTGAGCTTTAGCAAGTGATTTGCTGAGATATGCAATGACCATAGGCAACTTATCTTTTCTCTGGCCCAGGACAACACCTATTGCCAAGTCAGATGCATCACACATCAATTCATAGGACAAGGTATGGTCAGGTGTTTGGAGTACAGGGGCAGAGGTGAGGCAGATTTTTAGAGTTTCAGAAGCCTTCAAACATTTAGCAGAGAAGTCAAAGGGCACATCCTGGCAGAGCAGGTGGCACAATGGTTTAGCAATTTTGTTGAAGTCTTTCATAAACCTCTTGTAGAATCTAGCATGTCCAAGGAAGGATCTGATTAGCTTGACTGCTCTCGGAGGGGGCAAATTTTTAATGAGGTCAACTTTGGCCTTGTCTACCTCAATTCCATCTTTAGAGACTACATGGCCCAACACAATTCCCTGTGTTACCATGAAGTGGCTCTTCTCCCAACTTAAGACCAAATTGGTCTCCGCACATTTTTGTAAGACCTGATGGAGGTGTTGTAGACATTGGTCAAAGCTATCCTCATAAACCGAAAAATCATCCATGAAAATTTCCAAGAATTTGTCAATCATATCAGAAAAAATGGCATACATACACCTCTGAAAGGTGGCTGGGGCATTACACAGTCCAAAAGGCATCCTTTTGTAAGCAAAGGTGCCAAAAGGACAAGTAAAAGTAGTTTTCTCTTGGTCCAGAGGGTGCACAGGGATCTGGTTGTACCCTGAGTACCCATCAAGAAAATAGTAAAAAGCTTTCCCAGCCAATTTATCCAAATTTTGATCAATAAAGGGGAGAGAGAAGTGCTCTTTTCTGGTCTTGGAGTTGAGTTTTCGATAATCAATGCAAACTCTCCAGCCAGTGGTCTCCCTGGCTGGTTTCAACTCTCCAGACTCGGTTGTGATCACTGTTGTGCCAGATTTCTTTGGTACCATCTGGATTGGTGCCACGCATTCAGAATCAGAGATGGGGTAAATTACCCCAGCATCCAGCAACTTAATGATTTCTTTTAGAACCACTTCTTGCATGTGAGGATTCAATTTCCTCTGCACTTCCCTGGAGGGTGTTGAGCCCTCCTCTAGATGAATCTTATGCATACAGATTAATGCATCAATCCCTCCTAGATCAGTAATGGTCCAGCCAATTGGTTTCTTGTGCTTCCTTAAAACTATTAGCAATTCCTCCTCTTGCTCACTGGTAAGAGAAGAGGAGATAATCACAGGAAGTTTCTCGTCTTTCTCGAGGAAAGCATATTTTAATGTCTCTGGAAGCTTCTTGAGCTCCAGATCAGGGGCTTATTGGATGGATGGCAGGATTGGTGTACTATTGGTTGGAGGAAGGGGCAGCAATGTAGGTTTCCAATTGGAATGCAGCACTAAGCCCACAGAAGACCTTACTAGGGATATGTCTTCTGGCATTAAAGCTAGGCTTCTGTTAAGACCTGAAAAGTACCACTTTTCACCCATTAACTTAACCTTTGATTAGACCCTTAGCCATCTAATAAGTTCTTGTTAAGTGTTTTATATAGGTAATAATCAGCAGTGAAATAAGGCCAGGAATCCTGCTAAGGAGCCTATTTTGGCACCAGAAGTCCCTCAGAAGGATGGACTCTGAATCCATACCTAAAATGAGGCTCACACAACTGACCCAAGCTTTCGAGGATTCAGGAGAAATATGCCGCGTGTAGTCCAACTGAGCTTCCCAAGACGTTACAACAACTTCTCACGCAGTTGAGTAACTGAAGAGCTTCAGAAGCACAAACTCGCACAGCTCTCGCGAAGCTCAAGAGTATAACACATTGGGCAGTCTCATGTAGTTCAAAGCAGACCTCTCTCAACCTCGCGCAGTTCGCTCAAAATGGCTGAGGAGAGAGAGCTTCAGAAGACGCTTCGCACAGCTGTCGCGCAGTAGCCGCGGGATGCAAATATCAAAAGAGAACTCATCGCACAGTTCTCACACTATTCAAGAAGAAAGCATCCTCGCGAAGACAGAGCCATCCTCGTGAAGTTCAATTAAGACATGGAACCTCGCGCAGTTTAGAACTCATTAAAGCCTCGCGAGGAAACTCGCGAAGTCCATTGAAGAGAAGTGCTCGCGTAGTTCTTGCGCTATTCAAATCCATCCTCGCGAAGATCAACCCAGTGAATGCGCAGCTACCTCGCGACTGCTTGAGCTCTAAATCCGTGACATCTGAGGCTTTGATGTCTACCCAACCTCGCCAAGCCCAATCCAGCGAGAGCGCAATTCTCTACCGCGCGACTGCCTGAAGAGCAAACTAAGGCAACCTCGCGATGGTTGAAGCTTCAATGTCAAACCATCCTCGCGAAGAGCAAGAGCTATCACATGACAAGCTTCGGAAATAATAGCTACCTAGTGAAGCTTTGAACTTCAACTTCCATCGCTTTAGCAGAGGACTTTTTGGGAATTTCCAGCGATTAGGGCATGCACTCTCACGCTTAAATCTCTGTGCATGCACCCCGAGGCATCCAAGGATCACTATTAGGCCTCATGGCATTGTTAAAATTAGGGTTTCCTAATCCTAATGCGCTGCCACACCACTGCTATATAAACCCATACTTAGCTTAGGTTTAAGAAGTTTGGAAAATATCGGGGAATAAATCTTGGAAAAGAATCTTGGAACACGTCTCATCTCTTGGAGATTTGATCTGAGATCATTTTTCTTTTCTTTTGTAGCTGTAAGTAGTTTTCTTTTTCCTTCCCTCCATAGTCCAGCACTTGCCATCTTTGTATGCATTTTGAACTAGTTTAATGAAAGTTTTGTAATAGGATCTTTACTTTGTGGGATTTATGTTTGAATTTGATCTGCTCTGTGCAAGGACGCTTCCTTGTGATCCGCCATTACTTTGGCTGTGATTCAAAGCAATGGAAGACTGATTCTAAGGGTCACTCAGATCCAAGTGACCTGTGTGTCTGGGCTATCATGGTCATATACAGCCTTAGCCCCACCACAGGACCCACTAGATCTGAAATCCCCATGGGAGCTTGAGCTGGTAGCCTTGTGACAATGGTGGTGGCAGCGATATTCTTGTTTTGTCTTGGGCTCCATGAGGTGGATAGCCTCTGAGATAGCCTGTGACCATTCAAGTGGACAGGTTATAGCCTTAGGGTGATTCTAATCCACCGATCAAAGATGGATCCTTCTTCTCTACACCTGAGCTTTTATTAGCCTGGTGGGAGATTGTACAGAAGTAGACTCCCCTATATTTGTATAGATCCGCTATCAGATGTTAGATCTGATCTGGTTATAGAGATTATAGGCTTGTGACTGGACCATTGTAGCCTCACTCAAGCAATGGATAGCTAGATCGAAGGTTGTACTCAATCTCTTGCTGGTTCTATGTGTTTGGGCTATCATGGTCCTATACAGCCTTAGCCCCACACATAGAGCTTTAGAGGTTGAGGTTCCCTATGGATTCTTGAGCTAGTAGCCTGGATGAAATAGTGCCTATAATGATTAACTTGTTTTGACCCATCCCTGGATTGTGGTTCCCCTATGGGATAGTCTGTGACCATTTGAGTGGATAGGTTATAACCTTAAGGGATTGAATCATGGCAGAGAGATGGGTTGGATCCTTTCTCCTCAGTGGTGATAACGTAGCCATTGGACAGGATTTCTATGACATCAGATCTGAATCTGAGTTATAAAACTCCTCTGATCTAGGCTCAATAGCATACTTCTCACCCTTTTATATTTATTTTCCACACTCCATCCATCCTCTCAACCCTTTCTGTAGTTTAGACATTAGGCTACCTTAGGATCTGTAAACTAAGTGACCTTAAGCTCCCTTCCCTTAAGGACTGCTAGATCTGTAGTCAGATCTGGAGGGACTACTAGAGATGGCTCCCTTGGAGCTATAGATCATCTTTCCCTGTGGGACAAACTCTTACTTATCAAAACTTGCCACAATGGACCCTGTATCTTGCAGGTCTAGGACTTCTCTGTTGTCCTGATTTCATCCCCGATTTTATTTTGATTTTAAATTTCTTTTACCACAAACAAATAAAGAAAGCACAGCTGGGGTAGTGTTAAGTAGTGAAAAATACCATTTTTCACCCCTAAACATGAGCCTTGAAAGACCCTTGAGAAGACTAAATAAGTGCTTTAGTGTGCATTTTACAGCTAACCAATCAGACAGGTCCAAATCCGAAAAGCATCTCAAAAGTGCCAAAAAGATGACAATCCATGTCAGTCCAAAGGAAGGAAGTGAAGAAACAGCCTCAGCAATGGCTAAAGAGGGTCTAAAAGAGCAGACAAAGACCTGAAGCAAGAAAGAGAGCCATTCGCAAATTAAAAATCAAGTTAAAAGTCAATTCGCAAAGAAGAATGGGAGCCTAGAGTTCAATTCACAAAGAACTTCTACTATTCGCAAAGAACTTTGAACTTTGCGAAAAGAAGAAAACACTCTGCGAAAAGAAGAGAAGTCCTTTGCGAAAAGATCTCCTGAAGCCAAAATGCTTTGCGAAGAGAGCTTACGAGCCAAACTACTTCTTGAAAAAGCCCTTAAACTATGCGAAATGGCATTCTGGGATTTGCAGCTCGTCCGAAGGGTATTTCAGAAACTTTGCACGCCTTCAATGCATTTTAAAACCCAAGGACATTAGGAAGATTACGAGCACGAACCAAAGGCATATTCCACCCCATGTGAACACCCAAAGATGAAATTACTTGGCGGGAACTTAGAAGCTCAAACAGATTTTGAATTACATAGAATTGATGCCTCTGTTTGATTGGTGAACCGGATCAAGCATTTACGATTGGCGAAGCAGATCCGGATCACGGTGCTCGAAACTCCTATTGGTTGATCTGAGATCTATCCAATTACGATTGGTTGATACACATCTGGTGGCTTAGGGAAAACTATAAATAGACGAACCATTTGCCCAATTTGGGTATCCAAATTTTAGAGTTTTCATCTCTGTTTCCCTCATTCCGGTCGGATAGCTTATCTGAACCCCTGTAATCCTTCTTGTAGTTTACCTTTGAGAGCCATTGTGAGTGATTTGTACTTCCAAGTTCGGATTCAAGATCAGAATCGAGGGCTCTCGAGAAGCTCATCGTAAGTCCGAGGCTCTCTAAGCCGTGCTCTGTAATTGTAACGTTGGATTTTAAAAGGTTGTAATTTGTGTCTTCTCCATTGGAGTCATGTCGAGGGTTCGAATGATCACCTTAGTGCATTAGACTTCTTTAGATTCACTTATCCGCATCCAACTTCCCTTAATTCATCATCCTGCGAATTAGCGTTGGTAACCTAATTCAAGCGGCATTTACGATGATGTTCATGTTACGAACTAAAGAATAGGCCACAACTATTGGATGATCTGTGACCATTGGATGATCATAGCCATAAGTCTAAACCTATTCCTTAATTGATTTATTTCTCTTACATACATCTTTGGTAGCCAGATGAAGATTGAATTTGCTCTGTTGAACTACAGACTCTCCATTAAAATTCAGAGGCTAAAGTACATGAAGTTATTATTTCTGCATTTGTCTTATTTTAAACATCTCCCCAACTCGGATCTGGATCATGTAGTTAGTTCTTTTCTTTATTTGCTTATAGTTAAATGTGACACAATCCAACACTCTCTTTTATCTATTCTTTTTTTTAGATAATTATAGAGCCAGATTTGGTAGCACAGATCTGGAGGTTTATCTCTCAGTTTAGACAAACTTCTCTGTGGACGATCTTGAAATACTTACTTTTAAAACTTGCTACAATTGGCCCTGATCTTGCAGGCCAGTGTTAGCCCCAATGTGCCGATATCCCTTTCATAAGTTAACATCCATATAACCTAGCATTCTTTAATTCTTTAATTTTTGATTCATAATGCACACAATTATGGCACACTTGGAGCGACAACAGGTAGCAACAAGTTTTTGGCGCCGCTGTCGGGGACAGTTGATCTATTAGTAGACCCTAAGTTTTTGTAGTGTTATTATTATTTGGTAGTTAAGAATAATTGATACTGCTGATGTATTTGTGAATTTTTTTTTTTTGCAGATCTAGACAGCAGTAGTGAAGGACAGTTGGACTGTAATTGGAGCTTAGCTGCCTCTGTTTGCAAACTCTCTAACTTTTAAAACTCTGTCTATCTTTCTTGAAAATTCTCTAGCAGTATATATGATAGTTGTAAATGTATTCTTTAAATAGCTATAAATTAGTTAGATAAATTTATTAATTGTAAAGTTATTCATTTGCAATGTGCCTGCAAGAAGCTCTCCTTGCTGTTGGTGTGCTTGTACGCTAGGGAGGAGATCTCTCAGCCCTAATTTAGAGCCTCTTAACCCTGAGTTAGAAAGGGAAAGGAGACTTAGAAGAAACAAGCACACCACAGGAGTGCCCCCAAGTGAATCTGTGATAGCAAATATGGGTGAAGAACAACCCAGAACTCTCAAGGAGTTGAATGCTCCGGATGACTATAACCCCCCTTTTAGCATTCAATTCCCTGATGTTCAGGGGAATTATGAAATAAAAATTTCAATCATCCAGATGCTGCCCTCTTTCCATGGGCTTAGCAAGGAGGACCCTTATAAGCATATTGACCAGTTCTTGGCCTTGTGCACCTTTTTTAATATCACTAGTTTGGGACCTGAGCTACTAGGCATAGACTCTTTCCCTTCTCTCTGAAGGATAGGGCTAGTAGCTGGTTGACCACTCTTCCCAACAATAGCATTGCTTCATGGAAAGACCTGCAGACCAAGTTCCTGACCAAGTTCTTCCCTGAGACCAAAACTAGCCAGTTGAGGAAGGCAATTCTTGCTTTTGCCCAAGCCCCAACTGAGGATTTTAATCAAGCCTGGGATAGGTTTAAGGAAATGCTCAAACAATGCCCCCACCACAAGATCCCAAACTGGCAGCTTGTTCAAAGCTTCTACAATGGGATTGATGAAAAAAGTAGAGATATGGTTGATGCCTCTTGTGGTGGCACTTACATGCACAAAACTGCTGATGAGGCATGGGAATTGTTTGAGGTGATTAGTGAAAATGCTTTTCAAAAGCTATCCTGGGAAAGAACTAGTCAGGAGTCTGAGTCAAAAGTGGGGCCTGCTGCATTGACAAGAGGAAAAGTTTGTGACGTGTCTGGGAACAATGACCTGCAGCTGCAGATGGCAAACCTCTCTATGAAGTTTGACAAATTACTGACTGTGATGCAACCCAGAAGGGCTGCTCAAGTGGTGGAGGCATGTCAGATATGCCAGTCCCCATAACACACAGTTGAGGAGTGCCCATCTGCAGGGCAATATCCTGAATTGGTATTGGAGCATGTTGCTGCTGCTCAATCATATGGCCAGCAACAATCTGGGGGCTACAATAGACAGCCATATGGTTACCAGCACCAAAATGCTGGTTACCAATGGAGAGACCACCCAAATCTGACGTGGAGGCAAGACAATTATATGCAGCCCCAGCAGGTGTTGGATGTACCTCAAAGGCCACAGTAGCAGTTCAATTAAGGGAATGCCCCTAGGTCTAACTTCCAGTACTATCAGCAGCCCCATCAGCAACAAAATCAATTGGTCTTACCCCATCTCAACCCAAAAATACTTCTTTCGAGGACCAGGTCTTGACCTCACTGCAAAACCTGGGTTCCTTGGCTCAGACTGTGAATTCTCATGGTCAGAGCATTAAGAAGATGGAAGAGCAGATTGGCCAACTAGCCAATACCTTAGCCAAAAGAGAAGAGGGAAGGTTGCCTAGTTAACCAGTGGTTAATCCCAAGGGCCAATTTTTGATTGGTGAAGGATCCTCAAACCTTGAAGGGGATCTTTTATTGAATTGATGTTAAGAACTGTGCACTTTGTATGTTATGTATTTTACTGTTATAGGAATTTTTAGTGATCTTGTTGGAGTCTGAGTTTAGTGCTTTATGCCTACTTTTATCCATGTTCCCTTTGTTTGATAATTTCAAGTGATTGAATGATGATGGGATTGTTTGAATGCTTTTCATGATGTGTGAATTTAAAGCTTATAGAGTATGAGAATTTTTGAATGTTTTATAATTCTTATGGGTGTCCCTGGAAGAGAGCCTGTGAGAGAATCCACGCACAAAACAAAGGTCAAAAGACTGACTAGTGGGTGTGTGAATTTTGACTCTGTTTAAGCCGTCGCGAGGCCCTGAAAATTTGGTTTGGTTTCCTCTCGCTTAGTTCATAAAGAATTACTTTGCTTTGCTATCGCGAGTTTCAGATATAGTTGCGTGGGCTTCCTCGCGCAGTTGAAATGAACATCCAATCTCGCGACCCATTCATGCCTATCCAGCGAGTAGATATTTTTAAAGCGCGCCAAGCCTCGCGATATTTAAAATCCAACCCCGCACTACTTTTCTTTACTGCTTTCTCTTTCCTCTCCTGCCAGCGAAACCCTAGCTCACACTCCTCTCAATCTCTCTCCTCCAGCATCCTGTCTACAGTTGCCCCCTGCTAGGAGCTCATGCGGTCTACCGTGCATCAAATTGAATAGAACCCTAACTTTTAGGGTAAGACTCATCTCTTAATTTTTTCTTTCAAAATTTCAACTGCACACACACCAAGGAGAATCTTAATGGCTCCTAAAAGTGCACCTGTGAAGAGAGCCCGGGATCAGGCTCCCGTGGAGCCTGCCCCTAAGAAAGCCAAGTCCTCTACGACACAACAAAAAGGGAAGGAGGTGGTTCCTGAGGTGGCTGACCAAACACCTGATTACTCTACACCCTTTGAGCTCCTCATTTCCATTCCCTTAGAGCCTGAAGCCATTTTTGATATATCTTTCTTTGACACTGAGCCGTTGTCAGCACCTGCAATTGAGTTCTTGCGCAAGGCTAGTTTGATCCCCTTGATGAAAATGATTCCTGCACTAGCCTACCCTAGGTTAGTGCAACTCTTTTACTAGCACCTTAGGGTCAGACGAGACACACATGGGCAGCCAGGCCTCCTTGTGTTAGTTGACAATTTTGAGATGCTACTCAGCCCAGCGTTGATTACTGAAGTCATGGGCATCCCTGCCATTTTTTATCCCAACTGTGGTTATGGTTCCCCTGTGAGTGCCCCCATTGATACCATTGCACAGGTCCTTACCAAAGGTTTGAAGGCCACAGGGGACTCCATCAGAAGAAGAGATTTGGATCCCAAATTGTTGTTCATTAATCAAGTGCTGAGGAAGAATATTTATTGCTCCGGCCATCAGCAAGAGAGGAGGACACCAATTGCTGATGCTCTCTATTCCTTCTCTTTGGGCCATGGATTTAATGTTGCATGGTTGATTTTTGAGGCCATGAAGGATATGATGGTGAAGCTCGGGCTACAAAAGAAGATCCACACTCTCCCCTATGGAAGACTCATCACCAAATTACTTATGAGGGGAGGGTACAAGATACCAGTGGGGGAGTTATCTGCTGACCTCACTCCCACCACTTTTGCCAAAAGACAATGGGGGATTAGCAGGAGTCTGATGGATCCCCAGAAGAAGAAGAAGGCTGAAGCTCAGGTTGTTTCTGAGCAAGGAGAGGGAACTACTGTGGCAAAGGCCACCCCTGCCCCCAAAAAGAGGGCTAAAGCCCCTGCTCCAAAGAAGGTTGTGTAAGCTTCTGTCACCTCTGCTTCTGCAGCAATACCTCCATCCACCACACTTGCCCCTCTATCAGTTTCTTTGCCTATTCCATCTCTCCCTTTCCCTCTCTTATCTCCCTTTTCCATTCCACCTCCCATATTTGTAACCCCACCACTTCCATTGCGACCCTTCGCCATTCCATTTTTCCCTTACCCAGAACCATCCACCACCACTGACCATCCTTCATTTAATTTTCCACCCATGCCTTCCATTCCACCTCTTATCCTACCCCCTCCTCAATTCGCTGACCACTCAGCACAGACTGCCCCAGCAACTTCTACCCCTCCTCTAGACTTCATCACTACAGCCCCCACTTTACCCCTCCAAGATCAATAACCTTCTACTTCTTCCACTCCTTTTCTACCAATCTTACCCAGACACTCCTATTACACCCCTCCCTACTTCACCCTCTTCCATGCCATGAGGGACAATGCCTATATCAAGAGGGATGTCCTGAGGGGCATGGCACAACTTCGACAAGCCATTGAGTACCCCTTGCTGCAGAAGTTGAGTGACCTAAAGCTTGCTCACAGGCAGAAGCTGTGAGATGTTTCAAAGGGGTGGGAGTCAATTTTAGAGACCATCAATGAGCACAAGGGTGCGGCAACTTACTACAGAATGACTACGGAGATGGAAAAAGCTAATGCCGAAATGGCAAAAAAGAGAGCCAGGTTGTTAGAATGGAAATTGAACGATGCTCAGAAGATCAACAAATTCAGTAAGAAGCTTTCAGATACCAATCTCCTGTATGCTACCAAGAAAATTGAGATTTTGGAACAGAGGGTTGCCTTCCTACTAGCCCAACCAATTCAGGCCACCCCTCTCGCCACAGCACCCCCTGAGGCCCCATCTGCTTCCACACAACCAGGGCCATTTTCTTCCACTCCCCCTGCCCCTACACCTACACAACCTGTTCCCCCACCTCCTACAACCCCAACTCAGGTACCTCCTCCTGCTCCTACTCAAGTTCCTGCTCCTGCTAAAGTCCCTATTCCAGCTCCTGCTCCTGTCTCAGTTCCTCCCCTTGTTCAATCTCCTGCCCCCAAATGAAAAAGGACTCCTTCCAAGAAACCCACCTCCTCCAAAAGAGCCACTGCAGCCCAAAAAGGTAAAAGGCCAGCCCCTCCATCACCACCTCCAAAGGTCACCAGAGCTTCTGCTCCTGATGATCCCCATGGTCGCCTACTTTCCAAAGAGGAACGCAGACAGGCTGTTGCTACCCTTGGTTTGGATCCCACTGAGCTTTTTCCTTCTGACTCAGACTCTGATTCTGCACCACCTATGGATCCAAGTGCCAAGACTCCTGTTGCTGCTCCTTCATCAAGCCCTACTGAACAAACCTATCCTCAGAGAAGGAAAGTTACACTTAAAAGAATTTCTCACACTGCTGCCTCTCTAAAAATTGGAAAAGAAACATCTGCCCAGTCTAAGGAGGCACCACCAATGAGCCAGCCAGTGAAGGGGAAGTGCCCTGCTATTCCTGCAGCAAAGGAACAAGAAAAGCCTTCTGTGGCTCCCCCTAAACTTGACAAAGGGAAAAGTCCTCTCCTACCTCAGGTGAAAGTAAAAGATAAATCCCTTGTCGTCCCTCCTGAGCCAGAACAAGCCCAATCCCCTCTCATTCCCCCTTAGCCTTAGCCAGGGAAAGGCCCAAAAGGGAAGAGTCCCAAAGGAAAAAGTCCTATCAAATCCCTTGAGCCAACAACAGATAAATCTTCAGTGATCCCTCCTCAACCAAAGACCAGAAAAGTGAGGGTCAAGGTACCAACCATGCCCAAAACTACGGCCCAAAGAAAGGGAGAGAGGGAACGAAAGAAAAAAGAGGAAGAGGCTTACCTTCAAGGGCATGCCAAGAAGATGGGTTGGGACAAGTTTTGATCCAGACTCTGATTAGATTGTACCTAGGATTTTTTCTGTTTCTGCACTCTTTCGCTTCTGTTTTCTTTTAGTTTGTAGATTTCTCATTTTTAATAGATTTTCCTCTTTTATCATTACTATTTTGCTTTGTCTGTCGTGTGTTTTATTCCATGTTATTTTCTTTTCTTTTTACCCTCAATAAATCTGCTGCACATTCACTTTGAACCAGTGAGGACACTGCTCCTCATAGGTTTGGGGGTGTGGTAGGCAGACCCTGCCAATGGAATAGTTAACCTAAGTGCAGCAGAGTCATGTGAGTAATATGGAAATGGATCTATATTCACTTAAGAATCATGACAAATAAGAAATTTAAAATTTCTGCAAACTTTAGACATTATAAACTTTTAGTATTTCACATTGCCATGATGAGATCACCAAGGAAACTCACTTGTATCAGCACTTAGTAAATCATTAGAGAGGGAAAAAGGTGAGGACATACTTAAAAGTTCAAAGGAAGACCATAACCAGTGAGAATTGGGCCCACAAATTTTTTTTCTATTCTTTGAGGAGTAACTAAGGCAATTTCTTCTAGTTCTAAGGACTGGCTGAGTCACTGTGCTCACTAGAAGTTAGGCAACTCCAAGTTGAAACAACTAACAGCACTCATGAGACTTAGGAAAGGATCAAGGCCTTCTCTTGGATAGTTTGAGCCTAAAATGACCAACCCTAAAGCAACTGCCCTTGTCCATACCCCCTTTGAGCTTTAAATCATGAATTTCTTCAAGATACACTTGAGTACTTGTACCTGAACCTATGAACCTGATTCAGTCTACCCTCACTTTGAGAATTCAGAAGGTAAAGGAGAAAGAGTTGAAGATGGACTAGCTATGGTCAACATTAGGTGAATGGAGAAGAAGTATCTCAAAATTCTGGCAGTATGGTAACTGAGAACATGGTGGCATTTCAGAAAAGCAAAAACTAAAATAAAAAGAAGAAAATTCCATAAAAAAGAAACAAAAATAATAATGAAGAGGAGTATGAGAGGAGTCAAGAGGAACTTTCTTTTTGAAAATCGAAATCAAGAAGAGAAACTGACCACTTCAAATCTGAAAATCTCAAAGAAGAAGAAAGGAGCTAAAATCAAGAAGGTGAAGTCATGAATCACCTCTTTCACCTACTGATTTCTCAATTTTGAACCCCTTTTCAACCTTCCATTCTTTTTAACCCCACTCCATAAGCCACATTACAGCCCAGTTAAAAGCCCTGGTGATTCAAAGTTGAGTGAGCTGTCATGTGGAGATAAAGAGTTATCCAATCTATGGTGTGGATCTGTCAATGATGTCAGCACTTAAGAACTCTGCCTATGCTCATGCTTATAGACCCATTTGGGGGATGTAACTGCTCTTGACCCTGAGAGCAAATGAACCCCTCAACAAGACCCTTATGAGAGTATGCCCTGGAAAGTTTTTGGGTCTGATCTTGAATGCATTATGTATGACCTATAACCTAATTTTTGATCTGATGATGAGCTCAGTGCTGGCACACACTTGTGCAGTTTTCTGTGGCTGTAAACTGATTGGAAATGTTGTGCATTCATGAGAAGTTTATGTTGTTTAAATTTCTGTGAAACCAATGGATTAAATTTCTTTTATTTTTACTGATTCAAGAGTAAACTAAGTCTGCTCCTTGACTGCTCACTTGATTATATTGCACTTTTGTTAACTGTTTCATTGAGAAGTTTATGGGTGTCTTCACTGAAAACCCACAAGAGACTTCACTCCTCCACTAGAGATCACCTAGGGGTTTAAAAGGCTTGGTACATATGATAAATGTATCCGTGCTCCCTACGAAAATGGCATTTAATTTTTGTAGTAGATTTAATGTAGCTTTGCTAAGGGACTAGCAAAGATTAGGTTTGGGGGTGTGTTAAGACCTGAAAAGTACCACTTTTCACCCCTTAACTTAACCTTTGATTAGACCCTTAGCCATCTAATAAGTTCTTGTTAAGTGTTTTATGTAGGTAATAATCAGCAGTGAAATAAGTCTAGGAATCCTGCTAAGGAGCCTGTTTTGGCACCAGAAGTCCCTCAGAAGGATGGACTCTGAATCCAGACCTGAAATGAGCCTCGTGCAGCTGACCCAAGATTTAGAGGATTCAGGAGAAATATGCCTCGTGCAGTCCAACTGAGCTTCCCAAGACGTTACAACAACTTCTCACGCAATTGAGTGACTGAAGAGCTTCAGAAGCATAAACTCGTGCAGCTCTCGCGAAGCTCAAGAGTAGAACACATCACACAGTCTCGCATAGTTCAAAGCAGACCTCTCTCAACCTCGCACAGTTCGCTCAGAATGGCTGAGGAGAGAGAGCTTCAAAAGACACTTCGCATAGCTGTCGCGCAGTAGCCGCGGGATGCAAATATCAGAAGAGAACTCATCCCGCAGTTCTTGCGCTATTCAAGAAGAAAGCATCCTCGCCAAGACGGATCCATCCTCGCAAAGATCAATTAAGACATGGAACCTCGCGCAGTTCAAAACTCATTAAAGCCTCATGAGGAAACTCGCGAAGTCCATTGAATAGAAGTGCTTGCGCAGTTCTCGCACTATTCAAATCCATCCTCGCAAAGATCAACCCAGCGAATGCGCAACTACCTCGCGACTGCTTGAACTCCAACTCTGCGACATCTGAGGCTTTGATGTCTACCCAATCTCACGAAGCCTAATCTAGTGAGAGCACAATTCTCTACCGCGCGACTGCCTGAAGAGAAAACCAAGGCAACCTCGCGACGGTTGAAGCTTCAATGTCAAACCATCCTCACGAAGAGCAAGAGCTACCATGCGATAAGTCTGGGAAACAATAGCTATGTAGCGAAGCTCTAAACTTCAACTTCCATCACTTCAGCAGAGGACTTTTTGGGAATTTTCAACAATTAGGGCACGCACTCCCACGCTTAAATCTCTGTGCACGCACCTCGAGGCATCCAAGGATCACTATTAGGCCATGTGGCATCATTAAAATTAGGGTTTCCTAACCCTAATACGCCACCACACCACTGCTATATAAGCCATACCTAGCTTAGGTTTAAGAAGCTTGGAAAATATCGGGGAATAAATCTTGGAAAAAAATCTTGGAACACATCTCATCTCTTGGAGATTTGATCCGAGATCGTTTTTCTTTTCTTTTATAGATGTAAGTAGTTTTCCTTTTCCTTCCCTCCATAGTCCAGCACTTCCTGGCTATGTCTTTGTAAGCATTTTGAACTAGTTTAATGGAAGTTTTGTAATAGGATTTTTACTTTGTGGGATTTGTGTTTGAATGTGATCTGCTCTGTGCAAGGCTGCTGCCTTGTGATCCGCCATTGCTTTGGCTGTGATTCAAAGCAATGGTGGACTGATTCAAAGGGCCACTATGATCCAAGTGACCTGTGTGTCTGGGCTATCATGGTCATATACAGCCTTAGCCCCACCACAGGACCCACTAGATCTGAAATCCCCATGGGAGCTTGAGCTGGTAGCCTTGTGACCATGGTGGTGGCAGCGATATTCTTGTTTTGTCTTGGGCTCCGTGAGGAGGATAGCCTCTGGGATAGTATGTGACCATTCAAGTGGATAGGTTATAGCCTTAGGGTGATTCTAATCCACCGATCTAAGAAGGATCCTTCTTCTCTGCACCTGAGCTTGTATTAGCCTGGTGGGAGATTATACAGAGGCAGACTCCCCTATATTTGTATAGATCCGCTATCAGATGTTAGATCTGATCTGGTTCTAGAGATTGTAGGCTTGTGACTGGACCATTGTAGCCTCACTCAAGCAATGGACAGCTAGATCGAAGGTTGTACTCAATCTCTTGCTGGTTCTATGTGTCTGGCCTATCATGGTCCTATACAGCCTTAGCCCCACACATAGAGCTTTAGAGGTTGAGGTTCCCTATGGATTCTTGAGCTGGTAGCCTGGATGAAATAGTGCCTATAATGATTAACTTGTTTTGACCCATTCCTGGATTGTGGTTCCCCTATGGGATAGTCTGTGACCATTTGAGTGGATAGGTTATAACCTTAAGGGATTGAATCATGGCAGAGAGATGGGTTGGATTCTTTCTCCTCAGTGGTGATAATGTAGCCATTGGACAGGATTTCTATGACATCAGATCTGAATCTGAGTTACAAAACTCCTCTGATCTAGGCTTAATAACATACTTCTCACCCTTCTATATTTATTTTCCACACTCCATCCATCCTCTCAACCCTTTCTGTAGTTTAGACAATAGGCTACCTTAGGATCTGTAAACTAAGTGACCTTAAACTCCCTTCCCTTAAGGACTGCCAGATCTGTAGTCAGATCTGGAGGGACTACTAGAGATGGCTCCCTTGGACCTGTAGATCATCTTTCCCTGTGGGACAAACTCTTACGTATCAAAACTTGCCACAATGGACCCTGTATCTTGCAGGTCTAAGACTTCTCAGTTGTGCAGATTTCATCCCCGGTTTTATTTTGATTTTAAATTTCTTTTACCACAAATAAATAAAGAAAGCACAGCTGGGGTAGCAACAGCTTCCTTCCTCCACCATGTTCCAAACTTAAGTTAAATCAGTGACAATGTTGCTCCACTCCAAGAGAGTGGGCAGTTCTTCTTCAACAATTTCTTCTAGTACATCCACTGCAAAGCATTCCTCATTATCCAGCTGAGGGTGCTTTGCACTGTTGTACACATTACGCTCAACTTTTATATGTCCGAAAGTGACCTCCATGATCCTAGATCTGCATTGAATGCATGCATTGGCAGTGGCCAAGAATGGTCTGCCCAGAATAACAGGTTTCGGGGACGTACTCTTATTGCAGCCCATGTCCAAAACAAGGAAGTCTGTAGGATAGAAGAACTTGTCTACCCCCACTAGGACATCCTCAACCACTCCCATAGGTTTCCTCTCAGACCTATCAGCCATCAGTAGAACAATGGGGGTGGGCTTGAGCTCCCCCAAACCTAGCTACTGATACACACTGTATGGCACCAGGTTAACACTGGCTCCATGGTCCAAAAGGGCCCTCCCAATCATGTGGTCTTTAATAATACAGAGAATAGTGGGTATCCCTGGGTCTTGTAACTTCTCAGGCATACAGAATTAACTGTATCAGTCACAAAGACCTTTTTGGACAAATGGCCTCTGGCCTTCCTTTTCCTAAGTACAAAGGCCTTTCAAAAACTTTACATAGGCTGGGACCTGTCGGATTGCATCAAGCAGGGGAAAATTTATCTTGACCTACTTAAAGGTCTCCATCATTTCCTCGATCTGAACCTGACCTTTATCAAAAGGGGCAGGGCCACTCAAAGCTCGAGGAAATGGCAGCTGAGGTACTGCTGGTTCCTCCGCTGCAAGCCTATGACTGAACTTCTGTCTTTTATCTATTTTTATCTCCTGCTGAGGCTCAACTATAACCTCTTTATTTTGCCCTTGTTGAAGGGTAGCAGGCAGTTCTTGACTCTGTGCCCTAACAAAGACCTTATCACTTTCACTTGACATTTCCTTGGGGTAGACTTCTCCTTGTTCCTTTCCCACCTGGTTGTCTACCAGCCTGCCAGACCTTAGGGCAGTGATGGCATTGGCCCCCTCAAAATTTGAGGACCCTTCTCCGATGGAATATTGGCCCTTAGGGTTGGCTACTGGCTGGCTTGGCAACCTGCCCTCCTCTCTTTTAGCCAGAGCATTGGCTATTTGGCTAAGCTGCTCTTCTATTTTATTAATGCTTTGATTGTGAGAAGTCACAGTTTGATTCAAGGGCCCAAGGCTTTGCAATTGGGCCAAAACTTGGTCCTCGAAAGAAGCACTTCGGGGCTGAGGTGGGGGAGCTACCAATTGATTTTATTGTTGGGGCTATTGTTGCTGCTGGAAATTCGACCTTAGGGCATAACCCTGGTTAAATTGCTGCTGTGGCCTTTGAGGTAAGGCCAACATCTGTTGTCGCTGCATATAATTGTCTTGCCTTCACCTCAAATTTGGGTGGTCTCTCCATTGGTAACCAGAATTTTAGTGCTGGTATCCATATGGTTGTTTATTGTAGGCACCAGATTGTTGATGTCCAAAAGATTGGGCAGCAGCAGCCTGTTCCATTACAAACTCAGGGTTGCCCCGCAGATGGACACTCTTCTACTGTGTGATGTGGAGATTGGCATATCAGACATGCCTCCATCACTTGTGCAGCCATTTTAGGTTGCACCACAGTCAGGAGTTTATCAAATCTTTCAGTAAGATTGGCCATCTGCATTCTCAGGTCATTTTTTCCCCTAATTTCATACATTTTTCCTTTAGAAGTCTCAGCAAGCCCCAGCTTAGGAGGAGGCTCCTGAACAGTTCTAGATGAGGACATCTTCTAGAAAGCATTTTCACTTATGACCTCGAACAAGTCCCATGCCTCATCAGCTATTTTATGTATGTACGTTCCAGCACAAGAGGCATCTACCATGTCTCTGCTCTTCTCATCAATCCCATTGTAGAAGCTCTGGACAAGCTGCCAGTCAGGAATCTTGTGGTGGGGACATTATTTGAGCATCTCTTTAAATCTATCCCAGCATTGGTTAAAATCTTCAGTTGGGGACTGGGCAAAAGAAAGTATGCCTTTCCTCAATTGGCTGGTTTTGATTTCTAGGAAAAATTTAGACAGATATCTTGTCTGGAGGTCTTTCCAAGAAGTGATGTTGTTGTTTAGGAGAGTGGATAACTAGGTCATGGCCCCCTTAACCTAGTGGCTTCTGGTCCCAAACCAGCAATGGAGAATGTCGTGCATAGGGCTAAGAACTGGTCAATGTGCTTGTAAGGGTCTTCCTTGCTAAGCCCATGGAAAGTGGGAAGCATTTGGATGATGGAAGTTTTGATTTTGTAGTTTCCTTGAACATCTGGGAATTGAATGCTGAATGGAGAATTGTAATCATCTGGAGCATTCAATTCCTTCAATGTTCTAGGTTGTTCTTCACCCATAACTGCTGTCTCAATTTCAATAGGGGGCTCAACTGTGGTGTGTCTATGCCTTCTCGGTCTTCTACCCCTTTCTATCTCTGGGTTAGCAGGCTCTAATGTAGGACTGAGGGATCTCCTTCCTAACATACACACACACCAACAGCAGGGAAGACTATTCGCGGGCACATTCCACTTAACAAAAATTACAACTATCCTAATCAACTGCTATGGAATCTTCAAAGGAGAAATAGACTGAGTTTTGAGGGTTAGAGAAGTGCAAACAGAGGTAGCTAGACTCCCAGTGCAATTCTACTCTCTTTCTCTGCTACGGTCCAGATCTGTAAGAAAAATTCCAAATGTAATTCAGCAGTATCAATTATTCATAAGTACAACTACGAAAGAATAAAGAATCAAAAATCTAGAGTCTACTAAAAGATCAATATCCCCGGCAGCAGCGCCAAAAACTTGTTGGTGTATTTTGAGTTGCTTGCTACTGACTTTGTTGGAGACAGTGATAAGAATGGGGTGAATGAAAGTGAATGAAAGGTAGAGTGAGGATTACAGACCAGCAAGTAAGAGTTTGTCCCACAGGGAAGTTGATCTAAAGCTCCAAGGGAGTTATCGTTAGTAGGCTCTCCAGATCTGACTATAGATCTGACAATCCTAAATGGAAGGGGATTTAAGGTCACAAAAATCTAAATCCTAAGGCAACTTACTGTTTAGATTACAGAAAGGGTAAGAAGAGTGGTGGAGTGAAAAAATAAACATAAAAGGGTGAGAAGTATGTTATTAGGTACAGATCTGATGGGTCTTGTAACTCAGACTCAGACCTGTTGCTATAGAAATCTTGTTCAATGGCTACATTATCACCAAAGAGGAGAAAGAATCCAACTCACCCCTGTGCCATGATCCAATCCCTTATGGCTATAACCTATCCATTTGAATGGTCACAGACTATCCAATAGGGGAACCACAATCTAGAGATTGGTCAGAACAAGCTTACCATTGTGGGCACTACTTCATCCAGGCTACAAGCTCAAGAATCCATAGGAACCTCATCCTCTAAAGTTCTGTGTGTGGGGCTAGGCCTACAAAGTGCACAAGCCTGGACACACAGGACCAGCAAGAGTTTGAGTGCTAGCTTTCAAGCATGGCTGTTCACTGCTTTAGTAAGACTGCAGTGATCCAGTCACAAGCCTACAATCTCTACAGCCAAATCAGATCTGCAATCTGATGATGGATCTATACAAACATAGGGGATTCTGTCTCTGCATAATCTCTCACAAGGCTACAAGCACAAGCACCGAGAAGAAGAATCTGTCTTAGGTCCGTGGATTGGCTTCACGCTAGGGCTATAACCAGTCTACTTGAATGGTCACAGACTATCCACAGAGGCTACCCTCCTCACAGAGGTCTAAGACAGAACAAGATCATTGCTACCGCCACCATGTTCGCAAGGCTACCAGCTCAAGCTCCCATGGGGATTCAGATTTAATGGATCCTGTGGTGGGGGAAGGCCTCTAATGTGCCTACCCTGGACACACAAGTCACTTGGATCTAAATGAAACCTTAAAAACAATCCTCCATTGCTTACGATACAACTTAGCAATGGAGGATCTCAAGGCAGTAGCCTTGTATAGAATAACTCACAACAAAAACACCATCCCATACATGCAGTAGATCCTATTATAAAAACTCCATTAAAATCTATACCAAATAATCATACAAAACGCATAGCCAGCAAGTGTTGGACTATGGAGAGAAAGAAAAAGGAAAAAGAAAACTCCTAAGCCCTAACCTTAGCCTACTGTAATTCTACCGTTGGTTTTTGGAGAAGAAGCATAGAAGTTAAGTCCCAAAAGAGAGACTTAAACCTAAGCTAGGCTTAGGCTTATATAGTAGTCGATTCTCTCACAATTAGGGTTTGGAAAACCCTAATTTCATTAATGCAATTGCGGCCCATTCTTGTCCCTTGGATGCCTCGGGGCGTGTGCATGAAGATTGGAGCATTGGAGTGTGTGCCCTAATTGTTGAAAGTCCCCAGCTTTCCCTTACAGAAGTGGGGAGAAGTTTAGAACCCGATCCTCGCTGGGTAGAAAAGATTTTAGATCCTTCCGCGTGGTAGAATTGACATCGCGGGGTTAGATTTACTTGAAGTTTATGCAGTCGCAGGATTGATATTTTGATCATCGCGGTGTACTAATGGCTGTTGCGAGATTGAATTTTCAGCTTTGAATGTCATTGGGGATTGCTCGTGCGATTCGTCCCTTAGTGAATTTCACGATAGATCTTTGCGACGAAGCAGTGTTCAACAGTTTCTGGGTCGTGCGAGCATTTCCCTGAAGGTCTATATCTCGTGGCCACTGTGCGATAGCTGCGCGTGGGAATACCTAGAGCTCTCGCTTCTGAATGAATCACACGAAGCTTTAACGACTCCTCTTTTGAGCTATGCGAGACTGTGCGAATGCTTCACTCACTTATGGCTGAGCTTCGCGAGAGCCATGCAAAGACTGATTTGCATTTCTTTCTGTCATCAAATCACGTGGGAGCAATGCGAGGACTGCACGGCCAATTGTTGTGCTTCTTCCAGGAGCCCGCAACAACTGCACGAAGGCATTCTCTCTGGTTTATTTCTTCTTCTATGTGCCTATGCTTCAGCCAACTCTCTGTCTGGGTTCATCCTTCATTCTGCTGAGGTAGTTCTAGGGCAACATTGAGCATCTTGGCATGGTTAAGGGTTTATTTGCAGCTGCTACTTATTACCCACAGAATAGACTTAAAACACATTTATTAAATGATTAAGGGCCTAACAGAGATTAAGTTAAGGGATGAAAAGTGGTACATTTTAGGTCTTAACAGTGGTGAAATATGGTTGATATGCATTTATTTGTACGTATTTAATGGGGGTGGGTAGTGGAAAATAGGCCCTAAGATCTAGGGGTTCGGTCTGCAGTGCCGGGGTGGGGAAGTAATTTGCTAGATTTAGGGGTTCAATCACCCCAATAGTTCCTTCTCTTAGATTTCTCTGCCTTGGTGTCACAAACATTTCTTGATTATAAATAAAGTCTAACGAATCAAACTCTAATTCTTCTTCAAATTTCTCAACCATCCCAATGGTGGTTCTGAGGCCTGCTATTCCTGTAGGGTGTGATGGTAAAGGCACCTGACGGATATTCGCATGCTAGTTTGCTTGGGTGGGTGCAGGGTAAATGATCTTCCCATCATTGATTAAATCTTAGATCGCGTGCTTTAATGGGAAGCAACGATCAATTGGGTGACCCGAACCCTGATGGAAATTGCAATGAATATTGGGGTCAAAATTATATGGAATTAGATTGGGAGGAGATCGTGGTTGGAGAACAGTTATTAAATCCTTTTCAATTAATAATGGCAAAAGTACACTCAAGGATTTCTCCAAGGGCGTAAAGACTCGATCATAACCGGCTCTCCTCTTTGGGGTCGTTTGCATTTCCTACCCATTCCTTTCTCTCTGTATCAGCCCGGTCCTGATGGGAGCTGGCTGTGGCACTTGAAATTGGAACGGGGTTACGCTATTATTGGGCCTGGTATTGGCGACGTTCTGGACGTCGGCCCCAGTTCACTTATCGTTCCTCTGCTCTGAAAACCTTCTGACCCCACTAGTTTCGCTTGGTACATTTTATTCAAGCGACCCTCATTGATCGCGTCCTCGCATCTATTAGCATTTCTTATCAGATCAGTAAAGTGGGATTGCTACTGGCACACCAAGAAATCTAAGATCACTGGCAGAGTGTTTTTTGAAATCATTTTTATCTACTCATTATCAGGTATCCTATTTCTGACTTAAGCTGTCAGTGCTCTCTAATGTCCCAAATAGTCGCTGAAGGTCTCATTCAAGTTCTGCCTTAAGCGGGCCAAGTCCGACTTACGCGATTCAATGTCTATATTATAGATATATTATTCTTGGAATAGGTGTGTTATGTCCTTTCATGTCTTTCTCATAGATGGTTCCAAAGATGTGAACCATCTCAAAGCAAGACCGGTCAAACTCTTTTAAAATACTTTTATCAGTAGTCTTTCGTCCCCTCCATATTGGCACATGTCCCCACAGTAGGACTTTAGGTGTGCTATTGGATTGCTAGTGCCGTTGTATTTGTCAAAGGCTGACATTTTAAATTTGGGGGGTAAGGGGACCTCGGCGAACAAAAACAAATCTGTGAAGTCCGTGGCATGGAATTTAGCACCACTCATTTTCATCAACTGCTTTTGTATTTTATCCTACTGTTCTTTCAGCTGCTCTAACTCTTTGGATATAGGGGCCACTTTCTCGACAGCAGGTTGGATCTCACTTTGTGCTACCAGGGGGAGAGAAATGATAGGAGGAGGGTTAAGGCTGGTTAATGCCCCACCATAGGCTCCATTGTTCCTAATCTCGTCCTCTTCATACTATTGGTCAGCAAAATATGCAGTGTGAACAGGATTCTCTTGTTGGTGTTGCATGGGTTGGATGGGAATGGCATGAGCATGGGTTGGGTGGGCCTATTGGGGATGAGGAAAGGTTTTTTGTGTGATGGGATAAATGAAAGTTTGGTTTTAGGGTCGTGCCTGATGGGGCCATTGGATATGGGGGAATGTTTGGAGATGGCCTTGGGGTGTGGGGCCATGGGAAAATTGGGTTTGAGGTAGGGCATGGGTTTGACCTGGTTGTGAAGGTTGGGGGTGGGTGAAATTTTGGAGGTATTGTGGAGGATATGAGGCTTAGGCCTGGGTCATGGGCCTTGGGTAGGTTTGGGCCATAAGGCCTTGATCAGGTTGGGTTTGGGTAAAGGGCATGGGATTTGGGGGATCTTGGCCTATTAGGCCTTGATGGGTATGGCCCATTGGGCTTTGGAGGGCTTGGGCCATGGCCATTGGTGGGTATGGGCCAGGGCCAGATGGGTCTGGGCTATGGGCCCTTGGGGTATGTGGGCTTAGCCCACTAGGTTTTGAGGGGTATGGGCCATAGGCCCTTGGAGGGTTTGGGATTAGGCCAAGTGGGTTTCGGCCATGGGCCCTAAATGGGTTTTGGCCATGGGCCCTTGGGTAAGGGTTTGGGCAACGGGCCCTTGGGGTATGTGGGCCTGGTCCACTGGGTTTTGAGGGTTATGGGCCATGGGCCATTGGTGTGTATGGGCCATGGGCCCTTAGAGGGTTTGGTCCATGGGCCCTAGATGGGTTTTGGCCATGGGCCTTTGGGTAAGGGTTTGAGCAATGGGCCCTTGAGGTATGTGGGCCTGGCCCATTAGGTTTTGAGGGGAATGGGCCATGGGCCATTGGTGAGTATGGGCCTTGGGCCCTTAGAGGGTTTGGGCCATGGGCCCTTGGGTATGGGTGATGGGGTGTTCGGCCTTTGGGCCTTGGAGATCATGTGTGAGGTTGGAGATTGGGTTATTGGTCCTTGGGGTGTATGTGCAGTGAGAGGTTGGGCCATGGGGCCTTGGGGAAAGTGGGTAGTGGGGGTTTGGATGGTGTGAATTATGGGAAGTTGATGGGGGTCATGGGGGTCATGGGGGAGTGAAGCATGGAGGTTGCTAGGGTATGAGATGGGTTCATGGATGTGGGCTGTAGATGAGGGGAGGTATTTTGGGAAGTATTCCATAAGGAGTAGGCTTGGAACATCTCCTCCATCATGGCCATGGAAGGAGGATCAGATGTAGACAGTGGATTTAAGGGGGGATGTGAAGGAAAAATTTGGCATGGCCCCAGTATGATCGGGCATGACCATGGTAGGTGGTGGGATATGGGGTGGATGAGATGGGGCATTGGGAAATGGGGATGTATGGTGTATGCATGGGGATGATGAAGGGTGAGGTGTAAGTGTTTGGGAAAATCGGGCATGGCCCCGATAAAAATGGGCATGATTCGGGTAGATGGGGGGATTGGTGGTTGGTCGGATAGGGCAGAGGTGATATAGGTGAATGAGGGTGGATCAGGCCTAAATGGGGAAGGTGGAAAATGGGGCCTGGATGTGGATGGGGAATGTATAGGATTTGGCATGGAATTGGATGGAAAATATGTTGAATTTGGCATGGGCATGATTTGGGCAAGAGATGGGGAGTGGGGGGTTGGACTTTGGATGTTTTGGGAGGTGGTGGTGGGGAAAATGGGGGCACCAAACGGGCCGGTAACTATAAAAGGGGATAGGGTGATGGGGCTGGATGTGAAGGCTTCTCTCGAATGGGAGTGGGTTAGAGAATGAGGTGCGGATTAGTCGGGATTGGCGTAAGCCGGGTACACTACACACGACATCCTTTGGGAACGAGCTGGGTAAGGGTGCCTTGGATAAAGCCTAAAAATCCTGGTCCTTCTTCCCCTACGGGACAGTAGAGGGCAAGATGATGCCGTTGTGCCGGCTTCACAAACTATATATTTTTGGGTTTTAATTTGATTTTTAGGTTTTAATTTGATTTTTAGGTTTTTTTGTTTAATTTTTTGACAAAATTTTGAGAAACAAAGGTTCCAAGGCCTTAGAATTCCCTTCTTGGGTGGCTCTCGTACCCTAATTCAAGAGCTGCGGTGACGATTCTGATGCACTTCGAAAGAATCAAAGGAGAACCTCTGATCTATTAAAGGCATAAAAATCGAGGCAAATAACTCGATACCCAAAAATGAGTAAAAAAGAAGTTGCCTTCTTTTGATCGACGGGGGCATATTGGGTGTCGGAGATGGCAGGGCCCAAATAGAGGTACTATGCACACTAATCAAGGGACTCGGGAGGTGAGAAAGCCTCAGATTTTGGGCTGATACTGTCCATGTAGACTTGGCACAACTAATACACGCGCCAAGGTAGCAGGGCCTATTTTTTACACTGGCACAACTATTAGTTGCGCCATGGTAAAAGTGGAGGACTTAAAGCTGGCGCAACAATTAGTTACGGCAGTTATGAATCTGAGATTTTTGCAATGGCGCAACTAATACTTGTGCCAGGCAAAAATGAGGCTCCATAACATAAGACAGCAGGGAACAACAACTTGAAAATGGGTCTGTTTTGGGTTTCTGTGGAAGCTGGCCTTCCGGGAACTGCTTGACTTTATATGGTCGATTCTCTCCTTACCGAATCCTGAAGGTTTGAGTCCGGTATAAGTCGCTAGTGCGCTCCCCAAGGGTTTTAAGCTTTGGAATGGGAACCCACCCGATATACGTCTGGCGCAAGCACCTTCTCAGATACTAGGTGGGCTGGGACTCTTCTGGATTATCACCACTAGGAGCTACCACCATACTAAGACCCTGGTGATTATTTGTGTGCCTAAACCCAACCCTTTTAAAATCTACCCTGTAAAAACAAGTTAATTAAGCTCCCTATTCTTGGTTCAATTTTAATTTTTTCAAAACTCTTTTTTTTTTTATGGAAGTCTTCTTTAGTTCAAAGACAGGGGGTGATGACCCCGTGCCGCCACTACGGGCTGACAACCACTGTTAGGATATGTTTGCACAAGTAAGCCTGCCAAACGGCTAAGGCACTTTAAATGATGGGAAAGTAAAGAAATTAAAAGACAATGCTCAAGTAGGCTCGTTAATCGGCTAAGACACCTAAAATGACAAAAATATAAAGAAAATAAGGACGATGTGCAAGTAGGCCCGCCGATCGGCTAAGACACATAAATGACGTTAAAGTAAATAACGTAATCGGAGGGGAGTAAAAATAAAAAATAAAAAACAACAAGAAAGAGGTTAGTAAAATAAAAAAATAAATGGGCGAAGTTCAAAGGGATGCTCCACTAGCTACTCCCCAACAGAGTCGCCATCTGTGCAACCATGTGATTCGTGACTATCCCATCGCGGCGGTGCACTCGCTAACAAAAATACGGAGCTTTCGGTGTCTCGAGAAACCTAGTTCATTTTTATGGCACCGAAGTGCTAAAAATATGTCTCTGAATCCGGTCCACACCAAAGGCTCTTGGGTAGGGGCTTCGGTTATCGATCGGGAAGGTGTTAGGCACCCAATCAACCCACTTAATGCGGTCTCTACTTATGTCCAAAACACCAGTAAAGTAAAAGAGAGAAAAATGGCCTCCTCTTGCCCAAATGGGCTTTCAATTCTATTTGTGTCCCTCCTTTCCTACCGAAAATTCAACGGCGTAATTGCACAAATGGGGTGATTGGAAATGCTAAAAAGAGATAGGAGAAGAAAGGGGAGAGTTGGAGCCCTTAGGCACATGTAGTACCGTAGGAAAGCCTTGCGTTGACTTGCTTTGATGAGCTTTTGAAGGCTTGAATGGAGGACAAAGGGGTTCTAACTCCTAAGGCTTGAAGCTAAGAGGTAGAGAGGGAAGGTTAAAGGATTGCACACACATAAGCTAAAGGCTTTTAGGGAAATGCTAAGGTCTAAGGGAGCTTTTTGAAATCTGAAATTTGTATGGAAAGTGTGCACCAAAGGGAGAAAGATCTTTTCACTTGAAGCTCTTTCTCTCTTAGGCCAAAATTCTCAAACCTTAAACCAAAGGGAGGGGGGCTCTATTTATATGAAAAGGGTAGATTAGGAGACTATTTAGATACTAATCAAGGTTATAAATTAGGTAATCTAGCATCTAAGGTTTCTTAGGGTTTCAAGGGTTTAGAGAAGGGTGAAGATGGGCGTTAATGGCAGATGATGGGTTAATGATTTAGATCACTTATGGGTTACAAATAGGTGTTAAAAGCGTGCAATAAAGTTATCAAAATACACCCCAAAGACTTTGGTGGTCAACAAGTCAAACCCTAGCTTCAAAATTTGAGGCAAAAACTAGAGGTCACTGTTCATATGCCTGGCCCAACTATTAGTTGCGCCAGGCAAATGTACAGTAAAACAGTTCTATACAATAGCCTGGAAGTTGGCTTTGCGAAGGGCGGGGGGACCCATTTATACCTGGCACAACTATTAGTTATGCCAGACAATTTCTGGGGTGAAAAGGCCTGACATAACTATTAGTTGCGCTAGGCAAATTCTGTGGGAAAATGGCTTGGCGCAACTATGAGTTGCGCCAGGCAAACATTCCTCCAAAATGACCCGATTTTCAAATGATCATAACGTTTGATAAATAACTCCAATTGAGGTAATTTTTGGCTCATTGAAAAGCTACAAAAGCCTTCTTTCCAATGATTTATGATTTGATATTAGTAGAAGACCTGAATTAGTCCGATTGCACCACTCTTCATCCATTGCCCGAGAAGGTTAGGTTTAGGGTTCGAAATGGGTTCTAAGGGTCGTGATTGGTTTCCAAAGGATTGGGATAGGTTCCTAAGGGATCTAGGGTTATTCCTAAGGGTTTGGGGTGATTCCTAAGGGCTCCATACATGCCATCAAAAGCTCAAAAATGTGCCTCTCTCGAAATGTGTTTCGATCAGGCCTTGGGCCAAATTTGGGTGTCTATACTAACTTCAAAACACACTTAACAAATGATTATTAGTCTGCTTCAAGGTCCATCAAAGGCTAGGTTAAGAGGTGAACAGTGGTACTTTTCAGTGAATAACACACCCTCAAACCTAATCTTTGCTAGTCCCTAAGAAAAGGAAAATTTAAAACAACTTCTAAGAATTTAAATGCCACTTTTGTAGGGAGCACGGATACATTTAGCATAGGTACCAAGCCTTTTAAACCCCTAGGTGATCCCTAGTGGAGGATTGAAGTCTCCTAAGAATTTTCAGTGAAGATACCCACAAACTTCTTAATAAAATAGTTGACAGAAGTGCAAAATTATCAAGTTAGCTATCAAGAAACAGAGCATTAGTTTACCTTTGATTCAACAAAAGAAAATATATGAGAAATTTGAACATATGATTATGCACAGACATTTACTCATCACAGCTTCTACATAGATGCACATCATTTCCAATTAGCTCACAGCAGGGGAAAACATCACATGTTGGCCAGTACCGAGTTCATCATTAATTCAAAAATTAGTTTATAAGTCATGCATAATACATTCAACATCAGACCTAATGCTTACTAGGGCATACTTCTCACAAGGGACTTTGAGGGTCTCCATTTTCTCTCAAGCTCAAGAGCAGTTGCAAGCCCCAAATGGGTCTGTAAGGATGAGCATAGGCATAGCATCTAAGTTCTAGCATCATTTGCTAATCCTTACAATAGATTGGACAGCTCTTTGTCTCTGCATGACATATCATTCAACTTTGGATCATAGGGTCTTTTAACTGGGTTGTAATGTGGCTTATGGGGTAGATTATAAAGAATGGGTGGTTGAAAACAGATTCAAAGTTGAGAAATCAGTAGGTGAAGGAGGTGATTCATGACTTCACCTTCTGTAATTCAGCACCTTTTATTTTCTTTAAAATTCTTCAGACTTGAAGTGGCCAGCTTCTTTTCTTATTTTTGATTTTTCAATGAACTTTTCCTCTTGACTCCTCTCTTACTCCTCTTCATTATTGTTTTTATTTCTTTTGGATGCAATTTTCTTTTTATTTAGTTTTTTTGACTTGCCACCTCTCTCCTCAGCTGCTACACTGCTAAGCTTTAAGTATCCCTTCTCCATTCACCCAATGTTGACCTTATCTTGTCCATATTCTACTCCTCCTTCACCTTCTGATTTCTCATAGTGAGGGTAGGTTTGAATCAGGTCCATAGGTTCAGGTACAAGTACTCAGGTGCATTTTGAAGAAAATTGGAAATTAAGGCTCAAAAAGTGTGTGCACAAGGGCAGTTAATTAAGGTTTGGTCTATTTAAGCTTAAACTATCCAAGAGAAGGCCTTGACCCTTTCCTAAGTGTCATGAGTGCTCTAAGTTGTTTCAACTTAGAGGTGCCTAACTTTTAGTGAGGGAACAGACTCAGCAAGTTCTTAGGGCTAGAAGAATTGCCCCAGTTACTCCTCAAAGAAAGGAAAATTTTTTGTAGGCCCAAATCTCCCTATTTATGGTCTTCCATTGAGCTCTTAGGCATGTCCTTACCTTTTTCTCTCTTTAATGATTCACTAAGTACTGATGCAAATGAGTCTTCTTGGTGTTCACATCATGTAAATGTTAAAATTTAAAAGCTTATGATGCCTCAAGGTCTGTAAAATATTTTTTTAATTTTTTTTTTTTTATGATTCTTAAGTGAACATGGATCCATTTCTATCTTACTCACTTGATTCTACTGCACTTAGGTTAACTGCTTCATTGGCAGAGCCTACCACACCCCCAAACCTATGAGGAGTTGTGTCCTCACTGATTCAATGGTGGTTGTGAATGTGCAGTAGGCTTAAGATAGTCATTAACAGAACAGAAACTACAAGAGAGAAAAACACATAACAAACAACATAAAAACAAACACACAGAAATAAAGGAAGCCAGATTGGAAACTAAACAAAACAAATAAAAGAGCAATGTTATTATAACAACTAAAGTATGTACAAAGTAAGTGGAAGTAAACTACAAAAAAAAAATGACACACTATTTCCTAACTAAATACATGTGTAAAAATTATTAGCCATCTGAGGCTGTGGCTAAATATATGCTAGTTAATCTTTAATTTTGACTCCTTTCCCATTCTCAGACTCTCCAACAACAGGTGGAGGTATTCTCCCAGTTGCTAGAGCTAATTGCCTTTCCAGGATTTTAGCTTTTTGTTCCACCAATTCAGCTTAGAATATAAGGAGCTTCCTGATCTCCTTTGAAGTAGTCAATCTCTTCTCTAATCCATCAGCTCTCAGCTTTTCGGTTACAGCAGCCATTTTCTCTTGTTTAGCATTCAACTTCTCTTGGGCAACTATCCGCTCTTGGGCTTTATATAAACGCAACAGTTGTTTCCACCCTTTTGCGATGTTCTTAAGCTGCATCTCGTTATCCAATTTTATGCGATGGATCCTTTCTTCATAGGGTATCCTGATTGATGTTCTGATAGTAGCTATCCCTCGAATGATATCCTTTTTTATTAAACGATTGGATTTCATTGCATGAAGGTGGGTGGAGTAGGGGGGAATGGAAAAAGAAAAGGCAGGAATCAAAGGTTGGTCCTTACTGGAAGAAGGGCTAGCCAAGAATGAAAAAGGAGTGGATTGGGAAATTGCAGATTGAAGCTCAGGTGGGGTTCTAGGTCTGGTTCTATTTGGATTGACTTGGAAGAGGTGGGTATTAGGTCATCCACATCTATTGCAGCATCGGAGGTGGCTACAACAGGGGGAATATCTGGGTCAGTTATTGTGGAGGCTTTAGTGTGAGTAGGAGGGGGTGTGGTGGCTGCTAAGGATAAGGGTTGGGGTAAGGTAGCCAAAGTTGATTGAATGGCTTGGAGGCAAGTTTCTAGGTAGGCCTGGTTTTGGAGAGTGAAAGTTAGGGATTGAATGTATGTCTCAATGGAGGCTTGGTTTTGGGTGTTCGCCAGCATTTGGGACTGTAGGGAGAGTAAGAGGAGTAGGATTTGGGGTAAGAGGTCAGGTATGGTAGTGGATATGGGTTGGGTAGGGGGAATAGGTTGAAAGGGAAAAGTAGGTCTATGTGTGAAGGTAGTGGCCTGGGTTGATGGATGATGTGGAGGGGTAAAGTGTGAAGGGTGGGGTGAGTCTGGAAGAGGGATATACTCAAGGTTGATGTCTCCTAGGATAGTGGACATCATAGTGGAGAATTCCTCTCCTAAAAATGGCTCACGGTCATGGGAGAAGGGAATGGATTGGTCTACAGGCTCACTGGTGATAAGTACAAAAGGTGGGGAAGTCTTAATGGAACAATGTGGGACTTTAAAGGTATGGGTTTCAGGGATTTAAGGTGTGGGTATGGGGTCTGGAATGGCTGTGGTTTTAGGGATTTAAGGTGTGGGTATGGGGTCTGGAATGGCTGTGGTTTCAGGGATTGGAATGGTTTGGGAGAGATAAGTGGGATTGGGTATTGTAGAGGTTTTGGTAGTTTTCTTTTTCTTCTAGTATGGGGTCTGGACAGGTGGGCTAGGGTGGGCTGGAAAAATAGGTAAGGGTGCAGAAATAGGGGTGGTTGTGGCTATGGTGTTTGGTGATATAGGGTCAGGTAAGGATAGTGGGCTTGTGATAGGCTGTGATGTCTGGGTTGAAGGTGGAGCTAGCATGGCGTTAGAGGTAATGGTTGAGGAGGTGATCGTTCTGCTGGCTGGCACAAGGGAGGTGGAGGTTACAGTAGCAAATACAGCAACAACTACTTCATGAATGGTGGGGGCTGCTACTCTCAGTAACTCCTCCCTCTTCTTCTTCTCCTCTCCATCATGGTGGCACTGATTCCCCATTGTTTCTTCCCACTCTATCTGGGGTTCAGTGCCACAGTCTCCTCCTCCCTTTAAATGGGTACTTCCCCCACTTTAGCAATGCAGTAATCAATCTGCAGTAGGGAAAGGCATGAGATTTCTTCATTATTTTTACCTTCTCGCATAAATCTTTAATCCCCTCAAACACTAACTTGTCTGCATCCAAGTAGTGATTTCTGTGAAATGAGAAGAGGGCATTAGCTATGGGGTACCTCCTCTCTTGCTCATCCCTAGAGCAATACACATTTTTCTGTTACACAACATCCATTAGCCTTAGGTTGGGGTGCAAATCCCTCTTTCTGATTGAGTCACCTGAGGCAATGATTCCTCCAGTTAACTCCCTGACTATCTCACTAATGGTGGTAATCAAAGGAGGACCCAAGCCCCACTTAGGATTATACCTAGCTGGTATCCCTAGTCTCCATGCAATGTCTGCCTGGTTGAACAACATCTCGAAATCATCAATTAATACCAGCAGTCCTGGGTTCCCATCATCACTAGTTTTTAACTTCATATTCTAATAAATAATCTTACTAATCTTGGGAAAACCGGCTGCATTGAGGGCCTCAAAAGGGACAACAGAGATGCCTTTGTCAGATATTCAATGGAGGCAGAAGTCTCTGGTAGCTCCTCCAAATAAACTTCGTCGAAAATGGTTTCAGCCTCTAGCTGGATTGCTTGCACAAAGTCTGAAGGGACCCTGAGGCATTCAGAAGTCGCTTCTTCCTAAACCTTAGGGACCTCAGGGGCCATAGCTTTGCCCTTTTTTTATTTCTTCTTTGATATTTCAGGGCTCTTAGGAGGTGGGTGTTCTCGGCCCCTCTACCTTGGGGCAAATTTCTTCTTTTCTATTAGAATGGTGGGCTCAACAACAGGTGAGCATACCTCAGAGTTCTCTAATGTGGAGGCTTCTACAATCCTTACAAATTTTCTAGTGGCCACAGGGCCACCACTGGCGGACGGGTTCAGCATCGTAGTGAGGGTATCTAAAAATTTTGAACCCATGGCCATAGGAGCTCAGATTATCAAAATTTGGGCTCACAACTCTGAGAAAATGCCAATCACACTGAGTAAGCTCAAAAGCTTCAAACTTTCCTCTTCTTCTCTTCTTTAAAATAAATCAAACACAGGACAGAGAAAGAAATGGAGAACATACTAGTTGAGAGCTAGGGTTCCACCCGAAATTGTGCACAGTGGCTCAAATCCCCCCAAACCATGCTTGAAGTTGTCAGGGGTAGTTGGGGAAGAATATGATGAGAGAAAAATGCCTGAGGTGGTGTGGATTGCAAAGTAGAGAAGAAACGAGAGGAAAGGGACGTCAATTTTTATTTATTTATTTTTTTGCTGGGAAACTAGGGCAGAAAGAGGAAATGAAGAAAATGAGGGGTTTCGCTGAGTTTATAGAGAAAATCCCACGATTCGCAGAGTTGGCGGTAGAGCTTGCAGAGTAAAATTCTTGCGCAGTTGGCATTTAAAATCGCGAGACGTTCTATCACCTAGAAGAACAACCTGCCTCACATTAAAATTCGTAGAGCTAACTCAGTGGCTTTGGTGCACGAGGGCTATTACCTTTCAGAATTAATACCTCGCACAGCAGTTGCGCAGGACACCACATATGGCATATTTTTACGCTTAGAGTGGGCTCGCGGAGCAAAAACTAACTCCACGAGGCACTTTTTTCAGCCATATATTAGGTCTTGTAGCACACGAGCAAGCCAAGAGATGTCTCGCACAACACATTAAGGGCTTCTAGATCTGCGAGACAACATTTCTTCACAACCTATACTCCTTCAACTCAGTGCAGCACATGGGTTGGTACATCCCTGCTATTGTGCACCCAACCATTGTGCATGAGCACCAACCCTCTGAGAGGTACTTCATTTTAAGCATGAAAAATATAGACCCATTTTCAATCACTAGTTCATCAAAATTGCATAATCCTAAAAGTAGTCTTTCAACTCAACTTCATGCAAATTATGATAAGGGTTCCTCAACCATTTTCCAACAAAGACACAACTGATTCAGATGACATATATGCACATGTATTCAATCACAAAATGCAAACACAGGCAATCCAACAAAATCAAGAAAACATAATAGACAGAACTCTAACGAACACAAATCAAAATAGAATTTTTATGCATATGATACAGTTATTACCAACCTGATGCTCACTGGGCACTTGCTTCCTCCTGAGTAGAGGATGCATCACCAATCATAGACTGACCTTTTAGATTTGTCAAGGGCTGACAAGGCAATTTTCCTTCCTCCCTCCTATTCAAAGCATTATAAATTTGTCCCAGCTGGTCCTCAATTTTCTTGATGCTCTGTCCATGAGAATTGACTATCTGCACCAACCTCCCCAAGCTTTGCATTGAAGCCAGCATCTGCTCTTCAAATGAAGAGGATCTGGGCTGTTGTGGGGACAGGGCCAACTGGTTGGACGGTGGGGCAGGTAACAAAAAATTTTGCCTTGATGGGTAACCTTGATTAAACTAGTGCTGGGGTTTGTAAGGAGCTACCCTTTGCAGCTACTAGGGTTGAGGATATGAATCTTATCTCCACCTCAAATTTGGGTGGTTCCTCCAAGAATACCCAGCAGGCTGTTACCCAAAAGTTTGAGCAGCATTGGCTTGCTCCATAACAAAATCTAGAAACTGGGTGGCAGATGGACAATCATTAATAGAATGTGTGGGAGATTGGCATATCAGACATGCCTCCTCCACCTATGTCGCCATTCGGGGCTACATCACATTCATCAATTTATCAAACTTCAAGCTCAGGTTGTCCACCTTCCTCTCTAGATCACCTTACACCTTCACTTCAAATATTCCACCTCTTGGGGTGGCCTCTTTTGCCATCTTAGCTGGAGTTTCGCTATCATTGCGTGACAGAGACTCCTGCTGCATGGAATTTTCCCCTATTATGTCAAACAGCTCCCAATCTTTCTCAGCTGTCTTGTGGAGGTAACTACCACTACAGGAAGCATCCACCATATTCTTGCTCTTAGAATTAATTCCTTGATAAAATACTTGGACAAGTTGCCACATTGGGATTTGGTGGTGGGGGCATTATTTTAACATCTCCTGGACTCTTTCCCAAGCTTCATAAAAATCCTCAGTTGAGGACTGAGTGAATGACAATATATTTGTCCTCATCTGGCTGGTTTTGTTCATGGGAATGAATTTGGCCAGGAATTTGGTTTGAAGGTCACTTCATGACTGTATGCTATTGGTTGAGTGCTTTGATAGCCATATGCTGGCTTTGTCCTTTAGTGAGAAAGGAAAAAGCCTCAGTTTGGTGGCCTCAGGTCCCAAGCCAACAATATTGAAGGTAGTGTAAAGTGCTAAAAAATTGTCTATATGCTTGTAGGGATCTTCTTTACTAAGCTCATGAAATAAAGGCAACATATTAATGGTGGAGGATTTAATCTCGTAATTCCCTTCAACAGAGGAGAATTGAATGCAGAAGGGAGAGGTGTACTCCCTAAGTGCATTGTACTCCTTTAATGTTCTCTTTCTCTCAGCCATGATAGCTGGTTTAGTTTTAATAGCAGGGCCCTGTGGGATGTGTCTAGGTCTAAGGATTCTTTCAACCTCTAAATTTGGAAGTTCTAGCTCAGGTTTTAAAGACCTTCTACCATGCATATACTCACATCCACAGTAAGTATAGAAAATGATTACAAGCACACACAAAGAATATTGCAAGCAAAAATTAATAACTACAAAGATTTACACTAAACAAACAACAGGGAAGTAAACGTAAATGGACTAAGATTTAGGGGAAAGTAAGTGCAAATAGAGCTAGCTTCACTCCAACTACAACTGTACCTTTTCCCTTCTTCTGCTATCCATTCTATAAAATTCCATAAAGAATCAGTAATACTTTTATTCTAGTTTAGGTACAGCTAGAAAGAATTTGAAACTCTAAATTATAGTATAACTCAGGTCTACTAAAAAGATCAATATCCCCGGCAGCAGCGCAAAAAACATGTTGTCAGACTACTAGTGTTGCTTATTGTGTTGTGGTGGAAACAAATTTAAAGATAAAGTAAAATAAAACAAAGGATTTAGCACAACCAAAGTAATCCTAGACCTTGCAAGATACAGGGCCTATTGTAGCAAGTTTTAATAAGTAAGAGTTTGCCCTATAGAGAAATTGATCTACAACCCAAAATGGGCTATAATAGTAGGCCTCCAGATCTGGCTATAGATCTGACAATCCTAAATTAATTCTAACAACAGAGAAATAAAATATAGCCCTATCCTAAAGAAAGGGTTAAGAAGAAGATTGTGATGGTGTGTTCCAAAATAAAATATAAAAATAGGTGAGAAGTAAGCAGGTTAAGCTCAGAGTTAAAGCAGTAATGTAACTGAGACTTAGTATGTCTTTGCAGTGCTCCTTGCTGAGACGCTATTAAAAGCCTCAACAAGGTAGAAGTGTCTAACTTAACCCATGCCATTTGGGGTGCACTTAAGGCTATAGGCTGTCCACTCAATTGGTCACAGCCTATCCTATAGAGTCTGTCAAATCACATTGATCAAGCCAGAAGTTGCTAATATAATCCAGAGGAGTGGACTGATTATTTTCGCAACCACTAGACCTGACCAAGCCATGAATACTATTGCAGCACTATGTAATTCCAGTGCTACAAGCTCCACAGATCTGCGCACAGATTTGCCTGATATCCATAAGTATTCCAACCCATAAAATCCTAAGTGCTTTGCCAAGGCCAGCGGCTCACTGGTGCCCATAAAAAGGACCATGTAACAGGTTGAATAAGGCTCTAAATCCAACTGGTCAATGCTAAAAAAGGCCTATAATGACTCAACCTCAAGCTATAACTACTATAGATATTTTAGATCTAACATCTGATATTAGATAGGTAAAACAAAGGGGAGCCAGTTCCTGTACAAACCTCCTCACAAGGCTCTAGAAGCTCATGTACAGGGGAGAAGAACCTTTCTCAAACATGTGGCTGGACAGCACCTTAGGGCTATACTCTGTCCACTCAAATGGTCACAAGGTATCCCATTGGTTTGTTCATACCATAGAGGTATGAGAAAGTGCATGAAAACTGCTGCAACCACCATGGTCCACAGGCCTCCGAGCTCTCCAAATCTCACTATAGATCTAGCATTGCTTTCCATGGGCCTATCAAACCAAGGAAAATCAGATGGTAAATAATAGATCTACTGGAAACTGAATGGGCTCATCCCAAATATATGGATCCTATAGGCATCTAAAGAAATCATAAGATCTTTAGATTCAATTAATCATTAAAACAACAATCCATGAATAACAGCGGAACTTACAATGAACTGCCCCTAGGCTGTAGCCTGTATCCAATTACTCATCAAAAATCCTAATGTATATAAAACCTATTACGAACTAAAATAAACTAAACCTAACTGCTTACAGGGAGATTCGCCAGTAAGTGCTGGGCTAAGAGAGAAGAAAAATGGGGAAAAGAGGTGATCAAACCCTAACCCTAGCAAGCTGGAGCTCTCAGCCAACAAAGGATGAAAAGAAGGGTCGATCCTCAAACTAAACTCTAAGTGTAGCTTATATACTCTATCCATATAGCCTTGGCTCTGAAGAGATTAATCCTAATTTTTCTAGCAGATGTGGCACTATTACAACCCTCGAATGCCTTGAGACGTGTGCTCAAAATCTGCATCTCGAGAGGTGTGCCCTAGCCTTTGAAAATTTCTAAAAGGTCCTTGAGTTAAAATTGAGAAGTAGGGAGCTCATGCTTCACGGGGCTGGCATATGCATTCATTCATTCATGTAGCTGTAGAGCCTTCACAGAGTAGCTTTTAGGTTTGTGGGGAGTGCTCACTCACGCAGTGAATCTTCAGTCCATCACGCAGTTCCTTTGTACTGCAATTTTGTCACAAAGATGATCTGGAGTGCCTACACTTCTCGTGTAGTAGAGCTTCAAAAGTTCTCTCTCTTGCTGGGTACTCACGCAGGTATGCTCCTGCGCTCACATAGTAATTGGTAAGGCATCAGAGTCTGTGAGATCTGTGAGAGGAGAATTCTGGGCATCTCTCTCTTCCAGATCCATGCATGAACTCCGCGAGGTGGAATTTTGTTCAGTACACACATGGACTCGCTATGTTCTTCGCACGACTGCTTTAAGGCTTGATCTCTGCGAGAGCTTCGCGACCACAAATTCGTAGGATTTTAATCTACGAGATCTTCAAGATGTCTTTATAGCTCTCTTCTTGACTATGCATCCTATCTGCGCGAGGGCATCTTCCACTACATCCTTAGCTTCGCGAGGGAGCTTCTCAACTATGTAATATCTATCTTTTTATGCTCTGATGCATTGCACTTGCTGCTATTGCAGTTTCTCCATTCTCAGCCAACTTCATCCATCTGGTAGGCTTTTGCTCAATGACGACCAGCAAATGAGTCACTATGGTGAGCACTACCAAGGTGTTCCATTAGGCTTTGGCTCAGCTGTCATCTTTGCATGTCTCCTTCCACTTCTTTGGGATAATAAGGATAGCTTTTGTATTAAGCTACATAAATTATTGCTAACTATAAAACACATTGAACAAATGATTATTAGTCTATTTTAAGGTCCATCAAAGTCTAGGTTAAGAGGTGAAAAGTGGTACTTTTCAGTGAATAACACCCATATTCAATACATAATCATGAGCGGTTGGTATGCTCGCCGTGTAATCAGTATCCATCTCTTGAAGGAGTGAATCAGCGTATATACGGATGATGGCATCCTCGTATGGGAATTTAGCGCATTGATGGTATGTGGATGTGATGACCTTCATTGACACCAACCATTTTCTTCAGAAAATGAGATTGTACATACTAGCAGAAAAAAATATATGGAAGGTAACGTCTTTCATTACAAGTTCAAGGCAAACCTGTAGCTTGATAGTTCCTTTGATAAAGCGACGTGACCCATCATAAGCTATGAGTGATAGTCCAGAGGGCCTGACATCCTGCTCCGTGTATTCGAGCATTTTTAATGAGGTGAGAGGGCAGATGTTAAGTCCTGCTCCCGTGTTAATGAGTGCGTGTGATACAGAGAATCCTCTAATTATGACCGTAAGATACATGGGGGCAGAACTCTTGCGAAGTGACTCTTTAGGCATGTCTGTGACTGTAAAAGTGAGCGTCAAAGGTTGCGCCATGACCGAAGTGATTTGATGATGTTCATCTAGGGTCGTATCCTTATCCACTTGCGTGTCTTCAAGTGTCCTTATCAACAACCGGTGATGATCAGGTGATTTCTTGATGAGTTCTAGTATGGATATCTGGGTCGGGATCTTCTAGAGATGTCGTAGAAGGTCGTATTCTTGCCCAGACTTGAGTGCAGTTTCTTTGCCTGGCCGATGGGCCTTAGGTGCAGGTGGTTGGAATGGTTGAGGTGCAGGAATTGGTGGAGGGATGATGTGAGGTGGGAAAGGAAAGTTAACTTCTCTTTCTCTTAAATTCCCCTTTAGTGGTTGTGGATTCGTGAAATCCTTATTTTGAGGGAAAGGCGAACGCGAGTAATTGGTTCCTGATTTGATAATCAGGCAAGTCGATTGTTGACCGAACCCGGCGCGACTTGACATGGATGCATTTGTAAAATGGTTGAAATTTGAGGTTGGAATGCATACCTGAATGGTTTTGTTTCAAGGTGGGAGGTACTGTGTGTAATCTTCCTCTTCTAGGAAAGCAGAGACCAGTGTCTTGCACAGGTTAGGATGTTCTTCTGGCTCGCTTTCTTTTAGATTCAGTGAATGCTCAGTGGTTATTTCATTGTGTTGGCTTGGAGTCTTTCGGGTGACACTTTCTACCCATGCAGCAATTTGGACTACAGTTTGGAGAACATGATCTCCATACTCGGATTCAGAATTGGACAAAGGGAGCGGTAATGGCATTTATTCAAGATTTGGAGGGGTTGGAGATTTTGGTGGGTGACTACGGAGGAGTGGTCTCCTAGCCCTAAAGGAATGAACTCATAATTGAGGGAATTTTGGATAAGGAGGTGGATTCGGCGAGGCGATGCGAGTGATCAGGGCTGAGGGATGTAGGGGTGAAGGTGCTCACGCTGGTGGGGCAAAAGTAGTAGAGGGTTAAATGTGAGTGATTAAGGTGGAAGGTTGGAAGGAGGATCGACCTGAGAGATCTATGATGGTGACCTGAGCCAGTGTTGCTTGGTTGTGATTGGGCATCGGGTTATTAACGATCCCTAAATTTTGTTGGGGTTGGTTATCATTAGGGTTAGGATTCCTAAGCGCTTCCCAATCAATCTGACTTTGGTCATTCTTATCATAGATTATGTCCCTGAAGACCCAACAATCTTCTAGGTTGTGTCTTGCGTATCGATGAAAGGCACAATATTTACTATAGTCTATATTTGTCGGCCATGGGCAAGGTCTTTCTTGCAGGAATCAAAGGAGATTTTAAGTATTAAGGAGATGGAAGATATTAGGAATCATATTCGAGAAAGGGGGATAGTGTTCTCCCCTCGGTTGGTAGGGGCCTCTGGCTATGTTAAAGTTCTACGGTAGGGGCACACTATTGTAATTAGGCACGTGGGCCGGTCGATTCTGTGTCGTGTTCTGATTCTAGTAGGTATTAGGATATTGATTTCTATTCTGATACTAACCCTGATTCTTGTTCTAGCTTTGGCTTTGGTTTGCACATCTTTGCTGATTAGTGCCTTGGTTTGGTTCTGGTATCATTGATGATTTTGATTTTGTCCAAAGTTTCACGGGTGGAAATTTCCGTTCCCAGAGTTTTGTCCTCGATTAATAATGGTGTTGACCTGTTCGGTTCCTAAGGCTTTCTTATTTTTTTTTTATTTTAATTTGCTAGAAGAGCCCACTTTCGATGTGACTATGGATAGAGCAGGTTCTCTGCCTTGAATGTGTTGTGCTAATCGGGATGCCCGGGAGTGGAGTGCAGTGAAGTCGGGATAATCACTTATGACAAGTGTGCTCTTTAATGGTTCTCTAGTGTTATGTAGGATAATGTCCACCGAATCCTTCTCTTTCATTGAAGTGCCGGTCATAGGAGCGAGTTTTCTCCATCTGGCGATGAAGTCGGTAAATTCTTTCTCAGGTCCATGCTTGGCTGCCATTAGATCGCTGAGACTGACTATCTCTTGGATCTAGTGTTTGTATTAGTCTAATAATTGACCGACTAATTCATCGAAGGTTTCTATCTTATAAAGCGAGAGTTTTACAAACCAATCTAAAGCTTCTCCTTCTAATGAGCGTTGGAAACAGCGACTGAGAAATCCTGGATTATCACGTATGGGCCGACAATCATTATAAAAGAGGGCCAAGTGATGATTTGGATTTTCCATACCATTATATTTGGTAAATTTCGGTGGTTTAAATCCTATTGGCAAATTAAACTCGACATCTCGACAAAATTTGTCGAATCCCAATGAGTGATCGGGGTGCTCTCTCTTGGCCATGTACTCATCGAGCATTTTAGGGAGATCTTTGATTTTAATGGTGCTGTCTTTTGGAGCGACTCATGAGAAAACCTTATCTAAAGAGTCATCGTTGAAGAATGTGTGGGCAGGTTGTCTCAATGGTGTGGCGCGAGCTGACACCGTGCTTGAGGTAGGAGGTGGCCTATCTTGTCGCTCTTGTTCTTCTGAAAATTTTCGTGGCCTAATGGTTTCGTATGCGGCAACCAACCCTTGAAGTAATTCCTCGGAGTCATTATCTCCTTTTTGTATTTTTTGAATACTGAGTTCTATGATCTATTGAGCGGTGAGGTTTTGTCCAGTGTTACCAGCTCTCCCATTATGATTATTACCGGTGTGTGGGGTGGAGAAGGGATTTTCTTGCTCGCCCGCCCTGTTAACTCTAGTTGTCGTGGGCTGGAATTGTGAAACGGTTCTTCTTCGTACGTGGGTTGTTATAATATCCTCATAATGGTTGGTCTCCTAAACTCACTCTTTGTATACCAGACATCTTGAGTCTTTGACGAAGACTCATATATATATATATAAAAGGGAATCTAAATGACACGATGGAAAGAAAAATAGGGAGATAAGATGAAAACTAACAATCTAGAAAAAGAGTTTACGAAAGAGTCCCATCGCGATCGCCAGTCAGTTGGTGAGAATTTTTTTGGGTTCCTCTCGGTCCCTGTTGAATCAGTGGCTCCAATTCTGTCTAAGTGGACTCTGGCGATGTGGCATTTGGAGTGTTAGAAATAAAGGCTTTCCTAGGAACCTTCCTAGTTTGTTGCGATCACCAACTGTAGATATTTAATGATGCTGCAACAAGTCAATGATCACGCTTTGGAGCGGGTGTGGGCTACTTCTTTTCTGAATCGTCCGCCTGCGAACATCTGCAGCTATTTCTTTTCTTATAATTTAGATAGTTTATTTTTTCTTCCCTTCCCCTATTTTTATTGTGGTTTTAATTAGTTTGGACTTCCCAATTCTGCTATGAGTTTAGTTATGTGGGAATTTATTATAGTTTATTTAATCTAGTATTCTAATCCTATCAGGAATCTAATTAATTTTAGTTTCCTAGCACTACTAGAATTCTATATAACATAATGTCTTAATACTATTAAAAGTCCAATTAACATCGGTCTCCTAATTGTACTAGGAATGCAGGTGTATTAATTTTAATGAAACTTTAATTAAACCAAGCATGCTAGTTGTACTGAAATTCTAAGTAAAGCATGTATACTAGTTGTACCGGAACTCTAATTGGAATAGAGAACTAGTTTTACGAAAACTCTAATTTAGGCAATGAATTAATTTTATATGAATAAAATAGAAAAATCTAGTTGAGGGAAACAAACTAATTTGATTAAAATTCTAATTACATCAATGAATTAATCGTACTTGAAATCTAATTAAAGTAATGAATTAATCCTACTAAATTCTAATTAAAATAAAGGACTGATTTGACTATAATAATAATCACAACGGTGAATTAATTATACTAAGATTTTAATTGAAATAAAAGGACCGATAATTGATACTGGGGTCTTATAAAGCAAGGAATTAACTATGCTAGAATTATCTAATTAAAATAAAGGAACTAATTTTATTGGTGTTCTAATTGAAGCAATTATTCTAAGGATTTAATTGAAATAAAGCATGAAAATTGACTATACTAAAATCCGAAGAAGAAATTATGGAACTGATATTATAATCCTAATTAAATCAACTAAGTAATTCTAAAAAAAAGTGGTTTACGCCCGCTATGCTAAGGAGGATTGGCCTCGTTCCCGAGGACCCTCCGTAAGCTCCCTTGGGCAAATCGGGTGGCGGAGATTAAAGTTAAATTGGATTCATGATGATAAAATAGTATTTTTGAAATTTTTAGAGTCGATTTCAGAGTAATAAATATGAGTGAAATTGAGAAACTAAAATTATAGAAACTAAAATTAATATTTAGGATTCTTAGAAATATTAAACTAAGAAATTAAATGAAAATTTAAATTTTTAGGACTGAATTCAGGTCCGAAATCAGAACATTAGACCGTATGATTAAAGACTGGTTCTAGAATCCAAGGACTAGAATCGGAAATTAATGATAGGATTGGAAATTGATATTTTAGAATGGAATTAAAGCCTAGGGTTGGTAAATTAGACCGTCAAGTTAAGGACTGGTTCTAAATTCTTCAAATTTAGAACCAGATATAAAAATCACGGTCTAAAAAAAAAGGGTGCTACGATCTAAGACTGAAAATTAAAACTAATAATTAAAACTAAGAAAAATCCTAAAGTTAAAGACTAGAAGCTATGGTCAAAAACTAAAAATTAAATTCTTACCTAGGGTCGGGGCTGCGGAGAAAAACCTCGAGGATTCTACCCTTGAATTTCGAGATCATGGTTAGGTTGTTCTATGTGTTCATTCTCGGAGTTCTCTGATTTCGGAATCCCTAAAAAAAGTTTGTTCTCTCTCAAAATTGCTAGCCTCCCGGGGTGAATTAGAAAAAAATCTTTTATAGGTTTTTCTCCAATTCAACCTTGTTTCAGGCATTTAACTGGATTGCGCGCCGGTCTCCTGGTGCTTAATCGCTTTCAGTCGGTCGCCGACTCAGTGGGCGATCGGCTGACTTGCTCAGCGAGTTTCCTAGTCCTAGTAGCGTTAGAACTAATTGGGCACCCATTTTGGCGTGCATAATCCAATTAAGCCCCACTCTTAAAGCGTTTAATGGAGGAAACTTAGGGATCAAGGACGGTGAGGTTAGGCCGGGCATTGGCCAATTGCGCACCGGTGATGGGGCGCTCAATCCGATAGTGCGTCTCATGATAGACACGTGAACGAGTCTCGAGTTGGTCTAGGGAAAGGAAGTCTAGTCTGAGAAGTGACTGATTGCACGCTTATGATTTGGCATGCAATCGAACTGAGCGCTTGGTTTTAGGCGCATAATTTGGGGTTGTCCGGGTCCGGGTCGGGCTTGAAATGCCAGGCTATTGTTTCAGCCTGCATTTCGACTATATACTATTGTTTTAATATATAGTCTCCCTACGTTGGGATCTTAGCCACATAGCTATTGTTTCAGCCTCTGTTCAGCCATGTACTATTGTTTCAGTGCATGGTTCCCACGTCGAGGGTATGGGGCCTGAACCACATAACTATTGTTTCAGCCTATGTCAAGCCATATACTATTATTTCAGTATATGGTCCCACATTAGGGTTAGGGGTAAAAAATGCGAGACTATTATTTCAGTCTGCATTCTGACTATATACTACTATTTTAGTATATAGTCTCCCTACGTTGGGATCTGAACCATAGAGCTACTATTTCAGCCTGTGTTTAGTCATGTACTATTATTTCAGTGCATGGGTCCCATGCCGGGGGTATGGGGCCTGAGCCATAGAACTATTGTTTCAGCCTGTGTCTAGGTATATACTATTGTTTCAGCATATGGTCCCATATCAGGGTTATGAGGTCAATGGTTGACCGAAAAAATTTGTATATTCTGAGAGGGCAAAATGGGGGTGTCCACACCACAACGTAGTGAAGGAACTCTTTTATTGGTTGGTTACTGCTAGCTTGATCTAGTTGTATCTCGAGAAGCCTTCCATGAAGGATAGCATTTCATGTCGACAGTGTTGTCGACTAGAGTATCAATGTGAGGTAACAGGAAGTCATCTTTCAGGCATGCCTGGTTAAGATTTCAAAAGTCGATGCACACTCGTACCCTGTCGTCTTTATTTGCGATAGGTACTATATTTGCAACCCACTTCGGGTAGAGGACAACTCTGATGAATTTAGCTTTGTGCAAGTTGTTGACTTCTTCTTTGACTTGTAGTGTGGTCTATGGATGCATTCTTCTCAGTGTTTGTTTGATAGGTTTAGCATCGAATTCTAGGACTAAAAGATGTTCTACTAAGCTCGGGTCCAGACTAGGCATGTTTTCGTAGGACCATTCAAAGGAGCTAAGGTGATCTTAGACGACTTGTATAATCTATTGTTGTTCCTTTGTGGCTTTGGCGACGACTTGAGTTTGCTCGTCGAAGCATTTGATGCCCTGTTGGAAGTCTTGTATTTTCTCAGCAACGTGTCCTTCTTCTTTGTCTGTAAGCTCGTAAATTGCAAAATCGCTACACTGGGGGGTTAGTTTTGTAAGAGGTAACCCTTCATCGATGTAATGATAACCGCGACATCCTTAGTAAGGTGTAGATTGAGGCTATTAATTCTCCTCTCGAAGTCGTAAAGTATCTCGTTGGGTATAATTATCGGCTTGTTTTTTTCGTCGAGATGCTTTGCGTTCTCGCGAAGGGAAAGTAGTAAGGTTGCATTGAGTGAGATCAAGGTGCTACTCTGAAGTGTTGAAAGTAGCGGCACAACTTTGCGTGAGTGTATCGGTTGATTCTTCCTCAACTTCGTTGACGTAACCACTACTCATAGCCTTAAGAGAGAAGTCTCTTTGCTAGTCACTGGAAGGGTCTGAGATGAAGGGCTCCCTCTATTTTTTAAATTTTTTGAATTTTTTTATATTTTTTATTTTCAAATTTTTAGGGGTTTTGGGGTTTTCTATTTTTTTATTTTTTATAATAGGTATGGTACAGGGTCGACTTCCTGAAGCAGAATCGAAAGGGTTGCTTCTTTTAGTTAAGGAAGCGTGAGGAGCCTTTTGAGTGAGCCTTCGAATGACGTGGACTCGTTGTGAATTCGGCAATTTCTTTGTAGCCCTTGTCTGGCATGATTCTTCAGATCAGTGAGGACGGAAAGGGTTCGGTTGATGTTTCAGCCTCTTCGATCATGTGAATCATCTCGTCTTTGAAGAAGGTTTGGAGGTTGTAATCGTCCGGGTCTTCTTCCTTAGACTTGGGGAGGGTGGGTTGGAGATGTTCTATTTACAGTGTAGGTGTGCCTTCGAGTGGCTCCCAATGTCTTTGATGGTGGAGACATGCTCTACAAGGGGGGTCGCTTCAGCACAGGATGCATGGGTCTTCCCAGGAGCATTCCTGGTTAGGTAGAGGTACCCCAGAGCCTCCTCCTCCATCAGCTATTCGCCGCATCTCATCTAGGATAGCTCTCTCGCATCGCTCTAGCATAAACGCGCATTAGCGGCAACATGGTGACTTTGGGTAGGGACATCAGCGTGGGCATTCCCAATTCTCCAGTATATGTCTGTTGACAAGTGAAAAATATCATTTTTCACCCCTAAACTTAAGTCTTGATAGACCTTTGAGAGAACTAAATAAGTGTTTTAAGTACCTATGTTGCAGCTAACAATAAAGACAGGCTTAAACATAAAAGCAGCTCAAAAGTGCCAAAAAGCTGACAATCCATGTCAGTCGAAAGGAAGGAAGTGAAGAAACAACCTCATCAGCTGTGGAAAAGTCCAAAAGGAAGAGGCAAAGACCTGTAAGAGAAGCAGGGAACAATTCGAACAGAGAAATACAATACAGAGTTCTTTTCGCAAAGAACCTGCACGTTTCGCAAAGAACCTGCACATTTCGTAAAGAACCTGGAACTCTGCGAAAAGGAATAAAACCTCCAGGCTTAGTTTTCGAAGAGCATCTGAACTCTTCGAAAAGAAGATTGAACTTTGTGAAAAGGAGAAAACACAATTCGAAGAGAGATTGAACTCTGTGAAAAGAGCTTGGACAACACTGCGCAAAGACCCTTAAACTCTGCGAAAAGGTATTCTGGAGATTCGCAGCTTTAACAAGGGCAATTCAGTAATCTGTTGCACGCGTCCCAATGTGTTTTAAAACCCAAGGACATTCCGAAAGATTCTGAGCACGAACCAAAGGCATATTCCTCCCCATGTGAACACCCAAAGATGAAATTACTTGGCGGGAACTTCTAGAAGTTCCAACAGATTTTGGAATTTCCTAACAGAATTGATGCCTCTGTTTCTTGATTGGCTGAACCAGATCAAAATTCGATTGGCGAGCAGATCTGGATCCTGGTGCTCGACTCCTATTGGATGATATGGATTTAACCAATTCTGATTGGTTGATGCACATTAGAGATGGACTTGGGGAAAGCTATAAATTGACGAACCATTTGCCCAATTTGGGCATCCAGATTTTGAGTTTCATTTCTAATCCCCCATTTCTCAGCCAGACAGTTTAAATCCCTGTAATAGCTTCACTTTGATTTGCAATCGAGAGCTGTGAGACGTTTCTGTAATTCAAAAGAGAGTTGTATTCAAGACTACAAATCTGAGAGCTGTTTAAGCTGTGCTCTATAATTGTAACGGTGGATTTGAAAAGGTTGCTGTAAACCGTATTTTCTCAATTGGAATCATGTTAAGGGTTCCCTCTGATCTCCTTATTGCATTAGACTCCTTTAGATTTCTTTGTTTTTTATGTAATTTCCTTGATTCATTAATCCTGTAAGAATTAGTGTTGGTAACCTAGTCTCTTACAAAGATTTGTAGTGATGTTTCTGCTCGAATTAAGGATTTGGATTAATAACTATTGGATGGTTTGTGGCCATTAAAGTGATGCAGACCATAGCCATAAGTGTAGCCTAATCCTTGAATTAGATTTATCTCTCTTACATCTGCTTGGAGCACGATGAAGATTGGATCACCTCTGAGCTATGATTTCTCATTAGATTTCAAAGACCAAATCAGAGTTAGATATTACTTCTCCATCTTTGTTTCAATCACTCCCCCAACTCGGATCTGGATCATTTAGTTTAAATTTTCCTTTGTTTTTAGTTTGTTAAACGTGACAAATTCAAACCTCTCATCTTATCAGCTTTCTAGATAGGATAAGAAGCCAGATCTGGTAGCTCAGATCTGGAGGTTTATCTTACATTTTAAACAAATTCTCTGTGGATGATCTTTCACTCACTTACTTTTAAAACTTGCTACAATTGGCCCTGATCTTGCAGGCTAATTCTCTTCCATGTCTTTGATATTTCTTTAATTTCTTATATAGTTTAGAAACCACTTGTAATTTGGCAACTTTAAAAGCTGTTTTCAAAATACACATAAATCAAGCACACTAAGAAACAACAAGTCTTTGGCGCCGTTATTGTTCTAAAATAGATAGACCTAAGTTTTTCATTTTAATTTTTATCGACTAAACTATTCTATTGTTTATACCGTGCAGTTATTCATATTCCGGTTTTTAAAGAAGGAAATTAAAGGAATTACGAAGGTTTTCTTTGTGCATAATCAGATTTTTTTTAGTTGTATGTTTGGTAGGAGGACTCTCAACGAGATTCTCCCATTGAATTTAAGTTGAAAGGCTACTACGAACCAAGCAAACAACACATGCACTCTGCTACTATGGGTGAAGAACCTCGACTTTTGAGGGATTACTTTGCACCCGGTGCTTATAATTCCCTTTTGCATTTAATTTCCCTCATGGAAGGAAATTATGAGATCAAATCCTCAACGATCTAAATGCTCCTTCCTTCCATGGGTTGAGTAAGGAAGACCCATACAAACATGTGGATGAATTCTTGGCTCTTTGCACCACATTCAACATAGTCGATGGGTCCGTATAACCAAGTTTAGGCTCTTTCCTTTTTCATTAAAGGATAAAGCTAGAGCATGGTTATCCATGTTAGCACCAAATAGTATCACTTCATGGAATGATTTACAATGTCAATTTTTAGCCAAATATTTCCCAATGTCTAAAACTAGCCAATTAAGACAAAGTATCATTTCATTCTCCCAAAACTCAATTAAAACTTTCCATGAAGCATGGGAAAGATTCAAGGAACTGTTAAGGCAATGTCCTCATCATCAAATTCCTAGGTGGCAGCTGGTTCAAAGCCTCTATCAAGGAATTGATCAAAAAGGCAAAAATATGGTGGATGCTTCTTGTGGAGGCACTTACTTACAAAAAATAGTTGAAGAGGTTTGGGACTTATTTGAAGTGATTGGTGAGAATTCAACTCAGCAGGAATCTCTGTCAAGAGAAATTGAAAATTCGGCTAGGTTGAACAATCACCAACCCTCAAAAGGGAAGATTTATGAGGTGAATGAGTTGGAAAGAAAAATGGATAATCTAACCACAAAATTTGATAGATTGATGGACTCACTTAAAACTGCAAATGTTTCAAGAGTAGAGGAGGCATATACGATATGCGGTCCCTACTCATTCATTGATCAATGTCTCTGCATCACGGTTCCCAGATTTAATGGTGGAACAAGCTCATGTTTGCTCAATCATTTAGACGAGATGCGATCAAATGAATATCCATGGAGAGCACACCCCAATTTGAGGTGGAACCAGGGAATTACCAATCCCAACAACGGCAACAACCAAAGAATCAAATGCCTTTCAAAAGCTGCACACGGTATCGTGAAATTTTTATGTCAACCAAACTTCGGCTGACCTCCACAACAACTCAGCACGCCTCAGCTCAAAACCCTTCCGTGTCCCTTTCTTTTGAAGATCAAGTCCTAAATTCACTCGAATTTAGGATCTTTAACTCAAGCGTGAATTTTCATGACGAGCATAAAGAAGATTGAAGAAACATTGGGACATGACTTTCAAATACCTTGGCAAAAGAGAGGAAGGAAAGTTACCCACCAACCTTTGAACAATCCTAAAGGAGTTCATGGTTGGAGAAGCTTCTAATTCACATGAAGAAGTAAAAACTGTCACCACTTTGAGAAGTGGAAAAATGATAGATAACAAAGTGGGTATTGAAGAAGGAAGAAATGAGGAAGAGGATAAAGATATGCAGCAGGAGCAACATAGTGATAGCAGTAGGGTTGCTGATGTACCTCAGAAAAATTTAAAAAATAAAAAACAGAAAAGTAAAAAAATTTCTGAAGATACTTCTAAAGCTGTAGATGAAAGATTGGTTCCTCATTTACCATTTCCACATGCAATGAAATCTGTATCTCCTTTTGATAAAGGGAACACAAAAATAGATGATATGATGGAGACTTTCAAGCAAGTCAAGATAAATTTACCTTTGCTTGAGGCAATCAAACAAATTCCAGCATATGCAAAATTTCTGAAAGATGTGTGCACTCACAAAAGACAATCTAGGATACAGTTGTCCAAGAAGGTCTTTGCTGTGGAAAGAATTAGTCAGGTGTTATCCATTGCTACACCTCCCAAACTTCAAGATCCTGGAATCCCCACAATCCCTTGCATTATTGGGGAACACACCATTGAAAAGGCTTTATTAGATCTGGGTGCTAGTGTCAACCTACTTCCATATTCTGTATATGAGAAGCTAGGTTTGGGAGAATTAAAACCCACTCATGTGGTGTTACAACTAGCAGACAGATCTGAAAGAAAGCCAGTAGGGATAATTGAAGATGTATTGGTAGGAGTAGATAAATTTTTCTATCCTGCTGATTTTCTAGTTTTAGATATGGAACCAACCAAAAGCAAAACTTCCATCCCTGTCATTTTGGGAAGACCATTCCTGGCTACTGCAAATGCTTGCATTCAATGCGTGTCCGGTATTATGGAAGTCTCATTTGGAAATATGAAGGTAAAATTAAATGTTTATAATGCATCCACACATCAATTTCGCTCAAGAATGTTTTCATGTTGATCTATTCGACGAACTTGTGGAAGGAACTTTACAACAATTTCTGCAGGGTGAAGACTTCACCACAGATATCAAAGATGCTTGGGGACATGCTGAAAAAGGAGCAAGTTTTATCTCCAATTCTGAGGAAATTAATGTTGTGCAAGGAACTCTTAAACAATCAGCAAGTTTTTCTTCTTGGAAACACCTACTCTCCCTTCCACAAACATCTAAGGTAATTTTGATACCTTCTTTTCAAATTTCCCACCGATTTAGAACTAAAGAAGCTACCCAAAATTTGAAGTATGTGTTCTTGGGTAATCATAAATCATTGCACATTATTTCTTCCTCTCTCACAAAGGAGCAAGAGGAAGAGTGATAGTCTTGAAAGAACATAAAAGGCTATTATTTGGACTATTCTTGATTTAGGAGGAATCACCAATTGCTTTGTATGCATAAAATCCACTTGGAAGAAGATGCAGAGCCTTCTAGAGAAATACAAAGAAGGTTGAACCCTCATATGCAAGAAGTGGTCATGAAAGAGGTTGTTAAGTTGTTGGATGCAGGGGTCATTTACCCCATTTCAGATTCAGCTTGGGTGGCACCTACACAGGTGGTACCTTAGAAATCTGGAATCACATAACCTCGTGATTCGGTGAGCATATGTCAACCGAAAACAAGCTGGATGGAGAGTCTGTGATTGATTACGTAAAATTAAATGCAATGACCGTAAAAGACCATTTTCCTCCCATTCATTGATCGGATCTTAGATAAGCTAGCGTGAAAAGCTTATTATCGCTTTTCTTGATGGTTACTCTGGTTACAACCAGATTCCTGTGTACCCACAAGATCAGGAAAAGACCACATTCACGTGCCCTTTTGGCACTTTTGCCTATAGGAGAATGCCTTTTGGTCTTTGTAATGCTCCTGCTACCTTCCAAAGATGCATGTATGCAATCTTTTCTGATATGATTGACCAATTTATGGAGATTTTTATGGATGATTTCTCAATCTATGGCAACAGTTTTTCCCAGTGTTTACACCATCTCAAATTGGTACTACAAAGATGCGAAGAAACCAATCTGGTTTTGAGTCGAAAAGAGCCATTTCATGGTCACCCAGGGCATTGTCCTTGGCCATGTTGTTTCCCACAAGGGCATTGAGGTGGACAAAGCAAAAATTGATTTAATTGCACATTTACCACCTCCCAAAACTGTTAAACAAATCAGAAGTTTTTTAGGACATGCTGGATTTTACAGAAGATTCATCAAGGACTTCAGTAAAATAACTAAACCTCTTTGTCATTTGCTGTGCCAAGATGTCCCTTTTGTTTTCAATAATGAATGCATGAAGGCTTTTGAATTCCTAAAAAATTGTCTGATTTCAGCTCCAATATTGCACTCTCCAGATTATTCATTACCCTTTGAGCGATGTGATGCATCAGATTATGCTTTGGGAGCTGTCCTTGGACAGAGAAAAGATAAGCTGCCTCATGTTATAGCTTATGCCAGTAGATCAATGATTGATGCACAGCTCAATTACACAACAACTGAGAAGGAGCTGCTGGCAATTGTTTTTGCTTTAGAAAAATTCAGGTCATATGTCTTGGGTTCACAAATAGTGGTGTTCACTGACCACTCGGCTTTAAAATACCTTCTGTCTAAGAAGGACACCAAACCAAGACTCATCAGGTGGATTCTCTTGTTACAAGAATTTGATCTACAAATTAAAGATAAAAAAGGGGTGGAGAATGTAGTGGCAGATCACCTCTCCAGGATTTTAACTGCTGAGATTGATAGGTTGCCTATCAATGAATCTTTCCCTGATGAGCAACTTTTTGCCATTAGTATACACAGTCCTTGGTTTGCAAACATAGTCAACTTTTTGGCTACTGGAAGAATTCCTCAACATTGGAATAGAATGGATAAAGATCTTTTCTTCTCAAAAGTTAAACACTTCATCTGGGAGGATCCTTATATGTTCAAGAGTTGTGCAGATCAAATAATAAGGAAATGCGTCCCTGACCAAGAATTTCATAGAATACTTTCTATGTGTCATGAACAGGCCTGTGGAGGTCATTTTAGTGGGAACAAACTCCGCAAAAGTTTTCTTTGTGTGTGGATTTTATTGGCCTGCACTTTTCAAGGATGCCCTGCAGCATTGTAAGTCCTGCCTGAACTGTCAAAAATTAGGCAGCATTTCCAAGAGAAACTCAATGCCTTTACAGCCTATTTTGGTAGTTGAGTTGTTTGATGTTTGGGGGATAGACTTCATGGGTCCCTTTCCTCCTTCCAATGGGTATACTTTCATTTTAGTAGCTGTGGATTATGTATCCAACTGGATTGAAGCCACAGCTACTAAAACAAATGATCACAAAGTGGTCTTGAAATTTCTTAAGGATCACATTTTTTCCAGGTTTGGTTTTCCCAGAGCCATTATTAGTACTGGGGGAAGCCATTTTTGTAACAGCCATTTTGAAACATTGTTGAAGAAATACTCTGTGACTCATAGAGTAGCCACTCCATATCATCCACAAACCAGTGGACAAGTGGAGGTTTCCAATAGAGAAATCAAACATATTTTGGAAAAGATTGTGAAGAAGGACAGAAAGGATTGGTCCTTTAAGCTGAATGATGCATTATGGGCATATAGGACAACCTATAAAACCCCAATTGGTATATCCCCATTTAGGTTGGTCTATGGCAAAGCATGCCATTTACCAGTAGAGTTAGAATATAAAGCTTTTTGGGCCATTAAAACATTGAACATGGATCTGACTACTGCTGGTAATCACAGGAAATTGCAACTTGCTGAGTTAGAAGAGCTGCGAATGGATGCATACACCAATTCAAGATTATATAAAGAAAAAGTCAAAACTTTTCATGATAAAAATTTATTGAGAAAAGAGTTCACGGCTGGTTCTAAGGTATGGTTATTTAACTCAAAGCTCAAGTTTTTCCTGTGAAACCGAGATCCAGATGGGATGGGCCATACATGTCGTTCGCCAGCCTTGAGTCAAGTTGCCATCCTTGATCCAAGTAATGGAAGAATCATAAAGGTCAATGGTCAGAGGCTCAAACCATGCATTGAAAAAACCCAGGAGCCTGTGCTGACCATCCATCATCACGAATCTTCAAAAATCTGATGGCCGAAAACTGTACATTATGTTTGTATATCATAGTTTGTGCTTATTTTTTTTTTTATCTCTTTTAGACTTTTAAATATGCTCAAAATCAAGTCGCAAAGTAATATTTCTCTTTTTGTAAAGTTCAATTTGCTTTTCGAATAGATCTGAAGCTGTAATGAACTACTCGAAAGAGAAGATGTGCTCTTCGAATAGTTGGTTCTAAAGCCAGTTCTCTTTTCAAAAAAATAATTCTGAATCTAACTCCTTTGCGAAATGATGTTTCTGAAGTTGTTAACTTGTCGAATGGTACTGATGCCATTCACAATTTTAAAAAGGACTCTTTTGGAACTTTTCAAAAACTTAAAAGCACTTTGCGATATTAACCTTGAGTATATTTAAACCCTTTCGACGGTGGGGTTTTCATTTCAAACTCTCTCTGCAGAGCGACTCCTCTCACTAAAACCCTACATCGTTCTTTCTTTGCACAATTCAAAAAGTCTACTACCTTTTTTGTAACTAATTGGTTAGATCATCTGCATTTTCAGAAGAGGATTGCCGCTTATAATCTGGAGGATTTCTGCAAAGCAAACAACTCGTTCAAAACAGAAACCCTAAATCTCGGTATTTCTTTACCCATTCTCTCTGGTTATCATATAGTAAGTTGTTCTGTGTCGGCATCTATTTTTGGGCATTATTATACATCGATTTAGGATGGGAAAAGCAGAGAAATCATTGGCTGCAATGTTTACCAAATCCTCTGCTAAAAAGATGAGCAAATCGACCCCAAAAGTAAAGGAAAAAACCAAAACTGCAACTAAACGGAAACTTTCAATGGATAAAACGGACAGGGTAGAAAAAGGAAAGAAAATTAGACATGAGGAACCCATCCCTGCTGCTGCTAGCCCTGAGCCTGAGCTTACTCCTCTGCCCATTCATTTGGTTCTACCCAATCCCTTCATTGAAGCTCAGAAGCTACTACCCGAGCTAATGGTTGACGAAACTTTTTTCGACACCAAACCAGAATGCCTGCCATCCTTAAGATACCTTAGAGAAGCTTCACTAAGCAATATCCTTACCCCCTTGCCAGAAAGAATTTACCCAAGAATGGTAAAGTTATGGTACCAAAACCTAGCCAAGGTCACTGAAAAAGATGCTGATGTCCCTACCCTTGTCATTTTTATTGATGATTGCGATCTGACTGTGACTTTTGAAGACATAGGGAATGCTCTAGGGATACCATTCCAATTTGATCCCTCTGGCCCTTTGGTCGCCCCGAAATTGCCTCTTTAGAGAGATGGCTGCCCATCTAACTCAAGGTATTGTGGGCGCGGGCAGCCCATCATGAGAAGAGACCTTGCTCCCCAATTTCTATTGATGGATTCCATTCTAAGGGATAGTTTTTATGTCATCAAGCCCAAGAGAGAAGATCACCAATTTTAGAGGCCCTCTTTCATTTTTCCAAGGCGTTTTCAATGCCCCTATGTTAATTTTTGAAGCCATGGCTGATGTCGATCAAGCTAAAGAAAGAGCAGAAGATAGCTGGCCTACCATTTGGCAGATTGATCACAGCCCTCCTCCGAGCCAAATTTGACATTGATACTGAGGAGCCCTTTGAAGTCATTACACCACACAATTTTGGAAAAAAGGCTTGAACTACAAGCCAGGCAATGCTGCGAAGGATGAGAGAGGCAGGTGAACCTGCACATGCCCCTATTGCTGCACCAGAACCTACAGTGGTGAGTGAACCAGAACTCACCCCTGCAGTTGAACCTGAAATTGACATCAACCCTGCAGTTGTGAGCGAGCCAGAACCCATCCCTGAAGCTGAATTTGAGCATCCAAATGAGCCTGCCCCTGCCATGTTACCAGACCCAATGTTATCCGAACCAGCTCTGCCAATCCCTGTGGTGACCAGCTCTTTAGCTGCACCCCTTATAGCTGAAACCCCCCTCCCTTTGGTGACCAGCCCTACAGCTGCACATACTCTGGAGGAAGTCATCCCTACACCCTACTCCCCCACTCCAGCCCTTGACAGTTCACTTATCCCAGCTGTCCCCTCTCCCATACTTCCCATCATTCCAATTTCGGACTCCCCCTCTACACCAACCACTCCAACCATTCTCACACCACCCATTTCACCCTCCAATGCCCAAGTTTTAGAAGAGTTAGCTACAGGATATATTGCCCCATCTCCCTGCACTCCTCTGCTCCCAAGCCCCTCACATTCCCCTGCTCCATCAGCCAACACACACAGGCCTCCCCACACGAACCGAGCCCCTCACTCTGAAGCTCTGCTTTAATGGGCTCTATTTTTGAAACAATGGAACTGGACCCCTCCCCTATACCTGCTCCTCTTCCATTCACCCACATTCCAACCTCTCCCTTTACAGCCATTGCACCTGCACCCTCCACCTCAGTTGTCCCAGTTTCTACTATGCCCACCGCTCCCACACCTACATCCATCACCCAAATCCTTACTTACCTCCAGTCCATCCAAACCCAACTTCAGATGACAATCACCAGAGCTGAACTGCTCCATACCTTAGATTCCACAACCCAAACCACCACCATCACCCCTGTACCTAAATTCTCTGAAGAGGCCACTCAAACAGATCCAAAACTAATATTGGTTGATCTGCCCACCCCCACCACTACTACCCAGGCTGCACATACTCAAACTGAAGCTCCTTTGATTCCATCCCCTCCACCCCTCCCCATTTTCTCTCGAAAGACGCCACTAGATGACGCCGTCTCCCTTTCTAGCCACTTCTCCCCTACCACATGGGCCACCTTAGTCCCCTACCATTCCATTCCCCTCCCCAGATATGCCACCCTCATCAAAGCCATGGAAAATAACCCTTATATCCGCAGAGATGTTCAAAAGGGGCTAGCTGATTTGCAAGCTTACATCCGCACCCCCTATGAAAACCAAATCAAGAAATTAGAGATTTTTATGAAATTTGAAAGAGATAAAATGCGGGACCTGCTGGGTCAAACATTTCAGCTGGTGAGGACTGAGCAACACAAGGTGTCCATGTTGCAAGCCCAACTGGATCAAGAAAAATTGAAGACCACTAGCCTCACCAAACACCTTGGCCTCATCAGAAAGATCAAATCTGAGGAGTATCTTGGTTGAAAAACACTATTCGAGAAAGCTCAATCCGATTCAGACTCCAACACGACTCTAGCTCGATTATGCGGTGACTCCAGTTCGGAGCCACCTGAACCAACCTATGATACAGATTTTGACCCCAGTTATTAGCTTTCATTGTACTTTTTGTGTCATACAGTTGCAATATAAAATTCTGTTTTGTATACTACTGTGCATTTTTTTTCTGTCTTCTTGCCATTATTACTTTTGTTGTTTTTCTTTCTTATATTTTTCCTCTGTTTTGGACCAGTGTGGACCCTGCTTCCCTTTGGTTTGGGGGTATGGCAGGTAGGCCAATAAAATAAGTAAGTTAATGCTTGATGCAGCTTATGACCAGCAGAATTTTTGAAAATAAAGTAATTTCACACCTGTTGTTTTGAAAAATGAGGAAGTTAAAACTTTTTTAAATTGATTTCTAGTGTAATTCTAATACTTTCATGAAGTGAAGGTCAGAAAATTTCTAAAAAAATTGATGTTTTAGTAAACCAAAAATGAGAGAAAACAGTGATGATATACCTCAAGAATTTGATAGAAAACCACACCCAGTGAGATTTGGGCCTGCTGAAATGTATTCTTTGGAGGTATGAATTGGCAATTTTTTTTCTGCTCTAGGGACTATTTGAACCGGCTTGCTATCACTAGAAGTTACATATATCCAAGTTAAAATAGCTTGACAGAAATCATGATATTAAAGACATGATGTAGGGCCTTCTTTCGGACAGTTTGAACTTCAAAAAGCCCCACCTTTTAAAACTGCCCTTGATACACACCAATTGAGCTTTATAAATCCAAGATTTCTTTGAAACCTCATCAACCTCATTTAGCCTAACCCTCACTCTGAGAATTCAGAAGGTAAAGGAAGGAAAGCTGAAGAAAGGGGAGTTGGGTAACAGTTTGGTAAAAGAAAAAGAAAAATAATTGAAGGCAATGATGTATTAGCAGAAGAAAGGTGGCATTCCAGTCAATGTTGCTTTGAAAAGTTAAAAAAAAAAAAAAAAAAAAAAAAAGGAGAAGGCATTTCATTGGAAGTTTGAAAAAGAAAGAGAAAAAGATGGCCACTTTGGCTCTGAAAATTCAAAGAAGAAGATGAAATTGTGCTGAATTGAAGAAGGTGTGTCTATCAGCTCCTTACCTTGACTGACTTCTCAATTTTAAACTCCATTCCACCTCTTTATTCTTGATAAATTTCACCCATAAGCCACATTACAACCCAAGTTAAAGTCTTTACTAATCAATGATGGATTGAGCTGTCATATGGAGATAAGGATTTGTGTAATCTATGGTGAAAAAGCAGAATTTAATCAAAAGCAATGCCTATGCTCCTGCTTACATTCCTATTTGAGGACTGTAATTGCTCTTGAGCTGTGTGAAATAGTGCAACCCTCATATTTGCATGGTGAGTGAAAACCCTGGTGAGAGTTGAGTTTGAAATCAAATTATTTGGGGTAGCATCAAAACTGAATTTTCAAATAGAAGGAAAGCTTTTCATTAATTTTCCTAGTAAAAACTTTTTGACACCAACTGAGTGAATGGTAAAGGAATTACAGCAGAATTTTAGTTTTGAACTGATGTTTTCTTGAAAATCATCTTACAACTCGATCGATGCGGTGTGAATAATCTGATTGGATGAAAGTTTGCTTTAATGAAGCATTAATCTTAACTGATTTATTGGAGAAGTTTGTGGGTACCTTCACTGAAAACCCTCAGGAGACTTCACACCTCCACTAGGGATCACCTAGGGGTTTAAAAGGCTTGTTGCATAGGCTAAATGCAACTGTGCTCCTACAAAAGTGGCTCTTTACTTTGTTTTTTGTTTATTATTCTTTTCTTTGCTCAGGGACTAGCAAAGCTTAGGTTTGGGGGTGTGTTGACAAGTGAAAAATACCATTTTTCACCCCTAAACTTAAGTCTTGATAGACCTTTGAGAGAACTAAATAAGTGTTTTAAGTACCTATGTTGCAGCTAACAATAAAGACAGGCTTAAACATAAAAGCAGCTCAAAAGTGCCAAAAAGCTGACAATCCATGTCAGTCCAAAGGAAGGAAGTGAAGAAACAACCTCATCAGCTGTGGAAAAGTCCAAAAGGAAGAGGCAAAGACCTGTAAGAGAAGCAGGGAACAATTCGAACAGAGAAATACAATACAGAGTTCTTTTCGCAAAGAACTCCGCACGCTTGCAAAGAACCTGCACATTTCGTAAAGAACCTGGAACTCTGCGAAAAGGAATAAAACCTCCAGGCTTAGTTTTCGAAGAGCATCTGAACTCTTCGAAAAGAAGATTGAACTTTGCGAAAAGGAGAAAACACAATTCGAAGAGAGATTGAACTCTGCGAAAAGAGCTTCAGAAGCCACAACACTCTGCGAAAAGACCCTTAAACTCTGCGAAAAGGTATTCTGGAGATTCGCAGCTTTAACAAGGGCAATTCAGTAATCTGTTGCACGTGTCCCAATGCGTTTTAAAACCCAAGGACATTCTAGAAGATTCTGAGTATGAGCCAAAGGCATATTCCTCCCCATGTGAACACCCAAAGATGAAATTACTTGGCGGGAACTTCTAGAAGTTCCAATAGATTTTTGAATTTCCTAACAGAATTGATGCCTCTATTTCTTGATTGGCTGAACCAGATCAAATAGTTCTGATTGGCCAGAACAGATCTGGATCTTGGTGCTCGACTCCTATTGGCTGATATGGATTTAACCAATTCTGATTGGTTGATGCACATTAGAGATGGACTTGGGGAAAGCTATAAATTGACGAACCATTTGCCCAATTTGGGCATCCAGATTTTGAGTTTCATTTCTAATCCCCCATTTCCCAGCCAGACAGTTTGTCTGAAATCCCTGTAATAGCTTCACTTTGAGTTGCAATTGAGAGCTGTGAGACATTTCTGTAATTCAAAAGAGAGTTGTATTCAAGACTACAAATCTGAGAGCTGTTTAAGCTGTGCTCTGTAATTGTAATGGTGGATTTGAAAAGGTTGCTGTAAGCCGTATTTTCTCAATTGGAATCATGTTAAGGGTTCCCTCTGATCTCCTTATTGCATTAGACTCCTTTAGATTTACTATTTTTTATGCAATTTCCCTTGATTCATTAATCCTGTAAGAATTAGTGTTGGTAACCTAGTCTCTTACAAAGATTTGTAGTGATGTTTCGCTCAATTAAGGATTTGGATTAATAACTATTGGATGGTTTGTGGCCATTAAAGTGATGGACCATAGCCATAAGTGTAGCCTAATCCTTGAATTAGATTTATCTCTCTTACATGCGCTTGTAGCCGAGATGAAGATTGGATCACCTCGCCAATGCAGATTTCTCATTAGATTTCAAAGACCAAATCAGAGTTAGATATTACTTCTCCATCTTTGTTTCAATCACTCCCCCAACTCGGATCTGGATCATTTAGTTTAAATTTTCCTTTGTTTTTAGTTTGTTAAACGTGACAAATTCAAACCTCTCATCTTATCAGCTTTCTAGATAGGATAAGAAGCCAGATTTGGTAGCTCAGATCTGGAGGTTTATCTTACATTTTAAACAAATTCTCTGTGGACGATCTTTCACTCACTTACTTTTAAAACTTGCTACAATTGGCCCTGATCTTGCAGGCTAATTCTCTTCTAATTGTGCTGATATTTCTTTAATTTCTTATATAGTTTAGAGCCACTGTAATTTGGCAACTTTAAAACTGTTTTCAAAACACACATAAATCAAGCACACTAAGAAGCAACAACAATGTCGGTACTCGAAATCACTATCGGAGTCTGACCCCTCGTTTTGTGAGTGGTTGCCTTCCCCGAATAATTTTAGACGGTCCGCTCTAATATGATCTTCTAGTTCTATGGCAGAAAGATTCATCCAGTAGTCCTCATCATCTCTTGACGGCAACTGCTCATCCTCTGAGTTCATGGGCTCTTCTCTTTGGGATTCGCGGTAGGTCAGGATGAAAGCACATACCCAGCAGTGAGGCTGGTATGGTTGAGAGATCCATGGATATCCCCATGGGCACTCCCACCTTGAGAGTATTTACTCAGAATCTGCGTCATTGTTAGGATTAAAATCTTCGCTTCATAGCTCGTCCTTGTCTTTGAATAGCCTTCGAAGGTCCTCGCCTAGTTGTTCTTCCATCTCAAGCATGGGGCGATCTAACCAGTAGTCCTCTTCGACACTTGGCGGTGGATACCATTCTTTTCCTAAGGATCTCCAGACTATCTGAAGCTGGGGTGATTTCAGAGATTGAGGGGTTTCTAGTTCTAGTTCTTCTTCAACCTCTATTGTTGCAATGTGGAAGGCCTCTTCGTCGGTTGACCCTCAATCTTCTATGAGTGGCTCATGACTCGGGCCGCTCCGATTTTCTTGGTGATAAGTTTTCTCAGCTTCAAATAGTTGTTCGACGCCTTCAAGTGCTCGGTCGAATTCTTCATTTTGGTCTAAGTTCATGAGGTCTGCGAAGGCTTCGACCATTTGCTCGATCTCCGTGATTTGGGCTTTGGTGAGGGGTTCCTCTCTCTTCAGCACATCGGCCTTCTCGGTGGTTCCGTAGACAAAATGATCATAAAGTGACCATTTAGGCAAAGTTGGGAAGGTGCCAGTTTATTTCCCATCTGGTCGGTACCCTACACCAGTGTTCTTGCGTGCTTTTTTTAGGATCATGGGGCCTATTCGCCCTTGGTTATTCTTGTTGCGCCTTGTTTGTGGGGCATACCCAAGCTGGTACATGAGGTCCCATCCTTTCGTTGTAGTTGGGTTTATGTTGTATAGTCGCGTGAGGTCAGGACCGATCGCCCTCTTTGTTAGGGCTCAATGGCATGTCGGGGGAGACCATGGATGGCTGATTTTTGCAAGTGATGTGTCGTGGGGTCTCTATCTTCTTCATGCATTTGGTAGATATTACCGAATCATGGGCTGTTGGAATGCTTGCTGTATAGTCAATATCCATTTCCTCGAGGGGTGTGTCAGCATATATCCTGATGATGGAGTCCTCGTGGGAGAACTTGACGCATTGGTGATACATGGATGCTACGGCCTTCATGGATTCTAGCCACTTTCTTCCTAAGATCAGATTATAGGTACTAGAGGAGTCTGAGACATGGAATGTGACGTCTTTAGTTACCATCCCGAGACATATTTAAAGCTTGATAGTTCCTTTGACGAAACGCTAAGAGCCATCATATGCTATGAGGGATAACAACGATGGTCTTATGTCTTGTTCCGTGTACTCGGGCATTTTGAGCATCGTTATTGAACAAATGTTGAGTTTCGCTTCCATGTCGACTAGTGCGTGAGGCACTGAAAATCCTCTGATTATGACCGTTAGGTGTATGGGTGTTAAACTCCCCATAATGATTCCTTCGACATGTCGGCACCTTTAAAGGTGAGAACTGGAGGTTGTGACTTGACCGAAGTGTTCTGGTGCATTAATAGTCGGTGATGCTTGTTGGTTTATTTTATGTCTAAATGCTGATGTTTATTTAAGTGATGAGATGGTAAAATCAAAATACAAAGGTGGAGTAAAATGGCTATCAAATCAGTAACCTAAAGTACACAGCCTACAAGATACAGGGCTATTGTAGCAAGTTTTGATAAGTTTGAGTTTGTCCCACAGAGAAATTGATCTAGAACCCACAATGGGCTATAATAGTAGGCCTCCAGATCTGGCTACAGATCTGACAATCCTAAAGAAAGGGAGTTACGTGTTATAACTACACTAAACTATCTACTAAGAAGAAAAGAAATAAAGTGCAGTCCTATCCTAAGAAAGGGTTATGAAGAAGGTGGATGATGCTGTGTTAACATAAACATAAAAAGATGTGAAGTAAGCAGTTTAGGCTAAGGTTAATTCAGTTATGTAACTCAGATTTAGGGTTGTCTCTGTAGTAAATCCTTATTGAAGTGCTATCAAAAACCCCAGCAAGGTAGAAGAATCTAACTTAACCCATACCATTTAGACTGCCTTTAAGTCTATAATCTGTCCACTTAAATGGTCACAGACTATCCAATAGAGTCTATTAAATCTCATTGATTAAATAAAAAAAGCTAACCTAATCCAAAGGAGTGGACTGATCTTAAGGGTATAATCTATCCACTTAAATGGTCACAGACTATCCAATAGATTTCCTCAAACCAATGAACTAAATTAGACCATGAATACCATAGAAGACACTATGTTTGCCAGGCTACAAGCACCCCAGATCTGCAACAGATCTGGCAAACATTCATAGGAGTTTCAACCCAGAAAATCCTGTGTGTGTGTTAAAGGCCATTAGCACAATGCTTGAACACATAGGAAAAGCAACAGGTTGAATAGGGACTTAAATACAGCTGGTCATTGCTACAAAAGGGCTACAATGATCCAGCCCAAAAGTCTACAATCACTATAGAGAACCAAATCTAACAACTGATAGTGGTCAAATAAAATAGAGGGGAGCTTGTTCCTACACAACCTCTCATTAGGCTACAAGCTCAAGTGCAGAGGAGAAGAATCCTTCTTAGATTTATGACCAAGACCTGCCCTAGGGCTATAGTTTGTCCACTCAAATGGTCACAGGCTATCCACAGAGGCTGCCTTACCCACAGAAGATGAGATGGAACATGTAAACTGCTGTTGCCACCGTAGTCCCAGGGCTACAAGCTCAAGCTTCTATGGGCCTTTCAATTAGCTCAAATCCTAACCGTGTACTATAGCCTGAACAAAACTATGGGCAAATAGGAAAATAGCAGATTAAATGAAAATATAAAGCACAAATTCCATTGATCTAAATTTACAAATAATGAAATTTCTTAAGGCAACAGCCTTGCGCACAACAGCTCTTCACAAAATCCCAATGTTTAATGACCTATTACAAAACTAAATGAAACTACACCTAATTGCTTACCAAAGATTTAGCCAGCAAGTGCTGGGCTAAGAGAGAAGAAAAATGGAAAAAGAGGTGATCAAACCCTAACCCAAACCCTAATCTGCTTGAGCTCTCAGCCGACAGAGGTTGAAGGAGAGAGTGATTGATAAATTCTAAGTTACAAGCACAGCTTATATATTCAGTCCTACTGCCTTGGCTAAGAGAAGAATAAATCCTAATATTTCTAGTAGATGTGGAACTATTATAACCCTTAGATTTCTTGGAATGTGTGCCTCAGGATGTGTGCCCTAGACCTGGGAAAATCTCCAAAAGGTCCTTCAGTTAAGATTGAGAAGTGGAGAGCCCGAGCTTCACGAGGCTACTTTCTACATATCACTTCTATCACATAGTTGTTTTATGCTTTTTAGTTCCTTCATGTAGCTTGCAGAGTCCTCACAAGGTAGAATTTAGCTTTGAATATTGTTATCTCGCGTAGAAGGACTTTGGATGATCACACAGCTGATGTGGCATTGAATGCACTCGCACAGAAGGACTTGTAGTGCTTAGCTTGCTCACGCAGTAGAGCTTCAGAAACACCTGTCATGAGGTACTCGTGCAAATGCTTTCACATCTCGCTCAGTACAAGATTAAACTTCCAACCGTGCGAGAGCTACGCGAGAAACTTCTAGGCATCTCTCTCTTCTAGAGCCATGCGAGAGCTTCGCGAGGCTGTGGCTTCTGTTCATGCAATTTGGTCTCGTGAGGTAATGCATGCGGTTGCTTTGAAGCTTGATCCTCGTGAGAGCTTTGCGAGCTCTATTCTTGGAGGCTTAGTGCGCAACTACTTCGCGAGTTCTTTTATGTGTTGATCGCAGCTGAAGTGCGCGACTACTGCACGAGAGGCTATTTTGTGATAATCCCCTCACTGAGTTGCGTGACTACTTCATGAGCTCTAGTGTGCTGCATGTCTTAGTTGAGCGAGGCAGCACCTCAACTACGCAAGATAGATCATTTGTTCCTCCGCTGCTATGCACATGCTTCTGTTACAGCTTCCTCCATTCTCATCTATGCTTGGTTCATCTGTTGGACTTTCTTAGTCCATTATGACATGTAAAATAGTCGCCATTGTGTGTACCACCATGGTGCTCCATCAATCTCTTGCTCAGATGTCATCTTTTGCTTGAATTCTCTATCTTCTTGGCACCAAAGGCATGGACTTTGTGTTAAGCTGCATAATTTATTACTAACTACAAAACACACTTCAACAACAGTTACTAGTCAGCTTCAAGGTCTAGCAAGGGCTAGGTTAAGAGGTGAAAAGTGGTACTTTTCAGTGAATAACACACCTCCAAACCTAATCTTTGCTAGTCCCTAAAAAAAGTAAAATTTTAACAACTACTCTAAGAATGTAAATGCCACATTCGTAGGGAGCACAGATGCATTTAGCTTATGCATCAACCTTTTTAAACTCCTAGATGATCTCTAGTGGAGGAGTGAAGTCTCCTAAGGGTTTTTAGTAAAGGTACCCACAAACTTCTCAACGAAACAGGCAATAAAAGTGCAACACAATGGTTAATCAGTTTGAAATAAATATAGTTCCTTTCACCCTTGCTCTGTCAAAATTAAAGGAGTTCCAAAGTAGTTATGCAAACAATTTAACACCTCAGTCATGCACGCATGCTCATCACATCCAATCAGCTGACACCAAGAAAACAATATGTGCAAAATAGTACTAAGCTTATCAGTACATCAGAGTTCAGGTTCAAACAATGCCCAAAGACCTAATGCTTACCAGGGCTGCTTCTCACTGATGAATTTAAGGGTGTACCATTTCACAGAAGCTTAAGAGCAGTTATATACCCCAAATGGGTTTGCAAACATGAGCATGGGCATTGGTTCTAATTTCTGATATCATAAAGTACTCTCACCATAGATTAGACATTCTCTCATCTTCACATGACAGTTCATTTGATTTTGGATCAACAAGGGCTTTTCATGGGTTGTAATATGGCTTATTGGTGTGGGTTGTAAGGAATAAAAAGGGTAAAATGGGATTCACAATTGAAAAATTAACACAGGTAGGAGATGATTCATGACTTCACCTTCTTTATTTCAGCAAAACTCCATCTTCTTTTGAAATTTCAGAGTTAAAGAGGCTAACTTCTTCTCTTCTTTTCAACTTTTTCAATGAAATTCTTCTATTGACTTCTCTTTCCTTTCTCTTCCCTTTTTTTTGTTTCTTGTATTTATATATATATATATATTTGTGATGGTTGCCACACATCTATAACTGCTACATTGGTATTTACAGATCTCCTCCTCTCTCCTTATCCTTTCACAAAATGTTAAACTTTACTCACCTATCTTCAACATCCTCTCCTATACCTTCTGAATTCTCAGAGTGAGGGTAGGGTTGTATCAAGTTAAGAAGATCAGGTTCAAGTACTTTGGTGTTTGTTGAAGAAAAATGGGGCATTAAGGGTCAAAAAGTGTATGCATAAGGGTAGTTTTACAGGTTTGATCTTTTAGGCTCAAACTGTCCAAATGAAGGCCTTGATCCTTTCCTTAGTGTCATGATTACTGTCAAACAGCTTCAACTTGGGGTGTCTAACTTCTGCTGAAAAGGGCTTGACTCAGTCAGTCCTTAGAACAAAAAAAATTGCCCAAGACACTCCTAAAAAAAAATTTACAGGCTCAAAGCTCACTGGGTATAGTGTTCAATTGAACTCAAAGGGGTATGCTTTCACCTATTTCTCTCCTTACTGATTCACTAACTACTGTTTATAAAAAATTTCTTGATATTCACCTCATAGAAATATTGATTTTTAAATGATTTTTGTATTAAAAAGGTCTTCACAGTGTTTAAATTTCCTCACTTTCGAAATTGCTTAGGTGAAATTCATTTTATTTATTTCTCACTTAGCTAAGACTGTTGCACTTATGTTAACTATATCATTGGCAATCCTTGCCACACCCCCAAACCTATGAGGAGTATTGTCCTCACTGATTCAAAGATAAAAGGGCATGTGCAGCAGGGATCATACACAAAAATAGACAGAAAATAAAGTAAGTGAAAGCATTAAAGAAAGCACATACAAACAACTAAAACAAACTAAGTAGAAATGAAGATAGAAAGTAAAGCAAACAAAACAAAAAAAAAGGGAATTGCATTTATACACAAACATTTGTACAATGTAAGGGAAAAGAACTACACAAAAATTATGCAAAAACATCCTAAATAACTACAGGTGCATATCTGGACATCCTAATTATCTGCTGGTTTAGTCTTGACTTGGGATCTTTTCCCATTTTCTATAGTAGCACTAGGAGAAGTAGCGGGAGGGGGAGGCTCAATTGCCTCTGAACGAGCTGTGCTAGTTAATTGTGCAAGTCTCCTTTCATGTATTTCTGCTTTCATTTCAGCAAGCCGAGTTCTTGTTTAATAGAGCTCCCAGGTGGCCTTTGCGACATCTTTTAAGGCAGCTAATCTTTTCCCTAGGGCATTTGCTCTCATCTTTTCCGTTGCTGCAGTATGCTTTTGAGCTTCATACTGGATCAAAATTCTACCCCATCCCTTAGATATACCCAACAGTTGAACTCGGTGATCGAACTCCGTCCGACTAATTTTTTCTTTATAGGGATGTCTGATGGAAGTTCTGATGGTAGCCATGCCCTTAATGACATCATTCTTCCGGTATGGGTTCTCTTACATGGCATGAAGGAGAGTGGAGTATGGAGGGATGTAGAAGGATGAGCAAGTAGGATGGGCTACTGATCACTAGAAGAAGGACCAGCCAGCAAGGGAGAGGGGATGGATGAGGTGAATATGGAGGGTAAAGGGTGATGGAGTGCCAGTTCAGGCTCTGGTACTGTTTGGGTTGATGTTGAGGAGGTGGGTATTAAGTCCTCCACTTCTGTTGCAACAGCAGAGGTTGTTACGCAAGTGGGATATCGGGTAGGGAGATACTGGGCAACTGGATGGGGATAGGTTGGGGTTCTGATTGAAGGTCAGTTTGTGTGGAGGCATTGGTAAATGTAGTAGGAGGGGTAATGGGAACAGCTTCAATGGGTGTAATGGCAGGTGTGGTGACAACTAAGGTTATGGATTGGAGAGAAGGAGGTGGGGTAGGTAAATGGGTGATTGTTGGGATAGGTAGCTGTTGTGATATTGGGTATAAAAGTGATAAGGACGCTTGAATGGCTTCTAAGATGGTGTAGATTGAGGCTTGGTTGGGGAGGGTGGAGTGCATGGCATGCAGGTTGGCATCAATGGATGATTGGGTTTGGGAGTTGGCCAACACTTGGGCTTGAAGGGAGAGTAATAGGTTAAAGATATGGGGTAGAAAATCAGGGGTCGGTGGTGGAATTGGTTGAAATGGGAAAGTGGATGCATGAGTGAAGGTGGTGGGCTATGGAGAATGTAGGGGAGGGGTGTAATGTGGAGGGGGAGGGGAGTCTGGGAGAGTTGTAAACTCATAGTTGATGTCCTTTATGATAGAGAACATCATGGCTGAGTATCCCTCCTCTAAAAGAGGGATTTGGTCATGGGTAGGTGGGGATGGAATGGATTGATGTAAGGGTTCAAGGAATTCAGATGGAAAAGGTGTGGAGGTTTCAATGGGTTGGGGGTTGTAGTGGAGAGCTATGTGAGATTTCAAGGGTGTAAGGCTCAGGCTCTAAGGCTTTGGCTATTGGGGTTGGAGGTAGGCCAATGGTTATGGGTGTGGTTTCAGGAATTAGGATGGTTTGTGATATATAGGTGGGTTTGGGCGCTTTGTGGGCTTTTGATAATTTTCTTTTCTTTGTATAGGTGGCCTTCCCAGATGGGCTAGGGTGAGTTGGGTAAGTTGGCAAGGGTCGAGCTATGGTAACAGTAGGTATGGGGCCTAATGAAGGTTGTGATGTTTGGGTCGAGGGGGTAGTGGCTGGCATGTGAGGTGAAGGGGTGGCTAGTAAGGTAATGGCTTCAGATGTCGAAGTGGTGTTGGCTGGCACACTTCAGTGGGCTGCCAGAGATAGGGTAGCAGAGGGTGGAGCCACAGAGGCTGCAACAGCAGCAACATTAGATGTTTCTATTACATCTGTCTTCTTCTTCTTCTTCTCAATGAGAGTGCCACTGACCTCCCATTGTTTCTTCCCACAATTTCGGGGATTCAAGGTAATGGTTTCTTCATTCATTTGAAATGGGTATCTTCCCAGCTTCAGCAAGGCTGTAATGAGCCTACAGTATGGAAGGGAATAGGGTTTCTTCTTGATCTTCACCTTCTCAACAATGTTTGTCATTCCTTCAATAATCAACTTGGCAGCAGCCAAGTAGTGGTTCTTGTCGAAGGAGAAGAGTGCATTAGCAATAGGAGACCTCCTCTCCTGCTCATGTCCAGAGCAATACACATTTTTCCTTAGCACCCCATCCATAAATCTGAGGTGGGGGTTCATATCTCTCTTCCTGATTGATGCCCCTGATGCAGTGACCCCTCCAGTCAGCTCCTTAAAAATCTCTGGGATGGTGGCTGTCAATGTGGGACGCAAGTCACACACAGGGCTGTACTAGGTAGGTATCCCAAGTATTCTAGCAATGGTTGCCTGATTAAACAGCATCTCAAATTTGACTATTAGCACTAGCAATGCTGGGTTCCCTTCATCCCCAGTCTTGATTCTGATATTCTGCTAGAATAATCACACTAGTCTAGTCTAGGGAAGACTAGTTGCATTGGGGGCCTCAGTAGGGGCAGCAATGTGTCTTTGGTGAGGTACTCCATGGAGGCAGCTATCTCAGGTAGCTCCTCAAAGAAAGATTCATCGAAAATTTTCTCATCCTCTATCTTAATTGCTGCAACAAATTTAGATGGGACCCTGAGATATTCACCATCTTCTTCCTCTTCATCCTCAGGGACTTTAGGGGTTACTTCCTTGTCCATTTTCTATTTCTTCTTTGATTTCTCAGGGCTTTAAGTCAATAGTTGCTCTCTGGCCCTCTTCTTAGGAGCAGATTTCTTTTTGGTACCTTTGGTATCAGAGGCTATGCCCTTTCCTTTCTTCCTAATTTCCTTAATTTGGGGCTCCTCAGTGGGTGCAGTTACGACAAGGGTCTCCACATTGGAGGCCTCTACAATTCTTGATGATTTCTGAGTGGCCACAAGGCTCACATCAGGTGGTGGGGTTACCAAAGCAGACAAGGTATCTACGAATTTTAAACCCGTGGCAATAGCTATTAAATTTCTTCAAATTAGAGCTTGAAACTCTCAGCATGTGTAATACACACTTCAGAAATAAAATAAAACCCAAATTGCTCTCTACTTACTCTAAATTAATGTCCAATTAAATCAACCGAGAGAGAGTGAGAAATCTTACCAAATGATAGCTAGGGTTTCACCTCACACGCTGCACAAATGTTCAAATCCCCCCAAACCTAGCTCAAACTGACCAAGAGGTGATGGGGAGTAAAATGGTATGAGGAAACTAGCTGAAGTGGAGTGGAATGGGTTGTATAGAAGAAGGGGGAAAAGAGGGAGCTCGGAAGTGCGCAGTGAAAGCTAGTGCAAAGAAGTAGAATGGATGAAATGGTGAAAATCGCTAGGTTTATAGGGTTGAACCCATGCTTCGCGCAGCTGTCGCCAAGTTATCACAAGGTACAATTCTCACACAGTTCACAGCTAACCTTGCGAGAGGTGCTATCATGAACTAGAAAAGAGCTTCGTGAGAATAAATTTAAAAGATTTATGTGCCTTATGAGGCACTTCACAGAGTTGAATTTGGGCCATAGTGTGCGAAGCAGTTTCTCATCTCTCGCATAGCTTAGCTTGTAATCTGCGTGAGGAACACCCATTTGGAGTATTAGGGACTTCGCAAGGCAATTTAATGGTGTGGCCTTCAGAATGTTAGCTCGCGAGGATCTCGCGCAGTTCAAAAATGTGATTTCTATTTTTCATGTAGTTCCCTGTTGCTGACAGGATAGAGCCTCGCGAGGCTCAATGTCAGCCATCAACAGGTGCCTTTTGCTCACGAAGCTCTCGCGCGGTACAAAATATCTATCATAACTCTATGAGAAAGCTTCAGGTGGCTCGCGAGCTTAAAATTTAGGCCATTCAGCCTCGCAAGAAAGCAACACTTAACCTTTACTTTCAGCTTGTGCCCTGGCATGTGCATGTACAATATCATGCACCAACTCTTTGATATGTACTCCATTTCATCATGATAATTAAGTTACCCTCTATCAACATTGAAACATCACAAATTAAGAATTCCAAAGATAATCTTTCAGATCAAATTCATGACTTGTATTGTGAGAGCATCTCAACTATCACCAACAGACTTGAATATTAAATCCAAATGACAGATATGCACATGTACTCAAAACAAAACAAGACAAAAGAAAATCAAACACACAAACAAAGCATTATCACATAAGCAGTAATTGAAAATTTTCTAAGCAACATAAAATAAAACACACAATCAATACATATGGTACACACATTCTTTGGTTCTTCACCACTCACCTTCATTTATTGTTCACTCTCTATGACCTCTTCAATTGCCTTGTCCTACAAAATTATCATCCACATGGGTAGAGGATGCTTCTCTAATCATTGACTCTCCCTTGGGGTTGGCTAAGGGTTAACTAGGCAGTCTACCCTCCTCTCTTTTGTTCAAAATATTACAGATTTGACCCAGCTGGTCCTCTATTTTCTTACTATTTAGTACATGAGATTGCACAGTTTAGACTAAATTCTCCAAATTCTGCATAGATGCTAGCCTTTGCTCTTCAAAGGAAGAAGATCTAGGCTGTTGTGGGGGCAAGGCCAACTGTTTGGGATGTGGGACAGGCAACTGAAAATTCTGTCTAGGTAGGTATCCATGGTTAAACTGGTGTTGGGGCCTGTATGGAGTTGCCAACTACTGTTGTTAGGGTTGAGGATATGTATCTTATCTCTACCTCAAATTTGGGTAGTTTCTCCGTGAGTACCCAGTAGGCAGCTGCCCAAATGCTTGGGCAGCATTGGCTTGCGCCAAAATAAAATCAGAGAATTGGTTGACTGATGGATAATCTTGGAGTGAATGTGTGGGAGATTGGCATATCAAACATGCCTCCTCCACTTGTGCGACCATCCTAGACTACATCACATTCATCAATTTGTCAAACTTTAAGCTCAGATTATCTACCTTCCTCTCCAAGTCACTTTTCACCTTAACTTCATACATTCCACCTCTAGGGGTGGACTCTTTCACCAACTTAGCTTGGGTCTGGCTGCCATTGCGAGACAATGACTCTTGGTGCATGGAATTTTCCCATATGATATCAAACAGCTCCTATGCCTCATCAGCTGTCTTGTGGAGGTAACTACCACCACATGAGACATCCACCATATCCCTATTATTGGGATTAATTCCTTCGTAGAATACTTGCACTAGTTGCCACTGTGGAATTTGATGGAGGCATTGTTTTAACATTTTTTGAAATCTTTTCCATGCTTCATAAAAATCCTCAGTTGAGGACTGAGTAAATGAAAAAATACTAGTCCTCATCGGGCTGGTTTTGTTCATGGGGAAGAATTTTGTCAGGAATTAGCTTTGGAGGTCACTCCATGTTTGAATGCTATTGGCCGGGAGCTTAGAAAGTACGGTGCTAGCTTTGTCCTTTAGGGAAAAGGGAAAAAACCTCGGTTTTATGGCTGTAAGTCCCAATCCAGCAATATCGAAAGTGATGCAAAGTGCCAAAAATTGGTCAATGTGCTGGTAAGGATCTTCCTTACTGAGCCCATAGAAGGATGGCAGTATGTTGATAGTAGAGGACTTGATTTCATAGTTTCATTCCACTGAAGGGAATTATATGCAAAAGGGAGATGTGTAATCCCCAGGTGTATTATACTCCTTCAGGGTCCTTTGCCTCTCAGCCATTACAGCTGGTTCAATTTCAACAGGAGGGCCTTGTGTGGTGTTTCTTGTTCTAAGGACTCTTTCAATCTCAGGATTTGGAGGTTCCAACTCAGGGTTAAGAGACCTTCTTCCATGTATACATACACAAACTTAGCAAGTAAGGAAAATGCTTACAGCACACAAAGAATTTTCAAACTAAATTAACAAATTAAAAGAGTTACACTAAACTAATTACAGGGAATCCAACATTAAAGGACTAAGTTTTAGGATAAAAGAAGTGCAAACAGAGCTAGCTAAACTCCAGCTACAGCTCTAGCTTTTCCCTTCTGCTGTTGTCCAATTTTGCAAAAATCTCACAAAGAATTAGTAGCACTTATTATTCTATTTATGGCATAGCTACGAAGAATTTTCTAAACTACAATATAATATAACTCAAGTCTACTAAAAAGATCAGTATTCCCCGACAGCGGTGCCAAAAACTTGTTGGTTTACTTCAGGTCTAAACCGTCTTATATTCCACAAGTAAGACGGTAGAGAATGACTGTTTTCGACAGTCCTAATATAAGACGATCTGAAGCCATCTCATATTAACCACTAAAGACGATCACTGAGCAATAAATAAGACAGCTCATGACCGTCTCTAATAAACCGTCCTCTATTGAGAGACGGTCATGAGCTGTCTTATTGATTATATCGGAAAGTCCTTTTTGAACCGTCCTATTTGAAAGACCGTTCAAATAAGACGGTTTGGAACCGTTGTATTTTTTAAATTTTGGAAAAAAAATTAAAAAATAAGACGGTCTTAGACAGTCTTTTTTTTTTAAGTCGTTATAAAAAATATATATTTATAATAAAAAATCATAAATGAGTATAATAACAAATTTTACTACTACAAATTTAACCCCCACACACACTTTTTGATATAAAGCCATAATGATACATAATGTATCATAGAATAACAGCTCATTTCATGTTTCCTGATGTAAACCGTCAATCTTTAAAACGTTCATAAATAGGAAGAATGTACACAACAGAACAAATAATAAGAGAAGCAAGTCAAGGAATTTCCCAATATTGAGTCCATATTTAGTGTGGTGGCTGTTACAGATTATAATAGTGTGAAGTGAAGAGCCCCAAATCAGATGATCCTTGATAGTACGGTTTTAAAGCACATAATCTGAGACAAAGATTAACCTGCTCGATTGTATGGTAATTTACGCGTAGGCTCACCAAAAGGGTGATAAGAGTAATCATACATACACAGTTTGTTATATATGAAACATTGTTTACCATAATCATATTGAATACCATCAAGAGATGCATGATTAACACTATCCTCGGGCCTGCCGACAACTTCACCAATCTGGAAGTTAGAGAAACTACTTAAGTCAACATTGCCAACTTAAAAAAGGCACATAATAACAATACTTAAAATACAAAATACAATTGAATGTCACACGATTTTCTAAAGATTTTAGAACATAAAACAGCAACAATATGTCTAGAAGAATGAATTTTACAAACAACGTAGAGAATTTTCTAGGGCTGTGATCACTCACTACGGAAAACTTCTAATGAAATGATAACATATGGACAACTAATGACCCATGTTAGCCCAAAAAATGTTAAATACTTTCAATTGATTCGAGGAAAAAAACCAAACTTCTATGTACATTAAGAACATCAAAGTGTTATTGCAGATCAAACCAAACAAGAGAATCAAAATTTTAAAATAGAAGAACAAAATAGTGAGTACTTTATCCCGCTTCTATTCCCTTGAATTCCATGAATATGCAACGCCATTGTCCCCTTCTCGGATAACTTTTGTCTGCCCATCGATATCCCCTGATCATCAGAAAAAGGACCATTGAAGAACACAAAAACATATTATAATAACAAATGGAGAACTAATGTCCACATAGCAAAAAGTCGGTCTCTATTCAACCCTCTTTAATGAAACACCAATACTTATAAGGATAAAAAATATTCAGCCGCAATAATATAACAAATAACAAAATAGAACTTATAGAAAAAAGTGAAAAAACAACCCACTAATAATATTGCTATTGTTGCTCCCAATTTTACCAACCATTTACCATCCAATCCTAGGTTTGGACGATTTCAGACATCAAACTTGACTATTTCAATATGGAGAGTATGAGTTCCAACTGCCATCTAGTTCTTTTTTTTTGTTTTTTTAAAGTCTAAAAGGAAGTTCGACGTGGGTGAAGCATTCACACACTGGACCAGAATTCAGTTTTGAATGCGACATGGCACCCATCCTCCCTGGGGGTTTTTGAAAAAACTACAAATAAAAAATTATTCGAGTCGTCAATCTAACAGTGAAAATTGAATGGTGAACTGATGAAATGTTTCGCCAATGTATTGACTTTGGCCCCATCCATGTCCCCAAACTTGTGCTTGGGTGCCACGTAATAGTCTGGTCTTGTCCAGCGTTTGAAGGCTGAACTTGGCTGAGCTCTTTCTTTAAATAATGGAGAAAAAAAAAATGGACTCAAGCTAGTCAACATTTCCCTAAATTTTGTGCTTAAAACATGGATGAGAAAGTTGAGAGAGAGAGAGAGAGGAGCATACCCAGGCTTAGTGCTTATCTTGTCAAACTGCTCTAGAATAAACAAGACACATGTGTGCCTCAATAAAATGGCATGGAAGGACTCAGACAATTCATACATACTCGAAACATTGTCCAAAGAAATATCCTGAACAATTTAAGAGATTCTGTTAAACACCCCTTCAAACCAATTTTAAAAAAATTAAATTAATAATAAATAAATAAATAAAAAGTCTTTGAAATTCACCTGTGCAATGGCATACTCACAGAGACGCTTAAGACCTTCTAAGAGATACTGATCAGCAGCTCTGAGAAGATCCTGTGTGATATCTAGAGTAACATTGACCGAGCCTGTGTATATGAATCTGTTGAGAAACAAAAAAAAAACCCAACTTGTTGACAACCCAAATCACACCAGGAAGGAACAAGTTCAAGAAACAGCAAAAAAAATGAAATGAAATCACCAACCTCATCATCAACTCAAATACCTCCCTTCGTATATTAGGAATTTCAATGTCTCTTGCATCCTTCTCCTATAATTGATTTCGACAATTAATTTACTCATACATATAAAATGAGTAGACCAACTCATAGCTAAATTTCGTAGAAATAGATAACCAAAGATATAGAAACAAGCCCATCTTGCAATTGTGGGCACTAGATTATTACATCTTTCTATTGTCACGGTTAGTAGTTGTGTATTTGTTTAAGTGAGGTGGTTGTAACATAAAGTAGTGTGGCAGTAACACCAGTGTTTTTTAAGGGTCCTTAAACTTTTTGAAAACTTATTCAAAATTGAATATATACATATAGGGTTGGGCCTATGGCCCAATAGAAAGGTTGACATTATCGGATGACTGTAGACTAGCGGATTCATATGCTTTGAAAACAACCACTTGGCAAGTCGCACCAATGTGAACTGACTCATGCCTGAGATGAATTGGTTTCAGTCATCATTGACTCAGCTACCGAGTGATAGTAATGTATTATAGACCAGCTACAAAAAAAGTCACAATGTACCAGAAAGGAGCCAATAAGACCCCCTACATTTGGCCAAGAAAAAGACAATCAAATGAGATATTACGTCAAGCCTATTGTTCACCAGCACCTCTATCCATTGGTTTATTTTCTCATGAACGCTAGTTACTACAGAGAATCTAGAAGACTGTACATATTTGTATTCTGAAAACTTGGCAGTGGAATGAAATTAAATCACAATGGAACTTAAAAAACACTGGTGTTACTACCACACTACTTTATGTTACAGCCACCTCACTTAAACAAATACACAACTACTTACCGTGACAATAGAAAGGAGTAATAATCTAGTGCCCACAAGCCTAAGCTACATATCATTTTCAACAGAATCAACATCATAAATTCACAACAGACCAGCATGCACATGGAAACAGCTTAGCTGAAGTTTATACACCTATATGACTCAAAAGTCCTACCAACTCAAAAGACCAGCTACAATCACTTTTTCCATGAACAGATAACTATAAAAGCCTAGGTTTAAATTCATCATGAGCCAAAGTCCTACCAACTGGATAAAAAGTTCACGAGGACAAAAGGTAAACTAAAAGAAAGAGGGCATGAATATTTTAAAACATCATAAACACTGCAGAATATACACCAGTTTACTGACAAACTGCCATATTGCAAACACAACGAATCCAAAATCTACCAAACTAAAGGTGGATTAAGTTCCACAAAGAAAGGATTAACCTTGAAAAAGAGTCCACTGAAAATGAAACAAGTAATCAGTACTCTAACGAGAACATGCATAATCCACACAGATTCTTCTATATAGAAGACTGATACATCTGGACTGATAAAGTTATCTGCAATCCTTGCATCCGGTCCATCCAGATCCTACATCAGAAACCACACACACAGCTAGAGATCTAAGTATTAAATTATAGTCTTGTTATTTTATTTTCAGTTTTCGATCTAGTTGGTTTACCTGGAGAATGGATTCTAGCGACTCAAAGATCGTCCCAGGAATTACACCTTTGACGCCTTTTAACAGTAAGTGAAGAAATAAGAACTCACTTTTTACATCATGATCCAAGCTACTACAACTGTCTTAAAAATGTCTGTCCAATGAAAAACAAAATTAAGATTAGAATTGGAACCCTTGTTTCCAGAGTCTAGACTAATTACCTTTGTCATATTCATAATAAAATTAGGAATTGTGGGTAAACAATCCCTTTTCCCTCCTTTTTCCGGGCTTGGAACCGGCAATACAAACGACATTGTATTGGCGGAGTTAAAAATGGTTAATTAAGAGAAATATAACCTAACATTATCTTAATTTATAGCAAAAACCTAAATAAAAGTTCAAGAAATTATAAGATGTCTCAATAGGTCCAACAAGTAACATAAAGTCCAAAATATGCTACGGGCATGTCCAGCAGATAGAATCTAATAAAATTGGGTTTTACGGGTGGGCTATTGAATTATGTTTCCCACTGCATTTCCTAAGGTTCCTTCTTCTAGCAATTGCACATCAAGAAAGAAGACAGTATCTACAATGATGTCATGTAAACCCTCCTCAGCATGTGTCGCTGATAGTCTTCCTTCAGCGGCGATATCTTGCCTCCATATCAATTTACAACGGCCACCTTGTTATGTTGAAGATGCGCCCGTTGAGGGAATCTATAAATAATATTATTAAAATGTTATATTAAAGTTCATTGGATCATATAAATAAATATTAAATTAATACCTTTGAAGATGAGCCCATGCTCTGGGGGGTGGAAAGTGTTTGAATAATGGAATGAGGGGCTTGTGAGTTCCTCATCCACTCCTACAGGTGAAGTACAGTCTCTGATAACTTACTATATTGGGACTGCAAGCTCTCCTGAGTTGATTGTTGCTTTCGTATCATGCTAATATAAGGTGTTGTGTACTTGACCCGAGTCTTGGATGCACCAAAATTCATTCCCTTCACCTGACCTCTTGAATCAGGTCCAAGTATCTATAAATAAAATTATTAGTATATATAGAACAATTTTCAGTAAAACAATTTAGAGATTCAGTGAAGGTTAAAAAACTCACAATGGCAACAATGTCATGGTCTAAATCTTTCTCAGCAGATTCAAGATTTGAAGCATGTAAAGCCTTTACTGTAATCTACAAGATAAATGAAAAATAGTGAAGATATATTTAGAGATTAAACCAAATGATATTATTCTTATCACAAGTGGGTCCAAAGCAGTGCCATCTTTTCCCGAATGGGAAGTCAACCCCAAGGTTGTCCTATCAGGACTCTTCCCAGTTTTCTCCCTCTGCTCATAAAGCTTCAACAACATAGATTAGGGATTATTTACTGAATAATGAAATATTATTATTATAAATAACAATTCACATACCAATTCTTCGGCGACTCTAGCCTACCCCTTTCTGCCGGATCGGTGAATACTTTTCATCATTTTCCTACTCTGACTACTAGATAAACTCTTTGATTGGTATTCGGGTGAGGAAAAGTAAGTGATAAGCAAGTTCTAATTTTCCTCCCTAACACTCAGTGGCGTATTAGCTTTTCTCTCTGTGTCATTGCTATATTTTTTATAGTGGTTGGTGTATAGGGTGCTCTTCCACTTTTTCCATACGTCACCCACCTTAGACATAAACCATTCCTTCCTCTCTTCTAGAGTAATATATTCAAGCAGCGAACAAATAATTTAGTTAGTAGTAGTTTAATATTTACTTTGATTGAAAAATTAATGGGGCATAAATGATTCAAATATACTCACAGCGACAACATCCCAAACATTCTCTTTAACCTCCAAGGGAGCTTCTTTCCATTTTTTTACAGTTGGTGAAATGTATATCCTCATAATACGACCAATGCATGAGGCAGTTGTGCGGCATGGGGTTCAGTGGGGCCAAAACTATTGAAACTTACCTCAATAGGGGCCATATATAACTGTCATATATAATTTCACCGAACAATATAGTCATATGAATCTAAAATATAAAGTATTAATAAAGATAACGATCAAGTAATCAATATAAGATAACCATTTTAAATTATAACTTGGAAAAAATAATCATTGCACACTGATCAAGCAATCAATAACAAGTTCAATGATGTCTGTCACTCAAACTTATAAAGATAAATGTGAAACAAAGTCAACAATGAAGATAAACAAAACTATTTTATTCAAAAAAATTATTCTTTCCATATTGATCAAACATTCATCCTTGCACATCTTCTATGTTATCGTTTTCTATGGGAGAGAGAATTTCGTTCATTCTTATTTCGAAGACTAATGGGTCCTCATAAGCATCTACATCCCTGTTCATTCTTTTTAGAGCATCCAAGACAACATATGATTTCTCCTCCTCGGGATTCATATGATCTTTGCAGTTGAATACTTGCATTGCCTGAGAAGCAAGGATAATTGGTTCATCTTCTTCTTTTGTCTTTCTCTGTAATCTATCTAAATCAACAATCCGCAAATTTGTATTTGGGTCAACTTTACATCCATTGACACTATCATCAACATGTACCCAATCACAATAAAATACTGTTTCTTTAAAGTCATAGTAATCCAACTCCAAAATTTGTTGGATGACACCGTAGTACATGACATCCTCAACCATGGGGTTCGTATCCCTAGGTCCTGACACACGTGTAGTTAAAGCCTTCAAGGAGACTCTGCTATTTTGTGTCGTCATATTCTTTTCCGACTCGGCTATATGATATTAATACCCATTAACAAAATATGCATTATACGAAATTGTTGTAAACTTTGGGCCATCAACAAGTCTTTTCAAGGTAGAATTTTCTACGGTTTGTAGTTGTTGCTTAAGCCACAGAATGTATTCCATAACCATGTCTCTATGCAGATTACTTCAACCCTGAATAGCAGGTATGTGGCTTTGTCGGTATGACTGGTACTTCCTGCAGATGAAAATTTTGATGATTGTGAGCGTGAACTAACCTAACTCACAAACTAATTGCATAAATAATTGAAATCTTACTTTTCCCACTCGGCATTGCCTGCAAACTGGCTCAATACCCATTTCCTTGCTTGTTAGTACTTTACATTATCAAGGAAATATTGCTTTCCTTTTTTATCTATAGGATATCCGCATTCACTTTGATCATCCAAGCGTCCTCGCTTATGACTTTCATTACTACTTCGAGGATGAAATTCATTGAGTATGTCATTGCTTCATCCATTAGGTAGCACTCTGTAATGCATCCTTCTGGATACGTTTGATTCACTACATATCGTTTATACGTTTTCATCATCCTGATACATTTGTTCTTAATTAGAATAAATATCAAATGAGTCAAACTAAAAATAAACATATATCTGAATGTTTTATTTACCTTTCAAAAGGATACATCCATCTATATCTGACAGGTCCACAAATTTGAGCCTCCTCCACCAAGTGCACAACAAGATGTATCATAGATATAAAAAAAGGTGGGAAGTACATCTCAAATACGCATAGTGTTTCAACTATGTTTTCTTTCATCTTCAATAGTTCTACATGGTTTATGACTTTCAAACATAACACATTGAAGAATATTGATAAATTTTGAATAGCGGCACACAATGCCTTCTGATCTGGCTTTTTAAAAGCATGCATCAGTAAAACGGGTAGGAGTTGTTGGATGAGGATGTGATAGTCATGCGACTTGAGATTTTTTAGTTCCCCATCCTTTAAATTCACATTATGTTTCCAATTTTCGCAATACCCGATAGGGACTTTTAAATGATATAAAGTCTCACAAACTATTTTTTTCTCTGTTGGGGAAAGAGTGTACGAAGCTTGAGGACAAGTGATCTTGTCATTCCTAACTTCAGGCCACAATTTTTTCCAACAACCAGTGAATCCTATATACTCTAAGTCTTGACGAACTGCAAGTCCATCCTTAGTCTTACCCTTTATGTTCATAATTGTTGCAAAGAAAGTTTCTGTCACATTTTTTTCGATGTGCATCACATCCAGGTTATGGCGAATAGGTAATTTCTGTACACACAAAGGACATTTCAATAGGTAAGATTCTTGCATATGAAGAATAAAGTATAAAATGTAAGTCAAAAAATGATTATAACAAACCTCCAAATATGGCAAGTCAAAAAAGCATGACCTCTTTGACCATGGCGTGTCATCATTTTGACACCTCTTTCTCTTCAGGTCTGTTGGATCCTTTCCGAACTTGGTCTCGATAGTTTGCAATTTGTATAGTAGTTCAGAACCACTCAAGCGCCGAGGAGATAAACGAAGTTCCTCCTTGCCATTAAATTGTGATTTTTTATGCCTACGGGGGTCCGACATCTTTAAAAATTTTCTGTGGCCCATGTAAGAGTTAAGACCTGAAAAGTACCACTTTTCACCCCTTAACTTAGCCTTTGATTAGACCCTTAGCAATCTAATAAATGCTTGTTAAGTGTTTTCTGTAGGTAATAAACAGCAGGGCAATAAGGCCATGAATCCTGCTAAGGAGCCTGTTTTGGCACCAGAAGTCCCTCAGAAGAATGAACCATGAATCCAGACCATTGAAGAACCTCGCGCAGCTGACAAAGCTCCAGAGGATTCAGAAAAATACACTTCGCGCAATCCTCGTGATGTCCTAAGACTTCACAAACAAGTTCCCGCACAGTAGAGTGACAGAAGAGCCTCAGAAGCCTTGAGTCGCGCGACTCTCGCGAAGTTTAGAAGTTAAAGGTCGTGCAGCCCCCATGCAGTTCAAGAGGACCCCTCTCACCCTCGCACGGTTCGCTTCGCAGTGAGGAGAGAGCTTGAAATCTGCCTCGTGCGGTACCGCTTGAAGAGTCATGGATGCAAATATCAAGAGAACCTATCGTACAGTTTAGAAAAGCCTCAATGCCTCGCGAGGATCCTCGCGAAGATCCATTAAGAAGTGAACTTCTCGCGTAGTTCTCACGCTATTCAGAGAGAAAGCAGTCTCACGAAAGCCAGAATTAGCCTCGCGAAGTGAAGTGGAAAGCTCGCGTAATTCCCGCGCTATTCATAATTATCAATCCAACTGCGCGAAGCCCAACCCAGCGAGAGCTTAACTGTTTACCATGCAACTGCTTAAAGCATCAAGAAGTTGCAACCACGTGATGTTTAAAGCTTTATTGTTAAACCCAACCACGCGAAGACTAGAGCTACCGCGCGACAAGTCTGGGAATCGACTGCAACCTGGCAAAGCTCTGAACTCTAACTTCCATCATTCTGCAGAGGACTTTTTAGGGATTTCCAAGGATTAGGGCACACACTCACACGCTCAAATCTCCATGCACGTGCCCCGAGGCATCCAAGGATCATTATTTGGCCATGTGGCATCATTAAAATTAGGGTTTCCTAACCCTAATGCGCCCCCACACCACTGCTATATAAACCTAAGCCTAGTTTAGGTTTAAAGGGGGATACCAAGAGGGAAATAGAGAAGACTTTGAGTTAGAATTTAGAGGAGGAACTCCTATCTCATATTTTGTAATTTTCTTTTCCGTTCTTGTTCTTTCGGTAACTGTAAGTAGTTTTCTTTTTCTTCTTTTTCTTCTCTCCATGGCTTAGCACTTGCTGGCCATGCCTTTGTATGTCTATTGAGGTTAGATTAATGGAGTTTTTATAATAGGATTTGTACTCTTATGGGATTTGTGTATTTGAGAGTTGTTCTGTGCAAGGTTGTTGCCTTGTGATCCGCCATTGCTTTGGCTGTGTTTCAAAGAAATGGAGGACTGATTCTAAGGATCCACTCAGATCTAAGTGACATGCGTGTTTGGGCTATCACGGTCCTATACAGGCTTAGCCCCACCACAGGACCCACTAGATCTGAAATTCTCATGGGAGCCTGCGCTAGTGGCCTTGTGACCATGGTGGTAGCAGAAATTAACTTGTTTTGTCTTGGGCTCCGTGAGGAGGATAGCCTCTGCGATAGTCTGTGACCATTTAAGTGGACAGGCTATAGCGTTAGGGTGAATCCAATCCGCTGATCCAAGACGGATCCTTCTTCCCCGAGCCTGAGCTGTTAAGCTTGGTAGGAGATTGTGCAGAGGCAGACTCCCCATATATTTGTATAGACCCACTATCAGATGTTAGATCTGATCTGGTTATGGAAATTGTAGGCTTTTGACTGGACCATTGCAGCCCCACTCAAGCAATGGACAGCTAGATCTAAGGTGGTACTCAATCTCTTGCTGGTTCTATGTGTCTGGGCTATCATGGTCCTATACAGCCTTAGCCCCACACATAGGGATTTAGAGGTTGAGGTTCCCTATGGATTCCCTGAGCTTGTAGCCCGGATGAAGTAGTGCCTACAATGATTAATTTGTTTTGACCCATCTCTGGACTGTGGTTCCCCTATGGGATAGTCTGTGACCATTTAAGTGGACAGGTTATAAACTTAAGGGATTGGATCATGGCATAGGGATGAGTTGAATTCTTCCTCCTCTTTGGTGATAATGTAGCCCTTGGACAGGATTTCCATAACATCATATCTGAATCTGAGTTACAAAACTCCTTTGATCTAGACTCAATAACCTACTTCTCACCCTTTTATATTTATTTTCCACAATCCATCCATCTTCTCAACCCTTTCTGTAGTTAACTCATTAGGCTATCTTAGAATACTTAGAATAAGTGACCTTAAACTCCCCTCCTTTTAGGACTGCTAGATCTATAGTCAGATCTGGAGGGACTACTAGAGATGGCTCCTTTGGAGCTGTAGATCACCTTTCCCTGTGGGACAAACTCTTACTTATGAAAACTTGCTACAAATGGACCCTGTATCTTGCAGGACTAGGACTTCTCAGTTGTTCTGATTCCATCCCCTATTTTACTCTTTCTTTGATTTTAAATAGTTTTTACCACCAACATATAAAACAAGCACACTGAGATGCCACAACAAGTTTTTGGCGCTACTGCCGCTGTCGGGGAAAGATGATCTATTAGTAGACCCTTAGTTTTTGTATTTTTAGTATTCTTTGTAAATGTGAATAATTGATACTGCTGATATAATTTTGAATCTTTCTTGCAGATCTAGACAACAGTAGAGAAGGACATTGGACTGCATTTGGAGATTAGCTACCTCTGTTTGCAATTCTCTAACCTTTAACACTCAGTCAAGTTTCTTTGAAAATTACATAGCAGTTGTTTAATATAGTTGTAAATGTATGTCTTCTTAAATTTGCTGTAAATTTGTTAAAAAATTATTTGAATCAAGTGCAATGTGAATGCAAGGAGTTGTCCCTGCTAGTGGTGTGTTTGCATGCTAGGTAGGAGATCTCTTAGTCCTACTTTAGAGCTATTTAACCCTGAGCTAGAAAGGGGTAGAAGACTGGTAAGGAACAGGCACACCACAGTAGAGCCCCCAACTGAATCTGAGACAGTATTCATGGGTGAAGAACAACCCAGAACTCTCAAGGAGTTGAATGCTCCGGATGAATATAACTCTCCATTCAGCATTCAATTCCCTGATGTTCAAGGGAATTATGAGATTAAAACTTCAATCATCCAGATGCTGCCCTCTTTCCATGGGCTCTGCAAGGAGGACCCTTATAAGCATATTGACCAATTTTTGGCCTTGTGCACCACTTTCTATATCGCTGGTTTGGGACCTGAGGCTACTAGGCTCAGGCTCTTTCCCTTCTCTCTAAAGGATAGGGCTAGTACCTGGTTGGCTACTCTTCCCAACAATGGCATCACTACATGGAAAGACCTGCAGACCAAGTTCCTAAGAAAGTTCTTCCCTGAGACCAAAACTAGCTAGTTGAGGAAGGAGATTCTTGCTTTCGCCCAATCCCCAACTGAGGACTTTAATCAAGCCTGGGATAGGTTTAAGGAAATGCTCAAACAATGCCCCCACCACAAGATCCCTGACTGGCAGCTTGTACAAAGCTTCTACAATGAGATCGATGAGAAAAATAGAGATATGGTTGATGCCTCTTGTGGTGGAACCTACATGCACAAGACCGCTGATGAGGCATGGGAATTATTTGAGGTAATTAGTGAAAATGCTTTTCAAAAATCATCCCTGGCAAGAACTAGTCAGGAGTCTGAGTCAAAAGTAGGGCTTGCTGCTTTGTCAAGAGGAAAAGTTTATGAGGTGTCTGGGAATAATGACCTGCAGCTGCAGATGGCTAACCTCTCAGGGAAGTTTGACAAATTACTGACTGTGATGCAACCCAGAAGGGCTGCTCAAGTGGTGGAGGCATGTCTGATATGCCAGTCCCCACAGTACACAGTAGAGGAATGTCATTCTGCAGGGCAGTATCCTGAATTAGTTTTGAAACATGCTGCTGCTGCGCAATCTTATGGCCAGCAACAATCTGGTGGCTACAACATATATGGATACTGACCAAAATGCTGGTTACCAATGGAGAGACCACCCAAATCTGAGGTGGAGGCAAGACAACTATATGCAGCGCCAGTAGATGTTAGCCTTACCTCAAAGTCCACAACAGGAGTTCAATCAAGGATATGCCCCTAGGTCCAATTTCCAGCACCAGCAGCAGCCCCATCAACAACCAAATCAGTTGATCTTACCCCAACCTCAGCCAAGAAATACTTCTTTCGAGGACCAGGTCTTGACCTCACTACAAAACCTGGGGTCCTTGGCTCAGACTGTGAATTCTCATGGTCAGAGCATAAAGAAGTTGGAAGAGCAGCTAGGCCAACTATCAAATGCCTTAGCTATAAGAGAAGAGGGGAGGTTACCCAGCCAGCCAGTGGTAAATCCCAAGGGCCAATTTTTGATTGCTGAAGGATCCTCAAGCCCTGAGGGGCAGGGGGATCTTTCATTAAATTGATTCCCAAATCTGTGCATGGTGTATGTTATGTATTCTAGTATGGTTTGTTCTTTTTACTGTTTTTAGGAATTTTTAGTGATCTTGTCAGAGTTTGAATGTATATGACCTGAACAATTTGTCTGCCTGCTATGCTTCTGGTCCCCTTTGAATTGATGTTTGTGAAAGAATGAATGATGATTAGATTGTGTGATAATGAGAATGTTTTGGATATGAGGTTTTGATTAAATGCTTTTTGAGCAATTGCATGATTTATTGTTGGGAAAGCATGGAGAATCCTGTTGTGAATGAATAAGGGTGTCCCTAGACGAGAGCATGTGAGACAATAGACCCACAAAGCAAAGGTTAAAGGCTGACTTGTGGGTGTGTTCATTTTTAACTCTATTTAAGCCGTCGCACGGTTCTGAAGATGTGGCTAGGCTCCCTCTCGCACAGATCATAAGGAACTATTATGCCCTCGCGCGGTTCAAACACTGTTGTGTGAATTCCTCGTGCAGTTTGGATGAACATCCAACCGCGCGACCCACTCACCTCTATCCAGCGAGCTGAGCATTTCAAAATGCGCCAAGCCTCGTGATATATATAATCCAACCCCGCATTGCTTTCCTTTTATGTTTTCTCATTCTTCTCCAGCCAGCGAAACCCTAGCTCTGACTCCCATTAATCTCTCTCCTCCAACATCCAATTTACAATCCATTTTTCACCTTCTCATTCTAGGGATTTGTTCCTAAAGCCTCTTCCACCAGTTACCCCCTGCTAAGAGCTCTCGCGATCTTTTGTGCATCAGATTGAACAGAACCCTAACTTTTAGGGTAAGCCTCAGCTCTCAACTTTTACTTTTCATTTTTCCAACTATACACTCTCAGCGGAGAAGTTCCATGGCCCCTAAGAGCGCACCTGTGAAAAGAGCAAGGGATAAGGCTCCCATTGAGCCCTCTGAGGCACCACAAAAAGGGAAGGAAATGATTCAGGATGTGGCTGCGCTAACACCTGACTAATCTACACCCTCTGAGCTCCTGACTCCCATTCCCTTTGAGCCTGAAGCCATTTTTGACCTCTCTTTCTTTGAAATGGAGCCTCTGTTAGCCCCTGCCATTGAGTTTATCCATAAAGCTGGTTTGACCCCACTGCTGGAAGCTACCCCTGCACTAGCCTACCCTAGACTAGTACAACTCTTTTACCAGCACATTAGGGCTAGACCAGACCATCGTGGACAACCAAGCCTCCTAGTGTTAGTTGATAATTTTGAAATGTTACTCAACCCTGAGTTGATTGCTGAAGTAATGGGTATCCCTGTTGCCTTTAACCCCAACTGCGAATATGGCCCCCCTCTATGTGCCCCTATTGATACCATTACACAAGCCCTTACCAGAGGGTTGAAGGCCGCAGGGGATTCAATCAGGAGAAGAGATCTGCACCTAAAACTCTTGTTCATTGATCAAGTTCTCCGAAAGAACATCTATTGTGCCAGCCATCAGCAGGAGAGGAGGACCCCAATTGCTGATGCTCTCTATTCCTTCTCTCGGGGCCACGGATTCCATGCTCCTGGGTTGATGTTTGAGGCCATGAAGGATATTATGGTAAAGATAGGGCACAAAAAGAAGCTCCACACTCTCCCCTATGCAAAGCTCATCACCAAATAACTCTTGAGGGGAGGGTACAAGATACCAGTGGGGGAGTTAACTGTTGACCTCCCCCCTACCACTTTCGCAAAGCGACAATGGGGGATCAGCAAGGGTCGGATGGATCCCAGCAAGAAAAAGAAAGCTCAGACTGCTTCTGAGAAAGGAGAGGGGACTGCTACTGCGAAGACCACCCCTGCTCCCAAAAAGGTGGCTAAAGCTCCTGCTCCTAAGAAGGTGGAGCAAGCTCCGGTCACTTCTGCTTCTGCAACATTACCTCCATCCACCACACCTACCCCTCCATCTGTTTCTTTTCCTCTTCCATCTCTCCCTTTTCCTCTTTTATCCGTCGTTTCCATTCCCGCTCCAGAATTCCCCGTGATTTGTTCCTGGGAGGAAAGTGTTGACCCCCATGACATCCCCCTTCCTTCTCCCACATTGCCTCAGTACACACCCCCAATTCCCCCACCATCTGACCTAAACCCTGACAGCCCTCCCTTGATAACCTATCTTAAAAAGAAATCCTCTCACACAACCCCTGCCATATCTTTACCTACCCCAACCACCCCTATCATTCCCACAGACACACCACATATTGACCAACCCTTAGTCCAACCCCTCCCAACTACATCTCCACTCACAGATCTTGACTTTAACATCGCCACTACTTCAGGCTATCAAGCCTTCATGACTACCTTGCTTGACACCCTGCCAACACATGAGATCCCTCTCCCAGATTCCCCACTTCCTTCCCCACCTCACTCACCAGACCCTCCATCACCTCCTACAACATTCCACCATGCCCCTACTTCCCCTTTCCAACCTGTTGCCTCTTCTTCTCACACTCCACCCCAACCAAACTTAGACACACTTACCCATATACTTTCCCTCATACATGACATTCAGACCCAACTGTCCAACACAACACATACCCAAGACCAAATGTAGACTGACATCACCAACATTCAATCCACCCTTCAAACACTGACAACCACCCACCTCTGTACAACCACCTTCTACCCCACAAATCCAGTCCCCTTCCACTTCTGCCTCCACAGTCTAACCAGACTTTCCCCCCATTGACTTAACTCCAACCCTCCCCTTCCAAGACACCATTCCCCACCATTCCTTCCCCACTCTACCTATCCTTCCCCCACTCATATTACCTCCACCCCGATTTACCCACACCTCCACCCAAATAGACCCCATTCCCTTCCCATCCACCTTTCCCATTAACACCCCCACATTTTTCACCCCACCATTACCTTTCCGACCCTTCACCATTTCATTTTTCTCTTACCTAGAACCACCAACCTTCAGTGACCCCCCTTCACTTACTTTCCCACCCATGTCTTCCATCCCCCCTCTTATCCTACCCCCTCCTCATTCCACTAACCACTCTACACAAACTGACACAGAACCTTCTCCCCCCCTCCCTCATTTAGACTTCACCACTGCAGCCCCCACTTTACCCCCACAGGACCAATCTCCTTCTCCTTCTTCCACTCCCTTTCTCCCCATTTTACCAAGGCATGCCTACTACACCCCTCCTTACTTCACCCTCCTTTATGCCATGCGGGACAATGCCTACATCAATAGGGATGTTCTCAGAGGCATGGCCCAACTTTGACAAGCCATTGAGTACCCTTTGCTGCAGAAGATGAGTGACCTGAAGCTTGCTCACAGGCAAAAGCTGCGAGATGATTCAAAGGGGTGGGAGTAAATTTTGGAGACCCTCACTGCGACAAAGGCTGATGCAACTTACTATAAATTGTAGGTGGAGATGGAGAAAGCTAATGCCGAGCTGGAGAACAAGAGAGCCTGGATGTTTGAAAAAAGGCTGAACAATGCTGAGGAGATCCACAGGCTCACTAAGGGGCTTCCTGATGCCAACCTCCTTTATGCTGAAAAATAGATTGAAATTTTGCAAAAAAGGATTGCATCTCTGACAGGCCAACCAATTGAAGCCACCCCTCTTGCTACAGCACCCCCTGAGGCTCCTCCACCTCCTCCACCTCCTCCACCCCCTACTCAAGAACCTACACCACCTCCTGCTACAGTGCCTCCCCCTGCCCAATCTCCTGCACCCAAGAGAAAGAGGACTCATTCCAAGAAACCCACTCCCTCCAAAAGAGCCACTGCTGCCCAAAAGGGAAAAAGCCTGCTCCTCCATCCCACCACGAAAGGCCACCAGAGCTTCTGCTCAGGATGACCCCCATGGTCGATTGCTTTCTAAAGAAGAATGCAGACAGGCTACTGCAGCCCTTGAATTGGACCCCACTGTCCTCTTTCCCTCTGATTTCGATTCTGACTCTACCGCACCTGTGCATCCAAGTTCTAAAAATCCTGTTGCTCCTCCTTCTTCTGACCCTACTGAGCAAACTTATCCTCAGAGAAGGAAAGCTACAGCTAAGAGGACTACCCACACAACTGCCTCTATCAAAATTGGAAAAGAACAATTTGCCTAGTCTGAGGAGGCACCACCACTGAAAGATAAAGGCAAGAGCCCACTTGTCCCTCCTGAGCCAGAACAAGCTAAATATCCTCTTATTCCCCCTCAGACTCAACAAGGGCTAGCCTCAAAAGGGAAGGGCTCAAAAGGGAAGAGTCTCAAAGGCAAAAATCCCATCAAACCATCGGAGCAAACCACAGCTAAATCTTTAGTGATCCCTCCTGCACCAAAGACCCAAACAATGAGGGTCAGGGCACAAACCATGCCCAAAACTGATGCCCAACGGAAGGAAGAGTGGGCACGAAAGAAGAAAGAGGAAGAGGCTCTCCTTCAAGAGCATGCCAAGAGGATGGGTTGGGACCGATTTTGATTCCGACTCTGATTAGCTTGTACTTAGGATTTTTACTGTTTATGCATTTTCTTGTTCACCTTTTGTCTTTCCTTTTGTACATCTCCCTCTTATAATAGATATTCTTCTTTTGTCATTCCTAATTTTTCTTTATCTTTTGTCTGCTTTGTTCCCTGTTATGACCTTTTCTTATGTCCTTCATAAATCTGCTGCACACCCACCTTTGAACCAATGAGGACACTGCTCCTCCTAGGTTTGGGGGTGTGGCAGGCAGATCCTGCCCATGGAATAGTTAACCCTAACCCTAGCCTACTTGAGCTCTCTGCTGACAAAGGTTGAAGGAGAAGGTATTTGATAGCTTCCTAAGTTACAAGCATAGCTTATATACTTAGTCCCAATGTTGTGGCTGAGAGGAGAGTAAACCTTATTTTTTTTAAAGCAGACATGACACTGTTACAACCCTTGGATGCCTTGGAATGTGTATGTTAGAATCTATGCCTCGGGATGTGTGCCCTAGACCTGAGGAAATACCCAAAAGGTCCTTAAGTTAGGGTTGTGAAGTGGAGAGCTCGAGCTTTGTGAGGCTGATTTCTGCATTTTGCTTTTATCGCACAACTTGTAGAGTCCTCGCGGGGTAGCATTTGGCATGGAATATTATTGTCTCGCGTAGTAGAGCTTTGGATGATCGCGCAAATACTTCTACATTAAATGCACTTTGCACAGAAGAGCTCCAAAAACTCCTGGCATGAGATACTTACGCAGATGCTTTCACAACTGGCTCGGTTCGGAGTTAAGCTTCTAGGCATGCGAGAGTTGTGCGAGAGAACTTTTGGGCGTCTCCCTCTTACAGAGCCATGCGAGAACTTCGTGAGTTAGCTTTGGTTCCTTGTGCATGTTGAACTCACGAGGTGCTGCGGGCGGTTGCTCTAAGGCTTGATCTCCACGAGAACTGTGCGAACAATGTGTCTGAAGGTTTAAGGTGCGAGATCCTTGCGAGGTTTTTAAGCGCTTGCTCTCAACTGAACTGTGTGATTGCTGCGCGAGGGAGCTTTGCCAGTGATAACTCTTCCATTTGAACTGTGCGGCTTCTTTGTGATCTCAGTTATCCTGCATGTCTTAGCTACGCGAGGGAGCTCTGCCAGTGACTTGAACAGCGCGAGGCAGCACCTCAGCTGTGCAAGATAGGTCAATGGCTCCTCTGCTGCTATGTAGATGGTTTTGTTGTAGCTTCCTCCATTCATTCCTAAACTTCTTTCATCTACTGGACATTCTGGGTCCAGTATGACATGCAAAACAGTCACCATGGTGTGTACCATCATGGTGCTCCGTCATTTTCTGGTTTAGCTACCATCTTTTGCTTGAAATCTCTTTCTTCTTAGCACCAAAAGCACAGACTTTGTGTTAAGCTGCATAATTTATTCCTAACTATAAAACAATCTAAAATGGAGTTATTAGTAAGCTTCAAGTTTCAACAAAGACTAGGTTAAGAGGTGAAAAGTGGTACTTTTCAGTGATTAACACACCCCCAATCCTAATCTTTGCTAGTCCTTGAGCAATGCAAAACTTAAACAGCTACTCTAAGAATGTAAATGCCACTTTCGTAGGGAGCACGGATGCATTTAGCTTATGCCTCAAGCCTTTTAAACCCCTAGGTGATCCCTAGTGGAGGAGTGAAGTCTCCTGAGGGTTTTTAGTGAAGGTACCCACAAACTTCACCATTAAAACAGTTAACAATAGTGCAGTTAATGATAAAATGAATTTAAATAAATAAAGCTTCATTCCACATCCATTCTTCAAAAATCAGAGGAAATTACAGCAGTAATGCAGCCCTTTGAAACTCAAAATCAACAGGTGTTTGCATCACCACTACTCATTTTACATCAGGCATTCAAAGTACAAAAATCAGTACCAAGCTAGCCATAAATTCAAAAATTAGGTTTGATACAACCCCAATGAAATTAAAATTCAGACCCAATCCTTACATGGGTTATCTCTCAACAAGGAAAATCAAACGGGTGTTCACATTCTATCAGCCCAAGAGTAGTTACAGACCCTAAATGGATCTGCAAGCATGAGCATAGGCAAAGCTTCTAATTTCTGACATCCTCATGACTTGTCACCATAGATCGGACACTCCCTCATCTCCACATGATAGCTCATTTCACTTAGGATCAACAAGGTCTTTTGATGGGTTGTAATGTGTGTTATGGGTGAGGTTTATAAAGAATAAAAGGATAGAATGGATCAAAATTTAGAAATCAGCAAGGTAGGAGGTGATTCATGACTTCACCACCCTCATTTCAGCATAGTTTGATTTACTTCTTGATTTTTCAGATTTGAAGTGATCAATTTCTAATCCTCATTTCTAATTTTTCAATGAAATGACTTCTCTTTCTCACTCTTTTGTTTGCTTTTCTGTCTTTCTTTTCTTTTTGTATGCTTTTTGTACTTTTCTTTCTTTTTTTTGTATTAATGTGGGCTGGAATGCCACAGTTTTACAACTAACACACAACTGTCTTCAAATGCGCTTTCTTTTTCTTCCATAAAATGTTGAACCAACTCCATCTTCTTCATATTCTTTTCCTTTACCTTCTGAAATCTCAGAGTGAGGGTCAGGCTGAATCAGGTCATTAAGGTTTGGGTTCAAGTACTCTAGTTTTTGTCAAAGGAAGCTTGGATTTTTAAGGCTCAAATGGTGTGTACCTTGGGTAGTTCAAAGGGTAAGGATATTTTAAGCTCAAACTGTCCAAGGGATGGCCTTACAGGATATTTTAAGCTCAAACTGTCCAAGCGATGGCCTTACTTCATGTCCTTCATGCCATGAATGTCAATCAATTTTGATTTGGAGGTTCCTAACTTCTAGTGAACAGTGATTGAATCAATCAGTACTAGAGCAGAAAAAATATCAAAAACACTCTTCAAAAGAAATTGGATAGGCCCAAATCTCACTAGGTATGGTCCTCAAATAAACTAATGGGGTGTATTTTCGCCTTTTTCTCTCCTCTTAGGTTCACTAAGTACTAACTGAAATTTTTTTTGATGTTAGCTTCATGGTGGTGCCAAGATTTAAAAAATTTTAGTTTCAAAATGTCTGCAAATTTTTTTTTTATTTTTCACAAATTTCCTCATTTTATAACCAGTTAGGTGGGAGTTGACTTTATTCATCTCAATTAAACCAACACTGCTGTACTAAAGTTAACTATTCTATTGGCAGGACTACCCTGCCACACCTCCAAACCTATGAGGAGCAGTGTCCTCATTGGTTCAAAGAGAAGAGGGTATGTGCAGCAGGGAATAAAGAAAAATAACACTAAAAGAAAGCAAAGAAAAGCAAGACACAAGGCACACACGAAGAAACTAAAACACATAAACAAGTTATGAAATGGAAATGGAAAGCCAATAGATATAATAAAAAGGGAATTTCATTGATTAAATAAAGGTTTCACATAATAAAAAGATTTATAGCCAAGAAAAAAAAATACAGATAAAATAAAAAAAATGGCTGCTTCTGGAAGAGGAACTGCAAGGCAGAAGAGAGTGGGATAACGGGGGCTAAGGAGCATGGTGTGGGGTAGGTGGTTGTTGGGGTGAAGAGGGGGGGGGGGGCAGAAGGTCTAGATGGTTCTATCATCTATTTCTTCTGCTTCCTCTGATTCTTTATCCTCTCCTCCTTGGCCAAAATCCTCTGTACCTCCACATACTCGTCCCATAAGAATTGTAAGGGGTCAGGTTCCTTTGGCGGTGGTCGGTCTCCCCAAACTGGATAGAATTTGATCAGAAGCTCAATGGGTTTGTCATCTGCCATAGTTGTGGGTAGGGATGGAGTGCTGGGGGTCAAAAGAAAATGGATGCGATGGAGGTGAAGTGGGCTGTTATATAAAAAGCATGGGAGGTGGAATTTGCATTGGCGTAATAAATTTTTTCCGCCTTCCAAAGTTAATTGCTATAAGGATATTGAAGAGGGTTAGTTAGCAATAACTGCATTGGTTTGCAGAAATTCGCTAGGGTTTAAAGTGCAAACCCGTGCCTCGCACAGACGCTAATAGATGCTCGCAGGGCATCTTTCCCGTGCAGTTCACATTTAGTCCCGCGAGTAGTTTTGTCGCACAAAAGGACAATACTTCTCAATATAGTTCGCAGAGCAGAAGTTGGGTCTTGGTGCGTGAGTTGACCTTTCTTTATTGTTCAGCTATGCAATCTAACTTTGTGAGACGTCAAAATGTAGAACATTAAGTGCCTCACGAAGTTGAACACGTGGAGTTAGTCATTCGCGCAGTACAAAAATTCTGCCAAGATCGAGTTTCACGGGGCTCGCATTATCATCAGAGCTCCATGAGATTGAATTTCACGGGGCACGCATTATCATCAGAGCTCCACGAGATTGAATTTCACGGGGCTCGCATTATCATCAAAGCTCTACGAGATTGAACTTAATGCCTGCTAGCATTGCAAGAACCCAGTATTCCCCCATTTTCTCAGTGCTGCATGCTGGCCAGTTCCCCTAAAGTGACATGCACCTATCCTGTGTGCTTCAGCACCAACCCTTGCACATATATTCCACTTGACCATCACAATGATATGCCTGTTATCAACCACTATATTTGGGCCATTTATCGTGAGAGTCCTCAACCTTGTACAACAAATTCAAATGGCAGCCATGCACACGTACTCAAAATAAAGATGCATCAAAACAAAAAGCAAACACAAAATCAAATCAACATCCTAAGTGCAGGAATGGAAAATTTGCTAAGCAAAATAAATCAGTTAACTCATATGGAACATATGTTCCAAAGTTGTGGATCACTGAGCAGTGGGAGGTTAATGTAGGTGAATGGTTTGAGGTGGCTCCACTTAATTTTCCACACAAATTTTTAGCCTTTGCCCATTCACTTTCATGATCTTCCCAGACATAGGATCCAAGATTTCCACAGCACCAAATGGGGAGGCATGGAAGACAGTATAAGGTCCATCCCATTTGGATTTCAACTTCCCTAGAAATTTTTTTTGTTTGGAGTTGAAAAGCCACACCTTAGTGTCAGCATTGAATTCCCTTTGCATTAGCTTCTTGTCAAAGAATGTCTTTGATTTCTCCTTGTATATTCGAGCATTTGAATAAGCTTTCAGCCTCAGCTCATGAAGCTCTACCATCTGCAATTTCCTATGAGAACCAGTGGAAGTTAGGTCAAAATTCAGTGCGTTGATAGTCCAATAGGCTTTGTGTTCTAACTCCACTGGTAGGTGGCATGCTCTACCATAAACCAACCTAAATGGAGACTTGCCAATGGGGGTCTTATAGGCAGTCCTATAAGCCCACAAGGCATCATTCAACTTTTGTGCCCAATCTTTCCTATAAGTTCTCACAGTCTTCTCTAAAATATGCTTGATCTCCCTATTGGAAATTTCAACTTGCCCACTGGTTTGTGGGTGGTAGGGAGTTTCAGCCTGTTGCTCCTGCTGCAATCCCTACTGCTGCTCCTCCTCCTACCTCAGTGCCCGCCCCTATTCCCTCTCCTGCTCTCAAAAGAAAATGCACCCCTTCCAAGAAAAAGCCCACTTCTAAGAAAGCCACTGCAGCCCAAAAAGGCAAAAGGCCAGCCCCTCCATCCCCACCTCCAAAGGTCACCAGAGCTTCTACTCAGGATGATCCCCATGGGTGCCTCCTTTCCAAAAAAGAACGCAGACAGGCCGCTGCTGCCCTTGGATTGGACCCTACTGAGCTCTTTCCTTCTGATTCTGACTCTGATGCTGCACCACCTACGGATCCCAGTGCCCAACCTACTGTTGCTGCTCCTTCATCTGGCCCTGTGGCACAATCCTATCCTCAGCGAAGGAAAGTTGCTGCAAAGAGGACCACTCCCCCAACTCGCTCTTTGAAAATTGGAAAAGAAACATCTGCCTAGTCTGAGGAGGCACCACCACTACGCAAACCCGTGAAAGGGAAGAGCCCTACCATTCCTACAGTGAAATTACCAGATCCATCTCCTGTGGCTCCCCCAAAACAAGACAAAGGGAAAACTCCTCTCCGATCTCAGGTGCCAACCCAAGCCAAATCCCCCGTTGACCCTCCTGAGCCAGCACACGGCCAATCATCTCTTATTCCCCCTCTGCCTCAGCAAGGGCAAGCCTCCAAAGGTAAGGGCCCCAAAGGAAAATCTCCCACCAAACCCCCTGAGCCAACCACTGCTAAATCTTCAGAGATCCCTCCTGAACCCAAGAAGAGAAAAATGAGGGTCCGGGCTCTTACAATACCCAAAACTCCCGAGCAAAGAAAGGCAGAGAGGGAACGAAAGAAGAAAGAAGAAGAGGCTCTCCTACAAGAGCATGCAAGGAAGATGGGATGGGATAAATTTTAAGACAGATTCTAACTAGATTGTACCTAGGAATTTCTCTGTTTCTTTTACAACTGTTCTCTTATATTTTGTACATTTCTAATATTTCATAGACTTTTCCCCTGTCTTTACTATCTTGTTTTGCCTGTGTATTTTATTCCCTGTTCTTTCCTTTTCTTTTATGCTGTAATAACTCTGCTGCACATTCACCTTGAACCAGTGAGGACACTGCTCCTCATAGGTTTGGGGGTATGGCAAGCAAACCCTGCCAATGGAATAGTTAACATAAGTGCAGCAGACTCATCTGACCAATATGGAAATGGACCTCTGTTCACTTAAGAATCATGAAATTAAGAAGTTTAAAATTTATGCAAACGTTGGACGTTATAAACTTCTAATATTCCACATTTCCATGATAATATCACCAAGGAAACCTGCTTGTATCTACACTTAGTGAATCATTAGAGAGAGAAAAAGGTGAGGACATACTGGAAAGTTCAAAGGATGACCATAACCAGTGAGAATTGGGCCTACAAAATTTTTCTATTCTTTGAGGAGTAACTAAGGCATTTCTTTTAGTTCTAAGGACTGGCTGAGTCACTGTGCTCACTAGAAGTTAGGTAACTCCAAGTTGAAACAACTGACAGTACTCATGAGACATAGGAAAGGATCATGGCCTTCTCTTGGATAGTTTCAGCCTAAAAAGACCAATCCTAAAGCAACTGCCCTTGTCCATACCCCCTTTGAGCTTTAAATCCAAAATTTCTTCAAAATACACTTGAGAACTTGAACCTGAACCTATGAACCTGATTCAACCTGCCCTCACTCTGAGAATTCAGAAGGTAAAGGAGAAAGAGTTGAAGATGGACTAGCCATGGTCAACATTAGGCGAATGGGGAAGAAGGATCTTAAAAAAAATTGGCAATATGGAAACTGAGAACATAGTGGCATTTCTGAAAAGCAAAAACAAAATAAAAAGAAGAAAACTCCAGTAAAAAGAAACAAAAATAATAATGAAGAGGAATAAGAGAGAAGTCAAGAGGACCTGTCATTGGAAAATCAAAATCAAGAAGAGAAACTGATCACTTCAAATCAAAAAATCTCAAAAAAGATGAAGGGAGATGAATTATGGAAGGTGAAGTCAGGAACCACCTCTGTGACCTACTGATTTCTCAAATTGGAACCCCTTTTCAACCTTCCATTCCTTTTAACCCTACTCCATAAGCCACATTACAACACAGTTAAAAGACCTTGTGATCCAAAGTTGAGTGATCTGTCATGTGAAGATAGGGAATTATCCAATCTATGGTGAGGAACTGATAATGATGTCAGCACTTAATAACTCTGCCTATGCTCATGCTTACAAACCCAGTTGGGGGATGTAACTACTCTTGAGCCTGTGAGAAACTGAACCCCTCAACAAACCTTATGAGAGTATACCCTGCAAAGCTTTCTTTTGGGTCTGAACTTGAATGCATTATGTATGACCTTAACCTAATTTTCTGACATAAGGATAAGCTCAGTGCTGACACACACTTGTGCAGTTTTCTGTGAGTACAAACTATTTGGAAATGCTGTGCAATCATGAGAGTTTATGCTGTTTAAGTTACTGTGCAACCAATGAATTAAATTTCTTTCATGTGTACTGATTCAAGAGTAGACTAAATTTAATTCCTTAACTGCTCATTGGATGACATTGCACTTTTGTTAACTATTTCATTTGAGAAGTTTGTGGGTGTCTTCACTGAAAACCCTCAGGGGACTTCACTCCTCCACTAGGGATCACCTAGGGGTTTAAAAATTTCTTGGTACATATGCTAAATGTATCCGTGCTCCCTACGAAAGTGGCATTTAATTTTTAGAGTAGATTTAATGTAGCTTTGCTAAGGGACTAGCAAAGATTAGGTTTGGGGGTGTGTTAAGACCTGAAAAGTATCACTTTTCACCCCTTAACTTAACCTTTGATTAGACCCTTAGCCACCTAATAAGTTCTTGTTAAGTGTTTTGTGCACGTAATAATCAACAATGAAATAAGGCCAAGAATCCTGTTAAGGAGCCTGCCTTGGCACCAGATATCCCTCAGAAGAATGAACTCTGAATTCAGGGGAAATATGCCTCACGCAGTTCAACTGAGCTTCCCAAGGCTTTACAGCAACCTCTCGCGCATATGAATGACTGAAGATCTTCAGAAACTCAAACTCGCGCAGCTCTCGTGAAGCTCAAGAGTAGAAGACATCGCACAGTGTCATGTAGCTCAAAGCAGACCTCTCTCAATCTCATGCAGTTCGCTTAGAACGGTTGAGGAGAGAGAGCTTTAGAAGATTCCTCGCACAGCTGTCGTGCAGTCGTCGCGAGATGTAATTATCAGAAGAAGAACGCCTCACGCAGTTCTTGCGCCATTCAAGAAAGAAAACATCCTGGCGAAGGCAAAGCCAATCTCACGAAGATCAAGTGAGACATAGAACCTCGCACAGTTCAGAACTCAAAAGAGCCTCGTGAGGTAACTCGTGAAGTCCAAGTAAAGAGAAGTGCTCTCGAAGTTCTCGTGCTGCTGCCCAGCGAAGACCGATCGACCGCTCGACTGCTTGAATTTCAACCCCGCGACACTTGAGACTGTGTTTTCTATTCAACCCGTAAAACCTAACCCAGCGAGAGCTCAACTCTCTACCGCGCAACTGCCTGAAGAGCAAATCAAGGAAATCTCTTGACAGCTTACGCTTCAGTGTCAAATCATCGTAGCGAAGAGCAAAGAGCTACCACGTGACAAGTCTAGGAAACTACTGCTACCTAGCGAGGCTCTGACCCTAAACTTCCATCTCTTCAGCAGAGGACCTTTTGGGTATTTCTAGCGATTAGGGCAGGCACTCCCATGCTCAAATCTTTGTGCATGCACCCCGAGGCATCCAAGGATCATTATCAGGCCACGTGGCATCATTAAAATTAGGGTTTCCTAACCCTAATGCACCGCCACCCCACTGCTATATAAACCCATTCCTGAGCTTAGGTTTAGGCATCTGGGAACCCATCTCAGATCATTTTTCTTTTCTCTTTCTTTTTAGCAGTAAGTTGTTTTCTTTTTCTTTCCTTCTCTCCATAGTCCAACATTTGCTGGCTATGCCTTTGTATGTGTTTTCGAATTAGATCAATGGAGGTTCTGTAATAGGATCTGTACTTTATGGGAATGTTGTTTGTGTGTGAGATGCTCTGTGCAAGGCTGCTGTCTTGTGATCCACCATAGCTTTGGCTATATTTCAAAGCAATGGAGGATTGATTCTAAGGGCCACTCAGATCCAAGTGACCTGTGTGTCTGGGCTATCATGGTCCTACAGCCTTAGCCCCACTGCAGGACCCACTAGATCTGAAATCCCCATGGGAGCTTGAGCTGGTAGCCTTGTGAGCATGGTGGTAGCAGCGATAATCTTGTTTTGTTTTTGACTCCGTGAGGAGGATAACCTCTGGGATAGTCTGTGACCATTTAAGTGGATAGATTATAGCCTTAGGGTGATTCTGATCCACCGATCCAAGATGGATCCTTCTTCTTTACACCTGAGCTTGTAGAAGCCTGGTGAGAGATTGTACAGAGGCAGACTCTCCCATATTTGTATAGATCCGCCATCAGATGTTGGATCTGATTTGGTTATAGAGATTGTAGGCTGGTGACTGGACCATTGTAGCCTCGCTCAAGCAATGGACAGCTAGATCGAAGGTTGTACTCAATCTCTTGCTGGTTCTATGTGTCTAGGCTATCATTGTCCTACAGCCTTAGCCCCACATATAGAACTTTAGAGGTTGAGGTTCCCTATGGATTCTTGAGCAAGTAGCCTGGATGAAATAGTGCCTGCAATGATTTACTTGTTATGTTTTGACCCATCCCTGGATAGTGTCTCCCCTATGGGATAATTTGTGACCATTCAAGTGGACAGGTTATAGCCTTAAGGGTGGAATCATGGCAGAGTGATGGGTTGGATCCTTTCTCCTCAGGGGTGATAATGTAGCCTCTGGACAAGATTTCTATAACATCAGATATAAATCTGAGTTACAAAACTTCTCTGACCTAGACTCAATAACATATTTCTCACCCTTTTTATACTCATTTTCCACACTCCATCCATCCTCTCAACACTTTCTGTAGTTTAGTTATTAGAATACTTAGAATAAGTGACCTTAAACTCCCCTCCTTCTAGGACTGCCAGATCTATAGACAGATCTGGAGGGACTACTAGAGATGGCTCCCTTGGAGCTTTAGATCACCTTTCCCTGTGGGACAAACTCTTACTTATCAAAACATGCTACAAAGGACCCTGTATCTTGCAGGCCTAGGACTTCTGAGTTTTGTTGGATTCACCCCTTGTTTTACTCAGTCTTTGATTTTTAAATAACTTTCACCACCAACCAATAATCTAAGAACACCAGAAGTAGTCAACAACTGCACGCGTAGCACTCACTTAGCTCAAGCCCACAGCAGTAAAAGAGCTGATACAGAACTCACGCGACACACTACAACAGACCTAAAGCTCACACACAACTAGCGTAGCTCAAGAGGAGAGAGAGTCCCAAAGGATATTTTCATGAAGCTCTCGCATAGACCCCAGTCACTTCAAAGACAGAGCCAGCCACGCGAGATGTGCATCCCATCCTGGCAATCAACCTCACGCAGCTCAAAGCTCATCCTCGTGATAGCCTGGTGAGACGCAATTCAATCCAGTGAGATCCTCGCGACTTGAGCTACCTGGAGAACCATCTGCGTGAGCTCTGCTAGTCAATACAAAAGGGGCTTTGCGAGACACATTCTACTGTAAGTACAACCACGCAACAGTCCACACACAGGGACACTTTGGGGATTTCCCAACTTCTAGGGCACACATCCCAAGGCTTTAATCTATTTCCCACTTCCTGAGGCATCCAAGGGTCGTAATTGGGCCACGTCTTCAACCGGCAATTAGGGTTTGCCTCTTCTATGCTCCTATTGGCCAAGGAAGTGAGAGACTTGGTATTTAAGTTGTAATGTTTTAGCAGAAACCTATATGATCTTCAACCAAAATTGGTTGTGAACTCGAGAGTGCTTAGGTCATTAGGGTTGGGGTTTGATCATCCATTTTTCTTTTCTTCTTCCTTAGCTCAGCATTTGTTGGCTAAGATCTTTTGTAAGTAGATAGTTTATTTTAGTTTGCAATGGGTTTTGTATGAACTTGGGGGGTGATTTGAGCTTTTGTACTGGCTGTTACCTTGAGGGCAGACATTGTATGCTTCCTTTTTATCAATGCAATGCCATTCTTATAGCTTAATTGAATTTATATATTTTCTATGTTTTGCACATGAATTTCTATGGATTTGATGCACCCATGGCTGCTTGAGCTTGTAGCCCTGTAACCATGGTGGCAGTAGCAGTTATCCTATTCTATGTCATCATCGGTGAGGAAGATAACCTCTGGGATAGCCTGTGACTATTTAAGTGGATAGACTATAGCCCTAAGGCTGGTCTAAATCACAGATCTGAGATAGATTCTTCTTCTCTGCACCTGAGCATCTAGCCAAGTGAGAGATAGTTTCAGATCTAAACTCTCCTTTGTGTTCCAATGGCATTTTTAGATTTTAGATCTGAAGTACTGTAGAGATCGCAAACTTGTGAGCTAGGTCATTGCAAGCCTTTTATAGCAATGACGAGCTGAGATTAAGTCCCCATTCAACCTCTGATTATTTGTCATTTCCAATAGATTTTTAAGGGTTGTTTGCTCCTATGAATGCATGATCTTGTAGCCTTGCAAACAAAGTGTCTGTAATGGTATTTATGTTCTTATTTAATTCATTGGTTGGAGAAAATCCCTAGGATAGTTTGTGACCATTTAAGTGGACAGATTATAGCCTTAAAATCAATCCATTCCCTTAGAGTAGGTTCGTTGTATGAGTTTAATCCAAGTGAGTTGATCATCTCCCTAAGATAGTCTGTGACCATTTAAGTGGGCAGATTATAGCCTTAAGAGAGTAGTCTAATTCACAGGGGTTGATTTGGATTCCTCTACCTTGCAGATGTGTTTGTAGCCATCTGAAGGATCACTGTAGAGTCACCTCTAGAAATGGGTTACACAACTGACTTACTCTTAGCTGCATACTTCTCATCATTTTACCTTTGTTTTACCACACCATCAGTACCTTCTTTAAAACCCTTTCTATAGTATAGGATTGCATTTTATTTCTTATTTTTAATTTTAGTTCTGACAACCCCCAAAACTCCCTTTCTTTAGGATTGCCAGATCTGCACCCAGATCTGGAGGCCTAATAAATAACCCTCTTTGGGTTCTAGATCAGACCTCCCTGTGGGACAAACTCTTCTTAAAACTTGCTACAACAGGCCCTGGATTCTTGCATGACTATGTTTGCTTTGTCTTTTGCTCCACATCATTCACCTTTATTTCCAGTCAGATTTTTAACCACCGATTTTATAATAAAAATTATGTCAACACAAAGTTCCAAATCAACAAGTTTTTGGTGCCGTTGTCAGGGATGTCTTTGATTTAATTAATAGACCTGAGTGTATTTTTCTTTTGTACTATATTCATTTGTAGCAGTGCTTGTTTTTGAATAAAAGTACTACTTATTTCATATTGGCCTTTGTAGATCTAGACAGCAGAAAAAGGGAAAAGCTAGAACTGCAGCTGGAGCTTTGCTACCTTTAGTTTGCAGTTCTTTCCCCCTAAAACTTAGTTCCATTTCTATTATATTGATTTTTAGTCGCTCAGTAGTACTTGTTAGTAGTTTCTTTTTTGTTATAAATTTTTTAAGTGTGTTGTCTGTGTTGTTCTCTACTTGCTGCTATGTGTGTCCATGCTGGGTAGGAGGTCCCTTAACCCTAATTGAAAGCCTCCAAATCCTGAGATAGAGAGGGCCCTTAAACTTAGGAACACCACACAAGCCCCTGTTGTGGATACTGAGCCAGTAGTAGAGATGGGTGAGCAACAGAGAACAATGAAGGAATTCAATGCACCAGTGCTATATAACTCCCCTTTCTGCATTCAATTTCCTACTGTTTAAGGAAACTATGAGATTAAATCATCCATCATTCAAATGCTACCATCATTTCATGGGCTAAGTAAAGAAGACCCATATCAGCACATTGATGAGTTCTTGGCTTTGTGCACCACATTCAATATTGCAGGCTTGGGAGAGGAAGCCACCAAACTAAGACTCTTTCCTTTATCATTAAAAGACAGAGCCAGTATTTGGCTTTCCATGCTCCCAGCAAACAGCATACAATTATGGAATGATCTCCAATGTCAATTTTTGGCTAAATTTTTTCCAATATCTAAAACTAGCAAGTTGAGGAAGAGCATAATTTCCTTTGTTCAATTCCCAATTGAGGATTTTCATCAAGCTTGGGAAAGGTTTAAGGGGCTTTTGAAATAATATCCTCACCACCAAATTTCAGAGTGGCAGCATGTTAAGAGCTTCTACTAAGGAATTGATTCCAACAGCAGGGACATGGTGGATGCCTCATGTGGGAGTACTTACCTCCACAATACTGTTGATGAGGCTTGGGAGCTTTTTGATGTTATAAGTTAAAATTCCATGCAGCAGGAGACTCTGTTCAAAAATGACATTGAGACTCCTACTAAGATGGGGAAAGAAGTCATCTTTAAAGGAAGGATGTATGAAGTCAATGTGCCCAGTGATTTGGAAAGGAAGGTGGATAGCCTGAGCCTAAAATTTAATAAATTGATGAATGTGATGCAACCTAAACTGACTGCACATGTGGAAGAGGTATGTTTGATATTCCAGTCTCCCACACATTCACTTCAGGAATGTCTATCACCCATCTAATATCCTGACTTGGTCATGGAACATGCCAATGCTGCCCAGTCATATGGGCAGCAACCTGTTGGGTATCAATGGAGAAACCACCCTAATTTGAGGTGGAGACAAGACACATATCAGCAACCCCAGTAGCAACAGTTGGTATTATCTTATAGACCACAACCATAGTATCAGCAGGGCTATGCACCAAGACAAGCCTTCCAGTAATCAGCCCCACAGCCTAACCAATTAACACTGCCACCATCTCAGCCTAGAGCTCCCTCCTTTGAAGATCAAGTTTTATCATCACTGCAAAACCTTGGTTTTCTATCACAGACTGTGAACTCTCACAGTCAAAGCATAAAAAAGATAGAGGACTAGCTTGGTCAAATTTCAAATGCATTGACCAGAAGAGAGGAGGGAAGGCTGCCCAGTCAACCCCTAGCCAACCCTAAGGGTCAATTTATGATTGGTGAGGGCTCCTCAACTCATGAGGAGGCTAAGACAGTCACTACCCTAAGGAGTGGTAGGGTGGTTGATAATCGAATGGGCAGGGAGGCAAAGGAGAAAAATGAGAGTGACAAAGAGAGGAATGTGACTGTAGAAGAGGAGAAGAACTCATCACCTGCTACTGAGCAGTAGCAGGATAATAATGAGGCTATTGTTGAGCCCCAATAAGAAGAACTAAATGAAGAAAAAAGAAAAAAAAAATTGATCATGAGATAGCTATTGAACCCCTCTCTAATATTCAACCCCTAGCCAACCCTAGGGTTTGAACTTGGTATTTTGTGAAATGGCTGATAAACCCCATTTGTGGAAGACCTTGAAGACCTATTGAACCCCCCTCCAATAGACATCCCCACAACAACAAGAAAATTAGTGAGGATTGTTGAGGCATCCATAGTAGAGGTCACTATTGCCCCTGTACCCCATCTGTTAACCCTAAGAAGAGGGATACCCTAAAGAAGAGGGCAAGGACTGCCACTCTAAGCCCTAAAAAGTCCAAAAAATAGAAGAAGGGAAAGGAGGTTGTCCCTGAAGTTAATCCCCTGACAACTCCTACTGATTTATGGCTACCATTAAATTGGAGCCTAAGACTGCCTTTGATAAGGCGTTTTTGAGAAGGAGCCCTTGTTGTCAAACTACTGGTGTTGTTTATTGTGTTATGGTGGAAACAAATTTCAAGATAGTAAAGCAAAAGAATGGATTCAACACAACCAAAGTTATCCTAGACCTGTAAGATACAGGGCCTATTGTAGAAAGTTTTGATAAGTAAGAGTTTATCCTACAGAGAAATTAATCTAGAACCCAAAATGTGCTATAATAGTAGGCCTCTAGATCTGGCTACAGATCTGATAATCCTAAAGAGAGGGAGCTGGGTGTCTCGACTACACTAAATTAATCCTAATAATAGAGAAATAAAATATAGCCCTATCCTGAAGAAAGGGTTAAGAAGAAGATGGTAATGGTGTGTTCCAAAATAAAATATAAATATAGGTGAGAAGTAAGCAAGTTAAGTTCAGAGTTAAAGCAGTAATGTAACTCAGACTTAGTCTATCTCAATAGTGCTCCTTGTTGAGACGCTATCAAAAGCCTCAACAAGGTAAAAGTGTCCAACTTAACCCATGCCATTTTGGGTGTTCTTAAGGCTATAGGTTGTCCACTCAAATGGTCACAGCCTATCCTATAGAGTCTGTCAAATCCCACTGATCAAGCCAGAAGTTGCTAGTCTAGGAGTGGACTGATCATTTCCCTAACCAGAGGACCAAACCATGCAATGAATACTATTGCAGCACTATGTAATGTCAGTGCTACAAGCTCCCCAGATCTGCACAGAGACCTGGCTGACATCCATAGGTATTCCAACCCAAAAAATCCTAAGTGATTTGCCAAGGCAAACAACTCACTGGTGCCCATAAAAAGGACCATGTATCAGGTTGAATAAGGCTCAAAATCTAGCTGGTCATTACTACAAAAGCCCTGCAATGACTTAGCCTCAAGTTGTAATTAGTACAGAGACATCAAATCTAATATTTGTTGTCGGTTAGGTAAAACAAAGGGGAGCTAGTTCCTGTACAATACCTCCTCACAAGGCTCTAGAAGCTCATGTACAGGGGAGAAGAATCTTTTTCAATCATGTGGCTGGACACATCCTTAGGGCTATACTCTGTCCATTCGAATGGTCACAGGGTATCCCATTGGTCTATCCATACCACAGAGGACTGAGAAAGAGCATGAAAACTGTTGCAACCACCATGGTCCACAGGCCTCCGAGCTCCCCAGATCTCACTATAGATCCATCATTGCTTTCCATTGGGCTATCAAACTAAGGGAAATCAGATGCTAAACAATAGATCTACTAGAAACTGAATGGGCTAGCCCCAAATACATGGATGCTATAAACATCTAAGGAAACCATAAGATCTTTAGATTCAATTAGTCATTAAAACAATAATCCATTAATAAAAGCAAACCTTATAATGAACTGCCTCCAGGCTGTAGTCTATACACAACTGGTTATCCAAGATCCCAATGTATACAAAACCTATTACAAACTGAAATAAACTAAATTTAACTACTTAAAGGAGGATTAGCCAGCAAGTGTTGGGCTAAGAGAGAAGAAAATTGGGAAAAGGAGATAATCAAACCCTAGCCCAAGCCTGCTAGAGCTCGCTGTCGACAAAGGATGAAAAGAAGGGTCAATGATAAAACTAAAATCTAAGTGTAGCTTATATACTTTGTCCATAGGGCCTTGGCTCTGAAGAGATTAACCCTAATTTTTCCAACAGGCGTGGCACTGTTACAACCCTTGAATGCCTTGAGACATACGCCTTGAAATCTGCACCTCAGGATGAGTGCCCAATCCTTGGGAAATTCTCAAAAGGTCCTTAAGTTAAAATTGAGCAGTGGGGAACCCGTACTTCTTGAGGCTGGCGTATGCATTCATTCATTCACGCAGTTTTAGAGCCTTTACGAAGTAGCTTTTGGTTGGTGGGAAGTGCTCACTCGCGTAGTGAATCTTCAGTCCATCACGCAGCTCCTTTACGCTACAATTATATCGCAGAGATGATCTAGAGTGCCTAGACTTCTAGCACATTTGAACTTCAGAAGCTCTCTCTCTCGCTGGGTACTCGCACAGGTATGCTCCTGCGCTCGCATAGTAATTGGTAAGGCTTCTAAGTGTGCGAGGTCTACGCAAGGAATATTTTGGGTGTTTCTCTCTTCTAGGGCCACGCAGGAACTCCACGAGGTGCAATTTTGTTCAGTACACACATGGACTCGCTATGTTCTTTGCGCGACTTCTTTAAAGCTTGATCTGCGCGAGAGCTTCGTGACTATAAATTTTGAGGATTTTAATCTACGAGATCTTTACGATGTCTTTACTGCTCTCTTCTTGACTGCACGTCCTATCTGCATGAGAGCATCTTCCATTGCATCCTTAGCTTCGCGAGGGAGCTTTTCAACTCAGCGAGATCTGTCTATCTATGCTCTGATGCATTGCACTTCTTGCTGTTGTAGTTTCTCCATTCTCAGCCAACTTTATCCATCTGCTAAGCTTTTGGTCTATGATGACTAGCAAATGAGTCACCATGGTAAGCACTACTAGGGTGTTCCATTAGGCTTTGGCTCAGCTGTCATCTTTGCATGTCTTCTTCCTCTTCTTTGGGCCAATAAGGATGGATTTTGTATTAAGCTACACAAATTATTACAAACTATAAAACACACTTAACAAATGATTATTAGTCTGCTTCAAGGTCTACCAAAGGCTACATTAAGAGGTGAAAAGTGGTACTTTTTTGTGAATAACTCACCCCCAATCCTAATATGTGCTAGTCCCTAAGCAAAGGAAAATTTAAAACAACTATTCTAAGAATTTAAATGCCACTTTCGTAGGGAGCACAGATACATTTAGCATATGTACCAAGGCCTTTAAACCCCTAGGTAATCCCTAGTGGAGGAGTGAAGTCTCCTAAGGGTTTTCAGTGAAGATACTCACAAACTTCTCAATAAAATAGTTAACAGAAGTGCAAAATTATCATGTTAGCTGTTAAGAAATAGAGCATTAGTTCACCTTTGATTCCACAAATGAAAATATGAGGAATTTGAACATATGATTATGCGCAGACATTTACTCACCACAGCTTCTACATAGATGCACATCATTTCCAATTATCTCACAGCAGGGGAAAACATCACATGTAGGTTAGTACTGAGTTCATCATTAATTCATAAATTAGGTTATAGGTCATGCCTAATACATTCAACATCAGACCCAATGCTTACCAGGGCATACTTCTCACAAGGAACTTTGAGGGTCTCCATTTTCTCTCAAGCTCAAGAGCAGTTATAGGCCCCAAATGGGTCTGTAAGCTAATAGCATAGGCATAGAATCTAAGTTCTAGTATCATTGGCAAATCCTTATCATAGATTGGCCAGCTCTTTGTCTCTGCATAATGTTAAGTGGTGAAAAATGCCACTTTTCACCCTTTAACCTGACCATTGATGGACCTGTGAGCACCTTAATAAGCCTCTGTTGAGTGCATTTTGTAGATAGCAGTGAAAGCTGGTAATAATATAGAAAACCACTTAAGAATGCCCACAAAGAAGCCAGCTCTCAGCACGATGTAACCCCAGCAACAGAACAAGGGGAAGGAAGTGAAGATAGGTCCAAAACATCCTATCGAGAGGATGTCTGAAGACTTCGATAGGAGCTGAGGGTTAAAAGGAAGGAATTCGTACAGTTGAGAAGGATTCAATAGGATCAGAAGGCAGAGAAAGGAAGAATTCGTACAGAAGTGAAGAATTCGACAGGATCCAAGAACCTATCGAGCACTTGAAAGAAAAAGAGAATTCAACCTATCAAAAGCTGGCTTGAGGGAAAAAGGAGACCTATGAGAAGATTCCCTGAACCTATCGAATGGCCCACTGAACCTATTGAAATAAAAGTGTTGGGACAATAGCTATCGCAGAATGATTTGAACCTTTCGATAGGAACAAGGGTCATCCGATCGAAGCAATGGAATGTGAATCCCTAACCTATCAAATCACTCTTCCAACCTGTCGATGGCCCCAGATTAAGTGCAATGAAGCTGAAGCAACTAAGCCCAACCTATCAGAACCTATCAAAGAGACTAGGGAACTTATCGAAAGGGGCTATAAAATCCTTTTTAACCTATTGAAAGCTTCTCTAACCTATCAAAATCGCGTGCAGGACTTCTCATAAATTTAGCTGTCCACATGTTGTGACTTGGTGACTTATTGCATGCAAACCGAGGCACTTTGGTGGACCGGTGCGACATTCTAGAAGATGCCCTAAAAAGCCCTAACCGACCCACGTGCTCTAACAGAACCCTAACAAACTCTGAGGACCTTCTAGAAGGGAAGATTGGTGGGAAAAATAAGAGGGAAAGTTATATATAGAGATCCCCAATTGCCATTGAGGAGGATCGAAATTCTGAATAATTTTCTAAAGATCCGAGCTTGCAGCGAGATTCTATTTTCCTTCCTTTCGCCCAAACATGGTTGGCTAATTCCCTAGGAGCAACAAGGAGTGAGTTAGATCTGTGATTGGGTAAGGTTAATAGTGTTGCTGGAATTAATTGCTGCACAAACTACAGATCTGAGAGCATTCCATTGTAAGAGTGACCTTGTTTACAATGTAAATGTTGTTTTCAATGTTTTAATTAGATCTAAAGCTCTTTTGATTCCTTTTGGTGCTCGATCGGATTTGTGTAGAGGAGTTGCTTGATCAGCTCACCCACATAACTGGTAGACCTCTTGGATATCATCTGAATTCCCTGGATCTGATATCCCTATAATTTCCTGCATTGTGACCTAGAAATTGCAGCATATGTAGTAGTTTTAATTGTTCTAATTGAGGCTCTGGCTTTGTAGGAGATCTCTAGGATGGTCTATGACCATTAAAGTGGACAGATCATAACCTTAAGGTAAATCTAAGCTCAGGCCTCAATTAGATTCATCTGCTGCAATCCATGGATTCGATAAAGTCTATAGGATGGTCTGTGACCATTAAAGTGGACAGATCATAGCCTTAAGACCAGGTGGATCCTGTGATTTGGAGTGGAATTTATACTCTGCATCTGCGCTTGTGGCCAGCTGAGGGACTTGTGTGGTTTTGAACCCCGGTAATATGCTTAGCTCAACCTGATTGCAGTGAAAACAACCTCCAAGTTCTTCTTCTCCATTTTTTGAGTTTTTAAACCCTCCATCTGTAAGATCAGAGGCTCTAGATTTGATCTAAGACAATCTGCATTTTAATTATAGTTTAGATTAGGTGAAACTCTAATCTAATATCTCCCTTGTCTTTTAGCTAGATCAACATTAGTTAGGGTGCCAGATCTCTTACAGATCTGGAGATTTACTCAATTCCAAACCACCTCTCTGTGGACTTTCCCTTACTTTTAAAACTTGCTACAAAGGACCCTGTATCTTGCAGGTCTAGGATTTCCTAACTGTGCTGAACCCATCTCTGGCTTCTCTGGATATTTACACCATAAATTAGCACACTGGAATCAACCAACAAGTTTTTGGCGCCGCTGCCGGGGAGGTGTTTGTGAATTTGGTAGATCTAGTTTTGTTTTATAAATCTGTAACTGTGTGTTAAATTTTACTAACTGCATTTGTAAGTTTTGATATTTTTTAGTATTTTTTGTGTGCATTCCATTAGATCTGAGTACTGAATGAGAGGAGAATCGTGTTGAATGCTGCTCTATAGTTTGCATAACTTTTTCCCCTATTTATTTTTCTGATCTGTTGATTTTTTTTAGATTAATTAGTTAGTTGTGTTGCTTCTTTCTGTTGTGTGAGGACTTATTCTCCATTTAGTTTGTGAGTGTTGTATGTTTGGTAGGAGAACTCTTCAACCTCAGAATATTCCACTAAATCCAGAGGTTGAAAGACTTCTCAGATCCATACCAACTACATCCACAACTATTGAAATTGAATATGTTGAAATGGGTCAGTAGCAGCAGCCGCGAACTCTCAAGGAATTCAATGCACCAGGGATCTATAATTCCCCCTTCAGCGTTCAGTTCCCTATTGTTCAAGGAAACTATGAAATCAAATCCTCCATCATTCAAATGTTGCACTCATTTCATAGCCTAACCAAGGATGACCCTTATAAGCATATAGACGGATTCTTAGAACTGTGCACTACCTTCAACATCACAGGTTTGGGGGAGGAGGCAACTAGGATGAGGCTCTTTCCTTTTTCATTAAAGGACAGAGCCAAGACCTGGTTGTCCATGCTTCCACCTAACTGTATTTAGTCCGAGAGTGATCTCAAATGTCAATTTTTAGCCAAATTCTTTCCTATGTCAAAGACCAGTCAGTTGAGGAAGGGTATCATCTCTTTTACCCAAGATCTAAGTAAATACTTTTATCAATCCTGGGAGAGATTTAAGGAACTCCTCAAGAAATGCTCCCACCATCAAATCCCTGAATGGCAATTAGTTCAAAGCTTTTACCAGGGAATTGATGTTAAAAGCAGAGATATGATAGATGCCTCCTGTGGTGGGACCTATCTCTAGAAAACTGCTGAGGAGGCATGGGAGCTCTATGATATCATCAGTGAGAACTCTATGCAAAGGGAAACCTTAGCAAGAGATCTAGAGCCTCCTAAATTGATGAAAGAGAACACCTCAAGAGGAAAGATATATGAAGTGAGTATGTCAAGTGAGTTGAAAAGGAAAGTGGGCAGCTTAACTCTGAAATTTAATAGGCAGATGGGAGCAATGCAGTCACCTATAGCTGCTAGAGTGGAGGAGACATGTGCCATATGTCAGTCCCCTGCTCATCCCTTGGAAGAATGCCCATCTGCTAACCAATTACCTGATTTTATAACAGAGCATGTGGCTGCAACTCAGTGTTATGGGCAGCAGCCTGCTGCTGGGTATCAATGGAGAAACCACCCCAATCTAAGGTGGAGACAAGATGCATACCCCAGTCAGCAGTAACAGCATCCCCAGCAGCCCATGCCTTATAGAAATGCTTAGCCCTATCGAGAAGGTTATGTCCCAAGACCTCAATATCAGCAACCCATGGCCCAACCGGTAGCTCCTTCTATGCAGCAAGTTGCACCTCCTCCACCTATGAGAACACCACCTTTTGAGGAACAAGTTCTATCTTCACTGCAGAACTTGAACACCTTAACCCAAACTGTGCACTCTCACAACTAGAGCATCAAAAAGATAGAGGACCAACTTGGTCAGCTGTCTGATGCTCTGACTAGGAGAGAGTGAGGAAGGTTACCTAGCCAACCACAGAATAATCCACGAAGACTGTTTGTAGTGGGTGAAGTTTCCTCCACCTATGAGGAAGCCAAATCTGTGACAACTTTGAGGAGTGGTAGGCTTGTGGACAATCAAGTGGGCTGTGAGCCTGTGAGAAGTTTGAAGGAAGAGAATGGAATGAGTTTTCCAAAAACATAATAAAGGTCACCAGTGGTTGACCTGACAGAACAACCCACTGTCAATAAAGAGGATGATATGGATCCTCAAAGAAAAGAGAAAATAAAAAAGAAAGAAGCCCCTTTGGTTAAGGCTGCAAATGAGGGAGCAATCCCCCAGTTGCCATTTCCCAAGGCATTACAAGGACCCTCCCCTTTTGACAAAGGGCAGGGGAAAATTGAGGAAATGATGGAGACTTTCAAGCAAATTGAAATTAATTTGCCTTTACTTGATGCCATCATACAAGTCCCAGCCTATGCCAAATTTCTTAAGGATTTATGCACCCATAAAAGACAGTCTAGGACATACTTATCCAGGAAAGTCTTTTCAGTAGAGAAGGTAAAACACATTCTATCCATTGAAACTCCCACCAAACATCAAGACCCTGGAATGCCCACTATCCCTTGCATCATTGGGGATCATAAAATTGAGAAGGCCCTATTGGACCTGGGAGCCAGTGTTAACTTGCTGCCCTATGCAGTCTATGAAAAATTGGGCTTGGGAGACTTGAAGCCCACACCTGTGGTCCTGCAACTGGCTGACAGGTCTGAAAGGAAACCTATGGGAGTCATTGAGGATGTCCTGGTGGGAGTTGACAAGTTTTTTTACCCTACTAATTTTGTGGTATTAGATATGGAGCCAAGTAAAGGTATTTCCTCCATCCCTATGATTCTAGGTAGGCCCTTCTTTGCCACTGCCAATGCCTGTATTCAATGCAGATCTGGCATCATGGAGGTCTCCTTTGGCAACATGAAAGTAAAGTTGCATGTGTACAGCACCAGCTCTCAACCCCTTTTGATGAGACCTATTTTTCCATTGCAGGGTTGGAGGAGGCTCTGCATGATAATCCTCAATAGTTGCTACAGAGTAATGATTGGCCTATAGAGACAAGATTGCAACCAGAGGTTGAACAAGTGCTGAAGAACAGATCCAAGAAGGATGACAAGTTTGAGGAACATGGGGAGGCTGTTAACCTTCCAGATCCTCCATATTAGCACCTGCAGTTTAGTATGTATCATATGTACCATATTTTGCTTCTATTTTTGATGTTTTACTTTGCATTTCTAGTAAATTTCTGTTGCAATAAACATACTATGCTATCTATTGGGTCGCCATTTCAAATTTGCCAGCTGCTCTAAAATAGCAGGAGCTCATCCACAAAAGAATCCAATCGTAGGGCCACACAGCAACAAAACCTGATAAGGGCTGAAGCTAAGGGAGCCTAGAAAGACAGTTTTATCTGAGTTTTGGAGCCTTCGATAGGCCAAATCTACCTTTCGTTAGGTTACATGGTGATTTTGACAGGATATCTAAAGGTTTTGATAGGCATTGGACATTTCGACAGGTAAAACCAACTTCTCGATAGGTAAAATAAGGGCAAACAAAGATTTCGATAGGTTCTGGGTACATATCAGGCACTTATCGAAAAGATGCTTTTTCTGCCGTTTAAACCCTAAACCTTGCAAAAAGCACTCTTCAAAAGAAATTGGATAGGCCCAAATATCACTAGGTATGGTCCTCAAATAAACTCATGGGGTGTATTTTCGCCTTTTTCTCTCCTCTTAGGTTCACTAAGTACTAACTGAAAAAAAATTTGATGTTAGCTTCATGGTGGTGCCAAGAATTTAAAATTTTTTGTTTCAAAATGTCTGCAAATTGTTTTTTAATTTTTCACAAATTTCCTCATTCTATAACCAGTTAGGTGGGAGTTGACTTTATTTATCTCAATTAAACCAACACTGCTGTACTAAAGTTAACTATTCCATTGGCAGGACTACCCTGCCACACCCCCAAACCTATGAGGAGCAGTGTCCTCACTGGTTCAAGGAGAAGAGGGTATGTGCAGCAGCGAATATAGAAAAATAACACTAAAAGAAAGCAAAGAAAAGCAAGACACAAGGCACACACGAAGAAACTAAAACACACAAACAAGTTATGAAATGGAAATGGAAAGCAAATAGATATAACAAAAAGGGAATTTCATTGATTAAACAAAGGTTTCACATAATAAAAAGATTTATAGCCAAAAAAAAATACAGATAAAACAAAAAAAAATGGCTGCTTTTGGAAGAGGAACTGCAAGCCAGAAGAGAGTGGGATAACGGGGGCTAAGGAGCATGGTGTGGGGCAGGTGGTTGTTGGGGTGAAGAGCGGGGGGGGGGGGGGGCAGAAGGCCTAGATGGTTCTATCATCTATTTCTTCTGCTTCCTCCGATTCTTTATCCTCTCCTTCTTGGCCAAAATCCTCTATACCTCCTCATACTCGTCCCATAAGAATTGTAAGGGGTCAGGTTCCTTTGGCGGTGGTGGGTCTCCCCAAACTGGATAGGGATGGAGTGTTGGGGGGTCAAAATAAAATGGATGCGACGGAGGTGAAGTGGGTTGTTATATAAAAAGCATGGGCGGTGGAATTTGCATCGGCATAATAAATTTTTTCCGCCTTCCAAAGTTAATTGCTATAATGATATTGAAGAGGGATAGTTAGCAATAACTGCATTGGTTTACAGAAATTTGCTAGGATTTAAAGTGCAAACCCGTGCCTCGCACAGACGCTAATAGATGGTCGCAGGGTACCTTTCTCGCGCAGTTCACATTTAGTCTCGCGAGTAGTTCCGTCGCACAAAAGAAGGACAATACTTCTCAATATAGTTCACAGAGCTGAAGCTGGGTCTTAGTGCGCGAGTTGACCTTTCTTTTTCATGTAGCTATGCAGTCTAACTTTGTGAGATGTCAGAATGTAGAACATCAAGTGCCTCGCGAAGTTGAACGCATGGAGTTAGTCATTTGCGCAGTATAAAAATTCTGCCAAGATCGAGTTTCACAGGGCTCGCATTATCATCAGAGCTCCGTGAGATTGAATTTCATGGGGCTCGCATTATCATCAGAGCTCCGCGAGATTGAACTTAATGCCTGTTAGCATCGCGGGAACCCAGTATTCCATTTTCTCAGTGCTGCATGCTGGCCAGTTCCCCTAAAATGACATGCACCTATCCTGTGTGCTTCAGCACCAAACCTTGCACATATATTCCACTTGACCATCACAATGATATGCTTGTTATCAACCACTATTTTTGGGCCATTTATCGAGAGAGTCCTCAACCTTGTACAACAAATTCAAATGGCATCCACGCACACATACTCAAAATAAAGATGCACCAAAACAAAAATCAAACAAAAAATCAAATCAACATCCTAAGTGCAGGAATGGAAAATTTGCTAAGCAAAACAAATCAGTTAACTCATATGGAACATATGTTCCAAAGCTGTGGATCACTGAGCAGTGGGAGGTTAATGTAGGTGAATGGTTTGAGGTGGCTCCACTGAAATTTCCACACAAATTTTTAGCCTTTGCCCATTCACTTTCATGATCTTCCCAGACATAGGATCCAAGATTTCCACAGCACCAAATGGGGAGGCATGGAAGATAGTATAAGGTCCATCCCATCTGGATTTCAACTTCCTTAGAAAAAATTTCAGTTTGGAGTTTAAAAGCCATACCATAGTGTCAGCATTGAATTCCCTTTGCATTAGCTTCTTGTCAAAGAATGTATTTGATTTCTCGTTGTAAATTTGGGCATTTGAATAAGCTTTCAGCCTCAGCTCACCAATCTCTACCATCTGTAATTTCCTATGAGAACCAGTGGAAGTTAGGTCAAAATTCAATGCGTTGATAGTCTAATAGGATTTATGTTCTAACTCCACTGGTAGGTGGCAGGCTTTGCCATAAACCAGCCTAAATGGAGACTTGCCAATGGGAATCTTATAGGCAGTCCTATAAGCCCACAAGGCATCATTCAACTTTTGTGCCCAATCCTTCCTATAAGTCCTCACAGTCTTCTCTAAAATATGTTTGATCTCCCTATTGGAAATTTCAACTTTCCCACTGGTTTGTGGGTGGTAGGGAGTTTCAGCTTTATGGGTAACAGAGTACTTTTTGAGGAGATTCTCAAAAGTTATGTTATAGAAATGGCTCCCCCCATCACTAATGATAGCTCAGGGGGTGCCAAATCTCAAGAAGATATTATCCTTGAAAAATTTATCGACAACTGTGTGGTCATTGATCCTTGTGACAATGGCTACTACCCACTTGGATACATAGTCCACTGCCACAAGTACGAAGTTAAAACCCTTAGATGGAGGAAAGGGGCCAATAAAACCAATGCCCCAGATGTTAAAAAGTTCTACCACAAGGATGAGCGGTAGTGGCATAGAATTTTTCTTAGAAACGCCTCCAATCCTTTGACATCTCTCACAAGCCTTGCAATGTACAAATGCATCTCTAAACAAGGAAGGCTAATTAAAATCACACTGCAACACTTTTGTTGCAGCCTTATTGCCACTGAAATGACCTCCATAGGCTTGCTCATGGCGCATCGAAAGAATGTTGTGGAACTCACTTTTAGGCACATATCTCCTAACAAACTGGTCTGCATAATGTTTGAATAGGTATGGATCCTCCCACAAAAAATACCTGACCTGAGAGAAAAATAGGTATTTATCCATTTTGGACCAGTGAGGAGGAATCCTACCAGCAGCTAAAAAATTGACAATGTGTGCAAACTAGGGCACACTCGACTACACAGTAAACAACTACTCATCCGAGAACAACTCATTAACAAGTGTTGCTGCACATTCATCGAAAATATTCCTAGAGAGGTGGTCAGCCACCACATTCTCTACTCCCTTTTTTTCCTTGATCTCCATATCAAACTCCTATAATAGGAGGATCCATCTGATCAACCTTAGCTTGGCATCCTTTTTAGCCAATAGGCATTTCAGGGCTGAGTGATCCAAGAAAATAACAATTTTAGACCCAAGCAAGTAGGGTCAAAACTTGTCCACAGCAATTACAATAGCTAGCAGCTCTTTCTCAGTAGTGGTGTAGTTTAGCTAAGCTTCAGTTAGTGATTTGCTGGCATAATAGATCACTGCGGGCAACTTGTCTTTTCTCTGTCCTAAGACAGCTCCGATGGCCAAATCTGATACATCACACAACAGTTCAAAGGGGAGCGAGTAATCTGGGGCCTGGAGTATAGGAGCAGTGGTGAGGAACTTTTTTAAGACCTCAAAGGCCTCAAGGCATTCAACAGAGAAGTGAAAATGGCGCATCCTGACAAAGCAGGTGACATAATGGCTTTGAAATTTTGCTGAAGTTCTTGATGAACCTCCGGTAAAATCCAGCATGTCCTAAAAATAATCTAATTTGTTCGATAATTTTAGGTGGGGGAGGTGTGAAATCAAGTCCACTTTAGCCTTATCAACCTCTATTCCCTTGTGAGAGACCACATAGCCTAGGACAATTCCTTGTGTCACCATAAAGTCTTTTCCCAACTTAGGACCAAATTGGTCTCCTCACATCTTTGTAGAACCACCTCAAGGTGACTTAAGCACTGGCTAAAGTTGTCTCCAAATACTGTGAAATCGTCCATGAAGATTTCTAGGAACTTGTCAATCATATCAGAAAAGATTGTATACATGCACCTCTGAAAAGTGGCTGGGGCATTGCACAGTCAAGAAGGCATCCTTCTGTAAGCAAAGGTGTCAAAGGGACATGTGAAAGTAGTTTTCTCCTGATTTTAAGGATCCACAAGGATTTGTTTATATCTTGAGTATCCATCAAGAAAACAATAAAAAGCCTTTCCAGCCAACTTGTCTAGAATTTGGGCAATGAAAGGGAGGGGGAAATGATCCTTTCTAGTCATGGAGTTGAGTTTTCTATAGTCAATGCAAACCCTCCAGCCAGTGGTCTCTCTGGCTAGCATCAACTCCCCATAATTAATAGTGATAATTATTATGCCTGACTTTTTAGGTACCACCTGGATAGGTGACACCCATTCTATATCTGAAATGGGGTAAATTACCACTGTATCTAACAGTTTCATAATCTCCTTGAGGACCACCTCCTGCATGTGAGGATTAAGTTTCCTTTGCATCTCCCTTGAGGGTTTTGCACCCTCATCCAGGTGAATCCTATGGATATAGTCTGAGGCATCAATGCCTTCAGGATCATCTATTGTCCACCCTATTGCTTTTTTATGCTTCTTGAGAACAATCAATAGTGCCTCCTGCTGCTCACTAGTGAGAGAGGAAGAGAAAATCATGGGAAGCTTGTTGTTTTATCCCAAGAAGGCATATTGTAATGTGGGTGGTAACTGTTTCAACTCTAGCTCAGGGAGACTTTCAATTGAAGGTAACAAAGGTGCCTCAGTGGTTTGAGAAAGGGGCATCAATGTATATTTCCAATTAGAATGCTGCACTAAGCCCACAAAAGACTCTATTTTGGTGTTGTCTTCTATCATGAACACTTCAGCCTCCTTCTCAAACAAACTCCAGATATTTGACAGGTCATTAGTAATATTATCCCAATCTAGTAGATTGGATAATTCTTCTTCTGCCAGGCCATCTAGTACATATATTGTAAATCAATCCTTAATGTCCATCTGAGGATGCCCAGTAGCTTGGTACACATTTAACTGGTCCTTCATGTTTCAAAAGGTCTCCTCCATCACCCTTGACCTGCAATATATCCAAGCATTTGCAATAGCCAAGAATGCCCTTCCAAGGATGATAGACATTGGGGCCTTACCCTTGCCATGTCCAAAATAAGGAAATAAGCAAGATAGTAGAACTTGTCCACCAATACCAGAACATCCTCTACCACACTTACAGGTCTTATCTCAAACCTGTCAGCCAGTTAGAGCACAACTGATGTGGATTTAAGATCCCCCAAACCTAGCTCCTCATACACAAAATATGGAAGTAGGTCCACACTAGCCCCTAAGTCCAAGGGGGCTTTACAAATGGTATGGTTTCCAATTATTTAGGGGATAGTAGGTACCCCAGGGTCTTGTAATTTCTCAGGTGTGGAGATGGACAGGACTGACTCAACATGCTCAACAGCAAACACCATTTTGGACAACTGCACCCTTGCTTTCCTTTTCTGCGTACAAAGGTCCTTCAAGAACTTAGCATAGGCAGGGACCTATTTTATGGCATCAAGCAGCGATAAATTGCTCTTGACCTGCTTGAAGGTCTTCATCATTTCCCCTATTTGAGCATTTCCCTTATCAAGAGGGAATGGACTAGCTAATGCTTAAGGAAATCACAATTGTGGGACTGCTGGTGCCACAGCTGCATGCCTACCCAAATCATGGTCAATTTTTTATTTTTTTCTTTCATCTTCACTTATTAGTTGCTGTTGGGGCTCAACATCAGCCCCTTTATTTTTCCCTTATTCATCAGCAACAGGGGTCGACTCCTTTGGCTCCTCGTCACTATCATTTCCTTCCTTTTTATCATGCATGACCTCCTCAGTTGCTCTGCCCACAAGATTATCAACCACTCTCCCACGCCTAAGGGTAGTAATAGCATTAGCATCCTCATTGGTAGAGGCCGCTTCTTCAATCATATACTATCCTTTGGGGTTGGTCAAGGCCTGACTACGCAATTTACCCTTCTCTCTTTTGTTTAAAGCATTATAGATTTGGCCAAGCTGGTCCTTAATTTTCTTAATGCTTTGCCCATGAGAGTGTATAGTTTAGACTAAGCCCCCAAATTCTGCATAGATGCCAGAATTTTCTCTTCAAAAGAAGAGGATCTAGACTATTGTGGGGGTAAGGCCAACTGGTTGGGTTGCGGGGCAAGCAACTGGAAGTTTTGTCTAGGTGGGTACCCTTGGTTGAGTTGGTGTTGAGGTCTATATGGAGCTACCAACTGCTGCTACTGGGGTTGAGGATAATTATCCTGTCTCCACCTCAAGTTTGGGTGGTTCCTCCAAGAGTACCCAGTAGGTTGTTGCCGAAATGTTTGGGCAGCATTGGCTTGCTCCAAAATAAAATCAGGGAATTGGTTGGCTGATGGACAATCCTGTAGTGAGTGTGGTGGAGAATGGCATATCAGACATGCCTCCACTTGTGCAACCATTCTAGGCTGCATCATACTCATCAATTTATCAAATTTCAAGCTCAAATTGTCCACCTTTTTCTCCAACTCACTTTGCACCTTCACTTCATATATTCAACCTCTAGGGGTGGTCTCTTTCACCAACTTAGCAAAGGTTTTACTTTCATTCTGGGACAGTGACTCCTGCTGCATGGAGTTTTCCCTTATAATGTCAAACAACTCCCAAGCCTCATCAGCTGTCTTGTGGAGGTAGCTACCACCACATGAGCCATCCACCATATCCCTGCTCTTGGGATTAATTCCTTGGTAAAATACTTGCATTAACTGCCACATTAGAATTTAGTGGTAGGGGCATTGTTTTAACATCTCCTGGAATCTTTCTCAAGCTTTATAAAAATCCTCAGTTGAGGACTAAGTAAATGACAGAATACTTGTCCTCATCTGGCTAGTCTTGTTCATAGGAACGAATTTAGCTAGGAATTGGCTTTGGAGTTACTCCATGTTTGTATGCTGTTGGTTGGGAGCTTATAGAGCCATGTGTTGGCTTTGTCCTTTAAAGAAAAAGAAAAAAGCCTCAGTTTAGTGGCTTCAGGTCCCAAGCCAGCAATATTGAAAGTGGTACAAAGTGCTAAAAATTGGTCAATATGCTTGTATGGATCTTCCATACTAAGCCCATGAATGGATGGTAACATATTGATAGTGGAGGCTTTGATTTCATAGTTTCCTTCCACTGAAGGGAATTATATGTAGAAGGGAGAAGTGTACCCTGCAAGTGCATTGTACTCTTTCAAGGTTCTTTGCCTCTCAGCCATGTTAGCTTGCTCAGTTTCAACAGTAGGGCGTTGTGGGGTGTTTCTTGGTTTGAGGATCTTTTTCACCTTAGGATTTGGAGGTTCCAACTCAGGGTTTAAGGATCTCCTTCCAAGCATACACCACCAACTCAGCAAGTAAGGAAAATGCTTACAGCACTTAAAGAATTTCTAAACCAAAATAACAACTAAGCTAGAATAACTACTAAACAAATTACACTACATGAACAATAAGGAATTCAACATCAAGAGACTAAGTGCAGGGTAAAAGAAGTGAAAACAGAGCTAGCTAGACTCCCATTGCAGCTCTAGCTTTTCCCTTCTACTGTTATCCAATTCTATAAAATTCACAAAGAATCAGCAGTACTTTTATCCTACTATGACACAGCTACCAAGAATTTTCTAAAAAACAATATAATACAATATAATACAACTCAGGTCTACTACAAAGACCAACATCCCTGGCAACGGTGCCAAAAACTTGTTGTGTTCTTACGGATTTTCTTTATTTAATTGTGTGCTAGCTTATTGTGTGGTGAGAACAAATAATAAAAATAATCTAAAGCAAAATAAAAGATGATGGCAACAGCACAACCAAAGAAATCCTAAGCCTGTAGATCCAGGGTTATTACAGCAAGTTTTGATAAGTAAGAGTTTGTAGAGAAGTTGATCTAGAACCCAAAATGGGCTATAATAGTAGGCCTCCAGATCGGACTACAGATCTGGCAATCCTACAGAATGAGAGTTAGATGTCGCGTATATACTAAATTACCTAAAGATAGGAATAAAATGCAATCCTATCCTAAGAAAGGGTTATAAAGAAGGGGATGAAGGTGTGTTAAAAATAAAAATAAAAGGGTGAGAAGTAAGCAGCTTAAGTTATAGATTTATTTAGTTATGCAACTCAGATTTAGGGCTCTCTCTGCAGCAAGTCCTTGCCGAAGTGCTATTACTAACCTCCACAAGGTAGAAATATCCAACTTAACCCATGCCATTTGGGGTGCTCTTAAGGCTATAGCCTATCCACTCAAATGGCCACAGGCTATCCTATAGAGTCTGTGAAATCCCATTGATCAAGCCAGAAGTTGATAATCTAATCCAGAGGAGTAAGCTGATCAAACCTCATCCAATGGATCAAACCAAGCCATGAATACCATTGCAGGCACTATGTTTGCTAGGCTATAAGCTCCCCAGTTCTATGCATAGATCTGGCTGACATTCAAAGGAGTTCCAACCCATAAAGCCATCTGTGTATTGTCGAGGCCAGCGACACATTGATGCCCACATAGAGGACCAGCAACAGGTTGAATAAGGATCAAAGCACAGCTAATAATTGCTACAAAAGGCCTACAATGACTCAGTGTCCTAGTCCACAATCACTATAGAGAAACAAAAACTAACATCTGATGGCGGTCAAGTAAAACAGAGGGGAGTCTATTCCTACACAATCTCTCACTAAGACACAAGTCCAAGTGCAGAGGAGAAGCATCCATATCAGATCTGTGACCAAGTTTACCCTAGGGCTATAGTCTGCCCACTCAAATGGTCACAGGCAATCCATAGAGGCTCCCTTACACACAAATACTAAGAGCATAACCTAAAAATTACTATCTGCCACCATGGTCCCAGGGCATCACGCTCAAGCTTCCATGGGCCTTTTAATAAGCTCAAATCCTAAATGTATGCTATAGCCTGAACAGAACTATGGACAATAAGGAAAATAACAGATTGAGTAAGCATTCAAACAAATATTCCATTAATATGGTGTTATTAATAATGAAATCCCTCAAGGAAGCATCCTTGTGCACAACAGCTCAACACTAAGTCCCAATGTTTACTGAACTATTACAAAACTTATATAAAACTATACATAAATGCTTACCAAAGGCTTAGCCAGCAAGTGCTGAGCTAAGAAATAAGAAAAAAAAATAGAAAAAGAGGTGATCAAACCCTAACCCTAACCGTAGCCTGCTTGAGCTCTCAGCTGACAGAGGTTGAAGGAGAAGGTGAATGATAGTTTCCTAAGTTATAAGTGCAGCTTATATTCTTAGTCCCTGTGATGTGGCTGAGAGGAGAGTAAACCCTAATTTTTTTAAAGTAGATATGGCATTATTACAACCCTTGGATGCCTTGGAATGCATGTATTGGAATTTGTGCCTCGAGATTTGTGCCCTAGACTTGGGGAAATCCCCAAAAGGTCCTTCAGTTAGGGTTAAGAAGTGGAGATCTTGAGCTTCACGAGGCTGATTTCTGCATTTCACTTTTATTACGCAGCTTGTAGAGTCCTTGCGTTGTAGAGTTTGGCATGGAATATTATTGTCTCGTGCAGTAGAGCTTTGGATGATCGTGTAGTTGCTTCAACATTAAATGCACTTCTCGTAGAAGAGCTTTAGAAACTCCTATCGTGAGGTATTCATGCAGATGCTTTCGCATCTTGCTTGCTTCGGAGTTAATCTTCTAGGCGCGTGAGAGTTGCGCGAGATCTGTGCGTGAGAACTTCTGGGCATCTCTCTCTTCCAGAACCATGTGAGAAATTCGCGAGTTAGCTTTGGTTCCTTTTGCATGTTGAACTCATGAGGTGTTGCGCATGGTTGCTCTAAGGCTTGATCTCCGTGAGAACTATGCGAATAATTTTTCTGAAGGTTTAAGGCGTGATATCCTTGCGAGGCCTTTAAGCGCTTTCTCTCAGCTGAACTATGCAACTACTGCGCGAGGTGGCTTTGCCAGTGATTACTCTTCCATTTGAACTATGCGACTTCTTCACGATCTCAGTTATCCTGCATGTCTCAACTATGTGAGGGAGCGCTGCTAATGACTTGAATAGTGTGAGATAGCACCTCAACTGTGCGAGATAGGTCAATGGCACCTCTGCTGCTGTGTACATAGTTTTGTTGCAGCTTCCTCCATTATTTCCTAAACTTCCTTTATTTGTTAGACTTTCTGGGTCTAGTATGACATGCAAAATAGTCACCACGGTGTGTACCATCATGGTGCTCCATCATTTTCTAGTTCAACTGTCATCTTTTGCTTGAAATCTCTCTCCTTAGCACTAAAAGCACAAACTTTGTGTTAAGCTGCACAATTTATTCTTAACTATAAAACACGCTAAAAAGTAGTTATTAGTGAGCTTCAAGGTCTAGCAAAGGCTAAGTTAAGAGGTGAAAAGTGGTACTTTTCAGTGATTAACATAAACTGTTGCTGCCACCATGGTCCCAGGGCTACAAGTTTAAGCTTTCATGGGCCTTTCAATAAGCTCAAATCCTAAATGCATGTTCTAGCATGAACAAAACTACCGGGAAATAGGAAAATAATAGATTAAATGAACATTTAAAGCACAAATTCCATTGATCTAAATTACCAACAACTATAAAATTTCTCAAGGCAGCAGCCTTGTGCACAATAGCTCTTCACAAAATCCTAAAGTTTAAATGACCTATTACAAAGCCAAATGAAACTACACCTAATTGCTTACCAAAGATTTAGCCAACAAGTGCTGGGCAAAGAGAGAAGAATAATAAAAAAAGACATGATCAAACACTCCCCCTATCCCTAATCTACTTGAGCTCTCAGCCGACAAAGGTTGAAAGAGAGAGTGATTGATAAATTCTAGGTTACAAGCACATCTTATATACTCAGTCCTACTGCCTTGGCTAAGAGAAGAAAAAACCCTAATTTTTCTAGAAAATGTGGCACTGTTACAACCCTTGGATTTCTTAGGATGTGTGCCTCAACATCAGTGCCTCGAGATGTGTGCCCTAGACCTGAGAATATCCCAAAAAGGACCTTGAGTTAAGATAGAGAAGTGGAGAGCTCGAGTTTCGCGAGGCTGGTTTCTACATATCACTTATGTCGCTCAGTTATTTTATGCTTTTTAGTTCCTTCGTACAGCTTGTAGAGTCGTCGTGAGGTAGATTTTGGCTTTGAATGCTGTTGTCTCACACAATAGGACTTTGGATGATCGCGCAGCTCATGCAGCTTTGAATGCACTTACGCAGAAGGACTTGCAGTGCTTAGCTTGCTGGTGTAGTAGAGCTTCAGAAACTCCTATCGCGAGGTACTCATGTAGACGGTTTCACATCTCGCTCGGTATAGGGTTAGACTTCCAATCGTGCGTGAGCTACACGAGAGAATTTTTATGCGTCTCTCTCTTCCAGAGCCATGTGAGAACTTTGGAAGGTTGGGGTTGTTGTTTGTGTAATTTGGTCTCACGAGGTAATCCATGCCGCTGCTTTGACATTTGATCCTCGCGGGTGCTTCCCGAGCTGTATTCCTGGAGGCTTAGTGCGCGACAACTTTGCGAGCTTCGTTATGTGTTAATTGTAGCTAAAGTGCATGACTGCTACGTGAGAGGCTATTTTGTGCTAATCCCCTCGCTGAGTTGTGCTACTACTTCGCGAGCTCTAGTGTGCCGCATGTCTTAGCTGCTCGAGGCATCACCTCAACTGTGCGGGATAGATCATTTGTTCCTCCGCTTTATGCACATGCTTCTATTACAGCTTCCTCCACTCTCATCTATGCTTGGTTCATCAACTAAGCTTTCTTGGTCCATCATGACATGCAAAATAGTCACCATGGTGTGTACCACCATGGTGTTCCATCAATCTTTGGTTTAGCTGTCATCTTTTACTTGAATTCTCTCTCTTCTTGGCACCAAAGACATGGACTTTATGTTAAGCTGCACAATTTATTACTAACTACAAAACATACTTAAACAACAGTTGTTAGTGAGCTTCAAGGAGAGAGTGATTGATAAATTCTAGGTTACAAGCACATCTTATATACTCAGTCCTACTGCCTTGGCTAAGAGAAGAATCAGCCCTAATTTTTCTAGCAAATGTGGCACTGTTACAACCCTTCGATTTCTTGGGATGTGTGCCTCTAGATTAGTGCCTCGAGATGTGTGCCCTAGACCTGAGAATATCCCTAAAAGGACCATGACTTAAGATAGAGAAGTGGAGAGCGTAAGCTTTGCGAGGCTGGTTTCTACATTTCACTTATGTCGCTCAGTTATTTTATGCTTTTAAGTTCCTTCGCACAGCTTGCAGAGTCCTCGTGAGGTAGAATTTGGCTTTGAATGTTGCTGTCTCATGTAGTAGGACTTGGGATGATCGCGCAACTGATGTGGCTTTGAATGCAGTCGCACAGAAGGACTTGCAATGCTTAGCTTGCTCGCACAGTAGAGCTTTAAAAACTCCTGTCGTGAGGTACTCGTGCAGATGCTTTCACATCTCGCTCGGTACAGGGTTAGACTTCCAATCGCGCGTGAGCTGCGCGAGAGAACTTCTGGGTGTCTCTCTCTTCCAGAGCCACATGAGAACTTTGCAAGGTTGTGGCCATTGTTTGCATAACTTGGTCACACGAGGTAATGCATGCGGCTGCTTTGAAATTTGATCCTCGCGTGAGCTTCGTGAGCTGTATTCCTGGAGGTTTCGTGCGTGACTACTTTGTGAGCTCCATTATGTGTTAATTGTAGCAAATGTGCGTGACTGCTGCGTGAGAGGCTATTTTGTGATAATCCCCTTACTGAGTAGTGCGACTGCTTCGTGATCTCTAGTGTGCTGCATGTCTTAGCTGCTCGAGGCAGCACCTCAACTGTGTGGGATAGATCATTTGTTCCTCCGCTATTATGCACATGCTTCTATTATAGCTTCCTCCACTCTCATCTATGCTTGGTTCTTCTACAGAACTTTTTTGATCCATCATGACATGCAAAATAGTCACCATGGTGTGTACCACCATGGTGTTCCATCAATATCTGGCTTAGTTGTCATCTTTTACTTGAATTCTCTCTCTTCTTGGCACTAAAGACATGGACTTTATGTTTAGCTGCACAATTTATTACTAACTACAAAACACACTTAAACAATAGTTATTAGTGAGCTTCAAGGTCTAGCAAGGGCTAGGTTAAGAGGTGAAATGTGGTACTTTTTAGTGATTAACATAAACTGCTGGTGCCACCATGGTCCCAAGGCTATAAGTTAAAGCTTCCATTGGCCTTTCAATAAGCTCAAATCCTAAATGCATGCTATTGTCTGAACAAAACTACCAGGAAATAGGAAAATAATTGATTAAATGAATATTTAAAGAACAAATTCCATTGATCTAAATTACCAACAATAAAATTTCTCAAGGCAGCAGCCTTGTGCACAACATCTCCTCACAAAATCCTAAAGTTTAAATGACCTATTACAAAACCAAATGAAACTACACCTAATTGCTTACCAAAGATTTAGCCAACAAGTGTTGGGCAAAGAGAGAAGAATAATAGAAAAAGACATGATCAAACACTAACCCTATCCCTAATCTACTTGAGCTCTCAGCCGACAAAGGTTGAAAGAGAGAGTGATTGATAAATTCTAGGTTACAAGCACATCTTATATACTCAGTCCTACTGCCTTGGCTAAGAGAAGAATAAACCCTAATTTTTCTAGCAAATGTGGCACTGTAATAACCCTTGGATTTCTTGGGATGTGTGCCTCAACATTAGTGCCTCGAGATGTGTGCCCTAGAACTGAGAATATCCCTAAATGGACCTTGAGTAAAGATAGAGAAGTGGAGAGCTCGAGTTTCGCAAGGCTGGTTTCTACATATCACTTATGTCGCTCAGTTATTTTATGCTTTTTAGTTCCTTCACGCAGCTTGCAGAGTCCTCATGAGGTAGAATTTGGCTTTGAATGATGCTGTCTCACACAGTAGGACTTTGAATGATAGCGCAGCTGATGCGGCCTTGAATGCACTAGCACAGAAGGACTTTCAGTGCTTAGCTTGCTCGCGCAATAGAGCTTCAGAAACTCCTATCGTGAGGTACTCACGTATATGCTTTCACAGGTCGCTCGGTACAAGGTTAGACTTCCAATTGTGCGTGAGCTGCAGGAGAGAACTTCTGAGAATCTCTCTCTTCCAGAGCCAGGTGAGAACTTTGCAAGGTTGTGGCTGTTGTTTGCATAATTTGGTCTCACGACGTAATGCATGCGACTGCTTTGAAATTTTATCCTCGCGAGTGCTTCACGAGCTGTATTCCTGGAGGCTTAGTGCGCGACTACTTTGCGAGCTCTCTTATGTGTTAATTGTAGCTAAAGTGCATGACTGCTGCGTGAGAGGATATTTTGTGATAATCCCATCACTGAGTTATGCGACTACTTTGTGAGCTCAAGTGTGCTGCATGTCTTAGCTGCTCGAGGCATCACCTCAACTGTGCAGGATAGATCATTTGTTCCTTCGCTGTTATGCACATGCTTCTGTTACAGCTTCCTCCACTCTCATCTATGCTTGGTTCATCTACTGAACTTTCTTGGTCCATCATGACATGCAAAATAGTCACCATGGTGTGTACCACCATGGTGTTCCATCAATCTCTGGCTTAGTTGTCATCTTTTACTTGATTTCTCTCTCTTCTTGGCACCAAAGAGATGGACTTTATGTTAAGCTGCACAATTTATTACTAACTATAAAACACATTTAAACAACAGTTATTAGTGAGCTTCGAAGAGAGAGTCATTGAAAATTTCTAGGTTATAAGCACGTCTTATATACTCAGTTCTACAGCCTTGGCTAAGAGAAAAATAGACCCTAATTTTTCTAGCAAATGTGGCACTGTTACAACTTGGATATCTAGGGATGTGTGCATCAAGATCAGTGTCTCGAGATGTGTGCCCTGGACCTAGGAATATCCCTAAAAGGACCTTGAGTTAAGATAGAGAAGTGGAGAGCCTAAGCTTCGCGAGGCTGGTTTCAACATATCACTTATGTCGCTCAGTTATTTTATGCTTTTTAGTTCCTTCACGCAACTTGCAGAGTCTTCGTGAGGTAGAATTTGGCTTTGAATGTTAATGTCTCATGCAGTAGGACTTGGGATGATCACACAGTTGATGTGGCTTTGATTGCACTCATGCAGAAGGACTGGGAGAGCTTAGCTTACTCGCGCAGTAGAGCTTCAAAAACTCCTGTCGCGAGGTACTCGTGCAGATGCTTTCACATCTCGCTCGGTACAGGGTTAGACTTCCAGTCGCGTGTGAGCCGCACGAGAGAACTTCTGGGTGTCTCTCTCTTCCAGAGCCACGTGAGAACTTTGCAAGGTTGTAGTTGTTGTTTGCGTAACTTGGTCTCACGAGGTAATGCATGCGGTTGCTTTCAAATTTGATCCTCGCGAGAGCTTCGTGAGATGTATTCCTGGAGGCTTCGTGCGTGACTACTTTGTGTGCTCTGCTATGTGTTAATTATAGCTAAAGTGTGTGACTACTGTGTGAGAGGCTATTTTGTGATAATCCCCTCACTGAGTTGTGCGACTGCTTCATGAGCTCTAGTGTGCTGCATGTCTTAGCTGCTCGAGGCAGCACCTCAACTGTGCGGGATAGATCATTTGTTCCTCCACTGTTATGCACATGCTTATGTTATAGCTTCCTCCACTCTCATCTATGCTTCGTTCATCTACTGAACGTTTTTGGTCCATCATGACATGAAAAATTTTCACCATGGTGTTCCATCAATCTCAAGCTTAGTTGTCATCTTTTACTTGAATTCTCTCTCTTCTTGGCACCAATGACAAGGACTTTAAGTTAAGCTGCACAATTTATTACTAACTACAAAACACACTTAAACAATAGTTATTAGTGAGCTTCAAGGTCTAGCAAGGGCTAGGTTAAGAGGTGAAAAGTGGTACTTTTCTGTGAATAATAATGCTCTGATGACTTCTTGAGGAGTTCTATTATCGATATCAGTGTTGAAACTTTCTCAAGGTGTCGAAGGAGGTCGTATTCTCGGCCTGACTCTAGTGTTTACTCCTTGTAGGGTCTGTGGGCCTGTCTCACTTTCGACTGAGGTGGCTGAGGTGTCAGCACTTAGGCTAGCGATGGAGGAATCACATGAGGAGGGGGCCGTAAGCTGGCTTCCCTTTCTCTTGTTATCCTTTCTCTAGCAGTGTGCTCACATTCTGCTTCTCTCAGGGGAATGGTAGGGACAGATAGTTGGCCCTTGACTTGAGGATGGGAAAGGTTGGTTGTCTGTCCTTGAGCCATGTCATGATTTACCTTGATGAATTGCTTGGAGCATTCGTCAGAAAGGGGGTAAAGTTAGAGGAAGGGATTCATACAAGGGCTATACTGTACCAGGGAGGGAGGTACTGCACGTAGTCTTCCTCTTCTAAGAAGGTAGAAATGAAGGCCTCTTCGTAGCTTGATTCCTTGTCCTACTGGCATACTTCAATGGCTGGCTCGCTTTGAGGTGCTGCTTCAAGCTCTTGGTCGGGCGCGTCATTGACCTACGGTAAATCTTGAGTGGGGATGCTACTCTCCTCTGTTTAAGAGTCATAGAGGGGCAATGTCGACGGAATGGGTTTTGGGTTTGGGGATGTCAAGGGCTCTGACGGTGGTCTCTGAAGGTTAGGTCTCTAACCCCTGAATGACTGGACTCATATCTGAGTGAAATTAGAATATGATGGGGGGCTTGGAGGTGAGATTCGAGTGATTAAAGTTGAGGGGTGTGCCGAGCGACTGGGGGTCTTGGAGGCTCGATCAGACCAACCGGGGTATCGGGAGGATTGATGCAGGTGATTAGAGTTAAAGGATGAACAGGGAATCAACTAGGGAGATCCACTATAGTAATGTGGGATACTAGTCCTTGGTTATGGTTTGGCATAGGATTGGTATTGATCCCAAAGTTCTGTAGGGGTTGATTGTTATTGGGGTTGGAATTTCAGAGAGACTCCCAATCGATTTGGTTCTGATCGTTCATGTCGTTGATCACATCCTGTAGTACCAAGCAATCTTCCAGGTTGTGACCTGTGAATCTATGGAATGTGTATAACTTACTATAGTCTAGGTGTGCTTGCCAAGGTCTTGGTCGTTCTGGTGGGAATTGGATGAGGTTCTGGTTGCTAAGAAGGTAAAAAATATTAGGGATGGTGTCAGGCAATGGAGGGTAATATTCGTGCTTTGGTTGGTAAGGGCCCCTAGTTTGCTGATTGAAGTTCTGAGGTGGGGCACGTTGTTGTAAATCTGAGGGTTAGCTGGCCAATTTTGCGTTGTATTCTGGTTCTGATTCTGGTAGGTGTTCTGGTTAGGATATTGGTTTTAACTATTATATTGATTCTAATATCTCTATTGATTTTGATTCTAGTATTGCATCTTTCCAGAATTCCTTGGTTGACTGTTTCTATTTTCAGAGTTTTATCCCTCATTGACAACCATGTTGACTTGCTTTGAGTAAGAGGTTTTCTTATTGTTTTCACCTTTGAGTCATTTGAGGAGGAAACTTTCAATGTTATTATAAAAAAGGCAAGGTCTCCTCCCTTGATGTGTCGTTGGATGCGGTTAGCACACAGGTGAAGGGTAGCGAAGTCTAGACAATCTCTTATAATAAGGGTGTGTCGAAGAGGCTCTTTAACATTGTCGATGATGATATCGATCGCATCATTCTCCTTCATCTGGCTTTCAGTGCGGGAAGTGAGTTGTCTCCACCGATTTATGAAGTCTGTGAAGTCTTCTTCTGGTTCTTATTTAGTGGTCATCAGGTTGCTAAGACTGATCACTTCTTGTAGGAGATGCTTGTATTAGTCCAGGAACTAGCTGGCCAAATCTTCGAATCTGTCGATTTTGTGAAGTGGTAATCAGACAAACCAATCGAGAGTTTCTCCTTCCAATGATATATGGAGGTAGTGAATTAGGAGCACTGCTGCAGCACTCATCCGTAGAGAACACTGCTGCAGCAGCATCTGTACTACATGCGTAGCTCTCACTTAGCTCAAGCCAACAGCAGTAAAAGAGCTCACACAGAACTCACGCGACACACTACAGTAGACCTAAAGCTCACACACAACTAGCGCAGCTCAAGAGGAGAGAGAGTCCTAGAAGATATTCTCATGAAGCTCTCGCGTAGACCCCACTCGCTTCAAAGACAGAGCCAGCCACACGAGATGTGCATCCCATCCTGGCGATCAACCCCGCGCAACTTAAAGCTCATCTTTGGGATAGCCTGGTGAGACGCAATTCAACCCAGTGAGATCCTCGCGACTTGAGCCACCTGGAGAACCATCTGCGTGAGCTCTGCTACTCAATACAAAAGGGACTTTGCGTGATACATTCTACTACAAGTACAACCACGCGACAGCTTCGCGAGAGGTAAAAATGCAGCACTCATCCGCACGAAGCTCGGGATTTGCACTTCTCAGTCCATACACAGGGATACTTTGGGGATTTCCCATGTTCTAGGGCACACATCCCGAGGCTTTAATCTATTTGCCACTTCCCGAGGCATCCAAGGGTCACAATTGGGCCACGTCTTCAACCAGCAATTAGGGTTTGCCTCTTCTATGCTCCTATTGGCCAAGGCAGTGAGAGACTTGGTATTTAAGCTGTAATGTTTTAGCAAAAACCTATATGATCTTCAACCAAAATTGGCTGTGAGCTCGAGGGTGCTTAGGCCATGGTTTGATCATCCATTTTTCTTTTCTTCTTCCTTAGCTCAGCATTTGTTGGCTAAGATCTTTTGTAAGTAGATAGTTTATTTTAGTTTGCAATGGGTTTTGTATGAACTTGGGGGGTGATTTGAGCTTTTGTACTGGCTGTTACCTTGAGGGCAGACATTGTATGTTTCCTTTTTATCAATGCAATGCCATTCTTATAGCTTAATTGAATCTATATATTTTCTATGTTTTGCACATGAATTTCTATGGATTTGATGCACCCATGGCTGCTTGAGCTTGTAGCCCTGTAACGATGGTGGCAGTAGCAGTTATCCTATTCTATTTCATCATCAGTGAGGAAGATAACCTCTGGGATAGCCTGTGACTATATTCATTTGTAGCAGTGCCTATTTTTGAATAAAAGTACTACTTATTTCATATTGGCCTTTGCAGATCTAGACAACAGAAAAAGGGAAAAGCTAGAACTACAGCTGGAGCTTTGCTACCATTAGTTTGCATTTCTTTCCCCCTAAAACTCAGTTCCATTTATGTTATATTGATTTTTAGTCGCTCAATAGTACTTGTTAGTAGTTTCTTTTTTGTTATAAATTTTTTAAGTGTGTTGTCTGTGTTGTTCTTTACTTGTTGCTGTGTGTGTGCATGCTGGGTAGGAGGTCCCTTAACCCTAACTTAAAGCCTCCAAATCCTGAGATAGAGAGGGCCCTTAAACTTAGGAACACCACACAAGCCCCAGTTGTGGATACTGAGACAGTAGTAGAGATGGATGAGCAACAGAGAACATTGAAGGAATTCAATGCACTAGTGGTATATAACTCCCCTTTCTGCATTCAATTTCCTACTGTTCAAGGAAACTATGAGATTAAATCATCCATCATTCAAATGCTACCATCATTTCATGGGCTAAGTAAAGAAGACCCATATCAGCACATTGATGAGTTCTTGGCTTTGTGCACCACATTCAATATTGCTAGCTTGGGAGAGGAAGCCACCAAACTAAGACTCTTTCCTTTATCATTAAAGGATAGAGCCAGTACTTGGCTTTCCATGGTCCCAGCAAACAACATACAATCATGGAATGATCTCCAATGTCAATTTTTGGCTAAATTTTTTCTAATGTCTAAAACTAGCTAGTTGAGGAAGAGCATAATTTCCTTCGCTCAATTCCCAATTGAGGATTTTCATCAAGCTTGGGAAAGGTTTAAGGGGGCTTTCGAAATAATATCCTCACCACTAAATTTCTGAGTGGCAGCTTGTCCAGAGCTTGTACTAAGGAATTGATTCCAAGAGCAGGGACATGGTGGATGCCTCATGTGGGAGTACTTACCTCCACAATACTGTTGATGAGGCTTGGGAGCCTTTTGATGTTATAAGTTAAAATTCCTTGCAGCAAGAGACTCTGTCCAGAAATTACATTGAGACTCCTGCTAAGATGGGGAAAGAAGTCATCACTAAAGGAAGGATGTATGAAGTCAATGTACCCAGTGATTTGGAAAGGAAGGTGGATAGCCTGAGCCTAAAATTCAATAAATTGATGAATGTGATGCAACTTAAACTGACTGCACATGTGGAAGAGGTATGTTTGATATTCCAGTCTCCCACACATTCACTTCAGGAATGTCTATCACCCATCTAATATCCTGACTTGGTCATGGAAAATGCCATGTTGCCCAGTCATATGGGCAGTAACCTGTTGGGTATTGTTGGGATATTTTAAGTGCTTGCTATTGACTTTATTGGAGACAGTGATAAGAATGGGGTTAGTGAAAATAAATCAAAGGTAGATTGAAAACTACAGAGCAGCAAGCCTAAAAATACACTGTCCTACAAGATACAGGGCCTTTTGTAGCAAGTTTTAATAAGTAAGAGTTTGTCCCACGGAGAAAGTTGATCTAAAGCTCTATGGGAGCTATCTTTAGTAGGCCCTTCAGATCTGGCTACGGATTTGGCAATCCTAAATAGAAGGAGATTTATGGTCACTATTATCTAAATCCTAAGGTAACCTAATGCCTAAACTACAGAAATGGTTGAGAAGAATGATGGAGTGCGAGAAAAATAAATATAAAAGGGTGAGAAGTAAACTATTAGGTACAGATCTGATGGGTCTTATAAATCAGACTCAGATCTGCTGCTATAAAAATCCTATCCAATGGTTACATTATCACCAAAGAGGAGAAAGGATCCAACTCACCCTTGTGCCATGATCCAATCCCTTATGGCTATAACCTGTCCACTTAAATGGTCACAGACTATCCAATAGGGGAACCACAATCCAGAGATGGGTCAGAACCAGTTTATCATTGTAGGCACTACTTCATGCAGGCTACCAGCTCAAGAATCCATAGGAACCTCAACCTCTAAAGTCGTTTGTGTGGGGCTAAGCCTGCAATGTGCACTACCCTGGACACACAGAACCAGCAAGAGTTTGAGTACTAGCTTTTAAGCCTAGCTGTTCACTGCCTTAGAAAGACAACAGTGATCTAGTCACAAACCTACAATCTCTATAGCCAGATCAGATATGCCATTTGATGGTGGGTCTATACAAATACAGGGGAGTCTGTCTCTGTACAACCTCTCACAAGGCTACAAGCACAAGTGCAAAGAAGAAGAATCTATCTTAGATCTGTGGATTGGCCTCACCCTAGGGCTATAATTTGTCCACTTGAATGGTCACAGACTATCCACAGAGGCTACCCTCCTCACAGCAGTCTAAGACAGAACAAGAACATTGCTGCCACCACCATGTTCACAAGGCTACCAACACAAGCTCCCATGGGGATTCAGATTTAGTGGATCGTGTGGTGGGGCTAGGCTTGCAATGTGCCTAACCTGGACACACAGGTCACTTGGATCTAAATAAACAATAAAAACAATCCTCCATTGCTGACAATGCAACATAACAATGGAGGATCTTAAGGTAACAGCCTTGTACAGAATAACTCACAAAACACGAATCCCATACATGCATAAGATCCTATTATAAAACTCCATTAAATCTATACCAAATAGGCATACAAAGACATAGCCAGCAAGTGCTGGACTATAGAGAGAAGAAAAAAAGGAAAAAGAAAACTGCCTAAACCCTATCCTTAGCCTACTATAATTCTACAGTTGGTTTCAAGGAGTACAGAAGTCCAGTCCTTAAACCTAAACTAGGCTTAGGCTTATATAGCAGTCAGCTCTCTAAGAATTAAGGTTAGGAAAACCCTAATTTATCAATGCTATTGTGGCCCATTTCTATTCCTTGGATGCCTCGGGGCATGTGCATGAAGATTAGAGCATTGGAGTGCCTGCCCTAATTGCTGAAAGTTCCTAGATTGCCCCTGCAAAAGTGGGGAGAAGTTAAGAACCCGAGCCTCACTAGGTAAAAAGGCTTTTCAGGACTTATCGCATGATAGAATTGGCATCTCGGGGTTGATTTGACTTGAAGCTCTTGCAGTCACGGGATTGATACTTTGGTCGTTGCGGGATTACTCTTTCCATTTGAGTGGCGCGAGAATTGCGCGCGCGGCTCATTCCTTGATGAATCCCGCAGCGATCCTCGCGAAGAAATAATGTACATGGGCTTCTAGATCATGCAAGCAGTTCCCTGAAGGTCTGTATCATGCGGTCACTGCACGACAACTGCGCGCAGGAATGCCTGGAGCTCTCTTGAGTTGCGCGAGACTGCGCCAGTGCTTCTGACTGAGCCTCAGGAGAACCGCGTGAAGTCTACTTTTCAATTCCTTCTGTCATCAGTGTGTGCGAGAACAAGGCGAGCAGTTGGTGTGCTACCTTCAAAAACCTGTGATAGCTGTGCGAAGCTGTTGAGAACTAGAAAATACCATTTTCCACCCTTTAACTTGGGCCTTGATAGACCCTTGAGAGAACTAAATAAGTGTTTTAAGTGCTTGTGTTACAGCTAACAATAAAGACAGGCTTAACCATGAAAGCAGCCTAAAAGTGCCAAAAAGATGATAATCCATGTTGATCCAAAGGAAGAAAGAGAAGGGACAAGCTCACGAGCTGTCAAAATGCCTAAACTAAAGAGGACAAAGGCCTGGTTGTAACCTGAAAAGTGTGGAGCGATTTGAACAAAAGAATGCATTACAGAGTGCTTTTCGAAAAGAATCTGAACATTTCGAAAAGAACCTAAACTTTGCGAAAAGAACTAAAAGTCCAGGTTAAGTTTTTGATGAGCACCTGAACTCTTTGAAAGGATTTCTGACCTATTCGAAAAGAAGAGAACTCCTTGCGAACAACACCTGGACTTTGTGAAAAGAGCTTCAGAAGTCACAGTACCTTGCGAAAAGTTCCCCAAACTATGGGAAATGGTATTCTAGAGATTCCTAGCATCTACGAGGGTAATTCAGTAATCTTTTGCACGTGCCCCAATGCATTTAAAAACCTAAGGACATTTTGGAAGATTCTAAGCACGAACCAAAGGCATATTCTACCCCATGTGAGCACCCGAAGATGAAATCAATTGGCGGGAACTTCTAGAAGTTCTAACAGATTTTTGAATTACATAACAGAATTGAAGCTTCTGTCATCTGATTGGTTGAACGAAATCAAGCAATTCTGATTGGCCAAAACAGATCTAGATTCTCGTGCTCGACTACCATTGGTTGATACAGATCTAAGCACTTCTGATTGGTCGATACACATCTGAGCTAGACTTGGGGGAAACTATAAATAGATGAACCATTTGCCCAATTTGGGTATCCAGATTTTGAGTTTCATTTCTCTTGCTCCATTTCCAATTCAGATAGCTTGTCTGAAACTCTTGTAATAGCCTAGCTTTTACTTGCAATTGAGAGTTGTGAGATACTTTTGTAATTCAAAAGAGAATTATATTCAAGACTACAAATCCGAGTGCTGTTTAAGCTGTGCTATGTAATTGTAATGGTGAATTTGAAAAGGTTGTTGTGAACCGTACGTTCTCAATTGGATTGGTGTTGAGGGTTCCCTGTGATCTCCTTATTGCACTAGACTCCTTTAGATTTACTATTTTTCAAGCAATTTCTCTTGATTCATTATCCCTGTGGGAATTAGTGTTTGTAGCCTAATCTTTCACAGCATTTGTAGTGGTGTTTCTTGTTCTAAATTTAGGGTTCAGATTAAAGACTATTGGATGGTTTGTGGCCATTGAAGTGGACATACCATAGCCATAAGTTTAACTCTAATCCTTGAGTTAGATTACTTCCTCTTGCATCTGTGCTTGTAGCCAGATGAAGATTGGATCATCTCTCATTTGATCTACATTTATTCTCATTTTATTTCAAAAACCAAATCAAAGTTAGATATTATTTCTCCATTCTTATTAATTTACATCAAAATCTCCTCAACTCAGATCTGGATCATTTAGTTTAATCTTTACTTTTATCATTTAGTTAATGTGACAAATTCAACCTCCCATCTTATGTGCTTTATAGATAGGATCAAAGGCCAGATCTGGTAGCTCAGATCTGGAGGTTTATCTTATATTTTAAATAAATTCTCTGTGGACGATCTTTTACTCACTTACATTTAAAACTTGCTACAATTGGCCCTGATCTTGCAGGCTAATTTACTTCTCTCTGTGCTGATATTTCTTTATTCTTTTTAGTTTTCCAAATTCAGTACAATCCATTATTTGTAAGTCTGTTTTCAAAACATAATTAAATCATGGACACTTAGAAGTAAACAACAAGTTTTTGGTGCCGTTGCCGGGGAATTTGTTTTGAAATAGGGAGACCTAAGTTTTCATTTTGTTTTTATCTTTACATTAGTGCTAAACTATTCTATTGTTTAAATCTGTGCAGTTATTCATATACATTTTGAAGCGTGGAATCTACTTTAAAAGGAATTCTGAAGGTTTGCTGTGCATAATTTGATTCTCTGTTATGTGTTGTATGTTTGGTAGGAGGACTCTCAGTCCTGAGATTGTCCCTCTAAATTTAGAAGTTGAAAGGCTACTACAAACCAGACAATCATCACAGAATTCTACTGAAATAGCTACTATGGGTGAAGAACCTCGACTTTTGAGGGATTACTTTGCACCTGGTACCTATAATTCTCCATTTTGCATTCAATTTCCTACTGTTGAAGGAAATTATGAGATCAAATCATCAACTATCGAAATGCTTCCTTCCTTCCATGGGTTGAGTAAGGAAGATCCATACAAACATGTGGATGAATTCTTGTCTCTTTGCACCACATTCAACATAGCTGGACTTGGTCCAGAAGCAACCAAGCTTAGGCTCTTTCGTTTTTCATTAAAGGGCAAAGCTAGAGCTTGGTTGTCTATGTTAGCAACAAATAGTATCACTTCTTGGAATGATCTGCAGTGTCAATTCTTAGCCAAATATTTTCCTACGTCTAAAACAAGCCAGTTGAGACAAAGTATTATTTCCTTCTCACAACATTCAACTGAAACTTTCCATGAAGCATGGGAAAGATTTAAAGAACTTTTAAGGCAATGTCCTCATCATCAAATCCTCCGATGGCAGCTTGTTCAAAGCTTCTATCAAGGAATTGACCAAAAGGGCAAGAATATGGTAGATGCTTCCTGTGGAGGCACTTGCAAAAAATAGTAGAGGAGGTCTGGGATTTATTTAAAGTAATTGGTGAAAATTCAACTCAACAGGAATCTTTGTTGAGAGATATTGAGAACCCTGCTAGGTTGAACACTCAGCAAACCACCAAAGGAAAGATTTATGAGGTGAATGAGTTAGAAAGGAAGACGGATAATTTAACCACAAAATTGATAGATTGATGGACTCACTTAAAAATCCAATGGTTGCAAGAGTAGAGGAGGCATGTCTGATATGCCAGTCCCCTACTCATTCACATGATCAATGGCCTACTGCACCACAGTTCCCAGATCTAGTGGTGGAATAGGCTCATGCTGCCCAATCATTTAGACAAACGCAGTCAAATGAATGTGCAGGGAGAGGACACCCCAATTTAAGGTGGAGCCAGGGCAATTATCAATCGCAACAGTAGCAGCAATCAAAGAACCAAGTACCTTTCAAAACTGCTCAGCCTTATCAGCAAAATTTTTATTCCAAGCTAACTTTTCAGTAGCACATTCCACAACAACTTTGCTGACAATACGCTCGATTCAAGCCCCTTCCAGATCCCCTTCTTTTGAAGATCAAGTTCTAAATTCACTCCAGAATCTAGGGTCTTTAACTCAGACTGTGAACTTTCACAGTCAGAGCATAAAGAAGATTGAAGAAACATTGGGTCAACTTTCAAATACTTTGGCCAAAAGAGAGGAAGGAAGGTTACCCAGCCAACCTTTGAACAATCCCAAAGGACAGTTCATGGTTGGAGGGGCTTATGTTTCACATGAAGAAGTAAAAACTGTCACTACTTTGAGAAGTGGAAGAATTGTAAATAACAAAGTGGGTACTGAAAAGGAAGAAGAAAAAATTGAGGAAACTGATAAAGATATGCAGCAGGAGCAGCATGATGTTAGCATTGGGGGTGCTGATGTACCTCAGAAAAATCAAAAAAATGAAAAACAAAAAAATCAAAAAGATTCTGATAATGCTTCTAAAGCTGTAGATGAAGGACTAGTTCCTCATTTACCATTTCCTCATGCCATGAAATCTGTATTCCCTTTTGATAAAGGGAACACAAAAATAGATGAAATGATGGAGACTTTCAAGCAAGTCAAGATAAATCTACCTTTGCTTGATGCAATTAAACAAATCCTAGCATATGCAAAATTTTTGAAAGATATTTGCACTCACAAAAGACAATGTAGGATATAGTTATCCAAGAAGGTCTTTGTTGTGGAAAGAGTTAATCAGGTTTTGTCCATTACCACACCTCCTAAACTTCAAGATCCTGGAATCCCCACAATCCCTTGCATTATTGGGGAACATACCATTGAAAAGGCTTTATTAGATTTGGGTGCTAGTGTCAACCTGCTTCCATATTCTGTATATGAGAAACTAGGTTTGGGAGAATTAAAACCCACTCATGTGGTGTTACAACTAGCTGACAGATTTGAAAGAAAGCCAGTTGGGATGATTGAGGATGTATTGGTAGGAGTAGATAAGCTTTTCTACCCTGCTGATTTTCTGGTATTGGACATGGAACCTACAAATAGCAAAACTTCCATCCCTATCATTTTGGGGAGACCATTCCTGGCTAGAGCCAATGCTTGCATTCAATGCAGGTTTGGTATTATGGAAGTCTCTTTTGGAAATATGAAGGTGAAATTAAATGTTTATAATGCAGTCACAAAGCCTCAATTCAGTTCTGAGGAATGTTTTCCTGTTGATTTATTGGATGAACTGGTGGAAGAGACTCAACCATAATTTTTACAGTCTGAAGATTTTACCATAGACTTGAAAAATGTTATGGAAAAAATGGTTTGTACCTCAAAGTCTGAGGAAGCAAATGTTGTGCAAGGAACTCATGATTAATCAGTAAGATTCTCTTCATGGAAACCTGCTATTCTTCCCCTTCCACAAACAGCCAAGGTACCTTTGTTACCTTCTCTTCTCAGCCCACCGGATGTAGAGCTAAAGCAGTTGCCAAAAAATTTGAAATATGTGTTTTTAGGAGACCATAAAACATTGCCTGTGATTATTTCTTCCTCCCTGACTAAGGAGCAGGAGGAAGAGCTATTGATTGTATTGAAACAGCATAAGAAAGCAATTGGCTGGACTATAGCTGATTTGGGAGGAATTAGTCCAGCTGTTTGCATACATAAAATTTATTTGGAAGAAGATGCAAAACCTTCTAGGGAAATGCAAAGGAGGCTGAATCCTCATATTCAAGAAGTGGTCATGAAAGAGGTTGTTAAACTGTTGGATGCAGGGGTCATTTACCCCATTTCAGATTCAGCTTGGGTGGCACCTACACAGGTGGTACCTAAGAAATCTGGGATCACAGTTGTAACCTCAGATTCTGGTGAGCTTATGTCAACCAGACAAGCAACTGGTTGGAGGGTCTGTATTGATTACAGAAAACTAAACACAATGACCAGAAAAGACCATTTCTCTCTTCCCTTCATTGATCAAATTTTAGATAAGCTAGCAGGAAAAGCTTATTACTATTTTCTTGATGGTTACTCTGGTTACAACCAGATTCCTGTGTATCCACAAGATCAGGAAAAGACCACATTCACTTGCCCTTTTGGCACTTTTGCTTATAGGAGAATGTCGTTTGGTCTTTGTAATGCTCCTGCTACCTTTCAAAGATGCATGTACTCCATTTTCTCTTATATGATTGACCAATTTATGGAGATTTTTATAGATGATTTTTCAATCTATGGAGACAGTTTTGCCCAGTGTTTACATAATCTCAAATTGGTGTTACAGAGATGTGAAGAAACCAATCTAGTTTTCAGCTGGGAGAAGAGCCATTTCATGGTCACCCAAGGCATTGTCCTTGGCCATGTTGTCTCCCACAAGGGCATTGAGGTGGACAGAGCAAAAATTGATTTAATTGCACATTTGCTACCTCTCAAAACTGTTAAACAAATCAGAAGTTTTCTAGGACATGCTGGATTCTACAGAAGGTTCATTAAGGCCTTCAGTAAAATATCCAAGCCTCTTTGTCATTTATTGTGCAAAGATGTCCCTTTTGTTTTCAACAATGAATGCTTGAAGGCATTTGAATTCTTAAAAAACTGTTTGATTTTAGCTCCAATATTATAGTCTCCAGATTATTCACTGCCTTTTGAACTGATGTGTGATGCATCAGATTATACTTTGGGAGCTGTTCTTTGGCAGAGAAAGGATAAGTTGCCTCATGTCATAGCATATGCCAGTAGATCAATGATTGATGCACAGCTCAATTACACAACAACTGAGAAGGAGCTGCTGGCAATTGTTTTTGCTTTAGAGAAATTCAGGTCATATGTTTTGGGTTCACAAATAGTGGTGTTCACTGACCACTTAGCCCTGAAATACCTTCTGTCTAAGAAGGATACCAAACCAAGATTAATCAGGTGGATCCTCCTATTATAGGAGTTTGATTTATAGATCAAAGATAAAAAGGTTGTGGAGAATGTGGTGGCAGATCACCTGTCTAGAATTTTAACTGTTGAGATTGATAGGCTGCCTATCAATGAATCTTTCCCTGATGAGCAACTTTTTGTTATCAGTATACACACCCCTTGGTTTGCAAACATAGTCAACTTTTTGGCTACTGGAAGAACTCCTCAACATTAGAATAAAATGGATAAAGATCTTTTCTTCTCAAAGGTTAAACATTTTATTTGAGAGGATCCTTATCTGTTCAAGATTTGTGCAGACCAAATAATAAGAAGATGTGTTCCTGAAGAAAACTTTCATATCATACTTTCTATGTATCCTGAATAGGCCTGTGGAGGTCATTTTAGTGGAAACAAAACTGCTACCAAGGTTTTACAGTGTGGATTTTATTGTCCTACACTTTTCAAAGATGCTCAAAGACTGTAAGTCTTGCTGTAATCAGTAAATTGGGCAAAGATTTCAAAGAGAAACTCAATGCCATTACAACCTATTTTGGTAGTTGAATTGTTTGATATTTGGAGGATAGACTTCATGGGTCCCTTCCCTCCTTCCAATGGGTGTAATTTCATCTTAGTAGCTGTGGATTATGTATCCAAATGGGTTGAAGCCACAACCACTAAAACCAATGATCACAGAGTGGTTTTGAAATTTTTAAAGGATAACATTTTTTCCAGGTTTGGTTTTCCCAGAGCTATTATCAGTGATGGGGGAAGCCATTTTTGTAATAAACATTTTGAAGCTTTATTGAAAAAGTACTCTGTGACTCATAGAGTAGCTACTCCATATCATCCACAAACCAGTGGACAAGTGGAGATTTTCAATAGAGAAATCAAACATATACTGGAAAAGACTGTGAAGAAGGACAACAAGGATTGGTCCTTTAAGCTGAATGATGCATTGTGGGCATATAGGACAGCCTATAAAACCCCAATTGGCATGTCCCCATTCAGATTGGTCTATGGCAAAGCATGCCATTTACCAGTGGAGTTAGAATATAAGGCCTTTTGGGCTATTAAAACCTTGAACATGGATCTTTCTACTGCTGGTAATTACAGGAAACTGCAGCTTGAGGAGTTAGAAGAGCTGAGGATGGATGCATACAACAATGCAAGATCTTACAAAGAGAAAGTCAAAGCCTTCCATGATAAAAATTTGTTGAGAAAAGAGTTCATAGCTAGCTCTAAGGTATGGCTATTTAACTCAAAACTTAAGTTTTTTCCTGGAAAGCTGAGATCCGATGGGAAGGGCCATATAAAGTCATTCATGCATCACCTTTTGGGGCTATTGAAATTTTGGACCCGAGTGATGGAAGAATCTTGAAAGTAAATGGTCAGAGGCTCAAACCATGCATTGAAAATACCCTGGAGCCTGTGCTAACCATCTATCATCAAGATCCATCCCATATCTGAGAATAAACAACTGTATAATATGTATTTTACCAGTGCTTGTTTTATAATTTTTGCATAGTTGTTTGCTCTCTGTTTTTAATCATTTTTACTTTCAATTCGAGAAGTTTAAACATGTAAAAAATTTCAACTCGCAAAGAAAAAAATCCTTCTCGAAAAGTTTAATTAACTTTTCGAAAAGGAGCTGAACCTGTAACTAATTGCTCGAAAAGAATGATTTGCTTTTCGAATAGTTAGTTCGGAATGATTTGCTTTTCGAAAAGTTAGTTCTGAAGCTATTTGTTGTTCGAATAGTTGTTTCTGAAGCAATATGCTCTTCGAATGGTACTGTTGCCATTCTTACTTGGAAAAAAGGACTATTTTGAACATTTCAAAAACTTCAAAGATATTTTGCGAAAATCATTTTGAGCATATTTAAACCCTTTCGAAGTAAGGGTTTCATATTCAAAAGCCTTCTGAGAACGTCCTGCTTCACAGAAAATCCTTTTTCTTTCCTTCCTTGCGTGATTGTAGAATTCAGCCACACTTTTCTTCATATTTGTTTGATCATTTAAGCTTGAAGAGAGGGATTTTTTGCTTCTGGTTCTGGTGGATTTCAGCGAGCAAGCAACAACTTCAACCAAAACCCTAGATTTCGGTATTTTTCTGTACATTTCCTCTGTTTATCATTTGCAAAGTTTGATTTGGTGTCAGCATTTATTGTGGGAGTTTTTATACAAAGATTTAGAATGGGGAAAGCTGAAAAATCATTGGCTGCAATGTTCCAAAAATCTTCTACTAAGAAAATTAGCAAACCGTCCAAAAAAGGAAAAACCAAAGCTTCAGCTAAAAGGAAACTTTCAATGGATAAAGCTGATATGATTGAGAAGGGGAAAAAGGTTAGATATGAGGAACCCACCCCAACAGCTGACACTAGCCCTGAGTCTGAGCTTCCTCCTTTGCCTATTCATTTGGTACTGCCGAACCCATTTATTGAAGCTCAGAAGCTAATTCCAGAATTTATTGTTGATGAGACCTTTTTCTACAACAAACCTGAATGTCAGTTATCTTTGAAATACATTAGGGATGCCTCACTGAGCAATATCCTAACCCCTCTTCCAGAAAAAATTTATCCACGAATGGTGAAATTATGGTACCAAAACTTGGTAAAAGTGACAGAGAGGGATGCTGATGTCCCTACTCTTATTATTTTCATTGATGATTACGATTTAACAGTCACTTATGAAGACATTGGGAATGCTTTGGGGATACCTTTTCAACATGATCCTGCTGGTACACTGGCTGCACCAAAAACTGCCTCTTTCAGAGAAACGGCTACACATTAAACCCAAGGCATCGTTGGAACTGGACAATCCATAATGAGGAGAGACCTAGCACCTCAATTTTTACTGATGGATTCCATTTTGAGGGGATGTTTTTATGTCACTGGGCACAGCCAGGAAAGAAGGACACCAATTTTAGAGGTTCTCTTCCATTTTTCTAAGGGGCATTTTTTCAATGCCCCTATGTTGATTTTTGAATCCATGGCTGATATTAGTACCAAACTGAAAAAGGAGCAGAAATTAGCTGGAATACCATTTGGTAGGCTGATCACAGCCCTACTAAGAGCCAAGTTTGACATTGATGAGCAAGAGCCATTTGAAGTTATATCTCCTCATGTGTTTGGGAAAAAGGCTTGGACTAAAAGTCAAGCAATGTTGAAAAGAATGAGGGAGGAAATGGAACCTGCCCCTGCAGCTGCTATTGAACCTGCCATACCTGAGCCTGCCCCTGCAGCTACTATTGAACCTACTTTGCCAGACCCTGAGGTGACCAGCTCTTTAGCTGCACCTATTTCAACTGCAGCTGACATTGAACAAGCTGTCCTTCCTGTGGTGACCAACTCTTCAGTTGCACCCATTCTTGAAGAAGTTGCCATCTTACCCACCTCACCTAGCCCAACTCCTATTCTTGCACCCTTTCAAGCAATCCCATCTCCCATAACCAACATAATCCCAGTTGCAGACTCCTCCTCTACACCAACCACTCCAGCCATACTCACACCACCAATCTCTCTCAACAATATCCAAGATTTAGCCCTTGACTTTGTTGAACAAGCTCCTAGTACTCCTCTGCTCCAAAGCTTCTCAGCTTCACCTGCTAATTCAACTAATACACCTGAAGAAACTCATACCCAAACTAAACCTGAGATATTCACTATAGAGGCCTATTCATCATTAATGGGATCTATTTTGGAGAATATTGGGCTAGAATCTGTACCTATACCTGACCCTCCTCATTTCACCCATTTGGCTACTTCCCCCTTTATAGCCATTTCACCCATTGCACCTCAACCATCTACTTCAGTTTTACCAGTCCCTACTATGCATACCACACCCACATCTGAATCAATTAGCCAAATATTTACCTTTCTCCAATCCATCCAAGCCCAACTACAGATCAACACAGACAATCAGTCTGTGACCAATGCCCTTTTCCAAACCTTAGCCTCCACATCCCACCCAACTACCTTAGCCACTGTAACTGTTGTTGATAACAATGCCACCCAAACAGACCCTGAGGTAGTCCTTGTAGATCCACTCATCCCCACCATTACTACCCATGCTACAAAAACAGACCCTGAGGTAGTTCTTATTGAGGCCCCTTCACCTCTCCTTACTTTCTCTGATCAATCAACTCAGACAGACCCTGAGATCATTATTTTGGACTCCTCTTCTCCCACTCCCACTGCTGGGATACCTTTGGTCCCCTACCACTCTATTCCCATTCTCAGATTTGCCACTCTCAAAAAGGCTATGGAAGAGAATCCATATATCTGTCGAGATGTCCTCAAGGGGTTAGCTGATTTGCAAACTTACATTAGAACCCCTTAAGAAAACCAGATTCGGAAATTGGAGTTATTCATGAAATTTGAGAGAGAGAAGATGCAGGACCTGCTGGGTCAAACTTTTCAGATGGTTAGGAGTGAGCTGCACAAGGTGACCATGTTGCAAGCACAACTTGAACAGGAAAAATTGAGGACTACTAGACTTGGAAAATATATTGGCCTCACCAAAAAGATCAAAACTGAGGAATACACCGAGCTGAAAAACACAATCCAGGAGAAGGCTAAATCATGTTCGCATCTAACATCGATTCTAGTTCTCGACCGACAAAGGACTCCAGTTCTGATCCCATTGAACCAACTTATGATACAGACTTTGACCCTAGTTATTAGAATACATTGTACATATCTTTTTTATGGGTCTATAATATAAAATTTTGGTTTTGTGTTAATACATTGTACATACATTGTGCATTTCTTTTCTTTCTTCTTGTCATTATGATTTCTGTTTGATTATTTCTTTTCTTTGCTAATACACGGACAGTGGACCTCGCCACCATAGGGTTGGGGGTGTGGCAGAAATGCCAATAATTGAGTTAACATTAATGCAGCTGATGATCAGCAGAATTTTTGAAAATGAAGTGATTTCACACTTGAAAAATGAGGAAGTTAAAACTTTTAAAACTAATTTTTAGTGTAATTCCAATACTTTCATGAAGTGAATGCCAGAAAATTTTCACAACTAAAAATTGATGTTTTAGTAAACCTAAAAAGAGAGAAAACAGTGATGATATACCTCAGGAAGTTGATAGATAACTACACCGAGTGAGACTTGGGCCTGAAATGTATTTTTAGGAGATATAAATTGGCAATATTTTCTACTCTAGGGACTGTTTGAACCTGCTTACTATCACTAGAAGTTACACATATTCAAATTGAAATAACTTGACAACAATCATGATATTAAAGACATGATGTAGGGCCTCCTTTTGGACAGTTTGAGCCTCAAAAAGCCCCACCTTTTGAAACTGCCCTTGATACACACCATTTGAGCTTTATAAATCTAAGATTTCTTTGAAACCTCATCAAACAACTTCATCAACCTCATTTAGCCTAACCCTCACTCTGAGAATCAAGATAAAGGAAAGGAAGTCAAGAAAGGAGAGTTGAGTAATGCTTGATAAAAGAAGAAGAAAATAATTGAAGGCAATGATGTATCAACAAGTAAATGTGGCATGTCAAGAATTGTTAAAAAAAAATTTAAATAGAGAAAATGAAAAGGAGTCATTTCATTGGAAGTTTGAAAAGAAAGAGAAAAGATGGCCACTTTGGCTCTAAAATTCAAAGAAGAAGATGAAATTGTTGAATTAAAGAAGGTGTGTCTATCACTTCCTTACCTTGATCGACTTCTCAGATTTTGGAACTCCATTCCACCCTTTATTCTTGATAAATTTCACCCATAAGCCACATTACAACCCAAGTAAAGTCCTTATTGATCAATGATGGATTGAGTCATCACATGGAGATAAGGATTTGTGTAATCTATGGTGAAAAGAGCAAGGAATTCGAACTAAAAAGCAATGCCTATGCTCATGCTTACAATCCTATTTGAGGTGAATTACTCTTGAGCCGTGTGAAATAGTACAACACTCATATTTGCATGGTGAGTGAAAACCCTGGTGAGAGTTGAGTTTGAAATCAAATTATTTGGGGTAACATCATAAACTGAATTTTCAAATAGAAGGCAAGCTTTTCATTAATTTTTCTTATAAAAACCTTTTGACAACAACTGAGTGAATGATAAAGGAATTACAGCTGAATTTTTGCTTTAAACTAATGTTTTCTTGGAGATCTTTTTACAGCTTGACTAATGCAGGTGTGAATATCCTGACTGGATAAAAGTCTGCTTTAACAGAACTGCATTGATATTAACTGATTTATTGGAGAAGTTTGTGGGTACCTTCACTGAAAACCCTCAGGAGACTTCACTCCTCCACTGGGGATCACCTAGGGGTTTAAAAGGCTTGTTGCATATGCTAAATGCAACTGTGTTCCCTACAAAAGTGGCTTTTTATTCTGTTTTTAATTTTTTCTTTGCTCAGGGACTAGTGAAGCTTAGGTTTGGGGGTGTGTTGAGAACTAGAAAATACCATTTTCCACCCTTTAACTTGGGCCTTGATAGACCCTTGAGAGAACTAAATAAGTGTTTTAAGTGCTTGTGTTACAGTTAACAATAAAGACAGGCTTAACCATGAAAGCAACCTAAAAGTACCAAAAAGATGATAATCCATATTGATCCAAAGGAAGAAAGAGAAGGGACAACCTCACGAGCTGTCAAAATGCCTAAACTAAAGAGGACAAAGGCCTGGTAGTAACCTGAAAAGTGTGGAGCTATTCGAATAGAAGAATGCATTATGGAGTGCTTTTCAAAAAGAATCTGAACATTTCAAAAAGAACCTGCACTTTGTGAAAAGAACTAAAAGCTCCAGGTTTAGTTTTCGAAGAGCACCTGAACTCTTCAAAAGGATTTTTGACCTATTCGAAAAGAAGAGAACTCCTAATCAACTTTAACTTTGCGAAAAGAGCTTCAAGTCACAAAGACTCTGAAAAGTTCCCAAACTATGCGAAATGGTATTCGAGATTCCTAGCATCAAGGGTAATTCAAGAGAATCTTGCACGTGCCCCAATGCATTTAAAAACCTGTGGACATTCCGAAGATTCTCGAGCACGAACCAAAGGCATATTCCACCCCATGTGAGCACCAAGATGAAATCAATTAAGGAACTTTGTAGTTCTAACAAATTTTCAAATTACATGACAGAATTGATGCTTCTGTCATCTGATTGGCTGAACCAAATCAAGCAATTCTAATTGGCCAAAACAGATCTGGATCCTCGTGCTCAACTACCATTGGTTAATACAGATCTAAGCACTTCTGATTGGTCGATGCACATCTGAGTTAGACCTAGGGGAAACTATAAATAGATGAACCATTTGCCCAATTTGGGTATCTAGATTTTGAGTTTCATTTCTGTTGCTCCATTTCCAATTCAGATAGCTTGTCTGAAACTCTTGTAATAGCCTAACTTTTACTTGCAATTGAGAGTTGTGAGATACTTTTGTAATTCAAAAGAGAATTGTATTCAAGACTACAAATCCGAGAGCTGTTAAGCTGTGCTCTGTAATTGTAATGGTGAATTTGAAAAGGTTGCTGTGAACCATTCGTTCTCAATTGGATTCGTGTTGAGGGTTCCCTGTGATCTCCTTATTACACTAGACTGCTTTAGATTTACTGTTTTTCAAGCAATTTCTCTTGATTCATTATCCCTGTGGGAATTAGTGTTTGTAACCTAATCTTTCACAACATTTGTAGTGGTGTTTCTTGTTCTGAATTGAGGGTTCAGATTAAAGACTATTGGATGGTCTGTGGCCATTGAAGTGGACATACCATAGCCATAAGTTTAACTCTAATCCTTGAGTTAGATTACTTCCTCTTGCATCTGTGCTTGTAGCCAGATGAAGATTGGATCATCTCTCATTTGATCTACATTTATTCTCATTTTATTTCAAAAACCAAATCAAAGTTAGATATTATTTCTCCATTCTTATTAATTTACATCAAAATCTCCTCAACTCAGATCTGGATCATTTAGTTTAATCTTTACTTTTATCATTTAGTTAATGTGACAAATTCAACCTCCCATCTTATGTGCTTTGTAGATAGGATCAGAGGCCAGATCTGGTAGCTCAGATCTGGAGGTTTATCTTACATTTTAAATAAATTCTCTATGGACGATCTTTTACTCACTTACATTTAAAACTTGCTACAATTGGCCCTGATCTTGCAGGCTAATTTACTTCTGTCTGTGCTGATATTTCTTTATTCTTTTTAGTTTTCCAAATTCAGTACAATTAATTATTTGTAAGTCTGTTTTCAATACACAAATAAATCATACACACTTAGAATTAAACAATAGAAGCATTCTCTCTGGTTCAATTTAACTCTGCGACATCTGCGCGAGGCTCACTTCTTAACTTGTTTCTACTTTGCTGTGCCTAAGCTACAGCCAGTTCTGTCTGGGTCTAACTTTCTTTCTTCTGAGGAACTTCTGGGGCAACAGTAGGCATCTTGGCTTCGTTAGGACCTTATTTGCAGCTGCTGCTTATTACCTATAGGATAGACTTAAAACACATTTATTAAATGATTAAGGGTCTAACAGAGATTAAGTTAAGGGGTGAAAAGTGATACTTTTCAGGTCTTAACACACCCCCAAACCTAATCTTTGCTAGTCCCTTAGCAAATCTGTAACTAATTAAATGCCACTTTCGTAGGGATCACGAGTACATTTAGCGTATGTACCAAGCCTTTTAAACCCCTAGGTGATCCCTAGTGGAGGAGTGAAGTCTCTTGTGGGTTTTCAGTGAAGATACCCACAAACTTCACCATTAGAACAGTTAAGTATAGTGCAGTTAATGACAACACATATTTCAATGTATAAAGCTTTATTCCACACCCATTCTTTAACACTTAGAGGAAACTGCAGCAGTGATGCAGGCCATTTAAAACTCAAAAGTTAACATGTGTTTGCATCACCACCATTCATTTTTCATTAAAAATTCAATGTATAAAAATCAGTACCCAGCTTGCCTTAAATTCAAAATTCAGGTTGGATACAACCCTAATGAGGTTAAGATTCAAACCCAATTCTCACCAGGGCTATCTCTCAAAATTGACAATCTGAAGGTGTTCACATTCAAAACAGCTCAAGAGCAGTTACAGACCCCAAATGGGCCTGCAAGCATGAGCATAGGCAAGGCTTCTAATTTCTAGCATCCTCATGGCTTTTCACCATAGATTGGACAACTCATCTCCACATGACAGCTCATTTTACTTTGGATCTACAAGGTCTTTTTGAATGGGTTGTAATGTGGCTTATGGGTGAGGGATGTGAAGAATCAAGGGGTTAAAAGGGAATCAAAATGAAGAAATCAGCAAGCTAAGGAGTGATTCATGACTTCACAACCTTCATTTCAGCAAAACTTCATCTTTTTTTTATATATTCTAGAATCAAAGTGGCCAGCTTCTCCTCTTCTTTTCAATTTTTAGATGATGTTCTTCTCTAGACTTCTCTTTCTTTTTCTCTTTATATTTTTATTCAATCTTTTTATGATGAATTGCCACACAAATCCCATTGGTACACTGCTGTTCATAAATTGATTTTCTTCCCCTTTCACAGAATGTTGGACCACTCTCACTATCTTTAACTCCCTCTCCTTTACCTTCTGAATTTTCAGAGTGAGGGTGAGGTTGAATCAGGTCATGAGGCTAAGGTGGAAGTATTCTGGTGTTGGTCAAAGAAAAGTAGGATTTGTAAGGCTCAACTAGTGTATGCAAAAGGGCAGATTTTAAAAGGTTGGATTTTCAGGCTCAAACTGTCCAAATGAAGGCCCTGGATCATTTCCTTAGTGTCATGAGTGTTATCAATCAATTTTGATTTGGAGGTGCCCAACTTCTAGTGAAAAAGTCTTGATTCACGCAGTCCTTAGAGCAAAAATAATGCCAAAAACACTCTTCACAAGAAAATGATGGGCCCAAATCTCACTAGGTATGGTTCTCAAATTAACCCATAGGGTGTATTTTCATCTGTTTCTCTCTTCTTAGGTTCACTGAGTACTAACTGAAAAAAAAATTTATGTTAGCTTCATGGTGGTGTCAAGATTTTAACATTTTTAGTTTCGAAAAGTCTGCAAAAATATTTTAATTTTTTCCAAGTATCCTCTTTGCAGCAACTTAGATGGAAATTGACTTTATTCATCCCAGTTACACCACCATTACATCACTAAAGTTAACTAATCTATTGGCAGACCTACCCTGCCACACCCCCAAACCATGAGGAATAATGTCCTCACTAGTTCAAAGGTGAAAAGTGAAGTAGATTCCATACGGAACAAATAAACACACAAGAAGACAAACTAAAATACATAAGAGCAGCCAAATAGAACTAAGCAAAGATGGGAAACTGAACAGCATAGAACAAAAAAGAAAAATCCATTATAATATAAAAATATTACAAAAAGATTTACAAAAAGAGAAAAAAAGAAAAGCCTAAGAACAGACAAAATAGTTCTTCCGCCCTGGCCGAGGGAGACCCTCAACCTGGTGCATGTGGGGAGGGGGGGAAAGAACAAGGATCACTGGGGAGTTGGTGGTGGAGGGTTTGAGGAAGATGGTGGGGGAGATGCAAGTGGTCTGATTTTTTTCTTCTTCTTCTCTCGCTTCTCCTTTTTCTTCTTCTCCTCCTTGGCCAGGATCCTCTAAACTTCTTCATACTCATCCCAAAGAAATTGTAATGGGTCCGGCTCCTTAGGAGGTGGGGGGTCCAACCACATAGGATAGAATTTGTTTGGGAACTCGTTGGGTTTGTCATTCGCCATGGTTATGAGGAGGGTCGGACTGCTAGGGTTAGAAGAGAAAGGATGAGATGAAGACGAACTAACTTCGTATTTAAAATACCTGGACGGTGGAAAATGAATCGGCATATTAAAGTTTAGTTCCTTTCCAAGCTTGGCAATAAATTGGGAGTGCTCAGGGAATGATGAATCGCACAACTGATTATGGGAAAAACGAGCTCACACTAAATGATGGTCTAAATTTAGCCTTTGTATTTAAGGTGATCCCGTGTATCGCGCAGATGCACACTGGAAGATGTGGAATTCTACGTTGCGCGCGCTCAGGACTCCACGAGCAAGCTCTGACATGGCCCACGATTATGAAAATGAGGCCATTGTAAACCCTTGATCGAGATCAACACTCGACCTCTGTGCTCCATTTGTGCTGAGGCCTGTACTTGCACAAAGTCATGCATCCACTCAGTTGCCATCTACATCTACCCTTCACATGGATTCCTATTTCAAATGAGAATAGCCTTCCGAAATTCATCTCCCATGGTACTGACAAAAGTGAACAATATGAAGACTAATTTAAAATAAATAAATAAAATAAACAAGGACACAGAATAGATATGGCACATAAATCGATATACTAAAAGAAAAAATGTCTATTAACTGAGAGAATATGTACAACTGTAATTACAATGAGAAGATAAGAAGGATAAGGAAAGAAGAGTCTAAGTACAATCTAGTCTAGGAGGAGGAAGAATCTGAATCTGATCTATAAACTAGTCCCAGCCCATCTTTTGTGCAAGTTTCCTAAGTGCGGCTTTGTCCTCTTTCTTGCGGGCTTGCTTCTCAGTTGGACTTATTTTCTTCCTAGCTTTGCCCGCAGCTGGAGTCTTTTTCTTAGGCTGCCTTGGTTTCTTTGGTTGGGCTGGTGGTTTCTTCATGGTTGGAGCCTTTGGTGCCCTCACCCTCATCTTTCTTGTTTTGGGTTCAGGAGGGACCATAGGGGATTTTCTTTTGTCTTCCTTAGTGGGGGCTATTGTGGACTTTCCTTTTGCTTTGGGCTCAGGCTGGCCAGGGGGTTTTGCCTCCTCAGACTGGGCAACTGGCACTTTGCCAATTTTAATAAAGGCTACTGTATAAGCAGTTCTCTTAGCAATGACTTTCCTCTGTTTAGAATAAGTTTGCTCAATTGGAGGTGTAGCAGGGGTTTGGGTATGTAGGGGCTGCTTAGTAGGAGGTGAGGAAGTAGGGGCAACAGGGGCCTTCCCTTGATCTGGCTGGATCTTTTATTGTGCCTCCTCAGACTGGGCAACTGGAGTTGGGGTAGCTGGAGGCTCAGGTTCTGGCATGCGAATAGAGAGTGGGGTGGGCTGCTGAGCTGCATTTCTGACAGCAGCCAAAGCAATTTCCAATGAGGCTATTTGGATTTTGGCTTGAAGGAGGTCAGCCTCATGGATTTCCTTTTGGAGTCTGAAGATCTCCTGGGCATTGTTGAGCCTCTTTTTAAACATCCTGACCTTCATTCTCTCCACAGTAGTATTGGCTTCCTCCAGGTCCAGATTCAACAGATGATAAGCAGCCATAGATTGGGCCATCTGATAGGCCTCTAAGATATTAGTCCACCCCAGGGAGATACCCAATAGTTGCTTGCGGTGGGCTTCCTTCATTTCATCAATCTGCTGCAGCAAGGGGGTCTCAATGGACTGTCTAAATTGGGATATGCCCCTCAGGACATCCATCCTAAGGTAGGGATTGTCCCTCATGGCATGGAGGATGGTGAGGTAGGGAGGGATATAAAAAGAGTGTTTGGGGGCGATGGGAAGAGAGGAAGTCGAAGGAGCAAACTGCAATTGGTCCTGGGTGGGGGAGGTGGGGTTAACAGTGGGTAAGTCTAGGTGTTGGGTGAGGTTAATAGGCTCTAGGTCTGTTTGTGTCTGTTTGTCAATGAATGTTGGAGGGGGTAGGATAAGAGGTGGGATGGAAGGTATGGGGGGGAAAGAAAATGGGGTAGGCTTACTAGGAGTAGGGGGTGATGGGGGAGGAAAAAAGGAAATGGTAAAAGGTATGAAAGGGAATGGGGGGGTTGGGGGGATAAAAGGGATTGTGGGTGGTGAATGGGGTTGAGAGTCCGGGATGGAGTCTTGGATGTGAGAGTCAAGGGATAGGACCAGGGGGGCTGGAGTGGCTTGTTAAGGGATGGGTGGGTTGGTTAATGTCTGTAGGGTGGATTTGATGGATGTGAGGTTAGTCTGCATCTGGTCCTAGGTGTCTATAGTGGTGGATAGTTGGGATTGGATGTCTTGGATGAGGGAAAGGATGAGTGTCAGTGTGTCTGGGCTGGGGGGTTGAGTTTGTGTAGAGCATAGCATAGGTTGAAAAGGTGAGGGAGGTGTATGATGGAAAGTGGAAGGAGGGAGATATTGGAGTTCTAGTGAGTGATGTTGTGATGTAATTAGGGAGTTCGGGAGGGGGGTGTAGTGGGAGGGCATAGTGTCAAGGATAGCCATAAAGGCTTGAACTGGTGGGTTGTGTTAAGGTGGAGGTCAATGTCTGTGAATAGGGATGTAGTAGGTATGGCAGGGGTGGTCTCCTAGTCAATGTGAGGTGTGTCAGTGGGGATAAAAGGGATTGTGGGTGGTGTCTGGGAGATGGTGGGGGTTATCTCAGTGGTTTTCCTTTTCTTGTAGGAAATGAGTGGAGGGCTATGATGTTTATGTGAAGATGATGAGGGTATTGGGGCTGTGTATTGAGGGAGGGTAGGGGATGGGGAGGGGCTAACATGGGGGGTGGTGTCCTCCCAGGTACCAATCACAAGTGAAGGCGGAGTGGGCATGGATAATGAGGATAGAGGAGGGTGAGAGAGAGATGGAGTAGGGGATGTGGTCAGGATAGGCGATCATGGAGTAAAAGGTGGGGGAAAAGTGGGGCCTGCTGTAGTAGTGGTAATGACAGGCTCTGGGAGCACCTCTTTGGTAGCAGGGGTAGACCTTAGGACAACTTCCTCAGCAGCTTGCTTGGGAGGGGCCTAAGCCTCAACTTTCTTCTTCTTCTGGGCCTCCATCAGGCTCCTGCTGATTCCCCATTGCCTCTTGGCAAAAGTAGTAGGGCCAAGGGTGTAGTCCCCTCAGTTTTTGCTATCTTGCACCCCCCCTTTAGTAGCAGCTTGGTGATGACTCTGGGATAGGGGAGTGTGTGTGGCTTCTTGTTCTACACTAATTTCTCCACCAGGTCCTTCATTACCTCAAAGATGAGTCAGGATACATGGAAGCCATGGCCTAGAGAGGACGAGTAGACAGCATCAGCAATAGGAGCTCTCCTCTCCTGTTGATGGCCTGAGTAATAAATGTTCTTTCTCAGGACCTGGTCAATGAATAGGAGTCTAGGCTCCAACTCTCATCATCTGATAGAATCCCCTGAGGCCTTTAATCCTCTAGTCAAAGCCCTTGCAATTATATCAATTGAGGCATTCAGAGGGGGCCATATCCATAGCTAGGGTCAAACAAGGCTGGGATGCCCAATACCTCTGGAATCAGCTTGGGGCCAACTAATATTTTAAAGTCATCAATCAACACCAGCAAGCCTACTTGTCCATCCTTGTCCTTTTTAACCCTGACGTGCTGGTAAAAGAGTAGCACTAGCCTAGGGTAGGCTAGTGCAGGAATTCCTCTCATCAAGGGTGTCAGGTCAGCTTTGCTCATGAATTGAACGGTAGGGACAGAAAGAGGCTCCTTCTCAAAGAAGGGCAGGTCAAAAGTTGTCTCAGGCTCTAATGGGATTGAAGCCATGAGCTCAGAAGGTGTAGAAAACTCAGGAGTTGGCTCCTCCACCTCCTCAACCACTTCCTTCCCTTTTTTAGGTGCCTTTGAAGTCTTGGCCTTCTTAGCAGATGGCTCAACAGGGGCCTTATCCTTGCCCCTCTTCTTTTGTGCACTCTTGGGGGTCATTCCAAACTCTACTCTTGAATATGAGAAATGGGGACTGAGATTTGGGTGCTTACCCTAAAATTGTAGGGTTTGGTTCAATCTGTCGCACAAGGCACCGCGAGATCTCTGAGCAGAGGGCAATAGATGGGGGTGATGCTAGGAACAAATCTATAGATTCCTGGTGTGAATGATGGGTTGTAGGATCGACGCTGGAGGAGAGAGGAAAAGGAGCGCCGGCAGGTAGGGTTTCACTAGATGAAGAAGGACGAGAGAGTACTGGGAAGAGAGACAAGCGGGGGGTTAAAATACTTGTCACTAAGCTTGGCGCATTGTGGAAAATCTGGTTGCGAGATTGGAAGTGAAACCTAGCGAAGATGCTATTCAACTTGGATTGCTTGACAATCTCCCAGGTTTACCTTGGAGTGCGCGATAGCTTATGAAGAATTCCATGTGAATTGCGCGAGAGGTTCTTAGGTCTCCTATTGGATTGCGTAAACAGTTCTGAGGTTCACTTTGAATCTCGTGACAGCCTTTGAATCTCGCGACAGCTAATGAAGTATTCCTTTTAAATTGCACGAGAGTCTCTCAGGCTTCCTGCTGAATCTCACGACAGCTAGTGAAATGCTCTATTTGGATCGCATGAGAGGTTCCCAGGTTTACTTGAATCTCGCGACATCTATTGAATGGTTCTATGTGAACTACGCGAGTGTCTCTCAGGCCTCCTTTTGAACCCAGCGATAGCAAAGTAGTAAACATAGAGCATGTGCTCTCTGTTCTGCCATTTCCATTTGTGTTGTGGCTGGATCCTAGGCATGACTCTCACAACCAGGGGTACCCCCAGACACATTAAAATCAACCATTCAAGCAAAGACAATAAAAATCACCCTCCCACATTTTGCATTCAAGCAAAAACAATCAATCCAAGAGCAGTAATCATCAAACCAAGCAAATAAAATTCAAACCAGACAGGATCAGATTTAAGTGGGGCCACTAAAATTTCCTAGAGAATGTGAACAAAAGAAGGCAAGACAAGTCTAACAAAACCAAGGTACATATGATACAATATTAACACACCTGTGGATCAGTTTAATGAAGGATCCCCTTGAAAGTGAATGGTGTCCATGGGTTCAACAGGTTTTTCAAAACAAGGCTTAAACCTCTGACCATTCACCTTCAAGGTTTTCCCAGACTTGGGATCCTTGATTTCCACAACACCAGATGGGGAAACACTCATGACAATGTAGGGACCTTCCCATCTGGATTTTAGTTTGCCAGGAAAAAATTTAAGTTTGGAGTTAAACAACCAAACCTTGTCACCAGCTATGAAGCTCATTCTCAACAGTCCCTTGTCAAAGAAAGCCTTGGACCTTTCCTTGTAGATCCGGGCATTGGCATATGCATCCATCCTTAGTTCATCCAGTTCTGACAGCTGCAGCAACCTGTGATGACCAGCAGAAGTTAGGTCTAGATTTAAATGTTTAATGGCCCAATAGGCCCTGTGTTCTAACTCTACTGGGAGATGACAAGCCTTGCCATAAAGCAGTCTGAATGGGGACATACCAATGGGAGTCTTATAGGTAGTCTTATAAGCCCACAGTGCATCATTAATCTTTTCAGTCCAATCCTTCCTGTCAGTCCTTACAATCTTCTCAAGGATGTGCTTGATCTCCCTATTTAAAATTTCAACTTGCCCACTTGTTTGTGGGTGGTAGGGAGTAGCAATCCTATGGGTGACAGAATATTTCTTGAGCAAGCTCTTAAAATTTTTATTGCAGAAATGGTTACCCCCATCACTGATAATGGCTCTAGGGGTTCCAAATCTTGAGAAGATATTCTACTTTATAAACTTGAGGACGACCTGATTATCATTAGTTCTTGTTGCAACAACTTCTACCTATTTTGAAACATAATCCACTGCCACTAAGATGAAATGATAATCCTTTGAAGGAGGAAAGGGGCCCATAAAGTTAATACCCCAGACATCAAACAGTTTCACAACAAGGATGGGCTGAAAAGGCATTGAGTTTCTCTTGGGCAGCCCTCTTAATTTCTTACATCTCTCACATGTCCTGCAGTGTGTATGGGCATCTCTGAATAAAGAAGGCCAATAGAACCCACACTGCAAGACCTTGTCAGCTATTTTTCTTCTACTAAAGTGACCCCCACAGGCATTTTTATGGAACATGGCCAGAATACTGGGAACATCACTTTCTGGAATATATTTTTGGATGATTTGGTCTCCACAATACTTGTATAAGCAAGGTTCCTCCCAGAAAAAGAATTTGACCTGTGAGAAAAATAGGACTTTGTCCATTTTGGTCCAATGGGCAGGAATCTTGCCTATAACTAGATAATTGACAATGTGTGCATACCAAGGAACCAAGGATTGGCTGGCAAACAATTGCTCACCCGGGAAGACATCATTTGTAGGATCATCAATACATTTCTCCAACACAATTCTGGACAAGTGGTCAGCCACCACATTTTCTACACCCTTTTTATCCTTAATTTCAATGTCAAACTCCTATAACAGGAGTATCCATCTAATCAGCCTGGGCTTAGCATCCTTCTTAGACAATAGGTACTTCAATGCTGAGTAGTCAGTGAAAATAACAGTTTTAGACCCAAGTAAGTAAGGTCTAAATTTTTCCACAGCAAAAACCACTGCCAGAAGCTCTTTCTCAGTTGTGGTGTAATTCAGCTGAGCTTTCGCAAATGATTTGCTGAGATAGGCAATGACCACTGGCAGCTTATCTTTTTGTTGACCTAAAACATCACCTATTTCCAAGTCGGATGCATCACACATCAACTCAAAGGGCAAGTTTTTGGAGTACAGGGGCAGAGGTGAGGCAAATCTTCAAAGTTTTAAAAGCCTCAAGACATTCAGCAGAAAAGTCAAAGGGCACATCCTGGCAGAGCAGGTGACACAATGGTTTAGCAATTTTGCTGAAGTCTTTAATGAACCTCCTATAGAATCCAGCATGTCTAAGGAAAGATCTTATTTGTTTGACTGTTCTTCGAGGGGGCAAATTTGTAATGAGGTCAACTTTAGCCTTATCTACCTCAATCCCATCTTTAGAGACTACATGGCCTAACACAATACCTTGTGTTACCATGAAGTGGCTCTTTTCCTAACTTAAGACCAAATTGGTCTCCTCACATCTTTGCAAGACCAGGTGGAGGTGTTGCAGACACTGGCCAAAACTATCCCTCGATACAGAAAAATCATCCATAAAAATTTCCCAGAATTTGTCAATCATATTAGAGAATATGGCATACATACACCTCTGAAAAGTGGTTGGGGCATTACACAGCCCAAAAGGCATCCTTCGGTAAACAAAGGTGCCAAATGGATAAGTAAATGTAGTTTTCTCTTCATCAGGAGGGTGCACAGGGATCTGATTGTACCCTGAGTACCCATCAAGAAAATAGTAAAAAGTTTTTCCAGCCAACTATTCCAGAATTTGATCAATGAATGGGAGAGGGAAGTGGTCTTTTCTGGTCCTAGAGTTGAGCTTTCGATAATCGATACAAGCTCTCCCGCTAGTGGTCTTCGTGGCTGGTCTCAGCTCTCCAGACTCAGTTGTGATAACTATTATGCCAGATTTCTTGGGCACCACATGGATAGGTGCCACCCATTCAGAATCAGAAATGGGGTAAATTACCCCAGCATCTAGCAATTTGGTGATTTCTTTTAGGACCACTTTCTGCATGTGAGGATTCAATTCCTCTGCATTTCCCTGGAGGGTGTTGAGCCCTCCTCTAGATGGATCCTGTGCATACAGATTAATGCATCTATCCCTCCTAGATCAGCAATGGTCCAACCAATTACCTTTTTATGCTTCCTCAAGACTGTTAGTAATTCCTCCTCTTGCTCATTGGTAAGAGAGGAGGAGATAATTACCGAAAGTTTTTCATCTTTCTCAAGGAAACAATATTTCAATATTTCTGAAAGCTTCTTGAGCTCCAGATTAGGGGCTTGTTAGATGGATGGCAGGATTGGTGGTTTGTTGGTTTGAGGAAGGGGCAGCAATGTAGGTTTCTAAATGGAATGCTGCACTAAGCCCACAGAAGACTTCAATGTGGACATGTCTTCTGGCATTACAGCTGGGCTTCCTTCCTCTACCACGTCCCAAATGTCAGTTAAACTTGTGACAATGTTGCTCCGCTCTAGCAGAGTGGGCAATTCTTCTTCAACAACTTCTTCCAGTACATCCACTGCAAAGCTTTTCTCATTGTCCAGCTGAGGGTACTTTGCACTGTTATACACATTAAGCTCAACCTTCATATGTCCAAAAGTTACTTCCATGATCCCTGACCTGCATTAAATGCATGCATTAGCAGTGGCCAAGAATGGCCTGCCCAAAAAATAGGTATAGGGGATGTACTCTTGTTGCATCTCATGTCCAAAACAAGGAAGTCTGCATGGTAGAAGAACTTGTCCACCCCTATCAAAACATCCTCAACCACTCCCATGGGTCTCCTTTCAGACGTATCAGCCATCAATAGCACAATGGGGGTGGGTTTTAACTCTCCCAAACCTAGCTGCTGATACACACTGTATGGCAGCAGGTTAACGCTGACTCCAAGGTCTAGAAGGGCCCTTCCAATTGTGCGGTCTCCAATTATGAAGGGAATAGTACGTATCCCTGGGTCTTGCAACTTCTCAGGCATTGTCATGTTTAATACAAAATTAACTGTATCAGTTGGAAAGACCTTTTTGGACAAATGGCCTCTAGCTTTTCTTTTCTGAGTACAAAGGTCTTTCAGAAATTTTGCATAGGCTGGGACCTGCCAAATTGCATCAAGTAGGGGAAAATTGATTTTTACCCGCTTAAAGGTCTCCATCATTTCCTCTATCTATGCATTCCCCTTATCAAAAGGGGCAGGGCCACTCAAAGCCTAAGGAAATGGCAACTGAGGTACTGCTGCTTCCTCAGCTGCAAGCCTATGACTGAACTTTTATTTTTTTCTTTTTTCATCTTTTATTTCCTGCTGAGGCTCAACTACAGCCTCTTTATTTTTCCCTTGTTGCAGGGTAGCAGACAACTCTTGGCTTTGTGGTCTCACAATTTCTCTTTCACTTTCATTCGAAAGTTCCTTCGAAATGACCTCTCCTTGTTCCTTTCCCACTTGGTTATCTACCAGCCTGCCAAACCTTAGGGTTATGATGCCATTAGCACCATCAAAACTTAAGGAGCCTTCTCCAATCGAAAATTGGCCCTTAGGGTCGGCCACTGGCTGGCTTGGCAACCTGCCCTCATCTCTTTTGGCCAAGGCATTAGCTATTTAGCCTAGCTGCTCTTCTATTTTCTTTATGCTTTGACTGTGAGAAGTCACAGTCTGAGTCAAGGGTCCAAGGCTTTGCAATGAGGTCAAAACCTGATCCCCAAAAGAAGCATTTCGGGGCTGAGGTGGATGAACTACCAACTGATTTTGTTGCTGGGGCTGCTATTAATGCTAGAAATTTGACCTTGGGGCATAACCCTAGTTAAATTACTACTGTGGCCTTTGAGGTAAGGCCAATATCTGTTGTGGCTACATGTATTTGTCTTATCTCCACCTCAAATTTGGATGGTCTCTCCATTGGTAACTAGCATTTTGGTGCTGGTATCCAAATGGTTGTTTGTTGTAGCCACCAGATTGTTGCTGGCCAAATGATTGGGCAGAAGCAGCTTGTTCCATCACATACTCAGGATATTGCCCTATAGATGGGCACTCTTCCACAGAGTGTTGTGGAGATTAGCATATCAGGCATGCCTCCATCACCTGTGCAGCCAATCTGGGCTGCACCATAGTTAATAGTTTATCAAACTTATCCGAAAGATTGGCCATCTGCATTCTCAGGTCATTGTTTCCACTAACTTCATACATCTTTCCTTTGGAAGTTTCAACAATCCCCAGCTTAGGAGAACACTCTTGAACAGTTGTAGATGAGGACATCTTTTGGAAAGCATTTTCACTGATGACCTCGAACAAGTCCCATGCGTCATCAGCTGTTTTATGCATGTAAGTTCCACCAGAAGAGGCATCTACCATGTCTGCTTTTCTCATCAATCCCATTATAGAAGCTCTGGATAAGCTGTCAGTCAGGGATTTTTTGGTGGAGACATTGTTTGAGCATCTCCTTAAATCTATCCCATGATTGATTAAAATCCTCAGTTGGGGATTGGGCAAAAGCAAGTATTGCCTTCCTCAACTGGCTGGTTTTTGTCTCTAGGAAGAATTTGGTCAGAAATCTTGTCTGTAGGTCTTTCCAAGAAGTGATGCAGCTATTTGGGAGATTAGCTAGCCAGGTGCTGGCCCTGTCCTTTAGGGAGAAAGGAAAGAGCCTTAACCTAGTGGCTTCTGGTCCTAAACCAGCAATGGAGAATGTTGTGCATAGGGCCAAGAATTGGTCAATGTCCTTGTAAGGGTCTTCCTTGCGAAGCCCATGGAAAGAGGGAAGCATTTAGATGATGGAGGTTTTAATCTCATAGTTTCCCTGAACATCTGGGAATTGAATGCTTAATGGGGAATTATAATCATCAGGAGCATTCAATTCCTTCAATGTTCTGGGTTGCTCTTCACCCATGACTGTTGTCTCAATTTCAATAGGGGGCTCGACTGTGGTGTGTCTGGGCCTTCTTGGTCTTCTGCCCCTTACTATCTCAGGGTTAGGAGGCTCTAATGTGGTACTGAGAGATCTCCTTCCTAACATGCACACACACCAACAGCAGGGAAGACTACTTATAGACACATTACAATAAAAAAAATTACTACTATCCTAGTCAACTGCTATGGAATTTTTAAAGGAGAAATAGACTGAGTTTTTGAGGGTTCGAGAAGTGCAAACAGATGTAGCTAGACTCCCAGTGCAATTCTACTCTCCTTCTCTGCTACTGTCCAGATCTGTAAGAAACATTCCAAATGTAAATCAGCAGTATCAATTATTTACAAGCACAACTACTAAAGAATAAAGAATACAAAAATCTAGGGTCTACTAATAGATCAAGATTCGCCGGCAGCGGTGCCAAAAACTTGTTAGGATATTTTAAGTGCTTACTATTGACTTTATTGGAGACAGTGATAAGAATGGGGTTAGTGAAAATAAATCAAAGGTAAGTTTAAAATACACAAATTCCGCAAGATACAGGGCCCGTTGTAGCAAGTTTTAATAAGTAGGAGTTTGTCCCACAGGGAAAGTTGATCTAAAGCTCTAAGGGAGCTATCTTTAGTAGGCCCTCAAGATCTGGCTACGGATCTGGCAATCCTAAATGGAAGGAGATTTGAGGTCACTATTATCTAAATCCTAAGGTAACCTAATGCCTAAACTACAGAAATGGTTGAGAAGAATGATGGAGTGCGAGAAAAATAAATATAAAAGGTTGAGAAGTAAGCTATTAGGTACAGATCTGATCGGTCTTATAACTCAGACTCAGATCTGCTGCTATAGAAATCCTGTCCAATGGCTACATTATCACCAAAGCGGAGAAAGGATCCAACTCACCCCTGTGCCATGATCCAATTCCTTATGGCTATAGCCTACCCACTTAAATGGTCATAGACTATCCAATAGGGGAACCACAATCCAGAGATGGGTCAGAACAAGTTTATCATTGTAGGCACTACTTCATCCAGGCTACCAACTTAAGAATCCATTGGAACCTCAACCTCTAAAGTCCTTTGTGTGGGGCTGGGCCTGCAATGTGCACTAGCCTGGATACACAGAACCAGCAAGAGTTTGAGTACTAGCTTTTAAGCCTAGCTGTTCACTGCTTTAGAAAGACAGCAATGATCCAGTCACAAGTCTATAGTCTCTACAGCCAGATATGATCTACCATCTGATGGTGGGTCTATAGAAATACTGGGGAGTCTGTCTCTGCACAATCTCTCACAAGGCTACAAGCACAAGTACAGAGAAGAAGAATTTGTCTTAGATCTATGGATTGGCCTCACCCTAGGGCTATAATCTGTCCACTTGAATGGTCACAGACTATCCACAGAGGCTACCCTCCTCACAGAGGTCTAAGACAGAACAAGAACATTGCTGCCACCACCATGTTCACATGGCTACTAGCACAAGCTCCCATGGGGATTCAGATTTAGTGGATCCTGTGGTAGGGCTAGGCCTGCAATGTGCCTAACCTGGACACATAGGTCACTTGAATCAAAATAAACCTTAAAAACAATCCTCCATTGCTTACAATGAAACATAGCAATGGAGGATCTCAAGGCAACAGCCTTGTATAGAGCAACTCATAAAACACCAATCCCATACATGCATAAGATCCTATTATAAAACTACATTAAATCTATTCTAAGTAGACATACAAAGACAGCCAGCAAGTGCTGGACTATGGAGAGAAGGAAAAAAGGAAAAAGAAGACTGCCTAAACCCTAACCTTAGCCTAATACAATTCTATAGTTGGTTTCAAGAAGGAGTACAGAAGTCCAATCCATAAACCTAAACTAGGCTGAGGTTTATATAGCAGTCAGCTCTCTGAGAATTAGGGTTAGGAAGACCCTAATTTATCAATGCTATCGTGGCCCATTTTTTTATTCCTTGCATGCCTTGGGGCATGTGCACGGAGATTAGAGCCCTAGAGTGTGTGCCCTAGTTGCTGGAAGTTCCCAGATTGCCCCTACAGAAGTGGGGAGAAGTTAAGAACCCGAGCCTCGCTAGGTAGAAAGGCTTTCCAGGTCTATCACGTGATAGAATTGGCATCACGGGGTTGATTTGACTTAAAGCTCTTGCAATCGCAGGATTGATACTTTGGTCATCGCGAGATTGCTCTTTCCATTTGAATTGCAGTAACCACGCCGGAGCGCTTTGTTCCTTGATGAACTTTCATGCACAGATCCTCAAGCTAAGAAGCAATTGCATGGGCTTCTCCGGATTTTTGCGCTGAGCAATTCCTTAAAGGTCTCAGATCCACGGCCATCGCGCTGCGTGCAAGAATGCCTGGAGCTCTCTCTCCTTAGTGAATCACATGAAGATTAACGGCTCCTTTCTTGAGCTACGCGAGACAGCGTGAGTGCTTCGTGAGCGCTTCTAACAGAGCCTCACGAGAACCGCACGAAGTCTGCTTTCCAATTCCTTCTGTCATCAAGCCACGTGAGAACGGCATGAGCAGTTGGTGTGGTACCTTCAGAAACCTGCGATAGCTGCGTGAAGCATTATCTCTAGTTTAATTTAGCTTTGCGACATCTGCGAGAGGCTCATTTTTTAACTTGTTTCTACTTTACTGTGCCTAAGCTGAAGCCAGTTCTGTCTGGGTCTAACTTTCTTTGTTCTGTGGAACTTATGGGGCAACAGTAGGCTTCTTGGGATGGTTTGGGCATTATCTGCAGCTGTTGCTTATTACCTACAGGATAGACTTAAAATACATTTATTAAATGATTAAGGGTCTAACAGAGATTAAGTTATGGAGTGAAAAGTGGTACTTTTCAGGTCTTAACAGGTATTAATGGAGAAACCACCCCAATTTGAGGTGGAGACTAGACACATATCAGCAACCCCAGTAGCAACAGTTGGTATTATCTTATAGACCACAACCATAGTATCAGTAGGGCTATGCACCAAGACACGCCTTCCAGCAATCAGCCCCACAGCCTAACCAATTAACACTGCCACCATCTCAGCCTAGAGCTCCCTCCTTTGAAGATCAGGTTTTATCATCACTGCAAACTTTGGTTCTCTATCACAGACTGTGAACTCTCACAGTCGAAGCATAAAATAGATAGAGGACCAGCTTGGTAAAATTTCAAATGCATTGACTAGAAGAGAGGAGGGAAGGCTGCCCAGTCAACCCCTAGCCAATCCTAAGGGTCAATTTATGATTGGTGAGGGCTCCTCAACTCATGAGGAGGCTAAGATAGTCACTACCCTAAGGAATCGTAGGGTGGTTGATAATCGAGTGGGCAGGGAAGCAAAGGAGAAAAATGAGAGTGACAAAGAGAGGAATGTGAGTGTAGAAGAGGAGAAGAACTCATCACCTGCTACTGAGCAGTAGCAGGAAAATAATGGGGCTATTGTTGAGCCCGAATAAGAAGAAATAACTGAAGAAAAAAGAAAAAAAAAATTGATCATGAAATAGCTATTGAATCCCTCTCCAATATTCAACCCCTAGCCAACCCTAGGGTTTGCTTTTGCAGGCCTAGAACATGGTATTTTGTGAAATGGCTGATAAACCACATTTGTGGAAGACCTTGAAGTCCTATTGAACCCCCCTCCAATAGATATCCCCACAGCAACAAGAAAATTAGTGAGGATTGTTGAGGCATCCATAGTAGAGGTCACTGATGCCCCTGTACCCCATCTGTTAACCCTAAGAAGAGGGATACCCTAAAGGAGAGGGCAAGGACTTCCACTCTAAGCCCTAAAAAGTTTAAAAAATAGAAGAAGGGCAAGGAGGTTGTCCCTGAAGTTAATCCCCTGACAACTCCTACTGATTTATGGCAACCATTAAATTGGGCCTAAGACTGCCTTTGATAAGGCATTTTTGAGAAGGAGCCCTTGTTGCCAGACTACTGGTGCTGTTTATTGTGTTATGGTGGAAACAAATTTAAAGACAGTAAAACAAAAGAATGGATTCAACATAACCAAAGTTATCCTAAACCAAAAAGAAACAGGGCCTATTGTAGCAAGTTTTGATAAGTAAGAGCTTATCCCACAGAGAAATTAATCTAGAACCCAAAATGTGTTATAATAGTAGGCCTCTAGATCTGGCTATAGATCTGATAATCCTAAAAAAAGTGAGTTGGGTGTCACGACTACACTAAATTAAACCTAACAATAGAGAAATAAAATATAGCCCTATCCTGAAGAAAGGGTTAAGAAGAAGATGGTGATGGTGTGCTCCAAAATAAAATATAAAAATAGGTGAGAAGTAAGCAAGTTAAGTTTAGAGTTAAAGCAGTAATGTAACTCAGACTTAGTCTGTCTCTGCTGTGCTCCTTGCTGAGACGCTATCAAAAGCCTCAACAAGGTAGAAGTGTCCAACTTAACCCATGCCATTTGGGGTGCTCTTAAGGCTATAGGTTGTCCACTCAAATGGTCAAAGCTTATCCTATAGAGTCTGTAGCCAGAAGTTGCTAGTCTAGGAGTGGACTAATCATTTCCCTAACCAAAGGACTAGACCAGGCCATGAATACTATTGTAGCACTATGTAATGTCAGTGCTACAAGCTCCCCAGATCTGCGCAGAGATCTGACTAACATCCATAGGTATTCCAACCCATAAAATCCTAAGTGATTTGCCAAGGCCAATGGCTCACTGGTGCCCACAAAAAGGATCATGTAATAGGTTGAATAAGGCTCTAAATCTAGCTGGTCATTGCTACAAAAGGCATGTAATGACTTAGGCTCAAGTTGTAATTAGTACAGAGACATCAGATCTAACATTTGATGTCAGTTAGTTAAAACAAAGGGGAGCCAGTTCCTGTACAATACCTCCTCACAAGGCTCTAAAAGCTCATGTGCAGGGGAGAAGAATCTTTCTCAATCATGTGGCTAGACACATCCTTAGGGCTATACTCTATCCATTCGAATGGTCACAGGGTATCCCATTGGCCTATCCATACCACAGAGGACTGAGAAAGAGCATGAAAACTGTTGTAACCACCATGGTCCACAGGCCTCCGAGCTCCCCAGATCTCACTATAGATTCGGCATTGCTTTCCATTGGGCTATCAAGCTAAGGGAAATCAGATGCTAAACAATAGATCTACTGGAAACTAAATGGGCTAGCCCCAAATACATGGATCCTATAAACATCTAAGGGAACCATAAGATCTTTAGATTCAATTAGTCATTAAAATAATAATCCATTAATAAAAGTAAACCTTATAATGAACTGCCTCCAGGCTGTAGTCTGTACACAACTGCTCATCAAAGATCCCAATGTATACAAAACCTATTACAAACTAAAATTAACTAAATCTAACTGCTTAAAGGGGGATTAGCCGGCAAGTGTTGGGCTAAGAGAGAAGAAAAATGGGAAAAGGAGATAATCAAACCCTAACCCTAGCCTGCTGGAGCTCGCAGTCGATAGAGGATGAAAAGAAGGGTCAATGATAAAACCAAAATCTAAGAGTAGCTTATATACTCTGTCCATACGGCCTTGGCTCTGAAGAGATTAACCCTAATTTTTCCAGTAGACGTGGCACTGTTACAACCCTTGAATGCCTTGAGACATATGCCTCCAAATCCGCACCTCAGGATGTGTGCCCAATCCTTGGGAAATTCCCAAAAGTTCCTTAAGTTAAAATTGAGAAGTGGGGAGACCATACTTTGCAGGGCTGGGGTATGCATTCATTCATTCGCACAGTTTTAGAGCCTTCACGGAGTAGCTTTTGGTTGGTGGGAAGTGCTCACTCACGTAGTGAATCTTCAGTCCATCGCGCAGCTCCTTTACACTGCAATTATATCGCAAAGATGATCTGGAGTGCCTAGACTTCTAGCACATTAGAGCTTCAGAAGCTCTTTCTCTCGCTGGATACTCATACAGGTATGCTCCTGCGCTCGTGTAGTAATTGGTAAGGCTTTTGAGTGTGCGAGGTCTACGCGAGGAGAATTTTGCGCGTCTCTCCCTTCTAGGGCCATGCACGAACTCCGCGAGGTGGAATTTTGTTCAGTACACACATGGACTCGCTATGTACATTGTGCGGTTGCTTTAAAGCTTGATCTCCGCGACTATAAATTCTGAGGATTTTAATCTGTGAGATCTTTACGATGTCTTTACAGCTCTCCTCTTGACTGCGCATCCTATCTGCATGAGACCATCTTCCATTGCATCCGTAGCTTCGCGAGGGAGCTTCTCAATGCAATAAGATCTGTCTTTCTATGCTCTGAAGCATTGCACTTGCTGCTGTTGTAGTTTCTCCATTCTCAGCCAACTTTATCCATCTGCTTGGCTTTTGGTCTAAGATGACTAGCAAATGAGTCACCATGGTAAGCACTACCACGGTGTTCCATTAGGCTTTGCCTCAGCTGTCATCTTCGCATGTCTTCTTCCTCTTCTTTAGGCCAATAAGGATGGATTTTGTATTAAGCTACACAGATTATTACAAACTATAAAACACACATAACAAATGATTATTAGTCTGCTTTAAGGTCTATCAAAGGCTAGATTAAGGGGTGAAAAGTGGTACTTTTCTATGAATAACTCACCCCCAAACCTAATATTTGTTAGCCCCTAAGCAAAGGAAAATTTAAAACAACTATTCTAAGAATTTAAATGCCACTTTCGTAGGGACCACGAATACATTTAGCATATGTACCAAGGCTTTTAAACCCCTAGGTAATCCCTAGTGGAGGAGTGAAGTCTCCTGAGGGTTTTCAGTGAAGATAACCACAAACATCTCAATAAAATAGTTAACAGAAGTGCAAAATTATCAGGTTAGCTATTAAGAAATAGAGCATTAGTTCACCTTTGATTCCACAATAGAAAATATATGAGGAATTTGAACATATGATTATGCACAGACATTTACTCATCACAGCTTCTACATAGATGCACATCATTTCCAATTGTCTCATAGCAGGGGAAAACATCCCATGTAGGTCAGTACTGAGTTCATCATTAATTCAGAAATTAGGTTACAGGCCCCAAATGAGTCTGTAAGCATGAGCATAGGCATAACATCTAAGTTCTGGTATCATTGGCTAATCGTTATCATAGATTGGGCAACTCTTTGTCTCTGCATAATGTTAAGTGGTGAAAAATGCCACTTTTCACCCTTTCACCTGACCATTGATTGACCTGTGAGCACACTAATAAGCCTCTGTTGACTGTATTTTGTAGATAACAGTGAAAGCTGATAATAATGTAGAAAACCACTTAAGAATGCCCACAAAGAAGCCAGCTCTCAGCACCATGTAACCCCAGCAACAGAACAAGGGGAAGGAAGTGAAGATAGGTCCAAAACATCCTATCGAGAGGATGTCTGAAGACTTCGATAGGAGTTGAGGGTTAAAAGGAAGGAATTTGTGCAGTAGAGAAGGATTGGATAGGATCAAAAGACAGAGAAAGGAAGAATTTGTACAGAAGTGAAGAATTGGACATGATCCCAGAACCTATTGAGCAATTGAAAGAAAAAGAGAATTCAACCTATCGAAAACTGGCTTGAGGGAAAAAGGAGACCTATCGGAAGATTCCCTGAACCTATCGAATGGCCCACTAAACCTATCAAAATAGAAGTGTTGGGACAATAGCTATCGCAAAATGTTTTTAACCTTTTGATTGGAACAAGGGTCATCCGATCGAAGTAATGGAATGTGAATCCCCAACTTATCGAATCACTCTTCCAACCTGTCGAAGGCCCCAGATTAAGTGCAATGAAGCTGAAGCATCTAAGCCCAACCTATCGGAACCTATCGAAGAGACCAGGGAACCTATTGAAAGGGGCTATAAACTCCTTTTCAACCTATCAGAAGCTTCTCCAACCTGTCGAAATCGCATGCAGGACTTCTCAGAAATTCAGCTGTGCACATGCTGTGACTTGGTGACTTACTACACGCAAATTGAGGTACTTTGGTGACTGGCGCGACATTCTAGAAGATGCCCTAGAAAGCCTTAAATGACCCACGTGCTCTAACAGAACCCTAACAAACTCTGAGGACCTTCTAGAAGGGAAGATTGGCAGGAAAAATAAGAGGGAAAGCTATATATAGAGATCCCCAATTGCCATTGAGGAGGATCGAAATTTTGAACAATATTTTAGAGATCAGAGATTGCAACGAGATTCAATTTTCCTTCTTTAGCCTAACCATGGTTGGCTAATTCCCTAGGAGCAGCAAGGAGTGAGTTAGATCTGTGATTGGGTAAGGTTAAGAGTGTTGCTAAGGTTAATTGCTACACAGACTACAGATCTTTGAGCATTCCATTATAAGAGTTACCTTGTCTGTAATGTAAATGTTGTTTTTAATGTTTTAATTAGATCTAAAGCTCTTTTGATTCCTTTTGGTGCTCAATCGGATTGGTGTAGAGGAGTTGCTTGATCAGCTCACCCACTTAACTGGTAGACCTCTTGGATATCATCTGAATTCCCTGGATCTGGTATCCCTATATTTTCCTGCATCTGTTACATAGAAATTATAGCATCTGTAGTAGTTTTAATTGTTCTAATTGAGACTCTGGCTTTGTAGGAGATCTCTAGGATGGTTTGTGACCATTAAAGTGGACAGATCATAACCTTAAGGTAAATGTAAGCTCTGGTATCAATTGGATTCATCTGCTGCAATCCATGGATTCGATAAAGTCTATAGGATGGTCTATGACCATTAAAGTGGACAGATCATAACCTTAAGACCAGGTGGATCCTGTGATTTAGAGTGGAATTTATACTCTGCAGCTGCGCTTGTGGCCAGCTGAGGGACTTGTGTGCTTTTGAACCCCTGTAATATGCTTAGCTCAACCTGATTGCAGTGAAAACAACCTCGAAGCTGTTCTTCTCCATTTTTTGAGTTTTTAAACCCTCCATCTGCAAGATTTGGGGCTCCAGATTCGATCTAAGACAATCTACATTTTAATTGTAGTTTAGATTATGTGAAACTCTAATCGAATATCTCCCCTGTCTTTTAGCTAGATCAACATTAGTTAGGGTGCCAGATCTCTTACAGATCTGGAGATTTACTCAATTCCAAACCACCTCTCTGTGGACTTTCCCTTACTTTTAAAACTTGCTACAAAGGACCCTGTATCTTGCAGGTCTAGAATTTCCTAACTGTGCTGAACCCATCTCTGGCTTCTCTAGATGTTTACACCATGAATCAGCACATCGGAATCAACCAACAAGTTTTTGGTGCCGCTGTCGGGGAGGTGTTTGTGAATTTGGTAGATCTAGTTTTGTTTTATAAATCTGTAACTGTGTGTTTGATTTTATTAATTGCATTTGTAAGTTTTGCTATTTTTTAGTATTTTTTGTGTGCATTCCATCAGATCTGAGTACAGAGGAGAGGAGAGCCGTGCTGAATGCTGCTCTATAGTTTGCATCACTTTTTCCCCTGCTTATTTTTCAGATCTACTGATTTTTTTTAGATTAATTAGTTAGTTGTGTTGCTTCTTTCTGTTGTGTGAGGATTTATTCTCCATTCAGTTTGTGCGTGTTGTATGTTTGGTAGGAGAACTCTTCAACCTCATATTATTCAACTAAATTTAGAGGTTGAAAGACTTCTCAGATCCAGACCAACTACATCCACAGCTGTTGAAATTGAATCTATTGAAATGGGTGAGCAGCTGCAGCTGCGAACTCTCAAGGAATTCAATGCACCAGGGATCTACAATTCCCCCTTCTGCATTCAGTTCCCTACTGCTCAAGGAAACTATGAAATCAAATCTTCCATCATTCAAATGTTGCCCTCATTTCATAGCCTGACCAAGGAGGACCCTTATAAGCATATAGACGAATTCTTAGGATTGTGCACTACCTTCAACATCACATGTTTGGGGGAGGAGGCAACTAGGATGAGGCTCTTTCCTTTTTCATTAAAGGACAGAGCTAGGACCTGGTTGTCCATGCTTCCACCTAACAGTATTCAGTCCTGGAGTGATCTCAAATGTCAGTTTTTGGCCAAATTCTTTCCTATGTCAAAGACCAGTCAGTTGAGGAAGGGTATCATCTCTTTTACCTAAGATCCAATTGATGACTTTCATCAATCCTGGGAGAGATTTAAGGAACTCCTCAAGAAATGCCCCCACCATCAAATCCCAGAGTGACAATTGGTTTAAAGCTTTTTCCAGGGAATTGATGTTAAAAGTAGAGATATGATAGATGCCTCCCGTGGTGGCACCTATCTCCATAAAACTGCTAAGGAGGCATGGGAGCTCTTTGACATCATCAGTGAGAACTCTATGCAAAGGGAAACCTTAGCAAGAGATCTAGAGCCTCCTAAATTGATGAAAGAGAACACGTCAAGAGGAAAGATATATGAAGTGAGTGTGTCAAGTGAGTTGAAAAGGAAAGTGGGCAGCTTAACTCTGAAATTTGATAGGTTGATGGGAGCAATGCAGTCACATGTGGCTGCTAGAGTGGAGGAGGCATGTGCCACATGTCAGTCCCCTGCTCATCCCTTGGAAGAAAGCCCATCTGCTAACCAATTTCCTGATTTTATACCAGAGCATGTGGCTGCAACTCAGTCTTATGGGCAGCAGCCTGCTGCTGGGTATCAATGGAGAAACCACCCCAATCTAAGGTGGAGACACGATGCATACCCCAGTCAGCAGCAACAGCAGCCCCAGCAGCCCATGCCTTACAGAAATGCTCAGCCATATCGAGAAAGTTATGCCCCAAGACCTCAATATTAGCAACCCATGGCCCAACCTGCTGCTCCTCCTGTGCAGCAAGCTGCACCTCCTCCACCTATGAGAACACTATCTTTTGAGGAACAAGTTCTATCTTCACTGTAGAACTTGAACACCTTAACCCAAACTGTGCACTCTCACAACCAGAGCATCAAAAAGATAGAGGACCAACTTGGTCAGCTGTCTGATGCTCAGACTAGGAGAGAGGGAGGAAGGTTACCTAGCCAACCATAGGATAATTCACGAAGACAGTTTGTAGTGGGTGAAGTTTCCTCCACCTATGAGGAAGCCAAATCTATGACAACTTTGAGGAGTGGTAGGCTAGTGGACAATCAAGTGGGCTGTGAGCCTGTGAGAAGTTTGAAGGAAGAGAATGGAATGAGTTTTCCAAGAACACAACAAAGGCTTCCTCCACCTATGAGGAAGCCAAATCTATGACAACTTTGAGGAGTGGTAGGCTAGTGGACAATCAAGTGGGCTGTGAGCCTGTGAGAAGTTTGAAGGAAGAGAATGGAATGAGTTTTCCAAGAACACAACAAAGGCCACCAGTGGTTGACCTGACAGAACAACCCACTGTCAATAAAGAGGATGATATGGATCCTCAAAGAAAAGAAAAAATTAAAAAGAAAGAAGCCCCTTTGGCTAAGGCTGCAAATGAGGGAGCAATCCCCCAGTTGCCATTTCCCAAGGCATTACAAGGACCCTCCCCTTTTGACAAAGGGCAGGGCAAAATTGATGAAATGATGGAGACTTTCAAGCAAGTTAAAATTAATTTACCTTTACTTGATGCCATCAAACAAGTCTCAGCCTATGCTAAATTTCTGAAGGAGTTATGCACCCATAAAAGACAGTCTAGGACATACTTATCCAAGAAAGTCTTTTCAGTAGGGAAGGTAAAACACATTCTGTCTATTGCAACTCCCACCAAACTTCAAGACCCTAGAATGCCCACTATCCCCTGCATCATTGGGGATCATAAAATTGAGAAGGCCCTATTAGACCTGGGAGCCAGTGTGAACTTGCTGCCCTATGCAGTCTATGAAAAATTGGGCTTGGGAGACTTGAAGCCCACACCTATGGTCCTACAACTTGTTGACAGGTTCGAAAGGAAACCTGTGGGAGTCATTGAGGATGTCCTGGTGGGAGTTGACAAGTTTTTTTACCCTGCTGACTTTGTGGTATTAGATATAGAGCCAAGTAAAGGTATTTCCTCCATCCCTGTGATTCTGGGCAGGCCCTTCTTGGCCACTGCCAATGCGTGTATTCAATGCATATCTGGAATCATGGAGATCTCCTTTGGCAATGTGAAAGTAGAGCTGCATGTGTATAGCATCAGCTCTCAACCCCCTTTTGATGAGACCTATTTTTCTATTGTAGGGCTGGAGGAGGCTTTGCATGATAATCCTCAACAGCTGCTACAGAGCAATGATTGGCCTATAGAGACAAGATTGCAACCAGGGGTTGAACAAGTGCTGTGGAACGGATCCATGAAGAATGACAAGTTCGAGGAACATGGGGAGGCTGTTAACCTTCCAGATCCTCCAGATTAGCACCTGCAGTTTAGTATGTATCATATGTACCAAATTTTGCTTCTATTTTAGATGTTTTACTTTGCATTTCTAGTAAAATTCTGTTGCAATAAACATACTATGCTATCTATTGGGTCGCCATTTCAATTTGCCAGCTGCTCTAAAATTGTGGGAGCTCATCCACAAAAGAATCCAATCGTAGGGCCGCACAGCAACAGAGCCTGATAAGGGCTGAAGCTAAGGGTGCCCAGAAGGGCAATTTTATCTGGGTTTTGGAGTCGTCGATAGGCCAAATCTACCTTTCGTTAGGTTACATGGTGATTTTTACAGGATATCTAATGGTTTTGATAGGCACTGGACATTTTGACAGGTAAAACCAACTTCTCGATAGGTTAAATAAGGGCAAACAAAGATTTCGATAGGTTCTGGGTACATATCGGGCACCTATCGAAAAGATGCTTTTTCTGTCGTTTAAACCTATCGATAGGATGGTCTCACTTATTGAAACCCTTTGGAATCATCCCTTTTGAAAGCTTTAATTTCCAAGCTTTCGACAGGACGTTTCAACCTATCAAAACCATTCCATTCATCCTGTCAGAATCGCATTTTCACCTTTATATACCTATCGATATGTCATTTGTGCTTCATCCCTTACCCTCTGAAAAACCCTAGCTCTCTTCCTCATTTTTTTGCCTCCCACTTTCTCTATTAATTCCTCACGAAATCTTTTGCTGTTTAGTGTGCCATCTTGTCAATACATTTAGCTTGCGTAGAGGAGAATTTTGCCCCTGATTTTGGAGAAATTAGAGTGGTGCATCGCTAGCTCTGTGAAACCCTTGGTACTTGGAGGTGAGTTGCCTTCCTACCATCAATCTATTGTTTTTCTAAGTTTTCCCATTCTAAGTTGGTGAGAAATTACTCTCTGAGATTAAAATGGATGAGCCTGAGGAAACGCTAGCCAACATACGCCGAAAATCAACTGCATCCACCCCTAAATCCTCCAAGAAAGTGCTACCTGCTACCAAACCGCCTGTAAAGAGGAAGCTCGCTAAGGAGACACCTAAAAAGGGTCCTAAAGCTAAGAAAGCAAAAGCTATTGAAATTCAGGAACTTGTGGTAGAAACACCCTTAGAGAGAGCTACCCCTGACAGACTCATTGTTGTAGAGCCTCCGGCTATACTAACCACCCCCAATGAATTTGTAGACAAGTGGAGCCTTGTCCTTGAGACTGAATTTAATCTGGCATATTCTGCCAACATTGGAGAGTGCCAGGAAACACTAAGCTATTTGAAGAAAGAAGGCTTGTTGCCCCTACTGTTGCCATTGAAAGAATCAATGTATCCCAGGCTGGGGAAGTTATGGTACCAAAACCTGAAGAAGAAGGTGGCACATTGGACTAATGATGTACTAGAGATCTCGATTGATGATTGGCAACTAATTATCCATCATTGAGACATAGGAATGGCTTTGGGGGTCCCATACCAATTTGACTCCAACCGCGGTGAGGGAGTACCTGCTGGAGCTACATTTAAGGACATGGCCAAGCAGCTAACCATTGGGATTGTGGGTTCTGGAGAATCCCTGATAAGAAGAGACCTCCATCCTAGTCTCAGATTCATGGATACTATCTTAAGGAAAAATGTCAATGTTACAGGACATTTACAGGAGCGAAGGTCCCCATTAGTGGATGCTTTATTCTATTGTTCCAAGGGGCAGTTCGTGAATGCACCTAAGCTGATCTTTGAAACTATGGTGGACATAAATGACAAGGTGCTAAAAAGATAGGCTTTGGCTAAGGGATGAGGCCTACCCTTCAGCAGACTCATCATCTGTCTGCTCAAAGCTGAAAAGTATAGGATTAAGGAGGCTGAGCCAGTGGAGAAAATGGCTCCCAAGGTTTTTGGAAAGAGGGCATGATCTAAAAGTTTAAACCTGATTTAAAAGACCAAGCCGATTGAGGCAGAGGAGGAGGTGCCCACTACCTCACCAGCAAATCATGCTGCTGACATTCCCCCTTCCACCATTCCTCCTACAACACCCACTTTTCATCCACCTTACCTACACCATCACCTACACCTCCACCCACTTCTCCTTTCCCCCTGATCCCTCACTTTTCCATTTCTCTCCCCCCTTTTCACCCATAGCCTCTCCCATCCCTACTGATATCCTATTTGTAGAGTTAGCAGCTCCATCTCTACCCCCACCTCCTTCCCAGCAGCTGTTCTACCTTCAGCCCCACCTGCACCTGTTTCTGGAGTTGCTGAGATACCCACCACCCATTCCCCCTTTTCCTCTCCACCGTCTTTCCATGATGCTTCCACCCAAGCTGATCCATGTGAGGATCTCATTTTCTACCCCCCCTTCTGTCCATCCACTCTTTCCCCTTCCTTGCCCATCATCCTTCGCTAGCACATGTACATTCCTCCGTACCTCACTCTGCCGTATGCAATGAGGGACAACCCTTACATCCACAGGGATGTCCTGAGGGGTATGGCTGCCCTTCGGGCTTCCCTGAAATCCTCTTACGAAGAGTGGATTGCCAACATCGAATTGAAGCACCGCATCAAGCTCCGAGATATCTCTATGGGGTGGCGTGAGAGTCTCATTGCCAAGTATGAGAAGAAGAATTCTGAGCTCGTCAAGAAAAAGTTAGCCAATGCTCAGGATATCATCATGGCCACCAAGGAGCTCTCAGATGCTAACCTCCTCTATGCTGCCAAGAAGATTGATATTTTGGAGAAGAAGGTTGCTTCATTGTTGTCTCAACCCTTTCAGCCTACCCCTCATGCTATAGCACCTCCTGCTGCGCCTCCCTCCCCTCACCCATGTCGCCCCTCTACGACTATTCCTTTGGCAACCCCACCTGTGGATGTTCCCCCTCCTCCTCCTGCCCAGGTACCTCCACCTGTCCAACCTATCCCTCCCAAACCAAAAAGGACCCCCTCTAAAAGAACCACCACTGCCAAGAGATCTGCTTCTTTTGCTGCCTCTATCAAAAAAGGAAAACAACCTGTTGCCCCATCCAAAGCAGCTAAGCACACCAGGTCCTTAGCTCAATCTGACCCCCATGGCACCCTACTCTCTAGGGATGAAAGAAGGAAGGCTGCTGCGACTCTAGGATTGGACCCCATTGCCCTTTTCCCTTGCGATTCGGATTCTGATTCTGTGCCTGTTGTTGATCCTAAAGGTAAACAGCCTGCTGCCCAGTTTGAGGAGGCACCCGCAACACAACCACAGCAATCCAAATCCAAGGGCAAGGCCCCTATATATAAGTGATAGCTAGCACCAAGCTGTATATGAATGTGGCCATTTATTGTTTCAGTTTCTTTTTCATTTGTCTCTTGTATATATTTGACATTTTTGTTGTGTTATTCTATAGATATCTTCTTACCCTGTCTCTCTCTTGATTGCATTTTCTCAAAATAGTGAGGACACTATTTGGTTAAGGTTTGGGGGTGTGTCATGTATGCCAATAAACTAGTTAATTTTAGTGCAGCCAAGTTGGAAAGGAATAATCAAAAAGAGAATGAATTCACCCCATATTTGTTGTTAAGGAAACATTAAAAACCATTAGCAGCTGAAGTAAGCTGAAGTTTTAACATTTTTCATGAAGAAAATGTCAAGAATTTTTGAAGAAAGTTTTTGATGTGTAATAAACCAGCAACGAGAAGAGACTGTGAAGATACCCCCCTAGAAAAATTGGATGGAAGGCCATACCCAATGAGAATTGGGCCTGAAAGATTTCTTTGAAGAGTGTCATGGCAATTCTTTCTGCTTGAAGGACTGACTGGACCTAATCTTGATCACTAGAAGTTAGGCAAATCCGAGTTGAAACAACTTGACAGCACTTAGGACATTGAAGATGTGAAGTAAGGCCATCCTTTGGACAGTTTTGAGCCTAAAATTCCCTACCTTTAAACTATCCTTGATACACACCTTTTTGAGCCAAAAAAATATCCTAGTTTTCTTTGATAGAAACCAGAAAGTTTGAACCCAAAACCCCTTTGGCCCATTTCAGTCTACCCCTAATCTGAGAAATCAATAAATGGAAGGAGAAATGAGGTTAGAGGAGCAAGGTGGCAAATTTTTTCAAAAGAAAGGAAAAGATAGTTTGTAATGTTGTGGCATTCCAACCGACACGCATATAAATAAAAAAAAAAAAAAAAAAAGAAGAAGCAAAGGAAAAGAATGAGGAAGAGAAGTCACTCCACTTAAAAATCTACAAGAAGACAAGAAGATGATCACTTCAAGTCTGAAAAATTCAAAAAGACAGTGTAGAGGTTATGAATTGAAGAAGGTGAAGTCATGAATCACCTCCTTGCCTTTACTGATTTCTCAAATTTTAACCTTGTTATCCCTTTTTGTTCCTTCACAAACCTCATCCCTAAGCCACATTACAACCCAATATAAAGACCTTACTGATCTGAAAGTGGATTGAGCTGTCATGTGGAGATGAGAATCTGCTTAATCTATGGTGAAAAGAGCTGGAAAAGTTAGAAATTCAAGCAATGCCTATGCTCCTGCTTGCAGTCCCATTTGAGGGTTGTAACTGCTCTTGAGCTGAGAGATATGATTTACCCCTCTTCTCTGTACTAATGACTGAACATCCCTGGTGAGACTTGGGTCTGAAATCCAGTTGATCGGGGAAGTATCTGAGCAGGATCCTCAAAGTGATGATGAGTTCTGCATCAAATTTTAGGAGAAATTCCTTGACACAAACTGAGTGATGATGAAGAGATTTCAGCAGACTTTCATATTTCTAGATGCTTTTTTTTTTGTTATCCTTTAATGAATGGGCATGATGTGAATTTATTTGATTTGCTTAAACTCTGTTTTAACAAGTTGCACTATTATTAACTAAGTTTTATTGGAGAAGTTTGTGGGAACCTTCACTGAAAACCCTCAGGAGACTTCACTCGTCCACTAGGGATCACCTAGGGGTTCAAAAGGATTGATGCATAGGCTAAATGCATCTGTGCTCCCTACGAAAGTGGCATTTTTAATTCATTTTAATTGTCCTTTGCTCAGGGATTAGCAAAGCTTAGGTTTGGGGGTGTGTTAAGTGGTGAAAAATGCCACTTTTCACCCTTTAACCTGACCATTGATGGACCTGTGAGCACACTAATAAGCCTCTGTTGAGTGCATTTTGTAGATAGCAGTGAAAGCTGGTAATAATACAGAAAACCACTTAAGAATGCCCACAAAGAAGCCAGCTCTTAGCACAACGTAACCCCAGCAACAGAACAAGGGGAAGGAAGTGAAGATAGGTCCAAAACATCCTATCGAGAGGATATCTGAAGACTTCGATAGGAGCTGAGGGTTAAAAGGAAGGAATTCATACAGTTGAGAAGGATTCGATAGGATCAGAAGGCAGAGAAAGGAAGAATCCATAAAGAAGTGAAGAATTCGACAGGATCCAAGAACCTATCGAGCAGTTGAAAGAAAAAGAGAATTCAACCTATCGAAAGTTGGCTTGAGGGAAAAAGGAGACCTATCAGAAGATTCCCTGAACCTATCGAATGGCCCACTGAACCTATTGAAATAGAAGTCTTGGGACAATAGCTATCGCAGAATGATTTGAACCTTTCGATAGGAACAAGGGTCATCCGATCGAAGCAATGGAATGTGATCCCCAACCTATCAAATCACTCTTCCAACCTGTCGAAGGCCCCAGATTAAGTGCAGTGAAGCTGAAGCATCTAAGCCCAACTTATCGGAACCTATCAAAGAGACTAGGGAACTTATCGAAAGGGGCTACAAAATCCTTTTTAACCTATCGGAAGCTTCTCCAACCTGTCGAAATCGCGTGCAGGACTTCTCAGAAATTTAGCTGTCCACATGTTGTTACTTGGTGACTTGTTGCATTCAAACTGAGGCACTTTGGTGATCGGTGTGACATTCTAGAAGATGCCCTAAAAAGCCCTAACCGACCCACGTGCTCTAACAGAACCCTAACAAACTCTGAGGACCTTCTAGAAGGGAAGATTGGTGGGAAAAATAAGAGGGAAAGCTATATATAGAGATCCCCAATTGCCATTGAGGAGGATTAAAATTCTGAATAATTTTCTGAAGATCAGAGCTTGCAGCGAGATTCTATTTTCCTTCCTTTCGCCCAACCATGGTTGACTAATTCCCTAGGAGAAACAAGGAGTGAGTTAGATCTGTGATTGGGTAAGGTTAAGAGTGTTGCTGGGGTTAATTGCTACACAGACTACAGATCTGAGAGCATTCCATTGTAAGAGTGACCTTGTTTGCAATGTAAATGTTGTTTTCAATGTTTTAATTAGATCTAAAGCTCTTTTAATTCCTTTTGGTGCTCGATCGGATTTGTGTAGAGGAGTTGCTTGATCAGCTCACCCACTTAACTGGTAGACCTCTTGGATATCATCTGAATTCCCTGTAATTTCCTTCGTCTGTGACCTGAAAATTGTAGCATCTGTAGTGGTTTTAATTGTTCTAATTGAGGCTCTGGCTTTGTAGGAGATCTCTAGGATGGTCTGTGACCATTAAAGTGGACAAATCATAACCTTAAGGTAAATCTAAGCTCCAGCCTTAATTGGATTCATCCGCTGAAATCCATGGATTCGATAAAGTCTATAAGATAGTATGTGACCATTAAAGTGGACAGATCATAGCATTAAGACCAGGTGGATCCTGTGATTTGGAGTGGAATTTATACTCTGCAACTGCGCTTGTGGCCAGCTGAGGACTTGTGTGCTTTTGAACCCCTGTAATATGCTTAGCTCAACCTGATTGTAGTGAAAACAACCTCCAAGCTTTTTTTCTCCATTTTCTAAGTTTTTAAAACCTCCATCTGCAAGATCTGAGCTCCAGATTCGATCTAAGACAATATGCATTTTTATTGTAGTTTAGATTAAGTGAAACTCCAATCTAATCTCTCCCCTGTCTTTTAGCTAGATCAACATTAGTTAGGGTGCCAGATCTCTTATAGATCTAGAGATTTACTCAATTCCAAACCACCTCTCTATGGACTTTTCCTTACTTTTGAAACATGCTACAAAGGACCCTGTATCTTGTAGGTCTAGGATTTCCTAATTGTGTTAAACCCATCTCTAATTTCTCTGGATGTTTACACCATAAATTAGCACACTAGAATCCACCAACACATAACAACTCAATCAACTGTGGATCACAAGGACTTTTAACTAGATTGTAATGTGGCTAATAGGATATGTTATAAAGAATGGGTGGTTGAAAAGGGATTCAAAGTTGAGAAATCAGTAGGTGAAGGAGGTGATTCATGACTTCACCTTCTGTAATTCAGCACCTTTCATTTACTTTAAAATTCTTCAGACTTGAAGTGGTCAGCTTCTCCTCTTATTTTTGATTCATGACTCCTCTCTTATTCCGCTTCATTATTGTTTTTCTTTCTTTTGGTTGCATTTTTCTTTTTATTTTTATTTTTCTGACTTGCCACCTCTCTCCTTAGCTTCTACGTTGCTAAGTTTTAAGTATCCCTTCTCCATTCACCCAATGTTGATCTTATCTTGTCCATCTTTAGCTCCTCCTTTACCTTCTGAATTCTCAGAGTGAGCGTAGGTTTAAATCAGGTCCATTGGTTCAGGTACAAGTACTCAGGTATATTTTGAAGAAAATTGGAAATTAAAACTCAAAAATTGTGTGCACAAGGGCAGTTAATTAAGATTTATTTTTTTAAGCTCAAAATGTCCACGAGAAGGCCTTGATCCTTTCCTAAGTGTCATGAGTGTTGTCAATTGTTTCAACTTGGAGGTGCCTAACTTCTACTGTGGGAACAAACTCAGCCATTTCTTAGGGTTAGAAGAATTGCCTTAGTTACTCAAAGAAAGGAAAAAAAATTTGTAGGCCCAAATCTCACTAGTACCTTTGAGCTCTTAGGCATGTCCTTACCTTTTTCTCAGCAAAATATTTTTTTAATTTCTCAAAGTTTTTTTTTTTTTTTATGATTCTTAAGTGAACATCGATCCATTTCTATCTTACTCGCTTGATTCTGCTCCACTTAGGTTAACTGCATCATTAGCAGAGCTTGCCATACCCCCAAACTTATGAGGAGCAATGTCCTCACTGCTTCAAAGTTATATGTGGATGGGCAGCAGGCTTAAGACAGAGATTTTAAAAGAACAGAAACTACAAGAGAGAAAAACACATAACAAACAACATAAAAATAAACAAACAGAAATATAGAAAGAATATCAAGAAAAGACATTTCATTATAATTATAAAATAAAAAGATTACAAAGAGATAGAAAATTATAAACCTGAGAACAATCTAGATACATAGCAACAAAAGACTTTGTCGAAAACAAAATGGTTCTTCCTCCTGGCTCAGTTATATCCTCAACTTGCTGAATGTGGAAGAGGAACTCCATGCCAGGAGAGGGGGGAAGAATGGGGATTAGGGAGAAGGACTTTGAGCAGGTGGTGGGGGGATTGAAGAGGATGGGGGGGGAATGCAGGTGGTTCGGTCTTTTTCTTCTTCTTCTTTTGCTTAATCGTTTTCTTCTCCTCCCGGGAGAGGATCCTCTGCACCTCCTCATATTCATCCTAGAGGAATTGCAGTAGGTCTGGCTCTTTAGGTGATGGCGGGTTCAACCACATTAGATAGAATTTGTTGGGATAATCGGTGGGTTTATTGTTCGCCATAGCTGAGAGAAGGGAACGACTGTTGAGAGTAGAGGAGAGTGAATGCGAAGAAGATGAACTACCCTTGTATTTAAAATGCTTGGACGGTGGAATATGAATCGACAAATTAAATATGGCCTCCTTCCAAGGTCAATTGTCGAAAAGAAATTAAGGAAGGTTAGTTGGCCATGAATTGTGATTGTTAAGGGAAATGGTAAATCGCACAATTTATTATGGGGAATGGGAGCACACAATAAATGTTGGTCTATTTTTAGCACTGAGAGTTAAGGTGAAGAGATAGGAAATCGAAGAAATTTGTGCCTCACGAAGTTACTTTGCGGAGTAGACGTTGGGACAGAGTGCGCGAAGTAGTTACTCATTTCTTGCATGGCTTAACTGGTGATCTCGCGCAATGGAATATGTTGATTCTGCCTTTTGCGTGCTCTTAACTCCGTGGGAAAGCATTGAGATGGCTCGCGATTGTGAAAATTAGGCCATTTAACCCCACGAGTGACCAACACTAATCCTCTTTTCACAATTTGTGCCCTGGCCTGCGCATGTACAATGTCATGCACCCATTCAGCGGCCATCAGCATCCACCCTTTTACATGTATCCCCTTCCCAAATGATAATGACCCCCCTCTTATTAGCACATGCATATCAAAATTTCAAAATGATAAAATTCTTTTATAAAAACAAATTCTACACAGTTACAGTGCTAGTACTTCAATCACCCAGCAGCAATAAGCATGCATCTCCCATGTTACTAACAGAAATGAACAAGTACTCAAAATAGAACAAACAAAGTAGATGAAAAGAAATAAATCTCCATGATAAAATAGTAAATGGCAAGTTCCTAATCAAATAAAAACATACAAACATTTTAAACAGATATGACACACATAATACAAAGTTGCGGATCACTGAGCAATGGGAGGTTCATGTAGGTGAATGGTCTGAGGAAGCTCCACTGGTTGCTCTAAACAAATCTTGAGCCTCTGACCATTTACTTTCATGATCTGCCTTGACATTGGATCAAGGATTTCCATAGCACCAGATGGGGAGGCTTTGATGATAGTGTAAGGTCCATCCCATCTGGATTTCAACTTCCCTGGAAAAAATTTAAGTCTGGAGTTGAAAAGCCAAACCTTAGTGCTAGCATTGAAGTCCTTTCTTAACTGCTTCTTTTCAAAGAATGCCTTTGATCTCTCCTTATATATTTTGGCATTTGCATAGGCTTTTAGCCTCATTTCATCAAGTTCTACCATTTGCAACTTCCTGTGAGAAATAGCAGAAGTTAGATCTAAATTCATTGCTTTGATAGCCCAATAGGCTCTATGTTCTAACTCCACAGGTAGGGGGTAGCCCTTACCATACACCAGCCTAAATGGGGACATGCCAATAGGGGTCTTATAGGCAGTCCTATAAGCCCACAAAGCGTCATTCAGTTTTTGTGCTCAATCCTTCCTATCCGTCCTCACAGTCTTCTCTAGAATATGCTTAATCTCCATATTAGAAATTTCAACTTGCCCACTGGTCTGTGGGTGGTAGGGAGTTGTAATTTTGTATGTAACTAAATACTTTTTTAGCAGATTCTCAAAAGGTTTCTTACATAAGTGGCTCCCCCCATCACTGATGATAGCTCTGGGGATGCCAAATCGTGAGAAGATATTGTCCTTTAAGAAGTTAAGGACAACTATGTGGTCATTGGTCCTTGTGGCAATGACTTCCACCTATTTGGACACATAGTCTACTGCCACAAGTATGAAGTTAAATCCCATAGATGAAGGATAGGGGCACATAAAATCAATGTCCCAAATGTCAAAAAGTTCAACAACGAGGATGGGTTGTAATGGCATGGAGTCTCTCTTAAAAATGCCTCCCATCCATTGACATCTCTCACAGGCCTTGAAATGTAAGTATGCATCTTTGAACAAAGAAGGTCAAAACAAACCACATTGGAGCACTTTTGCTGTAGTTTTTCTACCACTGAAGTGACCTCCACATGCTTGCTCATGGCACAATGAAAGAATATTGTAGAAGTCACTTTCAGGCACACATCTCGTAATGACCTGATCTGCACAATGCTTATAAAGGTATGGATCCTCCCACAGAAAATGTCTAACCTGAGAGAAGAATAGGTCTTTGTCCATATTAGACCAGTATGGAGGGATCCTACCAGCTGCAAGAAAATTGACAATGTGTGCAAACCAGGGCATACTAGATTGTAAAGCATAAAGCTGCACATCAGGGAATAACTCATTAACAGGTGTTGCTGCACAATCATCCAGAATAATCCTAGAGAGGTGGTCAGCCACCACATTCTCAACTCCTTTCTTGTCTTTTATCTCTAGATCAAACTCCTGCAAGAGGAGCATCCATCCGATTAACCTAGGCTTTGCATCCTTCTTAGCCAGTAGGCATTTCAGGGCTGAGTGATCTATAAAAACTATAATCTTAGACCCAAGTATGGTCTAAACTTGTCCACATCAAACACTACTGCAAGGAGTTCCTTCTCAGTTGTGGTGTAGTTCAGCTGAGCTTCAGCTAGTATTTTGCTAGCATAATATATCACTGCAGGCAACTTATCTCTTCTTTGTCCTAAAACAACATCTATGGCTAAGTCTGATGCATGACACATCATCTTAAAGGGGAGTGAGTAATCTGGAACCTGGATTACAGGGGCAGTAGTAAGGTACTTTTTGAAAGCCTCAAAGGCCTCAAGGCACTCAGCAGAAAATACAAATGGCACATCTTGGCAAAGCAGGTGGCTCAATGGTTTAGCAATCTTGCTGAAGTCCTTGATGAACCTCCTATAAAATCCAGCATGTCCAAGAAACGATTTGCTTTGCTTGACAATCTTGGGTGGGGGCAGATGTGAGATCGAGTCTACTTTAGCCTCGTCAACCTCAATTCCTTTGGGAGAGACCATATAGCCTAATACAATACCTTGTGTCACCATAAAGTGACTCTTTTCCCAACTTAGGACCAAGTTGGTCTCCTCACATCTTTGTAGAACTCTTTCAAGGTGACTCAGACACTGGCTAAAGCTGTCCCCATACACGGAGAAGTCATTTATAATGATTTCTAGGAATTTGTCAATCATATCAGAAAAAATTGCATACATGCACCTCTGAAAAGTAGTTGGGGCATTGCACAGTCCAAAAGGCATCCTTCTGTAAGCAAAGGCGCCGAAGGGACATGTGAAAGTAGTTTTCTCCTGATCTTGAGGATCTACAGGGATTTGGTTATACCTTGAGTATCGATCAAGAAAATAGTAATATGCTGTTACATTATTTTACTTGGTGTGAAAGTGTGCTTATGTTATTGTGTGGTAGAAATCAATTGAAAACCAAGTAATATAAAACAATGGATTTAACACAACCAAAGTAATCCTAGACCTGTAAAATTCATGGTCTATTGTAACAAGTTTTGATAAGTAAGAGTTTTTTCCGTAGAGAAAATGATCAAGAGCCCAAATTGGGCATTGATAGTAGGCCTCCAAATCTGAATACAGATCTGACAATCCTAAGAGAATGGAGTTAGGTGTCACGACTACACTAAATTTACACAAAAAAGAAAAATAAAGTGCAGGCCTATCCTAGAGAAAGGGTTGAGAAGAAGATGGTGGTAGTGTGTGTCAAAATAAAATACAAAAATTATAAGAAGTAAGCAGGTTAAGCTAGAGTTAATGATACAGTAATGTAACTAAAATTTAGTCTATCTCTGTAGTGCTCCTTGTTGAGACGCTATTAAAAGCCTCAACAAGGTATAAGCTCCCAATTTAACCCATGCCATTTTGGGCGCTTGTTGGTATATTTTAAGTGCGTGCTACTGACTTAATTGAAGACAATGATAAGAATAGGGTGAATGAAAATGAATGAAAGATAGAGTGAGGATTACAGAGCAGCAAGCCTAAAATATGCACAGTCCTGCAAGATACCGGGCCTGTTGTAGCAAGTTTTGATAAGTGTTTGTCCCAAAGGGAAGTTGATCTAAAGCTCCTAGGGAGCTATCTTTAGTAGGCTCTCCAGATCTTACAACAGATCTGGCAATCCTAAATGGAAGGGGATTTAAAGTCACTATAATCTAAATCCTAAGGTAACTTAATGTCTATATTACAGAAAGGGTTAAGAGGAATGGTGGAGTGAGAAAATAAATATAAAAGGGTGAGAAGTAAGTTATTAGGTACAGATCTGATGAGTCTTGTAACTCAGACTCAGATCTGTTGCTATAGAAATCCTATCCAATGGCTACATTATCACCAAAGAGGAGAAAGAATCCAACTCACCCCTGTGCCCTAATCCAATCCCTTATGGCTATAACCTTAAATGGTCACAGACTATCCAATAGGGGAACCACAATTCAGAGATGGGTCAGAACAAGCTTACCATTGTAGGCACTACTTCATCTAGGCTACAAGCTTAAGAATCCATAGGAACCTCATCCTCTAAAGTTCTGTGTGTGGGGCTAGGCCTACAAAGTGCACAAGCCTGGACACACAGGACCAGTAAGAGTTTAAGTACTAGCTTCCAAGCATGGCTGTTCACTACTTTAGTAAGACTGCAGTGATCCAGTCACAAGCCTACAATCTCTACGGCCAAATCAGATCTGCAATCTGATGATGGATCTATAAAAATATAGGGGAGTCTGTCTCTGCACAATCTCTCACAAGGCTACAAGCACAAGCACAGAGAAGAAGAATCTGTCTTAGGTCCATGGATTGACTTCACCCTAGGGCTATAACCTGTCCACTTGAATGGTCACAGACTATCCACAGAGGCTATCCTCCTCACAGAGGTCTAAGACAGAACAAGATCATTGCTACCACCACCATGTTCACAAGGCTACCAGCTCAAGCTCCCATGGGGATTCAGATTTAATGGATCTTGTGGTGGGGGAAGGCCTACAATGTGCCTACCCTAGACACACAGGTCACTTGGATCTAAATAAAACCTTAAAAACAATCCTCCATTGCTTACGATACATCTTAGCAATGGAGGATCTCAAGGCAGCAGCCTTGTACAGAACAACTCACAACAAAAACATCATCTCATATATGCAATAAATCCTATTACAAAACTCCATTACAATCTATACCATATAATCATACAAAAGGCATAGCCAGCAAGTACTGGACTATGGAGAGAAAGAAAAAGGAAATAGAAAACTCCTAAACCCTAACCTTAGCCTACTGTAATTCTACAGTTGGTTTTGAGAAGAAGCACAGAAGTTAAGTCCTAAAAGAGATCTCTTAAACCTAAGCTAGGCTTAGGCTTATATAGCAGTCGGCTTCCCCTCAATTAGGGTTAGGAAAACCCTAATTTATTAATGTGATTGTCGCCCAATGCTGTCCCTTGAATGCCTCGAGGCGTGTGCATAGAGATTGGAGCATTGGAGTGCATGCCCTAATTGCTGGAAGTCCCCAGATTGCCCTTGTAGAAGTGGGGAGAAGTTTAGAACCCGATCTTCGCTGGGTAGAAAAGATTTTAGATCGTTCCACGTGGTAGATATGGCATCGCAGGGTTAAATTGACTTGAAGTTTATGTAGTCATGGGATTGACATTTTGATCATCGTGGGATACTAATGGTTGTCGCAAGATTGCTCTTTCAGCTTTGAATGGCACGGGGATTGCTCGCGCGATTCATCCCTTGGTGAATCTCATGACAGATCTTCACGAAGAAGCAGTGTTGATGAGTTTCTGGGTAGCGCGAGCATTTCCCTAAAGGTCTATATCTCACGGCCACTACGCGACAGCTGCGCGTAGGAATACCTGGAGCTCTTACTTCTGAGTGAATGACTCCTCTTTTGTGCTGCGCGAGACTGTGCGAATGCTTCACTCACTTATGGCTGAGCTTTGCGAGAACCATGCGAAGATTGATTTGCATTTCTTTCTGTCATCGAACCGTGCGGGAGCAGTGCAAGGACTGCGCGGACAATTGTTGTGCTTCCTCCAGGAGCCCGCGACAACTGCACGAACGCATTATCTCTTGTTAAATTGAACCCTACGACATTTGCGCGAGGCATCCTTCTTGGTTTATTTTTGCTTTGATGTGCCTATGCTTCAGCCAACTCTCTATCTGGGTTCATCCTTCATTCTGCTGAGGTAGTTCTGGGGCAACAGTGAGCTTCTTGGCATGGTTAGGGGTTTATTTGTAGCTGCTGCTTATTACCTACATAATAGACTTAAAACACATTTATTAAATGATTAAGGGCCTAATCAGAGATTAAGTTAAGGGGTGAAAAGTGGTACTTTTCATGTCTTAACAGTGCTCTTAGGGCTATACTTTGTCCACTATAATTGTCACAGGGTATCTGATGGAGTCTGTCAAATCCTATTAGTTAAACTAGAAATTCGCTAGTTCAATCCAAAAGAGTGGATTGATCATTTCCACAGCCACTAGACTAGATCTAGCCATGAATACTATTGCAGCACTATGTAATGTCAGTGCTACAAGCTCCCCAGATCTGCGCACAGACTTGGCTGACGTTCATAGGTATTCCAACCCATAAGATCCTAAGTGCTTTGCTAAGACATACTACTCACTAGTTCCCGCAAAAAGGACCATTTAATACGTTGAATAAGGCATTTAGCTCAGCTGGTCACTGCTACAAATAGCCTGCAATAACTAAGCCTCAAGCGGTAATTACTACAAGAAATCAGATCTAACATCTAATATCAATTGGGTAGAACAGAGGGGAGCTAGCTACTATACAAACCTCCTTAAAAGGCTCTAGAAGCTCATGTTTAGGGAAGAAGAATCATTCTCAAACATGTGGATGGACACAACCTTAGGGCTATACTCTGTCCACTTGAATGGTCACAGGGTATCTCATTGGTCTGTCCATCCCACGGAGGCCTGAGGAAGAACATGAAAACAGCTGCAACCACCATGGTCTGCAGGCCTCCGAGCTCCCTGGATCTCACTATAGATCCAGCATTGCTTTCCATGTTTCTATCAAACCAAGGGAAATCAGATGGTAAATAAAACACCTACTAGAAAGTAAATGGGCTAGTCCCAAATACATAGATCCTATAGACATCTAAAGAAACCATAATATCTATAGATTTAATTAAACATTAAAATAGCAGTTCATTGATAACAGCAAAACTTACAATGAACTGTCTCCTGGCTGCAACCCATACACAACTGCTCATTCAAGATCCTAATATATACAAAATCCTATTGCAAAACTGAAACAAAACTAAACCTAGCTGCTTACAGGGGGATTATCCAGCAAGTGCTGAGCTAAGAGAGAAGAAAAAAATAGCAAAACAGAGGTGATCAAACCCTAACCCTAGCCTGCTAGAGATCTCAACCGAAAGAGGATGAAAGGAAGATGAAAATAATAAACTCTAAGTACAACTTATATACTCTCTAGCAGACGTGGCACTGTTACAACCCTTGATTGCCTCGAGACGTGTGCCTTAAAATCCATGCCTCAGGAAGTGTGCCCTAGCCTTGGAAAATTCCTAAAAGGTCCTTAAATAAAACTAAGAAGTTGAGAGCTCGTGCTTCGCGGGGCTGGGAGTTGCTTTTAGCTCATTCGCGCTCGTTTTCCTTCACAGAATTGGCTTTGCTGATGGGAAGGGCTCATTTGTGCAGTAAAACTTTGAGGTAATCATGTAGTTGCTTCGCATCGTAGTGTTGTCGCGGCGATAATCTGGAGCACTAGGATTTCTCGTGCAGTAAAGCTTCAGAAGCTCTTTTTCGGGTAGGTGAGCTCCTGTGCTCGCCTAGTAACTTGTAAGGCTCCAGGGTGCGCGAGATCTGTGCGAGAAGAATTCTGGGCATCTCTCTCTTCCTGGGCTACGCAAGAACTCTGCGAGGTGACTTTTGGTTTTTTGTGCATATGAGCTCGCAGTGTTCTGTGTGTAGCTGCTTTGGGGCTCGATCTTTGTGAGAGCTTCGCGAGGGTAGATTATGAGAGTTTTAAGTCGCGAGATCATTGCAATGGCTTAACAACTCGCCTCTTGATTGCGCTCCTTATCTCTGTGAGGGCCTCTTCCACTACATCTTTAGCTTCACGAGGAAGCTCCTCAACTCTGTGAAGTCCATCTTTTGCTGCTCTAGTACATTGCACTTATTGTTGTCACAGTCCCTCCCTTCTCAGCTAATCTTCATTCATCTACTACATTGGTAAATGATGATTATCAACAGTGAGTCACCATAGTGAGCACTACCAAGGTGTTCCATCAGGCTTTGGATCAGCTGTCATCTTTGCTTGTATTCTCCCTCTCTTTTGGGCAAAAAAGCGAGGATTTTGTATTAAGTTGCACATTTTATTACCAACTGTAAAACATACTTAACACATATTTATTAGTGAGCTTTAAGGCCCATCAAAGGTTAGGTTAAGAGGTGAAAAGTGGTACTTTTCAGTGTATAACACACCCCCAAACCTAATCTTTGCTAGTCCCTGACCAAAGGGAAAATTAAAACAACTATTCCAAGAACTAGAAAAGCCACTTTCGTAGGGAGCATGGATACATTTAACATATGTACCAAGCCTTTTAAACCCCTAGGTGATCCCTAGTGGAGGAGTGAAGTCTTCTGAGGGTTTTCAGTGAAGATACCCATAAACTTCTCAATGAAACAATTAACAAAGGTGCAATATTATCAGGTCAGCTGTCAAGAAATAGAGCATGAGTTCACCATTGATTCAAATAAAAATGTAAGGAATTTGAATATGAAAAGCACAGACATTTAATCATCACAAACTCTACCTGAGTGCACAACATTTCCAGTTAGCTCACAACAAGGGGGCCAACACATGTATGTCAGCATTGAGCTCATCATTAATTCAAAAATGAGGTAGTAGGCTATGCCCAATACATTCAACATCAGACCCATTGCTCACCAGGACATACTCACACAAGGGACCTTGAGGGTTTCATTTTCTCTCAAGCTCAAGAGTAGTTACAACCCCCAAATGGGTCTGTAAGCATGAGCATAGGTAAAGCACTTAAGTCCTGGCATCATGGGCATATCCTCACCATAGATTGGACAACTCCTTGTCTCTACATGACAGCTCTTTCACTTTGGATTACAAGGTCTTTTAAATGGATTGTGATGTGGCTTATGAAGTGGGTTATAAAGAATGTAAGGTTCAAAAGGGGTTCAAAATTTGAGAAATCAGTAGGTGAAGGAGGTGATTCATGACTTCACCCCTTTGTAGTTCAGTACCTTTCATTTTCCTTCAAATTTTTCAGCCTTGAAGTGGCCAGTTTCTCTTCTTCATTCTGATATTTCTAATGAACTTATCCTCTTGATTCCTCTCTCACTCCTATTCATTTTTGTTTTTCTTTCTTTTCCTGTATTTTTCTTTCTATTTTTGTTTTTATTTTTGTGACTTACCACCTCTTCCCTCAGCTGCTATACTGCTCTACTTTAGGTATCTCTTCTCCATTCACCCAATGTCAACCCTATCTTGTCCATCTTCAGCTCCTTCTCCTTTACCTTCTGAGTTCTCAGAGTGAGGGTAGGTTTGAATTAGGTCCATTGGTTCATGTACAAGTACTCAGGTGTATTTTGTAGAAAATTGGGAGTTAAGGCTCAACAGGTGTGTGCTCAAGGGCAGTTGAAGGATTTGGCCTATTTAAGCTCAAATTGTCTAAGAGAAGGCCTTAATCCTTTCCTAGGTTTCATGAGTGCTGTTAGTTGCTTCAACTTGGAGGTGCCTAACTTCTAGTGAGGGCATTGCCTCAGCCAATCCTTAGAGCTAGAAAAATTGCGTCAGTCACTCCTCGAAGGAAGGAAAAAATAATTTGTAGGCCCAACTCTCACTGGTTATGGTCTTCCATTGAATTTTTAAGTATGTCCTTACCTTTTTCTCTCTTTAATGATTCACTCAGTACTGATACAAGTGAGTTTACTTGGTGTTCACATCAAGGAAAAGTTAAAACTTAAAAGATTGTAATGCATAAAAGTTTGTAAAAGTTTTAAATTTCTCATTTTTTTTTAATGATTCTTAGGTGAACATAGTTCTGTTTCTGTCTTGCTTACTTGTATCTACTGTACTTAGGTTAACTATTTCATTGGCAGAGCTTTCCACTCCCCCAAACCTATGAGGAGCAGTGTCCTCACTGATTCAAAGGTGAGATGTGCAGCAAGCATAAAACGTAAAAATTAACAAAACAGAAACTACAAAAAGAGAGAAAAAACACACAATACAAATGAGAAATTATGTACACTTATAAGCAAAATAGTAACAGATTTTATTATAGAGACAAAATCAAACAGATTACAAAAAGCTAAAAAATTATAAACCTAAGAACAATCTTAGCAAAACTTCCTGCGAGACAAAATGGTTCTTCCTCCTGGCTCAGGGATATCCTCAACCTGCTGTGGAAGACGAACTGTAAGCCGGTAGGAGGGGGAAGACGAGGATCATGGAGATGGGTGTTGAGAAAGTGGTGGGGGGTTTTAAGAAGATGTTGGGGGAGATGCAGGTGGTTCAGTTTGTTGCTTCTTCTTCGCTCTCTTCTCCTTTTTCTTCTCCTCCTTGGCAAGGATCCTTTGGACTTCTTCCTACTCTTCCCAAAGAAATTGTAATGGGTTCGGCTCCTTAGGCGGTGGGGGGTCCAACCACATAGGATAGAATTTCTTTGGGAACTCGGTTGGTTTGTCATCCGCCATGGTTGTGAGTAAAGAGGGACTACTAAGGTTAGAGGAGAAAGGATGGGAAGAGGGCGAACTATCCCTGTATTTAAGGTACTTGGATGGTGGAATATAGATGGCCATATTAACTATTTGTCTCTTTCCAAGCATGGCAATAAATTGTGATTGTTCTGGGAATGATAAATCACACAACTGATTATGGGGAAAGAGAGCTCACACTAAATGATGGTCTAATTTTAGCCTTGGTAATTAAGGTAATCCCACATTTTGCGCAGCTCCATACTGGTATTTGTGGACCAATATTCTCGCATAGTACCACTGTACATTTATGAGAAGGAAAAGTGCATAGAAGAATCATAGCTTTGCTAGTACAGAATCAAAACTATGTGTGGTTCACGGAGGTACTTCGCAGAGTATACGTTGGGATTGAGCATGCGAAGTAGTTGTACATTTCTTGCGCAGCTTAGCTGGTGATCTCCGCGAAGAACAAACTCTTGGAGTTTCAAGGTGTCGCACACTAGAATATGTGGAAAAACTACTTTGCGCGCCCTCATGACTCCACGAGCAAGCTCTGACATGGCCCGTGATTATGAAAATGAGGCCATTTAACCCCGCGATCGAGACCAACACTCGACCTCTTTGCATCATTTGTGCTCAGGCCTGTACTTGCACAATGTCATGCACCCACTCAATTGCCATCAACATCTACCCGTTGTCACATGTATTCCTTTTTCAAATGAGAATAGCCTCCTCAATACTAGTACATGCATAGCAAAAATTCTAAATGATAAAACACTTTGATGCAAATAGAGTCTAAACAGCTGCAGTGCTAGTACTTTGCTCAATATTCATCTCCCATGTTACTGACAGAAATGAACAATATTAAGAATAAAACCTATATAGCATTTGAAAATAAACAAGCACACAGATTAGAATAGAACAAACACACAAAACAGATATGGCACATATAATATAAGGTTGTGGATCACTGATCAGTGGGAGGTTCATGTAGGTGAATGGGCTGAGGAAGCCCCACTAGTTGTTCTACACAAATCCTAAACCTCTGCCCATTTACTTTCATAATATTCCCTGACTTTGGGTCCAAGATCTCCACAACACCAGATGGGGAGGCTTTGATGATAGTATAAGGTCCATCTCATCTGGATTTCAGCTTCCCTGGAAATAATTTAAGTCCGGAGTTAAAAAGTCAAACCTTGATGCCAGCAATGAAGTCCTTCCTTAACAACTTCTTATCAAAGAATGCTTTTGATCTCTCCTTGTACATTCTGGCATTTGCATAGGCTTCTAGCCTCATCTCATCAAGTTCTGCCATTTGTAACATCCTGTGAGAACCAACAGAAGTTAGATCTACATTCATTGCTTTGATAGCCTAATAGGCTCGATGCTCTAACTCCACAGGTAGGTGGCTGGCCTTGCCATACACCAGCTTAAATGGGGACATGCCAATAGGAGTCTTATAGGCAATCCTATAAGCCCACAAAGCATCATTAAGCTTTGGTGCCCAATCCTTTCTATCAGGCCTTACAGTTTTCTCTAGAATATGCTTAATCTCCTTATTGAAAATTTTAACTTGCCCACTGGTCTGTGGGTGGTAGGGTGTGACAATTCTGTGTGTAACAAAATATCTTTTTAGCAGGTTCTCAAAAGATTTGTTACAGAAGTGGCTCCCCCCATCATTGATAATAGCTCTGGGGAAGCCAAATCGTGAGAAGATATTATCCTTCAAGAATTTAAGGACAATTGTGTGGTCATTGGTCTTTGTGGAAATGGCTTCTACCCATTTGGACACATAGTCCACTGCAACAAGTATGAAATTAAATCTCATAGATGAAGGAAAGGGGCCCATAAAATCAATGCCCCAGATGTCAAAAAGTTCTACAACTAAGATGGGCTCCAACGGCTTGGAGTCTCTCTTCGAAATGCCTCCCATTCATTGACATCTCTCATAGGCCTTACAATGCCATTTTGCATCACTGAATAAAGAAGGCCAATACAAACCACATTGGAGCAGTTTTGTTGTAGTCTTTTTACCACTGAAATGACCTCCACAAGCTTGCTCATGGCACATTGAAAGAATGTCATAGAAATCATTGCCAGGCACACATATCCTAATGACCTGTTCTGAACAATGCTTGTAAAGGTATGGATCCTCCCATAGAAATTATCTAACCTGAGAGAAGAATAGGTCTTTGTCCACTTTAGACCAGTGTGGAGGGATCCTACCAACGACAAAAAAATTAACAATGTGTGCAAACTAGGGCACACAAGACTGTATAGTAAAAAGCTGCTCATCGGGGAACAACTCATTAACTGGTGTTGCTACACATTCTTCAAAGATAATCCTAGAGAGGTGGTCAGCCACCACATTCTCAACTCCCTTCTTATCTTTGATCTCAAGATTAAACTCCTATAAGAGGAGAATCTATCTGATCAACTTGAGCTTTGCATCCTTCTTAGCCAATAGGTATTTTAGGGTCGAGTGATCTGTAAAAACTACAATTTTAGACCCTGACAAATAGGGTCTAAAATTTTTCATAGCAAACACGACTGAAAGTAGCTCCTTCTCAGTTGTAGTGTAGTTCAACTGAGCTTCAGCTAGTGTTCTGCTGCCATAATAGATCACTATAGGCAGCTTGTCTTTCCTCTATCCTAAGATAGTTCCTATGGCCAAGTAAGATGCATCACACATCAGCTCAATGGGGAGTGAGAAATCTGGGGCCTGGATTACAGGGAAAGTGGTGAGAAACTTCTTCAAAGCCTCAAAGGCCTCAAGGAATTCAGCAGAAAATATAAACGGCACATCCTGGCAAAGCAGGTGGCACAAGGGTTTGGCAATCTTACTGAAGTCCTTGATGAACCTCCTGTAAAATTCAGCATGTCCAAGAAATGATCTAATTTGGTTGACACTCCTGGATGGTGACAGATGTTAAATCAAGTCTACTTTAGCCTTGTCCACCTCAATTCCTTTGTGGGAGACCACATGGCCTAGTACAATACCTTGGGTCACCATGAAGTGACTCTTTTCCCAGCTTAGGACCAAGTGGGTCTCCTCACATCATTACAATACTTTTTCAAGGTGGACTAGACACTCGCTATAGCTATCCCCAAACACAGAGAAATCATCCATGATGATTTCTAAGAATTTATCTATCATGGCAGAAAAAATTACATACATGCACCTCTGAAAAGTGGCTTGGGCATTGCACAGTCTAAAAGGCATCCTTCTATAAGCAAAGGTGCCAAAGGGACATGTGAAAGTAGTTTTCTCTTGGTCTTGAGGATCCACAGGAATGTGGTTATACCCTGAGTATCCGTCAAGAAAATAATAGTATGCCTTCCTAGCCAACTTGTCTAGGATTTGGTCAATAAAAGGGAGGGGGAAGTGGTCTTTTCTGGTTTTGGAATTGAACTTTCTATAATCAATGCACACTCTCCAGCCAGTGGTCTCTCTGGCGGGTATCAGTTCTTTAGAATCAGAAGTAACAACTGTGATGTCTGACCTTTTAGGTACCACCTGGATAGGTGACACCCATTCCGAATTTCAAATGGGGTAAATCACCCTTGCATCCAACAATTTTACTATCTCCTTTACGACTACCTCCAGCATGTGTGGATTTAATTTCCGTTGCATCTCCCTCGAGGGTTTTGCACCCTCATCCAGGTGAATCATGTGCATGCAAACTGAGGCATCAATGCCTCCAAGGTCAGCTATTATCAACCCAATTACTTTTTGTGCTTCATAAGGACATTCAGTAATTCCTCATCCTGCTCACTAGTGAGAGAGGGGGAGATAATCACAGGAAGCTTGTTATCTTGCCCCAAGAAGGCATATTTTAATGTGGGTGAGAGCTGTTTCAGCTCCAACTCAGGGGGACATTCAATAGAAGACAACAAAGGTGCCTTAATAGCTTGAGGAAGGGGTAGCAACATGTGTTACACTAGGTCCACAGAAAACTCAGTGTTGGTGTTGTCTTTTATCTTGGGAATTGAAGCCTCCTTCTCAAACAGACTTCAAACACTTTCCATATGTTCAATCAGATTATCCCAATCCAGCAGATTGGATAATTCTTCTTCTATCAGTCCATTAGTGCATCTACTACACAATAGTCCTCAATGTCAATATGAGGCACTATAGCGGCATGGTACACATTTAAATGGGCTTTCATGTTCCCAAAAATAACCTCCATTACCCCTGACCTACATTATATGCAAGCATTTACAGTAGCCAAGAATGGTCTACCAAGGATAATAGGAATAGGGGTTTTGCTTTTGCAAGGGTCCATGTCCAAAACAAGAAATTCAGCTGGATAATAAAATTTGTCCACCCCTACCAAGTCATCGTCTACCACACCTACAGGCCTCCTCTTAGACCTATCAGCCAGTTGGAGGACAATTGATGTAGGTTTGAGCTCCCCTAAACCTAATTCCTCATATACAGAATAAGGAAGTAAGTTCCCACTGGCCCCTAAATCTAAGAGGGCTTTTCCAATGGTGTGATTTTTGATTATGCAGAGTTGGTACCCCTGGGTCTTATAATTTTTTAGGTGTGGTGATGGACATAACTGACTCAACATGCTCAACAGCAAAAACTCTTTTAGACAATTGCACCCTAGCTTTCCTCTTTTAAGTGCAGGGGTCCTTTAAAAATTTAGCGTAGGTAGGGACTTGCTTTATGGCATCAAGTAGGGGCAAGTTGATCTGAGCCTGCTTGAAAGTCTCCAGCATTTCTTCCATATGCACATTCCCTTTATCAAGAGGGGGTGGGCTAGCTAGAGTATGAGGAAATGACAGCTGTGGCACTACTGGTGCCACTGCTGCGTGCCTACTACCATCATGGTCATATTTTTTTGTTTTTCTTTTATCTTTATTTAATTCTTTATGTTGGGGCTCAACATCAGCCCCATATTTATGCCCTAGCTGATCCACAGTAGGGGACACAAGCCTTGGTTCCTTGACACTAACAATCCGTTCTTTTTCAGTTTCATTTTTTGTGACCTCCTCCTGTTCACTGCCCAGTAAATTGTCAACAAGCTTGTCACTCCTAAGGATAGTTATGGCATCAACATCCTCACGGGTGAAGGGTGTTTCTCTAAGCAAGAGCTGCCCTTTTTAATTGGATAGGGGCTGACTAAGCAATTTTTCTTCTTCTCTCATGTTCAGAGCATTATTGATCTAACCAAGATAATCCTCAATCTTTTTTATGCTCCGTCCATGAGAATTGACAGTCTGAACCAGGCTCCCCATATTTTGCATTGAAGCTCATCTGCTCTTCAAATGAAGAGGATCTGGGCTATTGTGGGGGTAGAGCTAACTAGTTAGACTGTGGGGCAGATAACAGGAAATTTTACCTTGGTGGGTAACCTTAACTAAATTGGTGCTTGGGTCTGTAAGGAGCTACCATTTGCTGTTGCTGGAGTTGAGGATATGAGTCTTGTCTCCACCTCATATTTAGGTAGTTCCTCCAAGAATACCCAGCAGGCTGTTGCCCAAAGGTTTGTGCAGCATTGGCTTGCTCTATAATAAAATTTAGAAATTGATTGGCAGATGGACAATCATGAATAGAATGTGTGGGAGATTGGCATATCAAACATGCCTCCTCCACCTGTGCAACCATTCGGGGGCTGCATCACATTCATCAATTTGTCAAACTTCAAGCTCAGGTTGTCCACCTTTCTCTCCAAATCACCTTACACCTTTACTTCATATATTTCACCTCTAGGGGTGACCTCTTTCACCGTTTTAGCTAGAATCTGGTTGTCATTGCATGACAGAGATTCTTGCTGCATGAATTTTCCCCTATTATGTCAAACAACTCCCAAGCTTCCTCAGCTATTTTGTGGAGGTAGCTACCACTACAGGAAGCATCCACTATATCCCTGCTCTTAGTATTAATTTCTTGATAAAATACTTGGACAACTTGCCACATTGGGATTTGGTGGTGGAGGCATTATTTTGACATCTCTTGGAATCTTTCCCTAGCTTCATTAAAGTTCTCAGCTGAGGACTGAGTGAATGGCAGAATTTTTATCCTCATCGGCTTGTTTTGTTCATAGGGAAAATTTTTGCCAGGAACTTGGTTTGAAGGTCACTCCATGACTATATGCTGTTGGCAGGAAGCTTTGATAGCCATGTGTTGGCTTTGTCCTTTAGTGAAAAAGGAAAAAGCCTCAATTTAGTAGCCTCAAGCCTCAAGCCAACAATGTTGAAGGTAGTGCAAAGTGCAAAAAAACATGTTAATATGCTTGTAAGGATCTTCTTTATTCAGCCCATGAAATGAAGGCAGCATACTGATGGTGGAGGATTTAATTTCATAGTTCTCCTCAACAGAGGGAAACTGAATGCAGAAGGGAGAGGTGTACTCCCCAAGTGCATTGTCTTCTTTTAATGCCCTTTGCCGCTCAACCATGGTGTTTATTTTAGTCTCAACAACAACGCTCAGCGTGGTGTGTCTATGTCTAAGGATCCTTTCCACCTCTGGATTAGGGGGTTCCAAGTCAGGGTTTAAGGACCTTCTCCCAAGCATATACTCACCAATTAGAGTGCATTGTCTTCTTTTAATGCCCTTTGCCGCTCAACCATGGTGTTTATTTTAGTCTCAACAACAACGCTCAGCGTGGTGTGTCTATGTCTAAGGATCCTTTCCACCTCTGGATTAGGGGGTTCCAAGTCAGGGTTTAAGGACCTTCTCCCAAGCATATACTCACCAATTAGTAATAAAAATGCTTATAGGCACACAAAATGAATTGCACACAACAAAAATAATAGCTACAGAAATTTACACTAAATAAGATAACAGGGGATTCAACATAAATGGCATGCGATTTAGGGGAAAGAAAGTGCAAACAGAGCTAGCTACTCTCCAATTGCAGCTCTAGCTTTTCCCTGCTTCTGCTATCCATTTCTGTAAAATTTCACAAAGAATCAATAGTACTTTTATTCTAGTTTAAACACAACTATAAAGAATTTGTTAGTCTAAATTACAGTACAACTCAGGTCTACTAAAGAGAACAAAATTCCTCGGCAACGGTGCCAAAAACTTGTTGCATTATTTTACTTGGTGTGAAAGTGTGCTTATGTTATTGTGTGGTTGAAATCAATTGAAAATAAAGTAATGTAAAAGAATGGATTCAGCACAACCAAAGTAATCCTAGACCTACAAGATTCAGGGTCTGTTATAGTATGTTTTGATAAGTAAGAGTTTATCCCACAAAGAAAATGATCAAGAGCCCAAATTGGGCATTGATAGTAGGCCTCCAAATCTAACTACAGACTGACAATCCTAAGAGAAGGGAGTTGGGTGTCACGACTACACTAAATTTACATAAAAAGGGAAAATAAAGTGCAGACCTATCCTAAAGAAAGGGTTGAGAAGAAGATGGTGGTAGTGTGTGTCAAAACAAAATACAAAAATTATGAGAAGTAATCAGGTTAAGCTAGAGTTAATGATACAATAATGTAACTCAGATTTAGTCTGTCTCTGCAGTGCTCCTTGCTAAGATGCTATTAAAAGCCTCAACAAGGTATAAGCTCCCAATTTAACCCATACCATTTGGGACGCTCTTAGGGCTATACTCTGTCCACTATAATGGTCACATGGTATCCGATAGAGTCTGTCAAATCTCATTAGTTAAACAAAAAATTTGCTAGTCTAATCCAGAAGAGCTGATTGATCATTTCCACAGCCACTAGACCAGCTCTAGCCATGAATACTATTGCAGCACTATATAATGCCAGAGATACAAGCTCCCCAGATCTATGCACAGACCTGGTTGACATCCATAGGTATTCCAACCCATAAGATCCTAAGTGCATTGCTAAGGCATACTGCTTACTAGTGCCCACAAAAAGGACCATGCAATAGGTTGAATAAGGCCTTTACCTTAGTTGGTCATTGCTATAAACAGCCTGCAATGACTCAGCCTCAAGCTGTAATTACTACAAGAGATCAGATCTAACATCTGATATCAATTAGGTAGAACAGAGGAGAGCCAGCTACTGTACAAACCTCCTCACAAGGTTCTAGAAGCTCATGTGCAGGGGAGAAGAATCCTTCTTAAACATGTGGATGGACACAACCTTAGGGCTATACTCTGTACACTTGAATGGTCACAGGGTATCCCATTGGTCTGCCCATCCCACAAAGGCCTGAGAAAGAACATGAAAATAGTTGCAACCATCATGATCGATAGGCCTCCAAGCTCCCTGCATCTCACTACAGATCTAGCATTGCTTTCCATGTGTCTATCAAACCAATGGAAATCAGATAGTAAACTGGAGAAGTATTAGAAACTAAATGGGCTAGTCCCAAATACATGGATCCTATATACATCTAAAAAAATCATAAGATCTATAAATTTGATTAAGCATTAAAACAGTAGTTCATTAATAACAGTAAAACTTATAATGAACTATCTCCTGGCTATAGCCAATACACAACTGCTCGTCCAAGATCCCAATGTATATAAAAATTTATTACAAAACTGAAACAAAACTAAACCTAGCTGCTTACAGGAGAATTAGCCAGCAAGTGCTGAGCTAAGAGAGAAGAAAAAAATAGGAAAATAGAGGTGATCAAACCCTAGCCCTAGCCTGCTAAAGCTCTCAGCCGGTAGAGGATGAAGGAAAGATGAAAATAATAAACTCTAAGTATAGCTTATATACTCTATGAAAATGGCCTTGGCTCTTAAGAGGTTAACCCTAATTTCTTCAGCAGACGTGGCACTATTACAACCCTTTAATGCCTCGAGAAGTGTACCCTAGCCTTGGGAAATTTCCGAAAGGTCCTTGAATAAAATTGAGAAGTTGAGAGCTCATGCTTCATGGGGCTGGGAGTTGCTTTTAGCTCATTCGCACAGTTGCTTGGCCTTCGTTGAGTTGGCTTTGACTGATGGGAAGGGCTCATTCGTGCGGTAGAACTTTTAGTGAATCGCGTAGTTGCTTTGCATCGCAGTATTGTCGTAGAGATAATCTAGCTTGCTAGGATTTCTCGTACAGTTGAACTTCAAAAGCTCTTTCTTGCTAAGTACTCGCGCAGGTTTTCTGATGCGCTCGCGTAGTAACTTGTATGGCTCCAGGGTGTGAGAGATCTGTGCAAGAGGAATTCTCGATGTCTCTCTCATCCAGGGCCACGAGAGAACTCCGCGAGATGACTTTTGGTTCTTTGTGCATATGAACTTGCAGTGTTTGGCGCGCAATTGCTTTGGGGCTCGATCTTCGCGAGAGCTTCGCTAGGGCAGATTTTGACAGTTTTAAGTCACGAGATCTTTGCGATGGCTTTACAACTCGCCACTTAATTGCGTGCCTTATCTCCACCAGGGCCTCTTCCACTACATCTTTAGCTTTGCGAGGAAGCTTCTCAACTCTGCGAAGTCCATCTTTTACTGCTCTAGTGCATTTCACTTGTTGCTGTCACAGTCTCCTCCCTTCTCAGCTAATCTTCATTCATCGGCTAGATTGGTCAATGATGATCAGCAACAGTGAGTCACCATGGTAAACACTACCAAGGTATTCTATTAGGCTTTGGCTCAGCTGTCATCTTTGCTTGTATTCTCCCTCTCTCTTTTGGGCTAAAAAATGAGGATTTTACATTAAGCTGCATATTTTCGTACCAACTGCAAAACATACTTAACACATGTTTATAAGTGGGCTTCAAGGTCCATCAAAGGCTAGGTTAAGAGGTGAAAAGTAGTACTTTTCAGTTTATAATATAACCTTCCCAGCTAACTTGTCTAGAATTTGGTAAATAAAAGGGAGAGGGAAACGGTCTTTTTTGGTTCTAGAGTTGAGCTTCCTATAATCAATGCACACTCTCCAGCCATTAGTCTTTCTGGTTGGTATCAACTCCCCAAAATCATAAGCAACAATTGTAATGCCTGACTTTTTAGGTACCACATGGATAGGTGACACCCATTTGGAATCTTAAATGGGATAAATCACCCTTGCATCCAACAATTTTACTATTTCTTTGAGGATCACCTCCTACATGTGAGGATTTAATTTCCTCTGCATCTCCCTTGAGAGTTTTGCACCCTCATCCAGGTGAATCCTTTGCATGCAAACTGAGGCATCAATGCCTCTAAGGTCAGCTATTGTCCACCCAATTACTTTCGTGTGCTTCTTAAGAATATTCAGTAGTTCCTCCTCCTGCTCACTAGTGAGAGAGAAGGAGATAATCAAGGGAAGCTTGTTGTCCTGCCCCAAGAAGTCATATTTCAATGTGGCTAGGAGCTGTTTTAGCTCCAGCTCAGGGGAACTTTCAATTGAGGGCAACAATGGTACCTTAGTAGTTTGAGGAAGGGGCAGCAATGTGTGCTGCACTAGGCTCACAGAAGACTCAGTATTAGTGTTTTCTTCTCTCATGGGAATTTGAACCTCCTTCACAATCAGACTCTAAAAACTTTCCAGGCTTTCGGTCAGATTATTCCAATCCAGCTGATTGGATAATTCTCCTTCTACTAGGTGTTAAGCTCTGAAAAGTACCACTTTTCACCCATTAACCTAGCCTTTGATGGACCTTTGAGCATATAAAATAATTTGCTTTTAGTGAGTTTTGTGATAACAGGAAATAAGAGCTTAACGATGCAATCCATGCTATTTCAAGCCAAAATGGAGGATTTTTATACAAGGTTGTGGAGCTGAAGAATTTATTTAGAATGCACCATGGTGGTTCACACCATTGGGATAATTTTGTCATGCTTCAGGGTACTAAAAGGCCTGTTGAGGGTATGAGATGAAGCCTAAGTAGAGAGGAGTGTTGCTAAAAATTATCTTCGCGAGCTACTGGAAATTAAAGATGTAATGCAGCAATTTGATCTGTGAGCAGCCTAAAAGCTGTGGGAGTCTTTATCCTAACGAGCTGGAGTGCATGTAATGGATCCTTGTGAGCTGGGAATTTTAAAGCCCCATATTTTCTATCCTCGTGAGCCTGCACTCTTAGCTCCACCTTGGAACCGTGTGAGCTGGTTGAAGTCCTTGAAGTGGCCAACCTCGCGAGCAGTTCTAACGCTCCATATATTTTAACCCTCACGTGTTATTTTTGGAGCTATGCAATATCGATCCTAGCGGGCTGCCCATGCTAAAGCCTTCATCCTCTTGAGCTGCAAAGCTGTGGCACTATCCAATAAAGTCGCACACCAATGTTTTCCACACTCTTGCTGCTACACTAACTGAAGTCTAAAGCTGCAATGATCAGGATTTAAAACCACATAGCTGGAGCAACATTGTTGCCATGACAGCAGCCTAGACTTAAAGTCAACAATACTTGAGCACTTTCAAAATGAACTTTATGTGCTACATCACCATCCAATTGGGCTGCTATATATATTTCAGACACATGACAGCAGCTACACCGCACCATTCAAATGGCAAAATAGCTGCATTGAAGCACATGAGCTGTGATCTTACATATTTAGTACATTGGTGCAGCGTATAGGCTAAAAGCATTTTGTCGAATAGCTATTGTGCACACTCGAGCAGCTGTGGTGCACCCCTTGAGCTGTTCAACCAAACCCCACGGGCTGTGGATTGGAAGTTGAGTGGTGTAGAGCTGAAACATATAGGCAGTTGAGTAGTTCTGTTATTGAGGCATTCTGTCGAACAGGTGCAGTGCTGAAAAATGCTGTATTTTGGCTCAAGGAGATTTAAGGTGCTGAAAAATACAGTATTTCAACTCAGCGAGATTTAATCTCCTGCTGTATTGCAGCTTAGCGAGATTTAAGCTCCTGAAGAATTCCAACTCAGCGAGATCAAATTTCTGAAGCTATAACTCAGCAAGAACTTAGCGAGATCAAACTTCTGAAGCTTCAACTCAGTGAGAACTATACGAGATCAAAATTTTGAAGCTTCAACTCAGCAGGAACTCAATGAGATTTAAGTGAGATGCATACCTGAAGTTGTCATCTATGCGAGCCACGAATTCTAGCGACCTATTTCAGCACCCAAGGATATTTTGGGTATTTCACACCTTCTAGGGCACGCATCCCAATGTCCCACACTTCCCAAAGAATCTAAGGGCCACAGATGGGCCACAAAATCAACTCCAAATCTTTTCAAATCTGATTGGCTAATGCACATTAGGGTTTCACGGGTTGCCCATATAAGGGACTGTTATCTACATTTGTAAGGTAGCAAGGATTAGCCTGATTCACTTAGGGTTTTAAATCCAGGAATAGCCTGAGATTGGAGCTAGGGTTTCCTGTGCTCATTTAGGGTTTAGTTTCCTTTTCCTTTTTCTTTATCCATTTTCTTATTCCTTAGCACAACAGTAATGCTGGGCGAAGTTCTACGTAATAGCTAGTTTTATTTTGGCTTTGTAATAGGTTTTATAAACATTGGGATTTTGGATGAGCAGTTATGTATAGGCTGTAGCCAGGAGACAGTTCATTGTATGTTTTGCTTTTTTTTAATGAACTGTTGTTTTAATGGTTAATCAAATCTATAGATCTTATGGCTTCTTTAGATGTCTATAGGATCCATGTATTTGGGACTAGCAATTTAGTTTCTAGTAGATGTATTGTTTGCCATCTAATTTCCCTTGGTTTGATAGACACATGAAAAGCAATACTGGATCTATAGTGAGATCTAGGGAATTCGGAGGCCTGCAGACCATGGTGGTTGCAACAATTTTTATGTTTTTTCTTAGGCCTCTGTGGGATGGATAGACCAATGGGATACCCTATGACCATTCAAGTGGATAGAGTATAACCCTAAGGTTGTGTCCATCCATATATTCGAGAAGGAATCTTCTCCCCTGCACATGAGCTTCTAGAGCCTTGTGAGGAGGTTTGTACAGTAACTGGCTCTCCTCTGCTCTACCTAATCGATATCAAATGTTAGATTTGAGTGCTTGTAGTAATTGCAGCTTGAGGCTGAGTCATTGTAGGCTATTTGTAGTAATGACCAGCTGAGCTTAAGGCCTTATTCAACCTGTTACATGGCCCTTTTTGTGGGCACTAGTGAGCAGTAAGCCTTAGCAAAATACTTGGGATCTTATGGGTTGGAATATCTATGAATGTCAGCCAGGTCTATCTGTAGATCTGGAGAGCTTGTAGTACTAGCATTACATAGTGCTGCAATAGTATTCATGGCTAGAGCTGGTCTAGTGGCTGTAAAAATGATAAGTCCACTCTTCTAGATTAGACTAGCAAATTTCTGGTTTAACTAATGGGATTTGACAGACTCTATCAGATATCCTGTGACCATTATAGTGGACAGAGTATAGCCCTAAGAGCGCATGGGTTAAACTGGGAGCTTATACCTTGTTGAGGCTATTAATAGCATCTCAGCATGGAGCACTATAGAGACAGACTGAATCTGAGTTACATTACTGATTTCTTCCTAGTTGTTTACTTCTCCATATTTTATCTTTATTTTATCACACATGTCATCATCCTTCTTCACCCCTCTCTTTAACTGTAGTTTTATTTCTGTATTTATATTTTTAATATAGCTTAGTGACACCTAAACACTCTTCCTTTAGGATTGCCAGATTTGTAACCAGATCTGCAGATTACTGTATGCCCTTGTGATTCAGATCAATACTCCCTGTGGGACAAACTCTTACTTATTAAAACATGCTACAATAGGCCCTGTATCTTACAAGTCGGTGTATATTTTTAGACTTGCTGATTTGCATTTTTCAATCCACCTTTAATTTAATTTTACTAACACATTCTTATTACTATTTTTAAATAAAGTTAGCAGCAAGCATCTAAAATACCCTATCACCAGGCCCTCTAGTACATCTACTACACAGCAGTCCTCAATGTCAATCTGAGGTACTATAGTAGTATGGTACACATTTAAGTGAGCCTTCATTTTCCCAAAGGTAACTTCTATTACCCCTGACCTGCATTATATGCAAGCATTTGCAGTAGCCAAGAATGGCCTACCAAGGATAAGAGGAATTGGGGTTTTGCTTTTACAAGGGTCCATGTCTAAAACAAGAAAATCAGTTGGATAATAGAATTTGCCCACCCCCACCAAGACATCCTCTAGCACACCCACAGGCCTCCTCTCAGACTTGTCATCCAGTTGGAGCACAACTGAAGTAGGTTGAAACTCTCCCAAACCTAGCTCTTCGTACACTGAGATGGGGAGTAAGTTCACATTGGCCCCTAAGTCCAAAAGGGCTTTACCAATGGTGTGGTTTCTGATTATGCTAGGGATAGTAAGTACCCCTGGGTCTTGTAATTTTTCTGGTATGGCAATATACAGGACTGACTGAACATGCTCAACAACAAAATCCCTTTTAGATAATTGTACCCTTACTTTCCTCTTTTGAGTGCAGAGGTCCTTTAAAAACTTAACATAGGCAGGGACTTATTTTATGGTAACAAGCAAAGGCAAATTAATTCTCACCTGCTTGAATGTCTCCAACATTTCCTCCATCTGAGCATTCCTTTTTTCAGGAGGGGATGGGCCAGCTAGAGCTTAAGGAAATAGTAGTTGTGGCACTTCTGGTGCCACTGCTACATGCCCATTGACCTCAGGATTATATTTTTGTCTTCTTCTTTTATCTTCATTTATTTCTTTATGTTGGGGCTTAACATTAGCCCCCTTATTTTGCCCTACTGATCCACAGTAGGGGGTACAATCCTTGGCTCTTTAACACTAACACTCATTTTATTTTCATCTTCATTTTTCACGACCTTTTCTGTTACTTTTCCCACCCGATTATCAACCAATCTCCCACTCCAAAGGGTAGTGGTAGCATTGGCATCCTTATTGGTAGAGGGTGCTTCTTCAATTATATATTTCCCTCTGGGGTTGGTCAAGGTCTAACCAAGAAATTTACCTTCCTCCCTCCTATGTAGAGCATTATAAATCTGGCCAAACTGGTCGTCAATCTTCTTAATGCTCTGTGCATGAGAATTGACAGCCTGCACCAAGCTCTCCAAGTTTGGCATTGAAGCCAACATTTTCTCTTCAAATGAAGAGCATCTAGGCTGTTGTGGGGGCAGGGCCAACTGGTTGGACGGTGGGGCAAGTAACAACAATTTTTGCCTTGGTGGGTAACCTTGATTAAACTGGTGCTGAGGTCTGTAAGGAACTACCATTTGCTACTGTTGCGGTTAGGGATATGAATCTTATCTCCATCTCATATTTGGGTGGTTCCTCCAAGAATACCCAATAGACTACTGCCCAAAAGTTTAAGCAGCATTGGCTGGCTCTATAACAAAATTTGGAAACTGGGTGGCAGATGGGCAATCATTAATAGAATGTGTGGGAGATTGGCATATCAAACATGCCTCCTTCACCTGTGCGCCCATCTTGGGCTGCATCAAATTCATCAATTTGTCAAACTTCAAGCTCAGGTTGTCCACCATCCTCTCCAGATCACCTTACACCTTCACTTCAAACATTCCACCTATAGGGGTGGCCTCTTTTACCTTCTTAGCTGGAGTTTGGCTATCATTGCGTGACAGAGACTCTTGCTACATGGACTTTTCCCCTATTATGTCAAGCAGCTCCTAAGCTTTCTCAGCTGTCTTGTGGAGGTAACTACCACCACAGGAAGCATCCACCATATCCCTACTCTTGGAATTAATTCTTTGATGAAATACTTAGACAAGTTACCACATTGGGATTTGGTAGTGGGGGCATTATTTTAACATCTCCTGGAATCTTTCCCAAGCTTCATAAAAACCCTCAATTGATGACTGAGTGAATGACAAAATATTTGTCCTCATCTAGCGGGTTTTATTGATGGGAAAAAATTTGGCCAGGAATTTGGCTTGAAGTTCACACCATGACTGTATGTTGTTGGCTGAGAGCTTTGATAGTCATGTGCTGGCTTTGTCCTTTAGTGAGAAAGGAAAAAACCTCAGTTTGGTGGCCTCAGGTCCCAAGCTAGAAATATTGAAGGTAGTTTAAAGTGCTAAAAATTGGTCTATACATTTGTAGGGATCTTCTTTACTAAGCCCATAAAATGAAGCGAGCATATTGATGGTGAAGGATTTAATCTCATAATTTCCTTCAACAGAGGTGAATTGAATGCAGAAGGGAGAGGTGTACTCCCCAGGTGCATTATACTCCTTTAATGTTCTCTGCCTCTCAGCCATCATAGCTGGTTCAGTTTTAATAGCAGGGCCTTATAGGATGCATCTAGGTCTAAGGATTCTTTCAACCTCTCGATTTGGAAGTTCTAGCTCAGGGTTTAAATACCTTCTACCATGCATATACTCACACCCACAGCAAGTATATAAAATGCTCACAAGCACACACAAGGAATATTATAAACAAAAATTAATAACACAGATTTACACTAAATAAACAACAGGGAAGTAAACATAAATGGACTGAGATTTAGGGGAAAGTAAGTGCAAACAGAGCTAGCTTCACTCCAACTGCAGCTTTAACTTTTCCCTTCTTCTGTTGTCCATTTCTACAAAATTCCATAAAGAATTAGTAGTACTTTTACTCTAGTTTAGGTACAACTATAAAGAATTTGGAACTCTAAATTATAGTACAACTCAAGTCTACTAAAAAAATCAATATCCACGGCAGTGGCGCCAAAAACTTGTCAGACTACTGGTGTTGTTTATTGTGTTGTGGTAGAAACAAATTTAAAGACAAAGTAAAACAAAAGAATGGATTCAGCATAACCAAAGTAGTCCTAGACCTACAAGATACAGGGCCTATTATAGCAAGTTTTGATAAGTAAGAGTTTGTCACACAGAGAAATTGATCTAGAACCCAAAATGAGCTATAATAGTAGGCCTTCAGATCTGGCTATAGATCTGACAATCCTAAAGAAAGGGAGCTGGGTGTCACGACTATACTAAATTAATCCTAACAACAGAGAAATAAAATATAGTTCTATCCTAAAGAAAGGGTTAAGAAGAAGATGATGACGGTGTGTTCCAAAATAAAATATAAAATTAGGTGAGAAGTAAGCAGGTTACGTTCAGAGTTAAAGCAGGAATATAACTCAGACTTAGTTTGTCTCTGTAGTGCTCCTTGTTGAGATTCTATCAAAAGCCTCAACAAGGTAGAAGTGTCCAACTTAACCCATGCCATTTGGAGTTCTCTTAACACTATAGGCTGTCCACTCAAATGGTCACAGCCTATCCTATAGAGTCTGTCAAATCCCATTGATCAAGCTAGAAGTTGCTAGTCCGATCCATAGGAGTGGACTAATCATTTCCCCAACCAGACCACGCTATGAATACTATTGCAGCACTAGGTAATGCTAGTGCTAAAAGCTCCCCAGATCAGCGCACAGATCTGGCTGACATCCATTGGTATTCCAACCCATAAAATCTTAAGTGCTTTGCCAAGGCATACGGCTCACTGGTGCCCACAAAAAGGATTATGTAATTGGTTGAATAAGGCTCTAAATTTAGTTGGTCGTTGCTACAAAAGGCCTGCAATGACTCAGCCTCAAGCTGTAACTACTACAGAGACATCATATATAATATCTTTTGTAGGTTAGGTAAAACAGAGGGGAGCCAATTCTTGTACAATTCCTCCTCACAAGGCTCTAGAAGCTCATATGCAGGGAAGAAGAATCTTTCTCAATCATGTGGTTGAACACAATCTTAGTGTTGTACTCTATCCACTCGAATGGTCATAGGGTATTCCATTGGTTTGTCCATACCACAGAGGACTGAGAAAGAGCATGAAAATTGCTGCAACCACCATGGTCCACAGGCCTCTGAGCTCCCCAGATCTCACTACAGATCCAGTATAGCTTTTCATGGGGCTATCAAATCAAGGGAAATCAGATCTTAAACAATATATCTACTAAAAATTGAATGGGCTAGCCCCAAATACATGGATCCTATAGACATCTAAGGAAACCATAAGATCTTTAGATTCAATTAGTCATTAAAATAGCATTCCATTAAAAAAAGCAAATCTCATAATGAACTGCCTCCAGGCTGTAGCCTGTACACAACTGCTCATCCATGACCAAGGCCTCCTTGGTATCTCTGCTTAGGCCTCCATTAGAGTTAGCCTTTCTTAGGTTAGTCTAGTTACTCTATCAGAATATCATGGTCAGGAAAGATAATTATGGAAATCCTATGTTGCTGATCCTATTAGATGATTTTGAAATGTTAGTGGATCCATCTGTGATAGCCCAAGTCCTAGGGATACCAGCTGCCTATAACCCGGAGTGTACCTTGGGAGCACCGTTGACTGCCCCTATTGCTGTGATTACTAAGAAGATAACACAAGGGAAGAAGGCTTCAGGAGACTCCATCAGGAGGGGAGATTTGGAACCCAGTCCGCTTTTCATGGATCACGTTCTGAAAAAAAACATCTATGTAACAGGGTACCAGTAAGAGAGAAGGGCACCCATAACTGATGCCATCTATAACTTCTCTTAGGAGCATTGTTTTAATACTGCCTAGCTGATCTTGGATGGAATGATAGACATCCACTTCAAGGTGCAGAAGAAGCAGAAGCCCCATGCACTACCATACAACAGGCTTATCACATCACTGCTAAAAAGAGGCGGTTACCAGTTGCAGATGGGGGAGGAGATAGAGATACTGCCACCTATTCAGTTTCCAAAGAAGCTTTAGGGGATTAGTCTAACAATGGTGAAGAAGAAGAAAGATCAGATGGCTGAGGCAGCCCCCACCATCCAAGAAGCTGAGTGCTACTACGAGACGCCTCTGCATCGCTACATCGATGCTCCTCTTGTTGCCTCAAACCACCATCCCACACACCACCACTCAACCTTCCATCATCACAACCAATCCAATGTCTGTTCCTCCTCCCCCCCCAGTCCACCCACTATTCCATCCCCTACATCTTCTACAATCCCAATCCCCATCCCTACTATTTCTTCATCAGCCCCTTCCCAAATAACCACCCCTATCCCTGTGCTTGACCTCATTCAACCCACATTTCCTTTCACTTTACCTACTCTGAGCATTACAAGAACATATAAAAAGAAATCATCTCATTCATATAAAGCAACAACCACATCCCAATCAACTATCATACCTGAGCCTACTCCTAGTTCTATACTCATTACCTTACCCCCAACCACCTACACACCAGACCTCACACCACAACCTATTCCAAGCCCAGACCGCATTCCATTTCCCTAGCCTATATCAGGCCCTCTTCCAGCCTCAATAACCACCTCTATTTCAGACCTACCTACACTTTTTACCTATGATGACAGTGAGCGTTTGGCTACCGGCATTGACCAACCTAATACCTCTACACTCATTGAACTTGACACCTTCGATCGCCTTGACCAGTCCATTCAATTTTCTCCTTCCCATGACTAAGATCCATACACCACTAAGGGATACTCAATTATGATGGACTCCATCATTAGGGACATCAGGTATGAGTTCACACCTCTCCCTGACTCTCCACAGCCCACCCACTTTCACCATGCCCCAACCTCCCTTTTCCAGCCCATCCCAACCACTCAACCTATAATCCCAGCCATCACAGATTCGTTACCTCAAATATTTATCCTCCTAATTTCACTTCAAACCCAACTATTAGGCAACACCCAAAACCAAACCACACTCAAAACTAACTTACAATCCATCCATTCACCCCTACAATCCTTTACCCCCTCAACCCAGCCACCTTCATCTTCACCCAGACCCGATCCTGTTCCCCCTACCTCACCTCAACCACAACCTTATGTGCTGACAGTAGCTGCTGCCACACAGTCACATATTGAGCCTGTAGATTTGTCCCTTATTCAACCTTCCCTGGCCTTTACCTCCACACAAACCTATTTTTAGGTAGAGGAACTATCCCTCCTTCTCCTTATATTTACCTCAGCCTTTTCCCAAACTGTGAAAGAGGAACCATTCAACCTACCATATTTACATCTACCTTTACTCAGGCAGACCCTGAACCTGAGGAGATGGTTCTTACCCCACCAATCTTTACCTCTACCCACACCTACACTGAGCCTAGTGAGGAGGAACTAACACCCACCCTTCCACCTCCATCATTCTTCCCATCATTATTAGTCACCCCTTCCCATAGATTTGAGGACCCTACTGAAAGGGCCAGTATTCCAACTTTCTCAAATCTAATGCCCCCATTTTCCACCCTCAAAAGTGTAATAGATGAAAACCCTTACATCAGGAGGGATGTCATTAGAAGGATGGCTGAGTTCCACAAAAGGGTAAAGCAGCCATTGGTAGTTGAGATTGCCCAACTACAGTTGGACCATCAAGTTGAAAAGAGACAGTTAGAGTAACCTATGATCAAAGCCCTAAAATTATACTAACTGTACAAGGAGAAGGTAGAATAGTTGGCAAAGCTCGCAGACACCCTCCAAGCAACAATCTCAGTCACAAAGCCACCATCAATTGTAAGAGTGAAAATCAAGAAGCCTTCTCAACAATTGGGTAACACCAATCCCAAGAAGCCAACTACCAAAAGAACTAAGGCTCGTGCTGCCAATGTTGACGCTTTGAAGAGAGAGGAGAACAAATATTCAGAGAAATTTAATTGGCAACCTGATTTTTTCTTGAGTTCAGACTCAGATACAAATTAGTTTAGGCTGTAGTGTTGTCTGTTGTGCATAGAGGCTGTAATTATTTTCTGTCTAGGTAGATTTTTATAAATTTATTGCACTATAGTCACTTCATAGTTTGTTTGTTTTATAACTATTGCCTTTAGTTCTTGTTAATAGAAATTTTTTTTCTTATGTGCCTTGCTTGCTTGTCACAGTTATAATTTTTGTGTAAGTTAGTTTCATGTTTTGTGCTTATAACTTTCACTTGTACCCTACTGCCCCTGATGTCTTATTCTTTAGAATAGTGAGGACACTCTTCCTCATAGGTTTGGGGGTAGGGCAGGGTAAGCCAATGATGTAGTTAATCTAAGTGCAGTAGTTTTGATTGTGTAATAAATAGAGTGAATCCACCTAAGTAATTTTGAAGAGGAAATTTAAAACTTATGCAAACTGTGAAACTCACTGAAAAATCAATTTCTTTCATGAGGTGTGAGCATCAAGAGAAACCTTTCAGAATCAGAACCTAGTGAACCAATACTGAGAGAAAAAGGTGAAAACATACCCCTTGAGTTTAATTGAAGACCATACCCAATGAGCTTTGAGCCTGAATTTTTTTTTTTAGAGTGTCTATGGCAACCTTTTCTGATCAAAGGATTGAAAGATTCAACCTCTTTGCACTAGAAGTTAGGCACCCCAAGTTGAAACTATTTGATAGTAATCATGACACTAAGGAGATGATCAAGGTCTTTATTTGGTCAGTTTGAGCCTAAAGTACCAACCCATTGAAACTGCCCTTTTGCATACACCCTTTGAGCCTTAAATTCTAGTTTTTCTTCAAGATACACCAGAGTACTAGTACCTAAACCTGTAGACCTAATTAACCTTACCCTCACTCTGAGAATTTATAAGGTAAAGGAGAAGGAGATGAAAGTAGATAAGTTGGGTTCAATATTTGATAAATGAAGGAGAAAAGCAACATGTGGACAGCAGTGTATCTGTTGGATAGTGTGGTATGTCATAAAAAAAGAAGTCAAGTGGATAACTTCATCTGAAAATTAAAAGGAAGTAGAGAGGTTGGCCACTTTGAATTTGAAAAATATCAATGAAGATGAAGTATGCTGAATTCAAGAAGGTGAAGTCAGGAATCACCTCCTTACCTTACTGATTTCTCAATTATGAATCCCCTTTATCCCTTCCATTTTTTTCAAACCTCAACCATAAGCAACATTACAACCCTTGCAAAAGACCTTGTTGATCCTAAGTGAAATGAACTGTCATGTGGAGACAAGAGAATGCCTTTTCTATGGTAAAAAGTGCTTAATGATGTCCAAAATTAGCAGCATTGTCTATGCTCATGCTTACAGACCCATTTGGGGTCTATAATTGCTCTTGAGCCTATGTGAACTGAAACACCCATTAAATTCATTTGTGAGAGGAAACCCTGGTGTGCATTGGGTCTAAGATTGAACTTATTGGGCATTGTTTGAACCTAACTTTTGAATCATTGGTAACTTAGTACTGGTTTGCACACTGTATTTCTTGTTGTCACCTGATTGGTTTAATAAGTATACCAGCATGATTTAGGTGTTAACTATTGGCATTCAACATCTTGAAACTCCTCAAATTTGAAAGATCAAAAGTGGACTGATACTCTATTTGTTGAAAACTAATTTAATCATGCTTGCACTTGTGTTAACTACTTTATTGAGAAGTTTGTGGGTATCTTCACTGGAAATCCTCAGGAGACTTCACTCCTCCACTAGGGATCACGTAGGGGTTTAAAATACTTGATGCATAAGCTAAATACATCCGCGCTCCCTACGAAAGTGGCATTTAAATTTTTTGAGTAATTGTTAAAATTTTATTTTGCTCGAGGACTAGCAAAGATTAGGTTTGGGGGTGTGTTAAGCACTTTTCACCTCTTAACCTAACCTTTACTACTCATTGGAGCCATTTAATAATCCTCTTTTGAGTTTGCTTTATAGTTAAAAATAAATTACCAGCTTAGTACAACAGTCATGTTTTGGAGGCCAAGAAGACAGGGATTTAAAGTCAAGGGCTACAGCTGATGGAAGAACAAAGGATACACCAGAGTGGTACACGCCCTTGTGACTATTTTGGCTGCTGAGGTGGGCCCTAGAAGTCAGATGGATGAAAGAAAGATAGGCCAAGCAGAGAACAATGTTGCAGCAACATGTGCACTATAGTAGAGAAGAGAAATGACAAACTCGTGCAGTCCTTATGTAGTCTAATTCGACCTAAACAGCCCCTTGCATAACTCTCGTTTAGCTCAAGCTCACAGCAGTAAAGAGGTCACACAGAACTCGTGCAGCGCACTACAGCAGACCTAAAGCTCGCACACAACTCGCACAACTCAAGAGAACAAAGAGTCCCAGAAGATATTCTCATGAAGTTCTCACACAGACCTTGCGCGCTTCAAAGATAGAGCCAGCCACGTGAGATGTGCAACCCATCCTGGCGATCAACCCCACGTAGCTCAAAGCTCATCCTCATGATAGCCTAGCGAGATGCGATTCAGCCCAGTGAGATCCTTATCACTTGAGCCACCTAGAGAACCGTCTATGCGAGCTATGCTACTCAATACCAAAGGGACCTCACGAGGCTCATTCTACTGCAAGTATAACCACATGATAGCTTGTGAGAGGCAAAAATGCAGCACTCATTCGCGCGAAGCTCAGGATCCCCACTTCTAAGTCCTTACACAGGGACACTTTGGGGATTTTCCTACTTCTAGGACACACATCCGAGGCTTTAATCTATTTCCCACATCCCGACGCATCTAAGGTTCACGATTGGGCCACGTCTTCAACCAGTAATTAGGGTTTGCCTCTTCTATGCTCCTATTGGCCAAGGCAGTGAGAGACTTGGTATTTAAGATGTAATGTTTTAGCAGAAACCTATCTGATCTTCAACCAAAATTGGCTATGAGCTCGAGAGTGCTTAGGTCATTAGGGTTGGGGTTAGATCATCCATTTTTCTTTTCTTCTTCCTTTGGTCAGTGTTTACTGGCTAGGATCTTTTGTAAGTAGGTAGTTTATTTTAGTTTGGAATGGGTTTTTTATGAACTTGGGGGTTGATTTGAGCTTCTACACTGGCTGTTGCCTTGAGGGCAGACATTGTAAGTTTCCTTTTTATCAACGTAATGCCATTCTTATAGTTTAATTGAATCTGTATATTTTCTACGGTTTGCACATGAATATATATGAATTTGATGCACCCATGGCTGCTTCAGCTTGTAGCCCTATAACCATGGTGGCAACAGCAATTATCCTTTTCAATTTCATCATCTGTGAGGAAGATAACCTCTACGATAGCCAGTGAACATTTAAGTGGACATACTATAGCCCTAAGCCTGGTCTAAATCACAGATCTGAGATAGATTCTTCTTCTCTACTGGATTGGGATATAATTGGTGAGGAGTTTGAACATATTTGGACTAAGGCTCATGAGGAGGAGGCCCCAATTTACCTGGTTGAAGACATCAAGACATCAACGTCTTCAGGGGGCCTAGTGCACCATTCCACATGTAAATCCAAATTGCTGCCCCTGCCTCAGCCATCAATGTTACCCTTGCTGCCTTCTCTTGTCAGTCCACCAAATTTGGAGCTGAAACACCTCCCCTGCCTCAGCCATCAATGTTACCCTTGCTGCCTTCTCTTGTCAGTCCACTAAATTTGGAGCTGAAACACCTCCCCTGCACTCTCAAATATGCATTCTTAGGGCAAGATAAAAAAATGCTTGTGATTATTTCATCTTCCCTTACGGAGGAGCAGGAAGAGAAACTGATTGGTGTGCTCAAGATGCATAAAAAGGCAATTGGATGGACTATTGCTGATCTGGGGGGAATTAACCCAGCTATGTGTATGCACAAAATTCATCTGGAAAATTCAAACCCTCTAGGGAGATGCAGAGGAAGTTAAATCCTCATATGCAGGAGGTGGTGATGAAGGAAGTGATAAAATTACTTGATGCTGGAGTAATATACCCAATTTCTGACTCTGAATGGGTGTCACCTACGCAGGTGGTGCCTAAGAAGTCAGGCATCACTATAGTGCCCAATGAGACTGGAGAATTAATGCCAACCAGGGAGACCACTGGTTGGAGGGTCTATATTGACTACAATAAACTGAACTCCAAGACTAGGAAGGACCATATCCCACTGCTCTTCATTGACCAGATTTCGGATAAGTTAGCAAGCAAAGCTTACTATTTCTTTTTTGATGGATACTCTGGTTACAACTAGATCCCTGTGTATCCACAAGATCAGGAAAAAATAACTTTTACTTGTCCCTTTGGCACCTTTTCTTACCAAACGATGCCTTTTAAACTGTGTAATGCTCCTGCTACTTTCCAGAGATGCATGTTTATAATTTTTTCTGACATATTAGACAAGTGTTTGGAGATTTTTATGGATAAAATTTCTGTGTATGGTGATGATTTTGATTAATGTTGCGAAATTCTAGTGTGCTGATTTATTGTAAAGGAAAATAAAATCAAAGTAAAAGATTGAGTCAGCAGCTAAAATTATCCTAGACATGTAAGATACAGGGTCCATTTGTAGTAAGTTTTAATAAGTAAGAGTTTGTCCCACAGGGAGTAGTGATCTAAACCTAGAAGGTGTATAGTAGACCTCCAGATCTAGCTACAGATGTGGTAATTCTAAGAAGACAGAGAGCATTTCGGGTGTCACTAGATCTAATTAATCTACAAAATAGAAGTATAAAACTAATTCGAAAAGATGGAGGAAGATGGATGGTAAAATAAAATAGAGAATGGTGAGAAATAGGCAGCTAGGGACTGGTTCTCATTGCTAATTAATTGAATCAAAAGTAAAGCATAAGATTGATTTGCTACAATCCTTCATCAAGCTACAAGCTCAGATGCAAGGTATAAGAATCTAATCTCAACCAAAGAATTGAAGCAATCCTAAGGATATCATCTATCCATTTTTAGTGGCCACAGGATATCCTAGGGATTGTTCGAATCTAATGATCTTGATTAGAATAGGTAAGCTATTGCAGATGCTGTGGGTGTCAGGCTACAAGCTCAAGCATCCATAGGAATATGTAATCCAGGCTAATTAAATACAAAAAAGTGAAATTTAGATCAGAATCTCCTTTAAAACCCACAATTACTGTAATAACATCTTACAGCTTATTGAGCCCAGATCTACAATCTGTGCAACCTCCAATCCATTTACAAATGTTGTTGAAACTCTCAATTTATAATTACAAAACAGATCTGGACTGCTTATCTAGATGTAATCCAACATGCTGGATTAGGGAGAGAAGAGGGAAGAGAAAAAGGAAAAATAAAACCTAAACTAAACCTAAATGAGCTAAGGAGATCCAAAGTTATTCTATGGATTCCTTGCTGAGAAATTATAGCATCAAGGAGTTTTTATTTATACAAGTTCAATGATCCATGTGCTTGGGATTGTAGCCAATCAGAGGAGAGATTCTTCAATGCTAATCCCTGTTTTAGCATTTCAACTAATCAGAGAGAAGAGAGCTCAATTCTGTTTAGCTAAAGTATTTTGTTCCCACCAAATATCAGTTTACACCCATGCGCAGAATTCCTTGTGCATTAGAGTTTCCAAATCTTCCCTTGTCAACCAAATATACCCCAGCTGCAGCCTATTGTAATTTCTACATATATTTGAAGCTCAATGGAGTCTTCAAAAGTGCCCTCGATGTTTACAAATAATAGTTATAGCTCAAAATAATCTATTGGATCCATTGATGAAGGGTGGCAGCTAATAGAGTTTCGGTGGAACTCGAATCTCGACAAGTTTGACGATGTTTCCTCAACCATTTAATAAGATGCCTGAAGGGGGGATGCAAGTCGAGAGGTTTGAAGTGGATATGCAGGCTGCTGGTCGAGAGAATAAAAGCTGCAGAATATAAGATCTTGATAGGTTTGGAGATAAGGCTGCATCTGGTCGACAGGTTTGAGTGCATGGAGAAGATCTCGATAGGATTGAGGTGGTTGCTAAAGTAGATGTCAAGAGGTTCAAGGGGAATTACTGAAGCTTTCAGATGTCGACAAGATTGGAGGGTGCTTCAAGTTGACAGGTTCTACTATGCTCCCATGAAGGTGTCGACAGGATGAAGTGGGGATAAATGTCGATAGGATGCATGGCTGGGAAGCTTGCTAGTCGATAGGATATGTGGGTTGAAGGTGTCGACAGGTTCTGCAGCTAAAGACTATGTTTCAGGAGGTTTAATGTTGCACCTATCGAGAGGTTCAATGGGAGGTTGAAATTTCTATGCTCGAGAGGTTAAAACTCTAAATAGGTGTCGACAGGTTTTAGTTCTTGCTGAACTAAATGTCAAGAGGTAATGGGAGTTTGGGGGCTACACTTCGATAGGTTGACTGAGAGGCAGTTTGCTGAAGTCAGCATGTTGGTTGGGGCCTTCAGTACTGTTGGAAGACATGGCTGCAGCTACAAGGTTATTGTTAAGACCTGAAAAGTCCCACTTTTCACCCCTTAACTTAACCTCTATTAGACCCTTAGTCATTTAATAAATAGAGGAAAGAAACACCAAGGTAGAACACAACTGGATGTACACATTGAATGCCCAAGTGGGCCTCAGAAGTTCCTCAGAAGAAAGAAAGTTAGACCTAGACAGAGAACATGGATACAGCATAGGCAAAGCACAGCAGCAACAAATCAAGAAATGAGCCTCGCGCAGATGTCGCAAGGTTCAAGTGATTCAGAGAAAAATGCTTCACACAGTTGTCGTGAGTTTCTTAAGGCAGCACACCAATGGCTCGCATTGTTCTCGCACAGATTAATGACAGAATGGCACGAGAAGCAGACTTCGAATAGTTCTCATGAGGCTCAGTTGTAAGCACTAGCGTAGTCTTGCGCAACTTAAGAGAGGAGCATTTAATCCTCACGTGATTCGCTCAGACAAGCTGAGGAGAGAGAGCTCTAGGCACTTTTGCGCACAGCGGTCGTGTAGTGGCCTCGGGATGCAGATCTTCAGGAGACTACTCGTGCAATCCAGAGGTTGATGCAATTGCTTCTTCGCGGGGATCCCTGCGAGATTCACTAAGGAACAAACTGGGCATGCAATTCCCGTGCCACTCAAATAGAAAGAGCAATCCCGCGACGATCAGAGCATTCCTGCGATGACAAAACTATCTATCCCGCGACTGCAGGAGCTTAAAGTAAATTCAATCCCGTGACGACCACTCTATCACACGACAAGACCTGGAAACCATTGCTACCTAGCGAGGCTTGGGATCTTAACTTTCCCCCACTTCTGCAGGGGCAATCTGGGAACTTTCAGCAACTAGGGCATGCACTCCAATGCTCCAATCTCCATGCACACGCCCTGAGGCATCCAAGGAACAGAAATGGGCCACATTCGCATTGATAAAATTAGGGTTTTCCTAACCCTAATGCTTCCACAGACGACTGCTATATAAGCCTAAGCCTAGTTTAGGTTTAAAAAAGAGGAGGTGAGGACTGAATTCCTCCTATCTTCTTGAATCAGCTGTAGAGTTTCAGTAGGTTAAGGTTAGGGTTTAGGTAGCATCTTTTTCCTTTTTCTTCTCTCCATAGCGCAGCACTTGCTGGCTATGCCTTTGTATGTCTATTTGGAATAGTTTTACTGAAGTTTAATAATAGGATGTTATACATGTATGGGATTGGTGTTTGAGGGTTGTTCTGTACAAGGCTGCTACCTTGAGATCCTCCATTGCTAAGTTGTATTGTAAGCAATAGAGGATTATTTTTAAGGGTTTACTCAGATCCATGTGACCTATGTGACCTTGCTAGTGCACATATACAGGCCTATGCCCCACCACAGGATCCACTAAATCTGAATCCCCATGGGAGCTTGAGCTGGTAGCCTTGTGAACATGGTGGTGGCAGTAATCTACTTGTTCTGTCTTAGACCTCTGTGAGGAGGATAGACTTTCGGGATAGTCTGTGTCTATTTAAGTGGACAGGTTATAGCCCTAGCGTGAGGCCAATTCACAGATCTAAGATAAATTCTTCTTCTCTACACTTGTGCTTGTAGCCCTGTGAGAGATTGTGCAGAGACAGACTCCCCTGTATTTGTATAAACCAACCATTAGATGGCAAATCTGATCTGGCTGTAGAGATTGTAGGCCTGTGACTGGATCACTGTTGTCTCTCTAAAGTAGTGAACAGCTATATCTAAAGCTAGTACTCGAACTCTTGCTGCTCCTGTGTGTCCAGGCTAGTGCACATATGCAGGCCTATGCCCCACACACAGAACTTTAGAGGTTGAAGTTCCTATGGATTCTTGAGCGGCTAGCTTGGATGAAGTAGTGCCTACAATGAATAACATGTTCTGACCCATCTATGGACTGTGATTCCCCTATTGAATAGTTTATGACCATTTGAGTGGACAGGTTATAACCATAAGGGATTGGATCATGGCACAGGGGTGAGTTGGATCCTTTCTCCTCTGTGGTGATAATGTAGCCATTGGACAGGACTTCTATAGCAGCAGATCTGAGTCTGAGTTATAAAACCCATCAGATCTGTACCTAATAGCTTACTTCTCACACTTTTTATATTTATTTTCTCACAGTCCATCATTCTTCTCAACCATTTCTGTAGTTTAGGCATTAGGTTACCATAGGATTTAAACAATAGTGACCTTAAATCCCCTTCTATTTAAGATTGGAAGATCTGTAGTCAGATCTGGAGGGCCTACTAAAGATGGCTCCCTTAGAGTTTTAGACCATTTTTCCTTGTGGGACAAACTCTTACTTATTAAAACTTGCTACAACAGGCCCTGTATCTTGTAGGTCTTAATTTCTTTCAGATGTGCTGAATCCATCTTTGTTTATTTTCACATTGGAGAAATAACATACCACAAGTTTTTAGTGCCGTTGCCGGGGATTTTTGATCTATTAGTAGACCCAAGATTTATATATTTTTTTTATTCTTTGATAGCTGTGCTTGTGAATAACAGATACTGCTGATTTATATTTGGATTTTTTTTTTTACAGATCTGGACAGTAGCAGAGAATGAAAGTTGAACTGCACTAGGAGTCTAGCTGCCTTTGTTTGCATTTCTCTAATCCTCAGAACTCAGTCAAATTTCCTTTGTAATTTCCATAGCAGTTGATTAGGATAGTCGTAATTTTGTTTAGATATTTCTTTGAGTTAATTAGAATGTGTCTGCAAGTAGTCTTCCCTGCTGTTGGTGTGTGTGCATCGTAGGAAGGAGATCCCTCAGCCCCACATTAGACCCTCCTAAACCCGAGATAGAAAAGGCCAGAAGACCAAGAAGGCCCAGACACACCACAGTTGAGCCCCTTACTGAAACCGAGACAGCATTCATGGGTGAAGAGTAACCCAGAACATTGAAGGAATTGAATGCTCCTGATGATTATAATTCCCCATTCAGCATTCAATTTCTAGATGTTCAGGCAAACTATGAGATTAAAACCTCAATGGTCTAAATGCTTCCCTCTTTCTATGGGCTCAGCAAGGAAGACCCCTACAAGCACATTGACCAATTCTTGGCCCTGTGCACAACATTTTCCATTACTGGTTTGGGACCAGAAGCCACTAGATTAAGGCTCTTTCCTTTCTCCCTAAAGGACAGGGCCAGCACCTGGTTAGCTACTCTCCCAAACAATGGCATCAGTTCTTGGAAAGACCTCCAGACCAAATTTTTGATAAAATTTTTCCCAAAGATAAAAACCAGCCAGTTGAGGAAAGCAATACTTGCTTTTGCCCAATCCCCAACTGAAGATTTTAATCAAGCATGGGACAGATTCAAGGAGATGCTCAAACAATGTCCCCACCACAAGATCCCTGACTAGCAGCTTGTCCAGAGCTTCTATAATGGGATTAATGAGAAAAGCAGAGACATGGTAGATGCCTCTTGTGGTGGAATTTACATGCATAAAACAGCTGATGAGGCATGGGAGTTGTTCGAGGTCATTAGTGAAAATGCTTTCCAAAAGATATCCTTGTCACGTACTATTCATGAGCCTTCTTCTAAAATGGGGCCAGCTGTAATTTCAAAAAGAAAGATGTATGAAGTAACTGGGAATAATGACCTGCAAATGCAGATGGCCAATCTTTCTAATAAGTTTAATAAACTATTGACTGTGGTGCAACCCAGATGGGCTGCACAGGTGATGGAGGCATGTTTGATATGTCAATCTCCACAACACATAGTGAAAGAGTGCCTATTTGCAGGGCAATATCCTGAGTATGCGATGGAACAAGTTGTTGCTGCCTAATCATTTGGCCAGCAACAATTTGTTGTCTACAACAAGCAGCCATTTGGATACCAGCACCAAAATGCTGGTTACCAGTGGAGGGATCAACCAAATTTGAGGTGGAGACAAGATAATTACATGCAGCCAGAACAGATGTTGGCCTTACCTCAAAGGCCACAGCAGCAATTTAACCAGGGATATGCCCCAAGATCAAATTTCCAGCATCAGCAGCTGCCCCAGTAGTAAAATCAGTTGGTAGTTCCCCCACCTCAACCTTGAAATGTTTCTTTTGAGGATCAGGTTTTAACCTCATTGCAAAACCTTGGAACCTTCACTCAGACTGTGAATTCTCACAGTCAAAACATAATAAAAAATGGAAGAGCAGCTAGGCCAAATATCCAATGCCTTGGCCAAAGGAGAGGAGGGCACGTTGCCAAGCCAGCCAATGGCCAACCCTAAGGGCTAATATTTGATTGGAGAAGGTTCCTCAAGTTTTGAGGGAGCTAATGCCATCACAACCGTAAGGTCTGGCATGCTGGTGGACAACTAGGTTGGAAAGGAACAAGGAGAGGTCATTCCCAAAGAACTATCGAGTGAAAGTGAAAGGGACTTTATTAGAGCACAGAGCCAGGAGTTGCCTGCTACCCTTCAACAAGGGAAAAATAAAGAGGTTGTAGTTGAGCCTTAGCAGGAGATAAAGGAAGAAAAAAGAAAAAAGTAAAAGTTCAGTCATAGGCTTGCACCTGAGGAACTAACAGTACCTCAGCTGCCGTTTCCTCAAGCTTTGAGTAGCCCTGCCCCTTTTGATAAGGGGAATGCACAGATGGAGGAAATGATGGAGACCTTTAAGCAAGTAAAAATCAATTTGCCCCTACTTGATGCAACTAGACAGGTCCCAGCATATGCCAAATTTCTGAAAGACCTTCGTACCCAGAAAAGAAAATCTAAAGGCCATTTGTCCAAAAAGGTCTTTGCAACTGATACAGTTAATTCCGTATTAAACATTACAATACCAAAGAACTTGTAAGACCCAGGGATATTCACTATTCCCTGCATAATTAAAGACCACATAATTGGAAGGGCCCTTCTAGACCTTGGAGCCAGTGTAAACCTGCTGCCATACAGTGTGTATCAGCAGTTAGGTTTGGGGGTGCTAAAACCCACCCCCATTGTGTTGTTAATGGCTGATAGGTCTAAAAGGAGACCTATGGGAGTGGTTGAGGATGTCCTAGTAGGGGTGGACAAGTTCTTTTATCCTGCAGACTTCCTGGTTTTGGATATGGACTGCAACAAGAGTACAACCCCTATACCTATTATTTTGGGCAGGCCATTCTTGGCCACTGCCAATGCCTACATTCAATGCAGGTTAGGGATTATGGAGATAACTTTCGGACACATGAGATTGAACTGAATGTGTACAACAGTGTAAAGTACCCTCAGCTGGACAATGAGGAACGCTTTGCAGTGGATGTACTTGAGAAAATTGTTGAAGAAGAATTGCCCACTTTGTTGGATTGGGGTAACATTGTCAAAAGTTTAGTTGAAGTTTGGGACATGGTAGAGGAAGAAAGCCCAACTGTTATGACAGAAAACATGACCACATTGAAGTCTTCTATGGGCTTAGTGCAGCATTCCATTTGGAAACCTACATTGCAGCCTCTTCCTCAAACCAACAAAGAACCAATCTTTCCATCCACCCAACAAGCCCCTTCTCAAGAAGCTTCCAGAAACATTAAAATATGCCTTCCTTAAGAAAGGTGAAAAACTTCCTATAACTATCTCCTCCTCTCTTACCAATGAGCAGGAGGAAGAATTACTAACAGTCTTGAGGAAGCATAAAAAGGTAATTGGCTAGACCATTGCGGATCTTGGAGGGATAGATTCATCAATATATATGTACAGGATCTATTTAGAGGAGGGCTTAGTACCCTCTAAGGAAAGGCAGAGGAAATTGAATCCTCACATGAAGGACGTGGTCCTCAAAGACCACTGGCATAACAATCATTACAACTGAGTCTGGAGAGCTGAGACCAGCCAGGGAGACCACTGGCTGGAGGGTTTGCATAGATTATCGGAAGCTTAACCCTAAAACTAGAAAAGACCACTTCCCTCTCCCCTTCATAGATCAAATTATGGATAAGTTGGCTGGAAAAGCTTTTTATTGCTTTCTTGATGGGTACTCAGGGTACAACCAGATCCCAGTGCACCCTCACGATCAAGAGAAAACTACATTTACTTGCCCTTTTGGCACCTTTGCCTATCGAAGGATGCCTTTTGGGCTGTATAATGCACCAGCCACCTTTCAGAGGTGTATGTACGCTATATTCTCTGATATGATTGACAAGTTCTTAAAAATTTTTATGGATGATTTCTCTGTATATGGGGACAGTTTTGGCCAATGTCTGCAACACCTCCACCTGGTCTTGAAAAGATGTGAGGAGACCAATATGGTCTTAAATTGGAAAAAGAGTCACTTCATGGTAACAGAAGGTATTGTGTTGGGCCATGTAGTCTCTAGAGAAGGGATTGAGATAGATAAGGCCAAAGTTGACCTCATTACAAATTTACCCCCTCCAAGAACAGCCAAACAAATCAGATCTTTCCTTGGATATGCCGGATTCTACAGGAGGTTCATTAAAGACTTCAGCAAAATTGCTACACCATTATGCCACCTACTTTGCTAGGATGTGCCCTTTGATTTTTCTGCTGAGTGTCTTGAGGCTTTTGAAACTTTGAAGATATGCCTCACCTCTGCCCCTGTACTCCGAACACCTAACTATGCACTACCCTTTGAGCTGATGTGTGATGCATCCAACTTGGCAATAGGTGTTGTTTTAGGCCAAAGGAAAGATAAGCTGCCAGTGGTCTTTGCCTATGTTAGCAAATCACTTGCTGAAGCTCAGCTGAATTACACCACAACTGAGAAAGAGCTTCTGGCAGTGGATTTTGATGTTGACAAATTTAGACCTTACCTACTTGGCTCTAAAATTGTAATCTTCATAGACCGCTCAACATTGAAATACCTATTGTCGAAGAAAGATGCTAAGCCCAGGCTGATTAGATGGATACTCCTATTACAGGAGTTTGACATTGAAATCAAGGACAAAAAGGGTGTGGAAAATGTGGTGGCTGACCACTTGTCTAGAATTATGTTGGAAAAATATGTTGATGACCCTTCAAATGATGTTTTCCCGGATGAGCAATTGTTTGCCATCCAATCCTTGGTTCCTTGGTATGCACATATTGTAAATTATTTAGTTATAGGCAAGATTCCTGCCCATTTGACCAAAATGGACAAAAACCTGTTCTTCTCACAGGTCAAATTCTTTTTTTGGGAGGAACCTTGCTTATACAAATACTGTGTAGACCATATCATCTGAAAATGTGTTCCAGAAAGTGTTGTCCCTAGTATTCCGGCCATGTGCCATGAAAATGCCTGTGGGGGCCACTTTAGTGGAAGAAAAATATCCGACAAGATCTTACAGTGTGGATTTTATTGGCCTTCTTTATTCAGAGATGCCAATACACACTGCAGGACATGTGAGAGATGTCAAAAATTAGGAGGTCTATCCAAAAGAAACTCAATGCCTTTGCAGCCCATCCTGGTTGTGGAATAGTTTGATGTCTGGGGTATTGACTTTATGGGCCCCTTTCCTCCAAATGATTATCAGTTCATCTTAGTGGCAGTAGATTATGTTTCAAAATGGGTAGAAGCTATTGCCACAAGAACCAATGATCATCAAGTAGTCCTAAAATTTGAGAAGCATAATATCTTATCAAGATTTGGCACCCCTAGAGCCATTATCAGTGACGGGGGTAGTCATTTCTGCAACAAAAATTTTGAGAGCTTGCTCAAGAAATATTCTGTCATCCATAGGATTGCTACTCCCTACCACCCACAAACTAGTGGGCAAGTTGAAATTTTTAATAGGGAGATCAAGCACATCCTTGAGAAGGCAGTGAGGACTGACAGAAAGGACTGGGCTGATAAGCTAAATCATGCATTATGGGCTTATAGGACTGCTTATAAGACTCCCATTGGGATGTCCCCTTCAGACTGGTTTATGGCAAGGCTTGCCATCTCCCAGTAGAGTTAGAACACAGGGCCTATTGGGCTATAAAAAAATTAAATCTAAATCTAACTTCCGCTAGTCATCACAGGTTGCTGTAGCTGTCAGAACTAGATGAGCTAAGGATGGATGCATATGCCAATGCCCGAATATACAAAGAATGGTCCAAGGCTTTCTTTGACAAGGGTTTGTTGAGAAAGAGCTTCATGGCTGGTGGTAAGATTTGGTTGTTTAACTCCAAACTTAAATTTTTTCCTAGCAAACTAAAATCCCGATGGAAAGGCCCTTATATTGTCATGAATGTTTCCCCATTTGGTGCTGTGGAAATCAAGGATCCCAATTCTGGGAAAACCTTGAAGGTGAATGGTCAAAGGCTTAAGCCTTGTTTAGAAAAACTTGCTGAACCTATGGACACCATTCACTTTCAAGGGGACCCTTCATTAAACTGATCCACAGATGTGTCAATGTTGTATTATATGTACTTTGGTTATTAGGTTTGTACTGCCTTCTTTTGTTCAAATTTTATAGGAAATTTTAGTGGCCTCACTTGAGTTTGAATCTGTCTGGTCTAATTTTGTTATGCTTGGTTTGATAATTACTCCTCTTGAGTTGGTGGTTCTTGATTGAATGCACACTATTTGGATAATGATTTTTGATGACTATGCTTGAATGTTTGATGTTATAAGTGGGAGGTCATTTTAAAGTATCTGGGGGTGCCCCTGGTGGTGAGTTATACCTAGGATCCAGCCACAGCACAAATATAAATGGCAGAATGAAGAGCGCGTGCTCTCTGTTTAATGCTTTTCTATCGCGGGGTCTAAAATGAGCCCTGGGAGGCTCTCGCGCAATCCAAATGGAATACTTCACTACCTGTCGCAAGCTCCAAGGTAAACCCTGAGAGCCTCTCGTGCAATCCAAGTTGTAATTTACACCGTCGCTAGATTCCATTTCCCATCCCGCGACCATATATCTCCAAAGCGTGCCAAGCCTAGAGATAAGCATTCCAAACCCGCGATTGTCTCCTTTTTCAGTATTCTCTCTTCTCCAGCCAGGGAAACCCTAGCTTCTGGCTCTCTTCTCCCTCTCTCCTCCAGCGTCCATTCTACAACCCATTATTCACACAAGGATCTTAGGGATTTGTTCCTAACGTCATCCCCATCAGTTGCCCTCTGCTCGGAGATCTCGTGGTTCACTTTGCGTCAGATCGAACAGAACCTTATGATTTTAGGGTAAGCAATCAGATCTTAGTCTCCCTTTTTCATCTTCAATAGTACTATCTCAGGAAGGAGACTTTATAATGGCCCCTAGGAGTGCACCAAAGAAAAGGGCTAGGGATAAGGCCCCTATTCAGCCCACTCCTAAGAAGGTCAAGGTTTTTAAGGCACCGAAAAAGGGGAAGGAAGTGGTTGAGGAGGTGGAGGAGCCAGCCCTTGCTTTTTCTACACCCTCTAAGCTCATGGCTTCAATTCCCTTGGAGCCTGAAACAGCTTTCGGCCTGCCCTTCTTCGACATGGAGCCTCTCTCTGCCTCTGCCATTGAATTTATGAGCAAGGCTGGTCTGACACCCTTAATGAGAGGAATTCCAGCACTAGGCTACCCTAGGCTAGTGAAACTCTTTTATTAGCACATCTGGGTCACCACGGACCAAGATGGACAACCAGGCTTCCTCGTGCTGATTGATGATTTCAATATGTTAATTAACCCCAAGCTGATTGCGGAAGTATTGGGCATCCTAGCTGCATTTGACACTAGTTGTGGATATGGCCCTCCCGTAAGTGCCTTAATTGATACCTTTGCAAGGGCTCTTACTAGAGGATTAAAGGCCTCAGGGTATTCAATAAGAAGAAGAGAGTTGGAGCCTAGACTCCATTTCATTGCCCAGGTCCTGACAAAGAACATCTACTGCTCAGGCCATCAGCAGGAGAGGAGGACTCCTATTGCTGATGTTGTTTACTCTTTCTCTTTGGGCCATGGCTTCCATGCAGCCTGGTTGATTTTTGAAGGACTTAGTGGAGAAACTAGGGCAGAAAAAGAAGCCACACACACTCCCCTATGCCAGAGTCATCACCAAATTGCTTTTGAGGGGGTGGTACAAGATACCAATAGGAGAGGAGACTACAACCCTCACACCTACAACTTTTACTAAGAGGCAATGGGGAATCAGCAGGAGCCTGATGGAAACTCAGAAGAAGAAGAAGGCTGAGGCTCAGGCTGCTCCCAAGCAATCAGACGAGGTAGCTATTATAAGGCCCACCCCTGGTACCAAAGAAGTGGTTCAAGATCCTGTAACTACCACTACTATAGCAGCCCCCACATCCACCCAACCTTTTACTGCAGGATCCCCTATCCTGACAGCATCCCATCCCATTACACCATCAACATCTCTCCCTTCCTCCACTACATCCCATTTCCCTTCCCCTACTCCATCTCACTCTCCTCTGTCTCCATTGCCCATGCCCTCACTCCCTTTTCCTATGATTGGTACCTGGGAGGACATCACCCCCCATGTCAGCCCCACACCTTCCCCTATCCTACCTCAATATACAACCCCAATACCCCCATCATCTTCACAAAACCCTGACAGCACTCCATTGAACTCATACAAGAAAAAGAAAACCACTGACACGACATCCACCATGTCCCTACCCCCACACACAATCCCTTTTATCCCCACTGACACACCACTCAAGCCATTCCTACTACATCCCCACTCACAGACATAGACCTCCATCTTAACACAACCACCGGATTCCAAGCCTTTATGGCTAGTTTCCTTGATACCATGCCCACTCACTACACCCCCCTTCCAGATTCCCCAAATATGTCACCAAATCACTATTAAGACCTGAAAAGTATCACTTTTCACTCCTTAACTTAATCTCTGTTAGACCCTGAATCATTTAATAAATGTGATTTAAGTCTATCCTGTAGGTAATAAGCAGAAGCTGCAAATAAGCCCCTAACCATGCCAAGAAGCCTACTGTTGCCCCAGAAGTTCCCTAGAAGAAAGAAGGTTGAACCCAGCTAGAGAATTTGCTACAGCATTGGCATAGCAAAGCAGAAATAAATCAAGAAGAATGCCTCACACAGATGTCACAGGGCTCAATTGAACCAGAAAGAATGCGTCGTGTAGTTGTCGCGGGCTTCTGAAGGGAGCACACCAACTGGTCGCGCAGTCTTCGCACCGTTCACATGCAGATGGATGTCAGCAGGGAGTAAAAAGTATACTTCGTGCGGTTCTCACGAGGTTCAGTCTTAAGCGCTCATGAAGCACTCGCGTAGTCTTGCGCAGCTCAAAAGAAGAGCCATTAATCTTCGCGCAATTCACTAAGGAGAGAGAGCTCCAGGCATTCCTACGCGCAGCTGTCGCACAGTTGCCGTGGGATACAAACGTTCCAGGAACTACTCATACGATCCAGAACCCCATGTACATTGTTTTCTTCGTGAGGATCGCCATGGGATTCATCAAGGAACAAGCCGCGCGCGTAATTCCTGCACAATTCAAATGGAAAGAGCAATCCTGCGATGACCATGGCATTCCCGTGACAACCAAAGTATCAATCCCGTGACTGCAAGAACTTCAAGTCAAAGCAATCCTGTGATGTTAATTCTATCACGCGATAAGACCTGGAAACCCTTTCTACCTAGCGAGGCTTGGGTTCTTAACTTCTCCCCCACTTCTGTAGGGGCAATTTTAGAACTTTCAGCAGCTTGGGCACGCACTCTAATGCTCAAATCTTTGTGCACGTGCCCCGAGGCATCTAAGGAACAGAAATGGGCCATGATAGCATTGATAAATTAGGGTTTTCCTAACCCTAATTCAGAGAGAGCCGACTGCTATATAAGCCTAAGCCTAGCTTAGGTTTAAGGGACTTGACATCTTTACTCCTTCCTAAATCAACTATAGAATTAGAGTAGGCTAAGGTTAGGGTTTAGGAGTTTTCTTTTTCTTTTTCCTTCTCTCTATAGTCCAGCACTTGCTGGCTATGCCTTTGGATGATTATTTGGTATAGTTTTAATTGAGTTTTGTAATAGGATCTATTGCATGTATGGGAATGGTGTTTTGTGAGTTGTTCTGTACAAGGCTGCTGCCTTGAGATCGTCCATTGCTAAGTTATATTGTAAGCAATGGAGGATTATCTTTAAGGTTTTTACTTAGATCCAAGTGACCTGTGTGTCCAGGTTAGGGACATTGCAGGCCTAGCCCTACCACAGGACCCACTAAATCTGAATCCCCATGGGAGCTTGAGATGGTAGCCTTGTGAAAATGGTGGTGACAACAATGTTCTTGTTCTGTCTTAGACCTCTGTGAGGAGGATAGCCTCTGTGGATAGTCTGTGACCATTCAAGTGGACAAATTATAGCCCTATGGTGAGGCCAATCCACAGATCTAAGACAGATTATTCTTCTCTGTACTTGTGCTTATAGCCTTGTGAGAGATTGTGCAGAGACAGACTCCCCTGTATTTGTATAGACCCACCATCAGATGGTAGATCTGATCTGGTTGTAGAGATTGTAGGCTTGTGACTAGATTACTGCTGTCTTTCTAAAGCAGTGAGCAGCTAAGCTTAAAAGCTAGTACTCAAACTCTTGCTAGTTCTGTGTGTCTAGGCTAGTGCATGTTCGAGGCCTAGCCCCACATACAGAACTTTAGAGGTTGAGGTTCCTATGGATTCTTGAGCTGGTAGCCTTGATGAAGTAGTGCCTACAATGATAAACTTGTTCTGTCCCATCTCTGCATCGTGGTTCCCCTATTGGATAGTCTGTGACCATTTAAGGGGATAGGTTATAGCCATAAGGGATTTGATCATGGCACAGGGTGAGTTGGATCCTTTCTCCTCTTTGGTGATAATGTAGCCATTGGACAAGATTTCTATAGCAGCAGATCTTAGTCTGAGTTATAAGACCCATCAGATCTGTACCTAATAGCATACTTCTGACCCTTTTATGGTTATTTTCTCACATTCCATCATTCTTCTCAACCCTTTCTGTAGTTTAGGTATTAGGTTACCTTAGGATTTAGACTATGGTGACCTTAAATCCCCTTCCATTTAGGATTGCCAGATCTGTAGCCAGATCTGGAGGGCCTATTAAAGATAGCTCCCATGGAGCTTTAGATCAACTTTCCCTGTGGGACAAACTCTTACTTATTAAAACTTGCTACAATAAGCCCTATTTCTTATAGGTCTGTGTATTTTTAGGCTTGCTGCTCTTCAATCCACCTTTGATTTTCACTAACCCAATTCTTATCACCATTTCTAATAAAGTCAGTAGCAAGCACTTAAAATATCCTAACAAGTTTTTGGCACCACTGTCGGGGAATCTTGATCTATTAGTAGACCCTAGATTTTTGTATTCTCTATTCTTTGGTAGTTGTGCTTGTGAATAATTGATACTGCTGATTTACATCTGGAATTTTTCTTACAGATCGGGACAATAGCAGAAAAGGAGAGTAGAATTGCACTGGGAGTCTAGCTACCTCTTTTTGCACTTCTCTAACCCTCAAAACTCACTCTATTTCTCCTTTGAAAGTTCCATAGTAGTTGATTAGGATAGTTGTAATTTTGTTAAGTGCAATGTGTCTACAAGTAGTCTTCCCTGTTGTTGGTGTGTGTGCATGTTAGGTAGGAGATCCCTAAGTCCTACATTAGAGCCTCCTAACCCTGAGACAGAAAGGTGTAGAAGACCGAGAAGGCACAGACACACCACAGCCGAGCCCCCTACTGAAATTGAGGCAGCAGTCATGGGTGAAGAGCAACCCAGAATATTGATGGAATTGACTGCTCCTGATGATTATAATTCTCCATTCGGCATTCAATTCCCAGATGTTCAGGGAAACTATGAGATTAAAACCTCCATAATCCAAATGCTTCCCTCTTTCCATGGGCATAGCAAGGAATACCCTTCCAAGCACATTGACCAATTCTTGGCCCTGTGCATGACATTCTCCATTGCTGGTTTGGGACCAGAAGCCACTAGGTTAAGGCTCTTTCCTTTCTCCCTAAAGGACAGGGCCAGCACCTGGTTGTCTACTCTCCTAAACAATAGTATCACTACTTGGAAAGACCTCAAGACAAGATTTCTGACCAAATTTTTCCCAGAGACCAAAACCAGCCAGTTGAGGAAAGCAATACTTGCTTTTGCCCAATCCCCAACTGAGGATTTTAATCAATCCTGAGATAGATTTAAGGAGATGCTCAAACAATGTCCCAACCACAAGATCCCGGAATGGCAGCTTGTCCAGAGCTTCTACGATGGGATTGATGAGAAAAGCAAAGACATGGTAGATGCCTCTTGTGGTGGAATGTACATGCATAAAATAGCTGATGAGGCATGGGACTTGTTCGAGGTCATCAGTGAAAATGCTTCCCAAAAGATGCCCTCATCTAGAACTATTCAAGAGCCTTCTCCTAAGCTGGGGCTTGCTGAAACTTCTAAAGGAAAGATGTATGAAGTTAGGAGAAATGATGACCTGAGAATGCAGATGCCCAATCTTTCAGATAAGTTTGATAAACTTTTGACTATGGTGCAGCCTAGATTGGCTGCACAAGAGATGGAGGCATGTCTTATATGCCAATCCCCACAACACACAGTGGAAGAGTGCCCATCTGCAGGGCAATACCCTGAGTATGTGATGGAACAGGCTGCTGCTACCCAATCATTTGGCCAGCAACAATCTAGTGGCCATAACAAATAGCCATATGAATATCAGCACCAAAATGCTGGTTACAAATGGAGAGACCACCCCAAATTTGAGGTGGAGACAAGACAATTATATGTAGCCACAACAGATGTTGGCCTTACCTTAAAGGCCACAACAGCAGTTTAACCAGGGATTTGCCCCAAGGTCAAATTTCCAACATCAGCAGTAGCCCCAGCAGCAAAATCAGTTGGTAGTTCCCCCACCTCAGCCCCGAAGTACTTCTTTTGAGAACCAAGTTTTGACCCAATTGCAGAGCCTTGGACCCTTGCTCAGACTGTGACTTCTCACAGTCAAAGCATAAAGAAAATAGAAGAGCAGCTAGGCCAAATAGCTAATGCCTTGGCCAAAAGAGAAGAGGGCAGGCTGCCAAGCCAGCCAGTAGCCAACCCTAAAGGCCAATATTCGATTGGAGAAGGCTCCTCAAGTTTTGAGGGTGCTAATGCCATCACAACCCTGAGGTCTAGCAGGCTGGTAGACAACCTGGTGGGAAAGGAACAAGGAGAGGTCATTCCCAAAGAACTATCGAGTGAAACTGAAAGAGACTTTGTTAGAGCACAGAGCCAGGAGTTGCCTGCTACCCTTCAACAAGGGAAAAATAAAGAGGCTGTAGTTGAGCCTCAGCAGGAGATAAAAGAAGAAAAAAGCAAAAAACAAAAGTTCAGTCATAGGCTTGCAGCTGAGGAAGCAGTAGTACCTCAGCTGTCATTTCCTCAAGCTTTGAGTGGCCCTACCCCTTTTGATAAGGGGAATGAACAGATAGATGAAATGATGGAGACCTTAAGCAGGTAAAAATCAATTTGCCCCAGCTTGATACAATCCGACAGGTCCCAGCCAAAGCAAAATTTCTTAAAGACCTTTGTACTCAGAAAAGGAAAGCCAGAGGCCATTTGTCCAAAAAGGTCTTTGCAACTGATACAGTTAATTTTGTACTAAACATGGCAATGCCTGAGAAGTTGCAAGACCCAGGGATACCCACTATTCCCTGTATAATTGGAGACTACACAATTGGAAGGGCCCTTCTAGACCTTGGAGCTAGTGTTAACCTGCTGCCATACAGCGTGGATCAACAGCTAGGTTTGGGGGAGCTAAAACCCACCCCCTTTGTGATGTTGGTGGCTGATAGGTCTGAGAGGAGACCCATGGGAGTGGTTGAGGATGTCTTAGTGGGGGTAGACAAGTTCTTCTACCTTGCAGACTTCCTTGTTTTGGACATGGGCTGCAATAAGAGTACATCCCCTATACCTGTCATTTTGGGCAGGCCGTTCTTGGCCACTGCCAATGCATGCATTCAATGCAGGTTTGGGATCATGGAGGTAACTTTCAGACATATGAAAGTTGAGCTTAATGTGTACAATAGTGCAAAGTACCCTTAGCTGGACAATGAGGAATGCTTTGTAGTCGATGTACTAGAAGAAGCTGTTAAAGAAGAACTGCCCACTCTACTGGAGTGGGGCAATATTGTCACAAATTTAACTGAAGTTTGGAACATGGTAGAGGAAGGAAGCCCAACTTTAATGCCAGAAGATATGTCCACATTGAAGTCTTCTGTGGGCTTAGTGCAGCATTCCATTTGGAAACCTATATTGATGCCCCTTCCTCAAACCAACAAAGCACCAATCCTGTCATCGATCCAACAAGCCCCTGATCTAGAACTCAAGAAGCTTCTCGAAATATTGAAATATGCTTTCCTTGAGGAAGATGAAAAACTTCTTGTGATTATCTCCGAGATTGATGCATCAATCTGTATACATAGGATCCATTTGGAGGAGGGCTCAACACCCTCCAGGGAAATGCAGAGGAAATTGAATCCTCACATGCAGGAAGTCATCCTGAAAGAAATCATCAAATTGCTAGATGCTGGGGTAATTTACCCAATTTCTAATTTTGAATGGGTGGCACATATCCAAGTGGTGCCCAAGAAATCTGGCATAACAGTGATCACAACTGAGTCTGGAGAGCTGAGACTACCCAGGGAGGCCACTGGGTGGAGAGTTTTCATCGATTATCGAAAGCTCAACTCCAAGACCAGAAAAGACCACTTCCCTCTCCCCTTTATTGATCAAAATTTGAATAAGTTGGCTGGGAAAGCTTTTTACTATTTTCTTGATGGATACTCAGGGTACAACCAGATCCCTGTGCACCCTCTTGATCAAGAGAAAACTACATTTACTTGTCCTTTTGGCACCTTTGCTTACAGAAGGATACCTTTTGGGTTGTGTAATGCCTCAGCCACCTTTCAAAGGTGTATGTATGCCATATTTTCTGATATGATTGACAAATTCTTAGAAATTTTTATGAATGATTTTTTTGTCTATGGGGACAGTTTTGACCAATGTCTGCAACACCTCCACCTAGTCTTGCAAAGATGTGAGGAGACCAATTTGGTCTTAAGTTGGAAAAAGAGCCACTTTATGGTAACACAAGGTATTGTGTTGGGCCATGTAGTCTCTAAAGATGGAATTGAGGTAGACAAGGCCAAAGTTGACCTCATTGCAAATTTGCCCCCTCCAAGAACAGTCAAACAAATCAGATCTTTCCTTGGACATGCTGGATTCTACAGGAGGTTCATCAAAGACTTCGGCAAAATTGCTAAACCATTGTGCCACCTGCTCTGCCAGGATGTTTCCTTTGACTTTTCTACTGCATGCCTCTCCTCTGCCCCTGTACTCCAAACACCTGACTATACACTGCCCTTTAAGCTGATGTGCGATGCATCCGACTTAGCAATAGGTGCTGTTTTGGGCCAAAGAAAAGATAAGCTGCATATGGTCATTCCCTATCTCAGCAAATCACTTGTTGAAGCTCAGCTGAATTATACCACAACTAGGAAAGAGCTTCTGGCAGTGGTTTTGGCTGTGGACAAATTTAGACCATACCTACTTGGGTCTAAAACTGTAATCTTCACTGACCACTCAGCAATTAAGTACCTATTGTCCAAGAAGGATGCGAAACCCAGGCTGATTAGATGGATACTCATGTTGCAGGAGTTTGACATTGAAATGAAGGATAAAAAGGGTGTAGAAAATGTGGTGGCCTAACACTTGTCCAGAATTGTTTTGGAAAAAGGTGTTGATGACCTTGCGACAAATGATGTCTTCCTAGATGAGCAATTGTTTGCCATCCAATCCTTGGTTCCTTGGTATGCACATATTGTCAATTATCTAGTTATAGGTAAGATTCCTACCCATTGGAAAAAAATGGACAAAGACCTGTTTTTCTCACGAGTCAAATTCTTTTTCTGGGAAGAACCTTGCTTATACAAGTATTGTGCAAACCAAATCATCCAAAAATGTGTTCTAGAAAGTGATGTGCCTAGTATTCTGACTATGTGCCATGAAAATGCCTGTGGAGGCCACTTTAGTGGAAGAAAAATAGTTGACAAAGTCTTGCAGTGTGAGTTCTATTGGCCTTCTTTATTCAGAGATGCCAATACACACTGCAGGACCTGTGAAAGATGACAAAAATTAGGAGGGCTGTCTAAAAGAAACTCAATGCCTTTACAGCCCATCCTTGTTGTGGAACTGTTTGATGTCTGGGGTATTGATTTCATGGGCCCCTTTCCTCCTTCAAATGATTTTCATTTCATCTTAGTGGCAGTAGATTACATTTCCAAATGGGTAGAAGCCATTGCTATAAGAACTAATGATAATCGGGTTATCCTCACATTTATAAAGTAGAATATCTTCTCACGATTTGGAACCCCTAGAGCCATTATCAGTGATGGGGATAGCCATTTCTGCAACAAAAATTCCGAGAGCTTGCTCAAGAAATATTCTGTCACCCATAGGATTGCTACTCCCTACCACCCACAAACCACTGGGCAAGTTAAAATTTCAAATAGGGAGATCAAGCACATCCTTGAGAAGACTATGCAGACTAATAGGAAGGATTGGGCTGACTAGCTTAATGATGCACTGTGGGCTTATAAGACTACTTATAAGACTCCCGTTGGTATGTCCCCATTCAGACTGGTTTATGGCAAGGCTTGTCATCTCCCAGTGGAGTTAGAACACAGGGCCTATTAGGCCATTAAACATTTAAATCTAGACCTAACTTTTGCTGGTCATCATAGGTTGTTGCAGCTGTCAGAATTGGATGAGCTAAGGATGGATGCATATGCCAATGCTCGGATCTACAAGGAATGGTCCAAAGCTTTCTTTGACAAGGGGCTGTTGAGAAAGAGCTTCATAGTTGGTGACAAGGTTTGGTTGTTTAACTCCAAACTTAAATTTTTTCCTGGCAAATTGAAATCCAGATGGGAAGGTCCCTACATTGTCATGCATGTTTACCCATCTAGTGCTATGGAAATCAAGGATCCTAAGTCTGGGAGAACCTTGAAGGTGAATGGTCAGAGGCTTAAGCCTTTTTTTGAAAAACCTGCTAAACCCATGGACACCATTCACTTTCAAGAGGATCCTTCTTTAAACTAATCCACAGGTGTGTCATTATTGTATCATATGTACTTTGTTTTTGGTAGATTTATCTTACTTTCTTTTGTTCAAATTCTCTAGGAAATGTTAGTGGCCCCACCTGAATCTGGACCTGTCTAATTTGAATTTTTTATTCTTGGTGTATTGATTACTGCTCTTGGATTGATTGTTTTTTATTAAACGCATAATGTGGGAGGGTGATTTTTGTTGTCTTTTCTTGAATGATTGATTGTTAATGTGTCTAGAGGTACCCATGGTGAGAGTCATGCCTAGGATCCAACCACAGCACATATAGAAAGGGCAGAACAGAGACCACATGCTCTCTGTTTTATACTTTGCTGTCGCTGGGTCCAAAAGGAGGCCTGAGAGACTCTCGTGCAGTTCACATAGAACCATTCAATAGCTGTCGCGAGATTCAAGTACACCTGAGAACCTCTCGCGCGATCAAAATATGAATTTCACTTACTGTCGCGAGGTTCAGCAGGAAGCCTGGGAGACTCTCGTGCAATTCAAAAAGACTACTTCATTAGCTACCGCAAGATTCAAAGGTTGTCGCGAGATTCAAAGTGAACCTCAGAGCTTTTTGCACAATCCAAATGGAGACCTGGGAGCCACTCGCGCATTTCACATGAATTATTCACATACTGTCGCGCGCTCCAAGGTCAACCTAGGAGATTGTTGTGTAATCCAAGTTGAGTAGAACCTTCACTAGGTTCACTTCCAATCCCACGACCAGATGTTCCAAAGTTCACCAAGCTTCGCGATAAGTATTTTAACCCCGCGCTTGTCTCCCTTTCCAATATTCTCTTCCTCCTTCCCTCTGTTAAACCCTAGCTTCTGGCGCTCTTCCCCCTCTCTCCTCCAGCAAAAAATCCTACAGCCCATCATTCACTCCACGAAACCCCCTGCCCAGCCTGAACCCAAAGACAAAGGGAAGTCCCCAGTAGCCCCCACTGAGGAAAACAAAGCCAAATCAACTATGGTCCCTCCTGAACCCAAAACCAGAAAGATGAGGGTGAGGGCACCAAAAGCTCCTACTGCTAAGAAACCATCAGCCCAACCAAAGAAACCAAGGCAGCCTAGGAAAAGGACTCCAGCTGAGAGTAAAGCTAAGAAGAAAACAAGCCCAACTGAGAAGCAAGCATGAAAAAAAGAGGAAAAAGCTGCCCTTAGGAAACATGCTCAAAAGATGAGCTGGGATTGGTTTACAAATTCCGATTCAAATTCTTCCTCCTCTTAGATTAGATTGTACGTAGGCTTTTCTTTTTGTTCCCTTCCAATCTTCTCATTGTAATTGCAATTGTAAATATTTTTCCAAGTTAATGGAATTTCTCTTGTTTTTTGTATATTAATTCATGTGCCAAATCTGTTTTGTGTGCTTGTGTATTTTTCAAATTAGTCTTCATAGTGTCCATTTTTGTCAGTTATATGGGAGATAAATTTAGGGAGGCTATGCTCATTTGAAATAGGAATCCATGTGATGGGTAGATGTCGATGGAACTAAATGGATGCAAGTACTGGCCTCAGCACAAATGGGGCTCAGAGGCCAATCAAGGAATTAAAATGGCCTCATTTTCATAATCGTGGGCCTTGTCTGAGATTCCTCGTAGAGTCCTGAGCGTGCGCCAAACAAAATTCCACACCTTCCAGTGTGTAGCTGCACGATACACAGGATCCCCTTAAATATGAAGCCTAAATTTAGACCATCATTTACTGTTAGCTCTCTTTTCCCATACTCAGTTGTGTGCTTTATCATTCCCCACACACTCATAATTTATTGGCAAGCTTGGAAAGGGACAAAACTTTATTATGCTGATTCATTTTCTACCGTCCAAGCATTTTAAATAGGCCATTAGTCCTTCTTCACCTCATCCTTCCTCTTCTAACCCTAGCAGTCTGGCCCTTCTCCTAACCTTGGCGAATGACAAACCCAACGAGTTGCCAAACAAATTCTATCCGATGTGGTTGGACCCCCCACCGCCTATGGAGCTAGACCCATTACAATTTCTCTGCGATGAGTATGAAGAGGTCCAGCATATCCTGGCCAAGGAAGATAAGAAAAAGGGGAAGAGAGAGAAGAAGAAGAGAAAAATCGAACCACCTGCATCTCCCCCACCATCTTCCTCAAACCCACCACCACCGACTCCCCCTTGATCCCTTTTCTCTCCCCCCCCCCTATTTTGTCTTTTCTTTTTCAATCTTTTTATAATATTTTCCTTCTATTATAATGAATATTTCTTTTGGTTCTATACTGTTTAGTTTAGCATTTTTGTTTATTTCTGTTTCTCTGTCTTCTTCTGTGTTTCTTTGTTCCGTATTCAATCTACTGCACATCCAGTCTAGCCTTTGAACTAGTGAGGACACTGCTCCTCATGGTTTGGGGGCGTGGCAGGGTAGGTCTGCTAATAGATTAGTTAATTTAAGTGCAGTAATGGTGGTATAACTGGGATGCATAAAGTCAATTTCCACCTAACTTGATGCAGTGAGAAAATTTGCGAAAAAATAAAAATATTTTTGCAGACTTTTCGAAACTGAAAATGTTAAAATCTTGACACCACCATGAAGCTAACATCAGAAAATTTTTTCAGTTAGTACTCAGTGAACCTAAGAGGAGAGAAACAAGTAAAACTACACCCCATGGGTTAATTTGAGGACCATATCTAGTGAGATTTGGGCCCATCATTTCCTTGTGAAGAGTGCTCTTGGCATTATTTCTGCTCTGAGGACTGATTGAATCAAGACTTTTTCACTAGAAGTTGTGCACCTCCAAATCAAAACTAATTGACAACACTCATGATACTAAGGAAATGATCCAAGGCCTTCATTTGGATAGTTTGAGCCTGAAAATCCAACCTTTTAAAATCTGCCCTTTTTACATACACTAGTTGAGCCTTAAAAATCACACTTTTCTTTGACAAACACCAAAATACTTGCACCTTAACCTCATGACCTGATTCAACCTCACCCTCACTCTGAGAATTCAGAAGGTAAAGGAGGAGTTAAAGATAGTGAGAATGGTCCAACATTCTGTGGAAGGAGAAGAAAAGTAACTTGTGAACAGCAGTGTATCAATGGTATTTGTGTGGCAGTTCATCATAAAAAAATCACAAAAATGATTGAATAAAAATAAAAAGAGAAAAAAGAAAGAGAAGTCTAGAGAAGAACATCATCTGAAAATTGAAAAGAAGAGGAGAAGTTGGCCACTTTGATCCTGGAATATAAAAAGAAAGATGAAGTTTTGCTTAAATGAAGGTTGTGAAGTCATGAATCACTCCCTACGTTACTGATTTCTTAATTTTGATTCCCTTTTTACCCCTTGATTCTTTACATCCCTCACCCATAAGCCACATTACAACCCATTCAAAAAGACCTTGTGGATCTAAAGTAAAATGAGCTGTCATGTGGAGATGAGGAGCTGTCCAATCTATGGTGAAAATTCATGAGGATGTCAAAAATTAGAAGCTTTGCCTATGCTCATGCTTGCAGGCCCATTTGGGGTCTGGAACTACTCTTGAGCTATTTTGAATATGAACACCCTCAGATTATCAATATTGAGAGATAGCCCTAGTAAGAATTGGGTCTGAATTTTAACCTCATTGGGATAGTATCCAACCTGAATTTTGAATTAAAGGCAAGCTGGCTACTGATTTTTACACATTGAATTTCTAATGTTAAATGAATGGTGGTGATGCAAACACATGCTAACTTTTGAGTTTTAAATGGCCTGTAACACTGCTACAGTTTCCTCTAAGTGTTAAAGAATGGGTGTGGAATGAAGCTTTGTACATTGAAATCTGTGTTGTCATTAACTGCACTATACTTAACTGTTCTAATGGTGAAGTTTGTGGGTGTCTTCACTGAAAATTCTCAAGAGACTTCACTCCTCCACTAGGGATCACCTAGGGGTTTAAAAGGCTTGGTACATATGCCAAATGTACCCGTGATCCCTATGAAAGTGGCATTCAATTAGTTACAGCTTTGCTAAGGGACTAGCAAAGATTAGGTTTGGGGTGTGTTAAGACCTGAAAAGTACCACTTTTCACCCCTTAAATTAATCTCTGTTAGACCCTGAATCATTTAATAAATGTGTTTTTAGTCTATACCAAAGAAGCCTTCCTCGAAGAAGAAAGAAGGTTGAACCCAGATAGAGAATTGGCTGCAGCATAGGCACAGCAAAGCAGAAACAAATCAAGAAGTATGCCTAGCGTAGATGTCGCATGGCTCAATTGAACCAGAAAGAATGCGTCGCACAGTTATCGTGGGCTTCTGAAGGGAGCACACCAACTGGTCGCGTCGTTCGCGCACTGATGGATGTCAGCAGGGAGTAAAAAGCATACTTCACGCGGTTCTCGCGAGGTTCAGTCTTAAGCGCTCGCAAAGCACTCGCGCAGTCTCGCGTAGCTCAAAGGAGGAGCCATTAATCTTCGCATGATTCACTAAGGAGAGAGAGCTCCAGGCATTCCTGCGCACAGCTGTTGTGCAGTTGCCGTGGGATACAAACTTTCAAGGAATTGCCCGCGTGATCTAGAAGCCCAGGTACATTGTTTTCTTCCCGAGGATCGCTGTGGGATTCATCAAGGAACGAGCCGCATGAGCAGTTCCCGCACCATTCAAATGGAAAGAGCAATCCCGCAACGACCAGGGCATTCCTGCGACAACCAAAGTATCAATCTTGCGACTGCAAGAGCTTCAAGTCAAAGCAAGCCCATGACGCCAATTCTATCACACGATAAGGCTTGGAAAGCCTTTATACCTAGCGAGGCTCGGGTTCTTAACTTCTCCCCCACTTCTGTAGGGGCAATCTGGGAATTTCCAACAACTAGGGCATGCCCTCCAATGCTCCAATCTTTGTGCACGTGCCACGAGGCATCCAAGGAACAAAAATGGGCAACGATAGCATTGATAAATTAGGGTTTTCCCCACCCTAATTCAGAGAGAGCCGACTGCTATATAACCTTAAGCCTAGCTTAGGTTTAACGGACTTGACTTCTGTACTCCTTCTACCTAAATCGACTGTAGAATTACAGTAGGCTAAGGTTAGGGTTTAGGAGTTTTCTTTTTCCTTTTTCCTTCTCTCCATAGTCCAGCACTTGCTGGGTATACCTTTGTATGATTATTTGGTATAGTTTTAATGGAGTTTTGTAATAGGATCTACTGCATGTACGGGATTGGTGTTTTGTGAGTTATTCTGTACAAGGCTGTTGCCTTGAGATCCTCCATTGCTAAGTTGTATTGTAAATAATGGGGGATTGTCTTTAAGGTTTTTACTTAGATCCAAGTGACCTGTGTGTCCAGGTTAGGCACATTGCAGACCTAGCCCCAACACAAGACCCACTAAATCTGAATCCTCATGGGATCTTGAGCTGGTAGCCTTGTGAACATGGTGGCAGCAGCAATGTTCTTGTTCTGTCATAGACCTCTGTGAGGAGGATAGCCTCTATGGATAGTCTGTGACCATTCAAGTGGACAGATTATAGCCCTAGGGTGACGCCAATCCATAGATCTAAGACAGACTCTTCTTCTCTGCACTTGTGCTAACATCAGAATTGTGAGAGATTGTGCAGAGACAGACTCTCCTGTATTTGTATAGACCCACCACCAGATGGTAGATCTGATCTGGCTGTAAAGATTGTAGGCTTGTGACTGCATTACTACTGTCTTTCTAAAATAGTGAATAGCTAAGCTCAAAAGCTAGTACTCAAACTCTTGCTGGTTCTGTGTGTCCAGGCTAGTGCACGTTGTAGGCCTAGCCCCACACACAACTTTAGAGGTTGAGGTTCCTATGGATTCTTGAGTTGGTATCTTGGATGAAGTAGTGCCTACAATGATAAACTTATTCTAACGCATCTCTGGATTGTGGTTCCCCTATTAGATAGTCTTTGACTATTTAAGTGAATATGTTATAGCCATAAGGGATTGGATCATGGTACAGGGGTGAGTTGGATCCTTTCTCCTCTTTTGTGATAATGTAGCCATTGAACAAGATTTCTATAGCAGCAGATCTGAGTCTGAGTTATAAGACCCATCAGATCTGTACCTAATAGCATACTTCTCACCCTTTTATATTTATTTTCTCACATTCCATTATTCTTCTCAACCCTTTCTGTAGTTTAGGCATTAGGTTACCATAGGATTTAGACTATAGTGACCTTAAATCCCCTTCCATTTAGGACTGCCAGATCTGTAGCCAGATCTGGAGGGCCTACTCAAGATAGCTCCCTTGGAGCTTTAGATCAACTTTCCCTATGGGACAAACTCTTACTTATTAAAACTTGCTACACCAGGCCCTGTATCTTGCAGGTCTGTGTATTTTTAGGCTTGCTGCTCTTCAATCCACCTTTGATTTTCACTAACCCAATTCTTATCACCATTTCTAATAAAGTTAGTAGCAAGCACTTAAAATATCCTAACATCCCCCCTCACAGACATAGACCTCCATCTTAACACAACCACCGGATTCCAAACCTTTATGGCTAGTTTCCTTGATACCATGCCCACCCATTACACCCCCTTCCAGATTCCTCAAATATGTCACCACATCACTCACCAGAGCCCCAATCTCCTCCTCCTTCCACTTTCCATCATGCCCCTTCCTCCCCTTTTCTACCTGTTCCATCTTCTACACAATCTCCACCACCCAACCCAGACACACTAACACATATCCTCTCCCTCATCCAAGACATTCAATCACAACTGTCCACAACAACACAAACACAGGACCAAATGCAGATAGAAATCACAGCCATCAAATCCACACTTCAGACATTGACAAACCAACCCATCCCTCATCAATCCCATCAAACCCCACTGATCATTTCCCCTTCCAACCCTAATTCCACAACCCAACCATTCCCTTTCATACCTTTCACCATTCCCTTTTCCCTTCCCCAGCACCACCTACTCCTAGTGAGCCTACCTCATTTTCTTTCCCCCCCTTGCCTTCAATCCCACCTCTTATACTACCCCCTCCAACATTCACTGACAAATCCACCCAAACAGACCCAGAACTTTTTGCCCTCCCCCAACAGCTAGACTTAACCAATGAAAACACCACTTCACCCCCTCAGGATCAATCCCATTTTTCTCCTTCAGCTCCTTCTTTTCCTATAGCACCCACCCACTCCTATTACATCCCTCCCTACCTCACCCTCCTCCATGTAATGAGAGACAATCCCAACCTTAGGAGGGATGTCCTGAGAGGCATGGCCCAACTTAGGCACTCCATCGAGACCCCTCTGCTACAGCAGATTAGTGACTTAGAGATTGCCCACAGAGCTAAATTACTGGGTATTCCACTTGGGTGGGCAAACATTTTGGATGCCTTTGAGAAGGAGAGAAAGAAAGCAACTTATCAACAAATGAATGTGGAAGAGGAAAAGGCAAATACAAATGTAGAGAGGTTGAAAGCCAGAATGTTTGAAAAAAGACTCCACAATGCCCAGGAAATCCTCCAAATCCACAAGGAAATCCACCAAAATGAACTCCAGCAAGTCCAAATCAAGATAGCCTCTTTGGAAGCTGAATTGGCTGTTGCTAGAAGTGCAACTCAGCCTCCAACCCCACTCTCTCCCCTCATTCCCAAACCTGAGCCTGAACTTACCCATACCCCTGCTGCCCCTCCTTCATCACCTCCCACTGAGCAAACTTATCCTAAATAGAGGAAAGTCACTGCTAAGAGGACTGCTTCCACAGCATCCTCTATCAAAATTTGCAAAAAGCTAGCTGCCCAGTCTGAGGAGGCACAACCACATGGCCCGCCAGAAAAAGGGAAGTGCCCTGTAGTCCCCCTTGAGCAAGAAAAAGGAAAATCCCCTATGATCCCTCCTGAACCCAAGATCAGAAAAATGAGGGTGAGGGCACCAAAAGCTCCAACCATGAAGCAACCACCAGCCCAACCAAAGAAACCAAGACAACCAAAGAAAAATAGTCCAACTGGGAAGCAAACAAAGCAGAAAAAGAACAAAGCTCCCATAGACAGAACCAAGTCCAAGCTCAGTTCTGAGAACAAAGTTGAACTTAGGAAACATGCACAATAGATGCGTTGGGACTGGTTCACAGATTCAGATTCCAACTCCTCCACTTAAACTAGATTGTAGTTAGGCTTTTCTTTCCTTTGCACTTCTTTTCTTGTACTTGTAATTCCAATTGTACATTTCTTTCTAAGATAATAGAATATATTTTTTTTATATTGCTTTGTGTATATTGTCTGTGTATGTTTCATCCTTTTTCATGACTATTACCCTGCACTTTCTGACCTTTGAACCAGTGATGACACTGCTCCTCATGGTTTGGGGGTGTGGCAGGGTAGGTCTACCAATAGAATAGTTAACTTTAGTGCAGTAGTGGTGGTGTAATTGAGATGAATAAAGTCAATTTCCACCTAACTTGCTACAATGAGGAAATTTGTGAGAAATTAAAAATTTGTGCAGACATTTCGAAAATGAAAATTTTAAAATCTTAGCACCACCATGAAGATAACATTAGAAATTTTAAATTAGTACCTAGTAAACCTAAGAGGAGAAAAAAAGGTAAAAGTACACTCCATGAGTTAAAAAGAGGACCATATCTAGTGAGATTTGGGCCCATCAATTTCTGTTGAAGAGTGTTTTTGGTATTTCTTCTGCTCTAAGGTTTGATTGACTCAACACTTTTTCACTAGAAGTTAGGCACCTCCAAATCAAAACTGATCGACAATACTCATGACACTAAGGAGATGATGTAAGGCCTTCATTTGGACAGTTTGAGCTTAAAATTTCCTACCCATTAAAACTGTCCTTTTGCTTACACTCTTTGAGCCTTGAAAATCCTTTTTTTTTCAACAAACATCAGAGTACTTGCACCTTAACCTCATGACCTGATTCAACTTGACCCTCACTCTGAGAATTCAGAAGGTAAAGGGGATGCAGTTGAAGGTAGTGAGAGGGGTTCAACATTTGGTGGAAGGAGAGGAAGAGCAAATTGTAAACAGTAGTGTAGCAGTGATATATATGTGGCAATTCAAAAAATAATAATAATAATAATAATAATAATAAATAATTAATTAATATAAAGAGAAAAAGAAAGAGAAGTCAAAAGGAAGTCCTTCATATGAAAAATTGAAAAGAAGAGAAGAAGTTGGCCACTTTGAATCTGAAAAAATATCACGGAAGATGAAGTTGTGTTGAATTGAAGGATGTGAAGTCATGAATCACCTCCTTATCTTGCTGATTTCTCAAAATTTTGAATCCATTTCTACCCCCTTCATTCTTTATAAACCTCACCCATAAGCCTCATTACAACCCCTTGTAAAAGCCTTGTTGATTCTAAGTGAAATGAGCTGTCAGGTGGAGATGAGGGAGTGCTTAATCTATGGTGAAAAGTCATGAGGATGTCAGAAATTAGAAGCTTTATCTATGCTCATGCTTGTAGGCCCATTTGGGGTCTATAACTGCTCTTTAAATGTGAGCTACTTTAAATGTGAACACCCCTAGATATTCATTGTTGAGAGATAGCCCTGGTGAGAATTGGGTTTGACTTGTAACTTCATTGGGGTTGTATCCAACCTGATTTTCGAATTTAAGGCAAGCTTAGTACTGATATGTGCACATTGAATTTTTAATGTAAAATGATTAGTGGAAATGCAAACACATGCTAAAAATTTTGAGTTTTAAATGGCTTGCATTACTGCTGCAATTTCCTCTGAATTCTAAAGAGATGTGGATTGATGCTTTATTCATTGAAATTTATTTTATAATTGACTGCACCACTTTTAACCATTTTAATAATGAAGTTTGTGGGTATCTTCATTGAAAACTCTCAGGAGACTTCACTCCTCCACTAGGGATCACCTAGGGGTTTAAAAGGCTTGGTACATATGCTAAATGTACCCGTGATCCCTACGAAAGTGGCATTTAATTAAGGTGTAGATGTTTACTTAAAGCTTTGCTAAGGGACTAGCAAAGATTAGGTTTGGAGGTTTGTTAAGACCTGAAAAGTACCACTTTTCACCCCTTAATTTAACCTCTGTTAGACCCTTAGTCATTTAATAAATGTGTGTTAAGACCATTTTATAGGTAATAAGCAGTAGCTGCAGATAAGGCCCTAACGCTGCTAACCCATTCATAGAGGAAAGAAACACCAAGGTAGAACACACCTGGATGTACACATTGAATGCCCAAGTGGGCCCCAGAAATTCCTCAGAAGAAAGAAAGTTGGACCCAGGCAGAGAACTTGGCTGTAGCATAGGCAAAGCACAACACTAACAAGTCAAGAAATGAGCCTCACGTAGATGTCGCAAGGTTCAAGTGATTCAGAGAAAAATGCTTCGCGCAGTTGTCACGAGTTTCCCAATGCAGCACACCAATGGCTCGCACTGTTCTCATGCAGATTAATGACAGAGGGGCTCAAGAAGCAGACTTCGAGGAGTTCTCGCGAGGCTCAGTTGTAAGCACTCGCGCAGTCTCGCACAGCTCAAGAGAGGAGCATTTAATCCTCACGCGATTCGCTCAGACAAGCTGAGGAGAGAGAGGTCCAGGAACTTCTGTGCGTAGCTGTCGCGCAGTGGCCATGAGATGTAGATCTTCAGGGGACTGCTCGCGCAATCCAGAGGCTGATGCAATTGCTTCTGCACGGGGATCCCCGCGAGATTCACTAATGAACAAACTGCGCGCGTGATTCCAGGACCTTCAAGTAAATTCAATCCCGCGATGACCACTCTATCACACGACAAGACCTGGAAACCATTGCTACCTAGCGAGGCTTGGGATCTTAACATTCCCCCACATCTACAGGGGCAGTCTAGGAACTTTCAGCAACTAGGGCACGCACTCCAATGTTCTAATCTCCGTGCACACGCCTCGAAGCATTCAAGGAATAGAAATGGGTCACATTTGCATTGATAAAATTAGAGTTTTCCTAACCCTAATGCTCCCACAGACGACTGCTATATAAGCCTAAGCCTAGTTTAGGTTTAAAAAAGAGGTGGTGAGGACTGAATTCCTCCTATCTTCTTGAATCGGCTGTAGAGTTCCAGTAGGCTAAGGTTAGGGTTTAGGCAGCATCTTTTTCCTTTTTCTTCTCTCCATAGCCTCGTACTTGCTGGCTATGCCTTTGTATATCTATTTGTAACAGTTTTAATGAAGTTTTATAATAGGATGTTATGCATGTATGGGATTGGTGTTGGAGGGTTGTTCTGTACAAGGCAGCTGCCTTGAGATCCTCCATTGCTAAGTTTTATTATAAGCAATGGAGGATTATTTTTAAGGGTTTTCTCAGATCTAAGTGACCTGTGTGCCCAGGCTAGTGCACATATGCAGACCTATGCCCCACCACAGGATCCACTAAATCTGAATCCCCATGGGAGCCTGACCTGGTAGCCTTGTGAACATGGTGGTGGCAGTAATCTACTTGTTCTATCTTAGACCTCTGTGAGGAGGATAGCCTCTGTGGATAGTCTGTGGCCATTTAAGTGGACAGGTTATAGCCCTAGGGTGAGGCCAATCCATAGATCTAAGACAGATTCTTCTTCACTGCACTTGTGCTTGTAGCCCTGTGAGAGATTGTGCAGAGATAGACTCCCCTGTATTTGTATAGACCCACCATCAGATGGTATATCTGATCTGACTGTAGAGATTATAGGCTTGTGATGGGATCACTGCTATCTCTCTAAAGCAGTGAATAGCTAGATCTAAAGCCAGTACTCGAACTCTTGCTGGTGCTGTGTGTCCAGGCTAGTGCACATATGCAGGCCTATGCCCCACACACAGAACTTTAGAGGTTGCGGTTCCTATGGATTCTTCAGCTGGTACACTGGATGAAGTATTGCCTATAATGAATAACATGTTCTGATCCATCTATGGACTGTGGTTCCCCTATTGGATAGTCTGTGACCATTTAAGAGGAAAGGTTATAGCCATAAGGGATTGGATCATGGCACAGGGGTGAGTGTTGAGAACTGGAAAATACCATTTTTCACCCCTTAACCTGAGTCTTGATAGACCTTTGAGAGAACTAAATAAGTGTTCTAAGTGCTTGTGTTTCAGCTAACAATAAAGACATGCTTAACCATGAAAGCAGCTTAAAAGTGCCAAAAAGATGATAATCCATGTCGATCTAAAGGAAGAAAGAGACGGGACAACCTCACTAGCTGTTAAAAGGTCTAAACTGAAGAGGCAAAGACCTGGTCTCAACCCAGAAAAGAAGTGTGGAGCAATTCGAACAGAAAAATGCACTACAGAGTTCTTTTCAAAAAGAACCTAAACTGTTCGAAGAGAACCTGAACTCTGCGAAAAGAACTAAAAACTCCAGGCTTAGTTTTCGAAGAGAACCTGAACTCTTTGAAGAGATGATTGACCTTTTCGAAAAGAAGAGAACTCCTTTCGAATAGAACCTGAGCGTTGTGAAAAGAGCTTCAGAAGTTACAAGACCTTGCGAAAAGTCCCCTAAACTATGTGAAATGGTATTCTGGAGATTCCCAGCTGTTGTAAGGGTAATTCAGTAATCTTTTTCATGCATCCCAATGCATTTAAAAACCTAGGGACATTCCAGAAGATTCCAAGCAAGAAGCGAAGGCATATTCCACCCCATGTGAGCACCCAGAGATGAAATAACTTGGCGGGAACTTCTAGAACTCTAGCAAACTTTCAAAATGCATAACAGAATTGATGCTTATGTCACCTGATTGGCTGAACCAGATTGAGCAATTCTGATTGGCCAGAACAGATCTGGATCCTTGTGCTCGATTACCATTGGTTGATACATATCTGAGCACTTCTGATTGGTTGATACACATCTGAGCTGGACTTAGGGAAAACTATAAATAGACGAACCATTTGCCCAATTTGGGCATCCAGATTTTGAGTTTCATTCCTATTCCCCCATTTCCAAACCAGATAGTTTGTCTGAAATCCCTGTAATAGCCTCACTTTTTACTTGCAAATGAGAGCTGTGAGATACTTCTGTAATTCAAAAGGGAGTTGTATTCAAGATTTAAGTCAGGCTCTCAGAATTGTAATGGTGAATTTGAAAAGGTTGCTGTAAACCGTACATTCTCAATTGGACTCATGTTAAAGGTTCCCTCTGATCTCCTTATTGCATTAGACTCCTTTAGATTTACTATTTTTCATGCAATTTCCCTTGATTCATTAATCCTGTGATAATTAGTGTTTGTAACCTAATCTCTCACGGCATTTGTAGTGATGTTTCTTATTCTAAATTAAGGATTTAGTGTAAAGACTATTGGATGGTATGTGGCCATTAAAGTGGACAGACCATAGCCATAAGCCTAAATCTAATCCTTGAGTTAGATTTATTTCTCTTACATCTGTGCTTGTAGCCAGATGAAGATTGGATCATCTCTCATTTGATCTGCAGTCATTCTCATTGTATTTCAAGGACCAAATCAAAGTTAGATATTATTTCTCCATTTTTATAAGTTTACATCAAAATTCCCCCAACTCAGATCTGGATCATTTAGTTTAACTTTTACTTTTATCATTTAGTTAATGTGACAAATTCAACCTCCCATCTTATGTGCTTTCTAGACAGGATAAGAGGCCAGATCTGGTAGCTCAGATCTGGAGGTTTATCTTGCATTTTAAACAAATTCTCTGTGGACGATCTTTTACTCACTTACATTTAAAACTTGCTACAATTGGCCCTGATCTTGCAGGCTAATTCACTTCTCTCTGTGCTGATATTTCTTTACTCTTTTTAATGTTCTAGATAACTTAGCAGTTGCAAATCTGTTTTCAAAACACAAATAAATCATGCACACTTAGAATTCAACAAGTTTTTGGCGCCGTTGCCGGGGAATTTGTTCTAAAATAGGTAGACCTAAGTTTTCATTTTTTTTTTTTATATATATCAGTACTAAACTATTCTATTATTTATACCTGTGCAGTTATTCATATCCAATTTTTGAAGGAGGGAAACTACTTAAAAAGGAATTCTGAAGGTTTGCTGTGAATAATCTGATTTTTTGTTTTGACTTGTATGTTTGGTAGGAGGACTCTCACCACGAGATTGTCCTTGAATTTAGAAGTTGAAAGGCTATTACGAACCAAACAAACAACACAGAATTCTGCTACTATGGGTGAAGAACCTCGACTTTTGAGGGATTACTTTGCACCTGGTGCTTATAATTCTCCCTTTTGCATTCAATTTTCTACTGTGGAAGGAAATTATGAAATCAAATCATCGACCATCCAAATGCTTCCTTCTTTCCATGGGTTGAGTAAGGAAGATCCATACAAACATGTGGATGAATTCATGGCTCTTTGCACCACATTCAACATAGCTGGACTTGGTCTAGAGGCAACCAAGCTTAGGCTCTTTCCTTTTTCATTAAAGGACAAAGCTAGAGCATGGTTATCTATGTTAGCACCAAATAGTATCACTTCTTGGAATGATTTGCAGTGTCAATTTTTAGCCAAATACTTCCCAATGTCTAAAACAAGCCAATTGAGACAAAGTATCATTTCCTTCTCACAAAACTCAACTGAAACTTTCCATGAAGCATGGGAAAGATTTAAGGAACTTTTAAGGCAATGTCCTCATCATCAAATTCCCAGATGGCAGCTGGTTCAAAGCTTCTATCAAGGAATTGATCAAAAAGGCAAAAATATGGTGGATGCCTCCTGTGGAGGCACTTACTTGCAAAAAATAGTTGAGGAGGTTTGGGACTTATTTGAAGTAATTGGTGAAAATTCAACTCAACAGGAATCTCTGTCAAGAGATATTAAAAATCCTGCTAGGTTGAACAATCAGCAAACCACCAAAGGAATGATTTATGAGGTGAATGAGTTGGAAAGAAAGATGGACAATTTAACTACAAAGTTTGATAGATTGATGGACTCACTAAAAAATCCAATGGTTGCAAGAGTAGAGGAGGCATGTCTGATATGCCAGTCCCCTACTCATTCAATTGACCAATGTCCTGCTGCACCACAGTTCCCAGATTTAGTGGTGGAACAAGCTCATGCTGCCCAATCATTTGGACAGATGCAGTCAAATGAATATCCATGGAGAGGGCACCCTAATTTGAGGTGGAGCCAAGGGAATTATCAATCCCAACAGCAGCAGCAACCAAAGAACCAAATGCCTTTCAAAATCGCACAGCCTTATCAGCAGAATTTTTATGCCAAGCCAAATTTTCAGCAGCCCATTCCACAACAACCTGTGCAGCAATCTGCCCCAGTTCAAATCCCTTCCAGGTCCCCTTCTTTTGAAGATCAAGTCCTAAATTCACTCCAGAATTTAGGATCTTTAACTCAGACTGTGAACTTTCACAGCCAGAGCATAAAGAAGATTGAAGAAACATTGGGTCAGCTTTCAAATACTTTGGCCAAAAGAGAGGAAGGAAAGTTACCCAGCCAACCTTTGAACAATCCCAAAGGACAGTTCGTGGTTGGAGAAGCTTCTATTTCACATGAAGATGTAAAAACTATCACAACTTTGAGAAGTGAAAGAATTATAAATAACAAAGTTGGTACTGAAGAAGAAAAAAATGAGGAAAACGATAAAGATATGCAGCAAGAGCAGCATAATGATAGCAGTGGGGGTGCTGATGTACCTCAGAAAAATCAAATAAATGAAAAACAAAAAAAATCAAAAAGATTCTGATAATACTTCCAAAGCTGTAGATGAAGGACTAGTTCCTCATTTGCCATTTCCTCATGCAATGAAATCTATATCCCCTTTTAATAAAGGGAACACAAAAATAGATGAAATGATGGAGACTTTCAAGTAAGTCAAGATAAATCTACCTTTGCTTGAGGCAATCAAACAAATTCCAGCATATGCAAAATTTTTGAAAGATGTTTGCACTCACAAAAGGCAGTCTAGGATACAGTTATCCAAGAAGGTCTTTGTTGTGGAAAGAGTTAATCAGGTGTTGTCTATTGCCACACCTCCTCAACTTCAAGATTCTGGCATCCCCACAATCCCTTGCATTATTGGGGAACATACCATTGAAAAGGCTTTATTAGATCTGGGTGCTAGTGTCAACCTATTTCCATATTCTGTATATGAGAAACTAGGTTTGGGAGAATTAAAACCCACTCATGTGGTGTTACAACTAGCAGACAGATCTGAAAGGAAGCCAGTTGGGATGATTGAAGATGTATTGGTGGGATTAGATAAATTTTTCTATCCTGCTGATTTTCTAGTTTTGGACATGGAACCTACCAAAAGCAAAACTTGCATCCCTGTCATTTTGGGAAGACCATTCCTAGCTACAGCAAATACTTGCATTCAATGCAGGTATGGTATTATGGAAGTCTCTTTTGGAAATATGAAGGTAAAATTAAATGTTTATAATGCAGTCACACAGCCTCAATTCAGCTCTGTGGAATGTTTTCATGTTGATCTATTGGATGAACTGGTAGAAGGGACTTTACAATAGTTTCTGCAGTGTGAAGATTTCACCACAAATGCAAAAGATGCTTGGGAAAATTCTAAGGAAGAAACAGTTTGTACCTCAAAGTCTGACGAAGTAAATGTTGTGCAAGGAACTCATAATAAATCAGCAAGTTTCTCTTCTTGGAAACCTGCTACTCTTCCCCTTCCACAAATAGCTAAGGTACCTTTGTTACCTTCTTTTCTTAGCCCACCTGATTTAGAACTGAAGCAGTTGCCATAAAATTTGAAATATGTGTTTTTAGGAGATCATAAATCATTGCCTGCGATTATTTCTTCCTCCCTCACAAAGGAGCAGGAGGAAGAGTTGCTGATTGTTTTGAAAGAACATAGAAGGGCAATTGGCTGGACTATTGCTGATTTGGGAGGAATCAATCCAGCTGTTTGCATGTACAAAATCCATTTGGAAGAAAATGCAAACCCTTCAAGGGAAATGCAAAGGAGGCTGAACCCTCATATGCAAGAAGTGGTCATGAAAGAGGTTGTTAAGTTGTTGGATGCAGGGGTCATTTACCCCATTTCAGATTCAGCTTCGGTGGCACCTACACAGGTGGTACCTAAGAAATCTGGGATCACTGTTGTAACCTCAGATTCTGGTGAGCTTATGTCATCCAGACAAACAACTGGGTGGAGGGTCTGTATTGATTACAAAAAATTAAATTCAATGACCAGAAAAGACCATTTCCCTCTCCCATTCATTGATTAGATTTTAGATAAGCTAGCAGGAAAAGCTTATTACTGTTTTCTTGATGGTTACTCTGGTTACAACCAGATTCCTGTGTACCCACAAGATCAGGAAAAGACCACATTCACTTGCCCTTTTGGCACTTTTGCCTATAGGAAAATGCCTTTTGGTCTTTGTAATGCTCCTGCTACCTTTCAAAGATGCATGTATTCGATTTTCTCTGATATGATTGACCAATTTATGGAGATTTTTATGGATGATTTTTCAATCTACGGAGACAGTTTTTCCCAGTGTTTGCATCATCTCAAATTGGTGTTACAGATATGTGAAGAAACCAATCTAGTTTTGAGCTGGGAGAAGAGCCATTTCATGGTCACCCAAGGTATTGTCCTTGGCCATGTTGTTTCCCACAAGGGCATTGAGGTGGACAGAGCAAAAATTGATTTAATTGCACATTTACTACCTCCCAGAATTGTTAAACAGATTAAAAATTTTCTGGAACATGCTGGATTTTACAGAAGGTTCATTAAGGATTTCAGTAAAATAACCAAGCCTCTTTGTCATTTATTATGCCAAGATGTCCCTTTTGTTTTCAATAATGAATGCATGAAGGCATTTGAATTCTTAAAAAACTGTTTGATTTCAGCTCCAATATTGCAGTCTCCAGATTATTCACTACCTTTTGAACTGATGTGTGATGCATCAGATTATGCTTTGAGAGCTGTCCTTGGACAGAGAAAGGAAAAGCTGCCCCATGTCATAGCTTATGCCAGTAGATCAATGATTGATGCACAGCTCAATTACACAACAACTTAGAAGGAGCTGCTGGCAATTGTTTTTGCTTTAGAGAAATTCAGGTCATATGTCTTGGGTTCACAAATAGTGGTGTTCACTGACCACTCTGCCTTGAAATACCTTCTGTCGAAGAAGGACACCAAACCAAGATTAATCAGGTGGATTCTCCTATTACAGGAATTTGATTTACAGATCAAAGATAAAAAGGGTGTGGAGAATGTGGTGGCTGATCACCTGTCTAGAATTTTAACTGCTGAGATTGATAGGCTGCCTATCAATGAATCTTTCCCTGATGAGCAACTTTTTGCTGTTAGTGTACACACTCCTTGGTTTGCAAACATAGTCAACTTTTTGGCTACTGGAAGAATTCCTCAATATTGGAATAAAATGGATAAAGATCTCTTCTTCTCAAAGGTTAAACATTTCATCTGGGAAGATCCTTATCTGTTTAAGAGTTGTGCCGACCAAATAATAAGAAGATGTGTCCCTGACCAAGAATTTCATAGAATACTTTCTATTGTCATGAACAGGCCTGTGGAGGTCATTTTAGTGGAAACAAAACTACTGCAAAGGTTTTGCAGTGTGGATTTTATTGGCCTACACTTTTCAAAGATGCTCTGCAAAGACCTTTGTAAGTCTTGCAGAATCGCGAGAATTGGGCAACATTTCCAAGAGAAACTCAATGCCTTTACAGCCTATTTTGGTAGTTGAGTTGTTTGATGTTTGGGGGATAGACTTCATGGGTCCCTTTCCTCCTTCCAATGGGTGTAATTTTATTTTAGTAGCTGTGGATTATGTATCCAAATGGATTGAAGCCACAGCCACTAAAACCAATGATCACAAAGTGGTGCTTAAATTTCTAAAGGATCACATTTTTTCCAGGTTTGGTTTTCCTAGAGCTATTATCAGTGATGGGGGAAGCCATTTTTGTAATAAACATTTTGAAACTTTATTGAAAAAATACTCTGTGACTCATAGAGTAGCTACTCCATATCATCCACAAACCAGTGGACAAGTGGAGATTTCCAATAGAGAAATCAAACATATACTGGAAAAGACTGTGAAGAAGGGCAGAAAGGATTGGTCCTTTAAGTTGAATGATGCATTGTGGGCATATAAGGCAGCCTATAAAACCCCAATTGGCATGTCCCCATTCAGGTTGGTCTATGGAAAAGCATGCCATTTACCAGTGGAATTAGAATATAAAGCCTTTTGGGCCATTAAAACATTGAACATGGATCTAACTACTGCTGGTAATCACAGGAAATTGCAACTTGCTGAGTTGGAGGAGCTGAGAATGGATGCATACACAAATTCAAGAGTTTACAAAGAGAAAGTCAAAGCCTTCCATGATAAAACTTTGTTAAGAAATGAGTTCACAGCTGGCTCTAAGGTACATTTAACTCAAAACTTAAGTTTTTTCCTGGAAAGCTGAGATCCAGATGGGAAGGGCCATATACTGTCATTCATGCAGCTCCTTCTGGGGCTGTTGATATCTTAGATCCAAGTAATGGAAGAATCTTGAAAGTAAATGGTCAGAGGCTCAAACCATGCATTGAAAATACCCAGGAGCCTATGCTGCCCATCTATCATCAGGAACCTCCCCAAATCAGATGGTATACAACTGTACAGTATGTTTTTATTTCATAGTTTTTGCTTAGTTTTCTTTTTCTCTGTTTTTATTCATGTTTGTTCTCTTTTCGCATGGTTTAAATATGTGAAAAGTTAAGTCGCAAAGTAAAAATTGTCTTTTCGCAAAGTTCAATTTACTTTTCGAAAAGAATCTGGATTTGTAACAAACTTCTCGAAAGCAAGGATTTGCTTTTCGAATAGTCGTTTCTGAAGCCATTTTCTTTTTGAAAAGATGTTTCTGAAGCCATTTTCTTTTCGAAAAGATGTTTCTGAAGCTATTAACTTTTCGAATGGTACTGATGCCATTCTTAGTTGTAAAAAGGTCTGTTTTGGAACTTTTCGAAAACTTAAAAAGGACTTTGCGAAATTACCTTTGAGCATATTTAAACCCTTTCGAAGTAAGGGTTTCATATTCGAAAGCTTTCTGAGAACGTCCCATTCCACAGAAACCCTATTTCTTTCTTTCCTTGCGTGATTTTAGAATCTAGCCACACTTATCTTCACCTTTGTTCGATCGTTTAAGCTTTCAGAGAAGGATTTTAGCTTCTGGTCTGGGGGATTTCAGCAAGCAAGCAACACGTTCAATCAAAAACCCTAGATCTCGGTATTTTTCTGTGCATTCCCTCTGTTTATCATTTGAAAAATTTGATTTTATGTCAGCATTTGTTGTGGGCGTTTTCATACACAAATTGAGAATGGGAAAAGCTAAAAAATCATTGGCTGCCATGTTCCCAAAATCCTCTGCTAAGAAAGTTAGCAAACCTACCCCAAAAGGAAAAACCAAAACTTCAGCCAAAAGAAAACTATCAATGGATAAAGCGGATAGGATTGAGAAAGGGAAGAAAGTAAGACATGAGGAACCCATCCCTACAGCTGCTAGTCCTGAGCCTGAGCTTCCTCCTCTGCCTATGCATTTGGTACTGCCAAATCCATTCATTGAAGCTTCGCTAATTCTAGCTTATTGTGGGATTTAAACTTTTTTCGTCAACAAACCGGACTGTCTGCTATCTTTAAGATACATGAGAGATGCCTCACTAAGCAATATCCTTACCCCTCTGCCCGAGAAAATTTATCCACGAATGGTGAAGTTATGGTACCAAAACCAGGTAAAAGTCACTGAAAAAGATGCTGATGTCCCTACCCTGGTTATCGTTATTGATGATTGCGATCTAACTGTCACATATGAAGACATAGGGAATGCTTTGGGGATACCTTTCCAATTTGATCCTTCTGGTCCATTGGCTGCACCAGAAGCAGCCTCCTTTAGAGAAATGGCTGCACATTTAACCCAAGGGATCGTTGGCACTGGACAGTCCATAATGAGGAGAGACTTAGCACCTCAATTATTTATTGATGGATTCAATTTTGAGGGGCAGTTTTTATGTCACCGGGCACAACCAAGAAAGGAGAACACCAATTTTAGAGGCTCTCTTTCATTTTTCTAAGGGGCAGTTCTTCAATGCCCCTATGTTAATTTTTGAAGCCATGGCTGATATTAGTGCCAAGTTGAAAAAGGAGCAGAAATTAGCTGGACTCCCATTTGGTAGATTGATCACAGCCCTCCTAAGAGCTAAGTTTGACATTGATGACCAGGAGCCATTTGAAGTCATCGCTCCTCACAATTTTGGGAAAAAGGCTTGGACTACAAGCCAAGCAATGCTGAAAAGACTGAGAGAGGAAGGTGAGCTCACTGCAATTACTCTTGAACTGCATCTTCAGAATCATAATGAACACCCTGCAGCTCCCTTAGAACCAGCTTTGCCAGATCCTGTGGTGCCCAGCTCTTCAGCTGCACCCATTCTTGAAGAAGCTATCCTTCCCATGGTGACCAGCTCTTCAGCTGCACCAATTCTTGAGGAAGTTGGCCTTTTACCCTCCTCACCTAGTCCAGCTCCTGCCACTTCACCTATCCCAGCTGTCCCATCTCCCATACCCACCATTATCCCAATTGCAGATTCTCCCTCTACACCAACCACTCCAACCATACTCACACCACCAATTTCTCCCACCAAAGCCCAAGTTTTGGCTACAGATCTTATTGCCCAATCTCCTTGCACTCCTCTGCTCCAAAGCCTCTCAAGTTCACCTGCTCATTTAGCCCACACACCTGAAGTATCCCATACACCTGAACCTGAGCCTTTCACTACAGAGGCTTATTCCTCATTAATGGGATCTATTTTTGAAAACGTGGGGCTTGAACCTGTCCCTATACCTGACCCTCATCATTTCACTCACTTACCTACTTCTCCCTTTACAGCCATTTCACCCATTGCACCTCCACCATCCACTTCAGTTTTACCAGTCCCTGCTATGCATACCTCCCCCACACCTGAATCTATTAACCAAATACTTGCCTTCCTCCAATCCATCCAAGCCCAACTACAGATCAACACAGAAAACCAGTCTGTGACCAATGACCTTCTCCAAACCTTAGCCTCCACATCCCACACAACTACCATTACCACTGTACCTACTGTTGATGCCCATGCTACCCAAACTGAACCAGAGGTAGTATTGGTTGATCTGCCCACCCCCACCACTACTGCCCATGCTACCCAAACTGAACCTGAAGTACCTCTGGTTGAGTCCCCTTCACCACTCCTCACTTTCTCTGATCAAGCCACTCAGACCGACCCTCTGAAGTCATCCTTCTGGACACTTCTTCTCCCACTCCCACAGCTGGGATACCTTTGGTCCCCTACCATTCCATTCCCCTTCCTAGATTTGCCACCCTCAGAAGAGCCATGGAAGAAAATCCATATATCTGTAGAGATGTCCTCAAGGGGTTAGCTGATTTGCAAGCTTACATTAGAACCCCTTATGAAAACCAGATTCGGAAATTGGAGTTATTCATGAAATTTGAGAGAGAGAAAATGATGGACCTGCTGGGTCAAACTTTTCAGATGGTTCTGAGTGAGCAGCACAAGGTGACCATGTTACAAGCACAACTTGACCAGGAAAAATTGAAGACCACTAGACTTGGAAAGTACATTGGCCTCACCAAAAAGATCAAATCAGAGGAATACACTGAGCTGTAAAACACAATCCAGGAGAAGGCTAAATCAAGTTCAGACTCTAATACTGATTCTAGTTCTGACTCTGACAGTGACTCCTGTTCTGATCCCATTGAACCAACTTATGATACAGATTTTGACCCCAGTTATTAAAGCACTTTGTACTTATCTGTGTTATGAGTTTGTAATATAAACTTTTGGTTTTTCTTGTGAAATTACTGTGCATTTTTGTTCTTTCTTCTTGTCATTATGATTTTTTTCCTGATTGTTCTTTTCTTTGCTTTGGACCAGTGTGGACCCTGCTCCCCTTAGGTTTGGGGGTGTGGCAGAAATGTCAATAATCAATAATTGAGTTAACATCAATACAGCTTATGATCAGTGGAATTTTTGAAAATGAAGTAATTTCACACCTGCTGTTTTGAAAAAAAATGAAGAAGTTAAAAACTTTTTGAAATTAATTTCTAGTGTAATTCTAATACTTTCATGAAGTGAATGTCAGGAAATTTTCAAAAGCAAATTGATGTTTTAGTAAACCTAAAAAGAGGGAAAACTGTGATGATATGCCTCAGGAATTTGATAAAAAACCACACCCAGTGAGGTTTGGGCCTGAAATGTATTCTTTGGAGGTATGAATTGGCAATTTTTTCTGCTTTTGGGACTGATTGAACCTGCTTACTTTCACTAGAAGTTACACATATCCAAATTGAAATAATTTGACAGCAATCGTGATATTAAAGACATGATGTAAGGCCTCCTTTTGGAGAGTTTGAACCTTACAAAGCCCCACCTTTTGAAAATGCCGTTGATACACACCATTTGAGCTTTACAAATCTAAGATTTCTTTGAAACCTCATCAAATAACCTCATCAACTTCATTTAGTCTAACCCTCACTCTAAGAAGTCAGAAGATAAAGGGAAGGAAGCTGAAGAAAGGAGAATTGAGTAACAATTTGACAATAAAAGAAGAATAATAATTGAAGGCAATGATGTACCAGCAGAAGAAATGTGGCATTCCAGTCAATGCTAATTTGGAAAAAAGAAAAAAAAGAAAAGAAGAAGAAAAAAGAGAGAAGGCATTTCATTGGAAGTTTGAAAAAGAAAGAGAAAAAGATGGCCACTTTGGCTCTGGAAATTCAAAGAAGAAGATGAAAATATGCTGAATTAAGGAAGGTTTGTTTATCACCTCCTTACCTTGACTGACTTCTCAATTTTGAACACCATTCCACCCCTTTATTCTTGATAAATTTCACCCATAAGCCACATTACAACCCCAGTAAAGTCCTTACTGATCAATGAGGGATTGAGCTGTCACATGAAGATAAGAATTTGTGTAATCTATGGTGAAAAGAGCAGTGAATTCAGAACTAAAAAGCAATGCCTATGCTCATGCTTACAGTCCTATTTGAGGAGAATCGCTCTTTGAGGTGAAATAGTACAACCCTCTTACTTACATGTTGAGTGAAAATCCTGGAGAGAGTTGGGTTTGAAATCAACTCATTGGGGTAACATCAAAGCGGGATTCTTAAATAGAAGGCAAGCTGTTCATTAATTTTTCTTGTAAATAACTTTTAACACTAATTGACTGAATGGTAACAGGAATTACAACAGAATTTTAGTTTTGAACTGATGTTTTTCTTGAAAATCTTCTTACAACATGACTGATGCAGGTGTGAATAATCAGATTAGATGAAAGTTTGCTGTAACAGAACTGCAGTGATCTTAACTGATTCATTGAAGAAGTTTGTGGGTATTTTCACTGAAAACCCTCAGGAGACTTCACTCCTCCACTAGGGATCACCTAGGGGTTTAAAAGGTTTGTTGCATATGCTAAATGCAACTGTGCTCCCTACAAAAGTGGCTTTTTACGTTGTTTTTAATTTTGTCATTGCTCAGGGACTAGCACAGCTCAGGTTTGGGGGTGTGTTGAGAACTGGAAAATACCATTTTTCACCCCTCAACCTGAGTCTTGATAGACCTTTGAGAGAACCAAATAAGTGTTCTAAGTGCCTGTGTTTCAGCTAACAATAAAGACAAGCTTAACCATGAAAGCAGCTTAAAAGTGCCAAAAAGATGATAATCCATGTCGATCCAAAGGAAGAAAGAAACGGGACAACCTCACTAGCTGTTAAAAGGTCTGAACTGAAGAGGCAAAGACCTGGTCTCAACCCAGAAAAGAAGTGTGGAGCAATTCGAACAGAAAAATGCACTACAAAGTGCTTTTCGAAAAGAACCTGAACTGTTCGAAAAGAACCTGAACTCTGCGAAAAGAACTAAAAACTCCAGGCTTAGTTTTCGAAGAGAACCTGAACTCTTAGAAGAGATGATTGACCTTTTCGAAAAGAAGAGAACTCCTTTCGACCAGAACCTGAACGTTGCGAAAAGAGCTTCAGAAGTTACAACACCTTGCGAAAAGTCCCCTAAACTATGCGAAATGGTATTCTGGAGAATCCCAGCTTTTGCAAGGGTAATTCAGTAATCTTTTTCACGCATCCCAATGCATTTAAAAACCTAGGGACATTCCAGAAGATTCCAAGCATGAAGCGAAGGCATATTCCATCCCATGTGAGCACCCAGAGATGAAATAACTTGGCAGGAACTTCTAGAAACTCTAACAGACTTTCAAAATGCATAACAGAATTGATGCTTATGTCGCCTGATTGGCTAAACCAGATCGAGCAATTCTAATTGGCCAGAACAGATCTAGATCTTTGTGCTCGACTACCATTGGTCGATACAGATCTGAGCACTTCTGATTGGTTGATACACATCTGAGCTGGACTTAGGGAAACTATAAATAGACGAACCATTTGCCCAATTTGGGCATCCAGATTTTGAGTTTCATTCCTATTCCCCCATTTCCAAACCAGATAGTTTGTCTGAAATTCCTGTAATAGCCTCACTTTTTACTTGCAATTGAGAGCTGTGAGATACTTCTGTAATTCAAAAGGGAGTTGTATTCAAGACTACAAATCTGAGAGCTGTTTAAGCTGTGGTCTGTAATTGTAATGGTGAATTTGAAAAGGTTGCTGTAAACCGTACATTCTCAATTGGACTCATGTTAAGGGTTCCCTCTGATCTCCTTATTGCATTAGACTCCTTTAGATTTACTATTTTTCATGCAATTTCCCTTGATTCATTAATCCTGTGAGAATTAGTGTTTGTAACTTAATCTCTCACGGCATTTGTAGTGATGTTTCTTGTTCTAAATTAAGGATTTAGAGTAAAGACTATTGGATGGTCTATGGCCATTAAAGTGGACAGACCATAGCCATAAGCCTAAATCTAATCCTTAAGTTAGATTTATTTGTCTTACATCTGTGCTTGTAGCCAGATGAAGATTGGATCATCTCTCATTTGATCTGCAGTCATTCTCATTGTATTTCAAGGACCAAATCAAAGTTAGATATTATTTCTCCATTTTTATAAGTTTACATCAAAATTCCCCCAACTCAGATCTGGATCATTTAGTTTAACTTTTACTTTTATCATTTAGTTAATGTGACAAATTCAACCTCCCATCTTATGTGCTTTCTAGATAGGATAAGAGGCCAGATCTGGTAGCTCAGATCTGGAGGTTTATCTTGCATTTTAAACAAATTCTCTGTGGACGATCTTTTACTCACTTACATTTAAAACTTGCTACAATTGGCCCTGATCTTGCAGGCTAATTCACTTCTCTCTGTGCTGATATTTCTTTACTCTTTTTAATGTTCTAGATAACTTAGCAGTTGCAAATCTGTTTTCAAAACACAAATAAATCATGCACACTTAGAATTCAACAACAGTGAGTTGGATCCTTTCTCCTCTGTGGTGATAATGTAGCCATTGGACAGGACTTCTATAGCAACAGATCTGAGTCTGAGTAATAAAACCCATCAGATCTGTACCTAATATCTTGCTTCTCACCCTTTTTATATTTATTTTCTCACACTCCATCATTCTTCTCAACCATTTATGTAGTCTAGGCATTAGGTTACCATAGGATTTAAACAATAGTGACCTTAAATCCCCTTCCATTTAGGATTGCCAGATCTGTAGTCAAATCTGGAGGGCCTACTAAAGATGGCTCCCATAGAGCTTTAGACCATTTTTTCATGTGGGACAAACTCTTACTTATTAAAACTTGCTACAACAGGCCCTATATCTTGTAGGTCTTGATTTCTTTCAGATGTACTGAATCCATCTTTGTTTCTTTTCACACTAGAGAAATAACATACAACAGTGATCCTTTGCAGTCCATCTGTTTTAGCACTAATCCGAGCGGTTTGAGTTGGCAGCTTTCACTTTAAGAAGATGTTGAATTTGAGCTTTTCATGTGTGCAGCTCATGTGCATGCACATGCTGAAATGTGCAGCTGCTAGGTGCTGAGCTTCTCAGCTGCTCGAGTCCATGGCTATCAAGTTGCATGGCTGATTGGTGCAAGGGCTCTTTCACCTAAGATTTAAGTACATCAGAGTAGATGTACTACTGCTGCATTAAATGGTGAATCAACTGACATTTCACACTTGCTGACATGTTTACATCTTCTCTGCTGAGACCTATGCAACTGCTGTAGCTTGAGATGGTGGACCACAAAGAATGTTTACACAACTTGTGCAAACACATTTCTCCCTCTCAGCTCTTAAATGATTTCAAACTCCTCCTTATTGGGCTCTTTTAACTGAAAAACTGCATTTGGGCTACAACTCCCTCCTAACTATAAAACAATCTTAAAAACAATTATTAAATACTCTAAGGCTTAGCAAAAGCTTGGTTAAAGGGGTAAAAACTGGTAAAAATCAGTGCTCAACATTGTGCTTCAGAGATGTAAGGAAACCAACCTAGTGTTGAGCTGGGGAAAGTGCAATTTCATGGTTACTCATGGAATTGTTCTTTCTCATGTGGTTTGTAACAAAAGAATTGAGGTGGATAAGGAAAAAATTGACCTGATCTCACATTTGGCTCCTCCAAAAACTGTCAAGCAAGTGAGATCTTTCCTTGGGCATGCTAGTTTCTACAAAAGGTTCATCAAGGATTTTTCAAAAAATTTGAAAGCTCTGTGCCATCGGCTATGTCAGGATGTGCCTTTTGTATTCAATGTTGAGTGCTTAACATCCTTTGAGGTTCTGAAAAATTGCTTCACTTCTGCCCCTATCATTCAGGCCCCAGATTACCCCCTTCCCTTTGTGCTTATGTGTGATGCTTCAGATTTTGCAATTGGAGCAATTTTGGGGCAGAGGAAAGATAAATTACCCAATGTAATTTATTATGCCAGCAATACATTCATTGATGCTCAGTTGAACTATACCACCACTGAGAAGGAGCTATTGGCAGTTGTCTTTGCCTTGGAAAAATTTAGACCTTATGTTTTGTTTGCACTGATCACTCAGCCCTAAAATACCTGTTGTGTAAAAAAGAAGGCAAGTCTAGGTTGATCAGATAGATCCCCCTATTATAGGATTTGATCTAGAGATCAAGGATAAAAGGAGTGTGGAAAATATGGTTGCAGCCCACTTGTCTAGAATTTTAATTGCTGACTGTGCAAACATACCTATGAATGATTCTTTCCCGGATGCGAAACTTTTTGCCATCACTGTGAGTGTTCCCTAGTTTGCAAACGTTGTAAACTATCTTCATGCGGGAAGGATTCTCCCACATTAGTCCAAGATGGACAAAGACATATTTTTCTCTCAGGTCAAATATTTTTTTTGGTAGGATCCTTACCTTTACCACTATTGTGCAAATCAAATTGTTAGGAGGTGTGTTCCTGAAAATGAATTCCACAGTATTCTTTCAATATGGCATGAGAAGGACTGTGGAGGTCCTTTTGGGGAAGAAAAATCACTGCCAAGGTGCTCCAAAGTGGATTCTATTAGCCATCCTTCTTTAAGGATGCAATGGAGCACTGGAAGACCTGTCAAAGATGTCAACAGATGGGGGCATATCCAAAAGAGATTCAATGTCATTACACCTCATCCTTTTGGTAGAACTATTTGATGTATGGGGAATAGACTTCAAGGGTCAATTTCCTCCTTCCTAGGGTTTAATTTCATTCTTGTGACTGTGGACTGTGTTCAAATGGGTAGAAGTCATTGCCATAAGAACCAATGACCACTGTTGGCGTGTCTTTCTTACCTTCAAATAGGGTCTAAAATCATTCATAAAACTAGGTAGAACACACTCACACAGACCTGCAAGTAATCAGGGTCTGTTGTAGCAAGTTTTAAAAAGATGGTGAGTAAGGGAATGTCCACAGGGAGGTTAGGTTAAAAATATGGTAAATCTCCAAATCTGTAAGAGATTTGGCACCCTAACTAATGCTAAGTTAGCTAAAAGACAGGGGAGATATTAAAAAGGGGTTGTCACTGAAGCTATATCAAAATTAAATAAAAACTAACTTGGATCGAGTTTAGGAATCTAGATCTTGTAGGGCAAGAGAGTTAAAAACATAAAATGGAGAAGAGTAGCTTGGAGATTGGTTTCACTGAATTTAGATTAGGTTAATCATGCCACAGAGGTTCAGGGCACACAATTCTTTCAACTAGCTATAAGCACAGCTGCAGGCTAGAATATTCCACTCCAAATCACAAGATCTAACTGGTCTTAAGACTATGATCTATCCACTTGAATGGTCACAGACCATCCTATATACTTTATCTGATCCAAGGATATACAGCAGACGAATCCAATTGGAGCCTGAGCTTGGACTAATCTTAAGGCCATGATTTGTCCACTTTAATGGTCACAGATCATCCTAGGGATCTCCTCCAAAACAAAAGCATCAGTCAGAACAATTAAAACCACTACATATGCTACAATTCTAAGGTCACAGACTCAGGGAATTACAGGAGTATCAGATCCAGGGAGATCAGATTGTATCCAAGAGGTCTACCAGTTAAGTGGGTGAGCTGATCTACAGACTCCTCTACACAAATCCGATCGAGCACCAAATGAAACCAAAGGAACTTTAGATCTAATTATAGCATTAAAAACAATATTCACATTGCCATCAAACTCACTCTATAATGGAAATGCTCTCAGATCTGTAGTCTGTTCAGCAGTGAACCCATAATAACACTCTCAACCTTACCCAATTACAGATCTAACCTCTCTCCTCGCTACTCCAGGGGAATTAGCCAACCATTGTTGGGCTAAAGGATGGAAAATGGAATTTCTTTGCAAGCTCTAATCTCCAGAATTTTGCTCTGATCTCGATCTCCCTCTAATTGAAATTGGGGGTCTCTATATATAGCTTTCTCCTTTATTTTTCCTGCCAAAACTCCTTTCTAGAAGGTCCTCAAAGTTTGTTAGGGTTCGGTTAGAGCACGTGGGTCGGTTAGGGTTTCCTAGGGCATCTTTTAGAGCCGTCGTGCTGGTCCCCAAGTGCCTCAGGTTACGTGAAGCAGGTCACCAAGTCACAGCGTGTGCATAGCTGATTTTTTGAGAAGTTCTGCACACGATTTCGATAGGTTGGGGAAGCTTCCGACAGGTTCTGGTAAAGATTTTTAGTCCTTTCGCCAGGTTCTCCAATCCCTTCGATAGATTCCAATAGGATGAGCTTTGAGGCTTCATCTTCACTGCACTATATCTGGAGCATTCGACAGGTTGGAGGAGTAGTTCGATAGGTTGGGATACCATTTTGTCAGGTTGTAGCTTTGCATTCCATCACTTCTATAGGATGCCTCTCACTCCTATCGAAAGGCTCAAACATCCTTCAATAGGTGCTATTCCAGCACGTCCATTTTGTTAGGTTCATGAGGTCTTCCGATAGGTTCTGGAGACCTTTCGATAGGTTCAGGAACCCTTCGATAGGTTCCCTTTTCTCCTCAGGTACATTTCGCCAGGATGAAATCTGTCTTTCTCTCAACTGTTCGATAGGTTCTTGGATCCTATCGAATTTCACAATCCTCACAACTTATTCTTCTTTCTGCCTTCAAATTCTATCGAAACCTCACCAATCTGCATGAATTCCTCCAATTTAACTCTTAGCTCCTATCAAAATCTTCATATGTCCTCTCGATAGGATGTTTTTGGCCTGTCTTCACTTCCATCGCCTTGTTCTACTGTAGTAAAGCACTCTAAGGGTCCAGTAATGTGTTACCCTCTGGTGTGCTATTGCTGGGTCTGTCCTGTGCTGAGAGATGACCCCTTTATGGGCATTCTTGAGTGGTTTTCTTCATTATTATCATCTTTTATTACAATCTACAAAATACACTCAACAGCGACTTATTAGTGTGCTCACAGGTCTGTCAATGGTCAGGTTAAAGGGTGAAAAGTGGCATTTTTCACCACTTAATAACCACATAGTTGTCCTTAGATTTTTGAAGGACAATATCTTCTCTAGATTTAGCACCCTCAGAGCCATCATTAGTCATGGGGAGAGTCATTTCTGTATCAAGTACTTTGAGGGACTGCTGAAGAAGTAATCTGTTAGACATAGAGTGGCTACTCCATACCACCCACAGACCAGTTGGCAAGTGGAGATCTCAAATAGAGAAATTAAGTACATTTTGGAGAAAACTGTGAGGATTGATAGGAGGGGCTGGTCCCTGAAGCTGCAAGATACCCTGTGGGCTTATAGGTCTGCCTACAAAACCCCTATTGGAATGTCCCCTTTTAGAATAGTTTATGGCAAGGCTTGTCATCTACCAATGGAGTTAGAACAAAGGGCTTACTGGGCAATTAAAACTCTAAATTTTGATCTAACTACTGTTGATTCACATAATAAATTGCAATTGGCTGAGCTAGAGGAGCTAAGATTGGAGGCCTATGCAAATTGAAGAATTCACAAAGAGAAAGCCAAGGCTTTCTTTGACAAAAGCCTATAGAGAAAGGACTTTGAGGCTGGTGCCAAGGTATGGTTGTTCAACTCCAAACTGAAATTCTTCCCAAGAAAGTTAAGATCCAGATGGGATGGTCCTTTTGTTGTAACTCATGCATCCCCATCTGGGGCTGTGGAGATAATGGACCCCACTTCTGGGAAGATCATTAAGGTGAATGGTTAGAGACTCAAGTTATATAGAAAATTCCATGGAGTCCACTGTAACCATGTATCTTCGAGACCCTCCCACTCATGAGTGATCCACAGCCATGTACACTTTGTAAAATAACTATTTTGTGTGTTTTTAAAATTCTATCTTTTGATGCTTTTAGTTTGTTCTTTTAGATTATCTGGATCTGAATTTATGAGTCTTCATCTACCATCGATTGAGCCATCTGCATGTGTGATTTGAGTGTGTAGAGTAGACTGTGCAACTAGGGGTTTAAATTGATTGACTGCTAGGATCCATGTTGTGAACATATGTGTGCATGAATTATGCAATGGGCAAGAGTCTCACAGCTATGAAATAGTTGAAATGTGACAGAAATATGGTGTTGGTGCATCATGGCAGGGTGCATGATAGTTTGAATGCACATGCCAATGGGCTGGCACTGAGAAGCAATAGATTTGGCCCTGTCGTGAAGCTCATTTTCAACTGCGCGAGTAGTAAATTTCTTACTTATTCCTAGCTCATGAGGCTCATTTCTTATAATCTGATCCTCGCGATAACCTGGCGAGAGCCTCGCGAAGCACGGTTTTCAATGATTTAAACCTCGCGATTGCTTCTTCTTCATTTCATCTCTCTATCCTAGCTTCCAGCGCACAACACAAATCTGTCATTTCCATTCCTTCACCTTCACTGCCATTTTGCCCATGCCATTATACCCTACTCCTGTCACTTTGCTGAATGTCAACTCCCAAGCATTTTGCACCTAACAAAGAGCAGATCGGTTCACTGTGCAAGTTCTAAGCTAAAACCCTAGCTTTCGGAGGGAAAATGCTTTATTTTCTTAGCTGTGAGTTTAATTGCATTTCCTCTGGTCTACTATTTGATTTTGTGGGAGAAATTTGTGCGGTGAAACCTCAATGGAGATGTAGCTACCTAGGGTTTGAGTTTTCAGGCCTAGAACTTGGTATTTTGAGAAATGGTTGACAAAACCCCATTCGTGGAAGAACTTGAAGACCTATTGAGCCCCCCTCCAACAAACATCCCCACAGTAACAAGAAAATCAGTGAGGATTGCTGACGCATCCATTGTGGAGGGCACTGATGCCCCTGTACCCCCATTTGTTAACCCTAAGAAGAGGGCTACCCCAAAGAAGAGGGCAAGGACTGCCACTCTGAGCCCTAAAAAGTCCAAAAAATAGAAGAAGGGCACGGAGGTTGTCCCTGAAGTTAATCCCCTGACAACTCCTACTGATTTTATGGTTGCCATTAAATTGGAGCTTGAGACTGCCTTTGATAAGGAATTTTTTGAGAAGAAGCCCTTGACTGCCCCATCTATAGAATTTTTGACCAAGGCCTCCTTGGTATCTCTGCTCAGGCTCCTATTAGAGTTAGCCTTTCTTAGGTTAGTCCAGTTATTCTATCAGAACATCAGGGTCAGGAAAGATAAGGATGGAAACCCTGTGTTGCTGATCCTAGTGGATAATTTTAAAATGTTAGTGGATCCATCTGTGATAGCCCAAGTCCTAGGGATACCAGCTGCCTACAACCTAGAGTGTACCTTGGTAGCACCTTTTACTGCTCTCATTACTGTGATTGCTGAGAAGATAACATAAGGGAAAAAGGCTTCAGGAGACTCCATCAGGAGGAGAGACTTGGAGCCTAGTCTGCTTTTCATGGATCATGTTCTAAGAAAAATATCTATGTTACCGAGCACCAGCAGGAGAGAAGGGCACCCATAGCTGATGCCATCTATAGTTTTTCTCAAGGGCATTGTTTTGCTGCTGCCTAGTTGATCTTTGATGGAATGATGGATATTCACTTCAAGGTAGAGAAGAAACAGAAGCCCCATGCACTTCCATACAGCAGGCTTATCATATCACTGCTAAAAAGAGGCGGTTACTAGTTGCAGATGGGGGAGGAGACAGAGACACTGCCACCTATTCAGTTTTAAAAGAAACTTTGGGGGATTAGTCTGACAATGGTGAAGAAGAAGAATGATCAAAAGGCTGAGGCAGCCCCCACCATCCAAGAACCACAAGCTGCAGCTGCTGCTGCTAAATAAGATGCTCCTGCTACTGCTACATCAGATGCTACTACTGCTGTCAGCTCAGCCATTCCACACACCACCACTCAACCTTTCATCATCACCACCAGCCCAATGTCAGTTCCTCCTCCACCCGCCAGTCCACCCACCATTCCATCCCCTGCATCTTCGACAATCCCAATCCCCATCCCCAGTATTTCTTCATCAGCCCCTTCCCAAATAACCACACCTATCCCTGTGCCCGACCCCAGTCAACCCACATTTCCTTTCACTTTATCCATTCCCACAATTACAAGAACATATAAAAAGAAATCCACTCATCCATCTAAAGCAACCACCACATCCCAATCCACTACCATACCTAAGCCTACTCCTAATTCCATACCCATTACCTTACCCCCAACCAGCTACACACCAGACCTCACACCACAACCTATTCCAAGCCCAGACCCCATTCCATTACCCTAGCCTATACAAGACTCTCTTCCAACCTCAATAACCACCTCTATTCCAGACCTACCTACACCTTTTCCTTATGATGATAGTGAGCTTTTGGCCACTGACATTGACTAGCCCAATACCTCTACACCCATTGAACCTGACACCTTTGACCACCTTGACCAATCCGTTCACTTTTCCCCTTCCCATGATCAAGACCCATACACCACTGAGGGATACTCAGCGATGATGGACTCCATCATTGGGGACATCATGTATGAGTTCACACCTCTTCCTGACTCCCCACAGCCCACCCACTTTCACCATGCCCCAACCTCCCCTTTCCAGCCCATCCCAACCACTCAACCTACAATCCCAGCCATCCCAGATCCCTTACCTCAAATATTTACCCTCCTAATTTTACTTCAAACCCAACTGTTAGCCAACACCCAAAACCAAACCATACTCTAAACTAGCCTCCATTCAACCCAATAATCCTTTACCCCCTCCACCCAACCACCTTCATCTTCACCCAGACCTGATCCTATTCCCCCTACCTCACCTCAGCCACTACCTTCTGTGCTGACAACAGCTGTTGCCACACAGTCACACATTTAGCCTATAGAGTAACCCCTTATTCAGCCCTCCCTGGCCTCTACCTCCACACAAACCCATTTTGAGGTAGAGGAACTACCCCTCCTTCTCCCTACCTTTACCTCTGTCTTTACACAAATTTTGAAAGAGGAACCATTCAGCCTACCCATATTTACATCAACCTTTACCCAGATAGACCCTGAGCCTGAGGAGATGGTTCCTACCCCACCAACCTTCACCTCTACCCACACCCAGACTGAGCCTAGTGAGGAGGAACTAACACCCACCCTTCCACCTACATCATCCTTCCCATCATCATCAGCCACTCCTTCCCATAAATTTGAGGACCCTACTGAAAGGGCCATTATTCAAACTTCCTCAAATCCAATGCCCCCATTTTCCACCCTTAAAAGAGCAATAGATGAAAACCCTTTTATCATGAGGGATGTCATTAGAAGGATGGCTGAGCTCAACCAAAGGGTAAAGCAGTCATTGATAGTTGAGATTGCCCAATTACAGCTAGACTATCAAGTTGAAATGAGACAACTAGAGGAAACTAGGATATAAGCCCTAAAATTATACCAATTATATAAGGAGAAGGCAGAACAGTTGGCAAAGCTCGCAGACACCCTCCAAGCAACAATCTCTGTCATAAAGCCACCATCAGCAGCAAGAGTGAAAATCAAGGAGCCTTCTCAACAACAGGGCAACACCATGCCCAAGAAGCCAGCTACCAAAAGAACCAAGGTTGGTGCTGGCAGTGCTAACATTGTGAAGAAAGAGAAGAAGAAATATTCAGAGAAATATAACTAGCAACCTGATTTTGTCTTGAGTTCAGAGTCAGATACAGATTAGTTTAGGTTGTAGTATTGTTAGTTGTACATAGAGGCTGTAATTATTGTCTGTCTAGGTATATTTTTATAAATTCATTATTCTGTAGTCACTTTGTAGTCTGTTTGTTTTGTAACTATTATCTTTAGTTCTTGTTAATGGAAATTTCTTTTTCTTATGTGCCTTACTTGTTTGGCTGTGATAATTATAATTTCTGTGCAAGTTAGTTTCATGTTTTATGCTAATAACTTTAACTTGTACCTTGCTGCCCCTGATGTCTTATTCTTTGGAATAGTGAGGACACTGCTCCTCATAGGTTTGGGGGTAGGGCAGGGTAAGCCAATGATATAGTTAACCTAAGTGCAGTAGTTTTGATTAAGTGTAATAAATAGAGTGCATCCACCTAAGTAATTTTGAAGAGGAAATTTAAAACTGATACAAACTATGAAACTCACTAAAAAATCAATTACTTTCATGAGGTGAGCATCAAGAGAAACCTTTCACAATCAGAACTTAGTGAACTAGTAATGAGAGAAAAAGGTGAAAACTTACCCCTTGAGTTTAATTGAAGACCATACCCAATGAGCTTTGAGCCTGAATTTATTTTTTTAGAGTGTCTACGGCAACCTTTTCTACTCTAAGGGTTGACAGATTCAACCTCTTTGCACTAGAAGTTAGGCACCCCAAGTTGAAACTGTTTGACAATAATCATGACACTAAGGAGATGATCAAGACCTTCCTTTAGTTAGTTTGAGCCTAAAGTACCACCCATTGAAACTGCCCTTTTTCATACACCCTTTGAGCCTTAAATTTCAGTTTTTCTTCAAGATACACCTGAGTACTTATACCTAAACCTGTAGACCTAATTAACCTTACCCTCACTCTAAGAATACAAAAGTAAAGGAGAAAGAGATGAAGGTAGATAAGCTGGGTTCAACATTTAGGGATGAAGGAGAAAAGCAGCAGGTGGACAACGGTGTATCTTTGGGATAGTGTGGTATGTCATAAAAAATGAAAAAACAAAAATAAAAGAGAAGTCAAGAGGATAACTTCATCTGAAAATTGAATGGAAGAAGAGAGGTTGGCCAGTTTGAATATAAAAAATGTCAATGAAGATGAAGTATGATGAATTCAAGAAGGTGAAGTCAGGAATCACCTCCTTACCTTACTAATTTCTCAGTTATGAATCTCTTTTATCCCTTCCATTCTTTTCAAACCTCACCCATAAACCGCATTACAACCCTTGTAAAAGGCCTTGTTGATCCTAAGTGAAATGAACTGTCATGTGGAGATAAGAGAATGTTTGATCTATGGTGAGAAGTCCTTAATGATGTCAGAAATTAGCAGCAACTGCATATGCTCATTCTTGCAAACCCATTTGGGGTCTGTAACTACTCTTGAGCCTGTGTGAACTGAAACATCCTTTAAATTCATTTGTGAGAGGAAACCCTGGTGAGCATTGGGTCTGAGATTGAACTTATTAGGCATTGTTTGAACCTAATTTTTGAATCATTGGTAAGCTTAGTACTGGTTTGCACATTATGTTTCTTGTTGTCAGTTGATTGGTTTAATAAGTATACATGCATGATTTAGGTGTTAACTATTGGCATTCGATGTCTTTAAACTCCTCAAATTTGAAAGATCAAAAGTGGACTGATACTCTATTTGTTGAAAACTAATTTAATCATGCTTGCACTTGAGTTAACTATTTTATTGAGATGTTTATGGGTATCTTCACTGAAAACCCTTAGGAGACTTCACTCCTCCACTAGGGATCACCTAGGGGTTTGAAAGGCTTGATGCATAAGCTAAATGCATCCGTGCTCCCTACGAAAGTGGCATTTAAATTATTTGAGTAATTGTTTAAATTTTACATTACTCGAGGACTAGCAAAGATTAGGTTTGGGGGTGAGTTAAGCACTGAAAAAAACCATTTTCACCTCTTAACCTAACCTTTACAACTCCTTGGAGCCATTTAATAATCCACTTTTGAGTTTGCTTTGCAGTTAAGAATTAATTGGTAGCTTAGTACAACAGTCATGTTTTAGAGGCCAAGATGAGCGGGATTTATAGCCAAGGGCTACAGCTGAAGGAAGAACAAAGGATACACCAGGGTGGTACACACCATGGTGACTATTTTGGCTGCTGAGATGGATCCTAGAAGTTAGATGGATGAAAGAAAAATGGGCCAAGCAGTGAACACTATTGTAGCAGCATGTGCATTGCAGCAGAGAAGAGAAATGTCAAACTCGCGTAGTACTTAAGCAGTCCAATTTGGCCTGAACAGCCCCCTTGCACAGCTCTCACTTAGCTCAAGTCTGCAGCAATAAAAGAGCTTGCGCAGTGCACTATAGCAGACCTAAAGCTTGCACACAACTCGCGCAACTCAAAAGGAGAGAAAGCCCTAGAAGATATTATTGCCAAGCTCTCGCGCAAACTCCATGCAAAAAGACAGAGCCAGCGATGTGAGATGTGCATCCCATCCTGGCGATCAACTCCGCGTAGCTCAAAGCTCATCCTCGCGACAACCTAGTGAGATGCAATTCAGCCTAGTGAGATCCTCATGACTTGAGCCACCTAGAGAATCATCTGCGTGAGCTATGCTACTCAATACAAAAGGGACCTCGCGAGGCTCATTCTACTGCAAGTACAACCACACGATAACTTTGCGAGAGGCAAAAATATAGTACTCATTCGCACGAAGCTCGGGATCCCCACTTCTCAGTTCATACACAGGGACACTTTGGGGAATTTTCAACTTCTAGGGCACACATATTGAGGCTCTAATCTATTTCCCACTTCCCGAGGCATCCAAGGGTCACAATTGGGCCACGTCTTCAACCAGCAAATAGGGTTTGCCTCTTCTGTGCTCCTATTGGCCAAGGTAGTGAGAGACTTGGAATTTAAGCTGTAATGTTTTAGTAGAAACCTATCTGATCTTCAACAAAAATTGGCTATGAGCTCAAGAGTGCTTAGGTCATTAGGGTTGTGGTTAGATCATCCATTTTTTTTTTCTTCCTTAGCTCAACATTTGATGGCTAGGATCTTTTGTAAGTAGATAGTTTATTTTAGTTTGCAATGGGTTTTGTAAGAACTTTGGTGTTGATTTGAGCTTCTGCACTGGCTATTACCTTGAGTGCAAACATTGTATGTTTCCTTTTTATAAATGCAATTCCATTCTTATAGCTTAATTGAATCTATATATTTTTTATGTTTTGCACATGAATTTCTATGGATTTGAAGCACCCATGGCTGCTTGAGCTTGTAGCCCTATAACCATAGTGGCAGTAGCAATTATCCTTTTCTATTTCATCATCTCTGAGGATGATAACCTCTGGGATAGCCTGTGACCATTTAAGTGGACAGACTATAGTCCTAAGGCTGGTCTAAATCACAAATCTGAGATAGATTCTTCTTCTCTACAGTTGAGCTAGTCATTGCTATAAAAGGCCTACAATGACCTAGACTCAGCTAGTCATTACAAACTTGTGAGTTAGGTCATTGTAGGCCTTTTATAGCAATGACTAGCTGAGTCTAGGTCCCCATTCAACCTCTGATTATTTGTGGTTTCCACTAGATTTTCAAGGGTTGATTGCTCCTATAAATGCATGAGCATGTACCCTTGCAAATCTAGTCTCTATAATGGTATTCATGTTCTGATTTAATTCATTGGTTGGAGGAAATCACTAGGATAGTGTGTGACCATTTAAGTGGATAGATTCTTGCCTTAAGATCAATCCATTCCCTTGGAGTAGGTTAGTTTTCTGAGTTTAATCCATGTGAGTTGATCATCTCCCTAGGATAGTCTGTGACCATTTAACTGGACAGATTATAGCCTTAAGAAAGTAGTCTAATTCACAGGGGTTGATGTGGATTCCTCTACCTTGTTGATGTGCTTGTAGCCATCTGAAGGATCACTGCAGAGTCACCTCTAGATCTGAGTTGCACAACTGACATAATCTTAGCTGCATACTTCTCATCATTTTGCCTTTATTTTACCACACCATTAGTACCTTCTTTAAAACCCATTTTATAGTATAGGACTATATTTTATATCTTAGTTTTAGTTGTGATAACCCTAAAAAATCCCTTTCTTCAAGAATGTCAGATCTTTAGTCAGATCTGGAGGCCTACTAAATAACCCTCTTTGGGTTCTAGATCAGACCTCCCTATGGGACAAACTCTTACTTCTTAAAATTTGCTACAGCAGGCCTTGGATTCTTATAGGATTGTGTTTGCTTCCCTGGATTCTTGCAGGAATGTGCTTGCTTTGTGTTTTACTCCATCTCATTCACCTTTATTTCCTATCAGATTTTTAACCACTCATTTTGTAATAAAAATTCTGTCAACACAAAGTTCCAAACCAACAATGGTCTGGGGATGGGGTCTACCTTGTCAGTTATTGCTTACGAAGGTATGGGCAGTTTGCCTCGGCGAAGTCATACGAGGGGACATGGTTTTTGAAGTTGGAGGCAGCCCTACCTTCGATGCCGCTCCTCTTGCTCCTGTTATTCTCTAACAGTCTCGTAAGCGGCCGCCACACTTTAGAGTAACTCTTCGGCTTCCTCTCCTCCTCATTGCAACTTTTGGATGCTAAGTTCCATGAGTTACCAGGCCGTGAAGTTCTGCCCAGTGTTACTTTCTTCCTGGTCATCACGATTACTATTTCTCGGAGGAGTGAAGGGAATCCCCTCGCTGCCGGCCATGTTAATTTCAAGGTAACATGGGGGTGAATCATAGGACGGTTTCACGTCATATATGGGGTTGTCGTGGTACCCCCATAACGTTGGGTTATCGCTATTGGTCAGGTTTATTCTACATATCCCTCACATCTATAACCTTTGGTAGATGCTCATGTGCCCTCAGAGAGCTATCAAGAGTGAGTGTGTGTAGCAAAGTGATAAAGCGAGAAAAGAAATACAACTAAATAAAGCAGGAAAGTAAAACTAACTAAGATAGAGCATGAAAATAAAGCTCAGCCAAATAGGAACTATTTTAGCAAAAAGAGTCCCATCGCGATTGCCAGTCTGTTGGTATGCGCTTTTTCTGGGTTCCTTTATGTCCTCGGAAGAAGAGGCCCAATTCGGTCCGAGTGGACTCTGGCTGAGGGCAATAGAATAATAAAACAAGGAAATATTGAATTGCTGAAAGGAAAAGGCGAATTTTAAATGAAAAGTACTTCGGTTATTGTGATCGCCAGCTGTAGATGTTTATCGATGCTGCTGACTCCTTTACTGAACGCCAGTCAGCCGACTCCAGCAACTAACAATAGCCTAAGGTCTATCTAGTCTAACTTACTAATCCTGCTAATCCTACTTAAAAGGGGGTGGTGGCACTCTATGCTTAGGAGGATTGGCCCCGTTCCCGAGTACCACCGTAAGATCCCTTAGGAAATTCAAGGTGGCTAAGATTGAGAAAACTGGGAAAGGTTTGGGATAAAATGGGCTCTAGGTTAAGACTTTGGGCAAGGATTTTCTGGGGCTATCTAGGGCTAAGAGTGCTTATTCTTCTTGTACTACTTTGAGAGTCAGGGCTAGCTAGCCAGTGTCACTAACATAACTACCTGGGTATCCTAGAGAAAATTTTACAATTCTAGAAGACTAGAAATGCAACTCAACCCCTTTCTGTGGGAGCCCCAGAGAGAACCTTGAAATTTCTAAGAAGAAGAAACTTAGGAGAGAGGAGAGTAAAATAATGAATTCATGTTGAATTGCTGTGAGTTAGGGGCCTTTTTATAGCTGTATGGGTAATTACGCGCCCTGTGCCAGGTGCACAATTAGTTTATCTGTTCCAATTGTGCACCTTGTCCTAGGTATGCAATTGGATTACGTGCCCTCTCTAGAGCCCTTAACCCAATTTGAGTCGGTCACGGACTCAGGGGTAACTGACTGACTGGCTCAACTAGGAATCTTAGTTCCATCTTACTTGGAACTAATTATGCGCCCTGTGGGGGGCGTGTAATCCATTTGAACGGATGGCTATATGCACTTAATTGAGGAATTTTGGCGATCAAGGGAATTAGAGATCAAATCCTACTAGGGAAAAATTATGCGCAGGTGGTGGTGCGTGTAATCAATTGCGCGCTCAGGGTAGAGCGCGTGATCGGGTCTTAAGGGTGGTTTGGGGAAGTAGAGGCCTGGTCCAAATTGGACCAATTACGCGCTTACCGTTGAGCTTGCAATCGGATTGTGCGTGCTAGGTAGAGCGTATAATCCAATTCAAAGGGCGGTCCTTGGGAAGAGACATCCTAGTGCAAGTGGGAACAATTGCATGTGTGTGCTCACGCGTGCAAATTGTGCACTTTTGTTAGGGCGCGAAATTAGGGGGCTTCCTCGGGTTGAGTTGGGTCTAAGCCTATGAGCTATTGTTTCAATCTAGGTCTCAACCATATACTATTGTTTCAGTATATGGTACCCATGTCTAAGGTCTTAGAGTTTTCAGAGAGAGTGAGCCTTTTTCCATAAGTCATGGACATGGTCAAAGGTTGATCGAACGTGTTTGTATACTACGAGAGGGCAAAAATGGGGTGTCTACAATATCCACCATTAAATGAATGGCTGGCATGAATCAAACAATGTATACTGGATGTAGTGCATTTTATTGTGCACAAATTCATCCTTTGAACATGTCCCACCCAAAAGCCATGCTTCTAAGAGGATCTAAACCATCCGGTTAGTAAACTTTAATGTCAGTCATCGATCATAACTAAGACTAACTGTCCTAGATTGACTGCACAGATCGGTTGGTTCGAGTATCTAAAAAGGTGAGATTTTTTGACCCATAGCCCTTAAATTAATTCACCTTGCTTTGATAGAATGGATTTTCTGGATCATAAGCCAAGAAATGGTATAAGATCTCTTAAGCACAATCTGCTATTTGAATGACAGCTCGGGCAGTCGTTGAATTTATTGTTATGTGGCACACATTTATGTTCATTCTAGATTCATGAGATCATTACCCAATAAATGGTGTATGATCCCTTATACCCAGTTGCTATAATGACGGACATGATAGCCGTTCCACTAATTGCCATAACGGTTTATCTATTCCCAAGCTTTTAAATGCTATAAAAGGTTTATCTATCCCCTAGCATTTAAGCTTAAAATCAATGCTTGGTAGACATTGTGCATGGTGTGAGACAGCTGCCTACTTGTTGAACCTAACAATCGAAAGGATGTACCATTTGGTCCCAAGCGGGTGTCATATGTACCTCCGGTTTGTTTCAGCGCACTCCTAGCACACGCATCTTGAGAAAAAGTAAAAACAACACAACTTGGGTCATTACGCATTACTTGTTAAATCTCAAAATCGTACACGTGTTCAACCTCAAAATTGGACATGCCACATGTGAGACAACTGCCTATTGGAGATACCTCGGGTACTATAGTTAGCTTCAATAGACGTTATTTCACCTTGATCATACAGGTCATTGATTGCTTCGGATCCGATGATGAAAATCATTTTTCACCCCGACATTCCACAAAATAGATATTGAGATCATGTCTCAACTATAAGATGATCCGCCTTCATTCCATGTGAGTTAGGGTCAGTTTTTGGGATCCATTACACATGGAATAAGATACGGACCGTTTGATAAGTGAGACATAATCTCCGGATCTATTAGGTTGAAGATTGGGGTGAAATACGATCTTCATCATCAAAAATAGATCTCTTCACAAATGCATTTAAGTGCTTATGTCATTCACTTTTTTAATCAAATAATAAAAATTATTTTTGTCCCAATTTTCAATTGTCAGATCTTAATATTGTGTTCCCACAATTTTGGCAAAAGTTTGTTAAATTCGGTGAAATTAATGAAATGTTTACAATGGGAGAGATATCAGTGAAATTTCCTTAAAAGTTTCGTTCAACCAATAACCGGGTGTCATATTTACACCCATAACCGCTTCAATTCATGATTTATAAATTTCCAAAAATGGCTTCCCAAGATCATTTACATTAGATGATGCACGACCGATTAAACACCATCTCATGCTGAAATGAGGGTCAGTAGCATCAGACCCCTGAGAAAATGGTCAAGGGCATTGGTCCACTCCACCGTTTTGAGCAGCCCATAGAAATTGGTGTTAGACCCAACAAAAATCCTAAGAAGATGGCGTGATGGAACCTTTGAAGTACATCCCAATTCTCTATGTCATGTCAAAGCACCAATTCCTAGTTGCATGGTGTCTTTACAATTATAGTGTATGGCCAATCAAATAAATGCACTATGTACTATTTTATTCCTAGTAGAGGATGAAAACTTCAATAAAGAGAGCTTCTGATCCCTTCAGTTTCATAGCCATTTCTGCTGTGAATAGAGCATCCTGAAGTTTCATTCTATTGCTAATCCCTTCATTCGTCCACTTATGTTGTGCAAAAATGGGTAATACAGATTCTGCGAATGAGGCACTAATGGCTAATATCTTAGCCATTTTGAGAGAAAGGGAAGTGGTGAGATTCAATTTGTTGGTACTATATCGGCAATCGTTTGGCCCGTCGATGAAAAACATTCATTCATTATCATGCCTCATTTTTTAGGGTAGAGCGGGGATGATGATGAACCGAGTAAATCATACAATACTATGTATAACTTTGTTTTGCGTTTCATGTTATTTTGTCAAGATATTGTTGTTTTTCAGTGCTCCCATGCTTTTACGTAATTGATTTGTAGGTTCAACAGAACCTCCAACCAAGGAGGACTATCGCACGGGACGAGCATCGGGTACTCAATTCGTGTTACAATTTGATTATCATGATTGGATCGTAAGCACTATCAAATAATCATCTTCTCTTCATTCAGTGATGCGTATCTTTCATACATAGAACTCGCCATCATACTAATTATGTTTATAGGCAATGATCGATCAGGTGGCCCTTGGAAGAGAGCTTCTGCCACATAGGGTTGTCGAGGAGAGCGAGGTCGACTAGGGTGCTTCTGACGAGCAAGACGAGGGTGACGAGACTGGTGCCTGTGACGACGGCGTCGATGACTAGGAAAATGACTGCCCTATGCTATCTTTCCACTATACTCAATATCACAATACTGTTCATTTTGCGTGCCAATCGGTTTTTTTCTTCTACCGACAATTTGTATTTGAGATTTAAAAATTAAGACCGAATTTCGTCAAGATGCCAACTACCCTTCCTCCAGTTTAATTCATTTTCCCCACCTTTAAAAGACATTTTTGTTATCAATTAAACTGTATTTTTATTGAATTTATGAAAATATAGCAAAGGACCAAACCGAGCGATCGAGGAGCTCGAAGAGGGAAAATGAAACATAGAGAAAAAGGGGCTAATCCACATACCATTCAAATTGCTGATCCACATACCTAAAAAGTGGGGCTTAAACCTGCGACCTTGAGTTATCCAAATTAGCTTACAGATACATCAACATCAACATCATAAAGTCCAATTTCCATAACTAAGAAATCTAGCACATACCAAAAACCCCATTCAATCATCTAAGGTTAACTAAGAAAAACTTTGTACAAGAGCCAATAGTCTCTACATACTAAAGTCAAACAAGACAATTCCCTCCATATAACTTTACTATTGCTGCTTTGATGAATCTATGATTGAGTTTATCTTTAGCAGTACAAAATCACTGTTACAATATCCATACGTCCATATTAATACTTTGCTAATGCTAATTTTTAGGGTAATCATAATAAGGACAAACCAAACCTCAAATCATGACTTGAGGTCGTGAGGACCTAGTCCAAGCTATTCTGGAACCTTAATTGAGTACACCCACTGAATTTTCCAGTTTAGAAAGCTACATCTTGACCTGATTTTTTCAAGAAATTGGTCCAATATTTCGAGTAATTTTGGTTAGTTGGTACAATATTTTGGGTGCCTTGGTAATTTTTATTTATTTTTTACGAATAATAAAAAATTGAAAAGACACATACAGATGGAGAGAATAAAAGACAAAGAAAAATCACAAGAGGTGGTGTAAGGTGTAGTCTACACCAGCATGTTGAAGATAAAGAGCTAGAAAACAATTAAAAACTTATCATCAAAGAGTAAATCTTTTTCTTGTTCCAAAGATAGTAGTTAATCATACTTATTTAACAGTGGCTTCAAGATCATTTATAATAGAACTAAGAAACCTAGATTCACTCTCAATCATTACCATTCATTTAATACAAATCATAATGTACTTATTCTGGTTACTAGAATTAACCATAAAATAATATGCTAAAATGTCAAACAAGTAATTAACTATGCTTGAGTAGATGTCTACATCCCGTTACTGAAGAAAATTGCATTCACTACGTGAAAAAACCAAAAAAATCACTGCCTTAAACAGTGGTTTTCTCGAAAAATCACTGTCTTTGACAGTGGGTTTTTTTCAAAAAACTACTGCTCTAAATAGTTATAAAAAAAGTAGTGATTTTTTTTTACCACTAGACAAGACAGTAGTTTATGAACATCAACAACAACTGCTCTTCACAGACATAGAAAAAATCATTGCTTTTGACAGTGACTTTTTTATGTAAATTAAAAAAAATTAAAAAATTACGTCGACAATTTTTTATGCAATTTTTTTAAAATTAAAATTTTTTTATGCTTTTTTTTAATGCAATTTTTTAATACAATTTTTTAAATATTTTTTTTAATGCAATTTTTTTAATAATTTATTTTAATGCAATTTTTTTAATACTTTAAAAAAATTATATATAAAAAAGAAGCTTTTAATCTCATATTTTAACACATCCATTCAACTCAAATGCAAATCATTCAATGCCATTAATAAAAAAAATAGATGTCTAATTCTTTTATTCAAGCGAAAGGTTGCATCTCAACCTATAATCCAACCTTTTAAATCAGTCAAACATTTGAAACTCTACATGCCCAATCCTTTTATTCAAACAAAAAGAAGAAGAAAAGAAAAAGAGATAACAATCTACTTCATGGCCCATTTTCAAAATAAAAGAAAAAAATAAATAAATTTAGTTTGTCTCTCCTGCCAAGTATCCTCGTCCTCTAGTGATCCGTTTGAGGTGAGCTTTAAATTGAAAAACTTCGCCTGAAATCAAAAGGAGAACATCATTAAACTGAGATATTAATAATTTCCATCTAAGGAGTCCCTATTTAATAGGCCAGGTTGAAAATATTTACCTGTTATATAAATAGGTTGTATTCAAATTATCCCAAACCTGACCCGAACCCAACTTGGTACCTGTTTGCTACACAATATATAGATATTCAAATTACCACATAGAAATGTATTCAAATTACCACAGTATATAGGTATTCAAATTATCACAATATATAGGTACCTGATTGCTACATGTTGATGCAAATCGTCTTTGAGCTGCCATTCCTCAAACATTCAGTTTTATGAGCACATGCCAAATGGTAGTCATCATGGAATTAGAATGATTCACATGCCAAATGATGATGGGGGCAGCCATTTCTGTAATAGAAACTTTGAGAGCTTGCTCAAGAAATATTCTATTACACATAGGATTGCAACTCCCTCCCACCCCCAGACTAGTGGGCAGGTTGAAATCTCAAATAAGGAGATAAAGCACTTCCTAGAGAAGACAGTTAGCGCAGATAGGAAAAAATGGGCCATGAAGCTTAATGATGCACTCTGGGCTTATAGGACTGCCTATAAGACCCCAATTGGCATGCCCCCTTTCAGACTGATGTAAGGCAAAGCATGTAACTTGCTAGTAGAGCCTATTCGGCTATTAAATCAATGAATGTTGATGTAACTTCTACTAGCATGAATAAGAGGCTCCAGCTGTCAGAGCTGAAAGAGCTAAGATTGGAAGCATACTCCAATGCTAGGATCTACAAAGAGAAAACCAAAGCCTTCTATGACAAGCATTTGTTGAGGAAGGAGTTCACTGCTGGCAACAAGTGTTATTCACTGAAAAGTACCACTTTTTACCTCTTAACCTAGCCCTTGCTAGACCTTGAAGTTGACTTATAATTGTTGTTTATGTGTGTTTTATAGTTAGTAATAAATTGTGTAGCTAAACACAAAGTCCATGTCTTCGGTGCTAAGAAGAGAGAGAATTCAAGCAAAAGATGACAGTTGAGCCAGACATTGATGGAACACCATGGTGGTGCACACCATGGTGACTATTTTATATGTCATGATGGACCAAGAAAGTCCAATAGATGAACCAAGCATAGATGAGAGTGGAGGAAGCTGTAACAGAAGCATGTGCATAGCAACAGAAGAACAAATGATCTATCTCGCACAGTTGAGGTGCTACCTCGCGCAGCTAAGACATGCAGCACACTAGAGCTCATGAAGTAGTCGCACAGCTCAGTGAGGGGATTATCACAAAGCAGCCTCTTGCACAACAACCACTCACATCAGCTGTAATCAATACATAAAAGAGCTCGCAAAGTAGTCACGCACTAAGCCTCCAGGAATATAGCTCGCAAGGATCAAGCTTCAAAGCAGTCGCACGCAATACCTCATGAGACCAAATTGCACGAACAGCAGCCACAACCTCATAAAGTTGTCGCGTGGCTCTAGAAGAGAGAGAGAGGCCCAGAAGTTCTCTCGCGTAGCTCTCGCGCGATTGGAAGTCTAACCCTGTACCGAGCGAGATGTGAAAGCATTTGCACCAGTACCTCGCGATAGGAGTTTCTGAAGCTCAACTACATGAGCAACCTAAGCACCACAAGTCCTTCTGCATGAGTGCATTCAAAGCCACTTCAGCTGCACGATATCCAAAGTCCTTCTGTGCGTGATAGCAGCATTCAGAGCTAAATTATATCTCGTGAGGACTCTTCAAGTTGTGCGAAGGAACTAAAAAGCATAAAACAACTACGCGACAGAAGTGATATGTAGAAAGTAGCCTCGCAAAGCTTGGGCTCTCCACTTCTCAATCTTAACTCAAGGACCTTTTAGGGAATTCCCCATGTCTAGGGCACACATTCTGAGCCACTGATCTCGAGGCACACATCCCAAGAAATCTTAGGGTTGTAATAGTGCCACATTTGCTAGAAAAATTAGGGTTTATTCTTCCCTTAGCCAAGGTAGTAGGACTGTGTATATAAGTTGTGCTTGTAACTTAGAATTTATCAATCACTCTCTCCTTCAACCTCTGTCGACTGAGAGTTCAAGTAGATTAGGGTTAGGGTTAGGGTTTGATCACCTCTTTTTTTATTTTTCTTTTCTTTTAGCCCAGCACTTGCTGGCTTAATCTTTGGTAAGTAATTAGGTGTTGTTTCATTTGGTTTGGTAATAGGTCATTTAAACATTGGGATTTTGTGAAGAGTTGTTGTGCACAAGGCTGCTACCTTGAGAAATTTCATTATTGGTAATTTAGATCAATGGAATTTGGGCTTTAAATGTTCATTTAATCTGTTATTTTTCTATTTGCCCATAGTTTTTTTAGGCTATAGCATGCATTTAGGATTTGAGCTTATTGAATGGCCCATGGAAGATTGAGCTTGTAGCCCTGGGACCATGGTGGCAGCAGCAACTTACATGTTCCATCTCATCTTCTGTGGGTAAGGCAGCCTCTGTGGATAGCCTGTGAATATTTGAGTGGATAGACTATAGCCCTAGGGCAGGTCTTGGTCACAGATCTGAGAATAATTCTTCTCCTCTGCACTTGAGCTTGTAGCCTAGTGAGAGGTTGTGTAGGAATAGGCTCCCCTCTGTTTTATTTGACCACTATAGATGTTTGATTGACTTCTCTGTAGTGATTACAGACTTGTGCGCTAGGTCATTTTAGCCCTTTTGTAGCAATGACTAGCTGTATTTAAGTCCCTATTCAACTTGTTGTTTCTCCTACGCGTCCAAGCATTGGGCTGATGGCCTTCGACACAAAGATAGGATTTTATGGGTTCGAACTCCTATGAATGTCTGTCAGATCTGTAGCAGATCTGGGGTGCTTATAGCCTGGCAAACATAGTATCTATAATGGTATTCAAGGCCTGATTTAGGTCATTGGTTGGAGGAAATCTATTGGATAGTTTGTGACCATTTAAGTGGACAAATTATAACCTTAAGATCAGTCCACTCCTTTGGATTAGGTTAGCTTTTTTGATTCAATCAATGGGATTTGACAGATTCTATTGGATAGTCTGTGACCATTTAAGTGAATAGATTATAGCCTTAAGAGCAGTCTAAATGGCATGGATTAAGTTGGATTCTTCTTCCTTGCTGAGGTTTTTGATAGCACTTAAGTAAGGATTTGCTGTAGAGGCAACCCTAAATTTGAGATATATAACTGAATTAACCTTAGCCTAAACCGCTTACTTCCCATCTTTTTATCGTTATTTTAACACACCATCACCACCTTCTTCATAACACTTTCTTAGGATAGGACTACACTTAATTTCTTTTCTTCTTAGTAGATAATTTAGCATAGTTGTGACACCCAACTCCCTTTCTTTAGGATTGTTAGATCTGTAGCCAGATCTGGAGGCCTACTCTTATAGCCCATTTTGGGTTCTAGATTAATTTCACTATGAGACAAACTCTTACTTATCAAAACTTGCTACAATAGCTCTGTATCTTGTAGGCTGAGTACTTTAGATTGCTGATTTCATAGTCATTTTACTCCACCTTTGCATTCTGATTTTACCATGTCATCACTTAAATAAACATCAGCATTTAGACCTGAAGTAAACCAACAAGTTTTTGGCACCGCTGTCAGGGAATATTGATCTTTTTAGTAGACCTGATTTGTATTATATTGTTGTTTAAAAAATTCTTTGTAGCTGTGCCATAAATAGAATAATAAGTGCTACTGAATCTTTGTGGGATTTTTACAGAATTGGACAACAACAGAAGGGAAAAGCTAAAGCTGCAGCTGGAGTTTAGCTAGCTCTATTTACACTTCTTTGACCCTAAAACATAGTCCTTTAATGTTGGATTCCCTGTAATTAGTTTAGTGAAACTCTTTTTATTTGTTAATTTAGTTTGAAAATTCTGTGTGTTGTAAGCATTTTCCTTACTTGCTAAGTTTATGTGTGTATGCTTGGAAGAAGGTCTCTTAACCCTGAGTTGGAACCTCCAAATCCTGAGGTTGAAAGAGTCCTTAGACAAAGAAACACCACACAAGGCCCTCCTATTGAAATTAAACCAACTGTCATAGCTGAGAGACAAAGGGCCGTGAAGGAGTACAATGCACCTGGGGATTACACATCTCCCTTTTGCATACAATTTCCTTCAGTGGAAGGAAACTATGAAACCAAGTCCTCTACCACCAACATGCGGCCATCCTTCCATGGGGCTCAGTAAGGAAGATCCTTGCAAGCACATTGACTAATTTTTGGCACTTTGCACTACTTTCAATATTGTTGGCTTAAGACCAGAAGCCACCAAACTGAGGCTTTTTTCTTTTTCCCTAAATGACAAATCCAGCAACTGGCTTTCTAAGCTCCTAGCCAATAACATTCACCTCCAAAGCCAATTCCTGACTAAATTCTTCCCCATGAATAAAACCAGCCATATGAGGACTAGGATTTTGTCATATACTCAGTCCTCAACTGAGGATTTTTATGAAGCATGGGAAAGATTTCAAGAAATGTTAAAATAATGCCCCCACCATCAAATTTTATAGCGGCAACTAGTGCAAGTATTCTACCAAGGAATTAATCCCAAGAGTAGAGTTATGGTGGATGCCTCATGTGGTGGTAGTTACCTCCACAAGCCAGCTGATGAGGCTTGGGAGCTGTTTGACATCATAGGAGAAAATTCCATACAACAGCAGTCACTATCTCGCAATGGCAGCCAGACCCCAACTTAGTTAGTGAAAGAGTCCACCCCTAGAGGTGGAATGTATGAAGTTAAGGTACAAAGTGATTTGGAAAGGAAGGTAGACAATCTGAGCTTAAAGTTTGGCAATTTGAAGGATGTGATGCAGCCTTGGATGGTTGCACAAGTGGAGGAGGCATGTCTGATATGCCAATCTCCCACACATTCACTCTAAGATTGTCCATCAGCCAACCAATTCCCTGATTTTGCTATGGAGCAAGGTAATGTTGTCCAAGCATTTAGGCAGCAGCCTACTAGGTACTCATGAAGAAACCACCCAAATTTGAGGTGGAGACAACATACATATCCTCAACCCCAGCAGCAGCAGTTGGCAGCTCCATACAGGCCCCAGTACTAGTTTAACCAAGGATACCCACCTAGACATAATTTTTAGTTGCCTGTCCCAAAGCCCAACCAGTTGGCCTTGCCCCCACAACAACCTAGATCCTCTTCCTTTGATGAGCAAATGCTAGCATCTATGCAGAATTTGGGGAATTTGGTCCAAACTGTGCACTCTCATGGGCAAAGCATTAAGAAAATAGAGGACCAGCTGGGTCAAATTTGCAATGCTTTGAACTAACGAGAGGAGGATAGACTGCCTAGTCAACCCTTAGCCAACCCCAAGGGGCAGTACATGATTGGAGAAGCATCCTCTACCCATGTGGATGATAATTGGGTAGGATAAGGCAACTGAAGAGGTCGTAGAGAGTTAACAAGAAATGAAGGTGAGTGGTAAAGAACCAAAGAATGTGTGTACCATATGTATTGATTGTGTGTTTTATTTTGTGTTGCTTAGAAAATTTTCAATTACTGTTTTGAGTACATGCGCATATCTGTCATCTGTGTTTAATGTTCAAGTCTATTGGTGATAGTTGAGATGCTCTCACAACACATGTCATGAATTTGATCTGAAAGATTATCTTTGGAATTCTTAATTTGTGATGTTTCAATGTTGATAAAGGGTAACTTAATTTTCATGATGAAATGGATGACATGTCACAGAGTTGGTGCATGATATTGTACATGAACAGGCCAGGGCACAAGCTGAAAGTAAAGGTTAAGTGTTGCTTTCTCGCGAGGCTAAATGGCCTAAATTTAAAGCTCGCGAGCCACCTGAAGCATTATCGCAGAGTTCTGATGGATATTTTGTACCGTGCGAGAGCTTCGCAAGCGAAAGGCACCTACTGAAGCCTAACATTGAGCCTCATGAGGCTCTATCCTGTCAGCAATAGGGAACTGTGCGAAAAATGAAATTCACATTTTTGTACTGCGCGAGAGCCTCGCAAGCTAACATTCTGAAGGCCACACCATTAAATTACCTCGTGAAGTTCCTGATACTTCAAATGGGTGTTCCTTGCACAGATCACAACGTAAGCTACACGAGAGATGAGAAATTACTTCGTGCGCTATGGCCTAAATTCAACTCTACGAAGTGCCTCGCGAGGCACGTAAATCTTTTAAATCTATTCTCGTGAAGCTCTTTCCTGGTCTGCGATAGCACTTCTCGCGAGGTTAGCTATGAACTGCGTGTGAATTGTACCTCGTGAGAACCTGGCGACAATTGCTCAAAGCATGGGTTCAGCCCTATAAACCCAGCGATTTTTACCGTTTCATCCATTCTACTTCTTTGCCCTAGCTTTCACTGCGCACTTCTAAGCTCTCTCTTTTCCCCCTTCCTCTACACAACCCATTCCACTCCACTTCAGCTAGTTTCCTCATACCATTTTATTCCCCATCACCTCCTGGTCACTTTGAACTAGGTTTGGGGGGATTTAAACATTTGTGCAATGTGTGAGGTGAAACTCTAGCTGTCATTTGATAAGATTTCTCACTCTCTCTTGGTTGATTTAATTAGACATTAATTTTGAGTAAGTAGAGAGCAATTTAGGTTCGATTTTATTTTTCAAGTGTGCATTACACCTGCTGGGAGTTTCAAGCTCTAATTTGAAGAAATTTAATAGCTATGACCACGGGTTCAAAATTCACAGATACTTTGTCTGGTTTGGTAACCCCACCACCTGCTAGGAGCCCTATGGCCACTCAAAAATTTGTAAGAATTGCAGAGGCCTCTAATGTGGAGACCCCTGAGGTAACTGCATTGACTGAGGAGCCCCAAATAGAGCAAATTGGGAAGAAAGGAAAGGGGGTAGCCTCTGATGCCTAAGGTACCAAAAAGAAATCTGCTCCTAAGAAGAGGGCCAAAGAGAAACTATTGAATAAACGCCCTGAGAAATCAAAGAAGAAATAGAAAATGGGCAAGGAAGTAGCCCCTCAGGTCCCTGAGGATGAAGAGGAAGAAGATAATGAATACCTCAGGCCCCATCTGAATTTGTTACAATAATTAAGCTAAAGGCTGAGATAATTTTCAATAAATCTTTCTTTGAGGAGCTACCTAAGACAGCTGCCTCCATGGAGTACCTCACCAAAGCCACATTGCTGCTCCTACTGAGGCCCCCAATGCAACTAGTCTTCCCTAGACTAGTGCAATTGTTCTACCATAATATCAGAATCAAGACTGGGGATGGTGGGAATCTAGTATTGCTGGTGCTAATAGACAAATTTGATATGCTATTGAATCAGGCAGCCATTGCTAGAATACTTGGGATACCTGCCCAGTACAACCTTCTGTGTGGCTTGGGTACCCCATTGATAGCCACCATGCCAGAGATTGTTAAGGAGGGGTCACTGCATCAGGGGCATCAATCAGGAAGACAAATATACTTCCCCACCTCAAATTTATGGATGGGGTGCTAAGGAAAAATGTGTATTGCTCTGGAAATGAGCAGGAGAGGAGATCTCCTATTGCTGATGCACTCTTCTCCTTCCACAAGAACCACTACTTGGATGCTGCCAAATTATTTTTTGAAGGGATGACAGACATTATTAAGAAGGTGAAGATCAAGAAGAAACCCCATTCCCTTCCATACTACAGGCTCATTAGAGTCTTGCTGACGCTGGGCAGATACCCATTTCAAATGAATGAAGAAACCATTGCCCTGAATCCCATAAATTGTGGGAAGAAACAATGGGAGATCAGTGGCACTCTCATTGAGAAGAAGAAGAAGAAGGCAGATGTAATAGCAACCTCTGATGTTGCTCCTGTTGCTGCCTCTATGGCTCCACCCTCTTCTGCCCTATCTCTGGTAGCACACTCAAGTGTGCCAGCCAACACCACTTCCACATCTAAAGCCATTACCTTACCAGCCACCCCTTCACCTCACATGCCAGATACTACCCCCTCAACCCAAACATCACAACCTTCATTAGCCCTCATACCTACTGTTACCATACCTACACCCTTGCCAACTTACCCAACTCACCCTATCCCACCTGTGAAGGCCACCTATATAAAGAAAAGAAAATTATCAAAAGCACACACAGAGCCCCAACCCACCTATATATCACAAACCACCCCAATTCCTGAAACCACAACCATACCAGACCCAACTATTGGCCTACCACCAACCTCAATAGCCCAAGTGTTAGACCTTGAGCCTTACACCCTTGAAATCACACATAGCTCCCCACTACACCCCCCTCAGCCCATTTAAACCTCCACACCTTTTCCACCTAACTTTCTTGAACCCTTTGACCAATCCATTCCATCCCCTCATACCCATGACCAAATCCCTCTTTTAGAGGAGGGATACTCAGCCAGGATGTCCTCTATCATTGAGGATATCAACTATGAGTTTACACCTCTCCCAGACTCTCCTCCCCCTCAACATTACACCCCTCCTCCACATTCATCATAGCCCACCACCTTCACTCATGCACCCACTTCCCCATTTCAACTAATTTCACCCCCACCCCTAATTTCCTGCCTCATATCTTTAACCTATTACTCTCCCTTCAAGCCCAAGTGTTGGCCAACTCCTAACCCCAATCATCCATTGATGCCAACCTGCATGCCATGCCCTCCACCCTCCCCAACCAAGCCTCAATCCACACAAGCTTATAGCCCTTTCAGGCATCCTTGTAAACTTTTCCATTACACCCATTGAACATGTTCCCATTACCCCTCCTACATTTACCAATGCCTCCACACAAACAGACCTTGAACTAGAACCCCAACCTATCCCCATTCAGTTGCCCATTATCCCCCTACCTGATATCCCACCTGCTGTAGCAAGCTCTGTTGCTGCAACAAATGTGGTGGACTTAATACCCACCTCATCAACATCAACCCCAACAGACCAAGAGCTTAAACCTGCACTCCATCACCCTTTATCCTCCATATTCACCTCACCCATCCACTCTCCCTTGCTGGCTGGTCCTTCTTTGAGTGATTAGCAGCCTATCCCGCCTGCCTCATCCTTCTCCATCCCTCCATACTCCACTCTCCTCCATGCCATACAATAGAACCCATACCTGAATAATGATGTCATTAAAGGTATGGCTACTATCAGAACTTCTATCAGACAGCCATATAAAGAGAAAATCAATCGAATGGAGTTCGATCACTAAGGTTCAACTGTTGGGTATATCTAAGGGATGGGGTAGAATTTTGATCCAGTATGAATCTCAAAAGCATACTGCAGCAACAGAGAAGATGAGAGCAGATGCCCTAGAGAAAAGATTAGCTGCCTCAAAAGATGTCGTAAAGGCCACCAGGGAACTCTATGAAACAAGAACTTGGCTTGCTGAAACGAAAGCAGAAAAACTTGAAAGGAGACTTGCTCAATTAACTAGCACAAGTCCTCCAGAGGCAGCTGAGCCTCCCCCCTACTACTACTTCTACTGTTAATATAGAAAACGGGAAAAGATCCCAAATGAAGACTGCACCAGCAGATAATTAGGATATTTAGATATGCACCTGTAGTTATTTAGGATGTTTTTGCATAATTTTGGTGTAGTTCTTTTCCCTTATACTGTACAAATGTCTGTATATAAATGCAATTCTCTTTTGTTCTGTTTTGTTTGCTTCACTTTCTGTCTTCATTTCTACTTAGTTTGTTTTAGTTGTTTGTGTGTGCTTTCTTTAATGCTTTCACTTACTTTATTTTCTGTCTGCTTTTGTGTATGATACCTGCTGCACATGCCCTTTCATCATTGAATCAGTGAGGACACTACTCCTCATAGATTTGGGGGTGTAGCAAGGATTGCCAATAATATAGTTAACATAAGTACAACAGTCTTAGCTAAGTGAGAAATAAATAAAATTAACTTCACCTAAGCAATGTTGAAAGTGAGAAAATTTAAACACTATGCAAACCTTTTTAATACTAAAATTATTTAAAAATCAATACTTCTATGAGGTGAACATGAGGAATTTTTTTATAAATAGTAGTTAGTGAACTAGTAAGGAGAGAAACAGGTGAAAGCATAATCCTTTGAGTTCAATTGAAGACTATACCCAGTGAGCTTTGAGCCTGTAAATTTTTTTTTAGGAGTGTCTTGGGCAATTTTTTTTGTTCTCTGGACTGACTGAGTCAAGCCCTTTTCACTAGAAGTTAAACACACCAAGTTGAAGTTGTTTGACAGTAATCATGATGTTGTCTAGCTACCTTGTGCTTCAAAAGGAGATTAAAATCAGAAAATTAAAGGTCTATGGACTGCACACCAAGGTAAGCCTACACAAAGCCTGCAAGTAAATAAGGTTGTTGTAGCAAGTTTTAAAAGGTAAGTAAGGTTATGTTCACAGGGAAATGTGTTCTAAAGGATGGTAAATCTCTAGATCCAGAGTAGATCTGGCACTTTATCCTAATTTAGACTAAACTAAAACAGGAAAGAGGAGAGGTTTTATGGTTTTGTCAATTTAACTACAGACTACAGAATTAAATGCTATTGATCCAGATCTAGTCCAACACAGAGAGTAGAAGAGATAAAGAGGATATGAAAATTTAAAAGGTGAGAACAACAGCTAGGGGTATTGGTCTCTCACTAAAAATCAAAGGAATCAAAAGGCCTGACATAGATCTAATTTGCTACAAGCTCCCCATTTATGGCAGATGCAGGGTATAACGATCCAATATCAACCAGAGAATTAAAGCAATCCTAAGGTTATGATCTGTCCACTTTAATGGTCATAGACCATCTTAGAGATTGTTCCACTTCAAAGATCTTAATTAGAACAGGAAAACCATTACAGATGTTGTAGCCTCCAAGCTACCAGCTCCTCGTTTTCGGCTGACATCCGTAGGAGTATCCAATCCAGGGAAATCAAATACAAAAAAGTGAAATATAAATAAGAATAACCTTTAAAATCCATAATTATATTACAAGCTTACAATACTATTACGCTCAGATTCGTAATCTGTGCAATATATAGTCTATTACAAGCCTCTAAATCTCTCAATTTACAGCTTAGGACCTCACCCTAACTACTGAGAAGAGTTTAGCCACTCATGATTCACTGAAGAGATAATGGGAAAAATGGATCTTGCTCTAGGCTCTGGTTCTCTCCAAGTTTGGATGTTTGGTTTGTATTTTCTTCAAGCTTTTATACTCTCCTCCTTTGTCCTCAAATTCAGCCAATTAGAGCTCAAGAGAATAATTTTGTTATTCTGGGCTACTGATGTGGCCGATTTTTCTTTTAGAAGCTCTCTTCCCATTGGCTCTCAACTAGTGAGTACATGTGAAGTAGTTAGGGTTTCCATGCATGCCCAGAAGTGCTTTAGAACTCATGCAAAGAAATTTTGAATTGACAGCTGCTGAAGAAAGACTCTGAGAAGTTGCCAAAATGAGTGTTGAGAGGTTCAGGGGATCCTCTTGACAGGTTCTAAATCTACATTATAATCACGTCGATAGGTTGCATTGGCTTCCGACAGCTTTGTCAACTTCTTGATAGGTTTGAAGTATTAGTCGACAGGTTTGGAATGGCTCTCGATAGGTTTGAACACATTGTTGGAATATTTTAAGTGCTTGCTACTGACTTTATTGAAGATAGTGATAAGAATGGGGTAAATGAAAAATGAGTGAAAGGTAGAGTGATGATTACGGAGCAGCAAGCCTAAAATATGCATAGTCCTGCAAGATACAGGGCCTGTTGTAGCAAGTTTTGATAAGTAAGAGTTTGTCCCATAGGGAAGTTGATCTAAAGCTCCAAGGGAGCTATCCTTAGTAGGCTCTCCAGATCTAATTACAGATCTGGCAATCCTAAATGGAAGGGGATTTAGGGTCACTATAATCTAAATTCTAAGGTATCCTAATGTCTAAACTATAAAAAGGGTTGAGAAAATGGATGGAGTGTGAGAAAATAAATATCAAAGGGTGAGAAGTATGTTATTAGGTAAAGATTGGATGGGGTCTTGTAACTCAGACTCAGATCTGTTGCTATAGAAATCCTGTCCAATGGCTACATTATCACCAAAGAGGAGAAAGAATCTAACTCATTCCTGTGCCATGATCCAATCCCTTAAGGCTATAACCTGTCCACTCAAATGGTCACAGACTATCCAATAGGAGGACCACAATCCAGAGATGAGTAAGAACAAGTTTACCATTATAAGCACTACTTCATCCAGGCTACAAGCTCAAGAATCAATAGGAACCTCATCCTCTAAAGTTCTGTGTGTGGGGCTAGGCCTACAAAGTGCACGAGCCTGGACACACAGGACCAACAAGAGTTTGAGTATTAGCTTTTAAGCATGGCGGATCACTGCTTTAGAAAGACTGCAGTGATCCAGTTACAAGCCTACAATCTCAAAAGCCAACTCAGATCTGCAATCTGATGGTGGATCTATTCAACTATAGGGGAGTCTGTCACTGCACAATCTCTCACAAGGCTACAAGCACAAGTGCAGAGAAGAAGAATCTGTCTTAGTTCCATGAATTGACCTCACCCTAGGGCTATAATCTATCCACTTGAATGGTCACAGACTATTCACAGAGGCTATCCTCCTCACAAAGGTCTAAGATAGAATAAAAACATTACTGCCGCCACCATGTTCACAAGGCTACAAGCACAAGCTCCCATGGGGATTCAGATTTAGTGGGTCCTGTGGTGGAGGAAGGCCTGCAAAGTGCCTAACCTGGACACACAGGTCACTTAGATCTAAATAGTACCTTAAAAGCAATCCTTCATTGCTTACAAAATAACTTAGCAATGGAGGATCTGAAGGCAGCAGCCTTGTACAGCACAACTCACAAAAAAAACATCCCATACATGCAACAGATCCTATTACAAAAACTCCATTAAAATCTATACAAGATAATCATACAAAAGGCATAGCCAGCAAGTGCTAGACTATGGAGAGAAAGAAAAAGGAAAAAGAAAACTCTTAAACCCTAACCTTAGCCTACTGTAATTCTATAATTAGTTTTTGGAGAAGAAGCACAGAAGTTAAGTCCCAAGAGAGATATTAAACCTAAGCTAGGCTTAGGCTTATATAGCAGTCGGTTCTCTCACAATTAAGGTTAGGAAAACCCTAATTTCATTAATGCAATTGCGGCCCATTCTTTTCCCTTCGATGCTTCGGGGCGTGTGCACGGAGATTGGAGCATTGGAGTGCATGCCCTAACTGCTGGAGATTCCTAGATTACCCTTACAGAAGTGGGGAGAAGTATAGAACCCGATCCTCACTGGATAGAAAAGATTTCTAGATCTTGCCGCGTGGTAGAGTTGGCATCGCGGGGTTGAATTGACTTGAAGTTCATGCAGTTGCGGGGTTGAATTGACATGAAGTTCATGCAGTCGTGGGGTTTACATCTTGGTCATCGCAAGGTACTAATGGTTGTAGCAAGATTACTCTTTCAGCTTTGAATGGCACGGGGATTGCTCGCGTGGTTCCTCCCTTGGTGAATCTCGCGATAGATCCTCGCGAAGAAGTAGTGTTCATGAGTTTCTGGGTCGTGTGAGCATTTCTCTGAAGGTCTGTATCATGTGGCCACTGGGCGATAGCTACGGGCAGGAATACCTGAAGCTCTCTCTTCTGAATGAGTCACGTGAAGCTTAACAGTTCCTCTTTTGAGCTGTGAGAGACTGCGCGAATGCTTTAGACTGAGCCTCGTGAGAACCTCACGAAGGCTACTTTTCAATTCTTTCTTGCACCAAACCACGCGAGAACGACGCGAAGACTACGCGACTAGTTGTTGTGCTTCCTCCAGAAGCCTGTGACAACTGCGCGAAGGCTTTATCTCTGGTTCAATTGAACCCTGCGACATTTACACGAGGCATCCTTCTTGGTTTATTTCTGCTTTGATGTGCCAATGCTTCAGCCAACTCTCTGTCTGGGTTCATCCTTCATTTTGCTGAGGTAGTTCTGGGGCAATAGTGAGCTTCTTGGCATGGTTAGGGGTTTATTGGTAGCTGCTGCTTATTACCTACAAAATAGACTTAAAACACATTTATTAAATGATTAAGGGTCTAACAGAGATTAAGTTAAAGGGTGAAAAGTGGTACTTTTCAGGTCTTAACACACATCTCGATAGGTTGATAAAGATCCTGTCGACAACTTGGGAAAACGTTTCGAGAGGTTGGTTTGAACTTGTCGAAAGGATTACAAGCTTATTTCTTCATTCTACTTAGTTCCACACTCATCCTCTCCACAGGTTATAGGCAATCCTATCGATGGTTTATACAATCTTTAGTGAAGTGCTCGATAGGTTGGCTCAATCCTCATGAGACTAAACACTGCTTCAGGTAAGTTACTGATAAGTTACTTTATACTGCTCGACAAGTGCAATTGAACCTCGCGATAAGTGATTGGAACCTCTCAACTTCATCTTCACCTTGAAGTATCCTCTCGACAGGATCTACGTTTATACTTCCAACCTATCGATAGGTGCTGGAACCTCTCGAGATCTTTATCTTTTCAACTCAGTACCTCTCGATAGCTTCTTTTACCCATGTTCAACCTCTCGACTGCTTCCCTCCTTGCTCTCAGAACTTCTCAACAGGTGCTGAGAAGCTCTCGATAACTTCAAGGAACCTCTCGGCAACTTATTTTTAGTATTTCCATAGCTGGCACACCTCTGGGTGTGTTGTTCTTCTATGTTTCAGCATTTACCAACCATTAATAGGTTCAGACATTATTTTTTACAGCTGGACTTGGTCTCTGGCCTTTCCAATTAGGTAGCACAGTGCTTCTTGTGCCCTTTTAAGTGGAAATCTGTATTAAGCTTGCAATTTATTGCTTAACTACAAAACATACTTAAAACATATTATTAGTCAGCTCAAAGGTCCAACAAAGGTCAGGTTAAGAGGTAAAAAATAGTATTTTTCATTACTTAACACACCCCAAACCTAAGCTTTGCTAGTCCCTGAGCAAAGGAGAAAGTAAAAATAATTAACCTATAAAATTAAATGCCACTTTCATAGGGAATGTTAATCTCTGAAAAGTACCACTTTTCACCCCTTAACATGAGCTTTGATAGACCTATGAGTGGACTAATAAATACTTGTTGAGCATGTCTTGTAGATAGCAGTAAAAAGCAGTCATAGTGTAGAAATCCATCTCTTAGTGCAGTTCAGACCCAACAATGGCCCCCTTAGAGCATGTAGGAACAGCAAAGCAGCTTTAAAGGAGTGAAAACAAGCTGAAAGCAACTTGTCACTAGGTTATTGGAACCTGTCAATAGGATCTGAAGGCTGAAGAAAGGAAGAAGTCGTGAGGATGGAAGAATTCTATAGGATCCAGAACCTATCGCGCAATTAGAAACAAAGAGGGAGCATCCTATCGAATGGTTGCTTGAGCCAGAATAGAACCTATCGAAGAGGCTAAAAACTTGTTGATGGGAGCCAGAAGAGAACCTATCGAGAAGTCTGGAACCGGTCGATAGGAGCTAGGAGCAAACCTATCGAAATTTATTACGCAGAGATCAACCTATCAAAAGGATTCCCCAACCTGTCGAACACACCACATGAAGGCTGTGGATGCTGATGCTTTGTTCTCAGAAGTAAGATATCAAAACCTATTGAAAGGATCCTCAATCCTAGCAAAAGGAACAAAAGGTTGTTTGGAACCTATCAAAAACCTCAAGAACCTATCGAAATCGACTGAAGGACTTCTCAAAAAAGCTGTTGTGCACACGCTGCAAATTGGTGACCTGCTACATGCAATCCGAGGCACTTTACTGATCGGCACAAAGTTTCTAAAAGTTACTTGGGAAACCCTAACCGACCCACGTGCTCTCCCCCCACTCGAACTAACTGAGAGAGCCTTATAGAAGGGGAATAAAAGAGGGAATAACAAAATTATTTCAGTTAAGCTATGATTGGCGGGAAAAATAGATTTGAGGCTGAAAAGGGAGAGCTATATAAGGAGGGAAGCTACTAGAAAGGAAGGGGAGGAAATTCTGGAGATGAGAGCTTGCATCAAAATTCTCTATTCTTTCTTTTAGCCTAACTATGGTTGGCTAATTTCTTTGGAGTAGCAAGGAGTGAGGTTGGATCTATAATTGGGGAGAGTTGAGAATGTTATTCTGGGTCAGATGATGCACAGACTAAAAATCTGAGAGTATTTCATTGTATAGCGATTTTATTTCAGTGCAATGTTGGTTTAATTATTATAATTAGATTCATAGTTCATCTGGTTTCATTTGGTGCTCGATCGGATTTGTGTAGATGGGAATAGCTCACCCACTTAACTAGTAGACCTCTTAGATACCATTTGATCTCCCTAGATCTGATGTTCCTGCAATTGCCTATGTCTATGGCTTGGCAGTTGTAACATTTGTAGTGATTATACTGTTCTGATGGATGCTTGAGAATGGAGTGAATCTATTGGATGATATGTGACCATTGAAGTGGACAGATCATAGCCTTAAGATAAATCCAAATCTCTGGCTTAGACCCGATCCTTTTGCCCTACAGCTGTGCTTACGGACAGATGAGGGATTAATGCACTCTGAATTTTTTGTGACACTGTCAGCTCAATCCAATTGCGGCAAGACCAAACTCCAAGCTGTTTCTCCCCATTTTCTATTATTTCACCAAATATTCCTCTGACCTGTAAGATATGAACTCTGGATTTAATCTCAATTCATTTATGCATTTAATTGTGTTTCTGTAGTTTAGATTAAAGTGACAACCCCTTAAAACCTCTCCTCTCTCTTTTGCTATTTTAGTATTAGGTAGGGTGCCAGATCTGTCTTAGATCTGGAGATTTACTTAATTTCAGCTCACATTTCCTTCTACACATACCCTTACTTACCCTTTAAAATTTTCTACAACTGGCCCTGAATACTTGCAGGTATGTGTGTCTGCTTACCTTGGTGTGTGCAACTAATAGATCCTTTAATTGTGTGATTTTAAACCCCTTTTTGAGCACAAGGTAAGTGGCCAACAAGTTTTTGGAGCCGCTACCGGGGATCTGTGTGCTTAAAAATTGGTAAATCTAAGTTTGTTTTAGTATAGATTGTAGATCTCTAATAGACTATTTAGTTTTTCACTAACTGCTTTTGAAAGTTTTTACTATTTTGGAATAGTTTCTATTGTTTTTAATAGATTGAAAGCTATATCTAAGGAGGAGCATTGTGCTAGAAGTTGTGCTAAAGTTTGCATCCCGATTCTCCTTTTATTTTTCTGATCTATGTATTTGTAGATTTATTAGTTAATGATGCTTGTTCCTGATTATTGTAATAAATTTTCTTTGCATTGTGTGTGTATTAAGATTGTGAGTGGTGTATGCTAGGAAGGAGAACTCTAAACCCTCAGATTGTTCCATTAAATCGAGAGGTTGAAAGAATTCTTAGGTCTAAACAAATCTCACCCACATCTGCTGCATCTGAATCTATTGAAATGGGTGAGCAACCTAGAACCTTGAAGGAATTCAATGCACCAAGGGTTTATAATTTCCCTTTCTGCATTCAATTCCCTGCTGTTCAATGGAACTATGAGATCAAGTCTTCCATAATCCAAATGCTACCCTCATTCCATGGCCTGACCAAAGGAGACCCATATAAGCATATTGATGACTTTTTAGGATTGTGCACTACATTCAATATAACAGGTTTGGGAGAGGAAGAAACCAGGATGAGACTCTTTCCTTTTTCATTAAAGGATAGAGCCTAGACTTGGTTGTCAATGCTCCCACCTAATTGTATTCAGTCCTGGAGTGATCTTCAATATTAGTTTTTGGCCAAGTTTTTCCCCATGTCCAAGACAAGCCAGCTGAGGAAGGGCATTATCTCATTTGCTCAAACCCAACTGAGGACTTTCCCTAAGCATGGGAGCGATTCAAAGAACTGCTGAAGAAATGTCCCCATCATCAAATTCCTGAATGGCAGCTTGTTCAAAGCTTCTATCAGGGAATTGATTCTAAGAGATATGGTAGATGCCTCTTGTGGTGGTACTTACCTCCACAAAACTACTGAGGAGGCTTGGGAGTTGTTTGACATCATCAGTGAGAACTCCATACAGAGAGAGACATTGTCCAGAGACTTGGAAATTTCTAGAATAGTGAAAGAAAATACCACAAGAGGAAAGATGTATGAGGTGAGTGGGCACAATGATTTGGAAAGGAAAGTGGACAGTTTGACCTAGAAGTTTGATAAGCTCATGGGAGCAATGCAGTCACCCATGGCTGCTAAAGTGGAGGAGGCATGTGTTAGATGCCAGTCCCCCACTCACTCCCTTCAGGAATGCCCATCAGCTGTTCAATTTCCAGATTTAGTGATGGAGCATGTGGCTGCCACTCAGTCCTTCGGCAACAGCCTACTGCTAGTTACCAATGGAGAAACCACCCCAAATTGAGGTGGAGAGAAGGTACTTTTCCAAACTAGTAGCAGCAGCCACAGCAGTCCATGCCTTACAAAAATGCTCAGCCCTACCACCAGAATTACTTTCCAAGGCCCCACTATCAACAACCCATGACTCATCCTGTGGCTCAGCCTGTGCAGCAAGTTGCACCCCCTCCAGCTGCTAGATCACTTTCTTTTGAGGAACAAGTTCTGGCCTCATTGCAGAACTTAGGACCCTTGTCTCAAACTGTACACTCTCATAGTCAAAGCATTAAAAAGATAGAAGACCATCTTGGTCAGCTATCTAATGCTTTGACCAAGAGAGAGGAAGGTAGGATGCCTAGCCAACCCATGGACAACCCTAGGAGATAATATGTGGTAGGTGAGGTTTCTTCCTCCCATGAGAAAGCCAAATTTGTCACCACATTAAGAAGTGGAAGGCTGGTGGACAATCAAGTAGGCTATGGGCCTTTGAAAATTTCAGAACAATAAAAAGAGAAGGTACAACAAGGGCAACCCATGTTGAATAAGAAGGATAATGATGATCCTCAAGAAAAAAATAAAATAAAAAAAAGAGATGATGAGTTGGCTAAGGCTGCAAATGGGGGAGTAGTCCCACATTTGCCATTTCCTAAGGCAATGCAAGCACCTTCCCCTTTTGATAAAGGGCATACCAAAATAGAGGAAATGATGGAAACTTCTAAGCAAGTGGAGATCAACCTGCCTCTGCTTGATGCAATCAAGTAGGGTCCAGCTTATGCAAAGTTTTTAAAAGACCTTTGCACCCACAAAAGGCAATCAAGGATACATTTGTCCAAGAAAGTTTTTTCAGCAGAAAAAGTGAAACAAATACTGACTATTGCAACTCCAACAAAACTCTAAGACCCTGGAGTCCCCACTATCCCCTGCATCATTGGAGATCATACCATTAAAAAGGCCTTGTTAGATCTGGGAGCTAGTATAAATTTACTTCCATATTCAGTATATGATAAACTAGGATTAGGAGAGTTGAAGCCCACACATGTAGTCTTATAACTAGCTGATAGATCTGAAAGGAAGCCTATGGGGATCAATGAAGATTTCTTAGTTGGGGTTGACAAATTCTTTTATCCTGCTGATTTCCTGGTGCTAGATATGGAGCCGAGCAAGTGTGCTACTTCTATCCCTGTGATCTTAGGCAGGCCCTTTTTGGCCACTACAAATTCTTATATACAATGTAGATCAAGGATCATGGAAGTATCTTTTGGTAATATGAAAGTCAAGCTGAATGTGTATAATGCAGCTCACTAGCCCCACTTAAACAATGAGGACTATTTTTCCATTGATGTGCTGGATGAGTTTGTGCAAGAAAATTAACCTCAGCTGTTGCATGGTAATGATTTGTTTAATATTTTTGAAGAAGTATGGAATGAAACAGTGGAAAGGAAAGCTTCCACATCTGAGCTTGAACAAGTAGAAAGTGTAAATTCTGAAGCAGGACTAGCAAAGCATCACCGATGGACTCCCACTTTATCACCTCTTCCACCACCTTCTAAGGCACCCCTATTGCCTTCACTCATCAGTCACCTAGATGTGGAGTTAAAGCAACTCCCAAAATCTTTAAAATATGCCTTTTTAGGAGCCAATCACAAACTGCCAGTGATAATGTCTTCTTTCCTCACTCTTGAGCAGGAAGAAGAATTGCTTTGTGTGCTAAAAAGGCATAAGAAAGCAATAGGGTGGACTATTACAGATTTGGGGGGAATAAATCCAGCTGTGTGCATGTACAAAATTCATCTTGAAGAAGGTTCTAAACCTTCTAGAGAGATACAAAGGAAGCTCAATCCATACATGCAGGAAGTTGTTATGAAGGAAGTAGTCAAACTTCTTGATGCTGGGGTCATTTACCCTATCTCAGATTCTCAATGGGTGGCACCTACCCAGGTGGTGCCCAAGAAATCTGGAATCACAGAAGTTCAAGCAGACTCAGGTGAGCTAATTCCAACCAGACAGACCACTGGTTGGAGGGAATGCATAGACCATGGCAAGCTCAATGAGAAATCTAGCAAAGATCACTTCCCATTGTCTTTTATAGATCAGATCTTAGATAAGTTGGCAGGTAAAGCTTTTTACTGTTTTCTTGATGGTTATTCAGGATACAACGAAATTCCTGTTTACCCTCAAGATTAAGAAAAAATTGCATTCACTTGTCCATTTGGAGCCTTTGCGTACAGAAAAATGCCATTTGGACTATGTAATGCACCTGCCACTTTTCAAAGATGCATGTATGCTATCTTTTCTAACATGATTGACAAGTTTCTAGAGATATTTATGGATGATTTCCCTATTTATGAGGATGATTTTAGCCAATGCTTGCACCATCTCAGCCTTGTGCTGCAAAGGTGTGAGGAGGCCAACCTAGTTTTTAGTTGGGAAAAGAGTCATTCCATGGTGACTCAAGGTATTGTCGTAGGACATGTTATTTCCCAAGGAGGAATAGAGGTTGATCAAGCTAAAATTGATTTAATAGCACATTTGTCCCCTCTTAAAGCTGCCAAACAAGTCAGGTCATTCTTCGGCCATGATGGATTCTATAGGAAGTTCATCAAAGACTTTAGCAAAATTTCCAAGCCTCTTTGCCAGTTGTTGTGCCAAGAGGTTCCATTTGTGTTCAATGATGAATGCCTAGCTGCTTTTGAACTTCTAAAAACCTGTTTAACTACTGCTCCTATATTAGAAGCTCCTAATTTTTCTCTGCCATTTGAGCTGATGTGTGATGCATCAGACTTTGCCATTGGTGCAATGCTGGGACAAAGGAAAGATAAAGCACCATGTGTGGTGGCATATGCTAGTAAATAAATGGTTGATGCTTAATTGAACTACACCACAACTGAAAAGGACCTGCTACCCATTGCATTTGCTTTGGAAAAATTTAGATCATATGTGTTGGGATCTAAGATCACTGTGTTTACTGACCATTCAGCTTTAAAATACCTCTTGTCTAAGAAGGAGGCTAAAGCTAGACTAATTAAATGGATTCTTCTTCTGCAGGAATTCAACTTGGAAATCAAAGATAAGAAGGGGGTTGAAAATGTGGTTACAGACCACTTATCAAGGATTCCAGATGCTGAAATAGAAAGTTTGCTCATCAATGATTCTTTCCCAGATGAGCAGCTTTTTGCTATGGAGATAAGTATGCCCTGGTTTGCCAACGTAGGAAACTATCTTGCTGTGGGAAGGGTACCCCCACATTGGAGTAAGGACGATAGGAATTTGTTCTTCTCACAAATTCGATACTACATGTGCGAGGATCCTCACCTTTTTAAGTATTGTGCAGACCAGGTGATCAGAAGATATGTACCTAAAACTGAGTTTGAAAACATTCTAACCATGTGTCATGAACAGGCTTGTGGGGTCATTTCAGTGGTAACAAGACTGCTGCAAAGGTGATTCAAAGTGATTTCTATTGGCCCACTCTGTTCAAGGATGTCTTACAGCATTGCAAAGCCTATTCTAGATGCTAGCAAATGGGAAGCATTACAAAAAGAAACTATATGCCCTTGCATCCTGTGCTTGTTGTTGAACTATTTGACATATGGGGAATTGATTTTATGGGACCTTTTCTCCCCTCCTATGGATATAATTTCATCCTTGTAGCTGTGGACTATGTGTCCAAATGGGTAGAGGCCATAGCTATAAGAACAAATGATCATAAGGTTGTCATTAAGTTTTTAAAGGACAATATCTTCTCTAGGTTTGGCACCCCCAAAGCTGTTATTAGTGATGGAGGAAGCCACTTTTGCAACAAAGCTTTTGAAAAACTGTTGGAAAAATACTCTGTGACCCACAGAGTTGCTACTCCCTACCACCCACAAACCAGTGGGCAAGTAGAGATTTCAAATAGGAAAATCAAACACATCCTAGAGAAGATTGTGTGAGCTGATAGGAGAGATTGGTCCATAAAACTGTTAGATGCCTTGTGGGCTTATAGGACTGCCTATAAGACCCCCATAGGGGTGTCCCCATTCAGACTAGTATATGGCAAGGCATGTCACTTGCCTGTTGAGTTGGAACATAGAGCATATTGGGCCATTAAAGTATTAAATTCTGACTTAACTTCTGCTGGTGTGAACAGGAAACTGCAATTATCTTAGCTTGATGAGTTGAGGTTGGAAGCATATTCAAATGCCCGGATATACAAGGAAAAAACCAAAGCCTTTCATGATAGGCATTTACTACAGAAAGAATTCAAAATGGGTTACAAGGTATGGTTGTTCAATTCAAGATTAAAATTCTTTCTAGAAAAATTGCAGTCCAGATGGGATGGGCCTTACACAGTTTTACCTGTTTCCCCATCCGGGGCTGTAGAAATCATGGATCCCAAAGATGGTAGATTCATGAAAGTCAATGGGCAGAGGCTAAAGATTTGTGTTGAAAAAATTTATGAGCATGAGGAGGAAACCATTGATTTTTTGGACCCTCCAATTTATACATGATTTCAGTGTGTACCATATGTATTATATTTTGATTTTATTTTAATTGATTACTTTCTATTTTGATGTTTTATTCATTTTCAATAAAATTGTCATGCTAGCATTAGATCATCATATCAATCTTACCAAGCAGTCCATGGACCATGGAAATGTCAATAATGAAAACAACATAAATGGAAACACAACAAAGGAGTTTGCTGGGTGCTAAGGCTGAACACAGCATAAAAATGCAGTTTCTATGAGCATATGGGACCTTTCGATAGGTCATTTGAGGATTTCGATAGGCACTGAGACTCGTCGATTGGTGAAAACAACTCTTCGATAAGTTCAAAAGGTCAGAAAGAAGTTTTTGATAGGTTCTGAATACTTATCAGGAACCTATCGAAAGGATGAATCATGTACCACATGAACCTATCGATAGGAAAGATTTAACCTATCAAAGCTTCTCATCTGCATGCTATATTCCCTCTAGTGTTTGATAGAACACCTTGACCTATCAAAATCACTCAACTCATCCTATCGAAATCAATTTTCACACTTTATTTACTTGTCGTTAGGTCATTTATGCTCTATTCAACTCTTTCTGCAAACCCTAGCGCTCTCTTCCTCATTTGTCGCTGCTTTCTTTCCACCACATATTCTAAGGACTATTCACCACTCAGTTTGCCAGTCTTCAAGTTCATTTAGCCCGCACTAAGGAGCATTTTGCACCTAATTTTTGTGAAATTGAAATTGTGCATCACGGTTTCTGCAGAACCTTAGAAGTTTTGGGTAAGCTATCTCTCTGCCTCACTCTGTTGTTTTCCTAAGTTGTTTACTTCAGAATTTTAATTTAAATTGGTGAGTGAGCTTTGAGAGATCAATTTCTGAGAGCATAATGGTTGATTATGAAGAAATCCTAGCTGACCTATTCTGGCAACTTGCTTCTTCCACCCCAAAGTCCTCCAAAAAATCAAAGCCTACCACAAACCCACCTACTAAGAGGCAACTTCCTAAGGGGAAGCCCAAGAAGGCTCCTAAACCAAAAAAGGCCAAGTCTGTTGCAATTCAGGAGCCTAATCCAGAATACCTATGGAGAGATTTTCTCCAACTAGGGAAACACCTTTGCCCAACCCTGACATATTACCTGAGGTGGAGCCTCCTATTACATCAACCACTCCTAATGAGTTTGTGAATGGGTTGAGCCTTATCCCTGAGACAGATTTTGATCTTGCATACTTTACTGAGATAGAGGAGTGCCAGGGGACACTGATATATTTAAAAAAAGAGGGATTGTTACCCCTACTTAGACCTTTGAAGGAGACTGTGTACTCCCGGCTGGTTAAATTGTGGTACCAGAATTTGACAAAGAAGGTGGTGCCTGGGAATGAGGATGTGCTGGAAATTCTGATTGATGATTGGAAGATCACTGTGGATTGCAAGGACATTGGGATGGCTTTGGGAGTTCCACATCAATTTGACTCCACTAGATCTGAGGGAGCACCCAAATGGGTTACATTCAGAGAATGGCTAAACAGCTCACCAATGGAATTGTGGGATCTGGTGAATCTTTGATGAGAAGAGACCTCCAACCTAACCTCAGATTCATCGACACTATTCTTAGAAAGAATGTGTATGTAACTGGGCGCCTGCAAGAGAGAAGGTCCCCAGTTGTAGATGCTTTGTACTACTATTCAAAAGGGCAATTTTTGAGTATACCACAGCTGATTTTTGAGACATGGTAGACATTAATGATAAGGTGATTAAAAGACAAGTATTTGCTAAAGGTTCTGGGTTGCCTTTCAGTAGGCTCATTTCATGTTTGCTCAAGGCTGGGAAATATGTGGTCAAGAGGAATGAGCCAATGGAGAAGTTGACCCCAAAAGTATATGGAAAAGGGTATGGTCCACCAGTCTAACCCTGATTAAGAAGAGTAAGCCAACTAAGTTGGAGGAGGTTGAGGAGGTGCCCACCTCCATCCTTTCACCTACCTTACCTACATCATCACCAACACCTCCACCCACTTTGCTTTTCCCCTTTATATCAGTCCCTCTTCCAACAGACCCCCCTCCTCCTACCTCTGAGCCAATTTTACCTCCACCCACCACTCAAATTCTCGAACCTAAAGTCCTTGAACCTCCAACACTACCAAAGCCTACCCCTACCCTTTCTTTGCCACCCTTTGACCAACCCATTTCTAGCATCCCCCCTCACTAAACCCTACTTCATACCCATGGCTTAGACAAGTTTACCACTGCTGGGTTCACTGCCCTCATGACATCCATTCTAGAAGCTGTTGGGCATGAGTACACCCCATTCCCTGACTCCCCACACCCCACCTCCCCTTTCCAACCCATTCAAACACATGTCTCCTCCAACCCCATCATGCCTAATTCTTTAACTCAAATTCTCTCCCTATTACAGTCCATTCAAACTCAATTGACCACCAACACCAACAACCAAGCCATCATGAGCTCCTGCCTTCAATCCATTCAGTCCACCCTCACCCCATCCTCTTCAACTCCCCAACCCCCTCACACTTCCCCTCTTTCTCCTATCCAATCACCTCTCCATTTATCTCCTTCATCTGCACCCATAGCTCCACCTCCCACAGCTGCTACCCAATCTGAGGAGGTTGCAGCTCCATTTTTTCCCATACCTATCTCGTCCCCATCTTTTAACCCTCCATCACCTCCAATAGTAGCCACTGAAGTTGTTGTGTCACCTACCACCCAGCCACCCAATCTCACTCCACCCATCTTCACAGATGTCACAACCCAAACTGATCCACTTGAGGAACTAGTTTTCTCCACCCCCTCCTCATCTTCCACTCTACCCGTTTCCTTGGCCATTATACTCAGATCCCCCATCTACATTCCCCCTTAACTCACTCTGCTATATGCCAAGAGGGACAATCCCTACATCTGCAGGGATGTCCTGACAAGTATGGCTACCCTCCTAGCTTCCTGGGAAGTCTCTTATGAGGAGAGGATAGTTTTCATGGAATTGGAGCAAAGAATCCAACTTCAGGATATCTCTCAGGGTTGGAAGAAAATCCTGACTCGTTATGAGTCCACCAAACTTCTTGCTGATGCTCAGACTCGCATTGCTGATTTTGAGAAGAAGAATGTTGAGCTTCTCCAGAAAAAATTAGCCAATGCTCAGGAGATACTTAAGGCCACCCAGGAACTCTCTGAGTCCAACCAACCCCTCTTCCTACAACTCCTCCTTCCAACTCTCCTGCAACTCAACCTACTCCTACCCCACCTATAGATGTTTTCCCCCCTCCAGCCTATGATCTTCCTGCAGCTAAACCTTCCCCACCACAACCGAAGAGGACTTATGCAAAGAGAAAAGTTACTGCAAAGAGATCTGTTTCCACTGCTTTTGCTCGCAGTAAAGGGAAAGAACCTGCTACCTAGTCTAAAGAGGTCGCCCCCACTAAGCCCCCACCCCCACATGACACCTCCTCCACTCTACTCTTCATGGAGGAAAGAAGGAAAGTTGCTGCTGCCCTTGGCCTTGATCCTACTATCCTTTTCCCTTTTGATTCTAATTCTAACTGTGATGCTGCTTCTGCAAAGAAAACCAAAAAATTTGCTGCCCAGTTTGAGGAGGCCCCCAAGTAGTCCACCCAGAAATCCCAACCTAAAGGCAAAGCTCCTTTATCCAAGGAGGATTTGAAAATTTTGGTAGACTTGTATGATTAGCCTGATGATGCTTGTAAATAAATATAGTTTATGTTTGTTTCTTTTTACTGCTTTGAACCATGTACATATTTTAAAAGTTAATAGTAATTTCTTTTATGTGTTATCTTTCTTTGTGCTTATTGTGCATCTATTTCTTCATATACCCGGTTCATTGTTACCATCTCTCAGAACAGTGAGGACACTATTTAATTTAGGTTTGGGGGTATGGCAGGTATGCCAATGAAATGAGTTAATGCTAGTGCAGCTATGTTGAAAAAGTTTGTGAAAATAAAGTGACTTCCCACCTGATTTTTGGAAAAAGAGGAAATTAAAAACTTTTTAAAACTGAAATTAGTTGTAGTTTTAACATTTTTCATAAGCAAATGTCAAGAATTTTCAAAAAGTAATGTTTAGTGAACCTGAAAGGAGAGAAAACTATGAGGATACACCCCAGAAATTTGATGGAAGGCCATACCCAGTAAGATTTGGGCCTAAAAAAAATTTTCTTTAAAAAGTGCCTTGGCAATTTTTCTGCTCTAAGGACTGATTGGATCTAGTTTCGATCACTAGAAGTTAGGCAAATCCAAATTAAAATAGATTGACCACATTCATGACATTCAAGACATGAAGTAAGGCCATTCCTTGGACAGTTTGAGCTTAAAATGTCCCACCTTTGAACTGCCCTTGATACACACCATTTGAGCCTTAAAATTCCCAATTTTCTTTGATGAAAACCAGAAATTTTGAACCTAAAACCCCTTGACCTGTTTCAGTTCACCCCTAATTTGAGAAATCAAGAAGTGGAAGGAGAAGTGAGGTTAGAGGAGCAAGGTTTAACATTTGGTTGAAAGAAGAGAAAGCACATTTGGTGGTAGTTGTGGCATTCCAGCCAATAAAAAAAAAAAAAAACATACAAAAAGAAAAGGAAAAATAGAAAATAAAAGAAAAAGAATGAGAAAGAGAAGTCATTTCATTGAAAGATTGAAATGAGGAATAGAAACTGATCACTTCAAATCTGAAAGTTCAAGGAGTAAATGGAATTATGCTGAAATGGAGAAGGTTGAGTTAAAAATCACCTCCTTACCTGGCTGATGTCTCAATTTTGAATCCCATTTTACCCATTTATTCTTTTACAAATTTCACCCATAAGCCACATTACAACCCAATAAAAAGACCTTACTGATATAAAATGGATTGAGCTGTCATGTGAAGATGAGGATTTGTTTAACCTATGGTGAAAAGAGTTAAAAAAATTCAGAAGTTAGAGCAATGCCTATGCTAATGCTTGTAGTTTTATTTGAGGGTTGTAACTGCTCTTGAGCTATGAGAAATGATGCACCCTTCTACTTGTGTTGTGAGTGAACAGCCCTGGTAAGACTTGAGTCTGAAATCAAAATTGATCGGGGCATTATCAATACAGAATTCTTAAATTAAAGGTAAACTCTGCATTAATTTTCAGGCACAATGCCTTGACATGAACTGATTGATGACGAAGGAATTATAATAGAATTTCAGGTTTTAAACTGATGATTTCTCTACTGAAAATCCTCTAAAACTGAAGGGACATGGTGTGGAATTTATTTTATTGTACTTGAACTCTGTTTTAGCATGTTGCATAAGTATTAAGTAATTTTATTGGAGAAGTTTGTTCGTACCTTCACTGAAAACCCTCAAGAGACTTCACTCCTCCACTAGGGATCACCTAAGGGTTTAAAAGGCTTGATGCATATGCTAAATGCATCTGTGCTCCCTACAAAAGTGGCATTTTAGTTTTCTTCATTCTTCCTTTGCTCAGGGACTAGCAAAGCTTAGGTTTGGGGGTGTGTTAATCTCTGAAAAGTACCACTTTTCACCCCATAACATGAGCTTTGATAGACCTATGAGTGGACTAATAAATGGTTGTTGAGCATATATTGTAGATAGCAGTAAAAACCAGTCATAGTGTTGAAACCCATCTCTCAGTGTAGTTCAGACCCTACAATGGCCCACTTAGAGCATGCAGCAATAGCAAATCAGCTTAAAAGGAGTGAAAACAAGCTGAAAATAACTTGTCGCTAGGTTACTGGAACCTATCGATAGGATCTGAAGGCTAAAAAAAGGAAGAAGTGATGAGGATGGAAGAATTTGATAGGATCCGGAACCTATCGCGTAGTCGGAAACAAAGAGGGAGCATCCTATCAAATGGTTGCCTGAGCCAGAACAGAACCTATCGAAGAGTCCAAAAACCTGTCGATAGGAGTTGTTGTTGTTCTAAGTGTGCATGATTTATTTGTGTTTTGAAAACAGATTTGCAAATGCTAAGTTATACTGAATCTAGAAAATTAAAAAGAGTAAAGAAATATCAGCACAGAGAGAAGTGAATTAGCCTGCAAGATCAGAGCCAAGTGTAGGAAGTTTTAAATGTAAGTGAGTAAAAGATCATCCACAGAGAATTTGTTTAAAATGTAAGATAAACCTCCATATCTGAGCTACCAGATCTGGCCTCTTATCCTATCTACAAAGCACATAAGATGGGAGGTTGAATTTGTCACGTTAACTAAATGATAAAAGTAAAAGTTAAACTAAATGATCCAGATCTGAGTTGGGGGGATTTTGATGTAAACTTATAAAAATGGAGAAATAATATCTAACTTTGATTTGGTCCTTGAAACACACTGAGAATGACTACAGATCAAATGAGAGATGATCCAATCTTTATCTGGCTACAAGCACAGATGCAAGAGAAATAAATCTAACTCAAGGATTAAATTTAGGCTTATGGCTATGGTCTGTCCACTTCAATGGCCACAGATCATCCAATAGTCTTTAATCTAAACCCTTAATTCAGAACAAGAAATATCACTGCAAATGCTGTGAGAGATTAGGTTACAAACACTAATTCCCACAGGGTTAATGAATCAAGGGAAGTTGCATGAAAAACAGTAAATCTAAAGGAGTCTAGTGCAATAAGAAGATCAGAGTGAACCCTTAACACGAATCCAATTAAGAACGTACGGTTTACAGCAACCTTTTCAAATTCACATTTACAATTACAGAGCACAGCTTAAACAGCTCTCAGATTTGTAGTCTTGAATACAATCCTCTTTTGAATTATAGAGGTATCTCACAGCTCTCAATTGCAAGTAAAAGTTAGGCTATTACAAGGGTTTCAGCCAGGCTAGCTGATCTGGAAATGGGGGAATAGAAATGAAACCCAAAATCTGGATGACCAAATTGGGCAAATGGTTCATCTATTTATAGTTTTCCCCAGGTCTAGCTCAGATGAGTATCGACCAATTAGAAGTGCTTAGATCTGTATCAACCAATGGAAGTCGAGCACAAGGATCCAGATCTGTTCTGGCCAATCAGAATTGCTCGATCTGGTTCAACCAATCAGGTGACATAAGCATCAATTCTGTTATGCAATTTGAAAATCTGTTAGAGCTTCTAGAAGTTCCCACCAAGTGATTTCATATTCGGGTGCTCACATGGGGTGGAATATGCCTTCGCTTCATGCTTAGAATCTTCTGAAATGCCCCTAGGTTTTTAAATGCATTGGGACGTGTGCAAAAGATTACTAAATTACCCTTGCAGAAGCTAGGAATCTCCAGAATGCCATTTTGCATACTTTAGGGAACTTTTCGCAATGTACTGTGACTCCTGAAGCTCTTTTCACAAAGTTCAGGTTCTGTTCGCAAGGAGTTCTCCTCTTTTCGAATAGGTCAATCATCCTTTCGAAGAGTTCAGGTGATCTTCGAAAACTAAGCCTAGAGCTTTTAGTTCCTTTCGCAGAGTTTAAGTTCTTTTCGAAATGTTCAGATTCTTTTCGAAAAGCACTCTGTAGTGGATTTTTCTGTTCGAATTGCTCCACATTTCTTTTCTGGGTTGAGACCAGGTCTTTGCCTCTTCAGTTCAGGCATTTTGACAGCTAGTGAGGTTGTCCCTTCTCTTTCTTCCTTTGGATCGACATGTATTATCATCTTTTTGGCACTTTTAGGCTGCTTTCATGGTTAAGCCTGTCTTTATTTATAGCTGTAACACAAGCACTTAAAACACTTATTTAGTTCTCTCAAGGGTCTATCAAGGCCCAGGTTAAAGGGTGGAAAATGGTATTTTCTAGTTCTCAACACACCCCCAAACCTAAGCTTTGCTAGTCCCTGAGCAAAGACAAAATTAAAAACAGAATAAAAAAAACCACTTTTGTAGGGAACACAGTTGCATTTAGCATACACAACAAGCTTTTTAAACCCCTAGGTGATCCCAAGTGGAGGAGTGAAGTCTCCTGAGGGTCTTCAGTGAAGGTACCCACAAACTTCTCCAATAAATCAGTTAATATTAATGCAGTTCTGTTAAAGCAAACTTTCATCCAATCAGATTATTCACAGCTGCATCAGTCAAGTTATAAGATGATTTTCACGAAAACATCAGTTCAAAGCTGAAATTCTGCTGTAACTCTTTTACCATTCACTTGATTTGTGTCAAAAAGTTTCTAAAAGAAAAATTAGTGAAAAGCTTGCCTTCTATTTGAGAATTCAGTTTTGATGTTACCCCAATGAGTTGATTTCAAACCCAACTCTCTCCAGAGTTTTCACTCAACATGCAAATAAGAGGGTTGTACCATTTCACACGGCTCAAGAGCGATTCTGACCCTCAAATAGGATCACAAGACATGAGCATAGTCATTGCTCTTTAGTTCTGAATTCACTGCTCTTTTTACCATAGATTACACAGATCCTTATCTCCATGTGACAACTCAATCCATCATTGATCAGCAAGGACTTTTCTTGGGTTGTAATGTGGCTTATGGGTGAAATTTATCAAGAATAAAGGGGTGGAATGGAATTCAAAATTGAGAAGTCAGTCAAGGTAAGGAGGTGATAGACACACCTTCTTCAATTCAGCATAATTTCATCTTCTTCTTTGAATTTTCAGAGCCAAAGTGGCCATCTTTTTCTTTTTCTTTTTCAAACTTCCAATGAAATGCCTTCTCCTTCTTTTTTTTTTTTTATCATGGTAACATTGACTGGAATGCCACATTTCTTTTGCTGATACATTATTGCCTTCAATTATGATTCTTCTTGTTTTATCAAACTGTTACTCAATTCTCCTTTCTTCAGCTTCCTTCCCTTTATCTTCTGACTTCTCAGAGTGAGGATTAGGCTAAATGAGGTTGATGAGGTTTCAAAGAAATCTTAGATTTATAAAGCTCAAATGGTGTGTATCAAGGGCAGTTTCAAAAGGTGGAGCTTTGTAAGGTTCAAACTGTCTAAAAGGAGGCCTTACATCATGTCTTTAATTTCATGATTGTTGTCAAGTTATTTCATTTTGAATATGTGTAACTTCTAGTGAAAATAAGCAGGTTCAAATAGTCCCAAAAGCAGAAAAAATTGCCAATTCATACCTCCAAAGAATACATTTCTGCAGGCCCAAATCTCACTAGGTGTGGTTTTCTATCAAATTCCTGAAGTATATCATCACCGTTTTCTCTCTTTTTAGGTTCACTACAACATCAATTTATTTTATTTTATTTTTTTGAAAATTTTTTGACATTCACTTCATGAAAGTATTAGAATTACACTAGAAATCAATTTTAAAATCAATTTTAAAAGCAAAATTTTAACTTCCTCATTTTCAAAACAACAGGTGTGAAATTACTTCATTTTCAAAAAATAAAATTCTGCTGATCATAAGCTGCATTGATGTTAACTCAATTATTAACATTTCTACCACACCCCCAAACCTATGGTGAGCAGGGTCCGCACTGGTCCGAAGCAAAGAAAAGAAACAATCAAGCAGAAATTATAATGACAAGAAGAAAGAACAGAAATGCACAGTAATTACACAAGAAAAACCAGAATTTTATATTACAAACTCATAACACAGATAAGTACAATGTGATCTAATAACTGGGGTCAAAATCTGTATCATAAGTTGGTTCAATGGGATCAGAACTGGAGTCACTGTCAGAGTCAGAACTAGAATCAGTATTGGAGTCTGAACTCGATTTAGCCTTCTCCTGGATTGTGTTTTGCAGCTCAGTGTATTCCTCTGATTTGATCTTTTTGGTGAGGCCAATGTACTTTCCAAGTCTAGTAGTCCTCAGTTTTTCCTGTTCAAGCTCTGCTTGCAACATGGTCACCTTGTGCTGCTCACTCCTAACCATCTGAAATGTTTGACCCAGCAGGTCCTGCATTTTCTCTCTCTCAAATTTCATGAATAACTCCAATTTTCGAATCTGGTTTTCATAAAGGGTTCTAATGTAAGCTTGCAAATTAGCTAACCCCTTGAGGACATCTCGACAGATATATGGATTCTCTTCCATAGCCCTTTTGAGAGGGGCAAATCTGGGAATGGGAATGGAATGGTAGGGGACCAAAGGTATCCCAGCTGTGGGAGTGGGAGAAGAGGGGTCCAGAAGAATGACCTCAGGATCGGTCTGATTGGCTTGATCAGAGAAAGTAAGGAGAGGCGAAGGGGGCTCAACAACAACTACCTCAAGTTCAGTTTGGGTAGCATGGGCAGTAGTGGTGAGGGTGGGTGGATCAACCAATACTACCTCAGGTTCTGTTTGGATAGCATGGTCATCAACAGCAGGTACAGTGGCTAAGGTAGTTGTGTGGGATGTGGAGGCTAAGGTTTGGAGAATGTCATTGGTCACAGACTGATTATCTGTGTTGATCTGTAGTTGGGCTTGGATGGATTGGAGAAGGGTAAATATTTGGCTAATTGATTCAGGTGTGGGTGTGGTATGCATAGTAGGGTCTGGTAAAACTGCAGTGGATGGTTGAGGTGTAATGGGTGAAATGGCTGTAAAGGGTGAAGTAGCCAAGTGAGTGAAATGAGGAGGGCCAGGTATAGGGACAGATTCAAGCCTAATGTTTTCAGAAATAGACCCCATCAATGATGAGTAAGCCTCTATAGTGAAAATCTCAGGTTCAGGGGTATGAGTTACTTCAGGTGTATGAGCTGAATGAGCAGGTGAACTTGAGAGGCTTTGGAGAAGGGGAGTGTTAGGAGATTGTTCAATAAAATCTGTGGCCAGGTCTTGGGCATTGTTGGGAGAAATTGGTGGTGTTAGTATGGCTGGAGTGGTTGGTGTAGAGGGGGAGTCTGCAATTGGGATAATGGTGGTTATGGGAGATGGGACTGCTGAAATGGGTGAAGTGGCAGGAGCTAGGCTAGGTGAGGAGGGTAAAATGACAACTTTAAGAGTGGGTGCAGCTGAAGAGCTGGTCACCACAGGAAGGACAACTTCTTCAAGAATGGGTGCAGCTAAAGAGCTGGTCACCTCAGGGTCTAGCAAAGCAAGTTCTAAGGTAGCTGCAGGGGCAGGTTCATGTATGGCAGGTCCACTAGCAGCTGCAGACGCAGCCGAGTAATGCAGTGCAGGCTCACCTTCCTCTCTCATTCTGTTCAACATTGCTTGGCTTGTAATCCAAGCCTTTTTCCCAAAAGTATGAGGAGCTATAACTTCAAATGGCTCTTGGTCATCAATGTCAAACTTATCTCTTAGTAGGGCTGTGATCAGCCTACCAAATGGGATTCCAGCTAATTTCTGCTCCTTTTTCAACTTGGCACTAATATCAACCATGGCTTCAAAAATTAACAGAGGGGCATTGAAAAATTGCCCCTTAGAAAAATGAAAGAGAGCCTCTAAAATTGGTGTCCTCCTTTCTTGGCTGTGCCCAGTGACATAAAAACTTCCCCTCAAAATTGAATCCATCAGTAAAAATTGAGGTGCTAGGTCTCTCCTCATTATGGACTGTCAAGTTCCAACGATCCCTTGGGTTAAATGTGCAGCCATTTCTCTGAAAGAGGCTGCTTCTGGTGCAGCCAATGGACTAGCAGGATCATATTGAAAAGGTATCCCCAAAGCATTCCCAATGTCTTCATATGTGACAGTTAAATCACAATCATCAATGAAAATAACAAGAGTAGGGACATCAGCATCCTTCTCTGTCACTTTTACCAAGTTTTGGTACCATAATTTCACCATTTGCGGATAAATTTTCTCTGGCAGAGGGGTAAGGTTATTGCTCAGTGAGGCATCCCTAATGTATTTTAAAGATAGCTGACAGTCCAGTTTCTTGGAGAAAAAGTTCTCATCAATAATAAGCTCAGGAATCAGCTTCTGAGCTTGAATGAATGGATTTGGCAGTACCAAATGCATAGGCGGAGGAAGCCTGTGCTCAGACTCGGGATTTGTGGGATGGGTTCCTCATGTCTAACAGTCTTCCCTTTCTCAATCCTATCAGCTCTATCCATTGATAGTTTTCTTTTGCTTGAAGCTTTGGTTTTTCCTTTTGGGGTTGGTTTGCTAATTTTCTTAGCAGAAGATTTTGGGAACATGACAGCCAGTGATTTTTCAACTTTCCCCATTCTAAAGTTGTGTATAAACACTCCCACAACAAATGCTGACACCAAATCAAACTTTGCAAATGATAAACAGAGGAAATGCACAGAAAAATACAGAAATCTAGGGTTTTGGTTGAACGTGTTGCTTGCTCGCTGAAATCCACCAGAACCAGAAGCTAAAATCCCTCTCTTCAAGCTTAAATGATCGAACAAATGTGAAGAAGTGTGGCTGAATTCTAAAATCACGCAAGGAAAGAAAGAAATGGGGTTTCTGTGAAACAGGATGTTCTCAGAAAGCTTTCGAATATGAAACCCTTACTTCGAAAGGGTTTAAATATGCTCAAAGTTATTTTCGCAAAGTAATTTTTAAGTTTTCGAAAAGTTCAAAACAATCCTTTTTACAACAGAGAATGGCATCAGTACCATTCGAAAAGCTAATAGCTTCGGAAACAACTTTTCGAAAAGCAAATAGCTTTAGAAACAACTATTCGAAAAGCAAATTGAACTTTGCGAAAAAACAATTTTTACTTTGCGAATTAATTTTTCACATATTTAAACTTCTCGAAAAGAGAACAAACATGACTAAAAACAGAGAAAAAGAAAACTATGCAAAAACTACCGAAGAAAAATATATTGTACAGTTGTATACCATCAGATTTGGGGAGGTTCTTGATGATAGATGGTCAGCACAGGCTCCTGGGTATTTTCAATGCATGGTTTGAGCCTCTGACCATTTACTTTCAAGATTCTTCCATTACTTGGGTCTAAAATTTCAACAGCCCCAGAAGGAGCTGCATGAATGATAGTATATGGCCCTTCCCATCTGGATCTCAGCTTTCCAGGAAAAAACTTAAGTTTTGAGTTAAATAGCCATACCTTAGAGCCAGCTATGAACTCTTTTCTCAACAAATTTTTACCATGGAAGGCATTGACTTTCTCTTTGTAAGATCTTGAATTGGTGTATGCATCCATTCTCAGCTCCTCCAACTCAGCAAGTTGCAGTTTCCTGTGATTACCAGCAGTAGTCAGATCCATGTTCAATGTTTTAATAGCCCAAAAGGCTTTATATTCTAACTCCACTGGTAAATGGCATGCTTTGCCATAGACCAATCTGAATGGGGACATGCCAATTGGGGTTTTATAGGCTGTCCTATATGCCCACAATGCATCATTCAGCTTAAAGGACCAATCCTTTCTGTCCTTCTTCACAGTCTTTTCCAGTATATGTTTGATTTCTCTATTGGAAATCTCCACTTGTCCACTGGTTTGTGGATGATATGGAGTAGCTACTCTATGAGTCACAGAGTATTTTTTCAATAAAGCTTCAAAATGTTTATTACAAAAATGGCTTCCCCCATCACTGATAATAGCTCTGGGAAAACCAAACCTGGAAAAAATGTTATCCTTTAAAAATTTCAGAACCACTCTGTGATCATTGGTTTTAGTGGCTGTGGCTTCAACCCATTTGGATACATAATCCACAGCTACTAAGATGAAATTACACCCATTGGAAGGAGGAAAGGGACCCATGAAGTCTATCCCCCAAATATCAAACAATTCAACTACCAAAATGGGCTGTAAAGGCATTGAGTTTCTCTTGGAAATGCTGCCCAATTTCTGGCAGTTCTGGCAAGACTTACAGTGCTGCAGAGCTTCTTTGAAAAGTGTAGGTCAATAAAATCCACACTGCAAAACCTTCGCAGCAGTTTTGTTTCCACTAAAATGACCTCCACAGGCCTGTTCATGACACATAGAAAGTATGCTATGAAAGTCTTCTTCAGGGACACATCTTCTTATTATTTGGTCTGCACAAATCTTAAACAGATAAGGATCTTCCCAAATAAAATGTTTAACCTTTGAGAAGAAAAGATCTTTATCCATTTTATTCCAATGTTGAGGAATTCGTCCAGTAGCCAAAAAGTTGACTATGTTTGCAAACCAAGGGGTGTGTAAACTAACAGCAAAAAGTTGCTCATCTGGGAAAGATTCATTGATAGGCAGCCTATCAATCTCAGCAGTTAAAATTCTAGACAGGTGATCAGCCACCACATTCTCCACACCCTTTTTATCTTTGATCTGTAAATCAAATTCTTGTAATAGGAGGATCCACCTGATTAATCTTGGTTTGGTGTCCTTTTTAGACAGAAGGTATTTCAGGGCATAGTGGTCAGTGAACACCACTATTTGTGAAACCAAAACATATGACCTGAATTTCTCTAAAGCAAAAACAATTGCCAGTAGCTCCTTCTCAGTTGTTGTGTAATTGAGTTGTGCATCAATCATTGATCTACTGGCATAAGCTATGACAAGAGGCAGCTTATCCTTTCTCTGTCCAAGAACAGCTCCCAAAGCATAATCTGATGCATCACACATCAGTTCAAAAGGTAGTGAGTAATTTGGAGACTGTAATATTGGAGCTGAAATCAAACAGTTTTTTAAGAATTCAAATGCCTTCAAGCATTCATTGTTGAAAACAAAAGGGACATCTTGGCACAATAAATGACAAAGAGGCTTGGTTATTTTACTGAAGTCCTTAATGAACCTTCTGTAGAATCCAGCATGTCCTAGAAAACTTCTGATCTGTTTAACAGTTTTGGGAGGTGGTAAATGTGCAATTAAATTAATTTTTGCTCTGTCCACCTCAATGCCCTTGTGGGAGACAACATGGCCAAGGACAATGCCTTGGGTGACCATGAAATGGCTCTTCTCCCAGCTCAAAACTAGATTGGTTTCTTCGCATCTCTGTAAGACCAATTTGAGATGATGTAAACACTGGGCAAAACTATCTCCATAGATTGAAAAATCATCCATAAAAATCTCCATAAATTGGTCAATCATATCAGAGAAAATGGAGTACATGCATCTTTGAAAGGTAGCAGGAGCATTACAAAGACCAAAAGGCATTCTCCTATAGGCAAAAGTGCCAAAAGGGCAAGTGAATGTGGTCTTTTCTTGATCTTGTGGATACACAGGAATCTGGTTGTAACCAGAGTAACCATCAAGAAAACAGTAATAGGCTTTTCCTGCTAGCTTATCTAAGATTTGATCAATGAATGGTAGAGGGAAATGGTCTTTTCTGGTCATTGAATTTAATTTTCTGTAATCAATACAGACCCTCCAACCAGTTGTTTGTCTGGTTGACATAAGCTCACCAGAATCTGAGGTTACAACAGTGATCCCAGATTTCTTAGGTGCCACCCAAGCTGAATCTGAAATGGGGTAAATGACCCTTGCATCCAACAACTTAACAACCTCTTTCATGACCACTTCTTGCATATGAGGGTTCAACCTCCTTTGCATTTCCCTAGAAGGCTTTGCATCTTCTTACCAATGGATTTTATGCATGCAAACAGCTGGACTAATTCCTCCCAAATTAGCAATAGTCCAGCCAATTGCCCTTTTATGCTGTTTCAATACAATCTACAACTCTACCTCCTGCTCCTTTGTGAGGGAGGACGAAATAATCGTAGGCAATGATTTATGGTCTCCTAAAAACACATATTTCAAATTTTCTGGCAACTGCTTCAATTCTACATCAAGTGGGCTGAGAAAAGAAGGTAGCAAAGGTACCTTAACTATTTGTGGAAGGGGAAGAATAGCAGGTTTCCATGAAGAGAACCTTACTGATTGATCATGAGTTCCTTGCACAGCATTTACTTCCTCAGACTTTGAGGTACAAAATATTTCTTCCTCAGAACTTCCCCAAGCATCTTCAAAATCTATGGTTAAATCTTCCCACTGCAAAAACTGTGGTAGGGTCTCTTCCACCAGTTCATCCAATAGATTAACATGAAAACATTCCTCAAAATTGAATTGAGGCTGTGTGACTGCATTATAAACATTTAATTACACCTTCATATTTCCAAAAGAGACTTCCATAATACCAGACCTACATTGAATGCAAGCATTTGCTGTAGCCAGAAATGGTCTCCCCAAAATGACAGGGATGGAAGTTTTGTCTTTTATAGGTTCCATGTCCAAAACCAAAAAATCAGCAGGATAGAAAAACTTATCTACTCCTACCAATACATCCTCAATCATCCCAACTGGCTTTCTTTCAGATCTGTCTGCTAGTTGTAACACCACATGAGTGGGTTTTAATTCTCCCAAACCTATTTTCTCATGTACAGAATATGGAAGCAGGTTGACACTAGTACCCAAATCTAATAAAGCCTTTTCAATGGTATGTTCCCCAATAATGCAAGGGATTGTGGGGATTCCAGGATCTTGAAGTTTAGGAGGTGTGGTAATGGACAACACCTGATTAACTCTTTCCACAGCAAAGACCTTCTTGGATAACTGTATCCTAGACTGTCTTTTGTGGGTGCAAATATCTTTCAAAAATTTTGCATATGCTGGAATTTGTTTGATTGCATGAAGCAAAGGTAGATTTATCTTGACTTGCTTGAAAGTCTCCATCATTTCATCTATTTTTGTGTTCCCTTTATCAAAAGGGGATACAGATTTCATGGCATGAGGAAATGGAAAATGAGGAACGAGTCCTTCATCTACAGCTTTAGAAGCATTATCAGAATCTTCTTGATTTTTTTATTTTTCATTTTTTTGATTTTTCTGAGGTACATAAGCACCCCCACTGCTAACATTATGTTGTTCTTGTTGCATATCTTTATCATTTTTCTTAATTTTTTCTTCTTCCTTGTCAGTACCCACTTTGTTATTTATAATTCTTCCACTTCTCAAAGTTGTGACAGTTTTTACTTCTTCATGAGAAACAGAAGCCTCTTCAACCATGAACTGTCCTTTGGGATTGTTCAAAGGTTTGCTGGGTAACCTTCCTTCCTCTCTTTTAGCCCAAGTATTTGAAAGTTGACCCAATGTTTCTTCAATCTTCTTTATGCTCTGACTATGAAAGTTCACAGTCTGAGTTAAAGACCCTAAATTCTGGAGTGAATTTAGAACTTGATCTTCAAAAGAAGGGGACCTGGAAGGGACTTGAACTGGAGCAGATTGCTATACAGGTTGTTGGGGAATGGGCTGCTGAAAATTTGGCTTCGCATAAAAATTCTGCTGATAAGGCTGAGCAGTTTTGAAAAGCATTTGGTTCTTTGGTTGCTGCTGTTGTTGTGATTGATAATTCCCCTGGCTCCACCTCAAATTGGGATGCCCTCTCCATGGATATTCATTTGACTGCATCTGTCCAAATGATTGGGCAGCATGAGCTTGTTCCACCACTAGATCTGGGAACTGTGGTGCAGCGGGACATTGGTCAAGTGAATGAGTAGGGAACTGACATATCAGACATGCCTCCTCTACTCTTGCAACCTTTGGATTTTTAAGTGAGTCCATCAATCTATCAAACTTTGTGGTTAAATTATCCATCTTTCTTTTCAACTCATTCACCTCATAAATCTTTCATTTGGTGGTCTGCTGATTGTTCGACCTAGCAGGATTCTCAATATCTCTTGACAAATATTCCTGTTGAGTTGAATTTTCACCAATTACTTCAAATAAGTCCCAAACCTCCTCAACTGTTTTTTGCAAATAGGTACCTCCACAGGAAGCATCTACCATATTCTTGCCCTTTTGATCAATTCCTTGATAGAAGCTTTGAACAAGCTGCCATCGGGGGATTTGATGATGAGGACATTGCCTTAAAAGTTCCTTAAACCTTTCCCATGCTTCATGGAAAGTTTCAGTTGAGTTTTGAGAGAAGGAAATAATACTTTGTCTCAATTGGCTTGTTTTAGACATAGGGAAGTATTTGGCTAAAAATTGACACTGCAAATCATTCCAAGAAGTGATACTATTTGGTGCTAACATAGACAACCATGCTCTAGCTTTATCCTTTAATGAAAAAGGAAAGAGCCAAAGCTTGGTTGCTTCTGGACCAAGTCCAGCTATGTTGAATGTGGTGCAAAGAGACAAGAATTCATCCACATATTTGTATGGATCTTTCTTACTCAACCCATGGAAGGAAGGAAGCATTTGGATAGTTGATGATTTGATCTCATAATTTCCTTCAATAGTAGGAAATTGAATGTAAAATGGAGAATTATAAGCACCAGGTGAAAAGTAATCCCTCAAAAGTCGAGGTTCTTCACCCATAGTAACTGTTTCAGCAGAATTCCGTGCTGTTGGTCTGGTTCTTAGAGGCCTTTCAACTTCTAAATTTAGAGGGACAATCTCCGGGCTGAGAGTCCTCCTACCAAACATACAACACAGAACAGAGAATCAGATTATGCACAGCAAACCTTCAGAATTCCTTTTAAAGTAGATTCCACTCTTCAAAATGTATATGAATAACTGTACAGATATAAACAATAGGATAGTTTAGCACTGATGTAAAGATAAAACAAAATGAAAACTTAGGTCTACCTATTTTAAAATAAATCCCTGGCAGCGGCCCCAAAAACTTGTTGTTGTTCTAAGTGTGCATGATTTATTTGTGTTTTGAAAACAGATTTGCAAATACTAAGTTATACTGAATCTGGAAAATTAAAAAGAGTAAAGAAATATCAGCATAGAGAGAAGTGAATTAGCCTGCAAGATCAGGGCCAATTGTAGCAAGTTTTAAATGTAAGTGAGTAAAAGATCGTCCACAGAGAATTTGTTTAAAATGTAAGATAAACCTCCAGATCTGGCCTCTTATCCTATCTATAAGGCACATAAGATGGGAGGTTGAATTTGTCACGTTAACTAAATGATAAAAGTAAAAGTTAAATTAAATGATCCAGATCTGAGTTGGGGGGATTTTGATGTAAACTTATAAAAATGGAGAAATAATATCTAACTTTGATTTGGTCCTTGAAACACACTGAGAATGACTGCAGATCAAATGAGAGATGAGCCAATCTTCATCTGGCTACAAGCACAGATGCAAGAGAAATAAATCTAACTCAAGGATTAAATTTAGGCTTATGGCTATGGTTTGTCCACTTCAATGGCCACAGATCATCCAATAGTTTTTAATCTAAACCCTTAATTCAGAACAAGAAATATCACTGCAAATGCTGTGAGAGATTAGGTTACAAACACTAATTCCCACAGGGTTAATGAATCAAGGGAAGTTGTATGAAAAATAGTAAATCTAAAGGAGTCTAGTGCAATAAGGAGATCAGAGGGAACCCTTAACATGAATCCAATTGAGAACGTATGGTTTATAGCAACCTTTTCAAATTATCATTTACAATTACAGAGCACAGCTTAAACAACTCTCAGATTTAGAGTCTTGAATACAATCCTCTTTTGAATTATAGAGGTATCTCACAGCTCTCAATTGCAAGTAAAAGTTAGGCTATTACAAGGGTTTCAGCCAGGCTAGCTGATCTAGAAATGGGGGAATAGAAATGAAACCCAAAATCTGGATGCCCAAATTGGGCAAATGGTTCATCTATTTATAGTTTTCCCCAGGTCTAGCTCAGATGTGTATCGACTAATTAGAAGTGCTCAGATCTGTATCAACCAATGGTAGTTGAGCACAAGGATCCAGATCTGTTCTGGCCAATCAGAATTGCTCGATCTGGTTCAGCCAATCAGGCGACATAAGCATCAATTCTATTATGCAATTTGAAAATCTGTTAGAGCTTCTAGAAGTTTCCGCCAAGTGATTTCATCTTCGGGTGCTCACATGGGGTGGAATATGCCTTCGCTTCATGCTTAGAATCATCTGGAATGTCCCTAGGTTTTTAAATGCATTGGGATGCATGCAAAAGATTACTGAATTACCCTTACAGAAGCTAGGAATCTCCAGAATACCATTTTGCATAGTTTAGGGAACTTTTCGTAAGGTACTGTGACTCCTGAAGGTCTTTTCGCAAAGTTTAGGTTCTGTTCGCAAGGAGTTCTCTTCTTTTCTAATAGGTCAATCATCCTTACGAAGAGTTCAGGTGCTCTTCGAAAACTAAGCCTGCAGCTTTTAGTTCTTTTCACAGAGTTCAGGTTCTTTTCAAAATGTTCAGATTCTTTTCGAAAAGCACTCTGTAGTGCATTTTTCTGTTCGAATTGCTCCACATTTCTTTTCTGGGTTGAGACCAGGTCTTTGCCTCTTCAGTTTAGGCATTTTGACAGCTAGTGAGGTTGTCCCTTCTCTTTCTTCCTTTGGATCGACATAGATTATCATCTTTTTGGCACTTTTAGGCCGCTTTCATGGTTAAGCCTGTCTTTATTGTTAGCTGTAACATAAGCACTTAAAACCCTTATTTAGTTCTCTCAAGGGTCTATCAAGGACCAGGTTAAAGGGTGGAAAATGGTATTTTCTAGTTCTCAACAAGAGCCAGAAGAGAACCTATCAAGAAGTTTAGAACCTGTCGATAGGAGCTAAGAGCAAACCTATCGAAATTTATTGCGCAGAGATCAACTTATAGAAAGGATTCCCCAACCTATCGAACCCACCATCTAAAGGTTGTGGATGCTGGAGCTCTATTCTCTGAAGCAACTTATCGGAACCTATCGAAAGGATCCTGAATCCTAGCGAAAGGAACAAAAGGCATGTTTGGAACTTGTCGAAAACCTCAAGAACCTATCGAAATCGACTAAAGGACTTCTCAGAAAAGCTACTGTGCACACGCTGCAAGTTGGTGACTTGTTGCACGCAATCTGAGGCACTCTGGTGACTGACACGAAGTTTCTAGAAGTGCCCTGAGAAACCCTAACTGACCCACATGCTCTCCCCCAACTCGAACAAACTGAGAGAGCCTTCTAGATGGGGAATAAAAGAGGGAATAATAGAATTATTCCATCTGAGCTGTGATTGGCGGGAAAAGTAGATCTGAGGCTGAAAAGGGAGAGAGCTATATAAGGAGGGAAGCTGCCAGAAAGGCAGGGGAGGAAATTCTAGAGATTTGAGCTTGCATCGAAATTCTCTATTCTTTCTTTAAGCCCAACTACGGTTGGCTAATTTCTTTGGAGCAGCAAGGAGTGAGGTTGGATCTGTAATTGGGGAGAGTTGAGAATGTTATTAAGGGTCAGATGATACACAGACTACAAATCTGAGAGCATTTCATTGTATAGCAATTTTATTTCAATGCAATGTTGGTTTAATTATTGTAATTAGATTTATAGTTCATCTGGTTTCATTTTGTGCTCGATCGGATTTGTGTAGATGGGAATAGCTCACCCACTTAACTGGTAGACCTCTTGGATACCATTTGATCTCCCTAGATCTGATGTTCCTGCAATTGCCTGTGTCTGTGGCCTGCCAGTTATAGCATTTGTAGTGATTATACTGTTCTGATGGAAGCTTGAGAATGGAGTAAATCTATTAGATGATCTGTGACCATTGAAGTGGGCAGATCGTAGCCTTAAGATCAATCCAAATCTCTGGCTTAGATCAGATCCTTTTACCCCGCAACTGTCCTTATTGCCAGATGAGGGATTAATGCACTCTGAATTCTTTGTGACACTGTCGGCTCAATCTAATTGCAACAAGACCAAACTCCAAGTTGTTTCTCCCTATTTTCTATTTGCAATTTTACCAAATATTCCTCTCACCTGCAAGATCTGAACTCCGGATTTAATCTCAATTCATTTCTGCATTTAATTATGTTTCTGTAGTTTAGATTAAAGTGATAACCCCTTAAAACCTGTCCTCTCTCTTTTGCTATTTTAGTATTACGTAGGGTGCCAGATCTGCCTTAGATCTGGAGATTTACCTAATTTTTAGCTCACATTTCCTTGTGGACATACCCTTACTTACCATTAAAAACTTGCTACAATAGGCCCTGAATACTTATAGGTCTGTGTGTTGCTTGCCTTGGTGTGTGCAACCAATAGATCCTTTAATTGTGTGATTTTAAACCCCTTTTTGAACACAAGTTAAGTGGCCAACAGGGAACACGGGTGCATTTGGCACATGCACCAAGCCTTTTAAACCCCTTAGTGATCCCTAGTGGAGGAGTGAAGTCTCCTGAGGGTTTACAGTGAAGTTACCCACAAACTTTTCCAATAAAGTTAGTTAATAATAGTGCAGCATGTTGAAACAAAATTCAAGCAATATAAAATTCATTCCACACCTTGTCTCGGTAGTTCCCGAGGATTCTTAGCAAAAACAAGACATTTTTAAAACTAGAATTCTGCTGTAGTTCCTTCACAATCAATTAGCTCATGTCAAGTTATTTTGTATGAAAATTAATGCAAAGTTTACCCTCAAAGTAAGGATTTTGTTTTTGGACATTACCTCCATCCATCCTAATTTCAGACCCAAAACTCACCAGGGCTGTCTCTCTCAATACAAGTAGAAGGGTTATCAATTCACACAGCTCAAGAGTAGTTACAGCCCTCAAATAGGACTGTAAGCATGAGCATAGGCATTGCTCTAATTCTTTAATTTTTGTTTAACTCTTTTTACCATAGATTAAACAAATTCTTATCTCCACATGACAACTCAATTAATTTTAGATCTGTAAAGACTTTTTATTGGGTTGTAATGTGTCTTATGAGTGAAGTTTACAAGGAATAAAAGGGTGAAATAGGATTCAAATTTGAGAAATCAGTAAAGTAAGGAGGTGATTTGCACACCTTCATTTCAGGATAGTTCCATCTACTTCTTGAATTTTCAGATTTGAAGTGATCAGTTTCTACTCCTCTTTTCAATTTTTCAATGAAATGACTTCTTTTCTTATTCTTTTGTTTTACTTTTCTGTTGTTCTTTTCTTTTTGTAGGCCTTTTTTTAAAAAAAAAAAAATTTCTTATATAGGCTAGAATGCCACCTTGTTCTTCCGATACACAATTGCCATCAAATGTGCTTTCTTCTTCTTCCACCAAATGTTGAACCAGCTCCACCTTCTTCAACTTCTTCTCCTTTACCTTTTGAAATCTCAGAGTAAGAGTCAGGCTGAATTAGGTCACTGAGGTTTTGGGGGGTAATTTTCCGATTGTTGTCAAAGAAAATTGGGATTTTTTTTTTTAAGGCTCAAAAGGTGTGTATCAAGGGCAGTTGAAAGGGTAAGGATATTTTAAGCTCAAACTATCCAAAGGATGGACTTACTTCATGTCCTCAATGTCATGAATACTGTCAAGTTGTTTCAATTCGGATTTGCCTAACTTCTAGTGAGCAAAGCTAGGTCCAATCACTCCTTAGAGCAGAAAAAGTTGCCAAGACACTCTTCAACAATTTTTATTTTTTTTTCAGGCCCAAATCTCATTGGATATGGTCATTAGACTTCTAGGTATATCCTCACAATTTCCTCTCATTTCAGGTTCACTAAGCATTCATTTATAAAAATTTCTAACATTTGCTTCGTGAAGGTGTTAGAACTATAACATGTTCTAGTTTTAAAAAGTTTTTAATTTCCTCTCTTTGAAACAAAAATCAGTTGTGAAATTATTTCATTTTCTCAATTTTTGTGAAAAATATTACTGCACTACCATTAACTATCCCATTGGCAGTCTGCCACACCCCCAAAGCTATGAGGAGCAGTGTCCTCACGGCTTGGAAGATAGGTAAATGTGCAGCGAGGAAAAAAAAAAAGGATACAAAGTAAAGAAAACAGGAAACAAAAATGAGGACAAATGCAAACTATACAGTAAGTAAACTAGACAGAGCATCAAAAAGAGAGAAATCATTAAATCACATAAAGTTGTACAATGGAACAATAACATAAAAAAAAAGGTGACAAAAGTATAAACCTAAGAAAACTCAGACACATATTAACAAAATATCCCATCAAACACAAAATGATTGGTCCTCCTGGCTCCGGGATATCCTCAACCTGCTGATTCTGGAAGAGGAACTACAAGCCAGGGAGGGGGAGGACAGGGAGTTAAGGAGAAGGCTGCTGAGCGGGTGGTGGATGGAGTGAGGAGGATGGGGGAGAGGATGCAGGTGGGTTTATCTTCTGTTTCTTCTTCTTTCTCTTATTCTTTTTCCTCTCTTCCTTGGCCAGAATCCTTTGGACTTCCTCATACTCGTCCCACAGGAATTGTAATGGGTCAGGCTCTTTTGGTGGTGGAGGATTTTCCCAAACTAGGTAGAATTTGATTGGCAACTCAATGGGTTTGTCATCCACCATAATTCTGGGAGGGGTGAATTTGTGAAAAAATGCAATGGAGGGGAAAGGGCCTGATATTTAAACATGTGGGTGCTAGAATATGAATCGTCATAATAACTTTTCTCATCTTTCCAAGCTTAACTACTAAAATGATATGTTGGTTTCGAGAAGTATGGAATGCCAGGCGATTTAATATTGGGAATGGTACCATGAAGTGCATGGTGGTCTATTTAGCAATCAGAGTTAAAGTAGTGAGATGGGAGCTATTAAGTCTTAGACAAAAGATTGGGGGCAAGGAGGAAAAACGAGCTTCGACAGGAATGGGGGCAAGGCGTCGACAAGTTGAGAAAGCCCGCCGAGGAGTTAAAAACTGTTAAACCTTTTCAAAGGTTCAAGAAATCCTGTCGATGAGTAGAAAATTTTAAATGAATCCATTTCGAGAGGTTTACAGATCCTCTCGATAGGTTCTTTTAGGCTGATCAGTCAATTCTCTCGATAGGTTCCTTCTACCAGAAAATCACTTCGGGGGGGGGGGGGTTCATAGAACCTCTCGATAGGTACTCTAAACCTGTCGAGAAATCAACCAAAGCCTGCAAAACCTGTCGAGATCTGTAGGGATCCTATCGACAGACAACCAACTTCACACCTCCAACACCTATCGAGAATTAATGCACACTGCTCGACAGCCTCCAGATCCTGTCGAAAAGTAAATTGGGCACTCTCAAAACCTGTCGAGATGTTCAAAGAACCTGTCGTCAGGTTATTTTCCAGTTTAAATAAATGTGTACTAAGTCCCCAGTTTCTTTCTCAACAGCCTGGACACTCCACTTAGTCTTTTATTTTACACTTCTGACAAATAAAAATAGTAGCAAAAATAGCCAAAATCAGTAACTAGTATATATAGTGTACATTGTTGAAACTCAGTTATGATATGGAGGTTCATGATAGTGGGTGATCGTTACAGGCTCCACCACATTTTCAATAGCAAGTTTGAGCCTTTGACCATTTACTTTCATGGTCCTTCCATCTGTTGGGTCCTGGATTTCAACAGCTCTAGATGGGGATACATGCTCAACTATGGAAGGCCCCTCCCATCTGGATCTTATTTTTCTTGGAAAAAATTTCAACTTAGAGTTGAACAGCCATACCTTGTTGGCAGTTGTGAACTCCTTCCTCAGTAAGTGCTTGTCATAGAAAGCCTTTGTACTCTCCTTGTAGATCCGAGCATTGGAATAAGCTTCGAATCTCAGTTCTTCCAGCTTAGACAGCTGGAGTTTCCTGTGTATGCTAGCAGAAGTTAAGTCACTATTCAATACTTTAACAGCCCAATACGCCCTGTGCTCAAGCTCTACTGGTAAATGGCATGCCTTGACGTCTACCAGCCTGAAGGGGGGCATCCCTATGGGGGTCTTATAGGCAGTCCTATAAGCCCATAGAGCATCAGATAATTTCAAGGATCAGTCCTTCCTGTCCACCATCACTGTTTTCTCCAAAATGTATTTGATTTCTCTATTAGAAATCTCCACTACCCGCAACTCTGTGCGTCACAGAGTTCTTTCTAAGTAGATTCTCAAACTGTCTATTACAAAAGGGGCTCCCCCCATCACTGAAGATGGCTCTGGGGGTACCAAACCTAGAGAAAATATTGTCCTTCAAGATGTTGAGGACAACCTTATAATCATTGGTTCTTGTAGCTATGGCCTCAACCCATTTAGACATATAGTCCACAAGTACAAGAATATAATTGTAACCATAGGAAGGAGGGAAAGGGCCTATGAAATCAATCCCCCATATGTCAAAAAGCTCAATCACAAGTATGGGCCATAAAGGCATAGAGTTTCTTTCGGAGATACTTCCCATCTTTTGGTATCTTTCACAAGTTTTACAATGACGCCATGTATCCTTGAAAAGAGTGGGCCAATAAAATCCACGTTGGAGGACCTTGGCGGTAGTCTTGTTCCCACTGAAGTGGCCTCCAAAAGCCTGTTCATGACACATATTTAGTATGTAGTGGAATTCCTCATCAGGGACACATCTCCTCACTACCTGGTCTGCACAATGTTTGAATAGGTGTGGATCCTCCCACATATAATGTCTAATCTATGAAAAGAAAGATCCTTGTTCGTTTTGTTCCAATGTGGGGGGATTTTACCTACTGCCAAATAGTTCACAATATTTGCAAACCATGGTGTAGAGGTGCTGACAACAAACAGTTGTTCATCCAGAAACGAATCATTAACAAGCAGCCTATCAAATTCCTCTGCTATGGTCCGAGACAAGTGGTCTGTAACCATGTTTTTGACCCCTTTCTTATCCTTGATCTCAAGATCAAACTCCTGTAATAGGAGGATCCATCTGATCAGTATGGGTTTTGAATCATTTTTTGATAAAAGGTATTTGAGGGCTGAGTGGTCTATGAAAACCACTATCTTGGATCCAAGCACATAAAACCTGAACTTATCTAGAGCAAAGACAATTGCCAACAGTTCCTTCTCAGTTGTAGTGTAATTTAACTGAGCATCAATCATGATTTTGCTGGCATATGCAATCAAATAAGGGGCCTTATCCTTCCTTTGTCCTACGACTGCACCAATTGCAAAGTCTGATGCATCACACATCAGCTCAAAGGGTATGAAAAAATCAAGTGCTTGGAGGATAGGTGCAGAGGTTAGACACTTTTTTCAATAGCTCAAAGGCCTTAAGGCATTCATCATTGAAATCAAAGGGAACCCCTTGGCATAACAGGTGCCAGAGAGGTTTTGAGATCTTACTGAAATCTTTGATGAATCTCCTGTAGAAGCCAGCATGCCCCAAGAACGATCTGACTTGTTTCACAATTTTTGGTGGGGGTAAATGTGCAATCAAATCTATTTTAGCCTTGTCTACCTCAATGCCTCTGTGGGAAACCACATGACCAAGGACAATGCCTTGAGTGACCATGAAATGGCTCTTTTCCCAACTCAACACCAATTTAGTTTCCTCACATCTCTGCGACACAAAGCTAAGACGATGTGGACATTGGCTAAAATTATCCTCGAAAATAGAGAAATCATCCATAGAAATCTCTAGAAACTGCTTAATCATGTCAGAAAATGTAGCATACATGCACTTTTGGAAAGTTGCAGGAGCATTACATAGTCTGAATGGCATCCTTCTATAAGCAAAGGTGCCAAATGGGCATGTAAAAGTAGTATTTTCTTGATCTTGTAGGTAAACAGGGATTTGGTTATACCCTGAATAACCATCGAGAAAATAATAAAAATACTTTCCTGCTAATCTATCCAATATTTGATTAATGAAGGGCAAAGGGAAATGGTCTTTCCTAGTTTTCAGATTGAGCTTCTGATAGTCTATACACACCCTCCAACCTACGGTTTCCCTTGTTGGAACAAGCTCACCAGAATCATTTTTTATTATAATGATTCCAGATTTCTTGGGTACCACTTGAGTAGGTGCCACACATTGAGAATCTGAAATTGGGTAGATGACTCCAACATCTAGCAATTTGACCACTTCTTGCATGTGAGGATTCAATTTTCTCTACATTTCTCTAGAGGGTTTGGAACCCTCTTCTAGGTAAATTTTATGCATACACACAGCAGGACTGATGCCCCCAAGGACAACAATGGTCCTGCCAATTGCTCTCTTATGCTTCTTTAAAACACACAACTCTTCCTCTTGCTCATCAGTGAGAGAGAAAGAAATAATCACTGGAAATTTTTGGTTTGCCCCCAAAAAAGCATACTTCAATGTCTTAGGTAGCTACTTCTGCTCCACCTCTGGTGGACATACAAGTGAAGGCGACAAAGGTGCCTTTGATGGTGGTGGGAGAGGCATCACATTAGGTTTCCAAGGAGGATACCTTATTACTGGTCCATCATCAGAAATTAAGGCTTTCACCTCATGAACCATGGGTGGGGGGGCCTTCTCTTCCACAATCTCACTCCATATATTCTCAAAAGCTTCATCAAGATCATCACATAAATCATTATCATGCAGTAGCATGGGAAAAGTCTCTTCCACAAGCTCATCCAAAACATTAATTGAAAAACAATCCTCATCATTCAAGTGAGGTTGGTGGGCTACATTATACACATTTAATATGGCCTTCATATTGCCAAAAGTTACCTCCATCACCCCTGATCTACATTGTATACATGTATTTGTAGTAGCCAAAAAATGGCATACCCAAGATCACGAGGATGGAGGTAGCACACTTGAATGGTTCCATGTCTACCACCAAAAAATCAGCTGGGTAAAGGAATTTGTCAACTCCAACTAGCACATCCTCTATAATCCCCACCGGCTTTCTTTCAGACCTGTCAGCTAATTGTAAGACCACATGTGTGGGCTTCAATTTTGGTAGGCCCAGTTTCTCATAAAATGAGTAAAGCCTTTTCAATGGTATGATCCCCAATGATGCAGGGGATTGTGGGGACTCTAGGGTCTTGTAGCTTAGTTGGGGTTGCAATGGTCAACACTTGGTTCACTTTTTCAGCTAAAAATACCTTATTGGATAAATGTATCCTTGATTGCCTTTTATGGGTGTAAAGATCCTTCAAAAATTTAGCATAGGCTGGCAGTTTCTTGATTGCAACAAGTAAAGGTAAGTTAATCTTCCCTTGTTTAAAAGTCTCCATCATTTCATTTACTTTAGCATTCCCCTTATCAAAAGGAAAAGGTGCTTGAAGTGCCCTTGGAAATGGAAAGTGAGGGACTGCTCCTTCATTTGCTGCCTTAACAAATTTATCACTTTTCTTTTTGTTTTCATTATTTTGTTGGGAAGCATCAACTTTCCCTTTATTCAGGCTATGCTGCTCCCGCTGCATATCTTTTGGGGCTGTTTCTTTTTCTTTATCTTTTTCTGCCTTTTTCTCAGGCCCAATACCAACTTGATTGTCAAATGTCCTCCCACTTCTCAAAGTAGTGACAAATTTAGCTTCTTCATGTGAGGAAGAAACTTCACCCACCATATAATACCTCTTTGGATTATCCATGGGCTAATTAGGCAGCCTCCCCTCTTCTCTCTTTGCCAAGGCATTAGATAGCTGACCAAGGTGGTCTTCCATCTTCTTAATGCTATGACTGTGGGAGTTAACAGTTTGAGATAAAGAGCCTAAATTTTGCATCGAAGTCAGAACATTCTCTTCAAATGAGAGGGACCTAGGGGGTGCTAGGGCTGGTGCACTATGAAGCAAAGGCTGCACTATTGGTTGAGCCAAAAGTTGTTAGTATTGGGGCCTTGGGGTAAAATTCTGCTGATAAGTCTGGGGAGCAGGTTTATAAGGCATTAACTGCTATGGATAGAGCTGTTGTTGGAACTGATGTGGCTGGTTTTGAGCATTGTCTTGCCTCCACCTCAAATTAGGGTGGCTTCTCCAAGAGTAACTAGCATTTGGCTACTGGCCAAAGCAGCCTGCACATGTTCCAGCACTAGTTCTAGGAATTGAGCAGCAGAGGGATAATCTTGAATGGGATGAGTGGGAGATTTGCGGATGAGGTATGCCTCTTCCACATTAGCAGCTATTGGAGGCTGCGTTGCTCCCATCATTTTCTCCAACTGTTGGGTTAAGTTGGCTACCTTTCTTTTCAAGTCATTATACCCACCAATCCCATACATTTTTCCTCTTGTTGTGTTTTCCCTCAGCACTCCTACTAGAATCTCCGTGTTCCTAGTGAAAGACTCCTGTTATAAGGAGTTTTCACTAATAACATCAAACAATTGCCAAGCTTCTTCAGCTATTTTATGAAGGTATGTGCCTCGACAACAAGCATCTACCATATTTCCACTCTTAGAATCAATTCCTTGAGAGAAACTTTGTACAAGTTATCATTCAGGAATTTGGTGGTGAGGGCATTGCCTTAACAACTCTTTGAATCTCTCTCATGCTTCATGGAACCCTTCAATTAGGAGTTGAGAAAATGAAATGATATTTTTCCTCAACTGACTGGTTCTAGACATGGGGAGGAATTTAGCTAGGAATTGACATTGTCGGTCACTCAAAGAGTTGATACCGTTAGGAGGAAGTGAGGACTACCAGACCCTAACTTTGTCCTTTAATGAAAAAGGAAATAGCCTATGCTTGGTTGATTCTGGCCCCAGTCCTGTAATGTTGAAGGTAGTACATAAGGCAAGGAATTCAACAACATGTTTGTATGGGTCCTCTTTACTCAAATCATGGAAGGAGGGTAACATCTGAATGGTTGAAGCTTTAATTTCATAATTTTCCTCTACAACAAGCAATTGAATACAAAAGGGACAGTTATATGCACCAGGTGCATAGTAATCCATCAACAGCCTTGGTTGCTCACCCATATCAACAGATTCAAGTGCAGCAGATGCAGGTTGGGTTTGTTTCGGCCTAAGAACCCTCTCAACCTCTCAATTGAATGACAGAAGCTAAGGGTTGAGCGTTCTTCTTCCAAACATACACCACTCACAATCCCAATGCACAGTTATAGCTCAAATTTAAAGCAAACAGTCAGGAATTGCAACACAAGTAAAACACTATTAGATCTAGAAATATAATAGTGTAAGGAAATGCAAACTCAGTCCAGCTTGCTCCTCCTTTTAGCAAAAATTACTTCTCTAAGCACAACTCCACATCTGCAAAACAATTTAGAAACTACACAAACAACTACAGAAGCGATTAATCAAATACTAAACAGACACTTAAAAAAATTTAAATCTAAAAATGAGAAAACTTAGATCTACCACTTTTAAAACACAGATCCTCGACAGCGGCACCAAAAACTTGTTATCTAACTACCTTGTGCTTCAAAAGGAGATTAAAATCATAAAATTAAAGGTCTATGGACTGCACACCAAGGTAAGCCTACACAAAGCCTGCAAGTAAATAGGGCTGTTGTAGCAAGTTTTAAAAGGTAGGTAAGGGTATGTCCATAGGGAAATGTGTTCTAAAGGATGGTAAATCTTCAGATCCAGAGTAGATTTGGCACTCTATCCTAATTTAAACTAAACTAAAGTAGGAAAGAGGAGAGGTTTTATGGTTTTGTCACTTTAATTACAGACTAAGGAATTAAATGCTATTGATCCAGATCTAGTCTAACATAGAGAGTAGAGGAGACAAAGAGGAGATGAATATTCTAAAGGTGAGAATAGCAGCTAGGGGTATTGGTCTCTCACTAAAAATCAAAGGAATCAAAAGGCCTTGCATAGATTTGATTTGCTACAATCCTCCATCTGGCTACAAGCTCCCTATTTCTAGTAGATGCAAGGTATAAGGATCCAATCTTAACTAGAGAATTGAAGCAATCCTAAGGCTATGATCTGTCCACTTTAATGGTCACAGACCATCCTAGAGATTGTTCCACTTCAAGGATCTTGATTAGAATAAGAAAACCATTGTAGATGCTGCAGATGTTAGGCTATCAGCTCCTCATTTATGGCTGGCATCTGCAGGAGTATCCAATCTAGGGAAATCAAATACGAAAAAGTGAAATGTAGATTAGAATAACCTTTAAAATCCATTATTATATTGCGAGCTTACAATACTATTGCACCCAGATCTACAATCTGTGCAATATATAGTCTATTATAAGCCTCTGGATCCCTCAATTTATAGCTTAAGACCTCACCCTAACTACTAAAAAGAGTTTAGCCACTCATGATTTGCTAAAGAGAATGGGAGAAGAAGGAAGAAGGAGGGAGAATTTGGAGGGAAAAATGAATCTTGCTCTAGGCTCTAGTTCTCTCCATGTCTGAATGTTTGGTTTGTATTTTCTTCAAGCTTTTATACTCTCCTTCGCTGTCCTCAGATCCGTTTCAGCGAATCAGAGCTCAAGAGAATAATTCAGTTATCCTGGGCTATTGAAGTGACCAATTTCTCTTTTAGAAGCTCTCTTCCCATTGGCTCTCAACTGGTGAGTACACGTGAAGTAGTTAGGGTTTCCAAGCATGCCCGAACATGTACCGAAAATACCCCCAAAATTGCTTTAGAACTCATGCACAGAAATTTGGAATTGAAAGCTGCTGAAGGAAGACGTTGAGAAGTTGCCAAAACGAGTGTCGAGAGGTTCAGGGGATCCTCTCGACAGGTTCTAAATCTGCATTATGATCACGTCGAAAGGTTGCATTGGCTTCCGATAGCTTTGCCGACTTCTTGATAGGTTTGAAGTACTAATCGACAGGTTTGGAATGGCTCTTGATAGGTTTGAACACATCTCGATAGGTTGATGAAGATCCTGTCGACAGCTTGGGAGAACATCTCTAGAGGTTGGTTTGAACTTGTCGAAAGGATTGCAGGCTTATTTCTTCATTCTGCTTAGTTCCACACTCATCCTCTCGATAGGTTATAGAAAATCCTATCGACGGTTTATACAATCTTTAGTGAAGTGCTCGACAGGTTAGCTCAATCCTTGTGAGACTGAACGCTGCTTCAGGTATGTTACTGAGAGGTTGCTTTGTACTGCTGGATAGGTTCAGGAGAACCTCGCGATAAGTGACTGGAACCTCTCAACTTCATTTGCACCTTGAAGTATCCTCTCGACAGGATCCACGTTTATACTTCCAACATCTCGGTTGATGCTGAAACTGTTAAGACCTGAAAAGTACCACTTTTCACCCCTTAACTTAGCCTTTGATTAGGCCCTTAGCCATCTAATAAAGGTTTGTTAAGTGTTTGCTGTAGATAATAAACAGCAGTGCAATAAGGCCATAAATCCTGTTAAGGAGCCCATGATTGACACCAGAAGTCCCTCAGAAGAATGAGCCATGAATCCAGGCCTGAGGCAAGCCTTGCACAGCTGACAAAGCTCCAGAGGATTCAGAAAACTATGCTTCACGCAGTCCTCGCAGGCTTCCCAACACTTCACAACAAGTGCTCGCACAGTTGAGTAATAGAAGAGCTTCAGAAGCACAACTTCGCACAGCTCTCGCGAAGTTCAGGAGTAAATTGTCGTGCAGTCTTGTGTAGTTCAAGAAGACCTAAAATCAACCTCACGCACCTGCAACAGGAGAGAGAGCTGAATCCGCCCGCGCAGAGTCATGGAAAATGCCAAGAGAACTTATCGCGCAGTTCAGAAATGCCTCAAAGCTATCATGAAGATCTATCAAGAAAAGAAGCTATCACACAGTTCAGGAAGAAAGTAGTCTTGTGAAGCCAGAGTTAGCCTCACGAAGTGAAATGGAATGCTCGTGCAGTTCTCGTACTTTTTTACTGAGCGAAGCCCAATCCAGCGAGAGCTTAACTATCTACCTCGCGACTGCTCAAAGCATTAAGAAGCTGCAACCCCATGACGTCTGAAGTTCTAATGTTAAACTCAACCACGTGAAGAATAGAGCTACCACGCGACAAGTTTGGGAATCGACTACAACCTGGCGAAGCTCTGAACTCCAACTTCCATCATTCTGTAGAGGACATTCTGGGGATTTCCAGCGATCAGGGCATGCACTCCCACGCTCAAATCTCTGTGCACGCACCTCGAGGCATCTAAGGATCATTAATAGGCCATGTGGCATTGCTAAAATTAGGGTTTCCTAACCCTAATGCACCGCCACACCCACTGTTATATAAACCTAAGCCTGGTTTCGGATTAGGAGGCCGAAAAGAGTTTAGTTTTTGCTCTGTTTTTGACATTGTAGTCTTATTTTTCTGTAGCTGTAAATAGTTTTCCTTTTTCTTCTTCTCTCCATGGCCCAACACTTGTTGGTCATGCCTTTGTATGCTTATTAAGTTTAGATTAATGGAATTTGTGATTGGGTATTATACTTTTATGGGATTCATGTGTTTGTGAGTTGCTCTGTGCAAGGCTGCTGCCTTGTGATCCGCCATTGCTTTGGCTGTGATTCAAAGTAATGGAGGACTAATTCTAAGGTCCCATTCAGATCCAAGTGACCTGTGTGCCTGGGCTATCATGGTCCTATACAGCCTTAGCCCCACCACAGGATCCACTAGATCTGAATTCCCCATGGAAGCCTAAGCTAGTAGCCTTGTGACAATGGTGGTGGCAGCAATATTCTTGTTTTGTTTTGGGCTCCGTGAGGAGGATAGCCTCTGGGATAGTCTGTGGCCATTCAAGTGGACAGGTTATAGCCTTAGGGTGAATCCAATCCGCCGATCCAAAATGGATCCTTCTTCTCCGAGCCTGAGCTTGTAGCCTGGTAGGACATTGTACAGAGGCCGACTCCCCTATATTAGTATAGACCTGCCATCAGATGTTAGATCTGATATGGGTATGGAGATTGTAGGCTTGTGACTAGACCATTGTAGTCCCACTCAAGCAATGGACAGTTAGATCTATGGTGGTACTCATTCTCTTGTTGGTTCTATGTGTCTGGGCTATCATGGTCCTTTACAGCCTTAGCCCCACACATAGAACTTTAGAGGTTGAGGTTCCCTATGGATTCCTGAGCTTGTATCCTGGATGAAGTAGTGCCGACAATGATTAACTTGTTTTGACCCATCTCTGGATTGTGGTTCCCCTATGGGATAGTCTCTAACTATTTAAGTGGGCAGGTTATAACCTTAAGGGATTGGATCATGGCACAGGGATGAGTTGAATTCTTTCTCCTCTTTGGTGATAATGTAGCCATTGGACAGGATTTCTATACCAGCAGATCTAGATCTGAGTCATAAATTCCAGTAGATCTGAACCCAATAACATACTTCTCACCCTTTTTATATTTATTTTCCCTCACTCCATCCATCTTCTCAACCCTTTTCTATAGTTAGTTCATTACGTTACCTTAGGATACTTAGAATAAGTGACCCTAAACTCCCCTCCTTTTAGGATTGCCAGATCTGTAGTCAGATCTGGAGGGACTACTAGAGATGGCTCCCTTGGAGCTTTAGATCACCTTTCCCTGTGGGACAAACTCTTACTTATCAAAACTTGCTACAAATGGACCCTGTATCTTGCAGGTCTAAGATTTCTCAGTTTTGCTGATTCCATCCCCTATTTTACTTTGTTTTTAAATTGCTTTTACCACCAATAAATAAAGTAAGCACATTGGAGATAGCAACAAGTTTTTGGTGCCGCTGCCGGGCAAAGATGATCTATTAGTAGACCCTTAGTTTTTGTATTTTTAGTGTTCTTTGTAGCTTTGAATAATTGATACTGCTGATGTAATTTTGAATCTTTCTTGCAAATCTAGACAGCAGCAGAGAAGGACAGTGGACTGCATTTGGAGATTAGCTACCTCTGTTTGCAAATTCTCTAAACCTTTAAAACTTTGTCTATTTCTCTTACAATTTCCATAGCAGTATTTAGGATAGTTGTAAATTTATGTTTTCTTAAAATAGCTGTAAATTTGTTAGATAAATTCTTTGAGTCAAGTACAATGTGCCTGCAAGGAGTTGTCCCTGCTGGTGGTGTGTTTGTATGCTAGGTAGGAGATCTCTTAGTCCTACTTTAGAGCCTTTCAACCCTGAGCTAGAAAGGGGTAGAAGACTTAGAAGAAACAGACACACCACAGTAGAGCCCCCAATTGAATCTAAGACAGTACTCATGGGTGAAGAACAACCTAGAACTCTCAAGGAGTTGAGTGCTCCGGATGACTATAACTCTCCATTTAGCATTCAATCCCTGATGTTTAGGGGAATTATGAAATTAAAACCTCTATCATCCAGATGCTACCCTCTTTCCATGGGCTTAGCAAGGAGGACCCTTATAAGCATATTGACTAATTTTTGGCCTTGTGCACCACATTCAATATTGCTGGTTTGGGACCTGAGGCTACTAGGCTCAGGCTCTTTCCCTTCTCTCTGAAGGATAGGGCTAGTACCTGGTTGGCTACTCTTCCCAACAATAGCATTGCATCTTGGAAAGACCTACAGACCAAGTTCCTGACAAAGTTCTTTCCTGAGACCAAAACGAGCCAGTCGAGGAAGGAAATTCTTGCTCTTGCCCAATCTCCAACTGAGAATTTTAATCAAGCCTGGGATAGGTTTAAGGAAATGCTCAAACAATGCCCCCACCACAAGATCCTAGACTGGCAGCTTGTACAAAGCTACTACAATGGGATTGATGAGAAAAATAGAGATATGGCTGATGCTTCTTGTGGTGGAACCTACATGCACAAGACTGCTGATGAGGCATGAGAATTGTTTGAAGTAATCAGTGAAAATGCTTTTCAAAAGCTATCCCTGGCAAGAACTGGTCAGGAGTCTGTGTCAAAAGTGGAGCCTGCTGCATCGACAAGAGGAAAAGTTTATGAGGTGTCTGGGAACAATGATCTGCAGCTGCAGATGGCAAACCTCTCTTTGAAGTTTGACAAATTACTGACTGTGATGCAACCCAGAAGGGCTGCTCAAGTGGTGGAGGCATGTCTGATATGCCAGTCCCCACAGCACACAGTAGAGGAATGTCCATCTGCAGGGCAATATCCTAAATTGGTATTGGAACATGCTGCTGCTGCGCAATCTTTTGGCCAGCAACAATCTGGTGGCTACAATAGACAGCCATATGGATACCAGCACCAAAATGCTGGTTACCAATGGAGAGACCACCTAAATCTGCGGTGGAGGCAAGACAATTATATGCAGCCCCAGCAAATGTTGGCTTTACCCCAAAGGCCACAACAGCAGTTCAACCAAGGATATGCCCCTAGGTCTAATTTCCAACACCAGCAGTAGCCCCATCAGCAACAAAATCAATTGGTCTTACCCCCATCTCAGCCAAGAAATGCTTCTTTCGAGGACTAGGTCTTGACCTCATTACAAAACCTGGGGTCCGTGGCTCAGACTGTAAATTCTCATGGTCAGAGCATAAAGAAGATGGAAGAGCAGATTGGCCAACTAGCGAATGCCTTATCTAAAAGAGAGGAGGGGAGGTTGCCCAGTCAACCAGTGGTTAATCCCAAGGGCCAATTTTTGATTGGTGAAGTATCCTCAAACCTTGAAGGGCAAGGGGATCTTTCATTGACTTGATTCACAGAATTGTGCATTGTGTATGTTATGTATTTTAGTATGGTTCATTTTTTTTTTCTGTTTATAGGAATTTCTAGTGATCTCGTCGGAGTCTGAATGTATATGACCTAAGAATTATTCTGCTTGCTTTGGTTCTTGTTCCCTTTGAATTGATGATTTTGAGTAAATGAATGATGATTGTACTGTTTTGATAATAAGAATGTTGTTTGAATATGATGTTTTGATTAAATGCGTTTGGAGTACTTACATGTTTAAATGTTGGGAATGCCTGTGAGAATCCCTTTTAGAATGACTGTGGGTGTCCCTGGAAAAGAGAATGTGAGAGAATCCACCCATAAAACAAAGGAAAAGGACAGACTAATGGGTGTGTGATCCTTGTCACCGTTTTAGCTGTCGCGAGGTTCTAAAAATTAGGCGTGGTTTCTTCTCACACAGTTCATAAGATGTTAGCCTGCTAAGCTATTGCGAGATTCAATACAATTGTGTCGACTCTCTCGTGCAATCCTAATGAAAATCCAATCTCGCGACCCACTCATTTCTATCCAGCGAGCTGATATTTTCAAAGCGCGCTTAGCCCCGCGATTTATATAATCCAACCCCGCGCTGCTTTCCTTTCTGTTTTCTCTTTCTTCTCCAGCCAGCGAAACCCTAGCGCTAACTCCCATTAATCTCTCTCCTCCAGCATCCTTTCTACAGTCTATCATTCACCTTCAAATTCTAGGGATTTGCTCCTAAAGCCTCCTCCACCAGTTGCCCTCCGATAGGAGCTCTCACGGTCTTTCATGCATCCAATTGAACAGAACCCTAAGTTTTAGGGTAAGACTCAACTCTCAACCTTTGCTTTTCATTTTTCAAACTACACATTCACAGAGGGGAAGTTCCATGGCCCCTAAGAGCGCACCTGTGAAAAGAGAAAGGGATAAGGCTCCCGTGGAGCCCACTCCCAAGAAGGCCAAGTCCCCAACAGCGCCGCAAAAAGGGAAAGAAGTGGTTCAGAAAGGGGCCGAACTAACACCTGATTACTCTACACCCTCTGAGCTCCTGACTCCCCTTCCCTTGGAGCCTGAAGCTATTTTTGACCTATCTTTCTTTGAGACGGAACCTCTGTCAGCCCCTACCATTGAGTTCCTGCGCAAAGCTGGTTTGACCCCCCTGCTATAAGCTATCCCTGCACTAGCCTACCCAAGACTAGTGCAACTCTTTTACCAGCACATTAGGGCTAGACCAGACCACCATGGGTAGCCAGGCCTCCTTGTGTTAGTTGACAATTTTGAAATGTTACTCAGTCTTGAGCTGATTGCTGAAGTGATGGGCATCCCTGTTATCTTTAACCCCAACTATAGATATGGCCCCCCTGTGTGCCCCCATTGATACAATTGCACAGGCCCTTACCAGAGGATTGAAGGCCATCGGGAATTCCATCAGGAGAAGAGACCTGGACCCTAAACATCTGTTCATCGATCAAGTTCTATTAAAGAACATTTATTGTGCCGGCCATCAGCAGGAGAGGAGGACCCCAATTGCTGATGTTGTTTATTCCTTTTCTCTGGGACACAGTTTCCATGATGCCAGGTTGATGTTTAAGGCACTGAAGGATATTATGGTGTAGCTAGGGCACAAAAAGAAGCTCCACACTCTCCCCTATGCAAAGCTAATCACAAGACTACTCTTAAGGGGAGGATACAAGATACCAGTGGGGGAGTTAACTATTGACCTCCCCCCTACTACTTTTGCAAAGAGACAATGGGGGATCAGCAGGAGTCTGATGGATCCCAATAAGAAAAAGAAGGCTCAGATTGCTTCTGAGAAAGGAGAGGGGACTGCTGCTGCAAAGGCCACCCCTGCTCCCAAAAAGGTGGCTAAAGCTCCTGCTCCCAAGAAGGTGGTGCAAGCTACTGTCCCTACTAACTCTGCAGCAACACCTCCATCCACCACACCTGCCCATCCATCAGTTTCTTTGCCTATTCCATCTTTCCCTTTGCCTCTTTTATCTCCCTTTTCCATACCCACTCCAGATTTCCCTGCGATTCGTTCCTCGGAGGAAAGTGTTGACCCCCATGACAGCCCTTTACCTTCTCCTGCATTACCTCAGTACACACCCCCAATTCCCCCATCATCTGAACTGAACCCTGACAACCCTCCCCTGATCACCTATATTAAAAAGAAAACCTCTCACACCACCCCTGCCATATCCTTACCTACACCAACCACCTCTATCATTCCCACAGAAACCCCACACATTGACCCAGCCACCATCCCAGCCATCCCTACTTCACCTCCCCTCCCAGACCTTGACTTTAACCTCGCCACTACTTTCGGATATCAGGACTTCATGACTATCTTACTTAACACCATGCCAACCCATGATATCCCTCTCCCAGATTCCCCACTTCCTTCCCCACATCACTCACCAGAACCTCCATCTCCTCCTCCTACAACCTTCCTTCATGCCCCTACTTCCCTTTCCAACCTGTTCCCTCTTCTTCTCATACTCCACCCCAACCCCACTCAGACACAGTTACCCATATCCTTTCCTTAATACATGACATTCAAACCCAATTGTCAACCACAACACTCACCAAAGACCAAATGCAGACTGACATCACCACCATCAAATCCACCCTTCAAACATTAACAAAACCACCCATCTCTACCCAAACACCTCCTACACCTCACATTCAGTCCCCTTCCACCTCTGACTCCATAGTGCAATCAGATTTTCCCTCCATTGACTTTACTATAACCCTCACCATCCAAGACACCATACCCCACCACTCCTTCCCCACCCTACCTATCCTCCCCCCACTCATTTTACCCCCACCACAATTTACCAACCACTCAACCCAAACAGTCCCCATTCCCTTCCCATCCACCTTTCCCATTAACCCCCACACATTTTTAACCCCATCATTACCATTCAGACACTTCACTATTCCATTTTACCCTTACCCAGAACCACCAACCTTCAGTGACCCCCCTTCATTTACTTTTCCACCCATGCCTTCCATCCCACCTCTTATCCTACCCCCTCCTCAAGTCACTAACCACTCAGCACAAACTGACGCAGAACCTTCTACCCCTCCCCCTCAACTAGACTTCATCACTGCAGCCTCCACTTTACCCCCACAGGACCAATCACCTTCTACTTCTTCCACTCCATTTCTACCAATCTTACCACGACATTCCTTCTACACCCCTCCTTACTTCACCCTCCTCCATGCCATGAGGGACAATGCCTACATCAAGAGGAATGTTCTCAGGGGAATGGCCCAACTGCATAATCCATTGAGTGCACTGTCGCAGAAGATGAGTGACCTGAAGCTTGCTCACAGGCAGATGCTGAGAGATATTTCAAAGGGGTGGGAGTCAATTTTGGAGACCTCACTGCGACAAAGGCCGATGCAACTTACTCTAAACTGCAGGCAGAGATGGAGAAAGCCAATGCCGAGCTGAAGCACAAGAGAGCCTGAATGTTTGAAAAGAGGCTGAACAATGCTGAGGAGATCCACAGGCTCACTAAGGGGCTTTCTGATGTCAAACTCCTTTATGCTGAAAAATAGATTGAAATTTTGCGAAAAAGGATTGCATCTCTGACAAGCCAACCAATTGAAGCCACCCCTCTTGCTACAGCACCCCTGAGGCCCCACCTTCCACACACCCCGGGCCATCTTCTTCCACTCCCCTTGCTCCTACATCTACATCTCCTCCCCCTCCACCTCCTCCTCCAACGCCTTCTCCACCTCCTACTCAAGAACCTCCACCACCTCCTGCTCCAGTGCCTCCCCTTGCCAAATCTCCTGCACCCAAGAGAAAACGGGCTCCTCCCAAGAAACCTTCTCCCTCCAAAAGAGCTACTGCTGCCCAAAAAGGAAAAAAGCCTGTACCACCATCCCCACCCCCAAAGGCCACTAGAGCTTCTGCTCAGGATGACCCCCATGGTCGGTTGCTTTCAAAAGATGAACGCAGACAGGTTGCTACAGCCCTTGGATTGGACCCCACTATTCTCTTTCCCTTTGATTTAGATTCTGACTCTGCCCCACCTGTGCATCCAAGTGCTAAATCTCCTGTTACTCCTCCTTCTTCTGACCCTGTTGAGCAAACTTATCCTCAGGGAAGGAAAGTTACAGCTAAGAGGACTACTCACACAGCTGCCTCTATCAAAATTGGAAAAACATAATCTGCCCAGTCTGAGGAGGCCCCACCACTGAAAGATAAATGCAAGAGCCCGCTTATCCCTCCTGAGCCAGAAAAAGCTAAATCTCCTCTTATTCCCCTCGGACCAAAGAAGGGCCTCCAAAGGGAAGGGCTCAAAAGGGAAGAGTCCCAAAGGCAAAAGTCCTATCAAATCATCGGAGCAAACCACAGACAAATCTTCAGTGATACCTCCTGCACCAAAGACCCGAAAATTGAGGGTCAGGGCACCAACCATGCCCAAAACTGATGCCCAACGGAAGGAAGAGCGGGCACGAAAGAAGAAAGAGGAAGAGGCTCTCCTTCAAGAGCATGCCAAGAGGATGGGTTGGGACCGGTTTTGATTCAGGCTCCGATTAGCTTGTACCTAGGATTTTTGCTGTTTCTGCATTTTATTTTTCTCCTTTTGTCTTTCATTTTGTACCTTTCTCTCGTATAATAGATCTCCTTTTGTCGTTACTATTTTCCCTTGTCTCTTGTCTGTTTGTTCCATGTTATGTCCTTTTATTATGCCCTTAAAAAATTTGCTGCACACCCACCTTTTAACCAGTGAGGACACTGCTCCTCATAGGTTTGGGGGTGTGGCAGGCAGATCCTACCAATGGAATAGTTAACCTAAGTGCAGCAGAACCTTGTGAGTAAGATGAAAATGGAACCATGTTCACTAAAGAATCAGAAAAATAATGAAATTTAAAATTTTTTCCAGACTTTAGACAGTATAAACTTTTAAAATTTCACATATCCATGATGAGATCACCAAGGAAACTCACTTGTATCAGCACTTAGTGAATCACTAGAGCGAGAAAAAGGTAAGGACATACTTAAGAATTCAAAGGAAGACCATAACCAGTGACATTTGAGCCTATACAAAATTTTCTTCTTTGAGGAGTAACTAAGGCAATTTCTTCTAGCTCTAAGGACTGGCTGAGTCACTGTGCCCACTAGAAGTTAGGCAACTCCAAGTTGAAACAACTGATAGCACTCATGAGACATAGGAAAGGATCAAGGCCTTCTCTTGGATAGTTTGAGCCTAAATAGACAAACCTTAAAGCAACTGCCCTTGTCCATACCCCCTTTGAGCTTTAAATCTAAATTTCTTCAAAAATACACCTGAGTACTTGCACCTGAACCTATGTATCTGATTTAACCTTACCCTCACTTTGAGAATTCAGAAGGTAAAGGAACAAGAGTTGAAGATGGACTAGCTATGGTCAACATTAGGTGAAGAAAGAAGAAGTACCTCAAATTTTGGCAGTATGGTAACTAAGAAAATGGTGGCATTTCAGAAAAGCAAAAACAAAATAAAAAGAAGAAAAATACATAAAAAAGAAAAAAAAATAATAATTAAGAGGAGTGAGAGAGGAGTCAAGAGGGAACTTTCATTGAAAAAATCGAAATCAAGAAGAGAAATTGATCACTTCAAATCTGAAAACCTCAAAGAAGATGAAAGGAGCTGAATTAAAGAAGGTGAAGTCATGAATCACCTCCTTCACCTACTTATTTCTCAATTTTGAACCCCTTTTCAACCTTCCATTCTTTTTTAACCCCACTCCATAAGCCACATTACAGCCCAGTTAAAGCCCTTGTGATAAAAAATTGAGTGAGTTGTCATGTGGAGATAAAGAGTTATCCAATCTATGGTGAGGATCTGTCAATGATGCGAGAACTTCAGAGCTATGCCATGCTCATGCTTAGAGACCCATTTGGGGGATGTAACTGCTCTTGAGCTTCAGAGAAAATGAAACCCTCAACAGTTCTTTATGAGAGTATGCCCTGGAGAGTTTTGGGTCTGATCTTGAATGCATTAAGTATGATCTACAACCAAATTTTTGATCCAGTGATGAGCTCAGTGCTAACACACATGTAAATTTTTCTTTGGTGTAAATTGATTGGAAATGCTATGCTTTCATGAGAAGCTTATACTGTTTAAATTTCCGTGCAGCCAATGTGTTTGAATTTCTTATATTTTTACTAATTCAAGGGTGAACTCACTCTGTTTCTTGACTGCTCACTTGATAATAATGCACTTTTGTTAACTATCTCATTGAGAAGTTTGTGGGTGTCTTCACTGAAAACCCTCAGGAGACTTCACTCTTCCACAAGGGATCACCTAAGGGTTTAAAAGGCTTGGTACATATGCTAAATATATCCGTGCTCCCTACGAAAGTGGCATTTAATTTCTGTAGTTGATTTAATGTAGCTTTGCTAAGGGACTAGCAAAGATTAGGTTTGGGGGTGTGTTAAGACCTAAAAAGTACCACTTTTCACCCCTTAACTTAGCCTTTGATTAGGCCCTTAGCCATCTAATAAAGGTTTGTTAATTGTTTCCGGAAGATAATAAACAGCAGTGCAATAAGACCATAAATCCTGTTAAGGAGCCCATGATTGGCACCAGAACTCCCTCAAAAGAATGAGCCATGAATCTAGACCTGAGGCAAGCCTCACGCAGCTGACAAAGCTCCAGAGGATTCAAAAAACTATGCTTCTCGCTGTCCTCATGTGCTTCCCAAGACTTCACAACAAGTGCTCGCACAGTTGAGTAACAGAAGAGCTTCAGAAGCACAACTTCGTGCAGCTCTCGTGAAGTTCAGGAGTAAATGGTCGCGCAGTCTTGTGCAGTTCAAGAAGACCTGAAATCAACCTCGCGCAGTTCACTCAGAACAGCTGAGGAGAGAGAGCTTCAGAATCCTACCTCACGCAGTAGCCGCGGGATGTAAATGTCAAGAGAACCTGTCGCGCAGTTCAGAAATGCCTCAAAACTATCGCGAGGATCCTCACGAAGATCTACCAAGAAAAGAAGCTGTCGTGCAATTCAGGAAGAAAGCAGTCTCACGAAGCCAGAGTTAGCCTCACGAAGTGAAATGGAATGCTCGCATAGTTCTCGCACTTTTTTACAGTGCGAAGCCCATTCCAGCGAGAGCTTAACTATCTACCTCGCGATTGCTCAAAGCATTAAGAAGCTGCAACCACGCGACGTCTAAAGTTCTAATGTTAAACTCAACCACGCGAAGAACAGAGCTACCACGCGACAAGTCTGGGAATCGACTGCAACCTGGCGGAGCTCTGAACTCCAACTTCCATCATTCTATAGAGGACATTATGGGGATTTCCAGCGATTAGGGCACGCACTCCCACGCTCAAATCTCTGTGCACGTGCCCTGAGGCATCCAAGGATCATTAATAGGCCATGTGGCATCGCAAAAATTAGGGTTTCCTAACCCTAATGTGCTGCCACACCCACTGCTAAATAAACCTAAGCCTGGTTTAGGTTTAGGAGGCCGTAAAGAGTTCAGTTTTTGCTCTATTTTTGGCATTATAGTTGTTTTTCTGTAGCTTTAAGTAGTTTTCCTTTTTCTTCTTCTTCTCTCCATGGCCCAGCACTTGCTGGCCATGCCTTTGTATGCTTATTAAGTTTAGATTAATGGAATTTGTGATTGGGTGTTGCACTTTTATGGGATTCATGTGTTTGTTAGTTGCTCTGTGCAAGGCTACTGCCTTGTGATCCGCCATTGCTTTGGCTGTGATTCAAAGCAATGGAGGACTGATTCTAAGGTCCCATTCAGATCCAAGTGACCTGTGTGTCTGGGCAATCATGGTCCTATATAGCCTTAGCCCCACCACAGGTTCCCCTATATCTGAAATTCCCATGGAAGCCTGAGCTAGTAGCCTTGTGACCATGGTGGTGGCAGCAATATTCTTATTTTGTTTTGGGCTCCGTGAGGAGGATAGCCTCTGGGATAGTCTGTGACCATTCAAGTGGACAGGTTATAGCCTTAGGGTGAATCCAATCTGTCGATCCCAAATGGATCCTTCTTCTCCGAGCCTGAGCTTGTAGCCTGGTAGGAGACTGTACAGAGGCAGGCTCCCCTATATTAGTATAGACCCGCCATCAGATGTTAGATCTGATCTGGGTATGGATATTGTCGGCTTGTGACTGGACCATTGTAGTCTCACTCAAGCAATGGACAGCTAGATCTAAGGTGATACTCAATCTCTTGCTAGTTCTATGTGTCTGGGCTATAATGGTCCTTTACAGCCTTAGCCACACACATAGAGCTTTAGAGGTTGAGGTTCCCTATGGATTCCTGAGCTTGTAGCCTGGATGAAGTAGTGCCTACAATGATTAACTTGTTTTGACCCATCTCTGGATTGTGGTTCCCCTATGGGATAGTCTGTGACCATTTAAGTGGACAGGTTATAACCTTAAGGGATTGGATCATGGCATAGGGATGAGTTGAATTCTTTCTCCTCTTTGGTGATAATGTAGCGATTGGACAGGATTTCTATACCAATAGATCTAGATCTGAGTCATAAATTCCAGCAGATCTGAACCCAATAGCATACTTCTCACTCTTTTTATATTTATTTTCCCTCACTCCATCCATCTTCTCAACCCTTTTCTATAGTTAGTTCATTAGGCTACCTTAGGATACTTAGAATAAGTGTCCTTAAACTCCCCTCCTTTTAGGACTGCCAGATCAGTAGTCAGATCTGGAGGGACTACTAGAGATGGCTCCCTTGGAGCTGTAGATCACCTTTCCCTGTGGGACAAAGTCTTACTTATCAAAACTTGCTACAAATGGACCCTGTATCTTACAGGTCTAGGATTTCTCAGTTGTGCAGATTCCATCCCCTATTTTACTTTGATTTTAAATTGCTTTTACCACCAACAAATAAAGTAAGCACATTGGAGATAGCAACAGAAACCTCTCGAGATTTTATCTATTCAACTTAGTACCTCTCGATAGCTTCATTTACCCATGTTCAACCTCTCGATCGCTTCACTCCTTGCACTCAGAACTTCTCGACAGGTGCTAGGAAGCTCTCAATAACTTCAAGGAACCTCTCGGCAGCTTATTTTCAGTGTTTCCACAAGTGGCACCCCTCTAGGTGTGTTGTTCTTCCATTATTCATCACTCAACAACCCCTTAATATGTTCAGACTTTATTTCTTGTAGTTGGACTTGGTCTCTGGCCTTTCCAATTAGGTAGCACAGTGCTTCTTGGACTCTTTTAAGTGGGAATCTATATTAAGCTTGCAATTTATTGCTTAACTACAAAACGTACTTAAAACACATTATTAGTCAGCTCAAAGGTCCAACAAAGGTCAAGTTAAGAGGTGAAAAATGGTATTTTTCACTACTTAACAAATGACACTAAGGAAAGGATCAAGCCCTTCATTTGGGCAGTTTGAGCCTAAAAGATCAAACCTGTAAAACTACCCTTGTACATACACTTTTTGAGCCTTAAAGCCCCATTTTTCTTCAACATACACCAAAGTTTTTGAATATGAACCTCTTAACCTGATACAACCCCACCCTCACTCTGAGAATTCAGAAGGTAAAGGAGAGGATGTTGAAGATAGGTGAGTAAAGTTTAACATTTGGTGAATGGAGAAGAAGAGAGAAGGAGATTTATAAATACCAGTGTAGCAGCTGTAGATGTGTGGCAACCATCATGAAAAAATTAAATAAATATATATATATATATATATATAAAAATACAAGAAACAAACAGAAAAAGGAAAGAGAAAAGAAAGAGAAGTCAATAGAAGAATTTCATTGGAAAAGTTGAGAAGAAGAGAAGAAGTTGGCTACTTTAGCTCTGAAATTTCAAAAGAAGATGGAGTTGTGCTGAAATGAAGAAGGTGAAGTTATGAATCATCTTCTACCTGTGTTGATTTGTCAATTGTGAATCCCTTTTTACCCCTTTTATTCTTTACATCCCAGACCCATAAGCCACATTACAACCTATGAAAAGCCCTTGTTGATCCAAAGTCAAATGAATTGTCATGTGCAGATGAGGGAATGTTTAATCTATGGTGAGAGTACTTTATGATGTCAAAAATTAGAAGCAATGCCCATGCTCATGCTTGCAAACCCATTTGGGGTATCTAACTGCACTTGAGCTTCTATGAAATGGAACACCCTTAAATTCATCTGTGAGAAACAACCCTCGTAAGCATTGAGTTAGAGATTGAAATCATTGGGGCATTGTTTGAACCTAAATTTTGATGTACGGATAAGCTTTGTACTATTTTGCACATATTATTTTCTTGGTGCCAACTGATTGGATGTGATAAGCATGCATGCATGACTGAGGTGTTAAATTGTTTGCATAACAACTTTGAAACTCCTTTAATTTTGACAGAGCAAGGGTGAAAGGAACTATATTTATTTCAAACTGATTAACAACTGTGTTGCACTTTTATTAACTATTTCATTGATAAGTTTGTGGGTACCTTCATTGAAAACCCTCAAGAGACTTCACTCCTCCACTAGGGATCACCTAGGGGTTTAAAATGCTTGATGCATAAGCTAAATGCATCCGTGCTCCCTAAGAAAGTGACATTTATATTCGTAGAGTAGCTGTTTAAATTTTTCTTCGCTCAAGGACTAGCAAAGACTAAATTTGGGGGTATGTTATTCACTTAAAAGTTCCACTTTTCACCTCTTAACCTAGTCCTTGCTAGATCTTGAAGCTGACTAATAACTATTGTTTAAGTGTGTTTTGTAGTTAGTAATAAATTGTGCAGCTTAACATAAAGTCCATGTCTTTGGTGCCAAGAAGAGAGAGAATTCAGGCAAAAGATGGCAGTTTAGCCAGAGATTGATAGAACACCATGGTGGTGCAAACCATGGTGACTATTCTGCATGTCATGATGGACCAAGAAAGTCCAGCAGATGAACCAAGCATAGATGAAAGTGGAGGAAGCTGTAACAGAAGCATGTTTATAGCAGCAGAGGAACAAATGATTTGTCTCGCTCAGTTGAGGTGTTGCCTCGCGTAGCTATGACATGCAGCACACTAGAGCATGTTGGTTTTGTGGATTTTCTCTAGATTAGTGTGTGCTGATCTCATTGTGTGGTGAGAAAAAATTAAAAATAAAAAATAAAATAAAATAAAATAAAAGATGAAAATAGCATAACTGAAGTAATCCTAAGCCTGCAAGATATAGGGATATTGTAGCAAGTTTTGATAAGTAAAAGTTTTTCCCACAGAGAAATTAATCTAGAACCTAAAATGGGCTATAATAGTAAACCTCCAGATCAGGCTACACATCTGACAATCCTAAAGAAAGGTAGTTGGGTGTCACAACTACACTAAATTACCTACTAAAAAAAGAAGAGAAATAAAGTACAGTCCTATCCTAAGAAAGGATTATGAAGAAGATGGTGATAGTGTGTTAAAATAAAGATAAAAGGGTAAGAAGTAAGTAGTTTAGGTTAAAGTTCATTCAGTTATGTAACTCAGATTTAGGGCTCTCTCTGCAGTTAGTCCTTGCAAAAGTACTATCAATAACCTCAGCAAGGTAGAAGAATCTAACTTAACCCATGCCATTTGGGGTGCTCTTAAGGCTATAGTCTATCCACTCAAATTGTCGTAGTCTATCCAATAGAGTCTGTCAAATCCCATTGATCAAGTTAGAAGAGCTAACCTAATCCAAAGGTGTGAGCTGATCAAACCTTCTCCAATGAACCAAGTCAGGTCGTGAATACCATTGCAGACACTACGTCTGCCAGTGCTCCGTGCTCCCCAGATCTGTGCACAGATCTAGTAGGCATTCATAGGAGTTGCAACCCATAAAATCTAATGTGTATTGTCAAGGCCAGTGGCACATTGATGCCAACACAAAGGAAAAGCAACAGGTTGAATAAGGACTTAAGCACAGCTAATCATTGCTACAAAAGGCCTGCAATGACTCAGCCTCCTAGTCTGTAATCACTACAAAGAAGCCAGATCTAACATCTGATAGCAGCCAAGTAAGACAGAGGGGTGTTTGTTCGTACACAATCTCTCACTAGGCTACAAGGTCAAGTGCAGAGAAAAAGAATCCATCTCAGATCTATGACCAAGATTGCCCTAGGGCTATAGTCTGTCTACTCTAATGGTCACAGGCTGTCCACCGAGGCTCCCTTCCCCGCAAATGCTGAGATAGGAGATGAAAACTGTTGTCTGCCACCATGGTCCCCAGACTACAAAAGCTCAAGCTTCCATGGGCCTTTTAATAAGCTCAAATCCTAAATGTATGCTATAGCCTGAGCAGAACTATGGACAAATAGAAAAATAACAGATTGAGTAAGCATTCAAACATAAATTTCATTGACTTGATGTTACTAATAATGAAATCTATCAAGGTAGCAGCCTTGTGTACAACAGCTCAACACCAAATCCCAATGTTTAAATGACCTATTACAAAACTTAAATAAAACTACACCTAGATGCTTACCAAAGATTTAGCCAGCAAGTGCTGGGCTAAGAGAGAAGAAAAAATAGAAAAAGAGGTGATCAAACCCTAACCCTAACCCTAGTCTAGTTGAGCTCTCAGCTGACAGAGATTGAAGGAGAAAGTGAATAATGGTTTCTAAGTTACAAGCGCAGCTTATATACTTAGTCCTAATACTATGGCTGAGAGAAGAGTAAACCCTAATTTTTCAAGTAGATGTGGCACTGTTACAACCCTTGGATGTCTTGGGATGCATGCATCAAAATTTGTGCCTCGTGATGTGTGCCCTAGACCTTAGGAAATCCTTAAAAGGTCCTTAAGTTAAGATTGATAAGTGGAGAGCCCGAGCTTTAAGAGGTTGGATTCTGCATGTCGCTTATGTCGTGTAGCTGCAGAGCATTCGCGGGGTGGAGTTTGGCTTTGAATATTGCTATCTCGCGCAATAGAGCTTTGGATGATCACGCAGCTACTTTAGCTTTCAATGCACTCACGTAGAAGAGCTTTAGTTGCTTAGCTTATTCGTGCAGATGCCTTTACATCTTGCTCGATACAAATTTAAACTTTTAGACACGCGAGAGCTGCGCGAGACAACTTCTGGGTGTCTCTCTCTTCTTGAAGCACACGAGAAATTCGTGAGGTCTTTGTTGTTATTCACCCCAGTTGGTCTCGGAGGTAATGGGTGCGGCTGCATTATGCCCTAATCCTCGCGAGAGCTTGGCGAGTAGTATTTCTGAAGGCTTAGTGCACGAGAGCTCTGCGAGTTTCTTGACATGTAGCTTGCAGCTAAAGTGCGCGACTACTGCGCAAGATGAGCTTTGTGATAACCCCTTCCTTGAGTTGTGCAACTTCCTTGCTAGCTCTATTATGCTACATGTCTTAGCTATGCGAGGTAGTTCAGCCACTGAATTGAACAACGCAAGGCAACACCTCAGTTGTGCGAGATAGGTCCTTAACTCCTCTACTGCTATGCACATGCCTCTGTTGTAGCTTCCTCGACTCTCACCTATTCTTCATTCATCTGCTGGACTTTCTTGGTCCATTATGACATGCAAGATAGTCACCATGGTATGTACCATCATGGTATTCCATCACTTTCTGGTTCAGCTCTTATCTTTTACTTGAATTGTCTCTCTTCTTGGCACCAAAAGCATAGATTTTGTGTTAAGCTGCACAAATTATTCCTAACTACAAAACAAGCTAGAAAGGAGTTATTAGTCAGCTTCAAGGTCCAGCAAAGGCTAGTTTAAGAGGTGAAAAGTGGTACTTTTCAGTGAATAATACACCCCCAAACCTAATCTTTGGTAGTCCTTGAGCATAGTAAAATTTAAATAGCTACTCTAAGAATGTAAATGTAACTTTCATAGGGAGCACGGATGCATTTAGCTTATGCATCAAGCCTTTTAAACCCCTAGGTGATCCCTAGTGGAGGAGTGAAGGCTCTTGAGGGTTTTCAGTGAAGGTACCCACAAACTTCTTAATGAAAAAGTTAACAAAAGTGTAAATAGTGGTCAATCAGTTTAAAATAAATACAGTTTAGTTCACCCTTGCTCTGTCAAAATTATAGGAGTCCCAAAGTAGTATATGCAAACAATTTAACACCTCAATCTTGCATGCATGCTCATTATATCCAATTAGTTGACACCAAGAAAAACAAAATGTGCAAAACAGTACTGAGATTACCAGTACATCAAAATTCAGGTTCAAATAATGCCCCAATGATTTCAATCTCAGACCCAATGCTTACCAGGGCTGTTTCTCATTTATGAATTTAGGGGTGTATCATTTCTCATAAGCTCAAGAGTAGTTACATACCCCAAATGAGTTTGCAAGCATGAGCATGGGCATTGCTTCTAATTTCTGACATCATACAGTACTCTCACCATAGATTAGGCATTCCCTCATCTTTACATGACAGTTCATTTATCTTTGGATCAATAAGGGCTTTTCATGGGTTGTAATATGGCTTATTGGTGAGGGTTGCGAAGAATAAAAGGGGTAAAAAGGGATTCAAAATTGAGAAATCAACACAGGTAATAGATGATTCAAGACTTCACCTTCTTCATTTCAACACAACTCCATCTTCTTTTGAAATGTCTGAGCTAAAGTGCCCTAGTTTCACAGGTTTGATCTTTTAGGCTCAAATTGTCCAAATGAGGGCCTTGATCCTTTCCCTAGTGTCATGATTACTGTCAAACTGTATCAACTTGGGGTGTCTAACTTTCAGTAAGTCCTTAGAACAGAAAAAATTGCCATAGACACTCCTTAAAAAAAAAATTTATAGGCTCAAAGCTCACTGGGTATGGTCTTCAATTGAACTCAAAGGGGTATGCTTTCACCTGTTTCTCTCCTTACCGATTCACTAACTACTGTTTCTATAAAAATTTCTTGATGTTTACCTAATAGAAGTATTGATTTTCAAATTATTTTAGTGTTCAAAAAGTCTGCACAGTTTTTAAATCTCCTCACTTTCAACATTGCTTAGGTGAAATTCATTCCATTAATTCCTCACTTAGTTAAGACTGCTGCACTTAGGTTAACTAGATCATTGGCAATCCTTGCCACACCCCAAAACTTATGAGGAGTAGTGTCCTCACTGATTCAAAGAGAAGAGGGCATGTGCAGCAGGGAACAAAGACACACTTAAACAAAGCACACATAGACAAAATTAACACTAAAAGAAACAACTAAAACAAAATTAACTAAGGAAAGCATATAAAAGAAGGAAACAAGGAACACATAAATAAATAAAACAAACTAACTAATTATGAAGTAGAAATAGGAAGCAAACAAAAGGTTGTGAGGCTGGGATAATGGCTGCTATGGAAGGTGAAGGGGTGGCCGGTAAGGTAATGACTATAGATGTGGTGGTGGTGCTGGCTGGCACAATGAAAGGGCTACCTGAGAGATGGCAGCAGAGCTTGGAGCCAAAGAGGCAACCACAGTAGTAGCATCAGAGGTTGCTCCTATATCAACCTTCTTCTTCTTCTTCTTAATGAGAGTACCACTGATCCCCCATTGCTTTTTGGCACAATTTTTAGGATTTAGGGCAATGGTCTCTTCATTCATTTAAAATTGATACCCTCCAAGATTTAGCAAGGCTATAATAAGCCTGCAGTAGGGAAGGGAGTGGGGTTTCTTCTTAGTTTTCACCTTCTCTACAATGTCAGTCATTCCCTCAAAAATTAACTTGGCAGCATCCAAGTAATGGCCCTTGTGGAAGGAGAGTAGTGCATCAGCAATAGAGAACCTCCTCTCCTGCTCATGGCCAGAGCAATATCCATTTTTCCTCAGCACCCCATCCATAAATCTGAGGTGGGGGTGTTGATCTCTCTTCCTGATTGATGCACCAGATGTAGTGACCCCTCAAGTCAGCTCTTTAGCAATCTCTAGGATGGTGGCTGTCAAAGGGGGACCTAAGCTACATTCAGGGTTATACCTGGCTGGTCCCATGGATCCTAGCAATGGTAGCTTGATTGCACAATATCTCAAATTTTTCTATGAGCACCAGCAGTGCTGTGTTCCCATCATCCCCAGTATTGATTATGATATTATGGTAAAACAATTACACTAGTCTAGGGAAGACCAGTTACATACAGTAGGGGCTGCAACGAGGCTTTGGTGAGGTACTCCATGGATGTAGTTATTTCAGATAGCTCCTCAAAGAAAGCCTTATCAAATATTGTCTCAGGGTCTAGCTTAATTGCTGCAATAAAATCAGATGGGACCCTGAGGTATTCATTATCTTCTTCCTCTTCATCCTCAGGGACCACAGGGGCTACTCCCTTGCTCATTTTCTATTTCTTCTTTGATTTCTCAAGGCTCTTAGATGGAGGGTGCTCTCGGGCCCTCTTCTTTAGGGCAGACTTCTTTTTGGCACCCTGGGCAACAGAGGTCACACCTTGGCCTTTCTTCACAGTTTTCACCATTTGGGGCTCCTCAGAGGGTGCAGTTACTACAGGAGTCTCCACATTGGAGGTCTCTACAATCCTAGCAGATTTCTGAGTGGCCAAAGGGCTCCAAGTAGGTGGTGGGGTTACCAAAGCAGACAAGGTTTTTGAGAATTTTGAACCCGTGGCCATATCTATTCAGTTTCTCAAAATTAGGGTTTCAAAATCCCAGCAATTGTAATGCACTCTTCATAAATAAAACAGACTCCAAATTGCTCTCAACTTACACTAAAGTACTGTCCAATTAAATCAACCGAGTGACAGTGAGAAATCTTACCAAATGACAGCTAGGGTTCACTTCACACATTACACAGATGCTCAAATCCCTCCAAACCTAGCTAAAAGTGACTAGAAGGTGATGGGAAGCAAAAATGTATGAGGGAACTAGCTGAGGTTAAGTGGAAAGGGTATTATAGAAGAAAGAAGAAAAGGGGGAGCTTGGCAGAGCATAGGGAAAACTAGGGCAAAGTGAAATAAAATGGTGAAAATGAGGAAATCGGTGGGTTTATAGGGTTAAACCCGTGCTTCGTACAACTATCGCTAAGTTCTCACGGAGCACATTCCTCGCACAGTACACAACTAACCTCGCGAGAGGTTCAGTCACAAAGAAAAGTAAAGTCTGGCAAAAATAGATTTAAAAGCTTATGGTCCCTCGCGAGGCTCTTCGCAGAGTAAAGTTCATGCTCAAGCGCGTGAAGCAATCACTCATATCTCGCATAGCTAGAGTAGCGATGTCTCGCGGGCATTAAAATGTGAGTCTCTAGAATATCGTGGGGCTCGCTATCAGGCTATGACATATGTCCATGTGCTCGTAAAACTCTCGCGTGGTATAAAATATTCATCAGAACTTTGTGAGAAAGCTTCAGGTTGCTCGCGAGCTTGAAATTCAGGCTATTTAGCTTCGCGAGCTTAAAATTTAGGCTATTCTCTGAGCTGGTGCCCCAACTTGTGCATGAACACTGTCATGCACCCATTGCAGTGTGCATCAGCACCACTACATGACATGTACTCCAATTCCTCCTGACAGTTAAGTACTCCAATTCTGCATCACAGATTCATAATTCTAAGGATAATAATTCAGATCAAATTCAAGAAATGTATTGATGTATTGTGAGAGTACCTCAACTATCACCAACGGACATGAGCATCAAAATTTTGATGACAGACATGTACAGGTACTCAAAACAACAACTACAAAACAAGATCAGACACATAAGCAAATCCTTATTCTAATGTAGTAAATGAGCAATTTCTAAGTAACTCAAAGCAAAACACACAGTCAATACATATGGTACACACAATTTTTTGGTTCTTCACCACTCACCCTCACTTTTCATGACCTCCTCAGTTGCCTTGTCCTACTAAACCATCATCCATATGGTTGGACGATGCATCACCAATCATGTACTGCCCCGTGGAGTTGGCTAATGGTTGACTAGGCAATTTTCCCTCTTCTCTCCAGTTCAAAGCATTGCAAATTTGACCAAGCTGGTCCTCTATTTTCTTAATACTTTTCCCATGAGAGTTTACAGTTTGGACTAGGCTCCCAAAATTCTGCATGGATGCCATCATTTGCTTTTCAAAAGAAGAGGATCTTGGTTGTTGTGGGGGCAAGGCCAACTGGTTGTGCGTTGGGGCAAGCAACTGGAAATTCTGTCGAGGAGGATAAGGTGCTGAGGTCTATATGGAGCTACCAACTGCTGCTGCTGGGGTTGAGGGTAATTATCATGCCTCCACCTCAAAATTGGGTGGTTCCTCCAAGAGTACGCTGTAGGTTACTGCCCAAATACTTGGGCAGCATTGGCTTGCTCCATAACAAAATCAGGGAATTGGTTGGCTGATGGACAATCACGTACTGAATGTGTGGGAGATTGGCATATCAGACATGCCTCCTCTACTTGTGCAACCATTCTAGGCTGCATCGCATTCATCAATTTGTCAAACTCCATGCTCAAATTGTCCACCTTCTTCTCCAACTCATTCTACACCTTCACTTCATATATTTTACCTCTAGGGGTGGACTCTTTCACAAACCTAGTAGGGGTCTGGCTGTCATTGCGAGACAGTGACTCCTGCTATATGGAAATTCCCTTATAATATTAAATAGCTCCCAAGCCTCATCAGCTGTCTTGTCGAGGTAGCTACCACCACATGAGGCATCCACCACATCCCTGCTCTTGGGATTAATTTCTTGGTAAAATACTTGCACTAATTGCCATATTGGAATTTGATGGTAGGGGCATTATTTTAACATCTCCTGGAATCTCTCCCATGCTTCATAAAAATCCTCAGTTGAGGACTGAGTAAATGACAAAATACTTGTCCTCATCTGGCTGGTCTTATTCATGGGAAAGAATTTAGCTAGGAATTAGATTTGGAGGTCACTCCATATTTATATGTTGTTGGCTAGGAGCTTAGAGAGCCATGTGCTGGCTTTGTCTTTTAAGCAAAAAGGAAAAAGCCTTAGTTTGGTGGCTTCAAGTCCCAAAGCCAGCAATATTGAAGGTGGTGTAAAGTGCCAAAAATTGGTCAATATGCTTGTAAAGATCTTCCTTACTAAGTCCATGAAAAGATGGCAGCATATTGATGATGGAGGATTTGATTTCATAATTTCCTTCCACTAAAGGGAATTGTATGCAGAAGGGAGAAGTGTAATCCCCTGGTGCATTGTACTCCTCCAAGGTTCTTTACCTCACAGCCATGTTAGCTTGCTCAGTTTCAATAGTAGGGCCTTGTGTGGTGTTTCTTGGTCTGAGTATCCTTTCAACCTCAGGATTTGGTGGTTCCAACTCAGGGTATAGCGACCTTCTTCCAAGCATACACCCACAAACTCAACAAGTAAGGAAATGCTTACAGCACTCAAAGAATTTCTAAACTAAAATAACAACTAACAAATTTATACTAAATTAATTACAAGGAATTCAACATTAAAGGACTAGGTTTTAGGGTAAAAGAAGTGTAAACAGAGCTAGCTAGACTCCAGCTGCAGCTCTAGCTTTTCCCATCTACTGTTGTCCAATTCTGCAAGATTCCAAAAAGAATTAGTAGTACTTTTATTCTACTATGGCACAGCTATAAAGAATTTTCTAACATAAAATATAATACAACTCAGGTCTAGTAAAAAGATCAATGTCCTCGGCAGCGGCACCAAAAACTTGTTAGTTTTACGGACTTTCTCCAGATTAGTGTGTGCTAATCTTATTATGAGGTGAGAACAAATTAAAAAATAAAAATAAAATAAAATAAATGATAGAAATAATACAACTGAAGTAATCCTAAGCCTGCAAGATACAAGGCTATTATAGTAAGTTTTGATAAGTAAGAGTTTGTCCCATATAGAAATTGATCTAGAACCTAAATTGGGCTATAATAGTAGGCCTCCAGATCTAGCAACAGATCTGACAATCCTAAAGGAAGGGAGGTTCGGTGTCACAATTACACTAAATTACCTACTAAAAAAAGAAGAGAAATAAAGTGCAGTCCTATCCTAAGAAAGGGTTATGAAGAAGATGGTGATGGTGTGGTAAAATAAAGATAAAAGGGTGAGAAATATGTAGTTTAGGTTAAAGTTCATTCAGTTATGTAACTCAGATTTAGGGCTCTCTCTGTAGCTAGTCCTTGCTGAAGTGCTATAAATAACCTCAGCAAGGTAGAAGAATCCAACTTAACCCATGTCATTTGGGGTGCTCTTAAGGCTATAGTTTGTCCACTCAAATGGACACAGTCTATCCAATAGAGCCTGTTAAATCCCATTGATCAAGCCAGTAGAACTAACCTAATCAAAAGGAGTGAGCTGATCAAACCTCCTCCAATGAACCAAGTTAGTCCGTGAATACCATTGCAGACACTATGTCTGCCAGTGCTCCGAGCTCCCCAGATCTACGCATAGATCTGGCTGGCATTCATAGGAGTTCCAACCCATAATATCCTATGTGTATTGTCAAGGCCAGCAACACACTATTGCCCACACAAAGGAAAAGTAACAGGTTGAATAAGGACTTAAGCACAGCTGACCATTTCTATAAAAGGCCTATTATGGCTCAGCCTCCCAGTCTGCAATCACTACAGAGAAGCCAGATCTAACATTTGATAGTGGCCAAGTAACATAGAGGGGATTCTGTTCCTACACAATCTCTCACTAGGCTTCAAGGTCAAGTGCAGAGAAAAAGAATCCATCTCAGATCTGTGACTTAGATTGCCCTAGGGCTATAGTCTGTCCACTCTAATGGTCACAGGCTATCCACAGAGGCTCCCTTACCCACAAATGCTGAGATAGAACATGAAAACTATCGTCTGCCACCACGGTCCCCAGGCTATAAAAGCTCAAACTTCCATGAGCCTTTCAATAAGCTCAAATTCTAAATGTATGCTATAGCTTGAACAGAACTACAGACAAATAGGAAAATCACAGATTGAGTAAGCATTCAAAGATAAATTCCATTGATCTAATGTTACTAATAATGAAATCTCTCAAGGAAGCAGCCTTGTGCAAAATAGCTCAACACCAAATCTTAATGTTTAAATGACCTGTTACAAAACTTAAATAAAACTACACCTAGATGCTTACCAAAGATATAGCTAGCAAGTGTTGGGCTAAGAGAGAAGAAAAAATGAAAAAAGAGGTGATCAAACCATAACCCTAACCCTAGTCTGCTTGAGCTCTCAGCCGACAGAGGTTGAAGTAGAAAGTGAATGATGGTTTCTAAGTTACAAGTGTAGCTTATATACTTAGTCCTAATACTGTGGTTGAGAGAAGAGTAAACCCTAATTTTTCAAGCAGATGTGGTACTATTATAACTCTTGGATGTCTTAGGATGCACACATATGAATTTATACCTCGAGATGTGTGCCTTCGATCTGGGGAAATCCCCAGAAGATCCTTGAGTTAAGATTGAGAAGTGGTGAGCCCGAGCTTCGCAAGGTTGGCTTTTGCATTTCACTTCTGTCACGCAGCTGTAGAGTGTTCACTAGGTGGAGTTTAGCTTTGAATATTGCTGTCTAACATAGTAGAGCTTTGGGTGATCGCATAGCTACTTCAGCTTTGAATGCACTCCCATAGAAGAGCTTCAGTTTCTTAGCTTGCTCATGAAAAAGAGCTTCAGGAACTTCATTCACAAAGTACTCGCACAGATGCTTTTACATCTCACTCAGTACAAATTTATACTTTTAGATGTGTAAGAGCTATGCGAGAGAACTTCTGGGAATTTCTCTCTTTCAGAACCACGGGAGAACTTCGCGAGGTCTTTACTGTTGGTCACACCAGTTGGTCTTGCGAGGTAATGCATGCGGCTGCATTAAGGCCTGATCCTCACGAGAGCTTCACGAGTAGTATTTTTGAGGGCTTAGTGCGCAAGAGCTCCGCGAGTTTCTTGACATGTAGCTTGCAACTGAAGTGCGCGACTGCTGTGTGAGTTGAGAGTTGTGATAATCCCTTCCTTGAGCTGTGTAACTTCTTCAAGATCTCTATTACGTTGCATGTCTTAGCTGCGTGAAGGAGCTCCACCAGTGAATTGAACAGTGCGAGGCAGCACCTCAGCTCTGTGAGATAGGTCCTTGGCTCCTCTACTGCTATGCACATGCCTCCGTTGCAGCTTCCTCGACTCTCACCTATTCTTCTTTCATCTACTGGACTTTCCTAGTCCATATTGTAGACACCCAAATTTGGCCCAGGGCTCGATCCGTCTGTACTCCGAGAGAGATGTACCCCTGTGCTTCCGATGGCACCCTTGAACCCTTAGGAACCAACCTAGACCTTTAGGAATCACTCTGAACTAATTAAAACCATTCCCCTAACCCTTAGAGATCACCCCTAAACCCTAGGATCCCTTCCTAGACCCAACTTAAACCCTTCTGAGCAATTGATGGGAGGAGAGCTACAAAATTTTACACAAACCATTGCTGAGGAGGAACCCCATAAAATTGGAAGGAGGACTTCTCCATCTTTCTAGAAGCCAAAGATCACCTAATTTGAAGTTGTGGTTCAAACGTTATGGCCGATTGAAGTTTCACATAAATTCATAACTTTTGCTCAGGCATATGTATTAGATACGCCCAGCAAATTTGGCCCCATTTTTGTCAGGCGTATATATTATATACGCGTAGCATTTTTGGGCCAAATTTGGCTGGGCATATATAATACATATGCCCAGCATAGGTAGGGCCCACCATGGACACCCACCTTCTCAGATCTCCTCTGCTATAAAATCATCAGACATAAATCTGGGCGATGTAATATATACGACCTTAGCTACAAGAATCGCTATCAAATGCTCGAATTTCCTCAATCTGATTTGACCTTTTGACCATCCCCTTGGTTGAGGTTGGTGTCTTAAGGTTGGTTGCACCCCCTTTGAGCTTATTGGCAACCCTTAAGTGACCCATGGCCTCACCCCATCATCTGCCATTGAAATTAGTTTCCCAAACCTCTAGGACCCTAAAAACCTAGAAAACCTTAGATGGAGGATTACCTAATTGCTAAACCAATTAGCTCTTAAGTAACCCTCTAACCCACCTCTTCTCTTTAAATAGAGAGGCCCCCCTCTTCCCAAAGGGTTAAAAAATTAAGGTTGAAAGTTAAGCTTAAGAGAGAGAGCTCTAGTGAGAGAAAAATATATATTATTTTGCATTCTTCAACCAGAATTCCAGCATACTTAGTTCACCCCTTTCAACCCATTTCAACCATTAGATCACCCTTTTTTTAGTCAAGCTTAGTCCCTAGATTCATCCTACACTTCCTATCTACCGAATCCTAGCATTAGAACCTATTCCCCTACTGTTTAAGCCGTATAAAGCCATCAGAAGCACGTCGAAGCGAAGGTCTTCCACGGTGCAACAAGGGCCCGTGAGCTCCGGCTCATCCCTCTCTTCCTCTACCTTCTTGGTGTTTCCTTCGTCCAAGGATTCGAGCTGTTAAGCCGCCAAAATTTGTTTGTTTATAGGACCGTATTGCCTTCGGGCAAGGGGAAGCTCCGCCCATTTGTTTGTTTATTTTGGCCATAGATAGAGACTGCTACGTGCGGGTTGATCGGGTGCCTAAATCCTTCCCGATCGATAACCGAAGCCCCTACCCTAGAGCCTTTGGCAAAGACCGGTAAATAAGAGTCATATTTAGCACTTCGGTGCTCAAAAAATTGATTTAAAGGTTTCCCGAGTCACCAAAAGCTTAGGGTGGCGACTCTACATTCATTCCATCGCGAGTGCATCGTCGCGATGGGTTCGAGCGAATCCATGATCGCACAGATGGCGACTCTGTTGGGGAAATCACCCTAGCGCTTCCCCTCTTGTTGACCTTTTTTTTAATCTTTACTAACCATTGCTATTTTTTTCTAATTTTTTGCTGTTTTTCCTTCATTTTTGTTGTTTTACTAACATACTTACACCTACGTTTCGGCTTTCAATTTTAGTATTTTTGCCTAGTCACTTGACTAGCACCTTTCTTTACTTACCCTTACATTTCTGCTTTAAATTTCAGTAATTTTTTCCTAGTCACTTGACTGGCACCTTTTTTTACTTACCCCTACGTTTCGGCTTTAAATTTCAGCAATTTTTGCCTAGTCACTTGACTGGCACCTTTTTTACTTACCCCTACGTTTCGGCTTTGAATTTCAATAATTTTCTCCTAGTCAGTTGACTGGCACCTTTCTTACTTACCTTTACGATTCAGTTATAAATTTCAGCACTTTATATTTTCCGCCTACTCGCTTGACTAGCCCCATCATTTTTTTTTCTTGTCATACCCTAACAGTGAGCGTCGACCCGTTGAGGCGGCATGGGCTTGTCATCCCCGACCCGAATTTGGACTTAAATTCACTGCCCTTTACAAATCTACAATTAAAAGTGAACCAACAGTGTGGGGACATAATCAAATTTATTTTTACGTATTTTGGGTAGTTTTTCGGGGGGTTTAGGCACAGATATAACTTACCCGGTTCCCAGTAAGGCGGCAGCCCTAGTGGTGATGATCCTGAAAGAACCACCCCTTCTAGTACCACAGAAGGTGCTTGCACCAGAGGTGTATCGGTTGGGTTGCCAATTCCGATCAAGCCGTAAAACTCGCAATGGTGAGAGCGTAGACAGCCCGAATTCAGCCGTGTATCCCTAGGAAGCGGAAAAGAGTGATCCGATAACATACACAGTAGTCCCCGGGAGCATCCCTCCTCGGAAACCAGTTCCAAAGACTCATTGTGGGCTTACTGTTCACTGTCAAACAGAGCTGGAAGAATAGTTTTTGCCAGGCGTATCTCTTAAATATGCCCGACAACAAATCCCGAGAAATACTCAGGCATATATAATATATACGCCTAGCCAAAATCGATTTAAAGCGATACAATACATACGCCACCAAATCTTGTTTTGGTCAGCGATATATATATAATACGCCAAAGATAAATCTGCGTCAGCAGCCCCAATCCACCACCCATGTTCCCCAATTGGCGGTATTAGTGCCGACAGTAGCCTCCCGCGTTCTATAATGCCCAATATGCCCCCGCCTAGTCAAAAGAAGGTGACTTCTTATTGATTTGCTCCGAGGGATCGGGTCGTTTGCATGGATTCCCTCACCTTCAATAGAACGAAAGGGTTCCCTTTCGCTTCTTCCGAAGTGTGTCGGATCCCGTCGTGGGACCTACTAAAGGTGCATATATCACCCGAGACGGGAATTTTTCTAGGGCACCAGATCATCATTCATTTAAATAGGGGAGATAATTTTTGTTTGAAAAATCCAAAATAATATATATATAGAAAAATAAAAAATCCATATATACGTATACTTTCGGTGTGACCATCACTACGGCGACCTCAAACCCAACCCGTAGAAATAGAACTAGGAAGGTATACGGCCCTTACCCAAGACATTGATACTACACTCATCAGCAGATCATGTTGAGCGCCGATACATCCCCACGATCATCCCCATCCCATTCCCATATAGGAGAAGACCCGATCTCCAACACCCAAACCCGGTTCGATGTCACGGGTTCATTTGGGGCACCCGTGTTCGCATCCACCCCATCCCCCACCCTTACATTTTCCCAACATACCCCCATCTCATCCCCTACTGAAACCCCTCATTTCCCAACCGACCCATACATCCCCATCTCCCATCCATACACCCTTACCACACTCCCTACTCCCAAAGACCCCATCGGGAGCCCCATCCCCCGCCTACCTCCCACGTCCCATCCACCTCATCATCCATGCCCCCTACATCCTATATCCCATCCACCTCATCTCACATGCCTTCCACATCACATGGCCCATCCACATCCCAACATACCCCCCTATTTACCCAGGTCATGACCAACTTTTCCCAGGTATGACCAGTAACCCACCATCTTACATAGCCATACATCCATACCCTCCAAGCACAATCATTCATACCCCCCCACACCCGTGTCATGCCCAATTTCACCCAACCCCCTCCGTCCTTGAATGGGCCATCACCCTCCAATCTCACACCTGAATACATGCCCTCAATGGAGGACATGAGAATAATGTATGCCCTGTGGGCTACCTCTCGGAGTCCAAAAACTTATTGTTGACTCTTAGTGTGCTTGATTTTTGTGTGTTTTGAAAACAGGTTTGCAACTGCAAAGTTATAATGAATCTAGAATATTAAAAAGAGTAAAAAAATATCAGCACAGATAGAAGTGAATTAGCCTGCAAGATCAGGGCCAATTGTAGCAAGTTTTAAATGTAAGTGAGTAAAAGATCGTCCACAGGGAATTGATTTAAAATTTAAGATAAACCTTCAGATCTGAGCTACCAGATCTGACGTCTGATCCTATCTACAAGGTACATAAGATTGGAGGTTGAATTTATCACGTTAACTAAATGATAAAAGTAAAAATTAAACTAAATGATCCAGATCCGAGTTGGGGAGATTTGATGTAAATTAATAAGAATGGAGAAATAATATCTAACTTCGATTTAGTACTTGATTGCAAAATGAGAATAAATGTAGAACAAATGAGATATTATCCAATCTTCATCTGGCTACCAAAGATGATGCAAGAGAAAGTAATCTAAGCAAGGATTAGAGTTAAACTTATGGCTATGGTTCCGCACTTCAATGGCCATGCACCATCCAATAGTCTTTAATCAACCCTTAATTCGTAACGAAACACCACTACAAATGCTGTGAGAGATTAGGTTACAAACACAAATTCTCACAGGGATAATGAATTAAGGGAAATTGCTTAAAAACAGTAAATCTAAAGGAGTCTAGTGCAATAAGGAGATCACAGGGAACCCTCAACACGAATCCAATTGAGAACGTACGGTTCACAGCAACCTTTTCAAATTCACCATGACAATTATAGAGCACAACTTAAATAGCTCTCGGATTTGTAGTCTTGAATACACTTCTCTTTTGAATTACAAAAGTATCTCACAGCTCTGAAGTACAAATAAAAGTTAGGCTATTACAGGAATTTCAGACAAGATATCTGAATTGGAAATGGAGCAACAGAAATGAAACTCGAAATCTGGATACCCAAATTGGGCAAATGGTTCGTCTATTTATAGTTTTCCCTAAGCCAGCTCAGATGTGTATCAACCAATCAGAATTGGATAGATCTGTATCAACCAATAGGAGTCGAGCACAAGGATCCAGATCTATTTTGGTCAATCGGAACTGCTTGATCTGGTTCAGCCAATTAGGTGATAGAAGCATCAATTCTGTTATGTAATTCAAAAATCTGTGTGAGCTTCTAGAAGTTCCCGCCAAGTAATTTCATCTTTGGGTGTTCACATGAGGTGGAATATGCCTTTGGTTCGTGCTCGGAATCTTTCGGAATGTCCCTGGGATTTTAAATGCATTGGGGCGCATGCAGAGATTACTGAATTGCCCTTGCAGATGCTGAGAATCTTCAGGATATCATTTCGCACAGTTCGGAGAACTTTTCGCAAGGTACTGTGACTTCTGAAGCTCTTTTCGCACAGATTGGCGACCTTTTCGAAAAGAATTGTAACTTCTGGAGATCTATTCGCAAAGATTGGGGACCTTTTCGAAAAGAACTGTAACTTCTGGAGATCTATTCGCAAAGATTGGAGACCTTTTCGTAGAGCTTGGGGACCTTTTCGCAAAGATTGGGGACCTTTACGAATAGCATTCTGTAGTGGATTCTTCTTTTCGAATAGCTCCAAATCTCTTTCCAGGTTGAAACCAGGCCTCTGTCCTCTTTATTTTAGGCATTTTGACAGCCAGTGAGGTTGTCCTTTCTCCTTCTTCCTCCAGATCAAGATGGGTCATCATCTTTTTGGCACTTTTAAGCTACTTTCAAGGTTAAGCCTGCCTTTATTGTTAGCTGTAAAACAAACACTTAAAATGCTTATTTAGTTCTCTCAAGGGTCTATCAAGGCCCAGATTAAGGGGTAAAAAATGGTATTTTCCAGTTCTCAACAAGTCCTACATTCCAAACCCTACATCTAGGTCTCCAAAACCTCCATACCCCATTCCCCCATGACCATGCCCAACCACCCATCATTCATACCATCCAAGATCCCCCACCTCAATTCCAGGCCCAGGCCCAAGCCCAACAGACCCAAGCCCAGTCATCTCAAGCCCAAACCCACACAAATCCATGGGCCCAAGCCCAAATATCTTTAAAACCATGGGCCCAAGTCCACTCATCCCAAGCCCAACCCACCAAACCCATCAGACCCAGGCCCAGAATCCTCAAGGCCCATGGATCTAAGTCCAAACCCATCAGACTAAGCCCCAGGCCTAAAACCCTCAAGGCCCATGGGCCCAAGTCCAAACCCATCAGACTCAAGCCCAGGCCCAAAACCCTCAAGGCCCATGGGCCCAAGCTCGAACCCATCAGATTCTGGCCCACAACCCTCAAGGCCCATGGGCCCAGGCCTAAATCCATCAGACCCAGGCCCAGGTCTAAAGCTCTAAAGGCCCATGGGCCTAAGTCCAAACCCACCAGACTCAGGCCCAAGCCCAAGCCCATCTGACCCAGGCCCAGTTCCAAGCGCCCCAGGGCCCTTAGGCCCAAACCTATCAAACCCAGGCCCAAGGTCCACCACCCCACACCCAATACCACCATGGCCCATTAGCCCAAAATCAGGCCAACCCCCACACCCAGGCCCAAGGCCCATTAACCCAAGCCTTCCAAGACCATCAAGCCCAAATCCATCAAACCCAAGGCCCGTCCACCCACACTCATCAAGGCCCATTCACGAACCCCTTACCCCTTCACCAATACCCTTCATTCACCTATACCCCTTATGCCCCCATCCCGCCTCCAACGAAAAATCCAATCCACTCCATTCCTCAGAACCACGCCTACAGCATCCCGCCACACCAACCGCACCCCCAAAATGGACACCCAACTCAGCACATCATTCATCCACAAACCGCTCATCCATTCACTCCATTTCATCCCCTACAAGCCTTGTGGCCCCACCAGGTCATCCAACCCATCACCCCCCAGGTCCAAATAGCAGACTTCGCCCCTCCCCAGTACAATGACCAACAGTACGAGGAGGACGAGATCCGCAATAGTGGAGGAGCTGCCAGCTACGGCCCCCCCAGGCCCACCATCGTCACACCGAGGGCCGAACAAAATTAGGGGGAGGCAGTCCCAGCTACAGCCTCAAAAGAATTAGAGCAACTGAAAGAACAGATAGACAGAATACAGAAGTAGCTGACGAAGATGGGAGGGATAGAACTACATTCGACAGATTTTTTAGACTTATGTCTATTCTCGGATGTCCCCCTGCCACAGAAATTTAAGATGTCATCATTTCATAAATATAATGGCACTGGCAACCCCACCGCCCACTTAAAATCTTACTGTGGGGATATGTGCCAGTACGGCGGAGATGAATGACTCCTCATCAGTGTTCCAAAAGAGTCTAACAGGCCTAACAATGAGATGGTTCACATCCCTAGAACCATCCATGATAAAAATATGGAAAGATCTGACACACTTATTCCAAGAATAGTATGTCTATAACATGGACATAGAGCCAAGGAAGTCGGATCTGGCCCGTTTGAAGCAAAGGCATGATGAAACTTTCAGTGCCTACTTAGGAAGGTGGAGGGCATTGGCTGCCTAGGTGACCCACCAGATTCCTGATGATGAGCAGATTGAATTGATAACCAAGGGAGCTCTCCCAGTCATCGCAGAATTTTTGGTATATCAAAGCAGCTTATCCATTCTTGATTTGTCTCAAATGCCAACCGTTAAGACATTGTTAGAGAGGCAAGTTGGGAAGAGAGACATATGTGCCACCGGGTTTGAAAAGTCACAAACCAAGAATTAAAAAAAGACCAGGGACAGAGGTACAAAACATCGTTTACCCCCAGGCCAATACAAATGCCCCCCCGATATAGCTCCAGGCCGCCCAACCACCCCCAGCCCGTTTCAAGCAAGCACCAAGGCCAAACAAAGGACCGAGAGCCCCATTTACCCAGGAACAGATGAGAGCATGATTCAAATAGGTATTTACGCCGTTAAGGAAATCTTTAAGTGTCTTATTGCCAGTGTTGCGACAAAAGGGTCTGGTCAATTTACTCCAGCCTCGCCCACCACCCAATCCATTCCTGAGAAACTATGACCCGAACTTGCATTATAACTTCCACCAGGGACCGGGTCACCCTATGGACCGGTGCTTCCCATTAAAGCACGCGGTCTAAGATTTAATAGAGGCAGGAAAAATTGTTCCCCCACCACCTCCTCAAGGGCAGAACTAGAACATCCATCAAGCCCCTCTACCACCGCACCTAGGAGGCCCCAGGCCCAACATCCACTGGGTAGAAGGGGAAGAAGAAGAGTTTGACCCCTCGAATTACATCAGTAACCAAGAGGAGTTCTCATTTCCCAGGATGAATAAGGACAAATCATTTGTGAGGGTGATCGAGCCGTTGTACTTAGCCGATTACTTCCCTACCCTGGCATACCAAGAGGATCCCTTAGATTTAGGGAAGTATTTTTCCGCTCCCGCTCCCGCCTATCAAATCCAAACGAGCACTACCCCACCGCAATCATACACATATCTGCCCCACTCCCAATTTACTCTACAGTACACCCCACCTCCCAATCACCCCATCCCCTACACTATCCCACCATCAGCCACCCCATATGCCCCTCCGTCACACCCAAATCCCCCCACGCCATACATAACCCCACCATCCCCATACTACCCTACCCCATACACATCCCCAAATCTCTCCACCCAATACACCACTCTGCCATCCCCAAATTATTCCATCCGGTACACACCCCCGAATCCCACCGCCCAGTATACTACCCCGCCATCCCCAAATCATCTTGCCCAATACAAAACTCCATCATCCCTAATATATCCCGTTTCATCCACGAACCCATCATTGCCCCACCATGCCACCCCATATACAAACCCTTCATATTCGTACCCCCCTGCTCCATCCGCTAACCTGTCGTATCCCTATCACCCTGCTTCACCCGTACCTCCGACATCTCTCAGTCACCCCATCCCATGCAACATACAGCTCATCCCCAGTTGCCTCGTCTCGCACCCCATCCCGCCAGCCCTTACTCACACCCCCCAACATCCGATCCCATCACCCTCCGACCCCTCTGTCCCAGTCATACTCCCACCATCTCCTTGCTATTTTACCCCCAATCCAACTCCACCCTCACCGAATAAACAACCCCTCACCCACTCCCCTTATCACCTACCCCCAATACCACTAGTCTTACCACGCTCAGGTAATGCAGGTACAAGCCCCCTCCGCATCCGTCAGTTTAACCTCGCCAATTCCTGCCACTACCATTTTGCTCGCTATTCGAGTCAACGTGGTCGGACCCGAGAATCTGACATACCCAGCCCAATCCTCCCCAGAATCACCATGCACTCCCTTCCTCATCCCGAAACCTGCCTATGACTCGCATCAAGTGCTGTTAAGCTATAAACAGATGGACATGAATGCTGGTTGCAATCGGGAGGAGACTGTTGAATTCATTACCCGGTCTGGTAGGATTTCTATACAGTCAGAAGCATCAGGGGCCGTCAAAGGAGAAGAGAAGAAGAAAGAGCAAGCCGCAGGGAACCCCTTTGAGAAATGGTCAGAGAGCATGTGTTGGAGACACAGCTCAAGAGAGCACCCGCACATATTACTGTGTGGGATTTGTTAATCACGTCCCTGCTCCACTTTCAAGCCTTAATGGGAGCACTCAAAGACGCACATGTTTCCACCCACGTAACCCCAGATGAGGTGGGAGAAATAATTGGGCAAGTATTGGCCCCAAATGCCATTGCATTCACTGATGTGGATCTGTCGCTCAAGGGGAACAATCACTCTAAGCCCCTGAATATAACAGTGGAAATAGGGAACCTGGTGGTGCCATTGGTCTTAATAGACAATGGGTCGACATTAAACGTATGCTCTCTAAGGACGGCAATCAAAATTGGTGCAAACCCTAACACCTTTCGGCCATCCATAATAAGCGCCAGGGGATTCGACAACACCAGGAGAGAAATTATGGGAGAAGTAGACCTCGACCTGATCATCGGGCCACAAACCTTCACAGTTCCCTTTCAGGTGATGGACATCAAGTCTACGTTTAAACTACTATTGGGCCGGCCGTAGCTACCTGAGATCGGGGCAATACCATCAACTCTACACCAAAAACTCTAATTCATCTCAGGCAAAAGAATCGTCACCATCGTAGGTGAGAGCAGAGAAGATAGGGAGCGAAGCGCTCTGCATATTGAGAATCCGAAAGTGCTTAACATGCCACATATAGCAGATGACACTGATCTCCATCGATTTGAGTATAACTTTTCAGCCATTACCCTCGGGTTGCCTGAAAAAACCCCTGCCAAAACTAGGCTAGAAATGGATGCAGTTGTGTTCATGCTCCACAAATGTGGCCCCCAAAAAGGGAAAGGGTTGGGCCCGTGCCTTCAAAGAAGAAGAGACCCTATTAGGGCTAAGGGGCAACAAACCAAATTTGTCCTGAGCTATACGCCCGTCGAAGAAGAAATCAAAGAGGCCAAAGAAAGGATAAGAGCCGCAGCAGCCGTCAGGGCCAGAGGAATCAACCTGGAAGAAGAAACTCCCGCCCGACCCCACATCCATCAAACCTTTGTGAGCGTCGGGGTGGTAAAGATTGATCTGAATGGGGAGACAAGGGTAACCCCACAGAAGCCTGTTTTCGCTCACCCTACCAACCCTTACATCACCCCCCTAGACCTCGAGGTGGATTTAGCCACCCTCTCCTTATTTGAGGAGGAAGTCGCCCGGTCCACCCGTCACTCTAGCACCAACCACTTTGGGCCCATCCTAACCATAGAGGACAAGGTCCCCAGAGGATCCCTCCATAAACATGCTAAGGGAGGAATTGCAAAAGCCTACCGATGTCGCTCCCAACCAAAGAGGTAAAGGCCAAGCCTCGTAGGTAAGTAATTGGGCATCTTTGCCCCAACTTCTGGGAGCCACCAAAAGCCATGAATACGGCACCGGCTCTCCAAAAAAAAATAACCTATAAAAAGAGAGGTTAGCCTCTGGGACACTCTACCCTGTATATATAGAGATCCACCTCGCCTGGGGCTAACCTCTGAAAAATTGCAAAAAACCATAAAAATAGAAAAAATACAAATTCTAAAAATATTGTCCTTTAAAATTTCCTATAAAATTAAAAATGATGTCGTGATACCCGTCCCACGTGAAGCCAACCCCTTTCCTATAGAAATACAAGAAGAGGTAGGAGTCACGAGTCTGAATGAGGAAGGTCAAATCGATGAGCTCCCCAGTGAGCTCCTCAAATAATTTTCCAATTTTGAGCATGGTCCGACCCCGATCGTCAAAGAGATGGAGGACGTCAATTTGGGCACCAAAGAGGCTCCTAGAATCACCAAAATTAAAACATCGTTGTCCCCTACGGAGAAAAAGAGTATGATAGACTTCCTTCGGTCATACCAAAACGTCTTCGCATGGTCGTATGAAGACATGCCTGGTTTGGATACCGATCTGGTTGAGCATGAGCTGCCACTCTACCCTGATATTAAGTCGGTTAAATAGAAGTTGAGACGCCTCCGACCTGAATGAATGTCGAAGGTGAAGGACGAGGTCATTAAGCAGTATGATGCGAGGTTTCTCATGGTATCCATGTACCCGCAGTGGCTGGCCAATATCGTCCCCGTACCAAAGAAGGATGGGAAGGTTCGATTGTGCATTGATTTCTGAAATCCCAACAAGGCAAGCCCTAAGGATGACTTTCGATTACCCCACATTGATATCTTGGTCGATAATACTGCTAAGCACGGAATGCTCTCATTCATGGATGGATTCTCGGGCTACAATCAAATTAAGATGGCAGAGATCGACCGAGAATAGACTACGTTCATCACTCCCTGGGGTACATTCTGCTATATGGTGATGCCCTTCGGGCTCAAGAATGCTAAGGCAACCTACCAGAGAGCAATGACGGCCCTATTCTATGACATGATGCACCAAGAGATCGAAGTGTATGTCGACGACATGATTGCTAAATCCCTAGAAAGGGCTGAACACTTGGTAAACTTTCAGAAGCTGTTCGAGAGGTTGAGAAAGTACAGGTTGCGATTGAATTCGTAAAAGTGCACATTCGGCGCTATGTCAGGAAAACTATTAGGCTTTATTGTTAGTAGGAGAGGGATCGAGGTCGATCCGACCAAGATCAAGGCCATCACTAAAATGCCACCACCGTCTACAGAGGAGGTCAGAGGCTTTTTAGGCAGAATCTAATACATCAGTCGGTTCATTGCACAGTTAACACCGATATGCACACCGATCTTCAAACTACTAAGAAAGGATTCACCGGTTGAGTGGAAAGAAGACTGCCAAGCTGCATTTGACAAAATCAAGGGTTACCTCCTAAATCCTCCAATTTTGGTACCACCTGTACCTGGTAGACCCCTGATAATGTACCTATCCACGACAGAGTTTTCAATTGTTGTGTGTCAGGGCAGCATGATGAGACAGGAAGAAGAGAACAAGCCATCTACTACCTGAGCAAGAAGTTCACTGATTATGAGACACGCTATTCTCATTTGGACAAGGCATGCTTGACGCTCGTGTGGGGTACTCAAAGACTTCGACACTACCTGTTATCCCAAGCCGTTCTACTTCAAGCGCGGATGGATCCGTTGAAGTACCTATTCGAGAAACTTGCTCTCATTGGTCGAACTGCACGATGGAAACTTTTATTATCTAAATTCGACATCACGTATGTCACTCAGAAATTGATCAAGGGGCAGGCACTCGCTGATCATCTTGCTGAGAACCCTCTACCTAACTACGAGCCTCTGAAGACTGAATTCCCCGATGAGGACATCCTGTTCATGACAGAAGACGATACAGAAGAAACAGAAGAATCATGGGTAATACACTTTGACGGGGCATCACATGTCGAGGGCCAAGGAGTTGGCACCATCCTAGTTTCACCAAAAGGATCCCATGTACCAATCTCTATCAAGCTCAACCTCCCCTACACTAACAATATGGCTGAGTACAAAGCTTGCGGCGCTGGTCTGCAGGCGGCTCTCGATCTGAATGTAACTCACATTCGAGTATTTGGAGATTCACAGTTAATCATATATCAGACGAATGGTGACTGGAAGACGAAAGGCGAGAAACTGATCCCCTATCATAAACACCTCGAGCATCTGATAGCTCGCTTCTGAGATGTGACTTTCTCATACGTCCCTCGAATAAGGAATCACTTTGCTGACGCATTATCAACTTTGGCGTTAATGATTGAAATCCCCTATTGTGTTGAGATGAAGCCGATCATGATCGAGCAGAGGAATGAGCTGGCCTTCTACCTCCAGATTGAGGAACCTAGAAAGCCTGATGATGAGCCACCTTAGATCGACGAACCATCCAACATTTAGCTGCAGGATATGTCATTTGCGGGGAATGCCTCTACAAGCGATCATACAATAACATCTTACTCAGGTGCCTCACTGAAACTGAAGCGGTCAATATTATGAAAAAAATCCATGAGGGAGTATGGGGAGCCCACGTCAGCAGTTACATGCTCACTAAGAAAATCCTACGGTAGGGATACTTTTAGAGCACCATGGAATCAGATTGCTACAAACATGTCCAGAAATGCTACAAGTGTTAAGAACACTCCAGTCTGATACACGCTCCTGCCATTGATCTTCACTGCATGACCACTCCTTGGCCATTTGCTACCTGGGGCCTTGACGTTGTCGGAATGATTAATCTGATAGCATCAAACGGACATCGGTTCATCCTCGTCGCCATTGAAAACATCACCAAGTGGGTGGAAGCGGCGTCATATGCCAACATCACGACCAATCACGTTGAGAAGTTCATCAAGAACAACATCATTTGAAGATTCGGCAAGCCCGAGGATATCATCATTGATAATGGCACTAATTTCAATAACAGGCGATTCCAGGCCTTGTGCGAGCAATTCTAGATCAATCATCATCGATCATCCCCATATAGGCCTCAGACGAACAGAGCTGTAGAGGCGGCCAACAAAACTCTAGTCCGCATTATGGAGAAGATGGTAGTCACTTACAAAGATTGGAGCAAGTAGTTTCCCTTCACACTTTGGGCCTATAGAATGTCTATCTGTACTGCTACAGGGGCAACCCCGTTCTCCCTTGTGTATGGAACCGAGGCCGTCCTCCCGGTAGAGGTTGAAGTGCCCTCGCTTCGAATCCTCATAGAATCAGGCTTACCCGAAGCAGAAAGAGAGAGATCCCACATTGAACAATTAAACTTATTAGACGAGAAGAGACTCCTAGCCTTGTCTAACACTCAAGTTTACCAGGGGAGAATCGCACGCGCTTACAATAAACATGTCCGCGGTCGAGATCTAAAGGTAGGAGACACTGTGCTGAAGAAGATCTTCCCTTCCCTCCATGCCAATCCAAGAGGAAAGTTTAAGACAAACTGGGAAGAACCTTACGTCATTTGAGAAGTGTTGTCAGGATACGCCATCCGTCTCGCCACTATGGACGGAGATCATCTTCTTGAGCCCATCAACGCTGGATACGTCCGGTGGTTCTACTCATAGTCTATCGTGATAAGGTAAGTATTGATGAAACAGATACGTGACTTCTTAAGAACCACCCAAAAGAGGCCATCATTTCAAGCACAGTAGTCAAAAAAAAAAACATCCCTAAAAATGATGATATCCTTTGCTACCCCATTTGAGCTTGGGCCTTTCTTTCAATAAACCTATTCCCCCAAAACAAAAAAATATATATACGCGTGCATATAACAAAAAAGAGAGTGAAAAGATGCATGTGTATAAAGTTACTATCAAATCCAAAAAACTGAAAAAAGATATTACCTTAAATGGATGAAAAAGAATAATAAAAAAAATGTGTGTAGAAGAATCACGGGGAATGTACAGTTGAAACCCCCAAGGAAGAAAGTATTTTGGGAAAACTTAAGCCATATCAAGGAAACCCTTTTAACCCAGCATACCTTCAAGTCCTAACCCTACTCATGGCCAAGCTACACCCTGAAGGAAGCCCTCTTTGTAGGTTCGCAAGCAGTCATATTATCTGTTAAGTCAACATGAGCCGAGTCGTGAGACGACACCAGAACCCCATCCAGCCGGTTATGACGGAATCAATGTCCATGTCGTGGCTTTCTGGTTCTTAAAATAATAATAATAATAAAAAAAGAAAAAAGAAAAAGAAAAAATTATTTTGAGTTCAAAGCAAGATGGACGTGGTGAAAACCCGCAAGGGCACCGTGGGTAAAAACAGTGGACTCACGCGGACCAGGTGAAAACCTGAAAAGGCACTTGGGGTAAGAACAGGGATGACAGGCATAGCAAAAACTCGCCTTCGGCGCTGTGAGCAAAAATGTTAAGAAAAGAAAGATTAGGAGAGGATCTGTTCTGGCCCGCCTATTTTAGTCTAGACCCCTTGGGCCTCTTCTCCCCTTTGTTGGGCCGCTCATGTTAAAAATTGGATTGGATCCTTATCAAGTATGTCGTCTCTACCGCGTCGTCTGACACATGACCAAAGGTAAAGGCAGAAGACCAATCAATCTCGGGGAAGCTAACCTATCCATGTTTAAAAAGAAAAGTTGGAGCCTCATAAACAGGGTTCGACCATGCTAAAAAAGGGACCCACGAGTTGGCCTTGTAAATACTGACATCACAAAAAGGAGAAAAATTTCAAAAAAGATAATAGATTTCCCTTTTCCATAAAAAGCCTCACACTGTGTAGGAGAAATTTTCTTTTTAAAAGATAATAGATTTTCCTTTTCCATAAAAAGCCTCACACTGTGTAGAAGAAAATTTTCAAAAAAGATAATAGATTTTCCTTTTCCATAAGAAACCTTACGTTGCAAGACGTATGGAAGAAAATTCGAACATAAAAATATATATATATATATATATATATATATATATATATATGTATATATAGCAAATTTCATTTCTTTTCTTACAGTGTTACGTATGAAGTGTCACGTCCCAAAAAATATAACAACATGACACACTTTCAACTTTCTGCCTTCTATACAAGTATAAAAAAAAAAACAACAAACAAATAAACAAAAAAGAAACAACCCAAAAAAGGAAGGAGATCTCTGTTAAGGGGTATCAGCCCCCCCCTCTGTGTATATGATCTATGGTATGTGTAGGAACAAGTCAGGGGCAAGAACCACCCTTCAAAGCACTGATCTTTGCAAGAAGAGAGTCCTCACAGCCATTCCAACCAGACAACCGCTTACCATGAAGACTCTTATGCCGCCTCCGTGAAGCGTCAGCTGTACCACGAGACTCAATCAAAAGCCTAGTCAGTCGAAGAACCTCACTCTCGATCGTAGCGGCTCTCACCTCTGCAATCTTAGCTTTGGCCCTTTCCTTCCCCAAAGCCTCAGTCAAAGCCAGCTTCTCTACAGAAAGAGACTCAATCCTAATCTGGAGCATCGTTTCCTTGTATGGCCAGGGTCTCGTCTCTATCACATCTATCGAAACTGGGTTAGGGACAGGTAAGCCCTCAAATGCTAGCCAAACCTCGTAATCAGAAGAGAGAGTGCCCCCTGAACTATGCTGCTTATGTGCGCCGATTGGCGGGTCTCCCAGAGGGCTGCTATGCGGTCTAGGTCACTGAGAGAACCCCAAGAGAATATCAGAGAGCACAAGGGCGGCCTCACAGTGCACAGGACGTGTTGGTATATCCGAATTGACGGAGCACCCGAGATGGGAAATAGTAGGTACTACCAGTCAACCTCAAAAGCCTGATACCCTCACAATCCCGAGAGCGGACAATCAGAAAGGTGTCGTCCATCCAAGGAAGTTGCCAGATCAACTCCGCGTCAAATAGCCACCGGCTCAGTTCCTCAATGCTCCCGTGGGGCTGTCTCGAGCACCGGGTCAGAAAGCCCCGAGCCACATCCCCTCTCACCAAGCAAAATCTCGGCACGAGCCCCATGATAGCTAAATGCTCTCCTAGCCAAATCTGAATAAGGAGTGGACTCCCTCTAAGGATCCCGACCCGACCCGAGGTCGAGGCATCTAGTCCCGGATGCATCCTCAAGCCAATAATAGAGGCTAGCTCTTCCAAGGTTGGGGTAAGCACCCTAGACCCAAATCTGAAGGCGTGGGCCCAATGGTCCCATGACGCCAAAGCCGCTTGCAAGAGATTGGGCAACAGAGGAATAGCAAGGAGGGAGGAAAGGCGGGATAACCCGAGGCGATCTAGAATAGCGAGCTCACCCTCGGCCAAGCTATCACACCATTTCTGCAAAAAATTGGGCCCCGGGTCCAAACAGGGAAGTATACTAGCCCCAGCCCCCATATAAGAACTTGGGCCTTTTTTAGGAAGCGGGTCCATGGATGTACAAGGATGTTCTTTATAAAAATCAGCCAATGTAGGGCGACGGACCCGCTTGAAAAAAAAGAAGAGAGAGAAAAGAAAGAAAAAAGAGAAGGGCAAAAAGGCCAAGCCCGGATGAAAAGAGAGGCAAAGAGGGCCAGATTTGGGTTATAAAGAACCCATTGAGCCCAGTTATGAGGCATATATATTATATACACCAAGGCAAAATTTTAAATATTCTGCCAGGCATATATATTATATATGCCCAGCCAAATTTTGGCTTTGATGGCCCGACAGGCCCTCTGTATGCTCTAAGATCAAGGCCTGGTCTCTCTTAGAAGCCCACGTATCGCCGAGAGATGGTGCACGCATCCCCAAATGGCCCCTCGAGCTCTCATCAATTGGCCCAATGGGACCGTGCTACAGTAAATGGATCTAGATCTATAAGCGCTCGCCGAGTGCTCCCATAAAATCATAAAATTAAAAAAAAGGGACAAAAGAGATTCACATAAAATAACAAAAAGAGAGAAAAAAGGAAAAATCCTGAAGCACGACACTAGTTCTCAAAAGAGCGTCGCAATGCCTATTTGCCCCACTCCGAGTGTCGTGTTCAATCAATTCAGAATGATCGTGTTCACCTGAAAATTCTCAAACCCTAGTTTACACAGGGACACCTCAAGCCTGATCCTGCAGTCAAAATACTGGCCATGTTTACCCCCGACCATTAGGAAACTACTCCTAAACCCACCTCCCTAAACAAGATAGCGGGGTCTAATTTGTTTAAAGACCAAGACCACGCATCCCCGGGAGTCAAGACCTGATCCGACAGGCAAACCAAGGACCTATCACCGAAATATGCACGTCCTTGAGGTGTATCAACATGGCAAGTTGGTCTGCCTAAGGATACATGCAAAAATAAAAATGGTTTGAGCATGCTCAAAGTCTCGAACTGACATGTGCAAAAGAAAAAATAAAAAAAAAGAAGAAGAAAAAGAAAAAAGGAAAAAAAGAAGGAAAAGGTTCGGGATAACAACCTTTTGCTATGTAGTTAAAATCCTGAGTAGGATGACCCCACCTTCTGATCTATGATTCACCAAGAGTGCACCCGACTTCAGATCATTCGAAAAGTCTATTGTCAGTTGAAACAGAACCGTCAAAAATGAAATTTCAACCAACCAAACTATGTGCAAACATACAGACCGAAGGGCTCATTCCCTTTTATTTCCTTTTACGTAGGCTTAAAACCTGTATAGGCACGGTGTCCCTGTTAAATGTACGCACTTGGGTCTGGGTATCCGCAGGATGGCCATTTGTCCTCGTAAATTGTACCTTAGGGTCGAGGCTTCCGTTCATGCCTATTTGCTGCTTATTGCCCCTGATGGGTGTCTGTCTGTGCATAGTTAGTAAGATGTGATTTCCTTGGGGACGGAGGCTAGAATTGGCCATCTCTTTCAATGGATGTTTAGTCCTAGCCCGATCTTTTTTAGCTTTGTCTCAAGTTAAGGCACTCCGATTTGTGTGAATCAGGAGCACCTCACCACCGAAACGTGCACATCCCCAAGGTGTACCTATCCCGACAGAGCACACGTACTCTCAAAGCGTATCAACTGGCATTTGATCCACTTAAAGAGTTGTGCAAGAATAAAATTGACAGAGGTCTTTGAGCTTTGTTTAGAAGCCTCAAAATTTCAAAAAATAACACATAAAAATTCACTTTGAAAATGGGCATGCATTCCAAAGAAGTGTCGCGACATCAATATTCGCTTCGCTCGGGTAAATCATGCTAAAGCAACCTCGAGGTTGATGGGTTCGCCCAAAGACTCCGAGCCTTACCTAGGTAAGGGCACCTGTTGCCAATCCAATGGAGTTGTCAATACCACATAGGATTGGACACAATTGAGGCCTTCGCTTTGTGTACTTCACGTCGACCCCGAAGCATAGATCGATCACCCCGTTTCATGGAGCTGTCTGGCTCAGATTAATACTCAACATCACAAACCTATAATTTCCCTCAGGAAGTGGATGATATCCCGACTAGCGGGCTTACACTTTCTGTGATCATCGCAGTTATGCCCAGTAATGTCGCAATGCGCTTGGGGACTGTTAGCTTTGAGGTATGGACGATATCGCAAAATGAGAGGGCTTACGTATACTCACCATCACCATGGATGTTTGATAATTGAGTTAAACCAGGCGGACCCATCAAACGTGCCTTGGACCTCTTCGGATGTCTCTTGTCTTTGGCGTCCGATCATTAGTGATCGAATACCAAAGAGGGGCATTTGTAGACACCCAAATTCGGCCCAAGGCCCAATCCGTCTGTACTCCGAGAGAGATGAACCCCTGTGCTTCTGATGGCACCCTTGAACTCTTAAGAACCAACCCAGACCTTTAGGAATCACCCTAAACTCATTAAAACTATTCCCCAAACCCTTAGAGATCACCCCTAAACCCTAGGATCCATTCCTAGACCCAACTTAAACCCTTCCGAGCAATTGATGGGAGGAGAGCTATAAAATTTTATAGAAACTATTTCTAAGGAGGAACCCCAGACCATTGGAAGGAGGACTTCTCCAGCCTTCTAGGAAGCCAAAGATCACACAATTTGGAGTTGTGGTTCAAAAGTTATGGCTGATTGAAGTTTCACATAAAATCATACCTTTTGCTCAGGCATATGTATTAGATACGCCCATCAAATTTCGCCCCATTTTGGTCAAGTGTATATATTATATACGCCTGGCATTTTTGGGCCAAATTTGATCGGGCATATATAATACATACGCCCAGCATAGGTAGGGCCCACCATGGACACCCACCTTCTCAAATCTCCTTTGGTTTTCATAAAAATCACTGTACATAAACGGGGCATATGTAATATATACGCCCAACTTAGCTATAGTAATTGTCATCAAATACTCAAATTTCCTCCATCTGGTTTGACCTTTTGGCCATCCCCTTGGTTGAGGTGGGTGTCTTAAGGTTGGCTGCACCCCCTTTGAGCTTATTGGCAACCCTTAAGTCACCCATGGTGTCATCACATCATCTGCCATTGAAATTAGTTTCCCAAACCCCTAGGACCCTAAAAACCTAGAAAACCTTAAATGGAGGATTACCTAATTGCTAAACCAATTAGCTCTTAAGTAACCCTCTAACCCACCTCTTCTTTATAAATAGAGAGGCCCCCCTCTTCCCGAAGGGTTGAAAAATTAAGGTTGAAAGTTAAGCTTAAGAGAGAGAGCCCTAGTGAGAGAAAAATATATATTATTTTGCATTCTTCAACCAGAATTCCAACATGCGCACCCCTTTCAACCCATTTCAACCATTAGATCACCCTTTTTTTAGTCAACCTTAGTCCCTAGCTTTATCCTACACTTCCTATCTACCGAATCCTAGCATTAGAACCTATTCCCCTACTATTTATGATGTATAAAGCCATCGAAAGCACGCCAAAGCGAAGGTCTTCCACGGTGCAACAAGGGCCCATGAGCTCCGGCTCACTCCTCTCTTCCTCTACCTTCTTGGTGTTTCCTCCGTCCAAAGATTCAAGTCGTTATGCCGCTGAAATTTTAGTTTCGCTCGAAGCTTGATAGGACCGTATTGCCTTCGGGCAAGGGGAAGCTCCACCCATTTGTTTGTTTATTTTTGCCATAGATAGAGACTGCTACGTGCGGGTTGATCGGGTGCCTAAACCCTTCCTGATCGATAACCGAAGCCCCTACCCTAGAGCCTTTGGCAAAGACCGGTAAATCAGTCATATTTAGCACTTCGGTGTTCAAAATATTGATTTAAAGGTTTCCCGGGTCACCAAAAGCTCCGGGTGGCGACTCTACATTCATTCCATCACTAGTGCATCACCGCGACGGGTTCGAGCGAATCCATGGTCGAACAATTATGACATGCAAGATAATCACCATGGTGTTCCATCACTTTCTGGTTTAGCTGTCATCTTTTGCTTGAATTCTCTCTTTTTTTAGCATCAAAAGCATAGACTTTATGTTAAGTTGTACAAATGATTCCTAACTACAAAACAAGCTAAAAAGGAGTTATTAGTTAGCTTCAAGGTCCAGTAAAGGCTAGGTTAAGAGGTGAAAAGTAGTACTTTTCAGTGAATAATAGAGCTCGTGAAGTAGTCGCACAGCTCAGTGAGGGGATTATCACAAGACAGCCTCTCGCGCAGCAGTCATGCACTTCAGCTACAATCAACACATGAAAGAACTCACGAAGTAGTTGCGCACTAAGCCTCCAAGAATACAGCTTGCGAAGATCTTAAGAGGATCAAGCTTCAAAGCAGCTACACGCATTACCTCGCGAGACCAAATTATGCGAACAGCAACCACAACCTCATAAAGTTCTCGCGTGGCTCTGGAAGAGAGAGACGCCCAGAAGTTCTCTCGTGTAGCTCTCACGCAATTGGAAGTCTAACCCTGTACTGAGCAAGATGTGAAAGCATCTGCATGAGTACCACGTGATAGGAGTTTGTGAAGTTCTACTATGCGAGCAAGCTAAGCACTGCAAGTCCTTCTGCGTGAGTGCATTTAAAGCCACATTAGCTTCACGATCATCCAACGCCCTTCTGCGTGAGACTGTAGTATTCAAAGCCAAATTCTACATCATGAGGACTCTGCAAGCTGCGTGAAGGAACTGAGAAGCATGAAACAATAGCAGCCTCACGAAGCTCAGGCTCTCCACTTCTCAATCTTAATCGAGGACCTTTTAGGGATTTCCCTAGGTCTAGGGCACACATCTTGAGGCACTGATCTTGAGGCACACATCCCAAGAAATCCAAGGGTTGTAACAGTGCCATATCTACTATAAAAATTAGGGTTTATTCTTCTCTTAGCCAAGGCAGTTGGACTGAGTATATAAGTTGTGCTTGTAACTTAGAATTTATTAATCACTCTCTCCTTCAACCTCTGTCGGTTGAGAGCTCAAGCAGATTAGGGTTATGGTTAGGGTTTCATCACCTCTTTTTCAATTTTTCTTCTCTCTTAGCCTAGCACTTGCTGGCTAAATCATTGGTAAGCAATTAGGTGTAGTATCATTTGGTTTTGTAATAGGTCATTTAAACATTTGGATTTTGTGAAGAGTTGTTGTGCATAAGGCTGCTGCCTTGAGAAATTTCATTATTGGTAATTTAGATTAATGGAATTTGTGCTTTAAATGTTTATTTAATCTGTTATTTTCCTATTTGCCCATAGTTTTGTTCAAGCTATAACATGCATTTTGGATTTGATCTTACTGAAAGGCCCATGGAAGCTTGAGCTTGCTGCCCTGGGATCATGGTGGCAGCAGCAATTTACATGTTCCATCTCAACTTCTGTGGGTAAGGCACCCTCTGTGGATAGCCTGTGACCATTTGAGTGGACAGACTATAGCCCTAGGGCAGGTCTTGGACACAGATCTGAGAAGGATTCTTCTCCTTTGCACTTGAGCTTGTAGCCTAGTGAGAGGTTGTGTAGGAACAGGCTCCTCTCTGTTTTATTTGATCACTATCAGATGTTAGATTAGCTTTTCTGTAGTGATTGTAGACTTGTGGGCTGGGTCATTGTAGCCCTTTTGTAGCAATGAGCAGCTGTATTTAAGTCCCTATTCAACCTGTTGCTTTTCCTATGTGTCCAAGCATTGTGTTGATGGCCTTTGACACACATATAGGATTTTATGGGTTGGAACTCCTATGAATGTCTACCAAATCTATAGCAGATCTGGGGTGCTTGTAGCCTGGCAAACATAGTGTCTGCAATGGTATTCATGGCCTGATTTAGTTCATTGGTTGGAGGAAATCTATTGGATAGTCTGTGACCATTTAAGTAAACAGATTATAGCCTTAAGGTCAGTCCACTCCTTTGGATTAGGTTATCTTTTCTAATTTAATCAATGGAATTTGACAAACTCTATTAGATAGTTTGTGACCATTTAAGTAGATAGATTATAGCCTTAAGAGCAGTCTAAATGGCATGGGTTAAGTTGGATTCTTCTACCTTGCTGGGGTTTTTGATAGCACTTTAGTAAGGATTTACTGCAGAGACAACCCCAAATCTGAGTTACATAACTGAATTAACCTTAGCCTAAACTGCTTACTTCCCATCATTTTATCTTTATTTTAACACACCATCACCACCTTCTTCATAACCCTTTCTTAGGATAGGACTGCACTTTATTTTTTTTCTTCTTAGTCGATAGTTTAGTGTAGTTGTGACACCCAACTCCCTTTCTTTATGATTGTCAGATGTATAGCCAGATATTGAGGCCTACTATTATATCCCATTTTGGGTTCTAGATCAATTTTTCTATGGGAAAACTCTTACTTATCAAAACTTGCTACAATAGCCCTATATCTTGCAGGCTATGTACTTTAGCTTACTGATTTCATAGCCATTTTACTCCACCTTGGTATTCTGATTTTACCATCTCATCACTTAAATAAACATTAGCATTTAGATCTGAAATAAACCAACAACAAGGTATGGTTGTTCAATTCTAAATTGAAAATTTTCCTAGGCAAGTTGACATCCAAATGAGAGGGACCTTACATGGCAGAGCATGTATCCCCATTTGGAGCTGTTAAAATCAAGAAATGAAAAGATGGTAGAATAATGAAAGTGAATGGTCAAAGGCTCAAACTTTTTGTTGAAAACGTGGTGGATCCTGTGGTGGCCATCCACCTTCAAGAACCTCCAAAATGTGACTGATTCTCAACAATGTATACTATATGTCATAACTGTGATTTTGCTGTTTTAAAATGTGTCGGGCAGTGTACATAATTGTGATAGATTTTGCTTAAATGTTTGCATGTACAAATCATGAGTCAGTAGTTAGTAGGTTTGAAGCATGTGTCATCAATTCCAAAGTTGGAGAAATGAATGGGAGCTGAATAGAGTTGATAAATTTGTGTGATAGATGGATTTGGGAACTGATGAAAATCTGTTTGAACTGAGAAACTGCCTATCAAGAGTGTGGAGAACATTTTGACAAGTTCTGAAGGTTCACAATATATATTTCGATAAGATCTGGGACCTGTTGAGAGGTTTGAGTTAATTCCCGACAGGTTCTGAAGGTGTAAATATGATTGTCGATAGGATCTATGAACTTGTTGACAGGTTTTGAAGGTTTTGGGGTGCATTGTCGACAGGTTCAGAGTACCTGTCGAGAGGTTCTGTTAACCTCTCAAAGTGAATTTTTCTAAAGCCTTGTACTCGTTGACAGGATTGAGTGTACCTCTCGAGACATTCAGCTGCTTTTCACTCTTCGATAGGTTGTATCAACCGGTCATCACCTTTCCCCCAATCCTGTCAAAACTTGATTTTCATCATTTTAAACCTATCGACAACTCAATTCAGCCATTCGACAGCTTGTCTCAGAGCGTTATTTTCTCTCTGCCGATTTCCATTTTCTTTCTTCTTCCTCTACCTAACTAGTGTCTACTCCAATCACTCGGCCATTGTTCCAATTGCTTTAATTCCTCATGGGCTACATTTTGCACCTACTCTTTGCCAATTTGGTGCCGTGCACATCAAGCTCTGAAAACCCTAGGCTTTCTGTGGGTAAATTTTCCTTCACCTTTACTCTGTGATTTCCAAGCTCAATACATTATTAGATTGTGTGGTAATTCATTTGGGAAAAAGAGGGTTTTTATGAATTGTTGAGATATAATTTGTGTGGATTGAGTGTCTAATGGCTAACCAAGAGGATACCCTTGCCAACATTTTCAAAGCCCCTTCCAAATCCGCCACCAAAACTACTAGAAAATCCAATAGGCTAGCCACACAGCCCAAGGGATCCCCACCTGCCAAGAGGGAGCTCAACATGGATAAATTTGAGAAACCTAGAAGCAAAGAAAGCTAAGAAGGCCCAAATCAGTGAAGAAGTTGTTGAGGAGGCCCCTGAGATAGAACCTAACCCTATACCTGAGTCTGACCCTCTGCTAGAAATTCCTGAGCTTGAGCCTAACCCTGAGGAGGAACCTGAAGTCCTTGTGAACCTATCTACTCCCAATGAATTTATGGATGCCTTAGGCATGATTCTAGAGACAACTGTTTACCTTTCCTATTTCTCTAAGGAAGAGGATTGTAAGGATACTTTGAATTATTTGGTGAAGACAAGCCTGACACCCATGTTGACCCCATTGATTGCAAAATCCTACCCTAGGCTGGTCAAGTTATGGTATCATAACATCAGGAAGAAAAGCAAGCCTGGGTCAATAGATCCTTGTCTGAAGATTGTAATTGATAACCAAGAGATTATTGTGAATTACAGTGATATAGGGTCGGCTTTAGGGGTCCCATCAATTTTTGTTACCACCTATGGCCTAGCAGAACCTGAGAGTGTATCCTCCCCTTAGGCAGCCACATCATTAGTTGCGCCTACTATATCTATTGGTCCAGCCCCTTCTTCTTGCTCAGCAGCTACAACTGAAACCTCATCATATGTTGGTCCAAGCTCAGGGCTTCCATTTGTACCTTTTGCACCCCCACTTATCCCTTCCACTTCTACGCCCTTGCCCGTAGTCAGCCCTGATATGACCAACTTTTCCATTCCATCAGCCTCTCAACCATCCATCTCATTTCCCTTGCTCTCCATTGTAGTCTCCATACCTCCCAGCACTTCAGCCACCCCTTCCACCATCACCACCTCCACACCTCTGTCAGTTCCTCTTACCACAGACCACTTCCCTACCTTATCTTCACTCACCATTCCAGCCAGCCCATCCATATCTGCCACTGAACCTTTGAGCCCTGTACTAGTTTCATCAGAGCACCTACCCACTGCTCCCCCTCCATCCATACCCTTTGACACTAACCTCACCTTCACCTTATCACCTGCCCACACCCAGGACCAGATAACCACTTAGGGATATTCATCCCTAATTGACTCCATTGTGGAGGACATTGGGTATGAATATACCCCCCTACCTGAGTCTCCATAACCTACCCATTTACAGACCACACCCACCCCACCTTTTCACCATGCCCACACTTCCCCATTTCAACCTATCCCACCCATCCAGCCCACATCCCCTATCAGACCTGATCCCCTACCCCACATACTCAACCTTCTCCTCTTCCTTCAATCCCAAGTAATGGCCAATACCCATACCCAATCATCCATTGAGTCCACCCTCCTATCCATGAACTCCACCCTCCAAAACCAGGCCTCCAAGCCATCCAATCCACCTTGTCCCTTTTAGCCCAACAATCACAATAGCCAGCTATCCCTACACCCTCCCATTTACCTACTCCACCCCCTTCTCCCCAACCCATTCCCTTAGCTATACCCTCCCCTATTACTGCACCCATTGTACCTATCCCAGATATCCCTCCTTCTACCTTTACCAATGTTGCCACGGATGTGGATGACTTAATTCCCACCTCCTCAGTCCCAACCCAAACACACCCTAACCCTGAACAAGCACCCTTACCTGAGTCTGACCTTGCAATCCCTCACCCTTTACCCTTAATCTCCACCCCACCCATGACATCATCCATCCCCTCCCCATTGTTGGCTGGCCATTCTTCAAGTGCTGAGCAGTCCATACTCCATGCCTCTTCCTTTCCCATACCTCCTCCATGTCATGAAACAGAACCCATACCTTAAAAGAGATGTTGGTCGAGGAATTGCTGCCCTTCGCAATTCAATCGAGATGCCCTATGAAGAAAAGATAAATCAAATGACCGTGGATTACAACTTGAATATGTTGAATATACCAAAGGGCAGGCAACAAATTTTTATTCAATTTGAAGCTCATAAATAAGAGGTAGCAACAGAGAAATTGAGAGCAGATGGACATGAGAAAAGGCTAGCTACCTCCAGAGAGGTCACAAAGGCCACAAGGGATATGTATGAAAGTAGAGTTTTATTTGCTGAAACAAAGGCAGAAATCCTTGAAAGGAGATTTGCTGAACTGACTGGCAAAGAACCTGCACAAGCCACTGCCCCTCCAGCCAGATCAACTGTTGCTGCTGGGAGAGGAAAAGGAGTCCAAGTCAAGATGAACCAGTAACCAATTTATATGATTAGACTTACACATGTCATTAGTTAGGATGTTTTTGTATAATTTTTTGTAATTATTTTCCCTTGCATTGCACAACGTTTTTGTGCTATAAATGAAATTTCTCTTTAGTTTATTTTGTGTGATTTGCTTTATGTTTTTACGTTTGTTTGTTTGTGTATTTTAATTGATCATTTGTATCCTGTTTGATGTTGCTTCTTACTTTATTTTATTTTATTTTTTGTCTGCTTTTACCCTGCTGTACATGCAGGGTATTTTTAAATCAGTGAGGACACTGCTCCTCATATGTTTAGGGTTGTGGCAGGGTATGCCAATGGATAATGAATGTTAATGCAGCCATTTTAATAAAAATTGAGAAAATAAAGTGATTTCCTACCTGATTTTTGAAATAGAGGAAATTAAAAAACTTTTTAAGACTGAAATGTGTTGGAGTTCTAACATTTTTCATGAAGTGAATGTCAAGCATTTTTTAAAAATTGATGCTTAGTGAACTTGAAAAGAGAGAAAAAATGTGAGAATATCCCCCAGAAAATGTGATGAAAGGCCATACCCAGTGAGATTTGGGCCTGAGAAATTTTCTTTAAAGAGCATTTTGGCAATATTTTCTACTCTAGGGACTAATTGCATCTAATTTTGCTCACTAGAAGTTAGGCAAATCTTAGTTGAAACAGCTTGACAGTCTACTCTAGGGACTAATTGCATCTAATTTTGCTCACTAGAAGTTAGGCAAATCTAAGTTGAAACAGCTTGACAGCATTCATGACATTGAGGACATGAAGTGAGGCCATCCCTTAGACAGTTTGAGCTTAAAATTTCCCACCTTTGAACTGCCTTTGATACACACCATTTGAGCCTTAAAAATCCCAGTTTCTCTTTGATAAAAACCAGAAAATTTAAACCCAAAACACCCTTGACCTCTTTTAGTTCACCCTCAATCTGAGAATTCAGGAAATGGAAGGAGAAGTGAGGTTAGAGGAGTAGGGTTTGACATCTAGTTGAAAGAGAAGAAGGCACACTTGGTGGCATTGTGGCATTCCAGCCCATAAAAAGAAAAATGGAGAAAAATACAAAAAGAGAAGGAATAAAAAGAAAAACAAAAAAGCAAAATAAAAATATGAGAAAGAGAAGTCATTTCATTGAAAAAAATGAAAAGAAGATTAGAAACTGATCACTTCAAATTTGAAAATTCAAGAAGTAGATGGAACTATGCTGAAATGAAGGTTGTGAAATTGCAAATCACCTCCTTACCTTACTGATTTTTCAATTTTAAATCTCATTTTACCCTTGTATTCTTTATAAACCTCACCCATAAGCCACATTACAACCCAATAAAAAGTCCTTACTGATCTGAAATTGATTGAGCTGTCATGTGGAGATAAGGATTTGTATAATCTATAATGAAAAGAGTTAGAAAATTTTAGAAATTAGAAGCAATGCCTATGCTCATACTTGCAGTCCTATTTGAGGGCTGTAACTACTATTGAGCTGTGTGAAATGATACACCCTTCTATTTAATTTTGAGTGACAGCCCTAGTGAGATTTAGGTCTGAAATCATATTTGATTGGGGCAATATCAAAACAGAATTCTCAACTTAAAGGTAAGCTTTGCATTAATTTTCATGCACAATGCTTTGACAAAAGCTGATTGAGAGTGAAGGAATTACAGTAGAATTACAATTTTAAACTGATGCTTTTCTACTGAGAATCCTCTAGAATTGAATGAACAAGGTGTGGAATGAATTTTATTTTGATTGAATTCTATTTTAACATGCTGCATTAATATTAACTGATTCATTGGAAAATTTTGTGGGTAACTTCACTGAAATGCTCAGGAGACTTCACTCCTCCACTAGGGATCACCTAGGGGTTTAAAAGGCTTGATGCATATGCTAAATGCATCTGTGCTCCCTAAAAAGGTGGCATTTTAAATTTTCAATAATTGTTTTTACTTTCTCCTTTGCTCAGGGACTAGCAAAGCATAGGTTTGGGGGTGTGTTAACCAGTGAAAAATATCATTTTCCACCTCCTAACCTGACCTTTGATGGACCTTTGAGTTGACTAATAATGTGTTTTGAGTGTATTTTGTAGATAAACAAAAAATTGTAGTCTTAGTGTAGGCATCCACCTAAAATGGCTAAAGAAGCTGCTCATACATCTCAACATGTGCTCAGACAGCCCAAAGCCAGCCAAGCAGCCCACAGAGCCTTAGAAGTTCATGAGAATGTCTTGAGCCCAACTAGGTATGCTTGGAACCAAGACCAATTGCAAGGAATGAAGATTAAACCCACAAAGGGATTGCTGAGTGTTGAACAAATGAAGAATAACAACACAAGATTATATGCCAACTGTGGAAACAAAGGACACAACCTATCGAGAGGATAAGTTAACCCATCGACAGGTTTGGAAGCTTTGAATTAAGTTGTCAAGAGGTTGGAGGCACAGCAAAAGATCATGTCAAGAGGTTCTAGAAACAAAAGCCAACCTGTCGAGAGGAACAGAGGTGGAAATATTAAGATCTCGCAAGGTTCCTATACCAATCAAGAGGTTGGAGGTACAATTGTGGATCCTGTCGAGAGGATACCTGGAAGTGTAGAAGAAGTTGAGAGGTTCCAGATACTTATCACGAGGTTCAACTAACCCTGTCGAACAGTGCAAGGCAACCTGTGTACAACTTACCTAAAGCTATGCGCATTCTCGCGAGGATTGAGCTAACCTGTCGAGCACTCAACTAAAGACCGTATAACAAATCGACAGGTTGACTATAACCTATCAAGAGGATGAATGAAGAACTGGACAGAAGATGAAGATATACTCCAATCCTTTTGACCAGTTCACACCAAACCTATCGAGAGGTACTCCATCCTGTCAAAGTGAATGGTGGGAATACTCATGAACCTGTCGACTAGTCAACCAAACCTATCGAAAACCATTTCAACCTGTCGAGAGGTTCCCAGAACCTCTAGACATTCAAATTAGGAACTTGTCACAGTAGCAGCCACACGCCAATGCTTGGTGTACACATTCCAAAGCACGTCAGCGACCCCTAGGGGTATTTTTGGTTTGCAACTGGGCACAAATGGGAACCCTAACTACCTCACATGTATTTACCAATTTTGTACTAATGGGGAAAGATCTTCTAGAAGAGAAATCAGTGACATCAGTAGCTTAGAATAACATAATTATTCTCTTGAGCTCTGATTGGCTGAAACAGATCTGCGAAGAGAGGAGAAGAGTATAAAAGCTTTGTGAAATTACAGAGCGAGCATCCAGAAATTGGGAGAACCAGAGCCAAATTCGATCTCTATTTTCCTTCCAAAAATTCCCTCTCTCTCTTCCTTCTTTCCCCATTCTCCTCTTAGCCAATTATGGTTGGCTAAACCTCTTTGGTAGCTACGATGTGGTTGAGAGCTGTAAGTTGAGAGGTTCAATGCTTTGTAGGAGGATTAGGTGTTACACATATTGCAGATCTGAGAACAATTGATTATAAGTTGTATTGATTCAGTCATTGTTGAATGAAAATTTAATTTAGATCCATAGATCTTTTTATTGCCATTTGATTTTTCTAGATCTAATATCCCTGTGGAGACCTAAGCTTGTAGCCTTGCATCCACAACATTTGTAATGGTTTAGATGTTCTAATTAAGATCCCTGAATTGGAACAGTCTCTGGGATGATCTTTGACCATTCGAGTGGACAGATCATAGCCTTAGGATTACTTCAATTCTTTGGTTGAGAGTGGATTCTTATACCTTGCATCTAAGCTTATAGCCAGATAAAGGATTGTTGCAAACCAGTTCCCTGCACTGCCTTTGAACCAAATAATTTTTAGTAAAGACTAAAATCTCTAGCTGCTATTCTCCACCTCTTGATTTTAATCTTTTCTCCATTTTCCTTTAACTCTGTGTTTAATCAAATCTGGATCATTTGCATTTCATTTTTTATAATTTTTAGTGACAAATCCTAGAAACCTCGCCTCTTTCTTGTTTTGATTTAGTTGAATTTAGGATAAAGTGCCAGATCTGCTATAGATCTGGAGATTTACTATAGTTTAAATCACATTTCCCTGTGGACATACCCTAACTTATCTATTAAAACTTACTGCAACAGCCCTGGTTCTTGTTGGACTGCTTGCTTACCTTGATTCCTCATCTCTGTGATTTTACCATTTAATCTGCTATTTTAATCTATGATTTTACACAATAAATATAGATGGGTGCATCATTTCACACAGCTCAAGAGCAGTTACAGCCTTCAAATAGGACTGCAAGCATGAGCATAGGCATTGCTTCTAATTTCTAAAATTTTTTAACTCTTTTAACCATAGATTACACTAATCCTCATCTCCACATGACAACTCAATCCATTTTAGATCAGTAAGGTCTTTTATTGGGTTGTAATGTGGCTTATATGTAAGGTTTATGAAGAATAAAAGATAAGGAAGGCTTCAAAATTGATAAATCAGCAAGGTAAGGAGGTGACATGTACACCTGCATTTTAGCACAATCTTCATTTTCTTTGAATTTTCATATTTAAAGTGATCAATTTCCAATCCTCATTTCAATGTATCCAATGAAGTGACTTCTCTCTTATTTTTCTTTGCCTTTTCTATTTTTCTTTTCTTTTTCTTTTTGTATGCTTTTCCTTTGTACTTTTCCCAATATATTTTTTTTTTCTTTTTATGGGCTGGAATGCCACAACTGCCACCGACTGTGTTTCCTTCTCTTTCAACCAAATGTCAAACCTTGCTCCTTTAACCTCACTTCTCCTTACATTTCCTGCATTCTCAGATTGAGGGTGAACTGAAATAGGTCAAGGGGTTTTGGGTTCAATTTTTTTGGTTTTTATCAAAGAAAAATTGGGATTTTTAAAGCTCAAATGGTGTGTATCAAGGGCAGTTCAAAGGTGGGAGATTTTAAGGTCTAACTATCCAAGGGATAGCCTTACTTCATGTCTTCAATGTCATGAATGATGTCACGCTCTTTTAACTCAGATTTACCTAACTTCTAGTGAGCAAGATAAATTCAATCAGTCGTCATAGCAGAAAAATTGCCAAAACACTCCTTCAAGAAATTTTATTCAGGCCCAAATCTCACTGGATATGGTCTTCCATCAAATTTGTTGGGGTATATCCTCACAATTTTCTCTCTTTTCAACTTCACTAAGCATCAACTTTTGAAAATTCTTGGCATTTACTTCATTAAAAATGTTAAACTACAACACATTTCAGTTCTAAAAAGTTTTTAATTTCCTCTTTTTTTTCAAAAAAATCAGGTAGGAAATCACTTTATTTTCAAAAAAATTCAACATAGCAGCACTAGCATTCATTTATTTCATTGGCACACCTACCATACCCCCAAACCTATGATGAACATTGTGCTCAATGTTTACACACTGAGTAACTAGGGGCAACAGGGTAAAAGAAGAAAAATAAGCAGAAAAATCAAAGCTATATGCAGCCAAAAAAATGCAAAACTGACTATAGAAAAAAAATTAGAAAAATTGGTATACAAATGCAGGACAATTATTATTAAAATAGAAAAATAGCAAAACAAAGCTAGAACTACTAAAAAATAAAAGCTAAAAAATTGAATATAAGAATAAAAAAATAAAAGAACTGCTATACAATTGAAAGGAAACTACTACTAATAACATGAAAACAACAAAACAAAAGTAAGGAACTGAATACAAAACTACAAAAATGCAAAGAATCAGTAAAACTAGGACACATATTACCCTAAGAAAAAGAAAATCAACAAACTAAGTCTAAATTCCTAAAAACAGAAAAATCCTAAGACAAAATCATGAATCATCAATGTTAAGGTAAGGTCCCCAAGGCAAAAGAAAAATCCTTTGTGTGTGTTGAACTGAGAAATTGTTGAGAATGTGTATGGCTTAATATGAATTTTAAAATGATGAAGCATGGATGTACATAGATAAACAAAAGATTCATACACTGCTAAGATCTATTAATGGTGAAGAAATCTCGGAGGAAAATAAAATCAGTGGGTCCATTGAATTTTCAAAATAGTATATGATCCACTACTCATTAACCTTCATGATTCCTCAAAATGAAGGGCCATGATCTCAGCAGCGTCAAATGGGGGTTCATGAATGAAAGCAAAGAAAAGCAACCCATCTGAAAAATTTTATGTGTTTTATAATTTTTTTTATTTTTTTATTTGTTGTTGATCAACTGGGCTCTCAAGAGTACTTATTTACTACTGCTGAAAAATAATAAGAAACAAATCAAAAAATTTCTATTTGTGTTTTTCTTTTATTTTTATTTGGTTTTGTTATTTTTTTAAAAAAGAAAAATTCAGCATGCCTTAAATGACAACAAAAATTAAAATTAAAACAAACAGAAAATACAGCAGAACTGCTGGTTTTAAAGAATTTAAAAATGGAAAATGCAAACAAGGGAGAAGGGGATGCAAACTCAGACATATCTGCTCTAGCTGGAAGCCACTGACTCCTCTTGTGGCCACTGCTCCAGATCTGCAAAATTCCAACAACTGCAGTAGTCCCTTATTCAATCATATTGACAAAAACAAAAATAAAAACTCAGCTACAGCCTCATCTCTGCAAAAAAATGCACAAGGCTACAGCAACATTTATTCAAATAGTTAGAAGGCAAAGAATAAAAACTCAGAAAATTCAACATTACTGTAATTTAAAACTGGTTTTCTATATAAACAAGTGCAGTAGGCATTTATTCAAATAGTTGAAATGCAATATAAAAAATAAAAAATAAAACAGCACTAAAACTAAAAAAAAAATCATATCTACAAAATGAAAAACTCAAATCTACTATCTAGATCAAAACTCCCCAGCAGCGGCACCAAAAACTTGTTGCGGATCTTCTAGTGTACTGATTTATTATGTGGTGAAAACAAATTAAAAATTGAAGTAAACTAAAGGATGGATTCAGCACACTAAAATTATCCTAGACCTGCAAGATATAGGGTTAATTTGTAGCAAGTTTTAATAAGTAAGAGTTTGTCGCACAGGGAGTAGTGATCTAAACCTAGAAGGTGTATAGTAGACCTCCAGATTTGGCTACAGACCTGGTAATTCTAAGAAGAAAGAGAGCTTTTCGGGTGTCACTAGATCTAATTAATCTACAAAACAGAAGTATAAAACTAATTCTAAAAGATGGAGGAAGATGGATGGTAAAATAAAATAGAGAATGGTGAGAATTAGGCAGATAGGGACTGGTTCTCATTGTAAATTAATTGAATCAAAGGCAAAGTATAGAACTGATTTGCTACAATCCCTCATCTGGCTACAAGCTCAGATGCAAGGTATAAGAATCTAATCTCAACCAGAGAATTGAAGAAATCCTAAGGCTATGATCTGTCCACTCGAATGGTCACAGATCATCCTAGAGATTGTTCCAATTCAATGGTCTTGATTGGAACAGGAAAGCTATTATAGATGCTGTGGGTGCCAGGCTACAAGGTCAAGCTTCCACAGGAATATCTAATCTGGGGAAATTAAATACAAAAAAGTAAAATTTAGATTAGAATTACCTTTAAAATCCACAATTACTGTAATAACATCTTACAGACTATTGACCTTAGATCTGCAATTTGTGCATCCTCTAATCGATTTACAAATGTTGTTAAAGCTCTCAATTTATAATTACAAACCAGATCTGGACTGCTTATCTAGATCTAATCCAATAGGCTGGATTAGAGAGTGAAGGGGGAGGAGAAAAAGGAAAAATAAAATCTAAACTAAGCCTAAATGAGCTAAGGAGAACCAAAGCTATTCTATGGATTCCTTTCTGAGAGATTATAGCAGCAAGGAGTTCTATTTATACAAATGCAGTGATCCATGTACTTTGGATTGCAGCCAATCAGATGAGAGAATTTCATGTTAATCCATGTGCTTAGCATTTCAACTAATCAGAGAGAAGAGAGCTCGATTCATTTTAGCTGAAGTAGTTTGTTCCTGCCAAATATCAGTTCACACCCATGTGTAGAATTCCTTGTGCATTGGAGTTTCCAATTTTGCCCTTGTCAACTAAAAATACCCCAGTTGCAGCCTATTGTAATTTTTGCATATATTTGAGGATCGATGAAGTCTTCAAGAGTGCCCCCGATGTTTACAAATAATAGCTACAGCTCAAAATAATCTTTTGGATCCATTGATGAAGGCTGACAGCTGATGGGATTCTGGTGGAACTTGAATCTCGACGGGTTTGAGGATGTTTCATCAACCATTCGATAGGATGCCTGAAGGGGGGCTACAAGTTGAGAGGTTTGAAGTGGATATGTAGGGTGTTGGTCGAGAGGATAAAAGCTACATAATATAAGATCTCGACAGGTTTGGAGATAAGGCTGCATCCGATCGACAGGTTTAACTGCATGGAGAAGATCTCGACAGGATTGAGGTGCTTGCTGAAGTAGATGTCGAGAGGTTCAAGTGGTGTGTAGAGATGTTTTCGACAGGTTCTGTAGCTAAAGACTATATATTTTGAGAGGTTTAATGCTGCACTTGTCGACAGGTTCAATGGGAGGTTGAAACTGCTGTGCTCGAGAGGTTCAAACTCTAAATAGGTGTCGACGGGTTCTAGTACTTGCTAAAGTAGATGTGGAGAGGTATTGGGAGTTTGGGGGCTACACTTCGACAGGTTGATTGAGAGGCAGTTCGCTAAAGTCAACATGCTGGCTGGGGCCTTTAGTACTGCTCGAAGAGATGGCTGCAGCCATGTAGATCCACTTGATAGGTGCTACAGTTTCCAAGGCAAATGGTCGATAGGTTCTGGAATTTTGTATTGATGCATTCTCCCAAGTGTTGCTAATGCTGCTACCAAGGCTTGGACTGTAGCTCGAAAGGTTTGGATGAGGGGTTGCTGAAGGTGTGCAGATTGCATGGCTTGGAGGCTTAGCTTGCTGCAATCACCATGTTGGTTACCAGCTGATTTTGAGAGAATGCTGCTACATTAAATGGTGAATCAACTGGAATTTTGCACTTGCTGACATGTTTACATCTTCTCTGCTGAGACCTATGCAACTACTATAGCTTGAGATGGTGGACCACAAAGAATGTTTACAGAGCTTATGCAAAGACATTTCTCCCTCTCTGCTCTTAAATGATTTCAAACTCCTCCTTATTGGGCTCCTTTAACTGAAAAACTGCATTTGGGATACAACTCCCACCTAAGTGCAAAACAATCTTAAAGGGGAAAAAAGTGGAAAAAAGTCAGGTTAAAGGGGATACAACTCCCCCCTAAGTGCAAAACAATCTTAAATGATTTCAAACTCTAAGGCTTAGCAAAAGTCAGGTTAAAGGGGAAAAAAGTGGTAAAAATCAGTGCTCAACATACATCAAGATCTGAAAACCCTAGGTTTTCTATGGGTAAGTTTTCCTTCACCTTCACTCTGTGATTTCCAAGCTCAAACTTTCATTGTTAGATTGTCTGGTAATTCATTTGGAAAAAAAAGGGTTTCTATGAATTGTTGAGGTATTATTTGTGTGGATTGAGTGTCTAATGGCTAACAACAAGGATACCCTTACCAACCTTTTCAAATCCCCTTCCAAATCTGCCACCAAAACCACTAGAAAATCTAGTAGGCTAGCCACACAGCCCAAGGAAACCCCACCTGTCAAGAGGAAGCTCAACATGGATAAATCTGAGAAACCTAGGAAAGAAAAGGAAGCTAAGAAGGCCCAAATCAGTGAAGAAGTTGTTGAGGAAGCCCCTGAGACAGAACCTAACCTTATACCTTAGTCTGGCCCTGTGCCTGAAATTCCTGAGCTTGAGCCTAACCCTTAGGAGGAACCTAAAGTCCCTGTGAACCTATCTGCTCCCAATGAATTTTTGGATGCCTTAGGCCTGATTCCAGAGACAACTGTTGACCTACCCTACTTTTCTAAAGAAGAGGATTGTAAGGATACTTTGAATTATTTGGTGAAGACAGGCCTAATATCCATGTTGACCCCATTGACTGAAAAATCCTACCCTAGGTTAGTCAAGTTGTGGTATCAGAACATCAGGAAGAAAACCAAGCCATGGTCAACTCATCCTTGTTTGGAGATTGTAATTGATAACCAAGAGATTGTTGCAAATTATAGTGATATAGGGTTCGCTTTAAGGGTCCCATCAGTTTTTGATGGCACCTATGGCCTAGTAGAACCTAAGAGTGTATCCCCTAGAGCTATGGCTAGACACCTGACTCAAGGTATTGTGGAATCTGGGGAGTCCTTGATGATGAGAGATCTTCACTCCAACATATTGTTCATTGATTCGATTCTAAGGAAGAACATATATGTTAGTAGACATCAGCAAGAGAGGAGAACCCCAATAGTGGATGTCCTATATTTTTTCTCTAAGGGCCAGTTTATGAATGCCTCCAAGCTGGTGTTTGGTGTAATGGTGGATGAGAATGAGAAGATTAGGAAAGTGCAAGCTCTGCTTAGGCTACCTTACATCAGGCTCATCACTGCCTTGCTTAAGAGAGAAAAATTTGTTTTTAAAGAGGATGAGCCTATGGAGAGGGTGAGCCTGTGGAGAGGGTGAAGCCAAAAGTGCTTGGGAAGTGGGCCTGGTCTTCCAGCAGGACCCTAATTGGAAAGAGCAAGAACAATTCAGCAGAGGACCCTGATATAGAAGCTCAAGAAGCAGCCAGCTCAACTCCTACACCTTGCACCTCTACTTCAACTAGTTCAAAGCATCTCCCTACAGCCACTACTATCCCAGTACCTCCTCCTGAGATCTCTACATCAGTCACCTCTGAGCATCTGCTCACATCTGTTGGTCGCAGCTCAGTACCTCCATTTGTACCCTTTGCACCCTTACTCATCCCTTCAAAACCTGTGACCTACGTCCCCTTATTCATTCCTTCCACAGCTGTACTTGTGCCTGTGATTAGCTCCACTGATGTCAGCCTCACAATCCCCTCCCCTGCAATACCTTCCATCTCAGTTTCCATTCCCCCTAGCAGCATAGCCACCCTTTCAACCATCACCACATCCATACCTCTTTCAGTTACTCTTCTTACCACAGACCCCATCCCTACCTTACCTCTAGCTAACCCATCCATATCAGTTGTAGAACCTTTCATCCCTGCGCCTTCCACATCAGTTGATCCATTCATGACTTCTCCACTATCCATACCCTTTGACACTAACCCCACCTTCTCCTTCTCACCTATTCATACCTAAGAGCTGGACCACCTGACCACTGAGGGATATTCGTCCCTAATTGACTCCATTGTGGAGGACATTGGGTATGAATATATCCCCCTACCTTACTCCCCACAACCTACTCATGTCCAACCTACTGCCTTCCCACCTTTCCAGCATGCTTCCACATCACCCTTCTAACCCATTCTCCCCATTCCAACAATTATCCAAGCCCAAGTCCAACCTGAGGCCTCTATCAAAATCCTTTCCCTTCTTACCACCATCCTTGCCCAGCTGCAAGGCAACACAACAAACCAAGCTTTCATGGCCACCTGCCTATAAGCCATCCAATCAACCATAAGCCCTGTTACCATTACCTCCCATCCTCTTCCAGTCCCTACTCCTACACCCACCCCACCTCCATCTCCTTTAGCAGTGGTTTCCATTACTGAGGTGGAACAACCAATCCCTCAACCCCCTACCAGAGATTTCTCCACCAAAACAAACCTTGAACCCTAACTTGTCCCTATCCATCTGCCCCTTATTCCCCCACCTTTAGAAATCACTCCCCAACAATCCCCACCTGTAGTAGCAACATCTGATGCTAAGATGTAGAAAACCTAATTCCCATCTCCTCAATTCCAACCCAAATTATGCCTGACCTTAAAGTCCATCACCCTTTACCCTCAATATCTACCCCACCCATGCCATCATCCATCCCCTCTCCATTATTGGATGGCCCTTCTTCTAGTGCTCACCAGCCCATACTACCTGCCTATTCCTTTTCCATTCCTCGATACCCAACCCTCCTACATGCCAGCAAAATAACCCATACATCAAAAGGGATGTCCTTAGAGGCATGACTGGACTCAGCACCTCAATCAGTAGGCCCTCTGAAGAGAAGATAACTCAAATGGAGCTGGATCACAGAGTTGAGTTGCTGAAAATATCAATGGGCTAGAGAAATATTTTGATTCAATTTAAAACCCAGAAGAACATTGCAGCAATAGGGAAATTGAGAGGAGAAGGACTCGAGAAAAGGTTAGCTGCCTCCAAAGAGGTCACAAAAGCCACCAGAGAACTGTATGAAAGTAGAGTGAAACTTGCGAAAACGAAGGCAAAAATACTTGAAAGGAGAATAGTTGAAATGGCTGCCAGAGAGCCTGCCCAAGTAGCTGTAACTACCCCACTTGCCTCTGCCCCTCCAGCCAGTTCACCTTTGAAGAAAGATAATGGAAAAATGAGTCTATGTCAAGGATGAGCCAACATAAAATTGAGATGATTAGACTTGTACATGTCATGCAAAGTAGGAACTCATCGAAGAAGTAGACGCCCCTCATTCGAGGTGTCTTCTCATTTCTCTTGGGAAATCACAAATTTGAACTGGGGATGCTGACATGACATGCTTGGCTTTCTTATCTATCAGCGCAATTTAAAATGGAGCATTCGGGGGCTCAGTGGTAGCTGTCGAAAGGTGTGTTCCATGCCGTAGATGCCCAAGGGCGAACCCATCTCGTATCGCGACCCGCTGTCATAGATAGTCGACGGGGGAAGTCAGCGTATCCTATTCCGCAGGTGCAAGGGGCATCCCGTCATGTGACATGACCTGCTACGCGTGATAGTCAAATAGAAAGGAAAATCACCATATCCTAATCTGTAGGTGCAAGGGGCATCCCGCCGCATGTAATGACCTACTGCAAGGGGCAGTCAAATAGAGGGATATAATACAGTCGAGGTACTGGGAGGTGTCATACAAATGTCCATAAATAAGGTCTAAGGATCGATAATAAAATGCACTATAATATCGAAGGCTTTCACAAGTCATTTCAGACCGAGTGCGTCATTGCTCACACCAATGCGTGTCAGGCGTACCTTTCCTAATAAGCGTTTGTAAGTTCTTAGATTAAATATACACATTCTTCGGTTTCCCAAGGGAATGGCTGATTTAGGCTGGTAATTGAAGTGATTTTTAATAGGTGAGGTCTCTTTTCTTATTATTATTTCTTTTTTTTTGGTTTCATTATTTGTTTTTAGAAGTAAAGGGTTTTGGTTTTGGAAGTAAGGGGTTTTATGAAAATTTGGGAATTCTAACTTAAGATCAATTCGATGGTAAATCTTTGGAAAATGTGGCCTCCGAGACATAGCTGAGTAGATCCACCGGTATGGGATTTGTGGACCTGACCATTTATGTGGTTGTCAAGACGACACTTGGCATGCCGGATACTCCGTCTAACCTTCTCGACGAATATTGATGATTGTCACTTATGGGAGGACTATAGTGATTCGCGAGTCGAGAGAGATGGGTTTTGGAAAATATTTTGACTTAATCATAGCTTACTATATATATTAGAAGCAATATCGAGTAATTGAAAAGTGGGTAGTACTTATCTGGGGATGATACTTACCTAAATTATGTGTAGGTTGTGTAGTCCCTGACTGGACTAATGGGTTGTCGAGGTGATACCGCGATGAGGCTGGTGGGATTTCTTCTTTTTCTTTATCCGCTATGGCAGGGCTTGGTGGTCATTATTGTGATGTAGCGTCTTCGGGAGGTGATGTCGCAATGGGACTTGGGGATTCTTCCTTTCTTTGGCTGGGTGATGGATGAGTCCTAGTGGGATTTGGGGATTTTGATAGGATGTTCATGATGGAACTTCGCATTGGTCGGATGCGATGGGACATGGGAGGAGTCCCAAATCTTTATACATTACTGTTGTGGCAGTGACGTCTGGCGACTATTACATAGCGAGCAATTCGGGAAGAGGGCTCCTTGCTTTTAGCGATGGGACACAATCGAGCTTTCTCCCTTTTCATCATATGGCGTGGCAGGTGTTGTTTGAGCTTTTCGGGTAGTGATGTCGCAATGGGGCTCGATTGTGGTATAGTGATGTGATTGGTGTTAGAAGGTTTCCTCTTGCTTCATTTCTGCTATAGTGAGACCTGGCTGTTGCCAGTATGGTGAGGGGTCTTAGGGGGTGAGATTCATGATGGGATTTGAAGGTTTTGCTTATTTTTGTGATGGGACATTGGTTAGGTTTTTTCTTTTGTGGGGGTGTACTGGGGATGAGCCTCGGTGACAATTGTTGTTGTTCTAAGTGTGCATGATTTATTTGTATTTTGAAAATAGATTTGCAAATGATAAATTATACTGAATCTGGAAAATTAAAAAGAATAAGAAATATCAGCACAGAGAGAAGTTAATTAACCTGCAAGATAAGGGCCAATTGTAGCAAGTTTTAAATGTAAGTGAGTAAAAGATCGTCCACAGGGAATTGATTTAAAATGAATGGTAAACCTCCAGATCTGAGCTACCAGATATTGCCTCTAATCCTATCTGCAAAGCGAATAAGATGAGAGGTGGAATTTGTCACATTAACTAAATTATCTAAAAGTAGAATTTAAACTAAGTGATCTAGATCCGAGTTGGGGGAATTGCATGTAAAATTAATAAGAATGGAGAAATAATAGTTGACTTAAGCTTAGTAATTGATTACATAATGAGAACAAGTGTAGCACAGTCGAGAAAGTATCCAAATCTTCATCTGGCTACTAGCTCAGATGTAAGAGAAAATAATCCAACTCAAGGATTAGGATTGAGTTGAACTTATGGCTATGATCTGTCCACTATCATGGACACAGATCATCTAATAGTCTTCAATTCGAATTTTTTATTCAGAACATAAGCACCACTATAAATGCTGTAAGAAATTAGGTTACAAATGCAGATTCTCACAGGGATAATGAATTAAGGGAAATTGCTTTAAAAAAAATAGTAGATCTAAAGGAGTCTAATGAGTAAGCAGATCACAAGGAACCCTCAACTTGAATCTGATTGAGAATGTATTGTTGAAAGCAACCTTTTCGAATCCACCATTACAATTACAGAGCACTGCTTAAACAGCTCTCGGATTTGTAGTCTTGAATACGATTCTCACTTGAATTACATAAGTGTCTCACGGTTCTTAGTTACAAACAAAAGCTAGGCTATTACAGAGTTTCAGACAAGCTATCTGAATTCGAAATGGGGTAGCAGAAATGAAACTTAGACTCTGGATCCCCAAATTGGGCAAATAGTTTGTCTATTTATAGCTTTTCCCCAAGTCCATTTCAGATGTGTATTAACCAATCAGAATTGGTTAGATCCATATCAGCCAATAGGAGTCAAGCACAAGGATCCAGATCTATTCTGGCCAATCAGAACCGCTTGATCTGGTTCAGCCAATCAGGTGACAGAAGCATCAATTCTGTTATGTAATTAAAAAATCTGTTTGAACTTCTAGAAGTTCCCGCCAAGTAATTTCATCTTTGGGTGTTCACATGGAGTTGAATATGCCTCTGGTTCGTGCTCAGAATCTTTTGAAATGTCCCTGGGTTTTCTAATGCATTGGGGCACATGCAGAGATTACTGAATTGCCCTTACGGATGCTGGGAATCTTTAGAATACCATTTCGTATAGTTTGGAGACCTTTTCGAAAGGCATTGTACCTTCTGAAGCTCTATTTACATAGATCTGGTGCTATTCGCAAGGAATTCTCTTCTTTTCGAATAGGTCAGGAATCCTTTCAAATAGTTCAGGTGCTCTTCGAAAACTAAGCCTGGAGCTTTTAGTTCTTTTCGCAAAGTTCAGGTTCTTTTCGAATAGTTCAGGAATCCTTTCGAATAGCATTCTGTAATGCATTCTTCTGTTCGAATAGCTCCAAACCTCTTTCCAGGTTGAAACCAGGCCTTTGTCCTCTTTAGTTTAGGCATTTTAATAGCCAGTGAGGTTGTCCCTTCTCCTTCTTCCACTAGATTAGCATTAGTCATCATCTTTTTGGCACTTTTAAGCTGCTTTCAGGGTTAAGCCTACCTTTATTGTTAGCTGTAAAACAAACGCTAAAAACACTTATTTAGTACTCTCAAAGGTCTATCAAGACTTAGGTTAAGGGGTGGAAAATGATAATTTCCAGTTCTCAACACACCCCCAAACCTAAGCTTTGCTAGTCCCTGAGCAAAGACAAAATTTAAAAACAAAATGAAAAAACCATTTTTGTAGGGAGCACAGTTGCATTTAGCATATGCAACAAGCCTTTTAAACCCCTAGGTGATCCCTACTAGAGGAGTGAAGTCTCCTGAGGGTTTTCAGTGAAGGTACCCACAAACTTTTCCAATAAATCAGTTAATATCAATGCAGTTCTGTTAAAGCTGACTTTCATCCAATCAGATTATTCACACCTGCATCAGTCAGGCTGTAAGAGGAATCTCAAGAAAATATCAATTCAAAACTAAAATTCTGGTGTAATTCCTTTTACCATTCATTCAGTTTCAGTCAAAAAGTTTTTACAAGATAAATTGATGAAAAGCTTGCCTCCTATTTGAGAATTCAGTTTTGATGTTACCCCAATAAGTTGATTTCAAACCCAACTCTTACCAGGATTTTCACTCAACATGCAAGTATGAGGGTTGTACTATTTCACACAGCTCAAGAGCAGTTACAACCCTCAAATAGGACTGTAAGCAGGAGCGTAGGCATTACTTTTTAGTTCTGAATTTACTGCTCTTTTCACCATAGATTACACAAATTCTTATCTCCATGTGACAACTCAATCCATCTTTGATCAGTAAGGACTTTAACTTGGGTTGTAATGTGGCTTATGGGTGAAATTTATCAAGAATAAAGGGGTGGAATGGAGTTCAAAATTGAGAAGTCAGTCAAGTTAAGGAGGTGGTATGGACACCTTCTTTATTTCAGCACAATTTCATCTTCTTCTTTGAATTTTCAGAGCCAAAGTGGCCACCTTTTTCAAACTTCCATTGAAATGACTTCTCCTTTTTTTTTTTTTTTTTTTTGACTGGAATGCCACATTTCTTCTGCTGATACATCATTGCCTTCAATTATTTTATTTTATTTTTTATTTATTTTTTTACCAAACTGTCACCCAACTCACCTCTCTTCAGCTATCTTTCCTTTACCTTCTGAATTCTCAGAGTGAGGGTTAGGCTGAATGAGGTTGATGAGGTTTCAAAGAAATCTTGGATTTATAAAGCTCAAATGGTATGTATCAAGGGCAGTTTCAAAAGGTGGGGCTTTTTGAAGTTCAAACTATCCAAAAGGAGGCCTTACATCATATCTTTAATATCATGATTGCTGTCAAGCTATTTTAACTTGGATATGTGTAACTTCTAGTGATAACAAGCAGATTCAAACAATCCCTAGAGCAAAAAAAAAATGCCAATTCATACCTCCAAAGAATACATTTCAGGCCCAAATCTCACTGGGTGTAGTTTTCTATCAAATTCATGTGGTATATCATCATTGTTTTCTCTCTTTTTAGGTTTACTAAAACATCAATTTTCTGACATTCACTTCATGAAAGTATTAGAATTACACTAGAAATCAATTTTAAAATGTTTTAACTTCCTCATTTTTCAAAACAACAGGTGTGAAATTACTTTATTTTCAAAAATTCTGCTGATCATAAGCTGCACTGATGTTAACTAAACTATTGGCAATTCTGCCACACCCCCAAACCTATGATGAGCAGTGACCTCACTAGTCCAGAAGTGAATAAGCAAAAAGAAAAGAACAAAAAACAAAAAGCATATTGACAGAGAAGAAAGAAAAGAAATGCACAGTAATTGTAAATTAACAAAAGTCAGCAGTAAACATTAATTACACAGTACAGAACCAACAAAACAAACATGTACAAGGTATTCTAATAACTAGGGTCAAAATCTATATCATAAGTTGGTTCAATGGGGTCAGAATTGGAATCACTGTTAGAGTCAGAACTTCAGTCAGTATTGGAGTCTGAGCTCGATTTAGCTTTCTCTTGGATTGTGGCATGAAGTTCGGTGTACTCCTCAGATTTGATCTTTTTGGTGCGGCCAATATATTTTACAAGTCTATCAGTCCTCAGTTTTTCTTGTGCCAGATTCTCTTGTAACATGGTAACTTTGTGCGGCTCACTCCTAACCATCTGAAATTTTTGGCTCAATAGGTCTCGCATCTTATTTCTCTCAAATTCCATAAATAGCTCCAACTTCCGAATCTGTTCTTCATAAGGGGTGTTGATGTAAGTGTGGAAATCCGTAATCCCCTTAAGGATGTCACGAAAGATGTAAGGGTTCTCTTCCATAGCCCTTTTAAGAGTGGCAAAGCGTGGGATGGGAATGGAGTGGTAGGGGACCATATGTATTCCAGCAGTGGGGGAAGGGGAAGATGAATTCACAAGCACTACCTCAGGGTCAGTTTGGGTGGCTCGATCAGAGACATTAAGGATGGGTGGATCTAAAACTATTACCTCCGGATCTATTTGGGTAGCTTGGTCAGAAACAGAAGGTACTGTGGCTACGGTGGTTGTTTGGGATGTGGAGGCCAAGGTTTGGAGAATGGAATTTGTCACAGACTGGTTGTCTGTGTCGATCTGTAGTTGGGCTTGTAGTCCAAGCCCTCTTCCCAAAAGCATGAGGGGATACAATTTCAAATGGCTCTTGTTCATCAATGTCAAATTTGGCCCTAAGTAGGGCTGTGATCAGCCTTCCAAATGGTATTCCAGCTGTTTTCTGTTCCTTCTTCATCTTAGCACTAATGCCAGCCATGGCTTCAAAAATTAGCATAGGGGCATTGAAGAATTGCCCTTTTGAAAAATGAAAGAGGGCCTCCAAAATGGGTGTCCTTTCCTGACTGTGCCCAGTGACATAAAAACATCCTCTCAAAATGGAATCCATCAGCAAAAATTGAGGTGCTAAGTCTCTCCTCATGATGGATTGTCCAGTTCCAACTATGCCTTGGGTTAGATGTGCAGCCATTTCTCTCAAAGAAGTTGTCTCTGGTGCAGCCAAAGGACCAGCCGGATCATGCTGAAATGGTATTCCCAAGGCTTTTCCAATGTCTTCATAAGTGACTGTTAAATCACAATCATCAATGAAAATTACAAGAGTTGGGACATCAACATCCTTCTCAGTCACTTTCACCATGCTTTGGTACCATAATCTCACCATTCTTGGATAGATTTTCTCTAGAAGAGGGGTTAGGATATTGCTCAGTGAAGCATCCCTGATGTAATTCAAAGATAGCTTGCATTCAGGTTTGTTTAAGAAAAACGTTTCATCAACAATAGGCTCGGGGATCAGCTTCTGGGCTTCAATGAAAGGGTTTGGCAGTACCAAATGCATAGGAAGAGGAGGAAGCTCAGTCTCAAGACTAGGGTCATCTGCTGGGATGGGTTCCTCATGTCTAACCTTCTTCCCTTTCTCAATCTTATCAGCTTTATCCATCAACAGTTTCCTCTTGGCTGAGGTTTTAGCTTTTCCTTTTGTGAAGGGTTTGCTAATTTTCTTAGCAGAAGATCTAGGGAACATTTTAGCCAGCGATTTTTTAGTTCTCCCCATTCTAAAACTTTGTTGAATCTCACACAATGTATGCTGACACAGAAATCAACTTTGTAAAACACAAACAGAGGATATGCAAAGAAAAAATACTGAAATCTAGGGTTTTGCTTGAAATCTTTAATCACTTGATTAAATCCACCAGGTTCAGAAGCAATGGGTCCTTCTCTTCAAGCTTACTCAGAGGAACATAAATGAAGGAAATTTGATCTGAGCTCCAAAAGCACGCAGGGATAGAAGGAAAATGGGTTTTCTGTGAAACAGGACACTCTGGGAATGCTTTCGAATATGAAACCCTTGCTTCGAAAGGGTTTAAATATGCTTAAATCGATTTTTGCAAAGCATCTTTGAAGTTTTAAAAAAGTTCAAAACAGTCCTTTTCAACAAGGAGAATGGCATCACTACCATTCGAAAAGCAAATGACTTAAGAGACAACTTTTCAAAAAGCAATAGGCTTCAGAACAAACTATTCGAAACATTTATCATTCTTTTCGAGCAGTTGGTTACAGGTCTAGATCCTTTTCGAAAAGAAAATTATTCTTTTCGAAATGAATATTTTCTTTGCGAATTGATTTTTCACATACTGTAAACTTCTCGAATTGAGTGTAAAACATGACTAAAACAGAGAGAAATAAAACTATGCAAAAATTACAAAACAAACACAATTAAAATACATATGATATAGTTGTTTATCATCAGATTTGTGGAGGCTCTTGATGATAGATGGTTAGCATAGGCTCCAGGGTATTTTCAATGCATGGTTTGAGCCTCTGACCATTTACTTTCAAGGTTCTCCCATCACTTGGGTCCATAATTTCAACAGCCCCAGAAGGAGATGCTTGAATGACAGTATATGGCCCTTCCCATTTGGATCTCAGCTTTTCAGGAAAAAACTTAAGTTTTGAGTTGAATAGCCATACCTTAGAGCCAGCTATGAACTCTTTTCTCAGCAGATTTTTGTCATAGAAAGCCTTAACTTTTTCTTTATAAGATCTTGCATTGGTGTATGCATCCATTCTCAGCTCCTCCAACTCAGCAAGCTGCAGTTTCCTGTGATTACCAGCAGTAGTAAGATCCATGTTCAAAGTTTTAATAGCCCAAAAGGGCTTATATTCTAACTCCACTGGTAAATGGCATGCTTTACCATAGACCAATCTGAATGGGGACATGCCAATTGGGGTTTTATAGGCTGTCATATATGCCCACAATGCATCATTCAGCTTAAAGGACCAATCCTTTTTGTCCTTCTTCACAGTCTTTTCCAGTATATGTTTGATTTCTCTATTGGAAATCTCCACTTGTCCACTGGTTTGTGGATGATATGGAGTAGCTACTTTATGAGTCACAGAGTACTTTTCCAATAGAACTTTAAAATGCTTATTACAAAAATGGCTTCCTCCATCACTGATAATGGCTCTGGGAGAACCAAACCTGGAAAAAATGTTGTCCTTTAAAAATTTCAGGACAACTCTGTGGTCATTGGTTTTAGTGGTTGTGGCTTCAACCCATTTGGATACATAATCCATAGCTACTAAGATGAAATTAAAACCATTTGAAGGAGGAAAAGGTCCCATGAAATCTATCCCCCAAATATCAAACAATTCCACTACCAAAATAGGCTGTAAAGGCATTGAATGTCTCTTGGAAATGTTGCCCAATCTCTGGCAATTCTGACAAGACTTACAGTGCTGCAGTGCATCTTTGAAGAGTGTGGGCCAATAAAATCCACACTGCAAAACCTTTGCAGCAGTTTTGTTTCCACTAAAATGACCTCCACAGGCCTGTTCATGACACATGGAAAGTATGCTATGAAAGTCTTCTTCATGGGCACATCTTCTAATTATTTGGTCTACACAAATCTTGAACAGATAAGGATCCTCCCAAATAAAATGATTAACCTTTGAGAAGAAAAGATCTTTATCCATTTTATTCCAGTGTTAAGGGGTCCTTCCAGTAGCCAAAAAGTTGACTATATTTGCAAACCAAGGGGTGTGTGCATTGATAGCAAAAAGTTGCTCATCAGGGAAAGATTCATTGATAGGCAACCTATCAATCTCAGCAGTTAGAATTCTAGACAGGTGATCCGCCACCACATTTTCCATACCCTTTTTATCTTTAATCTGCAAATCAAACTCCTGTAATAGGAGGATCCACCTGATTAATCTTGGTTTGGTATCCTTCTTAGACATAAGGTATTTCAGGGCTAAGTGGTCAGTGAGCATCACAATTTGTGAACCCAAAACATATGACCTGAACTTCTCCAGGGCAAAAACAACTGCCAGCAGCACTTTCTCCGTTGTTGTATAATTGAGCTGTGCATCAATCATCGATCTACTGGCATAAGCTATGACATGAGGCAACTTATCCTTTCTCTGCCCAAGAACAGCTCCCAAAGCATAATCTGATGCATCACACATCAGCTCAAAAGGCAGTGAATAATCTGGAGATTGTAGTATTGGAGCTGAAATCAAACAATTTTTTAAGAATTCAAATGCCTTAAGGCATTCATTATTGAAAACAAACGGAACATCTTGGCACAATAAATGTCAAAGAGGCTTGGATATTATACTGAAGTCCTTAATGAACCTCCTGTAAAATCCGGCATGCCCCAGAAAACTTCTGATTTGCTTAACAGTTTTAGGAGGAGGCAAATGTGCAATTAAATCTATTTTTGCTCTGTCCACCTCAATGCCCTTGTGGGAGACAACATGGCCAAGGAGAATGCCTTGGGTGACCATGAAATGGCTCTTCTCCCATCTCAAAACTAAATTGGTTTCCTCACATCTCTGTAACACCAAGCTGAGATGATATAAACACTGGGCAAAACTGTCTCCATATATTGAAAAGTCATTCATAAAAATCTCCATAAATTGGTCAATCATATCAGAGAAAATGGAGTACATACATCTTTGAAAGGTAGCAGGAGCATTACAAAGACCAAAAGGCATCCTCCTATAGGCAAAAGTGCCAAAGGGGCAAGTGAATGTGATGTTTTCCTGATCTTGTGGGTACACAGGAATCTGGTTGTAACCAGAGTAACCATAAAGAAAACAGTAATAAGCTTTTCCTGCTAGCATATCTAAAATTTGATCAATGAATGGAAGAGGGAAGTGGTCTTGTTTGGTCATTGTGTTGAGCTTTCTGTAGTCAATACAGACCCTCCAACCAGTTGTTTGTCTGGTTGAAATGAGCTCACTAGAATTTGAGGTTACCACAGTAATCCCCGATTTCTTAGGTACCACCTGTGTAGGTGCCACCCAAGCATAATCTGAGATGGTGTAAATGACCCTTGCATCCAACAACTTAACAACCTCTTTCATGACCACTTCTTGCATATGAGGATTCAGCCTCCTTCGTATTTCTCTAGAAGGTTTTGCATCTTCTTCCAAGTAAATTTTATGCATGCAAACAGCTGGACTGATTCCTCCCAAATTAGCAATAGTCCAGCCAATTGCCCTCTTATATTGTTCTAATACAATCAACAACTCTTCCTCCTGCTCCTCAGTGAGGGAGGAAGAAATAATCACAGGCAATATTTTATTGCCTCCTAAAAACACATATTTCAAATTTTCTGGCAACTGTTTCAGCTCTACATCAGGTGGGCTGAGAAAAGAAGGTAATAAAGGTACCTTGGCTGTTTGTGGAAGGGAAAGAACAACAGGTTTCCATGAGGAAGACCTTGCTGATTGATCATGAGTTCCTTGCATAGCATTAACCTCTTCAGACTTTGAGGCACAAACTGTTTCTTCCACAACATTTCTCCAAGCATCTTTAAAATCTATGGTTAAATCTTTACATTGCAAAAGTTGTGGCAAAGTTTCTTCTACCAGTTCATCCAACAAATCAATAAGAAAACATTCCTCAGAACTGAATTGAGGCTGTGTAACTACATTGTTGACATTTAACTTTACCTTCATATTTGCAAAAGACACTTCCATAATACCAGACCTGCATTGGATGCAAGCATTGGCTGTAGCCAGGAATGGTCTCCCAAAAATGACAGGGATGGAAGTTCTGCTTTTTGTAGGTTCCATGTCCAATACTAAAAAATCAGCAGGGTAGAAAAACTTATCTACCCCTACCAATACATCCTCAATCATCCCAACTGGCTTTCTTTCATATCTGTCTGCTAGTTGTAACACCACATGAGTGGGTTTTAACTCTCCCAAACCTAGTTTCTCATATAAAGAATATGGAAGCAGGTTGACACTAGCACCCAAATCTAATAAAGCCTTTTCAATGGTATGTTCCCCAATAATGCAAGGGATTGTGGGGATTCCAGGATCTTGAAGTTTAGGATGTGTGGTAATGGACAAAACCTTATTAACTCGTTCCACAGCAAAGACCTTCTTGGATAACTATATCCTAGATTGTCTTTTGTGAGTGCAAATATCTTTTAAAAATTTTGCATATGCTGAGACTTGTTTGATTGCATCAAGCAAAGGTAGATTTATCTTGACTTGCTTGAAAGTCTCCATCATTTCGTCTATTTTTGTATTCCCTTTATCAAAAGGGGATGCAAATTTCATGGCATGGGGAAATGGTAAATGAGGAACTAGTCCTTCATTTATAGCTTTAGAATCATCACCATAATTTTTTTGATTTTTTGTTTTTTCATTTTTTTGATTTTTCTGAGGTACATCAAGACTCTAATGCTATCATCATCTTGCTCTCACGCATATCTCTAGCATTTTCCTCAATTTTTTCTTCTTCCTTTTCAGTACCTACATTATTATTTACAATTCTTCCACTTCTCAAGGTAGTGATAGCTTTTACTTCTTCATGTGAAATAGAAGCCTCTCCAACCATGAACTGTCCTTTAAGATTGTTCAAGGGTTGGCTGGGTAACCTGCCTTCCTCTCTTTTGGCCAAAGTATTTGAAAGTTTACCCAATGTTTCTTCAATCTTCTTTATACTCTGACTGTGAAAGTTTATAGTCTGAGTTAAAGACCCTAAATTTTGGAGTGAAGTTAGAACTTGGTCTTCAAAAGAAGGGGATCTGGAAGGGGTTTGAACTGGAGCAGATTGCTGCACAGGTTGTGCCATCTATTGTGGAATGGGTTGTTGATAATTTAACTTGGTATAAAAATTCTGCTGGTAAGGCTAAGTAGTTTTGAAAGGTATTTGGTTCTTTGGTTGCTGCTGCTGTTGTGATTGATAATTTCCCTTGCTCCACCTTAAATTGGGGTGCCCTCCCCATGCATATTCATTAGATTGCATCTGTCCAAACGATTGGGCAGCATGAGCTTACTCCACCACTAGATTTGGGAACTATGGTGCAGCTGGACATTGATCATGGGAATGAGTAGGGGACTAGCATATCAGACATGCCTCCTCCACTCATGCAACCATTGGATTTTTAAGTGAGTCCATCAATCTATCAAACTTGGTGGTTAAATTATCCATCTTCCTTTCCAACTCATTCACCTCATAAATCTTTCCCTTGGTGGTCTGCTGATTGTTCAACCGAGCAGGATTCTCAATGTCTCTTGACAAAGATTCCTGTTGAGTTGAATTTTCACCAATAACTTCAAATAGGTCCCAGACCTCCTCAACTATTTTTTACAAATAGGTGCCTCCACAGGAAGCATCTACCATATTATTGCCCTTTTGATCAATTCCCTGATAGAAGCTTTGAACAAGCTGCCATCGGGGAATTTGATGATGAGAACATTGCCTTAAAAGTTCTTTAAACCTTTCCCATGCTTCATGAAAAGTTTCAATTGAGTGTTGTGAGAAGGAAATAATATTTTGTCTCAACTGGCTGGTCTTAGACATAGGGAAGTATTTGGCTAAAATTTGGCATTGCAAATCATTCCAAGAAGTAATATTGTTTGGTGGCAACATGGACAGCCATACTCTAGCTTTGTCCTTTAATGAAAAAGGAAAGAGCCTGAGCTTGGTTGCCTCTAGACCCAGTCCAGCTATGTTGAATGTTGTACAAAGAGATAAGAATTCATCCACATGCTTGTATGGATCTTCCTTACTCAAACCATGGGAGGAAGGATGCATCTGGATAGTTGCTGATTTAATCTCATAATTTCCTTCAATAGTAGGAAATTAGATACAAAATGGGGAATTATATGCACCCGGTGCAAAGTAATCCCTCAAAAGTCTAGGTTGCTCACCCATAGTAGCAGTCTCAGCAAAATTTCGTGATGTTTGTCTGGTTCTTAGTAGCCTTTCAACTTCAAAATTCAGAGGGACAATCTCAGGATTGAGAGTCCTCCTACCAAACATACAACACAGAAACAGAGAGTAAAATTATGCAAAGCAAACCTTCAGTATTCCTTTCAAAGTAGATTCCAGGCTCAAATGTATAGGAATAACTGCACAGATTTAAACTATAGAACAATTAGCACTGATGTAATAAAAAAAAAAAACTTAGGTCTACCAATTTTTAAATCTATTCCCCGACAACGGTGCCAAAAACTTGTTACTGTTCTAAGTGTGTGTGATTTATTTGTATTTTGAAAATAGATTTGCAAATGATAAATTATATCGAATCTGGAAAATTAAAAAGAATAAGAAATATCAGCACAGAGAGAAGTTAATTAACCTGCAAGATCAGGGCCAATTGTAGCAAGTTTTAAATGTAAGTGAGTAAAAGATTGTCCACAAGGAATTGATTTAAAATGAATGGTAAACCTCCAGATCTGAGCTACCAGATCTGGCCTCTAATCCTATCTACAAAGCGAATAAGATGAGAGGTTGAATTTGTCACATTAACTAAATTATCTAAAAGTAGAATTTAAACTAAGTGATCCAGATCCGAGTTGGGGGAATTGGATGTAAAATTAATAAGAATGGAGAAATAATAGTTGACTTAAGCTTAGTAACTGATTACAGAATGAGAACTAGTGTAGCACAGTCGAGAAAGTATCCAAATCTTCATCTGGCTACCAGCTCAGATGTAAGAGAAAATAATCCAACTCAAGGATTAGGATTGAGTTGAACTTATGGCTATGATCTGTCCACTGTCATGGACACAGATCATCCAATAGTCTTCAATCCGAATTCTTGATTCAGAACATGAGCACCACTACAAATGCTGTAAGAAATTAGGTTACAAACGCAGATTCTCATAGGGATAATGAATTAAGGGAAATTACTTTAAAAAAAATAGTAGATCTAAAGGAGTTTAATGAGTAAGGAGATCACAAGGAACCCTCAACATGAATCCGATTAAGAACGTACTGTTGAAAGCAACCTTTTCAAATCCACCATTACAATTACAGAGCACAGCTTAAACAACTCTCGGATTTGTAGTCTTGAATACAATTCTCACTTGAATTACATAAGTGTCTCACAGTTCTCAGTTACAAACAAAAGCTAGGCTATTACATAGGTTTCAAACAAGCTATCTGAATTGGAAATGGGGCAGCAGAAATGTAACTCTGACTCTGGATCCCCAAATTGGGCAAATAGTTCATCAATTTATAGTTTTTCCCTAAGTCCATTTCAGATGTGTATTAACCAATCAGAATTGGTTAGATCCATATCAGCCAATAGGAGTCGAGCACAAGGATCAAGATCTATCTGGCCAATTAGAACTGCTTGATCTGGTTCAGCCAATCAAGTGACAGAAGCATCAATTCAGTTTTAGAATTCAAAAATCTGTTTGAACTTCTAGAAGTTCCCACCAAGTAATTTCATCTTTGGGTGTTGACATGGAGTGGAATATGCCTCTGGTTCATGCTCAGAATCTTCCGGAATGTCCCTGGGTTTTCGAATGCATTGGGGCGCGGTAGAGATTACTGAATTGCCCTTGCGGGTGCTGGGAATCTTTAAAATACCATTTCGCATAGTTTGGAGACCTTTTCGAAAGGCATTGTAACTTCTGAAGATCTATTCACACAGATCTGGTGTTGTTTGCAAGGAATTCTCTTCTTTTCGAATGGGCCAGGAATCCTTTCGAATAGTTCAGGTGCTCTTCGAAAACTAAGCCTGGAGCTTTTAGTTCTTTTCGCAAAGTTCAGGTTCTTTTCGAATAGTTTAGGAATCCTTTCGAATAGCATTTTGTAATGCATTCTTCTATTTGAATAGCTCCAAACCTCTTTCCAGGTTGAAACCAGGTCTTTGTCCTCTTTAGTTTAGGCATTTTGACTGCCAGTGAGGTTTTCCCTTCTCCTTCTTCCACTAGATTAGCATGAGTCATCATCTTTTTGATACATTTAAGCTGCGTTTAGGGTTAAGCCTTCCTTTATTGTTAGCTATAAAACAAACGCTAAAAACACTTATTTAGTACTCTCAAAGGTTTATCAAGACTCAGGTTAAGGGGTGGAAAATGGTATTTTCCAGTTCTCAACAACTATAGGCATGATGGGGCATATTCGTGCGTGTGTATCGGGGTTACATCTTGATGGTTCGGGTGGTGATGTCGGGATGGGATATGATGGGGTTTACTGAGGGATCCGTGCACGGGATTTATAGTGCTTGGTGAGATGTTCGCGACGGGACATGTTTGTTATGGGATCAGGTTGTAGTTGCATCACGAGGGGACATATAAATGAGTGGCGAGATTGTGTTTAGATGTCTCGGGTAATGATGTTTGCGATGGGACGTTAAATGGATGTTTGCGCTATAGGTATGTTGTGTTTCTTTCTTTGGCAGATCTTGGGTCATAAGGGACCCCATTGTGGTTGCGTCGTGATTGGCTTTGTCTTTGATTTTGGTGGTGTGCCCATATTTTTAGGGGATTTTCTTTTGGCTTTTCGCAATGGGACATGAGGGCATGGCTGATTTAGGTCAATGAGTTTGGATATTGAGGTGGTTTCGTGTGTGTGTATCTTATTGTGATGGGACATGCGTGATGGGGTTATGCGATGGGGTTCTCCCCTTTCCGGTGGAATTATGGTGGGATGCGGGAAAGTGAGGGTGCCATAATAAGGGAGGTATGTCTTGTCGTAATAGGACCAAGGGCGTGGTCGATGTTTCCTGTAGGGCTACATGATGGGAGAAGGGTGAATAGCTCTCCCTCTCTCTTTCTGAACAACCAGTGAGGTTACGCGATGGGACAAGAGAATTTTGATCGAGATAGGATAAAAAGGTGTGAGGGTGTAGATTCTGTCCGAGGTCAGGTTTTGCGTGCCTATTTTTGAGCGTGCGATAGCAGGTTTGAATGGTGGTTTATGTGTGTCTGAGTGTGCGTGTGATTGTATTATGTGCTCTAACCATAGTGTGTGATTGAGGCATCACCAGGTCACTGTGCGATTGATGTTTCATATTACGTAGCATGTGAGTCATTTAATAGGGTTGCATGGTCTATAGTTTGCGCGTGATTGGAGCGTCACTCCGTCGGCACAGGCGATAGTTTTTTTATGCATTCTGGTCAGAGTGCATGTTTTGGATTGGGCGTAGTATGCATTGCGCGTGACTGAGTTAAGTGCATGTGTGATGGCACGTGATTAAGTCCGTACTCTATATAAGTGAGAGAGATTTCATTTGCTTTTCATCCCTCAATTTAGTCTCAAGTTTTACTTTTTCTAGGTCTCTTATGTTCTAAAATTCATATTTTGGGTATATCGGGTGATCTAACTATCTGATTGAGATGTCGTTTCTTTCCATGTGCATGATTTTGTGTGATCTTTGTCTTAAGATGATGCTCGGGGGTGAGGATGCTAATCTTCACATCGATTCCTTTTAGGGAGCAGTGAAGGTAGCGTAGAGGAGGCAGCGGCAGAGGAGGTGAAGATAGCTTAAGAGAAGGAGTTACAAGTGGAGGGATGAGTTCCCCTACCAATCCTACCTAAAGCCTCCGATTGGACGCTCCGAGCGGAATCTGCTCCTCGCTCTATCTCAGTTTTGAACCCAGTCTTTGTTTTGGGTTGTAGGTTAAAGTTTTAGATTTTCATTTTGGATTGTATATTCAGGAGGTTTGCCTCTGGTGATATTGTGTAAAAAAAAGTTTATTAAATAAAAGGTTATTTTATTTATTATATTTGCTTTATTCCTTTAATTTTATGATCGGTTAACTTCTATTGTCATGATTAGGGAATGAGTCCTGTGTTTAGGATTAAGGTTTGTTTGTTTTATCCTTATATTTGGATTTAGGATGACACTTGTTAGATAGGTGTAAATTTGGATTTAATTTTTTAAATATTCTAGATGAGTGTTAGATGTTTTAATCCTATTGGTTCATCTATTTTTGAGTGGATTGGTGTTTCTTAGGGGGTTAAGTATTGTATGATCATTGACTCATCTATGTTTGCCATAGATTTAATTAGATGGAGGATATTTGTGAGGGTGACACTTGTTGTTTTGTGATTTAGGAGGTGTATGTTATCAATAGAGGCTAAGGGGCTTGGTTTTATTTTAATTTTTTTTTCTAAACTTAGGATTTAAAAGTTTTGGGCATTTTTAGTTTCTGATGTCTTTTCTTCCTTTTTATTTTGCATCCTAGGTATTAAATCCTAAGAGGTTTGTAACTATATTATTTTTTTCTTTATTGCTAAGAATGAGCGATATTTTTCTCTTATTGTGTTTATTTCATTTATGTTTGTTTACGTTTGTCATTGTATGTTATGTTAGAGGGGGAATGGGTAGTATCAGAGTATGGTGTTTGTTTTTCGAGTATAGCTTTGTTGTTCTGTTTCAAGTGTTCGTTTTTGGGTCGCATGGCGGAAAAGTAAGAGCTAAAAAATTTAAAAAAAATGCCCCAGTTTGGGGCAATTTAAAGAAAATAGTCAAGGTGGGAAAGCAAGAACTAAATTGAAATTTTTTTTAAAAAATGCCCTAGTTTGGGGTATTGGTCTTGTGACCTGACTATCGCTACCAAGGTGCTAGCGCTCTTAAAAAAAATGACCCAGTATCAAGTGACGGTGGGACTTTCATCGGACTCACAGATGTCCTGGAGTGTATTAGTAATGATCCCATGTTGGGAATTAGTTTGATTATTTCGGCCACATGGCAAGCTTGATTTTGTAAGTGATGAACGATCATCATGTCTCGTAGCTTTCAACAAGAATTGAGGGAAATGGTAGATAAATAATGATTGTGTCACTTGTCATTCGAGAGTTTTTTATTTTATTCTGAAAGAGATTTTGAAAATCATTTGACTCATTGTCTGAAAAGAAAATAAAGGGTGAAGAGGAGGTAAGGTTTATTGATCTGAGGGTAGCTTCTACTCAACCAAATTTTGAAATAGTAATCAACTACTTTCTTCTCGGGTGGATAATGCGGTGCCATAATTGAGCTCTGCGTCATAGTGCAACACCATCTGATCATCAAATTTTATGGTTAGCAGGAGTTTTGTCCTCCTCCCGCCACCATACGACGACATCTAGTACTGTGAAGATGTCAGAGATGCCCTCACGGCTTGCTTATACTTTCCTAATAAGATTACCAGGAATGCCCTCACAATTTGCTTATGCTTTCCTAAATTCATTGACTTTTCATTCATCGCATTGCTCTCGCTCGCTTGTGCTTTTTTCCTGTATATAAATTTTGAAACAAACTGCTAACGCAAGAATTGTGAGGTTTGATGGAACCTTACATTTTCATTTTTTCTGATCTAGCATCAACTCCAATGGCTGAAGGGGGTGTATGAGAATCCAGAGTTTTCTATATCTCAAAAAAAGAGAGTTTCATGATCCACTAGTCCTCTTGATCAACTTGCTCGAGTAGGAGGGTAGTCAATGAGTCAGATGATATCCAAAATGATTATGAAAATAATGACCTACGACTGGCGGATGCCTTGTGATGACTATGAGCATGATAGGTATATAAGTATGTTTGTTTAAGCTACGAAACATGATGGTCAATGAGTTATGATTCCAAAGGTCAGAAAGTCCTTCCCCTGTGGGTGTTTCCTAGGCATGTTATCGAGATAATATAAGGACTTCCCTTGTGGGTTTTGATTTCCTCCAGGTGAGGAAGTTGTATAGGCACTTTTCTTAGCATTAGCTCCTCGATTCTGAGTTCTCGGTCGAGTATGAGTCCGAAGGGTTTGACATGTTGGATGGTCGAAGTGATCGTTCGATTAGATAATATTGTTTCGGGGTCCTCGATCCCTTTCGATCTAATCGATGAGGGATGAGAGTGAGGTTATGTTTAGGTTTGTGTTTTGAATGGTATAGGCTTTATCAAAATAAGTGTGGTGTCGTTTGATTTCTTCCTTCGATAGGTCTTTTGTGTCCGGGGTCTCCTTATTAGGAGGGACCTTCTTTCGTCTTTCGACGGAGTGAGACATCTCGTAGAGATGAAGCATAGAGTTGTTTCGGGGTCGTTTGTGGGTGGTTGGAAAATAATTTGCTAGTGAAGTTGGAGTGGAAAACGTTGTGAGGGACGGTAGTGTTGTAATGGTAGTGATAAGTTAAGGCAGAGGTAGAGTAGGAAGAGGAGACGCGAAGGTGTAGGCCAAGGTTGACCTTTCCTACATGTGGGGTGGTTCAATTTTGTTTGATTATGTTTGTTTGGTTTTATTCACACTTTGGGTTTATCGTGAGGTTGTTTTAAAGCTTTATTTATAATTTTTTGAGGAGGTTGAGTATCAGAAGTTTGGCGTAGTAGATTTATCGCCGATTGGAGTTCGGTGAAGGTTTTGATTGTGAGGTCTATGGAGATTTGGATTTGCTGATTAGAAGAGATTTTAATTGTGACGTTGATTTTGTGTTTTGATGGGATTTGAGGTGTGTTGATTGGATGGTGATTGGTGTCGTAAGATTTGAGTTTGATTTAATTTTGAAAGTGGGAGTGATGATCAACTCCTTGATAGGTTTTGTGGTGGGCTTAGAGGTGAGAGGAGTTGGCGTTGTAGGAATAGGTTCGGGTTTAGTATCGAGTTCATGTTCGATAACAGGTTCAAGTTTGATGATGGGCTTGGATTTATTAATAGTTTGAGGTTTGATGACAGGTTCGTATTTAGTGATCAGTTTAGGTTTGACGATAGGTTCAGGTTCGACAATGGGTTCGGATTTGATGGCGGGTTCGCCTTTGATGGAAGGTTTGAGCTTATAGATAGGTGTAGGGTCAATGATAGGTTCGGGTCTAGGTTCGACGATTGGTTTAAGTTCAATGATCTGTTTGGTTTCATGTCCGATGACAGGTTCGAGTTCGATTATGGTTCAGGTTCTGTGATAGGTTCATGTTCGCGGATAGGTTTAGATTCTATAATAGGTTTCGATTCGATAATAGGTTTAGTTTTAATAGTAGGTTTAGGTTTGATGATAAGTTTAGGTTTAGGTTTGACGATAAGTTTATGTTTTATAATAGGTTTGAGTTTGGGGTTCAGTTTGGTGGCAAGTGAGGTGATAGTGAGTTTCGGTCTCCAAGTGGGCGTAGAAGTTAAATAGAGAGTCGATGTTAACGTTAGCGGGGTGATGTGTTGGTTGTTGAGTTTGTGTTTTAAAGTAGGTATAGGGATTAGTTTAGGGGTCGGGTTTACCGTTGGTGGGGCAATGTATCTGGTTTTGGGGGTTAGTTTCGGAGTTGGTTTGGAAGCGAGAGGGTTGGTGATTCTGGGAGTAGATTTGATTACTAATTTGGGTTCAGAGTTTAGTTTTGTGATTGATTTAAGTATGAATGGCTTCATATAACATCGATTGATTAGTTCGAAAACTACCTCTAGAGTTGGCACGTGAGCCTGTCTGGGGTAGTTTGTGTCATTGGTTTGGGCGTCTATTCAGGAGGTGTGGGGATTGATTCATTTGTTGGTAGATTATCATATTCAAGGGTAGGTTGAGTTGGTTTGGAGATAAGCGCATTGAGCTCGGGGATGAGTTTGGTGATGGGTTGAGTTAGTTGAGGGGTGGATTCGTTGATAGTTTGGATTTTAGTGATATTGGTAACCGGTTCAAGGCGAAAGGTAACTTCGCATTTATAGGTGCATGGGATATGGTTGGTTGATTGTAAGTGAATAGTATGGTCTTGCTCTGAGGGAGGTTCAATTTTTCAGATCAGGCTAGCTGGATGGAGTGGGGCGGGGGTGAATGATTGTATAGTCTCGTATGCAAGTTGAGTTTGATTGAACAATGGGCTGTAATAGGTGATGTTAGTTTGTGTGTCGTTGGGGCACTGATTTTGGTCATAGTACGGGTTCATGGATTGGTTGGTGTATAGTGGTTGGTCTTGGTGTTGATCTCGGTTTATGTATAAATCTTGATCTTGGTCATATGGGTGGTACAGTTGAGAGTTTGTTTGGTTTTGTTCTTGGGTCGCATTAATTTGTCCGGAGTCTATGGCTTCGCTTAGGGTGTTTGTCTCGGGGTTGTCAGAGGAGGGTCCGTTGGATGTTAAGGTATGAAGACTGAGGTCTCCATTATTCAGTCGACATTCTAAGCGTGAGGAATGCTGATAAAGGCTAGCAAGGTTTTGATAGTCGCTTAGGATGAGAACGCTCTGAAGAGGCTCTCGGGTATTGCTAATCACGATTTCTATCGCATCGCTTTCTTTTATTTGATTTCCTGTTCGAGCGGCAAGTCTTCTCCAATGGTTGGCGAATGTTGAGAAGTCTTCATCGTCCTCTTATCTTGTGTGCATTAAGCCAGCGAGATTGATTTCTTGATGAGTCAGGTGCTGGTACTGATCTAGTAATTTGTTAGCTAAGTCTTCGAATGTCTCAATTTTGGCTAAAGGTAAGGCCGCGAACCAGTCAAGGGCTTCTCCTTCTAGTGATCCCGAAAAGTAATGGATCAGGAGCCCATGATTGAAGTGGATTTGTCGACAGTCATTGCAGAATAGGGCCAAGTGGTACTTTGGGTTTCCTGTACAGTTATATTTATTTTATTTTGGTGGTTTAAAACCAGCGGGTATAGTGGAGTCGATGTCTCGGCAAAATTTATTGAATCTAAGAGTGTGACTAGAGCGTTCTTTGTTAGCCATGTAGCCATCTAGAAATTGGTGGAGGTTGTTTATGTTTATGGTGGTGTCTTTTCTAGGTGCCTTGGGAGAGGGTTGTCCTCTGCAGTTGTTGTTGTAGAAGGTGTGAGAGGTATATGTGTTATGTGTCGGGGGAGTCGGAGCATGTGGAGGAGTCGGCGTCCTTTCCTTTTATTTGTTCCTTGGAGTTACTTGTCTTTCGGACTGGAGCAATGCGCCGACTTCTCTTCCTTCTTTTGTGAGTGCACTGAGAGTGTGGTCCATAACTTGACTACCAGGGTAGCTTCGCTCAGTATCACTTTCATCAGTGCTATCACTGTGATTTGTATTTCGTGGAGCAAAGGGGTATTTTTTACTCTCATTAACCATGTTTACCCGAGCACGACGTTGGGTTGTCCATGGAGACGGCCTAACGTTATACTTGGGGTCGCTATGGGAGCCCCATATGGGTGGGTCATTATCATTAAAGTTCAATTTTCTGATGCCGGCCATTTAAAATAGTTTTTTTACTTTTTATTTATTTATTTTTTAGTTTTTAAAAGCTTATCCATGCGCAAGTGTGTGTAGAAAAGTGAGAAAGCGAAACAAAATAAAAATCAAAAAGTAAAAAATATAAAATCAAATTAAATAAAGCAATGAAAATAGAAAACTAAATTAATTAAACTGGGGCAACCTTAGCGAAAAAGAGTCCCATCGCGATCGCCAGTCTGTTGGTGCGCGCTTTTTCTGGGTTCCTTTCGATCCCTGCAAAGAGTGGCCCAATTCGGTCCAATTAGACTCTTGCAAAGGCGATGATAGAGTAATAAATTAGGAAATATTAAATGCAGAAATTAAAGAGGCGAATTCTACATGAAGAATACCTGAGAAGATGCGATCGCCAGTTACAGATATTTATCGACACTGCAACACATCACTGATCACGCTTTAAGGGAAGCGGGGGCTTGCAGTTTGAACTATTTTACTGAATCGTCCGATGGCAAACGCCATTAGATGTGGGTTGCCTTTAGTCTAACTAGTTTTGTTTTCCTTTTTCTGCTGGGATTATGATTTGACTTGGTCTCCTAATCCTACTGGTAGTCTAATTGATTTTGATATCTTAATCCTATTAGAAATTTAATTAAGTGTCCTAATACTACTAGAAGTGTGATTACTTTAAATATCCTACTTTTAATTAGAAATCGAATTAATTAAAAAAAGGGTTTTGGGCCTGCTATGCTAAGGAGGATTGGCCCAATTATTGGGTACCCTCCGTAAGCTCCCTTGGGTAAATAGAGTAGCTAAAACTGAGAGAGACTAAATTTGAATTATAAAGTAGTATTTTTGTGAAAGATTAATGATTGGTATTTAAGGGTTAAAATTTTAGGGCTAAAAAGGAATTAAGAACTGAAGCTATAAAGCAAATTTTAGGATTTAAAATTATGAAAAATTAAGACTAAAGCTAAAATATAAGGACCAGAATCATGATCGAAATTAGGAAAATTTGGATCGTGAGATTAAGGATCGATTGTAGAACCTAAGAACTAGGACCTAAAAATTAAAAGACTGGTTCTAGAACCTAAGGACTCGAATCAAAAAATTAGAAATTTAGATTAAAACCTAAGGTCTAGAATTTAAGAACTAGAGGGCTAGAACCTAAATCTAGAACTAGAATATAAAAAAAAGGAACTGGTTCTAGAACCTAAGAACTAGAACTAGAAAATTAAGGACTAATGAATTACCTGAAGAAACATCTAAATCTTGTAGAGGGAAATTGTATAGTGGGAAATTGTGTAAAGGGAAATTGTATAGAGTAAAATTGTATAGGGGGAATTGTGTAGAGGAAAATTGTATAGAGAGATGGCTAGGGGGTAAAGGTCTTATTTATAGGCTTTTACCATAAATCCAATTTTCTAAAATAATATAATAAAGATACTAATCCAAATTCAACTAGGAGTTTTGAAAAATATCAGATTTTGCGTAGCAGCCGAAAATTGACCATAACTTGTTCAATACCCAATTTCGCCTCAATCCGACTTCGTTTGATAGCTCAAAGTAAGCCAAACATAAAAGTAACAGGATTGACAATTGGGAAAAGGTTGGGAAGACCTAGTTGGCTCTAGACTAAGGATTTGGGCAGGGATTTCCTAAGGGATGAATTCTAAAACTTAAGAATTAAGAATTAGAATCTAAAGATTAGAACTATAAGAAATTAGAAATTAAAACTAAAGGCTAAAGAAATCTAAGGACTGAAATTGGAGTCGAAATCAGAAAAATCAGACCGTAGGATTAAGGACTGGTCCCAGAAAACTAAGAACTAGAACCAGAGATTAATATTAGGACTAAAAATTAAGGTATAAAGATAAAATCTAAGTTTTAAGACTAAAAATTATATAATAGAATTAAAGACTGATTTTAGAAACTAAGAACTAGAACCAGGGATTAAAGTGTGGATTAAAAAGGAGATATTATGGCCTAAGACTGAAAATCAGAACTAAGAATTAAAACCTAAGCTTTAAATCTATGAAATACAGACTAAGACTAGAGATTAGAAACTAAAACCTAGGACTAGAAATCAGAACCTAAGATCCAAAGTCAGAAATTAAAACTAGAAAGCAAATTATACCAACGGCCTCGGTTGCAGAGAGAAATCTTGGAATCCTAAGCTTGGAGACGAAGAACTCGAAACTCGAATCTCAAAGTTGTCGGGGCCAGGGTTTGGGTCGTAATGGAAAGGTCTTTTTATAGGTATTTTATTAATTGCGCACCCTGTGGGGTGCGCTTAATTTTTAATTACACGCCCTGTTTCAGATGTTTAATTGAATTGCATGCCGATTTCTCAGTGCTTAATCGCTTTGAGTCGGTCAGTAACTCAGTGAGAGACCGGCTGACTTGCTCATCGAGTTTCCTAGTTCTAACAATGTTAGGACTAATTGCGCAATTTGATTAAGCATCTAGTTCTAAGCGCTTAATCAAAGAAGCTTGGGGGTTAAGGACTGTGAGACTAGGTTGGGTGTAGGCCAATTGCGCGCTGGTGGTGGGGCGCTCAATCCGATCACGGGTGCCATGGTGCACGCGTGATCGAGTCTCGAGGTGGTCTGGGAAAGGAAGTTTGGTCTGAGAGGGGACTGATTGCACATGTGTGATTTAGCGTGCGATCGAATTGCGCACATGGTTTTAGGCACGTAATTTGAGGCTGTCTGGGTTCCGGTCTGGTCTGAAATGTTAGACTATTATTTCTACCTGCATTTTGACTATATACTATTATTTCAATACATAGTCTCCCTATGTTGGGGTCTGAGCCACAGAGCTATTGTTTTAGCCTGTGTCTAGCCAAGTACAATTATTTCAGTGCATGATTCTCATGTTAGGGTTAGGGGTTTGAAACGACAGATTATTGTTTTAGCTTGCATTTCGACTATATACTATTATTTTAGTATATAATCTTCCTATGTTGGGAGCTGAGCCACAGAGCTATTGTTTCAGCCTGTGTCTAGCCATGTACTATTATTTCAGTGCATGGTTCCCACGTTAGGGTCACGGGACCTGAGCCACAGAGCTATTGTTTCAGCCTGTGTTCAGTCATATACTATTATTTCAGCATATGGTCTTAATTAGGGTTGTGAAACTTCCAGAGATGGTAAGTCCTTTTAGAAAAGTCACGGGTAAGGTCAAAGGTTGACCGAACAGATTTGTATATTTCGAGAGGGAAAAATGGGGGTATCTACACATCTGTGCAACCGTGGATTTTTGTCAACCTGTCATGACGATGCGCTCATGTGAAAAATATAGAGTCACCACCCGGAGCTTTTACTGTCTCAAGAAATCCAAATCAATATTGAAAGCACTAAAGCACTAAATATGGCTTTGATTTACTGATCCATGCCAAAGGCTCTTAGGTAGGGCCTTTGGTTATCAATCGGGAAGGTGTAAGGCACTTGATTGACCCGCTCGTAAGCGGTCTCTACTATGGCTGGGTCTATGTGTGGCTAGTTTATATATATATATATATATATATATATATATATATATATATATGAAAAAAAGAAATAAAATGAGCGGTACTTACCCTTGCCCGAAGGTACACCGATCTTATTAAGTCCTTCCAGCTTGCCAAAATTTGGGTAGTGTAATGGCTCAATTCAGGATAGAAGAAAAGCAAAGAAGATAGAGGAATAGAGGGGAGAGCCGGAGCTCTCGGGCCCTTGTAGCACCGTGGATCTTCGTGCGAGAGCATCCTTCATGAGCTCCCGAAAGCAAATGGGTAGAGGAAATTGTCTTGGCCTCTATGGTTTGAAGGATAGAAGGTAGAAGAGGTAGACTAGGACCTAGTTCTAGCAAAAACTTAGAGATTGATGGTGGTGCTAGAAAGTGAAGAGGGAAACTCACTAATCTTTTCTCTCTTTTGGAAGAAAATTCAAGCCTTTTAACAAGAGGGGGGTAGTTCTCTATTTATAGAAAATGGGAGGATTAGCGAGAGATTAAAGTCCTAATTGGGTTAGTAATTACGTAATAGAAAATCAAAGGATTTTGGGTTTTTCAAGGTTTTGGAAAGGTGAAAATTGGGTTTAATGAGATGTGATAGGGTGGGGCTCTAAGTGGAAAAAGGGTTAAAAAGAGAGCTAGTGGGGGTGCAACAGTCCTAGAAAAACCAACCTCAACGGATGGGGTGGTCAACAAGTCAAACTCTAAATTCGAAATCGGACCAAAATCCCAAAAAACATTGTTCCTAAGTCTAGCATGTGTATTAGACATGCTAGGAATACATATAGTAACCAAGGAAGAAGCTGGAGGTTCTGAACATGCACTAGGGCCCACAAAAAACTAATTTTGCCTAGCATGTATATTATACATGCTAAGCAAAATTCTGCCAGAATTTGGCTTAGCGTGTATATTGTATACGCTAGGCAAAAAATCTTGTATTTTTGCCCGATTTTCAAACTGCCATAACTTTTGATATTCAACTCCGATTGAGGCGGTTTTTGGCTCATTGGAAAGTTAGGAACATCTATTTTCCAATGGTATATGTCATTGATCTAGAAGATGTCCCTATAATTTTTGGTTCTCCTCTTTCCAATTATGTTTAGGAGGGTTCGAATTGGGCCCGAGAAGGGTTCTAATGGGTCTGGGAAGGCTAGGGTTGATTCCTAAGGATTTTGGGATGATTCCAGAGGGTTTGGAAAATACTATTGGAAGCTCGAGGGTGCGCCCTTCTCTAAGTATGAGTCGATCAAGCCTTGGGCCAAATTTGGCTGTCTACACATGCATAGGCTACTGCACGGAATTGGTTTCCCAGGCATATTCGAACAAGGAAGCCGACTCAAATTGAATCAAGTGCATACTCTACTTCATAGAATTCAATCAAGCGCAGCCTCACCTGCACAGAATTGGTTTTCCTAAGCCTACTAGAATTAGGACACTTGCTTAGCTGGTCACTCCCGAGTCAGTGACCGACTCAAAGTGAATTAAGTGTAGACCCCTTTTCGCGGAATTCAATTAAGCTCAACCTTCTATACACGGAATTCACCAATTCTGCACATTCCCGCATGCACAGAATTAGCCCGTTACCTATAAAAAAAACCCCTACCTCACCCAAAAAGGACATCCAACAATCGAATTTCAAGTTTCTCTCTTCCAAGCTTAGGGATTTCGAGACTCTCTTCGATGCCCGACTTCAGGTAATCTTTCAGGTTCTAGTTTATAGTTTTGAATTTCTAGTTTCTAGTTCTAAATTCTTAGGTTCTAGATTCTAGTTCTCAATTTTTATGCCAGTTCCTAATTTCTTTGTTCTAGTTCTTAATTCTTAAGTTCTAGATCTCTGTTCTTAGTTCCTGATTTCTAATCTTTAAAATTTTAAATTCTCAGTTTTTAATCCATTTGCCTTTAATCATTAATACAAACTCAGTCTTTTCAAAATTAACCTTAGCCACAAAAATAATATACTATTCTTCTTTCTTTCAAGTCTCTCCCTTTGAGAAAATTTGAGGTTCTCTCTGAGGCTTCCAAAAAGGGATCGAGCTACCTTTTACACTTCTGGAAGTGCAGAATCTTCCTCGGGAGCCCCAGGTAGTCAAGCTAGCGGCACTCACCCACTAGTCTTGACTCTCGAGGAAGTATTGAAGGAGAAAGCTCTTAGCCTAGAATCGATTAAGTCTCTAACCTCTTCAAGTTTTCAAGCCTTAGCTACCCGATTTGCCTAAGGGAGCTCATGGGGGGTACCCGGGAATGAGGCCGATCCTCCTTAGCATAACGGTCCACAACCCTTTTTTAATTAGACTCCTAGTAGGATTAAGAATCTAGGTTAATTAGACTCCCGATAGGATTAGGAGACTAGATCAATTAAACTCCAGTAGGACTTAAGAGATTAGATTCGTTAGAATTCTAGCAGAAGTAAGAAGGCCAAACTAAATGGATTAAAGGCAACCCAAAGCTGCTGAAGTTAGTCGGCCGACGTTCAGTAAAGGAGTTCAACCCAAAAGCCCCCGTTCTTCTTAAAGCATGATCAGTGACGTGTTATAGCGTCGATAAATATCTACAGCTGGCGATCACATCACCCAGGTACTTTTCATTTAATATTTGCCTCTTTAATTTCATCAATTTAATATTTCATAGTTTATTATTCTATCGCTCATAGCCAGAGTCCACTCCGATTGAATTGGGCCACTTCTTTCGGGGACCATGAGGAACCTAGAAAAAGTGTGTACCAACAGTGAGGGCCTCCCTAGTGCCTCTACACTATTAGATATCATCGTAAGGTGGTGGGGAGGAGGACACCCTGCTAAACATAGAATATGAGACTTTGATGATGCCAAAATATGATGAAGAGCTCAATCATGGCACTACATCTCACCTGAGAAAAAGATTGTTGTCTATCCCTTTTAAAGTTGTCAAATGCAAACTATTCCCCCGCCATTGAGCCTTGCCCCCCCTCCTTTCATCCCTTTACTTTCGGGCATCAACTTAGAACCTTTCCTAAGATATCTTTAGAAAATAAAACTGAAAACTTGCAAATGATGAATGATGCAATCATCTACTATCCACCACATACCCCTTCTAACAAGACTATGGGATAAGAGGATCATTGCCCAAGGTAAAACTTGGTACACAACTGAGATACACAAACAACCTTTCGACGTTATTAAAAGAATTTTCCTTGAAACAGACTCGCCAAATACACACAGCTCTCCCCAGGGCAAAGTAGTCACTAAACTACAAAAGCTCCATTGCATCTCGACACTAGGACACTATTTTATTTAGAAGAAGGGTTATATCAAAAGCCACTACTGGTCCACAATAAGGACGTAGAACAACTAGGTCATCACTCAAGGAAGACTACGGAAGATTCTACACTACCAACCCTATCATGCTCCTACACTGGAGCATTTTCTTTTTTTTGTTTTAGAATTTTTTTTAGTACTGTACTTTCCTTGTTGCATTATTTCCCTTCCCTTGTAATGAAAAATAGTAGACAAAGAGAAAGAAAACAAAAAAATACAATGATACTTCGCCTTTGTTACCAAACATTGGTTTGAGATACCTCCCCCCTTGACATTTAGCAAGGGGTGGGGGGAATAAAATTACTAATGATTCTATCCTCATGTGTAGATACGAAGCAACTAGCAACTATTACTGGGCCAACTCGAGGAGCATCCAAGTCCCAACAATAGGTGACGACACCTAAGCCAGCAGCTAAAGTACGGAAGGTAAAACAAAGAAAGAAGCAAGACCAGGTACATCCAAAATAAAAATCTGTCTATATACACCTCAAAAATCTTTTTTTTACATCTGTCATCGGGAGCATACCCCCTGTATATACATTATGGAAAAGAGTACAAAAAAGGAAATACCAAAAAAAATATATGTACACAACCCTATTCCCTCCACTGCCTCTGCGAGGGACGCTCACCACTATCCCCTAAATCATCGACTCGCGGACCAGAAGCCTGATCCACTGAAGCCTGGGGAGTAGGTCGAGGCCTCCTAGAAGTGGAAGGCCTGGCTACAGCACCTCCCTCACTCTCCTAGCTGAAGACACATCGAGACTATGAACGTAGAGGGTCAAAGGCAAACAAGGGCCCGAGAGTCGAATCTGCCTGAGCATAAGCTTCATGCGCTCACGAGTCGCACGATGAATCTCAGCCAGTGAGCCACTAATCATTGATCTCAACCCAAGGAAGTGATCGAGCATTCCTCGTACTCTCACCAACTCATGCTACAAAAGATCTATCATCGACTACATCTCAGCACGAGCAACAACACAAGCACTCTCCAGCTCCGTCGTTCAGGTCCTATGCTCGACCCTGAGGTCCATTGTCACTTCCTGAAGATGCCGCTCTGAGGGGTCTGAGGGAACCACAGGCACCACCTGATGAGCCATGGCACACTGCATCTCCAACCGAGACTCCTTCAACTCACGGACCTACACACGAAAACACGAGGAGGTTCAAGAGTAACAAAAGCAAACCATACTGGCTTGCTCCTACAGAAGACACTCTATGGTAGCGGCAGTGACCGGTTCAGCAGGAGGCATCGGTGGAACCAGCGTCTAGGCTGCTGTAATATAGATAAAAGCGCATTAGACACTATCACGACCACAAAACTAAAAAAACTACACTGGCTCAACATACGTAAGTAGGAGGAGCAAAGTCAGAGATAACCTGCACAAGAGAGTAGCAAACGACAAACACAAAATGCATCGAATAAAACCAATCAATAGAAGAAATAACTAAATAAACAAAAATCAACAAATGCTTGACTCTCTGGGCGTAAAGAAGCAGTTGTAGCCTCCCTCAGCTGGAGGTCCTCTGAAAGATGACGCTGAAAATATTCAATCCAATATTAGTAAGAGCATTAAATAAAATAGAACAAAATAACTCAAGAAAAGAAACTTACCCAATGCTCTAACTTGGCGTGGAGCTGAGTAATTACCGGATCCTCTCGACTCGAGGACCCCACCGAAGACGGATCAAATGCTAGAGCAGATACCCCAGCAGTGGAAAACTCCACCCTCTGCAAACATAACATACGACAAACACCTCAGAAACAACAGAATCAATGATGCTAATGATTAACAAAACCAATACAAACACTCACCAGTTTATCGATCTTTGAGCGTAAGCTGGCCTCTACCTCACGACCAACCTACTGCTGGCCCTGAAGCAGCTTAATCAGCTGTGCCTGACGAGCCATCTCGCCTTCTCTCACCACCTGAGAAATATACAAGCACATTAACTCACTAAAACGAGAAAGGTAAAACCGAATACAATTAAAAAACAACAAACTCACCAGAATACGACGGGTCTCCTCCAGCTGACCCCTCAAACCGTCCTCTGTGGCTCTGACATTAGCTATAGAGGTTGTCAGCGACTGCAACATCTCCTCATCAGGACGGGGTCAATCCCCATCTGCTCATGTGCAAGATGCAGGGCCTCTAATGCCCTGTGAACTTCTGGGCTAAGCTAGCCCCGCTCTAGCTCGGTTACTCTCTCCCTCAGTGCTCCGATGGAATCAGGCCCACCAATGTTGAAGGAGCTCTTCCCTTGAAAGGGGAATCGAGTTAAAAGCCAGCCACGGAGATCCTCGAACCATCTCATGTAGGCCCGAGCATATTCCTCATCCCACGCTTCGATCACCTCGATCCCCTGAGCCCAGAATTTTGCATACTGCTCTGGCATCTTCTTCTCAAAATAGCGGCTGGGGGACCGACTTCTTCTTCGCCACTCATGGGCGAAGCTCTGGAGGAACTCCCTGGGGGAGCCCCAACTAACGCATAGCACAGGAGAGGTGGATCCGCTCCACCATCTCAAAGCAGGGGACTCACAGTTCCCACTTGAAAAGAACCTGACTAGACTATATCACAGCCTGGTCGCTTCCTCGCCATCATCATAGGGCCTCCAAACGACATGTGATAAAAGAAAACAAACGAGAAATATGTCAGTAAAACCCGAGACATAAGACAAACTGAACTAAAAAAATAAAGTGGGCACACACCTGACCGAGGTGCATATCCTCAAATTGCCACCTTACGGTCTGGAGGTCTGTACTCCTTCCGATGATCTCCCATCAATGTCCAACATGTGTACATATGTGGAAATGTGGGCACCATCCCTAGAGGAACCCTAGGGCGAAGAAAGGTGAAATGGTCGTATGCCTAGAACTGAATAAGGTAAAATAAGCTAGCATCAATAAAAAATCCTAAAAGAAGACAACAATACCTAAAAGAAATATAAAATTAAAACATCACCTGGAGGAAAGGGATGAAACCACCAATGTTAGAAACCCGGCGAAACAATTGCCCAGAAAGATGGGCTGACGCCATCGCACTCCATGTATAAAAAGGGACTCTCTCCAGGTCCACGAGCAATGACAAGAATAACTTAGTTATACAGCCCTGAGAGGAGGAGGAAAATAGTACTCCTCCAAAAATGTGCATCAGGAAGGCCCTGATAACACGATCCGCCTCTACCCCTGCCTCTTACACTAGGGCACGGGCCTCTATCTCCCTGCGTCTCTCATCATTTGCCGCCAAGGACTCCGGATGACGTCTCGGGGGAGTGAACCCCGTAGTAAAAGTATCAAGAAACCAGGTGGTAAGAATCATCCCCGGTCCAGACCCACTTCAAGCATGCTGGAGCTTAAAACACTCTATGTTGGCCACCTCGTAATCAGACAACATTTGTCCGGTCACAGGTCCACCCTCGAACCTCACCCCAGTAGCATGGACCCAATCCTCAGGGGTCAACAGCATCATCCCCGTGGGGAAAAGTCTTGCCTGCTCCTCCTCCCTCCACTATTGCCCTTACTAAACCAACGTGAGGGTTGAAAGTCTTGAGCCCCATGATCGGCCCAAAACCAAAATCCCTAAGCCTGACCTGTTGAAACGTAGGGAGAGCTCGGTACCATGCATTGGACTCGACCCACCAGAACTAATGCACAGGGAGAGGGCCTCCTAAACATACGAAACAAAGAATGGAGATGTAAGACAAAACTACGTAAGAATTAACAAAAAAATAAAAATGAACAATAATACAAGTTCCTCAACGATAGTGATAATAGTAAGTAATATTAAAAACACTCACAAAAATAATAATGATAATAATAACAAAAAAATGATAATAATAATAATAGAACTAGTAATAATAATGGTAACAATAATAATGATAACAAAAATAATAATGAGAGTAACAATAAGAGTAACGATAAAATACTAATGGTGGTAATAACAAAAAATAACAATAATAACAATAATAAATAATTGATAACTAACCACGATAGACACATGAAAAAATAATGATGGTGATAACTAATAAGCAATGATAATAGCAATGAATAATAATAGACAATAGTACATAGAAAATACATGACCAGCATGGCGGCAATAGTCTATGATAGGCATGCAAAATATAAGAAAAGTGACATAGCGAAATAACCATGACCTAAAGTTATATATGGGGATGATGTATGAATGCACACGCAACTCATGACCAAATGCAGGTTCTGCATAAAATAAAGGGGCTTCCATATCCTATAGAATATACGTCATAGCCTTAATGCCTAGGAAAATAGAGGGACTCTTGTTTCTGAACACCTACCTGGTTCACCGCGAAGGCGTCTGCTAGTGGGATCCATATCGGACGCTCAGCCCGAGGTAGAACAGCATCATCAGCACCCTCCGTGACAGGAGGAACCTCGACCCCAGTAGGAATCTCATTCTCTGAAGCAATCTCTGAAAACCCTCTCTCTCCACAATAGGAACCTTAAGAGCACCCTCACCGTTCAACATCTCCACAAGCTCCGAGATAGTCATGCTACACTTAGGCTCCATCCCACAAGAAAACATTCGAGAAATGAAGAAGAAAGCGAGAAATCGCATCAAAATCCAATGGACGGATTGCGAGATATCACAAGTACATAGAAACTAGAGAACTCGAGAGTAGAGAAGCAAGGAAATCAGGAAAAATCAGAATGCGCGAGGCAAATGGGACGAATTTTCAACTTATATAGACGCCGGTTAATTAAGCACAGCAAACACAGAGCATAATTGAATCACGCACCAACTAAACAGTGCGGATTCCAAATTAAGTGCTAGACAAGTGGCATGTAATTAGAGTTTCGTGAACCCGCGTGGACGACAAACGAAACCCGTGCACTTCACACTATGCAGAATTGGAATCGCAGACATCCGTCACTGTGCAGAATTTAGAGAGACACCCATCCAGGTGACCCAGTGACTCACCAATCACGCGCAACATCCCATGCGCGTAATAAGATTAAGCGCAAAGCATGCTGCGTGCAATTATCATCCTGAATCCACAATCCCGCGCAAAGCATTATGCGTGGAATTAAATTGAGCTCCATTCCCTTTGTGCATAATACCCTAGGTATAACAAAAAAATATACACCACCTAGCAGCAGTCAAAGATGAAACTATAGACCTATAGCTATACATAAAGCAGTACCTGTAGCACATAACTTATACATACGCTCATACTACCCTAGGAACACATCAAAATTAAGTGCCTATGCCCTGCAAATAGAAAAAAAGCCCTTACCCTTTTACATGCGCTGCTAACTTAACCATTGGTCACGCCAACGCAAACCAAACTAAACCAAAACACACCCAAGACTGAAAAAAGATTAACTAGACTAAACCAAACCACACCAAAGAAAACCCAATCAAGCAAGAATTTAAAAAACTCAAAATAAAGTCATAAGAATGATAAATAAATTCACTTTTATAAATATGACAAAATTATTACAAGTTACACCGGGGGCATATACCCTGAATATATAAATCCGAAACAAAAGATGAATTTGAACTCATGATAATCATTCAAAGACACCCTAGCTCATGAGTGCTCGGGGAAAGTCACCCGAGCAGTAGTACACAAGAGGGGGAGAGATGACGGAGAGGCCCGAAGAGGAAGCATGAGCTGAGAAAGTTCTAACATAAATCTCATCTTCACCTCCTTTTCTCCCTGAGATGCTGCTTATGATGTAATCTTCCAAGTCACACGATCAAGTAGCAGCATCTTAGAACCCCGAGCTAGCAGAGAAGAAAGAGTGACTCACAGAAGGCCACTCAGGATCTGAGGCATACACCTATGAAAAGCTGATTTGAGGATCCCCAAATGAGAGCAGACAAAAGGTCAATCCATAGAGCCTATGAAGGAGCAAGTGGGACCGGTCACGACAACTCTGATCAAGCTTTTTTCCTTGGTTTTCTTCTTGCCACCTTTAACTCTTCCATCTCTTCCCCCAACATAGAAGCACTTTGAGTGCTACTCCACATTCCCAATACCGCTCATTCCAAAAAAAAACCAATCACCATTATAAACCCCCTTATGATATAACACCCGAGAAATAAAATAAAGACGAAGAAAAGGCATTAATTCAAAGGTCAAACTTTATTACAAATCCAAAATAAAATAACAAAATTCAAAATCAAGCCCAACCCCTAAACACCTATTTATAACTTATACCCCCTTCACCACCAAATGATAAGTGCCTCATTCCCAAGCACCCTTCATCCCTTTCAATCAAAACAAGACACTTGTCCCCTTTAGGAACATTAATCCATGACAAATCTAGATAAACCAATAATCACAAGACATATACCCCCCTTAAAGAGCACAATCCATGAGAAAATAAGATAAGCCAATATCCAAGCAATTAAAGAAACACAATCTATGGAAAAATAAATGAACCAATCCAGCCTTAATTCAAACACACACCCACATGACAAGTGTCACACTCACAAGACATAAGAAAAAAACAATCTTCAACCTTAAACAAACACATGAGACACTTCTTCCATGATGACAAAAGCAAAACAACGAAAGCAAAGGCCCAAAACATGACCCGCCACCCACGCCCATCATAACCCAAAATAAAAATAAAATAAAATAAAACAAGATAAAAGAAAAGATAAAATAAAATAAAATATACGAAAAGAAATAAAATTAAAAAAATAAAGCAGGAGAAATAAAATAAGAAAAGGTCACCCCTGTTGGCGGATTTCTGAGTGTGTACTTGCTTTATTGGTTGTGGTAAAAGAAATTTAAAATCAAGATAAAACTGGGGATGGAATCAGCACAACTAAGAAATCCTAGACCTGCAAGATACAGGGTCCATTGTGGTAAGTTTTGATAAGTAAGAGTTTGTCCCATAGGGAAAGGTGATCTACGGCTCCAAGGGAACCATCTCTAGTAGTCCCTCCAGATCTGACTACAGATCTGGCAGTCCTAAAAAGGAGGGGAGTTTAAGATCACTTATTCTAGGTATTCTAAACTACAGAGAGGGCTGAGAGGATGGATGGAGTGTGGAAAATAAATATAAAAGGGTGAGAAGTATGTCATTGAGCCTAGATCAGAGGAGCTTTATAACTCAGATTCATATATGATGTTATAGAAATCTTGTCCAATGGCTACATTATCACCACTGAGGAGAAAGGATCCAACCCATCTCTCTGCCAAGATTCAATCCCCTAAGGTTATAACTTGTCCACTCGAATGGTCACAAACTATCCCATAGGGGAACCACAATCTAGGGATGGGCCAAAACAAGTTAATCATTGTAGGCACTATTTCATCCAGGCTACCAGGTGAAGAATCCATAGGGAACCTCAACCTCTTAAGCTCTAAGTGTGGGGCTAAGGCTGTATAGGACCATGATAGCCCAGACACATAGAACCAATAAGAGATTGAGTACAACCTTCGATCTAGCTGTCCATTGCTTGAGTGAGGCTACAATGGTCCGGTCACAAGCCTACAATCTCTATAACCAGATCAGATCTAGCATCTAATAGCAGATCTATACAAATGTAGGGGAGTCTGCCTCTGTATATTCTCCCACTAGGCTTTTACAAGCTCAAGTGTAAAGAAGAAGGATCCATCTTGGATCGATGGATTGGAATCACCCTAAGGCTATGAACTGTCCACTTGAATGGTCACAGACTATCCCAAAGGCTATCCTCCTCACGGAGCCCAAGACAAAACAAGAATATCGCTGCCACCACCATGGTTACAAGGCTACCAGCTCAAGCTCCCATGGGGATTTCAAATCTAGTGGGTCCTGTGGTGAGGCTAAGGCTGTATATGACCATGATAGCCCAGACACAAAGGTCACTTGGATCTGAGTGGCCCTTAGAATCAGTCCTCCGTTGCTTTGAATCACAGCCAAAGCAATGGTGGATCATAAGGCAGCAGCCTTGCACAGAGCATCTCACATTCAAACACAAATCCCACAGAGTACAAATCCTATTACAAAACTTCCATTGATCTAGTTCAAAAAGCATACAAAGACATAGCCAGCAAGTACTGGACTATGGAGAGAAGGGAAAAGAAAAAGAAAACATTTACAGCTATAAAAAGAAAAGAAAAATGATCTCAGATCAAGTCTCCATGAAATGAGATGTGTTCCCAGCTATTCCAGGAATTTTTAGAATTTTTCTCTCCTTAAACCTAAGCTAAGTATGGGTTTATATAGCAGAGGTGTGGTGGCGCATTAGGGTTAGGGAAACCCTAATTTTAACGATGCCACATGGCCGAATAGTGACCCTTAGATGCCTCGGGGCACGTGCATGGAGATTTGAGCGTGGGAGTGCGTGCCCTAATCACTAGAAATTCCTAGAAGGCCCTCTACTGAAGAGATGGAAGTAGAAGTTCAGAGCTTCGCTAGGTAGCCCCTTTATTTTCCAGACTTGTCGCGTGGTAGCTCTTGCTCTTCGCAAGGATGATTTGATATTGAAGCTTCAACCGTCGTGAGGTTGCCTTGGTTTGCTCTTCAGGCAGTCGCGAGGTTGAGTAGACATCAAAGCCTCAGATGTCGCGGGGTTGGGCGATTCGGGTTGATCTTCGCGAGGACAGATTTGAATAGCGCGAGAACTTCATGAGCACTTCTCTTCAATGGACTTCACGAGTTTCCTCGCGAGGCTTTGAGGAGTTCTAAACTGCGCGAGGCTTCATGTCTTGACTGATCTTCACAAGGATGGCTCTGTCTTCGCGAGGATGCTTTCTTCTTGAATGACGCGAGAACTGTGCGAGGAGTTCTCTTATGATAATTGCATCCCGCGGCCACGGCGCGGCAGCTGCGTGAGGAGTCTCCTGAAGCTCTCTCTCCTCAGCCGTTCTGAGCGAACTGCGTGAGGTTGGGAGAGGTCTGCTTTGAAATGTGCGAGACTGCGTGATGTGTTCTACCCTTGAGCTTTGCGAGAGCTGCGCGAGTAGTTGTTGTAAAGTCTTGGGAAGCTCCGTTGGACTGCGCGAGGCTCATTCTATGTCTGGATTCAATGTCCATCCTTCTGAGGGACTTCTGGTGCCAAAACAGGCTCCTTAGTAGGATTTCTGGCCTTGTTTCACTGCTGATTATTACCTACATAAAACACTTAACAAGAACTTATTAAATGGCTAAGGGTCTAATCAAAGGTTAAGTTAAGGGGTGAAAAGTGATACTTTTCAGCTCTTAACACACCCCCAAACCTAATCGTTGCTAGTCCCTTAGCAAAGCTACATTAAATCTACTATAAAAATTAAATGCCACTTTCGTAGGGAGCACGGATACATTTAGCATATGTATCAAGCCTTTTAAACCCCTAGGTGATCCCTAGGGGAGGAGTGAAGTCTCCTGAGGGTTTTCAGTGAAGACACCCACAAACTTCTCAATGAAACAGTTAACAAACATGCAATATCATCAAGTGAGCAGTCAAGGAGCAGAGTTAGTTTACTCTTGAATCAGTAAACATAAAAGAAATTCCAGGGTGTCTTTCACATATGATTTTAAGGGTGTACCATTTCACACAAGCTCAAGAGCAATTACAGACCTCAAATAGGGCTGTAAGTATGAGCATAGGCATTTGCTCCTAATTTTTGACATCAGCACACCCTTCTCGCCATAGATCAAACATTCCTTTGTCTCTACATGATAGCTCACTTCACATAGGATCAACAAGGTCTTTTTTATGGGTTGTAATGTGGCTTATGGTTGAGGTTTATAAAGAATGGAAGGGATAAAGGGGATCCAAATCTGAGAAATCAGCATGTGTAGGAGGTGATTCATGACTTCACCTTCTTGGATTCAACATACTTCACCTTCATTGACATTTTTCATATTCAAAGTGGCCATCTTCTCTTATTCTTTTCACTTTTAAGATGAAGTTATCCTCTTGACTTCTCTTTTCCTTTGATTTTTATTTTTATTTTTATTTTCATGAAATGCCACAACTGTACCACTGCTACACTTCTATTTATAGTTTGCTTCTCTTCTTTTCATCCACCAAATGTTGCACCCAGCTTGCTTATCTTCAACTCCTTCTCCTTTACCTTCTGAATTCTCAGAGTGAGAGTAGGTTTGATTCAAGTCTACAAGTTTAGGTTCAAGTACTTTTGTGTTTATTGAAGAAATATTGGGACTTAAGGCTCAAAGAGTGTATGCAAAAGGGCAGTTTCAATGGGTTGGTACTTTAGGCTCAAACTGACCAAATGAAGGCCTTGATCATCTCCTTAGTATTATGAATGATGTCAAAAGTTTCAACTTGGGGTGCCTAACTTCTAGTGCAAAGAGCTTGAATCTGTCAGATCTTAGTGCAGAAAAAGTTGCTAAAGACACTCCTAAAAAAAAAAATTTACAGGCTCAAAGCTCACTGGGTTTGGTCTTCAATTAAACTCATGGGTATGTTCTCACCTTTTTCTCTCATTACTGGTTCACTAAGCACTGCTTGTAAAAGGTTTCTCTTAATGCTCACCTCATGGAAGTATTTAATTTTTTCAATGGATTTCAATGTCAAACAGTCTGCGTCAATTTTAAATTTCTTCATTTTTAACATTGCTTAGGTTGATTTCACTCTATTTATTACACAATCAAAACTGTTGCACTTAGATTAACTACTTCATTGGCCTACCCTACCATACCCCTAAACCTAAATTAAATAGTGTCCTCACTATTTCAGAGATAATACATGTGGGAGTAGCAAGGTAAAGAAGAACTTGGCAAGTGAAAATTAAAATTAAAGACAATGAAAGAAAAATCAAAGTGGCACACAAAAAATTTCATTAAGAAGACTATATACAACAGTGACAAAACAAAAATAGAAACAAATACAGAACCTAAGTACAAATTGAACTACACTGCAGCCTAAACTAATCTGAATCTGAGTCTGAGCTCAAGACAAAAGGTGGAGTCCATGCAGATTTTCCTGCATCTTTGTTCTTCTGTTTCTTCACTATGTCAGCACTGGTAGCACCATCCTTGGTTCTTTTTGCAGCTGGCTTCTTTGGCTTGGTGCAGCTCTGCTGTGGAGAAAGCTCCTTGATGGGTACTCCTGCAGATGAGGTTGGCTTCGTGAGTGAGATAGTTGCTTGGAGGGTGTCTGCCAATTTTGCCAACTGCTCTGCCTTCTGCTTGTATCCTTGGTATAAATTTATGGACTGCATCACCACTTGCTCCAACTTCCTCTTTTCAACTCTATGGTCTAACTGCAACTAAGCAATCTTAGCTAATAATGGCTGCTTTATCCCGGTGTTGAGCTCAGCTAGCCCTCTCTTTACATCACTCATGATATAGGGGTTTGCTGTCCTAGATCGGGTGAGGCTGGAAAATGGTTGCATGGGATTGGAGGAAGTAGGCATAATGGCCCTTTCAGTAGGGTCCTCAAATGTAGGATAGGGAGCGGATGAGGATGATGGGATAGATGATTGAGGTTGAAGGGTGGGTGCCAGCTCCTCCTCACTGGGGTCAATTTGTGTGGAAGAATAGGTAGTGGAAGGTGGGATAGGGAGTATGGCATCTGGTTCAGGGTCTGTTTGAGTGGAGGTAGAGCTGAACATGGGTAAAATGGGTAGCTCTTCCTCCTCAAAATCAGTTTGGGCAGAGGTAGAGGTGAAGGTTAATGGTGGGAGGGGCAGTTCCTCTACCTCAGGATCAGTCTGTGTGGAGGTAGAGGCCAGGGTTGGTTGGATCAACATCAGCTCCACTGGCTCACAGTTTGTCTGTGTCGGAACAACTATTGTTTGCACAGTAGGTAGGGTCTGAGGTAAATCTGGAAGGGGGGTGGGCAGAGGTAGGTATGGGTATATGTGTAGGTGGTTGGGTTGGTGGGATGAAGGTTTGAAGACTGGTTTGGATTGATTGGAGGCAGGTTTGCATGGTCGCTTGGGTTTGTGTATTTTCCATGAGTTGGGATTATAGGCAGGTAAGGAGGGTAAGTATATGGGGTATATGGTCTGGTATGATAGAGATTAGGGGAGGGGAGGTTAGGATTGGCTGGAAGGGAGAAGTGGGAGCATGGTGAAAGTTGGTGGGCCGTGGGGAATCAGGGAGAGGTGTGTACTAATACCTGATGTCCCCAATAGTGTAGTCCATCATGGCTGAGTATCCCTCAGTAGTGAATGGTTCTTGCTCATGGGTGGGGGAAATGGAATGGTCAAGGGGGTCAAAGGTGCCAGGTTCTATGGTTCCAGAGGTGGTGGGTGGTTTAATGGAAGTGGCCCTAGGCTCATTGTCATCATAAGTGAAAGGTGTAAGTAGGTCTGGAATTGGGCTATGTGGGTCAGTTGGCTCAATGTCTGGTATGGGCTGGGGTAATGGAATGGGTACAGGGCTTGGTATAGAGGTGGGTACTAGGGTTGGAAGAGGGATAGGTATGGGCACAGGTGGGGTAGGTTCAGTGGTAGCTTTGGATGATTTAGAGGTTCTCTTTGTGTATTTTCTTTAGATGGGTGGGGTGGGTAGGTTAAAAGAAAATGTGGGTTGATCTAAGCTAGTAGGGATGGGGATTATGGCAGGTGTTGTGAATGGCATGGTAGGCATGGGGGTAGGTATAGACAGTGGAGGTTGCTGAAATAAGCTAGCAGCAGTGGTGATTGGTGATGGAGTGGGGTGTGGGATGGCTCAGCTGGCAGCTGGTAGAGTAATGGAAGGTGGTGTGGTGGTGAATGGTGATGGAATGGGGGGTGGGACTGAGGTGGCAGTTGTTGATGTAACTACTACAGCTGTAGCCATTTCTTGAATGGTAGGTGCTACCTTAGACTCCCTCTCCTTCTTCTTCTCAATCATTGACATGCTGATTGTCCAAAGTCTCTTCCCCAATTCCACAGGGGCCAAAGTTTCTGTTGGTTCTCCAATTTGGACTTGATAACCCCCCCCTCTTTAGCAGAGTTGTGATCAGCCTGTAGTATTGCAATGCATGGGTTTTTTATTTCTTTTGGACTTTCTAAAAAATATCTCTCATCCCCTCAAAAACCAACCGGGCTGCATTGAAGCAATGCCCCTGAGAGAAGGAGTAGATGGCATCAGCTATGGGTGCCCTTCTCTTTTGTTGTTGCCCAAAGCAGAAAATATTCTTCCTCAGAACATGATCCATAAATAGCAGGATTGAATCCAAGTCTCTCATTCTGATAGAATCTCCAAAAGCCTTCTTCCCTCTTGTCATTTTCCCAGTAATCTCATAAATGGCGGCAGTCAAAGGTGCCCCTAAGGTACATTCTAGGTTCTAGGCCTCTGGGACGCCTAAAGCTAGGGCAATCTCGGATGTTCCCACTATCATTTCAAAGTCATCAACTATAATTAATAGCAGTGGGTGTCCCATATCAGATTTCTTCACCCTGATGTTCTGGTAGAACAACTGAACTAACCTAGGGTACACCAATTCTTTTAGATGCGTCAGCAGGGGCACCAAGGACACCTTCTATAGGAACTCTATAGATGGAGTAGTCAAGGGTTCCTTCTCAAAAAATGCCTTATCAAAGACAATCTTAGGTTCCAATTTGATGGCAGCCATGTAGTCACTGGGAGTGGTCAGTGGGTTAAACTCAGGAACCACCTCCTTACCCTTCATCTACTTCTTGGATTTTGTAAGGCTCTTGGCAACAGTCCTAGCCCTCTTCTTTGGTGCATCCCTTTTCTTAGGATTCTTAGTTGGGGGTGTAGGGGCATCAGAGGCCTCCATAGCAGAGGATTCAACAATCCTCATAGATTTCCTATGGGCAGTGGGAAGGTCTGTTGGTGGAAGGTTCAATAGAGCATCTAGGTTTTCCATAAATGGGGATTTGTCGGCCATTTGACAAAATCCAAAGTTATAACTCTTGAAATTGAAAACCCTAGGTAGCTATAGCTCACTGATGTCTGTCAACAACTAAGTCCTCCCAAAATTTCAACTATTACCCAAAAAATTTCATTAATAAAGAGGCTATGTAAAAAGTTTAAGAACTTACCTCCCAAAAGCTAGGGTTTCGAAATTACTGTTTCAAAGTGGGTCAATATGCACTTTCCCAGGTGCAGAATGTTGAGTTTGAGTTGTTGATCAAAGTGGCAAGAGTTAACAAATGGTGGTGGAGCAACACTAGTATTGGCAGGAGAAATGAGAGGTCTGGTTCAAAGTGGGTTCACGAGCTCTAGTAGAAGATGAAGTGAAAGAGCCTAGCGAGGACTTTATAGCAGAGGCATCCCGAGCTTCATGAGGATCTCGTGAAGGTAAATCAAATGTAACTGATCCTCTCAAGCTCGCACAGATGAGAAATGCAACTCGCACTGTGAACACTGATATGCGCGAGTGGCTATTTTGATTCACAGTTAGGACCTCGCGAGGCTCGCGTGAAGATAAGTCAAGAGATAAATGAACCATGCGAAGTTCAGTGCATGCAAAGTGACTACTCGCATAGTTCATAATGATCTATGCAGCATGCCACTTTAGAAAAATTAGGACCTCGCAAGAGCTTCTTAAGGCTCTAATTTCAGCACTGCTGCTTGCCAGGTTCCTTTTGCACTGCCAAATTCAATGCATTTCTGTCACAACCCCTCTCCATATCAATTTAGGCACATGCCCCTTCATGATTCATGGCACACAAATGATCCAAGTACATCACAGCAGTAGATCAACAGTTATAACATCAATTTATCCCAAAGTACATGCTACTAATGACACAACATATTTATCATAATGCATAGAAACTAATATGCGTAGCTCACCCAACACATACAATATATGCACAAACCTCAGTAAAAGCAGACTCATAAAGCTAGATTTAGTCTCTCTAGACACTCAAGCATGCATAACACTCAAAAACACTCAAAACATAGCTAATGAAAGAATTAAACAACACAGAAGACAACTATTTTACAAAATGTACATGGTTGTAAATCACTCAAGAGTGGGAGGATCTTGAAGATACATGGTTGCAGAGGACTCCATAGAATTTTCTACACATAAATTGAGTCTCTGACCATTCACCTTCATGATCCTTCTAGATGTGGGGTCCATTATCTCCACAGCCCTAGATGGGAATGCATGAAGAACAATAAAAGGACCATCCCATCTGGTTCTTAACTTTCCTAAGAAAAATTATAACCTGGAGTTGAACAACCATACCTTGGCACCATTCTCAAAGTATTTTCTCAAAAGGCTCTTGTCGAAGAATGCCTTAGCTTTCTCCTTATAGATCTTTGAGTTGGCAAAAGCATCTAATCTCAGCTCAGACAACTGCAGCTTCCTGTGTACACCAGCAGATATTAGATCCATGTTTAAACTCTTAATGGCTCAAAAGGCCTTGTTCTCTAACGATGCTAGCAAATGACAAGCTTTGCCATAGACTATTCTAAATGGGGACATTCCAATTGGGGTCTTATAAGCAGTCCTATAGGCCCACAATGCATCAGTCAGTTTCACAGCCCAATCCTTCTTGTCAGTCCTCATTGTCTTCTCCAGGATGTGCTTGATTTCCTTATTGAAAATCTCCACTTGCCCACTAGTCTGTGGGTGATATGGACTAGCAATCCTATGGGTAACATCATACTTCTTGAGCAAGCTGTTAAAATTTCTGTCACTGTTGATGGCTCTAGGGGTGCCAAATCTGGAGAAAATATTTTCCTTTATAAATTTTAGTACTACTTTGTGGTCATTGGTCCTCGTGGCAGCTGCTTCCACCCATTTGGAAACACAATCTACAGTCACATGGATGAAATTATAACCATTGGAAGGAGGAAAGGGTCCCATAAAGTCTATTCCCCAAATGTCAAATAGCTCCACAACAAGGATGGACTACAGTGGCATTGAATTTCTCTTGGAAATGTTATGCATCCTTTGACATCTGACACAGGCCTGACAGTGTATATGGGCATCCTTAAACAAGGAAGGCATATAAAATCCACACTGCAGCACCTTAGCTGCTGTCTTTTTCCCACTGAAGTGACTCCCACAGGCATTTTCATGGCACATGCTAAGAATACTGGGGAAATTACAATCTGGGACACACTTCTTGATGATCTAGTTTGCACAATATTTGTATAAGTAAGGATCCTCCCAGAAAAAGTACTTGACTTGTGAGAAGAATAAGTTTTTGTCCATCTTGGACCACTGGGAAAGGATCATGCCTGTAGTAAGATAATTAACTATGTTGGCAAACCATGAGACAACAGCTTGAATGGCAAATAATTACTCATTAGGGAAAACATCTCTAACAGGTGTAGCAGCACATTCATCCAATACAATCCTAGACAGGTGATCAGCCACCACATTTTCTACTCCCTTCTTTTCTTTGATTTCAAGATCAAACTCCTACAGCAGGAGGATCCATCTAATCAACCTAGGTTTGGCATCTTTCTTGGCTAAAAGGTACTTGAGGGCAGAGTGGTCTATAAATACAATAATTTTTAATCCAAGTAGGTAAGGTCTAAATTTATCCACAGCAAAGACTACTGCCAGCAGTTGTTTCTCAGTTGTGGTGTAATTAAGTTGAGCTTTTGCCAATGTCTTGCTGGCATAATATACCACACATGGATCTTTTCTCTGTCCTAGGACAACACCTGTAGCCAGGTTTGATGCATCACACATCAGATCAAATGGAAGGGAGTAGTCTAGGGCTTGGATCACATGGGCAGAGGTTAAGAAATTTTTTAAGACCTCAAATGCTTCAAGGCACTCAACATCAAAATTAAATTGCACATCTTGACAAAGCAAGTGGCACAAAGGTTTAGCAATTTTATTTAAATCCTTGATGAACCTCCTATAGAATCTTGCATGACCCAAGAAAGACCTGATCTGTTTGACAATTTTTGGTGGGGGCAAGTGTGAGATTAAGTCAACTTTGGCTCTATCAACCTCAATGCCTCTATGGGACACCACATGGCCCAACACAATGCCTTGTGTTACAATGAAATGGCTCTTTTCCCAGCTCAAGACCAGGTTGGTCTCCTCACATCTTTGAAGAACCAGGCTGAGGTGACGCAAATACTGACTAAAACTATCCCCAAACACAGAAAAATCAACCCTAAAAATTTTAAAAAATTTGTCAATCATGTTCCAGAAAATAGCATACATGAACCTTTGGAATGTGGTTGGGGCATTACACAGTCCAAATGACATTCTTCTGTAAGCAAAAGTTCCAAATGGACAGGTAAATATAGTTTTTTCTTGGTCCTGAGGATACATAGGTATCTGATTATAACTAGAGTATCCATCAAGAAAATAGTAGTATGCTTTCCTAGCCAATTTATCCAAAATCTGGTCTATGAAGGGCAAGGGGAAATGGCCTCTTCTTGTTTTGGAGTTGAGCATCCTATAATCAATGCAAACTCTCCAACTAGTGGTCTCCCCGGTTGGCATCAACTCCCCAGAATCAGATCTGACAACTGTTATACCAGACTTTTTGGGGATCACCTCGATAGGCGATTCCCATTCGGAATCTGAAATTAGGTATATGACCCCAGCATCTAACAGTTCCACCACCTCCTTTAAGACCACCTCTTGCGTATGAGGATTCAGTTTCCTCTGCATTTCCCTAGAGGGTTTGGAACCCTCTTCTGGATGTATCTTATGCGTACAAACTGATGGATCAATCCCCCCTAAATCTGCTATTATCCATCCTATTGCTTTCTTATGTCTCTTGAGTACCCACAATAATTCCTCTTCATGCTCACTATTAAGAGAGGATGAGATGATCATAGGAAGTTTATTGTCCTACCCAAAAAAGGAATATTTTAATGTTTCTGGCAGCTATTTAAGCTCTAGATCAGGTGGACTCTCAATAGAAGGCAACAAATGTGCCTTGGAGGTTTGAGGTAGGGGTAACAATATGGGTTTCAAAATGGACTGCTGCACTAGGCCCATTGAAGACTCTATTGTGTTGTTGTCTTCATTACTGCAATTTTGGGCCTCCTCCTAAACCTTAGTCCACACACTTTCAAAATCATTAAAAACTTTATCCCAATCCAACATATTGGATAAATTCCCCTCAACTAGGTCCTCTAGTACATCCACTGCAAAGCAGTCCTCATTGTCCAACTAAGCTTGCTTTGTAGTATTGTACACATTTAATTTTGTTGCCATGTTCCCAAATGTAACTTCCATCACCCAAGACCTGCATTGAATGCAGGCATTGGCTGTGGCTAAGAGTGGCCTGTCGAAGATCACAGGAATTGGGGTGCTACTCTTTGAAGGTTCCATATCTAAGACCAGAAAATTATTTGGGTAAAAGAACTTGTCCACTCGCACCAGCACATCCTCAACCACACCCGTAGGCTTCTTTTCAGACCTGTCAGTCAACTGGAGTACAATAGGAGTTGCTTTCAGCTCCCCAAACCTAGCTGCTCATATACCGAATATGGCAGCAAGTTGACACTGGCTCCCAAGTCCAAGAGAGCCTTTCCAATGGTGTGGTCTCCAATAATATAGGGGATTTAGGTACCCCTGGGTCCGACAATTTTACTAGTGTGGCTATAGAAAACACAGATTGCACATTTTCAACTGCGAAGACCTTGGACAGATGGACCCTTGCTTTCCTCTTTTATGTACACAGGTCTTTGAGAAACTTGACATAGGCTAGAACCTATTTTATGCCATCAAGCAAAGGTAAATTAATCTTAACTTGCTTGAAGGTCTCTAGCACTTCCTCCAATTTGTCATTCTCCTTATCAAAAGGGGAAGGATCTTTAGGTGCATGAGGAAATGGTAGTTGTGGTACTGTTGGTACCTCAGCTGCATGCCTAGCCACATCAGCAAAATTTCATTTTTTTTTCCTTTGCTCATTTTTTCCTTTTTGTTGGGGCTCAACTACAACCCTTTTATTTTGTTCCTGCTAGTCTCCAGTTGGGGGTGAGTAATTCCTCTACTTTTCACTCACATTTTCCTCTTCTACACTCTCATTTATCTCCTTTTCCTGCCTACCCACCTAGTTATCAACCACCCTGTCACTCCTAAGGGTATTGATTGCCTTAGCCTCCTCATGAGTTGAAGAGCCTTCTCCAATCATATAATGACCCTTTGGATTATTCATGGGTTGACTAGGCAGCTTGCCCTCTTCTCTCTTGGCCAAAGCATTAGAGATTTGACCAAGCTAGTCTTCAATTGTTTTTATGCTCTGACTGTGAGAGTTCACAGTTTAAGATAAGGAACAAAGGTTTTGCAATGAGGATAAAACATGTTCCTCAAAAGATGGGGCCCTAGGCTGTGGTGGGGGCAATGCCAATTAGTTCTGCTGTGGAGCTATTTGCTGGAAGGCTTGTCTAGGTGCATAGCCCTAGCTATATTATTGTTGTGGTCTATATAGTAAAGCCAACTGCTACTGTTGGGGTTACTGATATGTGTCTTGTCTCCACCTCAAATTGGGGTTGTTTCTCCATTGATACCCAGCAGGTTGCTATCCAAATGATTAGGTAGCAAGGACATGTTACATGACCAATTCAGGATATTGATTGGCTGATGGGCATTCCTCAAGTGAATGTGTGGGCGACTGGCATATCAGACATGCCTCTTCTAGTTGTGCAGTCAGTCTAGGTTGTATCACATTCATTAATTTATCAAATTTTAGGCTCAGGTTGTCCACCTTCCTTTCTAAGTCATTAGGCACACTAACTTCATACATCCTTCCTCTTGAAGTGACTTCTTTCCCCATTTTAGCAGGAATCTCTATGTAATTTCGGGACAGAGACTCTTGCTGTATGAAATTCTCACTAATAACATCAAAAAGTTCCCAGGCCTCATCAGTTGTCTTGTGGAGGTAAGTGCCCCCACATGACGCATCCACCATATCCCTGCTCTTGGAATCAATTCCTTAGTAGAAGCACTAGACAAGCTGCCACTCAGGAATTTGGTGGTAGGGATATTGCTTTAATAGCTCTTTAAGCCTCTCCCATGCTTGATGGAAATCCTCAGTTGGGGATTGAGCAAAGAAAATTATGCTCTTCCTCAATTGGCTGGTTTTAGACATAGGGAAAAATTTAGCCAAAAACTGGCAATTGAGATCATTCCATGATTGTATGCTATTGGCTAGGAGCATGGAGAGCCAAGTTCTGGCACTGCCCTTTAGTGAAAAAGGGAAGAGCCTCAGTTTGGTGGCTTCTTCTCCAAAGCCAGCAATATTGAATGTGGTGCATAAGGCAAAGAATTCATCAATATGCTTATATGGGTCCTCCTTACTTAGCCCATGAAATAAAGGCAGCATTTGGATGATGGATGATTTGATCTTATAATTTTCTTAAACAGCAGGGAATTGGATGCAGAAAGGGGATGTATATACCCCTGGTGCATTGAATTCCTTCAAGATTCTTTGTTGTTCACCCATCTCAGTTGACTCAGCATTATTAGTAGGGGTTTGTGTGGTCAGTATGGGTCTACAGGCCCTCTCTATCTCGGTATTTGGAGGTTCTAAGTCAGGGTTAAGGGACATCCTACCCAGGATGCACACACAAACAACAAGTAAGGAATGAGCCTATAGCACACTTAAAGATTAAGAAAAACAAGAAAAGAAATTTCAACTAACTATACTACTGAAAGCACATTTCAATAGAAATATAACTGAAATAGGGGGAGGAATGAAATGCAAACTAGGGTCAGCAAAGCTCCCGCTGTAGCTCTAGCTTCTCCTTTTTCTACTGTTCTAAATCCGTGAAAAAAATAATAAAAATCAATAGTTCTTTTATTTAAAAATAGAAACTGCTACAAATAATTTGTAAGCACAAAATTTAAAACTCAGATCTACTAATTAGATCAAATATCCCTGATAGCGGTGTTAAAAACTTGTTGGTCATATCCTAGATGCTGCTTGATTATTTTATAAGAGAGGTGTGGTAAAAATATGTCAAAAGGTGGAGTGATATGGATGAAGACAACACTCTAAAATATACACCGTCTTGCAAGATCCAGGGCCTGTTGTAGCAAGTTTTGATAAGAAAGGGTTGTCCCACAGGGAAAATTGATCTAGAACCTCAAAGGTTGTATTAGTAGATCTCCATGTCTGAGTACGGATCTGGCAATCCTAAAGAAAGGGAGTTTGTTGTCACAACTAAAACTAAAATAAACATAATATAAAACTACACTCCTATGCTATAAGAAAGGGTTTAAGAAGGATGATGGTGGTTAGTTGAAATAAAGATAAAATGATGAGAAGTAAGTAGCTTAGAGTAATTCAGTATTGCAACTCAGATCTAGAAGTGACTCTGCAGCAGTCCTTCAGATGGCTACAAAAAAGCACATCTATCAGGTAGAAAAATCTCACCTAACCCAAGGGAATGGATTGATCTTAAGGCTGTAGCCTGTCCACTTCAATGGTCACAGACTATCAAAGGGATTTCCTCCATTCAATGGATCAAATCAGAACATGAACATCATTGTAGACACTATGTTTGCAAGGCTACACAAGCTCATGCATCTACAGGAGCAATCAGCCCTTAAAAATCCAATGGAAACCACAGACAATAAGAGGGTAAATGGGGATTTAGACTCAGCTGGTCATTGCTATAAAAGGCCTGCAATGACACAGCTCACAAGTCTGCAATCTCTACAGAATATCAGATCTAAGAACTGATGATGGCATTGTAGCATAAGGGAGAGTTTGGTTCTGCACTATCTCTCACTTGGCTACAAGCTCAATTACAGAGAAGAAGAACCCATTTCAGATCGTTGATTGAGACCAGCCTTAGGGCTATAGTCTGTCCAATTAAATGATCACAGGCTATCCCAGAGATTATCTTCCTCATAGATGATGAGATAGAATAAGAAAACTGCTGCTGTCACCATGGTTACAAGGCTACACAAGCTCAAGTAGCAATGGGTGCATCAAACCTATAAAACCCTATGTGAGAAACAAAAGGAAATGTAGATTTAATTGAACTATAAACATGGCATTGCATTGATTTAAAATAAAACATACAATGTTTGCCCTCAAGACAACAGCTAGTGCAAAAGCTCAAATCAGCTCCCAAAGCTTACACAATACCCATTGCAACTGAAGTAAACTATCTACTTACAAGAAATCTTAGCCAGTAAATATTGAGCTAAGGAAGAAGAAAAAGAAAAGGATGACCTAACCCTAACCCTAAATGACCTAAGCACTCTCAAGCTCCCAACCAAAATAGGTTAAGGGGATGATGTTATTTCACATAAAAATTACAACTTAAATACACATTGTGCAAAAAATATCTTGCTCTGGCCAATAGGGGAAGAGGAGGGGAAATGCCCCATTTGCCACTGCTGTCGTGGCTCCTTTGCAGCCCTTGGATGCCTTGGGATGTGGGAACAGATTAGAGCCTCGGTGTGTGTCCTAGAAGTGGGGAAATCCCTAAAGTGTCCTTGTGTATGAACTGAGAAGGCAGGAGCCCGAGTTTCGTGAGGGTGAGTGTTGTACTTTGGCCTCTTGTGAGGTTGTCGCGTGGATGTACTAGTAGTTAAATGATCCTCGTGAGGTCCCTTTTGTATTGAGTAGCGTAGCTCGTGCATATGGTCCTCTAGGTGGCTCATGTCGCGAGGATCTCGCTGGGCTAAATTGCGTCTCACAAGGCTCTCATGAGGATAAGCTTTGAACTGCGCAGGGTTGATCGCTAGGATGGAATGCACTTCTCACATGGTTGGCTTTGTCTTTGACGCGCACGGGGTCTGCGTGAGAATTTCGCAAGAATATTTTTTGGGGCTCTCTCTCCTCTTGAGCTGCGCAAGATGTGTGTGAGCTTTAAGTTTACTGCAGTGCACTGCATGAGATCTGTGCGAGGACTTTTATTGCTACAGGCTTGAGCTTTTCTGCACTCCTCTCCAAAGTGAGTTGTGTGAGACTACACAAGCTCTTTAAGTGCTATAGGCTGGAGCTTCGTGAGATACTCGTGAGGAGACTTTCTAGGCAGTTGGAACTACGCGAGTACCCTTCTTTGCTTCTCTACTGCTATGCGCATCCTACTGCAGCAGTTTCCTCTGCTAGGGTTCATCTTTCTCTCATCTATCTGACTTCTAGGGCCCACTTAAGCAACCAAAATGGTCACTATGGTGTGTACTACCATTGTGTATCCTCTATTCTTCCATCAGCTGCAGCCCTTGGCTTTAAATCTCTCTTCTTGGCCTCAAAATGGGGACTTTTGCACTAAGCTACACTTATTATTACTAACTACAAAACACACTCAAAAGATGATTATTAAATGGCTCCAAGGTGTAGTAAAGGCTAGGTTAAGAGGTAAAAAATGGTATCTTTCAATGCTTAACAATACCTGGTCTGAACCCGAGCTTAGTAGAACATCGTCTAGTCCTGGGACCCGATGCTAATCCTATCAAGTAGAAACTGAGAAGAATGCACACATAAACTATGCTACAAGTCAAAGAAGAGGTAGATAAGTTACATAAATCAAAATTTATCCAAGTCATTCTCTACCTTAAGTGGATTGTAAATATTGTACCAATTGCTAAGAAGGCTTCCCACTCCCACGCATCGACACCCTGGTCGATAATACTGCCGGACATGAGATGTTGTCCTTTATGTATGGCTTCTCTGGATATAATCGGATCAAATTAGTAGAATTTGACCAGTAGAAAACGTCATTCACTATGCCATGGGGAACCTACTGTTACGTCGTCATGCCATTCGGCATGAAAAATGCAGGTGCAACGTATCAGCTCGCCATGATGGCTATATTCCATGACATGATGCACAAATGCGTAGAAGTCTACATTGATGATATACTAGTAAATTCACAAACTCGGGTAGGTCATGCTCAAGCACTCTGACTTGTGCTAGAACGATCCAAAAAGTATCAACTAAAAACAAATCCAAAGAAATGTGTGTTCGAGGTAACTTTCGAAAAACTATTAAAATTCATACTCAGCAAACGTGGAATCGAAGTTGATCCAATAAAAGTCCAAGCCATTCTCAAAATGTCGCCTCCCTGTTACAACAAAGAACCACGAGGCCTGATAGGAAGACTGCAATACATTAGGAGGCTCATCTCCCACCACTCAAACCGATGTGATCCTTTCTATAGACTACTTAAAGGAGGAACCGAGTACATATGGGATGACCAGTGTCAGCAAGCCATCGACAATATCAAGAAGTACCTCCTCAACCCACGGATACTATCACCACTAATTCCTGGAAGACCCTTGATCCTTTATGTCTCAGCCAATAATAAAGTAATGGGAGTCATTCTAAGACATCACGACGAAGACGGGAAGAAGGAGAAGGGCATCTACTACCTCAATAGGATGATGGTCGAGTATGAGCAGAAATATGCAGTAATGGAGAAGACTTTCCTAACACTAGTGTGGGCCTAAACGTAATTATGACATTACTTTGGAGCTCACAAGATAACGATACTTGCACGCATGGACCCTTTGAAGTACATATTCGAGAAGCCTGCTACATCTGAAAAGATTGCTCGATGGCATATGCTACTACAAGAGTTTGACATCACCTATGTCACACAAAAGTTTATCAAAGGACAAGCAATTATTGATTACCTCGCTAATCTCCCACTCCCAGAAAATGATCCAGTATCGGCTGACTTCCCCAATGAAGACCTGCTCTCAATTCAAGCAGTAGAACCCAGTAAAACTTCTTGGACTTTATACTTTGATGGGGCTCTTAATCAGAAAGGAAAAGGCAACATAATAGTTTTATTAAGCCCGTAAGGAGTTGTCATACCTAAAGCCTTTCAACTCGACTTCCCAGTCATTGATAACGTTGTTGAATACAAAGCTTTTATTGTCGGATTACGAGTAGCACTACAACTGGGCATCAAGCAGTTGAAGACCATCGGCGACTCCAAACTTCTGATTTCACAAGTTATTGAGAATGGAAGACGAAAGAAAGAAGATTGATGGCATATTTGGAAACTGCACAGTTCATGGTAAAGAAGTTTGAGAGAATTTCCATCACTCATATCCCAAGATTAGAGAATGAGTTGTCAGATTTCCTCGCTACGCTAGCCTCAGTCATCCAAATACCAGTCGGACAGAGTACGAAATCCTTCGTCATCGAGAAACTAACCACACCGGCACTTGAGGTAGCCTTGAAAGTGATGCTAGAACTACAAGTCCTCCCGAAAACTATCAAACAAGAAAGATCCACGATAAAAAGATCCACAAAGAAGAAGTTATCGTCGCAACCCTCAAATTTCAACAATCACCAATTAATGATGGACAGACATGGTACTAAGATATCTGGAACTTTCTACAACATCGATATATCCCTCCTTATGCCTTGAGGATTGAGCGGCAGACAATAAGGAACCGATGTGCCAAATACTGCATCCTAGGAGAGGTACTCTATAAAGAAGCCTTCACTAAAGGAGTCTTACTACGATGTGTCACAGAGGCCGAAGGATAATACATCATCCAAGAAGCACACGCCAGTGCCTGTGGTACTCACACTGGTAGACAGAGACTCACAAACCAAATCATATGACAAGGCTACTACTGGCCCACAATGATGAGAGATTGACACGTCTACGTCCAATGCTGCAAACAATGTCAGGAGCATGCCGCACATATCAAAGTTCCATCGATTGCATTAAATCTCATAACCTAGCCATGGTCGTTTACAATGTGGGCTTTCAACATTATTGGACCCTTCACAGATACAGTCGGGAATACCCACAAGCACGCCTTCATTCTTACCACAACCGAGTACTACACCAAATGGGTCGAAGTCAAGTCATATGTCAAAATCACTACTTCAATGCTCGTGAAATTTATTATTCAAATATCATCACAAGGTTTGAAGTTCCTAAAATGATCGTCACCGACAATGGACCGTAATTCATCGCTGTGATGACTAAGTGACTGTGTAAGAGATACAGCATCGACCTGCAGCACTCGTCACCCTTCTACCCCCAGAGTGCTTCTTATAAACAATCAGGCCAATTAGCTCCATTGCTTTTCTCCACTGTTCATTTTAGAATTTAGATCAGTGTTTTGTTCATGGCCTCTTTTTGTCCATTCCATGATCATCAAGTTGTACTCATAGAGATGGTACTTATATTTCATAGGTTAAGCCTGCCTCCTTCCCATACATGAGGAGATAAGGAGTGTTGCTTTGCTCACCTAGTTAGAGTAGCTTGATGAGACTCGCCTAAGGGCAGCCGACCATGCATAAGTATATCTAAGGAGGGTGTCTATAGCCTACAATAAGAAAGTCCTTGAGCAAACTTTTGAAATTGAAGACTTAGTCGTGAAGAAAATCATGCCCTCTAAGCATGCTCACCCAAAAGGGAAACTAAAGCCAAATTGGGAAGGACCATATGTTGTAGCAGTCACATACCCTGGGAATGCATATAAGCTGGTGAACCAAGATGGGGAGGAACTTCTTAACCCATGAAATGCCATGTACCTGAGAAAATACTACCCTTTGCATAGTGACCATCATGTTCCGTAGTCAGACCTAGATACTTATACTTACCACCCTCGCAGTCATCGTGACTCATTCACTATTCATACATCATTATTTTCAAGGATATCTTTGAAATCTTCTAACTCATTGCCCACCTCCTTATTCTGGCAATTTGAATTGAAGGACTAGTGGAATACCCAACTTTTTAAAAAAAATGTTGGTAACAACCGATTCTCACCCCCTTCCCCGTCATTGGAGATGTTAGAGCATAAAAAATGAAGATGTTAGGCTCAATCAATACTCACTATTCTTGTGTTACCAAGCTACTTTCAAAATATATACATGCATCCAGAGAGAAACAAAAGTGAGAGTGCGAAAGAGAGAAAGAGAAGAAGCATAACAGAGAGAGCAATACAACGAGTGAACAAGTCAATGAACCCAGAGAGGCATAAGGCAAATGTGAAGATATTCCTGATAACTTTATTAGGAAAGTATAAGCAAATCGCAAGGGCATCCTTGGTATCTTCACACTACTAGATATTATCGTTAAGTGGTGGGAGGAGGATTAACTCCTGCTAACCAAAGAATGTGAGACATTGATGGTGCCGAAACATGACGAAGAGCTCAACCATAGCACTACATGTCACCCGAGAAAAAGATTGTTGCCTATCCCTTTTAAAGTTTTCGAGAAGAAAATTATCCGTACATCGCCTTATCCCTTTTTCACTCTCTTGTTTTTATTTTCGAACGATGAGTCAAAACCTTTCTTAAGATACTTTCATAAATGAAATCGAAAACTCGTGAATGACGACTGATGCAATCACCCATTATTTACCAGTCATCCCCCTCCTATCAAGGCTTTGGGATATGATGGCCACTGCCAAAGGTAAAACCCGACATACGACTGACATAACCAAACATCCTCTCCGATGCAGCAACATTATCAGGCAATCTTCTTCAAAATTAACTCACCAAACACATACATAGCCCTCAATAGACTCAAATGCTGGCAAAACCCCAGGAAGGCTCCATTGTCCCTTGACACTGGGCATTTTTTTTCGAAAAAATGGATCACATCAAGGCCCTTGCTTTCCCGAAGTTAGGTATAGGACAATAAGGTCATTACTCGAGGAAGACTGCCAAAGACATCACACTCCAATTTAAGATACCACCCCCCATTGACAACTAGCAAGGGAGAAAATAAACATACTAATGATCTCATCTCCATGTGCAGATTTAAATAGCCTTCAATTGCTATGGGGCCAGCTCAAAAGCATCAAAGTCCCAATAACAAATGATGGCATCTAAGTAAGCATCTAAAACTTAATAGAAAAGGCAAAGTGGAAAAGCGAAAAAGGTACATCTAAAAATAAATCTATATATCATAGAAATTTTTACATGAATGATCGGGGGTATACCCCATGTATATACAATGAAGAAAAAACTACAAAAATGCACCCTACTCACTCTGCTGCCTCTGGGATGGGCAGCTGCTATTGTCTCCAGTATCATCGATTTGTAGATCTGAAGTCTGATCCACCAAAATCTTTAGTGAAACTCCCGGAGTAGGTGGAGGCATCTTGGAAAGAGAAGGCTCGGCCACAAAACCTCCCTCACTCACTTGACTGGTGGATCGCTTGGACTGCAAGCGTGAGGGACTAGTTGCGAATACATCACAAAGAATAGAATCCTCGTGGACGTAATCCCTAACACACTCACAGGTCGTACGATGAGGCCGACCAGCCAAGGAGTCAGTAGCCTCCGACTCCGACTGAGCAAGATACCTGACCATCCCTCGCTCACTCCTCGCCAGCTAGTACTGCAGTCGATCTATAGTGGCCTGCATCTCAGTCTGCATGGTCTGTCGAATAGTATCCAACTCAATCACGTGGGTCTCTTGATGGATGATCAGATCAGTGAGCACATCCATGTGATCCTGCTTCGGATCACCTGAAACAATGCGACGTCTTGCCTCTAGGTAGGCACGAGCGTGCACAACCTCCAGACGAGACTCCTCGAGCGGATGAGCTTGCCTGAGAACACATAATTAAAACCAAATGCTAAACGAAGGATGAGAATGTTGAAAAAGTGGAAGAGAAAGTACTAGATCAGCCCGCTCCTGAAGAAGGCACTCAACCATCTCAGAAGTCACAGGATCAGCAACTGGCGTAGCGTGAGGAGGCGGCACCACTGTAAGTTGCTATAGGACAAATGAAGATGCATCAAATAATGTCACATACAGAAATGAAACTACAATAACTACACATACTTGAGGAGTGGAATCCTGAGGAGAAGCCTCAGGAGCAGAGTTAGGGATGACCTGCGCAAGATGAAACAAACATAAACTATACCTGAGTCTCTGGGCGTAACAAGGCAACTGTGGCCTCCCTCATCTGGAAGTCCTTAGCGACCATGCACTAAAGGCATTCCAAGACAATATTAGGAAAGTGCATCAAACAAAATAAATAAATAAAATAGAATAACCCAAACATAAGACTCACCCATTGATCTAACTCAACGCAAAGCTGAGCCATCGCTTGGTCCCCACGACTAGAGGACGTCGTTGAAGATGGATCGAAAGCTGGGGCAATCATCCCTGTGGTGGCGAGCCCTGCCCTCGGAAAAAATAACAAATAAGCATATCAAAAACATAAAACACTAAAAACTAACTAAACCAATTCAAAGATAATAGACCCATACTACCCGCTAAATCTCTTGTTGGCCTGCCCCTCCCGACCACCTGCTGCTCACCTCGAAGTAGCTCAATATACTGTCCCTGGCGAGCTACCTCGTCCTTCGCCATCCATCCTTGGTTGGCCTCATCAACACCTCATGGGATATCAGTTATCTAATTCAATGATGCCTACTTGGCACGTTGGTAGCCTCGAGCTCCCCCCCCACCTGTACAATCCTCTGCCCAAATGGTAGAACCCAGATGCGAGGTGTGAGCTTCACTCTGGAGGGGTAGGCCATGAAACAGATCAGTGCTATAATTTGAAGCATCAAATCCAAGACTTCATCGACTAGAAGTTACTAATATTCAAGCAAGAAGACAAGCATCATTTAGACCCTCTTCCCATTCATGAGGTTGGAAGTAGCAGCACAACTCCTACTGCAAATATGATCTACATCGAGGAACGGAGAGTGAATCGTGCACTGCTCATCACTTTCCCAAGGATTAAGGTCCACCTTTATTCAACAAAGGAAAATTCTTTCTTTGATGTCAATATGGTTCTCCCAGTTCGGCCCTCAACTGATCCTCTACCGCCCTAGCCTCAGAGATGGAGGTCGTTAGAGACCTCAACATCACCTCATCCGGACGAGGAGCACTCCCTATACACTCCATCACCCTATGAAGGGCATCCATCGCTCTGTGGACCCCGGGCCTAAGATGGACCTGATCCAGTGCAACTAGTCTTTCCCTCAATACCGAGGCAGAGCCAGGTATGCCGACACCAAAGGAGTTGCTCTCCTAAAAGGTTCATGTGAAGAGACAACCCCCACCGAGAACCTGAAACCATCTCGTGAACTCTCGGGTGTCTATCTCATCACGCGCCCTGTCACTGTGGTCCCCCAACTTTGAAGTTTGTGATCCGATCCTTCATCTTCTTCTCAAAATCTTGGCTGGAGGGACCAATCATCCTCTTTGCCACTCAAAGGCGAATCTCCGAGGGGACCCCCTGTGGGAGCCCTAGCTATCGTGCCACTCGAGATAAGTGGATACGCTCCACTTTCTCAAAACAGCGGACCCATATGTCCACACCAAAGAATGTCTGACCTGAGTGAATGATAGCCTAGCCAACATCCTCCCTGGCTTTTTAAGGCCTCTAAATAACCTATAACAAAAAATAAACCAAACAGCTCGTCAGTAAAACCTAAAAAAACAAAGTAAAATAAGCTAACAATGTAAACTAACCATACTTTTCCTTCATGCATGTCCTAAAAAATACCTCGTGTTGTTTGGAGGTCTAAAGACCAATGATGGTCCTCCATCACCCTCCGCCACACACTCATGCACGGGAAGGTGTACTAGGTCCCAATGGGGACCCTCGGGCGCAAGAAAGCGAAGTGATCAGACGCCCAGAACTAAACAAAAGACACAAGTATCAAAACAATCACTATAAGGAAATTAAAAATGATCAAAAACTTTTTAAAACCAATAATTAACTAAACCACGCCTAAATAAAGGGGAGGAAACCTCCTATAGTGGTGACACCTCTCCCTCGGCGGTATAGCTGCTCATATAGGTGCGCCAACGCTGCCACATCCCATGCATATACAGGGATTCGATCAAGATCCCTAAGAAGTGTAAAAAATAACCCCATCACACACCCTCGGGTCAAGGACAAAAATAGTACGACACCAAAAAAGTGAATCAGGAATGCCCTGATGACATGATTTGCCTCCACCCCCAGCTCCAATATAGGCGCATGTGGCCTCATCACTCCACAACACCCCTCATACGTCGCTCTACTCTCGTGATTGCGTCTCGGGGGGGGACAAATCTACTGGCGAAAGTATAAAAAAACCAAGTAACCCAGATCAATGCCGATCCCTGCTAGGCTGACACTCGAGCTCAAGCAGGTCCTCGTACACCTCCAGGTAGTCCGACTACATATGCCCTATCACGGGCTCTCCTCAAATCGAACCTCGATGATGCGGACCCAGTCCTCTGGGGTCGGTAGCATCATCCCTGTCGGTAAGAGCAAAGTCTACTGCTCCTCCCTCCATCTCTCTAAAATAGCCCTGTTCAAACCCCGATCAGGCTGAAAGGGCTCCAACTCCAAAATTGGCCTGAAGCCGAAGGTCGCCAACCTCTCCTACTAGAACTTAGTGAGGGCGCAATATCACATGTGGGACTCCTCCCAGGACGAAGTAATAGACAATGGAGGAGGCTCCTGAGGGAGCAATACAACGAAAAAGAAAAAAAAGAGCATAAGATGGAACTTACAATGATAGCAAAATGATTACGACAAAAACACGATAAAAAAGCAAAGAACAAGTAACAATTGGCAATGCATGGAGAACAAATAAACTAAAAACTAAAGCAATAAAAGAACTAAACATGTAATGATAGGAAGCTACGATAGGCATGTAAAACATGAGAGAAATGATATAGGGTGATAAAAATAAACATGACCTAAGACTAGATACAAGCATTATGCATGAATGCTCATGCAAGCTATAACTAAATGCAGGTTTTGCATAAAGTAAAGAGGGTTTCATATCCTAGAAATCTACGTTATGACCTAAATGCCTAGAAAAGTAAAGAAGACTCTTATTCTCGGACACCTACCTGATCCCTCGTAAGGGCATCCTCCAACGGAATGCATATCTGATGCGGAGCTTGAGGCGGAGCAGCATCACCATCGTCACCACCAGTACCCTCAACACCAGCAGGGATCTCACCTCTGTCGACCCCGACACCCACCTCAAGGACACCCTCCTCTCCTCCCTCCACACTCGGAAGCTTGAGCATCTCAACCTCCAACGTAACTGCCAACTCCATCTCTGAAGCAGTCGCACTAAACTTAGGCTCCATCTTAAAAGAAAGATCTCGAAAGCTGGAGAAAACACAAGAAACGACACCAAAATCTGACAAGCAGATAACGAGAAATTGTGAAAACACGGAAGCAAAGGCACTTTAAATCACTGGAAGCAAGAAAACGAGAAAGTTAGAGCGCACAAGTAAAAAGAGAGATTTTTTGCTTAAATAGATCTCGATCCATTGAGAGCATGAACCAACGCGTGCAATTGATTCACGCGCTAATACGCTCGTGCACATCTCCAGTTATGTGAAAACCGTCAGGCGCATAATTGAAGCTCCGTCTACCCAAAATACACGACAAACCGAAAACGCGTTGGTTTACCTGCGCACAATTTGAATCACGCACCAACATCGTTGCGAGCAATTCGAAAAGCCACCCTCACGATCCACCATTGTGACCCGCTGACCTTTAGTTACGTGCTCTCTACCCCACGCGTAACTGGATTATATACATGCCTTATGGCGCGCAATTTCCCCATGATCCTTCAATCATGCACATACCCCATACGCAATTGGATTACACCATATTAGTCCGCACACAATTACTAAACTAGAACCAAAAAATATATATGCAAGCCGAGAAGGCACATTCGCACACATACACACACATACACTTATATATATAACAATAATAGAATAGAATTATGCACAAACATAAAGATATAATAAATGAATAACATAACAGATCAAACTTCACCCCGAAAATAAATAAGAATACCCAAAACAATAAATGACGGTAGATAAAAAACTAACAACTAAAACAAACTCATGAATAATCAAAAACACAAAACCAACCAAAAGCCACCCGAAAACTAATCGTCGACTAAAATTAAAAGCCCAAAACTAATAAATAAAGACAAATGTATAATCAAACAAAATCATCATTTCCATACATATGGGCAAATTATTACAAATTACACCAGGGGCATCCCCCCTAAATATACAACTAAAAGATGAAACTTAAGACTAAAACATTTGAGCAACTCGCACTCGAATGATGATGGATAGGAGAAGTGATGAGTAGATGGCCCGTCGGTGCCTCTCAGCAACTTTCCATTCATCTGACAGTCCGGTTCGCCAAGAAGAACCATGAGTTGAGCAAGTCCTAAGACAAATCTCATCTTCTCATTCTCTGGCGCTTGAGTTGCCACTTATGATGCAATCTTTCAATTTTCATGGTCAAGTGGCAACGTAGCAGAGGCCGGAGCTAGTAGATGAAAAAGAGTGGCTCAGAGGAGGCCAATCAGAGGAAACGAAATATGAAGAAGAAGTGCTCTTTTCTTTAGCTTTCATCCCTCCACTGACCTCATCATCATCCCTACTTCTGACATAGTAGCACTTCGGGTCAGATTAACTTCACCAACCCTAGTGCTACTATACATCCCAACTCCCCCGATACCATAATAAATAAACCACCATTACAAAAAAAAACCGTGGGGTGTAGTACCCGAGATACAAAATAAACGGGGAGAAAAGACATAAAATAAAAAATAAACAATCAAATTTACAAATTCTAAAATAAGTTACAAGTTCATCAAAAACTAAATAAAACCCAAAATAAAAGCACCAAAACCCAAGCCCCTAGGTCCCTATTTGTAGGCCACAACCATGTAGCCGCAGCATGACAAGTGTCAAACCCATAGGCACCCCTCATCTATTTAAACCAGAAGAAGACACCTAGCCCTCTAAGAAACACAATCCATGGAAAATAAAGATACACTAATGGCAAAGAAACACTTAACCCTTAGGAAAAACAATCCATGACAAAGTAGACACACTAATAACATAAAGACACCTAGCACCTCCCAAATTCACACATTATTAACAAGTGTCACCCCAACAAAACAAGAGGATAAAACAAAAGCCCATACCTTAAACAAAACGAACACATGAAACCCCCCTTCACCATGACAAAAATTCTTCAGTAATCCAAAATAACCAAACAAAAATAATAAAAACCAAATAAAAATAACTATAAGGCCAACCAATGACCATGACAAACTACCCTCATCACCAGGACATCCCTAGCAACCCGAAAATAAATAAAACAAAATAAAATGAAGTAAGAATAAAATAAAAGAGGACTCCAAGAAGGGGAAAATCACCCACAGCCCCATCGCGACAAACAAAACTCAAAAGAAAGAAATAACCATCCAGATCATTCCCCAATAACCCATCACGACTACTCTGGCGAAAAAGAAGGTTACTAATCCCTCGCCATCGGGACATCCACTAGAAGTCGGGAAGCAAATAGGAATAAACATAAATGAACGAAGATAAATAGACAGAAAATAATATAACACAAAAAAATTTCATTCATAACTAAAAATTTGTACAAGTGTCATAGGAGGCATACCCCGTGAACATACAACCCAAAACGATAACATGTAACCTAACCTACAACCGAAAATGAAAACATGGAACCCAAAATGAACACAAAACCTAAAAAAATGTTAGGCACAGGAGGGAAAGGAATAATTAGATAACACATTTCCGTCCATTTGTAAGACTTCCCTCCCACCATCTTCACCTCATGCTAACAACAGGGATGGATGTTTACCGCCCTACTAGTCGGTCATTTCGACCATGGTGGCACCTCCAATAACGAACCTCTTTGACAACAGTGAAACCTCCAATCACACCTCCATCGGGAATCACTTCAGGACGAAGAACGGGCGAAATAATAAAGATCGGGAGAAACGACATCAAAGCCAATCGGTGGATCGCTAGATTCGCTAAAAGCAGGACACTCGGGGATCAGATTCAGAAATAAAGAGGATCGAATTCAGAAATAAAGAGGATTTTGAAATGAAGAAAATAAGAGAGCCCTACAAATATATCATCCCCTAGTTGATTGAGCGTCGTGCACTCCGTGCGTAATTGGATTACACACTTGACCCTACACATGTATTCTGAGATATGCGCAGTAGTGTACGCACGCAATTCGACCACCCTCGAATCTAAGAAGCGATGAACCAATCCCACGCCAGTCAAAGGGTACTAATTGCAAATAAGTGTTGCTGCCACCGCGCGGAATTCGAATCGTCACCTGGTTACTCAAGACGGCGATTAGGCAATGCTTTTATTGTGCATCTTGAACCATGTGCGTAATTTGATTACACGCGATAAATGACACGCGTAATTCCCAAACCATGATAACACATTCAACCGACAACCGACTTAAAACAGGATCAGCCACCCTCACTACCATGACCCACCACGCGATCACAACTATCCCACCACAACCCGAGGATTTAACCGAAGGAAGAAGCAGGTCAGTGATCATTAGTATACTACTTCTACTACTGAAAAAAGTCAACTAACTTGGATGATATGGGCTGTTGTGTGATTTTGCACACCCCCTGAACGAGTTAAACCTAACAGCTACCTCCCCCTAGAGGCCCTTGTCCCATCGTGTTACCTCACATATCAACGCCCCATTACGATAGGATGGATGCATAATCACCACCATCCTAATTCTTGAACTAAGCCAACCCAAACCCATTGTACTGCCGCAACCTCAAAATCTCACCACATCGTCAACAATAAGAGGCAAGTCCCGTCACGACACCATCCCATAGCATAACCCAAGATCTTCCAAAGAAGAAATAGACCACCACTATCCCATCAAAACATCAAAATAACCAAAAGCCACAGACACAAGGACACCCCATTGGATAAACAACAAGTCCCATTGTACCCACCACAACACACAACCAGAGAGGAAGCTCAACCAATACCCCATCGCTACAATCAACATGCCCCTCCACGAACCACACAAAGGCCCTCTGCTGGGAACATATCAAGTATCACCCCTCTCCACTCGATATTTTGTATAAATATAATTAGCTAATATTAAGTCAAACATTTTCAAAACTCGACTCTCCAGATCTACAGACTATTATAGTCCTCCCATAAGAGATATTCATCAGTATCCGCGAGAAGGTTAGACGGAGTATCCGACATAATGAATGTCATTTTAACAGCCAAACAAAGGACGGGTCCCTAAATCACATGCCGATGGATCTGCTCAATGACATTTCTAAAGCAACATTTTGGAAGTTTTTACCAAATTGATCTTAAGTTAAACCCTAATTTTTTCAAACCTCCCTTATTTATCAAACTTTTATATCTCATCACTCCAATACGTTCTTTCCCCTGAAACACTAAACACTGAGTATACTTAACTTAGAGGAATCACAAATGTCCACTGTAAAGGGTCCCTTGACGCGTCATTGGTGTGAGAAAAGATGCACTCGGCCTGACATGAGTTACAAAAGCCTTCGTCGTCACATTACATCATATTATCTGGTCACTTGACCTTATTTCTGAATATTCGTATGACACAACCCGTACCTCGTTTGTGTCAATTTCCCTCCGTTTGACTGCAATATGCAGCAGATGAAGATATGCGACGGGATGCGATATGCACTCGCGGTTGAGGATACACCTCTCGATCGCTACAATATGGCATGAGAATGTTTCCTTTATTAGCTTGCACTGATAAAAAAGAAAGCCAAGCATTTCATGTCAGCTCCCCAGTTCACACTTGTGCTTTGTCAAAGAAACCAAAAGGCACCCTAAAAGGGGGGTGTTTACTTCTTCAATGCATTCTTGTTCCACAAGAACATGCTGAAGAGGGGCATTTGTAGACACCCCATTTTTGCCCTCTTGGAGTATACAAACCTGTTCGGTAAACCTCTAACCTTACCCATGATCTCCGGAAAGGGACCGACCCTCTCCGAAGGCCCTAAAACCCCCACATTCGGGATTCATACACCATAAGCATAGTTTTTGGGGGAGCTCTGGGTTGAAATCTCAACCCACGGACTTGAACCCGACCCACATACAATTACGTGCCTACATTCACGTGCATAATTGATTACGCACATGGTTATATGCGCGTAATTGGTCCAAGTTGGACCAAGGTATACCACCCAAAGTTCCCTGATTATGTGCATTTCACCATGCACGTAATTGAATTGAGTGTGCTATTCGACATGCGCAATTAGTCCAAGTTGGACAGGGGCCACGATTCCCTAGACCGCTCGAATTTCCCTATTATGCGCATGATTTCATGTGCATAATTTGATTATGCGCATGGATGCAAGCACATAATTTGTTTCAAGGCATATTGGAACTAGGGCACCGGCTGAGCCAGTCAGCCTATCATTCCCTAGTTGGTGACCGACTTCCAGGGAATAGCACGCATGAATTCATGCGCACAATTGAATTGCACATAGTAAACCATCCGCATAATTGGATAATTACGCACATATCCCCATGTGCGTAATTATCCATATACCTATAAAAAGAACCCATTCCATAGCCCCACACACCAATTTTCTTCAACCAATTTCTTCTATGAAGTTCTCTCTTTCAAGCTTATTCCTTCTGAAGATTCGAGGAACAATCTCCCCCCCCCTCTTATCCTTAGATCTATCCTTAGGAAATCCCTAGCCCCTTTTTCAAAATAACCTTAGCCTTCCCAATTTGCCCAAGGGAGCTTACGAAGGATACCCGGGAATGGGCACAATCCTCCCAAGCATAGTGGGCCACCACCCCCTCCTTTTACATAGTCTCAGTAGGAATAGGAAGCTAAACTAGATAAACTATAGGCAACCCATAGCTGCTGAAGTTGGTCGACCGATGTTCGGTAAACGAGTCAACACGCATCCCGCAGAGCGTGATCAGTGACGTGTTACAGCGTCAATAAATATTTGCAGCCGACGATCGCATCAACCCAGGTATTTGTTGTCGCTCCAAGTGTGCCATAATTGTGTGCATTATTAATCAAAAATTAAAGAATTAAAGAATGCTAAATTATATGGATGTTAACTTATGAAAGGGATATCAGCACATTGGGGCTAACACTGGCCTGCAAGATCAGGGCCAATTGTAGCAAGTTTTAAAAGTAAGTATTTCAAGATCGTCTACAGAGAAGTTTGTCTAAAATGAGAGATAAACCTCCAGATCTGTGCTACCAGATCTGGCTCTATAATTATCTAAAATAAAGAATAGATAAAAGAGAGTGTTGGGTTTTGTCACGTTTAACTATAAGCAAATAAAGAAAAGAACTATCTACATGATCCAGATCCGAGTTGGGGAGATGTTTAAAATAAGACAAATGCAGAAATAATAGCTTCATGTACTTTAGCCTCTGAATTTTAATGGAGAGTCTGTAGTTCAACAGAGCAGATTCAATCTTCATCTGGCTACCAGCACAGATGTAAGAGAAATAAATCCGAATTAAGGAATAGGTTTAGACTTATGGCTATGATCTGTCCAATGGTCACAGATCATCCAATAGTTGTGGCCTATTCTTTAGTTCAGAACATGAACATCACTGTAAATGCTGCTTGAATTAGGTTACCAACGCTAATTCACACAGGGATGATGAATTAAGGGAAGGTGGGTGCGGGTAAGTGCATCTAAAGAAGTCTAATGCACTGAGGTGAGCATTCAGAGCCCTCGACATGACGCCAATGGAGAAGACACAGATTACAGGAACCTTTTAAAGTCCAACGTTACAATTACAGAGCACGGCTTAGAGAGCCCTCAGACTTACGCCCGAGCTTCTCAGAGAGCCCTCGATTCTGATCCTTGAATCCGAACTTGGAAGTACAAATCACTCACAATGGCTCTCAAAGGTACACTACAAGAAGGATTACAGGGGTTCGGATAAGCTATCCGACCGAATGAGGGAAACAGAGATGAAAACTCTAAAACTGGATACCCAAATTGGGCAAATGGTTCGCCTATTTATAGTTTTCCTAAGCCACTCAGATGTGTATCAACCAATCGAATTGGATAGATCAGATCAACCAATAGGAGTCGAGCACCGGATCCAGATCTGTTTTGGCCAATCGTAAATGCTTGATCCGTTCACCAATCAGAAACAGAGGCATCAATTTCGTTATGTAATTCAAAAATCTGTTTGAGCTTCTGAAGTTCCCGCCAAGTAATTTCATCTTTGGGTGTTCACATGGGTGGAATATGCCTTTGGTTTGTGCTCGTAATCTTCCTAATGTCCTTGGGTTTTAAAACGATTGCGCAGTAAAGTTTCCTCGAAATACCCTTCGGACGGCAAATCCCGTAATGCCATTTCAGATAGTTTAAGGCTTTTTCGCAAAGTAGTTTGGCTCGGTTCTTTTCAAAGCATTTTGGCTTCAAGTTCTTTTCGCAGCATTTTGGCTTCGTAAGTTCTTTTCGCAGCATTTTGGCTTCAGGAGATCGTTTCGCAAAGGGCATTCTTCTTTTCGCTTAGGTCATACTTCTATTCGAGGAGTGTTTTCTGCTTTTCGCTAAGTTCAAGGTTCTTTCCGAATAGTAGAAGTTCGTTGCGAATTGTCTTTTAGCTCCCATCCTTCTTTTGAATGGATCCTTCTTCTTCTTCGTGTCTTTTCTTGCTCTTTTAGGACCTTTTTAGCCATCGAGGCTATTTCTTCACTCCTCTTGAGTTTGACATGCGTTGTCGCTTTTTGATCATTTTAGGATGGTTTTTGATTTGGACCTGTCTTTTGGTTAGTCAGAAAATGCACACTAAAGCACTTATTTAGTCTTCTCAAGGGTCTTTCAAGGCTCATGTTTAGGGTGAAAATGGTATTTTTCACTACTTAACACACCTCTAAACCTAAGCTTTGCTAGTCCCCGAGCAAAGAAACATAAAAACAAAGTAAAGAGCCACTTTGTAGGAAGTATTTAGCATATGCAATGTTTCTTTTCAACCCCTAGGTGATCCCTAGAGGAGGAGTGAAGTCTCTGAGGGTTTTCAAAGTGAAGGTACCCACAAACTTCTCCATGAAATAGTTAACATCGCAATATTATCAAATGAGCAATCAAGGAGGGTTAGTTACTCTTGAATCAATGATGAAAGAAAATTTGATTATTGTTTGCACAGAATTTAAACATTTATAAACCTCATGAATGTTTCAATATTTCCAACTGTGAACATCATAGAAAATCATACAAATGTGCCAAAGAAGCTCATCCTATGGATAAAAATTAGGTTATAAGTCATACTTAAGGTGCTCAAGTTCCAACCCAAACACTCACGGTATACTCATGTTGTTTTTGTTGAGGTGTTCATTTTCACTCAAGCTCAAGAGCGCTTACATCTCCCAAATGGATCTGTAGCATGAGCATAGGCATGATTCTTAGGCAATGGCATCATTGACATCTCCTCACCATAGATTGGGTCACTTCTCATCTCCACATGACAGCTCACTCAACTTTGGATCACAAGGGCTTTTAATCTAGGTTTGTTTGTATGGCTTATGGAGTGAAGTTTCAAGGAAAGGCAATTTGAATAGAGGTTTGAATTTGAGAACTCGTGAAGTGCAGAGATGGTTCATGACTCCACCTTTTTGAGTTTAGCTTCTTTCTTCTTCTTTTCGAGATTCTCACATTCACGGATCAGTTCTTTCTTTGATCTTGCATTTTCAACATAAGGTCCCTTTTTTGCCTTTTTTGCTTGCAACTTTTTCACATTGTTTGTCTCTTCTTTTCTCACCACTATATTGCTGCTTTTTTGAGGTATTTTCTTCATTTTCTTGATGTTGCCCGAAATGGTCCATCTTCATTCTTTCTCCTTTACCTCCCAATTCTCGTGAGTGAGGGAAGGCTGAATTGGTTCCATAGGTTCAAGTACTTTTGAGTATTTTTGATGAAGAATTGTAGGATTTAGCTCAAATGGGGTACAAACAGGGCAGATTTTTCTTGGTTGGTTCTCATAGGTTCAAGTTGTCCAAAGAAGGCCTTGATCTTTTCCTCGCTTTCATGAGTGTCTTGTTACTTGTTTTAATTTGGAGTTTCTAACTTCTAGTGGATCTAATGCCTCACCCAATCCTTTGAATCGTAAAAATTGCCTCATCACTCTTCAACAGAGATGGAAAATATATGGGCTCAATTCTCCGGTTATGGTTTTTCCTTGAGCTTTTAAGTATATCTTTACCTTTTTCTTCCTTTTGACTTACTACGTCTTGATACGCAGATGTTTTATGGTGTAATCATCATGGAAATGTAGAATATCGCAAGGTTTAGAATGTCTAAATTTGGCAAAGGAATTTTAAATTTTCTAGTTGTCATGATTCTTAAGTAAATTAATACATTTCCTAATTACTTAGGTGATTCGCTGCTTATGTTAACTATTCCTAGGGGACTTGTCCGCCACACCCCAAACCTATGGGGAACAAAGTGTCCTCACCGGTTCAAAGGTGGCATGGTCACTTTATACCGGAAAAATTGAAGCAAGGCAAAGAACAATAAGAAGAAAAAATAAACATGCAGAAATGACATGGAGAATGGGAGAAAGTAAAGTTTATTAACTAGAAATATTTTACATAAAAAAAAGAAAAATAAAGAGAATAGGACAGTGTTTTTAGGGAGGGGGGTGGGGCGGTGGAGGTGGAAGTGGGAAGGTTGATTTTTTGTTTTTTCCGAGGAGGTGGAGTTGGGCCTCCTTTTCTTTGACCAAAATCGCGAGGACCTCTTGAAATTCGGCCCCAGAGGGGCCGAGCGGATCTGGCACCTTCGGTGGTGGTGGGTCCACCACATGGGGTAAAAGCGGTGTGGTGGCTTATTGGCTTGGTCGGCCATTTTGGAAGGGTGGGGAAAGATGTGGGAATTTGGTAGAGGTTGGTTATTTATAGGTAAGGTGGGGAAGCCGAAGGTGGGACTTGAATGGGGGGCATTGGGAATGCTCATGGCCCGAGAATCAGCGTGGGTCATTAAGTAGCATTAGGCATAGGGGAGGCGGAAAGTAACTGCATTTAATTCCCCAATAAGTGCGTAACAACCGAAATTGGGGGAAAGCGATGTGAGGAACCGTGTCCACACTTGTTGTTGTAAGGGAAAAACAAAGAAAATAGCAGCTCACTACAGATCTAAATGGTAGAATTTATGAAAACAGTAAACCGAAAGAAAAAGAAAAATAAAAATAAAAAATAAAAAATAGCCGAAAGCGTAAACTAAGAAGCAAGTAAACTAAGAAGCAAATAAAACAAATGCATGCATCAAACCGGGTTTATTCCTCCTAAATCAAAGAATGGTCCAAATTAATTGCTTTCTTGTCTTTTTAGAACTACCAATGCCTCTTCTTGCTCCTTTGTAAGGGAGGAAGAAATAATCTGTAGTGTTTGATGATCTCCCAAAATACATATTTCAGATTTTTGGGGAGCTGCTTGAGTTCCAATTGTGGGCCGAGAAAAGAGGGCAGCAAAGGTACCTTGGTAACTTGTGGAAGAGGGAGAGGAGCAGTCTCCAAGAGAGAGAACTTGATGATCAGAGTGCCTTGCACAAAGCACTCCTTTGAATTTGATCTCCTTTTCCTTCTTTCTCGTGATCCCCAATCCTTTTTAAATTCATGGTGGAGTCTTTACCTTGCGTAAATGTTTGGAAAGACTCCTCCACCAGCTCATCAATGATGTCAACATGGAAACATTCCTCAGAGAATTGAGGTTGAGTAACGATTATACACATTCAATTTAACTTTCATATTTCCAAAAGACACCTCCATGATGCCGACTGCATTGAATGCATGCATTAGTCAGAGCTGTGAATGGTCTTCCCGTAATGACAAGGATGGCAAGTGGTACTTTTGGTTGGTTCCATGTCCAACACCAAAAGTCAGGGTAGAAAAACTTGTCTACTCCTACCAAAACATCTTCAATCAACCCCATAGGTTTCCTTTCGATCTGCTACCTAGTCAGTAACACCACTTGAGTGGGTTTCAATTCTCCCAAACCTAGCTTCTCATAGATGTAATAGGGAAGCAAGTTGACACTAGCACCCAGATCTAGCAAGGCTTTCTCAATGGTGTGCTCCCAATGATGCAGGGGATTGTGGGGATTCTGTGGTCTTGCATCTTAGGTGGTGTTGCAATTGATAGCACTTGGTTGATTTTCTCCACAAAGAAAGGCCTTCTTGGATAAATGTATCCTAGATTGCCTTTTGTGGGTGCACACCTCTTTGAGAAATTTTGCATAAGCAGGGACTGCTTGATTGCATCAAGTGAGGTAGATTAATTTTAACTTGCTTGAATGTCTCCATCATTTCCTCAATTTTGTGTTTCCTTTGTCAAAAGGAGAAATCGATTTCATTGCATGGGGAAATGGGAGGTGAGGAACAAATTTCTCCTCCTCATCTTTTTCAACAATTGTTATTATTTTCCTTTTCATTTTTTTGAGTTTTCCGATGTAAATCAAACAAATATTAAACACAAAGCAGAATTGCCGGTTCTCAAGAAAAAACAGAAAAATGAAGAAAAGGAGAAGGATGCAAACTCAAGCAGATCTGCTTCCACTTTGGTCCAGCTTGTTCTTGTTGAACGGTGCTCCAAATCGCAAACATTCAAAACTGAGCGACTTTATTCAAATATTGACAAAACTAAAAAGAAAAACTCAGGGTACTGCCGAAATTTGACAAAATGACAAAAGTGTGGCAGCAACATTTATTCAACTAACTAGAAGGTAAAGAATAAAAACTCAGTAAAATAAAAAAAAATAAAAATTCTGATGGAGTAAAACAGGTTTTCTATACAAAATCAGAGACATTTAATCAAGCACTTGGAATGCAAAGTGCAAGTTTAAAGCAAAAATTAAAATAAATGAAAATAAACATAGGTCTATCTATTTTAGAACAAACTTCCCCGGCAACGGCGCCAAAAACTTGTTGTCGCTCCAAGTGTGCCATAATTGTGTGCATTATTAATCAAAAATTAAAGAATTAAAGAATGCTAAATTATATGGATGTTAACTTATGAAAGGGATATCAAGACATTAGCTAACACCGCCCGCAAGATCGTGGCCAATTGTAGCAAGTTTTAAAAGTAAGTATTTCAAGATCGCCTACGAGAAGTTTGTCTAAAATGAGAGATAAACCTCCAGACTGTATACCAGATCTGGCTCTATAATTATCTAAAATAAAGAATAGATAAAAGAGAGTGTTGGGTTTTGTCACGTTTAACTATAAGCAAATAAAGAAAAGAACTATCTACATGATCCAGATCCGAGTTGGGGAGATGTTTAAAATAAGACAAATGCAGAAATAATAGCATCATGTACTTTAGCCTCGAATTTTAATGGAGAGTCAGTTCAACAGAGCGATTCAATCTTCATCCGGCTACCAAAGAGATGTAAGAGAAATAAATCGAATTAAGGAATAGGTTTAGACTTATGGCTATGATCTCATCCAATGGTCACAGATCATCCAATAGTTGTGGTCTATTCTTTAGTTCGTAACATGAACATCACCGTAAATGCCGCTTGAATTAGGTTACCAACGCTAATTCACAGGATGATGAATTAAGGGAAGTTGGATGCGGATAAGTGAATCTAAAGAAGTCTAATGCACTAAGGTGAACATTGTAACCCTCGACATGACTCCAATGGAGAAGACACAAATTACGAACCTTTTAAAATCCAACGTTACAATTACAGAAAGACTTCTTAGAGAGCCCTCAGACTTCTGATGAGCTTCTCGAGAGCCCTCAGATTCTGATCTTGAATCCGAACTTGGAAGTACAAATCACTCACAATGGCTCTCAAAGGTACACTACAAGAAGGGATTACAGGGGTTCGGATAAGCTATCTGACCGGAATGAGGAAAGAGATGAAAACTCTAAAATGGATACCCAAATTGGGCAAATGGTTCGTCTATTTATAGTTTTCCCTAAGCGGCTCGGATGTGTATCAACCAATCAATTGGATAGATCTCATATCAACCAATAGAAGTCGAGCACCGGGATCCGGTCTGTTTTGTGTCGAAATGCTTGATCCGTTCACCAATCGAGAAGCGAGGCATCAATTACATTATGTAATTCAAAAATTTGTTTGAGCTTCTAGAAGTTCCGCCAAGTAATTTCATCTTTGGGTGTTCACATGGGGTGGAATATGCCTTTGGTTTGTGCTCGAATCTTCCTAATGTCCTTGGGTTTTAAAAGCGCATTGGCGCGTGCAAAGTTTCTGAAATACCCTTGGACGAGCAAATCCCGTAATGCCATTTTCGCATAGTTTAAGGCTTTTTCAAAGTAGTTTGGCTCAGTTCTTTTCGCAAAGCATTTTGGCTTCAGAAGTTCTTTTCGCAAAGCATTTTGGCTTCAGAAGTTCTTTTCGCAAAGCATTTTGGCTTCAGGAGATCTTTTTGCAAAGGTCATTCTTCTTTTCGCAAAGGTCATTCTTCTATTCGAGGAGTGTTTTCTTCTTTTCGCAAAGTTCAAGGTTCTTTGCGAATAGTAGAAGTTCTTTGCGAATTGACTTTTAGCTTCCATTCTTCTTTGCGAATGGATCCTTCTTCTTCTTCAGGTCTTTTCTTGCTCTTTTAGGACCTTTTTAGCCATTGCTGAGGCTATTTCTTCACTCCCTCTTTGAGTTTGACATGCGTTGTCAGCTTTTTGATCATTTTAGGATGGTTTTCGGATTTGGACCTGTCTTTTTGGTTAGCTGTAAAATGCACACTAAAGCACTTATTTAGTCTTCTCAAGGGTCTTTCAAGGCTCATGTTTAGGGGTGAAAAATGGTATTTTTCACTACTTAACAGTATTCTCTATTTAGAATTCACCTTTTTCCCTTTCAACATTTGATATTTCTTAGGTTACTATTCTATCACTTTCCGCTAGAGTCCACGTGAACTGACTTGGGCCACTTATTTCGGGACCCGAAAGGGGCCTAAAAAAAGCATGTACTAACATCTCTAGCATGAGTATTAATAGTTTAGGTTAGATATAGTTTTGAGATAGAGGGAGAATGATTGTAATCGTTGATCAAAGACTGATTCAGCAGTGATGAAGGTCTCTGGATCAATGCTAGGCTATAACACACTCAGGCAGGGATCTCTTGTAAATTTTGTATAAGTATATAATAAAGTTTATTATTTCTATTTTTATTTTGAATTCCATTCTAATGGTATGATTGCATGTTGGAGGTTCCGAGAGGCATTGAGAACGTGGGACTATAAAGGTTTAATTCTATTGAGTTTAATTTCAGTGGCCTTATAGGGATTGCGGTTGGATTAGATAGGATATTTGCCGATGGGCTAGGCCTTAATAGGGTAGTTTTAGTTTGATACGTGCAATGATGCTTTGATGTTTAGATTCGTCTAGTTCATATACGATGTGACAGATCTTGTAACCTAGAGTGGGGGTACTTGGGATTCATTAATAGAAAAGAACTAGGGTTTATTATATACGAGTTTAAGATCCGAGAGAGATTTTATACTGTCTTCTCATTTATTTCAAAACTATTTTAGGTTTCTTTTTATTTTAATTTATTTAGGAAACTTAATATTATATACTTTTATTAAAATAAAATAGAAATTGAATAAAGATAAACGAAAAGTCTCCGTGGTTCGACACCCTTGTACTTGTCCTAGTACATCCGAACTTGTGCACGTGCAAGGTTATATTTTAAGACGATCAATGGCTATAATATGAATGGTTACTAGGACAGCCCTACTAAGCATGTGGACTATTAGCTCACCCTGACACTATGTGTCATAGGTACTGATGCTGACAACGACCCTGATTTCGTGATGGAAGATCTTCCACTTGAGGAGTTTTACCCTTAGAAACCTCCTGGTGATTTGGACTTCGTGCAATTCCTTTTTAATGAGTTTTTAATGATTATGAATTATTTTGATGTTGATGTAAGTGTCATTGTTTGTGTGACGTACGGCCGTCACCGGTAGTATACTTTAGATTCGTATTTCATTATGGGATGTTGAAAACGTTATTTCAGCTTCCTTTTTATTCGATTTCCACTTGATACCAAAGAAATTATGTACATAGATTATGAATTATGATCTAGTGACTCAGCATTTCCATACCTTTTGACTTAGAGATTTCGGGTCGTTATAGTTAGTATCAGAGAAATGGCTTTAAGTCCTGTCGAGGCGTGAGTGGGAATTTCATGACCTCCTTTGATTGATCTTTGTTCAATCCTGATAGATCTGGATGGCCACATGTCGTAGACCAAGGAATCTTTGTATAGAGGATACCTCAAGCGGAGCAGGAATTGATACTGGTTCGAATGGAATTCCCTTAAAAGGAGGAAATAGCGACGAACGCGCCGAACAACTATTAGAAACCATGGCAAATTCAATGGCACAACAAACTACCCTGCTTGCAACAAGACAACAACCTTCTGGATTCCAAGAATTTTGAAGGATGAAACCTCTCAGGTTCTTGGGAAAAATAGATCCGAGCGAAGCTGAAAGATGGTTAGATCAGATGGAGAAAATCTTCTGTGTGATACCCTACATGGAAGATGAGAAAGAAAGATGGGCATCATTTCAACTTTAAGGAGAAGTTGGCCCATGGTGGAAATCAGTGGAGAGAACCAGAGAACAGGATGCACCAAACACATCATGGACTTGGACCCAGTTTACTAAAACATTCAATGAGAAGTATTTCCCAGAGTCCGTCAGAGAATAGTGGGAAGTAGATTTCGTTTCCCTGACTCAAGGGCAAGTGATAGTGGTTGAGTATGAGGCTGAATTTATGACTCTCAAGGTTCGCACCACAACACATGGAAAAAGAAGTCAAGAAAGCCAAGAAGTTCGAAAATGGATTAAAATCGAACATCCAGGAGATGATCTCGCTCTTCAAGTTGAGGACTTATGTAGAAGTCATGGATAGCACCCTCATTGCTGAGCATGACATAGAAACGATGTATAAACGGAGAGAACAATAGAATAAGGATAAGGTGAGCCCAACATAATCACTTATCGACAATCAGACTAGTAAGAGGACCAGATTCTCAACATCGACACCCCCCCAATTAGTTTAGACAACAAATTCTTGACAAGCTTCTACAGCACGTATAAAGCAATTTCGCCCCTCAGATCTAGCTACAAGTTGAACATCGGTAGTACAGAAAACTTCATACACCACTTCGCTTGTGCCAGTTGAGTCATGCTCACGATGTGGAGGGCCTCACAAAGTAGAACACTATAGATGGTTGACTGGCTTATAGTATGTATATATTTAAATTAAAAAGCAAGTCTTAACCTATTAAAAGCGCATAATAAAAATTATAGCACTAGTGATAGGATCGATCCCACGATAAAGTGATTATCTTCTTATAGATTTTTATATTTCTTTTATAAAAGCTATCTTTATCTTTTAAGACCTAGACTACTAGAGAAATATGAATAAAAGAATATTTTCTTAATCTAATTGCATAAAAATAAATCCTAATCCTCATTCTTCAGATTGAGGTCCTCAATAAAAAGTAAAACTGTTACACTATTCTGCAAACTTTAATCTGAGTCGTCAATTTCAATTAAAATTTAAAGATGTTTACAAAGCATATAAAATCTAAACTTAAAATAAATTAAAATATAAACTAGAAAGCAAAAGTAGAACCATCCAAAGGGTTGATCTTTCAGCTTCCTCAGCCTTGGTTGTCAGGCAAGACCTTAGAGAATTGTGGACTATGTTATTTTATAAATCCTAAACTACTTTGATCGGGAGAAAACACAGACCTCAGTTGTCAATTGATGCTGTGAAATTCTTCGATAATTATTCCTATACTGAGCCCTCTTATTTATGGATCATAAGGAGTCGATTTACAAGACTTCTAATTCTAATAAAATAAAAGATTCCTAATATAATTCTAATTCTGATTTTATTCTTCCTTGCTTTCAACGGTTGATATGTTCCAGATTTCTTTCCTTGATAGCAACAGCAAAGTCCTTAGGAGTGTATCTTCATCAATCTTCTCAGATCCGTGATTAGCCAAACTTCTAATTAAAGAGTTCTTCTAATTGTGTTCTTGGCGGTGGAAATTCTCTCGTGATCAGCAGCAATAGGAAAGGTTCTATAATCGTAATCTTAATTCACAATTACCTTTCTTTAGAAAATTGTAAATCATGATTTTCTTTAGCTCACATGACTTTCATACTGGACAATTCTCTATAACGATCTCTTTCTTCTGTATCGCCTTTTACTCTTTTATCGCTTTTTGAAGAATCATTTTTTGAAGAATCGTAAATTACGATTTCTCATTTTTCTTTTCATTGGCTTCAGTATTAGCACTCAATCATAAAATACAATTTCTCAGCTTTCAGTAGATGGCGAATCATCTTTTTATGCTCAATCATCTTTTCATTGATTTTTGAGTTCATTTTGATGAATATTAACACTTTAACTCTCTTTTACTATTTTTCTTTAATATCTACACATCATCAATTTGTTCGTAGCAAACTAAGTCCTAGCATCACTAAGTTAAGGATGATAAAATGGTATATTCTGTGGCTGATCACACCCTCAAACTTTGGCTTTGCTAGTCCCTAGCAAATAAGGAAATATAAATTAAGAAATTAAATTCCACTTTCGTAGGGAGCACGAGTGCATTTAGCAAATGCAACAAGCCTTTAAACCCCTAGGTGATCCCTAGTGGAGGAGTTGTAGTCTCCTGAAAGTTTTCAGTGAAGTTACCAACAAACTTCATATATATATATATATATATATATATATATATATATATATATATATTTCTTTTAAAAATTAAAAGTAAATAAAAATCTAACTAATCTACTTAATTGGTCAATACATAGTCTACTACAATTCTCTAAAATTACCAGTCCTTTATCCTTATTTTTCATTACAACAGTTATTCTTGATTAGAACTCCAACAACTTCAATTCACAATAAGCACAGAGTTTATATGCACTAGTGAATAGTTTGTTTTTCATAATTTTTTCTAGCACAGAGTGTATATGCACTAGTGAATAGTTTATTCTTCATAATTTTTTCTAAACTGCAGATTTAGAAAATATTTTCATTCAAAAACTCACTAATGACATACTCTCAAAAAGATATCAAAACTTTTGGGTTCTCTCAATATATTTTTTAGAAGAATTCAATCAAAGATAATTATAAAAATGAATCTCATAGAAAAGATAATCCTATCCTGTTCTTATGATTCCCTGTACAATCCATAATATCAATTATCCTTATCTCTACTTGGCTTATGCCTTTACAAATCGTAAATAAAAAAGGTCTTTCCTTTAGCTTGTAATGGGGTTTTTGGTTTCAGAAGGTATCAAGGAAAGGTAGAAAAGAATTCAAAGTTTTTCTGAGAATTTTGCTCTTCTTTTTCCTATCTTCTTTTACTATTCTACTTCAGTAAGTATCCATGATTGGATAACTTTTTTCCATTTATTTCTTTATATATATATATATATATATATATATATATATATATATACATACATACATATATATCCCAGTTCTTCAGCTGTAAAATCAAATTTTATGATTTATTTATTTATGTTTTCTTTATAGATTTTTACTAAATCGTAATTTTCTTTTACAAAAATCATTTGTACGATTTTTCTTTCTTTTCTCATATTTTCTGTCATTTTCTTTTTCTTTCTCTGTACCTCATCTAGTATTCCCTTTATCTATTCTTCTTTTACTCCTTTCATTTCCTCTTCTTCCCTTCAAAATTATCATAAATTGTAAGGGTTAAAGGTAGAAAGCTTTGGGAAGTACATATGATTAAAGGTTTATAAAATTTTGGTACCAAGAAATTTTGTTTCAGGCTTCTAATATGGGTTCAAAGGATAAAATGTTTTAGGATTTTAGTATTTTAGCTCTGGTTTGAATAAAAGATGGCTTTAAACCATCTTTACGATTTACTAGCATAGATGCTTTATTGCTTTCATATTTCTAATAGATAGTTCTAGACAAAAAATCAGTTCATCATATTCATAGAATAATTCGATTCTAAATTCAGCAATATAAGATTTCATATCATTATAGAAGTTCAAAGAAATTTTTTACGATTTGAATAGAAGCAGTCTCTCTTAGAATAAAAGAGGAAATATGGCTCAAAATCTCACTGGTTTATAATTTTTTGAAACTACTGTATCCCCCCAAACTTAAATTAGACAATGCTCAAACTTAAATTGGACTATACATAGAAATTTATGTATCCCCCCAAACTTAAATTGGACATTGGCATAAAAAATAGGGGAGACAAAATAATATTAAAAAAAAAATTATTGATATACTGATTATTTACCAAAAAAAAAAAAAAAAATCTGTTACCAGATATATTCTCCACCAATGTAACACCCCGATTTGTTGCTGGCGCTTAATCGTTGACCTTCAACGATGATACGACGGCCTTGATTGATTTGACTTTGGTCAAATGGTTGATGATTGTGGCGGAGCATCTGACCCATCCACCTTGTTTGAGTAAGCACACCCTACACCCAAATTCTGAGAAATAATCCTTGACTCGAACGCTGAATCGAAACACGACCCCTAAGAGACCCAAAATGAAAATTTGAGACACGGGCACAGTTTGAAAGAGATGGACACCCAAACTAATTGAATGTAGGGGTGACCCAGTGTAATGGTAACAACCATTAATCTAGAACCCTTAAGGGGCACCCATCTGTTGATTATTATAAATCACACCAAACAATTCACTCGTTATGGGTATGATCGATGGTGATGATCTAAAGATCACTATCAATGTTGGTGATTGAACACCACTCATCTGATGTTCCATCATAGGGTTGGTCAAATAATTGACCAAAATTTAAAGGCCCTAAATAAGCCACGAACACTAGTCGGAGATCTGGTGGTTAGTGAAAGGCTCAAGTTGAGAAGCCCATTATGTGTATTGGATCTGGGTGTAAATGGAATCGCACAAAGATTTAACCTTGGATCTTAAGAAACCAACACCTAAATGTGTATACCCCCGCTCAACACCAAGCCAACCCCTTGGAGCCACACACAAATCTTGACTGTCTAGACTGCACTCTAAGTCAATCACCATTAGAAGGGAAGCCATTTTAGTGATCAGGTCTAGCCAACTTAAGACACCTTGGTGATCAAATCACTTAAGACCCAATAGTTGAGGCCCTATGCTTGACCCGTACACCGAGATGTGTGTACCAATTACACACTAAATTTTGGGCATATCAATTATAAAGCCCTCTTATTTAATTGGACCCAGCCCACCTAAGACCCATTAGAACAAATTATCCCTTAGGACCCATTCAGAAATCAAATGGGTTATGACCCATCTAGAGTAGGACACTTAGGTGTTGAATTTGTTAGCCATGAGATGGCCCGCATAACCAAGTCCTTGTGATGACCGTACACTAAGACACAAACAAGGTTTATAAGCCAAAATGTAGCAGATCTGATTTCAAATGGGAGCTAATCCCATATCTTCTGTGCCATGAAACCGATACCTTGGTGCCGCACACCACACTTGTGTGTATAAGCCTCACACTGAAGCAATCAAATAGGGGAATGAGCCTTTTGATATTTGGTCCTGACCCATGTGAGACCTTTGGGACTGAATCAATTAAGGCCCAGGTAGCAAGACCCATGCATTCCAGACCCACGTGAGAGAACCACACGATGGCCCATACAACCGCATTATGTGTACAGCCTACACACCCAATCAATAGCCAATCACTTTAGACCTATTTAGGTCCGATCAACTAAAACCCAATCACCAAGCATAAGGCACATTGAGATAAAACCAATCACTTAGGGACCATTGGGGAAGAGCCATGAGATGGCCGTACACCATCCTCGAATGTGCAAGTTGCACACCCGATACGAAACTCTGGCTTATAAGGCCCAGCCCACACACATAGCCTAGCATTTTCATTGGAAACAAGAGAGGGGGTGGAGAGAATAGAGCCTTCAATACTCAGCTTTCTCATGAAAACCAAACCCGGCAATTAGCCCATCACCATTCCCTCTAATTGATCTCACCAACTCCGGCCACCGCGAGACTGTTGGGGTTGGAGGTTGGAAAAGCTGAACGGAAAGATTCCGAATTTCACGTTTGACACCTTCAAAACTGATCGTATTATCCGCATGCGAAGAATCCATGGAGGTAAACATCTTAAACCCGTCTTGCAAAACTAGATTTTCTATGATTAGAGTTGGTTAGTCGATTCTCGGATTTGCGTGCAACAAAACCCGAGGATCGGATGCATGCAAGCATCGATTTGTCGATTTTTCCGATCTCCGTTGTTTCGGAGTTTGCATGCATGAATTTAGAAGGGGAATTTCATGGATTACTCATATACATCCATATATATATGTTTTAGTGTTGATTTTGTGCTTTGGGAATGGATTTGGGTGAAGTTCGGGGAAGAAAACCGAGTCCCAAAAAGGTTAGAGTTGTAGGAATTATGCTCGAGCATACTTGAAACACGCTCGAGTGTGACCCCACCTGAAGCGTACGCTTGAGCAGACTTTTTAGGCCAAAAACTGCTCGGGTAAAACACGCTCGAGCATACCTGTAGGTGCCACTGAATCACGCTCGAGCGTCCATGACACCTGCTCAGTATTTTGGCCATAACGTGTTGTCCCGAACTCCAATTGATGCAATTCATGAGGTGTTATAAAGGGGACAACGAGCCCTACTACTTTCATGAATTAATGAATCAAATGTTTTATAAATTAAAATTAAGTAGCACATAGGGACAAGTTCTTTATGTTCCGAAGTTAACACAATTCACAACACCTGATCGGTGCTTTTGTCATAACGTTTCACCCTGAACTCCGATTCGCACAATTCTTGATGCGTTGGAAAGTGAATAACGAGCCCTATGACTTTTATGAATTAAAAAATTCATAAATATAATGTTTTAAAGGTAAAAAATAGGTGGCAATAAGGGGACACTTTCACATGATCCAAAGTCAATGTGAACACGTTCTCTTCGCCCTAGTTTGGAAAAAACTTTAGAAAACTTGCTATGTGTGATATGTAATGACTAACATGTAAGTATACACATGCTCCGTAATGTAGGTTAAAGTTTGGGAATGTCTATGAAGATTTTTGGCACCGTTTTGCATTACTTTGAGCAATTTTGCAATCGAGGTAAAGGAACTTCATTAACCAATGGCATTTTTGACATGATTTGAATTCATGGATTTGCATGATGTATTTAATTTAAATATTTGAAATGCTTTTGACTGTTAGAAAATTGATTTCCCCTGGACATCTGAAAAGTGATTATATGTATGAATTTTGAAATCTTGAATCAAAAGAATGTTTCGTTTTGAAATGAATCAGTTGTACCTTTGAAACCCTTTGAAATTGTTAGGATTGAAAGGCTTGAGCCTTGAACACGAATTTTATATGCATCTTCTATTTTAAGCTTCAAATGTGATCACTAGAACTGAGGTAGAAAATCAACTATTGAATTAAGAACTCAACTTGAAATATGTGAAACATCGAATCCTTGAAATTGTACTTGTATCGAATTACGAACCTTGAACATGAACTTTACAGCCGAATGTGACATAAAAACTTGTGAAACAAACCTATATGATATGTACTTGAATATGAATCGAACTGGCCCAGCGGGATATCCGTGAATCGAACCGACACAGCAGGATATCCGTGAATCAAACCTGCACGGCGGTTCCACCCGTGAATCAAATCGGTGTCCGTGAATCGAATTTGTAAGACATGTGTGTGTTTATGAATCAAATAACAAAACCAGACAAATTGATGTGGACCGCTATGGGTTGATTGTTTGTGTACCTTGTGGTCTGCTATGGGTGAATTATACGTGCATTTGTGGGCTGCTATGGGCGGATTGTATGTGTACCTTGTGGGCCACTATGAGCGGATTATATGTGCATTTGTGGGCCGCTATAGGTGGATTAATTGTACAATTGTGGACCGCTATGGGTGGATTAATCGTACTGTTGTGGACCGCTATGGGCGGATTACATGCACACAATCCAAACTCCGATTGGAACATGAACTTGAACACGAAACTCAAACATAAACTCGAACACGAAATTGGCATTAACCTCATTTTGACGTGAGATGCTTCCACGCTTTGATTTCTGCTTTTGGATAAATGTTTTCGAAATTAGTTATTATTCATCATGGAATTGCCTTCGAACTAGCCCTTTGAACTTAAATAGAAAATTTGTTTTGAAATAAGCTTGTCTTTGAAATCAGGTTCAGTTGTTAGCATAAAATGTTTTCCTGAAATCAGTTTTCCGTTTGAAAGATGAAAGCCTGCTTTTGTTTTTATATGAAAAAGGCTAGGAATTAAACCCATGTTTTGAGCAGAAAAATGTTTTTTTATTTATGACATTTGAATCTATGAAGGCATATGATAGAATGTAATTGTTCTTGAGTTTCCCTTACTATGCTTTGATGGTAGCTTACCCCTCGACTATACGTCACAAGTTGCAGGTCTCGATTTGGATCTGGAGCTTGAGTCGTATCTTCCACATTAGTCTGGGGGAGTTGACTCAACTAAGTCTTGGATTTTGCGATTGGACCTCGTAGGTCCGATCTTTTGTAGAATGGTAGAATTTGAATTTGATGTATATTCTTGTTCACCACTGTTTAGGTGATGGTCGGCCTTCACCGGTGGTTTTCATTTGGTTAGACCATGTTTTGTATTAGTACAAAATTCTCCTATTCTGTCATACGTATTAATTGTTTTAATATCCACATATAGTGGTTGTACCATGTTCACCGTGCTTCGGATCATGATCGGTGACCCGACGGTCCGGGTTTTCTCATTTGATTTTTTTTAAATTTTAGGGGACTGTCACAACGAAACTTGAGAGAAAATATCCATGGCTTATTCTCGGAGTATCAATAACAAAAAATGTTAGTGATGTTAGTAACACACACTGTTACTAAAAAATTGATAGTTAGTAAAAGGATAATTTTATATATAACTGAATATTTACAATGAATAGCAACAAAGAAAAACTATCTACATAAAAGAGAGTAAACCAAGGAAAAATCTAGACACATACTAAGTTAGCCATGACACTAGTAGCAATGTCTGAAAATAAATCTTCAATAAAGATCGGTCCTCGGCTTCTAACCACCTTTAATCAAAGTCTCACATTCCTCCCTACCAAAGGAGTATCCACAGCTTGGCGGGGTGCTCCTCTAAGAGCTATCGAAACACTTCTCTATGCCCTTCTTTATCTTACTTCCCCCCCAAAAAGGAGCATCTCGCCTTCCCTCCGTGGAAGAAATGCAATGCCACAGTGGGAGTGGTTCGAAGGGTAAGGAAGTGAACACATCTCCAGATCTCATCGCCAGATCACCCTTTACTCATATTGCTCCCTTGTGAGAACTATGTGAAGAGAATGTACACAGTTGGCAGGGAAAGTGTAAGCAATGGAGAAGCATGGCAAGGAGATCAACGATGGGAAGGGACATGACACTGGAAATTACAACTCATCCTTATTTCAAAGGGACACACATTCGGGTTGGGTTGTGATGGTCTAAAGGTTAAGAAGTGAGGGAAAATGGGTTCTTGGTATGTGATGTCGGATATGGGTTACGTTTAGGGTGAATGGTAGTTTCAGAGGATGATTAAGCATCTTGAATAGGTCGTTGGCGCTTCAAATTTTCTACTCTTTGTTCTGCAGCCAATAGCAGAGCTCTATGTATCTCAAAAATTTTATCAAGTTTCTTGCTGAAATCACTTAGGTTATGCTCTTCCGTCATTAAGGTTAGGGTTAAGGCTAGAGGGAAGAGAAAGGTTGTGATATGGTTGGTCTGTGGATGGGTATGGATTTGTAGGAAAGAGGTCATGCTTGAACCTTCACTTCGAGTTAAATGCCGAGTTTTAGGTTTTTAGGCTTGGGTGGTTGGCAGGTGGCGAAATTGAATACGCTACATGTCTGATTCCTCTACAAGTTAAATGGGTTCGAATTCCAATGTATCAGATAAGATCGATCACTTGAATCACCTGTTCCCCAAAATCGTCGTTTGCAATTCTGTAGAACGAAAGTGAAACTCTATGACGCTTCAAATCATACCCACTACGATTTGACTCTTTGAATCACCCACAACCATAAATCCATACACTTTAAGTGGTTTTGACATAACAAAAGAGGTTGTTACGATTAACTAAACTTTTACATACCGTAAATCATAGAATACTCTTTTTCTACTATTATATACATATATTAGAAGTGTTTGGTACGGGTGAGTCGGTAGCTCGACAGGTTCTAGAGGGAATTAATTAAAAACAGAGGGAGTTGATGTGCCTCCCATAAATATATATCCTCCAAACGTACCAACTGTATGTAAAGGTAGAACGTTAGTCTCTCTCTCTAAAAGGGTTAGCTCCTCAATTTGAGTTTCTAACCTTTCGACAAATTGCCGCAGATGATTGAGTAACTGTGTTTGGATGTGGCTATGTTGCACCCAACTGTCTGCTATTTGCAATAAGGCATCCTCATTAGTAGCGTGGTATTGGGCCTCTGCGTGGTAAGAAGAAATAGAAAGAAGTCAGGAGACTTATTGAGTTGGGCCATGGTTAGGACCACAGACTTCTCCTAGTTGAGATGTTGGGTACGATTTTATACCCACCAGAGGTTGAACTTTTATTTTCAAAAACTTCAGTCTCAAAAAACCTTTTATCATTGACTTGAATTTGTAAAGTCTTCCTTGCTTAGGAAGCGTACTTGTTAAAGTCCCTGAGTTAACCTCACCCAGTGCTTGGTGTTGCACCGGTTCCTTGCTAAGGGAATCAAAAAGTTTCCAGGCTATTTCTGATGTTAAGTTATGAAACATAACACCACAGGCCATATCAATCATATACCGAGTTGAATCTCCAAGGCTTTCATAGAAATAAGCACTAGTTGGCAGTGCGCAATCCCATGGTGAGGGCACTTGTGCAGAAGGTCCTTAAGACGACTCCAACATTCCTGAACAGATTCATCCGAGAATTGGTGGAATGTTTCGATAAGATACCGAATTTTATTCGTCCTACAGATTGGAAAGAATTTTGTAAGAAACATACGTTCCAGACCTTCCCAATCAACAATCGAGTTATGAGGCAAAGAGTTTATCCACTGTTTTGCTTCATCTCTAAGGAAATATGCAAATAGCCCTAACCGAGTGGATTCTTTCGTCAAATTCTTAATTTGAATGATAGTACATGCTTTCACAAACTTATTTAAATGCAAATAGGGGTTTTCATCCCTTAACCCATGCAAAGTCAGAAGTATTTGAAGTGTATTGAGCATAATTTCAAAGGTCCTATTATCGGTTGTAGGGTATATCTGAATACATGGGAGAGTTGTAAGAGGTGTCAATGCATAGTATTCTCCCATGGCTTTAGCCATATATTGGTTTCTTCCTGCCACACTGAGATCACAACAGGGTGGCTAAAAACAGTTATTATAAATATCTATTTGAATTTTAATTTTATCTAATTTTTATTCTAGAAAGAAGGGAGAGAGAGCAAATCTAAGCCTCGAGCTTCACTGATCAAGGAAAGTTGAAACTCTAAGTCGTTGCTCTGAATAAACCTGCAAAAGATTAAGAAGTGATTCAAAGAAAGTTAAAAATATAAAGAAGTATGAAAAGAGAAACATAAATATTTATTTTTAAAAATAGAAATATAAACAAAAATAAAAGATAAGCCGCTTCCCTGGCAGCGGCGCCAAAAACTTTACTGGCTTATAGTATGTATATATTTAAATTAAAATCAAGCCTTAACCTATTGCAAGCGCACAATGGAACTTATATCACTAGTGATTGGATCGAACCCACGAAAAAGTGATTATCTTCTTAAAGATTTGTATATTGCTTTTTAAAAAACAATCTTTATTTTTTAAGACCTAGACTACTGGAGAAATATGAATAAAAGAATATTTTCTTAATCTAATTGTATAAAAATAAATCCTAATCCTCCTTCTTCAGATTGTGGTCATCAATCTCAACCTTCAGCTATCGGATGTTTACAAATTTAAAATACCGTTACACCGTATTGTAGCCTTCCAGAATTTGGTCGTCAATTAAAAACTAAAATTCTTAAACACAGATTTAATCTAATAAATAATCTCCTAAAATCTAGACGTCAATCAAATTCTAGAAAATGGAAGATGGAAAGTAAAATTGTTACACTAATCTGCAAACTTTAATCTGAGTCGTAAATTTAAATTAAAATTTAAAAATGTTTACAAAGCATATAAAATCTACACTAAAAATAAAATAAAATCTAAACTAGAAAGCAAAAGATGAACTATCCAAAGGGTTGATCTTTCAGCTTCCTCAGCCTTGGTTGTCAGGCAAGACCTTAGAGAACTGTGGACGATATTAATTTGTAAATCCTAAACTACTTTGGTCAGGAGAAAACACAAACCTCACTTGTCAATTGATGCTATGAAATTCTTCGATAATTATTCCTATACCGAGCCCTCTTATTTAAAAATCATAAGGAGTCGGTTTACAAGACTTCTAATTCTAATAAAAGAAATAACTAAAGTAAAAGATTCCTAATATAATTCTAATTCTAATTTTATTCTTCCTTGCTTTCAATGGTTGATATGTTCTAGATTTCTTTCCTTGATAGCAATAGTAGAGTCCTTAGGAGTCTATCTTCATCAATCTTCTCATATCCGTGATTAGCCAAACTTCTAATTAAAGAATTCTTCTAATTGTGTTCTTGGCAGTGAAAATTCACTCATGATCAGCAGCAATAGGAAAGCTTCTATAATTGTAATCTTAATTCACGATTACCTTTTTTCTTTAGAAAATCGTAAATCACGATTTTCTTTAGCTCACATGACTTTCATACTAGACAATTCTCTATAACGATCGCTTTCTTTTGTATGGCCTTTTACCCTTTTATCGCTTTCTGAAGAATCGTCTTTAGAAGAATCGTAAATTACGATTTCTCATCTTTTCTTTGGCTTCAGTATTAGCGCTCAATCGTAAAATACGATTTATTAAATTTCAGTATGTGGCGAATCTTCCTCTTACGCTCAATCATCTTTTTCCTATTTTTTGAGTTTATTTTAAAGAATATTAAAACTTTGGCTCTCTTTTACTATTTTTCTTTAATATTTGTATATCATCAACATGTTAGTAGCAAACTAAGTCCTAGCATCACTAAGTTAAGGGTGATAAAATGATATATTTTGTGATAAAAGATTATCCTAAGGGGAATAAGGTACAGACAATACAGACGCCTACTCAGAAACCCTCTCGCCCGGTAGTTCAGGGTTGCGCCTACGCAGTCTTCGCATGTGATGCCTGGTCCACAAATGGCACTATTCCAGGTATAAATTAATTTATTTAAGTGTTGAAAAACATAATTAATTAATGAATGCTCTTACGAATTGTTTTACTAATTAGACAATTTTTTGAATCCTACTACACGTAAATATTCAAATAATTAATGTAAATACATAAACCTTAGGTAACATAAACGTGTACTAGAGTAGTGATATTTTTCAACATAAAGCGCGTATCTTGATAGACCCCGGCTCTACGCACTCTTTTGTGACTTATCAATTCACCACTAAATTGATTATTACACCAGAGCCTTTAGACATCATCTTGTCCATTTCAGTTCCTACAGGGAACTCAGTGATTATAGACACAATTTGTCGATCGATCATCGTTTTGATTGAAGACCATGAAACCACGATCGATTTGATTATCTGGGATATGCAAGGATTCGATGTAAACCATGGTATGGATTGGTTGTCCGCCTAAAAGCAAGTGTTGACTGCCTATGAAAGATAGTTACTTTTCATCCCTCCAAGCGTACACCATTCAGATTCTATGGCATTAAGTCAAGCATCGCACTGTTCACCTCAGCTATTCGTGCTCAATGGTTATTGAGTTAAGGATGCCATGGGTACCTCACCTTTATGCAAGACCAACATGAAGAGAAGGCCAACATCGTAGACATTCCTATTGCATGCGAGTTCCATGACATATTTCTCGAAGACTTGCCTGGATTACTGCCAGATAGAGAAGTGGAATTCTCAATTGATTTAGCCCCGGGCACAGAACCTATATCTAAAGTTCCATACTGCGAGACACCAGCTAAACTGAAAGAACTTAACGAGCAATTACAAGAACTCTTGGATAAGGGGTTCATCAAACCTAGTGTTTCCCCATGGGGAACCCACATCCTATTCGTCAGAAAGAAAGGCAGTTCGTTGAGGCTATGCATTGATTATCGTCAGTTGAACAAGTTGTCGATCAAGAACCGTTATCCCATCCCTCACAGTGATGACCTCTTCGATCAACTCCAAGGGACAAAATTCTTCTCGAAGATAGACTTGAGGTTGGGTTACCATCAGTTGAAGATTAAAACCGAAGACATCCCGAAAACTACTTTTCACACTGGGTATGGTCACTATGAATTTCTGGTGAAGCCATTTGGTCTAACAAACGCACCAGCATCATTCATAGATTTGATGAACCGAGTGGTCAAAACATGTCTTGACCAATTTGCAGTCATTTTCGTAGATGACATTCTTATCTATTAAAAGACGAGGGTAGACCATGAGCGGCATTTATGCATCTCACTTCATACTCTTCGTAACCATAAGCTTTATGCAAAGCTAAGTAAGTGCGACTTTTGGCTCCAATAGGTCAGTTTCTTATGGCATGTCATCTCCGAGGCGGGTGTAGTAGTTCATCCTGCTAAAATTGAAGTCGTTGTGAAATGGTAACAACGAAAGATAGTAACATAGGTATGCAGTTTTATGGGCCTAGCTGGTTAATGTGGAAGATTCGTGGAAGGTTTTTTCAAGCTGGCAGGACTACTCACTCAACTTATATGAAAAAATGCAAAGTTTAAATGGGATGATTCGTGTGAAAAGTGCTGCCAAGAGCTTAAGAAGAAACTGACCTCTACGCCAGTTCTTGTTATACCCTCAGGTAGTGGAGGTTTCGTCGTGTTCAGCGATGCATCGCACAACGGGTTGGGTTGTGTACCTAACCAACATGAAAAGTTCATTGCACACAGTTCATGTCAACTCAAGGATCATGAAAAGAACTATTCGACTCATAACTTTGAACTAGCAGCTGTAATCTTTGCCTTGAAAATTTGGAGGCACTATCTCTACGGAGAGATTTGAGATCCTCACCGACCACAAAAGTTTAAAGTACCTCTTCACTCAAAAGTATTTGAACATGAGACAAAGAAGGTGGATGAAGTTTCTCAAAAACCATGATTGTTCAATTCAATACCATCCTGGAAAAGTAAATGTAGCAGCCGATGCATTAACTAGGAAGTCATATGCGCTATTGTCTAACCTTTTCACGAGAATACATCGATGTCAACTATTGGAAGATATTACCTTATCTGATGCAAACTTTGCTAACATCACTATCCGACCGACAATCTTCGATCGAATCAAAGAGCTCCAAGAGTATGATGATGAACTTAAAGCTATTAAAATAGAGGTAGGAAAAGGGGGCAAATCAGTTTTTCTCTACGAGAGGATGGTGCTTTAATTTTTCAGAGGGCGACTTTGTATGCCATTTGACGTTCAGATTTGACGTTAGATTCTTGATGAAGCGCATAAGTCAAAAAATACCATCTACCCGGGGTGTACAAAATGTAACAGGACCTTAAGAAAAGCTTTTGGTGGAGAGGTTTGAAAGGAGAGATAGTTGAATACATTTCAAAATGCATAGTCTGCCAACAAGTTAAGATCAATCATAAAAATCCATCTAGGCTGTTACAACCATTACCCATTCCTGAGTAGAAGTGAGAGAATATTTTAATTGATTTCATTGTCAGTTTCCCAAATACTACGAAAGGGTATAATGCCATTTGGATGGTCATCGACTGACTGACAAAATCCACACACTCTCTACCTTATCGTACTATGTACACCACCGACCAACTAGCTGACTTGTATATCAGAGAGATGATCAGACTTCATGGCATGCCTATTAGCATCATCTCAAATAGAGACTAATTATTCACATTAATGTTTCAGAAAAGTTTTTAAGAAGGCATGGGCTCAAGGTTGGATTTCAGCTTTGCTTTCCACCCTTTGTTGTCCTTCTCACCTTACAATTATTAAATGATTAAAACAATAGATTAACGGCATAAATTACAGATGTAGGAAATTAAGGTAAGTAGGCAGTCCTGCAAGAACCAGGGCTATTGTAGTAAGTTTTAAAAGGTAAGTAAGGGTATGTCCACAGAAAAATATGATTTAAGCTATGATAAATCTCCTGAACTATGGTAGATCTGGCACTCTATCCTAATTTAAGCTAAACTAAAATAGGAAAGAGGAGAGGTTCTAGGATTTGTCACTTTACTACAAACTACAAAAATTAAATGCAGGTGATCCAGATCTGATCAAACACAGAGATGAGGGAAAATAGAGAAAAGGTTAAATTCAAAAGATGGAGAACAACAGCTAGGGATTTTTAGTCTTTTACTGAAAATCAAAGGAATCAAAGGCAGTGTAGAGGACAGATCTGCAATAATCCTCCATCTGGCTACAAGCTTAGATGCTAGGTATAAGAATCCACTCTCCATGAATGGATTGAAGCAATCCTAAGGTTATGATCTGTCCCTTCTACTGGACACAGATCATCCTAGAGATTGTTCCAATCTATTGATTAGATTAGAATTGGGGTGCCAGGCTACAAGCTCCCCATTTCTAGCTGGCTTCCACAGGAGTATCCAATTCAAGGAAATCAAAGATGAAGAAGTGAAATGTAGATTAGAATTACCTTTAAAAACCACAATTATATTACAATAATACAACTTGCAATCCTATTATACTCAGATCTATAATTTGTGCAGCATACAATCCCTAACAAAGCCTTTAAAACTCTCGATTTACAGCTCTTGACCTTACCCTAACTACTGAAAAGAGTTTAGCCAACCATGATTGGCTAAACAGAGAATGGTGGAAGAAGGAAGAAAGAGGGAATTTTTGAAAGGAAAATGGATCTCAAATTCAGCTCTGATTCTCTGCAATTCTAGATGACTTTTAATGTAATTTCTTCAAGCTTTTATACTCTTCTCCTCTCTTCTCTATTTCAGCCAGTCAGAGCCTAAGAGAATAATTCTGTTATTTTGCGCTACTGATGTGGCTGATTTCTCTTCTAGAAGCCTTTCTCCCATTGGTCCACAACTGGTGAGTACATGTGAGGTAGTTAGGGTTTCCATTCGTGCTCAGTTGTGTACCAAAAATACCCCCAAGGGTCGCTGGCATGCTTTGGGTTGTGTGCACAAAATTTGAAAGTTGGCAGTTGCTGAAAAAGGTGTTGAGATGTTCCCAGTTTGAGTGTCGAGAGGTTCAGGGAACCTCTTGACAGGTTCAGAATCTGCTTGTTCTTCATTTCGACGGGTTCTTGTGGCCTTCGACAGGATTGGATAGCTCTTGATATCTTCTGAAGACTTCTTGACAGGATTGGAGACATTTTGAGAGGTTGATTTGCACACATCGATAGGATTGGAGCTCATTGTAACCTTCTGTCCAGTTCTTCATTCATCCTCTCGACAGGTTGTAATCAACCTGTCGACTTGTTATAGAAAATCCTATCAACAACTTTGTAAACATCTCTTGAGATCTTGATAGGTTAGTTGAACCTCGCGAGGATGAGCGTAGCTTCAGGTGAGTTGTCGACAGGTTGCGTTGGACTTGTCGATAGGTTGTGTTGGACTCGTCGATAGGTTCAGCTGAACCTCTAGAGATGTACTTGGAACCTCTCAACTTCCCTTGCACCTTCAGGTAAGGTGTCGATAGGATCTTTCATTGCACTTCCAACCTCTCAATAGGGTCTTTCATCCTCTCGATCTCTTCACTCTTTCACCTCCATACTTCTCGACAGCTTATGGTGCACTTCCAAATCCTCTCGATAAGTACTGGGGAGCTCTCGATAGCTTCATGTGTAGCACCCAACCTCTTGATAACATCATGGAACCTCTCAATAGCTTTGCTTTTAAGCATCAGGACCTCTCGATAGGTTCTGCTTTGTGCTTCCACAGCTGGCACACAATCCTGTGTTGATGTTCTCCATTTGTTCAACCCTTAGCATCCTCTAAGTGGGTTTAATCTTTATTCCTTGCAACTGCACTTAGTCTCAAGCACACCCAGTTGGGCCCATGACCTTCTCATGACTTTCTAAAGCTCTGTAGACTGTTTGATTGGCTGGCCTTTGCGTTGTAAGATCACATGTTGTGCAGCAAATTGCTTCTTTGGCCATTTTAGGTGGGTGTCTACACTAAGACTATAATTTATTGCTTATCTATAAAATACACTTAGAACACATTATTAGTCAACTCAAGGGCTAACCAAAGGTTAGGTTAGGAGGTGAAAAATGATATTTTTCACTGCTTAACACCCTTACTCCGACGGCCAAATGAAAAGGTAAATCAAGTTATTGAGGATCTGCTTCGGGCTTATATATTAGACTTCGGAGAATCTTGGGATAAACATTTACCATTGATCGAATTTGCCTATAACAACAACTATCAGGCAAGCATTTGAATGGCTCCTTTTGAGGCGCTCTATGTTCAGAGGTGTGTTCAGCTTTTAATCATACTAAGTCTTAACGTATTGCAAGCACCCAATGGAAATTGCAGCACTAGTATAGGACCATTCCCACGAGGAAGGTGATTATTCTGATATATGCACATTTGTTTAAAAACTTTTATTTGTTTTTTAAGAACCTAAACTACTAAAGAAATATGAATAAAAGATTGGGTTGTTTAAACTAATTGTAGAAAATAAATCTAAATCCTCCTCCTTTCAGATTATGGTCATCAATCACAATCCTTAATTTCCCGAATGTTTACAAAATAAAGTATCGTTACACAATATCTCAGTCCTCTAGAATTTGGGTGTCAATAAAAAAGTAGAATTCTATAATACAGATTTATACTAATTAACAATCTTCCTAAAATTTGGGCATCAATCAAACTCAAGAAACTTAAAGATGGAAAAGAAAAATCGTTACACTAATCTGTAAATTCTTAACTGAGTCTCAATTCAAATAAAAAACTTTTAGATATTTACAAAGTAGTAAAAATGCATGAAAATAAATCTAAACTAGAAAGCAATAAAAAGATCTTTCATCCCTCAGTTGCAGGCGTCAATTGCTCCTGAGAAACTACAGATACTCTACTCTAATCTTTCAACTCTTGATCACAGCTGTCAATTGCTCTCGAGAAACCTTGGATATCTAAACTACTCTACTCTACTTTTGATCGAAAAAAAACCCAACCTCAGTCGTCAATTGATGTTGAGAATTCCTTCGATAACTCTATTCCTACGCTCAAATCTCTGTGCACGCGCCTTGAGGCATCTAAGGATCATTATTAGGCCACGTGTCATCGTTAAAATTAGGGTTTCCTAACCCTAATGCGCCGCCACCCTACTGCTATATAAACCCATATCTAGCTTAGGTTTAGGTATCTGGGAACCCATCTCAGATCATTTTTTCTCTTTTCTCTTTCTTTTTAGTAGTAAGTAATTTTCTTTTTCTTTCCTTCTATCCATAGTCCAGCACTTGCTGGTTATGCCTTTGTATGTGTTTTTGAATTAGATCAATGGAAGTTCTGTAATAGGATCTGTACTTTGTGGGATTGGTGTTTATGTGTGAGATGCTCTATGCAAGGCAGCTGCCTTGTGATCCATCATTGCTTTGGTTGTGTTTCAAAGCAATGGAGGACTGATTCTAAGGGCCATTCAGATCCAAGTGACCTGTGTGTCTGGGCTATCATGGTCCTATAGCCTTAGCCCCACCACAGGACCCACTAGATCTGAAATCCCCATGGGAGCTTGAGCTAGTAGCCTTGTGAGCATGGTGGTAGCAGTGATATTCTTGTTTTGTTTTTGGCTCCGTGAAGAGGATAACCTCTGGGATAGTCTGTGACCATTTAAGTGGACAGATTATAGCCTTAAGGTGATTCTAATCCACCGATCCAAGATGGATCCTTCTTCTTTACACCTGAGCTTGTAGAAGCCTGGTGAGAGATTGTACAGAGGCAGACTCCCCTATATTTGTATAGATCCGCCATCAGATGTTAGATCTGATCTAGTTATAGAGATTGTAGGCTGGTGACTGGACCTTTGTAGCCTCGCTCAAGCAATGGACAGCTAGATCGAAGGTTGTACTCAATCTCTTGCTAGTTCTATGTGTCTGGGCTATCATGGTCCTACAGCCTTAGCCCGACATATAAAACTTTAGAGGTGGAGGTTCCCTATGGATTCTTGAGTTGATAGCCTGGATGAAATAGTGCCTGCAATGATTTACTTGTTATGTTTTAACCCATCCCTGGATAGTGGCTCCCCTATGGGAAAATCTGTGACCATTTAAGTGGACAGGTTATAGCCTTAATGGTGGAATCATGGCAGAGTGATGGGTTGGATCCTTTCTTCTCAGTGGTGATAATGTAGCCTCTGGACAGGATTTCTATAACATCAGATCTGAATCTGAGTTACAAAACTTCTCTGACCTTGGCTCAATAACGTACTTCTCACCCTTTTTATACTTATTTTCCACACTTCATCCATCCTCTCAACCCTTTCTGTAGTTTAGATATTAAAATACTTAGAATAAGTGACCTTAAACTCCCCTCCTTCTAGGATCGCCGGATCATGAGAGATGATCCGAGGGACTACTAGAGATGGCTCCCTTGGAGCGCTAGATCACCTTTCCCTGTGGGACAAACTCTTACTTATCAAAACTTGCTACAAAGGACCCTGTATCTTGCAGGTCTAGGACTTCTGAGTTGTGTTGGATTCACCCCCTATTTTACTCTGTCTTTGATGTTTAAATAACTTTCACCACCAACCAATAATGTAAGCACACCAGAAGTAATCAACAAGTTTTTGGCGCCGCTGCCGGGGAAAGATGATCTATTAGTAGACCCTTAGTTTTTGTATTCTTAGTATTCTTTGCACATGTGAATAATTGATACTGCTGACATAATTTTGAACCTTTCTTACAGATCTAGACAGTAGCAGTGAAGGATAGTTGGACTGCAATTGGAGCTTAGCTACCTCTGTTTGCAAACTCTCTGACTTTTAAAGTTCTGTCTATCTTTCTTAAAAAAAAAATTTTAGCAGTATCTAGGATAGTTTAAATGTATTCTTTGAATAGCTGTAAACTAGTTCGATAAATTTGTTAGTGTACAATTATTCTTTTGCGATGTGCTTGCAAGAAGGTTTCCTTGCTGTTGGTGTGCTTGTATGCTAGGGAGGGGATCCCTCAGCCCTACTTTACAGCCTCTTAACCCTGAGTTAGAAAGGGGAAGGAGACTTAGAAGAGACAGGCACACCACAGGAGAGCCCCCAAGTGAATCTGTGACAGCAATTATGGGTGAAGAAACGAACCCTCAAGGAGTTGAATGCTCCGGATGACTATAACTCCCCTTTTAGCATTCAATTCCCTGATGTTCAGGGGAACTATAAGATAAAAAATTCAATCATCCAGATGCTGCCAGCTTTCCATGGGCTTAGCAAAGAGGACCCTTACAAGCATATTGACCAATTCTTGGCCTTGTGCACCACTTTTAATATCACTGGTTTGGGACCTGAGGCTACTGGGCTCAGACTCTTTCCCTTCTCTCTGAAGGATAGGGCCAGTACCTGGCTGACCACTCTTCCCAACAATAGCATTGCTTCATGGAAAGACCTGCAGACCAGATTCCTAACCAAGTTCTTCCCTGAGACCAAAACTAGCCAGTTGAAGAAGGAGATTCTTGCATTTGCTCAATCCCAAACTGAGGATTTTAACCATGCCTGGGATAGGTTTAAAGAGATGCTCAAACAATGCCCCCACCACAAGATCCCTGAGGTGCAGCAATCCATGTAACCTATCGACAGCTTATGGTGCACTTCCAAATCCTCTCGATAAGTACTGGGGAGCTCTCGATAGCTTCATGTGTAGCACCCAACCTCTTGATAACATCATGGAACCTCTCAATAGCTTTGCTTTTAAGCATCAGGACCTCTCGATAGGTTCTGCTTTGTGCTTCCACAGCTGGCACACAATCCTGTGTTGATGTTCTTCATTTGTTCAACCGTTAGCATCCTCTAAGTGGGTTTAATCTTTATTCCTTGCAACTGCACTTAGTCTCAAGCACACCCAGTTGGGCCCATGACCTTCTCATGACTTTCTAAAGCTCTGTAGACTGTTTGATTGGCTGGCCTTTGTGTTGTAAGATCACATGTTGTGTAGCAAATTGCTTCTTTGGCCATTTTAGGTGGGTGTCTACACTAAGACTATAATTTATTGCTTATCTATAAAATACACTTAGAACGCATTATTAGTCAACTCAAGGGCTAACCAAAGGTTAGGTTAGGAGGTGAAAAATGATATTTTTCACTGCTTAACACCCTTACTCCGACGGCCAAATGAAAAGGTAAATCAAGTTATTGAGGATCTGCTTCGGGCTTATATATTAGACTTCGGAGAATCTTGGGATAAACATTTACCATTGATCGAATTTGCCTATAACAACAACTATCAGGCAAGCATTTGAATGGCTCCTTTTGAGGCACTCTATGTTCGGAGGTGTGTTCAGCTTTTAATCATACTAAGTCTTAACGTATTGCAAGCACCCAATGGAAATTGCAGCACTAGTGTAGGACCATTCCCACGAGGAAGGTGATTATTCTGATATATGCACATTTGTTTAAAAACTTTTATTTGTTTTTTAAGGACCTAAACTACTAAAGAAATATGAATAAAAGATTGGGTTGTTTAAACTAATTGTAGAAAATAAATCTAAATCCTCCTCCTTTCAGATTATGGTCATCAATCACAATCCTTCATTTCCCGAATGTTTACAAAATAAAGTATCGTTACACCATATCTCAGTCCTCTAGAATTTGGGTGTCAATAAAAAAGTAGAATTCTATAATACAGATTTATACTAATTAACAATCTTCCTAAAATTTGGGCATCAATCAAACTCAAGAAACTTAAAGATGGAAAAGAAAAATCGTTACACTAATCTATAAATTCTTAATCTGAGTCTCAATTCAAATAAAAATCTTTTAGATATTTACAAAGTAGTAAAAATGCATGAAAATAAATCTAAACTAGAAAGCAATAAAAAGATCTTTCATCCCTCAGTTGCAGGCGTCAATTGCTCCTGAGAAACTACAGATACTCTACTCTAATCTTTCAACTCTTGATCACAGCTGTCAATTGCTCTCGAGAAACCTTGGATATCTAAACTACTCTACTCTACTTTTGATCGAAAAAAAACCCAACCTCAGTCGTCAATTGATGTTGAGAATTCCTTCGATAACTCTATTCCTATACTGAGCCCTCTTATTTATACATCATAAGGGGTTGGTTTACATTATTCAATTCCTAATAAAAGAAGGCTTTTAAACAAAAGACCTAAAATAACTATACTTCTAATCATAATTCTTCCTTGCTCTGATGGTAGATGCGTGTTGGACTTTTCTCCTTGATTTTAGCACTAGAGATCTTCTGGGTTCTTTCTCCAATCTTCTCAGATCCGTAAGTTGCCAAACTTCTAATTCGAGGGATCTTCTAATCTTGTGCATGGCGGTGTAGGCTTCATGTGATCAGCAACGTCGGCTTTACTTCGCATAATCGTGTGTACTATTGTTCTTCTTTCTGCACTAATCTTTCTCTGTCGAAAATTCTAGATTTTACTTTGGTTCCTCCACTCGTAGCTTCTCTCATACGTTCGTGTATCACAATTTTTCTTTCTTCTTTCTTTCTTTCTCATTCAAAATTTTCATTCGTTCGATATTTATTTTATTAGTCCACTCAAGGGTCCACCAAACGTCAGGTTAGGAGGTGAAAACTGTAATATTTCATTGCTTAACACACCCCCAAACCTAAGCTTTGCTAGTCCCTGAGCAAAGGAGAAAGTAAAAATAACTATTGAAAATAAAAAATGCCACTTTTGTAGGGAACACCGATGCATTTAGCATATGTATCAAGCCTTTTAAACCCCTAGGTGATCCCTAGGGGAGGAGGGAAGACTCTTGAGGGTTTACAGTGAAGTTACCCACAAACTTCTCCAGTAAAATCAATTAATATTAATGCAACATATTGAACTAAAATCAAGTAACATAAAATTCATTCCATACCTTGTTCATTCTATTTTAGAGGATTTTCAGCAAAAACATGGCAGTTTAAAACTAAAATGCTATTATAATTCCTTCCCAATCAATCAGCTCATGTCAAGGTATTTTGTATGAAGAGTAATGCAAAGCTTACCGTTAAATTGAGAATCATGTTCTTATAATGCCTCCAAAAACCTGATTTCATACCCAAAGCTAACCAGGGTTGTGACTCCCAACAAAAAATAGAAGGGTGTATCAATTCACATAGCTCAAGAGCTGTTACAGCCCTCAAATAGGACTGCAAGCATGAGCATAGGCTTTGCTCTGATTTCTAAAATTTTCTAGCTCCTTTCACCATAGATTACACAAATCCTTATCTCCACATGACAGCTCAATCCATTTGAGATCAGTAAAGACTTTTTATTGGGTTGTAATGTAGCTTATGGGTAAAATTTTCAAAGAATAAAAGGGTGGAATAGGATTCAAAATTGAGAAATCAGTAAAGTAAGGAGGTGATTCATGACTTCACCTTCTTCATCTCAACACAATTTCATCTATTTCTTGAATTTTTAGAGCCAAAGTGGCCAACTTCTTCTCTTCTTTTCCAAGATATCTAATGAAATGACCTCTTTCTCTCTCTTTTGCTTTGCTTTTCTGATTTTCTTTTCTTTTTGTATGCATTTTTTTTTTTTTGTTGCTTTTTCTCCATTTTTTTATGGGTTGGAATGCCACAACCTTACATCAAATGTGCTTTCTTCTCCTTCAACCAAATGTCAAACCTAGCTCCTTTATCCTCACTTCTCCTTTTATTTCCTGAATTCTCAGATTGAGGGTGAACTGAAATAGGTCAAGGGAGTTTTGGGTTCAAATTCTCTCATTTTTATCAAAGAAAAACTGGGATTTCTAAGGCTCAAATGGTGTGTATCAAGGGCAGCTCAAAGGTGGGAAATTTTAGGCTTAAACTATCCAAAGGATGGCCCTTTTTCATGTCCTCAATGTCATGAGTGTTTTCAAGCTGTTTCAATTTGGATTTGCCTAACTTCTAGTGAGAAGAGTAGATTCAATCAGTCCTCAGAGCAGAAAAATTGCCAAAACACTCATCAAAAATTTTCTCAGTACCAAATCTCATTGGGTATGGCCTTACATCACATTTTCTGGGAGATATCCTCACATTTTTCGCTCTTTTCAAGTTCACTAAACATCAATTGTTTTTGAAAGTGCTTGACATTCACTTCATGAGAAATGTTAGAACTGCAACACATTTCAGTCTCAAAAGATTTTTAATTGCCTCTATTTTAAAAATCAGGTGGGAAATCACTTTAATTTCTCAATTTCCATTAGAACTTTGATGCATTAACATTAACTACTCTATTGGCAAGCCTGCCACACCCCCAAACCTATGAGGAGCAGTGTCTTCACTGATTCAAAGAAAAGGGGCACATGTAGCAGGGTCTTATATCAACCATAGATAAACAAGAAAAGAAAAATAACAATTAAACACTCATCCAAACAAGGAACACAAATACCCAAACAAATAAAGTGGACCAAATAATTTACACATACAAGTTACTAAAGAAAAATTCATTTATTAGGACAGAAATATGTACAAAAATAGCTATAAATAGAATTAACAAAACAGCCTAACTAACTTTAGAAAGCCTAAAATACTAGGTAAAAATCCTAAATACAAACTAAAGCTATTCAGAGTCGAAGGTTGTTAAGACCTGAAAAGTACCACTTTTCACCCCTTAACTTAACCTTTGATTAGATCCTTAGCCACCTAATAAGTTCTTGTTTAGTGTTTTGTGTAGGTAATAATCAGCAGTGAAATAAGGCCAAGAATCCTGTTAAGGAGCCCGCTTTGGCACCAGATATCCCCCAGAAGAATGAACTCTGAATCCAGACCTGAAAGGAGCCTCGTGCAGCTGACCCAAGCTTTAGAGGATTCAGGAGAAATATGCCTCGCGCAGTTCAACTGAGCTTCCCAAGACTTTACAGTAACCTCTCGCGCAGATGAGTGGCTGAAGAGCTTCAGAAACTCAAACTTGCGCAGCTCTCGCGGAGCTCAAGAGTAGAACACATCACGCAATGTCGCACAGTTCAAAGCAGACCTCTCTCAATCTCGCGCAGTTCGCTCAGAATGGCTGAGGAGAGAGAGCATCATAAGAAGAACGCCTCGCGCAGTTCTCGTACCGTTCAAGAAAGAAAATATCCTGGCGAAGGAAAAGCCAACCTCGTGAAGATCAAGTGAGACATAGAACCTCGCACAGTTCAGAACTTAGTAGAGCCTCGCGAGGTAACTCGCGAAGTTCAATAAAGAGAAGTGCTAGCGAAGTTCTCGCGCTGCTCAAATTCACTCTCGCGAAGATCAGCCCAGCGAAGACCGAGCAACCTCGTGACCTCGCGACTGCTTAAATTTCAACCCCGGGACACTTGAGACTGTGTTTTCTATTCAACCTCGCGAAGCCCAATCCAGCGAGAGTGCAATACTCTACCGCGCGACTGCCTGAAGAGCAAACCAAGGCACCCTCGCGACGGCTGAAGCTTCAGTGTCAAATCATCCTAGCAAAGAGCAAAGAGCTACCATGCGACAAGTCTAAAAAACTACAGCTACCTAGCGAAGCTCTGACCCTAAAACTTCCATCTCTTCAGTAGAGGACCTTTTGGGTATTTCCAACGATTAAGGCACGCACTCCCACGCTCAAATCTCTGTGCACGCGCCTTGAAGAATCTAAGGATCATTATTAGGCCACGTGTCATCGTTAAAATTAGGGTTTCCTAACCCTAATGCGCCGCCACCCTACTGCTATATAAACCCATATCTAGCTTAGGTTTAGGTATCTGGGAACCCATCTCAGATCATTTTTTCTCTTTTCTCTTTCTTTTTAGTAGTAAGTAATTTTCTTTTTCTTTCCTTCTATCCATAGTCCAGCACTTGCTGGTTATGCCTTTGTATGTGTTTTTGAATTAGATCAATGGAAGTTCTGTAATAGGATCTGTACTTTGTGGGATTGGTGTTTATGTGTGAGATGCTCTATGCAAGGCAGCTGCCTTGTGATCCATCATTGCTTTGGTTGTGTTTCAAAGCAATGGAGGACTGATTCTAAGGGCCATTCAGATCCAAGTGACACTATTATGCAGGCTATCATGGTCCTATAGCCTTAGCCCCACCACAGGACCCACTAGATCTGAAATCCCCATGGGAGCTTGAGCTAGTAGCCTTGTGAGCATGGTGGTAGCAGTGATATTCTTGTTTTGTTTGTGGCTCGTGAGAGGATAACCTCTGCAGGATGATGCAGCGACCATTTAAGTGGGATTATAGCCTTAAGGTGATTCTAATCCACCGATCCAAGATGGATCCTTCTTCTTTACACCTGAGCTTGTAGAAGCCTGGTGAGAGATTGTACAGAGGCAGACTCCCCTATATTTGTATAGATCCGCCATCAGATGTTAGATCTGATCTGGTTATAGAGATTGTAGGCTGGTGACTGGACCATTGTAGCCTCGCTCAAGCAATGGACAGCTAGATCGAAGGTTGTACTCAATCTCTTGCTAGTTCTATGTGTCTGGGCTATCATGGTCCTACAGCCTTAGCCCGACATATAAAACTTTAGAGGTGGAGGTTCCCTATGGATTCTTGAGTTGATAGCCTGGATGAAATAGTGCCTGCAATGATTTACTTGTTATGTTTTAACCCATCCCTGGATAGTGGCTCCCCTATGGGAAAATCTGTGACCATTTAAGTGGACAGGTTATAGCCTTAAGGGTGGAATCATGGCAGAGTGATGGGTTGGATCCTTTCTTCTCAGTGGTGATAATGTAGCCTCTGGACAGGATTTCTATAACATCAGATCTGAATCTGAGTTACAAAACTTCTCTGACCTTGGCTCAATAACGTACTTCTCACCCTTTTTATACTTATTTTCCACACTTCATCCATCCTCTCAACCCTTTACAGTTTAGATATTAAAATACTTAGAATAAGTGACCTTAAACTCCCTCCTTCTAGAAGCCGGATCTCAGAGATGATCCAGGGACTACTAGAGATGGCTCCTTGGAGCGCTAGATCACCTTTCCTGGGACAAACTCTTACTTATCAAAACTTGCTACAAAGGACCCTGTATCTTGCAGGTCTAGGACTTCTGAGTTGTGTTGGATTCACCCCCTATTTTACTCTGTCTTTGATGTTTAAATAACTTTCACCACCAACCAATAATGTAAGCACACCAGAAGTAATCAACAAGTTTTTATGCGCACGGGGAAAGATGATCTATTAGTAGACCCTTAGTTTTGTATTCTTAGTATTCTTTGCACATGTGAATAATTGATCTCGACATAATTTTGAACCTTTCTTATCTAGATCTAGAGCGGTGAAGGATAGTTGGACTGCAATTGGAGCTTAGCTACCTCTGTTTGCAAACTCTCTGACTTTTAAAGTTCTGTCTATCTTTCTTAAAAAAAAAATTTTAGCAGTATCTAGGATAGTTTAAATGTATTCTTTGAATAGCTGTAAACTAGTTCGATAAATTTGTTAGTATACAATTATTCTTTTGCGATGTGCTTGCAAGAAGGTTTCCTTGCTGTTGGTGTGCTTGTATGCTAGGGAGGAGATCCCTCGGCCTACTTCTGACCTCTTAACCCTGAGTTAGAAAGGGGAAGGAGACTTAGAAGAGACAGGCACACCACAGGAGAGCCCCCAAGTGAATCTGTGACAGCAATTATGGGTGAAGAACAGCCCAGAACCCTCAAGGAGTTGAATGCTCCGGATGACTATAACTCCCCTTTTAGCATTCAATTCCCTGATGTTCAGGGGAACTATAAGATAAAAACTTCAATCATCCAGATGCTGCCAGCTTTCCATGGGCTTAGCAAAGAGGACCCTTACAAGCATATTGACCAATTCTTGGCCTTGTGCACCACTTTTAATATCACTGGTTTGGGACCTGAGGCTACTGGGCTCAGACTCTTTCCCTTCTCTCTGAAGGATAGGGCCAGTACCTGGCTGACCACTCTTCCCAACAATAGCATTGCTTCATGAAAAGACCTGCAGACCAGATTCCTAACCAAGTTCTTCCCTGAGACCAAAACTAGCCAGTTGAAGAAGGAGATTCTTGCATTTGCTCAATCCCAAACTGAGGATTTTAACCAGTCCTGGGATAGGTTTAAAGAGATGCTCAAACAATGCCCCCACCACAAGATCCCTGAGTGGCAGCTTGTACAAAGCTTCTATAATGGGATTGATGAGAAAAATAGAGATATGGTCGATGCCTCTTATGGTGGATCCTACATGCAGAAGACTGCTGAAGAGGCATGGGAACTGTTTGAGGTGATTAGTGAGAATGCTTTTCAAAAGCCATCCCTGGCAAGAACTAGTCAGGAATCTGAGTCAAAGGTGGTGCCTGCTGCTGGATCAAGAGGAAAAGTTTATGAGGTGTCTGGGAATAATGACCTGCAGCTGCAGATGGCAAACCTCTCTATGAAGTTTGATAAATTATTGACTGTGATGCAACCCAGAAGGGCTGCTCATGTGGCTGAGGCATGTCTGATATGCCAGTCCCCACAGCACACAGTGGAGGAATGTCCATCTAGGCAATTTCGAATTGATGTTGGAACATGTCACTTGCTCAATCTTATGGCCAAGAACAATCTGGGGCTACAATAACCATATGGATACCGACTAAAATGTTGGTTACCAATGGAGACCACCCAAATCGAGGTGGAAGCAAGACAACTACATGCAGCCCGAGATGTTGGCCTTACCACAAAGGCCACAGCAAGCGAGAATGCCCCTAGGTCTACCTTCCAACACCATCAAGAGCCCCATCGTGACAAAATCAGTTGGTCTTACCCCCTTCTCAACCTAGAAATACTTCTTTCGAGGACCAGGTCTTGACATCACTGCAAAACGTGGGTTCCTTGACTCAGACTGTGAACTCTCATGGCCAGAGCATCAAGAAGATGGAAGAACAAATTGGACAACTAGCGAACACCTTAGCCAAAAGAGAAGAGGGAAGGTTGCCCAGTCAACCAGTGGTTAATCCCAAGGGCCAATTTTTGATTGGTGAAGGATCCTCCAACCCTAAGGGGGATCTTTCATTAAATTAATGATTAAGAACTGTGCACCGTTGTATGATATGTGTTCTACAGTTGATAGGAATTGTTAGCGATCTTGTTGGAATCTGAGTTTAGTGCTTTAATGCCTACTTTTATACCAGCTCCCCTTGTTTGATAATTTCAAGTGATTGAATGATAATGTAGTATTCGAATGCTTTTCATGATGTATGAATTTAATGCCTTGAAAGTATGGGAATTTGTAAATGCTTTATAATGGTTGGGGGTGTCCCTGGAAGAGAGTCTATGAGAGAATCCACCCATAAAGTCAGGGTCAAACAACTGACTCATGGGTGAGTGAATTCTAACTCGGTTAAGCCATCGCGGGGTTCTGAATAATGGGCTTGGTCCCCTCTTGCGCAGTTCATAAAGAACTACTTTGTTTTGCTGTCGCGAGTTTCAGATATAACTGGGTGGGCTGCCTCGCGCAATTTAAAGGAACATCTAATCTCGCGACCCATTCATTCCCAGGCAGCGAGCAGACATTTTCAAAGCGCGTCAAGCCTCGTGATATTTAAATCCCACCCCGCACTGCTTTTCTTTACTGCTTTCTCTTTCCTATCCTACCAGCGAAACCCTAGCTCCCACTCCTCTCAACCTCTCTCCAAAGATCTCCATCTCATTTCACTTTGAAATTTTGGATTTTTGTTCTTAAAGCTTCCATCAATAGTTGCCCCCTGCTAAGAGCTCTTGAGATCCACCGTGCATCCAATTGAATAGAATCCTAACTTTTAGGGTTAGACTCAGCTCCTGATCTTTCCTTTCAAAATTTCAACTGCACACTCACCAAGGAGAGTTGTGATGGCTCCTAAAAGCGCACCTGTGAAGAGAGCCAGGGACAAGGCCACTATGGAGCCTGCCCCTAAGAAAGCCAAGTCCTCTACGGCACAACACAAAGGGAAGGAGGTGATTCCTGAGGTGGCTGCACAAACACCTGATTATTCTACACCCTCTGAGCTCCTCATTTCCATTCCCTTAGATCCTGAAGCCATTTTCGATATCTCTTTCTTTGAATCAGAGCCGTTGTCAGCACCTGCCATTGAGTTCTTGCGCAAGGCTGGTTTGTTCCCCTTGATGCAAATGATTCTTGCACTAGCCTATCCTAGATTATTGCAACTCTTTTACCAACACCTTAGGGTCAGACCAGACACACAGGGGCAGCCAGGCCTCTGTGTGTTAGTTGATAATTTTGAGATGTTGCTTAGCCTAGAGTTAATTGCTGAAGTCATGGGCATCCCGACCATTTTTTATCCCAACTGCGGATATGGTGCCCCTGTGAGTGCCTCTCTCGATACCATTGCCCAAGCCATTACCAGAGGCTTGAAGGCTACAGGGGACTCCATCAGAAGAAGGGATTTGGATCCCAAGCTGTTGTTCATCGATCAAGTGATAAGGAAGAATATCTATTGCTCCGGCCATCAACAAGAAAGGAGGACACCAATTGATGATGCTCTCTACTCTTTCTCTCTGGGCCACGGATTTAATGCTGCATGGTTGATTTTTAAAGCCATGAAAGACATGATGGTGAAACTTGGGCTACAAAAGAAGGACCACACTCTCCCTTATGGAAGACTCATCACCAGACTACTTCTGAGGGGAGGGTATAAGATACCAGTGGGGGAGTTATCTGCTGACCTCACTCCCACCACTTTTGCCAAAAGACAATGGGGGATCAGCAGAAGTCTAATGGATCCCCAGAAGAAGAAGAAGAAGGCTGAAGCTTAGAATGTCTCCGAGCAGGGAGAGGGAGCTGCTGTGGCAAAGGCCACCCCTGCCCCCAAAAAGAAGGCTAAAACCCCTGCCCAAAGAAGGTGGCGCGAGCTTCTGTCACCTCTGCTTCTGCAGCAATCCCTTCATCCACCACACTTACCTCTCCACTAACTTCTTCACCTATTCCATCTCTCCCTTTCCCTCTTTTATCTCCTTTTTCCATTCCACCTCCCACTATTATCCGTACCTGGGAAGAAAGTGTTGAACCCCAGGACAACACTCCACCTTCACCCACCATACCTCAATTCAACAGTCTCTCCCATATCATCGATCCACACTCCACAGCAGCCCCCCTTGATAACCTACCTTAAAAAGAAAACCTCTCACACTACCCCTGCCTCATCTTTACCCACTTCCACCTCCCCTGTCCTTCCCACAGACACACCCCTTATTAACCAACCCTTAGTCCCCCCTCTCCATGACCTGGACTTTAACCTAGCCACCACTTCAGGGTATCAAGCCTTCATGACCGCCTTGCCCACCCATGACATCCCTCTCCCTGAGTCCCCTCTCCCTTCACCACATCATTCACCAGACCCTTCACCTTACCCCCCTACCACTTTCCATCATGCCCCCACTTCCCCTTTCCAACCTGTTCCTTCTTATCCTCATACTCCACCTCAACCAACCTCAGATACCCTTACTCATATCCTTTCCCTCATACATGAGATCCAAACCCAACTATCCAACACCACACAGACCCAAGCCCAAATGCAAACTGACATAACCACCATACAATCCACCCTTCAAACATTGACAAACCCACCAATCCCAACACAACCTCCTACCACCCCATTGACCCAACCCCTTCCACCTCGACTCCCCGGTTCACAGACCCCACCCACATTGACTTACCTCCACCCTTCCCCCTCTATGACACCATACCCAACCCCTCCTTTCCCTCTCTACCTATCCTACCCCTCTAATACTACCTCCCCTCAATTTACCAACACTTCTCCCCAAACTGACCCCATGCCATTCCCATCCACCTTTCCCATTCCACCCCCCTATTTGCACCCCCACCCCTTCCATTTTAACCCTTCACCATCCCCTTCTTCCCTTACCCTAAACCATCCACATCCGCTGCCCTTCCTTCATTTCACTTTCCACCCATACCTTCCATTCCCCCTCTTCTCCCACCCCCTCCTCAATTCACTGACCATTCAACCCAGACCACCCCAACCATTTCTACAACCCCCACTTTTCTCCCCCAGGATCCATCACCATCTCCTCCTTCCACTCCATTTCTACCAATCTTGCCCAGACACTCCTACTACACCCCTCCCTACTTCACCCTCCTCCATGCCATGAGGGACAATCCCTATATCAAGAGGGATGTTCTCAATGGCATGGCCCAACTCCACCAAGCCCTCGAATACCCCTTGCTGCAGAAACTTAGTGACTTGAAGCTTGCTCACCACGAGCAGCTGAGAGATATTTCCAAAGGGTGGGAGGCAATTTTAGAGACATCAAATGCGAACAAGGCTGCAGCAACGTATTACAGAATGACTACTGAGATTGAAAAGGCCAATGCAGAGAGGGTGAAAAAGCACAACAGGCTATTAGAGAAAAAATTGAACAATGCTCAGGAGATCAACCGACTCAGTAAGGAGCTTGCAGATACCAATCTCCTGTGGGCTAACAAGAAAATTGAAATCTTGGAATAGAGAGTTGCCTTCCTACTGTCCCAACCTATATAGGCCACCCCCATCGCCACCGCTCCCCCTGAGGCCCCATCTTCTTCCACACAACCAGGCCCATCTTCTTCCACTGCCCCTACCCCAACCCCTACACAATCTGTTCCCCCAACTCCCACTGCCCCCACTCCGGTAGCTCCTCCTGTTCCTCCTCAAATACCTACTGCAGTTCCTTCTGCAGTACCTACACAACCTGTTGCTCCTGCTCAAATCCCTACTGCAGTTCCTGCTCCTCCCTCAGTGCCCCACCTATTCCCTCTCCTACTCTTAAAAGAAACACACCCCTTCTAAGAAAAAGCCCACTTCTAAAAGAGCCACTGCAGCCCAAAAAGGCAAAAGGCCGGCCCCTCCATCCCCACCTCCAAAGGTCACCAGAGCTTCTGCACAGGATGATCCCCATGGGTGCCTACTTTCCAAAGAAGAACGCAGACAGGCTGCTGCTGCCCTTGGATTGAACATTACTGAGCTCTTTCCTTCTGACTCAGAATCTGATGCTGCACCACCTACGGATCCCAGTGCCCAACCTACTGTTGCTGCTCCTTCATTCGACCCTACTGCACAATCCTATCCTCAACGAAGGAAAGTTGCTGCAAAGAGGACTACTCCCCCAAGTCGCTCTTTGAAAATTGGACAAGAAACATCTGCCTAGTCTGACGAGGCACCACCACTAAGCCAGCCCGTGAAAGGGAAGAGCCCTGTCATTCCTACAGCCAAAGTACCAGATCCATCTCCTGTAGCTCCCCCTAAACCAGAAAAAGGGAAAAGTCCTCTCTTGTCTCAGGTGCAAGCCCAAGCTAAATCCCCCGTTGCCCCTCCTGAGCCAGCACCAGCCCAATCACCTCTTATTCCCCTCTCCGCTCAAGCAAAGGTAAGGGCCCCAAAGGAAAATCTCCCACCAAACCCCCTGAGCCAACCACTGCTAAATCTTCAAAGATCCCTCCTGAACCCAAGAAGAGAAAAATGAGGGTTAGGGCTCCAACCTTACCCAAAACTCTCGAGCAAAGAACGGCAGAGAGGGAACGAAAGAAGAAAGAAGAAGAGGCTCTCCTACAAGAGCATGCAAAGAAGATGGGATGGGACAAGTTTTGAGACAGATTCCAACTAGATTGTACCTAGGAATTTCTCTGTTTCTTTTTCAACTGTTTTCTTGTATTTTGTACATTTCTAATTTTTCATAGACTTTTCCCCTGTCTTTACTATCTTGCTTTGCATGTTGTGTGTTTTGTTCCCTGTTCTTTCCTTTTCTTTTAGCCTCATTAGTTTTGCTGCACATTCACTTTGAACCAGTGAGGACACTGCTCCTCATAGGTTTGGGGCGGTGCAATAGCTAACATAAGTGCAGCAGACTCATCTGAGCAATATGGAAATGGACCTCTGTTCACTTAAGAATCATGAAATTAAGAAGTTTAAAATTTATGCAAACCTTGGACATTATAAACTTCTAATATTCCACATTTCCATGATAATATCACCAAGGAAACCTACTTGTATCAGTGAATCATTAGAGAGAAAAAGGTGAGGACATACTTGAAAGTTCAAAGGATGACCATAACCAGTGAGAATTGGGCCTACAAAATTTTTCTATTCTTTGAGGAGTAACTAAGGCATTTCTTTTAGTTCTAAGGACTGGCTGAGTCACTGTGCTCACTAGAAGTTAGGTAACTCCAAGTTGAAATAACTGACAGTACTCATGAAACCTAGGAAAGGATCAAGGCCTTCTCTTGGACAGTTTGAGCCTAAAAAGACCAATCCTAAAGCAACTGCCCTTGTCCATACCCCCCTTTGAGCTTTAAATCCTAAATTTCTTCAAAATACACCTGAGTACTTGAACCTGAACCTATGAACCTAATTTAACCTACCCTCACTCTAAGAATTCAGAAGGAAAAGGAGAAAGAGTTGAAGATGGACTAGCTATGGTCAACATTAGGTGAATGGAGAAGAAGGATGTCAAAAATCTGGCAGTATGGTAACTGAGAACATGGTGGCATTTCTGAAAAGCAAAAACAAAATAAAAAGAAGGAAACTCCAGTAAAAAAAAATAAAAATAATAATGAAGAGGAATAAGGGAGAAGTCAAGAGGAACTTTCATTGGAAAATCAAAATCAAGAAGAGAAACTGATCACTTCAAATCGGAAAATCTCAAAGAAGATGAAGGGAGCTGAATTATGGAAGGTGAAGTCATGAACCACCTCTGTGACCTACTGATTTCTCAAATTGGAACCCCTTTTCAACCTTCCATTCCTTTTAACCCTATCTCATAAGCAACATTACAGCCCAGTTAAAAGCCCTTGTGATCCAAAGTTGAGTGAGCTGTCACGTGAAGATAAGGAATTATCCAATCTATGGTGAGGAACTGCCAATGATGTCAGCACTTAAGAACTCTGCCTATGCTCATGCTTATAAACCCATTTGGGGGATGTAACTGCTCTTGAGCCTGTGAGAAAATGAACCCCTCAACAAACCTTTATGAGAGTATGCCCTGCAAAGTTTGCTTTTGGGTCTGAACTTGAATGCATTATGTATGACCTTAACCTAATTTTTTGACATAAGGATAAGCTCAGTGCTGACACACACTTGTGCAGTTTTCTGTGATTGCAAACTATTTAGAAATGTTGTGCAATCATGAGAGTTTATGTTGTTTAAGTTACTGTGCAACCAATGAATTAAATTTCTTCTATGTGTATTGATTCAAGAGTGGACTAAATCTGATTCCTTAACTACTCATTGGATGATATTGCACTTTTGTTAACTATTTCATTTGAGAAGTTTGTGGGTGTCTTCACTAAAAACCCTCAGGAGACTTCACTCCTCCACTAGGGATCACCTAGGGGTTTAAAAGGCTTCATACATATGCTAAATGTATCCGTGCTCCCTATAAAAGTGGCATTCAATTTTTAGAGTAGATTTAATGCAACTTCGCTAAGGGACTAGCAAAGATTAGGTTTGGGGGTGTGTTAAGACCTGAAAAGTACCACTTTTCACCCCTTAACTTAACCTTTGATTAGACCCTTAGGCACCTAATAAGTTCTTGTTAAGTGTTTTGTGTAGGTAATAATCAGTAGTGAAATAAGGCCAGAAATCCTGTTAAGGAGCCTGCTTTGGCACTAGATATCCCCCAGAAGAATGAACTCTGAATTCAGACCTGAAATGAGCCTCGCGCAGCTGACCCAAGCTTTAGAGGATTCAGGAGAAATATGCCTCGCGCAGTTCAACTAAGCTTCCCAAGACTTTATAGCAACCTCTCGCGCAGATGAGTGACTAAAGAGCTTCAGAAACTCAAACTCGCGCAGCTCAAGAGTAGAACACATCACGCAGTGTCGCACAGTTCAAATCAGACCTCTCTCAATCTCACGCAGTTCGCTCAGAACGGCTGAGGAGAGAGAGCATCAAAAGAAGAAGGCCTCGCGCAGTTCTTGCGCCATTCAAGAAAGAAAACATCCTGACGAAGGCAAAGTCAACCTCGCGAAGATCAAGTGAGACATAGAACCTCATGCAGTTCAGAACTTAGTAGAGCCTCGCAAGGTAACTCACGAAATCTAGTAAAGAGAAATTCTCACGAAGTTCTAGCACTGCTCAAATTCACTCTCGCGAAGATCAGCCCAGCGAAGACTGAGCGACCTCGCGACTGCTTGAATTTCAACCCCGTGACACTTGAGACTGTGTTTTCTATTCAACCTCACGAAGCCCAATCCAGCGAGAGCGCAATTCCCTATCGCGCGACTGCCTGAAGAGCAAACCAAGGCAACCTCGTGACGGCTGAAGCTTCAGTGTCAAATCATCCTAGTAAAGAGCAAAGAGCTACCACGTGACAAATCTGGGAAACTACAACTACCTAGTGAAGCTCTGACCCTAAAACTTCCATCTCTTCAACAGAGGACCTTCTGGCTATTTCCAATGATTAGGGAACGCACTCCCATGCTCAAATCTCTAGGCACCCACCACGAGGCATCCAAGGATCATTATTAGGCCATGTGACATTGTTAAAATTAGGGTTTCCTAACCCTAATGTGCTGCCACCCCACTGCTATATAAACCCATACCTAGCTTAGGTTTAGGTATCTGGGAACCCATCTCAAATCATTTTTTTTCTTTTCTCTTTCTTTTTAGCAGTAAGTAATTTTATTTTTCTTTCCTTCTCTCCATAGTCCAGCACTTGTTGGCTATGCCTTTGTATGTGTTTTTGAATTAGATCAATGGAAGTTCTGTAATAGGATCAGTACTTTGTAGGATTGGTGTTTATGTGTGAGATGCTCTGTGCAAGGTTGCTGCCTTGTGATCCGTCATTGATTTGGCTATGTTTCAAAGCAATGGAGGACTGATTCTAAGAGCCATTCAAATCCAAGTGACCTATGTGTCTGGGCTATCATGGTCCTACAACCTTAGCCCCACCACAGGACCCACTAGATCTGAAATCCCCATGGGAGCTTGAGCTTGTAGCCTTGTGAGCATGGTGGTAGCAGCGATATTCTTATTTTGTTTTGGGCTCCGTGAGGAGGATAACCTCTGGGATAGTCTGTGACCATTTAAGTGGACAGATTATAGCCTTAAGGTGATTCTAATCCACCGATCCAAGATGAATCCTTCTTCTTTACACCTGAGCTTGTAGAAGCCTAGTGAGAGATTATACAGAGGCAGACTCCCCTATATTTGTATAGATCCGTAATCAGATGTTGGATCTAATCTGGTTATAGAGATTATAGGCTGGTGACTGGACCATTATAGCCTCGCCCAAGCAATGGACAACTTGATAGAAGGTTGTACTCAATCTCTTGCTGGTTCTATGTGTCTGGGCTGTCATGGTCCTACAGCCTTAGCCCCACATATAGAACTTTAGAGGTTGAGGTTCCCTATGGATTCTTGAGCTGGTAGCCTGGATGAAATAGTGCCTGCAATGATTTACTTGTTATGTTTTGACCCATCCCTGGATAGTGGCTCCCCTATGGGATAATCTGTGACCATTTAAGTGGACAGGTTATAGCCTTAAGGGTGGAATCATGGCAGAGTGATGAGTTGGATCCTTTCTCCTCAGTGGTGATAATGTAGCCTCTGGACAGGATTTCTATAACATCAGATCTGAATTTGAGTTACAAAACTTCTCTGACCTTGGCTCAATAACATACTTCTCACCCTTTTTATACTTATTTTCCACACTCCATCCATCCTCTCAACCATTTTTATAGTTTAGATATTAAAATACTTAGAATAAGTGACCTTAAACTCCCCTCCTTCTAGGACTGCCAGATCTGTAGACAGATCTGGAGGGACTACTAGAGATGGCTCTCTTGGAGCTCTAGATCAGCTTTCCCTGTGGGGCAAACTCTTACTTATCAAAACTTGCTACAAAGGACCCTGTATCTTGCAGGTCTAGGACTTCTGAGTTGTGCTGGATTCCCCTCCTGTTTTACTCTGTCTTTGATTTTTAAATAACTTTCACCACCAACCAATAATGTAAGCACACCAGAAGTAATCAACAGAGGTGAAGATGTCATCAGGGTCGTAACCACATTGAATACCATAGGCTTTCAACTCAGCTTTTATCTCAACCTTGGTCTTCTCTTTGTTGGTAGCTACCTCCTCAGACTGGGTAGCTATCTCCTTTCCTTTCTCGGCTTGCTAAGAAGGTGAACTGACAGGAGGGGAAGTGGCTTGTGCAGGTGTTGTGCTGTTCAGTTCAGCCACTCTCCTTTCGAGGATTTCTGCTTTCTTTTCAACTAGGGCAACTTGACTCTCATACAATTCTTTAGTGGCCTTGTTGACTGCTTTGGAGGCAACCAACCTCTTCTCTAATCCATCCGCTCTTATTTTCTCCGAGGCTGCAATGAGCTTTTCAGCTTCATATTGTAGTAAAATTCATTGCCAACCCTTTGATATATTCAGCATCTTAAAGTTGTAATCCACAATCATTTGATTGATCTTTGCTTCATGGGGCATCTCGATTGATCTGCGGAGGGCAGCCATTCCTTGAACAACATCCCTTTTGAGGTAGGAGTTCTGTTTTATGACATGGAGGAGGGTAGAGTACGGAGGAGGGTGGGGAAAGGAAGAGGCAGGGAGGATGGACTGCCCAGCACTTGAAGAAGGGCCAAGTAGGCATGGAGAGGGGAAGGAAGATAGCATGGGTGGGGTGGAGGTTGAGGGTAAAGGGTGGTGAAATTCAAGATCAGGCTCAGTTTGGGTTGGAATGGAGGAGGTGGAAATTAGGTGTTCGACATCTGTAGTAGCATCAGATGTTGCTACTACAGGTGGGGATAGTTGGGGAGTGATATCCAAAGGTGGGGAAATAAGGGGTAGATGGATAGGGACAGATTGGGGATCAAAGTCTATTTGGGTGGAAGCATTGGTAAGGGTGGGAGGGGCGACAGTTGGGATAGGTACAATAAGGGTAGTAACAGTGGGGGTTATAGCAAAGGTAATGGGTTGGGGAGAAGAGGGTAGAGTAGGCAAATGGGTGGTTGTAGGGATAGATGGTTGTTGTGATGGTTGGGCTAAAGGGACAAGGTGGAATGGATGGCTAGGAGGCTAGTTTGTATGGGGCCTAGTTTTGGAGGGTGGAGTTCATGGATAGGAGGGTGGCCTCAATGGATGATTGGGTATGGGTGTTGGCCATTACTTGGGCTTGAAGGGAGAGGAGAAGATTGAGTATGTGGGCTAAGGGGTCAGGTATGAAAGGGGTTGTGGGTTGGATGGGTGGGATTGGTTGAATGGGAAAGTGTGGGCATGGTTAAAAGGTGGGGTGGGTGTGGTCTGTAAATGGGTAGGTTGTGAAGAGTCAGGTAGGGGGGTATATTCATACCCAATATCCTCCATAATGGAGTCAATTAGGGATGAATATCCCTCTGGTCTTGGGTGTGGGAAGGTGATAGGGTGAAGGTGAGGTTAGTGTCAAAGGGTATGGATGGAAGGGAGGAAGTGGCTAGGTCAGTTGATAAAGATGGTTTATGGCTCAAGTGTTCAACAGCTGGGATGGATGGGCTGGGTGATGAAGTTAAGGTAAGGATGGGGTCTATGGTAAGAGGAACTGACAAAGGTGTGGGGGTGGTGATGGTTGAAAGGGTGGCTGAGGTACTGGGAGGTATGGGGACTGCAATGGAGGGCATGGGCAATGAGATGGATGGTAGAGAGGTTGATGTGATGGAGAAGCTAGGGATATTAGGGCTGACCACAGATAGAGGCACAGGAATGGAAGGGATGACTAAAGGTGTTGAGGGTACAAATGGCAGCCCTGAGTTAGGACCAGCAGATGAAAAGGTCCCTGTTAAGTAGTGAAAAATACCATTTTTCATCTCTTAACCTGACCTTTGTTGGACCTTTGAGCTGACTAATAATGTGTGTTAAGTATGTTTTTTAGTTAGGCAATAAATTATAAGCTTAATATAGATTTCCACTTAAAAGAGCCCAAGAAGCACTGTGCTACCTAATTGGAAAGGCTAGAGACCAAGTCTAGCTACAAGAAATAATGTTTGAACCTATTAAGGGGTTGCTGAGTACTGAACAATGGAAGAACAGCACACCCAGAGGTGTGCCAGCTATGGAAACACTGAAAATAAGTTGTGTTAATTAGTGAAAAATGTCATTTGTCACCCTTTAACCTAACCTTTAATAGACCTGTGAATAAACTAATAAGTACTTGCTGAGCATGTTTTGTAGATAGCAGTAATAACCAGTCATAGTGCAGAAATCCACCCTAAAGTTCTCCACAAGAAGGTCCATCTCTCACCACAGCTCTGACCCAACTATGGCACACATAAGGGCCCCACACCAATGCCCACTTGGGGCAGCCAGCAAAAGCAAAGCAGTGTTAAAAAAAAGAAAGAGAGGCTGAAAACAACCTGTCGATAGGTTGTTGCAACCTAACGATAGGATCTGAAGGCTGAAAAAGGAAGAAATCGTGAAGATGGGGAGAATTCAACAGGATCCAGAACCAATCGTGTAGTCGGAAACAAGAGAGCATCCTATCGAATGGTTGCCTGAGCTTGACCAAAACCTATCGAAAAGTCTGAGAACCTATCGAAATCAATTGCGCAAGAGCTCAACCTGTCGAAAGCATCCTTCAACCTATCAAAAGCATTAAATGAGGGCTGCAAATGTTGAAGCTCTAATTGCAAGATTCAACCTATCAGAACCTTTTGATAGGATCCTGAATCCTAGCGAAAGGACCAAAGTAATTGATTTCAACCTATTGAAAGCCTCTTCAACCTATCAAAATCGATCTAAGCACTTCCTAAAAAAGCTACTGTGCACACGCAGCAAGTTGGTGACCTGCTGCACACAAATTGAGGCACCTTGGTCACCGGCACGAGGCTTCTAGAAGTGCCCTGGAAAACCCTAACCGACCTATGTGCTCTCCCCCAACGCAAACAAACTAAAAGAGCCTTCTAAAAAGGGAATAAAAGGGAGAATAACAAAATCACTCTAGAAGCTGGGATTGGCTGGAAAAACTAGATCTAAGGCTGAAGGAGAAAGCTATAAGAAGAGAAGAAGCCATTAGAAAAAGGGAAGGAATTCTGGGGATCAATTATGGAAACTAGAGCTTACAGTGAAATTCTCTAATTCTTTCTGTTAGCCCAACTATGATTGGCTAATTTGTTGAGAGCAGCAAAGGGTGAGGTCGAATCTGTAATTAGGGAGAGCTGAGGGTGTTATTGAGGGTTAGATGATGTACATACTGCAAATCTATGGACATTTAATTGTATGGTTAGTTTAATTCAATATAATATTGGTTTAATTGTTGTAATTAGATCTATAGTTCCTTTGGTTTCATTTGGTGCTCGATCGGCTTTGTGTAGATGGGAATAGCTCACCCACTTAACTGGTAGACTCTTGGATGTCATTTGATCTCCCTAGATTTGATGCTCCTGTAATTTCCTGTGTCTGTGACCTGGTAATTGTAGCATTTGTAGTGGTTATAATGCTCTAATTGAAACCTTTGATTTGAAGTAAATCCCTAGGATGATCTGTGACCATTAAAGTGGACAGATCATAGCCTTAAGATCAATTCAAACCTTTGGTCTAAATTGGATTCTTCTACTTTAATCCTTTGATTTGGAGGAAGTCTATAGGATGATCTATGACCATTAAAGTGGATAGATCATACCCTTAAGATCAGTTCAAGCCTTTGGTTTAGAGTAGATTCTTCTACCATGTAGCTGTGCCTAAGGCCAAATGAGGGATTGGTGTACTCTAAACTCTCTGTAACCCTAGCAGCTCAACCTAATTGTAGTAAGACCAAACCCCAAGCTGCTTCTCCCTATTTTGTGTTTAATTCCCTCTCACTGCAAGATTTGTACTCTAGATTTAAACCTAACCCCTTAAACCTCTCCTCTTTCTCTTACTGTTTTAGTATTAGGAAGGGTGCCAGATCTACCACAGATATGGAGATTTGCCTAATTTTCAGCCACATTTCCCTCTGGACATACCCTTACTTTCTTTTAAAACTTGCTACAACAGGCCCTGAATACTTCCAGGACTGTGTGCGAGCCTGCCTTGGTGTGTGCCATCTATAGACTCTTTTATTGTCTAATTTTAAACCCCATTTTAGACCCAAGGCAGGATCCCAACAAGCTGCTGAGAGGTTCCTTGAAGTTGTCGAGAGCTTCCCAGCACCTATCGAGAAGTTCTGAGAGCAGGAAGTGAAGAAGTCGAGAGGTTGAACATGGGTAAAAGAACCTACCGAGAGGTTGGAAGTATAGACATGGATCCTATCGAGAGGATACTTCAAGGTGCAGATGAAGTCAAGAGGTTCCAGTCACTTATCGCGAGGTTCAATTGAACCTGTCGAGCAGTACAAAGCAACCTGTCGGTAACTCACCTGAACCAACATTTAGTCTCGCAAGGATTAAGCCAACCTGTCGAGCACTTCACTAAAAGTTACATAAAACGTCAACAGGATTGTCTATAACCTGTCGAGAGGATGAGTGTGGAACTAAACAGAATGAAGAAATAAGTCTGCAATCCTTTCCATAAGTTAAAACCAACCTCTCGAGATGTTCTCCCAAGTTGTCGATAGGATCTCCATCAACCTGTCGAGATGTGTTCAAACGTATCGAGAGCCATTCCAAACATGATGAGAAGTCGACAAAGTTGTCGGAAGCCAATGCAACCTATCGACGGGATTATAATGCAGATTCAGAACCTGTCGAGAAAATCCCCTGAACCTCTCGACACTCATTTTGGTAACTTCTCAGCGTCTTCCTTCAGCAGCTGCCAATTCCAAATTTTTGTGCACGAGTTTAAAAGCACTTTAGTAACCCCTGGGGGTATTTTTGGTACATGTTTGGGCACACATGGAAATCCTAACTACTTCACTTGTACTCACCAGTTGAGAGCCAATGGGAAGAGAGCTTTTAAAAGAGAAATTGGTCACATCAGCAGCCTAGAATAACATAATTATTCTCTTGAGCTCTGATTGGCTAAAACGGATTTGAGGACAGACGAGGAGAGTATAAAAGCTTGAAGAAAATACAAACTAAATATCCAAACTCGGAGAGAACCAGAGCCTAGAGAGAGATCCATTTTTCCCTCCAAATTCTCCCTCCTTCCTTCTTCTCCCATTCTCTCTTTAGCCAATCATGAGTGGCTAAACTCTTCTCAGTAGTTAGGGTGAGGTCTTAAGCTGTAATTGAGAGATTTAGAGGCTTGTAATAGACTGTATATTGTATAGATTGCGGATCTGAGCTCAATAGTATTGTAAGCTTGCAATATAATTATGGATGTTAAAGTTTATTCTGATCTACATTTCACTTTTTCGTATTTGATTTTGCTGGATTGGATACTCCTGTGGATGCCAACCGGAAATGGGGAGCTGGTAGCCTGGCATCTGCAACATCTATAATGGTTTTCCTATTCTAATCAAGATCCATGAAGTGGAACAATCTCTAGGATAGTCTGTGACCATTAAAGTGGACAGATCATAGCCTTAAGATTGCTTCAATTCTCTGGTTGAGATTAGATCCTTATACCTTGCATCTACCTGAAATGGGGAGCTTGTAGCCAGATGGAGGATTATAGCAAATCAAATCTATGCAAGGCCTTTTGATTCCTTTGATTTTCAGTGAGAGACCAATACCCCTAACTGTTGTTCTCACCTTTTGAATTTTTCATCTCTTCTTTATCTCCTCTACTCTTTGTGTTGGACTAGATCTGGATCAATAGCATTTAATTTTGTAGTCTAAGTTAAAGTGATAAAACCATAAAACCTCTCATCTTTCCCACTTTAGTTTAGTTTAAATTAGGATAGAGTGCCAGATCTACTCTGGATCTGGAGATTTACCATCCTTTAGAACACATTTCCCTTTGGTCATACCCTTACTTCCTTTTAAAACTTGCTACAACAGTCCTGTTTACTTGCAGGCTTTGTGTAGGCTTACCTTCGTGTGCAGTCCATAGACCTTTAATTTTCTGATTTTAATCTCCTTTTGAAGCACAAGGTAGACAGACAACAAGCTTTTGGCGTTGCTGCCAGGGAGTTTTGATCTATCTAGTAGATCTGAGTTTTTCAATTTTTGTAGATCTGATTTTTTAGTTTTTATTGCTGTTTTGTTTTAGATTGTTATACTGTAGTGCAACTATTTCATTTAATATTTGCTGCAGTTTTTGTATAGAAAACTAGTTTTAAACTGTAGCAACCCTCTTTTTCCCTGAGTTTTTCTTTTTATCAATATGCTTGAATAAGGTACTGCTGTAATTTTTGAATTTTTGCAGATCTAGAGCAGTGGCCACAAGAGGAGTCAATGGCTTGCAGCTGGAGCAGATCTGCCAGAGTTTGCATTCCTTTCTCCTTTGCATTTATTTTTCAATTTTTAAATTCTTGAGAACTAGTAGTTTTGTTGCGTTTGATGTTTGTTTGATTATAATTTCTGCTGCCGTTTAGGCATGCTGATTTTTTTTTACAAAACTAAATACAAAAATAAAAGAAAATGTAAACACAAATAGAAAATTTCTGATTTGTTTCTTATTATTTTTCAGCATTAGTACATAAGGGTTCTTGTTGAGCCCAGGTTGATCAAAAACGACATAAAAAGTAAAAAATTATAAAAACATAAAAATTCTCTCCAGATGGGCTGTTTTCCTTTGCCTTTATTCATTTTCCCCCATCTGAAATTGTTGAGATTATGGCCTTTCATTTTGAGGAATCATGTAGGATAATGAGGAGTGGAGCATATGCTGTTTTGAATACTCAATGGAGCCACTGAGTTTATTTTCCTTCAAGATTTTCGTTTCACCATAAATATGTCTCAGTCGTGTATGCATCCTATGTTTAATTGTGTACATCCATGCCTCATCAATTTAAAATTCATATTGATTCATACACTTCTACACTACTGAGCAGCATAGGGGTACTTACAACACACAGGGGGTTTCTTTTGGCACAGGGGATTTCTTTTAGGATTTGCTATTTTAGGAATTTTAGTTTCGATTCTATTTTTTTAGATTACTGATTTTTCTTTCTTCGGTTAATATGTGTCCTGGTTTTACTATTTTCCTTCATTTTTTGTAGTTTGTATTGACCTTTTTTTCTTTGCTTTGCTATTTTTTCTATTTTTGCAGTTATTTTTCTGCACTTGTATACCATTCTTTTCCATTTTTCTGCTTACATACTCAGTTTTTCTGATTTTCTGGGTTGTATGTCCTAGTTTTACTGGCTTTCTGCATTTTGGTAGTTTGGTATTCAGTTTCTAACTTTGTTTTTCTATTTTTTATTTGCAATTCTATTTTTATATCTGCAATTTTCTATTTTTATAGCTTTGTATTCAATTCCTTACTTTGGTTTTACTATTTTGTTTTGTTATTAGAATTAGTTTCCTTTCATTTTCTTCATAGTTCTTTTACTTTTCTTTTCATTTATTCAGTTTTTTAGCTTTTATTTTGTAGCAGTTCTAGCTTTATTTTCCTATTTTTTCTATTTTACCAGTAATTTTCCTACATTTGTATATCATTTTTTCCATTTTCTTGTTCATGTATTCAGTTTTTCATTTTTATTTTCTGCTGCATATAACTTTGATTTTTTCTGTTTGTTTATCTTTTACCCTGCTACCCCTAGTTTCTCATTGTCTAGAACATTGAGGACAATGTTCATCTTAGGTTTGGGGGTATGGCAGGTGTGCTAAAGAAATAAGTTAATGCTAATGCAACCATGTTAAAAAAAAGTTTTTTAAAATAAAATGATTTCCCACCTGATTTTTGGAAAAAGGGAAAATTAAAAACTTTTTAGAACTGAAATGAGTTATGGTTTTAACATTTTTCATGAAGAAAATGTCAAGAATTTTAAAAAATTGATGTTTAGTGAACCTTAAATGAGAGAAAACTGTGAGGATACCCCCCAAAAAATTTGATGGAAAGCCATACTTAGTGAGATTTGGGCCTGAAAAATTTTCTTTGAAGAGTGTCTTGATAATTTTTATGCTCTAAGGACTGATTGGATCTAGTTTTGCCCACTAGAAGTTAGACAAATCCAAGTTGAAATAGCTTGACATCATTCATGACATTGAGGACATGAAGTAAGGCCATCCTTTGGATAGTTTGAGCTTAAAATCCTTACCCTTTAAACTGCCCTTGATACACACAATTTGAGCCTTGAAATCCAAGCTTTTCTTTGATAATAACCATAAAATTTGACCTCAAAATCTCAGTGACCTAATGCAGCCTGACCCTCACTCTGAGATTTCGGAAGGTAAAGGTGAAGGAATTGAAGAAGGTAGAGCTAGTTTGATATTTGATTAAGAAAGAAGAAAGCACATTTGGTGGTGTTGTGGCATTCCAACCCAGAAAAAGAAAAATGGAGAAAAAGTATAAAAAAAAGCATACAAAAAGAAAAGAAAAATAGAAAAGCAAAACAAAAATATGAGAAAGAGAAGTCATTTCATTGAAAAATTGAAAAGAAGATTAGGAACTGATCACTTCAAATATGAAAATTCAAGAAGTAGATGGATTTATGCTGAAATGAAGAAGGTGTACATGTCACCTCCTTACCTTATTGATTTCTCAATTTTGAACCCTATTCCACCATTTTATTCTTTGTAAACTTCACCCATAAAGCCACATATAACCCAATAAAAAGTCCTTACTGATCTGAAATTAATTGAGTTGTCATGTGGAGATAAGGATTTGTTTGATCTATGGTGAAAAGAATTAGAAAATTTCAGAAGTTAGAACAATGTCTATGCTCATGCTTGCAGTCCTATTTGAGGGCTGCAACTACTCGAGTTGTGAGAAATGATGCACCCTTCTACTTTTATTGTGAGTGAACAGTCTTGGTAAGACCTGGGTCCGATATCCAATTTGTTTGGGGCCTTCTCAAAATAAAATTCTTGAATTAAAGGTGAACTCTGCATTAATTTTCATGCCCAATGTCTTGACATAAGTTGATTGAGAATGAAGGAATTAGAGTAGAATTTTGGTTTTAAGCTTATATTTTTCTGCTGAGAATCCTCTAAAAATTGAATGGACAAGGTGTGGAATTTATTTTATTTTTCTTAAACTCTGTTTCAGCATGTTGCATTAGTATTAACTGATTTTATTGGAGAAGTTTTTGGGTACCTTCACTGAAAACCCTCAGGAGACTCCACTCCTCCACTACGGATCACCTAGGGGTTTAAAAGGCTTGGTGCATATGCTAAATGCATTCGTGTTCCCTATGAAAGTGGCATTTTGTTTTGTAGGTTAATTATTTTAATTTTTACTTTGCTCGAGGACTAGCAAAGAATAGGTTTGGGGGTGTGTTAGTCACTGATTTCTACCATTTTCTACCCTTTAAACCTAGCCTTTGTTAGTACTTAGAGTAATTAATAACTATTTTTTATGTTGTTTTACAGTTTAGAAATAAAATAACAGCAAGTGCATTTTTCCTATGTAACCAGTGTCAATAAGAGGAGATGAGAACCATTTTTTATATCCGAGAGAAGTGAGGTCCATGGCTTGAAAAACAGCCACTGCTGTTGGAAGAAATGACAGGGAAAAGAAGCCTAAGCCCCAACAATAAATGAAGCTCTGGGTACACTAGACAACAACACAAAGAGATGCAGCCATATGGAACACCCGCAATAGTTGCACATAAGAGGAACTGGGCCTGCACCTACACCAGCTGTGCACACATGAGAACTCCATTTTCAGCTACAGCAGCAATCTAAAAGGCCCAACAGTACATGGGACAGCAGTACAATAGAACAGCCTAGGGGTTTATCATTTTTAGCAGTTTAGAAAGCTAATTGCTGTTGCATTTTGAACCTCACGAGGCGTGTAGGCTGCTAAAGGAACTCCACAAGGTGTTTTAATGCTGAAAGCCAACTCCACGAATTATAAATTCATGCTAAAGTGATCCCCACGAATTGTTCTCATGCTGAAATGAACTTCACATGAGGTTCTGATGCTTGAATCAACCTGTCGAGCAACCTGTCGGGAGGTTATGATGTTGGAAATGAACTTCACGTGAGGTTCTGAACCTGTCAAGTTTTGTTGAAGCAAGAGTTGAACCTGTCGAGGGGTAGTCTTCAACCTCTCAAATATATACCTGAAGCCCTCTCAACCTGTTGAGATGTACTCTAAACCTATTGAGATGAGCTACCTGAAGCCTTCAACCCGTCGAACAGTTGCCTGAACCTCTCGAAATGTCATTTCTGAAGCTCTAAAACAGCCCTCCAACCTCTCGAACTTCTTCAAAACCTCTCGAGTTTACTTCAGAATTTCTTCAAACCTCTCATGGTTCGGGTTCTAACTATTTTCAGTCATTAGCAGTGGTCGGTAGAGGCATATTTGAGAATTCTAATATGCACATGGGACACCTGTCCACACATGAACTGATTCATAACTAAATGGAGCAATTCTTGGCAGGAATCCAACTATTTCAGTTGGGCATAACAGAACTGAGTTCTCTGCTCTCTGATTGGCCAAAATATAAATCACTTGGATTAGCATAAAATTTCTCTTCTCTGATTGGTCAGAAACAAGGCATATGGATCAAGGCAAATGTATAAATAGGCATCCTTTCTACTATAATTTCTCAGCAAGGAATTCGTGGAATTGCCTTTGTTTTCCTTAGCTCATTTAGGTTTAGATTTTAGTTTTATTTTTCCTTTTTCTCTTCCCCCTTCTCTCCCTAATCCAACATGTTGGATTAGATCTAAATAAGTAGTCCATATCTGCTTTGTAATTGTATTTTGAAAGCTTCAAAGAATATGTGAATAGATCTATATTGCACAAGATTGCAGATCTGAGCTCAAGAACTGTAAGATTACAATGATTGTGGATTTTAAAGGTGATTTCCTTGGATTGGATATTCCTGCGGGTGCTAGCCGGAAACGGGGAGCTGGTAGCCTGGCATCTGCAACGGTTAGCCTGTTCCAATCAAGATCAATGGATTGGAACAATCTCTAGGATGGTCAGTGACCATTAAAGTGGACAGATCATAGCCTTAGCATTGCTTCAATTCTTTGGTTAAGATTGGATTCTTATACCTTGCATCTGCCGGGGGACCTGGGGAGTTGGTAGCCAGATGGAGGATTTGTAGCAAATTAGATCTATACAATGCCTTTGATTTGATTAATTTACAATAAGAACCAGTCCCTGGCTACCTATTTCTCACCATTTGACTTTTATTTTACTATCTATCTTCCTCCATCTTTTAGATCTAGTTTTATATTTTTGTTTTGTGGATTAATTAGATCTAGTGACACCCAAAAAACTCTCTTTCTTCTTAGAATTACCAGATCTGGAGGTCTACTATACACCTTTTAGGTTTAGATCACTACTCCTTCTAGGACAAACTCTTACTTATCAAAACATGCTACAATGGACCCTGTATCTTGCAGGTCTAGGATATTTTAGTTGTGTTAAATCCATTCTTTTATTTTTACTTTATTTTTATTTTGTTTTTATCACCACACAATAATCGACACACTAGAAATCCAACAATAGTCATAGTTGCAGCTGATGAGCTACCTGATATGGCTGGGGGAATCACAAGTGGAGCTGCAGAGTTGGCCACCTGAGGTGCCTCCCTTTCAGGACTCTCCACAGATTTGCTCTTGCTCTTCCCAATTAATGTCCTACTGGCAGACCAAGCCCTCTTTCCAAACACTTTTGGCTTCACATTCTCTACTTCCTCATCCTTCTTAAAAACAAATTTTCCTCTGGTAAGCAAGGCAGTGATGAGCGTGCTGTAAGGTAGCCCTGGCAACGCCTGCGGCTTTCTAATTTTCTCATTGACATCAATCATAACATCAAACACCAGCTTGGAGGCATTCACAAATTGAAAAGCCCTTGGAGAATAAATACAGGGCATCCACTATGGGGGTTCTCCTCTCTTACTGATGTCTGCTGACATATATATTCTTTCTCAAAATGGAGTCAATGAACATCATGCTGGGCTATAGATCTCACCTCATTACGGACTCCCCAAACCCCACAATGCCCTGAGTGAGGTGCCTGGCCATTGCATTAAAGGAAACATTCATAGGTTCAGCTAGGCCATAAGTGGTGTCAAAAACTGATGGGACCCCGAAAGCCACCCCTATATCTTTGTAATCAACAACAATCTCTTGGTGATCAATTACAATCTCTAGATAAGGATCAGCTGAACTTAGCTTGGTCTTCTTCCTAAGGTTTTGATACCACATCTTGACCAACCTAGGGTAGGATTTTTTATTTAATGGGGTAAGCATGGGTGTCAAGGCTACCTTCACCGAATAATTCAAAGTGTCCTTACACTCTTCTTCCTTAGCAAAATAGGGGGTGCCAACAATTGTTTCTGGAATCAGGCCTACTGCGTCCACAAATTCATTGGGAGAGGATAAGGGCACAGGGACTTCAGGCCTAGCCTTAGGGTTAGGCACAAGCTCAGAAATTTCAGACATAGGGTTAGGTTCTGTCTCAGGGGCCTCCTCAATAATTTATGCACTAAGTTGGGCCTTCTTTGATTTCTTGGCTTTCTTAGGCTTGACAGCTTTCTCAGCATGATCCATGACCATCTTTCTTTTTACAGGTGGGGTTTCCTTGGGCTGTGTAGTGGCCTACTGGACTTCCTAGTGGCTTTGGTGGCGGATTTAATTTCTTTTATTAGAATTAGAAGTCTTGTAAACTGACTCCTTATGATCTATAAATAAGAGGGCTCGGTATAGGAATAATTATCAAAGAATTTCATAGCAACAATTGACAATTGAGGTCTGTATTTTCTCCCGATCAAAGTAGTTTAGGATTTACAAAGTAACATCGTCCACAGTTCTCTAAGGTCTTGTCTGACAACCAAGGCTGAAGAAGCTGAAAGAACAACCCTTTGGATGGTTCTTCTTTTGCTCTCTAGTTTAGATTTTATTTTATTTTTAGTTTAGATTTTATATGCTTTGTAATAATTCTAATTCTAATATAATTCTAATTCTAAGTTTATTCTTCTTTGCTTTCAACGGTTGATATGTTCCAGATTTCTTTCCTTAATAGCCACAACAGAGTCCTTAGGAGTCTATCTTCATCAATCTTCTCAGATCCGTGATTACCCAAACTTCTAATTAAAGAGGTCTTCTAATTGTGTTCTTGGCAGTGGAAATTCTCTTGTGATCAGCAGCAATAGGAAAGCTTCTATAATCGTAATCTTAATTCATGATTACCTTTTTTCTTTAGAAAATCATAAATCACGATTTTCTTTAGCTCACATGACTTTCATACTAAACAATTCTCTATAATGATCGCTTTCTTTTGAATCACCTTTTACTCTTTTATTGCTTTATCAAGAATCGTCTTTTAAAGAATCGTAAATTACGATTTCTCATCTTTTCTTTGGCTTCAGTATTAGCGTTCGATTGTAAAATATGATTTCTCATATTTCAGTACGTGGCGAATCATCTTCTTACGCTCAATCATCTTTTTACTGCTTGTTGAGTTTATTTTGATGAATATTAACACTTTAGCTATCTTTTACTATTTTTCTTTAATATCTACACATTATCAACTTGTTAGTAGTAAACTAAGTCCTAGCATCACTAAGTTAAGGGTGATAAAATGATATATTCTGTGACTGATCAATGGACCACGAGTGTATGTTTTGATTGCGGATAGAAAGGACATTTGATAAAAGATTATCTTAAGGGGAATAAGGAACGGACAATACCGACACCTACTCAGAAACCCTCTTGCCCAGTAGTTTAGGGTCGTGCCTATGCAGTCTTCGCATGTGATGCTCGGTCCACAAATGGCGCTATTCAAGGTGTAAATTAATTTATTTAATTGTTGAAAAAAATAATTAATTAATGAATACACTTACGAATTGGTTTACTAATTACACAATTTTTTAAATCCTACTACACGTAAATATGCAAATAACTAATGTAAATACCTAAACCTTAGGTAACTTACACATGTACCAGAGTAGTTATATTTGGCAACATAAAGCGCGTATCTTGATAGACCCCGGCTCTATGCACTCTTTTAGGACTTATCAATTCGCCACTAAATTGAATATTACACCAGAGCCTTTAGACGTCATCTTGTCCATTTTAGTTCCTACAGGGAACTCAGTGATTACGGACACAATTTGTCGATCAGTCATCATTCCAATTGAAGACCATGAAACCACGATCGATTTGATTATCTTGGACATGCAAGGATTCGATGTAAACCTTGGTATGGATTGGTTGTCCACCTAAAAGCAAGTGTTGACTGCCTATGAAAGATAGTTACTTTTTGTCCCTCCAAGCATACACCATTCAGATTCTAATGCATTAAGTCAAGCATCGCACTGTTCATCTCAACTATTCGTGCTCAGCGGTTATTGAGGGTACGATGCCATGGGTACCTCACCTTTATGCAAGGCCAACATGAAGAGAAGGCCAACATCACAGACATTCCTACTGTATGCAAGTTCCCTGATGTATTTCTCGAAGACTTGTTTGGATTACTGCCAGATAGAGAAGTGGAATTCTCAATTGATTTAGCCTCGGGCACAGAACCTATATCTAAAGCTCCATACTGCATGGCACCAGCTGAACTGAAAGAACTTAAGGAGCAATTACAAGAACTCTTGGATAAGGGGTTCATCAGACCCAGTGTTTCCCCATGGAGAACCCATGTCCTGTTCGTCAGAAAGAAAGACGATTCGTTGAGGCTATGTATTGATTATCGTCAGTTGAACAAGTTGATGATCAAGAACCGTTATCCCATCCCTCACATTGATGACCTCTTCGATCAACTCGAAGGGACAAAATTCTTCTTAAAGATAGACTTGAGGTTGGGTTACCATCAGTTGAAGATTAAAGCTGAAGACATCTCGAAAACCGCTTTTCACACTAGGTATTGTCACTATGAATTTCAGGTGATGCCATTTGGTCTAACAAACGCACCAGCATCATTCATAGATTTGATGAACCGAGTGTTCAAAAATGTCTTGACCAATTTACAGTTGTTTTCGTAGATGACATTCTCATCTATTAAAAGACAAGGGAATACCATGAGCGACATTTATGCATCTCACATCAAACTCTTCGTAACCATAAGCTTTATGCAAAGCTAAGTAAGTGCCACTTTTGGCTTGAACAGGTCAGCTTCTTAGGGCATGTCATCTTCGTGGCGGGTGTAGTCGTTCATCCTGCTAAAATTGAAGTTGTTGTGAAATGGGAACAACGAAAGACAGTAACAGAGGTATGAAGTTTTCTTGGCCTAGCTGATTAATATGGAAGATTCGTTGAAGGTTTTTTCAAGCTGGTAGGACCACTCAGTCAGCTTACAAGAAAAAATGTGAAGTTTAAATGGGATGATTTGTGTGAAAAGACCTGCCAAGAGCTTGAGAAGAAACTGACCTCTGCGCCAATTCTTGTTATATCCTCAGGCAGTGGAGGTTTCATAGTGTTCAGTGATGCATCGCACAGTGGGTTGGGTTGTGTACCTAACCAACATGAAAAGGTCATTATATGCAGTTCATGTCAACTCAAGGATCACAAAAAGAACTATCCGACTCACAACATTGAACTAGTAGCTGTAATCTTTGCCTTGAAAATTTGGAGGCACTATCTCTACAGAGAGATTTGAGATCCTCACCGACCACAAAAGTTTAAAGTACCTCTTTTCTTAAAAGGATTTGAACATGAGACAAAGAAGGTGGATAGAGTTTTTCAAAGACTATGATTGTTCAATTCAATACCACCCTGAAAAAGTAAATGTAGTAGCCGATGCATTAAGTAGGAAGTCATATGCGCAATTGTCTAACCTTTTCACTAGAATACATCGATGTCAACTATTTGAAGATATTTCCTTATTTGATGCAAACTTCGCTAACATAACTATCTGACCAAAAAATTTTGATTGAATCAGAGAGCTCCAAGAGTACGATGATGAACTTAAAGCTATTAAAATAGAGGTAGGAAAAGGGGACAAACCAATTTTTCTCTACGAGAGGATGGTGCTTTACTTTTCCAGAGGGTGACTTTGTATGCCATTCGACGTTCAGATTCGGCGTCAGATTCTTGATGAAGTGCATAAGTCAAAATATACCATTCACCCGGGGTGTATAAAAATGTATCAGGACCTTAAGAAAAGTTTTTGGTGGAGAAGTTTGAAAAGAGAGATAGTTGAATACATTTCAAAATGCATAGTCTGCAAACAAGTTGAGATCAATCATAAAAATCCATCTTGGCAGTTACAATCATTAGTGGCTTTCATTGTCGGTTGCAGACTATGGTTGGATAAAAATCCATTTTAGAAGTGAGAGAATATTTTAGTGGCTTTCATTGTCGGTTTCCCATATACTAGGAAATGGTATAATGCCATTTGGGTGGTCATCGACTGACTACCAAAATCCGTACACTTTTTACCTTATCATACTACGTACACCGCCGACCAACTAGCTGACTTGTACATCAGAGAGATCATCTGACTTCATGGCATGCCTATTAGCATCATCTCAGATAGAGACTGATTATTCACGTCAAAGTTTTGGAAAAGTTTCAAAGAAGGCATGGGCTCAAGGTTAGATTTCAGCTTTGCTTTCTACCCTTTGTTGTCCTGCTTACCTTACAATTATTAAATGATTAAAGCAGCAGATTAACTGCACAAATTACAGATATAGGGAATTAAGGTAAGCAGGCACTCCTGCAAGAACCAGGACTTTTGCAGCAAGTTTTAAAAGGTAAGTAAGGGTATTTCCACACGGAAATATGATTTAAGCTATGGTAAATCTCAAGATCTATGGTAAATCTCGCACTCTATCCTAATTTAAGCTAAACAAAAACAGGAAAGAGGAGAGGTTCTAGGATTTGTCACTTTACTACAAACTATAAAAATTAAATGCAGGTGATCCAGATCTAATCAAACATAGAGATGAAGGAAAATAGAGAAAAGGTTAAATTCAAAAGATGGAGACCAACAGCTAGGGATTTTTGATCTTTTACTAAAAATCAAAGTAATCAAAGGCAGTGTAGAGGACAGATCTGCAACAATCCTCCATCTGGCTACAAGCTCAGATGCTTGGTATAAGAATCCACTCTCCACCAATAGATTAAAGCAATCCTAGGTTATGATATGTCCCTTCTACTGGACACAGATCATCACAGAGTTTATTCCAATCCATTGATCTAGATTGAAACAAGTAAACTATTGCAGATGTTGTGGGTGTCAGGCCACAAGCTCCCCATTTCTGGCTAGCATCCACAGGAGTATCCAATCCAGGGAAATCAAATATGAAGAAGTGAAATGTAGATTAGAATAACCTTTAAAAACTACAATTAAATTATAATAATATAACTTACTATCCTATTATGCTCAGATCTATAATCTGTACAACATACAATCCCTTACAAAGCCTCTGAAACTCTCGATTTATAGCTCTAGACCTCACCCTAACTACTGAAGAGAGTTTATCCAACCATGATTGGCTTGTAATAACCCAGATTTTTGAATTTTATTTAATGGTATTAGATGATGTACCACACAGTGCGTGGTGCCAACGCTCCACACCGGAATATACCCACTTTAGAAATAGTCTAATTTTTTTATATATATCAATATTAGACTCATTGCGGAGTACTCGTCGATACGATTCCAACGATATATAATTTGTCAATTTTCGATAAGAATATAAAAAGTTATGCCCGTTTGAAGAGTGAAGTGGGTTAAAGGGCACAATTGTAAATTCGGGAGAGAATTACCATTTACCTTGGTGCTTACACAAAGCGTTGGAGCAAAACCTCTTCTCAAGCTTTTCAAGTCACGTATGAATTCTACTTGCGTGTAAAAACTACTATTTTATTAAATCTTATACGAAAAGTCTTAATTAGAGTTAACCTATACAGGGAATTAGATATATATTTACTTCTTCTCTTAGTTGTCTCTCTTTATTCCCTCTTCTCTGCAAAAGCTCTGACAGGGCCATCTTTCATAATTCCTCGTCGGGTCTCCATCGATTTTCGATCTTATCAGAGAATCTTACACCATCAAAGTTTCTCATCGCCGCGACCAATTTATCGTAAGAAAGGAATTCATGAAAGACATATCGTCTCTCGAATCCGATCTCCATCAACCCAAATCATCGTAGGATTCGAATCAGGCTTCAACAGGTGGGTGCCTCTAAATCCATCTTAAATTATTCAGTTATTTCAAAAAAAAAAAGAAAACCCTAATTTTTCCTTAAATTTTGATAAATTTCGGGTCTTAAAATCATAGAAATTAGGCCCAAAATCGATAGGATCATTTTTCCCAGATTTTCGTGAAATTCGTCCAAACTCTTCAACAGATACAGCCTCGGTATTTTGGCCATAACGTTTTACCCCGAACTCGGATTGACGTGATTCTTACGGCATTGGAAAGAAGACAACGAGATCTACAACTTTGTCTGAAATAGCAATTTCACGAATTTAATATTTTTAAGGTCAAAATTAAGCTGCAAGTCGGGGTACGTTTTAGATGATCCAAGGTTACACGGGTTTGACATTATTTTTTTAACTCTTGGACTACTTTACGCTAAACTTATCTCTAGACTTATAAATCGCTAAGATTAAATAAAATACATTAAATAGCTTGCATCGAATAACAATCTATAAGTTTAAGGGATCAAATATGGACGTTTTTCAATACTTACCATTCTATTACCTCCTCTAAGCCTCATACAATTCTTGAATTGACACATGCGCTCCTTTAGAATTTTAAAATATGTTGGATCGCTATACCAGTCAATCACCAAATTTCATGAATATAATTAATCTTAATAAAGTATAGTTTCAACACTATTGTAAAATAAATATAGTTAAATATTTCTTATTTTCTGTTTTACTTTAATATTTCCTATGTTATGCTCTTTATTAATTTTCTTCAAAAATATGAAATGTTTAAGGTTTATGTTATAATTCATTCTTATATATGTTCACCATTATCATATGACATTCATCATATAGAAAATCACGATAGGGCATACGCATATAAGTTAAGAATAAAATATGACACATGACTTAAGCCTTCGTCACGGTGAGGTTTCTCTCACGGTCACGTGGAACTTGGAATGTAAGCATCCATGTACGGATGGAACCCCTCTATGGTAGTATGGGATACCACACGAAGTACATCTAGGTTACTACGGAACCCGTCCCTTGAAAAACGTGGTTTAGTGAAGCCTATCGCACCGTGGCCTATTCTAACTAAGTTTTAAGAAAAAATGAGAAAAGAATATGTTAAGACACATATATATTAAGAAAGTGGGGACTTAAGCCCACGCAAATATAAAATCGGGGCGGGGACCTAAGCCCCGAACCGAATAATATTATGATATGTTAAGATACGCTGTGAAGGCCAGCTAAATATAAATTAAGTTTCTACACGTGCCATACCTTACGAGCCACCGTAAGGGCTTGACGTCTGCAGCCAAGACGGGTCTTAAGGACATTATAGCCTTGTCTCGAACTAAGGGGACATCGTGGTTACTATGCCGACAACCTCATCTGGCTGGATGGTGGTTTACGTTATGATATGGAGGTTAGGTGGTTATCTACACATGGACCTCGCGTGGTAGGCTCGAGCAGCGATCCTGGCACAGATCGTTTAAATAAGATAAGATGCAAAGTACGTTGTGTAGGCGTATGGAGTAATTAATAAGACTTACGATATGTTACATATGCTAAGTTGATAAGACAAATAGGAAAAGAGATAAGAAAATAGAAGCATCATACACTCTTCATGTTATATTAGTATATTTTTCAGTCTTGATTATGATAGTCTATGAATTATGGATAAGTTTATTTTATTTATTTAAGATGTTGGTTATATTTTAAAATGCACATAATTCAGCGATTACACACGCCCGAGTAAGTTATGGTGGATCGATTGTGCAACCCGAAGTTCTGTGATTGAGTAAACTCACCCCCTCCCAAAATCTAACGATTTTGGTGAAGATTCTGCTTATCCCGTCCTTGATGATTTGAAAGCTGCTAATCCGGAGATGGCTCATATAAACAAGGATGTCGGCTACCACCTTGATGGGAGCGTAGATCCAGCAGATTTTTACCAGCATTGAGAACCCTTTTACTCTAGTTTTCATTATTTCTTGAGAGACTTGTTTTAGCCTTGATATATTGTGTGAGTTTACATTTGAGACCGTTTTACCCTATCTGAAACTGATTTTGATTTGATATCCTAGATGCATGGTTAGGATTAAGTACTTCATTATTATTGTCTATGTTTTTCGTTATTAATTTATGAGTAAATTATTTTTAATGCTATCTTAAATGCCTCAATCCATATGTTAAGTCAATTTATAGATTATGTGTATGTCCGCTTATCGCCTTAACCAGCATGTGGTGTCATAACACAGAATTCTAGGCCCTTGATATCGGGTAAGGATTCTGGGTCGTGATAGAGATGGTATCAGAGCCTAGGCTTTACTTCCTTTAGGGACTAAGTCGTACGATAGCACTAACACACAATGTTTTGTGAAATCAGGAATTGATGGCTCCACGACGCAGGGAAGCAAATAGCTCTCAGGTGAATGAGGCCTCATCACATGAAGGTCCTCAAGAATCTGAAGCGATGCGCCTATTACGTGAGATGGCGACCACATTCAGTCAACAAATGACTCAGCTAACGCAGTCGCACCAACAAGAAAGGACTCAGCTACTGCACGAAATGGAGGTGCAAAGAGAACAACAAAGAGAAGCGGTCCAAGAGTTGGTTAATCAACGCCAACCTACACCTCAACACGAGAACCCACCATATACCCCTGTCGGATTTCAAGTATTCAGCAGAGCTCGACCTCCCTATTTCCATGGCCAGCTTGACCCAGTCGCTGCTGAAGATTGGATAAGTACTATCAAAAAATTCTTCGGGATCTCCTCGCCTGCAGAACACGAAAAAGTGAAGTGGGCAGCGTTTTATTTGGATCAGGAAGCAGAGAATTGGTGGAAGGCAGCCAAGAGAGCTGCAGATCGAAACAACGAAGGAGAGTAGACTTGGCAGCAGTTCAGAGAACTCTACTTCAAAAAGTATTTCTCAGCGACCACCAGGGCGCAGAAGAAGAAAGAATTCATGGACCTACGGCAAGGGAACATGACGGTGGCCGAGTACGAGGCCAAGTTTGACCAGCTATCCAGATTTGCTGGGAATCTGATTGTAGATGACGGCGATAAACTCTTCGCATTTCAGAACGGCTTACGACCATTCTTTCGCGAGAAATTGGCCGCGATGAAGATAGAATCATACGGAGAACTTGGAGATCATGCGCAGATCCAAGAAAGAGAATCGGGTGAAATGCTTAACAGAAGGAATGCCCGATTTAAGGTTTAGAAGGGCAAAGCTATTCAAGGGGGCTCTTTTTTCCCACAGAGACCAAGCCCAACTTTCTCCCAAAGAACGTCATTTCCTCAGGCTCAGTATGAAAATAAAAGGCCACGCCTCACACCGCAGACACAAGTGGGTTCCACTTTCCCAGGAGGAAATGTCATTCCACAGCCACATCAGCCACAACGAGAGTTCAGACCTTACGAACCTTGCACAAGATGCGGCAGGAGACACAAGCCTGGAGTATGCATGCAAGGCACCGAAAAATGTTTCAGGTGCAGAAAAGGACTGCCCCGAGAGAGCTCCGATATTAGGTTCTCAATACAGTACTCAAGCGAATCCTACGAGCCAAGGCCGCGTCTTTGCAATGTCGCAGCAGGACACTATGGCTAGCGACGAAGTTATTCAAGGTACCTTTACTACAAATCCAGTTATTTTTCTTTATGAATTTCAAGTGATTATTTTCATAAACCTTGTTTTATAAAATTTCTTGTATAAATTCAATAAAACTGTAAATCAAATTGTTGCACTTGAAAATACTTTAACACGCCATATGCTAACAGGTAATCTCTCCATTTATCAGCATAAGTGCAACATTAAACACTTAGCTTTTGTTCTTATAGACTTAGGGTCTACGCATTCTTTCATCAGTCCAGGGTTTATGTCTGAAATTCAAGCTAGTCCCGTACCCTTAGAAAGGATATTGACTATCTTGACACCGTCCGGGAACACCATGATGGCTACTTTAATCTGTCGAGACACGATAATAAATATTAAAGGCCATGATCTTCCGATAGGTCTCATCGTGCTGGAATTTTAGGATTTCGATATCATTTTGGGCATGGACTGGCTAGCCACATATCATGCCACGGTTGACTGCTTCTCAAAAGTGGTCACCTTCCAACCACTCGGAGAACCTCCATTCAGATTTCGGGGAATTAAAAGAAAGGGAGTACCTTTATTGGCAGCATTAAACGAGGAGCAAGACAAGACAGTCGATCCTACAAAAATCCCAGTCGTTAGAGATTTTGTCGACTTATTTCCTGAAGACTTACCCGGTGTACCACCCGACCGAGAAATTGAGTTTAAAATCGATCTGATCCCAGGGACCACAGCAATTGCCAAGGCACCATACCGAATGGCCCCTGCAGAATTAAAGGAACTGGAAATACAACTAAAGGCATGGATAAGAAATTCATCGACGAAAGTCAGTCACCATGGAGAGCCCCGTCCTCTTCGTGAAAGAAAAAGATGGTTCGATGAGGCTATGCATCGATTATCGTCGATTGAATAGTGTAACCATCGAAATCGATACCCTCTCCCGTATCGATGATTTGATTTATTCGATCATCTCCAAGGTGCCAAGTGTTTTTCTAAGATTGATCTTAGATCGGGTTATCACCAGCTGAAAGTGAGAGAAGAAGATATTCTAAAAATGGCTTTCGCTTGCAAGAATGGGTTGTACGAATTCTTAGTCATGCCTTTCGGACTAACAAATGCCCCAGCTGTATTCATGGACCTAATGAATCGGGTGTTCAGGCTGTATCTTGATAAATTTATCATTGTATTCATAGATGACATCCTCATCTACTCACGATCAGAGGAAGAGCATGAGAAACACCTGCGTCTAGCACTTCAGACACTCCGAGATCACCAGTTGTATGCCAAACTCAGTAAGTGTGAGTTTTGGCTTAAACAAGTAACCTTTCTGGGACACGTGGTATCAGCAGAAGGAGTGACCGTCGATCCTTCTAAGATCAAAGCAATTACAGAGTGGAAAGCACCGACGAGTGTTACCGAAGTTAGGAGTTTCCTCGGATTGGCGGGTTACTACCGTCGCTTTGTTGAAGGATTTTCACGCATTGCTCTACCGCTCACCCGCCTCACACAGAAGAATGTCAAATTTGTGTGGACCGATGAATGTGAATCAAGTTTTCTAGAACTGAAGAAGAGGCTTACTACTGCACCAATCCTCACCCTACCTTCCACTTCCAACACTAGTGAATTTGAAATATTCACAGATGCATCTCGCCAGGGACTTGGTTGTGTGCTTGAACAAAGTAAGAAAGTTGTCGCTTATGGGTCAAGACAGCTCAAACCTCATGAAAAGAACTATCCGGTTCATGACTTGGAACTGGCTGCAGTTATCTTCGCCCTCAAACTATGGCGCCACTACCTCTACGGCGAGACGTTCAAGATTTATACGGATCACAAAAGTCTCAAGTACCTTTTCTCACAAAAGGACCTGAATTTGAGACAACGTAGATGGATGGAATACATGAAAGATTACGACTGCTCCATAAATTACCACCCCGGAAAAGCAAATGTCGTCGCTGATGCACTTAGTAGAAAATCTTCGGCACTATTAGCCAGATTAAAAATTTGGAAGCCCTTCAATGAACTCGCCGAAGAAGACATTTACCTCCAAGAGATTGACGATGGTGTATATTTGGCACAAATTGTGATGAGTCCGTTCATTTTAGACAAAATCAGGGAAATACAATGTACAGACCCAGAGATCCTCAAAATCATTGAAACCATAAGATCGAAACCCGATTTCAGCCTAAGGACGGATGAGATGTTACTCTTCAGACAAAGACTGTGCGTACCCAATGACCCTCAAGTGAAAAAGGAGATACTTGATGAAGGTCACAAATCAGGATACTCCGTACATCCAGGCAGTACTAAGATGTATCAAAATCTGAGAAATTGGTATTGGTGGCCGAATATGAAACGAGCAATAGTCAAATACGTGTCGAGATGTTTAGTGTGTCAACAAGTCAAGGCAGAACATCAAAAATTGGCCAGACTTATACAACCCCTACCCATCCCGGAATGGAAGTGGGAAAACATATCTATGGATTTCATCGTAGGTCTACCAAAGACGATGAAGAAGAATGATGCAATCTGGGTTATCGTTGACAGATTGACCAAGTCAGCTCATTTCTTACCATTCAAGACTACCACAGATGGGAACAAACTTGCCGAAACATATTTGAAAGAGATTGTCAAACTAAATGGGGTCCCAGTCAGTATTGTCTTTGATCGAGACTCCAAATTTACTTCAAAATACTGGATAGCCTTCCAAAAAGCTCTGGGTACTCGATTAGATTTTAGTACTGCCTTTCACCCACAGACGGACGGCCAGATTGAAAGAGTGAATCAAGTAGTTGAAGATATGTTATGAGCGTGTATGCTCGACTTTCCAGGGAACTGGGACGATCACCTCCCGCTGATCGAGTTCTCTTACAATAATAGCTATCAGGCAAGTATAGAAATGTCCCTTTTCGAAGCTTTATATGGAAGAAGTTGCAGAACGCCGTTGTGTTGGGACGAAGTTGGAGTTAGGAAGATGCTTGGACCCGAACTAGTCCAAACTACGACTGAGAAAGTCAAACTGATACGTGAACGACTTAAGATAGCCCAGGATCGTCAAAGAAAGTACGCCGACCCTCACCGTCGTAATTTAGAGTTCGAGGTAACACATTGAAAATTTTGAACTTTAAATTTCATTGCAATTGTGTTCGTGATTAAACACAAAAATTTGTTTAACAGGTTGGCAAACGAGTATTCATTCGCGTCTCTCCGACTAAGGGAGTCATGCGCTTTGGAAAGCGTGGGAAACTGAGCCCCAGATATGTAGGGCCTTTCGAGGTCACAAAACGTGTGGGCGAGGTTGCTTATAAAGTCGCTCTACCACCACAATATACGGGAATCCATGACATTTTTCATGTCTCAATGTTGAGGAGATACATCTATGACCCATCACACATAGTGGAGATCGAACCTGTCGATATAAAGGAGGATCTCACTACTATAGCAAGACCGATCAAGATCCTCGACCACAAAGTTCAAGTCTTCAAAAATAAAACTATGAGATTAGCGTTGGTCCAATGGCAACATCACACGCCAAAAGAAGCGACCTGGGAAAATGAAGACGACATCATAGCAAACCATCCTGAGCTTTTTGAATAATCGGTACGTAATTTTTGGGGACGAAAATATTATAAGGGGGAGAGAATGTAATAACCCAGATTTTTGAATTTTATTTAATGGTATTAGATGATGTACCACACAGTGCGTGGTGCTAACGCTCCACACCGGAATATACCCACTTTAGAAATAGTCTAATTTTTTTATATATATCAATATTAGACTCATTGCGGAGTACTCGTCGATACGATTCCAACGATATATAATTTGTCGATTTTCGATAAGAATATAAAAAGTTATGCCCGTTTGAAAAGTGAAGCGGGTTAAAGGGCACAATTGTAAATTCGGGAGAGAATTACCATTTACCTTGGTGCTTACACAAAGCGTTGGAGCAAAACCTCTTCTCAAGCTTTTCAAGTCACATATGAATTCTACTTGCGTGTAAAAACTACTATTTTATTAAATCTTATACGGAAAGTCTTAATTAGAGTTAACCTATACAGGGAATTAGATATATATTTACTTCTTCTCTCAGTTGTCTCTCCTTATTCCCTCTTCTCTGCAAAAGCTCTAACAGGGCCATCTTTCATAATTCCTCGTCGGATCTCCATCGATTTTCGATCTTATCATAGAATCTTACACCATCAAAGTTTCTCATCGCCGCGACCAATTTATCGTAAGAAAGGAATGCTCGCGAAAAGACTCGGGCATATCGTCTCTCGAATCTGATCTCCATCAACTCAAATCATCGTAAGATTCGAATCACGCTTCAACAGGTGGGTGCCTCTAAATCCATCTTAAATTATTCAGTTATTTCAAAAAAAAAAAGAAAACCCTAATTTTTCCTTAAATTTTGATAAATTTCGGGTCTTAAAAATATAGAAATTAGGCCCAAAATTGATAGGATCATTTTTCCCAGATTTTCGTGAAATTCGACCAAACTCTTCAACAGATATAGCCTCGGTATTTTGGCCATAACATTTTACCCCGAACTCGGATTGACGTGATTCTTACGGCATTGGAAAGAAGACAACGAGATCTACAACTTTGTCTGAAATAGCAATTTCACGAATTTAATATTTTTAAGGTCAAAATTAAGCTGCAAGTCGGGGTACGTTTTAGATGATCAAAGGTTACACGGGTTTGACATTTTTTTTTTAACTCTTGGACTACTTTATGCTAAACTTATCTCTAGACTTATAAATCGCTAAGATTAAATAAAATACATTAAATAGCTTGCATTGAATAACAATCTATAAGTTTAAGGGATCAAATATGGACGTTTTTCAATATTTACCATTCTATTACCTCCTCTAAGTCTCATACAATTCTTGAATTGACACATGCGCTCCTTTAGAATTTTAAAATATGTTGGATCGCTATACCAGTCAATCACCAAATTTCATGAATATAATTAACCTTAATGAAGTATTGTTTCAACACTATTCTAAAATAAATATAGTTAAATATTTCTTATTTTCTGTTTTACTTTAATATTTCGTATGTTATGCTCTTTATTAATTTTCTTCAAAAATATGAAATGTTTAAGGTTTATGTTATAATTCATTCTTATATATGTTCACCATTATCATATGACATTCATCATATAGAAAATCACGATAGGGCATACGCATATAAGTTAAGAATAAAATATGACACATGACTTAAGCCTTCGTCATGGTGGGGTTTCTTTCACGGTCACGTGGAACTTGGAATGTAGGCATCCATGTACGGATGCAACCCCTCTATGGTAGTATGGGATACCACACGAAGTACATCTAGGTTACTACGGAACCCATCCCTTGAAAAATGTGGTTTAGTGAAGCCTATCGCACCGTGGCCTATTCTAACTAAGTTTTAAGAAAAAATGAGAAAAGAATATGTTAAGACACATATATATTAAGAAAGTGGGGACTTAAGCCCACGAAAATATAAAATCGAGGCAGGGACCTAAGCCCAGAACCGAATAATATTATTATATGTTAAGATACGCTGTGAAGGCCAGCTAAATATAAATTAAGTTTCTACACGTGCCATACCTTACGAGCAACCGTAAGGGCTTAACATTTGCAGCCAAGACGGGTCTTAAGGACATTATAGCCTTGTCTCAAACTAAGGGGACATCGTGGTTACTATGCCGGCAACCTCATCTGGCTGGATGATAGTTTATATTATGATATGGAGGTTAGGTGGTTATCTACACGTGGACCTCGCGTGGTAGGCTCGAGCAGCGATCCTGGCACAGATCGTTTAAATAAGATAAGACGCGAAGTACGTTGTGCAGGCGTATGGAGTAATTAATAAGACTTACGATATGTTACGTATGCTAAGTTGATGAGACAAATAGGAAAAGAGATAAAAAAATAGAAGCATCATACACTCTTCATGTTATATTAGTATATTTTTCAGTCTTGATTATGATAGTCTATGAATTATGGATAAGTTTATTTTATTTATTTAAGATGTTGGTTATATTTTAAAAATGCACATAATTCAGCGATTACACACCATCTGAGTAAGTTATGGTGGATCGATTGTGCAACCCGCTGAGTTTACGCGATTGAGTAAACTCACCCCCCTCCCAAAATCTAACAGTTTCAGGTGAAGATTCTGCTTATCACGTCCTTGATGATTTGAAAGCTGCTAATCCGGAGATGGCTCATATAAATAAGGATGTCGGCTACCACCTTGATGGGAGCGTAGATCCAGCAGATTTTTACCAGCATTGAGAACCCTTTTACTCTAGTTTTCATTATTTCTTGAGAGACTTGTTTTAGCCTTGATATATTGTGTGAGTTTACATTTGAGTCCGTTTTACCCTATCTGAAACTGATTTTGATTTGATATCCTAGATGCATGGTTAGGATTAAGTACTTCATTATTATTGTCTATGTTTTCCATTATTAATTTATGAGTAAATTATTTTTAATGCTATCTTAAATGCCTCAATCCATATGCTAAGTCAATTTATAGATTATGTGTATGTCCGCTTATCGCCTTAACCAGCGTGCGGTGTCATAACACGGAATTCTAGGCCCTCGATATCGGGTAAGGATTCTGGGTCGTGACATGGCTATAGAGAGAATGGGGGAAGAAGGAAGAGAGAGGGAATTTTTGGAAGGAAAATAGATCTCGAATTTAGCTCTTGTTCTCTCCAATTCTAGATGTCTTTTAATATAATTTTTTCAAACTTTTATACTCTTCTCCTCTCTTCTCAAATCTATTTCAGCCAATCAGAGCTCAAGAGAATAATTTTGTTATTCTGCACTGCTAATGTGGCTGATTTCTCTTTTAGAAGCCTTTCTTCCATTGGTCCCCAGCTGGTAAGTACATGTGAGGCAGTTAGGGTTTCCATTAGGGCTCAGTTGTGTACCAAGTATACCCCCAGGGGTCACTGATGTGCTTTGGGATGTGTGCACAAAATTTGAAAGTTGGCAGTTGCTAAAAAAGGGGCTGAGAACTACCCAGTTCGAGTCGAGAGGTTCAGGGAACCTCTCAACAGGTTCTGAATCTCCTAGTTCTTAATTTCAACAGGTTCTTGTGGCCTTCGACAGGATTTGATAGCTCTTGATATCTTCTGAAGACTTCTCGATAGGATTGGAGACATTTTGAGAGGTTGATTTACACTCGTCGATAGGATTGGAGCTCATTTTAACCTTCTGTCCAGTTCTTCATTCACCCTCTCGATAGGTTATAATCAACCTGTCGACTTGTAATAGAAAATCATGTCAACAGCTTTGTAACATCTCTTGAACTCTCGACAGGTTGGTTGAACCTCGTGAGGATGAGCATAGCTTCAGGTCAGTTGTTGACAAGTTGTCTGTGACTAGTCCACAGGTTCAGCTGAACCTCTCGAGATGTACTTGGGACCTCTAGACTTCCCCTGCACCTTCAGGTAAGATGTCGACAAGATCTTTTATTACACTTCCAACCTCTCGACAAGGTCTTTCATCCTCTCGATCTCTTCCCTCTTTCACCTCCACACTTCTCGACAGCTTATGGTGCACTTCCAGATCCTCTCGATAGGTACTGGGGAGCTCTCGATAGCTTCATGTGTAGCACCTAACCTCTCGACAGCTTCATGGAACCTCTCGATAGCTTGGGTTTAAGCATTAGAACCTCTCGACAGGTTCTGATTTGTGCTTCCTCCGCTGGCACACAATCCTGAGTTACTGTTCTTCATTTGTTCAACCCTGAGCAACCTCTAAGTGGGTTTAATCTTCATTCCTTGCAACTGCACTTAGTCCCAAGCACACCCAGTTGGGCCCATGACCTTCTTATGACTTTCTAGAGCTCTGTGGACTATTTGATTGGCTAGCCTTTCGGCTGTAAGATCACATGTTCTGCAGTAAATTGCTTCTTTAGCCATTTGAGATGGGTGTCTACATTAAGTCTACAATTTATTACTTATCTACAAAGTACACTTTGAACACATTATTAGTCAACGCAAGGGTCCACCAAAGGTCAGGTTATGAGGTGAAAATTAGTATTTTTCACTGCTTAACACACTCCCAAACCTAAGCTTTACTAGTCTTGGAGCAAAGGAGAAAGTAAAAACAATTAATAAAAATGAAAAATGCCACTTTCGTAGGGAACACAGATGCATTTAGCATATGCATCAAGCCTTTTAAACCCCTAGGTGATCCTTAGTGGAGGAGTGAAATATCCTGAGGGTTTACAGTGAAGTTACCCACAAACTTCTCCAATAAAATTAGTTAATAATAATGCACCATATTGAACAAAATTCAAGCAACATAAAATTCATTCCACACCTTGTTCATTCTATTTTAGAGGATTTTCACCAGAAACATGGCAGTTTAAAACTAAAATACTGCTGTAATTCCTTCACAATCAGTCAACTCATGTCAAGGTATTTTGTATGAACAGTAATACAAAGCTTATCATTAAATTGAGAATCATGTTCTGATAATGCCCCCAACAAACCTGATTTCAGACCCAAAGCTCACCAGGGTTGTTACTTACAAAAAAAAAAGAAGGGTGTATCAATTCACACAACTCAAGAGCAGTTACAGCCCTCAAATAGGACTGCAAGCATGAGCATAGGCTTTGCTCTGATTTCTGAAATTTTCTAACTCTTTTCAACATAGATTACACCAATCCTTATCTCCACATGACAGCTCAATCTATTTGAGATTAGTAAGGACTTTTTATTGGGTTGTAATGTAGCTTATGAGTGAAATTTACAAAGATTAAAAGGGTGGAATATGATTCAAAATTGAGAAATCAGTAAAGTAAGGAGGTGATTCATGACTTCACCTTCTTCATCTCAGCACAATTTCATCTATTTCTTGAATTTTCAGAGCCAAAGTGACCAGCTTCTTCTCTTCTTTTCGAAGATATCTAATGAAATGACCTCTTTCCAATTCTTTTGTTTTGCTTTTCTGATTTTCTTTTCTTTTTGTATGCTTTTTTTTGTTTTTTAACTTTTTCTCTATTTTTTTTTTATGGGTTCTAATGCCACAACCTTACATCAAATGTATTTTCTCCTCTTTCAACCAAATGTCAAACCTGGCTCGTTTAACCTCACTTCTCCTTCTATTTCCTGAATTCTCTAATTGAGGGTGAACTGAAATAGGTCAAGGGGTTTTGGGTTCAAATTCTCTAGTTTTTATCAAAGAAAAACTTGGATTTCTAAGGCTCAAATGGTGCGTATCAAGGGCAGTTCAAAGGTGGGAAATTTTAGGCTCAAACTGTCCAAAGGATGGCCCTACTTCATGTCCTCAATGTCATGAATGCTGTCAAGCTGTTTCAACTTGGATTTGCCTAACTTCTAGTGAGCAGAGTAGATTCAATCAGTTCTTAGAGCAGAAAAATTGCCAAAACGGTCCTCAGAAATTTTCTCAGGCTCAAATCTCACTGGGTATGGCCTTACGTCATATTTTCTGGGGGATATCCTCACATTTTTCTCTCTTTTCAAGTTCACTAAACATCAATTATTTTTAAAAATGTTTGACATTCACTTCATGAGAAATGTTAGAACTGCAACACATTTCAATCTCAAAAACTTTTTTAATTTTCTCTATTTCAAAAATCAGGTGGGAAATCACTTTATTTTCTTAATTTCTATTAGAACCTTGCAGCATTAACATTAACTACTCTATTGACAAGCCTGCCACACCCCCAAACCTATGAGGAGCAGTGTCCTCACTAATTTAAAGAAAAGGGGCACGTGTAGCAGGGTCTTATATCAACCACAGATAAGCAAGGAAAGAAAAATAATAATTAAACACTCATCCAAACATGGAACACAAACACCCAAACAAATAAAGTGGACCAAATAATTTGCACATAAAAGTTACTAAAGAAAAATTAATTTATCAGGACATAAATATGTACAAAAATAGCTACAAATAGAATTAACAAAACAGCCTAACTAACTTTAGAAAGCCTAAAATACTAGGTAAAAATCCTAAATACAAACTACAGCTATTCAGAGTCGGAGGTGAAGATGTCATCAAGGTCGTAACCACATTGAACAACATAGGCCTTCAACTCAGCTTTTATTTTAGCCTTGGTCTTCTCTTTGTTGGTAGGTACCTCCTCAGACTGGGTAGCTATCTCCTTTCCTTTCTTAGCTTGCTGAGAAGGTGAATTGGCAGGAGGGACAGTGGCTTGTGCAAGTGTTGTGCTAGTCAGTTCAACCACTTTCCTTCCGAGGATTTCTACTTTCTTTTTAGCCAGGGTAACTTGACTCTCATACAATTCTTTAGTGGCCTTGTTGACTGCTTTGGAGGCAGCCAACCTCTTCTCTAATCCATCAGCTCTTATTTTCTCTGAGGCTGCAATGAGCTTTTCAGCTTCATATTGCAGTAAAATTCATTGCGACCCCTTTGATATATTAAGCATCTCAAAGTTGTAATCCACAGTCATTTGATTGATCTTTACTTCATAGGGCATCTCGAGTGATCTACGAAGGGCAGCCATTCCTCGAACAACATCCCTTTTGAGGTCGGGATTCTGTTTGATGACATGGAGGAGGATAGAGTATGGAGGAGGGTGGGGAAAGGAAGAGACAGGGAGGATGGACTGCCCAACAGTTGAAGAAGGGCCAGGCAGGCATGGAGAGGGGAAGGAAGATGGCATGGTGGGGTGGAGGTTGAGGGTAAAGGATGATGAACTTCAAGGTTAGGCTCAGTTTGCATTGGAATGGAGGAGGTGGAAATTAGGTGTTTGACATGTGTGGCAGAGGCAGCATCAAATGTTCCTACTATAGGTGGGGATAGTTGGGGAGTGATGTCCAAAGGTGGGGCAATAAGGGGCAGATGGATAGGGACAGGTTGGGGATCAGGGTTGGGTGGAAGCATTGGTAAGGGTGGGGGGGGGGACAGCTGGGATAGGTACAATAGGGGTAGTAACAGGGGGGTTATAGCTAAGGTAATGGGTTGGGGAGAAGGGGGTAGAGTAGATAAATGGGTGGTTGTAGGGATAGATGGCTGTTGAGATGGTTGGGCTAAAAGGGACAAGGTAGAATGGATGGCTTGGAGGCTAGTTTACATGGAGGCCTGGTTTGGAGGGTGGAGTTCATGGATAGGAGGGTGGCCTCAATGGATGATTGGGTATGGGTCTTGGCCATTACTTGGGCTTGAAGGGAGAGGAGAAGATTGAGCATGTGGGGTAGGGGGTCAGGTATGATAGGGGTTGTTGGTTGGATGGGTGGGATTGGTTGAAATGGGGAAGTGTGGGCATGGTTAAAAGGTGGGGTGGGTGTGGTCTGTAAATGGGTAGGCTGTGGAGAGTCAGGTAGGGGGGGTATATTCATACCCAATGTCCTTCATAATGGAGTCAACTAGGGATGAATATCCCTCAATGGGTATCTAGTCTTGGGTGTGGGAAGGTGATAGGGTGAAGGTGAGATTAGTGTCAAAGGGTATGGATGGAGGGGAGGAAGTTGCTAGGTCAGCTAATGAAGATGGTGTATGGCTCAAGTGTTCAACAGCTGGGATGGATGGGCTGGGTGCTAAAGTTGAGGTAAGGATGGGGTCTATGGTAAGAGGAACTGACAGAGGTAAGGATCAAAATTTTGTATGGGATTGATATTATCGGCCAAAATTTTGGTTGAAATTTTTGGTTTCAGTCCCCTCTGAAATCGAAACGAAACCCAAAATTTTGATCCTTGGAGAGAGGTGTGGGGGTAGTGATGGTGGAAAGGGTGACTGAGGGGCTCAGAGGTATGGGGACTGCAACGGGATGGATGGTAGAGTGGTTGATGGGATGGAGAAGCTTGGGATATCAGGGCTGACCACAGGTAGAGGAACAGGAATGGAAGGAATGACTAAAGGTGCTGAGGGTACAAATGGCAGCCCCGAGCTAGGACCAGCAGATGCAAAGGTCCCAGCTGCAGCTGATGATCTGCCTGATATGGCTGGGGGAATCACAAGTGCAGCTACAGAGCTAGCCACCTGAGGTGCCTCCCATTCAGGACTCTCCACAAATTTGCTCTTGCTATTCACAATTAAGGTCCTACTGGCAGACCAAGCCCTCTTTCCAAATACTTTTGGCTTCACATTCTCTACTTCATCATCCTTCTTTAAAACAAATTTTCCTCTGGTAAGCAAGGCAGTGATGAGCATGCTGTAAGGTAGCCCTGGCAAGGCTTGTGCCTTTTTAATTTTCTCATTGACATCCACCATAGCATCAAACACCAGCTTGGAGGCATTTATAAACTGGCCCTTGGAGAAAAAATACAGGGCATCCACTATAGGGGTTCTCCTCTCTTGCTGATGTCCACTGACATATATATTCTTTCTCAAAATGGAGTCAATAAACGACATGCTGGGGTGTAGATCTCTCCTCATTCTGGACTCCCCGGACCCCACAATGCCTTGACTGAGGTGCCTGGCCATTTCTTTAAAGGAAACATTCTAAGGTTCAGCTAGGCCATAAGTGGTGTCAAAAACTGATGGGACCCTGAAAAGCACCCCTATATCTCTGTAATCCACAACAATCTCTTGGTGATCAATTACAATCTCTAGACAAGGATTAGCTGAACCTGACTTTGTCGTCTTCCTGAGGTTTTGATACCACATCTTGATCAGCCTAGGGTAGGATTTTTCATTTAATGGGGTCAACATGGGTGTCAGATCTGCCTTCACCAAATAATTCAAAGTGTCCTTACACTCCTCTTCCTTAGAAAAATAGGGGGTGTCAACAATTATTTTTGAAATCAGGCCTAAGGCATCCACAAATTCATTGGGAGAGGATAAGGGCCCAGGGACTTCAGGCTCAACCTCAGGGTTAGGCATAGGCTCAGGTTCTATCTTAGGGGCCTCCTTAACAATTTCAGGCACAAGGTTAGGTTCTATCTTAGGGGCCTCCTTAACAATTTCTTCACTAAGTTGGGCCTTCTTTGATTTCTTGGCTTTCTTGGGCTTGACAGCATTCTCAGCATGATCCATGACCAGCTTTCTTCTTGCCGGTGGGGTTTCCTTGGGCTGTGAAGTGGGCCTATTGGGCTTTCTAGTGACTTTGGTGGAGGATTTAGAAGGGGCTTCGAAAAGGTTAGCCAGGGTATCCTCTTGGTCTGCCATTAGTCACTCAATCCCCCAAAATAAATCACAATAATCACACAGACTCCTTTGATCAATCAAATTAACCATAGAAATTGAAAATGAAGTGCCAAGCTTAGAAATCACGAAGTAGAGCAGAAGAAAAGCTTACCAACAGAAACCTAGGGTTTCCCAGATCTTGAAGTGCACAACACCAAACCAGCTCAGATCAGGTACGAAATGTAGCCTTTGTGAATTTAAAGCACGTGGAAAAATGGCAAGGTGTTTGGAGTAGCAACCAGTGACGTAGAGAAAGAAGAAGGAAAATGGAAAGTCGGCTGAGAGAAATTAAGGTTCAGAGACAAGCTGTCGAATGGCAAAATGGAGATGTTGCTAGGTTTAAGGCAATGAGAAACGAGTTTCGACAGGATTGGGGGAAAGATGTCGACAGGTTGATACAACCTGTCGAAGAGTGGAAAACTGTTGAACCGCTCGAGGGGTTCACTCAATCCTATCGACGTGTGCAAGGTTACAGAAGCAATCATTTTGAGAGGTTCACAGAACCTCTTGACAGGTACTTTGAACTCAACTTTTAATCCTCTCGACAGGTACTGGGCTCCAGAAAAATCACTTTGAGCGGTTCACAGAACCTCTCGATAGGTACCCTAAACCTGTCAATAATACTTCTAAAAAAAACTTCTGAACCTGTTGAAATCTTCACAGATTCTATCAACAACCATTTTTACACATTCAGAACTTGTTGAAAATTGATTCAAACCTCTCGACAAGTTCTAGATCTTATCGAAATGCACACTGGAAACTCTCAGAACCTGTTGAAATGTACTCTATACCTCTCGAGAGGATTAAAAAGTGTTTAAAAAGTGTTTAAATCAGTTCCCAGGTCATTCCCCATACAGATTTGACACTCCAACTCTGTCTACTCCCCAACTCTGACTTGTTAACTAGATGGGGAACTAAACACATATGGTAAAATTCATGTACAATGCCAAACAGTGCTGAAACAAAAATAGAATCAGCAGCAAAAACACCCAAACACAATAGCTATTATACATAATATTCAATGTTGAAATTCAGACATGTTTTGGCGGTTCATGAAAGTGGGTGATCATCACAGGCTCCACCACATTTCCAACAAATAGTTTGAGCCTTTGACCATTTACTTTCATGATCCTACCATCATTTGGATCCTTGATTTCAATAACTCCAGATGGGGGTACATGCTCAACAATGTAATGTCCCTCTCATCTAGATCTCAGTTTTCCTGGGAAAAATTTTAGCTTGAAGTTGAACAGCCATACCTTGTTGCCAGCTGTGAACTCCTTCCTCAGCAAATGCTTGTCATAGAAAGCCTTGGTTTTCTCCTTGTAGATCTTTGCATTGGAATAGGCCTGCAACCTCAGCTCTTCCAGCTCTGACAGCTGGAGTTTCTTCCCATCTTTTGGCATCTTTCACAAGCTTTACAATGCTGCCATGAATCCGTGAAGAGAGTGGGCCAATAAAACCCACTTTGGAGCACCTTGGCAACAATTTTGTTTCCACTTAAATGGCCTCCACAAGCCAGTTCATGACACATAGTTAGTATATTGTGAGCTTCCTCATCAGGGACACATCTCCTCGGCACTTGGTCAGCACAATGCTTGAACAGGTATAGATCCTTCCACATGTAATGCCTGATCTGTGAAAAAAATAGTTCCTTGTCCATTTTGTTCCAATGTGGGGGGATCTTACCCACTGCCAAGTAATTCACAATATTTGCAAACCAAGGTGTAGAAGTGCTGATAACAAATAACTGTTCATCCGAAAAAAAGTCACTAATAGGCAGCCAATCAAACTCTTCTGCTAAGATCCTAGATAAGTGGTCTGCAACCACATTTTTAACCCCTTTCTTGTCCTTTATCTCAAGATCAAACTCCTGTAATAGGAGGATCCATTTGATCAGTCTAGTTTTTGCATCCTTTTTTGACAAAAGGTATTTTAGGGCTGAGTGGTCTGTGAAAACTACTATCTTGGATCCCAACACATAAGACCTGAACTAATCTAGAGCAAAGACAATTGCCAACAGTTCCTTCTTAGTTGTAGTATAATTTAACTGAGCAGCCATCATGGTTTTACTAGCATAGGCAATCACACAAGGGGCCTTATCCTTCCTTTGTCCCAAGACTGCACCAATTGCAAAGTCTGATGTATCACACATCAACTCAAAGGGCATAGAAAAATCAGGTGCTTGAAGGATAGGTGCAGAGGTTAGGCAACTTTTTAACAGCTCAAAGGCAATAAGACATGCATCAGCGAATTCAAAGGGAACCTCTTCGCACAGTAGGTGATAAAGAGGTTTCGAGGTCTTGCTAAAATCCTTGATGAATCTCCTATAGAAGCCAGCATGCCCTAGGAATGATCTGATTTGTTTCACAATTTTTGATGGGGGTAAATGTGCAGTCAAATCTATTTTAGCCTTGTCTACCTCAATGCCTCTGTGAGAAACCACATGGCCAAGGACAATGCCTTGAGTAACAATAAAATGATTTTTTCCCAACTTAGAACCAAGTTGGTTTCCTCACATCTCTACAACACAAGGCTGAGATGGTGTAGACACTGGCTAAAACTATTCCCAAAAATAGAGAAATCACCAATTAAAATCTCTAGAAACTGCTCAATCATGTCAGAAAATATAGCATACATACACCTCTAGAAGTTGAAGGGGCATTACACAATCCAAATGGCATCGTTCGATAGGCAAAGGTGCCAAATGGACATGTGAAAGTTGCCTTTTCTTGATCTTATGGGTAAACAGGGATTTTGTTTTACCCTGAGTATCCGTCAAGAAAATAATAAAGAGCCTTTCCTGCTAACTTATCAAAGATTTGGTCAATGAAGGGCAAAGGGAAATGGCCTTTTCTAGTTTTCACATTGAGCTTTCGATAGTCTATACATACCCTCAAACCTGTGGGTTCCCTGGTTGGAACAAGCTCACCAGATTTAGTTTTAATCATAGTAATTTCAGACTTCTTAGGTACCACTTGAGTAGGTGCCACCCATTCAGAATCGGAAATTGGGTAGATGAATCCAGCATCTAGTAATTTGACCTCTTCTTTCATTACCACTTCATGCATGTGGGGATTCAATTTTCTCTGCATTTCTATAGAGGGTTTGGAACCCTCTTCTAAGTAGATTTTATGCATGCACACAGCAGGGCTAATGCCCCCTAGGTCAGCAATAGTCCGACCTATTGCTCTCTTATGCTTCTTTAAAAAACACAATAATTCTTCCTCTTGCTCATCAGTGAGAGAGGAAGAAATGATCACTGGCAACTTCTTAATTGCTCCGAAAAAAACATACTTCAAGGTCTTAGAAAGTTATTTCAACTCTACATCTGGTGGACATATGAGACAAGGCAATAAAGGTGCCTTTAATGGTGGTTGAAGAGGCAACACAGCAGGTTTCCATGGTAGATACCTTGTTGCTGGCCCCACATAAGAAATTAAGGTTTTCACCTCTTGAACCATAGGTGTTGGGGCCTTCTCTTCCATAATCACACTCCACACATTCTCAAAAACATCACCAAAATCATCAAAAAAATTATCACAATGCAGCAGCTTGGATAAAGTGTCTTCCACAAGCTCATCCAATACATCAATTGAAAAATAATCCTCACTATTCAAGTAAGGCTGATTTGGTGCATTACTCCTAATCTACACTGGATACAGGCATTGGTAGTGGCCAAGAAAGGCCTGCCCAAAATCACAGGAATAGAGGTGGTGCAGTTGCTTGGCTCCATGTCAAGAACTAAAAAATCTGCTAGATAGAAAAATTTATCAACCCCAAGTGACACATCCTCTATCATTCCCACAGGCCTCCTTTCGGATCTGTCAGCTAGTTGTAGCACCACATGTATGGGCTTAAATTCTCCCAAGCTTAACTTCTCATAAATAGAATATGAAAGTAGGTTTACACTAGCTCCCAGATCTAACAAGGCCTTTTCAATGTTATGATCCCCAATGATGCAGGGGATTGTGGGAACTCCAAGGTCTTGCAGGTTGGTTGGAGTTGCAATAGATTGCACTTGGTTCACTTTCTCAGTATAAAAGACCTTCTTGGATAAGGGCATCCTAGATTGTCTTTTGTGGGTGCACAACTCTTTCAAAAATTTTACATAGGCTGAAACTTGCTTGATGGCATCAAGTAAAGGCAAGTTGATCTTTACTTATTCAAAAGTATCCATCATCTCCTCAACCTTAGCATTCTCCTTGTCAAAAGGAGAAGTTGCTTTCAATGCATTGGGAAATGGCAAATGGGGAATTGACCTCCCATTTGCAGCCTTTGCAAGTTCATCAGATTTTTCTTTATTTTTGTTTTCAATTTTCTGTTGGGGCACATCAACACCCCCCTTATTTTATATATGTTGCTCCTATTACATATTCTCATGAGTAGTTCCTTCATTTCCTACACTTGTCTCATCAGACTCAATACCAACTTTGTTATCAACCAGCCTCCCACTCCTCAAGGTAGTGACAGAATTTACTTTTTCATGGAAAGAAGTCTCACCCACCATGTATTGCCCCTTTGGGTTATTCATGGGCTGACTAGGCGGTCTTCCCTCCTCTCTCCTAGTCAAAGAATTAGATAGCTAACCAAGATGGTCCTCTATCTTCTTGATGCTTTGATTATGGGAGTTAACAGTTTGAGATAAAGAGCCCAAATTATGAGGCTAGTGCACTTTGATGCACAGGTTGAGCCATTGGCTGAGCCATAGGATGTTGGTATTGGGGCATTGGAAAGTAGTTATGTTGGTATGGTTGGGCATTCCTGTAAGGCATAGACTACCGTGGCTGCTGCTGGTTTTGAAAAGTATCTTGTCTCCACCTCAGATTGGGATGGTTTCTCCAATGATAACCAGCAGTAGGTTGTTGTCCATAGGACTGAGCAGCATTCACATGTTCCATCATAAGGTCTAGAAATTAGGCAGTTGAAGAATATTCCTCAAGGGAGTGAGTAGGGGACTGGCATATCACACATGCCTCCTCCACTTTAGCAGCCATTGGAGGCTGCGTTGCTCCCATGAGCTTATCAAACTTTTGAGTTAAGCTGTTTACTTTTCTCTCCAAATCATTGTATCCATTCACCTCATACATTTTCCCTCTTATGGTGTTGTCTCTCACCATTCTCAGAGGGGTCTCAAAGTCCCTTGACAAAGTCTCCCTTTGCCTGGAGTTCTCACTAATGATGTTAAAGAGCTCCCAAGCCTCATCAGCTATCTTTTGAAGGTAAGTACCACCACAAGAAGCATCAACCATGTCCCTACTTTTAGGATCAATTCCTTGATAGAAACTTTGGACAAGTTGTCATTCAAGAATTTGATGATGGGGACATTGCTTTAGGAGTTCCTCGAATCTCTCCCATGCTTGGTGAAAGTCTTCAATTGGGGCTTAAGCAAATGAAATAATGCTCTTCCTCAGCTGACTTGTTTTGGACATGGAGAAAAACTTGGTCAAAAACTGACAATGAAGGTCATTCTAGGACTGAATACTATTGGTTGGGAGTATTAAAAACCAAGTTCTGGCTCTATCCTTTAATGAAAAAGGGAAGACTCTCAACCTGGTTGCTTCCCCCCCTCCCAAACCTGTAATATTGAATGTAGTGCACAGTCCCTGAAATTCATCAATATTCTTGTAGGGATCCTCTTTCTCAGGCATGGTATGAAGGTAACATCTGGATGATGGAAGATTTGATCTCATAGTTGCCTTGGACAGCAGGGAATTGAATGTAAAAGGGAGAATTGTAAACCCCTGGTGCATTGAATTCCTTCAAAGTCCTAGGTTGCTCACCCATTGCAGAATTACTACAATCAATCACCAATGTGTGTATGGTTTGCTTAGGCCTGAAAAGTCTTTCAACTTCAATATCTAAGGGAGGAATCTCAGGATTAAGAGATCTCCTCCCAAACATACATACAACAGAAACCAAATATAATACAGAAAATTACACCACAAAATTCAATAAAAAACAATCACAAAAATACACAACTAATGCTACAGATCTAGAAATCTAAACAGAGTGAGGAAAGGCAAACTTAAGCAAAGCTTGCTCATCCAATTGGTACAATGCTCCTTTCAACACCACAAATCCAGATTTGAAACACAAAATTAAACTACAAAAAACTACAGTAGCAATTAGTCAAACACTAAACAGGCAATTAAAAATCTAGATCTAAAATGAGAAAAACTTAGATCTACCACTTTTAAAACACAAATCTCCGGCAGCGATGCCAAAAACTTGTTGTTCTGCTCACCTTATAATTATTAAATGATTAAAATAGTAGATTAACTACACAAATTACAGATGTAGGGAATTAAGGTAAGTAGACAGTCCTGCAAGAACCAAGGCTGTTGTAGCATGTTTTAAAAGGTAAGTAAGAGTATGTCCATAGGAAAATGTGATTTAAGCTATGGTAAATCTGACGATCGATGGTAGATCTGGCACTCTATCCTAATTTAAGCTAAACTAAAATAGGAAAGATGAGAGGTTCTAGGATTTGTCACATTACTATAAACTACAAAAATTAAATGCAGGTGATCTAGATCTGATCAAACACAGAGATGAGGGAAAATAGAGAAACGATTAAATTCAAAAGATGGAGAACAACAACTAGGAATTTTTGGTCTTTTACTAAAAATTAAAGGAATCAAAGGCAGTGTAAAGGACAGATCTGCAACAATCCTCCATCTAGCTATAAGTTCAGATGCTAGGTATAAGAATCCACTCTCCACCAATGGATTAAAGCAATCCTAAGGTTATGATCTGTCCCTTCTATTAGACACAGATCATCCTAGAGATTGTTCCAATCTATTAATCTTGATTGAAACAGGTAAACTATTACAGATACTGTAGGTATCAAGCTACAAGCTCTCTATTTATGGCTGGCATCCATAGGAGTATCCAATCAAGGGAAATCAAATATGAAGAAGTGAAATGTTGATTAGAATTACCTTTAAAAATCACAATTAGATTGTAATAATTTACTTACAATCCTATTATGCTTTGATCTACAATCTGTGTAGCATACAATTCCTTACAAAGCCTCTGAAACTCTCGATTTACAACTCTTGACCTCACCCTAACTACTGAAAAGAGTTTAGCCAATCATGATTGGATAACGTGAGAATGGGGGAAGAAGGAAGAGAGGGAATTTTTGGAAGGAAAATGGATCTCGAATTCAGCTCTGGTTCTCTCCAATTTTGGATGTCTTTTAATGTAATTTCTTCAAGCTTTTATACTCTTCTCCTCTCTTCTCAGATCTATTTCAGCCAATCAAAGCACAAGAGAATAATTCTGTTATTCTGCACTACTGATGTGGCTGATTTCTCTTCTAGAGGCCTTTCTCCCATTGGTCCACAACTAGTGAGTACATGTTAGGTAGTTAGGGTTTCCATTCGTGCTCAGTTGTGTACCAAAAATACCCCCAGGGGTCGCTGACATGCTTTGGGATGTGTGCATAAAATTCAAAAGTTGGCAATTGCTAAAAAAGGGGCTGAGAAGTTCCCAGTTCGAGTGTCGAGAGGTTCAGGAAACCTCTCGATAGGTTCTGAATCGGCTTGTTCTTCATTTCGATAGGTTCTTATGGCCTTCGATAGGATTGGATAGCTCTTGATATCTTTAGAAGACTTCTCGACAGGATTGGAGGCATTTTGAAGGTTTATTTGCGCTCGTCGATAGGATTGGAGCTCTTTTAACCTTCTGTCTAGGTCTTCATTCATCCTCTCGACAGGTTATAATCAACTTGTCGACTTGTTATAGAAAATCTTGTTGACAGCTTTGTAAACTTCTCTTAAGCTCTCGACAGGTTGGTTGAACCTTACGAAGATGAGTGTAGCTGCAGGTGAGTTGTCGACAGGTTGTCTTAGACTGGTCAACAGGTTCAGCTGAACCTCTCAAGATGTACTTGGAACCTCTCGACTTCCCCTGTACCTTCAGGTAAGGTGTTGACAGGATCTTTCATTGCACTTCCAACCTCTCGATAGGGTCTTTCATCCTCTCGATCTCTTCACTCTTTCACCTCCATACTTCTAGATAGCTTATGGTGCACTTTCAGATCCTCTCGATAGGTACTAGGGAGCTCTCGATAGCCTCATGTGTAGCACCCAACCTCTCGACAACTTTATGGAACCTCTCGATAGCTTGGCTTTTGAGCATCAGGACCTCTCGACAGGTTTTGGTTTGTGCTTCCACAACTAGCACACAATCCTGTGTTGCTATTCTTCATTTGTTCAACCCTCAGCAACCTCTAAGTGAGTTTAATCTTCATTCCTTGCAACTGCACTTAGTCCCAAGCACACCTAGTTGGGCCCATGACCTTCTCATGACTTTCTAGAGCTCTGTGGATTGTTTGATTGGCTAGCCTTTGGGTTGTAAGATCACATGTTGTGTAGCAAATTGCTTCTTTGGCCATTTTAGGTGGGTGTCTGCACTAAGACTCCATTTATTGCTTATCTATAAAATACACTTAGAACACATTATTAGTCAACTCAAGGGTCCACCAAAGGTCAGGTTAGGAGGTGAAAAATTATATTTTTCACTACTTAAAACCCTTACTCTGACCGCCAAACGGAAAGGGTAAATCAAGTTATTGAGGATATGCTTCGAGCTTATATTTAGACTTTGGAGAATCTTGGGATAAACATTTATAATTCATCAAATTTGCCTATAATAATAGCTACCAGGCAAGCATTTGAATGGCTCCTTTTGGGGTTCTCTATGGTCGGAGGTGTGTTTAGCTTTTAATCATACTAAGTCTTAATGTATTGTAGCGCCCAATGGAAATTGTCGCACTAGTTTAGGATCATTCCCACGAGGAAGGTGATTATTCTGATATATTCACGGTTGTTTGAAAACTTTTATTTATCTTTTAAGAACCTAAACTACTGGAGAAATATGAATAAAAGAATGGGTTGTTTAAACTAATTATAGAAAATAAATCTAAAACCTCCTCCTTCTAGATTATGGTCATCAATCACAATCCTTCATATCTCGAATGTCTACAAAATAAAGTATCGCTACACCATATCTCAGTCCTCTAGAATTTGGGCGTCAATCAAAAACTAGAAATCCTTAATATAGATTTATACTAATCAACTATCTTCCTGAAATTTGGGCATCAATAAAACTCAAGAAAATTGAAGATGGAAAAGTAAAACCGTTACACTAATCTATAAATTTTTAATCTGAGCCGTCAATTCAAATAAAAAAATTTTAGATGTTTACAAAGCAGTAAAAATGTATGAAAATAGATCTAAACTAGAAAGCAATAAAAAGATCTTTCATCCCTCAGTTGCAGGTGTCAATTGCTTTTGAGAAACTACAGATACTCTACTCTACTCTACTTTTGATCAGAAAAAAACCCAACCTCAGTCGTCAATTGATGCTGAGAATTTCTTTGATAACTCTATTCCTATACCGAGCCCTCTTATTTATATATCATAAGAGGTTGATTTACATTATTCAATTCCCAATAAAAGAAAGCTTTTAAACAAAAGATTCCTAAAATAACTATACTTCTAATCATAGTTCTACTTTGCTCTGATGGTAGATGCGTGTTGGACTTTTCTCCTTGATTTTAGCAGTAGAAATCTTCGTGGTTCTTTCTCCAATCTTCTCAAATTCATAAGTTGCCAAACATCTAATTTGAGGGATCTTCTAATCTTGTGCATGGCAGTGTAGGCTTCATGTGATTAGTAGCATGAGCTTTACTTCGCATAATCATGTGTACGATTGTTCTTCTTTTTATACTATTCATGCTCTATTGAACATTCTAGATTTTACTTTGGTTCCTCTAGTCGTAGCTTCTCTCATGCATTCATGTACGATGATTTTTCTTTCTTCTTTCTTTTTCGTTCATTCAAAATTTTTGTTCGTTCGATATTTTTCTTAGCTCATCGACTGGTCCTTCATTCGAGTGGGTCGTTTCTTTGCACGATCGTAGTTCATACTCCTTTTTGAGTTCATGTTGGCACATATTAACACTTCGGCTCTAATTTGCTCATTATTCTAAATATCTGTATTAGCATCTCATTAGTAACAAATTAAGGTCTAGCATCACTAAGTTAAGGGTAGAAAAGTGCTATATTTTATGACTGATCACACCCCCAAACTTAAACTTTTCTTGTCCCTAGCAAACAAGGAAAGAAAAAGTAATCTAAAAATTAAATGCCACTTTCGTAGGGAGCATGATTGTATTTAGCATATGCAACAAGCCTTTAAACCCCTAGGTGATCCCTAGTGGAGGAGTTATAGTCTCCTAAAGGTTTTCAGTGAAGGTACCTACAAACTTTAAATATTTTTATTTTTTTTTCAAAATTTTCTTAAAACAAAGCAAAAAATTTAAAATTTCAAAATTAAATTTTATACACTAAACTGTAAATAGCTGATCATTACATGGTTGTCATAGTTTCTAAAAATATGATCCCAACATCCTTTGCTTTCCATCCTAGCAGTAATCCTTGATCAGAACTCAATAATTTTAATTCATATTAAGCGTTGCGTGTGTGCACATCAGTGAAAAGTTTATTCATCATAGATTTTTTTCTAATGCAAATTTAGAAAATATTTTTATCCAAACTCTCACTATTGGCATACTCTTAAAAAGAATATTGGAATTTTTGGATTCTCTATATATGATATATATGATGAATGGCTCAAAGGATAATTGACATAAAAGAAAATCTCATAGAAGGGATAATTAATTCTATTCATATGCTTTCATGTTTCTCCATAGTATTTATTATATACATCTCTACTAGGCTCATGCTATTGTAAACCATGAATCAAGAAGGTCTTTTTCTCAGCTTGTAATGGGGCTTTGGGTTAAGAGGTTTCCAAAGAAAGGTAGAAAAGATTCAAGAATTTTGAGAATTCAGCTCATCTTTCTTCTATCTTTTTCTCCTCTCTCTATTTCTGCTTCAGTAAGTATCAAATAAGTTGGATAACTTGTTCCCATTTATTTTCGGTAAATCCCATTTTCTTGAGTTTCAGATATCCTTGAATTTTTCTTCAGTTTGGAAGCTTCTTGCTTCTCCTTTTATAGAATTGTATTTTACAAATTCTCTTGATTTCCCATATTTTTCTTCATTTTATTTTTTTCTCAGGTGTACCCTTTGTTGCATATCCCTTATCTATTTTTTTCTTTTACTCCTTTCACTCCCTCTTCTCTCCTTTTACATTCTAAATTCTTAGAAAATAATAAGGATAAAAGGTTGAAAGCTTCAAGTAGTACATATGTTTAAGGGTTTATAAGATTTTAGTACAAAGAAATTCAATTTAGGCTTCTAATATGGGTTCAAGGGGTAAAAAAATTTATGGGATTTTTTTCTAGAAAGACAAGTTATCATAATTACAGAGTAGTTGATTCAATTTTTCAGTAATATGAGATTTCATTATAATGCAGTCAAGAAGTTCAAAGAAAATTTAAGTTCGAATAGAAAGCAGTCTCTCAGAATTACAAAGGAAATATGGCTCAAAATCTCACTGATTATATAATTTTGAACCTATAGTCTAAATATTACAATTTAAATCAAAGTATAGTTTCAAACATTCATTATGATACAATGTCCAAGAGAGCTAGACATGAATCGTAACTGCTCTATTGTTTGATTGTTGAACTTTCACTACGATGGATTGTAAAGTTTGTGGAATCATAAGTTTTTTTCTATCATAACTCGCATACAATGGTTAGCTATTCAGAAAAAAGTCTAAAAGTCTACATTAAGAACTAAAATATTTTTTTTATATGCAAAAAGGAAAAATAAAGCAACTAAAAACTAATAAAGTAAAACTAAGCAAAACTAATATACACATAATGGTGTATCCCCCGAAACTTAAATATGACAATGTCCTCATTGTTTTCTAAAAATAGGGGATACTCAAAATAATACCTAATATACGGTGTGTATTGGGCTTATAATTTACATAAATATTAAAAAATCTCACCCAAACTGAGGGAAATCATGTCCGGCATAGATCACATAGAAAAATAATAGCAAGAAAATATTTTTAAAAAAAAAAGATATATCTATATAACGAATGAAATATTTACAGAGCACATTTAAGAGAAGTAAAATTGCTTACATAAAAGATTAAAGCTAGGAAAAATCAAGACACACCCTAACTATGACACCGACAACAGTTGTCCGAGGTAAAAGATTTCTTCGATAAAGATCAGCCCTCAACTCTTATCCAAAATTGTCTTGTCTTTAATCAAAGACTTATCTCTCTTCTCCTTTAGAGACTATCCACACCTTGGCGGAGTCACACCCCCTGTATTGTAGGTGTCTCTCCCAAACATAGCACATCACACACTTCCCTCAGGGGAAATGGAATGCACTTGGGGATCGCTTTAAAGAGTGGGAAGTGAATAGAATGCGATGCTCCCACAGCCTATACTACTCCCTTGCGAAGACTATGTGAAGAGAATGTAACGCATGCATGGGAAGAAGATGAGCAATGAAGAGGGGTGGCGAGGAAAACTAGGGAGAGATGGGCGATGACCTTGGAAATTACAACCCACCATCATCATAAAGGAATCACTCTCGAGGAGGGTTGTAATGGTGTAAAGGTTAGGAAGTGGAGCAGGATGGGCCATAGGAAAGGGATTTTGTGGTCGACAATTCAACAACAGGTATGGGTTGTTGGCATTTCAGCTTTTCTAATTTCTTGATAACTGCCAAGATCTTGATGCTTCCTTTCTCAAGGGTACGATAAAGTCTTCTACTGACTTCATCGTAGTTTGGTTTTTCCATCATAAGGTTTAGGGTTAAGACAGAGGAAGAAGAAGGGTTTTGGAATGGTAAAGGTTTGTGGAAGGGTATGGATTTATAAGGAAGAGGCTAGAGCTATGAACCGTCACTTCGAGTTAAATGTAAAGGTCTGTGGAAGGGTATGGATTTATAAGGAAGGTCCACTTCTTCTATAATTTAAGTGGGTTCAAAATCTAATGTAACTGATAAGACTAGTCACACGGTTCGCCTGTTCCTTTGAATTGTCGTTTATAATTCTGGAGGACAATATTAAGACCCTGTGACACTTTGTATCGTAGTCACTACGATTCAACTTTAATAAATCACAAAAGATCGTAAATTCATACGTTCAAGGTGATTATATTACATCAGAGAGCTCCTTACAATCAAATGCGTCTCAACTCGTCTTACATCATAGGGTACTCTTTAACAAAAATTTCTAATAATGCACATATGTTACAAGATTTTGCTACAAATGAGTCGGTAGCACGACAGTGTCCATGTGGAACTTAGTTAAGATTCTGGGGAGTTTGTGTGCCTTCCATAAAAATGTGTCCTCCTGGTGTGCCATCTGGCCATGATGAAGAATAGCTACTCTCTTTCTTCTCAATTAAAATGGTTAGTCGCTCAACTTGAGCTTCTAACTTAAAAATAGGTCGTTGAAGAGTGAGAAGTGGCTTCAATTGGTTTTGGTCATGTTGCTGGCAATTTCTACATGTCTGCAGCATGGTATCCTTTATGGTAATAGTATGGTCTTGAACTCTTGTGGGGTAGAAAGGTACAACAGGGTGCTGAGGATCCTCCTGAGATGGGCTATGATTAAAACCACAAGCTTCTCCTTTTTGAGATGTTGGGTGTGATTTTATACCCAACAGGGACTGAAATTTTATCTTCCAAAGTTTTAACCTTAGGAAGTAATTCATCATTAACTTTAATTCATAAAATCCTCCCCGCTTAGGAGGCTTATTCCTTAAAGTCTCCGAATCAGTCTCCTTTGAGGCATGATTTTGCATTGATTCCTTACTAGGGTCTTAAAAAGTTTCCAAGCATCCTCTATAGTTAACGTATGAAACATTCCTCCACAAGCAACATCAATCATATGTCAGGTTTGTTCATTAAGGCTTTAATAGAAATCAAGCAATATTTTCTAGCTCGGGACCTCATGATGAGGGCACTTGTTCAAAAGCTCGTTAAGACGCTTCTAGCTTTCCTCAAAAGAGTCGTCCGACAATTGATGAAACGTTGTGATAATCTTCTGGATTCGATTTGTTTTACTAATTGGGAAGTACCTTGTAATAAACTCTATTTGCAATTCCTCCCAACTAGCAATTGTGTTACTAGGCAGAGAGTTCAGCCACTTCTTTGCCCTTTCTTTAAGGAAAAATGGGAAGATTCTAAAACGAGTGGCCTCTTTTGACAAGTTTTTAATTTTATCAATTGCACAGATTTCTAGAAAACTCATTATATGCATATATGGATCCTTCTCACCAAACCCATCAAAGATAAGTAGTTGAAGGACACTGGGTTTAATTTCAAAGGTTCCATCGCCAGACACAAGGGGTAATTGAATACATGAGAGTGGGTTAAGAGGTGTCAATGCATAATACTCTCCCAACTGTATACCCACGAATGAGTCTTTCCTCACCATGGTAAATGGAATTAGAAATAGAGTGGGATGGCTACGATAATTATTATATATGTCTATTTTCATTTTAATTTTATATGATTTTTATTCTAGAAAGCAGGGAGAGAAAACAGATATGAGCCTTTAGGTTCTCTTGCCAGAAGAAGTATTGAAACCTTTGATTCGCTGCTCCGAATGAACCTGCGAAAGATTAAGAAGTGATTAAAGAAAAATTAAAATATAAAGAAAAAATAAAAAGACAGACAAACATTAGTTTTCAAAATAACAGAATAAAATTCGCTTCCCCGCCAGCCATGCCAAAAACTTGTTCGATTTTTAATCTTTCTAAGTCTTAACCTATTGCATGCGCACAATAGAAATTGCAGCACTAGTATAGGATCGTTCCCATGAGGAAGGTGATTATTCTGATATATTTGCGTTTGTTTAAAAAAAATTATTTGTCTTTTAAGAACCTAAACTACTGGGGAAATATGAATAAAAGAATGAGTTGTTTAAACTAATTACAGAAAATAAATCTAAATCCTCCTCCTTCCAGATTATGGTCGCCAATCACAACCCTTCAGATCTCAGATGTTTATAAAATAAAGTACCATTACACCATATCTCAGTCCTCTAGAATTTAGGTGTCAATCAAAAACTAAAATTCCTTAATACAAATTTTTACTAATCAGCAATCTTCTTAAAATTTGGGCATCAATCACACTCAAGAAAATTGAAGATGGAAAAGTAAAACCGTTACTCTAATCTGCAAATTCTCAATCTGAGTCGTCAATTCAAATAAAAAACTTGTAGATGTTTACAAAGAAGTTAAAATGCTTGAAAATAAATCTAAACTAGAAAGCAATAAAAAGATCTTTCATCCCTCAGTTGCAGGCGTCAATTGCTCCTGAGAAACTACTGATACTCTACTCTAGTCTTCCAGCTCCCGATCATAGGTGTCAATTGCTCTCGAGAAATCTTGGATATCTAAACTACTCTACTCTACTTTTGATAGGAAGAAATCCCAACCTTAGTCATCAATTGATGTTGATAACTCAATCGATAACTCTATTCCTATGTCGAGCCCTCTTATTTCTAGATCATAAGGGGTCGGTTTACATTATTCAATTCCTAATAAAAGAAAGCTTTTAAACAAAAGATTCCTAAAATAACTATACTTCTAATCGTAGTTCTTCCTTGCTCTGACAGTAGATGTGTGCTGGACTTTTCTCCTTGATTTTAACAGCAGAGATCTTCTGGGTTCTTTCGTCAATCTTCTCAGATCTGTAAGTTGCCAAACTACTAATTTGAGAGACCTTATAATCTTGTGCATGGCGGTGTAGGCTTCACGTGATCATCAGCATGAGGTTTATTTTACATAATCGTGTGTACGATTGTTCTTCTTTCTGTACTATTTCTGCTCTATCGAACGTTTGAGATTTTACTTTGGTTCGTCGTACCTTCTTTCGTACGTTCGTGAATCACGATTTCTCTTTCTTCTTTCTTTTTCATCGTTCAAGATTTTTGTTCGTTTGATTTTTATTTTTCTTGGCTCATCGACTGTCCTTCATTCGAGTGGATCGTTTCTTTGCACGATCGTAGTTTTTGCTACTTTTTTAGTTCATTTAGCAAAGATTAATACTTCGGCTCTAATCTGCTCATTATTCTAAATATTTGCACATAGCGTCTCATTAGTAGCAACCTAAGGTTTAACATCACTAAGTTAAGGGTGGTAAAGTGGTATATTCTGTGACTGATCAAGGTGCAAATATCCACTTAATGGGAAGAGGCGGGAGAAAGAATTCTGTTTGACCAAGAACTTGTTGAGAGTGCAACAAAAGCCATTAAAGTGATTCGAGAAAGACTAAAGACTATACAAAGTCGACAGAAGAGTTATGCGGATCTAGAATGAACAAATGTCGAGTTCTAGGTAAACTAATAAATGATTGTTATATATCTAGTTCTTCTAAATGTTTTGTACACCTCATAGAGTCATGCAAATATTTTCTTACAAAAAGGAGATGAGGCTTTCAACAAAATCTCACCGACTAAGGGAGTAATGTGATTCGGGAAGCGTGGGAAACTGAGCCCACGATACATTGGACCCTTCGAGATTTTAGGTCAGGTAAGTGAGGTTGCTTACTGTGTTGCCTTGCCGCCTTAGCTTTCCAGGATGCACAATGTCTTCCATGTATCTATGTTAGGGAAGTACATCAAATACCCAACTCATATCTTGGACTATTAGCCCATTGAGATCCACGAAGATATGACCATTATAGAGGGGCCAATGCATATACTTGATCATAAAGAACAAGTCTTGTGTACCAAATGAATCATGCTTATACTCATGAGGTGGCAGAATCATTCATCCAAGGAGGCTACCTGGGAGCGCGAGGCTGAGATTCGTGACAAATATCCGCATCTCTTTGAATAAGGTGCGAAATTTTTTAAGAACGAAAATCTGATAAATGTTATGATTGAACTTGACACAGGTTTATAGAATTATCACAGCCAGAATTTTGCCTCCAAAAAACTTTGGTTCCCGCTCAAGCGACGTTAATCAATTTCTCCCTTAAAACTTTCTCTGATTTTTCACTCGGGCGATATTTGGTTACCGCCCGAGCGAGGTTCCTCAATTTTCCCTCATATAACTTTCTGTGACTTTTCACGCAAGTGACATTTGGTTGCCACTTGAGCGAGCTTGTAAGCGGCTCTTTGTATTTTAGCTACTCGCTCTAGCAACAACCAGTTGCCGCTAGAGTGATCCTGGCAATTTATATACTCTTAGTGACCCTTCCCATTCATTTCTCGCGCGATTTTATGGATCAAACGTCTCGCCTGTCTTCTCCTCCCGTAAAAACTCATTTCGGTGCCTTCCTCTTCTCCTCGCGCTTCTCTCTGCGTGTTCTTCCTTGGCACCAAAGGTAACATTTTAATCCTTAAATTTGAAAATACTTTGATTGTTTTCCAATGGCACCTAAAAAGGCAACATCTCTGAACCATACACAGACTAACCCTCCATCCATAAAAGAAAAACCCAATCAATGGTGGAGCGAGAAAACACCTGAGGGTCATTTCATCGGGACTTCTTCATGGATGAGGAGTCTACCCAATGGGCATTGAATTATCTTGTTCAAGCCCAATTGATGTCGCTTCTCATACCATTCCACTTGCATTACTATCCATGCTTGGTTAGACTATTCTCTCAGAATCCTGAGCAGCATGTCCCTACCATCACTACGAAGGTCGATGGTTGGGTGCTCTGTTTTGATGTTGGCCATATTGCGGCAGCCATGGGATGCTCTACGATCTTCAGGGAGGATTTGGATTTACAAGAACCAGCCTCCAAACCAACACCATTCCCAAACATTGATGCAGAAATGGGTCATGGAGAGCAGGGATCAGGTCAATCAGTACGGAGAGCCCAATTTCCAGCCCATATGTGACTGTTAGACATCATTTTTAAGAAGAACCTGTATCCTGTTCGATATGAATATGAGCGTGTGGGTCTACTTTTGTAGGCCCTTTTCTCCATCTTTAAGGGGTGTTGGTTAAATACTCTTGCAATTCTGCTTGAGGGGTTAGTTTACACCCATGGTGTAATGCTTCCGCCTTCATCGAAAAGGAAGCCCTTAACCTCAATGCCTTTTGCTAGTTTGGTTTCCCGTCTCATCGAGGAATATGAAGATGAGTTTGATGATTATGTTATGCCATCTGATGAAGAGCAACGAACTGACAATGTTAGGTCCTATGGTGAGGACGAGTGGAGCTTCAATTTTACGAAATTAAACAAAAGTGTTCAAGATCGAGGATTTCAGTGCCTAACCGTCCGTGCCCAACCCGAACCTGCTACCCAACCACAGGAGCCACAACCTCCACGACCTTCGTTCCTGCCTACACCTGCCCCACATGGTCAAAGGATCACTAGGACTGAATTCAACCGTCAGATGGATTTTTAGGACGCATTGCTCATAGAAATGATGAGAAATATATTTTAAACTTATTCCGCAGCAGGCATTGCTAGGGCTCGCGCTCATGCTATGGGTTCATCTAGTTCATAACCTAGGGATGGCATCGAGGAGGAGGTCAACTGGTCCGATGAGGATGTGAACTAGTAATGGTATTGGTCATTTGGTTCTCTTTGTTAGTTTAACTTTTGTTTGTGAAGGTTTTCTGACACTTTTTGTTAATGGTATCAATATACTTTTCACTAATGATACCATTATATTTTTTGTTAATCATATCAATATCCTTTTTGCTAATGGTATCAATCATCTACTGTGTCAGTTTACATCAAAGGATAGAAATTACCTATAATCATGTGACAAATTTCTAAGGACGAAAATTTTAAAAGGTGGACAGAATGTAACGGTTCGGATTTTTTAAAACGATGATCCGTTGGCATGTGGGAAAATTAACCATTGACATTTTGAGAATGCCGAATCATTGACCCATTAGATGCGACCTTGGACCCACCCTTATTTAGGTAGTGTGCACAAGTATGAAATTTGAACTGATCTTCGAATTATTAAGTACACAAATTTTCAAGGACGAAAATTCTATAAGAAGGGGAGAATGTAATGACCCAAATTTTTATATCAGTGATATACCTGGATTTCGTAATGTTTGTTAATAACGTATATGCCGAACGCGTTGATCTTTAAAAAAAAAACGTGTTACCTAAGGAATACACGTTTTGGCTTCAAAATTTCTATATTTATTTTCTTCGTTATTTAACACAAGTTATGAGATAACCTGCTGGTTAAAGGCTTGAATTATAGACAAGAGGTCTAAGAATCAAACCTTGGTATGTGAACATCAGACATTTATTTTGAGCCTAGAAGTAAAAACCTATACACCCTTCATTGGCGTGTCAGCCCAACACCGAATAATCTCTATTTACTTGTAAAAAAGGGGTATGTTACTGAGATACCCAATTATAATTTCTCCAAGAGTTCTTCTTAAGGAATAGAGCCATAAGAAAACCCTAGCCATCACAACTCTTCTGCCTCAACCCTCTCCTTATTTTCACCCTAAAACTTTTCAGTATTCTTCCACAAGGAGCAATTGATCCTTTCCACCATCGAGATCAAAGAGAGAGAAGATACGAACATCGAACGAACGATAGTTTTGAACGCCGAACTCCCCAAACACCAATCATCGTAGATCCACCATTCTTGTCTCAAAAGTTGGATATTATCGTTCCTTATTTTGAATTCTATTTTCCTAAATTTCAAATTTTAGTTCATAATTGTCAGATTTTATTTCGTAATTCGGGACTTTGACTTCGGACTAGAAAAAGAGTTTATTTTCGAACTCGCCCAAGGTTGCTCGAGCGAGTTTACTTTTCGCTCAAGCAAGGACGCTTTAGAAATAAGGCCAAACTTTTGGCAAAAAGTTGCTCGAGTGAGTTTGATTGTCGGTCGAGCAAGATGCCAAAGAGTACACCGAATTCCTTCTGGAGTAAGTCACTTGAGCGAACACCATTTGTCGCTCGAGCGAGTCAGTCAAACTTGTATGTTTCAGCCTCTTTCTTGAAGTAGTATTAAGTACTTTGAATCGTTTGAAATTATAATCTATCATTGATGCATAACTTGTGTATGTGATGTAGAAGAGGGAATCGGTCACCATCGATAAGGATCATCTGACTTCCTTCTTGCGACGTTAGGACCCGAGATAGGGGAATTTCAATGATCAACTCATATTGTATACTTCTGACTCATAGTTTTTTAATGAATTAAGGAGTTGGAAAAACGGTTTCCTTATAGTTAGATTAGAGCATTGAAACCAATTGATTTTTGTATTATTATTTGAACCATTGAAATTCACTGATTATAGCATACACTGTGAATAATTGAAATCATTGAACATTATACACCATTGAACATATGCCCCCCATTGATTATCGTGCACATATGGGATATCTGAACTCATTGAACAATTATAATTCATCCAATATTGTACGCGCATCGAACCAATGGAATTCATTGAACATCAAACTCTGACTATTTATGAAAAATGAACACAATATTATGTTTAGAACTTGCATGCAATTTGAAGCGATTCATTTGAACGAATCCTATGCGACGACACACATGTTGAATATTGAACCATGCTTCGGCACATAGCGAATCGTGCTATTGCACATACTGAACTGTGATGACGGCCCATTGAACTACACAAGTATTCCTCACAAGGTAGGAGCTTGGGCACTTTGAAAATTATTCTTAAACGATGATGGGTAAGATCCCCATCGGCATTGACATCGGCTCTAGCGTTATATCAATGTTGGTAATAACTGGAGATTTTGAACACGTGTAACTAGGAACACATGTCGTCTCGCCAACAACGTGTGAGATCCGGACCATTAGCAAGAACCCCATTTGAAAACTAGCCATTAGAGATCCATCAGAAAAAAAAAAAACCAGTCAATTAAGACCCATTTGAGGACTAGAATCTATTTAGACCCAAACCCATAGACCCTTTTGGAACCAAACCCATCTTGGGTCTATTTGGGAATTAAAATACCCTTTGGGCCACTTTGAGGGTATGTTCTAGTGAATACTGGTCACTTAAGACCCCTTGGAAATACACATGCCATTGAGACCCGTCTAGAACAACAAATGAGTCAAGACCCATTTGAAACTGGATACTTGGGCCCATTATGTAAGAAACAAGACATGGATGCATACACAATTGTGGTGTATATGAGCTTTACACCTAATCTAACTCCCTACCTATTTAGTCACCTCTTCAAGTAACCATGAAAGCTATTACAATGAGGAGTCGGTTGTGAGCTTTAGGAGAAACGAGTGGGAGAGAGAGAGAGAGTCCATTCCTTTCTCCTTAGTTTAGTTCCTTGAAAACTGACCACAGAATCTCTCCTAAAAACCTTTTCGCTCCAATAAGAATTATTCTCCACAACTATTGAGGACCTCGAGCTCGGTTTCTTTTTGACCAAGGAGAAGAACATTGAGCAATCGAAGGATTGGTGCTTTAACGGTGTTAATCCGATACCGGCGAGTCGTAAATCTCTGCATGCATGGAAACTAAGAAAGGTAACCCTCGTAATGCATGTGCATTAATTTAGAATTTGAGTATTACTATCGATTGTTGAAAATCGAGGCCGCATGCAGTGATTCCAGGGATCGGTCGCGTGAGAATTACGATAATCAATGAATCTTGTTCAATCGCTAGAATCCTTGCATGTGCTTTGAAATTTGGGGATAAATTTCCTATTTTAAATTCGTATATGCGTGAGATAGTTGGCATTAAATTGATGTGTTTCAATGGAGAACTTCGTAAGCGAGAGATGATTTGTATAGGGTGAGCTTATTATGGCTTTAAGCTGGCATGAGAGGCCATAGAGGGCAGCTCGAGCAGGGGCGGAGGATATGAAGTTGTAGAGGATAGACCTGTTGGTGTCCACTCGAGTGGCAAATCACTTGAAGCCCTTCACTCGAGCAGGATTCATAGGCCATTATCGCTCGAGTGAAAACCTCTCGAGCGGATGTGAGGGTTGTGCTAAGAAATCCACTCGAGCGTGAATGGAGCAGCTCGAGTGGGAAAATGCCCGAGGCCCTCCGCTCGAGCGGGATTCTTAGGCTTATTCAGCTTAGGCCAAAATTGCTAGAGCACACTTGTAAGGGCCACTGGGAACCGCTCAAGTGGCCAGCTCTATTTTTAGCTTGACTTGGTCTATGTGCTAATGTGCTATACATATTTGAATGTACCAAGTATCGATGACTAAAACATGTATTGGGCCTTGTGATTTAGGAGAAAAAAAAAATGGAGAAACACCTTGTTTGAGCTTGTTAGATTCACGACACCCGTGCTTGACCGTGACTTAAGGTAGGGAAATCTCACTGCAAAATTATATGCTTGACTTGATCATGGGAAACCATATTTGATTTGATCGCATTTGAATTATATTTTCAGTCATGTACTTGATAATTGAAAACTCTGCATATAATTTAATATTGTTTTCGTACATGAACTTGCATGTTTACTTGGCATCTTGATTGCATTTGATCCTTGAGTTCAAACTAAGAAATCAAGATCTATTTATGACATAATCCGTGTCTGTTTCCTATTCATGTGAATGCGCTATGTGTGAAATTGTGTGCAACTGAGGAGTGGAGCCCCCCTGAGAGGGGTGGAGTCCCTAGGGTTTGTAACCTTGTGTCCGTTACGGACTGCTCAGTTCCCGCTATGGGGCACTTTGCCACAAATCTCTTCTTGTTCTCGTGAGTAGATGTGAGTGGAGTGGAACCTCCAAGGGAGGGGTGGAGTCCCGGGGTTTTAACTCTGTGTCCACTACGGGCTGCTCTATTACTGCTATAAGATACTCACACTAATATATGTGACTAGATTATGTGATGTGATGTGTTATGCTCGATTCTACAATCCTATGTGCTTCTTCTTGTATAAGCTCGTTATCCCAAATTTGATATGAAATTCAGTCCTAGTCTCTTGCTTCAATAATGATTTGAAGTCATACGTTTCTCGCATCATGACCCGGCATGTTAATGAGCTCATGTTTTCAAGTACTTGTTTATACTCATATGCTTTTCACATCATGTGTAAGTGCCAAATTGTTTTATATATACATCTATGACATGAGTTAGAATGATTTTATATCATTTTGCATTGTTTGTATCCCTACTGAGCTTGGGCTGTAGCTCATTCCCCGACTATACATCACAGCTGTAGGAGCTGAACCTGTGAGAGATTCAGAATGAGAGGAGGATTTGGATTATATGCTTAGGGACAAGGAGTTAACCAAGGAGTACTATCAATAGCCAGCTTGGGTTAAGCTTGAGCATGTGATAGTTTTTGGAAATTTTGAAATATGATACAGTACTTTGATAAACGAGAATACCATGATGTATATTTTTTGCTCCACTATTTAGGTGAAGGACGGCCATCACTGGTGGATGTTTTGTACAGTTTTGCTAGTTATGGATAATTAGTTTTGGATGCTCATGTGATATTTAGATTGCATGTTTCGCTCTGCTATCCGCTGTGTACTTTGTTTCTGCACGCATGTAATCAGTCACATAATATACCAATTTATTACCCTTAACTTAGTGATGCTAGGACTTAGTTTGCTACTAATAAGTTAATGATGTGTAGATATTAAGGAAAATCAGTAAAAGAGAGCCAAAGTGTTAATATTCATCAAAATGAACTCAAAAGAGCAGTAAAAGATGATTGAGCGTAAAAATGATGATTCGCTATATACTGAAAGCTAGAAAATCATGAAAGACGACTGAGCATTATTACTAAAGAAGAAAATAAGAAATCGTAGTTTACGATTCTTCAGAAGACGTTCAAGAGGCTGAAGCGATACAGAAGAAGAAGAAGAAGCAAGCAATCGTAATTCAGAGAATCGTCCAGAGAGAAAACTGTGAAAGATAGAAAATTGTGATTTACGATTTTCCAGAAAGAGAAGAAAAGAGACAATCATAATTTATGATTGTAAAAGCTTTCCTACTGCTATTGCTACTGTGGATCACATGAAAATCCACACCGCCATGTACCAAATTAGAAGAACTCTTGAATTAGAAGTTTGGCATATCACGGATCTGAGAGGATTGATGAAGACAGACTCCAGAACATCTCTATTACTGAATAAAAAGGAACCATCTAGAAGCCCATCAACAGAAGGAAAGCAAGGAAAGATAAAATTAGAATTAGAGTTATAATAGGAATCTTTTATTTCTTTTATTAGAATTAGAATTTGTAAACCAACTCCTTATGATCTATAAATAAGAGAGCCCGGTATAGGAATAAAGCATCAAAGAAAGACTCAGCATCAATTGACGACTGAGGTTGGGTTTTATTTCGATCAAATTTAGAGTAGATTTTTATTGCTTTATAGTTTAGATATCCATGGTTTATCAAGAGAAATTGACGACTGCGATTGGGAGCTAAAGATTAGAGTAGATATCTGTAGTTTCTCAGAAGCAATTGATGACTGCGACTGAGGGGTGATAGATATAATTTTATTATTTTCTAGTTTAGATTTATTTTATTGCAATATCCTGCTTTGTAAGCATCTTCAAATTTTAATTTGAATTGACGACTCAGGTAGAAGTTTGTAATTAGTGCAACGATTTTTACTTTTCCATCTTCAGTTTTCTAGAATTTGATTGGCGCCCAAGTTTTAGGAGATTGTTGATTAGATTAAATCTGTATTGATAGGATTTTAGTATTGATTGACGACCAATTCTAGGGAACTTGATATATAGTGTAACGGTACTGTTTAAATTCATAAATATCTGATAACTGAAGATTGTGATTGATGACCACAATATGAAGGAGGATTAGGATTTATTTTATGCAAATTAGATTAAGAAATAATTCTTTTATTCAGATTTCTCTAATAGATTTGGAACTTAAAAGATAAATATAACTTTCCAGAAAAATTAAGTTAATATAGAGAATCTGGTCTTCGTGGGAACGATCCTATACTAGCTCTACAATTTCCATTGTGCGCGTGCAATAGGTTAAGACTTAATTAAAGATACAAAAAAGTAGCATGAACAAGTTTTTGGCACCGCTGCCGGGGACAGGTTATTTATATTAATTTAAGAAGACAAGTATTTATCTCTCATTTCGTATTTCTTTATATTTTTCAATTTTCTTTGATCAGTTCTTAAATCTTTTGCAGGTTTATTCGGAGTGGCGAATCAGAGTTTCAACTTCCCCTGATCAGAGAAGCTCGAGGCTTAAATTTGTTTTCTCTCCTTGCCTTCTAGAATAAACATAAATAAATAAATAAAAATATATTTTTTCTTTATGTATGCATCACACCCGATCTAAAAGCGTAGACTTCTTCGTGCGTGCTCCAGAAATTGAAAGAACTCTCTTGCGTAATTTAGCATCACACCGTATACCCATAAGAGAATCTTTAGTTATGGCTGACGATTTGTCAATCCAAGCACATTTCAGCCCAATAGCTTTGACCAAGCCCTCTTGTATAGTTACACCAGAGCTGCCTGTAGGTCAAACTTATAAAATCAAGCTCCATACACTTCAATCTGTACCGACCTTTCATGGGCTTGATCGAGAAGATCCCTTCCAGCATCTAAGGGACTTCATAGAGCTTTGCACAGTGCTGCAATTATCGACTGCAAATAAAGAGGCCGTAAGACTATGTTTGTTCCCATTCTCTCTCAAGGATAGAGTGAGTTCATGGTTAATTTTGTTACCTGCCAAAAGTATTATCACATGGGAAGAATTACAGCCCAAGTTTTTGGGGAAGTACTTCCCAATTGGTAAAATTAACCAAATTCACCAAGCAACTCAAGACTTCAGGCAAAAGCCAGGAGAATTATTTCATGAGAGCTGGGCACGAATGAAGGATTTGTTATGGAAGTGTCCTCATCACGAGGTACCTAATTGGTCAATAGCGTAAAGCTTCTACCAAGGGTTGACTGAGACTAACCAGTCTACAGTCGATGTCGTGAGTGGAGGAGCCTTTATGGCTTAGAGTGGCCAGCAGTCCTGGAATTTATTTGAGAAACTAGTCAATAACTCAAAACAAAAGCAGGCTCTGCTTAGATCTGATCCAAATGTCACTCGCCACACCCCGCTCACAAGGGGTGGACTTTACGATATTGGCAATGATAAAGTAAAGAAGGTAGATGACATGAGTGAGAAAGTTTTGGCCCTCAAACAACAAATCGTAATATTAATGGCTGCCAAACCTAGCACCCTGGATAGATCTTTGACAAGCCACCCTAATTGTCTGACTCAGATGCATATTGAAAACCCAGCTGTGCCATCCCACCAAGAGGTGGTGGAAAGTGAGCAAATAATGGCTTTTCAAAGGGGATATTATGGAAACACATATAATCCAGCATGGAGGAACCACCCTAGATTTAACTATGGTTCCACAGACGAAGCACAACTAGCACTATCAGTTGTGTAACCTTGATTTCCTCCGACTCAAGCTTTCCACCAAAGACCTCAATTGCTCGCTGAGCAGCCCAAATTTGGACCACAGAGCAACACACCTGATGCCACGGTTGTTCAAATCCTTCGAGATTTATAGCAACAGTCGCATTAGCATTCAAAAGATTTACAACAGCTTGCTTAATCTCTCAAGTACTTAATTCACACACTAAGTCCATTACGAAGTTGAAAAGCCAAATAGGCCAACTAGCTTTCCAAGTGGCAAGAAGAGAGAGTAGCCAATTGCTTACGTAACCAGTCAATAATCCTAAAGGGCAAGTGCTCCTAGGAGAGACATTGGCTCCCCAAAATCAAATATAGACACCTCGTGGATTGTCGAGCTACTGACTCATCCATAGAATTAATTGTAAATTATGTAAACTATGTCTTTTTCTTTTTAATCTAGGTATCATACTATGGCCCAAATCGTTGAAAAATGATGAATCGTAATACCCTACCTACTGTACATTATATCAAATAATCATATGGATGTACGATTGATCATCATTAGGTCTATTGGTGAAGCATAGTGATTATGATTCACTGATACGAGGGTTCGTACTAGAATCAATAGACGATTCTAGGTCAAAACCCAATTAACGACTGGTTCAGCAAGTCGTCACTGAAAATAGGGACTACATATTCGAAAAAAGGATCGATCGGCCCCATTTTCAACTTCTCTTGTTTTTCTCTCTTACCTTCCCTCTCCTTTTCAAAAGGCTCTTCATCCTAACCATTCTCCTACTAAACCCAACTATTTTACTTTCCTATACACCCCTTGCTTCCCCTGTTTTATTTTGAAACTCTGAGTACATTTCATTTCGCATCTAGAAGATAGGGTTTCAATCATCAAGAGGTAAGATGATGATTTTAATGATTTTAATGGAAGGGATGCTGTAAGAAATTTTTATTTAATACATGGGATTCAAGGTTAATTAATAATATTTTATTAATTCTTACAGGAAAGAAAAAGAGTAGTATCATTGCTAATGAGACCGACAAAGAGGAGGAAGAGGAAGAAGGACGTAATAGTTCTGATAACACTCCAATCATTAACCATATTGCATGGTCTGCTACCCTTAAGGCCAAATCAGAAGCAGTAGACCTACCCAAGAAGAATTCCAAATCTTTCGGGGTAGTTATCAGAGAAAATCCTAAAGAAACAAATGAGACACAATCTGTGTCTGGCCCTAAAAAGGGCTTGAAATTTGATAAAGGTAAAAAGCTAGAGTCCTCTGCTATGACAGCAGATCAGCTCCCTACCTCAATAAAACACCATATTGTGGCAACCAAAATTGTTGTAGACATTGAGTCTTTAGAAAAATACGAAATGAGTGGAGAAGACATTAAATATTTTAAAGATGCTAGATTGAATTATTTCTTAGAGCTAAGAGTCACACCAGTCTATCCTAGATTGGTGAGGCTATTTTACAAAAAATATGACCAAAAGCAATCAGGAATCATCCCTAATCCTCTCCACTAGTATTGACGGACTTCCAATCTAAATTACAAAGGAAATGGTCATCAGGGTAATGCATGCTCCCTTGAAAATACCAACAATTGTCCTAAGAAAACCCAGAGGCCAACCTTTTGAGGATGCCACCAGATATCCTCCCTGACTTTATCCAAATGGTAATAAAACTATTAGGAAATCCTCCATGAGACATGTCCTTTTTCCTTCGAAAAGACCTAAAAGCAAGGAGTTTATCACTTCAATTCTTCAACGTGCTAATTTATAAGACTATTCACCCCATGGGTTATGGAACACAGAGAAGGGCACTTTTTCCCAAGGCATTGTACTTAATGGAAAATCGCTATTGGTTCAATGTGCCCTCTTACTTTTTTGAAGTAATCACTACCGTAAGGGAGAAACTGAGTTAAGAAAATAATCAGACAAAAAAGTTGACCTGCCATTTGGGGGCCTTATCACAAATCTGCTGATGAATGTGGGTATAGTATAGACTCAAAGGAAAAAGCTTTACCGAGAATAGAGGAAGGCCTAATAATCCCAGCCTATAGGAGAACTTTAGGTGCCAAAAATAAAAATAAAATCCCACTCACTCCTTGCACCAAAAGTACCTCCTTTACACCACACATCCCACAAATTCATGTAGACCGAGAAGAGATTGCCATAGAGCAGCAAACAAAAATTGAAGCCCTAGAAATAGTTATGGAAGAAGGTATGAGTACTTCTACTCAACCTCATGAGGGAGCAGAGATTAGCTCTCCACTACCAGAACGAATAACCGAGTCAGGAGTCCCAGTTGCAGACCAAGCTAGTTTCTATGACCATGCTTTGGACTCACCAGTGGGGCCTGCTATGCCCTCCACTAAGGTAGATACACTGCCAACTATTATCGAAGCAGACCATGTGAGCCCAAATATCAAAAGAACAGAAGAAATTCCTTCCACAATTGATCAACAAATTATTGGAATGGCTACTTCTAACCATATCCATGTATCAACAGAGCCTATTGCTCAGCCTACAATTGTAGCCAATACAGACCATACTCTCATTGGTTCAAGCTGTTGAAGTAGAACCAAGCTCTGAGTTACCAAGAGGGGGATTTACAGAATTATTAAATCGAGAAGAAGTACCCCCTGTGGATTCTCCAGTCACCACCACATCAATCCCCGAGTTAGAAAGAAGATTGAAGGCAGTAGAACAATGGCAACTTACACATGAACCGACATTATTGCCATTACAAGATGTAGTGAACAAATTCAGGGGAGTAAAACAATGGTTAAATACATTTGGCCCAAAGTTGGCACCACTACCGAATGTAGTAAAGAAATGGCTGGAGGAAATTCAAAGACTAAAGAAGAGAGTCTCTGATACTATTCTGACATCTCAAGAGTGCACAAAAATAATGGATGGCTTGCAAAGAAGATCAGTGCAAGATCATCATGAGAGATGGGCAGCAAACACAGAGAAGAGAGTCCAAGATGCCACTTAAACCCTTCAAGCACAGATCACCCAGCTGTCAGCAGAGAGTAGAATCTTAAGCGAAAATCAGCAGGCTTGGGAAGAAGAAAGAAAGGTGTATGAAGATAAAATGATAGCTATACAAGAAACTCAAGACTCCTTAACAAAGAACAGCTTGGTTGCCATGATAAATGAACAAGATAAAATAGAAAAGCTAAGAACAGAAATTCAACTTAAATCTGCTGTGATCAAGAAGCTGATTGCGGATTTGAAAGAAAAGGCTGATAAGAAGCAGTAGTGTAAGGTTGGAAGCTCTTGCCAAATGATTGACAAGAAGGAAAACACCGATGAGGCAGAACCTGAAACACATGGAGATTTACCTTTAGAAGAAGAAGAAGATGGTTACTCTACAACTGAGGTGTCTGACGCGGAAGATGACCCTACTACTTCTATCCTTGTACCATACCCGTCATCCCCAAGTGAGTAAACATATAAAACAGAACATTATAAACCTCACAGGTATGATCTTTTTAGATTTTTTTCTTAGGATTATTTTCTTTTATGTAATCAATTTTTATTTTAGTTTTCCTTTTTTTTTCATGATCATTGTAAATATTCAGTAATATATGAAATTTTCTTTTTGACTAACTTTCATTTATTTTATTAACTGTGCAATTGTTACTAACATCTCTAACATTTTTGTTATTTTTGTCACTAAGAAGTAAAACCATTGTGTTTTCCTCAAGTTTGGGGGAACATTCTTTACAGAATTTTTTTCACATCTTATAAGCAATAAGAGATATCAATAATTTTTAGGAAAATAATTTCAGTATCCCCTATTTTTTTTGTGCCAATGAGGGCATTGTCCGAATTAAGTTTGGGGGGATACACCATTTCTGTGTATAACAGTAGTATAGCAGTAAATCATTTAGTTTTAGTTTTAGTTTGTTTGTTTTTGTAGAAATTTTTAAAAAAAAATTTCGAATCTTAGTTGATCGTTACATAGGAATTATGATAAAAATTATAAATCATGAAAACTTACAAACCATTATAGTAGGAATTTAATAATAAGAATAAAGAACAGTACAATTCATGCTTAGCTCATTGAACATTGTATTAGAATGGATGTTTGAAATAATAGATTGATCTAAACTATAAAATATTAGACTATAGTTTCAAAATTATAAATCAGTGAGATTTTGGGCCATATTTCCTCTTTTATTCAAAGAGAAACTGTTTCTTTTATTCAAGTTAAAAAATTTCCTTGAACTTCTATACTAATATGAAATCTCACATTGCGGAATTTAGAATCAAAATTTTCTATGATACCCTGACATTTTGTCTAGAACTATCTGTTAGAAATATCAAAGCAATAAGGCATCTATGCTAGTAAATTGTAAAGATGATTAAAGGTCACCTTTTGTTAAATCAGAGCCAAAAAGCTAAAATCCCAGAATAAATTTTATCCATTGAACCCATATTAGAAACTAAAATCGAATTTCTTTGTACCAAAAAGTTGATAAACCCTTAACCATATGTACTATCCAAAGCTTTCAACCTTTAACCCTTATATTTTCTGAGATTTTAGAATGTAAAAGAAGGGAAGAAGAGGGAGTGGAAGGAGTAAAAAGCAAAAATAGATAAGGGGAATGCCAAAAAAGGTACAACTGAAGAAAGCAAAAGAAAAATATGGGAAAGGAATGAAAATTTGTGAAAAACGAATTTTGAAAAAGAAGACGATGAAAAAATAGGAGAAAGAAGAGCTAAATTCTCAGAAAAACTTTGAATCATTTTCTACCTTTCTTTGACACCTTCTGAAACTCAAAACCCTATTACAAGCTAAAGGTAAGCTCTTTTTGATTTACGATTTGCAGAAGCATAAGTCTAGTAGAGATATAAAAAATAGATATTATGGATTGTATAGGGATTCATATGAATAGAGTAGATCATCCTTTTCTAAGAGAATGACAATTTTTTCATTGACAGAATTTTTCTGAAATAACATTCTGAGAACCCAAAGAGTTTTGATATCTTTTTGAGAGTTGTCAATAGTAAGTTTTTGAATGAAAGTATTTTCTAAATCTGTAGTTTTGAAAATTTTATGAAGAATAAACGTTTCACTAATGCATACACTTCCTGCTTACCATGAATTAAAATTGTTGGAGTTCTAATCAAGGATAATTGTTATGATGGAAAGTAAGGATAAAAGATTAGTAATTTTAGAAAATCATAACAACTATGTGATGACCAATTTGATTAACTTAACTAACTTAGTTAATTAAATAGTGTACAAAATTAGTTTAAATTTTTCTTTTGAAAAATCTAAAAAGATTTGAAGTTTTTAGGTAACTTCACTGAAAACCTTCAGGAGACTACAACTCCTCCACTAGGGATTACCTAGGGGATTAAAGGCTAGTTGCATATGCTAATATGAAAGTGGCAATTTAATTTTTAGTATAAGATATTTTGTGTTTCCTTGTTTACTAGGGACTAGCAAAATGTAAGTTTGGGGGTATGATCAGTCACATAATATACCAATTTATCACCCTTAACTTAGTGATACTAAGACTTAGTTTGCTACTAATAAGTTAATGATATGCAGATATTAGAAAAAATTAGTAAAAGAGAGCCAAAGTGTTAATATTCGTCAAAATGAACTCAAAAGAGTAGTAAAAGACGATTGAGCATAAAAAAGATGATTCGCTATATACTAAAAGCTAGAAAAATGTGAAAGACGATTGAGTGCTATTACTAAAGAAGAAAATAAGAAATCATAGTTTATGATTTTTCAGAAGACGTTCAAGAGGCTGAAGCGATACAGAAGAAAAAGAAGAGAACAATCGTAATTCAGAGAATCATCCAGAGAGAAAGATGTGAAAGATAGAAAATCGTGACTTACAATTTTTCAGAAAGAGAAGAAAAGAGACAATCATAATTTATCATTGTAAAAGCTTTCTTACTGCTACTGCTGTTGCGGATCATGTGAAGATCTACACCGCCATACACTGAATTAGAAGAACTCTTGATTTAGAAGTTTGGCATATCACGGATCTGAGAAGATTGATGAAGACAAACTTCAGACGATCTCTATTACTGAATAAAAAGGAACAATCCAGAAGCACATCAAAAGAAGGAAAGATAAAATTAGAATTAGAGTTATAATAGGAATCTTTTATTTCTTTTATTAGAAATAGAACTTGGAAACCGACTCCTCCTGATCTATAAATAAGAGTCCCCGATGTAGGAATAAAGCATCGAAGAAAGTCTCAGCATGAATTGACGACTGAGGTTGGGTTTTCTTTCGATCAAATTTTGAGTAGATTTTTATTGTTTTGTAGTTTAGATATCCAAGGTTTCTCAAGAGCAATTGATGACTGCAATTGGAAGCTGAAGATTATAGTAGATATCTATAGTGTCTCAAAAGTAATTGACGACTGCGGCTGAGGGGTGAAAGATATAATTTTATTGCTTTTTAGTTTAGATTTATTTTATTGCAATTTCCTACTTTGTAAGCATCTTTGAATTTTAATTTGAATTGATAACTCGAGTTGAAGTTTGAAGATTAGTGTGATGATTTTTACTTTACCATCTTCAGTTTTCTAAAATTTGATTGATGCCCAAGTTTTAGGAGATTGTTGATTAGATTAAATCTGTATAGATAGGATTTTAGTATTGATTGACGACCAATGCTAGGAAACTTGATATATAGTGTAACGGTACTGTTTAAATTTATAAATATCTGATAGCTTAAGATTGTGATTGACTACCACAATCTGAAGGAGGATTAGGATTTATTTTATGCAAATTAGATTAAGAAATAATTCTTTTATTCATATTTCTCTCGTAGATTAGGAACTTAAAAGATAAATATAAGTTTTCAAAAAAATAAAGTTAATATAGAGAACCCTGTCTTCATGGGAACGATCCTATACTAGCTATACAATGTCCATTGTGCGCTTGCAATAGGTTGAGACTTAATTAAAGACACATAAAAGTAGCATGAACAACATGCTTGTTTACTAAACTATTAAATGGCTCGGTCCTTACACTCGTTTAAATTGGGAGATTGAGTTGTTTTAAAGCGAAGTAAATACTTTGATACCATGGTAGACTCTTGTTCAAATCCCGCACTCGATCTGACAGATTGGGTTTTTTGGGTAAGGAAATCCAGGCTATCATAGGTCGGGTGTTTTGGGTAAGGAAATACTTTGATACCATGGATTGTCGTATGACCTTTAGCAAAAACCAAGGCATATTGTCTCCACACCCCAAAGGCATAGCGATTCACCGCATTGCCACTAAAATGGCCGATGACAGTATTGTACTCAATGGTGCTATTAGGAGAGCCCAGTTGTCGGCCGAGATGTGGCCTTTAGATGATTTGTTTAGGAAGAATCTATACCCTCTCCAGCACGAGCAAGAGCGGAGAGGCCCCCTTCTGCAAACCCTATTTGCGGCACACTATGGCCGATGGTTTAATGCCCCCAAACTGGTTTTTGACGGTATAGCATATGCTCATGATCATTTACTAAGCATAGCCCCTAAAACGTTACCATACATGCCATATGCTCGCCTCATTTCCTGATTGTTAGAGGACCATGAGGACACTGAAAATGATGAACCCTATCGAGTGTTGGTCATTGAGGAGAGGTGAACCGATAACGTTCGTCAGTGAACTATGCGCGACTAGAGTCAGACTTTACAAACATTGTGACTCAATGCTAAAAACTGATGCCTTCGATAGCTACAAGAGGGTGCCCAACAAGGACCGGCTCTACCTGAACCCGTAGCTGAGGACACTCAGCAGACCCTGACTCAGCCACCACTTGCTACGCATTGTGACGTCCTAACACTTTCTGAGTTTAACCATAAAGTGGACGTCCTTCAGCAGCTCCATCAGCAGACCTACACCCAGCTGTCCACCCTACGCTAGGACAACCATATGCTCCATCAACGGCTCGACTTCCATGAGGAGATTCGGATGCACCTCATTGAGAAGGCCTACCCATCAGCACATACGCATTTCATGGCTCATGCGAGGTTGTACACGTCAAAGTATGCCTTGAAGTTTACTCAGGGAGCCTCAACATCAGGTGCTAGGCCATCTACCTTAGGAGCAAGGCGCGGCCAAGAGTAGGTCGCGGAGCAGCCACGTGAGCCTACGGTTCAATAATAGACTCCGTTGTTTTATGTGTAAGTCTGTTGTGCTTAGTAATCCTTAGATAGAAATATGTTTGTTAATAACTAGATAGTACTAGGTAGCAATAATATAATTTGGCAACTCGAGTTAATACGTTTGTAAATTTTGTTTTCACAACTACAATGGAATAGAGTAACCAGTGGATTATTGTGTGCATTTTTAGCTCAGCTGTATAATTTGTGCATATGGAGGGTGTTGAGATAGATACATTACACTTAGTTAGATCATTCATAATGTTATCTTGGGATGGCAAATAGCATCGAAAATTTATAAACTATAATTTGTAAATTTTGAAGTTGTATGTCTGTGGAATTTCGCTCATCAATCACTATGAATGAATGTCTTGATCCATGAACAACTCAATCATGTTCACAGTAGTATAGTTGTCTCTCATATACACCGCTCAATTTTTCGAGCTCATAGTACAGTAAGAAGTGTAAGTTCTTTTTAGAACCTTCAACATTTTGTTATGAAAAATTTCACACTGAAATGTTTAACTGCATGATGTAGAACCTTAGTAAAATGCAACCATGAACGTATCTTTCATCCTCGACTACTCCCTTCAATTTTTGACGACGAAAATTCTCTGAAGGGGGGGAGGATGTAATAACCAGAGATTTTGAACATGTAACTAGGAACACATGTCGTCTCACTGACCACGTGTGAGGTTTGGACCATTAGCAAGAACCCCATTTGGAAACTAGCCACTAGGGACCAATCCAAGAAAGAAAAATCAGTCAATTATGGCCCATTTGAGGACTAGTTCACCATTTTAAAACTTTGTTTGAATCTCACACAATGAATGCTGATACCAAATTAAACTTCGCAAAACACGAACAGAGGAAATGCACAAAAAAATACCGAAATCTAGGGTTTTGGTTGGACTTGTTGATCGCTTGATGAAATCCACCAGAATCAGAAGCAAAAAGTCCCCCTCTTCATGCTTAATTTGTCGAACAAATATGAAGAAAATTGGAGCTGAACTCTAAAAGCACGCAGGGATGGAAAGAAAATGGGTTTTCTGTAAAACAGGACGCTCTGGGAAGGCTTTCGAATATGAAACCCTTGCTTCGAAAGGGTTTAAATATGCTCAAAATGATTTTTGCAAGTATCTTTGAAGTTTTTGAAAAGTTCAAAACAGTCCTTTTTTACAAAAGAGAGTGGCATCAGAACTTTTCGAAAAGCAAATAGCTTCAGAACCAACTTTTCGAAAAGCCACAGGCTTCAGAACCATCCATTCGAAAAGCAAAAGGCTTCAGAAACAACTATTCGAAAAGCAAACCATTCTTTTCGAGCAGTTAGTTACAGGTCCAGATCCTTTTCAAAAAGAAAATTAAACTTTTCGAAATGTATTTTTTTTTTCTTTGTGAATTAAATTTTCACATATTATAACTTCTCGAATTGAGTGAAAACATGACTAAAAACAGAGAGAAATAAACTATGCAAAAACTACAAAACAAACATGAGTAAAATACATATGATACAATTGTTTAACATCAGATTTGTGGAGGCTCTTGATGGTAGATGGTCAGCACAGGCTCCAAGGTATTTTCAATGCATGGTTTAAGCCTCTGACCATTTACTTTCAAGGGTGTCCCATCACTTGGGTCCAAAATTTCAACAGCCCCAGAAGGAGATGCTTGAATGACAGTATATGGCCCTTCCCATCTGGATCTCAGCTTTCCAGGAAAAAACTTAAGTTTTGAGTTGAATAGCCATGCCTTGGAGCCTGCTATGAACTCTTTTCTCAGCAGATTTTTGTCATAGAAAGCCTTAATTTTTTCTTTGTAAGATCTTGCATTGGTGTATGCATCCATTCTCAGCTCCTCCAACTCAGCAAGCTGCAGTTTCCTGTGATTACCAGCAGTAGTAAGATCCATGTTCAAGGTTTAATAGCCCAAAAGGCCTTATATTCTAACTCCACTGGTAAATGACATGCTTTGCCATAGACCAATCTAAATGGGGACATGCCAATTGGGGTTTTATAGGCTGTCCTATATGCCCATAATGCATCATTCAGCTTAAAGGACCAATCCTTTCTGTCCTTCTTCACAGTCTTTTCCAGTATATGTTTGATTTCTCTATTGGAAATCTCCACTTGTCCACTGGTCTGTGGATGATATGGAGTAGCTACTCTATGAGTCACAGAGTACTTTTTCAATAAAGCTTCAAAATGCTTATTACAAAAATGGCTTCCCCCATCACTGATAATAGCTCTGGGGGAACCAAACCTGGAAAAGATGTTGTCCTTTAAAAATTTCAGGACAACTCTATGGTCATTGGTTTTAGTGGCTGTGGCTTCAACCCATTTGGATACATAATCCACAGCTACTAAGATGAAATTACAACCATTTGAAGGAGGAAAGGGACCCATGAAATCTATCCCCCAAATATCAAACAATTCAACTACCAAAATGGGCTGTAAGGGCATTGAGTTTCTCTTGGAAATGCTACCCAATTTCTGGCAATTCTGACAAGACTTACAGTGCTGCAGTGCATCTTTGAAAAGTGTAGGCCAATAAAATCCACACTGCAAAACCTTTGCAGCAGTTTTGTTTCTACTAAAATGGCCTCCACAGGCCTGTTCATGACACATGGAAAGTATGCTATGAAAGTCTTCTTCAAGGACACATCTTTTAATTATTTGGTCTGCACAAATCTTGAACAGATAAGGATCCTCCCAAATAAAATATTTAACCTTTGAGAAGAACAGATCTTTATCCATTTTATTCCAGTGTTGAGGGTTCTTCGGTAGCCAAAAGTTGACTATATTTGCAAACCAAGGGTGTGTACAACGATAGCAAAAAAGTTGCTCATCGGGGAAAGATTCATTGATATGACCTATCAATCTCTGATTAGAATTCTAGGCGTCGACCACCAGATTTTCCACACCCTTTTTATCTTTAATCTGCAAATCAAACTCCTGTAATAGGAGGATCCACCTGATTAATCTTGGTTTGGTATCCTTCTTAGACAGAAGGTATTTCAAGGCTGAGTGGTCAGTGAACACCACTATTTGTGAACCTAAAACATATGACCTGAATTTCTCCAAAGCAAAAACAATTGCCAGCAGCTCCTTCTCAGTTGTTGTGTAATTATGCTATGCATCAATCATTGATCTACTAGCATAAGCTATATGACATGAGGCAGCTTATCCTTTCTCTGCCTAAGAACAGCTCCCAAAGCATAATCTAATGCATCACACATCAGCTCAAAAGACAGTGAATAGTCTGGAGACTGTAGTATTGGAGCTGAAATCAAACAATTTTTTAAGAATTCAAATGCCTTCAAGCATTCATTGTTGAAAACAAAAGGGACATCTTGGCACAATAAATGACAAAGAGGCTTGGATATTTTACTAAAGTCCTTAATGAACCTTCTGTAAAATCCAGCATGCCCCAGAAAATTTTTTATTTATTTAACAGTTTTAGGAGGTGGCAAATGTGTAATTAAATCAATTTTTGCTCTGTCCACCTCAATGCCCTTGTGGGAGACAACATGGCCAAGGACAATGCCTTAGGTGATCATGAAATGGCTCTTCTCCTAGGTCAAAACTAGATTTGTTTCTTCACATCTCTGTAACACCAAGTTGAGATGATGTAAACACTGGGCAAAACCGTCTCCATATATTGAAAAATCATCCATAAAAATCTCCTTAAATTGATCAATCATATCAGGGAAAATGGAGTACATGCATCTTTGAAAGGTAGCAGGAGCATTACAAAGACCAAAAGGCATTCTCCTATAGGCAAAAGTGCCAAAAGGGCAAGTGAATGTGGTCTTTTCCTGATCTTGTGGGTACACAGGAATCTGGTTATAACCAGAGTAACCATCAAGAAAACAGTAATAAGCTTTTCCTGTTAGCTTATCTAAAATCTGATCAATGAATGGGAGGAGGAAATGGTCTTTTCTGGTCATTGCATTTAATTTTCTGTAATCAATACAGACTCTCCACCCAGTTGTTTGTCTGGTTGACATAAGCTCACCAGAGTCTGAGGTTACAATAATGATCCCAGATTTCTTAGGTACCACCTGTGTAGGTGCCACCCAAGCTGAATCTGAAATGGGGTAAATGACCCCTGCATCCAACAACTTAACAACCTCTTTCATGACCACTTCTTGCATATGTGGGTTCAGCCTCCTTTGCATTTCCCTAGAAGGCTTTGCATCTTCTTCCAAATGGATTTTGTGCATGCAAGCAGCTGGACTGATTCCTCCCAAATCAGCAATAGTCCAGCCAATTGCCTTCTATGTTCTTTCAAAACTATCAACAGCTCTTCTTCTTGCTCCTTTGTGAGGGAAGAAGAAATAATCACAGACAATATTTTATGGTCTCCTAAAAACACATATTTCAAATTTTCTGGCAACTGTTTCAACTCTACATAAGGTGGGCTGAGAAAAGAAGGTAACAAAGGTACCTTGGCTATTTGTGGAAGGGGAAGAATAGCAGTTTTCCATGAAGAGAACCTTGCTGATTGATCATGAGTTCCTTGCACAGCATTTACTTCCTCAGACTTTGAGGTACAAACTGTTTTTTCCTCAGCATTTCTCCAGACATCTTTAAAATCTGTGGTTAAATCTTCATACTGCAAAAATTGTGGTAAAGTCTCTTCTACCAGTTCATCCAACAAATCAACAAGAAAACATTCCTCAGAACTGAATTGAGGCTGTGTGATTACATTGTAAACATTTAACTTTACCTTTATATTTTCAAAAGAGACTTCCATAATACCAGACCTGCATTGAATGCAAGCATTGGCTGTAGCTAGGAATGGTCTCCCCAAAATGTCAGGGATGGAAGTTTTGCTTTTTGTAGGTTCCATGTCCAATACCATAAAATCAGCAGGGTAGAAAAACTTATCTACTCCTACCAACACATCCTCAATCATCCCAACTGGCTTTCTTTGGATCATGCGCTAGTTGTAACACCACATGAGTGGGTTTTAACTCTCCAAAACCTAGTTTCTCATATACAGAATATGGAAGCAGGTTGACACTAGCACCCAAATCTAATAAAGCCTTTTCAATGGTATGTTCCCCAATAATGCAGGGGATTGTGGGGATTCCAGGATCTTAGAGTTTAAGAGGTGTGGTAATGGACAAAACCTGATTAACTCTTTCCACAGCAAAGACCTTCTTGGATAACTGTATCCTAGATTGTCTTTTATGAGTGCAAATATCTTTCACAAATTTTGCGTATGTTGAGACTTGTTTGATTGCATCAAGCAAAGGTGGATTTATCTTGACATGCTTGAAAGTCTCCATCATTTCATCTATTTTTGTATTCCTTTTATCAAAAGGGGATGCAGATTTCATGGCATGGGGAAATGGCAAATGAGGAACTAGTCCTTCATTTACAGCTTTAGAATAATCACCAGAATATTTTTTATTTTTTTGTTTTTCATTTTTTTAATTTTCCTGAGGTACATCAGCACCCCCAATGCTAACATCATGCTGCTCCTGCTGCATATCTCTAGCAGTTTCCTTAATTTTTTCTTCTTCCTTTTCAGTACCCACATTGTTATTTACAATTCTTCCACTTCTCAAAGTAGTGACAGCTCTTACTTCTTCATGTGAAACAGAAACCTCTCCAACCATGGACTGTCCTTTGGGATTGTTCAAAGGTTGGCTGGGTAATCTGCCTTCTTCTCTTTTGGCCAAAGTATTTGAAAGTTGACCCAATGTTTCGTTATGCTCTGACTGTGAAAGTTTACAGTCTGAGTTAAAGACCCTAAATTCTGGAGTGAATTTAGAACTTGGTCTTCAAAAGAAGGGAATCTGGAAGGGGTTTGAACTGGAGCAGATTGCTGTACAGGTTGTACCATCTGTTGTGGAATGGGCTGCTGAAAATTTGGCTTGGTATAAAAATTTTACTGGTAAGGCTGAGCAGTTTTGAAAGGTATTTGATTCTTTGGTTGTTGCTGCTATTGTGATTGATAATTGCCTTGGCTCCACCTTAAATTGGGGTGCCCTCCCCATGCATATTCATTAGACTGCATCTGTCTAAACGATTGGGCAGCATGAGCTTGCTCCACCACTAGATCTGGGAACTGTGGTGCAGCTGGACATTGATCAAGTGAATTAGTAGGGGACTGGCATATAGACATGCCTCTTCTACTCTTGCAACCATTGGATTTTTAAGTGAGTCCATCAATCTATCAAACTTAGTGGTCAAATTATCCATTTTCCCTTCCAACTCATTCACCTCATAAATCTTTCCCTTGGTGGTTTACTGATTGTTCAACCGAGCAGGATTCTCAATGTCTATTGACAAAGATTCCTGTTGAGTTGAATTTTCACCAATCACTTCAAATAAATCCCAGACCTCCTCAACTGTTTTTTGCAAGTAGGTGCCTCCACAGGAAGCATCTACCATATTCTTGCCCTTTTGATCAATTCCCTGATAGAAGCTTTGAACAAGCTGCCATCGGGGAATTTGATGATGAGGACATTGCCTTAAAAGTTCTTTAAACCTTTCCCATGCTTCATGGAAAGTTTCAGTTAAGTGTTGTGAAAAGGAAATAATATTTTGTCTCAACTGGCTGGTCTTAGACATAGGGAAGTATTTGGGTAAAAATTGACATTACAAATCATTCCAAGAAGTGATACCATTTGGTGCCAACATAGACAGCCATGCTCTGGCCTTGTCCATTAATGAAAAAGGAAAGAGCCTAAGCTTGCTTGCCTCTGGACCCAGTCCAGCTATGTTGAATGTGGTACAAAGAGACAAGAATTCATCCACATGCTTGTATGGATCTTCCTTACTCAAACCATGGAAGGAAGGAAGCATCTGGATAGTTGATGATTTGATCTCATAATTTCCTTCAATAGTAGGAAATTGAATGTAAAACGGAGAATTATATGCACCCGGTGCAAAGTAATCCCTTAAAAGTCTAGGTTCTTCACCCATAGTAGCTGTCTCAGCAAAATTCTGTGATGTTTCTCTAGTTCTTTGTAGCTTTTCAACTTCTAAATTTAGAGGGACAGTCTAAGGATTGAGAGTCCTCCTACCAAACATACAACACAGAAACAGAGAATCAAATTATGCACAGCAAACCTTCAGTATTCCTTTCAAAGTAGATTCCACTCTCAAAATGTATATGAATAACTGCACATATTTAAACATTAGAACAGTTAGCACTGATATAATAAAAAAAATAAAAACTTAGGTCTACCAATTTTAAAATAAATTCCCCGGCAGCGGCGCCAAAAACTTATTTTTAATTCTAAGTGTGCATGATTTATTTGTGTTTTAAAAACAGATTTACAGATGATGAATTGTCCTAAATTTAGAAAACAAAAAAGAATAAAGAAATATCAGCACAGAGAGAACTTAATTAGCCAGCAAGATCAGGGCCAATTGTAGCAAGTTTTAAATGTAAGTGAGTAAAAGATCGTCCACAGGGAATTGATTTAAAATGTAAGATAAACCTTCAGATCTGAGCTACCAGATCTGACCTCTTATCCTATATACAAAGCACATAAGATGGGAGGTTGAATTTGTCACATTAACTAAATGATAAAAGTAAAAATTAAAACTAAACGATCAGATCCGAGTTGGGGAGATTTGATGCAAATTAATAAGAATGGAGAAATAATATCTAACTTCGATTTAGTACTTGATTGCAGAGTGAGAATAAATTTAAAACAAATGAGATATTATCCAATCTTCATCTAGCTACCAGCACAGATGCAAGAGAAAGTAATCCAACTCAAGGATTGGAATTGAGTTGGACTTATGGCTATGGTCTGTCTACTTCAATGGACACAGATCATCCAATAGTCTTCAATTCGAATCCTTGATTCCGAACAAAAAACACCACTACAAATGTGAGAAATTAGGTTACAAACGCCAATTCTCACAGGGATAATGAATTAAGGGAAATTGCTTTAAAAATAGTAAATCTAAAGGAATCTAATGAAATAAGGAGATCGCAGGGAACCCTTAACACGAATCCAATTGAGAACGTACGGTTCACAGCAACCTTTTCAAATTCACCATTACAATTCTAGAGCACAGCTTAAACAGCTCTCGGATTTGTAATTTTGAATATAATTCTCATGTGAAGTACAGAGATATCTCACAGCTCTCAATTACAAATAAAAGCTAGGCTATTACAAAAATTTGAGAGAAGCTATCTGAAATGGAAATGAGGCAATAGAAATGAAACTCAAAATCTAGATGCCCAAATTGGGCAAATGGTTCGTCTATTTATAGTTTTCCCCAAGTCTAACTCAGATGTGTATCAACCAATCAGAATTGGTTAGATCTATATCAACCAATAGGAGTCGAGCACAAGGATCTAGATCTGTTTTGGCCAATCAGAACTGCTTGATCTGGTTCAGCCAATCAGGTGACAGAAGCATCAATTCTGTTATGTAATTCAAAAATCTGTTTGAGCTTCTAGAAGTTCTCGCCAAGTAATTTCATCTTTGAGTGTTCACATAGGGTGGAATATGCCTTTGGTTTGTGCTCAAAATCTTTCGAAATGTCCCTGAGTTTTTAAATGCATTTGAGCGCGTGCAGAGATTACTGAATTACCCTTGCAGATGCTAGGAATCTTCAGAATACCATTTCGCACAATTTAGAGAGGTTTTTGCAAGGTACTGTGACTTCTGAAGCTCTTTTCGCATAGTTCTGGTGTTGTTCACAAGGAGTTCTCTTCTTTTCAAATAGGTCAGAAATCCTTTCGAAGAGTTCAGGTGCTCTTCAAAAACTAAGCCTTGAGCTTTGAGTTCTTTTCGCAAAGTTCAAGTTCTTTTTGAAAAGTTTAGATTCTTTTCGAAAAGTTCAGATTCTTTTCGAAAAGCAATCTGTAATGCATTCTTCTGTTCGAATAGCTCCACACCTCTTTCCAGGTTAAAACCAGGCCTTTGTCCTCTTTAGTTTAGGCATTTTGACAGCTCGTGAGGTTGTCCCTTCTCCTTCTTCCTTCGGATCAACATGGATCATCATCTTTTTGGTACTTTTAGGCTGCTTTCATGGTTAAGCCTGCCTTTATTGTTAGCTATGAAACAAACACTTAAAACACTTACTTAGTTCTCTCAAAGGTCTATCAAGACCCAGGTTAAGGGGTGGAAAATGGTATTTTCCAGTTCTCAACAGGCTTTTGACAGGTTGGAAGAGTGATTCAACAGGTTGAATATTTACATTTTGTCGCTTCGATCGGATGACCTTTGTTCCTATCGAAAGGTTCAAATCATTCTGCGATAGGTGCTGTCTCAGCATTTCTATTTCGATAGGTTGAGTGAACCATTGGATAGGTTCAATGAACCTTCCAATAGGTCTCCTCTTTCCCTCAGCTAGCTTTCGATAGGTTGAATTTTCTTTCTCTTTCAACTGCTCGATAGGGTCTTGGATCCTGTCGAACTCTTCACTTCTGCACGAATTCTTCCTTTTGCTGCTTTCTGATCCTATCGAACCCTTCAGGTGACTAATCGGTAGGACGTTATCAACCTATTCTTATTCCTTCACCTTATTCTGATGCTGGGTCTACATGATGCTGAGAGCTGACTTCTTTGCAGGCATTTTTAAGTGGTTTGCTGCATTATTACCAGATTTTCCTGCTAGCTACAAAATGTATTCAATAGAGGCTTATTAGTGTGCTTGCAGGTCCAGGAAAGGTCAGGTTAATGGGTGCAAAGTGGCATTTTTCACCACTTAACACACCCCCAAACCTAAGCTTTGCTAGTCCCTCAGAAAAGGAGAATTCAAAAGAAAAATAAAATGCCACTTTCGTAGGGAGGACGGATGCATTTAGCACATGCACCAAGCCTTTTAAATCCCTAGGTGATCCCTAGTGGAGGAGTGGAGTCTCCTGAGGGTTTTCAGTAAGGTACCCACAAACTTCTCCAATATAACTTAGTTAATAGTAGTTTAGCTTGTTAAAGTAGAATTGAAGCAAATCAAATAAATTCAAATCATGTCCATTCATTAAGGGAATTTCATATTTCCATTTGGGCATGTGAAAGTCTACTGAAATCTCTCCATTATCACTTAGTTTGTATCTAAGAACTTCTTCTGAAATTTCATGCATAACTCACCATCAATTTGAGGATCCTGCTAAGATACTTCCGCCATCAACTGGATTTCAGACTCAAGTCTCACCAGGGCTGTTCACTCATTAGTACAGAGAAGAGGGGTTAACATATCACTCAGTGTTCAACCATGGATCCTCACGAACCCATCGCGGCGATGCACTCGCTACGAATGAAATGTAGAGTTGCCACCCGGAGCTTTTGGTGACCCGAGAAACCTTCAAATCGATATTTTGAGCCCCGAAGTGCTAAATATGACTTTGATTTACCGGTCTTTGCCAAAGGCTCTAGGGTAGGGGCTTCGGTTATCAATCAGGAAGGGTTTAGGCACCCAATCAACCCGCACGTAGCGGTCTCTATCTATAGCCAAAAACAAAAATATAAGGGTAGAGTTTCCCCTTGACCGAAGGTAATACGGTCCTATCAAGCTTTGAGCCAAACCAAAATTTCGGCAGCGTAACGGCTTGAATCCTTGGACGGAGGAGACACCAAGAAGGTTGAGGAAGAGAGGGGTGAGCCGGAGCTCACGGGCCCTTGTTGCACTGTGGAAGACTTTCACTTCGGCATGCTTTCGATGGCTTAAACAGTAAGGAAATGGGCTCTAAAGCTAGGATTCGGTAAATAGGAAGTGTAGAGTGAAGCTAGGGAATAGATTTTGGCTAAAAGAGAGTGATCTAATGGTGGAAATGGATTGAAATGGATGAACTAGGCATGCTGGAATTTTGAAAAAATGTGTGCATTTTCTCTCACTAGGGTTCTCTCTCGAGCTCAAAATTCTTAACCTTAATTTTTTTTTCAACCAACCCTTTGGGAAGAGGGGAGCCTCTCTATTTATAGAGAAGGGATGGGTTAGGGGCTTACTTAAGAGCTAATTGGTTTAGCAATTAGGTAATCCCCCATCTAAGGTTTTCAAGGTCCTAGGGTTTTGGGAAACTGGTTTTAATGGCGGATGATGGGGTGAGACCATGGGTGACTTAAGGGTTGCCAATAAGCTTAAAGAGGGTGTAACCAACCTCAAGACACCCACCTTAACAAAGGGGATGGTCAAATGGTCAAACTAGATGGAGGAAATTTGAGCATTTCATGACAGATACTGTAGCTAAGCTGGGCATATATATTACATACGCCCAGCTTATGCACAGTAAAACTCAAGAAAACCAGGGGGGAATCTAAAAAGATGGGTGCCCGTGGTGGGTCCCACCTTTGCTGGGCGTATATATTATATACGCCAGGCCAAATTTGGCCCAAAAATGCCAAGCATATATAATATATATGCCCGACCAATCTGGGGCCAAATTGGTTGGGCCTATGTAATACATACGCCTGAGCAAAAGTTGTCATTTTATGTGAAACTTCAAACAGTCATAACTTTTGAACCACAACTCTAAATTGTGTGATCTTTGGCTCATTGGAAAGCTGGAGAAGTTCTCCTTCCAATGTTATGTGGCCCATCCTCAGCATTGGTCTATATAAAAATTTATAGCTCTCCTCCCATCAAATGCTCAGAAGGGTTTAAATATTGTCTGGGAAGGGATCCTAGGGTTTAGGGGTTATCTCTAAGGGTTGGGGGAATGGTTCTAATGGGTTTTAGGTGATTCCTAAAGGTCTGGATAGATTTCCAAGGGTTCAAGGGGTGCCATCGGAAGCACAAGGGTACATCTCTCCCGAAGTATAGATTGATCGGGCCTTGGGCCGAATTTGGGTGTCTACAGATGCCCCTCTTTAGTATTCGATCACTAATGATCGGATGCCAAAGATAAGAGAATCCGAGGAGGTCTAAGGCATGTTTGATGGGTCCGCCTGGTTCAACTCAATTCTAAAACATTCATGGTGATGGTGAGTGTACGTAAGCCCTCTCATTTCAGGATATCGTCTGTAGCTCAAAGCTAACAGTCCCCAAGCTCATTGCGACATTACTGGGCGTAATTGCGATGATCACAAAAAGTGTAAGCCCGCTAGCCGAGACATCGTCCACTTCCTAAGGGAAATTATAGATTTGTGATGTTGATTATTAATCTCACCCAGACAGCTCCATGAAACGGGATGATCGATCTATGCCTCAGAGTCGATGCGAAGCACACAAAGCGAAGTCCTAAACAATGTGTCCAATCCTATGGGGTATTGACAGCTCTATTGGATTGGCCACGGGTGCCCTTACCTAGGTAAGGCTCAAAGTTTCTGTGCGAACCCATCAACCTCAAGTTTGCTTTAGCATGATTTACCCAAGTGGAGCAAATATTGATGTCGCAACACTTCTTGGGAATGCATGGCCATTTTCAGAGTATTTTTTGTGTTTTTTTTTTTTTTTTTTTTGAATTTTCTTTTGTTTCGAGGCCTCTAAGCGAAGCTCAAGGACCTCTGACAATTTTATTCTTGCATAACTCTTTAAGCGGATCAAATGTCAGTTGATATGCTTTAAGAATGCGTGCGTGCTACCGGGGATGGGTACACCTTGGGGATGTGCTCATTCTGGTGGGGAGGTGCTCCTGATTCACATGAACCGGAATGCCTTAACTCGAGACAAAGCTAAAAAGGATGGGGCTAGAACCAAACATCCATCAAAAGAGATGGTCAATTCTAGCCTCCGTCTCTAATGAAATCACATCTTACTAACTATGCACAGACAGACACCCATTAGGGGTGATAAGTAGCAAATAGGCGCGAACGGAAGCCTCAACCCTAAGGTACAATTTATGAGGACAAATGACCATCCTACGGATACCCAAACGCAAGTGCGTACATTAAACAAGGACACCGTGCCTATACAGGTTTTAATCCTATGTAAAAGAAAATAAAAGGGAAAGAGCCCTTTGGTCTGTATGTTTGCACATAGTTCGATTAGTTGTAATTTCACTTTTGACAGGTCAGTTTCAACTGATAATAGATTTTTTGAATGGTCTGAAGTCGGGGGCACTCTTGGTCAACATAGATCCGAAGGTGGATGACCAGAGCGAAAGCTTGGAAGGTGGGGTCAACCTACTCAGGATTTTTACTTCATACCGAAAGGTCGTTATTTTCTCTCTTTTTTTTTTTTTCTCTTTTCTTCTTTCATGTCAATTTGAGACTCTGAGCAGGCTCAAACTGCTTTTATTTCTGCAAGTATCCTTAGGCGAATCAACTTGCCATGTTGATATACCTTAAGGACATGCACATCCTGGTGATAGGTCCTTGGTTTGCCTGCCGAATCAGGTCTCGACTTCTGCCGGGGAAGATCTGGGGCTAGGTGTATGTTCCTAGGAGTGACCGGTGATGGATAAGTTTATTTGCCTGCCGGATCAGGTATAGGGTGTCCCTATATAAAATGGGGTTCCAGAACTTTCGAGTGAACCCTATCATTCCGGATTGATTTAACACGGTTCTCGGAGTGGCGTAAATGGTCATTGCGACGCTCTATTGAGAACTAGTGTCATTTCTTAGCCTTTTTCCTTTTTCTCTTTTTTCTTCGATCTTATGATTTTATGGAGAACTTAGCGGGTGGTTACAGATCTAGATCCGTTTATTGTGGCACGGTTCCTTTGGGCCAGTCGAAGAGAGCTCGAAGGGCCGTTTGGGGATGCGTGCACCATCGCTTGACGGTACGCGGGCTTCTAAGGGTGACCGAGCCGTGGTCCATAGCATGCAAGGGGGTCCGTCGGGTCTCAAAGTTGAAAAATGGCCGGGCAGTTTTAAAAACTGCCATTTCTGCTCGGGCGTATATAATATATACGCCTGACCAAAATGCAGCGAAAAATGGCCGGGCGTATATATTACATATGCCTAACCAGAATTGGCAGTTTTTAAAACTTTCCAAGCCCGACCACAAAAGGGGCCCCCCTCTTTCAAACTCCATCTTCCTCCCTCCTTCTTTCTCAAGTCCGGGACAGCCCCTTAGGGTTTTGGCATTTGATTTTCCTTGAGTTCTATTACCGGGGGTTGCGGGTGTGGATCAAAAGACGTTTATCCTCCGCCGATTTTGTACCTATTTCCTCTTCCAACGAAGGTAATCATTACCCTTCCCTCCATTTTCCTTTGAATTTTGATAATGTTGTTGGTTGATGCTCTTCTTCTTTGTGGTGAAATGCTTTTTGATTTCTCTCTAAGCATATGTGATGTCTATATTCCTTTTCTTTCCTCTCTTCTTTTTTTGTTGAAATGCTTCATTTCTTAGGCCTATTTTCTATTTATCATTCATTCATTTCATTTTATTTCTTCTTTTTTGTTTTTGATGGATTAGTGCATTTTATTTGATGGATTGGTGGATTTTTTTTTTTTTTTTTTTTGGATTAGTGCATATATATATTATTTATCATTTTTTTGGTTTTATGCATTCTCTCCCCTTTTTTTTTGGACGGATTAGCACGCACACATTTTTTTTGTTGATGGGTTAGTACACATTTTTTTTTGGTCTTATTCACCCCCCCTTTTTTTGTTTTCTCCCCTCTTTTTTTGTTTGATGGATTAGTACACACAGACATTTTTTTTTTGGAGATTTTTTTAGATTAGTGCATATTTTCCTTCTTCCTTTTTTGTTGGCACCCTTTTCATATGCCGATGCATCTTATATTTTCAGGATGTCCAGCAACGAAGGGCATGATCAGCAAGAAGGGCCGGAGATGGCCTACGGTCCCCATGGGGAACAGTTCATCGTGTCTCAGCGCTCTTCCCAGCCTTGGTATGAAATGCAAGGCGAGGGTGCCCGTACCGGCCTCCTCTACTGTCAGCATACCCACATGTTCAACTTTGGGATCGCCGGTCAGGTAAACAGATGAGCCTTTTCTCTCTTTTTTTCTTTTTTCTTCTTCCCCTTTTTTTTATCATATTACTTTGCTCCTATTTGATAGATCCCTTTTGCTTGCAGCCTCTTCCACACATCATGTTTCGGGTGGCTGGTTTGACCTCCAGCGTCCTGTGCTTTACCTTCCCCCAACGGTGAAGGACCTGCTCACCGATGTCGGTTTCGGGGATTTCATTTCGTGCCCCGTCGTGAGGGCCGATACGGCCTATTTGAAGGCCTTGATAGAGCATTTTCGCCCCGAGACCATGACATTTCACATGGCCGTGGCAGAGATGGCCTTTACACCGGCGGACTAGTTTATGATTACTGGGGTCCGTATTGGAGGGGTGCCTGTGGTACCTACCCGTACACCGGATAAGGAGGAGGTGATTCGACTGATAGGGGCTTACCCGACCTCTGGGAATATTCGAGGTTCTAAGGTCAAGCTATCCTGGCTGGTTGATCAGTTTGAGCCTCATGAGTTAGTGGACCAGGGCCAGCCCGACATGGCCATTTACCTAGAGCCTGCACGCGCACATATGATGGCCCGTATTTCTCTGCTGTTCCTCCTGGGTAAAACTCTTCTTTCAAATACCAGCGGAGGGCAGGTCTTGTTGTCCCTTCTCAATTTCATGGTGAACTAGGACAATGTGCATCGGTTCGATTGGGGCGGCGCTAGCTATGATGTGCTCATGTCTAGCCTAAAGCGAGCCGTTCTTGGGGAGTCTAGCTCCATTGTGGGTTTCTGGCCTGCAATTGAGGTATTTTATCCTTTGGTTTTAGTTTGTCCAATTTTTCTTTTATGGCAAACCTGTTTTTATCTGCTTGCTTTCTCAGGTTTTGGGGTATCTCCATTTCCAACCGGGTCGCCCTCTACTTAAGTCTGAAGTTGCTACATTCCCCCTCATGAGTAACTGGCATGTGAGCCGCCGTCGGGACGTAGGTATGAAGCATTTGGAGCTAGGGCTGCGCTCTCAGTTTGACCTGTTGATCCCAGAGTAGGTATAACAATTCCCTTTTTATAAATTTGACAGCTCTTGTGTGCTATGGGTTTTGACCAAATGTGTGTATCCTTCCTCTATTTTCTCTTCTTTTGCAGATCATCCTCGACCCCTACATAGGATCTCCCTTCTGGAACTTGGCTTTAGTGGGTCCTTCTCGCTTTTTACTGGACCGTCACATTATCTTCCTCTACGGGTCCTGGACTAGGGCCTACTATTTAGGAGAGAGTGGTTCATTAGTATCGTCCTCTCTTTGCCGTGCCCCAAGCTCCTCCAGTTGATGTGTTGGCTCCAAAAGGCTCTATTGACGAGCTTACTGCTCACTTCCTTCACCATAGGATTCCTATTAACGACCATCTTTTACTTGGGGGGTATCAAATGTGGTACGATTCTCAGCCCTATCATTTCCTGTTGCCCCGCTTCGTGCCTGGTGCTAACTTTTTAGCTTTTGGCAGACCGCGATCTCAAGTAATGCCCTTTTCTCTTTTTATTTAGCAGCCCCCTTGTGATTACTTTGATTGACCTACCATTTTAAACAATAAAATGTTTCTCTCTAGAGTTTGAGCAGGGCAACGACTCAAATGAGGGGGACGAGGCGGCTGCTCCTGGTGCAGTCTCAGGTGCTGGTGCTTCTGGTGCAGTCTCAGGTGCTGGACCCTCTAACCCTTCTGGTGCTGGTGCTTCTGGTAGTTCGCCCGTCGAGGTCCAGGGGACTTTCAAGCATTTAGACGATACTTTCTTATCGCGCGTGTGTGCCGACGTGGCCGAGAAGGCACGTATCTCTGCTGAAGCTATCCAGGTCCCACCTCCTGAGCTGATCCCTGGGGTAATCTCTACCTTGTTGCTTTGCTCTCTTTCCCTTTGAATTATGCTGATGGCCTGTGTGACTGACACCTCCTTTTCTTGCTGGCCAGGATTATGAGTCAGTAGTGAGTCAAGCCGAATATTATCGTAACATTGTTGGGCTTAGGGAGACCAAGGTGGTGAGTGAATACTGACCCAACCTAATCATTTTCTTATTTACTTTCTGCCTGTTTCTCTACCTGATGGCCTTTGGTGTGCTCCTGCAATGTGCTCGTGAAAAGGAGTCGCGTTCTCTGCTCAGCCTTATTTCTCAAGCGTGGACTCAGGTGGGGGAGACTCGTACTTTCCAAAGCACGAGCCGGCGCCGGAAGAAGTGGAAGGGGGCTGCCCAGGACTAGTTCATTCTCTGAAAATTTGACACAAAGAAACAATTTAGACTTTTGGTTTATTTGGGAGATATGTAATAAACTATTAAAATAGCACACATTTTTTTGGGATGGCTTTATAATTTTCATGTTTTATGTGAATGTTCTATTTGATTATCTCTTTGCTTTGCTGGTTTCCTTTTCTTGGGCCTGAAATGAGCCGGCACCCCTCCAATGATGGGGTTGATCTTGCAGGTGATTCTCCGTATATAACCTACGGATAGTCCGTCATCCGGGGGTTTCCCATGGGTGCGCGAGCATGCATGCCTGTGGGCTGCCCTGAGATGAAAAAGTAGGCTTAAGCAAAATGTGTTCCTCCTCTGGGGACAAGAATGGACCAATGTGAGGGAAGCCATAGTTCCCTGCACTTTTAGTTGGGCGTATATAATATATACGCCTGGCAAATGTTCAGTTTATATACGCCTGGCAAATGTTCAGCAACAAAAGGCCGGGTGTATATATTATATACACCTAGCCAATCCACAGTAAAAATGGTCGAGCGTATATATTATATACGCCGGGCAAAATGGTTTAAATTTTTGCCCAGGCGTATATAATATATACGCCTGCTACAATCTGGGCTTAGCAGATTCCTTATAACCCAAACCAGGCCCCCCTTGTCTCTTCCTTCACCCTGTCTTGGCCTTTTTTGCCCTTCTTTTTCTTTTCCCTCCCTTTTATTTTTTCTAGGGGGTCCATCGCCATACATTGATTGATTTTCATAAAGAACATCTTTGTAAATCCATGGACCCACCTCGACAAGGGGCCCAAGTTCTCATACAGGGGCTGGGGCTAGTATACTTCCTTGTTTGGGCCTGGGGCCCAGTTTTTTACAAAAATGGCATGATAGCTTGGCTGAGAGAGAGCTCGCTGTTCTGGATTGCCTCGAGTTCTCTCGCCTTTCCTCCCTCCTTGCTATTCCTCTGTTGCCCATCCTGCTACAGGCGGCTTTGGCATCGTGGGACCATAGGGCCCATGTCTTTAGATTTGGGTCCAGGGAGCTGACCCCAACCTTGGAAGAGTTGGCCTCTATTACTGGCTTGAAGATGCATCGAGGCCTTGCCAAAGTAGTGCCCAAACTGGGGTATGCAAGGGTGGTCCACGCGGTTCTCGGTTTAAAAAAGGGTGGGTATGAGAAATGTTTCGTCGGAGGGCCCACCAGGTGTTCGGTGAAATTCCTGAGAGAACTTTTCGGCGACTCGAGTCTTTGAAAGTTGCCTATTCGAGATCCCTTCAATGTAAAGGCCTTTGCCCTTTATTTGCTGTCGAAAGTTCTCTTCCTTACTAGGGGTGAGGCCTTTTCCCTTGGGCTGTGCGATGTCTTGAATGAATTGGAGGGAAGTCGTTCATTGGTACACCTGGTCCTGGCTGAGATGTATCGGGGCTTGGATGCCTCAGCCTCGAGCCGGGTTGGGATTCTCAGCGGGAGCCCGCTCCATGTTCAGATCTGGCTAGGAGAGCATTTGGCTATCATGGGGCTTGTGCCGAGATTGTGCTTGATAAGAGGGGATGTGGCTCGGGGCTTTCTGATCCGGTGCTCGAGATTGGCTCATGGGAGCGCCGAGGAGCTGAGCACGTGGCTATCAGATGCGGCGTTGATCTGGCAACTTCCCTGGTCGGATGGCACCTTTCCAATTGTCCGCTCTCTGGATTGTGAGGGTATCATGCTTCTGGGGTTGACAGGTAGCACATTCTATTTCCCATCTCGAGTGTTTCGTCAATCCAGATACAACCAACATGTGCCGTGTACCGTAATGTCACCTTTGAGCTCTCTGATATTCTCTCAGGGTTCTCTTAGTGATCTTGACCGCATAGCTGCCCTCTGGGTGACCCACCAATCGGTGCACATCTGTAGCTTAGTTCAGGGGGGCGTTGTCTCTCCTGATTACAAGGTTTGGCTGACATCTGAGGAATTACCTGCCCCTAACCCAGTTTTGGCAGACGTGATAGAGACGGGGCCTTGGCCATATAAGGAAATGATTCTCCGGACTAGGATCGAGTCTCTTTCTGTAGAGAGGCTGGCTTTGACTGTGGCTTTGGAGAAAGAAAGGGTCAGAGTTGGGATTGTAGAAGTGAGAGCTACTACAGCCGAGAGTGAGATTCTTCGGTTCACTGGGCTTTTGACTGAGTCTCGCAGTGCAGCTAATGCTTCACGGAGACGGCAGAAGAGTCTTCATGGTAGGTGGATGTCTAATCAAAATGCTTGCGAGGACTCTCTTCTTGCAGAGATCAGTCCTTTGAAGCGTGGTCCCTGCACTTGACCTGTTCCTGCACATACCATAGATCATATACACGGAGGGGGGGAATGCCCCATAATAGAGATCTATTTTTGTTATATATATATATTATTTTTTTTTGGTTTTTTACTTATAAAGAAGGCAGAAAAATAGAAAGTGTGTCATGTCATTATCTTTTTGGGATGTGACACTCCGCACGTAATACTGTAAGAAATGGAATGAAATTTATATATACATATATTTTTTTGTTTTTCGACTTTTTCTTTCGTACGTCTCGCAATGTAAGGCTTTTCATGGAAAAGGAAAATCTATTATCTCTTTTTTCGAAAAAAAAAAATTTCTACAGTGTAGGGCTTTTGATGAGAAAGGAAAATCTATTATCTTTTTTTTTTGAAATCTTCTCCTCCACAGTATGGGGCTTTTTTTGGAAAAGGGAAATCTATTATCTTTTTTGAAATTTTCTCCTCCACAGTGTGGGGCTTTTTATGGAAAAGAAAAATCTATTATCTTTTTTGAAATTTTCTCCTCCACAGTGTGGGGCTTTTTATGGAAAAGGGAAATCTATTATCTTTTTTAAAATTTTCTCCTCCATAATGTGGGGCTCTTTATGAAAAAGGGAAATCTATTATCTTTTTTGAAATTTTCTCCCTTTGGATCTTTTTGTGATGTCGGTAATTACTAGGCCAAACCAGTGGGTCCCCTATTTTTTTTAGCATGGTCAAACCCTGTCCATGGGGTACAGGTTTTTCCTTTAAATATGGGAAGGTCAACTTCCCTGGGATTGGTCTAGTCTTCTGTCTTTCCCTTTTGGTCATGTGTCAGACACCGCGGTAGAGACGACATACTTGATCGGGATTGGATCCAATTTTTATCATGAGTGGCCCATCAAAGGGGAGGAAGGGGCTCAAGGGGTTCAAACTGAAATGGGTGGGCCAGAACAGGTCTTCTCCTAATCTCTCTCTTCTTGACATTTTTGCTCATAGCGTCCAAGACGGGTTTTCGCTATGCCCGTCATCCCTGTTTTTTTCCCGTAGCGCCCTTTCGGGTTTTCACTACCTCCATGGGTTCGCTCTCTTACCCCAGGTGCCCTTTTAGGTTTTTACCTGGTCCGCGTGAGTTCGTTGTTTTTACCCGTGGCGCCCTTGCGGGTTTTCAGCACGTCCATCTTGGTTTGAACTCAAATGAACTTTTTCTTTTTTCTTCTTCTTTTTTTTTTTCAAGAATCAGAAGGCCACGACATGGACGTCGATTCCATCATAGCCGGCTGAATGAAGTTCTGTGTGGTTTGTTAACTCAGCTTGTTCTGATGTTATAGATGCTATGACCGCTTGTGAACCTTAAAGAGGCCTTTTTTTCGGGTTGTAATGTGGCCGGGGTTCAAACGGGTTGGGTTTTTCTGGGGATTTGGATCTAAGTTTTGAGTGAATTCTAGATTCGATGACTCCTCTTTCTTTCCAAAGGCTTTTTATGGTACATGCCCCAGTCATTTCTTTTTTATTCTTGGTCCCCCCCTTTTTTGGGGGGGTTTTGCTTTCTTCTTCTTTTTTTTTTGGTTTGGATTTTTCCTCTCTTCCTTTCCTCTTTTTCCAGAATTTTGGGAGGGGTATATGAAAGAAATGGTTATTGGCCCGACGTGTGTAGCAAAAGGGTGAAGGTTTTCAGGGAATATTTCTTTTGGGCTACTTATCTTTAAAATGATGGCCTCTTCTATGGGGTCCTTAGGCGGTCACGTATCTACTTTTATCAAAACTTACCTTGTCTCAAGACCTAGGAGTAGAACCTATGGAGGTATCCAGCGTTGATGGGCTCAGGAAAGTGGTCTCCGTCGATGGTGGCGAGGTGAACGGTGTATCCTGGCAAAACCTCACGGACGACGTAGGGTCCTTCCCAATTCGGCTTAAACTTCCCTCTCGGATCGGCGTGAAGAGATGGAAAATTTTTCTTTAGTACAATGTCTCCTACCTTCAGGTCTCGACTGCGGACACGCTTATTATAAGCACGTGCAATTCTCATCTGATAGATCTAGCTGTGGCACAAGGCTAGGAGTTTCTTCTCATCAATTAAATCCAACTGCTCATAACGGGCTCTTTCCTTCTCAGCCTCGGGTAGATGGGATTCCAAAAGGATACGGAGTGATGGTACTTCGACCTCAACGGGTAGCATGACCTCGGTTCCGTACACAAGGGAGAATGGCGTTGCCCCTATAGCGGTACGGATAGACGTTCTATAGGCCCAAAGTGCGAAGGGTAACTGCTCACTCCAATCTCTGTAAGTGACTACCATCTTCTCTAGGATGCGGATCAGAGTTTTTTTGGCTGCTTCCACAGCCCCGTTCGTCTGTGGTCTGTATGGGGATGATCGATGATGCTTGATCTGGCATTGCTCACACAAGGCCCGGATGTGCCTATTGGCGAAATTAGTGCCATTATCAGTGATGATATCTTTGGGTACGCCGAATCTACAAATGATGTTGTTCTTGATGAACTTCTCAACATGACTAGCCTTAATGCTCGTGTAGGAGGCTGCCTCTACCCACTTCGTAAAGTACTCTACCACGACGAGGATGAACTGATGTCCATTGGAAGCCTTAGGATTGATTTTGCCAATGACGTCGAGACCCCAGGTGGCGAACGACCAAGGAGTGGCCATGCTGTGTAAATCAATGGCCGGAGCATGTATTAAACTGGAGTGCTCTTGGCATTTGTAGCACTTCTGCACTTGTTTGCAGCAATCGGTCTCCAATGTGGTCCAAAAGTATCCTTGCCTTAGAATTTTCTTAGCAAGCATGTGTCCACTGACGTGTGCCTCGTAGACTCCTTCATGGATCTCCTTCATGATCTCACCCGCTTCTTTCCAGGTTAGGCATTGGAGCAGAATATTGTCGTGAGCCCGTCTGTACAGGAGATCGCCGCAGATGACGTAGTTCGTTCCCAATCGCTGGATGGTGTGTCTGTCTACCTTCGATGTTCCTTCTGGGATAGTTCGGGTCTCAAGGAAATTCTTGATGTCTGAGAACCAGGGTGGTTCATCATCTACCTCTGTAGGTCCCTCGATTAGGTGACAGAATGCCGATTCGTTCCTCTGTTCTATCATGATCAGCTTCATCACAACTCCGTATGGAATCTCAACCATAGAGGCCAGGGTAGCCAAGGCATCAGCAAACTGATTCCTTGCTCGTAGTACATAGGAGAAGGTGACCTCTTCACAGCAGACTATCAGATCCTCCAGATGTTCATGGTATGGGATCAGTTTCTCATCCTTGGTCTTCCAATCTCTGTTGGCCTGGCATATAATTAACTGTGAATCTCCAAAGACCCTGAGGTGAGTTATATTCAGATCAAGAGCCGCCTATAAACAAGCTGTACAGGCCTCATACTCGGCCATATTGTTGGTGCATGGGAAGTTCAATTTGATTGAGACGGGTACATGTGATCCTCTTGGCGAGATAAGAATGGCGCCAACTCCTTGGCCTTCAACATGCGATGCTCCATCAAAGTGCATTACCCAGGACTCCTTTGTTTCCTTAGTATCCTCGTCAGTCATGAACAGAATGTCCTCATCGGGAAATTCGGTCCTTAGAGGCTCATAGTCCGGCAGAGGGTTCTCAGCAAGATCTTAAGCGAGTGCCTACCCCTTAATCGATTTCTGAGTGACATAAGTAATGTCAAATTCGGATAGGAGTAGTTGCCATCGTGCAGTTCAACCAGTGAGAGCAAGTTTCTCGAATAGGTACTTCAACGGATCCATCCGTGCTAAAAGTAGAACGACTTGGGATAACAGGTAGTGTCGAAGTCTTTGAGTAGCCCAAACGAGTACCATGCATGCTTTCTCCAGATGAGAATAGCGCGTCTCATAGTCAGTGAACTTATTACTTAGGTAATAGATGGTCTGCTCTCTTCTTCCTGTCTCATCATGTTGTCCTAACACACAGCCCATGGAAAACTCTATCGTGGACAGGTACATTATCAGGGGTCTATCAGGTACAGGCGGTACCAATACTGGAGGATTTAGGAGGTAACCTTTAATCTTATCAAATGCAGCTTGGCAGTCATCATTTCACTCAACTGGTGAGTCCTTTCTCAGTAGCTTGAAGATTGGTGCACATATCAAAGTTAACTGTTCAACGAACCGGTTGATGTACTGGATTCTGCCTAAGAAGCCTCTGACTTCCTTCTCTGTAGATGGTGATGGCATTTCCGTGATGGCCTTGATCTTGGTCGGATCGACCTCAATCCCTCTCCTGCTGACAATAAAGCCAAATAGTTTTCCAGACATAGTGCCGAACGCGCACTTCTGGGAGTTCAACCGCAACTTGTACTTTCTCAACCTCTCGAACAGCTTCTGAAGATTTACCAAGTGGTCGTCCCTTTCTAGTGATTTGGCAATCATGTCGTCGACATACACTTCAATCTCTCGGTGCATCATGTCATGGAATAAGGCCATCATTGTTCTCTGGTAGGTTGCACCAGCATTCTTGAGCCCGAATGGCATTACTTTGTAACCGAAGGTACCCCAGGAGATGATGAACACAGTCTTTTCTCGGTCGGCCTGTGCCATCTTAATCTAATTGTAGCTTGAGAATCCATCCATAAATGAGAGCATTCCGTGCTTTGCAGTGTTATCGACCAAGATATCGATGTGTGGTAGCGAAAAGTCATCCTTAGGGCTTGCCCTATTGAGATTTCAGAAATCAATGCACATTTGAACCTTTCCATCCTTCTTCGGTATGGGGATGATATTGGCCAGCCACTGGGGGTACTTGGATACCATGAAGAAACCTGCGTCATACTGTTTAATGACCTCGTCCTTCACCTTCAACATCCACTCTGGTCGAAGGCATCTCAGCTTCTGTTTAACTGGCTTAACATCAAGGTAGAGTGACAACGCATGCTCAACCAGATCGGTATCCAAACTAGGCATGTCTTCATACGACCATGACAAGACGTCTTGGTATGACCGAAGGAAGTCTATCATACCTTTCCTCCCCGCAGGGGACAATGATGTTCCGATTTTGGTGATTCTAGGGGTCTCTCTGGTGCTCAAATTAACATCCTCCGTCTCTTCGACGATCGGGGTAGGGCCATGCTCAAAATTGGCAAATTGTTTGAGGAGCTCATTGGGGAGCTCATCGGTTTGACCTTCCTCGTCCAGACTTGTGACTCCTACCTCTTCTTGTATTTCTACAGGAAAGAGGTCGGCTTCACGTGGGACAGGTATCACGACATCAATTTTAATTTTATTGGGAATTTTAAAGGACAATATTTTTGGAATTGGTATTTTTTCTATTTTTATGGCTTTTTGCATTTTTTTGGAGGTTAGCCCCTGGTGAGGAGGATCTCTAATATACAGGACAGAGTGGTCCAGAGGCTAACCTCACTTTTTACAGGTTGTTTTTTTTTGGAGAGTCGGTGCCGTTTTCATGGTATTTGGCGGCTCCCAGGAGTTGGGGCAAGGATGCCCAGTTACTCACTTGTGAGGCTTGGCCTTTACGTCTTTGGTTGGTGTTGGTATCTTCTTAGTGTGCTTGATTTATGTGAGTTTTGAAAAACAGATTTATAGCTGCTAAATTACAGTGGCTCTAGACTATATAAACAAATAAGGAAATATCAGCACAGTTAGAAGAGAATTAGCCTGCAAGATCAAGGCCAATTGTAGCAAGTTTTAAAAGTAAGTGAGTGAAAGATCGTCCACAGAGAATTTGTTTAAAATGTAAGATAAACCTCCAGATCTGAGCTACCAGATCTGGCTTCTTATCCTATCTAGAAAGCTGATAAGATGAGAGGTTTGAATTTATCACGTTTAACAAACTAAAAACAAAGAAATTTTAAACTAAATGATCCAGATTCGAGTTGGGGGAGTGATTGAAACAAAGATGGAGAAGTAATATCTAAATCTGATTTGGTCTTTGAAATATAATGAGAATAATCAGCATTTCGTGAGAGGTGTTCAATCTTCATCTCTGGCCTTGAGATGTAAGAGAAATAAATCTAATTTAAGGATTAGGTTTAAGCTTATGGCTATAGTGCATCACTTTAATGGCCACAAACCATCCAACAGTCTTTAATCCAAAGCCTTAGTTTAGAACAAGAAGCATCACTACAAATGTCGTGAGAGATTAGGTTACCAACACTAATTCTCACAGGATTAATGAATCAAGAGAAATTGCATGAAAAACAGTAAATCTAAAGGAGTCTAATGCAATAAGGAGATCAGAGGGAACCCTTAACATGAGTCCAATTGAGAAAATATGGTTTACAGCAACCTTTTCAAATCCACCGTTACAATTACGGGCCGACACTCAGATTTGTAGTCTTGAATACAACTCTCTTTTGAATTACAGAAATGTCTCACAGCTCTCAATTGCAAGTCAAAGTGAAGCTATTACAGGGATTTTAGACAAACTATCTGGTTTGGAAATGGGGGAATATGAATGAAACTCAAAATTTGGATGCCCAAATTGGGCAAATGGTTCGTCTATTTATAGTTTTCCCTAAGTCCAGCTCAGATGTGTATCAACCAATCAGAGGTGCTCAGATCTGTATTGACCAATGGTGGTCGAGCATGAGGATCGGATCTGTTACGACCAATCGAATTCCTCGATCTGGTTCAGCCAATCAGGTGAAAAAGGCATCAATTCTGTTATGCATTTTGAAAGTCTATTAGAGTTTCTAGAAGTTCCCGCCAAGTTATTTCATCTCTGGGTGCTCACGTGGGGTGGAATATGCCTTTGGTTCGTGCTCAGAATCTTCCGGAATGTCCCTGGGCTTTTAAATGCATTGGGGCGTCTGAGATTCTTGGTGCCCTTGCCGAGATGCGAGAATCTTTAGGATATCATTTCGCATAGTTTGGAGAACTTTTCGCAAGGTCTTGACTTCAAGCTCTTTTCGCATGCAGTTGGAGACCTTTTCGAAAGAAGCGTAACCACGGAGATCTATTCGCAAAGATTGGAGACCTTTTCGAAAAAAAGCGTAACCGGAGATCTATTACAAGATTGGAGACCTTTTCAGAGCTTGGGGACCTTTTCGCAAAGATTGGGGACCTTACGAATAGCGATACATGAGTGCATTCTTCTTTTGAATAGCTCTAAACCTCTTTCGAGTTGAAACCGGGCCTTTGTCCTCTTTATTTTAGGCATTTTGATAGCAGTGAGGTTGTCCTTTCTCCTTCTTCCTCCGGATCAAGATGGGTCATCATCTTTTGGCACTTTTAAGCTACTTTCAAGGTTAAGCACGCCTTCTTTGTTAGGCGTAAAACAAACACTTAAAACACTTATTTAGTTCTCTCAAGGGTCTATCAAGGCCCAGTTAAGGGTGAAAATGGTATTTTCCAGTTCTCAACACACCCCCAAACCTAAGCTTTGCTAGTCCCTGAGCAAAGATAAAATTTAAAAATAGGATGAAAAGCCATTTTTGTAGGGAGCACAGTTGCATTTAGCATATGCAACAAGCCTTTTAAACCCCTAGGTGATCCCTAGTGGAGGAGTGAAGTCTCTTGAGGGTTTTCAGTGAAGGTACCCACAAACTTCTCCAATAAATCAGTTAAGATCAATGCAGTTCTGTTAAAGCAAACTTTCATCCAATCAGATTATTCACACCTGCATCAGTCAGGTTGTAAGAAGATTTTCAAGAAAACATCAGTTCAAAACTAAAATTCTGCTATAATTCCTTTATCATTCACTCAGTTGGTGTCAAAAAGTTTTTACAAGAAAAATTAATGAAAAGCTTGCCTTCTATTTGAGAATTCAGTTTTGATGTTACCCCAAATAAGTTGATTTCAAACCCAACTCTCACCAGGGTTTTCACTCAACATGCAGGTAGGAGTTTTGTACTATTTCACACAACTCAAGGCGATTCTGACCCTCAAATAGGGTAATGAGCATAGGCATGGCTTTTAGTTCTGAATTCGCTCTTTTCACCATAGATTACACAAATCCTTATCTCCATGTGACTCAATCCATCTTTGATCGATGGGACTTTAACTTGGGTTGTAATGTGGCTTATGGGTGAAATTTATCAAGAATAAAAGGGTTGGAATGGAATTCAAAATTTTAGAAGCCAGTCAAGGTAAGGAGGTGGTATGGACACCTTCTTTATTTCACAATTTCATCTTCTTCTTTGAATTTTGAGCCAAAGTGGCCATCTTTTCTCTTTCTTTTCAAACTTCCAATGAAATGACTTCTCCCTTTTTTTTCTTTTCTTTTTTTTTCTTTTTTTTTCTCAAATCAACATTGGAGAATGCCACATTTCTTCTCGATACATCATTGCCTTCAATTATTTTTCTTTTCTTTTACCAAACTATTACCCAACTCACCTTTCTTCATCTTTCTTTCCTTTACCTTCGAATTCTCGAGTGAGGTTAGGCTAAATGAGGTTGATGAGGTTTCAAAGAAATCTTTGATTTATAAAGCTCAAATGGTGTGTATCATGGCGATTTTAAAAGGTGGGGCTTTTGAAGTTCAAATTTGTCCAAAAGAAGGCCCTACATCATGTCTTTAATATCATGATTCTTTGTCAAGCTATTTGAACTTGGATATGTGTAACTTCTAGTGATAACAAGCGAGTTCAAACAGTCCACTAGAGCGAAAAATTGCCAATTCATACCTCCAAAGAATACATTTAAGAGCCCAAATCTCTTTGGGTGTGGTTTTCTATCAAATTCTTGAGGTATATCATCCTTTCTCTCTTTTAGGTTTACTAAAACATCAATTTTTTTTTAGAAATTTTCCTTCACTTCATGAAAGTATTAGAATTACACTAGAAATCAATTTTAAAAGTTTTAACTTCCTCATTTTCAAAACAACAATGTGAAATTACTTCATTTTCAAAATCACATTGGTCATAAGTACACCAAGCATTAACTTATTTTATTGGCATCTCGCCACACCCCAATCCTAAGATGAACATTGTCCCCAATGTTCTAGACACTGAGAGACTAGGCGGCGGGGTAAAAGAAGAAATAAAAACTAAGAGCAGAAAAATCTAAACTATGTTGAGAAAATAAAAATATAAAACTGAATATATGAGCAAGGAAATGGAAAACATGATATACAAATGCAAGAAAAATCAACAAAACAACGCTAGAACTGCTAAAAAAAATAAAATCTAAAAAATAGAAGGATTGCTATGCAAATGGAAGGAAACTAATGCTAATAACAGAGAAACAGTAAAAACAAGGTAAGGGACTGAATACAAAGTTAAAAAAAATAGAAAAGTGTTGATACAAAAACAGAATTTGTGAATGCAAAATAGGAAAACAAAGTTAGAAACTAACTATACTCACAGAAAAATGACAAAAATCAGTAAAACTAGGACACATTAACCTAAGAAAGAAAAAAATAAATAAATAAATAAATCAGCGATCTAAAAATAGAATTTGAAACTAAAATTCCTAAAACAGAAACTCTAGTGCCAAATGATACATCCTAAGCCCAAAGAAAAACCCCAAAAACTTGAGATACTTATGAATCTAAGTGATTATAAAAATGATTAGCAGGAATAATATATAGTGAAAAGCTAGATTCATAAGACTGACCCCTTTGCTGATGATGTGTATGAATAAAAAAGAATAATGAAGCATGGGAGCACATATTAAAAACAGGGTTCACACACAGCTGAGACCAATTTATGATGAAGAAATCTCAAAGGAAAATAAAATCAGTGGGTCCATTGAATATTCAAAAAAGGCTATGATTCACTACTCATTATCCTACATGATTCCTAAATAAAAAATAAAAAAAATAAAAAAAATGATCTCGTGAGTCCGGATGGGAAAAGTGGATACAAATGGAAAAGCAAACATATCCTAAGATATCTATATATATATATATATTTTTTTTTTTTTTAATTTTTTTTTTTTTTTTTTTTTACTTGTTTTGGATCAGCCCGGGCTCAACAAGAGCCCGTATTTACTACTGCTGAAAATAATGAGAAACAACTCAAAGATTTTCTATTTGTGTTTTCATTTTCTTTTGTTTTGTAAAAAAAAAAAAAAAAAATCAGCATGCGTAAAAGACAGCAGAAATTATAATCAAAACAAACATTAAACACAGCAGAACTACTGGTTCTCAAGAATTAAAAAATAGAAAATGAATGCAAAGGAGAAGGGGATGCAAACTCAAGCAGATCTGCTCCAGCTTTAGTCCAAATGCTCCTTGTTGAATACCGCTCGAGCGCAAAAATCCAAAAAGCTGCGATTACCTTATTCAAGTATATTGACAAAAATAAAAGAAAAACTCAGCTCACCTTAAATTTGACAAAAAGACAAAAAAGTAGCAGCAACATTTATTCAAATAACTAGAAGGCAAAGAATAAAAACTCAGAAAAATAAAAAAATTTTCTTTGATAAAGCAGGTTTTCTATACAAAAGCAATGATGAACATTTAATCAAGCACTTGGAATGCAAAGTGCAGGTTTAAAGCAAAAATTAAAATGAAAATCAAATCTACAAAATTGAAAAACTTAGGTCTACCAATTTTAAAATCTATTCCCCGGCAACGGCACCAAAAACTTGTTGGTATCTTCTTAGTGTGCTTGATTTATGTGAGTTTTGAAAAACAGATTTATAGCTGCTAAATTACAGTGGCTCTAGACTATATAAACAAATAAGGAAATATCAGCACAGTTAGAAGAGAATTAGCCTGCAAGATCAAGGCCAATTGTAGCAAGTTTTAAAAGTAAGTGAGTGAAAGATCGTCCACAGAGAATTTGTTTAAAATGTAAGATAAACCTCTAGATCTGAGCTACCAGATCTGGCTTCTTATCCTATCTAGAAAGCTGATAAGATGAGAGGTTTGAATTTGTCACGTTTAACAAACTAAAAACAAAGAAAATTTTAAACTAAATGATCCAGATCCGAGTTTGGGGAGTGATTGAAACAAAGATGGAGAAGTAATATCTAAATCTGATTTGGTCTTTGAAATCTAATGAGAATAAGCTGCATTTCGGAGAGGTGTTCCAATCTTCATCTGGCTACAAGCGCAGATGTCAGAGAAATAAATCTAATTTAAGGATTAGGTTTAAGCTTATGGCTATGGTCTGTCCACTTTAATGGCCACAAACCATCCAACAGTCTTTAATCCAAAGCCTTAGTTTAGAACAAGAAGCATCACTACAAATGCCGTGAGAGATTAGGTTACCAACACTAATTCTCACAGGATTAATGAATCAAGGGAAATTGCATGAAAAACAGTAAATCTAAAGGAGTCTAATGCAATAAGGAGATCAGAGGGAACCCTTAACATGAGTCCAATTAAGAAAATATGGTTTACAGCAACCTTTTCAAATCCACCATTACAATTACAGAGCGCACGACTCTCAGTTGTAGTCTTGAATACAACTCTCTTTTGAATTACGAAATGTCTCATGACTCTCAATTGCAAGTCAAAGTGAAGCTATTACAGGGATTTCAGACAAACTATCTGGTTTGGAAATGGGGGAATAGGAATGAAACTCAAAATCTGGATGCCCAAATTGGGCAAATGGTTTGTCTATTTATAGTTTTCCCTAAGTCCAGCTCAGATGTGTATCAACCAATCAGAGGTGCTCAGATCTGCATTGACCAATGGTGGTCGGGCACGCGGATCGAATCTATGACCAATCGAATTCCTCGATCTGGTTAAAAAGGCATCAATTCTATGCATTTTGAAAGTCTATTAGAGTTCTAGAAGTTCATAGTTATTTCATCTCTGGGTGCTCACGTGGGGTGGAATATGCCTTTGGTTCGTGCTCAGAATCTTCCGGAATGTCCCTGGGCTTTTAAATGCATTGGGGTGCGTGCAGAGAATACTGAATTGCCCTTGCAGATGCTGAGAATCTTCAGGATATCATTTCGCATAGTTTGGAGAACTTTTACATGAAATCTGTGACCAAGCTCTTTTACGCAGATTGGAGACCTTTTTGAAAAGAACTGTAACTTCTGGAGATCTATTTGCAAAGATTGGAGACCTTTTCGAAAAGAACTGTAACTTCTGGAGATCTATACGCAAAGATTGGAGACCTTTTCACAGAGCTTGGGGACCTTTTCGCAAAGATTGGGGACCTTTACGAATAGCATTCTGTAGTGCATTCTTCTTTTCAAATAGCTCTAAACCTCTTTCCAGGTTGAAACCAGGCCTTTGTCCTCTTTATTTTAGGCATTTTGACAGCCCGTGAGGTTGTCCTTTCTCCTTCTTCCTCCAGATCAAGATGGGTCATCATCTTTTTGGCACTTTTAAGCTACTTTCAAGGTTAAGCCTGCCTTTATTGTTAGCTGTAAAAGAAACACTTAAAACACTTATTTAGTTCTCTCAAGGGTCTATCAAGGCCCAAATTAAGGGGTGAAAAATGGTATTTTCCAGTTCTCAACAGTTGGCAGCGGCATCGGTAGGCTCTTGCAGTTCCTCCCTCAGCATATTTACAGAGGGATCCTCTGAGACCCTGTCCTCCATGGTTAGGATGGGCCCAGAGTGGCTGGTGCTGGAGTGATGGGTGAACCGGGGAACTTCTTCCTCAAATGAAAGGGCGGCTAAGTCCATCTCGAAGTCTGGGGGAATGATGTAGGGATTGGTGGGGTGGATTAAAGTAGGCTTATGGGGGGTTACCCTCATCTCCCCATTCAGATCAATTTTCACTACCCCGGCGCTCACAAAGGTTTCACGGATGTGGGGTCGAGTGCAAGGTTCTTCTTCCAAGATGATTCCTTTGGCCCTGGCGGCTGCTGCGGCTTTTATCTTCTCTTTGGCCTCCCTGACTTCTCCTTCGACGGGCCTATAGCCCAGGCCGAATTTGGTTTGCTACCCCTTGGCCTTGACGGGGTCTCTTCTTCCTTGAAGGCGTGGGCCCGGCCCCTTTCCTTTCTGGTGGCCCCATTTATGGAGCATGAACACAGCTGCGTCCATTCCTCCTCCAGTTTTGTCAGGAGTTTTTTCAGTTGGCCTGAGTGTAACGACTGAGAAGTCATACTCGAATCGGTGGAGATCGGCATCATCTGTTGTGTGCGGTATGTTAAGCACTTTCAAATTTTCAATATGCAGAGTGCTTCTTTCCCTGTCTTCTCTGCTCTCACCCAAGATGGTGACGATCTTTCCCTCTGAAATAAATCAGAGCTTTTGGTGTAGAGTCGATGGTATTGCTCCGAGCTTATGTATCCATGGCTGACCCAATAATATATTGAACGTAGACTTAATGTCCATCACCTGAAAGGAGGTGGTGAAGGTTTGCGGCCTGAGGATCAGGTCGAGGTCTACTTCTCCTATGATTTCTCTTCTGGTGTTGTCGAATCCCCTGGCGCTTGATATGGATGGCCGGAAGGTGTCGGGGTTCGCACCAATTTTGATTGCCATCCATAGAGGGCACTGCGTTAAACGACCGTTGTCTATTCCTACTTCCACTATTATATTCAGGGGCTTAGAGTGGTCATTCCCCTCGATTGGTAGGTCTGCATCAGTGAATGAGATGGCATTTAGGGCCAACACTTGCCCTATTATTTCTCCTACTTCATCTGGAGTTACGTGGGTGGAGACATGTGCGTCTTTGAGTGCTCCCATTAAGGCTTGGAAGTGGAGAGGGGACGTGATTAATAAATCCCACACAGTAATATGTGCGGGTGTTCTCTTGAGTTGTGTCTCCAGTATGTGTTCTCTGGCCATTTTTTCAAAGGGATTCCCTGCGGCATGTTCTTTCTTCTTCTCTTCTCCTCTGACGGCCCCTGATGCTTTCGACTGTGTAGAAATTCGGCCTGACCTAGTAAAAAAATTCAACAGCCTCCTCGTGGTTGCAACCACCATTCATGTCCGTCTGTTCATAGCTTAACGGCACTTGATGCAGGTCATAGGCAAGTTTCGAGATGAGGAAAGGAGTGTATGGTGATTCTGGGGAGGATAGGGTTGGACACGCCAATTTCTCGGGTCCAACCAGGTTGACTCCAATAGGGGGCGGAATGGTAGTGGTGGGAATTGGCAACGTTGGATTTGTGGATGCGGAGGGGGCTTGTACAGGTATTACCTGGGCTTGGTAAGACCAGTGGTGATTGGGTGCGGGTGATAAGGGGATTGGGTGAAGGGTTGCTTGCTTGGGTGATGGTGGAGTTGGATTGGGGCCAAAATAACGAAGCAGAGGGGGAATAATTTTTCCTGCCTCTATTAAATCTCAGATCGCGTGCTTCAGGGGGAAGCACCGGTCCGTAGGGTGACCCGATCCCTGGTGGAAATTACAATGCAGATTCGGGTCATAGTTTCTTGGGATGGGATGGGGTGGTGGGCGAGGCTGGAGTAGATTGACCAGACCTTTCTGTAGCAATACTGGCAGTAAGACACTTAAGGATTGCCCTAATGGCGTGAACACTCGCTCAATTCATGCTTTCATCCACTCTTGGATAAACGAGGCTCTTAGTCCATTGTTTTGCCTTAGTGCTTGCTCGAAACGCGCTGGGGGTGGTTGTATGACCTGGAGCTGTATCGAGGAGGCATTGGTATTGGCCTGAGGGTAAACAATGTTCTATACCTCTATCCATGGTCTTCTTTCAATTCTTGATTCGACAGCTTTTCGAACCCCGCTGGCCATGTTTCTCCCTAGCCTGCCTTCTCTAATGTCATCTTCGCAATGGTTGGCATTTCTGACCAAATCAGCAAAACTAGACTGCTGCTGATATACTAAAAAATCGGCGATGACCGGGAGGGCTCCCTTGGTTATCAATTCAATCTGTTCATCATCGGGAATCCGGTGAGTTACCTGAGCAGCCAATGCCCTCCACCTTCCCAAGTAGGCACTGAAAGCTTCATCATGTCTTTACTTTAAACGGGCCAAATCTGACTTCCTTGGCTCTATGTCCATGTTATAGACATATTGTTCTTGAAATAAGCGTGTCAGATCTTTCCAAATTTTTATCATGGACGGTTCCAGGGATGTGAACCATCTCAGAGCTGAGCCCGTTAGACTCTTTTGGAAAGCTTTGATGAGGAGTTCATCTCCGCCATACTGGCACATATCCCCACAATAAGATTTTAAGTGGGCGATGGGGTTGCCAGTGCCATTATATTTATCAAATGATGGCATCTTGAATTTCTGTGGTAGGGAGACATCAGAGAACAGACATAAGTCTGAAAAGTCTGTTGAATGTAGTTCTACTCCTCCCATCTTCATGAGCTGCTTCTGTATTCTGTCTATTTGTTCATTCAACTGTTCTGGTTCTTTTGAGGCTGTAGCGGGGACTGCTTCCCCCTGATTTTGTTTGACCCTAGGTGTGATGATGGTGGGCCCGGGAGGGTTGAAGCTGGCAACTCCTCCATTATTGCGAATCTCATCCTCCTTGTACTGTTGGTCATGGTATTGGTGAGGGGCGAGGCCTGCTATTTGGACTTGGGGGGTGAGGGGTTGGATGACCTGGTGGGGCCATACGGTTTGTGGGGGATGAGAAGGGATAAATGGATGAGCGATTTGTGGATAAATGATGTGCTGAGCTGGGTGTACATTCTGGGGGTGATGGGGGGGTGATTGATGTGGTGGGATGTTGTGGGTTTGAGGAATGGGATGGATTGGATTTTCTGTTGGAGGCGGGATGGGGGCATAAGGGGTATAGGTGAATGAAGGGTACTGGTGGGGGGGTATGGGGTTAGTGAATGGGCCTTGATGAGCATGGGTGGATGGGCCTTGGGTTTGAGAGATTTGGGCTTGATGGTTTTTGAAGGCTTGGGTTGATGGGCATTGGGCCTGGGTGTGGGGGTTAGTATGACTTTGGGCCAATGGGCCTTGTTGGGTTTGGGCTAATGGGCCATGAGGGGGTTGGGTTTGGGTCCATGGGCCCTAGGCTTGGGCTTGATAGGTTTGGGTCCAAGGGCCCTGGGGGGCTTGGAACTGGGCTTGGGTCTGATGGGCTTGGGCTTGGGTCCATGGGTTTTGAGGGTTTTGGGCCTGGGCCTGGGTCTGATGGGCTTAGGCTTGGGTTAATGGGTTTTGAGGGTTTTGGGCCTGAGCCTGGGTCTGATGGGCTTGGGCCTGGGCCCATGAGTTTTCAGGGTTTTGGGCCTGGGCCTGGGTATGATGGGCTTGGGCCCATGGGTTTTGAGGGATTTGGGCCTAGGCCTGGGTATGTGTTTGGGCCTGGAATTGAGGTGGGGGATTTTGGGAGGTATGGACAATGGGTGGTTGGGCATAGTTAGGAGGGAATGGGGTATGGAGGTTTTGGAGATTTGGATGCGGGGCTTGAGATGTAGGGTTCCGAGAAGCAGCCCATAGGGCGTACATCGTTCTCATGTCCTCCATTGAGGGCATGGATTCAGGTGTGAGATTGGGGGGTGATGGCTCACTTAAGGATGGAGGGGGTTGGGATAAATTGGGCATGACCCAGGTATGGGGGGTATGGATGTATGGCAATGGAAGGTGGTGGGTTATTGGTCATATCTTGGGAAAAGTTGGGCATGACCTGGGTAAATGGGGGGGTATGTTGGGATGTGGATGGGCCATGTGGTGGGAATGGTATGTGAGATGAGGTGGATGGGATGTGGGATGTAGGGGGCATGGATGATGAGATGGATGGAACGTGGGAAGTAAGCGGGGGATGGGGCTCCCTATGGGATCTTTGGGAGTGTGGGGTGCAGTAAGGGTGTATGGATGGGAGATGGGGATGTATGGATCGGCTGGGAAATGAGGGGTTTCAGTAGGGGATGAAAAGGGGGTATGTTGGGAGAACGTGAGGGAGGGGGATGGGGTGGATGTGAACACGGGTGCCCTAAAGGGACCCGTGATATCGAACCGAGTTTGGGCAAAGGTGTCGGAGATCGGATCTTTTCCTACATGGGAATGGGATGGGGATGACGGTGGGGATGTATCGGCTCTTGACATGATCCGCTAATGAGTGTTGTATCGATGTCTCAGATAAGGACCGTATACCTTCCTGGTTCTCCTCCTACGGGCCGGGTTTGAGGTTGCCGTAGTGACGATTACACCAAAATATATCTTTTTTTATTGATTTTCTCTCTTCCTCTCTCTTTTTTGTTTTGTTGATTTTTATTTTTTTTCTTGTTATTTTTTTTTGGTTATTTTTTTTTTTTGGAAGATGATTTTTTTTCTTTCGGATGGAAATTAACTCCCCTCTACCTAGATGAATGATGACCTAGTGCCCAGGGTCAATTCCCGTCTCGAATGGTATATGTAACTTTAGTAGGTCCCACAGCGGGATCTAACACACTTCGGAAGAAGGGAAAGGGAACCCTTTCGTTCTATTGAAGGTAAGGGATTCCACGGAAATGACCCGATCCCCCGGAGCAGATCAATGAGAAGTTGCCTTCTCTTGATCGGGCGGGGGCATGTTGGGTGTTATAGAATGCGAGAGGCTACTGCGGGCACTAATACCGCTAATCGGGGAATTGGGGTGGTGGATTGGGCCTCAGATCGGGTTCTTTGTGACCAGTATACTTTGGCGTATGTTTATACGCTGACCAAAAAAAGGCAGATTTGGCTGGGCGTATATATTATATACACCTGGCTTAAATCTGGGGGTTTTGGCCGGGCGTATATATTATATACGCCTGAGTAAATCTGGGGATTTTTTGCTGGGCATATATATTATATACGCCTGGCAAAAACAGTCTTATCAGTGAAGTTTGACAGCGAACAGCAAGCCCGAATGTGGGTCTTTGAACTGGTTTCTGGGGAGGGATGCTCCGGGGGACTGCTATGTATGTTATCGGGTCCCTCTTTTCTGTTTCTTAGGGATACACGGCTGAATTTGCGCTGTCTACGCTCTCACCGATGTGTGTTTTACGGCTTGATTGGAATTGACAACCCAACCGATATACCTCCGGCGCAAGCTCCTTCTCAGGTACTGGAAGGGGTGGTTCTTTTCAGGATCATAACAACTAGGGCTGCCGCCTTACTGGGAACTGGGTAAATTATATCTGTGCCTACACCCCCCAAAAACTACCCAAAAAACGTAAAAGTAATTTTGATGATGTCCCCACACTGTTGGTTCACTTTTAATTACAGATTTTTAAAGGGGAGTGAAATTAAGTCCAAAATCGGGTCGGGGATGACAAGCCCGTGCCGCCTCAACGGGTCGGCGTTCAATGGTGAGATATGATGACTGAAATGAAAAGCGCACGTAAGCCCGCCAAATGGCTAAGGCTCGTAAATGACTGAAATTTAAATGACGTAAAAGTAAATGTGAGCGGGCCCGCCAAACGGCTAAGGTGGCTTAAATGACAAGAATCGGAAAAACATGAATTTAAGGCGCACGTAGGCCCGCCAATCGGCTAAAACACTTAAAGGACTAAATCGTAGGGGTGAGTACGTTAGTAAAAACAATAAAAATATAGAAAAAACAGCAGAAAATAAAAAAATAATAATAATTGTTAGTAACAAAAAAAGAAACGCCAACAAGAGGGGAAGCGCTAGGGTGAATCCCCAGCAGAGTCGCCATCTGTGCGACCATGGATCCTCGCGAACCCGTCGCGGCGATGCGCTCGCTACAAATGAAATGTAGAGTCGCCACCCCGAGCTTTTGGTGACCCAGGAAACCTTCAAATCGATATTTTGAGCACTAAAGTGCTAAATATGACTCTGATTTATCGGCCTTTGCCAAAGGCTCTAGGGAAGGGGCTTCGGTTATCGATCAGGAAGGGTTTAGGTACCCGATCAACCCCCATGTAGCGGTCTCTATCTATGGCCAAAAACAAAAATAAAAGGGCGTAGTTTCCCCTTGCCCGAAGGCAATACAGTCCTATCAAGCTTTGAGCCAAACCGAAATTTCGGCAGCATAACGGCTTGAATCCTTGGATGGAGGAAACACCAAGAAGGTAGAGGAAGAGAGGGGTGAGCCGGAGCTCACGGGCCCTTGTTGCATCGTGGAAGACCTTCGCTTCGGCATGCTTCCAATGGCTTAAACGGTATGGAAATGGGCTCTAAAGCTAGGATTCGATAAATAGGAAGTGTAAAGTGAAGCTAGGGAATAGATTTTGGCTAAAAGAGAGTGATCTAATGGTGGAAATGGATTGAAATGGATGAACTAGGCATGCTGGAATTTTGAAAAAATGTGTGCATTTTCTCTCACTAGGGTTCTCTCTCAAGCTCAAAATTCTTAACCTTAATTTTTTTTTCAACCAACCCTTTGGGAAGAGGAGAGCCTCTCTATTTATAGAGAAGAGATGGGTTAGGGGCTTACTTAAGAGCTAATTGGTTTAGCAATTAGGTAATCCCCCATCTAAGGTTTTCTAGGTTTTCAAGGTCCTAGGGTTTTGAGAAACTGGTTTTAATGGCGGATGATGGGGTGAGACCATGGGTGACTTAAGGGTTGCCAATAAGCTTAAAGAGGATGCAACCAACCTCAAGACGCCCACCTTAACCATGGGGATGGTCAAAGGGTCAAACCAGATGGAGGAAATTCGAGCATTTCATGACAGATACTATAGCTAAGTTGGGTGTATATATTACATACACCCAGCTTATGCACAGTAAAACTCAAGAAAACCAGGGGGGAATCTAAGAAGATGGGTGCCCGTGGTGGGTCCCACCTATGCTGCCCGGCCAAATTTGGCCCAAAAATGCCAGGCGTATATAATATATACACCTGACCAATCTGGGGCCAAATTGGCTGGGCGTATGTAATACATATGCCTGAGCAAAAGTTGTCATTTTATATGAAACTTTAAACAGTTATAACTTTTGAACCACAACTCCAAATTGGGTGATCTTTGACTCATTGGAAAGCTGGAGAAGTTCTCCTTCTAATGGTATGTGGATCATCCTCAGCAGTGGTCTGTATAAAAATTTATAGGTCTCCTCCCATCTAATGCTCAGAAGGTTTTTAATTGAGTCTGGGAAGGGATCCTAGGGTTTAGGGGTGATCTCTAAGAGTTGGGGGAATGGTTCTAATGGGTTTTAGGTGATTCCTAAAGGTCTGGATAGATTTCCAAGGGTTCAAGGGTGCCATCGGAAGCACAGGGGTACATCTCTCCCGAAGAACAGATTAATCGGTCCTTGGGCCGAATTTGGGTGTCTACACTCAGCTCAAGAGCAATTACAGCCCCCAAATAGGACTGCAAGCAAGAGCATAGGCATTGCTCTAATTTATGATGTTTTCTGATTCTTTGCACCATAGATCAAACATATCCTCATCTCCACATGACAGCTCAATCCATTTCAGATTAGTAAGGACTTTTTATTGGGTTGTAATGTGGCTTATGGGTGAGGTTTATAAAGAATAAGAAGGGTGGAATGGGATTCAAATTTTGAGAAATTAGTAAAAAGTAAAGAGGTGATTTGCAACTCAACCTTTTTCATGTCAGCACAATTTCATATACTTCTTGAATTTTTAGAGCTAAAGTAGCTAGCCTTTTCTCTTTCTTCCAATCTTTCAATGAAATGGCTTCTCTTTCTCCTTCCTTTGTTTTTTTTTATGGGCAGGAATGCCACAACACCATCGACTGTATTTCTTCCTTTTCAACCAAACATCGAACCTTACTCCTCTAACCTCACTTCTTCTTTTTCTTGATTTCTCAAATTGAGGGTGAACTGAAACAGGTCAAGGGGTTATGGGTTTGAGTTTTCTAGTTTTCATCAAAGAAAATTGGGATTTTCAGGGCTCAAATGGTGTGTATCAAGGGCAGTTTACAGGTGGGGAAATTTTTGGCTCAACCTGTCCAAGGGATGGCCTTACTTCATGTCCTCAATGTCATGAATGCTGTCAAGTTATTTCTACTTAGATTTTCCTAACTTCTAGTGATTAAAGATAGATCCCATCAGTCCTTAGAGTAGAAAAAATTGCCAAGACACTCCTCAAAGAAAAATTTTCAGGCCCAATTCTCACAGGGTATGGCCTTACATCCAATTTCTGGAGAGTATCTTCACAGTTTCTTCTTGTTGCTGGTTTATCACACATTACAGGCTTCCTGCAAAAATTCTTGACATATTCTTCATGAAGAATGTTAAAACTTCAGCTTGTTTGAGATGCAAATGGTTTTGTAGGTTTCCTTAAGAACAACTAGGAGATGAATTCATTCTTTTTCTGATTATTCCTTTTTAACTTGGCTGAATTACAATTAACTAGTTTATTGGCATACATGCCACACCCCCAAACCTAAACTCAACAGTGTCCTCACTGTTGGGTGAAAAATGAGTTTAGTGGTGCAGACATTCCATAAAAGTTAATTGAAGCAAGAAATAAATTGAGAAATAGGAAGTAAAATGAAGAATGAATTTATTATAAATATTCGGAGAACATAAATGTGGACAACATCTGATTTAGGAACAGAAAACTGTGCCCTTGGAGCAAGGATATTCTCCGCCAGGGTCGGGTGGAAGAGGAACTGCAAGCGAGGGGGGGGAAGAAAAGAAAAAAGAGAGGGATCAGGGGGTGGGGTGGTGGATGATGATGAGGATGACAGAGGGGAGGCAGTTGGTGACACGGTCCTCTGCTTCTTCTTCTCCCTCTTAAGGTTTTTCTTTTTCTCCTTGGTGAGGATCCGCTGGACCTCGTCATATTCATCCCAGAGAAATTGAAGAGGATCAAGCTCGACCGGTGGCGGTGGTGGTGGCCAGACTGGGAAGAATTTCATAGGCAACGCTGGAGGTTTTTCGTCGGCCATGAATGGGGGCTGGAAGAGTTGGGCAGGTTGGGCTGGGAGGGATGTGGGAGGACCGGATAACGTGAATATTTAAGGTGCATGGGTGCTGGAAGATGAAGCGATGTAATAAAAGCGGCGCAGTCGTCGAGGTGTGGGAATTGAAAGCGAAGGGTGGGAGTTGGACTGCGTGAGAGACTAAATTTAGGAGGAACAATTAAATTGGGTGGCATGCGCCATAAATGCTGAAACACTGCACCATTAAACAAGAGAATCGATTTCGATAGGATGGCATGACTAGTGGCGATAGGTGACTGTGTCCTATCAAAGGCGTGGAAGTTCATACTTACAAACGGTATAATTCAATAGGAACTTCGACAAGTGAGACCTTCCTTTCGATAGGTTGGAGTTTGAAGTGATTTGTTATTGCGACAGGTTCCGTTAGGTGCCCAGAACCAATCGAAAAGTGGCAATTGGAAAATTTAACGTATCGAGGGGTTGTTTTACCTATCGTCAAGGCCTAGTGTCCTTTGAAAATGTTCAGCATCCTATCGAAATCATCCGATGTCTTATCGAAAGGCTCTAAAAGCCAAGAGTGAGTGTAGTGCTCAGTTTCAGCACCCTAAAAATTTTCCTGCAAAACCAGCCGTCCGTTGTTGATATAAATAAATCACATACTTTACATATGACACAAGCCAATCATCAGCTATCAACCTGGAGGATCTTGAAGATCAATGCTTTCCTCGAGCTCACAAATCTTGTCCATACACAGTTTGAGCCTCTGGCCATTGACTTTCATGACTCTACCATCTATAGGGTCTCTGACTTCAATAGATCCAGATGGGGAAACATGTACAACAATGAAGGGTCCATCCCATCTGGACTGCAAATTACCTGGAAAGAATTTTAATCTAGAATTGAACAACCACACCTTGTCATTGGGTTTGAATTCTTTCCGTAGTAGGTGTCTATCGTGGAAGGCTTTGGTTTTTTCTTTGTGGATCTGAGCATTGGTGTATGCTTCCAATCTGATCTCCTCTAGCTATACCATCTGCAATTTCCTATGTATACTAGCAGAGTTGAAATCAGAATTTATTGCTTTAATAGCCCAGTACGCTTTGTGTTCCAATTCAATAGGCAAATGGCATGCCTTGCCATAAACTAGTCTGAATGGGGACATACCTATGGGGGTCTTATAGGCAGTCCTATAAGCCCATAGGGCATCTGTCTATTTCATGGACCAATCCCTCCTATCACTTCTCACGGTCTTCTCTAAAATATGTTTGATTTCTCTGTTGGAAATCTCTACCTGTCCACTGGTTTGTGGGTGGTAGGGGGTGGCTACCCTGTTGGTCACAAAGTACTTTTCCAACAGCTTATCAAAAGGTTTATTACAGAAATGACTTCCCCTGTCGCTGATGATGGCTTTGGGGATGCCAAACCTGGAGAAGATGTTGTCTTTGAGAAATTTAATGACAACTTTGTGGTCATTTGTCCTTGAAGCTATGGCTTCTACCCATTTGGACACATAGTCCACCACTACAAGGATGAAGTTATATCCACAGGAAGGGGGAAATGGTCCCATAAAATCAATGCCCTAGACATCAAACAATTCAACCACCAGTATGTGTTGCAAAGGCATGGAATTCCTCTTAGTAATACTTCCCATCTACTGGCATCGAGGGCAGGCTTTGCAATATTGTCGGGCATCTTTGAACAAAGTAGGCCAATAGAAACCACTCTGAAGCACCTTCGCAGCAGTCTTATTACCGCTGAAGTGGCCCCCACAAGCTTGTTCATGACTCATGGTTAAAATGTGGTGGAACTCTGTCTCCGATACACACTGTCGAATGACTTGGTCTAAACAATACTTAAAAAGGTAAGGGTCCTCCCATATATAGTGCTTGATCTGAGAGAAAAATAGATTTCTATCATTCTTGTTCCAATGTGGAGGGATCCTTTTCATAGCAAGGTAGTTCACTATATTAGCAAACCAAGGCGTATTGATCTCTACGGCAAACAGCTGCTCGTCTAGAAAAGAATCATTGATGGGTAGGCTCTCTGTTTCTGCAACTTGGATCCTTGATAGATGATTAGCAACCACATTCTCCACCCTTCTTGTCTTAAATCTCCAAATGGAATTCCTGCAAAAGGAGAATCCATCTGATTAGTCTTGCTTTGGCGTCCCTCTTAGGCAAGAGGTATTTCAAGGCTGAGTGGTCAGTGAACACAGTGATTTTTGAGCCTAACACATACGATCAAAATTTTTCTAAGGCAAAGACAATGGCTAACAGCTCCTTCTCAGTCGTGGTGTAATTCAATTGAGCATCAACCATTGATTTACTAGCATATGCCACCACACATGGTGCCTTGTCTCTTCTTTGTCCCAAAATAGCCCCCATAGCAAAGTTTGATGAATCACACATCAGCTCAAATGGTTAGGAGAAATCGGGGGCTTGTAGGATAGGGGTTGTAGTCAAGCAAGTTTTTAGCTGCTCAAAAGCAGCCAGGCAGTCATCATTGAACTCAAAGGGTACCTCTTGACACAGTAGGTGGCATAGGGGTTTGGTGATTTTACTGAAGTCCTTAATGAATCGCCTATAAAACCCAGCATGGCCCATAAAAGACCTGACTTGTTAGACAGTTTTGGGAGGGGGCAGATGGGAAATTAAGTCAATCTTAGCCTCATCAACCTCTATTCCCTTGTGGGAGACCACATGTCCAAGGACAGTGCCTTGAGTCACCATAAAGTGACTCTTTTCCCAACTTAGGACCAGGTTGGTCTCTTCACACCTCTATAGCACAGAATCGAGATGGTGCACGCATTGGCCAAAATCATCTCCATAAATGGAGAAATCATCCATGAAGATCTCCAAAATTTTGTCAATCATGTCAGAAAAAATGGCATACATGCATCGTTGAAAAGTGGCAGGTGCATTACACAGTCCAAATGGCATCCTCCTGTATGTAAAGGTCCCAAATGGGCAAGTGAATGTAGTTTTTTCTTGATTTTGGGGGCAGACAGGGATCTGATTGTACCCTGAATATCCATCAAGAAAACAATAATATGCCTTACCTGCCAACTTGTCCAAGATTTGGTCTATAAATGGCAGTGGGAAGTGGTCCTTGCTTGTTTTTTCATTTAGCTTTCTGTAATCAATGCATACTCTCCAACCAGTGGTCTGTCTGGTTGGAATCAGCTCTCCTGAATCTGCTTCCACAACCGTGATGCCAGATTTCTTGGGTACAACCTGGGTAGGTGCCACCCTTTGGGAATCCGAGATAGGGTATATGATGTCAGCATCAAGGAGTTTAACCACCTCCTTCATCACAATTTCCTGCATGTGAGGATTAAGTTTCCTCTGCATCTCTCGAGAAGGTTTGGCACCTTCCTCGAGATGAATCTTATGCATGCACACAACAGGATTAATCCCCCCTAAGTCTGCAATGGTCCATCCTATTGCCCTCCTATGCCTTTTGAGCACAACAAGTAACTCTCTTTCCTGCTCGATGGTGAGGGAAGAAGAGATTATCACAGGTAATTTGTTGTTGTCTCCTAAAAAGGCATATTTCAAAGTTTGCGGGAGTTGCTTTAACTCCATATCTGGGGGGCTGATGAGGGAGGGCAATAGGGGTGTCTTGGAGGGAGGTGGAAGGAGCAGCAAAGCAGGTCTCCATGGATGGAGCTTTGCTGGTTCTGCTCTGGAGGAGACAAATTGAACATGCTCAGTTTCAGGGGTGAAAAATGTTACTTCTTCTGATTCCTTCCATGCTGCCGCGAGCTCATTAGACCCTTCCTTACCACGCAGTATTAGATTCACATTTTCTTGCACCACTTCATCTATTATATCTAGAGAAAAAACAATCCTCATCACGATGAAGTTGGGTGGCTGCATTGCATACGTTCAGTTTGACCTTCATGTTCCCGAATGACACCTCCATTATCCTGGACCTACATTGGATACATGCGTTAGCTGTGGCCAAAAAGGGTTTGCCTAGGATCACAGGGATGGAAATGGCAATCCTGCTGGGTTCCATATCCAGCACCAAGAAATTAGCAGGAAAAAAGAATTTGTTAACTCCACCAAAACATCTTCGATAACCCCCACAGGTCTCCTTTCAAATCTGTCGGCTAGTTGTAGAACATGTGTGGGTTTTAGTTTGCCTAAACCCAGCTTCTCATAAACTGGATATGGAAGCAAATTTACACTTGCTCCCAGATCTAATAGGGCTTTGTTAATGGTATGATCCCCAATGATGCAAGGGATGGTGGGGAGTCCAGGGTCTTAGAGTTTGGGATGAGTTGCAATGGACAGCACATGCTTGACTTTTTGTGCTGAAAAGATTTTCTTGGATAGGTGTATCCTGGATTGTCTTTTATGGGTGCATAGGTCTTTTAAGAATTTGGCGTAGGCTGGGACTTGTTTAATGGCATCCAATAAAGGCAGATTAATCTTTACTTGCTTGAAAGTCTCCCTCATTTCCTCAATTTTGCCCTGCCCTTTATCAAAAGGGGAGGGTCCTTACAATGCCTTAGGAAATGGCAAGTGTGGGGTTGCTCCTTCACTTGCAGCCTTAGCCAATGGGGCTTCTTTTTTTCTAATTTTTTCTTTTTCTTGAGGATCCATGTCATCCTCTTTATTGACACTAGGTTGTTCCTGCAGGTCCACCACTGGTGACCTCTGTTGTGTTCTCGAAAAACTCCTTCCATTATCTTCCTTCAGACTTTTCACAGGCTCACAGCCCACTTGATTATCTACTAGCCTACCACTTATCAAAGCTGTAACAGATTTGGCTTCCTCATATGTGGAGGAAACTTCACCCACTACAAACTGTCTTCGTGGATTATCTTGTGGCTGGCTAGGTAACCTTCCTCCTTCTCTCAGAGTCAAAGCATCAGACAGCTGACCAAGCTGGTCCTCTTTTTTTTTTATGCTCTGGTTGTGAGAGTGCATAGTTTGGGTCAAGGTGTTCAAGTTTTGTAATGAAGATAGAACTTGTTCCTCAAAAGATGGTGTTCTCACAGCTGAAGTAGGGTGACTTTCGCATGCCTGAGGAGCTTCTGAGTTGGGCCATGGTTTGCTGATATTGAGGTCTTGGGACATAACCATCTCAATAGGGTTGAGCATTTCTTTAAGGCATGGGCTGCTGGGGCTGCTGCTGCTGTTGACTGGGGTATCCATCTTGTCTCCACCTCAAATTGGGGTGGTTTCTCCATTGATACCCAGCAGCAGGTTGCTGCCCATAGGTTTGAGTTGCACCCACTTGCTCTATTATGAACTCAAGAAATTGGGCAGCTGAGGGGCATTCATCTAGGGAGTGAGCAGGAGACTGGCATATAGCACATGCTTCCTCTATTCTAGCAACCACAGGTGGCTGCATTGCTCCCATGAGCCTGTCAAACTTCAGAGTTAAGCTGTCCACTTTCCTTTCCAACTCACTTGGCACATTCACTTCATATATCTTTCCTCTTGAGGTGTTCTCTTTCATCAGTTTAGATGGTTCTAAATCTCTTGCCAAGGTTTCCCTTTGCATAGAGTTCTCACTGATGATGTCAAAGAGCTCCCATGCCTCCTCAACAGTTTTATGAAGATAAGTTCCTCCACAAGAGGCATCTATCATATCCCTGCTCTTTGAATCAATTCCCTGGTAAAAGCTTTGAATCAGTTGTCATTCAGTGATTTGATGGTGGGAGCATTTCTTGAGGAGTTCTTTGAATCTCTCCCAGGACTGATGAAAATCTTTAGTTGGATTTTGGGTAAAAGAAATAATTCCCTTCCTCAACTGACTGGTCCTTGACATAGGAAAGATTTTGGCTAAAAATTGACATTGGAGATCACTCCAGGACTATATGTTGTTATGTGGAAGAAGAGATAACCAGGTTCTGGCTCTGTCCTTTAATGAAGAAAGAAAGAGTCTCTTCCTGGTGGCCTCCTCCCCCAAACCTGTGATGTTGAAGGTGGTGCACAGTCCTAAGAATTCATCTATATGCTTATAGGGATCCTCCTTGGTCAGGCCATGAAATGAGGCAACATTTGAATGATGGACGATTTAATCTCATAATTTCCTGGAGCAGCAGGGAACTGAATGTAGAAGGGGGAATTGTAGACCCCTGGTGCATTGAATTCCTTGAGAGTTCAAGGCTGTTGCTGCTCACCCATTTCGACAACTTCAAATTCAATAGCTGTGGATGTAGTTTGTCTGGTTCTGAGAAGTCTTTCAACCTCTGGATTTAGTGGAATAATCTCTGGTTGAAGAGTTCTCCTACTAAACATACAACTCCCACAACTGAAATGAAAGTAAAACTTCACACAACAAATAGGAACACACAATTGATTAACTAACCTAAAAAAAAAATAAAAAATCAACAAATCTGAAAATAAATAGGGGAGAAGAGATGCAAACTATAGAGTAGCCCTCAGCACAGCTCTCCTCTCATTCTGTACTTAGATCTGCTAAAATGGACACAAAGAATACTGGAAAATAGCAAAACTCATAAATGCAGTTAGTAAATTCAGACAAAAACTACAAAACTGTGATAAAAACTTAGATCTATCAATTTCTAATCTACCTCCCTGGCAGCGGCACCAAAAACTTGTTGTGGAATTCTAGTGTGCTGATTTATGGTGGAAAAATCAAGAGAAAATAGAGATGGATTCAGCACAGCTAAAATATCCTAAGCCTGCAAGATACAGGGTCCTTTGTAGCAAGCTTTAAGAGAATGGTGAGTAAGGGAATGTCCACAGGGAGGTTGTTTAGAACTAGGGTAAATCTTCAGATCTATAAGAGATCTGACACCCTAACTATCTCTACTTTAGTTAAAAGACAGGGGAGAGTTTTTTTAATGAGTTGTCACTTAAACTAAACTACAAATAAAATGCAGATTGTTCTGGATCGAATCTGGAGGTTCAGATCTTACAGAGGGAGGTTTAAAAACTCATAAAATGGAGAAGAAAATCTTAGAGATTGTTTTCACTATAATCAGGTTGAGCTAAGCATGTCACAGGGGTTTAAAAGCACATAAGTCCCTCAGCTAGCCACAGGCATTGTCCGCAAACACAGCTGTAGGGCAAAACTTCCACTCGAAATCACAGGATCCACTTGGCCTTAAGGTTATTATCTATCCACTTTAATGGTCACAGACCATCTTAGAGGCTTTATCGAATCCATGGATTGCAGTAGATAAATCCGATTGAAGCCTGAGCTCAGATTTACCTTAAGGTTATGATCTGTCCACTTTAATGGTCACAAACCATCCTAGAGATCTCCTACAGAGCCAGAGCCTCAATTAGAACAATTAAAACCACTACAGATGCTGCAATTTCCATGTCACAGACATAGGAAATTACAGGGATATCAGATCCAGGGAATTCAGATGATATCCAAGAGGTCTACCAGTTAAGTGGGTGAGTTGATCAAGCAACTCCTCTACAAAAATTTAATCGAGCACCAAGAGAAATCAAAAGAGCTTTAGATCTAATTAAAATATTAAAAACAACATTTACATTGCAAACTAGGTCACTCTTACAATGAAATGCTCTCAGATCTGTAGTCTATGCAACAATTAACCCCAGCAACACTCTTAACCTTACCCAATTACAGATCTAACTCACTCCTCGCTGCTCCAAGGGGTTTAGCCAACCATGGTTGGGCTAAAGGAGGGAAAAGGGAATCTCGCTGCAAGCTCTGATCTCTAGAAAATTGCTCAGAAATTTGATCCCCCCCAATGGCAATTGGGGATTCCAATATATAGCTTTCCTTCTCTATTTTCTCCCGCCAAAGATCCCTTCTAGAAGGTTGTTAGAATTTGTTAGAGTTTTGTTAAAGCAAGTGGGTCGGTTAGGGTTTCCTAGGGCATCTTCTAGAATGTCGCGCTGGTCACCAAAGTGCCTTTGCGTGCAACAGGTCACCAAGTCTCAGCGTGTGCATAGTATGGTTTCTGAGAAGTTCATCACACGATTTCGATAGGTTGAAGAGGCTTTCGACAAGTTGAAAGTAAGCTTGTAATTCCTTTCGATAGGTTCCCTGGTCTCTTCGATAGGTTTCGATAGGTTGGGTTTAGCTTCACTGCACTTGATCTGGGGCTTTCGACAGGTTGAAAGAGTGATTCGACATGTTGAATAATTACATTCTATCGCTTCGATCGGATGACTTTTGTTCCTATCGAAAGGTTCAGATCATTCTGCGATAGGTGCTGTCTCAACATTTCTATTTCGATAGTTTGAGTGAACCATTCGATAGGTTCAATGAACCTTTCGATAGGTCTCCTCTTTCCCTCAGCTAGCTTTCGATAGGTTGAATTCTCTTTCTCTTTCAATTGCTCGATAGGGTCTTGGATCCTATCAAACTCTTCACTTCTGCACGAATTCTTCCTTTTGCTGCTTTCTAATCCTATCGAACCCTTCAGGTGACTAATCGATAGGACGTTATCAACCTATTCTCGCTTCCTTCACCTTATTCTGTTGTTGGCTCTGCATGATGCAGAGAGTTGACTTCTTTGTGGGCATTTTAAAGTGGTTTGCTGTATTATTACCAAATTTTCCTGCTAGCTACAAAATGCACTCAACAGAGGCTTATTAGTGTGCTTGCAGGTCCAGGAAAGGTCAGGTTAAAGGGTGCAAAGTGGCATTTTTCACCACTTAATAGACCTCCGACTCAGGACTTTAATGTGGCACTGCTGCATTGCTGATAAAATATTGACATTTTACCGCCTTATGCTTGTGCATCTCTGTGGGGATTTCAAATCTGTTTTTTATTTTTCTTATCATTTTATGTGATTTTTTTTGAATTTTTCAACTGTTATTTTTTGTGATTTTTTTTTAAATTTTGAAGCTTTTATTTTATGTGATTTTTGGAATTTTGAAGCTAATATTTTATGTGATTTTTTGGAATTTTGAAGCTATTATTTTATGTGATATATATACTTCCGGCTTCTCTGTGGGGATTTTTTTCATTTTTGTTGGATTTTCTTTATACTTTCCTGTGTAGGACTGGGGTTCTCATTGATCTCGGTCTGCCTTTATTCTAGCACGGTTTCCTTGGCAAGTCAAAGGATGATCGAAATGCTGCCTTGGGAGCGCGTGCCTCTGCTGGGAGCGATAAAACAAATAAAAAAGGAGTGGGGGGGGGGGGGGGGCGCCTTCTTATATGGTCCGTACTAGGCCTAAGATCCGGCCTAAGTGCCTAGTGCAACTAATAGTTGCGCTAGGCCGCTAGGGGCCTCAAAATAGCCTTGCGCAACTATTAGTTGGGCCCGGCTTGGTTGAGGGGAATTTAAACAGCCTGAGTTCGGGCTGGAGGCTTTATTTCGAATTTTTCTCCCCCTCCTTCCTCTTTGAAACCGAAAACCGACCCCTCCTAGGGTTCCTTTACATTGCCTCTACGCGTGCCCTATTGCCATTGCCTTGCTCGTGTGGATCGATCGTCGACTCACGCTAGATCGAAGACCCCCTTTCTTCTAAGAGGTAACCATTTCACATCTATTTTCTTTGATTTTTCTTGCTTTTCTTGCAAATATGATCATGATCTTGCATTCCTAGATGAAAAATAGTTTATTTCCATTGTAAGCATGCTGATTGATGATGAGTGAATGGTTTTTTATGAATAATGCCTTATTTTTGTGGTTTTATGGGTTTTATTAATGCATAATATATATATATATATATATATATATATATATATGTAAACAATAATAATTTTTGTTTTTATTTTTATTTGTGCTTAGAGAAGGGGTGTTATTATTAATTTTTTTTTTCTTGTTTTTTTTGAAAGGTTAATTAATTAAAAAAAATGATTTTTGGTTCCTATATATATTGAAAACTAATCAAGGGGAATGTGTTTTTTTTCTTTTTTCTTCGATTTTTTCTTATCATTAATTAAGGAAAAGGATTTTGCCTCTACAAAAATTTTTTATTGTTTGCAAACTAAGGCATTGATTTATATATATTTTTGGTTTTTGTTTTTTTTTGTAAGAGAGGGATTTTTTCGATTTTATGGACATAAGGGGAGGGATTTTTTGAAAGAAGGTTTTTTTTGTTTGTTTTTTTGTTTTTGATTTTATGAACCATGAAGAAAAGGATTTTTTTTTGTTTGTTTTGTTTTTTCTAAAACCCCTCCCCCCTTTTTTGACATAAAGGAAGGACTCTTTGGTTTTGATGATGATTTTTTTTTTAATGGCTTTTATTTTTAAACATAAAAGAAAGGGGGTTTATTATTATTTTTTTATTTACATTTTAAGATACAAAGGAGGGGATTTTTTTTCAAATTTTCAACCTAAAAGGATTTTTTTTTTTTGCTTCTTTTTTTTCTTGCCTATGTATGTGTGCATCTTTATCTCCTGGCAATGAACAGAAAGAGGGTGGGCATACTTACCTTCCCTTGGTATGTAGCACAAAAACCGTTTTTTACTACTGATCTGTTCTAATATGATTGCCTCTTGTTGCCCTAGCATGTCAGGCAAGGGTGAGCATATTCCTGAGGAGGGCCACGAGGAGGGGCCTGAGATAGTGTACAACTCGCGGGGGGAGCAGTTCATCTGGGTAGATTGAGAGCAGGCCCATGGCTCGAGATGCAGGGCGAAGCCGCCCAGGTCGACCTCCTTCACCAATAGCATACCCACATTGAATTTATTTCTATTATGCAGCTTTGCTTTGCCTCTGTGATCTTATGCGCATTTTTTGTTTTGAGTGCAGGACCTGTCAAATTTTGTATTCCATGGTGGGTGGCTTGACTTCCAAGATTTCTACCTCTATGTCCCTCCCATAGTGAAGGTCTTACTGGCACAGGTGGGTTTCGGAGAGTTTCTATCCTGCCCCACCATGAGGGCTGACACCGCCTATCTGAAGGCCCTGATTGAACGGTTTTGCCCCGAGACGATGACCTTTCACATGCCGTATGCAGAGATGACTTTGACGCCCGTCAATTGGGCCATGATTATCGGCATCAGCATAGGGGGGATACCAATATTCGATCTCGTGGTGCCGAGTTGAGAGGACATCATCAGATTGATCAGGGCATATCCCCTCGCAGGCAGACACATGGCACCAAGGTCAAGATGTCTTGGCTGACCTCACTTTATACACCTGATGAGTTAGTGGATCTGGGTCAGCCAGACAGGGTGCTCTACATCACGCCAAAGCGAGCGATCTTCCTAACCTGCATTACTCTCTTGGTCCTGCTTGGTAAGACCCTTTTCACCAATGCAAGCGGTGGTCGAGTTAGCCTAGCCCTGCTGAGTGTGATGGACAACTGGGGTGACATTCACAGGTATGACTGGGGAGGGGCAGGGTATGCATGGCTGATGTACGTACAACTTGGCTCGGGTCACGATCGGGGATTCAAAGTCTGCTGTAGGTTTTTGGGTCGCCTTGGAGGTAATTCCTCACTCCTTTGCCTTTGCCATTTTATTTGAATGACATTATATGCTACTGACCTGCTCTTATGTACTGCCCCTTTTTAGGTATGGGGATATCACAACTTTCACCTTGGGCACCCACTTCTTCACTCGGAGGAGCTCACCTATCCTTTACTAAGCAACTGGAATCAGGCTCGGTGTTATGACGTAGGCCTAAAGCACTTGGAGATGGGTCTGAGGTCCCAACTCGACCTGATGGTTACTAAGCAGGTAAAACTCTTTTTCAACTTTGTTTGTTCCAACTCAGAAATCTCCTTTTATTGATGTGCTAATTGCTTGGCCCCCCTCTTTTTTTTGGCTTGGACAGATCCTCCCTAACCCATACCTTGCATCCCCCTTCTGGGACCAAGCAGCTATAGGCCCCTCTCACCTTTTTAACAATCGCCACGCCATTTTTTTCTATGGAGCATGGGCCAAGGTTTATTATTTAGGAGAGTGAGTGGTGCACCAGTTCCAGGGTTACTATGCCATAACTGTGGTCCCTTCGACAGATGTTTGGTATCCTGTTGGCAGTATCAAGGAGCTTACGGCGACCTTCTTCAATAGCAGGCTCCCCATCCATGCTCTCCATGTGCCTCGGGACTATCATCTTTGGTACGAGTGCCTACCATACCGGTTTATCTTACCACATTTTGTACCTAGCGCCAATTTTCCTACATTCGGTGGCCTACTCGGACAGGTAATTCTTCTTAGCTGGGATTAGTTCCCTTTATGCTTTAATTCGGCCTTCGTCCCTTCTAAGCAGATCTTTATTTTGTTCACAGTTTGCTCTAGGGGATGATTCGGATGGTGAAGGCGGGACGAGTGCAGCTGATATGTCAGGGGAAGATCCCTCCGGTGTTGGCCCTTCTGGTGTTGCTCCCTCGGGCGAGGGCTCTTCGGGTGCTAGTCTGTCAGGTACCTCTCATGCTTGTATCCCTGGTGGCTATCCGCCCAAGGTCTATGAGACCTTCCGGCGCCTGGATGACAGCTTCCTTTCGGGCCACTACACGGACGTGGATTGACAAGCGTGGCTTTCTACTGAGGCGACCCATGTCCCTCCTCCTGAGGTGGTCCCAGGGGTAATTCTTCTGATGGCTCAATCTCTCTCTATTTCGGCATCCTTCTGGACATGCCTTTAAGATTGTCCTGATAACTGATGTTGTATCATTCTGAACGTAGGACATCAACTCGGTCATGGAATATGCAGAGTATCATCGTCACCTTGCAGAGCTTAGGGAGGTGGAGACAGTGAGTGCCTTGCTGTTCTTCTTCTCTTATTCATTTCTTTATCATTTGTCCCTCAACTGATCCTGACTCTTGATTTTGACTGTGCCTCGCAGCGTGCCCGTGCCAAAGAGTTGCGCTCCTTGCTTAGTAGGATCTTGCAGGCGTGGTCTAGGGTGGGGGACATAAGGACCTTCCAAAGCTCCTCTCGCCGTCGCAAGAAATCAAAGGGCGCGAGCAAGGAATAGGCTTCTAGTTTTTGTTTTGAAAACTTAGTACTCTTTGGGATTTGATTTGGATTTGTTTAAACATTTTGGGGATGGTTGATGTGATACCTTGGATTATTATTTTTTTGGAAAATATTTTTAGTTTTCTGCTCTAATTTTATGCCATGATTTCTTTGTATCGGATTTGTTTCTCTGCAGGATGCATTTTGCCAAAATGCTCTCAGAAAGTGACTTTTTAGGTCGCATTCTTTGATGTAGGATCAATCATGCACATGAATAAACAAAGTAATTGTCAAACTGTTAGTGAAAGGATGTGTATAAAATAATAAAATAAAATAAAAAAACAAAACGGGTGTAAGTCCCCATAGCTAGGTCCCGAGATGGCTGAAGATGGGGGACCTGTAGTGTGGCGCAACTATTAGTTGATCCAGGTTGAAGTCCCAGGAAATTAGTGCTGGTGCAACTAACAGTTGCACCAGGAAAAAATGGGAGCAATAAGAATCTAGCGCAACTAATAGTTGCGCCAGGCTTAGCCTAGGGGAGAAAAATATTGGCGCAACTAATAGTTGCGCCCTGTTTAACCTGGGGGGCAGTGGGTCCTTATATATCCGAGTTAGTCCAAAAATCACTTCTTTTTTGTTTGACTTGGCCTCTTTGACTGGTTCTTTTTGCTCTTGCTTTTCCAAGGCGGGTCCATCACCATAAACTGATTTTTATCTTCTCAAAAGATCTTTGTACGTTTTATGGACCTGCTTTCTAACCCTCCCTTACGTGTAGGGCCTAGAGCCAATTTAACCCCTTCCTTGGGCTTGGCGCCCAAATTTCTAACAGCCTGGTTTGAGAGCTTGAATGAGAGTGAGCTCGCCGACTTGGAGCGCCTTGGGCTATCTCGCCTTCCTTCCTTTCTGGAGGTTCCTCCATGGTGGGAACTCCTTTACGCTACCGCTTCATCTTGGGATGTGAATTTCCATGTATTCCGTTTTGGGAAGCAGGAGCTAACCCCAACCCTCGAGGAGCTATCAAATCTGTCTGGCCTAAAGCTTCACAAGGGTCTTATAAGAGTCACGCCTTGGCCGCGCTACTCCAAATCCATCCACCTTACTCTCGGTTTGAAGAAACTTGAGTATGAGAAAAGTCTCATCGGGGGGCCCACAAGGTGTTCGCTAAAATTCCTCAAAGAACTTTTCGGTGACGAAAGTCTCTGAAAATTGCCGGTTAGGAACATTTTCAACGTGAAAGCTCTAGCACTCGGTCTCATCTCTGAAATCCTCTTTTTTATCGGGGGGAGAGCTTCTCCTTGGCAATTTGTGGCATTTTGACTGAGCTGGAGGCGGGCCGATCCATATGCATTTGGTGCTCGCCGAGCTGTATTGAGGCCTTGATTCATTTGCTTTGGGCAAGGTGGAGGGCCTTCGGGGGTTCCCCTTGTTGCTTCAAGTCTGGTTGGGTGAGCACCTCGCTATCTTGGGGCCTGTGCCCCACATTTATATTGCTTGAGGTGAGGCGGCCTAGTACTTTCTGGGTAGGTGCCATTTGCTTCCACATGGCGATGTGTCAGCTCTAAAACTTTGGTTGATCGATGCCAAGCTGACATGGAGGCTTCCTTGGTTGGACCGGACCTTCCCAGTAGTTCACTCTAGAGACCATGAGGGCATCACCCTCTTAGGATTGACTGGCAGTACCTTCTACTTCCCTTTCCAGGTATTGCGCCAAATTGGCTGCCCTCAGTAAGTGCCTTGCGAGGCTAAACCCCCTCTATGTGATTTGATCTTTTCTACGGGGTCCTCTAGAGACATAGATCGGATTGCTACTCTTTGGGAGACATGCCAGTCGACGCTGATGTGTGATTTGAGCAGGGAGATGTGGTTAGAAATTCTCCTGAGTACGAGGCCTGGCTATTGACTGAGCAGCCTGTTGCTGATGGCCCAGATTCGACAGAGATCGTTGATACTGGAGGCCCCTAGCCAAAGAAAGAGACGACACTCCGAACCCGTATCGAGCTACTTGTGGATGAGAAGAGGGTCCTGCAAGAGCTTTTGGTACAAGAAAAAGTTAGAGCGGGCACAGCAGAGAGCGAGGTCCTCCATTTGAAGGGATCATTAAGCGTCGCTTTTGGAGTCGCTGACTCTTCTCGGAAGAGGTATAAGAACCTGCATGGTTGCTAGCTGACTGAGCGGAATGTCCGAAAAGATGACCTTCATGCTGAGATTAGTGCATTAAAGCGCAAGCTGGGCTACTAATTTGTTCCTGCACACGTAACTTTTTGCACAGATCAGATACACAAAAAAGGGGGCATAAAACCCCTTTACAGATACACACATTTTTGGTATAAACATTTTCTTTATGTTTTTGTTTTTGTTGTTTTTTGTAAAAAGGGAAAGCATGCTAGTCATCACACCGGCTATTTTTTGGGATGTGGTGTAAGCGATGCATTTTGTAAATGAAAGGTAGTTTATTATACCTATCTACACAGATCTTTTGGTCTTTTGGTTTTGTTTTGTGCATTTTTGGTGCCTTAATCACTGGGTGAAACCTTGTGAAACCCCAGGTTTCTCTTTTGAGCATTGTCGAATCCTTCTTTGACTGGTTGACTCTGAAAGAGTTTCAATAGTCTTACCAAGGTCAAAACATCCATCCCTTTAGATTGAGTCAACCCTTTCTCCTTACCTTGAGTCATACGTTTGACAAAGCAGTTTCATGAAAATAATTCTAGTCGGGACTCGATTTGAACTAGCATGAGCGGCCCCAAAAAAGGGACCAGGGAGAGTAATCAAGAGGGCTTTTTTTTTTTTTTTTTTTTTAAACATTAATCATTTAAACCAAACCTTACTTTTATTTTCTTTATTCTTTATTCTTTTTATATAATCTCCTTTTTTTTACCCATGGTGCCCTTCCAGTTTTCACCACGTCCATGGGTTTAGCTCTCATAACCCAAGCGCCCTTTCGGGTTTTCACCTAGTCCGCACAAACTTGTTGTTTTTACCCGTAGCGCCCTTTCGAGTTTTCACCACGTCCATCTTGCTTTGAGCTTGTATTATTATTATTTTTATTATTATACATTTTTTCTTTTTTCAATAGCCACGACATAGACGTCGATTCCATCATAGCCGGCCGGATGGGGCTCTGGTGTCGTCTCACAACTCGGCTTGTGTTGACTTAATAGATGTTATGACTGCTTGTAAAGCTAAAAGAGGGCTTTCTTCAGGGTGTAGCTTGGCCATGGGTTAGGTTAGGATGTGAAGGTATGCTAGGCTAAAAGGGTTTCCTTGATACGGCTTCAGTTTTCTCAACATACTTTCTTCCTTTGGGGGTTTTTTTTATTGTACATGCCCCATGATTCTTCTACATTTTTTTTTTCTTTTTGCTCCATTTCAGGCAATCTCTTTTTGTAATTTTGCTTTTCTAATTTTTTTTGGATTTTGATGGTAATTTCACTTCTCCTTTTTTTGTGTATGTACATATATTTTTTTTTTAAACAGGGGCTATTTGAAAGAAAAAGGCCCAGACTCAAATGGGGTAGCAAAGGATATCATCATTTTTAGGGATGCTTTTTGGCTACTGTGCTTGGAATGATGACCTCTTTTAAGTGATTCTTAAGCAGTCACACATCTGTTTCACCAATAGTTACATTTTGTGATAGACTAAGAGTAGAACCATCGGACGTATCCAACATTGATGGGCTCAGGAAGATGATCTCCGTCCATGGTGGCGAGGCAGATAGCGTATCCCGACAGCACTTCTTAAATGACATAAGGTCCTTCCCAGTTCGGCTTGAACTTCCCTCTCGGATCGGCATGGAGGGATGGGAAGATCTTCTTCAACACAGTGTCTCCTACCTTTAGATTTCGACCGCGGACATGTTTATTGTAAGTGCTTGCGATTCGCCCTTGGTAAACTTGAGTATGACACAAGGCTAGGAGTCTCTTCTCGTCCAATAAGTTCAGCTGTTCAAAGTGGGATCTCTCTCTCTCTCTCTATTTCGGGTAAGCCTGATTCTATGAGGATTCGAAGTGAGGGTACTTTAACCTCTACTGGTAGGACGACCTCAGTTCCATATACAAGGGAGAATGGTGTTGACCCTATAGCAGTACGGATCGACATTCTGTAGGCCCATAAAGCAAATGGCAGTATCTCAGTCCAATCTCAATAGGTGACTACCATTTTCTCTAGGATGCGGACGACTGTCTTGTTTGCAGCTTCTACAGCTCCATTAGTTTGAGGCCGATAAGGTGACGAGCGATGGTGCTTGATTTTGTATTGCTCACAGAAGGCTCGGATGTGCTTATTCATAAAGTTTGTGCCTTTGTCAGTGATGATGTCCTTGGGTACTCCAAATCAGCACATAATTTTATTCTTGAGGAATTTCTTGACGTGACTGGCTGTGATGTTGGCATAGACATCGCTTCCACCCACTTGGTGAAGTATTCAATGGAAACGAGGATGAACCGATGCCCGTTCGATGCTTTCAGATTAATCATTCCGACGACGTCAAGGCCCCAGGTAGCAAACGGCCAAGGAGTGGTCATGCAGTGAAGATCGATGGCAGGAGCATGTATCAGACTGGAGTGTTCTTGACACTTGTAGCATTTTTGAACATGTTTACAGCAATCTGATTCCATAGTGGTCCAAAAGTATCCTTGCCGTAAAATTTTCTTAGCAAGCATGTGACCGCTGACGTGGGCTCCACATACCCCCTCATGGATCTCCTTCATAATATTGACTGCTTCACTTTCTGTAAGGCACCTGAGTAAGATGTTATTATACGACCGCTTATACATGCATTCCCCACAAATGACGTAGCCTGCCGCTAGACGTTGAATGGTTCATCGATCCATCTTAGATGTACCCTCAGCGAAAGTTAGGGTCTCAAGGAAATTCTTGATATCTGAGAACCAAGGTGGGTCATCATCAGGCTTAATAGGTTCCTCAATCTGGAGGCAGAAGGCTAGCTCATTCCTCTGCTCGATCATGATCGGCCTCATCTCAGCACCGTATGGGATTTCTATCATTGACGCCAAAGTTGCTAGTGCATCAGTAAAGCGATTCCTTATCCGGGGGACATATGAGAATGTCACATCTTGGAAGCAAGCTATCAGGTCCTCGAGGTGCTCATGGTAAGGGATCAGTTTCTCATCTTTTGTCTTCCAATCACCGTTCGTCTGCCATATGATTAACTGTGAATCACCAAACACTCAGAGGTGAGTTATATTCAGATCAAGAGCCGCCTACAGACCAGTGGCACAAGCTTCGTACTCAGCCATGTTGTTTGTGTAAGGGAAATTGAGCTTAATAGAGACCGGTATATGGATCCTTTCGGTGAAATCAGAATGGCGCCAACTCCCTGACCTTCGACATTTGCGGCCTTGTCAAAGTGCATTACCCATGATTCCTCTGCTTCCTCAGTATCGTCTTCCGTCATGAATAGGATGTCCTCATCAGGGAACTCGATTCTTAAAGGTTCATAATCTGGCAAAGGATTATCGACGAGATGATCAGCAAGTGCCTGTCCCTTAATCGACTTCTGAGTGACATACGTGATGTCAAACTCAGACAATAGCAACTGCCATTGTGCAGTCTGCCCAGTGAGAGTTGGCTTCTCGAAAAGGTATTTCAGCGGGTCCATTCGGGCTAAAAGTAGAACGGCCTGGGATAGCAAGTAATGGTGGAGCCTTTGAGTAGCCCATACAAGAGCTAGGCATGCTTTCTCCAGATGAGAATAGCGTGTCTCATAATCAGTGAATTTCTTACTCAGATAGTAGATGGCCTTCTCTCTTCTGCCCGTTTCATCATGCTGCCCTAAAACACATCCCATCAAAACTTCCATCATGGAGAGATACATCAGGAGTGGTCTCCCCGACTCAGGTGGTACTAAAATAGGTAGATTAAGGAGGTAGCCTTTGATTTTATCGAATGTTGCCTGACAATCATCATTCCATTCAACGAGCGAGTTCTTCCTTAGTAGCTTGAAGATCTGTATGCAGATTGGAGTTAGCTGCACAATGAACGGACTGATATACTATATTCTGCCCAAGAACCCTCTAAACTCTTTCTCAGTAGACGGTGGTGGCATTTCAGTGATGGATTTTACTTTGACTGGGTCGACCTCGATCCCTCTCCTACTGACGATGAATCCTAACAATTTTTCAGACATAGCACCAAAAGCGCACTTCTGTGGATTCAAACATAACCTGTACTTTCTCAGCCTCTCAAATAGCTTCTGAAGGTTTACCAGATGGTCACTTTGCTCTGGTGACTTGGCTATCATATCATCAACATACACCTCAATCTCTCGGTGCCTCATGTCGTGGAATAGTGTAGTCATAGCTCTCTGGTACATTACACTGGCATTCTTCAGCCCAAACGGCATGACCCGATAGCAAAAGGTTCCCCAGGGGGTAATGAATGCTATCTTCTCGCGATCAAACTCTACCATCTTTATTTGATTGTATCCCAAAAATCCATCCATGAAAGAGAGCATCCCGTGCTTAACAGTGTTATCGACCAAGATGTCGATGTGTGGCAATGGGAAATCATCTTTTGGGCTCGCTCTGTTCAAATTACGTAAATCGATGCACATGCAGAACTTTCCATCTTTCTTCAGTACAATATTGGCTAGCCACTACGGGTATTTAGATACCATGAGAAATCCTGCATCATATTGCTTGATGACCTCATCCTTGACTTTCAAAGATCCACTCGGATCGTAGATGTCTCACCGCTATCGGGCTTCATATCGTGGTAGAGGGGCAACTTGTGACCAAATTGACCAAATCGGTATCGGACTAGGCACTTGGTATGATCGAAGGAAACTGATCATGCTTTCTCTTTCTTCGGGAGACAACGATGTTCCGATCTTGGTTATCTTAGGAATCTCCTTAGTCCCTAAATTGACGTCTTCAGTTTCCTCGACAATCGGGGTACGGCCATGCTTAAAGTTGGCAAATCGGTCAAGGAGCTTATTAGAGAGCTCCTCCAAGGTGATATCCTCGTCCAGACTCGTAACTCCCACCTCTTCTTGTATTTCTACAGGAAAGGGGTCGATTTTACGTGGGAAGGGTATTTCGATTAAGGCATCCTTTTATGGGACTTTTTCTGGAATTTTAAATGACGATATTTTTAGACTTTGGATTTTTTCAATATTTTTGGGATTTTATATTTTTTCCATGTTTTTGAGATTTTGTATTTTTTCCATGTTTATGAAATTTTTGTTTTCTTCAAAGACGGACCCTTGGCAAGGTTGGTTGCTATATATACAAGGTATTGGCAGCCAAGGGCTTATTTCACTCTTTATAAGTTTTTTTTTAGGAAACAAGTGCCAAACTTTAGGTCACACCCTGCTTTCAGAGTTTTGGGCAAAGATGCCCAGCTGCGTACCTGAGGGGCTGCTCCTTTACCTTTTGGGATGGAGGGTGCTGACTGATATGGCTCATTAGAGTCAGCCTCCATCATATTAATCCCCATTTCATCTAAGATGATGTCCTCAAATGTCAATACCGTTTTGTGGTGATTTACCACAAGGGGAGTTTGTTCAGGCACTGGCCATCATTCTTCGAAAAGGGACAACGCAGCCAAATCTATCTCCAAGCTAGGAAGGGAGATCTGGGGATTGGTGGGATGGATTGGGGTTATGGGTTTGTGTGGGGTCAAATGTGTTACCCCATTCTAGTCGATTTTTATGACCCTAGCACTAACAAAGGAATCCCTAATGTGCGACCTACGATGAGGGTTCTCTTCTATGTTGATTCCTCGAGCTCTTGCCGCTACAGCGACCCTGACTTTTTCTTTAGCCTCTCGGACCTCTTCCTCCATGGGCTTGTATCCCAGCCCGAATCTTACTTTCTATCCCTTAGCCATAACTGGCTCTCTTCTTCCTTGTAATCTGGGCTCGAGCCCTCAGCCTTTCTGATAGCCCCACTTCTGGAGCATAGCCACCGCTGCTACCATACCGCCTCTTATTTTATGCATGATGCCCTCAATGGGCTCTAAGAGTATTGCTAACACCTCATATTCAAAACTGTGGAGGTCAAAATCCTCGACAGTGTGCGGCACGTCCAACACATTGAGTTTTTTTATGCTATTGGCGGCTTTTTCTTTCTCACTGTGCCGCTCGCTGATGATTGTAACAATTTTGTGCCCAGACACAAACTTGAGTTTCTGGTGCAAAGTGGAAGGTATGGCTCTGACCTCATGCAGCCATTGGCATCCCAACAATATATTAAACAAGGATTTGAGATCCATGACTTGAAATAAGATGGAGAAGGTCATTGGCCCGATCAACAGCTCAAGATCAACTTCTCCCATTATTTCTCTCCTGGTATTATGAAATCCTCTAGTGCTGGTTCTGGTGGGCCTCAACATGCATGGATCGATCTCGATCTTAGAGGCGATTCTTAATGGGCATATATTCAAGGCGGACCCATTATCAATCAAAACTAAGGGAATGACCATATTTCCAAACTTAATGGTGGGTCTGGGACCAGCTCCTCCAGTAGGATGTGGGGGTAGTGGCACTTGGTGAATATTGGCATGCTGAGAAGGTGCAGGGGGAATGATTTTCTCGATATCGATCAAATCCTGGATTGTGTGCTTCAATGGGAAGCAGCGATCAGTCAGGTGACTCGGACCCTAATGAAAACTGCAATGTATATTCGGGTCATAGTTCTTTGGGATTGGATGGGGAGGAGGTTACGGTTGATGAATAGTGACTAATCCTTTTTCACTAATAAAGGTAGAAGTACACTCAACGATTGCCCTAGGGGCATGAAAACTTGGTCGTAGCAGGCTCTCCTCTGCTCCGGAGTCATTTGCATTCCTTGCCCATTCCCTATTCTCTGCATCTGCTCAGGCCTAGCTAGTGCTAGTGGGGCAGCCTGAAATTGAAACGGGGTTGTATTATTATTGGGCCTAGTATTGGCAATGTTCTAGACATCACCCCCTATTCTCTTATTATTCCTTTGCTCTGAAAACCTCCTAACCCCGCTGGGTCCACTTGGAATGTTCTTACTCAGATGGCCCGCCCTGATGGCATCCTCACATCGGTTAGCATTTCTCACCAGATCAGCAAAGCTGGACTGCTGCTGGTACACCAAAAAGTCTAAGATCACTGGCAGAGTATTCTTTGAGATCATCTCAATCTGCTCATCATCAGGTATTCTATCTCTAACCTAAGCTACCAGGGCTCTCCAGTGTCCCAAGTAGTCATTGAAGGTCTCGTTCTGGTTCTATTTCAAGCGAGCCAAGTCTGACTTTCGCGGCTCAATGTCTATATTGTAGAGATATTGTTCTTGAAAGAGGTGTGTCAAGTCCCTCCATATTTTTATCATGGATGGTTCTAAAGATGTCAACCATCTTAAAGCCAGACCAGTCAGACTCTTCTGAAAGACTTTTATTAGTAGTCTGTCATCCCCTCCGTATTGGCTCATGTCCCCACAGTAGGACTTTAGGTGAGCAATCGGATTGCCAGTGCCATTATATTTGTCGAAGGCAGGCATTTTAAATTTGGGGGGCAGGGGGACCTCAATGAACAAGCATAAATCTATGAAGTCCATGGCGTGGATTTCAGCACCACCCATTTTCATTTGCTACTTTTGTATTTTGTCCAACTGTTCTTTCAGCTGCTCTGATTCTTTCGATACAGGGGCAGCTTTCTCAGCTGTTAGTTGGACTTCACTCTGGGCCACCAAGGTGTGGGCAATTATGGGAGGAGGGTTAAGGCTGGTCAATGCCCCAGTGTAGGCCCCACTATTCCTAATCTCATCCTCCTCATATTGTTGGTCGGCATAATGTGTAGTGAGGGCGGGATTCTCTTGTTGTTGTTGCACCGGTTGGACGGGAATGACATGAGTGAGGTTTGGGTGAGCCCATTGGGGGTGAGGGGGGGTTTGTTGGGTGATGGGAATTTTGTTTTTGGGGTGGGACCTGATGGGGCCATTGGGTATGGGGGAAGGTTTGGAGATGGCCTTGGGGTGTGGGGCCATGGGAAATTTGGGTTTGGGGTATGGCATGGACTTGACCCGACTATGAAGGTTGGGTGAAATGTTGGGGGTATTGTGGAAAGTATGAGTGTGGGGTTTGGGTTTGGGCCATGAAGCCTTGGTCATTTTAGGCCAGGGGCCACTGATGGATTTGGGCCATGGGCCCTGGGTAGGTTTGGGCCATGGGCCCTTGATGGGTTTGGGCTATGGGCCCTGGGTAGGTTTGGACCATGGGCCCTAGATGGGTCTGGGCCATGAGCCTTGGTGGGTCTAGGCCATGGGCCCTTGGTGGGTCGGGACCATGGGCCCTTGATGGGTTTGGCCTAATGAGCCCTTATGGGTCTGGGCCATGGGCCCTGGGTAGGTTTGGGTGGTGGGGTATTTGGCCATGGGGCCCTGGGATATGTGGGAAAAGCGGGTTTGGGCCAATGGGCCTTGGGGTATGTGGGAGGTTGGAGATTGGGCCATTTGGCCTTGGGGTGTATGGGTAGTGGGAGGTTAGGCCATGGGGCCTTGGGGTATGTGGGTAATGAGGGTTTGGATGGTGTGGATTATGGGGGGTTGATGGGGGTCATTGAGGAGTGAGGCATGGAGATTGGCTAGGGTGTGAGATGGGTTTAGGGACATGGGGTGTGGAGGAGGGGGGGTTGAGAAGCCTTCCACATGGAGTAGACTTGGAACATCTCCTCCATCATGGTCATGGAAGGAGGATTGGATGTGGGTGGTGGAGAGGGGAAATTGGGCATGGCCCCGGTATGATCGGGCATGGCCATGGTAAGAGGTGGGATATGGGGTGGATTGGAGAGTTGAGGTGGGGTAAACTATGGGGAGGGATTAGGGATATTTAGGGATGGTGGTTGGTGGGGTGTGGATGTTTGGAAGAAACTGGGCATGGCCCCGGTAAAAATGGGCATGTCCCGGGTAGATGCGGGGATTTGTGGGGGGTTTGATAGGGCGGAAGTGGTGTATGTGAATGTGGGTGGTGGGGCCTATAGGGGGAAGATGGGAAATGGGGCATGGATGTGGATTACGAGAATGGGTTTGGGTTTTGTATGGACATGGGTGGGAAATGTGATGGATTTTGTATGGGCATGGTTTGAGCAAAAGACGGGGAGTTAGGGATTGGACTTTGGATGTTTTGGGAGGTAGTGGTTGGGAAAATCTGGGCGCCAAACAGGCCGGTAACGGCAAAGGGTGATTGAGTGAGGGGGATGGTGGAAAAGACTTCCCTTGAATGGGAATGGGTTGGAGAGTGTGGTGGGGATGTGTCGAGATCGGCATAAGCCGGGTCCACTACCCACGACATTCTATGGGAACGGGTTGGGTAAGGGTGCCTTGGATAAGGCCCAAAAATTCTCCTTCTTCCCCTACGGGACAGCGGAGGGCAAGATGATGCCGTTGTGCAGGCACCACAAACTATATATATATATATTTTTTTGGTTTTGATTATATAGTTTTTTTTGAAAAAGTTTTGAAAAACAAAGGTTCTGAGGCCTTGGAATTCCCTTTTCGGGTGGCTCTCGTACCTTTATTCAAGACTCGCGGAGACAATTCTGACGCACTTCGGAAGAATCGAAGGAGAACCTTCGATCTATTGAAGGCACAGAAATTGAGGCAAACAACCCGATCCCTCGGAATGAGCCAATAAGAGGTTGCCCTCTTTTGACCGACAAGGGCGTATTGGGTGTCGGAGATGGCGGGGCCTAAACAAGGTACTAAGCACACTGATCGGGGGACTCGGGAGGTGAAGAAGGCCATAGATTCGGGCTAGTGTGCTGTTAAACAGACCTAGCGCAACTAATACATGCGCCTAGGTTGCAGGGCACCTTTTTTACACTGACGCAACTATTGGTTGCGCCAGGGTAAAAATTTGGATTTTAAAGCTTGCGCAACTATTAGTTGCGCCAATTATAAATTCTAATTTTTTACACTGGCATAACTAATACTTGCGCCAGGCAAAAACTAATGTTCCAGAACTGATGACAGCAGGCACCAACACTCGAAATGAGTCTTTTTTTGGTTTTTGTGGAAGCTAGTCTTCTGAGAACTGAGCTATTTTTTTGGTGATCGATTCTCTCCATACCGCACCTAACGGGTTTGAGTCAGGTATAACTCGCTAGCGCGGTTCCCAAGGGTTTTAAGCTTCAGAATGGGAACCCACCGATATACCTCCAGCGCAAGTGCCTTCTCAGATACTAGGTGTGTTGGGACTTTCTGGATCATCACCACTAGGGGCTGCCGCCATACTAAGACCCGGGTGGTTGTGTGTTTGCCTAATCCCAACCCTTTTAAAATCTATCCCGTAAAAATAAATTAATTAAGCTCCCTAACTTCATTCAATTTTTTTTTTTTTTCAAAGCTTTTCTCTTTTTTTGAAAGTTTTCTTTACTTCAATGACCAGGGGTGATGACCGCATGCCACCACTACGGGCCGACGTCCACTGTTGGGATATGAGTACACAAGTAGGTCCGCCAACCGGCTAAGGCACTTTAAATGATGAGAAAGTAAGGAAATTAAAAAACAATGCCCAAGTAGGCTCGCCGATCGGCTAAGGCACTTAAAATGACGAAAAAGTAAAGAAATTTAAAAGACAATGCGCATGTAGGCCCGCTAATCGGCTAAGGCTCATAAATGACGGGAAAGTAGGGTGAGAAAAATTTTACTAACCATTATTACTAAACAGCAATAATGGTTAGTAAAATAAAAAATAAATGGCCAAATTTTAAGGAGAAGCTCTACAAGCTATCCCCAGCAGAGTCGCCATTTGTGTAATCGTGGGATTCGTGATGATCCCGTCACGACGATACGCTCGCTAGCAAAATATAGAGTCGCCACCCGGAGCTTTCGGTGTCCCGGGAAACCTAGTTCATTTTTATGAGCATCGAAGTACTAAAAATATAACTCTGATTCCGGTCCACACCAAGGGCTCTTGGGTAGGGGCTTCGGTTATCGATCGGGAAGGTGTTAGGCACCCAATCAACCCGCTTAAAGCGGTCTCTACTAAAGGCCAAAAATAAAATGAAGTAAAAGAAAAGAAAATAGCTTCCTCTTACCCAGAAGGGCTTAGAATCCTATTTGTGCCCTCCGTCCCTATCGAAAAGTCGGCGGCATAACGGCACAAATGGGAGGATGGAGGGAGCTAGAAAGAGATAGGAGAAGAAAGGGGAGAGCCAGAGCCCTCGGGCCCTTGTAGCACCGTAGGAGAGCCTTGTGTGGCTTGCTTTGATGAGCTTTTGAAGGCTTGTATGGTGGAAAGAGGGGTTCTAACCTCTAAGGCTTGCTAGCTAGGAAGTACAGAGGGAAAGTAAGTAGGTAGCATATACCTAAACTAAGGGATCTAAGGTGAAAAATATCACTCAAAGGAGGTTTTGAAATTCTAGATTTTGTATGGGAAGTGTGTACCAAAGGGAGAAAGATCTTCTCACTTTAAGCTCTTTCTCTCTTAGGCCAAAATTCTCAACCCTTAAACCAAGGGGTGGGGCCCTCTATTTATAGGAAATGAGTGGATTAGGAAACCACTTAAGAGCTAAATGGGTTTAGCAATTAGGTAATCTCACATCTAAGGATTCCTAGGGTTTTTGGAGCCTTGAGATGTGTGAGAAGGTCCTCCAATGGTGGATGATGGGGTGAGGCCTTAAGCTACTTGAAGGGTTGCGTATAGGCATTAAAAGAGTGCAATAGAACTATCAAAACACACTCTAAGGATCAAGGTGGTCAACAGTCAAACCCCAATCATGATTTTTGAGGCAAAATCCAAAGGTTACTATTCATATGCCTGGCATAACTATTATACTGTAAAACAGTTTTAAACAGTGCCTGGAAGTTCGTTCGTGAGGGTGGGCCCCACCTTTAACCTTAGTTCAACTAATAGTTGCGCCAGGCTTAAAATCTGGGAGAATTGGCCTGGTGCAACTAATAGTTGCGCTAGACAAAATTATAACTGGCGCAACTATTAGTTGCACCAAATCCCTACGGGGGCCCACCTGAATTTACACTTCTGCCCTCCGGGTTCGGTCTGCCATATCATTTTATGTATACCTTCGATTCGGGCGATTCTTAGACCGTTGGAAAGCTGACGACTTCTACTTTTCAATGGTATAAGATTTGATCATAGTACATGGTTGTAGCTGGTTCTGGTGCTTCCCTCCTCATCCATGGCTTGATAAGATTAGGTTTAGGCTCAGGACGGGTTCTAAGGGTCGGGATTGATTTCTAAAGGTTCGGGGCAGGTTCCTAAGGGATCTAGGGTGATTCTTAAGGTTTTTAGAATAGTTCTTAAGGGTTCTAGGGTGGTTCCTAAAGGTTCCATACATGCTATCAAAAGCTCAGAAGTGCACCTATCTCGAAAGGATCGGGCCTTGGGCCAAATTTGGGTGTCTACAGATTCGTTTAGTTGATATGAATGTACAATGTTTATTTTCTTTCTTTTGTATATCTCTATTTTTACCCTGCTACACACCCACATTTATCTTTGACACAGTGAGGACACTACTCATCATAGGTTTGGGGGTGTGGCAAGGTATGCCAATGGATAGTTAATAGTAGTGCCGCAAGGTTCAATAGAAATAGAGAAAATAAAGTAAATTACCACCTGAATTTTTTTAAGGAAAATAAAAAACCTTTTAATATTGGAATATGCTGCAGTTCTAACACTATAATGAAGCAAATGTCAAAAAATTTTATTCAAAAATTAGCACTTAGTGAACTTGAAAGGAGAGAAGATCTGTGAGGATACTCCCCAGAAAATTTGATGGAAGACCATACCTAGTGAGATTTGGGCTTGAGAAATTTTTTCTAGAAGAGTGTCTTGGCAAATTTTTTCTGCTCTAAGGACTAATTGGATCTAGCTTTAATCACTAGAAGTTAGGCGAATCCAAGTTGAAACAACTTAATAACATTCTTGACATTGAGGACATGAAGTAAGGCCATTCCTTGGACAGTTTGAGCTTAAAATACCCTTACCCTTTGAACTTCCCTTGATACACACCATTTGAGCCTTAAAATCAAAGTTTTTCTTTGATAAAAACTAGAAAATTTGAACTCAAAACCTCAATGACCTGATGCAGCCTGACCCTCACTCTGAGATTTCAGAAGGTAAAGGAGAAGGAATTGAAGAGGTTAGAGGAGCAAGGTTTGACAATTTGGTAAAAGAAGAAGAAAATACATGTGAAGGCAAGAGTGATAAGTAATTGTGGCATGCCAGCCCATAAAAAGAAAAGAAAAATGTAGAAAAATATAAAAAGCATACATAAAGAAAAGACAAACAGAAAAGCAAAACCAAAAATAAGAGAAAAATCACTTCATTGGATTTTGAAAGAAAAGAGAAAAAGCTGGCGACTTTGGCTCTAAAAATTCAAAGAAGATGAAGATTTATGCATAAATGAAGAAGGTGTACATGTCACCTCCTTACCTTTATTGATTTCTGGAATCCCATTCCACCCTTTGATTCTTTATAAACTTCACCCATGAATCACATTACAACCCAATAAAAAGTCCTTACTGATCTGAAATTAATTGAGTTGTCATGTGGAGACAAGGATTTGTCTGATCTATGGTGAAAAGAGTTAGAAAATTTCAGAAATTAGCGCAATGCCTATGCTCATGCTTGCAGTCCTATTTGAGGGTTGTAACTGCTCTTGAGCTGTGTGAACTGATGCACCCTTTTAGTTTCATTCTGAGTGACAACCTTGGTGAGCTTTAGATCTGAAATTAAGTTTGTTGGGGGTTGTATCATAGTAAAAATTCTCAATTTAATAGTTAGCTATGTATTAAATTTCAGATAAAATGCCTTGACATGAGTTGATTGATTATAAAGGAATTGTACTAGAATTTTAGTTTTCTTTTTCAAAAATGCTGTGTTTTTTATAAAAACCTTCTGAACTTAAAGGAACAAGGTGTGGAATGAATTTTATTTTGGCTTGATTTTTGTTCTCAACACGCTGCATTAACTTTAACTGAACCATTGGGGATGTTTGTGGGTAACTTCACTGAAAACCCTCGGGAGACTTCACTCCTCCACTAGGGATCACCTACGGGTTTAAAAGGCTTGATGCATATGTTAAATGCATCTGTGTTCCCTACAAAAGTGGCATTTTTTATTTTCAATAATTGTTTTTACTTTTTCCTTTGCTCAGGGACTAGCAAAGCTTAGGTTTGGGGGTGTGTTAAGCAGTGAAAAATACCATTTTTTTCCTCCTAACCTAACCTCTGTTGGATCCTTGAGCTAACTAACAAGGTGTTTTAAGTATGTTTTATAGATAAGCAATAAAATCCAGCCTTAGTGTAGATATCCACTTAAAAAGGACAAAGAAGCAATCTGCTCCTCATTATGTGTTCACAACAGCCCAAAGGCCTGTCAGTCACGCAATCTAAGCGGTATAAATTCATGAGAAGGTCATGGGATCAACAAAATATGCTTGAGACCAAGCACAATTGCAAAGAAGACAGATTGAACCCACTAAGAGGTTGCTGAGTGCTAACAGATGGAAGACAACACACAAAAGATAGGTGCCAGCTAAAGAAACTCAAGGCAGAAGCTGTCGAGAAGTTTTGAAGTTCAAATGCCGATCTGCCGAGAGGATCCATTAAGTTATCGCAAGGTTCTAGTTGCTTGGCAATAGGTTGTGCTTGCAGTAAAAGAATCCTGTCTACACCTCACCTAAAGGTGCAAGGGAAGCCACGAGGTTCAACTGAACCTATTGAGCATATCGAGAGAAGCTTTCGACAGGGCCTTCAAGAACCTGTCGAGATGATCCCCAACCAGTCAAACACTTCACCAAGTCGACATGTTGATTGTAAACTATCGACAAGATTAATGAAGAACTGAATAGAAGGAATCGAGAGCCACTTCAATCCTATCGAGATATGCCAATCCTATCGACTTGTGTACTTCAACTCAATGAGAGGTTTTCGAAACCTATCAAAATACAGAGCAAGTAGACTAAGAACCTATCGACAAGTTCCCTAAACCACTTGACATTCATTTTGGGAACTTCTCATGGCCCTTCTTTAGCTGCTACAACTTTCGGATTTCGCGCACACGATCCAATTCACGACAGCGATCCCTAGGGGTATATTTACTATTCAACTGAGCACGAGCAGGAACTCTAACTACTTCACATATACTTGTCAGTTGTGAACCATTAGGAGAAAAGCTTCTAAAAGAGGGATCAGCCACATCAGCATAACTGCATTATTCTTTTAAGTTCTGATTGGCTGAAACAGATCTGAGAAAAAGGCATAAATAGAGGAGCAATCACATTAAAGATCTTCCAGAAATTGAGAGAGCCAAAGAGCCAAGTTTGAATTCATTTTCCCTCCAAATTTTCCCTCTCTTTTCCCTCTTCTTCTTCCTTGGTTTTACCCAATTATGGTTGGCTAAAACTTCTCCAGTAGCTAGGGTGAGGTTATGAGCTGTAATTAAGAGTTTCAAAGGCTTTGTAAGGGATTAGATGTTGCACAGATTGTATATCTGAGCACAACATTTATTCGTATTTGATTTCCCTAGTTTGGATACTCCTGTGGGCCAGCCAGAAATGGGGAGCTTGTAGCCTGGCATTCACAGCATCTATAATGGTTAACCTGTTCTAATCAAGACCATTGGCTAATGACAATCTCTAGGATGATCTGTGACCATTCAAGTGGATAGGTCAAAGCCTTAGGATTGTTTTGATTCTCTGGTTAAGATCAGATTCTTATACCAAGCATCTGTCGGGGTCGAACCTGGGGAGTTTGTAGCTAGATGAAGGATTGTTACAGATCTGATCTAAGCATTCCCTTTGATTCATTTAATTTTTAGTGAAAGACTAAATCCCTAGCTGTTGCTCTCCATCCTTTGATTTTTAATCCATTTTCCTTCACTCTGTGCTTTCTTAAAATTTGGATCAACTGCATTTAATTCCTATAGTTTGTAGTGACAAAATCTCAAAACCTCTCCTCTTTCCTATTTTAGTGTAGCTCAAATTAGGATAGAGTGCCAAATCTATTTCAGATATGGAGATTACCATAGTTTATTCACATTTTCCTGTGAACATACCCTTACTTACCTATCAAAACTTGCTGCAATAGCCCTGTATCTTGTCGGTCTAAGAGATTGCAGTTGTGCTGAATCCACCCTCTGTCTTAATTTGATTTTATTTTGCTTTTACCATTACACACTAAATCAGCACACTCGATCTACCCAACAAGTTTTTGGCGCCGCTGCCGGGGATCTGTGATCTAAACTTGGTAGATCTAAGTTTTTTGTAATTTTTAGATTTATAATTTTGATTGCCTGTTAAGTGCTTGACTAATTGCTCCTATAGTATTTTGTAGCTTATTTTTCTCTTCAGATCTGGATCTATGGTGCACCGAGGAGCATTGTGCTAGAGGTTATGCTAAAGTCTATATCCCTCTACTCCTTTTGTTTTTCCTGATTTGTGATTTATAGCTTTATTAGCTGTTTGTGCTCGTTCCTATTTGTTGTGTTTGTTGTGAGCTATACTTTGTGCACTTTGTGCATTGAGATTGTGAGTGGTGTATGTTTGGAAGAACTCTCAACCCTCAGATTGTGCCATTTAACCTAGAGGTTGAAAGGATTCTTAGACCCACACAAACCCCACCTACATCTGCTGCAACTGAATCTGTTGAAATGGGTGAGCAACCAAGGTTGTTGTTGAAGGATTACTATGCACCTGGTGCATATAATTCTCCTTTTTACATACAGTTTCCTGCTGTGGAAACTAATTATGAAATTAAATCTTCAACCATTTAGATGTTGCCTTCTTTCCATGGTTTGAGTAAAGAGGACCCATACAAGCTTGTTGATGAATTCCTTGCCTTGTGTACTACCTTTAACATTACAGGTCTAGGGCCAGAAGCTACCAAGCTTAGGCTATTTTTTTTTTCATTAAAGGACAAAGTCAGGTCCTAGTTATCCTTGCTGCCTCCTAATAGTATCAACTCTTGAGATGACATGTAAAGCCAATTCCTAGCTAAATTCTTTCCCATGTCTAGAACCAATCAGTTGAGAAAGAGTATCCTCTCATTTTCTCAACTCCCAACTAAAGGGTTCCATGAGGCATGGTGTAGACACCCAAATTCGGCCCAAGGCCCGATCAATCCGTACTTCGGGAGAGATGTACCCCTGTGCTTTCGATGGCACTCCTGAACTCGTAGGAATCCACCCAGACCTTTACGAATCACCCTGAACCCTTTAGAATCATTCCCCAACCCTTTGAAGTCACCCCTAAACCCTAGAATCCCTTCCCATACCTAACTTAAACCCTTCTGAGCGGTTGATGGGAGGAGAGCTACAGAATTTCACACAGACCATTACCATAGATGAGCCATATATAATTAGAAAGAGGACTTCTCCAGCTTTCCAACAAGCCAAAGATCACCTAATTTGGAGCAACGGTTCAAAAGTTATGGTTGTTCAAAATTTCACATAAAATCATAGGACTTTTACTCAGGCGTAGATATTACATACGCCCAGCCATTTTTGCCCCAGATTAGTCAGGCGTATATATTATATACGCCTGCCTATTTGGGGGGAAATTTGGCTGGGTTTATATAATATATACGCCCAGTATAGGTGGGACCCACCACGGGCTTCATCTTCTCAAAACTCCCCTGATTTTTGTGAAATTTACTGTTCCTAAACTGGGCGTATATAATATATATGCCCAGCTTAGCTACAGTAACTGTCATCAGTTGCTCGAATTTCCTTCATCTAGTTTGACCCTTTGACCATCCCCTTAGTTAAGGTGGATGTCTTAAGATTGGTTGCACCCCCTTTGAGCTTATTGGCAACCCTTAAGTCACCTTTGGTCTCACCCCATCATCTGCCATTGAAATCGGATCCCCACAACCCTAGGACCTTAAAAACCTAGAAAACCTTAGATGGGGGGATTACCTAATTGCTAAACCCTTTAGCTCTTAAGTAAGGCTCTAACCCTTCCCTTCTCTATAAATAGAGAGGCCCCCCTCTTCCTTAAGGGTTGAAGAATTAAGAGTAAGAATTTTAAGCTTGAGAGAAAGAAAACCCTAGTGCACTCTTGAGCCAAAAATTCCAGCATGCTTTGTTTCCCCTTTTCAACCCATTTCCACCATTAGATCGCCCCCTCTAGCCAAAACCTAGCCTCTAGCTATACTCTACACTTCCTATTTACCGAATCCTAGCTTTAAAGCCCATTTCCATTCCGTTTAAACCATCGGAAGCACGGCAAAGCGAAGGACTTCCATGGTGCAACAAGGGCCCGTGAGCTCCGGCTCACCCCTCTCTTCCTCTACCTTCTTGGTGTCTCCTCCGTCCAAGGATTCAAGCCGTTACGCCGCCGAAATTTCGGTTTTGGCTCAAAGCTTGATAAGACCGTATTGCCTTCCGGCAAGGGGAAACTCCGCCCTTATTTTTATTTCTTTTTATTTTATTTTGATCATAGATAGAGACCGCTGTATGTGGGTTGATCGGGTGCCTAAACCCTTCCCGATCGATAACCGAAGCCCCTACCCTAGAGCCTTTGGCAAGACCGGTAAATCAGAGTCATATTTAGCACTTCAGTGCTCAAAATATTGATTTGAAGGTTTCCCGGGTCACCAAAAGCTCCGGGTGGCGACTCTACATTTTTATTAAAAAGCGAGCGCATCGCCGCGACGGGTTCGAGAGGATCCATTGTCGCACAGATGGCGACTCTGCTGGGGACATCACCCTAGCGCTTCCCCTCTTGTTAGCCTTTCTTTTTATTACTAACCATGGCTGTTTTTTTTCTTATTTTCTGCAGTTTTTTCTATATTTTTGTTGTTTTTACTAACGTACTCACCCCTACGATTCGGTCCTTTAAGTGCCTTAGCCGATTGGCGGGCCTATGTGCGCCTTTAAATTCCTATTTTTCCGATTCTTGTCATTTAAGCCACCTTAGCCGTTTGGCGGGCCCGCTCGCATTTACTTTTACGTCATTTAAATTTTAGTCATTTACGAGCCTTAGCCGTTTGGCGAGCCTACGTGTGCTTTTCATTTCAGTCATCATATCTCACCATTGAACGCCGGCCCGTTGAGGCGGCACGGGCTCGTCATCCCCGACCCAATTTTTGGACTTAATTTCACTCCCCTTTATAAATTTGTTATTAAAAGTGAACCAACAGTGTGGGGGACATAATTAAATTTATTTTCGCATTTTTGGGTAGTTTTTGGGGGGTTTAGGAACAGATACAATTTACCTGGTTCCCAGTAAGGCGGCAGCCCTAGTGGTGATGATCCTGAAAAGAACCACCCCTTCCAGTACCTGAGAAAGCGCTTGCGCCGGAGGTATATCGGTTGGGTTGCCAATTCCGATCAAGCAGTAAAACCGCATTGGTGAGAGCATAGAAAAACTAAAATTCAGCCTTGTATCCCTAGGAAACAGAAAGAAGGGACCCGATAACATACACAGCAGTCCCCGGGAGCATCCCTCCCAGGAAACCAGTTCAAAGACCTATTTTTCGAGCTTGTTGTCCAGTGTCAAAATATAACTGACAGAACCTTTTGCCAGGCGTATATAATATATACGCCCAGCAAAAAAGCGCTAGAATTACACAGGCGTATATAATATATACGCCCAACCAAAATCCCCAGATAAGCGGTATATATAATATATACCAAATCTAAATCTATATATTTTTGGTCATGCGTATAATATATACCAAGATATATCTTGAGCCACAAAGAACCCGACCTGAGGCCCAATCCATCACCCCAAGTCCCCGATTAGCGGTATTAGTGCCCGTAGTAGCCTCCCACATCCCTAACACCCAACATGCCCCCACCCAATCAAAAGAAGGCGACTTCTTATTGATTTGCTCCGGGGGATCGGGCCGTTTGCGTGGATTCCCTCACCTTCAATAGAACGAAAGGGTTCCCTTTCGCTTCTTCTGAAGTGTGTCGGAACCCGCCGTGGGACCTACTAAAGGTGCATATATCACCCAAGACGGGAATTTTTCTAGGGCACCAGATTATCATTTATTTAAATAGGGGAGATAATTTTCATTTGAAAAATTCAAAAAAATAATATATAGAAAAATCAAAAAATCGTATATACGCGCACTTTCGGGGCGACCGTCACTACGGCGACCTCAAACCCGGCCCGTAGGAGAACCAGGAAGGTATTCGGCCCTTATCCGCGACATCGATACAACACTCGTCAACGAATCATGTCAAGAGCCGATACATCCCCATCCCATTCCCATGTAGGAGAAGACCCGATATCCGACACCTTCACCCAAACCAGGTTCGATATCACGGGCCCATTTGGGGAGCCCGTGTTCACCTCCACCCCATCCCCTCCCCTCACATTCTCCCAACATACCCCTTTTTCATCCCCTACTAAAACCCCTCATTTCCCAACCGATCCCTACATCCCCATCTCCCATCCAAACACCCTTACCGCATCCCCATATTTCCAAAGACCCCATAGGGAGTCCCATCCCCCGCCTACTTCCCACGTTACATCCCTCTAATCATCCATGCCCCCAACATCCTACATCCCATCCACCTCATCTCACATACCATTCCCACCACATGGCCCATTCACATCCCAACATATCCCCCCATTTACCCGGGTCATGCCCAATTTCTCCCAACCCCTCCATCCTTAAGTGAGCCATCACCCCCCAATCTCACACCTGAATCCATGCCCTCGATGGAGGACATGAGAACGATGTATGCCACGTAAGCTTCTCGTAACCCTACCTCTCAAACCCAGCATCCAAATCTCCAAAACCTCCATACCCCATTCCCTCCTAACCATGCCCAACCACCCATCGTTCATACCTCCCAAAATCCCCCACCTCAATTTCAGACCCAAACCCACACAAATCCATGGGCCCCAGCCCAAACACCTCTAGAGCCATGGGCCCAGGCCCAAAACCCTCAAAACTCATGGGCCCAAGCCCAAGCCCATCAGACCCAGGCCCAGAACCCTCCAAACCCATGGGCCCATGCCCACCAGACCCAGGCCTAGGCCCAAGACCCTCAAAACCCACGGGCCCAAGCCCAAGCCCATCAGACTCGGGCCCAGGATCCTCAAGGCCCATGGACCCAAGCCCATCAGGCTCAGGTCCAGGCGCAAAACCCTCAAAACCCATGGGCCCAAGCCCAAGCCCATCAGACCCAGACCCAAGTCCAAGCCCCCCCAGGGCCTTTGGACCCAAACCTACCAAACCCAAGCCCAGGGCCCATGGACCCAAACCCAGCCCCCTCATGGCCTAGTAGCCCAAACTCAACAAGGCCCATTGCCCCAAAGTCATATTAATCCCCACACCCAGGCCCAAGGCCCGTCAATCCAAGCCTTCCAAAACCATCAAACCCAAATCCCTCAAACCCAAGGCCCCTCCGCCCACGCTCATCAAGGCCCATTCACTAACCCCATACCCCCCCACCAATACCCTTAATACCTATACCCCGTACGCCCCCATCCCACCTCCAAAGGGAAATCCAATCCATCCCATTCCTCAAACCCACAACATCCCGCCACCTCAATCACTCCCCCATCACCCCCAAAATGTGCACCCAACTCAGCACATTACTTACCCACAAACCGCTCACCTATTTATCCCTTCTCATCCCCTATAAACCATATGGCCCCACCAGGTCATCCAACCCCTCACCCCCCAATTCCAAATAGCAGAACTCACCCCTCACCAGTACCATGACCAACAGTACGAGGAGGATGAGATCCGCAACAGTGGAGGAGTTGCCAGTTTTAACCCTCCCGGACCCACCATCATCACACCTAGGGTCGAACAAAATCAGGGGGAAGCAGTCCCCACTACAGCCTCAAAAGAACCAGAACAGTTGAAAGAACAAATAGACAGAACATAGAAGCAACTGATGAAGATGGGAGGAATGGAACTACACTCAATAGACTTTTCAGACTTATGTCTGTTTTCTGATGTCCCCCTGCCACAAAAATTCAAGATGCCATCATTTGATAAATATAACGGCACTGGCAACCCCATCACCCACTTAAAATCTTATTGTGGGGATATGTGCCAGTATGGCAGAGATGAACGACTCCTCATCAAAGTGTTCCGGAAGAGTTTAACGAGCCCATCACTGAGATTGTTCACATCCCTGGAACCGTCCATGATAAAAAATTAGAAAGATCTGACACACTTATTTCAAGAACAATATGTCTATAACATGGACATAGAACCAAGAAAGTCAGATTTGGCCCGATTAAAGCAAAGACATGATGAAACATTCAGTGCTTTTGGGGAGGTGGAGGGCATTAGCCGCTCAGTTAACTCATCGGATTCCCGATGATGAGCAGATTGAATTGATAACCAAGGGAGCCCTCCTAGTCATCGCAGATTTTTTAGTATATCAGCAGTAGTCCAGTTTTGCTGATCTGGTCTAAAATGCCAATCGTTGCGAAGACGCCATTAGAGAGGGCAGGTTAGGAAGGAATGTGGCCAACGAGGCCACCGGCATTCGAAAAGCGACCGAACCAAGAATTGAAAGAAGACCAGGGACAGAGATACAGAACATTGTTTACCCCCAGGCCAATACCAATGCCCCCCGATACAGCTCCAGGTTACACAACCACCCCCGGCCTGTTTTGAGCAAGTACCAAGGCCAAGAAACGGACCAAGAGCCCCGTTTACCCAGGAACAGATGAAAGCACGGTTCGAATGAGTGTTCACACCATTGGGGCAATCCTTGAGTGTCTTGTTGCCAATATTGCTACAAAAAGGTCTGGTCAATTTACTCCAACCTCGCCCGCCACCCCATCCCATACCGAGGAACTATGATCCGAATCTGCATTGTAATTTCCACCAGGGACCGGGTCACCCTATAGACCGGTGCTTTCCACTAAAACACGCAGTCCAAGATCTAATAGGGGCAGGAAAAATCATTCCCCCGCCACTTCCTCAAGGGCCGAACCAGAATATCCATCAAGCTCCTCTACCATCGCACCCAGGAGGCCCCAGGACTAACATACATTGGATAGAGGAGGAAGAAGAAGAGTTTGACCCTTCAGATTATATCAGCAATCAGGAGTTTTCACTCCCCAGGTCGAACGAAGGTGAACTATTTGTTGGGGTGATCGAGCCATTGTATCTAGCCGATTATTTTCCCACATCGGCATACCAAGAGGAGCCCTTAGATTTAGGGCAGTATTTTTCCACCCCTATCAAATCCAAACGGGCACAGCCCCGCCGCAATCATACGCATATCCACCCCACGCCCAATTTACCCCATACACCCCTCCATCACACCCAAATCATCCCGTACCATACGCAACTCCACCATCCCCATATTATCCTACCCCATACACACCCTCAAATCTCTCCATCCAATAAATTACTCCACCATCCCCAAGTTACCCCATTCCATACACACCTTCAAATCCCACCACCCAATTTACCCCATACACCCCTCCATCACCCCCGAATTACCCCGCTCCATGCACAACTCCATCATCCCCAATCTATCCCATTTCATCTACCGACCCATCATCATCCCACCATGCCACAAACCCTTTATACCCCCCCATTCCACCCACTACCCCGCCATGTCCCAATCATCCCGCTCCATGCACAACTCCATCGTCCCCAATTTACCCCACTTCATCCACAAACCTATCACCATCCCATCATATCTCCCCATATACAAATCCTTCATATCCCCATCACCCCACGCCCATCACACCTCAAACGTCTCCCCATCCCTCCATCCCAGTCACACTCCCGCCATCCCTTCGCTATTTTGGCCCCAATCCAACTCCACCGCCACCCAAGCAAGCAACCCCTCACCCAATCCCCTCCTCACCCAATCACCATCGGTCCTACCATGCCCTGTAATACCAAGACAAGCCCTCCGTGCCCATAACTCCAATTTCGCTAATTCCCCCCATTACCATTCCACCCCCCATTGGAGTTAACCTGGTTGGACCCGAGAAACCAGTATATCCAGCCCAATCCTCCCCGGAACCCTCATGTACTCCTTTTCTCATCCCAAAACCTACTTATGACCCGCATCAAGTACCATTGAGCTATGAACAGACGGACATGAATGCTGGGTGCAACCAAGAAGAGGCTATTGAATTCGTTACCCGATCGAGCGGTTTACGCTTTCGGTAAAAGCATCGAGGCGATCGGAGGAGAAGAAAAGAAGAAAGAACAGGCCGCGAGAAATCCCTTTGAAAAAATGGCCAGGGAGCACATACTAAGACACAGCTCAAGAGAGCACCCGCACATATTACTGTGTGGGATTTGTTAATCACGTCTCCACTCCACTTTCAAGCCCTAATGGGAGCGCTCAAGGACGCGCATGTCTCCAACCATGTAACTCCAGATGAAGTAGAGGAAATAATAGGGCAAGTGTTGGCCCCAAACGCCATCTCTTTCACCGATGCAGACCTACCGATCGAGGGGAATGACCATTCTAAACCCCTGAATATAATAGTGGAAGTAGGGAACCTGGTGGTGCCATTGGTCCTAATAGACAACGGGTCGGTGCTGAACGTATGCCCTCTAAGGACGGCAATCAAAATTGGTGCGAAACCTGACACCTTCCGGCCATCCATATCAAGTGCCCGGGGATTTGACAACACTAGAAGGGAAATCATAAGAGAAGTAGACCTTGACCTGATCCTCGAACCGCAAACCTTCACCACCCCCTTTCAGGTGGTGGACATCAAGTCTACTTTCAATCTGCTATTGGGCCGGCCGTGGATACATAAGCTCGGAGCAATACCATCTACACTGCACCAAAAGCTCCGATTTATCTCAGAAGGAAAAATTGTCACCATCATAGGTGAGAGCAGAGAGGACATGGGGAAGAGCGCTCTGCACATTGAGAATCTGAAAGTACTGAACATATCGCACACAGCCGAGGACGCCAATCTCCATTGATTTGAGTATGACTTCTCAAATATTACCCTCGGACCAACTGAAAAGACCCCGAATAAAACTGGAGGAGGAATGGACGCAGCTGTGTTCATGCTCCACAGATGGGGCCATCAAAAAGGGAAAGGGCTGGGCCCACGCCTCCAAGGAAGAAGAGACCCCATCAAGGCCAAGGGGCAACAAACTAAATTTGGCTTAGGCTACAGGCTCAGAGAAGAGGAAGTCAGAGAGGCCAAAGAAAAGATGAGAGTCGCAGCAGTCGCCAAGGCCAAGGGAATCATCTTGGAAGAGGAACCTCACGCTCGCCCCCACATTCGTGAAACCTTTGTGAGCGTCGGGGTAGTAAAAATTGATCTAAATGGGGAGACAAGGGTCACCCCACATAAGCCTACTTCAATCCACCCCACCAATCCCTACATCATCCCCCCAAACTTTGAAATGGATTTAGCCACCCTTTCCTTATTTGAGGAAGAAGTTCCCGGATCCACCCATCACTCCAGCACCAGCCACTCTGGGCCCCTCCTGACTATAGAGGACAGGGTCCCAGAGGACCCCTCTGTAAATATGTTGAGGGAGGAAATGCAAGAGCCTACCGACGCCACTCCCAATCAAAGAGGTAAAGTCCAAGCCTCGCAGGTGAGTAACTGGGCATCCTTGCCCCAACTCTTGGGAGCCGCCAAATACCGTGAAAACGGTATCGACCCTTTAAAAAAAAACAACCTGTAAAAAGTGAGGTTAGCCTCTGGACCAATCTACCTTGTATATATAGAGATCCACCTCGTCAGGGGCTGACCTCCGAAGAAATGCAAAAGACCAAAAAATAGAAAAAATATCAATTCCAAAAATATTGTCCTTTAAAATTCCCAATAAAGTTGAAATGGATGTCGTGATACCCGTCCCACGTGAAGCCGACCCCTTTCTTGTAGAAATATAAGAAGAGGTAGGGGTCACGAGTCTGGACGAAGAAGGCCAAACTGACGAGCTCCCCAATGAGCTCCTCAAACAATTCACCGATTTTGAGCATGGCCCTACCCCGTTCGTCGAAGAGACAGAGGATGTCAATTTGGGCACCACAGAGACCCCCAGAATCACCAAAATCGGAGCATCGCTATCCCCAGTGGAGAGGAAAGGTGTGATAGACTTCCTTTGGTCATACCAAGACGTCTTCGCATGGTCGTATGAGGACATGCCTGGTTTGGATACCGATCTGGTTGAGCATGATTTGCCACTCTACCCCGATGTTAAGCCAGTTAAACAGAAGCTGAGACGCCTCCGACCCGAATGGATGTTGAAGGTGAAGGACGAGGTCATTAAGCAGTATGATGTAGGGTTTCTCATGATATCCAAGTACCCCCAATGGCTAGCCAATATCATCCCCGTACCAAAGAAGGATGGAAAGGTTCGGATGTGCATTGATTTCCAAAACCTCAATAGGGTGAGCCCTAAGGACGACTTTCCATTACCCCACATCGATATCCTGATCGATAACACAGCAAAGCATGGAATGCTCTCATTTATGGATGGATTCTTAGGATACAATCAGATAAAGATGGCAGAGGTTGATCGCAAGAAGACGGCGTTCATTACCCCCTGGGGAACCTTCTGCTACAAGGTAATGCCATTCGGGCTGAAGAATGTTGGGGCAACCTATCAAAGAGCAATGATGGCCCTGTTCCATGACATGATGCACTGAGAGATCAAAGTATACGTTGACGGCATGATGCACCGAGAGATCGAAATATACGTCGATGACATGATTGCTAAATCACCAGAAAGGGAGGACCACTTGATAAACCTTCAGAAGCTTTTCGAGAGGTTGAGAAAATACAGATTGCGGTTGAATCCCTAGAAATGCGCATTTGGCGCTATGTCTGGAAAGCTATTGGGTTTTATTGTCAGTAGGAGAGGGATCGAGATCGATCCGACCAAGATCAAGGCCATCGCTGAAATGCCACCACCATCTACAGAGAAGGAAGTCAGAGGCTTTTTAGGAAGAATCCAATTCATCAGCCGATTTATTGCACAGTTAACTCCGATATGTGCATCAATCTTCAAGCTACTGAGAAAGGACTCACCAGTTGAATGGAATGATGACTGTCAGGCTACATTCGACAAGATTAAAGGTTACCTCCTGAAACCTCCGGTATTGGTACCGCCCGTACCTGATAGACCCCTGATAATGTACATGTCCACGACTGAGTTTTCCATGGGCTGTGTTAGGACAACATGATTAGACAGGAAGAAGAGAGCAGGCCATCTATTATCTAAGCAAGAAATTCACTGATTATGAGACGCGTTATTCTCATCTGGAGAAAGCATGCTTGGCGCTCGTTTGGGCTACTCAAAGACTGCGACACTTCCTGTTATCCCAAGTTGTTCTACTTCTAGCACGGATGGATCTGTTGAAGTACCTATTCGAGAAACCTGCTCTCACTTGCCGAACTGCACGATGGCAGCTACTCCTATCCGAATTTGACATTACTTATGTCACCCAGAAGTTGATTAAGGGGCAGGCACTCGCTGATCATCTTGCTGAGAACCCTCTGCCGGACTATGAGCCTCTAAGGACCGAATTCCTTGATGAAGAAATTTTGTTCATGACTGACGAGGATACAGAGGAAACGGAGGAGCCCTGGGTAATGCACTTTGATGCGGCATCGCATGTTGAGGGCCAAGGAGTTGGCGCCATTCTTATCTCGCCAAGAGGATCACATATACCCATCTCAATCAAATTGAACTTCCCATGCACCAACAATATGGCCAAGTATGAGGCCTGTACAGCTGGTTTACAGGTGGCTCTTGATCTAAATATAACTCACCTTAGGGTCTTTGGAGATTCACAGTTAATTATATGCCAGACCAACGGAGATTGGAAGACCAAGGATGAGAAACTGATCCCATACCATGAACATCTGGAGGATCTGATAATCTGCTTCGAAGAAGTCACCTTCTCTTATGTGCCACGAGCAAGGAATCGATTTACTGATGCCCTGGCTACCCTGGCCTCTATGGTTGAGATTCCATACAGAGTTGTGATGAAGCTGATCATGATAGAGCAGAGGAACGAACCGGCTTTCTATCACCTGATCGAAGGACCTACAGAGATAGATGATGAACCACCCTGTTTCTCAGACATCAAGAATTTCCTCGAGACCCAAACTGTTCCAGAAGGAACATCAAGGGTAGACAGACGCACCATCCAGCGATTAGCAACAAACTACGTCATCTATGGTGATCTCCTGTATAGACGGTCTCACAACAACATTCTGCTCCGATGCCTAACCCAAAAAGAAGCGAGTGAGGTCATGAAGGAGATCCATGAGGGAGTCTGTGGGGCACACGTCAGCGGACACATGCTTGCGAAGAAAATTCTAAGGCAAGGATACTTTTGGACTACTTTAGAGACCAATTGCTGCAAGCACGTACAGAAGTGCTACAAATGCCAAGAGCACTCCAGCTTAATACACGCTCCGGCCATTGACTTACACAGCATGGCCACTCCTTGGCCGTTCTCCACCTGAGGTCTCGACGTGATCGACAAGATCAATCCTAAAGCTTCCAATGGACATCAATTCATCCTCGTCGCTGTGGAATACTTCACAAAATGGGTAGAGGCAGCCTCCTATACGAGCATTAAGGCCAGTCATGTCGAGAAATTCATCAAGAACAACATCATTTGTAGATTCGGCGTACCCAAAGATATCATCACTGATAACGGCACTAATTTTGCTAATAGGCACATCCGGGCCTTGTGTGAGCAGTTCCGAATCAAGCATCATCGATCATCCCCATACAGGCCACAGACGAATGGAGCTGTGGAGGCAGCCAACAAAACTCTGATCTGCATCCTGGAGAAGATGGTAGTTACTTACAGAGATTGGAGTGAACAGTTACCCTTCGCACTTTGGGCCTATAGAATGTCTATCCGTACCGCAACAAGGGCAACACCATTCTCCCTTGTGTATGGAACCGAGGCCGTGCTACCCATTGAGGTCGAGGTACCATCGCTCCGTATCCTCTTGGAATCCCATCTACCTGAAGCTGAGAGGGAAAGAGCCCGTTTTGAGCAGCTAGACTTGATTGACGAGAAAAGACTCCTAGCCTTGTGCCACACTCAGGTCTATCAGAGGAGAATTGCACGTGCTTATAATAAACGCATCTGCAGTCGAGACCTGAAGGTAGGAGACACTGTACTGAAGAAAATTTTTCCGTCTCTCCACGCCGATCCGAGAGGGAAGTTTAAGCCAAATTGGGAAGGACCCTACGTCATCCGAGAGGTCCTGCCAGGATACGCCGTTCGCCTCGCCACCAGGAGAAGACATGTCCTAGCCTGCCTGCTTTTGTTTGGACCCCTTGAGCCTCTTCTCCTCTTTGCTGGGCCACTCATGTGAAAACAGGATCAGATCCCGATCAAGTATGTCGTCTCTACGGCGGCGTCTGATGCATGACCAATGGGAAAGACAGAAGACTAGACCAACCCCTAGGAAGCTGACCTTCCCACATTTAAAGGAAAAACCTGTATCTCACAAACAGGGTTCAACCATGCTCAAAAAAAGGACCCGCTGGTTTGGCCTTGTAGTTACCGGCATCACAAAAGATCCAAAAGAAAAGAAGAAAAAAAAATACAAAACATAAAAAAGAAAATAGATTTCCCTTTCCCATAAAAAGCCCCACACTGTGTAGGAGAAAATTTCAAAAAAGAAAATAGATTTCCCTTTCCCATAAAAAGCCCCACACTGTGGAGGAGAAAATTTCAAAAAAGAAAATAGATTTCCCTTTCCCATAAAAAGCCCCACACTGTGAAGGAGAAAATTTTTAAAAAAAAAATAGATTTCCCTTTCCCATAAAAAGCCCCACACTGTGGAGGAGAAAATTTCAAAAAAGATAATAGATTTCCCTTTCCCATAAAAAGCCTTACACTGTGGAGGAGAAACTTTCAAAAAAGAAAATAGATTTCCCTTTCCCATAAAAAGCCTCAGACTGTGGAGGAGAAATTTTCAAAAAAGAAAATAGATTTTCCTTTCCCATAAAAAGCCCCACACTGTGGAGGAGAAAATTTCAAAAAAGAAAATAGATTTCCCTTTCCCATAAAAAGCTCCACACTGTGGAGGAGAAAATTTCAAAAAAGATAATAGATTTCCCTTTCCCATAAAAAGCCCCACACTGTGGAGGAGAAAATTTCAAAAAAGGAAATAGATTTCCCTTTCCCATAAAAAGCCCCACACTATGGAGGAGAAAATTTTAAAAAAGAAAATAGATTTCCCTTTCCCATAAAAAGCCCACACTGTGGAGGAGAAAATTTCAAAAAAGATAATAGATTTCCCTTTCCCATAAAAGTCCCCACCCTGTGGAGGAGAAAATTTCAAAAAAGAAAATAGATTTCCCTTTCCCATAAAAAGTCCCACACGGTGGAGGAGAAAATTTTAAAAAAAGATAATAGATTTCCCTTTCCCATAAAAAACCCCACTTTGTGAAAGAGAAAATCTCCATAAAAAGTCTTACATTGTGAAACGTACAAAAAGAAAAAAAAAATGCAAAAAATATATGTATGTATAGATTTCATTCCATTTCTTACAGTGTTGCCTGCAGAGTGTCACATCCCAAAAAGATAACGACATGACACACTTTCTATTTTGCTGCTTTCTTTACAGATAAAAAACCAAAAATATATATATATCTGTATATATATATGACAAAAAATGAAGAAAAAATAACCCAAAAAGAGATCTCCGTTAGGGGGCATTCCTCCCCCCGTGTATATGATCTATGATATGTGCAGAATGTCAAGGGCTGGAGCACGCTCAAAGCGCTAATCTCGCAAGGTAGAGTCCTCGCAGGCATCTCGATCAGACATCCACCTACCATGAAGACTCTTCGCCTCCTGAAGCTTCACACTGCGTGGACTCACCAAAGGCTAATCAAGAACCTCACTCCTATCAGAGCTCTCACCTCCGCAATATCAGCTCTAACCCTTTCTTTCTCCAAAGCATTGGTCAAAGCCAGCCTCTCTACAGAAAGAGACTCGATCCTGGTCCGAAGCATCACTTCCTTACATGGCCAGGGCCCTGTCTCTATCATGTCCACCGAAACTGGGCTAGGAGTAGGTAATTCCTCAGATGCCAGCCAAACCTCGTAATCAGGAGAGATGACGCTGAACTGTTATACATATGCGCCTGACATGGCGGGTTTCCCAGAGGGCAGCTATGCGATCAAGATCACTAAGAGAACCTCAAGAGAATATCAGAGAGCACAAGGGTGGCCTCGCAATACACGGCACATGCTGAGTATAACCAAATTGACGAAGCACCCGAGATGGGAAGTAGTATGTGATACCAGTCAACCCCAAAAGTGTGATACCCTCACAATCCCGAGAGCGGACAATCGGAAAGGTGCAGTCCATCCAGGGAAGTTGCCAGGTCAGCTCCGCATCAAATAGCCACAGGCTTAGTTCCTCAACGCTCCCACAAGGCAGTCTCGAACTCCAGATCAGAAAGCCCAAAGCCACATCCCCTCTTATCAAGCAGAATCTCGGCACAGGCCCCATGATAGCCAAATGCTCTCCCAACCAGATCTGAACAAGGAGCAGGCTCCTGCTGAGAATCCCAACCCGGCTCGAGGCCGCAGCATCCAAGCCTCGATACATCTCTGCCAGGACCAGGTGTACCAATGATCGACCTCCCTCCAACTCGGTCAAGACATCACATAGTCCAAGGGAAAAGCTCTCACCCCCAGCGAAGAAGAGAACTTCCGACAACAAATAAAGGGCAAAGCCTTTACATTGAAGGGATCTTGAATAGGCAACTTTCGAAGGCTCGAGTCGCCGAAAAGTTCTCTCAGGAATTTCACCGAACACCTGATGGGCCCTCCAGCGAAACATTTCTCATATCCACCCTTTTTTAAGCCGAAGACCGCGTGGACCGCCTTTGCATACCCCGGTTTGGGCACTACTTTGGCATGGCCTCGATGCATCTTCAGGCCCGTGATGGAGGTTAGCTCTTCCAAGGTTGGGGTTAGCTCCCTAGACCCAAATTTAAAGACATGGGCCCTATGGTCCCACGATCCCAAAGCCGCCTGTAGTAGGTTGGGCAACAGAGGAACAACAAGGAGAGAAGAAAGGCGGGATAACCCGAGGCAATCGAGCAATGAGCTCGCTCACCAAGCTATCATGCCATTTTTGCAAAAATCGGGCCCCGCTCCCAAACAGTGGAAGTATACTAACCCGCCTGCCTCGAGAACTTGGGCCCATTTTCAAAGGCGGGTCCATGAACGTACAAAGATGTTCTTGGTAAAATCAGTCAATGTATGGCGATGGACCCACCAGAAGAAAGAGAGGGAAGGAAAAAAAGGAGGGGCAAAAAAGGCAAAACAAAGATAAAGAAAGAGGCAAGGGGGGACCAGGTTCGGGTTATAAAGAACCCACCATGCCCAGATTATAGCAGGCGTATATATTATATACGCCAAGGCAAAAGTTTAAATCATTTTGCCAAGCATATATAATATATATGCCCGGCCATTTTTACTGTGGATTGGTCAGGCGTATATAATATATACTCCCGGCTATTGGTTGTTGAACATTTGCCTGGCGTATATATTATATACGCCCACTTTAAAGCCAGGGCTAGTAAGGCTCTCACACCCCGTCTATTTTTTCCCCAAGGGGAACGTAGTTTTATTTGGCCCACGGGCAGGCATGCCACACACCCATGGGAAACTCCCAGGTGGTGCGCCGCCTATAGGTTGCATACGGAGAGTCACCTGCATGATCAACCTCATCATTGGAGAGGTGCCGGTTGGTTTCAAGCAAGAAAAAGAGAGAGGAAACCACCAAAGCAAAGAGATAACCAAATAAAACAGTCATATAAACCATAAAAATTATAAAACCATCAAAAAAAAAAAACTGTTGTTTAAAGTTATTACATATCCCAAATAAATCAAAAGTCTAAATTGTCTCATTGTGTCAACTTTTTCAGAAAAAAACTACTCCTGGGCAGCTCCCTTCGATTTCATCCGGCGCCAGCTCGCACTTTGGAAAGTGCGAGTCTCCCCCACCCGAGTCCACGCCTGAGAGATACGACTGAATAGAGAGCGCGACTCCTTCTCACGAGCACGTTGCAGAGGCACACCAAAAAGCCATCAGGTAGGGAAGCAAGCGAAAGGCAAATAAGAAAATGGTTAGTTTGGGCTAATATTCACTCACCACTTCGGTCTCCCTAAGCTCAACAATGTTACTATAGTACTCGGCTTGACTCACTGCCGACTCATAATCCTGGCCAGTAAGAGAAAGAGGTATCAGTCACACAGGCCATCAACATAATTCAAAGGAAAAGAGAGCAAGGCAACAAGGTAGAGATTACCCCAGGGACCAGCTCAGGAGGTGGGACCTGAATGGCTTCAGCAGATATGCGCGCTTTCTCGGCCACATCGACGCACACGCGCGACAAGAAAGCATCGTCCAAATGCCTAAAAGTCCCCTAGACCTCGGAGGGTGAACTACCAGAAGCACCAGCACCAAATGGGTCAGAGGGTCGACACATCACCAAGCACCACCGAAGGATCGGAGGCTCCAAAGACTGCAAAGATCATAAGGAGCATCCTCATCCCTCATCCGAGTCACCGCTCAAATCAGAGAGAAACATTTAATCATTAAAGGTGGTAGGTCAATCAAAGTAACCACATGAAAGCTGCTGAATAAAAAGAGAAAAGGGGCATTACCTGAGATCGTGGCTTGCCAAAAGCTAAAAAGTTAGCAGCAGGCACGAAGCGGGGCAGCAAGAAGTGATAGGCTGGAATCGCACCATCGATACCCGGCGGTGAGAAGGTCATCGATAGGAACCCCATGGTGAAGAAAGTGAGTAGTAAGCTCCTCAATGGAACCTTCTGGAGCCAACACATCGGTGGGAGGAGCTTAGGGCACGGCAAAAAGAGGGCGATACTGATGAACCACTCTCTCCCCTATGTAGTAGGCCCTAGTCCAGGACCCATAGAGGAAGATGATGCGACTGTCCAGCAAGAAGCGAGAAGGACCCACCGAGGCCAGGTTCCAGAAGGGAGATCCTATGTAAGGGTCGAGGATGACTTGCAAAAGAAGAGAAAATAGGGAGGGGATACACACGTTTGGTCAGAACCCCTAGCACACGAGAGCTGAACTGTCAAATTTATAAAAAGGGAATTGTTTTACTTGCTCCAGGATCAACAGGTCGAACTGAGAGCACAGCCCTAACTCCAAATGCTTCATACCTACGTCCCGATGCCACCCACGCGCGCTTACTCATGAGGGGAACGAGTAATTTCAGATCAAGGTAGGGCTACCCAAGTTGGAAGTGAAGATACCCCTAGATCTGAGAAAGCAAGTAGATAAAGACAGGTATGCTATAAAAGAAAATTGGACAAACTAAAACTAAAGGATAAAATACCTCAATGGCAGGCCAGAAACCCATAATAGAGCTAGACTCCCCAAGAACGGCTTGCTTTTGGTTGGACATGAGTACAGCGTAGCCAGCGCCACCCCAATCGAATTGATGCACGGTCTCCCAATTCACCATCAGGCTGAGCACGGACAGCGAGACTCACCCTCCACTGGTGTTGGAGAGGAGAGTCTTGCCCAGGAGGAACAGCAAGGAGATGCGGGCCAGCATAAGTGCGCGCGCGGGCTCGATATAAATATCCATATCGGGCTGACCCTGGTCCACTAACTCATGAGGCCCAAACTGATCAACCAGCCAGTATAGCTTGACCTCGTAACCTAACATTCTCGAGGACTAAGCCCCTATCGCTTGAATCACCTCCTCCTTACCCGGCAAAGTGGGTAGGTACCACGGGCACCCCTCTTATACGGACCCTAGTGATCATAGACCAGTCCGCCGGTGTGAAGGCCATCTCTGCCACGGCCATGTGAAAGGTCATGGTCTCGGTAAAACGCCTATCGAAGTTTTAAATAGGTCAGATCGCCTCTCACAAGGGGCACGAAATGAAATCTAAAACCGGCAAAGAAGTGAGTAGATCGTTCACCACTGGGGGAAGGTAAAGCACAAGACGTTGGAGATCAAACCAACCACCTCGGAACATAATGTGCGGCAGGGGCTGCAAATAGAAGGCGTCAATCAGGTAAGGGCAAGCCGGTATAATGAAGGCATCAAATGAAAACAAAAAGTGAAAGCGAAAAAGGGGAGGGGGCTCATCTGTTTACCTGACCAACGATCCCGAAGTTGGACATGTGGGTGTGCTGGCAGTAGAGGCGGCCGGTATGGGCAGCCTCGCCTTGCATTTCATACCAAGGCTGGGAGGAGCTCTGAGACACAATGAACTGTTTCCCACGGGGACCGTAGGCTGTCTCCGGCCCTTCTTGCTGATCATACCTTTCTTCACCGGACATCCTGAAAGTATGAGACGCATCAGCATATGAGAGGAGTGGAAAAACAAAATATATATGTAGGCACTAATCCAAAAAGAAAATCTCAAAAAAAAAAAAAAAAAAAAAAGAAACACAAAAACAAAAAAAAAAAACAACAACAACTAATCCAAAAAAAATGTGTGTGCATGAGTACAAACCCCAAAAGAAAATGTGTGTGTGTGCATGCTAACCCGTCAAAAAAAATGTGTGTATGAGTACTAATCCCAAAAAAAAATGATGAATGATGAAATGATACGCGCTAATAAAAAAAAATCCCTCCAAAAGTATGTGTGCGTATACTAATTCAAACAAATCCAAAAAAAGAGAGAGAGTGTATATGTGTGGGTGTATTAATCCAACAAAAAAAATGTGTGTGCGTGTGTGTGTAAATGCACTAACCCATCAACAAACAAAAATAAAAAAGAGAAAGAAGAGAAGTGTGTGTGTGCGTATACTAATCCGTCAAAACCAAAAATATATAATAATAATGTATATATAATACAATGTATACATATATATATATTAATATATATAGGCACCAATATAAAAAAATATATATAAAATATACATGCACCAATCCATCAAAATAAAATGCATTAATCCATCAAAAAAAAAAGAGAGAAGAAAATAAAAAAAAAATAAAGAAAATAGGATGAGATGAATAAATGATAGATGAAAAAAATAGGCCTAAGGAAAACAACAAAAACAAAACCAAGAGAAAAGGAACATAGGCATCACATATGTTTAAATGAAAATGAAAAAAAAAACATTTCACCATAAAAGAGAAAAAAAAAAAAAAAGAGAAAAAGAAAAGCATCAAACAATAATATTATCAAAATACAAAGGGAAAGTAAAGGAAGGATAATGGTTACCTTCAATGGAAGAAAAAAACAAAGATCGACGGAGAAAAAGCACCTTTGATCCACAACCGCGACCCCCGGCAATAGAACTCAAGCCGAATCAAATGAAATATCCCTAAGGGGTTGTCTTGGACTCAAGAGGAAGGGAGGGAGGAAAATAGAATTTGAAAAGGGGGCCCCCTTTTGTGCTCAGGCTCGGGCAGTTTCGTAACTGCCAGATTTTAGACGGGCGTATATAATATATACGCCCGATCATTTTTCGCCGGATTTTGGTCAAGCGTATATATTATATACACCCGACCGAAAATGGCAGTTTTTAAACTGCCCGACCTCCTTTTTTGATTTTGAGGCCCGACGGACCCCTTGCATGTTGGACCATGGCCCGGACCCCCCTCAGAAGCCCATATATCATCAGGCGAATGTGCACGCATCCCCAAAATGGCCCTTCGAGTTCCCTTCAATGGGCCCAAAGGGACAGTGCTACAATAAGCGGATCTAAACCTGTAGGCGCCCATCTATTGCGCCCACAAAATCAAAAAAAAAAGAAGAAAAAGAAGAAGAAAGAAAAATATGTGACACTAGTTCTCAAAAGAGCGTCGCAATGAGCATTTGTGCCACTCCGAGAACTGTGTTAAATCAATTCGGAATGATCGGGTCCACCCGAAAGTTCTCGAACCCCGTTTCACGTAGGGACACGCCATACCTGATCTGGCAGGCAGGTAATTTTACCCATCTCCGATCACTGTTCCCTAAAAACGTTCCCCAGGAGTCAGGGCCTAATCCGGCAGGCAAGTAAACTCATTCATCACCGGTCACTCCTGGGAGCATAAACTTAGCCCCAGATCTCCCCCAGCAAAGGTCAGGGCATGATCTGACCGGTAAACCAAGGACCCATCGCCATAATGCACACGTCCCTAAGGTATATCAACATGGCAAGTTGATTCGCCTAAGGATACATGCAAAAATAAAGGCAGTGTGAGCATGCCTAGAGTCTCAACCTGACATGAAAAAAAAGAGAGAAGAAAAAAAATAAAAACAAAAAAAAGGAGAAGAAATAACAGCCTGTTGCTGCTTAGTAAAAATCCTGAGTAGGTTGACCCCACCTTCCAAGCATTCACTCTGATACCCCCCTTTCGGATCTATGTTGACCAAGAGTGCCCCCGACTTCAGACCATTCGAAAAGTCTAGTGTCAGTTGAAACTGACCCGTCAAAAATGAAATTACAACCAACCAAACTATGTGCAAACATACATTCCGAAGGGCTCACTCCCTTTTATTTCCTTTTACACAGGCTTAAAACCTGTATATGCACGGTGTCCCTGTTGAATGTATGCACTTGCGTCTGGGTATCCGCAGGATGGTCGTTTGTCCTTGTAAATTGTACCTTAGGGTCTAGGCTTCCGTTCGCGCCTATTTTGCTGCTTATCGCCCCTAATGGGTGTATGTATGTGCATAGTTAGTAAGATGTGATTTCATTAGGGATGGAGGCTAGAATTGGCCATCTCTTTCAAGGGATATTTGGTTCTAGCCCGATTTTTTTTAGCTTTGTCTTAAGTTAAGGCACTCCGGTTCATGTGAATCAAGAGCACCTCACCACTGGAACGTACACATCCCAAGGGTGTACCTATCCCCGGTAGAGCACACGCACTCTTAAAGCATATCAACTGACATTTGATCCACTTAAAGAGTTGTGCAAGAATAAAGTTGTCGGAGGTCCTTGAGCTTTGCTAAGAGGCCTCGAAACAAAAATTTGAAAAAAGGGAACACAAAAAAATTCACTGAGAAAAGGGGCATGCATTCCCAAGAAGTGTTGCGACATCAATATTCGCTTCACTTGGGTAAATCATGCTAAAGCAACCTCAAGGTTGATGGATTCGCCCAAAGACTCTGAGCCTTACCTAGGTAATGGCACCCGTGGCCAATCCAATGGAGCTGTCAATATCCCATAGGATTGGACACAGTTTGAAGGCCTTCGCTTTGTGCGCTTCACATCAATTCCAAAGCATAGATCGATCATCCTGTTTCATGGAGCTGTCTGGTTTAGATTAACCCTCAACATCACAAATCTATAATTTCCCTCAGGAAGTGGACGATATCCCGCCTAGCGAGCTTACACTTTTTGTGATCATCGCAGTTATGCCCAGTAATGTCGCAATGCGCTTGGGGACTGTTAGCTCTGAGGTACGGACGATACCCCGAAATGAGAGGGCTTTCGTACACTCACCATCACCATGGATGTTTGAGAATTGAGTTGAACCGAGGCAGACCCATCAAACGCGCGTTGGACCTCTTTGGATGTCTCTTGTCTTTGGCATCCGATCATTAGTGATCGAATACCAAAGAGGGGCATCTGTAGACACCCAAATTCGGCCCAAGGCCCGATCAATCTGTACTTCGGGAGAGATGTACCCCTGTGCTTCTGATGGCACTCTTGAACCCGTAAGAATCCACCCAAACCTTTACGAATCACCCTAAACATTTTAGAACCATTCCCCCCTTAGAAGTCACCCCTAAACACTAGAATCCCTTCCCAGACCTAACTTAAACCCTTCTGAGCTGTTGATGGGAGGAGAGCTACAGAATTTCACATAGACCATTACCATAGATGAGACATATATCATTGGAAAGAGGACTTCTCCAGCTTTCCAACAAGCCAAAGATCACCCAATTTGGAGCTACGGTTCAAAAGTTATGGCTGTTTAAAATTTCACATAAAATCATAGGACTTTCACTCAGGCGTAGATATTACATACGCCCAGTCATTTTTGCCCTAGATTAGTCAGGCGTATATATTATATACGCCTGCCTATTTTGGGGGAAATTTGGCTGGGCGTATATAATATATACGCCCAGTATAGGTGGGACCCATCACGGGCTTCATCTTCTCAAAACTCCCCTGATTTTCGTGAAATTTACTGTTCCTAAACTGGGCGTATATAATATATACGCCCATCTTAGCTACAGTAACTGTCATCAGTTGCTCGAAATTCCTTCATTTAGTTTTACCCTTTGACCATGCCCTTAGTTAAAGTGGGTGTCTTAAGATTGGTTGCACCCCCTTTGAGCTTATTGGCAACCCTTTAGTCACCTTTGGTCTCACCCCATCATCTGCCATTGAAACCGGTTCCCCACAACCCTAGGACCTTAAAAACCTAGAAAACCTTAGATGGGGGGATTACCTAATTGCCAAACCCATTAGCTCTTAAGTAAGCCCCTAACCCTCCGCTTCTCTATAAATAGAGAGGCCCCCCTCTTCCTTAAGGGTTGAAGAATTAAGAGTAACAATTTAAAGCTTGAGAGAAAGAAAACCCTAGTGCACTCTTGAGCCAAAAATTCCAGCATGCTTTGTTTCCCCTTTTCAACCCATTTCCACCATTAGATCACCCCCTCTAGCCAAAACCTAGCCTCTAGCTATACTCTACACTTCCTATTTACCGAATCCTAGCTTTAGAGCCCATTTCCATTCCGTTTAAACCATCGGAAGCACGCCAAAGCGATGGACTTCCACGGTGCAACAAGGGCTCGTGAGCTCCGGCTCACCCCTCTCTTCCTCTACCTTCTTGGTGTCTCCTCCGTCTAAGGATTCAAGCCGTTACGCCGCCGAAATTTTGGTTTTGGCTCAAAGCTTGATAGGACTGTATTGCCTTCGGGCAAGGGGAAACTCCGCCCTTACTTTTATTTCTTTTTATTTTATTTTGGCCATAGATAGAGACCGCTGTATGCGGCTTGATCGGGTGCCTAAACCCTTCCCGATCGATAATATTGATTTGAAGGTTTCCCGGGTCACCAAAAGGTCCGGGTGGAGACTCTACATTTTCATTAAAAAGCGAGCACATCGCCGTGACGGGTTCGAGAGGATCCATGGTCGCACACATGTGAGAGATTCAAGGAACTGTTGAGGCAGTGCCCCCACCATAAAATTCCTTAATGGCAACTTATCCAAAGTTTCTATTATGGAATTGACTCCAAGAGCAGAAATATGGTTGATGCTTCTTGTGGAAGCACATACCTTCATAAAATAGCCAATGAAACATGGGAATTGTTTGATGTCATTGGTGAAAACTCATTGCAACAAGAATCTCTTGTTAGGGATGTGGACACCCAAGGAGGAATGTTGAAGGAGAATACAACAAGAGGTAAAATGTATGAGATTGGTGGGTATAATGATTTGTAAAGAAAGGTAGCCATCTTAACTCAAAAGTTGCGGAAAATTATGGAAGAAAGGCAGTCTCCAATGGCTGTGAATGTAGGAGAGGCATGTGTTGAGCAGTGAAAAATACCATTTTTCACCTCCTAACCTGACCTTTGTTGGGCCCTTAAATTGACTGATAAGGTGTGTTAAGGATGTTTTGTAGATAAGTAATAAAATTCAGCCTTAGTGCAGATATCCACCTAAAAAGGCCAAAGAAGCAATCTGTTCCTCATCACGGTTTCACAACAACCCAAAAGCCTGTCAGTTAAGCAATCAGAGTTGTATAAATTCATGAGAAGGTCATGGGATCAACAAGTCATGCTTGAGACCAAGCACAGTTGCTAAGAAGATAGATTTAACCCACCAAGAGGTTGCTGAGTGCTAACAAATGGAAGATAGTGTACCAGAAATAGGTGTCAGCTGAGGAAAGTCAAGGTAGAAGCTGTCGAGAAGCTCTGAAGCTCAATTGCCAAGTTGCTGAGAGGATCCTTCAAAACCTATCGAGATGATCCCCACCATATCGATCACCTCACCAAGGCGACAAGATGGTTGTAACCTTTCGATAGTATAAAGAAAGAACTAAACAGAGGGTATCGACAACTACTTCAAACCTGTTGAGAGAAGCTAATCCTAGCGACTGGTACACTTCAACCGAGTGAAAGGTTTATCCCAAACCTATTGAAAGACTGAGCATAGAGACCAAGAACCAGTCATAAAGCTCTCTAAAACCTGTCGACATTCATTCTGAGAACTTCCAATGACCCTTCTTCAGCAGTCAGAACTTCCAGGTTTCACGCACATGCTCCAAGGCATGACAGCGACCCCTGGGAGGTATTTTTGGTATTCAATTGAGCACAAGCGGGAACTCTAACTACCTCACATGTACTTGTCAGTTTTAGACTAACAGGAGAAAAGTCAGCCACATCAGCATAACTGCATTATTCTTCTAAATTCTGATTGGCTGAAATAGATCTGAGAAAAAGGTATAAATAGAGGAGCAACAACATTGAAAACCATCCAAAAATTGAGAGAGCAGAGCCGAGATTGAATTCATTTTCCCTCCAATTTCTCCCTCTATTTTCCTTCTTCTTCTTCTTCCTCGATATTAGCCAATGATGGTTGGCTAAAAACCTCTTCAGTAGCTAGGGTGAGGGTATGATCTGTAATTGAGAGTTTCAAAGGCTTTGTGAGGGATTGGATACTGTACAGATTGTAGATATGAGCACATCATTATAAGTAGTAGCATTGCAATGGAATTGTACGTTTTAGAGTTAATTCTGAGCTAGATTTCATTTATTCATATTTGATTTCCTTAGTTTGGATACTCCTATGAGCCAGCCAAAAATGGAGAGCTTGTAGCTTGGCATTCACAGCATCTATAATGGTTAACCTATTCTAATTAAAACTATTGGCTCAAGACAATCTCTAGGATAGTCTATGACCATTCAAGTGGACATACCATAGCCTTAGGATTGCTTTAATTCATTGGGACAATTTCTGGGATGGTCTATGACCATTAAAGTCGACAGATCATAGCCTTAGGATTGCTTCCATTCTCTGGTTGAGATTGGATTCTTTTACCATGCATCTGCCAGGGTAAAATTTGGGGAGCTTGTAGCCAGATGAAGGATTGTTGTAGATTCGATCTAAGCATTGCCTTTGATTCGATTCATTTTCAGTGGAATACCAAATCCCTAGCTGCTGATCTTCATCCTTTTGATTTTTAATCCTTTTTCTCTTACCTCTGCGTTCTCTTAAGCTCTGGATCAATTGCATTTAAAATCTATAGTTTATAGTGACAAAACCCCAAAAACCTCTCCTCTCTCCAGTTTTAGAGTAGCGTAAATTAGGATAGAGTGCTAGATCTATTGTAGATCTGGAGATCCATTATATTTTATTCACATTTTCCCTGTGGATATACCCTTACCTATAAAACTTGCTACAATAGCCCTGCATCTTACAAGTCTAGGAGATTGTAGTTGTGCTGAATTCATCCTTTGTTTTAATTTGATTTTATTTTGTTACACACAAAATCAGTACATTCCATTTCCCTAACTTCAGCTTCTAGAACACCCTCTTTTGAAGATCAAGTTATGGCCTCATTACAGAACTTAGGCTCTTTATCTCAAACAGTTCACTCTTATAGTTAGAGTATCAAAAAGATAGAAGACCATCTTTGTCAACTGTCTAATGCATTGACAAAGAGAGAGGAAGGTAGGCTGCCTAGTCAGCCCATGGACAATCCAAAGAGATAATATGTGGTAGGTGAAGTCTCTTCTTCCCATGAGGAAGCTAAATCTGTCACCACATTAAGAAGTGGAAAGCTGGTAGACAATCAGGTAGGCTGTGGGCCTTTGACAAATTTTGAGGAAGATGATGAAGCAGTCCCAAAGAATGTCCAGCAGGAGCAGCCCAGTTTGAATAAGGGGGATGTTAATGCTCCCCAACAGTAAAAAGCAAAAAAAGAAGAAATAATTGAAAATAAAATTAAAGAAAATTTTGATGAGTTGGCTAAGGCTGCAAATGGGAGGCCAGTTCCCCATTTGCCATTTCCAAATGCTTTAAAAGCAGCTTCCCCTTTTGATAAGGGGAATGCCAAAGTAGAGGAAATGATGGAAACCTTTAAGCATGTAAAGATCAACTTACCTTTACTTGATGCAATCAAGAAAGTGCCAGCCTATGCTAAGTTCTTGAAGGAATTGTGCACTCGCAAAAGACAGTCTAGGATACACTTATCTAAGAAGGTCTTTTGTGCTGAGAAAGTGAATCAGGTGCTGACTATTGTAACTCCAACAAAGCTCCAAGACCCTGGAGTTCCCACTATCCCCTGCATCATTGGGGATCATACCATTGAAAAAGCCTTATTAGATCTGGGAGCTAGTGAGAATTTACTTACATATTCAGTATATGAGAAGTTGGGCTTAGGTGAGTTGAAGCCCACACATATGGTCTTATAACTAGTTGACAGATCTAAAAGGAAACCTGTGGGAATCATCGAGAACGTGTTAGTTGGAGTTGACAAATTCTGCTATCCAACAGATTTCTTGGTGCTTGACATGGAGCCAAGCAAGTGCACCACCCCTATTCCTGTGATTTTGGGCAGACCTTTCTTAACCACTTCCAATTCATACATACAGTGTAGATCAGGAGTAATGGAGGTGTCATTTGGAAACATGAAAGGTAAATTGGAAGTTTACAATTCAGCCAATCAGCCCCACTTGAATGGTGAGGATTGCTCCTCAATTGAAATAGTGGATGAGCTTTTGAATTTGCCCAAGCTGCTACAGTATACTGGTCCTTGTGGTCGTGCTGATGATATCTTTCTACATGCAGGGAAACTAGTGTTGATCAACCACTATCATGACCCTCTTTAGCACGGCTGAGTCTTAACAATGTACATTATGTATACTAGTTACTGTGGTGAGTTATTATTACTGCTATTCTTATTTCTTTTGACATTTTCCATATTGTTTCACATGTGCACATCTTGGGCCCTTAATAGGTTGGCTAGAAGCAAGAACTGTGTGATTTAACTTGGGTTCTGATAAATTTGTGTGTAAAATGAATGTGGGGAAGGTTTCAAGCCTGTTTGAAGTGAATTATAATCTTACGATGGATTCTGAAGGTTCTCTTGATGCATATCGATAGTTTCTCTATAGGAGCAAAGAACTTGTCAGAGAAAATGTTACATGAGCCCAAATTGCCGTCGAGAGGTTCTTGGAACCTCTCGAAACAAATTTTTTGCAACCTTGGGACCACTCAATAGGATTAGTCGACCTTCCCGCGATGATTAGCCATCCTTTACGTTTCGACAGGTTTTTGCAACCTATGGACATTTTGCCCCAATCCTCACGACGAACATTTTTCATCGCTTTAAAACCTCACGACAACTTCATTTTTCATAATTCAACACCTTCTTTTTGTGCGGTAAGCTGCTATGGCGATTTTTTCCATTGTTTTTGCTCTCTACCTCACTGGCTATTACCGCAACCTCGTAGCAATTTTTCACATTACTTCAATCCTCAAAATCTACATTTTGGACCTAGTTCAAGCTGTTTTGGTCCCGCGCCCATCAAGATATCACAAACCCAAAATTTCTGTCAGTAAGCTTTCCTTCTACTTCTCTCCATTGTTTCAAGTTTGGGCATTTGTATTGTGAATTCAGGAGAGTAATTCGAGTATCCTAAGAAGCTTGTGTGGTGATTAGTTGTGAATTTGAAGTGTTTGAGTAATCAATGGCTGAGCAAGAGGACGTATTAGCAAATCTTTTCAAAGTGCTTTCTAAATCTACCAACAAAGCCACTAGGAAATCTAGTAGGCACACCACACAGCTTAAGGAAACCCCACCGGCCAAAAGAAAACTTGTCATGGAGGAAGCTGAGAAAGTTGTGAAATCTAAGAAGTCCAAGAAATCTAAGAATGCCCAAACCAGTGAAGACATAGTTGATGAGGCCCCTAAAACACAACGTAACCTTGAGTCAAAAATTTCTGAGGCTGAGCCTAATCTCAGATCCACACCCAATGAATTTGTGGATGAATTAAATTTGATCCCGAAAACCATTGTCGACATCCCCTATTTCACTAAGCTAGGGCAGTGTCAGGATACTTTGAATTATTTGGGGAAGGCAGGCCTGACGCCCATGATGAGCCCATTGAATGAAAAGTCTTACCCAAGGATTGTTAAGTTGTGGTATCAGAATCTCGAGAAATAAACCAAGCCAGACTCTCTTGAGCCTTTCCTGGTAATCCCAATTGATCATATGGAAATGGTGGTGGATTACAGAGATATAGGGATAGTATTGAGAGTCCCTTCAATTTATGACCCAGTTTATGGCCTGGCTGCATCTAAAAATGTCTCTTTCAAATCAATGGCCAGGCACTGGACTGAAGGCATTGTAGGGTCTAGTGACTCAATTAGGAGAAGAGATTCATCCCCCAGCTTGTGATTTGTCGATTCAATTCTGCAAAAGAATATTTATGTTAGTCGCCATTAGCAAGAAAGAAGAACACTAATAGTGGATGCCCTGTACTTTTTTGCTAAAGGCCAATTTGTTAATGTTGCTGGGCTAGTGTTTGAAGCAATGCTGGATGTGAATGAAAAATGTAAGAAAGCTCAAGCCCTATCTGGGCTTGCCTACAACAAGCTCATCATTGCTTTGCTTAGGAGAAGGGGATTTATGTTTAAAGAGAATGAGGAAATGGAGATGGTGAAGCCCACAGTATTTGGTAAAAGGGCTTGGTCTGCCAGTGGGACCCTCATTGGAAAAGGCACCCATAGGTCAACTGAGGAGCGTGAGGATGCAGCTCTTGGCACCTCTGTTTCCCCTAGTTCAGCACCTCCCCCTGAGGTCAGTCACCTGTGAGCCTTTGCTCACATTTGCTGCCCCTGGTATGGAGCCTCCACTGGTATCCTCTGCACCCTCACCCACCCCTACCATTGATCTAAATTTCTTTGTGGCCAATTCCATTGCTACAAGCCCCACCACCCCTCCATCTCTCACACCAATCTCACTTTCTTTTCCTTCCATGCCAATTCCCATTCCCCAAATCAGTCCAGCCTCCTGTTTCACTACCACCACATCCACCCCATTTTTAGCTCCTCCACTCACCGACCCCATTCCATCTAGCTCATTTCCATCACCCACAACCCCTTGTAGCCCTTCCTTGTCTGCCCCACTTTCCCCTCCCTTGGCGAATGAGTCCATTTTTTCCATCCCACCTTCCCTAACCCAGGACCTATCAACCACTGAAGGATTTTCATCCCTAATGACATTCATAGTGGAGGATATTGGGCATGACTATAATCCGCTACCTGACTCTCCACAGCCCACATTCCCCCATTTTTCTCATTCTCAACCTCCTTCAACCTCTGACCAGTATGACCACACTTTCTCATTTCCACTACCCCCTCTCTTCCAACACTCACCTGCTATCAAACCTGACGCCTTACCCCAAATCTTAGACCTCCTCCTATCAATACAATCCCATGTCATGGCCAATACTGCTACCCAATCTTCCATTGAGGCCACACTCTTATCCATAACCTCCGCCCTTCTCAACCAGGCCTCTATCTCCCAGACCTTAGCAGCCATCCAATCTTCATTGACCAATTTAGCCCAACCAGCTCCACAGCCACCTACCCATTTACCTACCCCACCTACTTCTTCCCCACACCTTATGGCAGAGGTTACTCCACCTGCCTTCACAGATGCCTCTATCCAAGCTGACCCTAAATCTCCTCCACCCCATTCCCCAGCTAGCTCTACCATTTTACCTTCACCTGAGGAACTAGCATCCCCCATTCCCTCATCTTTCTCCACTCCACTCCCTTTCCTCCCCATTGTACCTTGACATTCCTTCTACGTTCCCCCTTACCTCACACTTTTGTATGCAATGAGGGATAATCCCTATATCCATAGGGATGTCCTACGAGGAATGGCTGCCCTCCACGCTTCCTTTGAAGCCCACTATGAGGAAAGGACTGCTATCATGGAACTGGAGCATAGAATCCTACTCCGCAATATATCTAAAGGTTGGAGGAAAATCCTGGTTCGATATGAGTCAGCAAAACAACTTGTTGTTGCTGAGAGTCTCATTGCTAAAGCTGATAAGAAGAATGTTGAATTTCTCCATAAAAAATTAGACAATGCCCAGGACATAATTAAAGCCACCAAAGAACTCTCTAAGTCCATTTTGCTTTATGCAATGAAGAAAATTGAAATTTTGGAATGAAAGATTGCTGCGTTGACCTCTCAATCGTATCAGCTAGCCCCTCTGGCTTCAGCTCCTTCTACCAATCCTCCCTCCACTCAACCCTCTACAGCTTCTTCCACTCAGCCTATTCCTACTCTACTTGTGGATGTTGCTCTTCCTCTAGTCCAAGCCCCTCCCAACACTGGGCCTGCCCCTCCAGAGCCTAAGGGAACTTCTTCCAGGAGAAAGGTCACTGCAAAAACATTTATCCCCTCTGGCGCTAATCTAAAGAAAGGCAAAGAACCTGCGACCCAGTCTGTGGAGGCAACGAACCAGCCAGCCCAGAAGTCCATACCCAAGAAGAAAAAACCTCTCTCCAATGAAGAGTTGAGGAATCTAGCCAATCTGTATGAATGGCCTGATTATGCTGGCACATAATTGTAGACTCTGTGTACATATTTTAATGCAATTTATTTCTGGTTCTGTTTAGTCTCTTTGCTATTTATGTCATGTGCTTGTTTCCCTTTGTGTATCTTTTTTTTTTTCTCTCCTTGGTGCACACCCACAGTTATCTTTAGCACAGTGAGGACACTGCTCCTCCTAGGTTTGGGGGTGTGGCAAGGTATGCCTTACCAATGGATAGTTAATAGTAGTGCAGCAAGGTTCAATAAAAAAAAACTAAGAAAATGAAGTAAATTCCCACCTCAATTTTTTTTAGGAAAATTGAAAAAGAAAAACTTTTTAACATTGGAATAATGTTGCAGTTCTAACACTGTAATGAAACAAATGTTAGGAACTTCTATTCAAAAATTAACACTTAGTGGCCTTGAGAGGAGAGGAGATCTGTGAGGATACTCCCCAGAAAATTTGATGGAAGACCATACCTAGTGAGATTTGGGCCTGAGAACTTATCTTTTTAAAGAGTGTCTTGGCAATTTTTCTGTTCTAAGGACGGATTGGATCCAGCTTTGATCACTAGAAATTAGGCAAATATGAGTTGAAACAGCTTGACAACATTCTTGACATTGAGGACATGAAGTAAGGTCATTCCATGGACAGTTTGAGCTGAAAATATCCTTACCCTTTGAACTGCCCTTGATAAACACCATTGGAGCCTCGAAATCCAAGCTTTTCTTTGTTAAAAACCAGAAAATTTGAACCCATAACCTCAATGACCTGATGCAGCTTGACCTCACTTTGAGATTTCAGAAGGAAAGGTGCAGGAATTGAAGAGGTTAGAGGAGTAAGTTTTGACAATTTGGTAAAAGAAAAAAAAAAACACATGTGAAGGCAAGAGTGATGTGTAATTGTGGCATGCCAGCCCATAAAAAAAAAAAAATTAAAAACACAAAAAAAAAAACAAAATAGTGAAAGAAAAGTCATTTCATTTTATATTTTGAAAAAGAAGATTAGAAACTGATCACTTCAAATATGAAAATTCAAGAAAGAAGATGAAGATTTATGCTGAAATGAAGAAGGTGAAGTTATGCATGACCTCCTTACTTCACTGATTTCTCAATCTTGAATCCTTTTTACCCTTTTATTCTATATAAATTTCACCCACAAGCCATAATACAACCCAATAAAAAGACCTTATTGATCTGAAATGGATTGAACTGTCATGTGGAGACAAGGATATGTCTGATCTATGGTGAAAAGAGTTAGGAAATTTTATAAATTAGAGCAATGCCTATGCTCATGCTTGCAATCCTATTTGAGGATTGTAACTGCTCTTAAGCTGAGTGAACTGATGCACCCTTCTAGTTTCCTTTTGAGTGACAAGTCCTGGTGAGTTTTTGGTCTGAAATTAAGTTTGGGAGTTATATCATAACAGACATTCTCAATTTAATAGCTAGCTAAGTATTGAATTTCTAATAAAATGCCTTGACATGAGTTGATTGATTGTGAAGGAAATGCAGCAGAATTTTAGTTTTTAAAAGACTGTGTTTTTTATAAAAACCTTCTAAACTTAAAGGAACAAGGGTGGAATGAATTTCATTTTGACTTGATTTTTTGTTCTCAACATGCTACATTAACATTAACTGAACCATTGGGGAAGTTTGTGGGTAACTTCACTAAAAACCATCAGGAGACTTCACTCCTCCACTAGGGATCACCTAGGGGTTTAAAAGACTTTATGCATATGCTAAATGCATCTGTGTTCCCTATAAAAGTGGCATATTTTTTCATTTTCAATAATTGTTTTCAATTTCTTCTTTGCTCAGGCACTGGCAAAGCTTAGGTTTGTGGGTGTCTTGAGCAGTGAAAATTATCATTTTTCACCACATAATCTGACTTTTATTGGGCCCTTGAATTGACTAATAAGGTGTGTTAAGGATGTTTTGTAGATAAGTAATAAAATCCAGCCTTAGTGCAAATATCCACCTAAAAAGGCCAAAGAAGCAATTTGTTCCTCATCACGGTTTCACAACAGCCCAAAAGCTTGTCAGTCAAGCAATCTGAGTTGTATAAATTCATGAGAAGGTCATGGGCTCAACAAGTCATACTTGAGACCAACCACAGTTGCAGAGAAGATAGATTGAACCCACCAAGAGGTTGCTGAGTGCTAATAGATGGAAGATAGTGCACTAGAAATAGGTGTCACCTGAGGAAAGTCAAGGAAGAAGCTGTCGAGAAGTTCTTATGCTCAATTACCAAGCTGTCGAGAGGATCCTTCAGAACCTATCAAGATGATCCCCAACATATCGATCACCTCACCAAGGCAACAGGATGGTTGTAACCTGTCGACAGGATAACGGAAGAACTAAACAGAGGGTATCGAGAGCTACTTCAAACCTGTCGAGAGAAGTTAATCCTAGCGACTAGTACACTTCAACCTAGCGAAAGGGTTATCCCAAACCTATTGAAAGACTGAGCATACAGACCAAGAACCCATTGAAAAGCTCTCTAAAACCACTCGACATTCGTTCTGGGAACTTCCAATGACCCTTCTTCAACAGTCAAAACTTTCAGGTTTTGCGTAGACGCTCCAAGGCACGACAACGACCCTTAAGGGTATTTTTGGTATTCAACTAAGCATGAGCGGGAACTCTAACTACCTCGCATGTACTTGTCAGTTGTTGGCCAATAAGAGAAAAGCCTCTAGAAGAGGGATCAGCCACATTAGTATAACTGCATTATTCTTCTAAATTCTGATTGGCTGAAACAGATATGAGAAAAAGGTATAAACAGAGGAGCAACGACATTGAAAAGCATCCAGAAATTGAGAGAGTTGAGCTGAGATCGAATTCATTTTTCCTCTAATTTATCCCTCGCTTTTCCTTCTTCTTCTCATTCCTCGCTATTAGCCAATGATGGTTGGCTAAAAAGTTCTTCAGTAGCTAGGGTGAGGGTATGATCTGTAATTTAGAGTTTCAGAGGCTTTGTGAGGGATTGGATACTGCACAGATTGTAGATCTGAGCATATAATTGAAAGTAGTGGCATTGCAATGGATTGTGAGTTTTAGAGTTAATTTTGAGCTATATTTTATTTATTCATATTTGATTTCCTTAGTTTGGATACTCCTGTGAGCCAGCCAGAAATGGGGAGCTCGTAGCCTGGCATTCACAGCATCTACAATGGTTAACATGTTCTAATTAAAACCTTTGGCTCAAGACAATCACTAGGATGGTCGATGACCATTAAAGTGGATAGATCATTGACTGAGGATTGCTTTGATTCATTGGGACAATCTCTGGGATGGTCAGTGACCATTAAAGTGGACAGATCATATCCTTAGGATTGCTTCCATTCTCTGGTTGAGATTAGATTCTTTTACCATGTATCTGTCGGGGTAAAACTTAGGGAGCTTATAGCCAGATGATGGATTATTGCAGATCTGATCTAAGCATATTGCCTTTGATTCGATTCATTTTCAGTGGAATACCAAATCCCTAGCTGTTGATCTTCATCCTTTTGATTTTTAATCCATTTTCTCTTACCTCTATATTCTCTTTAGCTCTGGATCAACTACATATAAAATCTATAATTTATAGTGACAAAAACCCAATAACCTCTCCTCTCTCCTATTTTAGAGTAGCTTAAATTAGGATAGAGTGCCAGATCTATTATAAATCTGGAGATCCATCATAGTTTATTCACATTTTCCCTGTGGACATACCCTTACTTACCTATAAAACTTGTTGCAATAGCCCTGTATCTTGCAGGTCTAGGAGATTGTAGTTGTGTTGAATCTATCCTTTATTTTAATTTGATTTTATTTTGTTACACACTAAATAAGCATACCCCATTTTCCCAATAAGTTTTTGGCGCCGTTGCCGGGGATCATGTGATCTAAACTTGGTAGATCTATGTTTTCTTTCTAATTTTTTTTATTTGTAATTGTGATTACCTGTTAAGTGTTTGACTAATTGCTCCTGTCGTATTTTGTAGCTTCATTTTCTTTTCAGATCTGAATCTGTGGTGCTCCGAGCATTGCGCTAGAGGTTCTGCTGAAGTTTGCATCACTTTACTCCTCTATTATTTTTTAGATCTGTGCATTTGTAGATTTATTAGTTGTTTGTGCTTGTTCCTTATTGTGTTGGTTGTGAACTGTATTTTGGGCATTGTGTGAGTAGTGTATGTTTGGAAGAAGAGCTCTCAACCCTTAGATTTTGCCATTAAATTCAAAGGTTGAAAGGATTCTTAGACCCAAACAAACCCCATCCACATCTGTTGGAACTGAATCTTTTGCAATGGGTGAGCAACTTAGGTTGTTGTTGAAGGATTATTATGCACCTGGTGCATACAACTCTCCTTTTTGTATCCAGTTTCCTGCTGTGGAAACTAATTATGAGATTAAATCCTAAACCATTCAGATGTTGCCTTCTTTCCATAGTTTGAGTAAAGAGGACCCATACAAGCATGTGGATGAATTCCTTGCCTTGTGTACCACCTTTAACATTATAGGTCTAGGGCCCGAAGCCACCAAGCTTAGGCTATTTCCTTTTTCATTAAAGGACAAAGCCAGGGCCTGATTATCTTTGCTTCACCCTAATAGTATCAACTCGTGGGTTGACATGCATAGCTAATTCCTAGCTAAATTCTTTCCCATGTCTAGAACCAGTCAGTTGAGGAAGAATATCCTCTCATTTTCTCAACTCCCAACTGAAGGGTTCCACGAGGCATGGCAGGAAATTCAAGGAGCTGTTGAGGCAGTGCCCCCACCACCAAATTCCTGAATGGCAACTTATCCAAAAATTTTATCAAAGAATTGACTCAAAGAGTAGAAATATAGTGGATGCTTCTTGTGGAGGCACATACCTTCATAAAATAGCTAAGGAAGCATGGAAATTGTTTGATGTTATTAGTGAAAATTTATTACAGTAAGAGTCTCTTGCTAGGGATGTGGACACCCCAGGAAGAATGGTTAAGGAGAATACATCAAGAGGAAAATTGTATGAGATTGGTGGGTATAACAATTTGGAAAGAAGGATAGCCAGCTTAACTCAAAAGCTGGAGAATATGATGGAGGAGAGGCAATCTCCATTGGTTGCTAGTTTGGGAGAGGCATGTCCCATTTGTCAATCTCACACTCATCCCATTCAGGATTGCCCCTCTGCTGGGCAATTCCCAGAATTGGTAATGGAACATGTGGCTACTGCTTAGTCTTATGGTCAGCAGCCAACTACTGGTTATTTCTGGAGAAACCACCCTAACCTGTGGTGGAAGCAAGACAATGTGCAAAAGCAAAACCAGCATCAGTTTTACCAGCAACCATAGCAAACGCCTTTTAAACCTGCTCCCCAAACTTATCAACATAATTTTGTTCCAAGGATCAATTACCAGCAACTTATGGCTCAGCCTATGGTTCAGCCTTTGCAGCCAAATGCCCCAACTTCAGCTTCTAGAACACCCTCTTTTGAAGAGAAAGTTCTGGCCTCATTTCAGAATATAGGGTCTTTATCTCAAACGGTCCACTCTCATAGTCAGAGTATCAAAAATATAGAAGACCATCTTTGTCAACTGTCTAATGCATTGACAAAGAGAGAGGAAGTTAGGCTGCCTAGTCAGCCCATGGACAATCCAAAGGGACAATATGTGGTAGGTGAAGTCTCTTCTTCCCATGAGGAAGCTAAATCTGTCACCACATTAAGAAGTGGAAGGTTGATAGACAATCAGGTAGGCTGTGGGCCTTTGACAAATTTCGAGGAAGATGATGAAGCAGTCCCAAAGAATGTCCAGCAGGAGCAGCCCAATTTGAATAAGGGGGATGTTAATGCTCCCCAACAGAAAAAAGAAAAAAAAGAAGAAAAAATTGAAAATAAAATTAAAGAAAAATTTGATGAGTTGGCTAAGGCTGCAAATGGGAGGCCAGTTCCCCATTTGCCATTTTCAAATGCTTTAAAAGCAGCTTCTCCTTTTGATAAGGGAAATGCCAAAGTAGAGGAAATGATGGAAACCTTTAAGCATGTAAAGATCAACTTACCTTTACTTGATGCAATCAAGAAAGTGCCAGCCTATGCTAAGTTCTTGAAGGAATTATGCACTCGCAAAAGACAGTCTTGGATACACTTATCTAAGAAGGTCTTTTGTGCTAAGAAAGTGAATCAAGTGCTGACTATTGTTACTCCAACAAAGCTCTAAGACCCTGGAGTTCCCACTATCCCCTGCATCATTGGGGATCATACCATTAAAAAAACCTTATTAGATCTGGGAGTTAGTGTGAATTTACTTACATATTTAGTATATGAGAAGTTGGGCTTAGGTGAGTTGAAGCCCACACATGTGGTTTTACAACTAGCTGACAGATCTAAAAGGAAACCTGTGGGAATCATCGAGGACGTGTTAGTTGGAGTTGATAAATTCTGCTATCCAACAGATTTCTTGGTGCTTGACATGGAGCCAAGCAAGTGCACCACCCCTATTCCTGTGATTTTGGGCAGACCTTTCTTGACCACTTCCAATTCATACATACAGTGTAGATCAGGAGTAATGGAGGTGTCATTTGGAAACATGAAAGGTAAATTGGATGTTTACAATTCAACCAATCAGCCCCACTTGAATGGTGAGGATTGTTCCTCAATTGAAATAGTGGATGATCTTTTGACTTTGCCCAAGCTGCTGCAGTATACTGGTCCTTGTGGTCATGCAAATGATATGTTTCTACATGCAGGGAAACTAGTGTTGATCAACCACTATCATGACCCCTCCTTAGCACGGCTGAGTCTCAACAATGTACATTATGTATACTAGTTACTGTGGTGAGTTATTGTTACTGCTGTTCTTATTTCTTTTAACATTTTCCATATTGTTTCACATGTGCACGTATTGGACCTTCATAGGTTGGCTAGAAGCAAGAACTGTGTGATTTAACTTTGGTTTTGATGAATTTGTGTGTAAAATGAATGTGGGGAAGGTTTCAAGCCTGTTTGAAGTGAAGTATAATATGTCGACGGATTCTGAAGGTTCTCTTGTGCATATCATTAATTTCTCGATAGGAGCAAATAACCTGTCGGGGAAAATGTTACATGAGCCCAAATTGCTGTCGAGAGGTTCTTGGAACTTCTTGAAATGAATTTTTTGTAACCTTGGGATCAATCAATAGGATTAGTCGGCCTTCTCTCGATGATTGGCGATCCTTTATGTTTCAGTAGGTTTTTGCAACCTGTCAACATTTTGCCCTAATCCTCGCGACGAACATTTTCTGTCGCTTTAAAACCTCCTGACAACTTTATTTTTCGTCATTCGGCATCTTCTTTTTGTGCTATAAGCTGCTCTAGTAATTTTTTCCATTTTTTTTTCTCTCTACCTCATTGGCTATTACCGCAACCTCCTAGCAATTTTCCACATTGCTTCATTCCATCAAAAACTACATCTTGCACCTAGTCCGAGCTGTCTTGGTCCCGTGCCCATCAAGATATCACGAACCCTAGATTTATGTCGGTAAGCTTTCCTTCTACTTCGCTCGGTTGTTTCAAGTTTGGGCATTTGTATTGTGAATTCGAGGGAGTTATTCGAGTATCCTAAGAAGCTTGTGTGGTGATTAGTTGTAAATTCGAAGCGTTTGAGTAATCAATGGCTGAGTAAGGGGACGTATTAGCAAATCTTTTCAATGTGCCTTCTAAATCTGCTACCAAAGCCACTAGGAAATCCAGTAGGCAAACCACACAGCTTAAGGAAACCCCACCGGCCAAAAGAAAACTTGTCATAGAGGAAGCTGAGAAAGTTGTGAAATCTAAGAAGTCCAAGAAATCTAAGAATGCCCAAACCAGTTAAGACATGGTTGATGAGGCCCCTGAAACACAACCTAACCTTGAGTCAAAAATTTTTGAGGCTGACCCTAATCTTAGATCCACACCCAATGAATTTGTGGATAAATTAAATTTGATCCCAGATACCATTGTCGGCATCCCCTATTTCTCTAAGTTGGGGGAGTGTCAAGATACTTTGAATTATTTGGGGATGGCAAGCCTAACGCCCATGATGAACCCATTGAATGAAAAGTCTTACCCAAGGCTGGTTAAGTTGTGATATCAGAATCTCAAGAAACAAACCAAGCCAGACTCTCTTGAGCCCTGCCTGGTAATCCCAATTGATCATATGGAAATGGTGGTGGATTACAGAGATATAGTGATAGTATTGGGAGTCCCTTCTGTTTATGACCCAATTTATGGCCTGGCTGCACCTAAAAATGTCTCTTTCAAATCAATGACCAGGCACCTAACTCAAGGCATTATAGGGTCTGGGGACTCAATTAGGAGAAGAGATTTATCCCCCAGCTTGCAGTTTTTTTATTCAATTTTGCGAAAGAATATCTATGTTAGTGGCCATCAGCAAGAAAGAAGAACACAAATAGTGGATGCCATGTACTTTTTTACTACAGGCCAATTTTTTAATGTTGCTGGGTTGGTGTTTGAAGCAATGCTGAATGTGAATGAAAAATATAAGAAAGCTCAAGCCCTACCAGGGCTCCTCTATAGCAAGTTCATCACTGCTTTGCTTAGGAGAAGGGGATTTATGTTTAAAGAGAATGAGGAAGTGGAGATGGTGAAGCCCACAATATTTGGTAAAAGGGCTTGGTCTGCCAATGGGACCCTCGTTGGAAAAGGCACCCATAGGTCAACTGAGGAGCGTGAGGATGCAGCTCCTGGCACCTCTGTTGCCCCTAGTTCAGCACCTCCCCCTGAGACCTCCTCTGGTATCCTCTACACCCTCACTCACCCCTACCATTGATCTGAATTTCTCTGTAGCCAGTTCCGTTGCTACAAGCCCATCCATCTCTCACACCAATCTCACTTTCTTTTCCTTCCATGCCAGATCCCATTCCCCAAATCAGTCCAGTCTCCCTTTTCACTACCACCACATCCACCCCATTTTTAGCTCCTCCACTCATAGACCCCATTCCAGCTAGCTCATTTCCAACACCCACTACCCCTTGTAGCCCTTCCTTGTCTGCTCCACTTTCCCCTCCCTTGGCGAATGAGTCCATTTTTCCATCCTAACTTCCCTAACCCAGGACCTATCAACCACTGAAGGATTTTCATCCCTGATGGCATCCATAGTGAACGATATTGGGCATGACTATATTCCACACCTAACTCTCCACATCCCACATTCCGCCATTTTTCTCATTCTCAACCTCCTTCAACCTTTGACCAGCATGGCCACACTTTCTCATTTCCACTACCCCCTCTCTTCCAACACTCACTGGCTATCAAACCTAACCCCTTACCCCAAATCTTAAACCTCTTCCTATCAATACAATCCCATGTCATGGCCAATAGCGTTACCCAATCTTCCATTGAGGCCACACTCTTATCCATAACCTCCACCCTTCTCAAGCAAGCCTCTATCTCCCATACCTTAGCAATCATCCAATCTTCATTAACCAATTTAGCCCAACCAGCTCCATAGCCACCTACCCATTTACCTACCCCACCTACTTCTTCCCCACACCTTCTTGCAGAGGGCACTCCACCTGCCTTCACAGATGCCTCCATCCAAACTGACCCTGAATCTCCTCCACCCCATTCCCCAACTAGCCCTACCATTTTACCTTCCCCTGAGGAACTGGCATCCCCCATTCCCTCATCTTCCTCCACTCCACTCCCTTTCCTCCCCATTATTCCTCGACATTCCTTCTACGTTCCCCCTTACCTCACGCATTTATATGCAATGAGGGATAATCCCTATATCCATAGGGATGTCCTACATGGAATGGCTGCCCTCCGTGCTTCCTTTGAAGCCCCCTATGAGGAAAGGATTGCTATCATGGAACTATAGCATAGAATCCTATTTCGGAATATATCTAAAGGTTGGAGGAAAATCCTAGTTCAATATGAGTCAGTAAAACAACTTGCTACTGCTGAGAGTCTCATTGCCGAAGTTGAGAAGAAGAATGCTAAATTTCTCTAGAAAAAATTAAACAATGTCCAGGAGATAATTAAAGCCACCAAAGAACTCTCTTAGTCCGATCTACTTTATGCAGAGAAGAAACTTGAAATTTTGGAACGAAAGATTGTTGCACTGACCTCTCAATCATATTAGCTAGCCCCCCTGGCTTCAGCTCCTTCTACCAATCCTCCCTCCACTCAACCCTCTATAGCTTCTTCCACTCAGCTTATTCCTACTCCACCTATGGATGCTGCTCTTCCTCTAGTCCAAGCCCCTCCCAACACTGAGCCTGCCCCTCCAGAGCCTAAGCGAACTTCTTCCAGGAGAAAGGTCACTATAAAAAGATATGTTCCCTCTGACACTAATCTAAAGAAAGACAAAGAACCTGCGGCCCAGTCTGAGGGGGCACCAAGCCAGCCAGCCTAGAAGTCCATACCCAAGAAGAAAAAACCTCTCTCCAATGAAGAGTTAAGGAATCTAGCCAAACTGTATGAATGGCCTGATGATGCTTGCACATAATTGAAGACTCTGTGTACATATTTTAATGCAATTTCTTTTTGGTTCTATTTAGTCTCTTTGCTATTTATGTCATGTGCTTGTTTCCCTTTGTGTATCTTTATTTTTTTTTTCTCTCTCCTTGCTGCACACCTACTGTTATCTTTAACACAGTGAGGACACTACTCCTCCTAGGTTTAGGGGTGTGGTAAGGTATGCCTTACCAATAGATAGTTAATAGTAGTGCAACAAGGTTCAATAAATAAAAAAAACTAAGAAAATGAAATAAATTCCCACCTGAATTTTTTAGGAAAATTGAAAAAGAGAAACTTTTTAACATTGGAATAATGCTATAGTTCTAACGCTATAATGAAGCAAATGTCAGGAACTTCTATTAAAAAATTAACACTTAGTGACCTTGAGAGGAGAGGAGATCTGTGAGGATACTCCCCAGAAAATTTGATGGAAGACCATACCCAGTGAGATTTGGGCCAAAGAACTTATCTTTTTATAGAGGGTCTTGGCAATTTTTCTACTCTAATGACGGACTAGATCCAGCTTTGATCACTAGAAGTTAGGCAAATCCGAGTTGAAACAGATTGACAACATTCTTGACATTAAGGACATGAAGTAAGGCCATTCCTTGGACAGTTTGAGCTAAAAATATCCTTACCCTTTAAACTGCCCTTGATAAACACCATTTGAGCCTTGAAATCTATGTTTTTCTTTGATAAAAACCAGAAAATTTGAACCCATAACCGCAATGACCTGATATTGCCAACCCTCACTTTGAGATTTCAGAAGGAAAGGTGAAGGAATTGAAGAGGTTAGTGGAGTAAGTTTTGACAATTTGATACAAGAAGAAAACACATGTGAAGGCAAGAGTGATGTGTAATTGTGGCATGCCAGCCCATAAAAAAAATAATAATAAAAAAAAATAATAATAATAAAAAAAGAAAAATGAAAGAGTGATAGAGAAGTCATTTCATTTGATATTTTGAAAAAGAAGATTAGAAACTAATTATTTCAAATATGAAATTCAAGAAAGAAGATGAAGATTTTTGCTGATATGAAGAAGGTGAAGTTATGCATCACCTCCTTACTTCAATGATTTCTCAATCTTGAATCCTTTTTACCCTTTTATTCTATATAAATTTCACCCACAAGCCATAGTACAACCCAATAAAAAGACCTTACTGATCTGAAATGGATTGAACTGTCATATGGAGACAACGATATGTCTGATCTATGGTGAAAAGAGTTAGGAAATTCATAAATTAGAGCAATGCGTACGCTCATGCTTGCAGTCCTATTTGAGGGTTGTAACTGCTCTTGAGCTGAGTGAACTGATGCACCCTTCTAGTTTCCTTCTGAGTGACAAGCCCTGGTGAGTTTTGGGTCTGAAATTAAATTTGTTGGGAGTTCTATCATAACAGATATTCTTAATTTGATAGCTACCTATGTAGTGAATTTCAGATAAAATGCCTTGACATGAGCTGATTGATTATGAAGGAAATGCAGCAGAATTTCAGTTTTTAAAGGACTATGTTTTTTATAAAAACCTTATGAACTTAAAGGAACAAGGGTGGAATGAATTTCATTTTGACTTGATTTTTTATTCTCAACATGCTGCATTAACATTAACTGAACCATTGGGGAAGTTTGTGGGTAACTTCCCTGAAAACCCTCAGGAGACTTCACTCCTCCACTAGGGATCACCTAGGGGTTTAAAAGGCTTGATGCATATGCTAAATGCATCTGTGTTCTCTACAAAAGTGGCATTTTTTTTCATTTTCAATAATTGTTTTGAATTTCTTCTTTGCTCAGGGACTAGCAAAGTTTAGGTTCGGGGGTGTATTGAGCAGTGAAAAATACCATTTTTCACCTCCTAACCTGACCTTTATTGGGCCCTTGAATTGACTAATAAGGTGTGTTAAGGATGTTTTGTAGATAAGCAATAAAATCTAGTCTTAGTGCAGATATTCACCTAAAAAGGCCAAAGAAGCAATTTGTTCCTCATCACGGTTTCACAACAGCCCAAAATCTTGTCAGTCAAGCAATCAAAGTTGTATAAATTTATGAGAAGGTCATGGGCTCAACAAGTCATGCTTGAGACCAAGCACAGTTGCAGAGAAGATAGATTTAACCCACCAAGAGGTTGCTGAGTGCTAACATATGGAAGATAGTGCACCAGAAATAGGTGCTAACTGAGGAAAGTCAAGGAAGAAGCTATCGAGAAGTTCTAATGCTCAATTGCCAAGCTGCCGAGAGGATCCTTCAGAACCTATCGAGATGATCCCTAACATATTGATCACCTCACAAAGGCGACAGGATGGTTGTAACCTGTCGACAGGATAAAGGATGAACTAAACAGAGGGTATCGAGAGCTACTTCAAACCTATCGAGAGAAGCTAATCCTAGCGACTAGTACACTTTAACCCAGCGAAAGGTTTATCCTAAACCTATCGAAAGACTAAGCATATAGACCAAGAACCCATCGAAAAGCTCTTTAAAACCTCTTGACATTCATTTTGAGAACTTCCAATGACACTTCTTCATCAGTCAGAACTTCCAGGTTTTGCGGACACGCTCCAAGGTACGACAGCGACCCTTGGGGGGTATTTTTGGCATTCAATTGAGCACGAGCGGGAACTCTAACTACCTCATATGTATTTATCAGTTGTAGACCAATAGGAGAAAAGCTTCTAGAAGAGGGATCAGCCACATCAGCATAACTGTATTATTCTTTTGAATTCTGATTGGCTAAAACAGATTTGAGAAAAAGGTATAAATGGAGGAGCAACGACAATGAAAAGCATCTAGAAATTGAGAGATCAGACCCAAGATCGAATTCATTTTTCATCGAATTCATTTTTCCTCCAATTTCTCCCTCTCTTTTCCTTCTTCTTCTTCCTCACTATTAGACAATGATGGTTGGCTACAAACCTCTTCAGTAGCTAGGGTGAGGGTAGGATCTGTAATTAAGAGTTTCAGAGGCTTTGTGAGGGATTAGATACTGCACAGATTGTAGATCTGAGCACATCATTGTAAGTAGTAGCATTGCAATTGAATTATAGGTTTTAGAGTTAATTCTAAGCTAGATTTCATTTATTCGTATTTGATTTTCTTAGTTTGGATACTCCTATGAGCCAGCCAGAAATGGGGAACTTGTAGCCTGGCATTCATAGCATCTACAATGGTTAACCTGTTCTAATTAAAACCATTGGCTCAAGACAATCTCTAGGGTGGTCTGTGACCATTAAAGTGGACAGATCATAGCCTTAGGATTGCTATGATTCATTAGTACAATCTTTGGGATGGTCTGTGACCATTAAAGTCGATAGATCATAGCCTTAGGATTGCTTCCATTCTCTGGTTGAGATTGGATTCTTTTACCGTGCATATGTTGGGGTAAAACCTGGGGAGCTTGTAGCCTGATGAAGGATTGTTACAGATCCGATCTAAGCATTGCCTTTGATTCGATTCATTTTCAGTGGAATACCAAATCCCTAGCTGTTGATCTTCATCCTTTTGATTTTTAATCCATTTTCTCTTACCTCTATGTTCTCTTAAGCTCTGGATCAACTGCATTTAAAATCTATAGTTTATAGTAACAAAAACTCAAAAACCTCTCCTCTCTCCTATTTTAGAGTAGCTTAAATTAGGATAGAGTGCCAACTTTATTGTAGATCTGGAGATCCATCATAGTTTATTCACATTTTCCCTGTGGACATACCCTTACTTACCTATAAAACTTACTGCAATAGCCTTGTATCTTGCAGGTCTAGGAGATTGTAGTTGTGCTGAATCCATCCTTTGTTTTAATTTGATTTTATTTTGTTACACACTATATTAGCACACTCCATTTCTCCAACAGCATGTCCCATCTGTCAATCTCCCACTCATCCCATTCAGGATTGCCCCTCTGCTGAGCAATTTTCAGAACTGGTGATGGAACATGTGAATGTTGCCCAATCCTTTGATCAGCAGTCAACTGCTGATTATTCTTGGAGAAACACCCTAACTTGAGGTGGAAGCAAGACAATGTTCAAAATCAAAACCAGCAGTAGCAGTTCCAACCTCAGTTCTATCAACAACCATAGCAAATGCCTTTTAAACCTATTCCCCATACATATCAACAGAATTTTGTTCCAAGGACCCAATACCAACAACCTATGGCTCAACCTGTGCAATAAAATTCCCCAATTCTAGCTTCTAGAACACCCTCTTTTGAAGAACAAGTTCTGGCCTCATTGTAGAACTTGGACTCGTTGTCCCAAACAGTCCACTCTCATAGTCAAAGCATAAAAAAGATAGAAGACCATCTAGGTCAACTATCTAATGCATTGACAAAGAGGGAGGAAGGTAGGCAGCCTAGTCAGCCCATGGACAATCTAAAGAGATAATATGAGGTAGGTGAAGTCTCTTCTTCCCTTGAGGAAGCCAAATCTGTCACCACATTAAGAAGTGGAATGTTGGTGGACAATCAAGTAGGCTGTGGGCCTTTGAAATTTTCAAAAAAAGAAAATGAAGCAGTTTCAAAGAATATACGGCAGGAGTAGCCCAGTTTGAATAAGGGAGATGTTAATGTTTCCCAACAAAAAATTGAAAAAAAATTACAAAATTGAAAATAAAAATAAAGAAAAAATTGATGAGTTGGCTAAGGCTGCAAATGGGAGGCCAGTGCCCCATTTGCCATTTCCTAATGCTTGAAAAGCAGCTTCTCCTTTTGATAAAGGGAATGCCAATGTAGAGGAAATGATGGAAACCTTTAAATAAGTAGTAAAGATCAACTTGCCTTTACTTGATGCAATCAAGCAAGTGCCGGCCTATGCCAGATTTTTAAAAGACCTTTGCACCCACAAAAGACAATCGAGGATACATATATCCAAGAAAGTCTTTTCAGTAGAAAAAGTGAACCAAGTCTTGACTATAGCAACTCCAACAAAGCTCTAAGACCCTGGAGTCCCCACTATCCCCTGCATCATTAGGGATCATACCATTGAAAAAGCCTTATTAGATCTGGGAGCTAGTGTGAATTTGCTTTCATACTCAGTTCATGAGAAGTTGGGCTTAGGTGAGTTGAAACCCACATATGTGGTCTTACAACTAACTGACAGATCTGAGAGGAAGCCTATGGGGATTATAGAGGATGTGTTAGTTAGAGTTGACAAATTCTTTTATCCTGCTAATTTTCTAGTGCTGGATATGGAGCGAAGCAAGTGTGCTACTTCCATCTCTGTGATTTGTGGAGATCATTCTTGGCCACTGCTAATGCATGCATACAATGTAGATCAGGGCTCATAGAAGTAGCTTTTGGTAATATGAAGGTTAAATTGAATGTTTACAATTCAGCCAATCAGCCCCACTTGAATGGTGAGGATTATTTCTCAATTAGGATAATGGATGAGCTTGTCACTTTGCCCAAGCTACTGCAGTATACTTGTCCTTGTGGTCATGCTGATGATATGCTTGAAAATACAGGGAAACCAGTGCTGATCAACCACTATCATGAACCTCCTTAGCATGGCTGAGTCTCAACAATGTACACTATGTATAATAGTTACTGTGGTGAGTTATTGTTACTGTTATTTTTATTTCTGGCATTGTCAATGTTGTTTCACATGTGCACATCATGGATCCTTCATAGGCTGGCTAGAAGCAAGAACTATTTGAATTAACTTGGGTTTTGACAAATTTGTGTGTAAAATGAATGTGGGGAAGGTTTCAAGCCTGTTTGAATTGAATTATAACCTGTCGAGAGGACTGTAATACATTTCGACAGGTTCTAAAGTTTCTAATGGTGAATAGCGATAGATTCTCGACAGTGCAGGGAACTTGTCGGAGAGAATGTTACACTAAGCTCAAAATGCCCGTTGAGACGTTCTTTGAACTTCTCGAAACATTTTTTTTTTATAACCTTGGACCAATCAATAGGATTAATTGAACTTCTTGCGACGATTGGCCATCCTTTACCTGTCGACAGGTTGTTGCAACCTGTCGACACTTTACCCCAATCCTATCGACGATTGTTTTCCATAGATTTAAACCTCACGACAACTTTATTTTTTCATTCGACACCTTCTCTTTGTGCTGAAAGTTGCTCTGCCGATTTTTTTTCATTTCTACTTTATCTCTCTCTATCTCACGGGCTGTTACAGCGACCCCCTGGCTATTCTCCACATTGCTTCAATCCATCAAAAGCTACATTTTGCACTTGGTCCAAGCTGTTTTGGTCCTGTGCCCATCAAGATCTCACAAACCTTAGGTTTTTGTTGGTTAGCTTTTCTTCAGCTTCGCTCTGTAATTTCAAGTTTGGGCTATTGAATTTTGAATCTATGGGGATAATCCGAGTAACCTAAGAAGCTTGTGTGGTGATTAGTTGTGAATTGGAAGCGTTTGGGTAATCAATGGCTGAGCAAGAGGACATATTGGCAAATCTTTTCAAGGTGCCTTCTAAATCTGCCACCAAAGCCATGAGGAAATCCAATAGGCACACCACAAATCCTAAGGAAACCCCACCTGCCAAAAGGAAACTTGTCATGGGGGAAGCTAAGAAAATTGTTCTGATTCGTTTAGTTGATATGAATGTATAATGTTTGTTTTCTTTCTTTTGTGTATCTCTATTTTTACCCTGCTACACACCCACATTTATCTTTGACACAGTGAGGACACTACTCTTCATAGGTTTGAGGGTGTGGCAAGGTATGCCAATGGATAGTTAATAGTAGCGCAGCAAGGTTCAATAGAAATGGAGAAAATAAAGTAAATTCCCACCTAAATTTTTTTAAGGAAAATAAATAACCTTTTAATATAGGAATATGCTCTAGTTCTAACACTATAATGAAGCAAATGTCAGGAATTTTTATTCAAAAATTAGCACTTAGTGAACTTGAAAGGAGAGAAGTTCTGTGAGGATAATCCCCAGAAAATTTGATGGAAGACCATACCCAGTGAGATTTGGGCCTGAGAAATTTTTTCTTGAAGAGTGTCTTGGCAAATTTTTTTTGCTCTAAGGACTAATTGGATCTAACTTTGATCACTAGAAGTTAGGCAAATTTAAGTTGAAACAGCTTGACAGCTTTCTTGATATTGAGGACATGAAGTAAGGCCATTCCTTGGACAATTTGAGCTTAAAATACCCTTACCCTTTGAACTGCCCTTGATACACACCATTTGAGCCTTGAAATCCAAGCTTTTCTTTGGTAAAAACTAGAAAATTTGAACCCAAAACCTCAATGACCTGATGCAGCCTGACCCTCACTCTGAGATTTCAGAAGGTAAAGGAGAAGGAATTGAAGAGGTTAGAGGACCATGGTTTGACAATTTGGTAAAAGAAGAAGAAAATACATGTGAAGGCAAGAGTGATGAGTAATTGTGGCATGCCAGCTCATAACAAGAAAAGAAAATTGTAGAAAAGAGAAAAAGCTGGCCACTTTGGCTCTAAAAATTCAAAGAAGATGAAGATTTATGCTGAAATGTAGGTGTACATGTCACCTCCTTACCTTTACTGATTTCTCAATTTTGAATCCCATTCCACCCTTTTATTCTTTATAAACTTCACCCATGAGCTACATTACAACCCAATAAAAAGTCCTTACTGATCTAAAATTAATGGAGTTGTCATGTGGAGACAAGGATTTATTTGATCTATGGTGAAAAGAGTTAGAAAATTTCAGAAATTAAAGCAATGCCAATGCTCATGGTTGCAGTCCTATCTGAGGGCTGTAACTGCACTTGAGCTGTGTGAATTGATGCACCCTTCTAGTTTCATTCTGAGTGACAACCTTGGTTAGCTTTGAATCTGAAATTAAGTTTGTTGGGGGTTGTATCATAACAAAAATTCTCAATATAATAGTTATGTATTAAATTTCGGATAAAATGCCTTGACATGAGTTGATTGATTGTGAAGGAATTGCATCAGAATTTCAGTTTAAAAACAAAAATTGTTGTGTTTTTTATAAGAGCCATTTGAACTTAAAGGAACAAGGTGTGGAATGAATTTTATTTTGGCTTGATTTTTGTTCTCAACATGCTGCATTAACATTAACTGAACCATTGGGGAAGTTTGTGAGTAACTTCACTGAAAACCCTCGGGAGACTTCACTCCTCCACTAGGGATCACCTAGAGGTTTAAAAGGCTTGATGCATATGCTAAATGCATCTGTGTTCCCTACAAAAGTGACATTTTTTATTTTCAATAATTATTTTCACTTTCTCCTTTCCTCAGGGACTAGCAAAGCTTAGGTTTGGGGGTGTGTTAAGCAGTGAGAAATACCATTTTTTACCTCCTAACCTGACCTCTGTTGGACCCTTGAGCTGACTAACAAGGTGTTTTAAGTATGTTTTGTAGATAAGCAATAAAATCTAGCCTTAGTGCAGATATCCACATAAAAAGGCCAAAGAAGCAATCTGCTCCTCATTATGTGTTCACAACAGCCCAAAGGCCTGTCAGTCATGCAATCAGAGTGGTACAAATTCATGAGAAGGTCATGGGATTAACAAGGCATGCTTGAGATCAAACACAGTTGCAAAGACACCAAGAGGTTACTGAGTGCTAACGAATGGAAGACAACACACCAAAGATAGGTGCTAGCTGAAGAAACTCAAGGCAGAAGTTGTCGAGAAGTTTTAAAGCTCAAATGCCAATTTGCCAAGAGGATTCATTAAGCTATCGCAAGGTTCCAGTTCCTTATTGATAGGTTATGCTTGCAGTAAAAGAATCCTGTCGACACCTCACCTAAAGGTGCAGGGGAAGCTGTGAGGTTTAACTGAACCTATCGAGCAGATCGAGAGAAGCTTTCGACAGGACCTTTCAGAACCTGTCAAGATGATCCCCAACCTATCAAACACTTCACCAAGATGACAGGTTGATTGTAACCTATCGACAGGATTAACGAAGAACTGAATAGAAGGTATTGGGAGCCACTTCAATCTTGTCGAGATATGCCAATCCTATCGACTTCTGCACTTCAACTCAGCGAGAGGTTTTCCAAACCTATCGAAATATAGAGTAAGCAGACTAAGAACCTGTCGAGAAGTTCCCTGAATCTCTCGACATTTATTTTGGGAACTTCTCATGGCCCTTCTTCAACAGCTACAACTTCCAAATTTCGCGCACACGATCCCAGGCACGACAGCAACCCCTTGGGGGTATATTTTGTATTCAACTAAGCACGAGCGGGAACTCTAACTACCTCACATGTACTTGTTAGTTGTGAACTAATAGGAGTAAAGCTTCTAGAAGAAGGATCAGCCACATCAGCATAACTGCATTATTCTTTTGAGTTCTGATTAGCTGAAACAGATCTAAGAAAAAGGTATAAATAGAGGAGCAATCACATTGAAGATCATTCAAAAATTGAAAGATCCAAATAGCCATGTTCGAATTCATTTTCCCTCCAATTTTTACTTCTTTTCCCTCTTCTTCTTCCTTGCTTTTAGGCAATTATGGTTGGCTAAAACTTCTCCAGTAGCTAGGGTAAGGTTATGAGCTGTAATTAAGAGTTTTAGAGGTTTTGTGAGGGATTAGATGCTGCACAGATTGTAGATCTGAGCACAACATTATAAGTTGTGACATTACAATGGAATTGTGGGATTTAGAGTTGATCTAAGCTATACTTCATTTATTCATATTTGATTTCCCTAGTTTGGATACTCCTGTGGGCCAGCGAGAAATGGAGAGCTTGTAGCCTAGCATTCACAGCATCTATAATGGTTAACCTGTTCAAATCAAGACCATTGGCTAAAGACAATCTCTAGGATGATCTGTGACCATTCAAGTAGACAGGTCATAGCCTTAGGATTGCTCTGATTCTCTGGTTAAGATTAGATTCTTATACCATGCATCTGTCGGGGTTGAACCTGGGGAGCTTGTAGCCAGATGAAGGATTGTTGCAAATCTGATCTAAGCATTGCCTTTGATTTATTTAATTTTAGTGGAAGACCAAATCCCTAGCTACTACTCTCCATCCTTTGATTTTTAATCCATTTTCCTTCACTCTGTACTTTCTTAAAATCTAGATCAACTGTATTTAATTCCTGTAGTTTGTAGTGACAAAACTCCAAAACCTCTCCTCTTTCCTGTTTTAGTGTAGTTCAAATTAGGATAGAGTTCCAGATCTATTGCAGATCTGGAGATTTACCATAGTTTAATCACATTTCCCTGTGGACATACCCTTACTTACCTATCAAAACTTGCTCAAACAGCCCTGTATCTTACAGGTCTAGGAGATTGTAGTTGTGCTGGATCCACCCTCTGTCTTAATTTGATTTTATTTTTCTTTTACCATTACACACTAAATCAGCGCACTCGATCTACCCAATAGTATGGAAAGGGAGGGAGTGGTGAGGCTGGCATCAGAGGAGCTGACCATAGGCAAAATCCAATTGATGGAGGGGATAACTGTGGGTGCAAAGGTCACAGGTGGAGGCTCCAAGCTAGGAGCAGCAGATGTGAGCAGAGGCTCAGAGGTGACTGATGTAGACAGCTCAGGAGGAGGTATTGAGCTAGTGGTAGTTGTTGGGAGAGGCTCTGAACTAGCAAAAGTAGAGGTGCTATGTGCAGCAGCAGAGCTGACTGCTTGTGGAGCTTCTATCTCAGGATCCTCACTTGATTTGTTCTTACTCTTCCCAATTAGGATCCTACTGGCAGATCAAGCCCTCTTCCCAAATACTTTTGGAGTCACCTTCACCACTAGCTCATCATTTGGGAAAGTAAACTTGTCTCTCTTAAGCAAGGCAGTGATGATCCTACTGTAAGGTAGGCCAGGTAAGGCTTGCACTTTCCAGATTTTCTCATCGACATCCACCATTGCATCAAACACCAGCTTGGAGGCATTCATACACTAGCCCTTGGAGAAAAAATACAGGGCATCCACTATGGGGGTTCTCCTTTCATGCTGATGTCCACTGACGTATATGTTTTTCCTTAAAATTGAATCAATGAACAGCATGTTGGGGTGTAGATCTCTCCTCATTATTGACTCCTCAGACCCACAATGTCTTGAGTGAGGTGCCTGGCCATTGCTTTGAAATGCACATTTTTAGGTTCTAGCAGACCATAGGATGTATCAAAAACTGAAGGGACCCTAAAAGCAACCCTATATCACTATAATTCACAACAATCTCTTAATGATCAATTACAATCTCCAGACAAGGATCAGTTGAACCTGGCTTGGTCTTCTTCCTGAGGTTCTGATGCCACAGCTTGACCAGCCTAGGGTAGAATGTTTCACTTAATGGGGTCAGCATGGGTGTCAAGCCTGCCTTCACCAAATAATTTAAAGTATTCTTACACTCCTCTTCCTTAGAAAAATAGGAGGTGTCAACAATTGTCTCTTGAATCAGGCCTAACTTATCCACAAATTCATTAGGAGTAGATAGGGTCAAAGGGACTTCAGGTTCCTCCTCAGGGTTAGGCACAGGCTCAGGAATTTCAGGCATAGGGTTGGACTCGGGTATAGGGTTAGGTTCTGTCTCAGGGGCCTCCTCAACAATTTCTTCACTAATTTGGGCCTTCTTAGCTTTCTTTGCTTTCCTAGGTTTCTCAGATTTCTCAGCTTTATCCATGACAAGCTTTCTCTTGGCAGGTGGGGCTTCCTTGGGCTGTGTAGCTAGGCTACCAGATTTCCTAGTAGAAGGGGCTTTGAAAAGGGTAGCTAGGGTATCCTCTTGATCAGCCATTGGGCACTCAATCCACACAAATTTTATCTCAATAATTCACAAAAATCTTCTTTGTCTCAAATGAATTACCACAGAAATTACCAATGAAAGTACGGAGCAAGGAAATCACAGAGTGAAGGTGAAGGAGGACTTACCAACAGAAACCTAGGGTTTCTCAGATCCCGATGTGCACAGCAATAAATCAGTCTCCCATAGGTGTAAAATGTAGCTTTTGAGGAATTAAAGCACTTGGAGCAAGGGCGCAGTGAGTGGAATTGGAACCAGGGAGGGAAAGGAAGAAGAAAGAAAATGGAAATCGGCAGAGAGAATAAAGCTCAGAAACAAGCTGTCGAATGGCTGAATGGAGTTGTCGATAGGTTTAAAACGATGACAATCGAGTTTCGACAGGATTGGGACAAGGTGTCGACAGGTTGATACAACCTATCAAAAAGCGAAAAGTGACTGAACGTCTCGAGAGGTTCACTCAATCCTGTCGACGGTTCAAAGCTTCAGAAAAAAAAATCACTTTGAGAGGTTCACAGAACCTCTCAACAGGTACTCAAAACCTGTCGATACTATACTTAAAAACCTTCAGAACCTGTCGACAAGTTCATAGATCCTATCGACAATCATGTTTACTCCTTTAGAACCTGTCGATAATTGACTTAAACCTCTCGATAGGTACACTGAACCTATCAATAATTGACTTAAACCTCTCGACAAGTTCTAGATCTTGTCGAAATGCATACTGGGAACCTTCAAAACCTGTCAAAATGTTCTCCACTCCTCTTGACAGGTAGTTTCTTAGTTCAAATAGATTTCTACTCAGCTCCTAGTCCATCTGCCACACAAATTTATCAATTCTCCTCAACTCCCATTCATTTCTCCAGCCTTGGAGTTGATGACACATACTTCAAAAAATTTACGAAGGAACTCATGATCTGTAAATGCAAATATCAAGCACAATTGGCAACCATATTTACAATGCCAATCAAATATAAAACAAAAATAGCAACAAACACTAACAAAAATAGTAGCTATGATACATAGTATAATTGTTGAGAATCAATCATATTTTGGTGGTTCTTGGAGGTGGATGGTCACCACAGGCTCCACCACATTATCGATAAAAAGTTTGAGCCTTTGACCATTCACCTTCATCACCCTACCATCTTTGAGATCCTTGATTTCAACAGCTCCAGATGGGAATACATGCTCTACCATGTAGGGTCCCTCCCATCTGGATCTCAACTTACCTGAAAAAAATTTTAATTTAGAGTTGAAGAACCATACCTTGCTGCCAGCTGTGAACTCTTTCCTTAGCAAATGCTTGTCATAGAAGGCTTTGGTTCTCTCTTTGTAGATCCAAGCATTGGAGTATGCTTTCAATCTTATCTCCTCCAGCTCTGTCAGTTGGAGCCTCTTGTGCATTCCAGCAGAAGTTAGATTAATGTTCAATGCTTTAACAAATAGGCTCTATGTTCTAACTCTACTGGCAAGTGACAAGCCTTTCCATACACCAGTCTGAAAGGGGAGATGCCAATTGGGGTCTTATAGGTTGTCCTATAAGCCCATAGTGCATCATTAAGCCTCATGACCCAATCCTTCCTATCTGCCCTAACTGTCTTCTCTAGGATGTGCTTTATCTCCCTATTTGAGATTTCAACCTGTCCACTAGTCTGGGGGTGGTAGGGGGTTGCAATCCTATGTGTAACAGCATACTTCTTGAGCAAGCTCTCAAAATTTCTGTTACAGAAATGGCTACCCCCATCACTGCTAATGGTTCTAGGGGTGCCAAATCTTGAGAAGATATTTTCTTCGATAAATTTTAAGATAGCCTTATAGTCATTAGTCCTTGTGGTAATGGCTTTCACCCATTTGGACACATAGTCCACTGCCACAAGTAAAGCTATACCCATATGAAGAATGAAAAGGGCCTATAAAATCTATTCCCCATATATCAAAAAGTTCAACAACAAGTATAGGCTGTAGAGGCATGGAGTTTCTTTTGGAGATACTTCCCATCTTTTGGCATCTTTCACAAGCTTTACAATGTTGTCATGCATCCTTGAAAAGAGTGGGCTAATAGAATCTACTTTGGAGTACCTTGGCAGCAGTCTTGTTCCTACTAAAGTGGCCTCCATAAGCCTGTTCATGACACATGATTAGTATGCTATGAAAATCCTCATCAAGGACACATCTCCTCAGAACTTGGTCTGCACAATGCTTGAACAGGTATGGATCCTCCCACATGTAATGTCTGATCTATGAAAAGAACAGCTCTTTGTCCACTTTGTTTCAATGTGGGGAGATCTTATCCACAGCCAAGTAATTCACAATGTTCGCAAACCAAGGTATAGGGGTGCTGATAGTGAACAGTTGTTCATCAGGGAAAGAATCATTGATAGGCAGCCTATCAAACTCCTCAGTTAGGATCCTAGATAAGTGGTCTACAACCATATTTTTAACCCCTTTCTTGTCCTTAATTTCAAGATCAAACTCCTATAATAGGAGGATCCATCTGATCAATCTTGGCTTAGCATCCTTTTTTGACAAAAGGTACTTCAGGTCTGAGTGGTCAGTGAACACCACTATCCTAGATCCCAACACATAAGACCTGAATTTCTCTAAAGCATAGAAAATTGCCAACAATTCCTTCTCAGTTATAATGTAATTTAACTGAGCATCAATCATGATTTTTCTTGCATAAGTAATCACACAAGGGGCCTTATCCATCCTTTGTCCCAAGACTGCACCAATAGCAAAATCTTATGCATCACACATAAGTTTGAATGGCAAAGAAAGATCAGGTGCTTGAAGGATAGGTGCAGAGGTTAAACAACCTTTCAAAAGCTCAAAGGCATGGAGACATTCATCATCAAACTCAAAGGGAACCTCTTGGCACAATCGGAGACAAAGAGGTTTTGTGATCTTGCTAAAATCCTTGATGAATCTCCTATAGAACCTAGCATGCCCCAAGAAAGATCTAACTTGTTTCATAGTTTTTGGTGGGGGTAAGTGTGAAATCAGATCAATTTTAGCCTTGTCTACCTCAATGCCTCTGTGGGAAACCACATGGCCAAGGACAATTCCTTGATTGACCATGAAATGGCTCTTTCCCCAACTTAACACCAAGTTGGTTTCCTCACATCTCTACAACACAAGGCTAAGATGGTGTAGATATTGGCTAAAATTGTCCCCAAAAATAGAGAAATCATCCATGAATATCTCTAAAAACTAATCAATCATGTCATAAAATATAGCATACATGCACCTTTGGAAAGTTGCAGGGGCATTGCACAGTCCAAATGGCATCCTTCTATAGGCAAAGGTGCCAAATGGGCATGTGAAAGTTGCCTTTTCTTGATCTTGTGGATAAACAAGGATTTGGTTATACCCTAAATATCCATCAAGAAAATAATAGAAAGTCTTGCCTGCCAACTTATCAAAAATTTGGTCAATGAAGGACAAAGGGAAGTGGTCTTTTCTAGTTTTTAAATTGAGCTTTCGATAGTCTATACACACCCTCCAACCTGTGGTTTCCCTAGTTGGAACAAGCTCACCAGAATTAGTTTTAATCACAGTAATTCCAGATTTCTTAGGGACTACCTGAGTAGGTGCCACCCATTCGGAATCTGAAATTGGGTAGTTGACTCCGGCATCTAACAATTTAACCACTTCTTTCATTACCACTTCTTGTATGTGGGGATTCAATTTTTTTTGTATTTCTCTAGAGGGTTTGGAACCCTCTTCCAGGTAGATTTTATGTATCCACACAGCAGGGTTGATACCCCCAAGGTCGGCAATAGTCCAGCCTATTGCTCTCTTATGCTTCTTTAAAACACACAATAATTCTTCCTCTTGCTCATCAGTGAGAGAAAGAAATGATCACTGGTAATCTCTGGTTTGCCTCCAAAAAAATATATTTTAAGGTCTTAGGCAGTTGTTTCAACTCTACATCTAGTGGACATATGAGTGAAGGCAACAAAGGTGCCTTTGATGGTGGTGGAAGAGACAATATAGCAGGTTTCTAAGGAGGATACCTTGTTGCTGGCCCCATATCAGAAATTAAGGCTTCACCTCTTGAACCATGGGTGTGGGGGCCTTCTCTTCCACAATCTCACTCCATATATTCTCAAAAACATCACAAAAATCATCACCATGCAGCAGCTTGGGAAAAGTCTCTTCCACAAGCTCATCAAAAATATCAATTAAAAAGCAATCCTAACTATCCAAGTGAGGCTGATTAGCTACATTGTAAACATTCAATTTCACTTTTATGTTGCCAAATGACACCTCCATTACTCCTAATCTACACTGGATTCAAGCATTGGCAGTGGCCAAGAAGGGCCTGCCCAAAATCACAGGGATAGAGGTGGCGCACTTTCTTGGCTCCATGTCAAGCATCAAAAAATCTGCTGGGTAAAAAACTTATCAACCCCAACTAATACATCCTCTATCATTCCCACAGGCCTCCTCTCAGATCTGTCAGCTAGTTGTAGCACCACATGTGTGGGCTTCAATTCTCCCAAGCCTAACTTCTCATAAACTGAATATGGAAGTAGGTTTACACTAGCTCCCAGATCTAACAAGGCCTTCTCAATGGTATGATCCCCAATAATAAAGGGATTGTGGGAATTCTAAGGTCTTGAAGTTTGGTTGGGGCTGCAATGGGTAGCACTTGGCTCCTTTTCTCAGCACAAAAGACCTTCTTGGATAGGAGTATCCGAGACTATCTTTTATAGGTGCACAATTCTTTCAAGAACTTTGCATAGGCTGGAACTTGCTTAATAGCATCAGGTAAAGGCAAGTTGATCTTTACTTGTTTGAATGTTTCCATCATCTCCTCTACTTTAACATTCCCCTTGTCAAAAGGAGAAGGTGCTTGAAGTGTATTGGGAAATGACAAATGGGGGACTGTTCTCCCATTTGCTGCTTTAACAAGCTCATCAGATTTTTTTAATTTTTTTTATCAGTTTTTTCTTGGGGTACCCTTTATTTTGTATATGCTGCTACTGGTGGATATCTCCATGAGTTGTTCTTTCATTTCTTAGACTGTTCTTAGGCTCAAAACCAACCTGGTTATCTACCAGCTTCCCACTCCTCAAAGTGGTGACAGATTTGACTTCTTCATGGAAAGAAGTGTCACCCACCATGTATTGCCCTCTTGCGTTGTTAATGGGCTGACTTGGCAGTCTTCCCTCCTCTCTCTTAGTCAAAGTATTAGATAGGTGACCAAGGTGGTCCTCTATCTTTTTAATACTTTGCCTATGAGAGTTAACAGTTTGTGATAAAGGGCCTAAATTTTGTAGTGAAGCCAGAACTTGCTCTTCAAATGTGAGGGATCTAGAGGGTGCTGGAGCTGGTGCACTTTGCTGCACAGGTTGAGCCATTTGCTGGGCCATAGGATGCTGGTAATGGGGCCTTAGAAAGTAGTTATGCTAGTAGGGCTGGGCATTCCTATAAGGCATCAGATGCTATTGTGACTGCTGCTGTTGCTAGCTTGTCTTCACCTCAAATTGGGGTGATTTCTCCATTGATAACCAATAGTAGGCTATTGTCCATAGGATTGAGTAGCATTCACATGTTCCATCATGAAGTCTAGAAATTGGGCATCAGAGGGGCATTCCTCAAGGGAGTGAGTGGGGGACTGGCAGATCACACATGCCTCCTCCACTTGGGCAGCCATTGGAGACTGCATTGCTCCCATGAGCTTATCAAACTTTTGAGTCAAGCTGTCCACTTTCATTTCCAAATCATTGTATCCACTCACCTCATACATTTTCCCTTTTTCAGTGGTCTCTCTCACCAATCTAGCAGGGTCTCAAGGTCTCTTGACAAGGTCTCCCTTTGCATGGAGTTTTCACTAATGATATCAAACAATTTCCAAGCCTCATTAGCTGTCTTGTGGAGGTATGTACCACCACATGAGGCATCAACCATATCCCTGCTCTTGGGATCAATTCTTTGATAGAAACTTTAAACAAGTTGCCATTCAAGAATTTGGTGATAAGGACATTGCTTCAAGAGTTCCTTAAACCTGGAGCATGCTTGGTGAAAGTCTTCAGTTGGGGCTTGAGCAAATGAAATAATGCTCTTTCTCAGCTAACTTGTTTCGGACATGGGTAAAAACTTGGCTAAGAACTGACATTGAAGGTCATCCCAAGACTGAATACTATTAGTTGGGAGCATTAACAACAAAGTTCTGGCTCTATCCTTTAATGAAAAAGGAAAGAGTCTCAACCTGGTTGCTTCCTCCCCCAAACCTGCAATGTTGAAGGTAGTACACAGTCCTAGAAATTCATCAATGTGCTTATATGGATCTTCTTTACTCAGGCAATGGTATGAGGGTAGCATCTGTATGATGGAGAATTTGATCTCATAGTTCCCTTGAACAACAGGGAATTAAAGGCAGAAGGGGGAATTTTAAACCTCTAGTCAGTGAATTCCTTCAATGTCCTAGGTTTCTCACGCATTGCAGAGCTGTCAGAATCAACCACAGGTGTGTGTATGGGTTGCTTAGGTCTGAGAAGTCTATCAACTTCAGGATCTAAGGGAGCAATCTTAGGACTAAGAGATCTCCTGTTGGCGGATTTCTGAGTTTGTGCTTGCTTTATTGGTTGGTGGTAAGAATCATTTAAAAATCAAAAAAAGAGTAAAACAGGGGATAAAATCAGCACAACTAAGAAATCCTAGACCTGCAAGATACAGGGTCCATTGTAGCAAGTTTTGATAAGTAAGAGTTTGTCCCACAGGGAAAGGTGATCTACAGCTCCAAAGGAGCCATCTCTAGTAGTCCCTCCAGATCTGACTACAGATCTGGCAGTTCTAAAAAGGAGGGGAGTTTAAGATCACTTATTCTAAGTATTCTAAGGTACTCTAATGTCTAAACTACAGAAAGGGTTGAGAGGACGGATGGAGTGCGGAAAATAAATATAAAAGGGTGAGAAGTATGTCATTGAGCCTAGATCAGAGGAGTTTTGTAACTTAGATTCAGAGCTGATGTTATAGAAATCCTGTCCAATGGCTACATTATCACCACTGAGGAGAAAGGATCCAACCCATCACTCTGCCATGATTCAACCCTTAAGGTTATAACCTGTCCACTCAAATGGTCACAGACTATCCCATAAGGGAACCACAATCCATGGATGGGTCAAAACATAACAAGTTAATCATTGCAGGCACTATTTCATCCAGGCTACCAACTCAAGAATCCATAGGGAACCTCAACCTCTAAAGCTCTATGTGTGGGGTTGAGGCTGTATAGGACCATGATAGCCTAGACACATAGAACCAGCAAGAGATTGAGTACAACCTTCGATCTAGCTGTCCATTGCTTGAGTGAGGCTACAATGGTCCAGTCACAAACCTATAATCTCTATAACCAGATCAGATCTAACATCTGATAGTGGATCTAAACAAATATAGGGGAGTCCGCCTCTGTACAATCCCCCACCAGGCTTCTACAAGCGCAGGTGTAAAGAAGAAGGATCCATCTTAGATCGATGGATTAGAATCACCCTAAGGCTATAACCTGTCCACTTGAATGGTCACAGACTATCCCATAGGCTATCCTCCTCACGAAGCCCAAGATAAAACAAGAATATCGCTGCCACCACCATGGTCACCAGGCTACCAGCTCAAGCTCCCATCGGAATTTCAGATCTAGTGGGTCCTGTGGTGGGGCTAAGGTTGTATAGGACCATGATAGCCCAGACACACAGGTCACTTGGATCCAAATGGCCCTTAAAATTAGTCCTCCATTGCTTTGACACACAGCCAATGCAATGGCGGATCACAAGGTAGCAGCCTTACACAGAGCATCTCGCATTCAAACACAAATCCCACAAAGTACAGATCCTATTACAGAACTTCCATTAATCTAGTTCAAAATGCATACAAAGACATAGCCAGCAAGTGTTGGACTATGGAGAGAAGAAAAAAGAAAAAGAAAACTACTTACAACTACAAAAAGAAAAACAAAACGATCCCAAATCAAGTCTCCAAGAAATGAGATGTGTTCCCAGCTATTCCAGGATGTAGAAAGAAAAGATGGTCTAAGCTCCCTTAAACCTAAGCTAAGTATGGGTATTTATAGCAGTGGTGTGGCGGCACATTAGGGTTAGGAAACCCTAATTTTAATAATGCCACGTGGCCGAATAGTGATCCTTCGATGCCTTCGGGTGCGTGCACAGAGATTTGAGCGTGGGAGTGCATGCCCTAATCGCTGGAAATTCTCAGAAAGCCCTCTACGAAGAGATGGAAGTTTGAGGTTCAGAGCTTTGCTAGGTAGCCATTGTTTCCCAGACTTGTCACGTGGTAGCTTTTGCTCTTCGCGAGGATGGTTTTGACATGGAAGCTTCAGCCATTGTGAGGTTGGCTTGGTTTGCTCTTAAGGCAGTCACGAGGTTGAGTAGACATCAGAGCCTCAGATGTCGCGGGGTTGGAGCTCAAGCAGTCGTAAGGTAGCTGCGCGATCGCTGGGTTGATCTTCGCGAGGACAGATTTGAATAGCGCGAGAACTTCTCTTTACTGGACTTCACGAGGTTCCATGTCTTAACTAATCTTCGCGAGGATGGCTTTGCCTTTGCAAGGATGATCTCTTCTTGAATGGCACGAGAACTGTGTGAGGAGTTCTCTTCTGATAATTGTATCCTCGATCGCGCTGACAACCGCCAGGAGTTCTGAGTTTCTCTCTTCTCTGCTCGAAAGCGAATCATGGAGGTTGAGAGAGAGGTTTGCTTTGAACTACGTGAGACTACGCGATGTGTTCTACTCTTGAGGTTCGCAAGAGCTGCGTGAGTGTATGCTTCTGAAGCTCTTCAGTCAATCATTTGCGCGAGAAGTTGTTGTAGAGTCTTGGGAAGCTCAGCTGGACTGTGCGAGGCTCATTTCAGGTCTGGATTCAGAGTCCATCCTTCTGAGGAACTTCTGGTGCGAAAATAGGCTCCTTAACAGGATTTCAGGCCTTATTTCACTGCTGGTTATTACCTACATAAAACACTTATCAAGAACTTATTAGATGGCTAAGGGTTTAATCAAAGGTTAAGTTAAGGGGTGAAAAGTGGTACTTTTCAGTTCTTAACACACCCCCAAACCTAATCTTTGCTAGTCCCTTAGCAAAGCTACATTATGCCTACTATAAAAATTAAATGCCACTTTCATAGGGAGCACGGATACATTTAGCATATGTACCAAGCCTTTTAAACCCCTAGGTGATCCCTAGTGGAGGAGTGAAGTCTCCTGAGAGTTTTCAGTGAAGACACCCACAAACTTCTCAATGAAACAATTCACAAAAGTGCAATATCATTAAGTGAGCAGTCAAGGAGCAGACTTAGTTTACTCTTGAATCAGTAATCATAAAAGAAATTTAATCCATTGGTTGCACAAAATAGCATAAACTTTTCATGAATGCACAACATTTCCAATCAGTTTACAACCACAGAAAACTCCATAAGTGTGTGCCAGCACTGAGCTCATCATCAGATTAAAAATTAGGTTATAGGTCATACATAATGCATTCAAGTTCAGACCCAAAAACTTTCCAGGGCATACTCTCATAAAGGTTTTGTTGAGGGGTTCATTTTCTCACAGGCTCAAGAGCAGTTACATCCCCCAAATGGGTCTGTAAGCATGAGCATAGGCAGAGTTCTTAAGTGTTGACATCATTGGCAGTTCCTCACTATAGATTGGATAACTCTTTATCTTCACATGACGGCTCACTCAACTTTGGATCACAAGGGCTTTAACTGGGCTGTAATGTGGCTTATGGAGTGGGGTTGAAAGAATGGAAGGTTGAGAAGGGGTTCAAAATTGAGAAATCAGTAGGTGATAGAGGTGATTCATGACTTCACCTTCTTGAATTCAGCTCCCTTCATCTTCTTTGAGATTTTCAGATTTAAAGTGATCAGTTTCTCTTCTTGATTTTGATTCTCCAATGAAAGTTCCTCTTGATTCCTCCCTTACTCCTCTTCATTATTATTTTTGTTTCCTTTTTATGGAATTTTCTTCTTTTTATTTTTGTTTTCGCTTTTCAGAAATGCCACCATGTTCTCAGTTACCATTCTGCTAGAATTTTTTTTTAGATGCTTCTTCTCCATTCACGTAATGTTGACCATAGCTAGTCCATTTCCAACCTTTTCTCCTTTACCTTCTGAATTCTCAGAGTGAGGGTAGACTGAAGCAGGTTCATAGGTTCCGGTTCAAGTACTCAGGTGTATTTTGAAGAAATTTAGGATTTAAAGCTCAAAGGGGGGGTATGGACAAGGGTAGATGCTTTAGGGTTAGTCCTTTTAGGCTCAAACTGTCCAAGAGAAGGCCTTGATTCTTTCCTAAGTCTCATGAGTACTGTCAGTTGTTTCAACTTGGAGTTACCTAACTTCTAGTGAGCACAGTGACTCACCCAGTCCTTAGAACTAGAAGAAATTGCCTTGGTTACTCCTCAAAAGATGGAAAAAAATTTTATAGGCCTAATTCACTAAGTGCTGATACAAGTAAGTGCTGATACAAGTAAGTTTACTTGGTGATATTATCATGGAAATGTGGAATATTAAAAGTTTATAATGTCAAAAGTTTGCAAAAATTTTAAATTTCTTATTTTCATGATTCTTAAGTGAACATAGATCTATTTCCATATTGCTCAGATGAGTCTGCTGCACTTAGGTTAACTATTCCATTGGCAGGTTCTGCCTGCCACACCCCCAAACCTATGAGGAGCAGTGTCCTCACTGGTTCAAAGGTGTCTGTGCAGCAGATTTATTAAGACATAAAAGAAAAGGAAAGAACAGGGAACAGAACACACAACAGACAAAGAAAGATAGTAATGACAGGGGAATAATGTCTATTAAAAATGAGAAGTGTATAAACTACAAGAAAATAGAAACAAAAGAGTGCAAAAACAGAGAAAATCCTAAGTACAATCTAGTCAGAATCTGGCTCAAAACTTGTCCCAACCCATCTTCTTAGCATGTTCTTAAAGGTAAGCCTCCTCCTCTTTCTTCTTTCGTTCTCTATCTGCCTTTCTTTGGTCGGCAGTTTTGGGTATTGTTGGAGCCCTGACCCTCAATTTTCTCCTCTTTGGTTCAGGAGGGATCTCGGAAGATTTATCAGTGGTTGGCTCAGGGGATTTGGTGGGAGATTTACCTTTGGGGCCCTTGCCTTTGGAGCTGGTCCCTTTGGAGGCTTGCCCTTGCTGAGTCGGAGGGGGAATAAGAGGGGATTGGGCGTGTGCTGGCTCAGGAGGGATAATAGGGGATTTATCTTTTGCTTTCACCTGAGGCAGGGGAGGACTTTTCCTTTTGCAAGCTTAGGGGGAACCACAGAAGATTTGTCTTGTTCCTTTGCAGGAGGAATGACACGGCTCTTCCCTTTCACTGGCTGGCCTATTGGTGGTGCCTCCTCAGACTGGGCAGATTTGTCTTTTCCTATTTTTAAAGAGGCAGTTGGGGGAGTAGTCCTCTTGGCAGCAACCTTCCTTCTCTGAGGATAAGTTTGTTCAGGAGGGCTTGATGAAGGAGCAGCAACAGTAGTATGGGCACTGGGATCCCTAGGTGGTGCAGAATCAGAGTCTGAGTTAGAAGGAAAAAGCTCAGTAGGATCCAATCCAAGGGCAGCAGCAGCCTGTCTGCGTTCCTCTTTGGAAAGTAAGCGACCATGGGGATCATCCTGAGCAAAAGCTCTGGTGACCTTTTGAGGTGGGGATGGAGGGGCTGGCCATTTTCCTTTTTGGGCTGCAGTGGCTCTTTTGGAAGTGGGAGGTTTCTTGGAAGGAGTCTGTTTTCTTTTGGGGGCAGGAGAGGGAATAGGGGGAGACACTGAGACAGGAGCAAGAGCTGGAGTAGGGACTTTAGCAGGAGCAAGAACTTGAGTAGGAACAGGAGGAGGGACCGGAGTTGGGGCTGGAGGAGGTGGGGGAATAGGTTGTGTAGGTGGAGGGGCAGGGGGAGTGGAAGAAGATGGGCCTAGTTGTGTGGAAGAGGATGGGGCTTCAATGGGTTCTGTGGCGAGAGGGGTGGCCTGTATTGGTTGGGATAGGAGGAAGGCAACCCTCTGTTCCAAAATCTCAATTTTCTTGTTAGCCCACAGGAGATTGGTATCAGCAAGCTCCTCACTGAGTCAGTTGATCTCTTGAGCATTGTTCAGTTTCCTTTCTAATAACCTGTTGTGCTTTTTAGCCCTTTCTGCATTGGCTTTTTCAATCTCAATAGTCATTCTATAATAAGTTATCGCAGCCTTGTTCGCATTGAGTGTCTCCAAAATTGCCTCCCACCCCTTGGAAATATCTCTTAGCTGCTCACTGTTAGCAAGCTTCAAATCACTCATTTTCTGCAGTAAGGGGTATTCGATGGCTTGTCGGAGCTGGGTCATGCCATTAAGAACATCCCTCTTGATATAGGCATTGTCCCTCATGGCATGGAGGAGGGTGAAGTAGGGAGGGGTGTAATAGGAGTATCTGGGTAAGATTGAGAGAAATGGAGTGGAAGAAGTAGAAGGTGATTGATCCTGAGGGAGAAAAGTGGGGGTTGGAGGGATGAAGTCAAGAGGAGGGGTGGAAAGGGCTGGGGCAATCTGTGTGGAATGGTTAGTAAATTGAGGAGGGGGTAGGATAAGGGGTGGAATGGAAGGCATGGGTGGAAAAGTAAATGAAGGATGGTCAGTGGTGGTGGATGGTTCTGGGTAAGGAAAAAATGGAATGGTGAAGGGTCGAAATGGAAGTGGTGGGGTTACAAATGTGTAGGGTTGAATGGAAAAGGTGGATGGGAAAGGAATGGAGTCTGTTTGGGTAGAAGTGTTGGTAAACTGTGTTAGAGGTAATATTAATGGGGGAAGGATAGGTAGAGTGGGGAAGGAGCGGTGGGGTATGGTATCTTGGAGGGTGAAGGGTGTAGGTAAGTTAATTGGGGTGAGATCGGGGTGCACTATGGAATCAGAGGTTGAAGGGGGCTAGATGAGTGGGGTGGTAGGAGGTTGTGTAGAGATGGGTGGGTTTGTCAATGTTTAAAGGGTGGATTGTATGTTGGTGATGTCAGTTTGCATTTGGGCTTGGGTCTGTGTGGTGTTGGAGAGTTGGGTTTGGATGTCATGTATGAGGGAAAGGATATGGGTAAGGGTATCTAAGGTTGGTTGGGGTGGAGTATGAGGATAGGAGGGAACAGGTTGGAAAGGGGAAGTGGGGGGCATGATGGAAAGTTGTAGGGGGAGAAGATGAAAGGACTGGTGAGTGATGTGGGGAAGGGAGTGGGGAATCTGAAAGAGGGATGTCATGGGTGGGCAAGGTATCAAGCAAGGTAGTCATGAAGGCCTGATACCCTGAAGTAGTGGCTAGGTTAATGTCAAGATCGTGGAGTGAAGATGTAGTTGGGAGGGGTTGGACTAGTGGTTGGTCGATGTGGGGTGTGTCTGTTGGAATGATAGGAGAGGTGGAAGTAGGTAAAGATAAGGCAGGGGTTGTGTGAGAGGTTTTCTTTTTAAGGTATGTTATCAAGGGAGGGCTGTCAGGGTTGAGGTCAAATGATGGTGGAGATACTGGGGTTGTGTACTGAGGTAAGGTGGGTGAAGGGGGAGTGTTGTCATGGGGTTCAACACTTTCCACCCAAGAACGAATCACAGTGGGAGGTGGAATGGAAAAGAGAGATAAGAGAGGGAAAGGGAGGGATGAATAGGCGAAGAAACTAATAGAGAGGCAAGTGTGGTAGATGGAGGTATTGCTGCAGAAGCAGAGGTGACAGAAGCTTGCACCACCTTCTTTGGAGCAGGGGCTTTAGCCTTCTTTTTGGGGGCAGGGGAGGCCTTTGCCACAGCAGCTCCCTCTCCCTGCTCAGAAACAACCTGAGCTTCAGCCTTCTTCTTCTTCTTCTGGGGATCTATCAGACTTCTACTGATCCCCCATTATCTTTTGGCAAAAGTGGTGGGAGTGAGGTCAGCAGATAACTCCCCCACTGGTATCTTGTATCCTCCCCTCAGAAGTAATTTGGTGGTGAGTCTTCCAGAGGGGAGAGTGTGGATCTTCTTTTGCAGCCCAAGCTTCACCATCATATCTTTCATGGCCTCAAAAATCAACCATGCAGCATTAAAGCCGTGGCCCAGAGAGAAGGAATAGAGAGCATCAGCAATTGTTGTCCTCCTCTCTTGCTGATGGCCGGAGCAATAGATATTCTTCCTCAACACTTGATCGATGAACAGCAGTTTGGAATCCAAATCTCTTCTTCTGATGGAGTCCCCTGTGGCCTTCAAACCTCTGGTAATGGCCTGTGCAATTGTGTCAATGGGGGCACTCACAGGGGAACCATAACCACAGTTGGGATCAAAAATGGCAGGGATGCCCATGACTTCAGCAATCAACGCTGGGTTGAGTAGCATCTCAAAATTGTCAACTAACACAAGGAGGCCTGGCTGCCCATGTGTGTCTGGTCTGACCCTAAGGTGCTGGTAAAAGAGTTGAACTAACCTAGGATAGGCTAGTGCAGGAATCATTTGCAACAAGGGGAATAAACCAGCCTTGTGCAAGAACTCAATGGCAGGTGCTGACAACGGCTCAGTTTCAAATAAAGATATATCAAAAATGGCTTCAGGCTTTAAGGGAATGGAAATCAGGAGCTCAAAGGGAGTAGAGTAATCAGGTGTTTTTGCAGCCACCTCAGGAACCACCTCCTTACCTTTTTGTTGTGCCGTAGAGGACTTGGCTTTCTTAGGGGCAGGCTCCACGGTGGCCTGGTCCCTGGCTCTCTTCACAGGTGCACTTTTAAGAGCCATCAAGATTCTCCTTGGTGAGTGTGCAGTTGAAATTTTGAAATAAAAGATTAAGAGCTGAGTCTACCCTAAAAGTTAGGGTTCTGTTCAATTTGATGCACGGTAGATCGAGAGAGCTCCTAGCACGGGGCAACTGCTGATGGAAGCTTTAAAAACAAAAATCCAGAATTTCAAAGTGAGCAATGAACTATAGACAGGATGCTGGAGGAGAGATATTGAGAGGAGTGGGAGCTAGGGTTTTGCTGGCAGGAGAGGAAAGAGAAAGTAGTAAAGAACAGCAGCGCGGGGTGGGATTTTAAATATCTCGAGGCTCGGCGCGCTTTGAAAATATCCGCTCGCTGGATGGGCATGAATGGGTCGCGAGATTGGATGTTCATTTAAACTGCGCGAGGCAGCCCACCCAGCTATATCTGAAACTCGCGACAGCAAAGCAAAGTAATTCTTTATGAACTGCACGAGAGGAAACCAAACCAAATTTTCAGAACCCCGCGATGGCTTAACAGATTCAGAAATCACACACCCACTAGTCAGCCTTTTGACCTTTATTTTGTGGGTAGATTCTCTCACAGGCTCGCTTCCAGGGGCACCCATAAGCATTATAAACATTCAAAAATTCCCCTACTCTCAAAGCATTAAATTCGCACATCATGAAAAGCATTCAAACAATACCATCATCATTTAATCACTTGAAATTGTCAAACAAAGGGAACAAGAATAAAAGTAGGCATAAAGCACTAAACTCAGACTCCAACAAGATCACTACAAATTCTTCTCAACTGTAAAGTACATATCATACAAAGGTGCACAGTTCTTATCATCAATTCAATGAAAGATCCCCTTCAGGGTTTGAGGATCCTTCACCAATCAAAAATTGGCCCTTGGGGTTAACCACTGGTTGACTGGGTAACCTTCCCTCTTCTCTTTTGGCTAAGGTATTCGCTAGTTGGTCCATCTGCTCTTCCATCATCTTTATGCTCTGACCATGAGAATTCACAGTCTGAGCCAAGGAACCCAGGTTTTGCAGTGAGGTCAAGACCTGGTCCTCGAATGTAGTATTTCTGGGTTGAGATGGGGGTACGACCAGTTGATTTTGTTGCTGATGGGGCTGCTAATGGTGCTGGAAGTTGGACCTAGGGGCATTCCTTTGATTGAACTGCTGTTGTGGTCTTTGTGGTAAGGCCAACATCTGCTGGGGCTGCATGTAGTTGTCTTGCCTCCACCTCAGATTAGGGAGGTCTCTCCATTGGTAACTAGCATTTTGGTGCTGGTATCCATTTGGCTGTCTGTTGTAGCCCCCAGATTGTTGTTGGCCATAAGATTGAGCAGCAGTAGCATGTTCCAAAACCAATTCAGGGAATTGCCCTGCAGATGGACAGTCCTCCACTGTGTGCTGTGGGGACTGGCATATCAGGCATGCCTCCGCCACATGAGCAACCCTTCTGGGTTGCATCACAGTCAGTAATTTGTCAAACTTCATAGAGAGGTTTGCCATCTGCAGTTGCAGGTCATTGTTCCCAGACACATCAAAAACTTTTCCTCTTGATCCAGCAACAGGCCGCACCTTTGACTCAGATTCCTGACTAGCTCTTGCCAGGGATGGCTTTTGAAAAGCATTCTCACTGATCACCTCAAACAATTCCCATGCCTCTCAGCAGTCTTGTGCATGTAGGATCCACCACAAGAGGCATCGACCATATCTCTATTTTTCTCATCAATCCCATTGTAGAAGCTTTGTACAAGCTGCCACTCTGGGATCTTGTGGTGGGGGCATTGTTTGAGCATTTCTTTAATCCTATCCCAGGACTGGTTAAAATCCTCAGTTGGGGATTGAGTAAAAGCAAGAATCTCTTTCCTCAACTGGCTAGTTTTGGTCTCAGGGAAGAACTTGGTCAGGAACTTGGTCTGTAGGTCTTTCCATGAAGCAATGCTATTGTTGGAAAGAGTGGTCAACTAGGTACTGGCCCTATCCTTTAGAGAGAAGGGAAAGAGTCTGAGCCTAGTAGCCTCATGTCCCAAACCAGTGATATTAAAAGTGGTGCACAAGGCCAAGAACTGGTCAATATGCTTGTAAGGGTCCTCTTTGCTAAGCCCATGAAAAGAGGGCAGCATCTGGATGATTGAAGTTTTTATTTCATAGTTCCCCTGAACATCAGGGAATTGAATGCTAAAAGGGGAGTTATAGTCATCCGGAGCATTCAACTCCTTGAGGGTTCTGGGTTGTTCTTCACCATAATTGCTATCACAGATTCACTTGGGGGCTCTCCTGTGGTGTGCCTGTCTCTTCTAAGTCTCCTTCCCCTTTCTAACTCAGGGTTAAGAGGCTCTAAAGTAGGGCTGAGAGATCTCCTCCCTAGCATACAAGCACACCAATAGCAAGGAGAGCTTCTTGCAAGCACATTGCAAAAGAATAACTTTACAATTTAACGAATTTATCTAACTAATTTACAGCTATTCAAAGAATACATTTACAACTATTCTAGATACTGCTAGAAAATTTTTAAGAAAGAGCTTTAAAAGTCAGAGAGTTTGCAAACAGAGGTAGCTAAGCTCTAATTGCAGTCCAACTATCCTTCACTGCTGCTGTCTAGATCTGCAAGAAAGGTTCAAAATTATGTCAGCAGTATCAATTATTCACATTTGCAAAGAATACTAAGAATACAAAAACTAAGGGTCTACTAATAGATCATCTCTCCCCGGCAACGGTGCCAAAAACTTTTTGGCGGATTTCTGAGTTTGGGCTTGCTTTATTGGTTGGTGGTAAGAGTCATTTAAAAATCAAATAAAGAGTAAAATAGGGGATGGAATTAGCACAACTAAGAAATCCTAGACTTGCAAGATACAGGGTCCATTATTGCAAGTTTTGATAAGTAAGAGTTTGTCCCACAGGGAAAGGTGATCTACAGCTCCAAAGGAGCCATCTCTAGTAGTCCCTCCAGATCTGACTACAGATCTGGCAGTCCTAAAAAGGAGGGGAGTTTAAGGTCACTTATTCTAAGTATTCTAAGGTACTCTAATGTCTAAACTACAAAAAGGGTTGAGAGGACAGATGGAGTGTGGAAAATAAATATAAAAGGGTGAGAAGTATGTCATTGAACCTAGATCAGAGGAGTTTTATAACTCAGATTCAGATCTGATGTTATAGAAATCATGTCCGATGGCTACATTATCACCACTGAGGAGAAAGGATCCAACCCATCACTCTGCCATGATTCAACCCTTAAGGTTATAATCTGTCCACTCAAATGGTCACAGACTATCCCATAGGGGAACCACAATCCAGGGATGGGTCAAAACATAACAAGTTAATCATTGCAGGCACTATTTCATTCAGGCTACAAGCTCAAGAATCCATAGGGAACCTCAACCTCTAAAGCTCTATGTGTGGGGCTAAGGCTGTATAGGACCATGATAGCCTAGACACATAGAACTAGCAAGAGATTGAGTACAACCTTCGATCTAGCAGTCTATTGCTTGAGTGAGGCTACAATGGTCCAGTCACAAGCCTACAATCTCTATAACCAGATCAGATCTAACATCTGATAGCGGATCTATACAAATATAGGGGAGTCTGGCTCTGTACAATCCCCCACCAGGCTTCTACAAGCTCAGGTGTAAAGAAGAAGGATCCATCTTGGATCGGTGGATTAGAATCACCCTAAGGCTATAACCTATCCACTTGAATGGTCACAGACTATCCTAGAGGCTATCCTCCTCACGGAGCCCAAGATAAAACAAGAATATCGCTGCCACCACCATGGTCACCAGGCTACCAGCTTAAGCTCCCATCGGAATTTCAGATCTAGTGGGTCCTGTGGTGGAGCTAAGGCTGTATAGGACCATGATAGCCCAGACACACAGGTCACTTGGATCCAAATGGCCCTTAAAATCAATCCTCCATTACTTTGAAACACAGCCAAAGCAATGGCGGATCACAAGGCAACAGCCTTGCACAGAGCATCTCACATTCAAACACAAATCCCACAAAGTATAGATCCTATTACAGAACTTCCATTAATCTAGTTTAAAATGCATACAAAGGCATAGCCAGCAAGTGCTGGACTATGGAGAGAAGAAAAAAGAAAAGGAAAACTACTTACAACTATAAAAAGAAAAATAAAACGATCCCAAGTCAAGTCTCCAAGAAATGAGATGTGTTCCCAGCTATTCCAGGATGTAGAAAGAAAAGATGGTCTAAGCTCCCTTAAACCTAAGCTAAGTATGGGTATTTATAGCAGTGGTGTGGCGGCGCATTAGGGTTAGGAAACCCTAATATTAACGATACCACGTGGCCGAATAGTGATCCTTCGATGCCTTGGAGCGCGTGCATAGAGATTTGAGCGTGGGAGTATGTGCCCTAATCGCTAGAAATTTCCAGAAAGCCCTCTGCTGAAGAGATGGAAGTTTGAGGTTCAGAGCTTCCCTAGGTAGCCCTTGTTTCCCAGACTTGTCGCGTGGTAGCTTTTGCTCTTCGCGAGGATGGTTTTGACATGGAAGCTTCAGCGGTCATGAGGTTGGCTTGGTTTGCTCTTCAGGCAGTCGCGAGGTTGAGTAGACATCAGAGCCTCAGCTGTCGCAGGGTTGGAGCTCAAGCAGTCGTGAGATAGCTGGGCGATCGCTAGGCTGATCTTCGCGAGGATAGATTTGAATAGCGTGAGAAATTCTCTTTACTGGACTTTGCGAGGTTCCATGTCTTAACTGATCTTCGCGAGGATGGCTTTGCCTTCGCAAGGATGCTCTCTTCTTGAATGGCGCGAGGAGTTCTCTTCTGATAATTGCGAGGAGTCTTCTGAAGCTCTCTCTTCTCAGCCGTTCTGAGTGAACTGCGTGAGTTTGAGAGAGGTCTACTTTGAACTGCGCGAGACTACGCAATGTGTTCTACTCTTGAGCTTCGCGAGAGCTGTGTGAGTGTATGCTTCTGAAGCTCTTCAGTCAATCATCTGTGCGAGAAGTTGTTGTAGAGTCTTGGGAAGCTCAGCTGGACTGCGCGAGGCTCATTTCAGGTCTGGATTCAGAGTCCATCCTTCTGAGGGACTTCTGGTGCGAAAACAAGCTCCTTAGCAGGATTCCAGGCCTTATTTCACTGCTGGTTATTACCTACGTAAAACACTTATCAAGAACTTATTAGATGGCTAAGGGTCTAATCAAAGGTTAAGGGGTGAAAAGTGGTACTTTTCAAGTCTTAACATCTCCTCCCAAGCATACACATAATAAAAATGTAGGACAACACACAAAATGACAATACATATTTAAGCAAAACAAATTCACAAGCACACAACTAATACTGCAGATCTAAAAACTAAAGATCTAGAAATATAGACAAAGTTAAGAAATGTAAACTTAAGCACAACTTAATCCTCAAATTGGCACAATTCTCCTTTCAACGCAACAAATCCATATCTGCAATCACTAAATTAAACTACACAAGACTACAACAGCAATTACTCAAACGCAAAATAGGTAATAAAAAATCTAAATCTAACATGAGAAAAACTTACATCTAGCACTCTTAAAAACACAGATTCCCCGACAGCGGCGCCAAAAACTTCTTGTCTTGCTTACCTTATAATTATTAAATGGTTAAAATAGCAAATTAAATGAACAAACTACAGTAGAGTGGGCTTAAGGCAAGCAAGCAGTCCTGCAAGAACCAAGGCTGTTGTAGTAAGTTTTAATAGGTAATTCAGGGTATGTCCACAGGGAAATGTGATTAAACTATGGTAAATCTCTAGATCTATGACAGATCTGGCACTCTATCCTTATTTAAACTAAATCAAAATAGGAAAGAGGAGAGGCTTCAAAGATTTGTCACTTTACTAAGAACTACAAAAATTAAATGCAATTGATCCAGATTTGATTAAACACAGAGTTAAAGAAGAATGAAAAGGTTAAAATCAAAAGGTGGAGAGCAGCAATTAGGGATTTTTGTCTTTACTAAAAATTAATTAGATCAAAGGCAATGTATAGGACAAATTTATTACAATCCTTCCTCTGGCTACAAGCTCAGATGTAAGGTATAAGAATCTAATCTCAACCAAAGTATTGAAGCAATCCTGAGGATAGGATCTGTCCATTTATAGTGGCCACAGGTAATCTCAGAGATTGTTCCAATCCAATGATCTTGATTAGAACAGGTAAGCTATTGCAGATGCTGTGGGTGCTGGGCTACAAGCTCAAGCATCCATAGGAATATCTAATCCAGGGAAATCACATATGAAAATGTGAAATATAGATTAGAATCACCTTTAAAAACCATAATTACATTGCAATAACACAACTTTCAATCCTATTATGCTTAGATCTGTAATTTGTGCAACATACAGTCCATCTACACAGCCTCTCAAACTCTCAATTTACAGCTCTCAATCTCACCCTAGCTACTGAAGGGGTTTAGCCAACCATGATTGGCTGAAAAGAGAATGGGGGAAGAAGGAAGAGAGGGAATTCTTGGAGGGAAAATGGAGATCGGATTTGGCTCTGGTTCTCTCAATTTCTGGATCCTAGTTCTATAAATTCTTCAAGCTTTTATACTCTTCTCCTCTCCTCTCAAATCTGTTTCAGCCAATCAGAGCTCAAGAGAATAATTATGTTATTCTGAGCTACTGATGTGGCTGATTTCTCTTCTAGAAGCTCTTTCCCCATTGGTTCAAAATAGGTAGACCCATGTGATGCGGTTAGGATTCCCATTCATGCTCAGTGGTGTTCCAAAAATACCCCCACGGGTCATTAACATGCCTTGGAACTTGTGCAAAGAATTCTGAAGTTGGCAACTACTGTGAAAGGAACTGAGATGTTCCTAATTCGATGGTCGAGAGGTTCAGGAAACCTCTCGACAGGTTTTGAGTTCAGCTTGGTGTTCCCATCGACAGGTTGAAGTGGCCTTCGATAGGTTTAGAGGCTTCTCAAAAAGTTTGGAGTAGCTCTCGATAGGTTGCGTTGCACTAGTCGACAGGATTGGAGTTCATTTTTACCTTCTGTCCAGTTCTGTAGTGATCCTCTCGATAGCTTATAGAAAATCCTGTCGACATCTTTGTAAAGCTCCCGTTGAGCTTTCGATAGGTTGCTTGAACCTCGCGAGGATGAGCATAGCTTTAGGTGAGTTGTTAATAGATTCAAGACTCAAATGGTCGACAGGTTGGAAGTTGCACCTGTCGACAGGTTGCATGGGAGGTTGGCTGAAAAGGGTTTTGGAATCTCGACAGGATTGGCTTGAACTAGTCGACAAGATTGACAGAGAAATCTTAACTTCTGCATGAGCTACTTCAATCCTCTCGACATCTTATATAAAATCTTGTCGACTGGTTGTTGGATCCTCACGAGCTCCTCTGCATTTCCAGGTAAGACATTGACAAGTTCTCTTTTGATGCACCACCAACCTCTCGACAGGATCTTTACTTTTGTTTATAGAACCTCTCAACAGCTTAGCTTCTTTACCTTTTAACTCCTTGATAGGTTGGAGCACACTCTCTAATCCTTTGGATAGGTTCATATATAACACCCAACCTCTCGGCAAATTCATCCCCTCCAAGTATCCCTTCTACAGGATCCACTGTTGTAATTTCAACCTCTCAACAGGTCCTGGGAAGCTCTTGACAGCTTAATGGAACCTCTCGATATCTTGGCTTTTGAGCATCAGAACCTCTCGACAGGTTCTGCTTTGTGCTTCCACAACTGGTACACATCTTTGGTGTGTTGTTCTTCATATGTTCAACCCTCAGCAGCCTATAGGTGGGTTCAATCTTCATTCCTTGCAACTGCACTTAGTCCCAACCACACCCAGTTGGGTCTATGACCTTCTCATGAACTTATAAAGATTTGTGGACTATTTAATTGGCTGGCCTTTAAGCTGTTTGAACACATGTTGAGAAGTAGGTTGCTTCTTTGGCCATTTTAGATTGATTTCTGCACTAAGGCTATAATTTATTGCTTATCTACAAAACATACTTGAAACACCTTATTAGTATGCTCAAGGGTCCATCAAAGGTCAGGTTAGGAGGTGAAAAATGGTATTTTTCACTGCTTAACACCAGGCCTTACATCAACCCCAATTTACCCATATCCCTACATCCCAAAGTTAGCTTCAATCCTTCCCCCATGCTCAATGGCCTCATCAGGCCCCACTCCAAAATCTAACTTCCACTCATCCCCTCATCCAACAAACTTTCCCTCATTCCTAATGGACTCACCTAACCCCCACTCCTGCCATTCCCATCCAGTCCAGGCAGCACCAGCAAGAGAATCTCGCCCTCACTGCACCGTACATAGACCAGCAGTATGAAAAGGATGAGATAAAAAATAGTGGAACCTATGTTGGGGCTTTGACCAGCCTTAACCCTTGTCCCATCATGTCTCACCCCCTGGTAGCCCAGAGTGAGGTCCAACCAACTGCCGAGAAAGCAGCTCCCATGTCCAAAGAATTAGAGTAGCTGAAAGAACAGTTGGACAAAATACAGAAGCAGTTGTTGAAAATGGGTGGTGCTAAAATCCACGCCACGGACTTCACAGATTTGTGTCTATTTGCTGAGGTCCCCTTACCTCCCAAATTTAAAATGCTAGCTTTTGACAAGTACAACGGCACCAGCAATCCTATTACACACCTCAAGCCCTACTATGGGGACATGTGCCAATATGGAGGGGACGAAAGACTACTGATAAAAGTCTTTCAGAAGAGTTTGGCAGGTCCGGCCTTAAGATGGTTTGCATCTTTGGTACCATCCATGATGAAAATGTGGAAGGACTTAACACATTTGTTCCAAGAACAATATGTTTATAACATAGACATCGAACTGCGTAAGTCTAACTTAGCCCGATTAAGGCAGAACCCAAATGAGACCTTCAGCAATTATCTAGGGCATTGGAGAGCACTGGCAGCTCAGGTTAGGAACAAAATACCTGATGATGAACAAATCAAAATGATCTCTAAGAATACCCTGCCAGTAATCTCATACTTTTCGGTGTACCAGTAGTAGTCCAGCTTCACTGATTCGATAAGGAACGCTAATCGCTATGAGGATGCTATCAGGGAAGGCCGTCTGAACAGGAACGTATCAAGTGGAACCAGTGGGGTTAAGAGGTTTCATAACAAAGGAATGATAAGAGAATTAGGGCTGACGTCCAAAATGTTGCCAATACTAGGCGCAATAATAACATAACTCCGTTCCAATTTCAAGTAGCATAGCCAGCACCAGTCAGAATTGAGCAGATTCAGAGAGCAGGGAATGGACAAGAAATGCAGATGACTCCGGAGCAAAGGAGAGCCTGTTATGATCGAGTGTTTACACTGGGGAAATCATTAAGTGTACTTTTATCTTTACTAATAGAAAGGGATTAATCACTATTCATCAACCGCAACCTCCTCCTCACCCGATCCCGAAGAATTGTGACCCTAATACTCACTACAACTTTCATCAGGATTCGGGTCACGTGACTGATCGCTACTTCTCATTGAAGCACGCGATCCAAGATTTAATCCACGTAGGGAAAATCATTCCACCAGCACCATCCCAAATGAACCAACATGGAAATATCCATCAGGTGCCATTACCCCCACATCCTATCGGAGGAGCAGGTCCCAGACCCACCATCAGTGGCAACAAAGAAGAGGCAGTGGAATTCATCACGAGATCTAGGAAGATCTCGAAATAGCCTAAAGCACCAGCAGCAGCACAATCCCAACCAGAGGGAAAGACAGACAGCGCCGTGAATCCTTTTAAGAAAATGAATCGGGAACATATATTGGAGACTCAACTGAGAAGGATATCAGCTCACATCACTGTGTGGGATCTGTTGATGACGTCCCCACTCCATTTTAAAGCATTAATGGGGGCGTTAAAGAACGCGCATGTGTCACTTCAAGTTAGGACGGATGAAGTCGAGCAAATAATCGGTCAAGTGATGGCCTCGAATGCTATTTCATTTTCGGATGCTGATTTACCAGAGGAAGGAGGTACTCACTCAAAGTCTTTGAATATAATTGTTAAATCTGGAAATATGGTAATCCCCTTAGTTTTAATTGGTAATGGGTCTGCGTTGAATATATGCCCACTAAGAACCACCATAAAGATCGTGGTAGATCCATGCATGTTGAGACCCACGAGAACCAGTGACCGAGGTTTTGACAATACCAGAAGAGAGATAATGGGAGAAGTTGACCTTAAGCTGTTGATTGGGCCAATGACCTTCTCCATATTGTTTTAGGTAATGGACATTAAATCCTCGTTTAATCTATTATTAGGGTGCCCGTGGCTACATGAAGTTAGAGCGATCCCCTCCACGTTGCACCAAAAGCTCAAGTTCGTTTCGGGGCATAAGATTATCACTATTATTAGTGAAGGGCACAATGAGAAAGAAAAGGCCGCCAACAACATCAAAAATCCCAATGTGTTGGATGTGCTGCACACCATAGAGGACGTCAACCTCCATAATTTTGAATATGAGGTGTTGATGATACTCCCGGAGCCCATCTAGGGCATCGTTCCAAAATCGGAGGTAGAATTGTAGTGGTAATGGCTATGCTCCAAAAGTGGGGCTATAAAAAAGGTAGAGGACTTGGGCCTCGACTGTAAGGTAGGAAGGAGGCCGTCACAGCTAAGGGGGGACCAAAAAGTCATATTCGAGCTAGGTTATTGTTAAGACCTGAAAAGTACCACTTTTCACCCCTTAACTTACTCTCAGTTAGACCCTTAGTCATTTAATAAGTGTGTATTAAGCCAATTTTATAGGTAGTAAGCAGCAGCTACAGATAAGGCCCTAACCATGCCAAGAAGCCTACTATTGCCCCAAAAGTTCCTCAGGAGAAAGGAGGTTGGACCCAGACAGAGAATTGGCTACAGCATTGGCACAGTAAGGCAGCAACAAGCTAAGAAATGAGCCTTGCATAGATGTCGAAAGGTTCAAATTGAATCAGAGAGAATGACCCGCGCAGCTGTCACGGGTTTCTAAAGGCCGCAAGCCAACTACTCGTGCTATTTTCACGCAGATGAATGAAGAGCCCAGAAAGTAGACTTCATGCAGTTCTCGTGAGGCTCAGTCATAAGCTCTCACACAGTCTCGCACAGTCTCACACAGCTCAAGAAAGGTGCCATTAATCTTCGCGCGATTAACTAAGGAGAGAGAGCTCTAGGCATTCCTGTGCACAGCTGTTGCGCAGTGGCCGTGGGATACAGACCTTCAGGGAACTACTCACGTGATCCAGAAACTTATGCACATTGTTTCTTCGTGAGGATCACCGCGAGATTCACCAAGTAACGAATCGCGCGTGCAACTCTCGTGCCATTCAAATGGAAAGAGCAATCTCGCGACGACCAGAGCATCCCTGCGATGACCAAAGTATCAATCCCATGACTGCAAGAGCTTCAAGTTAATTCAATCTTGCGATGCCAATTCTATCACGCGATAAGACCTGGAAAGCCTTTTTACCTAGCGAGGCTCGGGATCTTAACTTCTCCCCACTTCAGTAAGGGCAATCTAGGAACTTCCAGCAACTAGGGCACGCACTCCAATGCTCCAATCTCCATGTACACGCCTCGAGGCATCTAAGGAATAGAAATGGGCCACAATAGCATTGATAAATTAGGGTTGTCCTAACCATAATGCTCCCACAGCTGACTGCTATATAAGCCTAAGACTAGTTTAGGTTTAGGGGACCTCTGTACTCCTTCTCCAACCAACTGTAGAATTGCAGTAGGCTAAGGTTAGGGTTTAGGCAGTTTCTTTTTCCCTTTTTCTTCTCTCCATAGTCCAGCACTTGCTGGCTATGCCTTTGTATGTCTATTTGGAATAGTTTTAATGGAGTTTTATAATAGGATTTTATGCATGTATGGGATTGGTGTTTTGTGAGTTGTTCTATACAAGGCTGCTGCCTTGAGATTCTCCATTGCTAAGTTGTATTGTAAATAATGGAGGATTATTTTTAAGGTTTTATTTAGATCCAAGCGACCTATGTGTCCAGGTTAGGCACATTGCAGGCCTATGCCCCACCACAGGATCCACTAAATCTGAATCCCCATGGGAGCTTGACCTGGTAGCCTTGTGAACATGGTAGTGGCAGCAATCTTTTTGTTCTGTCTTAGACCTCTGTGAGGAGGATAGCCTCTGTGGATAGTCTGTGACCATTCAAGTGGACAGATTATAGCCCTAGGGTGAGGCCAATCCACAGATCTAAGACAGATTCTTCTTCTCTGCACTAGTGCTTGTAGCCTTGTGAGAGATTGTGCAGAGATAGACTCCCCTGTATTTGTATAGACCTAATATCAGATGGCAGATCTGATCTGGTTATAGAGATTGTAGGCTTGTGACTGGATCACTGCAATCTCCCTAAAGTAGTGAACAGTTATACCTAAATCTAGTACTCAAACTCTTGCTGCTCCTGTGTGTCCAGGCTAGTACACATTACAGGCCTAGCCCCACACACAAAACTTTAGAGGTTGAGATTCCTATGGATTCTTGAGCTGGTGGCTTGGAAGAAGTAGTGCCTACAATGATAAACTTATTCTGACCCATCTCTGGACTATGGTTCCCCTATTAGATAGTCTGTGACCATTCAAGTGGACAGGTTATAGCCATAAGAGATTAGATCATGGCACTGGGGTGAGTTGGATCCTTTCTCCTCTTTGGTGATAATGTAGCCAGTGGACAGGATTTCTATAGCAGTAGATCTGAGTCTGAGTTATAGAACCCATCAGATATGTACCTAATAGCTTACTTCTCACTCTTTTATATTTATTTTCTCACACTCCATTATTCTTCTCAACCATTTCTGTAGTTTAGGCATTAGGTTACCTTAGGATTTAGACAATAGTGACCTTAAATCCCCTTCCATTTAGGATTGCCAGATCTATAGTCAAATCTGGAGGGCCTACTAAAGATAGCTCCCTTGGAGCTTTAGATCAACTTTCCCTTTGGAACAAACTCTTACTTATTAAAACTTGCTACAACAGGCCATGTATCTTGGAGGATTGTGTATTTTTAGGCTTGCTGCTCTATAATCCACCTTTGATTTTCACTAACCACATTCTTATCACCATTGCTAATAAAGTTAGCAGCAAGTACTTAAAATATCCTAACAAGTTTTTGGCGCCGCTGCCGGGGACTCTTGATCTATTAGTAGACCCTAAATTTTTATATTCTTTATTCTTTGGTAGCTGTACTTATGAATAATTGATACTGCTGATTTACATTTGGAATTTTTCTTGCAGATCTGGACAGTAGCAGAGAAGGACAGTAGAATTGCACTGGGAGTCTAGCTACCTCTGTTTGCACTTCTCTAAACCTCAAGACCTCAGTCTATTTCTCCTTTGAAAATTCCATAGCAGTTGATTAGGATAGCTATAATTTTGTTAATTGCAATGTGTCTGCAAGTAGTCTTCCCTGTTGTTGGTGTGTGTGCATGTTAGGAAGGAGATCCCTCAGTCCCACATTAGAGCCTCCTAACCCTGAGATAGAAAGGGGCAGAAGACCAAGAAGGCCCAAACACACCATAGTTGAGACCCCTACTAAAACTGAGACAGCAGTCATGGGTGAAGAGCAACCCAGAACATTGAAGGAATTGAATGCTCCTGATGATTATAATTCCCCATTCAGCATTCAATTCCCAGATGTTCAAGGAAACTATAAGATTAAAACCTCAATCATCCAAATGGTTCCCTCTTTCCATGGGCTCAGCAAGGAAGACCCCTACAAACACATTGACCAGTTCTTGGCCCTGTGCACAACATTCTCAATTGCTGGTTTGGGACTAGAAGCCACAAGATTAAGGCTCTTTCCTTTCTCCTTAAAGGACAGAGTCAGCACATGGTTAGCTACTCTCCCAAATAACAATATCACTTCTTGGAAAGACCTCCAGACAAGATTTCTGACCAAATTCTTCCCAAAGACAAAAACCAGCCAGTTGAGGAAAGCAATACTTGCTTTTGCCCAATCCTCAACTGAGGATTTTAATCAAGCTTGGGGCAGATTTAAGGAGATGCTCAAACAATGTCCCCACCACAAAATCCCTATCTGGCAGCTTGTCCAGAGCTTCTATAATAGGATTGATGAGAAAAGTAGAGACATGGTAGATGCCTCTTGTGGTGGAACTTACATGCATAAAATAGCTGATGAGGCTTGGGACTTGTTCGAGGTCATCAGTGAAAATGCTTTCCAAAAGATGTCTTTATCAAGAACTGTTCAAGAACCTTCTCCTAAATTGGGACTTACTGAAACTTCCAAAGGAAAGATGTATAAAGTAACTGGGAATAATGACCTGAAAATACAGATAGCCAATCTTTCTGATAAGGGGAATCTACCATGTCTCTACTTTAATAGCCAATCTTGCAGCTGAGGAACCAGCAGTACCTCAGTTGTCATTTCCTCAAGCATTGAGTGGCCCTGCCCCTTTTGATAAGGGGAATGCACAGATAGAGGAAATGATTGAGACCTTTAAGCAGGTAAAAATCAATTTGCCCCTGCTTGATGCAATTAGACAGGTCCCAGCCTATGCCAAATTTCTGAAAGACCTTTGTACCCATAAAAGAAAAGCTAGAGGCCATTTGTCCAAAAAGGTCTTTGCAACTGATACAGTTAATTATGTATTAAACATGATAATGCCTGAGAATTTTCAAGACCCAGGGATACTCACTATTCCCTGCATAATTGGAGACCATACAATTGGAAGGGCCCTTCTAGATCTTGGAGCCAGTGTAAACTTGCTGCCATACAGTGTCTATCAGCAACTAGGTTTGGGGGAGCTAAAACCCACCCCCATTGTGCTGTTAATGGCTGATAGGTCTGAGAGGAGACCTATGGGAGTGGTTGAGGATGTCTTAGTGGGGGTGGACAAGTTCTTTTACCCTGCAGACTTCCTTGTTTTGGACATGGGCTGCAACAAGAGTACATCCCCTATACCTGTTATTTTGGGCAGGCCATTCTTGGCCACTATCAATGCATGCATTCAATGCAAGTCTGGGATCGTGGAGGTAACTTTCAGACATATGAAGGTTGAACTTAATGTATACAATAGTGCAAAGTACCCTCAGCTGGATAATGAGGAAAGCTTTATAGTGGATGTACTAGAAGAAGTTGTTGAAAAAGAATTTCCCACTCTGCTGGAGTAGGGCAACATTGTCATAAGTTTAACTAAAGTTTGGGACATGGTAGAGGAAGGAAGCCCAGCTGTAATGCCAGAAGACATGACCACATTGAAGTCTTCTGTGGGCTTAGTGCAGCATTCCATTTGGAAACCTACATTGCTACCTCTTCCTCAAACCAACAAAGCACCAATCCTGCCATCCACCCAACAAGCCCCTGATCTGGATCTCAAGAAGCTTCCAGAAACATTGAAATATATTTTTCTTGAGAAAGACGAAAAACTTCCTGTAATTATTTCCTCCTCTCTTACCAATGAGCAAGAGGAAGAATTACTAACAGTCTTGAGGAAGCAAAAAAAGGCAATTGGCTGAACCATTATAGATCTAGGAGGATAGATGCATCAATCTGTATGCACAGGATCCATTTAGAGGAGGGCTCAACACCCTTCAGAGAAATATAGAGGAAATTGAATCCTCACATGCAGGAAGTGGTCTTCAAAGAAATCATCAAATTGCTAGATGTTGGGGTAATTTACCCAATTTCTGATTCTGAATGGGTGGCACCTATTCAAGTGGTGCCCAAGACATCTGGCATAACAGTCATCACTACTGAGTCTGGAGAGCTTAGACCAGCCAGGGAGACCACTGGCTAGAGGGTTTTCATAGATTATCGGAAGCTCAACTCTAAGACCAGAAAAGACCACTTCCCTCTCCCATTCATGATCAAATTCTGGATATGTTGGCTGGAAAAGCTTTTTACTGTTTTCTTGATGGGTACTCAGGGTACAACCAGATCCCTGTGCACCCTCATGACCATGAGAAAACTATATTTACTTGCCCTTTTGGCACCTTTGCTTACCGAAGGATGCCTTTTGGGTTGTGTAATGCCCCAGCCACCTTTCAGAGGTGTATGTATGCCATATTCTCTAATATGATTGACAAATTCTTGGAAATTTTTATGGATGATTTTTCTATTTATTGGGACAGTTTTGGTCAATGTCTGCAACACCTCCACCTAGTCTTGCAAAGATGTGAGGAGACCAATCTGGTCTTAAGTTGGGAAAAGAGCCACTTCATGGTAACACAAGGTATTATGTTGGGCCATGTAGTCTCTAAAGATGGGATTGAGGTAGATAAGGCCAAAGTTGACCTCATTACAAATTTGCCCCCTCCAAGAATAGTCAAACAAATCAGATCTTTCCATGGACATGCTAGATTCTACAGGCGGTTCATTAAAGACTTCAGCAAAATTGTTAAACCATTGTGCCACCTACTCTGCCAAGATGTGCCCTTTGACTTTTCTGATGAATGTCTTGAGGCTTTTGAAACTTTGAAGATTTGCCTCACCTCTGCCCCTGTGCTCCAAACACCTGACTATGCACTGCCCTTTGAGTTGATGTGTGATGCATCCGACTTGGTAATAGGTGCTGTTTTGGGCCAAAGGAAAGATAAGCTGCCTGTGGTCATTGCCTATCTCAGCAAATCACTTGTTGAAGCTCAGCTGAATTACACAACAACTGAGAAAGAGCTTCTGGCAGTGGTTTTTGCTATTCACAAATTTAGACCCTACCTACTTGGGTCTAAAACTGTAATCTTCATAGACCACTCAACATTAAAGTACCTATTATTCAAGAAGGATGCTAAGCTCAGGCTGATTAGATGGATACTCCTATTGCAGGAGTTTGACATTGAAATCAAGGACAAAAAGGGTGTAGAAAATGTGGTGGCTGACCACTTATCCAAAATTGTATTGGAAAAAGGTGTTGATGATCCTACAAATAATATTTTCCCGATGAGCAATTGCTTGCCATCCAATCCTTGGTTCCTTGGTATGCACACATTGTTAATTATCTAGTTATAGACAAGATTCCTGCCCATTGGACTAAAATGGATAAAGACCTATTTTTCTCACAGGTCAAATTCTTTTTCTGGGAGGAACCTTCCTTATACAAGTATTGTGTAGACCAAATCATTCAAAAATGTGTTCCAAAAAGTGATGTCCCCAGTATTCTGGCCATGTACCATGAAAATGCCTGTGGAGGCCACTTTAGCGGAAGAAAAATAGCTGACAAAATCTTACAGTGTGGGTTCTATTGGCCTTCTTTATTCAGAGATGCCAATACACACTGCAGGACCTGTGAAAGATGTCAGAAATTAGGAGGGCTATCCAAAAGAAACTCAATGCCTTTACAGCACATTCTTGTTGTGGAACTGTTTGATGTCTGGGGTATTGACTTTATAGGCCCCTTTCCTCCTTCAAATGGTTATCATTTCATCTTAGTGGCAGTGGATTATGTTTCAAAATGGGTCGAAGCTATTACCATAAGAACCAATGATAATCAGGTTGTCCTCAAGTTTATAAAGCAGAATATCTTCTCAAGATTTGGAACCCCTAGAGCCATTATCAGTGATGGGGATAGCCATTTCTGCAACAAAAATTTTGAGAGCTTGCTCAAGAAATATTTTATCACCCATAGGATTTCTACTCCCTACCACCCACAAACCAGTGGGCAAGTTAAAATTTCTAATAGGGAGATCAAGCACATCCTTGAGAAGCATGAGGAGGACGAGGAAAAGACTGGGCTGACAAGCTAAATGATGCATTGTGGGCTTATAGGACTGCCTATAAGACTCCCATTGGTATGTCCCCATTCAGACTGGTTTATGGCAAGGCCTGCTATCTCCCAGTAGAGCTAGAACATAGGGCCTTTTGGGCCATCAAACATTTAAATCTAGATCTAACTTCTGCTGGTCATCACAGGTTATTACAGCTGCCAGAATTGGATGAGTTGAGGATGGATGCATATGCCAATGCCCAGATCTACAAGGAAAGGTCCAAGGCTTTCTTTGACAAGGGTCTGTTGAGAAAGAGCTTCATAGCTGGTGACAAGGTTTGGTTGTTTAACTCCAAACTTAAATTTTTTCCTAGCAAACTGAAATACAGATGGGAAGGTCCCTACATTGTCATGAGTGTTTCCCCGTCTGGTGCTGTGGAAATCAAGGATCCCAAGTCTGGGAAAACCTTTAAGGTGAATGGTCAGAGGCTTAAGCCTTGTTTCAAAAAACTTGCTGAACCCATGGATACCATTCACTTTCAAGGGGATACTTCATTAAACGGATCCACAGGTGTGTCATTATTGTATTATATGTACTTTGGTTTTGTTAGATTTGTCTTACTTTCTTTTGTTCAAATTCTCTAATAAATTTTAGTGGCCCCACCTGAATCTGGACTGTCTGGTTTGAATTCTTTATGCTTGGTTTTATGATTACTGCTCTTGGATTGATGGTTTTTACTTGAATGCACAATGTTGGATGGTGATTTTTGTTGTTTATGCTTTAATGTTTGATCTTAACGTGTCTGGGGGTACCTATGTTGGAGAGTCATGCCTAGGATCTAGCCACAGCACAAATAAAAATGGCAGGACAAAGAGCACATGCTCTCTGTTTACTACTTTGTTGTCGCTGGGTTCAAAAGGAGGCCTAAGAGACACTCGCGCAGTTCACATAGAACCCTTCAATAAATGTCACAAGATTCAAGTAAACCTGGGAACCTCTCGCGCATCCAAATAGAGCATTTCACTAGCTGTCACGAGGTTCAGCAGGAAGCCTGAGAGACTCTTGCGCAATTCAAAAAGAATACTTCATTAGTTGTCACGAGATTCAAAGGCAGTCACAATCCAAATGGAAGCCTGGGAGCCTCTAGCGCAATTCACATGGAATTCTTCACATGCTGTAACGCGCTCCAAGGTCAACCTGGGAGATTGTTGTGCAATCTAAGTTGAATAGCACCTTTGCTAGGTTCCATTTCCAATCCCACGACCAGATATTTCCAAAGCGCGCCAAGCTTTGCGACAAGTATTTTAACCCCGCGCTTATCTCCCTTTCTAGTACTCTCTCTTCCTTCTTCATCCAGTGAAACCCTAGCCTCTAGCGCTCTTCTCCCTCTCTCCTCCAGCGTCCATCCTCCAACCCATCATTCACACTAGGAATCTACAGATTTGCTCCTAACATCATCCCCATCAATTGCCCTCTGCTCAGATATCTCATGGTGCACTAGGCGTCATATCAAACGAAACCCTATAATTTTAGGGTAAGCACTCAGATCTTAGTCCCTCATTTTTATTTTTGAAAGTAGAGTTTGCAATGGCCCCTAAGAGTGCACCAAAGAGAAGGGGCAAGGATAAGGCCCCTGTTGAGCCCACTGCTAAGAAGGTCAAAACTTCAAAGGCACCGAAAAAAGGGAAGGAAGTGGTTGAGGAGGTGGAGGAGCCAACCCCTGAGTTTTCTACACCCTCTGAGCTCATGGATTCAATCCCCTTGGAGCCTGAGACAGCTTTCGACCTGCCCTTCTTCGAGAAGGAGCCTCTCTCTGCCCCTGCCATTCAATTTATGAGCAAGGCTGCCTGACACCATTGATGAGAGGAATACCAGCACTAGCCTACCCTAGGCTAGTATAACTCTTGTATCAGCACATCAGGATCACCAAGGACAAAGATGGACAAGCAGGTCTCCTTATGTTGATTGATGATTTTGACATGTTAGTTGGCCCCAAAGTGATTGCAGAGTTATTGGGCATCCCAGCCGCATTTGACCCTAGCTGTGGATATGGCCCCCCCATGAGTGCCTCAATTGATACAATTGCAAGGGCTTTGACTAGAGGATTAAAGGCCTCAGGGGATTCTATCAAAAGAAGAGAGTTGGAGCCTGGACTCCTCTTCATTGACCAGGTCCTGAGAAAGAATATTTACAGTTCAGGCCATCAGCAGGAGAGGAGAGCTCCTATTGCTGATGTTGTCTACTCGTTCTCTCTGGGCCATGGCTTCCATGCCACCTGGTTAATGATCGAAGCAATGAAGGATCTGGTGGAGAAATTGGGGCAGAACAAGAAGCCACACACACTCCCCTATGCCAGAGTCATCACCATGATGCTTCTCAAGGGGGGTACAAGATAGCAAAAACTGAGGAGAGTACCACCCTTGTCCTAACAACTTTTGCCCAGAGGCAATGGGGAATCAGCAGGAGCCTGATGGAAGCTCAGAAGAAGAAGGCTGAGACTCAGGCCCTTCCCAAGCAATCTGAAGAGGCAACTGTTACAAGGCCCACCCCTGTCACTACAGAGGAGATTTCATAGCCTGTCACCACCACTGCTACAGTAGCCCCACTTCCCCAACTTTTTCTCCAGTATCCCCTATCCTAACAACAACCCCTCCCATTCAACCATCAACATCTCTCCCTTCCTCCCCTACACCCCTCTCTCCTATGATTGGGACCTGGGAGGAGACCACCCCCCATGTCAGCCCCTCACCATCTCCTACCCTACCTTAATACACAGCCCCAATACCCCTAGCATCTTCACATAAATCTGACAACCCTCCACTCATTTCCTACAAGAAAAGGAAAACCACTGAGACAGCCCCCACCATCTCCCAGACACCACCCACAATCCCTTTTATCCCCACTGATACAACCCACATTGAAGAAGACACCACTACTGCCATGCCTACTACATCCCCATTCAATAGACCTCAACCTTAACACAACCACATGATTCCAAGCCTTTATGGAAACTTTCCTTAACACAATGCCCACCCACTATACCCCCCTCCCGGACTCCCCAACTATATCACAACATCACACCCTAGAACCCCAATCTCCTCCTCCCTCCACTTTCCATTATGCCCCTTTCTCACCTTTTCAACCTGTGCCTTCTTCTACAGAAACTCAACCCCCCAGCCCAGACACACTGACACTCATCCTCTCCCTCATCGAAGACATCCAATCCCAACTATCAACCACTACACACACCCAGGACCCGATGCAAACAAAACTCACATCCATTAAATCCCCACTTCACACTTTGACAAACCCACCCATCCCTCAACAAACCACTCTAACCCCCCTGGTCCTTTCCCCACCCAACCCCATCCCAATAATCCCACCATTCTCTTTCATACCTTTCACCATACCCTTTTTCCTCCCCCATCACCCCCTACTCCTAGTGACCCTACCTCATTTTCTTTCCCCCCCATGCCTTCGATCCCACCTCTTATCCTACCCCCTCCAACATTCACTGACAAACAGACCCAAACAAACCCAGAACCTGTTACCCTTTCCCAACACCTAGACTCACCCACTGTTAACCCAACTTCCCCCACCCAAGACCTATCACATTTTGCTCCTTCCACTTCCTCTCTTCCATCGCACCCAAGCACTCCTTTTACATCCCTCCCTACCTCACCATCCTCCATGCCATGAGAGACAATCCCTACCTTAGGAGGGATGTCCTGAGGGGCATGGCCCAACTTAGGCAGTCCATTGAGACCCCCAAAAGGAGGAAGCCCACAGAAAGCAATTACTGGGTATCTCCCTGGGATGGGCTAACATCTTGGAGGCCTATGAGAAGGCAAAGACCATGGCTGCTTATTATCAGATGAATTTGTAGCTAGAGAAAGCCAACACTGCTGCAGAGAAGATGAAAGCAAGACTTTTTGAAAAGAGGCTCAACAATGCCCAGGAGATCTTCAGACTCCAAAAGGAAATCTATGAAACTGACCTCCTCAAAGCTAAAATCCAGATAGCCTCATTGGAAGCTGCATTGGCTGCTGCAAGAACTGCAGCTCAGCAGCCCACCCCACTCTCTATCCGCATGCCAGAACCTGAGCCTAAAGCTACCCCAACCCCAGCTGCCCAGTCTGAGGCGGCACAACCAATTGCCCAACCAGATAAAGGAAAGGCCCCTGCTGCCCCTCCTTCCTCACCTCCTACAGAACAACCCCCACCTATCTAAACCCATGCTGCCCCTCCTTCCTCACCTCCTACAGAGCAGCCCCCACCTACCTAAACCCCTACTGCACCTCTAACTGAGCAAACTTATCCTAAACTGAGGAAAGTCAATGCTAAGAAGACTGCTTACACAATAGCCTCTATTAAAATTGGCAAAGAACCAGCTGCCCAGTCTGAGGAGGCAAAACCCCCTGGCCAGCCAGAGCCCAAAGCAAAAGGGAAGTCTCCCGTAGCCACCACTGAGCAAGCTAAAGGAAAATCCCATATGGTCCCTCCTGAACCCAAGACCAGAAAAATGAGGGTGAGGGCACCAAAAGCTCCTACCGCCAAGAAACCACCAGCCCAACCTAAGAAACCAAGGCAGCCTAAGAAGAAGACTCCAGCTGAGAGCAAAGCTAAGAAGAAAAAGAGTTCAACTGAGAAGCAAGCAAGGATGAAAGAGGATAAAGCTGCCCTTAGGAAACATGCCCAAAAGATGGGCTGGGACTGGTTTACAGATTCGGATTCTGATTCCTCATCCTCTTAACATAGAGTGTACTTAGTCTTTTCCTTTCTTTCACTTTTTTTCTTCTCATTGTAATTATAGTTGTACATGTCTTCCCAGTTAATAAAATTTTTTGTCTTTGTGTGTGTGTTTACTTTTTTATTCCTAACTATTACCCTGCACTTTCTCACCTTTGAATCAATGAGGACACTTCTCCTCATGGTTTGGGGGTGTGGCAGGGTAGGTCTGCCAATAGAGTAGTTAACTTTAGTGCAGTAATGGTGGTGTAACTGGGATGAATAAAGTCAATTTCCACCTAACTTGATACAATGAGGAAATTTGTAAAAAATTAAAATATTTTTGCAAACATTTTGAAACTAAAAATGTTAAAATCTTATCACCACCATGAAGCTAACATCAGAAAAAATTTTAGTTAGTACTTAGTGAACCTAAGAGGAGAGAAACATGTGAAAATACACCCCATGGGTTAATTTGAGGACCATTCCTAGTAAGATTTGGGCCAATAATTTTCTTTTGAAGAGTGTTTTTGGCATTATTTATGCTCTGAGGACTGATTGAATCAAGACCTTTTCACTAGAAGTTAGGCACCTCCAAATCAAAACTGATTGATAGCACTCATGATACTAAGGAAATGATCCAAGGCCCTCATTGGACAGTTTGAGCCTGAAAATCCAACCTTTAAAAAACTGCCCTTTTGCATACACTAGTTGAGCCTTACAAAACCTACTTTTCTTTGACAAACACCAGAGTACTTGCACCTTAACCTCATGACCTGATTCAACCTCACCCTTATTCTGAGAATTCAGAAGGTAAAGGAGAAGGAGTTAAAGACAGTGAGAGTAGTCCAACATTTGGTGGAAGGCGAAGAAAAGAAACTTATGAACAACAGTGTATCAATGGTAGTTGTGTGGCAGTTCATCATGAAAATCATAAAAATATTAAATAAAAATAAAAAGAGAAAAAGAAAGAGAAGTCTAGAGAAGAACATCATCTGAAAATTGAAAAGAAGAGGAGAAGCTGGCCACTTTGATTCTGGAATATATCAAGTAAGATGAAGTTTTGCTGAAATGAAGGTTGTGAAGTCATGAATCACTCCTTACCTTGCTGATTTCTTAATTTTGATTCCCTTTTTGCCCCTTGATTCTTTATATCCCTCACCCATAAGCCACATTACAACCCATTTAAAAAGACCTTGTAGATCCAAAGTAAAATGAGTTGTCATGAGGAGATGAGGAGTTGTCCAATCTATGGTGAAAATTCATGAGGATATCAGAAATTAGAAGCTTTGCCTATGCTCATGCTTGCAGGCCCATTTGGGGTCTGTAACTGCTCTTGAGCTATTTTGAATGTGAACACCCTCAAATTGTCAATGTTGAGAGATAGCCCTGGTGAGAATTGGGTTTGTATCCAACCTGAATTTTGAATTTAAGGCAAGCTGAGTACTGATTTTTACACATTGATTTTTTAATGTAAAATGAATGGTGGTGATGCAAACACATGTTAAATTTTGAGTTTTAAATGGCCTGCATTACTATTGCAGTTTCCTCTAAGTGTTAAAGAAGGGGTGTGGAATGAAGCTTCATACATTGAAATCTGTGTCGTCATTAACTACACTATACTTAACTGTTCTAATGGTGAAGTTTGTGGGTATCTTTATTGAAAACTCTCAAGATACTTCACTCCTCCATTCTAGGGGTTTAAAAGGCTTGATACATATGCTAAATGTACCCGTGATCCCTATGAAAGTGGCATTTAATTAGTTAAAGCTTTGCTAAGGGACTAGCAAAGATTAGGTTTGGGGGTGGGTTAAGACCTGAAAAGTACCACTTTTCACCCCTTAACTTACTCTCTATTAGACCCTTAGTCATTTAATAAGTGTGTGTTAAGCCAATTTTATAGGTAATAAGCAGCAGCTGCAGATAAGGCCCTAACCATGCCAAGAAGCCTACTTTTGCCCCAGAAGTTCCTCAAAAGAAAGGAGATTGGACCCAGACAGAGAATTGGTTGTAGCATAGGCACAGCAAGGCAGCAACAAGCTAAGAAATGAGCCTCGCGCAGATGTTGCAAGGTTCAAATTGAATAAGAGAGAATGACCCGCGCAGTTGTCGTTGGTTTCTGAAGGCAGCAAGCCAACTGCTCACACTATTTTCGCACAGATGAATGACAGAAGAGCCCAGAAAGTAGACTTCGTGCAGTTCTCGCGAGGCTCAGTCATAAGCTCTCGCATAGTCTCACGCAGCTCAAGAAAGGCGCCTTTAATCTTTGCATGATTCAGTGAGGAGAGAGAGCTCAGAGCATTCACAGACAAATTCTGCGCAAGAAGGTCAATGGATATCTGAGACCTTCAGGGAACTACATGCGTGATCTAGAAGCCCATGCAGACAAACCGCACGATGGCAGTTTTTATTATCTGAGTTTGACATCACGTACATCACTCAAAAACCGATCAAGGGGCAGGCACTCGCCAATCATCTTGTCGACAATCCTTTGTCAGATTATGAACCTTTGAGAACTGAATTCCCTGATGAGGAAATCCTATTCATGACAGAAGATGATACAAAAGAAGCAGAAGAATCTTGGGTAATGCACTTTGACGGGGCAGTAAATGCCGAAGGTCAGGGAGTTGGTGCCATTCTAATTTTGCTTAAAGGATCCCATGTACCAGTCTCTATCAAACTCAACTTCCCTTGCACTAACAACATGGCCAAGTATGAAGCTTGTGCCGCTAGTTTATGGGCAGCTCTCGATCTAAACATAACACACCTCCGAGTATTTGGTGATTCATAGTTGATCATATGCCAGATGAATGGAGATTGGAAGACAAAAGATGAAAATTTGATCCCTTACCATGAGCACCTCGAGGATCTGATAGTTTTTTTTGAAGATGTGACATTCTCATATGTCCCCCAAATAAGGAATCACTTTACCGACAGAGTAACCACTTTGGCGTCAATGATTGAAATCTCGCATGGTGTCGAGATGAAGCCGATAATGATCGAGCAAAGGAATGAGCCAGCCTTCTGCCTCCAAATTGAGGAACCTACAAATCCTGATGATGAGCCACCTTGGTTCTCAGATATTAAGAATTTCCTTGAGACACTAACTTTTCTTGAGGGTACGTCCAAGGCGGACCGGCGAACCATTCAACGTTTAGCTGCAAGCTACGTCATTTGTGGGGAATGCATTTACAAGTGATCCTACATTAACATTTTGCTAAGGTGCCTTACAGAAAGTGAAGCAATCAATATTATGAAGGAGATCCATGAGGGAGTATGCGGTGCCCACATCAGTGGTCACATGCTCGCCAAGAAAATTTTGCGGCAGGGATACTTTTGGATCACCATGGAATCGGATTGCTATAAACATGTTCAGAAATGCTACAAGTGTTAGGAACACTCCAGTCTGATACACGCTCCTACCATCGATCTTCACTACATGACCACTCCTTGGCCATTTGCTACCTGGGGACTCGACATCGTCGAAATGATTAATTTGAAAGCATCAAACGAACGTTGGTTCATCCTCGTTGCCATTGAGTACTTCACTAAGTGGGTAGAAGCAGCATCATAAGCCAACATCACGGCTAGTCACGTCGAGAAGTTTCTCAAAAATAATATTGTGTCGATTTGGAGTACCCAAGGATATCATCACGAACAATGGCACAAAATTTGCTAATAAGCACATCCAAACCTTCTGCGAGCAATACAAGATCAAGCACCATCGCTCGTCCCCTTATCGGCTTTAAACTAATGGAGCCATGGAAGCTGCAAATAAGACAGTCGTTCACATCCTCAAGAAAATGGTTGTCACTTACTGAGATTGGAGCAAAATATTTCCATTTGCTTTATGGGCCTACAAAATGTCAATCTGTACCACTACAGGGGCAACACCATTCTCCCTTGTATATGGAATCGAGGTCGTCCTACCGGTAGAGATTAAAGTACCCTCGCTCCGAATCCTCATGGAATCAGGCTTACCTAAAGCAGAGAGAGAGATCCCGCTTTGAATAATTAAATCTACTAGATGAGAAAAGACTCCTAGCCTTGTGTCATACTCAAGTTTATTAGGGGTGAATCGCACGTGCTTATAATAAATGTGTCCGTGGTCGAGATCTAAAGGTAGGAGACACTGTATTGAAGATGATCTTCCCATCCCTCCACGCCGATCCGCGAGGGAAGTTCAAGCCAAACTGGGAAGGACCTTATGTCGTCCGAGAAGTGCTACCATAATATGCCATCCACCTCGCCACCATGGACGGAGATCATCTTCCTGAGCCCATCAATGCTGGATATGTCCGAAGGTTCTACTCTTAGTCTATCACGATAAGATATGTATTGGCGAAACATATATGTGACTGCTTAAGAACCACCCAAAAGAGGCCATCATTTCGAGCATAGTATTCAAAGAGCATCCCTAAAAATGATAATATCCTTTGCTACCCCATTTTGAACCTGGGCCTTTCTTTCCCCTTCCCTGAAAAAGAAAAAGTGTGTACATATACAAAAAAAGAGAGGAAGTAGAATTGCTATTAGAAAATTAAAAAAAAAATTAGAAAAGCCAAACCTAAAAAAAAAAGAGATAAAACAAAGAAAAAATATATATATGAGGCATGTACAGTAAAATCCCCCAAGGAAGAAGTGTGTTGTGAAAAATTGAGCCATATCAAGAAAACCCTTTTTAGCCCAGCATACCTTCAAATCCTAACCTAATCCATGGCCAAGCTACACCCTAAAGAAAGCCCTCTTTATAGGTTCACAAGCAGGCATAGTATTTGTTAAGTCAACATGAGCCGAGTTGTGAGACGGCACCAGAACCCCATCTGGCCGGCTATGACAGAATCGACGTCTATGTCGTGACTTTTGAAGAAAATAAAAAGAAAGAAAAAATAAAATAAAAATATAAGCTCAAAGCAAGATGGACATAGTGAAAACTCGAAAGAGCACTACAGGTAAAAACAGCAAGTTTGTGCGGACCAAGTGAAAACCCGAAAGGGCGCTTGGAGTAAGAGAGCTAAACCCATGGACGTGGTGAAAACATGAAAGGGCACCACGGGTAAAAAGAGGGCAAAATGGGCACGACGAACCCACCTTGGGCATTGTGAGCAAAAGTGTTTTAAAAGAAAAAATTAAAAAAGAGGAAAGGTTCGAATTGATTAATGAAATTGATGTCGAAGGAGCCCTAGTGGTTACTCCCCCTGATCCCCTTTTCCCGGCTAGGCCGCTCATGTTAGTTTAAATCGGGCCTCGGCCAGAATTGTCTTTGTGAAACTGCGTTGTCAAACATATGACCCAAGGTAAGGAGGAAGGCTTGAATCGATCCAAAGGAATTGACATTCTAGTCTTGGTTAAGATGATGAAACTCACCCAGACCCGACCACTTAAAAGGGGGTTCGACCATGCTCAAAGAGGGACCCGAGATCTCACCCGGTGATCAAGGCACCACACCCAAAAAAAACACACAAAACAAAAAAATAAAAAAGAGAAGTCTTTGTAAATATAATAGATTTTCCTTTCCCATTTACAACTGCACCGCTTACACCACATCCCAAAAAATAGTCGGTGTGATGTTTAGCTTTCTTTCTTTCTTTCTTTCTTTTTACAAAAGTAGAAAAAACAAAAACATAAAGAAAAATATGTATACCAAAAAGTGTGTATCTGTAAAGGGGTTTCTTACGCCCCTTTTCTGTGTATCTGATCTGTGTAAAAAGTTATATGTGCAGGAAGGAATCAATGGCCCAGCTCTCGCTTCAAGGCACTAATCTCAGCGTGAAAACCATCCTCCCGGACATTCCACTCGATCAACCAATGACCATGCAAGCTCTTGTACCTCTTCCGAGAAGCATCAATAGCTCCAAGGGCAACACTCAAAGATCCTTTCAAACGAAGTACCTCGCTCTCTGCTATCCCTGCTCTAACTTTCTCTTGTGCTAAAAGCTCATGCAGGACCCTCTTCTCATCGATCAACAACTCCATGCGGGCTCGGAACGCCGTCTCATTCTTCGGTCAGGGGCCTCCCATGTCAATACTCTCTACCTGATCCAGATAATCAGCAGCAGGCTGCTCAGCCAATAGCCAAGCCTCATACTCAAGGGAAGACTGAACTGAATCTCCTTGCTCCATATCACACATCAGCATTGCCTGACGCATCTCCCAAAGAGTAGTGATCTGATCCACATCTCCAGAGGGGACCCCGAAAGATCAAGTCACATAGAGGGGGTTTTGCCTCGCAAGGCACCTACTGAGAGTAGTCGAACTGACGCAACACCTGAAATGGGAAATAGAAGGTGTTGTCAGTCAATCCTAGGTGGGTGATGCCCTCATGATCTCTGGAACGAACTATTGGGAAGGTTCGGTCCAACCAAGGAAGCCTCCATATCAGCTCGACATCAATCAACCAAAGCTTTAAAGCCCTGCGGAAGCAAGTGACACCTACCCAAAAAGCATCGAGTTGCCCCACCTCAAGCAATGTAAAAACATGGCATGGGTCCCAAGATAAGGAGATGCTCACCCAAGACCTAGAGCAGCAAGGGACATCCCTTGAGGCTCTCCACCTTGCCCAGAGCAAATGCATCAAGGCATCGGTATAATTCGGCAAGGACGAAATCCATCACCATTCAGCCCTCTACTAACTCGATCAAAACAACACAAAGAGTCAGAGAGAAGCTCTCTCCCTAGTAAAGAAAAGGACTCCTGCCTGAAATAAGACTAAAAGCAAAGGCTTTCGCGTTGAAGATATTCCTAACCGACAATTTTCGAAGACTTTCGTCACCGAAAATTTCTTTGAGGAATTTGATCGAATACCTTGTGGAACCCCAACGAAACTTTTCTCGTACTCAAATTTCTTCAAACCGAGGTAAGGTGGACAGATTTAGAGTAGCTAGACTTCGACGTGACTCTTGTGAGGCCCCTGTGAAGCTTCAAGCCGAACAAGTTGGATAGCTCCTCAAGAGTGGGAGTTAACTCCCGCTTCCCAAAATGGAACACATGAGCATTTTTATCCCAAAAAGAGGCAGCTGCATGAAGTAGGTCCCATCATGGAGGAACCTCAAAAAAGAGGGGAAGACGTGATAGTCCAAGCCGCTCAAGTTCGATAAGCTCACTCTCATTCAAGCTCCCAAGCCAACTTTTGAGAAAATTGGGCCCCAAGCCCAAAGAAAGGGGTAAATTTGTTCCAAGACCTCCATGTAAGGGAGGATTGGAAAGCGGGTCCATAAACATACCAAGATCTTTGAAAAATATAAAATTCAATGAATGTTGATGGACCCGCCCTTAGGAAAACAAGGAGAGGAAAAATCAGTCAAAAAGATCAAGTCAAAAAGAAAAGAAGGGGAATTTGGACTGTCTCGGGCATATAAGACCCCACAGCTCCCCAGGCCAAAACTGGTGCAACTATTAGTTGCGCCAATGCTAATTGCCCCTAGTTTAAGCCGGCGTAACTAATAGTTGCGCCAGCACAAATCCCCCCCTCCATGCCATTTTTCTAAGTTTTTTTGGGACTTTTGTGGGCCTTTACTAGCCCCATTTGTCACTTAGCCTGTTCACCAATTTTATGCTTCAAAGAAACAATTACAAACATAAAAGGTGCCTAACATTGAAAAGATTTGACCTTTTGCGCAGGAGAAACCCGCACCAAGGCACGCGACCTCAAGGACGACTTTTATGAGCAATTGTCAAAACCATCCTCCAAACAGTCGGATACATGCAAGGGAGAGATAACATACAAAGGAAACTACTAAGCATATCCAAACAGAAAATCATCCAAAAAGTGTGACAAATATCTATTACAAACTTTGCAAAATCCCAATAAAATTATCCCAAAATGTTTGAAATTGTTCAAAATTCAGAAACCTAGGGCCTAATCCTTGTTGGTGCCCTTTGACTGCTTCCGCCGACGAGAGGAGCTCTGAAAGGTCTGAATATCCCCCACCCGGGACCATGCCTGTGAAATCCTGCTAAGCAAAGATCGCGACTCCTTGGCATGTGCGCATTGTAAGTCAAAATTAGAGATCAGGATCAATTGAGGAACCAAGGATAGTGAAACAGATAAAGAGCTGAGCAGCAGAATACTCACTGCCTCCACGTCCTGGAGCTCTGTGATGTTACGGTGATATGTCGCATACTCCATAGCCAAGTCAAAGTTTTGCATTCAGAGGGATAGGAGTTCAGTTATCGAGGCAATAACAAGACACATGCATTTACAAAAGAAGCCGAGACAAAGGAAGAATGGTCGTAAGAGGGCTTACCACTAGAATCACCTCAGGAGGAGGGAGGAGGGCCGCTTCAGTAGAGATGCTCGCCTGCTTATCCACATCAGCACACAGGTCTGAGAAAGCTATCATCAAGTCATCGGCATGTCCCATAAACCACAGGTGGACCACCACTAGGAGCACCCGCATGAGAGGTACCCGACGGACCAGCTCCTGAAGAACCCTCACCTGAGGGACCTGCACCTGAAGGGTCAGTACCTGAGGGACCTGCCCCTAAAGTATCAGTGGTACCCATCGCTGCCCCGCCTTCATTATCCAGATCATCCCCTTGAGCAAACTGTGAAGAAAATAGAAATTCACTCAGTAAAAACAATAACTGAATTAAGACAGAAAGTGGACTAATCTAAAAAAGGGAAAAGGAGAATTACCTGAGCACGCAAGCCATCAAAAGCAAGGAAGTTGGTGCTAGAGATGAAGCGCGGCAGGATGAACCGATACGGCAAGCACTCGTACCATATATGATAATCCCCGGGCATAAGAAGGTCATTGATAGGGAACCCATTATGGAGGAAGGCCATAGTGAGCTCCTCAATGCTACCAGCAGGATCCAAAACATCTGCAGGTGGGTCCATGGGTATGGCATGATAGCCTTGGTACTGGTGCACCACCCGCTCCACTTGATAGTAGGTTCTAGCCCACGCCCCATAGAAGAAAACAACGCTACGGTTGTTGAATAGGCATGATGGACCTACGATTGCCCGGTCTCAAAAAATGGAGGTGAGGTATGGGTCGTGAAGGATCTGTCCAAAGTTGGACAATTAGTCAGACATGCAGCATAATAAATCAAGGACGATTTCCAAACTAAAATAAACAAAATTGAAAAAGGCATTACCTGCTCAGGGACCATCAGGTTGAGTTGGGACCTCAGGCCCATCTCTAGGTGCTTCATGCCCATGTTGTGGTGCCGGGCTTGGTTTCAGTTGCTGAGGAGGGGATAGGTATATGCATCAGAGTGGAGAAGCGGACGCCCAGGATGAAAGTGATGGTACCCCCATACTTGAGAAGAGTAGTGCACAAAAGAACAAGTCAATAGCATAAAAGACCATTCAAGTTAATCTGACAAAAGCAAAAGAGTTAGGGATTACCTCCAATGTTGCCCAAAAGCCGACAACAGATTTGGCCTCTCCGATGGATGCTCGGGCCACGCCATACATCAACCACGCGTATCCGGCCCCGCCCCAGTCGTACCTATGGACGTCGAGCCAGTTGTCCATAATGCTCAGCAACGCCAAGCTGACTCGACTGCCGCTCACGTTCATAAAAAGGGTCTTACCCAAAAGAAGCAAGAGAGTGATATGGGCCAGGATGATCGCCCACTTGGGCGTAATGTAAAGCTCCCTATCTGGTTGGCCCTGATCTACCAACTCATTAGCCGTATAGAGCCTAGATAACTAGGTCATCTTGACTTCGGCGCCATGCATCTGCCCACGAGGGGGATAGTCCCTTATCAATCCCACAATGTCCTCTCTACTCAGCACAACAAGACTGGCTATTGGTATGCCCCCTACCCTGATGCCAGTAGTCATCGCCCAATCTACGGGCGTCAGTGCCATCTCGGCATAGGGCATGTGGAAGGTCATGGTCTCAGGGCGGAACAGCTCTATCAGGGCCTTCAAGTGCGCGGCATCAGCCCTCATGGGAGGGCAAGACAGGAACTCCCCAAAGCCCACCTGCCCCAGCAGAAACTTCACCACGGAGGGAACATAGCGATAGAAATCATGAAAGTCCAACCACCCCCTGCGGAATACAATAAGGGGCAGGTCCTGCGTCAAAAGAGAAAAATACATCAAATCTTGGAAATAAAGAAAGCTGTGAAAGAAAGGAAGAACTAAACCTATCTTTTACCTTGCCTGCTATACCGAAATTTGAGATATGAATGTACTATTGGTGAAGGAGGCCAACTCGGGCAGCCTCACCCTGCATCTCCAACCAGGGACCCGCTTTTAGCTCTACCACAAAAAATTGCTCCCTCCGCGGACCATAGACAACCTCGAGCCCCTCCTCATGGCCCTCCTCAAGCACATATTCTTCGTCGCCAGACATTCTGGGATAATAGGAAACAATCACATCAGAGCAAATCAGTGATAATGAACTATTTTTTATGCTACACGCCAAGGAAAGGTAAGTATGCTCACCCTCTTTCTATTCATTGTCAGAAAATGAAGATACACACATTCAAAAAAAAATCTCTTTAAGATTGAAAATACAAAAAAAATCCCTTCCCTTTTATTTCCAAATGTAAATGAAAAATAAAACAAACTTCCCTTTTTCTATGTTAAAAAAATAAAGCAAGTTAAAACGAAAAAAAGTCATCATCATTTCTTTATGCTTTTAAAAAGCAAAAACCAAAGAAAAAGTCTTTCTTTTATGATTAGAAGAGCAAAAACAAAAAATCCTTGCTTTATGTTCCTAAAAACAAAAACAGAAAAAAAAAAAGAGAAGTCTCATCTTTTTAGGTCCTTCTTTTATGTTTAGAAAAACCAAAAAGGAATCGCTTCCTTATGCTCCTAAAAATAAAACCCAAAAAAAATCTCTCTTATGTTCAAGAATCCCTCCTTTTGTGCTCCTAAAATCAAAAACCAAAAATAGAAGAGCCTTTATTTTATAAAAATAAAAGCTACAAAAAAAAAAAAAAAACCATAGTTTATGCCATAAAATCAAAAAAAAAAACCAACACAAAAATAATCAATAATAGTAAATCAATGCCTTAGTCTTCAAAACAACAAAAAAAATATAAAATCCCTTGTTTTCTTAATTTTAAGAGAAGTCAAAAATCATTTTCCTTAATTAAAATTCAAAAAAAAGAAACCAAAAATCCCTTTTTCCCTAAATCAGTGTTCAAAAAATAAAAAACAAAAGTTCATTGCTTTATATGCAACATAAAAACAAAAAACAATAAAAATAAAATCCCTTCTATATACACATATAAAAATAATAAAAAATATGCATATTAGTGTTGTCTGGCTACCTTGTGCTTCAAAAGGAGATTAAAATCAGAAAATTAAAGGTCTATGGATTGCACACCAAGGTAAGCCTATACAAAGCCTGCAAGTAAACAGGGCTGTTGTAACAAGTTTTAAAAGGTAAGTAAGGGTATGTCCACAGGGAAATGTGTTCTAAAAGATGGTAAATCTCCATATCCAGAGTAGATCTGGCACTCTATCCTAATTTAAACTAAACTAAAGCAGGAAAGAGGAGAGGTTTTATGGTTGTGTCACTTCAACTACAGACTACAGAATTAAATGCTATTGATCCATATCTACTCCAACACAGAGAGTAGAGGAGATAAAGAAGAGATGAAAAATTCAAAAGGTGGGAATAGCAGCTAGGGGTATTAGTTTCTCACTGAAAATCAAAGGAGTCAAAAGGCCTTGCATAGATCTGATTTGTTACAATCCTCCATCTGGCTATAAGCTCCCCATTTCTGGCAAACGCAGGTATAAGGATCCAATCTCAACCAGAGAATTGAATCAATCCTAAGGCTATGATCTGTCCACTTTAATGGTCACAGACCATCCTAGAGATTATTCCACTTCAAGGATCTTGATTAGTACAGGAAAACCATTACAGATGCTACAGATGTCAGGCTACCAACCCCCCGTTTCCGGTTGGCATCTGCAGGAGTATCCAATCTAGGGAAATCAAATACAAAAAAGTGAAATGTAGATCAAAATAACCTTTAGAATCCATAATTATATTACAAGCTTATAATACTATTGCGCCCAGATCTGCAATCTGTACAATATACAGTCTATTACAAGCCTCTGAATCTCTCAATTTACAGCTTAAGACCTCACCCTAACTACTGAGAAGAGTTTAGCCACTCATGATTGGCTAAAGAGAGAATGGGAGAAGAAGGAAGAAGGAGGGAGAATTTTGAGGGAAAAATGGATCTCGCACTAGATTCTGATTCTCTCCAAGCCTGGATGTTTGGTTTGTATTTTCTTCAAGCTTTTATACTCTCCTCCTCTGTCCTCAGATCTGTTTCAGCCAATCAGAGCTCAAGAGAATAATTCTATTATTCTAGGCTGTTGATGTGGTCTATTTCTCTTCTAAAAGCTCTCTTCCCATTGGCTCTCAACTGACGAGTACACGTGAAGTAGTTAGGGTTTCCATGCATGCCCAAACATATACCAAAAATAACCCTAGGGGTCACTGAAGTGCTTTGGAACTCATGCACAAAAATCTAGAATTGGTAGCTACTGAAGGAAGACGCTAAGAAGTTGCCAAAACGAGTGTCGAGAGGTTCCGGGGATCCTCTCGACAGAATCTAAATCTGCATTATAATCACATCGACGGTTGTATTGGCTTCCGACAGCTTTGCCAACTTCTCAACAGGTTTGGAATGGCTCTCGATAGGTTTGAACACATCTCGACAGGTTGATGGAGATCCTATCAATAGCTTGAGAGAACGTCTTGAGAGGTTTATTTGAACTTGTTGAAAAGATTGCAGGCTTATTTCTTCATTCTCCTTAGTCCACACTCATCCTCTCGACAGGTTATAGACAATCCTTTCGACGATTTATAGAATCTTTAGTGAAGTGCTCGACAGGATGGCTCAATCCTCACGAGACTGAATGCTGCTTCAGGTAAGTTACCTACAGGTTGCTTTGTACTGCTCGACAGGTTCAGTTGAACCTCGTGATAAGTGATTGGAATCTCTTGACTTCATCTGCACCTTGAAGTATCCTCTCGATAGGATCCATGTCTATACTTCCAACCTCTCGATAGGTTCTTTTACCCATGTTCAACCTCTCAACTGCTTCACTCCCTACTTTCAAAACTTCTCGACCGGTGCTGGGAAGCTCTCAATAACTTCAAGGAACCTCTCGACAGCTTATTTTCAATGTTTCCACAGCTGGCACACCTTTGGGTATGCTGTTCTTCCATTATTCAGCACTAAGCAACCCCTTAATAGGTTCAGACTTTACTTCTTACAGCTGGACTTGGTCTCTGGCCTTTCCAATTAGGTAGCACAGTGCTTCTTAGGCTCTTTTAAGTGGAAATTTATATTAAGCTTGAAATTTATTGCTTAACTACAAAATATACTTAAAACACATTATTAGTCAACTCAAAGGTCTAACAAAAGTCAGGTTAAGAGGTGAAAAATGGTATTTTTCACTACTTAACAATTAGGCACCAATAAATCCATAAAATAACAAAAATAGGGTATTGTTCATAAGAAATCATCCACACATCATCAATAAACATACATACCATAAAAATAAACCATTACCCATCAAAGAATGCAAGATCATGATCATATTTGTAAGAAAAAGCAAGAAAAATCAAGAACAATGACTTTTAAATGGTTACCTTGTGACGAAGATGGGGTCTTTGATCTAGCGTGATTCGGACGATCAAACGGCACGAGTGAATGCCGACAATGGGGCACACGTAGAGGCAATGTAAAGGAACCCTATGGAAGATCTGATTTTTGATTTAGAGAGGGGGAAGAGAGCAATTTTGAAAAAACACACTGGCTGCCCGAGCTCGGGCTACTTAAATTAAAAACCCAGCCATACCTGGCCCAACTATTAGTTGCGCCAGGCCATTTTAAGCTTGCTTTTGGCTTGGCACAACTAATAGTTGCGCCAGCCACATATAAGCAGGTCTTCGGGCCTGGTGCGGGTCATATGCATAATCCAATACCCCCTCTCTTTGTTTTGTTTCCCCTGACAAATGCACGCGCCCCCAAACGGTGAGCCAATCCTCATTCGACTTATCCGGGAAGTCGTACTAAGAATAAAATGGACGGAGAACAATAGGCATCCCGGTCCTAAATAAAAAATGCAAAAAAGTTTAAAAAATGATATTAAAAAATTCCCACAGAAAAAGCCAAAAAATAATAGAATAACTCACATAAAATGATAGAATAATTCACATAAAATAATATTTCTAAAAGACCAAAAAAATCCCATAAAATGATAGCTTAAAACCAAAAAAATTACATAAAATGATAACTTAAAAATCTAAAAATCCATAAAAAAGATAAAAGAAAATCCCAAAAATAATTCGCATAAAATAATGGAAGTAATAAAGTGATTAAATCACATGAAATAATAACTTAAAAATAATAAAAAATATCAAAAAATCACATAAAATGATAAACTCAAAAATCTAAAAATCACATAAAATGAAAAAAACAAAAAAAATAAAAAATGTCAAAAATTCCCCACATAAAATAAAAAAGATATATGTTTTGAAAAGACAGCATGCACTCCCAAAAAGCGTTGTGGCATCCATTCACTCCGCTCGGGTAATCGTGCTAAATAAACTTCGAGATCAATGGGTTCACCCAAAGACCTCGAACCCTGCTTTAAGCAAGGACACTTATGGCCAGTTAAATGAGGTGGTTTGTGCCTCATAAGATTGGACGCACATGCTTTTTCTAATGTGATAAAATATGGGTCCATATTTTATCAGCAATGCAGCTGTGCTATATCAATGTCCTAAGTCTAAAGGTGCGCCTTTGATTTTTGGATCCTACTTTGAAGTAGGAGCAACGGTGTCAATCTCAGTCAAACGGTCAATATTTCAATCGAGTCGACTCCATTACTAAATCTTTGTGATGAGCGCTCAGTTGGCGGATTCATATGAATGTGAGTGTCTAACTTGAGATTCATCACGAGCTATTTCAGAGGTGTGGACTCTTGGTTTGCGCTATTCGAGCGTGCGCCCTACGGGGTTTGAGGTCTGAGTAACTTCATTATGAAAAAGGTCAATCGTTGGTTGAAACCAACCTATTGAAAATGAAACTACATGTCAATCAAACTATGTATAAACATGCATGCAGAAGGGTTCATTTCCCTTATTTCCATAGGCTTAAAACCTGTATTGGCACGGTATCCCTGTAAAGTGTACACCTTATGTCTGGTTATCCGTAGGATGGTCATTTATTCTCATAAATTATACTCAGATGGAATCTGGGTCGAGACTTCCATCGCCTTTGTTGCTTATCACCCCTAATGGGTGCATGTCTATGCATAGTTAATTGATTTGTAAGATCATTATCAACAGAAACCAAGATTGGATGTCTCCTTTGGTAGGCACCCAATTTTGGCTGGATCTGTTCTGTGTTATTAAAGGTTAGATACTCTAGGTCATGATGATCCCAGGCATATTGGAACAATAGCACACACTCCCAAAAAGTGGTGCGACCTCTGTTCGCTCCGCTTGGGTAGTCGTGCTAAATAAACTTTGGGATCAATGGGTTCACCCAAAGACCTCAAACCTTGCTTCAAGCAGGGGCACCCATGACCAGTCAGATGAGGTGGTCAATGCCTCATGATTGGACACAAACTGTGGAGCCTGCGTACTTGCGTTGCGCCTATCTTTGAATGTGGGTCGATCACTCTCCTTACTTACAAAGTTGTTGTATTCAGAATGAATCTTGAACATCAAACTCCTTCAAATCATCTCGAGAAGCAACCATTTTTTTCAACTATTGGGCTTTCACAACTCATTTTCCACCTCGGTTATGCCCAGTAATGTCGCTAAGCGCTTGGGGACCGATTACCTTGAGAAATTAAACAAGCATTTTTTCTGACATATAGGGATTTCGTTTTCTCATTATGTTACTCATCTGATATTTAAAGTTCATTCTGAATGCAGCAGACCCATCAGTAATGCCTTGGGCCTCTCCAGATGTCTCTTTTCTTTGACATTCGATTATTAGTGATCGGATACCATAGAGGGGCATCTGTAGACACCCAAATTTTGCCCAAGGCCCGATCGAGAGACATAACGAGAGAGGCGCACCTCTGAGATTTTGATGGCATGTATGAAACCCTTAAAAACCTTTTTGAAACCTTAGAAACCATTCCAAACTCTTAAAAATCATCATAGATCCCTTAGGAACCTTCTCAAACCCTTAGAAACCCATCCCGACCCTTAGAACTCATTCCGGACCTAAACCTAGCTCTCCCGAGAAATGGATGAAGAGTGGTGTACTAGAACTAGTTGTGACTTTCTACTACTATTGAATCTTGTACCATTGAAAAGTAGAAGTCCTCAACTTTCCAACGAGTCAAGAATCACCCCAATCGGAGCTGTATGCGAGAAGATATCGCGTTCCGAAGGGCAAAGGCAAAATGGTAAATAGTGTGGTGCAACTAATAGTTGCACCAGCATTAAGGTGGGTCCCCCCTGCCAACTTCTCAGGCACTGTTCAAGCACTATTTTACTGTGCATATGCTTGGCGCAACTAATAGTTGTGCCAAGCATATGAACAGTAACCCCTTATTTTTTCTCGAATTTGGAGATTGGGGTTTGACTTATTGACCATCTTGACCTTTGGGGTGTATTTTGCTAGTTCTGTTGCACCCATTTACTATCTATGTGCAACCTCTTAAGTGGTTTAAAGCCCCACCCTATCATCCACTATTGGAGCAACTCTTCACACTTTTCAAAGCTCCAAAAATTGTAGGAAACCTTAGATTGCCCATTACCTAATTGCTAATCCAAATTTGCTATTGAACACCCCTTAGCTCTCTTTCCCTATAAATAAAGAGGCACCTCCCCTTGCAAATAGCTTGAAAAAATTGGCAATTAAGAGATTAAGGAATCCCTTCTCTCTCTCTCGTCTAGTGCACCATTCCCACACAAATTTCAAAACTTTAAAAGTCCCTTTAGACCTTAGCTTTTCACCCATAAGGTCTAGGTTAGAGGTGTGTTACCCCCTAGCCTTCCCTCTCAACCTCTTAGCTAGTAAGCCATAGGAGTTAGAACCTCATTTCTCATCATACAAGCCTTCAAAAGCTCACCAAAGCAAGCCAACACAAGGCTCCACAGTGGTGCAACAAGAGCCCGAGAGCTCCTGCTCTTTCCTCTATTCCTCTACCTTCTCGGTTATTCCTCCATCCTCCCATTTGTGCCGTTATGCCACCGAATTTTCGATAAGAATGGAGGGGCACAAATAGAATTTTAAGACTCATTTCGGCAAGAGGAAGCCCTTTTCATTTCTTTTATATTGTTTTTATTTTGTCTATAAGTAGAGACCGCGTTAAGCGGGTTGATTGGGTGCCTAACACCTTCCCAATCGATAACTAAAGCCCCTACCCAAGAGCCTTTGGCATAGACCAGATTCAAAGTCATATTTGTGGCACTTTAGTGCTTATAAAAATGATTTAGGTTTTTCAGGAAACCAAAAGCTCTGGGTGGCGACTCTATATTTTCATTAGTGGGCGCATCGTGGTGACAGGATCATCAAAAATCTCACGGTTGCACAATGGATATTTGTATGACGCCCCCCAGTACCTCGACTGTGCCATATCCCTCTCTTTGACTGCCCCTTATAACATGTCACGGCATGAGGCGGGATGCCCCTTGCACCTACAAATTAGGATAAGGTGATTCTCCTTTCTGTTTGACTGTCACTCATAACAAGTCACACCACGCGATGGGATGCCTCTTGCACCCGCGGATTAGGATACGCTGACTTCCCCCGTCGACTGTCTATGATAGTGGGTCGCGATACGCGACGAGATCGCTCGCATCCACGAAATGGAATACGCCTTTCAACAGCTTCCACTGGACCCCCGAATTCTCCATTTTATCTTATGCTGATAGATAAGAAAGCCAAGCATGTTATGTCAGCATCCCCAGTTCACATTGTGAGTTTCTAAGAGAAACGAGAAGACGCCTTGAATGAGGGGTGTCTACTTCTTCGACGAGTTCTTACTTCGCAGGAGCGCTCCGAAGAGGGGCATCTGTAGACACCCCATTTTTCCCTCTCAAAATATACAAATTTGTTTAGTCAACCCTTGACCTTGCCCGTGACTTTTCGAAAAGGACTTACCTTCTCTAGAAGATTCACAACCCTAATATGGGGACCATATGCTAAAACAATAGTATATGTCTGAACACAAGCTGAAACAATAGCTTTGTGGCTCTAGCCCTTAAACCCCAATGTGGGAACCATACACTGAAATAATAGTACATGACTGAACACAGGTAGAAATAATAGCTTTATGACTCACATCCTGACGTAGGGAGACTATATACTGAAACAATAGTATATAATCGAAATGCAGACTGAAACAATAGTCTAGCATTTCAGACCCCTAAACCCTAATGTGGGGACTATATACTAAAACAATAGTATATGGTTGTTGGTGCACACTTTTTCTGGATTCCTCTCGGTCCCCGTTGAATCAGTGGCTTCCAATTCTGTCCTAGTAGACTCTAGCGATCCGGCGTTTGGAATGTAAAAAATAAAGGGATTTCTAGGAAGGTTTCTAGTTTTTTGCGATCACCAGCTGCAGATATTTATCGACACTGCAATACGTTAATGATCACGCTTAAGAGTGGGTATGGGTTACTTTTATACTGAATCGTCCGCCTGCGAACGTCAGCAGCAATGTCTTTTTCTTAATTTAGATAGTTCAATTTCTCCTCTTATTTCCCTTCGTGGTTAAAGTTTCGGTTATTTTAGGCTCCCTTGATTCTGTTGTGGATTTAGTTATATAGGTTTATTCTAATCCTGTTAAGAGTCCAGTTAATATTAATTTCCTAATTTCATTGGAAATCTAATTAATATTAGTATTCTAGTACTACTAAAAGTCTAATTAATTTTAGTCTCCTAATCCCATTAGAAGTTTAATTATGATCAGGTCTCCTAATCATACTAGGAGTGCAATCATGTTGGTTCTAGTGAAGCTTTAATTAATTTGAGCATGCTAATTGTACTAGGATTCTAAGTAGAGCAAGTATGCCAGTTGTATTAGAATTCTAATTCAATCAAATATACTAATTGTATCAAAATTCTAACTAAAGCAATTATAACAGTCTTACTAGAATTCTAATTGAAATAGAAGATTAATTTTACTAAAACTCTAATTTAAAGCTAACGAATTAATTTTTATTAAAATCTAATTAAAACAAATAAACTGATTTTTATTTGAATCTAATTGAAATAAGTAAACTAATTTTATTGAAATTCTAATTGAAGCAATGAATTAATTATACTAAAAATCTAATTAAATCAATGAAATTAATCATACCAAATTCTAATTAAAGCAAGGAATTAATCAATTAAATTCTGATTTAAAGAGATTAATCAGTGATACTAAGGTTTAATGCAGTTAATCAATTAAATATGTTGAAATAAGATAAACCTACTAATTAATTATACTAAAGGGATAAAATAAAAGCAATTAATTAATTCTAAAATTCCTAAAAAAATGGTTTTGGGCCCACTATGCTAAGGAGGATTGGCCTCGTTCCCGAGTACCCTTCATAAGCTCCCTTGGGCAAATCGGGTGGCTAAGATTGAAGATAAATTAATTTTAGACCGTGAAATAATATTTTTAGGCTTTTCAAAGTTGATTTCGAAATAATAATTATGAATTAAACTATGAACTAGAATTATAAAAACCAAAATTATATTTAGGATTTTTAGAAATATTAAATTGAGGAATTAAAATTAATTTTTAGGACTGAATTCAGGTCCAAAATCAGAAAATCAGACCGTATGATTAAAGACTGGTTCTAAATCGAAGGATTAGAACCATAAATTAATGATATGACTATATATTGAGATTTTAGAACGGAATTAGAGCCTAGGGTCAGAGAATTAGACCGTTGGATTAAGAACTGGTTCCAAATTCGGAGAATTAGAACCAATTATAAAATATTTATGGTCTAAAAAGGTTGCTATGGTCTCAGACTGAAAATTAAAATCTACGATTAAAACTAATAGAAATCCTAAATCTATAGGCTAGAAATTATGGTCGAAACTAAAAATTAAATCATTACCTAAGGGTCGGGGCTACGGACAGAAATCTCGAAAATTAAAAGCTTAAATCTTGTAACCATGATTAAGGTTCTCTATGGATTTGCCCTCGGAGTTCTCTGGTTTCGGAATCCCAAAAAAATCCGATCTCTCTCGAAAATTGTCAGCCTCTTCATGTTGTGTTTGATCGAAATTAAAAAAAAAATCTTTTATAGGTTTTTCTTCAATTACGCGCCATTTTTTAGGTGTTTAACTGAAGTACGCGTCACTTTCTCAGCGCTTAATCGCTTTGAGTTGGTCACCAACTCAGTGAGCAACTGACTGACTTGCTCAGTGAGTTTTCTAGTCCTAATAGCGTTTGGGCTAATTGCACACTTGGTAGGATGTGCGCAATCTGATTAAGCATCTCTTCAGAAGCACTCAATTAAGGAAACTTAGGGGTTAAGGACCGTGAGGCTAGGTCGGGTGTAGGCCAATTGCGCGCTGGTGATATGGCATGCAATCTGATCACGCGTCTAATTTCAGGCGCATGTTCGAGTCTCGATATGGTCTGAGAAAGGAAGTTTGGTCTGAAAGGGGGACTGATTGCGCATTTGTGGTTTGGCATGCAATCAAATTATGTGCGGGGTTTCAAGCGCTTAATTCGGGGTTGTCCGGGTCTGGTCTCTAGTTTAAAATGCAAGACTATTATTTCAATCTGCATTCCTACTATATACTATTGTTTTAGTATATAGTCCCCACATCGGACATCGGGATCTGAGCCACAGAGCTATTATTTCAGCCTGTGTTCATCCATATACTATTGTTTCAGTGCATGGTTCCCATATCAGGGTTATGAGGTCAGAGGTTGACCGAACAAAATGTATATTCTGAGAAGATAATAAAATGGGGGTGTCTACAGATGCCCCTCTTCGGTGTGCTCTTGCGAAGTAAGAACACGTCGAAGAAGTGACACCCCTTATTCGAGGTGTCTTCTCGTTTCTCTTAAGAATTCATAAATGTGAATTGGTGATGCTGACATGACATACTTGCCTTTCTTATCTATCAGCGCAAGCTAAAATGGAGCATTTAAAGGGCAAATGGTAGCTATCGAATGGCACATTCCGGGTCTATGGGTGTTATTAGTTAATTTTTTTTATTCATTGTTTCCAAATTAAAGAGAGAAGCTGATTTTATTGTGTGGTGAGAACAAATTAAAAATCAAAATAAAATAAACGATGGAAACAACACAATTGGAATAATCCTAAGCCTGTAAGATACAGAGCTATTATAGTAAGTTTTGATAAGTAAGAGTTTGTCCCACAGAGAAATTGATCTAGAACCCAAAATGGGCTATAATAGTAGGCCTCCAAATCTGGCAATCCTAAAGAATGGGAGTTGGGTGTCACGCCTACACTAAATTACCTAAAGAAATAAATAAAGTGCAGTCCTATCCTAAGAAAGGGTTATAAAGAAGGGGATGATTGATAAGTAGTGAAAAATACCATTTTTTACCCCTAAACATGAGCCTTGAAAGACCCTTGAGAGGACTAAATAAGTGCTTTAGTGTTCATATTGCAGCTAACCAAAAAGACAGGTCCAAATCCGAAAACCATCCTAAAATGATCAAAAAGCTGACAACGCATGTCAAACTCAAAGAGGGAGTGAAGAAATAGCCTCAGCAATGGCTAAAAAGGTCCTAAAAGAGCAAGAAAAGACCTGAAGAAGAAGAAGGATCCATTCAAGAAGAAGAATGGAAGTTAAAAGTTCAATTCGCAAGAACATCTACTATTCGCAAAGAACTTTGAACTTTGCGAAGAAGAGAAGTCCTTTGAAAAGACCTCCAAGCCAAAATGCTTATGCGAAAAGAAGAGAAGTCCTTTGCGAAAAGATCTCCAAGCCAAAGTCCTGCGAAAAGATCTCCGAAGCCAAAATGCTTTGCGAAAAGAGATTCTGGAGCCAAAATGCTTTGAGAGAGATTCGAGCCAAACTACTTTGAAAAAGCCCTTAAACTATGCGAAATGGCATTCGGGATTTGCGGCTAGTCCAAGGGTATTTCAGAAACTTTGCACGCCCCAATGCATTTTAAAACCCAAGGACATTCCAAGATTCTGAGCACGAACCAAAGGCATATTCCACCCCATGTGAACACCCAAAGATGAAATTACTTGGAACTTCTAGAAGCTCAAACAGATTTTTGAATTACATAACGTAATTGATGCCTCTGCTTCGATTGGTGAACCAGATCAAGCATTTCGATTGATCAGATCCGGATCCCGGTGCTCGACTCCTATTGGTTGATACAGATCTATCCAATTCGATTGGTTGATACACATCCGAAATGGCTTAGGAAAACTATAAATAGACGAACCATTTGCCCAATTTGGGTATCCAGATTTTAGAGTTTTCATCTCTGCTTCCCCATTCCGTCGTAAAGCTCATCCGATTCCCTGTAATCCCTTCTTGTATTTTACCTTTGAGAGCCATTGCAGTGATTTGTACTTCCAAGTTCGATTCAAGATCAGAATCGAGGGCTCTCGAGAAGCTCGTAAGTCCGAGGGCTCTCTAAGAAGTGCTCGTAATTGTAACGTTGGATTTTAAAAGGTTCTTGTAATTTGTGTCTTCTCCATTGGAGTCATGTCGAGGGTTCCAATGTTCACCTTAGTGCATTAGACTTCTTTAGATTCACTCATCCGCATCCAACTTCCCTTAATTCATCATCCAATGCGAATTAGCGTTGGTAACCTAATTCAAGCAAAGATTTACAAGGATGTTCATGTTCAAATAAAGAATAGGCCACATAGAGGCGATGATCTGCGACAAATCACACCATAAGTCTAAACCTATTCCTTAATTCGATTTATTTCTCTTACATCCTGTCTTTGGTAGCCGATGAAGATTGAATCTCTGTTGAACTCTGATTCTCCATTAAAATTCAAAGGCTAAAATACATGAAGCTATTATTTCGCATTTGTCTTATTTTAAACACCTCCACAACTCGGATCTGGATCACGTAGTTAGTTCTTTTCTTTATTTGCTTTTAGTTAAACGTGACAAAACCCAACACTCTCTTTTATCTATTCTTTATTTTAGATAATTATAGAGCCAGATCTGGTAGCACAGATCTGGAGGTTTATCTCTCATTTTAGACAAACTTCTCTGTGGACGATCTTGAAATACTTACTTTTAAAACTTGCTACAATTGGCCCTGATCTTGCAGGCCAGTGTTAGCCCCAATGTGCTGATATCCCTTTCATAAGTTAACATCCATATAATTTAGCATTCTTTAATTCTTTAATTTTTTGCACACATTTTTGGCACACTTGGAGCGACAACAATGATGGTGTGTTAAAATAAGAAAAAAAAGGGTGAGAAGTAAGCAGCTTAGGTTAAAGATTCATTTAGTCATATAACTCAGATTTAAGGCTCTCTCTATAGCAAGTCCTTGTTGAAGTGCTATTACTAACCTCAACAAGGTGGAAATATTCAACTTAACCCATGCCATTTGGGGTGCTCTTAAGGCTATAGTCTGTCCACTCAAATGGCCACAGTCTATCCTATAGAGTCTGTCAAATCTCATTGATCATGTCAGAAATTGCTAATCTAATCCAAAGGAGTAAATTGATCAAACATCATCCAATGAATCAAATCAGACCATGAATACCATTACAGACACTATGTTTGCCAGGCTACAAGCTCCCTAGTTCTGCGCACAGATCTGGCTGACATCCATAGGAGTTCCAACCCATAAAGCCCTATGTGTATTGTCAAGGCCAGCGGCACATTGATGGCCACACAAAGGACCAACAACAAGTTGAACAAGGATTGAAGCACAGCTGGTCATTACTACAAAAGGCCTACAATGACTCAGCCTCTCAGTCCACAATCACTACAGAGAAGCCAAATCTAACATCTGAAGGCGGTCAAGTAAGAAAGAGGGGAGTCTGTTCCTGAACAATCTCTCACTAAGCCATAAGTCCAAGTGCAGAGAAGAATAATCCATCTCGAATCTATGACCAAGTTTGCCCTAGGGCTATAGTCTGTCCACTCAAATGGTCATAGGCTATCCACAGAGGCTCCCTTACCCACAAATACTGAAAACAGAACATGAAAACTGCTAACTGCCACCATGGTCCCAGGGCATCACGCTCAAGCTTCCATGGGCTTTTTAATAAACTCAAAACCTAAATATATGATATACCCTGGATAGAACTATGAAAAAATAGGAGAATAACAGATTGAGTAAGCACTCAAACAAAGATTCCATTGATCTGGTGTTATTAGCAATGAAATCCCTCAAGGCAGTAGCCTTGTGCATAATAGCTCAACACCAAATCCCAATGTTTACTGAACTATTACAAAACTTAAATAAAACTATACATAAATGCTTACCAAAGGTTTAGCCAGCAAGTGTTGAGCTAAGAGAGAGAAAACAAATAGAAAAAAAGGTGATCAAACCCTAACCCTAACCCTAGCCTGTTTGAGCTCTCAGCCGACAGAGGTTGAAGGAGAAGGTGAATGATGATTTGCTAAGTTACAAGCACAGCTTATATACTTAGTCCTAACATTGTGGCTGAGAGGATAGTAAAACCCTAATTCTTTCAAGCAGATGTGGCACTGCTACAACCCTTGGATGTCTTAAGATGCGTGCATCAGAATCTATGCCTGGAGATGTGTGCCCTAGACCTAAGGAAATTTCCAAAAGGTCCTTGAGTTAGGTTTAAGTAGTGGAGAGCCCGAGCTTCATGAGGCTAGCTTCTGCATATCACTTCTATCGCACAACATGCAGAGTGTTCATGGGATAGATTTTGGCATGGAATATTGTTGTCTGGCGTAGTAGAGCTCCAGATGATCACGCAGTTGCCTCAGCTTTGAATGTACTTGCGTAGAAGGACTTTCAGTGCATTGATTTCTCACATAGAAGAGCTTCAAAACCTTCATTCACAAGGTACTCACGCAGATGCCTTCACATCTCACTCGGTATAGACTTGAACTTTTAGGCGCGAGAGAGCTGTGAAAGAATATTTCTAGGCGTCTCTCTCTTCTAGAGCCACACGAGAACTGTGCAAGGTTTCTGCTATTGTTCACGCCACTTAGCCTCGTAAGGTAGTGCGCTCTGCTGCAATAAGGCTTGATCCTCGTGAGAACTACGCGAGCAATATTTTTGGAGGCTTAGTGCACCAAAGTTGCGCGAGTTTCTTCATATGATGCTTGCAGCTGAAGTGCGCGACTACTACACGAGAGCTGTTCTGTGATACCCCTCTATTTGAACTGTGTGACTTCTTCACGAGCTCTGTTATACTACATGCCTTGGTTGTGCGAGGGAGCTCTGCCAGTGACTTAAACAGCGTGAAGCATCACCTCAGCTGTGCGAGATAGGTCAATGGCTCCTGTGCTGCTATGCACATGTTTCTGTTACAGCTTCCTCCACTCTCACCTATACTTCTATTATCTGCTAGACTTTCTGGGTCCAGTATGACATGCAAAAATAATCACCATGGTGTGTACCACCATGGTGTTCCATCACTTCTAGTTCAGCTGTCATCTTTTGCTTGAAATCTCTCTTCTTAGCACCAAAAGCACAGACTCTGTGTTAGGCTGCACAATTTATTCCTAACTACGAAACAAGCTAAACAGTAGTTATTAGTGAGCTTCAAGGTCCAGCAAAGGCTAGGTTAAGAGATGAAAAGTGATACTTTTTAGTGATTAACACACCCCCAAACCTAATCTTTGCTAGTCCCTAAGCAAAGTAAAATTTAAATAACTACTTTAAGAATGTAAATGCCACTTTCGTAGGGAGCACGGATGCATTTAGCTTATGCATCAAGCCTTTTAAACCCCTAGGTGATCCCTAGTGGAGGAGTGAAGTCTCCTGAGGATATTCAGTGAAGGTACGCACAAACTTCTCAATGAAAACAATTAACAAAAGTGCAAACAGTGGTAAATTAGTTCGAAACAAATACAGTTCACTTCACTTTTAGTCTGTCAAAGTTCAAGGAGTTCTAAAGTAGTATATGCAAACAATTTAACACCTCAGTCATGCATGTATGATCTTTACATCAAATTAGCTGAGACCAAGAAAGACAGGATGTGCAAAACAGTTCTAAGCTTTCCAGCACATCAATGTTTATGTTCAAGCAATGCCCCACTGATTTAAATCTTAGACCCAATGCTTACCAGGGCTGTCTCTCATAAATGAATTTAAGGGTGTATCATTTCACACAAGCTCAAGAGCAGTTACACACCCCAAATGGGTTTGCAAGCATGAGCATAGGCAGCTATTCGAATTTCTGACATCACAAAGTATTTCTCACCATAGATTAAACATTCCCTTATCTTCACATGACAGATCATTTGACTTTGGATAAACAAGGGCTTTTCATGGGTTGTAATGTGGTTTATTGGTGAGGGTTGTAAAGAATAAAAGGGGTAAAAAGAGATTCAAAATTGAGAAATCAACACAGGTAGGAGATGATTCATGACTTCACCTTCTTCATTTCAGCAAAACTCCATCTTCTTTTGAAAATTCAAAGCTAAAGTGGCTAACTTTTTCTTTTCTTTTTACCATTTCCAATGGAATTCTTCTTTTGACTTCTCATTCTCTCTTCTCTCCTTTTTTTTTTAAATTATATATATATATATATATATATATATATATATATATATATGATGGTTGCCACACATCTATAACTGCTACACTATTATTTACAGATCTCCTTCTATCTTCTTCTCCTTTCCACCAAATGTTAAACTTTGCTCACTTATTTTCAACATCCTCTCCTTTACCTACTAAATTCTCAGAGTGAGGGTAGGGCTGAATCAAGTAAGAGGTTCAGGTTCAAGTACTTTGGTGTTTGTGGAAAAAAATTAGGGCTTTAAGGCTCAAAGAGTGTATGCACAAGGATAGTTTTACAGGTTGGATCTTTTAGGCTCAAACTGTCCAAATGAAGCCCTTGATCCTTTCCTTAGTTCCATGATTACTATCAAACAGCTTCAACTTGGGGTGTCTAACTTCTAGTGACAAAGACTAGATTCAGTCAATCCATAGAACAAAAAAAAAAAATTACCAAGACACTGCTAACAAAATTTTATAGGCTCAAAGCTCACTGGGTATGGTCTGCCATTGCACTCAAAGGGGTATGCTTTCACCTGTTTCTCTCCTCACTGGTTTACTAACAATTGTTTATAAAAAATTTCTTGATATTCTCTTCATGGAGGTAATGATATTCTAATGATTTTCAAACAATTTTAGTGTTAAAAAGGTCTGTTCCATATTTAAATTTCCTCATTTTCAACATTGCTTAGGTGAAACTTATTATATTTATTCCTTACTTAGTTAAGACTGTTGCACTTAGGTTAACTATATCATTGGCAATACTTGCCACACCCCCAAACCTATGAGAAGCAGTGTCCTCACTGGTTCATAGATAAGAGGGTATGTGTTGTAGGGAACAATAAAAATAATACTAAAATAAAGCAAAGAAAAGGAAGACACAAGGCACACACAACAAACTAAAACACACAAACTAGTTATGAAACATCAATAGAAGGGAACCAAAACATAACAAAAAGGAATTTAATTTGGAAAAGAAACATGTGTACAATGCTAAGGAAAAGTGAACTAAAAAAAATATGAAACCCAACTAAGTATAGGTGTACATCTAATCATCCTAATTGTCAGCTGGTTCAATCTTGACTTGGGGACATATGCCTTTTTCTGGAGTAACAGCAGGGGAAGGAGCAAGAGGTGGAGGCTCAACTACTTGTCGAGGAGCTAAGCCAGTTAATGTACCAACTTTCCTTTCAAGTATTTCAGATTTTATGTCAGCAAGTTTAATTCTAGTTTCATAAAGCTCCCTGGTGGCCCTTAAAATTTCTTTTGAGGTAGCTAATCTTTTCTCTAGGCCATCAGCTCTCATCTTCTTCGTTGCTGTAATATTCTTTTCAGCTTCATATAGAAGAAAATTCTTACTCCATCCATTAGAGATAGCTTTTAGTTGAACTCGGTGGTCGAACTCCATCTGGCTGATTTTTGCTTCATAGGGCTGTTTGATGGAAGTTCAAAAGGTAGTCATGCCCTTAAGGACATCATTCTTCAAGTATGGGTTGCCCTTCATGGCATGGAGGAGAGTGGCATAGGGAGGTATGGAAAAGTGAGAGGCAAGAAGGAAGTGCTACTGATCACTTGAAGAAGTGTCAGTCACCAAGGGAGAAGGGAAGTATGAGATGAAGATGGAGGGTAAAGGGTGATGGATTGTAGGTTCCGGCTCAGGGTTTGTTTGGGTAGGAAATGAGGTGGTTGGGATGAGGTCGTCCACATCGACAGCAGCATTAGAGGTTGCTACAGTAGGTGGGGAAATAATGGGTAACTGGGTAAGGGTAGGCTCAGGTGCAGGTTCAAAGTCAATTTGCGTGGAGCCATTGGTAAATGTAGTTAGAGGGGTAATGGGGATAGGTTCGATGTTTGTGATGGTAGGGGGGTGACAACTGAAGTTAGGGGTTGGGGAGAAGGAGGTGGAGTAGGTAAATGGGTGGTTGTAGGGATGGGTGGCTGTTGTGAGGTTGGGGTGAAAAGTGGCAAGGAGGCTTGGATGGCTGCTAAGCTGGTGTGGATTGTGGTTTGGTCAGGGAGGTAGGAGTGCATGGCATGCAGATTGGCATCAATAGATGATTGTGTTTGGGAGTTGGCCATGACATGTGCTTGCAGGGAGAGTAAAAGGTTAAAGATATGGGGTACGTAATTGTTGGGGTGTTTGCTTTCCCTCAAATGGGGGTCTAAAATCACTAATAAAACTAGGCAGAACACACTCACACAGACCTGCAAGTAATCAGGGTCTATTGTAGCAAGTTTTAAGAAGATGGTGAGTAAGGGAATGTCCACAGGGAGGTTGGTTTTAAAATATGATAAATCTTCATATCTGTATGAGATCTGGCACCCTAGCTAATGCTACGTTAGCTAAAAGACAGGGGAGAGATTTGAAATGGATTGTCACTTAAGCTAAGGTAAAATTAAACATAGACTAACTTGGATCGAGTTTGGGAACTTAGATCTTGTAGGGGAAAAGAGTAAAAAGCAGAAAATGGAGAAGAGTGGCTTGGAGATTGCTCTTCACTGAAATCAGATTCAATTAATCATGCTACAGAGGTTTAGAGCACACAATTCCCTCAACTGGCTATAAGCACAGCTGCAGGGTAGAAAGCTCCACTCCAAATCACAGGATCCACCTGGTCTTAAGGCTATGATCTGTCCACTTTAATGGTCACAGGCCATCCTATAGACTTTATCTGTCTATGGATTTGCAGCAGACGAATCCAATTAGAGCCTGAGCTTGGACTAATCTTAAGGTTATGATCTGTCCACTTTAATGGTCACAGACCATCCTAGGGATCTCCTCCAAAGCTAAAGCATCAATTAGAATAATTAAAACCACTACAAATGCTACAATTCCCAAGTCACAGATTCAAGGAATCACAGGAGTATTAGATTCAGGGAGATCGGGTGGTATCTAAGAGGCCTACCAGTTAAGTAGGTGAGCTGATCTACAGACTCCTCTACATAAATCTGATCGATCACCAAATGAAACCAAAGGAACTTTAGATCTAATTAAAGCATTAAAAACAACATTTACATTGCAATCAAAATCACTCTATAATGGAAATACTCTCAGATCTGTAGTCTATGCGACTGGGAACCCACAATAGCAATCTTAACCTTACCTAATTACAGATCTAACCTCTCTCCTTGCTACTCCAAGGGAATTAGCCAACCATTGTTGGGCTAAAGGAGGGAAAATAGAATTTCTCTGCAAGCTCTAATCTTCAGAATTTGGCTCAGATCTCGACCCAATTATATATAGCTTTCTCCTCTATTTTTCCCGCTGAAGATCCCTTCTAGAAGGTCCTCAGAGTTTGTTAGGGTTTTGTTAGAGCACATGGGTCACTTAGGGTTTCCTAGGGCATCTTTTGGAACCATCATGTCGGTCACTAAGTGCCTCGGGTTGCGTGCAGCAGGTCACCAAGTCACAGCGTGTGCATAGCTAAATTTTTGAAAAGTTTTACACACGATTTCGACAGGTTCAGGAAGCTTTTGACAGGTTCAAATAGAGATTTTTTGTCCTTTCGCTAGGTTCTCAGATCTCTTCAATAGGTTTTGATAGGATGAGCCTTCTCTTAGAGTTTCAGCATTCTCAGCCCTTGGCCTAGAGTATTCGACAGGTTGAGGCTGCTTTTCGATAGGTTGATAGGTTCTGCATGCCATTATTTCGATAGGGTTGCTTTCACTCCTATCGAAAGGCTCAAGCACCCTTCGATAGGTTCTGTTCCAGCGTCTTCATCTCGATAGGTTCAGGAAACCATTGGATAGGTTCCCTTTACACCTCAGGCAGGTTTTCGATAGGATGGTTTCTTCCTTCCTTTCAGCTGCTCGATAGGTTCTTGGATCCTATCGAACTCCTCAATCCACACGAATCCATCCTTCTTCTGCCTTCAGATCCTATCGAAACCTTTTCAACTGCACGAATTCCTCCTTTCTTTACTTTCAGCTCCTATCAAAGTCTTCAGGTGACCTCTCGATAGGATGTTTTCAGCCTATTTTTACTTCCTTCACCTTGCCCTGCTGTAGCCACACACTCCAAGGGTCCAGTGATGTGCTACCCTCTGGTGTGCTGTTGCTGGGTTTGTCCTGTGCTGAGAGATGGCCCCTTTTTAGGCATTCTTGAGTGGTTTTCTGCATTAGTGTCATCTTTTATTATTGTCTACAAAATACACTCGACAAGGGCTTATTAGTGTGCTCACAAGTCTATCAATGGTCAGGTTAGAGGGTGAAAAGTGGCATTTTTCACCACTTAACACACCCCCAAACCTAAGCTTTGCTAGTCCTTGAGCAAAGTAGAATTAAAAGGAAATAAAAATGCCACTTTCGTAGGGAGCACGGATGCATTTAACATATGCACCAAGTCTTTTAAACCCCCAGGTGATCCCTAGCAGAGGAGTGAAGTCTCCTGAGGGTTTTCAGTGAAGGTACCCACAAACTTCTCCAATAAGGTTAGTCAATCGTAGTGCAACCGCTAAACAGAGTTTCAACAAAATAGAATAAATTCACACTGTGTCTTTTCAATTCATTAGAGGAGTTTCAATCAGAAAGAAAATCAGTTCCAAACTTGAAAGTCTGCTGCAATCCTTCACCATCACTCAACTCATGTCAAGGCATTGCTCCAAAGAATTAAGGCATGGCTCACCTTTCACTTGAGAATTCTATTTTGATACCACCCCCATCAAATTTGGATTTCAGACCCAAGTCTCACCAGGGCTATTCACTCACAACAAAAAAAGAATGAAGGGTGTAGAATTGCACACAACTCAAGAGCAGTTACAGCCCTCAAATAGGACTGTAAGCATGAGCATAGGCATTGCTCTAATTCCTGAAAGTTTTCTAGCTCTTCACACCATAGATTAAACAAATCTTTATCTCCACATGACAGCTCAATTCATTTCAGATCAGTAAGGTCTTTTTATTAGGTTGTAATGTGGCTTAGGGATGAGGTTTATAAAATAAAGAAAAGGGTAAAAGGGATTCAAATTGAGAAATCAGTAAAGGTAAGGAGATGGTCTGCAACTCATCCTTCTTCTTTTCAGCACCTCTTCAATTTCTTTGTGGAATTTTAGACTTGAAGTGATCAGCTTCTTATCTTCTTGTAGATTTTCAAATGAAGTGACTTCTCTTTCTCATCCTTTTGCTCTATTTTTTTTATTATTTTTTTTTTTTTAAATTGGGATGCCACAACTATACATCACGCTAGTTTTCAAATATACTTTCTTCTTATTTTGCCAGACATCGAACCTTGCATCTCTAACCTCACTTCTCCTCTTATTTTCTGATTTCTCAGGTTGAGGGTGAACTAAAACAGGTCAAAAAGATTTTGGGTTCAAAATTTCTAGTTTCCATCAAAGAAAAACAGTGATTTTAAAATCTCAACTGGTGTGTATCAAGGGTAGTTCAAAGGTGGGGCATTTTAGGCTCAAACTGTCCAAGGGATGGCCTTACTTCATGTCTTCAATGTCATGAATGCTGTCGAGCTATTTCAACTTGGAATTGCCTAACTTCTAGTGATTAAAATTAGATCCCATCGGTCCTTAGAGCAGAAAAAATGGCCAAGACACTCTTCAAAGAAACTTTTTTCAGGCCCAAATCTCACTAGGTATGGCCTTCCATCAAATTTTTAAGAGTGTATCTTCACATTCTTCTCTCATTTCAAGTTTACTACACATTAAAATTACTTTTCATAAATTGTTGACATTTGCCTCATGAAGTCTGTTAGACTACAGCTTATTTCAGTTTCAAACAATTTTTTAATTTCCTCTTTTTACAAAAATTCAAGTGAGAATTTACTCTAATTAATTCCAACCACTCCTTTTTAGCCTAGCTGCACTGAAATTAACTAATTTATTGGCATACATGCCATATCCCCAAACATAAACTAAACAGTGTCCTCACTATTTATAGCATGAAATTAGGAGAGAGGCATGGGGGGAAAAGAGCGAAACAGAAAAAAAAAATAAAACAAAACTACATGAAGACAAAATTGCATTAAAATGCCAAATATATACATGAGACAAGTGAGGAAGAAATTAAAACAACAAACTGCCATAGCTATTTTAAGGCATCATTTGGCCACTCATAGAGGGCAGCCAGGTTTTTCAGCTCATCCTTAGATAAAGGAGCTTTTCCTTTAGATTTTGCTTTCGGTTGCTGCTTCTTTGCTGCCTCCTCAGACTGGGCAGCGGGTTGTTTTCCTTTGGGATCAACAGCAGCAACAGAATCTGAATCTGAATTAGAAGGAAAAACGGCAGTGGGGTCCAATCCGAGAGCCGCAGCAGCCGTTCTTCTTTCCTCCCTTGACAGTAAGGTGAAGGAGGCATCAGGTCAAGTTGGGGGCTGGGTGGAAGGGGCACATTTAGACTGGGCGGCAGGCTTCTTTCCTTTCTTGACAGAAGCAGCAGAGCGAGCAAATCGTTTGGCAGTAACTTTCTTCTTAGGGGGAGCCCTTGTTGGTTTTGGAGGGGCAAGTTGAGTAGGGGGGCTCCTGGGCTGGAGGAGGGTGCACATCCACAGGGGGGGTGGGAGGAGGTTGAGTTGTAAAAGGGGGACAGGATTGAGTGGAAGGAGGTGCAGGGGGAGGTGCAGTGGAGAGAGGGGTAGGTTGAAATGGCAGAGAGGTAAGGGAAGCAACCTTTTTCTCCATTATGTCAATTTGTTTTGCGACATAGAGCAGGTTGGCATCAGAGAGTTCCTTGGTGGCCTTGACTATCTCCTGAGCATTGGCTAATTTTTTCTTGAGAAGCTTAAAATTCTTCTTCTCATATTTGGCAATGAGACTCTCAGCAGCAGCCAACTATTTTGCGGACTCATAACGAGTCAGGAGTTCAGACCACCCTTGAGAGATATCTCAAAGCTTAATTCTGTGCTCCAATTTTATGTTAGCAATCCTCTCCTCATAAGGGGCCGCCATGGAAGCACAGAGTGCAGCCATACCTCTCAAGACATCCCTATGGATGTAAGGGTTGTCCCTCATGGCATACAGCAGGGTGAGGTAAGGGGGGATGTACATGGTTTGTCTAAGGACAATGGGCAAGAACAGGGGTGTAGTGGATGAAGAGGAGGGGGTGGAGAGAACCAGATCCTCCCATGGATCAGTTTGGGTGGAGGCATCCTGGAAAATAGGTGGGGAGGTGGTGAAGGGTAGAGGGGATTCAGCTACTATGGAGGCCAGTAAATCTGGTGATGAGGGTAAAGTGGCCGGTGGTGAGGAAAGTATGGGGAGAGCTGGTGCGGCTACTTCCTCAGGCTGGGCAACCGTAGGGTGTGGGGTAGGTATGGGTGAAGCGGGAGGGGATATGTGAAGGGGTTGAGGGGCGGAAGAGGGTGGGTAAGGGTGGCATGGTGGGGGTAGAAGGGGCAGGTGTTTGGACATGATGGAAGGGAGAAGAGGGTGCATGGTTAAAATGAGGAGGAGTGGGGTGTGGGGAGTCAGGAAGTGGAGTGTACTTATGAGCCACATCCTCCACAATTGAGGTCATGAGGATCGTGAACCCAGTAGTGGTGAACAGGTCTACACCTTGTGGATGCAGAGGTGTTTGTGATGGGGTGAAATTAGAAATCGGTGGAGAAGAAATGGTAGGGGTAAGCTCAAAGAATGTGGGAGGTTCAAGGATGTCAGGTTGGAAAACCTGGGAGGTGGGTGGAGGTAAAACAGGTTCAGAGGTGGGTGGAGAGAGGTCTGTTGGAAGAGGGACTGACGCAAATGGAAAAAGCAAAGTGGGTGGAGGTGTGGGTAATGGGACAGGTATGGTAGGTGGAGGGGTGGATAGGGGTATCTCTGCAGGAGTCTCTGCTGCCACGGTAGTGGGTGCCTTCTCAGCCTCCTCGCTTCCAACTGGCTGACTCTTCTTAATCAAGGTGAGGCTAGTTGACCATTCCCGCTTCCCATACAATTTAATGGTCAGCTTCACCATTGGCTCATTTCGCTTGATCACATACTTTCCAGTCTTGAGCAGACATGTGATGAGTCTGCAGAAAGGCAAACCTCCTCCCTTAGCAAAAGCTTTTCTCTTCAACACCTTGTCATTGATGTCCACCATTGTTTTAAAAATCAGCTTAGGTGCATTCACAAATTTCCCCTTTGAACAGAAGTATAGGGCATCCAATAATGGGGCCCTTTTCTCTTGCAAATGGCCAGAGACATAGATAATTTTCCTCAGAATGGTATCAATGAGTCTTAGGGTAGTATGGAAGTGAATTTTTTTGTGTTTCCTTTTTCTTAATTTTCTTTTGTTTCGAGGCCTCTAAGCAAAGCTCAAGGACCTCTGGCAACTTTATTCTTGCACAACTCTTCAAGTGGATCAAATGCCAGTTGATACGCTTTAAGAGTGCGTGCGCTCTGCCGGAGATAGGTACACCTTGGGGATGTGTACGTTCCGGTGGTGAGGTACTTCTGATTCACATGAACCGGAGCGCCTTAACTTGAGACAAAGCTAAAAAGGATCGGGCTAGAACCAAACATCCATCGAAAGAGATGGTCAATTCTAGCCTCCGTCCCTAATGAATATCTTACTAACTATACACAGACAGACACCCATCAGGGGCGATAAGCAGCAAATAGGCACGAACGGAAGCCTCGACCCTAAGGTACAATTTACGAGGACAAACGACCGTCCTGCAGATACCCAAACACAAGTGCGTACATTCAACAGGGACACCGTGCCTATACAAGTTTTAAGCCTGTGTAAAAGGAAATAAAAGGGAATGGGCCCTTCGGTCTGTATGTGTGCACATAGTTTGGTTGGTTGTAATTTCATTTTTGGCGAGTCAGTTTCGACTGACAATAGACTTTTCGAATGGTCTGAAGTCGGGTGCATTCTTGGTCAATCATAGATCAGAAGGTGGATGATCGGAGCCAAAGCTTGGAAGGTGGGGTCAACCTACTCAGGATTTTAATTACATAACAACAGGTTGTTATTCTGAACCTTCTTCTTTTTCCTTTTTTTTCCTCTTTTTTTTTGCACATGTCAGTTCGAGACTTTGAGCATGCTCAAACTATTTTTATTTTTGCAAGTATCCTTAGGCAGATCAACTTGCCATGTTGATATACCTTAAGGACGTGCGCATTCCGGTGATAGGTCCTTGGTTTGCCTGCCGGACCAGGTACGAGGTGTGTGTTCCCTGGAGTGATCGGTGATGGATGAGTTTATTAGCCTGCCGAGTCAGGCCCTGACTCTTGGGGAATGTTTTTAGGGAACAGTGACCGAAGATGGGTAAAATTATTTGCCTGCCGGATCAAGTACGGGGTGTCCCTGTGTAAAATAGGGTTCGAGAGTTTTCGGGTGAACTCGATCATTCTGAATTGATTTAACATGGTTCTCAGAGTGGCACAAATAGTCATCACGATGCTCTTTTGAGAACTAGTGTTGTTTTTCAGCAATTTTCCTATTTCTATTTTTTTATTTTGATTTTATGGAGCACTTAGCGGGCGCTTATAGATCTAGATCTGTTTATTGTAGCACGGTCCCTTTAGGCCAATCGAAGAGAGCTCGAAGGGCCGTTTGGGGATGCATGCACCATCGCTTGATGGTACGTGGGCTTCTAAGAGGGACCGGGCCTTGGTCCATAGCATACAGGGGGGGGTCCGTCGGGCCTCAAAGCCAAAAAATGCCCGGGCAGTTTTAAAACTGCCACTTTTGGTCGGGCATATATAATATATACGCCCGACAAATCTGCCGCAAAAAATGGCCGAGCGTATATATTATATACGCCTGACCAAAATTGACAGTTTTAAAACTGCCCGAGCCCGAGCACAAAAGGGGCCCCCTCTTTCAAACTCTATCTTCTTCCCTCCTTTCTCAAGTCCGGGACAGCCCCTTAGGGTTTTGGCATTTGATTTTGCTTGAGTCCTATCACCGGGGCTCGTGTGTGCGGATTGGAAACATTCATCCTCTGCCGGTTTTTGGATCTATTTCTTCTCCCTTTGAAGGTAATCATCAACCCCTCTTTCATCTCCTTTTTAAATTTTGATAATGCTTGATGTTCCTCCTTTTTGTGGTGACAAATTAATGCATTTTTTCTCTCTTTTTTTCTTTTTTTCAAGTATATGTGATTCTTTGTGCTCATGCTCTTCTCTCTTTTTTTTTCATTTCTCTTTTTTTCGTTTTTTTTCATTCATCATCATCCTTTTTCCCCTTTTTTATTCATCATTCATCATATATCATCACCGTTCATCATCTTTATTCTTATTTGTTTATTGTTTTTATTTGTTTTGTCATTTTTTTTTATGATGGATTAGTGCACATATATTATATATATTTTTTTTGCATTTTTGTTACTTTTCTCTTTCTCTCTTTTTTTGGTTTGAAAGGCTTGATGTTCTTCCTTTTTGTAGTGCATTTTTCTTCTTTTCAGGTATATGTGATTCCTTAGGCCTATGCTCCCCTTTCTTTTTTTCATATTCCTCATTATTCATCACCATTCATTCTTCAGTCATCATCATTTTTTTTTTTGGATTAGTGCATTTTTTTTTTGTTATTCTCCCTCTTTCTTTCTTTTTTTTTTAGCAGCCCTTTCTTATACCGATGTGTTCCATATTTTCAGATGCCTGGCGATGAAGGGCAGGATCCACAAGAGGGGCCCAAGATGGCCTATGGTCCTCACGGGGAGCAGTTCATTGTTTCGCAGCACTCCTCCCAACCTTGGTATGAAATGCAAGGTGAAGCCGCCCGTACTAGCCTCCTTCATTGTCAGCATACCCATATTTCCAACTTTAGGATCGCTTATCAGGTAAACAGATGAGCCCTTTTCTTTTCCTTTGATACCTTCATTATACCACTTTGCTCCTATTTGACCGATGCCTTTTGTTTGCAGCCCTTGCCACACATTATGTTCCGGGGTGGTTGGTTCAACCTCCAACGCCTCATACTTTATCTCCCCCAGGTGGTGAAGGACCTGCTTGCCCAAGCTGGTTTTGGGGATTTCATTTCCTGCCCAACTGTGAGGGCTGACACGACCTATCTGAAGGCCCTGATAGAGCGTTTTTGCCCTGAGACCATGGCATTTCACATGGCGATGGCTGAGATGACCCTCACACCAGCGGACTGGTTCATGATTACTGGGGTTCGTATTGGAGGTGTGCCAGTGATACCTACCCGCACGCCCGATAGGGAGGAGGTGACTCGGCTGATAGGGGCCTACCCAACCTCCGGGAATGTTCGTGGTTCCGAAGTCAAGTTATCTTGGCTGGTTGGTATGTTTGAGCCCCATGAGTTAGTGGATCTAGGCCAGCCTGATGTGGCCATCTATCTCGAGCCAGAGCGTGCACTGATGCTGGCCCGTATTTCTCTGTTGTTCCTCCTTGGCAAGACTCTCCTTTCAAATACCAGCGGAGGGCGGGTCTCATTGTCTCTTCTCAGTCTTATGGTGAACTGGGACACTATACATCGGTTTGATTGGGGAGGTGCTGGCTACGAGGTGCTCATGTCTAGCCTGGTGCAAGCCTTTCTTGCGTACTCCAGCTCCGTTGTGGGCTTCTGACCCGCACTTGAGGTAATTTATCCTTTGGTCTCAATTCGTTCCCCCCTTTTTTTTTGGCATATCTATTTTTATCTGCTTGCTTTCTTAGGTGTGGGGGTATCTGCACTTCCAACTTGGTCGCCCTCTGCTTCTCTCGGAGGTTCCTACGTTCCCCCTTATGAGCAATTGGCATGCAAACCGCCGCCGGGACGTAGGTATGAAGCACTTGGAGTTAGGGCTGCGCTCTCAGTTTGATCTGCTAATCCCTGAACAGGTATAACAATTTCTCTCTTCACAAATTTGATAGCTCTTTTATGTTGCGGGTTCTGACCAAATGTATTAATCCCTCCTCCCTTTGTTGAGCAGGTCATCCTTGATCCCTACGTCGGATCCCCCTTCTGGAACCTGGCTGCAGTGGACCCTTCTCACCTTTTGTTAGATCGGCACATTATTTTCTTCTATGGGTCCTGGGCTGGGGCCTATTACCTAGGAGAGAGGGTGATTCATTAGTATCGACCTATTTTTACTGTGCCCCAAGCTCCTCCAGTTGATGTATTGGCTCCCGAAGGTTCCACCGAAATGCTCACTGCTCGCTTTCTCCACCACGGGGTCCCCATTGATGACCTTCTCTTTCCTAGGGGATATCAGATGTGGTATGAGTCTCTGCCCTATCATTCTCTGCTGCCCCGATTCATGCCCGACGCCAACTTTTTGGCTTTTGGTGGTCCGCGATCTCAGGTAATATTCTTTCCTCTTTCTATTAGTAGCCTTCCATATGATTACCTTAATTGCCCTGCTATTTGAACAAAGACTGTTTCTCCCTATAGTTTGGACAGGATGATGATTCATATGAGGGGGGTGAAGCAGCTTTTCCTAATGAAGCTACCGGTGCTGGACCTTCCGACCCTTCCGGTGCTGGCGCTTCGGCAGTTCGCCAACTGAGGTCCAGGGGACTTTTAAGCGCTTGAATGATGCCTTTCTGTCGCGTATGTGTGCCGATGTGGCTTAGAAGGCATGCATATCTGCTAAAGCTATTCGGGTTCCACCCCCTAAGCTAATCCCTGGGGTAATCTCTTCCTTGTTACCTTACTCTTCCATTTTCTTGGATCATGCCGATGGCCTGTGTGACTGATACCTCTCTCTTTATCTTTTTGCTGGAGGATTATGAGTCGGCCGTAAACCAAGATGAATATTACTGCAATATTGTCGGTCTTAGGGAGGTTGAGGTGGTGAGTGAATATTGGCCGTATCAAGTTATCTTCATATTTACTTTCTGCTTGTTTTCCTAGCTGATGGCCCTTCGTGTGCTTATGCAGCGTGCTCGTGACAAGGAGTCGCGCTCTCTGCTTAGCCGCATCTCTCAAGTGTGGACTCAGGTGGGGGAGACTCGTACCTTTCAAAACGTGACCCGACACCGGAAGAAGTCAAAAGGGGCTGCCCAGGATTAGTTCATTTTCTGAAAATTTGAAACAGTGAAACAGTTTAGATTTTGAAATATTGGGGAATATGTAATAATTTTCTTTTGATTGATTTTTTTTTTTTGGATGGTTTTGTGACTTTTATGGTTTATATGAATGCTCTGTTTGTTTATCTCTCTGCCTCTATGGGTTTTTTTTTTTTTTTGGCATGAAGCGGGCCAGAGCCCCTCCAGTGATGGGGGGGCTCGCGTGTGATTACCCGCATATGACCCATGGATACCACGTCATCCGAGGGTTTCCCATGGGTGCGTGAGCGTGCCCGACTGCGGGCTGTCCCGGGAGAAAAAGTAGGCTGAGCGAAACCCGTCCCTCCCTTGGGGAAGGAAAAATAAATAAAAAATGCATGGCCCGATGTGAGGGAAGCCACGCGACCTTGCTTTTTCAAGTGGGCGTATATATTACATACGCCAAGAAAAATTTTGAAAATTTGCCCGGGCGTATACAATATATACGCCGAGCGGAAAATGCTCAGTTTTACCTGGGCATATATAATATATACGCCAGCCATAATTTGTTCAGTTTTTGCTCTGGCGTATATAATATACACGCCTCGTATAACTAGGCTCGACGGGTTCCTTATAATCCGCGCCCAGCCCTCCTTGCCTCACTATTCACCCGATCTTTGCCTTTTTGCCCCTCCTTTTTCTTTCTTTTCTCTTTCTTCTCCTTTTTATTTGACAAGCGGGTCCATCGCCCTACATTGACTGAGCTTTATATACAACATCTTTGTATGTCTATGGACCCGCTTCCCGGCCCAAATTTTCGTATGGGGGATGGGGTTAGTGTATTTCCCTGTTTAGACTCGGGACCTAGATTTTTGCAAAAGTGGTGCGCTAGCTTAGCTAAGGGCGAGCTCGCTGTTCTGGATCGCCTCGGGTTATCCCGCCTTTCCTCTCTCCTTGTTGTTCCTCTGTTGCCCGACCTCCTACAGGCAGCTTTGGCGTCATGGGACCATAGGGCTCATGTCTTCAGATTCGAGTCCAGGGAGCTCACCCCAACCTTGGAGGAGCTAGCCTCTATTACCAGCTTGAGGATGCATCGGGGGCTTGCCAAAGTGGTGCCCAAACCAGGGTATGCAAAGGCAGTCTACGCAGTTCTTGGTTTGAAAAAGGGTGGGTATGAGAAGGGCTTCGCCGGCGGGCCCACTAGGTGCTCAGTGAAATTCCTGAGAGAACTTTTTGGCGACTCGAGTCTCCGAAAGTTGCCTGTCCGAGATCCTTTCAATGTGAAGGCCTTTGCCCTTTATTTGCTATCAGAATTTCTCTTCTTTACTGGGGGCGAGACATTTTCCCTCGGGTTATGCGATGTCTTGACCGAATTGGCGGGAGGCCATTCACTGGTACACCTAGTCTTGGCTGAGATGTATCAGGGCCTGGATGCCTCAGCCTCGGGCCGGGTTGGGATTCTTTGCGGGAGTCCACTCATTCAGATTTGGCTAAGAGAGCATTTGGCTATCATGGGGCCTGTGCCGAGATTCTGCTTGGTAAGAGGAGATGTGGCTCGGGCTTTCTGACCCGCTGCTCGAGGCTGCCCCATGGGAGCATCGAGGAACTGAGCCTGTGGCTATCTGATGCGGAGTTGATCTGGCAACTTCCCTGACTGGATGACACCTTTCTGATTGTCCGCTCTCGGGATTGTGAGGGTATCACACTTTTGGGGTTGACTAGTAGTACCTACTATTTCCCATCTCGGGTGCTTCGTCAATTTGGGTATACCCAACACGTGCCGTGCACTGTGAGGCCACCCTTGTGTTCCTTGATATTCTCTCGGGGTTCTCTCAGTGACCTAGATCACATAGCAGCCCTCTGGGAGACCCACCAATCGGCGCATATGTGTAGCTTGGTTCAAGGGGGCGTCCTCTCTTCTGATTACAAGGTTTGGCTGGCATCTGAGAGCTTACCTGCCCCTAACCCAGTTTCGATAGATGCGACAGAGACGGGACCCTGGCCATACAAGGAAATGATGCTCAGGACTAGGATTGAATCTCTTTCTGTAGAGAAGCTGGCTTTGACTGAGGCTTTGGGGAAGGAGAGGGCTAGAGCCGAGATGGCGGAGGTGAGAGCTGCTACGGCTGAGAGTGAGGTTCTTCGGTTGACTAGGCTTTTGACTGAGTCTCGCAGTGCAGTTGACGCTTCGCGATGGCGGCAGAAGAGTCTTCATGGTAGGTGGTTAACCGATCGAAATGCCCGTGAGGACTCTCTTCTCGTAGAGATCAGTGCCTTGAAGCGTGGTTCCTGCCCCTGACCTATTCTTCTTGCACATACCATAGATCATATACACAGAGGGGGGGGCTGATGCCCCTTAACAGAGATCTCCTCCCTTTTTTTGGGTTGTTTCTTTTTGTTTGTTTTATACTTGTACAAAAGGTAGACAATAGAAAGTATGTCATGTTGTTATCTTTTTGGGACGGGACACTTTATACGTGATGCTTGTAAGAAAAGAAATGAAATCTGCTATATACACACATATATATTTTTTTTTTTTGGTGTTCGAATTTTCTTCCATATGTCTTGCAACGTAAGGTTTTTTTTTTTTTTATGGAAAAGGAAAATCTATTATTATTTTATTTTTTAATTTTTTTAATTTTTCTCCTACACTGGGTGAGACTTTTTATGGGAAAGGAAAATCCATTATCTTTTTTAAAAAATTTCTCTTTCACAGTGTGAGGCTTTTTATAGGAAAGGAAAATCCATTATCTTTTTTGAAAATTTTCTTCTTCACAGTGTGAGGCTTTTTATGGGAAAGGAAAATCCATTATCTTTTTTGAAAATTTTCTCCTTCACAGTGTGAGGCTTTTTATGGGAAAGGAAAATCCATTATCTTTTTTGAAAATTTTCTCCTTCACAGTGTGAGGCTTTTTATGGGAAAGGAAAATCCATTATCTTTTTTGAAAATTTTCTCCTTCACAGTGTGAAGATTTTTATGGGAAAAGAAAATCCATTATCATTTTTGAAAATTTTCTTCTTCACAGTGTGAGGCTTTTTATGGGAAAGGAAAATCCATTATCTTTTTTGAAATTTTCTCCTTCACAGTGATGTTGGTATTTTCAAGGCCAAATGGTGGGTCCTTTTTTTAGGATGGTCATAACCGGCTGGACAAAGATTCCATCATGGACAAAGATTTCGTCATAACCGGCTGGATGGGGTTCTGGTGTCGTCTCACAACTCGGCTCATGTTGACTTAACAGATAATATGACTGCTTGCGAACATACAAAGAGGGCTTCTTTCAGGGTGTAGCTTGGCCATGGGTTAGGTTAGGATTTGAAGGTATGCTGGGTTAAAAGGATTTCCTTGATGCGGCTTCAGTTTTCTCAACATACTTTCTCCCTTGGGGGTTTTTACTATACATGCCCCGTGATTCTTCTACATTTTTTTTATTCTTTTTGCTTCATTTCAGGCAATCTCTTTTTAAAGTTTTGCTTTTTCAATTTTTATTTTATTTTGATAGTAACTCTATTCCATCTTTTCTCTCCTTTTTGGTATATGTACACGTATATATATATATATATATATATATTTTTTTTTTTTTTTTTTTTTTTTTGGGGAATGGGCTTATTGAAAGAAAGGCCCAAGCTCAAATGGGATAGCAACGGATATCATCATTTTTAGGAATGTTTTTGGGCTATTGTGCTTGGAATGATGGCCTCTTTTGGGTGATTCTTAAGCAGTCACGTATCTGTTTCATCAATACTTACCTTATCATGATAGACTAAGAGTAGAACCGTCGGACGTATCCAGTGTTGATGGTCTCAGGAAGATGATCTCCGTCTATGGTGGCGAGGCAGATGGCGTATCCTGGCAGCACTTCCTGAATGACGTATGGTCCTTCCCAGTTCGGCCTAAACTTTCCTCTCGGATCGGCATGGAGGGAAGAGAAGATCTTCTTCAGCATAGTGTCCCCTACCTTTAGATCTCAACCGCGAACACGTTTATTGTAAGCGCGTGCGATTCGCTCTTGGTAAACTTGAGTGTAACACAAGGCTAGGAGTCTCTTCTCGTCTAATAAGTTCAGCTGATCAAAGCGTGATCTCTCCTTTTCTGCTTTGGGTAAGCCTGACTCTATGAGGATTCGGAGTGAGGGTACTTCAACCTCCACCGGGAGGACGACCTCGATTCCATACATAAGGGAGAATGGTGTTGCCCTTGTAGCGGTACGGATCGACGTTCTGTAGGCCCAAAGCGCGAAGGGTAACTACTCACTCCAATCTCGATAAGTGATGACCATTTTCTCAAGGATGCGGACGACTATCTTATTCGCAGCTTCCACGGCTCCATTAGTTTGAGGCCGATAAGGGGATGAGCGATGGTGCTTAATCTTGTATTGCTCGCAGAAGTCTCGGATGCACTTATTCGCAAAGTTTATGCCGTTGTCCGTGATGATATCTTTGGGTACTCCAAATCGACACACAATATTGTTCTTGAGAAACTTCTCAACGTGACTGGCCGTGATGTTGGCATATGACACCGCTTCTACCCACTTGGTGAAGTATTCAATGGCGATGAGGATGAATCGATGTCCGTTTGACGCTTTCGGATTAATTATTCCGACAACGTCAAGGCCGCAGGTAGCAAATGGCCAAGGAGTGGTCATGCAGTGAAGATCAATGGCAGGAGCGTGTATCAGACTGGAGTGTTCTTGACACTTGTAGCATTTTTGAACATGTTTACAACAATCTGATTCCATGATGGTCCAAAAGTATCCCTGCCACAAAATTTTCTTGGCGAGCATGTGACCGCTGACGTGGGCTCTGCATACTCCCTCATGGATTTCTTTCATAATATTGATCGCTTCACTTTCAGTAAGGCACCTGAGTAAGATGTTATTGTATGATCGCTTGTAGAGGCATTCCCCGCAAATAACGTAACCTACCGCCAAACGTTGAATGGTTCGTCGATCTATCTTGGATGTACCCTCTGGGAAAGTTAGGGCCTCGAGGAAATTCTTAATATCTAAGAACCAAGGTGGCTCATCATCAGGCTTTGTAGATTCCTCAATCTGGAGGCAGAAGGCCGGCTCATTCCTTTGCTCGATCATGATCGGCTTCATCTCAACACCATAGGGGATTTCAATCATTGACGCCAAAGTTGCTAATGCATCGGAAAAGCGATTCCTTATTCGGGGGACGTATGAGAAAGTCACATCTTGGAAGCAAGCTATTAGATCCTCAAGGTGTTCATGATAGGGGATCAATTTCTCATCTTTCGTCTTCCAGTCGCCATTTGTCTGGCATTTAATTAACTGTTAATCACCAAAAACTCAAAGGTGAGTTACATCTAGATCGAGAGTTGCCTATAGACCGGCGGCGCAAGCTTCATACTAAGCCATATTGTTAGTGCAGGGGAAGTTGAGCTTGATAGAGATCGGTACATGGGATCCTTTTGGTGAAATTAGGATGGCGCCAACTCCTTGGCCTTCGACATGTGATGCTCCGTCAAAGTGCATTACCCATGATTCTTCTGCCTCTTCTGAATCGTCTTCCGTCATGAACAGGATATCATCATCTGGGAACTCGGTCCTCAAAGGCTCATAATCAGGTAAAGGATTCTCAGCAAGATGATCGGCGAGCGCCTGCCCATTGATCGATTTTTGAGTGACGTACGTGATGTCAAATTCAGAAAATAAAAGTTGCCATCGTGCGATTCGTCCAGTGAGAGCTGGCTTTTCAAATAGGTATTTCAATAGGTCCATTCGGGCCAAGAGCAGAACCGCCTGAGATAGCAAATAGTGGCGGAGCCTTTGAGTAGCCCATATAAGAGCTAGGCATGCTTTTTCCAAATGAGAGTAGCGCATCTCGTAATCAGTAAACTTCTTGCTCAAATAGTAAATGGCCTGCTCTCTTCTTCCCATTTCATCGTGCTACCCTAAAACACATCCCATCGAAACTTCCATCGTGGAGAGATACATCAAGAGTGGTCTCCCTGGCTCAGGTGGTACCAAAATAGGTGGATTAAGGAGGTAGCTTTTGATTTTTTCAAACGCTGCCTGACAATCGTCGTTCCATTTGACGGGCGAAGACTTCCTCAATAACTTAAAGATCGGCATGCAGATTGGAGTTAGTTGTGCAATGAATCGACTAATATACTGTATTCTGCCCAGAAACCCTCTGACCTCTTTTTCTATAGACGGTGGTGGCATCTCAGTGATGGCCTTGATCTTGGATAGATCGACCTCGATCCCTCTTCTACTGACGATAAAGCCTAACAGTTTTCCTGACATAGCGCCGAATGCGCACTTCTGGGGATTCAACTGCAACCTGTACTTTCTCAACCTCTCTAACAGCTTCTGAAGGCTTACCAAGTGGTCGTCCCTTTCTGGCGATTTGGCAATCATATCATCGACATACACTTCGATCTCTCGGTGCATCATGTCATGGAATAGGGCCGTCATTGCTCTCTGGTAGGTTGCCCCAGTGTTCTTAAGCCCGAATGGCATCACCTTGTAGCAGAAGGTTCCCCAGGGAGTGATGAATGCAGTCTTTTCTCGATCGGCCTCTGCCATCTTAATCTGATTGTAGCCTGAGAACCCGTCCATGAAAGAAAGAATCCCGTGCTTAGCAGTATTATCGACCAAGATATCGATGTGGGGTACTGGAAAGTCATCCTTAGGGTTCGCCTTGTTGAGGTTTCAGAAATCAATGCACATTCGAACTTTTCCATCTTTCTTTGGTACGGGGACGATATTGGCCAGCCATTGCGGGTACTTGGATACCATGAGGAAACCCGCGTCATACTACTTAATGACCTCGTCCTTTACTTTTAACATCCATTCAGGTCGAAGGCGTCTCAGCTTCTGTTTAATCGGCTTGTAGTCAGGGTAGAGTGGTAACTCATGCTCAACTAGATCAGTATCCAGACCAGGCATGTCTTCATACGACCATGCGAAGACGTCTTGATATGACCGGAGGAAGTCTATCATACACTTTCTCTCGGCCGATTTTGGTGATTCTAGGGACCTCTTCGGTGCCCAAATTGGCGTCCTTTGTCTCTTCAACGATCGGGGTAGGGCCATGCTCAAATTTGGCAAATTGCTTGAGGAGCTCATCGACTTGACCTTCCTCGTCCAGACTCGTGACTCCTACCTTTTCTCGTATTTCTACAGGGAAGGGGTCGGCTCTGCGTGGGACGGGTATCATGACATCATTTTCAATTTTATTGGGAATTTTAAAGGACAATATTTTTGGAATTGGTATTTTTTCTATTTTTATGGTTATTCACAACTTTTTGGAGGTTAGCCCCTAGCGAGGTGGATCTCAATATATACAGAGTGTCCCAGAGGCTAACCTCACTTCTTACAGGTTGTTTTTTTTTGGAGAGTCGGTGCCGTATTCACAGCATTTGGCAGCTCCCAGGAGTTGGGGCAAAGATGCCCAGTTACTTACCTACGAGGCTTGGCCTTTGCCCTTTTGGTTTGAAATGGCATCAGTAGGCTCTTGCAGTTCCCCCCTCAACATGTTTATGGAGGGATCCTCTGGGACCCTGTCCTCTATGGTTAGGATGGGCCCTTAGGATGGGCCCATGGCTTCAAGGGGCCTATAGCCCAGGCCAAATCTGGTTTGCTGCCCCTTAGCCCTGACGGGGTCTCTTCTTCCTTGAAGCCATGGGCCCAAACCCTTCCCTTTTTGGCGGCCCCATTTGTGGAGCATGAACACTGCTGCATCCATTCCTACCCCAGTTTTGGTAGGGGTTTCCTCAGGCGACGCAAGAGTAACGGCTGAAAAGTCACACTCAAATCGATGGAGATCGGTGTCATCTACTGTATGCGGCATGTCAAGCACTTTTGGATTCTCAATATGTAGAGCGCTCCGCTCCCTGTCTTCTCTGCTCTCACCTATGATGGTGACGATTCTTTCGCCTAAGAAGAATCAGAGCTTTTGGTGTAGAGTTGATGGTATTGCCCTGATCTCATGTAGCCACGGTCGGCCCAATAGTAAATTAAATGTAGACTTAATGTCCATTACCTGGAAGGGGATAGTGAAGGTTTGCAGCCCGATGATCAGGTCAAGGTCTACCTCTCCTATGATTTCTCTCTAGGTGTTATCGAATCCCCTGGCGCTTGTTATTGATGACTGGAAGGTGTTGGGGTTTGCATAGATTTTGATTGCCGTCCTTAGAGGGCACACGTTCAATGCCGACCCGTTGTCTATTAAGACCAACGGCACCACCAGGTTCCCTACTTCCACTGTTATATTCATGGGCTTAGAGTGGTTGTTCCCCTCGAGCGACAGATCAGCATCAGTGAATGAGATGGCATTTGGGGCCAATACTTGCCCAATTATTTCTCCTACCTCGTCTGGGGTTACATGGGCGGAAACATGGGCGTCTTTGAGTGCTCCCATTAAGGCTTGAAAGTGGAGCGGGGACGTGATTAAAAAATCCCATACGGTAATATGGGCAGGTGTCCTCTTGAGCTGTGTTTCCAACACATGCTCTCTGGCCATTTTCTCAAAAGGGTTCCCTGCGGCCTGCTCTTATTCTTCTCTTTTCCTCTTACGGCCCCCGATGCTTCTGACTGTGTAGAAATCCTACCTGACCAGGTGATAAATTCGATCGTCTCTTCTTGGTCACGACCAGCATTCATGTTCGTCTGCTCGTAACTTAATGGCACTTAATGTGGGTCATAGGTGGGTTTCAGGATGAGGAAGGGAGTGCATAGTGATTCTGGGGCAGATTAGGCTGGGTATGTTGGGTTGTCGGGCCCAACCAGGTTGACTCCAATAGGGGGTGTAATGGTACTGGCGGGAATAAACAAAGCTGGGTTTGAGGGTGCGGAGGGGGTTTGTGCAGGCGTTACCGAGGCATGGTAAGACCAATGGGGATTGGGAGTGGGTGATAAGGGGAGTGGGTGAGGGGTTGTTTGTTTGGGTGGGAGTGGAGCTAGATTGGGGGCAAAATGGCGAAGGGATGGTGGGGGTGTGACTGGGATGGGGTGACTGGGAAACGTCGGAGGTGCGGGGTGATAGGGGTATGACGGGGTAGCGGATGGAGCAGGGGGGTACTGATATGAAGGGTTTGTAAATGGGGCGGCATGGTGGGGCGATGACGGGTTCATGGATAAAACGGGATAGACCGGGGGTGATGGAGTTGTGCATGGGGTGGGGTGATTTGGGGATGGTGGAGTTGTGTATTGGGTGGAGAGATTTGGGGGTATGTATGGGGTAGGGTAGTATGGGGATGGTGGAGTTATGCATGGCATGGGGTGCTTTGGGTGTGACGGAGAGGTATATGGGGTGGCTGATGGTGGGATAGTGTGTGGGATGGGGTGATTGGGAGGTGGTGTGTACTGCAGGGTAAATTGGGAGTGGGGCAAATATGCATATGATTGCGGCGAGGCTGGGCCCATTTGGATTTGATAGGCAGGAGCGGAAGTGGAAAAATATTACCCTAAATCTAGGGGCTCTTCTTGGTATGTCGGGGTGGGGAAATAATTGGCTAAATACAGCGGCTTGATTACCCCCATAATTGGTTTGCCCTCGTTCAGCCTGGGAAATAAAAACTCTTCTTGATTACTGATATAATCCGAGGGGTCAAACTCTTCTTCTTCCTCTTCTACGCAATGGATGTTAGGCCTGGGGCCTCCTGGATGCGGTGGCAGAGGGGCCTGATGGATGTTCTGATTCTGCCCTTGAGGAAGCGGCGGGGGAATAATTTTTCCCACCTCTATTAAATCTTAGATTGCGTGCTTTAGTGGGAAGCACCGGTCCGTAGGGTGACCTGGTCCCTAGTGGAAGTTACAATGCAGGTTCGGGTCATAGTTTCTTAGAATTTGATTGGGTGGGGGGCGAGGCTGGAGTAAATTGACCACACCCTTTTATAGCAACACTAGCAACAGGATACTTAAAGATTGTCCTAACGGCGTGAACACTCGTTCGAATCGTGCTCTCATCTATTCCTGGGTAAATGGGGCTCTCAATCCGTTGTTTGGCCTTGGTGCTTGCTCAAAACGGGCTGGGGGTGGTTGTACAGCCTGGAGCTGTACCTGGGGGGCATTGGTATTGGTCTGGGGGTAAACGATGTTCTATACCTTTGTGCCTGGTCTTCTTTTGATTCTTGGTTCGATAACTTTTTGAACCCCGGTGTCCCTGTTGGTCATGCTCCTTCCCAACCTGCCCTCTCTAACGACGTCTTCGCAACGGTTGGCATTTCGGACCAAATCAGCAAAACTGGACTGTTGCTTATATACCAAAAATTCGGTGATGACTGGGAGAGTTCCCTTGGTTATCAATTCAATCTGCTCATCATCAGGAATCCGGTGGGTCACCTGGACAACCAATGCCCTCCACCTTCCTAGGTTGGCACTGAAAGTTTCATCATGCCTCTGCTTCAAACGAGCCAGATCCGACTTCCTTGGCTCTATGTTCATGTTATAGACATATTGTTCTTAGAATAAGTGTGTCAGATCTTTCCAAGTTTTGGTCATGGACAGCTCTAGGGATGTGAACCATCTCAGTGTTGGGCCCGTCAAACTCTTTTGGAACACTTTGATGAGGAGTCGTTCATCTCTGCCGTACTGGCACATATCCCCACAGTAAGATTTTAAGTGGGCGATGGGATTGCCAGTGCCATTATATTTATCGAATGATGGCATCTTAAATTTTAGTGGCAGGGGGACATCCGAGAATAGACATAAGTCTGAAAAGTATGTCGAATACAGTTCTTCTCCTCCCATCTTCGTCAATTGCTTTTATATTCTGTCTATCTGTTCTTTCAACTGCTCTAATTTTTTTGAGGCTATAGCTGGGACTGCCTCCCCCTAATTTTGTTCGGCCCCGGGTGTGACGATGATGGGCCTGGGGGGGCCGAAACTGGCAGCTCCTCCACTATTGCAAATTTCATCCTCCTCGTACTATTGGTCATTGTACTAGTGAGGGGCGAGGTCCGCTATTTGGACCTGGGGGGTGATGGGTTGGATGACCTAGTGGGGCCACAAAGCTTGTAAGGGATGGGGAGGAGTGAATGGATGAGTGGTTTGTGGATGAGTGATGTGCTGAGCTAGGTGCACATTCTGGGGGTGATGGGGGTGTGGTTGATGTGGCGGGATGTTGTAGGCATGGTTTTGAGGAATGGGGTGGATCAGATTTTCCGTTGGAGGTGGGATGGGGGCATAAGGGGTATAGGTGAATGAAGGGTACTGGTGAGGGGGTAAGGGGTTTGTGAACGGGCTTTGATGAGTGTGGGTGGCTGGACCTTGGGTTTGGGCTTGATGGTTTTGTAATGCTTGGGTTGATGGGCCTTGGGCCTAGGTGTGGGGTTTGGTATGATTTTAGGCTAATGGGCCCTGTTGGGTTTGGGCTAATGGGCCATGTGGGTATTGGGTGTGGGATGATGGGCCTTGGGCTTGGGTTTGATAGGTTTGGGTCCAAGGGCCCTGGGGGGTTTGGAACTGGGCCTGGATCTGATGAGCTTGGGCCTGGGCCTGAGTCTGGTGGGTTTATGCCTGGGGCCATGGGGCTTGAGGGTTTTAGGCCTGGGTTTGGGTCTGATGGGTTTGGGTTTGGGCCCATGGGCCTTGAGGATTTTGGGCCTGTGCCTGAGTCGGATGGGTTTGGGCTTGGGCCCATGGACCTGAGGATTTTGGGCCTGGGTCTGATGGGTCTAGTGGGCTTGGGCCTGGGCCTAAGCCTAGGTTTGGGCTTGGGCCCATGGATTCATGTGGGTTTGGTCCTGAGATGAGTGGGCTTGGGTCTGTTAAGCTTGGGCCTGGGACTGGAATTGAGGTGGGGGATCTTAGATGGTATGAATGATGGGTGGTTGGGCATGGTCATGGGGGAATGGGGTATGGAGGTTTTGGAGACTTAGATGTGGGGTTTGGAATGTAAGACTCCGAGAGGTAGCCCACAGGTCATACATCTTTCTCATGTCCTCCATTGAGGGCATGGATTCAGGTGTGAGATTGGAGGGTGATGGCCCATTCAAGGACGGAGGGGGTTGGGTGAAATTGGGCATGACCTGGGTATGGCGGGTATGAATGATTGTGCTTAGAGGGTGTGGATGTATGGCTATGGAAGATGGTGGGTTACTGGTCACACCCTGGGAAAAGTTGGGCATGACCTGGGTAAATAGGGAGGTATATTGGGATGTGGATGGGCCATTTATGTGGAAGGCAGGTGAGATGAGGTGAATGGGATATAGGATGTAGGAGGCATGGATGACGAGGTGGACGGGATGTAGGAGGTAGGCGGGGGATGGGGGATGGGGCTCCCAATGGGGTCTTTGGGAGTAGGGAGGTGCGATAAGGGTGTATGGATGGGAGATGGGGATGTATGGGTCGGTCGGGAAATGAGGTGTTTCAGTAGAGGATGAGATGGGGGTATGTTGGGAAAATGTAAGGGCGGGGGATGGGGGGGATGTGAACACGGGTGCCCCAAATGGGCCCGTGACATCGAACCGAGTTTGGTTGAAGGTGTTGGGGATCGGGTCATCTCCTATGGGTGATGGGGGTGTGGTTGATGTGGCAGGACGCTGTAGGCGTGGTTTTGAGGCATTGGGTGGACCGAATTTTCCGTTGGAGGCGGGATGGGGGCATAAGGGGTGTAGGTGAATGAAGGGTATTGGTGAAGGGGTATGGCGTTTGTGAATAGGCCTTGATGAATGTGGGTGGATGGGCCTTGGGTTTGAGCTTGATGGTTTTGGAAAGCTTGGGTTGATGGGCCTTGGGTTTGAGCTTGGAGGTTGGTATGATTTTGGGCCAACGGGCCCTGCTGGGTTTGGGCTAATGGACCCTGTGGATATTGGGTGTGGGGTGATGGGCCTTGGGCTTGGGTTTGATAGGTTTGGGGCCAAGGGCCTTGGGGGTTTTGGAACTGAGCCTGGATCTGATGGGCTTGGGCCTGGGCTTGTGTTTGGGCCTGGGTTTGATGGATTTAGGCCTGGCTTAGGGTTTGATGGGTTTGGGCTTGGGCCCATGGGCCTTGAGGATTTTAGGCCTGGGCCTGGGTCTGATGGGTTTGGGCTTGGTCCCATGGATTCGTGTGGGTTTGGTCCTGAGATGAGGGGACTTGGGTCTGTTGGGCTTGAGCCTGAGCCTGTAATTGAGGTGGGGGATCTTGGATGGTATGAATGATGGGTGGTTGGGCATGGTCATGGGGGAATGGGGTGTGGAGGTTTTGGAGACCTAGATGTGGGGTTTGGAATGTGGGATTCCGAGAGGTATCCCATAGGGCATACATCTTTCTCATGTCCTCCATTGAGGGCATGAGTTCAGGTGTGAGATTGGAGGGTGGTGACCCATCCAAGGACGGAGGGGGTTGGGTGAAATTGGACATGACCTGGGTATAGGAGGTATGAATGATTGTGCTTGAAGGATGTGGATGTACGGCTAAGGAAGATGGTGAGTTATTGGTCACATCTTGGATAAAGATGGGCATGACCTGGGTAAATAGGGGGATATGTTGGGATGTGGATGGGCCATGTGATAAGGTGGATGGGATATAAGATGTAGGGGGCATGGATGATGAGGTGGATGGGATGTGGGAGGTAGGCAGGGGATGGGGCTCCCGATGGGGTCTTTGGGAATGAGGGGGTGCGGTAAGGGTGTACGGATGGGAGGTGGGGATGTATGGATTGGTTGGGAAATGAGGTGTTTCAGTAGAGGATGAGGTAGGAGCATTTTGGGAAAATGTAAGGGCGGGGGATGGGGTGGATGCGAACATGGGTGCCCCAAATGGTCCCGTGACATCGAACCGGGTTTGGGTGAAGGTATTGGAGATTGGGTCTTCTCCTATATGGGAATGGGATGGGGATGATGGTGGGGATGTATCGGCGCTCGACATGATCCGCTGACGAGTGTCGTATCGATGCCTTGGGTAAGGGCCGAACACTTTCCTAGTTCTTTTTCTAAGGGTTGGGTTTGAGGTCGCCATACTGACGGTCGCACCGAAAGTGCGCGTATATACGGATTTTTGATTTTTCTATATATTTATTTTTTTTAGATTTTTCAAATGAAAATTATCTCCCCTATTTAAATGAATGATGATCTGGTGCCCTAGAAAAATTCCCGTCTCGGGTGATATATGCACCTTTAGTAGGTCCCACGGCAGGATCCGACACACTTTGGAAGAAGCAAAAGGGAACCCTTTCGTTCTATTGAAGGTGAGGGAATCCACGCAAACGACCCAATCCCCCGGAGCAAATCAATGAGAAGTCGCCTTCTTTTGACTGGGCGGGGGCATATTGGGTGTTAAAATGGGAGGCTATCAGGGCACTAATACCGCTTAATCGGGAACTTGGGTGGTGGAATATATCATGTATTATATACCGACCAAATTAAGCAGATTTGATCAGGCGATATATTATATATACCGCTTAAATCAGATTTTTGGGCGATATATTATATACTGAGTATTTCGGATTTTTGCGGGCGATATATTATATATGCCTGCAAAAATAGCTTCAACTTGTTTTGATAGGAAACAAGCCCACAATGAGTCTTTGAGGTTTTTGGGAGGGATGCTCCCGAGGATTGCTGTGTATGTTATCGGGTCCCTCCTCTCCTCTTCCTAAGGATACAAGGCTGAATTCGGGTTGTCTACGCTCTCACCATCGGGGATTTTACGGCTTGATCGGAATTGGCAACCCAACCGATATACCTCCGGTGCAAGCGCCTTCTCAGGTACTGGAAGGGGTGGTTCTTTTCAAGATCATCACCACTAGGGCTGCCGCCTTACTGGGAATCGGGTAAGTTATATCTATGCCTAAACCCCCCGAAAACTACCCAAAACATGTAAAAACAGATTTGATTATGTCCCCACACTGTTGGTTCACTTTTAATTACAGATTTTTAAAAGGGAGTGAATTTAAGTCCAAAATCGGCCTGGGATGATAGCCCGCGTCACCAACGGCGTTCAATGGTGAGATATGATGACTGAAATAAAGAGCGCACGTAGGCCGCCATACGGCTAAGGCTCATAAATGACTAAAATTTAAATGACGTGGAAAGTAGATGCGAGCAGGCCCGCCAAACGGCTAAGGCGGCTTAAATGACAAAATCGTAAAAAACTAAAATTTAAATGCGCAAGTAGGCCCTCCAATCGGCTAAGGCACTTAAAGGACTGAATCGTAGGAGTGAGTATGTTAGTAAAAATAATAAAAAATAAAGGAAAATAGCAGAAAATCAGAACAAAAAAATAGCCATGGTTAGTAAAAAAAAATAAAAAGGAAGGCCAACAAGAGGGGAAGCGCTAAGGTGATATCCCCAGCAGAGTCGCCATCTGTGCGAGCATGGATCCTCTTGGACCCGTAGCGGCGATGCACTCGCGATGGAATAAAATGTAGAGTCGCCACCCGGAGCTTTTGGTGACCCGGGAAACCTTTAAATCAATATTTTGAGCACCGAAGTGCTAAATATGACTCTGATTTACCGGTCTTTGCCAAAGGCTCTAGGGTAGGGGCTTCGGTTATCGATCGGGAAGGGTTTAGGCACCCGATCAACCTGCATGTAGCGGTATCTATCTATGGCCAAAAAATAAAAATAAAAGGGCAGAGCTTCCCCTTGCCCGAAGGCAATACGGTCCTATCAAGCTTTGAGCCAAACCGAGATTTCGGCAGCGTAACGGCTTGAATCCTTGGACGGAGGAAATACCAAGAAGGTAGAGGAAGATTAGGGTGAGCCAGAGCTCACGAGCCCTTGTTGCATCATAGAAGACCTTCACTTCGGCGTGCTTCCAATGGCTTTAAATGGCTTAAACGGTAGAGGAATAGGTTCTAATGCTAGGATTCGGTAGATAGGAAGTGTGGGATGAAGCTAGGGACTAAGCTTGACTAACAAGGGATGATCTAATGGTTGAAAAGGGTTGAAAAGGATGAACTAAGCATGCTGGCATTCTGCTTGAAGAATGCAAAATAACACATATTTTTCTCACTAGGGCTCTCTCTCTTAAGCTTAACTCTCAACCTTAATTTTTCAACCCTTTGGGGAAGAGGGGGGGCTCTGTATTTCTAGATAAGAGGTGGGTTAGAGGGTTATTTAAGAGCTAATTGGTTTAGCAATTAGGTAATCCTCCATCTAAGGTTTTCTAGGTTTTTAGGGTCCTAGGGGTTTGGGAAATTGGTTTCAATGGCGGATGATGGGGTGTGACCATGGGTGACTTAAGGGCTGCCAATAAGCTCAAAGAGGGTGCAACCAACCTTAAGACACTCACCTCAACCAAGGGGATGGTCAAAGGGTCAAACCAGATGGAGGAAATTCGTGAATTTAATGATAGTTACTGTAGCTAAGCTGGGCGTATATATTGCATACGCCCAGTTTATGCACAGTAATTTTCATGAAAACCAGGGGGAATCTGAGAAGATGGGTGCCCGTGTTGGTGGCCACCTATGCTGGGTGTATGTATTATATACGCCCGGCCAAATTTGGCCCAAAAATGCAGGCATGTATAATACATACGCCTGACCAAACTGGGGCCAAATTGCTGGGCGTACGTAATACATACGCCTGAGCAAAAAGTCATGATTTTATGTGAAACTTCCAGCGGCCATAACGTTTGAACCACAACTCCAAATTGGGTAATCTTTGGCTCGTTGGAAAGATGGAAAAGTCCTCTTTCCAACAGTGTGTGGCTTATCCTTAGTAGTGGTCTGTATAAAAATTTGTAGCTCTCCTCCCATCAAATTCTCCGAAGGGTTTAAGTTGAGTCTAGGAAGGGATCCTAGGGTTTAGGGGTGATCTCTAAGGGTTGGGGGAATGGTTCTAATGGATTTTAGGGGATTCCTAAAGGCCTAGATAGATTTCCAAGGGTTCAGGGGTGCCATCGGAAGCACAGGGGTGCATTTCTCTCGGAGTATAGACTGATCGAGCCTTGGGCCGAATTTGGGTGTCTACAGACAAAGAAAGGAAGAATTCGTGAGGATTGAGAAGTTTGATAGGATCCAAGAACCTATCGAGCAGCTGAGAGAAAGAAAGAAATCATCCTGTCGAAAGCCTGCCTGAGGGGTAAAGGGAACCTATCGGATGGTTGCCTGAACCTATCGAGATGGAGAAGCTGGAGCTCAGACATATCGAAAGGTGCTTGAACATTTTGGCAGGAGTGAGAGCAATCCTATCGAAATGCTGGCATGCAGAGCTGAACCTGTCAAAAAGCTTTCCCAACCTGTCGAATGCTCTAGACAAAGGGGCAGAGAACGCTGAAGCTTCAAGAGAAGGCTCATCCTATCGAAACTTATCGAAGAGATCTAAGAACCTAGTGAAAGGTTAAAAAAGCTCCATTTGAACCTGTTGGAAGCTTCCTCAACCTGTTGAAATTGTGTGAAGAACTTCTCAGAAAATAGGTTGTTCACACGCTGTAACTTGGTGACTTGCTACACGCAACTCGAGGCACTTTGGTGACCGACACGATGATCCTGAAGATGCATTAGGAAACCCTAACCAACCCCACGTGCTCTGACAAAACTCTAACGAACTCTGAGGACCTTCTAGAAGAGAATATTGATAGGAGAAATGAGAGGAAAAAGCTGTATAATGAGATCCCCAATTGTGATTGGGGGAGATCGAAATCTGGAGATTAGGGCTTGCAACCAAATTCTATTCTCCCTCCTTTAGCTCAACAATGGTTGGCTAACTCCCTCGGAGCAGCAAGGGGTGAGGTCTAATCTGTAATTGGATAAGGTTGAGAGTGTTATTTGTGGGTCAATTGCTACACAGACTACAGATCTGAGAGTATTTCATTGTAGAGTGAATTTTATGTAATGTAAATGTTGATTTTATTATTTTAATTAGATCTATAGTTCCCTTGGTTTCATTTGGTGCTTAATCAAATTTGTGTAGAGGAGTTTGTTGATCAGCTCACCTACTTAACTGGTAGACCTCTTGGATACCATTTGATCTCCCTAGATCTGATATCCCTGTAATTGCCTGTGTCTGTGACCTGGTAATTGCAGCATCTGTAGTGGTTTTAATGCTCTAATTAAAACCTTTGAGTTTGAGGAAATCTATAGGAAGGTCTGCGACCATTGAAGTGGACAGACCATAGCCTTAAGATCAGTTCAATCTCTGGTTTCATTTAGATTCTTCCACCTTAAACCTTTGGGTCGGATGAAGTCTATAGGATGGTCTGTGACCACTGAAGTGGACAGATCATAGCCTTAAGATCAGTCAAATCCCTTGGTTTATAGTAGAATCTTCTACTCTGTAGCTGTGCTTGTAGCCAACTGAGGGATTGGTGTGCTTTGAACCCCCTATAACATGATCAGCTCAATCCAATTGTAGTAAGTCCAAACCCCAAGTTGTTCTCCATTTTCCATTTCTAATCCCTTCCAATTGTGAGATCTAAACTCTAGATTCGATCCCAGTTAATTCTGCATTTTATTTGTAGTTTAGCTTAAGTGACAACCCTTTAAAACCTCTCCCCTTTCTTTTACTAACCTAGTATTAGGTAGGGTGCCAAATCTCTTTTCAAATCTGGAGATTTACCATATTTGCAACTCTCCTCCCTGTGGACATTCCCTTACTTAATCTTTTAAAACTTGCTACAACAGGCCCTGAATACTTACAGGTCTGCGTGTGTGATCTACCTTGAATTGAGTGAATTTAAATCTCTTTTTGAATGCAAGGCAATTTCCCAACAAGTTTTTGGCACCGCTGCCAGAGAGGTGTGCCTCTAAATTGGTAGATCTAAGTTTGTTTTAGTTTAGATCATAGATCTGTGATAGTTTGTTTGATTTTTCACTAACTGTGTTTGTAAGTCCTGTTGTTTTCTAGTTCTTTTTATCATTTCATCATATCTGGAGCTACTGCTAAGGAAGAACATTGTGCTAGAGGCTCCTCTTGAGTTTGCTTCCCGCTACCCCTGTTAATTTGTCAAATCTGTTGATTTTGTTTTAGATTCATTGGTCATTTGTTTTTGTTCTGGATTATTGTGTTTGAAGATTTGCTCTGCAGTAATATTGTGAGTGGTGTATGTTTGGAAGGAGAACTTTGACCCTCAAATTGTTCCATTAAATCCAAAGGTTGAAAAAATTCTCAGATCTAGACAGATTTCACCCACATCTATTGTAGCTAAATCTGCCGAAATGGGTGAGCAACACCAGCCTAGAACTCTAAAGGAATTTAATTCATCAGGGGTTTACAATTCCCCCTTCTCCATTCAATTCCATGCTGCTCAAGAAAATTATGAAATTAAGTCTTCCACAATCCAGATGCTACCCTCATTCCATAGCCTGACCAAATACGATCCATACTAGCACATTGATGAATTCTTAGGACTGTGCACCACTTTCAATATCACAGGTTTAGGGGAGGAGACAACCAGGATGAGACTCTTTCCTTTTTCATTGAAGGATAGAACCAAGATCTGGTTATCCATGCTTCCCCCCAATAGTATTCAGTCCTGGAGCGATCTTCAATGTCAATTTTTGGCTAAATTTTTCCCCATGTCCAAGACAAGCCAGTTGAGGAAGGGCATTATCTCATTTACTCAAGATCCAACTGAGGATTTTCACCAATCTTGGGAGATATTTAAAGAGCTCCTAAAGAAATGTCCCCATCATCAAATCCCTGAATGGCAACTTGTTCAAAGTTTCTATTAAGGGATTGACTCCAAAAGCAGGGATATGGTTGATGCCTCTTGTGGTGGTACTTACCTCCACAAAACTACTGAGGAAGCTTGGGAGTTGTTTGATATCATTAGTGAGAACTCCATGCAAAGGGAGACTTTGTCTAGGGATTTAGACCCTCCTAGAATGGTGAAGGAGAATACTTCCAGAGGGAAGATATATGAGGTAAATGTGCATAGTGATTTGGAGAAGAAAGTGGACAGTTTGGCATTGAGATTTGATAAGCTCATAGGAACAATGCAGTCAACCATGGCTACTAGAGTGGAGGAGGCATGTGCTATATGCCAGTCCCCCACTCACTCCCTTGAGGAATGCCCATCAGCTGTCCAATTTCCAAATTTTGTTCTAGAGCATATGGCTGCCACCCAGTCCTATGGGCAATAGCCTACTGCTGGGTGCCAATGGAGAAACCACCCCAACTTGAGGTGGAGACAAGATGCCTACCCAAACCAGCAGCAGCAACCATAATAGCCCATGCCCTACAAAAATGTTCAACCCTACCACCAAAGTTATGTTCCCAAGCCTCATTACCTGCAGCCCATGACCCAACCTGTGTAGCAACCTGCACCCCCTCCAGCTGTGAGATTGCTTTCCTTCGAGGAATAAGTTCTGGCCTCATTACAGAATTTGGGTCCCTTATCTCAAACTGTGCACTCTCATAGCCAAAGCATTAAAAAGATAGAAGATCATCTTGGTCAGTTGTCTAATGCTTTGACTAAGAGAGAGGAAGGGAGGCTGCCTAGCCAACCATTAGATAACCCAAGGAGGCAGTTTGTAGTGGGTGAAGTTTCCTCCACCCATGAGGAAGCTAAATCTGTTACTACATTGAGGAGTGAAAGGCTGGTGGAAAATCAAGTGGGTTGTGAGCCTGTGGGAAATTTGAAAAAAGAAAAAGAAGTGGTTTTCGAAAGGACACAACAAGAGCCACCAGTGGTGGACAACCAGGAACAACCCAGTTTGAATAAGAAAGAGAATGAGGATTCTCAAGAAAATGAGGGAGTAGTCTCACATTTGCCATTTTCGAAGGCATTGCAAACACCTTCCCCTTTTGACAAAGGGCAAGGAAAAATAGAGGAAATGATGGAAACTTTTAAGAAAGTGAATATCAACTTGCCTTTACTTGATGCAATCAAGTAAATTCCAGCCTATGCCAAGTTTCTAAAGGAGCTACGCACCCATAAAAGACAGTCTAGGATACATTTATCCAAGAAGGTTTTTTCAGCAGAAAAGGTAAAGCAAATTCTGTCTATTGCAACCCCCACAAAACTTCAAGACCCTGGAGTCCCCACTATCCCCTGCATCATTGGGGATCATAAAATTGAGAAAGCCTTATTAGATCTGGGAGCCAATGTGAATTTACTGCCATATACAGTATATGAGAAGCTGGGCTTAGGAGAGTTGAAGCCCACACATGTGGTCTTGCAACTGGCTGACAGATAAGAAAGGAAACCTGCGGGGATCATTGAAGATGTCCTGGTGGGAGTTGACAAGTTCTTTTACCCTGCTGACTTTTTGGTGCTAGACATGGAGCCAAGCAGATGTGTTTCTTCCATATCAGTGATTTTAGGCAGGCCCTTTTTGGCCACGGCTAATGCCTGCATTCAATGCAAGTCAAGAGTCATGGAAGTCTCCTTTGGTAACATGAAAGTAAAGTTTAATGTGTTCAACACAGCCCATCAACCCCCTCTAAATGAGACCTTCTTTTCCATTGATATACTAAAAGAGGTTGTGCCTGAAAACTCACATCAACTGCTGCAGGGCAATGGTTGGTCTACAAAGGCAAAGCAGCACTCAGGGGATGGACATCTGCTGCAGAAAAGATCCACAAAAGGTGACAAGTTTGATGAGCCAGAGGAGATCGTTGACCTTCCAGATCCTCCAAGCTAGCCCTTGAGTTTAGTATGTATCATCTGTACCATATTTTGCTTTTGTTTTAGGTGTTTACTTTGTGTTTTGATTAATGTTCTTTTGCAATAAAAATGCCATGATAAATACTAGGCTATCATTTCAATATTGTTAGCTGTCCTGAGATAATGGGAGCTTGTCCACAAGGAAAACAAATCGTAGGGCAGCACAACAACAAAGCTTGCTGAGTGCTGAGACTGAGAGTTCACCCTTCGTTAGGTTACATGGTGATTTTGACAGGATATTTGATGGTTTCGATAGGCACTGAGACTTTTCTACAGGTGAAACCAACTTCTCGATAGGTTAACAGGGGCAAAACGAAGATTTCGATAGGTTCTAAATACCTGTCAGGAACCTATCGAAAAGATGAATCGTGTACCATTTAAACCTATCGGAAGGATGGGTCCACCTATCGGGATCCTATCGAATCATCCCTTTTGAAAGCTTTGTCTGCTAAGTTTTCGATATGACCCATTAACCTATCGAAACCGTCCATTTCATCCTATCGAAATTGTATTTCACCCTTTATATACCTGACGATAGGTCATTTCCGCCCCATTTGATACCTTCTGTAAAACTCTAGCTCTTTTCCTCATCTTTCGCCTCCCTCCTCTACTAAATCCTCACAGAACCTTCAGTTATTCAGCCTGCCATTTCGTAAGTACATTGAGCTTGCGTAGAGGAGTATTTTGCACCTGATTTTGGAGAAATTAGAGATGTGCATTGCGATATCTGTAAAACCCTAGGAGTTTTGGGGAAAGTTGCCTTCCCACCGCCAATCTGTTGTTGTTCTAATTATTAACCTCTAAATTTCATTACAAGTTGGTGAGTGAGCAATCCCTTAGAGTAAAATAGCTAAGCCTAAGGAAACTCTAGCAAACCTACTCCAGAAACCAGCCGCTTCTACCCCCAAATCCTCCAAGAAATCGAAGCCAGCTACCAAACTACCTGTGAAGAGGAAGCTCTCTGAGGAGATGCCTAAGGAGGCTCCTAAGGCCAAGAAAGCAAAAGCTGTCGAAATTCAGGAGCCTGAGGTAGAAACACCCTTATTGAGGGTTGTTCCAGCTGCGGAAGCCCCTTTGCCCACCCTTGACAGACCACCTATAGTGGAGCTTCTAGCTGTGTTAACCACCCCCAATGAGTTTGTGGATAATTTGAGTCTTGTCCCTAAGATAGACTTTGATCTGGCATACTTTTCCAACATTGGGGAGCGCGAGGGGACACTGGAATATTTGAAGAAGGAAGGTTTACTACCCCTGCTTACGCCCTTGAAGGAGAATGTGTACCCTAGGTTGGTTAAATTGTGGTACCAGAATTTGAAAAAGAAGGTGGTGCCTGGGAAAGAGGCTGTGCTGGTGATTATGATTGATGATTGGCAAATCACAATGAATAGCGAGGATATTGGGATGGCTTTGGGAGTTCCACAAAACTTTGACTCCAATAGATCTGAGGGAGCACCCAAATGGGTTACATTCAAAGAAATGGCTAAGGAGCTCACTAATAGAATTGTGGGATCTAGTGAATCTTTGATGAGAAGAGATCTTCAACCCAGTCTTAGATTCATTGATACCATTTTGAGGAAAAATGCTTATGTCACTGGGCACCTGCAGGAGAGAAGGCCCCCAATTGTAGATGCCTTGTACTACTATTCACAAGGGCAATTTTTTAGTGCACCTCTGTTGATTTTTGAGACAATGGTGGACATCAATAACAAATTGCTAAAAAGACAGGAATTTGCTAAAGGAGGTGGACTGCCTTTTAACAGGCTCATTACATGCTTGCTCAAGGCTAGGAAGTATGTGGTCAAGAGGAATAACCCAATGGAGAAGCTGACCACAAAAGTGTATGGGAAACGGGAATGGTCCACTAGCCTCACCTTAATTAAGAAGAGTAAGTCAACTGTAATGGAGGAGGCTGAGGAGGTGGCCACTACCATGGCAGCAAATCTTCCTGCTGCGATACCACCATCCATCCCTTCACCTACCCTACCTATCCCCTTACCCACACCTCCACCCACATTGCTTTTTCCCTTTGTATCTGTCCCTCTTCCAACAGATCTCTCTCCACCCACCTCTGGACCTATTTTACTTTCACCCACCACTCAGGTCTTCCAACCTGAAGTCCTTGTACCTCCTACATTCTCAGATCCCACCCCTACCATGTCTTCTCCACCCATTAACCAACCCAGTTCTGATTACTCCCCTCCTCAACCCCTTTTGCATACACAGAGTCTGGACTAATTCACTACCACTGGGTTCACTGCCCTCATGACTTCCATTGTGGAGGATGTTGCTCATGAATACACCCCACTTCCTGACTCCCCACACCCCCTCATTTTAACCATGCACCCTCTTCTCCTTTCCATCCCATCCAAACACCTGTCCCCTCTACCCCCACCAAGCCTGACACTTTCAACCAAATTCTCTCCCTCTTACAGTCCATTCAAACTCAATTGACAATCAATACCGACAACCAAGCCCTCATGAGCTCCTGCCTTCAATCCATTCAGTCCACACTCAGTCCACCCTCTCCAGCTCCCCAACCCTCTCACACTTCTCCACTCTCCCCGGTTCCTTCACCTCTCCATTTATCTCCTCCGTCTTCCCCCATTGCTTCACCTTCCACAGCAGCTACCCAGTCTGTGGAGGTAGCAGCTCCACCTTTTCCCATACCTCCTTCCCCATAATCCTTTACTCCTTCCTCCACAGCAGTAGCAGCTACTACAACTGTTGCATCACCCATTCACCCACTCTTGTCCCTCCTGTATCCAAAGAGGCCTCCACCCAAACAGAGCTTTGTCAGGAGTTGGTTTCCTCCACCCCCTCCTTTTCTTCCACTCCACCCCCCTCCTTGCCCATTATCCCCGGGTCCCACATCTACATTCCCCCTTACCTCACCCTATTGTATGCAATGAGGGGCAACCCCTTCATTCATAGAGATGTCCTGAGTGGTATGGCAGCCCTCCATGTTTCCCTGGAGGTCTCTTATGAGGAAAGGATTGCTCTCCTGGAATTGGAGCAGAGGTTCCAGCTGCGTGATATTTCTGAAGGATGGAAGGAAATCCTCACTCGTTATCAGTCGGCCAAACTCATTGCTGAGGCTCAAACTCGTATTGTCGAGTTTAAAAAGAAGAATGCTGACAAACTTCAGAAACAATTAGCCAATTCCAGGGATGTCATTAAGGCCACTCAGGAACTCGCTAAGACCACTCAACTCCATGCTGCGAAAAAAATTGAAATGCTAGAGAGAAGGATTGCCTTAATGACTTCTCAACCTTATCAACCAACTCCTCTTGCTTCAGCCCCTCCAGACAATCCTACCTCCACCCAACCTTGTCCACCTTCTTCCACTCAGCCTACTCCTATCCCACCTGTAGTTGTTCCCCCTCCTCCGTCCCAAGTTCCTCCTCCTATACAACTCACCCCTCCAAAACCTAAGAGGACTTATACAAAGAAGAAGGTCACTGCAACGAAAAATGTGCCCCCTGCTTCTGCTCGCACAAAAGGGAAGCAGCCTGCTACCCAATTTGAGGAGGTAGCCCCCACCAGGTCCCCACATGAAACCTCCTCCACTCTACTCTCCAAGGAAGAAAGAAGGCAGATTGCTGTTGCTCTTGGACTCAATCCTACTGCCCTCTTCCCATCTAATTCTGATTCAGATGATTTGTCCATTCCTCTTGCTGCCTCTGCAAAGAAAAGTACGAAATCTATTGCCCAGTCTGAGGTCCCCCAAGCAGTCCACCAAGAAGTTCCAACCACAAAGCAAAACTCCTTTATCAAAGGATGATTTGAAAAATCTGCAAGATTTATATGATTGGCCTGATGATGTGTGTAAATAAATGTAGTTTAGTTTTTCTGTTTTTCCCTTTGTACATATTTTTGCTAATTAAATAGTCATTGCATTTTGCATTTTCCCTTTTGTGTACTACCATGCTCCCCACAGTGAGGACACTGTTTAGTTTAGGTTTGGGGTGTGGCAGGTGTGCCAACCAATGAAATGAGTTAATGCTAGTGCAGCTATGTTGAAAAAGTTTTTGAAAATAAAGTGATTTCCCACCTGATTTTTTGGAAAAAGAGGAAATTAAAAACTTTTTAAAACAGAAATAAGTTGTAATCTAACAGTCTTCATGAAGTAAATGTCAACAATTTTTGAAAAAAAATTTGTGTAGTAAACCTGAAATGAGAAAAGACTGTGAGGATGCCCCCAAGAAAATTTTGATGGTTGGCCATACCCAGTGAGATTTGGGCCTGAAATTTTTTTTTTGAAGAGTGTCTTGACAATTTTTTCTGCTCTATGGACTGATTGGATCTAGTTTTTCTCACTAGAAGTTAGGCAGATCCAAGTTGAAACAGCTTGGCAGCATTCATGGCATTGAAGACATGAAGTAGGGCCATCCCTTGGACAGTTTGAGCTTAAAATGTCCCACCTTTGAACTGCCCTTGATACACACCGTTTGAGCCATAAAACTCCCAGTTTTCTTTGATGAAAACCAGAAAATTTGAACCTAAAACCTTTTTACCTATTTCAGTTCACCCTCAATCTGAGAAATCAGGAAAAATGAGAAGTGAGGTTAGAGGAGCAAGGTTCGATGGTTGATCAAAAAAGAAGGAAGCACATTTGGTGGTATGGTGGCATTCCTGCCCATAAAAAGAGAAATGGAGAAAAATACAAAAAATACAAAAAATAAAGGAAAAAAATAAATAAATAAAATCAAAGAAAAAGAATGAGAAAGAGAAGTCATTTCATTCAAAGACTAAAAAGAGGATTAGAAACTGAGCACTCCAAATCTAAAAGTTCAAGCAGTAAATGGAATTGTGCTTAAATGAAGAAGGTTGAGTTGCAAATCACCTCCTTACCTGGCTGATTTCTCAATTTGAATCCTTTTTACCCCTTTATTCTTTTGTATATTTCACCCATAAGCCACATTACAATCTAATAAAAAGACCTTACTGATCTGAAATGGATTAAGCTGTCATGTGGAGATGAGGATTTGTTTGATCTATGGTGCAAAGAATTAGAAATTTTCATAAATTAAAGCAATGCCTATGCTCATGCTTGCAGTCTTATTTGAGGGCTGTAATTGCTATTGAGTTGTATGAAATGATGCACCCTTCTATTTTTATTATGAGTGAACAGCCCTTGTGAGACTTGGGTCTGAAATCCAATTTGATGGGGGTAGTATCAAAACAGAATTCTTAAGTGAATGGTGAGCTCTGCATAAATTTTTAGGAGAAAGGCCTTGACATGAACTGATTGATGATGAAGGAATTACAGCAGAATTTCATGTTTTGAACTGATATTTTTATGCTAAAAATCTTTTAAAATTGAAGGTACATGGTGTGGAACTTATTTTATTTACTTAAACTCTATTTTAGCATGCTGCAAAAGTATTAACTGATTTTATTGGAGAAGTTTGTGGGTACCTTCACTAAAAACCCTCAGGAGACTTCACTCCTCAACTAGGGATCACCTAGGGGTTAAAAGGCTTAATTCATATGCTAAATGCATCCGTGATCCCTACGAAAGTGGCATTTTAATTTTCTTTGTTTTTCCTTTACTCGGGGACTAGCAAAGCTTAGGTTTGGTGGTGTGTTAAGTAGTGAAAAATGCCAGTTTTCACCCTTTAACCTGACCTTTGATGAACCTGTGAGCACACTAATAAACACCTGTTGAGTCTGTTTTGTAGATAGTAATAAAAGACAAGAATAGTGCAGAATACCACTCAAAAAGGCTGCACAAAGAAGTTCATCTCTCAGCACAGTGCAGACCCAGCAATGGCACATAAGAGGGTTGCACACCATTGGCCACTTGGGGCGTGTGGCAACAGCAAGACAGAGTTAAGAAAGTGAAAGCAGACAGAAAGCATTCCATCGAGAGGTTATCTAGAAGGCCTCGATAGGAGCTGAGGGCTAAAAATGGAGGAAATCGTATAGATGGAAGAGCGATAGGATCTAAAGACAAAGAAAGGAAGAATTCATGAGGATTGAGAAGTTCGATAGGATCCAAGAACCTATCGAGCAGCTGAGAGAAAGAAAGAAATCATCCTGTCGAAAGCCTGCCTGAGGTGTAAAGGGAACCTATCGGATGGTTGCTTGAACCTATCGAGATGGAGAAGCTGAAGCTCAAACCTACCGGAAGGTACTTGAACATTTCCACAGGAGTGAGAGCAATCCTATCGAAATGCTGGCATGCAAAGCTGAACCTATCGAAAAGTTTTCCCAACCTATCGAATGCTCCAGACAAAGGAGTAGAGAACCCTGAAGCTTCAAGAGAAGGCTCATCCTATCGAAACCTATCGAAGAGATATGAGAACCTAGTGAAAGGACCAAAAAGCTCCATTTGAACCTGTCGGAAGCTTCCTCAACCTGTCAAAATTATGTGAAGAACTTCTCAGAAAATAGGTTGTTCACACGCTGCAACTTGGTGACCTACTGCACACAACCCGAGGCACTTTGGTGACCGACACGATAATCCTAAAGATGCCCTAGGAAACCCTAACCAACCCCATGTGCTCTGACAAAACTCTAACAAACTCTAAGGACCTTCTAGAATGGAATATTGGCGGGAGAAACGAGAGGGAAAAGCTATATAATGAGATCCCCAATTGTAATTGGAGGAGATCGAAATCTGGAGATTAGGGCTTGCAACAAAATTTTGTTCTTCCTCCTTTAGCTCAACGATGGTTGGCTAACTCCCTCGGAGCAGCAAGGGGTGAGGTCTAATCTGTAATTGGGTAAGGTTGAGAGTGTTATTTGTGGGTCAATTGCTGCACAGACTACAGATCTGAGAGCATTTCATTGTAGAGTGAGTTTTATGCAATGTAAATGTTGATTTTATTGTTTTAATTAGATCTATAGTTCCCTTGGTTTCATTTGGTGCTCAATCGAATTTGTGTAGAGGAGTTTGTTGATCAGCTCACTCACTTAACATGTAGACCTCTTGGATACCATTTGATATCCCTAGATCTGATATCCCTGCAATTGCATGTGTCTGTGACTTGATAATTGCAGCATCTATAGTGGTTTTAATGCTCTGATTGAAACCTTTGAGTTGGAGGAAATCTATAGGAAGGTCTATGACCATTGAAGTGGACAGACCATAGCCTTAAGATCAGTTCAATCTCTGGTTTCACTTGAATTCTTCCACCTTAAACCTTTGGGTTGGATGAAGTCTATAGGATGGTCTGTGACCATTGAAGTGGACAGATCATAGCCTTAAGATTAGTCAAATCCCTTGGTTTATAGTAGAATCTTCTACTCTGCAGCTGTGCTTATAGCCAGCTAAGGGACTGGTGTGCTTTGAACCCCCTATAACACGATCAGCTCAATCCAATTGCAGTAAGTCCAAACCCCAAGCTGTTCTTCTCCATTTTTTGTTTCTAATCCCTTCCAATTATGAGATCTGAACTCTGGATTCGATCCCAGTTAATTCAGCATTTTATTTATAGTTTAGCTTAAGTGATAATCCTTTAAAACCTCCCCCATTTCTTTTACTAACCTAGTATTAGGTAGGGTGTCAGATCTCTTTTCAGATCTGGAGATTTACCATATTTGAAACTCACCTCCCTGTGGACATTCCCTTACTTACTCTTTTAAAACTTTCTACAACAGGCCCTGAATACTTGCAGGTCTGTGTGTGTGATCTGCCTTGAATTGATTGAATTTAAACCCCTTTTTGAATGCAAGGCAGTTTCCCAACAAGGCTTGGGTTGAGGGAGGAGTGACTGGCATGGAGGGTGAAGGGTGGCTGGTAAGGTAATGGCTGCAGATATGGGTGTGGTGCTGGCTGGCACAAGTAAATGGGTTGCCTGAGAGAGGGCAGCAGAGGGTGGAGCCCCAGATGCAGCAACAGCAGCAACCTCAGAGGTTGCAGGCACATCAGTCTTCTTTTTCCTCATCTCCATGAGAGTGCCATTGATCCCCCACTACTTCTTCCCATAATTTTTGGGGTTCAGGGCAATGGTCTCCTCATTCATGTCAAATGAGTACCTGCCTACCTTCAGCAAGGCTGTAATCAGCCTGTAGTATGGAAGGGAGTGGGGTTTCTTCTTGATTTTCACCTTCTTAGCAATGTCTTTCATCCCCTCAAAATTAACTTGGTAGCATCCAAGTAATGGCCCTTGTGAAAGGAGAAGAGTGCATTAGCAATAAGAAATCTCCTCTTCTGCTCATGTCCAGAGCAATAAACATTTTTCCTCAGCACCCCATCCATAAATCTGAGGTGGGGGTGCAGATCTCGCTTCCTTATTGATAACCCAGATGCAGTAATTCCTCCAGTCAGCTCTTTAGCAATATCTAGTATGGTGGCTGTCAATGGGGGACTCAAGCCACATTCAGGGTTGTACTGGGCAGGTCTCCCAAGGATCCTTGCAATGGCAGCTTGATTAAACAGCATCTCAAAATTATCAATTGGCATCAGCAATGCTGGGTTCACATCATCCCTAGTTTTGATTATGATGTTCTGGTAAAACAATTACACTAGTCTAGGGAAGACTAGGTGCATTGGGGGTCTCAGCAGGGGCAGCAAGGAGGCTTTGGTCAGGTACCCCATGGAAGCAGTTGTCTCAGGTAGCTCCTCAAAGAAATTTTTATCAAAAATTGTCTCAGCCTCCAGCTGAATAGCTATAATAAATTCATATGGGACCCTAAGGTATTCATTATCTTCTTCCTCTTCATCCTCAGGGACCTCAAGGGCTACTTCCTTGCCCATTTTCTTCTTCTTCTTTGACTTCTTCGGGCTTTTAGATGGTGGGTGCTCTCTGGCCCTCTTCTTAGGAGCAGATTTTATTTTGGTACTTTGGGCAGCAGCGGGCACACCTTTGCCTTTCTTTACCATTTTCTCAATTTGGGAGTCCTCAGAGGGTGTAGTTACCACAGGGGTCTCCACACTGGGAGCCTCTGTAATCCTTGCAGATTTTTGAGTAGGCACGGGGCTCCCAGCAGGTGGTGGAGTTACCAAAGCAAAGAAGGTGTCTGAGAATTTTGAACCCGTGGCCATAACTATCAAACTTCTCTAAATTAAGGTTTTAAAATCCTAGCAAATGAAATGCACTCTATAACAAATAAAATAGACCCCAAAGTTTCTCTCTGTTTCACAGAATTAATGTCCCCTTGAAGCAAATGAGAGAGAGAGAGAGAGAAAAATCTTACCAAACGACAGTTAGGGTTTCACTTCACACGCTGCACAGATGTCCAAATCCCCCCAAACCTAGGTCAAGGTGACCAGGAAGTGATGGGGAGCAAAAATGTATGAGGAAACTAGCTGATGTTGGGTGGAGGAGGTAGTGTAGAAGAAAGGAGAAAAAGGATAGCTCAGAAGTGCGCAGAGGAAATTAGGGCAAAAAGATAGAATGAAAAAATGGAGGAGTTCGCAGAGTTTATAGGGTTAAACCCATGCTTCACGCAGTTGTCACTATGCTCTCGCGGAGTACATTCCTCACGTAGTACACAATTAACCTTGCGAGAGGTTCAGTCGGGACAAAAAGTAGAGCCTCGCGAAGATAGATTTAAAAACTGCAGGTGCCTCGCAAGGTTCTTTGCAGAGTTACATTCAGGCTCAAGTGTGCGAAGCAGTTGTTCCTCTTTCACGCAACTAGAGTAGCGAGCCTCACGAGCATTAAAATGTGAGTCTCAAGGACCTCACGGGGCTCACTATCAGGCTGCAGCATAAATCGTTGTGCTCGCGAAGCTCTCACGCGGTACAGAGTATTCATTAAAACTCCACGAGAAAGCATCAGGTGGCTCACGAGCATTAGAATGTGGACCATTTAGTCTCGCGAGAGGGCAACACCTAAACATTTTTCAACATTGCAACATCACATATTCAAAATTCTAAAGATAAACATTCATATCAAATTCATGCAATGTGCTGTGAGAGCATCTCAACTAGCAGTAAAAATCATGAGCCTCAAAATTCGGATGACAAATGTGCACTTGCACTCAAAACAAAACCAAACAACATCAAATCAAACACACAATCAAAGCATTATTACCCTAAAATCAGTACTTGAAAAAGTTCTAAATAACACAAAACAAAACACACAATCAATACAAATGGTACACACATTTTTTTGGTTCTTCACCATTCACCTTCACTTTTCATGACCTCCTTAGTTGCCATGGCCTGCTGAACCATCATCCTCATGGGAAGAGGATACATCTCCGATCATGTACTGCCCCTTTGGATTGGCTAATGGTTGGCTAGGTAGTCTACCCTCCTCTCTTTTGTTCAAAGCATTACAGATTTGACCAAGCTGGTCCTCAATTTTCTTAATGCTTTGCCCATGAGAGTTCACAGTTTGGATCAGGCCCCCCAAATTCTGCATGGATGCCAGCATTTACTCTTCAAACAAAGAGAATCTAGACTATTGTGGGGGCAAGGCTAGCTGGTTGGGCTGTGGGGCAGGCAACTGAAAATTTTGTCGAGGTGGAAACCCTTGGTTAAACTGGTGCTGAGTTCTTTATGGAGCTACCAACTGCTGTTGTTGGCGTTGAGGATATATATCTTGCCTCCACCTCAAATTTGGGTGGTTCCTCTATGAGTACCCAGTAGGTTGCTACCCAAATGTTTGGGCAGCATTGACTTGCTCCATAACAAAATCAGGGAATTGATTGGCTAATGGACAATCCTATAGTGAATGTGTGGGAGATTGGCATATCAGACATGCCTCCTCCACTTGTGCAACCAGTCTAGGCTGCATCACATTTATCAATTTATCAAATTTTGAGCTCAAATTGTCCACCTTCTTCTCCAACTCACTTTATACCTTCACTTCATATATTCCACCTCTCAGGGTGGTCTCTTTCACCAACTAGCAAGGGTCTGACTGTCATTGCGAGAGAGTGACTCCTGCTGCATGAAATTTTCTCCTATTATGTTAAACAGCTCCCAAGCCTTATCAGTTGTCTTGTGGAGGTAGTTACCACCACATGAAGCATCCACCATATCCCTGCTCTTGAGATTAATTCCTTGGTAAAATACTAGCAATAATTGCCACATAGGAATTTGGTGGTGGGGGCATTGTTTTAACATCTCCTGGAATCTCTCCCAAGCTTCATAAAAATCCTCAGTTGAGGACTGAGTAAATGACAAAATACTTATCCTCATCTGGCTGGTCTTGTTCATAGGGAAGAATTTAGCCAGGAATTGGCTTTGGAGGTCACTCCATGTTTATATGATGTTGGCTGGGAGCTTAGAGAGCCATGTGTTGGCTTTGTCTTTTAAAGAAAAAGGAAAAAGCCTCAGTTTAGTGGCCTCAAGTCCCAAGCCAGCAATATTAAAGGTGGTGTAAAGTGCCAAAAATTGGTTAATGTGCTTGTAAGGATCTTCCTTGCTAAGCCCATGAAAGGATGGCAACATATTGATGGTGGAGGCTTTGATTTCATAGTTTCCTTCCACTAAAGGGAATTGTATGAAGAAGGGAGAGGTGTACTCCCCTGGTGCATTGTACTCCTTCAAGGTTCTTTGCCTCTCAGCCATGTTTGCTTGCTCAATTTCAACAGTAGGGCTTTGTGTGGTGTTTTTTGGTCTGAGAATCCTTTCAACCTCAAGATTTGGAGTTTTCACTCGGGGTTTAGGGACCTTCTCCCAAGCATACACCTACAAACTCAGCAAGTAAGAAAAATGCTTACAGCACTCAAAGAATTTCTAAACTAAAATACAACTAAACAAATTTACACTAAATGAATTATAATTCAATATCAAGGGACTAAGTTTAGGGTAAAAGAAGTGCAAACAGAGCTAGCTAAACTCTAATTGCAGCTCTAGCTTTTCCCTTCTGCTGTTGTCTACTTCTGCAAAATTCACAAAGAATTAGTAGTACTTTTATTCTACTATGGCATAACTATAAAGAATTTTTTATAATACAATATAATACAACTCAGGTCTATTAAAAAGATCAATAGTCCCCGATAGCGACGCCAAAAACTTGTTAGTTGATTTTTTTTATTCATTGTTTCCAGATTAAAGAGAGAAGCTGATTTTATTGTGTGGTGAGAATAAATTAAAAATCAAAATAAAATAAATGATGGAAACAACACAACTGAAATAATCCTAAGCATGTAAGATACAAGGCTATTGTAGCAAGTTTTGATAAGTAAGAGTTTGTCCCATAGAGAAATTAATCTAGAACCCAAAATGGACTTTAATAGTAGGCCTCCAGATCTGACTACAGATCTGGCAAACCTAAAGAAAGGGAGTTGGGTGTCACGCCTATACTAAATTACCTAAAGAAAGAAATAAAGTACAATCCTATCCTAAGAAAGGTTTATAAAGAAGGGGATGATGTTGTGTTAAAATAAAATAAAAAAGGGTCAGAAGTAAGCAGCTTAGGTTAAAGGTTCATTTAGTTATGTAACTCAGATTTAGGGCTCTCTCTGCAGCAAGTCTTTGCTGAAGTGCAATTACTAACCTCAACAAGGTGGAAATATCCAACTTAACCCATGCCATTTGGGATGCTCTTAAGGTTATAGTCTGTCCACTCAAATGGCCACAGTCTATCCTATAGAGTCTATCAAATCCCATTGATCAAGCCAAAAATTATTAATCTAATTCAAAGGAATAAGCTGATCAAACATCATCCAATGAATCAAATCAGCCCATGAATACCGTTGCAGACACTATGTTTGCCAGGCTACAAGCTCCCCAGTTCTGCGCACAAATCTAGCTGACATTCATAGGAGTTCCAACCCATAAAGCCCTGTGTATTGTCAAGGCCAGCGGCACATTGATGCCCACACAAAGGACCAGCAACAGGTTGAATAAGGATTGAAGCACAGCTGGTCATTGCTACAAAAGGCCTGTAATGACTCAGCTTCCCAATCCGTAATCACTACAGAGAAGCCAAATCTAACATCTGAAGGAGGTCAAGTAAGACAGAGGGGAGTTTGTTCTTGCACAATCTCTCACTAAGCCACAAGTCCAAGTGCAGAGAAGAATAATCCATCTCAGATCTGTGACCAAGTTTGCCCTAAGGCTATAGTCTGTCCACTCAAATGGTCACAGGCTATCCACAGAGACTCCCTTACCCATAAATACTGAAAACAGAATATGAAAACTATTGACTACCACCATGGTCCCAGGGCATCACGCTCAAGCTTCAATAGGCTTTTCAATACGCTCAAAACCTAAATGTATGCTATAGCCTGAACAGAACTATAGACAAATAGGAGAATAATAGATTGAGTAAGCATTTAAACAAAGATTCCATTGATCTAGTGTTATTAACAATGAAATCCCTTAAGGCAGCAGCCTTGTGCACAATAACTCAACACCAAATCCCAATGTTTACTGAACTATTACAAAACTTAAATAAAACTATACATAAATGCTTACCAAAGGTTTAGCCAGTAAGTGCTGAGCTAAGAGAGAGAAAAAATATATAAAAAGAGGTGATCAAACCCTAACCCTAACCTTAGCCTGCTTGAGCTCTCAGCTGATAAAGGTTGAAGGAGAAGGTGAATGATGATTTTCTAAGTTACAAGCACAGCTTATATACTTAGTCTTAACACTGTGGCTGAGAGGAGAGTAAAACCCTAATTCTTTCAAGTAGATGTGGCACTATTACAACCCTTGGATGTATTGGGATGCTTGCATCGGAATCTATGGCTCGGGATGTGTGCCTTAGACCTAGGGAAATCCCCAAAAGGTCCTTGAGTTAGGTTTGAGAAGTGGAGAGCTCGAGCTTCACGAGGCTGGCTTCTGCATTTCACTTCTGTCGCGCAGCATGCAGAGTGTTCACAGGGTAGATTTTGGCATGGAATATTATTGTCTCGCGTAGTAGAGCACCAGATGATCACGCAATTGCCTCAGCTTTGAATGTACTCGCACGAAAGGACTTTTAATGCATTGATTGCTCGCACAGAAGAGCTTTAAAACCTTCATTTATGAGGTACTCACACAAATGCCTTTGCATCTCGCTCGGTATAGACTTGAACTTTCAGGCATGCGAGAGCTGTGTGAGAATATTTTTGGGCATCTGTCTCTTTCAGAGCCACGTGAGAACTGCGCGAGGTTTCTACTATTGTTCGCGCCACATAGCCTCACTAGGTAGTGCGCTCTGCTGCACTAAGGCTTAATCCTCGCGAGAACTATGCGAGTGATATTTCTGAAGGCTTAGTGCGTGAAAGCTTTGCGAGTTTCTTCATATGATGCTTACGGCTAAAGTGTGCGACAGCTGCGCGAGAGCTGTTCTGTGATACACCTCCATTTGAACTGCGCAACTTCTTCATGAGCTCTGTTATACTACATGCCTTGGCTGCACGAGGGAGCTCTGCCAATGACTTAAACAGTGTGAGGCATCACCTCAGTTGTTTGAGATAAGTCAATGGCTCCTCTGCTACTATGCACATGTTTCTATTGCAGCTTCCTCCACTCTCACTTATACTTCTATCAGCTTCTAGACTTTATGGGTCTAGTATGACATGTAAAAATAGTCACCATGGTGTTCCATCACTTCTGGTTTAGCTGTCATCTTTTACTTGAAATCTCTCTTCTTAGCACCAAAAGCACTAACTCTGTGTTAAGCTGCATAATTTATTCCTAACTACAAAATAGGCTAAAAAGAAGTTATTAGTGAGCTTCAAGGTCCAACAAAGGCTAGGTTAAGAGGTGAAAAGTGGTACTTTTCAGTGATTAACAGGTGCATGGTGCATCCCGTCGCATGGCATGAGCTAACAGAGGGATTTTACTCAATTGAGGTACAGGGGCGTCAATCAAATGTCCAAAACAAGGTTTAGGGACCGATAATAAAAAGCTAAAGTATCATGTAATATCGAAGGCTTTTACAAATCATGTCAGACCGAGCGCGTCATTGCTCACACCAATGTGCGTCAGGCGTTCCTTTTCCAATAGGCATTTTTAAATTCTTAGACTCTATATGCTCAATGTTCAGTTTCCTAGGGGAATAGTCGGTTTGGGTGAGATTAGAGGTGGGAGTCTTGTGAGGTGTGCTCAATTGAATTTCGTGCAGTGGCACGTGCGCTTGATTCATCTGGAGTCGGCCTCTAAGTTGGGAATTCTAATCCTAATACATCTAAACAAACGATTTTGCGCAGTGGAGTGTGTGCTTGATTTCGAGTTCAAGGGTTGGTCTGTAGATTGGGTATTCTGAGTTGGGTATTCTAAGTCGGGTATTCTACTCCTAATGTGCCTGAACAAATGATTTTGTGCAGTGGCATTTGCACTCGATCCAATTCTGTGTTGTGGAATACGCGCTTTATTACAAGTTTAGGCGGTCTTAGGAGTTGCAGGTCAGGTTTAAGTGTAATTTATTATGCGTGGGTGATAGGGTGCTTAATCATTTTTTTTTTTTGGTATTTAAAGAAAGGTGATTCAGGTCTATTTATCTTGTTACTTTGTTCTTCTTTTCTTCTTTTTTTTTCTTTTGCTTTTTTTTTGTTTGTGTTTGTTTTGTGAAGTAAGGTTTTTGAAATAAAGGGGTTTTGAAATTTTGAAATTTTAGGGATTTTAACTTAAGATCAATTTGATGGTAAAACGACGGAAAATGTGGCTTCCGAGACGTCGATGAGCAGATCCACCGGTACGGGATTTGTGGACCCAACCGTTATTATGGTTGTTAAGATGACACTTGGCATGCCGGATACTCCATCTAACCTTCTCGGCGAGTACTAATAATTGTCTCTTATGGGAGGACTACAGTGATTCGCTAGTTAAGAGAGACGAGTTTTAAAAATATTTGACTTAATCATATCTAACTATATATATATATACGAGGAATATCAGTATTTGAAAGGAAAAGTGGGTAGTACTTACCTGGGTTGTGCTTAGCTTGTGGCAGGATTGGTGATGTTGTAGTGTCGCGATGGTTCCGCGATGGGACTTTGTGGCTATTATTGTGATGTTGTGCTCTGGATGTAATGTTGCGATAGGACCTAGGGATTTCTTCTTTCCCTTTGGCTGATGTGGCAGGGCTTGGCAGTTGTGATGCAATGTCTTGAGAGCAATGATGTTGCGATGGGACCTGGGGATTCTCCCTTTCTTTGGTTGCTTGCTGGGTGAGTCTTGGTGGGACGTGGGGATCAATGAGAGAGAGAGAGAGACCTTTGCCTTAGTGATGGGACATGATCAATCTTTCCCTCTTTTTATCATGCAGCATGGCATGTGTTGTCTGAGCTTTCTTTTTCAGGTAGTGATGTTCGCGATGGGATGTCTACTGAATGTAGTTAGTGATGGCGTGCTAGTGGGATATTAGCGTGATGGGACATTGGTATCTTTCTTTGGTAGATCTTAGGTTATAAAAGAGATCATGTTATGGTTGCGTCATGATTGACTTCATCTTTGGGCGATTTGCTTTCGACTTTTCGTAATGGGTTATGAGGGTACATTTAATTTATTGTGATGGGACTGGGTATTGAGGTGATATCGCATGTGTGCACATTATCACGGTGGGGTCCTCCTTCTCTAGTGGGATTGCGAGGGTATTATGATAAGGGGAATATGTCTTGCTGCGACGGGACCAGGAGATGATCGATGCTATAGGATGAGTGAATAGGTCTTTCTTTTCTGTCAGGACAGCCTGTGAGGCTACATGATGGGACATGAAAGTCTTGACCGTAACAGGATAAAAGGTCTTGAGGGTGTAAATTTCATCCAAAGTCAGGTATTACGCACTTGTTTGTGGGTGCTCAATGTGATTGCATGCCTGTGTTCAGGCATGCAATCTCAGGCTTTATGGGTTGTTTACGCGCGTGTATGTGTGCGTGCAATTAGATTATATGCTATAATATAGCGCGTGACCGAGGCGTCACCAGGTCAGTGTACAGGTGACCTTTTGTATTGTGCATCTAAAGTGTGTTGTTTGATCAATTTGCGCAATTCATGACTGCACGTGATCGGAGCGTCACGCCGTTGGCGCGGGCGATGGTTTCATTACGCGCTCAAATTGGAGCACGTATTTTTGATTATGCACCATGTGCGTGGCACGTGATCTAATTAAGTGCATGTCTTGGATTGGATTGTACTCTATATAAGCAAGGGAGACTTCATTTGGTCTTCATTCTCTGGTTTAGTCTCGAGTTTTGACCTTTTTCTGGATTTCTTCTATTCTGAAATTCATGCTTTAGTGATATCGAGCGATCTAACTGTCCGATTGGGATGTCGTTTCTTCCTATATTCATTATTTCATGTGATCTCCGTCCTAAGGTGGTGCTCATGGACAGTACTATTCTGGGAATGTGCGGTATTGGAAATGAGGGCGCATGTCTTCACATCGGTGCTTTTTAGGGAACGGTGAAGGCAACATTGAGGAGGCGACGGTGGAGGAGGCGAAGATAGCTGAAGAGTAGGAGTAAAAGGTGGGGGGATGTGTTTCCCAACCAATGCTCCCTGAAGTGTCTGATTGGACGCTCCGGGCGGGATCTGCTCCTCTCTTCGTCTCAGTTTTGAACCCAATCTTCATTTTGGGTTATAGGTTAAAGTTTTAGGTTTTCGTTTTGGGTTGTAAATTCAGGAGGTATGCCTCCGGTGATAGTTGTAAAATTTTAAACTATAAATGAAGGGGCATTTCTTTTGTTTTATCGTACTTGTTTATTCATTTAAATTTATTAGCAAATTAGTTAGATTTATCTGATTTATTTGACTTATTTCTGATTTACTTTAGCATGAGATCTGTTTATTTTATGGGGTTTATTTTAGCGGGTTTTGTTTAGAGAGTTTTTTTTTTGTTCTGTTTGGTTAGTTGGGGGCATTTTTCTTGGTGGGGTCCCGAACAACTTAGGGTTTCATTTTTGAGAATATTTTTGTTCAAAGCTTAAGGTTCTTTGTTTTGGTCTCTTGTTTGATTTGAGGTGACACTTGTTAAAAGGTGTGAGTTTTCAAAAGTTCTAGATGGGTGTTAACTGTTTAAATCCTATTGGTTTATCTAGGCTTGGGGGGATTGGTGTTTCAAAGGGGGGTTAAGTGTGGTGTAATTATTGGTTCATCTAGGTTTGTCATGGATTGTGGTCTTTCAAAGGGGGTATGTGTTCAGTTTGGATTTAATTAGATTGGAAGGTTTAAAGGTGTGACACTTGTCCTTCTATGGTTTAAGAAAGTATAGTTTTTAAATGTGTGAGTTAAAAGTTTTGGGGTCTTGTTATTTGGAATTTTATTTTAAGTTTGGGATTAAAAGTTTTGGGGCATTTTCTTATGATTTCGGGCATTTTTTTTATTAATGTCTTTTCTTCCTTTCTTTTCTGTATCCCAAGTGTTGGACCTGAAGAGCTATGTTTATTGTGTGGTTTCTTGAGAATGGACGGGATTGGGAATGCAAGGTAGCAGTCAAATTGCTGCCATGCTAAGGAAAGAGATGGAGGAGAGAAAGGTGGTAGAAAGGAAACCCAAGGATAAATGTTTGTAAATGTGTGAGTTAAAAGTTTTGGGTTCTCGTGACCGATGCCTATTTCTCCTCGGTAGGCTCTACAGATCCCGTATTAGTTGCTCTTCCTTGTTATGGTTTCTAAAGTGAGCTTCTAAGGGTGGATCCTGCGGGTCCTGGGTGGCTTTCCGTGAACCACTCTTTCTTTTCTGCCAGCTTGGGGCAAGGGGAAGAGGTTATTACGTCTAGAATTTGTTTAGGGCTCCCCCTTTGTCCGGGTATATCCGAGATTTCTAGTTTCCCAAATAAATCTAGATTCAGGGATTGCCTGAATGTGTGGATTTCTACATTTTTTTTTGTTTTAAGTTGGATATCCAGAGGGTATGCCCTCGGTGTATTTTATAATTATTTTATTTATTTATGAAGAGATTATGATTTTAATTTCTTTTATAAATTCAAGTTTAGTTTGTTTTGCAGCTTATTTGATTTATTTTGAGTGTGAGGTTTACTTGTTTAATTTATTTATTTTGGATTGGGGCATGTTAGGAGCATTTTTTGTTTTGACTTAGTTTGGGCTTAGTTTGAATGTATGAATGATAGAGATATTTTGCTTATTTAGTTTCGCCTTAGTTGGGGCAAGTTTTTTCTGTTTTTCTTAGTTTTGCTTCAAATGAATGATGAAGGGGGGCACTTTTTTTTGGTTTTTTTTTTGGTTTGGTATTAGTTGGAGTGTATGGGTATTGTTGGGGCATTTTTCTATTTTGCCTAATGCATTTTCTTTTAGTTATCGGGGTGGATATTTCTTTAGGCTTGGAATGTTTTGGATCTGGCTTACCAGAGGCATGGTTTAGGCTGATAATTAGTGTTGGGGATCAACTAATTCAGGGCCTGTGAACATGCTGTTCTGGGCATTTTTCTTCTTTTTTTTGTGTTTCTGGGGAATTAAGCACGTTACTACGAGCGCATAAATTAATTATGCTTCGGAGGGAGCACGCGCATTCAGAGCGTCAGAAGATAATTGCACGCCAGTTTCTAATCGTTTGACTGAATTAAACATAGGGTACTAAGCGCGCGATTAAGGCGGTGGTTGGTCACTATACGGGCGACCATTGGCATTCACGCACTACTATATGGGCGCTTGAAGTGATTACGTGCTTAACAGGATGCACGCAACCAGATGGTCGGGTTAGTTTGGGCAGGCGACGATTAGATTACACCCCCAAGGTCGGTCATGTAATCTGAATTAATCGTTGTTAGAGTAACGCTTGATTGGTTTGCGCACCAAAATTTAAGCGCGCGATTTTGGCATGTCTTATAAATAGTTTAAAATTTTTCATTTTCGTCATGTGATCCGTGTTAGTTTTCAATTCTCTATTTCTTTGTTTCTTTCGATGCTCTAGTTTTCATGTTTTCGTGATATTTTGTGATCCAGTCGTCCGTTTCAAGCACTGTTTCTTCTATTTTCTTTAGTTCTTCAAGCTCTTCATTCTAGGATGGAGTCTGAGGGTGGTGATAGGCACAATATTACCATTTCTGAGTTGGAGAGGATGTTAGGGGCAGAGATAGGTGAGACTTCTGAGATTTGGACTGACGTTGTCGAGGAGGCGGATGTTGGGGAGGTAGTTAGAGAGGAGGTGTTGGAGGTTGACCAGCCGAGGGTCAGGGAGGAGGTGCTCGAGATTGAGCAGGGGGTGAGGAGGATGAGGGTGAGAGGGTCGAGAGTGTGATTCCTGAGGGTGAGAGAGCTGAGGGTGCTGCTACGAAGCACCCGGGTGAGGAGCATCGAGATCACAGACACTTCCCACTGGAGGATTTCTTCGCTCGAGGCCGGGTAAGTACCCATGAGCAAGAGTTCTTCCATTTTCTTAGCCATTTAGGTTATGACATAGGCTTATTAAGGTCTGGAAACCCTTCTAATTTATGTCAAACCTGCATTAATGATCGATTGTGTGCTCACTCATGCATCATAATAACATCTAGAGATAGGTCATGTTTCTATTCAGTCATTCTTATCATGTTTTGTGTATTCATTGTAAATCGTTATTGTGTTTGGGGTATATTTGACTTGCTTTGAGTTTTAAATTCATTTGTCTTTCGGCATAGGTATGTGTTAGTCATACTGTTATTATTTATGTTTCATTCGATAGGAGTCCCCCGCAGCTAGCTATCAACTCAGCATGGGCCGAGTCTCATCCTTGGTATCATGCCTTGCTGGAGAATCAGCAGGCGTGGCTGGTGTCTTTTGGTTTCAGACCGATCCTGGAGCTGGAGCCCTTTCAGGTCGATCGTGGCCTTATTGCGGTGATTCTAGAGAGGTGGAAGGAGGAGCACCAGGCACTTCTCTTTTCAGTTGGTATGATGCTGCCGACTCTAGAGGACCGGGTTCGCATCACCGACCTTCATTTCGAGGGTGAGCCGATCACAGGGCAGATGGCAAGACATTATTTGGAGGTGTACGAGGGTATTTTGGGTGTTCCGTATAGGTCAAGCGGTTCGAGGCCAAGTGTAGTTCGAGTCACTTGGTTTTTTGAAATGTTTGCGAGTGGCTTCGTCCCCTCGAGATGACATTCGGAGGCGAAGGCGACCTATGAGGCACGTTGTACAGTAGTAGCGGGTCGAGAGCCCGTGCTGGAGTAGGGATTGGCTACGGATAGGATGCCCTGAGCATTCTTGATGCACTGCGGTGCTTTTCTCTTCTTCGACTTGAGGATACATCACTGGGTTATTTTTTATGGTGCTTGGGGACTTGGATCAAGTCCCTTCCTATGCCTGGGTGTGATTGCATTGGTGCATCTTTATGAGCAGTTTTACCATCAAGGACAGGGCATCGCATCTATCGGAGGTTTTCTTTCGTTCATCCAGGTGAGTTTTGGTTAATTAATGTCATGATGTCTTTAGTTTGGTTAATTTTAGGTCGTTTAATGGTAAACGTTTCTCCTTGTGTGTCGCTGTTATTGTTGTTATTTTTCCTTTTAGTTTTTGGCATATGATCATTTCAATTTCCTTCATTCGAGAGTTCCGTTGGAGGTGACATTCACGTTCTCGCGGATGCACGTGTGGAGGGAGGCGTTGAGGGGTCGTCGTTGGTCTTCGGATCTTCAGACCGCGCGTGGTCTCTTTGAGGATATGCATGCGGGGCAGGATTAGATTGTCATGAGAGTGTTCTATTTCTTTTCATTTCGGTCTTCTAAGACCTGAGTCTTCATTGTGGGGTCGGCTTGTCTGTTTGGTTATAGGTGATTTGGAGGCCGTATGCGGACGAGGAGGATACGGAGGTGCCGGTGATTCAGTCTAGCCGGCCCTTCTTTCATGTGGACATATGGGTCCATTTTTTTGAGAGGGTGGAGAGAATCCACACTTCTCGAGTAGTGCAGCAGCTAGGGCTCGCTCAGGGAGTCCCTCCAGAGATTCTCCACAGAGTGGCGAAGAGGATGGCCGGCCCTCCTGGCTAAAATTTCACGAAACGAATGGCAATTCAGATAGCGTATTTTAGAGCCGGGGGGACCAGGGTTAGGGGGCACGTGACGAGGTGGACGCCCAGGAGTATGTGAGGTAGTTTAGTGCATTGGGTGGTGGGCGCTCTTCACACGTCCCTTCCATGGGAGTGGCTCTTTCACGATTGGTGGGCCAGAGTCGGTGTCAACTTTGAGTGAGAGGTTGGCTGTGTTAGAGCAGGGCCATCTCACCGCGAGCGTGTGGGGGGCATTAGATGCTCTCCATAGGGCGATGGAGCGAATGAGGTGTGCTCCTAGTCCAGATGAGGAGATGCTGCACTCTTTAGCCTCCTCAATTGCTAAGGCCAGGGGAGCGGAGGATGAGTTAGGGGCTCGACTAGCGAAGACTCGACGGCTCCTGGTGAGTTGATTTATGTTTTTTTTATGGATTCGATCTTCTGGTCATTATGATATGGTTGTGGTATCTCATTTTATTTTATTTTGGATAGTCTGCAAGGGAGGATGAGGTTGCTCGTCAGACGGTGATGATAGAGTTATTACGCGGTCAGCAGCAGGCCGATCGAGAGGTGGAGGCTAGCTTATGATCTGAGGTTGATCAATTGGTAAGTGTCTTCACAAGTATGGTTTTGTTTAATTGTTAGCATTGTGAGCTTGCCAACTGATATGTTTATTGTTATTCATTCAGAGCGTGAGTTCCGGAGGTTTCGCCTTTACATTTAATCCATCTTCGATTGCTTCCTGGAGGATCATTGGGTAAGTTCCATTCAATCTTTTGTCTAGTTTGTGTCATTACATTAGTTTGTTGAATGTCATTGTTTTGCTCTCTTAGTAGCTTATCAATATCATGCGGTATTTTAGCATCGGGTTGTCGAGGATCTTCAGATGAGCCAGGCAACTGCTGCCTCTCTACGCCCGGAGAGTCAGGTATAGTATCTGGTGTGGTGTAATCCTGTTTCGATTATTCCATCTTTATTTTGGTCTAACATATCTTGAGTTGGTTTATTTGGTTCTTCATGTAGACTGTTCTAAACTCTGCTCTCGAGGCTCCCCCTCAGGAGTCTGTTCCTATCCCTACTCAGGTATGTTTTAGTTATTGTGTTTGTAGTTTATTTGTCATTATAGTATTTTTTTATGTATCTGTTTGTTCTTGTTGCAGCCGCCTATGTTTGTTGTTCCTTCTATGCCTCCTGCTAATCCAGTGACTGCTGAGATGCTCGAGCGACTTCTGGAGGAGAGGCAGGTCCTGGTATAACCCTTTCCCTCTCTTTTTTTCAAAGTTTCTTATTTTGTTCATGTATATATTAGTTTTCCTTTGACTTGGTGCGGTTATGCAGGTTTGTCAGCTAAAGGAGGCGCGTCTAGAGGCGGTGCATGCGCGAGCCACTCCCGATGCGAGACGAGTCCTTGGGGAGACATAGAGTAGGGAGGACTTGTTTGCCGAGATGATGGCCATAGAGAAGACTCAGACCGAGGTATTAGAGGCAGCTCGTCGGATGACGCGGGCAGAGATGCAAGCGTCCCTAGATCAGCTCCAGTATCGTCTGATGAGGAGTGAGCGAGGGATATATAGGCTAGCTCATCAGCTTGGTGGATTGGATTCGAGGGTTGTAGGTTCCTCAGCCAGGCAGTCTCGTCACACGTCACATGATCATGCCAGGGGTGATGCTCATGAGGATCTCATTGTTCATGAGGTTCTTGCAAGGTATCCTCCTTGTTCTCGATCGAGGCAGTCTGTTATCCAGACGAATGAGTGGAGATCTGTGGCGGGGCCTCATCGTTTAGAGGTTTCGAGGACTCCGAGTGTTGGGATTATATTTTTAGAGGACCAGTCTATGGACCTCCGAGTTGATGATACCGAAGACAGCAGCGCTCGGCCATCCCAGCGGCAGCGTAGGGAGTAGGTGTGTGTGTGTGTGTGTGTGTTTGCATCCATAGCATGTGTGTATTGTATATATAGGGGGATGCCCCCGGTGATAAGTGTAAAAAGAAAAAAAGATTTTGACATATATATATAAAGATATTTTTTTGATTAGATGTACCTGATTGGCTCCTTTTCTTTTAGTTACCTCCTACGTCTACTTTTGTTTCTTTTTTCTGCTTTAGTGTCATTGATCGTCATTGGGACTTGCATGCTTCCTGAGCTGGCCTAGTGATGGTTGAATGTTGCCTCATATCTGCACATGTGAGAGTAATGTTGTTAGTAGTTTATATCTCCCCCTTGCTAGTTGTCAAGGGGGGTAAGTGTCTCTGACCGGAGTCTGGTAGCAACGAATGGATATGTGCTCTTTTTCCTTCTTTTTTTTTCTCTTCTTTCTTTTTTCTTTATTTTTTTTCTTTTTTTTGAAATGACAACAATGCAACAAGGAAAGCAAATAGCTAAGATAGAAATAATAACAAAATAATAAAAAATAAAAATGCCCCAGTGTAGGAGCATGATAGGATTGGCAGTATGGTATCTTTGGTAATACTTTTCAGATGGTAATTTTGTCGTTTCTTATCTTCTTTGTGGACAGGTTGGCGCTTTTGATATGATTCTTCTTCTAATTCAAAAAATACCCCAGCGTCAAGATGCAATGGATCTTTTCTAGGTTTCGAGATGAGCACTTTGGATCCATAAGCAGTCATGGGTATTTGGTGAGTTAGTTTTGAAGAAAAAGTTGATCGGTACTGTCACCGAACCGGGGAAGATCTCTTTGCTTAGGTCAATTGTATACAGGGTCTATTCTAGGATGGTGGTCATCCTATCCCATGGTTGTTAGGGAGAAGTATGGCAGGTATAGTAGGTGATTGCATCAGTCATCATTCATCGATTTTCGATTTCATTTCTAGGAGTACCCTGTAAGGCTTCTGATTTATCGTCCAAAATAAAAATAATAGAGGGGGGTAAGGCTCAGTGATACGGGGAATAGTTTGTATCTAGTACTTCCCAAAAGGGATGAGTAATAATCTTTTTCTCAGAGGGGATACGAGATGTCATGATCGAGCTCTTCATCATGTTTTGGCACCATCAAAATCTCATATTCTATGGTTAGCAGGAGTTTATCCTCCTCCCGCTACCTTACGATGACATCTAGCAATATGGGGACATCAGGGATGCCCTCGCAGCTTGCTTATACACTTCTAGTAACGTTACCAGGGGTGTCCTCACGGTCTGCTTGTGCTTCCCTGAGCTCATTGACTTATTCATTTGTCGTAATGCTCTCACTCAACTTTTAACATATAAATGCTTATTTTTTAAAGCATCCTGCTAGCGCAAGAATGATGAGTTTTGATTGAACCTAATCTTTTCATTTTTTTTGCTCTAACATCTCCTCTAATGGCAGGCGAAGGGAAATGAGGATCGGGTGTTACTTATGCTTTTGAAAGGGGTTAGATAGGTCACTAGTACTTTAATCAAATTGCCCGAGCGAGAAAAGGTGGGCGATAAATCGGAGGTCTTAAGGATATTCTGAGAATTGAAGGCGTACAACCAATGAATGGGTCGTGATGACTACGGGCGTGATAAGTATAAGTATTTAACTATGGGATGTGATGATCACAGGGCTAAGGGTAATATTTTCTAAGGTACATGGCGTTCCAAGGGCTAGAGAATTCTTCCCCATCTTGGTTCGCAGTTTGTAGGCATTTCCAGGGTATGCGGTTGTTATGACATTTTTTAGTTTTCCTTTCGAGTGGGCGTTCTTGGAAGGCATGATTTTCTTCAAGACTAATTCTCTAATATTAAAGGTTCGTTCAAGGACTTTCTTATCGTAAGCCCTAACCACTCTCCTCTAATATACTTGAGCGTGATCAGCTGCCCTTAAGCATGTTTCATCGAGTTGCTCTAGCTGCATGAGTAGGGCAATTCTCCTCTCGTCTAAGGATAGCCCATCATCGAGTTGAATCCGTAAGGATAGTACTTGTATCTCATATGGTAGGACTGCCTCCATCCCGTAGGTAAGGAGGTAGAGAGTTTGGCCAGTGGTCGTACGAATAGAGGTCCTATAAGCCCAAAGTACTTCTGGTAGTCATTCAAGCAAGTCAGTTCCATTGCTTATTTCTACTGTGCATTTTAGGATTCGAATCAGCGTCTTGTTCATAGCTTCTACTTGTCCATTGCCTTGAGGGTAGAACGGTGATGAGTGGCATGGATCGATATCGTACTTCTTGCATAACTTCTTCGTCTTCTCAGTAATAAATTGTGGTCCGCTGTCAGTGATAAATATCCTGGGTACTCCAAACCTAGTGATGATATTCCGAACGATAAAGCTTGCGAGTGTTGAAGTAGTGATTCTAACATAGGATTCAGCTTCTGCCCTTTTCCTATAGTATTCAGTCGCTGTAAGAATGAACGCGTGCTTGTGAGTGTTCCCAATGGTGTCTGTGAAAGGTCCAATGACAACAAAGGCCCACATCAAGAATGGCCACGGCGAGGTCATATTATTCAATGCAACTGATAGAACTTTGATGAGTGCAACGTGTTCTTGGCATTGCTTGCAGGATTGGACATAGAGGTGGCAATCTCTGATCATTGTCGGCCAAAAATAGCCTTATCATGTAACTTGATCGGCGAGTCTCTGTCTACTAGAATGGGCACTACAGGCACTGGCATGTGCTACTCGGATGATGTATTGTCCTTTAGCAGTCGTAACGCATCGTAGTAGTACTCCTATAGTAAAGGCTTCTTTATATAATATTTTATCGAGTATATAGAATCGGGCGCATCAGTTTTTTATAGTCTTTCCTTTGATCTTCTTGGCATATGAGGGGACGTTTTGATGTTTCAAGAACTTTCAGATGACAAAATACCATAGTTGTCCATCGTCGGTCGATGATTTTTCAAATCTGAACATAGCGACTTTGGTTTCTGACTTTACATGCTTTCCCAGGGTGATTACTTCTTTCGGTCCTGTACTTGTGGGGAGGACGGGTAATTCTCTCTTAACGGTTCATACTCCCTCGTGGGCGGGCACTATCAGCTTTTCAATGAAGAAGGTTTTGGTATTTTGCTCGATGGGTATTTGGATGACTGAGGTTAGCATGGCTTAGGAATCTGTGAGCTCATTTTCTAATCTAGGGATTTGCGTAAAAGAGATTCGTTCAAATTTATTTACTAAAGATTGAGCAGTTTCTAGGTATGCCTTTAGTCTCCTTTCCTTAGTTTTTCATTCTCCTATGACTTGTGAAAGTTCTAGTTTGGAACCATCGATGGTTTTTAATTACTTAACACCTAATTGTAGTGTTGCTCGTAGTCCAGCTATAAAGGCTTCATATTCTGTGACATTGTTAGTGACAGGAAAGTCTAATTGAAAAGCTTTAGGTATGACAACTCTTTACGGGCTTAGGAGGATTATCTCGATGCCTTTTCCTTTGTGATTTAGAGTGCCATCGAAATAAAGGGTCCATGAGGTCTTGTCGGGCTCTTCGTTATGAATCATGAATAGGTCCTCATCGGGGAAATCCGCGTATATGGGTTCATCATTCGAGAGTGGAAGGTATGCGAGGTAATCGGCGGTTGCTTATCCTTTAATCGATTTCTGTGTGACGTAAGTAATATCGAATTCTTGTAAGAGCATATGCCAGCGAGCGATCTTTCCTGATGTTGCGAGCTTTTCGAATATGTACTTCAGAGGGTCCATTCGGGCTAGTACTAGTATTTTATGTGCTCTGAAGTAGTATCGTAATTTGGTGGAGGCCCACACCAATGTGAGGCAAGTCTTCTCCATTGAAGTGTATTTTCATTCGTATTCGGCCATTGTCCTACTGAGGTAGTAGATATCCTTCTCTCTCTTTCCGTCTTCTTCATATTGTCCGAGGATTACTCCCATTGCTTTGTCGTTCGCTGAGAGGTATAGAATTAGGGATCTTCCGGGGATAGGTGGCAATAGTACTGGCAAGTTAAGGAGGTACTTCTTGATGTTGTCAAAGGCTTGCTGACACTGGTCATCCCATTTTTGCTCAGCTCCTTTAAATAGTCTGTAGAAAGGATCGCATCTGTCTGAAGGCTGGGAGATAAATCTTCTAATGAATTGTAATCTTCCTATCAGGCCTCGTAACTCTTTGATATTACTGGGAGGCGGCATCTCAAGGATGGCTCTAACTTTTGCAGGGTCAACTTCAATCCCTCACTTGCTAACTATCAAATCAAGTAATTTTTCGGAAGTGACTCCAAAGACACATTTCTTTAGGTTCATTTTTAGCTGATATTTCTTAGCTCTCTGTAAAACTAGTCGGAGCACTTCAACATGTCCTACTCGCGTTTGGGACTTCACTAATATGTCATCGACGTAGACTTCTATGCACTTATGCATCGTGTCGTGAAAGATAGCCATCATGGCGCTTTGATATGTGGCTCCTGCGTTCTTGAGCCCAAAAGGCATAATGACATAACAATAAGTTCCTCATGGTGTGGTGAAGGAAGTCTTCTCTTGGTCGGACTCTACTAATTTGATCTGATTATATCCAGAGAAACTGTCCATAGACGATAGCATCTCATGTCTAGCGGTGTTGTCGACTAGAGTGTCAATGTGTGGGAGTGGGAAGTCATCTTTTGGGTATGCCTAGTTGAGGTTTCAAAAGTCGATGCAAACTCATACTCTGTCGTCTTTCTTGGTGACAGGTACTATGTTGGCGACCCACTTAGGGTAAAGAATGACTCAGATAAATTTGGCTTTGTATAACTTGTCAACTTCCTCTTTAACTTAAAGGGCAGTTTGTGGGTGCATCCTACAGAGTTTCTGCTTAACAGGCTTTGCATCGGGTTCTAAGACGAGGCGATGTTCTACTAAACTTGGGTCTAAACTGGGCATGTCCTTGTAGGACCATGCAAAAGAATCAAGGTGTTCTTACAGGACTTGTGTAATTTGTCGACGTTCCTTAGAGTTAAGTGTCGCGCTAATCAGTAGCTTCTTAGGTTTCTCTTCGGTGCCAAAGTTAAGTTCTTATGTGGGTTCTGTGGCAGCTTGTATTTGCTCATCGAAATGCTTGATAACCTGTTGGAAGTTCGGTGCCTCCTCAGCATTTGGTGTTATTTCTTCATCCTCGATAAGTTTGTATACTGTGAAGTTGCTACACTAGGGATCAGAAATTTGCGAAAGGTAACCCTTCACAGGCGCAATCTATGACTGAGAGATCTTTGGTAAGGTGAAGGTCAAGACTACTGATTCTTCTCTCAAAGTCATGAAGTATCTCATCTGGTATGATCACTGGCTTGTTGTTTAGCCAAGATGCTTTACGTCCTTGTGCGGGGAATGGGATGGAAACCTTAGGAGAAAAGTCTCCTTGTTGGCCACCAATCTGGTTCAGGACTAAGGGTTCCCTTTCTTTTCTGGGGTATTCTGATTTTTTTAGATTTTGTATTTCTGAATTTGTAAGGTTTTTTGTTTTCTCTATTTTTTTTATTTTTGACAATAAATATGGTACAGGTTCCATTGCCTCAAGGGGAACCGGGAGAATTGCTTCCTCTAGTTGAGGGAGCAAGACGGCTGCTGGAGCTGTTCGGGTGATTCTTCGAGAAATGCGGACTTGTTGTGGATTTGGCATTTTTTTTAGAGTCCTCTGCTAATGAGACCTTTTGAATGAGTGACGCGGGTGATAGTGGCACCGACGTTCGGATTTCCTCTATCACGTTAATGGCCTCTTCATCGAAGAATCATGAGATCGTAGTCGATCGAACTATCCGCTTCTGAGTCGTAATATGGTTGTTCTTCCCACTAAGGGGGATCTCCCAAAGGACCCTCAGGGGTAGCGAGTTCTTTCCCTTGATCTTCATGATACGTTAGGATGAGCACGCATGCTCTGCAGCAAGGTTGATAATGGTGAAGAATGCAGGGGGATTCCTAAGGGCATTCCCATCCTTCTAAGTTAGAGTCAGAGATAGTGCCGAACTCACTTTCTTGATCTAATAATGCTTGAAGTCCTAAATTGGCTCACTCTGCTAACTCAAGGGCAAGGAGATCTATCCAGTAGTCTTCATCATCACTCGAGGGAAGTTGTCATTCTTCTTCGAGAAATTTCTAAAATATTTAGAGTTGCGGCAAATTCGGGGATGTAGAAGTGTCTAGTTCGAGTTCCTCTTCAAACTCCATAAGAGTGTGTTAAGTGTTTCCTTCTGGATCAACCAAATGACCGTCGGTTTTTTCCGCTCCTTATGCGGGTAGCTAAGCTGGTAGGTCATTGCTGGTCTCTGTCGTTGTGGGTGTTAAGCAGTGAAAAATTCCATTTTTCACCTCCTAGCCTAACCTTTGGAAGACCCTTGAGGTGTTTAATAATGTGTGTTAAGTATGTTTTGTAGATAAGCAATAAATTATAGCCTTAGCACAGACAGCCAACAAAAAGGGACAAATAAGCAATCTGCAGCCTCAGCCTATGCTCAAACTCCAATGATCCACAAAGCCTTAGAAACTCATGGAAGGCCATGAACCCAACTAGGTGAACCTGAGACCAAGTACAATGCCAAGGGATGAAGATTGAATCCATCCAGAGGTGGCTAAGGGTGAGACAGATGAAAGACAGCACATTAGAAGTGCGTGCCAGCCAAGGAAGTATAGAAATAAAGCTACCGAGAGGAACATGTGCCTAAATTAGAAATAAACCTACTGAGAGGATCTAAATCATGTCTAGAGGATACCTAGAGGTACAAAGGAAGCCGAGAGATTCAATTTACATGTCGAGAGGATGAATGAACCTGTCAAGCTCCTGTTGGAACCTGTCGAGAACCCGTCATGCGGTGCACCTAATCCTGTCGACAACTGCTAGGCATAGTCGTCGAGAGGATGAAAAGAAGTTGTCGACAGGATCTGCGATAACCAATCAACGAGTCGACCAGAACCTGTTGAGGAGATAAATGAGACGATCGTCAATCCTATCGATAGGTCTATAAACCTGTCGATTTGCATTCAGAGCCAAAAAGAACCTATCGATTTGCATTTAAAGCCAAACAGAACCTGTCGAGAAGATCCCAAAACCTCTCGACACTCGATTTGGGGAACTTCTCAGTTCTATCTTCAGTAGCTGTCCATGCCAGAAGCCTGTGCACATTTCTAAAGCATGTCAGCAATCCCTGGGGGTATTTTAGGCACACAATGGGCCATGCGCGGAAACCCTAACGGTATCACATGTACTTGTCAGATGAGAACCAATGAGAGAAGAGCTTCTAGAAGAGAAATCGACCACATCAGCATAACAGAATTATTCCCTTGTGTTCTGATTGGCTGAAATGGATCTGAGGACAGAGGAGGAGAGTATAAAAGCTTGGGGAAAATGCAGAAGAAACAATCCAGAAATTGAGAAAACCAGAGCTTAGGGCGAGATCCATTTTTCTAAAATTCTCCCTTCTTCTTCTTTCTTTCCTCCTCTCTTTAGCCAATCATGAGTGGATAAACTCTTCTCAGTAGTTAAGGTGAGGTCTTAAGCTGTAAATTGAGAGATTCAAAGGCATTGTAAGGAACTGTAAGATGCACAGATTGTATATCTGAGCACAATTGTGTTGTAGTTTTGCAATATAATTATGGATTTTAAAGGTGATTGTGATCTATATTTCTCTTTTTTGTATTTGTTTTCCCTTGGTTGGATATTCCTGTAGATGTTAGCCTATGAGGGCCTCATATCCTAGCACCTACAGCATTTGCAATGGTTTTCCCTTTCTACTCAAGATCTTTGAAGTGGAACAATCTCTAGGATGGTCTGTGACCATTAAAGTGGATAGATCATAGCCTTGGGATTGCTTCAATTCTCTTATTGAGATTAGATTCTTATACCTCACCTTTGCCAGGATAACCTAGGAAGTTGGGAGCCAGAAAAGAGGATTGTAGAAAATCAGATCTTAGCATTGCCATTGATTCCTTTAATTTTCAATGAGAGACCAATACCCCTAGCTACTGTTCTCATCCTTTGATTTTTCATCTCATCTATATCTCCCCTGATCTCTGTGTTGAATTAGATCTAGATCAGTAGCATTTAATTATGTAGTTTGTAGTTAAAGTGACAAAACCCCAAAACCTCTCCTCTTTCTTAGATTAGAATAGAGTGCCAGATCCACTCTGGATCTGGAGATTTACTGAAAGTTAGATCACATTTCCCTGTGGACATACCCTTACTTAACCTTTTAAAACTTGCTGCAATAGCCCTGAATACTTACAGGTCTATGAGTTTGTTTGCCTTAGTGTATGTGCAATCCATAGATTCTATAATTGTTTGATTTTAAACTCTTTTTTAGCACAAGGTAAGTAGCCCAACACCGGGGTCATAGTGGTTCGATTCCTCCATCGTAGAACGTCAAGTCCAATTGGTGAAATGTTCTAATATACTAGTACATGCCCTACAGTGGGGCTGGCAAGGGCAAACAATACAAGAGGAATCCCATGAGCATTCCCACCCTCCAAGGCTAAGGCCGAGGCGGATTCTATACGGGTTAAGATTCTCTTGCAGGGTGTCATCCTCTTTCCAAGTTGAGTGCAGGTGCTCTTCGTCATCTTGCAAGGCTACTATGTGAAAGCCTTCATCATCGGTGGATTCCCAATCTTCTTATTGAGGCTCAATTTTTGGAGGATCTCCCTTCCTCTCCTCTATGGACTCTTTAAGATCAAACAAGGGTTTGACTCCTTCAAGCAATTTATCCACATCGTCATTGAGACTTGTGAAATCGTTGAATGCTTTAGCCATTCGTTCAATTTCCATTTCCTGAGATTTGGTGAAGGACACTTCCTTCTGTCTTGGTATATTTACTTTCTCAGTGGTCCCATAGACGAAGTGGTCATATAGAGACCATTTTGGTAAGGTAGGGAATGAGTCGGCTTGTGGGCCGTCCGATTGATAACCTAACCCTATGTGTTTGCATATTTTCGTTGGGACGACAGGTCCTATACGACCTTACTTATTTTTTTCGAGTCCAATGTGGGGAACGTATCCAAGTTGTTACATAAGGTCCCACCCTTTTATCGCGGTGGGATTGATGTCATAAAGTTTGGCGAGGTTCCAACCGACCTCTCTCCTCACTAAACGCGTTGGGGGAAAACTAGGACAGGCAGGGGAACAGATTTCCTCAATGATTGTCTCATCACGGATTTGGGTCTTTTAAATGTGGCTTGTGTTTAATACGGAATCATGGGCTGTCAGGATGCTTGCCGTGTAATCAGTATCTATCTCCTTGAGGGGTGCATCAATGTAAATACAGATGATAGAGTCCTTGTATGAGAATTTGACGCATTGATAATATGTGGACGCGACAACCTTCATCGACTCTAGTCATTTCTTTCCTAAGATAAGATTGTATGTACTAGAAGAATCAGAAATATGGAAAGTAACGTCTTTCTTCACAGGTTTGAGGCAAACCTGGAGTTTAATAGTTCCTTTCACGAAATGACGCTAGCCATCGTAGGCTATGAGTGACAATGCGAAGGGCCTGACATCTTGCTCTATGTATTCAAGCGTCTTTAACATTGTAAGATGGCAAATATTGAGTCCTGCTCTCATATCAATGAGTGTATAGGATACAGAAAATCCTCTAATTATGATGTGAGATATATGGAAGCTGCACTTCCACAGAGTGACTCTCTAAGCATGTCTACATCTATGAACGTAAGCACTGGAGGTTGCGCCATGACCAAAGCCATTTGATGAAGCTCATCTAGGGTCGTATCCTCATCTACTTGTGTCTCTTCAAGTATCCTTATCAATAGTCAGTAATGGTCAGGCAATTTCTTGATGAGTTCTAGTATGGATATCTGGGCCGGGATCTTCTGAAAATGCCACAGAAGTTCGTATTCTTGTCTTGGCTCAAGCATGGTTTCTTTGCCTAGTCAGTGAGCCTTAGGTGCAGGAGGTTGGAGTGGTTGAGATACAGGGATTGGTGGAGGGATGATGTGAGGTGGGGGAGGCAAGTTAACCTCTCTTTCTCTCACATTCCCCTCTGGTGGTTGTGCGCTCATGAAATCCTTACTCCGAAGGAAAGGAGGAGGTGGGTAATTGGTTCTTGACTTGAGAATCGAGCACGTCGATTGTTGGCCAAACCCGACATGACTCAACGTTGATGTGTTTATGAAGTGAGTGACATTGGAGGTCAGAGCGTGTGCCTGCACGGCACCGTCCTAAGGTGGGAGATATTGCGTATAATCCTCCTCTTCTATGAAAGCAGAGACCAGCATCTCGCACGCATTGGGGTGTTCTTGCTCACTTTCTCCTGCGTTCAGTAAACACTTGGTCTTTGTTTCACTCTCTCGGCTCAAAGTCTTACCGGTGACACTTTCTACCCATGCAGCAATTTGGGCCGCAGTTTGGAAAATGTGATCTCCATACTTGGGTTCATAACCGAACGAAGGGAGTGGTAATGGCATTGATTCAAGGTTTGGAGGGGTTGGAGGCTCTAGTGGGTGACGATGGAGGAATGGTCTCCTGGCCCTAAAGGAATGGACTCGTATCTAAGTGAATTTTGGATATAGAGGCGGGCTCGGGGGCGATGCGAGTGATCAAGGCCAAGGGGTGTGGGAGTGAGGAAGCTCTCACAGGGGTGGAAAAAGTGGTGAAAGGTTGGATGCGAGTGATTAAAGTAGAGGGCTGGAAGGAAGGTTGACTGGGGAGATCCACGGTAATGACCTGAGCCGGTGTCCCTTGGTTGTGGTTAGGCATGGGGTTGTTTATGATCCCCAAATTCTATTGGGTTGGTTATTATTAGGGTTGGGATTCCTAAGCGCTTCCCAACTAATTTGATTTCAGTCATTCATGTCATAGATTATGTCCCTAAGGACCCAACAGTCTTCTAGGTTGTGCCCCGCGTATCGATGGAAGGCACGGTATTTACTATAGTCTAAATTTGCAGTCCATGGGTGAGGTTTTTCTTACAGGAATCAGAGGAGATTTTGAGTGTTAAGGAGATGAAAGATGTTAGAGATTGTATCCAGTAAAGGGGGATGGTGTTCTCTCCTTGGTTGGTAAGGGCCTCTGGCTGGGTTAAAGTTGTACGTTATTATAATTTAGCGCGTGGGCCAGTTGGCTCTGTGTCGTGTTCTAATTCTGATAGGTGTTAGGGTACTGGTTCCTATTTTAGCATTGGCCTTGATTTTGATTATGGCCTTGGTTTTAGTTCGTGTATCTCTGCTGACTAACACCTTGATTTTATTGTTGGTTTTAATTCTGTCCGAAATTTCTCGGTTGGAAGTTTCCATTACCAGAGTTTTGTCCTTAGTTGACAACGGTGTTAACTTGCTCAGTTCCTAAGGCTTTTTTATTATTTTTTTATTTCAATTTATTGGAAGAGCCTACTTTTGACGTGACTATGGATAATATGAGATCTCCGCCTTTAATGTGTCGTGCTAATCGGAATGCCCGAGAGTGGAGTGCAGTGAAGTCGGGGTAATCACTTATGACAAGTGCTTTCTTTAATGGTTCCCTAGTATTATCGATGATAATGTCAACCGAGTCCTTCTCTTTTATTGAAGTGCCGGTCCTAGCAGCGAGTTTTATCCATCTAGTGACGAAGTCGGTAAATTCTTCATCGGTCCTTGTTTAGTTGCCATTAGATCGTCGAGACTGACTGTCTCTTGGATCAAGTGTTTGTATTGGTCTAGGAATTGGCCGACTAATTCATCGAAGGTTTCTATCTTATAAAGTGAGAGTCCCACAAACCAATCTAAAGCTTCTCCTTCTAATGAACGTTGGAAATAGTGGATGAGAAGTCCTTGATTATCATGTATGGGTCGACAATCATTACAAAAGAGGGCTAAGTGATGATTCGGATATCTGGTGCTATTATATTTGGCAAACTTTTGTGGCTTAAATCCTATTGGCAAATTGAACTTGATATCTCGACAAAATTTGTTGAATCCGAATGAGTGACTGGGGTGCTCTCTCTTGGCCATGTACTCATCGAGCATTTTAGGGAGATCTTCGATTTTAATGGTGTTGTCTCTTGGGGGAACCCATGAACAAACCTTGTCCAGAGGGTCATCGTTGAAGAATGTGTGGGCAAGTTGTCTCAATGAGGTGATGCGGGCTAACACCATGCTCGAGGTAGGAGGTGGTCTCTCTTGTCGCTCTTGTTCTTCTAAAAATTATCGTGACCTAATGGTTTCGTATGTGGCGGCCAACCCTTGAAGTAATTCATCGGAGTCGTCATCTCCTCTTTGTATTCTTTGGATACTGAGTTCTACGATTTATTAGGTAGTAAGGTTTTGTCCGATGCCACCATCTCTCCCATCATGATTGTTCCTGGTTTGTGGGGTAGAAAAGGGATTCTCTTGCTCACCAACCATATTAATCTTAGGTTGTTGTGGGCTAAAACTGTGAAGTGGTTCTTCTCCGTACATGGGGTTGTCATGATATCCTCACAATGGTGGGTCTCCTAAACTCACTCTTCATATATCAGACATCTCGAGTCTTTGACGAAGACTCATATATATATAAAAGATAATCTAAATGATACGATGGAAAGAAGGAAATAGGGAAATAGGATGGAAACTAACTATCTAGAAAAATAGTTTGCAAAAGCGTCCCATCGCGATCGCAAGTCTGTTGGTGCGCGCTTTTTCTGGGTTCCTCTCGGTCCTTGTTGAATCAGTGGCTTCCAATTCTGTCCTAGTGGACTCTAGCGATGAGGCATTTGGAATGTTAAAAATAAAGAGGTTTCTAGGAAGGTTCCTAGTTTGTTGCGATCGCCAACTGCAAATATTTATCGACGCTGCAACACGTCAATGATCACGCTTAGGAGCGGGTATGGGTTACTTCTATACTTAATCGTCCACCTGCAAACGTCAGCAGCAGTGTCTTTTTCTTAATTTAGATAGTTCAATTTCCCCTCTTATTTCCCTTCGTGGTTATAGTTTCTGTTAGTTTAGGCTCCCTTGATTCTGTTGTGGATTTAGTTATATAGGTTTATTCTAATCCTGTTAAGAGTTCAGTTAATATTAATTTCCTAATTTCATTGGAAGTCTAATTAATATTAGTATTCTAGTACTACTAAAAGTCCAATTAATTTTAGTCTCCTAATCCCATTAGAAGTATAATTATGATTAGGTCTCCTAATCGTACTAGGAGTGCAATCATGTTGGTTCTAGTGAAGCTTTAATTAATTCGAGCATGCTAATTGTACTAGGATTCTAAGTAGAGCAAGTATGCTAGTTGTATTGGAATTGTAATTCAATCAAATATATTAATTGTATCAAAATTCTAACTAAAGCAATTATAACAGTCCTACTAGAATTCTAATTGAAATAGAAAACTAATTTTACTTAAACTCTAATTTAAAGCAAATGAATTAATTTTTATTAAAATCTAATTAAAATAAATAAGCAAACTAATTTTATTGAAATTTTAATTGAAGCAATGAATTAATTATACTAAAAATCTAATTAAAGCAATAAAATTAATCATACCAAATTCTAATTAAAGCAAGGAATTAATCAATTAAATTCTGATTTAAAGAGATTAATCAGTCATACTAAGGTTTAATGCACTTAATCAATTAAATATGCTGAAATAAGATAAACCTACTAATTAATTATACTAAAGGGATAAAATAAAAGTAATTAATTAATTCTAAAATTTCTAAAAAAAGGGTTTCGGGCCCGCTACACTAAGGAGGATTGGCCTCGTTCCCGAGTACCCTCCATAAGCTCCCTTGGGCAAATCAGGTGACTGAGATTGAAGATAAATGGATTTTAAACCGTGAAATAATATTTTTAGGCTTTTCAGAGTTGATTTCAAAATAATAATTATGAATTAAACTATGAACTAGAATTATAAAAACTGAAATTATATTTAGGATTTTTAGAAATATTAAATTGAGGAATTAAAATTAATTTTTAGTCAGAAAATCAGACTGTATGATTAAAGATTGGTTCTGAATCGAAGGATTAGAACTAGAAATTAATGATAGGACTGTATATTGAGATTTTAGAATGGAATTAGAGCCTAGGGCGGTGAATTAAACCGTCGAATTAAGAACCGGTTTCGAATTCAGAGAATTAGAACCAATTATAAAATATTTGCGGTCTAAAAAGGGTGCTACGATCTCGGACTGAAAATTAAAATCTATGATTAAAACTAATAGAAATCCTAGATCTATAGTCTAGAAATTATGGTCAGAACTAAAAATTAAATCATTACCTAAGGGTCGGGGCTGCGGAGAGAAATCTCGAAGATTAAAAGCTTGAATCTCGAAACCATGATTAAGGTGCTCTATGAATTTGTCCTCAGAGTTTTTTGGTTTCGGAATCCCAAAAAAATCCATTCTCTCTCGAAAATTGTCAACCTCTTCGTGTTGTGTTTGGTCAAAATTTAAAAAAAAAATCTTTTATAGGTTTTTCTTCAATTACGCGCCATTTTTCTGGCGTTTAACTGAATTACGCGCCACTTTTCCGGCACTTAATCGCTTTGAGTTGGTCACCGACTTAGTGAGCGATCGGCTGACCTACTTAGCGAGTTTCCTAGTTCTAATAACATTAGGGCTAATTGCACGCTTGGTATGATGTGCACAATCTGATTAAGCGTCTCTTCAGAAGCGCTCAATCAAGGAAACTTAGGGGTTAAGCACCGTGAGGTTAGGTCGGGCGTAGGCCAATTGCGCGGTGGTGATATGGCATGCAATCCGATCGCGCATCTGATTTCAAGCACGTGATCGAGTCTCGATATGGTATGAAAAAGGAAGTTTGGTCTGAAAGGAAGACCGATTGCGCATTTGTTGTTTGGCGTGCAATCGAATTACGCGCTAGGTTTCAAGCGCTTAATTTAGGGTTGTCCAGGTCAGGTCTCTAGTCTGAAATGCAAGACTATTGTTTCAGTCTGCATTCTAACTATATACTATTGTTTTAGTATATAGTCTCCCCACATCGGGATCTAAGCCATACAGCTATTGTTTTAGCCTGTGTTCAGCCATATACTATTATTTCAGTACATGGTTCCCATATCAGGGTTATGAGGTCAAAGGTTGACCGAACAAAATATATATTCTGAGAAGGCAAAATGGGAGTGTCTACAATGGCTGAACACAGGCTAAAACAATAACTCTATAGCTCAACTCCCTAACCCTAACGTGGGGACCATGCACTGAAACAATAGTACATGGCTGAACACAGGCTGAAATAATAGCTCTGTGGCTCAAATCCTAATGTAGGGAGACTGTATACTGAAACAATACTATATAGTCGAAATACAGACTAAAATAATAGTCTTGCATTTCAGACCCGACCCGGACCCAGGGCATACCCCGAATTACGCGCCTTAAACCAGACACGCAATCCTATTACATGCCACATCACAGACGCGTAATAAGTCCCTTCCAGACCAAATTCCCTTTCTTTGGACCGCCTCGAGACTCGATCGTGCGCTCCACACAAAATGTGCAATCGGATTAAGCACCATATCGTTGGCGCGCAATTGGTCTGTCCCCGACCTAGTCTCCCAACCCTTGACTGCCAAAATTCCACGATTAAGCGCTAGGTTTGAAACGCTTAATCGGATTACGTACACTAAACAAGGCGTGCAATTAGTCCTAACGTGATTATAACTAGGAAACTCGGCTGAGCCAGTCAGCCGGTCGCTCACTGAGTTCGTTACCGACTCAAAGTGATTAAGCGCCTGTAATCTGGCACACAATTCAATTAAATGCCTAGATTAAGACGCGTAATTAAAGTTGACCGGCTAATTAAGCGCACCCCACAGGGCACGTAACTAGCAAAACACCTATAAATAGAACCTTTTACCTTGACCCTAAGGACACGAATTTTTTTCTCTCTTCCAAGCTTAGGGATTTCGAGATTCTCTATTCGGCGTCCGGCTTTAGGTAATTTTTAGTTCTAGGTTTTTTTTTAATTCTTAGATCTTAGGTTTTAATCTAAATTTCTAATTCACTAGTTCTAGTTTAATTACTAGAGCTAGTCCTTAGCTTTAGCTTCTTGATTTCTCTTTCTGACTTTAGGCCTTAAATTTCAGTTCGTAGTTTTGATTCTAATTTTTTAGTCTCAAATTCTATTCTAAAATTTTAAAACTTAGGGTTTTGATCTTCAATCTTTATCTCTAGGTTCTTGATTTTAGTTTCGATTTCAATCCTAGAATCCTAGGTTTCTTAATTCTAGATTTCCTATTCACAGTTCTTAATTTTTTTTTTAATCTTTTAAAATTTATAATTTTGATCTTTAAATCTATAATTCCTAATTTTAAAATTAGTTTTTCAACCCCTAGCCATCCGATTTGCCCAAGGGAGCTTATGGAGGGTACCCGGGAATGGGGCCGATCCTCCTTAGCATAACGGGCCAAAACCCCTTTTTTTTTATTTTTAATAAAATTAGTATATTTACTTTAATTAGAATTTTAACAGAATTAGCACATTTTTAATTAGTTAGAGTTTTAGTAAAATTAACATATTTGCGTTCCTAGTACAATTAGGAGACTAATATTAGTTAGACTTCTAGTAAGATTAGGAGACTTACTTTATTAGACCTCTAATAGGATTAAGATAATTAAATTAATTAGACTTCTAATAGGATTAGGAAACTAGATCAGTTAGACTTCTAATAGGATTAGGAGACCTTTTTCAGACTCCCAGTAGGATTAGGAGACCAAGTTAATTAAAATCCCAGCAGGAACAGGAAAACTAAACCAGTTAGACTAAAGGCAACCCACAGCTGCCGACATTCGCCAGTGGACGATTTAATAAAGGAGTTCAACCTGCAAGCCCCCGCTCTCCTTAAAGCGTGATCAATGACATGTTGCAGCATCGATAAATATCTGTAGCTGGCGATCGCATCTTCTCAGGTATTCTTTATTTAAAATTTGCCTCTTTAATTTCTATATTTAATATTTCCTAATTTATTACTCTATCATCGCCTTTGCCAGAATCCACTTGGACCGAATTGGGCCACTCTTTTTGGGGACCGAAAGGAACCCAAAAAAAGTGCGTACCAACACTCACCTCTGACTGGTTCGCAACATGTTAAGGTGATTATGTGTGTGTCTTATTGCTATAGGGCATGTGATCTTGCATGTTCATTTTATTAGTGTTTTTACTGAGAGCGTATGTTTATTCTGTTGGAGGTGTGTATTTTGCTCGAGGTGTCTATCGTAGTCAAAAATTGTGTGCAGGTAAGTGGGCATTTAATTGAATTGTGCACCTAGTTGGGCGCTCGTGATAGAGAGGCTCAGGGGGTCAATTGCGCTTTTGGGTGAGTGCGTGTAATCCAATTGAGCATAACATTCTGTGCACGTGATTGGAGCGTCACCTGGCCATAGTGTGGGTGACCTTTGGGATTTCGTGCAATAGCATAGGCATGCAATTTGATTAAGTGCGGGGTCTTCAGAGCGGGATCGACTCGTGGGGTCTTTAGTGCAGACGGTAGTTTAATTGCGTGCCTGATCTGCGGCGCACAATTTGGTTTTCGCACTGAATTTCTTGCGCTTGATCGAATTGAGCACATGGCTTATGGCGCTTAATCAGGAAAGTGCCTATATATATTCGAATTTCCTTTGTTTTTCTACGTTCTCTCTTTTTATTTGAGTGAATGGGTCTAGGGTATTTTTATTGGGTGGTTTCAATGTCAATTCTTTTGATCTTCGTTGTTTCACGAGCTCTTCGTCCTAAAATCGTTTTGGAATGGGGATGCAGTTATGGCTTGGGAGGTATCGGAAATTGAGGGATGCTATACATCTTTCATTATTGTTAGGAGGTGAAGATGGTGGGAGGGAAGTCTTCCAAATGGATGGAAAGGGTGTTCCCCAACCAATCCTCTCCTCGCCTTTCTGTTGCTTCTTATTAGATGCTTCGTGCATCAAGTTTTGAGTTTGTGTCCGTTTTAGGCTCTGGGTTAGGTTCTAGGTTGTAGGTTAGGTTCTAAGCTTTTATTTTAGATTGTATGTTCAGGAGGTATGCCTCTGGTGACAGATAAAAATTTTATTATATCAATAAAGAGATGTTTTATTTATTGTGTTTGTTTGTTTTTTTTTGTCCATTGTTTATCTTGTTCTGAGCGTTAATTAGCTCTATTCAGGCATCTGTTTTACTTTGGGATTTACCAAGATTTATTCAACTTCATTTAGCTTTATTAGGATTTTATTTGACTTATTTAGAATTTATTTATGATTTATTTATTTTAAGATTCGATTTGGGTTTATTTTTAGGATTTAATTAGAATTTATTTTTAGGATTTATTTAGAATTTCATTTGGTATTATTTAGGATTATTTATTTAAAATTTTATTTGGTTTTATTTAGGATTTATTTAGGATTTTTAGGATTTGTTTTGATCTATTTTTAGGATTTAATTTTACTTAGGGTTTAGGTTTTTTAGGATTTATTTGAGATTTATTTGATTTAAATTAGGATTTATTTTCAGGATATATTTGGAATTTTATCTGATTCATCTAGGATTTATTTAGGATTTAGTTAAGATTTTTTCTAATTTTATCTGATTCATCTAGGATTTATTTAGGATTTAGTTAAGATTTTTTCTAATTTTATTTTTATTTGGTGAGTTTAAGGTTTTCCTGGGGTTATCATGTGGATCGGATGGGTTAGAGTTTACCTCTGGGAGTTTTAAAGAATTCTCGGTATTTGTTTTGTTTAAGGTATGAGTTTTGTTTGTTTTTTTTTTTTTTTTTGAGGTTTAGTTTGAGGTGACATTTGTCAAAGGTGTGTGAGTTTAATTCCTAGAATCAAGATGGGTGTTAGGTGTTTCAATCCTATTGGTTTATCTGCTTTGTGGAGGATTTGTGTTTCTTTAAGGGGTAAGTGTTGTATGTTTATTGGTTAGTCTAGGTTTATCAAGGATTGTGGTTCTTCTAAGGGGTATGTGTCTGGTTTGGATTTAATTAGATGGAGGGTGTTTAGAAATATGGCACTTGTCATCTTGTGGTGCAGGGACATAGTTTATAAATAGGGGGTTAAGGGATTGGGTTTTATTTTGAACTTTATTTGTAACTTTGAATTTGGGGCATTTTTTTTAATTTTTTCTTTTAGATGTTATGCTTTAAAAGGTTTGTAATTATTGTTATCATTATTATTATATTTTTTTCCTCGAGGATGAGCGATATTGGGAATTCAGGGTGGTGCTAGGGTTGATGATGTTAATCTGACCCAAAGTGCCACCCTATTGGTGGAAGAGATGGAAGAGTCAAAGGTTGGTGGAAGGAAAGAAAAGGAAAGAGCTACGCCAGAGTTCTCGTGACCGACGCCAGTTGTTACTTGGTAGGCTCTGAGGATTAATCTTTTGCAAGCCTTCCCTTGGGGGGTTTTTATGATGACTCTTTGTGGGCATTTGCATCGAGTCCTAGGTGTCTTTCTATGAGTCACTCTTTCTTTTCTGCCAACTCGGGGTTCTGCGATGCCGATGCTTAATCGTGTAACTCAAAGGATTGCATCATAAGCAGCATCTCAGGAGAATTACAGAGTGAAGATGAGATTTTTGTTAGAATTCATTCAAGGTGTGCTTCCTCCCTGGGCTTTTCCATTATCCACCATTATTTTGGGCGTTTCTTTTAGGGATGTCTCTTCTTTATATTTATGGGTTCAGGTGTCTTTGAGTGTTTGTCCTAAATTAGAATTTGTTTGAAATGGTGTATTCAGGGGGGAAGCCCTCGGTGTGATTTGTAATAATTTTTCACATTTATGAGAAAATCTTTTTTATAATTATCTGAGTTTAGGTTAATTTTTATTTGGTTAGCTAATTTAGTTTGGTTTAATCGAGTGCATTTGGGTTGGGTTGAAAATTTTCGGGATCTAAAGTGTTTGGGTATGTTTTAGTTTGGTATGTTTTAGTTTGGTTTAGTGTCGACTTCGTTTTGGTTTTGACGGACTTCGACGTGTTTAGATGTTTTAAGTGGCAGTGAGGTTTTGAATTTTCAAGTGTGTAGGGGCATTTTTTGTTTTCTTTTTGGAGTGCTTAGATATAGATGTTGGTTCTGGGCTGCATGTATAGTCCGGAACATGACCAAGTGTAGAAGTTCATCGTTGGCTGTTACAGCCAAGTATATTTTGTTGTGCCTAGGCAATTACGCACAGTAGTCAAAGCGTTTAATTGAATTGGCGCCAGGAAAGATGCGCATAACCCAGATGTCTATAAGGTCAATTGAGTGTCGTCGCACGGGCATTTATTTTGATTACGTGCCCCTTCTGGAGCGTGTAATAGGCGAGTCAGCCAGTCATTGGGCGAGTGACTTTTGAATTGCGCACAGGAATCTAGGTGCGCTATTGACTTTTGGGCGGGTGACAAATCAGTTGCCCGTCATTCTACAGATGTGTAATTAGGATTACGCGCCCTTTTCCATGCACTCAATCCAATTGAGCATCTGTTTCATGGCGCTCAATTAGGCCGCATCCTATATAAGCTTCAAAAATCCTCATTTTACCTATGCTATCCGTTTTCTTCTCGAGTCTCTGCTCTTCCTTGCTTCCTAGTGTCCAGATTTTCGTGTTTTCACGATATCTCATGATCCATTCGTCTATTTTGAGCGTGGTTTCTTCCATTCTTCTTAGTTTTTTCAAGCTTTTCATTCTGAGATGGAGTCTGAGGGCAGTGATAGACTTGACTCTACTACTTCCGAGTTGGAGGGGATGATGGTGGGGGAGATCGGTGAGACTTCAGAGGTTCGCACCGGCACTAAGGCTGTGGTGGAGGGTGAGACTGAGATGGTGGTGAGGGAGGTCATACCGGAAGATGGCGACGAGGATGAGGTTGATGAGGACAATGTTGCCCCACCTTAGGGTGAGGGTGCGATACGGATTCCACTGAAGGAGTTCTTCGCGCAAGGCCAGGTAGGTATCCGTAAGCAAGAGTCTTCTTTTGTTTCTTAGGCATGTAGGTTATAACGTAGATATCTAGGATTTGGAAAACCCTTTTAATTTATGTCAAACCTGCATCTAGTGTACGTGTGCATTCATGCATCATCTTCGTATCTAGTTTTCGGTGATGTTTACTGTTATTGTCCTGCCTGCCTCACAGTTATTAAGGGGTTAAAACAGTGAACTACAGCAAAAATGGTCTCAAGGTAAACAGGTAGTCCTACAAGAATTAGGGTTGTTGTAGCAAGTTTTGATAGGTAAGTAAGGGTATGTCCACAGGGAAATGTATTCTAAAGGATGATAAATCTCCAGATCTATGGTAGATCTGGCACTCTATCCTAAATTAAGCTAAACTCAAAGCAGGAAGGAGGAGAAGTTTCTAGGGTTTGTCACTTTACTACAACTATAAAAATTAAATGCTATTGATCCAGACTTGATTAAACATAGAGATGAGAAAACGAAAATAAAGTGAAACTCAAAAGATGGAGAACAGCAGCTAGGAGTTTTGGTCTTTTACTAAAAATCAAAGGAATTAGAGGTAGTGCATAGGATAGATTTGCTACAATCCTCCATTTGGCTACAAGCTCCCCATTTCTGGCAGATGCAAGGTATAAGAATCCAATCTCGACCAAAGAATTGGACCAATCCTAAGGCTATGATCTGTCCACTTTAATGGTCACAGACCATCCCAGAGATTGTTCCACTCTAAGGATCTTGATTAGAACATGAAAGCTATTGCAGATGCTACGAATGCCAGGCTACCAGCTCCCCATTTCTGGCTGGCATCCCCAGGAATATCTGACCCAGGGAAATCAAATACAAAAAATTGAAATGTAGATCAGAATCACCTTTAAAATTCACAATTACATTGCAATCATAAAACTTACAATCCTAATGTGCTCAGATCTGCAATCTGTGCAACATACAATCCTTTACAAGACTCTGAAACTTTCAATTTATAGCTCTAGACCTCACCCTAACTACTAAAAAGAGTTTAGCCAACCATGATTGGCTAAAGAGAGAATGGGAGAAGAAGGAAGAGAGAGGGAGTTTGGAGAAGATGGATCTAGAATTAGGCTCTGGTTCTCTCGAATTCTGGATGGTTGTTCTGTCTTTTCTTCAAGCTTTTATACTCTCCTCCTTTGTCCTCAGATCTGTTTCAGCCAATCAGAGCGCAAGGGAATAAGTTGGTTATGCTGATGTGGCTGATTTCTCTTCTAGAAGCTCTCTTCCCATTGGCTCTCAACTGGAAAATACACGTGAAGTAGTTAGGGTTTCCATTCGTGCCCAACTATGTGCCAAAAATACCCCCAGGGGTTGCTGACATTCTTTGGAACTCATGCATAAAACTCTGGAAGTGGCAGTTGATGAAGAAACACACTAAGAAGTTGCCAAAACGAGTGTCGAGAGGTTCAGGGGATCCTCTCGACAAGTTCTGGATCTACTTTATGTTCACATGGACAGGTTACATTGGATTTCAACAGCTTCGTAGACTTCTCGACCGGATTTAAGTAGCTCTCAATAGGTTTGGACGCATCTCGACAGGTTAAGGAAGATCCTGTCGACAGTGTGGGAGAACATCTCGAGAGGTTGTTTTACACTTGTCAATAGGATTGAAGTCTTATTTCTTCATTCTGCCCAGTTCCACACTCATCATCTCGACTGGTTATACTCAACCTATCGACTTGTTATACGTTCTCCAGTGAATTGCTCGACAGGTTGGCTTAATCCTCATGAGAATGAACGTTGCTTCAGGTAAGTTATCGATAGGTTATCTTGCACTGCTCGACAGGTTCAGTTGAACCTCGCGATAAGTATCTGAAACCTCTCGACTTCATTTGTATCTTGAAGTATCCTTTCGACAGGATCCACGTCTGTACTTCTAACCTCTCGGTAGGTGCTGGAACCTCTCAAGATCTTCATCTTTTCAACTTAGTACCTCTCGATAGCCTCTTATACACATGTTCAACCTCTCAACTACTTCATTCCTTGCTCTCAGAACTTCTCGACAGGTGCTGAGAAGCTCTCGACAACTTATTTTTAGTGCTTCCCCAGCTGGCACACATCTTGGGTGTGTTGTTCCTCCTTTGTTCAACACTCAGCAACCCTTTAGTAGGCTCAATCTTTATTCCTTGCAGCTGGACTTGGTCTCAGGCCTTTCCTATTGGGTAGCACCGTGCTTCTTGGGCTCTTTTAAGTGGAAGTCTGTATTAAGCTTGCAATTTATTACTTAACTATAAAATATACTCAAAACACATTATTAGTCAGCTCAAGGGTCCAACAAAGGTCAGGTTAGGAGATGAAAATTGGTATTTTTCACTGCTTAACACACACCCAAACCTAAGCTTTGCTAGTCCCTGAGCAAAGGATAAAATAAAGACAATTATTGAAAATGAAAAATGCCACTTTTGTAGGGAACACCGATACATTTAGCATATGCGTCAAGCCTTTTAAACTGCTAGGTGATCCCTAGTGGAGGAGTGAAGTCTCCTGAGAGTTTTCAGTGAAGTTACCCACAAACTTCTCCAATGATTCAGTTAATATCAGTGCAGCATGTTAAAACAAAGTTCAAGCAGTATAAAATTCATTCCACACCTTGTCCATCCAGTGTTAGAGGATTCTCAGCAAAAACATGACAGTTTAAAACTAAAATTCTGTTGTAATTCCTTCACAATCAATCAGCTCATGTCAAGATATTTTGCATGTAAATTAATTCAAAGCTTACCCTCAAATTGAGAATTTTGTTCAGATAATGCCCCCATCAACTCTAATTTCAGACCCAAAACTTAGCAGGGTTGTTACTCTCAATAAAAATAGAAGGGTGTATCAATTCACGCAGCTCAAGAGTAGTTACAACCCTCTAATAGGACTATAAGCATGAGCATAGGCGTTGCTCTAATTTCTAAAATTTTCTAACTCCTTTCACCATAGATCAAACAAATTCTTATCTCCACATGACAGCTCAATCAATTTTAGATCAATAAGGTTTTTTTATTGGGTTGTAATGTGGCTTATGGGTGAAGTTTATAAGGAATAAAAGGGTGGAATAGGATTCAAAATTGAGAAATCAGTAAAGTAAGGAGGTGATTTGCAACTTCACAACCTTTATTTCAGCATAGTTCCATCTATTTCTTGAATTTTCAGAGCCAAAGTGGCCAGCTTTTTTTTCTCTTCTCTTCAATTTTTTAATGAAATGACTTCTCTTTCTCACTCTTTTGTTTTGCTTTTCTGTTTTTCTTTTCTTTCTGTATGCTTTATCTTCTTATATATATATTTTTGTTATTTTTCTTTTCATGGGCTAGGATACCACAACTATACATCACACTTGCTTTCAAATGTATTTTCTTCTCTTTCAACCACTGCCAAACCTTGCTCCTTTAACCTCACTTCTCCTTCCATTTCCTAATTTCTCAGGTTGAGGGTGAACTGAAATAGGTTAAGAGGTTTTGGGTTCAAATTTTCTAGTTTTCATCAAAGAAAATTGGGATTTTGAGAGGCTCAAAAGGTGTGTATCAAGGGCAGTTCAAAGGTGGGAAGTTTTAAGCTCAAACTATCCAAGGGATTTCCTTACTTCATGTCCTCAATGTCATGAGTGATGTCAAGCTTTTTAACTTGGATTTGCCTAACTTTTAGTGAGCAAAGGTAGGTTCAATCAGTCCTTAGAGCAGAAGAGATTGCCACAACACTCTTCAAAGAAAATTTTTGAGGCTCAAATCTCACTGGGTATGGTCTTCCATCAGATTTCTAAGGCATATCCTCACAATCTCCTCTCTTCTTAAGTTCACGAAGCACTCATTTTATAAAAAAATCCTTGATATTTGCTTCATGAAAGTGTTAGATCTATAACATGTTCCAGTCTTAAAAAGTTTTTAATTTCCTCTATATATAAAATATCAGGTGTGAAATTATTTTATTTTCTCAATTTCTATTAAAACCTTGCTACACTACTATTAACTATCCATTGGCATACCTTGCCACACCCCCAAACCTATGAGGAGCAGTGTACTCACTGCTTGAAAGATAGGAAAATGTGCAACATGAGCAAAAACAGAAGCATACAAAGTAAAGAAAACATTAACAAAAATGCGAACAATTGCAACACACCAACACTCAACCAAATAGCTATAAAGACAGAAAGGAAACTATACAAAACATCACAAAGATAGATTTCATTTAATCACATAAAGTTGTACAATAGAACAATGACATACAAGGGGTGACAAAAGGAAAAATCCTAACTAAATACAGGAAAGAGTATAAACCTAAGGAAAATCGAGACACACAGGAAAGAGGAACTGCAAGCCAGGGGGAGAACAGGGATTTAAGGAGAAGACTGCTGAGCGATTGGCGGATGAAGTGAGGAGGGTGGGGGAGAAGATGCAAGTGGGTCTATCTTCTGTTTCTTCTTCTTTCTCTTATTCTTTTTCTTTTCCTCCTTGGCCAAAATTCTTTGCACTTCCTCATACTCGTCCCACAAGAATTGTAATGGATCAGGCTCTTTTGGTGGTGGCGGGTCTTCCCAAACTGGGTCAAATTTGATTGGAAAATCAATGGGTTTGTCATCCGTCATAGTTGTGGGAGGGGTGAATTGATGAACGAATGAAATGGAGGGGAAAGGGCTTGATATTTAAAATATGTGGGTGGTGGAATATGAATCGTCATAATAAATTTTCTCATCCTTCCAAGCTTAACTGCTAAAATGATATGTTGGTTTCGATGAGTATAGAACGTCGTGCAATTTAATATTGGGAATGATACCGCAAAGTATATGTTGGTCTATTTTTAGAAATCGGAGTTAAGGCAAGGAGATACGTGCTATTAAGGTTTAGACAAACTATTGGGGGCAAGGAGGAAAAATGAGCTTCGACAGGATTGGGGACAAGTCATCGACAGGTTGAGACAACCTATTGAGGAGTTAAAAACTGATGAACCTCTCGAGAGGTCCATGCAATCCTGTCGACGGGTTGAGGTTTTTAAACGAATACATTTCGAGAGGTTCGCAAAACCTCTCGACAGGTACTTTTGGGCTCATCAATCAATCCTCTTGATAGGTTCCTTCTTCCAGAAAATCATGTCGGGATGTTCATAGAACCTTTCGATAGGTACTCTGAACCTGTCGAGAAATCAACCAAAGCCTGCAGAACCTGTCGAAATCTGTATGGATCCTATCGACAACCAAGTTCTACACCTTCAACACCTGTCGAGAATAAATTCCACTGCTCGACAGCCTCTAAATCCTGTCGAAAAGTAAATTGGGCACTCTCAGAACCTGTCAAGATGTTCATAGAACCTGACGACAAGCTATTTCTTAGTTTAAACAGACTTGCACTCAATCCCCAGTTCCTTTCTCAACAGCTTTTGACACTCCAACTCAGTCTCTTTACACTTTCGACAAATTATCCTACATGAGGCACTAACCAAACATGGAAAAATTTATGTACAATGCCAAACAGAAATGAATCAAAGATAGAAACAGTAGCAAAAATAACCAAAATCACTAACTAGTATACATAGTGTACATACCTTGTTGAAACTCAACTATGCTATGGAGGGTCATGATAGTGGGTGATCATCACAGGCTCCACCACATTTTCAACAGCAAGTTTGAGCCTTTGACCATTTACTTTCATGGTCCTTCCATCTGTTGGGTTCTTGATTTCGACAGCTCGAGATGGGGATACATACTCTACTATGTAAGGCCCCTTCCATCTGGATCTCAGTTTTCCTGGAAAAAATTTCAACTTAGAGTTGAACAACCATACCTTGTTGCCAGCTGTGAACTCCTTCCTCAGCAAATGCTTGTCATAGAAAGCCTTGGTCTTCTCCTTATAGATCCTAGCATTTGAATATGTCTCCAATCTTAGTTCTTCCAGCTCTGACAACTGGAGTTTCCTGTGTGTGCCAGCAGAAGTTAATTCAGTATTCAATGCTTTAATGGCCTAATATGCCCTGTGCTCAAGCTCTACTGGTAAATGGCATGCCTTGCCATATACCAGCCTGAAAGGGGACATCCCTATGGGGGTTTTATAGGCAGTCCTATAAGCCCACAGAGCATCAGGTAACTTCAAGAACCAGTCCTTCCTATTAGAAATCTCCACCTGCCCACTGGTTTGTGGGTGATATGGGGTGGAAACTCTGTGTCACAGAGTTTTTTCTAAGTAGATTCTCAAACTGTCTATTACAAAAGTGGCTCCCCCCATCACTGATAATGGCTCTAGGGGTGCCAAACTTGGAGAAAATATTGTCCTTCAAGAAGTTGAGGATAACCTTGTGATCATTAGTTCTTGTAGCTATGGCCTCAACCCATTTGGACAGATAGTTCACAACCACAAGAATATAATTGTATCCATTGGAAGGAGGGAAAGGGCCCATGAAATCAATCCCTCATATGTCAAAAAGCTCGATCACAAGTATGGGCTGTAAAGGCATGGAGTTTCTTTTGAAGATACTTTCCATCTTTTGACATCTTTCACAAGTTTTACAATGAAGTCAAGCATCCTTGAAGAGAAAGGGCCAATAAAATCAACATTGGAGCACCTTGGCAACATTCTTGTTCCCACTGAAGTGGCCTCCACAAGCCTGTTCATGACACATGGCATATTGTGGAATTCTTCATCAGGGACACATCTCCTCACCACCTGGTCTGACAAAAATTTGAATAGGTATGGATCCTCCCACATATAATGTCTGCTCTATGAAAATAATAGATCCTTGTCCATATTGTTCCAATGTGGGGGGATTTTACCTACTACCAAGTAGTTCACAATATTTGCAAACCAAGGTGTGGAGGAGCTGATAACAAACAGCTGTTCATCCATAAATGAATCATTAGCAGGTAGACCATCAAATTCCTTTGCTAGGATCCTAGACAAGTGGTCTACAACCATATTTTCAACAACTTTCTTGTCCTTGATCTCAAGATCAAACTCCTGTAATAGGAGGATCCATCTGATCAGTCTGAGTTTTGCATCCTTTTTTTACAAAAGGTATTTTAGGGCTGAGTGGTCTGTGAAAATCACTACCTTAGGTCCAAGCACATAAGACCTGAACATATCTAGAGCAAAGACAATTGCCAACAGTTCCTTCTCAGTTGTAGGGTAATTTAACTGAGCATCGATCATTATTTTGCTGGCATATACAATCACACACGGGGCCTTATCCTTCCTTTGCCCTAAGACTGCACCAATTGTAAAGTCTGATGCATCACACATCAGCTCAAAGGGTATGGAAAAATCAGGTGCTACGAGGATAGGTGCAGAGGTTAGGCACTTCTTCAACAGCTCAAAGGCCTTAAAGCATTCATCATTGAAATCAAAGGGAACCTCTTGGCACAACAGGTGGCAAAGAGGTTTTGAGATCTTACTGAAATCTTTGATGAATCTCTTGTAGAAACCAACATGCCCCAAGAACGATCTGACTTGTTTCATAGTTTTTTGTGGGGGTAAATGTGCAATCAAATCTATTTTAGCCTTGTCTACCTCAATGCCTCTATCGGAAATCACATGACAAAGGACAATGCCTTGAGTGACCATGAAATGGCTCTTTTCCCAACTCAACACCAAGTTGGTTTCCTCACATCTCTGTAACACAAGGCTGAGATGATGTAGACATTGGCTAAAACTATTCCCGAACATAGGGAAATCATCCATGAAAATCTCTAGAAACTACTCAATCATGTCATAAAATATAGCATACATGAACCTTTCGAAAGTTGCAGATGCATTACACAGTCCAAATGGCATCCTTCTGTAAGCAAAGGTGCCAATGGGCATGTAAAAGTAATCTTTTCTTGATCTTGTGGGTAAACAAGGATTTGGTTATACCCTGAATAACCATCAAGAAAACAATAAAAAGCCTTACCTGCTAAATTATCCAAGATTTGGTCAATGAAGGGCAAAGGGAAATGGTCTTTCCTGGCTTTCAGATTGATCTTCCGATAGTCTATACACACTGTCCAACCTGTGGTTTCCCTGGTTGGAACAAGCTCACCAGAATCATTTTTTTCACAATAATTCCAGATTTCTTGGGTACCACCTGAGTAGGTGCCACCCATTCAGAATCTAAAATTGGGTAGATGACTCCAGCATCTAGCAATTTGACCACTTCTTTCATCACCACTTCTTGCATGTGGGGATTCAATTTTCTCTGCATTTCTCTAGAGGATTTGGAACCCTCTTCCAGATGAATTTTATGCATACACACAGCAGGGCTGATGCCCCCAAGGTCAACAATGGTCCAGTCAATTGCTCTCTTATGCTTCTTTAAAACACACAACAACTCTTCCTCTTACTCATCAATGAGAGAGGAAGAAATAATCACTGGCAATTTCTGATTTGCCCCCAAAAAGGCATACTTCAAGGTCTTAGGCAGCTGTTTCAACTCTACCTTCAATGGACATATGAGAGAAGGCAACAAATGTGCCTTTGATAGTGGTGGAAGAGGCAACACATTAGGTTTCCAAGGAGGATACCTTGTTGCTGGCCCCTCATTAGAAATTAAGGCTTTCACCTCATGAACCATGGGTGTGGGGGCCTTCTCTTCCACAATCTCACTCCACTCATTCTTAAAAACATCATTAAAATCATCATAAAATTCATCACCATGCAGCAGCTTGGGAAAGGTCTCTTCCACAAGCTTATCAAAAACATCAATTGAAAAACAATCCTCACCATCCAAGTGAGGCTGATTGGCTGTATTGTAAATATTTAATTTTACCTTCATGTTGCCAAAAGACACCTCCATTACTCCTGATCTACACTGAATATAAGCATTGGCAGTGGCCAAGAAAGGCTTGCCCAAAATCACAGGAATAGAGGTGGTGCACTTGCTTAGCTCCATGTCAAGCACCAAAAAATCTGCTGGATAGAAAAATTTGTCAACTCCAACTAAAACATCCTCTGTCATTTCCACAGGCTTCCTTTCAGATCTGTCAGCTAGTTGCAAGACCACATGTGTGGGCTTCAACTCTCCTAGGCTCAGCTTCTCATAAACTAAGTATGGAAGTAGGTTTACACTAGCTCCCAGATCTAATAAGGCCTTCTCAATAGTATGATCTCCAATAATGCAAGGGATTATGGGAACTCCAGGGTCTTGAAGCTTGGTTGGAGTTGCAATAGACAGCACTTGGCTCACTTTCTCAGCACAAAAGACCTTAGATAAGTGCATCCTAGACTGTCTTTTGTGGATGCACAAGTCTTTCAAAAATTTTGCATAGGCCGGAACTTGCTTGATAGCATCAAGTAAAGGCAAGTTAATCTTTACTTGTTTGAAAGTTTTCATCATTTCCTCAACCTTAGCATTCTCCTTGTCAAAAGGAGAAGCTGCTTTCATGCATTAGGAAATATAAAATGGGGAACTGTCTTCCCATTTCCAGCCTTATCAAGTTCATCAGATTTTTCTTTATTTTTGTTTTCAATTTTTTGTTGGGGCACATCACCCCCCTTATTTTTAATATGTTGCTCCTGCTGCATATTTTCATTGGTTATTTCTTCATTTTCTGTGCTTGACTTATCAGGCTCAATACCAACTTGGTTATCCACCAGCTTCCCACTCCTTAAGGTGGTGACAAATTTGACTTCTTCATGAGAAGAAGTCTCACCAACCATGTATTGCCCCTTTGGATTGTTCATGGGCTGACTGGGCAGTCTCCCCTCTTCTCTCCTAGCCAAAGAATTAGATAGCTGACCAAGGTGGTCTTTTATCTTCTTGATGCTTTGACTGTGAGAGTTAACAATTTGAGATAAAGGGCCCAAATTCTGTAGTGAAGTCAGAACTTACTCTTCAAATGTGAGAGGCCTAGAGGGTGTTGGGGCTGGTGCACATTGATGCACAGGCTAAACCATTGGCTAGGCCATAGGCTGTTGGTATTTAGGCCTTAGAAATTAATTCTGCTGGTATGGCTGGGCATTCCTATAGGGCATGGATTGCTGTGGCTATAGCTGCTGCTGGTTTTAAAAATTGCCTTGTCTCCACCTCAAATTGGGGTGGTTTCTCAAATGATAGCCAGTAGTAGGCTGTTGTCCATAGGACTTAGCAGCATTCACATATTCCATCACAAAATCTAGGAATTGGATAGTTGAGGGACATTCCTCAAGGGAGTGAGTGGGGGACTGACATATGACACATGCCTCCTCTACTTTAGCAGCCATTGGAGACTGCATTGCTCCCATGAGCTTATCAAACTTTTGGTTGTTGTCCAATTTTCTCTCCAAATCATTATGTCCACTCACCTCATACATTTTCCCTCTAGTAGTATTTTCTCTCACCAATCTAAGGGTCTCAACATCTCTTGCCCAGGTCTCCCTTTGCATGAAGTTCTTACTGATGATATCAAATAACTCCCAAGCCTCATCAGCAGTCTTGTGGAGGTATGTACCACCACAAGAAGCATCAACCATATCCCTACTTTTGGGATCAATTCCTTGATAGCAACTTTGGATAAGTTGTCATTCAAGAATTTGGTGATGAGGACGTTGCTTCAAGAGTTCTTTAAATCTCTCCCATGCTTCGTGAAAATCTTCAGTTGGGGCTTGAGCAAATGAGCTAATGCTCTTCCTCAGCTGACTTGTTTTAGACATGGGGAAAAACTTGGCCAAAAATTAATATTGAAGATCATTCCAGGATTGAATACTGTTGGTTGGGAGCATTAACAACCAAGTTCTGGCTCTATCCTTTAGTGAAAAAGGAAAGAGTCTCAACCTGGTTGCTTCCTCCCCCAAACCTATAATATTAAAGGTAGTACATAGTCCCAAAAATTCATCAATATGCTTGTATGGGTCTTCTTTGCTCAGGCCATGGTATGAGGGTAACATTTGTATGATAGAAGACTTGATCTCATAGTTTTCTTGAACAGAAGGGAATTGAATGCAGAAGGAGGAATTGTACACCCTTGGTGCATTGAATTCCTTTAATATTTTAGGTTGTTCACCCATTGTAGGATTATCAACCATAGAAGTGTGTACAGGATGCTTAGGTCTGAGGAGTCTTTCGGCTTCAAGATTCATAGGAGCAATCTCTGGATTAAGAGATCTCCTCTCAAGCATACACACCTCATAAATAAAGTACAACACCGAAAATTACTGTACAAAGATCGGCAAAATAATCATAAGACAGACAGCTACAAAACTGTAGATCTACTCAACTACAGATCTAGGAATGTAAACAGAGTAAGAGATGCAAACTTAAGCAATGCTTATTCTTCCAAGTGATACAAAGCTCCTCTTAGCTCCACAGATCCAGATCTGAAACAAAGTGAAACTACAACAAAAACTAAAACAATAATTAATCAAATACTTAATAGTTAATGAAAACTCTAAATCCAAAAATGAGAAAACTTAGATCTACCACTTTTAAAAATACAGATCCTCAGCAGCGGCACCAAAAACTTGTTATTGTCCTGCCTGTCTCACAGTTATTAAGGGGTTAAAACAGTGAACTACAACAAAAATGGTCTCAAGGCAAACAGGTAGTACTGTAAGAATCAAGGCTGTTGCAGCAAGTTTTGATAGGTAAGTAAGTATATGTCCACAGGGAAATATGTTCTAAAGGATGGTAAATCTTCAGATCTATGGTAGATCTGGCACTCTATCCTAAATTAAGCTAAACTCAAAGCAGGAAGGAGGAGAAGTTTCTAGGGTTTATCACTTTACTATAGCTACAAAAATTAAATGCTATTGATCCAGACTTGATTAAACACAGAGATGAGAAAATGAAAATAAAGTGAAACTCAAAAGATGGAGAATAGCAGCTAGGGGTTTTGGTCTTTTACTAAAAATCAAAGGAATCAGAGGCAGTGCATAAGATAAATTTGCTACAATCCTCCATCTGGCTATAAGCTCCCCATTTCTGGCAGATGCAAGGTATAAGAATCCAATCTCGACCAGAGAATTGGAGCAATCTTAAGGCTATGATCTATCCACTTTAATGGTCACAGACCATCCCAAAGATTGTTCCACTCCAAGGATCTTCATTAGAACAGGAAAGCTAATGCAGATGCTGCGATTGTCAGGCTACCAGCTCCCCATTTCTGGCTAGCATCCCCAGGAATATCTGACCTAGGGAAATCAAATATGAAAAAGTGAAAAGTAGATCAGAATCACCTTTAAAATTCATAATTACATTACAATCATAAAACTTACAATCCTATTGTACTCAGATCTGCAATCTGTGTAGCATACGATCCTTTACAAGCCTCTGAAACTCTCAATTTACAGCTCTAGACCTCACCCTAACTACTAAAAAGAGTTTAGCCAATCATGATTCGTTAAAGAGAGAATGGGAGAAGAAGGAAGAGAGACGGTTTGGAGAAGGTAGATCTGGAATTAGGCTCTGGTTCTCTCAAATTCTGGATGGTTGTTCTATCTTTTCTTCAAACTTTTATACTCTCCTCTATCCTCAGAACTATTTCAGCCAATCAGAGTGCAAGGGAATAATTCAGTTATGCTGATGTGGCTGATTTATCTTCTAGAAGCTCTCTTCCTATTGGCTCTCAACTAGAATATACACATGAAGTAGTTAGGGTTTCCATTCATGCCCAACTATATGCTAAAAATACTCTCAGGGGTCACTGACATGCTTTAGAACTCATGCACAAAACTCTGGAAATGGTAGTTGCTATGAAACACGCTAAGAAGTTTCCAAAATGAGTGTCGAGAGGTTCAGGGGATCCTCTCGATAGGTTTTAGATCTGCTTTATGTTCATATCGATAGGTTGCATTAGCTTTCGACAGCTTTGCAGACTTCTCGACATGATTGAAGTAGCTCTCGATAGGTTTGGACACATCTCGACAGGTTAATGAAGATCCTGTCGACAGCTTGGGAGAACATCTCGAGAGGTTATTTTATAGTTGTCGATAGGATTGAAGTCTTATTTCTTCACTCTGCCTAATTCCACACTCATCCTCTCGACTGGTTATACTCAACCTGTCGACTTGTTATATGTTCTCTAGTGAAGTGCTCGACAAGTTGGCTCAATCCTCATGAGAATGAACATTGCTTCAGGTAAGTTATCGACAAGTTATCTTGCACTACTAGACAAGTTCAGTTGAACATCGCGATAAGTATCTGGAACCTCTCGACTTCATCTGTGCCTTGAAGTATCCTTTCGACAGGATCCACGTCTGTACTTCTAACCTCTCGGTAGGTGCTAGAACCTCTCGAGATCTTCATCTTTTCAACTTAGTACCTCTCGACAGCCTCTTATACATATGTTCAACCACTCGATTGCTTCATTCCTTGCTCTCAAAACTTCTCGACAAGTGCTGGGAAGCTCTCGACAGCTTATTTTCAGTGCTTCCCCAGCTGGCACACTTCTTGGGTGTGATATTCCTCCTTTGTTCAACACTCAGCAACCCCTTAGTAGGTTCAATCTTTATTCCTTACAGCTGGACTTGGTCTCAGGCCTTTCCTGTTGGGTCGCAGAGTTCTTTTTGAGCTCTTTTAAGTGGAAGTCTATATTAAGCTTGCAATTTATTGCTTAACTATAAAATATACTCAAAACACATTATTAGTGAGCTCAAGGGTTCAACAAAGGTCAGGTTATGAGGTGAAAAATGGTATTTTTCACTGCTTAACATTTACTCTATTGTTCTATCTTTTATCTTGTTTTGCGTGCTTAATTTATAGATTATTGTTGCGGTTTGTGATCATTGCATGTGTTATTGCTTTACTGCTTTATTTTATTTAGGTTTAGGTTTATTCATTGCTCATAATTCCTGTTAGTTTAGCATGTGATTAGTCTTATCTTGTTCATTTTTTTTTTGTTTTTTTTTTGTTTATCACCTGTTAGGAGCCCCTAGTGCTAGCTATTAGTACCGCATGGTCGTAGTCCCACGCTTGGTATCGTGCCTTGCCTGAGTTTCAGCGAGCACAGTTGGTGTCTTTCAGCTTCGGGCTGATTCTGGAGTTGGAGCCCTTCCAGGTCGACCAAGGTCTGATCGGGTAATCTTGGAGAGGTGGAGAGATGAGCAACAGGCATTTCTCTTCCTAGTTGGGCTAAGGTTTTCGACCCCCAGAGGACTGGGTCCACATTATCAAACTCAGATTCGAGGGAGAGTCGAAGACCGGCCAGATGGAGGGGGACTATCTGGGGATATGCGAGGAGATTCTTGGGGTCGCAAATCATCACAGCGGGTCTGGCTCAGGGCAGGTCCGTGCCACTTGGTTCTTTGACACATTTGCCAGTGGCTTCATTCCTCCGAGATGCCACTTAGAATCGAGAGTGTTATTCTAGGCGCGTTATGAGGTGATGGTGCGTCGATAGGCTATGGTGGAGCCAGGAGTGGCAATGAATCGTGTGCTCTGTGCATTCTTGATGCACTTCCTTGGAGCAGTACTCTTTTCTTCTTCCACCCGAGGATGTGTTATCGGGTTGTTTTTTACATTACTCGGGGATCTGGACCGAGTCCCCACCTACGCCTGGGGTGCGACGGCATTGTATCATAGAGGAAGAGGTGTAGCCACTATTGGTGGTTTTCTTCCTTTTCTTCAGGTGAGTCTTTATTAATCATTTGTTTCTTCGCTGTCTTAGTTATTTAGCTTCTTGTTTTAGGGACGGTTTTGGTATTCTTCCAGTTTTGGGCGTATGACCACTTCACCCTCCTACGCCCGCGGGTCCCAGCGGAGATCACTATCACGTTCCCATGGATGCACGTGTGGCGGAGGGCGTTGGGACGTCATCGTCGATTTTTAGACCTGTAGACTGTGCGAGGTCTCTTCGTGGATATGCATGCAGGGCAGGTATGTGCTGTCTACATTGTTAATGTCTTAGTTTTTCAAGTTTTAAATTTACTAATGATAACTTTATTTTTGGCTATAGGTGATTTGGAGGCCCTATGCAGTATGAGAGGATGCTGAGCAGCCAGTGATACAGTCTGGCCAGCCCTTCTTTAACGTGGACATCTGGGCCACTGCTTTGAGAAGGTGGAGCGTATCCACCTTTCTTAGGCAGCTAGATAGCTGGGGCTCCCTTAGGGAGTCCCCTCAGAGATTCTCCACACGGTGGCAAAGAGGATGACCGGTCCCCCTGGCCAAAACATTACATCACAGATGGAGGCTCAGATTGCTGATTTTAGAGCCGGGGGGACCAGGGTGCTAGGGGCATGCGATGAGGCGAATGCCCGAGAGTTTGCGAGGTGGTTTCAAGAGCTTAGTGGGGGTCAGCTCTTTACGCGTCCCTTTCATGGGAGCGGTTCTTTTACTGTTGGCGGTCTTAAGTCTGCCTTAGCACTAAGGGGCAGGTTGGTTGCACTCGAGGAGGGCCACCTCAGTGCGAGTGTTCATAGAGTGATAGATGCTCTACACTGGACAATGGAGCAGACAAGACGTGCTCCTCGACCTAATGAGGAGATGTTACGCTCTTTGATAGATTCCATCTTCCAGGTCAGGAGAGCAAAGGACGAGCAGAGGGCTCAGCTTACAGAGACACGACGCTCTCTGGTGAGTTAGTTTACTTGTTTTGGTTGTTTAGCACATATTCATTTGGTTTCTCGTTAGTTTAATGTCATTGCTTTGTTCGATTTTCCTTATGTTTGCTAAACTGAGAGGGAGGGCGAGGTTGCCCGCTAGATAGCACTGGTCGAGTTGCTCAAGGGTCAGCAGCAAGCTGGTCGAGATGTAGAGGCCAGCCTACGTTCATAGATTGATAGATTGGTGAGTGTTTTGTCTTAATCTTGGGTTTTACTAATCATTAGCGTTGTTTGCTTCGCTGCTTCTTCTGATACATTTGTCATATGCATTGCAGAGGTTAAAGTTAGTGGGTATTGGGGCATCTGCTCCAGCATTTGATCCTTCTTCGACTGCTTCATCAAGTCGGGAGGATCCCATGATGGCTCTGCTTCGGGCTGAGTTGGAGCAATGGGTGAGTTTCTTCCGTCTTCTAAGTTGTTTCATCTTGTATTGCCTAGCACCATTATTAATCTATCATATATTTTCAGTGTTAGGTTGCCGAGGACTTCCAGACTCTGGAGGCAGTGGTTGCCTCTTTGCGTTCGGAGAGTCAGGTATGTGTGTGTATTAGTTTTTTTCGTTTCTGTTAATTTGGTTTTATCTGACATGCTGACTGGTTTTTGGTTCTTGTGCAGGTCATCCCTAACTCTACTCCTGAAGCTCCTCCTCAGGGAGTCTACTCCTATCCCTACTCAGGTATATCATAGTTATATTTCATTTTTGATTCTCCAGTCATAATACAATTTGGTGTATCTTTCCTTTTTGTCTTGTGTTGTAGCCATCTATGTCTGAGGCTCCTCCACCGTCGTCTGCCGATCTAGTGACCGTCGCGACTGTCGAGCGCCTTCTACGGGAGAGGGCGGATCTGGTATACTTCTTGTTCTTTCTTCAATTTTTCCTTCTTTCACGAGTGTGTTCGGTTCTTTATTTTGTGTTATCATGCAGGCTCGTCAGCTCGAGGAGTCATGTCTAGAGGTAGTGCAGGCGCATGCTACTCTGGGAGCGAGGCAAGTCATTGGAGACATGCACAGTCATGAGGACCTACTGGTAGACATGATCGTTGCACAGGGGACTCAAACTGAGGCGATAGAGGTCGCTCATTAATCGGTGTGGTCAGTCATCTTGCTCAGTCGGAGTCGGTGGGTACTAGTTCTCTGGCTGGATAGCCTCATTGTATGACACTTGAGCGTGTCAGGGACTACACCCATGAGGACTCCATCATCTGGGAGTTACTTGCTGAGGGCCCTTCGCGCTCACGGTCTAGACAGACTACTAGTCAGGCGAGCGAGGGGGGTTTAGTTGCTGGACCTTCCCTTCCCATGGAGTGCCCACCTACTCCAGGGGCTTGGATGGAGACTTCGAAGGTTCAGACTCCTGATCCATGGGTCGATGATACCGGGGATAGCAATCGGCCATCCCAGAGGCAGCGTAGGGAGTAGGGCTCATTTCTTTTCCTTTTGTTTATTGTATATACAAGGTGTGCCCCCGGTGACAGATGTAAAACAATTGATATATATATATATATATATATATATATATATAATATTCTTTTGAGTTCAGTTGTACCTATCTTTTGTCTTTTCCTTTCTTGTTACCTCCTTTACTATGAGTGCCTACTCTTAGTATCGTCACCTATTATCAGAACTCGGATGCTCTTTAAGTTGGCCTGGTAATAGTTGATGGTCACTTTATATCAGCACATGAGGATAAAATAATTAGTAATTTTATTTTCCCTCTTGCTGATTGTCAATGGGGGTGGTGTCTCAGGCCAAGGCCTGGTATTAAAGATAGGTTATTGTATCATCATTTTTTCTTTTCTTTCCTTTTTTTTTTGCTCTCTTTTTTTTTTTTGTACTACTAATTTTTTATTACAAGAAAGGAAAATAATGCAACAGGAAAAGCAAATAACTAAAAGAAAAAATCTAAAACTAAAAAACCTACCCCAGTGTAGGAGCGTGATGGAATAGGCAGTGCGGTATCTTCACCGGTCTTCCTCAGGTGATGACTTTAATTTTCTGCACTTGTTCATGAACAAGCAAGGGTCTCAAATCAATTCCTTTTTCGAAATAAAAATTCCCCAATGTCAATGTGCAATGGAGCGTTTCTGATTTTTTTTGTGAGTACTTGGGTCTCTGAGGAGCGATATGCGTTTTGATGAATTAGTGTCGAGGAAACTCCTTGATAATGTTTACCGAACCGGGGGGGTTCGTCTAGTCATATCAGTCGTATACCTTCAATAGTAATCATCTTATCCCATAGTTAGTAGTAGAGAGTGAGCGGTAGATATTAAGTGGTTGCATCAGTCGTCATTCACGAGTTTTCGGTTTCATATCTGGGGATATCTTAGGAGGGTTCTGACTCATTTTTCGAAAATATAAATTAAGGGTGAAAGAGGGGGTAAGGCTCAATAATGTGAGGGATTAGTTTTTATCTGACAATTTCAAAAAGAGATAAGTAACAGTCTTTTTCTTGAGGGGATAGGGGTGCTACGATTGAGATCTCCGTCATGCTTCGGCACCATCAAAAGTCTCTCATTCTATGGTTAGCAGGAGTTTGTCCTCCTCCCACCACCTTACGACAAAATCTAATAGTATTGGGACACCAGGGATGCCCTCGCAGCTTGCTTATACTTTTCTAGTAAGGTTACCAGGAATGTCCTCGCGATTTGCTAATGCCTTCTCGAGCTCATTGACTTGTTCACCCGTCGTATTGCTCTTACTCAATTATGTAGGTATATGTTTTGAAAGTGACCTGTTGATGTAAGAATGATGAGTTTTGATTGAACCTAACATCTTCATTTTTTTGTGCTCTAACATCTCCTCCAATGATAGGGTAAAAGGGGTGAGAATCATGTGTTACTCATACTTTTGGAAGAGGTCAGGTGTTCCACTAGTCCTTTCGATCAGATTTCCCGAATAAGAAGATGGGTAGTGGGTCAACAGCCTTCAAGGATACCCTAAGAAATGAAGGCATATGACCAATGAATGTCTTGATGACTACGAGGGTGGTAGATATAGGTATTTGGCTATGAGGTATGATGATCACGATGCTAAGGGTAGTATTTCCTGAGGTACATGGTGTTCCAGGGGTTAGGGAGCTCTTCCCCATCCTAGTTTATCAGCTTGTATGTGTTTCCTGGGTATGCGGCTGCTATGACATACGGGCCTTCCCAATTCGGTTTCAGTTTTCCCTTTGGATGGGCGTGTTTGGAAGGCATGATTTTCTTCAAGACTAATTCTCCAATTTCAAAATGTCACTCGAGGACTTTCTTATCGTAGGCTCTGGCCATCCTCCTTTGGTATACTTGAGCATGATCAGCTGCCTTTAGACGCATCTCATCGAGTTATTCTAGCTCAGTGAGCAGAGCAACCCTCCTCTCATCTAAGGATAGTTGATCATCAAGTTGGATATGTAGGGATGATACTTGTATTTCATAAGGCAGAACCACTTCCATTCCGTACGTAAGGAGATAGGGAGTTTGGCCAGTGGTCGTGCGGATAGAAGTTCTATAGGCCAAGGTGCTTCTGGTAGTCATTCACGCCAGTCGGCTCTATTGCTTATTTCCACTGTTCATTTTAGAATCCGGATTAGAGTTTATTGGTGGCCTCTGCTTGCCCATTTCCCTGGGGGTACAGTGCTGACGAGTGATGTAGGTCGATGCCGAATCTTTTGCATAATATTTTCATCTTTCTGCGATGAACTGCAGTCCATTATCGGTGAGGAACATCCTGGGTACTCTAAAGCGGGTGATGATGTTTCGAATGATAAACTTTATGAGTATAGAAGCAGTGTGATTAGTCACATAAATTACCATTTTATCACCCTTAACTTAGTGCTGCTAGGCTTTAGTTTACTACAAATAACTTATTAATGTACAAATATTAGAGATAAATAGTAAAAGAGAGCCTAAGTGTTAATATTCATCAAAGTGAACTCAAATAGCAGTAAGAATGATGACTGAGTGTGTAAATACGATTTGCCAATACAAGAAAGCTGAGAAATCGTATTTAACGATTTTGCGCTACTGCTGAAGTAAGAAGAAAGAAAAAAATAAGAAATCATAATTTTACGATTCTTTAAAAAGGCGATTCTTCAGAAGCGACAAAAGAGTAAAGAAGACAAGAGAGAAAAAGCGATCATTTATAATAGAAAATCGTCCACAGACCAAGTCCAATATGAAAGTCATGAAAGAAGAGAAAATTGTGATTTACGATTTTCTAAATAAGCTATAATAGGAGAAATTGTTATCTACGATTTCCCAAAATAGAAGCTTTCCTATTTTACTATTATTATTGATGATCACATGAGAGCTATCATCGCCATGAACAAAATTAGAAGACTCCTAAAATTAGAAGTTTAGCTGATCACGGATCTGAGAAGATTGATGAAGATCTACTCCGAAGGACTCTACTACTGAAGATTAAAGAACCTTCAAGAAGCGCATCAACTAAAGAAAGCAAGGAAAAGATGAAATTAGAAGTAGAATTATATTAGGATAGTTTTTACTTCTTTTATTAAATTTAGAACTTGTAACCAACTCCTTATGATCTATAAATAAGAGAGCTTGGTGTAGGAATAATCATTGAAGAATTTCAACATCAGTTGACTCCTAAGGTTGGATTTTCTTTCGATCAAAGTAGTGTAAAATAGTTAGAATAGATTAGATATTCAAGGTTTCGAATGAGCAATTGACGATTGCAATTGAGTGCTGAAGATTAGAGTAGATTCTCAAGAGCAATTGATGATTGCGGCTGAGCGGTGAAGGATATATGTAACTTTGATTTTTTGTTTAAATTTACATTTATAGCTTTGTAAACATCTCTAAGTTTTAATTTGAATTGACGACTCAGGTTAGAATTTACAGTTTAGTGTAACGATTTTTACTTTTCCATCTTCAGTTTTCTAAGGTTTGATTGACGCCCAAATTTTAGGAAGTTGTTGATTAGATTAAATCTGTTTTGATAGGATCTTAGACTTGATTGATGACCAGTACTAAGAAACTAAAGATATGGTGTAATGGTATTGTTTAAATTAATAAATATCTGATAGTTGAAGATTCAGATTGATGACCTCAATCAGAAGGAGGATTTAGATTTATTTTATGCACTTTAGATTAAAACAAATTGTTTTATTCATATTTCTCCAATAGGTTAGATCTTAAAGATAAATAGAAGTTTTTAAAATAAGGATTTAAATAGAAGATATAAATAAGAAGCAATTAGATAAACAAACTTCCTCGTGGGAATGATCCTATGCTAGTACTACGATTTTCATTATGCGCTTGCAATAGATTAAGACTTGAATTTAACATAATTTTAATATACATAATAAGACAAACCAAAGTAATTCTAACATATGACTCGGCTTCCACCCATTTGGTATAATATCTGATCGCTATGAGTATGAATGCATGCATGTGAGTATTCCCGACTGTGTCCATGAAGGGTCCGATAATGTCAAAGGCCCACATTGAGAATGGTCGTGGTGAGGTTATAGGGTTCAATGCAACTGATGGAGCTTTGGTGAGTGCAGCATGTTCTTGGCATTGCTTGTAGCATTGGACGTAGAGGTGGCAATCCCTTGTCATCAACGGCCAGAAATAGCCTTGTCGTATGATCTGATCTGCGAGTCTTTGTCTACTGACGTGAGCGCCGCAAGCACTATCATGTGTTTCTCGAATGATGTATTTTCCTTCAGCAGTCATGATGCATCGTAGTAGTACTCTTTTGGTGAAGGCTTCTTTTTATAGCGTCTCGCCTTAGGATGTAAAACCTTGTGCATCAATTTTTGATCATCTTTCTTTCAATCTTCGTAGCATAAGGAGGGACATGGCGATGCTTCAGGAAGTTTCATGTATCAAAGTACCCTGACTGTCCGTCTCGGTTGGTGATTTCTCGAATCTGAAGGTTGCGACATCGGCTTCTTTTTTAACGTAATTGCTTGAGGTAGGTTGTTTTTCGTTCATGACGATTTCTGATCTAGTTGGAAGTTCTGATTTTACTTGCTAGGCAACTTCGTGTACTTGTATCATTAATCTCTCGATGAAGAAGGATTTGATGTTATGTTTAACTGGTATATGAATGACTAAGGCCAGTGTGGCGAGAGAGTCTGCGAGCTTGTTCCCCAGTCTTGGGATGTGGGTGAAAGAGATTCTTTCGAACTTCTTTATCAGGAACTAAGTTGTTTCTAAATAGGCCATCAGTCTTCTTTCTTTGGTCTTCCATTCCCCGATGACTTGTGATATCACAAGCTTGGAGTCGCCTATTGTCCTCAACTGCTTGACACCTAACTGTAGCGTTGTTCGTAGTCCAGTAATGAAGGCTTCATATTCAGCGACGTTGTTGGTGACTGGGAAGTCGAGTTGAAAATCTTTCGGTATGACAACCCCTTATGGGCTCAACAGGACTATCTCAGTACCTTTTCCTTTATGATTAAGAGCGCCCTCGAAGTAGAGTGTCCATGAAGTCTTGTCGGGCTCTTCGTTATGGATTGAGAGGAGATCTTCATTAGGGAAGTCTTCGTGTATAGGCTCATTGCCTGAGAGTGGAAGGTTCACGAGGTAGTCGGCTATCGCTTGTCCTTTGACGGACTTCTGCGTGACATACATGATGTCGAACTCTTGTAAGAGCATATGCCATCGAGTGATCTTTTCAGATATAGCAGGCTTCTCAGAGATGTACTTCAGAGGGTCCATATGTGCTAGGACTAGTATCTTTTGTGCTTCAAAGTGGTGTCATAGTTTTGTTGAGGCCCATACTAGTGTGAGGCATGTATTCTCCATTGGCGTGTATTTACGTTCGTACTCAACCATCATTCTGCTGAGGTAGTAAATGACCTTCTCTCTCTTGCCATCTTCTTCATATTATCTCAGAATTATTCCCATAGCCTTGTCATTTGTTGACACGTAGAGGATCAGGGGTCTTTCGAGAACTGGCAGTGATAGTATTGGCAAGTTAAGGAGGTACTTCTTAATATTTTCTAAGGCTTGCTGACACTGGTTATCCCATACATACTCGGCCTCCCCTTTAAGTAGTCTGTAGAAAGGATCGCATCAATCCGAGTACTGGGAGATGAATCTCCTAATGAATTACAGTCTTCCTATCAGGCCTCATAGTTCTTTGATGTTGTTGGGAGGTGGCATCTTGAGAATGGCTCTGACCTTTACCGGATCGACTTCAATCCCTTGCTTGCTAACTATGAATCCCAGTAATTTTTCGAAGGTTTTCTCGAACATGCATTTCTATGGATTCATCTTTAGCTGATACTTTTTTTATCTCTGTAGCACCAGTCGTAATGCTTCAACATGTCCTACCTGAGTCTGGGACTTCACTAATATGTCGTCGACATAGACTTTCATATACTTATGCATAATGTTGTGAAAGATGGCCATCATGGCACGTTGATATGCGGCTCCTGCGTTCTTGAGCCTAAAAGACATGATGACGAAATAGTATGTTCCCCATGGCATAGTGAAGGAAGTCTTTTCCTTGTCAGACTCTGCTAGTTTGATCTGATTGTATCCGGAGAAGCCATCCATAAAGGATAACATCTCATGTCCGGCAGCGTTGTCGACCAGAGTGTCGATGTGAGGGAGTGGGAAGTCATCTTTTGGGCATGCCTGATTGAGGTTTCAAAAGTCGATACATACCCTTACTCTGCTATCTTTCTTGGCAACAGGTACTATGTTTGTGACTCATTTGGGGCAGAGGACGACTCGTATGAATTTGGCTTTATGTTGCTTGTCAACTTCTTCTTTGACTTATAATGTTGTTTACGGGTGCATTGTTCGAAGTTTCTGCTTGACAGGTTTTACATCGGGCCCTAGGACCAAGCGATGTTCTACTAAGCTCGGGTCTAAGTCAGACATATCTTCATAGGACCATGCGAAGGAGCTGAGGTGATCTTGGAGGACTTGGATAATCTATTGTCGCTCCTTAGGGCTGAGTGTTAAGCTAATTAATAACTTCTTGGGCTTCTTCTCGGTGCCAAAATTGATTTCTTCAGTAGGTTCTGCGGCATCTTGGGTTTGCTCCTCGAAGCATTTGATGACCCGTTGGAAGTCCTGTGTCTCCTCAGTGGCTAGTGCTCCTTCTTCTTCGTCTGTGAACTTATATACTGCAAAATGGATACACTAGGGGGTTAGTTTGGCGGGAGGTAACCCTTCATCAGCTCAATTTATGACTGTAACATCTTTTGGCAGGTGTAGGTCGACGTTATTCATCCTTCTCTCGAAGCCATGGAGTATCTCGTCTGGTATGATTACAGGCTTACTTTGTCGGGATGCTCAGCGGCTTCGTGTGGAAGACGCAGTAGCACTTTGAATCGAGTCAAGGCAAGGTTCTTCAGCATTGAGGGTGGGACGATGACCGTGTGTGATCATGTCGGTTATTCCTTCCTTGATTCTGTTGGCGTGATCACTACTCGTAGCCTTAGGAGAAAAATCTCCTTGCTGGTCACTGACTGGGTCTGGGATGAAGGACTCCCTCCCTTTTCTGTGGTCTTCTAATTTTTTGGGATTTTCTATTTTTAAATTTTTATGGGTTTTAAGATTTTCCATTTTTTTGGTTTTTGATAAGAGATATAGAACAGGGTCGATTGCTTGAAGAGGAAACGACGAAGAGGCTTCTCCTAGTTGGGGAAGCTGGACGACTGCGAGAGTCATTCTTGCGAGTCTTCGGATGATGTGGACCCGTTCAAAATTTGGCATTTTTTTTAAAGTCCTTGTCCGGGGTGATCCTCCTGATAAGTGAGGACGGTAGTGGTCCTGCTGATGTGCTTTCTTCTTCTATCATGTAAACAGCTTCATTCTCGAAAAGGGCAGAGAGGCAGTAGTCGTCTAAGCTCTCATCTTCAGAACCAGACTGAAGATGTTCTCGCTGCTGAGGTTTTTCAAGACATTCTTCTAGATCGGTGAGTTCTCAGTTTTATACCTCGTAGTATGCTAGGATGAATATGCACACTCGACAGTGAGGTTGGTAGGGTTGGGAGATGCAAGGATATCCCCAAAGACATTCCCATCTTGAGAGGATTGATTCAGCATTCAGGTTGCTATTAGAGTCTGAATCTTCGCGTCGGAGTTCATCCTCTTCTTCGAATAATCTTTGGAGGTCCTCACCTAGCTGTTCTTCCATCTCAAGAGCGGGGAGATCCAACCAGTAGTCCTCATCATCACTCAGCGGCGGTTGCCATTCTTGTTCCAGTGAGTTTCAGAATATCAAAAGTTATGGCACGTCCAGAGGTTGGGGAGCGTCAAGCTCTAGTTCTTCTTAGGATTCTATCAAGGCGACGTGATGATCTTCCACCCTTGTTGTTCGTCGTATCCTGCACAAGATAGCTCTTTCGCACTATGTTAAACGGATGTGCACAGGCTGTAATAGGGTGATTATGGGTAAGAGCAGCAGCGTGGACACCACCAATTATCTAGTAAGGATTAATGATCAAGTTCATCATCGAAGTCTATTTTTTCACTTCAAGAGTTATTGACCTCCTCGAGGAGCTTCAGCCGTTCCACTCTCAAGTGATCTCTAAGTTCTATTTCTGTAAGGCTAGTTCAGTAGTCTTCTTCTTCACTCGACATGGAAAGCCAGTCCTCTCTTCCTGGTTCATGAGACTAGGATGGCTCTGTCTCTTCCTCATTTCCAAATGTGGCGATGTGGAAGTCCTCCTCGTCGGTCGACTCTTAGTCTTTTACACATGGCTCGAATTCCGATAGTTTTCTTCTCTCGGTAGTGCAAGGTCCTCAGTGTCAAAAAGCGGTCCTACGCCCTCAAGCGGCTTGTCGATGTCATCATCATTTTGTTTCAAGCTTGTCATGTCTATGAAGGCTTTGACGATCTACTCAACTTAAGTTGCCTGTCGTTCGATGGGGGATGTTTCCTTCCTTCTTGGCACGTCGGCCTTTTCGGTAGTTCCGCAAATGAAAGGGTCGTAGAGTGACCATTTAGGCGAGGTCGGCAGGAGGTCAGCTTATTTATCGTTTGACTGGTAACCCAATCTTGTGTGCTTACGAACTTTCTTTAGGACGACTGGCCCTATTCATCCTTGTCGATTCTTGTCAAGTTCTGTATGTGGGATGTATCTGAGCTGGTACATGAGATCCCATCCCTTTGTCGCGGTAGGGTTTATATCATACAATCAGGTGAGGTCAGGTCTAGTTGCTCTCTTTATTAATCTTGATTAATATGGAGGCAAGCTAGGGTGAGTGACTTCTGCAATTCCAGTATCGTCAGGTGATTGTACCTTTCTAATGTGGTCGGTGGATAGGACGGAGTCGTGAGCCGTTGGAATACTTGCCGCGTAATTAGTATCTGCTTCTTTAAGGGGCGCATCGGCGTATATCCTAATAATAGAGTCTTTGTGGGGGAACTTGATGCATTGATGATACGTAGATGCCACAACTTTCATGGACTCCAGCCATTTCCTTCCTAGGATTAGATTGTAGGTACTAGACTAGTTAAAGACATGCATGGAATGTAATGCCTTAAGTGGTTGACCCAAGGCGGACTTGCAGCTTGATGGTTCCTTTAACAAAATGTCAGGACCCGTCATACGCGATGAGGGACAAAGAGGAGGATTTTATGTCCTGCTCAGTATACTCCAACGTCTTGAGTGTGGTTATGGGACATATATTAAGTCATGCTTCTGTGTCTACCAGTGCATGTGGTACTGAGAAGCCTCTAATCATTACGGTCATGTATATTGGGGCAGAGCTCCCGCACAGTGATTCCTTGGGCATATCAGCCTTAGTGAAAGTGAGAGCTTGGAGTTGTGCCATGACTAAAGCAATTTCATGTAGCTCATCCAAGGTGGTATCTTCATTTACATGCGTCTCATCTAGTGTCTCAAGGATTGATATCTGCGCTGGTATTTTCCTAAGGTGCCGTAGAAGATTGTATTCCTGGCCTGTCTCTAAAACTAGCTCTTTGCTGGGGTGGTGAGCTTTGCTGGCATTTGGTTGAGGTTGTGGAGGCCCTGGTCCTGGCATCAAAGGTGGTGGGATCGTATGAGGCGGTGGAGGTAGGTTTACTACTAGTTCCCTTGCTATCTTTTTTGGCGACTGAGCACTGTCGTTCTGCTTGTCCCGGGGAAATGGCAATGGTGGGTAATGAGTTCCAGATTTGAGGATTTGGCACGTTGGCGGAGGTGTCGACAAACCCGCCGTAGTACTTTTTGCGAACGGAGTGAAATTTGAGAAAGGAATGCACAAAGGAGCTGTGTCGTTCAACGGTGGGAGATATTGAGTATAATATTCCTCTTCTAGAAAAGTGGAGATCAGGGCTTCTTCCTTATCGGATCCTTCGCTTGGCTGACTCATCTTGGTATCAGGGCAGTGTTATGTTGTAGCCACATGTCACTGTCTCAAAGTATTTTGAGTGACGCTTTCCACCCATGCCGCGATTTGCTCCATAGTTTGGAGGACATGGTCTTCTTATTCGGGTTCAGAATCAGACAGTGAGGGAGTTGGGAGTTGGCTGTGGGTTGAAGGATTGAGTGGTTTGAGCGGAGGCTGATGGAGGTTTAGCTTCCGTGCCCTGAACGATTGGACTTGGATTCGGGTAAAATTTAGGTAGGGAGGCGGGCCTGGGGGTGTGACTCGAGTGATTGAGGTTGAAAGGTGTGGTCGAATAGCTGGGGGCCTTGGAAAGTCTACAGGATCGACAACGGTAGTAGGTGAGGGAAGGCAAGTGATTAAGGAAGAAGGATGGAAAGAGGGTCGTCTGGGAAGGTCTACAGTAGTGATGTGGGCCATTGGCCCTTGGTTGTGTTTTGGCATAGGGTTGTTAGCAATCCCGAGGTTTTACGGTGGTTGGTTGTGAGAATTTTGGAGAGCTTCCCATTCAATCTGATTTTTGTCATTCATATCATAAATCACATCTCGGAGGATCCAACAGTCTTCCAAATTGTGTCTCGCGTATCAATGAAATGCGCAGAACTTAGTATGGTCCAAATTTGTCAGCCAGGGCCACGGCTGTTCCGGTGGGAATCTAAGAAGATTTTGGTTACTCAGGAGGCGAAAGATATTTGGGATGGTGTCGGGTAGCGGAGGGTAGTACTCTCTTCTTGGCTAGTAAGGCCCTCTCTTTTCTTGATTGAAATTTTGCGGCAGAGGCACATTATTGTAATTATGAGTGTTGATTGACCTATTCTGCATCATGTTTTGATTCTGGTGCTGGTGGGCATTAGGATACTAATTCCTGTTTTGACACTAAAAAATTAAGTGCTTTTGGTGGCGCCTTATTGATAGCGGTTTGGCAACACCGCCACTGAAATCTTGAAACTCAAACACCAAAGCGAAACTCAAACACCAAAGCGCCAACCACTCGCACCACTATTTTTATTCCGTCTCCTCGCACGTCTATTTGTTGGAGCCAATGTCAGAAGATTAAGAGTCCTCTACTCCTCTCTCCTCTCTCCTCTCTCCTCTCAACTTCTTACTAAGAGTCTTGAAAACTCCTTTGGAAAACATCGAAACACATCAGCGAGAAAAATTCATCTACACTTTGAAACCCATCTGCACGAGAAACCCATATGCATGTGCCTCTCTCTCACCGAATGGAATCGATCGAAATCTGGTCTCTCATCAAAACCCATCTGCGTAAGAAACCAATCTCAAAACCCATTTGCATGAGAAACCTTTTGCACGAGAAACCCATTTGCACGAGCCTCTCTCTCACAGAACGAAATCGATCAAATATGGCTTCTCTACAATAGATTGAAGCATCTGCTTCTCTCCAACCGACCACAACGGATTGAAGAATATTTGCATGCAACCGATCGATCTCTTCTCTTCTCCCACTTCCTCATCGGAAGCTCCCAATCGATCATTTCTCCTGACTTTTCAGCACCGGGATCCGCTTTTCCAGATTCTTTTAGAGGTTAGGGTTTCCAAATCTCCCTATTTTTTAATTTGCCAAATTAGATTTATTTTTATTTTTTTTACTTCAATTTGATAGATGCAGATAAATTCTTTTCTATTTGAATGATTTGATTGATGATGTATTTTACGGGTGTCGCTTTGATTTATTGCTTTGATAGGTTTAATATGCTTGGGAAATGATTATTGTAGTATTTTAAATGAGTTGATTGGGGAACTTTGTTCGTGATTGGTGGTTATATGAAAATCAAATGAGTTTCTTCTCTTTGAAATGGTGAATCATGAAGCTCCAACACCATTGGGGAAATCAACAAATCACATAGTGCTAGAAAGGTATGCGATTATCACTAGTAAAGTTCTTTTGACTTTCAATTTGTTGTTTTGCATGTAGGTTCCATTTTTAAAAATTATTACATTGCATAGATTATTTAATTCTTCAATAATTCTTTTATATCCAATTTTATAGTGCTTAAAAATTACTGGTCCAATTTTGTATGAGTCATCTGTGGCTAAGGTTTATATGGCCCCTCATGTTCTTGCTAAGCAACTCCTTTTCCAAGGACACTTGCTTTGGCTTTTCACAGAGATAGGTCTCTAACCAAGGTATGTGTCACCACTATTTCTAATGCACCAAATAACTAATTGGCTGCCTAGTTCATTCGTACCACACCTCATATGAACTACCACAGATTTTCCACAGATCATGGAACACCCACTTTAATTTATATTTTCTACGAACATTCACTCAGCCTTTTGTTCAGTGTATGAATTTTGATTTTCTTCTGCAATAGAAAGAGCCATGAGGCATTAAATTGAAGATATAGGGTGTAAAATATATGGCTATATTAAATATTTATAGTTATGCATAATCTCCAAAGAAATTTCTAGTAAAATTGATGTATAAATGTATGATGTAGAAAAATTACATGATTGATATTTGTTCTTCAAAAAGATTATTTGTCTTGGTCTAGGGGGCATGAGTTAGTAACAGAAGGGGCTTGGCTTGGTTTATGTGGATTTGTACAACAGCTGAGGTAGTCAAACTAGTAGCAGTAGTAGGGAGGTTTATCTGGCAGTAGAGGAGACCTGAATAGGCAACAGGAAGACTTCATAAGGTTTAGAAGAGTTTGGTGTGGGTTTCATTTATCATGTTATTGCAGCCCTGGCATTGGAGAATGCAGGCATAACTAGATATTTCACTGCGGCAAACTTAAAGCCTCAAGATGACCCTTTCTAGTTTAAGAAACCAGAGCTACTTTTATCTTTCATACCTTTCATTCTTTTCCAGGTTAGTTATGCTTCCAATTGTGAAAAGCTTATGTCTTTATGCTATTTCAATGAGTATTCGATCTATTTCTCTAAAACAGATAATAACCAGATCGTAGATAATACTCGAATGGCCTAACCCACTAAATGTTCGCAATGAAACTAATATAACATACTAAATAGTTTATATCAAAGAAGAATGGGATAATGGCTCCTGACCCTCATTTAATTAAAATTAAACTTTTTATCTGACAATAAAGACAACCACAAGTCCTAATTCCATTGGACAAAGTTGGGCTGGAAATGGGTGAAGCTTCAATCAACTTCAGAGTAACCAAATAGACTATTTTAGAATAGAGATTAGAGGTGATGGCCTTTATTGCCATGTCTGTTTGATGACTAGTAGGTCTGTTGCACTTTATACAAACAAAGAATAAAGAGTATTTTTTTTTCTTTTTTCAAATCTAATCAAGTGCTGCTATCTTTTGGAATTTTCTAGAAGTTTGTATCCTTTTGTGCTTAAACTTTTATGTTAGTTTTTAGATCATGCACATGGTCTGATACAGAAATGATAAAGGCTCAGTTATAGTGTTTGCCCACTTTCTAGCCAGCAAAAAAAAAAAGTAAAAAGTACTAAGGTAGCTTTATTCACGCCCACCGAATCTTGAAATACGCCCACACCAAAACTCAAAAACATTTTGATTGTGATTGAGAAATTTTTACTTGGGATATGATCTTGTTTAGTTCCATGGGAAATTTTTACTTAGGACACAAGATACAAAGTTTTGTATTTAGTCCTTTTCAATTTTGATAATTCGAGAGATATTTGTTATCTGCCATCTCTGTCGCACTTTGGTTCTTACTATATATGCTGCTCATGTGAGACCATGAAGATCGGTGCCGTTTGATTCATACAAAGTTCTTTTTGTGACCCAAGCTGCAAGAGTTATGTCTTCTTCCTTAATACCTTATTTGGCATCTGCCTTTTACTTCTTACTGCTCCTAAATAAGAGTTTCTCCATGCCTCCACCTTCATATGTAAGGATTGTTGTTCCATTCACTGATAGAATCATTGAATCCTTTATATCACTTATTCCCTTCTCCAGGGTATTCTTTACATAGAAAAACATTCTATATGACCACTCTTGTGGACTATCCATAACTAATATTAGAAGAGAAAAAATAAATAAATAAAACCATAAATACTCTAATGCTCAGGTCAAAGTACTCCAAATAAGAAATGGAAGAACAAGGCTACTAAAATGAAAAATTCATTGATTATTGAATGGCTCTCTCCGTGCAAGGACTCTAGAAGTTAAATACTTTTATTGACCTTTTCATTTAAGCACTCTTAGAAAAAGTACCTTGTATGCGAAAGGCATTGAATATTTTCTTTCCTTGCAAGGTACTATAGATATTTTTAAAGGGTACCGGTATTTGCAACTCAAGATTCGGTTTTTGCATCCAAAGGTTTATGTCGTTAAAACCATTGATTGCCTGGAATCAAAGGATGGAGATCCATTTTCGCCTGAATCTTCCACACAATAGATCTTGAGATAATAGCCCACGTATTAGACAGTCAGATGTTGATTTCTCGTGGCACACATATCATCCCCAAAAGGGCATACCATGAGAAGGGTTCTGATCAAGTTACTTTTGGTGATGTGTTGCACGTGGAATTGACATTTGACTATCAGATAGGTGTAGACACCCCCATTTTGCCCTCTCGGAATATACAAATCTGTTCGGTCAACCTCCTTTGACCTCTCAACCCCAATGTGGGACCATATAGTGAAACAATAGTATATGGCTAAACACAAGCTGAAATAATAGCTCTGTGGCTCATATCTCAACATAGGGAAACTATATACTGAAATAATAGTATATAGTTGGAATGCAGACTGAAATAATAGTCTTGCATTTCAGACCCCTTTGCCCTAATGTGGGAACATATACTGAAACAATAGTATATGACTGGACACAGGCTGAAACAATAGCTCTATGGCTCAGGCCCCATGACCCTAACATAGGGACTATGTACTGAAATAATAGTACATGGCTGAACACAGGCTGAAACAATAGCTCTGTGGCTCAGATCCCAATGTTGGGAGACTATATACTAAAACAATAGTATAAAGTCAGAATGCAGGCTAAAACAATAGTCTGGCATTTCAGACCAGACCCGGACAACCCTGAGTTACGCGCCTAAAACTACGTGCGCAATTCAATCGCATATCAAACCACATGCATGCAATCAGTCCTCCTTTCATACCAGACTTCCTTTCCCAGACCACTTTGAGACTTGATCACACGCCTCACACGAGACTCGCGATCGGATTGAGCGTCCGACCACCAGCGCGCAATTGGCCTACACCCGACCTACTCTTACAGTCCTTGAACCCCAAGCTTCCTAGATCAAGCACTTCTAAAGAGACACTTAATCGGATTGCGCATTCCACATTAAGTGCGCAATTAGTCCTAACATTGTTAGAACTAGGAAACTCATTGAGCAAGTCAGCCGGTTGCTCTCTGAGTCGGTGACCGACCCAAAGCAATTAAGCACCGATATACCGGCGCACAATCCAGTTAAACTCCCGAAACAGGGCGTTTAATTGGAGAAAACCTATAAAAGATTTTTTTTCTAATTCACCCCAGAGACACACAGCACAAGAGAGAACGGATTTTTTTTTGGAGTCCGTAACCAGCGAATTCTGAGAATGAACACATAGAGGAACCTAGTCATGATTTCGAGATTCAAGCTTCGAATTTTTTAGATTCCTCTCTGCAGCCCCGGTCTTAGGTAAAAGTCTTAGTTTTAGATTTAAGATTTTCTCTTAGTTTCAATTATTAATATTGAATTTTTAGTTTTAGAACGTAAACCATTTTTTTTTATACCGTAATTTATATACTTGGTCTTAGTTCTTAGGTTCTAGAACCAGTCCTTAATCTGACGGCCTAATTCACTAACTATATACTTTATTTCTGTTCTAAAATCTTAATTCCTAGTCTTATCATTAATCTTTGATTCTAGTTCTTAGTTTCTAGAACCAGTCCTTAATCATACCATCTGATTTTCTGATTTCAGACCCAAATTCAATCCTTAAATTTTTTAAATTCTAATTTTAATTCCTTAATTTAATATTTCTAAAATCCCAAATATTAATTTAGTTTTCTATAATCCTAGTTTCACAATCTAATTCATGATTATAATCCCAAAATCGACTCTAAAAATCCAAAAATACTACTTTATAATCGAAAATTCAATTTACATTAATCTCAGCCACCCAATTTACCCAAGAGAGCTTATGAACGGTACTCGGGAACGAGGCCAATCCTCCTTAGCATAGTGGGCCCAAAACCCTTTTTTTAAAATTTTAGTAGAATTAGTTCATCGCTTTAATTAGAATTAAGTAAAGTTAGTTCCGTTATTTTCTCATGATTCTAGTATAGCCAATTTATTGCTTTGATCATAATTCTAGTCAAATCACTTCCTCTATTTTAATTAGAATTTTAGTATAATTAATTCATTGCTTTAATTAGATTTCAAGTATAGTTAATTTATTGCTATAATCAAAATTTTAATAAAATTAGCTTGTTTCCTTTAATTAGATTTTTTAAATAAAATTAATTCATTGTTTAAATTAGAGTTTCGATAAAATCAGTCTTCTATTTCAATCAAAGTTGCAATAGAACTAGTATACTTGTTTTACTCAGAATTTCAGTATAATTAGCATGTTTGATTTAATTAGAACTCCATTAGAATTAACATACCTGCATTCCTAGTATGATTGAGACTAATATTAATTAGACTTCTAGTAACATTAGGAAACTAAAGTAATAATACTAGTAAAATTAGAACATTTAAATTAATTAGACTCCTAGCACAATTAGGAGACTAATATTAATTGGACTTCTAGTAGTATTAGGACAGTAAATTAATTAGACTCCAAATAAAGTCACAACTAGACATACAATAGAATTAGGAAATTTAAACCAATTAGAATCATAGCAATAATAGGGAAAGAAAAGGGAAACTAAACTATCTAAATTATAAAAAAGAGTCATAGTTGCTGACGTTTGCAGGCGGACAATTCAGTAAAGAAGTAACCCACAACCGCTCTAAAGCATGATCGCTGACGTTTTGCAGCATCGTTAAATATCTGCAGCTAGCGATCGCAACAAACTAGGAACCTTCCTAGAAAACTCCCCTCTTTTATTTTATTTCTAACATTCCAAACACCGCATCGCTAGAGTTCACTTGGATAGAATTGAGCCACTGATTCAACGGGGACCGAGAGGAACCCAGAAAAAATGCGCACCAACAGATTGGCGATCGCGATGGGACACTTTTGCAAACTCTTTCTTTCTTAGATAATTAGTTTTTACTTTATTTTCCTATTTTTTTCCTTCTCATCGCATCATTTAGATTTTCTTCAAATATATGAGTCTTCATCAAAGACTCAAGATGCCTGGTATACGAAGAGTGAGTTTAGGAGACCCACCATTGTGGGGATATCACAACAACGCCATGTACGAAAAAGAACTACGTTATAATTCCAGCCTACGACAATCTGAGATTAACATGGTTGGCGAACAAGAAAATCCCTTCTCTACCCACACACCGATAATAATCATAATGGGAGGGATAGTAACACTGGACAAAACCTTCATGCTCTACAAATCGTAAAACTCAGTATTCAAAGAATACAAAGAGGAGATGACGACTCCAAGGAATTACTTCGAGGGTTGGCTGCTGCATACGAGACCATTAGGTTACAATAATTTACAGAAGGCCAAGAGCGACAGGAAAGGCCGCCTCCTACCCCGAGCACAGTGTCAACCCGCGTCACACCATTGAGACAACCTGCTCACACATTCTTTAACAAGGACTCTCCAGATAAGGTTGGCTCACGGGTTGCTCCAAAAGACAACACTATCAAAATTGAAGATCTCTCCAAAATGCTGGACGAATACATGGACAATAGGGAACGCCCTGGTTACTCATTTTGATTCGACAAATTCTATCAGGACGTCGAATTTAACTTACCAATAGGATTCAAACTGTCAAAATTTATCAAATCTAACGGCACGGGAAATCCAAACCATCTCCTGGCCCTCTTCTATAATGATTGTCGACTCATACGTGATAATCAAGGACTTCTCATTCACTATTTCCAACGCTCATTAGAAGGAGAAGCTCTAGATTAGTTTGTGGGGCTCTTGCTTTATAAGAAGAAACGTTTGACAATTTAGTCGATCAATTCTTAGACCAATACAAGCATTTAATCTAAGAGAATCAGTTTCAGCGATCTGATGGCGGCAAAGCAAGGACCCAATGAAGAATTCACCGACTTTGTCGTAAGATGGAGGAAATTCACTGCTAGAACCGGCACTTCAATGAAAGAGAAAGACTGGGTTGATATTATTATTAACAATACTAAGAAACTGTTGAAGAGCGCGCTTGTCATAAGTGATTACCCCGATACTGCACTCCACTCTCGGGCATCCCGACTAGCACGACGCATTAAAGGCGGAGACCTCGCCCTATCCATACTTAGGTCGAAAGTAGGCTCCTCTAGTGAATCAAAGTCGAAAAATAATAAGGATTTCACTTTCCATTTTTCTGACTCTGCTAGTACGTACAATCTTATCTTAGGAAAAAAATGGTTTGAGTCAATGAAAGTCGTCTCGTTCACATACCATCAATGCGTCAAATTCTCGTACGACGACTCCATTGTCTGTATATATGCTGATGCACCCTTCAGGAGATGGACACTGATTATGTTGCGAGTATTCCAACAACTCATGATTTTGTATTGAACACGGGCCACATTCATAGGGCTCAAATCCCTTATGAGACAACCGTTGCGGAAGTCCATCCCCCTATCCCTCCTAGTTCTTCCCCAACGCGTCAACAAAAATTAATGAGAAGAGAGATTGGCCCAGACCTCACCAAACTCTACGACATCAACCCAACCGTGACAAAAGGTTGGGACCTCATGTATCAACTCCAATACATCCCCCACACTGGACTCGGTAAAAATAAGCAAGGTCGCGTAGGGCATGTCGTCCCGAAGAAAATAAGTAAGCACATAGGGTTAGGTTACCAATCGGACGCCCCACAAGCCGACTTGTTCCCCACCTCACCGAAATGGTCTCTATATGACCACTTCGTCTATGGGGCCACAGAGAAAGTAGATGTACCAAGGCAGAAAGAAGTGTCCTTCACTAAATCCCAAGAAGTAGAAATTAAATGAATAGCCAAAGCATTTAACGATTTAACGAATGTGAACGACGATATTGATAAACCACTCGAGGGAGTCAAACCTTTGTTTAACACTAAGGAGCTTACGAAAGAGAGAAAGGGAGAACCTCTAGAACTCGAGCCACAAGTGGGAGATTGGGAATCCACTGACGACGAAGATTTCCACATAGCTACCTTGCAAGATAGTGAAGAGCACTTACGCTCAATATGGGAAGAAGATGACACCCCATAAGAGGATTTTAACTCACATAGCATCTGCCTCGGCCTCGGCCTTGGGGGATGGGAATGCCCATGGGACTCCCCTTGTATCACTCACTCATACCAACCCCGCTGTAGGGCATGCACCAGTATATTAGAATATTTTGCTAGTTGGGTCCGATATTCCGCAACGGTAGAATCGAACGATCCCAACCTCGTAACAACGGAAGCAAGGAACGACCCACCAACTCAACTACCAGCACAAGAAGAAGAAAATTCCAACAGTCATTTGGTTGACCCAGGGGGAAACACCCACATCGCCCTCTTTGAGTTTGAAGAGGAACTTGAACTAGACACTCCATCCCCAGACATGTCATAACTCCAAATATTTTTGAAATCTCTAGAAGAAGAATGGCAATCCCCTCCGAGTGATGACGAGGACTACTGGATAGACCTCCCTGCACTCAAGCTAGAAGAGCAGCCTAACCTAGGACTTCAAGTATTGTCAGATCAAGAAGACGAGTTTAATACCAACCTCCACTCCAACCCAAAAGGATGGGAATGCCCTTGGGGATCTCCCTACATTTCTCACCATTACCAGCCTCGCTGCCGAGCTTGCATGATTATCCTAACTTACTATAAAGTTCAAGGGAAAGAGCTCACTACCCCTGAGGATCCTTTAGGAGATCACCCTCAACAGGAAGAGCAACCGTATTATAACTCAGAGGACAATAGTTCGACTGATTACAATCTCCAGAGCTTCTTCCAAGATGAGGCAATCAATGTGATAGAGGACATCCAAACGTTAGTGCCGCTGCCACCCGCGTCACTTATTCAAAAGGTCTTATTAGATGAGAACTTCAAAAAAAAATGCGAAATTTTGAACAAGTCCATATTTCCCAAAGAATTGCCTGAATGGCTCCAGCAGTCGTCTCGCTCCCTCAATTAGAGGAAGCAACTCTCCCAGTGCCTCTTGAGGAGACCGATCTTGTACCATATCTACTATCAAAAATTAGAAAAATAGAAAAAGAAGAAAACCCTAAAAATTCAAAAATGCAAAATCCAAACAAATCAGAAAACCTCAGAAAAGAAAAGGAACCCGTCATCTTGAGTCAAGTTTACGGCCAACAAGGATACTTTTCTCCTAAGACTTCTATCACATCTCCTGTACGAGGACATAAAGTATCCAGGCTAAACAACAAGCCAGTGATTATACCAGACGAGATACTTCGTGACTTTGAGAAAAGGATCAATAACCTTGACCTTCACCTTACCAAAGATCTCTCAGTCATAAATTTTATAGTATATGAGCTTACCGAGGATGAAGAAGGAACACCAATCACTGAGGAGGCGCCAGGCTTCCAACAGGTTATCAAGTGTTTCGACGAGCAAACCCAAGCTGTCGCAGAACCTACAGAAGAAATCAACTTTAGCACTGAAGAGAAACCCAAGAAGCTACTAATTAGCGCAACGCTTAACTCCAAAGAACATCAACGAATCATATAAGTCTAATAAGAACACCTCGACTCCTTTGCATGGTCCTATAAAGATATGCCTGGTTTTGACCCAAATTTAGTAGAACATCGTCTCATCTTGGAACCCGATATAAAACCTATTAAGCAAAAACTTCGTAAGATGTACCCACAAACCTCCCTTCAATTTAAAGAGGAAGTTGATAAGTTACATAAAGCCAAATTCATCCAAGTCATCCTCTACCCTAAGTGGGTTGCCAATATAGTACATGTCGCTAAGAAAGACCGCAGAGTACAGGTCTACATTGACTTTTTAAACCTCAACCAGGCATGCCCAAAAGACGACTTCCCACTTCCACACATTGACACTCTAGTCGACAGCACCGCTGGACATGAGATGCTATCTTTTATGGACGGTTTCTCTGGGTATAATCAGATCAAATTAGCAGAGTTTGACCAAGAGAAGACCTCTTTCACCACACCATGGGGAAATACTACTACGTCGTCTGCCTTTTGGGCTCAAGAACGCAGGAGCCACATATCAACGCACCATGATGGTTATGTTTCACGACATGATACGTAAATGTGTAGAAGTCTACGTCGATGACATATTAGTGAAGTCACAAACGCGGGCAGGACATGTTGAAGCACTCCGACTGGTGCTACAAAGAGCTAAGAAATATCAGCTAAAAATGAATCCAAAGAAATGTGTCTTCGGAGTCACCTATGAAAAATTACTCGATTCTATAGTTAGCAAGCGAGGGATCGAAGTTGACCCTATAAAAGTTCGAGCCATCCTTGAGATGCCACCTCCCCGCAATATGAAAGAATTATGAGGCCTAATAGGAAGATTACAATTCATCAGGAGATTCATCTCCCAGCATTCAGACAGATGTGATCCTTTCTACAAACTACTTAAAGGAAGAGCTGAGTAAAAATGGGATGACCAGTGTCAGCAAGCCTTCGATAATATCAAAAAGTACCTCCTTAACCCGCCAATACTATCGCCCCCAGTTCCCGAAAGACCCCTAATCCTATACCTCTCAACGAACGACAAAGCAATGGGAGTAATTTTGGGATAATATGAAGAAGACGATAAGATAGAGAAGGCTATCTACTACCTTAGTAGGATGATGGTCGAGTACGAACGAAAATATATTTCAATGGAGAAGACCTGCCTCACAGTGGTGTGGGCCTCAACCAAATTACGACAGTACTTTGGTGCACATAATATACTAGTACTAGCCCAAATGGACCCTCTGAAGTACGTATTCGAAAAGCCCGTCACGTCAGGAAAAATTGCCCACTGGCATATGCTATTGCAAAAATTCGATATCACTTACGTCACGCAGAAGTCGATCAAAGGGCAAGCGATCGCCGATTACCTCACAGATCTCCCACTCCCGAGTGATGAACCTATACACGCTAATTTTTTCGATGAAGACCTACTCATGATTCATAACGATAAGACCTCATGGACCCTTTATTTTGATGGTGTGCTAAATCACAAAAGAAAAGGCATCGAGATAGTCCTCCTAAGCCCGGAAGGAGTTGTTATACCTAAGACTTTTCAATTAGATTTCGCTATCACTAATAATGTTACAGAATACGAAGCTTTCATAGCTGGACTGCAAGCAGCACTACAATTAGGCGTTAAACAATTAAAAACCATCAGTGATTCCAAGCTAGTAATCTCACAAGTTATAGGAGAATGAAAAACCAAGGAAAGACATATTTATAAACCGCTCAATATGTGATAAAGAAATTTGAAAGAATCTCTTTCACGCACATCCCTAGATTAGAAAACGAGCTCGCAGACCCCCTTGTCACGTTAGCGTCAGTCCTGCAGATACCCATCGGACAAAGTACCAAGACCTTCTTCATCGAAAAGCTGACAATACCCACCCATGAGGTAGCATGGACCGTTAAGAGAGAATTACCAATCCCCCCACAAGTATAAGACCAAAAGACGCAATCACTCCGGAAAAGCACGTCAAGTCAAAAATCGAAGTCACTATGATCAGATTTGAAAAATCACCAACCAAAGACGGACAGCCATGGTATTTCAACATCTAGAATTTTTTGAAGCATCAGCACATCCCTCCATATGCCACAAAGATTGAACGGGAGACTATAACGAACCGGTGTGCCTGATTCTACATACTCGGCGAAATATTATACAAAGAAGCCTTTACCAAAGGAATACTGCTACGATATGTCACAACTGCTGAAGGACAATACATCATCCTAGAAGCACATGACAGTGATAAGAGATTGCCACCTCTACGTCTAATTCTGCAAGCAATGCCAAGAACACGCCGTACTTATCAAAGCTCCATCAGTTGCATTAAACACTATGACCTCGCCGTGGCCATTTTCGATATGGGCCTTCGATGTCATTGACACAGTTGGGAACACTCACAAGCACGCTTTTATACTTACGGCAACCGAATACTACACAAAATGAGCAAAAGCTTAATCTTATGTCTAAATCACCGCTTCAATACTCGTAAGGTTTATCGTTCGAAATATCATCACCAGGTTTGGAGTACCCAGGATATTTATCACCGACAACGGACCACAGTTTATTACAGAGAAGACAAAAAAATTATGTAAGAAGTTCAGCATCGATCTGCACCACTCATCACCGTTCTACTCTCAAGGAAATGGGCAAGTAGAAGCTACGAACAAAACACTGATTTAAATTTTGAAACACACAATAGAAATAAGCAATAAAGCCGACTAGCCTGAATGACTACCAAAAGCACTTTGGGCCTATAGGACCTCTATTCGTACGGCCACTGGTTAAACTCCCTACCTTCTTACCTATGGGATGGAGGCAGTCCTATCATATGAGATACAAGTACCATCCTTACGGATTCAACTCGATGATGAGCTATCTTTAGATGAGAGGAAAATTGCCCTACTTACACAGCTAGAGCAACTTAATGAAACATGTCTAAGGGCAGCCGATCACGCTCAGGTATATCAAAGGAGAGTGGTCAAGGCTTACAATAAGAAAGCCCTCGAACGAACCTCTAATATTGGAGAATTAGTCTTGAAGAAAATCATGCCTTCCAATCACACTCCTTAGAAAGGAAAACTAAAACCGAATTGGGAAGGCCCTTATGTTATAACAGCCACATACCTTGGAAATTCATACAAACTGGCGAACCAGGACGGGAAAGAACTCCCTAGCCCTTGGAATGCTATGTACCTTAGAAAATACTACCCTTAGCCCTATGATCATCACATCCTGTGGTTAAATACTTATACTTATCACTCCCGTAGTCGTCAAACCCATTCATTGGTCGTACATCATCAATCCGCTGAATATCCTTAAGACCTCTAATTTATTGCCCACTTTCTTACTCGAGCAATCTGATTGAAGGACTAGTGGTCTATCTAACCTCTTTCAAAAGCAGCCCTTAGAGGAGTCGTTAGAGCAGAAAAAAATAAAAATACTAGGTTCAATCAAAACTCATTATTCTTGCGCTAGTAGGATGCTGTCAAAAATACATATATCAAAAAAATTTGAGTGAGAGCATTACGACGAATGAACAAGTCAATGAGCTCAGGGAAGCATAAGCAGGCCGTGATGGCATCTCTGGTGACTTTACTAGAAGTGTATAAGCAAGCTGCGAGGGCACCCCTGATGTCCCTATACTACTAGATATCATCGTAAGGTGGCGGGAGGAGGACAAACTCCTGCTAACCATAGAATGTGATACTTTGATGGTACCGAAACATGATGAAGAGCTCGATCATGGCACCCCATATCCCTCTAAGAAAAAGATTGTTACTCACCCCTTTTGGAAAGCATTAGATACAAACTATTCCTCATATCACTGAGCCTTACTACCCCCCCTCTTCTACTTTTTTCGGACAATAAATCTAAAGCCTTACAGGATACTCCCAAAAATGAAACTGAAAACTAATGAATGATGACTGATGCAATCACTTACTATATCTACCATACTTCTCCCTAATCATTACAGGATAGGATGATCACCACCCTAAGATAGACCCCCGGCATACAACTAACCTAATCAAAGAGACCTCCCACAGTTCGATGACAGTACCGATCAACCTTTCTTCAAAACTAACTCACCAAATACCCATGACTGCTTAAAGACCCAAAGTGATCATCTAAAGCCCAGAAAAGATCCATTACATTTGCACACTGGGGCATTTTTTTTATCAGAACGAGAATCACATTAGAAGCGTTGGCTCATCCACAAAGAAGATGCGAAATAATGAAGTCACTATCCGGAGAATGCTACCGAAGATACTATACTGTCAATCCTACCACACTCCTACACTGGGGCATTTTTATTTTTATTTTTATTACTCTAGTTATTTGCTTTTCCTGTTGCATTATTTTTTCAAAAAAAAAAAAAAGAAGAAGAAAAAAAGAAAAAAAAAAAAAAGAGAGCATATATCCACTTTTACTACTAGGCCCTAGTCTGAGACACTCACCCCCTTTGACAACTAGCAAGGGGGGGAAAAAAAATTACTGATAGTATTACCTTTACCTGTGCAGGTAAAAAGCAACCTTCAACCATCACCGGGCCAGCTCAAGAAGCATCCAAGTCCTGATGACGGTTGACTGCGCTAAAGAAACTAAAAAGTGAAAGACAAATGCAAGAGGTAATCAAAAGGAAAGGAGCCAATCAAGTACACCTAAACCAAAAAATTTCCATATATATATATATATCAAAATTTGCTTTTTTTTACACTTGTCACCAGGGGCATCCCCCCTGTATGTACAATGCACACACACAATGAAAAAAAAAAACACACACACCCCTACTCCCTACGTTGCCGCTGGGATGGATGAGCACCGCTGTCCCCAGTATCATCAGCTCGAAGGTTCGTAGACTGGCCCTCCGAAAACACAATCCCGGCACCCGGAGTCCTCGGAACCTCTAAATGACACGGCCCCGCTACAGAGTCCCCCTCACTCATCTAACTAACAGACAACCTTGATCGAGAATAAGGAGGATACCCCGCAAGAATCTCACAAATGATAGAATCCTCACGAGCATCACCCTTGACACGATCACGCGACGTGTGACAACACTGCCCAGCCGAGGAACCCGTAGCCCTCGATCTGATCTATCAAGCTGATTAGCCAACCTACGCACCCCCCGCTCACTCCTCGTCAGATGATACTGTAGCTGATTTAGGAACACCTGTAATGCCTCAGTCTGAGTCTTTTGTGCAACCATCATCTCGACAAACAGGTCATCGCGACTCTGCGTCTCCCCAAGGATCCGTCTTGCCTTTGGAGTGGCGCGCACTTGCACCGCCTCTACACGCACCTCCTCAAGCTGACAAACCTGTGTAACCACACCAAGTGAAAGAAAACTAATATATATATATATATATATATATATATATATATATATATATATATATATATATATATATATATATGAACATAAAAAAAGAAACTTTAAAAAAGAGTCATACCAGATCTAGCCTCTCCTCCAGAAGTCACTCAACGTTGTAGCAGTCACTGGATCAGCAGGAGGCACAGAGGAAACAGTAAATGTAAGCGGCTGCAATGAGAATAAATAAATATATCAGATAACACTATAATAAACATAATAAGCAGAACATACCTGAGAAGGAATAGGAGCAGACCCCTAAGGAGGAGCCTCAGGAGCAGGGTCCGAAACAGCCTACACAACACCAAACAAACTAACACAAAATATGTCAGAACAAATAAGACGAAATAACCTTAGCTGAAGTACACCAAACCAAAAACTATACCTGACTCTCGGGACATAGAGAGGCAGCAGTCGACTCCCTCCTCTGAAGATCCTCGACAACCTGACGCTGAAATACCACGTAATGTTAGTAAACTATTAAGAAAGAGAAACAATAATACCCGACAAACTAATACATTTATACAAATGAATCAAAAGATTGAATGGAACTTACCTAGTGCTCCAGCTCAGCCCAAAGCTAAGCCATCGCTGGATCCTCCCGACTAGAGGAAGCAACTAAAGATGGATCAAACGCCGGAACAGGACCTCTAGTAGCGAGCTCAGCTCTCTACGAATAACAATAAACGCATCAGTTGGCAAGCTCACAACACTAACAATTAATAAAACCAAGTTCATATAGACACTTACCAATCGATCAATCTCAAATCGCAAATTGGCCTCCACCTCTCAGTCGGCCTGCTGCTGACCGCGTAACAACTCGATCATCGCCACGTGACTAGCGACGACCTCGGCCTCCCTCTCGAACTATCCAAAATAAAATAAGACACTGCAATTATGTCAAAATGACTGGAAGACCAAGTCCACATGATACATAAATAATTAGACCAATAAGTTAACTCACCAAGAGTCGTCGAGTCTCCGCTAGCTGAACCCCCAACTCATCCTCCACTCCCCTAGCCTAAGCAACCGAGAGGGCTAAGGAGTGCAGCATCTCCTCTTCCGAACGAGGAGCACACCCCATCTGCTCCATCGCCCTATGGAGAGCATCTAACGTCTCCTGCATACTCGCGATGAGATGGCCCTGCTCCAACATGGCCAGTCTCTCCCTCAATGTAGACGCCGACTCCAGCCCGCCAATTGCGAAAGAACCACTCCCATGGAAGGGACGTGTGAAGATGCGCCCACCACCCAATGCACTAAACCATCTCCTATACTCTCAAACATCCGCCTCGTAACGCACCCTGTCACCCTCATCTCTGAAATCAGCCATCTGAAGCGCCATCCGCTCAACAAAGTTTTGGCCAGGGAGGTCGGTCATCCTCTTCGCCACACTGTGGTGAATCTTTGAAGGGACTCCCTGAGCGAGCCCGATCTGCTACACTGCCCAAGATAGGTGAATCCTCTCCACCTTCTCAAAACAATGGACCCATATGTCCACGTCGAAGAAGGGCTGCCCAGACTGAATCACTGGCACACTCGCATCATCCTCGATTGCGTATGGCCTCCAAATCACCTACAACCAAATAAGCAAGCCAACCCATCAATGAATCCTTAGAGCCTAAAACCTCAAAACAAAACAAAACAAAATGAACACATAGTACTATATAACTGCTCCCCATGCATCTCCTCAAAGAGATCCTGCATGGTTTGAAGATCGGAAGACCAACGCCGACCCCGCAGCGCTGCCCTCCACACATGCATCTGCGGAAAACATGACCTCCAATGGAACCCCCGGATGAAGAAAAGCAAAATGATCATACACCTAAAACTAAAAAAATAATAATAAAAGAAATGCTGAATAGCTGCTATGATAAAAAAAAAAATAAAGTCACCATGACACCAATTAACTAAAACTCACCTGGAGGAAGCGAAGGAAACCTCTGATCGTCACGACGCCCCGTCCCTGATGATAAAGCTGCTCATAGAGATGCACCAATGCGACCGCACCCCATGCGTAAGTAGGGACCCAATCCAAGTCCCTGAGAACCATAAAAAACAACCCGGTGACGCATCCCCGAGTCAAAGAAGAAAAGAGTATTGCACTGAGGAAGTGCATTAAGAATGCTCGAAGCACTCTATCCGAAGCCAACCCTGGCTCAACCACGGGCTCCCGACCCGCTACCACCACGCAACGTGCCTCGTAAGACACCCTCACCTCTGAATGACGCCTCGGAGGGATGAAGCCACTCGCAAACATATCAAAAAACTAAGTGGCTCGAACTACACCTAGCCCCGATCCACTCTACCTATACGATACACCCAAAATCTCCTCGCACACCGCCAAATACTCTCCTGCATCCACCCCATGATCGGCTCACCCTTAAAATGAAGATCGATAATACGGACCCAGTCCTCTGGAGTCGACAACATCATACCAACTGGAAAGAGAAGCGCTTGATGTTCCTCCCTCGACCTCTCTAGAATCGCCGCAATCAGGCTACAATCAACCTGAAAGGGCTCCATCTTCAGGATCGGCTCAAAACTAAAAGACACCAATCACACCCGTTGAAACTCCGGCAAGGCAAGGTACGAAGTATGGGACTCGATCTGCGCCGAGCTGATAGCCAGCTACGGGGGCTCCTATTGAACGAAACACAAGTTGAAAAATAAGACTAACACACACCTATGAAGAGTAAACCTAAAGCTAAAATCGAATAGTAAATTAAAACACATAATGACAATTCATAACAAACACATAAACATGATAAGAACAATAAAACAGAAACATGACATATCTCACGATATGGTCATGATGCATGAGTGAGCACACAATCAATAATCAATACAGGTTCGACATAGATTAAAAAGGGTTTCCAGATCCTAATAACTCTGTGTCATAACCTAAAATTCCTAGAAAAAAATGAAGGAATTCTTGCTCACGGGTACCTACCCGGCCTCGAGCAAAGAAATCCTCTAGCGGGAAGTGTCTGCGATTTCGACGCTCCTCACTCGATGCTCCTCAGCTCTCTCCTCCTCGACCCTCTCACCCTCCTCCTCAGCTACGCCCTGCTCAATCTCGGATATCTCCTCCCTGACCACCACCTGGTCAACCTCCGGTACCTCCTCTCTAGCCACCTCCCCGATATCCACCTCCTAGACAACGGCATCAGTCCGAGCGTAGGAGGTCTCACCTATCTCCCCCTATCATAATCCTCTCCAACTCAAAAATAGAGAGATCGTGCCTACCAATACCCTCGCCCTGCATCCTAGAAGAAAGAGCTCAAAAAATTGAAGAGAATGAAAGAAACGTCACCTAAAATGGATGACTGGATCGTGAGATATCTCAAAAACATAAAAACTAGAGCGCAAAGAAACAAGGAAACAAAGAATCAAAGACCAAAATGAATAGCATGAAAAAAATGAAAAGTTTTTGAACTATTTATAGGACATGGCTAAATCGCGCGTGTAAACTCACGCGCTCAACCCAATCACGCACCACAGTTCTCGCGCTTAATTCGGATCAAACGACCAGTCTTGAGCGCGTAAACGAATCATCATCCGCTCAAACTAACCTGACCACCTGGTTGTACCAAGCGCGTAATCACCTCAAGCACCTGAACCAGCACACATGAATGCTAATAGTCACCCCCACAGTAACCGACCACCGCCCTAATTCTACGCCCAATGTCGTGCGTTTAACTCGATTAAACGATTGGACACTGGTGCTTAATGACATTCCGATCCTCTGAAATGCGCTTTCTCATTCCAGCGCGCAATTTGTTTATGCGCCCGAAGTGAAGTGCGCAATTCTCCATAAATACAAAAAAAATATGCCCCAAAACAGTAAGTTCACAGGCCTAAATTAGGAGACCTTCAACACTAATTACTAACCTAAACTCCGCCCTGATTAAGACCGATCCAAAAAAACTCCTGACTTAAAAAATATACACCCTAAACTAAACTAAAAAATTCCCCCTAACATCATTTATACACTTCAACTAAGACCGAACTAAACTAAAAAAATGCCCCCCCCATCACTTACACACTTGATCTTAGACTAAACTAAACTAAATTGAACTAAAAATGCTCCCAACATACCCCATATTCGAAATAAAATAAACCCAATCAAACCAAACTCAAAGAAATATTAAATAAGAAAAACATCACACCCAAACCAAGTTAAATAAGTTGCAAGATAAATCAAACAAAAAATTTACTACATAACCACAAGAGGAATTTAGAAACGCAACCGCTTCATAAATAGATAAAATAATTACAAAATACATTGAGGGCATACCCTTTGAATATACAAATTAAAACAAGAAACTTAAAATTCGCACATTCAGGCAATGCCCGAATCCGAATTTATTCGAGAAACCACTTCGAGTTGGAGTGATGGCACCAACCTAGCACCACCTCGAATTTCCAATCCCGTCTATTCCCAATAATCCTTATAGTAATCACAACTCTTCAGGTTCAATACCCGGGATACAAAACAAAAAGGAAGAAAAGACATCAACAAAGAATGCCGAAAATTCACAAAATTAAAAAAAAAATGCCCCAAAACTTCTAAAATCTTAAGCTTGAAATAAAATTTAAAAATAAAAAAAAACAAAGCCTTTGGCTCACACTTATAAGCTATGCCTCCTAAACCACAGAGTGACAAGTGTCACACCTTTAAACCCTTCTAATCTAATTAAATCCAAACCAAACACATACCCCCTTTGAAAAACCACAATCCATGACTATCCTAGACGAACCAATAATCATGCAACACTTACCCCTCCCAAAAAAAAAAAACACAAACTCAAAGCAAAGTAAACAAACCAATGGGATTCAAACAGTTAACACCCATCTAGACACTTTAAATTAAACCCTAAATTCACACACTTCTAACAAGTGTCATCTCAAATCAAATAAAAGACTAAAACAAAATACCTTAAACTTTAAACAAAAAATAATTCTCTAGAATAAGACCCTGACTTGTTTGGGACAAAAAAAAATACCCCCAACAAACCAAACAGAACCAAGTAAACTCTCTAAACAAAACTAAATAAGGCAAACTAATCTCAGGATAAACCCTATGCAAAATTAAATCCTAAACTAAATCAAACCAAATATGCCTGACAAATTCATTAAACAAGTTAAAACAAATAACTAAGCACAATAAACCAGAAAAAAATGCCTCTTTATTTATAACCAAAATTCTTTACATGTATCACCGGAAGCATACCTCCTGAACTTACAACCCAAAACGGAAACCTAGAACCTAACTTACAACCCAAAACAAAAACTGAAAACCCAAAATCAACACAAAGCGAGGAACAGAACGCCCAATCGGGGGCCTCAGAAAGATTACCGTCAGACTTGGAGCGTCCAATCGGAGGCTATAGAAGGAGAAGTGGAGGATTGGTTGGGGAACACATCCCTCCACTTGTAACACCTTTCTCTTTCGCCATCTTCACCTCCTCCACCGCCGCCCCCTCAACGTTGCCTTCACTGCTCCCTTAAAGGGATCAATGTGAAGACTAGGACCCTCATTCCGAATACCGCCCATTCCTAGAATAACACTATCCCCGAGCATCACCTCAGGGCAATGATCACACGAAATAACGAACATAGGAAGAAACGATATCTCAATCAGACGGTTAGATCACTCGATATCGCTAAAACACGAATTTTAAAATACAAAATATCCAGAAAAAGTAAAACTCGAGACTAAACCAGAGAATGAGAAACAAATGAAGGCTCCCTCGCTTATAGAGTATGGACTTAATCACGCGCCCATACACATGCACTTAATCCAGTCACGCGCCACACACACTACGCTCAATCAAAAACATGCGCTCCGACCCGAGCGCGCAACTGAACCATTGCCCGCACCGCCGGAGCGACGCTCCGATCACGCGCAATACATCAACCACGTAACCCTATCAAATGGCTCACATAAGCCGCGCAATACGAAAGGTCCCCCGTACAGTGACCTGGTGACGCTCTGATCACCTGCTCACTATAGGCTGCACAATCCCATCAAACGAACGCCTCACACTGCGCAATATAAAAGGTCGCCCGCGCAGTGACCTGGTGACACCCCGATCATGTGTAAGTGTTTGAACGCATAATTCAATCACTCGCACACTCACACACATGCAAACAACCCTTCAAACCTGTAATCGCATGCTCAAAAATAGGCGCGCAATCATATTGAGCGGCCTAAAACAGGCGTGTAATATCTGACTTTGAACAGAATCTACACCCTGACACCTTTCCACCCCATCTTGATCAAAATTCCCTTGTCCCATCGCGTGGCCTCACACATTGTTAAGAAAGAATGACACAGCTGCTTACCCTTCTCCCATCACGATCTTGCTAGAGATGGAGAACCCCATTACATAACCCCGTCACGCACGTCCCAACGCGATAAATCAATCATGCCACCACGCATCCTTCGTGAGAAGCCAAAGACGAAGCCAATCATGACGTAACCACAACATGATCTTACATAACCCATGATCTACCAAAGAAAGAAACAAGACACCTATCGTGCAAATATCCTACCAGCATCCCATCGCAAACAACGCCCCATAACATCCAAACACATCCTCGACACACATTCATCAATATGTCCCCTCGCGATGCAACTACGACGCGTTCTCACCACGAACATGCCCCACCGCGACACAATAATCTCATTTGGTCCTACAACCCCGACACCAATCACACCTCCCTGAAGCATCCGTCACGAAATCGCGCCCATCGCTAACTATGCCCAGCCAACATCCCATCGCAAACATCACTACCCGAAAAGATCAAACAATACCTACCACGCCATATAATGAAAAGGGAGAAAGCTCGATCGTGTCCCAACGCTAAAGCAAAGAGCCCTCTTCCCAAATTACTCGCTATGTAATAGTCGTCAGACACCACTGTAGCAGAAATGCATGAAGATTCAGGACTCCTCCCATGTCCCCTCGCATCTGACCAATGCCAATTTCCAGCACGAACATCCTATCAGAATCCCCATGTCCCACCAGGACTCGTCCAGCATGCAGCTAAAGAAAGGAAGAATCCCTAAGTCCCATCGCGCCGTCACGGCGACAGCCAGCTGGTCCCGCCACCAGCCATACAGAAATCCTGACAACCCATCAGTCCCATCGCAAACTACACAAGCAATGCACAACACAGGTAAGTATCACCCCTAGGTATGTACTACTCCCTGCTCTTTTACTCGATATTCCTTGTAAAATATAGTTAGCTATGATTAAGTCTAAAATGTTTTCAAAACCCATCTCTCTTGACTCACGAATCACTGTAGGCCTCTCATAAGAGACAATTATCAGTATTTGTCGAGAAGGTTAGACTGAGTATCCGGCATGCCAAGTGTCATCTTGATAACCACACAAATGGTCGGGTCCACAAATCCCATTTCGGTAGATCTGCTCAGCGACATCTCGGAAGCCATATTTTCTGAAGATTTACCACCGAATTGATCTTAAATTAAAAATCTCAAATTTTTAAAACCCCTTACTTCCAAAAGAAGAAAAAAAAATCTTTTACTTCTAAGAAAAAAAAAAAAAACAATCAAACTACCAAGAGAAGAAACCAAAAAAAATAAACAAAGAGACTTTACCAGCCTAATTACCGGCTCAAACTGGCCATTCCCCTGGGAAACTGAACACTGAGTATATTTAATCTAAAAATTTACAAATGCCTATTGGAAAAGGAACGCCTAACGAGCATTGGTGTGAGCAATGATGTGCTCGGCCTGACATGACTTGCGAAAGCCTTCGACATTATATTGCATTATATTATTGGTCTCTGGACCTTATTTATGAACATTTGTATGACGCTCGCCGGTACCTCGACTGCGTCATACCCCTCTGTTTGACTGTCCCTTGCAGCAGGTCGCGACATGCGACGGGATGCCCCTTGCACCACAGATTAGGATATGGTGATTATCCTTTCTATTTGACTGTCACTTGCAGTAGGTCACACCATGCGACGGGATGCCCCTTGCACCCGTAGAATAGGATACACTGACTTCCTCCGTCGATTGTCTATGACAGCGGGTCGCGATACTTGACGGGGTCATCCCTGGGCATCCAAGACATGGAACATGCCTTTTGACAACTACCACTGGGTCCCCAAATGCTCTATTTTAGCTTGTACTAATAGATAAGAAAGTCAAGCATGTCATGTCAGCATCTCCAGTTCTCATTTATGATTTCCCAAGAGAATCGAGAAGACAGTTCGAATAAGGGGTGTCTACTTCTTCGATGCGTTATTAATTCGCAAGAGTGCGCTAAAGAGGGGCATCTGTAGACACCCCCATTTTGCCCTCTCAAAATATATAAATATATTCGGTCAACCTCCTTTGACCTCTCAACCCCAATGTGGGACCATATACTGAAATAATAGTATATGATTGAACACAAGCTGAAATAATAGCTTTGTGGGAGGGGGGGTCACTGCATCAGGAGCATCAATCAGGAAGAGAGATTTGCACCCCCACCTCAGATTAATGGATGGGGTGTTGAGGAAAAATATATATTACTTTGGACATGAGCAGGAGAGGAGGTCTCCTATTGCTGATACACTATTCTCCTTCCACAAGAACCATTACTTGGATGCTGCCAAGCTAATTTTTAAGGGGATGACTGACATTGTGGAGAAGGTGAAAACTAAGAAGAAACCCCATTCCCTTCCCTACTGCAGGCTTATTACAGCCTTGCTGAAGCTTGGAGGGTATCAATTTCAAATGAATGAAGAAACTATTGCCCTGAACCCCATAAATTGTGGAAAGAAGTAATGAGGGATCAGTGGTACTCTCATTGAGAAGAAGAAGAAGAAGGCAGATGTACCAGCAACCTCTGATGTTGTCGCTGTTGCTACCTTTGTGGCTCCACCCTCTACTGCCATCTCTCTAGCAGCCCTTTCACTTGTGTCAGCCAGCACCACACCCACATTTGAAGCCATTACCTTACCAGCCACCCCTTCACCTTCCATGCCAGCCACTACCCCATCAACCCAAGCCTCACAACCTTTAATAGTCCCTTTACAACTATACTTGTATGCTGAAAAGAAGGCAGAAATCCTTGAAAGGAAGCTTGTTGAACTAACTGGCACAGCTCCTCCACAAGCGGCTAAGCCTGTCCCTCCTGCTACTTCCCCTGCTGCTACCAAAGAAAAAGGCAAAGGACCCAAAGTCAAGACTGAGCCAACAGATAATTAGGATGATTAGATTTACAACTATACTTAGTTAGGATATACTTTTTGTAGATCACTTTTCCCTTGCATTGTACACATGTTTATCTTAGCATTGAAATTCATTTTAGTTTAGCTTTGTTTGGTTCCATTTCTACTTCATATCTAGTTTGTTTTGTTTTCGTTGTTTGTGTGTGCTTTCTTTCATGCTTTCACTTCCTTTATTTTTTGTCAATTTTGTATATGTTCCATGCTGCACATGCCCTTTTGTCTTTGAATCAATGAGGACACTGCTCCTCATAGGTTTGGGGGTGTGACAAGGATTTCCAATGATATAGTTAACCTAAGTGCAGTGGTCTTAGCTAAGTGAGGCATAAATATAATGAACTTCACCTAAGCAATGTTGAAAGTGAGGAAATGTAAACACTGTGCAGACATGTTTAATACTAAAATCATTTAATAACCAATACTTACATGAGGTGAACATCAAAAAAATTTCTATAAACAGTAGTTAGTGAACCAGTAAGGAGAGAAACAGGTGAAAGCGTACCCCTTTGAGCCCAATTGAAGACCATACCCAGTGAGCTTTGAGCCTATAATTTTTTTTTAGGAGTGTCTTTGCCAACTTTTTCTATTCTAAGGACTGACTGAGTCAAGCCCTTTTCACTAGAAGTTAGACACCCCAAGTTGAAGCTCTTTGACAGTAATCATGACACTAAGGAAAAGAATAAGGCCTTTATTTGGATAGTTTGAGCCTAAAAGATCAAACCTGTGAAACTACCCTTGGGCATACACTTTTTGAGCCTTAAAGCCCCTAAAAGATCAAACCTGATTTAGCCCTACCCTCACTCTGAGAATTTAGAAGGTAAAGGAGAGGATGTTGAAGATAAGTGAGCAAAGTTTAACATTTGCTCACTTTTTATGAAAGGAGAAGAAGAGAGAAGGAGATCTGTAAATAATAGTGTAGCAGTTGTAGATGTGTGGCAACCATCATAATATATATATATATATATATATATATATATATATATATATATATATATATATATACAAGAAACAAAAAAAAAAAAAAAAAAAAGAGAAAGAGAAGTCAAAAGAAGAATTCCATTGAAAATGTTGAAAAGAAGAGAAGAAGTTGGCCACTTTAGCTCTGAAATTTAAAAAGAAGAGTAGTGCTGAAATGAAGAAGGTGAAGTCATGAATCATCCCCTACCTATATTGATTTCTCAATTTGAACCACTCTTTACCCCTTTTATTCTTTACAACCTTCACCAATAAGCCACATTACAACCCATGAAAAGCCCTTGTTGATCCAAAGTCAAATGAACTGTCATGTGAAGATAAAAGAATGTCTAATCTATGATGAGAGTACTTTATAATGTCAAAAATTAGAAGCAATGCCCATGCTCATGGTTGCAAACCCATTTAGGGTATGTAACTGCTTTTGAGCTTTTGTGAAATGATATACCCTTAAATTCATTTATGAGAGATAACCCTGGTAAGCATTGGGTATGTTGGGGGAATTTCAATGTGCCGATTATTGTGAAGTAAAAGAAAGAAAATAAAATCAAAGTAAAACAGAGGATGGATTCAGTACATCTAAAATATCCTAGACCTGCAAGATACAGGGTCCTTTGTAGCAAGTTTTAATAAGAGTTTGTCCCACAGGGAGTAGTAATCTAAACTTAGAAGGTGTATATAGTAGATCTCCAGATTTGGCTACAGATCTGGCAATTCTAAGAAGAAAGAAAGCTTTTCAGGTGTCACTAGATCTAATTTATCAAACTAAAATATAAAACTAAATCTAAAAGATTGAAGAAGATGGATGGTAAGATAAAATATAAAAATAGAGAGAAATAGGCAGCTAGGGCCTGGTTTTTATTGCAAAACAGATCAAGAGCTGGGGATTTGCAGTTGTCCTTCACTTAGCTACAAGATCAAGTTCAAGGTAGGAGAATTCAAATCAAACCAAAGGCTTAAACTGATCTTAAAGGTATGGGTTGTCCACTTAAATGGTCACAGATCATCCTATAGACTTCATCCAATCCCAAGGGTCAAATTGAAACGTAAAAACCATTGCAGCCACTATGCTTGTAAGGCTACAAGCACTTACAACCATAGGATCAAATAATCTCTGTAGATCATGTGAGAACCACTAGAAATCACAGATTATTTGGGGATTTAAACTCGGCTGGGCATTGCTTCAAACAGCTGTAATGCCCTAGCTCACAAGACTGCAATCTCTGCATAATTCCAGATATCTTCACTGAAAACAAATCTGAAAATTAGAGCAAGAGTCGGATCTGCTACAATCTTTCACTTAGCTACAAGCACAAGTGCAAAGAAGAAGGATCCAAGTGCATCTTTACTTCTGGATTGGTCCTAAGGGTATGATCTGTCCACTTGAATGGTCACAAATCATTTTATTCCAGCAGTGAGGATGAAGATTAGAACATGAAAATTACTGCAAGCACTATGGTTGCAAGGCTACAAGCTCAGGCAACCATAGGTGCATCAGATATGGAAAAATCTAAAGCAATTGAATTGAAAAATTACAGATCTAATGGGACTTTAAAATAGCATTTCATTAACCAAATAAAACTTACAATGATCTGCCTCAAACCTACAGTCTGTGCATGATCCAGAGCTCTTCACAAGGAATTTACAGACTTATTAGCAATTAGAAACCAGATCTAGACTGCTACCTAGATCTAATCCAATAGGCTGGATTAGAGAGAGAAGGGGGAAGAGAAAAGGGGAAAATAAAACCTAAATGAGCTAAGGAGAACTTAGGCTATTCCATTATTCCTACTTTCTTTGCTAAAGAAAAACAGCAAAATAGATGGGTATTTATAGGTATGCAGTGATCCATGTGCTTTGAGTTGCAACCAATCAGAAGAGAGGATTTCAGTTTAAGCTTAATCCATGTTTAAGGGTTTCAACCAATAAGAGAAGAGATAGAGATCTGGTTTTGTTTGTGCGCAACTGAAGCTAATTTGTATTCCCGCTAAAAATTAGTTCACACTCATGTACAAAGTTTCCTGTGTATTGGAGTTCCCAAATTTTCCCTTGCCACCTAAAAATACCCAACTGCACACCTCAAGTGATTGCACCCAACTGCTGAGAATGCCCCAGAGAAATCATTCTATTTAGCTGCCCCAAAATACCCCTACTGTAATTATTTCCAATTATTTCTAAACAGGCCAATGTACTTCTGCTGTTTGTCACCAAAACAGCCCCAAATGGGCCCCGTTTTACTAAACTGCTGATATTAAATCTCATGGCTGCAGCTCAATGTAGATGGGGCCCGAGCCGGATTAATTTCAGAAGGGCCAACTGCAGTTTCCTCTGTGAGGCGGGGAAGATCAAGTTTGCGAGGTTAGGCTAAGTGCAGGGAAGTATACCTCGATAGGATTGAAGCTATATGTGGTCAAGAGTTTGGTGGTTTGGTGCAAGGATGCAGTCGAGAGGATGGGCTTTGGAGTTTGGTACTGCTCGAGCAATTGGCTGGGGTGTTCAGCCACAACAAGGGAGTGCAAGTCGTGATGGCTAGGTGGGCTACAGTTTTGGAGATGTTGACAACTTCAAGGCTTAAGTAATCGATAGGTTCAAGGGGGCTGAAGCTGTAGGTTTTGACAAGTTGCTGGGGAGATTAAATGCACCTCGAGAGGATTGGTGTGTGCGTGGAGCTCATCTGCTCGACAGGTCCAAGGATGCAACTGCCAAAGAGCTGAAGCTGTCAGCAGCTTGCAGAAATAGTTGGTGCACTCGAGAGGTTGGGCACCTTGTCCAATGGTCGACAGGATCAAAAGCTTTGGAGTTCTAATCGACCGGTTGGATAGGATCTTGACTACACATCGACAGGTTAGAAGAAGGCTGGAGGTTGGGCATCTCGACAGGTTCGGATATTTAAGTGGTTAACAGGTGCTATGGACTGACTTGCAGCTGGAGCTTTGCATGCAAGTTGCTGACAGGTCGGATTTCCAGCTGCATGAACCATTCGACAGGTTGGATTTCCAGCTGCATTTCGATAGGATGATTGCTTCATTGTTGATCTTGTCGACAGGTTGGATGTGCACTCTTCATCTGCTCGACATGTTGCTATTTCAGCTACTTCAGCAATTCTATAGGTTCAATGCTTGGAGATGTTGACAGGTTCAATGGTTCTTTGCATTCTGATCTGTTCAACATGTTGGGGCTTAGTAGCTGAAGGAAGTTGACAGGTTGGAGAACCAGGCTCCTTCCATTCGATTGGTTGAAGGGCTGGGGAGCTTGAATGTCGACAGGTTGCTAAAGTTTAATACCTCGACAGGTTTAAAGTTTGGAGTGCAGCTACTGCTTTAACTTGAACCAATCGATAGGTTTGTTGAAGTTGTGAGGGATCCTTTCGATAGGATTGAAGGCTGAAGCATGTGGTCGACAGGTTCAAGGTTTGGGAGCCGCAGATGTCGATAGGTTCAAATGCTAAGGCTGTAGAATTCGATAGGTTGGTGTTGAGGCCTTGAAGATCCTGTCAACACGTTTGGTGTGTGCTCTAGTGAAGCTATCGAGAGGATACTGGTTTAGCCAAGTGCACTTTGATAGGATAGGAGGATGGGGTTGTAGCTTCATGCTGTCGCCAGGTTTGAACACTAAATGGTCGACAGGTGTGAGCTGCATTTCGACAAGTTTCTGCTAGAGGTGTTTTATCCAACTATTCGCGAGGTGCATTCTCTGTTTCAGCCTCAATCCGCGAGGTTCAACTGCTACGAGTTGACATGTTGATCACCATTTCGAGAGAATGCTGCTACTGTTGGAAATACTAGTGCTGCTAGTGAACCATGTAGCTAAACTGCTACTGCTCCTATGTATTGCTGCACTTGCATGCTCGAATCTTGGAGTGCCGCAGCTGAATATTGGCCTGCTCAAGTATCTTTTGCTGCTGAATGTACTTGAACCATATGCACCAGCTAAAGATCCTCTTCAGCTCAAGTACACACTAGATAGCTGCAGAGGGCTCATTGAGCTGCTTGAGTATGCTTTAGTGTGCACACAGCTATTTGGTGTGCAGCTAAATGCTTTATGCTCTCAGGTTCCAACTTAAGAGGTTTACTCTCCATCAAGTGCAACTACTCAACATCAAATCTGCTCGGGTGCATCAAAGCTATAGCTATTCAGGAGTGAAGTTCTGAAATTGCATGGTGTAGTTGGCAGCTTTGATAAAAATGGTGAACAACTAGAATATGCAACTGCTGAAATGTGCAACTAGTGTGCAATTGAAGTTCTTTAACCTTTTGATCTGCTAGGGTCCACACTGCTGGAACTCTTGAAGTATAAGCTGTTGTAGCTGTTCTGCTCTACTTTTAAATGATTGAAAAACTCATTCTTATTGGCACTTCTTAATTGAAAACTGCACTAAGGATGTGATTACCTCCTTGCTGCAAAACATCACTAAAAATAATTATTAAATACTCTAAGTCCTATCAAAAGCTAAGTTTAAGGGTGTAGAAAGTGGCAAAAATCAATGCTTAACAGGGTCTAAGATTGAAATCATTGGGGCATTATTTGAACCTGAATTTTGATGTGCTAGTAAGCTTAGTACTGTTTTGCACATATTGTTTTTTTGGTGTCAGCTGATTGGATGTGTTGATCATGCATGCATGACTGAGGTATTAAATTGTTTGCATAACTGCTTTGGAACTCCTTTAATTTTGACAGAGCAAGGGTGAGATGAACTGTGTTTATTTCAAACTGATTAACCATTGTGTGCACTTTTGTTAACTGTGTCATAGAGAAATTGTGGGTACCTTCACTCCTCCACTAGGGATCACCTAGGGGTATAAAAGGTTTGATGCATAAGCTAAATGCATCCGTGCTCCCTACGAAAGTGGCATTTATATTCTTAGAATAGCTGTTTAAATTTTGCTTTGCTCAGGGACTAGCAAAGATTAGGTTTGGGGGTGTGTTATTCACTGAAAAGTACCACTTTTCACCCCTCAACCTAGTCTTTGCTAGACCTTGAAGCTGACTAATAACTCCTTTTTAGCTTATTTTGTAGTTAGTAATAAATTATACAGCTTAACACAAAGTTCTTACCTTTAGTGCCAAGAAGAGAGAATTCAAGCAAAAGATGACAGCTGAACTAAAAAGTGATGGAACACCATGGTGGTACACACCATGGTGACTATTTTACATGTCACAATGGACCAAGAAAGTCCAGTAGATGAAACAAGTATAGGTGAGAGTGGAGGAAGCTGCAACAGAAGAATGTGCATAGCAGCAGAGGAACAAATGACCTATCTCGCATAATTGAGGCGCTGCCTCGCGCTGTTCAATTCACTGGCAAATCTCCCTCGCGCAGCTAAGACATGTAGCATATTCGAGCTCGCGAAGAAGTCGCGCAACTCAATGAAGGGGTTATCACAAAGCAGCCTCTCGCACAGCAATCGCGCACTTCAGCTGCAATCAATATGTGAAGAAACTCGTGAAGCTATCGCGCACTAAGCCTCCAGAAATACAGCTCACGAAGTTCTCATGAGGATCAACCCTTAATGCAGCTGCGCGCACTACCACACGAGACCAATTGGCGCAAACAACAGTAAAGGCCTCGCGAAGTTCTCTCATGGCTCTGAAAGAGAGACGCCCAGAAGTCCTCCTGCGCAGCTCTCGTGCGCCTAGAAGGTTAACCCTGAATCGAGCGAGATGCAAAGGCATCTACGCGAGTACCTCACGAAAGAAAACTTCTGAAGCTCTACTACGCGAGTGCATTCAAAGCTAAAGCAGTTGCGCGATCATCCAAAGTCCTATTGCGCGAGACAACAATATTCAAAGCCAAACTCTACCTCATGAACACTCTGCAACTGCGCGACATAAGTGATATGTCAGAGCCAGCCTCGCGAAGCTCGAGCTCTCCACTTCTAAATCTTAACTGAAGGACTTTTGGGAATTTCCGTAAGTCTAGGGCACGCACCCCGAGCCATAGATTCTAATGCTTGCATCCCAAGACATCCAAGGGTTGTAACAGTGCCACATCTACTTGAAAAATTAGGGTTTACTCTTCTCTCAGCCACAACATTCGGACTAAGTATATAAGTTGTGGTTGTAACTTAAAAATTATTAATCACTCTTTCCTTCAACCTCGGTCGACTGAGAGCTCAAGCAGATTAGGGTTAGGGTTAGGGTTTCATAACTTATTTTTCCATTTTTTCTTCTCTCTTAGCCCAACATTTGTTGACTAAATCTTTGGTAAGCATTTGGGTGTAATTTCATTTAAGTTTTGTAATGAGTCATTTAAACATTGGGATTTTGTGAAGAGTTGTTGTGCACAAGGCTGCTACCTTGGAAAATTTCATTATTAGTAACATAGATCAATGGAATTTGTGTTTGAATGCTTACTTAATCTGTTATTTTCCTATTTACCCGTAATTTTGTTCAGGCTATAACATACATTTAGGATTTGAGCTTATTGAAAGGCCCATGGAAGCTTAAGCTTGTAGCCCTGGGACCATAGTGGCAGCAGCAGTTTATATGTTCTATCTTATCATTTGTGGGTAAGAGAGCCTCTGTGGATAGCCTGTGACCATTAGAGTAGACAGACTATAGCCCTAGGGCAATCATGGTCACAGATCTGAGATGGATTCTTTTTCTCTACACTTGAGCTTATAGTCTGGTGAGAGATTGTGCAAGAACAGGCTCCCCTCTGTCTTACTTGACCACTATCAGATGTTAGATCTGGCTTCTCTGTAGTGATTGCAAACTTAGGGGGCTGAGTCATTGCAGGCTTTTTATAGCAATGATCAGCTGTGTCTAAGTCCTTATTCAACCTGGTGCTTTTCCTATGTGTTGGTATCATTATGCTGATGGCCTTTGACAATACACAGGATTTTATGGGTTAGAACTCCTATGAATGTCTGTCAGATCTGTACACAGATCTGGGGAGCTCGTAGCCTCGCAAACATAGTGTCTGCAATGGTATTCGTGGCCTGATTTGATTCATTGGATTAGGTTTGATCAACCCACTCCTTTGGATTAAGTTACCTCTTCTTACTCAATCAATGAGATTTGACAGACTCTATTGGATAGACTATGACCATTTGAGTGGACAGACTATAGCCTTAAGAGCACCCAAATGGCATGGGTTAAGTTGGATTCTTCTACCTTGTTGAGGTTGTTGATAGCACTTCAATAAGGATTTGCTGTAGAGAGAGCCCTAAATCTGAGTTACATAACTGAATGAACTTTTACCTAAATTTCTTACTTCCTATCCTTTTATCTTTATTTTAACACACCATCACCGCCTTCTTCATAATCCTTTCTTAGGATAGGACTATACTATATTTCTTTTCTTTTAGTAGGTAATTTAGTGTAGTTGTGACACCCAACTCTCTTTCTTTAGGATTGTCAGATCTGTAGCTAGATCTGGAGGCCTACTATTATAGCCCATTTTGGGTTCTAGATCAATTTCTCTATGGGACAAACTATTATTTATCAAAACTTGCTACAATAGTCCTATATCTTACAGGCTGTGCATTACTTTAGGTTGCTGATTTCATAACCATTTTACTCCACATTTGTGTTCTGATTTTTACCATCTAATCATTTTAAATAACTTCAGCAATCTAGGAAAATCCGACAACAAGTTTTTGTGGTGTGGCTGCTGGGAATTGGAAATAAATACCTAGTGAGTGGAAAGTATGGAAATAAAAAAAAGGAAAAGGTAAATTATAGGAAGAAAATACATAGTTCGTTGCGATCATCAACTACAGATGTTTATCGACGCTACACACGTCATTGATCACGCCTTTCTGGGGTGTGGGTTCGACTTCTTTACTGAATCATCAGCCCACCAATGTCAGCAGCACTAGGTCACCTGGATGTTTAGTTTATTTTCCTTTTTCTGCTCTAAGTCTGATTGTCTTTTAGTCTTTCCTATTCCTACTGAGATTCTAAAAGTTTTAATTATTCTAAAAGTTTAATTAAACTAGTCTCCTAGTTCTACTAGTAGTCTAATTATCTAAAGAGCCCTAATTTTCTTAGAAGTCTAATTATCTAAAGAGCCCTAATTTTATTAAAAGTCTAATTAATATTAGTCTCCTAATCCTATTAAGAGTTCAATTAATCTAAGTATCCTGATTAACTCAAGTATCCTAATTCTATCAGGATTCTAATTATTTTAGGTATCCTACTCCTATTAGAATTCTAAATAATTTAAGTATTCTAATTTTATTAGAATTTTAACTAATTTAAGTATTCTAATACTATTAGAACTCTAATTAATTTAAATATTCTGATTTTATTAGAACTCTAATTAACTTAAATATTCTGATTCTTACTAAAACTCTAATTAACTTAAATGTCCTAATTATATTAGGAATCTAATTATTCTAAATATCTTATTTCTACTAGAAATCTATTTATTTTAGGTTTTCTACTTCTACTGGGAATCTAAAAAAAAAAGGGTTTGGGCCCGCTATGCTAAGGAGGATCGGCCCCATTCTCGGGTACCCTCCGTAAGCTCCCGTGGACAAATCAATTGGCAAAGGGATCATTTTAAAAATGATATAGATTGGAAACTGATTTTTTTTTGTATTAGAAAGTTAGGGTTTTGAAGATTAAGATTAAGATTATAACTGAAGGATTATAAACTGGAAGGGATTAAAACTAGAATTAAAAATAAACACTACGATTTAGATTAATTAAAAACTATGAACAGGTTCTAGAGATTAAGAATTAGGACCATAAATTTAAAGACTAAAATTAAGAATTGGTTCTAGAAATTAAGAAAATCTATGGGTTTGAATTTGAAGAGTAGGAGTTAAAATTGAAGATCTAAAAATTGAAAGATCATAGACTAGAAGAGAAAAACTAGAAACTAGGAAAAGAACTAATGTTTAGAACGAAAATTTTAGGACTGAAAGCTAAGACTTGGTTCTATAAGCTAAGAACTAGAGCTTAAAAATTAGAATTAAAAACTAAGATTAAAACCTAAAATCTAAGACTAAAAATCTAAGATATATGAAATTAAGAACTAAAAATTAGAACTTAAGAACTAGAACCTAGAACTAGAAAGGAAATTAAAAACTAGAATTAAGAAGTTACCTAGGGGCCGGAGAAAATCTCGAAGTTCCTAAGTTCGGAAGGAACTCGAAAGCTCGATTGCCAGATCTCGAATTGTTGTTTTTTTATTCGGGATAAGGGGGTATATTTATTCGAGATAAGGGGGTCTATTTATAGGTATTCCGGCAATTGCGCGCTCTACAAGGTGCGCTTAATTGATCGGTGGAATTCAATTGCACACCCTATATGGGTCGCTCAATTGAATTACACGCCTTGTTCTAGGCGCTTAACACACCTTGAGTCGGTCACGACTCAGAGAGTGACCGATTGACTGGTTCAGCCGAGTGTCCTAGTTCTATCCTAATAAAACTAATTGCGTGCCTTGATTGGTGCGTGCAATTCAATTAAGCACTTTCTGCTGGGCGCTTAATAAGAGAGTTTAGGCGGTCTAGGGAATTAGAGTCCAGGTTCAAATTGGACCAATTTCGCGGGGGTGGTGGGGCGTGTAATCTATTGCGCGCCCTTTCCTAGGCGCGAAATCGGATCCTAAGGCGGTCTGCGGGAAGAGTAGCCTGGTTCGAGTTGGACCAATTGTGCGTCGGTGTGCGGGGTGCAATCGAATTGTGCGCGCCTGAAAGGGCACGAAATTCGGGACTTTTCCCAGGTTAATTAAAGTCCGAACCACAAGGCTATTGTTTCAGCCCATACTTCGACCATATACTATTGTTTCAGTAGATAGTCCCCGTATCAGGGTTGTGGGGTTTGAGCCACAGAATTATTGTTTTAGCCTGTGTTCAGCCATATACTATTATTTTAGTATATGGTCCCCGTATTAGGGCAAGGCCAAAGGTTGATTCCACCGTTTCTACAAACCTACAAGCGACACCCTCCCGCGTGCTAGGGATGTGCAGAAAACTGACCGAACCAACCAAATCGACCGAAACTGACCGAAATTTCTGCTCGATTTCGGTATTTGGGCATATCGGTTTGCTTTCGGTTTCAAAAAATAGAAACCGATAGTTATCGGTTTGGTTTCGATTTTAACGTTAACAAATCGAAATTGTGCCGATAAGAAACCAATAGTGGGTACTACTCAGTTGCATACAAAAAAATAGGTTGCAAAGAAAATTTTCTCTTTTAAACCTAACCTTAAAACGTGCGATTTTACACAAAAGATGTCCACATCATTGGTTGCAATTAAATTTATTTCATCAAAGCCCTATTAATAGCCACAAAATGAGTCCCTTCGTCAGTTCCTCTTCTACAAAACCCTAAAAGGCTAAGGCCTCATTCAAGTGTTTCCTGGCTTTTCCTAGAAAAGCTTTGAATCCTGACAACTCAGATTCCTGTTGATTCTTAGCAGACTCTGATTCTTGTCTTTTCCTAGATGTATTCTTAAGTTGTTATGATTCCTAGCTTTTCTCAGAAAAGCTAATTTCTCAGTTGTTATTAAGTTATTCTCTGAAAAACTCAGAGTTGGATGAATCTGTGATTGTACTACAGTCGTACGAATGTTAATCATCGGACTACTTGTCGTATTCGAATTTGGCTAAAAACTTTTGGGAGACCAATCCATGCAAAGATTTTTTTTTTGAAAGGCATGCAAAGTTTGAGTTATGTGACAAATTTATTTTTGAATATAATTTCTCCACACATACTTATAACACCAAAAACTATAATGTTGTGCAAGGAGACATGTCGCTTGTTGAAAAGCTCTTAAGGAGTGACAGGGGAATTTGATCTATTAAACTTTTGAAGATGGTATCTTACCCCACCATACGGAAGTCTATAATGAGTGTCCAACCATCATAAGTGGACACGACAATCCATACGTATGTGTAATTGAATAACATGCACGTACTTTCAATACATAAAAATATGTGGACCGCTTTAAAAACATTATGGGTGAACACCCATTGTAGTCAATCGCATTTCAATCAAGCACTACGTGCTAGTGAAAGATGCAAACTTTTCAACAAGGGGGTGTGTGAAGACCCAGACCCACATGCCACAATATTGTCCGATTCTGGGCTTAGGTCCCCGCCTCAGTTTTGTTTCTGGCATGAGCTTAAGTCTCCACTCAAAATGCGTTATGACATGTAGCGTCCGCAATCACATGTAGTCCAGGGTCAGGACTTTTCCCTATCCGATGTGGGACTATTATAATCCCCCCACTTTATAGAAGAGTCGTCTTCGGCTCTGATACCATTCTGTGAAGACCCAGACCCACATGCCACAATATTGTCTGATTCTGGGTTTAGGTCCCCGCCCCGATTTTATTTCTGGCATAGGCTTAAATCCCCACCCAAAACGCTTAATGACATATAGCGTCCGCAATCACATATAGCCCAGGGTCAAGACTTTTCCCTATCCGATCTGGGACTATTACAATAGTATGTGTTAATTAATTGGTAAGACTTTCTAGTAGTTGACCACACCTCTATTTATTGTCATTTAATAATGAACTCAATTTAATGTAAGTTTAATGAAGGAAATTTTGATATGAGAAGAAAATTTGATTCACTATTTTTGAGAGCCCAATTTTTATGTGAGATCTGGTATGATATGTATGTCCGCTTATCGCCTTAACAAGCGTGCGGGTTATGATATCAGATTCTAGGCCCTTGGGATCAGCTAGGATTCCGGATCGGTTAGGATTCTGGGCCGTGACGGGTTGACCCAAATCAAACACATAGAAGGCCTATTTTTAATTTTGATATTATGCAATTGAGGCTGTATGTGCTAGTGGCCTCAGACTCTTTGACTAACCACCATGGATCAAAATCTCGGCCAAAATTTTAAAATTTTGGCTGAGAGGTCTCGGTTTCGGTCGAAATCAAGACGAAATAATGGATTTTATCGCCTACCCCTCGAAAATTCGAAATTATCGGCTGAAATTTGAAATTATCGGCCGAGATCACACATTTGAGTTTTGAAATTTTTTTATTTGGGTTTAAACCCAATTTTTGCAAAAAAAAAGCCCATTTTTTTTTCCTTTCTTCTTCTCTCCTCCATTTTGTTTCCCTTTTTTTCCCTAAAAAAGAGGAAGAAGGAGGTACTTGAATGTTGCCCTAGTCCCCGAAATCAGTTATTTATTTATTTTTTCCTTCCTTTCTTTCTCTTTCTTCTTCTTCTTCTCCTCCTCTGTTTTTTTTTCTCTGCGATTGGTGTCTGCGTGTAGGTTTAGACGAGAGAGAGAGAGAGAGAGAGAGAGAGAGAGAGAGAGAGAGAGAGAGATGGGTTTCGGTTTCGTGGGTTTTAATAGAAGAGAAAAAGAAGATGATAATATGAGAAGAGGGTTTAGGTGAATCTTTTCCTTAAAAGGTAAGTTAAAAAGTAAATATAAGAGAGCCATTGCTTGCACGCGCTCTTTAAGTGATTGCACCGAGGTGAAAGAAAGACTTTTTATTCTAGGGACATGTGACATGAAAATGCAATCTTGACCGGCTGATATAAAGTTCACGATCCATATATCCTTGGTGGATAAGATTGGAGCAAAACACAATATTTATCATATGATCTATTGTTATCAATCGTTGAATAAAATAATAGCCTTTGACCATATTTAATCACATGATGAAGATTATATTTCCTGCCAATCTTATCCACTAAGGATCTATAGATCATGAACTTGAAATCAGATCGCCCAGATTGCATTTTCACATATCAAATGTCCCTAAAATACAAAGTGTTTTTTAACCTTGGTGCAATCACTTAAAAAGCGAGTGCAAGTAATGGCTCCCTAAATATAATAAGAAGGGGAGCCATTACTTGCACACGTTTTTCAAGTGATTGCACCAGATTTAAAGAAAGACTTGGTATTTTAGTTTAGGGACATGTGACATTTAAAAATGCAATATGGGCCGTCTGATTTGAAGTTCATGATCAATAGATCTCTAGTATATAAAATTGGAGCAAAACATGATAGTTGTCATATGATTTTATTGTAGTCAACTGTTGAATTATATAATAGCCTTTGATTCTATTTAATCAAATGATGAAAATTATATTTTGTTCTAATCTCTTGCAATCGATATCTTTAAATCATGGCCTTCAAATCAAATGGCTTAGAATGTGCTTTTACATAATAGAGGTTGCCAAACTTGCAAGTCTCTCTTTTAAATTCAGTGCAATCCGATGCAATTACTTGAAAAGTATGTGCAAGTAATGGCTCATAATAAGAAGCAATCAAAGGGTTTAAAGGGGTTGCACATATGGCCACTTTCAGAGATTGCGTGAGCGGTAATAAAGGTACCCATATATATAGAGGTACACAATATTTCACACAATAGATCTTGAGATCATAGCCCAACTAGCAACGGTCAGATCTTGATTCCATGTGTCATGCATTTCCAAAATGACTTTGATAATGGGCATATCATGAGAAGGGTTCTCAGGTCACTTTTAAGATTTATTCAATGTGAAATCAAAATTTGAACATTTGATATGTTTTGCATAAGCTCAAGATTTATTATGTGATCGAAAATTAGCTTCACTAGTATAAATATGTATTTTAACAATGTTAAAGGGTTTAAGAAAACTAATAAAATAAAATTCGATAAAGTTCACTAAAATTTGGAGCATATTTCAAAAAGAAAAAGAAACGAAACCAAAATCGTAATCGAGATTTTGATCCATGCTAGTCACCACCATCGATTAAAAATGTATGCTTATCGGCCGTTCAACGCAAAAGTAAGATACCAGTTCCATAGATTCGCAAAAAACAAGAAATCGGTTCCACATGTTAAGAGGTGGGTGACCTGCGACGTGCAAACCAATAGAATCCTGCAACCTTAGAATAAGAAAGACCCATTCTTTCTCTCTCTTACTTCTCTGATCTTAGAATAGGAAAACCCCAATCTCTTGCTCTCCCTGCAACTTCGGCTACGCGCTTGAAGCAAAGAAACAGCAAATCTTCAGCCATCTCTTGTTAATCTTGCCAAAGAACGAGGTATCGATCTCATCCTAATAGATTGTACTAAGCCTTTAGCCTTTGGTAGATCGAGGCTCCTTCGATTGCATTCTTCATAAACTCTATGGAGATGAATGGGGAGCACAGTTGCATGAGTACGCTTCCAAAAACCCTGACGTGTTCATAATCGATCCACCGGATTCGATCGAACGCCTCCAAGATCGCATCTCCATGATCCAAGTAGTATCCGATATGAAAATCCCTCAAGGTAATGATACCCAAGCAGATTGTGTTCGGTTGTATACACAAAACACCAAAGTTAAACCACCAGAAGTAGCTGTTGGAAAGAAGGACCCAATCTGGTGTATAGCTCTGCGGGAAGCTCAGATTCAGAGCTTTCCTGTGCAAATTCCTCCGAAATTGAACTGTCGCTTTCGCTCGGAAAGTGGCTTCATTTCAGTGGGGCCACAGCAACTCGCGAACGACGCGAAAGACTCCCAATTTAGATGCTTTCTGAGTCTTCATCGTCTTTCTCAGCCTTTCTTTCCAACGAACGACGCCTAAAAAGTCTAAAACCCTTTCCTTTCGTTTCCTCTAAACCCACCGTCGGCTGTCCGGCTCCGTCCTCCTTTCGTTCGCCGCGCCGCCACACTCCACTACAGGTTACTGTCTCTCCCTCTCTCTCTCTCTCTATGTTCCTCTCTCTAGTTGCTATGTAGCAATTAAAACTCATCCGTCCAATCTTCCACCCGGCGACTTTTCCTGGTCTTGATTCTCTATAAATCGAAATGGAAATGCTGATTTGGATTCCATAAGCTGCGTTTCTATTTTGATTACCCATGGATTCTTTGCTTCTTGGGCTGTCTCCTAACCCTGTAATTATTGGACGGAAAGGGCCTGTTTTTAGTACACAATCAAGAGGTTGGAGCCTTGTTTTCATCAAATTTCAATCTCTCTCTCTCTATCTCTATTTCTCATTAAAAAAAAAAGTTAAAAAACTGCGGTTTAGAAACCTAAAACCGACCGAACCGATAGTTATCGGTTCGGTTTCAGTTTTGCATGAAAACTGACCACCCATAACACCCCTACCACGTGCCACGTGTCAAAAGAGTGTTGCCAAGTAAGTTAGCTGCTTAGTTTTCCGTTGGGTCATGTGTTTGACTCGCTCGGGGCTGCATTACACACAACTCACTTTCTGCTACTGAAAATTTCCCTTTCCCCTTTTGCCCTTACTAAACCCCTCAAACTACCATACTTAGTAATACGTAAACTATACGAATTATAATACTACCCATTATTAATTAATAATCCTTACTACTATATAAAAGTAAAAATAGTTTCTCTACCAAAGAGGCATTAGCCCGGTTGGTAACCTCCCTCCATTGTGAGGGAGGAGGTCGTGGGTCTTCAACCTCTGGTAAGCTCATCTCTCTGTGCTGGCCTTACTTTTTGGTATTTCAAACTAATGGGTCTCTCTCTCATTCCCCTCTTCGTCAACTCTAAACTTCGAGCGACCATACTTTTTCCTTCAGCGAAGGTTTTCCAAACATACTCCATAAAGTCCAAAGAGCTGAAACATTTGCTGCAGACTCACCACAATCTTCTCGCACATTATTTGGAAATAACCCATCACTAGAAAATTCAGGCAAATCAACCAAATTCCCTCCCCCAGGTTGATTACCATGCCCATTGCCCAAGATCGCTTCGGCTTCGTCGGAACGAGTTTCACTGATGTTACAGAAATCCAAGAAGCTTGTATCCCGAGAACTTTCTTACCCAAAAGCAGAATGCCCCCGCTGAATTCCATTTCAAGACTCCAAAACTAAGAAAAAAACTTCAATCTTTCTTCATTTTCTCATATTATTAACCAAACCCTCTATTCAAATCTCTTCAAGAAGACTAGATTTCAATCTCCAATTTCCAGGCTTTATATGAATTTTTCCAAAAACCCTTCTCTTCTTGAAGCCCCATTGTCAAAAACTCAACCTCCCCCACACAAGATCCCAACAACTGGTAGTTATTTGCAAATGGGATAAAAAGAAAAAAAAATGTAAAAATAGCCCCCAAAATCTCAAAATTATAGTTTTTCTTTTCTTTTTTCCAAGAAATCTGATTAGAATCTTGACTATATAACAGAATAATATGATATTTAAACAGAAATCTACAAAAATTCAATTACTTCACATCTAATTTTTTTGCTGCACCTTCATCAAACTCATTATAAACAAAAATAATAATTACTAAGAGACAAGTAAAAAGATGTTAAAATTCAACAACAAAAAAATAAAAAATCAAGAAAGAATATGAAAAGGGTAGTTGATGGTCGTGCGATCTCAGAAATAAACAAAAATCTCTACCCCATTGTTATAATCTTCATCTAAAAATAATAAAATTAAAATATTAATATCAATTAAAAACAGGAAAGGGTTTACAGCCCGTTACATACCGGAGATAGCAAATGCAAAGATCTAAGACGACAAGTCTTCGATGGAGAGTCAAGAGCAGAAGTCTTCAACAGAGAAGAAAGCGAAAAAGAAATTGAAAATTACATTTTTTTTTTTATAAAAGAAATTATTAATTAATAATGTGTCATATTATAATTTGTATAGTTTACGTATTACTAAATATGGTAGTTTGAGTGGTTTAGTAAGGGCAAAAGGGGAAAGTGAAATATTCAGTAGTAGAAAGTGAGCTGCGTGAAATGCGGCTCCAAGCGAGTCAAACACGTGACCAAACGGAAACCTAAGCAACTAACTTACTTGGCGACACTCTTTTGACACTTGGCACATGGGAGGGTGTCAGTTGTAGGTTTGTAGCTACGGTGGGGCCCAACACTCACATTTGACTATGTAGATTGTTTTGATCCTATCTTCTACAAGATAGATCTTCAGATCATCGCCCACCAATCAGATGGTCGCATCTTGATTTCACATGGCACACATCTCCCAAAGTGATCGTGATCATGGCGTATCGAGAGAAGAGTTAATGGTCACTTTTGGGGCTGTGTTCCATAGGAAATCAATGCCCGACCGTGTGATAGGTAGGAGATCTGTTGTGCAGACGATTGGGGCAAATTTTTGTCCATCGTCCGATTCATAGCAGTCAGTGGTGGAAACTTCAATTTTATTTGGGTATCGTTATTCTCACCGCAAAACTCTGCTTTCTCACCCCATCTCCTTCAGCCGGAATGCATTGATCGCCTTTGAATCAGATGATGGAGTTCGTTTTGTCTCAATCTTCTACACAATCGATCTTAAGATCATGGGGGTACCCTCATACGGTTCGTTTTCAATTACACAGTGTAGGTTCCAAATTTGTCTTTCACCAAAGTAGGAAAAAGTGACCATTCATAGATTGGAAGAGCGACTGATAAAATTTGGGTGGCAGTACTCACCTATCACTATTGGCCATCTCCCAGTTTTACCACTCGTAGTAGGGCTCAATCCCAGAGGGAGATGAAAATAATTCGGGATGCAATAGTTGATGATATATTCAATAGCCATGATGGCATTGTTAGAGAATAGAGATTGATATTAAGTGCAACTGAATGTTAAGTGTTTAAAGTTTTATTTTTTGTATTTTGGTAATACCTTAGGGTATTTTGTTTCATGAAGCCGGAACATATGATGTTATTATTTCCCAATTAAGGTATTTCTTTCGCAGGTATGCCTCCGATTTGTTCTTTAAATCTTCTTGCGGATTCTATAGTTTGTTTCAATTTATAGTGATGAGAATTGTGATATGAATTGTTTCGATTCTAGCATGTTTGTTTACGTGATTTTGTGATTTGGGTTCTGATTGATCCGACTTTTTTGATAATATTTTTTGATTTTGTCGTCTGGTTTATTAGGTGACATGTTTGTTTAGGTGATTTTGTGATCTGGTTTCCGATCCGGTCCGATTTAAAAACATTGTGCTAATGTGATTTCCAATTTCCTAGCAAAAAACGGTCTCCATCAACTAATACAAATAGTGGATGGTTTTGGGCATAGGTGCCCTCTAAGATTTCACATATATATATATAGGACATCTGAAATGACTTTTCTTTAGCAATATTATTAGCATGTTAAGGATAACAAATTCATTTTCAAGTTATATATTCTCAAATTTTTTATTTTTTACTTAATCAAAGTCGCTTTTAATAATAACTAATTTTATTCATTCTCATAATTACAGTTTGACATTTTTTTTTTTTTTTGTCTTTCATAAATCATAAAATATAGTAACGAACACTTGAAATATTATATTTTTTATGTTCAAATCACCCGATATATGTCTAAAAATCAAGTTCAGTCATTTAAAGGTCCTAATGTCCACGTGCATTTGCACGTGCTTTTTTACTAGTTTCTTTTATAAAAAAAAAGATGCTATAATTTTCAATTTTTTTTTTACGCTCTCTTCTCTGTTGAAGACTTCTTCTCTTGACTCTCCTTTGAAGACTTGCCTTCTCGGATCTTTGCATTTGCTTTCTCTGGTACGTAACGGGTTGTTGTAAACGCTTTCCTGTTTTTTAATTGATGATATTAATATATCAAATTTCTTATTTTTAGATGTAGATTATAACAATGGGGTAGAGATTTTTGTTTATTTATGAGATTGCACGGCCACCAACCACCCTTTTCTTCTTTCTTGATTTTTTTTTTTGTTGTTGAAATTTAACGTCTTTTTACCTGTTTCTTAGTAATTATTATTTTTGTTTACTACTATATATAAGTAAAAATAGTTTATGTCAATTTTCCATGCCTAAAATGCTCCTAACTCATAACTCATATATAGCCACAAGACCCGAAAACAGAGTTCTAAGCTAAAATATGACTTCTTCTATAACTAGACTTCTAATTAAACTAGGACTCTAAACTACTACTCTTAATAAGGTTTCTGTCTTCCTCAACTCTAATCTCCGAGCGACCTTACATCTTCCTTGAGCGAAGGTTTTCCAAACGTCTGAGGTGAGAAGCCGTTTAGTGCTGCTCTTCATCCTCTGGTAAGCTCCTCACTCTCTCTGTCTCTCTGTCTCTCTCTCTCTCTCTGTGCAGGTCTTACTTTTTGGTATTTCAAACTAACAGTTCTCTCTCTCATTTCCCTCTTCCTCAACTCTAAACTCCGAGCAACCCTACATCTTCCTCGAGCGAAGGTTTTCCAAATGTCTTCCATAAACTCTAAAGAGCCTAAAGACGAAACATTTGCCGCAGACTCACCGCAATCTTCTCGTGCATTATTTGGAAATAACCCATTACTAGAAAATCCAGGCAAAACAACCCAATTCCCTCCACTAGGTTGATTGCCATGCCCATTGCCCAAGATCGGCTTTGGCTTTGGCTTCGTTGGAACAAGTTTCACCGGTGTTACAAAAATTCAAGAACCTTGTATCTCGAGATCTTTCTTGCCCGAAAGCGGAATGCCCCGACTGAATTCCATTTCAAGACTCCAAAACCAAGAAAAAAAATTCAGTCTTTCTTCATTTTCTCTTATTATTAACCAAACCCTCTGTTCAAATCTCTGCAAGAAGACTAGATTTCAATCTCCAAGCCAATTTCTTGGCTTTATATGAATTTTTCCAAAAACCTTTCTCTTCTTGAATCCACATAAGATCCCAAAAGCTGGTAGCTATTTGCAGATGGGATAAAAAGAAAAAAAGTGTAAAAATAGCCTCAAAACCTCAAAATTATAAATTTTCTTTTCCTTTTTCCAAGAAATCTGATTAGAATCTTGACTACATAACAGAATAATATGATACTTAAATATAAATCTACAGAAATTCAGTTACTTCACATCTAATTTTTTAGTTGCTTCTTTAACAAACTCATTATAAACAAAATTAATAATTACTAAGAAACAGGTAAAAGGATGTTAAAATTCAACAAAAAAATAAAAAATCAAGAAAGAAGAAGAAAAGGGTGGTTGGTGGCCGTGAGATTTCAGAAATAAACAAAAATCTCTACCCCATTGTTATAATCTTCATCGAAAAGTAACGAAATTAAAATATTAATATCAATTAAAAAACAGGAAAGGGTTTACAGCCCGTTACATACCGAAGAAACAAATGCAAAGATCTGAGACGGCAAGTCTTCGATGGAGAGTCAAGAGAAGAAGTCTTCAACAGAGAAGAATGCGAAAAAAAAAAATTGAAAATTATTGCATCTTTTTTTTAATAGAAGAAACTAGTAAAAAGGCACGTGGATATTAAGACCTTTAAATGACTAAACTTGATTTTTAGACATCTATTAGGTGATTTGAACATAAAAGAAAAAATAGTATTTCAAGTTTTCGTTTCTATATTTTATGATTTATTAAAGACAAAAAAAAAATGTCAAACTGTAATTATGAGAATGAATAAAATTAGTTATTAAGAGCGACTTTGACTAAGTAAAAAATAACAAAATTGAGATTATATAACTTGAAAATGAATTTGTTATCCATAGCATGCTAATAATATTGTTAAATTTTTTTTTTGACAATTACAGTCTCGGATCTTTGCATTCTCTTGACTCTCCATCGAAGACTTGCCGTCTCTGATCTTTGCATTTGCTTTCTTCGGTACGTAACGGGCTGTAAACCCTTTCCTATTTTTTAATTGATGACATTAATATTTTAATTTTGTTATTTTTAGATGAAGATTATAGCAATGGGGTAGGGATTTTTGTTTGTTTCTGAGATCGCATGACCACCAACCACCCTTTTCTTCTTCTTTCTTGATTTTTTATTTTGTTGTTAAATTTTAACATCCTTTTACCTGTTTCTTAGTAGTTATTATTTTTGTTTATAATGAGTTTGCTGAAGGAGTAGCAAAAAAATTAGATGTGAAGTAACTGAATTTTTGTAGATTTATGTTTAGATATCATATTATTCTGTTTATAGTCAAGATTATAATCAGATTTCTTGGAAAAAGGAAAAGAAAATTATAATTTTGAGGTTTTGGTGGCTATTTTTACGCTTTTTTTCTTTTGATCCCATTTGCAGAATAGCTACCAGCTGTTGGGATCTTATGTGGGGCAGGTTGTGAGTTTTTTATAATGGGGCTTCAAGAAGAGAAGGGTTTTTGGAAAACTTCATATAAAGCTAAGAAATTGGCTTGGAGATTGAAATCTAGTCTTCTTGTAGAGATTTGAACAGAGGGTTTGGTTAATAATAAGAGAAAAGGAAGAAAGATTGGATTTTTTTTTCTTAGTTTTGGAGTCTTGAAATGGAATTCAGCTGGGGCATTCCTCTTTCGGGCAAGAAAGAACTTGGGATACAAGGTTCTTGGTGGCAAGCCCTTACTTTAAGGGACCCGGGCTAAGATGGGTCCAGGGCTGATGGGCTGGTCGAGTCCTTGTTCGGTATTGTGGTTGGGGAGTTTGTTTTTGTTTTTCTGATTTCTCGGCATTTTGATCGTTTCCTTGTATTGTATTTCTCAGCGCTTTGCTGTATATCAATATATTAACTCTTTACTAATAAACAAAAAAATACAAGGTTCTTGGATTTCTGTAACACCAGTGAAACCCGTTCCGACGAAGCCGATCTTGGGCAATGGGCATGGTAATCAACCTGGTGGAGGGAATTGGGTTGATTTGCCTTGATTTTCTAGTAATGGGTTATTTCCCAATAATGCGCGAGAAGATTGCAGTGAGTCTGCAGCAAATGTTTCGTCTTTAGGCTCTTTGGAGTTTATGGAGTGGGTGCGTGCAAAATCTTGATTGCTGCGATTCGGCTATAGCTACCCAAAACCTGTTTTCTGATCACCATGTAAGCTCTTTTTCGCTTATCAGTGGAGGGCAGCAACAATTTATGTGGCAACATATGTTGCTTGCAAACCAAAATTTCGTCCTTGGCACATATCAGTGGAGCAGTGGCGGCGGAGGCAGCAGTGGCAGTGGCCCGCCCCAGATACCTGAGTGTGAGAAATTATCACTCTTGATTTCATATTGCTACTACATTCTACTTGGGCTTTGTTTCATTGTTTGTAGAGTTTGTACCCAATTTTTTCTATAGTTTGTTTTAATTCTACAGATGGATTTCCTGTTCCTTACAATCCAACCTTTGATCTTAATTCCCTGCCCAAAAAGATAGCTAATGCAGTTTTGAATGGAACTATATCGTCTCATATGGCCCCGGTGACACCTGATCAAGGCAAGAGATTACAAAACAGCTATTCTCCTGAAAATATAGATTTAAATGTAGATGAAAGAGCAAGTAGAGAAAAAGATGAGGATACAATTGCGAATCCAGGGAATGATCCAGGTTGCAAGCAAGTTCCCTTAACATCTGATGCACCTCCATTGGAGGAAACGCAAGACCCTGATGATAAGGGAGAAGACCAAGGTATAGACTTGAATAAGACGCCACAGCAAAAGCCGAAAAGGAGAAGAAAACGCAGGCCCAAAGTAGTCATTGAAGGCAAATCCAAACAAAGGACTCCAAATCCCGTTACTCCCAAACAGGACAGTGAGAAAGAAAGCCGACCAGAAAGAGGAAATATGTAAGAAAAAACAGCCAAAATGCTGAAGGAGAGACGGGCTTTGGATTTCACAAGTGTAGATGGTTCCTCTGGGATTAATTCATGTATGGGGACTTTTGATTTCAATTCCGAAAATCAAGAGCAAAATGGTTGTGTGCATGGTGTTAACAATGGCTCTGGAACTAAATCGTCTGTGCGCCTTGCCTAAGGTCTGGAAGTGGTGGTGGAGAACTCGCCGGCAGGAATTGCATTTGAACTCAACCGTTCCTTAAATCAGTTGCTTGATAATTATATCGCATTGCCGGAAACCCCAAAACAGTTTGCTCTTACAAGAAAAGCCCTGTTACGGGAAAATATGAAAGTCCTTGCTAGGAAGGGAAGCCACACTGACCATGCCACATGGTCATGTAACAGAAACTGAATGCATGACCAATCCCACGGACAGAGTCCCTGACAGTTGTGAACGCATGGTGCCATCCAAATTGCAGAGAGGCCCTCACTCTCTTAATTTCAGTGCCAATGAACATGCGAGAAAGGAATCAAAGAGAGAATACAGTCGCACTGTGGAAGAAAAGCATCTCTGCCCTGGGGATCGGATTGAGTCACATTTCAATTTGATGCGAGGGCATGAGGGAGTGATTCGGGACGAGTACCACGGAAACAGCAGTGTTCATGTTCTACATTTTTGCGACATTTACAAGAAAAAGAGGACGGAAAGGGGCATAATGAGCTCAATAAGACTTCATCGTCTGCGATTTCCATGGATTACGGTAATCATACCAAGGACGCCGTCAATAATACTGAATGTGATAGTACGCACTCTAGCTCGAAAGAAGGGGGAAATAGTGGCACAGTGAAAAATATTTCCAGAAAAGTGTTTTTGTCCGACAATGCCCAACGAAGTGATGCCCTTTATAAACTGCAAGCTCCCATGGGTATGCTGGCCTTTGGTCAACTAGAAAGAAAGACAAAGAAGAGATCAAAAGGACCGGTTCGAGTGCGCAATTTGGCCTCCTTAACGGGAGCTATAGAATGTAATCAACTGTTTTCTAAAATGGCACCAAGAAATGGGGTTGTGCAAGGAAGCGAAATTTCCCGCACATCTGAAGCCTGCATGCTAGCCCTAGCTTCTGGTATCTGTGCCAAAATGACGAAGAAAAAACACACAAAGAAAGAACCCACTCATACCATCAATTCTGCATCCTACGGTTGTAAAGGTCAACTGTGTCAACAAGAGGGAGAAAGAGCTGGCTATACTTCTTATACAGAAATCCATTAATGCAAGTTCAAATTATCTTCCAACCAATTTCCTTCACAATGGTCAAATTACGAAATTTCCATCACAAGCAATAGTTCCATACATGAATCCGATGGATAAAATCGTTCAGAAGTTTAGCCATCTAAGTGTCAGCAAGAGCAAGATCATCACAGACCAAAATGCGCTAGTTCCTTACAGTAGAGATGGAAAGATGGTACCCTTATGAGAGACCGTTTCAACTTATCAAGAAACGGCGTCCTCGGCCAAAAGTTGACCTGGCTGAGGAGACGCATAGAGTGTGGAAGTTTCTTATGGGGAAGGAAGCCAGTAAAGGTGACGAAGGAACGGTTCAGGATAAAGATAAATGGTGGGAAGAAGAACGAAGAGTTTTTGAAGGACTAGCAGATTCATTTATCGCTCGAATGCATCTGGTACAAGGTACGAAAAAGAAATCCTATAATTATTTCCTTTCTATGGTCAATCTCTTTAAACATGGTAAATCAAAGTTACTATGCATAAATCTTCAGCCAAAGCATATCACGTATAGCTAAACTATCGGTTTCCCGAGTCATCTCAGGGGCTATCGAGACCGAGACATTTTCTTTCTTAATGAGAGGTCTCTCCAAGATGGCGGGACATGCCAATATTATTTTTAAAATGTTTAAAATTAGAAAACTAACAAAAAATAATATATAAATTTATTGTTCGTGTCCATCTCCGGCGCTTTGATCCTTATGGTTGGGCTAGTCATCGATTGTAAAACTGCCATCCTCTACAAGATGAAGCTCGGAGAGATCGTCACCACCATTTCAACGATCGGTTTCATGTAGAGTCTGTGGATAGCTTCATATTTTGGGATGTTGTGGGACAGGATAAGATCAGACCATTGTGAAGTCACTGATAAGCTTGGTTATCAGTGACACTGGTATATCCAGAGCTCCGGTGCTACATCTGGAGAGGGATTACACAAAGGGCGGGATTGGCTCTCTAGCAACATTGGCAACAAAGCTTGAAGATTTTGGTGGGATTAGGGAATTACATTGCCGACATTTTATCTTATATAAACTTGGTGAATGCTTGCATCATATTGCTGATCTTGGATTGTCATAGTATTTGCTATGAAGATTTCTTTTTTGGGGATTTCTCTTAAGACATGTATCTGTGGTCACACGTATGTAACTTGATCACACTGTAATCACATGATCATGTGATCACACAATTAAGCAAGATCTTCTCCATCTCTCTTTTTCTTTTTTCTTTTAAACATGTGCATCTCGTGTATCACACGATCTCCTCCGCAACACAATCACAATGTAATCACACAATCATGCGTCTTGTGATCTCGGGCTGTCTCGGCTGAATGGGTGTGATTTGTTTTTAATCCTCCAAGATACTCCTCTGTCATTTCCTGGAGGGTTTTGAACGCGAGAAGAGACGTTTTGTTTTGGATGAGATTTAAAACCATGGCTACAACAATCCAGGCAATATAAAATCCCCATTTCCCCATTTAGGCTTATCCAAGCTACCTATAATATTATAACAGAAACATAAAAGGACAAAAAAAATGCTACAAAATGCATCGATACTGGGAAAGCTGAAATTTTTTATAACAAAAAACTAGCATAGCAAAGTATAGGGTCTTGTTTATAAAGATCAACTAGAAAGAAATGCATGGAAAATAAAATAACATCTGTTGGCCCAACGCAAACAGTTACATGCATAAATGCACTTGACACGCTTTCCATGGCATATCACGTCTATAGGTCCAGCTAACCACCATCACCCAACAACCCAAATTTTGTTCTCCTGCTGTGAAGCTTTCCTCTTATCTTCTCTTTTATTTTATCTCATTCTTCCTTCTTTTCTTCTTGCTTTCTTGCCTTCCACCATTTTCACCCGAAATTTACTTTAACTTGTTTTGTGACTAAAAATTCTCCTCCTTGATTGACTAATGTTCAGATAATTGACTTTCAATAAGTGGGCTTATAGCTCTATCAGGGCACTGTAAGGGGCTCTCTACAAGTCTTTGTGTAGAGCCTGAAACTACAGATTTTGAGTAAATTATTGATTTCTGTGGAAATAGGATAAGCTTACCAATATCTTCTATTAACAAAACAACTTTGGTCAGCCCAAAAGAGTTAAGGTGCACTTATTCCGTAATCGCAACAAACACATCCATTTAGGAGGTGAGATTAACACTTTAACTAGACTACTTGGATGGGAAATTGTAGGGATTGGAACTGAAATAGATATCTCCTTTTTTTTGTTATAGATGTGATCTACTTTTTTTGTCTTTTGATGATATGGCGCTAATTTTCCAGAAAATCATCATTATCATCAATTCATCATTATCATCATAGCCTTATCCCATCTATTTGGGCCGACTTTGTGAGTCTGGTTCCTCCACTCATTTCTGATTAGTGCTAAGCAGTAAGCTCTCTGTCACTTCACAATCCTTCATATTCCTTCTCACGGCTGCCCTCCAGAACTTCATTGGTCTTCCTCCTCTTACTTCCTTGTGCTTGGAATTAGGCTTTAGACTTAAGGGATTTGAAATTAGCAAAACAAAGACCGAATATCTAGTGTACAGTGTAGTGAGCACAACAGCAGAAAGCCAGGGAAGATAATTTGGTCAAAATAGAAAACCATTTGGTGCGTCAATGTGATAGATTTTGGTTCAGGGCTCTACTGTGCAACCAAATAGTGGGTTTGAGTAGGACATCTCAAATATGTTCTTTCAAAGGTGCACAAAGTGGAGATAGGCAAGTGATATGTTAGTTATATGATCAGCAAGTGCCACTTTATTTGAAGGGCATTTTTATAGTACTATTGTATGGTGTTGTTTGTTTCTAAGGTGGGTGTGAAGTAAAAAAGAATGAACAAGTTAAAATTGGAATATGTAAAGGAAAGGTTAGGGTAGCCACGATAGAAAATAAAGTTAAGGATTCTCGTTTGAGATGGTTTGGGCATATCCATCAGATGCCTGAAATAGACCCTATATGAAAGATTGCAGCTATTGAAGCACAAGTACAAGGAGAAGAGTGAAGACCCCTATTAATTGGAGAGAAATAGTGAGAAGTACGAAGTAGGTTTGTTGAGTGATAAAGAGTTTAGCCCTAAACAAAAAACGATTGGAGAAATAGGACTCACAAAGCCAAGCCTAGATAAGATTGGATAAGATGACAAGATTTATTCTACAGAATTTTGTTCTTTTTATATTAAAATATAGCTTTGGTGTCAGCTGCATGGATCGATGGACATGTACTACACATGGCCATATTTTAGATTGAATTCAGCCCAAATACTGTGCCACTGAACAATGTCTACCATCTGATCAAAAAGCCTACAAGTGCCTTCAAATGGACAGCTAAACAGCATATGGGGCAACGGTTGGCTCCCATCTACATATTGGCATCTCACTTGGACATCCCAATTGATTACTAGGGATGCCACAATGTACCAAATTAGATGACCCCTTCACTCTAGCTGGTCTACAGACCCGTGCACCTAATACCAGCTCTTAGATATATCACCTTTTATGAATCAAGGTTTCTTCAACGGGCTTGTGTTCTTCAAAATTATGCACTTAAAAGTTATAGTTTTATTCATCCTAAAAAGATACTAACACTATTGACAGGGGATTGATGCTTGTCCCGATGGAAAGGATCTGTTGTGGACTCAGTGGTTTGTGTCTTTCTTACTCAGAATGTCTCTGACCATCTTTCAAGGTAAACTTTAAGTATCTAATGTTTAAACTTTAAATATATCAGCATTCAAAGAATACTAGAAGAAGCTCTGTCTAATTTTTTTATTTTTTTTTCCTTTAGCTCTGCCTTCATGTCCGTTGCTGCAGGATTTCCTCTTGACAAGCAACCATGGAGCATCTGACACAGAAGAGACAACCACATTGGGTGTAGAGGAAGAGGTGTGTATCCTAGACTTTGATCTGCGGGTGGGCGACCAAGGTTCTATGACACTTCATCAAGAAAGGGAAATAATAACCAGCAACGAGTCATTTGGAAGCAATATGGGAGCTGGAACAGCAGGCTCTTCGAAAGATAGCACACCGCTGTCTGCAAAAGTCAGCTAGAGAAGGGTCAAGAATCACCAGATAACATAATCGAGACACCAATCAGAGTCGCAAAAAGTGTAAGTTTAGTAGAAGCTGAGGACACGAAAATGCTGGAAGACCCAGTTTCATCTCAAAACTCTTCCAACACTTGTATTCATATAGGTGACCAAGATGGATTGAGCTCAGAGTACAACTCAGAAACAGTGCAACTGATAATAGGACATAAATGTTTCGGGTTTGTTGGTTCTACTTCCTTATGGAACTTCTACAGATGGCGGGAGCAAACCCATTACGGAAAATGTACAATAATGGATATGGGAGCATATCATTAAAAGAGAATTTTGAGTATGAGCTTATCAAATTGGAAGGTACAGAAAGATTAGGAGACATGAAGAGCTTGGGTCCATCCGTTTATGGGTCCAATTCCCAACTTCCCAATACATCACTTGAATTCAAAGATGAATCCGCTATTCATTCCGGCAGTTATCCCTTGCCTAAAAACCTGGATTCAGGATTAGCCAAAGTGGATTGTGTAGAGGTCTTAGGACAAGAAAGCAGATCACTGTGGCTTCCAACTGCTTTAGAAATGACAGGGATTATAGATAGCAACTGTACAAGTGAAAGAATTGACCCAACACCAGAGACTGCACTTGAAAGTACAGTTCTACAGGAGCCATCAAGTGTACATACTGGACCGTCAGATCATTCATATGCAGTGAGAAGCAAAAGCACAGGGCTCCTATTACCTATCTCAGATGAAGCAGCTTGCCTTGACAATAGTAGTCCGGGGATGACTGAAACTTTATTAGAGGCTTTGAACGTATGCTCTGGGTTTAATGATAGTGTCAATTTTCAGCAAAATGCCAGGCAGTCAGATTTCCAAACTGAAAGCACTGGAGTTGCAGAACCTAGGAAACTCGTCTCTCAACAACAAAACACTGTAATGGAGCGGGCCTGCTCAAATATACCTGATTCAAGAGAGACTTTAGATGTGAAATCAACAATCTTTCGGGACAAGGAAAAATCTTTAGAGGAGAAAGTGGTTGAATCAAGTTCGAAAGAGCAAGTTTGCAACTCGGAAAATGGATCTACTGAAAGAACTAGTGAAGTGTTGAAAGCAAAGAAGAGAAAAAGTGAGGCAGAAAAAAGGAAGGCTTTTGACTGGGATAGTTTATGAAGACAGGCATGTTGCGATGGTAAAACAAGAGAAAAAAATCACAATACAATGGACTCAATTGACTGGGAAGCAGTAAGATGCGCAGAAGTTGGTGAAATTGCCGATACTATCAAAGAAAGAGGAATGAACAACATACTTGCAGAGCGAATCAAGGTACGCCTTAACAACCACGAAATCAATAAATCAATACTTTTAGATGACTCATTCTGAAAGTTCAAACAAACATACTCTCAGTCTGTAAAAAATGTGTTGTGCCACTCATTGGCTTCATTTCCGGCTCAATTGGGACGAAGTCGCTCGTATAGCATATAACACATAGGGTGCAACCTCTTTACACACTGGTTCTGATAGATTTGTATGCATGTTAAATAACAGCTATGCTCCACATTTACCTACCATAATGCATGGGTATTTATCGATCTGAATGTGTTCCTACAAATGCACACTGTCTCATGTCTTGTGTCCACATTATATACAAAACATTCTTCTTTCAACTTTAAACACCTTCAAGTTCATCAGAATCACTAAAGATGGTGGGATACTTATCTGCAGGATTTCCTTAACTGACTGGTTCAAGAACATGAGAGGATCGACCTTGAATGGTTAAGAGACGTTCCACCTGACAAAGCAAAGTAAGACCAAGTTAATGGTTGTATATGTGATGTAAACATGGCTTATTGTTGTAAGCATGCATTAAAATATTAGTCAATTTGTAATTGGTTGATACATAGCATTGTGAGAGGCATGGTATCAAAACTCAGCCGATATAGAGCGTATCGGTTTCGTCGAGAACCAATACCAATACCACCCCAATACAGGTATTGGGGTTGTATCAATATCCGTAGTGGTATCGGACCGATACTAACTGATACAAATAGTTATTCTATTTTATTTTACTTCAAAAAAAACGGCCGATACCTATCGGTCCAAGATGGACCGATATTGATACTTGTGAGGCACTTCTAATTTACCTGATCAGCAGGATAAGATTGTGATATATTTCTGATTGATATTCTCACATTGCTTGTTTGTTTGGACTATAAAATGTTTGATTGCTTCCTGCTAAGCATAAGGGGATTGGGTCTGAAAAGTGTTGAATGTGTGCGTCTTTTGACACTTCACCATCTTGCTTTCCCAGTAAGATTTATAACTAAAAAATTCAGATCCCTTGTAAATAATAAAGCAGATAAAAAAAATTAAGTGTTTATTTTGTCTGTTTGTATCTTTGATAAGGTTGACACAAATGTTGGCCGCATTTGTGTAAGACCGGGATGGGTGCCAATTCAACCACTGCCTGAGTCCCTTGAGCTACATCTTCTGGAGCTGTAAGTGATCTATTCCATTGATAGATATTACCATTTTCTTTCATTATAAGAACTTGCAAAAGATAAAACTCTTTTTGCAAATTTGATAATAATCTGCATGGCTCCATTTTAATTTTGTTTGCCTTTCATAGGTACCCAGTGCAGGAGTCTAGTCAGAAGTACCTCTGGCCTCGGCTATGTAAACTTGATCAACGGACATTGTAAGCAAATAAAATCTCCTTGGCTACAAACATAAATTAACAATAATAAGGATTCCCCATTTTTTATTTTTTTTTGTAAGTCAAATAAGTTTCTACTGATCCAGCTCATTCTGACACTGCATCGTTGCTGGTACGAGCTACATTATCAGATAATTACATTTGGAAAGGTACATTCCACTACTATTACTTATGTGAAGTGAATTCTACATCAGTGATGCTTAAATAGTCTGCAAAGGGCTAAGTGGAGCTGAGTGCACTGCGTTGCATGCAGGTTTTCTGTACAAAGAGCAAACCAAATTGCAATGGATGTCCAATGAGAGGAGAGTGTAAACCCTTTGCAAGTGCATTTGCAAGGTTTTTTTTCTTTTACCAATTAACACTTTTTAAGTTCCTACATATATATCTGCATATCCAAAAGTTTCTATGCATACTTACGAAATCTAATCAATGCAACTTTGCATGCAAAGGGTTCAAGACAACATAAATATATATATATATATATATATATATATATATATATATATATATATATTTTGTAATTTGTAAATAGATGGGATAAGGATGGGATGATGACGAGGATGATGTTGATGATATATATATATATATATATATATATATATATATATATATATATATATATATATCTTGTTCCCTCGATTGCAATTGCCAATTTGGATAGTCTTAGAATCCATATGGTTCGTAGCTCATGAGTTATGTAAATTTTTACCTCTTTTATGCTGACAAATCTACAGGCCTAGAACTAACTTGTAGTGACCAAACGTCAGTTTAGAAGACTGCATATACACTCATTCAAAGCCTAAACTAAATTACTGATGATCACCGCATTAAGCTTGCATGCAATTCATGTCTATGAGATTTAAATTGGGGAATATTTGGATAAAACGAATGACTAATACGCAGAATTTGGATGCAGTGCAAGACTTTCTCTGCCAGCTTCAGAGGAGAAAAGTTTAGTGAGTTCAGTTGTTCCGATCCCAACCGAACAAAACCACAATGTGGTCATCAATCCAATGTCACTACCTGCTCTTCAGGAAGGCATGCTAACTGCCTTTTATATACTAACTGCAGGTGGTTGTATACCATATATACTAACTGCCTTTTATTCCTAACTGAAGCTATGAACTTCCCGACCCTCTTTTACTAGGTATTTTTCGGTAAATTTCGGTATTTTTCGGTATATTTCAGTAAATTTTTTTAAAATATTTTAAAAATTATTAAATATATATTTTTAATCCCCGAAACTTTCCCGAAATTTTTCCGAAAAGTTTCGAAATTAATCCGAAATGTACCGAAAGGACCCCCCACCGAAAAATTCCCGAAAACGAAATTTGTCACTATGTTTACAAGCCTTTAAATAGGCTAACCAATGCATAAAATTAGAAGTTCTAGTATAACTCTAATTCCTAATTCCAATAAAAGAAATATCCTAATTCTTCTAAAACAATAAAGTCCTAAACAATAAGGAAACTAATCATATTTCTAATAAAAGAAACAACTTTTACTTTCTAAAATAAAATAATAAAAGAGACTAATCCTAATTCAATTAGGATTCTTGAAATTCGTCACTTTATGTGCAGACTCCGAAAACTGACTATAACTTCTTCAATATTTGTCGAAATTGCTCAAATTTTGGCTCGTTGGAAAGCTACTTCGATAAGCTTTCAAATATGATCAATTTTGTATCAATTCGACTTTGTTTGACACTTCAAAATAGGCCAAACATAAAAGTGACAGGATTGAAAATTGAAGACCCTAATAAATTTTGAATTTTCTTCTTTCTGATTAAACGGGTCTTTTACGGGCCTTTTTTAAAAAACCCATTCGTGGGTCCACTTTCTCTTTTGACGTCTCCTCTTTATCCGACCATCATTTAAACAAGCGAATCTAAAATACGCATCAATCCCCTCTACTTTGAAAAAGTTTGACCTCGAACTTTGGTTGGCATGGATTTTCACGGTCGCGATCACAGACAATATATTGGAACCTCGATTGGAAGCGGCTTGAATTGGACGTCCCCATCAACTCTCCCCGGGTTAAAAGGATGCATTCCCGATGAATACTGGTTATGATAGAGCTCCAAGAGATTCGGGTCAATTTGTTGAGACTCTTGTGTAGTCCACGTGTTCTCTGAATCACTCTTGTTCTTCAACTTGACCAAATACTTCTGAAATCTCTCGTGGTTGGTGGACGCAATCTGATCTTCCAGCACATCTTCAATGATCTCACGGATTTACCGAGTAAGTGGGGGTAACGGTGTGGGTAGGGAAATTATTGGTTCATCAGATGTAGAAGGCTCAAAGGGGTTGGCAGGGATGGTTGAAGGGCAATGGAATGGAACAAGATCCTCCACGTTGAAAGTCGTGCTAATCCCCAAATCCAGCGGAAGATCTAAGATGTAAGCATTAGAACCGACACGCTTCAAGATCTGATAGGGTCCAGCACCACGAGCTTGTAACTTCTTTGCAACTTCTTGCGGGAATCGCTCGGGTCTATTCTGAACCATCACAAAATCACCCTCTTAGAATTCTTTGAACCGTCTATGAGAATATGCATAGAACTTGTATTTTTCATTCTTTAAATTAATTCTTTTCTTAATCTCAGCATGCAACTCATGAATGCGATGCGCAAATGTGGATGCAGACTCTGATGATCTATGATGAATGGACATTAGAATGAGATCTATTGGCGTCCTAGGTTTATACCCATGCACAATTTGGAACGGACTCATGCCTGTGGTTCTATTAATCAAATTGTTATATGCAAACTCAGCGACAGGTAAGATAAAATCCCAACTCCTAACGTGCTCGCCCACTTGACACCTTAAAAGATTTCTTAAACTCCTATTAACAACCTCGATTTGCCCATCAGGTTGGGGATGATAAGCAGATGAAAATTGTAGTTGAGTCCCCATTTTGTGCCATAGTGTCTTCCAAAAAAGACTGACAAATTTAACGTCATGGTCAGACACTATCGTCTTAGGCAAACCGTATAGACAAATGACTTCGTTAAAGAACAGGGTAGCAATATGACTAGTGTCGGACGTCTTCTGATGCGAATTTTAGATCCACCTGTTTGAATCGTCGTCGGATAAAGAGATGTCAAAATAAAAAGTGGACCTATGAATGAGTTTTTAAAAAAAGGCCCGTTTGATCAAAAAGAAGAAAATTCAAAATTTTTAAGGTCTTCAACTTTTAATCCCTCCACTTTTATGTTTGGCCTATTTTGAAGTGTCAAATGAAATCGAATTGATACGAAATTAGTCATATTTGAAAGCTTATCGAAGTAGCTTTCCAACGAGCCAAAAATTGAGCAATTCCGACAAGTATTGAAGAAGTTATGGTCAGTTTTCGTAAGCTGGATATAAAGTGACGAATTTCAAGAATCCTTATTGAATTAAGATTAGTATCTTTTATTATTTTATTTTAGAAAGTAAGAGTTGCTTCTTTTATTAGAAATAGGATTAATTTTCTTATTGTTATAGGACTTTATTGTTTTAGAAGAATTATGATATTTCTTTTATTTGAATTAGGAATTAGAGTTATAATAGGATTTCTAATTTTATGCATTGGCTAGCCTATTTAAAGGCTTGTAAACACTTTTATTATTAGTTTTTGGTTAATAAAAATTGCTTATACAAATTGAGAGTTCTAAACTTTCGTGAGGGTGTGATTCTCTCAAAATGGAGAGCGATTCTTCAATTCTCGCTTGCGGTTTGGTGCGAGGCCAACTCTTCTTCCATCTCTATCTTCTTTAGATCTACAGTTTGCGTAAGTAGCATAATCCTAATTATTTTATTAATCTCATAAAAGCCCTAAATCAATATTTTATTCATCATTAATTTTATTAACCTTTTATTTTCGTTTGGTATCGAGAGAACCCGCTTGTGAGTTCGTTCGACACCCTAAAACTATCGGAGATCTAGTTGTTCATAAGAATCCTAGTATTCTAGATCCGCGATAGGGAACGTACACGAAAGCAAACTGGGCCGAAATTAAATCACCTAATTGTATTTCTAGAATTTTCGTGATAATTTGTTATGAGAAATTGTTATTTTAATTGATTAAATTGATTTTAATCCTAATCTCAGCCCTAACATTGTATTTAGTAAGTTCCCGCATCAAATTGGTATCAGAGCATCAGTTTAGTTTTAGGTTTTTATTTTTTTTAGGTTATAAAAAAAAAAAATCATTATTTCCGATCCGTCTGGCTTTTGTCTGGTTTTTGTTTGAAAATTTTCGTCTGCCTTTTCGTTTGTAATTTTCGTCTGACTTTTGTCTGATTTTTTGTCTATAATTTTTGTCTAACTTTTGTGTATTATTATTATTATTTTTTTTTAAGTTTATGTCTAAGTTTTTTTTTGTCTAACTTTTGTCTTACATCACTTAGTCTCATAATTACATGTCATTTCAATCTTATTGCATTTTATTTCATTAGTGTGCATGTCTAATGTTTGACAAAAGTCATCATCCATTGTTGGTTCATAGTGTGTATTTTTTAGTATTGTGTCTGAGTTATGTTTATGTCAAGCATCAAATTGGTATCAGAGAATTTTTAAAATTGATGCGAATTTTAGATCCACTTGTTTGAATCGTCGTCGGATAAAGAGGAGATGTTTAAATAGAAAGTGGACCCATGAATGGGTTTTTAAAAAAAGGTCCGTTAAAGACCCATTTGATCAAAAAGAAGAAAATCCAAAATTTATTAGGGTCTTCAACTTTTAATCTCGTCGCTTTTATGTTTGGCCTCTTTTGAAGTGTCAAACAAAGTCGGATTGATACGAAATTAGTCATATTTGAAAGCTTATCGAAGTAGCTTTCCAACGAGCCAAAATTTGAGCAATTCCGACAAGTATTGAAGAAGTTATGGTCAATTTTCGAAAGCTGGACATAAAGTGACGAATTTCAAGAATCTTAATTGAATTAGGATTAGTATGTTTTATTATTTTATTTTAGAAAGTAAGAGTTGTTTCTTTTATTAGAAATAAGATTAGTTTTCTTATTGTTTTAGGACTTTATTGTTTTAGAAGAATTAGGATATTTCTTTTATTTGAATTAGGAATTAGAGTTATAATAGGATTTCTAATTTTATGCATTGGCTAGCCTATTTAAAGGCTTGTAAATACTTTTATTATTAGTTTTTGGTTAATGAAAATTGCTTATGCAAATTGAGAGTTCTAAACTTTCTTGAGGGTGTGATTTTCTCAAAACGGAGAGCGATTCTTCGATTCCCGCTTGCGGTTTGGTGCGATGCCAACTCTTCTTCCATCTCTATCTTCTTTAGATCTATAGTTTACGTAGTAGCGTAATCATAATTATTTTATTGATCTCATAAAAGCCCTAAATCAATATTTTGTTCATCATTAATTTTATTAGCCTTTTATTTTCGTTTGGTATCGAGAGAACCCGCTTGCGAGTTCGTTTGACGCCCTAAAACTATCGGAGAACGGTGATCTAGCCGTTCATAAGAACCCTAGTCTTCTAGATCCGCGATAGGGAACGCACACTAAAGTAACTCTATTTTGGGCCAAAATTAAAACACCTAATTGAATTTCTAGAATTTTCGTGAGAATTTGTTATGAGAAATTGTTATTTTAATTGATTAAATTAAATTTAATCCTAATCTCAGCCTTAACATTGCATTTAGTAAGTTCCCGTATCATCTTCGCACACGCAATGAAGTGGGCCATCTTACAGAAACGGTCCACAACAACGAACACCAAGTCGTGCTTTCGGAGGGTTTTAGGGAGGCCTAACATGAAGTCCATTGATAGGTCTTGCCACGAGGTGTGTGGCACCGGTAAAGGTGTATACAATCCCGTGTTCTGCCCCTTTTTCTGTGCCAACTGGCAAACACGACACTGACTGATAATTTTGGCAACATCTCTAGTGAGATTGGGCCAATAGAATCGGTCTTCAACCAATGTGACAGTTTTATTGCGATTAAAATGGCCAGCAACCCCTCCGGCGTGTAATTCCCAAACGAGAAAGTCTCGCAAAGAAGTGCGGGGAATACACAATCGGTGTTTCAAGAACAAATACCCATCTTGTAGGGTATATTTACTCCCTTTGACAGGTTGTCCACTCACAAGTGAGGCATACTCTTCGCCAAAATCCGGACATGTGGGGTAATCCTCATGAGGCGTTTGAATCCGGTTACCTCAACACTTAATGAGTGCAACGTCGCCATTCTACGGCTAAGCGCGTCAGCCACTCGATTCTCCACATTGGCCCTATGTTTCAGCACGAAGGTAACCCTTGAAGTTGTTCAACCCATTTCGCATGTCGTGGGTTTAACTTTTTTTGAGAATTTAAAAATCGTAGGGCTTCGTGGTCCGAGAACAAGACGAATTCATGTGGTAGTATATAGTATTTCTAATATTTAAGGGATTGGACTACCGCGTAGAATTCTTTATCATAGGTCGAGTACTTCTGCCTGACCTCATTTAGCTTTTCACTGAAATAAGCTATTGGATGACCCTCTTGGCTCAATACTCCTCCGATACCTACGCTTGACGCGCCACAAGCAACTTCGAAGACTTTGGAGAAGTCGGGAAGGGGGCATGACAGGAGCTTCCGTCATTCGAGACTTAATCTCCTTGAAAGCCTTAGCTGCAACAGGTGCCCATTTAAACTCCCCCTTTCTTATGCAATCGGTGATAGGGGAAGTTACCGTACTGAAGTTACGGATGAACCGCCTGTAGAACGTGGCTAAACCATGAAGCTACGAACTTCATGAATGTTCCGAGGTTTGGGCCATTCAACATAGCTTTGACCTTTTCGGGGTCTGCGGTCATTCCATCAGAGGTCACGATGAACCCTAAAAAGACAACGCGATGTGACATATAAGTGACACATACATGATGCTTGACACAAATACAACTCAGACATAATACTAGAAAAGACAAATACTATGAAACAACAGTGGATGAGGACTTTTGTCAAACACTAGACATGCACACTAATGAAATAAAATGCAATAAGATTGAAATGACATGCAATTATGAAAGTGATGCAAGACAAAAGTTAGACTAAATTTAGATAGCTTAAAAAAAAGCTAGACGATAATTTCAGACAAAAGCTAGACAAACATTTACAGACAAAAGCCAGACAAATTTTCAGACAAAAGCCAGACGAAAATTGCAGACAAAAAGTCAGATGAAAATTTTCAAACAAAAGGCAGACGAAAATTTTCAGACAAAAGCCAGACGGATCGGAAATAATGAATTTTTTTTTTTAACCTAAAAAAATAAAAAAAACCTAAAACCTATATGAGCACTAAAACCCTAAAACTAAACTGATGCTATGATACCAATTTGATGCGGGAACTTACTAAATGAAATGTTAGGGCTGTTAATCAATAAAAAAATAACAATTTCTCATAATAAATTGCCACTGAAAATTCTAGAAATTCAATTAGGTGATTTAATTCTAGCCCAAAATAGCGTTACTTTAGTGTGCGTTCCCTATTGCGGATCTAGAAGACTAGAGTTCTTATGAACGACTAGATTTCCGATAGTTTTAGGGCGTCGAACGAACTCGCAAGCGGGTTCTCTCGATACCAGACAAAAATAAAAGGCTAATAAAGTTAATGATGAACAAAAGGTTGATTTTGAGGTTTTATGACATAAATAAAATAACTAGGATTACGCTACTTATGCAAACCATAGATCTAAAGAAGATAGAGATGAAAGAAGAGTTGGCCTCGCACCAAACCACAAGCGGGAATCGAAGAATCGCTCTCCGTTTTGAGAGAATCACATTCTCACGAAAGTTTAGAACTCTCAATTTTGCATAAGCAATTTTCATTAACCAAAAAGTTACAATAAAAGTGTTTACATGCCTTTAAATAGGCTAACAAATGCATAAAATTAGAAATCCTAGTATAACTCTAATTCCTAATTCAAATAAAAGAAATATCATAATTCTTCTAAAACAATAAAGTCCTAAACAATAAGGAAACTAATCCTATTTCTAATAAAAGAAACAACTCATACTTTCTAAAATAAAATAATAAAAGAGACTAATCCTAATTCAATTAGGATTCTTGAAATTCGTCACTTTATGTGCAGCCTCTGAAAACAGACTATAACTTCTTCAATACTTGTCGGAATTGCTCAAATTTTGGCTCGTTGAAAAGCTACTTCGATAAGCTTTCAAATATGACCAATTTTGTATCAATTCGACTTCGTTTGACATTTCAAAATAAGCCAAATATAAAAGTGACGGGATTGAAAGTTGAAGACCCTAATAAATTTTTAGATTTTCTTCTTTCTGATCAAACGAGTCTTTTACGAGCCTTTTTTTAAAAACCCATTCGTGGGTCCACTTTCTCTTTTGATGTCTCCTCTTTATCCGACCATGATTCAAATAAGAGAATTTAAAATACGCATCACCTTCATTATTAGAAACATACTAGTTTTTTTTTTTTTATCTTAAAGGGATACCTGTCATGGTCCTTGATCTTCAACACATCTTTGACATCTGAACTGTATAAACCATGGTTTGAAAACACGAAAACTCTACTCAACTCGAAAGTTAGTTGAGGCAAGTTAACTCAAAGACTCGGATAAACTCGACTCACTCCGACTCGATAATTTAGTAAATATTTTTTAAAATAAACAAATATAACTTATAAGGAAAAAGATGGAAAGATATGCTTGTAAAATGAGTAATTTAATACCTTTTAAAAAATAGTATTTCTAAAACCCCATCCCATGAAAATATTTTATATGTAAGGGTAGTTTATGAACCCTGGTTGTGTCATCCTAGCGAAATCTCGAGTCTACTCTGACTCAACTCGAAATCTCAGCGAGTCGAGTAACTCGGGTGAGTTAACTAGTTGACTCGCCTATATACCGACCTATCACAGTCCTTGATCGTTTTAGCTCGCAATGCTGACATTTTAGTTGTATAATCTCAACCCATCATTCTCATGCCATAGTTCCATCACATGCATTATTATGCACTCCGGGTATAACCTTGGAGGTAAAGTGGCAAACCATTACACCATTATATTATAAGGTGCCTTAACAATTCATGAACGTATTACTCAAGCCCTATAATTGGTTTCTGCACTTGATTTGGATACTACAGCTTGCTTCTTAATCTTCCAGGCAACAATAACAAGTTGATCTACCATTATACCTTTGTTATTGATGTCATATGTCAAACAATATTAACCATTGATTCTTCTTGCTTATGTCAAGTTTTAAACAATGTCGACCTCTACACTTCTTTGTTGTAGTATTCTTTTACAAACATGTCTTACTTCACACAAGACAGCTCCTGTACTCCATTTTTTTGTCTACTTTTGTTCCAAGTTAATTTATTTGTTCTTTTTTGGTCAAGTTCCACACAGGTGAACTCTTGTACCTTTGTTTTGTTTCTTCATCTTAGAACTCAGATAAAGCTTTAACCTAATATATCGACTTCAGTAAACTCTAGGCATTAAGGTCTGCTCCTAAAATACAAACACAAGGAAGTAGAAGGGCAAGATCAACAAGTAATTGGAAGGAAGTAGCAAGCAATTGTGAAGGATTGCAAAGTGATCAAGAGTTTAGCCCTGAAGAAAATTAAGTGAAGCAGAGTCAACGCAAATAGATGGGATTTTCTATTATATTATGACGATGATGATGATTACAGAAGATGATGATGGTGATGAATATGTTTGTCTTTCATTATTAAAGCCTATTTTCTTATGGAAATAAAGTTAAAACATAATAAAATTGGTATCATTTTTCCAACAGCACAATATCTGGCGGATGTGATTCTTTTGTGATGTAGGCCAAATGCTTTTTTTGTGCCTCAAAATCTGCCCTTTACGGAATTTCGCACCTAGTGTTCATAATCCATTTGACATGTCCATTGGAGATTGTTTCAAGTCCCTATATGAAGGATTAAAGTGATCCAAGAGAAAGTAGAAAGGAAAAACCAGTAAGGACTTAGAGGGAAGCAGTGAGAAGTGACATGAAAGATTGTGGAGCGATAGAAATTTAGCCCTAATAAAAATGAGTAATTTTGTACCTAAAGTTTGTTCTTCATTGGACATATGCCTATTGGAGACTTAAAAGGCTGAAACAACCACCCACATGGGATTCAAGTACAAACACAAAAAAGTGGAAGGGGAAGACCAATAATTACTTGAGGAGAAGTATGAGAAGTGAATGAAGTGATCCAAGGAAAAAAAGTAGGAAGGAAAGACCAATAAGGACTTGGAGGGAAGTAGTGAGTAGTGACATGAAAGATTGTGAAGCGATAGAAAGTTTAGCCCTAATAAAAATGAGTAATTTTGTACCTAAAGTTTGTTCTTCATTGGACATATGCCTATTGGAGACTTAAAAACTGAAACAACCACCGCACATGGGATTTAAGTACAAACACAAAAAAGTAGCAGGGGAAGACTAATAATTACTTGGAGAGTGTGAGAAGTGAAGGATTGCAAAGGTATAAAGACTTTACCCCTAAACAAAAACAAGCGGAGAAGAATATTAGCAAAGCCAACCCAAATAGATGGGACAAGGCTATGATGATGATGATGATAGTCACTGATTCCCATCGCCTATTTTCTTGTGACAAATATAATGAAAACACAATGGAATTGGTATTGTTAGTCCCAACAGGAAAATGAAATTGATTAGCTTAGTAAAAACAGACCCAAAAAAAAAATGGTTTGTCAAAAAAAGCATGTTGATTTATCCTTCCAACAAGCCCAAGATCAAGTGACTCAAACAAGTATTGACGAAGTTAACGTCCAACTAAATTAAATACCAAAAAATTAATTATGACTTGTTAACCCAAAAATTCATCACATCACATCATACCATGCATTATAACTTTTTATTATTGTTTTTAAAGTCCGTTAGTTTAGGTTAGGTTATAAGAGTGGATAGATTTTTACCCTTATTTTAAGTCTATTTAAGGTTCAATAGATCTAAGAAAGTCCTAGACTTGCACGAAGTTGGAATAGTTACTAAAAAAAGTAGAATTATGATGCAAAAGAATATATTATGAACTTTGTGTTGCATAGGAGAAGCAAGAAGTAGGGCTGTCAATGGTCCCGGCTGGTCCAGGCTAGGGGCGGGTCTAACGCAAGCCCAGACTGGGCTGCCATGCAGCAAGCTCTAGCCAGCCCAACTACCATACACCCGGTCCTAGGATCCAGCTACAGGTGAATTTTTTTAAAATAAATCCGTTTATAAATTTTTTTGCTATAAACAGTTATTAAGACCTGTTTATACATACATTAATAAAAATATTTAAATAACATATTTTCAGTAAAATAATGAATTTATTAACTAATAATGATACTTAAATAATAAATTTTATGATAATACATATATATTAATGAACGTATGCTCAGGCCGGGCCGGGCTGTTCGACATATAGTTGGAACACAGCCCGGTCTATCCTTTGCGGGGCTGTTCGACCTCTAGTTGAGCACAGCCCGGTCTATACCGAACCGGTACTTGCTCATCTTGGTCCAGGCACAGGGCCGGCTTATAGGGAAAAAAAAAGACAATTTTTTTTCAGGTCGGGACACGGTCGGGCTGCGAGCCCGCCCAGTCCATTGACAGCCCTAAAGAAGATAAGTTTCAAACACCAGAAAATAAATGGTAAAAAAAGAAAGCAATAACAAAGTCCATGGGTTTGGGTTTTTAGCTTCACTATTTCCTATAAATTACAACAATTAGATTCAATAGTTTTCATCCAATCAACTTCAGTTGTTGATGGTCATCTGTAAACGACGTTTGATGAAGCATCTCTATCCTATGACGTGTTGAAACCTGCCTTCTGTCGAATCATCCATTGTGAACTTTCAGTCATTGCATTGACTTCATAACTTGAATCTTTGTTGTCCAATGAAACGTTTGCAGTTTCCACACATTTTCTGTTGTCTACTGTTCAAAAGGTGGTCTATCATTTTGCAGAGTGACAGATTTGATTTTTTAACCATTGAAAATTACTGATATAGCCTTACGATTTTTTGTTGTTGAAGATTTTGAGTGTTCAAACAATCGGTTAGACCCATGGCTTGAAAACCCGAAGACTCGACTCGAAAGTCAGCTGGGTCAGGTTAACTCAAAGACTCAGATAAACTCCACTGGTTCTAACTCAGTAATATAATAAATGTTTTTAAATATTAAATATATATTATAAAAATAAAAAATATTTTACAAGGAAAAAGATGGAAAGATATGTTTGTAAAATGTGTAGTTTAATACTTTTTTAAAAGACACGATTTCCAAAAATCTTATCCCATGAAAATATCTTATATATAAGGATAGTTTATGAACCATGATTGCATCATCCTAGCAAAGTCTCGACTCGACTTGGACTCAACTCGAAATCCTGGCAAGTCGAGTAACTCAGCCGAGTTACTCGATGACTCGCCGAGTTTTAGAACTATGGTTAAAAATTTACAAGAAACCAAACCCTGGTACGGACAATCCCTATACTAGATTTAGGAAATGTGATGCAAAAGTGCAAATCCTGCACTCTGTAGTCCATAGGAGATGCAAGAAAACAGGTTTTAAGCATAAGATTTTACATGGTTTTACATGGTTCACCAACAAAGAACACAATAGCACAGATTTTACATGGTTCACCAACAATGGCTACGTCCATGGAATGCATTTTCAACTTCACTATTTCCTATAAATTACAAATCTCTCTCTGAAATTCATAGAGACAATAGCACTCTTTTCTTCTGTGTGGAATAAATTACAAAATCTCTCACTATATCAGCAACATTATACTCAAAAGTTCTCATCCGATCAACTCTAGTAGCTGGCTCAATATATATAGAGGACATTAGCTGAGATGTCTATCATCTGACATGTTGACACATGTCTTAGTCGTCCATTGCGAAACTTCCATCATTGCCTTGACGTGACAACTTAAATCTTCATCGTCCAATGAAACACCTTCCCTAACACCTTTTGCAAGAAGTAAAATCATAGTCATGGAACATCTACTCATGTCCAGTCTTCAAAAGAAGATCGGCGCCAAGCATTATTACCTAGATACGTGGCATGGGTGCCAAGTTTTAAGGAGTCATATATGTTTGGCACGCCAATTTCTAAAGATTTCAACAAGGCGGCACCCTTAAGTAAAAAAAAAAAACTGAAAAAAAAAATAGAACACCTTTAGAAAAAAAATGAAGGGAAATCCTAGAGAACCAATTGAGATATGTATATCAAGAATCTAACTAAAAGTATACTATATTATACAAATTGATTCAAGGACCCAAACTTCTTATTTTATGAGTCACTAGACTTTACACAATGTTTTTTTAATATAATGACAGTTCATTTTATCGTGTCAAAACGAGGAAACATTTTGATGGTATTATGTGATATTTTCGTACATATTTATAAGTATCATGCTCTGTTGAGGAGTGTCCAAGTGCCAGCACGAGTCCAAGTGTCACCAAGTGTCGGCACAACAAAGTTCTCAAAAGCAGAAGTGCCTAGGTAACACTGGTGCCAAGTTGAATGCATGCCGACTATGTAGTTGTTGAACTACATTTGGAAATTTTTGACTGGGTTAATCTCTCATTTGATATAAACTCCAGTGAAATACCAATCTCTATTGAAATTGAGCTCGAGATTGAATGCTTTCTCGAAATAGTTGGCCCTTCCTAAATCTATCAATACTCAAGTCGAACTATTGTAGTCAAATTCTTCACTCAATCCATCTCCTAGCAATAAACTTTTGTTGATTGATGTTGCTTTCAACCATCTTCACCTTATTGATTGTTCCATTGGAGCTCCACTTAAACGGTGCCCATGGCATGGGCATCTAACAACTATTGACCAAGTTTTCTCAGAGGTCAAACTGGCTCTTTGGTATAGGATTTATCATGTTGGTCATAGTCAACTTAGTGTTAATCGCCACATGTGCAACCTTCCCCTCATCAATTACTCCCTTGATAAAGTGATATCACATCAATGCGCATTGTATGTCCAGGGAAAATCTGATTCTTTGCCAAGTGGATGGTCACTATCACAATAGAATTTACTAGCAACCCTTCAGCCATAGAGCTTCCTTCACAGCTTTAGGTGGAAAGATTAGCCTAAATGCACTAAACCATTCTAAAGATGCATGTGTTGCCGATCTAGTGTGTAGGCAGGTCCTTAGTTTCCAGAAGCGGTGGGAAGTGGTAGTACGTTGGGAGTGAGAGCATCATAAAAAGCTTAAAATTGCTCTATATTATGGTCAAAATAGGTAGAGGGGGTGAGATTCTGAAGCGGGAGTGGCACCCTCTAGAATGTACCTGCTAGGTCAACCATTAAAAGCTTACTCCACAACTCCTAGAAGTTAAAATTAATACGCACACACAATAGCACATATAAATAAACTTGCCTGCACACAGTCAAGTAATTGCTGCTGCAAGTGATGGAAAGGTTAGCCTAAATGCACTAAACCATTTTAAATAAGCATAGGCACCCCACCATGATAATTCTAAAAAAAGAGAGACCAGTGGAACCCTGAACTGTGAAGACGTTTCCATTTTTATTTTTTTTACTTTTTTATCAATAAAATGTTTCCAATACGTGGAGACAAATTCTCATGTCATACTGGCAGCAATCCATCCATCCATCCATCAGAGGCTGCTTCATGAAAAACTGTTGCAGACCTTGCTTTCTTTCTACTTATTTTCATTTTTGGCTCAACCATCTATTTATATTTGCTTTCTTTCTGAAAAAGATACTGAAGCACGTTTTGCAGGATTTGTTTGTGTAAGAGGATTTGACCAGAAAACGCGGGCACCACGTCCGCTCATGGCCAGGCTACACTTCCCAGCAAGCAAGATACAAAGGACAAAAAGGACATCACCATCTACCAAAAAATAGTAGGCAGCGGAGGCGACAGTTAATTAGAAATTCTAACCAGGATCGGTGTCTAGAAGTAGAACATGACAAGTTACTTACCAACAAATTGCTATATATTGATGGAATATATGACATCAAGCATCTGCTTGTTGCTGCGGGTCAGAAAAGCTCGAGTTGTTCTGTGAGGGAGGTCAGGTTTCATGGAGAGAGCAAGTGGAGGGTTTGTAATTTGTACTACTACTCATACATGACTAGCAGTGGCATCACTATGATTATTTCATTTTAAGCTCAAACCGAGCCATTCTTCTCGCGATGTAAGGGCATTTCCATCTTAACCCCACCCCATCTCTACCGACCATCTCAAGTTTTGCTCCAACCCCAAGCAACTGAAAATCGGACGGAGCAAACTCTCTAATTTATCCATTCATCCTTTGAACCATGTAAAGACTCGAATGATATGATCATGAACAAAAGGATAAAACTATCTGTGATGTGTGTATATTATTTAGAGGTGTCTCTCTCTCTCTCTCTAAATAAGAGGACAAAGATGGGAATATTGCTTGCTCGATAGATATTCTCCCAATTTGTATCTTAAATCATTATCAGATGACGGCAGCTGGGCTTTTTAATCTAATTTGGCCTAACTAAATGGAGGGGAGGGAAAGAACTTCATGTGAATTCACATGTTAAAAAATAGAAAGTACTTGCTATTTGCTTAAGATGAGGTAAAGGCTGAAACCTAAATCTAAACCCAATTCAGTCATGAGTTCAAGTGACACTTTAAAACGATTTTAAAATGTAGGTGTTTTCAAGTTCAACAAAGTACCTGTAGGAAATATGAATAGGAAGCATTTTTACTAAATTTTTGCAAATTCCGTTGCACTCAACATCCACTTATCTATATTTATTATAGGGCTCAAATCATATAAGTATTTATGAAGCACCTTGCAGCCATCAAATCTAACTCATGTATTTCAGCAAAACAACCCCGAATTTTGTCATGCAATTAGTTAACTACCATCTCGTTTTTATTGATAAAATATTTAAAAGTTAAAATAAAGTGGACGATATATATAAGCAATCAGAGCAATGGAACATGTGTATACCATCAAGGGCTAGCAAAGATATTTCTAGCACTTCAAAAACCATAACTGCTATTTTGTGCTATTGTATGGTCTTCAACAATTCTATTTTATGCTATTTCCAACAGAAGAACCTTCCAACCTTTCAGGATTGCTGGCCATAATATGATCAAATGCCTAACTGAGAACACCGTGAGATAGAAAGCTTCTTTGTTAAAGTCATAACCAATAATCCAAAAATGCCTAGACATTAGTAGAGAAAAAAAATTAAGCCTGATCACATTGGATTCATAATACATCACCATGCTCTACAGCCGACGTCCACGGCAGCTTTCACTCTGATACCACTTTTTCGAGCCTCCAAATAGTCATTTCTCGAACACGAGACGTGGTGTTAGGTGGTGTACACCATTTGTTACAATCCTAACTAATACTCTAAAAATGCTTAAGCATCTATGGGGCCGAAAGATAAGCCCTTATTATATTGGGGTCGTAACACTCTTCTTGTACACGACCCCCCATGATAAGCGACCTATAGCCTAAAAGGCCATATTATGATCAAATGCCTAAAAGTACTTAAGCCTCTTATTTTCCTTGATTCTATATGAAAAAATATCGTGTATGGTCGGGTCGACCCAACCTTTGAATTGAGCTGACCTGACCATAAGTTAGGTAGGATGCTTCACACTTGACCCGATCTGATGGGTCAAGTTTATGTGTGCCTTTTTTCAGGCCGACTCGACCCACTGACAACCCTACACTTAAGGGACCCATAAAAAACCTCCTAGCACAAATTGGAAGCATGGCTACAAGGAAATACTTCATGAACTAAAAAACCAAAAAAGGGGGCATTCACTGTTTACAAAGAGGTGTGAGAAAGGAAACAACCCCTCTCAAGGAAACATCTTCTAAAAATCTTTGCGTAAGGACACAACTCCTTTTATTTTAGAAACGTACTCATTGCCCCTTTTCCTTAAGTGGGGCATCAGAGCAGATCAGCTAAGCTCTACCTTTTGCTGTGCATTCTCACATATTTGTTCCCCACATGACATTCTTTCTTTGAATAAATTGCTTGCTCCTAAACACAAAACCATTACACCATCCTCAATTTATCAATTCAATAGAAGCAACTATGCTTTTCATATTTAAATTATTAAGCTCGGTTTACCTACCCAAAATTTTTTTATTAAGCTCGGCCTTCCTTGTTTTGGAAAGCAGAACCTGAGAATTGCTCACTCAGGTTTCACAAAGTTTGTTGTTTTTAAGGAGTCGAGTTGGATTGGACTCAAATCTAACACCCACTCCAAACCCAATCTTTCCCGCTTCCCTCGATCAAAATCCTATATCTACTAATGGGAACAAAATATTGCCCATTGCTTCGAATACCCATTATTCTAATACTAATTGACCATTATCTACTGCTACTAACCCCCCCACCCCACACCCACTAAATGCTGAACATCCTCCATTAAGTAGAGCTAAAAAACTGACCTTCTGATGATATTCCCATGATTTCAAGATTCAATTGCGTGGAAGATTGGAATTATAAACTGTTGGCATGAGTTGTCCTCCCCTAGATTATAGGAGGAAATTTTGCGATACACTATCAATTTAGTTAATTAAGCCCTGATACATGTAAAGAAATATATAGAATACAAGAGATTTTTTATATGTTTTGTCATGGAATCAAAGCCACCGATCCTCCTGTCAATTTCTTAACCAATCTCGTCTCCCCCTCCATGGCTGATACCGACTCCCATACTGATGAATCTCCATCTTCCTCCATCCTCACCGAGTTGACGACGAAAATGATTGAAGTTTTGAGCAAAGCTTCAGCCCCAATCTAGACCTCCTTTGGTCCCAGGTGGTCGAGATGTATATCTTGGGCAAAGACAAACTGGGATACATAAATGGCGATCTGCCTCAACCTTCTTAGACGGACCCTACCTTTCGACGATGGCGCACCGACAACGCTATTGTTAAAGGTTGGTCGATAAATTCCATGGATTCCTCTCTTATTGGTAACTTCATTCGCTTCCCAATAGCCAAGCTGGTGTGGGATGCAATTGCTACTACATATTTTGATGACAGTGACATCTCTCAGGTATATGACCTCCGGCAACGCGTGACCCTCCTTAAGCAGGCTGGCGGCTCTCTTGAAAAATTCTACAATGATCTCCAAAGCCTTTAGCGTGAAATCGACTTCCGTCATCCAAACTGAATGGAATGCCCAACTGATATTCATCATTACAATTCCCTCGTTCAAGAAGATCGGGTCTATGTATTCATGGATGGTCTCGATGACCACTTAGACCATATCAGGAATGATGTCTTGCAGATAAAGCCATTCCCAACAGTGGAGCAAGCCTATGCACACGTCCGAAGGGAAGCTCTTTGTCAAGTGGGGATGACAAAAAGTAGCCCCGATGATCTACCAGGAGTAGGTCTGGCGTCCAAGAGTCTCAAGCATGGCTCGCAGTCTCTCTCTTTGCATGGTGGAAAATCCGATTCCAACTCCAAATCCCGAGCCACCACTTATGGTACTAAATTCTCTTACTGTGGGGGGCCAAAGCATACTCGTGAGACCTGCTTCAAGCTTCATGGGTATCCCGATTGGTGGCACAAACACCAGGTTCGAAAGCGTCGTGACGGAGGTGGGAATGATGATAACACCGGCTAGACTGAGGTGGCTGCCGCAAAACCACATCTGTCCCTTATTCCAACCGCTAGTTCCAACTCTAACCCTGGTAATGCTCTACTTGGTTCTAATCGGGAGGCTGATTGCAATGCATGGATAGTTGATTCTGGAGCAACGAATCATATGACGTTTGATGCCACTGATTTTTCTCAGCATTCCCCTCCTCGATGAACTAGCATTGCCAATGCTAATGGAGGCATTTCTTCGGTAACAAGGGCTGGGACTGTGATGTTGTCACCAGCCCTACCATTATCTCATACTTTACTCGTGCCTTTTCTACATCACAAGTTACTATCCGTGAGTCAAGTTACTAAAGACTTGAACTGTGTTGTGCTCATTTATCCTATGTTTTGTCTTCTTCATGATATTCTCACCAAGGAGATCATTGGGCGTGGTATTAAGAGGGGGGCTCTATTATATGGAAGATTTCAATGTTGACCGAGCACACCACATGCACTGCTCAAGCGACCTCAAAGTGGAACAGATTTTGCTTTGGCACCGTCGGTTAGGCCATCTGTTGTTTGATTATCTGCAACATGTGTTTCCTGATTTATTTTCGGGTTTGTCAATTTTGAATTTTAAATGTGAGACTTGCATTTTAGCTAAAAGTCATCGAGTCACTTATCCATTGAGTACGAATAAGTGCAATATTCCTTTTGCCTTGATTCACTTTAATGCTTGGGGTCCTTCCCCAAAATCTACTATGTCTGATTTTCGCTGGTTTGTGCTATTTGTTGATGATTGTACTCAAATGACTTGGATTTATCTGTTGAAACATAAAAATGACGTTTTTCATGTATTTCAATCATTTCATTTCATACAATGATTCATACTCAGTTCTATGCTAAGCTCCAAACTCTTCGATCGGATAATGGTGGGGAGTATGTGAATTAACAGTTTTGTGATTATTTCCACCACCATAGACTAATTCATGAGACCTCATGCCCCCAGACTCCACAACAAAGTGGTATAGCATAGCGCAAGAATCACCACATCCTCGAAACTACTCGAGCTCTATTACTTGGAGCTCACGTGCTTAGCCACCACTAGGATGATGCTGTTGCCATGGCTATCCATCTCATTAACTGCATGCCTTCAAAAGTTCTTGGGTTCAAGACTCCGCTACAGGCCTTGTCAACCTATGTGTCATTACCCACAGTACTGATGCTTCTGCCTCGCATCTTTGGTTGTGTTGCATTTGTTTACCTCCACAAGAACCAATGCACGAAGCTTGATCCCCGTGCCATTCGTTGTCTCTTTTTGGGATACGCGATACACCAAAAAGGGTACCGATGCTATGACCCAATTACTAGGCACACTTATGTGACTATGGATGCCACGTTCCTTGAATACGACACTTTCTACTCTCCTGTCGCATCCAATTCTTCTCTTTAAGGGGAGACACATGTAGAAGAGATGAATTGGTTGACATTTGACTGGTACAAGGACACTGATATAACACCTAATACTCCTCAGTCTATCATTGAGGAACCTAATCCAGAGTCGACATCTCTAGAAGTCGAAGTAGTCATACCCCCCCACTCTTTAGTATCCAATGACCCATCTCTTGAGAATATCATTGAGGTAAGCTCCCCTATCACACCTCACATCTCTAATGATATGGATACTTCTGTTGGCTATGAGTTACCTTTCAGGCACAATCGAAGCAAACCACCAAACAGATATTCTCTGGAACTGGGGGACCAAAGATTGAGAAATCCAATTGCCAATTATGTTTCTACAAAGGAGTTGTCCGAACCCTTCAAGAACTGTAACGTCCCTGAGTTCTGGCCTATAAACTGTATGCCTTGGTATGCATGCCTAACGATCCGTACGTCGATGATCGTACCGATAAACTATGTAATGTCTATAGATCAAATCTGACGGGTCGGATTTCGTATAGATAGGTTAAGTTATGAGCTATTGAATCGCGTACACCCAACGTTGGTGTAACCACTTTATGCCATAGCCTAGGGCTTGGTTATAAAGACAAATAAATTCCATTGAATGGTTTGCATTCAATACCCCTCTTTTACTGCTTATAATTTGGAGTTAAGAGGAGAGAGGGTGAAACGAGCATTGAATGTGAATTGATCGCATGATCGATCCGTTCTCGAGGCTTGCTACGAAGGGTTTAGAGCGACGAATAGCAGCTGCTCGCTTGGTGAAACCCTAATCCGATTTTGAAGCAAGGATTGAGGATTCGGATAGAATCAAGGTATGAAATTAAGGATAGATTGTGAAATTTTGTTAAGGATAGTTTTTATTCAATTTCAGTCCAAGAAATCACAAGCATTGAGGTCTGAATTGGGAAAGAAAAGAGAACATGTGCGAAAACCCAAGAACAGACGAAAGTTGTTCATTTCGACCGATCAAAATTCAGTTCAATTGATCGAAATGGACTTAAAGACGAAGAATTCGATGTTTGAGCGAATTCGTTCGATCGAAATAAATTTTGATCGAACGAAGTGTGTTTCGATCAATCGAATTCCACACTCGATCGACCGAAACATATAGAATAGAGATTTTAGAAAAGTTTATTGTGAGAATTTGACCGATCGAAATATCCTCGATCAATCAAATTATGTGATTTCGATCGATCGAATTAAAATCTGTTCAATAGAACTGTGTTAATTGTCATTTAGCTCCTGAAGAATTCGACCGATCAAAATAGTTTCGATCAATCGAATTATGTGATTTTGATCGACCGAATTGAGATTTGTTCGATTGAAATGCGTTATAATCATTTGGCTCTGTGAGGACTCGACCGATCGAAATTATTTTCGATCGATCGAATTTGTGATTCGTTTGATCAAAATGGCAGAATTGTTCAATCGAACTGGGAAATGATATATGCTTTGAGGAGTTCGACCGATCGAAATGAGATTCAATCGATTGAAAATGGGTTTCGATCGATCAAAATAGGGATTTGATCGATCGAAATTGCCAGATTTTAGATTTTGTTAAGTTTGGACTGTGAGATTTTGAGGGAAGTTGTCAGAGTATGTTTAGCATAGTTCTAATGTGTGAACCATGGATTTTATATGTTTAGGTAACCTGGCATTGTGTAATGAAGAACAAGCCCAAATGGCGGATTGAGCGTGTGCGGGTTAAGATTTTGAGGTAGGGAACACTTGATATCATGTGCATTTACTATATTAGCATGTGTGTTATGTCATGATATAAATTTAGATTCAATCTTATGAATTTCGTTTATAACTTTAAATTAAAAAGGCATGTGCATCATTATGTTTCTGAATTGTGAAAGTGTTATAGAATCTTTCGAGATTCATTCCGATTTATGTATGTGAGTGTGGCCTTCATATTTCATTCTGACATTTGATATAAACTATAATTATCACTTTACACGACGGTAAACTATATGTATGCACAACGATTTAAGGTTATGTGAATACTCGATCGGTACGGCGGCCAATCCGTACACTTTTGTGCTATGTGCTTTGTGACTCCTACCGTATAACGGTAATTATATTCGGCCAAGTGTCCACCTTTTTGGGACCTTAGATATATGTGAAAAAGGGTTCATATGAGCGACGATGGCGGGTATTCCATCCGGGGCTTGAGGCTATAGTTCCTCATTCTAATATTTTACGTAAAGCACTTTAAGTTTCATATGTTGGAATGAAATGAGAGCATGTGTATGAATTTCAAACAACCATTGTATGTGCCTTTCATGTCATTATAATCACATAGTGCATAAGTTCTGATAAATTTTATTTCATTATGCCATAAGAGAAATGTTGATGTTATAATAAGCATGCTATGAATTTTTTCCTATTGAGCTTGGATGAAGCTCATTCTTCGACTAAATGTCATAGGTTCAGGTGAAAGTATTGGAAAAGAGATCTTGGAGAGGGAGGATCCTGAGTTATCACCTGGTGAGGATCTAGAAGAACTTCCCCTGACTGCTGTTTTCTTTGTGCGATGCCAAACATAGCTGGCCTTAGGTTGAGAGAGTAGTATTTTGAGACGATGTGAAGAATACTTATTTTAGATGATAATTATAAATTAATTCTTTTTGGTGAACCATGTTTCGGTAAGGAATGGTCCTTACCGGTGGTTCTCGTCAGTTCTCTTTTCATAGGTATTCATATGGAATTAGAACTGTCGTTTTAAACTTTTATGAGATAGTACTAGTTCCATTATGTCGTTATGATGGTTAGTTAGCATAGTTCTACTTTGTTTCTGCTGTGCAACATGAGGTTGTGTAATGCGTTCGGGTTCGGCCTTAGCGCCAACCCAGTGACAGCACGGGTTTCAGGGTGCCGAAATCTGGGCTGTCATAGTTGGTATCAAAGCTACGGTTTTAGAGACGTCTGACAAGTCATAGATCATTTAGAGATTTGAGATTTTGTTGGATACTAGGGACTGTCTGTTAATGAGACTTTTGTTTCATTGTAATAGATTCCAATGGATCAACATGGGAGAGGTCAGCCTAGAGGAGGTTGCTAGAGAAGTGTGAGGAGTATTGATGATATTCCTTCGGGTTTCAAAGGAGAGCAAAGACCACCTCCTGAGGCGGAGAGGGGTCATCACGATGAATTTACAGATAGGATGGCCAAGGCTATGGAGGCCATAGACGTTGTTATGACTCAACAGACTGCTCTTTTGGCTGAGCAGATGACATTGTTAGCCTCCAATAATGTCAGTCATCAGCAGCAGCCACCACCACCACCACCACCACCACCTCCTGCATTATTGCCATCATCTTTTGTGGATTTCAGGAGATTGAGACCTCCTGTATTCCAAGGGCAGACTGATGCGCTTGAAGTGGAAAAATGGTTAAAACAGATGGAAAAGTTACTAGAGAGACTCCAGAGCCCTGAACATGAGAAAGTTGGTTGGGCCTCCTTCCAACTTGAAGGTGACACCGATGCTTGGTTGAAGTCAATGTACAGAAAGAGAGAAGTGGAAGGTCGACAAGAACAATGGACATGGGCTGAGTTTGTAAGGGAATTTAATAAGGAGTATTTCCCTTAACAAGTTAGAAATCAGTTGAAGAAGGATTTTACTAACCTTGTGCAAGGGAGCATGACCGTAAGGGAGTACGGTAATGAGTTTGTGCGATTATCAAGGTTTGCTCCAGAATTAGTAGCCACAGAAGAAATGAAGGCCAGTAGATTTGAAGAGGGCCTTAGACCGAATAGTCAAGAAAGGGTATCAATATTTGAGCTTGAAACGTATACTGACGTGATGGGGAAGGCCATCGTGGTAGAAAGGGATATCAATAAGAGGCAAGATTGGAAGAACAAGGTAAATCCGGGGGGAGTGTGACTACGACTCGGGGAACAAAAAGCTGAGGTTGTCAGCTCCTACTCCAGTCTTAAGACCAGCCTATACAAACTATCAGAGGTCTAATACAATTATTTATACGAGACCGTTCTGCAGAGAAGGCCCTACTCAGACTCTGACGTCTGGGGCATTGGTCACCCAAGGATCCTCAAGAGCAGCATCTTCAAGTCCGCAAGTGAAATGTGCCCGTTGTGGCAAATCGCATAAAATGTCAAATTGTAGGCGGGACACGGGAGGCTGTCTTGCATGTGGGAAAATAGGCCACAGGATACGAGACTGCCCCGAGATGAGAAAGGAAGGCACTGTTTCTACTGCTACGGCGCAGAGGCCTACACAACCTGTGAGACCTGTCATCCAAGGTCACGCTTTTGCAGGAACAGCTGAAGACGCCTATTGAGAACTAGAAAATACCATTTTTTACCCCTTAATCTGGGCCTTGATAGATCCTTGAGAGAACTAAATAAGTGTTTTAAGTGCTTGTTTTATAGCTAACAATAAAGGCAGGCTTAACCTTGAAAGTAGCTTAAAAGTGCCAAAAAGATGACAATCCATGTCAGTCCAAAGAAAGGAAGTGAAGAAACAACCTCATCAGCTGTTGAAAGGTCTAAAGTAAAGAGGCAAAGACCTGTAAGCGAAGCAGGGAACAATTCGAACAGAGAAATGCGCTACAGAGCTCTTTTCGCAAAGAACCTGCACTTTTCGTAAAGAACCTTGAACTCTGCGAAAAGGACTAAAACTCCAGGCGTAGCTTTCGAAGAGCATCTGAACTCCTCGAAGAGAAGATTGAACTTTGCGAAAAGGAGAAAACACACTTCGAAGAGAAGATTGAACTTTGCGAAAAGGAGAAAACACAATTCGAAGAGAGATTGAACATTGCGAAAAGAGCTTCAGAAGTCACAGAACTTTGCGAAAAGGCCCCTAAGCTCTGCGAAAAGGTATTCTGGAGATTCGTAGCTTTAACAAGGGCAATTCAGTAATCTGTTGCATGCGTCCCAATGCGTTTTAAAACCTAGGGACATTCCAGAGGGTTCTAAGCATAAAGCGAAGGAATATTCCACCCCACGTGAGCACCTAGAGAGGAATAACTTGGCGGGAACTTAGAAACTCTAACAAACTTTCAAAATGCGTAATGAATTGATGCCTTTTTCACGATTGGGAAAACGGATCGAGGAATTGGATTGGCGAATAGATCTCGATCCCGTGCTCGACTACCATTGGTCAATCTGATCGAGAACCTCGATTGGTTGATACACATCCGAAATGGACACAGGAAAGCTATAAATTGACGTAAGCATTTGCCCAATTGAGGCATCCAGTTTTGAGTTTCATTTCTAATCCCCATTTCCCAGCCAGAATGACTTATCTGTAATCCTTGTAATAGCCTACTTTGTACTTGCATTTAAGAGCTGTGAGATACTGCTGTAATTCAAAGGAGAGTTTGCATCCAAGACTGCAAATCCGAGAGCTGTTAAGCCGTACTCTGTAAATTGTAAGGATGAATTTTAAAAGGTTGCTGTAAACTATGCATTCTCCATTGGACTCATGTCAAGGGTTCCCTCTGATCTCCTCAGTACATTAGACTCCTTTAGATTCATTATTTTGCATGCAATTTCCCTTGATTCATTAATCCTGAATTAGTGTTGGTAACCTAGTCTCTTTGACATTTGTAGTGATGTTTCTGCTACGAATTGAGGATTTGGATTAAAGACTATTGGATGGTTTGTGGCCATTAAAGTGGACAGACCATAGCCATAAGTGTAAGCCTAATCCTTGAATTAGATTTATCTCTCTTACATCTGTGCTTGTGGCCAGATGAAGATTGGATCATCTCTCAGTTGAGCTGCAGTCATTCTCATTAGTTTTCAAGGACCAAATCAAAGTTAGATATTACTTCTCCATTTTTTGTATAAGTTTACCTCAAACGTTTCCCCAACTCAGATCTGGATCACTTAGTTTAATTTTTACTTTTATCATTTAGTTAATGTGACAAATTCAACCTCCCATCTTATGTGCTTTGTAGATAGGATCAGAGGTCAGATATGGAGGTTTATCTTAAATTTTAAATCAATTCCCTGTGGACGATCTTTTACTCACTTACATTTCAAACTTGCTACAATTGGCCCTGATCTTGCAGGCTAATTCACTTCTATCTGTGCTGATATTTCTTTACTCTTTTTAATATTCTAGATTCATTATAACTTAGCAGTTGTAAACCTGTTTTCAAAACACAAATAAATCAAGCACACTTAGAATAACAACAAGTTTTTGGCGCCGTTGCCGGGGAATAGATTTAAAAATTGGTAGACCTAAGTTTTTCTATTTTGTAGATTTGATTTTTATTTTAATTTTTGCTTTAAACCAGCACTTTGCATTTCAAGTGCTTGATTAAATGTCTACAACAGTTTTGTATAGAAAACCTATTTTACTGCAGCAGAATTTTTTTTATTTTTCTGAGTTTTTATTCTTTGCCTTCTAGTTATTTGAATAAATGTCACCACTCTTTTGTCTTTTGTCAAATTTGGGTAGTAGAGTTTTTCTTTTTATTTTGTCAATATACTTGAATAAGTCTTCTGCTTTTTGGATTTTGTAGATCCTGGAGCGGTAGTCCAACAAGGAGCATCTGGACTAAAAGTCGAGCAGATCTGCTTGAGTTTGCATCCTTCTCCTTTGCATTCATTTTCTCTTTTAAATTCTTGAGAACCAAATGATTCTATTGTGTTTAATGTTTGTTTTGATTATAATTTCTCTTGTCTTTTAGGTATCTTTGATTTTTTTTTTTTACAAAACCAAATACAAAATAAAAGAAAATGAAAACACAAATAAAAATCTAAAGTTGTTTCTCATTATTTTCAGATAGTAAATAAGGGCTCTTGTTGAGCAGGGTGATCCAAAACAAGTAAAAATATATATATATATATATATATATATATATATATATATAGATATCTTCCTGGATATGTTTTTTCCATTTGCATCCACTTTTCCCATCCTGGACTTTTGAGATCATTTTTCTTTTTAGGAATCATGTAGGATAATGAGTAGTGAATCATAGGCTGTTTTGAATATTCAATGGACCCACTGATTTTATTTTCCTTCGAGATTTCTTCATCATAAATGGGTCTCAGCTGTGTGTGAACCCTGTTTTTAATATGTGCTCCCATGCTTCATTATTTTTTTTATTCATACACATCATCAACAAAGGGGTCTTATGAGTCTTGCTTTTCACTGTATTCCTGCTAATCATTTTTATAATCACTTAGATTCATAAGTATCTCAGGCTTTTAGGTTTTTTTTCTTTTCTTTGGGCTTAGGATGCATCATTTGGCATTAGATTTTCTGTTTTAGGAATTTTAGTTTCAAATTCTGTTTTTAGATCGCTGATTTTTTTTCTCTTAGGTTAATGTGTCCTAGTTTTACTAATTTTCGTCATTTTTCTGTGAGTATAGTTAGTTTCTAACTTTGTTTTCCTATTTTGCATTCACAAATTATGTTTTTGTATCAACACTTTTCTATTTTTTTTTTTTTTTTTTCTTTTTTTTAACTTTGTATTCAGTCCCTTACCTTGCTTTTACTGTTTCTCTGTTATTAACATTAGTTTCCTTCCATTTGCATAGCAATCCTTCTATTTTTTAGATTTTATTTTTTTAGCAGTTCTAGCGTTGTTTTGTTGATTTTTCTTGCATTTGTAAATCATGTTTTTCATTTCCTTGCTCATATATTCAGTTTTACATTTTTATTTTCTGCTGCATATAGTTTAGATTTTTTCTGTTCTTAGTTTTTCTTTCTTCTTTTACCCTGCTGCCCATAGTCTCTCATTGTCTAGAACATTGAGGACAATGTTCATCTTAGGATTGGGGGTGTGGTAGAGATGCCAATAAAATAAGTTAATGCTTGAGTGCGACTTATGATCGTGAATTTTGAAAATGAAGTAATCTCACACTGTTTTTTAAAAAATGAGGAAGTTAAAACTTTTAAAATTAATTTCTAGTGTAATTCTAATACTTTCATGAAGTGAATGTCGGAAAATTTCAAAAGAAAATTGATGTTTTAGTAAACCTAAAAGAGAGAAACGGTGATGATATACCTCAGAATTTGATAGAAAACCACACCCCGGTGAGATTTGGACGAAATGTATTCTTTAGAGGTATAAATTGGCGGTTTTTTCTCTAGGAATTTATTTGAACCACTTGTTATCACTAGAAGTTACACATATCCAAGTTAAATTATCTTGACAGCAATCATGATATTAAAGACATGATGTAAGGCCTCCTTTTGGATAGTTTGAACTTCAAAAAGCCCAACCTTTTAAAACTGCCCTTGATACACACCATTTGGGATTTATAAATCAAAGATTTCTTTGAAACCTCATCAACCTCATTTAGCCTAACCCTCACTCTGAGAATTCAGAAGGTAAAGGAAAGAAAGCTGAAGAAAGGTGAGTTGGGTAACAGTTTGGTAAAAGAAAAAGAAAAATAATTGAAGGCAATGATGTATCAGCAGAAGAAATGTGGCATTCCAGTCAATGTTGATTTGAAAAAAAAAAGAAAAAAAAAAGAAAAAGAAAAGGAGAAGGCATTTCATTGGAAGTTTGAAAAAGAAAGAGAAAAAGATGGCCACTTTGGCTCTGAAAATTCAAAGAAGAAGATGAAATTGTGCTGAAATAAAGAAGGTGTCCATACCACCTCCTTACCTTGACTGACTTCTAAAATTTTGAACTCCATTCCAACCCTTTTATTCTTGATAAATTTCACCCATAAGCCACATTACAACCCAAGTTAAAGTCCTTACTGATCAAAGATGGATTGAGCTGTCATATGGAGATAAGGATTTGTGTAATCTATGGTGAAAAGAGCAGTGAATTCAGAACTAAAAAGCAATGCCTATGCTCCTGCTTACAGTCCTATTTGAGGGTCATAATGCTCTTAATTTGTGTGAAATACTGCAACCCTCATATTTGCATGGAGAGTGAAATCCCTGTTGAGAGTTGAGTTTGAAATCAGATAATTTGGGGTATCATCCAAACTAAAATCTCAAAGAGAAGGCAAGCTTAACATTATTTTTTTTTGTAAAATCTTTATGACACCAACTGAGTGAATGGTAAAGAAATTACTGAGAGAATTTTAGTTTTGAACCGATGTTTTATTGAAAATCTTCTTACAACTTTGGTGATGCGGTGTGAATAATCTGATTGGATGAAAGTTTGCTTTATGAGCGCATTGATCTTAACTGATTTATTGGAGAAGTTTGTGGGTACCTTCACTGAAAACTCTCAGGAGACTTCACTCCTCCACTAGGGATCACCTAGGGGTTTAAAAGGCTTGTTGCATATGCTAAATGCAACTGTGCTCCCTACAAAAATGGCTTTTCATTCTATTTTTAAATTTTGTCTTTGCTCAGGGACTAGCAAAGCTTAGGTTTGGGGGTGTGTTGAGAACTGGAAAATACCATTTTTCACCCCTTAATCTGGGCCTTGATAGATCCTTGAGAGAACTAAATAAGTGTTTTAAGTGCTTGTTTTACAGCTAACAATAAAGGCAGGCTTAACCTTGAAAGTAGCTTAAAAGTGCCAAAAAGATGACAATCCATGTCAGTCCAAAGAAAGGAAGTGAAGAAACAACCTCATCAGCTGTTGAAAGGTCTAAAGTAAAGAGGCAAAGACCTGTAAGCGAAGCAGGGAACAATTAGAACAGAGAAATGCACTACAGAGTTCTTTTCGCAAAGAACCTGCACTTTTCGTAAAGAACCTTGAACTCTGCGAAAAGGACTAAAACTCCAGGCGTAGCTTTCGAAGAGCATCTGAACTCCTCGAAGAGAAGATTGAACTTTGTGAAAAGGAGAAAACACACTTCGAAGAGAAGATTGAACTTTGCGAAAAGGAGAAAACACAATTCGAAGAGAGATTGAACATTGCGAAAAGAGCTTCAGAAGTCATAGCACTTTGCGAAACGGCCCCTAAGTGTTATAGTCATTTGGTCGAATTATGTGATTTTGATCGATCGAATTGAGATTCGTTCAATCAAAATGTGTTATAGTCATTTGGCTATGTGAGGACTAGACTGATCGAAATTATTTTCGATCGATCAAATTTGTGATTCGTTCGATCGAAATGGTAGAATCGTTCGATCGAACTGGGAAATGATATATGCTTTGACGAGTTCGACCGATCGAAATGAGATTCGATCGATCGAGAATGGGTTTCGATCGATCGAAATCGGGTTTTGATCGATCAAAATAGGGATTCGATCCAAAATTGCCAGATTTTGGACTTTGTTAAGTTTGAACTGTGAGATTTTGAGGGAAGTTGTCAGAGTATGTTTAGCATAGTTTTAATATGTGAACCATGGATTTTGTATGTTTCGATCGATCAAAATGGGGATTCGATCGATCAAAATTGCCAGATTTTGGACTTTGTTAAGTTTGGACTGTGAGATTTTGAGGGAAGTTGTCAGAGTATGTTTAGCATAGTTCTAATATGTGAAGTATGGATTTTATATGTTTAGGTGACCTGGCATTGTGTAACGAAGAACAAGCCCAAACGGTGGATTGAGCGCGTGCGGGTTAAGATTTTGAGGTAGGGAACACTTGATATCATGTGCATTTACTATATTAGCATGTGTGTTATGTTATGATGTAAATTTCGATTCAATCTTGTGAATTTCGTTTATAACTTCAAATTAAAAAGGCATGTGCACCATTATGTTTTCGAATTGTGCAAGTGCTATGAAATATTTCGAGATTCATTCTGATTTATGTATGTGGGTGTGACCTTCACATTTTATTCTGACATTTGATATAAACTATAATTATCACTTTACACGACGGTAAGCTATATGTATGCACAACGATTTAAGGTTATGTGAATACTCGGCCGGTACGGCGGCCAATCCGTACACTTTTGTACTATGTGCTTTGTGACTCCTACCGTATAATGGTAATTATGTTCGGCCAAGTGTCTACGTTTTTGGGATCTTGGATATATGTGAAAAATGATTCATATGAGCGACGATGGTGGGTATTCCATCGGGGGACTTGAGGCTATAGTTCCTCATTCTAATATTTTAAGTAAAACACTTTGAGTTTTCTTTTCATATGTTGGAATGAAATGAGAGCATGTGTATGAATTTCAAACAAGCATTGTATGTGCCTTTCATGTCATTATAATCACATAGTGCATAAGTTCTGATAAATTTTATTTCATTATGCCATAAGAGAGATGTTGATGTTACAATAAGCATGCTATGAGTTTTTCCCTACTGAGCTTGGGTGAAGCTCATTCTTCAACTAAATGTCACAGGTTCAGGTGAAAGCATTGGAACAGAGATCTTGGAGAGGGAGGATCCTGAGTTATCACCTGGTGAGGATCTAGAAGAACTTTCCCTGAGTGCTGTTTTCTTTGTGCGATGCCAAACATAGCTGGCCTTAGGTTGAGAGAGTAGTATTTTGAGACGATGTGAAGAATACTTATTTTAGATGATAATTGTAAATTAATTCTTTTTGGTGAACCATGTTTCGGTAAGGAATGGTCCTTACCGGTGGTTCTCGTCGGTTCTCTTTCTATAGGTATTCATATGGAATTAGAACTGTCGTTTTGAGCTTTTGTGGGATAGTACTAGTTCCATTATGTTGTTATGATGATTAGTTAGCATGGTTCTACTTTGTTTCCATTTGTACCTTGTGAAAGTGTAATGCGTTAGGGTTGACCTTAAGCATTATGCCAAAATCTAGGCTATCACAAGAACTTTGTGAATGAAATCTCCTCACATCATATTCTCACAAGTGTTGACGACGCTCTGGAAGACCCTAGGTGGATCCAAGATATGAAGGAGGAAGTGGAGGCATTACTGAAGAATGAGACGTGGACTCTTGTTCCCCTACCAGAAGGTTAAAAACCAGTAGGGTGTAAGTGGGTATTCTCCATCAAGTATAAAGCCAATGGGTCAGTTGAAAGGTACAAAGCATGACTGGTGGCAAAGGGCTATACGCAAACCTATGGCATAGATTATCAAGAAACATTCTCACCTGTGGCCAAGTTGAGTATTGTCAGGGTTCTACTATCTCTTGCAGCGAATCTTGATTAGCCATTGCACCAGTTTGACATTAAAAGTGCTTTTCTCCATAGAGATCTTGAAGAAGAAATCTACATGGATGTCCTTCCAGGATATATGGCAAACTCTAACGCTAATATTGTGTGCAAACTACAACGAACTGTACGGCTTGAAGCAGTCTCCTAGAGCGTGGTTTGGGCACTTGAACTCGGCAAGGAGGAAATATGGCTTTCAACAAAGCAACTCAGACCATACGCTATTCTTAAAGCATCACCGGATCATTACAGGAGATGACTCAGAGGAAATAGCAAGACTTCAAGAGCAATTGGCTACAGAATTTGAGATGAAAAATCAAGGAGGGGTCAAATATTTTCTGGGAATTGAAGTTGCTAGGTCGAAGCAAGACATATTCCTTTCCCAATGAAAATATATCCTAGATTTATTACCAGAAGTTGGATTATTGGATATTAAGCCTGCAAATACACCAATAATCCAAAATCAAAAACTTGGAGAATACCCAGACCAAGTGCCAACAGACAAGGAAGGTATCAGAGATTAGTGAGTGTAGTAAGCCAATTCATGCACTGTCCAAGTGAAGATCATATGCATATGGTGATTTGGATTCTCTGATACCTAAAGTCCTCCCCCGGAAAAGGACTTATGTTTACAAGAAACAATCACCTATGGATAGAAGGTTACACAGATGCTGACTGGGCAGGAAATATCTGCGATAGAAAATCCACTTCAGGCTATTTCACGTTTGTTGGAGGGAACCTGGTTACATGGAGAAGTAAGAAGCAAAAGGTGGTAGGATTATCAAGTGCTGAAGTCGAGTTTCGTGGGATGGCTAAAGGCCTTTGTGAACTTCTCTGACTTCGAAGACTATTAACTAAAATTGGCTTTGCTCCTAGTTGTGAGATGAACCTATTCTATGATAACAAAGCTGCAATTGACATTTCTCATAATCCAGTCAAGCATGATCGGACCAAACACGTGGAAGTAGATCGACACTTCATCAAACAAAATCTTGAGGCCAAGATAATTCGATTCCTATTTGTTAAATCCGAAGATCAGTTGGCAGACATACTTACAAAAGTTGTATGTAGCAGAAGCTTCTACAACTCACTTGGCAAATTGGGCATCCGACATCTATATGCACCAACTTGAGGGGGAGTGTTGGTGTGTGTTGTCCTTCGCGAGATTATAGGAGGAAATTTTACGATACTCTATCAATTTAGTTAATTAAGTCATGATACATGTATAGCTAAATTTCGATGTTTACATTCTGTTATATACCCACTCATTCTTGTAAAGAAATATATATAATACAAGAGATTTTTTATACATTTTGTCACAAACAAGCTCCATCATCCAATTCAAAACAGTCAACGATTTTGAGTTCTACTTAATGAGAGATATTCAACATTTGGTGGGCGGTTAGTAGCAGCCACTTACATTCATGAGTAGTAGAAAATAAAAATAAATAAATGGTTGATGTTATTGGCACCCATTTTTCTTGTGAACAACACACGCATTTCCATCATAAAAAATCGTTGACTGCGTTGAATCAGACGATGGAGATCGTTTTTCATCCCAATAGATCTTGAGAACATGGAGCACCTATTAGACGGTCAAATGTTGATTCAATGTGGCACACATCCCTAACCTGAGCCGATGCAACCACACGGTGAGTGAATACTCCAAGCCTCTAACCAAAGTTTTCTACTCCCTATTTTGCACTAATTTTCCTTAACAATATGAATCTCTTTCTTTGTTATTTCTCCACAACTACTTCCCAACAAAGCACAGGTCATATCTTTAAGCTGATGTCTAAGACCTCCACATTCAATTGTGAGTTGAGCGACGCCCCAATTGAGAAGATGAAATTTTCTCGTTCGGCACCACTCTAAAGAAAATATCTTTGAATTTGCTCCAGTTTCTTTAGCACCTTCATTGGGCAATCCAAAAAAAATCATAAAACAAAATAAGCAAGTAGATTTGAAAAGGCCAATTTAATTAGCATGAGTGTACCACGGTACCACCAACCGAAAGTAGAGATCCTTTCCATATCAATATTCTTTTATCGAAACGTTCTATTACCAAATCCCAAAGTGACTTTGAAGCATACCTACACAAAGGGGATAACCCAAATAGGACGGGATGGGAGAGTTACCCATTTGCATCTCATGCAGCCCTCTAAGCCCATCACCGCTTCATTTTCCACCTTAACGCTCAAATCAGAGTCTTGGATGGGAGAGTAACCCATTTGCATCCCATGCAGCCATCTAAGCCCATCACCACTACATTTTCCACCTTAACACTCAAAATCAGAGTCTTGCTCACGTTCATTTTTTTACCCCAATGTAGCTTCCTAACACTGAATGACCTCCTTGACAGTACTCATTTCTCATTTGGATGCATCATAAAAAATAATTGTGACATCCGCATATTGAAAACGAGAAATACTAGAACCCCATTAACTATTGATAAATTATGTATTAAGCCCAAATTCGATACTCTATCGATTGCTTACTAAAAGCCTCCTCCACCATATCAAATAAATAAGGAGAAGTAGGTCACCTAACTGAATTACCCTTGAAAGTATAGAAAAAAAATGTATGCTGCTTTGTTCGTAATAATGGAGAAGTAAGGAGAAGAAATACTTCCTAATATAATCAAGGAACATCCAAGCCGATCGATCATAGACTTTTTTCCCCGAATCAATGCACTCATGGTCATAGGCCACAATAGCACTGTCAAGGATTTGCCTCCCATGTGCAAAAGTTCTTTGCATGCACATTGATTATAATAGGGAAACAAAAATTCAATTCTTTCAGCTCGTTTTGACTCTAAAGGCCAAAAAGCTAAGGGTGAAGCTTACCCTTAGTTCATTAGACTGAACAGTTAGTTTACCTCAAACTTGGTTTCATAATTCCTTGACTCTTCTTTGGAATTATCTTTAAAAAAAGGTGGTATTAATGCACTTTGCTATAATAGCATCCTTATGGCACTCATCAAAGACTCCCCCCTCCCCCCCAAAATAATGTCCCCAAAATGTTTGTAAAATTCACGAGTCAAACCATCAAGGCTTGCTGAGGGCTGTTGGTATGTTTGCCTTCCCTCAAATGAGGGTATAAAATCAACAATAAAATTAGGCAGACACACTCATACAGACCTGCAAGTATTCAGGATCTGTTGTAGCAAGCTTTAAAAGAATGGTGAGTAAGGAAATGTCCACAGGGAGGCTGGTTAGAAATATGATAAATCTTCAGATCTGTGTCAGATCTGGCACCCTAGCTATTACTAATTTAGCTAAAAGACAGGGGAGATTGGAATGGATTGTCACTTAAACTAGGCTACAATTAAACATAAGCTAAATTGGATCGAGTTTAGGAGCTTAGATCTTGCAGGGGAAGAGAGTAAAAAGCAGAAAATAGAGAAGAGTAGCTTGGAGGTTGGTTTTCACTGAAATCAGATTCAATTAATCATGCTACAAAGGTTCAGAGCACACAATTTCCTCGCTAGCTATAAGCACAGCTGCAGGGTATAAATTCCACTCCAAATCTCAGGATCCACCTGGCCTTAAGGCTATGATCTGTCCACTTTAATGGTCACAGACCATCCTATAGACTTTATCGAATCCATGGATTGCAGGAGATGAATCCAATTGAGGCCTGAGCTTAGATTTATCTTAAGGTTATGATCTGTCCACTTTAATGGTCACAGACCATCTTAGGGATCTCCTACAAAGCCAGGGCCTCAATTAGAATAAATAAAACCACTACAGATACTGCAATTCCTAGGTCACAGACTCAAGAAATCATAGGAGCATCAGATCCAGGGAGATCAGATGGTATCCAAGAGGTCTACCAATTAAGTGGGTGAGTTGATCTACAACTCCTCTACACAAATCCGATCGATCACCAAATGGAACCAAAGGAAATTTAAATCTAATTAAAGCATTAAACACAATATTATCATTGCAAACAAGGTCACTCTATAATGGAAATACTCTCAGATCTGTAGTCTGTGCAGCTAGGAACCTATAGTAGCACTCTTAACCTCACCCAATTACATATCTAACTTCGCTCCTCGCTACTCCAAGGGACTTAGCCAACCATGGTTGGGCTAAAGGAGGGAAATGGAATTACTTTGCAGGCGCTAATCTCTAGAATTTTGGCTCAGATCTCGATCCCCCTCAATGGCAATTGGGAATCTCTATATATAGCTTTCTCCTATGTTTTTCCCGCCAAAAATCCCTTCTAGAAGGTTGTCAGAGTTTGTTAGAGTTCTGTTAAAGAACGTGGGTCAGTTAGGGCTTTCTAGGGTATCTTTTGGAACCGTCGTGTCGGTCACCAAGTGCCTCGAGTTGCTTGTAGCGAGTCACTGAAGTGCAACGTGTGTAACTGAATTTATGAGAAGTTCTAAACACGATTTCGATAGGTTCAGGAAGCTTTCGACAGGTTAGAATCGAGCATTTTGGTCCTTTCGCTAGGTTCTCAGATCCGTTCGATAGGTTCCAATAGGATGAATCTTCGCTTGGAGTTTCAGCCTTCTCAGTCCTTGGTTTAGAGTATTTGATAGGTTGGAGAAACTCTTCGACAGGTTGGAAAACCATTTCGATAGGTTCCGCTCTTTATTCTGCCATTTCGATAGGTTTGCTTTCAGTCTTATCGAAAGGCTCAATCACCCTTCGATAGGTTATGTTCCAGCATTCTCATCTCGATAGGTTCAAGAGCCATTCGATAGGTTCCTTTGACTCTTCAGGCAGGTTTTTGATAGGATGGTTTCCTCTTTCCTTTCAGCTGCTCGATAGGTTCTGAGATCCTATCAAACTCCTTAATCCACACGAATTCATCCTTCTTTTGCCTTCAGGTCCTATCGAAGACTTCTTCAACTGCGTGAATTCTTCCTTTCTTTACTTTCAGCTCCTATCGACGTCTTCAGGTGACCAATCGATAGGACGTTCTCAGCCTATTTTCACTTCCTTCGCCTTGCCCTGCTGTAGCCACGCGCTCCAAGGGTCCAGTGATGTGCTACCCTCTGGTGTGCTGTTGCTAGGTTTGTCTTGTGCTGAGAGACAACTCCTTTTTGGGCATTCTTGAGTGGTTTTCTGCATTAGTACCTTCTTTTATTACTGTCTACAAAATGCACTTGACAAGAGCTTATTAGTGTACTCACAGGTTTATCAATGGTCAGGTTATAGGGTGAAAAGTGGCATTTTTCACCACTTAACACACCCCAAAACCTAAGCTTTGCTAGTCCCTGAGCAAAGGAGAATTAAAAGAAAATAAAAATGCCACTTTCGTAGGGAGTACGGGTGCATTTCGCATATGCACCAAGCCTTTTAAACCCCTAGGTGATCCCTAGTGGAGGAGTGAGTCTCCTGAGGGTTTTCAGTGAAGGTACCCACAAACTTCCCCAATAAGGTTAGTTAATTGTAGTACATCCTGCTAAACAGAGTTTCAGTGAACTAGAATAAATTCTCATCATGTCTTTTCAGTTCTAGAGGGTTTTCAGCAGAAAAATCACCAACGTAAAATATGAATTTTTGCTGTAATTCCTTCATCATCAATTGGTTCATGTCAAGGCATTGTGTCTAAAAATTGATGCAGAGTTCATCTTCTATTTAAGAATTCTATTTTAATAATGCCCCATTCAAATCAAATTTTAGACCCAAGTCTTACCAGGGCTGTAGGTCACAATAAATATAGAAGGGCGCATCATTTAACACAGCTCAAAAGCAGTTGCAACCCTCAAATAGGACTGCAAGCATGAGCATAGGCATTGCTCTAATTTATGAAAATTTCTAACTCTTTTTACCATAGATCAGACAAATTCTCATCTCCACATGACAACTCAATCAATTTTAGATTAGTAAAGTCTTTTCATTTGGTTGTAATGTGGCTTAGGGGTGAAATTGGTAAAAGAATAAAGGGGTAAAATGAGATTCAAAATTGAGAAATCAACAAGGTAAGGAGGTGATTTGCAGCTCAACCTTCATTTCAGCACAATTCCATTTACTTCTTGAACTTTCAGATTTGAGGTGATCAGTTTCTAATCCTCATTTCAATCTTTCAATGAAATGACTTCTCTTTCTCATTCTTTTTCTTTGATTTTCTTTTTGTTTTGCTTTTCTGTTTTTCTTTAAATTTTTTTATTTTTTATTTTTTTTTATGGATTAGGATGCCACAACTATACATTATATTGGCCTTCAAATATACTTTGTTCTTCTTTTTAACCAAACATCGAACCTTGCACCTCGGACTCACTTCTCCTCCTATTTCTTGAATTCCTCAGACTGAGGGTGAACTGAAATAGGTCAAAGGTTTTTGGGTTCAAATTTTCTGGTTTTCATCAAGGAAACTGGGACTTTTAAGGCTCAAGTGGTGTTTATCAAGGGCAGTTCAACGGTGGGAAAATTTTAGGCTCAAATTGTCCAAGGGATGGCCTTACTTCATGTCCTCAATGTCATGAGTGTTGTCAAGCTGTTTCAATTTGGATTTGCCTAACTTCTAGTGATTAAAATTGGATCCCATCAGTCCTTAGAGAAGAAAAATTTCCAAGGCACTCTTCAAGGAAACTTTTTCAGGCCCAAATCTCACTGGGTATGGCCTTCCATCTCATTTTTAGGGGTTGTGTCTTCACAATTTTCTCTCATTTCAGGTTTACTGCACAACAAAAATTATTTTTTACAAATTGTTGACATTTGCCTCATGAAAAATGTTAAAACTACAGCTCGTTTCAATTTTAAAAAGTTGTTTTCTTAATATCCTCTTTTTATAAAAATTCCAGTGAGAATTTACTCTAAGTAATTCCAAACACTTCATTTTAGCCTAGCTGTACTAAAAGTAACTAATTTATTGGCATACATACATGCCATACCCCCAAACCTATACTAAACAGTGTCCTCACTGTTTCCATCATATGGGGTGGAGCATGTTTTTTTTTTTTATTTGACAGCACAAAAACAGAAGCTAGTAAGAAACAAAATTATTATTAACAGAGGCAAATTACATGATTACAATGTACAAGCAGAAAGGATGTGAAAAGTAGGCCGATGGACAAAATATCCCAGACAGTTCAGGAAATCGCCCCCCTGGCTTAGGGAAATCCTCGGTCTGCATCGGGTGGAAGAGGAACTGTAAGCCAGGTAGGGAGGAAGAAAAGGAAAAAGAAAAAGGTTAGGGGGCAGGGGAATGGTTGGTGGAGGAGGATGGTGGTGGAGACACCGGTGGTGCGGTCTTCAGCCTCTTCTTCTCCTTCCTAACTTTGTCCTTTTTCTCCTTAGCAAGGATCCGCTAGACCTCCTCATATTCATCCCAGAGGAACTGCAACGGGTCAGGTTCTTTAGGCGGTAATGGCTCCAGCCAGAAGAGGTAGAGTTGTGCAGGGGTGAGCGTGGGCTTGCCATCTGCCATAGCTATGAGGAGGAGGGTAGAGGGTAGAAGGGAAGGGATGGGCCGAAGTCGAGCTATCTACATCTATTTAAGGTGAAAGTGTGAGGGAATATGAAATGGTGCATTCAATATTGTCGCCATTGATGACTAGGAATGAATGGTGAATTCAAACAATCAGCATGGGGAACGAAAAACGTGCATTAACTGGCAGCCTATATTTAGCGCTGGGAGTTTAAGGCTCGTGCTGTGTGTAGATGTACATGGTACATGTGGTAAAATGTCGGCGCAACGCAACTGCACAGTAAGCATGGAAGGAGTGAGGGGAGGAAAGTCAATTTTGATAGGGTAAGTGTAGAGTGTCGACAGGTTAAGGCTTCCTATCGAAGTCGAACAAATATGGGACAGGCAGTTAAACGCTCTCGATAGGTTTAACCCGTCCTATTGAACAAAATAAACAGGCATTCAATAGGCTAGGTTGGCTGCTTGCGATAGGTCGGTATCTTGTTGAACGGAGGGTGGATAGAACATTCACTTCGTGAGGATGCTGATGGGTGCGAACAACCTTTCGATAGGTGGGGTATTACATGTGCACTTTTGTCGATAGGTTCCAGGCAAGAGTCCAGAGCCTATCGCAAAGTTGTTCTCGCCTATCGAGAGGTCATAACACCTATCGAAATCCTCAGCAATCCTATCGACATTCACGGTTGACCTAGCGAAAAGGTCCAAATGACCTATCGAGAGGTTCAATGAGCTTAAAAACATGGCCTATGTGTGCAGAGCATTTAGCCTTAGCCCCCAGCAACTCATCTGCTACGCTACCAGTTAGCAATTTGGCCGCTGACCTTATGCCTTTGAATTCTAGACTGTTGGAACTTGACATGGCCATTTTATTGCAAAGAAAATTGTTGGAAAGAAGTATAAATCAAATAAAATACATATGATACAAATCGAAGTTATGTACTAGCTTGGAGGATCCTAAAGATCAACGGTCTCTTTAGGCTCACAAATATTGTCAACGCAAAGTTTCAGCCTCTGGCCATTGACCTTAAGGGTTCTGCCATCTGTGGGATGCATGACATCGATAGCTCTAGATGGGGAAACGTGTACCATAGTGAAAGGTCCATCCCATCTGGATTGCAGCTTCCTTGGAAAGAATTTCATTATGGAGTTGAACAACCATACCTTGTCATTGGGCTTGAACTCTTTGCGGAGAAAATGTCTGTTGTGGAAAGCTTTGGTTCTCTCCTTGTAACTTCGGGCATTTGCATAAGCCTCTATTCGCAGTTCATCCAGCTCGGATAACTGGAGTTTTCTGTGAATTCCACTAGAGTGTAAGTCTGAGTTCACTGCTTTAATGGCCCAATATGCCTTGTGTTGCAATTCAACAGGTAAATGACATGCCTTGCCATAGACTAATCTGAATGGGGACATGCCTATGGGGGTTTTATAGGCTGTTCGGTATGCCCATAAGGCATCAGTCAACTTGTTGGACCAATCTCTTCTGTCGGATCTCACAGTCTTCTCGAGAATGTGTTTGATTTCCCTGTTGGAGATCTCTACTTGCCCACTAGTTTGTGGATGGTAGGGAGTGGCTACTCTGTGGGTAACAGAGTATCGTTCCAGCAGTTTGTCAAAAGGTTTATTACAGAAGTGGCTTCTCCCGTCACTAATAATAGCTTTAGGAAAGCCAAATCTGGAGAAGATATTGTCTTTCAGGAATTGAGTGACAACTTTGTGATCATTTGTTCTTGTAGCTATGGCTTCTACCCATTTGGAGACGTAATCCACAACGACAAGGATGAAATTGTATCTAGCAGAAGGGGGAAAAGGTCCCATAAAATCGATTCCCCAGACATCAAACAGTTCAACAACAAGTATAGGTTGCAAGGGCATAGAGTTTCTCCTTATAATACTGCCCATTTACTGGCATCGATGACAAGCTTTACAGTGCTGTCGGGCATCCTTGAATAGGGTAGGCCAGTAGAAACCACTTGGAAGGATCTTGGCAGCAGTCTTGTTACCACTTAAGTGACCCCCGCAAGCCTGTTCATGACACATGATTAAGATGTTGTGAAATTCAGTTTCAGGTACACAACGTCGGATCACCTAGTCTGCACAATGCTTAAAAAGGTAAGGATCCTCCCATATGTAATGTCGAATCTGTGCAACGAATAGATTTTTATCATCCTTGCTCCAATGTGGGGGGATCCTACCTACAGCAAGGTAGTTGACAATATTGGCAAACCAGGGCATACTTATCTAGATAGTCAGAAGCTGCTCATCTGGGAAGGAGTCATTGATGGGAAAACTTGCTATGTCAGTTGTTTGGATCCTTGACAGATGGTCAGCCACCACGTTCTCAACTCCCTTCTTATCCTTAATCTCTAAATTGAATTCCTCAAGAGAAGAATCCATCTGATTAGTGGTGCTTTAGCTTCTTTTGTGGATAAGAGGTATTTCAAGGTTGAGTGGTCAGTGAACACAATAATTTTTTATCCCAGCACATAAGACCTGAATTTTTCTAAGGCAAAAACAATGGCTAATAGCTCTTTCTCAGTTGTGGTGTAATTGAATTGAGCATCAACCATTGATTTACTGGCATAAGCTACCACATAAGGTGTCTTGTCTTTTCTTTGCCCCAATACTGCTCCAATGGCAAAATCTGATGCATCACACATTAGTTCAAATGGAAAGGAAAAATCAGGGGATTGTAAAATAGGAGCTGTGGTCAAACAAGTTTTTAGCAGTTCAAAAGCAACTTGGTATTCAGCATTAAAGTCAAAAGGGACATCCTGACACAACAGGTGGCAGTGGGGTTTAGAGATTTTGCCGAAATCCTTGATGAACCTTCTGTAGAAGCCAGCATGACCCAGAAATGACCTAACTTGTTTGACAGTTTTTGAAGGGGGCAAATGAGCAATCAAATTGATCTTAGCTTGATCAACCTCGATTCCTTTGTGAGAGACAACATGTCCTAGAACAGTGCCTTGAGTCACCATGAAGTGACTTTTCTCCCAACTCAGAACTAGGTTGGTTTCCTCACACCTTTGCAGTACGGAGCTGAGGTGGTGTAGGCATTGGCTAAAATCATCTCCATAAATAGAGAAATCATCCATAAAGATCTCTAAAAACTGATCAATCATGTCAGAGAAGATAGCATACATGCATCTTTGGAAAGTGGCAGGTGCATTACACAACCCAAATGGCATCCATCTGTATGCAAAGGTCCCAAATGGGTAGGCGAATGTGGTCTTTTCTTGGTCCTAAGGGTATACAGGGATCTGATTGTACCCTGAAAATCCATCAAGAAAATAGTAGTTGGTGTTAGGATATTTTTAAGTGCTTGCTATTGACTTTATTGGAGACAGTGATAAGAATGGGGGTGAATGAAAATGAATGAAAGGTGGAGTGAAAACTATAGAGCAGCAAGCCTAAAAATTCACAGTCCTGCAAGATACAGGGCTTGTTGTAGTAAGTTTTGATAAGTAAGAGTTTGTCCCACAGGGAAAGTTGATCTAAAGCTCCAAGGGAGCTATCTTTAGTAGGCTCTCCGGATTTGACTACAGATCTGGTAATCCTAAATGGAAGGGGATTTAAGGTCACTATAATCTAAATCCTAAGGTAACTTAATGTCTAAACTACATAAAGGGTTAAGAAAGAGGGTGGAGTGTGAGAAAATAAATATAAAAGGGTGAGAAGTATGTTGTTAGGTATAGATCTGATGGGTCTTATAACTCAGACTCAGATCTACTGCTATAGAAGTCCTGTCCAATGACTACATTATCACCAAAGAGGAGGAAGGATCCAACTCACCCCTGTGCCATGATCCAATCCCTTATGGCTATAACCTGTCCACTTAAATGGTCACAGACTATCCAATAGGGGAACCACAATCCAGAGATGGGTCAGAACAAGATTATCATTGTAGGCACTACTTCATCCATGCTACAAGCTCAAGAATCCATAGAAACCTCAACCTCTAAAGCTTTGTGTGTGGGGCTAGGCCTACAAAGTGCACGAGCCTGGACACACAGGACCAGCAAGAGTTTGAGTACTAGCTTTTAAGCTTGGCTATTCACTGCTTTAGAAAGACAACAGTGATCCAGTCACAAGCCTACAATCTCTACAGCTAGATCAGATCTGCAATCTGATGGTGGGTCTATACAAATATAGGGGAGTCTGTCTCTGCACAATCTCTCACAAGGTTACAAGCACAAGTGCAGAGAAGAAGAATCTGTCTTAGATCTGTAGATTGGCCTCAACCTAGGGCTATAATCTGTCCACTTGAATGGTCACAGACTATCCACAGAGACTATCCTCCTCACAGAGGTCTAAGACAGAACAAGAACATTGCTGCCGCCACCATGTTCACAAGGCTACCAGCTCAAGCTCCCATGGGGATTTAGATTTAGTGGATCCTGTGGTGGGGGAAGGCCTGCAATGTGCCTAACCTAGACACACAGGTCACTTGGATCTAAATAAAACCTTAAAAGCAATCCTCCATTGCTTATAATACAACTTAGCAATGAAGGATCTCAAGGCAGCAGCCTTGTACAGAACAACTCACAACAAAAACACCATCCCATACATGCAATAGATCCTATTATAAAAACTCCATTAAAAACTATACCATATAATCATACAAAAGGTAGAGCCAGCAAGTGCTGGACTATGGAGAGAAGGAAAAAGGAAAAAAAAGAAAAACTCCTAAACCCTAACCTTAGCCTACTGTAATTCTACAGTCGTTTTCAAGAAGAAGCACAGAAGTCAAGACAAAAAGTCCCTTAAACCTAAGCTAGGCTTAGGCTTATATAGCAGTCGGTTCTCTATGAATTAGGGTTAGGAAAATCCTAATTTCATTAATACAATTACGGCCCATTCTTGTCCCTTGGATGCCTCGAGGCGTGTGCACAGAGATTAAAGCATTAGAGTGTGTGCCCTAACTGCTGGAAGTTCTAAGATTGCCCTTACAGAAGTTGGGAGAAGTTTAGAACCCGATCCTCGCTGAGTAAAAAAGATTTATAGATCTTGCAGTGTGGTAGAATTGGCGTCGCGAGGTTGCTTTGACATGAAGCTCTTGCAGTCGCGGGGTTGGTACTTTTATCATCGCGGGAATGCTTTGGTTGTCGCGGGATTGGTCTTTGCATTTGAATGGTGCGAGAATGGTACGCGCAGTTCGTTCCTTGATGAATCCTGCGGCGATCCTCGTGAAGAAAATAATATACATAGGCTTCTGGATCGGGCAAGCAGTTTCTTGAATGTATGTGTCCCGCGGCCACTGTGCGACAGCCTCGCGCTGGAATGCCTGGAGCTCTCTCTATTCAGTGAATCGCGCGAAGGTTGAAAACTCATCTCTTGACCTGCGCAAGTGCTTCACGAGCGCTTAAGAGTGAGCCTCGTGAGGACCACACAAAGTATACTTTTTACTCCTTGCTGACATCCGTCTGTGCGTGAATGGCGCGAAGACTGCACGACCAGTTCGGTTTCAGAAGCCCGCGACAACTGCGCTACGCATTCTTTCTGGTTCAATTGAGCCCTACGACATCTGCGCGATGCATTCCTCTTGATTTGTTTCTGCTTTGCTGTGCCTCTGTTGCAGCCAATTCTCTATCTAGGTTCAACCTTTAAACTTCTGAGGGGCTTCTGGGTCAGCAGTAGGCTTCTTGGCATGGTTAGGGGTTTATTTGCTGCAGCTGCTTATTACCTACAGAATAGACTTAAAACACATTTATTAAATGATTAAGGGTCTAACAGAGATTAAGTTAAGGGGTGAAAAGTGGTACTTTTCAGGTCTTAACAGTAGGCCTTGCTTGCCAGCTTGTCCAAGATTTGGTCTATGAAGGGAGTGGGAAGTGATACTTGCTGGTCTTTTCATTGAGTTTTCGGTAGTCTATGCATACCCTCCAACCAGTGGTCTGTCTGGTTGGGATCAGCTCTCCTGAATCAGCTTCAATAACTGTAATGCTAGATTTCTTGGGTACGACCTGGGTAGGTGCTACCCATTGTAAATCCGAGATGGGATAAATTGTCCCAGCATCTAGGAGTTTGACCACCTCCTTCATCACAACCTCCTGCATGTGTGGGTTGAGTTTTCTCTGCATCTCTCTGGAAGGTTTGGATCCTTCCTCGAGATGAATTTTATGCATGCACATAGCAGGATTTATTCTCCCAAGGTCTGCAATGGTCCAATCTATTGCCTTCTTATGCCTTTTTAGTACACGTGAGTTCTTTTTCACCTTTCGAGAGTGAGGGAAGAAGAGATTATCACAGGCAGTTTGGTGCTGTCTCCTAAAAAGGCATATTTCAAAGATTTTGGGAGCTGCTTTAACTCCACCTCTGGGGGACTGATGAGGGAGGGCAATAGGGGTGTCTGAGAGGGGGGTGGTAGGGGTAACAAAGTAGGCCTCCATAGATGGTGCTGTGTTAGTGGAGCTTCAGAAGAAACAAGTTTCACATGCTCGATCTCAGAGGTGGGACCCTGCTCTACCTCTATTTCTTTCCATACTTCGGCTAATTCATTACACCATTCCTTACCATGTAGCAACATATTCATATTTTTCTGGACAACCTCATCTATTACATCTAGAGAAAAACAATCCTCATCAGGATGAGGTTGATTGGCTGCGTTGTATATATTCAATTTGACCTTCATATTTTCAAATGACACTTTCATGATTCCAGACCTGCATTGAATACAAGTATTAGCTGTGGCCAAAAAGGGTCTGCCTAGAATCACAGTATGGAGGTGGCATTCCTACCTGGTTCCATATCCAGCACTAAAAAGTCAGCAGGATAAAAGAATTTATTAATTCCAACTAAAACATCCTCGATTATCCCCACGGATTTCCTTTTAGATCAGTCAGCCAGCTGGAGGACAACATGTGTGGGCTTTAATTTGCCTAAGCCCAACTTCTCATATCCTGAATATGAAAGCAAATTTACACTAGCTCCTAGATCTAATAGGGCTTTGTTAATGGTATGATCCCCAATGATGCAGGGGATGGTGGGGAGTCCAGGGTCTTGAAGTTTGGGAGGAGTTGCAATGGACAGGACATGCTTAACTTTTTCTGCTGAAAAGACTTTCTTGGATAGGTGTATCCTAGACTGTCTTTTATGGGTGCACAGCTCTTTTAAAAACTTGGCATAGGCTGGGACTTGTTTAATGACATCAAGTAAAGGCAGATTGATCTTTACTTGCTTGAAAGTCTCCAGCATTTTCTCAATTTTTTCTTGTCCTTTATCAAAAGGGGAAGGTGCTTGTAGTGCCTTAGGAAATGGCAAGTGTGGGATTGCTCCCTCACTTGCAGCCTTAGCCAATGGGGCCTCTTTCTTTTTGAGTTTTTTCTTTTCTTGAGGATCCTCATTATCCTCTTTATTCACAGCTGGTTGTTCCTTCAAGTCCACCATTGATGGTCTTTGTTGTGTGCTGGTAGAAATTACTTCATTTTCTTCATCCAAGTTCCTCATAGGCTCACAGCCCACTTGGTTGTCTACTAACTTTCCACTTCTCAAAGTTGTAACAGATTTAGCTTCCTCATAAGTGGAGGAAACTTCACCCACTACAAACTACCTTCGTGGATTGTCCTGCCATTGGCTAGGCAACCTTCCTCCCTCTCTCCTAGTAAGAGCATTAGATAACTGACCAAGTTGGTCCTCTATCTTTTTTATGCTTTGGTTGTGAGAGTGCACAGTTTGGGTTAAGGTGTTCAAGCTCTGTAATGAAGATAGAACTTGTTCCTCAAAGGATGGTGCTCTCACAGCTGGAGGGGGTATAGATTGCTACACAGGAGGAGCAACAGGTTAGGCCATGGGTTGATGATACTGAGGTCTTGGGGCATAACCTTCTCGATAGGGCTGGGCATTTCTGTAAGGCATGGGCTGCTGGGGCTGCTGCTGCTGCTAGCTGGGGTATCCATCTTCTCTCCACCTCAGATTGGGGTGGTTTCTCTATTGATACCCAGCAGCAGGCTGCTGCCCATAAGACTGAGCTGCAGCCACATGCTCTTTTATAAAATCTAGAAATTGGTCAGCAGATGGGCATTCTTCCATGGGATTAGCAGGGGACTGGCATATGGCACATGCCTTCACTCTGACAGCCACAGGTGACTGCATTGCTCCCATCAGCCTATCAAATTTCAGAGTTAAGCTGTCCACTTTGCTTTCCAACTCACTTGGCACACCCACTTCATATATGTTTCCCCTGGAGGTGTTCTCTTTCATCAATCTAGGAGGTTCTATATCTCTTGCTAAGGTTTCCCTTTGCATAGAGTTCTCACTAATGATATCAAAAAGCTCCCATGCTTCCTTAGCAGTTTTATGGAGATAGGTGCCACCACAGGAGGCATCTATCATATCTTTGCTTTTAACATCAATTCCCTGATAAAAGCTTTGAACCAATTGCCATTCAGGGATTTGATGGTGGGGGCATTTCTTAAGGAGTTCCTTAAATCTCTCCCAGGATTGATGAAAGTCTTCAGTTGGATATTGGGTAAAAGAGATGATACCCTTCCTCAACTGGCTGGTCTTTGACATAGGAAAGAATTTGGCCAAAAATTGACATTAGAGATCACTCCATGACTGAATACTGTTTGGTGGAAGCAAAGAGAACCAGGTCCTGGCTCTGTCCTTTAATGAAAAAGGAAAGAGTCTCATCCTGGTGGCCTCCTCCCCTAAACCTGTGATATTAAATGTAGTACACAGTCCTAAGAATTCATCAATGTGCTCATATGGGTTTTCTTTGGTCAGGTCATGAAATGAGGGCAACATTTGAATGATGGATGATTTTATCTCATAGTTTCCCTGAGCAGCTGGGAATTGAATGCAGAAGGGGGAATTGTAGACCCCTGGTGCATTAAACTCTTTAAGGGTTCTCGGCTGCTGTTGCTCACCAATTTCTACAGAATCAAATGCAACAGAGGTGGGTGTAGTTGGTCTGGATCTGAGAATGTTTCAACCTCTAGATTTAGTGGGACAATCTGAGGTTGCAAAGTTCTCCTACCAAATATACAACACTCAGATTCTGAATGCAGAACAGATCCAAACACACAACAAACAGAATCAACCAAAATTTCTAACTATTCTAACAAAAATTATCAACAGATCTGAAACATAATAGGGGAGTAGAGGGATGCAAACTACAGAGCAATCTCCAGCACGATTCTCCTCACTGGTAGCCTTAGATTTGATGAACTGCACACAAACTACTGAAAAACAACACAACTTACAAATGCAGTTAGTAAAAAAATCAAACTAAAACTATAGATCTATGATCAAAACTTAGACTTTTCAATTTCTAAATATGCCTCCCCGGCAGCGGCGTCAAAACCTTGTTGGTATGTTTGCCTTCCCTCAAATGAGGGTCTAAAATCAATAATAAAACTAGGCAGACACACTCATATAGACCTGCAAGTATTCAGGATCTGTTGTAGCAAGCTTTAAAAGAATGGTGAGTAAGGGAATGTCCACAGGGAGGCTGGTTAGAAATATGATAAATCTTCATATCTGTGTCAGATCTGGCACCCTAGCTATTACTAATTTAGCTAAAAGACAGGGGAGAGGTTTGGAATGGATTGTCACTTAAACTAGGCTACAATTAAACATAAGCTAAATTGGATCGAGTTTAGGAGCTTAGATCTTGCAGGGGAAGAGAGTAAAAAGAAGAAAATGGAGAAGAGTAGCTTGGAGGTTGGCTTTCACTGAAATCAGATTCAATTAATCATGCTACAGAGGTTCAGAGCAAACAATTCCCTCGCTGGCTTTAAGCATAGCTGCAGGGTATAAATTCCACTCCGAATCTCAGGATCCACTTAGCCTTAAGGCTATGATCTGTCCACTTTAATGGTCACAGACCATCTTATAGACTTTATTGAATCCATGGATTGCAGCAGATGAATCCAATTGAGGCCTGAGCTTAGATTTATCTTAAGGTTATGATTTGTCCACTTTAATGGTCATAGACCATCCTAGGGATCTCCTACAAAGGCAGGGTCTCAATTAGAATAAATAACACCACTACAGATGCTGTAATTCTTAGGTCACAGACTCAAGAAATCACAAGAGCATCAGATCCACGGAGATCAGATGGTATCTAAGAGGTCAACCAGTTAAATGGGTGAGCTGATCTACAACTCCTCTACAAAAATCCGATCAATCACCAAATGGAACCAAAGGAAATTTAAATCTAATTAAAGCATTCAACAAAACATTATCATTACAAACAAGGTCACTCTATAATGGAAATACTCTCAAATCTGTAGTCTGTGCAGCTAAGAACCTACAGTAGCACTATTAACCTCACCTAATTACAGATCCAACTTCGCTCCTCGCTACTCCAAGGGACTTAGCCAACCATGGTTGGGCTAAAGGAAGGAAATGGAATTGCTCTACAGGCGCTAATCTCTAGAAATTTGGCTCAGATCTCGATCCCCCTCAATGGCAATTGGGGATCTCTATATATAGCTTTCTCCTATGTTTTTCCCGCCAAAAATCTCTTCTAGAAGGTCGTTAGAGTTTGTTAGAGTTTTGTTCAAGCACGTGGGTCGGTTAGGGCTTTCTAGGGCATCTTCTGAAACCGTCGTGTCGGTCACCAAGTGCCTTGGGTTGCGTGCAGCAGGTCATTGAAGTGCAACATGTGCGCAGGTGAATTTCTGAGAAGTTCTACACACGATTTTGACAGGTTCAGGAAGCTTTCGACAGGTTAGAATCGAGTATTTTGGTCCTTTCGCTAGATTCTCAGATCCGTTCGATAGGTTCTGTTGAGGTAGTTTAAGTGCTTGCTATTAACTTTATTGGAGATGGTGATAAGAATTGGGTTAGTGAAAATCAAAGATGGATTGAAGAGCAACAAGCCTAAAAATACACAGTCCTGTAAGATACAGGGCCTGTTGTAGCAAGTTTTGATAAGTAAGAGTTTATCCCACAGGGAAAGTTGATCTAAAGCTCCAAGGGAGCTATCTTTAGTAGGCCTTCCAGATCTGGCTACAGATTTGGCAATCCTAAATGGAAGGGGATTTATGGTCACTATAGTCTAAATCCTAAGGTAACTTAATGCCTAAACTACAGAAAGGGTTGAGAAGAGTGATGGACTGTGAGAAAATAAATATAAAAGGGTGAGAAGTATGTTATTAGGTACAGATCTGATGGGTCTTATAACTCAGACTCAGATCTACTGGTATAGAAATTCTGTCCAATGGCTACATTATCACCAAAGAGGAGAAAGGATCCAACTCACTCCTGTGCCATGATCTAATCCCTTATGGCTATAACCTGTCCACTTGAATGGTCACAGACTATCCAATAGGGAAACCATAATCCAGAGATGGGTCAAAACAAGTTTATCATTGTAGGCACTACTTCATCCAGACTACAAGCTCAAGAGTCGATAGGAACCTCAACCTCTAAAGCTCTGTGTGTGGGGCTAGGCCTACAACGTGCACTAGCCTGGACACACAGGACTAGCAAGAGTTTGAGTACTAGGCATTCCTTTGCTTTAGAAAGGCAGGCGTGATCCGATCCTAAAGCCTACAATCTCTATAGCCGAGATCAGATCGCCATCCGATGGTGGGTCTATACAAATCTGAAGTCTGTCTGCACAATCTCTCACAGGGCTACAAGCACAAGTGCAGAGAAGAAGAATCTGTCTTAGTTCTGTGGATTGGCCTCACCCTAGGGCTATAATCTGTGCACTTAAATGGTCACAGACTATCCACAGAGGCTATCCTCCTCACAGAGGTCTAAGTCAGAAAAAGAACATTACTGCCGCAACCATGTTCACAAGGCTACCAACTCAAGCTCCCATGGGGATTCAGATTTAGTGGGTTCTGTGGTGGGGCTAGGCCTACAATGTGCCTAACCGGGACACACAGGTCACTTGGATCTAAGTAAATCCTTAAAGACAATCCTCCATTGCTTACAATACAACTTAGTAATGGAGGATCTCAAGGCAGCAGCCTTACACAGAACAACCCACAAAACACCAATCCCATACATGCAATAGATCCTATTACAAAACTCCATTAAAACTATACCAAATAATCATACAAAGGCATAGCCAACAAGTGCTGGACTATGGAGAGAAGGAAAAAGGGAGAAAGAAAACTCCTAAACCCTAACCTTAGCCTACCGTAATTCTACAGTCAGTTTTAAGAAGGAGTACAGAAGTTAAGTCCCAAAAAAAAGTCCTCTAAATCTAAGCTAGGCTTAGGCTTATATAGCAGTCAGTTCTCTGTGAATTAGGGTTAGGAAAATCCTAATTTCATCAATGCAATTATTGCCCATTCTTGTCCCTTGGATGCCTCAAGGCGTGTGCACAGAGATTGGAGCATTGGAGTGCGTGCCCTAATTGCTGGAAGTTCTCAGATTGCCCCTACAGAAGTGGGTAGAAGTTAAGAACTTGAGCCTTGCTAGGTAGAAAGGCTTTCCAGGTCTTATCGTGTGATAGAATTGGCATCGCGGGGTCGCTTTGACTTGAAGCTCTTGCAGTCGCAGGATTGGTACTTTGGTCATGGCGGGGATGCTCTGATCGTCGCGGGATTGGTCTTTCCATTTGAATGGCACGCAGTTCGTTCCTTGATGAATCCCGCGGTGATCCTCGCGAAGAAAACAATGTACATGGGCTTTTAGATTGCGCGAGTAGTTTCATGAAAGTATGTGTCCCGTGGCCACTGCGCGACAGCCACACACTGGAATGCCTGGAGCTCTCTCTATTCAGTGAATCGCACGAAGGTAGAAGACTCTTCTCTTGAGCTGCATGAGTACTTCGCGAGCGATTAAGACTGAACCTCGTGAGAGCCGCGCGAAGTATGCTTTTTACTCCCTGTTGACATCCATCTGTGCGCGAACTGCGTGAGGACTACGCGACCAGTTGTTGTGCTCCCTTCAGAAGTCCGCGATAATTGCCCGATGCATTCTTTTTGGTTCAATTGAGCCCTGTGACATCTGTGCGAGGCATTCTTCTTGACATTTTTCTGCTTTGCTGTGCTTATGCTGCAGCCAACTCCCCGTCTGGGTTCAACCTCCTTTCTTCTGAGGAACTTCTGGGGCAATAGTAGGCTTCTTGGCATGGTTAAGGGCTTATTTACAGCTTTTGCTTATTACCTACAGGATAGACTTAAAACACATTTATTAAATGATTCAGGGTCTAACATAGATTAAGTTAAGTGGTGAAAAGTGGTACTTTTCAGGTCTTAACACACCCCCAAACCTAATCTTTGCTAGTCCCTTAGCAAAGCTGTAACTAATTAAATGCCACTTTCGTAGGGATCACGGGTACATTTAGCATATGTACCAAGCCTTTTAAACCCCTAGGTGATCCCTAGTGGAGGAGTGAAGTCTCCTGAGGGTTTTCAATGAAGACACCCACAAACTTCACCATTAGAACAATTAAGTATAGTGCAGTTAATGACAACACAGATTTAAATGTACAAAGCTTCATTCCACACCCATTCTTTAACACTTAGAGGAAACTGCAGCAGTGTTGTAGGCCATTTAAAACTTAAAAGTTAACATGTGTTTGCATCACCACCATCCATTTTATATTAGAAATTCAATGTGTCCAATTTAGTACCTAGCTTGCCTTAAATTCAAATTTTAGGTTGGATACAACCCCAATGAAGTCAAAATTTAGACCCAATTCTTACTAGGGCTATCTCTCAACATTAACAATCTGAGGGTGTTCACATTCACAACAACTCAAGAGCAGTTACAGACTCCAAATGGGCCTGCAAGCATGAGCATAGGCAAAGCTTCTAATTTTTGATATCCTCATGAATTTTCGCCATAGATTGGATAACTCCTCATCTCCACATGACAGCTCAATTGACTTTGGATCCACAAGGTCTTTTTGAATGGGTTGTAATGTGGCTTATGGGTGAGGGATGTAAAGAATCAAGGGGTAAAAAGGGAATCCAAATTAAGAAATCAGCAAGGTAAGGAGTGATTCATGACTTCACAACCTTCATTTCAGCAAAACTTCATCTTACTTGATATATTCCAGAATCAAAGTGGCCAGCTTCTCCTCTTCTTTTCAATTTTCAGATGATGTTCTTCTCTAGACTTCTCTTTCTTTTTCTCTTTTTGTTTTTATTCATTCTTTTTTATGATTTTTTTTTTTATGATGAACTGCCACACAACTGCCATGGATACACTGCTGTTCACAAGTTGCTTTTCTTCACCTTCCACAGATGTTGGACCATTCTCAGTATCTTTAACTCCTTCTCCTTTGCCTTCTGAATTCTCAGAGTGAGGGTGAGGTTGAATCAGGTCATGAGGTTAAGGTGCAAGTATTCTGGTGTTTGTGAATGAAAAGTATGATTTTAAGGCTCAACTGGTGTATGCAAAAGGGCAGATTTTAAAAGGTTGGATTTTCAGGCTCAAACTGTCCAAATGAGGGCCTTAGATCATTTCCTTAGTATCATGAGTGCTGTCAATTAGTTTTGATTTGGAGGTGCACAACTTCTAGTGAAAAAGTCTTGATTCAATCAGTCCTCAGAGCAGAAATAATGCCAAAAAAAATACTCTTCAAAAGAAAATGATGGGCCCAAATCTCACTAGGTATGGTCATCAAATTTAACCCATGGGGTGTATTTTCATTTGTTTCTCTTCTCTTAGGTTCACTGAGTATTAACTGAAAAATTTTCTGATATTAGCTTCATGGTGGTGTCAAGATTTTAACTTTTTCAGTTTCGAAAAGTCTGCAAAAATATTTTAATTTTTTACAAGTTTCCTCATTCTATCAAGTTAAGTGGAAATTGACTTTATTCATCCCAGTTATACCACCATTACTATACTAAAATTAACTATTCTATTGGTAGACCTATCCTGTCACACCCCCAAACCATGAGGAGCAATGTCCTCACTGGTTCAAAGGTGAGAAAATGTAGTAGAGTCCAGTCAGAACAAATAAGCACAGACTAAGACAGAGAAACAAAAATAATAATAAAAAAAAATGCTAACTGAATAGTATAGAACTAAAAGAAACTTTCATTAAAATAAAAAGAAAATATTACAAAAAGATGTAAAAAGAAAAGACAAAATGGGGGGGGGGGAGAGAGGGATCAAGGGGGAGTCGTGGGGGAGGGTTTGAGGAAGATGGTGGGGGCCTCTCGACACATTAAAAATTGACCATTCAAGCAAGGACAATAAAAATCAACCTCCCACATTATGCATTCAAACAAAAACTATCAATTAAAGAGCAGTAAGCATCAAACCAAGCATAAAAAGTTCAAACCAGACAGGTTTAGATTCAGATGGGACCACTAACATTTCCTAGAGAATTTGAACAAAAGAAAGCAAGATAAATATACCAAAACCAAAATACATATAATACAATAATGACACCCTGTGGATCAGTTTAAAGAAGGATCCCCGTGAAAGTGAATGGTGTCCATGGGTTCGGCAAGTTTTTCAAAACAAGGCTTAAGCCTCGGACCATTCACCTTCAAGGTTCTCCCAGACTTAGGATCCTTGATTTCCACAGCACCAGATGGGGAAACATGCATGACAATGTAGGGACCTTCCCATCCGGATTTTAATTTGCCAGGAAAGAATTTAAGTTTGGAGTTAAACAACCAAACCTTATCACCAGCTATGAAACTCTTTCTCAACAGCCCCTTGTCAAAGAAAGCTTTGGACCTTTCCTTGTAGATCCGGGCATTGGCATACGCATCCATCCTTAACTCATCCAATTCTGACAGCTGTAACAACCTGTGATGACCAACAGAAGTTAGGTCTAGATTTAAATGTTTAATGGCCCAATAGGCCCTGTGTTCTAACTCCACTGGGAGATGAAAAGCCTTGCCATAAACCAGTCTGAAAGGGGACATACCGATGGGAGTCTTATAGGCAGTCCTATAAGCCCAAAGTACATCATTAAGCTTGTCAGCTCAATCTTTCCTATCAGTCCTCACAGTCTTCTCAAGGATGTGCTTGATCTCCCTATTAGAAATTTCAACTTGCCCACTGGTTTGTGGGTGGTAGGGAGTAGCAATGCTATGGGTGACAGAATATTTCTTGAGCAAGCTCTCGAAATTTATGTTGCAGAAATGGCTACCCCCATCACTGATAATGGCTCTAGGGGTGCCAAATCTCGAGAAGATATTCTGCTTTATAAACTTGAGGACAACCTGATTATCATTAGTTCTTGTGGCAATGGCTTCTACCTATTTGGAAACGTAATCCACTGCCACTAAGATGAAAGGAAAACTATTTGAAGGAGGAAAGGGGCCCATGAAATCAATACCCCACACATCAAACAATTTCACAACAAGGATGGGCTGCAAAGGCATTGAGTTTTTGTTGACAAGTGAAAAATACCATTTTTCACCCCTAAACTTAAGTCTTGATAGACATTTGAGAGAACTAAATAAGTGTTTTAAGTGCCTATGTTGCAGCTAACAATAAAGACAGGCTTAACCATAAAAACAGCTTAAAAGGGCCAAAAAGATGACAATCCATGTCAGTCCAAAGGAAGGAAGTGAAGAAACAACCTCATCAGCTGTTGAAAGGTCTAAAGTGAAGAGGCAAAAAAACTGTAAGAGAAGTAGGGAACAATTCGAACAGAGAAATGCACTACAGAGTTCTTTTCGCAAAGAACTTGCACTTTTCGTAAAGAACCTTGAACTCTGCGAAAAGGACTAAAACTCCAGGCTTAGCTTTCGAAGAGCATCTGAACTCCTCGAAGAGAAGATTGAACTTTGCGAAAAGTAGAAGACACAATTCGAAGAGAAGATTGAACATTGCGAAAAGAGCATCAGAAGTCACAACACTCTGCGAAAAGGTATTCTGGAGATGCACAGCTTTAACAAGGGCAATTCAGTAATCTGTTGCACGTGTCCCAATGTATTTTAAAACCTAGGGACATTCCAGAGGGTTCTAAGCATGAAGCGAAGGAATATTCCACCCCACGTGAGCACCTAGAGAGGGAATAACTTGGCGGGAACTTCTAGAAACTCTAAACAAACTTTCAAAATGCATAACAGAATTGATGCCTTTTCACCGATTGGTGAACGGATCAAGGAATTCTAATTGGCGTAGATCTGGATCCCGTGCTTTCGACTACCATTGGTCAATCTGATCCGAGAACCTACGATTGGTTGATACACATCCGAGTGGACTGGGAAAGCTATAAATAGGCAAGTATTTGCCCAATTAGGGCATCCAGTTTTGAGTTTCATTTCTAATCCCCATTTCCGGCCAGACTTATGCGCAATCCTTATAATAGTCTACTTGTACTTGCATTTGAGAGTCAGTGAGATATCTTCTTTGTAACTCAAAGGAGAGTTTGCATCCAAGACTGTAAATCCGAGAGCTGTTAAGCCGTGCTCTGTAAATTGTAAGGATGAATTTTAAAAGGTTGCTGTGAACTATGCATTCTCCATTGGACTCATGTCAAGGGTTCCCTCTGATCTCCTCAGTACATTAGACTCCTTTAGATTCATTGTTTTGCATGAAATTTCCCTTGATTCATTAATCCTGTAAGAATTAGTGTTGGCAACCTAGTCTCTTACAACATTTGTAGTGATGTTTCTTGTTCTGAATTGAGGAGTTGGATTAAAGACTATTGGATGGTTTGTGGCCATTAAAGTGGACAGACCATAGCCATAAGTGTAAGCCTAATCCTTGAATTAGATTTATCTCTCTTACATCTGTGCTGGTAGCCAGATGAAGATTGGATCACCTCTGTTGAGCTGCAGTTATTCTCATTAGATTTCAAAGACCAAATCAGATTTAGATATTACTTCTCCATCTTTGTTTCAATCACTCCCCCAACTCGGATCTGGATCATTTAGTTTAAATTTTTCTTTGTTTTTAGTTAGTTAAACGTGACAAATTCAAACCTCTCATCTTATTAGTTTTCTAGATAGGATAAGAAGCCAGATCTGGTAGCTCAGATTTGGAGATTTATCTTACATTTTAGACAAATTCTCTGTGGATGATCTTTTCACTCACTTACTTTTAAAACTTGCTACAATTGGCCCTGATCTTGCAGGCTAATTCTCTTCTAACTGTGCTGATATTTCTTTATTTGTTTATATAGTCTAGAGCCACTGTAATTTAGCAGCTATAAATCTGTTTTCAAAACTCACATAAATCAAGCATACTAAGAAGAAACAACAGTTTCTTTTGGACAGCCCTCCTAATTTTTGACATCTTTCACAGGTCATACAATGTGTATTGGCATCTCTGAATAAAGAAGGCCAATAGAACCTACACTGCAAGACTTTGTCAGCTATTTTTCTTCCACTAAAGTGGCCTCCACAGGCATTTTCATGGCACATGGCCAGAATATTGGGGACATCACTCTTGGGAACACATTTCCGGATGATCTAGTCTACACAATACTTGTATAAGCAAGGTTCTTCCCAGAAAAAGAATTTGACCTGTGAGAAAAACAAGTCTTTGTCCATTTTTGTCCAATGGGCAGGAATCTTGCCTATAACTAGATAATTGACAATATGTGCATACCAGGGAACCAAGGATTGGATGGCAAATAATTGCTCATCCGGGAAGACATCATTTGTAGCAAGGTCATCAACACCTTTTTCCAAAACAATTTTGGACAAGTGGTCAGCCACCACATTTTCTACACCCTTTTTGTCTTTGATTTCAATGTCAAACTCCTGCAATAGGAGTATCCATCTAATCAACCAGGGCTTTGCATCCTTCTTGGACAATAGGTACTTCAATGCTGAGTGGTCAGTAAAGATTACAGTTTTAGACCCAAGTAGGTAAGGTCTAAATTTGTCCACAACAAAAACCACTGCCAGAAGCTCTTTCTCAGTTGTTGTATAATTCAGCTAAACTCCAGCAAGTGATTTGCTGAGATAGGCAATGACCACAGACAACTTATCTTTTCTCTGGCCCAAAACAGCACCTATTGCCAGGTTGGATGCATCACACATCAACTCAAAGGGGAGTGTATAGTCAGGTGTTTGGAGTACAGGGGCAGAGGTGAGGCAAATTTTCAAAATTTCAAAAGCCTCAAGACATTCAGCAGAAAAGTCAAAGGGCACATCCTGGCAGAGTAGGTGGCACAATGGTTTAGCAATTTTGCTGAAGTCTTTGATAAACCTCCTGTAGAATCCAGCATGTCCAAGGAAGGATCTGATTTATTTGACTGTTCTTGGAGGGGGAAAATTTGCAATGAGGTCAACTTTGGCCTTGTCTACCTCAATAATATCTTTAGAGACTACATGGCCCAACACAATTCCTTGTGTTACCATGAAGTGGCTCTTTTCCCAACTTAAGACCAAATTGGTCTCCTCACATCTTTGCAAGACCAGGTTGAGGTGCTGCAGACATTGGCCAAAACTGTCCCCATATATAAAAAAATCATCCATAAAAATTTCCAAGAATTTGTCAATCATATTAGAAAATATGGCATACATACACCTCCGAAAGGTGGCTGGGGCATTACACAGCCGAAAAGGCATCCTTCTGTAAGTAAAGGTGCCAAAAGGGCAACTAAATGTAGTTTTCTCTTGATCAAGAGGGTGCATAGGGATCTGGTTGTACCCTGAGTACCCATCAAGAAAATAGTAAAAAGCTTTCCTAGCTAACTTATCCAAAATTTGATCAATAAAGGGGAGAGGGAAGTGGTCTTTTTTGGTCTTGGAGTTGAGCTTTCGATAATCGATGCAAACTCTCCGGCCAGTGGTCTCCCTGGCTGGTCTCGACTCTCAGACTGATTTTATCAACATTATGCGGACTTCTTGGGCACCACCTGAATAGGTGCCACCCATTCAGAATCAGAAATGGGGTAAATTACCCCAGCATCCAGCAATTTGATGATTTCTTTTAGGACCACCTCCTGCATGTGAGGATTCAGTTTCCTCTGCATTTCCCTGGAGGGTGTTGAGCCCTCCTCTAGATAGATCCTATGCATACAGATTGATGCATCAATCTCTCCTAGATCAGCAATGGTCCAGCCAATTGCCTTCTTGTGCTTCCTTAAAACTGTTAGCAATTCCTCCTCTTGTTCATTGGTAAGAGAAGAGGAGATAATTATAGGAAGTTTTTTGTCTTTCTCAAGGAAAGCATATTTCAATGTATTTAGAAGCTTCTTGAGCTCCAAATCAGGGGCTTGTTGGATGTATGACAGGATTGGTGCTTTGTTGGTTTGAGAAAGGGGCAGCAATGTAGGTTTCCAAAGGGAATGTTGCACTAAGCCCACACAAGACTTCAATGTGGACATGTCTTCTGGCATTAAAGCTGGGCTTCCTTCCTCTACCATGTTCTAAACTTCAGTTAAATTTGTGACAATGTTGCCCCACTCCAGCAGAGTGGGCAGTTCTTCTTCAACAACATCTTCTAGTACATCCACTGCGAAGCATTCCTCATTGTCCAGCTGAGGGTACTTTACACTGTTGTACACATTAAGCACAACTTTCATATGTCCGAAAGTTATCTCCATGATCCCAGACCTGCATTGAATGCATGCATTGGCAGTGGCCAAGAATGGTCTGCCCAAAATAACAGGTATCGGGGATGTACTCTTATTGCAGTCCATGTCCAAAACAAGAAAGTCTACAGGGTAGAAGAACTTATCTACCCCCACCAAGACATCTTCAACCACTCCCATGGGTCTCCTCTCAGACCTATTAGCCATCAATAGCATAATGGGGGTGGGTTTAAGCTCCCCCAAACCTAGCTGCTGATACACACTGTATGGCAGCAGGTTAACACTGGCTCCAAGGTCTAGAAGGGCCCTTCCAATTGTGTGGTCGCCAATTATATAGGGAATAGTGGGTATCCCTGGGTCTTGCAACTCCTCAGGCATTGTCATGCTTAATACAGAATTAACTGTATTAGTTGCAAAGACCTTTTTGGACAAATGGCCTCTGGCCTTTCTTTTTTGAGTACAAAGGTCTTTCAGAAATTTTGCATAGGCTGGGACCTGTCGGATTGCATCAAGCAGGGGTAAATTGATTTTTACCTGCTTAAAGGTCTCTATCATTTCCTCTATCTGTGCATTCCCCTTATCAAAAGGGGCAGGGCCACTCAAAGCTTGAGGAAATGGCAGTTGAGGGACTGCTGGTTCCTCAGCTGCAAGCCTATGACTGAACTTATGTTTTTTTCTTTTTTCTTCTTTTATTTCCTGTTGAGGCTTAACTACAGTCTCTTTATTTTTCCCTTGTTGAAGGGTAGCAGGCAACTCCTGGCTCTGTGCTCTAACAAAGTCTCTTTCACTTTCACTCGACAGTTCTTTGGGAATGACCTCCCTTTGTTCCTTTCCCACCTGGTTGTCTACCAGCCTGCCAGACCTTAGGGCTGTGATGGCATTAGCCCCCTCAAAATTTGAGGAGCCTTCTCCCATCGAATATTGGCCCTTAGGGTTGGCTACTGGCTGGCTTAGCAACCTGCCCTCTTCTCTTTTGGCCAAGGCATTGGCTATTTAGCCAAACTGCTCTTCTATTTTCTTTATGCTTTGATTGTGAGAAGTCATAGTCTGATTCAAGGGTCCAAGGCTTTGCAATTGGGTCAAAACCTAATCCTCAAAAGAAGCACTTCGGGGCTGAGGTGGGGGAACTACCAACTGATTTTACTGCTGGGGCTGCTGCTGATGTTGGAAATCTGACCTTGGGGCATATCCCTGGTTAAACTGCTGCTGTGGCCTTTGAGGTAAGGCAAACATCTGTTGTGGCTGCATATAATTGTCTTGCCTCCACCTCAAATTTGGGTGGTCTCTCTATTGGTAACCAGCATTTTGGTGCAAGTATCCATATGGCTGTTTGTTGTAGCCACTAGATTGTTGCTGTCCAAATGATTGGGTAGCAGTAGCCTGTTCCATCACGTACTCAGGATATTGCCCTATAGATGGACACTCTTCCACTGTGTGTTGTGGAGATTGGCATATCAGACATGCCTCCATCACTTGTGCAGCCATTCGGGGCTGCACCACAGTTAAAAGTTTATCAAACTTATCCGAAAGATTGGCCATCTGCATTCTCAGGTCATCATTTCCCCTAACTTCATACATCCTTCCTTTGGAAGTTTCAGCAAGCCCCAGGTTAGGAGAAGGCTCTTGAACAGTTCGAGATGAGGACATCTTTTGGAAAGCATTTTCATTGATGACCTTAAACAAGTCCCATGCCTCATCAGCTATTTTATGCATATACGTTCCACCACAAGAGGCATCTACCATGTCTCTGCTTTTCTCATCAATCCCATTATAGAAGCTCTGGACAAGCTGCCAGTCAGAGATCTTGTGGTGGGGACATTGTTTGAGCATCTCCTTAAATCTGTCCCAGGATTGATTATAATCTTCAGTTGGGGATTAGGCAAAAGCAAGTATTTCTTTCCTCAACAGGCTGGTTTTGGTCTCTGGGAAAAATTTGGTCAGAAATCTTATCTGGAGGTCTTTCCAAGTGGTGATACTGTTGTTTGGGAGAGTAGACAACCAGGTGCTGGCCCTGTCCTTTAGGGAGAAAGAAAAGAGCCTTAACCTAGTGGCTTCTGGTCCCAAAGCAGCAATGGAGAATGTCGTGCACAGGGCCAATAATTGGTCAATGTGCTTGTAAGGGTCTTCCGTGCTAAGCCCATGGAAAGAGGGAAGCATTTAGATGATGGAGGTTTTAATCTCATAGTTTCCCTGAACATCTGGGAATTGAATGCTGAATGGAGAATTATAATCATCAGGAGCATTCAATTCCTTCAATGTTTTGGGTTGCTCTTCACCCATGTCTGCTGTCTCAATTTCATTAGGGGGCTCGACTGTGGTGTGTCTGTGCCTTCTCGGTCTTCTACCCCTTTCTATCTCAAAGTTAGGAGGCTTTAATGTAGGACTGAGGGATCTCCTTCCTAACATGCACACGCACCAACAGCAGGGAAGACTAGTCGCAGACACATTGCACTTAACAAAATTACAACTATCCTAATAACCTGCTATGGAACTTTCAAAAGAGAAGTAGACTGAGTTTTGAGGGTTAAAGAAGTGCAAATAGAGGTAGCTAGACTCCCAGTGCAATTCTACTCTCCTTCTTTGCTACTGTCCAGATCTGTAAGAAAAAATTCTAAATGTAAATCAGCAGTATCAATTATTCATAAGTACGGCTACTAAAGAATAAAGAATACAAAAATCTAGGGTCTACTAATAGATCAAGGGTCCCCGGCTACGACACTAAAAACTTGTTGAGGTAGTTTAAGTGCTTGCTACTAACTTTATTGGAGATGGTGATAAGAATTGGGTTAGTGAAAATCAAAGATGGATTGAAGAGCAGCAAGCCTAAAAGTTCACAGACCTGTAAGATATAGGGCCTGTTGTAGCAAGTTTTGATAAGTAAGAGTTTGTCCCACAGGGAAAGTTGATCTAAAGCTCCAAGGGAGCTATCTTTAGTAGGCCCTCTCCATCCGGCTACGATCCGCAAACCTAAATGGAAGGGGATTTATGGTCACTATAGTCTAAATCCTAAGGTAACGTAATGCCTAAACTACAGAAAGGGTTGAGAAGAGTGATGGAGTGTGAGAAAATAAATATGAAAGGGTGAGAAGTATGCTATTAGGTACAGATCTGATGGGTCTTATAACTCAGACTCAGATCTGCTGCTATAGAAATCTTGTCCAATGGCTACATTATCACCAAAGAGGAGAAAGGATCCAACTCACTCCTGTGCCATGATCCAATCCCTTATGGCTATAACCTGTCCACTTGAATGGTCATAGACTATCCAATAGGGGAACCACAATCCAGAGATGGGTCAGAACAAGTTTATCATTATAGGCACTACTTCATCCAGGCTACAAGCTCAAGAATCCATAGGAACCTCAACCTCTAAAGCTCTGTGTGTGGGGCTAGGCCTACTGTGTGCACTAGCCTAGACACACAGAACCAACAAGAGTTTGAGTACTAGCTTTTAAGCTTAGCTGTTCACTGCTTTAGAAAGACAGCAGTGATCCAGTCACAAGCCTACAATCTCTATAGCCAGATCAGATCTGCCATCTGATGGTGGGTTTATACAAATACAGGGGAGTCTGTCTCTGCACAATCTCTCACAAGGCTACAAGCACAAGTGCAGAGAAGAAGAATCTGTCTTAGTTCTGTGGATTGGCCTCACCCTAGGGCTATAATCTATCCACTTGAATGGTCACAGACTATCCACAGAGGCTATCCTCCTCATAGAGGTCTAAGTCAGAACAAGAACATTGCTACTGCCACCATGTTCACAAGGCTACCAGCTCAAGCTCCTATGGGGATTCAAATTTAGTGGGTCCTGTGGTGGGGCTAGGCATGCAATGTCCCTAACCTGGACACACAGGTCACTTGGATCTAAGTAAAGCCTTAAAGACAATCCTCCATTGCTTAAAATACAACTTAGCAATGGAGGATCTCAAGGCAGCAGCCTTGCACAGAGCCACTCACAAAACACCAATCCCATACATGCAATCGATCCTATTACAAAACTCCATTAAAACTATACCAAATAATCATACAAAGGCATAGCCAGCAAGTGCTGGACTATGGAGAGAAGGAAAAAGGGAGAAAGAAAAGTCCTAAACCCTAACCTTAGCCTACCGTAATTCTACAGTCGGTTTCAAGAAGAAGGATTATAGAAGTCAAGTCCCAAAAAAAAGTCCTCTAAACCTAAGCTAGCTTAGGCTTATATAGCAGTCGACTCTCTGTGAATTAGGGTTAGGAAAACCCTAATTTCATCAATACAATTACGGCCCATTCTTGTCCCTTGGATGCCTCAGGACATGTGCATGGAGATTGGAGCATTGGAGTGCATGCCCTAATTGCTGAAAGTTCCTAGATTGTCCTTTCAGAAGTGGGGAGAAGTTAAGAACCCGAGCCTCGCTAGGTAAAAAGGCTTTTTAGGTCTTATCGCGTGATAGAATTGGCATCGCGGGGTCGCTTTGACTTGAAGCTCTTGCAGTCGCGGGGTTGGTACTTTGGGCATCGCGGGGATGCTCTAGTCTTCGCGGGATTGGTCTTTCCATTTGAATGGTGCAGGAATTACACGCGCAGTTTGTTCCTTGATGAATCCCACGGCGATCCTCGTGAAGAAAATAATGTACATGGGCTTCTGGATCGCGCGAGTAGTTCCTTAAAAGTATGTGTCCCGCAACCACTGCGCGATAGCCGTGCGTTGGAATGCCTAGAGCTCTCTCTATTCAGTGAATCATTCGAAGGTTGAAGACTCATCTCTTGAGTTGCACGAGACTGCTCGAGTGCTTCATGAGTGCTTAAGACTGAACCTCGCAAGAACCATGCGAAGTATGCTTTTTACTCCCTGCTGACATCCATCTGCGCGCAAACTGTGCGAGGACTGCGTGACCAGTTGTTGTGCTCCCTTCAGAAGTCTGCGACAACTGCATGACGCATTCTTTCTGGTTCAATTGAGCCCTACGTCATCTATGCGAGGCATTCTTCTTGACATTTTTCTACTTTGCTGTGCCTATGCTGCAACCAACTCTCCGTCTGGGTTCAACCTCCTTTCTTCTGAGGAACTTCTGGGGCAATAGTAGGCTTCTTGGCATGGTTAGGGGCTTATTTGTAGCTTCTGCTTATTACCTACAGGATAGACTTAAAACACATTTATTAAATGATTCAGGGTCTAACAGAGATTAAGTTAAGGAGTGAAAAGTGGTACTTTTAAGGCCTTAACAGGTTTTGATAGGATGAATCTTTGCTTGGAGTTCCAGCCTTCTCAGTCCTTGGTTTAGAGTATTCGACAGGTTGGAGAAACTCTTCGACAAGTTGGAAAACCATTTCGACAGGTTCCGCTCTTCATTCTGCCATTTCGATAGGTTTGCTTTCAATCTTATTGAAAGGCTCAATCACCCTTCGATAGGTTCTGTTCCAGCATTCTCATCTTGATAGGTTCAAGAACCATTCGATAGGTTCCTTTGACTCTTTAGGCAGGTTTTCGATAGGATGGTTTCCTCTTTCCTTTCAGCTGCTCGATAGGTTCTGAGATCCTATCGAACTCCTTAATCCACACGAATTCATCCTTCTTCTACCTTCAGGTCCTATCGAAGACTTCTTTAACTGCACAAATTCTTTCTTTCTTTGCTTTCAGCTCCTATCGACGTCTTCAGGTGACCAATCGATAGGACGTTCTCAGCCTATTTTCACTTCCTTCGCCTTGCCCTGCTATAGCCACGCGCTCCAAGAGTCCAGTGATGTGCTACCCTCTGGTGTGCTGTTGCTAGGTTTATTTTGTGCTGAGAGATAGCTCCTTTTTGGTCATTCTTGAGTGGTTTTCTGTATTAGTACCTTCTTTTATTGCTGTCTACAAAATGCACTTGACAAGAGCTTATTAGTGTGCTGACAGGTCTATCAATGGTCATGTTATAGGGTGAAAAGTGACATTTTTCACCACTTAACAAGGGCACGGTCGGCACTTAAATCAAAATTGCATTCTTGATTTCATTTTTGAAGATTTTTTCTATTAATTCCCCATCCTCTTCAAGAATTGAGTTGAAACTTAGACCATCAATGTGACAGCCCGAATTTTCTTACCCCAAAATTCATGCTGTTAGATCATACACATGATCTGAAATATAGAGTCAATTTGGTATCGAAGTGCTAAATTCGCATCGTGACAGCTCGAACTTTCAAGAAATGGATAATTGGAATGATTGAACCATCAAGTATTGGGTATGTTCACATAAGAGTGGAAGCAAAGCGGATAAAGGCAAAACATATGACATAATATCTCAAAAAGATTCCCATCATTCTATCATAACAAAAAATAAAGAAGCTATAAGACCACCGGTGACGGCCGACCATGACCTAAATAGTGGTTTACAAATCCATACAACTATACAGAGTCTTAATCCAAAAACTATACCAAGTGTCAAAAAACTCAAAAGGACATCCACACTACGTGGAGTTCAAAAGAGCAGATCTAGGGAAAGAACTCGTCTGGTGGCAGGTCCTCCTTTTCTGGGATAAAATTGGGATCCTCCTCTTATTCCAGATCCCTCTCAACGTCTAAACCTATAGACGTGACCCATAGTCGAGGAATGAGATACAGTCCCAGCTCAAAAGGGAGAAAACAATGCTAAATTACATCTGATCATTCTTATTCATGATCTTGACAGAGTAAAAAAAAACATTTCAAATTCACATCTTATCAAAAATACATTAGATTTTCAAAACAAAGAATTTAACCATAATATCAAAACATATTATATCATGAATGTGGATAACATACTTAAAAACAATGCATATTAGGTCAATCAATTGAAACAAAAATCGAAGCATATCAATGGAGCAAGTCATGAGTACGTATAGCAAGGAATTCCAAGAGTGGTACCGAGAAGTAAAGCCCCTGAGCTAAGTTAACAGGGTCACTTGAATCGAGAGGTCCAGCCCCTGAGCTAAGTTAACAGGGTCACTTGAACCGAGAAGTCAAGCCCCTGAGCTAAGTTAATAGGTCACTTGAACCAATAAGTCAAGCCTTTGAGATAAGTTAATAGGGTCACTTGAACCGATAAGTCAAGCCCCTGAGCTAAGTTGACAGGGTCACTTGAACCAAGAAGTCAAGCCCCTGAGCTAAGTTAACAGGGTCACTTGAACCGAGACTAAATATACATACAAAATTTGAATGTATATACGAAGCAAGAAAACAAATTCACAAGTCAAAACTAGAATTGGAAACTTATTGAATCAGGCACAACAATTATCTCAAGATTTCGGAGTACAAGGTAATGCAATTTATGTGCGGAAAATCAAATTATAGCATTCAAAGCATTTCAAGATTTCATTAATAACATTTCTAGAAAGTATATTATATTTAATACTTGCATCATTGGCACAAATTCGAGAAAAACAAGTAATCTGGCAAAGGTATTCTTCCTTATCTTAAAATCGAAACTCACAAAAAAAATGGCACGGATCGAAGCGAAATTCTTCTCAAAGGTTCCTCGAATTTACCCTTGATCACATACAACACATACCCTAAGTGTTAACAAATCTCACTTGTCACAAAACAATGTCTCATTTGGTGTTAAAGGGCCAAAACCCAATTCACAGAAGCATGGTACCTCGCTGCGGCGAGCTACAGGGTCGCCACGGTGAGATGTACAAGTGCCATGTGACATACAGTGTTTCGCCGTGGTGAGATTTCACAGAGCCAAATTGGCTTGTATTTCAGTGTGGCACTCGCCGCGGCAAGCGCTTCAGGACACTTCTCGCCGCGGTGATCCTGATGTGCTCGCATGTCCTTTTGTTTTGTCTTCTAGCTTTGTAAACTAAATTCTTGTTGTATAATCCTCATCCTACATATGTAATTGACCTAATTTTTATATTATCGAGTTAAATCTAACACTCTATCTTAGTTTTGATCGTGCATGCAAACGTCTCGAGGCATCAGATTTCAAGAATTCGGCTATTACGCCTTTCACACGCCCGACTCTCGAATTTCATCGCATGAGATTCCAGAATTGCCTAAATAGAATCTAGATTTAGGAAATCGAGACTTACGAAGTAGATTTAACACGCTTACCCTTGCGGATTCCTCACATGCGAAGTCTCCAATCTTCGGTGTGGAGATTTCTCATTGTTTATGTGTTCAACCGTCCGATTTCTTGATCGAAGGAGTTCGAGGTTTGGGAGATCGTGATCTCATGGGATGAATTTTCTAGGGAGAAGGGTGAGTTCGAAAATTGAAGGGCAGTGATCTCATGATTTGGAATTTCTCCAAGAGAAGGGTTGTTCTCATGGCTCTAGCTCCTCACGACTTTGGTGTTCTCAAATTGTGTATGACACCATGCGTGGGAAGCACTTATATACCCATGGGTCGTGATTCAGTGTGCAGCTGGTACGTCAACTTTCATGTACTGGCCTATAAAACACATACCAAAACTAAGGGTTCAATGTTCATACTGGGTCTTGATCCCCTGACCATGTGCTTAATAGTTCAAACCCTTTACCAGAGGTGTTCTCAAGGGGTTCATGCACCTATGCACGAAGTTAGATATATAACCTCTTTACCCAAGAGTGTATATTTCTTCAATAGTAATTTGAAAACTTAAGGCGTGCAGTGAGTACATTGATAACCGCATACTCCATTGTACGTGTTAAGGTTTAAATTCGGGTTGTTACAATCAAGCTTTGGTGATTTGTAGAAGGCAGCCCCAATATCCTCTTTGCTCTAAATGATAGTGTCGTTCACAACAAAGTCTCCAACTACCACTTGCCATATAATGGAAGAAATTAGTGTTTCATCACCCTCTTTCAACCACCTGACCCTTGATTTGTTTTGCCAAAGAATCTCCTCTTCTTTAAATTTTTTATTGCACTCAACCATACAATGATTTGTCCTTAGAAATCTTCTCGATTTCTCCTCTCTAATTCCGAAACACTCGAAGTCCACATTCTTTTTTAACAAGTGTTTTCTTGCCTTTCACATTCGAACATTGAACAAGACTCAGTTCTACAAATTAGAAATTTGGCATATCTTGATTTCCAACAATGTTAAGAGTTAGCATACGTCTCTCATGTTTCTCCCCTCAATGGGATCACAGCTCTCCTAAACTATTTGCACATTTGTTCTGCCTCATAAAATTCCTCTATGAAAAGCAAATTAATTGTACCAGTATATGCATGATAACATTGTTGAAGAAACACATGTTGAGCAACGATACTAGTTGATTAGGGGAATAAATAATGCTAACAAAGTAATTACATCCTAATATAAACAACAAGAATCCCCTACTAATAAACCGAAATATATATATATATATATATATATATATCATAAACAAATGTTGAAAGTAAATATATGCTCAAAATCATAATTTCAAAAATATAACAACTGTTACCAGTGAATCTAATATAGCATGTAAAGGAAAAAGAAAGACTAATACTTGAAATGTCACAGAAACATGGTGTAATGCCAAAGAATCAAGGAAAATCAAAGCATAATTTATGAGAATCAAGACACAATCTGTGATTAGCAAATCATGGAATATCATGACATAATTTGTGAGAATCAAGACACAATCTGTGATTAGCAAATCATGGAATATCATGACATAATCTGTGAGAATCGGGACACAATCTGGGATTAGCAAATCATGGCATAATCTTTGAGAATCAGGACACAATCTGTGATTAGTAAATCATGTATATAAAATTAGAATATAGTCTGTAATTAGAAAAATTAGATGTTGTAATTAGATTGTAATTTATATACCTATTTGGGGATTCAACCCTCTATAAATTCTGTCATGCTCCTCTATGGAGACAGTCAATTCAACCCAATCTATTTATCTTTATAATTTAGTTATGGTATCAAAGCTACTTCGATTGAGTTTTGTGAAGCATTCAGCAGGCTGTTGTTCTTGAAGAATCTAACCAGCAAGTTGCTGCCTTTTGTGTTGTTTAGATCCAGCAAGAATCATTCTACTGTAATCGTTCTATTGCAGTCCTTTAAGCTGTTCAAGACATTTGTTCTTTTTTATTGTTGATCCAGAAGTCATTCTAGTGACGTGTTGTCCTTATCATCATGTCTGACACAGATGAGTTTGAGATCCTATCTGCTCATTTTGATGGAATGAACTATTTTTTATGGGAGTTTCATTTTCGATCCTTTGTGCAAGGCAAAGATCTATGGGGACTAATTGATGAAACTAATGTCCAATCAGATGAATCTAATCCAAAAGAGTTACGTCAGTGGCATGCTAACAATGCCAAGATTGATAGTTGGATTCAAAGTTTTGTTGAACTAAGCATCGCTCTCAATCTGTGTCCATATTGCATGCCACGTGCCATGTGGGATTATCTAGCTAGAGTTTATCGACAAGCAATTGACGCTAGGCATTTTCAACTTGAACATGAAATTTTAGTTATCACTAGGGAGACAAGAGCATTCAAGCATATTATTCTGGATTCATGGCGGTGTGGCTGGAGCATGATTCGATCATCTATGAAGGGTGATCAGATCAGACTTCGATTACTCTTCAAGCTACTCAGGAGACCTCGCATTGACATCAATTTTTGATGAAACTTTGAGATGAACATGAATCTATCAGAGGCAATCTTCTCAATTGAATGCATCCTCCTTTTGTTGATGCATGCTTTCAGGAATTACTTCGGGAAGAACAATGACAACGAGCACAAGCGACTCTCTCTCATCAATGGGAAAACACTTGTCCATCTGATGTTGCTTTTGCTGCTCTACGAGGAAGAACTCAAGATTTATCAAAGATTTAGTGTTTTAGCTGTAAGGAGTTCGAACATTATGCTAATCAATGTAAGAAAGGAAAATTATGCAATTATTGCAAAACCATTGGTCATGTAATCTTTGAATGCACTAAGCGAACACAAAATTGTGATGCTCCTCCTCGTAGACAGCCTCGTGCCTATCATGTTGGGACTGATCAGACCGGGGAACCTACTTCTTCATCTGTGATAATAGCTTCTTCCCTTAGCACAAATGATATCCAACAGATGATTTCTGCAAGTATTACCTCTGCTTTCTCTACTTTAGGTTTGCAAGGTAATTCTCCTAATTTCATTTGGTTTCTTGATTCTGGTGCTTCAAATCATATGACCATCATGCCTAAGTTACTCACTTTTATTTCTCCAAAAACTAATCTTTCTAGTGTTCATACTGTGGATGGAAACAATATTCCAATTGTTTGAACTGGTGTGATTAAATCTAATACTCCACTTCATCTTAATAATTCACTCCTTGTTCCTCAATTATCTACTAATTTGTTATCTATGGGTCAACTTGTTGATAATAACTGTAATGTTTCTTTTTCTCATCATGGTTGTTTGATTTAGGATCAAGTCACTGGGAAGTTGATCGGGAAGGGACATAGGCATTGACAGCTCTTTAGGATGAATTTAGGATCTTCACATAGTTCATCTCCTGTTGCATCTCTTTCGTATGCTTTCCTAGCTAAACCAGATTTATGTACTTTGTGGCATCGTCGATTGGGTCACCCCAATCTTAATAAGTTATTGTTTATGTTAAATTCTGGACTTATTCAAAATAAATTTAACGTTATTGTTTCTAATGATCATAAATTTTGTTCTAGTTGTTACATGGGGAAGAGTAAAATCTTACCATTTCCATTGCATACTACTTCTCAATTGCATGTTTTGACCTTATCCATTCTGATGTATGGGGAGTATCTCCCGTGATTTCTCATTCCGATTATAAGTATTTTATAACATTTATTGATGATTACAACCGATTTACCTGGGTGTATTTTTTGAAAGCTAAATCTGATGTTTTTAGTGCATTTGTGCAATTTGTGGCCATGATTGACAATTAATTTTCTAAATGCATTAAAAAATTTAGTTCTGATTCAGGGGGAGAATACATGTCTCATCAATTTCAAACATTCTTGAAAGGCAAAGGTATTCTTCCTCAAAGATCATGTCCTCAACCACCTCAACAAAATGGCGTTAGGGAACGTAAGCATCACCATATCTTGGACACTGTCCGGACACTGCTCCTATAGTCTTCTATTCCTCTTAAATTTTGGGTTGAAGCAGTATCTGCGGCAGTTTATTTGGTTAATCGACAAACCACCCTTTTTTAAATAATGATACACCTTATTTTCGGTTGTATACCATACATCCTAATTATGATTTGCTTCACTCTTTTAGATATATGTGTTTTGTTCACCTCCCTATTCATGAGTGCACCAAACTTACTTCACAATCTGCTTGTTGTGTTTTTCTTGGTTATGCTCTCGGGTAAATGGGGTTTATTTGTTATGATCTCATTCTCTACTTGCATTGGGTCTCTCGTAATGTTATTTTTATGGAAACTCTTTTCTATTTCATCATGATTCATCTCCTATTTCCTTTTTACTTGTCTTCATCACCCCAGATGATTCAGCTACTTGGTTCAAGCCAGGCATGGAATATCAACGTGACCCAAAGATGCCTCAACAACTTTCTCTACCCCCTGATGATGCAACTTCCAATGAATTTCCCTCTCTCACATCTACGTCCCCACCTCCTTATCCATCTCCAGTACCTATGCGCTGCTCCACTCGAGTGTCGATTTTATTTAATAGGTTTGGCTGGTATCCTTCCTCTTTGTTTATTACCTTAGATTTCATCATTATTCCCATCTCTTATTCTTAGGTTGTATCTCAAAGTTGTTGGAAATACGTTATGGATGAAGAATTAGTTGCATTATCGGTAAATCACACATGGGATATTATTTCATGTCCCTCTCACATCACTCCCATTGGGTGCAAGTGTTTATTCTCTCAAGCTCAGATCTGATGGAACTCTCGATCGGTGCAAGGCTCATCTTGTTGCTCTTGGCAACCGACAGGAATATGGCATTGACTATGATGAGACCTTCGATCTTGTGGCCAAGATGACTACCGTATGCACACTTCTTGCTCTTGCAGCATACCGCTCTTGGTCTATTTTACAAATGGATGTAAAGGATGCTTTTCTACATGGAGATCTTAAAGAAATTGTCTATATGAAGTTACCTTCTGGTTTACCGAAACAAACGACTAATTCAGTTTATAGTCTTTGTTGATCCTTATATGGTCTCAAATAGGCACCACGGGCATAGTTTGATAAGTTTCACTCGACTATTGTTAATGATGGCTTCAAAAAGAGTCAGTATTGTGCAACCGTGGATCTCATTGATCAGTCGCGACAATGCGCACTCTCTAAAAAGGATAAAGTTGCCACTCGGAGCTTTTGGTGAACCGAGATACCTCAAAATCAATACGTGAGAACCTAAGTGCAAAAATATGACTCCAGTTTACCGGTCTATGCCAAAGGCTCTTGGGCATGGGCTTCAATTATCAATCGGGAAGGTGTTAGGCACTTGATCAACCCGCTCGTAAGCGGTCTCTACTATGGCCAAAATAAAAAGAAAAAAGAAAATATAAAATAACACTTCCTCTTGCTCGAAGGCACTCCGATCCAATTTAAGCCCCCCGCAATCACTGAAATTTCAGCAGCGTAACAGCACAAATTCTAGGATAGAGTAAAAGCGTAGAAGGTAGAGGAGTAGAGGGAAGAATTGGAACTCTCGGGCCCTTGTAGCAGAGCCGTAGACCTTCGCGTAGCTGTGTTCCGATGTGCTTCTGATGGCACTTTGGGGGTAGAGAATGGTTCTAACTTCTAAGGCTTGGGAGCTTGGAGGTAGGGGAAGTAGGCTAAGGCTTTTAGCTTGCTAAATCTCAAGGAGTGGTGATGGAATATGGGGTTTAAAAGGGGAACCTGGTTTATGGAATTTTAGAGTTTTAATGGAGGCAATGGAGGAGGAGATTCTCTAATGGTCTTCTCTCTTTAGAAAAATTTTCAAGCCTTTAAACAAGGGGGGATGGCTCTCTATTTATAGAAGAGGATAGTATTAGTGTAACATCCCTAAGTTTTGAACCCGCATGTACTGACTAAGTACACGTGCTAGGGATGACACACTGCGATCGTGTGCAACCTAGAGGTAAAATTTTGGAAGAATAAAGTTTGTTAAATAATTAATACTAGTTGGATGGTTGGGCCGACTATTTGGGCCTACTATATTTGGCTGACTAGTTGGGCCAACTGATTGGGCCGACTATGGGTCATTGGTAAATGGGCTAATGTTTAACTTAAGTATATGAGCTTCACACCGGAGCCAAAAATATCTTAAGTAGATAAGATAATACACTAAGTGTGTGTATGTGCTTCACAAGGAAGCAACACACTCAAGAATAAATAGGTGGAATGGCTTCACCTGTAAGCCATTCCCTTGCAAACCGTGAGAAGGAGAGAAAGAAGAGAAGGTGAGTTCCAATTTCCTTCTCCCTATCCCTTTTACCTTGTGATTCGATCGTGTGATCGTGCCATAAGCGATCAAGGGAGTGAAGAGTGATGTGTGATCAAGAGTAGGGTTGCCGTGGGCTCCGTTTCGATTAAATATTAAGAGGAATCGGCTGATTTCAACTATGAAATCCTAGCGTGAGTGTGAGCTCGTGGATCGAGGAATCGACCACTCACAGAAGAGAAAAAATTATATTAAGTGGTGGTTTATAGTTGTGTTAGTCTTTAGTTATGACATGAGTAAAATATTTGACAAAAATGATATAAATTTGAAAGAAAATTTATATGGGTTGGAGAAGTTCAAACCCGAGTTTGGGTAAAATCTGATGAATCCGATCGGTCGATTTCAAAACCGACTGGTTAATTTTCACAAAATAGTATGTAATATGGGTTCTAGAGAAATCGACCGATCGAATTTGAAATCCAACCGGTCGAATTTGACAGAGCTTGTTGACACTACCTCGATATTTCAGCCGTAAATTTTTATCCCAAACTTCGATTGACACGATTCTCATGACGTTGGAAATAGGATAGTAAGATCTACAACTTTTGTGAATTGAACAACTCCTGAATAAACTATTTTAAAGGTCAAAATTTAGTGAGAATTTATGTCAAATTCTGATTTTGTTGAGATACGAAACCGACCGATCGAAATTAATTCGACCGATCGATTTTCCAAATTGACCAATCGAAAGTAGCATGATCGGTAGATTTATGAAAGATAGTGAACATGTAATTTGGGTTCAGGAGAAATCGACCAGTCGATTTGGCAATCGACCGGTCGATTTGGCAATCGACCGGTCGAATTTGAAAATTGATCCGATCGAATTTGACTGAGTTACCGATATGGATTCGATATTTTGGCGGTAACATTGTACTACAAACTCAGATTGATGCAATTCTTGAGGAGTTGGAAAGAGGACAATAATATCTACAACTGTTATGAATTAACAATTTTGTGAATCCAAAGTTTTAAAGGTCAAAATTTAGGAGGAAGTTACGTCAAATTCTAAGTTGGCACGAACTCGCCCATTTCTACCTCGTTTTGAGAAGACACTTAAATATGTCTAAGTTATTAGTGATTAGAGTTAGTCCTTGATGAATCATTGTGTGCTGTGATATAGATTGAGGGCAGAAGGCCATCGATAGGACCTTGCTTGGCTTCACGCAACTTCAAGGTTAAGGTAGGGGAATATCAATGCAACTTACATGTTTGACTTTGACTCATAGTTCTTTGGTATGATTTTGATATGATTGAATAAAAATGAAAAATTATAAGTTTGACCGTATTTGAACTAGTATTTGAATTCTTTGAAATTAGAAATATAATTTTTTGAATTTGAGAAGTTGATATTTGATTGTATTTGAAAATGAAATAGTTTTTCATCATTGACTAATACTTGAACTTTATGTATTTGGAACTCCACAAAATGAACTTGAAATATGAACTTGAACATGAATTTAAAACTTGAATCCGACCTCTAATTTTGAACTCTGAATCTGTTGATTTCGAACTTCGAGCTTGAATCTGAATCCATCTTTGAATCCGAAACCTCGATTCGCTCTTTAATCCGAACTTGAAGCTTGAACTCGAACTTGTTACTTGAACTTGTTATTTGAACTTGAACTTGAACTTGAACCTTGAACTTGAGGCAGAGAGGAGTAGAGGCTCCAGAGAGGGTAGAGTCCCCGGGGTTTTAACCTTGTTCCTTCCATGTAGGATGCTCTATTCTCGCGACATGGGATGCTTTGGTCTCAGATTGGATATTTGTTACAAATTCGACATTGTTTGCAAATCTGAACTTAAACCTTGATCCGAACTTGAACCTTGGCTGAAAATTAGTCCGAATCCTAGTAAATGAGAAATAAGAAATTTTGTTTTGTTTTCCGTTTGACACGAAAATATAAGAACCTAAATCATTGGCTGAAATTTGGTTTTGAAATTTAAAATTGAGAGAATTCTTCGAATGCCATTTTGATATGTAAATGCTTTGAAGATTATCATTGAATCTATGCATTTATCTGATAAGATATAACTGTTATTGAGTTTTCTCTACTGAGATTAGATGTTAGCTCACCCCGACTAAACGTCACAGGCACAGGTGTAGACCAAGATCGGGTACCGAAGAAAAGAACGGGATCTCTAGTTTGGGGAATTCTACCTTAGGTGAGGATTGGGCTAGTCATGTTTTGGTTTGCATGGTGGATATTTGGAGTCTTTTGGATTTGGACTTGGTATGTCTGGGGATTAATACATTGTGTATATTTTGGGGGCCACTATTTAGTTTTAATTATACCATATGTTTGTACCAAATATTCTGTATCAGATTGTGATATGGTATCAGAGCTGTGGCAGTAGATTTTATCGGGACATTAGAGACCCAACTGTGACTCTGTCATAGTTGGTATCGAAGCTTAAGCATTAGGTCTTGTTAGGACCCAAGGCTATGGCGGTAGACTTTATTAGGGCGTAGGAGACCCAACTGACTTTGTCACTGTTGATATTCGGCTTTAGGTGTTATGAGAGACTGAGAGCCCTAGCTGTAGGTGCAGAAATAGGGCTGTAGGTCTAAAGATGTTTAGGTTCTGTCAGGACATAGGGACTAATTGCTAATTGAAGCTTTTGTTTCACATTTACAGATCGAAATGTATGCTAGAGGAAGGGGTCGACCAAGAGGTGGCCATAGACGGAACTTGAGAAGTCGGGATGAGATTCTCACAAGTTCGAATAGATTTCTATTAGGTAATAGAGAAGTTCTAGAAGGAAGTATTCCGAAAGAGAGGAACCAAGAAAGAAATGAAGAGAGAGAGAGAGGAAAGAGAAATGATGATGCAGACTATGGAAGCCATGGCAAATGCTATGGCTCAGCAAGCGACAGTGTTGGCATCTAATAATGCTAATAATAATCAATAGCCACCTCCACCTATGCAATCAACATTTGTTGAGTTTAGGAGATTGAGACCTCCTAGTTTCTATGGTCAGACGGATCCGTTAGAAGTAGAAAAATGGCTGAATCAGGTTGAGAAACTTCTCCAGAGGTTATAGTGCACTGTCGAGGATATAGTGAGCTGGACTTCTTTTCAGCTAGATGGAGACACTGATCCTTGGTGGAAATCGGTATTGAAGATGAGAGAATAGCAAAATCTAGATGGAGAAGAATTCGTTGAAGTGTTCAATAAAGAATATTTTCCCAAGCAAATAAGTAATTAGATGACAGCGAAATTTATGACCTTGGAATAAGAGGGGATGTCCATACAAGAGTATGGTAGGAAATTCACGAGATTATCGAGATTTTCTCCAGAGTAAGTGGCCACGGACTTGATGAAGGCCAATAAATTTGAAAGCGGCTTAAGGTCGATTATACGTGATAGGGTCTTCGTGTTCGAATTGGAAACCTGTGCGGCAGTGATGGGTAAGGCATTGGTTGGCGAGAAAGCTATAGAAGACATGTACAAGAGACGAGAGCAGCGAAGTAAAAATATAGCGGGTCAAGGGAGGTTGAGCAATTATGAACTGGCAGATGAGAGGCAAAGATTCTTGATGCCAGCGTCCTCTGAACCTGCTCAAACTATGTATTCAAGACCACCTGCATCTATGCCTACGAGACCCATCCACCTTTCAAATCCTCCTATGGCTGGAGCGTCAAGGGTTCAACTAACTCCTTACACCTCTTCGTCCGCACCGATTATATTATGTGCCAGATGCGGAAAACATCAGAAGGAAGAGGAGTGTAGGCGAGCATCGGGCGCATATTTTGGTTGTGGTCAGAAAGGACATCGACTCAAAGACTGTGCCAAAATAGGAAAGTAAAGAATGACTCCGGCAGATATTCAGTGGCCCGAGGTTAACTTTGATAGTTAATCATTTCAAATTTATTTTGTAGGCATTGCCTTTTGAACAAATCGTCAAGATTTGTAGTTTGTGTACACTTGGTAATGATGAACGACTAGGTCCTTAGGATGTGTTTATAAGTTTTGTGGATATCTGATTCTGATAAAATGATTGTCGATATATTGATTGCAGGTATCATTATTCAGCTAATTGTGGCTACTTTTAAGCTAACCGTAGACTTATATTTGGAAATGGCTACAGAAAATAGAATTGCTACCTTGCTATGGATATACTCTAAATTTTTGTAGGGTGGATGGACTTGCTCAATCATTGTTGATGATTGATGACTTAGTTGTGGACTAAATGTGGGTAATTTAATTGAATGATTAGGAGAATGGATTTACCTAGAACAAGTATGAGTCCTCTATCTATAACGTGTGATCTTACTGTCATATTAGTGTAGCAATTCATTTCTTTCATTCAGAGTTTATGAGTTTATTGCCTCGTTGTGGGTCAATTCTTACCAATGTGAATCATGGTTAGGGGGTATGTTTCATCGTTCTGACCACCGTCTTGCCGACGTAGGATATGTCGTCATCAATTTTTGAGGACGAAAATTCCCTTAAGGAGGGGAGAATGTAATACCCTAATTATTTTCGTCGACATCGAGTTAGCGTCTCTTAAGGAGAGTATCGCTTGGTCGGTTTGGACCTGTGAGATATCCATATTTTTTAAAATAGACACATCAATTTTTGAGGACAAAAATTCTTTAAGGAGGGAAGAATGTAACATCCCAATGTTTTAAACCCACATGTACTAAGTAAGTACGTGTGCCAAAGATGACACACTGTGCTTGTGTGCAACCGAGAGGTAATATTTTGGAAGAATAAAGTTTGTTAAATAATTAATACTAGTTAGATGGTTGGGTCGACTATTTGGGTCAACTAAATTTGGCTGACTAGTTGGGCCAATTGATTGGGCTGACTATCCAAGCCGACTATGGGTCGTTGGTAAATGGGCTAATGTTTAACTTAAGTATATGAGCTTCACACCGGAGCCAAAAATATCTCAAGTAGATAAGATAACACACTAAGTGTGTATATGTGCTTCACAAGGAAGTAACACACTCAAGAGTAAATAGGTGGAATGGCTTCACTCGTAAGCCATTCCTTTGCAAACTGTGAGAAGGAGAGAAAGAAGAGAAGGTGAGTTCCAATTTCCTTCTCCCTATCCCTTTTACCTTGTAATTCGATCATGTGATCGTGCCATAAGTGATCAAGAGAGTGAAGAGTGATATGTGATTAAGAGTAGGTTTGTCATGGGCTCCGTTTCGATTCAATATCAAGAGGAATCGACTGATTTCAACTCTGAAACCCTAGTGTGAGCATGAGCACATAGATCGAGAAATTGACCACTCAAAGGTGAGAAAAAATTATGTTAAGTGGTGGTTTATAGTTCTGTTAGTCTTTAGTTATGATGAGTAAAAGATTTGAAGAAAATGATGTAAATTTGAAAGAAAATGGGTTGGAGAAGTTCAAACCCGAGTTTGGGTAAAATCTGACGAAACCGACCGATTGATTTCAAAATCGACTGGTCGATTTTCACAAAATAGTATGTAATATGGGTTTTGAAGAAGTCGACCGGTCGAATTTGAAAACCGACCGGTCGAATTTGAAATCGACTGGTTGAATTTGACAGAGCTTACTGACACTACCTCAGTATTTCGACCGTAACCTTTTACCCCAAACTCCGATTGACACGATTCTCACGGAGTTGGAAAGAGGATAGTAAGTTCTACAACTTTTTTGAATTGAACAACTCCTGAATAAACTGTTTTAATGGTCAAAATTTAGTAGAAAGTTGGGTCAAATTCTGATTTGGTCGAGATATGAAACCGACCGATCGAAATTAATTCGACTGGTCGATTTGGAAAATCGATCGATCTAAAGTAGCACGACCGGTCGATTTATGAAAGATAGTGAATGTGTAATTTGGGTTAAGGATAAATTGACCGATCGATTTGGAAATCGACCAGTCAAATTTGAAAATCGACCGATCGAATTTGAAATCGACCGGTCGAATTTGACTGAGTTGCCAATATGGCTTTGGTATTTTGGCCGTAATATTTTACTCCAAACTCGGATTGATACGATTCTTAAGGCATTGGAAAGAGGACAATAAGATCTACAACTTTTATGAATTAATAATTTTGTAAATCAAAAGTTTTAAAGGTTAAAGTATGGAGGGAAATTACATCAAATTCTAAGTTGACACAAAATCGCCCATTTCTACCTCATTTTGAGAAGACACTTAAATATGTCTAAGTTATTAGTGATTAGAGTTAGTCCTTGATGAGTCATTGTGTGCTGTGATATAGATTGAGGGTGGAAGGCCATCGATAGGACTTTGCTTGGCTTCACGCAACTTTAAGGTTAAGGTAGGGGAATATCAATGCAACTTACATGTTTGACTTTGACTCATAGTTCTTTGATATGATTTTGATACGATTGAATGAAAATAAAACATTATAAGTTTGACCGTATTTAAACTAGTGTTTGAATTCTTTGAAACTAGAACTAGAATTTTATGAATTTGAGAAGTTGATATTTGATTGTATTTGAAAATGAAATAGTTTTGCATCATTGACTAATACTTGAACTTTATGTATTTGGAACTCCGCATATTGAACTTGAAATATGAACTTGAATATGAATTTGAAACTTGAATCTGACCTCTAAGTCTGAATTGTGAATCCGTTGATTTCAAACTCCGAGCTTGAATCTGAATTTGTCTTTGAATCCAAACTTCGATCCACTCTTTAATCTGAACTGGAAACTTGAAGTCGAACTAGTTATTTGAACTTGAACTTGAACCTTGAACTTGAGGCAGAGAGGAATAGAGGCTCCAGAGAGGGGTAGAGTCCCCGGGGTTTTAACCTTGTTCCTTCCGTGTAGGATGCTCTATTCTCGCGACATGGGATGCTTTGGTCTCAGATTGGTTATTTGTTGCAAATTCGACATTGTTTGCAAATCTGAACTTGAACCTTGATCCGAACTTAAACCGTGGTTGTAAATTCATCCGAATCCTAGTAAATGAGAAATAAGAAATTTTGTTTTGTTTTTCGTCTGACACGAAAATATATGAACCTAAATCATTGGCTGAAATTTGGTTTTGAAATTTAAGATTGAGAGAATTCTTCGAATACCGTTTTGATATGTAAATGCTTTGAAGATTATCATTGAATCTATGTATTTATCTGATAAGATATAACTGTTATTGAGTTTTCTCTACTGAGCTTAGATGTTAGCTCACCCCGACTATACGTCACAGGCACAGGTGTAGACTAGGATCGGGTACCGAAGAAAAGAACGGGATCTCCAGTTTGGGGAATTCTACCTTAGGTGAGGATTGGGCTAGTCATGTTTTGATTTGTATGGTGGATATTTGGAGTCTTTTGGATTTGGGCTTGGTATATCTGGGGATTAATACATTGTAAACATTGTTGTGTATATTTTGGGGGCCACTATTTAGTTTTAATTACGCCATATGTTTGTACCAAATATTCTATATCAGATTGTGATATGCGATCTGACGGTCCGAGTTCTTCTAGTTAGATTTAGTTTAAACAAAAAAAAATATGTCTCAAATTTTAAGGTTGGGAAAATCCGAGCTGTCACAATGAATGAAGGATTAAAGGGCTAATTGGGTTAGCAATTACGTAATAGGGATCTAAGGGTTTCTTGGTTTTCTAGGGTTTAGATAGGTGGGAATTGGGTTTCCATGGTAGATGATAGGGTGGGGTTCTAAGTGGAAAAATGGTTAAAAAGAGGGCTAGTGGGGGTGCAACAGTCCTACCGAAACCAATTCCAATGGATGGTGTGGTCAACAGGTCAAAATTAAAATTTGAAATCTGACAAAATCCCCAAAAATCATTATTCCTAAGCTTAGTGTGTGTAATAGACACGCTAGGTATGGGAACAATGTTTTATGAGAATCTTGGAGGTTTAGAACCCGCCATGGGGCCCACAAAGCCAATTTTTCCTAGCGTGTCTATTAGACACTCTAGGCCAAAATCTGCCAAAATTGGCCGAGCGTGTCTATTAGACACGCTAGGCTAATTTCCTACATTGCCGCCCAATTTTCAAAATGCCATAACTTTTGGTATACAACTTGAATTGAGGAGATTCTTGGTTCGTTAGAAAGCTGGGAACATCCTCTTTCTGATGGGATACGTATCAGTTCTAGTAGAGGTTTATGTAAACTTTGGAACTCCTCTTCTCAACCACTGCCCGGGAGGGTTTAAAACGGGTTCGAGAGGGGTTCTATAGGTTAGGATTGATTCCTAAGGGTCGGGGAAAGGCTTCTAAGGGTTTGAAAAGTACTCTCAGAAGCTCGGAGGGTACGCCTTTCTCAAAGTGTTATTAATCGGGCCTTAGGTTAAATTTGGGTGTCTACAGATGCCCCTCTTTGGTATTCAATCACTAATGATCGCATGACAAAGAAAGAGACGTCCGAAGAGGTCTAAGGCATGCTAATGGGTCTATTGCATTCAAAGCGAATCTCAAACATCAAATGATAACATGGTGAGTATACGAAAGCCCTGTATGTCGGGAAAAAATGTTTGTTCCTCAAGGCTATCGGTCCCCAAGCGCTTAGCAACATTACTGGGCATGACTGAGATGACGCGAGTTGCGGAAGGCAAATGTGATGGGAAAAAAGTCCTCTCCTCGATATGATTGGTGAGGTGTGATGTTTGAGTTCTATTTTGAACAAGACAGCCCCGTGAGCAGGAGAGTGATCAACCTATACTTAAAGATGGGCGTAAAGAAAATAGCGCGAAGATCCATAGTTTGTGCCCAACCTTACAAGGCATTGATTGCCCCATTTGATTGGTCACGGGTGCCCCTACGTGAGGTACGGTTCAAGATTTTTGGGTGAATCCATCGATCCTGAGGTTAATTTAGCACAACTACCTGAGCAGAGTGAATATTGATGTCGCAACGCTTTTGGGGAATGCGTGACATTTTTCAAGCCATATATTTTTATTATTTAATGTTTTTATGTATTATTCTATGGATATATTTTATTTTATATTTATATTTTATTTTTTTATTTGTTCATTTGAGGTTTTTTGAGTGTGCTCATTGACTTTTAAATGGCATTATTTTAGCACAGTTTCCCGAGCGGATCAAATGAAGGTTGATGCGCTTTTTGGGAACATGTGCAACTACCTGGTCTAGCCAATCAAACTTGTTTGTCGGGCCAAACCCGAATGAAATAAAGTTGGCCGGGGGCCAAAATAAGCCTAGCGTGTGTATTAGACATGCTAGGCCAACCTGGTGGGGAATTAAGCTTATTGTGTGTAATACACACGCTAGGCAAAATCTAGGGAAATTATGCCTAGTGTGTATATTAGACACGCTAGGCCCTTTTCTATTTTAAAAGTGGTCGGGCGCGACCAGAGACCCAAAAATGCTTAATTTTCAAACTTCTCTCCTCCCCCTCTCTCCAAAATTAAATGGGAGCCCTACCTTGTGTCCCATAGATCCAATTCAAACCTCGACATTGCGCCGGTGTTGTTATCGCTAATTGAACGCGTATTCCACGCTGGATCTAGGGTTCAAACTTTTACTAAGGTAATCACTTTAAACCCTTTTTCTTTTGAATTTCTTTTGATTTTATGCCAATGTGGTTAGGGTTCTTGCATCTAGATGATAAAGGAGTGTTTATTTCTTGCAAATGTGATCCTTTGTGATCCCTATTGTGATTTTATGTACATTTTTGTAGGGACTTTAGTGAAAACTTGGGTGTTTCATGCCCCCTTTTTTTGGATTTTCTTGACTTCTTATTTTATCATGCATTAGGGCTTCTATATATAGGGCAAAAATGGGTTTTTTCGTGAAAGAAAACGCCTTTGATTGATTTAGTGATGTATATGCATGTTTGGGATGGATTTTGGCAAAAGTTTGGTCGATTTGTACCCATTCCCCCTCTCTCTTTTTTGGTAAATGGTGGTCCTTTTGAAAAATGTATGGGGCCAAAAATCGTTGATTTTTCTTGGTAAAGAGGGATTATTATTATTATTATTATTTTTGTTATGTTTTTTTTTTATGTTTTTTGTGTTATTTTTGAAATGACGGGACGTATCTCCTCCTTTTTTTTTTCATGGACATTTTGGCATGAATGAGGCATACTTACCTCTAGTTGATTTCATGTTTCTTAGATAAGAGTCTGATTTCCTTTTGCTCCTTATCCTTTAATATTTGGTGGCGTATCTCTTTTTCAGGATGACACATGATCAATCCAACGATGAGGACCAGGCCCACGGGAGTCGTGTTAACGACTTGTATGTGTCATCTTTAATTAAGTCTTAATCTATTGCAAGTGCACAATGAAAATTATAGTACTAGCAAAAGATCGCTCCCATAGATATAGGTTAAACTATATTAACTTAATTTTTTTGAAAACTTGTATTTATCTTTTAAGATCCTAAACTACGGGAGAAATATGAATAAAAGAATTATTTCTTAATCTAAATTAGAGAAAATAAATCTTAATCCTCCTTCAGATTATGGTCGTCAATCACAATCTTTAGCTATCGGATATTTATGAATTTAAACAGTACCATTACACTATATATCACTTTTCTAGAATTTAGGCGTCAATAAAAAACTAGCTTAATTCAATATAGATTTAATCTAATCAACAATTTCCTAAATCTTGGGCGTCAATCAAATCCTAGAAAACTAAAGATGGAAAAGTAAAAACTATTACACTAATCTGCAATCCTCAATCTGAGTCGTCAATTCAAATTAAAATTCGAAGATGTTTATAAAGTAGGAAATAAAAGAAAATAAAATCTAAACTAGAAAGTAATAAAAATTATATCTTTCACTCCTCAGCTGCAGTCATCAATTGCTTCTGAGAAACTATAGATATCTACTCTAATCTTTAGCTTCCAATTACAGTCGTCAATTGCTCTTGAGAAACCTTGGATATCTAATCTATAAAGTAATAAAAATCTACTCTAAATTGATCGGAAGAAAACCCAACCTCAGTTGTCAATTGATAATGAGAATTTCTTCGATGGTTATTCCGATATTGGGCTATCTTATTTATAGATCATAAGGAGTCAGTTTACAAGACTTCTAATTCTAATAAAAGAAATAACTAAAAATGAAACTATCCTAATATAACTCTGATTCTAATTTTATCGTTCCTTGCTTCCTTCAGTTGATATACTTCTGGTTTGTTCAGTAGTAGAGATCTTCTGGAGACTATCTTCATCAATCTTCTCAGATCCGTGATTAGGCAAACTTCTAATTCAATAGTTCTTCTAATTCTATTCATGGCAGTGGAAATCTTCACGTGATTAGCAACAGTGGTATCAGCAACGAGAAGCATTTTTTTTCTGTAAAATCGTAAATTACGATTTTCTTTCTTCTATTATAGTTTTCTTTAGAAAATCATAAATCATGATTTTCTATTTTTCTCATAGCTTTCTCTCAGTTGACGATTCTCTGGATTACGATTGATCATTTTATTCTTTGTATCGCCTTTACTTTTGAACGTCTTCTGAAGAATCGTAAATTACAATTTCTCATTTCTCTCTTTAGCTTCAGCGCTGAATTGTAAAACATGATTTTTAGTCTTTCAGCATTTAGCTAATCATCTTCTTGTGCTTAATCATTTTTTTATTGCTCTTTTAAGTTCATTTTGATAAAGATTATCATTATGGCTGTCTTTTATTGATTTTCCTTAATATTTGTACATCATTAACTTATTAGTAGCAAACTAAGTCCTAACATCACTAAGTTAAGGGTGATAAATTGATATATTATGTGATTGATTACATTCCCAAACTTATATTTTGCTAGTCCCTAACAATTATAGAAACATAAAACATTCTTATATTAAAAATTAAATGGCTACTTTGGTTGGGAGCACAATTGTATTTAGCAGATGCAACTAGTCTTTAAATCCCCTAGGTGATCCCTAGTTGAGGAGTTGTAGTCTTCGAAAGGTTTTCAGTGACGTTACCTACAAACTTCAAAATATTTTTGAATTTTTTAAATATTTTTCAAAAATAAAAATTCTAAACTAATTTTGTACACTAATTATTAAGTAAATTACCTAAGTGGCCAAATTGGTCACTACATAGTTTATTGCGATTTTCTAAAATTACCAATCTTTTGTCCTTACTTTCCATCATAACAATTATCCCTGATTAGAACTCCAACAATTTCAATTCATAATAAGCAGGAGATATATGCATTAGTGAACAGTTTATTCTTCATAAAATTTTCTAAACTGTAGATTTAGAAATATTTTCATTCAAAAACTCACTATTGACATACTCTCAAAAGGATATCGAAACTTTTTCGGTTCTCTCAATATATTTTTCAAAAAAATTCAGTCAAAGATAAAATTATCAATCTCATAGAAAAGGATAATCTACTTTATTCATATGAATCCCTGTGCAATCCGTAGTATCTAGTATCCATATCTCTACTAGGCTTTTGCTTTTGTAAATCATAAATCAGAAAGGTCTTTCCTTCGGCTTGTAATGGGGCTTTGGGTTTCAGAAGGTGTCAAAGAAAGGTAAAAAAGGATTCAAAGTTTTTATGAGAATTTAGCTCTTCTTTCTCCTATCTTTTCAGTTTCTTCTTCTTTTCTTTAGTAAGTATCCATAAATTGAATAACTTCTTCCCATTTTTTTTTATAAATCCCATTTCTTCAATTGTAAAATCATATTTTATAATTTTTCTTCTCTTTGAAAGCTTTTTACTTAAGAATCGTAATCTTCTTTTTCAGAAATCATTCTTCGTGATTTTTCTTTCTTTCCCATATTCTTCTTTTAATTTCTTCAACTGTACCCTTTGTACCATGCCCCTGATCTATTTTTGCCTTTTACTCCTTCCACTCCTTCCACTCCCTCTTCTTCTCTTCTTTTGTATTCTAAAATCTAAGAAAATATAAGGGTTAAAGGTTGAAAGCTTTGGGTAGTACATATGGTTAAAAGTTTATCTGATTTGTGGGACAAAGAAATTTGGTTAGGCTTCTAATATGGGTTCAATGGATAAAATTTATTCTGGGATTTTGGCGTTTTAGCTCTGGTTTAACAAAAGATGGCCTTTAATCATCTATATGATTTACTAGCATAGATGCCTTATTGCTTTGGTATTTCTAATAGATAGTTTTAGACAAAAAATTAGGTTATCATAGAATATTTTGATTCTAAATTCAGCAGTAAGAGATTTTATATTAGTTTAGAAGTTCAAGGAAAATTTCAGATTTGAATAAAAGAAATAGTCTCTCTGACTAAAAGAGGAAATATGGCTCAAATGCTCACTAGTTTATAATTTTGAAACTATAGTCTAAAATTCTTGCAGTTTAGATCAATCTCACTACAAAAAATAAAACTATTAGTGGCAACCAAAATTGCCGCTATTAACAAAAAAACTACCACTAATACCCTCATCGCTAATAGTCTTAATTGCCTTTAACAAAAAAACTGCCACTATTGACCGTCGCTAATAGTCTTATTTTTTGTAGTCTCTATTGTTTTAAATATCCATTCTAATACAGTGTTCAACGAGCTAAGCATGAATCGTAACTGTTCTTTTTTCTGATTATTGAATTCCTACTATAATGAATCGTAAGTTTTCAAGAATTATAATTTTTTTTTATCATAATTCCTATGTAATGATCAACTAAAATTCAAGAATTTTGAAATTTTTTTTTCTACCAAAACAAATTAACTAAAACTAAAATTAAACGATTTGCTGCTATACTACTTATAAAACTACTGTACACAGAAATTGTGTATCCCCCCAAACTTAAATCGGACAATGCCCTCATTGGCACAAAAACAGAGGATACTAAAAAATTATTGATATCTCTGATTGCTTACCGATTGTGAAAAAAATTCTATAAAGAATATTCTCCCAAACTTGAGGCAAACACAATAGTATTATTTCTGAGAGAAAAAAATAACAAAAATATTAGTAACAATTACACAGTTAGTAAAAATAAAAGTTAGTCAAAAGAAAGAAAATTTTATATATTAACTGAATATTTACAATAAACATGAAAGGAAAGTATAAAGAACTAAAATATTAGAAACTAATTACATAAAAGAAAATAAACCTAAGAAAAATCTAGACACACACTAGCGATGTTACTGGCAGCAACATCCGAGAGGAAGTCTTCAATAAATATCGGTCCTCGGCTTCTAATCGCTTGAATAGAGTCTCTCATTCCTTCCTACCAAAGGAGTATCCATACCTTGGTAGTGTCGCCACTCCAAGAGCTGTCGAAACACTTCTCTGTGCCCTTATTTATCTTGCATCCCCTTCGATTCATCAACTGCACCCTCAGTATAGTTGAGCAAAGAAGTTGACGAGATAGAAGTGGACACCTCTCCCTCCTCCCACAAAAAGGGCACCTCACATTCCTTCTTTGGAAGAAATGCAATCCCACAGTGGAGGTCCTTTGAAGAGTGGGAAGTGAACACATCTCTGGATCACCTATATTGCTCCCTTGCGAAGATCGTACCTAAAGATTGAAACACAGGCAGGGGGAGAAGATAAGCAATGGAGAAGGGTAGTGAGGGACGACTCAACCCATCATCATATAGGAGCTGGAATTCGGAGTTTGTTGCGATGGTATAAAGGTTAGGAAGTGGGGGAAAATGGGGTCTTAGAATGTTGACTTTGGGTCAGGTTTAGGGTGAATGGTAGTTTCAGAGGATGATTCAGCATCTTGAATAGGTCGCTGGTGCTATAGATTTTCAACTCTTTGTTCTGCAGCCAGGAGTTCAGCTCTGTGTATCTCAAGGATTCTATCAAGTTGCGTACTGAAATCACTCTGTTTGGTTTCTTTCGTCATTAGGGTTAGCGTATGAAAGGAAGATGAAGGAGATGAGTTTTTGGGAGAGCGAAGGCTGGTTTTATTGAGAAGGTGAAAGGTTCACATGTCAAGGTATAGGCTTGGGTGGTTGGCAAGTGGAGATATTGAATACGATGCGTGTTCGCTTCCTCTATGAATTAAATGGGTTTAGGTTCCAATGAAACCAATAAGATCGATCACTGGAGTCATCTGTTCCCCAAAATTATCGTTTACAATTTTGTAGAATGAAAGTGAAACTCTATGACACTTCAAATCGTACTCGCTATGATTTGACTCTACGAATCATGAGAAATCGTAAATCCATACGCTTTAAGTGATTGTAACATGACAAAAGAGTCTTTACGATTGAGTGTACTTTCACATACTGTAAATCATAGAATACTCTTTAAAATTATATACATATGTTATAGGTGTTTGCTATGGGTGAGTCAGTAGTGCGATGGGTTCTAGAGGAGTTTAATTAAAAGCAGAGGGAGTTGATTGTTTCCCTTAAGAATATATCCTCTAGATGTACCAACTGCATGTGAAGGTAGAATGTTCCTCTCTCTTACAAAAAGGGTTGGTTGCTCAATTTGAGTTTCTAACCTTACGACAGATTGCCGCAGATGATTGAGTAACTGTGTCTAGATGCGGTTATGTTGCACCCAGCTGTTTGCTATTTGTAACAAGGCATCCTCTTTAGCAGTATGGTTTTGGGATCATGTGGGGTAAGAAGAAACAGTTAGAGGTCGGGAAACTGCTTGGGTTAGGCCATGGTTAGGACCATAGGCTTTTCCTTTTTTAGATGTTCGGTACGATTTTATACCCACCAGAGATTGAACTTTTGTTTCCCAAAGCTTCAGCTTTGGGAGACTTTTCATCATTGACTTTAACTTATATAATCTTCCTTGCTTAGGAAGTATATTCGTTAAAGTCTCCGAATCATTCTCACTCGATGTGTGGTGTTGCACTGATTCCTCGCTAAGGGTCTCAAAGAGTTCCCAAGCTTCTTCTGTTGTTAATTTATGAAACATACCGCCATAGGCTATATCAATCCTATGCCAGGTTACATCTTCAAGGCCTTCATAGAAAGTGAGCAGAAGCTGCCAATGCGCAATCCCATGGTGAGGGCATTTGTGTAGAAGATCCTTAAGACGGATCCAACACTCCTGAAGAGATTCATCTGGGAATTGATGGAATGTTATGATAAGATCTCAGATTTTACTCGACCTGCAGATTGGAAGGAATTTTGTAAGGAACATACATTCCAATCCTTCCCAATCATCAATCGAATTATGAGGCAAAGAGTTTATTTACTGCTTTGCTTCATCTCTCAGGGAGTATGCGAATAGTCTCAACCGAGTGGATACTTCTATTAAGTTCTTAATTCGAATGATAGTACATGCTTTCATGAACATATTTAAATGCAAATAGGGGTCCTTATCCATTAACCCATGGTAAGTTGGAAGTATTTGAAGCACATTGGGCATAATTTCAAAAGTCCTATTATCGGCTTGGGGGTGTATGTGAATGCATGGGGGAGGTGTAAGAGGTGTTAGAGCATAATACTCCCCCATTCTTTTAGCCACGTATTGGTCTCTTCTTGCCATAATGAAATTAGGACAGAGTAAGCTGGCTGAAACAGTTATTTTAAATATCTATTTTATTTTCAGCTTTATCTGATTTTTATTCTAGAAAGCAGAGAGAGAATATAAAGAGAAAAAAATAAATACTTATTTTCTTAAATTAATATATTCAAACGCTATCCCCGACAGCGGCGCCAAAAACTTGTTAGCGACTTGTATGTGTCATCTTTAATTAAGTCTTAACCTATTGCAAGGGTACAATAGAAATTATAGTACTAGCAAAGGATCGTTTCCACAGAGATAGGTTAAACTATATTAACTTAATTTTTTTGAAAACTTGTATTTATCTTTTAAGATCCTAAACTACTGGAGAAATATGAATAAAAGAATTGTTTCTTAATCTAAATTATAGAAAATAAATCCTAATCCTCCTTCAGATTATGGTCGTCAATCACAATCTTCAGCTATCGGATATTTATGAATTTAAACAGTACCCTTATACTATATATCACTCTTCTAGAATTTGGGTGTCAATCAAAGACTAGCTTCATTCAATATAGATTTAATCTAATCAACAATTTCCTGAAACTTGGGCATTAATCAAATCCGAGAAAACTAAAGATGGAAAAGTAAAAACCGTTACACTAATCTGCAAACCTCAATCTGAGTCATCAATTCAAATTAAAATTCAAAGATATTTACAAAGAAAAAAATAAAATAAAATAAAATCTAAACTAGAAAGTAATAAAAATTATATCTTTCACTCCTCACCTGCAGTCGTCAATTGCTTATGAGAAACTACAGATATCTACTATAATCTTCAGCTCCCAATTGCAGTCGTCAATTTCTCTTGAGAAGCCTTGGATATCTAATCTACAAAGCAATAAAAATCTATTCTAAATTGATCAAAAGAAAACCCAACCTCAGTCGTCAATTGATGCTGAGAATTTCTTTGATGGTTATTCCTATACTGGGCTCTCTATTTATAGATCATAAGGAGTCGGTTTATAAGACTTCTAATTCTAATAAAAGAAATAATTAAAAATGAAACTATCCTAATATAACTCTAATTCTAATTTTATCTTTCCTTGCTTCTTTTAGTTGATGTACTTCTGGTTTGTTTAGTAGTAGAGATCTTTCGGAGATTATCTTCATCAATCTTCTCAGATCCGTGATTAGCCAAACTTCTAATTCAAGAGTTCTTCTAATTCTGTTCATGGCGGTGGAAATCTTCACGTGATCAGCAGCAGTGGTATCAGCAACGAGAAGCTTTTTTTTCTGTAAAATCATAAATCACGATTTTCTTTCTCCTATTATAGTTTTCTTTAGAAAATCGTAAATCACGATTTTCTATTTTCTCACAGCTTTCTCTCAGTTGACGATTCTCTGGATTACGATTGATCATTTTCTTCTTTGTATCGCCTTTACTTTTGAACATGTTCTGGAGAATCGTAAATTACAATTTCTCATTTCTTTATTTAGCTTCAATGCTCAATCGTAAAATATGATTTCTGGTCCTTTAGCATTTAGTGAATCGTCTTCTTACGCTTAATCATCTTTTTACTGCTCTTTTGAGTTTATTTTGATAAAAATTATCATTATGGCTCTCTTTTATTGATTTTTCTTAATATCTGCACATCATTAACTTATTAGTAGCAAGCTAAGTTCTAGCATCAGTAAGTTCAGGGTGATAAATTGGTATATTATGTGACTGATCAGGTAGCCCTGATGTGATCTTTGGTATTCGAGGTGAGCGTCTTATCCAGTCTGATGCTCCTCTCGATGCTACGATGCGAATCTGGTGGTGACTGCAGGTTGCTCCATCAGCAATACACCCACATTTCCAATTTTGGGATTGCTAGCCAGGTAAAGAGTTCTTTGGTTGCTCTTTCTTTTTCATGCTCCTTTGTTCTAGGATTTGACATCTTCCACTCTTTTGATGCAACCCTTACCTCAGATAATGTTCTGTGGGGGTTGGTTTCACCTCTAACACTTCTATGCCCACCTCACGCTGTGAGGTTTCTCCTAGCCCAAGCTGGTTTTAGAGACTTCCTGTAATAGCTGCCACATTTTTATCCTAACAATACAGGGTATGAACTCGAGGAGGGTTAGGTTTGTGGCTAAAACATGACACAAAGAACTGATTTGGAATTTTAATGATGACTGTAAATAGTGGAGCCTTAGTGACCCAATATTAATTATTAAGTGAAACAACGATTGATTATAAATTAGGTAAAAATTAAAATATTCGGAGCCCTCCTAAGGATAAAAATTTGCGTAATACAATTTTAAATAATGGATAGAACTGCTAGACACTGAGGGGTGTCAACCCTTTGACCAAAGACCCATTAGTGCAGATAAAGAAATGCCAACCAAGGCCTAATGTCCTTGTCTCGACAACTGATGCAAGTGAAATCAGTTGCCTCGGCAACGTGAGGCAAGCACCTTGCCTCGGCCACTTGAGGCAAGCAAAAGGGTTGCCTCGGCAACTTGAGGCAACTAATTCATTTAATAATACACTTAATATGTCTATATATTCGAAAATACACTTCAAAAAGACCTACAATATAACTACTATTGGTGTAATTAATTTACACCAAAGGCAAAACAAATCTGGCTTATACACTAAACTGTGTATGAGTTTGGCACAAGAACTAAAGCCTAATTTGGCTTATGCGTTTGTACAATAACGAGTTATGTGGGAGCTGTAGGAATTCTTTCCCTTTATTGGCTGATAAGCTACTTAAACCGCCAACAGAATTCACGCATGCATGGGTCATTCTTGACTCCCATGCACGCAAGAGCAGCTAAAGCTCTACAAAACTCACCAGCCATTTCTTCCTTCTTCTGTTTCAAGTTTGGAAGAAAACCATTAACAACCCTTGAAGACATCTGAACCCCATTCAAATCTGCACAACCATTAAAAATAGAAATGGAAACCTTCTTCTAGCTTAAACCAATCCTCACTTAGTTCTTCTCAGAACCTTAGTGTTCAAACCTTGAATTCCGAACTGTGGATCACAAGTTGACCTACGATTCGATCAGGAGCATTTCGAAGGACATCGCTGGGCTCGGGGAGTTCTTGTAGCCTAGTTCTTACAAGCTCACAAGCTCGGCAAACTCAAAACCTTGGTTGGCGTCATTATAATCACAAGGTCACCATAAGGTATGTCATAAACCGAACCACCTCTTAGTTCAAGTGACTTATTTTACAATCAATTAGTGGACTGTGGTGTTGATTCCATGAGCCCAACGAATCGATAGCACAAAGAAAGTTAATTTGACAAAGGTTTTGGAGTTCAAATTTCCACCGAATATACCGAAACTTTCTTAGCAGATTTCATACTTAAAACTAGGTTCCCTGTACAAGGTATACAAGGAAAAATATAATAAATATAGATGGTAGAAGATTGAGCAGACCACATGGGGAAAAAATATCAGAGAGGACTAAGAAAGCTCACAGCAAGTCAAGCCTGACAGCTTGCCGCGGCAAGGCTTAAGTTGGCTGAGTGGCTTGCCGCGACAAGCATGTCCTTGCCGCGACAAGCTTATGCATTGACCACTATTTAGTATTTTGGTCATAACTTTTGACCCCGAACTCTGATTGGTATGATTCTTAATGTGTTGGAAAGGAAACAACAAGCCCTATAACTTTCATGAATTAACAAATTCATGAATCTAATGTTTAAAGGGTCAAAAGTTAGTGAAAAGTTGAGGCAAGCTGAGAGACTTGCCTCGACAAGAGGCAAGCTGAGAAGCTTGCTGAGGCAACCCTGTTGCTTGCTGAGGCAAGCCTGTGTTTGGCTTGTGCAGTTGCCTGGTTATGTCTTTGGTCTGGGTTTATGTGCAGTGTATTAACTCTTACGATTAGTGCCCATATATGATACAGATCTAAAGTATAAGGTGACCCAGTAACCCATTTCAAAATACTAAAGCTATGACTATTAAATTATAGGAGCTTGGTGCACATGACGAGCTCATACTGAGGAATAAAGTTTGAATGCGTGCATGCATATGTAACAAGAAATGTGTAAGCTAAGGTAGGGAATTTTACATTGCTACGTTATAGTTAGTTTCTCCTTCGCATCTTGGATCATACATTATTGTATATATTTATTTTCGTTCAAGACCATGCTATATTAGCTATGTGATGAGATTCAGTTTAATATATATAAGTCGGCTGTGATGATGTTAAGTCAGTTTAAATTGATGCATGCGTATGATCAAATCAGCTCGATATATGAGAGTATGCTAGTTTAGTTTAAATTGATGCATGATTATGATAAGATCAGCTCGATAAGATCAGCTCAACATATGTGATTATATTAGGAATATGTCAGATCAGTTTAGTTGACATGATAATGATAGACTAGCAGATGAATGTTTATGCATGATGTTGCTAGATTAATTTAGAGGAAGGTTTATGAATCATAATGAAAGTATAGTTTAGATACAACGTATAATAATGTTTGCACATGCTAGCTTAGTTTTGATGATAACCCATTTTTCGATGTATGACTATGACTGATGGTGTTAGATCAGTTTATAATAATGTATATTGATGATAAGAGCTTTAGACTCGATGTATGCTTTGCATGATTATGATACTAGTTCAGCTTCGATACATGATAATCACTAATTATGCTAGTTTTGGTTATATATGATCATGTGAGTTTAGTTATTCAAATCAATTTTGCTATATGATTCTATGTTGTTCATGATATTTTTGCATACATGTTACCATGCATTGTTAATGTCCTATTATTCTTGATATCATGTACACGTCTTTGATTCGTCTTGAGCCAAGTGATCCCGCTAACTCGGGAGCTTGACTGTGTAAGTCTTGAAACACGTGATCCCGCTAACTTAGGAGCTTGATAAGTAATCCCGCTAACTCGAGAGCTTGATGGTCTTGTACCAAGTGACCCTGTTAACTTAGCTCAGGGGCTTGACTCGTCTTTGTTGGTGTGTGCTTTTTCTGGGTTCCTCTCGGTTCCCGTTGAATTAGTGGCTTCCAATTCTGTCCTAGTGGACTTTAGCAATGTTGTGTCTGGAATGTTAAAAATAAAGGGGGTTTCTAGGAAGGTTTCTAGTTTATTGCGATCGCTAGCTGCAGATATTTATCGACGATGCAACACGTCAATGATCACGCTTAAGAGCGGGTATGGGTTACTTCTATATTGAATCGTCTGCCTCCGAATGTCAGCAGCAGTGTCTTTTCCATAATTTAAATAGTTTAGTTTCCCTTTTATTTCCCTTTATAGTTATAATTTTGGTCAGTTTAGACTTCCCTGGTTCTATGGTAAGTTTATTTATGAATTTGTCAGAGTGAGTAGATCTATTCTAATACTATAATTCTATCAGGAGTCTGATTAATTTAGCTTCCTAGTCTTATTAGAATTCTAATTAATTTAGTATCCTAGTACTAATAAGAGTCTGATTAATTGTGGTCTCTTAATTCCATCAGGAGTCTAATTAATTTAACTTCCTAATTGTACTAGGAGTGCATATGTAATAGTTCTGGTGAAACTCTAGTTAATTCAAGCATGCTAATTGTACTAGAATTTTAATTAAATCAGGCATAATAATTCTACTAAAATTTTAATTGAAGCAATTATAACAGTCCTATTAGAAATCTAATTAAAGGAGAAAACTAATTTTATTGAAACTCTAACTTAAGCAAAGGAATTAATTTTAAAATCTAATTAAAACAAATAAACTAATTTTATTAAAAATCTAATTAAAATAAATAAACTAATTCTATTAAAGTTCTAATTAAAGCAAGGAATTAACTATACTAAAATCTAATTAAAGCCATGAAATTAATCATACTAAATTCTAGTTAAAGCAAGGGATTAATCAATTAAAATTTGATTTGAAGAAATTAATCAATCATACTAAATTCAAATGAACTCGACTAATTAATTATGCTAAAATAAATAAATCTGCTAATTAATTATACTAAAAAAAAGGATTAGTTAATTCTAAAATTCTTAAAAAAAGGGGTTTTGGGCCCGCTATGCTAAGGAGGATTGGCCTCGTTCCCGAGTACCCTCCGTAAGCTCCCTTGGGCAAAGCGGATGGCTGAGATTAAAAATAAATTGGATTTTAGACCGTAAAATAATATTTTAGATTTTTCGGAATTCCTTTCGGAATATTTATCATGAATTTAATTTTGAACTAGAATTGTAGAAACTAATACTAATATTTAGAATTTTTGGAGATATGAAAATAAGAAATTAAAGTCAGAATTTAAATTTCTAAAACTGAATTCGGGTCCGAAATTAAAAAATTCAGACTGTATGATTAAGACTGGTTTTGAATTGAAGGATTAGAACCAGAGATTAATGATAGGACTATAGATTAAGATTTTAGAACGGAATTAGAGCCTAGGGTCAATGAATTAGACCATCGGATTAAGAATTGGTTTCGAATTTGGAGCATTAGAACTAGATATAAGATATTTGCGGTCTAAAAAGGGTGCTATGGTCTCGGACTGAACATTAAAATCTATGATTAAAACTAATAGAAATCCTAAATCTATAGGCTAGAAATTATGGTCGGAACTAAAAATTAAATTATTACCTAAGGGTCGGGGCTGTGGAGAGAAATCTCGAAGATTAGAAGCTTGAATCTTGAAACCATGATTAAGGTGCTCTATGGGTTTGTCCTCGGAGTTCTCTGGTTTCAGAATCCCAAAAAAATCTATTCTCTCTCAAAAATTTGCCAGCCTCCCGGGCGAATTAGGAAAAAAATCTTTTATAGGTTTTTCTTCAATTACGCGCCATTTTCCAGGCGTTTAATCGAATTACACGCCACTTTCCCGACGCTTAATCGCTTTGAGTCGGTCTCCGACTCAGTGAGCGACTAGCTGACTTGCCCAGCAAGTTTTCTAATCCTAATAACATTAGGGCTAATTGCACGCTTGGTAGTATGGGCACAATCTAATTAAGTGTTTCTTCTAAAGTGTTTAATCGAAGAAACTTAGGGGTCAAGGACAGTAAGGATAGGCCAGGCGTAGGCCAATTGCGCCCTGGTGTTGTGGCGCATAATTCGATCGCACGTCTGGCTTCAGGCGCATGATCTAGTCTCGAATAGGTCTTGGAAAGGAAGTTTGGTCTAAAAGGGGGACTGATTGTGCGCTTGTGGTGTGGTGTGCAATCGAATTATGCGCTGGGTTTCAGGCTCTTCATTCGGGGTTGTCTGTGTTTGGTCTCTAGTCTGAAATGTAAGACTATTATTTCAGTCTACATTTCGACTATATACTATTATTTCAGTATATAGTCTCCCTACTTCAAGATCTAAGCTACAAAGCTATTATTTTAGCCTATATTCAGCCATATACTATTCTTCAGTGCATGGTTCCCATATCAGGGTTAAAAAGGTCAAAGGTTGATCAAACACAAATGTATATTTCGAGAAGGGCAAATGGGGGTGTCTACAGATGCCCCTCTTCGGCGCACTCTTGCGAAGTAAGAATGCATTGAAGAAGTAGACACCCCTCATTCGAGGTGTCTTCTCGTTTCTCTTAGGAATTCACAAATGTGAATTGGTGATGCTGACATGACATGCTTGGCTTTCTTATCTATTAGCGCAAGCTAAAATGGAGCATTTGAAGGGCAAATGGTACCTGTCGAAGGACACATTCCGTGTCTATGGGTGCATGGTGCATCCCGTCGCATGGCATAATCTAACTTAGGGATTTTTGCAATCGAGGTACGGGGCATGAATCAAATATCCAAAATAAGGTCCAGGGATCGATAATAAAAAAATAAAGTATCATGTAATTTCGAAGGCTTTTGCAAGTCATGTCAGACCGGGCGTGTCATTACTCACACCAATGCGTGCCAGGTGTTCCTTTTCTAATAGAGGTTTGTAAGTTCTTAGATTAAATATTCTCAATGTTCAGTTTCCCAGGGGAATGGCCGGCTAGGGCTGGTAATTGAAGTGGGGTCTTATGAGGTGTGCTCAGTTGAATTATGCGCAGTGGTGTGTGCGCTTGATTCATCAAGAGTCAACCTCTAAGTTGGGAATTCTAATCCTAATGCATCTGAACAAATGATTCTACGCAGTGGCATATGCACTAAATCCAATTCTACGCAGTGGAATATGCACTTGATTGCAAGTTCAGGGGTTGGTCTGTAGGTTAGGAGTTCTGAGTTGGGTATTCTACATTGGGTATTCTAGTCCTAATGTGTCTGAAAAAATGATTTTGCACAGTGGCGTATGTGCTCGATCCAATTCTGCGCAATGGGATATGCGCTTGATTGCTCGGGGACTACTTAATCAATTTTTTTTGGTATTTAAAGAAAGGTGAGTTGGGTTTACTTATCTTATTGTTTTGTTTTGTTTTGTTTTTTTTCTTTTTCTTTGTTTGTTTTGTGAAGTAAAGGTTTGTTTCGATTTTTTGTGAAATAAAGGGGGGTTTTGAAAATTTGAAATTTTAAGGGTTTTAACTTAAGATCAATTCGGTGGTAAAACGGTGGAAAATGTGGCTTCCGAGACGTCGCTGAGCAGATCCACGGGTACAGGATTTATGGACCCGACCGTTATTATGGTTGTCAAGACGACACTTGGCATGCTGAATACTCTGTCTAACCTTCTCGACGAATACTGATGATTTTCTCTTATGGGAGGACTACAGTGATTCGCGAGTCCAGAGAGACGGGTTTTGAAAACATTTAATTTAATCATAGCTAACTATATTTATAAGCAATATCGAGTAATTGAAAGGAAAAGTGGGTAGTACTTACCTGGGGGTGATACTTACCTGGATTGTGCATAGCTTGTACGGTTCGTGATGGTGCTGTAGTGTTGCGAAGGGACTTTGTGGCTATTTCTTCTCTTCGGGTCTATTGTGGCAGGGCTTGGCGATTGTGATGTTGCGTTGGGACTTGGGGGTTCTCCCTTTCTTTGGTTGCGTGTTGAGTGAGTCTTGGTGGGACGCAAGGATCAATTCGGGAGAGAGAGAGTCCTTTGCCTTAGCGATGGGACACGATCAACCTTTCTCTCATTTCGTCATATGGTGTGGCATGTGCCATTTGAGCTTTCTTTTTCAGGTAGTGATGCTCGCGATGGGATGTCGACTGAACGTAGTTAGCGATGGGACGTTGGTGTCTTTCTTTGGCTAATCTTGGGTTATAAAAGAAATACCGTTGTGGTTGCATTGTGATTGACTTCATCTTTAGGCGATTTGTTTTCGACTTTTTGTGATGGGACATGAGGGTATGGTTAATTTATTCTAATGGGACTGGGTATTGAGGTGATGTTGCATGTGTGCAGTTATCGCGGTAGGGTCCTCCTCCTCTGGTGAGATTAGCAGGGGGATTCTGGTAAGGGGTATATGTCTTGCCATGACGGGACTAGGGGATCATTGACGCTATAGGACGGGTGAATAGGTCTTTCTTTTCTGTCGGGATAGCCTGTGAGGCTACGCGATGGGACAAAAGGGTATGACCGCGATGGGACAACAGAATCTTGACCGCGGTGGGACAGAAGGGTATGAGGGTGTAGATTTCGTCTAAAGTCAGGTATTACGCGCCCATTTTAGGGTGCTCAAAGTGATTGCACACCTGATGTGATAGCCCAAATTTTAGTACCCCGAAACTCGTGCCATCAGCACAATCCTCTAGATCGTGCCCCATAGCTATATACAGAACATTGATATAACAAGCAATATTAAGACAAAATGGATTAATAACTACAAGATGCGGAAGTAAAATACCATTCTAAGTATAAAGTCAAAAGATGGTTCTACTTTCATGCCACTGCATGAAAAGAGAACCGATCCGAACCATCGGTGATAAACAGATCACCCCAGATGGTTCGCCAAAAAGAATATATCAATTAATTACATTATTTATCAAAATAAAGGTTAGACATATCAAGCCGTACCAATGAGCTCTCAAAACTACTCTCTCAAAGTACTCAGCGGAGTCTCCTAGAAGAAGTCCTCAGGAGGGGGCTCCAACTCGTCCCCAGGCACGTAATCCGAATCACCTGGATCCACGTCTCTCGAAGCCTCGGCCGTCGCTAACACTGGACCTGTGATGTATAGTTTAAAGGGTGAGCTACATCCTAGCTCAATAGGGAACAACACAATGAACATATAAGTCAAAATCTCACATATATTCCATGATATTCTAAGCATGATGTATCTATGCATTTGCTAGAAAAATAGTTTAAAAGATGATAATTATGCCTTGAAGTTTACTGGTGGTTTCCATGTTTCATTTATTCTCAAATTGTTCATGAATTACACTGATTAGGCCTAAAGCAAAACTTAAATCTTCAACTTAAGTAGTCCCCGAGCAATATAGCATCGAGGCCCGATGGAATACCCTCCATCGTCGTCTAAATAGACAGTTGTTATATGTATTCCCTGGGAATACTACCCAAGCCCCTTTCTCATAGGCGACGGGGTTAAATCTCATCTCAACATCCCTGGGATGTGCTTACTGTGTACGGATAAACCTCCGTACTGGTATACGGATTGGCCGCCGTACCGGTCACAGATATCCTGCCGAGTCAGTCGTGGGTATCCTGCCACGTCGGTGGGGTATTCTATTCAAACTTTAAATAACAAAAATATCATGTGCTTTACATATAGTTATTCACCGTGTGAAAGTGCTACTTATATAAGTTAGGCCTCATCAGTAGTTATCCAATCTTACTTACATCCCTGGGATGTCTAATTTACTCGCATCACACTGATGCCTTTATAACTTTCTCATCCCCTGGGGATGTCTCATTCTCATTTACTTTCTTGGTGTCACACACACACCCTTTTTACAAAGATTTACATAGTTAAAACATTTTCAATTTGATTTCTATATCACTACATACATGCTCTTGCAATTAAAGTACATGTTCAAGGTGTTCCCTACCTCAGGTCTCTGAAGGTCCAAGCATCAAGGTCCCACACGGCTCCTTATGCTTGCTGTCACACGTACCACCTATGGTACATCATAACCCATGCAACATATCACTAAAGATGCAATAGAGAAGGTCCTAGACCCTCCATGAACCTCAAGGTCCAATTAAGAAGTCAAGTGAAACTGTTAAAATCGATTAATCGAAATCCAAAATTGATTAATCGATTTCAAATGGATTAATCAAAATCCCCAAAATGGTTAAATCGATTCTCAAATCGAGCAGTCGAAAATCTAAAATCGATTAGTCGATCCCAAATCGATTAATCAAAATTCAAAATTGATTAATCGATTTCCCAAATCGATTAGTCGATTTTCCCAAGTCTTATTTCTCCAGCCACTGGAGGTACCCAGTCGATTAGTCAATTTTTAAATCGATTAATTGACTTTCAAAATCAATTAATCGACTTTCAGAATCGATTAATTAATTTCCAGATCGATTAATCAAAATCGGGCATCTTTGCTTGTTCAATTTCTAGACCAAAATCGATTAATTGATTCTCAAAATCGATTAATCGATTGGGCCAGAACCCAGCCCCTTTTCGGGCTGTTCTTCCAAATCTTTTCCTTATAAATTCTTTCCCTTTTCCATGACTTTAATCTATCTTTTTAACTATATTTTACTAATTATAACCATCAAGACATGCATTTAAATCTAATAAGGACTCACCTCAAATCAATCCCTACAAAGATGGATTTGGTTGGTTAAGTAGCTAGGGTTCCAGCGTTTGCTTCAACAGCTCCTCATGCATTGAATCCGACATTCAATGCTCTAATCAGTCCTTCAATCTAGCCACATTAACTCTCCCTTGTCAACAACCCCTTCCTCACTCTCTCTTTCTCTCCTCTTAACCCTTCACCAACCTAGACAAAGGAAATATCTTTTCCTAGGTTATTAACTCTTAGAACCTTTCTAGTCTTGGTGTCAAGCACATACACCAGAGATAGGTGTATGTGACCTTTAACTAACACTTAACTCTTCACTTAGGTCACACTAATCTCACATTAGTACATTACTTCATGAGCCCACTATTTGACCCTCATTTGGTCAAACCTACGATTCGTCGGGCACGGATCCCGAGGTCATTGTTTAATGCTCAAAATTTTGGGATATTACACCTGAGTTCAGATGCACGATCTCAGGCTTTATGGGTCATTTACGCGTGTGTATGCGTGTGTACAATTTGATTATGCTCCATAATCATAGCACGTGATCGAGGCATCACTAGGTCAGTGTATCGTCAGTGTACAGGTGACCTTTCATATTACGCGTCTAAAGTGGGCCGTTTGATCAATTTGTGTGGTTTATGAACTGCATGCGATTGGAGCATCGCGCTGTTGGGCGTGGGCGATGGTGTCATTACGCGCTCGGATCGGAGCGCGTGTTTTGAATTGTGCGCCACATGCTTGGCGAGTGATCTAATTAGGTGCACGTGTTTGGGTGCGTGATTAAGTCTGTACTCTATATAAGTGAGAGAGCCTTCATTTGTTTTTCATTATCTAGTTTAGTCTCGAGTTTTGACCTTTTATATATATCTTGTGTTCTGAAATTCGTGTTTTAGTGATATCAAGTGATCGAATCGTCCGATCGGGATGTCGTTTCTTCTTATATTCATTATTTCACGTGATCTCCATCCTAAGATGGTGTTCATGGATGGTGCTTTTCTAGGAATGGGTGGTATTGGGAATGAGTGTGCTTGTCTTCACATCAATCCTTTTTAGGGAGCAGTGAAGGAGCGTTGAAGCAGCGGTGGTGGAGGAAGCGAAAATAGCAAAAGAGCTGGAGTAAAAAGTGGAGGGATGTGTTTCCCAACCAATGCTCCCTGAAGTCTCTGATTGGATGCTCCGGGTGGGCTCTGCTCCTCGCTTCGTCTTAGTTTTGGACCCAGTCTTCGTTTTGGATTGTAGGTTAAAGTATTAGGTTTTCATTTTGGGTTGTAAATTCAGGAGGTATGCCTCCGGTGATAGTCGTAAAATTTTAAATTATGAAGGGACATTTCTTTTGTTTTGTTTTTGTTTATTCGTTTAAATTTATTAGCGAATTAGTTGGATTTATCTTATTTTAGGATTTAGTTTTTTTTTTTTTTTAGGATTCATTTCGAGCATATTCAGGGCTTATCCCAAGGCTAGTTCATTTTATTGAGTTTGGTTTAGAAGTTTTACTTAATTTTTTTTGGTTTGTTAGGGGCATTTTTTTGGTCCCAAACCAGTCAGGGTCTCATTCTAGAGAGTTATTTTTTATTTAAAATTTTTTCTGGTTTAAGGTTTGATTTTAACTTGAGTTTTGGTCTTTTGTTTGATTCAATATGAGACCTAAAAGGTGTGAGTTTTCAAAGGTTCTAGATGGGTGTTGGGTGTTTAAATCTTATTGGTTTATCTATTTTGCTTTGGATCTGTGTCTCTTAGGGGGTTAAGTGTTGTGTAATTATTGGTTCATCTAGGTTTGTCATGGATTGTGGTCTTTCAAAGGGATATGTGTTTGGTTTAGATTTAGTTTAAATTGGAATGATTTAAAGGTGTGACACTTGTCATTCTATAGTCGTGACCTAATGGTTTCGTATGCGGTGGCCAACCCTCGATGCAATTCTTCAGAGTCGTCGTCTCCTCTCTGTATTCTTTGAATACTGAGTTCTATGATTTGTTGGGCAGTAAGATTTTGTTCGATGCCACCATCTCTCCCATCATGATTGTTCCCGGTGTGTGGGGTAGAGAAGGGATTCTCTTGCTCACCGGCCATATTAATATCAGGCTGTTGTGGGCTAGAATCGTGAAGTGGTTCTTCTCCGTACATGAGATTGTCATGATATCCCCACAATGGTGGGTCTCCTAAACTCACTCTTCGTATACCAGACATCTCGAGTCTTTGGAGAAGACTCATATATATATATATATATATAATAAAATCTAAATGACACGATGGAAAGAAAGAAATAGGGAGATAGGATGGAAACTAACTATCTAGAAAAAGAGTTTGCAAAAGGGTCCCATCGCGATCGCCAGTCTGTTGGTGCACGCTTCTTTGGGGTTCCTCTTGGTTTCCGTTGAATCAGTGGCTTCCAATTCTATCCTAGTGGACTCTAGTGATACGGTGTCTGGAATGTTAAAAATAAAGGGGGTTTCTAGGAAGGTTCCTAGTTTATTGTGATCGCCAGCTGCAGATATTTATAGATGGTACAGCACGTCAATGATCACGCTTAAGAGCGGGTATGGGTTACTTCTATACTGAATCGTCCACCTGCGAATATTAGCAGTAGTATCTTTTCCTTAATTTAGATAGTTTAGTTTCCCTTTTATTTCCCTTTATAGTTATAATTCTGGTCAGTTCTATGGTAAGTTTATTTATGAATTTTTCAGAGTGAGTAGATCTATTGTAATACTCTAATTCTATTAGGAGTCTAATTAATTTAGCTTCCTTGTCTTATTAGAATTCTAATTAATTTAGTATCCTAGTACTACTAAGAGTCCGATTAATTGTGGTCTCTCCTAATTCCATCAGAAGTCTAATTAATTTAGCTTCCTAATCGTATTAGGAGTGCACATGTAATAGTTCTGGTGAAACTCTAGTTAATTCAAGCATGCTAATTGTACTAGAATTCTAATTAAATCAGGCATAATAATTCTATTGAAATTCTAATTGAAGCAATTATAACAGTCCTATTAGAATTCTAGTTAAAGGAGAAAACTAATTTTACAGAAACTCTAATTTAAGCAAAGGAATTAATTTTATTAAAATCTAATTAAAAAAATAAACTGATTTTTATTAAAAATCTAATTAAAATAAATAAACTAATTCTATTAAAGTTCTAATTAAAGCAAGGAATTAACTATACTAAAATCTAATTAAAGCCATGAAATTAATCATACTAAATTCTAGTTAAAGCAAGGGATTAACCAATTAAAATTTGATTTGAAGAAATTAATCAATCATACTAAAGTCTAATGGACTCGACTAATTAATTATGCTGAAATAATTAAATCAGCTAATTAATTATACTAAAAAAAAATAGAAGGAATAGTGAATTCAAAAATTCCTTAAAAAAGGAGTTTTGGGCCTGCTATGCTAAGGAGGATTGACCTCATTCCCGAGTACCTCCGTAAGCTCCCTTGGGCAAATCGGATGGCTGAGATTAAAAATAAATTGGATTTTAGACTGTAAAATAGTAGTTTAGATTTTTTAGAATTGCTTTCAAAATATTAATCATGAATTAAATTATGAACTAGAATTGTAGAAACTAATACTAATATTTAGAATTTTCGGAGATATGAAAATAAGAAATTAAAGTCAGAATTTAAAATTTTAGGACTGAATTCGGGCCCAAAATTAGAAAATTCAGATCGTATGATTAAGGATTGGTTCTAAATCGAAGGATTAGAACCAGAGATTAATGATAGGACTGTAGATTAAGATTTTATAACGGAATTAGAGCCTAGGGTCGATGAATTAGACCGTTGGATTAAGAACTAGTTCCGAATTCGGAGAATTAGAACCAGATGTAAGATATTTGCGGTCTAAAAAGGGTGCTATGGTCTCGGACTGAACATTAAAACCTATGATTAAAACTAATAGAAATACTAAATCTATAGGCTAGAAATTATGGTCGAAACTAAAAATTAAATTATTACCTAAGGGTCGGGGCTGCGGAGAGAAATCTCGAAGATTAGATGCTTGAATCTCGAAACCATGATTAAGGTGCTCTATGGGTTTGTTCTCGGAGTTCTCTGGTTTCGAAATTCCAAAAAAATCCGTTCTCTCTCAAAAATTTGCCAGCCTTCTAGGCGAATTAGGAAAGAAATCTTTTATAGGTTTTTCTTCAATTACGCGCCATTTTCTAGGCGTTTAATCGAATTACGCGCTGATTTCCTGACGCTTAATCGCTTTGAGTCGGTCACCGACTCAGTAAGCGATCGGCTGACTTGCTTAGCGAGTTTCCTAGTCCTAATAACATTAAGGCTAATCGCGCGCTTGGTAGTACGTGCACAATCTAATTAAGCATTTCTTTTGAAGCGTTTAATCGAGAAAACTTAGGGTTCAAGGACAATAGGGCTAGGCTGGGCGTAGGCCAATTGCGCGCTGGTGTTATGGCACACAATCCGATCGTGCGTCTGGCTTTAGGCTCGTGGTTGACTCTCGAATAGGTCTAGGAAAGGAAGTTTGGTCTGAAAGGGGGACTGATTGCGCACTTGTGGTGTGGCGTGCAATCGAATTATGCACTGGGTTTCAGGCACTTAATTCAGGGTTGTTCGGGTCTTGTCTCTAGTATGAAATGCAAGACTATTGTTTCAGTCTGTATTTCGACTATATACTATTATTTCCGTGTATAGTTTCCCTACTTCGGGATCTGAGTTACAGAGCTATTGTTACAGCCTGTATTCAGTCATGTACTATTGCTTCAGTGCATGGTTCCCATATCAGGGTTAAAAGGGTCAAAGATTGACCTAACAAAAATATATATTCTGAGAAGGCAAAATGGGGGTGTCTCTAGTCTCGTATCAAGTGATCATGATAACATAGCTCAAGGGCTTGATTTCTCGGTGCTAGTGACCCTGTTAACATAACTCATAGGCTTGACTTTTAATCTCAAAAGTTTGATTCTTTGTTCAGTCTGATGTCTTATTTCAGCATGATTCCTTATCAGCATGATTCATCGTATTTGTTTAATATGAAGCATGATTACTCGTATTTGTTCAACATGAAGCATGATTCCTCATATATGTTGGCATGATTTAGTACATGTACGGATTTGCATGATGTAGTATTTGTTTATGCTAGATGCTACATGTTACTATACTAGATAGGATATAATGTGCCTCAGTTGAAATTTATGCATCGAAACATAAATTGGAAATCTAACATATAAAGTAGCACTATAAATTTCTCTGTTGAACTTCGATGATAGCTCATCCTACGGCTTTATGTCTTAGCTACAGATATTGACCGTGACCCTGAGCACGAGGCTGATCCTACCTACCAGCCTGAGTAGGACGAGGAGGACAAGGAGGAAGGTTCTGCTAAGGACTTCTTTCCTTGATAGGTTAGAGAGAGAATACTTGAGAGGACTCTTTTGATAAACACTGGTGTAAATAAATCTTGTTTTGTTCAAAAATTCTTTGTTATATGCATGTATAGGTCTTCTTTCCATTGTTTAGATGACAGGTAACCGTTATCGGTGGAAAGCTATACGTAGCTATTGTTTATATCTTGTTGTTGTATATATTCCTGCTTTTAGACAGTAAATGAATATCACGTATGTGCCATATGTTCTCTTTGTCAGAGTTAATATTATGCTTCTGCAATTGAAAAACTTTGTACACGATGCACTTGTATGATAGGATCATGTTAGGTGATCCGATGACGCGACCTTTCCTATATATGATAAAGGAAAAAGTCGGGCCGTCACACTTCCTATCTTGCCCTGCTATGCGTGGTGACCCGGCCTACGTGAAAGCTTTGGTGGAGAGGTTTTTTTCGGAGATGATGACCTTTCATATGTCAGTAGCCGAGATGGCCATCACTCCCGTGGATTGGTCCATGATCATGGGGATTGTGATAGGAGGGGCACCAGTGGTCTGTCCTCGTGTCCTTGATCGTGAGGAGGTGACTAGATTGATTGGGGCCTACCCTTCCTCCAGCAACATGACAAACTCTGAGGTCAAGTTGCCCTAGTTGGAGAGTTTGTTTGAGGCTGACGAGTTGGTTGATCCGCACCAGCTTGATATGGATGTTATTGTCAAGCCTAAGCGTGCCCTATTGTTGACTCGTATCTCCCTTCTTTATGTTCTGGGCAAGACCATTCTTGCCAATGCCAGTGGGGGTCATGTCGCGCAGTCCCTTTTCTATTTTGTAGAGAACTGGGTGGACGTGCATCATTTTGATTGAGGAGGCGCCGGGTACGCGGTGCTGATGGATAGCTTGGCCAGAGCTTCGATTAGGGAGGTTGCCTCCGTCCTAGGTTTTTGGCCCGTGGTTGAGGTAGTCCATTTGGTTTTACCCTTCTTGGTTCGGCATTTCTGACTTTCATTCATTCATTTTCTTACATGTTCCTTGTTTGTCCATCTTTTCAGATTTGGGGGTACTTACACTTCCAACCTGGTCGCCCCCTACTTTTTCTGATGAGTATACCTACCAACTCATGAGCTACTGACTCACGGACCGTCGCAGGTGTAGACACTCCCATTTTGCTCTCTCGGGATATACAATTTTGTTCGATCAACCATTGACCTTTTAACCCTGATATAGGAACCATGCACTGAAATAATAGTACATGACTGAATACAGGCTAAAATAATAGCTCTGTGGCTCAGATCCCAACTTGGGGAGACTATTTACTAAAACAATAGTATATAGTCGGAATGCAGACTGAAACAATAGTCTTGCATTTCAGACTAGAGACCAGACCCGGACAACCCCGAATTAAGCACTTGAAACCCTGCGCGTAATTCGATTGCATGCCAGACTACAAATGCGCAATTAGTCTCCCTTTCAGACCAAACTTCCTTTCCTAGACCTATTCGAGACTCGATTACGCGGCTGAAAGCAGATGCACGATCGGATTGCACGCCCTATCACTAGCGCGCAATTGGCCTACGCCCAACCTAGCCTCACAGTCTTTGACCCCTAAGTTTCCTCGATTAAATGCTTATGAAGAAATTCTTAATTGGATTGTGCACGTACTACCATGCACGCAATTAACCCTAACGCTATTAGGACTAGGAAACTCACTGGGCAAGTCAGCCGGTCGGTCACTGAGTCGGTGACCGACTCAAAGCGATTAAGCGTCGGGAGACTGGCACGTAATTTAGGTAAGCAGCTATAAAAGGGCGCGTAATTGAAGAAAACTTATAAATTTTTTTTTTTAATTCGACCCAAACAACGGAGAGGATGGACACAAGACGAGAGAGAACGAACTTTTTTGGGATTCCGAAATCAGAGAACTCCGAGGACAAACCCATAGAGCAACCTAGTCATGATTTCAAAATTCAAGCTTCGAATCTTCGATATTTCTCTCCGCAGCCCCGACCCTAAGTAATAATTTAATTTTTAGTTTCTGACCATAATTTCTAGCCTATAGATTTAGGATTTATATTAGTTTTAATCATAGATTTTAATTTTCAGTCCGAGACCGTAGCACCCTTTTCAGACCGCAAATATTTTATATTTGGTTCTAATTCTCTGAATTCAGAACCAGTCCTTAATTCGACGGTCTAATTCATGGACCCTAGGCCCTAATTCCATTCTAAAATTTCAATTTACAGTCCTATCATTAATTTCTGGTTCTAATCCTTCGATTCAGAACCCGTCCTTAATCATACGGTCTGATTTTCTGATTTCAGACCCGAATTCAATCCTAAAAATTTAGTTTTGATTCCTTATTTTAATATTCCCAAAAATCCTAAATATAATTTCAGTTTTTATAATTCTAGTTCATAATTTAATTCATAATTAATATTCTGAAATCAATTCTAAAAAATCTAAAAATACAGTTTTACAGTCCGAAATCCAATTTATCTTTAATCTCAGCCATCCGATTTGCCCAAGGGAGCTTACGGAGGATACTTGGGAATGAGGCCAATCCTCCTTAGCATAACGGGCCCAAAACCCTTTTTTTTAGGAGTTTTAGAATTAACTAATCACTTTTTCTTATTTTTTTAGTATAATTAATTAGTAGATTTATTTTATTTCAGCATAATTAACTAGTCAAGTTCATTAGACTTTAGTATGATTGATTAATATCTTCAAATCAGATTTTAATTGGTTAATTCCTTGCTTTAATTAGAATTTAGTATGATTAATTTCATGACTTCAATTAGATTTTTAGTATAGTTAATTCCTTGCTTTAATTAGAACTTTAATAGAATTAGTTTATTTATTTTAATTAGATTTTTAATAAAATCAATTTATTTGTTTTAGTTAGATTTTAATAAAATTAATTCCTTTGCTTAAATTAGAGTTTCAGTAAAATTAGTTTTCTACTTTAATTAGAATTCTAATAGGACTGTTATAATTGCTTTAATTAGAATTTCAATAGAATTATTATACCTGATTTAATTAGAATTCTAGTACAATTGGTATGCTTGAATTAATTAGAGTTTTATCAAGACTATTACATGTGCACTCCTAGTACAATTAGGAAACCTGATCAAAATTAGACGTCTAATGGAATTAGGAGACTAAAATTAAGTGGACTTATAGTAACACGAGGACACTTAATTAATTGGACCTTCAATAAGGATAGGAATAGTAAAAATTAACTGGACTCCTGATAGAACTAGAGTATTAGCTTAAATAAACTACAATAGGTCACCGCACAGCTAAACTCACAATAGAATCAGGGAAGTCTAAATTGACTAGAACTATAACAATAAAGGGAAATAAAAGGGAAATTAAACTATCTAAATTAAGGAAAAGACTACTGCTGACGTTCGCAGGCGGATGATTCAGTATAGAAGTAGCCCATACCCGCTCTTAAGCGTGATCATTGATGTGTTGCAGCGTCGATAAATATCTGCAGCTGGCGATCGCAACAAACTAGGAATCTTGCTAGAAAACCCCTTTTTATTATTATTTATTTTTACCTCAACTATTCCAAACGCCGCATCGCGAGAGTCCACTTGGACAGAATTGGAGCCACTGATTCGACGGGGACCAAGAGGAACCTAGAAAAAGCGCGCACCAACAAACTGGCGATCGCGATGGGGCACTTTTGCAAACATATTTTTAGATAGTTAATGTCCATCCTATTTCCTTATTGTTCTTCCCATCGTGTCGTTTAGTTCCCTTTATATATATATGAGCTTTCGTTAAAGACTCGAGATGTCTGGTATACGAAGTGTGAGTTTAGGAGACCCACCATTGTGGGGATATCATAACAACCCCACGCACGAAGAAGAACCACTTCACAACTCTAGCCCAAGACAACCTGAGATCAACATGGCTGGCGAGCAGGAAAATCCCTTCTCCACTCCACACATTGGTAATAATCATAATGGGAGAGATGGTAACACCGGACAAAACCTTACTGCTCAACAAATTGTAGAACTTAGTATCCAAAGAATACAAAGAGGAAATGATGACTCCGAGGAATTGCTTCGAGGGCTGGCCGCCGCATACAAAAGCATTAGGTCGCGACAATTTTCAGAAGAACAAGAGCGACAGGAGAGGTCACCTCCTATCCCGAGCACGGTGTTAGCCTGCGCCACACCATTGAGATAACCTGTCCACACATTCTTCAACGATGATCCTTTAGACAAGGTTTGCTCACGGGTTGCTCCAAGAGACAGCACCATCAAAATCGAAGATCTCCCTAAAATGCTCAATGAGTACATGGCCAAGAGAGTGCGTCCCGGTCACTCGTTCGGATTCGATAAATTTTGTCGAGACGTCGAGTTTAATTTTCTAATAGGATTTAAGCCACCAAAATTTACCAAATATAATAGTGCTGGAAATTTGAATCATCACTTGGCCCTCTTTTGTAATGATTGCCGACCCATACAATATAATCAAGGACTTCTCATTCACTATTTCCAATGCTCATTAGAAGGAGAAGCTTTAGATTGGTTTGCAGGACTCCCGCTTTATAAGATAGAAACCTTCGATGAATTAGTCGGCCAATTCCTAGACCAATACAAACACTTGATCTAAGAGATAGTCAATCTCAGTGATCTAATGGTAGCTAAACAAGGACCCGATGAAGAATTTACCGACTTCGTCACTAGATGGAGAAAACTCGCTACTAGAACCGATACTTCAATGAAAGAGAAGGATTCGGTGGACATTATCATCGATAACACTAGCGAACCGTTAAAGAGCGCACTTGTCATAAGTGATTGCCCCGACTTCACTCTCGGGTATCCCGACTAGCGCGGCATATTAAAGGGGGAGATTTTGCACTATCCATAGTCAAGTAAAAAAATAATAAGAAAGCCTTAGGAACTAAGCAAGTTAACACCGTTGTCAACTAAGGACAAAACTCTAGTAACGGGAACTTCCAACTGTGAAATTTCGGACAAAACTAAAATCAACAACAGTATACCAATCAAACCAAGGTGTTAATAAACAAAGATACGTGAACCAAAATCAAGGCCAGAATCAAAATCAAGGCCAATACCAAAATAGAAACCAATACCCTAACGCCTACCAGAATCAAAACACGACACAGAATTGACAGGCCCACGTGTCGAATTACAATAACGTACCCCCACCGCAGAACTTTAACCTAGCTAGAGGCCCCTACCAACCAAGGCGGGAACACTATCCCCCTTTATCGGATACAATTCCTAATATCTTTCGTCTCCTTAACACTTAGAATCTCCTTCGATTCCTATAATAACAACCTCGCCCATGGCCGACAAATCTAGACTACTGGTAAATATTGTGCCTTCCATCGATACGCGAAACACAATCTAGAGGATTGTTGGGTCCTCAGGGATATCCTGTATGACATGAATGACCAAAGTCAGCTCGATTGGAAAGTGCTTAGGAATCCCAACCCTAATAATAACTAACCCCAACAAAATTTAGGAATCGTTAACAACCCCATGCCCAACCACAACCAAGCAACACCAGCTCAGGTCACTACCATAGATCTCTTCGATCGATTCCCCTTCCAACCCTCTACTTTAATCACTCGCATTCAACCCTCTGCTACTTCCGCCACACTAGCAAGAGCTCCTTCATCCCCACACCCCTAGGCCTTGATCACTCGAATTGCCTCGTCGAGTCCACCTCCTTATCCAAAATTCACTCAGATACGAGTCCATTCCTTTAGGGCTAGGAGACCATTCCTCCGTAGCCACCTATCGGAGCCTTTAACCCCTCTAAATCCCAAACCAATGCCATTACCGCTCCCTTTGTCTGATTCTAAACTTGAGTATGGAGATCATGTTCTCCAAACTGTGGAACAAATCATTGCATGGGTAGAAAGTGTCACCAGAAAACTCCAAGCCAAGAAAACAAAACAACAACCGAACTTTCGGTCAACCCAAAAGAAAGCAAACCAGAAGAATATCCTCACTCGTGAGAGACGCTGGTCTCTGCTTTCATAGAAGAGGAAGATTACACACAATACCTACCACCTTGGAGCGACACCATTCAGGTACGTATCCTGACCTCAAATTTCACCCATTTCAGGAATACATCCGCATCAAGCCACATTGGGTTCGATCAACAACTGACTTGCCCGATTCTCAAATCAGGAACCAATTATCCGCTTTCGCCTTTCCCTCGAAATAAGGATTTCATGAACGCACAATCACCAGAGGGGAGCGTGAGAGAAAGAGAGGTTAATTTTCCTCCCCCACCTCACATCATCCCTCCAATTCCTTCACCTCAACCGTTCTAACCACCAGCACCCAAGGCCCATCGGCTAGGTAAAGAAATTGTGCTCGAGCCAGGACAAGAATACGATCTGTTGCAGCATCTCCAAAAGATCTCGGCCTGATATCCATACTAAAACTCATTAAGAAATCACTTGATCATCACCGGTTGTTAATAAGGACACTTGAGGACACACAAGTAGACGAGGACACGACCCTAAATGAGCTTCATCAAATTGCCAAGGTCATGGCATGACCTCTAGTTCTTATGTGCACAGACGCAGACATGCCTAAAGAGTCACTCTGCGGGAGTGCGCCCCCCATATACCTTATGGTCATCATTAGAGGGTTCTCAGTACCACACATACTCATCGACACAGGAGCAGGACTTAACATCTGCCCTCTCACCACGTTAAGGACTCTCAAATACATAGAGCAGGATGTTAGGCCCTCCGCACTGTCACTCATAGCTTATGATGAGTTGCATCGCTTTGTTAAAGGAACCATCAAGCTACAGGTTCACCTCGGACCTGTAACGAAAGACGTTACCTTCCACATTTCTGATTCCGCTAGTACGTATAATCTCATTTTAGGAAGAAAATGGCTGGAGTCAATGAAGGCTGTCACATCCACATACCATCAATGTGTCAAATTCTCATACGAGGACTCCATCGTCCGTATATACGTTGATGCACCCCTCCAGGAGATGGATACTGATTACGAGGTGAGCATACCAACCACACACGATTATGTATTGAACACGGGTCACATTCAAAAGACTCGAATCCCTGACAAGACAACCATTGTGAAAGTCCGTCACCCTACCCTCCTAGTTCTCTCCTAATGTGCAACAAGAGTTGATGAGGAGAGAGGTCGGACCAGACCTTGCCAAACTTTATGACATTAACCCTATCGCGATGAAATGGTGGGATCTTATGTACCAACTTAGATATGTCCCCCACATCGGACTCGGTAAGAATAAGCAAGGTCGTGTAGGACCTATCGTCCCAACGAAAATATGCAAACACATAGGGTTAGGTTATCAATCGGATAGCCCACAAGCCGACTTATTCCCTACCTCACCAAAATGGTCTCTATATGATCACTTTGTCTATGGGACCACTGAGAAAGCAAATATATCGAGGCAAAAGGAAGTGTCCCTCGCCAAATCCCAGGAAATGGAGATTGAGCGGATGGCCAAAGCATTCAATGATTTAACCAATTTAAATGACAATATTGATAAACTGCTCGAAGGAGTTAAGCCCATGTTTGACACTAAGAAATTTGCAGGAGTGAGGAGAGAAGAACCTCCAGAAATCGAGCCACAATTAGAAGATTGGGAATCCACTAACAATGAAGACTTTCACATAGCAGCCTTGCAAGATGACAAAGAGCACCTGCCCTTAACTTGGGAAGAAGATGACACTCCACAGGAAAATACTAACTCTTATAGCATCCGCCTTGGCCTTGGCCTTGGAGGGTGGGAATGCCCGTGGGACTCCCCTTGTATCGCCTACCCATACCAACCCCACTGTAGGGCATGCACCATCATATTAGAACGCTTCACTAGTTGGATCCGACACTCTATGATAGAAGAATCAAATCACTCCAACCTCGTCTTGTGACCACCGACACAAGTAATGACCTGCCAGCTCAGCCACCGGAGTAAGAAGCAGAAAATCCCAATGGTCATCTGGTTGACCTAGGGGGAACACTCGCATCACCCTCATAGACTTTGAAGAATAACTTGAACCAAATGCTTCTACATCCCTAGATATGCCGCAACTCCAAATATTTTGGAAATCTCTAGAGGAAAAATGACAACCTCCCCCAAGTGACGACAAGGACTATTGGATAAACCTCCCGGCCCTCGAGTTAGCAGAGCGAGCCAATTAGGACTTCAAGCATTATCAGATCAAGAAAGTGAGTTTGATACCGTCTTCGACTCTAACCTAGAAGGATGGGAATGTCCTTGGGAATCTCCCTGTATTTCTCACCACTATCAGCCTCGCTGCCGAGCATGTGCGCTCATCCTAATGTATTATGAAGATCAAGGAAAAGAGCTCGCTACACCTAGGAATCATTTGGGAGATCTCCCTTGGTGGGAAGAACAACATTATTATAATCCAGAGGATGATAGTTCAATTGACTATGATCTTCAGAGCTTCTTCGAAGAAGAGGTAATCAATGTGACAGAGGAAATTCAAACGTTAGTGCCGCTATTACTAGCTTCACTCATTCAAAAGATCTCATCAGATGAGGACTCCAAAAAAAATGCCAAATTTACAACAAGTCTGCATTCCCCGAAGAATCTCCCGAATGGCTCCAACAGCTGTCTTGCTCCCTCAACTAGGGGAAGCAATTCTCCTAGTGCCCCTTGAGGCGATCGAACCTGTACCATATTTATTATCAAAAATAAAAAAAATAGAAAAAATAGAAAACCCTAAAAATTCAAAAATATAAAATCCAAAAAAATCAGAAAACCTCAGAAAAGAAAGGGAACTCTTCGTCCCAAACCAAACTTGTGGCCAACAAGGAGACTTTTCTCCTAAGGTTTCTATCCCATTCCCTGCATGAGGACGTAAAGCATCCTGGCTAAACAACAAGCCAGTGATCATACCGGACGAGATACTTTGTGACTTTGAGAGAAGAATCAATAGTCTTGACCTTCACCTTACCAAAGATCTCTCCGTCATAGATTGTGTCGATGAAGGGTTACCTTTCGCAAACTCAGATCCCTAATGTAGCAATTTCACAGTATACAAACTTATCGAGGATGAAGAAAGAGCACCAATTGTCGAGGAGGCACTGGACTTCCAACGGGTCATCAAACATTTCGATGAGCAAACCCAGGTTGCTGTGAAACCCACAGAAGAACTTAACTTTGGCACTGAAGAGAAACCCAAGAAGCTACTAATTAGCATGACGCTTAACTCTAGGGAATGCAAACAAATTGCACAAGTCCTGCAAGAACACCTTGACTCTTTTGCATGGTCCTACAAGGACATGCTCGATTTAGACCCGAGTTTAGTAGAACATCACCTCATCATAGAACCCGATACAAAGCCTGTTAAGCAGAAACTCTGTAGGATGCACCCACAAACCGCCCTTCAAGTTAAAGAGGAAGTTGACAAGTTAGACAAAGCCAAATTTATCTGAATCGTTCTTTACCTTAAGTGGGTTTCCAATATAGTACCTGTTGCCAAGAAAGACGGTAGAGTATGGGTTTGCTTTGACTTTCGAAACCTCAACCAGGCATGCCTAAAAGATGACTTCCCACTTCCACACATTGACACTCTAGTCGACAATACCGCTGGACATAAGATGCTATCCTTTATAGATGGTTTCTCTGGATACAATCAGATCAAATTAGCAGAGTCCGACCAAGAGAAGACTTTCTTCACCACACCATGGGGAACATATTGTTACGTCGTTATGCCTTTTGGGTTAAAAAATGCAAGATCCACATATCAATGCGCCATGACGACCATCTTTCACGACATGATGCATAAGCGTGTAGAAGTCTATGTCAATGACATATTAGTGAAGTCCCAAACGCGAGTAGGACATGTGGAAGCGCTCCGACTTGTGTTACAAAGAGCAAAGAAATATCAGCTAAAAATGAACCCAAAGAAATGTGTCTTCGGGGTCACTTCCAAAAAATTACTTGGTTTCATAATTAGCAAGTGAGGGATCGAAGTTGACCCTGCAAAAGTCAGAGCCATCCTCGAGATGTCACCTCTCAGTAATATCAAAGAATTACAAGGCCTAATGGCAGATTGCAATTCATCAGAAGATTTATCTCCCAGCATTCGGACAGATGCAATCCTTTCTACAGACTACTTAAAGGAGGAACTGAGTACAAATGGGATGATCAGTGTCAGTAAGATTTCGACAACATCAAGAAGTACCTTCTTAACCCGCCAATACTATCGCCACCTGTCCCCGGAAGACCCCTAATTTTATACCTCTCAACAAATGAAAAAGCAATGGGAGTAATTTTGGGACAATATGAAGAAGACGACAAGAGAGAAGGCTATCTACTACCTCAGTAGGACTATGGTCGAATACGAACAAAAATACACTTCAAAGGAGAAGACTTGCCTCACATTGGTGTGGGCCTCTACTAAATTGTGATACTACTTTGGAGCTTATAAAATACTAGTACTAGCCCAAATGGACCCTCTGAAGTACGTATTTGAAAAGCCTGTAACATCAGGAAAGATCGCTCGTTGGCATATACTCCTGTAAGAATTCGATATCACCTACGTCACGCAGAAGTCGATTAAAGGGAAAGCAATCGCTAATTACCTTGTAGATCTCCCACTCCCTAGTGATGAACCCATACACGCGGACTTCCCCGATGAGGACCTATTCATGATTCATAACGAAGAGTTCGACAAGGACCCCTTATTTAGACGATGTTCTAAATCACAAAGGAAAAGGTATCGGGATAGTCCTCCTAAGCCCAAAAGGAGTTGTCATACCTAAAGCTTTTCAACTAGATTTCCCTGTCACTAATAATATTACAGAATATAAAGCCTTTATAGCTAGACTACGAGCATCACTACAATTAGATGTTAAACAGTTAAAAACCATCGGTGATTCCAAACTAGTAATTTCACAAGTCATAGGAGAATGAAAAACTAAGGAAAGGAGACTAATGGCATACCTAGAAATCGCTCAATATTTAGTAAAGAAATTTGAAAGAATCTCTTCCACGCACATCCCTAGATTAGAAAATAAGCTCGTAGATTCCTTAGCCACGCTAGCCTCGGTCATCCAAATACCTATCAGGCAAAATACCAAAACCTTCTTTATCAAAAAGCTGACAGTACCCACCCATGAGGTAGCATGGACCGTCAAGAGAGAATTACCCATCCTCCCCACAAGTACAGGACTGAAAGAAACAATCACCCTTGAAAAGCACGTGAAGACAGAAATCGAAGTCGCTATGTTCAGATTTGAAAAATCACCGACTGGCGATGGACAACCATGGTATTTTGACATCTGGAGGCATCAACACGTCCCTCCATACGCCACGAAGATTGAACGAAAGACTATAAGGAATCGATGCGCCAGATTTTGTATACTCAGCGAAACATTATACAAAGAGGCCTTCACTAAAGGAGTACTGCTATGATGCGTCAGACTGTCGAAGGATAATACATCATCCAAGAAGCACTCGCCAGTGCCAGCGGTGCCCATTCTTGTAGACAGAGGCTCGCCGATCAAGTTATATGATAAGGCTACTTCTGGCCGACAATGATTAGAGATTGCCACCTCTATTTCCAATCCTACAAGCAATGCCAAGAACACGCCACACTCATCAAAGCTCTATCAGTTGCATTGAACACCATGACCTCGCCATGGCCATTTTCAATGTGGGCCTTCGATGTCATTGGACCTTTCACGGATACAGTTGGGAACACTCACAAGCACGCGTTCATACTTACAGTGATCGAATACTACACCAAATGGGCAGAAGCTGAATCCTATGTTAGAATCACCGCTTCAATACTCGTAAGGTTTATCGTTCACAATATCATCACCAGGTTTGGAGTACCCAGGATGTTTATCACTGACAACGGACCACAATTCATCACGGAGAAGACAAAGAAGTTATATAAGAAGTAAGGCATCGATCTACGCCACTCATCATCGTTCTACCCTAAAGGCAATGGACAGGCAAAAGCTATGAACAAAACGCTAATTCAAATCCTGAAATGCATAGTAGAAATAAGTAATGGGGCCAACTAGCTTGAACGACTACTTGAAGCACTCTGGGCCTATAGGACCTCTATTCGTACGACCACTGGCCAAACTCCCTACCTCCTTACCTATGGGATGGAGGCAGTTCTATCATATGAGATACAAGTACCATCCTTATGCATTCAACTCGATGATGAGCTATCCTTAGACGAGAGGAGAATTTCCCTACTCACGCAGCTAGAGTAGCTCGATGAAATACATCTAAGGGCAGTTGATCACGCTCAAGTATATTAGAGGAGAGTGGCCAGGGCTTACGATAAGAAAGTCCTTGAACGAACCTTTAATATTAGAGAATTAGTCTTAAAGAAAATCATGCCTTCCAAGCACGCCCATCCGAAAGCAAAACTGAAATCGAACTGGGAAGGCCCATACGCCATAACAGTCGCATACCCTGAAAATGCCTACAAACTGGCGAACCAACACGGGAAAGAACTCCCTAGCCCTTAGAATGCCATGTACCTTAGAAAATATTACCCTTAGCCCTGTGATCATCACATCCCGTGGTTAAATATCTATACTTATCACCCCCGTAGTCGTCACGTTCCATTCATTAGTTGTACGCCTTCAATTCTTAGAATATCCTTAAGACCTCCGATTTATCGCCCACCTTTTCTCACTCGGGCAATTTGATTAAAGGACTAGTGACCTATCTAACCTCTTCAAAAGCATAAGTAACACCTGATCCTCACTTCCCATCCCCCGCCATTGGAGGAGGTGTTAGAGTAAAAAAAATGAAGATGTTAGGTTCAATCAAAACTCATTATTCTTGCACTAGCACGATGCTTTCAAAAATATATATATATACATTTACATATCAAAAATCAAGTGAGAGCATTACGAAGAATGAGCAAGTCAAAGAGCTCAGGCAAGCATAAGCAGATCGTGAGGATGTCTTTGGTAACTTTACTAGAAGTGTAAAAGCAAGTTGTGAGGGCATCCCTGACATCCCCATACAATAGATGTTATCATAAGGTGATGGGAGGAGGACAAACTCCTGCTAACCATAGAAGATGAGATTTTGATGGTGTCGAAACATGACGAAGAGCTCAATTATGGCATCCCATATCCCGCTGAGAAAAAGATTGTTACTCATTCCTTTTGGAAAGCATTAGATACAAACTATTCCCCACATCACTGAGCCTTACCCCCCTCTTCTATTTTTATTTTGGATGATAAATCAGAAGCCTTACAGGATTCTCCTAGAAATGAAACCGAAAACTGATGAATGACGACTAATGCAATCACCTACTATACCTACCATACTTCTCCCTAATAACCATGGGATAGGATGACCACCACCCTACGATAGACCTCAGTACGATTGACCTAATCAAAGAGACCTCCCCGGTTCGATGACAGTACCGGTCAACTTTTCTTCAAAACCAACTCCCCAAATACCCATGGCTGCTTATAAATCCCAAGTGCTCATCCCGAAACCTAGAGAAGCTCCATTGCATCTTGACGCTGGGGCATTTTTTTTGGATTAGAAGAAGAATCATATTAGAAGCATCGGCTTGTCCACAAAGAAGATAAGAAATGACGAAGTTACCACCCGAAAAGTGCTATCGGAGATACCATACTGCCAATCATACCACGCTCCCACACTGGGGCATTTTTATTTTATTATTTTATTATTATTTCTTTCTTAGCTATTTGCTTTCCCTGTTGCATTATTTTCATTTTTTAAAAAAAAAGAGAGAAAAAAAAGAAAAAAAGAAAGAAAAAAGAAAAAAATAAGAAAGAAAAAGAAGAAAAAAAAGAAAAAAAGAGCATATATTCATCTTTTGCTACCAGACTCCGGTTTGAGACACTTACCCCCTTGACGACCAGCAAGGGGGAGAACAAAAGCTACTGATGACATTACTCTCACATGTGCAGCTACGAAGCAACCTTCAACCATCATCGGGCCAGCTCACGAAGCATCCAAGTCCCAATGACGATTGACAACGCTAAGACAACAAAGAAGCAAAAGGAAACGCAAGAGATAACTAAAAGAAAAAGAGTCAATCAGGTACATCAAAACCAAAAATCTCTTTATATATATGTCAAAATCTTTTCATTTCTTTTTACACTTATCACTGGGGACACCCCCTTATATGTACAACAACACACATGCCATAGATACAAAAAACCACACATGCACACCTACTCCCTACGTTGTTGCTGGGATGGCCGAGCACTGCTGTCCCCAGTATCATCAGCTCGGAGGTCCGTAGACTGGTCCTCTGAATATACAATCCTGACACCCGGAGTCCTCAGAACCTCTAAACGACAAGGCCCTGCTACAGAGCCCCCTTCACTCGTCTGGCTAACAGACCGCCTCAATCGAGAACGAGGAGGATACCTCGCAAGAATATCATGAATGGCCGAATCCCTATGAGCATCATCCATGACACGATCATGCAATGTGTGTCGAGACTTCCGAGTTGAGGAACTCGTAGACTTCGACTCAGAGCCATCAAGCTGACTAACCAACCTACACACCCCTCGCTCATCGTCACGGATAACAATCGCAACCAATCTAGGACCTCTCCGCCGCATCTCCGCTTGGGTTATCTCGGCTATGTCATCTCTCAACAAACAAGTCCTCTCGAGTCTGTGTCTCCCCAAGGACCCGTCTCACCTCGGGATTAGCTCGTGCTTGTGCCGCCTCTAGATGTGCCTCCTCAAGCTGACGGACCTGCATAACCACGCCAAGTCAAAGAAAAAATAATGTATACATGAACAAAATAAGAAATTTTAAAAAGGAAACAGTCATACCAGATCCTGCCTCTCCTCCAGGAGTCTCTCAACCGTCTCAGCAGTCACTGGATCAGCAGGAGGCACGAAAGGAACAACGAACATAGGCGGCTGCAACAAGAACAAACAAACACGTCAGAGAAATACTATAATGACAAATAAACTATGAACACAATAACTAAAACATACCTGAGTAGGAATAGGAATAGACTCCTGAGGGGGAGCCTCGGGATCAGAGTCCGAAACAGCTTGCAGAAAGAACCAAACAAACCAACATAAGATATGTTAGAACCAAAATAAAGATGAAGTAACCTAAACTAAGTTACACCAAACCAGGAAATTGAACCTGGCTCTCCAGGCATAGAGAGGTAGAAATCGCCTCCCTTGTCTGAAGATCCTCAACAACTCGACGCTAAAATACATCATGATATTAGTAAGCTACTAAGAAAGCAAAACAATGACATTCGACAAACTAATGCGATGACACAAATAAGATAAAAGATTGAATGGAACTCACCCAATGATCTAGCTTGGCCCGAAGCTGAGCCATCGTTGGATCCTCCCAACTAGAGGAAGCAACTGAAGATGAATCAAATGTCGGAACGGAACCTCTGACAGTGAGCTCGGCTCTCTACGAATGATAATAAATATATCAGTTGGCAAGCCCACAATGCTAACAATTAATGAAATCATATTTGTAAAGACTCTTACCAATCGGTCAATCTCAGATCATAAGCTGGCCTCCACCTCTTAGCCGGCTTGCTGTTGACTACGTAACAACTTGATCATCATCGCCGCTTGATGAGCAACCTCACTCTATCTCTGAGACTGTCCAAAATCAAATAAAACAAGATACCACGACCATGTCAGAACAACCAAAATACTAAGTCCATATAATACAAAAAAAAATATAAATTAACTCACCAGGAGCCATCGAGTCTCCACTAGACGAGCCCCGAACTCATCCTCCGCTGCCCTAGCCTGAGCAACTGAAGAGGCTAAAGGCTGCATCATCTCCTCATCTGGACGAGGAGAACACCCCATCTGCTCCATCGCCCTATGGAGAGTGTCTAATGCCCCCTGCACGCTTGCAGTGAGGTGGCCCTGCTCCAATGCAGCCAACCTCTCCCTTCAGGCCGACGTCGACTGCGGCCCATCGATTGCGAAAGAGCTGCTCCCATGGAAGGGACGTGTGAAGAGGCGCCCGCCACCCAACGCACTAAAAGACCACACATACTCCCGGGCGTCCGCCTCATCACGTGCCCCCCTAACCCTGGTCCCCCCAATTCTCAAATCCACTATCTGAAGTGCCATCCACGCCACAAAATTCAGGCCAGGTGGGCTAGTCATCCTCTTCGCCACTCTGTGGCAAATCTTCGGAGGGACTCCCTGAGCAAGCCCCAACTGCCGTACCACTCGAGAAGTTTGGATCCTCTCCACCCTCTCAAAAAAATGGACCCATATGTCCACATCAAAGGAGGGCGGCCAGACTGAATCACTGGCACCTCCGCGTCCTCCTCATCAGCATACGCCCTCCAAATCACCTACAATCAAGCAAACAAGCCAACCCCACAATGAAGAATCAGATCCTAAAAGACTGAAACAAAAAAACATACACATGATGATCTATACCTACCACGCATGAATATCCTCAAAGAGGGCTTGCACGGTCTGAAGATCTGAAGACCAGCGGTGGCCCCTCAATGCTTCCCTCCACACGTGCATCCGTGGAAAGGTAGACATCACCTCCAATGGAACTCCCGGACGAAGAAAAGTAAAATGTTCATACGCCCAGAACTAAAAAAAACACAAAACAGAAATGCTGGATAGATACTATTAAACGACCAAAAATTGACCAAACTAAAGACATCATGTTGCCAATTAACCAAAACTCACCCTGATGAACGGAAGGAAACCTCCAATCGACGCGACGCTCTGCCCCCGACGAAAAAGCTGCTCATAGAGATGCGCCAACGCGGTCGCACCCCACTCATAGGAGGGGACTCAATCCAAATCCCAGAGAACCATAAAAAATAACCCAGTGATGCATCCCTGAGTCGAAGAAGAGATAGTGTCGCACCAAGGAAGTGCATCAAGAATGCTTGAAGCACCCTATCCGCAGCCAACCCCGGCTCCACTATGAGCTCCCGACTCGTCACCACTACACAACGCGCCTCATAGGTCGCCTTCGCCTTCGAATGGTGCCTTGGGGGTACAAAGCCACTTACAAACGTATCGAAAAACTAAGTGACCCGAACTACACCTGGCCCCGAGCCGCTCGACCTATGTGGCACACCCAAGATCTCCTCACACACCTCTAGATAATGCCCCTCCACCCTCCCCATAATCGGCTCACCCTCAAAATAGAGACAGGTGATGCAGACCCAGTCCTCTGGAGTCGATAACATCATGCCAATGGGAAAGAGAAGCGCTTGATGCTTCTCCCTCCACCTCTCCAAGATCATCGCGATCAGGCCACGATCGACCTGAAAGGGATCAAGCTCTAGGATCGGTCCAAAACTGAAAGACACTAGTTGCACCTGTTGAAACTCCAGCAAGGCATGGTACCAACTATGAGACTCGGCCCATGCCGAGCTGATAGCCAGCTGCGGGGGCTCCTAGTGACCGAAACACAAATAATAACAGTAAGACTAACACATACCTATGCCGAAAGACAAACGGATTTAAAACTAAAAGCAAGTCAAATATGCCCCAAACACAATAATAATTTACAACAAATACACAAAACATGATAAGAATGACTGAATAGAAACATGACCTATCCCTAGATGCCATCATGATGCAAGAGTGATCACACAAGGATCAATACAGGTTCAACATAAATTAGAGGGGTTTCCAAATCCTAATAAGCCTATGTCATAACCTAAATGGCTAAGAAAAGGGAAGAACCCTTGCTCATGAATGCTTACCTAGCCTTGAGTGAAGAAATCCTCCAATGGGAAGTGTTTGCGATCTCGATACTCCTCACCCTGGTGCTCTACAATCGCACCCTCAGCCCTCTCACCCTCAGGAATTGCACCCTCGACCCTCTCACCCTCATCCTCATCGACCCCCTACTCAATCTCGAGCACCTCCTCCCTGACCCCCGGCTAGTCAACCTCCAATACCTCCTCTCCAACTACCTCCCTAACATCCACCTCCCCGACAACCTCGGTCCGAGCCTCAGAAGTCTCACCTATCTCTGCCTCTAACATCCTCTCCAACTTAGAAATAGTAATATCGTGCCTACCACCACCTCAGACTCCATCCTAGAATGAAGAGCTCGAAAAACTGAAGAGAATGAAAGAAACGGCCCCTGGAACGGACGATCGGATCATGAAATATCATGAAAACACAAAAATTAGAGCACAAAGAAACAAGTAAGCAGAGAATCGAAGACTAACACGGATCGCGCGACGAAAATGAAAATTTTGAACTATTTATATGACACAGCTGAATCGCGCGCATAAATCTTGGCGCGCAAACTAATCACGCACCACTATCATGGCGCTTAATTTGGATTACACGACCGACCTTGAGTGCGTGATCTAATCGTCACCCGCTCAGACTAACCGGACCGTCTGGTTGCACGCAGGCTACTCAACACGTAATCACTTCAAGTGTCCATATGGTGGCACGTGAATGCCAATGGTTGCCCATACAGTGACCAACCACCGCCTTAATCGCGCACCCAGTATCCTACATTTGAATCAATCAAATGATTGGAAGTTGATGCGTAATTACATTCTGACGCTCTGAACGCGCGCCCACTCTCTGGCATGTAATTAATTTAAGCTCTCGGAGTGAAGCGCACAATTCCCTAAAAAAACAAAATAAAAAAATGCCCAGAGCAGCACATTCATAGGAAAAAATAAGTAATCTCCAGTACTAATTATCAGCCTAAACCACGCCCTTGTTAAGCCCGATCCCAAAACATTCCAGACCTGCAGAAATATCTACCCCAGTAACTAAAAGAAAACGTTCCAAACTAAAAAAGGAAAAAATGCCCCAACATCACTTGTACATTCCAACTAATATCGAATCAAAAAAAAAAAAAATTAAACTAAAAAATGCCCCCCATGATCCATTCATTTGAAGCAAAATTAAACAAAACAGCAAAAAAAAAAACTTGCCCCAACTAAGGCGAAACTAAACAAGAGAAATACCCCCATCGTTCATGCATTCCAACTTAGCCCAAACTAAGTCAAAACAAAAATGCTCCTAACATGCCTCAATCCAAAATAAATAAATTAAACAAGTAAACCTCGCACTCAAAATAAATCAAATAAGCTACAAAGTAAACTAAGCCTAAATTTACAAATGAAATTAAAATCGTAATCTCCATAAACAAATAAAATAATTACAAAATACACCAAGGGCATACCCTCTGAATATACAAATTAAAATCTGCATGTTCAGGCAATCCTTGAATTCAAATTTATTCGGGAAACTAGAAATCTCAGAGAAACCCGAAGAAAAGGGGCGCTCTGAACGAATTCTAACCGTAATGACCTCTTCCCCTTGCCCTGAGCTGGCAAAAAAGAAAGAGTGGCTCACGGAAAGCCACCCAGGACCTGCAGGATCTGCCCTTAGAAGCTCACCTTGGAAACCCTAAAAAGGAAGAGCAACTAATATGGGATCTGTAGAGCCTACCGAGGAAAAATAGGCATCGGTCACGAAAATTCTGATCCTGCCTTTTCCTTGAGTTTCCTTTCTACCACCTTTTTCTCCTCCATCTCTTCCCTTAGCATGACAATAGTTCGACCGCTACCCTGCATTCCCAATCTCGTCCATTCTTAATAATCCATGCCATAAGTACAACTCTTCGGGTCCAACACCCGGGATACAAAAGAGAAAGCAAGAAAAGACATTAATAAAAAAAAGCTCCAAAACTTTTAGTCCTAAACTTGGAATAAAATTCAAAATAATAAGAACCCAAAACTTTTAACTCACACATTTATAAACTATACATTCCTAAACCATAGAATGACAAGTGTCACACTTTTAAATCATTCCAATTTAATCTAAATCTAAACCAAACACATACCACTTTGAAAGACGACAATCCATGACAAACCTAGATGGACCAATAATCACACAACACTTAACCCCCTAAGAAACATAGATCCAAAGCAAAATGGATAAACCAATAGGATTTAAACACCCAACACCCATGTAGAACCTTTGAAAACTCACACCTTTTAAGTCTCATGTTGAATCAAACAAAAGACCAAAACAAGTTAAAATCAAACCTTAAACCATACAAAACTTTAAATAAAAAAAAAAATAACTCTCTAGAATGAGACCCTGACTAGTTTAGGACTAAAAAAAAATGCCCCCAACAAACCGAACAAAACTAAGTAAACCTTCTAAACCAAGCTCAATAGAGCAAATTAACCTCGGGATAAGCCCTGAATAAATTCAGGATGAATCCTCAAACTCTAAACTAAATCCTAAAATAAGTCAAACAAATCAGGTAAATCTAACTAATCCGCTAATAAGCTTAAACGAATAAACAACTAAACAAGAACAAAACAAAAAAAATGCCCCATCATTTATAATTTAAAATTTTACAAGTATCACTAGAGGCATACCTCCTAAATTTATAACATAAAACAAAAACCTAAAACTTTAACCTACAACCCAAAACGAAGACTGGGTTCAAAATGAAGCGAGGAGCAGATTCCGCTTGGAGCGTCCAATCAGAGACTTCAGGGAACATTAGTTGGGAAACACATCCCTCCACTTTTTAGTCCTTCTCTTCCGCTATCTTCACCTCCTCCACCATCGCCACCTCAACGCTACCTTCACTGCCCCCTAAAAAGGATCTGTGTAACCGTGGGATTTGTGACGATCTCGTCGCGATGATGCGCTCGCTTTACAAAAAATATAGAGTCGCCACCTGGAGCTTTTGGTGACCAGGGATACCTTTTTTATAAGCACCGAAGTGCCACAAATATGGCTCTGAATCCAGTCCACACCAAAGGCTCTTGGGTAGGGGCTTCGATTATCGATCGGGAAGGTGTTAGGCACTCGATCAACCCGCTTAACATGGTCTCTACTTATGGCTAAAAATAAAATGAAGCAAAAGAAAGGAAAATAACATCCTCTTACCTAAAAGGGCTTATATTCCTAATTGTGCCCCTTCATTCCTATTAAAAAGTCGGCGGCATAACGATACAAATGGGAGGATGGAGGGAGCTAGAAAGAGATAGGAGAAGAAAGGGGAGAGTCGGAGCCCTCGGGCCCTTGTAGCACTGTAGGAGAGCCTTGCGTGGCTTGCTTTGATGAGCTTTTGAAGGCCTTGTGTGGTGGAAAATGGGGTTCTAACTCCTAAGGCTTGAAGCTAAGAGGTAGGGAAGGGAGGCTAGGGGATCACACACACCTAGGCTAAGGGTTTTGGATGCAAGAACAATCTTGAAATGAGATTGGAAGATTTTGAAATTTGGGTGAAAATGGGGCACAAAAGGGAGGAAGAACTTCTCACTTTGAGCTCTTTCTCTCTTAAGAAAATTTCTCAACCCCTAAAACCAAGGGGTGGGGAGCTCTATTTATAGGAAATGGGTAGATTAGGAGACCACTTAAGAACTAAATGGGTTTAGCAATTAGGTAACCTCACATCTAAGGATTCCTAGGGTTTTTGGAGCCTTGAGATGTGTGAAAAGGTCCTCCAATGGTGGATGATGGGGTGAGGCCTTAAGCCACTTGAAGGGTTGTAAATAGGTAGGGAATGGGTGTAACAGAATAACAAAACACACCCCAAAGGTCAAGGTGGTCAACAAGTCAAACCCCAATCATGATTTTCAGGGCAAAATCTAGAGGTTACTGTTCATATGCCTTGCGCTAGGAAAATGTACAGTGAAACAGTTTTAAATAGTGACTGGATGATGGTTCGCGAGGGTGCGGTCGACAATTAATACTAGCGCAACTATTAGTAGCGCCGGGCTTAAATCCTGGAAGAAGTGGCCTGGCACAACTAATAGTTGTGCCAGGAAAAATTATCACTGGTGCAACTATTAGTTGTGCCAAATCCCTAGGGGGGCCACTTGATTTTACTCTTATGCCCTCCGGGCTCAGTTCCCCGTATCTTCTGATGTATACCTCTGATTGGGGTGATTCTTGGACCGTTGGAAAGCTGACGACCTCTACTTTTCAATGGTATGATATTTGATCACAGTAGAGGGCTGTATCTAGTTCCGGTGTACCCCTCCTCAACCATTGGCTTGATAAGGTTAGGTTTAGGCTCAAGACGGGTTCTAAGGGTCGGGATTGATTTCTGAAGGTTCGAGTCAGGTACCTAATGGATGTAGGGTGATTCCTAAGGGTTTGGAAAGGTTCCTAAGGGTTCTAGGGGGGGCCTAAAGGTTCCATACATGTCATCAAAAGCTCAGAATTGTACCTCTCTCGAAAGGTGTTTCGATCGGGCCTTGGGCTAAATTTGGGTGTCTACAGATGCCCCTCTTTGGTATCCGATCACTAATGATCGAATGCCAAAGAAAAAGAGACATCCAAAGAGGCCCAACACATTATTGATGGATCCGCTGCATTCAGAACGAACTTCAAACATCAAATGAGTAACACAGTGAGAAAATGAATGCCTTGGATGTTAGGCTAAACATTCGTTTCTCGAGGTAATAGGTTTCCAAGCGCTTAGCGACATTACTGGGCATAACCGAGGTGGAATGAGTTGCGAACTCCCTATATTTGGGAAAGACATTTTCTTCTCGGGATGATTTTGAAGGTATTTGATATTTAAAATTTATTCTGAATGCAACAACTTTGTGAGTAAGAGGGGCGATCGACCCACATTCAAAGATAGGCACGAAGTAAACATAAGCAAGGCTCCACATTTTGCGTCCAATCCTACAAGGCATTTAATTGCCCCATCTGACTATTCGAGGATGCCCCTGTTGAAAGCAGGGTTCGAGGTCTGTGGGTGAACCCATCGATCCTGAAGTTTATTTAGCATGACTGCCCGAGAAAAGTGAATAGATGTCACAACGCTTTTTGGGAGTTCGTGCCATTTTCGAAAGCATGCCCCAGAACAACATGATCTAGAGCGTCCCGCTTTAACTACCTTGAACAGATCTAACCAAATATTTAGGTATCCCCATGAAGGGACATTCAATCTTAGTCTCTGCTAATAATGATCATAAATATCAATTAACTATGCATAATCATGCACCCATCAGGGGCAATAAGCAATAATAAAGGCGATAGAAGTCCCGACCCGGACTCGCCAGGGTATAATTTACGGGGACAAACGACCATCATACGGATACCCAGACCCATGGCATACACTTTACAGGGATACTGCTGCCCATACAAGTTTTAAGCCTTCAGAAAATAAAAGGGAAATAAACCCTTCCGAATGCATGGTTGAACATAGTTTGATTGATATGTAATCTCATTCTCAACAGGTTGGTCTCAACCAATGATTGGCCTTTTCCAATGGAGAGTCTGAAGCTTAAGACACTTAAGTTCATATGAATCCAAAATAGAGCGCTTATCGCAAAGATTTAGCAGTGGAGTCGACTCGATCAATATATTGACTATTTGACAAGGATTGACACCGTTGCTCCTACCTTGAAGTAGGATCCAGAGTCCAAGGCTAACCTTAGACCTAGGACATTAATTTTGCATACCTGCGTTGCTGATAAAATATTGATATTTTATCACATCGAAAATACGCGAGTGCGTAGCTATGCATAAAAAGTTCACAGATTTATAATTTTATTTATTTATTATTATTATTATTTTTTCACAAAGATTTTCTTTTTTCTTTCTTTTTTTTTTTTTTTTTTGAATAGACCTGACGTCGGTGGTGAGGTGCTTCATCTGATTTGTCTATCGCCGAGAGGTTGCCGGCTTCGAGGCTTCGGACTGTTTTGATGTTCCTGCACATTCTTAAGAAAACGTCAATCTCTCTTTTTTTATTTTATACATATATAAAGAAAATGTATCCTAAATAATAGAAGGAGAAGTAAATTTTTACCTACACTTTTTCAATTTCAAGATATTTTTTGGATTTTTATTTTCAGAGATTTTTGTTATTTTTCTTCATTTTTGAGATTGAAATATGATGCTGGAAATATATACATGGAAATGAGTAGAAGTATATGCACATTTTTTTATATTTGGATTTTTCTTGATTTTTTTATTTTTGGCATTTTTTTTTATTCCTTGATAGTGAAACGGAGTAACGGGTCCCATTTTGAGCATAGTCAAACTCTTTTATGCAGTCAAACCTGAGTGAGTTTCCAGATTTTACCAAGGCCGGAACGTTAATCCCTTTGGATTGAGTCAAACCTTTCTTCTTACCTTGAGTCATACGTTTGACAAAGTAATTTCACAAAGACAATTCTGGTCGGGACCCGTCTTGAACAAGCATGAGCGGCCCAGCCAAAAAGAGGGTATCGAAGAGAGTAACCAAGAGGGCTCCTCAAGCATCAATCTTCTCAATCAGTTCAAGCCTTTCTTTTTCAATTTTTTCTCTTTTCTTATTTATTTTTATTTATCTCCTTTTTTTTTTACCCGTGGTGCCCTTTCGAGTTTTCACCACGTCCTTGGGTTTAGCTCTCTTACCCCAAGCGCCCTTTCGAGTTTTCACTTGGTCGGCACAAGCTCGCTGTTTTAACCCGTAATGCCCTTTCAGGTTTTCACCACGTCTATCTTACTTTGAGCTTGTATTTTTATTTTTATTTATTTTTTCTTCATTTCTTTTTTCAACAGCCACGACATAGACGTCGATTCCATCATAGCCGGCTGGATGGGGTCTTGGTGTCGTCTCACAACTCAGCTTGTGTTGACTTAACAGATATTATGATTGCTTGTAAACCTAAAAGAGGGCTTTCTTCAGGGTGTATCTTGGTTATGGGTTAGGTAAGGATTTGAAGGTATGCTAGGCTAAAAGGGTTTCCTTGATACGACTTCAGTTTTCTCAACATACTTTCTCCCTTAGGGGTTTTTACTGTACATGCACTGTGATTCTTCTACACATTTTTTTTTGTTCTTTTTTCTCTATGTCAGGTAATCTCTTTTTGAGGTTTTGTTTTTTCAATTTTTTTGGATTTTGAGGATAACTTTACTTCCCTTTTTTGTCTATGTACACACATTTTTTTTGGGGAAGGGGGTTATTAAAAGAAAGGCCCAGGCTCAAATGGGATAGCAAAGGATATCATCATTTTCAGGGATGCTTTTTGGCTACTGTGTTTGAAATGATGGCCTTTTTTGGGTGGTTCTTAAGTAGTCACATATCTGCTTTACCAATACTTACCTTATCGAGATAGACTAAGAGTAGAACCGTCAGACGTATCCAGCATTGATAGGCTCAGGAAGAGATCTCCGTCCATGGTGGCAAGGCAGATGGCGTATCCTGGTAGTACTTCTCGGATGACATAAGGTCCTTCCCAGTTTGGCTTGAACTTTCCTCTCGGATCGGTGTGGAGAGATGGAAAGATCTTCAATTAGTGTCTCCTACCTTTAGATCTCGACCGCAGACATGTTTATTGTAAGCGCGTGCAATTTGCCCCTGGTAAACTTGAGTGTGACACAAGGCTAGGAGTCTCTTCTCGTCCAATAAGTTTAATTGTTCGAAGCGGGATCTCTCTCTCTCTCTGCTTCAGGTAAGCCTAATTCCATGAGAATTCAGAGCGAGGGTACTTCAACCTCAACCGATAGGACGACCTTAGTTCCATACACAAGGGAGAACGGTGTTGCCCCTGTAGCGGTACGGATCGATGTTCTGTAGGCCCACAAAACAAACGACAACATTTTGCTCCAATCTCGATAGGTGACGACCATTTTCTCTAGGATGCGAATGACCGTCTTGTTAGCAGCTTCCACGGATCCATTAGTTTGAGGCCGATAAGGGGACGAGCGATGGTGCTTGATCTTGTATCACTCACAAAAAGCTCGGATGCACTTGTTTGCAAAATTTGTACCTTTGTCCATGATGATATCTTTGGGGACTCCAAACCAACACACGATATTGTTCTTGAGAAACTTCTTAATGTGACTGGCCGTGATGTTGGCATATGATGTTGTTTCTACCCACTTGATAAAGTATTCAATGGCGACGATGATGAACCGATGCCGATTTGATGCTTTTGGGCTAATTATTTCGACGATGTCAAGGCCCCAAGTAGCAAATGACCAAGGAGTGGTCATGCAGTGTAGATCGATGGCAGGAGCATGTATCAGATTGGAGTGTTCCTGACACTTGTAGCATTTCTGAATATGTTTGCAGCAATCTGATTCCATAGTGGTCCAAAAGTATCCCTACCATATAATTTTCTTAGCAAGCATGTGATCGCTGATGTGGGCTCCGCATACTCCCTCATGGATCTCCTTTATGTTATTGATCGCTTCACCCTCTGTAAGGCACCTTATCAAAACATTATTGTAGGATCGCTTGTACAGGCATTCCCCACAAATGACATAGCCTGTCGCTAGACGTTGGATGGTTCGTCAGTCCGTCTTGGCTGTACCCTCATGGAAAGTTAGAGTCTCGAGGAAATTCTTGATATCTGAGAACCAAGGTGGCTAATCATCAGGCTTTATAGGTTCCTCAATCTGTAGGTAGAAGGCCGACTCACTTCTCAGCTTGATCATGATCAGCTTCATCTCAGCACCATACGGGATTTCTATCATTGATGCCAAAGTTGCTAGTGCATCGACAAAATGGTTCCTTATCCAGGGGACATATGAGAATGTCACGTCTTAGAAGCAAGTTATCAGATCCTCGAGGTGTTCATGAAAGGGGATCAGTTTCTCGTCTTTCATCTTCCAGTCACCATTCGTCTGGCATATGATTAACTGTGAATCACCAAACACTCAAAGGTGAGTTATACTTAGATCGAGAGCCGCCAACAGGCCAACGGCACAAGCTTCGTATTCAGCCATGTTATTAGTGTAAGGGAAGTTGAGCTTGATAGAGATGGGTACATGGGATCCTTTTAGCCGAACTAGAATGGCACCAACTCCCTGACCCTCGACGTTTGCCGCCCCATCAAAGTGAATTACCCAAGATTCTTCTGCTTCCTCAGTGTCGTCTTTCGTCATGAACAAGATATCTTCATCTGGGAACTCAGCTCTCAAAGGCTCATAATTTGGCAAAGGATTGTCGGCAAGATGATCGGTGAGTGCCTGCCCCTTGATCAACTTATGAGTGATGCACGTGATGTCAAACTTAGATAATAAGAGCTGCCAGTGTGCAGTCTGTCCAGTGAGAGTGGGCTTCTCAAACAGGTATTTTAATGGGTCCATTTGGTCTAAAAGTAGAACGGCCTGAGATAGCAAGTAATGGCAGAGCCTCTGAGTAACCCAAATAAGAGCCAAACATACTTTCTCCAGATGAGAATAACGCGTTTCATAATCAGTAAACTTCTTGCTTAGATAGTAAATGGCATGTTCTCTTCTTCCTGTCTCGTCATGCTGCCCTAAGACACATCCCATCGAGACTTCTGTCGTGGAGAGATACATCAAGAGTGGTCTCCCTGGCTCGGGTGGTACCAATACGGATGGGTTAAGGAGGTAGCTTTTGATTTTATCAAATGCTGCTTGGCAGTCATCATTCCATTCAACGGGCGAGTTCTTCCTTCGTAGCTTGAAGATTGGAGTTAGTTGTGCAATGAACCAACTGATATATTGTATTCTGCCCAAGAACCCTCTAACTTCCTTCTCAGTAGACGGTGGCTGAATTTTCATGATAGCTTTGATTTTGACTGGGTTGACCTCGATCCCTCTCTTGCTGACGATGAATCCTAACAATTTTTCGGACATAGCACTAAAAGTGCACTTCTGTGGATTCAGACGTAACCTGTACTTTCTCAGCCTCTCAAATGGCTTCTGAAGGTTTACCAAGTGATCTCTTTGCTCCGGTGACATGGCTATCATATAATTGACATATACTTCAATTTCTCGGTGCATCATGTGGTGAAACAACACAGTCATAGCTCTTTGGTATGTTGCACCGACATTCTTTAGCCCAAACGACATGACTTTATAGCAGAAGGCTCCCCAAGGAGTGATAAATGCCATTTTCTTGCGATCAACCTCTGCCATCTTGATCTGATTGTATCCTGAGAATCCATCCATAAATGAAAGCATCCCATGCTTAGCAGTGTTATCGACCAAGATGTCGATATGCGGCAGTGGGAAATCGTCCTTCGAGCTTGCCCTGTTCAAATTACAGAAATCAATGCACATGTGGACCTTTCCATCTTTCTTTGATACAGGCACAATATTGGCTAGCCACTGTGGGTACTTGGATACCATGAGAAACCCCACATCATATTGCTTGATGACCTCATCTTTGACTTTCAACATCCACTCTGGTCGGAGACGTCTCAGCTTCTGCTTAATCGGCTTCATATTAGGGTAGAGGGGCAACTCATGCTCGACCAAATCAATATCCAGACCGGTCATGTCCTCGTACGACCAAGTAAAAACATGTTGGTATGACCGAAGGAAGTCGATCATGCTTTTCCTTTCTTCAGGAGATAGCAACGTTTCGATTTTGGTAATTCGGGGAACCTCCTCAGTCCCTAGATTAACGTCCTCAGTTTTCTCGATAATGGGGGTAGGGCCATGCTCAAAGTTGGCAAACCGGTCAAGGAGCTCATTAGGGAGCTCCTCAAAAGGGACATCCTCATCTAGACTCGTGATTCCTACCTCTTATCGCATTTCTACAGGAAAGTGGTCGATTTCACGTGGGATAGGTATTTCGATTAAGGCATCTTTTTGTGTGATTTTATCCATAATCTTAAAAGACAATATTTTTGGGTTTTGTATTTTTTCTATATTTTTGGGATTTTATATTTTTTTCAATATTTTTGAGGTTTTATATTTCTTCGGAGACGGACCCTTGGCAGCATGAGTCTGTGTATATACAAGGTATTGCCTACCAAGGGCTTATCTCACTTTTTATAGGTTTTTTTTCTTTAGGAAACAGGTGCCAAACTTTAGGCCACTCCCTGCTTCTAGAGTTTGGGGCAAAGATGCCCAGTTGCGTACCTGAGGGGCCACTCTTTTACCTATTTGGATGGAGGGTGTTGACTGATATGGCTCATTGGAGTTAGCCTCCATCATGTTGACCCCCATTTCGTCAGAGATGATATCCTCAAACGTCAATACCATTTTGTGGTGATTTACCACAGGGGGTGTTTGTTCAGGTACTGGCCGTCGTTCCTCGAAGAGGGACAACATAGTCAAATCTATTTCCAGGCTAGGAAGGGAGATCTGGGGATTGGTGGGATGTATTAGGGTTGTGGGTTTGTGTGGGGTCAAATGGGTTATCCCATTTCGATTGATCTTTACGACCCCAGTGCTGACAAAGGATTCCCTAATGTGCGGCCTAGGGCGAGGTTTCTCTTCTATGTTGATTCCATGAGCTCTTGCAGCTGCAGCGACCCTGACTTTCTCTTTAGCCTCTCGGACCTCTTCCTTTGTGGGCTTGTAACCTAGCCCAAATCTTACTTTCTGTCCCTTGGCAATAACTAACTCTCTTCTGCCCTGTAATCTAGGCCCAAGCCCTCTGCCTCTCTGATAGCCCCATTTTTGGAGCATAGCCACCGCTGCTTCCATTCCACCGTCGGTTGTGGGAGTAATGTTTCTCGGGGGTTCGGAGCCTACTACTAACACCTCATACTCAAAACTGTGGAGGTCGGTGTCTTCCTCAGTATGTGGCACATCCACTACCTTAGGATTTTCAATGCTATGGGTGGCCTTGTCTTTGTCATCATGCCCTTCACCAATGATGGTGATCATCACCTTTTGCTCGGATATGAATTTTAGTTTTTAATGGAGGGTAGAAGGTACCGGCCCCAACCTCATGCAACCAGGGGCGTCTTATCAGCAAATTAAAAGAAGATTTGATATCCATCACTTGAAAGGGTATAGAGAAGGTCATGGGCTCAATTACTAATTCTAGATCGACCTCTCCCAGTATTTCTCTTCTTGTATTATCAAATCCCCGAGGGCTAGTCCTTGTCGGCCTTAGCATACAGGGGTCCACACCGATCATGGTGGCAGTCCTCAACGGTCACACATTCAGAGCCGACCCGTTATCAATTAGAACTAAGGGAATTATCATGTTCCCTGATTCGACAGTAATATTGAGGGATTTAGCATGATTGTTTCCCTCTTCAGGTAGATCTGCGTCCGAAAATGAAATGGCATTGGGTGCGTTGTTGCTTCTAAGTGTGCTTGATTTATTTGTGTTTTGAAAACAGGTTTGCAACTGCTAAGTTATAATGAATCTAGAATATTAAAAAGAGTAAAGAAATATCAGCACAGAGAAAAGTGAATTAGCCTGCAAGATCAGGGCCAATTGTAGCAAGTTTTAAATGTTAGTGAGTATAAGATCGTCCACAGAGAATTTGTCTAAAATGCAAGATAAATCTCCAGATATGAGCTACTAGATCTGGCCTCTTATCTTATCTAGAAAGCACATAAGATGGGAGGTTGAATTTGTCACATTAACTAAATGATAAAAGTAAAAGTTAAACTAAATGATCCAGATCCGAGTTGGGGGAATTTAGAGGTAAACTTATAAAAATGGAGAAGTAATATCTAACTTTGATTTGGTCCTTGAAATCTAATGAGAATGACTGCAGCTCAACTGAGAGATGATCCAATCTTTATCTGGCTACAAGCGCAGATGTAAGAGAAATAAATCTAACTCAAGGATTAGATTTAAGCTTATGGCTATGGTCTGTCCACTTTAATGGCCACAAACCATCCAATAGTCTTTAATCCAAATCCTTAATTTAGAACAAGAAACATCACTACAAATGTCGTGAGAGATTAGGTTACAAACACTAATTCTCACAGGATTAATGAATCAAGGGAAATTGCATGAAACACAGTAAATCTAAAGGAGTCTAATACAATAAGGAGGTCAGAGGGAACCCTTAACATGAGTCCAATGGAGAAGGTACGGTTTACATCAACCTTTTCAAATTCACCATTACAATTACAGAGCACAGCTTAAACAGCTCTCAGATTTATAGTCTTGCATACAACTCTCTTTCGAATTACAGAAGTATCTCACAGCTCTCAATTGCATGTAAAAGTGAGGCTATTACAGGGATTTCAGACAAACTATCTGCTTTGGAAATGGGGGACTAGGAATGAAACTCAAAATCTGGATGCCCAAATTGGGCAAATGGTTCGTCTATTTATAGTTTTCCCTAAGTCCAAATTTCGTATGTGTATCAACCAATCGGCGCATGCTCAGATCGACCAATGGTAGTCGAGCACAAGGATCCAGATCTGTTCTGGCCAATCAGAATTGCTCGATCTGGTTTAGCCAATTAGGTGAGAAAAGCATCAATTCTGTTATGCATTTTGAAAGTCTGTTAGAGTTTCTAGAAGTTCCTGCCATGTTATTTCATCTCTGGGTGCTCACATGGGGTGGAATATGCCTTCGCATCATGCTTAGAATCCTCTGGAATGTCCCTAGGTTTTTAAATACATTGGGACGCGTGAAAAAGATTACTGAATTGCCCTTACAAAAGCTGGGAATCTTCAGAATACCTTTTCGCATAGCTTAGGGGACTTTTTGCAAGGTGTTGTAACTCCTGAAGCTCTTTTCGCAATGTTCGTTCGCTCAATTGAGTTTTCTTCTTCAAAAGGTCAATCATCTCTTCAAGAGTTCGTGCTCTTCAAAGCTAAGCTCGAGTTTTAGTTCTTTTCGCAGAGTTCGTGTTCTTTGCAATAGCCTGTGTTCTTTTAAAAGTACTCAGAGTGCATTTTTCCGCTCGAATTGCTCCATACTTCTTTTCTGGTTGAGACCAGGTCTTTGCCTCTTCGGGCTCAGACTTTTAATGCCTAGTGAGGTTGTCCCTTCTTTCTTCCTTTGGATCGACATGGATTATCATCTTTTGCACTTTTAAGTCGCTTTTATGGTTAAGCCCGCTTTTATATTGTTATAGCACTTAAAACACTTATTTAGTTCTCTCATAGGTCTATCAAGACTCAGGTTGAGGGGTGAAAAATGGTATTTTCCAGTTCTCAACACACCCCCAAACCTAAGCTTTGCTAGTCCCTGAGCAAAGACAAAATTAAAAACAAAGTAAACAGCCACTTTTGAAGGGAGCACAGTTGTATTTAGCATATGCAACAAGCCTTTTAAACCCCTAGGTGATCCCTAGTGGAGGAGTGAAGTCTCCTGAGGGTTTTCAGTGAAGGTACCAACAAACTTCCTCAATAAATCAGTTAAGATCACTGCAGTTTTGTTATAGCAAACTTTCATCCAATCAGATTATTCACACCTGCATCAGTCAGGCTGTAAGAAGATTTTCAAGAAAACATCAATTCAAAACTAAAATTCTGCTGTAATTCCTTTTACCATTCACTCAATTTGTGTCAAAAAGTTATTTACAAGAAAAATTAATGAACAGCTTGCCTTCTATTTGAGAATCCAGCTTTGATGTTACCCCAAATAAGTCGATTTCAAACCCAACTCTCACCAGGTTTTCACTCAACATGCAAGTAAGAGGGTTGTACTATTTCACACGGCTCAAGAGCATTCTGACCTAAATAGCATAGGCATTGCTTTTAGTTGAATTCACCTTTTCTTTTTCACCATAGATTACACAAATCCTTATCTCCATGTGACAGCTCAATCCATCATTGATCAGTAAGGACTTTAACTTGGGTTGTAATGTGGCTTATGGGTGAAATTTATCAAGAATAAAGGGGAGGAATGGAGTTCAAAATTGAGAATTCAGTCAAGGTAAGGAGGTGCTAGACACACCTTCTTCAATTCAGTACAATTTCATCTTCTTCTTTGAATTTTCAGAGCCAAAGTGGCCATCTTTTTCTCTTTCTTTTTCAAACTTCCAATGAAATGCCTTCTCCTTTTTTTTTTTTTTTTTTCAAAGCAACATTGACTAGAATGCCACATTTCTTCTGCTGATACATCATTGCCTTCAATTATTTTTTTACCAAACTGTTACCCAACTCACCTTTCTTCAGCTTTCTTTCCATTGCCTTCTGAATTCTCAAAGTGAGGGTTAGGCTAAATGAGGTTGATGAGGTTTCAAAGAAATCTTGGATTTATAAAGCTCAATTGGTGTGTATCAAGGGCAGTTTCAAAAGGTTGGGCTTTTGAAGTTCAAACTGTCTAAAAGGAGGCCTTACATCATGTCTTTAATATCATGATTGCTATCAAACTATTTTAACTTGGATATATGTAACTTCTAGTGATAACAAGCAGATTTAAATAGTCCCTAGAGCAGAAAAAATTGTCAATTCATACCTCCAAAGAATACATTTCAGGTCCAAATCTCACTGGGTGTGATTTTCTATTAAATTCCTGAGGTATATCATCACAGTTTTCTCTCTTTTTAGGTTTACTAAAACATCAATTTTCTTTTGGAAATTTCCTGACATTCACTTCATGAAAGTATTAGAATTACACTAGAACTTAATTTCAAAAAGTTTTTTAACTTCATTTTTTTTCAAAATAGTATGTGTGAGTGTGAAATTACATCATTTTCAAAAATTCCACTGATCATAAGCTGTACTGATGTTAACTCAATTATTGATTATTGACATTTCTGTCACACCCCTAAACCAAAGGGGAGTAGGGTCCACACTGGTCCAAAGCAAAGAAGAGATATAAGCAAGAAAAAAAATCATGATGACAAGAGGACAGACAGAAATGCACAGTAATTTCATAAGAAAAACCAGAATTTATATTACAAGCTCATAACATAGATAAGTACAAAGTGCTTTAATAATTGGGGTCAAAATCTGTATCATAAGTTGGTTCAATGGGCTGAAATGAGTCCTTTGTCAGAACTAGAATCAGTATTGGAGTCTGAACTTGATTTAGCTTTCTCCTGGATTGTATTTTGCAGCTCAGTGTATTCCTCTGATTTGATCTTTTTGGTGAGGCCAATGTACTTGCCAAGTCTAGTGGTCTTCAGTTTTTCCTGGTCAAGCTGTGCTTGCAACATGGTCACCTTATGCTGCTCACTCCGAACCATCTCGAAAGTTTGCCCCAACAAGTCCTTCATTTTCTCTCTCAAATTTCATAAATAACTCCAATTTTTGAATCTAGTTTTCATAGGGGGTTCTAATGTAGGCTTGTAAATCAGCTAATCCCTTTAGAACATCTCTACAGATATATGGATTTTCTTCCATGGCTCTTCGGAGGGTGGCAAATCTGGGGAGGGGAATGGAATGGTAGGGGACCAAAGGTATCCCAGCTGTGGGAGTGGGAGAAGAAGTGTCCAGAAGGAGGACTTCAGGGTCGGTCTGAGTGGCTTGCTCAGAGAAAGTGAGGAGTGGTGAAGGGGACGCAACCAGAGGTACTTCAGGTTCAGTTTGGGTAGCATGGGCAGTAGTGGTGGGGGTGGGCAGATCAACCAATACTACCTCTGGTTCAGTTTGGGTAGCATGAGCATCAACAGTAGGTATAGGGGTAATGGTGGTTGTGTGGGATGTGGAGGCTAAAGTTTGGAGAAGGTCATTGGTCACAGACTGGTTTTCTGTGTTGAGTTGTAGTTGGGCTTGGATGGATTGGAGGTAGGCAAGTATTTGGTTTATAGATGCAGGTGGGGGAGAGGTGTGCATAGCAGGGACTGGTATAACTGAAATGGATGGTGGAGGTGCAATGGGAGAAATGGTTGTAAAGGGAGAAGTAGGTAGGTGAGTGAAATGATGAGGGTCAGGTATAGGGATAGGTTCAAGCCCCACGGTTTCAAAAGTAGATCCCATTAATGAGGAATAAGCCTCTGTAGTGAAAGGCTCAGGTTCAGGTGTATGGGATACTTCAGGTGTGTGGGTTGAATGAGCAGGTGAATTTGAAGGGCTTTGGAATAGAGGAGTGCAGGGAGATTGGGCAATAAAGTCTGCAGCCAAAACTTGGGCATTGGTGGGAGAAATTGGTGGTGTGAGTATGGTTGGAGTGGTTGGTGTAGAGGGGGAACCTATAATTGGGATAATGGTGGGTATGGGAGATGGGACAGCTGGGGTAGGTGAAGTGGCAGGGGCTGGACTAGGTGAGGAGGGTAAAAGGTCAATTTCCTCAAGAATTGGAGCAGCTAAAGAGCTGGTCACCATGGGGAGGATAGTTTCTTCAAGAATGGGTGCAGCTAAAGAGCTGGTCACCACAGGGTCTGGTAGAGCTGCTTCAAGAATTGGTGCAGCTAAAGAGAGTCACCTCAGACTGCAAAATTGGTTCTAAGGGAGCTGAGGCGTGTTCATTAATAGAGTCAGTCGGTGAGTTCACCTTCTTCTCTCGATCTTTTTCAAAGATGGCTTGGCTTGTAGTCCAAGCCTTTTTCCCAAAATTGTGAGGGGCTATGACTTCAAATGGCTCCTGGTCATCAATGTCAAACTTGGCTCTGAGGAGGGCTGTGATCAATCTACCAAATGGGAGTCCAGCTAATTTCTGCTCCTTTTTCAACTTGGCACTAATATCAGCCATGGCTTCAAAAATTAACATAGGGGCATTGAAAAACTGCCCCTTAGAAAAATGAAAGAGAGCCTCTAGAATTGGTGTTCTCCTCTCTTGGCTGTGCCCGGTGACATAAAAACTTCCCCTCAAAATGGAATCCATCAATAAAAATTGGGGGGCTAGGTCTCTCCTCATGATGGACTGTCCAGTGCCAACAATTCCTTGGGTTAAATGTGCAGCCATTTCTCTAAAGGAGGTTGCTTTTGGTGCAACCAATGGACCAGAAGGATCAAATTGGAAGGGTATCCCCAAAGCATTCCCTATGTCTTCAAATGTGACAGTTCGATCGCAATCATCAATAAAGATAACCAGGGTGGGGACATTAGCATCTCTTTCAGTGACTTTTACCAGGTTTTGGTACCATAATTTCACCATTCGAGGGTAAATTTTCTCAGGCAGAGGGGTAAGGATATTGCTTAGTGAGGCATCTCTCATGTATCTTAGGGATAGCAGACAATCTGGTTTGTCGACGAAAAAAGTTTCGTCCACAATCAGCTCAGGAATTAGCTTCTGAGCTTCAATGAATGAATTTGGCAGTACCAAATGTATACGCAGAGGAGGAAGCTCAGGCTCAGGACTAGCAGCTGCGGGGATGGGTTCCTCATGTCTCACTTTCTTCCCTTTCTCCACCCTATCCGCTTTATCCATTGATAATTTTCTTTTGGCGGAAGTTTTGGTTTTTCCTTTAGGGGTAGGTTTGCTAACTTTCTTAGCAGAGGATTTTGGGAACATGGCAGCCAATGATTTCTCCGTTTTTCCCATTCTAAATTTATGTATGAAAATGCCCACAACAGATGCTGACACAAAATCAAATTTTGCAAATGATAAACAGAGGGAATGCGCAGAAGAATACCGAGATCTAGGGTTTTTGATTGAGCGTGTTGCTTGCTTGTTGAAATCCCCCAAACCAGAAGCTAAAATCCTTCTCTGAAAACTCAAATGATCGAACAAAAGTGAAGAAAAGTGTGGCTAGATTCCAAAATCACGCAAGGAAAGAGAGAAATAGGAAGTCATTCTCAAAAAGCTTTCGAATATGAAACCCTTACTTCGAAAGGGTTTAAATATGCTCAGAGTTAATTTCGCAAAGTCCTTTTTAAGTTTTCAAAAAGTTCCAAAATAGACCTTTTTACAACTGCGAATGGTATTAGTACCATTCGAAAAGTTAATAGCTTCAGAAACATATTTTCGAAAAGAAAATGGCTTCAGAAACATCATTTCGAAAAGAAAATAGCTTCAGAACCAACTATTCGAAAAGCAAATCCACGGCTTTTGAGCGGTTAGATTTACAAATCCAGAGTCTTTTCGAAAAGTAAATTAAACTTTGCGAAAAGATAATTTTTACTTTGCGACTTAACTTTTCACATATTTAAACCATGCGAAAAGAGACAAATCATGAATAAAAACAGAGAAAAAGAAACTAAGCAAAAACTATGAACTAAAAGCATATTGTACAGTTGTATACCATCAGATTTGGGGAGGTTCTTGATGATAGATGGGCAGCACAGGCTCCTGGGTATTTTCAATGCATGGTTTGAGCCTCTGACCATTTACTTTCAAGATTCCTCCATTACTTGGATCTAGGATGTCAACAGCTCCAAAAGGAGCTGCCTGAACGACAGTATATGGCCCTTCCCATATGGATTTCAGCTTTCCAGGAAAAAACTTAAGTTTTGAGTTAAATAACCATACCTTAGAGCCAGCTGTGAACTCTTTTCTCAACAAATTTTTATCATGGAAAGCTTTGACTTTCTCTTTGTAAACTCTTGAATTTGTGTATGCATCCATTCTTAGTTCCTCCAACTCAGCAAGTTGCAGTTTCCTGTGATTACCAGCAGTAGTTAGATCCATGTTCAATGTTTTAATGGCCCAAAAGGCTTTATATTCTAACTCCACTGGTAAATGACATGCTTTGCCATAGACCAACCTGAATGGGGACATGCCAATTGGGGTTTTATAGGCTGTCCTATATGCCCACAATGCATCATTCAGCTTAAAGGACCAATCCTTTCTGTCCTTCTTCATAGTGTTTTCCAGTATATGTTTGATTTCTCTATTGGAAATCTCCACTTGTCCACTGGTTTGTGGATGATATGGAGTGGCTACTCTATGAGTCACAGAGTATTTTTTTAATAAAGTTTCAAAATGTTTATTACAAAAATGGCTTCCCCCATCACTGATAATGGCTCTGGGAAAACCAAACCTGGAAAAAATGTGCTCCTTTAGAAATTTAAGAACCACTTTGTGATCATTTGTTTTAGTGGTTGTGGCTGTGGCTTCAATCCATTTGGATACATAATCCACAGCTACTAAAATGAAATTATACCCATTGGAAGGTGGAAAGGGACCCATGAAGTCTATCCCCCAAACATCAAACAACTCAACTACCAAAATAGGCTGTAAAGGCATTGAGTTTCTCTTGGAAATGCTGCCCAATTTAAGCAGATTGGCAAGACTTACAATCTTCTGCGAGCATCTTTGAAAAGTGTAGGCCAATAAAATCCACCTTTGCAAAACCTTTGCGGCTTTTGTTTCCACTAAAATAACCTCCACAGCTGTTCATGACACATAGAAAGTATTCTATGAAATTCTTTCGAGGACACATCTTCTTATTATTTGATGCACAACTCTTAAGCAGATAAGGATCTTCCCGGATGAAATGTTTAACCTTTGAGAAGAAAAGATCTTTATCCATTTTATTCCAATGTTGAGAATTCTTCGTAGCCAAAAGTTGACTATGTTTGCAAACCAAGGGTGTGTACACTAATAGCAAAAGTTGCTCATCGGGGAAAGATTCATTGATAGGCGACCTATCAATCTCGAGATTAAAATTAGACGGTGATCGTACCACATTCTCCACCTTTTTATCTTTGATCACGTAAATCAAATTCACTGTAATAGGAGAATCCACGATTAATCTTGGTTTGGTGTCCTTCTTAGGCGGAAGGTATTTCAAGCGAGTGGTCGATGAACACCACTATTTGTGAACCCAAGACATATGACACTAAATTTCTCTAAAGCAAAAACAATTGCCGGCGACTCCTTCTCGGTTGTTGTGTAATTGTTGTGCATCAATCATTGATCTCTTGGCATAAGCTATGACATGAGGCGACTTTTCCTTTCTCTGTCCAGGGCGGCTCCCAAAGCATAATCTGATGCATCACACATCAGTTCAAAAGGTAGGGAATAATTTGGAGACTGCAATATTGGAGCTGAAATCAAACAGTTTTTTAAGAATTCAAATGCCTTCATGCATTCATTATTGAAAACAAAAGGGGCATCTTGGCACAACAAATGACAAAGAGGCTTGGTTATTTTACTGAAGTCCTTAATGAACCTTCTGTAAAATCCAGCATGTCCCAGAAAATTTCTGATTTGTTTAACAGTTTTGGGAGGTGGTAAATGTGCAATTAAATCAATTTTTGCTCTGTCCACCTCAATGCCCTTGTGGGAAACAACATGGCCAAGGACAATGCCTTGGGTGACCATGAAATGGCTCTTTTCTCAACTCAAAACTAGATTGGTTTCTTCACACCTCTGTAACACCAATTTGAGAAGATGTAAACACTGGGAAAAACTGTCTCCGTGGATTGAAAAATCATCCATAAAAATCTCCATAAATTGGTCAATCATATCAGAGAAAATGGAATACATGCATCTTTGAAAGGTAGCAGGGGTATTACAAAGACCAAATGACATTCTCCTATAGGCAAAAGTGCCAAAAGGGCAAGTGAATGCAGTTTTTTCCTGATCTTGTGGGTACACAGGAATCTAGTTGTAACCAGAGTAACCATCAAGAAAACAGTAATAAGCTTTTCTTGCTAGCTTATCTAAAATCTGATCAATGAATGGGAGAGGGAAATGGTCTTTTCTGGTCATTGAATTTAATTTTCTATAATCAATACAGACCCTCCACCCAGTTGTTTGTCTGGTTGACATAAGCTCACCAGAATCTGAGGTTACAACAGTGATTCCAGATTTCTTAGGTACCACCTGTGTAGGTGCCACCCAAGTTGAATCTGAAATGGGGTAAATGACCCCTGCATGCAACAATTTAACAACCTCTTTCATGACCACTTCTTACATATGCGGGTTCAGCCTCCTTTGCATTTCCCTAGAAGGCTTTGCATCTTCTTCCAAATGGATTTTGTGCATGCAAACAGCTGGACTGATTCCTCCCAAATCAGCAATAGTCCAGCCAATTTCCCTTCTATGTTTTTTCAAAACAATCAACAACTCTTCCTCTTGCTCCTTTGTGAGGGAGGAAGAAATAATTGCAGGCAATGATTTATGATCTCCTAAAAACACATATTTCAAATTTTCTGGCAGCTGCTTCAGTTCTAAATCAGGTGGTCTGAGAAAAGAAGGTAACAAAGGTACCTTAGCTATTTGTGGAAGGGGAAGAGTAGCAGGTTTCCAAGAAGAGAAACTTGCTGATTGATTATGAGTTCCTTGCACAACATTTACTTCCTCATACTTTGAGATACAAACTGTTTCTTCCTCGGAATTTCCCCAAGCATCTTTAGCATCTGTGGTGAAATCTTCACACTGCAGAAACTGTTGTAAAGTCCCTTCTACCAGTTCATCCAATAGATCAACATGAAAACATTCCTCAGAGCTGAATTGAGGTCAGGATGTGCATTATAAACATTTAATTTTACCTTCATGTTTCCAAAAGAGACTTCCATAATACCAGACCTGCATTGAATGCAAGCATTTGCTGTAGCCAGGAATGGTCTTCCCAAAATGACAGGGATGAAAGTTTTGCTTTTGGTAGGTTCCATGTCCAAAACTAGAAAATCAGCAGGGTAGAAAAATTTATCTACTCCCACCAATACATCTTCAATCATCCCAACTGGCTTCCTCTCAGATCTGTCTGCTAGTTGTAACACCACATGAGTGGGTTTTAATTCTCCCAAACCTAGTTTCTCATATACAGAATATGGAAGTAGGTTGACACTAGCACCCAGATCTAATAAAGCCTTTTCAATGGTATGTTCCCCAATAATGCAAGGGATTGTGGATTGATCTTGAAGTTTAGGAGGTGTGGCAATGGATAACACGATTAATTCTTTCCACAAAGAAAGACCTTCTTGGATAATCAGATCCTTGACTGTCTTTTGTGAGTGCAAATATCTTTCAAAATTTTGCATATGCTGGAATTTGTTTGATTGCCTCAAGCAAAGGTAGATTTATCTTGACTTGCTTGAAAGTCTCCATCATTTCATCTATTTTTGTGTTCCCTTTATCAAAAGGGGATACAGATTTCATTGCATGAGGAAATGGCAAATGAGGAACTAGTCCTTCATCTACAGCTTTGGAAGCATTTTCAGAAATTTTTTGAATTTTTTGTTTTTCATTTGTTTGATTTTTCTGAGGTCCATCAGCACCCCCACTGCTATCATTATGCTGCTCTTGCTGCATATCTTTATCATTTTCCTCATTTTTTTCTTCTTCAGTACCCACTTTGTTATTTATAATTCTTCCACTTCTCAAAGTTGTGACAGTTTTTACTTCTTCATGTGAATTAGAAGCTTCTCCAACCATGAACTGTCCTTTGGGATTGTTCAAAGGTTGGCTGGGTAACTTTCCTTCCTCTCTTTTGGCCAAAGTATTTGAAAGCTGTCCCAATGTTTCTTCAATCTTCTTTATGCTCCGCCGATGAAAATTCACGGTCGAGTTAAAGATCTAAATTGAGTGAATTTAGGACTTGATCTTCAAAAGAAAGGGACACTGGAAGGGGTTTGAGCTGAGGCGATTAACATGTCAGTTGTTGTGGAATGTCTTTGAAAATTTGGCTTGGCATAAAAATTCTGCTGATAAGGCTGACCAGTTTTGAAAGGCATTTGGTTCTTTGGTTCTTTTGAATTCCTTGGCTCCACCTCAAATTGGGGTGCCTCTCCATGGATATTCATTTGGTAATCTGTCCAAATGATTGCCTTGAAGATGAGCTTGTTCCACCACTAAATCTGGAACCGTGTGCAAGCAGACATTGGTCAATTGAATGAGTAGGGGACTGGCATATCAGACATGCCTCCTCTACTCTTGCAACCATTGGATTTTTAAGTGAGTCCATCAATCTATCAAACTTTGTGGTTAAATTGTCCATCTTTCTTTCCAACTCATTCACTTCATAAATCTTTCCTTTGGTGATTTGCTGATTGTTCAACCTAGCAGGATATTCAATATCTCTCAACAGAGATTCCTGTTGAGTTGAGTTTTCACCAATTACTTCAAATAAGTCCCAAACCTCCTCAACTGTTTTTTGCAGGTAAGTGCCTCCATAGGAGGCATCCACCATATTTTTGCCTTTTTGATCAATTCCTTGATAGAAGCTTTGAACCAGCTGCCATCTGGGGATTTTATGATGAGGACATTGCCTTAAAAGTTCCTTAAATCTTTCCCATGCTTCATGGAAAGTTTCAGTTGAGTTTTGTGAGAAAGAAATGATACTTTGTCTCAATTGGATTGTTTTAGACATTGGAAAGTATTTGACTAAAAATTGACACTGCAAATCATTCCAAGAAGTGATACTATTTGGTGCTAACATAGATAACCATGCTCTAGCTTTGTCCTTTAATGAAAAAGGAAAGAGCCTAAGCTTGGTTGCTTCTGGACCAAGTCCAGCTATGTTGAATGTGGTGAAAAGAGCCAAGAATTCATCCACATGTTTGTATGGATCTTCCTTACTCAACCCATGGAAGGAAGGAAGCATTTGGATGGTCGATGATTTGTTCTCATAATTTCCTTCAACAGTAGGAAATTGAATGCAAAAGGGAGAATTATAAGCACCAGGTGCGAAGTAATCCCTCAAAAGTCGAGGTTCTTCACCCATAGTAGCAGAATTCTGTGTTGTTTGTTTGGTTCGTAATAGCCTTTCAACTTCTAAATTCAGTGGGACAATCTCAGGGCTGAGAGTCCTTCTACCAAACATACAACTCAAAACAAAAAATTTGATTATTCACAACAAACCTTCAGAATTCCTTTTTAAGTAGTTTCCCTTCTTCAAAAATTGGATATGGATAATTGCACAGGTATAAACAATAGAACAGTTTAGTACTGATATAAAAATAAAAGTGAAAACTTAGGTCTACCTATTTTAGAACAAATTCCCCGGCAGCGGCGCCAAAAACTTGTTGTTGCTTCTAAGTGTGCTTAATTTATTTGTGTTTTGAAAACAGGTTTGCAACTGCTAAGTTATAATGAATCTAGAATATTAAAAAGAGTAAAGAAATATCAGCACAGAAAGAAGTGAATTAGCCTGCAAGATCAGGGCCAATTGTAGTAAGTTTTAAATGTTAGTGAGTATCAGATCGTCCACAGAGAATTTGTCTAAAATGCAAGATAAACCACCAGATCTGAGCTACAAGATCTGACCTCTTATCTTATCTTGAAAGCACATAAGATGGGAGGTTGAATTTGTCACATTAACTAAATGATAAAAGTAAAAGTTAAACTAAATGATCCAGATCTGAGTTGGGGGAATTTAGAGGTAAACTTATAAAAATGGAGAAGTAATATCTAACTTTGATTTGGTCCTTGAAATCTAATGAGAATGACTGCAGCTCAACTGAGAGATGATCCAATCTTTCTCTGGCTACAAGCGCAGATGTAAGAGAAATAAATCTAACTCAAGGATTAGATTTAAGCTTATGGCTATGGTCTGTCCACTTTAATGGCCACAAACCATCCAATAGTCTTTAATCCAAATCCTTAATTTAGAACAAGAAACATCACTACAAATGCCGTGAGAGATTAGGTTACAAACACTAATTCTCACAGGATTAATGAATCAAGGGAAATTGCATGAAAACAAGAAATCTAAAGAGTCTAATGCAATAAGGAGGTCGAGAGGAACCCTTAACATGAGTCCAATGGAAGAAGTGCAGTTCTGACAACCTTTTCAAATTCACCATTACAATTACAGAGCACAGCTTAAACAGCTCTCAGATTTGTAGTCTTGCATACAACTCTCTTTCGAATTACAGAAGTATCTCACAGCTCTCAATTGCAAGTAAAAGTGAGGCTATTACAGGGATTTCAGACAAACTATCTGCTTTGGAAATGGGGGACTAGGAATGAAACTCAAAATCTGGATGCCCAAATTAGGCAAATGGTTCGTCTATTTATAGTTTTCCCTAAGTCCAGCTCAGATGTGTATCAACCAATCAGAAGTGCACAAATCTATATCGACCAATGGTAGTCGAGCACAAGGATCAAGATCTGTTCTAGCCAATCAAAATTGCTCGATCTGGTTCAGCCAATTAGGTGACAAAAGCATCAATTCTGTTATGCATTTTCAAAGTCTGTTAGAGTTTCTAGAAGTTCTCGCCAAGTTATTTCATCTCTGGGTGCTCACATGGGGTGGAATATGCCTTCACATCATGCTTAGAATCCTCTGGAATGTCCCTAGGTTTTTAAATGCATTGGGACGCGTGAAAAAGATTATTGAATTGCCCTTGCAAAAGTTGGGAATCTCCAGAATACCTTTTCGCATAGCTTAGGGGACTTTTCGCAAGGTGTTGTAACTCCTGAAGCTCTTTTTAATGTTCGTTACATTGAATTGAGTTTTCTTCTTTTTTAGCAATGGTCAATTATCTCTTGAAGGGTTCAAGTGCTCTTGAAATCTAAGCCTGAGTTTTTAGTTCTTTTCGCGAGTTCGTTCTTTCTTGAGCAGTTCAGTTCTTTCTGAAAAGTACTACAGAGTGCATTTTCCTGTCAATTGCTCCATACTTCTTTTACGGTTGAGACCGGTCTTTGCCTCTTGATTCGGACCTTTTAACAGCTAGTGAGGTTGTCCCTTCTCTTTCTTCCTTTGGATCGACATGGATTATCATCTTTTTGGCACTTTTAAGCTGCTTTTATGGTTAAGCCTGTCTTTATTGTTAGCTGAAACACAAGCACTTAAAACACTTATTTAGTTCTCTCAAAGGTCTATCAAGACTCAGGTTGAGGGGTGAAAAATGGTATTTTCCAGTTCTCAACAGGTGCCATCACCTGTCTGATTATTTGCCCAACCTCGTCTAGGCTCACCTGTTGGGACACATGGGCATTCTTTAATGCCCCCATTAGTGCTTAGAAATGGAGTGGGGACGTCATCAAAAGATCCCAGACAAAGATATGGGCTGGCATCCTTCTTAATTGAGTCTCGAGAATGTGCTCCCGACTCATCTTCTCAAATAGGTGGACTGTATTGTCCTTCTTCCCCTCTGGCCGTGTTAGTGCTAGTGTTGTTGTTATTACTGTTGCAGTTGCTGCTGTTGTTGCCTTGGGCTATTTCGAGATTCTCCCTGACCTAGTGACGAAGTCCACGGCCCGCTCCCCACTGCTGCCGCCGGCATTAACATTTATTTGCTCGTAGCTCAGCGAGGCTTGATGTGGATCATAGGTTGGTCCTGAGAGCTGGAAAGGTATGGCTGCCAGTATCTGAAGTGCATGTACTGATGGCTCTGGGATGATAGGTAAGACCTGGCTTACCTCGGTGATGGATGGGTGGGTGGTAAAATTGGGCCAGGTAGGGGAAGCCTAACAATGGTTGTACCAGGGGCAGTGGGGTGGGCGTAGGCCATTGGTAGTTGATGGGTGTGGGCGGAGGATTGGGGGTTTGATGGGCCACTAGGGAATTGACGGGGATGGTAGAATTTGTGGGTGGTTGAAATAGGGATAATGGGGTGGGTGTAGGCCATTGGTAATTAATGAGTGCGGGTGGAGAATTAGGGGCCAAATGGCTTATGGGGTAATTCAAGGGGGTGGTGGAATATGGTTGATACGCATTAATTTATACGTAGTTGATGGAGGTGGGTGATGGAAAATAGGCCCTAAGATCTAGGGGTTCAACTGCTGGTGTAGGGGTAGGAAAATAATTTGCCAGATTTAGGGGCTCAATCACCCCAATGGTTCTCTCTTCTTGGTCTTGCTATCAGGGGACCACAAAATTTTCTCTGTTACTGATATAATCAGAGGGGTCGAATTCATACTCTTCCTCAATTTCCTCTACCATCCCTATGGTGGGTCTGGGACCTGCTATTCCGATAGGGTGTGGTGGCAAAGGCACCTGGTGAATATTTGCATGCTGGTTTGCTTGGGTGGGTGTAGGGGGAATGATCTTCCCAGCATCGATTAAATCTTGGATTGTGTGCTTCAATGGGAAGCAACGATCAGTCGAGTAACCCGAGCCCTGGTGGAAGTTACAATGAGTATTCGGGTCAAAGTTATATGGAATTGGATTGGAAGGAGGTCGTGGTTGGAGCGCAATTACTAATCCCTTTTCAATTAATAAAGGTAAAAGTACACTTAAAGATTGCCCCAAGGGCGTAAACATACGATCATAACGGGCTCTCCTTTCCGGGGTCATTTACATTCCTTGCCCATTCCCGGCTCTCTGTACTGGCCCTATCCCGACGGGAGCTGGTTGCACTGCTTGAAATTGGAACGGGGCTATGTTATGACCTGAAAAGTACCACTTTTCACCCCTTAACTTAATCTCTATTAGACCCTTAGTCATTTAATAAAGGTGTGCTAAGCCCATTTTGTAGGTAATAAGTAGAAGCTGCAAATAAGGCCCTAACCATGCCCAGAAGCCTACTGTTGCCCCAAAAGTTCCTCAGAAGAAAGGAGGTTGAACCAAGACAGAGAATTGGCTGCAGCATAGGCACAGCAAAGCAGAAAAATGTTAAGAAGTGAGCCTCGCATAGATGTCGCAGGGTTCAATTATTTCTGAGAAAAAGGCTTCACGCAGTTGTCGTGGGTTTCTGAAGGCAGCACACCGATAGCTCGCGCAGATCTCACACAGATGAATGACAGAAGAGCTCAGAAAGTAGACTTCGCACAGTTCTCGTGAGGCTCAGTCATAAGCTCTCACGTAGTCTCGCACAACTCAAGAAAGGCGCCTTTAATCTTCACACGATTCACTGAGGAGAGAGAGCTCCAGGCATTCCTGTGCGCAGCTGTCGCGCAGTGGTCGTGGGATACAAACCTTCAGGGAACTGCTCATGTGATCCAGAAGCCCATGCACATTGCTTCTTCACAAGGATCTCCGTGAGATCCACCAAGGATTGAACAGCGCATGCAATTCTCGCGCCATTCAAATAGAAAGCTCAATCCCACGACGACAGGAGCAACCCCGCGATGACTAAAGTATTAATCCCGCGACTGGAAAAGCTTCAAGTCAATTCAACCCCGTGATACCAATTCTATCACGCGACAAGACCTGGAAATCCTTGCTATCTAGTGAGGATCGAGATCTTAACTTCTCCCCACTTCTATAGGGACAATCTGAGAACTTCTAGCAACTAGGGCATGCACTCCAATGCTTAAATCTCCGTGCACACGCCCCGAGGCATCCAAGGAATAGAAATGAGCCATGATTGCATTGATAAAATTAGGGTTTTCCTAACCCTAATGGTCCCACAGCTGGCTGCTATATAAGCCTAAGCCTAGTTTAGGTTTAAGGGACTTTTGTACTCCTTCTTGAATCAACTGTAGAATTGCAGTAGGCTAAGGTTAGGGTTTAGGCAGCTTCTTTTTCCCTTCTTTTTCTCTCCATAGTCCAGCACTTGCTGGCTATGCCTTTGTATATTTATTTGGAATAATTTTGATGGTGTTTTATAATAGGATGTTATATTTATATGGGATTGGTGTTTTGAGAGTTGTTATGTACAAGGCTGCTACCTTGAGATCCTCCATTGCTATGTTGCATTCTAAGCAATGGAGGATTGTTTTTAAGGATTTATTTAGATCTAAGTGACCTGTGTATCCAGCCTAGGCACATTGCAGGCCTATGCCCCACCACAGGAACCACTAAATCTGAATCCCCATGGGAGCCTGAGCTGGTAGCCTTGTGAACATGGTGGTGGCAGTAGTGTTCTTGTTCTGTCTCAGACCTCTATGAGGAGGATAGCCTCTGTGGATAGTCTGTGACCATTCAAGTGGACAGATTATAGCCCTAGGGTGAGGCCAATCCACAGATCTAAGACAAATTCTTCTTCTCTGCACTTGTGCTTGTATCCTTGTGAGAGATTGTGCAGAGACAGACTCCCCAGTATTTGTATAGACCCAATATCAGATGGCAAATCTGATCTGGCTGTAGAGATTGTAGGCTTGTGACTGGATCACTGTAGTCTTTCTAAAGTAGTGAATAGCTATACCTAAAGCTAGTACTCAAACTCTTGCTGGTCCTGTGTGTCCAGGCTAGTGCACATTGCAAGCCTAACCCCAGATACAGAGCTTTAAAGGTTGAGGTTCCTATGGATTCCTGAGCTGGTAGCCTGGATGAAGTAGTGCCTACAATGATAAACTTGTTCTGACCCATCTCTAGATTGTGGTTCCCCTATTGGATAGTCTGTGACCATTCAAGTGGACAGGTTAGAGCCATAAGGGATTGGATCATGGCACAAGGGTGAGTTGGATCCTTTCTCCTCTTTAGTGATAATGTAGCCATTGGATAGGATTTCTATAGAAGCAGATCTGAGTCTGAGTTATAAGACCCATCAGATCTGTACCTAATAGCTTACTTCTCACCCTTTTATATTTATTTTCTCACACTCCATCATTCATCTCCACCATTTTTGTAGTTTAGGCATAGGTTACCTTAGGATTTAAACATTAGTGACCTTAAATCCCCTTCCATTTAGGATTGCCAGATCTATAGTCAGATCTGGAGGGCCTACTAAAGATAGCTCCATCTGAGCTTTAGATCAACTTTCCCTGTGGGACAAACTCTTACTTATTAAAACTTGTTACAACAGACCCTGTATCTTGCAGGTCTGTGTACTTTTAGGCTTGTTGATCTGTAGTTTTCAATCCACCTTTGAATTATTCTCACTAACACATTCTTATCACTGTTTCCAATAAAGTTAGCAGTAAGCACTTAAAATAGCCTAAGGAGTTTTTGGCGCCGTTGTCAGGGAATCTTGATCTATTAGTAGACCCTAGATTTTTGTATTCTTTATTCTTTGATAGTTGTGCTTGTGAATAATTGATACTGCTGATTTACATTTGGAAATTTTCTTGCAGATCTGGACAGTAGCAGAGAAGGAAAGTAGAACTGCACTGGGAGTCTAGCTACCTCAATTTGCACTTCTCTAACCCTCAAAACCTCAGTCTATTTCTCCTTTGAAAATTCCAGAGCAGTTGATTAGGATAGTTATAATTTTGTTAATTTCAATGTGTCTACAAGTAGTCTTCCCTGCTATTGGTGTGTGTGCATGTTAGGAAGGAGATCCCTCAGTCCCACATTAGAGCCTCCTAACCCTGAGATAGAAAGGGGTAGAAGACCAAGAAGGCCCAGACACACCACAGTTGAGCCCCCTACTGAAATTGAGACAGCAGTCATGGGTGAAGAGCAACCCAGAATATTGAAGGAATTGAATGCTCCTAATGATTATAATTCACCATTCAGCATTCAATTCCCAGATGTTCAGGGAAACTATTAGATTAAAACCTCAATCATCCAAATGCTTCCCTCTTTCCATGGGCTCAGCAAGGAAGACCCCTACAAACACATTGACTAATTCTTGGCCCTGTGCACAACATTCTCCATTGCTGGTTTGGGACCAGAAGCCACCAAATTAAGGCTCTTTCCTTTCTCCCTAAAGGACAGGGTCAGCACGTGGTTAGCTACTCTCCCAAACAACAATATCACTTCTTGGAAAGACCTCCAAACAAGATTTTTGACCAAATTCTTCCCAGAGACAAAACCCAGCCAGTTGAGGAAAGCAATACTTGCTTTTGCCCAATCCCCAATTGAGGATTTTAATCAAGCTTGGGACAGATTTAAGGAGATGCTCAAACAATGTCCCCACCACAAGATCCCTAACTGACAGCTTGTCCAGAGCTTCTATAATGGGATTGATGAGAAAAGCAGAGACATGGTAGATGCCTCTTGTGGTGGAACTTACATGCAAAAAATAGCTGATGAGGCATGGGACTTGTTCGAGGTCATCAGTGAAAATGCTTTTCAAAAGATGTATTTATCAAGAACTGTTCAAAAACCTTCTCCTAAAATGGGACTTGCTGAAACTTCCAAAGGAAAGATGTATGAAGTAACTGGGAATAATGACCTGAAAATGCAAATGGCCAATCTTTTTGATAAGTTTGATAAACTATTATCTGTGGTGAAACCCAGATTGGCTACACAGGTGATGGAGGTATGTCGGATATGCCAATCTCCACAACACACAGTGGAAGAGTGTCCATCTGCAGGGCAATATCCTGAATATGTGATTGTAGACACCCAAATTCGGCCCAAGGCCCGATCAATCTGTACTTCAGGAGAGATGTACCCCTGTGCTTCCGATGGCACCCTTGAACCCTTAAGAACCTATCCAGACCTTTAGGAATCACCTAAAACCCATTAGAACCATTCCCCCAACCCTTAGAGATCACCTCTAAACCCTAGGATCCCTTCCTAGACTCAATTTAAACCCTTCTGAGCATTTGATGGGAGGAGAGCCATAAATTTTTATACAAACTGCTTCTGAGGATGAGCCACATACCATTGGAAAGAGAACTTCTCCAGCTTTCCAACAAGCCAAAGATCACCCAATTTGCAGTTGTGGTTCAAAAGTTATGACCGTTTGACGTTTCACATAAAATGACAACTTTTGCTCAGGCATATGTATTACATACGCCCAGCCAATTTGGCCCCAGATTGGTCAAGCATATATATTATATACGCCTGACATTTTTGGGCCAAATTTGGCCGGGCGTATATAATATATACGCCTAGCATAGGTGGGACCCACCACGGGCACCCATCTTCTCTAATTCCCCTGGTTTTCTTGAGTTTTACTGTGCATAAGCTGGGCGTATGTAATATATATGCCCAACTTAGCTACAGTATCTGTCATGAAATGCTCGAATTTTCTCCATCTGGTTTGACCCTTTGACCATCCCCTTGGTTAAGGTGGGTGTCTTGAGGTTGGTTGCACCCCCTTTGAGCTTATTGGCAACCCTTTAAGTCACCCATGGTCTCACCCCATCATCCGCCATTAAAATCAGTTTCCCAAAACCCTAGGACCTTGAAAACCTAGAAAACCTTAGATGGGGGATTACCTAATTGCTAAACCAATTAGCTCTTAAGTAAGCCCCTAACCCACCTCTTCTTTATAAATAGAGAGGCCCCCCTCTTCCCAAAGGGTTGAATTTTTTGGTGACAGATTGGAGAGATCTTAAGAGAGAACCCTAGTGAGAGAAAATGCCATTTATTTTCCAGAATTCCAACAAGCTTAGTTCATCTTTTTCAATCTATTTCCACCATTAGATCACTCCCTTTAGCTAAAGTCTAGCCTTTGGCCTCACCCTACACTTCCAATTTTATTGAATCCTAGCAGTAGAACCCATTTCCATACCATTTAAGCCATCGAAAGCACGCCAAAGCGAAGGACTTCCACAGTGCAACAAGGGCCCGTGAGCTCCGGCTCACCCCTCTCTTCCTCTACCTTCTTGGTGTCTCCTCCGTCCAAGGATTCAAGCCGTTACGCCGCCGAAATTTTGGTTTGGCTCAAAGCTTGATAGAACCGCATTGCCTTCAGGCAAGGGGAAACTCCACCCATTTATTTTTATTTTTGGCCATAGATAGAGACCGCTATATGCGGGTTGATCGGGTGCCTAAACCCTTCCCGGTCGATAACCGAAGCCCCTACCCTAGAGCCTTTGACAAAAACCAGTAAATCAGAGTCATATTTAGCACTTCGGTGCTCAAAATATTGATTTAAAGGTTTCCTGGGTCACCAAAAGCTCCGGGTGGCAACTCTACATTTTTATTCCATCGTGAGCGCATCGTCGCGACGGGTTCGAGAGGATCCATGCTCGCACAGATGGCGACTCTGCTGGGGATTTCATCCTAGCGCTTCCCCTCTTGTTAGCCTTTCCTTTTATTTTATTTTTTTACTAACCATGGCTGTTTTTTGTTCTAATTTGTTGTTGTTTTCTTTATTTTTTGTTGTTTTTACTAACGTACTCACCCCTACGATTAAGTCCTTTAAGTGCCTTAGCCGATTGGCGGGCCTACTTACGCCTTTAAATTTCAACTTTTACTATTCATGTAATTTAAGCCGCCTTAGCCGTTTGACGGGCCCACTCGCATTTACTTTTCATGTCATTTAAATTTTGGTCATTTACGAGCCTTAGACGTTTAGCAGGCCTACATGCACTTTTCATTTCAGTCATCATATCTCACCATTGAACGCCGGCCCGTTGAGGCGGCACGGGCTTGTCATCCCCGACCCGATTTTGGACTTAATTTCACTCCCCTTTAAAAGTCTGTAATTAAAAGTGAACCAACAGTGTGGGGACATCATCAAAATTATTTTTACGTTTTTTGGATAGTTTTTGGGGGGTGTAGGCACAAATATAATTTACTCGGTTCCCAGTAAGGCGGCAGCCCTAGTGGTGATGATCCTGAAAAGAACCACCCCTTCCAGTACCTGAGAAGGCGCTTGTGCCGGAGGTATATCGGTTGGGTTGCCAATTCCAATCAAGCCGTAAAACCAGCATCGGTGAGAGTGTAGACAGCCCAAATTCAGCAGTGTATCCCTAGGAAACGGAAAGGAGGGACCCGATAACATACACAGCAGTCCCCGGGAGCATCCCTCCCCAGAAACCAGTTCAAAGACCCACGTTCGAGCTTGTTGTTCACTGTCAAACTTCACTGATAGAACTATTTTTGCCAGGCGTATATAATATATACGCCCAGCAAAAAATCCCCAGATTTACTCAGGCGTATATAATATATACGCCCATTAAAACCAGATTTAAGCGGTATATAATATATCGTACCAAATCTGCCTTTTTTCAAAGTATAAAACATCGCCTAGTAGTGTATCTTGGTCACAAGACGATCTGAGGCCCAATCCACCACCCCAATTCCCTGATTAACGGTATTAGTGCCCGCAGTAGCCTCCCGCATTCTATAACACCCAACATGCCCCCGCTCGGTCAAGAGAAGGCGACTTCTCATTGATTTGCTCCGGGGGATCGGGTCGTTTGCGTGGATTCCCTCGCCTTCAATAGAACGAAAGGGTTCCCTTTCGCTTCTTTCGAAGTGTGTCGGATCCCGCCGTGGGACCTGCTAAAGGTGTATATACCACCTAAAATGGGAATTGACCCTGGGCACCAGGTCATCATTCATCTAGGTAGAGGGGAGTTAATTTCCATCTAAAAAAAAAAATCAAATCGAAACCAAAAAAAAAAAAATCATCATCTTCAAAAATAAAAATAAAAAAATAAAACAAAAAATCATCTCCAAAAAAAAAAAAAAAAAAAACCAAAAAAAGTCATTTTTCAAAAGAAACCAACAAAAAAAATCCAAAAAAGAAGAGAAAAAAAAAATTCAAAAAAATATCTAGTTCAGTGCGACCGTTACTACGACGACCTCAAACCCAACCCGTAGAAAAAGAACTAGGAAAGTGTTCGGCCCTTACCCAAGGCATCGATACAACACTCGTCAATAGATCATGTCGAGCGCCGATACATCCCCACCATCATCCCCATCCCATTCCCATATAGGAGAAGACCTAATCTCCAATACCTTCACCCAAACCCGGTTCGATGTCACGGGACCATTTGGGGCACCCATGTTCGCATCCACCCCATCCCCCGCCCTTACATTTTCCCAAAATGCTCCTACCTCATCCTCTACTGAAACACCTCATTTCCCAACCAATCCATACATCCCCCACCTCCCATCCGTACACCCTTACCACACCCCCTCATTCCCAAAGACCCCATCTGGAGCCCCATCCCCTGCCTACCTCCCACATCCCATCCACCTCATCATCCATGCCCCCTACATCTTATATCCCATCCACCTTATCACATGGCCCATTCACATCCCAACATACCTCCCTATTTACCGAGGTCATGCCCATCTTTATCCAAGATGTGACCAATAACTCACCATCTTCCTTAGCCGTACATCCACACCCTTCAAGCACAATCATTCATACCCCCTATACCCAGGTCATGCCCAATTTCACCCAACCCCCTCCGTCCTTGGATGGGTCACCACCCTCCAATCTCACACCTAAACTCATGCCCTCAATGGAGGACATGAGAAAGATGTATGCCCTATGGGCTACCTCTCGGAATCCCACATTCCAAACCCCACATATAGATCTCCAAAACCTCCACACCCCATTCCCCCATGACCACGCCCAACCACCCATCATTCATACCATCCAAGATCCCCCACCTCAATTACAGGCTCAGGCTCAAGCCCAACAGACCCAAGTCCCCTCATCTCAGGACCAAACCCACACGATTCCATGGGCCAAAGCCCAAACCCATCAGACATAGGCCCAAAATCCTCAAGGCCCATGGGCCCAAGCCCAAACCCATCAAACCCTGGGCTAGGCCCAAATCCATCAAACCCAGGCCCAAACCCCCCAAACACAAGCCCAGCCCAAGCCCATCAGATCCAGGCCCAGTTCTAAAACCCCCAAGGGCCTTGGCCCCAAACCTATCAAACCCAAGCCCAAGGCCCATCACCCCACACCCAATACCCACAGGGTCCATTAGCCCAAACCCAGCAGGCCCGTTGGTCCAAAATCATACCAACCTCCAAGCTCAAACCCAAGGCCCATCAACCCAAGCTTTCCAAAACCATCAAGCTCAAACCCAAGGCCCATCCACCCACATTCATCAAGGCCTGTTCACAAACCCCGTACCCCTTCACCAATACCCTTCATTCACCTACATCCCTTATGCCCCCATCCCGCCTCCAATGGAAAATCCGGTCCACCCAATGCCTCAAAACCATGCCTACAGCGTCCTGCCACATCAACCACACCCCCATCACCCCCAGAATATACACCCAGCTCAACACATCATTCATCTGCAAAACACTCATCCATTCACTCCCTCCCATCCCCTACAAGCCTTGTGGCCCCACCAGGTCGTCCAACCCATCACCCCCCAAGTCCAAATAGCAGATCTAGCCCCTCACCAGTACAATGACCAACAGTACGAGGAGGACGAGATCCGCAACAGTGGAGGAGCTGCTAGCTTTAGCCCCCCAGGCCCGTCATCGTCAAACCCAGGGCTGAGCCAAACCAGGGAGAGGCAGTCCCAACTATGAAAGAATCAGAGCAGCTGAAAGAGTAGATAGACAGGATACAAAAGCAGCTGAAAAAGATGGGAGGGCTAGAACTGCATTCGATAGACTTTTCAGACTTGTGTCTATTCTCGGATGTCCCCCTACCACTAAAATTTAAGATGCCGTTATTCGACAAATATAATGGCACTGGCAACCCCATCGCCCACTTAAAATCTTACTGTGGGGACATGTGCCAGTACGGCGGAGATGAACGACTCCTCATCAAAGTGTTCCAAAAGAGTCTAACAGGCCCAACACTGAGATGGTTTACATCCCTAGAACCATTCATGACCAAAACTTGGAAAGATCTGACACACTTATTCTAAGAGCAATATGTCTATAATATGGACATAGAGCCAAGGAAGTCAGATCTGGCCCTTTTGAAGCAAAGACATGATGAAACTTTCAGTGCCTACTTAGGAAGGTGGAGGGCTTTGGTTGCCCAGGTGACGCATTGGATTCTGGATGATGAGTAGATTGAATTAATAACCAAGGGAGCACTCCCAGTCATCACAGAATTCTTGGTATATCAGCAGTAGTCTAGTTTTACTAATTTGGACCGAAATGCCAACCGTTGCGAAGACGTCGTTAGAGAGGGTAGGTTGGGAAAGAGTATGGCCAACGGGGCCGCTGGGGTTCGGAAAGCTGTCGAACCAAGGATTGAAAGAAGGCCAGCGGTGCGAACATCATTTATCCCTCGCCAATACCACTGGACATAACTCAGCAAGACACCCACCCCCCGTCGAGGCCAAACAATGGACTAAGGGCCCCGTTCACCCAGGAACAGATGAAAGCATGATTCGAACAGGTCTTCACGCCATTAGGACAATCGTTAAGTGTTTTATTACTAGTGTTGCTACAAAAGGGTCTGGTCAATTTACTCCAGCCTCGCCCACCACCCAATCCGATACCGAGAAACTATGACTCGAATCTGCATTGCAACTTTCACCAGGGACCAGGTCACCATACGGATCGGTGCTTCCCACTAAAGCACGTAATCCAAGATTTAATAGAGGCGAGAAAAATTGTTCTCCTGCCGCTTCCTCAAGGGCAGAACCAGAATATCCATCAGGCCCCTCTGCCACCGCATCCAGGAGGCCCCAGGCCTAACATCTATTGTGTAGAGGAAGAGTTTGCCCCTCGGATTATATTGGTAATCAAGAAGAGTTTTCATTTACCAGGCTGAACGAGGGTGAGCCAATTGTAGGAGTAATCGAGCTTTTATATTTAGCCGATTACTTCCCCACCCCGACATACCAAGAAGAGCCCTTAGATTTAGGCGTGTATTTTCCACGCTCCACCTTATCAAATCCAAACAGCTCACCCCACCGCAATCATACGCATATCCGCCCCACTCCCAATTTATCCCCTGTCTGCCGCCTCCCAATCACCCCTTCCGCACACTATCCCAAATCCCACCCACATACCTCTCCGTCACACCCAAATCACCCCTCATACATAAATCCACCACCATACTACCCGCCCCATACACACCCCCAAATCCCACCACCCACCATACTACCCCGCCATCCCCAAATCACCTTGCCCAATACACAACTCCACCATCCCTAAATCACCCCGCCTCATGCACGACTCCATCATCCCCGATTTACCCTGTTTCATCCACAAACCCGTCATCGCCCCCTCATGTCACCCCATTTATAAACCCTTCATATCAAGACTCGCTTCCATCTACTACCCCGTCATACCCCTATCACCTCGCCCCACCTGCACCTCTAACATTTTCCAGTCACCCTATCCCAGTCACGCCCCCACCATCCCTGCACTATTTCGCCCCCAATCCAACTCCACCCCCACCCAAACAAACAACCCCTCACCTACTCCCCTTATCACCCACCCCCAATCACCACTGGTCTTACCACGACCCGGTAACACCTGCACAAACCCACCCAGCACCCTCAAATCCAACCAATATCACTCAGCCCCCTATCGGAGTCAACCTGGTTGGGCCCGAGAATTCGACATACCCAGCCCAATCCACCCCAAATTCACCAAGCACTCCCTTCCTCATCCTGAAATCCGCCTATGACCCGCATCAAGTGCCATTAAGTTATGAGCAGACAGACATGAATGCTGGTGGTAACCAAGGAGAGGCAGTCAAGTTTATCACCCGGTCGGGCAGGATTTCTACACAGCCAGAAACATTAGGGGTCGGTAGAGGAGAAGAAAAGAAGAAAGAGCAGGCCACTGGGAACCCTTTTGAGAAAATGGCCAGAGAGCATGTGTTGGAGACACAGCTCAAGAGGACACCTGCACATATTACTGTCTAGGATTTGCTAATCACGTCCCCACTCCACTTTCAAGCCTTAATGGGAGCTCTCAAAGACGCACATGTTTCCGCCCACGTGACCCCAGATGAGGTAGGAGAGATAATTGGGCAAGTATTGGCCCCAAATGCCATCTCATTCACCAATGCGGATCTACCGCTCGAAGGGAACAACCACTCCAAGCCCCTAAATATAACACTGGAAGTAGGAAACTTGGTGGTGCCGTTGGTCTTAATAGACAACGGGTCGGCATTGAATGTATGCCCTCTAAGGACGACAATCAAAATCGGTGCGAACCCCAACACCTTTCGACCATCAATAACCAGTGCTAAGGGATTCGATAACACCTGGAGAGAAATCATAGGAGAAGTAGACCTCGACCTGATCATCGAGCCGCAAACCTTCACTATCCCCTTCCAGGTGATGGACATCAAGTTTACATTTAATCTACTATTGGGCCGACCGTGGCTGCATGAGATCGGGGCAATACCATCTACTCTACACCAAAAGCTCCGATTCATCTCAGGCCAAAGAATCGTCACCATTGTGGGTGAGAGCAGGGAAGACAGGGAGCAGAGCACTCTACATATTGAGAATCTAAAAGTACTTGACATGCTGCATATAGCAGAGGACACTGATTGCCATCGGTTTGAGTACGACTTTTCAGCCATTACCCTTGAGTCGCTTGAGAAAACCCCTACCAAAACTGGAGGAGGGACAGAGGCAGCAGTGTTTATGCTCCACAAATGGGGCCACCAGAAAGGGAAAAGGCTGGGCCCATGCCTTCAAGGAAGAAGAGACCCCGTCAGGGTTAAGGGGTAGCAAACCAGATTTGGCCTAGGCTACAAGCCCGATGAAGAAGAAGTGAGAGAGGCCAAAGAAAAGATGAGAGCCGTCGTAGCCGCCAGGGCCAGAGGAATCAACCTGGAAGAAGAAACTCCCGCCCGGTCCCACATCTGCCAAACCTTTGTAAGTGTCGGGGTGGTAAAGATTGATCTGAATGGGGAGACGAGGATAACCCCACACAAACTTGTTTCCATCCACCCCACCAACCCTTACATCATCCCCCCAGACCTCGAGGTAGACTTGGCTACCCTCTCCTTATTTGAGGAAAAATCCCCTGGGCCTACCCACCACTCTAGTATCAGCCACTTTGGGCCCACCCTAACTTTCAAAGACAGGATCCTAGATGATCCCTCCATAAACATGCTGAGGGGGGAAGTGCAAGAGCCTACTGATGCAGTTTCCAACAGAAAGGGTAAAGGCCAAGCCTTGCAGGTAAGTAACTGGGCATCTTTGCCCCAACTCTTGGGAGCCGCCCAATGCCGTGAATATGGTGCCGGCTCTCCAAAAAAAAAAAACCTATAAAAAGTGAGGTTAGCCTCTGGGACACTCTGCCCTGTATATATAGAGATCCACCTCGCCAGGGGCTAACCTCCGAAAAATTGTGAAAAATCATAAAAATAGAAAAAATACCAATTCCAAAAATATTATCCTTTAAAATTCCTAATAAAATTAAAAATGATGCCGTGATACCCGTCCCACGTGAAGCCGACCCCTTCCCTGTAGAAATACAAGAAGAGGTAGGAGTCACGAGTCTGGACGAGGAAGATCAAGTCGATGAGCTCCCCAATGAGCTCCTCAAATAATTTGCCGATTTTAAGCATGGCCCTACCCCAATCGTCGAAGAGATAGAGGACGTCAATTTGGGCACCGAAGAGGTCCCTAGAATCACCAAAATTGGAACAGCGCTATCCCCTGTAGAGAGAAAAGGTATGATAGACTTCCTCCGGTCATACCAAGACGTCTTCGCGTGGTCGTATGAAGACATGCCTGGTCTAGATACCGATTTGGTTGAGCATGAGTTGCCACTCTACCCTGATTGCAAGCCGGTTAAGCAGAAGCTGAGACGTCTCTGACCTGAATGGATGTTGAAAGTCAAGGACGAGGTCATTAAGTAGTATGATGCGGGTTTTCTCATGGTATCCAAGTACCCGTAGTGGCTGGCTAATATCGTCCCCGTACCCAAGAAAGATGGAAAGGTTTGAATGTGCATTGATTTCTGAAATCTCAATAAGGCGAGCCCTAAGGATGACTTTCCATTACCCCACATCGATATCTTGGTCGATAACATTGCTAAGCATGGGATGCTCTCGTTCATGGACGAGTTCTCAGGCTACAATCAGATTAAGATGGCAGAGGCCGATCGAGAGAAGACTGCGTTCATCACTCCCTGGGGAACCTTCTGCTATAAGGTGATGCCATTCGGGCTCAAGAACACTAGGGTAGCCTACCAGAGAGCAATGACGGCCCTATTCCACGACATGATGCACCGAGGATCAAAGTGTATGTCGATGATATGATCGCCAAATCGCCAGAAAGGGACGACCACTTGGTAAACCTTCAAAAGTTGTTCGAAAGGTTGAGAAAGTATAGGTTGCGGTTGAATCCCCAGAAGTGCGCATTCGGCGCTATGTCAGGAAAGCTATTAGGTTTTATCGTCAGTAGAAGAGGCATCGAAGTCGATCCGACTAAGATCAAGGCCATCACTGAAATGCCACCACCGTCTACAGAGAAAGAGGTCAGAGGCTTTTAGGCAGAATCCAGTACATTAGTCGGTTCATTGCACAGTTAACTCCGATATGTGCACCGATCTTCAAACTACTAAGAAAGGATTCACCAATCGAATGGAATGATGACTGCCAAGCTGCATTTGACAAGATCAAGGGTTACCTCCTAAATCCTCCAGTTTTGGTACCACCTGTACCTGGTAGACCCTTGATAATGTACCTGTCCACGACAGAGTTTTCCATGGGCTATGTGTTAGGGCAGCACGACGAGACAGGAAGGAGAGAGCAGGCCATCTACTACCTAAGCAAGAAGTTCACTGACTACGAGACGTGCTACTCTCATCTAGAGAAAGCATGCCTAGCATTCGTGTGGGCTACTCAAAGACTTCGACACTACCTGTTATCCCAAGCCGTCCTACTTCTAGCGCCGATGGACCCCCTGAAGTACCTATTTGAGAAACCTGCTCTCACTGGCCTAACTGCATGATGGCAACTTTTATTATCTGAATTTGACATCACGTACGTCACTCAGAAATCGATCAAGGGGCAGGCGCTCGCCGATCATCTTGTGGAGAACCCTTTACCTGACTACGAGCCGTTAAGAACCAAATTCCCAGATGAGGATATCTTGTTCATGACGGAAGATGATACAGAAGAGGCGGAAGAATCATGGGTAATGCACTTTGGCGGAGCATCGCATGTCGAAGGCCAAGGAGTTGGTGCCATCCTAATTTTGCCAAAAGGATCCCATGTACCGATCTCCATCAAGCTCAACTTCCGCTACACTAACAATATGGCTGAGTATGAAGCTTGCGCCGCCGGTCTACAGGCAGCCCTTGATCTGAATGTAACCCACCTTCGAGTTTTTGGTGACTCACAGTTAATTATATGTCAGACGAATGGTGGCTGGAAGACAAAAGATGAGAAACTGATCCCCTATCATGAACACCTCGAGGATCTAATTGCTTGCTTCCAGGATGTGATGTTCTCATACGTCCCCCGTATAAGGAATCGCTTTGCTGATGCATTAGCAACTTTGGCCTCAATGATCGAAATCCCCTATGGTGTTGAGATGAAGCCGATCATGATCGAGCAGAGGAATGAGATGGCCTTCTGCCTCCAGATTGAGGAACCTACAAAGCCTGATGATGAGCCACCTTGGTTCTCAGACATCAAGAATTTCCTCGAGACCCTAACTTTCCCGGAGGGTACGTCCAAGACAGACCGATGAACCATTCAACGTTTAGCAGCAGGTTACGTCATTTGCGGGGAATGCCTCTACAAGCGATCATACAATAACATCTTACTCAGGTGCCTTACTGAAAGTGAAGCGGTTAATATTATGAAGGAATTCCATGAGGGAGTATGCGGAGCCCACGTCAACGATCACGGCAGGGATACTTTTGGACCACCCTGGAATCAGATTGTTGCAAACATGTTCAAAAATGCTACAAGTGTCAGGAACACTCCAGTCTGATACACGCTCCTGCCATTGATTTTCACTGCATGACCACACCTTGGCCATTTGCTACCTGGGGCCTCGACGTTGTCGGAATGATTAATCCGAAAACTTCAAACAGACATCGGTTCATCCTCGTCGCCATTGAATACTTCACCAAGTGGGTAGAAGCGGCGTCATATGCCAACATCACAGCTAGTCATGTTGAGAAGTTTCTCAAGAATAATATTGTGTGCCAATTTGGAGTACCCAAAGATATCATCACGGACAATGGCACAAACTTTGTGAATAAGCGCATCCGAGACCTCTACGAGCAATACAAGATCAAGCACCATCGCTCATCCCCTTATCGGCCTCAAACTAATGGAGTCGTGGAAGCCGCGAACAAGACAGTCATCTGCATCATTGAGAAAATGGTCGCCACTTATTGAGATTGGAGTGAAATGCTGCCATTTGCTTTGTGGGCCTACCGAACATCAATCCGTACCGCTACAAGGGCAACATTATTCTCCCTTGTGTATGGAATCGAGGCCATCCTCCCAGTAGAGGTTGAAGTACCCTCGCTCCGAATCCTCATAGAATCAGGCTTACCCGAAGCAGAAAAAGAGAGATCACGCTTTGATCAGCTGAACTTATTGGATGAAAAGAGACTCCTAGCCTTGTGTCACACTCAAGTTTACCAGGGGAGAATCGCACACACTTACAATAAACGTGTCCGTGGTCGAGATCTAAAGGTAGGAGACACTGTGCTGAAGAAGATCTTCCCATCCCTCCATGCCGATCCAAGAGGAAAGTTTAAGCCAAACTGGGAAGGACCATACGTCATCGGGAGGTGCTGTCGGGATACGCCATCTGCCTTGCCACCATGGACGAAGATCATCTTCCTGAGCCCATCAACGCTGGATACGTCTGACGGTTCTACTCGTAGTCTATCATGATAAGGTAAGTATTGATGAAATAGATACGTGACTGCTTAAGAACCACCCAAAAGAGGCCATCATTCCAAGCACAGTAGCCCAAAAACATCCCTAAAAATGATGATACCCCTTGCTACCCCATTTGAGCCTGGGCCTTTCTTTCAATAAACCCATTTCCCCAGAGAAAATGTGCGTGCACATATACCAACAAAAAAACAAGGATACATGTGCATAAAGGAAAAACCTCAAAAAGAAATTAACTAAAATAGAGGAAGAAGAACAACAAAAAAGCAAACAAACAAAAAAAATGTGTATAGAGGAATCACGAGGCGTATACAGTAAAAACCCCCAAGAGGAAAGCATGTTGAGAAAATTGGAGCCGTGTCAAGGAAACACATTTTAGCCCAGCATGCCTTCAAATCCTGACCTAACCCATGGCCAAGTTACACCCTGAAGGAAGCCCTCTTTGCAGGTTCGCAAGCAGTCATAATATTTGTTAGGTCAACATGAGCCGAGTCGTGAGACGACACAAGAACCCCATCTAGCAGGCTATGACGGAATCTCGGTCTATGGCGTGGCTTTCTGGTTCAAAAAAAAAAAAAAGAAAAAAAAAAAGAAAAAAAGAAGAAGTTAATTTGAGTTCAAAGCAAGATGGACGTGGTGAAAACCCGCAAGGGCGCCACAGGTAAAAACAGCGAACTCACACGGACCAGGTGAAAACCTGAAAGGGCAACTGGGGTAAGAGAGCGAACCCATGGACATAGTGAAAACCCGAAAGGGCGCTACGAGTAAAACAGGGATGACGGGCATAGCAAAAACCCGTCTTGGGCGCTATGAGCAAAAATGTCAAGAAGAGAGAGATTAGGAGAAGACCTGTTCTGGCCCGCCCATTTCAGTTTGAACCCCTTGAGCCCCTTTCTCCCCTTTGATGGGCCACTCATGTTAAAAATTGGATCGGATCTCGATCAAGTATGTCGTCTCTACCGTGGCGTCTGACGCATGACCAAAGGGAAAGACAGAAGACTAGACCAATCCCAGGGAAGCTGACCTTCCCATGTTTAAAGGAAAAACCTGTACCTCATGAACAGGGTTCGACCATGCTCAAAAAAAAAAAAAAAAAAGAGGGGACCCACTGGTTTGGCCTCGTAATTACCGACATCGCAAAAAGATCCAAAAGGAGAAAATTTCAAAAAAAGATAATAGATTTTCCTTTTCCATAAAAAGCCCCACACTGTGGAGGAGAAAATTTCAAAAAAATATAATAGATTTCCCTTTTCCATAAAAAGCCCCACACTGTGGAGGAGAAAATTTCAAAAAAAAGATAATAGATTTCCCTTTTCCATAAAAAGCCCCACACTGTGGAGGAGAAAATTTCAAAAAAAAGATAATAGATTTTCCTTTTCCATAAAAAGCCCCACACTGTGGAGGAGAAATTTTTTAAAAAAGATAATAGATTTTCCTTTTCCATAAAAAGCCCCACACTGTGGAGGAGAAAATTTTAAAAAAAAAATAATAGATTTCCCTTTTCCATAAAAAGCCCCACACTGTGGAGGAGAAAATTTCAAAAAAAGATAATTGATTTCCCTTTTCCATAAAAAGCCCCACACTGTGGAGGAGAAAATTTCAAAAAAAAAGAAAATAGATTTTCCTTTTCCATAAAAAGCTCCATACTGTGGAGGAAAAAATTTCAAAAAAAGATAATAGATTTCCCTTTTCCATAAAAAGCCCCACACTGTGGAGGAGAAAATTTCAAAAAAAGATAATAGATTCTCCCTTTTCCATAAAAAGCCCCACACTTGGAGGAGAAAATTTAAAAAAAAAAGATAATAGATTTCCCTTTTCCATAAAAAGCCCCACACTATGGAGGAGAAAATTTCAAAAACAAGATAATAGATTTCCCTTTTCCATAAAAAGCCCCACACTGTGGAGAAGAAAATTTCATAAAAAGATAATAGATTTCCCTTTGCCATAAAAAGCCCCACATTGTGGAGGAGAAAATTTCAAAAAAAGATAATAGATTTTCCTTTTCCATAAAAAGCCCCACACTGTGGAGGAGAAAATTTTAAAAAAAGATAATAGATTTCCCTTTTCCATGAAAAGCCTTACACTGCGAAACATACGAAAGAAAAAGTCAAAAAACAAAAAATATATGTATGTATAGATTTCATTCCATTTCTTATAGTATTACGTGCGGAGTGTCACGTCCCAAAAAGATAACAACATGACACACTTTCTACTTTCTGCCTTCTGTACAAGTATAAAAAAAAAAAAAAAAAAAAGAAACAACCCAAAAAAGGAAGGAGATCTTTGTTAAGGGGCATCAGCCCTCCCTCTGTGTATATGATCTATGGTATGTGCAGGAACAGGTCAAGGGCAGGAATCACGCTTCAAGGCACCTCACGGACATTTCGATCGGTCAACCACCTACCATGAAGAATCTTCTGCCGCCTCCATGAAGCGTCAGCTGCACTATGAGACTCAGTCAAAAGCCGGGTCCCTCTTAGAAGCCCACGTACCATCAAGCGATGGCGCACGCATCCCCAAACGGCCCTTAGAGCTCTTTTCGATTGGCCCAAAGGGACCGTGCCACAATAAACGGATCTAGATCTGTAAGCACCAGCTAAGTGCTCCATAAAATCATAAGATCCAAAACAAAAAAGAAAAAAAGAAGAAAGAGAATTGCTGAAAATGACACTAGTTCTCAAAAGAGCGCCGCAATGACCATTTGTGCCACTCCGAGAACCGTGTTAAATCAATTCGGAATGATCGGGTTCACCCGAAAGTTCTCGAACCCCGTTTTATACAGGGACACCCAATACCTGATCCGGCAGGCAAATGAACTTCATCCATCACCGGTCACTCCTAGGAACATACACCTAGCCCAAGATCTTCCCCAGCAGAAGTCGAGACCTTATCCGGTAGGCAAACCAAGGACCTATCACTGGAACACACACGCCCTTAAGGTATATCAACATGACAAGTTGACCTGCCTAAGGATACATGCAAAAATAAAAATAGTTTGAGCATGCTCAAAATCTAGAACTAACATGTGCAAAAAAAAGAAAAAGAAGGAGAAGGTTCGAAATAACAACCTGTTTGTTAAGTAGATAAAATCCTGAGTAGGTTAACCCCACCTTCCATGTTTTGGTTCTGACCATCCACCCTCTGATCCATGATTGACCAAGGGTACACCCGACTTCAGACCATTCGAAAAGTCTATTGTCAGTTGAAACTGACCCGTCAAAAATGAAATTACCACCAACCAAACTATGTGCAAACATACAGACCGAAGGGCTCATTCCCTTTTATTTCCTTTTACACAGGCTTAAAACTTGTATAGGCACGGTGTCCCTGTTGAATGTATGCACTTGCGTCTGGGTATCTGCAGGATGGTCGTTTAACCTCGTAAATTGTACCTTAGGATTGAGGCTTCCGTTCGCGCCTATTTGCTGCTTATCGCCCCTGATGGGTGTCTGTCTGTGCATAGTTAGTAAGGTGTGATTTCATTAGGGACGGAGGCTAGAATTGACCATCTCTTTTGATGGATGTTTGGTTCTAGCCCGATCCTTTTTAGCTTTGTCTCGAGTTAAGGCATTCCGGTTCATGTGAATCAGGAGCACCTCGCCACCAGAACGAGCACATCCCCAAGGTGTACCCATCCCTGACAGCGTGCACGCATTCGTAAAGCGTATCAACTGACATTTAATCCGCTTAAAGAGTTGTGCAAGAATAAAATTGCCAGAGGTCTTTGAGCTTCGCTTAGAGGCCTCGAAACAAAAGAAAATTCAAAAAAATCACAAAAAATTGCTCTAAAAATGGGCATGCATTCCCAAGAAGTGTTGCGACATCAATATTCGCTCCACACCCGGGTAAATCATGCTAAAGCAACCTCGAGGTTGATGGGTTCGCCCAGAAACTTTGAGCCTTACCTAGGTAAGGGCACCCGTGGCCAATCCAATGGAGCTGTCAATACCCCATAGGATTGGACACATTGTTTAGGCCTTCGCTTTGTGTGCTTCGCATCGACTTTGAGGCATAGATTGATCATCCCGTTTCATGGAGCTGTCTGGTTCAGATTAATACTCAACATCACAAATCTATAATTTCCCTCAAGAAGTCGACGATATCCCGGCTAGCGGGCTTACACTTTTTGTGATCATCGCAGTTATGCCCAGTAATGTCGCAATGCACTTGGGGACTGTTAGCTTTGAGGTACGGACGATATCCCGAAATGAGAGGGCTTACGTACACTCATCATCACCATGAATGTTTGAGAATTGAGTTGAACCAGGCGGATCCATCAAACATGCCTTGGACCTCCTCGGATGTCTCTTGTCTTTGGCATCCGATCATTAGTGATCGAATACCAAAGAGGGGCATCTATAGACACCCAAATTCAGCCAAAGGCCTGATCAATCTGTACTTCGGGAGAGATGTACCCCTGTTCTTCCGATGGCACCCTTGAACCCTTAGGAACCTATCTAGACCTTTAGGAATCAACTAAAACCCATTAGAACCATTCCCCAACCCTTAGAGATCACCCCTAAACCCTAGGATCCCTTCCCATACTCAATTTAAACCCTTCTAAGCATTTGATGGGAGGAGAGCTATAAATTTTTATACAGACTGCTGCTGAGGATGAGCTATATACCATTGGAACGAGAACTTCACCAGCTTTCCAATGAGCCAAAGATCACCCAATTTGGAGTTGTGGTTCAAAAGTTATGACCGTTTGACGTTTCACATAAAATGACAACTTTTGCTCAGGCGTATGTATTACATACGCCCAGCCAATTTGGCCCCAGATTGGTCAGGCGTATATATTATATACGCCTGGCATGTTTAGGCCAAATTTTGTATACGCCCAGCATAGGTGGGACCCACCACGGGCACCCATCTTCTCTAATTCCCTTGGTTTTCTTGAGTTTTATTGTGCATAAGCTGGGCGCATGTAATATATACGCCCAGCGTAGCTACAGTATCTGTCATGAAATGCTTGAATTTCCTCCATCTGGTTTGACCCTTTGACCATCCCCTTGATTATGGTGGGTGTCTTGAGGTTGGTTGCACCCCCTTTGAGCTTATTGGCAACCCTTTAAGTCACCCATGGTCTCACCCCGCCATTAAAATTAGTTTCCCAAAACCCTAGGACCTTGAAAACCTAGAAAACCTTAGATGAGGGATTACCTAATTGCTAAACCAATTGGCTCTTAAGTAAACCTATAAATAAAGAGGCCCCCCTCTTCCCAAAGGGTTGAATTTTTTGGTGAAAGATTAGAGAGCTCTTAAGAGAGAATCCTAGTGAGAGAAAATGCCATTTATTTTCCAGAATTCCAGCAAGCTTAGTTCATCTTTTTCAATCCATTTCCACCATTAGATCACTCCATTTAGCTAAAGTCTAGCCTTTGGCCTTACCCTACACTTCCTATTTTATTGAATCCTAGCATTGGAACCCATTTCCATACCATTTAAGCCATCGGAAGCACGCCAAAGCGAAGGACTTCCACGGTGCAACAAGGGTCCGTGAGCTCCGGCTCACGCCTCTCTTCCTCTACCTTCTTGGTGTCTCCTTCGTCCAAGGATTCAAGTCGCTACACCGTCGAAATTTCAGTTTGGCCCAAAGCTTGATAGGACCGCATTGCCTTCGGGCAAGGGGAAACTCCACCCATTTATTTTTATTTTTGGCCATAGATAGAGACCGCTATATGCGGGTTGATCGGGTGCCTAAACCCTTCCCGATCAATAACCGAAGCCCCTACCCTAGAGCCTTTGGCAAAAACCGGTAAATCAGAGTCATATTTAGCACTTCGGTGCTCAAAATATTGATTTAAAGGTTTCCCGGGTCACCAAAAGCTCCGGGTGGCGACTCTACATTTTTATTCCATCGTGAGCGCATCGTCGCGACGGGTTCGAGAGGATCCATGCTCGCACAGTGATGGAACAAGCTGCTGCTGCCCAATCATTTGGCCAGCAACAATCTGTTGGCTACAACAAACAGCCATTTGGATACCAGCACCAAAATGCTGGTTACCAGTGGAGTGACCACCCAAATTTGAGGTAGAGACAAGACAATTATATCCAGCCACAACAGATATTGGCCATACCTCAAAGGCCACAACAACAATTTAACCAGGGATATGCCCCAAGGTCAAATTTCCAGCATCAGCAGCTGTCCCAGTAGCAAAATCAGTTGGTAGTTCCCCCACCTCAGCCTCAAAATGCTTCTTTTGAGGACCAGGTTTTGACCTCATTGCAAAGCCTTGGAGTGTTGACTCAGACTGTGACTTCTCACAGTCAAAGCATAAAGCAAATGGAAGAACAATTAGGCCAAATATCCTATGCCTTGGCCAAAAGAGAAGAGGGCAGGTTGCCAAGCCAGCTAGTGGCCAACCCCAAGGACCAATATACGATTGGAGAAGGTTCCTCAAGTTTTGAGGGAGCTAATGCCATCACAACCTTGAGGTCTAGCAGGATGGTAGACAACCAGGTTGGGAAGGAACAAAGAGAGGTCATTTCCAAAGACTTTTTGAATGAAAGTGAAAAAGAATTTGTTAGAGCACAGAGCCAAGAGTTGCCTGCTACCCTGCAACAAGGGAAAAATAAAGAGGCTGTAGTTGAGCCTCAGCAGAAATAAAAGATGAAAAAAGAAAAAAACAAAAGTTCAGTCATAGGCTTGCAGCTGAGGAACCAGCAGTACCTCAGTTGCCATTTCCTCAAGCTTTGAGTGGCCTTGCCCTTTTGATAAGCAGGTAAAAATCAATTTGCCCCTGCTTGATGTAATTAGATAGGTCCCATCCTATGCCAAATTCCTGAAAGACCTTTGTACCCAGAAAAGGAAAGCTAGAGGCCATTTGTCCAAAAAGGTCTTTGCAATTGATACAGTTAATTCTGTATTAAACATGATAATGCCAGAGAAGTTGCAAGACCCAGGGATACCCACTATTCCCTGCATAACTGGAGACCACACAATTGGAAGGGCCCTTCTAGACCTTGGAGCCAGTGCAAACCTGCTGCCATAAAGTGTGTATCAGCAGCTAGGTTTGGGGGAGTTAAAACCCACCCCCATTGTACTGATAATTGATGATAGGTCTGAAAGGAGACCTATGGGAGTGGTTGAGGATGTCTTAGTAGGGGTGGACAAGTTCTTTTACCCTGCAGACTTCCTTGTTTTGGACATGGGCTGCAACAAGAGTACAACCCTATACCTGTTATTTTGGGCAGGCCATTCTTGGCCACAACCAATGCATGCATTCAATGTAGGTCAGGGATCATAGAGGTAACTTTCGGACATATGAAGGTTGAACTTAATGTGTACAATAGTACAAAGTACCCTCAGCTAGACAATGAGGAAAGTTTTGCAGTGGATGTACTAGAAGAAGTTGTTGAAGAAGAACTACCCACTCTGCTTGAGTGGGGTAACATTGTCAGAAATTTAATTGAAGTTTGGGACATGGTAGAGGAAGGAAGCCCGCTGTTATGCCAGAAGACATGACCACATTGAAGTCTTCTATGGGCTTAGTGCAGCATTCCATTTGGAAACCTACATTGCTGCCTCTTCCTCAAACCAACAAAGCACCAATCCTGCCATCCACCCAACAAGCCCCTGATCTGGAGCTCAAGAAGCTTCCAGAAACATTGAAATATGCTTTCCTTGAGAAAGATGAAAAACTTCTTGTAATTATCTCCTCCTCTCTTACCAATGAGCAAGAGGAAGAATTACTAATAGTCTTGAGGAAGCACAAAAAGGCAATTGGCTGGACCATTGCAAATCTAGGAGGGATAGATGCATCAATCTATATGTATATGATCCATTTAGAGGAGGGCTCAACACCTTCCAGGGAAATGTAGAGGAAATTGAATCCTCACATGCAGGAAGTGGTCCTCAAAGAAATCATCAAATTGCTAGATGCTAGGGTAATTTACCCCATTTCTGATTCTGAATGGGTGGCACCTATCCAAGTGGTGCCCAAGAAATCTGGCATAGCAGTCATCACAACTAAGTCTGGAGAGCTGAGAGCAGCCAGGGAGACCACTGGCTGAAGGGTTTGCATAGATTATTGGAAGCTCAACTCTAAGACCAGAAAAGACCACTTCCCTCTCCCATTAATTGATCAAATTCTGGATAAGTTGGCTGGAAAAGCTTTTAACTATTTTCTTGATGGGTACTCAGGGTACAACCAGATCCTTGTGCACCCTCATGACCAAGAGAAAACTACATTTACTTGTCCTTTTGGCACCTTTGCTTACCGAAGGATGCCTTTTGGTTTGTGTAATGCCCCAGCCACCTTTCAGAGGTGTATGTATGCCATATTCTCTGATATGATTGACAAATTCTTAGAAATTTTTATGGATGATTTTTCTGTATATGGGGATAGTTTTGGCCAATGTCTACAACACCTCCACCTGGTCCTGCAAAGATGTGAGGAGACCAATCTGGTCTTAAGTTGGGAAAAGAGCCACTTCATGGTAATACAAGGAATTGTGTTGGGCCATGTAGTCTTTAAAGAAGGGATTGAGCTAGATAAGGCTAAATTTGACCTCATTACAAATTTACCCCCTCCAAGAACAGTCAAACAAATCAGATCTTTCCTTGGACATGCAAGATTCTACAGGAGGTTCATTAAGGACTTCAGCAAAATTGCTAAACCATTGTGCCACCTGCTCTGCCAAGATGTGCCCTTTGACTTTTCTGCTGAATGTCTTGAGGCTTTTAAAACTTTGAAGATTTGCCTCACCTCTGCCCCTGTACTCCAAACACCTGACTATGCACTCCCCTTTGAGCTGATGTGTGATGCATCCGACTTGGCAATAGGTGCTGTTTTGGGTCAAAGGAAAGATAAGTTGCCTGTGGTCATTGCCTATCTCAACAAATCACTTGTTGAAGCTTAGCTGAATTACACCACAACTGAGAAAGAGCATCTGGCAGTGGTTTTTGCTATGGACAAATTTAGGCCTTACCTACTTGGGTCTAAAACTGTAATCTTCACAGACCACTCAGCATTGAAGTACCTATTGTCCAAGAAAGATGCTAAGCCCAGGCTAATTAGATGGATACTCCTATTGCAGGAGTTTGACATTGAAATCAAGGATAAAAAGGGTGTAGAAAATGTGGTGGCTGACCACTTGTCCAGAATTCTATTGGAGAAATGTGTTGATGACCTTACAAATGATGTTTTCTCGAATGAGCAATTGTTTGCCATCCAATCCTTGGTTCCTTGGTATGCACACATTGTAAATTATCTAGTTATAGGTAAGATTCCTGCCCATTGGACCAAAATGGACAAAGACCTATTTTTCTCACAGGTCAAATTTTTTTTCTAGGAGGAACCTTGCTTATACAAGTATTGTGCAGACCAAATCATTCGAAAATGTGTTCCAGAAAGTGAAGTCCCCAGTATTCTGGCCATGTGCCATGAAAATGCCTGTGGAGGCCACTTTAGGGGAAGAAAAATAGCTGACAAAATCTTGCAGTGTGGGTTCTATTGGCCTTCTTTATTCAGAGATGCCAATACACATTGCAGGACCTGTGAAAGATGTCAGAAACTAGGAGGGCTGTCCAAAAGAAACTCAATGCCTTTGCAGCCCATCCTTGTTGTGGAACTGTTATATGTCTGAGGTATTGACTTTATGGGCCCCTTTCCTCCTTCTAATGGTTATCATTTTATCTTAGTGGCAGTGGATTATGTTTCAAAATGGGTAGAAGCTATTGCCATAAGAACCAATGATAATCAGGTTGTCCTCAAGTTTGTAAAGCAGAATATCTTCTCAAGATTTGGCACCCCTAGAGCCATTATCAGTGATGGGGGTAGCCATTTCTGCAATAGAAATTTCGAGAGCTTGCTCAAGAAATATTCTGTCACCCATAGGATTGCTACTCCCTACCACCCACAAACCAGTGGGCAAGTTGAAATTTCTAATAGGGAGATCAAGCACATCCTTGAGAAGATTGTGAGGACTGACAGGAAGGACTGGTTTGACAAGCTAAATGATGCATTGTGGGCTTATAGGACTACCTATAAGACTCTCATTGGGATGTCCCCATTCAGACTGGTTTATGGCAAGGTTTGTCATCTCCCAGTAGAGTTAGAACACAGGGCCTATTAGGCCATCAAACATTTAAATCTAGACCTAACTTCTGCTGGTCATCACGAGTTGCTGCAACTGTCAGAATTGGATGAGCTGAGGATGGAGGCATATGCCAATGCCCGGATCTACAAGGAAAGGTCCAAGGCTTTCTTTGACAAGGGTTTGTTGAGAAATAGCTTCATAGCTGGTGACAAGGTTTGGCTATTTAACTCTAAACTTAAATTTTTTCCTGGCAAACTGAAATCCAGATGGGAAGGTCCCTACATTGTCATGAGTGTTTCCCCATCTAGTGCTGTGGAAATCGAGGATCCCAAGTCTGGGAAAACCTTGAAGGTGAATGGTCAGAGGCTTAAGCCTTGTTTCAAAAAACTTGCTGAACCTATGGACACCATTCACTTTTAAGGGGATCCTTCATTAAACAGATCCGCAGGTGTGTCAATATTGTATCATATGTACTTTGGTTTTGTTAGATTTGTCTTGTTTTCTTTTGTTCAAATTCTCTAGGAAATTTTAGTGGCCCCACTTGAATCTGGACCTGTCTGGTCTAATTTTTTTATGCTTGATTTGATGATTACTGCTCTTGAATTAATGGTTTTTGCTTGAATGCACAATGTTGGATGGTGATTTTCACTGTCTATGCTTTAATGTTTGATCTTAATGTATTTGGGGGTACCTATGGTGGAGAGTCATGCCTAGGATCCAGCCACAACATAAATGGAAATGGCAAAACAGAGAGCACATGCTTTCTGTTTACTACTTTGTTGTCGCTGGGTTCAAAAGGAGGCCTGAGAGACTCTCGCAGGCCCTTCAATAGCTATCGCGAGATTCAAATAAACCTGGGAACCTCTCGCGGGATCCAAATAGAGCATTTCACTAGCTGTCGCGAGGTTCAGCAGGAAGCTTGGGAGACTCACGCACAATTCAAATAGAATACTTCATTAGCTATCGTGAGATTCAAAGTCAGTCGCGAGATTCAAAGTGAACCTCAGAGCCTTTCGCGCAATCCAAAAGGAGGCCTGGGAGCCTCTCACACAATTCACATAGAATTCTTCACAAGCTGTCGTGCGCTCCAAGGTAAACTTGAGAGACTGTCGCACAATCCAAGTTGAATTGCACCTTCACTAGGTTTCATTTTCAATCCCGTGACCAGATATTTCCAAAGCGCTCCAAGCTTAGCAACAAGTATTTTAACCCCGCGCTGGTCTTCCTTTCCAGTGCTATCTTCCTTCTTCATCCAGCGAAACCCTAGCTTCTAGCGCTCTTCTACCTCTCTCCTTCAACGTCCATCCTACAACCCATCATTCACACCAGGAATCTACAGATTTGTTCCTAACGTCATCCCCATCAGTTACCCTCTGCTCAAAAATCTCGTGGTGCATTGTGTGTCAGATCGAACCAAACCCTACAATTTTAGGGTAAGCACTCAGATCTTAGTCCCCCATTTTTATTTTTGAAAATAGAGTTTGGAATGGCCCCTAAGATTGCACCAAAGAAAAGGGGCAAGGATAAGGCCCCTGTTGAGACCACTCCTAAGAAGGTCAAGACTTCAAAGGCACCGAGAAAAGGAAAGGAAGTGGTTGAGGAGGTGGAGGAGCCAACCCCTGAGTTTTCCACACCCTCTGAGCTCATGGCTTCAATCCCCTTGGAGCCTGAGACAACTTTCGACCTCCCCTTCTTCGAGAAGGAGCCTCTCTCTGCTCCTGCCATTCAATTCATGAGCAAGGCTAGCCTGACACCTTTGATGAGAGGAATTCCAGCACTAGCCTACCCTAGGCTAGTGCAACTCTTTTACCAGCACATCAGGGTCACCAAGGAAAAAGATGGACAAGCAGGTCTACTGGTGTTGATTGATTACTTCTAAATGTTAGTTAGCCCCAAGGTGATTATAGAGGTATTGGGCATCCCAGCCGCATTTGACCCTAGCTTTGGATATGGCCCCCCCCCCTGAGTGCCTCAATTGATATAATTGTAAGGGCTTTGACTAGAGGATTAAAGGCCTCAGGGGATTCTATCAGAAGAAGAGAGTTGGAGCCTAGACTCCTTTTCATTGACCAGGTCCTGAGAAAGAACATCTATTACTCAGGCCATCAGCAGGAGAGGAGAGCTCCTATTGTTGATGCTGTCTACTCATTCTCTCTGGGCCATGGCTTCCATGTAGCCTGATTAATGTTTGAAGCAATGAAGGATCTGGTGGAGAAATTGGGGCAGAACAAGAAGCCATACACACTCCCCTATGCCAGAGTCATCACCAAACTGCTTCTCAAAGGGGGGTACAAGATAACAAAAACTGAGGAGACTACCACCCTTGCCCCGACAACTTTTGCCAAGAGGCAATGGGGAATTAGAAGGAGCCTGATGGAAGCATAGAAGAAGAAGAAGGCTAAGACTCAGGCCCTTCCCAAGCAATCTGAAGAGGCATCTGTTACAAGGCCCACCCCTATTACTACAGAGGAGATTCCAGAGCCTGTCACCACCACTGCTACAGTAGCCACCACATTCCCCCCACCTTTTACTCCAACATCCCCTACCCCTATTCCATCTCTCTCTCACCCTCCTCTATCTTCATTATCCATGCCCACACCCCTTTCTCTTGTGATTGGTACCTGGGAGGACACCACCCCCCATGTTAGCCCCTTACCATCCCTTACCCTACCTCAATACACAGCCCCAATACCCCCAGCATCTTCACATAAACCTGACAACCCTCCACTCATTTCCTACAAGAAAAGAAAAACCACTGAGACAACCCCCACCATCTCCCAGACACCACCCACAATCCTTTTTATCCCCACTGACACACCTCACATTGAAGAAGACACCACTCCTGCCATGCCTACTACATCCCCATTCACAGACATAGACCTAAACCTTAACACACCCACAAGGTTCCAAGCCTTTATGGCTAGTTTCCTTGACACCATGCCCACCCACTACACCCCCCTCCCAGACTCTCCAATTACATCACCACATCACTCACCAGAACCCCAATCTCCTCCTCCTTCCACTTTCCATCATGCCCCTTCCTCACCTTTTCAACCTATGCCTTCTTCTACACAAACTCAACGTCTCAGCCCAGACACACTGACACTCATCCTCTCCCTCATCCAAGACATCCAATCCCAACTATCCACCACTACACACACACAGGTCCAGATACAAACTAAACTCACATCCATTAAATCCACACTTCACACATTGACCAACCCACCCACCCCTCAACAATCCACTCAAACCCCCCTGCTTCTTTCCCCACCCAGCCCTATCCCCACAACCCAACCATTCTCTTTCATACCTTTCACCATTCCCTTTTTCCCTCCCCCATCACCCCCTACTCCTAGTGAACCTACCTCATTTTCTTTTCCCCCCATACCTTCAATTCCACCTCTTATCCTACCCCCTCCAACATTCACTGACAAACAAACCCAAACAGACCCAGAACCTACTACCCTCCCCTAACAACTAGACTTAACCACTGATAACCCCACTCCCCCCACCCAGGACCAATCACATTTTGCTCCTTCCACTTCCTCTCTTCCCATCGCACCCAAACACTCCTTTTACATCCCTCCCTACCTCACCATCCTCCATGCCATGAGAGACAATCCCTACCTTAGGAGGGATGTCTTGAGGGGCATGGCCCAACTTAGGCAGTCCATTGAGACCCCCTGCTGCAGTAGCTTAGTGAAATTGAGGAAGCCCGCAGAAAGCAACTACTGGGTATTTCACTTGGGTGGACCAACATCTTGGAGGCCTATGAGAAGGCAAAGACCATGGCTGCTTATCATCAGATGAATTTGGAGCTGGAGAAGGCCAATACCAATGTGGAGAGAATGAAGGCCAGGATGTTTGAAAAGAGACTCAATAATGCACATGAGATCTTCAGACTCCAAAAGGAAATCCATGACACTGACCTCCTCAAAGAAAAAATTCAGATATCCTCATTGGAAGCTACATTGGCTGCTGCCAGAACTGCAACTCAGCAGCCCACCCCACTCTCTGTACTCTTGTCAGAACCTGAGCCTAAACCTTCTCCAACACCAGCTGCCTAGTCTAAGGAGGCACAACTAATTGCCCAACTAGATAAAGGGAAAACCCCTGCTGCCCCTCCTGCTGCACCCTCCACAGAGAAGCCTCAACCTACCCCAACTCCTGCTGCACACCCTATTGAGCAAACTTATCCTAAACAGAGGAAGGTCACTGCTAAGAGGACTGCTTTCACAGCAGCCTCTATTAAAATTGGCAAAGAGCCAGCTGCCCAGTCTGAGGAGGCACAACCATAAAGCCAGCAAGCAAAAGGGAAGTCCCCAGTAGCCCCCACTGAGCAAGACAAAGGTAAATCCCCCATGATCCATCTTGAACCCAAAACCAGAAAAATAAGGGTGAGGGCACCAAAGGCTCCAACCATGAAGAAACCACCAGCCCAGCCAAAGAAACCAAGGAAGCAGAAGAAAAAGAGCCCAACTGAGAAGAAAGCCCGGAAGAAATGACCAAAGCTCCCTTAGATAGAATCAAGTCCAAGCCCAGTTCTGAGAGCAAAGCTGAAATGAGGAAACAAGCAAAACAGATGGGTTGGGACTGGTTCACAAATTCAGATTCCGAGTCCTCCTCCTCTTAGACTAGATTATACTTAGGCTTTTCTTTCCTTTCCCTTCTTATCTTCTCATTGTAATTACAGTTGCACATATCTTCTTAGTTAATAGAATTTTTTTTTTCTTTTTGTATATTGATTTATGTGTCATATCTGTTTTGTGTGCTTGTTTATTTTTAAATATTGTATAGGTTTTTAGTCTTAATATTGTTCACTTTTGTCAGTAACATGGGAGATGAATTTTGAGCAAAGTACTAGCACTGCAGCTATTTAGACTCTTTGCATCAAACTGTTTTATCATTTGGAATTTTTGCTAGGTATGTACTAGTATTAGAGTGGCTATTCTCATTTGAAAAAGGAATACATGTGAAGGGTAGATGTTGATGGCAACTGAGTGGGTGCATGACATCGTGCAAGTATAGGCCTAAGCACAAATGGTGCAAAGAGGTTGCGCGTTGGTTTCGATCAAGGGGTTAAATGGCCTCATTCTCATAATCGTGGGCCATGTCAGAGCTTGCTCGCGGAATCATGAGGGCGCGCAAAGCAGTATTCCACATATTCTAGTGTGCGCCACCTTGCAACCCCAAGAGATTGTTCTCCACGAATACCAGTATGAAGCTGCGTGATACACGGGATTACCTTAATTACCAAGGCTAAAATTAGACCATCATTTATTGTGAGCTCTCTTTTCCCGTAATCAGTTGTGAGATTTATCATTCCCCGAACAATCCCAATTTATTGCCATGCTTGGAAAGAGACAAAACTTTAATATGCCGATTCAAATTCCACCGTCCAAGTATTATAAATATGCAGTTAGTTCATCTTCATCTCATCCTTTCTCCTCTAACCTTAGCAGTCCGGCCCTACCCATAACCATGGCGAATGACAAACCCACCGAGTTCCCAAACAAATTCTATCCTATGTGGTTGGACCCCCCACCACCTAAGGAGCCGGACCCATTACAATTTCTTTGGGATGAGTATGAAGAAGTCCAGAGGATCCTGGCCAAGGAGACGAAAAAGGGGAAGAGAGAGAAGAAGCAAAAAATCGAACCACCTGCATCTCCCCCACCATCTTCTTCAAACCCCCCACCACCTGCTCAACACCCATCTCCATGATCCTCATCTTCCCCCTCCTCCCGGCTTCTAGTTCCTCTTCCATGGTAGGTTGAGCATATCCCCGAGCCAGGAGAAAGAACCATTTTGTCTGACAAGAAGTTTTGCTTAGATTGTTCTTAGGTTTACAATTTTCTATCTTTTTGTAATCTGTTTGCTTTTGTCTCTATAATAAAATCTGTCACTATTTTGCTTATATGTGTGCATAAATCCTCATTCATTTTTGTGTGTTCTTTTTCTCTTTTATAGTTTATGTTTTATTATTTTTAGGTTTTATGCTTGCTGCACTTCGCACATTTTGAACCAGTGAGGACACTGCTCCTCATAGTTTGGGGGTGTGGCAGGGTAGGTCTGCCAATAGAATAGTTAACTTTAGTGCAGTAATGGTGGTGTAACTGGGATGAATAAAGTCAATTTTCACCTAACTTGCTGCAATGAGGAAATTTGTGAAAAATTAAAATATTTTGGCAGACATTTCGAAACTGAAAATGTTAAAATCTTAGCACCACCATGAAGCTAACATCAGAAAATTTTTCAGTTAGTACTTGGTGAACCTAAGAGGAGAGAAACAGGTGAAAATACACCCCATGGGTTAATTTGAGGACCATACCTAGTGAGATTTAGGCCCATCATTTTCTTTTGAAGAGTGTTTTTGACATTATTTATGCTTTGAGGACTGATTGAATCAAGACCTTTGCACTAGAAGTTAGGCACCTCCAAATCAAAACTGATTGACAGCACTCATGACACTAAGGAAATGATCCAAGGCCCTCATTGGACAGTTTGAGCCTGAAAATCCAACGTTTTAAAAACAAAACTGCCCTTTTGCATACACTAGTTGAGCCTTACAAATCCTACTTTTCTTTGACAAATACCAGAGTACTTGCACCTTAACCTCATGACTTGATTCAACCTCACCCTCATTCTGAGAATTCAGAAGGTAAAGGAGAAAGAGTTAAAGATAGTGAGAGTGGTGCAACATTTGGTGGAAGGTGAAGAAAAGCAACTTATGAACAACAGTGTATCAATGGTAATTGTGTGGCAGTTCATCATGAAAATTATAAAAATAAAAATAAAAAGAGAAAAAGAAAGAGAAGTCTAGAGAAGAACATCATCTGAAAAATTGAAAAGAAGAGAAGCTGGCCACTTTGATCCTGGAATATATCAAGTAAGATGAAGTTTTGCTGAAATGAAGGTTGTGAAGTCATGAATCACTCCTTACCTTGCTGATTTCTTAATTTTGATTCCCTTTTTACCCCTTCATTCTCTATATCCCTCACCCATAAGCCACTTTACAACCCATTCAAAAAGACCTTGTAGATCCAAAGTGAAATGAGCTGTCATGTGGAGATGAGGAGTTGTCCAATCTATGGTGAAAAGTCATGAGGATGTCAGAAATTAGAAGCTTTGCCTATGCTCATGCTTGCAGGCCCATTTGGGGTCTGCAACTGCTCTTGAGCTATTTTGAATGTGAACACCCTCAGATTGTCAATGTTGCGAGATAGCCCTGGTGAGAATTGGGTCTGAATTTTAACCTCATTGGGTTGTATCCAACCTGATTTTTGAATTTGAGGCAAGCTGAGTACTGATTTTTATACATTAAATTTCTCATGTAAAATGAATGGTGGTGATGCAAACACATGCTAATTTTGAGTTTTAAATGACCTGCATTACTGCTGTAGTTCCCTCTAAATGTTAAAGAATGGGTGTAGAATGAAACTTTATACATTGAAATTTGTGTTGTCATTAAATGCACTATACTTAACTGTTTTAATGGTAAAGTTTGTGGGTACCTTCACTGGAAACCCTCAGGAGACTTCACTCCACTAGGGATCACATAGGGGTTTAAAAGGCTTGGTACATATGCTAAATGTACCCGTGATCCCTATGAAAGTGGCATTTAATTAGTTAAAGCATTGCTAAGGGACATGCAAAGATTTGGTTTGGGAGTGTGTTAAGACCTGAAAAGTACCACTTTTCACCCCTTAACTTAATCTCTGTTAGTCATTTAATAAAGGTGTGCTAAGCCCATTTTGTAGGTAATAAGCAGCAGCTACAAATAAGGCCCTAAACATGCCCAGAAGCCTACTGTTGCCCCAGAAGTTCCTCAGAAGAAAGGAGGTTGGTCCCAGATAGAGAATTGGCTGCAGCATAGGCATAACAAAGCAGAAAAATGTCAAGAAGTGAGCCTTGCGCAAATGTCGCAGGGTTTAATTATTTCAGAGAAAAAGGCTTCGCGCAGTTATCGCGGGTTTCTGAAGGTAGCACACAGACTACTCACGTTGATCTCATGCAAATGAATGACAGAAGAGCCTAGAAAGTAGACTTCACGCAGTTCTCACGAGGCTCAGCCATAAGCTCTCGCGCAGTCTCGTGCAGCTCAAGAAAGGCACCTTTAATCTTCACGCGATTCACTGAGGAGAGAGAGCTCCAGGCATTACTGTGCGTAGTGGCCGCGAGATACAGACCTTCAGGGAACTGCTCGCGCGATCTAGAAGCCCATGCACATTGCTTCTTCGCGAGGATCTCCGTGAGATCCACCAAGGAACGAACCATGCATATTACTTCTTCACGATGACCAAAGTATCAATCCCGCGACTGCAAGAGCTTCAAGTCAATTCAACCCCGCGATGCCAATTCTATCACGCGATAAAACTTGAAAATCCTTTCTATCTAGCGAGGATCGAGATCTTAACTTCTCCCCACTTCTGCAGGGGCAATCTGGGAACTTCCAGTAACTAGGGCACGCACTCTAATGCTCAAATATCTGTGCATACGCCCTGAGGCATCTAAGGAACAGAAATGAGCCATGATTGCATTGATAAAATTAGGGTTTTCCTAACCCTAATGCTCCCACAGCTGACTGCTATATAAGCCTAAGCCTAGTTTAGGTTTAGGGGACTTCTGTACTCCTTGAATCAACTGTAGAATTACAGTAGGCTAAGGTTAGGGTTTAGGCAGCTTCTTTTTCCCTTCTTTTTCTCTCCATAGTCCAGCACTTGCTGGCTATGCCTTTGTATGTTTATTTGGAATAATTTTGATGGTGTTTTATAATAGGATGTTATATTTACATGGGATTGGTGTTTTGAGAGTTGTTCTGTACAAGGCTGCTGCCTTGAGATCCTCCATTGCTATGTTGCATTGTAAGCAATGGAGGATTGCTTTTAAGGATTTATTTAAATCTAAGTGACCTGTGTGTCTAGGCTAGGCACATTACAGGCCTATGCCCTGCCACAGGAACCACTAAATCTGAATCCCCGTGGGAGCCTGAGCTGGTAGCCTTGTGAACATGGTGGTGGCAGCAATGCTCTTGTTCTGTCTCAGACCTCTGTGCGGAGGATAGCCTCTGTGGATATTCTGTGACCATTCAAGTGGACAGATTATAGCCCTAGGGTGAGGCCAATCCACAGATCTATGACAGATTCTTCTTTTATGCACTTGTGCTTGTAGCCTTGTGAGAGATTGTGCAGAGACAGACTCCCCTGTATTCGTATAGACCCAATATCAGATGGCAGATCTGATCTGGCTGTAGAGATTGTAGGCTTGTGACTGGATCACTGCAATCTTTCTAAAGTAGTGAACAGCTATACCTAAAGCTAGTACTTAAATTCTTGTTGGTCCTATGTGCCTTGGCTAGTGCACATTGCAGGCCTAACTCCACACATAGAACTTTAGAGGTTGAGGTTCCTATGGATTCCTGAGTTGGTAGCCTGGATGAAGTAATGCCCACAATGATAAACTTGTTCTAGCCCATCTCTGGATTGTGGTTCCCCTATTGGATAGTCTGTGACCATTCAAGTGGGTAGATTATAGCCATAAGGTATTGGATCATGGCACAGGGGTGAGTTGGATCATTTCTCCTCTTTGGTGATAATGTAGCCATTGGACAAGATTTCTATAGCAGCAGATCTGAGTCTGAGTTATAAGACCCATCAGATCTGTACCTAATAGCTTACTTCTCACCCTTTTATATTTATTTTCTCACACTCCATCATTCATCTCCACCATTTCTATAGTTTAGGCATTAGGTTACCTTAGGATTTAAACATTAGTGACCTTAAATCCCCTTCCATTTAGGATTGCCAGATCTGTAGTCAGATCAGGAGGGCCTACTAAAGATAGCTCCCTTGGAGCTTTAGATCAACTTTCCCTATGGGACAAACTCTTACTTATTAAAACTTGCTACAATAGGCCCTGTATCTTGCAGGTCTATGTATTTTTAGGCTTGCTCCTCTGTAGTTTTTAATCCACCTTTGAATTATTCTCACGAACACATTCTTATCACTGTTTCCAATAAAGTTAGCAGCAAGCACTTAAAATAGCCTAACAGGTTACGTTATTATTGGGCCTGGTATTGGAATGTTTTGAACATCGGCCCCTATCCTCTTCTCAGTTCTCAGTTCTAAAAATCTCCTAATCCCACTGGGTCCACTCGACATGTTCTTATTCAGACGGCCCTCCCTGATGGCATCCTCACATCGGTTAGCATTTCTCACCAGATCAATAAAAATTTGGTAATTTGGTCTTTACACCAAAAGTCTGAGATCATCTCTATCTGCTGATCATTGATATTCTATTTCTGACCTGAGCTGCTAGTGCCCTCCACCGCCCTAGATAATCGCTGAAGGTTTCGTTCAGGTTCTGCCTCAGACGGGCTAAATTTGACTTATGCGGCTCAATTTCTATGTTGTAAATATATTGCTCTTAGAATATGTGGGTCAGATATTTCCACGTCTTCATCATGGAGGGTTCAAGTGACGTGAACCACCTCAGGGTCGGATCGGTCAAACTCTTTTGAAAGACTTTTATTAGCAGTGCCTCGTCCCTCCCGTACAGGCACATGTCCCCACAATAGGACTTGAGGTGTGCAATCGGGTTGCCCGTGCCACTGTACTTGTCGAATACTGGCATTTTAAATTTGGGAGGCAGGGGGACCTCGACAAACAGACACAAATCCGTGAAATTTGTGGCATGAATTTCAGCACCACCCATCTTCAACAACTATTTTTAGATCTTGTCTAGTTGCTCCCTTAACTGTTCCAATTCTTTGGACATGGGGGCTACTTTTTCAACAGCCGGTCGAGACTCGCTCTATGCTATTAGGAGTGGGGTAGCTACCGGTGGAGGATTAATAGTGGTCATTGCCCCGACATAGGCACCACTATTTCTGATCTCGTCCTCCTCATACTGCTGATCTATGTAGGGAGTGAGGACGGGATTCTCAAAATGTTGTTGCATGGACTAGATGGGATTGGATTGGATATGGGTTGGGTGAGCCCCTTCAATGTAAGGGAGGTGTTGTGGGGTGATGGGATGAGTAGTAGTTTGGTTTGGGGGTGGGGCCTGATGGGGCCATTGGATATGGGGGAAGGTTTTGATATGGTCTTGGGGTATGGGGCCAAGGGAAAATTGGGTCTGAGGTATGGCATGGGTTTGACTTGGTTGTGAAGGTTGGGGGTGAGTGAAGTTTTGGGGGTATTGTGGTGGGTATGAGTATGGGGCTTGGGCCATGGGCCCGGGGTAGGTTTGGGCCACAAGGCCTTGATCAGGTTGGGCTTGGGTAAAGGGCATGGGAATTGGGGGATCTTGGCCTATTAGGCCTTGATGGGTATGTCCCAGTGGGCTTTGGAGGGCTTGGGCCATGGGCCATTGGTGGGTATGGGCCTAGGCCAGATGGGTCTAGGTTGTGGGCCCTTTGGGTATGTGGGCCTGGCCCACTAGGTTTTGAGGGGTATGGGCCATGGGCCATTGGTGGGTATGGGCCTGGGCGAGATGGGTTTGGGCTATGGGCCCTTGGGGTATGTGGGCCTAGCCCACTAGGTTTTGAGGGGTATGGACCATGGGCCCTTAGAGGGTTTAGGCTTGGGCCATGGGCCCTTGGGCAAGGATTTGGGTAATGGGCCCTTGGGGTATGTGGGCCTGGCCCACTGGATTTTAAGGGGTATGGGCCATGGGACATTGGTGGGTTTGGGCCATGGGCCCTTAGGTATGGGTGATGGGGTGTTGGGCCATTGGGCCTTGGAGAACATGGGTGATGGGGTGTTGGGCCATTGGGCCTTGGAGATCATGGGTGGTGGGGTTTTGGGCCAATGGGCCTTAGAGATTATGGGTGGTGTGGTTTTGGGCCAATGGGCCTTGGTGAATGGTGGGATTTTGGGCCAGTGGGCCTTGGGGCATGTTGGAGATGGGGGTTTGGATGGTGTGAATTATGAGGGTTTGATGGGGATCATGGTAGAGTGAAGCATGGAGATTGGCTAGGGTATGGGATGGGCCCATGGATGTGGGGTGTAGATGATGGGAGGTGTTTTGGGAAGCCTTCCATAAGGAGTAGGCTTGGAACATCTCCTCCATCATGGTGATGGAAGGAGGATCAGATGTGGGTGGTGAATTTAAGGGATGATTGGGTATAGATGGGGTAGATGTGGAGGGAAAATTGGGCATGGCCATAGTAAGTGATGAGATATGGGATGGATTGAAGGAATGGGGTGGGGCATTGGTAAAGGGGGATGGGTTGGGGATGTTTAAGGGTGATGGAGGGTGAAGTGTGGGTGTTTGGGAAAAACCGGGCATGGCCCCAAAAAAAATGGGCACGACTCGGGGAGATGGGGGGATTGGTGAGGGGTTGGATAGGGTGGAGGTGACATAGGTGAATGAGGGTGGATCGGGCCTATATGGGGAAGATGAAAAATGGGGCATGGATGTAGATGGGGAAAATGGGGTTGGGTTTTGTATGGATGTGGATGGGGAAGGTGTTGGATTTGGCATGGGCATGGGAGGAAAGGTAGCTTGGGAAAGAGATGGGGAATGGGGGGGGGGGTGATTTTGGATATTTTGGGAAGTGGTGGTTGGGAAAATGGGGGCGCCAAACGGGCTGGTAACAGTAAAAGGGGATAGGGTGATGGGGATGGATGTGAAGGCTTCTCCCGAATGGGAGTGGGTTGGAGAATGTGGTGGGGATGCGTTGGGATCGGTGTAAATCGGGTCCACTACCCACAACATCCTTTGGGAACGGGTTGGGTAAGGGTACCTTGGATAAGGCCCAAAAATCCTCCTCCTTCTCTTACGGGACGGTGGAGGGCAAGATGATGCCGTTGTGCCGGCACCACAAACTATATATTTTTTTGGTTTTGATTTGATTTTTTACTTTTTTTTTTTGTTTAATTTTTTTGAGAAAATTTTGAAAAACAAAGGTTCCGAGGCCTTAGAATTCTCTTCTCGGGTGGTTCTCGTACCCTAATTCAAGACCTGCGGTGACGATTCTGACTCACTTTGGAAGAATCGAAGGACCTCCGATCTATTGAAGGCACAAAAATCGAGGCAAACAACCCTATCCCCCGGAATGAGTAAAAAAGAAGTTGCTTTCTTTTGACCGGCGGGGGCGTATTGGGTGTCGGAGATGGCAGGTCCTAAACAGAGGTACTAAACACACTAATCGGGGGGCTCAGGAGGTGAGAAAGTCTTAGATTTCGAGCTGCTGCTGTCCAGGTAGACTTGGCGCAACTAATACATGCGCCAAGGTAGCAAGGCCTCTTTTTTATACTGCGCAACTAATAGTTGCGCCAGTTATAAATTCCCAATTTTTGCACTGGCGTAACTAAGACTTGCGCCAGGCAAAAATGATGCTCCAGATTCTAAAACAGTAGGGAACAACAGCCTGAAGGTGGGTCTTTTTTTTTGGGTTTTGTGGAAGTTAGGCTTCCGAGAACTGAGCTATTTTTTTTGTGATCGGTTCTCTCCTCACCGCACCTAAAGGGTTTGAGTTTAGTATAACTCGCTAGCACGCTCCCCAAGAGTTCTAAGCTTTGGAATAGGAACCCACCCGATATACCTCCGGCGCAAGCGCCTTCTCAGATACTAGGTGGGTTGAGACTTTTCTGGATCATCACCACTAGGCGTTGCCGCCATACTAAGACCCGAGTGGTTGTATGTGTGCCTAAACCCAACCCTTTGAAAATCTACCCCGTAAAAATAAGTTCATTAAGCTCCCTATTCTTGATTCAATTTTAACTTCTTTTTTTCAAATCATTTTTTTTTATGGAAGTTTTCTTTAGTCCAAAAGATGGGGGTGATGACCCCGTGCCGCCACTACGGACCGGCGTCCACTGTCAGAATATGTTTGCACAAGTAGGCCCGCCAATCGGCTAAAGCACTTTAAATGATGGAAAATTAAAGAAATTAAAAGAAAATGCTCAAGTAGGCTCGCCAATCGGCTAAGGCACCAAAGATGATGGAAATGTAAGGAAAAAATAAAGACAATGCACAAGTAAGCCCGCCAATCGGCTAAGGCATGTAAATGACGGAAAAGTAGGGGTGAGTAAAACAAAAATAAAATAAAATAAACAATAAAAAAATAGCAAAATGGTTAGTAAAATAAAAATAAAAAGGTCAAAATTTAAGGAGAAGCTCTACAAGCTATCCCCAGCAGAGTGGCCATCTATGCAACCGTGGGATTTGTGACGATCTCGTTGCGACGGTGCGCTGGCTTTACAAAAAATATAGAGTCGCCACTCGGAGATATTGGTGATCCGGGATACCTATATCAGTTTTATAAGCACCGAAGTGCCACAAATATGACTCTGAATCCGGTCCACATTAAAGGTTCTTGAGTAGGGGCTTCGGTTATCGATCGGGAAGGTGTTAGGCACCCGATCAACCCGCTTAATCCGGTCTCTACTTATGGTCAAAAATAAAATGAAGTAAAAGAAAGAAAAATAGCTTCTTCTTGTCCAAAAGGGCTTAGAATTCTATTTATACCCCTCCGTTCCTACCGAAAAGTCGACGGCGTAACGACACAAATGGGAGGACAGAAGGGGCTAGAAAGAGATAGGAGAAGAAAGGGGAGAGCAGGAGCCCTCGGGCCCTTGTAGCACCGTAGGAGAGTCTTGCGTGGCTTGCTTTGATGAGCTTTTGAAGGCCTTGTATGATGGAAAATGGGGTTCTAACTCCTATGGCTTGAAGCTAAGAGGTTGGGAAGGGAGGCTAGGGGATCACACACACCTAGCTAAGGGTTTTAGATGCAAGAACAAGCTTGAAATGAGGTTAGGCGATTCTGAAATTTGGGTGAAAATGGTGCACAAAAGGGAGGAAGAACTTCTCACTTTGAGCTCTTTCTCTCTTAAGCAAATTTCTCAACCCCTAAAACCAAGGGGTGGGGGGCTCTATTTATAAGAAATGGGTGGATTAGGAGACCACTTAAGAGCTAAATAGATTTAGCAATTAGGTAACCTCACATCTAAGGATTCTTAGGGTTTTTGGAGCCTTGAGATGTGTGAGAAGGTCCTCCAATGGTGGATGATGGGGTGAGGCCTTAAGCCACTTGAAGGGTTGCAAATAGGTAGGGAATGGGTGCAATAGAACAGCAAAACACACTCCAAAGGTCAAGGTGGTCAACAAGTCAAACCCCATTCATGATTTTTTGGGCAAAATCCAGAGGTTACTGTTCATATACCTGGCACAATTAATAGTTGCGTTAGGCAAATATACAGTAAAACAGTTTTAAACAGTGCCTGGAAGTTGGTTTGCGATGGTGGGGTCTACAATTAATACTGATGCAACTATTAGTTGCACCAGGCTTTAATCCTGGGAGAAGTGGCCTGGCGCAACTAATAGTTATGCCAGGAAAAATGATCACTGGCGCAACTATTAGTTGCGCCAAATCCCTAGGTGGGCCACTTGATTTTACTCTTATGCCCTCCGGGCTTGGTTCGCAGTATCTTCTGATGTATACCTCCGATTGGGTCAATTCTAGGATCGTTTGAAAGTTGACGACCTCTACTTTTCAATGGTATAAGATTTGATCATAGTAGAGGGCCATAGCTAGTTTCGGTATGCCCCTCCTCAATCATTTGCTTGATAAGGTTAGGTTTAAGTTCAAGACGAGTTCTAAGGGTCGGGATTGATTTCTGAAGGTTCAGGTCAGGTTCCTAATGGATCTAGGGTGATTCCTAAGGGTTTGGAAAGGTTCCTAAGGGTTCTAGGAGGGACCTAAAGGTTCCATACATGTCATCAAAAGCTTAGAATTTCACCTCTCTCGAAAGGTGTTTCGATCGAGCCTTGGGCCAAATTTGGGTGTCTACAGGATTGATGTGAAGATAAGCGCTTTCATTCCCAATATCGCCCATTCCCAGAATAATTCCATCCACGAACATCAACTTAGGATGGAGATCACGTGAAATAGCGAATATAGGAAGAAACGATATCCCAATCGGACGGTTAGATCGTTCGATATCACTAGAACATGAATTTCAAAACACCAGATATATAAGAAAAGGTCAAAACTCGAGACTAAACCAGAGAATAAAAAACAAATGAAAGCACTCTCACTTAAATAGAGTACGGGCTTAATCATGCGCCAGAAAATATGAGCTTTACTCGATCACGTGCTACACACGCTGCACATAATTCAAAACATGCACTGTGACCCAAACGCATAAATAAACTATCGCCCGTGTCAATTGCGCGATGCTCCGATCATGCACGCTCCATGAACCGCATAAACCAATCAAATGACACACTGCCACTGCACGACCTGAATGGTCACCCGTACACTGACCTGGTGACGCCTCGAACACGCGCTTCTATTATAACATGTAATATAATCACACTCATATCTACACATGCGTAAACGACCCCTCAAGCCTGAAATCGCATGCCTGAAAATAAGTGTGCAACCATATTGAGCAACCTAAATTAGGCATGCAGTACTTGACTTTGGACAAAATCTATGTCCTCAAGATTCTTTTATCCCATCGTGGTTAGAATTCTTTTGTCCCATCGCATAGCTTCACAGGCTGCTCCTGTAAAAAAAAAAAGACTTACTCACCCATCCCATCGCGTACCCCTTTCATGAGAAGGAAGCATTGACGGCACCCGTCCCCATCGCAATAACGCATACACATGCGATATCACTTCAATACCCAGTCCTTTTACAATAAATTAACCATACCCTCATAACCCATCAAGAAAAGCCAAAAGTAAACCGCCCAAAGATGAAGCCAGTCACGACACAACCACAACGTGATCTCTTTTATAACCCAACATCCCATCGTGCCAATATCCCACCAGCACTCCACCGCTGGCTACGCTCAGTCGACATCCCTTCGCAAGCATTACTACTTGAAAAGAAAAAAAAAAGCTCAGACAACACATGCCACGCCATATGATGAAAAGGGGGAAAGATTGATCATATCCCATCACTAAGGCAAAGGTCTCCCTCTCTCTCTCTCTTGACTTGATCCCCACATCCCACCAGGACTCACCCTGCACGCGCCCAAAGAAAGGGAGAATCCCCAGGTCCCTTCACGACATCATTTCTCCCAAGACATCGCATCACAACCATCAAGCCCTGCCACATCAACCAAAGGGAAGGAAGAAATCCCCAAGTCCCATCGCGACATCACATCCGGAGCACTGCATCACAGTAATAGCCACAAAGTCCCATCGCGGTACCATCGTGACACTAAAACATCACCAATCCTGCCACAAGCTACGCATAACCCAGGTTAGTATCACCCCTAAGTAAGTACTACCACTTTTCCTTTCAATTACTCGATATTCCTCATATATATATAGTTAGCTATGATTAAGTCAAATGTTTTCAAAACTCGTCTTTCTTGACTCGTGAATCACTGTAGTCCTCCCATAAGAGACAATCATTAGTACTCACTGAGAAGGTTAGACTGAGTATCCGGCATGCCAAGTGTCATCTTGACAACCACAATAATGGTCAGGTTCACAAATCCTGTACCGGTGGATCTGTTCAGCGATGTCTCGGAAGCCACGTTTTCTGCCGTTTTACCACCGAATTGATCTTAAGTTAAAATCCCTAAAATTTCAAAATATCAAAACCCCTGAATTTTCAAAATCCCTTTACTTCCAAAAATAAATAAATAAAAGTAAAAATAAAATAAAATAAAAAAGTGGGAGAGAAGAAGAAGAGAAGAACAAATCAATAAGATAGATAGACCCAACCCACCTTTCTTTAAATACCAAAAGAAAAAACTGATCAAGCGCCCCATCACCCGCGGACAATAAATTACACTTAAACCTGACCTTTAACTCCTAAGACCCCTGAACTCGCAATCAAGCGCATATCCCACTGCACAGAATTGGATCGAGCGCATACACCACTGCACAGAATCATTTGTTCAGATGCATTAGGACTATAATTCCTAACTTACACGCCAACCCCTGAACTTGCGATCAAGCGCATATTCTACTACGCAGAATTGGATTGAGCGCATATGCCACTGCGCAGAATCGTTTGTTCAAACACATTAGCACTAAACTTCCTAACTGAGAGACTGACTCCAGATGAATCAAGCGCACGCGCCACTGCGCAGAATTCAAATTGAGTACGCCTCATAAGACACCACTTCAATTACCAGCCCAAATCGACCATTCCCCTGGGAAGCTAAACATTGAGTATATTTAATCTAAGAACTTACAAATGCCTATTGGAAAAGGAACGCCTGACACACATTGGTGTAAACAATGACACGGTTGGTCGAACATGACTTGCAAAAGCCTTTAATATTACATGATACTTCATTTTATTATTATCAATCCCTGAACCTTGTTTTGGACATTTGATTGATGCCTCGGTACCTCGATTGTGTAAAATCTCTCTGTTAGCTCACGCCATGCGACGGGATGCGCCATGCACCCACAAACTCGGAATGTGCCCTTCGACAACTACCATGTGCCCTTCAAATGCTCTATTTTAGCTTGTGTTGATAGATAAGAAAGCCAAGCATGCCATGTCAGCATCACCAATTCACATTTGTGATTTCCCAAGAAAAACGAGAAGACACCTCGCATGAGGGGTGTCTACTTCTTCGACGCGTTCTTACTTCGCAAGAGCACGCCGAAGAGGGGCATCTGTAGACACCCCCATTTTGCCCTCTTAGTATATAGAATTTTGTTCGGTCAACCATTGACCTTTAAACCCTAATATGAGAACCATGCACTGAAATAATAGTACATGGCTGAACACAAGCTGAAACAATAACTCTGTGGCTCAGATCCCAACGTGGGGAGGCTATATACTGAAACAATAGTATATAGTCAGAGTACAGATTGAAACAATAGTCTTGCATTTCAGACTAGAGACTAGACCCGGACAACCCCGAATTAAGCGCTTGAAATCCCACGCGTAATTTGATTACACACCAAACCACAAACGCGCAATTAGTCCCCCTTTCAGACCAAACTTCCTTTCCTAGACCTATTCGAGACTCGATCACGCGGCTGAAATAAGACGTGTGATCGGATTGCATGTCCTATCACCAGCTCGCAATTGGCCTACGCCTGACCTAACCTCACAGTCCTTGACCCCTAAGTTTCCTCGATTAAACGCTTCTGAAGAAATGCTTAATTTGATTGTGCACGTACTACCAAGTGTGTAATTAGCCTTAACACTATTAGGACTAAGAAACTCATTGAGTAAGTCAGCCGGTCACTTACTGAGTCGGTGACCGACTCAAAGTGATTAAGCATCGGGAGACTGGCGCGTAATTCAGTTAAACGGCTGTAAAAGGGCGCGTAATTGAAGAAAAACCTATAAAAGATTTTTTTTTTTAATTCGGCCCAAGCATAATACAACGGAGAGGCTGGACACAACACGAGAGAGAACAAACTTTTTTGGGATTCCGAAACCAGAGAACTCCAATGACAAACCCATAGAGCAACCTAGTCATGATTTCGAAATTCAAGCTTCGAATCTTTGATATTTCTCTCTGTAGCCCCGACCCTAGGTAATAATTTAATTTTTAGTTTTCGACCATAATTTGTAGCCTATAGATTTAGGATTTCTATTAGTTTTAATCATAGCTTTTAATTTTTAGTCCGAGACCGTAGCACCCTTTTTAGACCGCAAATATTTTATATCTGATTCTAATTCTCCGAATTCAGAACCAGTCCTTAATCCGACGGTCTAATTCACCAACCCTAGGCTCTAATTTCATTTTAAAATCTTAATTTACAGTCCTATCATTAATTTCTGGTTCTAATCCTTCGATTTAGAACCAACCCTTAATCATACGGTCTGAATTTTTTATTTCAAACTCGAATTCAGTTCTAAAAATTTAGTTTTAATTCCTTATTTTAATATTCACAAAAATCCTAAATATAATTTTAGTTTTTATAATTCTAGTTCATAGTTTAATTCATAATTATTATTCTGAAATCAATTTCGAAAAATCTAAAATTACTGTTTTACAGTCTGAAATCCAATTTATCTTTAATCTCAGCCATCCGATTTACCCAAGGGAGCTTACGAAGGGTACTTGGGAACGAGGCCAATCCTCCTTAGCATAACGGGCCTAAAACCCCTTTTTTAAGAATTTTAGAATTAACTAATCACTTTTTCTTATTTTTTTAGTATGATTAATTAGTAGATTTATTTTATTTCAACATAATTAATTAGTCGAGTTCATTAGACTTTGGTATGATTGATTAATTTCTTCAAATCATATTTTAATTGGTTAATTCCTTGCTTTAATTAGAATTTAGTATGATTAATTTCATGAGTTCAATTAGATTTTTAGTATAGTTAATTCCTTGCTTTAATTAGAACTTTAATAGAATTAGTTTATTTATTTTAATTAGATTTTTAATAAAATCAGTTTATTTATTTTAATTAGATTTTAATATTAATTCCTTTACTTAAATTAGAGTTTTAGTAAAATTAGTTTTCTACTTTAATTAGAATTCTAATAGGACTATTATAATTGCCTTAATTAGAATTTCAATAGAATTATTATACCTGATTTAATTAGAATTCTAGTACAATTGGTATGCTTGAATTAATTAGAGTTTTATCAAGACTATTACATGTGCACTCCTAGTACAATTAGGAAACCTGATCATAATTAGACTTCTAATGGAATTAGGAGACTAAAATTAATTGGACTTCTAGTAACACGAAGACACTTAATTAAGTGGACCTTCAATAAGGATAGGAATAGTAAAAAGTAACTAAACTCCTGATAGAACTCGAATATTAGGTTAAATAAACTACAATAGATCACTGCACAGCTAAACTCACAATAGAATCAGGGAAGTCTAAACTGATCAGAACTATAATAATAAAGGGAAATAAAAGGGAAATTAAACTATCTAAATTAAGAAAAAGACTACTGCTGACGCTCACAAGCGGACGATTTAGTATAGAAGTAGCCCATACCCGCTCTTAAGCATGATCATTGACGTGCTGCAACGTCGATAAATATCTGTAGCTGGCGATCGCAATAAACTAGGAATCTTCCTAGAAAACCCCTTTTTATTATTATTTATTTTTATCTCAACTATTCCAAACACTGCATCGCTAGAGTCCACTTGGATAGAATTAGAGCCACTGATTCGACGGGGACCACCCATAAAAAGCGCACACCAACAGCTGGGAGTCGGGGATAAAGCACTTAGAACTGGGTCTGAGGTCTCAGTTCGATTTGATGATCCTTGAGCAGGTTTGACTCTCTCTTTTCTTTATCAGTTAGACTTTTGAGTTATGGTTGCATTGACTGACCAATGAGATTTCTCTTTTTTATAGATTGTATTTGACCTGTATGTCAGCTCTCCTTTTTTAGATAGTGCTGTTGTAGGGCGATCACAGCTGTTCATTGAGTGCCGCATTTTCTTTTTCTACGGTGCATGGGTCCGAGCCTACTATCTAGGGGAGAGGGTCGTGCACCAATACTGAGATTTATTTACTGTGTCGTTGGGTCCTCTCGAGGATATTATGGCGCCAGAGGGTACGGTCAAGGAGCTCACCGAGAGACTCATCCATCACAGGATTTCTATTGACAACCTTTTCTAGTATAGGGGGTACCAGCAGTGGTACGAGTCTCTCCCCTATCAAACCATCCTTCCACACTTTGTTCCAGGTGCCAACTTTTTGGCATTCGGAGGGCCACAGAGGTAGGTACTTTTTCTTATCCTCCCTTTGCTTGTTGGTTCATCTTTTTGATTCACTAAGGTAGTGCTTTGCTTATCAGTTTTCTTCTTCTCTTTTTCTTTTTCAATTTAAGGAGGCAGCGAGACCCGATGCGGGTGTAGAGGCGGGACCTTCGGAGGTGGTAGGTGTAGGACCCTCGGGCACTTCCGATGCAGGGCCTTCAGGGTCGTCTGCCGCAGGGACCTCAGTTGTTTTTAAGCATATGGATGGCGCATTTCTCTCCGGTCTGTGTGCTGATGTGGCTGAGCGTGCTCGCCTTTTTGACGAGGCGGTTAGAGTACCTCCCCCTGAGCTGATCCCAAGGGTAAGTTCCCTTTTTTAGGGGTATGCATGCCCTTTTCTGTCTTTCCGTCCTACTGACCTCTCCATTCTTCCCCCTTTGTAGGTTTATGAGTCAGCCGTTCGCAGGCAGATTACTACCGTCATATCGCTGACCTTCGAGAGGCTGAAGTGGTGAGTATGATGTTGGTTTGTCCCTTCTGTATTTTGTAGGTTTATGCTTTCCCCTAACTGATCCTTCTGATGTGATGCTTTTAGCGTGCTCGGGAGAAGGAGTCACATTCACTACTTAGCCGGATGTCCCAGGCGTGGTCTCGTGTGGGTGATTCTCGAATGTTTCAAAGAACTAAGCGCTCGTGGAAGAGGGATTCTCAAGGACCCGGAGCATGATTGGAGGGCGCCTCTATTGCTTTTTATCTTTTATGAACATTTGATCTTTGAGTACTTTTGGAACAATTTGTAATAGCCATGCGATTGCTTGGTGCATTCTGGATATTACTATTATTTTTTATTTTGAATGGACATCGTTGTTTTTCTTTCTTGATTTCTATTTCCCATTTTGGATGTGACCTACCTACCTGAAACATGAAAGACATGTTAGATGGCTTGTGAAACTGTAATTATGGCTTGTACTCCTCTGCAGAATAGCCATGAATTTGGCAAAAATGGGGAATGTCCCCCCTAATTTATGCATTGGCTGAAATGGCCATGGTCCATCCACTTCTCCTTTGTTTGTTGTGAGCATGATTCTTGTAAAAAGGAGAGTGTAAAACAAGTTAAGTGGTAAATCCAAGTATCCCAGCTCGTGGCCTGGGGTGCCATAAAAGAGAAGTTAGTTTATTGTATTCAGGTGGATTGTTCCTAAGGGATGAGAAGACATATCTTCCCCTTTTCTTCTTTTCCTCTTCCTTTCTTTTTTTCTTTTTTTTTTTTTTTTTTGGTCTAGCGTGTCTATTATACATGCTAGGCATTTCTGGACATTTTTTGGCCTAGCGTGTGTAAAATACACGCAAAGAATTTTTTGGGATTTTTTGGCCTAGCATATGTAATACACGCGGTAGGCACTTTCTGGGAAATTTTGAACTAGCATGTATATTACACATGTTAGGTGCTTTTAGGCAGTGGTGGGCCTATAAGGCTCGAGAGAGCACTTCTTTTTCTTTATTCTAAGTCGGGTTTTGGATTTTGCTCCAACATTTTTGACTTTTCTTCCTGAGGGTGGATCCATTGTCCTACATTGAATCGTGATTCCTTTAAATGACTTTGTATGACCATGAACCCGCTTTACGACCCTGCCCCTCCGGGGGGGCGAGATTTTTATACTTCCCTCCTTGGGTGTAGGGCCTAGTTTTATGAAGAAATGGCTTGATAGCTGGGATGAGAGCAAACTTACGGGTTTGGATCAACTCGGGCTGGCCCATCTCTTGTCTTTCCTTGATGTTCCTCTATTTTGGGACTTCATTCACGCAGCGGTTTCACATTGGGATGTGGAAACCCATGTCTTCTGCCTTGGGACCCGTGAGCTAACTCCAACACTTGAAGAGCTCTCCATTTTGTCAGATTTGAAGCTACATCGATGCCTTGCTAAGGTGGTACCAAAATCTGGTTATGCTAAGGTCGTCCACATAATTTTAGGCTTAAAAAAGGATGATTATGAGAAAAGCCTTGCCGGTGGGCCCACCAGGTGTTCGGTGAAATTCCTGAGTGAACTTTTTGGTGACGAAAGTTTGAGAAAATTGCTGATCAAGAATATTCATAATGTGAAAGCTTTTGCTCTTTGCCTTCTCTCAAAGGTCCTTTTTTATACTGGGGGAAGAGCTTCTCTCTTGCGCTCTGCGACGTACTGGCGGAGCTTGAAGGGGGGTGCTCTGTGCTGCATTTGGTATTGGCTGAGCTTTACCGTTGTCTTGACGCCTTTGCCTTAGGCAAGGTGAAGTGCTTCTGAGGATGCCTTGTTCTGCTTCAGGTCTGGCTTCCGGAGCTTCTTGCCATCTTGGGGTCAGTGCCCCATTTTTATGTTGTCTGGGGAGAGGTGGCTCGCTGCTTTTTGGGCTGATGCTCCAAGTTGCCATAGGGGAATATACGTGAGCCGCATCTTTGGCTGACTGAGGCTGAGTTGGAATGGAGGCTTCCATGGCTTGATAGGACCTTCCCGATAGTTCGATCTAGAGACCATGAGGGGATTACCATTCTCGACTTGACTGGTAGTATTTATTACTTCCCATCTCAGGTGCTACGCCAGTTTGGTCATACTCAGCTAGTGCCTTGTGCCTTGATTTTCTCTCGAGGGTCTTCTGGGGATTTGGATAAGATAGTTGCTCATGGGGAAACGCGTCAGTCGACGCATATGTGCAATCTGGAGCAAGGGAATCTGACTTTGACTTCTTCAGAGTATGAGGCTTGGCTATTATCTGAGAGGCCTTCTACTCGTTGCTTGAATCAGGTAGAGAGCAGTGACGCAGAGGGGCCTTGGCTGAGGAAGGAGTCGGCCCTTCGGACTCGGATTGAGTTGCTGATAGATGAGAAGCGGGTCCTGCACGAGCGACTAGAGAAAGAGTAGGTCAGAGCGGATGTTGCAGAAACAAGAGTCGGTGTTGCAGAGTGTGTGGTTCTTCGTCTGGAAGGAGCCTTGAGTGATGCTCTTGGTGCTACTGATGCTTCTCGGAAGCGATATAGGGGCCTTCATGGTTGCCGGATGACTGATAGGAATGCTCGCAAGGATGCTTTACATGTAGGGATTCGTGTCTTGAAGCTCGAGTTGGGTCATTGACCGGGTCCTGCACATACTTTTGCATAGATCAAAACACCATAGGAAGGGGCATAAGAACCCCTGACAGATATCTTTTTGGTATATATATATTTTTTTTTCTCTCTCTTCACTCTCTTCTTTTTTTTTTTGTAAAGGTAAAGAGTTAGGTACCACACCAATTTTCTTTTTTAAGATGTGGTGCGAGTAAAGTGTAAAGATGAAAATGAAAAATGGAAATCTATTATCTTTTTCTGGTTTTCTTTATATGTATAAAAATGGTAAAGGGAAATCTTTTGTCTTATATAAGTATCTTTTCTTCTATCTCCTTTTTTTTTTTTTGATGCATCGACAATGACTTGAAGTAACAGCTCCCATTTTGAGCATAGTCGAACCCATTCATGGTCAAACCTATGTGAGGTTCAGAACTTTTACCAAGGTTAGAATGTTCATCTCTTTAGGTTAAATCAACCTTTTATCCTTACCTCGGGTCATGCGTCTGACATTGTAGTCTGAAGGATCTGCCTGATCAAGACCTGATTTGAGTGAACATGAGTAGCCCAGTTGGCAACCAAATAATCGAGAATGTAACTAAGGAAGTAATTGAAGATTTTCTTCTTTTTCTTTTCTTTCTCTTAACTTTTTTACTCATAGCGCCTAAGATGAGTTTTCGCCATGCCCATTATCACCCCTTTTTTACCCGTAGCGCCCCTTCGGCTCTTTACTATGTCCATGGGTATGCATTTTTATCCCAAGTGCCTTTTTAGGTTTTCACCTGGTCCGCACAAGCTCGTTGTTTTTACCTGTGGTGCCCCTTCGGGTTTTCACCACGTCCATTTTGGTTTGAGCTTGTATATTCTTTTTCTTTTCTTTTTTATTTTTATTTTCAAAGGCCACGACATGGACGTCGACTCCGTCATAGCCAGCTGGATGGAGTTCTTTTATTGTCTCACAGTTGGGCTGGTGCTGACTTAACGGATATTGTGATTGTTTGTAGACCTTAAAGAGGGCTTTCTTCAGGGATGTATCTTGGCCATGGGTTTGAAAGGGATAGGTTGGAAATTTTGAAGGTAATTTTAGGTTTAAAAGGTTTCCTTAATTAGGTTTCAGCTGTCATAATACACTTCTTCCTTAAGGATTTTAACTGTACATGCCCCATGATACTTCTATCTCTTTTCTAGTTTGTAAATATTATTTTTTTTGTTCCTTTTTTTTTCAAACAATCTCTTTTTGGGGTTTTACTTTTTCAATTTTGTTTTAGATTTTGAGAGTAACTCTTTCCTCTTCCCTCTTCTGTTGGTATATATACACACTTCTTCTTTTCCTGGGAGGGGTTAAATGAAAGAAAGGTCAATGGCTCAATGGGTGTAGCAAGGGTATAAGTGTTTAGGGATGCTTTTTTGGTTACTTGGCTTTGAAATGATGGCCTCTTTCGTGAGGTCCTTAAGCAGTCACGTATCTATTAATACTTACCTTGCCGTAGGAGACTTAGGAATAGAATTGTCATACGTATCTAGCGTTGATGGGCTCAGGAAAGTGATCTCCGTTCATGGTGGCAAGGCAGAGCGCGTACCCCGGGAGCACTTCTCGGATGACATAAGGTCCCTCCCAGTTGGGCCTGATTTTCCCTCTTGGATCGGCATGGAGAGTAGGGAAGATTTTCTTGAGTGACACCCACTTTCAAATCTCAAACGCGAACACGTTTGTTATAAGCACGTACGATCCTTCTCTGATAGGCCTGAGTGTGACACAAGGCTAGGAGCCTTTTCTCATCTAGCAGGTTTAGTTGCTCAAAGCAGGACCTCTCTCTTTCAGCTTCCGATATATCAAACTCAATGAGGATATAGAGTGAGGATACTTCAACCTCAGCTGGCAAGACGGCCTCGGTCTCATACACAAGGGTGAACGACGTTGCCCCTATAGCAGTATGGATTGATGCTCGATAGGCTCATAATGCAAAGGATAACATCTCACTCTAATCGCGGCATGTGATAACCATCTTCTCAGGGATGCGGACTACTGTCTTGTTGCCAGCTTCGACGGCCCCATTGGTTTGTGGCCTATACGGTGACGAGCAATGGCATTTGATATTGTACTGCTCGCATAAGGCTCTAATGTGCTTATTTGCAAAATTGGTATAGTTATCTGTGATGATGTCCTTGGGCATGCTTAATCGACAAACAATGTTATTTTTGATGAACTTCTCAACATGACTAGTCGTAATGTTTGTGTAAGACACTGCTTCTACCCATTTGGTAAAGTACTCGATGGCAACGAGGGTAAATTGATGCCCATTTGATGCTTTCGGATTGACTTTTTTGACTACATCGAGTCCCCATCTAGCAAATGGCTAGGGAGTGGTCATGCTGTGTAGATCTATGGCTAGAGCATGTATCAGACTAGAGTGTTCTTGGCATTTGTAGCACTTCTGAGCATGCTTGCAATAGTAAGTTTCAATAGTGGTCAAAAAATACCCTTGCCGTAGGATCTACTTGGCGAGCATGTGCCCCTTGACGTGGTCCCTACATACTCTGTCATGGATTTCTTTCATGATGTTGGCTGATTTGCCCTCAGTTAGACATCAGAGCAAGATATTGTTATATGATCGCTTGTAGAGGCACTCGCCACAGATGATGTAATTCGCCGCTAAATGTTGGATGGTCTGCCTATCCGTCTTGGATGTATCTTCAGGAAAGCTATTATTTTGAGGAAATTCTTGATATTTGAGAACCATGGAGGCTCGTCATCTGGCTTTTCGGATCCCTCAATTTTGAGGTAGAAGGCAGGCTCGTTCCTCTGTTCAATCATGATCAATTTCATTTTCATGCCATATGAAATTTCGACCATTGATGCCAATGTTGCTAGTGCATCCACAAATTGATTTCTCGGTCGCAGTATATAGGAGAAAGAAATATCATCGAAGCATTATATCAGATCTTCAAGGTGCTCATTGTATGGGATCAACTTTTCATCCTTTGTCTTTCAGTCTCTGTTGGTTTGGCAAATGATCAGCTCTGAGTTGCCAAACATCTTGAGATGAGTTACATTCAGGTTCAAGACTGCTTGTAGGCCTGCTATGCAGGCTTCATATTCGGCCATGTTGTTAGTGCAGGGGAAGTTAAGCTTGATGGAGACTTGTATATGAGATCCTTTTGGCGAGATTAGAATAGCGCCAACTCCTTGACATTCGGCATGATCGATTCACCAGCCAACTTCTTAATATAAGTTTTCCTGTAAAGATTGAATTAGATCTCTAAATAAATTAACAAGTCGGCACAATCAAAACGAGTAGCTAAAACCTTTAGCGGATATCTCATTGATTAATGAAATGCAAATTTCATCATCATAAGAGAAATCTTTGTTTCTTTTCCAATTGAATCATCAATGATAGATAGATGATCAAGAAACAAATCCAATTTATATGATTAGTTTTCATAGGGGGAGGCCATAGAGGCCAACGATAAACAATAACTCTCCCCCGAACACAGCTTACAACTTTCATTGTACCGCGCTCTCTAAAGAGCAACTCTTCTCAAAATCTCAAAAGGTGCTGAGTTGGAATCCCATTCTAAGGATTCTTGTGGTTTTGGAGGATCCAGCTACAAGAGAACCACGAGTGAATAGAAAGTTTGATCGACATTAGATCTCACCTGAATCGCCTCATCTATCCTCCTGAGAAGAAGTTTGGTTTCCAACTCTGATTCGAACAGGAGGAGTATGCTATGCTAATGTGCCATGGATGATCCACATCTCTGGGTCAAGCGCTGATGAGCACATTGAACTATCCATGTGGCTGAGAGCCCTCATAGCCTAGACACAATGACGCAATTATCAGGGGCGCACTCTACCACTGAGATAATTGGCCGTTGCCCCATTGAAGTGCATTACCCAGGACTCCTCTTTCTCCTCTGTGTCATCCTCTGTCATAAACAAGATGTCTTCATCTGGGAATTCAGTTTTCAAAGGCTCGTAGTCAGGTAAGGGAATCTCGGCTAGATGATTAGCTAGTGCTTGGTCCTTTATTGACTTCTAAGTGACATACGTGATGTCGAATTAAGATAAGAGAAGTTGCTAGCGTATAGTTCGGCCAGTGAGGGCTAGCTTTTCAAACAAGTACTTTAAGGGATCCATTCTCACTAGCAGGAGGACGGCTTGGGATAGTAAATAATGATGGAGCCTCTGCGTAGCCCAAATGAGAGCTAGGCATGCTTTCTCCATATGAGAATAGTGTATCTCATAATCAGTGAATTTCTAACTCAGGTAGTAGATGGCCTGCTCTCTTCTTCCTATCTCATCATGTTGTCTTAGGACGCATCCCATTGAAACTTCTGTCGTAGAGAGGTACATTAATAGTGGTCTCTCAAGTACTGGGGGTACCAAAACAGGCAGGTTGAGAAGATAACTTTTGATCTTATCGAATGCTGCTTGACAATCATCGTTCCATTCAACGGGTGAATTTTTTCTTAGTAGCTTTAAAATCGGTGTGCAGATAGGAGTTAGCTGTGTAATGAACTAACTGATGTACTTTATCTTACCCAAGAAGCCTTGGTTGACCTTGTTATGTATATTAAAATTATGTTAAACTCAAGTGCTAAACTATTGCAAGCATACAATGGAAATCATAGTAGTAGCATAGGATCGTTCCCACGAGGAAGTTTGTTTATCTAATTACTTCTTATATATATCTTCTATTTAAATCCTTATTTTAAAAACTTCTATTTATCTTTAAGATCTAATCTACTAGATAAATATCAATAAAAGAATGGTTTTAATCTAAAGTTCATAAAATAAATCTAAATCCTCCTTCAGATTGAGGTCGTCAATCCCAATCTTCAGCTATCGGATATTTATGAAAATAAATAATACCGTTACACCATATCTCTAGTCTCTTAGTATTGGTCGTCAATCAAGTAGTCTAAGATCCTATCAATACAAATTTAATCTAATCAATAACTTTCTAAAATCTAGGCGTCAATCAAACCTTAGAAAACTGAAGATGGAAAAGTAAAAACCGTAACACTAATCTGCAAATTCTAACCTAAGGCATCAATTTAAATTATAACTTGAAGATGTTTACAAAGCATAGAAATAAAGCAAAATAAAATCTAAACTAGAAAGCAAATAAACATATCTTTCACCCCTCAGCTGCAATCGTCAATTGCTTCTGAGAAATTAGGATATCTACAATAATCTTTCACCCCTCAATTGCAGTCGTCAATTGCTCTTGAGAAACCTTTGATATCTAATCTACTCTAACTATTTTATACTACTTTGATCGAAAGAAAATCCAACCTCAGTTGTCAATTGATGCTAAAATTCTTCGATGCTTATTCCTACACCAAGCTCTCTTATTTATAGATCATAAGGAGTCGGTTTACAGAGACTTATAATTTTAATAAATGAAACTACTAAAAATAAAAGATTCCTAATATAACTCTAATTTCTAATTTCTAATTTTATCTTTTCCTTACTTAGACGGTAGATGCGCTTCTGGATTGTTCTTTAATCTTCAGCGGCAGAGTCCTTTGGAGTAGATCTTCATCAATCTTTTCAAATCCATGATTCATCAGACTTCTAATTCTGTTCATGGCGGTGATAGTTCTCACATGATCAGCAGCAACAACAATAGTAGTAAAACTTCTTTTCTGGAAAATCATTAATCACAATTTTCTCTTCTGTCTCTCTTCTTAGAAAATCGTTAATCACTATTTTCTATCTTTCATAGCTTCCTCATAGTTAACGATTCTCTGGATTATAATTCTTCGCCTTTTCTCCTTTTGCCTCTTTTTGAAGAATCGTAAATTACGATTTTTTGACTTTTAGTAGGCGGAAATCGTCTTTTTCACACAATCGTCTTTTATACTGCCTTTTGAGTTCATTTTGATGAATATTAATACTTAGGCTCTATTTTACTATTTTTCCTTAATATTTGCATATCAGTAACTTATTAGTAGCAAACTAAGTCCTAGCATCACTAAGTTAAGGGTGATAAAGTGGTAAATTATGTGACTGATCACACCCCCAAACTTAAGTTTTACTAGTCCCTACTAAACAAGGAAAATTAAACCATCCTAAAACTAAAAATTTAAATGCCACTTTCGTAGGGAGCAGGATTGCATTTAGCAGATGCAATAAGCCTTTAAACTCCTAGGTGATCCCTAGTGGAGGATTTGTTGTCTCCTAAAGGTTTTCAGTGAAGTTACCTACAAACTTCCACTATTTTTGAAATTTTCAAAACTAAAAATTTAAAATATAGATTTTATATACTAATTTCTCAGTCAATCATTATATGTTCATTATTTTTCAAATCTTTTCAAATCTTTTATCCTTAACTTTCCATCATCGTAATTATCCTCTACTAAAACTCAATAATATCAATTCGATATAGCGTAGAGTCTGTGCATATCAATAAAAAGTTTATTCATCATAGATTTTTCTAAATTACAATTTTTAGAAAATATTTTCATCCAAACTCTCACTAATTGGCCTACTCTAAAAAATAATCAAAATTTTGGGTTTTCACAATATTGTAGGTATATATGAAAATTTTATCAGACAATTAGCTAAGAAGATAAATCTCATGGAAAGGATAATCAATTCTGTTCATATAATTTCTTCATTTATTCATAGTATCTATTTTATATATCTCAACTAGACTCATATTCTTGCAAATCGTAAATCACAAAGGTCTTTCCTTCGGCTTGTAATGGGGCTTTGGATTTTTAGAAGATTTCAAAGAAAAAGGTAAAGAGGATTCAAAATTATTTTTTGAGAATTTAGCTCTTCCTTCTCTTCTTCTTCTATATTTTTCAGCGTCAGTAAGTATCCCTTTTATGGATAACTTCTTCCCATTTCTTTTCTAGTATAAATCTCATTTTTCTTTTCTAGTTGGAAGTTTTTTTTTTTTTCTTTTTCATAGAATCGTCTTTTTACGCTTTCTTTTTCTTTTCCCATATTTTCATACAATTGTATTTCTTTTTACTTGTACCCTTTTCAGTAGGTCCTTTATCTGTTACTCCTTTCATTCCCTCTTCTCCCCTTCTTTTACATTCTTAACTCTCAGAAATTATAAGGGTCAAGAACAAAAAGTATTGGGCAGTACATATGGTTAAAGGTTTATAAAATTTTGACACAAAGAAATTCGGTTTTTAGGATTCTAATATGGGTTCAAAGGATAAAATATTATGAGATTTTTGGCTTTTTAGCTTTGGTTTAACAAAAGATGGCCTTTGGTCATTTTCACGATTTACTAATATGGATGTCTTATTGCTTTGATATATTTAATAGACAGTTCTAAACAAATAAATCATCATATTTACAGAATATCTTGATTCTAAGTTCAACAATATGAGATTTCATTTTGACAGTAATAGTAGACAAGTTTAAGGAAAATTTAGCATGAATAAAAATAGTCTTTTTCAGAATAAAAGAGGAAATAGGCTAAGTGTGTTTTCTCCTTTTCGCAAAGTTCAATCTTCTCTTCGAGGAGTTCAGATGCTCTTCGAAAGCTACGCCTGGAGTTTTAGTCCTTTTCGCAGAGTTCAAGGTTCTTTACGAAAAGTGCAGGTTCTTTGCGAAAAGAACTCTGTAGTGCATTTCTCTGTTCGAATTGTTCCCTGCTTCGCTTACAGGTCTTTGCGTCTTTACTTTAGACATTTCAACAGCTGATGAGGTTGTTTCTTCACTTCCTTTCTTTGGACTGACATGGATTGTCATCTTTTTGGCATTTTTAAGCTGCTTTTATGGTTAAGCCTGTCTTTATTGTTAGCTGCAACATAGGCACTTAAAACACTTATTTAGTTCTCTCAAAGTTCTATCAAGACTTAAGTTTAGGGGTGAAAATTGGTATTTTTCACTTGTCAACACACCCCCAAACCTAAGCTTTGCTAGTCCCTGAGCAAAGAAAAAAAACCAAAGTAAAGAGCCACTTTTGTAGGGAGCACAGTTGCATTTAGCCTATGCAACAAGCCTTTTAAAACCCCTAGGTGATCCCTAGTGGAGGAGTGAAGTCTCCTGAGGGTTTTCAGTGAAGGTACCCACAAACTTCTTCAATAAGTTAGTTAAGATCACTGCATTATTCGACCACTTTCCTCAATTGATTATTCGCACTTGCATCAGTTATTTTGTAAGAAGGTTTTTCAAGAAAGCTATCAGTTTAAAACTAAAATTCTGCAGTAATTCTTGTTACTACTCAGTCGATTTATGTCAGAGGCCATTTACAAGGAAAATTTACGAACAGCTAGCCTTTGATTTAGGAATCCAGCTTCGCTGTTGCCCTAATCAGTTGATTTCAAACCCAATTCTCACCAGGATTTTCACTCAATAAGCAAATGAGAGGGTTGTACTTTTTCACACAGCTCAAGAGCAGTTACAGTCCTTGAATAGGACTGTAAGCAGGAGCATAGGCATTGCTTTTAGTTATAAATTCACTGCTCCTTTCACCATAGATTACACAAATTCTTATCTCCATGTGATAGCTCAATCCATCAATGATCAGTAAGGACTTTTACTTGGGTTTGATTGTGGCTCAAGGTCAGGAGGTTATATGCAAACCCACTTTTCTTCAGCATAGTTTCATCTTCTTCTTTTGAATTTCCAGAGCCAAAGTGACCATCTTTTTCTCTTTCTTTTTCAAACTTCCAATGAAAATGCCTTCTTTCTTTTGTTTTGCTCAAATATTTTTCTTTTTCGAATTAGCTTGTTGCATGCCACATTCCCTCTGCTGTTTCATCATTGCCTTCAACTTTCACCCTACTTTTGCTATTAAATTGTTACTCAATTCGCCTTCCCTCAGCTTTCTTCCCTTTCTCTTCTGACTTCTTAGGGTAGGGTTAGGTTAAATGAAACTGATGAGGTTTATTGGATGAGATTTCAAAGGATTCATCGATTTATACAGCTCAACTGGTGTGTATCAAGGCGCTTTAAAGGTGGGGCTTTGTAAGGTTCAAACTGTTCAAACGGAGGCCTTACATCATGTCTTTAATATCATGAGTGCTATCAAAATATTTCAATTTGGATATGTGTAACTTCTAGTGTAAGTAAGCAGATTCACATAGTTCCTAAAAGCAGAAAAGATTGCCAAAGCATACCTCCAAAGAATACATTTCAGGCCCAAACTTCACTGGGTGTGGTTTTATATCAACTTCTTGAGGTATATCTTCACTATTTTCCTTTATTTTAGGTTTACTAAAACATCAATTTTCTTTTGGAAATTTCCTGACATTTACTTCATGAAAGTCTTTAGAATTACAGTAGAAATTCATTTTTAAAAAAAAAATTTTAACTTCCTCATTTTTCAAAACAACAGGTGTGAAATGACTTCATTTTCTCAAAAGTTTTACTGTTCATAAGCTGCAGCAAGCATTAACTTACTTATTCTATTGGCATACCTGCCATACCCCCAAACCAAAGGGGAGCAGGGTCCACACTGGTCCAAAACAGAGGAAAAATATAAGAAAGAAAAACAACAAAAGTAATAATGGCAAGAAGACGATGAAATGCACAAGAATATACACAAAATAGAATTTTCTATTACAACTGTATAACACAAAAAGTACAAGGAGAGCTAATAACTGGGGTCAAAATCTGTATCATAGGTTGGTTCCGGTGGCTCGGCTGAGTCACCGCTTTAATCAGAATCAGAGCTAGAGTCAGTGTTGGAGTCTGAACTGGATTGAGCTTTCTCCGGAATGGTGTTTTGTAGCTCAGTATACTCCTCAGATTTTATCTTTCTGATGAGGCCAAGGTGTTTGGTGAGGCTAGTGGTCTTCAATTTTTCTTGATCCAGTTGGGCTTGCAACATGGACACCTTGTGTTGCTCAGTCCTCACCAGCTGAAATGTTTGACCCAGCAGGTCCCGCATTTTATCTCTTTCAAATTTCATAAAAATCTCTAACTTCCTGATTTGGTTTTCATAGGGGGTGCGGATGTAAGCTTGCAAATCAGCTAGCCCCTTTTGAACATCTCTGCGGATATAAGGGTTATTTTCCATGGCTTTGATGAGGGTGGCATATCGGGGGAGGGGAATGGAATGGTAGGGGACTAAAGGTGGCCCAGCTATGGTAGGGGGGAAGAAGTGGCTAGAAAGTGGGGAAAGTAGGTCTTGCGAGTGGCTTGCTCGAGAAAATGGGGAGTGGTGGAGGATGGAATCAAAGGAGCTTCAGCGTTTGAGTATGTCTTTGCATGGGTAGTGGTGGGGGGGGTGGGCAGATCAACCAATATTACCTCTGGATCCGTTTGGGTGGCCTGGGAAGAAAAAATAGGTACAGGGGTAATGGTGGTTGTTTGGGATGTGGAAGCTAAGGTATGGAGCAGTTCCATGGTTCTGGTGATTGTTTGTGTTGATTTGAAGTTGGGCTTGGATGGATTGGAGGTAGGTAAGGATTTGGGTAATGGATGCAGGTGTGGGAGAGGTGGGCATAGTAGAGACTGGGACAACTGAGGTGGAGGGAGGAGGTGTAATGGCTGTAAAGGGAGAGGTTGGAAAGTGGCTGAAGGGAGGAGGAGCAGGTATAGGGGTGGGGTCTAGTTTCATGGTTTCAAAAATAGAACCCATTAGAGAAAGTAGGCCTCTGTAGTGAAGGGCCCAGGTTCAGGTGTAGAGGAGGTCTCAGGTGTGTGGGCTGATGGAGCAGGGGAATTTGAGGGGCTTTGGAGCAGAGGAGTGCAGGGGGATGGGGCAATAAAATCTGTAGCTAACTCCTCTAAAGCCTGGGCATTGGAGGGTGAAATTGGTGGTGTGAGAATGGTTGGAGTGGTTGGTGTAGAGGGGGAGTCCGCAATTGGAATGATGGAATGTGTGGGAGATGGGACAGCTGGGATAGGTGAAAGTGCAGGGGCTTGAGTAGGGGAGTAGGGAGCAAGGGCAACTTCCTCCAAAGTAGGTGCAGCTGAAAAGCTGGTCACCAAAGGTACTGGCAGAGATGTTTCAAGAAGTGGGGCAGCTAAAGAGCTGGTCACCACAGGAGTTGGCAGAACTGGATCGGGCAAAGTTGATTCTGACAAATTTGGATCTGGCAACATGGCAGGGGCAGGCTCAATTGTAAGCTCAAATGCAGCTGCAGGGGTGGCTTCAGGTGGAGGCTCATCTGCAGATGTGGGTTCTGGCTCACTCACAACTGCAGGTTCAGGTGCAGCAGCAGGGGCATGTGCAGGTTCACCTGCCTCTCCCATCCTTCTCAGCACAGCCTAGCTTGTAGTCCAAGCCTTTTTCCCAAAATTGTGAGGGGTAATGACTTCAAATGACTCCTCACTATCAATGTCGAATTTGGCTCTGAGGAGGGCTGTGATCAATCTACCAAATGGTAGGCCAGCTATCTTCTGCTCTTTCTTGACTTGATGCCGACATCACCATAGCTTCAAATTAACATAGGGGCATTGAAAAACTTGGAGAAATGAAGAGGGCCTCTAAAATTGGTGTTCTCCTCTCTTGGTCTGCATGACATAAAAGTTGCCCCTTAAAATGGAATCCATTAATAGAAATTGGGGGGCAAGGTCTCTTCTCATGATGGACTGCCCAGTGCCCACAATACCTTGGGTTAAATGGGCAGCTATCTCTCTAAAAGAGGCCGTTTCTGGAGCAGCTAAAGGACCAGAGGGATCAAATTGGAATGGTATCCCTAAAGCGTTCCCTATGTCTTCAAATGTCATAGTAAGATCGCAATCATCAATGAAAATTACAAGGGTAGGGACATCAGCATCTTTTTCAGTGACCTTGACTAGGTTTTGGTACCATAACTTCACCATCCTTGGGTAAATTTTCTCTAGTAAGGGGGTAAGGATATTGCTTATTGAAGCCTCTCTAAGGTATCTTAAGGATGGCAAGCACTCTGGTTTGGTGACGAAAAAAGTTTCGTCTACCATCAGCTCGGTATTAAGCCGAAGGCCAATGAATTTGGTATGACCAAATGAATGGGCAGAGGAGTAAGCTCAGGCTCAGGGCTAGCACCAGCAGGGGTGGGTTCCTCATGTCTAATTTTCTTACCTTTCTCCACCCTGTCTGCCTTATCCATTGAAAGTTTCCGTTTAGTTGAAGTTTTGGCTTTTCCTTTTGCTTTTGGTGTCGGTTTGCTCACTTTCTTAGCAGAGGATTTGGAGAACATTGCGGCCAATGATTTCTCCGCTTTTCCCATTCTAGATTGATGTAAAAAAATGCCCAAAATAGATGCTGACACAGAATCAACTTACTAAATGATAACCAGAGAGAATGGGTAGAGAAATATCGAGATCTAGGGTTTATGTTCGAACGAGTTGTTTGCTTTGCAAAAATCCCCCAGATTACAAGCTGAAATCCTTCTCTGAAAATGCAAATGATCTACACAATCAGTTACAAAAGGGTAGTAAACTTGTTAACTCGTGCAAGGAGAGAGCGAAGTAGGGTAGCAGTGAAGAGTCGCTCTGCAGAAAGAGTTTGAAATGAAACCCCGACTTCGAAAGGGGTTTAAATATACTCAAAGTTAATATCGCAAAGCGCCTTTAAGTTTTCGAAAAGTTCCAAAAGAGACCTTTTTACAATTGCGAATGGCATCAGTACCATTCGACAAGTTAACAGCTTCAGAAACATCATTTCGCAAAGGAATTAGCTTCAGAACTATCTTTTCGAAAAGAAAATGGCTTCAGCACCAACTATTCGAAAAGTACATCTTTGCTTTCGAGCAGTTCATTACAGCTCCAGAGTCTATTCGAAAAGCAATTTGGACTTTGCGAAAAGCGAATTATGACTTTGCGACTGAACTTTAAGCATGTTTAAACTATGCGAAAAGAGATAAAAGCAGAAACAGAGAAAATAAGCAAAAACTATGATATACAAACATAATGTACAGTTTTCTACCATCAAATTTTTGGAGATTCGTGATGATAGATGGGCAGCACAGGCTCCTGGGTATTTTCAATGCATGGTTTGAGCCTCTGACCATTGACCTTTATGATTCTTCCATTACTTGGATCAAGGATGTCAACAGCTCCCGAAGGGGCTGCTTGAATGACAGTGTATGGCCCTTCCCATCTGGATCTCAGTTTTCCTGGGAAAAACTTGAGCTTTGAGTTAAATAACCATACCTTAGAACCAGCTGTGAACTCTTTTCTCAATAAATTTTTATCATGAAAAGTTTTGACTTTCTCTTTATATAATCTTGAATTGGTGTATGCATCCATTCGCAGCTCTTCTAACTCAGCAAGTTGCAATTTCCTGTGATTACCAGCAGTAGTTAGATCCATGTTCAATGTTTTAATGGCCCAAAAAGCTTTATATTCTAACTCTACTGGTAAATGGCATGCTTTGCCATAGAGCAACCTAAATGGGGACATACCAATTGGGGTTTTATAGGCTGTCCTATATGCCCACAATGCATCATTCAGCTTAAAGGACCAATCCTTTCTGTCCTTCTTCACAGTCTTTTCCAAAATATGTTTGATTTCTCTATTGGAAATCTCCACTTGTCCACTGGTTTGTGGATGATATGGAGTGGCTACTCTATGAGTCACAGAGTATTTCTTCAACAATGTTTCAAAATGTCTATTACAAAAATGGCTTCCCCAACACTGATAATGGCTCTGGGAGGTGGTAAATGTGCAATTAACTCAATTTTTGCTTTGTCCACCTCAATGCCCTTGTGGGAAACAACATGGCCAAGGACAATGCCCTGGGTGATCATGAAATGGCTCTTTTCCCAGCTCAAAACCAGATTGGTTTCTTCGCATCTTTGTAGTACCAATTTGAGATGGTGTAAACACTGGGAAAAACTGTTGCCATAGATTGAGAAATCATCCATAAAAATCTCCATAAATTGGTCAATCATATCAGAAAAAATTGCATACATGCATCTTTGGAAGGTAGCAGGAGCATTACAAAGACCAAAAGGCATTCTCCTATAGGCAAAAGTGCCAAAAGGGCACGTGAATGTGGTCTTTTCCTGATCTTGTGGGTACACAGAATCTGGTTGTAACCAGAGTAACCATCAAGAAAACAGTAATAAGCTTTTCCTGCTAGCTTATCTAAGATCTGATCAATGAATGGGAGGGGAAATGGTCTTTTCGTCATTGCATTTAATTTTCTCGTAATCAATCAGACTCTCCATCCAGCTTGTTTGCTGGTTGACATAAGCTCACCGTAATCCGAGGTTACAATGATGATAGATTTCTTAGGTACCACTGTGTGGGTGCTACCTGAATCAAATGGGGTAAATGACCCCATCCAACAACTTAACAATCTCTTTTATGCCCACTTCTTGCATATGAGGGTTCAACCTTCTTTGCATTTCTCTAGAAGGCTTTGCATCTTCTTCCAAGTGGATTTTGTGCATGCAAGCAATTTGGGATTCCTCCTAAATCAATAGTCCAAATAATTGCCCTTTTATGTTCTTTCAAGACTATCAACGCTCTTCCTCTTGCTCCTTTGTGAGAGAGGAAGAAATAATGTGAGCAATGATTTATGATTACCTAAGAACACATACTTCAAATTTTCTTACCGCTTGCTTTAGTTCTAAATCAAGGGTTGAGAAAAGAAGGTAACAAAGGTACCTTAGATGTTTGTGGAAAGGGGAGAGTAGCAGTTTCAAGAAGAGAAACTTCGATTGATTAAGAGTTCCTTGCACAACATTTATTTCCTCGAATTTGAGATACAACTTGCTTTATTTTCAGCATATCCCCAAGCATCTTTAACATCCGTGGTGAAGTCTTCACCACAAAAATTGTTGTAAAGTCCCTTCCACAAGTTCATCCAATAGATCAACATGAAAACATTCTTGAGAGAATTGAGGCGTGTGCATTATAAACATTTAATTTTACCTTCATGTTTCCAAATGAGACTTCCATAATACCAGACTGCATTGAAGGCAAGCATTTCTTTGTAGCTGTGAATGGTCTTCCCAAATGATGAGGGATGGAAGTTTTGCTTTTAGTTGGTTCCATATCTAAAACTAGAAAATCGTGAGGATAGAAGAATTTATCTACTCCCACCAATACATCTTCAATCATCCCTCTGGCTTTCTTTCGGTCATCACTAGTTGTAACACCACATGAGTGGGTTTTAATTCTCCCAAACCTAGTTTCTCATATACGAATATGGAAGTAGGTTGACACTAGCAACCGGATCTAATAAAGCCTTTTCAATGGTGTGTTCCCCAATAATGCAAGGGATTGTGGGGATTCCAGATCTTGAAGTTTAGGAGGTGTAGCAATGGATAACACACGGTTAATTCTTTCCACAAGAAAGACCTTTTGGACAAGCTGTATCCTAGATTGTCTTTTGTGAGTGCAAACATCTTTCAAAATTTTGCATATCTGGAATTTGTTTGATTGCCTCAAGAAAATTTATCTTGACTTGCTTGAAAGTCTCCATCATCTCATCTATTTTGTGTTCCCTTTATCAAAGGGATCTGATTTCATTGCATGAGGAAATGGTAAATGAGGAACTAATCTTTCATCTCGACTTTAGAAGTGTTTTAAATTTTTTACTTTTCTTTTTCATTTTTTGGTTTTTCCGAGGTACATCAACCCCACTGCTATCACTATCTTTGCTCTTCTTTGCATATCTTTATCCTCTTCCTCATTTCTTTCTTCTTGACCACTTTGTTATCTATCATTTTTCCACTTCTCAAAGTGGTGGCTTTTACTTCTTCATGTGAATTAGAAGCTTCTCCAACCATGAACCTTTGGGATTGTTCAAGGTTGGTTGGGTAACTTTCCTTCCTCTCTTTTTGCCAAGGTATTTGAAAGTTGTCCCAATGTTTCTTCAATCTTCTTTATGCTCTCTGGCTATGAAAATTCTGATTTGAGTTAAAGATCCTAAATTCAAGTGAATTTAAGATTTGATCTTCAAAGAAAGGGACTGGAAGGGTTTTGAGCTGAGGCGACTTTGCCAGTTGTTGTGGAATGAAATTTTGAAAGTTTGGTTTGACATAAAATTCTCTTGATGGTACATGCAGTTTTGAAAGGCATTTGATTCTTTGGTTATTCTTGTTGTTGGGATTGGTAATTCCCTTAGTTCCACCTCAAATTGGGGTGTGCCCTCCATGGATATTCATTTGTTGCATCTTTCAAATAGTTGAAGCGGCATGAGCTTGTTCCACCATTAAATGGGAACCGTGTTGCGGCGGGACATTGGTCAAGTGAATGAGTAGGGAACTGGCATATCAGACATGCCTCCTCTACTCTTGAAATATTTGGAGTTTTAAGTGAGTCCATCAATCTATCAAACTTTGTGGTTAGATTGTCCATCTTTCTTTCCAACTCATTCACCTCATAGATCTTCCCTTTGGTGGGTTGGTGGTTGTTCAACCTAGCAGGATTTTCAATTTCTCTTGACAGAGATTCCTGCTGAGTTGAGTTTTCACCAATCACCTCAAATAAGTCCCAAACCTCTTCAACTGTTTTTTGCAAGTAAGTGCCTCCACAGGAGGCATCCACCATATTTTGCCTTTTGATCAATTCCTTGATAGAAGCTTTGAACCGGCCACCTAGGAATTTGATGATGAGGACATTGCCTTATATGATTTCCTTGAATCTTTCCCATGCTTCATGGAAAGTTTGATTGAGTTTTGGGAATGAAATGATACTTTGTCTCAATTGGCTTGTTTTAGACATTGGGAAATATTTGGCTAAGAATTGACACTGCAAATCATTCCAAGAAGTGATACTATTTGGTGCTAACATGGATAACCATGCTCTAGCTTTATCCTTTAATGAAAAAGGAAAGAGCCTAAGCTTGGTTTATACGGACCAGATCCTATATTGAATGTGGTGCAAAGAGCCAAGAATTCATCCACATGTTTGTGTGGTCTTCCTTACTCAACCCATGGAAGGAAGGAAGCATTTGGATAGTTGATGACTTGATCTCATAATTTCCTTCAATAGTAGGAAATTGAATGCAAAAGAATTATAAGCACGGTGCAAAGTAATCCCTCAAAAGTCGAGGTTCTTCACCCATAGTAGCGAAATTCTGTGTTGTTTCTTTGGTTAGTAGCCTTTCAACTTCTAAATTCAATGGGAGAATCTCGAGTGAGAGTCCTCCTACCAAACATACAACTCGAATAAAAAATTTGATTATGCACAAGAAACCTTGAAATTCCTTTCGTAATTTCCTTCTTTAAAAATCGAATATGAATAACGCAGTATAAACAATAGAATAGTTTAATCTTGATAAAATTAAAATGAAAACTTAGGTCTATCTATTTTAGAACAAATTCCCTGACGCCAAAAACTTGTTGTTACTTCTTAGTGTGCTTGATTTATGTGAGTTTTGAAAAGCAGTTATAGCGCTAAATTACAAGGTGGCTCTAGACTATATAAACAAATAAGGAAATATCGGACAGTTAGAAGAGAATTAGCGCAAGATCAGGGGCCAATTGTAGCAAGTTTTAAAAGTAAGTGAGTGAAAGATCGTTCACAGAATTTATCTAAAATGTAAGATAAACCTCCGGATCGAGCTACGGATCGGCTTCTTATCCTATCTAGAAAATTGATAAGATGAGAGGTTTGAATTTGTCACGTTTAACAAACTAAAAATAAAGAAAAATTTAAACTAAATGATCCAGATCCGAGTTGGGGGAGTGATTGAAACAAAGATGGAGAAGTAATATCTAAATCTGATTTGGTCTTTGAAATCTAATGAGAATAAGCTGACTCAACAGAGGTGATCCAATCTTCATCGGCTACAAGCACGAGATGTAAGAGATAAATCTAATTCAAGGATTAGGCTTACGCTTATGGCTATGGTGCATCACTTTAATGGCCACAAACCATCCAATAGTCTTTAATCCAAATCCTCAATTCAGAACAATAAACATCACTACAAATGCTGTAAGAGACTAGGTTACCAACACTAATTCTTACAGGATTAATGAATCAAGGGAAATTGCATGCACAACAATGAATCTAAAGGAGTCTAATGTACTGAGGAGATCAGAGGGAACCCTTGACATGAGTCCAATGGAGAATGCATAGTTTATAGCAACCTTTTAAAATTCATCCTTACAATTTACAGAGCACGACTTAACAGCTCTCGGATTTGCAGTCGTAGATGCAAACTCTCCTTTGAGTTACAGTAGTATCTCACAGCTCTCAAATGCAAGTACAAAGTAGGCTATTACAAGGATTGCAGACAAGCTGTCTAGCTGGGAAATGGGGGATTAGAAATGAAACTCAAAATTTGGATGCCTCAATTGGGCAAATGCTTCATCAATTTATAGCTTTCCGCAGGTCCAGCTCAGATGTGTAACAACCAATCAGAGGTTCTCAGATCTGTATTGACCAATGGTAGTCGAGCACGGGGATCGAGATCTATTCTAGCCAATCAGAATTCCTCGATCCATTTGATCAATTGAAAAAGGCATCAATTCTGTTATGCAATTTGAAAGTTTGTTAGAGTTTCTAGAAGTTCCCGCCAAGTTATTCCCTCTCTAGGTGCTCACGTGGGGTGGAATATTCCTTCGCTTTATGCTTAGAACCCTCTGGAATGTCCCTAGGTTTTAAAATGCATTGGGACGCATGCAACAGATTACTGAATTGCCCTTGTTAAAGCTGCGAATCTCCAGAATATCTTTTCGCAGAGCTTAGGGGCCTTTTCGCAAAGTGATGTGACTTCTGAAGCTCTTTTCGCAATGTTCAATCTCTCTTCGAATTGTGTTTTCTCCTTTTCACAAAGTTCAATCTTCTCTTCGAAGTGTGTTTTCTCCTTTTCGCAAAGTTCAATCTTCTCTTCGAGGAGTTCAGATGCTCTTCGAAAGCTACGCCTAGAGTTTTAGTCCTTTTCGCAGAGTTCAAGGTTCTTTAAGAAAAGTGCAGGTTCTTTGCGAAAAGAACTCTGTAGTGCATTTCTCTGTTCGAATTGTTCGCTGCTTCGCTTACAGGTCTTTGCCTCTTTACTTTAGACCTTTCAACAGCTGATGAGGTTGTTTCTTCACTTCCTTTCTTTGGACTGATATGGATTATCATCTTTTTGGCATTTTTAAGCTGCTTTTATGGTTAAGCTTGTCTTTATTGTTAGCTGCAACATAGGCACTTAAAACACTTATTTAGTTCTCTCAAAGGTCTATCAAGACTTAAGTTTAGGGGTGAAAAATGGTATTTTTCACTTGTCAACAATTGCTTCTTTTGGTCCTGTACTTGTAGGGAGGATGGGTAATTCTCTCTTGACGGTTCATGCTACCTCGTGAGCAGATACTGTTAGCTTTTCGATAAAGAAGGTTTTGGTATTTTGCCCAATAGGTATTTGGATGACCGAGGCTAGTGTAGCTAAGGAATCTGCGAGCTCGTTTTCTAATCTAGGGATGTGCATGAAAGAGATTCTTTCAAATTTCTTTACTAAATATTGAGTGGTTTCTAGGTATGTCATTAGTCTCCTTTAGTTTTTCATTCTCCTATGACTTACTAAATTATTGTTTGAAATCACCGATGGTTTTTAACTGTTTAACACCTAATTGTACCGCTGCTCGTAGTCCAGCTATAAAGGCTTCATATTTTGAAACATTATTAGTGACAGGGAAATCTAATTGAAAAGATTTATGCATGACCACTCCTTCTGGGCTTAGGAGGACTATCCCAATACCTTTTCCTTAGTGATTTAGAGCGCTGTCAAAGTAAAGGATCCATGAGGTCTTGTCGGGCTCTTCATTTTGAGTAGTGAATAGGTCCTCATCGGGGAAATCCGAGTGTATGGTTTCCTCACTAGGGAGTGGGAGATATGCAAGGTAATCAATGATTTCTTACCCTTTAATCAATTTTGCGTGACGTAGGTGATATCGAAATCTTGCAGGAGCATATGCCAGCGAGCGATCTTTCTTGATGCTGCGAGCTTTTTGAATGCATACTTCAGAGGGTCCATTCGGGCTTGTACTAGTATTTTATATGATCTGAAGTAGTGTCGCAATTTAGTAGAGGCCCACACCAATGTGAGGCAAGCCTTCTCTATTGAAGTGTATTTTCGTTCATATTTGACCATCATCCTACTGAGGTAGTAGATAGCCTTCTCTCTCTTACCGTCTTCTTCATATTATCCCAGAATTACTCCCATAGCTTTATTGTTCGCTGAGAGGTATAGAATTAGGGGTCTTCTGGGGATAGGTGGCGATAGTATTGGCGGGTTAAGGAGGTACTTCTTAATGTTGTCGAAGGCTTGCTGACACTGACCATCCCAATTGTACTTAGTTCCTCCTTTAAGTATTTTGTAGAAAGGATCGCATCTGTCCGAATGTTGGGAGATAAATCTTCTGATGAATTTCAATCTTCCTATCAGGCCTTGTAATTCTTTGATATTACTAAGAGGCGGCATCTCGACGATGGCTCTGACTTTTGCAGGGTCAACTTTTATCCCTTGCTTGCTAACTATGAAACCAAGTAATTTTTCGGAAGTGACCCCAAAGACACATTTCTTTGGGTTCATTTTTAGCTAATATTTCTTTGCACTTTGTAACATAAGTCAGAGTGCTTTCATGTGTCCTACTTACATTTGGGACTTCACTAATATGTCATCGACGTAGACTTCTACATACTTATGCATCATGTCGTGAAAGATGGTCATCATGGTGCATTGATACGTGGCTCCTGCATTCTTGAGCCCAAAAGGCATAACGACGTAATAGTATGTTCCCCATGGTGTGGTGAAGGAAGTCTTCTCTTGGTCGGACTCTGCTAATTTGATCTGATTGTATCCAGAGAAACCATCCATAAAGTATAGCATCTCATGTCCAGCGGTATTGTTGACTAGAGTGTCAATGTGTGAAAGTGGGAAGTCATCTTTTGGGCATGCCTGGTTGAGGTTTTAGAAGTCGATGCAAACCCATACTCTGCCATCTTTCTTGGGCATGTCCTCGTGCAGGGAATGGGATAGAAACCTTAGGGGAAAAGTCTCCTTATTGGCCATAAATTTGGTTCAGGATGAAGAGTTTCCTTTCTTTTTTGAGGTTTTCAGATTTTTTGGATTTTGTATTTATGAATTTTTAGGGTTTTCTATTTTTTCTATTTTTTTTATTTTTGATAATAAATATGGTACATGGTCAGTCGCCTCAAGGGGTGCCGGGAGAATTGCTTCCTCTAGTTGAGGGAGCGAGACGACTGTTGGAGCCGTTCGAGCGATTCTTCAGGGAATGTAGACTTGTTGTGAATTTGGCAAATTTTTTTTTTTTGGAGTCCTCATCTAATGAGATCTTTTGAATGAGTGAAGCTGGTAATAGCGGCACTAACATTTGGATTTCCTCTGTCATATTGATCGCCTCTTCTTCAAAGAAGCTCTGAAGATCATAGTCAATTGAACTGTCATCCTCTGGGTTGTAATAATGTTGTTCTTCCCACCGAGGGGGATCTCCCAAAGGATCCCTAGGGGTAGCGAGTTCTTTTCCTTGATCTTCAAAATATATTAGTATGAGAATGCATGCTCGACAGCAAGGCTGATAGTGGTGAGAAATGCAAGGAGATTCCCAAGGACATTCCCATCCTTCTAGGTTAGAGTCAAAGACGGTATCGAACTCACTTTCTTGATCTGATAATGCTTGAAGTCCTAAATTGGCTCGCTTTGCTATCTCGAGGGTGGGGAAGTCTATCCAGTAGTCCTCGTCGTCAGTCAGGGGAGGTTTCCATTCTTCCTCTAGAGATTTCCAAAATATTTGGAGTTGCGGCATATCTGAGGATATAGAAGCATTTGGTTCAAGTTCCTCTTCAATGTCTATGAGGGTGACGCGAGTGTTTCCCCCTAGGTCAACTAGATGACCGTTGGGATTTTCTGCTTCTTGCACTGGTGGCTGAGCTGGTAGGTCATTACTTATGTCGGTGGTCATGAGGTTGGAATGATTCGATTCTCCTATCGTAGTGTCGGATCCAACTAGCGAAGCATTCTAATATGTTGGTACATGCCCTATAGTGGGGTTGGTATGGGTAGGCGATACAAGAGGAGTTCCACGGGCATTCCCGGCCTTCAAGGCCAAGGCCGAGGCAGATGCTATACGGGTGAAGATTCTCTTGCACGGTGTCATCCTCTTCCCAAGTTTTGGGCAGGTGCTCTTTGTCATCTTGCAAGGCTGCTATGTGAAAGTCTTCATTTTCAGTGGATTCCCAATCTTCTAATTGTTGCTTAATTTCTAGAGGTTCTTCTCTCCTCACTCGTTTGAATTCCTCAGTGTCAACTATGGGCTTGACTCCTTCAAGCGATTTATCAATATCGTCATTTAAATTTGTTAAATCGTTGAATGCTTTGGCCATCTGTTCAATCTCCATTTCTTGAGATTAGGTGAGGGACACTTCCTTCTTCCTCGATAGATTCGCTTTCTCAGTGGTCCCATAGACGAAGTGGTCATATAGAGACCATTTTGGTGAGGTAGGAAATAAGTTGGCTTATGGGCCATCCGATTAATAATCTAACCCTATGTGTTTGCTTATTTTCATTGGGATGATAGGTCCTACATGACCTTGCTTATTCTTACTGAGTCCGGTGTGGGGGACGTATCCATGTTGGTACATAAGATCCCACCCTTTCGTCACGGTACGATTGATGTCATAAAGTTTGGCGAGGTCTAGTTCGACCTCTCTCCTGATCAACTCTTGTTGACGCATTGGGAGAGAACTAGGAGGGGTAGGGGGACGAACTTCCACAATGGTTGTCTCGTCAGGGATTTGAGTCTTTTGAATGTGACCCGTGTTCAACACATAATCGTGTGCGGTTGGTATGCTTGCCGTATAATCAGTATCCATCTCCTGAAGGGGTTCATTAGCGTATATACGGACGATGGGGTCCTCGTATGGGAATTTGACGCATTAATGGTATGTGGATGCAACAACCTTCATTGACTCCAGCCATTTTCTTCCTAAAATGAGATTGTACCTCATTATCTAAGTGAATTTTGGATAAGGAGGTAGACTCAGTGGGGTGATTTGAGTGATCAAGGCCGAGGGGTGTGGGGCGAACGAGCTCTTGCTAGTGTGGCGGCAGCAATAGGGGTTTTAATGTGTGTGATTAAGGTAGAAGGTTGGAAGGGGAATTGATTGGAGAGATCTACGGTAGTGACCTGAGCCGGTCTTACTTGGTTGTGGTTAGGCCTACATGCTTCCCAATCGATCTGACTTCGGTCATTCATGTCAGAGATTATGTCCCTGAGGACCCAACAGTCCTCCAAATTGTGTCTCGCGTATCGATGGAAGGTGCACTATTTACTGTAGTCTAGATTTTTCGACCATGGGTGAGGTTTTTCTTGCAGGAATCAGAGGAGATTTTGAACGTTAAAGAGATGAAAGATGTTATGAATTGTATTCGAAAAAGGGGGATAGTGTTCCCACATTGGTTGGTAGGGGCCTCTAGCTGGGTTAAAATTCTACGGTGGGAATATGTTATTATAATTCGGCATGTGGGCCGGTTGATTTTGTGTCATGTTTTGATTCTGGTAGGCGTTAGGGTATTGGTTTCTATTTTTGTATTAGCCTTGATTTTGATTTTGGCCTTGGTTTTGGTTCGCATATCTTTATTGATTAACACCTTGGTTTTGATTAGTATACCGTTGTTGATTTTGGTTTTATCCAAAATTTTACAGTTGGAAGTTCCCGTTACTAGAGCTTTGTCCTTGGTTGACAATGGTATTAACTTGCTTAGTTCCTAAGGCTTTCTTATTATTTTTCGATTTTGATTTGTTGGAAGAGCCTACTTTTGACGTGACTATGGATAGTGCGAGATCTCCGCCTTTAATATGTCGTGCTAGTCGGGATGCCTGAGAGTGGAGTGTAGTGAAGTCGGGGTAATCACTTATGACAAGTGCGCTCTTTAACGGATCCCTAGTATTATCGATGATAATGTCAACAGAATCCTTCTCTTTCATTGTAGTGCCAATTCTAGCAGTGAGTTTTCTCCATCTAGTGATGAAGTCGGTAAATTCTTCATTAGGTCCTTGCTTGGATACCATTATATCGCTGAGACTGACCATCTCTTGGATCAAGTGTTGGTCTTGGTCTAGGAATTGGCTGACCAATTCATCGAAGGTTTCTATCTTATTAAACGGTAGTCCTGCAAGCTAATCTAAAGCTTCTCCTTCTAATGTGCATTGGAAATAGTGAATGAGAAGTCCTTGATTATCTCATATGGGTCGGCAATCATTACAAAAGAGGGCCAAGTGTTGATTCAGATTTCCAGTGCCATTATATTTGGTAAATTTTAGTGGCTTAAATCCTATTGGTAAATTAAACTCGACATCTCGGTAAAATTTATCGAATCCGAATGATTGATTGGGACGCTCTCCCTTGGCCATGTACTCATCGAGCATTTTAGGGAGATCTTTGATTTTAATGGTGTTGTCTCTTGGAGCAACCCATGAGCAAACCATGTCAAAGGGGTCATCATTGAAGAATGTGTGGATAGGTTGTCTCAATGGTATGGCACGGGCTGACACCATGCTTGGGGTAGGAGGTGGCCTCTCTTATTGCTCTTGTTCTTTTGAAAATTGTCGCAACCTAATGGTTTCGTATGTAGCGGCTAGCCCTTGAAGCAATTCTTCAGAGTCATCATCTCCTCTTTGTATTCTTTGGATACTAAGTTCTATGATTTGTTGAGTGGTAAGGTTTTGTCTAGTGTTACCGTATCTCCCATTATGATTATTACCAATGTGTGGAGTGGAGAGGGGATTTTCTTGCTCGCCAACCATGTTGATCTCAGGTTGTCGTGAGCTAGAGTTGTGAAGTAGTTCTTCTTTGTACGTGGGGTTGTTATGATATCCCCATAATGGTAGGTCTCCTAAACTCACCCTTCGTATACCAAACATCTCAAGTCTTTGACGAAGGCTCATATATATATATATATATATATATATATATATATATATATAAGGAGAACTAAACAACACGATGGGAAGGACAATAGGGAAATAGGACGGACACTAACTATCTAAAAAAGAGGTTTGCGAAAGTGTCCCACCATGATTGCCAGTCTGTTGGTGTACACTTTTTCTGGGTTCCTCTTGGTCCCTATTGAGCACTGAAAAGTATCACTTTTCACCTCTTAACTTGGCCTTTGATGAACCCTGAAGCTCACTAATAATCCACTGTTAAGTATGTTCTGAAGTTAGTAACAATCTGTGCAGCTTAATACAAAATCCATACTTTTTGGTCCAAAGAAGAGATGGAATCCATGTAAATATTACAGCCGAGCCAAAGTCTAATGGAATACCATGGTAGTGCTCACCATGGTGACTCATTCGCTGGTCATCATTGACCAAAAGTCTAGCAGATGGAAGAAATTAGCTGAATGGAGGAAGCTACAACAGCAGCAAGTGCAATGCATCAGAGTGTCAAAAGAATCATTTCGCAGAGTTGAGGAGCCCCCTCGCGAAGTTAAAGATGCAGTGGAAGTTGTCCTTGCATAGATAAGACACGCAGTGAAGAGGAGAGTTGTAAAGTCATCGCGAAGATCTCACGGATTAAAAGCATCAAAAATTGTGGTCGCGAAGCTCTCGTAGAGATCAAGCCTGAACGTAGCCACGCGAAGAATACAGCGAGCCCATATATATACTGAGCAAAATGTCACCTCGCGGAGTTCTTGCATGACCCTGCAGGAGAGAGAAGCCCAGAATTCTCCTCGCACAGATCATGCACACTCTAGAGCTATATCAACTACTACGTGAGCACAGGAGCATAACTGCATAAGTACGCAGCGAGAAAGAGCTTATGAAGCTCTAATGCGCGAGAAGTCTAGGCACTCCAGATCATCTCCGCGATAGCGTTGTAGCGCAAAGGAACTGCACGATGAACTGAAGATTCACTGCACGAGCAAACACTTCCCACCAACCGAAGGCTACTCCGCGATGGTTCTGCAACTACGTGAATGAACCAATCTAGATGCCAGCCCCGAGAAGCTCGGGCTCTCCACTTCTCAGTTTTAACTTAAGGACTTTTGGGAATTTCCCAAGGCTAGGGAACACTTCCTGAGGCATAAATTTGGAGGTGCATTTCTCTAGGCATCCAAGGGTTGAAATAATGCCACGTCTACTAAAAAAATTAGGGTTAATCTCTTCAGAGCCAAAGCCTTATGAACAGAGTATATAAGTTGTACTTAGAGTTTATTATTTTCATCTTTCCTTCCTCCTATGTCGGCTGAGAACTCTAGCGGGCTAGGGTTAGGGTTTGATCATCTCTTTTTCCCTTTTTCTTCTCTCTTAGCCCAGCATTTGTTGGCTAATCCCCTTGTAAGCAACTAGGTTTAGTTTTATTTCAGTTTGTAATAGGTTTTTGTATACATTGGGATTGTGGATGAGCAGTTGTGTACAGGCTACAGCCTGGAGACAGTTCATTGTAAGTTTTGTATCTATCAATGGATTGTTATTTTAATGCTTACTTAATCTATTATTTTTCTATCTGTCCATAGTTTTGTTCGGGCTATAGCATACATTTAGGATTTGAGCTTATTGAAAGACCCATAGAAAGCAATGTTGGATCTGTAGTGACATCTGGGGAGCTTGGAGGCCTGTGGACCATGATGGCTGCAGGTATTTATATGTTCTTTCTCTGACCTCTATGGTATGGACAGACCAATGGGATACCCTGCGACCATTGCAGTGGACAGAGTATAGTCGTAAGGTTGTGTCCAACCACATGTTTGAGAAGGATTCTTTTCTCCTGCGCATGAGCTTTTAGAGCCTTATGAGGAGGTTTGTACAGGAACTGGCTCCCCTTTGTTTTACTTAGCTGCCACAGAGGTTAGATCTGCTTTCTTTGTAGTAATTGCAGCTTGAGGCTGGGTCATTGCAGGCCTTTGTAGTAATGACCAGCTGAATCTGAAGCCTTATTCAACCTGTTACATGGTCCTTTTTATGGGCACAGTGAGCCGTTGGCCTTGGCAAAGCACTTAGGATCTACGGGTTGGAATACCTATGGATGTCAGCCAGATCTGTGCACAGATTTGGGGAGCTTGTAGCCTGGCATTACATAGTGCTGCAATAATATTCATGGCATGATATGGTCCATTGGTTTGGGGAAGGATCAGTCCACTCCTCTGGATCAGATTAGTAATTTCTGCTTTAACCAATGGGATTTGAGAGACTCTATCGGATACCCTGTGACCATTGCAGTGGATAGGGTATAGCCCTAAGAGCACCCCAAATGGCATGGGTTAAATTGAATATTCCTACCCTATTGAGGCTTTTGATAGCGTGTCAGCAAGGACCACTGCAGAGACAAACTACATCTAAGTTACATCACTGCTGTAATACTAGGTTAACCTGCTTATTTCTCACCATTTTTTACATTTTTTTTCAGTACACACCATCACCATCTTCTTCTTAATCTCTTTAGGATAGGGCTATATTTTATTTCTCTATTTTTAGGATTAATTTAGTCTAGTCGTGACACCCAACTCCTTTTCTTTAGGATTGTCAGATCTGTAGCCAAATCAGGAGGCCTACTATTATAGCCCATTTTTGGGTTCTTGATCAACTTCTATGTGGGACAAACTCCTACTTATCAAAACTAGCTACAATAGTCCCTGTATCTTGCAAGTCTAGGAGTACTCTAGCTGTGCTGATTCCATTCTTTTATTTCATTTTGTCTTTAATTGGTTTCCACCACACAATAAATTGAAGCACAACTGGCAATACCAACAGTCCCCGTCGAATCAGTGGCTCCAATTCTGTCCTAGTGGACTCTAGCCTGAAATGTAAGACTATTGTTTCAATCTGCATTTCGACTATATACTATTGTTTCAGTATATAGTCTCCCTACTTTGGGATCTATGCCACAGAGCTATTATTTCAGCCTGTGTTCAGCCATGTACTATTGTTTCAGTGCATGGTACCAATATAAGGGTTAAAAGGTCAATGGTTGATCGAATAAAATTGTATACCTTGAGAGGGCAAAATGGGGGTGTCTATAAAATGGATAAGCAGAGGGCACAAACAAAATGTTGATATGAATTTTGAAACGAATAGTGGAGACAAGCAACAGAGTCGACTGGCTTGATTCATTGCCCGAGGCACTCTGGGCCTATAGAACTTCTATTCGCAGGGCCACTAGTCGAACTCCTTATCTTCTCATGTATGAGATGGAAGCAGTTCTACCCTATGAAATATAGGTACCATCTCAACATGTCCAGCTTGATGATATAGGTACCCTAGACGAAAGAAGAGTTGCTCTGCTCACTTAGCTAGAACAACTTGATGAGACGCATCTAAGGGCAACCTACCACGCACAAGTATATCAAAGGAGAGTTGCTAGAGCTTACGATAAGAAGGTCCTCGAGCGAACTTTCCAAATTGGAGAGTTAGTCTTAAAGAAAATCATGCCCTCTAAGCATGCTAACCCAAAAGGAAAACTAAAGCCGAATTGGGAATGGTCATATGTTATAGTGGCTACATACCCTGAAAATGCATATAAGTGTTAAGACCTGAAAAGTACCACTTTTCACCCCTTAACTTAGCCTCTATTAGACCCTTAGCCATCTAATAAATTTGTGTTAAGTCATTTTTGTAGGTAATAAACAGCAGCTACAATAAAGTCTGAGCCCTGTTAAGGAGCCCACTTTTCCCTCAGAACCCCCTCAAAAGGGTGAAAGCTGAATCTAGACAGATTTGAACCTCGCGCAGTCCTCACGAGCTTCCCAAGCCTTCATTTCCAATTGTTTGCGCTGTTCTCACACAGTTGGGTTTCAGAATTATACTTCGCACAGCTCTCGCGAAGCTCAAATATAAATGCTCACGCAGTCTCACGCAGTTCAAGAAAAGAAGCTCTCATACCTCGCGCAGTTCACTCAGATCAGCTGAGGAGAGAGAGAGCTCCAGGTATCTCTGCGAGAAGTTATCGCGCAATAGCCGTAGGATACAAAACTTTAGAAAAACCTCTCGCACAGTTCAGAAACTAATGCACATCACGGCCTCGCGAGGATCCTCGCGAAGATCCATTGAGAAATGAAATGCTCGCGCAGTTCCCGTGCCATTCAGAGGGAATGTGCAATCTCGCGAAGACCAGAGCAATCCAGCGAGAATTCAATTCTTTATCACGCGACTGTTTTAACTGCAACTAAGATAATCCCGCAACTGCTAGAATTTCAAGCTGATCCAATCTCGCGAAGGCCGTTCTACCATGCGACAATCTTGGAAGCCAGTGCTACCTGGCGAGGTTCTGAACTTAACTCTCCCTCACTTCTGTAGAGGACATTCTGGGAACTTCCAGCAATTAGGGCATGCATTCCAACCCTCCAATTTTTGTGCACGCACCCCGAGGCATCCAAGGAATAGTATCAGGCCATGTGGCATCGTTAAAATTAGGGTTTCCTAACCCTAATGCACCACCAAGTTGACTGCTATATAAACCTAAGCCTGGCTTAAGTTTAAGGGCTGGTCTTCTCTTCTTAGATAGAATTAAATTTTCTTCTTTTGGAATCAGCTGTAGATTTCCAGTAAGGGTAGGCTATTTTTTGGTAGTTTCTTTTTATCTTTTTCTTCTCTCCATAATCCAGCATTTGCTGGCTATGCCTATGTATGATTATTTGGGATAGATTAATAGAATTTTACAATAGGGTGTCTTACATTTATGGGATTTCTGTTTGTGAGTTGTTCTGTGCAAGGCTGCTACCTTGAGATCGTCCGTTGCTAGGATGTATTGTAAGCAATGGAGGACTGAGACTGTGGTTCACTCAGATCTAAGTGACCTGTGTGTCTGGGCTAACATGCTCCCATACAAGCCTAGCCCACCACCATTTAAAATCCCCATGGGAACAATGAGCTTTTGTAGCCTTGTGAACATGGTGGTGGCAGCAATGTTTCTTGTTCTATCTTGAGCTTGTGAGGAGGATAGCCTCTGGGATAGTCTGTGACCATTTAAGTGTACAGGTTATAACCTTAGGGTGAAGCCAATCCACAGACTCAAGACGGATTGTTTTTTTTTCTGCACTTGTGCTTGTAGCCCTGTGAGAGATTGTGTAGAGACAGACTCCCCTGTATCTGTGAAGACCCACCATCAGATGGCAGATCTGGTTTGGTTATAGAGATTGTAGGCTTGCAACTGGATCACTGTAGCTTCTCTAAAGCAGTGGACAGCTAGATCTAAGGCTGTACTCAAACTCTTGCTGGTTCTATGTGTCTGGGCTAACATGCTCCCATACAAGCCTAGCCCCACACATAGCACTTTAGAGGTTGAGGTTCCCTATGGACTCTTGAGCTTGTAGCCTGGATGAAGTAGTGCCTACAATGATAAGCTTGCTCTAACCCATCTCTGGACTGTGGTTCCCCAATTGGATAGTCTGTGACCATTTAAGTGGACAGGTTATAGCCATAAAGGGATTGGATCATAGCACAGAGATGAGTCGGATTCTTTCCCCTCAGTGGTGATAACATAGCCATTGGACAGGACTTCTATAGCAGCAGATCTGAATCTGAGTTATGAAATCCACTAGATCTGAATCGAATAACATACTTCTCACCCTTTTATATTTATTTTCTCACTCCACCTTCTTTCTTAACCCTTTCTATAGTTTAGACATTAGGATACCTTGGAATTTAGATTTTAGTGACACTAAATCCCCTTCCATTTAGGATTGCCAGATCTGTAGCCTGATCTGGAGGGCCTACTAAAGATGGCTCCCTTGGAGCTTAAGATCAACTTCCCTGTGGGGCAAACTCTTACTTATTAAAACTTGCTACAAAAGACCCTGTATCTTGCAGGATTATGTATTTTTAGGCTTGCTGCTCCATGACTCTCACTCTTTCACTCATCTCTTTTATTCTTCCCATTCTTATAACTGTCTTTAATAAAGTCAGTAGCAAGCACTTGAAAATATTCCAATAATAAGCTGGTGAACCAAGATGGGGATGAGCTTCCTAACCCAATGGAACGCCATGTACTTTAGATACTTACTACCCTTAGCACCGTGACCATCTTGTTCCTTAGTCATATATAGATACTTATATTTACCACCCTCGTAGTCATCATGACTCATTCACCAGTCGTACATCATTATTTCCGAGGATATTTTTGAAATCTTCTAACGCATCGCCCATGTCCTTATTCAAGCAATTTGATGAAAAGGACTAGTGGAATACCCAACTTCTTTTAAAAGCATAAGGAACACCCAATTCTCATCCCTATTTCCCACCATTGGAGTTCACGTTAGAGTATAAAAAATGAAGATATTAGGCTTAATCAAAACTCACCATTCTTGCATTAGCAGGCTGCTTTCAAAATATATGCTTCAAGAGAGGGAAAAAAATACGAGAAAGCATAACCAAGTGAGCGCAATACGACAAGTGAACAAGTCAATGATCTCAGGGAAGCATAAGCAAATTGTGAGGACATTCCTGGCAATCTTATTAAGCAAGTATAAGCAAACTGCGAGGACATCCTTAATGTCTTTACACTCTTAGATATCGTCGTAAGGTTGTGGGAGGAGGACAAACTCCTGCTAGACATAGAATGTGAGACTTTGATGGTGCCGAAACATGACAGAGAGTTCTACTATTGCACTACATACCACTCGAGAAAAAGGTTGTTGCCTATCCCTTTTAAAGTTGTCAAGTAGAAAACTGTCCCTACATCATTGAGCCTTACCCCTTGTTTCACCCTCTTGTTTTATTTTCAGACGATGAGTCAAAACCTTCTTAAGATATTTTCAAAAATAAATCGAAAGCTTCTGAATGATGACTAATGTAATCACCTATTACCTTCTACTCACCCCCTCCGATCAAGACTACGAGATATGACAGTCACTATCGAAGGTAAAAACTGGAGTACGACTAATTTAACCAATAACCCCCTACAATGCAGCGACATTATCAAGGAATTTTCTTCAAGATTAACTCACCAAACACACACATAGCTCTCCATAGACCCAAATGCTCACAAAACCCAGGAAAGCTCCATTGCAACTCGACACTGGGACATTTTTATACAAGAAAAGGAATGACATCAAGGCCTCTGTTTTGTTCATCATTGGATGTAGAATAATGTGGAAGACTACCAATGACACCACGCTGCCTGTCCTATCACTCTCCTACACTGGGGCATTTTTTCTTTCAAGTATTAGTTTTAGGATTTTTTATTTACTTTGCTTCCCCTGCCACTATCTCTAGTGTCACCGACTCGTGGATCTAGAGTTTGATCCATCGAGACCTTGAACGAAGCTCCCGAAGTAGGTGGAGGCATGCTGGGAGGAGAATGCCCAACAACCGAACCACCCTCACTCGCCTAATTGGCAGATCGCCTGGACCGCGACTAAGAGGGACTAGTTGTGAATAGATCACAAAGAATGGACTCATCATGCATGTAATCCCTAACATGCTCACAAGTCATATCACGAGGTCAACCAGCCAAGGAGTCAGTAGCCATCAACTCCAACCCAGCAAGACGACTGACCATCCCGCTCATCCCCTACTTAATCTTCTCCAACTAGTACTGTAAATAGTTGATGGTGGCCTGCATCTCAGCTTGCACTGACTCACGAGTAGCCTTCACCCGCTTTGTCTAGGTCTGCTACTTGATGAGCATGTCGATGAGCAAGTCCTCCCGACTGTGTATACCTGAGAGAACCCCACCTCCCCTCTGGAATAGCATGAGCGCGTTGTGACGTGGTCACTACCCTGGTGCATAATGATGCACATCGATCCACTTGTAGGTAAGGTGAGAGGGCCTTGTAGTTAGGCTGAGCCGTAGGCAAAGTGTGTTAGGGGAACTCTTGGGTGAAGACACACAGTGTCGAGGGACTAGAGTGAGCTACGATCACTAATACTTAGTGTATGCATAGTGATAGACTGCGTGGGTGCGGAGCCATGTGAAGCGGCATAGTGATGGATTCCATTGGTGTAGAGCCACGCGAAGGACTAGAGGGGTCCTTATCCGTAGGCACGGATGAAACCAAGATGAGCTAACGAGGAGGTATTAAACCTCGGGGCTAGGTACTTGTGTGGACCTTGCATGGGGTGAAGACAGAAGTCGAGGAACTGATGCAGGTCATGGTGCCAGTAAGACAGCACGATCGCCTTTGAACTAGGCATATATCTAGCAGGTAGGCGGGCGGACCTAGTAGCTAGCTATGTAGCATGTGTGCGCAGAGGCACGTAGCCTTGTGACGCATGGATGTGTCCCTTATGCATGATGCGACGGTGACCTGAATTAAGCTACGATCTAGTATGGTGACTAGACTCGTGAAGGGCTTGGAATGCGGTGCTCCGCATAGGGTCACGCGAAGTGGTGCCAAGAGGGCACGTGACGTCCTGGTGCCATAAGGAACATAGTGCGGTGCTCTGCGTAAGGGCACGTGACATGGTGCCAAGAGGGCACACGACATCCTAATGCCATAAGGCACGTAGTGCGGTGCTCTGCATAGGGGAACGCGACATGGTGCCAAGAGGGCACACGATGTCCAGGTGCTATAAGGCACGTGAGGTGGTGCTATGATGGCATGTAATGTGGTGCCAAGAGGGCACATGACATCTAGCTTGTACGGCATGTGATGCGGTGCCAAGAGGGCACACGACATCCGAGTGCAATGACGGACCCGACATAGTGCCAAGTGGGCACGAGACATAGTCACAACTCAGACATGATGCTGTGCCACGAGGGTACACCATGTGGTGCCACGAGGGCACCCGTCATGACGCCATGAGGGAATTGCGACATGGTCATGACACGGACGTGACATGGTCGTGACATAGTGCTATGTGGGCATGAGGCCATGAGGGCCTCGCGACGTGGTCGTGATGCGAACGTGATGTGGATGCGACACGGATGTGACACGGTCACAAGTGACGCTGATGCGTGACCTCACAAGATGTGTGGGCTTGGAGGATGGCACTGGGTGCCACGAATAGAGGTTCGTGTGCCTTGATTAATGGAAAGATACCACCTTTATAGGTGTGTGCCATGGGCAGGAGGCTGTGTGCCATGGTGGTATGTCAAACCAAGGGGTTTGAGGTCCTTCTGCTATTTAGCTCAAGTTGGTGTTTAGACCATACTTGGGGGAAGGGAGCTGTGGAGCTGTTCTCCCACACATGGGGCCCTGCGTTGTGGGATGAGCGCATGGGCTTTCTAGTTTAGGGGTTGGCCTAGAACATCGACACAGCAATGCAGCACTGCGAAGATGCCATGTGTCACCTGGGGTGAGGTTACCATGTGGCCCCGTGCCGGCGTCGCGGTGCACATGGGTCGGTGATCTCACGAGGGCACTCAAGGGCTAAGTGGGACACAGTGGTGCGCACTAGCTGAGGTCCTGATGCGAATGTGTGCTAGTCGCGCGGGCCACACTCGATGTCTGGTTTGGATAACATGAAGAGCTGCATGCTACTCCAAGTGTGCTGGTCGCGTGGGCCACACACAATGCTTAGTTTGGATAGCATGAAGAGCTGCATGCTACCCTGCATCGCCACCATATTTTCCTAGTGCACTGCACAGGGTGAAGCTAGGCAGGCCAAATGGCACTGAGGTGCTGGCATGCGTGTCGCTAGTAGACATGATGCATTGAGAGGGTTTGCCTTGGGTGAAGGCAACCACGATGCAAGAGTTCTCATCCTCTAGGCGAGTGGTATCAGAGTGATGGTTGGATGAGTTGGTCTAGCTGTGCGCGGCGGTGAGATGTTGCACGAGCGTGATAACCAACATTAGGTTATGCTTCATGAAAAAACTAGTATCTGAGTTAGGCTGGCCCCACGTTGGGTGCCGCACGGATGTCATAAAAGTTACCCCGTGACATTTGGTATCAGTGCCAGGTTGTTTCGATTGGGACTATATTGGCAAGCCAGAGCGATGAGGTGCACTCTGATTTTGTGCCAACCAAAGTTACTTGGGTGTAGTTGAGTTGCACGTCTGCGATAGAGATGCGATTGAGTCACACACAGAGGGACGGTACTGTTGGGTTATATGTTGCGAAAAAGAAACTCGACGCTAGTTGGCCATGTGAGCCACACGTTGAGTTAGCGGGCTGGTCCGAGGTGGATGGACGCTGGTGACTTTCAACATGAGACGTTGAGTCACACAGGTGTTGAGAGCACCATTTCCATGTCGGCGTGGAGCACGGGGGATGCTCATTTCTCACATCGTGATGGTTGTTGCCCATGAGGGTTATACGTTGCAGTAGCGGGTCGGTCCAGGATGGATGAACGCTAGTGACTTCTAACATGAGACGTTAGGTCACGTTGGTGCTGAGAGCACCATTGCTGTATGTGAAAGGGAGCAAGTAGGATGCTCCATTCTCATTTAACAATTTTTTGGCTATGAGTGCCACACGTTGAAGTAAGCAGGTCGGTCCGAGGCGGATGAACGCTAGTGATCTCCAACATTAGACGTTGGATCACATTGGTGCTGAGAGCATCATTGCCATGGATGGCAAGGAGAAAGTAGGATGCTCCATTCCCACTTGAGGAAGCTGAGACTTATGAATCGGTCGTTGGTAGATGACATGAGGGTCTAGACCGCTGGTAGGCGGCAATGTAAGGATCAATATGTTGTCATGGACCAAGATTAATGATACAGTTAAGCGAGATATCACGAGAGATGGATAAGGCACAATGTCCGCGAGAGACGGATGGCTGGACGAAGATCTAGCGTGGCTTCAGAGGAAGCCAATGGATGAACTAGATGGGTACCTTCAGAGGAAGCGAGTCCCAAGTGATCCAGTATAGCTTCAGAGGAAGCAGATACGAGAGGCAGATGGGTATCTTCAAAGAAAGTGAGTCCCAGGTGATCGTCAAAATAAATGGTCTATGAGAAGGACCATAGGTCGAGTTGCAAGAGGTGACTTGAGTCATGCTATTGGGTGAAGACAGAGGTCGAGGTACTATAGTGTGAGAAGCATAGAGCTTCGTTGATTGAGCAAGGTGCTCATGGCAGGCTCTTGGGTAAAAACACAGAGGTGTTGAGGTACTAGAGCGCTGCAAGATCGTTGAGGGCTTGGGTGGTGATCAAGTCTAGAGGTCCGAGAAAGCTGGGTTCCGTCGGTTGCTATGATCGAAAGATATAAGCAATGTTGTAGATTTCAGCATTGTGAAACATAATGCTTCGTTGGGTTGGGTATGTTCGCCCACTAGCAGTCTCTTGGGGAAGACACGTGGTGTCGAGGTACTAGAACTATAAAATTTGCTACAAGCTGAGACAGCTTGGGTGGCAATCTCGTGGTTGGAAACATACGTCGAGGTACTGAAGTTCTACAAATCACACGTAGGTCGAACTCTTGGGCAAAGACATAGAGGTGTTGAGGTGCTAGACTGCAGTGCAGATGAAAGGTAGACTCCTGGGTGAAGATGAACTGTTGAGAACCTAGAGAGCTACGGGGTGCAATGAGTTGCGCAAACTTGAATGCTAATGATCAAGTTTCTTCTGGTTGTATGAGTAACTGGTATATAAAGATACCTGGGTGAAATATTGACCAGACCAAGTTATTCAAAACACTATGTGGGGTGAAGACACCAAAAATGATTGAAGTACTAGCACAGAATTGTGAATGAATGCAGCGAAGTGCGCTAACTGCAATTCAGATTCGAGTTGTCCTTGGTGCATAATGATGCACATTGATCCACTAGCAGGCAAGGTGAGAGGGCCTTGTAGCTAGGCTGAGCCGTAGGCAAAGTGTGTTAGGCGAACTCTTGGGTGAAGACACACAGTGTCGAGGGACTAGAGTGAGCTACGATCACTAATACTTAGTGTATGCATAGTGATAGACTGCGTGGGTGCGGAGCCACGCGAAGCGACATAGTGATGGATTGTTTTGGTGCGGAGCCACGCGAAGGACTAGAGGGGTCCTTATCCGTAGGCACGGATGAAACCAAGATGAGCTAGCGAGGAGGTATTAAACCTCGGGGCTAGGTACTTGTGTGGACCTTGCATGGGGTGAAGACGGAAGTCGAGGAACTGATGCAGGTCTTGGTGCCAGTAAGATGGCACAATCGCCTTTGATCTAGGCATATGGCTAGAAGGTAGGCAGGCAGACCTAGTAGCTAGCTATGTAGCGAGTGTGCGCAGAGGCACGTGGCCCTGAGACGCGTGCATGTGTCCCTTATGCATGATGCGACGATGACTTGAACTAAGTTGCGATCTAGTATGGTGACTAGACCCGTGAAGGGCTTGGAAAGCGGTGCTCCGCGTAGGGGCACGCAACGTGATGCCTAGAGGGCACGCGACGTGCTGGTGCCATAAGGCACATAGTGCGGTGCTCCACGTAAGGGCATGCGACATGGTGCCAAGAGGGCACGCGACGTCTTGATGCCATAATGCACATAGTGCGGTGCTCCGCGTAGGGGCACACGACGTGGTGCCAAGAGGGCACGCGACGTCCAGGTGCTATAAGGCACTTGAGGTAGTGCTATGACGGCATGCGATGTGGAGCCAAGAGGGCATGTGACATCTAGCTTGTACGGCATGTGATGCAGTGCCAAGAGGGCACTGGCATCTGGGTGTAATGACAGACCCGACATAGTGCCAAGTGGGCATGAGATAGTCACGACTCAGACGTAACGTGGTGCCACGAGGGTACACCATGTGATGCCATGAGGGCACGCGACATGAGGCCATGGGGGCCTTACGAAATGGTCGTGACACAGATGCGACATGGTCGTGACACAGTGTTATGTGGGCATGAGGGCCTCGCAACGTGGTCGCGATGCGGAACAACGCGGACGTGACGTGGATGCGACACGAACGCGACACGATCGTAAGTGACGTTGATGTGTGACCTCACAAGATGTGTTGGCTTCGAGGATGGCACTGGGTGCCACGGACAGAGGTTCGTGTGCCATTATTAATGACAAGACACCACCTTTGAAGGTGTGTGCCACGGGCAGGAGGCTATGTGCCATGGTGGTATGTCAAACCAAGGGGTTTTAGGTCCTTCTGTTGTTTAGCTCAAGTTGGTGTTTAGACAATACTTGGGGGAAGGGAGCTATGGAGCTATTCTCCCACACATGGGGCCCTGCGTTGCGGGATGAGCGCATGGGCTTTCTAGATTAGGGGTGGGCTTAGAACATCATTGTAGCAATGAGGCGCTGCGGCAATGCCATGTCTCACCTGGGGTGAGGTTACCATGTGGCCCCATGCCGGCGTTGTGGTTCACATGGATCGGTGATCTCACGAGGGCACTCAAGGGCTAAGTGGGACGCAGTGGTGCGAACTAGTTGAGGTCCTAATGCAGACGTGTGCTAGTCGTACAGGCCACACACAATGTCAGGTTTGGATAGCATGAAGAGCTGCATGCTACTCCAAGTGTGCTGGTCGCATGGGCCACACACGATGCTTAGTTTGGATAGCATGAAGAGCTGCAAGCTACCCCGCATCGCCACCATATTTTCCTAGTGCACTGCACAGGGTGAAGCTAGGCAGGCAAAATGGCACTGAGGTGCTGGCATGTGTGTCACGAGTAGACACGATGCATTGAGAGGGTTTGCCTCGGGTGAAGGCAACCACGATGCGGGAGTTCCTGTCCTCTAGGCGGTGGTATCAGAGTAATGGTTGGATGAGTTGGTCTCGCTATGCGCGGCGCTGAGATGTTGCATGAGCGTGATGACCAGCGTTAGGTTTTGCTTCGAGAAAAAATTGGTATCTGAGTTAGGCTGGCCCCACGGTGGGTGCCGCACGGATGTCATCAAAGTTACCCATGACAGTGTGTCGTCTTCAAGCGAGACTGCTCGAGCCGACGAGCCTGCATAAAAACACATAACTCAGAACTATGCACACATATAAAATAGAGAAAACATTGAAAAAGAAACAACAACGTACTAGATCAGCCAGCTCCCGAAGAAGGCAATTAACCGTTGCAACAGTCACTGGACCCATCACCGATGTAGGCTGAGGAGGAGGCACCGTCACTGGTGGCTATAAGAGAAACGAAGATGCATCAGATAATATCACACCCATAAAATTGGAAAGAAAATTACAGTAACTCTATATACATGAGGAGTAGGAGTGGAGTCCTGAGGAGGAGCCTCAGGAGTAGAGTCAGGGATGGCTTGCATATGACGACACAAAAAAACACAAAACACAAATGCGTCAAAAAATAAATAAGCCAAATAAAATAAATACACACATAAATTAAAACACACAACATACTTGACTCTCCGGGAGTAATGAGGCAGCCATGGCCTTGACGGCCTGGTAGTCCTCGGTGATCTTGCGCTGAACAGAGTCCAATGCGATGTTACAAAAAGACACTAAATGAAATAAAAAAAATAGAACAACCCAAACACAAAACCTACCCAATGATATAACTCAGCACGAAGTTGAGCCATCACTAGATATTCTCGATTGGATGATGTAATCGAGGATGGATCAAAGGTCAAAGCAGATATCCTGGCGGCAACAAGTTCTGATCTTTGTAAACACAAAAAACAACAGGCACATTAGGAACACACAAAACACTAATGATTAACTAACACAAAAAACAAACACTTACCAGCCTATCAATCTCCGAGGATAGGTTGGCCTGCACCTCACGACCAACCAACTACTCACCCTGAAGCAGCTCTATATACTACCCTCGGCAGGCAACTTTGTCCTCCGCCGCACCTATATAGTTGAGATCAAGCAAACACGTCAATCCAACTAAAATAGAATGAACAAGACTAAAGCACAACAAATAAAGCAAGCCAACAACTCACTAGAGCATGTCGAGCCTCCAACAACTGGGCCCTCACTTGGTCCTCTTCCACCCTAGCCTCAGAGATAGAGGTCTACAGAGACCTCAGCATCTCCTCATCTGGCCGAGGAGCGCTCCCCATATGCGCCATCACCTTATCGAGGATCACTCCACGAACCCCGGGCCCAAGAAGGCTGTGCAGCCAGCCTCTCCCTCAATGCCGAGGTAGAATAGAGTCTACCAACACCAAAGGAGCTCCTCCCCCTGGAAGGACAATGTGAAGAGATGACCTTTGCCAAGTGCCTGGAACCATCTCAAGAACTCTTGAGCGTCCACCTCGTTACACGACCCTGTCACTGTGTTCCCCCCGGCCTGAAATCATTGATTTGATCCTTCATCATCTTCTCAAAGTTTCGGTAGGAGGGACTGGTCATCCTCTTCACCACTCACAGGCAAATCTCTGAGGGGACTCCCTAAGGGAGCCCAAGCTGACGTGCCACACGAGACAATTGGATACACTCCAATTTCTCAAAACAGTGGATCCATATGTCCACTCTAAAGGTGGATATATAAATTCTGAAGATGAAACCATCCCCCACAAAAGAATGGAGGATATCAGATCTTGGATTAAAGAGCATGAACTAAGAAAAAAAGAAGAGAGAAGAAGCGACTAAAGAACTTTTTCTACATAGCTAGCAATCCTGAAGTTAGATATGTGGGAATGCTGCTGATGATGTAACCCACTGCGGGCCGCATCACCTTGCATCTTGTACCAGATATGAGTGGATCTCTGCACCTGGATGAGAGATTCCCCTTCGATACCAAACATCACATCAAGACTCTCTTCGTGGGCTTGGTCCTCATCACTTGATGAATTCTGGACCATCTTGAAATGAGATACATCGCCAAAATGTTAAAGGATGATAAGCCAGAGGAGATGCCACACTTGTCTAAATGAACATGGAACCCTATGAAGGTAAATATGTCTCGTTCATACCGCAATATTCAAGAAAAAAAATAATAATAATAAAATAAAAACCAAAATAATTATAAAACTCTCTTTACGGAGAAAAATCAATGTTTTCTTAATCCACACATTTTCAAGAAGATCACCATCAATTAAAATTTTACCAGAATCCATTCCAAAAGTGCATACACATTACTGATTCAATCAAAGGTATTTTGTTTCCCAAAAAAATCCTTTTTATCTTAGCCCTAAATACATTGATAAAATAAAGAAAAAGAAAGTCAAGAAAACCCAAAAGAGGGGGCATGATTCACCCAAGTTTTCACAAAATTCCTTCAAATAGACATAGAATCACAATAGGGATCAAATTTACAAGAAGAAACACCCATTTAATTATCTAGATTGGAGAACCATAACCACATTGGCATAAGATCAAAAAAATGTCAAAAGAAAAGGGTTTTTAGAATGATTACCTTGATAAAATTTTATGCCCTAGGTCCGGTGTGGAGTACGCGTTCGATCGATGATAACGACACCGACACAATGTCGAGGTTTTGATTTAAATCTTGAAGCGCAAGGTAGGACTCCCGTTTCGGTTTGGAGAGAGGGAGAAGAGAAATTTTTTAGAAAAATGAGTATTTTCGGCTCCCTAGTCATCCCCGACCGTTTTAACCCCCTTTTTGGCCTAGCGTATGTAATACATACGCTAGGCATAAAATCCTCGGATTTTGGCCTAGCGTATGTAATACATATGTTAGGCATAAAATCTTTAGATTTTGGCCTAGCGTATGTAATACATAGGCTAGGCTTATTTCTACCCCCGTTGGACATTGTTTAATTTTTTGGGGATGGCCTAGCAGCGAGGTTTGAATGGCCAGACCATGTAGTTGCACATGTTCCCAACTTCATTTAATCCACTCGGGAAATGGTGTTAAAATAAAAATGTTTAGAGGTTAATGAGCACGCTCAAAAACCTTGAACAAGCATCAAAAACAAAAAATATATGTATATACATATAATATAAATATGATAAACATAAAATAATTGAAATATGTGGCTGAAGGAAAATGGGCACACACTCCTAAAAGGCGTTGCAACATCAATATTCACTCCACTCAGGTAGTTGTGCCAAATTATCTTTAGGATCAATGGGTTCGCCCAAAAATCTCGAACCCTACCTCACGTAGGGTAACCCGTGACAAATCAAATGGGGCAATCAATGCCTCGTAAGGATTGGACACAAACCGTGGATCTTCGCGTCTTTGCTTGCACCCATCATGAAGTATAGGTCGATCACGCCCCCAGTTGACAAGGTTGTCTTGTTCAAAATGAAATTCAAACATCATGCCTCATTAATCATATCAAGGAGCAGACATTTTTTCCCAATATATTGGGCTTTCATAACTCATACCACGTCGGTCATGCCTAGTAATGTTGCTAAGCATTTAGGGACTGATTGCATGGTGGAACAGACATTTTACCTGACATACAGGACTTCCGTTTACTCACCATGTTACCATCTGATGTTTGAGGTTCATTTTAAGGTTCGTTTTTAAATATGACAGACCTGTTAGCATGCCTTGGGCCTTTTTGGATGTCTCCTTCTTTGGCATGCAATCATTAGTGATTGAATACCAAAGAGGGGTATTTGTAGACACCCAAATTTGGCCCAAGGCCCGATTAACTTACACTTCGAGAAAGGCGTACCCCCCGAGCTTCTGAGAGCTCTTCCAGAACCTTTAGAACTTAACCCAAACCCTTAGAAGCCTATCCTTGACCCTTAGGAGTTAACCCTAACCTAGAAAAACCCTCCCAAATCCTTTTTAAGACCTACCAGGTTGTAGATAAGAAGAGGAGTGCCAAGTTATACACAAGCCTCTTCCAGAGCTAAGACTTATCCTATCGGAGAGAGGAGGTTCCTAGCTTCCCAAATTTAGCCCAAGCCTCGTTCGGCCCATACTTTGAGAATGGCATACTCCCGAGCTTTTGAAAGCATCTCCCATACCCATGCCAAATCCTTAGAACTCTTCCCAAACCTTTAGAACCCTTCCCAAACCCTTAGAAAGCTAATCGGACCCATAGAATCCGATTTGAACCAACCAAAATAATAGATAGAAAGAAGAATGCCAAAGTTTTCATATATATCTACATGAGCTGAAGTCTATACTATTATAAAGTAGAGGTTCTCAGCTTTCCAACAAGCAAAAAATTGCCTAATTCCAAGTTGTATATCAAAAGTTATGGCGAAATGAAATTACAAATGCAGGAATTGTACTCAGAAATCATATTCAAGAGGGATCGTACTCAGGAATCATATTCATGAGGGATCATACTCAGGAATCGTAATCAGAAGGGATCGTAAATAGGATTCCAAATTCAAAATCATAATTAGGAGAGATCATAAACAGGAATCAAAATTCAAAATCATAATCAGGAGAGATCATAAACAGGATTCAAAATTCAAAATCGTAATTAGGAGGGACCGTAAAAAGGATTCAAAATCACAAATCTGGATCCATCGTAAATCAGGATTCAAAATTCAAAATCATGATGTTAGGATTCAAATCATGGCTACCCCCATCATCCGCCATTAAAACCCGTTTTCACCGTTTCCAAGCCCTAGAAAACCTTAGATTGCCCATTACCTAATTTCTAATCCAATTAGTAACTTAACCCTTCACTAATCACCTCAACATCTATAAATAGAGGTCCCCACCCTTCACTTTTAGGGAGAGAAAATTTCAAAAGCTAGAAAAATTTCGGACCTAGAAAAATTTCCAAAAAACAAAGAGGGACCGACCTAACTAGAGAATAATTGCCAAAACTCTAGAAAAAGTCTTCCCCCAGTCTCAAAACTCAATCCTTCTAGGTCTTGAAAGCTAGGTTCATCTCCCTACCTCCATACTTCCCTCAATATCCTTTCCAATCTTTAGTCAATTAGGAAATCTTAACTCATCCCTCGTATCCTAAAACTTTCAATCCATAGCAAGTTAAAACCCCTCTCTAACCCATTTCCTTTCGAAAGCTCACCAGAGTCAGCATCAAAGAGAAGATCAACGGCAGTGCTACAAGGGCCCGAGAGCTCCGGCTCTCCCCTATATTCCTCTACCTTTTTCTTTAGCTTTTCCTCTATCCTAGAATTTAAACCATTATGCTGCCGAAATTTTGGTGATTGCGAGGGGCTCATATAGGATCAGTGTGCCTTCGGGCAAGAGGAAGTGCTTTTTTTTTTTCTTTATTATAAGCACGGCCATAGTAGAGACCTCTTACGAGCGGGCTAATCAGGTTCCTAACAGCTTCCCGATTAATAACCAAAGTCCTTACCTAGATGTGTTGGCAGAGACCGGTGATTCAGAGTCATATTTTACACTTTGGTGCTTATGATATTAATTTTGGGTAACCCGGGACACCAAAAGCTCCGGGTGGTGACTCCATTTTTCTTGAGAGCGCATCGTCGCCACGAACCCGCAAGTCCATGATTGCACAACAACCGTGGTACCATGACATCTGGAACTTTCTAAAATGCCGATATATCCCTTCTTACACAACGAGGATGGAGCAGAAGATAATAAGGAACTGATGTGCCAAATACTGCATCCTAAGAGAAGTACTATACAAGGTGGCCCTCACTAAAGGCGTCTTGGTACGATGCATCACAAGGCCGAAGGATAATACATCATTCACGAAGCACATGCCAGCGCCTACGGCGCTCACGTCTGAAGCTAAAAACTCTTCGAGAAGATCATATGACATGGCTACTACTGGCCTACAATGATGAGAGACTGCCACGTCTATGTTCAATGATGCAAGCAATGTCAAGATCACACCGAACTTATCAAGGTCCCATTAGTTGCACTAAACCCCATGGTTTCACCATTGCCATTCACCATGTGGGCCTTCGATATTATTGGACCCTTCACAGACAAATTCAGGAACACACAAAAGCATGCCTTCATTCTCACTGCAACTGAATACTATACCAAATTGGCGGAAGCCGAATCATACATCAGAATCACTGCATCAACACTTGTAATGTTTATTATTTGGAACATCATCACGAGGTTTGTAGTTCCCAGAATGTTCAACACCGACAATGGACCACAATTCATCACTAAGAAGACGAAGAGACTATGCAAGAGATAAGGCATCGACCTGCAGCACTTATCACCCTTCTACCCCCAAGGGAATGAACAAGCAGAGGGCACGAACAAAATGCTAATACGAATTCTGAAATGAATAGTGGAGACAAGCAATAGAGTCGACTGGCCTGATTGATTACCCGAGGCACTCTGGGCCTATAGAACTTGTATTCGCACGGCCACTACCCGAACTCCTTATCTTCTCACGTATGGGATGGAAGCAATTGTACCCTATGAAATACATGTACCATCTCTACATATCCAGCTTAATGATCAACTATCTATAGATGAAAGAAGAATTTCTCTGCTCACTCAACTTGAACAACTTGATGAGACCCATCTAAGGGCAACCGACCACGCACAAGTCTATCAAAGGAGAGCTCCTAGAGCTTACAATAAGAAGGTCCTCCAGCGAACTTTCAAAATTGGAGAGTTAGTCTTAAAGAAAATCATGCCCTCTAAGCATGCTAACCCAAAAGGAAAACTAAAGCCAAATTGGGATGGGTCGTATGTTATAGCGGCTGCATACCCCAAAAATGCATATAAGCTGGTGAACCAAGATGGGGATGAGCTCCCTAACCCAATGGAACGCCATGTACTTTAGATACATACTACCCTTAGCACCATGACCATCTTGTTCCACAGTCAGATATAGATACTTATATTTACCACCCTCGCAGTCATCATGACTCATTCACCAATCATACATCATTATTTCCGAGGATATCTTTGAAATCTACTAACTCATCGCCCATGTCCTTATTCAGGCAATTTGATCAAAAGGACTAGTGGAATACCCAACTTCTTTTAAAAGCATAAGGAACACCCGATTCTTATACCTTTTTCCTGCCATTGGAGTTCACATTAGAGTATAAAAAAATGAAGATATTAGGCTCAATCAAAACTCACCATTCTTGCATTAGCAGTCTGCTTTTAAAATATATGCTTCAAGAGAGGGACAAAAACAAGAGAAAGCATAATAGAGTGAGAGCAATACGATCAGTGAACTAGTTAATGAGCTTAGGGAAGCGTAAGCAAATTGTGAGGACATTCCTGGCAATCTTATTAGGAAAGTATAAGCAAACTATGAGGGCATCCTTAGTGTCTTGACACTATTAGATATCGTCGTAAGGTTGTGGGAGAAGGACAAACTCCTGCTAACCATATAATGTGAGACTTTGATGGTGCCGAAACATGACGGAGAGCTTAACTATGCCACTACATACCACCCGAGAAAAAGGTTGTTGCCTATCCCTTTTAAAGTTGTCGAGTTGAAATTGTCCCTATATCATTGAGCCTTACCCCTTCTTTCACCCTCTTGTTTTATTTTCGGACGATGAGTCAGAACCTTTCTAAAGATATTTTCATAAATAAATCGAGAACCGGTGAATGATGACTGATGGAATCACCTATTACCTTTCGCTCAAGACTACGAGATATGACGACCGCTATTAAAGGTAAAAACTAGAGTACGACTGATATAACCAAGAACCCCCTCCGATGCGGCGACGTTATCAGGGAATTGACTTCAAGATTAACTCACCAAACACACACATAACTCTCCATAGACGTAAATCCTCGCAAAACCCAGGAAAGCTCCATTACAACTCAACACTGGGACATTTTTATTCAAGAAAAGGAATGACATCAAGGCCTCTGTTTTGTTCATAGTTGGATGTTGAACAATGTGGAAGACTACCAAGGACACCACACTGCGCGTCCTATCACTCTCCTACACTAGGGAATTTTTTTTTCAAGTTTTAGTTTTAAGGTTTTTTTTAGTACTTTGCTTCCCCTGTTGCTTTATTTTCTTTCCTTGGAATAAAAAGTAGATACAAAAAAAAAGATACAACGATACTTCCTTTTGTTACCAAAGTCTGGTTTGAGATACCACCCCCCTTGACAACTAGTAAAGGGTAACATAAAATTACTAATGAGCTCATCTCCATGTGTAGATATAAGTAACCTTCAACTGCTACGGGGACAGCTCGAAAGCATCCAAGTCCTAATAATAGATGATGACATATAAGCAAGCAGCTAAAGCGTAAAAGATTAGGCAAAGTGGCAAAACGAAAAGGTACATCTAAACAAAAATCTTTAGATATATATACATATATATATATATATATATATATATATATATATCTCAGAAATCTTTTTACATAAATCACTAGGGGCATACCCCTTGTATATAATGAAGGAAAAATGCACAAAGTACCCTACTCCCTCCGAGACCTCTGGGATGGTCAGTCGCTATCTCTAGTGTCATCGACTCGTGGATCTAGAGTTTGATTCATCGAGACCTCAAACGAAGCTCCCGGAGTAGGAAGAGGCATGCTGGGAGGAGAAGGCCCGGCAACCGAACCACCCTCACTCGCCTGATTGGTGGATCGCCTGGACTGCGAGTGAGAGGGACCAGTCGTGAATAGATCACAGAGAACGGACTCATCGTGCACGTAATCCCTAACACACTCACAAGTCATATGATGAGGTCGACCAGCCAAGGAGTCAGTAGCCACTGACTCTATCCCTGCAAGACGACTGACCATCCTACTCATCTCCTGCTGGATCTTCTCCAACTAGTACTGCAGATAGTCGATGGTGACCTGCATCTCAGCTTGACTAACTCATGAATAGCCTCCACCCCCTCTATCTGGGTCTGCTGCTCAATGAGCATGTCAACGAGCAAGTCCTCACGACTGTGTATACCCGAGAGAACCCTGCCTCCCCTCCGAAATAGCATGAGCGCACGTTGACTCCAAGCGAGACTCCTCGAGATAACGAGCTTGCATAAGAGCACATAACTCAGAACTATGCACACATACAAAATAGAGAAACATTGAAAAAGAAACAACAATGTACTAGATCAGCAACCTCGACCGTCGCAGCAGTCACTGGATCCGCCACCGATGTAGGCTGAGGAGGAGGCACTGTCATAGGCGGCTATAGGAGAAACGAAGATGCATCTGATAATATCACACCCATAAAATTGGAAACAAAACTACAGTAACTCAATATACATGAGGAGGAGGAGTGGAGTCCTGAGGAGGAGCCTCAGGAGCAGAGCAAGAAGTGGAGTCCTGAGGAGGAGTAGAGTCCTGAGGAGGAGCCTCATGGTGTAGCGGTACTATTTATTTTCATAAATATCCGATAGCTAAGGATTAAGATTGACAACCTTAATCTGAAGAAGGAGGATTAGGATTAGATTAAATTAGTATTGATGGGATCCTAGACTTGATTGACAACCAATGGTAGGATCCTTGATATATGGTGTAACGATACTATTTATTTTCATAAATATCTGATAGCTGAGGACTAAGATTGACGACCTTAATCTGAAGAAGGAGGATTAGGATTTATTTTTATGCACTTTAGTTTAAATAACCATTCTTTTATTCATATTTCTCCAGTAGTTTAGAAAATTTCCAGTAGTTCTATAAAATAATTAGATCTAGTGACACTTGAAAAGCTCTCTTTCTTCTTCGAATTACTAGATCTGTAGCCAGATCTGGAGGTCTACTATACACCTCTTAGGTTTAGATCACTACTCCCTGTGGGACAAACTCTTACTTATTAAAACTTGCTACAAAGGACCCTATATCTTGCAAGTCTAGGATATCTCAGATGTGCTGAATCCATCTCTGTTTTCTCCTGATTTTTACATGATAAATCAGCACACTGGAAATCCCCAACAAGTTTTTGGCGCCGTTGCCGGGGAGTTTTGATCTAGATAGTAGATCTGAGTTTTTCAATTTTGTAGATCTGATTTTAATTTTAATTTTTGCTTTAAACCTGCACTTTGCATTCCAAGTGCTTGATTAAATGTCTACTGCAATTTTGTATAGAAAACCTGTTTTACTGCAGCAGAATTTTTTTATTTTTCTGAGTTTTTATTCTTTGCCTTCTAATTATTTGAATAAATACTGTTGTCACTCTTTTGTCCTTTTGTCAAATTTGGGTAGTAGCCTGAGTTTTTCTTTTTATTTTTGTCAATACACTTGAATAAGGTACTGCTGCAGTTTTTTTGGATTTTTTTTTCAGATTTGGAGTAGCTGCCAAACAAGGAGCATCTGAATTTCAGCAAGAGCAAATCTGTTTGAGTTTGTATCCTCTTTCTCCTTTGCACTCATTTTCTATTTTTGAATTCTTGAGAACCAGCTATTTTGCTGTCTTTGATGTTTATTTTGATTATAATTTCTCCTGTCTTCTAGGCATGCTAATTTTTTTTTATATAAAACCAAATACAAAAATAAATGAAAATGAAAACACAATTAGAAAAATTTCTGAGTTTTTTCTTATTATTTTTTAGCAGTAGTAAATAAGGGCTCTTATGGACCCTGGGCTGATCCAAAAAAAAAAAAAAAAAAAAACAAAATAGAAAATTATAAAAGCATAAAAAAATATCTTCCAGATGGGCTGTTTTCTTTGTTTGTATCCAATTTTCTTATCTGGACCTACTGAGATCATGTTTTTTTTCATTTTTAGGAATCATGTAGGATAATGAGCAGTGGCTCATCGGCTATTTTGAGTATTCAATGGAGCCACTGACTTTATTTTCCTTCAAGATTTATGCTCCATAAATAGGTCTCAGCTATGTATGAATCCTATTTTTAACTGTGTACTCCCATGCTTCATCAATTTTAAATTCATATTGATTCATACTCACACAAGCAGCAGGGGGGTTTCTTTTGGCACAGGTGGTTTAGAGTTTCTTTTAGGATTTTCTGTTTTAGGAATTTTAGTTTAAAATTCTGTTTCTAGATCGCTGATTTTTCTTTCTTAGGTCTTGATTTCATTAATTTTTTGCATTTTGATAGTTTGGTATTCAGTTTCTAACTTTGTTTTCCTGTTTTTGTATATGCAATTCTGTTTTTATATCTGCATTTTCTATTTTTGTAGCTTTGTATTTAGTTCCTTACTTTGGTTTTACTGTTTTTCTATTATTACCAATAGTTTCCTTCCATTTGCATAGCAATCCTTCTATTTTTCTGTCCATCCATGAAGTTTTTAGATTTTATTTTGTAGCAGTTCTAGCTTTGTTTTGTTGATTTTTCCTGCATTTGTATATCATGTTTTCCATTTTCCTGCTCATATATTAAGTTTTACATTTTTATTTTCTGCTGCATATAGTTTAGATTTTTCTGTTCTTAGTTTCTCTTTCTTCTTTTACCCTGCTACCCCTAGTTTCTCATTGTCTAGAACATTGAGGACAATGTTCATCTTAGGTTTGGGGGTATGGCAGGTGTGCCGATGAAATAAGTTAATGCTTTGTGCAGCTATATTGAAAAAGTTTTTGAAAATAAAGTGATTTCGCACCTGATTTTTTTCGGAAAAGAGGAAATTAAAAACTTTTTGAAACTGAAATGAGCTGTAGTTTTAACATTTTTTATGAAGCAAATGTCAAGAATTTAAAAAAAAAATCGATGTTTAGTGAACCTGAAATGAGAGAAAACTGTGAGATACCCCCCAGAAAATTTGATGAAATGCCATACCCAGTGAGATTTGGGCTGGAAAAATTTTCATTGAAGAGTGTCTTGGCAATTTTTCTGCTCTAATGACTGATCGGACCTAGTTTCGATCACTAAAAGTTAGGCAAATCTAAGTTGAACCAGCTTGACAGCATTCTTGACATTAAGGACATGAAGTAGGGCCATCCCTTGGTCAGTTTGGGCTTAAAATCCCTACCCTTTTGAACTGCCCTTGAAATACACCATTTGAGCCTAAAAATTCCCAGTCTTCTTTGCAAAAAACCAGAAAATCTGAACCTAAACCCTCAGCGACCTGATACAGCCTGGCCCTCACTCTGAGATTTCAGAAGGTAAAGGTGAAGGAATTGAAGAAGGTAGAGCCGTTTTGATGTTTGGTTAAGAAAGAAGAAGCACATTTGGTGGTGTTGTGGCACTCCAGCCCATAAAAAAAAAAAAAATAGAAAAATCAACGAAAAAGAATGAGAAAGAGAAGTCATTTCATTGAAGGACTGAATTGAAGAAGGTGAACTCATGAACCACCTCCTTACCTTTAATGATTTCTCAATTTGAATCCCTTTTTACCCCTTTACCCTTTCATAAACTTCACCCATAAGCCACATTATAACCCAATAAAAAGACCCTACTGATCTGAAATGGATCGAGCTGTTATGTGGAGATGAGGATTTGTTTAATCTATGGTGAAAAGAATTAGAAAATTTCAGAAATTAGAGCAATACCTATGCTCATGCTTGTAGTCCTATTTGAGGGCTGCAACTACTCTTGAGCTGTGTGAAATGATGCACCCTTCTATTTTTATTGTGAGTAACAGCCCCGGTAAGAGTTGGGTCTGAAATCTGATTTGTTTGGGGCATTATCGAAACAGAATTCTTAAATTAAAGGTGAACTCTACATTAATTTTCAGGCACAATGCCATGACATGAACTGATTGATGATGAAGGAACTACAGCAGAATTTCAGGTTTTGAATTAATGATTTTTCTACTGAAAATCCTCTAGAATTAAATGGACATGGTGTGGAATTTATTTTATTTCCCTTAAACTCTGTTTTAACATGATTGCATGAGTATTAACTAATTTTATTGAAGAAGTTTGGGGGTAGCTTCACTGAAAACCCTCAGGAGACTCCACTCCTCCACTAGGGATCAACTAGGGGTTTAAAAGGCTTGGTGCATGTGCCAAATGCACCCGTGTTCCCTACGAAAGTGGCATTTAATTTCATCAGTTAGTTGTTTTAAGTTTCACTTTGCTCGAGGACTAGCAAAGGTTAGGTTTGGAGGTGTGTTAAATATTAATTTTTGCCACTTTCTACACCTTTAAACCTGGCTTTTGCTAAGCCTTAGAGTATTTAATATTTGTTTTTAGTATTGTTTTGTAGTAAGGAGGTAATTTTATCCATAGTGCAGTTTTCAGCCAAAAAAGTGTCATTTAGAGGAGTTTTGAATTAGTCCACAGCTGATAAAGAAAGATAAATGGAGCGGTGCTAAAAAAGGACACATCAACAGTTCAGCAGATGCAACACTTCAGCTGCCCCTCATCCAAACCATGCAACATTTCAGCAAGAGCACACCAGCTGCACATTAGAACTCAGCAATGGTGGAAGGTGTAGTGGCTGCAGCATTACAGAACTGCATATATATATATATATATATATATATATATATATATATATATGTGCCCAGTTGGATCTGAAGATGTATACAGGCAGCTGATAGTAGTGAAGAATGATGTCGAATAGTGCAGCAGCATAGTCATGGGAGTAGCAGCCCACCTAGCAAGCACTTGCAGCTCCCAAGCTCAGCTTGAGAAGTGAAGCCTAAATGGCAGCAGCTGAACCTGTCGAAAAGCAAGTAGAAGCAGCCCATGGAACCTATCGAAATGCTGAAACTTCATCCTATCGAATGGTTCTTTGCGCAAAATAGTAACCTATCGAAATGCAACCATGAACCTATCAAACACTACAAGCAGCAGCAACCTCCTAGCAAATTGGTATATGCAGGTTTCAGCTGAAATACAGCCCACAGGGCCCTTTGACCCCCTAGATAGCTCAATCCGTTGAGAGGCCCAACTTCCGGCTTTCTCCAATCGGCCGATGTGCAGTTAATATCCTATCCAACGGTCGATTTCTCAGAAAGCCCCTTAAATCTGGCGCCTTATGTGCAGCTGCATACAGGTTTATATATATTTTCCTTCAGCTGCAAAATCAAGCCACATAGTCTATTGACCACTGAAATATTTCACTCTATCGGGAAGCCCAACCTCCAGTCTGCACCAAACCTGTAGAAATGCATTCAAGATCCCATCCAAACCGCGGCATCAGCTGAAGCAGCCTGAAATTCCCTTGAACCTGTCGGGGAGTCCCTTGCATGCACAAATCTCTATAGCTGCTGCCATCCTATCGAAATGCATTTGGAACCTATCGAAACACCAGCTGCAGCCCCCACCTAGCCATCCTATCGAATGGCAGCAGCTCAAAGCTCTCTTGCAGCCCACAATCCTATCGAATTGTAGCAGCCCGTCTTCAACCTATCGGCATCTTCAAAGCTGTAGCCATGCAGAGTTTCAGCTGCAATTCACACCATAGCACCCTTTGACCGCTTCAATATCACAACCTATCGAGAAGCCCAACCTCTAGCCTGCCCCAAACCTGTCAAGATGCAATCAAGATCCTATCCAACCGTCAATTTCCCAAAAGGCCCCTCAAATCTGGCGCCTCGAGTGCAGCCGCATATACTATATGTATACACATATATTTCTTGCTTTAAATGAGGCCCAATTGGGACTGTTTTGGTAACAAACAGCAGGGGTATTTTGGGGCAGTGAGAATGATCATTTTATGGGCGACCACTTGAGGTATGCAACTGGAAAAAGGGGTAGCTTGCGCCCATTTTGCGGACAGCAAGAATGAAGATGAGTAGCAGGCATTTTTGCGGTTGACAAGGGCGGATTAGGAACTTCAATGCACAGAAAATTCAGCACATGGGTAGGAGCTAATTTTTGGCTGGAATGCAACTGAAGCACAACAGAAGGGATCCATCTCTGCTCTCTGATTGGCTGAAACCCAAGGCACAAGGATCAAGGCATATGTATAAATACCCATCTATTTTGCTGTTTTTCTTCAGCAAGGACAGTAGGAACAAAGGAATAGACTGAATTCTCCTTAGCTCATTTAGGTTTAGTTTTGGTTTTTATTTCCTTTTTATCATTCCCCTTCTCTCTCTAATCCAGCCTGTTGGATTAGATCTAGGTAGCAGCTCAGATCTGTTTTGTAATCATAATTTTGATATGAAGAAATGTGGATCGGTGCATAAACTACAGATCTGGGAACAATGTTATTGTAAGTTGTTTTTGTTTGAAGAAATAAATTATTGGTTTTAAAGCTTAATTAAATCTAAAGATCTTGTGGTCCCATTAGATTCTCGATCGGATTTGTGTTGAGGAGTTGCTTGATCAGCTCACCCACTTAACTGGTAGATCTCTTGATGACCATCTGATTTCCCTGGGTTTGATATGCCTGTGGGTGTCTTTGCCTGTGGCCTTGCATCCACAACATCTGTAGGGATTATCTTGTTCTGATCAAACCCATCGGAATGGAGAAAATCTGTTAGATGATCTGTGACCATTTAAGTGGACAGATCATAGCCATAAGATGAATCCAAACCACCGGTCTAGATCGGATTCTTCTACCTTGCATTTATGCATGTAGCCAAATGAAGGATCGCTGCATATCCTCAGATCTTGATCTATTTTACAACAAAAATCAAGCCCTGCTGTCTATTTCCCACCATTTTATATTTTATTTCACCATCCATCTTCCTCCATCTTTCAGTTTAGTTTTATTTCAGTTTTGTAAACATCTCCAAGTTTTGACTTGAATTGATGACTCAGGTTAGAATTTGCAGATTAGTGTAACAGTTTCTACTTTCCCATCCTCAGTTTGCTAGATTTTGATTGACGCCCAAATTTCTGGTTGATTATTGATTTGATTAAATCTGTATTGATGGGATCCTAGACTTGATTGACGACCAATGGTAGGATCCTTGATATATGGTGTAACGGTACTGTTTATTTTCATAAATATCCGATAGCTAAGGATTAAGATTGACGACCTTAATCTGAAGAAGGAGGATTAGGATTAGATTAAATCTGTATTGATGGGATCCTAGACTTGATTGACGACCAATGGTAGGATCCTTGATATATGGTGTAACAGTACTATTTATTTTGATAAATATCTGATAGCTGAGGACTAAGATTGATGACCTTAATCTGAAGGAGGGTTCGGATGTATTTTTATGCACTTTAGTTTAAATAACCATTCTTTTATTCCTATTTCTCCAGTAGTTAAAAAAATCTCCAGTAGTTCTATAAAATAATTAGATCTAGTGACACCCGAAAAGCTCTCTTTCTTCTTCGAATTACCAGATCTATAGCCAGATCTGGAGGTCTACTATACACCTCTTAGGTTTAGATCACTACTCCCTGTGGGACAAACTCTTACTTATTAAAGTTTGCTACAAAGGACCCTGTATCTTGCAGGTCTAGGATATCTCAGATGTGCTGAATCCATCTCTGTTTTTTCCTGAATTTTACATCATAAATTAGCACACTGGAAATCTCCAACAGCCACGCGCATGCACGAGAAGGCATAATCAATTCCAATAGGGACCCTCGGGCGTAGGAAGGTGAAGTGGTCATTCACCCAAAACTAAAAAAAGCAAGAAAAAGAAAAACAAACCACCAAAACAATTATTAGAAGAAAAATAAATGGCAAAAAACTTATAAAAACTAATAATAAATCAACCTCACCTGAAGGAAAGGGAGGAAACCGCCAATGGTGGTGACACCCCTCCCTCGGCGATACAACTGGTCGTACAGGCGCGCCAACACTGCCACACCCCATGCATACGCAGGGACCTGATCGAGGTCCCTAAGAAGTGTCAGAAACAACCCTATCAAACATCCCCGAGTCGAGGACGAAAATAGAATGACACCAGAAAAGTGCATCAGGAATGCCCTGATGATGCGATCTGCCTCCGCCCCAGGTGCCAATACTGGCTCGCGAAGCCTCCTCGCTCCGCAATACTCAACATGCACCTCTCTACTCTCATGATGACATCATGGGGGAACGAAATCATTGGTAAAAGTATTGAGGAACCAAGTGCCCCGAATCACCCCTAATCTGGACCCACGGGGCGACATTGTAATAACCTCGATTTTTACTAACATATAATCGTTGACCTTTGATGATGATATGACCGCTTTGACAAGTTTGACTTTGGTCAAAGCTTTTGATGACTACGACGCAATCTCTGGCCCATCGATCTTAAAATGGGTAAATGCACCCGATTCACAAACCTGAAACTAATCCCTGATTCAAGAAATAGATTTAAACTCGAACCTTTATGAGAAATGTGTGTTGCACCCGACTCGAAACCTGAGATCGGACCAAGTTTAATCTCATGCTTCGGGCACTATAGTTCAAACATGTGAGCTCAGTTAGTTAGGATTAACAGATAATTTAAGACGAGAAGGACGGCATGTTCATGATCAAGGGAGATCATGTGCGCCTTAGGCCTGACCCTAGTCCGAGCTTGATAACCCAGACATATATAGGTTATATGTGTCGGTATATGTCCATGATTTTTGAGCCGGTACACCCGACTAGGTGTACATGTTGGGTGAGGCATACAATGCATACCTCGGATTCTCGAAATTATTTTTATTAAGGATATATATATATATATATATACATACATATATATATATATATATATATTTATAATAAGGATTATATATTAAATTATGTAAATAGTTTACACAAGCTCTGTGAGAGCACCAGCTGTTAAGAACTTGGTTTTCACACAAAAGGTCCAAGGGTCAAAACATTTTGAGTGTATTTCACTCATGCAGAAACTAAACCATTCGAAAATTCTTTAAGAGGAAAGAAGAGAGAACCGAGAGGAGGAACCCTCCTCTCCTCCTTGCATGTTTCCCTTGTGAGATCCTAGCCATTGATCTCAGCTCCTCAAGTCACTCTTTTCACTCAAGGGACTCTGTTACCCTATTTTACGCCGCAAGAGCACCGATTTCAACACTGATTGATCGAAAAGAGGTAGAGATCGAGACTCTGAACCAAAGCTATGTGCCGACGTAAAGTTCCCTTTAAATGAGCTTCGCATGAGTGAAATCTAAAGAGGTAAATGTCCCTATATCATCGTGCACTTCTCATTTCAGAAATTTAGGCCTAGGATCAAGTGTGATCGACCAACATGCAAAGGTTTCAGAGACTGAAAGTGTCTAAAATGTAAACACCGATAGTTCTTGTTGACGATGCTCGAAATCTTTGCTTGAAAATCGTTGCATGCGTAAATCATGAAGATAGGTTCGCTACTGGATGAAGTAGGAACAATTTAGTGAAAGATAAACCATGATTTGGGGACTGGTACAAAGAATTTTGGGATTTTTATTTGGAGAAGATGAAGAATAAAGTTCTGAACCTGTCGAACTCACTTGGGCTACTATAAACTCGTTGGGCCGAGTTGCCTTCAGAACGTGAAGAATCGAGTGTGTGGAAAATTTTCGGGTAAATGTCACCCGGGAAACTAATAGGTGCCACATGTAATCTGATAAACTCACTCAAGCAACGTTTGACCAGGCCTCAATCCAAGCCTGCTTACAAGCCATCCAATCCACACTATCACTTTTAACCCAACCATCACAACAGCCAACTAACCCTACACCCACCCATTTTCCTACTCCACCCCCTTCTCCCCAATCCTTAACCGTAGCTGTCACCATACCTGCTTTACCCACTGAACCTACCCCAGGAATCCCTCCTACTACCTTTATGAATGCCTCCACTCAAACAAACCTTGAACCTGAACCAGAACCCCAACCTGGCCCTATCCAACTACCCATTATTCCCCTATCTCTGCCAATCACCTACTCACAATCCCAACCTGATATCCCACCTACTGTAACTACCTCTGATTCTACCACAGATGTGGAGGGCCTAATCCTAACCTCTTCAATTCCAACGCAAACAGACCCAGAGATTTTAGACCTCAATAAACCTCCTCTTGAAGTCCCCCAGCCTATACCCTCTACCTCCACCCCACCCATGCCATCATCCATCCCCTCTCCCTTGCTAGCTGGCCCTTCCTCCAGTGCTGAGAAACCCATACAACCTACCTCATCCTTTTCCATACCTCCATACTCAACCCTCCAACATGCCATACAAAATAACTCTTACCTTAAAAATGATTTCATTAGAGACATGGCTGATATCAGAACCTCAATCAAGATGCCCTATGAAGAGAAGATCACTCAAATGGAGCTGGATCACAGAGTTGAGTTGCTGAAAATATCAATGGGCTAGAAGAAAATTTTGATTCAATATGAGACTCAAAAGAATACTGCAGCAATAGAGAAATTGAGAGCAGATGGACTCGAGAAAAGATTAGCTACCTCCAAAGAGGTCACAAAGGCCACTAGGGAACTCTATGAAAGTAGAGTTCTGCCTGCTGAAAAGAAGGTAGAAATCCTTGAAAGGAGAGTTGCTGAAATGACTAACAGAGAGCCTGCACAAGTAGCTGAGACTGCCCCTCCAGCCAGTTCAACTGCTGCTACTTTGGAGAAAGGAAAAGAAAAAGGAAAAAGAGTCCAAATCAAGACTGAGCCAGCAGAAAATTAAGACGTTTAAATATGCACATGTAATTAGTTAGGATGTTTTTTTGTATAATCTTTTTGTAGATCATTTTCCCTTGCATTGTACAAATTTTTATGTTATCAATAAAATTTATCTTTAGTTTATTTTTTGTGATTTACTTTTTGTCTTTATATTTGTTTGTTTGTATGTTTTAATTGTTTGTGTGTGTCTTGTTTAATGTTGTTACTTTCTTTATTTTGTGTCTGTTTTTCCCTGCTGCACATGCCTTTAATCTTTGAATCAGTGAGGACACTGCTCCTCATAGGTTTGGGGGTGTGGCAAGGGTTGCCAATGATATAGTTAACCCAAGTGCAGCAGAAGCAGTGAGTGAGATAGAATTAGAGCTATGTTCACCTAAGAAACATTAAAAATGAGAAAACTTAAAAATTTTACAGACCTTTAGGCATTAAAAGCTTTTAAATTTTAACATTTCCATGAGGTGAATACCAAGAAAACTCAGTTGTGTCAGTACTTAGTGAACCATTAAAGAGAGAAAAGGGTAAGGAGATGCCTAAGAGTTAAATGGAAGACCATACCTAGTGAGGTTTGAGCCCACAAAATTTGTTTTTTTTCTCTTTGAGGAGTGACTGAGGCAATTCTTGTTGCTCTAAGGACTGGCTGAGCCAATGTCCTCACTAGAAATTAGGAATCTCCAAGTTGAAACAGCTGACAACACTCATGATATTTAGGAAAGGATCAAGGCCTTCTCTTGGATAGTTTGAGCTTAAACATACCAAACCTAGTAAATTACCCTTGTGCATACACTTTATGAGCCTTGATTTCTAGTTTTTTTCAAAAAACTCCTAAGTATTTGTACCTAAACTTGTGGTCTTAATTCAAACCTACTCCCACTCTGAGAATTTAGAAGGTAAAGGAGAAGGAGTTGAAGATGGACAAGCTAGGGTCAACATTGGGTGAATGGAAAAGAAACACAAAAGGAGGATAGCAGTGTAGCAGCTGGGGAGAGGGTGGCATTTCAAAAAAATAAAAACAAAAAGAAAAGAAAAATTTATCCAAAAGAAAAATAGAAAAATATAATGAAAAGGAAGAGAGAGGACTCAAGAGGAGATTTTATTCGAAAAAGTAAAAATAAGAGGAGAAGTTGGCCAGTTCAAGTCTGAAAAATGTCAAAGAAGATGAAATGTGCTGAACTAAAGAAGGTGAAGTCATGAATCACCTCCTCCGCCTGCTGATTTCTCAAATTTGCATCCTTTTCACCCTTTCATTCTTTATAACCTACACCCATAAGCCACATTACAACCCAGTCATAAGACCTTGTGATCCTAAGTTGAATGAGCTGTTATGTGGAGATGAGGAGTTGTCCAAGCTATGGTGAGAAATAGCCAATGATTCCAGAATTTAGTAGCTTTGCCTATGCTCATGCTTGCATACCCATTTGGGGGCTGTAACTGCTCTTGAGCTTGTGAGAAAATAAAAACCCTCAAAGTTCTTTATGAGAGATTACCCTAGTGAGCATTGGGTCTGTTATTGAATGTATTGGGCATTGCCTAAAACCTAATTTTTGAATTGATGATGAGCTCAGTACTGACATATATGTGTTGTTTCCCTTATTGTAAGCTAATTGGAAATGATGTGCATACATGCAAAAGTTTTAATGATTAAATGTCTGTGCATATTTTGAATCAAAGGTGGACTGATGCTCTGTGTATTGACAGTTGACTTAATAATGTTGCACTTTTATTAATTGTTACATTGAGAAGTTTGTGGGTACCTTCACTGAAAACCCTCAGGAGACTTCACTCCTCCACTAGGGATCACCTGGGGGTTTAAAAGGCTTGATGCATGAGCTAAATGCATCTGTGTTCCCTACAAAAGTGGTATTTACATTCTTAGATTAGTTATTTAAATTTTGCTTTGTTCAAGGACTAGCAAAGAATAGGTTTAGGGGTGTGTTATTCATTGAAAAGTATCACTTTTCACCTCTTAGCCTAGCCTTTACTACACCTTATAGCTGTCTAATAATCCTTTGTTTAGTGTGTTTTGTAATTAGTAATAAATTATGTAGCTTAACATAAAGTCCATGCCTTTGGTGCCAAGAAGAGAGAGAATCCAAGGAAGAGATTGACAACTGAGCCAAAGACTGATGGAGCACCATGGTGGTGCACACCATGGTGACTATTTTGCATGTCAGAATGGACCAAGAAAGTCCAGCAGATGAAAGAAGCATAGATGTGAGTGGAGAGAGCTATAACAGAAGTAGTTGCATAGTAGCAGAGGAACAAATGACTTATCTCACACAGTTGAGGTGCTGCCTCGTGTGGCTAAAGCTGCAGCAAAGCTTCCTCGCACAACTAAGATATGCAACACAAGGGAACTCGCATAGCAGTCATGCAATTTAGCTGCAATCAATGCCTAAGGAACTTGTGAAGCTCTCATGCACTAAGCCTTCAAAAATACAGCTCGTGAAGCTCTTGCGAGGATCAAGTTTTAAAGCAGCCACGTGCACTGCCTCGCGAGACCCATTTTCACAAGGAACAACAGCGAACTCACGAAGTTCTCGTGTGGCTCTGGAAGAGAGAGAAGCCCAGAAATTATCTCGTGTAGCTCTCACATGCTTAAAGCTATACCCTTTGCCTAGCAAGAAGTGTCATTCATTTGACAAGAAGCCAAGCGAGTACAGAGCTCTACTGTACGAGTACCTCGTGACAGGAAATTCTGAAGCTCTACTGCACGAGCAAGCCAAGCATTGCAAATTCTTCTGAGCGAGTGCATTCAAATCCAAATCAGCTACGTGATAATCCAAAGTCCACCTGTGTGAGTGAACAACCTTCCAAGCCAAATTCTTACCTCGCGAGGACTCTGCAAATTACGCAAATGAATTAATATGCAGAAGGCAGCCCTGCGAAGCTCGGGCTCTCCACTTCCCAATCTTAACTCAGGGACCTTTTAGGGATTTCCCAAGGTCCAGGGCATACATCCTGAGGCCCTGATCTTGAGGCACATATCCCAAGGCATCCAAGGGTTGTAACAGTGCCACATATGCTAGAAAAATTAGGGTTTACTCTTCTGTTGGCTAAGGCATTAGGACTGAGTATATAAGTTGTAGTTGTAACTTAGAATCTTTATCTCTCCTTTAACCTCTGTCTGTTGTGAGCTCGAGCAGACTAGGGTTAGGGTTTGATCACTTATTTTTCCTATTTTTTCTTCTCTCATAGTCAAGCACTTGCTGGCTACATCCTTTGTAAGCAGTTAGGTTTAATTTTATTCAATTTTGCAATGGGTCTTGTAACCTTTGGGATTTTATGAAGAGCTGTTATGCACAAGGCTATTTCCTTGAGAAATCTCATTGTAAGTATATTTTGATCAATGAGATCTATAATTTAATTATTCATTCAATCTGTTATTTTCCTATTTGCCCATAGTTTTGTTTAGGCTAACATGCATTTAGGATTTGAGCTGAATTGAAAGGCCCGAGGAAGTTTGAGCTTGTAGCCTTGGGACCATCGTGGCAGCAGTAATTTACATATTCTTTCTCAGACCTCTGTGGTGTGGATAACCTCTGTGGATGCCTGTGACCATTTAAGTGGACAAACTATAGCCCTAGGGTGATTCCAAGCCACAAATCTGAGAAGAATTCTTCTCCTCTGTATTTGAGCTTGTAGCCTTGTGAGAGGTTATTGCAGGAATAGGCTCCCCTCTATTTTACTTGACCAATATTAGATGTTAGATCTGATTTCTCTATAGTGATTGCAGACTTGTGAACTGAGCCATTGTAGTCTTTTGTAGCAATGACCAGCTGCATTTAAAGTCCCCAAATAGCTTTTGAACTACTGCGGTCTCTACTGGTTTTTCAAGAACTATTTGCCCCCATGGATGCCTGAGCTTGTAGCCTAGCATACATAGTGTCTGCAATGGTTTTCATGTTCTGATTTGGGACATTGGGTGGAGGACATCTATTGGATAGTCTGTGACCATTTAAGTGGACAAGTTATATCCTTAAGATCAGTCTACTCCATTGGGTTAGATTGGTTTTCTGATTTAGTTCAATATGGTTTGATCCTCTCTATTGGATAGTCTGTGACCATTGAAGTGGACAGGTTATAGCCTTAAGAGATCAGGTCAACCCATAAGGGTTGAGTTGGATACTTCTTCCTTGTAGATGTGCTTGTAGCCATCTGAGGGATTTGCTACAGAGACAGCCCTAAATTTGAGTTACATAACTGAATTAACTTTAGCTTAATTGCCTACATCCCATCATTTTATCTTTCTTTTAGGCACACACACCATCACCACCTTCTTCATAACCCTTTATTTAGGATAAGACTACACTTTATTTCTTTTCTTTTAGTGTAGTTATGACACCCAACTCCCTTTCTTTAGGATTGTCAAATCTGTAGCTAGATCTGGGGGCCTACTATTATAGCCCACTTTGGGTTCTAAATCAATTTCTCTGTGGGACAAACTCTTACTTACTTAAAACTTGCTACAATAGCCCTGTATCTTGCAGGCTGAGTGTACTTTAGGTTACTGTTTTCATAACCATCTTCTTCATCTCACTCTTTTTTTTTAATTCTATTTCCACACACATAACAATAATCAGCACCCTAGGTATAATAATCAACAGTCATTTGCAATTAGGGATTCTCAGTTTGATGGCATCCATTTGTCGTACCAATTCACATTTTTCTGCCAGGTTTCCTTTGAGAAGAGAAATGCAGATAGACAGGATGTGACTGGTTAGGTGGTCAATTCGGGTTTCAAGATAACAGATTGATGATCTGTGCAAAGCATATTGGTGGAAAAAGAGAAGTTCTTCATGTTCTAGTTTCTTCTTCTTATGTCTTAGTTTTGTTACAGTCACTAGGGGGATCATAGCACTTCCCATCTATAGAAACATCAATGACACTATATTTTAAGGTGTGTCTGTTCTCAGTGATTGTGTAATAACAATAATGAATAATGCAATTTTAGCATAGAAAAAAATAAATAGAGTTTCAAGCAAACTCATAAGTCAAAAGTAGTCGAAAGTAGTAGTCACTTTTTATCAATTTATCACAGTTCTTACCTTCCTTATTTCTCATGTAAGGTTTGTTCATGCAAGCGGATAAGTTGTTGAGCGCTGTTCAAGCAAGATCTGGTTTGTGCATAAGTAGCTTCTTCCATGAGTTGGAAGTAATCTTCCCATTCTTGGCGGATTTCTAGGTTAGTTAGAGTGGTACCTACTTTCAATCGATTCTCTCTAGTACGGGTCAAAGGGGTCGAAGATAATTGTTCAACTGTGTATTTTTCTCCTTTGATGTTGTACATTTTGTTTTGGATGCATGTCAGCATGTTTTCGTGATCTTTTATTTGTTGCATATACATTCATTCGTACCTACGCATCTTCTTTCTCCCTTGTTAGATCTCATGTAGAGTCTCGGGAATTTGAGCATAGGCTTTCATCTGTAGGAAGTCTACTTTTAGTGATTGTATTGGTTTTCTTATTTATTTCAAGAAAGATTTTGAAATAGTACGATAGTCCATGTGAAATTAGAGGACATTTCAAGATTCGACAAAATTAAAAAATTTCCATATCTTTAAAAATAACTTTTCTTGCCAGATGGCATACATCAAAACTCACAAAAGTCTTTCTACTCACATTGAGCATACATAAAGACAACATCTAGTAGTAGACAAAAATTCTTAATTATTATCTCTATTGGTTCGTGGTAATGATCTCAACTTGTAGTCTTTCTGTACCTACCATCACACGACGAAGGCTTCTCTCAATATTTTTCAGACTCTTCTGGTCATACACATTGTTGTTCTCTATGCGTTCTAGTTCTTTCAGGAGTCGAGTCCTCCTAAGTTTGTCATTTCAAAGTATACTCAATAGTTCTTGAGTAGAGGTCCGCATCTGGCAGTCGTCTAGTAAATTTTGGTTCTTAATTTTCTTAGTGTGATCGAGGGAGTCACGAAAAAAGGTGAAGTGTTCTATTGTGGGTTGTCTATTAGTGTCCATCACATACATGTGTTCACTCATTGAGTTCATCTTAAACAAATTATGTTTTGTAGTAAAAATAAAATAGACAAAAGTATGTAAATTTTCAAAATTTTCAAGATTTCAAATGACAAGAATTTTCAAGAAAAGATTCCATTGTCATCAAATTAAACTAATCATAAAAAAGTGTTGATCAGGATTTTCAAAAGAACTTTTCTCCAAAATAAACAGTTTCCCTAAAAATTTTATAAATTTTCTTACTTTTGCCACAAAATATATCAATAAGGCATTTAGTTTCCAAAAATGTCCAAACAAAATTGATCATCTTAAAATATGACCTTGCAAGTGCACAAGTTTAGATGTACTAGGGAAACTACAAGGGTGTCGAACCACAGGGATTTGTCCATTACCTTGATTTAATCCCCATTATATAAAATACTTTGTAACATTAGATTTCCCAAATTATTCTAAAACAAATAAAAGAAAATCTAAAATAGTTTTGAAATAAGAGAGGAGAAGGCAGTCTGGAATCTCTCTTGGATTTTAGACTCATAGAAAATAAACCCTATTTTCTTTCTATTAATGAATCCCAGGTACCCCCGCTCTAGGCTACAAGCTCTATCGCTTCGTATATAAATTGATTAGATCTAATCATCATTAGATAAATCTAATCGTCAAGGCATCATTGCACGAACCAACAAAAACTACCCTACAAGGCCTAGTCCGTCAGTGAATATCCTATCTAGGCTAACCCCAATCCCTACAAGGCGACTGAGATTAGTCTAAATAAGATTACAGTGTTACCATCTCGTTCTCGATATAATCGGAACCTCGAACATGCAATCGTACCATAAAAATAATTCAAAGATAGAAAAGGAAATATAAATTCATTAAAATACTTTTTTGAAATTTACAAGAGATCTAGCCCGAAGCTTTAAGCACACATCGAATCAGAGACCTTCATCATCGCTGAATCAGTCTCTGATTGATGATCACATTCAATCTCCCTCTATTTCAAAACTAAACCTAACCTAAACTACAAAAACTCACACCAGAAGCTCTCTAGAAAAGCCTGTCATGCAAGTCCCCTCAAACCTAACCCTAGGGTCCTTATTTATAGAGTATAAAGCTCTAGCACAATTATACACGGCAAGAAACTTTAAGGATCCCTAAAAATCCTCCAAGGAAGAAGAATTCGAAAAGAAATCTGCACGGCTTGAGTTATCTAACTTTTAGAAGAGAAATCCAGAGAAGATCTCGACTGCCAAAGCTATCCACAGTTGTACCTAATTTTTTCCTTGAAAACTCTATTGTGATCGGTCGAAACTAGGTTCTCGACTGGTCGGGCTTCAGATTTGATCTTTAGGTTGAAGATGATTCGCGAAGCTTCAAAGTAAATTGAACCTCTGACCGGTCGAACAGGTTCTGACTTGTCGAATATATATGCTTATATTTCCTTATTCTGCTTGTTTGATTTCTAACCGGTCGAACAAGTTTTTACCGGTCTGTCTTGAAATTTCTGAAGCTACTAAGAGTTCATGCTGGTCCAAACTGGTACTTCGACCTATCCATTTGGACTCTCTTCTTTTGTCTTGAACTACTCTCTACTGAGCTATCCTGACCGGTTGAATCTTCAGTTGTGACTAGTCAGAGAGACCTTTTAGTACCACCCTTAAGCTATTTTCCTTGGATTCTTGCCTTTACTTTGGGTTTTGCTCTTTTAAAGCATTTATCGCTTGTCCCACTTTTACACCTGTTGCAACACAACATGAACTACAAGCATACATTAGTAGTCAAATGAGGGCAAACAAGGCCAAGATTTAGGGATAAATTATACTACTTTTGAGACCGATCGCACCCCCAAACATCAACTTTGCTAGTCCTCGAGCAAAGGCAACTTTCAAACATAACCCAAAAGCAACTAACCTAATAATATATAAGCTAATCTATTGAAATAAAAGACACTTTCGTAGGGAGAACGATTGCATTTAGCATATGCAACAGGCCTTTAAACCCCTAGGTGATCCCTTGTGGAGGAGTTGTCTCATGAGGGTTTTCAGTGAAGACACCCAAAAACTTTCAAAACAGTTTTCAAAATATCGGTAAAAGAGTTTTCAAAAATGATATATATACTTTTAAAATCAAAACCTATAATCATTTCAGCATGCAAATTTCATTTTCAAATACCGATGCGATAATAATTCTACTGTTTCTTATTCTAATTAACCCAATGCTCCAATCCTTAGACCAATCTTTCATCCATGCCTAGAGTGTGACAGCCTAGATTTCCTTACCCAAAATATGTGCTGTCAGATCATACACATGATCTGAATTATAGAGTCATTATTGGTATCGAGGTGCTTTACTCCTTTTGTGACAGCTCGATCTTCCTCGAAATAGAAGATTGGAAAGATCGGGTCATCAATCTTTGGTAAGTTTACTTAAATGCGGAAGCAAAGTGTGCAGATGTGAAAGCAGAGCTACAAGGCAACACATATGGCATTATAAACCAACAAGGGATTCCCATCATTCCACCTTAACAAAATAACTAACTATACAATCCTCCCATGAAGGCCGACCTTCACCTAAACAGTGGGCAAAACTATACAAAATTGTGCGTGAGTCTAAATAATATATTGTACCAAGTATAAAAAAGAAACAAAACAATCTGCACTCCGTGGAGATTCAAAGAAAATAGGCTAAGGAAAGAACTCCTCTGGTGGCTCTTCCTCTTCATCCAGATTGTAATTAGGATTCCCTTCTTTTTTCGGAACACTCTCAAGATCTTCACCTGTAGCTGTGAAGTATAGTCGAGGAAGGAGCTACAATCCAAGCTCCGTAGGGACAAAACAATGCTAAATCATACTTCATCATTCTATTTCATGGCATTGATGAATACGTAAAACAGTTTCAAATAAATATTGTATCAATTACATTGGAATATAGGAAAGCATTTAAACTCATGATCTTAAAACATATCATGTCATGATGAGGCTAACATACAGAAACAATGCAAATCAGATGTAAGAAATCAGAACAGAACTCATAGCATATCAATGGAAACAAGCGTATAAAGATGGGAGTATTGATAGCAGAAAATCGAACATATAAGATCACATAGCCAAGAATCAAAACATTTCATATCGGATAGCAGAGAATCAAAACAAGTCATATTAAATAGCAGAAAATCGAGAGCATATCATATTGGATAGTAGAGAATCGGAACAAGTCGTATTACATAGCAGAAAATCGAGAGCATATCATATCAGAGTTCATTAGTGTAAGTATCTCGTAACGGGAACAGAGTAGTCCGTAGCGGACACAGGGTCGTAACCTCAGGACTCCACCCCTCTCTTGGAAATTCTACTCCCCTTACAACTAACGTATATTCAGAACAAGTCTCATTGCAAGGCATCTCGTAGCGAGAACTGAGTAGTCCGTAGCGGACACAGGGTCATAACCCCGGGGACTCGACCCCTTCATGGAGGCTCCACTCCTCGTTGCACATGATTTCAGAATCAAACATATCAATCACATATACATAGATCGAAATTCAAGAATTTAGAATGGCACGTACATAGATAAGAATTTTGGAATTCAACGAGTCGAATGCATAAATATGTCATGGTACAAAGTGAATGATCATGTGCGGAAAATCAAAACTTAACTTTTCGAAGAGTTTCAATATACACATATAGCACATTGCTAAAAACATATAATTTCATTTGATAATCACATCAGAAACCATGAATCAAGAGAACATATAATCAGGCACCGAGAATCTTCCCTACCTTTAAGTTGGAAACTTGCGAACAAAATTGTACGAATCAAAGCGCAATTCCCCTCAATGGTTCCTCATATTTACCCTAGACCACATATTGTACATATTCTAAGTGTTAACAAATCGTACTTGGCAGAGAACAAGGTCTCATTTGGCGTTAAAGGACAAAAACCCAAGTTCATAAAATCAAGGTATCTCACTGCGGCGAGCTAGAGTGTCGCCGCGATGAGGTATACAGATTCCATGTGGCACACACTGCCACGCCGTGGTGAGTTTTCACAGAGCCGAAATGGCCTGCAAAACTCCATAGCACTCGCCGCGGTGAGCGCTTCAGAAGTCCCCTCATTGTAACGAGGTTCAGGGTCTCCGTGGTGAGTCTGATGACACTTGCATACCTTTGGTTCTTTCTTCCAAGTCCGAAAATTATAATCTTCTCATACAGTTTCCATTCTAAGTAGTTAACCTATCCTAGTTTCATATCATAAATGCCAGTTATGGCATTCTACTTTAATTTAATATGCATGCAATGTCCGAAAACATCGAAATCGGAGGAATTCGGCTACTGTGCCTCTCACGCTTCTGATCTTCAAAATTTATTTGCATGAATTTTCAGAATCGACTAGATGGATCCTAAACTTATGAAATCTAGGTTTATGAGATAGAGTTAAGACATTTAACTTCACGAATTCTTCTTATGCGAAGTCTCCGGTCTTTGGTGTTGGGGTCTCTCATGTTTGATGGTTCAATCTCTCTCCACTTCGATCTTGACATGTGGAAATCGAAGCTCTAATATGATCAGAATGGGTATGTGTTCTAGTTACAGTAGGAGAAGGATTTCGAAGTGATCCAAGTGCTGAGATGTTTACAAGAAATTGAGGGGAGAGATGGTTTCCTTTTCTCTTTTGGTTGGCTTCTCTCTTCCTAAATCAAGGTCTCTAGATAAAATGCATGCAACTTATGCATGGAATTGCTTCATATGTTTGGGGTGTAGCTTTAGTGTGTGACCGAAACACTCGGTATGGTGTACAGGTCTTAAAACAACATAAAGGAAAATAAACCAAAAGCCAAAACTTAAGGTTTCAATGAACCTAACATGCCTTGATCTCATGACCTAGTGTTCAATAGCTAAGCCCTTTACCAGTAGTGCTCTAAAGGTGTTTGTGTACTAGTTACACAATCTAATATTTAGGTCCTATTCCAAAGGTACCCAGTTCTCAATAACGGCTTGGTTTATCTTGGTTATCAAACGTAAATTGTTTTCGGTCTCGAGTACTAGTACATACTTGGAGAAATTGGGTCTGAAATCTCTAGGGTGTTACATAGAGTGTCATGTGTTCATGTGCCAATGCATAAATCGTTCTATTGCCGAATTAATTCAAACAAGGAACCATCAGATCACACGTCTCAACCCAATCCTCACTTTAGGTATACACTCATGACAAATTTCCCCCGATGGATGGTGTAGACATGCTGTTTTTGCCTTCTCGAAGTATACAGACAAGTTTGGACAACCTTAAACCTTGCCCATGACTCTCAGAAAGGGATCGACCCTCTCTGAAGGCCTTAAAACACCAAACACGGGGAATTTATACTGAAACAATAGTATATGGTTGAGACCTGAACTAAAACCCCAGCTCATAGGCTCAGACCCGGCCCGGCCAGGGAAGATCCCGAATTACACACCTGATAAAGGGTGCACAATTCAATTGCACACATGGATACATGCGCGCAATTGGTCCCACTTAGAGCAGGTCACCCCTTTCTACAGGCCACCCTAAGACTTGAATTGCTCACCTTCTCCAGGGCACATAATTCGATTACGCTCTGTACTTGATGTGCTCGATTGGTCCCATTTGGACTAGGTTTTGACTTTCGTAGACTGCCTGAAGACTCAAATTTCACACCTGATTCAAGGCGGGTCATTTGATTACATGCTACACCACGCGTGCGCAATTGGTCCTCGGTTGGACCTGGTCTCTAATTCCCATGACCGCTCGAATTCCTGAATTAAGCGCACTACATCATACGCTTAATCAAATTGCGCACTGCCCACAAGGCGCGTAATTAGTTCCAAGTTGGAACTAGGATTGTCAGCTATGCCGGTCAGTCGGTCACTTACCAAGTCCGCGCCCGACTCAAATTGGATTAAGCGCCCCGGACAGGGGACGCAATCCAATTACACGCTAGGGAACAGGTGCACAATTGAAATCGATCCACCATAGCGCACTAGCACCAGGGAGCATAATTAGCCAGATACCTATTAAAAGACCCCCTTCCTCACCAATTTCACACCATATTTCATAGCAATCTCTCCTCCCTTAAGCTTGGCTCTTCTTTGAAATTTTGAGGTTCTCAAATAAAGGGGTTGAGCTGCTTTTCTAGGCTTCTAAAACTATGGACTTTGCTCTAGGATCCCTAGGTAGTTAGGCTAGTGACACTGGCTAGCTAGCCCTGACTCTCGAAGGAGTATTAGAAGAATAAGCGCCTCTAGAATTAGATCCTTAGGAAACCCCTGCCCAAGTTCTTAGCCTAGAGCCAATTAGGTCCCTAACCTTCCCCATTTTTTAAACCCTAGCTACTCGATTTTCCCAAGGGAGTTTACGAAGGGTACCCAGGATCAACCCAGGTACAGAGAGTACCTGCGTTTATCCTGCTAATCCTTTTTTAAAGTAGGATTAGCAGGATTAGGAAGTTAGACTAGATAGATCTAGGCTATTTTTAGCTGCTGGAGTCGGCCAACCGACGTTCAGTAGATGGGTCAACCTGCGTCCCGCAAAGTATGATCAGTGATGTGTTACAGCGTTGATAAATATCTACAGCTAGCGATCGAATCACCCAGGTACTCTCTGTTTAATATTCCCCTTTTCCTTTCAGCATTTAATATTTTCTAGTTTATTATTCACCGCTTTCTGCCAGAGTCAGGGTGGACCAAATTGGGCCACTACTCTTAGGGACTGAAAGGGACCTAGAAAAAGTGCGTACCAATAGATGGGTTACTTTTTCACTGACCTGTGAGATGGAATTATAATAAAATTAAAGGATCTCACATGATATAAGAAAGACGCTGTATCAAAGAATTTAAAAACAATCTCACAAAGAATGATGTTTGTATTCTAAGCATGTTATATCAAACACCATAGGCATTGCATCATCACTCTTCGCAAGTAATTTACCAACCGAGATTGGATCAAAAAGGTCTTTTTCAGGGTTGTAATGGGGCTCCGGTGATGGTGATGAAAGAAAGGGAAATTGGATTCAAATTTCTCTAAGAAACAGGAAAAAGAACGCATTTGATTTTTCTCATTCTCACTCTTTTCTGTTTTAATTTTTTCAGAATATTTCTTCTTGCTTCTTATCAACTTTCTCCTTCTCTTCATTACTTCTGTCTTTTTGGATACCATCTCACATTTTTCATTTCTTCATTTTTCTACCTCTTGCACAAAGATATATATGATATATATATATATATATATATTTTTTTTTTATTAATTTTTTTTTTTCTCTCTTTTTTTCAAAGATATTTATGTCAGATGCTCCTAGTAAACACCACTCTCATGCCTCTCCACTTACTCTCATCCCTTATTCCCAATTTCTCAGAGATTGAAGGGTAAAGCTTAAATTTTCTAAAATGGTGTCAGGATATGGTTAACATGGCTTATGAAGAAACATATAAAGGCAAAATTTTCAACAAGCTCAACGGGGGTGCAAAAAGGTAAATCTGTGTGAGGTGAGGCATTTTGGGCACAAGTGAGCCAAAGATGGCCTTTGATCATTTCCTTTCGAGGTGGTAACGATGACTATATGTTTTGAGTTCAAATGCAATGAGTTCTGGAGCAATGATATGACAATGCAAAACCAACAAACCGAGATGAAGTGTATGAGATTAAAACAATTAAACATGGATTCCAAAGATACTCTTAATTTATTTTAGCACTCATCAAGAACGAGGAAAAATTTCTAAAGCTCACGGGTATAGTCTTTTTTTTAGAATCCTAGAATTCCAGATTTGAACCAATCTTTTGATTTTCGGACCTAAGCATGGCAAAAGTGTAAAAATTTTTATAATCACAGAATTCAGACCGATCTATAAATGTTCACAAAGGAATTAATTATCCTAAACAACAACAGTTTCATCATGGCATGAATATTTTTTTTTAAAATAAAAAATTTGCATGAATCTTTGATTACATTTTGAAAACTACGGCAAACTGAGCTATGATGGTTTTAAAAACAAAATATGGTATTGAGGGTGTATTTATAACAGTGATTCAACATAATATATAGAAAAATAAGAATTATAAACCACACATTTAGCACAACACCCCCAAACCTAATTGGTGATATGTCCTCATTGCATAAAAATAATAGATATGTACCGCAACAAGAAGGCAACATAAAAATATAAAATCAAATCAGTGTAAGCACCAAGACATACCACTTACCATCCCTTACGCTTCCAGGTAGATGAAGGAGGAGGAGGCAGAGTTATTGTGACATCCTTCCTACGAGAGGAAGGAGGTATCCTGCATAAATCTTCATCATTAGCATCTAGAATAATGGGGGACAATCGGTCTCGTAAATTATTCATTTCTTTCTCTCATTGTCTATGTGCCACCGCATGTTTTAATGCGACTGTCACAAAGGATTGAGCATCTTTCTTGTGGTAGTACCTCTCATAATTCCATTTATGCTTCATTGCCTCATAATCCTCTTTCATTGTAAACCAATTATCCTAAAGTGACACTATCAATGATCGCTCAGCCACCAAGGCGACGTTAGATCGATGAAGTTCCTCCTCAAGGGCATCTGTATACACTCCCATAGCGTGGACAAGAGCGGCATCAACGATCACCTAGGGCCGAATAGGTTCTTCTCCAAAAGGCACAATGGCCTAGGTTGAAGGATCTGACGCAACGAGATCAAGTGAACCCTCATTGTATACAACCAAAGCTAAAGAGGTCCCATCATTGGGCACCTCCAGAACATTCCCCTCTGTGACTGGGGAAGAGGACCTGAGCTCCTCAAGATCTATTGGCCCAGGAGCAATACTGGCCTCTGGATCTTCGAATGAGGATGGAGGAGTCGGGTCAGTGGGCTCCGAAGTAGGGGCCTTAGGTGGGGCCATGACTGATCCCTCCCCCATAAAGGGTGCATCAGAAGGACGTGTAAGGAGAGGACTGGGTGGAGGTGCAGGTCTGCCATCCTGGGAACACCCACTTGGACTTGTCCTTGAAAGTAATATAGAAAGTCCCCTTAACACCTCATGTAACAACCCTCTCACAGAAGCGAGCTTAGCATGAATCTCAAGCTGCCCCACCTCCAAAGCATGGAGGCGCTACTCCATCATGGATTGAGATGTGTTCAGGAAAAATTAGTCCACGGATGGGGTAGTGCTCCCACGAATGGCCTCTTCAAAGAGACCACTATAACCACCGACACCGATGTCAAAGGTGTTAGTAAAGAACGCGGTGGAAGGTAAAGAAGATGTGATAAAAGGGTACACGCTCCGATGTAATGATAATTTCCGAAAAAAGCATGATAACCTGAAGTGCAACTATAGATGCGGGCATGAAACAAGTCTTGACCCAAGGGAATGGAGATGGGGGTCAAGGAGATAGAGGGGAGTGTAATGTATCCCTTGTCTCAAGTAGTGGTGATGATGAGGGCGTAAAAGGTATAGATTGGGCAAAGGAAGGGATCGGAATGGTGGAGTTGGCTGCCCCGGTAGCAGATTCAGCAAGGTCAGGGACGGAGACATCTGGTGTCTCTGTCAGAGACACAAGCTGAGAAGAAACGACAACAACTTACTCTGCAGTAGTGGGTCAGGCATTTCTCCATTGTCTTGCCTCATAGAGCTTAGGCAAAGCAGTTAATGGTGGTTCTAGAAGGTAGATCTTGTACCCTTGAAGGAGTAACAAGTGTGTGATTGCTCGTCCGCACAAGAGTCAAATCAGCTTCTTGTGGACGTGCAGTGCAACCAGTTTCTTAAGGGTATCGATGAGACCGAAGAAAACTAATTATACCGGTGCCACCCACCAGCCTTTAATGACAGTGTAAAGGACCCTTAGTGTTGGTACACTCTTTTCCTGGGCCCCTTTCGGTCCTAGAAAGAAGTGGCCCAATTTGGTCCATGTGGACTTTTGTTGAAAGCGAGAGAATAATAAAGTAAGAAATATTATTTGGTGAAATTAAAGAGGTGAATTCTAAATGGGGAGTACCTGGGTGATGCGATCTCCATCTGCAGATGTTTATCGATGCTGCAACACATCATTGATAATGCACGGGGAGATGCGAGCTGACTCCTTTATTGAACATCGGCTGGTCGACTCCAATAGCTATGGGTTGTCTATGATCTAACTAGTTTGGTTTCCTATTCCTATCTATGAAGAAAGGTTGTGGCCCGTTACGCTTTGGAGGATCAGCCCCGTTCCCGGGTATCCTCCGTAGCTTCATTGGGCAAATCAGGTGGCTAAGGTGGGGAAAACTTGAGAAGGTTTAGGGACCTAGTGGGCTCTCGGCTAATAATTTGGGTAGGGTTTCCTAGGGCTATCTAGGGCTAAAAGAGCTTATCCTTCTTGTACTATTTCGAGAGTTAGGGTTAGCTAGCTAGTGTCACTAGCCGGACTACCTGGGGATCTTGAAGAAGAGTTTATAGTTCTAAAAGCCTAGAAAAGCAACCCAACTCCTTTCTTTAGGAGCCCGAGAGAGAACCTCAAAATTTCTAAGAAGAAGAAGCTCGAAAGAGAAGAGAGAAAATGATTGAGTTGGTGTCCTCAATGGCTGTGGGGTAGGGGTCTTTTTATAGGTATCAGGGTAACTACGCCCCCAAGGGTTGGTTCGTAATTGCTGGGTCGGTTCCAATTGCGTGCCCTATCCAGCACGTGTAATTGGATTGCACGCTCTATCCGGGGTGCTTAATCCAGTTTGAGTCGGTCACGGACTCGGTGAGTGATTGGCTGACTTGCTCGGCTGGGGAGTTCTAGTTCCAACTCACTTGAAACTAATTATGCGCCTTGTGGTGTACTCATAATCCAATTAAGCACCTGATTCTGTGTACTTAATTGAGGAATTTGGGCGGTCATGGGAATTAGAGGCCAGGTCAACTGGGGACCAATTACGCGCTGGTGATGAAGCATGCAATCGATTACACATCCTGTTATAAGCACATAATCAGGTCTTCAAGTGGTCTATGAAAGGTGGAAAGCTAGTCCAAGTGGGACCAATTGCGCGCTGGTGATGGGGAATGTAATCGGATTGCGTGCCCTGTCCGAGGCGCATAATTAGGTCTTCAAGCAGTCCACAAGAAGAACAAACCTGGTCCATGTGGCACCAATGGCGCGCATGTATCCATGCGTGCAATCAAATTGCGCACCCTGGTTCAAGTGCTTAATTCAGGATCTTCCCCGGTCGGGTCAGGTCTGAGTCACAAAGCTATTATTTCAGCCTGGGATTCAACCATAAACTATTTTTTTAGTATATGTTCCCATATTTAGGGTTTTAAGACTCCTGAAGAGAGTCAATCCTTTTTCGAGAGTCGTGGGCAAGGTCAAAGGTTGACCAAACATGTTTGTGTACTCTGAGAGGGTGAAAATGGGTGTCTACAGATGCCCCTCTTAGGCCCATTCTTGTATAACAAGGACTCATCGAAGAAGTAGAAACCCCTCTTTCAGGGAGCCTTCTTGTTTCTTCAAGTGATCACAAGTGTGGACCATGGAGTTAACATGAAATGTTTGGCTTTCTTATCTATCAGCACAAGCTAAAAGGAGCATTCGGGGACTAGAGTGTAGCTGTCGAATTGTGTATCCTCAACCGCGGGTGTAAGTGGCATCCCATCGCATATCGCGACATGCTGCATATCGTAGTCAAACGAAGGAAAATTGACACAATTGAGGTATGGGTTGGCATCATACGAATGTCCAGAGACAAGGTCACGTGACCAGATAATATGATATAATATGATGGCGAAGGTTTTCGTAATTCATGTCACGATGGGCACGTCAGTCCTCACACCAATGATGAGTTAGGAGTCCCTTTCTGGTGGACATTTATGATTTCTTGAAGTTGAGTATACTCGTCGTTTGATTTCCCAGGGGAAAGAACGGATTGGGGTGATGAGAGGTGAAATTTGATAGATAAGGGATTTCTAAAAGGTTGAGTTTTTAACTTAAGATCAATTTGGTGGTAAAACTTTGAAAAATGTGGCTTCCAAGACGTCACTGAGCAAATCCATCGGTACGGAATTTATGGACCCGACCTTTGTTTGGTTGTCAAGACGATGCTCGATATGTTGGATGCTCCGTCTAACCTTCTCACAAATACTAATGATTGTCTCTTATGGGATGACTACAGTGATTCACAGATTGGGAGAGCAGGTTTTGAAAATGTTTGACTTAATATTAGTTAATTATAGTTTATTTTATAAGAATATCAAGTGATAAGGAGATGATACATACCTGATTCATTATCAGCAGGAGTCTTTTATGATGGGATGTGATGATTATTGCAATGGGACATTTGGGGGGTTCGGATTTACTGTTGGCTTCTTTGCGATGGGACATTGGTGATCCTTCCCTTCTGATCGCGTGCTCTCATAATCAGTGATGGGATGTTACTTACCTGATCTATCATCGGAAGACCCTTGTATTGCTCGTGATGATGGGGTGCGATGGGACATCAGAGTCTTCTCTCCTCTTCCATTTCTGTTGTGGTGAGGTCTGATGGTTTTTGGCACAATGAGAACTTTGGGGAGGTCTGGGCTTGTTCCCTACTTCTTCGCGATAGGATATTGGTTGAGCTTCTCTTCTAGTTGCGTGTTTGAGTAGGTCTTCGATGAGACTTAACGATTATGCGATGGTACATTCGGGGAGGTGTGATTTGCGATGGGATATTAATGTTCCTCCCCTCCGGTTGTGTGTAGTGACAGCTAGTTTTGTTTCTGCTGTTAGTGATTGTATGGTCGGTTTGGTTTCGTGATGGGACAGTGGCGGTTTATCTCTTCCTTGACATGTCTTGGGTTATATGATGGGTTGTGTGATCGTGTCGCGGGTTTGGTTGATTGGGGTTAAGGATTCATGTGATGGTGATTGTGATTGTGTATGAATTTCTTCATGATGGGACATGTTTTTGTGCGATTAGACTTTGGCAGTCCTTTCTTCGGTCGGTGTGTGGGGTCACGCGATGGGACAAGCAAGACAACTCGTTTTCTGATCGCAGTGGGATGGTAGGTGTGACTTGTCTTTATTATCCTATCTTTATTGTGATGGGACTTTTGTTATTTTGGTTTGCCACCTATTTTCTATTTTCCTATTTATTTTTATTTTTGGGGCTTTGATGGGCCTGTTTTGTTATTTTTATGTCAGCTTATTTGTTAGAATGGTGCGAGTGGCAAGTATTTTGAGTTGTGATGAGACTGCGGGGAGTATGATTTCTAATCCGAGTTGCAATTGTCACGATGTCATCATGTATATTTATGGGGGCATGATGGGGACGTCGTTATATGAGTCTACGCGATGAGACAAGGGTGTCTGGAGGAGGAGAATTGTTAAGAGGACTTTGCTAGACGTATGTGCATGTCTAGAGGTTGATGTTGTATGGGTAATTGTTTTCGGTTTTTGAGATGTGTGTGTGTGTATGGGCAAGGATGTATTTTGTTGGGAAATTACCCGCAGCTTGATGGTGTTCAATTCAGTTACACACTGATTCAATTGCGTGTGATTTGTTGGTCAGTGGATTAATTGCATGCATAGAGTGTGGTGTGTATTATGATTATGCGCGGGCTTTGGCATGCGTAATTGAAGCATCGGTGGGTTGCAAGGAGAGAGTGCGCGAGTGAGTTTTTGAATTTTCCAGACAGAGTTGTGCGCGTGATATGAATTGTACGCATTTTGATAGGTGCGGGACTGGTTTGTCATTTCTCCGCTTTGATGGAATGCCCAATTGTGCGTGTGTGTGCAATGGTGGGCTCTCGTGAGTCCTTTGCGATGATGCGCTCTTTTATAAAAATATAGAGTCGCCACCCAGAGCTTTTGGTGTCTCGGGAAATCCAATCAATATTGAAAGCACCGAAGTACAAAAATATGACTCTGATTTATCGATTCACGCCAAAGGCTCTTGGGTAGGGGCTTCAGTTATCGATAGGGAAGGGGTTAGGCACCTGATCAACCCACTCGTAAGCAGTCTCTACTTATGGCCAAATAAAAAGATATATATATATATATATATATATATATATATATATATATATAAAGCAGCACTCCCCCTTTACCCGAAGGTACTCTGACCATACTTACGCCCCCCGCAATCACTGAAATTTTGGCAGTGTAATGGCACAAGTTCAAGGATAGGGGAAAAGCAAAGAAGGTAAAGGAATAGAGGGGAGAGCCGGAGCACTCGGGCCCCTGTAGCACCGTTGTGGTCCTTCGCGTGAGGGTGCCTCGGTGAACTTCCAATGACAAACCAGTTTATGGAATGGGTTTGAACCTGTAAGGTTTGGTAGCTAGAGGATAGGAGAGGTAGGCTGAGGCTTTGAACTAGGCCAACCTAAGGGATTTATGATGGAAGATGGGGTCTAAGGGATGATTTTCAAATCTGGAATTTATATGGAAGATGGGTGTTTGCAAATGGAGGAGCTCTCTAGACTTTTCTCTTTTTTTGAAATTTTTGCAAGCGCTTAATCCAAGGGGGGGGGGGGGGGGGGGGGCTCTCTATTTGTAGAAAAGACGGGGATTAGTGAGGGGTTAAAGTCCTAATTGGGTTAGCAATTAGGTAATCCTAGATCTAAGGTTTTTAGGTTTTTCAAGTGTTTAGATAGGTGTGAATTGGGTTTTAAAGGTAGGTGATAGAGGGGGCAATAAACGGCTAAAGGGTTGTAAATAGAACAAATGTGGGTGCAACAGTCCTAACAAAACCAACCTCATTGGATGGGGTGGTCAACAAGTCAAACCCAATTTCGAAATCTGGCAAAAATCCTAAAAATCATTGTTCCTAAGCCTAGCGTATGTATTACATACGCCAGTTATAGGAACAGTGTTCCTGAGAAACTTGGGGTTCAGAACCCACTATAGGGTCCACAGAAATATCAATTTTGCCTAGCGTATGTATTACATACACTAGGCAAAATTCAGCCAAAATTGGCTTAGTGTATGTAATACATACGTTAGGCAAAATTTTGATATTTCTGCCTGAATTTCAAATTTCTGTAACTTTTGATCTATAGCTCGGATTGAGGCGATTCTTGGCTCATTGGAAAACTGAGAACATCCTATTGCCAATGGTATATGTCTAAGCTCTAGAAGAGTTTTGTGCAAACTATGAAATTCCTCTTTCCAACCACTGCCCGAGAGGGTTTTAAACTAGTTTGGGAGGGGTTCTACAGGTTAGGGTTGATTCTGAAGGGTCAGGGATAGGCTTCTAAGGGTTTGCGTTAAGTTCTAAGGGTTTGAAAAGTGCTCTCAGAAGCTCGGAGGGTACGCCTTTCTTGTAGTATAAGTTAATCGGGCCTTGGGCCAATTTTTGGTGTCTATAGATGCCACTCTTTTGTATTCGATCACTAATGATCGTATGCCAAAGAAAGAGGCATCTGGAGAGGCCCAAGGCATGCTAATGGGTCCATCGTACTCAAAACAAATCTCAAACATCATAAGATAACACGGTGAGTTTACAGAATCCCTGTATGTCAGGAAAAACATCCGTTCCGCAGGGTTGTCGATCCCCAGGCGCTTAGCGATATTGCTGGGCATAATAAAAATGGAAAGCCCAATGTGTTGGGAAAAATGTCTGCTCCTCAATATGATTTGATGAGGTGTGATGTTTGATTTTCATTCTAAATAAAACGGCCCTGTGAGCAGGGGGGATCGACCTATACTTCAAGACAGGAGTAAAGCAAAGACGCAAAGATCCACTGTTTGTGTTCAATCTTATGAGGCATTGATTGCCCAATTTAATCAGCCACGGGTGCCCCTATGCAAGGTTGGGTTCAAGTTTTTTGGGCGAACCCATCAATCTCGAGGTTAATTTAGAACAACTACCCGAGAGGAGTCAATGTTAGTGTGACAACACTTTTTGGGATTGTCTGCCCATTATTAAGCCACATATTTTTGGTATTTTGTGTTTATATATATATATATATATATATATATATATATATTATTTTTTACATTTGTTCGAGATTTTTTGAGCATGCTGTTGACAAGTGAAAAATACCATTTTTCACCCCTAAACTTAAGTCTTGATAGACCTTTGAGAGAACTAAATAAGTGTTTTAAGTGCCTATGTTGCAGCTAACAATAAAGACAGGCTTAACCATAAAAGCAGCTTAAAAGTGCCAAAAAGATGACAATCCATGTCAATCCAAAGGAAGGAAGTGAAGAAATAACCTCATCAGCTGTTGAAAGGCCTAAATGGAAGAGGCAAAGACCTGTAAGAGAAGCAGGGAACAATTCGAATAGAGAAATGCACTACAGAGTTCTTTTCGCAAAGAACCTGCACTTTTCGTAATGCACCTGGAACTCTACGAAAAGGACTAAAACTCTAGGCTTAGTTTTCGAAGAGCATCTGAACTCTTCGAAGAGAAGATTGAACTTTGCGAAAAGGAGAAAACACAATTCGAAGAGAGATTGAACATTGTGAAAAGAGCTTCAGAAGTCACAGCACTTTGCGAAAAGGCCCCTAAGCTCTGCGAAAAGGTATTCTGGAGATTCGTAGCTTTAACAAGGGCAATTCAGTAATCTGTTACACGCGTCCCAATGTGTTTTAAAATCTAGGGACATTCCAGAGGGTTCTAAGCATAAAGCGAAGGAATATTCCACCCCACGTGAGCACCTAGAGAGGGAATAAATTGGCTGGAACTTCTAGAAACTCTAACAAACTTTCAAAATGCATAACAGAATTGATGCCTTTTTCACCTGATTGGCTGAAACAGATCGAGGAATTCTGATTGGCCAGAACAGATCTCGATCCCCGTGCTCGACTACCATTGGTCAATACAGATCTGAGAACCTCTGATTGGTTGATACACATCTGAGCTGGACTTGGGGAAAGCTATAAATTGACGAATCATTTGCCCAATTAGGGCATCCAGATTTTGAGTTTCATTTCTAATCCCCCATTTCCCAGCCAGACAGCTTGTCTGTAATCCTTGTAATAGCCTACTTTGTACTTGCATTTGAGAGGCATGAGATCTGCTTGTAACAAGGAGAGTTTGCATCCAAGGCGCAAATCGAGAGTCAAGTAAGTCGTGCTCTGTAAATTGTAAGGATGAATTGTAAGAGGTTGTTGTAAACTATGCATTCTCCATTGGACTCATGTCAAGGGTTCCCTCTGATCTCCTCAGTACATTAGACTCCTTTAGATTCATTGTTGTGCATGCAATTTCCCTTGATTCATTAATCCTGTAAGAATTAGTGTTGGTAACCTAGTCTCTTACAACATTTGTAGTGACGTTTATTGTTCTGAATTGAGGATTTGGATTAAAGACTATTGGATGGTTTGTGGCCATTAAAGTGGACAGACCATAGCCATAAGCGTAAGCCTAATCCTTGAATTAGATTTATCTCTCTTACATCTGTGCTTGTAGCCAGATGAAGATTGGATCACCTCTGTTGAACTATGACTATTCTCATTAGATTTCAAAGACCAAATCAGATTTAGATATTACTTCTCCATCTTTGTTTCAATCACTCCCCCAACTCGGATCTGGATCATTTAGTTTTAATTTTTCTTTGTTTTTAGTTTGTTAAACGTGACAAATTCAAACCTCTCATCTTATCAGTTTTCTAGATAGGATAAGAAGCCAGATCTGGTAGCTCAGATCTGGAGGTTTATCTTACATTTTAGACAAATTCTCTATGGACGATCTTTCACTCACTTACTTTTAAAACTTGCTACAATTGGCCCTGATCTTGCAGGCTAATTCTCTTCCGACTGTGCTGATATTTCATTATTTTTTATATATAGTCTAGAGCCACTGTAATTTAGCAGCTATAAATCTGTTTTCAAAACACACATAAATCAAGCACACTAAGAAGCAATAACACATGCTTATTTACCTCTAAATATTTTTATTTTAGCATCACTTCTCGAACGGATTGAATGAAGGTCAATGCACTTTTTGGGAACATGTGCAATGGTGATCTAGCCACTCAAACCTTACTGCCAGGCCATCCCCTCCAAAAATGAATCAAAGTCCATTGGGGGCAAAAATAAGCCTAGCGTATGTATTACATATGCTAGGCCAAAATCTGAAGATTTTATGCCTAGCGTATGTATTACATACGCTAGGCCTAAATTCGGGGATTTTATGCCTAGCATATGTATTACATACACTAGGCCAAAAATGGGTTTAAAACGGTCGGGGACGACTAGGGACCCAAAAATACTCTTTTTGCCAAAAAAACTTTCTCTCCCTCTCTCCAAACGGAAACGGGAGTCTTACCTTGTGCTTCCCAGATTTAAATTAAACCCTTGGCATTGTGTCAGTGTTGCCATTGTTGATCATATGCGCACTTCCCACCGGACCTAGGGCATAAGCTTTTATCAAGGTAATCCATCTAAAAACCCCTTTCTTTTGAAATTTCTTTGATCTTATGCCAATGTGTGTAGACACCCCCATTTTGCCCTCTTGGAATATACAAACCTATTCGATCAACCTTTGACCTTGACCACGATCTCTGAGAAAGGACTAACATTTTTCGAAGACTTTAAAACCCTACACGGGGACCATGCACTGAAACAATAGTACATGGTTGAATCCCAAGCCAAAACAATAGCTCTGTGGCTCGAACCCGGCTTAAACTCAGAAAAGTCTCGAATTATGCGCCCCGTATAGCGCGCATAACTTGATTGCACGCCACATGGATGGTGTGCAATTGGTCCCTCTTGGACCAGGATTTCACTTCCTGAGGACCGCTTAGACCTTGATTGCACGCCCTCTCAGGCACGCATAATCATATTGCACGCTTTGTACCCAACGCGTAATTAGTCAGTTTTGGACTGGCCTTTTACCCTTCTAGAGACCGCCTAAGACGTGATTAAATGCCCTATCTAAAGTGTGTAATCAGATTATGCACTTCAACACTGGCGTATAACTGGTTCCTAAGCTAACCCGATCTCTAACTCCCTAGACCACCTAAAATTTGTTAATCAGTAAAAAATACTATTTTTCACCTCCTAACCTGACCTTTGATGGACCTTTGAGTTGACAAATAATGTGTCTTGAGAATGTTTTGTAGTTAGCAATAAATTACAGTCATAGTGCAGACATCCATCTAAAAATGCCAAGGAGAGACCTGCTGGAGAGTTGCATCAATACAGAATAGCTTCACCATGTGCTCATGTAGCCCAAAAGGCTAGCCATCAAGCAGATTCACAGAGCCTCAGAATTCTATGGCATTCACATGTGTCCAACTGTGTACACATGGGAGAAAAAGTAGCTACATTTGATGAAGAACGAACCCCTTAAAGGCTGCTGAGTGTTGGACAGATGAAAGCCAGCCCCTTAAGTGGTGTACAAGCTATGGAAGCAAAGAATCAAGCTTATCGAGCGGTTATTTTGACCTATTGAGAGGACTGGGTGCTGAAATAGAAGTTGTCGAGAGGTTATTTCAACATATTGAGAGGATCTGCTAATGGGCAATGAAGCTGTCGAGAGGTTGACAGAACTTATCGAATGGTTTAAACTGTGGAAGAGGATCCTGTCAACTAGTACAAATGGACTGGTTGAGAGGACCACTGAAGCAATCATCCTCGTGAAGTGCAGAACACCGAAATCAATCCTATCGACAGGTTCCCTGAACCTATCGAACAGACAGAGCCAACCTAGTAAGAGGATACTTGAAGCTGCACTGAATCGCACGAGGTTGCCATCAACTTGTCGAGTGGATGGCTGAAGCTAGCGCATCAGTTAAGCATTGAATTCATCCTATTGGGCAGCTCATCTAACCTGTCGAAGGCTACATACAACCTATCGAATGGAGCAACAATTATAATCAGAACCTATCGAGAGGTTCTCTTAACCTCTTGACGCACGAATTTGGAACTTCTTAGGGCAGCGAAGAATGCAGTTCACTTTAATGCTTTATTGCACATGGCCTGAGGCATGCTAACAACCCTTGAGAGCATTTTTGGAAGTCTAGGAACACGAATGAGAAACTCTCTAACTCCCCCACATGTACTTATCCAATTCAAACCAATTGGTGGGAGATTTTAGAGGTAAAGTCAGCCACATCAGCAGCTCAGAATAACATAATTATTCCCTTGAGTTCTGATTGGCTGAAACATATCTGAGACAGAAGGCAAGAGTATAAATAAAGGAGAAACCTAACAGAAGAACCATTCAGAAATTGAGAGAGTTCAGAGATTAATTTCGAGCTCCCTTTACCTAAAAAAATTCCATCCTTCTTCCCTCTTCCCCATTCTCTCTTTAGCCCAACCAATGTTGGCTAAATACTTGTAGCAGCTAGGGTGAGGTAGATTTGTAAAATTGAGAGGTTTGAGAGCTTTGTATGAGGATTAGATGATGCACAAACTGCAGATCTGAGAAGAATCTAGTGTAAGTTATTTTGAATCACTAAATTGTTGGTTGTAAAGTTCATTTAAATCTATAGATCTTGTGGTTCCATTAGATTCTCAATTGGATTTATGTATTTGGGAATGCCCATTCATTTAAACTTTAGACCTCTTGATAGCCATTTGATCTTCCTAGGTTTAATATTCTTGTAGATGCCTGAGCTTGTACCATTGCATCCACAACATCTGTAGTAATTTTATTATTCTAATTGAAGCCTTTGGATTGAAGGAAATCCCTAGGATGATCTGTGACCATTGAAGTGGACATATCATAGCCTTCAGATCAATTCAATCCTCTGGTTTAGATTGGATTTTTCAACCTTGCATCTGTGCTTGTAGCCAGATGAAGGATAGCTGCAAATCAATCCCCTGCATTGCTGTTTAACCAATAAATTTTCAGTGAGACCAAATCCCAAGCTGCTATTCTCCACCTTTGAATTTTATTCCCCAAAACCTTTTCTATATTTCTTTAAATCTGTTATCTACTCATCTCTGGATCATTTGCATTTAGATTTATTTTCCTGTAGTTTAGTTAAAAGTGACCACCCCTAAAACATCTCCTCTTTCCTTTCCTACTTTGTTTTAAGTTAGAATAGATTAGAGTGCCTGATATGTTCTAGATCTAGAGATTTACTATATTCTTCAACACATTTCCCTGTGGACATACCCCTACTTAACTTTTAAAACTTACTACAACAACCCTGAATTCTTGCAGGCCTCTGCCTTACCTTGGTGTCTTTTGCTGTGATTTTTCTTCTAGTTTACTATTTTTAATATCTTAATAATTACATGGTATAGCAGGGTAATTTTGAAAAATTATGAGGTAGTTAAGCCAAGTGCAATGGTATTAGTAGGATAAAAATAAATTTAGCAGAATTTCAACTGAGTGATTTGAAAATGTAGGATAGACTGTTTAATGCTAGGATCTTATAAAATTTTAGCACTTCCATGAGGGAGATCATAAAGAAATTTTTATCATAATTAGTATATAGTGAACCATTAAGGAGACAAAAAGTAAGAACTTGCCTTGCGAATCCAAAGGAAGACCATACCCAGTGAGACTTGGGCCTGTAAAATTCTATTTAAAGAGTGTTTGACATTTTTTCTACTCAAAGGACTGTTTGAATTTAGTTCTTCTCACTAGAAGTTAGGCACTCCAAATTGGAGCAAAGTGACCGCACTCATGACATTGAAGATATGATGAAAGGCCATCCCTTGGACAATTTGAGCTAAAAATCCCTACCCTTTGAACTGCCCTTATATACACCATTTGAGCCAGAAAATTCCATTCTTCTTTGACAAAAACCAAAACATTTTTTGAACCTAAACCTCTTGACCTATTTCAGTGCACTCTTAATCTAAGAATTCAAGAGGTGGAGGGAGAAGTAAGGTACAGGAGCAAGGTTTGATATTTGGTGGAAGGAGAAGGGCGAAAATCTAAGAAAAATAGTGTATCAGTTGTGTCGCTGTGGCATTCCAACCCATAATAAAAATGAGAAAAATACATAAGAAAAGCATACAAAAGGAGAAAAAATAAAAAAAACAAAAAACAAAAAAAAAAAAGAGAGAAAAAGAAAGAGAAGTCACTTCATTGGAAATTTTGAAAAAGAAGAAGAGAAGATGGCCACTTCAAATCTGAAAAATATCAAGAAAAATGAAGATGTGCTGAAATAAACGTTGTGAAGTTGCAAATCACCTCCTTACCTTTCTGATTTCTCAATTTTGAATCCCTCTTAACCTTTGATTCTTTATAAAACTTCACCCATAAGCCACATTAAAACTCAATAAAAAGACCTTAATAATCTGAAGTTGATTGAGCTGTCATGTGGAGATGAGGAGCTGTGTGATCTATGGTGAATAGAGTTAGAAGATTTCAGGAATTATAGCAACTGCCTATGCTCATGCTTGTAGTCCTATTTGAGGGTTGTAACTGCTATTGAGCTTGAGTGAAATCATTTGTGAGAGTATGCCTGTGAGAACATTGGGTCTAAAATTAGATTTATTTAGGCATTGTTTAAAACTGCTTCTCCAATTAATGGTAACTTACATATTATTTTGCACATATTATTCTCTTGATGATCTCAGATTGGTTGTGACAAGTTTGAAAAAGACTTCAAGTATTAAATTGTTTATATTTACTGCTTTGAAACTTCTGAATTTGAATAAGCAAGGTATGGAATGAAGTTGAATTTGTTGGAATCTAACTTGTAACTAGTTGCACTTGATTTAACTATGTTCATATTGAAGTTTGTGAGTAACATCACCGGAAACTCTCAGGAGACTTCACTCCTCCACTAGGGATCACCTAGGGGTGTGAAAGGCTTGATACATATGCTAAATGCATCTATGCTCCCTACAAAAGAGGCATTTTTTATTTTCAATATTTATTTTAAATATTTTCTTTGCTCAGGGACTAGCAAAGCTTAGGTTTGGGGGTGTGTTATCAGTGAAAAATATTATTTTTCACCTCTTAACCTGACCGTTGATGGACATTTGAGTTAACTAATAATGTGTCTTGAGAATGTTTTGTAGTTAGCAATAAATTGCAGTCATATTGTAGACATCCATCTAAAAGTGCCAAGAAGAGACTTGCTGGAGAGTTGCATCAATACAGAACGACTTCAACATGTGCTCATACAACCCACAAGGCCAGCCATCAAGAACATTCACAGAGGCTCAGAATTCCATGGCATTGATATGTGTCCAACTATGTGCACATGGGAGCAAAAGCAGCTGCATTTGATGAAGAACGAACCCCTAAAAGGCTACTAAAAGCCATCCCCTGAAAGCCATCCCCTCAAGTGGTATACAAGCTGTGGAAGGAAAGAATCAAGCTTATTGAGAGATTATTTCAACCTATCGAGAAGTCTGGGTGCTGAAATAGAAGCTGTCGACAGGTTATTTCAACCTATCGAGAGGATCTGCTGATGGGAAATGAAGTTGTTGAGAGGTTGACATAACCTATTGAATGGTTTAAACTGTGGAAGAGGATTCTGTCGACTAGTACCAATGGACTTGTCGAGAGGTCCATTGAAGCAATCATCCTCGCGAAGTGCAGAAGGCTGAAATCAATCCTATCGAGAGGTTCCCTGAATCTATCAAACAGATAGAGCCAACCTAGCGAGAGGATACCTGAAGCTGCACTGAATCTCACGAGGTTGCCATCAACTTGTCGAGAGGATGGCTAAAGCTATCGTAGCAGTTAAGCATTGAATTCATCCTGTCAAGCAGTTCTTCTGAACCTGTCGAAGGCTACATACAACCTGTCGAATGGAGCGACAATAATACTTAGAACCCACCGAGAGGTTCTCTAAACCTCTCAAATCATGAATTTGGAACTTCTCAGGGCAGCTGAGAATGCAGCTCACTTAAGTGCTCCATTGCACATGGGCCGAGCCATGCTAACAACCCTTGAGGGCATTTTTGGAAATCTAGGGACACGAATGAGAAACACTCTAACTCCCCCACATGTACTTGTTCAATTCAAACAAATTGGTGGGAGATTCTAGAAGTAAAGTCAGTCACATCAGCAGCTCAGAATAACAAAATTATTTCCTTGAGTTCTGATTGGCTGAAACAGATCTGAGACAGAGGGGAAGAGTATAAATAAAGGAGAAACCTAACAGAAGAACCATCCAGAAATTGAGAGAGTTCAGAGATCAATTTCAAGCTCCTTTTCCCTCCAAAAATTCCATCCTTCTTCCCTCTTCTCCATTCTCTCTTTAGCCCAACCATGGTTGGCTAAATACTTGTAGCAGCTAGGGTGAGATAGATATGTAAAATTGAAAGGTTTGAGATATTTGTATGAGGATAAGATGATGCACAGGTTGCAGATCTGAGAACAATCTATTATAAGTTGTTTTGAATTAATCAATTATTGGTTGTAAAGTTAATTTAAATCTATAGATCTTGTGGTTCCATTAATTTCTTAATCAGATATATATATTTAACAATGCCCATTCATTTAACCTTTAGACCTCTTGATAGCCATATGATCTTCCTAGGTTTAATATTCCTGTGGATGCCTGAGCTTATAGCCTTGCATCCACAACACCTGCAGTGATTTTATTATTCTAATTGAAGCCTTTGGATTGAAGGAAATCCCTAGGATGATCTGTGACCATTGGAATGGAAAGATCATAGCCTTAGGAGCAATTCAATCCTCTGGTCTAGTTTGGATTTTTCTACCTTGCATCTGTGCTTGTAGCCAGATGAAGGATAGCTGCCAATCAATCCCCTGCATTTTTGTTTAACCAATCAATTTTTAGTGAGACTAAATCCCAAGCTGCTATTCTCCACCTTTGATTTTAATTCTCCAAAACCTTCTCTATTTCTTCAAATTTGTTTTCTACTCAACTCTGGATCATTTACATTTAGATTTATTTTTCTATAGTTTAGTTAAAAGTGAAAACCCCTAAAGCCTCTCCTCTTTCCTTTCCTATTTTGTTTTAAGTTAGAATAGGTTGGAGTGCGACTTGTTCTAGATCTTGAGATTTACTACATTCTTCAACACATTTCCCTATGGACATACCCCTACTTACCTTTTAAAACTTACTGCACCAGCCCTGAATTCTTGCAAGCCTGTGCCTTACCTTGGTATCTTTCGCTATGATTTTTCTTGTAGTTTACTGTTTTTAATATCTTAATAATTACAAGGTAAAGCATCTCAACATGTTTTCCTTATTTTAAATTTTAGATTTGTAATTGTCTGTTTAGTGTTTGATTAATTGCTTCTGTAGTTTTTTATAGTTTTCTGAATTTTTACAGATTTGGAGTTGTGGCTGAGAGGAGAAATTTTGCTCAAAAGGAGGAACAAGTTGTGCTTGAGTTTGCATTTCCTTACTCTTTTACATTTCTAGATCTATAAATTTTTAGATCTACAGCAGTAGTTTTTGTGTGTATTGTTGTTTGTTGAAATTTATGCTATAATTTTGTGTGTTGTACATTGTTTTTCTATGTGGTGCATGTTTAGAAGAACTCTCAACCCTGAGATTTTACCATTAAATCTTGAAGTTGATAGAATTCTTAGGTCTAGACAAGATACATATATACCTGCTGAATCTGAGACTGTTGAAATGGGTGAGAAGCCTAGATTATTGAGAGAATATTTTGCACCTGGTGCATATAATTCTCCTTTTTGTATATAATTTCCTACTGTCGAGGAAATTATGAGATCAAGTCTTCAACAATTTAGATGCTACCTTCTTTTCATGAGTTGAGTAAAGAGGGCCCATATAAACATGTTGATGAATTTCTTGCTTTGTGTACTACTTTTAATATTGCTGATTTGGGGGAGGAAGCTACCAAACTTAGGCTCTTTCCTTTTTTATTAAAGGACAAAGTCAAAGTTTGGCTGTCTATGATCCCAATCAATAATATTACCTCTTGGAATGACCAGCAATGTCAATTCCTATCTAAGTTCTTTCCCATGTCTAGAACAAGTCAGTTGAGAAAAAGTATCATATCATTTTCTCAATTCACAGCTGAAAGCTTCCATGAGGCTTGGGAAAGATTCAAAGAGTTGTTAAGGCAATGTCTCCATCATTAAATTCCTCAATAGCAACTTGTACAAAATTTCTATCAAGGAATTGATCTAAAAAGTAGAAATATGGTGGATACCTCTCGTGGAGGTACTTATCTTCATAAAATAGTTGATGAAGCCTAGGAGTTGTTAGAGGTTATTGGAGAGAATTCAATACAGCAGGAGACCTTATCTAGGGACATTGAGTCTCCAGCTAAATTGATGAAAGTGAACACAACAAGAGGGAGAATGTATGAGGTCACTGGTTAAAATGATTTGGAGAGAAAGGAAGATAGTTTGACTCAAAAGTTTGAGCAATGCAGTCTCCAATGGCTACCAAAGTGGAAGAGACATGTCTGATATGCCAGTCTCCCAATCACTCCCTTGAAGAATGCCCATCTGCTACACAATTTCTAGATCTGATTATGGAGTATGCTAATGCTGCTCAGTCCTTTGGACAACAGTCAGTTGCTAGTTATCCTTGGAGAAACCACCACCACATGAGGTGGCGATAGGACAATTTCCCAAACCACCAGCTGCAGCAGCCAATGCCCTATAGAACTGCTCAACCTTATCAGCAAAATCTCTTCCCAAGGCTCCAATATCAACAGCCTATGGCCCAACCAATGGCACAACCTATGCATTAAAATGCACCAGCCCTAGCACCCTCTAGAATACCTTCATTTGAGGAGCAGGTTCTGGCTTCATTATAGAATATGAGATCTTTCTCTCAAACTGTTAACTCTCATAGCCAAAGTATTAAGAAGATAGAGGACCACCTTGGTCAGCTATCCAATACTTTGACTAGGAGAGAAGAAGAAAGACTGCCTAGTATGCCTTTGAACAATCCAAAAGGGCAGTATATGATGGGTGAGGTCTCTTCATCACATGAAGAAGCTAAATCCATAGCCACTTTGAGAAGTGTGAGGTTGGTTGACAACAAGGTTAGTGTTAAGCCTGAGAAGAATGCAGGAAAAGAAAGAATAGCCCATCAGGATATGCAGCAGGAGCAACATATGAGAAATAAGGGGGGTGTTGACGAACCCCAACAGAAAAATGAAAACAAAAATAAGGAAAAACTGATGAGATTGCTAAGACAGCAAATGAGAGATCAATCCCTCATTTGCCATTTCCCAATGCACTTCAATCACCTTCTCCTTTTGATAAGGGGAATGCTAAAGTTGAGAAAATGATAGAAACTTTTAAACAAGTATAGATCAACTGGCCTTTACTTGATGCAATCAAGCAAGTTCCAGCCTATACAAAGTTTTTGAAAGATTTTTATACACACAAAAGGCAATCTAGGATACACGTATCCAAGAGGGCCTTTTCTGCTGAGAAAGTGAACAAAGTTTTATCCATTGCAACCCCAACAAAACTCCAAGATCCTGGAGTTCCCACAATCCCTTGCATCATTCGGGATCACACCATTGAAAAAGTCTTGTTAGATATGGAAGGCAGTATGAATCTATTTCCATATTCAGTATATGAGAAGCTAGGTTTGGGAAAAATTGAAGCCCACACATGTGGTATTATAGCTAGGTAACAAATCTGAAAGGAGGCCAGTGGGAATGATTGAAGATGTGTTAGTTGGGGTTGACAAGTTCTTTTATCTAGCAGATTTTCTGATTCTTGACATGGAACCAAGCAAGTGCACTACCTCCATTCCTGTAATCTTAGGCAGACCATTCTTGGCCACTGCCAATGCTCATATACAATTAGATCAGGTGTAATAGAGATATCCTTCGGTAATATAAAAGTAAAATTAAATATCTACAATGCAGCAAGTCAGCCTCACTTTGATAGTGAGGATCGCTTTATGATTGATGTGTTGGATGAGCTTGTGGAGGAACTTTACCCAAGCTGTTGCATTGTGATGACATGTTTGATATTTTTGAAAATGTTTAGAATGAAATTGTGGAAGAAAAGGCCCCCCACACCTGAGATTCAAGAGGTGAAAACCTTAAATTCTGAAGTGGGGCCACCAGCAAAGTATCCTCCTTGGAAACTAGTTGTGCTGCCTCTTCCACCACCTTCTAAGGCACCTTTGCTGCCTTCACTCATAAGTCCACCTGATGTGAAACTAAAAAAGCTTCCCAAGTCTTTGAAATATGCATTTTTGGGAGCAAATTAGAAGTTTCCTGTGATAATTCTTCCCTCACTGATGAGCAAGAAGAAGAGTTGTTATGTGTGTTAAAAAGGCATAAGAGAGCAATAGGTTGGACTATTGCTAATCTTGGAGGAATCAATCCCGCTATTTATATGTATAAGATCCACCTGGAAGAGGGTTCCAAATCCTCTAGAGAGATACAGAGAAAGTTAAACCCCCATATACAAGAAGTAGTGATGAAGGAGGTGGTTAAATTGTTAGATGTAGGAGTCATCTATCCTATTTCAGATTCTGAATGGGTGGCACCTAAAAAATTTGGAATCACTGTTGCTAAATCAGATTCTGGTGAGCTAATTCCATCCAGGAAGACCACTGGTTGGAGGGTGTGCATTGATTATAGAAAGCTCAATTCAAAAACTAGAAAAAACCATTTTCCTTTGCCCTTCATAGACCAGATTTTGGATAAGTTAGCAGACAAATTTTTTTTTTTCCTTGATGGATACTCTGGGTATAACCAAATTCCTGTGTATCCACAAGATCAAGAGAAAATAACTTTCACATGTCCATTTGACACCTTTGCTTATAGGAGGATGCCATTTGGATTGTGCGATGCCCCTGCAACTTTCCAAAGTTGTATGTATGTCATCTTTTTGGATATGATTGACTAATTTTTAGAGATATTCATATACGATTTTTCTATTTTTGGAGATAGTTTTAACCAGTGCCTACCTCATCTCAGCCTAGTGCTGCACAGATGTGAAGAGACCAACTTGGTCTTAAGTTGGGAAAAGAGTCACTTTATGGTTACCCAAGGCATTGTCCTTGGACATGTTGTTTCCCACAGAGGCATAGAGGTTGACCAGGCTAAAATTGATTTGATTGCACATCTGCCCCCACCTAAAACTGTCAAGCAAGTCTGATCCTTTTGGGAGGATGCTAGTTTTTACAGGAGATTCATCAAAGATTTCAGTAAAATTTCAAAACCTCTTTGTCACCTGCTGTGCCAAGAGGTTCCTTTTGTATTCAATGATGAATGTCTCATTGCTTTTAAGTTTTTGAAAGGATGTTTGACCTCTACACATGTCCTACAAGCCCCTGATTATTCTCTGCCCTTTGTGCTGATGTGTGATGCATCAAATTTTATAATTGGTGTAGTTTTGGGGCAGAGAAAGGACAAGTAACCTTGTGTGGTTGCTTATGCAAGCAAGATAATGATTGATGCTTAGTTAAATTATACCATAACTAAGAAAGAACTATTAGCTATTATCTTTACTTTGGAAAAGTTCAGATCTTATGTTCTAGGATCTAAGATTGTTGTATTTACAGACAATTCAGCCTTAAAATATCTTTTATTTGAAAAGGAAGCCAAACTCAGATTAATCAGATGGATCTTCATATTACAGGAGTTTGATCTTGAGATTAAAGACAAAAAAGGGGTTGAAAATATGGTCGTAGACCACTTGTCTAGGATCCTAGCTGCTGAGTTTGATAGACTGCCTGTCAATGATTCTTTTTCAGATGAGCAACTCTTTGCGGTGAACATGAGTGTACCCTGGTTTGCTCACATAGTGAACTATATAGTAGTGGGTAGGATTCCCCCACATTGGACTAAAATGGGCAAGGATCTATTTTTCTCTCAGATCGGACATTATATATGGGAGGATCCATACCTCTACAAGAACTGTGCAGACTGGGTGGTGAGAAGGTGTGTACCTGAAAATGAATTCCACGACATTTTAACTATGTGTCATGAACAGGCTTGTGGAGGACATTTTAGTGGAAAGAAGACTGCTCTAAAAATACTTTAAAGTGGATTCTATTGGCCTGCTTTATTCATAGATGCATGGCAGCACTCAAGGCTTGTGAAAAATGCCAGAAAATGGAAAGTATTTCTAAAAGAAATTCCATGCCTTTATAGCCCATTCTTGTAGTTGAATTGTTTAACATTTGCGGGATTGACTTCATGGTCATTTTCCTCCTTCCTATGGGTATAATTTTAATCTTGTGGCTGTGGACTATGTGTCCAAGTGGGTTGAAGCCGCAACCACAAGAACCAATGATCACAGAGTTGTGATCAAGTTCTTGAAAGACAACATTTTCTCTAGGTTTAGTACCCCCGGAGCTATAATTAGTTATGGGGGAAGCCATTTCTGTAATAGGTATTTTGAAAATATGCTTAGAAAATACTCTGACACACAGAGTTGCCACTCCATACCACCCACAGACCAGTGGGAAAGTGAAAATTTCTAACAGAGAGATCAAACACACTCTAGAGAAAACTGTGAGAGGAGATAGGAAGGATTGGTCCTTAAAGTTGACTGATGCTCTTTTGGCTTATAGAACTGCCTACAATACCCCAATAGGGATGTCTCCCTTTAGGTTGGTGTATGGCAAGGCATGCCAATTACCAGTGTAATTAGAATATAAAACTTACTGGGCTATTAAGACATTGAATTTTGATCTAACTGCTGCTGGTATGCACAGGAGGTTGCAGCTGTTAGAACTTGAAGAGCTGAGATTGGATGCCTCCTCTAATGCAAAGATTTACAAAGAAAAGGCCAAACCTTTTTATGATAAGCATTTGTTGAGATAGGAGTTTACTGCAGGCAACAAGGTATGGTTGTTTAATTCAAGGTTAAATTTTTTCTCAGGCAAATTGAAATCTAGATGGGATGGACCTTACATTGTGATGCATGTGTCCCCATCAGGAGCTTTTGAAATCATGGATCCTAAGGATGGTAGGATCATGAAACTCAATGGTCAAAGGCTCAAAATCTGTGTTGAAAATATAGTATAGCCTATGGTGACCATTCACCTTCAAGAACCTCCAAAGTGTGAATGATTGTCAACATTGTACATTATGTACCATAACTATTATGTTGTTGCTATTTTTATCTTTTCTGTATGTTAGATCAATAATTTTTACTTAGTTTTTTCATTTAGTGTAATAAGTCAGTTGTGCTGAGGTCAGGAAGGTCTTTAATGCATGAGAAATAAATGGGAACTGAGGAGGATTGATGAATCTGTGTTGAATTTAGATAGTGAACTGATGTGAAGTAAGTGTGGATTATAAAAATACCTGTCGAGAGGTTAAAGGTGGAATTCAATAGGTACTGAAGGCATTTACTGAGATTTCGACAGGTTCTATGTACCTGTCGAGAGGTGGAACCTTAATGTCTAAAACTTTGTAACCTGTCGAGAGGATGTATGAACCTCTTGGATAGAAATCTCTGAAGCCTGGACACCTGTCAAGAGGTTTGGTGAACCTCTCGAAACCTTAAGCCTGAGAGTCTGCATTTTCAAGTGGTTTTAACAGTTCGACAAGTTGTTTCATCCTGTAGAATTCTTCTTTCCATCCTGTCAAAATAGTATTTCACTTATTTAAAACCTTTCAACAGGTTCATTCCATCCATTTGACACCTTCAGCTGATAGTCTTGTTCCTCCTCTGCCTGAGTTTCCATCTTCTTCTTTCTTCTCAATCTCCCTGGTTCCAATTCCAATTACCTTGTCGTTGTTCCAGTTGAGTCAGCTTTGCAAGCTGACATTTTGCACCTAATTTTTATGGATTTGGTTCTGTGTACTGCTATTTTCGAGAAGCCCTAGGTTTATAAGTAAGTTCTTCTTCAACTTCATTCTTGTGAATTCTCAGTATTGTAGTTCTATATCTTTAGAGTATTTGCAGTGTGTGTGGTAAATTGATTGAGGAAAGGCAGATTTTTGTGGTGTTTGAGAAGTGTTGTGATGATTTTGAGTCCCAATGGCCGAATTTGAGGGCACCTTAACCGATTTGCTCCAATCCCCTTCCCAATCCATCCCGAAATCTACTAGGAAGTCTAGTAGGTTAGCCACACAGCCTAAGGCCGACCCACCTGCTAAGAGGAAACTAGTTGTGGACAAGCCCAAGAAGGCCCAGAAAGCCAAGAAAGCAAAAATTATTGAGGAGGTTACTGAGGAATTGCCTAGAACTAACCCTGAGCCCGAGATTGAGTTACCTATTACCTTGACAACTCCTAATGAGTTTGTGGACTCTTTAAGTCTGATTCCTAGGACAATCTTTGACCTACCTTACTTTACTAAGGTAGAGGAGTGCAAGGAGACCTTGGCCTACTTGGAAAAGGCATCCTTGACACCTCTTTTGACTTCATTAAAAGGAAGGTATACCCAAGATTGGTCAAATTATGGTAACAGAACATCAAGGAAAAGAACATGTCAGGGTTAATTGATCCTGTACTTGTGGTGCTGGTTGATGACTAGGAGCTAGTAGTGGATTACCAGGACAGTGGTTTGGTGTTGGGAGTCCCATTTTTATATGATTCAGCCAGCAATTTGGGAGCCCCTGACCGTGTGTCCTTTAGGAAGATGGCTAGACACTTGACTCAGGGCATACTTGGATCTGGGGAGTCCCTATTGTTCATTAATACAATTTTGACGAAGAATGTGTATGTCAGTCGACATCAGTAAGAGAGGAGATCCCCTATAGTGGATTCCCTTTATTTCTACTCCAAGGGCTAATTATTTAATGCCCCTCAGCTGATATTTGAGGCCATGGTGGATGTACATGACAAGATAAAAAAGGGACAGGTGTTGCCAGGAGTACCTTACAACAGACTCATTACTGCTCTGCTAAAGATGGGAAAATGTGTGGTAAATAAAGATGAACCAACTGAGGGTATGAGTCTAAAGGACTTTGGAAGAAGAGCCCGGCCCACTAGTCTGACTCTGATTAGGAGGAGTAAGAAGAAACCTGAGAGTCCAAAGAAAGAAGCCCCTGAGGTGGCCAGCTCAACACCTACTCCTGTTATCTCTACAATTCTAGCCGCTAGCTCAGTGCCTTTGCCTACCTCTGTTGGTAGTAGTTCAGTGCCTTTACCTATGACCTCTGCATCTATATCTATCACTCCTACTGCTATGATTTCTCCCATTGTCAGTTTTGCCAGTTTCATCCCATCCACTTCCATACCATCCATATCTGTCCCAATCCCTGCCAGCAGCACATCCATTCCCTCTACCATCACCACAATTACCCCTGTGTCAGCTCCTCCTACTACTAAACCAATATTAACCTTGCCTTCACCACCCATAAAAACTACCTACCAGAGGAAAACCAAGCAAGCCACATCCCCAAACCCCCCAGCTAGCCCATCCATCCCATTTGTAGAACCTTTAAGCCTCGAACCAGCAGCACCTGATGCTTCCAGTGCAGAGCTAATGAAGAAGGACAAGAATCCTTATGAAGAAAAATATGCCTGCACCCCTCCTTTTGTTTTAAGTTCAGATACTGAGTCTGATTAGGTGTAGGGTAGTGGTTGTGTTTAAACTATGTAGTTAAGATACTATTGTTCTCAATAGTTTGGTTGTATATAGTTTGTTTTTTGTATTTTGTCATCTCTGTAACAATTTTGTATATAGTTCATCTTTGTTGTTCATTTTTATCTTCCTTTGTGTAGTTTTATTTTGCTTTTACCCTGCTATTTTTAGCTGTTATATTTTTGAGAAAGTGAGGACACTATTCCTCATAGGTTTGAGGGTATAGAAGGGTAATTTTGAAAAATTATGAGGTAATTAAGCCAAGTGCAATGGTGTTAGTAGGATAAAAATAAATTTAGCAGAATTTCTACTAAGTGATTTTGAAAAAGGAAGATTTAAAATGTAGGATAGACTGTTTAATGCTAGGATCTTTTGAAAAATTAGCACTTCCATGAGGGAGATCATCAAGAAATTTTTGTCATAATCAGTATATAGTGAACCATTAAGGAGAGAAAAAGTAAGAACATGCCTTGCGAATCCAAAGGAAGACCATACCCAATGAGACTTGGGCTTGTAAAATTCGATTTGAAGAGTGTTTGACATTTTTTCTGCTTTAAGGACTGTGTGAATTTAGTTCTTCTCACTAGAAGTTAGGCACTCCAAATTGAAGCAAAGTGACAACACTCATGACATTGAAGATATGTCATCCCTTGGACAGTTTGAGCTAAAAATCTCTACCCTTTGAACTGCCCTTGTATACACCATTTGATCGTGAAAATCTCATCCTTCTTTTACAAAAATCAAAACATGTTTTGAACTTGAACCTCCCAACCTGTTTCAGTTCATCCTCAATCTAAGAATTCAGGAGGTGGAGGGAGAAGTGAGATTAGAGGAGCAAGGTTTGATATTTGGTAGAAGGAGAAAGGAGAAAATCTAAGAAAAATAGTGTATTAGTTGGGTAGCAGTGGCATTCCAGTCCATAAAAAAAAATGAGAAAAACACAAAAGAAAATAATACAAAAGGAAAAATAAAAATAAAAAAACAAAATAAAACAAAATAAAAGAGAAAAAGAAAGAGAAGTCACTTCATTGAAAATTTTGAAAAAGAAGATGGGAAGATGGCCACTTCAAATATGAAAAATATCAAGAAAGATGAAGATGTGCTGAAATGAAGGTTGTGAAGTTGCAAATCACCTCCTTACCTTATTGATTTCTCAATCTTGAATCCCTCTTTACCCTTTGATTCTTTATAAAACTTCACCCATAAGCCACATTACAACCCACTAAAAAGACCTTACTGATCTAAAGTTGATTAAGCTGTCATGTGGAGATGAGGAGCCGTGTGATCTATGGTGAAAAGAGTTAGAAGATTTTAGGAATTACAGCAACTGCCTACACTCATGCTTGCAGTCCTATTTGAGGGCTGTAACTGCTCTTGAGCTTGAGTGAAATTGAACAACTTTAAAATCATTTATGAGATTATGTCTGCGAGAACATTGGGTCTGAAATTAGATTTATTTAGGCATTGTTTAAAACTGCTTCTCCAATTAATAGTAAATTACATACTATTTTGCACATATTATTCTCTTGATGATTTCAGATTGGTTGTGATAAGTTTGAAAAAGGATTTAGGTATTAAATTATTTATATTTACTACTTTGAAACTTCTGAATTTGAATGAGCAAGGTATGGAATGAGGCTGAATTTGTTGGAATCTAACTTGTAACTAGTTGCACTTGATTTAATTATGTTCATATTGATGTTTGTGGGTAACTTCACTGGAAACCCTCAGGAGACTTCACTCCTCCACTAGGGATCACTTAGGGATTTAAAAGGTTTGATGCATATGCTAAATGCATCTGTGCTCCCTACAAAAGTGGTATTTTCTATTTTCAATATTTATTTTTAATATTTTCTTTGCTCAGGGACTAGTAAAGCTTAGGTTTGGGGGTGTGTTAATCAGTGAAAAATACTATTTTTCACCTCCTAACCTGATCTGATGGACCTTTGAGTTGACTAATAATGTGTCTTGAGAATGTTTTGTAGTTAGCAATAAATTGCAGTCATAGTGCAGACATCCATCTAAAAATGCCAAGAAGAGACCTGTTGGAGAGTTGTATCAATACAGAATAGCTTCAACATGTGCTCATGCAGCCCAAAAGGCCAGCCATCAAGTATATTCACAGAACCTCAGAATTTTATGGCATTGACATGTGTCCAACTGTGTACACATGGGAGCAAAAGCAGCTGCATTTGATGAAGAGCAAACCCCTCAAAGGCTACTAAGTGCTGGACAGATGAAAGGCAGCCCCTCAAGTGGTGTACAAGCTATGGAAGCAAAGAATCAAGCTTATCGAGAGGTTATTTCAACCTATCGAGAGGTCTAGGTGCTGAAATAGAAGCTGTCGAGAGGTTATTTCAACCTATCTAGAGGATCTGCTGATGGAAAATAAAGTTATCGAGAGGTTGACAGAACCTATCGAATGGTTTAAACTGTTGAAAGGGATCCTATCGACTAGTACAAATGGACCTGTCGAGAGGTCCACTGAAGCAATCATCCTTGCGAAGTGCAGAAGGATGAAATCAATCCTATCTAGAGGTTCCCTGAACCTATCGAACAGATAAAGCCAACCTAGCGAGAGGATACCGAAAGCTACACTGAATCTCGCGAGGTTGCCATCAACCTGTCGAGAGGATGGTTGAAGCTAGCACAATAGTTAAGCATTGAATTCATCCTGTCGAGCAGTTCATATGAACTTGTCGCTACATACAACCTGTCAAATGGAGCAACAATTATACTCAGAACCTATCGAGAGGTTCTCTGAATCTCTTAAAGCATGGATTTATAACTTCTTAGGGCAACTGAGAATGCAGCTCACTTTAGTGCTCTATTGCACATGGCCCGAGGCATGCTAACAACCCTTGAGGGCATTTTTGGAAGTCCAGGGACACGAATGAGAAACTCTTTAACTCCCCCACATGTACTTGTCCAATTCAAACTAATTGGTCGGAGATTCTAGAAGTAAAGTCAGCCACATCAGTAGCTCAAAATAACAGAATTATTCCCTTGAGTTTTGATTGACTGAAATAGATCTGAAATAGAGGGGAAGAGTATAAATAAAGGAGAAATCTAACAGAAGAACCATCCAGAAATTGAGAGAGTTCAGAGCTCACTTCCGAGCTCCTTTTCCTTCCAAAAATTCCATCATTCTTTCCTCTTCCTCATTATCTCTTTAGCCCAACCATGGTTGGCTAAATACTTGTAGCAGCTAGGGTAAGGTAGATCTGTAAAATTGAGAGGTTTGAGAGCTTTGTATGTGGATTAATTGATGCACAGACTGTAGATCTGTGAACAATCTATTGTAAGTTGTTTTGAATAAATAAATTGTTAGTTGTAAAGTTCATTTAAATCTATAGATCTTGTGGTTCCATTAGATTCTCAATTGGATTTATATTTTTGGGAATTCCCATTCATTTAACCTTTTGACCTCTTGATAGCCATCTGATCATCCTAGGTTTAATATTCCTGTGGATGCCTGAGCTTGTAGCCTTGCATCTACATCATATGTAGTGATTTTATTGTTCTAAGTGAAGCCTTTGGATTGAAGGAAATCCCTAGGGTGATCTTGACCATTGAAGTGGACAAATCATAGCCTTAAGATCAATTCAATCCTTTGGTTTAGATTGGATTTTTCTACCTTGCATCTGTGCATGTAGCCAAATGAAGTATAGGTGCAAATCAATCCCCTGCATTGCTTTTTAACTAATCAATTTTCAGTGAGACCAAATCCCAAGCTGCTATTCTCCACCTTTGATTTTAATTCCCCAAAACCTTTTCTCTATTTCTTCAAATATATTTTGTACTCATCTCTGGATCATTTGCATTTAGATTTATTTTTCTGTAGTTTAGTTAAAAGTGACAACCCCTAAAACCTCTCCTCTTTCCTTTCCTGCTTTGTTTTAAGTTAGAATAGGTTAGAGTGCCAGATCTATTCTAGATCTTGAGATTTACTACATTCTTCAACACATTTTCCTGTGGACATACCCCTACTTACCTTTTAAAACTTGCTGCAACAACCCTGAATTCTTGTAGGCCTGTGCCTTACCTTGGTGTCTTTTGCTGTGATTTTTCTTCTAGTTTACTATTTTTAATATCTTAATAATTACAAGGTAAAGCATCTCAATAAAATTCCCTTTTAATCACATGAATTCAGGAGCTTAATTGATTATGCGCACTAAACTACGCGCACAATTAGTCTAATTAGACTAGGACTATGCTACCCGGCTAAGTCAGTCAGTCGGTCACTCACTAAGTCAGTCGCCAACTCAAAGTGATTGTGCACCTGAAATAAGGTGCCTAATTAATTTGTGCACACCAGATATGGCGTATGATTGAAATTCACCGACCAATTGAGTGCACCCCACAAGGCGCGCAATTGGTCAAATACCTATAAATAGGACCCACCACCATGACTCAAAACACACAATTTTTGACACACATTTCTCTCTCTCGATCCTCACTTTCAAGCTTAGGATTTCGAGATCCCTCTCTACTGCCTTGGCCTCAGGTATGCTTTTCTTCAAGTTTTTAGTTCTTCTAGTTCTAGTTCTTAGTTCTAGTCCTTAGGTCTAGTTCTTAGTTCTAGATCATTACTTCTAGGCTTTAGGTTCTTAAGCTTTTAGTTCTAGATCTTATATTTTAAATCTCTTCAATCCTTAATTCTTACCTTTTTTCCTAGTTCTTGTTCTCTGGTTTTAAAACCAGTTCTTCCTTTTTTAATTTTAGTTTAGGAATTAGGATCTAGCTCCCTAGTTCTTCAATTCGAGATCTTAGATCTTAGGTTTAATCTAAATTTTTAGTTTTCTTATGCTAGTTCTTGGTTTCTAGAACCAGTCCATAAATTCAGTCTTGAAATTTTCATTTTTAGTTCTAGAATTTTAGTTCTAATTTTTAACTTCATCCTCGATTTTCGATTTGTAAATCAATAATTTCATAATAAAAATCAGTTTTTCAATCCATATTATTATTAAAATAATCTCTAGCCACCCGATTTGCCCAAGGGAGCTTATGGAGGGTACTCTGGAACGGGGCCAATCCTCCTTAGCATAGCGGGCCCAAAACCCCTTTTTTTAGAATTCTGGTGAAATTAGGATACTTAATTAATTAGATTTTTGGTAGAATTACTCTACGTAGTTTATTTAACTATAGTTTTAATAAAATTAGGAAGATTAGTATTTCTAGTAGAATTAGGAAATTAGTTAGAGTCCCAATTAGATTCTGATATAATTAGATTTTTTCCAAATTAGGATAGTAATTAGACTTTTAGTCAGATTAGGAGACCTAGTTGGATTAGGATTCCCCTAATTAATTAGACTCCCAATAGGAATAGAGAAAATCAGAGCCCCGGTAATCATAGCGAGAGTAGGAAAGGTAAAGTAATTAGAAGAGAATTAGGAAAACTAGCTTGACTAAACTTATAGGCAACCCAATGCTGCTGACATCGGCCGACCGATGATTCAGTAAAGAGAACAACCCATATCTCCACCCCGAAAGGCGTGATCAGTGACATGTTGCAACGTTGATAAATATGTGCAGCCGGAGATCGCAACGAACCGAGTATTTCCCTGAGATTTACCTCTTTATTTTCAATACTTAATTACCTCTAAAAACACCGCCTTTGCCAGAGTCCACTTGGACTGAATTGGGCCACTCTTCTAGGGATCGAGAGGAACCCAGAAAAAGCTCGTACCAACAGACTGGTAATCGCGATGGGACGTCTTATCACCAAAGCCGCCCGTGTTTAGTTAAGTTTCATTTTCTTCTAGTTAGTTTTTTTTAAGTTTTAGTTTTAAGTCTACTATCGAGAGCACATGAGCATACACCAGAGGCTCGAGATGTCAGGAATACGAAGGATTAGAATCGGTGACCCGCCGTTATGGGGTACCATAATAGCCCGCTATACCATGAGTAGCCCCTCGAGGACTCAACACCATACAACCCGAAAGTCAACATAGCCGGTGGTGAGGAAACTCCCTTCACACCTCGAGCACCTGCCACAATGACAGACATAGAGACAACAGCTTTGGGCAGAACTTTACAGCTCGACAACTTATAGACCTTTTCTACAAAGGGGGGGAGATGAAGCTGACGAACTACTCCACGACTTAGCTGCGGCATACGAGACCATCAAAGAAAGACGAGAGGCAGAAGAATGAGAGTGACAAAGACAGGAGAGGCCACCCCTACTCCAACGACGATATCACTGCATGTGTCACCACCTAGGCACACTTTCCACCCACTCCTCAGTAACGAACATCAAGACAGAATCTGTTCCCAGACCACTAAGCAAGATGTTGTCGTAAGGGTAGAAGATTTCTCTAAAATGATTGACGAATACATGACTAAGAAAAATCACCCTAGTTTGTCATTTGGATTCGATAATTTTTGCCGAGACGTCAAATTTAGTCTACCTGCGAGATTCAAGTCCCCTGAAATTTAGCAAGTATAATAGCACCGAGAATCTGAACCATCAATTGGCATTGTTCTATAATGACTGTCGGCCTATTCGCGATAATCACTGACTTCTGATACACTACTTTCAAAGGTCACTCAAAGGGGAAGCCCTCAACTGTTTCGCCAAGCTCCCGCTACATAAAATTAACACATTTGAAGAATTAGCCAGATAGTTCCTAGATCAATACAAGCATCTGATGCAGGAGGCCATCAGTCTCAGCGACATGATGACAACAAAGCAAGAAACTGAAGAAGACTTCACCAATTTTGTATCATGTTGGAGGAAGCTCACGGCTTGCACAGGAAGTCAAATGAGAGAAAAAGACCCAATTGACATTATAATAGATAACGTCAGAGAGCCTGTACGAAGTGCTCTAATCATAAGCGATTGCCTAGAGTTCTCTACTCTTCATCTACACGCCAGTCACATTCAACGACACATAAAGGGAGGAGACCTTGCCTTTTTTATCACAGCACCGAAGGCATCGACTTTCGATGATTTAAAGCCCCAAAATAATAAGAAAGGCTCAGGCTCCGAGTAAGTAAACACGGTTTCTAATCAAAATCAAGGCGATGGGAACCACCAGCAAGGGAACTCCGATCTGGGTCAGTACCAAAATCAAGAACGGTACGCCAATCAAAATCAGAATCAATATCCTAACCGAAACTAGTATCCTAACAAAACCAAAATGATGCCTGAAACTGTCCTGCTAATACCCAAGGCTATATTAATTTACCCCCACCCCAAAAAATTTATCAGCAGACCCGACGTCCCTATCAGCCTAGACGAGATCATCATCCTCCATTACCCAATACCATCCCCAATATTTTTCATCTCGTAAGTGACCAGAACCTCATTCGCTTCCCACCAGAGCTACCAAGACCTTGGCCTGCTAACCTTGATTACACCAAGTTTTTGGCTTTTCACCGATACACGGGACACAACCAGGAAGACTGTTGGGTGTTGAGAGATATGATATATGACATGAACGATCGAAACTAGATTGATTGGGAATCCCTTCAAAATTCTAACCAAAATAACCAACAGCCTCCGCAAAACCTTAAAATCGTCAATAACCCTCTACCAAACCATAATCAAGGACCGGTCACCCATGTCACCATAGTAGACCTTCCGGGCTGAGCCCCTTTTCACCCATCAGCTCTCATCACACGAGTTAGACATCATAACATCATAGCCAGTTCAAATAACCCTCCAAGGCCCGCTATCATTCTGCCTCACCCCTCTACCTTCATAACCCGAGTTGAACCACCAACTCTGCTGCCCTACCCAAACTTTACTCGAGTTCAAGTTCAATCTATCCGAGCTCGAAGGCCTATCATTCAACCCATAGAACCTTCTACACCCCTGAACTTTGACGTAGCTCCCGATAATGCCGAGCCAGAATATGAAGGCCATGTCCTTCAAACCATAGAACAGATCACGGCATGGACAGATAGCATCACCAAAAATACTACTGGCCAACAGCACGAGGAGACAACTAAAGAACGCCCATCAGCGGTGGAGATAAGACAGTAGGAGGAAGAGCCCGCTAAGGAAGAAGTACTAATCTCTGCATTCCTCGAGGAGGAAGACTACACTCAATACCTCCCACCTTGGAATGGTATAGCCCAAGTACGCATTCCTTCTTCGAATTTTGCTCCTTTCATCGCAAGTACCACATTGAATCCTCCAACGCTCCAAGGACAGCAACAGACATGCCCAATCCTGAAATCTAGAACCAATTATCAACCCCCACCATTCCCTAGAGAAAAGCAGACCAACAACACAAAGCCATCCGACTGGATAACCAAGGAACGAGGAGTGAACTTGCCCCCTCCACCTCACATATTCCCTCTGCCTCTAGTACTAGTGCCTCAAGTGCCTCAACTGACTTAGCAAAATAGGTATAGAGCGCATCGACCCTGCAAAGAACCTACCCTTGAAACCGGTCAGGAATACAATCTTCTCTGACACCTCACAAAGGTGCCAACACAAATATCAATCCTCGAGCTCATTAAGAAATCGCCAGAGCATCACCGATTGCTCATGGAGACATTAGATGAGACGCACATGAATGAAGATACCACCTTGGATCAGCTGCATGATATCACCTCGGTTATGACTCAACCTCCTGCTCTTACCTTCACTAAAGCTGACATGCCTAAAGAATCGTTACGTGAAAGTTCGGCTCCTATCTATCTAACTGTCATAATCAGAGGATTTTTAATACCACACGCATTGGTCGACACTGGAGCAGGACTTAACATCTACCCTATAACAACGCTGAAAATCCTCGAATACACTGAACAGGATATAAGGCCTTCGTCTTTATCCCTCATCGCTTATGATGGCTCTCGGTGCTTCGTCAAGGGAACTATCAAGTTGCAAGTTACCCATGAGCCAGTCACCAAGGACATCACTTTCCATGTCTCTGATTTCTCAAGCACTTATAATTTGATATTAGGAAGGAAGTGGTTAGAATCCATGAGGCAGTAGCATCGACCTATCACCAATGCGTCAAATTCCCCCACGAAGATTCCATCGTCAGGTTATATGCCAATACGCCCCTTAAAGAAATCGACACAGACTATGTGGCAAACATTCCAATAATGCATGACTCGGTACTAAACACCAGACATATAAAAAGGATGCAGGAGCTTGATGATGTGTTGATAGCAGAAGTTAGCTATCCTCGGTCCCTCGACCCACCAACAAAAAGTAGTGAGAAGAGAAGTTGGACCTGATCTCGCCCGGCTATATGATATGAACCCGACCATCACAAAAGGATGGGACCTAATGTATCAGCTAGGATACGTCCCTCACACTAGACTCGACAAAGATAAGCAAGGATGCATAAGACCGATCATACTAAAGAAGCTACGCAAACACATCAGATTTGGCTACCAATCAGATGGCAAGCAAGCCGACATCCTACCTACTTCACCAAAGTGGTCACTCTACGATCATTTCATATATGGAACTACTGATAAGGCTAATGTGCCGAAGAGGAGAAAGGAGTCATCCATCACTGAATCTTAGGCAACCGTGATCAAGTAAGTGACCAAAGCCTTCGCTGACCTGACAAACCTAAGTCATGATAGTGACGAAATGGACAAGCCACTCGAAGGAGTTCGACCATTATTCGAAACCCTTGAGGAGCCAGAGCCATGTACAGAAGACTGGGAGTTGACCGAAGAGGAGGAATTCCACATCGCCACATTGGCAAACGAAGGAGAACCAGAGTCAGAACTAGGAAAAGAAGACTGGCTCTTAATGTCAAGTGAAGAAGAAGACTACTGGACTAATTGTACAGAGATAGAACTTGGAGATCATTTAAAAGCAGAGCGGCTGAAGCTCTTTGAGGAGGTTAATAACTCTCGAAGCAAAGAAATAACTCTATGATGAGCTTGATCATCAATCCTTACTGGATAATTTGTGGTGTCTGCGTTGCTGCCCTTACCCAGAATAACCCTATTGCAACCTATGCGCATTCGTTTTAACGCGATGCGAAAGAGCTATCATGCGCGAGATACGATAAACAACGAGGACAAAATATCATCACATTGCCTTTAGAGAATTCTAATAAGAATTAGAGCTCGACGCTCCCCAATCTCCGAATGTGCCACAACTTTAGATATTCTAGAACTCACTTGAAGAGGAATGGCAACTGCCGTCGAGTGATGACGAGGACTACTAGTTAGTTCTTCCCGCTCTTGAGATGGAAGAACAACTAGGCGAAGACCTCCTAAGATTATTCAAAGAAGAGGATGAACTCTGACACAAAGACTCAGACTCCGACAGCAGCCCAGATGCTAAATCTATCCTTTCAAGATGGGAATTCCCTTGGGGATATCCCTGCATCTCCCAACCCTACCAATCGCGCTGTCGTGCATGCATATTCATCTTCGCATATTATGAGGTACAAAGCTGAAAACTCACTGGTCTAGCAGAATGTCTTAAACAACTTCAGCAACAAGAATCTCTTCGATTCGATCATAAAGATAAGAGCTTAGATGACTATTGCCTCTCCACCCTCTTCGAGAATGAAACGGTTCATACGATAGAAGAAGAAGGCATATCAGCGGGACTATCACCATCCTCCCTCATCAGGAGGATCACCCCGGACGAGGACATAAAAAAAAATGCCAAATTCTTAATGGGTCCACATCATCCGAAGACTCACCCGAATGGCTCCAGCAGTCGTCCCACTCCCCAACTAGGAGAAGTAACCTCGCCGGTTTCACCTTAGGAAGCCGACCCTATACCATACCTATTATCAAAAAAAATTTAAATAGAAAATCCTAAAACTCATAAAAATATAAAAATAAAAAATCCTAAAAAATTAGAAAATCACAGAAAAGGGGGGGAGCCCTTCATCCCAGACCTACTCAGCGACCAGCAAGGAGACTTTTCTCCAAAGGATACGAGTAGTGATCACCTCACTGAAATCAAGGAGTAACCAACATGATCACACCCGGTCATTGTCCTGCCCTCAACATTGAAGAGCCTTGCCTTCATTCAGTTCGAAGTGACCCTACTACCTCTTCCTTGTGAAACCGCCGAGCATTCCGACGAAGTAATAAGCCTAATGAGATACTCCACGACTTCGAGAGGAGGATGAACAACCTCGACCTACACCTAACAAAGGATGTCACGATCATAAATTATGCCAATGAAGGGTTACCTCCAACAAAACTAACCCCCCAATGTAGTTCTTTTGTAGTGTATGAACTCACAGTCGACGAAGGAGGAGCACCAGTCGCCGAGGAAACCCCTGACTTCCAACGGGTCATCAAGTGCTTCGATGAGCAAACACAAACCACTGCAGAACCCACTGAGGAGATAAATTTTGGCACCAAGGAACAACCCAAGAAGCTGCTGATCAGTGCAACACTCAACAAATTATTCAAGTCCTCCAGGATCACCTCAGCTCTTTCGCATGGTCCTATGAGGATATGCCCGGATTGGACCGATCTTAGTAAAACATCGGTTGGTCCTGGAACCTGATGCTAAACCCATCAAGCAGAAACTTAGAAGGATGCACTCCCAAACAGTGCTGCAAGTCAAAGAGGAAGTTAACAAGCTACACAAAGCAAAATTCATCCGAGTCGTCCCCTACCCTAAATGGATTGCCAACATAGTATCTATCACCAAGAAGGATGACAGAGTGCATGTATGTATCGACTTACAGAGTCTCAACAAAGCATGCCCAATGGATGACTTCCCACTACCGCACATCGACACCCTAGTCGACAATACTGTTGGACATGAAATGCTATCCTTTATGGATGGCTTCTCCAGATACAACCAGATGAAACTAGCAGAGTCAGACCAAGAAAAGACTTCATTCACCACGCCATGGGGAACTTACTATTACGTCATCATGATTTTCAAACTTAAGAATGCAGGAGCCATGTATCAAGGCTCCATGATGGCCATATTTCATGGCATGATGCACAAATGTATTGAAGTCTATGTTGATGACATACTAGTGAAGTCTCAAACATGAGTGGGACATGTCAAAGCACTGTGACTGGTGTTACAAAGATCCGAGCAATATCAACTTAAGATGAATCCAAAGAAGTGCGTATTTGAAGTAACCTCTGAAAAACTATTGGGATTTATAGTCAACAAATGAGGTATCGAAGTTGACCCGGTGAAGGTCAAATCCATAAGATGCCACCTCCCAGTAACATCAAAGAATTGCGAGGCTTGATAGGAAGATTATAGTTCATTAGGAGATTTATCTCCCACCACTCAGACCGATGTGATTCTTTCTACAAGATGCTTAAAGGGGGAGCCGAATACTAATGGGATGACCAGTGTCAGCAGGCCTTCGACAGCATCAAGAAGTACCTCCTCAACCTGCCAATACTATTGCCACCAGTTCCTGAAAGACCCCTAATCCTTTACCTCTCAGCAAATGACAAAGCAGTGGGAGTAATTCTTGGACAATATTAAGAAGTGGGCAAGAGGGAGAAGGCTATCTACTACCTTAGCAGAACAATGATCGAGTATGAACAGAAATACACACCAATGGAGAAGAGCTACCTCACACTAGTGTGGGCCTCAATGAAACTACGACACTACTTTGAAGCGCATAAAATAATAGTACTAGCACGCATGGACCCTCTGAAGTACTACTTCGAGAAGCCTGCTACTATTAATCTATGAAATTTACCACTTTCTACCTCCTACCTGACCTTTGATGGACCTTTGAGCTAGTTAATAATGACTTTTAAGTGTGTTTTTGTAGATATCAGGAATTTATAGCTTAGTGTTACAATCCATCCTTTTTAAGCCAAGAAGAAAGAATTTTTAGTCAATGTTTTAGAGTTGATGGATTCACAATAAATGCACCATTGTGGATCACACCATTGAGGCTATTTAGCATGTTTTAGGGTCCTAGAAGGCGTGTTAAGGGTGAGAAGTGAAGCCCAAGTAGAGAGGAGTGTTACTGCAATATATTAAAGAGAACAACAGTTGGGCATGATAGTTACAACACTATAGGTGCCTGTAGTAGTGTAACACATCGAGTGGGGCATAACAGTCCCATGAGCAGCTACATTGAAGCATTCATACTCTAGAGCTACAGACCTAATACTATAATGTTGCACTTGGCTGCTTAAGAAAAAATGCCAGAGGTTGTAGTTAACTCTGCTACATGCAAGCATTCAAGCTGCTGCTTTATACCTTCAAGCCACAAGAACTGCATCTGTAACCTTCAAGACCTAATGAAGCAACACTCAAGCACTTGAAATTGCTGATATAACAACTGCTGCGTGAACTACAGAGGCTGTAATGTTGTGTATAGCTGAAGAACAGCATCATGAAGCCCCACGAGCAGTTCAGCTGCAAAGCATGAACTCGAGCAGCTAAAAGCAGCCATCCGAGCAGCTGTGTTGGACCTGTCAATCTTTGAATGCTGGAGCAGTGGAGATCTCGAATAGTTCATCAAAAACTCGAGCAGATCTAAAGATATATATGCAACTTGTTGAGAAGTGGCTGAAGCTGTATTTAATGAACTCGAGCAGTTCACAACCGCCACATTAATCCAATCGAGCAATTCTGATCCCTAAAGACTAACCACTCGAGTTATGCATGTGTAAAGAATGATCCACCCGAGTAATTGAGTGAACCTCTCGAGTGGTTTGCTGAAGAATTTGAAGAACTCGACCATTTCTTGAACTTGTCGAGTTCTGCTGAAGCTCAAAACTGAACCTGTCGAGTTGTGTATGTTGCTGAAGTGAACCCCACGAGTAGTTGCTTTAACCTCATTGGGATTGGCTTCTACTGCTTCTTTTTATTATAAAAGAATGATAAAGATAAAATAAGTAAAACAAAATAAAACAAAATGGATAATGAATACAGCACAACACCAAATCACAGACCTACAAGATACAGGGCTATTGTAGCAAGTTTTAAGTAAGTGCAAACACCCAAATTTGGCCCAAGGCCTGATCGAAACACATTTCGAGAGAGGTGCATTTCCGAGCTTTTGATGGTATGTACAAAACCCTTAGGAATCCTCCTAGATTCCTTAAGAACCACCCTAGAACCCATAGAAACTAGTACTAACCCTTAAAACCCGTTTCGAACCTAGACCTAACCCTTCCGAGCTTTGGGTGAGGAGTGGTGCACCAAGACCAGCTATGGCCTTCTACTATGATCTAATCTTATACCATTGAAAAGTAGAAGTCGTCAACTTTCCAATGGTCTAAGAATCGCCCAAATCGGAGTTGTATATCAAAAGATATGACGGTCTGAACCCCGAGGGCAAAAGTGTAATTTCAATTGGCCCCCTTAGTGATTTGGCGCAACTAATAGTTGCACCAGTTATATTTTAGCCTGGCGCAACTATTAGTTATACCAAGCCACTTTCCCAGGATTTTAGCCTGGCGTAACTAATAGTTGCGCCAGCATTGAAGTGGCCCCCACCTCGGGGAGCCAATTTCCAGGCTATTATACAGAACTATTTTACTGTACATTTTTGCTAGGTATATGAATAGTAGCCTCTAGTTTTGCCCTAAATTTTGGGTCTGAGGTTTGACTTGTTGAACACCTGGGCCTTTGGGGTGTGTTTTGTTAGTTATGTTGAACCCTTTCAATGCCTATTTACAACCCTCAAGTGGTTTGAAACACCAACCCATCATCCAACATTAGAACTACCTTCACACCTTTCCAAGCTCTCAAAATCCTAGGAAACCTTAGATTAGAGAATACCTAATTGCTAAACCCAATTAGTATCTGAGTGGCCTCCTAATCCACCCATTTCCTATAAATAGAGCCCCCCTCCCCTTGGATTAGAGGTTGAGAATTTTAGCCTAAGAGAGAAAGAGCTTAAGTGAGAAGATCTTTCTCCCTTTGGTGTACATTTCCCATACAAAAACCAGAATTTAAAACCTCCTTCCCACCCTTTCCTTTCATCAAAAGCCTCTAGGTTAGATGTGTGATCTACCCTAGCACCCTCCCTCTATCTCTTAGCTATCTCCCTTAAGAGTTAGAACCCATTCTCAAGTCATTCAAGCCTTCAAGAACTCATCAAAAGCAAGCCACACAAGGCTCCCCTACGGTGCTACAAGGGATCAAGGGCTCCGGCTCTCCCCTTTCTTCTCCTATCTCTTTTAGTCTTCCTCCATCTTTGTATTTGTGCCGTTACACCGCCGACTTTTCAGTAGGGACGGAGGGGCACAAATAGGATTTCAAGGCCCTTTGGGCAAGAGGAAGGCTCTTTAATTTCTTTCATGCTATTTTTGTTTTGGCCATAAGTAGAGACTGCATTAAGTGGGTTGATCGAGTTCCTAACACCTTCCCGATCGATAACCGAAGCCCCTACCCAAGAACCTTTGGTGTGGACCGGATTCAGAGTCATAATTTTAGCACTTCGGTGCTCATAAAAATTAACAAGGTTTCTCGAGACACCAAAAGCTCCAAGTGGCGACTCTATATTTTTGTTTGCGAGCACATCACCGCGACGGGATCGTCACGAATCCCACGGTTTCACAGATGGCAACTCTGCTGGGGAGTAGCTAATAGAGCTTCCCCTTGAACTAGGCCTCTTTATTTTTTTATTTTTCTAACATTTTATTGCTATTTTTTATTTTATTTTTTGCTGTTTTTTTACTCACCCCTCCGATTAAGTTATTTTACTTACCCCTATTTTTACGTCATTTATGAGCCTTAGCCGATTGGCAGGCCTACTTATGCATAGTCTTTAAATTTCTTTACTTTTTCATCATTTTAAGTGCCTTAGCCGATCGGCGGGCCTACTTGCGTATTGTCATTTACTTTTTTTTACTTTATCGTCATTTAAAGTGCCTTAGCCAATTGGCGGGCCTACTTGTGCACTCATATTCTAACAGTGGACGCCGGCCCATAGTGGTGGCACGAGATCATCACCCCCGGTCTTTGAACTAAAGAAAACTTCCATAAAAAAAGGGGCTTTGAAAAAAATTTAAAATTGAACCAAGAATAGGGAGCTTAATTTAACTTGTTTTACGGGGTAGATTTTCAAAGGATTGGGTTTAGGCACACATACAACCACCCGGGTCTTAGTATGGCAGCAGCCCCTAGTGGTGATATCCAGAAAAGTCTCAGCTCACCTAGTATCTGAGAAGGCACTTACACCAAAGATATATTAGGTGGGTTCCCATTCCAAAGCTTAAAACCCTTGGGGAGCGCGCTAGCGAGTTATACCAGACTTGAACCTTTAGGATTCGGTGAGGAGAGAATCGATCATATAAATAGATAGTTCCTGGAAGCCCAGCTTCCACAAAAAAGCAAAAATAGACCTATTTCAGGCTACTATTCCCTGCTATCAAAGATTTTGTAGCCTCAGTTTTGCCTGACGCAAGTATTAGTTATGCCAGTGTAAAACTCGATAAATTATAACTGGCACAACTAATAGTTGTGCCAGCTTTAAATTCCCAATTTTTACCTTGGCGCAACTAATAGTTGCGCCAGTGTAAAAAGGAAGCCCTGCTAACTTGGCGCATGTATTAGTTGTGCCAAGCCTACGTGGACATCAGTAGCCCAAAAATCTGAGCCTTTTTCATCTCCCGACTCTCTCGATTAGTGTGTTTAGTACCTCTGTTTAGGCCCCGCCATCTCCGACACCCAATACGCCCCCACTGCTCAAAACAAGGCAACTTCATTTTTGGCTCATTTCGGGGGATCGGGTTGTTTGCCTTAATTTCTGTGCCTTCAATAGATCAAAGGTCCTCCTTTGATTCTTTCGAAGTGCGTCAGAATCGTCACCGTGGGTCTTAAATTAGGATACGAAAGCCACCCGAGAAGGGAGTTCCAAGGCCTCGGAACCTTTTGTTTTACAAATTTTCTTTTAAAAATTTAAAATAAATAAATTAAAATCTAAAAATAGAATCTTTGTGGTGCCGACACAATGACATCATCTTGCCCTCCGTCGTCCCATAGGGGAAGAAGGAAGAAGATTTTTGGGCCTTATCCAAGGCACCCTTACCCAACCTGTTCTTGTAGAATATGGTGGGTAGTGGACTCGACTTATGCCAATCTCGACTCATCCCCGCCACATTCTCCAACCCATTCCCATTCGAGGGAAGTCTTTTCCACCATCCCCCTCACCCAATCACCCTTTACCTTTACCGGCCTATTTGGCGCCCCCATTTTCCCAACCGCTACCTCTCAAAACATCCAAAGTCCAACCCCCAACTCCCCATCTTTTGCCCAAACCATACCCTTGCCAAATCCAACACATTTCCCATCCACATTCATGACAAACCCAAACCCATTTTCCTAATCCACATCCATGCCCCATTTCCCATCTTCCCCATATAGGCCCGATCCACCCACATTCACATATACCACTTCTGCCTTATCCACCCCCCCACAAATCCCCCCATCTATCCGGGTCATGCCCATTTTTATCGGGGCCATGCCTGGTCTTTCTCACCCATCCACACCATACCCCCCATCATCCCAAAACATACCCAATACATCCCCTCATCCCTCCAATCCACCCCATATTCCATCACTTACCCGGGTCATGCCCGATTTAATTAGGGCCATGCCAAATTTATCCTTCACATCCATCCAATCTATACCCCATCACCCCTTGAATCCACCCTCTCCATCCGACCCTCCTTCCATGACCATGATGGAGGAGATGTTCCAAGCCTATTCCACGTGGAAGGCTTCCCAAAATGCCTCCTCTCCTCCACACCCCATATCCATGAACCCATCCCATACCCTAGCTAATCTCCATGCCTCACTCCCTCATGACGCCCCCATCAACCCCCCATCGTCCACACCATCCAAGACTCCATTCCCCACATGACCCAAAGCCCATTGGCCAAAAACCCCACCACCCATGATACCCAAGGGCCCATGGCCCAAACCCATCTAGGGCCCATGACCCAAACCCACCAATGGCCCATGGCTCAGACCCCTCAAAACCTAATGGGCCCAACCCACATACATCAAGGGCCCATGGCTCAAGCACATTTTGACCAGGCCCAAACCCATCAAGGGCCCATGGCCCAAGCCCATTTTAACCAGGCCCAAACCCATCAAGGGCCCATGGCCTAAACCTACCCAGGGCCCATGGCCCAAACCCACCAAGGCCCAATGGGCCATACCCACCAAGGACTAATGGCCCAGATCCACCAAGGACCCATGGCCCAGACCCATCAAGGCCCAATGGGCCAAACCCACCAAGGCCCAATGGGCCAGACCCACCAAGGGCCCATGGCCCAAACCCACCAATGGCCCATGGCCCAAACCCTCTAAAGCCTAGTGGGCTATACCCATCAAAGCCTAATGGGCCAAGACCCTCCAAATCCCTGGCCCTTTACCCAAACCCAACAAGGCCCAAACCTTGAGGCCCCACACCCATACCTTCCACAATACCCCCAACATTCCACCCATCCCCAACCTTCACACCCGGGTCAAACCCAAACCATACCTCAAACCCAATTTTCCCATTGCCCCACACCCCAAGGTCATCTCCACACCATCCCCCATGTCCAATGGCCCCATCAGGCCCCACCCCAAAGCCAAACTGCCACTCACCCCATCACCCCGCAACACTTCCCCCAAATCCAATGGTCTCACCCCACCCCCATTCAGACCATGCCCACCCAGTCCATGCAATAACTCGAGAATCCCGTCCTCACTGCACCTTACGTATATTAACAGTATGAGGAGGACGAGATCAGAAATAGTGGGGCCTACATTGGGGCATTGATACCCCTAGCAGCCTAGAGTGAGTTCAAACTCATAATTGATAAGGCAAGCCCCATGTCTAAAGAATTGGAACAATTGAGGGAACAGTTGGACAAAATTCAGAAGCAGCTATTAAAGATGGGTGGTGCCCCTACCACCCAAATTTAAAATGCCAGTATTTGACAAGTACAACAGCACGGGCAACCCGATTGCACACCTCAAGTCCTATTATGGGGATATGTGCCAGTACGGAGGGGACGAGAGATTGCTAATAAAAGTTTAACCGACCCAGCTCTGAGATGGTTTCATCTCTTGAACCGTCCATGATGAAGACATGGAAGGACTTGATACATTTGTTCTAGGAAAAATATGTCTACAATACTTATATTGAATCGCGCAAGTTTGATTTAGCCTGGTTGAAACAGAATCTCAGCGAGACCTTCAGCAACTATTTGGGGTATTGGAGAGCACTGACAACACAAGTCAGAAATAAAATGCCGGACGATGAGCAGATAGAGATGATTTCAAAGAACACTCTGCTAGTAATTTTCAATTTTCTTGTCTACCAACAGCAGTCTAGTTTTGTTTACTTGGTAAGGAACGCCAACCGATGTGAGAATGCTATCAGGGAAGGTCGCCTGAATAAAAATATACCAAGTAGAACTACTGGGGTTAGGAGATTTTCATAGCAAAGGAATGATAAGAGAATCGGGGCCGACGTCCAGAATGTCACCAATACCAGGCCCAATAATAACATAACCTCGTTCCAATTTCAAGCTGCACCACCAGCGCCAATCAGAACTGAGCAGGTATAGAGAGCAGGGAATGGACAAGGAATGCAAATGACTTTGAAATAGAGGAGAGCCCGCTATGACCGAGTATTTGCGCCTCTGGCGCAATCACTAAGTATACTTTTACCCTTGTTAATAGAAAGGGATTGGTCACTATTCGTCAATTGCAACCTCCTCCTCATCCGATCCCAAAGAACTGTGATCGAAATACTGATAAGTAGTGAAAAATACCTTTTTTCACCCCTAAACACGAGCCTTGAAAGACCCTTGAGAGGACTAAAAAAGTGCTTTAGTGTTCATATTGCAACTAAACCAAAAAGACAGGTCCAAATCCGAAAACCATCCTAAAATGATCAAAAAGCTGACAACGCATGTCAAGCTCAAAGAGGGAGTGAAGAAATAGCCTCAGCAATGGCTAAAAAGGTCCTAAAAGAGCAAGAAAAGACCTGAAGAAGAAGAATGGAAGCTAAAGCTCAATTCGCAAAGAATCTCTTCAATTCGCAAAGAACCTGAAACTTTGCGAAGAAGGAATAAACCTCAAACAAGGTTTACGAAAGGTAGCAGAACTGTTCGAATAGAAGAATGACCTTTGCGAAAAGAAGAAAAGTTTAATTCGAAGAGAACTGAAACCCCACGAAAAGAGCTTCAGGAGCCAAATTACTTTGCGAAAAGACCCTTAAACTCTGCGAAATGGCATACTGGGGATTTACAGCCACTTTGAAGGGCATTTCAGTAAACTCTGCATGCGCCCCAATGTAATTAAAAACCCAGAGACATTCCGAAAGATTCCAAGCACAAACCAAAGGCATATTCCGCCCCACTTGAAAACCCAAAGATGAAATCACTTGGCGGGAACTTCTAGAAGCTCAAACAGACTTTTGAATTCCCATAACAGAATTGATGCTTCTAACGCCTGATTATTTGAACGGATCGAGCATTTTCATTGGCGAACGCAGATCTGGATCCCGTGCTCAACGGCCATTGGGCAATCCAGATCTGAGCACTTCGATTGGTCAATTCACCTTGTCGGATAGAGGAAAGCTATAAATTGAGAAGACATTTGCCCAATTGGGGCATCCAGTTTTAGAGTTTTCATCTCTGTTTCACTCATTCCGGTCGGATAGCTTGCTGAATCCCCTGTAATCTCTTCTTGTATTTTACTTTTGAGAGCCATTGTGAGTGATTTGTACTTCCGAGTTCGGATTCAAGACTGTAAGTCGGAGGGCTCTCTAAGAAGCCGTGCTTTGTAATTGTAATTTTGGATTTTAAAAGGTTCTTTGTAATTTGTGTCTTCTCCATTAGAGTCATGTCGAGGGTTACGAATGTTCACCTTAGTGCATTAGACTTCTTTAGATTCACTCATCCGCGTGCAACTTCCCTTAATTCATCACTTACAATGCGAATTAGCGTTGGTAACCTAATTCTAGCGGCATTCTGATGATGTTCATGTTACGAACTAAAGAATAGGCCACTACTAGCGGATCTGTGACCATTTAAGTGGACAGATCCACCATAAGTCTAAACCTATTCCTTAATTCGGTTTATTTCTCTTACATCTGTCTTTGGTAGCAGGATGAAGATTGAATCTGCTTTCTGTTGAGCTCTGATTCTCCATTAAAATTCAGAGGCTAAAGTACATGAAGCTATTATTTCTGCATTTGTCTTATTTTAAACATCTCCCCAACTCGGATCTGGATCATGTAGTTAGTTCTTTTCTTTATTTGCTTATAGTTAAATGTGACACAATCCAACACTCTTTTATCTATTCTTTATTTTAGATAATTATAGAGCCAGATCTGGTAGCACAGATCTGGAGGTTTATCTCTCATTTTAGACAAACTTCTCTGTGGACGATCTTGAAATACTTACTTTTAAAACTTGCTACAATTGGCCCTGATCTTGCAGGCCAGTGTTAGCCCCAATGTGCTGATATCCCTTTCATAAGTTAACATCCATATAACCTAGCATTCTTTAATTCTTTAATTTTTGATTCATAATGCACACAATTATGGCACACTTGGAGCGACACCAAGTTTTTGGCGCCGTTGCCGGGGAAGTTTGTTCTAAAATAGATAGACCTATGTTTATTTTCATTTATTTATCAGTCATTTATTAATTTTGTTGTTATTTTTATGCAACTGTATGTGTAAAAGGAAAGGAAAGTTCTTAAATAGACAGTTTTCAGTACCAAACTCTCTCTAGTTGTATGTTTGGCGGAGAACCCTCAATCTGAGATTCTCCGTTAAATTCGAAGTTGAAAGACTCCTAAGAAACCGACATACATCACGGACATCTGCTGAAATGGGCGAAGACCGTAGATTGTTATAAGACTACTTTGCCCCTGGTGCTTATAATTCCCCATTTTGCATTCAATTTCCCACAGTGGAGGGAAATTATGAAATTAAGTCCTCCACCATCCAAATGTTGCCTTCATTCCATGGATTGAGTAAGGAAGACCCTTACAAACACATTGATGAATTTCTGGCTTTATGCACAACATTTAACATATAGTCGGTGGGTCTTTCCTTTTTCATTAAAGGACAAAGCTAGAGCATGGTTATCTATGTTAGCACCAAACATCACATCATGGAATGATTTGCAATGTCAATTTTGTCAAAATATTTCCCAATGACTAAAACCAGCCAATCGAGACATAGCATCATTTCTTTCTCCCAAAACTCAATGAAACTTTCCATGAAGCATGGGAAAGGTTTAAAGAAGCTGATAAGGCAATGCCCTCACCATCAAATTCCTAAATGGCTGGTTCAAAGCTTCTATCAAGGAACGGTCGGAAGGGCAAGAACATGGTGGATGCCTCTTGTGGAGGTACCTACTTACAGAAAAGCAGTTGAAGAGGTTTGGGACCTCTTTGAGGTGATTGGAGAAAATTCAACCCGTGGGAATCTACGTCAAGGGACCGAGAATCCATTAGGATGAATAATCCCCAATTCACAAGAGGAAAGTTTATGAAGTCAATGAGCTGGAAAGGAAAGTGGATAATTTGACCACAAAATTTGATAGGTGATGGACTCATTTAAAGCTCCAAATGGGTCAAGAGTAGAGGAGGCATGTCGATATGCGGTCCCCACTCATTCCATTGATCAATGTCCTTCGCATCACAATTTCGAGAACTCATGATGGAACAAGCTCATGCAGGCTCGATCTTATGAATGAGATGCAATCGAATGACTACCCATGGAGATCTCATCCTAATCTAAGGTGGAATCAGAAATTACCCATTAGCAATGACTTAAAAATTAATTACCTTTCAAACACCTTTCGACCATATCGTGAAATTTTTATAATAAATCAAATTTTTGACCTAACCAACAACAAGCCATGCGTGATGCACCAGCCCTATCCCTAACCTTTGAAGAACAGGTCTTGAGTTCACTTCAAAATCTTGGAACTACTGTCTGGATCGTGAACCTTCACAGTCGAGCATTAAAAATTGAAGAAACTGGGCCAACTCTCAAATTCATTGGCTAAGAGAGAAGAGGGTAAACTACCCTCAACTGTGAACAATCCTAAGGGCAGTTCATGGTTGGAGAATCCTCAAATGGCCATGAGGAAGTCAAAGCTGTGACTACTTTGAGAAGTGGAAGAATAATAAACAACACATGGGTAGTGAAGAGGAAAAGATGAAGAACAAGTGCGGGAACAACAATTTGGATAGCAATATGGTCATTGATTTACATCGAAAATTCAAAAAATGAAAAGCAGAAAAATAACAAAATTGTTGAAAAGATGAGGAGGAGAAATTTGTTCCTCACCTCCCATTTCCCCATGCAATGAAGTCAGTTTCTCCTTTTGACAAAGGAAACACAAAAATTGAGGAAATGATGGAGACATTCAAGCAAGTTAAAATTAATCTACCTCGCTTGATGCAATCAAACAGTCCCTACTTATGCAAAATTTCTCAAAGAGGTGTGCACTCACAAAAGGCAATCTAGGATACATTTATCCAAGAAGGCCTTTCTTTGTGGAGAAAATCAACCAAGTGCTATCAATTGCAACACCACCTAAGATGCAAGACCACGGAATCCCCACAATCCCCTGCATCATTGGGGAGCACACCATTGAGAAAGCCTTGCTAGATCTGGTGCTAGTGTCAACTGCTTCCCTATTCTCATCTATGAGAAGCTAGGTTTGGGAGAATTGAAACCCACTCAAGTGGTGTTACAAATGTGACAGATCCGAAAGGAAACCTATGGGGTTGATTGAAGATGTTTTGGTAGGAGTAGACAAGTTTTTCTACCTGTGACTTTTTGGTGTTGGACATGGAACCAACCAAAAGTACCACGCCATCCACATCATTACGGGAAGACCATTCACTGGCTATAGCTAATGCATGCATTCAATGCAGTGCAGCATCATGGAGGTGTCTTTTGGAAATATGAAAGTTAAATTGAATGTGTATAATGTTACTCAACCTCAATTCTCTGGAGGAATGTTTCCATGTTGACATCATTGATGAAATTTGGTGGAGGAGTCTTTACAAACATTTACGCAAGGTAAAGACTCCACCAGAATTTAAAAATGATTGGGGATCCAGAAAGAAGGAAAAGGAGATCAAATTCAAAGGAGTCTGCTTTGTGCAAGGCACTCTGCTTGATCATCAAGTTCTCTCTCTTGGAGACACCTCCTCTCCCTCTTCCACAAGTTACCAAGGTACCTTTCTGCCCTCTTTTCTCGGCCCACAATTGGAACTCAAACAGCTCCCCAAAAATCTGAAATATGCGTTTTGGGAGATCATCAAACACTACTGTGATTATTTCTTCCTCCCTTACAAAGGAGCAAGAAGAGGAGCATTGGTAGTTCTAAAAAGACAAGAAAGCAATTGGTTTGGACCATTGCTGATTTAGGAGGAATAAACCTTTGTATGCATGCATAAGATCCACACGGAAGAGGATGCCAAGCCTTCTAGAGAAATGCAAAGAAGGTTGAATCCTCACATGCAAGAAGTGGTAATGAAGGAAGTTGTCAACGCTAGATCTTTGGGGTCATTTACCCCATTTCAGATTGCTTGGGTAGCACCCACACAGTGGTGCCTAAGAAATCTGGTAAACTTATGTCCACCAGACAAACAAGCTGGATGGAGGGTCTGCATAGACTACGAAAATTAAATACCATGACAAGGAAAGACCATTTCCCCTCCCTTCATTGACCAAATCCTTGATAAGCTTGCAGCAAAGCTTACTATCGCTTCCTTGATGGGTACTCTGTTACAACCAGATCCCGTACCCAAAGACCACCTTCACCGCCTTTGGCACTTTTGCCTATAGGAGGATGCCCTTTGGTCTTTGCAATGCCCTGCTACTTTTCAAAGATGCATGTATGCCATCTTTTCGACATGATTGATCAATTCATGGAGATCTTCATGGATGACTTTTCAATTTATGGAGCGCTTTTCCCAATGCTTACACCACCTCAAGTTGGTGTTGCAAAGATGTGAAGAACCCAATTTGGTTCTAAGCTGGGAAAAGAGCCATTTTATGGTGACCCTAGGCATTGTCCTAGGACATGTGGTCTCCCATAATGGCTTAGAGGTGGACCAAGCAAAAATTGATCTAATTGCACATTTGCCTCCTCCCAGGCTGTTAAGCAAATCGAAGTTTCTTAGGGCATGCGAGGATTTTATAGGAGGTTCATCAAAGATTTCGATAAAATTTCCAAGCCACTCTGTCATTCTTGTGTCAAGATGTTCCTTTTGTGTTTACTAATGAATGCATAGACCTTTGAGGTCCTTAAGAAATGTCGATTTGGCTCCCATCTTGCAGTCCCGACTATTCGGTGCCCTTTGAGTGATGTGTGATGCATCAGACTATGCCCTAGGAGGCTGTCCTAGAGGCGTAGAAAGATAAGCTTCCCCATGTCATAGCTTATGCCAGATCCATGATCGATGCCCAGCTCAACTACATAACAAGCGAGAAAGAGTCTTGGCCATTGTGTTTGCATTGGAAAAATTCGCCTTATGTTTTAGGTTCACAAATTGTGGTGTTCTTGACCACTCGCCTAAAGTACCTTCTCTAAGAAGGATACCAAGCCAGATTAATCCGGTGGATCCTCCTATTACAGAGTTTGATCTGATTAAGGATAAGAAAGAAAGTGGAGAATGTGGTGGTGATCACTTATCCGAATTCTCAATCGAGGATGATAGCTTACCCATTAATGAATCATTTCCTTATGAGCAACTTTTGCCATCAATACCCACTTTGTCCTTGGTTTGCAAAAATAGTCAACTTCTTGGCTATTGACATGATTCCTCAACATTGGAATCGAATGGATAAAGATCTTTTCTTCTCACAAGTTAAACATTTCATTTGGGAAGATCCTTATCTATTCAAGAATTATGCGAACCAAGTGATCGGAAAGTGTGTCCGGACCATGAATTCCACGACATATTGTCAATGTGTCATGAGCACTGTGGAGGCCATTTGATGTGATAAAGCAATTGCAAAAATTCTGCGGTGTGGTTTCTATTGGCCCACAATCTTTAAAGATGCCTTCTGATCAGAATCTTGCAGGAATCGCCAAAATCAAGCAAGATTTCCAAAAGTAACTCAATGCCCCTGCTGCCAATCCTGGTAGTTGAGTTGTTTGATGTTTGGGGCATAGCTTATATGCGCCCGTTACCCCCTTCTAATCGAAACAATTTCATCTTGGTAGTGTGGATTATGTCTCCAAGTGGATTGAGGCCATAGCTACCAAATCAATGATCACAAAGTGGTTTTAAGATTCCTCAAAGACCACATTTTTTCGATTTGGATTCCCCAGGCCATCATTAGTGATGGGGAAGCCACTTTACTGTGAGTTTGACTCTCTATTAAAAAGTACTCTGTCACTCACAGGTAGCCTCCTATCATCCACAAACCGGTGGATGTGGAGATTTCAAATAGAGATCAAACACATTTTGGAAAAAAGCGTGAAGAAGACGATGAAGGGGTCCTTTAAGCTTAATGATGCTTTGTGGGCATACTGAGCGCCTACAAGACTCCTATAAGGATGTCCCTTTGAGGGGTTTATGGCAAGGCATGCCATCTACCGAGAATTAGAATATAAGGCCTTGTGGGCAATCAAAACTTTTAATATGGATCTCCTTCTTTGGTAACCACAGGAAGCTTCAACTCAGCTTTGAAGCTGGAAGAAGGCGAGGATGGATGCCTACACTAGCTCCAGTTACAAAGAAAAGGTTAAATCATTCCATGATAGGAGCCTCATGAGAAAAGAGTTCATCTGGGGTCCAAGGTATGGTTATTCAACTCTAAACTTAAATTCTTTCTGGCAAATTGAGATCCGGATGGGAAGGGCCATACACTGCATCATCAAGGCCTCCCTCTCGGAGGCTGTGGATATTTCAGATCCCAAGGATGGAAGAATACTCAAGGTAAATGGTCGAGGCTCAAACCATGCATTGAAAACACCCGAGCCCTTGCTGCCCACCTATCATCATGAATCTCTAAAAATCGATGGTAGAAAAGTGTATAATATGTTTGTACAACATTGTTTTTTGATTTTTCGCATTTACATCTATTTTCTTGTTAGCATAGTGTAAATACACTTAAAAGTTCAAATCAAAGTAAAAGTACTTTTGAAAAGTTCAAAGTTCTATTCAATTGATTACGAGTCTGTAATGAACTACTCGTAAAGAACCATGTTCTGTTCGAATAGTTAAAATTTCCTTTTCGAATAGAAAATTTGGGGAGAAGTCCTTTGCGAAAAGATCTTTCTGGAGCCAAATCCATTTCGAATAGACATACTGAAGCTCATTCTTTTGCGAATCGCACTTTCAAGAATTTTTACCTTTCGAGACACTTTTGCTATTCAAATAGAGAAAAGGACTCTTTTGGAACTTTTCAACACTTAAGGGTGCGATTTTACTTGTTAGTATATTAGGTCATTTTGAAAGTCCTTTGGATATCTGCAAACACTCTCCCAAGCAAAACCCTTTTCAAAACCCTAGCTCACCCTCTTCCGTCCTTGAACTCCACGATTATCCACCATCTATTCTAATCTTCTGCGCCTTTTCTCTTGTCGAAATCAAAAGGTGTAGATCACAAGTGATCTTTTGAGCAAAGAAACTCACACGAGGAAACCCTCGGATCGTGATGCGCTTCTACTCTTATTCTTTCTGTGATTCTTTGGTACTTAAGCTACATTTGAGGCCATTTTAAATATGGGAAAACTAGAAATCTCTTGCTGCCATGTTCCTAAATCTTGACCAAGAAGGCAGAAAACACCCCCAAAAGCCATGCCCCTGCTCGCTGCACCTATTCTGCCTACTGCTGAACCCATTGAGCGAGCTAGTTCTTCTTCTTGAGCATGACAGAGAACCAAGCCACGAAGTGTGGGTGGGCATCTTTGCGAAGTGGAAATTCTTTGTGGAGCCTCAACCAGCCCACAGGCCTCGGCCCGGCCCTACCATTTACAAGCCCAACTCCTGTGGTGACCAGCTCTTTTTGCACCACTTGCACTTAGTCCACAGTCCACAGGTAACGCTCTTGGTGCACCTCCTCTGACCATATATGGCCTGGTTCCTTATTCCTCCACACCCTCCCCCATCCCAGCTGGCTCATCATCCACACCTTCAATCATTCCCATTCTAGATACCCCTACCACACCCACCACCCCTATTATTCAAACCCCACCCATCTCACCCAACCTTGCCTTACTCTAGCAGACTTGCCCATTCCCAGCCAGGAGGTAGCCACCCCATACTAGCCCCTTCCCTTCCACCCCTCTGCTCATAAGCCCCCCAATCCCCACTCGAAATTTCAGCTCCATACACGATTTTCCCCACACTTGAATCTCACCCACTTCCCACAGAGGCACCACCCCCCTTATGAGCCTATGGAATGGCTCCACACCCCCTCATTCTCCTTTCACCCATTTCCCACCTCCTTTCACACCCATTACCCCCAACCTCCACTTCCCAAATCCCAGCCCCACCACACAAATCTCTCCCACACCAATACACCAAATACTCACCTATCTCCAAAACATTCAAACTCGGCTCCAAACCAACAGGACAACCGATGCCACCTTGGAGCGATCCAAACCCTAACTACCCCTAGTGCCCCTACCTTTCATGTTGCCTCCCATGCAACCCAAACAGACCCAAGTCCTTCTACTTCCACCCTCCACCACCACCCAAGCTACCCAAACCTCCCCTTTTGTGGCCTTACCCCCACCTCCCCACACCACCTTTAGTTCCCTACCACTCCATTCCCTCCAGAGATACCCCACCCTTACCAAGGCCATGCAAGACAACCCTTACATCCAGTAAAGATGTCCTCAAGGGGTCTGACTTGGAGGCTTACATCAGACCTCCTATGAATCTAAAATTGCAAAATTGGAACACTTCATGCAATTTGAAAGAGACAAAATAGAATCGTCTCACAAATCTACCAATTAGTCAAGGCTGAAAAACATAAGGTAGCCATGCTACAAGCCCAATTAGTTCAAGAACAGGCCAAATTGGCTCAAGAACAGCAGAGATCAGCCAGCCTAACCAAACATTTAGGACTCACCCAAAAATCAAGGAGAAGAGTACACTGAGCTCCAAACCTCTATTGCTGAAAAATCCTCAGAAAAATCTGAGTCTACTTCTGAATCCAGTTCAGACAGTGACTCTTGCTCAGACCCCATAGAACCCACTTATGATAGTGACTTTGATCCCAGTTACTAAAATCTGCATGTCTGTGTTTACAATTCAATATATATATCTTTTATTTTGTCTAATTACATGCAATTCATCAATTGTCTCTTTCTTATTTTCTTATTTTACGCTTTTTATTCTATTGCAATTTTTTACATTATAAGTCGTGCCTAACCAATCTGTTTTGCTCTCCCTATTTAAAAACTTACAACCCCTCCCCTACTCCTTTTCCTTTTTTCCTTTTATTTTCTATCCAAATTTACGATGTGCTTATATGCTTTGTCAATTATTGTTGTTTATGTCTTCCCTAATAATTGTCCACCACCTTTGAACCGGTGAGGGCCTTTGCTCCTCATAGGTTTGGGGGTGTGGCAGACAAGTCCTACCTAGGGAATAGTTAACATAAGGGCAGCAGAATCACCTAAGTAATTAGGAAATGTATTAATTTACTTAAGAATCATGACAACTAGAAAATTTAAAATTCCTTTGCCAAATTTAGACATTCTAAACCTTGCGATATTCTACATTTCCATGATGATTACACCATAAAAGATCTGGTATCGTACGTAGTAAGTCAAAAGGAAGAGAAAAGGTAAAGATATACTTAAAAGCTCAAGGAAAAACCATAACAAAGAAAAATTGAGCCCATATATTTTCCATCTCTGTTGAAGAGTGAGTAGGCAATTTTTTCGATTCAAAGGATTGGTGAGGCATTAGATCCACTAGAAGTTAGGAAACTCCAAATTAAAACAAGTAACAAAGACTCATGGCGAGGAAAAGATCAAGGCCTTCTTTGGAATGACTTGAACCTATGAGAACCAACCAAGAAAAATCTGCCCTGTTTGTACCCCATTTGAGCTATAAATCCTACAATTCTTCATCAAAAATACTCAAAAGTACTTTTTTGCACCAACCTATGGAACCAATTCAGCTTTCCTCACTCGAGAATTCGGGAGGTAAAGGAGAAAGAATCAAGATGGACCATTTCGGGCAACATCAAAAAATGAAGAGAAAATACCTCAAAAAGCGAGGCAATATGGTGGTAGAGAAAAGAAGAGACAAACAATGTGAAAAGTTGCAAGCAAAAAGCAAAAAGGGACCTTATGTTGAAAATGCAAGATCAAAGAAAGAACTGATCAGTGAATGTGAGAATCTCGAAAGAAGAAGAAAGAAGCTAAACTCAAAAAGTGGAGTCATGAACCATCTCTGCACTTCCCAGGTTCTCAAATTCATACCTCTGTTCAAACTGCCTTTCCTTGAAACTTCACTCCATAAGCCATACAAACAAACCTAGATTAAAAGCCCTTGTGATCCAAAGTTGAGTGAGCTGTCATGTGGAGATAAGAAGTGACCCAATCTATGGTGAAGAGATGTCAATGATGCCATTGCCTAAGAATCATGCCTATGCGCATGCTTACAGATCCATTTGGGAGATGTAAGCGCTCTTGAGCTTGAGTGAAAGTGAACCCCTCAACAAAAACAACATGAGAGTATACCCTGGTGAGTGTTTGGGTTGGAACTTGAGCACCTTAAGTATGACTTATAACCTAATTTTTATCCATAGGATGAGCTTCTTTCACCGGCACATTTGTATGATTTTCTATGACTGCTCACAGATTGGAAATATTGAAACATTCATGAGGTTTATAAATGTTTAAATTCACTGTGCAAACAATAATCAAATTTTCTGTTTCATCATTGATTCAAGAGTAACTAACCGCTCCTTGATTGCTCATTTGATAATATTGCCTGATGTTAACTGTTTCATGGAGAAGTTTGTGGGTACCTTCACTTGAAAACCCTCGAGACTTCACTCCTCCTCTAGGGATCACCTAGGGGTTGAAAAGGCTTGTTGCATATGCTAAATGCACTGCTTCCTACAAAAGTGGCTCTTTACTTTGTTTTTTGTTTCTTTGCTCGGGACTAGCAAAGCTTAGGTTTGGGGTGTGATAAGTAGTGAAAATACCTTTTTCACCCCTAAACACGAGCCTTGAAAGACCCTTGAGAGGACTAAAAAGTGCTTTAGTGTTCATATTGCGCTAAACCAAAAGACAGTCCAAATCGAAAACCATCCTAAAATGATCAAAAAAGGCGACAACGCATGTCAAGCTCAAAGAGGAGTGAAGAAATAGCCTCAGCAATGGCTAAAAAGGTCCTAAAAGAGCAAGAAAAGACCTGAAGAAGAAGAATGGAAGCTAAAACTCAATTCGCAAAGAATCTCTTCAATTCGCAAAGAACCTGAAACTTTGCGAAGAAGGAATAAACCTCAAACAAGGTTTACGAAAGGTAGCAGAATTGTTCGAATAGAAGAATGACCTTTGCGAAAAGAAGAAAAGTTTAATTCGAACAGAACTGAAACCCCACGAAAAGAGCTTCGGGAGCCAAATTACTTTGCGAAAAGACCCTTAAACTCTGCGAAATGGCATCTTTGAGGATTTCTGACCACTTTGAAGGGCATTTCAAAACTCTGCGTGCCCCAATGTAATTAAAAACCGAGACATTAGGAAGATTCCAAGCACAAACCAAAGGCATATTCCGCGTGAAAACCAAAGATGAAATCACTTGGCGGAACTTAGAAGCTCAAATGACTTTTGAATTCCCATAATGAAATTGATGCTTCTAACGCGATTGGGTGAACGGATCGAGCATTTTCATTGGCGAGCAGATCTGGATCCCGTGCTCAACGGCCATTGGGCAATCCAGATCCGAGCACTTCTGATTGGTCAACTCAGCCTTGTGCAGGATAGAGTGAAAGCTATAAATTGAGAAGACATTTGCCCAATTGGAGTATCCAGATTTTAGAGTTTTCATCTCTGTTTCCCTCATTCCGGTCAGATAGCTTATCTGAACCCCCTGTAATCCCTTCTTGTAGTTTACCTTTGAGAGCCATTGTGAGTGATTTGTACTTCCAAGTTGGATTCAAAGGCTAAATCGAGGGCTCTCTGAAGCTCGGTAGTCGAGGGCTCTCTAAGATGCTCTGTAATTGTAATTTTGGATTTTAAAAGGTTCTTTGTAATTTGTGTCTTCTCCATTGGAGTCATGTCGAGGGTTACGAATGTTCACCTTAGTGCATTAGACTTCTTTAGATTCACTCATCGCGTGCAACTTCCCTTAATTCATCACCTCAATGCGAATTAGCGTTGGTAACCTAATTCTAGCAAAGATTTACGATGTTCATGTTACTAAAGAATAGGCCACGACTAGCTAATGATCTGTGGCCATTTAAGTGAGATCACGACCATAAGTCTAAACCTATTCCTTAATTGATTTATTTCTCTTACATCTGTCTTTGGTAGCCGATGAAGATTGAATCGGCTCTGTTGAACTCTGATTCTCCATTAAAATTCAGAGGCTAAAGTACATGAAGCTATTATTTCTGCATTTGTCTTATTTTAAACATCTCCCCAACTCGGATCTGGATCATGTAGTTAGTTCTTTTCTTTATTTGCTTATAGTTAAATGTGACACAATCCAACACTCTCTTTTATCTATTCTTTATTTTAGATAATTATAGAGCCAGATCTGGTAGCACAGATCTGGAGGTTTATCTCTCATTTTAGACAAACTTCTCTGTGGACGATCTTGAAATACTTACTTTTAAAACTTGCTACAATTGGCCCTGATCTTGCAGGCCAGTGTTAGCCCCAATGTGCTGATATCCCTTTCATAAGTTAACATCCATATAACCTAGCATTCTTTAATTCTTTAATTTTTGATTCATAATGCACACAATTATGGCACACTTGGAGCGACACCAAATACCCACTGAAATTTTTATCAGGGTTCGGGTCACCCGACTGATCACTACTTCCCATTGAAGCATGCGATCAAGATTTGATCAACACCAGAAAAATCATTCCCCGAGCGCCTTCATAGGCAAACCATCACGCAAACATCCATCAAGTGTCGTTGCCCCCACATCCTATCGGAGGAGCAGGTCCCAGAACCACCATAGGGATGGTAGAGGAATATGAGGAGGAATTTGAGTTTGACCCATCCGATTACATTAGTGATCGGGAGAGCTATGTAGCGTCACTGCCGAGAAATGTTGAAGAAAGGAATATTGGGGTGATTGAATCCCTGCATTTGTCAGATTATTTCTCCAACCCGATTCCACAAATTGAACCCTTGGATCTCAAGGGCATACTTTCCATCACCCACACCCGTCAATTATGTGCACATAAATGCATATCAACCATACACCACCACCCCCATCAATTACTCGGTAAACCAACAGGCCCACAATCCTCCACCGCCAATAAACTACCAATGGCCTGCACTCACCCCATTACCCCCAGTTCAACCACCTACAAACACCACCACCCCCATCAATTACCTAGTAAAGCAACAGACCCCCAATCCTCCATCGCCAACAAACTACCAATGTCCTACTTTCACCCTTTTCCCCCCGTGCCACCACCCTCAAGCTTCACCACCCCCATTTGGCCCAATTTTACCACCCAACCAGCTACCACTAAAATAAATCAAGTATTGCCCACACCTCCTGAGCCCGCAGTGCAAGTGCCTTCGATACCAACAGCTATACCGTTTCAAATCTCTAGGCCGGCCTATGATCCTCACTAGGTCCCGCTGAGTTATGAACAAACAGATGTCAATGCTGGCAGCCACAAAGAAGGGGCAATGGACTTCGTGACCCTGTCTGGGCAGATTTCAAAGCAGCCAGAAGCACCGACAGTAGCACAAACCCAATCTGAAGGAAAGAAAGATAGCTTAGTGAACCCCTTCGAGAAGATGAGTCGAGAACATATACTGGAGACTCAACTGAGAAGAATGCCTGCCCATATTACTGTTTGGTATCTGTTGATGACGTCCCCACTCTATTTTCAAGCATTAATGAGGGCGTTAAAGAATGCACATGTGTCACTCCAAGTTAGCCCAGATGAAGTCGGGCAAATAATTGGTCAAGTGATGACCCCAAATGCCATTTATTTTTCGGATGCCGATCTACTAGAGGAAGGAGGAAGTCACTCAAAATCCTTAAATATAATTGTTGAATCTGGAAATATGGTGATTTCACTGGTCCTGATCGATAATGGGTCTGCGTTGAACATATGCCCGCTGAGAACCGCCACCAAGATCAAGGTAGATCCTAGCATGCTGAGACCCACGAGAACCAGTGCCCGAGGTTTTGACAATAGCAGAAGAGAGATAATGGGAGAAGTTGATCTTGAGCTATTGATTGGGCCAACCACCTTCTTCGTATTGTTTCAAGTGATGGACATGAAATCCTTGTTTAACCTATTACTGGGGCACCCGTGGCTACATGATGTCGGAGCCATAACCTCCACGCTGCACCAGAAACTCAAGTTTACATCTGGGCACAAGATTATCACCATCATTGGTGAAGGGCACAGGGAGAAAGAGAAGCCCACCAATAGCGTTGAAAAGCCCAATGTGCTGGATGTGCCGCACACTGTCGAGGACATCGACCTCCATAGTTTTGAGTATGAGGAGTCAACAATACTTCTAAAACCCATCGAGGGCATCATTCCCAAAATCGGAGGTGGTATGGTAGCAGCTATGGCCATGCTCCAGAAATGGGGCTATCAGAAAGGAAGAGGGCTCGGGCCTAGATTACAAGGAAGAAAGGAACCCGTCACAGCCAAGGGGGATCAGAAGGTCTGATTTTGGCTAGGTTACAAGCCCACAGAAGAAGTAAGAGAGGCCAAAGAGAAAGCCCATGTAATGGCCACTGCGAAAGCCAGGGGGATCCATATAGAGGAGAAACCTCGGCCAAGGCCTCACATCTAGAATTCATTCATAAGCGCCGAGGTCATAAAAATTGATCGGAATGGAGAAACCCGATTAACCCCGCACAGGCCTACAACACCCGTTTACCCCTCTAATCCCTACATTACCCTTCCTAGCCTCGAGATAGACCTAGTCACGTTATCCCTCTTTGAGGAACGACGGCCCGTACCTGAGCAAACTCCCACTGTGCTAAATCACCACAAAACTGTGTTAATGTTTGAGGATGTCATCTCAGACGAAATGGGGATCAACATGATGGAGGCTGACTCCAATGAGTAATATCAATCAACACCCTCCATCCAATCAAGTAAAGGAGTGACCCCTCAGGTACGCAATTGGGCATCTTTGCCCCAAACCCTAGAAGCGAGGAGTGGCTTAACATTTAGCACCCGTTTCCCAAAAAAAACAACCTATAAAAAGTGAGATAAGCCCTTGGCAGGCAATACCCTATATATACACAGACCCATGCTGCCAAGGGTCCGTCTCCGAAGAAAATCAAAATCTCAAAAATATTGTAAAATTATGAAATCTCAAAAACATTGCAAAAATACCAAATCCCAAAAACATTGAAAAAATACGAAGTCCAAAAACATTGTCATTTAAAATTCTAGATAAAGTCCCACAAAAAGATGCCTTAATCAAAATACCTGTACCACGTAATATCGACCCCTTTCCTGTAGAAATATAAGAAGAGGTAGGAGTTATGAGTCTGGATGAGGATAGTCCTTTGGAGGAGCTCTCCAATGAGCTCTTTGATCGGTTTGCTGAATTTGAGCATGGCCCTACCCTCATTGTCGAAGAAACGGAAGATATCGATCTTAGAACTGAGTGGATTCCCTGAATCACCAAGATCAAAACGTCGCTATCTCCCGAAGAAAGAAAAAGCATGATTGACTTCCTTTGGTCATACCAAGACATTTTTGCTTCGTCATACGAGGACATGCTTGGTCTGGACACCGATTTGGTCAAACATGAGTTGCCTCTCTACCCTGATGTGAAGTAGGTTAAGCAGAAGCAGAGACGTCTCTGACCCGAGTGGATGTTGAAAGTCAAAGAGGAGGTCATCAAGTAGTATGATACAAGATTTCTCATGGTATCTAAGTACCCACAGTGGCTAGCAAATAATGTGCCTGTGCCGAAGAAAGATGAAAGGTCCGTATGTGTATCGACTTTTGCAATCTGAATAGGGCAAGCCCGAAAGATGATTTCCCATTGTCGTACATCGACATCTTGGTCGATAACACTGCTAGGCACGAGATGCTTTCTTTTATGGACAGATTCTTCGGATACAATCAGATAAAGATGGCAGAGGTAGACAGAGAGAAGACTGCGTCATCACCCCTTGGGGAATCTTTTACTACAAAGTCATGCCATTTGGGCAAAAGAATGTCGGTGCAACTTACCAGAGAGCTATGACTGCACTGTTTCATGACATGATGCACTGAGAGATTGAAGTGTATGTTGACGATATGATAGCAAAGTCACCGGAGCGAGGCGATCACTTGGTAAACCTCTAGAAACTGTTTGAGAGGTTGAGAAAGTACAGGTTATGTCTGAATCCACAGAAGTGCGCTCTTGGTGCTATGTCCGAAAAATTGTTACAATTCATCGTCAGCAGGAGAGGGATCGAGGTCGACCCAGTCAAAGCCAAAGCTATCACTGAAATGCCACCACCATCTACTAAAAAAGAAGTTAGAGAGTTTTTGGGGAGAATACAATATATCAGTCGGTTCATTGCGTAACTAACCCCAATCTGCACACCGATCTTCCAGCTACCTCGGAAGAACTCGCCCATTGAATGGAATGACGATTGTCAAGCAAAGTTTGATAAAATCAAAAACTACCTCCTTAATCCACCTATTTTGGTATCACCCGAGCCAGGGAGACCACTCTTGATGCATCTTTCCACGATGAAAGTTTTGATGGGATGTGTCTTAGGTCAGTATGACGAGACGGGAAGAAGAGAGCAGGCCATCTACTATCTGAGTAAGAAATTTACTGATTATGAGATGTGCTATTCTCATCTAGAGAAGGCATGCCTAGCTGTTGTATGGGCTACTCAGAGGCTCCGCCATTACTTGCTATCTCAAACTGTTCTACTTTTGGCCTAAATGGACCTGTTGAAGTACCTTTTCGAGAAGTCAGCTCTTACTGGATGAACTGCACGATAGCAACTTTTATTATCCAAGTTCGATATCACATACGTCACTCAAAAGTCAATCAAGGGGCAGGCACTTGCTGATCATCTTGCCGACAATCCTTTGCCAAATTATGAACCTTTAAGAATTGAGTTCCCCGATGTGGACATCCTTTTCATGACGGAAGACGGTACTGAAGAAGCAGAGAAATCTTGGGTAAAGAACTTTGACGAGGCAGCTAATGCCGAGGGTCAGGGAGTTGGCACCATTCTGATTTTGCCGAAAGGATCCCATGTACCAGTCTCTATCAAGCTCAACTTCCCTTGCACTAACAACATGGCTAAGTACGAAGCCTATGTAGCTGGTCTGCAGGCGGCTCTCGATCTGAATGTAACTCACCTTTGAGTGTTTAGCAATTCACAGTTAATCATATGACAGACGAATGGTGATTGGAAGATGAAAGATGAGAAACTGATCCCCTACCATGAGCACCTTGAGGATCTGATAGCTTGCTTCGAGGATGGCACTTTCTCCTGTGTCCCACGGATAAGGAATCGCTTTGTCGATGCACTAGCAACGCTGGCGTTAATGATAGAAATCTCGTATGGTGCTGAGATGAAGCCGATCATGATCGAGCAAAGGAATGAGCTGAGATTCTGCCTCTAGTTTAAGGAACCTACCAACCCCGATGATGAGCCACCTTGGTTCTCAGATATTAAGAATTTCCTCGAGACACTAACTGTCTCTCAAGGTACGTCCAGGATAGACCGACGAACCATTCAACGCCTAACAGCAGGCTATGTCATTCACGGAGTGTGCCTTTACAAGCAATCCTACAATAACATCTTACTCAAGTGCCTTAATAAAAGTGAAGTGTCAATATCATGAAGGAGATCCATGAAGGAGTATGCAGAGCCCACGTCAGCGGTCACATGCTCACAAAGAAAATTTTACGACAGGGATACTTTTGGACCACTATAGAATCAAATTGCTGTAAACTTGTTCAGAACTTCTATAAGTGTCAGGAATACTCCAGTCTGATACACGCACCTACCATCGATCTTCACTACATGACCACTCCTTGGCCATTTGCTACCTGGGGCCTTGACGTCGTCGGAATGATTAATCTGAAAGCATCAAATGGGCATCGATTCATCCTCGTCGCCATTTAATACTTCACCAAGTGTGTAGAAGCGACATCATATGCCAACATCACAGCCAGTCACGTCGAGAAGTTTCTCCAGAGTAATATTGTGTGTCGATTTGGAGTACCCAAAGATATCATCACAGACAATGGCACCAATTTTTCGAATAAGCGCATCCGAGCCTTTTGCGAGCAATACAAAATCAAGCACCATCGCTCGTCACCTTATCGGCCTCAAACTAATGGAGCCATAGAAGCTGCGAACAAGACGGTCATCCGCATCCTAAAGAAAATGGTCGTCAACTACCGAGATTTGAGTGAGATGCTGCCATTTGCTTTGTGGGCCTATAGAACATCGATCCATACCGCTATAGGGGCAATACCATTCTCCCTTGTGTAAGGAACCAAGGCTGTCCAACTGGTAGAAATTGAAGTACCATCGCTCCAGATCCTCCTGGAATCGAGCTTACCCAAAGTAGAAAGAGAGAGATCCCGCTTTAACTAGCTGAACTTACTAGATGAGAAAAGACTCCTCACCTTATGTCATACTCAGGTTTACTAGGGGTGAATCGCATGCGCTTATAATAAATGTGTCCGCGGTCGAGATCTGAAGGTAGGAGACACTGTACTAAAGAAAATCTTCCATCCCTCCACGCCGATCCAAGAGGGAAGTTCAAGCCGAACTGGGAGGACCTTATGTCGTCCGAGAGGTGCTACCGGGATACGCCATCCGCCTCGCCACCATGGACTGAGATCATCTTCCTGAGCCCATCAACGCTGGATATGTCCGATAGTTCTACTCGTAGTCTATTATGATAAGGTAAGTATTGGTGAAACAGATGCATGACTGCTTAAGAACCACCCAAAAGAGGTCATCATTTCAAGCACAGTAGCCAAAAAGCATCCCTAAAATAATGATATCCTTTGCTACCCCATTTGAGCTTGGGCCTCCCTTTCAATGAACCCCTTCCCCAAAAAAGAAAAATTAACTACATATACAAAAAATAGAGGAAGTAGAATTACTATTAGAAAATCCAAAAAAAATTAGAAAAGCAAAACCCTAAAAAGAGATTGCCTGAAAAAAAAAAAAATAGAAGAATCACGGGGCATGTACAATAAAACCCCCAAGGAAGGAAGTATGTTGAGAAAACTGAAGCCGTATCAAGAAAAACCTTTTAGCCCAACATACCTTCAAATCCTAACCTAACCCATGGCCAAGCTACACCCTGAAGGAAGCCCTCTTTTTAGGTTCACAAGCAGTCATAATATCTGTTAAGTCAATACAAGCCGAGTTGTGAAACGACACCAGAACCCCATCTAGCCGGCTATGACGGAATCGACGTCTATGTCGTGGCTTTTGAAAAAATGAAAGAAATAAAAAGAAAAAATAAAATACAAATACAAGCTCAAAGAAAGATGGACGTGGTGAAAACCCGAAAGTGTGCTACAAGTAAAAATAGCGAGTTTATGCGGACTAGGTGAAAACCTGAAAGGGCGCTTGGGGTAAGAGAGCTAAACCCATGGACGTGGAGAAAACCCGAAAGGGTGCTACGGGTAAAAACGGAGATAAATAAAAGAAGAAGAAAAAAAAGAGAAAAGAATAAAGGTGTGAGATGATTGATTGATGTTTGAGGAACCCTTTTGTTACTCTCCCCGTCGCCCGTTTTTCCGATTGGGCCACTCATGTTAGTTCAAATTGGGTCCTGACCAGAATTGCTTTTGGGAAGCCACTTTGTCAAACGTATAACTCAAGGTAAGGAGAAAGGTTTGACCCAATCCGAAGGGAATGATGTTCTAGTATTGGTAAAGCCATTGAAACCCTCTCGGCCTCAACTAGTTGAGGGAGGGTTCGACCATGCTCAAAAGAGGACCCAAGGTTTCACCCAGTGATTAAGGCACCCCACCCAAAAAATGCACAAAATAAAAAGAACAAAAAGTCTATGTAGATATATATAATAAACTACCTTTCTTTTACAAAATACACTGCTTACACCACATCCCAAAAAATAGCCAGTGTGATGACTAGCTTTTTTTCTTTCATTTTTCTAGAAATAGCAAAAAAAAAAAAAAAACCAAAAACATAAAGGAAATATATATACCAAAAAATGTGTGTATCTATAAAGGGGTTTCTTATGCTCCTTTTCTGTGTATCTGATCTGTGCAAAAGTTTTGTGCGCAGGAAGAAATCAGCGGCCCAACTCACGCTTTAAGGCACTAATCTCAACACAAAAATCATCTTCCTGGGCATTCTGCTCAGTCAACCAACGACCATGCAAACTCTTATACCTCTTTTGAGAAGTATCAGGAGCTCCAAGGGCAACGCTTAAGGATCCTTTCAAACGAAGGATCTCTCCCTCTGCACTCTCTACTCTAACCTTTTCCTGTGTTAAAAGCTCATGTAGGGTCCTCTTCTCATCCACCAGCAACTCAATGCAGGCTCAGAGTGCCGTCTCTTTCTTTGGCCAGGGGCCTCCAGTGTCAATACTCTCCACTGAATCCAGACGATCAACCATAGGCTACTCAGTTAGTAGCCAGGCTTCATACTCAGGAGAAGACTGAACCAAATTTCCCTACTCCATATCGCACATCAATGTTGACTGACGTGTCTCCCAAAGAGCGGCAATCCGATCTATGTCCCCAGAGGACCCTCTAGAAAAGATCAAGTCACACAGAGGGGGTTTTGCCTTGCAAGGCACCTGTTGAGTGCAGCCGAACTGACGCAACACCTAAAATGGGAAGTAGAAGGTGCTGCCAGTCAACCCCAAAAGGGTGTTTCCCTCGTGGTCTCTGGAACAAATCACAGGGAAGGTCCGTTCTAGCCAAGGAAGTCTCCATATAAGATCCGCATCAACCAGCCAAAGCTTTAATTCAGACAAATTTCCCTGGGGAATCATATGGCACCTGCCCAAAAAACATCGCACCACCTCTCCTCGAGTGAGATAAAAGCGGGGCACTGGTCCCAAAATGGCAAAATGCTCTCGCTGCCAAACCAAAAGCAAAAGTGGGCAACCTCTAAGATTCTTGGTCTTCCCTAAGGAAAACGCATCAAGGCACCGAAAAAGTTCAGCGAGTACCAAATGCATCATAGATTGGCCTGCCTCCAACTCGGTCAAAATATCGTAAATTGTCAAAGAGAAGCTCTCTCCCCCGATAAAGAAAAGAATTTCTGAGCTAAGGCTAAGAGAGAATGCTTTCACGTTAAAGATGTTCCGAGTCGGCAATTTTCAAAGACTTTCGTCTCCGAAAAGTTTTTTAAGGAATTTTATCGAACACCTAGTGGGCCCCCCAATGAGACTTTTCTCATATTCATTTTTCTTCAAGCCCAAGGTAAGGTGAATGGTTTTCGCATAGCCCGGCTTTGGTACAATTCTGGCAAGGCCACTGTGAAGCCTCAAACCAGACAAGTTGGACAATTCCTCAAGAGTAGGAGTTATCTCCCGATTCCCAAGTTGGAACACAGGGCCACTCGGGTTCCAAAAAGATGTGGCGGCATGAAGAAGGTCCCACCGTGGGGGAACCTCAAGAAAGGAAGGAAGGTGAGATAGCCCAAGGCGCTCCAAGTCAGCGAGCTCACTGTCATTCTAGCTCCCAACCCAACTTGTTAGAAATTTGGGTCTCATGCCTAAGGGGATAAATTGGTTCTGGGCCCTCCACGTAAGGGAGGGTTGGAAAGCGGGTCCATAGACGTATAAAGATCTTTCAAGAAGAAAAAAATCGATGTATGGTGATGGACCCACCTTTGAAAAGCAAGAATAAAAAGAATCAGTCAAAAGAGCCAAGTCAAACAGAAAAGAAAGAGTTTTTGGACTGACTTAGGTATACAAGGACCCACTGCTCCCCAGGCTAAGGCTGGCGCAACTATTAGTTGTGCCAGTGCATTTTGTCCCAAACTTTAGTCTGGAGCAACTAATAGTTGCGCTAGTATAATTTTCCCATGGGTTTAGCCTAGCGCAACTAATAGTTGTGCCAGACTAAAGCTCCCTCCTCCTAAGCCATTTTTGGGGCCTGATTGGGGGGAATTTCATTTGTTTCCAGCCCTATAAAAAATTGGTCAAAACTGTTGGTTGTCACAAGAAACGTTCACAAATCTTTAAATGCCACTAACAGTTTAGAAACTACTTTGTTTCTTTATGTGCAGGATAGATCCTACATCAAAGCATGCAACCCAGAAGGTCGCTTTCTGAGAGCGCTTAGTAGACACATCCTGCAGAAAAGCAAATACGGTGCAAGGAAACCATGGCATGCAATCAAGACAAAAGCACTAAAATATTTCCAAAATAAAAAATCATCCACAAAGTGCCACATCATCCATCCCAAGCTGTCTAAAATTTCAAATCATCAATCCCAAGAGTACTAATGTTTAAAAAATAGAAACTAATGCCTATTCCTTGTGACGTCCTTTGATTTCTTTCGACGACAAGCTGAGCCCTAGTAAGTCCGCATATCCCCCACCCGAGACTAGGCTTGAGAAATTTGGTTAAGCAAAGATCGCGACTCTTTGGTGCATGCACACTGCAAGTCATGGGCAAAAGTAAAGATAAGGACCAATCAGGGGACAAACACAAAAAGGGGGAAGAGTTGAAACCCACAGGGAGGGCAGAGCAGCAGAATACTCACCGTCTCCACATCCTGAAGCTCCGCGAGGTTACGATGATACGCCGCATACTCCATAGCTGAGTCAAAGTTCTACATTCAGAAAGATACAATGTTAGCTATCTGGACAATCATAAAAACATGTGCAAAAGGAGGCCGGAATAAGAAAGAGATGGGTCGTCAGAAGACTTACCCCGGGGATCACCTCAAGAGGAGGGACATGGGTTGCTTCAGCGGAGAGATGTGCCTGCCTATCCACAACGGCACATAGACCCGAGAGGAAACTGTCATCAAGGCATCAAAAGGTCCCGTAGACCACGGTCAGATCGCCCTCAGGGGCACCAGCCTGAGAAATACCCAACAGATCAATGCCAAAAGAACCCTCGCCGAAAGGACCCACACCAGAAGGGTCAACGCCAGAAGGACCTGCCCCTGAAGTACCAGTTGTACCCACCGCTGTCCCACCTTCATCATCGGAGCCATCCCGTAGAGAAAATTGTAAACAAAATGAAATCAGCTCAAAAAGAATAGAGGCCGAGATAGAACAAAAAGAGACTAATTCTGAAAAGGAAAAGGTAATTACTTGCCCACGCGGGCCGCCAAATGCAAGGAATTGACGCTAGGTACAAAGTGTGGCAGGATAAACCGTTATGGCAGGCACTTATACCAAGTGTGATAGTCTTCGGGCACATGAAGAGCATGGATAGGGAGCCCATTGTTGTGAAAGGCCGCCCTGAGTTCCTCAATGCTACCAACAGGATCCCAAACATTCGCAGGAGGGTCCACGGGAATGGCATAGTAGCGCTAATACTGGTGCACCACCTGCTCTCCCAAATAGTAAGACATGGCCCATGCCCCATAAAAGAAAATGACACGGCAGTTGTTAAATAGGCAAGAGGGGCCTACGGCTGCCTGATCCCAGAAGGGGAACGCAAGATACGGGTCATGGAGGATCTGCCCAAGTTTAAAAGTGGTCAGTCAATTAAACAGGCAACATACTAATCAAGAAGGATTTCCAAGTGTGGGTAAACCAAGTTGTAAAGAGGGGCTTTACCTGCTCAAGAACCATCAGGTCAAGTTGGGACCTTAAACCCATCTCCAGGTGCTTCATGCCCACATCACGGCACGGCTTGGTTCCAGTTGCTAAGAAGAGGGTAAGTAAGTTCCTCCGATGAAGAAGCGGGCGCCCAGGGTGAAAATGATGGTATCCCCATACCTGAAAGGAGCAGTACACAAGAGCAGGTCAGTAGCATGTAAAGATCATTCAAGGAAAATGGCAAAAATGATAGAGTGAGGGATTACCTCCAAGGCGGCCCAAAAACCAACAACAGGTTTGGAATCCCCGGTCGTGACCTGAGCTAAGTTATACATCAGCCATGCGTACCCAGCACTGCCCTAGTCATACCTATGGACGTCACCCCAATTGTCCATGACGCTCAGCAACGCTAGGCTGACTCGACCACCACTCGCATTGGTATAAAGGGTCTTACCCAATAGGATTAGAAGAGTAATGCAGGCCAAGACGATCACCCACTCGGGTGTAATATAAAGAACATGTCTTGCTGCCCCAGGTCCACCAACTCTTCAGTCGTGAAAAGCGGGTTAGCCAGGTCATCTTGACCTCGGTACCATGTGTCTACCCACGAGGGGGATAGGCCCCCCTATCAGTCAGATGTCGTCCTCCCTACTCGGCACCGAGAGGCCGGCTATCGGTATCCCTCCCATCCTAATACCCGTAATCATTGCCCAGTCAACGGGCGTCAGGGTCATCTCGGCGTACGACATATGGAAGGTCATCGTCTCGGAGTGAAACCGTTCTATCAGGGCCTTCAGATAGGCAGCATCAGCCCTCATAGTAGGGCAGGTCTGAAACTCCTAAAAGCCCACTTGCGCCAGCATGAACTTCACTACGGGGGGGACATAGAGGTAGAAGTCTTGGAAATCAAGCCACCCCCTGCGGAATACAATAGAGGGCAAGTCCTGCGTAAGAAGAGAAAAGTGCATCAGATCATGGAAAGAAAGAAAAGCTACACAAAAGAAAGAAATTTGAATCATCTATTACATAGCCCGCTATGCCAAAATTCGAAATAAGAGTGTGCTGTTGATGTAGAAGGCCGACTCGGGCGGCCTTGCCTTGCATTTTGAGCCATGGGCTCGCTTTCCACTCTACCCAAAGGAACTCCTTCCTTCGTGAACCATATACTACCTCGGGCCCCTCCTCCTGGCCCTCCGCGGGAACGTGCTCATTGTCACCCGACATTCTGGGGCAACAAAAAGCAATCACATAAGAGCAGATCAATGATAAAGAACCATGATGTACTATGCTACAAAGGAAGGAAAGTATGCTCACCCTTTCCTTTTTTACTTATTTTCAGAAGTGATACATATGCACAAACAGAAAAGGAGATCCCTTTTAAATTGAAAATGCAAAACAAAAATCTTTTCTTCAAAAAAAAAAAAACAACAACAAAATAATAATAAAATTTTCCCTTCCTATCTTTGAAGATAAAGCAAGTTAAAATCAAATAAAATCATTCCCTTATGTTTCTAAAAAAAAAAAAAGAGGGTAAAAAGCCCTTCTTTTACATTTAGAAAAAAAAAAAGTAACAAAAAAATCATCATGCTTCTACCAAAAAAATCTTTCGCTTTTCCTTATGTCAAAAAAAAAAAACAAAACAAACATTTTTTCATGTACCTAAAAGAAAAATTAAAAACCAAAAACAAAAAAATCCTTTACTCTATTTGCAAAAATAAAAACCAAAAACCAAAAAATCCTCTACTTTAGTTACAAAATAAAAAACAAAAACAAAAAAAATCCTTTACTTTATTTGCAAAAATAAAAACCAAAAACAAAAAATTCCTTTACTTTATTTGCAAAAATAAAAACCAAAAAAAAAACAAAAGAAATCCTTTACCTTATTTGCAAAAATAAAGACAAAAATAAAAAATCCCTTTACTTTATTTTCAAAAATAAAAACAAAATAATCCCTTTCAATATGCACAAATAAAAAAACAATATATATATATATACAATATGTATATATATTATGCAAAACCCATAAAACAACTAAAATAGGGCATCAGTTATAAGAAACCATCCACACACCATTAATAAACATACATACCATGAAAGTAAACCATTACTCATCAAAGAATGCAAGATCATGATCATTATTTGGAAGGAAAAATAACAAGAAAAATCAAGAAAAATGAGTTTTTAATGGTTACCTTGTGAAGAGGATGGGGTCTTTGATCTACTGCGGGCCAGCAATCGATTGACACAAGCAACGGCAATGAGGCACGCAAAGAGGCAATGTAAAGGAACCCTAAGAAGGTTATTTTTTGGTTTAAAAGAGAGGTGGGGAGAAATTTAAAAAAAAAATACCCTACAGCCTGAACCCAGGCTGTTTAAATTGCTCCCCGTCAGATGCACGTGCGATCAAGTGGTATGTCGACCCTCATTCGACCTATCCGGGAAGCCGTGCTAACAATAAAGTTGACCAAGAGCAATAGGCATCCCGATTCTACATAGAAAAAACATAAAAAGTCCAAAAAATAAAAAAATCCCCACAGAAAAGCCAAAAAGGATAACTCACATAAAATAATTAGAGTAATTCGCATAAAATAATGACTCTAAAAAAAAAAGAAAAAAGAAGAAAAAAAAAAACCAAAAGATAATAACCTTGAAAAAAAAAACAACGAAAAACCAAAAAATCCATAAAGTAATAAAATAAAAAAAAATTCACATAAAATGATAACTTTGGAAATCCAAAAAATCAAATAAAATGATAGAAAAATCACAAAAATAAAGCACATAATAACCTATTCGTGTTTCCCCACGGAACTACGTACATGCATAATGCGGTAAAATGTCAATATTTTATCAGCAGTGCAGTTGTGCCATATTAAAGTCCCGAGTCTAGGGTTCGCCCTGGATCTTTGGATCCTACTTCAAAGTAGGAGCAACGGCATCAATCTCGATCAAACGGTCAATGTTTTGATCTGGTTGACTCCACTGCTAAATCTTTGAGCTAAGCACTCTATTTTTGGATTCATATGAACTTAAGTGTCTTAAGCTTCAGATTCCTCGGAGAAAGGTTAATCGTTGGTTGAAACCAACCTGTTAAGAATGAAACTACGTACCAATCAAACTATGTGCAATCATACATCCAGAAGGATTCATTTCCCCTTTATTTTCTGCAGGCTTAAAACTTGTATTGGCAGTGGTATCCCTGTAAAGTGTACGCCATGCATCTGAGTATCTGTATGATGGTCGTTTGTTCTCGTAAATTATACCCAGGCAGGTCCGGGTCGGGGCTTCCATCACCTTCATTACTCATCGCCCCTAATGGGTGCATGATTATGCATAGTTAAATGTTGTTTATGATCATTGTTTGCAGAAACTAGGATTGGATGTCCCTTTTAAGAGATGCCCAATGTTTGGTTGGATCTGTTCAAGGTAGTTGAAGCTGGATGCTCTAGGTCATGTTGATCCGGGGCACATCTTCGAAAATAGCACGTCCTCCCAAAAAGCGTTGTGACATCTATTCACTTTACTTGGGCAGTCATGCTAAATAAACTTCGGGATCGATGGGTTCACTCAAAGACCTCGAACCCTGCTTTCAGCAGGGCCACCTGCGAATAGTCATATGGGGCAATCAAATGCCTCATAGGATTGGATGCAAACTGTGAAGCCTTGCGCATGTTTAGTTCGCACCTATCTTTGAATGTGAGCCGATCACCCCTCTTACTTACGAAGCTATTGCATTCAGAATGAATCTTAAACATCAAATACCTTCAAATCATCTCGAGAAGCGAATGTTTGGTCTGGCATACAGGGCTTTCGCAACTCGTTCCACCTCAGTTATGCCCAGTAATGTCGCTAAGCGCTTGGGGACCGATTACCTTGAGAAACAAATGTTTAGTCTGGCATCTAGGGGTTTCATTTTCTCACCATGTTACTCATCTGATGTTTGAAGTTTGTTCAGAATTCAACGAACCCGCCAGTAATGCCTTAGGCCTCTTCGGATGTCTCTTTTCTTTGGCATTCGATCATTAGTGATCGGATACCAAAGAGGGGCATCTGTAGACACCCAAATTTGGCCCAAGGCTTGATCAAAACACATTTCGAGAGGCACATTTTTGAGTTTTTTATGGCATGTATGGAACCCTTAGGAATCCTCCTAGATCCCTTAGGAACAACCCTAGAACCCTTAGAAACCAGTATTGACCCTTAAAACCCGTTTCGAACCTAGACCTAACCCTTCCGAGCCTTGGGTGAGGAGTTGTATATCAAAAGATATGGCGGTCTGAACCCCGAGGGAAAAAGTGTAATTTCAATAGTTGCGCCAAGCCATTTCTCCCCAGAAATGGCACACAACTATTAGTTACGCCAAGCCACTTTCCCAGGAATATAGCCTGGCACAACTAATAGTTGTGCCAGCATTGAAGTGGCCCCCACCTCGGGGAGCCAATTTTCAAGTTATTGTACAGAATTGTTTTACTGTACATTTTCCTGGCGCAACTAATAGTTGCGCCAGGCATATGAATAGAAGCCTCTAGTTTTGCCTCGAATTTGTGTTTGGGATTTGACTTGTTGACCACCTGGGTCTTTGGGGTGTATTTTGTTAGTTCTGTTGCACCCTTTCAATGCCTATTTACAACCCTCAAGTGGTTTGAAACACCAACCCATCATCCACCATTAGAACTACCTTCACCCCTTTCTAAGCTCTCAAAATCCTAGGAGACCTTAGACTATAGATTACCTAATTGTTAAACCCAATTATCATCTAAGTGGCCTCCTAATCCACCCATTTCCTATAAATAGAGCCCCCCTCCCCTTGGATTAGAGGTTAAGAACTTTGGCCTAAGAGAGAAAGAGCTTAAGTGAGAAGATCTTTCTTCCTTTGGTGCACATTTCCAAAAACCAGAATTCAAAACCTCCTTCCCACCCTTGCCTTTCATCAAAAGCCTCTAGGTTAGATGTATGTTCTACCCTAGCACCCTCTCTCTATCTCTTAGCTATCTCCCTTAAGAGTTAGAACCCATTCTCAAGTCATTCAAGCCTTCAAGAGCTCATCAAAAGCAAGTGAAGCAAGGCTCCCCTACGATGCTACAAGGGCCCGAGGGCTCTGACTCTCCCCTTTCTTCTCCTATCTCTTTCAGTCTTCCTCCATCCTTGTATTTGTGTCATTACGCCACCGACTTTTCGGTAGGGACGGAGGGGCACAAATAGGATTTCAAGGCCCTTTGGGCAAGAGGAAGGCTCTTTTATTTCTTTCATGCTATTTGTGTTTTGGCCATAAGTAGAGACCGCTTAACACCTTCCCGATCGATAACCGAAGGCCCTACCCAAGAACCATTTGTGTGGACCGGATTCAAAGTCATATTTTTAGCACTTCGGTGCTCATAAAAATGAACTAGGTTTCCCGGGACACCAAAAGCTCCGAGTGGCGACTCTATATTTTTGTTAGCGAGCACATTGCCGCGACAGGATCATCATGAATCCCATGGTTGCACAGTAAGAGTTTATCCCACAGATAAAATGATCTAGAATCCAAAATGGGCTATAATAATAGGCCTCCAAAACTAGCTACAGATCTGGCAATCCTAGAGAAAGGGAGTTGGGTGTCACAACTATACTAAATTAACACTAAAAGAAGATAAATAAAGTGCAATCCTATCCTAAAGAAAGGGTTATGAAAAAGGTGGTGATGGTGTGTGTTAAAATAAAGATAAAATGATGGGACAGAAGCAGTTAAGCTAGGGTTGCATCAGCTATGTAACTCAGACTTAGGTCTGTCTCTGCAGCAATCCCTCAGATGGCTACAAGCATATCTACAAGGAAGATGTGTCCAACTCAACCCTTATGGTTTGACCTGATCTCTTAAGGCTATAACCGGTCCACTTAAATGGTCACGAACTATCTAATAGAGAGGATCAACCTAAATGGACAAAATCAGAAAACCAACTTGATCCAGAGGAGTAGACTAATCTTAAGGCTATAACCTGTCCACTTAAATGGTCGCAGACTATCCAATAGATGTCCTCCACCTAATGAATCAAATTAGATTATTAATATCATTGCAAGGGAGATGTATCCAGCTCAACCCTTATGGTTTGACCTGGTCACTTAAGGCTATAACCTGTCCACTTCAATGGTCACAGACTATCCAATAGAGAGGATCAAACCACATGGACTAAATCAGACAACCAATCTGATCCAAAGGAGTAAACTAATCTTAAGGTTATAACCTATCGACTAAAATGATCACATATTATCTAATAAATTTCCTCCACCCAATGGATCAAATTAGAACAGTAAAACTATTGCAGACACCATGTATGCCAGGCTACGAGCTCAAGCATCCATGGGAGCAAATAGTTCTTAAAAAACTAGTGAAGACCACAGTTGTTCAAGGGCTATTTGGGGACTTAAATGCAATTGGTCATTGCTTCAAAGAACCTGTAATGACTTAGCTCACAAGTCAGCAATCACTACAGAGAAGTCAGATCTAACATCTGATATTGGTCAAGTAAAATAGAGGGGAGCTTGTTCCTGCAACAACCTCTCACAAGGCTACAAGCTCAAGTGCAGAGGAGAAGAATCCTTCTCAGATCTGTGGCTTGGAATCACCCTAGGGCTATAGTCTGTCCACTTAAATGGTCACAGGCTATCCACAGAGATTATCCACACCATAGAGGTCTGACATAGAACATGTAAATTGTTATGGCCACCATGGTCCCACGGCTACAAGCTCAAGCTTCCATGGGCCTTTCAATTCAGCTCAAATCCTAAATGCTTGCTTAGCCTGAACAAAACTATGGGCAAATAGAAAAATAATAGATTGAATGAACAATTAAAGAATAAATTTCATTGATAAAAAATACTCGCAATGAGATTTCTCAAGGCAGCAGCCTTGTACACAACAACTCTTCATGAAATCCCAAAGGTTACAAGACCCATTATAAAACTAATAAAACTAGGCCTAATTGCTTATAGAGGATGTAGCTAGCAAGTGCTGGGCTAAGAGAGAAGAAAAAAAAGAGAAAAACAGGTGATCAAACCCTAACCCTAGCCTACTCGAGCTCAAAGCTAATAGAGGTTGAAGGAGGGATGATAAATTCTAAGTTATAGTGTACAGCTTAAATACTCAGTCCTAATGCCTTAGCCAACAAAAGATTAAACCCTAATTTTTAGGGCAAATGTGGTACTGTTACAACCCTTGGTTGCCTTGGGATATGTGCCTTGAGATCAGGGCCTCGGGATGTGTGGCCTAGACCTAGGGAAATCCCCAAAAGGTCCTTGAGTAGAGAGTGAGAAGTGGTGCATTAATCCATTCGCGTAGTTGGCAAAGTGCTCATGAGGTAGCATTTGGGTTGGAAAGTTATTTACTCGCGCAGGTGGACTTCGTATTGTCGCGCAGCTGCTTAGGTTTTGAATGCACTCGCACAAAGGAATTTACAGTGCTTGGCTTACTCGCATGATAGAGCTTCAAAATTTTCTCTTGTGGGGGTGTCCCGAGGATGCCTTTAAATCTCGCTCGGCTTCTTGTTGAAGGAATAGTAAAGCTCACTCGATAGAGGGTTGAGCTATTAAATGCGGGAGAACTACATGAGGACATTTCTATAGCTCTCTCTCCTCTTGAACCACGCGAGGACTTTGCGAGTTTGTTATTGTTCTTTATGTAGATTAGCTTCGCAAGAGAGTGCGCGAGACTGACATGAAACATATTCATCGCGAGAGCTTCGCTAGCTGGATTTTTGAAGGCTTAGTGTGCGAGAGCTTCGTGAGGTCTTTGAGTGTTGGTTGCAGCTGAAGTGCGTGACTGCATCGCGAGTTCTCTTGTGCTGCATGTATTAGCCGCGCAAGATAACTCTACTGTGAACTTCAACAGCACAAGGCAACAATTCTACTGTGCAAGATAACACATTTTCTCCTCTTATGCATTATAGCTACTGTTGTTGCAACTCTCTCCACTCACATCCAGATTTCTCACATCTGCTGGCCTTTTTGGATCCACTTTGACATGCAAACTAGTTACCATAGTGTGTACCACCATGGTGTTCCATCAGTCTTAGGCTTAGCTGCCATCTCTTGCTTGGATTCTCTCTCTTCTTGGCACCAAAAGTATGGACGTTGTGTTAAGCTATATAAGTTCTTACTAACTATAAAATAAGCTAAAAAAGAGTTATTAATCAGCTTTAAGGTCCAACAAAGGCTAGGTTAAGAGGTGAAAAGTGGTATTTTTCAATGAATAACACACCCCCAAACCTAATCTTTGCTAGTCCCTGAGCAAAGGAAAAATTAAAACAATTATTCTGAAAATCTAAATGCCACTTTTGTAGGGAGCACGGATGAATTTAGCTCATGCATCAAGCCTTTTAAACTCCTAGGTGATCCCTAGTGGAGTGAAGTTCCCTGAGCATTTTCAGTGAAGGTACCTACAAACTTCTCAATGAAAACAGTTAACAAAAGTGCAATATTACCAAATTAGTATTCAAAAATCAGAGCATCAGTCCACCTTTGATTCTTTTCAAAATGTGAGGAATTTAAAAAAATGATATGCACAAACCATTAACTCATTAAGAACTCTTACATGTATGCACACTATTTCCAATCAGCTTACAACAAGAGAAATATCATGTTTATGTCAGTACTGAGGTCACTATTAATTCAAAAATTAGGTTTAGGCAATGCTTAATACATTCAATATCAGACCCAATGCTTACTAGGGCAGTCTCTCACAATGAACTTTGAGGGTTTTCATTTTCTCCCAAGCTCAAGAGTAGTTACAGTCCCCAAATGGGTCTGCAAGCATGAGCATAGGCAAAGCTCCTAAATTTTGGCATCATTGGCTATTTCTCACCATAGATTGGAAAACTCATCTCAACATAACAGCTCATTCAACTTAGGATCACAAGGTCTTAGACTGGGTTGTAATGTGGCTTATGGGTGTAGGTTATAAAGAATGGAAGGGTGAAAAGGATACTAAATTGAGAAATCAGCAAGTGATGGAGGTGATTCATTACTTCACCTTCTTTAGTTCAGCACATTTCATCTTCTTTGACATTTTTCAGACCTGAAGTGGCCAGCTTCTCTTCTTATTTTTACTTTTTCCAATGAAATTCCCTCTTGACTCCTCTCTATCCCTTTTCATTAATTTATTTTTCTGCTTTTCCTTTGATACATTTTTTTTTTTTTTTTTTATTATTCTGAAATGCCACCCTCTTCCCAGCTGTTACACTGCTATCCTCCTTTGTGTTTCTTCTCCAATCACCAAATGATGACCTTAGGTTATCCATCTTCAACTCCTCCTTTACCTTCTGAATTCTTAGAGCGGGGGTAGGTTTGAATCAGGTCCACAGGTTTAGGTGCAAGTACTCAGGTGTATTTTGAAGAAAATTGGAAATTAAGGCTCAAAAGGTGTATGCACAAGGGCAGTTTACTGGGTTTGGTAAGTTAAAGCTCAAGCTGTCCAAGAGAAGGCCTTGATCCTTTCCTAAATGTCATGGGTGTTATTAGCTGTTTCAACTTTGAGATGCCTAACATCTAGTGAGGACATTGACTGAGCCAGTCCTTAGAGCAAAAAGAATTGCCAAAGACACTCCTCAAAGAGAAAAATAAAAAATAAAAAAATTATAGGCCCAATTCTCACTGGATATGGTCTTTCATTAAACTCATAGGCATGTACTTACCTTTTTCTCTCTTTAATGGTTCACTAGGTACTGACACAAGTGAGTTTTCTTAATATTCACCTCATGGAAATATTAAAATTTAAAAGTTTTTAATGCCTAAAGGTCTGCAAAATTTCTATATTTCCTCATTTTCAAAGTTTCTTAGGTGAACTTAGCTTTATTCCTATCTTACTTCCTTAGTTCTGCTGCACTTAGGTTAACTACCTCATTGGTAAATCTTGCCATACCCCCAAACCTATGAGGAGCAGTGTCCTCACTGATTTAAAGATAAAGTGCAAGTGCAGTAGGGTATTTTGGGACAATAAAATACCAAATAAAGCAAGTACAACAGCAAACAAAATACACACAAACAGATAAAACAAAACAAATAAACATAAATGAAAACAAACAAAATCAGCCAAAAAGGATTTTCATTTATAAGACAGGTATTTATACAATGTTAGGGAAAATAACTACAAAGAGATTATACAAAAACATCCTAACTAACGACATATACAAATCTAATCATCTGAATTGTCAGGTGCATCAGCTTGTTCCTGGAGGGGTAGTTTCAGATGCTTGTGCAGGCTCTCTGGCAGTCATTTCAGCAACTCTCCTTTCAAGTATTTATGCCTTCTTTTCAGCAAGTGCAACTCTACTTTCATACAGTTCCCAGGTGGCCTTTGTGATCTCTTTGGAGGCAGCTAATCTTTTCTTGAGTTCATCTGCTCTCATTTTCTCTATTGTTGTAGTATGCTGTTGAGCTTCAAATAGCCTCAACATTTATTTCCAGCCTTTTGATATTCTTAGCATCTCAATTCTGTGATCCAGTTCCATTTGATTTATCTTTACGTCATAGGGCATCTTGATTGAGCTTCTAAGGTTAGCCATGCCTCGAATGACATTCTTTTTAAGGTATGGGTTATTTTACATGGCATGAAGGAGGGTTAAGTATGGAAGTATATCAAAGGAAGAGGTAGGTAGTATGGGCTACTCAACACTTGAAGAAGGGCCAACCAGCAATGGAGAGGGGGTGGATGATGGTTTGGGTAGGGGGGATGTAGAGGGTAAAGGGTGATGGACTTCAAGTTCAGGCTCAGTGAGGTCTATTACCTCAGGGTCAGTTTAGCTTGGAATCGAGGAGGTAGGGATTAAGTTGGTGCTGTGATGGTTGGGTTAAGTTGGATAAGGTCAATTGGATGGTTGCTAAACTGTTATGAATGGAGACCTGGTTTTGGAGGGTGGAGTTCATGGCTTGGAGGTTGGCCTCAATGGTTGTTTGGGTTTGGGTGTTGGCCAATACTTGGGATTTAAGGGAGAGTAATAGGTTGAGGATTTGAGGTAAGGGGTCAGGGGTGATAGTTGTCGTGGTTTGGATGGTTGGGATTGCTGGAAATGGGGAGGTGGGTGCATGGTGAAAGTTTATTGGTTGTGTGGAATCCGGAAGAGGGGTAAAATGGGGAGGGTGAGGTGAGTCTGGGAGAGGGGTGAACTCATAATTGATTTCCCCTTTCATAGAGGACATCATAGCTGAGTACCCCTCAGATGCAAAGGGGCCATGGGAAGGAGAAAAAGGAATGGAATGGCCCAAGGGTTCAAAGGTATCAGGTTCACAGGGTGTAGTAGGCTGATGTGAGGTAGTTGGAAAGTTGTGAAGGATTTCAAGGGCAGGGTCTTCTATGGCTGTGGTTTCTGGGGTAGGGATAGTTTGAGAAATGTAGGTGGGTTGGGGCTTTGTGTGGGCTTTGGATTTTTTTCTTTTTCTATATGTAGTGTTCACAGGTGGACTAGGGTGAACTGGGTAGGTAGTTAAGGGTACAGATATGGGTAAAGATAAAGGAATGGTCTCAATATTTATGATGGATGTAGGAGATGTAGTGGTGGCTGAGGTGGTCGGTAAAATTGGTTGTGGTAGAGGTGATGGAACTATGGGGGGTTGTGAGGCTGGGGTTGAGGTAGGAGCTAGCATGGGAATGGAAGTGGTTATGGTAGGGTTTGTTGGCAATGCAGAGGTTGCTGCTTGAGATCTAGTAACAACAGAGCTGACAGGTGAAGGAATGGTCTGAGAGGTGGCCTGAAGCGATGTGACTACTTCCTAAATTATGGGGGTTGCTTGAGCTAGCAGCTCCTTCTTCTTCTTTTTAATGATAGCTCCACTAACCCCCCACTGCTTTTTACCACATAGTAGAGCAATGAATGGGGCTTCTTTTTAGTCTTCACCTTCTCATGAATATCCTTTATCCCTTAAAAATTAGCTTGGCTGCATTTATGTAGTGGTTTAGGTGGAAAGAGTAAAGTGCATCAGCAATGGGAGGCCTCCTCTCCTGCTGATGCCCAGAGTAGTATACACTTTTCCTCAGCACCCCATCCATAAATCTTAGGTTAGGGTGCAGATCTCTCTTCCTAATGGGCATCCCTGAGGTTGTGATCCCTCCAGTCAACTCCTTGGCAATTTTTGGGATGGTGGCTATCAAAAGGGGACCCAAGCCACACTCTGGGATGCACTTAGTTGGTATCCCAAGTATCTCAGCTATTGCAACCTGATTGAATAGCATCTCAAATTTGTCTATCAACACCAGTGATGCTTGGTTCCCATCATCCCCAGTCTTCACTCTTACATTTTGATAAAATAACTGCACTAGTCTAGGGAAGACTAGCTGTAGTGGGGGCCTTAATAGGGGTAGCAGAGTGGCTTTAGATAGGTATGCAATGGAGGCAACTGTCTCTGGTAGGTCCTCAAAGAAAACCTTGTCAAAAATAGTCTCTGTCTCAAGCTTAATTGAAGCCACAAATTCAGAAGGGACCCTAAGGTACTCATTATCTTCCTCCTCCTCAAAGGCTACCTCAGTGACTACCTCTTATCCCTTTTTCTGCCTTTTCTTAGATTTCTCAGGGCTCTTAGTAGGTGGGTGGACTCTGGCTCTCTTTTTGGGAGTAAATTTCTTCTTTTGAGCTTGGGCATCAGAGGCCACACCCTTGGCCTTCTTCACAGGGGCTGCCCTTTCCTTAGGTTGCTCCACTAGGGGCTCAACAGTGGGAGGAGGCATTTCAGAGGTCTTCACTGTGGAGGGGTTTAGCATGGCAGCCAATGCGTCAATGAATTTCGAACCCATGGCCATGACTATAAAAATTCCTTAAAATTAGGGCTTTAAACTCCCATAGTGTGTAATGCACACTTCACAATTGAAATTGCACCCAAAGTCCTCCCTATTTAACACTTAAAATAGTATCCAATCAAACCAGATGAGAGTGAAAAATCTTACCAACTGAAAGCTAGGATTCCATTTCAACCGTGGCACAATGGATCAAATCCCCCCAAATCGAGTTCAAAGTAACTGAGAGGTGATGTGGAACACACTCGTAGGAGGAAAATGGTTGAGTTGGAGTGGATTAGGCTATAGAGAAGAAAGAAGGGAGAGAGAAGCTCGGTCATCTGCAATGGAAGTTAGGGCAAAGAGAGAGAATGGAGGACATGGAAATGATCGCAAGGTTTAATAGTGTCATCCTGTGCTTCGTGTGGTTCTCACCAGGTACTCGCAAAGCTATATTTTCTCGCACAGTATGAATTCAATCTTGTGAGAAGTGTTGTTGCGAAGAAGGAAGATGCCTCACGGGGATATATTTAAAAGCTCTATGCGTCTCGTGAGGTCACTCGCAGAGCTTAAGTTGGGCCAAAGTGCGTGAAGCAGTTTTGCATCCCTCGCGCAACTTAGCTATTAAACGTTGTGAGGAATGTACAATTAGAGTATCAGGGCCTCGCATGGTAATTAACATTGCAGGCTTCAAAATGTTAGCTCGCAAGGCTCTCACGTAGTATGAATGCCACGTCGCGAGTAATATTTTGCCAGATACAGAAGAGTCTCGTGAGGGCACTTTGCAGAGTTGAATCAAAGCCTCGTGAGGAATTGAACATTGCAGGCTTCAGAGGTCTTTTTGATCGCGAGGTTCTTGCGAGGAACAACTTGCCTATAAGAACTCTACGAGAAAGCCTTCAATTTATTCAAGTGGCTTGCGAATGTGGAATTGAGGCCATAGAGCCTCGCGAGAAAGCCTAATCTACCATTTCTCTTGGTGTTGCACATTGGCCAGTGCATCAATACTGACATGCACCTATCCATTGTGCATCTGCACCAACTTTTCTCAAATTTAATCCGTTTCATAATTATAATTGTAAGCCCATCACCAACATATGCACAATAAAAAATTTAGAATGCTAAAGATTTTCAAATATTTCAGATTCATGACATTTACAATGATAGCACCTCAGCCACTCAACCAAAAATAGAACATGCATATCAACATTAGGTCCAGGCACATCAAATTCAGATGACAACACATGCACATCACATTACAACACACAACTTAAAACAAAGCAGACAAAACTTGCAAATCAACACACAATAAAAACACTACATGACATATTTTTAAACAAAACACACATTCAAAAATATGGTACACATTTTACAAAACTGTGGATCACTAAGCAATGGGGGTTCATGTAGGTGAATGGTCTAAGGGGGCTGCACTGAATTTTCTACATAAATTTTCAGCCTTTGACCACTCACTTTCATGATCTTCCTAGACATAGGATCTAAGATCTCCACAGCACCAGATGGGGAGGCATGGATGATAGTGTAAGGTCCATCCTATCTGGATTTTAACTTCCCTGAAAAGAATTTTAATTTGAAGTTGAAAAGCTAAACCTTAGTACCAGCATTGAAGTCCTTCCTCATTAGCTTCTTGTCAAAGAATGCCTTTGATCTCACCTTGTAAATTCTGGCATTCATATAGGCTTCTAGTCTCAGCTCATCCAGCTCTAACAGTTACAGTTTCCTGTGAGAACCAGCAGTAATTAGCTCAACATTCAGTGTTTTAATAGCCCAGTAGGCTATGTGCTCTAACTCCACTGGCAAGTGACAGGCCTTGCCATAGACCAACCTGAATGGGGACATGTCAATAGGGGTCTTATAGGCAATCCTATAAGCCCACAACGCATCATTTAGCTTCTGTGCCCAAGCTTTTCTATCTGCCCTCACAGTCTTCTCCAAGATATGCTTGATCTCCCTATTAGAAATTTCAACTTGCCCACTAGTCTGTGAGTGGTAGGGAGTTACAATTCTGTGTGTATCAGAATACTTTTTATGCAGATTTTCAAAAGGCCTGTTACAGAAATGACTCCCCCCATCACTAATGATAGCTCTGGGGGTGCCAAATCTGAAGAAGATATTGTCCTTTAAAAATTTAAGGACAAATGTGTGATCATTTTGTCCTTGTGGCAATGGCTTCTGCCCATTTGGACACATAGTCCACTGCCACAAGTATGAAATTGAAAGCCATAGAAGGAGGAAAGGGACCCATAAAGTCAATGCCACAGATGTCAAAAAGTTCTACCACAAGGATGGGCTCCAATGGCATTTAATCTTTTTTGGAAATGCTTCCCAACCTTTGACATCTCTCACAGGCTTTTCAATGTATGTATGTATCTTTGAACAAAGAGGGCCATTAAAACCCACATTGCAAAACTTTTGCAGCTATCTTTTTGCCACTAAAGTGACCTCCACAGGCTTGCTCATGGCATATAGAAAGAATGTTGTGGAACTCACTTTCAGGCACACATCTCCTTACAACCTGATCTGCACAATGTTTATATAGGTTTGGATCCTCCCACAGAAAATGTTTGACCTGAGATAAAAACAGGACTTTGTCGATCTTGGACCAGTGAGGGGGAATCCTACCAACAACAAGAAAATTCATAATGTGTACAAACTAGGGCACACTAGACTGCATAGTAAATAATTGCTTATCTGGGAATAATTCATTGACAGGTGCTGCTACACATTCTTCCAAAATAATTCTAGAGAGGTGGTCAGCCACTACATTCTCAACTCCTTTCTTATCTTTGATCTCAAGATCAAACTCCTGGAATAGGAGGATCCATCTGATAAGTTTTGGTTTGACATCCTTCTTAGCCAACAGGTATTTCAGGGCTGAGTGATCAGTAAAAACAACAATTTTAGACCCAAGCAAGTAGGGTCTAAACTTGTCCACAAGAAACACTACAGCAAGCAACTCCTTCTCAGTGGTGGTATAATTGAGCTGAGCCTCTGCTATTTTGCTAGCATAATAAATCATTGCAGGCAACTTATCTTTTCTCTGTCCTATGACAATACCTATGGCCAAGTCTGATGCATCACACATCAGTTCAAAGGGAAGTGAGTAATCCGAGGCCTAGATTATAGGAGCAGTGGTAAGGCACTTTTTCAAAATGTCAAAGGCCTTAAAGCACTCAGCAGAAAATTCAAATGGCACATCCTGACACAGCAAGTGGCACAATGGCTTGGAAATTTTGCTGAAGTCCTCAATGAACCTCCTCTAAAATCTAGCATGCCTAAGAAGGATCTGATTTGCTTAACAGTCCAGGGTGGGGGCAGGTGTGAAATTAAGTCCACTTTAGCCTTGTCAGCCTCTATTCCTCTGTGAGAGACCACATGGCCTAACACAATTCCTTGTGTGACCATAAAGTGGCTCTTTTCCCAGCTTAAGACCCAATTGGTCTCTTCACATCTTTGTAAAACCAGGTCAAGGTGACTCAAGCACTAGCTAAAGTTGTCCCCATAAACTGAGAAATTATCCATGAAGATTTCCATAAATTTGTCAATCATATCAGAAAAAATTACATACATGCACGTCTGAAATGTAGCTGGGATTTGGTTATATCCTCCTGTAAGCAAAGGTGCCAAAGGGACATGTGAAAGTGTTTTTTTTTTAATCTTGAGGATACACAGGGATTTGGTTATACCCTGAGTATGCATCAAGAAAGCAGTAAAATGCCTTCCTAGCCAGCTTATCTAGAATTTAATCAATGAAGGGGAGAGGGAAGTGGTCTTTCCTGGTTTTAGAGTTGAGTTTCCTATAATCAATACAAACTCTCCAGTTAGTTGTCTCCCTGGCTGGCATCAACTCTCTAGAATCAGAAGTAATAACTGTGATGCCTAATTTTTTAGGTACCACTTGGATGGGTGCACCCACTCTGAACCTAAAATGGGATAAATCACCCCTGCATCCAACAGTTTTACAATCTCTTTTAGGACCACCTCTTGCATGTGAGGATTAAGTTTCCTCTGAATCTCCCTAGAGGGTTTTGCACCCTCTTCCAAGTGAATTTTGTGCATACAAACTAAGGCATCAATGCCTCCAAGATCAGCTATTGTCCACCCCATTGTCTTTGTGTGCTTCTTAAGAACACTTAATAATTCCTCCTCCTGCTCACTAGTGATAGAGGAAGAGATAATCACTGGAAACTTTTTGTTTTACCCCAAGAAGGGATATTTTAATGTGTCTGGGAGCTATTTCAGCTCTAACTTAGGGGGACTTTCAATGGAAGGCACTAAAGGTGCCTTGGTGGTTTGAGGCAGGGGCAGCAAGGTGGGTTTCCAGCTGGAATGCTGCACTAGGCCCATAGAAGACTCTATTTTGATGTTGTCTTCTGTCATGAGAACTTGGGCTTCCTCCTCAACCATACTCCAAATACTTTTCAGGTTTTTGGCAATATCATCCTAATCTAGCAGATTGGGTAAATCTTCATCCACAAGGCCATCTAGTACATCTATTGCAGAACAGTCCTCAATCTCCATCTGAGGTTGTCTAGCAGCATTGTACATATTTAATTGGGCCTTCATGTTCCCAAAGTTCACCTCCATCACCCCTGACCTACATTGTATGTAAGCATTTACAATGGCAAAGAATGTCCTTCCAAGGATGACAGGAATTGGGGTTTTACTTTTGCAAGGGACCATGTCAAAAACTAGGAATTCAGCAAGATAGTAGAACTTGTCCACCCCCACCAAAACATCCTCCACCACACCCACGGGTCTCCTCTCAGACTTATCAGCCAGTTGGAGTACAATTGATGTGCCTTTTAGCTCCCCCAAACCTAGCTCTTCATACACAGAATATGGGAGTAGGTTCACACTGGCCCCTAAGTCCAAGAGGGCTCTACCAATGGTATGGTTTCAAATTATGTAGGGGATAGTAAGTATCCCTTGGATCTTGTAATTTCTCAGGTGTGGCGATGGACAAAACTGACTCAACATGCTCAACAGCAAAAATCTTTTTGGACAAATGCACCCTTACCTTTCTTTTCTATGTGTAGAGGTCCTTTTAAGAATTTAGCATAGGTAGGGACCTATTTTATAGCATCAAGCAAGGGAAAATTGATCTTGACCAGCTTGAAGGTCTCCATCATTTCCTTCATCTAGACATTCCCCTTATCAAAGGGAGATGGGTTAGCAAGTGCATGAGGAAATGGCAGTTGTGGGACTGCTGGTGCTATAGCTGCATGCCTAATCACACCATGGTCAAATTTTTATTTTTTTATTTTTTCTTTATTTATTGTTTGTTGTTGGGGCTCAACATTAGCTCCTTTATTTTACCCTTGCTGATCCATAGCAGGGGATGAATTTCTTGGTTCTTCAACACTCATATTTCTTTCATTTTCACTCTCTATGACCTTCTCAGCTGCTCTGCCCATTAAGTTGTTAACCACCCTGCCACTCCTTAGGGCAGTGATTGCATTAGCCTCCTCATGGGTAGAGGATGCTTCTCCAATTATGTACTGTCATTTTGGGTTGGCCAAGGGCTGACTAGGCAGTTTGTCCTCTTCACTCCTGTTCAAAGCATTACAGATTTGACCCAACTGATTCTCTATTTTTTTAATGCTTTGCCCATGAGAGTTCACAGTTTGGACCAACTTCCCCAAATTTTGCATGGATGCTAGCATTTTCTCTTCAAAGGAAGAGGATCTAGGCTGTTGTGGGGGTAAGACCAACTGATTGGGCTGTGAGGCAGGCAACTAAAAATTTTACCTTGGTGGATAACCTTGGTTAAATTGGTGCTGAGGTCTATATGGAGCTTCCAACTATTGCTGCTAGGGCTGAGGGTATGTATCTTTTCTCCACCTCAAATTTGGGAGGTTTCTCCATGTGTACCCAGCAAGTTACTGCCCATATGCTTGGGTAGCATTGGCATGCTCCATAACTAAATAAGGGAATTGGTTGGCTAATGGACAATCTTGAAGTGAATGTGTGGGAGATTAGCATATCAGACATGCCTCTTCCACTTGTGCAACCACCCTATGTTGCATCACATTCATCAATTTGTCAAACTTTAAACTTAGATTGTCCACCTTCCTTTCCAAATCACTTTGTACCTTAACTTCATACATTCCACCTCTAGGGGTGGACTCTCACCAACTTAGATGGGATCAGGTTATCATTGCGAGACAGTGACTCCTGCTGTATGAAATTTTCCCCTATGATGTGAAACAACTCCCAAGCCTCATTAGCTGTCTTTTGGAGGTAACTACCACCACGTGAGGCATCCAAAATATCCCTACTTTTGGGATTAATTCCTTGGTAAAATACTTGCACAAGTTACCACTGTGGAATTTAGTGGTGGGGACATTATTTTAACATTTTTTAAAATCTCTCCCATGCCTCATCAAAATCTCCAGTTGAGGACTGAGTAAATGACAATTTGTTTATCCTCATCTGACTAGTTTTGTTCATGAGAAAGAATTTAGCCAGAAATTGGCTTTGGAGGTCACTCCATGTTTGAATGCTATTGGTTGGGAGCTTAGAGAGCCAGGTGCTGACTTTATGCTTTAGGGAAAAAGGAAAAAGCCTCAGTTTGGTTGCTTCAGGTCCTAGACCAGTAATATTGAATGTGGTGGAAAGTGCTAAAAATTGGTCAATGTGCTTGTATGGATCTTCCTTATTGAGCCCATGAATAGATGGCAGCATGTTAATGGTGGAGGGCTTGATTTAATAATTTCCCTCAACTGGAGGGAATTATATGCAAAAGGGAGATGTGTAATCCCCAGGTGCATTATATTCCTTCAGAGTTCTTTGCCTCTCAGCCAAGACAGCTGGCTCAGTTTCAACAGTAGGGCCTTCTATAGTGTTTCTTTGTCTAAGGACTCTTTCAACCTCAGGATTTAGAGGTTCTAACTTAGGGTTAAGGGACCTCCTTCCAAGCATACACACACAAAATCAGCAGGTAAAGAAAATGCTCACAACACATAAAAAAAATTCAAACAAAGTTTTCAACTAAACAGATTTACAACTAAACTAATGATAGGGAATTCAAGAAAAGTGGACTGAGATTTAGGGCAAAAGAAGCGCAAACAGAGCTAGGTAAACTCCAACTGCAACTCAAGCTTTTCCCTACTACTATTATCCAATTCTATAAAAGTCCACAAAAACTTGTTGGGATTGGCTTCTGCTGCTTCTTTTTATTATAAAAGAATGATAAAGATAAAATAAAGGAAGTAAAATAAAATAAAACAAAATGGGGAATGAATACAACACAAAACCAAATCACAGACCTACAAGATACAGGGCTATTGTAGCAAGTTTTAAGTAAGAGTTTGTCCCATAGAGAAATTGATCTAGACCCCAAAATGGGCTATAATAGTAGGCCTCCAGATCTGGCTACAGATCTGACAATCCTAGAGAAAGGGAGTTGGGTGTCACTACACTAAATTAATACTAAAAGAAGAGAAATAAAGTGCAATCCTATATGAAAAAGGTGGTGATGGTGTGTGTTAAAATAAAGATAAAAGGATAGAAAGTAAGAAGTTAAGCTAGGGTTGCATCAACTATGTAAGGCAGACTTAGGTCTGCCTCAACAGCAATCCCTCATATGGCTACAAGCACATCTGCAAGGAAGATGTATCCAACTTCTTATGGTTTAACCTGATCTCTTAAGGCTATAATCTGTCCACTTAAATGGTCACAAACTATCCAATAAAGATGATCAACCCACATGGACTAAATAAGAAAACCAACCTGATCCAAAGGAGTAGACTGATTTTAAGGCTATAACCTATCCACTTAAATGATCACAGACTATCCAATTGATGTCCTCCACCCAATGAATAAAATCATATCATTAATATCATTGCAAGGGAGATGTATCCAACTCAACCCTTATGATTTGAATTGGTCTCTTAAGGCTATAACCTATCCACTTCAATGGTTACAGACTATCCAATAGAGAGGATCAAACCACATGGACTAAATAAAAAAACAAATCTGATCCAAAGGAGTAGACTGATCTTAAGGCTATAACCTGTCCACTTAAATGGTCTTAGATTATCCAATAGATTTCCTCCACCCAATTGATCAAATTAGAACAGTAAAACTATTACAGACACCATGTATGCCAGGCTATGAGCTCAAGCATCCATAAGAGCAAATAGTTCTTGAAAAACTAGTGAAGGCCACAGTTGTTTAAGGGAAATTTGGGGACTTAAATGCAACTAGCCATTGCTTCAAAGGACCAGCAATGACTCAGCTCACAAGTCTACAATCACTACAAAGAAGTCAGATCTAACATCTAATATATCAAGTAAAAAAGAGGGGAGCCTGTTTCTACAACAACCTCTCACAAGGCTATAAGCTCAAGTGCAGAGGAGAAGAATCCTTCTCAGATCTGTGGCTTGGAATCACCCTAGGGCTATAATCTGTCCACTTAAATGGTCATAGGCTATCAACAGAGGTTATCCACACCCCAGAGGTCTGAGAAAGAACATGTAAATTGCTTCTGCCACAATGGTCCCAGGGCTATAAGCTCAAAATTCCATGGGCCTTTCAATTCAGCTCAAATCCTAAATGCATGCTTAGCCTAAACAAAACTATGGGCAAATAGAAAAATAACTGATTGAATGAACAATTAAAGAATAAATTTCATTGATAAAAAATACTCACAATGTGATTTCTCAAGGCAGCAGCCTTGTGCACAACAGCTCTTCACAAAATCCCAAAGGTTACAAGACCCATTACAAAACTAATAAAACTAGGCCTAATTGCTTACAGAGGATGTAGCCAACAAGTGCTGGGCTAAGGGAGAAGAAATAAAAGGGAAAAAGAAGTTCTCAAACCTAACCCTAGCCTGCTCGAGCTCAAAGCTGACAGAGGTTGAAGGAGGGATGATAAATTCTAAGTTACAGTGTACTGCTTAAATACTCAGTCCTAATGCCTTAGACAATAGAAGATTAAACCCTAATTTTTAAGGTAGATGTGGCACTGTTACAACCCTTGCTTACCTTAGGATGTGTGCCTCGAGATCAGGGCCTCGGGATGTGTGCCCTAGACCTGGGGAAATCCCCAAAAGGTCCCTAAGTAGAGAGTGAGAAGTGGAGAACCTGAGCTTCGTGGGGCTGGCCTTGGTGCATTAATCCATTCAGGCGGTTGGCAGAGTGCTCGCGAGGTAGAATTTGGCTTGGAAAGTTGTTCACTCGCATAGGTGGACTTTGTATTATCACACAACTGCTATAGCTTTGAATGCACTCGCGCAGAAGAATTTGCGGTGCTTCGCTTGCTCGTGCGACAGAGCTTCAGAATTTTCTCTCATGAGGGTGTCGCGAGGATGCCTTTAAATCTTGCTCGGCTTCTTGTTGAAGGAATTACAAAGCTCTCTTGGTAGTGGGTTGAGCTATTAAATGCGCGAGAATTATGCAAGGACATTTATGGAGTTTTCTCTCCTCTTGAACCACGCAAGGACTTTGCAAGTTTTTTATTGTTCTTTGTGTAGATTAGCTTTGTGAAATAGTGTGCGCGGCTGACATGCAGCTTGTTCCTCGCGAGTGCTTCACTAGCTAGATTTCTGAAAGCTTAGTGCACGAGAGTGTTAAGTAGTGAAAAATACATTTTTTACCTCCTAACTTGACCTTTGATAGACCTTTGAACTGACTAATAATGTGTTTTAAGTGTATTTTGTAGATAAGCAACAAATTGCAAGCTTAATGCAAATATCCACTTAAAATGTCCCAAGAAGCAATTTGCTGCTCGACATGCAACTTTACAAACCAAAGGCTAGCCAATCAAGCAATCCACAAGAGCCTAGAAGTGCATATAGGCTAATTACAGTTGCAGAGAATGAAGATAGAATCCACCAAGAGGTTGCTAGATGTTGAATAAATGAAGAACATCACAAGTGATAGGTGTGCCATCTATGGAAGCATAAGGATGAACATGTCGAGAGGTTGGCCTGAGCTGCTGAGAGGATCTGATGCCAAAAACTAAAATTTTGAGAAGATCCAAAAGCTGTTGAGAAGTTTTGAAGGTTAATTACAACATGTCGAGGGTTTTAAGGAGAAATATTAAAGAGTTCGAGAGGATGCTAGTAGTTGTCGAGAGGTTGAAGTACACAGGAGCCAAGCAGTCGGGGGATTCTAAAACACTTGTCGACAGGTTTCGTAAGCAAACCTATCGAGAGGAATGGAGTTAGAAACATGAAGGTGTCGAGAGGTTCCAGATAATTGTCGCGAGGTTTAACAGAACCTGTCGAGCGATCCAATTCAACCTGTCGACAGCTTGCCTGAAGCCATACTTATTCTCGCAGGGATTGAGCCAACCTGTCGAGAGCTCAGTGTTAATTTGTATAACCAGTCGACAAGATTAGTATAACCTATCGAGAGGATGAATGGAGAAATGGATAGAATGATGAAACAAGCTTCCAATCCTGTTGAGAGCTATCCCATCCTGTCGAAAGCCACGGAGATCCTATTAAAATGAAGAACAAGTACACCTAGAACCTGTCGAGAGGTTCCCTGAACCCTCGACACTCATTTTGGCAACTTCTTAGCATGTCCATTTAGCAGCTGCCACTTTCTGAAGCTTGTGCACACATCCCAAAGCATGTCAGCGACCCTTGAGGGTATTTTTGGTATTCAACTGTGCATAATTGGAAACCCTAACAGCCTCGCATGCATTTGATAATTGTGGACCAATGGGATAAGAGCTTCTAGAAGAGAAATCGGCCACATCAGCAGTTCATAATAACAGAATTATTTACTTGGGCTCTGATTGGCTGAAACGAATCAGAGACAGAGGAGGAAGGTATAAAAAGAGAAGAACAATCTAGAAATTGAGAATTCTTTCCGGAGGGATTCCATAGACGAAATAAGGGAGAAAACAAGAGCTTAGATTCATTCTTCCTTCTTCTTCCATTCTCTCTTTAGCCAATCATGAGTGGCTAAACTCTTTTGAGCAGTAAGGGTGAGGTTGATCTATAACTTGGGGAACTTGAGAGCATTATTGTGAGTCAATTGTTGAATAGACTACAAATTTAAGAGCACTTCATTGTACTTCTTATTTTATTCAATGAACTATTGATTTTATTGCTTAGTTAGATCTATAGATCATCTTGTTTCACTTGATTCTCGATCCGATTTGTGTAGATGGTACCAACCCACCCACTTAATTGCTAGATCTCTTGAATGCCATTTGATCTTCCTAGATCTGATACTCCTGTGGGTGCTTGTGCCTGTGGCCTGGCGTTCACAGCATTTGAAGTGGTTATCATGTTCTGATGGAGGCCATAGAATGGAGGGACTCTATTGGATGGTCTGTGGCCACTAAAGTAGACAGATCATAACCTTAAGAGCAATCTAATTCTCTAGCTGAGAGTAGATTATTCTACCCTGCAGTTGTGCTTGTAGCCAGATGGGGGATTGCTGCACATTGAACCCTCATAATGCTGTCAAATCATCCAAGTAGCAGTGAGACCAGATCCCAAGCTGCTCTTCTCCATTTTTTCTGTTTTATTTTCACCACATTTCCCTTCATTTGCTAGATCTAAACTCTCTGGTTAATCCCAATTTCTTTTTGCAATTAGTTTTATTTTGTTTTTGTAGTTTAGCTTAATCTACTCTGCATTTAACAATGGTCCAGAATCTTAATTTCCGGTTGGAAAATGGCTTTGTCCACCGGATTGAAGCATGGCAAGATACAACATACTTGTAGCTCGCATTATTGGTGTGTTCAAGATTGATAAGCAATACGTAATCGAACGAAAAACTTGCTACAACAGCCCTGTTTACTTGCAAGCTTTGTGTAGACTTACATTGGTGTGCAATCCATAGACCTTTAATTTTCTGATTTTAATTCCTTTTTGAAGCACAAGGTAGTCGAACAACAGAGAGCTTCGCGAGGTCTTTGAGTGTTGGTTGCAGCTGAAGTGCGCGACTGCATCGCGAGTTCTCTTATGCTGCATGTATTAGCCATGCAAGATAACTCTATTGCAGACTTCAACAGCGTGCAACAACACTTCTACTGTGCAAGATAACACATTTTCTCCTCTTATGCATTGCAGCTGCTGCTGTTGCAGGTCTCTCCACTCACATCCAGATTTCTCACATCTGCTGGCCTTCTTAGGTCCACTTTGACATGCAAACTAGTCACCATGGTGTGTACCACCATGGTGTTCCATCAGTCTTTGGCTCAGCTATCATCTCTTGCTTGGATTCTCTCTCTTCTTGGCACCAAAGGCATGGACTTTGTGTTAAGCTGCATAAGTTATTATTAACTACAAAACAAGCTAAACAAGAGTTATTAGTCAGCCTCAAGGTCCAGCAAAAGCTAGGTTAAGAGGTGAAAAGTGGTACTTTTAAGTGAATAACAAACCTCTCGAGATTGGATTTCTGAAGCCTCAACCGGTCGAGGTACGAGTTCTAGCCATTTCCGCAGCCATATTCAAACTCCAAGGGCATTTTTGGGGAATCCACAACAGCTAGGGCATACATCCCAATGAGCTTAGCTATCATACACTTCTCAAAGCAAACCGTTGGCTGAAAATAGGCCACGACACCAGCTCCAAGAGTAGTTATTTTTGCTCAAACCTGATTGGCTATTGCACACAACTGTCTTATTGATTGTATAAATAGAACTTCTGCTATCTTGTAAAATTATCCGGGATTAGCCTGTGATCATGTAGGATTAGGTTTAGGGTTTTATTCTCTTTTTTTTTCCTCTTTCTCTTTCTTAGCTAAGCAGCAATGCTAGATAAATCACTGTAGCAGCTAGGTATAGATCAGATCTATATTTAGTTTTGTATGAGCATTGTGAGCAGAGCTTTTGGATTTCTAGCACAGACTGTTGCCTTAAGGGCAGATCATTGTAAGTCCTTCTTGTTCAATGAAATGCCATGTTTAAATTTTCACTAATTCTATATTTTCCTTCTATTTATCAGTAGATCTATATGGTTTTAATGCTCCTATGGATGCATGTGCTTGTATCCATGCACCCATAGTGGCAACCGTAGTTTTTATGTTCTATCTCTAACATCTGTATAGATTAATCCCTGGGATACTCTGTGGCCATTTTAGTGGATAGAGTATAGCCCTAAGACAGATCTGGACCATAGGTTGGAGTTGGATTCTTTCGCCCTACATTTGTGCTTGTAGCCAAATGAGGGATTGCTGCAGATCCAACTCCTCCTCTATTTTACAAGACCATTTTCAGTGAATAGATCTGAGATTTTTGTACAGATTGCAGACTTGAGAGCTTGGTCATTACAGACCTTTTTTGTAGCAATGACCAGCTAATTCTAATGTCTCATTCAATCTGTGAGATCTGGTAGTTCTCACTAGGTTTTCATGGACTATTTGATCCTATGGTTATAAGAGCTTATAGCCTTGCAAGCATAGCATCTGCAATAGTTTTTATGTTCTAACCTTAGCACCTGTGATTGGATCACCTCCCTAGGATAAATTTTCACCATTTAAGTGGATAGATTATAGCCTGAAGAGCAGTCTAAATTACAAGGTTGAGTTGGATTCTTTTACCTTGCACTTATGCTTGTAGCCAAGTGAAGGAATGCTGCAGATCTAGTTCTTGATTTGAGTTGCAGTGAAGATTATCCCACAACTGCCTACTTCTCCATCTTTTCATGGTATTTTACCACTCCATCTGCACTCTCTTCTTTCCCCTTTCTTTAGATCTAGTTTAATTTCTATTTTTAGTTTTGCTTTAGTTTTGTGACACCTAAATACTCTCTCTTTACCTTGCTTTCTAGGGTAGGTTTAGAGTTGCCAGATCTATTGTCAGATCTGGAGTTTACTATATGCCTTTAGGTTTTTGAATCATCACTCTCCGTGGGACAAACTCTTACTTATCAAAACTTGCTACAACAACCCTGGATCTTGCAGGCTGTGTATAAATCTATGTGTGTAGATTTTCTTCTTTATTTCTGCCATTGTGTTTTCTCATTTTAATAAGCACACATAGATTTTACTCAACAAGTTTTTGGCACCGCTGTCGGGGAGTTTTGATCTAAGTATAGTAAGCTGAGTTTAGTTTCTATTCTTTATAGATGTAGTGTTCGAATAAATGTCAGCTATAATTTTTGTGTATTTTTCAATTTTTCTTTATTTTCTGTTTTTGATCTTTATGTGTCTTTGTAGTGTTTGTTGAAATTACAACTACAGTCTTAGGAAAAAAAAATATAAAACATCAACAAATGAAATTTTTTATTTTTTTTTTGAAAAATATGACTGTAGATGAGGACCAGTGATACCTCATCTATAATTTCCTCCTGATTTTTAAGAAAATTCTTCTCTTTCCAAGGGGAAAGCTAAATGGAGGAAATGAGGATTGTTTGTTAGTTGCTATTTTTGTGGAGATGGTGGAAGCCACTTCAACCAAACTACTGGACTTGGGTGAGGTATTTGATGAATTTATTGAAATATGGACTGAGGAGCCCCCCACCTATGTGCTGAAAAAGTATTCATCTTGGGCTTCTCAGTGGGGCTAGTGCACCAGTCCACTTGGACACCCACCCCGCTGCCCTTGCCTCAGCCATCTAAGGCACCTTTGCTGCCTTTTAAGTTACTATCCACCTGATGTTGTGGAGCTAGAGCTGCTCCCTATATGTCTCAAGCAACTGAAATTTTTGAGCTGGAGAACTGAGGTTTGATGCCTATGTATCTGCAAAGGTATGGCTTTCTAACTTTTTAATTAAAGTTCTTTCTAGTTTAGCTGAGTTCCAGATGGGTTGTCTTTATTTTCTGTCATACATATACCCTCATCTGGACTTTTGAGATCATGGACTTTAATGTTGGGGAGAATCCAGAAGGTTAATGAGCAGAGGCGCATATTCTATTTTGCATATGCTGTGGAGCATCTGAAACCATTCACCTTCAAGATCTTCCACTGCTATTTGATCTCACCTTATGTATCATAAGTAATATATTTACCATGTGTACAAATTTTATGCTTTAGGAGTTAAGTATACCTGCTGTTTTTTATGTTTTAATTACTGTTTTAAGTAGTTATAACTGCTATGTTCTATAGTTTTCTGTTTTAGAACTGTGTGTACCTGTTTTCTCTTTTTAGTGTCAGTGTATCTAAATTGTCTTTTTCTCTTTCTCAGTGTAATTTTCTACAACTTTTCTGTTTAGTTTCTCTTTCATTTTCTGTTGTACTTTAGTTGTTTTTCTTTTCCAACCCCTGCTGCCCCTATACATGTCTCTTGAAATAGTGACGACACTGTTTATATTAGGTTTGGGGGTATGCAAGGGTAGGTAAGCCAATAGAATAATTAATTTTAGTGCAACAATTTGAGTTGAATTGAAATAAATAAAGTCAATTCCCTCCAAACCATGTTGGAAAGAGGAAATTTAAAAATTTTGCAGACATTTAAAAAAGAAAGTCATTGAAAAATTAGCACCTCCATGTTGCTAGAATCAAAGAAAAATTTTCAATTAATACTTAGTGGACTAGAGAGGAGAGAAAAAGGTGAAAATACACCCCATGGGTTAAATTGAAGACTATAACCAGTGAGATTTGGGCCTACCAATTTTCTTTTGAAGAGTATTTTTTTTTGGCGAATTTTTCTGCTCTAAGGAATGACTGACTCAAACCATTGCACTAGAAGTTAGGTTCCCTAAATTAAAACTAATTGGTAGCACTCATAACACTAAAGAGATGACCTACGGCCTTCATTTGGACAGTTTGAGCTAAAAAGTCCTACCCATTGAACTGCCATTGCGTACATCTTTGAGCCTTTAAATCCAATTTTTCTTCAATAAATATTTGATCCTAAACCTTATGACCTGATTCAACCTTACCCTCATTATGAGATTTCATATGGTAAAGGAGAAGCAGTTGAAGGTAGATGGGTTGGGTTCAACACTTGGAGGAAATGAAAGAAGAAGAAAAGAAAGTTATAAGCAGTAGTGTAGCAATTGTATATGTGTGGCAACCATCATGAAAAAATATATATAAAAGAATATAAAAGAAAAAGAGAGATAAGTCAAGTAAAGTATTTCATTTGAAAATTCAAAAGAAGAGAAGAAGTGGCCACTTCATATATGAAAAACCTATTGGAAGATGAAGCTGTACTTTAATGAAGGTTGTGAAGTCATGAATCTCCTCCTTGCCTTGCTGATTTCTTAATTTTGAATCCATTCTACCCCTTTTATTCTTTTTAAACCTCACTCATAAGCCACATTACAATCCATCAAAAAGACCTTGTTGATCCAAAGTGAAATGAGTTGCCATGTGGAGATGAGGAGATGCCTAATCTATGGCGAAAGTACTTGAGGATGTTAGGAATTAGATGCAATGCCTATGCTCATGCTTGCAGCCCTATTTGAGGAATGTAACTGCTCTTGAGCTGATGTGAATGTGAACACACTTGGTTTTCATTGTTGAGTGATAGCCCTGATGAGGATTGGGTCTGAATTTTAACTTCATTGGGGTAGTATCTACACTTGATTTTTGAATTGAAAGCAAGCATAGTACTGATTTGTGCATAGTGTATTCCTGATGTGAACTGATTAGTGGTGATGCAAACACCTACTGATTTTAGTTTTAAGTTGTCTACATTATTGCTATAGTTTTCTCTATTTTTTAAAGAATGGGCGTGGAATGATGCTTTCTTTATTGAAATTTGATTTGACATTGGCTGCACTCTACTTAACTGTTCAATGGTGAAGTTTGTGGGTATCTTCACTGAAAACCCTAGGAGACTTCACTCCTCCACTAGGGATCACCTAGGGGTTTAAAAAACTTGATGCATATGCTAAATGCATCTGTGCTCCCTACGAAAGTGGCATTTACTATTTTGAATAATTATTTTAATTTTTTCCTTTGCTCGAGGACTAACAAAGATTAGGTTTGGGGGTGTGTTAATCTCTAAAATTTACCACTTTCTATCTCCTAACCTGACCTTTGATGAACCTTTGATGAGCCAGTTAATAATGACTTTTAACTGCGTTTTTGTAGATAGCAGGAATTTATAGCTTAGTACTGCAATCCATCCTTTTCACGCCAAGAAGAAGGAATTTTTTATCAAGGTTTTGGAGCTGATGGATTCACAATGAATGCACCATGGTGGATCACACCATTGGGGTTGTTTAACATGCTTCGGGTCCTAGAAGTCCTGTTGAGGGTGAGAAGTGAAGCCCAAGCAAAGAGGAGTGTTGTTGCAATGTATTAAAGAGAACAACAGTTGGGCATGACAGCTACAACACTATAGGTGCTTGCAGCAGTGCAACACATCGAGTGGGGCGTAACAGCCCCGTGAGTAGCTGCATTGAAGCATTCGAACTCTATAGCTGCAGTTTTGATACTTGCACTTGGTAGCACAAGAAAACATGTCAGCAGCTGTAGTTAACTCTGCTGCATTCAAGCATTCAAGCTACTGATTTATACCTTAAAGCCATAAGAAATGCTGCTACAGCCTTCAAGACCTGATGAAGCAACACTCAAGCAGCTAAAATTGCTGATATAACAACTGCTGCGTGAACTATAGAAGCTGCACTGTTGTGTATAGCTGAAGAATAGCAGCATGAAGCCCCATGACCAGTTCAGCTGCAAAGCATGAACCCGAGCAGCTGTGTTGGACCTGTCGAGCTTTGAATGCTGGAGCAGCTGGAGATCTTGAGCAGATTTGAAGATTTGAATGCTTTAAATACAGCTTCAACCACTGCTCAACAAGTTGCATATATATATATATATATATATATATGCAACTTGTTGAGCAATGGTTGAAGCTGTATTTAATGAACTCGAGCAGTTCACAGCCACCACATTAATCCACTCAAGCAGTTCTGATCCCTAAAGACTAACCACTTGAGTTGTGCATGTGTAAAGAATGATCCACTCGAGCAGTTGAGTGAATCTCTTGAGTGGTTTGCTGAAGAATCTGAAGAACTCGAGCAGTTCTTGAACCTGTCGAGTTCTACTGAAGCTCAAAACTGAACCTGTCGAGTTGTGTATGTTGCTGAAGTGAACCCCACGAGTAGTTGCTTGAACCTCTCAAATTTTGATTTCTAAAGCCTCAACCTATTGAGGTAGCCATTCCAGCAGCCATATTCAACACTCCAAGGGCATTTTTGGGGAATCATAACTGCTAGGGCACACATCCCAATGTGCTTAGCTGTCATACACTTCTCACACAAACCCTTGGCTAGAAATAGGCCATGGCACCAGCTCCAAGAGTAGTTATATTTGCTCAAATCTGATTGCTTATTGCGCACAACTGTCGTATGGATTGTATAAATAGAACTTCTGCTGTCTTGTAAAATTATCCGAGATTAGCCAGTGATCACGTAGGATTAGGTTTAGGATTTTATTCTCTTTTCTTTTTCTCTTTCTCTTTCTTAGCTCAGCAGCAATGCTAGCTAAATCTCAGTAGTAGCTAGGGTTAGATCAGATCTGTATTTAGTTTTGTATGAGCATTCTGAGCCGAGCTTTGGGATTTCTTGCACAGATTGCTGCTGCCTTGAGGGCAGATCATTGTAAGTCCTTCTTGTTCAATGAAATGCCATGTTTAAAGTTTCATTAATTCTATATTTTCCTTATGTTTATCAATATATCTGTATAGTTTTAATGCTCCTATGGATGCATGTGCTTGTAGCCATGCACCTATAGTGGTAGCAGTAGTTTTCATGTTCTATCTCTAACCACTGTATAGATTAATCCCTGGGATACTCTGTGACTATTTTAGTGGAGAAAGTATAGCCCTAAGACAGATTTGGACCATAGGTTGGAGCTGGATTCTTTCTCCCTGCATTTGTTCTTGTAGCCAAATGAGGGATTGCTGCAGATCCAACTCCTCTATTTTACAAGACCATTTTTAGTGAATAGATCTGAGATTTTTGCACAGATTGTAGACTTGAGAGCATGGTCATTGCAGGCCTTTTTGTAGCAATGACCAGCTGATTCTAATGGCTCATTCAATCTGTGAGATCTGGTGGTTCTCACTAGGTTTTCATGGACTATTTGATCCTATGGTTGTAAGAGCTTGTAGCCTTGCAAGCATAGTGTCTGCAATAATTTTTATGTTCTAACCTTAGCACCTGTGATTAGATCACCTCCCTAGGATAATTTGTGACCATTTAAGTGGACAGATTATAGCCTTAAGAGCAGTCTAAATTACTGGGTTAAGTTAGATTCTTCTACCTTGCACTTGTGCTTGTAGCCAAGTGAAGGAATGCTGTAGATCTAGTTCTTGATCTAAGTTGTAGTGAAGATTATCGCACAACTGCCTACTTCTCCATCTTTTCACGTTATTTTACCACTCCGTCCACACTCTCTTCTTTCCCCTTTCTTTAGATCTAGTTTAATTTATGTTTTTAGCTTTACTTTAGTTTTGTGACACCTAAACACCCTGTCTTTACCTTGCTTTCTAGGGTAGGTTTAGAGTTGTCAGATCTGTAGCCAGATCTGTAGTTTACTATATGCCTTTAGGTTTTTAGATCATCACTCTCTGTGGGATAAATTCTTACTTATCAAAACTTGCTACAACAGCCCTGGATCTTGTAGGCAGTATATAAATGTGTGTGTAGATTTTCTTCTTTACTTCTGCCATTGTGTTTTCTCATTTTAATAAGCACCCATAGTTTTTACTCAACGGCGACCTCCGGGAAGATTGCCTGATGGCACATGTTACTACAAGAATTCGACATCACCTATGTCACATAGAAATTTGTCAAAGGACAAGCGATCGCCGATTACCTTGTTGACTTACCACTCCCAGACGATGAGCCTATGCACGCAGGCTTCCCTGATGAAGACCTACTCTCAATTCACAATGAAGAACCCGTTAAGACATCATGGACCCTCTACTTTGATAGTGCTCTTAACCATAAAGGGAAGGGTATCAGAATAGTCCTACTAATCCCGGAAGGAGTTGTCATACCAAAAGTCTTTCAACTCGACTTCTTTGTAACCAACAACAATGCAGAATATGAAGCTTTCATCGCCGGACTACGAGCAGCGCTACAGCCAGGAGTCAAGCAGTTAAAGACAAATGGCGACTCTAAACTTGTGATATCGCAAGTTGTCGGAGAGTGGAAAACCAAAGAAAGACTATTGATGACCTACCTACAGACAACTCAGTTCTAAATAAAGAAGTTTGAAAGAATCTCTTTCACACACATTCTTAGGTTAGAGAACAAGCTCGCTGACTCTCTCGCCGCACTAGCCTTAGTCATACAGATACCAGTCGGACAAAGTACAAAATCCTTTTTCATCGAGAGGTTGACAATTCCAGCACACGAAGTTGCTTGGCAGGTGAAACCAGAACTACCAATTTCACCAAAACCTCATAAAAATGAAGGGCAGCCCACCCCAAGCATTTCCACGAAGAAAGAAGCCATTGTCGTCACATTCAGATTCAAAAAATCACCAACCGACGACGGGCAACCATGGTACTTCGACATCTGGAATTTCCTAAAGCATCAACATATCCCTCCTTATGCTACAACGATCGAACGAAAAACTATAAGGAATCAATGCGCGATATTTTGCATACTTGGTGAATCCTATACAAAGAAGCCTTCACCAAAGGAGTACTACTGCAATTCATCACGACAACCGAAGGACAATACCTCATCTGAGAAGCACATGCCAGTGCCCGCGGCCCCACCCATGCCAGTAGACAAAGACTCACAGATAAGATCATATGACAAGGCTACTTCTTGCCAACAATGATAGGAGATTGCCACCTCCATGTCTAATTCTACAAGCAATGCCAAGAACACGCCCTGCTCATCAAAGCTCCATTAGTTGAATTGAATCCTATAACCTCACCATGGCCATTCTCAATGTGGGCCTTCGACGTCATCAGACCCTTTATGGACATAGTTGGGAACACTCATAAGCACACGTTCATACTCACTGCCACCGAATACTACACCAAATGGGCATAAGCAGAATCCTACATCAGAATCACCGCATCAATGCTTGTGAGGAACATTATCACCCGATTTGAAGTACCCAGGATGTTCTTCACTGATAATGGACGATAATTCATCGCAGAGAAGACGAAGAAGCTATGCAAGAAATTTGGCATCGACCTACACCACTCATCACCATTCTACCATCAGGGAAATGAACAAGCAGAAGCTACAAATAGAACCTTGATTCAAATTCTGAAATGAACAGTAGAGACGAGCAATGGAGCCTACTAGCTTGAACGATTACCAGAAGCACTCTAGGCTTATAAGACTTTTATTCGTACGGCCATTGGCCAAACTCATTACCTCCTTACATACGAGATGGAAGCAGTCCTACCCTATGAGATATAGATACCATCCTTATGAATTCAACTCGATGATGAGCTATCCTTAGACGAAAAGAGAATTTCTCTACTCGCCGAGCTAGAGCAACTTGATAAGATGCGTCTAAGGGTAGCTGATCACGCTCAGGAATATCTGAGGAGAGTGGCTAGGACTTACGATAAGAATGTCCTCGAGCGAGCTTTTGACATTGGGGAATTAGTCTTGAAGAAAATCATGCCCTCAAAACACGCTCATCCAAAGGAAAAACTGAAATCGAACTGGGAGGGCCCATATGTTATTACAGTCGCATATCCAGGGAATGCATACAAGCTGGTGAACCAAGATGGGGAAGAACTTCCCAGCCCTTGGAACGCCATGTTCCTTAGAAAATACTACCCTTAACCTAGTGATCATTCCATCCCATAGTCAAATACTTATATCTATTAGCCCCGTAGATGTCACGACCCATTCGTCGGTCATACGCCCTCAATTCCCAGAATATCCTTAAGACTTTTGATTTATTGCCCACATTCTTATTCGGGCAATTTGATCAAAGGACTAGTGCCATACCTAACCTCTTTTAAAAGCTTACGTAACACCCGATGCTCATCTACCTTCCCCCCACCATTGGAGGAGATGTTAGAGCGCAAAAAAATAAAGATGCTAGGCTTAATCAAAACTCACTACTCTTGTGTTAGCAGGTTGCTTTCGAAAAAAATACACATGTACAAAAAATCGAATGAGAGCAATACGATGAATGAACCAATCAATGAGCTCAGGGAAGCATAAGCAAGCTGTGAGGACATCTCTGGTAACTCTATTAGAAATCTATAAGCAAGCTGCAAGTTCATCCCTGATGTCCCAATACTACTAGATGTCGTCGTAAGGTGGCGAGAGGAGGACAAACTCATGCTAACTAGAGAATATGAGACTTTGATGGTGTCGAAACATGATGGAGAGCTCAATTATCGCACCCCATACCCACTCTGAGAAAAAGACTATTACTCATCCCTATTAAAAAGCATCAGATACAAACTATTCCCCCATATCACTGAGCCTTTTCTCCCTTTTACCCTTAATTTTTATTTTTGAACAATGAGTTGGAAGCCTCTTAGGATATTCCAAGAAATAAAATAAAAAACTGATGAATGGCGCCTGATACAATCACCAATTATATCGCACACTCCCTATAACAATGACCACGGGATATATGACCACTATCGAAGGTTGACCCCCAATATACGGATGATATGACTAGACAATCCCCCTGGCTCTATGATAGTCTCAAAATGAGCTTTTCTTCAAAACTAACTCACCAAATACACATGGCCACCCATAGACCCAAAGTACTTATCAAAAACTCGAAGAAGCTGCATTGCACCTCGACACTGGGGCATTTTTTTAGAATTGTGTTAAACACTCCTGCTTGCCCATAAGATGCAAAATGACGATGTCACTACCCAAGGAATATCACTGAAGATATCGCACTGGTTATTCCATCATGCTCCTACACTGGGGCAATTTTTTTAGTATTAAAATTTTCTTTCAGTTATTTGCTTTCTCTGTTGCATTACTTTCCTTATAATGAAAAGTACAAAAAAGAAAAAAAGAAAAAATGCCCCTCTTTAATTACCAGACCTCGGTCTGAGACAATTCCCCCCTTGACAATCAACAAGGGGGAAATAAATTACTAATGCCTTTATCCTCCTGTGCAAATACAAGATAACATTTGACTATTACCATGCCAACTCAAGGAGAATCCCAGTCCCAATAATAGGTGACGCTACAAAAAATAAGACGATAGAAGGTAACAAGAAAATGAAGCAAAGTCAGGTACATTTAAACAAAAAATAATATATATCAAAATTTTCTTTTACATTTGTCACTGGGGGCATACCCCCTGTATATATAATGGATAAAAAAAAAAAGAAATAATAAAAATGCCCTACTCCCTCCGCTGCTTCTGCGAAGGGCGCTCGCGACCATCTCCCATATCCTCAACCTCTGGATTTTGGGTCTGATCCTCCGACAACTCAATCCCATCACCCAGAGTCAGAGGACACTCCCTACGAGGAGAAGGCCTAGCAACAGAACCTCCTTCGCTCACCTGGCTAGAGACCCGTCGAGAATGTGAACGCAGAGGACCAAAGGCAAGCATAGGCCCTAGGGCCGAGTCTTCTGTGCATAGGCCCTCATGCGCTCACAAACCTCTCAATGAATCTTTGCCACTGAGCCGCTAGCCCTCGACCCCGACCCTAGAAAATGGTCGATCATCCCTCTCACTTTCGCACCAACTCTCACCAACTCGTTCTGGAAAAGATCTATCATCAACTGCATCTCAGCAGGAGCCATGGCTCGGGCACTCTCCAACTCAGCTGTCCAAGTCATCCACTCGACCAACAAGTTCACGGTCACCTTCTGGAGATGGTGCTCCACGCCATCAGAAGGGATCTCTTGAATCTCTTGGTGAGCTATGATGTGTTGCGTCTCCATATGGGACCGCTCTCGCTCACGTACCTATACAATTCAAAGGCTAAGAAATTGCATATGCATACCAAGACAAAGAGTGTAGACAACGAAGGCATACATACTCAAGACGCTCCCGCAGAAGATGCTCTACTATGGCAGTGGTGGTCAGATCAGCTGGAGGAGCCTCGGATGCAGGCAGCTACAAGAAACAAGGAAAGAACATCAGGGATACAATGGCACAATAAAATCGAGAATGAAAAATGACCACGCTAACTAAATATACTTGGGAAGGAGTGGGAGACGATCCCTGAGGAGGAGCCTCAGGAGTAAAGTCAGGAATAACCTACACGTAAACCAAACAAACACAAAGCTTGTTAGATAAAACTAATTAGCAAAAGAAATATGAACAAAATAAACTACACATAAAATACCTAACTCTCTGAGCATAGGGAAGCAGCAGTCGCCTCCCTCACCTGAAGATCCTCAGCAAGGAGGCGCTGAAAAGACATGATGCAACATCAACAAATTGCTAAACAACGCAAGGTCGGATAACTCAAAAAAAGCTAAGGAAACTTACCCAGTGCTCTAGCTCTGCCTAGAGCTAAGCCATTGTTTGATCCTCCTGACTGGAAGAAGAGATTGAAGATGGGTTGAATGTTGGAGCAGAAGCCCTAGCAACGGAAAGCTCCGCTCTCTGCAAGTATCAATAAACACATCAAAGCTGACGACGTCAACAGAATGCTAACAAAACAAAAAAAAAATAAGACAAGCACTCACCAGTTGATCAATCTCAGTGCGTAGGCTAGCCATCGTAGTTTGGTCAGCCTGCTGCTGGCTATGGCTATGATAAGACCCGAGCAATATCGCCTGCCTGGCAACCTTGCTGTCTCTCTCTCAGTCTAACAAATAAGAACCAAACAAGACTATTAAACTAGGAGCAATTAGAAATGGAAGTGAACAAATTCACAAACAAATACACTCACCAGAGATCGCCGCGTCTCTGCGAGCTGAACCCTCAGCTCATCCTCTGAGATCCTAGCCTAAAAGACCGAGTCCGTCAAGGACTGCAACATCTCCTCATCTAGATGAGGAGCACATCCTTTCCACTCCATCGCCCTATGAAGCACGTCCAACACTCCATAAATGCCCTCACCCAAGTGGCCCTGCTCTGATGCAAACAGTCTCTCTCTCTCAAAGCAGAGGCCGACTCAGGACCAGCAACTATAAAAGAACTGCTCCTATGGAAAGGGCGAGTAAAAAGTCGACCACCACCTATCCCATGAAACCACCAAAGGAACTCTCGAGCATCTACCTCATCGCGTGCCCTGGTAACCCTAGTCCCCTCGGCTCTAAAGTCCTCAATCTGGGCTGCCATCCTCGATGAAAAAATGCGAATAGAGGGACCAGTCATCCTCCTTGCCACTCAGTGTTGAATCTCTGAAGGGACTCCCTGAGGGGAGCCCCAACTGACGAGTCGCTCGAGAGAGGTGGATGTCCTCCACCTTCTCAAAATAGTGGACCCATATGTCCACATTAAAGAAGGGCCGACTAGACTGAATCACCAACTGCCTTGCATCCTCCCTGTACCATAGGGTCTCCAAATCACTTGTGACCAGAAGTAAACAAAACGGCCTGTCAAGTCTATGACTTAAAACATATAAAACACTCCAGCAATATAGACAACATGTACCTACCCTGCATGCATATCCTCAAATAAACCCTGCGTTGTCTGCAGATCTGAAGATCAACGACGGCGTCCCAGGGCCTGCCACCACACATGCATCCAGGGAAATGTGAAAGTAATCTCCATCGGGACCTACGGCCGCAAGAAGGAGAATTGGTCATACGTCAAAAACTAAACACACAATGTCAGAAATCATCACTAAAATAAACACTAAGATATTATCGACAAAACTAGTAATCAACCAAAACTCACCTGGATAAAAGGGAGGAAACCTTCGAGGGTCGCGACCCCTCTCCCTCTACGATAAAGTTGCTTGTAGAGGTGTGCCAGTGCCGCTGCCCCCCAAGCATAGGTGCACACCTGATCCAGGTCCCTCAGCAATGTCAAGAAAAGACCTGTCACACATCCTGAGTCGAAGATGAGAAGAGGACTGCCCCGAACCAATGCATAAAGAATGCCAGAAGTACTTGATCTGCCGCTACTCCCGACACTGTCACTGACACCCTACATGCCATCGTCTCGCGGCATCTATCAAAAGTTGTTCTTGCCTTAGAGTATGCCTTGGAAGGATGAATTCGCTAGCAAAAGTATCAAAAAACCAAGTAGTCCGGACAATCCTTGTCCCAGACCCACTGTACCAGTACTCAACATCGAGCAGCTCCCTACACACGGCCTGATAGTTACTCTCCATCTGCCTCGTGATAGGTGCTCCGTCGAATCGCAACCTGGTGATACTAACCTAGTCCTTAGGGGTGGGTAACAACATGCCTATCAGGAACAATAATGCCTGCTGCTCCTCCCTCCATCTCTCCATAATCACCCCAATCAGACCACAGTCGATCGAAAAGGCCTCCAACTCCAAAATTGACCCAAAACCAAAAGCCACTAATCGTACTTGCTAGAACTTAGGCAGGGCACGGTACTAGGCATGAGACTCTGACCATGCTGTGCTAATGGCCAGTACTAGAGGCTCCTGACAAACCACAAGAAATAAGATACACATTAACCTAAGCCTACACTAACCTTAATCACAATCACAAACGATGACTAAACCTACCTGATGGCAGTAATAGTAAAAATGATAATAACGAAACAAACAAGAATAACAATCCACAACAAGTACGCAAAACATGATAACGCAGAGTGATAAAACCTGAAACTAGTTACAAGCATGCAGGTTTGGCATAAAATTAGAAGGTTTCCATCCTAAGAAGCCTGTGTCATAACTTAAACACCTAGAAATAATAAAGAACTCTTGTTCACAGATACCTACCTTATCTCACGTGAAGAACTCCTCCAGCAGAATCCTAATCATGAGCTCGTGAGGAGCAGAATCCTCACCGACATACTCACCACCATCCTCACCGTCCCTATCGTCAGTCTCAGGGACCTCCTCCCTGACAACCATCTCAACGTAACCACAGGTGTGGGCCTCAGAGGTCTCACCTACCCCCTCAATCCTTTGCTCTACCTTGGATGCGGTCCATGAAATATGATCTATACTCCCACACTCCATCTCAAATCAAAAAGCTCGGAAAACTAAAGAGAATGCAAGAAATGGCATCCAAAATGGACAAATGGGTTGCAAGAAATCACGAAAACATGAAAATCAGCAACAAGGAAGCAAGAGAGCTCAAGATTACAAAAGGTTTTGAAAACGTGCGTTTAAAGTGGAAACCTTGGGCTTATATAGAGCGCGACTTGATCGTGCACCTGAATACCGGCGCACAATTGAGTCGCGCGCGTTATCTCTTGTGCATAAATTAAAATGTGTGCGCTTAAGCATGCGCATAACCAATTCGTCACCCGCACACACACACCGATCACGCGTTCTGAATAGCACGCACAATCGGATTATACGCCCTGTGGCTAACATGCAAACTAAAGTGTCGCCCGTACATTGACCATAAACCAATCGAATCATGCAACCCTAGTCAAGCACGTAATCTTATTAAACGCATGGAAACTAGTGCATAATTGACCCCTGGGTCTATCATTCCTGCGCACCTGACTTGGTGCGCAATCGTACTGAGTGCCCTGAATACAACGCACAATTTCTCAGGCTTAACAAAAAAAAAGAGATGTGCTAGCCATCACTCGCCAAGGATGAGAGCTCAAACTTAGAGAAAAAAAACACTAAACCCCATACACAGTCCAGATTTCACACAAACCCTGACGCAGGCACCTATGTTCTCAAAACTAGGAAGTTACCTATACATCCACACTTAAACACCTAAAACCATTTAAGCCCGTCCAAAACCGATGTCAAATTCAGACCAAACCAGATTTAAAATACTCTAAACTTAATTAGACTTAATACCTCCTAATTAAATGGAAATGCCTCCGTCTAAATGGGGATGCATCTGATAAAAATGACAAAAAAATAAAATAATAAAACCTAACTAAAATTAACTGAGCCAAATTGACATTAAATAAAATTTCACATAATCGCAAATAAAATTTATCTAACATAAGAAAATTATTACAAATTACACCAAGGCCATACCCTTTGAATTTATAAAATAATTACGATCTCGAAGCGAGAGATGAATTTTGATTCAAGACAAACACTAAAAAACACTCGAGCCCGTAGACACTTAGGAGAGGCAGCCCTAAAAGAAATGCCCAAAATAGGGCAAAATAATAGAAAAATCTGGAGAGGAAGCACACCCTGAACTAAGTCCAACAAGAATCTCATCTTCCTCTCCTGAGTTGGGAGAAAAGAAAGAGTGCCTCACAGAAAGCCACCCAGGATCTGACGGATACACCTATGGAAGTCCAATCATGAAAACCCCCAAGGGGACGCCAGCTGGAGGATAATCTGCAGACCCTACTGATAAGCCACATAACTTAAAAGTTTATCACCCTTAACTTAGTGATGTTAGGCTTTAGTTTTCTACTAATAACTTACTAACGTGCAGATATTAGAAATAAACAGTAAAAGAGAGCCTAAGTGTTAATATTCATCAAAGTGAACTCAAATAGCAATAAGAATGATGATTGGGTGTATAAGACGATTTGCCATTATAAGAAAGATGAAAAATTTTATTTAACGATTTTGTGCTACTGCTGAAGTAAGAAGAAAGAAAGAAATGAGAAATCGTAATTTTACGATTCTTTAAAAAGATGATTCTTCATAAGCGACAAGAGAGAGAAAGCGATCGTTTGGAATAGAAAATCGTCCGAGTAAGAAAGCCCTGAGAATAGAAAATCATGATTTAAAATTTTCCAAAGAAGCCTTAACAGAAGAAAGAAATTGTGATTGACGATTTCCCAGAATGGAAACTTTCTACTACTGCTGATCCCATGAGAACTATCACCGCCATACACCAAATTAGAAGATCTTTAAAAGTCTGATGAATCACGGATCTGAGAAGATTGATGAAGATACACTACAAAGATCTTTGTTGCCATTACTAAAGAACAATCCAGAAGCATATCTACCGTCTGAAGCAAGGAAAGATAAAATTAGGAATTAGAGTTATATTAGGAATCTTTTGTTTTTAGTAATTTCTTTTATTAGAATTAGAACTTGTAAACTAACTCCTTATGATCTATAAATAAGAGAGCTTGGTGTAGGAATAATCATCAAAGAATTTCAGCATCAATTGACGCCTGAGATTGGATTTTCTTCTTATCAAAGTAGTGTAAAATAGTTAGAATAGATTAGATATCCAAGGATGCTCAAGAGCAATTGACGGCTGCAATTGAGGACTGAAGATTAGAGTAGATATCTGTAGTTTCTCAGGAGCTATTGACGATTGCGGTTGAGGGGTGAAGGATATATTTTACTTTACTTTTTAGTTTAAATTTATAACTTTGTAAACATCTCCAAGTTTTAATTTGAATTGATGACTAAGGTTAGAATTTACAGATTAGTGTAACGGTTTTTACTTTTCCATCTTCAATTTTTTAAGGTTTGATTGATGCCCAGATTTTAGGAAGTCGTTGATTAGATTAAATCTATATTGATAGGATCTTAGACTTGATTGACGACCAATGGTAAGAAACTAGAGATATGGTGTAACGGTACTATTTAAATTCATAAATATTCGATAGCTGAAGATTGGGATTGACGACCTCAATCAGAAGAATGAAGATTTAGATTTATTTTATGCACTTTAGATTAAAACAAATTCTTTTATTCATATTTCTCCAGTAGATTAGATCTTAAAGATAAATAGAAGTTTTTAAAGTAAGGATTTGAATAAAAGATATAAATAAGAAGTAATTAGATAAACAAACTTTCTCGTGGGAACAATCATATGCTAGTACTATGATTTCCATTGTACTCTTGCAATAGGTTAAGACTTGAATTTAACATAATTTTAATACACATAACAAGATAGATCAAGTTTTTGGCGCCTTTGCCGAGGAAGCGAAATTTATCTTTATTTATATTTTTATCTAATATTTCTATTATTTTAAAAACCAATATTTATCTTTCTCTTTTTACATTTCTTTATATTTTTATTTTTATTTAATCACTTCTTAATCTTTTGCAAGTTTATTCGAAGTAACGGATCAGACCTTTAACACTTCTGCGGGCCCCATAAATTTAGAAGCTCAGATTTGTCTCTCTCCCTGCTTGCTCAAATAAAAAGTAAATAATATTAAAACTAAATCCTAATACAATAAGTATCTATACCAGTATGGCACATATCTATACCAGTATGACACACTTGTTAAGCAGTGAAAAATACCTTTTTTCACCTCTTAACCTGACCTTTGGTGGACCCTTGAGCTGACTAATAAGGTGTTTTAAGTGTATTTTGTAGATAAGAAATAAATTGTAGCTTAGTGTAGATATTCAATCAAAAGAGCCCAAGAAGCACTATGCTACCCAATTGGAAAGGCCTGAGGCCAAGTCTAGTACAAAGAATAAAGATTGAACCTACCAAGAAGTTGCTGAGTATGAAACAAATGAAGAACAACACACCCAAGATGTGTGCCAGCTGCGGAAGTACAAGACAGAACCTATCGAATGGTTAAGTCCAGCTATCGGGAGGTTCTGATGATTGAAAAGCAAGCAATCGAGAGGTTGAACTTGTGTATAAGAAGCTGTCGAGAGGTACTGAGTTGAAAAGATGAACATCTCGTGAGGTTCCAGCACCTATCGAAAGGTTGAAAGTACAGACGCAGAACCTGTCGAGAGGATACTTCAAGGTATAGATGAAGTCGAGAGGTTCCAGATACTTATCGTGAGGTTCGACTGAACCTGTCGAGCAGTGCAAGATAACCTGTCAACAACTTACCTAAAGCAACATTCATTATCGTGAGGATTGAGCCAACCTGTCGAGCACTTCACTGAAGATTGTATAACCCATCGATAGGTTGAGTATAACCTGTCGAGAGGATGAGTATGGAATCAAGCGTAACGAAGAAATAATCCTTCAATCCTATCGACAAGTTCAAATCAACCTCTCGAGATGTTCTCCAAGCTGTCGACAGGATCTTCATTAACCAGTCGAGATGTGTCCAAACCTATCGAGAGCTACTTCAATCCTGTTGAGAAGTCTGCGAAGCTGTCGAAAGCTAATGCAACCTGTTGATGTGAATACAAAGCAGATTCAGAACCTGTCGAGAGGATCCCCTGAACTTCTCAACACTCATTTTGGTAACTTCTAAGCGCGCTTCATCAGCAACTGCCACTTCCAGAATTCTATGCACAAGTTCTAAAGCACTTCAGTGACCCCTGAGGGTATTTTTGGCACATAGTTGGGCACGCATGGAAACCCTAACTACTTCATGTGTACTCGCCAGTTGAGAGCTGATAGGAGAAGAGCTTCTAGAAGAGAAATCGGCCACATTAGCAGCCCAGCATCAGAATTATTCCCTTGAGGTCTGATTGGCTGAAACGGATCTGAGGACAGAGGAGGAGTGTATAAAAGCTTGAAGAAAATGTAAATCAAAAGATCCAGAATTTGAGAGAACCAGAGCTTAATGCGAGATCCATATTTTTCCTCCATATTCTCCCTCCTTCCTTCTCCCATTCTCTCTTTAGCCAATCATGAGTGGCTAAACTCTTCTTAGTAGTTATGGTGAGGTCTAGAGCTATAAATTGAGAGTTTCAAAGGCTTGTAAAGGATTGTATGTTGCACAGATTACAGATCTGAGCATAATAGGATTATAAGTTTTATGATTGCAATGTAATTATGGATTTTAAAGGTGATTCTGATCTATATTTTACTTTTTCATATTTAATTTCCCTAGGTCAGATACTCCTGGGGACGCCAGCAAGAAATGGGGAGCTGGTAGCCTGGCATTCGCAGCATCTGTATTACTTTCCTGTTCTAATCAAGATCCTTGGAGTGGAACAATCTCTGAGATGGTCTGTGACCAATAAAGTGGACAAATCATAGCTTTAGGATTGCTTCAGTTCTCTGGTCAAGATTAGATTCTTATACCTTGCATCTACCAGAAATGGGGAGCTTGTAGCCAAATGGAGGATTGTAGCAAATCTATCATATGCACTGCCGTTGATTCCTTTGATTTTTAGTAAAAGACCAAGACCCCTAGCTGTTGTTCTCAGCCCTTTTAAATTTTCATCTCTTCTATATCTCCCCTTATCTCTGTGTTTGATTAGAAATGGATCAATAGCATCTCTCTTTTATAATTTGTAGTTAAAGTGATAAAATCATAAAACCTCCCCTCTTTCCTGCTTCAGTTTAGTTTAAACTAGGATAGAGTGCCAGATCTACCATAGATCTGGAGATTTACCATCCTTTAGAACATATTTCCCTGTGGACATACCCTTACTTATCTTTTAAAACTTGCTACAACAGCCTTGATTCTTGCAGGACTGGCTATTTGCCTTGATTCAACATTACTGTAATTTGTGTAGTTAATCTGCTATTTTAATCATATAATAATCGCAAGGCAAGCAGTACAACAACACTATAGTTAGAACATGACTAAAACGATGGGAGAATATTATGCTTTAACACCTCTTACACTTCTCCCATGTATACAATTAACCCCTATGACCGGTAATGAGACTTTTAAAATTACGCCCAAAATATTTCAAACACTTCCAATATTTTGTAGAATAAGGGATGAAAATCCTTATTCACATTTAAGATAGTTTATAAAAGTGTGCAACCTTATCCAAATCCAAAATTTGCTTGAAACATCTCTTCGTCTAAGGTTGTTTTCATATTCTCTTAGAGATGAAGCAAAGCAATGGATACATTCTTATCCTCATAATTCGTTCGCCAATTAGGAGGACTTTGAACGGGGATTTCTCATGAAATACTTCTCAATACACAGAGCGAATCAAATCCGGCATCTGATTAGAACTTTCAAATAATCTCTGGATGAATCTTTTCAAGAAGGGTGGACGCGCCTCTACGATCTTTTATATGGGTGTCCTCATCATGAAGTCACCCGTTAGAAAATAGTCCTCACTTTCTATGAACATCTGAATGACAAAAATCGACACATACTTGATGTTGCCTATGGGAGGATGCTTCTCACTTTGTCTACTGAGGCTGCTTGGGAACCCTTTGAGAACTTTAGCGAGGAACCAGTGCAATACCAAGCACCGGGTGAGATTGAATTTAAGACTTCAAGGAGTATACCTCTTAGGTGGAGAGGACTATACAAATTAAAGACAATGATGAATTGTCTCCCAAAATTAAAATTGTGGAAGACAAAAATTCAATCTCTGGTGGGTGTAAAATCACACCCAACATCTCAACAATGAAAAACCTGTGAACCTAACTGCAGCTTAACTAAGAAAATTCCTCAGTATTCTCCTGTATGTTTCCCCACAAAGACCTAAGACCACACTGACATTGAGGAAGCCTTGTCGCAATTAGCAGAAAGCTGGCTGCAACATGGCCATATTTAAACACAGCTACTCAATAATCACCTGAAATCCATTACACAGTTAGAAACTCAGGTTGAGCAATTAACCATGTTATTTAACTCAGGAGAGAGTAACTGTTCTTCCCCATGGCCAGTTGGCACCCCAGGAGGAAATACTTTTATCGGAGGGACATCAACTCCCCTTGATTGTCATTGAATTCCTCCTAAATTTGTTGAGCTACTGACTCACCTGTAGCAAACATGTGTAACATATGTACAAAAGTACTTTTGAAATGACCCCTCTACGATTTATAAGATATTACTAATCGTAAAGACTCTTTTCTTTTTTATAATCGCTTGAAGCGCATGGATTTGCGATTTCTCGTGTGTTTAGAGTCCAATCGTAGCGAGTACGATTTTTCAGTCATAGATTCTCGTGATCGTTATCCAAAATTGCAAATGACAATTCTGGGGAACAGGAGAACCTAGTGATCCGTCTTATCAGAAGCATTGGAAGTGAAACCCATTTAAAATTATATAGGAAATGGACATGAAATACATTCAATTTCACCACTTTCCAACCACCCTAGCCTAGGAACCTATACATAGACATTTACTCGAAGTGACGGTTCAATACCTTTCCCTATAAATCCATACCCATACATTAAATAAAACCATCCCACAACCTTTCTTCTTCCTCTATCTCTAACCCTAAAACCCCATGACAGAAGAACATAACCAGAGTAATTTCAATAAAAGACTTGATCAAATTATCGAAAAACATAGAGCTGAGCTACTAGCTGAACAACAGAAAGTAGAAGATCTAAAGCGTCGGCGACCTACTCGAGATGCTAAATCTTCCACTAAAATTAACCTTGACCCAAAACCTAACCCAAATCCAAAAACATATACTAGGAACCCATCTCCTCTGACTTCCTAAACTTTACACCATCACAACCCACCCAAATGCGTGTTCCTTCATAATAAGGATGGGTTATAATTTTCAGTGTCATTTCCCATCCCATCCTTGTTCTCCTCTCCACCCCTCTCCATTGCTTACCTTCTCCCTTCGCTTGCTCTATAATCTCTTCATAAAATCTTCGCAGGAGAGTAGTATAGGCTAAATTGGGGCCTAAGATAGGTCATCTTCTAACTCTCCTCAACTTCTTCCCATAACTGCATTAACGGTGCAGCTGATGAATCATGGATCAATTTGGAAGGCTGAGGAGAGTTCGACAACTCTTGGAGTAGCGATCCCAATGTGGATGCCCACTCTAAAGAAGAGGAGGGGAGGCGACCTTGCAAAGGCATGGATATGCCTTTGGAAGGAAGGAATATAAGATTTTAATTAAAAGTAGTTAGAAGTCGAGGACCGATCTTCAATAGAAGATTTCTCTCAGACGTTGCTGCCAGTATCTTAGTTTAGTGTGTGTCAAGATTTTTCCTAGGAATTTCTTTGATGTAATTAGTTTTCTTTCTATGTACTTGTAATTAGTTCATATATATGAAAAGTTTTTTTTCTTTCTTTGTTGTTTTTGACTAATTTATTAACAGTGCTACTAACATCTAACATTTTTTTTATAGAACCAGTAGTATTTTTCTCCCAAGTTTGGGGGAAGATTTTTTATTCTTTTTTGTAGATTATAAACCTGGTAACTAACCTAGCAGGAACATAAGGTAATATTTTTTTTTTTTATGTCCCCTGTTTTGCACAATGTGGACATTGTCCTAATTATGTTTGGGGGGGGGATACATATCATTTTTGAAAATATAATATATTAGTATAGTTTTGTTTAGAGTTTTTTTACGTTAATCATTACATGAGAATTATGAAAAAATATGAAAATCCAAAATTCTTAGCAACCCATCATAGTAGTAGTTCAAAAAAATCAAAATAAAAATAGTTACAATTAAAAGTAAAGCATCTCTAGAACACTATCAGGAGAATGTTTTGAAACTATACGATTGATCTGAACTGTAAATATTTTAGATTATAGTTTCAAAATCGTATAATCAGTGAGCTATAGAGCTTATTCCCTCTTTTATTCTGAGAAAGACTATTTTTATTTATGCTAAATTTCCTTGAACTTATCTACTATTGCTGTCAAAATGAAATCTCATATTGTTGAACTTAGAATTAAGATATTCTATAAATATGATGATTTAGTTATTTAGAACTGTCTATTAAATATATCAAAGAAATAAGACATCCATATTAGTAAATTGTGAAAATGACCAAAGGCCATCTTTTGTTAAACTAGAGCCAAAAAGCCAAAAATCCCATAATATTTTACCTTTGAACCCATATTAGAAGCCTAAAACTAATATCTTTGTACTAAAATTAAAAACCTTTAACCATATGTACTACCCAAAACTTTCTATCCTTGACCCTTACAATTTCTTGGAGTTTAGAATATAAAAGAAGGGGAGAAAAGGGAGTGAAAAGAGTATATGTGTAATAGATAAAGGATCTGTTGAAAAGGGTATAAGTAAAAAGAAATACAACCGTATGAAAATATGGAAAAAGAAATAGAGGAAATCGTAAAAAAATAATTCTATGAAAAAGAGAAGCAAAAAGCTTCCAACCTGAGAAAAATGGGATTTATACTAGAAAAGAAATGGGAAGAAGTTATCCAAAATGAGGATACTTACTGAAGTTGAAAAATATAGAAGAAAACGAGAAGGAAGAGCTAAATTCTCATAAATAATTTTGAATCCTGTTTACCTTTTTCTTTAAAAGCTTTTGAAATAATTTTGAATCCTCTTTACCTTTTTCTTTCAAACCTTCTGAAAAATATAGAAGAAAAAGAGAAAGAAGAGCTAAATTCTCAAAAATAATTTTGAAAGCCCCATTACAAGCCAAAAGAAAGGCCTTTGTGATTTTCAATTTGTAAGAATATGAGTCTAACAGAGATATATAAAATAGATACTATGAATACATAGAGAAGTTATATGAACAAAACTGATTATCTTTTCCATGAGATTTATCTTCTTAGCTAATTGTCCTATGAAATTTTAATATATATCTACAACAATGTGTGAACTGAAATTTTTTTATTATTTTTTAGAGTATGCCAATAAGTGAGAGTTTGGATAAAAATATTTTCTAAAAATTACAGTTTAGAAAAATCTATGATGTATAAACTTTTCACTGATATGCACACACTCCACGCTATACCGAATTGAAATTATTGAGTTCTGATAGAGGATAATTATGATGATTGATAAATGATTTGAAAATTTTTTAAAAATAATTAGTATATAAAAATCTATATTTTGAATTTTTAGTTTTAAAAAATCCAAAAATATTAAAAGTTTGTAGGTAACTTCACTGAAAACCTTTAGGAGACTACAACTCATCCACTATGGGATCACCTAGGAGTTTAAAGGCTTGTTTCATTCGCTAAATGTAATCGTGCTCCCTACGAAAGTGGCATTTAAATTTTTAGTTTTAGGATAGTTTAATTTTCCTTGTTTCCTAGGGACTAGGAAAGCTTAAGTTTGAGGGTGTGATCAGTCACATAATTTACCATTTTATCACCCTTAACTTAGTGATTCTAGACTTTAGTTTGCTACTAATAACTTACTGATGTCCAAATATTAGAGATAAATAGTAAAAGAGAGCCTAAGTGTTAATATTCAACAAAGTGAACTCAAATAGCAGTAAAAATGACGATTGAGCGTATAAGACAATTCGCCATTACAAGAAAGATGAAAATTTGAATCTAACAATTTTTCACTACTGCAAAAGTAAGAAGAAAGAAAGAAATGGGAAATCGTAATTTTACGATTCTTTAAAAAGACGATTCTTCATAAGTGACAAGAGAGAAAAAATGATCGTTTGTAATACAAAATCGTCCAAGTAAGAAAGCCCTGATAATAGAAAATCGGGATTTACGATTTTCCAAAGAAACCTTAACAGAAGAAAGAAATCGTGATTGACGATTTCCCAGAATGGAAGCTTTCTACTGCTTTGATCATGTGAAAACTATCACCACCATACACTAAATTAGAAGATCTCTAGAAGTCTGATGAATCTCGGATCTAAGAAGATTGATGAAGATACACTGCGAAGATCTTTGCTGCCGTTACTAAAGAACAATCCAAAAGCATATCTACCATCTGAAGCAAGGAAAGATAAAATTAAGAATTAGAGTTATATTAGGAATCTTTTATTTTTAATAGTTTCTTTTATTAGAATTAGAACTTGTAAACTGACTCCTTACGATCTATAAATAAGTGAGCTTGGTATAGGAATAATAATCGAAGAATTTCAGCATCAATTGATGCCTAAGGTTGGATTTTCTTTCGATCAAAGTAGTGTAAAATAGTTAGAATAGATTAGATATCCAAGGTTTTTCAAGAGCAATTGACGACTACAATTAAGTGTTGAAGAATAGAGTAGACTTTTGTAGTTTCTCTGGAGCAATTGACGACTGCGACTGAGGGGTAAAGGATATATTTTACTTTTTTTTTTAGTTTAAATTTACAATTTTGTAAACATCTCTAAGTTTTAATTTGAATTGACGGCTCAGGTTAGAATTTGCAAATTAGTGTAACGATTTTTACTTTTCCATCTTTAGTTTTCTAAGGTTTGATTGACTCCCAGATTTTAGGAAGTTGTTGATTAGATTAAATCTATATTGATAGGATCTTAGATTTAATTGATGACAAATGATAAGAAACTAGAGATATGGTGTAACGATTTTATTTAAATTCATAAATATCCGATAGCTGAAGATTAGGATTGACGACCTCAATCAGAAGAAGGATTTAGATTTATTTTATGCACTTTAGATTAAAACAAATTCTTTTATTCATATTTCTCCAGTAGATTAGATGTTACAGATAAATAGAAGTTTTTAAAATAAGGATTTGAATAAAAGATATAAATAAGAAGTAATTAGATAAACAAACTTCCTCATGGGAACAATCCTATGCTAGTACTATGATTTCCATTGTGCGCTTGCAATAGGTTAAGACTTGAATTTAACATAATTTTAATACACATAATAAGATGGATCACCTACCAAGGAGCAACTAGTGTCGGTCATGAGAACTCTGACACAGCTCCTTCCTTCAGTTTCTTTTCCCTCTCCTTTAACTCTTCCATCTCTTCCCCTAGTATGGTAGCAATTCGACTACTACCTCGTATTCCTAATGCCGCTCATCCTCAATAATAATAAATAAATAAAAATTACAATCCATTTAGGATCTAGCACCTGAAATACAAAGAAAAGAAGAAAATTAATAAACTAATAAACTAAAAAAAAATGCCTAAGAATAATAAAAAAAATTGCCCCAAGTCTTTCCCCAATTTGAAATAAAATTCAAAATAAAACCCAAGCCCTTAACCCCTCATTTATAACTTATGCTCCCTAAACCACAAAATGACAAGTGTCACACTCACAAGCCTTCTCCATTTAATTAAATCTAAACCAGACATATACCCCCGTTTAGAAAACCAATCCATGACCAGACTAGATAGACCAGTAATCACACAACACATCCTTCTAAGAAACACAAATTCACCACAAAATAGATAAACCAATAGGATTAAGTCACCTGACATCCATCTAGAACCCTTTTAAGTTAAACCTTAAATTCACACAATTCACATCCAAAATCAAACATGGGACTAAAACAAAATACCTCAAACCTTAAATAAAAGTCCCCCTCAATTACAGAATTAAAGAATAAAGCTTAATTTAAAATACGCTAAATAAACACAACAAACATTTTATTTATATATCAAGTTCTTCTACAAAGATCACCGGAGGCATACCTCCTGAACATACTGTTAAGACATAAAAAGTACCACTTTTCACCACTTAACTTAGCCTCTGTTAGACCCTTAGCCATCTAATAAATGTATGTTAAGTCATTTCTGTAGGTAATAAACAGCAGCTGCAATAAGGCCTGAACCCTGTTAAGGAGCCCACTTTTGCCCCAGAAGTCCCTCAGAAGGATGAAAGCTGAACCCAGACAAGAATTGAACCTCGCACAGCTTTCACAAGCTTTAAAGGATTTAGAAATTAAGCCTCGCACAGTCCTCGCGAGTTTCCCAAAACTTCATTTCCAATTGCCCGCACTATTCTCGCGCAGTTGAGTGACAGAGGGGCTTCAGAATCATACTTCGCACAGCTCTCGCGAAGCTCAAATATAAATGCTCACGCAGTCTCACGTAGCTCAAGAAAGCAGCTCTCGAACCTCGCGCAGTTCACTCAGATCAACTGAGGAGAGAGAGAGCTCCAATTATTTTGGCGCGCAGCTATTACGCAGTGGCCGCGAGATGCAAAACTTCAGAAAAACCTCTCGCACAATTCAGAGACCAATGCACATCGCGTCCTCGCGAAGATCCATTGAGGAATAAATTACTCACGCGGTTCCCGCGCCATTCAAAAGGAAAGTGCAATCCCGCGAAGACCAGAGAAATCCAGCGAAGGTTCAATGCTCTATCGCGCGACTGCTTCAGCTGCAACTAAGACAACCCTACGACGGCTAGAATTTCAATCTAATCCAATCTCGCGAAGACTATGCTATCACGCGACAGTCTTGGAAACCAATGCTACCTGGCGTGGCTCTGAACTCTAACTCTCCCTCACCTCTGCAGAGGACATTCTGAGAACTTTCAGCAATTAGGGCATGCATTCCAACACTCCAAATTCTGTGCACGCGCCTCGAGGCATCCAAGGGACAATATTAGGCCATATGGCATCATTAAATTTAGGGTTTCCTCACCCTAATGCGCTGTCAAACTAACTACTATATAAACCTAAGCCTGGTTTAGGTTTAGAGGACTCTCTGCGGAGAATAGAATTTAGTCTATCTTCTTCTTCTTGTAGTAGCTGCATATCTCTAGTAAGTTTTAGGTAGTTTTCTTTTTACTTTTTCTTCTCTCCATAGCCCAACATTTGCTGGCTATGCTTTTGTATGACTATTTGGAATAGATTAATGGAGTTTCATGATAGGGTGTTTTACTTTTATGGGATTTTTGTGAGTTATTCTGTACAAGGCTCTTATCTTAAGATCCTCCATTGCTAGGACGTATTGCAAGCAATGGAGGACTGATTTTATGGTTTATTTAGATCCAAGTGACCTATGTGTCTGGGCTAAGATGCTCCCATACAGGCCTAGCCCCACCACAAGACCACTAGATCTGAAGTCCCCATGGGAGCAATGAGCTTTTGTAGCCTTGTGAACATGGTGGTGGCAGCAATGTTTCTTGTTCTACCTTGAGCTTTGTGAGGAGGATAGCCTCTGGGATAGTCTGTGACCATTTAAGTGGACAGGTTATAGCCTTAGGGTGAAGCCAACCCACAGACTCAAGACGGATTATTCTTCTCTACACTTGTGCTTGTAGCCCTGTGAGAGATTGTGCTGAGACAAACTCCCCTGTATGTGTATAGACCCGCCATCAGACTGCAGACCTGGTTTGGTTATAGAGATTGTAGGCTTACGACTGGATCACTGTAGTCTCTCTAAAGCAATGGATAGCTGGATCTAAGGCTGCACTCAAACTCTTGCTAGTTCTGTGTGTCTGGGCTAACATGCTCCCATAAATGCCTAGCCCCACACATAGCACTTTAGAGGTTGAGGTTCCCTATGGATTCTTGTGCTTGTAGCCTGGATGAAGTAGTGCCTACAATGATAAACTTGTTCTGACCCATCTCTGGATTGTGGTTCTCCAATTGGATAGTTTGTGACCATTTAAGTGGACAGGTTATAGCCATAAAGGGATTGGATCATGGCACAGAGATGAGTTGGATTCTCTCTCCTCAGTGGTGATAATGTAGCCACTGGACATGACTTCTATAGCAACAGATCTGAATCTGAGTCATGAAACCCATCACATCTGAACCTAATAGCATACTTCTCACCCTTTTATATTTATTTTCTCACTCCATCTTCTTTCTTAAACCTTTCTATAGTTTAGACATTAGGATACCTTAGAATTTAGATTTTAGTGACCCTAAATCTCCTTCCATTTAGGATTGCTAGATCTGTAGTCAGATCCGAAGGGCCTACTAAAGATGGCTCCCTTGGAGCTTAAGATCAATTTCCCTTTGGGACAAACTCTTACTTATCAAAACTTGCTGCAACAGGCCCTGTATCTTGCAGGATTGTGCATATTTTAGGCTTGCTGCTCTGATTGGATTGTGGCAAATCTCCAGATCTATGGTAGATCTGGCACTCTATCCTAGTTTAAACTAAACTGAAGCAGGAAAGAGGGGAGGTTTTATGATTTTATCACTTTAACTACAAATTATAAAAGAGAGATGCTATTGATCCATTTCTAATCAAACACAGAGATAAGGGGAGATATAGAAGAGATGAAAATTTAAAAGGGTTGAGAACAACAGCTAGGGGTCTTGGTCTTTTACTAAAAATCAAAGGAATCAACGGCAGTGCATATGATAGATTTGCTACAATCCTCCATTTGGCTACAAGCTCCCCATTTCTGGTAGATGCAAGGTATAAGAATCTAATCTTGACCAGAGAACTGAAGCAATCCTAAAGCTATGATTTGTCCACTTTATTGGTCACAGACCATCTCAGAGATTGTTCCACTCCAAGGATCTTGATTAGAACAGGAAAGTAATACAGATGCTGCGAATGCCAGGCTACCAGCTCCCCATTTCTTGCTGGCGTCCCCAGGAGTATCTGACCTAGGGAAATTAAATATGAAAAAGTAAAATATATATCAGAATCACCTTTAAAATCCATAATTACATTGCAATCATAAAACTTATAATCCTATTATGCTCAGATCTGTAATCTGTGCAACATACAATCCTTTACAAGCCTTTGAAACTCTCAATTTATAGCTCTAGACCTCACCATAACTACTAAGAAGAGTTTAGCCACTCATGATTGGCTAAAGAGAGAATGGGAGAAGGAAGGAGGGAGAATATGGAGGAAAAATATGAATCTCACATTAAGCTCTGGTTCTCTCAAATTCTGGATCTTTTGATTTACATTTTCTTCAAGCTTTTATACACTCCTCCTCTGTCCTCAGATCCGTTTCAGCCAATCAGACCTCAAGGGAATAATTCTGATGCTGGGCTGCTAATGTGGCCGATTTCTCTTCTAGAAGCTCTTCTCCTATCAGCTCTCAACTGGCGAGTACACATGAAGTAGTTAGGGTTTCCATGCGTGCCCAACTATGTGCCAAAAATACCCTCAGGGGTCACTGAAGTGCTTTAGAACTTGTGCATAGAATTCTGGAAGTGGCAGTTGCTGATGAAGCGCGCTTAGAAGTTACCAAAATGAGTGTTGAGAAGTTCAGGGGATCCTCTCGACAGGTTCTGAATCTGCTTTGTATTCACATCAACAGGTTGCATTAGCTTTCGACAGCTTCGCAGACTTCTCAACAGGATTGAAGTAGCTCTCGATAGGTTTGGACACATCTCGACTGGTTAATGAAGATCCTGTCGATAGCTTGGAGAACATCTCGAGAGGTTGATTTGAACTTGTCGATAGGATTGAAGGATTATTTCTTCGTTCTGCCCAGTTCCATACTCATCCTCTCGACAGGTTATACTCAACCTATCGATGGGTTATACAATCTTCAGTGAAGTGCTCGACAGGTTGGCTCAATCCTCACGATAATGAATGTTGCTTTAGGTAAGTTGTTGACAGGTTATCTTGCACTGCTCGACAGGTTCAGTCGAACCTCACGATAAGTATCTGGAACCTCTCGACTTCATCTATACCTTGAAGTATCCTCTCGACGGGTTCTGCGTCTGTACTTTCAACCTTTCGATAGGTGCTGAAACCTCACGAGATGTTCATCTTTTCAACTCAGTACCTCTCGACAGCTTCTTATACACAAGTTCAACCTCTCGATTGCTTGCTTTTCAATCATCAGAACCTCCCGATAGCTGGACTTAACCATTCGATAGGTTCTGTCTTGTACTTCCGCAGCTGGCACACATCTTGGGTGTGTTGTTCTTCATTTGTTTCATACTCAGCAACTTCTTGGTGCCTAAAATATGCACAATCCAATCTTTCATTCATTTTCATTCACCCCATTCTTATCACTGTCTTCAATAGAGTCAGTAGCAAGCACTTAAAAATAGCCTAACACATACAACCCAAAACAGAAACCTAAAATCCTAATTTACAACCCAAAACAAAAACTAAGCCTAAAGGCCCGAGCTCGAAGTGTCCAATCGGAGGCTTCAGAAGACAAGATGGAGGATTAGTTAGGGAATACATCCCTCCACTTATAACACCTTCCCTTCTACCATCTTTACCTCCTCCACTCGTCTCCTCAACGCTGGCTTCACTGCTCCCTAAAAGGGTCCGATGTGAAGGCCGACCTCCTCCTTCCCAATACCGCCCATTCTCAAAGTCACACCATCGTTTGAAGCCACCTCAGGCTGAAGATCACGCGAAACCACAAATATAGGAAGAAATGACATCAAAATCCGAGAGGTGGATTACAAGTTATTGTTAAAACTCGAGACTTAGAGAAAAATAGGAACGAATAAAGAGAAATGAAAGGAACTCGGGTGTATATTGAAATTCACTTAATTAAACGCCATAAATGAAATGCACAAATAAATTGTGCGCACCTATAGAAGCGTTTAAACACAATCACGAGCACCCAAGAGGGCGTGCAATTGAACTTCCGCCCATACACAATCCCGACAAAATCATCATGCGCAACTAATCCTATGCACAATGAAATTATACACCCACATTGTGATGCGGAATTCAAAGGGTCACCCGCATAGTGACCTGGCGACACTTCGATTGCGCACACTAACTCTAGAGCACAATTGGATTACACACTGGAAATCATGCGTGGAATTCGAATCGACACCCAAACACCTCCGCTCTGTGAGCCCCTCGACACTTCGATTGCACGCTGTTAACAAAGTGCATAATGACATTGAACGCAGATGCACTAATGTTGAATAACCTCTCTAGTCTAATAATCACGCGCACGTAGCCTAACATGCAATTTAGTTGAATGCCCGGTATCTTATGCGCAATACTCAGCTACGACCACATTTCGAATAGAATGCACACCCTCACACCCCTTTGTCCCATCTCGATCAGAATCCCTCTTTCTCCTCCATCCCATCGCGTACCCTCACGGGCCATTTAGAGAGAAAGAGAGTCGCTGATCACATTCTGTCCCATCACTGCCAGACACATCAACATAAGTCAGCTATGTCTCACTGCGATGCTAAAACCTCACCTATCAACCTAACATGCCATGCAACCAAAGGAAGGATGAACCAATGTCCCATCGCGAAGAGTTAAGAATGAGCCTCCCGAAAATCCTACTATACCACCAACACCAAAGTCAAATCCCGTCTCAATCCCAGACACCATTCAAGCAAACTTAAATCCATTACATAACCAAGATCTGCAAAAGGAAAAAAAAACCACCATCATTACCCCATCACGACATTGAGACAACTAAGGAATCATCAACCGTGCACATGTCTTGCCGTGATGCAACTACAACTTGATCCCATCAAAAACCTGTCTCATCACGACCTTACTACCCAAGACGCTCAGACACATCCTATCATGATGCACAATCAAGAAGGGAAGGCTCTATCAATGTCCCATCACATAGAGTCAAGCCTTCCAAATCCCGTCAATCCCATCGCATAACTTTGCATAACCAACAGAGGGAATGGCTTGATCATGTCCCATCGTGAAATCGGAGAACCCACTTCCCAAATCTCTTATCACGCAGTAATCATTAGACTCCACCGCAATCGAAACACATGCTCGCTGGCAGTAGAGGAGGATAAACCCTCCACCGTCCCATCGCATGATAACCAGTGAGCCCCTATCATTACAGAAGAGGAAACCCTCCAACATGTCATCACCCCCATCAAATACCATGTTCCAGCATGAACATCTCATCAGAGTTTCCCTCAGGTCCCATCATGCCTACAACTAGTGGGACTCATCATAGCACACAATCATAAAGGAGAGGACCACCATGTCCCATCGCGAACCTCGCCTCCCCAAGACATTCCATCATAATGGTGACCATCAGGTCCTACTACAACAAAAATGAAGTAAAGAGAGGAAATCCTCTTATGTCCCATTGCGACGCCACTATAACAACTAGCGAGCCCCATCGCATACAAAGGACCCCAGCAGACAACAATTCAGGTAAGTATCACCCCCTTCACTTTACTCGATGTTTCTTCTAAAATATAACTACTTAATATTAAGTCAAATATTTCCAAAACCCGTCTCTCTCTATTCGTAAACCACTGTAGTCCTCCCATAAGTGACAATCATCAGTATTCACGATAAGGTTAGACGGAGCATCTAGCATACAAAGTGTCTTCTTGACAACCACGTAAACGGTCGGGTCCACAAATCCCGTACCAGTGGATCTGCTCAACAATATCTCGGAAGCCACATTTTCTGAAGTTTTACAACCAAATTGATCTTAAGTTAAATTCTCAAATTTTCAAAAAAATAAAAATAAAATAATAATAATAATGAACTCCTATTTGTCAAACTTTCACTTCTCACCACCCCAATCCATTCTTTCCCCTAGAAAATCAAACACTAAATATATTTGACTCTGAGAAATCATAAATGTCCACTGGAAAAGGACGCCTGATGCGCCCTATCTGACATGAATTGCGAAAGCCTTCACCATTATATGACATTTCATCTTACTATTGGTCTCTGGACCTTGTCTCCGGACATTTGTATGACGCCCCTAGTACCTCGATTGTGTTGTATATCCCTCTATTTGATTGCCCCTTACACCTACAGATTAGGATATCAGCTCTCCTACCGTTTGACTGCCCCTTGTAGCAAGTCACGATATGCGGTGGGATGCCCCTTGCACCCATGGATTAGGTTATGCCTCTTTTCCCCCATTGATTGCTACTACCACTGGGCCCTCGAATGCTCCATTTTAGCATGTGCTGATAGATAAGAAAGTCAAGCATCTCATGTCAGTATTAACAGTTCACATTTATGATTTCCTAGAAAAATGAGAAGGCACATCAGATGAGGGGTGTCTACTTCTTCGATGCATTCTTATTCCACAAGAACGCGCTGAAGAGGGGCATTTGTAGACACCCCTATTTTACCCTCTCGGGATATACAAACCTGTTTGGTCAACCCGTGCCCTTGCCCATGATCTCAAGGAAAGGACTTACCTTTTTTAAAGACTTTAAAACCCTATACAGGGACCATGCACTGAAACAATAGTGCATGGTTGAAACCCAGGCTGAAACAATAGCTCTGTGTCTCAGACCCGACTCAAACCCAGGAAAGTCCTGAATTATGTGCCTCGTATAGCACGCATAACTCAACTGCACGCCACATGGATGGCGCGCAATTGGTTCATCTTGGACCAGGATTTCACTTCCTGAGGACCGCCTAAACCTTGATTATGCACCCTCTCAAGCGCGCGTAATTATATTGCACACTTTGTACCCTGTGTGCAATTAGTCCATTTTGGACTGGCCTTTTACCCTTCTAGAAATCGCCTAAGATGCAATTGTACACCCTATCTAGAGTTTGTAATCGGATTATGTGCTTCAGCACAGGCATATAATTGGTTCCTAAGCGAACCCGGTCTCTAACTCCCTAGACCGCCTGAAATTTCTTATTAAGCGCATGAATTCAGGCACTTAATTGACTGTGTGCACTAAAATATGCACGCAAGTAGTCTAATTAGACTAGGACTATGCTACCCTGCTAAGCCAGTCGGCCGGTCACTCACTGAGTCAGTCGCCGACTCAAAGTGATTGTGTGCCTGAAATAGGGCGTATAATTCAATTGTGCGCACCGGATATGACGTATAATTGACATTCACCGACCAATTGAGCCCACCCCATAAGGCGCGCAATTGGCCAAATACCTATAAATAGGACCCACCACCACGACTCAAAACTCACAATTTTTGACACAGATTTCTCTCTCTGGAGATCCTCGCTTTCAAGTTTAGGATTTCGAGATCCCTCTCTGTAGCCTTGACCTCAGGTATACTTTCCTTCTAGTTTTTAGTTCTTCTAGTTCTAGTTCTTAGTTCTAGTCCTTAGTTCTAATTCTTAGTTCTAAATCATTAGTTCTAGGCTTTAGGTTCTTAAGCTTTTAATTCTAGATCTTAGATTTTAAATCTCTTTAATCCTTAATTGTTACCTTTTTTCCTGGTTCTAGTTCTCAGGTTCTAAAATCAATTCTTTCTTTTTTAATTTTAGTTCAGGAATTAGGATCTAGCCCCCTAGGTCTTAAATTTTAGATCTTAGATCTTAGGTTTAGTCTAAATTTTTAGTTTTCTGATCCTAGTTCTTGGTTTCTAGAACCAGTCCATAAATTCAGTCTTAAAATTTCCATTTTTAGTTCTAATTTTTAACTTCATCCTTGATTTTTGATCCGTAAATCAATAATTTAATAATAAAAATTAATTTTTCAATCCATATTATTACTAAAATAATCTCTAGCCACCTGATTTGCCAAGGAAGCTTACAGAGGGTACCCGAGAACAGGGCCAATCCTCCTTAGCATAGCGGGCTCAAAACCCATTTTTTTAGAATTCTGATAAAATTAGGATACTTTAATTAATTAGAGTTTTGGTAGAATTACTCTACATAGTTTATTTAACTATAGTTTTAATAAAATTAGGAAGATTAGTATTTCTAGTAAAATTAGCAAATTAGTTAGAGACCCAATTATATTCTGATATAATTAGATTTTTATTTGAATTAGGATAGTAATTAGACTTTTAGTCAAATTACAAGACCTAGTTGGATTAGGGCTCCCTTGATTAATTAGACCCCCAATAGGATTAGAGAAAATTAGAGCCCCAATAATCATAGTGAGAGTAGGAAAGGTAAAGTAATTAGAAGAGAATTAGGAAAACTAGCTTGACTAAACCTACAGGCGACCCAGTGCTGCTGACATTGGTCGATCGATGATTCAGTAAAGAGAACAACCCATATCTCCACCCCGAAAGGCGTGATCAGTGACGTGTTGTAGGGTCGATAAATATCTGCAGCTGGCGATCACAATGAACCAGGTATTTCCCTGAAATTTACCTCTTTATTTTCATTACTTAATTAACTTTAAAAACCCCACCTTTGCTAGAGTCCACTTGGACCGAATTGGGCCACTCTTTTCAGGGGCCGAGAAGAATCCAAAAAAAGCGCTTACCAACAATGTGGTTAGGGTTTTTGCATCTAGATGATAAAAGAGTTGTTTCTTCTTGTAAATGTGATCCCTATTGTGATTCTATGTACATTTTTGGTCAAAATTTGGGTGATTCATGCCCTTTCTTTTGAACTTTTTTTCTTTCCTTCTTTTTTGTTTTTATTATTTTACCAATGTATTTGGGGCTAAAAAAAACAAAATTGGGAAAACAAATGCCTTTGATTGAATCGGTGATGTATATGTACTTTTGGAATGGATTTCAGAAAATTTTTTGATTGATGGTGATCTTTTGAAAATGTGTGGGTTAGAAGTCATTGATCTTTCTTGGTAAAGGGAGATTTTTATGCATATTTTCCTCTTTGTTTTGTTGTTCTCTTTCTCTCTTTTTTTGTTTTATTTTTATTTCCTTGAATATCCCGGTATGGATGAGACATACTTACCTTCGTTGGGTTCTATGATCCTTTTGAAAAATGTAGCATCTCCTCCGGTTCATCATCCTTTAACATCTTGGCGGTGTATCTTATTTCAAAATGGCTTAGAATTCATCAAGTGATGAGGACCAGGCCCATGAGGGGAGTCTCGATGTGATTTTTAGTATTGGAGGGGAATGTCTCATCCAAGTGTAGAGATTCACTCGTATTTGGTATGAGATGCAAGGTGATGCGGCCCACAGTGGGTTACTTCATCAGCAACATTCCCATATCTCAAACTTCGGGATTGCCAATCAGGTAACAAGGTTCCTCAGTTATTTCTTCTTCTCTTTTTTTTAGTCCATGCTCTTTTATCCAGGATCTGATATCCTCCATTTTTTGTGTAGCCTTTACCCCATATCATGTTTCGTGGGGGGTGGTTTCATCTTCAGAATTTTTATGCCCAACTCCTGTTTGTCGTGCGATTTCTCCTGGCCCAGGTGGGTTTTGGATACTTTTTATCATGCCCTGCTATGTAGGGCGACACAGCCTACCTGAGGGCTTTAGTGGAGAGGTTTCGTCCAGAGACGATGACCTTTCACATGCCCGTCGCTGAGATGACCATCACCCCTGCAGACTGGGCTATTATCACGGGGGTCGCGATAGGGGGAATGCAGTAGTCTGTCCTTATGTTCCTAGGCATGAGGAGGTGACTCGGCTGATTGGGGCATATCCCTCCTCCAACAACATGACTGGCTCCGAGGTCAAGTTATCCTGGTTGGAGAGCCTCTTTGAGGTCGATGAGCTGATTAACCCATTCTAGCCAAATGTGGATGTTGTCGTTGAGCCTGAGCACGCCCTGGTGCTAGTCCGTATCTCTCTTCTATACCTTTTGGGCAAGACCATTCTTTCCAATGCCAGTGGGGGTTACGTTATGCTATCCCTCTTCTGTCTGATGGAGAATTGGGGGGAAGTGCATCGCTTTGACTGGGGCGGCGCCGGTTACGCGGTGTTGATGGATAGCCTGACTAGAGCGTCGGTTGGGGAGGTTGCCTCTATCCTTAGTTTTTGGTATGTGATTGAGATAGACCTCTTGATTTTACACCTCTTGGTTCATTTCCTCTAACTTTCATTACTTGATTTGATATGTTCTTTATTTGTTCATCTTTTTTTCCAGATTTGGGGGTACCTGCACTTCTTACCCAGCCGTCCCCTACTGTTCTTGGACGAGTATACCTATCCTCTCATGAGCTTCTGGCTTTGAGACCATCGTCGAGAGGTGGGGGAGAAGCACCTGGAATTGGGTCTAAGGGTGCAGTTTGACCTGATGACCCATAAGAAGGTTTGACTCTCCTTTTTCTCTGTTAGTTGGACTTTCTGTGCTATGATCAAATTGATTGACTGATGGATTTTATCTTTCTTATGCAGATTGTATTTGATCCGTACATCGGCTCTCCTTTTCATAACCGTGTCACTGCTGGGAAGATTCGGTTGTTCATTGACCGTTAGGTCATCTTTTTCTACGATGTGCTGGGGTTCGAGCCTACTAATTTGGGGAGAGGGTTGTGTACGAGTACCAAGACTTCTTTACTATGTCGTTGGGTGTCCCCGAAGATGTCATGGCACCAGAGGGTACAATTAAGGAGCTTACTGAGAGACTCCATCATGGGGTTTCGGTCGACGACCCTTTTTAGTATGGGGGGTACCATCAGTGGTATGAGTCCCTTCCCTATTGGACCCTTTTTTCACTCTTTGTTCTCGGCGCTGACTTTTTAGCATTCGGAGGGCAGCAGGGCCAGGTACTTTTATTATCTTAATTTTTCCCGTTGATTCAACTTTGATTTATTAAGGTAGCACTTTGCTAATTGGTTCCCCTGCTCTCCTTTTTTATTTCAGTTTGATGAGGCGGCAGGGTTTAGTGTGGGTGCAGAGGTGGGACCCTCAGAGGAGACAGGTGTGGGACCTTTGGATGCTTTTGGTGTCGGGGCATCTGCTGCAAGGACCCAAGGTACCTTCCGGTGCATTGATGATGCATTTCTTTCTGACTTGTGTGCTGATGTGGCTGAGCGCGCCCATCTTTCTTCCAAGGCAATTAGAGTACCTCCCCCCGAGCTGATCCTTGGGGTGAGTTCTTTTCTATTGGTAACATGCGCTCTTTGTCTTTTCGCGCTACTAACCTTTCTATTCTTCTCGTTGTAGGTTTACGAGTCTACGGTTCAACAAGTGGACTACTACCGCAACATTACTGAACCTCGGGAAGCCAAAGTGGTGAGTACTAATGTTGTGTTGTCCCCTCTGCGCTTGGTTTATGCTTTCCTCTAACAGATCATTTTGGTATGGTGCTTTCAGTGTGCTCAGGAGAAGGAGTCACGTTCACTGCTTAGCCGGCTTTGTCAAGCGTGGTCACGTGTGGATGATACCCAGCCATTTCAAAGGACTAAACATTCGCTGAAGAGGGGTTCTCAAGGACCTAGAGCATGATTGGAGTCTGCCTCTGTTGCTTTTTTCTTTTCTTTTGTTATGAACATTTGACCTTTGGACACTTTCTGGAATTAATTTGTAATAATGATGAGACTACTTGGAAAACTTTGAGTATTCTTTGGAATGGATGCTCCTTTCTCATTTAAAAAAAATATTTGCCTCGTTTCTTATTTTGGATGTGACCATCTTGTTTGAGTAAAGAAAGTATCATTTGATGACTTTTGAAACTTCCTTGTGTCTCGTACTTTTTTGTCGGATAGCCTTAAGCTTGGGAAAAAGTGGAAAGCCCCTTGATGTGTTAGCTGTAATGGCTGGGGTTCATATGCTTTTTCTTTGTTTACTGGTATCAATGATTCCTGCAAAAGAGAATATAACACAGGTTTAGGTGATAAATTCCAGGAGCCCCAGCTCATGACCTAGGGTGCAAGAAAAGGTGTATTACATGTAGGTAAAATAAGTGAAAAAGGGAAGGGAAGACAAATCCTCCTTGCACCATTATTTTGGTCTCATATGTATTACGTACTCTAGGCATTTTCTGGCCTAGCGTATGTAATACATACGCTAGGCAAATATTGGGGATTTTTGGCCTAGCGTATGTAATACATACGCTAGGCAATTCTGGGTAAATTTTGGCCTAGCGTATGTAATACATACGCTAGATGCACTTGGGTTGGCAGTGGGTCTTTTAAAGCCCGAGAATGCACTTATTTCTCATTATCGTGAGTTGGGTTCTGAGTTTTGTTTCCCTATTTTTCTATTTTCTTCCCAAGGGTGGGCCTATTGTCCTACATCGAATTGTGATTCTTTAAAGCATCTTTGTATAACCATGGACCCACTTCCCGACCCAGTCTCTCTTGGGGGGTCCGAGACCTTTATACTTTCCTCTTTGGGTGTGGGGCCCAGTTTTTTAAAGAAATGGCTCGACAGTTTGAATGTGAACGAGCTTGCGAGTTTGGATCAACTCAGCCTGGCCCGTCTCTTGTCTTTCCTTGAAGTTCCTTTGTTTTGGGACCTCATTCATGCAGCAATTTCACATTGGGAAGTGGAAATCCATGTTTTCCACTTTGGGACCCGTGAGCTAAAGTTGCATCGAGGCCTTGCCAGAGTGGTGCCAAAATCAGGTTACGCTAAAGTTGTCCACATGCCTTTAGGCTTAAAGAAAGATGATTACAAGAAAACCTTATTGGTGGGCCCACCAGGTGTTCGATGAGATTCCTGAGAGAACTTTTTGGTGACGAAAGCATGCAAAAATTGCCGGTCAAAAATATTCATAATGTGAAACCTTTCACCCTTTACCTTCTCTCAGAGGTCCTTTTTTACGTAGGGGGAGAGCTTCTCTCTTGCACTCTACGATGTATTGGCGGAGCTTGAAGGGGGTCTCTCTGTGATGCATTTGGTTTTGGCGGAGCTTTATCACTGTCTCAACGTCTTTGCCTTGGGCAAGGTTTAGTGCCTTAGGGGATGCCCTGTTTTGCTTCAGGTCTGGCTTGGGGAGTATCTTGCCATTTTGGAGCCTGTGCCTCGCTTCTATGTTGTTCGCGAGGAGGCAGCTCGCTACTTTTTAGGCCACACCCATAAGTTGCCACAAGGGATGATACACGAGTTGAATCTTTGGCGGACTAAGGTCGAGCTAGTATGGATGCTTCCATAGCTTGATAGGACCTTCCTAATAGTTTGATCAAGAGATTATGAGGGTATCACCCTTCTCGGCTTGACTGGTAGTACTATTACATCCAACCTCGAGTGCTGTGCCAGTTTGGCTATTTTCAGCAGGTGCGTTGTTCGCAGTGACCTCCCTTGTGCGAACTGCTTTTTTCTTTAGGGTCCTCTGGGGAGTAAGATAGGATAGCCGCTCTTCGGGAAATGCATTAGTCGACGCATATGTGTGGCTTGGAGCAACGGGATTTACTTTCGACCTCTTCAGGGTATGAGGCTTGGCTACTATCTAAAAGGCCTTCTACCCGTTACTTGGATCAAGACGTGAGCAGTGGCACAGAGCGGCCTTGGCAGAGGAAGGAGTCAGCGCTTTGGACCTAGATTGAGCTACTGGTTGAAGAGAAGCAAGTCCTACATGAGCGTTTATAGGAACAACAGGTTAGAGCTGATGTTGCAGAAGCAAGAGCTAGTGTTGTGGTGTGTGAGGTTCTTCGTTTGGAAGGAGTCCTGAGTGACACTCTTAGTGCTACTGATGCTTCTCGGAAGTAATATAAGGGCCTTTATGGCCATTGGATGATAGATCGAATGTTCGAGAGGATGCCTTACGTACAGAGATTCGTGTCCTGAAGCGTAAGTTAGGTCGTTGGCCTGGGCCTACACATACTTTTTACATAGATCAAAACACTATAGGAAGGGGCATAAGAACCCCTGACAGATATATTTTTTTGGTATATATATTTTCTTAATAGTTTTTATTGCTTTTCAATTTTGTAAAAAGGGGAAGCAAAGCATCACACCGAGTTTTTTTTTTTGAGATGTGGTGTAAGAACAGTACAAATATGTAAATGAAAAAGGGAAATCTATTATCTTAAACAAGTATTCTCTTTCTTTTCTTTTGAAGACGATTTTTGTTTTGTTTTTTTTCTTTTATAATGGGAGAAACTGGGTGTCTCACTGACCATTCTTTTGAGGTGTGGTGCACACATAGTGCTGGCATGAAAATAGGAAAGGGAAATTTATTATCTTTTATAAATGTGGTCTTCTCCTCTCTTTTTGTTTGATGCCTTAACCATGGGACGAGGTGATGAGTCCCGTTTTGAGTATAGTTGAACCCATTCACATGGTCGGATCTGAGTGAGGTCCCAAGTTTTTGGGATATCCATCTTTGGATCGAATCAACCTTTTCTCCTTACCCTGGGTCATACGTTTGACGGTGTGGTCATGAAGACATTCCTGGTCAGGACACGATTTGAGCTAACATGAGAGGCCCAAATGGTGGCCAGATAAACGAGAATGTAACCAAGGAGCAACTAAAGATTTTCTCCTTCTCCTTTTCCATTTCTCTCAACCTTTTTTTACTCTCAGTGCCCGAGATGGGCTCTTGTCGTACCCGTTGTTGCCTTCTTTTCTACACATAGCGCCCTTTTGGGTTTTGACTACGTCCGTGGGTATGCATTTTTACCCCCGGCAGCTTTTCAGGTTTTCACCCGGTCCTAGTGTGCACCACTACGTCCCACCTAGCCCTTGAGTGCCCCAGTGAGGCCACCGACCCATGTGCACCGCGACGCCGGCACGGGGCCACATGGTAGCCTCACCCCAGGTGACACATGGCATCGCCGCAGCGCCGCATTGCTACAGCGATGTTCTAGGCCCACCCCTAACCTAGAAAGCACATGCACTCGTCCCACAACGCAAGGACCCATGTGTGGGAGAATAGCTCCACATCTCCCTTCCCCCTATATATGGTCTAAAGACCAACTTAGGCAAAGTAACAGAAAACCCTCAAACCTATTGGTTTGTCATACCCCCATGGCACACGATCTCCTGCCCATGGCACACACCTATAAAGGTGGTGTCTTGCCATTAAACATGGCACACGATCCTCTGACCGTGGCACCCAGTGCCATCCTCCAAGCCCACATGGCTTGCGAGGTCACGCATCAGCGTCTCTTGCGACCGTGTCGCGTCCGCGTCGCGTCCGCATCGCGACCACGTCACGAGGCCCTCATGGCCTCATGTCCAACATCGCACTGTGTCGCGACCATGTCGCAAGGCCCTCATGGCATCATGTCGCGTGCCCTCATGGCACCACATGGCATACTCTCATGGCACCGCATCACGTCTAAGTCGTGACTGTGTCTCGCGTTAACTCGACACCATATCGGGTCCGTCATTGCACCCAGATGCCGCGTGCCCTCTTAGCATCGCATCGCGTGCACTCTTGGCACCGTATTGCTTGCCATACAAGCTAGATGTCGTGTGTCCTCTTGACACCACATCACGTGCCCATTCACGGAGCACCGCATTACGTGCCTTATGGCACCAAGACGTCGCGTGCCCTCTTGACACCACGTCACGTGCCCCCATGGCACCGCATTCTAAGCCCTTCACGCGTCTAGCCACCATACTAGATCGCAGCTTAGTTCGGGTCACCGTCACATCATGCATCAAGGACTCATGCACACATCGCAGGGCCACATGCCTCTGCACCCACGCGTGCTACACGGCTAGCTTACAAGGTCCGCTTGCCTTCTTGCTAGCTAAGTGCCCGGGCCCTTCCGTCATGCCTTCATGCCGCGCACGATTATGCTAATAGGCCGCTACATCCTCCCCACTCAATAAGGTCAACGTCCGCTGACGCAAAGATCTGAGAAATGGACCATGCCACATCCACCAACCTGGTTGTGTCAATGTTTTTCGATGAAAGAAGACTCGCGACCGCCTCCCCACCCAGCGTCTTCACCATAGAAGCTGCATCCAAAGTCACTCTCTCGTAGTGTACCCCATACATAGGTGAGCCCCACGCTAAATCAGCCCATCTTTACGCCTGCAGGTGTGGCCTCGGCCAACCACACATAGTATATTGGACCATGTTGGCCCACGTGTTTCTATCGAGTCTCACATCGCATTCTCTTGCGGACGTGTTCCACCAATATCAGCCACGCAGGTTTCTCACCTCTCGCCGGGATCAATTTGGTCATATCCACGTGTTGGTTCCACACCACGCTATAATCCGGCTACCTATGCTACATGCAATCGAGTATTAGTGGATTACAACATCACTTGTGCCTCGCGACACCACGTGTCTTCACCCAAGAGTTCGCCAGAAAATTTTGAATTTAAAGCATTTAGTGCTTCATCTATGCGTGCAATAGGGGTGATTTGGTCACATTTCTCCCCACCAATGCGTTGACGCCTGCTCGTCACGATCCAGAACTCTCACGCTAGGGCCTCAACATACATTCCTATTTTCACCGAAGCACACTTGGATCTGAATCGCAGTTAGTGCACTTCACTGCATGGATTCACAATTCTGTCATTGCCGAATGGATGGAGTTCTTTGTTGTCTCACAACTTGGCTCATGCTGACTCAATGGATACTATGACTATTCGTAGACCTTAAAGAGGGCTTTCTTTAGGGATGTATCGTGGCCATGAGTAAGGTTAGAAATTTTGAAGGTATTCTGGGGTTAAAACGTTTCCTTGATAGGATTCCAATTGCAGTAATACACTTCTTCCTTGGGGGATTTTTACTGTACACGCCGCATGATTTTTCTCTCTTTTTTTTCCTTTCGCTTTTTTTATAGACACCCTCTTTTTGAGATTTTGCTCTTCTTATTTTTTAGATTTTGATGGTAACGCTTTTCTTACTCTTTTGTTGGTATATATACACACATTTTCTTTTATTAGTACTTACCTTGCAACTGAGACCTAGGAATAGAATCATCATACGTATCCAGCGTTGATGGGCTTAGAAAGGTGATCTCCATCCATGATGTTGAGGTGGATCGCGTATCCCGAGAGTACCTCTCAAATGACGTAAGGTCCTTCCTAGTTGGGTTTAAATTTTTCTCTTGGATCAGCGTGGAGAAAAGGGAAGATTTTCTTTAATATTGTGTCACCCACCTTTAAATCTCAAATGCGTATATGCCTGTTGTGAAGCACGCAGGATCCTTCTCCGGATAAGCTCATGCGTGACATACAGCTAGAGCCTTTTTCTTATATAGCTGGGTTCGCAGCTACCGTCAAAGTGGTACCTTTCACTTTCTGCTTCCAGTAGATCAAATTTGATGAGGATGCGAAGTGAAGGTACTTCAACCTCAACTGGTAGCACTGCCTCAGTTCCATACATAAGGGAAAATGGTGTTGCCCATGTAGTAGTACAGATTGATGTTTGATAGGCCCATAGTGCGAAAGGTAACATTTCACTCCAATCTAAAGTGAGTGGACGACTATCTTCTTCAAGGATGCATAACCATGCCTTGTTAGTTAACTTCTATACACCATTAGTTTCGTTTCATGGTGGCACGAAAGTGATGATGTTTGATCTTGTATTGCTCGCAGAAGGTGCTTAAGCATTTGTTTGCACAGTTGGTGCCATTATCCGTGATGATGTCTTTGGGTATACCGAATCGACAAATAATATTATTCTTGATGAATTTCTCGACATGATTGACCATTATGCTCGTATATAATGCTACCTCTACCCATTTGGTGAAGTATTCAATGGTGACGAGGATAAGCTGATGCCCATTAGATGATTTTGGGTTGACCTTTCCGATGACTTCAAGGCCCCATGTGGCAAATGGCCAAGAAGTGGTCATGTTGTGTAGATCTATCACAGAAATCATCATGGACGAATGTTCTTTGGCATTTGTACCAGGCGCACTTTTTGAAACGCATTTGGCATGTCAGTGGCCATTTGATTGTGGTTCAAAATACCTCATCAGATCTTCTTGCATGACATGTGTCCAGTCGATAATGAGCCCCACATACTCCCTCGTGGATTTCGTTCATGGCGTTGGCTGCTTTCCCTTGGTGAGGCATCGGAGCAAGATATTGTTATAAGATCACTTGTAGAGGCACTCACCACAGATGACATAATTGGCCGCTAAATGCTTGATGGTCTGCCTATCTATTTTGGATGTGCCATCAGGAAATGCTCAAGTTTTGAGGAAATTTTTGATATAAAAGAACCATGGTGGCTCATCATTTAACTTTTCGGATCCCTCAATCTAAAGGCAAAAGGTAGGCTCGTTCCTCTGTTCGATCATGATTGGCTTCATCTTGATGCCATAGGAGATTTCTACCATTAATGGCAATGTTGCTAGTGCATCGGCAAAGCCATTTCTTATTTGCAGGACATAGGAGAAGGTACCATCATTGAAGCATGCTATCAGATCCTCGAGGTGCTCATGATACGATATTAGCTTCTCATCTTTCATCTTCCAATCTCTGTTGGTTTGGCATATAATCAGCTATGAGTCACCAAATACCCTAAGATGAGTTATATTTAGGTCAAGTATTGCTTATAAGCCGGTTATGCAGGCTTCATATTCAGCCATGTTGTTAGTACAAGTGAAATTGAGCTTGATGGAGACTAGAATGTGAGATCCTTTTGGCAAGATCAGAATAGCACCAACTTCTTAACCTTCAACATTTGTTGCCCCATCGAAGTGAACTACGCAGGACTCCTCAGTCTCTTATGTATCATCCTCTGTTATAAACAAGATGTCTTCATTCGAGAATACAGTTCTCAAAGGTTCATAGTCAGGTAAAGGGTTCTCGGCTAGATGATCAGCTAGTGCTTGCCCCTTGATTGACTTCTGAGTGATATATGTGATGTCAAATTCAGATAAGATAAGTTACCAGTGTGCAATTTGGCTCGTGAGAGTTAGCTTTTCGAATAGGTATTACAACCGATCCCTTCACACCAGGAGTGGAACGGTTTGAGATAACAAGTAATGGTAGAGCCTTTGTGTAGTCCATACGAGAGCCAGGCATGCTTTCTCGAGATGAGAATAGCAGTCACGTAATCAGTAAATTTCTTGCTCAAGTAGTAGATGGCCTGCTCTCTTCTTCCTGTCTCATCATGCTGCCCTAAGATGCATCCCATCAAAACATCTGTTGTGGAGAGGTACATTAAGAATGGTCTCCTTGGTTCGGGTGGCACCAAAATAGGCGGGTTGAGAAGGTAGCTCTTGATCTTATCAAAGGCTACTTGATAGTCATCGTTCCACTTAATGAGCAAATCTTTTCTTAATAGCTTGAAGATCGACATGCAGATAGGAGTGAGTTGTGCAATGAATCGACTGATGTATTGTATCCTGCCTAAAAAGCCTCTGACCTCTTTCTCGGTAGATGGTGGTGGCATTTCAACGATAGCTTTTACCATCACCAAATCGACCTTGATGCCTCTTCTGCTAACGATGAAGGCCAGTAGCTTTTCAGACATGAGACTGAATGCATATTTATGAGGGTTCAGACGTAGCTTGTATTTCCTCCGTCTTTCAAATAGCTTTTGGAGGTTGATCAGATGATCACCTCTCTCTGGTGACTTCACGATCATGTATTCAACGTACACCTCAATTTCTTGGTGCATCATGTCGTGGAACAGTGCTGTCATTGTCCTCTGATATGTAGCCCCAGTATTTTTCAATCTGAATGGCATGACTCGATAGCAGAAAGTCCCCCATGGAGTAATGAACGATGTCTTCTCTCGGTCTGCTTCAGCCATTTTGATCTGATTGTATCCGAAAAATCCATCCATGAATGAGAGCATCCCATGCCTTATGGTGTTATCGACCAAGATGTCGATGTGTGGAAATGGGAAGTCATCCTTTGGCTTACCTTTTTTAGATTTCTGAAGTCGATGCACATGCGAACCTTTCCATCTTTCTTCGATACAGGGATGATGTTGGCCAGCCACTGGGTATTTGGAGACCATGAGAAACCCTGCATTGTATTGCTTGATGACCTCATCCTTCATTTTCAACATCCATTCAAGCCTAAGGCATCTCAGCTCCTGCTTGATCGGCTTAACATCTAGATATAGCGGCAGCTCATGCTTAACCAAATCAGTGTCAAAACAAGGCATGTCCTCTTATGACCATGCGAAGTCGTCTTGGTATGACTGAAGGAACTCAACCATTCATTTTCTTTCCTTGGGAGATAGCGATGTTTCGATCTTAGTGATTCTAGGAACTGCCTCGGTACCCAGATTGATGTTCTCTATTTCTTCAACAATTGGGGTAAGGCCATGTTCAAAATTGGCAAATTGGTCAAGGAGCTCTTTGGGAAGCTCCTCGGTAGGGATTTCCTCATCCAGACTCGTGACTCCTACCTCTTCCTGTATTTCTACAGGAAAGGGGGCGACTTCATGTGGGACATTTTTTCCTGTTAAGGCATCATTTTCTTTGAATTTATCGAGAATTTTGAGAGATAATATTTTTAGGTTTTGTATTTTTCTATTTGTTTAGGATTTTTCTTTTCTTCATAAATTAGCCCTTGGCTGTGTGGGTCTCTTTTGCAACCATTTGATGCTTCTAGTGTTAGGGGCATTGACGCTCAATTCCTCACCTAAGGTGCTGCCCTTTTTACCTGGCCTCGTGGAGGAGGCTAATCGAGATGGTTTTTGAGAGTCAGTCTCCATCATATTTATCATGGGCTCGTCCAAGAATTTTTCCTCAAATGTCAGTATGGGCTTATGATGGTTTACCACAAGGGTTTGCATTGATGAGGGAGTTTCCTCTTCAAAGAGGGAAAAGGATGGAACCTCTATTTCTACATCCGGGGGGTGATTTGGGGATTGGTTGGGTGGATTGCAGCTATCGTCTTGTGTGGGGTTAGCAGTGTTGCCCCATTTTGATCAATTTTTATGACCCCTGCACTTACGAATGTGCTCCAGATGTGAGGTCTCGGGCGGGGTTCATCCTCTAGGTCTATTCCCCGGGCTTTGGTAGCGGGGATGGTTCGATCCTTCTCTTTGGCTTCCTGAGCCTCTTCCTCAGTGGGCTTATAGCCTAACCCAAATCTGACATGTTGTTCTCCCCTGACCCTAACTAGATCTTTCCTGCCTTGAAAATAGGGTCCCAATCCTTTACCATTTTGGTAGCCCAATTTTTGGAGAATGGCTACTGCGGCGACCATTCCACCCCCGATTTTTATGGTGATCTTCTTGAGGGGCTCAGGGATTACTGTCTATTCATCATACTTAAAACTGTGAAGGTTTGTGTCTTCTATCATGGGCGGCACATCCAACACTTTGAGGTTCTCGATACTGTGAGTAACCTTCTCTCCTTCCTCCTACCCTCCACCCAGAATGGTGACAATCTTCTGTTCTGACATAAATCTAAGCTTTTGGTGCAAGGTTGAGGGAATTGCCCTGACCTCGTGTAACCATGGTCGTCCCAATAATAGATTAAAAATGGATTTGATGTCCATAACCTAGAAAGGTATGAAAAAGGTCATTGGCCCGATAGTGAGCTCAAGATCAACTTCTCCAATTATTTCTCTTCTTGTGTTATCAAATCCTCTAGCGCCTGTTCTTGCTGGCTTGAGCGCGGAGGGATCCACCCCTATCTTGGTTGCAGTTCTTAGAGGGCACACATTTTGGGCCAATCCGTTATCTATTAATACCAATGGGATTACCAGGTTTTTGGCTTCTACCGTGATGTTGAGGGGTTTGGAATGATTATTTCCCTCATTCGGCAAATCAGCATCTGATAAGGAGATGGCATTGGGAGCCAACACCTGCCCAATTATCTGTCCCACTTCATCTGGGGTTACTGGAATAGACACATGTGCATCTTTTAATGCTCCCATTAGAGCTTGGAAATGGAATGAAGATGTCATTAACAAGCCCCAAACTGTGATGTGAGCTGGCATTCTTTTCAACTGAGTTTCTAGTATATGCTCTCTGCTCATTTTTTCAAAGGGGTTTATTGCAGTAGGTTCTTTCTTCTCTTTCGGCCGAGCTAGTACCAGTACTTCGGGCTATTTAGAGATTCTTCCTGATTGGGTAATGAAATCATCCGCCCCTTCTCTACTACTACCTGTATTGACATCTGTCTATTCATAACTAAGGGGAACCTGACGGGGATTGTAGGTTAGTCCTGGGACCTGGAATAGAGTGGATGTAGGCCTCAGTTGCTGCTGCGTATGGTTGATATTGATAAAAACTGGTTTAGACATGGATGACGGGAGCTGGTGGTGGAAAATACATCCACAAGTTCAAGGGTTCTGCCTGGGGAGTGGAATTGGGAAAGTAATCAGCCAAATTCAGGGGCTCAATTACTCCAATGCTTCTATCTTCTTGATTTCTCTGCTTTGGCGCTATAAAGTCTTCCCAAGTGAGGATATAATTTAAAGGGTTGAACTCTTCGTCGTCTTCCTCTATCATGCTAATGGTAGCTCGGACCTGTTCAACCTGGTGGATGTGGTGGAAACGGTACCTGATGTATATTAGCATGTTGGTTCACCTAGGGAAGTGCTAGAGGAATGATTTTGTTGGCCTCTATTAGATCTTGTATTGCATGCTTTAATGGGAAGCATCGATTAGTCAGGTGGCCCGGCCCTTGGTGGAAGTTACAGTGGATATTGGGATCATAGTTTCTTGGCATTTGATTTAGCGGAGGTTGTGGCTAGAGTGTGGTGACTAATCCCTTTTCTATCAATAAGGGCAACAGGATAGTCAAGGACTGCCCTAAATGTGTAAAGGCTTGATTGAAATGGGCCTTTCTTTGTTCCGGAGTCATCTGTGCTCCCTGTCCATTTTCGGTCCTCTGCATCTGTTCACTTCATGTTGGGGCCGGCTGGGCTGCTTTAAACTGGAATGGCGTTATGCTGGTATTGGGTCATGCATTTACGATCGTCTATATATCCACCCTGGTTCTTCTCTCATTCTTCTGTTCAGTGAACTTTCAGACCTCGCTATTCACGGTTTTGTTTAACCACCCTTCTCTTATGGTGTCCTCATAATGATTACATTCCTTACCAAGTCAGCAAAGTTGGACTTCTATTGGTATACTAGGAAATCCAAGATGATCAGCAGAGTGTTTTTGGTATTCTGTTTCGGACTTGAGCTGCCAATGCCCTCCACCGTCGAAGGTAGTCACTGAATGCTTCGTCATGTTTCTACTTCAACTGGGCTAGATCTGACTTGCGGGGTTCAATGTCTATATTGTAGGCATACTATTTTTAGAATAGGTGGGTTAGATCCTTCGAAGTTTTAATCATGGAAGGTTACAAGGAAGTGAACCATATCAAAGTCAGGCCTGTGAGACTTTTCTAAAAAGCTTTTATGAGCAAACACTCATCCCCTCCATACTGGCACATGTCCCCACAGTAGGACTTGAGATGTGCAATGGGGTTGCCCATGTCATTGTATTTGTCAAAGATTGCCACCTCGAGCTTGGGGGTAAAGGGACTTCTGCAAATAAGCACTAGTTAGAAAAGTCTGTGGCATGCATCTCAGCTCCACCCATCTTCATCAACTATTTTTGTATTTTATCCATTTGTTCTTTTAACAGCTCTGATTCCCTCAATGGTGAGGCTAGCCCCTCAACAGGCTGCCTCCATTCACTTTAGACTGTCGGTGGGTTGGTGAATACGGGTGGTGGGGGATTACAACTGGTGAATGCCCCTGCAAAGGCCCAGCTATTCTTGATCTGATCTTCCTCATACTATGGGTCCACATATGGTGGAGGAAAGGTGAGGTTATCCTGTTGTTGTTGAGTACGCTGGATGGGTGCTTGGTGTGACTACTGTACATGGGGAAAGCTCTGCTGAGTAACCTGCGGGGTGATGGGATGAGTGAGTTGTCGGTTTTGGTTTGGTGCCTGATGAGGCCATTGCATTTGAAGGAATCCTTGGGGATGGGTTTGGGAGGTATGGGATGGATTTCCATACTGGATTGGGTGTGAGGGATGTGGATGGGTGAAGCCCATGCTATTTTGAAGGATTGGATGGGATGGGTGCATTATTTGAAGGGGGATGGGGGGACCTATTGAGTGAATGCAGGATATTGGGGAATGGTGGAGGTTTGGGCCTTAATGGGCTAGGGTATAGAGTGTTTAGCCTTGATGGGCTTGGACCTAGGGTATTAACCCTTGATGGGCTTGGGTATAGAGTGTTGGGCCTTGATGAGCTTGGGGTATTGGTTCTTGATGGGCATGTGGTATTGGGCCTTGATGGGATGGATGGGGGAGGCTTTGAGAGGCCTTCAAAATTGTGTAGGCCTTGAGTATTTCATCCATCATGGCCATGGGATTGGGTGAAGGGGTGGATGTAAATGATCTATCTACGGGAGAAGTATGGAATATGGATGGGATGGGTGTATGGGAAAAATTGGGCATGCCCGGAAAAAATCGGGCATGACCTGGGTAGATGGAGAGATATGTGATGGAATTGGAAAATTGGGCATGGTATGGGTGGATGTGAAAATAGTGGGTGTATTTTGGATAGATGTACGAGAAAAATTTGGTGTATTTGGAGTGGATATGGGAGGAAAATGGGGTGCTTGTTGGATGGATGTTGATGGGGGAAAGTTTGACGTGGTTTGGGAAAATGAGGGGGAATGGGGGGTATTGGATTTTGGGTGATGTGTGTGGTGGTGGATGGGAATATGGGTGCACTGAAGGGTCCGGTGATGGTAAATGGGGGTTGGGTGAGCGGAATGGAGATAGGTATACCATCCAAATGGGAATGTTTTGGGGAGTGTGGTAGGGATAAATCGAGATCGACATAAGCCGAATCTACCGCCCACAACATGGCTTGGCGGCAGGTTGGGCACGGGTGCCTCGGGTGGGGCTAAAAAAGTTTTCTCCTCCCCCTACGAGATGACAAAGGGTAGGGCGATGTCGTTGTGTCGGCACCACAAGCTTTCTTTTTGGATTTGTAAATTTTTTTAAATTTTTATGGTTTTCAATTTTTGAAATGACAAAACAGAAATCTCTCCCTTGATTAGAGTTATGAGTTTATCGGAGGCCCTGGGGAATTCCCTTTTAGGGTGGCATTCACACCTCCGATGTCTCCCACGGCGAGATCCCGATGCACTTCGAAAGAAACAAAGGGAGAACCTTGTTCTATGTGAAGGCACGAAAATTTGGGTGACGACCCAATCCCTCAGAAGGGTCAATAAAAGGGTGACCTTCTTTTATCGGCGAGGGCATTTTGGGTGTCTAAAGGTGGGGGGAAACAATCGGGAGTATGAAAATCGCTAAGCGGGGTACTCGAGAATAGTGGAAAGGGCCTCAGATTCGGGCTACCTAGACCAGAATGGTCTAGCGTATGTATTACATACGCTAGGCAAAAAATCTGGATATTTGGCTTAGAGTATGTAATACATACGCTAGGCAACTTTTTCGAGATTTTTGGCTTAGCGTATATATTAGGTACTCTAGGCAATTTCTGGAGATTTTTGGCTTAGCGTATGTATTACATACGCTAGGCTAAAAATGTGTATATTTATGTATTTTAACAACAACAGCAGGCCCGAGTTGGACGATATTTTTTTAGTTTTCGAGAAGCAGTGCTTCCGAGACTATTTTTCTTTGTTATTTCGGGTCCCTCCTCACCACACCTAAGGATACAATGTTGATTCGAGACAACTAAGGCACTCCCCGAGGGTTTTAAGGCTTTTTCTTAAGCTTGGTTACCCATCCGATATACTTCCAGTTCAAGCACTTTCTTAGATACTGGATGGGGTGGTACTTTTCTGGATCATCACCACTAGGGGCTGTCGCCGTACTAAGAAGTGGGATGTTTGTATCACTGCGTAGATTCCCACCCTTTTAAAATCTACCCAACTTAAAAAAGTGGATTAAGTCCCTTGGTTCAATTTTAAATTCAGTTTTAAGGGAGTTTGCTTAATGTTCAAAAATAGGTTGTGACAATCCTGTACAACCTTTATGGGTTGGCGTCCACTGTTGGTATATGATTGCAATAAATTAAATGCTCACGTAGGCCCGCCTAATGGCTAAGGCAGTAAAATGCACAAGTAATCCTGCCAGTCGGCTAAGGTATGTAAATGATGGAGGAAGTAAGGGTAAGTAAATACAATGCTCAAGCAGGCCCGCCAATCGGCTAAGGTGCCTGAATGACGGAAAAGTAGGTGTAAGTAAAAATGACTGAAAAGTAGGAATAAGTATAAAAGAAATGAAGCAAAAAGGATTAGTAAGCAAGAAAATTAAACAAACAGGAATAAGCCAAAACTTCAAGGGGAAGCTCTACAAGCTTTCCCCAGCAGATTCGCCATCTGTGCAACTGTGGGCTCTCACGAGTGTGTTCGCGACGATGCGCTCTTTTATAAAAATATAGAGTCACCACTCGGAGCTTTTGGTGTCCTGAGAACCCAAATCAATATTGAAAGCACCAAAGTGTAAAAATATGACTCTGATTTGCCAATTCATGCCAAAGGCTCTTGGGTAGGGGCTTCGAATATCGATAGAGAAGGGGTTAGGCACCCGATCAATAGCGGTCTCTACTTATGGCCAAATAAAAAGAAAATAAAATAAAATATAAAACAGCACTCCCCCTTTGCCCGAAGGCACTCCGATCCTACTTACGCCCCCTGCAATCACCAAAATTTTGGTGACATAACGACACAAGTTCAAGGATAGGAGAAAAGCAAAGAAGGTTGAGGAATAGAGAGGAGAGCCGGAGCTCTTAGACCCTTGTAGCACCGTTGTTGTCCTTCGCGTGAGGGCGCCTTGGTGAACTTCCGACAATAAACCGGTTGATGGAATGGGTTTGAACCTCTAAGGCTTGGTAGCTAGAGGGTAGGAGAGGTAGGATAAGGCTTTGAACTCGGCCAACCTAAGGGATTTATGATGGAAGATGGGTCTAAAGGATGATTTTCAAATCTGGAATTTATATGGAAGATGGGTGTTTGCAAATGGAGGAGGAGCTCTCTAGACTTTTCTCATTTTTGGAAATTTTTGCAAGCCCTTAATCCAAGGGGGGCTCTCTATTTATAGAAAAGAGGGGGATTAGTGAGGGGTTAAATTCGTAATTGGGTTAGCAATTTGGTAATCCTAGATCTAAGGTTTTTAGGTTTTTCAAGGGTTTAGATAGGTGTTAATTGGGTTTTAATGGTAGGTGATAGGTAGGGGGGGCTTTAAAGCGCTAAAGGGTTGCAAATAGAACAAATGTGGGTGCAACAATCCTAACAAAACCTACCTCAATGGATGGGGTTGTCAACAAGTCAAACCCCAATTTAAAAATCTGGCAAAAATCCCAAAAATCATTATTCCTAAGCCTAGCGTATGTATCACATACGCTAGTTATAGGAACAGTGTTCTTGAGAAACCTAGAGGCTTAGAACCCACTGTAGGGTCCACAGAAAGGTCAATTTGCCTAGCATATGTATTACATACGCTAAGCAAAATTCTGTCAAAATTGGCTTAGCGTATGTAATACATACAGTAGGCAAATTTTTAGCATTTCTACCCGAATTTCAAATTGCCGTAACTTTTGATCTATAGCTCTGATTGAGGTGATTCTTGGCTTGTTGGAAAGCTGAGAACATACTATATCTAATGGTATATGTCTTAGCTCTAGTAAAGGTCTATGCAAACTATGGAATTCTACTTTCCAACCACCGCCCGAGAGGGTTTAAAATTGGTTTGGGATGAGTTCTATAAGTTAGGGTTGATTCCTAAGCGGGAATAGGGTAGAAAAAGTAAGAACTAAACTGAAAATTATAAAAAAAGCCCCAGTTTGGGGTGTCGGTCTCGTGACCTGATTATCGCTACTAAGGTTCTAGTGCTTTAAAAAAAATGCCCTAGTGTCAAGTGACGGTGGAACTTTTGTCGACCTTACAGATACCCTGGAGTGTGCTTATAATGATCCCATGTTGGGAAGTAGTTTGATTATTCGGCCACATGTCAGGCATGATTGAGTGAGCATTGGATGATCCTCATGTATTGTAGCTTTTAACAAGGATGAGGAGAATGGAAGATAATGAGTGATTGCATCATTTGTCATTCGAGAGCTTTCGATTTTATTCTGAAAGACATTTTGGAAGTTATTTGACTCATTGTCCGAAAAGAAAATAAAGGGTGAAGATGAGATAAAGTTTATTGATCTAGGGATATATTCTTATTCAACAACTTTTTGAAATAGTAGTCAATTGCTTTCTTCTCGAGTGGATTATGCGGTGCCATAAGTGAGCTCTCTGCCATGGTCCAGTATCATCAAATCATCAAATTATATGGTGAGCAGGAGTTTGTTCTCCTCCCGCCACCTTACTATAGACACCCAAATTTTACCCTCTCGGAGCACACAAATCTGTTCGGTCAACCTTTGGCCTTGCCCGTGACTTCTGAAAAGAGACTCACCCTTTTCGAAAGCCTTAAACCCTAAATAGGGGACTATATATTGAAACAATAGTATATGGTCGAAGCCCAGACTGAAACAATAGCTCTGTATACATAATTCAATTGTACGCCCCATAGCTGGCGTGCAATCGGTCCCATTTGGACCAGGCCTGTTCCACATGTTGACAACCTTAAGACTTGATTCTGGGCCCTACCCAATGCGCGTAATAAATTACACTCCCCACCACCAGCGTGCAATTGGTCCCACTCGGACTAGTCTTAGCCTTCCGAAGACCGCCTTAAGACTTGATTACGCGCTCTCACTAGCGTGTGTAATCGATTATGCGCTCTGACACTTGCGCGTAATTGGTCCCCAGTTTGACCTGGCCTCTAATTTCCATGACCGCCCAAATTCCCCTATTAAGCACCTATAAACTGGTGCTTAATTGGATTGTGTGTGCTGTATAGGGCGCGCAATTAGTTTCAATTAGACTGCAACTAGGATACCTGACTGACTCAGTCAGCCGATCACTCACTGAGTCAGTCACCGACTCAGTGATTAAGCGCCTGGAATAAGGCTCGTAAACCAATTAGGTGCACCAGACGGGGCACGTAATTGGATTCGATCGGCTAATTACACACCTCTCACAGGGCACGTGATTGCCCATATACCTATAAATAGACCTCCCTACTACACCAATTGACACATCCAATAATAGAATTTTCTAGTTCCTCTCTTCCAAGCTTAGGGATTTTGAGATTCTCTCTTCAGCGCCTGACTTCAGGTAATCTCTTAGGTTCCAGTTTCTAGTTCTTAATTCCTAGTTTCTAGTTCTCAATTCTAGTTTTTTGTTCTTAACTTCTAGGTTCTAATTCTTAATTTTGGCCCCAGCTCATAATTTTATTCTAGTTCCTAATCCTAGTTCTCAATTCTTAAGTTCTAGATTTTAGTCCTTAGTTCCTAATCCCTAAATCCTTATAATTTCAAATCCTCAATTTTTAATCGTTAAGCCTTTAATCATCAGTCCAAACTCAGTCTTCTCAAAATTACTCTTAGCCATAAAATTAATTTATTATTCTCTCCCTCAAGCTTCTCCCTTTGAGAAAATTCGAGGTTCTCTCTGGGGCTTCCCAAAAGGGATCGAGCTACCTTCTAAACTTGTAGAATCATAGACTCTTCTCTGAGAGCCCCAGGTAGTCAAGCTAGCGGCACTAGCCCGTTAGTCTTGGCGCTTAAAGCAGTATTAAAGGAGGAAGCACCCAACTTAGAGCCAAATAGGTTTCCCAAACCTTTTCCAATTGTCAATCACGTTACGTTTACGTTTAGTCTATTTTGAAATATCAAATGAAGTCGGATTGATGCGAAATTGCTTACATTTGAAAGTTTATCGAAATAGCTTTCCAACAAGATAAAAAATGTGCAATTCCGAAAAGAGTTGAAGAAGTTATGGTCAATTTTCGAAAGCAGCATAAAAAGTGACGAATTTCAAGACCCCTAATTGAATTAGGATTAGTCTCTTTATTATCTTATTTAGAAAATAGGACTCCTTTCTTTTATTAGAAATAGGATTAGTTTCCCTATTCCTTTAGGACTTTAGGACTTTATTTTATTATTTTAGAAGAATTAGGAATTAGAGTTACATTAGGATTAAGAATTAGGATATTTCCTTTATTTGAATTAGGAAATAGAGTTACACTAGGATTTATAGTAAAAGCCTACAAATAGACCCCTACCTCCTAGCCACTCTACAAAATTCTCTTCTACACAATTCTCTTCTACACAATTTTCTCTTCTGAGCTTCTTCCATTTAGAAAATTCGAGTTCTAAATTTTAGTTCTAGTTCTTAATTCTAGTTCTAAATTTTAGTTCTAGTTTCTTGTTTTAGTTCTTTATTTCGAGTTCTAGTTCTTAGTTCATAGGTTCTAGTTTGAGTTCTTAATTTTCTTTCTAGTTCTTAATTCTCCTTCTAGTTCTTAATGCTAGTCTGAAATCTTCATTCTAGTTCTAAATTCTTAATTCTCGATCTCAATTTTTGATTCCTACTACTTAGTTCGTAATTTAAATTCAATTGTTAATCTTCAATATTTACAAAATAATCCTTAGCCACCCAATTTTCCCAAGGCAGCTTAAGAGGGTACTCGGGAACAGGGTCGATCCTCCTTAGCATAATGAGCTGCATCTCCTTTTTTTTAGACTACTAGTAGGATTAGGAGACTAGGTCAATTAGACCCCAACTAGGATCAGGAGACCAACTTCATTAGACTTCTAGCAAGATTAAGAAAAAAAACTAGCTAAACCCCAAGGCAACCCATAGCTGCTGATGTTGGAGTAAAGGAGTTCAACCTGCAAGCCCCCGCTCTTCTTAAAGCATGATTAGTGGCATGTTGCAGCGTCGATAAATATCTGCAGCTGGCAATCACATCAACCCAGGTATTCTTCATTTAAAATTTACCTTTTCCTTTCAGCAATTTAATATTTTCCAATTTATTATTCTATCACCCCTTTGTCTGAGTCCACTCAAACTGAATTGGGCCACTCTTTCGGGGATCTAGAGGAACCCAGAAAAAGTGCGTACCAACAGACTGGCGATCGCGATGGGCTCTTTTTTTCTAAGGTTGCCTCGGTTTTTTTTTCCTTCACTTTACTTTATCACTTCTTACACACACACACCTGCATACTCAATTTTACAAACAATAAAAAACAAAAAATTTTAAAATGTCAAGCATTAGAAAATTAAACATTAATTACAGTGACCCACCCGCATGGGGCTCCCAAGCGACCCCGAGTATAATGTTAGGCCGTCTCCGTGGATAGCCCAATGTCGTGCTTGGGTAAACATGGTTAGTGAGAGCAAAAAATACCCCTTTGCACCCCAATAGATAAGTCACAATAATATTAGCAGGGCGAGTGACAGCGAGCCAAGATACACCGCCGACCAGATTATAGACCTCACAACCCAAAAGATAATGAAGGGAGGAGAAGAAGCTGATGCCCTACGACAAGCCCTAGCCAAGATATACAAAGCCGCCATGGTTCAAAATTTGATGGATCAACGACATGTTACTCTGAGAAGCAGACAAGAGGAAAAGACGTCGACTCCCCCGACACATGACACATACACCTTTCACACCTCCTACGACAACAATCACCAAAGATAACCCTGCCCCGAGACCTCAAAAGACGATACCACCATAAACATAGACGACCTCCCTCGACATCTAGATGACTACATGGCTAAGAGAGAATGCTCAAGGTAGTCCTTCGGATTTGACCAATTCTGTCGAGACACTAACTTCACTGTACCCATGGGCTTTAAACCCTTAAAGTTCAACAAATACAATAGTATAAGAAATCTGAACCATCACCTGGCAATGTTCTGTAATGACTATCGACCAATCCGCACTAATCATTGGCTCCTCATCCACTACTTCCAACGACCTTTAGAAGGAGAAGCCCTTGATTGGTTCGCTCTGCTCCTTCCCAAAATTGAGACCTTCGAAGACTTAGCCAATAGATTCCTAAACCAATTCCGACACATGGCTCATGAGGAGATCATCCTTATCAACTTAATGCACACAACACGAGGACAATGAAAACATCCTAATCATTGCTAACCGCTGGAGAAGGCTTGCCGCCCGAATAGGGAATCAAATAAAAGAATGTGATGCGATAGAAATCGTGATCAGCAACACCCTCGAACACCTCCGGAGTGCTCTCATCCTAAGTGACTACCCCGACTTTGTTGTCCTTTATCAATGCGCTACACGCATACAACATTACGTAAAGGACGAAAGCCTTAACCTCTTCGCTTTGACATCAGAAGGACTCTCCTCCGACAACCCAAGAACAAACACCCTAAACGAAGCTATAGACTCCGAAAAAATCAACATGAACCAAGAACAAAACCACAACCATACCACCCATATGACCAAGCTCAATATCTATACACAACCTATATCCTGACCAAAACCAATTACCACACACAAACCAAGATCAACACCCTTACCAACCTTTATACACCAACCAATATATAAACCCGCATTATGATCAAAACCAACTCTCCGACACTATGCAAACTAACATTACCTACTATAACCCGTTATTTGAACAAACTTCATCAAGCCCTCGACCCGCATATGATACCGTACACTCATTCACTCCTACCCTGTCCCACGCGACAAGCATGATCCAAAGGATTGAACCACCCTCGGAGCACATCCATACCATTCACTCACGACCAACTAACCTTGCCTCACGTACCTATAAATGTGAAATTACCTTTCGCCCTGAATCGGTCACCAAGATCACTTAAATCGAAAGTATCACCGAATCCACCCTTAAACTAACTCAACCCATCACCAAACTCATTGCCAGGATCAACGCACTCATCTCCGAATCGACTCAGCCTACCCCTTGAATCTGACAACCTAACAACAAATGAATCAACTCCCACACCTCCTGAACAGACGCCCAAACCAATGATGCAAACTACCCCTGAACAGGCTCACGTGCCAATTCTAGAAGTAATTTTCGAACCAATCAATCGGTATTATACGATACCATTCATACTTAAACCGATCACAAAACAAAACTCTGAACCCAAACCCGTAATCCAATGTACCTCCAAAATCACTAGCCCTCTCGCCAACTACGAAACAAACCCCGAACTTGAACACATTGTAAAACAGATTTCCCCACCATTCTCAAAAATAGTCTCTGAATCAATCCCTACACCAGCTTTAAAACTCGAAGTCAATAAACACTTCACCCCACCAACCTCGAAACCAGCTCTCGAACCAAAACCCATTTCAAAACCTAAACTCACTACCAAACTAGTCACGTCACCAACTTCAAAATGAAACCCCGAATATAGCTCTATCGCCAAACAGACCTCCGAACCACCCACTCCAGAATCACTCGTTGAGTTAATTATAGAACCAACTCGTTAATCAACCCCTATAGAACTCGCCACCGAACTTATCATCCCCTCCACTCTGAAATAAGAACTTAAACTCACTATTGAACTTACCGTTCCACCAACAATGAAACTAAGCCTCAAACCTTAACCTGTCATCAAACCGATCCTCGAACCTGAACCTACCGTCGACCCTAAACCGATCATCGAACACGAACCTATCATCAAACCTCAAACTATCAATAAACACAAACCTATCGTTGAACATGAACCCATCGTCAAAACTAAGCCCATCATTAAACTTGAACCCGTCATCAAACTTGGGCCTATCATCAAACACAAACTCGTTATCGAAACTAAGCCTATCATCAAGCCCGATCCTATCATCGAGCCTATCCCTACAATGCCAACTTCAACCACCTTCAGGTCGACCACTGAACCTGACGACAAACAAACCGAAAAAACTGTCACTCCCACTCCCGAGATCAAGCCAAACCTAAATCTTAAGACTCTGATCAATATCCAAATTAACATGTCACCTAATCTTTAAACCTCATAATTAAAATTATATCACAACAGAAATTTCATCCAAATCTCATATCAAAATCTCCATAGGCCTCACCATCAAGGTCCCCATAGAAATTCAAACGATGATAATACCGCAACATCAAATAGTCGACACTAAGCTTCCCCAGAAAATTATAAATAAAACTTTAAAACAACCTCACGATATATCCAAAATATGCATCAAGAGAAACAAGGGGAAAAAAAAACCGCCCCACACGGAGAAAAGGTCCACCTTGGCCTATGCCCTCGCGTCTCCTCCTCCTCTACCTTTGCCTTATCATCTCATTACCTTTAAAACACTACCTTCCCTCTCAACAGTTCCCACTCTGACTTCACCTACTAATTAGTCACATAATATACCAATTTATCACCCTTAACTTAGTGATGCTAGGACTTAGTTTGTTACTAATAAGTTAATGATGTGCCGATATTAAGAAAAATTAGTAAAAGAGAGCCATAATGATAATATTCATCAAAATGAACTCACAAGAGCAGTAAAAGACAATTAAACATAAAAAGACGATTCACTATATACTGGAAGCTAGAAAATCGTGAAAGATAATTGAGTGTTGTTACTAAAGAATAGAATAAGAAAATATAATTTACGATTCTTCAGAAGACATTCAAAAAGTTAAAGCGATACAAAAGAAGAAAAAGTGAACAATCATAATTCAGAGAATCGTCCAGAGAGAAAGCTATGAAAGATAGAAAATTGTGATTTACAATTTTTCAGAAAGAGAAGAAAAAGACAATCGTGATTTACGATTGTACTAATAGAAGCTTTCCTACTGCTGATCATGTGAAAATCTCCACCGCCATGAACAAAATTAGAAGAACTCTTGAATTAGAAGTTTGACCGATCAAAGATTTGGGAGATTGATGAAGAAGAATCTTCAGGGAACTCTACTATTGAATAAAAAGGAACAATCCAGAAGCACATCAACTAAAAAAAGCAAGGAAGAATAAAATTAGAATTAGAGTTATAATAGAAATCTTTTATTTCTTTTATTAGAATTAGAACTTGTAAATTGACTCCTTATGATCTATAAATAAGAGAGCCCGGTGAAGGAATAAACCATCGAAGAAATTCTCAGCATCATTGACGACTGAGGTTGGGTTTTCTTTTGATCAACTTAGAGTAGATTTTCATTACTTTGTAGATTAGATATCCAAGGTTTCTCAAGAGCAATTGACGATTGTAATTGGGTGCTGAAGATTAGTGTAGATATCTGTAGTTTCTCAGAAGCAATTTATGACTGCGACTGAGGGGTGAAAGATATAATTTTATTACTTTCTAGTTTAGATTTTATTTTCTTTTATTTCCTGCTTTGTGAACATCTTCAGAGTTTAATTTGAATTGGTGACTCAGATTGAAGTTTGCAGATTAGTGTAATGGTTTTTCCTTTTCCATCTTCAGTTTTCTAGAATTTCATTGATGCCCAAGTTTTAGGAGATTGTTGATTAAATTAAATTTGTATTGATAGGATTCTAGTTTTGATTGATGACCAACACTAAGATACTTGAGATATAGTGTAACGGTACTATTTAAATTTCATAAATATCTTATAGCAGAAGATTTTGATTGACAACCATAATCTGAAGTTTGAAGATTAGGATTTATTTTCTGTAATTTAGATTAATAAATAATTTTTTATTCATATTTCTTCAGTAGTTTAGAATCTTAAAAGATAAGTATAAGTTTTTAAAAAAATTAAATTAATATAATATAACCTGTCTCTGTGGGAACAATCATTTTCTAGTACTATAATTTCCATTATGCACTTACAATAGGATAAGACTTAATTAGATGACATAAATAAGCAGCTTAACAAGTTTTTTGCGCCGCTACCGAGGACAACATTCTAATATATTAATTAAAAAAATAAGTATTTATCTTTCTCTTTTTATATTTCTTTATATTTTTTAATTTTCTTTGATCAGTTCTTAATCTTTCACAGGTTTATTCGGAGAGACGAATCAGAATTTCAGCATCCCCTGATCAGAGAAGCCAGAAGCTCAAATTTATTTTCTCTCCCTGCTTGCTAAAATTAAAATTAGATAAAATTAAAATAGTTAGTTACAATAACTGTTTTAGCCATCCTGCTCTGATTCAATTATGGCAGGAAGAAACCAATACATGGCTAAGACCATGGGGGAATATTATGCATTGATACCTCTTACACCACCCCCATGTATTCAAATACACCCTACAGCCAGTAATAGGACGTTTGAAATTACACCCAATGTGTTTCAAATACTTCCAACTTTCATGGGCTAATAGACGAAGACCCCTATTTGCATCTAAATGAATTCGTGAAAGTATGTACTATCATTCGAATTAAGAACTTAATGGAAGCATCCACTAGGTTGGAGCTATTCGCATATTTCCTTAGAGATGAAGCAAAGCAGGGGATAAACTCTTGGCCTCATAATTTGATTGCTAATTGGGAAGCACTAGAACATATGTTTCTTACAAAATTCTTCCCAATCTGCAGGTCGAATAAAGCCTAGGACCTTATCATAACATTTCATCAATTATCGGCTGAATCTCTTCAGGAATGTTGGAATCGTCTTAAGGATCTTCTGCACAAGTGCCCTAACCATGGGATTGTGCACTGACAACTAGTGCTCACTTTCTATGAAGGCATTGAAGATGCGAACCGGCATATGATTGATGTGGCTTGTGGTGGTACATTTCATGAAATGACAGTAGAAGAAGCTTGAGAACTTTTTGAGACCCTTAGCAAGGAACCGGTGCAACACCACGCACTGGGTGAGGTTGATTCTAAGACTATAACAAATACACTTCCTAAACCCTAAACAAGGAAGATTATATAGACTAAAGTCAATGATGAAAGGTTTTTCAAGGATAAGGCTTTGGAAAACCAAAGTTTAATATTTGATGGGTATAAAATCGTACCCAACATCTCAAAAAGGAGAAGTCTTGGGGTGTTTGCTTTCCCACAAATGAGGGTCTAAAATCACTAATAAAACTAGGCAGAATACACTCGCACAGACCTGCAAGTAATCAGGGTCTGTTGTAGCAAGTTTTACATAAATGGTGAGTAACGGAATGTCCACAGGGAGGTTGGTTTAGAAATGTGTTAACTCTCCAGATCTGTAAGAGATCTAGCACCCTAACTAATGCTACGTTAGCTAAAAGATAGGGGAGAGGTTTAAAATGGATTGTCACTTAAACATAGACTAACTTGGATCGAGTTTGGGAACTTAGATCTTGCAGGGGAAAAGAGTAAAAAGTATAAAATGAAGAGAGTAGCTTGGAAATTGGTCTTCACTGAAATCAGATTCAATTAATCATGCTACAGAGGTTCAGAGCACACAATTCCCTCAACTAGCTATAAGCACCGTTGCAGGGTAGAAAGCTCCACTCCAAATCACAGGATCCACCTGGTCTTAAGGCTATGATCTGTCCACTTTAATGGTCACAGATCATCCTATAGACTTTATCTGATCCATGAATTTGCAGCAGCCAAATCCAATTGGAGCCTGAGCTTGGACTAATCTTAAGGTTATGATCTGTCCACTTTAATGGTCACAGACCATCCTAGGGATCTCCTCCAAAGTTAAAGCATCAATTAGAACAATTAAAACTACTACAAATACTGCAATTCCAAGGTCACAGACTCAGGGAATTGCAGGAGTATCAGATTCAGGGAGATCGGATGGTATCCAAGAGGCCTACCAGTTAAGTGGGTGAGCTGATCTACAGACTCCTCTACACAAATCCGATCGATCACCAAATGAAACCAAAGGAACTTTAGATCTAATTAAAGCATTAAAAATAGCATTTGCATTGCAATCAAAATCACTCTACAATGGAAATACTCTCAGATCTGTAGTTTATGAAGTTGGGAACCTATAATAGCACTCTTAACCTTACTCAATTACAGATCTAACCTCTCTCCTCGCTACTCCAAGGGAATTAGCCAACCATTTTTGGGCTAAAGGAGGGAAAATAGAATTTCTTTGCAAGTTCCAATCTCCAAAATTTGGCTTAGATCTCAATCTCCTCCCATTGCAATTGGGGGTCTCTATATATAGCTTTCTCCTCTATTTTTTTAGCCAAAAATCCCTTTTAGAAGGTCCTCAGAGTTTGTTAGGGTTTTGTTAGAGCACGTAGGTCAGTTAGGATTTCCTAGGGCATCTTCTGGAACTATCGTGTTGGTCACCAAGTGCCTCAAGTTGCGTGCAGCAGGTCACCAAGTCACAGCGTGTGCATAGCTAAATTTTTGAGAAGTTCTGCACACGATTTCGACAGGTTCAAATAGAACTTTTTGGTCCTTTCGCTAGGTTCTCAAATCTCTTCGATAGGTTATGATAGGATGAGCCTTCTCTTAGAGTTTCAGCATTCTCAGCCCTTGGCCTGGAGTATTCGACAGGTTGGGGAAGCTTTTCGACAGGTTGGCGCACCATTTCGATAGGTTCCGCTCTGCATGCCATTGTTAAGAAACCATTCGATAGGTTCCCTTTACACCTCAGGCAGGTTTTCGATAGGATGGTTTCTTCCTTCCTTTCAGCTGCTCGATAGGTTCTTGGATCCTTTCGAACTCCTCAATCCACACGAATCCATCCTTCTTCTGCCTTCAGATCCTGCCGAAACCTTTTTAACTGCATGAATTCCTCCTTTCTTTGCTTTCAGCTCCTATCGAAGTCTTTAGGTGACCTCTCGATAGGATGTTTTCAGCCTGTTTTCACTTCCTTCACCTTGTCCTGCTATAGCCACGCTCTCCAATAGTCTAGTGATGTGCTACCCTCTGGTGTGCTATTGCTGGGTTTGTCCTGTGCTGAGAGATGGCTCCTTTTTAGGCATTCTTGAGTGGTTTTCTGCATTAGTATCATCTTTTATTGTTGTCTATAAAATGCACTCGACAGAGGCTTATTAGTGTGCTCATAGGTCTATCAATGGTCAGGTTAAAGGGTGAAAAGTGGCATTTTTCACTACTTAACACACCCCCCAAACCTAAGCTCTGCTAGTCCCTGAGCAAAGGAGAATTAAAAGGAAATAAAAATGCCACTTTCGTATGGAGCACAGATGCATTTAGCATATGCACCAAGCCTTTTAAACCCCTAGGTGATCCCTAGTGGAAGAGTGAAGTCTCCTAAGGGTTTTTCAGTGAAGGTACCCACAAACTTCTCCAATAAGGTTAGTTAATCATAGTGCAACCTACTAAACAGAGTTTCAATAAAATAGAATAAATTCACACTGTGTCTTTTCAATTCATTAGAGGAGTTTCAATCAGAAAGAATATCAGTTCCAAACTTGAAAGTCTACTGCAATCCTTCACCATCACTCAACTCATGTCAAGGCATTGCTCAAAAGAATTCAGGCATGGCTCACCTTTCACTTGAGAATTCTATTTTGATACTACCCCCACCAAATTTGGATTTCAGACCCAAGTCTCACCAGGGCTGTTCACTCACAACAAAAAGAATGAATGGTGTAGAATTACACACAACTCAAGAGCAGTTACAGCCCTCAAATAGGACTGTAAGCATGAGCATAGGGATTGCTCTAATTCCTAAAAGTTTTCTAGCTCTTCACACCATAGATTAAACAAATCTTTATCTCCACATGACAGCTTAATTCATTTCAGATCAGTAAGGTCTTTTTATTGGGTTGTAATGTGGCTTAGGGATGAGGTTTGTAAAAGAAGAAAAAAAAGGGTAAAAGGGATTCAAATTGAGAAATCTGTAAAGGTAAGGAGGTGATTTGCAGCTCAACCTTCCTCATTTCAGCACCTCTTCATTTTCATTTTGAATTTTCAGACTTGAAGTGATCAGCTTCATCAGCTTCTTATCTTCTTGTAAATTTTCAAATGAAGTGACTTTTCTTTCTCATCCTTTTGCTCTATTTTTTTTTTCTTTTTTTTTCTTTTTTTTTTTTATGGATCGGAATGCCACAAATATACATCACACTAGCCTTCAGATATTCTTCTTCTTGTTTTGCCAGACATCGAACCTTGCACTTCTAACCTCACTTCTCCCCTTATTTTCTGAGTTCTCAGGTTGAGGGTGAACTGAAATAGGTCAAAAGGTTTTGGGTTCAAAATTTCTGGTTTTCATCAAAGAAAAACTGTGATTTTAAAATCTCAATTGGTGTGTATCAAGGGCAGTTCAAAGGTGGGGCATTTTAGGCTCAAACTGTCCAAGGGATGGCCTTACTTCATGTCTTCAATGTCATGAATGCTGTCAATCTGTTTCAACTTGGAATTGCTTAACTTCTAGTGATTAAAATTAGATCCCATTAGTCCATAGAGCAGAAAAAATTGCCAAGACACTCTTCAAAGGAAATTTTTTAGGCTCAAATCTCACTGGGTATGGCCTTCCATCAAGTTTTTCAGGGGTGTATCTTCACAATCTTCTCTCATTTTAGGTTTACTACACATCAAAATTATTTTTCACAACTTGTTGACATTTGCTTCATGAAGTCTGTTGGACTACAACTTATTTCAGTTTCAAACAGTTTTTTAATTTCCTCATTATACAAAAAATTCAAGTGAGAATTTACTCTCATTAATTCCAAACACTCCTTTTTAGCCTAACTGCACTAAAATTAACTAATTTATTGGCATACATGCCATACCCCCAAACCTAAACCAAACAGTGCCCTCACTGTTTTCAGCATAGTGGGTGTAGCCGTGTGGTAATCCAGGGACAAAAACAAAATAAGTAGACAACTAGGAAAAAAAAGAAAAAGCATTTTATTAAAAAGAGACTAAACAGAGCATAAACAGAGTATTTCATTACAGTCAGTACAATGGTCAGGCACGAGGATGCGAAAAGTATGAAGGTGGACAAAATATTCTGCAACGAAAAGGATCCCCGCAGGATATCCTCACCGCATCGTGGAAGGAAGAGGAACTGGAAGCCAGGAGGGGAGGAAGAAAAGGAAAAAGAGCAGGATCAGGGGGTAGGGGGAGGGGTGGCAGAGGAGGATGGTGGCGGAGAAGCCGGTGGCTCGGTCTTCAACCTCTTCTTCTCCCTCTTATCTTTTTTCTTTTCCTCCTTGGCGAGGATCCACTGTACCTTCTCATATTCATCTCAGAGGAATTGCAACGGGTCTGGTTCCTTGGGCGGTAGTGGCTCCAGCCAGAAGAGGTAGAGTTGAGCAGGAGTGAACGTGGGCTTGTCATCTACCATAGTTATGAGGAGGAGTGCAGAGGGTAGAAGGAGAGGAACGGGAAGAAGTCGAGCCATCTGCATCTATTTAAGGGGGATGTATGAGGGAATATGAAGCGGTGCATTCAATATTGCCGTCGTCGATGAGAAGAAATGAATGGTTAATTCAACCAATCAGCATGGGGAACGGAATCATGCATTAACTGGCAGCCTACATTTAGCGCGGGGAGTTACAACGTGGGGTAGAAACCTAGAGGGTGCAAAGTTTAAGGCTCGTGCTGTGCGCAGTTGTACATGGTACACGTGGGGTAAAATTTCCATGCAGCGTAGGTGCATAACAAGCATGGAAGGAGTGAAGGGGCGATTTCGATAAGATGAGTGTAAAATGTCAACAGGTTAAGGCTTCCTATCGAAGTCACACAAGCATGGGGCTGGCAGTTGAATGATCTCAATAGGTTCAACACGTCCTGTCAAAAAGAATAAACATTGCATTCGATAGGCTGGGATGGCCGCTTGCGATAGGTCAGTGTCCTGTCGAACGGAGGGTAGATAAAACATTCACTTCGTTAGGATGCTGATGGGTGAAAACAACCTTTCGATAGGTTGGGTAGTACATTTATCACTCTTGTCGATAGGTTCCAGGCAAGAGTCTAAAACCTATCGCAAAGTTGTTCTCACCTAGCGAGAGGTCTCAGCACCTATCAAAATTCTTACCAATCCTATCGACATCAGTAGCTGACCTAGCGAAAGGTCCAAATGACCTATCGAGAGGTTCGATGAGCTTGATAACATGGCATGTGTGTGCAGGGCATTTAAAAGGATGCATGACTTCGATAGCTAACTTTGATAGCTCCAGATGGAGACACATACAGGGCATTTAAGGGTTCTGCCATCTGTAGGATGCATGACTTCGATAGCTCCAGATGGAGACACGTGTACCACTTTGAAAGGTCCATTTGGACTGCAACTTTCCTAGGAAGAATTTCATTATGGAATTGAACAGCCATACCTTGTCATTTGGCTTGAAATCTCTGCATAGCAAATGTCTGTCATGGAAGGCTTTGGTCCTCTCCATGTAACTCCGGGCATTTGCATAAGCTTCTAGTTGCAATTCATCCAGCTTGAATAACTGGAGTTTCCTGTGAATACCAGCTGAGTGTAAGTCAAAATTTATTGCTCTAATGGCCCAATATGCTTTATGTTGCAATTCAGCAGGCAAATGACATGCCTTGGCATATATTAGTTTTAATGGGGACATGCCTATGGGTGTTTTATAAGCTGTTCTATAAGCCCATAATGCATCCATCAATTTGTTGGACCAATCCCTTCTGTCAGTTCTCACAGTCTTCTCGAGAATATGTTTGATTTCCCTGTTGGAAATCTCTACTTGCCCACTAGTTTGTGGGTGGTAGGGAGTGGGTACTCTATGGGTAACAGAGTATCTTTCCATCAGTTTGTCAAAAGGTTTATTATAGAAGTGGCTTCCCCCATCACTAATAATAACTTTAGGAAAGCCGAATCTTGAGAAGATGTTGTCTTTCAGGAATTGAATGACGACGTTGTGATCATTTGTCCTTGTAGCTATGGCCTCTACCCATTTGGATACGTAATCCATAGCTACAAGGATGAAATTGTATCCTGCAGAAGGGGAAAAGGTCCCATAAAGTCGATTCCCTAAATATCAAACAGTTCAACAACGAGTATAGGTTGCAAGGGCATAGAGTTTCTCCTTGTAATACTGCCCATTTGCTGACATCGATGACAAGCTTTACAGTGCTGCCGGGAATCTTTGAACAGGGTAGGCTAGTAGAAACCACTTTGAAGAACCTTGGCCGCAGTCTTGTTACCACTGAAGTGGCCCCCGCAAGCCTATTCATGGCACATGGCTAGGATGTTTTGAAACTCAGTTTCAGGTACACAGCGTCTGATCACCTAGTCTGCACAATGCTTAAAAAGATAAGGATCCTCCCACGTGTAATATTGAATCTGTGTAAAGAACGGATTTTTGTCATCCTTGGTCCAATGTGGGGGGATCCTACCTACAGCAAGGTAATTGACAATATTGGCAAACCAGGGCATACTTATCTAGACAGTCAGAAGTTGCTCATCTAGGAAGGAGTCATTGATGGACAAGCTTTCTGTGTCAGTTGCTAGGATCCTTGACAGATGATTAGCCACCATGTTCTCAACTCCCTTCTTGTCCTTAATCTCTAAATTGAATTCCTGCAAGAGAAGAATCCATCTGATTAGTCGTGCTTTAGCTTCCTTTTTGGATAAGAGATATTTCAAAGCTGAGTGGTCAGTGAACACAATAATTTTTTATCCCAGCACATAAGACCTAAATTTTTCTAAGGCAAAGATAATAGCTAATAGCTCTTTCTCAGTTGTAGTGTAATTCAATTGAGCATCAACCATTGATTTACTGGCATATGCTACCACAGAAAGTGCCTTGTCTTTTCTTTGACCCAACACTCTCCCAATGGAAAATTTTGATGCATCACACATCAGCTCAAATGACAGAGAAAAATCAGGGGATTGCAAGATGGGAGCTGTGGTCAAACAAGTCTTTAACAGTTCAAAAGCATCTTGGCATTCATCATTAAAGTCAAAAGGAACATCCTGGCACAATAGGTGACAAAGGGGTTTGGAGATTTTGCTGAAGTCCTTGATGAACCTCTTGTAGAACCCAGCATGACCCAGAAATGGCCTAACTTGTTTGACAGTTTTTGGAGGGGGCAAATGAGCAATTAAATCGATCTTAGCTTGATGAACCTCGATTCCTTTGTGAGAGAGAGCAATGCCTTGAGTCACCATGCAGTGACTTTTCTCCCAACTCAGAACTAGGTTGGTCTCCTCACACCTTTACAATATGGAGCTGAGGTGGTGTAGGCATTGGCTAAAATCATCTCCATAAATGGAGAAATCATCCATAAAGATCTCTAAAAACTTATCAATCTTGTCAGAGAAGATAGCATACATGCATCTTTGGAACGTGGCAGGTGCATTACACAACCCAAATGGCATTCTTCTGTATGCAAAGGTTTCAAATGGGCAAGTGAATGTGGTTTTTTCTTGGTCCTAGGCGTATACAGGGATCTGATTATACCCTAAATATCCATCAAGAAAATAGTAATAGGCCTTGCGTGCCAGCTTGTCCAAAATTTGGTCTATGAAGGGCAGTGGGAAGTGATCCTTGCTGGTTTTTTCATTGAGTTTTCGGTAATCTATGCATACCCTCCAACCAGTGGTCTGTCTGATTGGGATCAGCTCACCTGAATCTGCTTCAGCAACTGTAATGCCAAATTTCTTGGGTACTACCTGGGTAGGTGCTACCCATTGTGAATCCGAGATGGGATAAATTATCCCAGCATCTAGGAGCTTGACGACCTCCTTCATCACAACCTCCTGTATGTGTGGGTTGAGTTTTCTCTGCATCTCTCTGAAAGGTTTGGATCCTTCCTCGAGATGAATTTTATGCATGCACACAACAGGATTGATTCCCCCAAGGTCTGTTATGGTCCATCCTATTGCCTTCTTATGCATTTTTCGTACACAAAGTAGTTCTTTTTTCTGCTCAAGAGTGAGGGAAGAAGAGATTATCACAGGCAATTTGCTGTTGTCTCCTAAAAAGGCATATTTCAAAGATTTTTGGAGTTGCTTTAACTCCACCTCTGGGCGACTGATGAGGGAGGGCAATAGGGGTGCCTTAGAGGGGGGTGGTAGAGGTAACAAAGTAGGCGTCCACGGATGGTGTTGTGCTGGTGCCGCTTCAGAAGAGACAAGTTTCACATGTTCAATCTCAAAGGTGGGAACCTTCTCTACCTCTGTTTCCTTCCATACTTCAGCTAGCTCATTAAACCATTCCTTACCATGTAGCAGCATATTCATATTTTCTTGGACAACCTCATCTATCACATCAAGAAAAAAATAGTCCTCATCGGGATGAGGTTGATTTGCTGCATTGTACACATTCAATTTGGCCTTCATATTTCCAAATGACACTTCCATGATTCCAGACCTGCATTGAATACAAGCATTAGATGTGGCCAAAAAGGGTCTGCCTAGAATCACAGGTATGGAAGTGGCACTCCTACCTGGTTCCATATCCAACACTAAAAAGTCAGCAGGATAGAAGAATTTGTTAACTCCAACCAAAACATCCTCGATTATCCCCACAGGTTTCCTTTCAGATATGTCAGCTAGCTGGAGGACCACATGTGTGGGCTTTAATTTACCTAAGCCCAGCTTCTCATATACTAAATATGGAAGCAAATTTACATTGGCTCCCAGATCTAATAAGGCTTTGTCAATGGTATGATCCCCAATGATGCAGGGGATAGTGGGGAGGCCAGGGTCTTGAAGTTTGGGGGGAGTTACAATAGACAGGACTTGCTTAACTTTCTATGCTGAAAAGACCTTCTTGGATAGGTGTATCCTAGACTATCTTTTATGGGTGCACAGGTCTTTTAAAAACTTGGCATAGGCTGGGACTTGTTTAATGGCATCAAGTAGAGACAAATTGATATTTACTTGCTTGAAAGTCTCCATCATTTCCTATATTTTACCTTGCCCTTTATCAAAAGGGGAAGGTGCTTGCAGTGCTTTAGGAAATGGCAAATGTGGAATTGCTCCCTCATTTGTAGCCTTGGCCAATTGATCATCTTTCTTTTTTATTTTTTTCTTTTCTTAGGGATCCTCATTATCCTCTTTATTCATAGCTTGTTGCTCCTTCAAGTCCACCACTGGTGGTCCTTGTTGTGTTATTGCTGAAATCACTTCATTTTCTTCCTCCAAGTTCCTCACAGGCTCACAGTCACTGTTGTCCACTAACCTACCTATTCTCAATGTTGTAACAGATTTGGCTTTCTCATAGGTGGAGAAGACTTCACCCACTACAAACTGTCTTCGTGGGTTGTCCTATGGTTTGCTAGGCAACCTTCCTCCCTCTCTCCTAGTCAGAGTATCAGACAGCTGACCAAGTTGGTCTTCTATCTTTCGGATGCTCTAGTTGTGAGAGTGCACAGTTTGGGTTAGGGAGTTCAAATTCTGCAGGAAAGAGAGAACTTGTTCCTCAAAGGATGATGCTCTCACAGTTGGAGGAGGTGCAGATTGCTGCACAGGAGGAGCTACAGGTTGGGCCATGGGTTGCTGACACTGAGGCCTTGGGACATAACCTTCTCGATAGGGCTGAGCATTTCTGTAGGGCATGGGCTCGAGGTCACGCCGACCGGGTATGCATCTTGTCTCCACCTCAGATTGGGGTGGTTCCTCCATTGATACCCAGCAGTGAGTTGCTACCCATAAGATTGAGCTGCAGCCACATGCTCTATTATAAAATCAGGAAACCGGTCAGCAAATGGGCATTCTTCAGGGGAGTGAGCAGGGGACTGGCATATGGCACATGCATCCTCCACCCTAGCAGCCACAGGTGACTGCATTGCTCCCATCAGCCTATTAAATTTTAGGGCTAGGCTGTCCACTTTCCTTTTCAGATCACTTGGCACACTCACTTCATATATCTTCCCTCTTGAAGTATTCTCCTTCAACAATCTGGGGGGCTCTAGATCTCTAGCTAAAGTTTTCTTTTGCATAGAGTTCTCACTAATAATATCAAAGAGCTCCCATGCCTCCTCAGCAGTTTTATGGAGGTAGGTGCCACCACAGGAGGCATCTATCATATCTCTACTTTTAGAATCAATTCCCTGGTAAAAGCTTTGAACCAATTGCCATTCAGGGATTTGATGGTGGGGGCATTTCTTTAGGAGTTCCTTAAATCTCTCCCAGGATTGATGAAAATCTTCAGTTGGATGTTGGGCAAATGAGATGATGCCCTTCCTCAACTGGCTTATTTTTTACATAGGGAAGAACTTGGCTAGAAATTAACATTGGAGGTCACTGCAGGATTGAATGTTGTTGGGTGGAAGCATGGACAATCAGGTCTTGGCTCTGTCCTTTAATGAAAAAGGAAAGAGTCTCATCCTGGTGGCCTCCTCCCCCAAACCTGTGATATTAAATGTAGTGCACAGTCCCAAGAACTCATCAATGTGCTTGTAGGGGTCTTCTTTAGTCAGGCCATGAAATGAGGGCAGCATTTGAATTATGGATGATTTTATCTCATAGTTTCCTTAAGCAGGTGGGAATTGAATGCAGATGGGGGAATTGTAAACTCCTGGTGCATTAAATTCCTTAGGAGTTCTAAGCTGTTGTTGCTCACCCATTTCTAGAGAGTCAATTGCAATAGATATGGGTGTAGTTGGTCTAGATCTGAGGAGTCTTTCAACCTTTGGATTTAGTGGAATAATCTGAGGTTGGAGAGTTCTCCAACCAAACATACAACACTAAAAATCTGAATGCAGAACAGATCCTCAACACAACAAGTAGAATCAAACAAATTTTCTAACTACTCTAACAGTAATATCAACAGATCTGAAAAATAACAGGGGAGTAGAGGGATGAAAACTACATAGCAGTCTCCATCACAATTCTCCTCTCACTGGCAGCCTTAGATCTGATGAAATGCACACAAAATACTGAAAAATAACAAAACTTATAAATGCAGTTAGTAAAATTAAACAAAAAACTATAGATCTAAGATCAAAACTTAGATCTACCAATTTCTAAACAAACCTCCCCACCAGCGGTGCCAAAAACTTGTTGGGGTGTTTGCCTTCCCTCAAATGAGGGTCTAAAATCACTAATAAAACTAGGCAGAACACACTCGCACAGACCTGCAAGTAATCAGGGTCTGTTGTAGGAAGTTTTACAAAGATGGTAAGGAAATGTCCACAGGGAGGTTGGTTTAGAAATGTGATAAATCTCCAAATCTGTAACAGATCTGGCACCATAACTAATGCTACGTTAGCTAAAAGACAGGGGAGAGGTTTAAAATGGATTGTCACTTAAGCTAAGCTAAAATTAAACATAGACTAACTTGGATCGAGTTTGAAAACTTAGATCTTGTAGGGGAAAAGAGTAAAAAGCAGAAAATGGAGAAGAGTAGCTTGGAAATTGGTCTTCACTGAAATCAGATTCAATTAATCATGCTACAGAGGTTCAGAGCACACAATTCCCTCAACTGGCTATAAGCACTGTTGCAGGGTAGAAGGCTCCACTCCAAATTGTAGGATCCACCTGGTCTTAAGGCTATGATCTGTCCACTTTAATGGTCACAGATCATCCTATAAACTTTATCTGATCCATGGATTTGTAGCAGACGAATCCAATTGGAGCCTGAGCTTGGACTAATCTTAAGGTTATGATCAGTCCACTTTAATGGTCACAAACCATCCTAGGAATCTCCTGCAAAGCTAAAGCATCAATTAAAATAATTAATACCACTATAGATGCTGCAATTCCAAGGTCACAGACTCAGCGAATTGCAGGAGTATCAGATCCAGGGAGATTGGATGATATCCAAGTGGGTGAGCGATTCAGACTCCTCTACATAAATCCGATCGATCACCAAATGAAACCAAAGGAACTTTAGATCTAATTAAAGCATTAAAAACAACATTTACATTGTAATCAAAATCACTCTATAATGAAAATACTCTCAGATCTGTAGTCTACGCAGCTGGGAACCTACAATAGCACTCTTAACCTTACCCAATTATAGATCTAACCTCTCTCCTCGCTACTCCAAGGGAATTAGCCAACCATTGTTGGGCTAAAGGAGGGAAAATAGAATTTCTCTACAAGTTCCAATCTCCAAAATTTGGCTCAGATCTTGATCTCCTCACATTGCAATTGGGGGTCTCTATATATAGCTTTCTCATCTATTTTTCTCTCCAAAAATCCCTTCTAGAAGGTCCTCAGAGTTTGTTAGGGTTCTATTAGAGAATGTGGGTCAATTAGGATTTCCTAGGGCATCTTTTAGAATCGTCGTGTTGGTCACCAAGTGCCTCAGTTTGCGTGCAGCAAGTCACCAAGTCACAGCGTGTGCACAGTTGAATTTCTAAGAAGTTCTACACATGATTTTGATAGGTTCAAATAGAGCTTTTTGGTCCTTTTTCTAGGTTCTCAGATCTCTTCGATAGGTTCTGATAGGATGAGCCTTCTCTTAGAGTTTCAGCATTCTTAGCCCTTAGCTTGGAGTATTCAATAGGTTGGGGAAGCTTTTCGACAGGTTGGCGCACCATTTCGATAGGTTTCGCTCTGCATGCCATTGTTTCGATAGGGTTGCTTTCACTCCTATCGAAAGGCTCAAGCACCCTTCAATAGGTTCTGTTCCAGCGTCTTCATCTCGATAGGTTCAGGAAACCATTCAATAGGTTCCCTTTACACCTCAGGCAGGTTTTTGATAGGATGGTTTCTTCCTTCCTTTCAACTGCTCGATAGGTTCTTGGATCCTATCGAACTCCTCAATCCACACGAATCCATCCTTCTTCTGCCTTCAGATCCTGTCGAAACCTTTTCAACTGCATGAATTCCTCCTTTCTTTGCTTTCAGCTCCTATTGAAGTCTTCGGTGATCTCTCGATAGGATGTTTTCAGCCTGTTTTCACTTCCTTCGCCTTGCCCTGCTATAGCCACACGCTCCAAGGGTCCAGTGATGTGCTACCCTCTGGTGTGTTGTTGCTGGGTTTGTCCTGTGCTAAGAGATGGCCCCTTTTTGGGAATTTTTGAGTAGTTTTCTACATTAGTGTCATCTTTTATTGTTGTCTACAAAATGCACTCGACAGAGGCTTATTAGTGTGCTCACAGGTCTATCAATGGTCAGGTTAAAGAGTGAAAAGTGGCATTTTTCACCACTTAACAAGAAGCCTGTGGTCCTAACCATGGCCTAACTCAAGCAGTATCCTGACTTCCAATTGTTCCTCCTTAGGCCCAATACCACACTGCTACAGAGGATACCTTATTGAAAATAGCTTATAGTTGGATGCAACAGAACCATATCCAGACGTAGTTTCTCAACCACCTTCGACAATCTGTCGAAAGGTTAGAAACACAATTTGAGCAACTAATCCTTTTTTATAGAGATAGTAACATGCTGCCGTCACATGCAATTAGTACGTCTAGAGGACATATATTTATGGGAGGCACATCAACTCCCTCTATTTTTAATTGAAACCCTCTAGAACCCGTCGAGCTACCGACTCACCTGTAGCAAATATCTGTAATATATCTATATATAATTTTAAAGAGTATTCTATGATTTACAATATGTGAAAGTACAGTTAATCGTAAAAGTCCCTTGTGTCATGTCATAATCCGTTAGAGCGTATGGATTTATGATTTTTGGTGATTCGTAGAGTTAAATCGTAGTAGTATGATTTGAAGCGTTAATGAGTCTCACTTTTGTTCTATAGAATTGCAAACGACAATTATAGGAAACAGGTGGTTCCAGTGATCGATCTTATTGGTTACATTGAAATTCAGACCCATTTAATACATAGAGGAAGTGGACACGCATCGCATTCAATATTGTCACTTGCCAACTACCTAAGCTTATAAGCCTACAGTTTGACACATGAACCCTCCCCTTCCCTATAAAACCAGACCCTTACCTTCCCCAAAAACTCATCTCTTCCGTCTTCCTTTCATACCTTAACCCTAATGGTCAAAGAATGTTCTAAGTGGTGAAAAATGCCACTTTTAACCCTATAACCTGACCATTGATAGACTTGTGAGCACACTAATAAGCCCTTGTCAAGTGCATTTTGTAGACAACAATAAAAGAAGTTACTAATGAAGAAAAGCACTCAAGAATGCCCAACAAGGAGCCATCTCTCAGCACAGGGCGAACTCAGCAATAGCACACCAAAGGGTAGTACATCATTGAACCCTTGGAGCGCATGGCTACAGCAGGGCAAGGTGAAGAAAGTGAGAATAGGTTGAAAACATCCTATCGATTGGTCACCTGAAGAGTTCAATAGGAGCTGAAAGCAAAGAAAGGAGGAATTTGTGCAGTTAAAGAAGTTTTCGATAAGTTCTGAAGGCTGAACAAGGATGAATTCGTGCGGATAGAGAAATTCGATAGGATCCCAGAACCTGTCGAGCAGATGAATGAAAGAGAAAGCTCATCCTATCGAAAGCTTGCCTAAGGAGAAAAAGGGAACCTGTCGAAGGCTTCCTGAACTTATTGAAATGAAGATGCTGGAATTGAACCTATCGAAGGGTGCTTAAGCCTTTCGATAGGAATGAGAGCCAACCTATCAGGATGATAGCATGCAGAGCTGAACCTGTCGAAAAGGACCTCTGGACCTATCGAACTACTCAGCCAACCTATCAAATACTCCAAATAATGGGCTGAGAACCCTGAAGCTTCAAAGAGAAAATTCATCCTATCGGTACCTATCGAAGAGACCAGGGAACCTATCGAAAGGGGCTACAAGCTTACTTTTAATCTGTCAGAAGCTTCTCCAACCTGTCGAAATCGTGTGTTGAACTTCTCAGAAACTATGTTATGCACACGCTGAGACTTAGTAACCTACTACACGTAAACCGAGGCACTTTGGTGACCGGCACGAGGTTCTAAAAGATGCCCTAGAAAGCCCTAACTGACCCACATACTTTAACAGAACTCTAACAAACTCTGACGACCTTCTAGAAGGGATTTTTTACGAGAAAAATAGAGGAGAAAGCTATATATAGAGATCCCCAATTGCCATTGGGGGAGGATGGAAATTCTAAACAATTTCTTAGAGATCAGAGCTTGCAACGAGATTCTATTTTCCTTTTTTTAGCCCAACCATTATTGGCTAATTCCCTAGGAGCAGCAAGGAGTGAGTTAGATCTTTGATTGGGTAAGGTTAGGAGTGTTGCTGGGGTTAATTGCTGCATAGACTACATATCTTAGAGCCATATCTTAGAGCGTTCCATTGTAAGAGTGACCTTGTTTGTAATATAAATATTGTTTTCAATGTTTTAATTAGATCTAAAGCTCTTTTGATTCCTTTTGGTGCTCGATCAGATTTGTGTATAGGATTTGTTTGATTAGCTCACCCACTTAACTGGTAGACCTCTTGGATATCATCTAAATTCCCTGCATCTGATATCCCTATAATTTCCTGCATCTGTGACCTAGAAATTGCAGCATCTGTAGTGGTTTTAATTGTTCTAAATGAGGCTCTGGTTTTATAGGAGACCTCCAGGATGGTCTGTGACCATTAAAGTGGACAGATCATAGCCTTAAGGTAAATCTAAGCTCAGGCCTCAATTGGATTCATCTGCTGCAATCTATGAATTCGATAAAGTCTATAGGATGGTCTGTGACCATTAAAGTGGACAGATCATAGCCTTAAGGCCAGGTGGATCTTATGATTTGGAGTGAAATTTATTCCCTACAGCTGTGCCTATGGCCAGCTGAGGGTCTTGTGTGTTTTTGAACCCCTGTAATATGCTTAGCTCAACCTGATTGTAGTGAAAACAACCTCTAAGCTATTCTTCTCCATTTTCTGAGTTTTTAAACCCTCCATCTACAAGATCTGAGGCTCTATATTCGATCTAAGATAATCTGCATTTTAATTGTAGTTTAGATTAAGTGAAAATCCAATCTAATCTTTCCCCTATCTTTTAACTAGACCAACATTAGTTAGGGTGCCAGATATCTTACAGATCTGGAGATTTACCTAATTCCAAACCACCTCTCTGTGGACTTCCCCTTACTTACTTTTAAAACTTACTACAAAGGACCTTGTTTCTTGCAGGTCTAGGATCTCCCAGCTGTGCTGAACCCATCTCTGTTTTCTCTTGATGTTTACACCAAAAATTAGCACACTGGAATTCTACAAGTTTTTGGCGCCGCTGTCGGGGAGGTGTTTGTGAATTTGGTAGATCTAGCCTTGTTCTATAAATCTGTAACTGTGTGTTTGATTTTACTAACTGCATTTGTTAGTTTTGCTATTTTTCAGTATTTTTTGTGTGCATTCCATCATATCTGAGTACAGAGTAAGAGGAGAGACGTGCTGAAGGCTGCTCTATAGTTTGCATCCCTTTTTCCCTGTTTATTTTTCAGATCTACTGATTTTTTTCTTAGATTAATTAGTCAGTTGTGTTGCTTCTTTCTGTTGTGTGAGGATTTATTCTCCATTCAGTTTGTGAGTGTTGTATGTTAGGTAGGAGAACTCTTCAACCTCAGATTATTCCACAAAATTTAGAGGTTGAAAGACTTCTCAGATCCAGACCAACTACATCCACAGCTGTTGAAATTGAATCTGTTGAAATGGGTGAGCAGCAGCAGCCTCGAACTCTCAAGGAATTTAATGCACCAGGGATCTACAATTCCCCCTTCTGCATTCAGTTCCCTGCTGCTCAAGGAAACTATGAAATCAAATCTTCCATCATTCAGATGTTGCCCTCATTTCATGGCCTGACCAAGGAGGACCCTTATAAGCATATAGACGAATTCCTAGGACTGTGCACTACCTTCAACATCACAGGTTTGGGGGAGGAGGCAACTAGGATGAGGCTCTTTCCTTTTTCATTAAAGGACAGAGCCAGGACCTGATTGTCCCTGCTTCCACCTAACAGTATTCAATCCTGGAGTGATCTCCAATGTCAGTTTTTGGCTAAATTCTTTCCTATGTCAAAGACCAGTCAGTTGAGGAAGGTTATCATCTCTTTTATCCAAGATCCAACTGAAGACTTTCATCAATCCTGGGAGAGATTTAAGGAACTCCTCAAGAAATGCCCCCACCATCAAATCCCTAAATGGCAATTGACTCAAAACTTTTATCAGGGAATTGATGCTAAAAGCAAAGATATGATAGATGCCTCCTGTGGTGGCACCTATCTCCATAAAATTGTTGAGGAGGCATGGGAGCTCTCTGACATCATCAGTAAGAACTCTATGTAAAGGGAAATCTTAGCAAGAGATCTAGAGCCTCCTAAATTGATGAAAGAAAACACCTCAAGAGGAAAGATATATGAAGTGAGTGTGCCAAGTTAGTTGGAAAGGACAGTGGAAAACTTAACTCTAAAATTTGATAGGCTTATGGGAGCAATGCACTCACTTGTGGTTGTTAAAGTGGAGGAGGCATGTGCCATATGCCAGTCCCTTGCTCATCCCATGGAAGAATGCCCATCTGCTGACCAATTTCCTAATTTTATAACAGAGCATGTGGCTGCAGCGCAGTCTTATGGGCAGCAGCCTGTTGTTGGGTATCAATGGAGGAACCACCCAAATCTGAGGTGGAGACAAGATGGATACCCCAGTCAGCAGCAGCAGCTGCCCCAGCAGCCCATGCCCTACAGATATGCTCAGCCCTATAAAGAACGTTATGTCCTAAGACCTCAGTATCAGCAACCCATGGCCCAACATGTAGCTCCTCCTATGCAGCAAGCTGCACCTATTCCAGCTGTGAGAACACCATCTTTTGAGGAACAAGTTCTATCTTCATTACAGAGCTTGAACACCTTGACCCAAACTGTGCACTCTCACAACCAGAGCATAAAAAAGATAGAGGATCAACTTGGTTAGCTGTCTGATGCTCTGACTAGGAGAGAGGGAGGAAGGTTACCTAGCCAACCACAGGACAATTCAGGAAGGCAGTTTGTAGTGGGTGAAGTTTCCTCCACTTATGAGGAAGCCAAATCTGTTACAACTTTGAGAAGTGGTAGGCTAGTTGACAATCAAGTGGGCTGTGAGCCTGTGAGGCCCTTGGAGGATGAGAATGGAGTGATTTCTCCTAAAACACAATAAAGGCCACCAGTGGTGGACCTGCAAGAGCAACCAATTGTCAATAAAGAGGATCCTAAAGAAAAAGAAAAAATCAAAAAGAAAGAAGTCCCATTGGCTAAGGCTGCAAGTGAGGGAGCCCCCCCACATTTGCCATTTCCTAAGGCATTGCAAGGACCTTCCCCTTTTGACAAAGGGCAAGGTAAAATTGAGGAAATGATGGAGACTTTCAAGTAACTAAAGATCAATTTGCCTTTACTTGATGCCATTAAACAAGTCCCAACCTATGCCAAGTTCTTAAAAGAACTATGCACCCATAAAAGGCAATCCAGGATACACATATCCAAGAAAGTCTTTTCAGCAGAAAAGGTGAAACAAATTATGTCAATTGCAACCCCAACCAAATTTCAAGACCCTAGATCCCCCACAATCCCCTGCATCATCGAGGATCACACCATTGACAAGGCCTTATTAGATCTGGGAGCCAGTGTAAATTTTCTTCCATATTCAATATATGAGAAGTTGGGCCTAGAAAAGTTAAAGCCCACACAAGTGGTCTTATAGCTGGCTGACAGATCTGAAAGGAAACCTGTGGGAATAATTGAGGATGTTTTGGTTAAAGTAGACAAATTCTTCTATCCTGCTGACTTTTTTGTATTGGACATGGAACCAAGCAATTGTGCTTCTTCCATACCTGTGATTCTAGGCAGACCCTTCTTGGCCACTGCAAATGCTCACATACAATACAAGTATGGAATCATGGAAGTTTCATTTGGAAAGATGAAGGTCAAGTTGAATGTGTATAATACTGGCCATCAACCCTCTCCTGAAGAGGCTTGCTTTTCCATCACTGCACAAAAGAAAGTGATGCATGATAATCCACTTTGGCAGGTGCAGGAAAATGCTTGGTTCACAGATGGAGAACTGCATCCAGGGAATGCACACTGGCTGAAGAAGAGATCTATGGAACATGGCAAGTTTGATGAGCCTGAGGAGACTATGGACCTTCCATACCCTCCAGATTAACCACCACAGTTAGTATGTATCATATGTATAATACTCTATTTTTGTTTGTAGGTGTTTACTTAGTTGTTGTTTGATTCTTTTTATCTCTTTGCAATAATTAAAAGAAAACAACAAAACTGCCTTGCTCAATACTAGACCGTCATTCTCAGTTGTCCTGAGGTAATGGGAGTTGTTCATAAGAGAATCTAATCATGAGGTACCACATTAGCTGAGCCTGCTGAGAATAGAGACTGCAAATGCCCAGAAATGCAGTTTTATTTGATGTTTAGAAGTCTTCAACAGGTTGAGTTCACTTGTCAATAGGTCAAATGGTAATTTCGTCAGGATGTTTGATGGTTTCGATAGGTACTGAACCTTTTGATAGGTAAAAATAACTTTTCGATAGGAAAAAATAGAGATTTCGATAGGTTCTAGACACCATTCAGGAACCTATCGAAATGAAGATTCAGCTACCATTTAAATTGATCGAAAGGATGGTTCCACCTATCGAGATCCTATCGATTCATTCCCTGTGAAAGTCTTGTCTGCTATATTTTTGACAGGACGCACGAACCTATCAGAACCATCCAGTTCATACTATCGAAATCGTCTTTCACCTTTTATATACCCGTCGATAGGTCATTTGTGCCTCATTTCACACCTTCTGCAAACCCTAGCTCTTGCTCCTCTCGCAATCGCCTCTCTCTTCCTTCACCAATCCCTCATAGAACCTACAGCTGTTCAGTCTCCCCATTTGTCAGAACATTCAGCTTCCACATAGGATCATTTTGCCCCTAATTTTGGAAAAATTGGAGCTGGGCAGTGTAATTTCAGTTAAACCCTAGGTATTGTGAGGTCAGTTGCCTTCCCACCATCAATCTCTTAATCCTCTAAGTTGTAAACTTCAAACCCCGCATCCAGTTGGTGAGTGCTAAATTTCTAACAAGTAAAATGGATGAGCCGGAGGAAATCCTCGCGCACATATGCTGGAGAACAACTGCTTCCACCCCCAAATCCTCTAAAAAGTCGAAGCCAGCTGACAAACCACTTGTCAAGAGGAAGCTCACTGAAATCTCACCCAAAAAGACCCCTAAAGCTAAGAAATCCAAAGCTGGTGAGATGCAGGAACCTAGAGTAGAAGAAACCTCAGCGCGGGCTGCCCCTCCAGTAGAGCTGCCAGCTAGGTTAACTACCCCCAATGCATTTGTAGAAAAATTGAATCTTGTTCCTGAGATGGATTTTGATCTAGCATACTTTGCTAACATTGGGGAATGCCAGGGGACATTGGAATATTTGAAGAAGGAAGGTCTGCCACCCCTTCTTTCACCCTTGAAAGAAAATGTGTATCCCAGATTAGTGAAATTGTGGTGCCAGAACCTGACAAAGAAGGTGGTACCTGGAGCTGAGGATACACTGGAAATCTTGATTGATGATTAGCAGTTAACTATCGATTGCAGAGATATTGGGATAGCTTTGGGAGTCCCATATCAATTTGACTCCACCAGAGCTAAGGGAGCACCTACAGGGGCCACATTTCGGGAAATGGCTAAACAACTTACTAATGGAATAGTGGGTTCTGGTGAATCCTTGATGAGAAGAGACCTCCATCCTACCCTCCGACTCATTGACACCATTCTAAGGAAAAATGTCAATGTCTCTGGCCATTTGCAAGAGAGAAGGACCCCTTTAGTGGATGCACTATACTTTTGTTCGAAGGGGCAATTTGTAAATACACCTAAGCTGATTTTTGAGACAATGGTGGATATCAATGACAAGGTGCTGAAGAGGCAAGCTTTTGCCAAAGGAGGTGGCATGCCTTTTTACAAACTCATCACCTATCTGCTCAGGACTGGCAAGTATGTGATTAAGAAATCTGAACCGATGGAGAAGCTGACCTTTAAATCGTATGGGAAGCGAGAATGGTCAACCAGCCTCACCTTGATTAAGAAAGGCCAACCAGTTGGAAGGGAGGTGGCTGAGAAGACAACCACTTTCGTGGCAGCAGAGACTCCTGTAGAGATACCCTTAGCCACCCCCCACTCACCATACCTGTCCCATTACCCACACCTCCACCCACTCTACTTTTTCCATTTGTATCTGTCCCTCTTCAACCAAACCCCCTCCCCATCCACCTCTGAACCTGTTTTACCTTCACCCACCTCCCAGGTCCTCCACCCTGACATCCTGGACCCTCCCACATTATCCGAGCTTACCCCTACCATCCCTTCTCCACCTACTACCCAACCCATTTCTACTTCTCCTCTATCCCCCACCCCCCTACATCCACAAGATGTGGACCTGGTCACTACTATTGGGTTCACAGCCCTCATGACCTCAATTGTGGAGGATGTCATTCATGAGTACACTCCACTTCCTGACTCCCCACATCCCACTCCTCATTTTCACCATGCACCATCCTCCCCCTTCCAGCATGTCCACGCCCCAGACCCTTCTACTCCCACCAGGCCTGACTCTCTCACTCAAATACTTTCCATCCTCCAATCCATTCAGTCCCAATTAACAATTAACACCGACACCTAGACACTCATGAGCTCATGTCTCCAATCCATTCATTCCACCCTTAACCCATCCTCTTTCACTCCTCAACCCCCCTCACCTATCCCCCCCTGTTTCACCAATACCCACTCCACACTGCATTTGCTCTTTGAGAAGTAGCACTTTGCTCTCCCCATACTTTCCTCCCCACAGGCCACTTTTCCCTCTTCCCCAGATTTATTAGCCTCCCTTGCAGCTGAATCCCCTGTTCCTTTTACCCTCCCCCACCTATTTTCCAGGACGCCTCCACCCAAACTGATCCATGGGAGGATCTGGTTCTTTCCACCCCCTCCTCTTCATCCACTACACCTTTGCCCTTGCCTATTGTCCTCCGCCAATCCATGTACATACCTCCTTACCTCACCCTCCTGTATGCAATGACGGACAACCCTTACATCCACAGAGATGTCTTGAGAGGTATGGCTGCACTTCAAGCTTCCATTGAGGCCCCTTTTGAGGAGAGGATTGCCAGCATCGAATTGGCGCACCGAATTCAACTCCGTGATATCTCTCAAGGGTGGACTAAAATTCTGACTCGTTATGAGTCAGCAAAGTAAGTGGCTGCGACTGAGAGTCTCATTGCCAAATACGAGAAGAAGAATTCTGAGCTTCTCAAGAAAAAATTAGCCAATGCTCAGGAGATCCTCAAGGCCACAAAAGAACTATCTGATGCTAACCTGCTCTATGCTACCAAACAGATTGACATACTAGAGAAAAAGGTTGCTTCCCTTACCTCTCAGCCATTCCAACCCACCCTTCTTGCCACTGCACCTCCTGCCTCGCAATCCTACCCCCCTTCAACTCAACCTCCTCCCACCCCCCTGTGAATGTGCACCCTCCTCCAGCCCAGGAACCCCCCCCCCACTCAACCTACCCCTAAGAAGAAAGTCACTTCCAAAAGACCTGCCCCCTCTACTGACCCTGCCAAAAAAGGAAAGAGGCCTATTGCCCAATCTCAAACAACACCCTCCCCCCAGCACCCCACCCAACCTGCTGCCCCTTACATCTTAATGACCAAGGAAGAACGAAGGAAGACTGCTGAGGCTCTTGGATTGGACCCCAGCGCCCTTTTTCCTTCCGATTCAGATTCAGATTCTGCTGTTGTTGTCGACCCCAAAGGAAAACAGCCTGCTACCCAGTCTGAGGAGGCACCAAAGAGACAGCAATCAAGGGCTAAATCTAAAGGCAAAGCTCCCTTATCCAAGGATGAGCTGTAAAACCTAGTTGACCTCTATGATTGGCCAAATGATACTTGTAAATAGCTATGCAATTTTGTTGTTTTCTTCTCTCCCTCACTTCTCTCATGTATATATTTAGCTTGTTAATACAATTTTGTCTTCATGCAGATTTTCTGTATCTCTCTTTCCTCCTCCCCACATACATCGCTCTTACTTTCATTGTTTAAAACAGTGGGGACACTGTTTAGTTTAGGTTTGGGGGTGTGGCATGGATGCCAATAAATTAGTTAATTGTAGTGCAACCAAGTTGAAAAGGAATAACTGAAAAGAGAATGAATTCACCTCATAGTTGTTGTTAAGGAAACTTTAAAAACCATTTGCAACTAAAGCAAGCTAAAGTTTTAATATCTTTCATGAAGCAATTGTCAAGAATTTTAGAAGAAAGTTTTTTATGTGTAGTAAACCAGAAATGAGAAGAGATTGTAAGGGAACTCCCCAGAAATTTGGATGGAAGGCCATACCCAGTGAGAATTGGGCCTAAAAATTTCTTTGAAGAGTGTCTTGGCAATTTCTTCTGCTTTGAGAGTTGACTGGACTTAATCTTGACCACTAGAAGTTAGGCAAATCCAAATTGAAACAAGCTTGACGGCATTCATAACACGGAAGACATGAAGTAAGGCCATCTCTTGGACAGTTTGAGCCTAAAATTTTCCCACCTTTGAACTGCCCTTGATGCACACCACTTGAACCTTAAAAGCCCCAATTTTCCTTGATGAAAATAAAAAATTCTAAACCCAAAACTTGTTGACCTATTTCAGTTCACCCTTAATCCGAGAAATCAGGAAGAGGAAGGAGGAGCAAGGTTAGAGGAGCAAGGTGTTAAATCTAGTTGAAAGAAAGAAAAACACAGTTGGTGGTATTTGTGGTATTCTGTTTTATTTAAGAAAAAAAAAAAAAAAAAAAAAAGAGAGTAAAAGAATGAGAAAGAGAAGTCATTTCATTGAAAGATTGGAAGGAAGAGAAGAAGATGGCCACTTTGGCTCTGAAAATTCAAGAAGTAGATGGAACTGTGCTGAATTAAAGGAGTCTAGATCACCTCCTTACCTTTACTAATTTCTCAAGTTTGAACCCTATGGACTCCTTGTGCTCTTTCACAAACCTCATCCCTAAGCCACATTACAACCCAAATAAAAAGCCCTTACTGATCTGAAAGTGGATTGAGCCGTCATGTGGAGATGAGAAGTTGCTTAATCTATGGTGTAAAGAGCTGGAAAAGTCAGAAATTCAAGCAATGCCTATGCTCCTGCTTGCAGTCCTATTTGAGGGCTGTAACTGCTCTTAAGCTGAGTGTTATGATTTACCCCTCTTCTCTGTAGTGATGAGTGAACAGCCCTGATGAGACTTGGGCCTGAAATCCAGTTGATGGGGGAAGTATCTAAGCGGGATCCACAAATTGATGGTGAGTTATGCATAAAATTTCAGGAGAAATGCCTTGACACAAACTGAGTGATGATGGAGAGATTTCAGCAAACTTTCATATTTTCAAATGGATGTTTTTCTATTGAATTTCCTTTAATGAATGGGCATGATGTGAATTAATTTGATTTGCTTAAACTCTGCTTTAACAGGTTGCACTATTATTAACTAAGTGTATTGGAGAAGTTTGTGGGTACCTTCACTGAAAACCCTCAGGAGACTTCACTCCTCCACTAGGGATCACCTAGGGGTTAAAAGGCTTAGTGCATATGTTAAATGCATCCATGCTCCCTATGAATGTGGCATTTTTATTTCCTTTTATTTCTCCTTTGCTCAGGGACTAGCAAAGTTTAGGTTTGGGGGTGTGTTAAGTGGTGAAAAATACCACTTTTCACCCTATAACTTGACCATTGATAGACCTGTGAGCACACTAATAAGCCCTTATCAAGTGTATTTTATAGACAATAATAAAAGAAGATACTAATGAAGAAAAGCACTCAAAAATGCCCAACAAGTAGCCATCTCTCACACAAGACGAACTCAGCAATAGCACACCAAAGGATAGCACATCATTGAACCCTTGGAGCGCGTGGCTACAGCAGGGCAAGGTTAAGAAAGTTAGAATAGGTTGAAAACGTCCTATCGATTGGTCACCTGAAGATTTCGAAAGGAGTTGAAAGCAAAGAAAGGAAGAAGTCATGCAGTTAAAGAAGTTTTCGATAAGATCTGAAGGCTAAACAAGGATGAATTCGTGCGGATAGAGCAATTCGAGAGGATCCCAGAACCTGTCAAGCAGATGAATGAAAGAGAAAGCTCATCCTATCGAAAGCTTGCCTGAGGAGAAAAAGGGAACCTGTCGAAGGCTTCTTGAACTTATCGAAATGAAGATGCTGGAATTGAACCTATCGAAGGGTGCTTAAGCCTTTCGATAGGAATGAGAGCCAACCTATCAGGATGACAGCATGCAGAGTTGAACCTGTCGAAAAGGACCTCTGGACCTATCGAACTACTCAGCCAACCTATCGAATACTCCAGATAATGGGCTGATGTCCCTGAAGCTTCAAAGAGAAAATTCATCCTATCAATACCTATCAAAGAGACTAGGGAACTTATCGATTAGGGGCTACAAGCTTAGTTTTAACCTGTCGGCAGCTTCTCCAACCTATCGAAATCGTGTGCTAAACTTCTCAGACTTGGTAACCTGCTACACGTAAATCGAGGCACTTTGGTGACCGACGCGAGATTCTAGAAGATGCCCTAGAAAGCCCTAACCGACCCACGTGCTTTAACAAAACTCTAACAAACTCTGACGACCTTCTACAAGGGATTTTTGGCAGGAAAAATAGAGGAGCAAGCTATATATAGAGATCCCCAATTGCCATTGGGGGAGGATGAAATTTCTGAACAATTTTTTTGAGATCAGAGCTTGCAGCGAGACTCTATTTTCCTTCTTTTATCCCAACCATGGTTGGCTAATTTCCTAGGAGCAGCAAGGAGTGAGTTAGATCTGTGATTGCAAGGTTAAGAGTGTTATCAAGTTAATTGTCAGCACGTATTTGATCCGAGAGCGTTCCATTGTAAGAGTGACCTTGTTTGCAATGTAAATATTGTTTTCAATGTTTTAATTAGATCTAAAGTACTTTCAATTCCTTTTGGTGCTTGATTGGATTTGTGTAGAGGAGTTGCTTGATCTACTCACCCACTTAATTGCTGACCTCTTGGATATCATCTGAATTCCCTGCATCTGATATCCCTGTAATTTCCTGTGTCTGTGACCTAGAAATTACAGCATCTGTAGTAGTTTTAATTGTTCTAATTAAGGCTCTGGATTTGTAGGAGACCTCTAGGATGGTCCGTGACCATTAAAGTGGACAGATCATAGCCTTAAAGTAAATCTAAGCTTATGCCTCAATTGGATTCATCTGCTGCAATCCATGGATTCGATAAAGTCTATAGGATGGTCTGTGACCATTAAAGTGGACAGATCATAGCCTTAAGGCCTGGTGGATCCTGTGATTTGGAGTGGAATTTATACCTTGCAGCTGTGCTTATGGCCAGCTGAGGGACTTGTGTGCTTTTGAACCCCTGTAATATGCTTAGCTCAACCTAATTGATGTGAAAACAACCTCCAAGCTGTTCTTCTCCATTTTCTGAGTTTTAAAACCCTCCATCTGTAAGATCTGAAGCTCCAGATTTGATCTAAGACAATCTGCATTTTAATTGTTGTTTAGATTAAGTAAAAATCCAATCTAATCTCTCCCCTGTCTTTTAGCTAGACCAACATTAGTTAGGGTACCAGATCTCTTACAGATCTGGAGATTTACCTAATTCCAAACCACCTCTCTGTGGACTTCCCCTTACTTTTAAAACTTGCTACAAAGGACCCTGTATCTTACAGGTCTAGGATCTCCCAGCTGTGCTGAACCCATCTCTATTTTCTCTTGATGTTTACACCAAAAATCAGCACACTGGAATTCCACAACACCCAACCAAACCAATTTCAATAAGCAACTTGATAGAATCCTTGAAATACACAAGGCCGACCTCCTGGCTGCAGAAAAGAAAGTAGATGATCTGAAGCACCAACAACCTATTCAAGGTGTTTAATCATCCTCTGGAACTACCATTCACCCTAAACCTAACCCAAATCCAACATCACATTCTAAGAGCCCATTTTCCCCCACTTCCTAACCTTTATACCATCACAACCCACCTCAAATGAGAGCTCCTATATGATGATGGTGGGTTGAGCCGCCCCTCGCCACCCGCACCCTTCTCCACTTCTCATACTTTCCCTCCCATCTGTGTACATTCTCTTCACATAGTCTTCGCAAGGGAGCAATATGGGTGAAGGGTGATCAAGAGATGTGTTCACTTCCTCACCCTTTGAAGCACTTCCGCAGTAACATTGCATTTCTTCCACGAAAGGAATGTGAGGTGCTCTGTCTGGGGGAGATAAAGAAGGGCGCAGAGAAGTGTTTCGACAGATCTTGGAGTAGCGACCCCGCCATGGTGTAGATACTCCTTTGGTAGGAAGGGATATGAGACTTGAATCAACGGTGAATAGAAGTTGATGATTGATCTTTATCGAAGACTTCATCTCAGACGTTGCTGCCAGTGTCATGTATAAATTAGTGTGTGTCTTGATTTTTCCTAGGATTATACTCTTGTATGTAATTAGTTTGTTATATAATAGTTCCTTAGTTTTTATTTTTCTTTTTTCTGCTCATTGTAAATATTGAATTAATATATGAAATTTTCTTTTGACTAATTGACTAACCTTCAATTTTTACTAACAGTGTGATTGTTACCAACCTTTCTTTAATTTTTGTCACTGGTATCTTTGAAAAGCAAACAGATGTGTTTTCCTTCAAGTTTGGGGGAACATTCCTTACATAATTTTTTTTCACATCTGGTAACTATTAGTTATATCAATAATTTTTAGAAAAGATTTTAAGTGTCCCCTATTTTTGTGCCAATGAGGGCATTGTCCAATTTATGTTTGGGGGGATACACAATTTCCGTGTATAATAGTAGTTTTATTTAGTATAAGTAGTATATTAGTAGTTAGTTTAGTAGTTGACTTTTGTAAGAAAAAAAAAAATCAAATTTTTAAGTTGATCAATACATAGGAATTATGATAGAAAAAATTACAAATCTTGCAAACTTACAATTCATTATCGTAGAAGTCTAATAATTAGAATATAGAATAGTTATAATTCATGCTTAGCTAGTTGAACATTGTATTAGAATGGATGTTTTGAGCCATATTTCCTCTTTTATTCGGAGAGAGACTGTTTCTATTCAATCACAAAATTTCTTTGGACTTGTTTACTCTTATGAAATCTAATATTGCTGAATTTAGAATCAAATTATTTTATCAATATGATGAACTAATTTTTTTTGTAGAACTATCTATTAGAAATATCAAAGCACTAAGGCATCTATGCTAGTAAATTGTAAAGATGATTTAAGGCCATCTTTTATTTAAGTCAAAGCCAAAAAGCTAAAATCATAGAAAATCTTATCCTTTGAACCCATTTTCGAAGCCTAAATCGAACTTCTTTGTACCAAAATCTAATAAACCTTTAACCATAGGTACTGCCCAAAGTTTTGAACCTTTAACCCTTACAATTTATGAGATTTTAGAATACAAAAGAAGGGAAGAAGAGGGAGTGGAAGGAGTAAAAGTAGAACAGATAAAGGGTATGCTAAGAAAAGAGGGAACAGTAGAAGAAATAAAAAAGAATATGGGAAAGAAAGGAAAGAAAAATTGTAAAATAAAAAGACGATTTCTAAAAGAAGATTACGATTTAGCAAAAAGCTTACAAAAAGAAGAAAAATCATAAAATACAATTTTACAACTGAAGAACTGGGATATATACATATAAAAAAAAATGGGAAGAGGTTATCCAAATCATGGATACTTACTGAAGTCGAATAAAGAAGTCAGAAAAAGAATAGGAAAAAGAAGAGCTGAATTCTCAGAAAAACTTTGAATCTTTTTCTACCTTTCTTTGATACCTTTCGAAACCCAAAGCCACATTAAAAGCTGAAGGAAAGACCTTTCAAATTTATGATTTGCAAAAGCATAAGCCTAGTATAAATATGGATATTAGATACTATGGATTGCACAAAGAATCATAAGAATAGAATAGATTATCATTTCCATGAGATTCATTAATTTTTACAAGTATCATTGAATAAATTTTTTTGAAAAATATAATGAGAGAACCCAAAAAGTTTTGATATCTTTTTAAGAGAATGTCAATAGTGAGTTTTTGAATGAAAATATTTTCTAAATCTACAGTTTAGAAAAACTTATGAAGAATAAACTATTCACTGATGCATATACTCCCTGCTTATTATGAATTGAAATTGTTGGAGTTCTAATCAAATATAATTTTTATAATGGAAAGAAAGGTTAAAAGATTTGTAATTTTAGAAAATCATAATAAACTATTGTAGACACCCAAATTTTGCCCAAGGCCTAATCGAAACACATTTCGAGAGAGACGCACTTCCGAGATTTCGATGGCATATATTAAACCCTTAGGAACCTTCCCCAAAGCTTAGGAGTCATCCCAAACCCTTAGGAATCACCCTTGATCCCTTAGAAACCTCCCTGAATCTTTAGAAACCAATTCCAACCTTTAGAAACCCTTCTGAACCCATACCTAGACTTTCCCAAGCAATGATCAAGAGTGGTGCACCGGGACTAGTTGATATCTTATATTGCAATTGAATCATATACTATTGAAAAGTAAAAGTCTTCAGCTTTCCAACAAACCAAGAATTGCCCCGATCCGTGCTACGCATCAAAAGTTACGACAATTCGAAGGTTGGGCATGCAAAGGTCAATTTTAAACCTATCGAGAGGTTCATTTGGAGCCTTGCGAGAACCTCACAAGAGATATTGTGTACTTGGCACAAGTAATACTTGCGCCAAGCCATTTCTCTCCAAAAATAGCCTGGCGTAACTAATAGTTGTGCCAAGCACCAGTGGGCCCCACCTCGGGAAGCCAACTTCCCAAAACCCTGTTTCAAGCATTGTTTTACTGTACCTAAGCTTGGCGCATCTATTAGTTGCACTAGGCTTAGCTACAGTAGCCTTGGGTTTTCTACTAAATTTTTGAGATTGGGGTTTGACTTGTTCACCGTCTTGATTCCTTGGGGGTGTTCTGCTTGTTCTGTTGCACCCATTCCTATGCTTTTTGCAACCCTTTGAGTGACTTAAAGCTCTAACCTATCATCCACAATTGGAGCAAGTTTTCACACTTTCCAACGCTTCAAAAACCCTAGAAAACCATAGATGGCCAGATTACCTAATTCCTAAACCTATTTAGCCTCTAAACACCCTCCCTCCTAACCTCTCCTTTTCCTATAAATAGAGAGGCACCTCTCCCTTGGAAAGGGCTTGAAAATTTTAAAAAGAAAAGAGATTAAGAACTCTCTCTCTCTCTCTCTCTCTCTCTCTCTCTTCTTTAGTGACCCTTTTGTATACAAATTTCAGAACTTCAAACCTCTCCTTAGACCTTACTTCTCCATCCAAATCCTCTAGGTTAGGTGTGAACTGCCCCCTAGCCTTCCCTCTCTACCTCTTAGCTATCAAACCCTAGGAGCTAGAACACTGATTCTCACCATATAAGCCATTGGAACTCACCGAAGCAAGCCTACACAAGGTTACACAGCGGTGCAACAAGGGACTGAGAGCTCCAGCTCTCCCCTCTATTATTCTACCTTCTCACTTATTTCTCTATCCTCACATTTTTGTCGTTACGCCGCCGAAATTTCAGTAGGAACGGAGGGGCACAAATAGGATCTTAGTGCCTTCAAGGCAAGAGGAAGGGCTTTTTGCTTCTTTATTTTTATTCTTATTTTGGCCATAAATAGAGACTGCATTAAGCAGGTTGATCGGGTGCCTAACACCTTCCCGATCAATAACGGAAGCCCCTACCCAAGAGCCTTTGGCGTAGTCCGGTAATTCAGAGTCATATTTGTGACACTTTGGTGCGTATAAAAATTGATTTAGGTTTCCCGGGACACCAAAAGCTCCGGGTGGCGACTCTAAATTTTTTTAGGAGAGTGCACATCGTCGCGACGGGTTCGACGAGAATCCACGGTTGCACAGATGGCGACTCTGCTGGGGAGTAGCTAGTAAAGCTTCCCCTTGAATTTTGGCCTATTTTATTTGTTTTTACTAACCATTTTTGCTATTTTTTTTACTATTTTTACTCTCCCCCACAATTATGTTATTTCACTTACCCCTATTTTTACGTCATTTACGAGCCTTAGCCGATTGGCGAACCTACTTACGCACCGCATTTAAATTCCTTTAACTTTTAGTCATTTTGGTGCCTTAGCCAATTGGAGGGCCTACTTGCACTTTGCATTTAATTTCCTTTACTTTTTACGTCATTTAAGGTGCCTTAGCCATTTGGCGGGCCTACGTGCACATTTATGTTTCCGCAAACATATTCCAATGGTGGACGCTGGCCTATAGAGGCGGCACGAGATCATCACCCCTGATCTTTGAACTTAAGAAAACTCTCATAAAATCAAAAAATTAAAATTAAACCACAAGGGGGACTTAATCAATTTTTGTAACATAGAGTTTTACGAGTTGGGTTTTTCTAGGCACACATACAACCTCTCGGTTCTTAGTGTGGTGGCAGCCCCTAGTGGTGATGATCCGGAAAAGTTCCAGCCCACCGAGTACCTGAGAAAGCGCCTGCGCTTGAGGTATATCGGGTGGGTAGCCTTCTAAAACCCAGGGAAAGTGAGCATTAGCTGACCCGTACTGGCCTTATATCCCTTAGGTTCAGTGAGGAGAGACCCGTTGTAATTAAATAGTTAGTCCCTGGAACCATAACTTCCAAAAAAATTAGAAAGAAGACTCATTTCGGGTTGTTGTTCCCTGCTGTCAAAACTATCAAAGCCCTATATTTGCCTGTCCCCACTAATACATGCACCAAGGCAAAAATTCCCAAAAGTGTTCTGGCGCATGTATTAGTTGCGCCAGCTTTATACCTTAGCATTTTTGACCTAGTGCATCTATTAGTTGCGCCAAGTCTGCTTTAGACAAAGCAGCCCGAGTCTGTGGCCTGGTCCACCCTCCCAAATTTCTCGATTAGTGTTTTTAGTACGTTTGTTTAGGCCCCGCACTATCCAACACCCAATATGCCCCCACCGGCCAAGAGAAGGTGACTTCTTTTTTACCCATTCCGGGGGATCGGGCCATTTTGCATCGATTGTCGTGCCTTCAATAGATCAAAGGGTTTCCCTTTTATTCTTCCGAAGCGCTTTGGAGTCTTTGCAGCGGGACCTATTTAGGGTACGAAAGCCACCCAAGACAAGAATTCAAAGGCCTCAAAATCTTTAATCATTTCATTTTCATAATTTAAAAAAAAAAAAAAATTTAAAGCTAAAAAAAGAGATTTGTGGTGCCGGCACAACGACATCATCTTGTCCTCTGGCATCTCGAAGGGAAAGAAGAAGGAAACTTTATGGGCCCCACCCGAGGCACTCGTACCCTACCTGATACCGAGCTATGTCATGGGTAGTGGATCTGGCATATGCCGATGCCGACTCATCCCTGCCACATTCCCCAACCCATTCCCATGGGAAAGGAATTTTCACATCCATCCCCCTTACCCAATCTCCCTTCACCATTACCGGCCCATTTGGCGCCCCCATTTTCCCATCTACAACCTCCCAAAATTCCCAAAATCCAACCCCCCCATTCCACATCATTTTCCCAAGCCATGCCCATTCCCCCGTCAGTGGCCATTCCCAACTCTCTATCCATACCCATTCAAAACCCGGCCTAATCCTCCACCTTCACCAATATGCCATATTTCTCATCTGCCTGACGCATACCCAATCCACCCTCATCCTATTTTACCAATCCCCCATACATTCGTCCATCTACCCAGGTCATGCCCATTTTTACTAAAGCCATGACCAGCTTTTCTCTCTCATACCCCATCCCAATATATACCCGATCCACCCACACTCACCAATGCCCCACCTAATTTCTCCAACCCACCACATGTCCCACCATTTTCCCAGGTCATGCCCAATTTTATCGATGCCATGCCCAATTTTCCCACCACATCCACCCCATCTATACCCCACCATCCCCTAAATACACCATTTCCATCTGATCCCTCTCCAATGGCTATGATGGAGGAGATGGTTCAGGCCTACACTAGATGGAAAGTCTCTCAAAATAACCCCTCTCATCCACACCACACATCCATGAACCCCTCCCATACACTATCAAGCCTCCATGCCTCATTCCCTCATGACCCTCATCAACCCCCCATCATCCACACCCACCAGGGCCCCATGGCCCAAACCCCCATCACCCATACCCATCAAGGGCCCATGACCCATATATCCCAAGGTCCGCTGGGACAGACCCACCAAGGCTTGCTAATCCAAACCCACCAAGGCCTAATGGGTTAGACCCACCAAGGCCCAATGGGCCAGACCCACCAAGGCCTAATGGGTCAGCCTAACTAAAGCCCAATGGGCTAGACCCATCAAGACCCAATGGGCCAGACCCAACATGCCCAACCTTCCCAAGGCTTCATGGCCTAAACCCATCAAAGCTCTTTTCCCTACCCCCAAGCTCAGCAAGGCCCAAACCTTGAAGCCTCATAACCATACCCTTCACAAATCCTCCAAAATTTCAATTACCCACAACCCTCATACCCAGCTCAAGCCCATGCCCTACATCAACCTCAAGTTACCCATGTCCCTACACCCCAAAGCCATCTTCAAGATTTTTCCCATACCCAATGGCCCCATCAGGACCCACCCCAAAATCTAGCTTCCACTCATCCCGTCACTCTGTAAAATTTCCCTCACATTCAATGATTTCATCCGACCCCCATTCAGTCCATTCAACAACAGAAGAATCTCGCCCTCACTACACCATATGCAGACCAACAGTATGAAGAGGACGAGACTAGGAATAGTGGGGATTATGCCGGGGCATTGGCCAACATTAATCCTCTTCCCATAATAGCCACTCCCCTGGTAGCACAGAGTGAAGCAAGACCTATTGCTAAAAGGATAACCCCCATGTCTAAGGAATCAGAGCAGTTGAAAGAGCAGCTGGACAAAATCCAGAAACAATTGTTAAAGATGGGTGGAGCTGAAATCCATGCCACTGACTTTTTGGGCTTGTGTCTATTCGCTGAAGTCCTATTACCCCTTAAATTTAAAATGCCAGTTTTTGACAAATACAACGACACTGGCAATCCCATTGCACACCTCAAGTCTTATTATGGGGACATGCGCCAATATGGGGGGATGAAAGACTACTGATACAGGTCTTTCAAAAAAGTTTAACAGGTCCGGCCTTGAGGTGGTTCACATTCCTAGAACCATCTATGATAAAGATGTGGAAAGATCTGACTCACTTATTCCAAGAGCAATATGTGTATAATATAGACATTGAACCTCGTAAGTCAAACTTGGCCCAATTGAAGTAGAACCCTAATGAAATCTTTAGCGATTATTTAGGGCATTGGAGAGTACTGGCAGCTCAGGTGAGAAACAGGATACCTGATGACGAACAAATTGAGATAATTTCAAAGAATACCCTACCAGTGATCTCAATTTTTCTCATTTACCAACAACAGTCCAGCTTTATTGATTTGGTGAGGAACGCCAACCGTTGCGAAGATGCTATTAGGGAAAGTCATCTAAGTAAGAACATACCCGGTAGAACTAGTGGGGTCAGGAGGTTCTCGGAGCAAAGGAATGAGAAAAGAGCAAGGGTAGATGTACAGAATATTTCCAACACTAATATAACTTCATTCCAATTCACAGCCGCCCAGCCAACTCCAGTCAGGACCGAGCCGATGCAAAGAATCGGGAATGGGCAGGGAGTGCAGATGATTCCAGAGCAGAGAAGGGCCTGCTATGATCAAGTTTTTACTCCCTTGGGGTAATCTTTGAATCTACTTTTGCCTTTATTAATAGAAAATGGATTAGTCACAACCCTCCAGCCACGACCTCCTCCAAATCCCATCCCAAGGAACTATGACCCCAATACTCACTGTAATTTTCATCAGGGTCCGGGTCACCAAACCGATCGCTGCTTTCCATTAAAGCACACAATACAAGATTTAATTGAGGCTGGGAAGATCATTCCACCTGCACCTTCCCAAGTGAACTAGTACATGAACATACATCAAGCACCGCTGCCCCATCAGATTACATTAGTGACCGAGAAAATTTTATAGCACCAAGGCAAAGAGATCAAGAAGAAAGAGATGTTGGGCAGATTGAACCCTTGAATTTGTCAGATTATTTCCCCAACCCTGCACCCCAAATTGAACCCTTAGATCTTAGGGCTTACTTCCCATTATCCACTCCTGTGAATTATGTACAAATTAATGCCTATCACCCGTACACTTCCATCCCCACCAATTACCCAATAGCCCATCATGTCCCCCAGATCCCACCACCAACTATTAATTATCAGTGCTCCACCCCTACCCCATTACCCCCAACACAACCACCCGCAAACCTCATCAACCCAACCTGCCCCACTTTCGCCACCCGCCCATCCATCACCGAGGTTAACCAAGTCTAACCCACCCTTCTTGAGCCATCAATACATGTGCATCAGATACTGATAGCTACTCCATTTCAGATTTCGGTACAAACTTATAATCCTCATCAGGTCCCGCTCAGTTATGACCAGACGAATGTCAATGCCGGCAGCAGCAGAGAAGAGGCAGTGGACTTTGTTACCAGATATGGGAAGATCTCGAAGCAGCCAGAGCCACCAACAGCAACACAAGCCCAACCAGAGGGGAAGAAAGATAATGCAGTGAACCCGTTCAAGAAAATGAGCAGAGAGCATATACTGGAGACTCAGCTGAGAAGAATGTCAGCTCATATCACGGTCTTAGACTTATTAATGACGTCCCCACTTCATTTTCAAGCCTTAATGGGGACGTTAAGGAACGTGCAAGTGTCTCTTCAGGTGAGCCCAGATGAAGTCGGGTAGATAATTGGACAGGTAATGGCTCCCAATGCCATTTCATTTTCTGATGCTAATTTTTTAGAGGAGGGAAATAGCCACTCAAAATCTCTCAATATCACAGTGGAATTCAGAAACATGATAATCTCCTTGGAATTAATTGATAATGGGTTTGCTTTAAATGTATGCCCTCTGAGAATAACTACAATGATTAGAGTAAATCCATTCATGTTGAGACCTACAAGAACTAGTGCCAGAGGTTTCGATAACATGAGAAGGGAGATAATGGGAGAAGTTGACCTTGAGCTGGTGATTGAGCCAATGACCTTCTCCATATTATTTCAAGTAATGGATATCAAGTCCTCTTTTAATTTGTTACTAGGGTGCCCACGGTTACACGAAGTTGGAGCAATACCATCAGAAGCTCAAGTTCGTGTCCGGACAGAAAGTTATCACCATCATAGGTAAAGGACATAAAATGAAGGAAAAGGCCACCCATAGCATTAAGAACCCAAAAGTGTTGGATGTGCCACACACGGCTGAAGATATCAACCTCCATAACTTCAAATATGAGGTATCGGCTGTAGTCCAAGATCTCTCGGAATGCATCACTTCAAGAATCGGAGGGGGAATGGTAGCGGCAGTGGTCATGCTCCAGAAATGGGGCTATCAAAAGGATAAGGACTAGGCTCGACTACAAGGCAGGAGAGAACCGATTAAGGCCAAGGGAGGCCAACAGGTCAGATTTAGGCTAGGTTACAAGCCAACGGAAGAAGAGGTCCGAGAGGCCAAAGAGAAAGCCTGAGTTGCACCAGCTGCTAGAACCCTGGGAATCAGCTTAGAGTAGAAGCCCTATCTTAGGCCTCACATCAGAGAGTGTCGGGGTTGTGAAAATTGATGGGAATGGGGTAACTCGGATAGCCCCACGTAAACCTGCAGCACCTGTTCACCCCACAAATCCCCGGATTATCCCTCCCAGCCTGGAAATAGACCTGGCCACATTGTCTCTCTTTGAGGAACGATGTTCCATACCTGCACAATACCCCTTGTGGTAAACAGTCACAGGACTATGCTGACGTTTGAGGATAAAATCTCAGACAAATCCATGATCAGCATGATGAAGGCTGACTCCAAAGAGTCATATCAGTCAGAACCCTCTATCCAAATCCAAACAAGTAAAGGAGCGGCATTGTAGGTACGTCATTGGGTGTCTGTGCCCCAAACTCTGGAAGTGGTAGGTGGCCTGAAATTCGACCCCGGTTTCCCAAAAAAAAAAAAACCCTATAAAAAGTAAGATGAGCCTTTGGCAAGCAATACCGTGTATATATAGGGACTTGCTCTGCCAAGAGCCCAGTTTCAATGAAAAGAAAAATCCTAAAAACATAGAAAAAATATATAGGGACTTGCTTGCCTTAATCAAAAATCCCGTCCCACGTGAAGTCGACCTTTCTTGTAGAAATACAAGAAGAGGTAGGAGTCATGAGTCTAGACAAGGAGTCTCTACTGAGGAGCTTCCCAATGAACTGCTAGAGCAGTTTGCCAACATTGAGCATAGTCCTACCCCTATTGTGGAGGAAAGTGAGGATGTCAATCTGGGTACTAAGGAGATTCCAAGAATCACCAAGATCGAAACATCGCTGTCTCCCAAAGAAAGAAAAAGCATGATCGATTTCCTTCGATCATATTAACACATCTTTGCATGGTCATACGAGGACATGCTTGGTTTGGACACTGATTTGGTCGAGCATGAGTTGCCACTCTACCCTGATATCAAGCCGATCAAGCAGAAGTTGAGACGACTCTGACCCGAGTGGATGCTAAAAGTAAAGGACGAGGTCATCAAGCAATATGATGCGAGATTTCTCATGGTATCTAAATACCCCCAGTGGCTAGCCAATATTGTTCTAGTATCGAAGAAGGATGGAAAGGTTCGCATGTGCATTGATTTTAGAAACTTAAATAGGGCAAGCCCGAAGGACGATTTCCCATTACCACATATTGACATCTTGGTTGATAACACTGCTAAGCACGGGTTGCTATCATTCATGGATGGGTTCTCAGGATACAATCAAATCAAGATGGCAGAGGTGGACTGAGAGAAGACAGCGTTCATCACTCCTTGGGGAACTCTCTGCTATAGGGTTATGCCATTCAGGTTGAAGAATGTCGGTGTGACATACCAGAGAGCCATGACTGTACTGTTCCATGACATGATGCATCGAGAAATCGATGTATATGTCAATGACATGATCGCCAAGTCGCCGGAGAGAGGTGATCATCTGATAAACCTCCAAAAGCTATTTAAGAGGCTGAGAAAATATAGGCTACAGCTAAATCCTCATAAATGCGCATTTGGCGCTATGTCAAGGAAACTATTGGACTTCATGGTCAGCAAAAGAGGTATCGAGGTCGACCCAGTTAAAGTGAAAGCTATCACGAAAATGCCACCCCCATCTATTGAGAAAGAGGTGAGAGGGTTCTTGGGCAGGATACGGTATATCAGTCGGTTCATCGCACAACTCACTCCTATCTACACGCCAATCTTCAAGCTACTGAGAAAGGACCCTCTCATTGAATGGAATGACTATTGTTAGGCCACTTTCGATAAGATCAAGGGCTACCACCTCAACCCGCTAGTTTTAGTACCACCCGACCTAGGGAGACCACTCTTAATGTATCTCTCCATGAAAGAAGTCTCAAAGGGATGTGCCCTAGGGTATCATGATGAGACAGGAAGAGGGGAGCGGGCCATTTGCTATCTGAGCAAGAAATTTATTAACTACGAGATGCACTATTCTCATATGGAGAAAGCATGCCTAGCTCTTGTATGGGCTACACAGAGGCTTCACCACTACTTGCTATCTCAGGCCACTCTACTTTTAGCACGTATGGATCCATTGAAGTACCTATTTGAAAAGCCAACTCTTACTAGGTGAACTGCATGCTGATAGCTTCTCTTATTAGAATTTGACATCACCTATGTCACCCAGAAGTCGATCAAAGGGCAAGCACTCGCCGATCATCTTGCCGACAATCCATTGCCAGACTATGAGCCTTTGAGAATTGAATTCTTGGATGAGGGCATCTTATTCATGACAAAGGATGACACAGAAGAAGCAGAGGAATCCTGAGTAATGCATTTTGATGGGGCTGTGAATGCCAAAAGTCAAGGAGTTGGCGCTATCCTGATTTCGTCAAAAGGGTCGCACGTACGAGTTTCTATCAAGCTCAACTTCCCATGCACAAATAACATGTCTGAATATGAAGCCTGTGCAGCAGGACTACAGGAAGCAATTGATTTGAAGGTCACCCACCTCAGAGTATGTGGCGATTCACAGCTAATCATATGCCAGACAAATGGAGATTAGAAAACAGAGGATGAGAAACTGATCCCTTACCATGAGCACCTCGAGGATCTGATAACATGCTTCAAGGATGTCACGTTCTCCTATGTCCCACGGATAAGGAATCGCTTTGTCGACGCGTTAGTGACTTTGGCATCAATGATAGAAATCCCCTATGGTGTCGACATGAAGCCAATCATCATCGAACAGAGGAATGAGCCGGCCTTCAACCTGTAGATTGAGGAACCCCTAAAGCCTGATGATGAGCCACCTTGGTTCTCAGATATCAAGAATTTCCTCATAACTCGTACATTCCTTGTGGATACGTCCAAGACGGATCGACGAACCATTCAATGTCTGGCAGCAGACTATGTCACTTGCGATGACTACCTTTACAAATGACCTTTCAATAAAAATTTTCTTAGATGCCTTACAGAGGAGGAAGCAATCAACATCATGGAGGAGATTCACGAGGGAGTATGCGGTGCCCACGTCAATGGTCATATGCTCGCTAAGAAAATCCTATGACAAGGATACTTTTGGACCACTATGGAATCTGATTGCTGCAGACACATTTAGAAATGCTACAAATGTCAAGAGCACTCTAGTCTGATACATGCTCCTGCCATCGATCTACATTGCATGACCACTTCTTGGCCCTTTACCACCTGGGGCTTCGACATCGTCGAAATGATTAATCCGAAAGCCTCAAATGGATATCGATTCATCCTGGTTGCTATCGAATACTTCACCAAATGGTTAAAGACAGTGTCTTATGCCAACATCATGGCTGGTCACATCGAGAAATTCATCAAGAGTAATATTATCTACTGATTTGGCGTACCCAAGGATATCCTCACCGATAACAGCATAAACTTCGTGAATAAGCGCATCAAGGCCTTCTATGAGCAGTATAAAATCAAGCACCACTTCTCATTGCCTTATCGGCCACAATCCAATGGGGTCCTAGAAGCTGCTAACAATATTGTCATCCGCATCCTCGAGAAAATGGTCATCACCTATCGAGATTGGAGTGAGATGTTGCCATTTGCATTATGGGCCTACAGAATGTCGATCTGTACCGCTACAGGGGCAACACCATTCTCCCTTGTGTGTGGAACTAAGGCTGTCTTTCCAATCGAGGTTGAAGTACCTTCACTTTGCATCCTCATGGAATCAAGCCTATCTGAAGCTGAAAGAGAGAGATCCCACTTTGAGCAATTGAACCTGTTGGACGAGAAAAGGCTACTAGCCTTGTGTCATACCCAGGTCTATCAAAGGTGAATCACACGTGCTTACAACAAACATGTTTGTAGTCGAGATCTGAAGGTGAGAGACACGGTACTCAAGAAGATCTTCCCATCCCTCCACATCGATCCAAGAGGGAAATTCAAGCCTAACTGGGAAGGACCTTACGTCATTTGAGAAGTGCTCCCGCGGTACGCCATCCGCCTCGCCACCATGGATGGAGATCACTTTCCTGAGCCCATCAATGCTGGATACGTCCGACGGTTCTACTCCTAGGTTTTCATGGCAAGGTAAGTATTAGCAGAAATGGATACGTGACTGCTTAAGGACCCAGTAACAGAGGCCATCATTTCAAAGCCAAGTAGTTGAAAAGCATCCCTGAACAATTGTATCCTTTGCTACACCTTTTGAGCCATGAGCCTTTCCTTCATAAACAATTCCCAAAAGAAAACTGTGAAAGTATATACATCAACAAAAAAGAAGAAAAAGAGTTATTATCAAATTCAAAAAAAACTAAAAAAGAAAAATTCCAAAAAGAGGATGTCTGAAAAGAAAAGGAAAAAAATAGAAAAGGAAAATTGGGGCATGTACAATCAAAATCCCCCAAGGAAGAAGCGTATTATGGCAACTGGAACCCAGTCAAGGAAACTCATTTAACCCAAAGTACCTTCCAAATCCTAACCTTACCCATGGCCACAATACATCCCAAAGAAAAAGCCCTCTTTAAGGTCTGCGAGTAGTCACAATATCCGTCGACTCAGCATGAGCCAAGCTGAGAGACAACATGAATCCCATTTGGCCGGCTATGACGGAATCAACTTCTATTTGTGGCTTTGAAAAAAAGAAAAGGAAAAGAAAAATAAATAAAAATATACAAGCTCAGAGAAAGATGGACGTAGTGAAAACCCGAATGGGCACTATGGGTAAAAAGAGCAAGTTTGTGCGGACCAAGTGAAAACCTGAAAGGGCGCTGGGGATAAAATGCAAACCCATGGACGTAGTGAAAACCCGAGAGGGCACTACGGGTAAAAAGGGGGAAGCAACGGGCACGACGAAAACCCACCTTGGGCATTGTGAGTAAGAATGTTGAAAGAATAAAAGGTTGAAAGATAATAAGAATGATCCGTTGGTTACCCTGCCCATGCCATCCTTTCCCGACTCCTGACGGGGCCGCTCATGTTAGCTCAAATCGGGGTCCCAACCAAGAATGTCTTAAATGGTCACACCGTCAAACGTATGACCCAGGGTAAGGAGAGAAGAAACGTATGACCCAGGGTAAGGAGAGAAGGCTGATTCAATCCAAAGGGATGGATGTTTTGGCCTCGGTAAAAATTGCTAACCTCAATCAAATCCAATCACGTGAAAGAAGGGTTTGACCATGCTCAAAAGAGGACCCGTCATCCACCCGATAATTAAGGCATCAAACCAAAAAGAAGAAAATGAAAAAAATCACCAAAAAAAAAGAGAGTTAATAATTTTCTTTTCCTAGCACTGTGCACGCCCCACTCCGGGATTATTGGCTCGATGACCGGAAAGGCCACTTTTGTAAAAGATAATAAATTTTCCTTTCCCATTTTCACACCCACACTATGTGCACCACAAGAATAATCAGCACAAACCCCCAGTTTATTAATTTACGAAATCAAAATAGAGAAGAGAAAATCCTTGTAAAAAGATAGATTTCTTTTTTTGATTACAGTCTATACCTGGTTGACACCACATCCCAAAAGATAATATGTGTGATGTCTAGCTTCTGTCGAGCTTCTTTCTTTCTTTTTTACAAAAGTGCAGAAAAATAAATATATATAAAGAAAATATGTATACCAAAAAATAAGTATCTGAATAGGGGTTTCTTACGCCCCTTTCTCTGAGTCTGATTTGTGCAAAAAGATATGTGCAGGATGGAGTGAACGGCCCAGCTCGCGCTTCAAGGCGTAAATCTCTACACGTAGGGCATCCTCTCGTACGTCCCACTCAGTCATCCAGCTACCATGAAGGCTCCTATACCACCTCCGAGATGCATCGGTAGCACAAAGAGCATCATTCAAGGCCCCTCCCAGACGGAGGGCCTCGCACTCGGCTACCTCATCCCTGGCCTCTGCCGTTTCTGCTCTAACCATTTCTTTCTCCAAATGTTCATGCAGAATGCATTTCTCGTCCACTAGTAGCTCAATACTGGCTCAAAGCGTCGATTCCTTCTTTAGCCAAGGCCCTCCTACATCGTTGCTCTCTGCCTGATCCAAATGATTAGCAGTAGGCTACTCGAATAATAGCCAGGCCTCATACTCAAGGGAAGACTGAAATGAATCTCCATGCTCTAAATTACACATGAGCGTCGACTGATGCGTCTCCCAAAGAGCAGGAATCTGATTCATGTCTCCAGAGGACCCTCGAGAAAAGATCAAATCACATGTTTCATCCCGCAAGGCACCTGGTGATAGCAATCGAACTGACGCAGCACTCCAAATGGGAAGTAGAAGGTACTGTCAGTCAATCCTAGGAGGGTGCTGCCCTCATGGTCTCTGGAGTGAACCACGGGGAAGGTTCGATCTAACCAAGGCAGTCTCTATTCTAGCTCTGCATCAATCAGTCAAAGCTTCAACTCTGCTATATCTCCCTGTGGAATCATGTGACACTTGCCCAAGAAGCATCGGACCACCTCACCTCGAAAGATATAAAAGTGAGGCACTGGTCCCAAAATAGAAAGATGCTTACCTAACCATACCTGAAACAGAAGTGGACATCCCCTGAGACACTCCACGTTGCCCAAAGCGAAGGTATCAAGACAATGATATAGCTCAACTAAGACCAAATGCATCACTGATTGGCCCTCCTCCAATTCGGTCAAAATGTCTCAAAGAGCCAGAGAGAAGCTCTCTCCACCGATGAAGAAAAGGACTTCCGAGATGAGACCGAGAGTAAAGGCCTTCACATTGAAGACATTCTGAACCGGCAATTTTTGAAGAGTTTTGTCACCAAAAATTTCTCTTAGGAATTTTATCGAACACCTTGTGGGCCCACCAATGAGACTTTTCTCATATTCACATTTCTTCAAACCCAAAGTAAGGTGGACGGCATTAGCGTAGCCCAGTTTTAGCACGACTCTTGCAAGGCCTCTATGGAGCTTCAGGCCTGACAAATTGGACAGCTCTTCAAGTGTGGGAGATAGTTCCCACTTCCCAAAATGGAATACGTGGACATTCACATCCCAAAAGGAAGTTGTCGCATGAAGTAGTTCCCACCGTGGAGAAACCTAAAGGAAGGACGAGAGGGGCAACAATTCTAGCCAATCTAAATCAATGAGTTCACTCTCATTCAAGCTCGCAAGCCAACTTTTGAGAAAATTGCGCCCTAGGCCGAAAGTGGGGAGTAAATTGGTTTCGGGTCCTCCATGTAAGGGAGGGTTGGAAAGTGGGTCCATTGACATACAAGGATTTTTCAAAGATGTTAAAATTCGATGTAGGACGATGGACCCACCCTTGGGAAAACAAGAAGAGAAAAAGGCAGCAGAAAAAGTCAAGCCAAAGTGAAAAGAGAAGGAAATAGTGTAGTCTCAGGCTATAAAGGCTCCACTGCCCGTTAGGTTTGGCCTGACGCAACGAATAGTTGCGCCAAGCAACTTTCTCCCAGAATTAGCCTGGCGCAAGTAATAGTTGCGCCAAACCAATTTTCCCCCTTTTATAGAAAATATGGGGTTTTTAAGGGGGAGTTTTGAAGTCTTTGCTGGACCCCCTAGCCAGCTTACCAATATTGCATACCTCGACCACATTCATAGACTTAAAAAAGTTTTGAAATGCACCTAACTTTAAATCATTTATTTGTGCAGGAACAATCCTCACCAAGGTATGCAGCCTCAAGGACCATTTACAAGCAATCATCAAATCATCCTGCAGACAATCAGATATAATACAAGGGAAATAGAGCAGGCGATAATGGAAAAAGCATTAACATTCAAGACTGAAAATCATCCAAATCAAATGAAATTAAGTGCCATATCATCTGTTACAAATTGACCAAATATCCCAAAAAGAATTTGTCCCAGAATGTCTAAAACTCAAAACCAAGAGCTATGCCTAATCCTTCCGTGCACCCTTAGACTTTTTGCGACTGCGAGCCGAGCTCTGATATGTCCAAGTCTCTGCCACTCGGGTCCACGCTTGAGCAAGTCAGTTGAGCAAGGAGTGTGATTCTTTTTCTCGAACACGCTGTAAGGTCATACCATAACACATCAATCAATATCAGTCAAAAGAAAAGATAGTGAAGCAACCATCCGGATTAATCAATGAGACACTATCTTGTCCTTCTGAAGGCCATGAAGTTTATGATAGTACTCTGCCTGATGGACTGCCGACTCATAATCCGGCAGGGGAGAGGAACGAAAAAGGAGGTCAGTTGCACGAATCATAATACAGAGAAAGAACATGCAAAGGAAAGGAGGCTTACCCCAGGGACTAATTCAGGTGGGGGAGCCTGCTCTGTGTTAGCAGATATACAGGCCCACTCATCGACTACAACACATAATTTTGTAAGAAAGGCATTATCAAGGCACTTAAAGGCCCCCTGGACCCCGGCGGTCGAACTACCCGAGGCACCCGTGTCAGAGGGGCCTGAAGGGCCAGCACTCGTAGGCTCAGAAGTACCCGTCGCCGCCCCATCATCATCGTCAGAATCACCTCCCTGCTCAAACTGAGAAAAGAAATAGGGTTTCCATTAGTCAAGATCACAAGTCAACAAAAGCTACAAGGAATCGATCTAAAAGAGAAGGAAGAACTACCTGAGAGCGTGGGCCGCCAAAAGCTAAGATGTTTATGATAGGAATGAAGCACGGGAGAAGGGATCGATAAGGCAAAGATTCATACCACATCTGATATTCCTCGGGCATCAAGAGGGTGTTGATAGGGACCTCATTTTGAAGGAATCTGGTAGTGAGCTCCGCTATAGTACCCACCGGTGCCATGACATCTGTAAGAGGAGCCAAGGGCACAACAGGATAGTCTCAATACTGATGAGCCACCCGCTCCCCTAGGTAATAAGCCCTGGCCCAGGCCCCATATAAAAAGATGATGCGACGGTCAATAAAGAGACAAGATGGACCTACAGTCACTCAATCCCAATAAGGAGAACCAATGTAGGGGTCATATATAATCTACCCAAATCAAGGAGCGTCTGATTAGTCAAAAATGCAGCACAATAAAGGGGAAGCTCAAAAATGAAAAGGAAAAATGGCCTTACCTATTTCGATATCAACAAGTCGAATTGGGACCTCAGGCCCATCTCTAGGTGTTTCTTGCCAATGTCCCTGCGGCAGTGCATATTCCAATTACTCAGAAGCAAATAGGTGTTTATCTCAGATTGAAGAAGGGGGCGGTCGGCGTAGCCAGCCCCGCCCCAGTCATATCTATGCACGTCATTCCACTTATCCATGAGGCTAAGCAAGGCTAGGGAGACCCACCCACCGTTAACATTTGTAAAGAGGGTCTTGCCCAGTAGTAGGAGGAGCGAGATGAAGGGCCAACATAACCATGCGCTCCGGCTCAATAAAAATTTTCACTTCTGGCTGCCCCAGATCTAACAACTCATGCAGCTCAAAAAGATTAGATATCCAAGACATCTTGACCTCAACACCATGCAGACTTGTGGAAGGGGGATAAGCCCCTATCAATCGAATGATCTCATCCCGAGCATGCAATGCAAGGTTGGCCACTGGAACACCCCCTATCCGAATCCTCATAATCATGGCCCAATCTATGGGAGTTAGCGTCATCTCGGTCGTGGCCATGTGAAAGGTCATAGTCTCCGGACGGAAATGCTCAATTAGGGCCCTCAGATAGGTCGCATCAGCTCACATGCGGGGCATGAAAGGAACTCTCTAAAATTGGCCTGTCCAAGTAGGAACTTCACGATCGGTGGGAGGTAGCGATAAAACTGCTGAAAGTCCAACCAACCGCTTTGAAACACGATATGGGGCAAGGCCTGCACCAAGGTAAAAGAGGCATCAGATCATGGTAATATAGCAAGGTTGCACAAGGAAGAATAACTAAACTTATCCCTTTACCTTGCCCGCGATACCGAAATTGAAGATATGGATATGCTGTTGATGTAGCAAACCAGCATGGGCGGCCTCGCCTTGCATTTCGTACCAAGAGCCGACAGGGCGCTCCACCATGAAGAATTGCTCTCCCCTGGGACCATAGGCCACTTCCGGCCCCTCTTCCTGTTCCTCCTCCTGCATGTATTCCTCCTCGCTTGACATTCTAGGGCAAATATAAGTAATCATGTCAAGGTTGATCAATGATAAAGAACCATTGTGCTACAGGCCAAGGGAAGGTAAGTACGCCCATCTTTTCTAAATGTTTATAAAATCAATTTTTTTTAAAATCCTTTATTTATGTTTATAAAATCAACAAAAAAATCTTTTCTTTATGTTTGTAAAATCGAAAAAAAACCAAACAAATCCCTATACCTTGTTTGGCAAAAATAAAAACTAAAAAACTAAAAAAATACCTTTACCTTGATTGGCAAAAATAAAAATAAAAAACCAAAAAAATCCCTTTACCTTGTTTGGAAAAAATAAAAAATAAAAACCAAAAAAATCCCTTTACTTTATTTGGCATAAATAAAAACAAAAACTAAAAAAAAAATCCCTCTACTTTATTTACAGACATAAAAACCAAAAATACAAAAAATAATATATAGATTTATGTCCTAATAAAATCCATCAAACAACAAAAAAATATAAGGTATCATTCATACAATAAACTCATCATCAATAAGCATGCGTACAAGAGAAATAAACCATTTATTATCTAAGAAAGCAAAGATCATGATCACATTGCAAGAAAATTCAAGAAAAATCAAGTAAAAAGGGGTTTTAAATGGTTACCCTTAAGGAAAAATGGATCCTTAATTTGGTGTGGAGCTGGTGTTTAATCAACGCGAGCAAGCACCAGCAATGAAGCACGGTAAGGATCAATGCGAGGGAACCCTAGGAGGAGGTTTCGTTTTGGTTTAGAGAGAGGGAGAGAGAAAATTTTAGAATAAACCCCTTTTTGGCTCGGGCTCGAGCATTTTAAAATGCCCCCAGGTTTTGCTTGGCGCATGTATTACATGCGCCAAGTGCTACTTCTGGGTTGGGTTCTGACTAGGTATGGTTTGTACACACCTGGCCTAACCCCTTTTCTTCTATTTTGATTGTTCTATAGGTGCACACACCCCCAAATGGCCTGTCAACTCTCATTTTACTTGCCCGGGAAGCTATGCTAGAATAAATGGATCGAGATCGATGAGCATGCTAAAAGAATCCCGATCACACATAAAATAACAGCGAAAAATCCAAAAAAAATCACATAAAATGATACATAAAATCCAAAAAAAATTCACATAAAATCATAGCAAAAAGCCAAAAAAATTCACATAAAGTCATAGCAAAAAATACCAAAAAAATCCACATAAAATCATAAAAAATTCCATAAAAAAATCCCCATAAAATCATTAAAAAATCCCATATAAGAATCCACATGAAATCATAAAAATCTCCACATAAAATAACTAAAAAATTCTACATAAAATAATAACAAAAAGCGGCATGTACTCCTAAAAAGCGTTGCGACATCTATTCGCTCTGCTTGGGTGGTCGTGCTATATCAATTTCAAGATTGTTGGGTTCCCCAAAGCCCTCGAACTCTGCTTCATGCAGGGGCACCCGTGGCCAGTCAAATGGGGCAATCAATGCCTCATGAGGTTGGAAGCAAGTTGTGGACCTTTGCGTATTTGCTTCGCGCCTATCTTCACGTATGGGTCGATCACCCTCTTACTCTCGGAGCTGTTGGATTCAAAATGAAACTTGAACATCGAACATCGAACATCTTCAATCATCTTGAGAAGCGGATGTTTTTTCTAGCATATTGGGCTTTCGCAACTCTCTCCATCTCAATTATGCCTAGTAATGTCGCTAAGCGCTTGGGAACCGATGACCTTGAGGAACGGACATTTTTCCTGACATATAGGGCTTTCATTTTCTCACCATGTTACTCATCTAATGTTTGAGGTTTGTTTTGAATATAGTGGACCCGTCAGTAATGCCTTGGGCCTCTTCGGATGTCTCTTTTCTTTGGCATTCAATCATTAGTGATCGAATACCAAAGAGGGGCATTTGTAGACACCCAAATTTGGCCCAAGGCCCGATCGAAACATAATTCGAGAGAAGCGCACTTTCGGGCTTCCGATGGCATATTTCGAACCCTTAGGAACCTTCTCTAAACCATAGGAGTCATCCCAAACCCTTAGGAATCACCCCTGATCCCTTAGAAACCTCCCCAAACCTTTAGAAACCAATCCCAACCTCTAGAAACCCTTCTGAACCGATACATAGACTTTCCCAGGAAATGATCAAGATTTGTGCACTTGGACTAGCTAAGATCTTCTATTGTGATCAAATCACATTCCATTAAAAATTAGAAGTCTCCAGCTTTCCAACAAGCCAAGAATCACCCCGATCTGAACGACGCATCAAAAGTTACGGTGATTCAAAGGTTGGGCACACAAAGGGAAATTTTGAACCTGTTGTGAGGTTCATTTGGAGCCTCGCGAGAGTTACTGTGTACTTGGTACAAGTAATACTTGCGCCAAGCCATTTCTCCCCAGAAATGGCCTGGCGCAACTATTAGTTGCGCCAAGCACCAGTGGGCCCCACCTCGGGCAACCAACTTCCCAAAACCTTGTTTCAAACACTATTTTACTATACCTAAGCTTCGCCCATCTATTAATTACGCCAAGCTTAGCTATAGTAACCCTGGGTTTTCTACTCAAATTATGAGATTGGGATTTGACTTATTGACCATCTTGATCCCTTGGGTGTGTTCTGCTTATTCTGTTGTACCCATTCCTATTCTATTTACAACCCTTTGAGTGACTTAAAGCTCTAACCTATCATCCACCATTAAAGCTAGTTTTCACACTTTCCTAGGCTCTAAAAACCCTCCTAACCTCTCCTTTTCCTATAAATAGAGAGGCACCCCTCCCTTAGAAAGGGTTTGAAAATTTTAAAAAGAAAAGAGATTAAGAACTCTCTCTCTCTCTCTTCTTTAGTGCCCCTTTTGTATACAAATTCCAGAACTTCGAACCTCTCTTTAAACGTTACTTCTCCATCCAAATCCTCTAGGTTAGGTGTGAACTACCCCCTAGCCTTCCCTCTCTACCTCTTAGCTATCAAACCCTAGGAGCTAGAACACTGATTCTCACCATATAAGCCATTGGAGCCCACCAAAGCAAGCCTACGCAAGGTTACACAACAATGCAATAAGGGACCAAGTGCTCCAGCTCTCCCCTCTATTCTTCTACCTTCTCGGTTCTTTCTCTATCCTCGCATTTGTGCCGTTATGTCGCCAAAATTTTGGTAGGAACAAAGGGGCACAAATAGGATCTTTGTGCCTTAAAGGCAAGAGGAAGGGCTTTTTACTTCTTTATTTTTATTCTTGTTTTGGCCATAAGTAGAGACCGCATTAAGCTGGTTGATCGGGTGCCTAACACCTTCCTGATCGATAACTGAAGCCCCTACCCAAGAGCCTTTGGCATAGTTCGGTGATTCAAAGTCATATTTGTGGCACTTTGGTACTTATAAAAGTTGATTTAGGTTTCTCGGGACACCAAAAGCTCTGGGTGGCGACTCTAAATTTTTTTTGGAGAGTGCGCATCGTCGCGACGGGTTCGACGAGAATTCACAGTTGCACAACTATGTATTGACCAATTTGACCACTTAGGTAACTTAATTAATTTAATTAGTATACAAAATTAGTTTAGAATTTTAATTTTTGAAAAATATATTTTAAAAAATCCAAAAATGTAGAGGTTTGTAAGTAACTTCACTGAAAACCTTCAGGAGACTACAACTCCACTAGGGATCACCTAGGTATTTAAAGGCTTGTTGTATCTGCTAAATGCAATCGTGCTCCCTATGAAAGTGGCATTTAATTTAAGTTCTTAGTTTATAATTCCTTGTTTGCTAGGGACAAGCAAAACTTAAGTTTGGGGGTGTGATCAATCACATAATATACCAATTTATCACCCTTAACTTAGTGATGTTAGGACTTAGTTTGTTACTGATAAGTTAATGATGCGCAGATATTAAGGAAAATTAGTAAAAGAGAGCAATAATAATAATATTCATCAAAATAAACTCAAAAGAGCAGTAAAAGGCGATTAAACGTAAAAAGATGAGTCACTATATACTAGAAGCTATAAAATCGTGAAAGACGATTGAGCATTGTTACTAAAGAAAAGAATAAGAAATCGTAATTTACAATTCTTTAGAAGATGTTCAAAAAGGTGAAGCGATACAAAAGAAGAAAAAGCGAACAATCTTAATTCAAAGAATCGTCCAGAGAGAAAGCTATGAAAGATAGAAATTCATTATTTACTATTTTCCAAAAAGAGAAGAAAAGAGACAATCATGATTTATGATTGTCCTAATAGAAGCTTTCCTACTACTATTGTTGCTGCTGATCACGTGAAAATCTCCACCGCCATGAACAGAATTAGGACTCTTGAATTAAAAGTTTGACTGATTACAAATTTGAGAGAATGACGAAGAAGAATCTTAAGGGAACTCTACTATTGAATAAAAAAGAACAATCCAGAAGCGCATCAACTAAAGAAAGCAAGTAAGAATAAAATTAGAATTAGAGTTATAATAGAAATCTTTTATTTCTTTTATTAGAATTAGAACTTTTAAACCAACTCCTCATGATCTATAAATAAAAGAGCTCGGTGTAGGAATAAATCATCGAAGAGTAGATTTTTATTGCTTTGTAGATTAGATATCTAAGGTTTCTCAAGAGAAATTAACGTCTGAAATTGGGAGCTGAAGATTAGTATAGATATTTGTAGTTTCTCAAAAGCAATTGATGGGTGCAGCTGAGGGGTGAAAGATATAATTTTATTGCTATCTAGTTTAGATTTTATTTTATTTTATTTCTTTCTTTGTAAGCATCTTAGAGTTTAATTTGAATTGATGACTTAGATTGAAGTTTGCAGATTAGTGCAATGGTTTTTACTTTTCCATCCTCAGTTTTCTAGAATTTGATTGACGCCCAAGTTTTAGGAGATTGTTGATTAGATTAAATCTATATTGATAGGATTCTAATTTTGATTGATGACGAATACTAGGATACTTGAGATATAGTGTTGTGGTACTGTTTAAATTTCATAAATATCTTATAGCAGAAAATTGTGATTGACGACCATAATCAAACGTAAAAAGATGAGTCGCTATATACTGGACGGTACAAAATCGTAAAAGACGATTGAGCATTGTTACTAAAGAAAAGAATAAGAAATCGTAATTTACAATTCTTTAGAAGACGTTCAAAAAGCTGAAGCGATACAGAAGAAGAAAAAGCGAACAATCTTAATTCAGAGAATCGTCCAGAGAGAAAGCTATGAAAGATAGAAATTCGTTATTTACTATTTTCTAAAAGAGAAGAAAAGAGACAATCATGATTTACGATTGTCCTAATAGAAGCTTTCCTACTGATGTTGCTGCTGTTGATAACATGAAAATCTCCACCGCCGTGAACAGAATTAGGACTCTTGAATTAGAAGTTTGACTGATTACAGATCTGGGAGATTGACGAAGAAGAATCTTAAGGGGACTCTACTATTGAATAAAAATGAACAATCCAGAAGCGCATCAACTAAACAAAGCAAGGAAGAATAAAATTAGAATTAGAGTTAGAACTTGTAAACCGACTCCTTATGATCTATAAATAAGAGAGCTCAGTGTAGGAATAAATGATCGAAGAGTAGATTTTTATTGCTTTATAGATTAGATATCCAAGGTTTCTCAAGAGCAATTGACGACTGTAATTAAGAGCTGAAGATTAGTATAGATATTTATAGTTTCTCAAAAGCAATTGATGACAGCGACTGAGGGGTGAAAGATATAATTTTATTGCTTTCTAGTTTAGATTTTATTTTCTTTTATTTCCTACTTTGTAAGCATCTTCAGAGTTTAATTTGAATTGATGACTTAGATTAAAGTTTGCAGATTAGTATAATGGTTTTTACTTTTCCATCCTCAGTTTTCTAGAATTTGATTGACGCCCAAGTTTTAAGAGATTGTTGATTAGATTAAATCTATATTGATAGGATTCTAGTTTTGATTGACGACGGATACTAGGATACTTGAGATATAGTGTTGTGGTACTATTTAAATTTCATAAATATCTGATAGCAAAAGATTGTGATTGACGACCATAATCAAACTAAAAAGATGAGTCGCTATATACTGGAAGCTACAAAATCGTGAAAGATGATTGAGCATTGTTATTAAAGAAAATAATAAGAGATCGTAATTTACAATTCTTTAGAAGACGTTCGAAAAGCCGAAGCGATACAAAAGAAGAAAAAGCGAACAATCTTAATTCAGAGAATCGTCCAGAGAGAAAGCTATGAAAGATAGAAAATCATTATTTACTATTTTCTAAAAAGAGAAGAAAAGAGATAATCATGATTTACGATTGTCCTAATAGAAGCTTTCCAACTGTTGTTGCTGCTGCTGATCACGTGAAAATCTCCACCGCCATGAACAGAATTTGGACTCTTGAATTAGAAGTTTGACTGATTACAGATCTGGGAGATTGACGAAGAAGAATCTTAAGGGGACTCTACTATTGAATAAAAATGAACAATCCAGAAGCACATCAACTAAACAAAGCAAGGAAGAATAAAATTAGAATTAGTGTTATAATAGAAATCTTTTATTTCTTTTATTCGAATTAGAACTTGTAAACCAGCTCCTTATGATCTATAAATAAGAGAGCTCAGTGTAGGAATAAATCATCGAAGAGTAGATTTTTACTGCTTTGTAGATTAGATATCCAAGGTTTCTCAAGAGAAATTGACAACTGCAATTGGGAGCTGAAGATTAGTATAGATATTTATAGTTTCTCATAAGCAATTGATGACTGCGGCTGAGGGGTGAAAGATATAATTTTATTGCTTTCTAGTTTAGATTTTATGTTCTTTTATTTCCTGCTTTGTAAGCATCTTCAGAGTTTAATTTGAATTGATGACTTAGATTGGAGTTTGCAGATTAGTGTAATGGCTTTTACTTTTCCATCCTCAGTTTTCTAGAATTTGATTGATACCCAAGTTTTAGGAGATTGCGGATTAGATTAAATCTATATTGATAGGATTCTAGTTTTGATTGACGACGAATACTAGGATACTTGAGATATAGTGTTGCGGTACTGTTTAAATTTCATAAATATCTGATAGCAGAAGATTGTGATTGATGACCATAATCTAAAGTTTGAAGATTAGGATTTATTTTCTCTAATTTAGATTAATAAACAATTTTTTATTCATATTTCTCTTGTAGTTTAGCATCTTAAAAGATAAGTATAAGTTTTCGAAAGAATTAAATTAATATAATATAACTTGTCTATGTGGGTACGATCTTTTGCTAGTACTATAATTTCTATTGTGCACTTGCAATAGGTTAAGACTTAATTAGATGACATAAACAAGCAGCTTAACACCTACAGACAACTTTCCAACAACCTGTAAATAACCCTAAACAACTCTACGAGATGCCTCACCCTATCGAAAAATTAAAGAAGGTCCCTCTCGACAAGGAGGCCCCGACCACAAAAGATTTATCAAAAGAAGAAGTTAAAAGCCGGCACACATACTTCAACAAATCTCACATCATCCATAACATAAATGCAAACATAACTTCTCTCTCATCCCTGATCGATCAGATCGAGAAGAATCGATGGTCCCAAAGCAGATTTTCGAACTATCAATCCGTCCGCTTAACATCGCTCACTAATCGACTTTCTGAGTCAATCTCTGCTTAAGGAACTGATGTTGTACCATAACATAATTACAGAACAATATATATATATATATATATATATATATATATATACATATATCATCTGTCCAACAATATCTTTGATTTATAACTCTTACCCTACCGAAAACTCGAAGTCGCGGAGCTGGTGCTAAGAAACAATGCCTACCCAATCACATCACCTGAAGGGAATCAAAGCCCATGTGGAAAATACTTATATTATCTCGGCAACATGCCCAGGAAACAACAAGAGGGGAAGGACTTCCTAAACCCCAAAATGCTACCCCTAACTCGATCATCATATCTCATAGCCTAAATAGGCATACTTATATATTTATCATCCTCATAGTCGTCGGAAGGCATTCGCCAGTCGTAGGTCATTATTTTTAAAAAATATTTTGGGAATCATCTGACTCATTGACCACCTTCTTATTCGGGCAAGTTGATCGAAAGGACTAGTGGATCATGAAACTCTCTTTCTGAAATGTAGAAAACTCTGGATTCTCACACACCCTCCAGCCATTGGAATTGATGTTAGTGCAGAAAAAATGAAAATGCAAGGTTCCATCAAACCTCATAATTCTTGCGTTAGTAGGTTGTTTCAAAAAATATATATAGATAAAAAAGAAGTACAACCGAGCGAGAGTAATATGACGAATGAACAGTCAATAAATTCAGGGAAGCATAAGCAAATGGTGAGGGCAATCCTGGTAATCATATTAGGGAAGTATAAGTAAGTCATGAGGGCATCCCTGATATCTTCACACTACTAGATATCTTCGTATGATGCTGGGAGGAGGACAAAACCCCTACTCACAATGGAATTTGATGATTTGATGGTGTTGAACCATTATGAAGAGTTCAATTATGGCACCACAGTACCACCCGAGAAGAAAGTAATTATCTACTATTTGAAAATTGGTTAAATAAGAAGCTATTCTCAAATCAATAAACCTTACCTCCCCTTCCCCCCTCTATTTTCTTTTCGGACAATGAGTCAATTGACTTTCAAAATCTCTTCAGAATAAAATCGAAAACTCTTGAATGGCAAATGATGCAGTCACACATTACCTAACATTCATCCCAACCTCCCTAAAAACTACGATACATGATGATCATTCAACACTTACACAATCAAGCCTGGCATGTGGCCAAAATAATCAAATTGCTTCCCTACATGGCACCATTATAAATATACTCCAGGACATCTGTGAGGCGGATAAAAGTCCCTACCATCATTTGACACTAGGGCATTTTTTTAAGAGCGCTAGCACCTTGGTAGCGATACTCAGGTCATGAGACTGACACCCCAAACTAGGGCATTTTTTTTTCAGGTTATTCCTTACTTTTCTGCCATGGGACCAAAAACATCTAAAACAATACAAATAAGAAACATATAATAATAAACATGAATAAATATAAATAAAACGAATACAATAAACAAAACACTGCTATATTTATGATAAAAATTTTACAGGTACCACCGGAGGCATACCTCCTGAACATACAACCCAAAACGAAAACCTAGGACCTGAACATACAGCTTAAAATAAACACGAAACCCAAAATGGACACAAAGCCCAAAACAATAATGTGCAGAACGTCCAATCAGAAGCAACAGAAAAGTGAGGGGAATTGGTTGGGTAACACCCATTCCATCCATTTGGAGAACCTCCTTCCCGCCATCTTCACCTCCTAACAATAATGAAGGATATACATCGCACCTCAATCCCAATACCCCCCAAAGCCACAGCGACATCTCTAAATACACCACCATTTGGGACCAGTTCAGGACGAAGAACGTGCGAAACAACGAGCATCGAAAGAAACCACATCACAATCGGATGGTCGGATCACGCGATATCACTAAAACACAGAAATCGGGATACTTCAAACTCAGGTTGAATAGAAAACAGAATAAATAGAAAAGAATGAAGAAAACTAAAGAAAAATGCAGAAAACTTGGGCATATATAGACGCTCGATGAATTAAGCACCTAAAATACGGTGCACAATCCAATTAAGTGCAGGCACAATCACTCGTATTCCGAATTAAACTCCACACTACAAGTGCGCGATTCATCTTTCGTCACCACGAAAATCCTGACGAACCGATCCCACACTGAAGACCCCGCACGAAATTGAATTAAATGCTTACACTGAAACACAGAATTCTAAAGGTCACCTGCATAATGACCTGGTAATGCTTCAATCATGCACACTGATCAAAAAGTATAATTGGATTCCACCCACACACTCTGATGCGTAATTGACCCCTCAAACCTCTCGATCACGCGCTCCCTCCTAGGTGCACAATTGAATTAAGTGCCCAGACCAGAGCGCGCAATTCACCAGCCATAACGCACTCCTCAAACACGACAAGTACTTCAGACAAAATAAACATATGCCCTATACAAAGACCTTAAACGAAACAAGTATGCAAAATAATATGTCCTATCGCAATAAGACACATACATAATCATCTTGACCCATCACAAACTGATTAGGGATGAGCACATCTCCCCGTTGTCCCATTGTGACACATAACAAAAAATAATGATGACAAAGTAGCCACACGCACTACTCGTCCCATAACGATCAAGATCGATGTCCCTTATCCCATCGCGTAACCGGCCAGAGAGGGAGAGAGAGCCATTGATATCCCATCACACATCCCCATAATAATGCACGTCCCATCACGACACGATGCACGTATCCAACACTATCCCAACACCTAAGCTCATCGGCATAAATCAACCATGCCCTCATGACCCATCGTGAGACTAAAACCCCGCCATATCCCCAAGGCCAAAGGCAAGTCTCGTCATGATCTTAAGACATTACCTACCAAAGAAAGGCACCATCATTGTCCCATCATGACGTCAAAATAGCCAAAGAGTCATCAGACCAACACCCCATCGCACACTCATAAACAAGTCCTGTCGTGATACAACTACAATTTTATCTTGTCATATAACCCAAGATCTGCCAAAGAAAGAAATAAACATAGCTTTCCCATTGCATAAACAAGAACGTCCCACCGCCGATTACGCTTCCCCAAAATTTTGTCGCAACCCACCATGGCACGCAACTAGAAGGAGAGGGTCAGCCAATGTTCCTTCGTAAATAGTCAAACCTCCCTCCAAATGTCGTGCCCTGACAATCATCGCATCCCATCATGACAACTCCTGAATGCTCCATCACGCAGTAATTGTCAGACTCCACCGCAGTAGAAACACACAACCACCGATAGAAAAGAGAGGAATCCCTTCGATATTCCATCGCACCCATCGAACATCGAAGTCCCATCATGAATATCCCATTAGGCAATCCAGAAGTTCCATCACACCAACGAGCATCAGGCCCCTCTATAATAAAAAATAAAGGAGATAAAACCCTCTGATGTCCCATCACAACACAACAACGAGGGCAACAGCCAGCCAATCCCATCGCAAGCAAAAGCCTCCCACCGGCAACAAATCTGGTAAGTATTACCACCTTCATCTACTTGATATTCCTTGTAAAATATAGTTAGATAATATTAAGTTAAATATTTTCAAAACCCATCTCTCTCAACTCGCGAATCATTGTAGTCCTCCCGTAAGAGACAATCATCAGTATTCGTCAAGAAGGTCAGACAAAGTATTCAGCATACCAAGCGTCATCTTGACAACCACACAAATGGTCAGGTCTGCATATCGTGCTCTAGTGGATCTACTCAGAGACATCTCGGAAGCCACATTTTCCACAGGTTTACCACCGAATTGATCTTAAGCTAAAAATCTCCAAATTTCCTGCTCTAGTGGATCTACTCATCGCCCTAATCCGTTCTCTCCCTTGGGAAACCAAACACTGAGTATGCTCAACTCTAAGAAATCACAAATTTCCACTGGAAAAGGATACCTAACGGGCCATTGGTGTGAGAAATGATGTGCTCGGTCTGACATGACTTACGAAAGCCTTCACCATTACATGATATTACATCTTATTATCTGGTCACTTGACCTTATCTCAAGACATTCGTATGATGCCCCCTGCTACCATGTTAGCACCATTTTCTTCCCGTTTGACTGCCCTTACAGCAGGTCACAACATGAGATGGGATGCCACTTGCAGCCGCAGATCAGGATATGACCACCCTCCCTTCTGTCTGACTGCCCCTTACAGCAGGTCGCGACATGAGACAAGACGCCACTTGCACCCACAGATGAGGATATAAATATTGATTGTGTCAATTTCTCCTCGTTTGACTGCCAGTTGCAGCAGGTCGTGACATACGACAGGATGTCACTTGCACCAGCAGATGAGGATACACCTCTCGATAGTTATCACAGGGCCCCCGAATGCTCCCTTTTAGCTTGTGCTGATAGATAAGAGGGCCAAGCATTTCATGTCAGCACCCCAATTCACACTTGTCATTTCTCAAAAAAATGAGAAGGCACCTCGGAAGAAGGGTGTCTACTTCTTCGACGCATTCTTATTCCACAAGAATGCACCGTAGAGGGGCAGCTATAGACAACCCAATTTTCCCCTCTCAGAGCATACAAACCTATTTGGTCAACCTTTGACTTTGCCTATGACTTCCAAAAAGGGACTCACCCATTTCGAAAGCCTTAAAACCCTAAATAGGAAACTATATACTGAAATAATAGTATATGGTCAAAGCACAGGCTAAAATAATAGCTCTGTGGCTTGGACCCAAGTAAACCCCAGAAGGCCCCGAATTACGCACCCTCATAGAGGTGCACAATTCAATTGCACGTCCCATTGCTTGTGTGCAACTGGTCCCATTTGAACCAGGCATGTTCCTCTTGTGGATAGCCTTAAGACATGATTTTGCGCCCTACCCAGTGCGCGTAATAAATTGCATGCCCCACCACCAACGTGCAATTGGTCCCACTTGGACTAGTCTTAACCTTTCGTAGACTGCCTTGAGACCTGCATATGAGTTCTCACCAGTGCACGTAATCAATTACACGCTCTTACACCCACGCGTAATTGGTCCCCAGTTGGACCTGACCTCTAATTCCCATGACCGCCCAAATTCCCCTATTAAGCACCTATAAACTAGTGCTTAATTGGATTGTGCATGCTATACAGGGCATGCAATTAGTTCTAATTAGACTGCAACTAGGATACCCGACTGAGTCAGTCAGCCGGTCACTCACTGAGTCGGTCATCGACTTAGAGTGATTAAGCGCTCGAGATTGGGCATGTAAACCAATTAAGCGCACCAGATGGGGCGCGTAATTGGATTCGATCGGCTAATTATGCACCTCCCACAAGGCACGTAATTACTCATATACCTATAAATAGACCTCCCTACTATACCAATTAACACATCCAACAATCAAATTTTCTAGTTCCTCTCTTCCAAGCTTAGGGATTTTGAGATTCTCTCTTCAGCGCCCGACTTCAGGTAATCTCTTAGGTTCTAGTTTCTAGTTCTTAATTCCTAGTTTCTAGTTCTTAATTCCTAGTTTCTAGTTCTCAATTCTAGTTTCTAGTTCTTAACTTTTAAGTTCTAATTCTTAATTTTTGCCCCAGCTCTTAATTTTTATTCTAGTTCCTAATCCTAGTTCTTAATTCTTAAGTTCTAGATTTCAATCCTTAGTTCCTGTTGAGAACTGGAAAATACCATTTTCCACCCCTTAACCTGGGACTTGATAGACCTTTGAGAGAACTAAATAAGTGTTTTAAGTGTTTGTTTCACAGCTAACAATAAAGGCAGGCTTAACCCTGAAAGCAGCCTAAAAATGCAAAAAAGATGATGATCCATGTTGATCCGGAGAAAGAAGGAGAAGGGACAACCTCACTAGCTGTCAAAATGCCTAAACTAAAGAGGACAAAGGCCTGGTTTCAACCTGGAAAGAGGTGTGGAGCTATTCGAATAGAAAAATGCATTACAGATTACTTTTTGAAAAGAATCTGAACTTTTTGAAAAGAATCTAAACTTTTCGAAACGAACCTGAACTTTGTGAAAAGAACCAAAAGCTCCAAGCTTAGCTTTCGAATAGCACCTGAACTCTTTGAAAGGATTTCTGACCTATTCGAAAAGAAGAGAACTCCTTGCGAACAGCACTAGAACTGTGCGAAAAGAGCTTCAGAAGTCACAGTACCTTGCGAAAAGTTCTCCAAACTGTACGAAATGGTATTCTGAAGATTCCTAGCGTCTGCAAGGGTAATTCAGTAATCTCTGCATGCGCCCCAATGCATTTAAAAACCCAGGGACATTTTGAAAGATTCTGAGCACGAACCAAAGGCATATTCCACCCCATGTGAACACCCGAAGATGAAATCACTTGGCGGGAACTTCTAGAAGCTCTAATAGATTTTTGAATTACATAATAGAATTGATGCTTCTGTCATCTGATTGGCTGAACCAGATCAAACAGTTCTGATTGGCCAAAACAGATCTTGATCCTTGTGCTCGACTCCTATTGGTTAATACAGATTTAACCAATTCTGATTGGTTGATACACATCTGAGCTAGACTTGGGGAAAACTATAAATAGATGAACCATTTGCCCAATTTGGGTATCTAGATTTTGAGTTTCATTTCTATTACCTCATTTCCATTTCAAATAGCTTGTCTGAAATTTCTGTAATAGCCTAGCTTTTATTTGTAATTGAGAGTTGTGAGATATCTCTGTACTTCACGTGAGAATTGTATTCAAGACTACAAATCCAAGAGCTGTTTAAGCTGTGCTCTGTAATTGTAATGGTGAATTTGAAAAGGTTGCTATGAACCGTCCGTTCTCAATTGGATTCGTGTTAAGGGTTCCTTGTGATCTCCTTATTTCATTAGATTCCTTTAGATTTACTGTTTTTAAAGCAATTTCCCTTAATTCATTATCCCTGTGAGAATTGGCGTTTGTAACCTAATTTCTCACAGCATTTGTAGTGGTGTTTTTTGTTCTGAATCACGGATTCGAATTGAAGACTATTGGATGATCTGTGTCCATTGAAGTGGACAGACCATAGCCATAAGTCCAACTCAATTCCAATCCTTGAGTTGGATTACTTTCTCTTGCATCTGTGCTGGTAGCCAGATGAAGATTGGATAATATCTCATTTGTTTAACATTTATTCTCATTCTGCAATCAAGTACTAAATCAAAGTTAGATATTATTTCTCCATTCTTATTAATTTGCATCAAATCTCTCCAACTCGGATCTGGATCATTTAGTTTTAATTTTTACTTTTATCATTTAGTTAATGTGACAAATTCAACCTCCCATCTTATGTGCTTTGTATATAGGATAAGAGGTCAGATCTGGTAGCTCAGATATGAAGGTTTATCTTACATTTTAAATCAATTCCCTGTGGACAATCTTTTACTCACTTACATTTAAAACTTGCTACAATTGGCCCTGATCTTGCAGGCAAATTAAGTTCTCTCTGTGCTGATATTTCTTTATTCTTTTTAGTTTTCTAAATTCAGGACAATTCATCATCTGTAAATCTATTTTTAAAACACAAATAAATCATGCACACTTAGAATCAACAACAGACTGCTGGGATAGGTGATGGGATAGGTGCTGTGATAGGTGAGGTGGGCAAGATGATGGTCTCCTCAACAATAGGTACAGCTAAAGAGCTGGTTACCTCAACAACGGTGGTAGGTTCAATGGCAACTGCAGGTGCAATAGGTGAAGCTAAAGAGCTGGTCACCTCAAGTTAAGGTATAGCAGCCTCCTGGCCTGGCTCAGCTTCTTCCCTCATTTTATTCAACATGGTTTGGCTTGTAGACCAAGCCCTCTTCCCAAAAGCAGGAGGGAAGATAATCTCAAATGGCTCTTGCTCATCAATGTCAAATTTGGCCCTTAGTAGGGCTGTGATCAACCTTCCAAATGGTATTCCAGCTATTTTCTGTTCCTTCTTCATCTTGGCACTGATGTCAGGCATGGCTTCAAAAATTAGTATAGGAGCATTGAAGAATTGCCCTTTAGAAAAATGAAAGAGGGCCTCCAAAATGGGTGTCCTTCTTTCCTGACTGTGCCCAGTGACATAAAAACACCCTCTCAAAATGGAATCCACCAGTAAACATTGGGGTGCTAAGTTTGTCCTCATGATGGACTGCCCACTTCCAACTATGCCTTTGGTTAGATGGGCAGCTATATCTCTAAAAGTAGTTGTCTCTGGTGCAGCTAAAGGACCAGCAGGATCATATTGGAATGGTATCCCCAAGGCATTTCTAATATCTTCATAAGTGACTGTTAGATCACAATCATCAATGAAAATTACAAGTGTTGGGACATCAGCATCCTTCTCAGTTACTTTCACCATGTTTTGGTACCATAATCGCACCATTCTTAGATAAATTTTCTCTAGAAGAGGGGTTAGAATGTTGCTCAGTGAAGCATCCCTGATGTAGTTCAATGATAGCTTATATTCAGGTTTGTTCGAGAAAAAATTCTCATCAACAATAAGCTCTGGAATCAGCTTCTGAGCTTCAATGAAAGGGTTTGGCAGTACCAAATGTATAGGAAGAGGAGGAAGCTCAGACTCAGGACTAGGGTCAGCTGTTGGGATGGGTTCCTCAAGTCTAACCTTCTTTCCTTTCTCAATCTTATTAGTCTTATCCATTGACAGTTTCCTCCTGGCTGAAGTTTTGGCTTTTCCTTTGGTGGAGGGTTTACTAACTTTCTTAGCAGAAGACCTAGGGAACATCGCAGCCAGCGATTTTTCAGCCTTCCCCATTTTAACAATTTCTAAACACTTCTTCAAATAGTTCCTCCTTTTAACAACAATTAACTACCAACTCTCTGGAATCCCAGACAATGTATGTTTACAAAAAAAAATCAAATTTTGAAAGCACAAACAGAGCATATGGAGAGAAAAATACCAAAACCTAGGGTTTGCTCAAAATCTCTGACCGCTTGATCAAATCCACCAAAACCAGAGGCAAAATGTTCTTCTTTTCAAGCTTAATCAGTGGCAAAGAAATGAAGGCAATTCATTCTGAGCTCCCGAAGAACGTAGAGATGGAAAAATTGGGTTTTCCGTGAAACAAGATGGGCTGGAATGCTGTCGAATATGAAAACCTTGCTTCGAATGGGTTTAAATATGCTTAAATTGATTTCGCAAAGCCTTATTGAAGTTTTCGAAAAGTTCAAAAAAGTCCTTTTCTAAAAGAAGAATGGCATCAGTACCATTCAAAAAATAAAAGGCTCCAGACAAAACTATTCGAAAAGCAAAAGGCTCCAGAAACAACTATTCGAAAAGCAAAAGGCTCTAAAAACAACTATTGGAAAAGCAAAAGGCTCCAGAAACAACTATTCGAAAACCAAAAGGCTCCAGAAACAACTATTCAAAAAGCATATTCATTCTTTTTGAACAATTGTGGTTACATGTTCAGATCCTTTTCGAAAAGAAGATTATACTTTTCGAAATGAATTTTTCTTTACGAAATGATTGTAAAACTTTTCAAAAATTATGAACAAAAGTTATGAAGTACAGAATTCAAATTTAACCACAAAACTTTCAGAACTTATGATTCCTCAAAGAAAATTTAACTAAAACATGACTAAAACAGAGAAAAAACAATTATAAAACAATTCAAAAATCACAGAACAGAGACAGTTACAATACATATGATACAGTTGTGTGACATCAGATTTGTGGAGGCTCTTGATGATAGATGGTCATCACAGGCTCCAGAATATTTTCAATGCATGGTTTGAGCCTCTGACCATTTACTTTCAAGGTTCTCCCATCACTTGGGTCCATAATTTTAACAGCTCCAGATGGAGATGCATGAATGACAGTATATGGACCTTCCCATTTGGATCTCAGCTTTCCTGGAAAAAACTTGAGTTTTGAATTGAATAACCATACCTTGGTGCTAGCTGTGAATTCTTTTCTCAACAGATTTTTATCATAGAAAGCCTTAACTTTTTCTTTGTAAGATCTTGCATTGGTGTATGCATCCATCCTCAGCTCTTCCAACTCAGAGAGCTGCAGTTTTCTGTGATTACCAGCAGTAGTAAGATCCATGTTTAAAGTTTTAATGGCCCAAAAGGCCATATATTCTAACTCCACTAGTAAATGGCATGCTTTACCATAGACCAATCTGAATGGGGACATGCCAATTGGGATTTTATAGGCTGTCCTATATGCCCACAATGAATCATTTAGCTTAAGGGACCAATCCTTTCTGTCCTTCCTCACAGTCTTTTTCAGTATATGTTTGATTTCTCTGTTGAAAATCTCCACTTGTCCTCTGGTCTGTGGATGATATGGAGTAGCTACTCTGTGAGTCACAGAGTACTTTTTCAATAGAGCTTCAAAATTCTTATTACAAAAATGGCTCCCCCCATCACTGATAATGGCTCTGAGGGAACCAAACCTGGAAAAAATATTATTCTTTAAGAATTTAAGGACAACTCTGTGGTCATTGGTTCTAGTGGTTGTGGCTTCAACCCATTTGGATACATAATCCACAGCTACTAAAATGAAATTAAAACCATTTGAAGGAGGAAAAGGTCCCATAAAATCTATCCCCAAATATCAAACAATTCAACTACCAAAATGGGTTGTAAAGGCATTGAATTTATCTTGGAAATGCCACCCAATCTCTGGCAATTCTGACAAGACTTACAGTGCTGCAGTGCATCTTTGAAGAGTGTGGGCCAATAAAATCCACAATGTAAAACTTTCGCAGCAATTTTGTTTCCACTAAAATGACCTCTACAGGCCTGTTCATGACACATGGAAAGTATGTTGTGGAAGTCTTCTTCATGGACACATCTTCTAATTATTTGGTCTGCACAAATCTTGAACAGGTAAGGATCCTCCCAAATAAAGTGTTTAACCTTTGAAAAGAAGAGATATTTATCCATTTTATTATAGTGTTGAGGGGCCCTCCTAGTAGCCAAAAAGTTGACTATATTTGCAAACCAAGGGGTATGCACACTGATAGCAAAAAGTTGCTCATCAGGAAAAGAGTCATTGATAGGCAACCTATCAATCTTAGCAGTTATAATTCTAGACAGGTGATCAGCCACCACATTTTTCACACCCTTTTTGTCTTTAATCTGTAAATCAAACTCCTGTAATAGGAGGATCCACCTGATTAATCTTGGTTTGGTATCCTTCTTAGACAGATGGTCTTTCAGGGCTGAGTGGTCAGTGAACACCACAATTTGTGAACCCAAAACATATGACCTGAATTTCTCCAAAGCAAAAACAACTGCCAGCAGCTCTTTCTCAGTTGTTGTGTAATTGAGTTGTGCATCAATCATTGATCTACTGGCATAAGCTATGACATGAGGTAGCTTGTCCTTTCTCTGCCCAAGAACAGCTCCCAAAGCATAATCTGATGCATCACACATCAGCTCAAAAGGCAGTGAATAATCTGGAGACTGTAGTATTGGAGCTAAAATCAAACAATTTTTTAAGAATTCAAATGTCTTAAGGCATTCATCATTGAAAACAAAAGGGACATCTTGGCACAATAAATGGCAAAGAGGCTTGGATATTTTACTGAAGTCCTTAATGAACCTCCTGTAAAATCCAGCATGCCCCAAAAAACTTCTAATTTGCTTAACAATTTGGGAGGAGGCAAATGTGCAATTAAATCAATTTTTACTCTGTCCACCTCAATGCCCTTATGGGAGACAACATGACCAAGGACAATGCCTTGGGTGACCATGAAATGGCTCTTCTCCCAGCTCAAAACTAAATTAGTTTCCTCACATCTCTGTAACACCAAGCTGAGATGATGTAAACACTGGGCAAAACTGTCTTCATATATTTGAAAAGTCATCCATAAAAATCTTCATAAATTGGTCAATCATATCAGAGAAAATAGAGTACATACATCTTTGAAAGGTAGCAGGAGTATTACAAAGACCAAAAGTCATCCTCCTATAGGCAAAAGTGTCGAAGGGGCAAGTGAATGTAGTCTTTTCCTGATCTTGTGGATACACAGGAATCTGGTTGTAACCAGAATAACCATCAAAAAAATAGTAATAAGCTTTTCCTACTAACTTATCTAAAATCTGATCAATGAATGGAAGAGGGAAATGGTCCTTTCTGGTCATTGTGTTTAGCTTTCTGTAATCAATACAGACCCTCCAACCAGTTGTTTATCTGGTTGAAATGAGCTCACCAGAATCTGAGGTTACAACAGTGATTCCAGATTTCTTAGATACCACCTGTGTAGGTGCCACCCAAGCTGAATCTGAGATGGGGTAAATGACCCCAGCATCCAACAACTTAACAACCTCCTTCATGATCACTTCTTGCATATGAGGGTTCAGCCTCCTTTGCATTTCTCTAGAAGGCTTTGCATCTTCTTCCAAGTGAATTTTATGCATGCAAACAACTGGATTGATTCCTCCCAAATCAGCAATAGTCCAGCCAATTGCCCTCTTATGTTGTTTCAATACAATCAACAACTCTTCCTCCTGCTCCTCAGTGAGGGAGGAAGAAATAATCACAGGCAATGTTTTATGGTCTCCTAAAAACACATATTTCAAATTTTCTGGCAACTGTTTCAGCTCTACATCAGGTGGGCTAAGAAAAGAAGGTAACAAAGGTACCTTGGCTGTTTGTGGAAGGGGAAAAACAGCAAGTTTTCATGAAGAAAATCTTGCTGATTGGACATGAGTTTCTTGCACAGCATTAACCTCCTCAGACTTTGAGGCACAAACTGTCTCTTCCACAGAATTTCTCCAAACATCTTCAAAATCTGTGGTTAAATCTTTACACTGCAAGAACTATGGTAAAGTTTCTTCTACCAGTTCATCCAACAAATCAACAAGAAAGCATTCCTCAGAACTGAATTGAGGCTGGGTAACTGCATTGTAAACATTTAACTTTACCTTCATATTTCCAAAAGACACTTCCATAATACCAGACCTGCATTGAATGCAAGCATTGGCTGTAGCCAGGAATGGTCTCCCCAAAATGACAGGGATGGAAGTTCTGCTTTTTGTGGGTTCCATATCCAGTACCAGAAAATCAGCAGGGTAGAAAAACTTATCTACTCCTACCAACACATCCTCAATTACCCCAACTGGCTTTCTTTCAGATCTGTCTGCTAATTGTAACACCACATGAGTGGGTTTTAATTCTCCCAAACCTAGTTTCTCATATACAGAATATGGAAGCAGGTTGACACTAGCACCCAAATCTAATAAAGCCTTTTCAATGGTATGTTCCCCAATAATGCAAGGGATTGTGGGGATTCCAGGATCTTGGAGTTTAGGAGGTGTGGCAATGGACAAAACCTATTTAACTCTTTCCACAGTAAAGACCTTCTTGGATAACTGGATCCTAGATTGTCTTTTGTGCGTGCAAATGTCCTTCAAAAATTTTGCATAGGCTGGGACTTGCTTGATTGCATCAAGCAATGGAAGATTTATCTTGACTTGCTTGAAAGTCTCAATTATTTCGTCTATTTTTGTATTTCCTTTATCAGAAGGAGATGCAGATTTCATGGCATGGGGAAATGGTAAATGAGGAACTAGTCCTTCATTTACAGCTTTAGAATCATCACCAGAATATTTTTGATTTTTCTGTTTTTCATTTTTTTTATTTTTCTGAGGTACATCAGCACCCCCAATGCTAACATCATGCTGCTCCTGCTGCATGTTCCTAGCAGTTTCCTTATTTTTTTCTTCTTCTTTTTCTCTATCCACATTGTTATTTACAACTCTTCCACTTCGCAAAGTAGTGATTGCTTTTACTTCTTCATATGAAATAGAAGCCTCTCCAACCATGAACTGTCCTTTGGGATTGTTCAAGGATTGACAGGGTAACCTACCTTCCTCTCTTTTGGCCAAAGCATTTGAAAGTTGACCCAATGTATCTTCAATCTTCTTTATACTCTGACTGTGAAAGTTTACAGTCTAAGTTAAAGATCCTAAATTCTGGAGTGAGGTTAGAACTTGGTCTTCCAAAGAAGGGGATCTGGAAGGAGGCTGAGCTGTGACAGATTGGTGCACAGGGTGTGCCATCTGTTGTGGAATGGGCTGCTGAAAATTAGGCTTGGTATAGAAATTCTGCTGGTAAGGTTGAGTAGTTTTGAAAGGTATTTGGTGCTTTGGTTGCTGCTGTTGTTGTGTTTGATAATTGCCCTGGCTCCATCTTAAATTGGGGTGCCCTCTCCATGCATATTCATTAGATTGCAACTGTCCAAATGATTGGGCAGCATGAGCGTGCTCCACCACTAGATCTGGGAACTGTGGTGTAGCTGGACATTGATCATGGGAATGGGTAGGGGACTGGCATATCAGACATGCCTCCTCCACTCTTGCAACCATTGGATTTTTAAGTGAGTCCATCAATCTATCAAACTTTGTGGTTAGATTATCCATCTTCCTTTCCAACTCATTCACCTCATAAATCTTTCCCTTGGTATTCTGCTGGTTGTTCAACCCAGCAAGATTCTCAATGTCTCTTGACAAAGATTCCTGTTGAGTTGAATTTTCACCAATAACTTCAAATAGGTCCCAGACCTCCTCAACTATTTTTTGCAAATAGGTGCCTCCACAAGAAGCATCTACCATATTCTTACCCTTTTGATCAATTCCCTCATAGAAACTTTGAACAAGCTGCCATTGGGGAACTTGATGATGAGGGCATTGCCTTAAAAGTTCCTTAAACCTTTCCCATGCTTCATAGAAAGTTTCAGTTGAGTGTTGAGAAAAAGAAACAATGCTTTGTCTCAATTGGCTGGTCTTAGACATAGGGAAGTATTTGGCTAAAAATTGACACTGGAAATCATTCCAAGAAGTAATACTATTTGGCGCCAACATGGACAGCCATGCTCTAGCTTTGTCCTTTAATGAAAAAGGAAAGAGCTTAAGCTTGGTTGCCTCTGGACCAAGTCCAGCTATGTTGAATGTGGTACAAAGAGACAAGAATTCATCCACATGCTTGTATGGATCTTCCTTACTCAAACCATGGAAGGAAGGAAGCATCTGGATAGTTGATGATTTGATTTCATAATTTCCTTCAACAGTAGGAAATTGAATGCAAAATGGGGAATTATATGCACCAAGTGCAAAGTAATCCCTCAAAAGTCTAGGTTGCTCACCCATAGTAGCAGTCTCAGCAAAATTCTGTGATGTTTGTCTGGTTCTTAGTAGCCTTTCAACTTCTAAATTTAGAGGGACAATCTCAGGATTGAGATTCCTTCTATCAAACACACAACACAGAAATAGAGAGAAAATATTATGCAAAGCAAACCTTCAAAACTGAGTAGATTCCAAGCTCAAATGTAACTGCACAAATTTAAACAACAGAACAGTAGGCACTGATGTAAAAATAAAAAAAAACTTAGGTCTACCAATTTTAAAATCTATTCCCCGGCAACGTCGCCAAAAACTTGTTGATTCTAAGTGTGCACGATTTATTTGTATTTTGAAAACCGATTTGCAAATGATGAATTATACTGAATTTGGAAAACTAAAAAGAATAAAGAAATATCAGCACAGAGAGAAGTTAATTAGCTTGCAAGATCAGGGCCAATTGTAGCAAGTTTTAAATGTAAGTGAGTAAAAGATCGTCCACAGGGAATTAATTTAAAATGTAAGATAAACCTCCAGATCTGAGCTACGAGATCTGGCCTCTGATCTTATCTACAAAGCAAATAAGATGAGAGTTTGAATTTGTCACATTAACTAAATTATCTACAAGTAAAATTTCAACTAAGTGATCGAGATCTGAGTGGGGGAATTGGATGCAAAATTAATAAGAATGGAGAACTAACAGCTAACTCAAGCTTAGTAATTGATTACAGAATGAGAAATAGTGTAACTCCGTTGAAAAAGTATCAAATCTTCATCTGGCTACCAGCTCAGATGTAAGAGAAAATAATCCAATTCAAGGCTTAGGATTGAGTTGAACTTATAGCTACGATCTGTCAACTATCATGGACACAGATCATCCAATAGTTTTCTTCTTCAATTCAAAGTCTTGATTCAGAACAAAGGCACCACTACAAATGCTGTAAGAACCAGGTTACAAACACAGATTCCCACAGGGATAGTGAATTAAGGGAAATTACTTAAAAACAGCCAATCTAAAGGAGTCTAATGAGTGAGGAGATCACAATGAACCCTCAACATGAATCCGATTGAGAACGTATCGATGAAAGTAACCTTTTCAAACCCATCATTACAATTACAGAGCACAGCTTACAATAGCTCTCAGATTTGTAGTCTTGAATACAATTCTCACTTGAATTTACACAAGTATCTCACAGTTCTCGATTCATGCATAAAAAGCTGGCTATTACAGAGGTTTCAGACAAGCTATCTTGATCTGAATTGGAAATGGGGCAGCAGGAATGAAACTCAAATTCTGGATACCCAAATTGGGCAAATAGTTCGTCTATTTATAGTTTTCCTCAAGTCCATTTCAGATATGCATTAACGAATCCGAATTGGTTAGATCCATATCAGCCAATAGGAGTCAAGCACAAGGATCCAGATCTGTTCTGGCCAATCAGAACTGCTTGATCTGGTTCAGCCAATCAGGAGACAGAGGCATCAATTCTGTTATGTAATTCAAAAATCTGTTTGAGCTTCTAGAAGTTCCCGCCAAGTAATTTCATCTTTGGGTGTTCACATGGATTGGAATATGCCTCTGGTTCGTGCTTAGAATCTTTCATAATGCCCCTGGGTTTTTAAATGCATTGGGGCGCATGCAGAGATTACTAAATTGCCCTTGCAGCTGCTAGGAATCTTTAGAATACCATTTCGCATAGTTTGGAGACCTTTTCGAGAGGTACTGTAACTTCTGAAGCTCTATTCGCACAGATCTGGTGCTATTCGCAAGGAGTTTTCTTCTTTTCAAATAGGCCAGGAATCCTTTCGAATAGATCAGGTGCTCTTCAAAAACTAAGCCTGGAGCTTTCAGTTCTTTTCGCAGTGTCCAGGTTCTTTTCGAATAGTTCAGGTTCTTTTCGAATAGTTCAAGAATCCTTTCGAAAAGCATTCTGTAATGCATTCTTCTTTTCGAGTAGCTCCAAACTTATTTCCAGGTTGAAACCAGGCTTTTGTCCTCTTTAGTCTAGGCATTTTGACAGCCAATGAGGTTGTCCTTTCTCCATCTTCCTCCAGATCAAAATAGGTCATCCTCTTTTTAGCACTTTTAAGCTGCTTTCAGGGTTAAGCCTGCCTTTATTGTTAGCTGTAAAACAAACACTAAAAAAACTTATTTAGTTCTCTCAGGGGTCTATCAAGGCCCAGATTAAGGGGTGGAAAATGGTATTTTCCAGTTCGCAACATGCGCCTCTCTCAAAATGTGTTTCGATCAGGCCTTGTGCCAAATTTGGGCGTCTACAGATGCCCCTCTTTGGTATCCGATCACTAATGATCGTATGCCAAAGAAAAGAGACATCCGAAGAGGCCCAAGGCATTACTGACGGGTCCACTGTATTCAAAATGAACTTCAAACATCGGGTTAGTAACACGGTGAGAAAAGGAAAGCCCTAGTGTGCCAGGCTAATCATTCGTTTCTCGAGGTAATTGGTTCCCAAGCGCTTAGCGACATTACTGGGCATAACTGAGGTGGAATGAGTTACGAAAGCCCAATAGCAGGGAAAAACATTTACCTCTCGAGTTACGAAAGCTCGTTAGTCAGGAAAAACATCCACTTCTCGAGATGATTTTGAAGGTGTTTGATGTTTAAAATTTATTCTGAATGCAACAACTTTGTGAGTAAGAGGGGTGATCGACCCACATTCAAAGATAGGCGTGAAGTAAACACACACAAGGCTCCACAATTTGCGTCCAATCCTACGAGGCATTTGATGACCTCATTGGATTATTCATGGGTGCCCCTGCTGAAAGAAGGGTTCGAGATCTTTGGGCGAACCCATCGATCCCAAAGTTTATTTAGCATGACTGCCCGAGCGAAGTGAATAGATGTCACAATGCTTTTTGGGAGTGCATGCCATTTTCAAAAATGTGCCCCCAATCCACATGACCCAGAGCGTCCAGCTTCAAATACCAATAAACAGATCCAACTAGTTATTGGGTGTCTACCAAAAGGGACATCCAATCCTAGTTTCTACCAACAATGATCATAAACATCAATTAACTATGCATAAACATGCACCCATCGGGGGTAATAAGCAACAACAAAGGCGATGGAAGCCCCGACTCAGACCCGCCAGGGTATAATTTACGGGGACAAATGACAATCATACGAATACCCAGACGCATGGCGTACACTTTATAGGGATACCGCTGCCCATACAGGTTTTAAGCCTGCAGAAAATAAAAAGGAAAATGATTCCTTCTGAATGCATGGTTGCACATAGTTTGATTGACACATAATCTCATTCTCAACAGGTTGGTCTCAACCAACGATTGACCTTTTTCAACGGAGAATCTGAAGCTTATGACACTTAAGTTCACATGAATCCAAAATAGAGTGCTCATCGCAAAGATTTAGCAGTGGAGTCGACTCAATCGAAACATTGACTATTTGACCGGGACTGACACCATTGCTCCTTCCTTGAAGTAGGATCCAGAATCTAAGGCATACCTTAGACTTAGGACGTTATTATAGCATAGTGGTGTTGTTGATAAAATATCAACATTTTACCGTATCAGAACACGCATGTGCGTAGCTCTTTGGGGAAGCACAGATTTATTCTTTTTCTCTTTTTTCTCCCTTTTTTTTAAGATTGTTTTTTTTTTATTAATTTTTTTTAAATAAGCATTATCTGGGCCTTGAACCCGGAGGCATGCCGGACAAACGCATACCAAGAGCCTGCCTCATAATAGTTTGCAAGCCAAATAGCGATACTCAAGTTCACCTGAAACCAAAATATGGAACGATCAGGGTGAAGATTTAGCGATGGAATCAATTCGATCCAAGCATTGACTATTTAACCGAAATTGACACCGTCGCTCCTATTTTGAAATAGGATCCATGGATCCAAGGTGAACCTTAGACCTAAGACATTAATTTTGCACAGTTGTATTGCCGGTAAAATATTGGCATTTTATCGCATCGAAAATATGTGAGTGCGTAGCTATGCGTAGCATGAAAGCATATATTTCTTTTTCTTTTCAAAATGATTTTCATCATTTTTTTTGTTAGACCTGACATCGGTGGTGAGATGCTTTATCTGATTTGTCCATTGCTGAGAAGTTGCCCGCTTCGAGGCTTTGGACCGTGTGATGTTCCTACAAATTCTCGAGAAAACATCAGTCCCTTTTTTGTTTATACATATAAAGAAAATACATCCTAAACAACAGAAGAAAGAGTAGATTTCTACCTACACTTTTTCATTTTCAAGATATTTTTTGGATTTTTATTTTTAGAGATTTTTTATTATTTTTCTTCATTTTTGAGATTGAAATATGATGCTGGAAATATGTACATGAAAATGAGTAGAAATATATACACATTTTTTGGTGTTTGGAATTTTCTTGATTTTTTGTTTTTGACTTTTCTTCTCTTTTTTTTTGATGCCTTGATGGTGAGACGGAGTAACGGGTCCCATTTTGAACATAGTCGAACTCTTTCATGCAGTCGGACCTAAGTGAGTTTCCAGATTTTACCAAGGCCGAAACGTTGATCCCTTTGGATTGAGTTAAACCTTTCTCCTTACCTTGGGTCATACATTTGATGGTGCGAATTTCACAAAGACAATTCTGGTCGGGACCCGATTTGAACTAGCATGAGCGGCCTAGTCAAACAAGAGGGTACAGGAAGAGTAACAAAAGGGTTCCTCAAACATCAATCTTCTCAATCAGTCCAAATATTTCTTTTTCAAATTTTTCTCTTTTTTTTTCTAAATTTATCTCCCTTTTTTTACTGTGGCGCCCTTTCGAGTTTTCACCACGTCCATGGGTTTAGCTCGCTTACCCCAAGCGCCCTTTCGAGTTTCATCCTAGTCCGCACAAGCTCGCTGTTTTTACCCGTAATGCCCTTTCGGGTTTTCACCACGTCCATCTTGCTTTGAGCTTTTATTTTTATTTTATTATTTTTTTTTTTAATTCTTTTATTTCCTTTTTTCAACAACCACGACATAGACGTTGATTCCATCATAGCCGACTAGATGGGGTTCAGGTGTCGTCTCACAACTTAGCTTGTGTTGACTTAACAAATATTATGACTGCTTGTGAACCTAAAAAGAGGGCTTCCTTCAGGGTGTAGCTTGGCCATGGGTTAGGTTAGGATTTTGAAGGTATGTTGGGCTAAAAGGGTTTCCTTGATACAACTTCAGCTTTCTCGACATACTTACTTCCTTGGGGGTTTTACTATACATGCCCCGTGATTCTTCTATTTTTTTGTTTTTTTATTTTTTTTTATTTTTTTTATTTTTTTGTTTCATTTCAGGCAATCTCTTTTTGAGGTTTTGTTTTTTTAATTTTTTTAGATTTTGATAGTAACTTTACTTCCCTTTTTTTATATATGTGCACATTTTTTTTTGGCGAAGGGGGTTATTGAAATAAAGGCCCAGGCTCAAATAGGGTAGCAAGGGATATCATCATTTTTAGGGATGTTTTCTGGCTACTGCGTTTGGAATGATGGCCTCTTTTGGGTGGTTCTTAAGCAGTCGCGTATCTATTTCATCAATACTTACCTTATCGCGATAGACTAAGAGTAGAACCGTCGGACGTATCCAGCATTGATGGGCTCAGGAAGATGATCTCTGTCCATGGTGGTGAGGCTGATGGCATATCCCGGCAGCACTTCTCGGATGACGTAAGGTCCTTCCCAGTTTGGCTTGAACTTTCCTCTTAGATCAGCATGGAGGGATGGGAAGATCTTCTTCAGCATAGTGTCTCCTACCTTTAGATCTCGACCGTAAACACATTTATTATAAGCGCGTGTGATTCGCCCCTGGTAAACTTAAGTGTGACACAAGGCTAGGAGTCTCTTTTCATCTAACAAGTTTAATTGTTCAAAGCGGTATCTCTCTCTTTCTGCTTCGAGTAAGCCTAATTCTATGAGGATTCGAAGCGAGGGTACTTCAACCTCTGCCGGAGGACGGCCTCGGTTCCATACACAAGGGAAAATGGTGTTGCCCCTATAGCGGTACAGATCGACGTTCGATAGGCCCACAAAGCAAATGGCAGCATTTTGCTCCAATCTCGATAAGTGACGACCATTTTCTCAAGGATGCGGACTACTATCTTATTCGCGGCTTCCACGGCTCTATTAGTTTGAGGCCGATAAGGGGATGAGCGATGGTGCTTGATCTTGTATTGCACGCAGAAGTCTCGGATGCACTTATTCGCAAAGTTTATGCCATTGTCCGTGATGATATCTTTGGGTACTCCAAATCGACACACAATATTGTTCTTGATAAACTTCTCAATGTGACTGGCCATGATGTTGGCATATGACGCTGCTTCTACCCACTTAGTGAAGTATTCAATGGTGACGAGGATGAGCCAATGTCCATTTGATGCTTTCAGATTAATCATTCCGACAACGTCAAAGCCCCAGGTGGTAAATGGTCAAGGAGTGGTCATGCAGTGAAGATCAATGGCCGGAGCGTGTATCAGACTGGAGTGTTCTTGACATTTGTAGCATTTTTTAACATGTTTACAACAATCTGATTCCATGGTGGTCCAAAAGTATCCCTGCCATAAGATTTTCTTAGCGATCATGTGACCGCTGACGTGGGCTCCGCATACTCCCTCATGGATCTCTTTCATAATATTGACCGCTTCACTTTCAGTGAGGCACCTAAGTAAGATGTTATTGTATGATCGCTTCTAGAGGCATTCCCCGTAAATGACGTAACCTGTCGCTAAACGTTGAATGGTTCATTGGTCTGTCTTGGATGTACCCTCTGGAAAAGTTAGGGTCTTGAGGAAATTCATGATATCAGAGAACCAAGGTGGCTCATCATCAGGCTTTGTAGGTTCCTCAATCTGGAGGCAGAAGGCCGGCTCATTCCTCTGCTCGATCACGATCGGCTTCATCTCAACACCATAGGGGATTTCAATCATTGACACCAAAGTTGCTAATGCGTCGGCAAAGCGATTCCTTATCCGGGGGATTTATGAGAAAGTCACATCTTGGAAGCAAGCTATCAGATCCTCGAGGTGTTCATGATAGGGGATCAGTTTCTCATCTTTCATCTTCCAGTCACCATTCGTCTGGCATATGATTAACTATGAATCACCAAATACTTGAAGGTGAGTTATATTCAGATCGAGAGCCGCCTGCAGACCAGCGGCGCAAGCTTCGTACTCAGCCATGTTGTTAGTGCAAGGGAAGTTGAGCTTGATAGAGACCGGTACATGGGATCCTTTTGGTGAAATCAGGATGGCGTCAACTCCTTGTCCATCGACATTTGCTGCCCCGTCAAAGTGCATTACCCATGATTCTTCTACTTCTTCTGTATTGTCTTCTGTCATGAATAGGATGTCCTCATCAGGGAACTCAGTTCTCAAAGGCTCATAATCAAGTAAAGGATTGTCGGCAAGATGATTAGCAAGCACCTGCCCCTTGATCGACTTCTGAGTGACGTACGTGATGTTGAATTCAGATAATAAAAGTTGCCATCGTGCAGTTCGTCTAGTGAGAGCTAGCTTTTCAAAAAGGTATTTCAATAGGTCCATTCAGGCCAAGAGCAGAACCGCCTGAGATAGCAAGTAGTGGCAGAGCCTTTGAGTAGCCCATACAAGAGCCAGGGATGCTTTTTTCAGATGAGAGTAGCGCGCTTCATAATCAGTAAACTTCTTGCTCAGATAGTAAATGGCCTGCTCTCTTCTTCCCATTTCATCGTGCTGCCCCAAGACACATCCAATCAAAACTTTCGTCATGGAGAGATACATCAAGAGTGGTCTCCCTGGCTCAGGTGGTACCAAAATAGGTGGATTAAGGAGGTAGCTTTTGATTTTTTTGAATGCTACTTGACAATCGTCGTTCCATTCAACGGGTGATTTCTTCCTTAGTAACTTGAAGATCGGCGTGCAGATTGGAGTTAGCTGTGCAATGAACTGACTGATATACTGTATTCTGCCCAGAAACCCTCTAACCTCTTTCTCGATAGACGGCGGTGGCATTTCAGTGATGACTTTGACTTTGATTGGGTCGACCTCGATCCCCCTCCTGCTGACGATGAACCCTAGAAGTTTCCCTGACATAACACCAAATGTGCACTTATGTGGATTCAGTCATAGTTGATACTTCCTCAGCCTTTCAAACAGCTTCTAAAGGTTTACCAGATGGTCGCTTCGCTCCGGTGAATTGGCTATCATGTTGTCGACATACACTTCAATCTCTCGGTGCATCATGTCATGAAATAGTGTAGTCATAGCTCTCTGGTACATTGCACTGGCATTCTTCAGCTCGAATGGCATGACTTGATAGCAAAAGGTTCCTCAGGGGTAATGAACGCTATCTTCTCACGATCAACCTCTGCCATTTTGATATGATTGTATCTCAAAAATCCATCCATAAAAGAAAGCATCCCGTGTTTAGTTGTGTTATCGACAAAGATGTCGATGTGTGGTAATGGGAAATCATCCTTTGGGTTCGCTTTGTTCAAATTGTGAAAATCGATACACATGTGGACCTTTCCGTTCTTCTTCGGCACAGGTACGATATTGGCTAGCCATTGCCGGTATTTGGATACCATGAGAAACCTCGCATCATACTGCTTGATGACCTCATCTTTGACTTTCAAACTGTTTGGCTTCATATCAGGGTAGAGGGGCAACTCATGCTCGACCAAATCAGTATCCAGACTATGCATGTCCTCGTACGACCAGGCAAAAATGTCTTGGTATGATAGAAGGAAGTCGATCATGCTTTTTCTTTCCTTAGGAGACAATGGCGTTCCGATTTTGGTTATCCAGGGAACCTCCTCAGTTCCTAGATTGACGTCTTCGATCTCTTTGACAATGGGGGTAGGGCCATACTCAAAGTTGGCAAATCAGTCAAGGAGCTCATTGGGGAGCTCCTCGAAGGGGATATCCTCGTCCAGACTCGTGATCCCTACCTCTTCTTATATTTCTATAGGGAAGGGGTCAGTTTCACGTGGGACAGGCATTTTGATTAAGGCATCCTTTTGTGGGACATTTTTTGAAATTTTAAATGATAATTTTTTTGGACTTCAGATTTTTTTAATGTTTTTGGGATTTTATGTTTTTTTCATGTTTTTTAGATTTTGTATTTTTTCCATGTTTTTGAGATTTTTGTTTTCTTCAGAGACGGACCCTTGGCAAGGCGGGTTGCTATATACACAAGGTATTGTTTGCCAAGGGCTTCTCTCACTTTTTATAGGCTATTTTTTTTTGGGAAACGGGTGCCAAATGTTAGGCCACTCTCCACTTCCAGGGTTTGGGGCAAAGATACCCAGTTGCGTACCTAAGGGGTTGCTTATTTACCTATTGGGATGGAGGGTGCTGACTGATATGGCTCATTGGAGTCAGCCTCCATCATATTGATCCCCATTTCGTCTGAGATCATGTCCTCAAATGATAACTCAATTTTGTGGTGATTCACCACAGGGGTAGTTTATTTAGGTACCGACCATCGTTCCTTGAAAAGGGTCAACGTGGCCAAATCTATCTCCAAGCTGGGAAGGGAGATCTTGGGATTGGTGAGATGGATTGGGGCTGTGGGTTGGTGTGGGGTCAAATGGGTTACCCCATTTCGATCAATCTTTACGACCCCTGCGCTGACAAAGGAATCCCTTATGTGCGGCCTAGGGCGAGGTTTTTCTTCTATGTTGATTCCTCGAGCTCTTACAGCCTCGATGACCCTAGCTTTCTATTTGGCCTCTCGGACCTCTTCTTCTGTGGGCTTGTATCCTAACCCGAATAGGACCTTCTGCCCCTTGGCGACAACTGGCTCTTTTCTTCCTTGTAATCTGGGTCCCAGACCCCTTCCTTTCTAATAACCCCACTTTTGGAGCATTGCCACTGCCGCTATCATACTGCCTCCTGATTTAGGCATGATGCCCTCAATGGGTTCTGGGAGTATGGCTGATACCTCATATTCGAAACTGTGAAGGTCGACATCCTCAGCAGTGTGCGGTATATCTAACATATTGGGTCTTTCGATGCTATTAGCGGCCTTTTCTTTCTCATTGTGCCCCTCTCCGATGATTGTGATAATCTTATTCACAGATGCAAATTTGAGTTTTTGGTGCAATGTGGAAGGTATGGCTCCGACTTCATGTAGCCACGGGCGCCCCAATAATAGATTAAATGAGGATTTAATATCCATGACTTGAAATAAGATGGAAAAGGTCATTGGCCCTATCAACAGCTCAAGATCAACTTCTCCCATTATTTCTCTCCTGGTATTGTCAAACCCTCTAGCGCTAGTTCTGGTGGGCCTTAACATGCACGGATCAACCCCGATCTTGGTGGCGGTTCTTAACAGGCATATATTCAATGCAGACCCATTATCAATTAGTACCAAGGGGATAATCATATTTTCATACTCAACAGTTCTATTCAAAGATTTTGAGTGACTACCTCCTTCCTTAGGTAAATCAGCATCAGAAAATGAAATGGCATTTGGAGCCATCACTTGACCAATTATCTGCCCGACTTCATCCGAGCTAACTTGAAGTGATACATGCGCATTTTTTAACGCCCCCATTAATGCTTGAAAATGGAGTGGGGATGCCATCAACAGATCCCAGACGGTGATATGGGCCGGCATTCTTCTCAGCTGAGTCTCCAGTATATGTTCTCGACTCATCTTCTCGAAGGGGTTCACCGCGCTATCTTTCTTTCCTTCAGGTTGGGCCTGTGCTACAGTTGGTGCTTCTGGCTGCTTTGACATCCTCCCTGACCTGGTAATAAAATCTATTTCCCCTTCTCTGCTACTGCTGCCGGCATTGACATCTGTTTGTTCGTAGCTTAGCGGGACCTGATGAGGATCATATGTGGGTCTCGAGAGCTGGAAAGGTATGGTTGTCGGTACTTGAGGCACTTGTACTGCCAGCTCAGGAGGTGTGGGCAATACTTGATTCACCTCGGTGGTAAAGGGTTGGGTGGAAAGATTGGGCCAAATGGGGGTGGTAAAGTTTGAGGGTGGTGGCATTGGAGGGAAGGAGGTAAAAGTAGGCCATTGATAGCTAGTGGGTGTTGGCGACAGATGGGGGGTTTGATGGGCCGTTAGGTAATTGATCGGGGTGGTGGAGTTTACCGGTGGCTGAACTGGGGGTGATGGGGTGGGCGCAGGCCATTGATAATTGATGGGTGCGGGTGTTTGATTGGCGGCCTGGTGGCTTAAAGGGTAATCGATGGGGGTTGTGGTGTATGGTGGTAGTTGAAATGGGGTGGGCGTAGGCCATTGAGAACTGGCAAGTGCGCGTGCAGGATTGGGGGCCTGGGGGCTTATAGGGTAATTGATGGGGGTTGTGTTGTATGGTTGGTATGCATTGATATTTACATAATTGACGGGTGTGGTGGACAGAAAGTATGCCCAGAGATCCAAGGGTTCAAATTGCGAGGTTGGGTTGGTAAATATTTAGACAAATTTAGGGGTTCAATTACCCCAACATTCCTTTCTTCATCATTCCTCGGCAATGGTGCCATATAATTCTCTCGATCACTGATATAATCGGATAGGTCAAATTCAAACTCCTCATCTTCTATCATTCTGACAGTGGGTCTGGGACCTGCTCCTCCGGTGGGATATGGGGGTAGTGGCACTTGGTGAATATTAGCATGTTTAGAGGGTGCAAGGGAAATGATTTTCCCTGCATCGATCAAATCCTAGATGGCGTGCTTCAATGGGAAGCACAATCAGTAGGGTGACCCAGGCCCTGATGAAAATTACAATGGCTATTTGGGTGAGGAGGAGGTTGTGGTTGGTAGATAGCCACTAATCCCTTGTCTACTAACAGGGGTAAAAGTACACTCAATGATTTTCCCAGAGGTGTGAAGACTCAGTCGTAGCAGGCTCTCCTCTGTTCTAGGGTCATTTGCATCCCTTGCCCATTTCCCATTCTTTGCGTCTGCTCAGGCCTAACAGGTGTTGGTGGGGCAGCCTGAAATTAAAATAGGGTTGTATTATTATTGGGCCGGGTATTGACTATGTTCTGGACATCGCCCCCTGTTCTCTTCTCATTCCTTTGCTCTGAAAATCTTCTAACCCTGCTGGTTCCACTCAGCATGTTCTTATTCAGACGCCCCTCCCTGATGGTGTCCTTGCACCGATTAGCATTTCTCACTAAATCAACAAAGTTGGTTTGCTGCTGATATACCAAAAAGTCTGAAATCACTGGCAGAGTGTTCTTTGAAATCATCTCTATCTGTTCATCATCAGGTATTCTGTTCCTGACCTGAGCTGCCAATGCTCTCCATCGCCCCAAGTAGTCGCTGAAGGTCTCGTTCTGGTTCTGCTTTAAATGGGCCAAGTCGGACTTACGCGGCTCGATGTCTATATTGTAGACATACTGTTCTTGAAAGAGATGCGTCAAGTCCCTCCACGTTTTCACCATAGATGGTTCTAAAGATGTGAACCATCTTAAAGCCAGCCCGGTCAGACTCTTTTGAAAGACTTTTATTAGCAGTCTTTCATCCTCCCCGTATTGGCACATGTCCCCACAGTAGGACTTCAGGTGCGCAATAGGATTGCTAGTGCCATTGTATTTGTCAAAGGCTGGCATTTTAAATTTGGGGGGCAAGGGGACCTCAGCGAACAGACATAAGTCTGTGAAGTTCGTGGCATGGATTTTAGTACCACCCATTTTCATCCGCTGCTTTTGTATTTTTTCTAACTATTCTTTCAGCTGTTCCGACTCTTTTAATACAGGGGTTGCTTTCTCAGCCGTCAGTTGGACTTCACTCTGGGCCACTAGGGGGTGGGAAACTATAGGATGAGGGTTGAGGCTGGTCAAAGCCCCAGCATAGGTCCCGCTATTCCTAATCTTGTCCTCTTCATACTGCTGGTCGGCATAGTGTGCAGCGAGGGCGGGATTCTCTTATTGCTGTTGCATGGGTTGGATGGGAATGACGTGAGTGGGGTTGGGTGAGTCCATTGGGGGTAAGGAAAGGTTTGTTGGGTGATGGGAATTTGGTTTTGAGCTGGGGCCTGATAGAGCCATTGGGTATGGGGGAAGGTTTGGAGATGGCCTTGGGGTGTGGGGCCATGGGAGAATTGGGTTTGAGGTATGGCATGGGTTTGATCTGACTGTGAAGGTTGGGTTAAATGTTGGGGGTATTGTGGAAGGTATGAGTGTGGGGTTTGGGTTTGGGCCATGAACCCTTGGCCATTTTGGGCCACAGGCCATTGATAGGTTTGGGCCATGGTCCCTTGGTGGGTGTGGGCCAATGGGCCTGGGTAGGTATCGGCCAAGGGCCTTGATTGGTCTGGGCCATGGGCCCTTGATGAGTATGGGTCATGGGCCCTTAGTGGGTCTGACCCAATGGGCCTTGAAGGGTCTTGGCCATGGGCCCTTGATGGGTCTAGCTGAGTGGGCCTTGATGGATCTGGGCCATGGGCCCTTGGTGGGTCTAGGCCATGGGTAGGTTTGGCCTAGTGGGCCTTGATAGGTCTGGCCGAGTGGGCCTTGATTGGTCTGGGCCATGAACCCTGGGTAGGTTTGGGTGGTGGAGTATTGGGCCATGGGCCCCTGGGATATGTGAGAAAAGGGGGTTTGGGCCAATGGGCCTTGGGGTAAGTGGGTAATAGGGGTTTAGGTGGTGTGGATTATGGGGGATTGATGGAGGTCATGGGGGAGTGTGGCATGGAGATTGGCTAGGGTGTGAGACGGGTTTAGGGACATGGGGTGTGAAGGAGGAGGGGGGATGTTTTAAGAAGCCTTCCACTTGGAATAGACTTGGAACATCTCCTCCATCATGGTCGTGGAGGGAGGGTTGGATGGAGATGGGGGATTTAAGGGATGATGGGGTATAGATGGGATGGAGGTGGCGGGAAAATTGGGCATGGCCCCGGTATAATCGGGCATGACCATGGTAGGCGGGGGAGTATGGGGTGGATGAGGGGATGTATTGGGTATGTTTTGGAATGATGGGGGGCATGATGAGGAGGGATGAGGAAAGTTGGGCATGACCCCGGTAAAAATGGGCATGACCCGGATGGATGGGGGATTTTGCGTGGGGGTGGATAGGGGTGGAAGTGGTGTATATGAATGTGGGTGGATCGGGTCTATAGGGGGATGATGAGAATTGGGGCATGGATGTGGATTGGGAAAATGAGTTTGGGTACGGCATGGGCATGGTTTGGGCAAAAGATAGAGAATAGGGGGGTAGGACTTTGGATATTTTAGGGGGGGTAATGGTTGGGAATATGGGGGCGCCAAATGGGCCAGTAAGGGTAAAGGGGGGTTGGGTGAGGGGAATGGTGGAAAAACTTCTCCCAAATGGGAGTGGGTTGGAGAATGTGGCGGGGATGAGTCGGGATTGGCGTAAGCCGAGTCCACTACCCACGACATTCTACGAGAACGGGTTGGGTAAGGGTGCCTTGGATAAGGCCCAAAAATCCTCCTCCTTCTTCCCCTATGGGATGGCGGAGGGCAAGATGATGCCGTTGTGCCGGCACCACAAACTATATATATTTTTTAGGTTTTGATTATATATATATTTTTTGAATTTTTTGAAAAAGTTTTAAAAAACAAAGGTTCCGAGGCCTTGGAATTCCCTTCTCGGGTGGCTCTCGTACCTTAATTAAAGACCCGCGGCGATGATTCCAATGCACTTCAAAAGAATCGAAGGAGAACTTTCGATCTATTTAAGGCATGGAAATCGAGGCAAACAACCTGATCCCCCGAAATGAGCTAAAAAGAAGTTGCCCTCTTTTGACCGGCAGGGGCGTATTGGGTGTCGAAGATGGCGGGGCCTAAACAAGGCACTACGCACACTGATCGGGGGACTCAGGAGGTAAAGAAGACCACAGATTCGGGCTGGGGTGCTGTTAAACAGACCTGGCATAACTAATACATGCACCCAGTTTGCAAGGCATTATTTTTATACTGGCACAACTATTAGTTGCCCCAAGGTAAAAATATGGATTTTAAAGCTGGTGCAACTATTAGTTGTGCCAGTTATAAATTCTAGTTTTTTGTGCTGGCACAACTAATACTTGCGCCAGGCAAAAATTGATACTCCAGAACTGATGATAGCAACCACCAACACCCGAAATGAGTCTCTTATTTTTGGTTTTTTTGTGGAAATTAGGCTTCTGGGAACTGAGCTACTTTTTGATGATCGATTCTCTCCTCACCGCACCTAAAGCATTTGAGTCTGGTATAACTCTCTAGCACGCTCCCCAAGGGTTTTGAGTTTTGGAATGGGAACCCACCCGATATACCTCTGGCGCGAGCGCCTTCTTAGATACTAGGCGGGCTGGGACTTTTCTGGATCATCACCACTAGGGGCTACCGCCATACTAAGACCTGGGCAATTGTGTGTTTGGCTAATCCCAATCCTTTTAAAATCTACCCCATAAAAGTAAATTAATTAAGCTCCCTAACTTGGTTCAATTTTAATTTTTTTCAAAGCTTTTTTTATGAAAGTTTTCTTAAGTTCAAAGAATGGGGGTGATGATCCCGTGTCGCCACTACGGGCCGGCGTCCACTGTCAGAATATGTTTGCACAAGTAGGCTCACCAATCGGCTAAGGCACTTTAAATGATGGAAAATTAAAAGAATTAAAAGACAATGCTCAAGTAGGCCCGCCAATCGGCTAAGGCTCGTAAATGATGTAAAAGTAGGGGTAAGTAAAGTGACTTAATCGAAGGGGTGAGTTAAAAAAAATAACAAAAATAAAAATAAAATAATAGCAATAAAATGTTAGAAAATAAAAAAAAGGCCTAGTTCAAGGGGAAGCTCTACTAGCTAATCCCCAGCAGAGTCGCCATCTGTGCAACCGTGGGAATCGAGACGATCCCGTCGCGACAATGCGCTCTCTAACGAAAAATATAGAGTTGCCACTGGAGCTTTCGGTATCCCGGGATACCTAGTTCATTTTTATGAGCACCGAAGTGCTAAAAATATGACTCTGAATCCGGTCCACACCAAAGGCTCTTGGGTAGGGGCTTCGATTATCGATCGGGAAGGTGTAAGGCACCCGATCAACTCGCTTAACGCGGTCTCTACTAATGGCCAAAAATAAAATGAAGTAAAAGAAAAGAAAATAGCTTCCTTTTGCCCAAAAGGGCTTAGAATCCTATTTGTACACCTTCGTTCCTACCGAAAAGTCAGCGCCGTAACGGCACAAATGGGAGGATGGAGGGAGCTAGAAAGAGATAGGAGAGGAAAGGGAAGAGCCGGAGCCCTTGGGCCCTTGTAGCACCATAGAGGAGCCTTGCTTGGCATGCTTGATGAGCTTTTGGAGGCTTGAATGGTGGAAAAAGGGGTTCTAACCTCTAAGGCCTACTAGCTAAGAGATGGAGAAGAGAGGCTAGGGGATCACACACACCTAGGCTAAGGGTTTTGGGTGTAAGAGCAAGCTTGGGAAGGGGTTTTTGAGTTCTAAATTTTAGGTGAAAATAGTGCACCAAAGGGGGGAAGAACTTCTCACTTGGAGCTCTTTCTCTCTTAAGCAAAATTCTCAACCCTTAAGCAAGAGGGGTGGCTCTCTATTTATAGAGGAAGGGAGGATTAGTGAGGGGTTAAAATCCTAATTGGATTAGCAATTAGGTAATGGGCAATCTAAGGTTTCCTAGGGTTTTTGGAGCCTTGAAATGTGTGGGAAGGTCCTCCAATGGTGGATAATGGGGTGAGGCCTTAAGCCACTTAAAGGGGTGCAAATAGGCTTTAAAAGGGTGCAACAAAACTAACAAAACACACCCCAAAGGTCAAGGTGGTCAACAAGTCAAATCCCAATCACAATTTTTGAGGCAAAATCTAACAATTACTATTCATATGCCTGGCATAACTAATAGTTGCGCCAAGCAAATGTACAGTAAAACAGTAATGAACAGTAGCTTGGAAGTTGGCTTCGCAAGGGGCGAGGGGACCCATTTATACATGGCACAACTATTAGTTACGCCAGGCCATTTCTGGGGGAAAAAGGCCTGGCGCAACTATAAGTTGTGCCAGGCAAATCCAGGAGGAAAAATGCTTGGCGTAACTATTAGTTGCGCCAGGTAAAAATCCCTCCAAAAAAGCTCGATTTTCAAATGGTCATAAATTTTGATATACAACTCCGATGGAGGAGATTTTTAGCACGTTGGAAAGTTGGACAAGTCTTATTTCCAATGGTATTTGATTTGATATCAATAGAAGACCTCAGCTAGTCCTGGTGCACCACTCTTTATCCATTGCCTGTGAAGGTTAGGTTTAGGGTTTGAATGGGTTCTAAGGGTCGGGACTGGTTTCTAAAGGTTCGGGATAGGTTCCTAAGGGATCTAGAGTGATTCCTAAGGGTTCCATACATGCCATCAAAAGCTCAAAAATATGCCTCTCTCGAAATGTGTTTTGATCGGGCCTTGGGCCAAATTTGGGTGTCTACACTAATTTATTACTCCATCGCCCTTAGCCAAAGTCCCCTTGGACCGAATTGAGCCACTCTTTTCGGGAACTGAAAGGAGCCCAAAAAAGGCGTGTGCCAACACTTACAATGACATCTTGTAGTGTGACGATGTCAGGGATGCCCTCGTGGCTTGCTTATACTTCCCTAATAAGATTACCAGGAACGCTTCACAATTTTCTTATGCTTCCCTGGGCTCATTGATTTGCTCATTCGCCGCATGCTCTTGCTCAGTTGTGCTTCTTTTCTATATATATTTTTTAAACAACCTGCCAACATAAGAATTATGAGGTTTAATGGAATCTTGTATTTTCATTTTTCGTGCTCTAACATCAACTCCAATGGTTGGACGAGGTGTATGAGAATCCAGAGTTTTCTATATTTCAAAAAGAGGTTTCATGATCCACCAGGCCTTTCGATAAACTTGCCCGAATAGAAAGGTGGTCAATGAATCAAATTATTCCCAAAATAGTTTCAAAAATAATGACCTACGATTGGCGAATGCTTTGCATTGACTACGAGGATGATAAATACCTAAGTACACCTGCTTAGGCTACGAGACATGATGATCATTGAGTTATAGATAGTATTTTTTAGGGTTAGGAAGTCCTTCCCTTGTAGCTATTTTTTTGGGCATGTTGTCAAAATAATATAAGTACTTCCTGTGTGGGGTTTTGATTTCCTTCAGGCGAGGTGGTTGTGTAACTTGACACCCCAATTTTACCCTCTCAGATTATACAAACCTGTTCGATCAACCTTTGACCTTTTCCCATGATCTTCAAAAAATGACTAACTTTCTCTGAAGACCTTAAAACCCTAAATACGGGGACTATATACTATATGCATAGTATATAGTCAAGGTATGGGTTGAAATATCAACCCAGAAACTCGGACCCGATCCGGCCTGGGAGTTCCTCCAATTCTGCGCTATCATCCATGTGCGAAATTGATTGCACGCATGACATAATGCTGTAATTGGTCCCAAATAGATCAGAACTCTACTTCCGTGCACCGCCTAAAACCCTCAATTCCATGTATACATTCTTGTGCGGAATCAATCCAAACACGGGCTGGGACTCTACTTCCCAAGACCACCCGAACTCCCCGATCTCGCACATACCTCCCTCATGCTGAATTGGATTCCATGCATAGCCATATGCGTGAAATTGGTTCCAAAGCACGCTGGGACTAGGACACATGCTCAGCCGGTACTCGCGAGTCAATGACTGACTCAAAGTGAATAAAGCGCATTACACTATGCATGGAATTCAAATGAGCGCTTCTGGTCATGCGCCCAATTAACCTATTCCGGACATAGCCCTATATGCAGAATTACCCATACACCTATAAAAAGGCCCCCTACCATGCCCAAACACACCAATTCAATAGAAATCTCTCCTCTCTCGAGTTCAGGCCTCTCCCAGGAAGCTCGAGTTTCTCTGCGGCATTGGAAGAAGGAAGAAGCGCTTAGCTTTAGGTAATTTGTTTCTAGTTCTTAGTTTTTCATTTTCTTGTTCTAGCTATTAGTTTCTAGTTCTAGTTCTTAAGTTCTTAGTCCTAGTTCTCAATCTTTCGTTCTAGTTCTTAAGTTTTAGTTCTAGTTCTTAATTTTAGTTCAATTCTTAGTTTTTCAACTTTAGTTCTTAGTTCTTAGATCTAATCCTAGTCCTCAATCGTTAAACCCTTCATTTTTAATCCTTAAATTCTTAATTCTCAATTTAAATTCAGTCTTTAAATCCCAGTATTTACAAAATAGCCCTTAGCCAACAGATTTGCCCAAGGGAGATTACGGAGGGTACCCAAGAACGGGGCCAATCCTCCTTAGCATAATAGGCCATAACCCCCCTTTCGTTTTTAATTAGAGTAACATTAGGAGACTAAATAGTTAGAATTAGAGTAACATTAGGAGACTAAAATAATTAGAAAGAGAGTAGCAATAGAAGTCCGAATTAACTAGAATTAGAGTAGCATTAGGAAATAAAACTTGTTAGGCTTAGAGTACTACTAGGAAACCCAACTAGTTAGAATCAGAGTAGGATTAGGAAACCAAACCAATTAGACTTAGAGCAGGAGTAGGAAGTTAGACTAGACAAACCATAGACTACTTTTAACTGCTGGAGCCAGCCGGCTGACGTTCAGTAAAGGAGTCAACTTGCACCTCCCCAGGCGTGATCACTGATGTGGTGCAGCGCCAATAAATATATGTAGCTAGCGATTGCATCACCCAAGTACTCTCTCTTTAATACTCGCCTCTGTAATTTCAACAATTTAATATTTCATAGTTTATTATTCCATTGCCCCCTAGCTAGAGTCCACTTGGACCAAATTGGGTCACTTCTTCCAGGAACAGAAAGGACCCAGAAAAAGTGCATACCAACAGACTGGCGATCGCGATGGGACCCTTTTCTGCTAAAGTAGTTCCTGTCTAGTTTAACTTTATTCTTCTGCTTTATTTCCTTGCTTTGCTTAGTTTAATTTTATTTTTCATTTTATCACTTTGCTACACATCCACACTCTCGAGAGCTCCCCGAGAGTCTATGAGTGTCTACCAAAGGCTAGAGATGTCAGGGATATGCAAAATAAACTTGACCACTAGCGGTAACTTGTCGTTATGGGGATACCACGACAACCCCATATATGACGCTGATCCGTCGTACGATTCACCCCCATGTTACCCTAAGATTAACATGGCTGGCAGCGAAGAGAATCCCCTCACTCCCTCGAGCACTAGCAACCATGATGATCAGGGAGAAAGCGACATCAGACAGAACTTCATGGCCCGTCAACTTGTGAAACTTAGTGTCTAAAAGCTGCAAAAGGGAGGAGACGAAGCCGAAGGACTACTCTCCGAGGCATGGCGGCTGCGTACGAAACCATCAAAGATTAACAAGAATAGGAGGAGTGAGAGCAGATGCAAGAGGAAAGGTCGTCTCTGACTCCAAGAACCACGTCCCCTCGAATGACTCCGCCAAGGAAGGCTACCCACACCTTCATCAACCGACAAGGTAGACTCCATCCTCAAACCACTAAGTGAGATGCCACCGTAAGAGTAGAGGATCTCCCTAAGATTCTCGATGATTACATGGCTAAGAGAGAGTTTCCTGGATTCTCGTTTGAATTCGACAAATTCTGTCAAGACCTCGAGTTTAACTTAACTATAGGGTTCAAACTGCCAAAGTTCAGCGAGTACAACGGAATAAGGAATCTAAATCACCACTTGGCATTATTCTGCAATGATTGTCAACCCATTCACGATAACCAAGGGCTCCTAATCCACTACTTTCATAGATCCTTGGAAGGAGAAGCTCTCGATTGGTTCGTTGGACTACCACTGTTCGATGATATAGCCAGTCAATTCTTGGATCAGAACAAGCACTTGATACAAGAAGCAGTCAGTTTGAACGACCTGATGATGACGAAGCAAGAGATTCAAGAAGACTTTGTAAACTTTGTCACACTTTAGAGGAAACTCGCCGCCCGCACTGAAAGCCAAATGAAGGAGAAGGATGCGATCGACATTATCATAGACAACATTAAAGTGCCTCTTCGAAGTGCTCTTATTATAAGCGATTGTCGTGACTTTGCTACTCTTCACCTATGTGCTAACCGCATCCAAAGAAACATCAAGGGATGAGACCTCACCTTTTCGATAATAACATCGACAGTCGCCTCTTCCAGTGAACAAAGTAAAAAAATAATAAGAAAACCTCTAGCTCTGACAAAGCCAATGCGGTTGTCAACCAGGGACAAAACTCTGGAAACAAAAATTATCAATCAAGGAATTCTGGACATAACCAATACTATAATCAAAATCAACAGTGATATCTGAATCAAAATCAGAACCAAAACCAACATCAGAATCAAAATCAATACCCTAACCAGAACACCTACCGAAACCAGAGCCAGATTATGGCCCAAAACTGGTCACCTTACCCTTAAAATTACAACAACGTAACCCCACCCTAGAACTTAAATTAGAAAAATAGGGGTCCTTATCAACCAAAGCACGAACATTACCCTCCATTACTTGACACCGTCTCCAACATATTTCACCTTCTCAGTAATCAAAACCTCATCTAATTCCCTCAGGAATGACCCCGGCCCTGGCCCGTGAACCTTGACTATAGTAAGTTTTGCACTTTTCATCGATTCACAAGATATAACCTAGAAAAATATTGGTTTTACAGGACATGATCTATGACATGAATGATCAGAACCAGATTGACTAGAAATCCTCTGAAATTCCAACCAGAACAACAACCAACCCCCGCAGAACTTAGGGATCATCAATAATCCCATGCCCAACCACAGCCAAAGGTCGGTCACCCACGTCACCACATTAGATCTCTCGGGCTGACTCCCTTTTCATCCTTCCACCTTGATCACCTGCATTAGTCCTTCAGATAACATGGTTAATCCAATTGAGCCTCCGAGACCTCCCATTGTTACTCCACATCCTTCATCCCTGATCACCCCAATTGCTCCTCCGAATCCTCCACCCTATCCAGCCTTCACTCGAATTTGAGTCCAGTCATTCAGAGCTCGAAGACTAAACCTTCAACCTGCGGAACCCTTGACTCCCCGAAATTCTAAGGCAATTCCATCACTGCTTCCCCTATATGACTCTGAACCCGAGAATGAAGACGATACCCATCAAATTGCATCCCAAATCTCTTCATGGGTAAACGAGATATCCAAAAGCACTTCAAGTCAAGAACACGAGACCGTGGTGGAGCACCAACCAAATGTAGAAATGAGTCAACTAAATGAAGAACTTGATAAAGAAGAAGCACTGATTTCCACCTTCCTCGAAGAGGAAGACTACACACAGTACCTCCCACCGTGGAATGGCATGGCTCCGGTGCATATCCATTCTTCAAATTTCACCCCGTTTAGGACGAATGCTTCAGGAAGCTCATTAACGCAAGTCATGGCATGGCTCCAGGATCAACAGCCAACGTGCCCGGTCCTTAAGTCAGGGACCAATTATGCACCGCCACCATTCCCCCGGGAGAAGCAAAACATGGGCGCTCAGCCATCAGGAAGTATAAGAGAAGGGAAGTAAACTTGCCTCCCCCACCTCATGTAATTCCTCCACCTCCAACTCTGGCGCCGGCACCTCAGCCACCTTAGCCGAACATGAACAAGGCCCATAAGCCCAGCAAAGAGCCCACACTGGAAACAAGCCAGGAGTACGATGTCCTACGACACCTTGGGAAAGTGTTAGCATAGATATTGATACTTGAACTCATCAAGAAGTCATCAGAACACCACCGACTGTTAATAAAGGCGATGGATGAAACACACGTGGATGAAGACACCACCTTGGATGAGCTGCATGAAATCGCTTTGGTTATGATGTAACATCTGGCACTTAGCCTCACAGATGCTGACATGCCAAAAGAATCATTACATGGAAGCTCAACCCCTATTTACTTGACGGCCATAATCAGAGGATTCTCAGTGCTTCACGCATTAGTTGACACGGGAGCAGGACTCAACATTTGTCCTATAATGACGCTCAATACGTAGAGTACACAGAACAAGATACAAGGCCTTCGTCGTTATCCCTCATCGCATATGATGATTCTCGGTACTTCATCAAAGGACCTATCAAGTTACAAGTCTGACTCAAGCCGGTAACCAAAGATGTTACATTCCATGTTTCGGACTCTTCTAGTACCTATAACCTAATACTAGGAAGAAAGTGGTTGGAATCCATGAAGGCTATTGCATCTACATACCACTGGTGCGTCAAGTTCCCCCATGAGGATTCTATCATCAGGATATATGCCGACGCACCCCTCCAAGAAATAGATACCGACTACACGGTGAGAATTCTAATAGTGCACGACTCTGTGCTAAATATTGACCACATCAAGAAGACAGGGAGGGACTCCCCATGACACATTGATAGCTGAAGTTAGACGGCCGGAGTCTCCTCCGACACGCCAATGAGGCCTAACAAAGAGGGTGACAGGCCCCGACCTCGCACAACTATATGACATAAACCCAACTACAACAAAGGGGTGGGACCGTATGTATCAACTAGAATATGTCCAGCATATGGGTTTCAACAAGAATAAGCAAGGGCGGATAGGACCCGTCATCCCAAAGAAGGTTCGTAAGCACATAAGAGTAGGCTATCAGTCAGATGACAAACAAGCCGACATTCTGCCAACTTTGCCCAAGTGGTCGCTGTACGACCATTTCTTTTACGAAACCACCGAGAAGGCCTATGGGCCAAAGAGAGAGAAACCCCTCACCAACCCCAAATCACAGAGATTGAGCAGATGGCCAAAGCTTTTGCCTATCTAAAAAATCTAAACTGAGACGACGACATAGATAGACTGCTCGAGGGAATTGAACCACTGTTCAGAACTGAAGAATCAGTTGCTATAGAAAATCAGAAGCCTCCAGAACCTGAGCTGCATATAGATGATTAGGAGTCAATTGACGAAGAAGACTTCCATATCGCAGATCTAGGGGCTGAGAGAGAACTAAAACCAAATACCCCTTGATCCTCATAGTTTTCCCAACCTCAAGAACCAGCAGAAGAGGACTGGTACTCAATGTCAAGCAACGAGGAAGACTATTGGATGCATCTTTTTGTCGTAGAGCTAGAATATCATATTAGAGCAGACCATTTGAAGTTGTCTGGGAAGGCGACCACTCCCAGAATGAAGGTACATATTCTGACAATGACTTTGACTACCGACACATATTCGATAATTGGCGATGCCCACGCCGATGCCCCTACCCTATGACTCCCTACTGCAACTTATGTACGTTTATGATGCAACGATGGGAAAGTGCTATCCTAGACGAGATTCATCAAATGACTGAGGTAGACGATTCTCACATTACTACTATAGAGGTCGAAGAGGAACTGGAGTTAGACGCTCCCCAATCTCCAAAACTACCTCACCTTTAGATATTTTAGAGTTCATTAGAGGAAGAGTGGTAGCCACTGCAAAGCAACGATGAAGATTACTGGATAGATATCTCAACCCTCTAGTTAGTAGAGTAACTAGGCCAAGTTCTCCAAGGCCCATCCAGTGAAGAAGATGAGTCTCAGCAAGAAGACTCCAGCTTCAGAAACAGCAGTCCTAGCCCCAATTTTGTGGGATACGAATGCCTGTGGGAGCATCCTTGCTTATCTCAACCATATCAGCCTCGCTCCCAAGCATCCACCTTTATCCTGACATATCATGAAACCCAAGGAGAAGGATCCTCCAGTTCAGAGGGCGATCATCAAGGTTCACCAGAAGATGAAGAAGAGTCGACAGATCTCTGTGACCTCTTTGAAGACCAACAGTTCTTACGATAGAAGAAGATGAATCATCAATCAGACAGCTGCCTTCATCACACATTTGAAAGATCATGCCAGATGAGGACTACAAAAAAAATGCCAAATTTTGAATGAGTCCACATCATCTAAAGGTTTGCACGAATGGCTCCAGCGATTGTCGCGCTTCCTTAGCTGAGAGAAGCACCCCCGTTGATTCCTCTTCAGGAAATTGACCTGTACCATACTTATTATCAAAAATCTAAAAAATAGAAAACCCCAAAACCCCTAAAAATTGAAAAGTATAAAACCTAAAAAAATTAGAAAACCTTGGAAAAGAGAGGGAACCTCCATCCCAGACCCATTCTGTGACCGACAAGGAGACTCTTCTCTTAAGGCTACAAGTAATTGTTACGCCGATGGAGTCAAGGAAGAAACAACCGATATACCCGTGCAAGGCCGTGCCGCCACTTTCAACAGCACAGAGTCGTACCTTGAGCCTACTCAATGCAACCTTACTACTTTCCCCTCGCGAGAGTGCAAAGCATCTCAAGGAAACAACAAACCAGTCATCATACCCGACGAGATACTCTACCATTTCGAGAGGAGGATGAACAACCTCGATTTACACCTCACCAAGGATATCTCGATTATTAATTGCACCGATGAAGGTTTACCTCTCATAAAATTAACCCCCCAGTATAGCAATTTTGAAGTTTATGAACTAACAGATGATGAAGGAGAAGGGTCAGTTACTGAGGAGATACAAGACTTCCAACGGGTCATCAAACGCTTCGACGAGCAGACTCAAGCTGCGGTGCAACGCTTAGCCCCAGGGAGCGACAACAGATTAGCTAAGTCCTTCAAGATTACCTCAGCTCCTTTGCATGGTCCTACGAAGACATGCATGGTCTAAACTCGAGCTTAAGAGAACATCGTTTTGTCCTGAAACCCAATGCGAAACCTGTCAAGCAGAAATTAAGAAGAATGCACCCGCAAACAATGCTACAAGTTAAGGAGGAAGTTGACAAGCTTCTTAAGGCAAAATTCATCTGAGTCATCCTCTACACCAAGTGGGTCGCAAATATAGTACCTGTCAATAAGAAGAACAACAGGGTATGAGTATCAATTGACTTTCAGAATCTTAACCAGGCATGCCCAAAAGATGACTTCCCCTGCCACACATCGACACTCTGGTCGATAACACTGCTAGACATGAGATGTTGTCCTTCATGGATGGCTTCTCCAGATATAACCAGATTAGATTAGAAGAATCTGACCAAGCGAAGACTTCGTTCACCACATCATGGAGAACCTACTACTACGTCTTCATGCATTTCAGTCTCAAGAATGCAAGAGCCACGTATCAACATGCCATGATGGCTATATTTCTCAACATGATGCACAAGTGCATAGAAGTCTACATTGATGATATACTGGTGAAGTCCCAAACACGAGTAGGACATGCTGAAGCCCTTCGACTGGTGCTAGAATGATCCAATAGGTATCGGCTAAAGATTAACCTGAAGAAATGTGTGTTCGGAGTTACCTCTGGAAATTATTAGGGTTCATAGTTAGCAAGCGAGGAATCGAAGTTGTTCCAATGAAAGTCAAAGCCATTCTCGAAATGCCACCTCCCAACAACATCGAAGAACTGTGAGGCCTGATAAGAAGACTGTAATTCATCAGGAGATTTATCTCCTAGCACTCAGACAGATGTGACCCTTTCTACAGGCTATTCAAAGGAGAAGTCGAGGGCATATGGGATGACCAGTGCCAGATAGCCTTCGACAACATCAGTACCTCCTTAACCCTCTGATATTATTACCACCAGTCTCGAGAAGAACCTTAATCGTCTACATCTCAACCAATGAGAAAACAATGGGAGTCATCTTGGGTCAAAATGATGAAGACGGGAAGAAGGAGAAAGACATCTACTACCTCAGTAGGACGATGGTCGAGTACGAGCAAAAATACCCCTCAATAGAGAGGACTTGCCTAACACTAGTATGGGCTTCGACAAAACTACGACACTACTTCGGGGCTCATAAGATCATGGTACTCGCACGCATGGACCTCCTGAAGTACATATTCGAGAAGCCAACTACATTCGGTAAAATCGCTTGATGGCATATGCTACTATAAGAATTTGACATCACCTATGTCACGCCAAAGTTAATCAAAGGACAAGCGATCGATGATTACCTAGCTAATCTTCCACTCCCAGGCAACGAGCCGGTATGTACCGACTTTCCTGACGAAGACTTACTCTTGATTCACAAAGAAGTGCCCGACAAGACCTCCTGGACTTTATACTTCGATGGGGCCCTTAATCATAAACGGAAGGGCATGGTATAGTCCTACTAAGCCCAGAAGGAGTTGTCATACCTAAATCCTTTCAACTTGACTTCCCAGTCACCAACAATGTTGCAGAGTACGAAGCCTTCATTGCTGGACTACAAGTAGCACTACAACTGGGTGTCAAATAGCTCAAGAAAATCGGTGACTCCAAGCACAAGTAATTGGAGAGTGGAAGACAAAAAAAAGAAGACTGATGGCATATTTAGAGACTACTCAATTCCTGATAAGGAAATTTGAAAGGATTTCTTTCACCCATATCCCAAGAATAGAGAACAAGTTGGCAGATACACTCGCCATGCTAGCCTCAGTCATACAAATACCAGTCGGACAAAGCACAAATCTTCTTCATTGAAAAATTGACTATGCCAGCACACGAAGTCGCCTGGAAAGTGAAATTGGAACTGCCAACTCGACTAAGAGCTATTATGAACGAAAGGCAGCCTACCCTAGGGGATCCTATGAAGGAGGCAACTGTCGCAACCTTCAGATTTGAAAAGTCACCAACCGACAATAGACAACCATGGTACTTTGACATACGGAATTTCCTAAAACACCGACACATCCCTCCTTACGCTACGAAGACTGAACGGAAGACCATAAGGAATTGATGCGCCATATTCTGCATCCTGGGTGAGATACTATACAAAGAAGCCTTCAGTAAAGGAGTTCTATTGCGGTGTGTCATGGAAATCGAAGGATAATACATCATCTGAGAAGTGCACGCTAAGGCCTGTGGCACCCACACTGGCAGACAGAGACTCAAAGACCAGATAGTATGACAATGCTACTATTGGCAAACAATGATGAGAGATTTTCACCTCTACATTCAGTGCTATAAGTAATGTTGAGAGCATGTTGCACTTATCAAAGCCCCATCAGTCGCACTGAACCCCATAACCTCTCCATGGCCATTTTCAATGTGGGCCTTTGACATTATTGGACCCTTCATGGACATAGTCAGGAACACTCACAAGCATGTATTTATCCTCACTGCAATCGAATACTATACCAAATGGGCGAAAGCTAAGTCATAATGTCAGAATCACTGCTTCAACGCTCGTGAAGTTTATTATCTGGAACATCATCACAAGGTTTAGAGTTCCCAGAATGTTTGTCACCGACAATGGACCCAATTCATCACCGAGAAGACGAAGAGACTGTGCAAGAAATACGATATTAACCAACACCACTCGTCACTGTTCTACTCCCAAGGGAATGGACAAGCAGAAGCCACGAATATAATACTGATCCAAATTTTAAAATGAACAGTGGAGAAAAGCAATGGAGCCAATTGGCCTGAGTGACTACCGAAAGCACTCTGGCCCTATAGGAATTCTATTCACACAACCACTGGCCAAACTCCTTATCTCTTCACGTATGGGATGGAGGCGATCTTAGCTTACGAAATACAAGTACCATCCCTACGCGTCCATCTTGATGAACAGCTGTCCATAGACGAAAGGAGGGTTGCTCTGCTTACCCAGCTAGGGCAGCTCGATGAGATGCGCCTAAGGGCAGCTGACCAAGTGCAAGTGTATCAAAGGAGGGTTGCCAAAGCCTACGATAAGAAGGTCCTCAAGCAAACTTTCAAAATTGGAGAGTTAGTCTTAAAGAAAATCATGCCCTCTAAACATGCTCGCCCCAAAGGGAAACTAAAGCCAAACTGGGAAGGACCATATGTTATAGCGACTGTATATCCTGGAAATGCATACAAGCTGGCAAACCAAGATGGGAGGAACTTCCTAACCCGTGGAATGCCATGTACCTTAGAAAATACTACCCTTAGCACTGTGATTGTCATATCCCATAGTCGGGCATAGATACTCATCACAAGTCATTCGCTAGTGGTACGTCATTATTTCTAAGAATATCTCTCGAAAGCGTCTAACTCATTGCCCACCTCTCAATTTAGGCAATTTGATTGAAAGGATTAGTCGAATACCCAACTTCTTTTAAAGGCATAGGCAACACCCGATTGTCACCCCTCTCCCCCACCATTGAAGGAGACACTAGAGAATAAAATGAAGATGCTAGGTTCAATCAAAACACACTATTCTTATGTTAGCAAGCCACTTTCAAAAGCATAATCAAGTGAGAGAGTACGATGGGTGAACGAGTCAATAAGGCCAGAGAAGCATAAGCAAATTGTGAGGACATTCCTGGTAATCTTATTAGGAAAGTATAAGTAAACTGCAAGGGCATCCCTGGTGTCTCTACACTACTAGATATCATCATAAGGTGGTGGGAGGAGGACAAACACTTGCTAACCATGGAATATGAGACTTTAATGGTTCCAAAACATGACGGACAGCTCGACTATGGCACCCCACACCACCTGAGAAAAAGATTGTTGCCTAACCCTTCTAAGAGTTTTCAAGTAGGCAATTGTCCCTACATCATTGAACTTTACCCCCTTTTCATCCCTTTATTTTCCCTTTCGAATGATGAGTCAGAACTTTCCTACAGTATTTTCATAAATAACTCATGAAGGATAACTGATGCGATCACCTGCAATCTACCACTCACCTCACCCCTATCAAGACTACATGATATGACGACCCCAGACAAAGGTAAAACCTGAAACGCGACTGGTGTAACCAAACGTTCCTTTCCAATACGGCAAGAGGATTTTCTTCGAAATTAACTCACCAGACACACACTCGGCTCTATGTAGACCTATGTATTCACGAACCCAGAAGAGCTCCATTGCAACTCGACACTAGGGCATTATTTTATTCAGAAGGAGGATTACATCAAAGGCCACTGCTTGCCCATAGAAAGGATGAATAACAACAAGACTACCACTCCAGGAAGACTACCAAAGAACGTCGCGCTGCCTACCCTACTGTTGTATTTCCCAGTGTGCTTACTTTATTTGTTGGTGGTAAAAGTAATTTAAAATCAAAGTAAAATAGGGGATGGAATCAGCACAACTGAGAAATCCTAGACCTGTAAGATACAGGGTCCATTTGTAGCAAGTTTTGATAACTAAGAGTTTGTCCCACAGGGAACAGTGATCTACGACTCCAAGGGAGCCATCTCTAGTAGTCCCTCCAGATCTGACTACAGATCTGACAGTCCTAAAAGGAGGGGAGTTTAGGGTCACTTATTCTAAGTATCCTAAGGTAGCCTAATGAATTAACTACAAAATGGGTTGAGAAGATGGATGGAGTGTGGGAAAATAAATATAAAAGGGTGAGAAGTATGCTATTGGGTTCAGATCTGCTGGAATTTATGACTCAGATCCAGGTCTGCTGGTATAGAAATCATGTCCAATGGCTACATTATCACCAAAGAGGAGAAAGAATCCAACTCATCCCTGTGCCATGATCCAATCCCTTAAGGTTATAACCTGTCCACTTAAATGGTCACAGACTATCCCATAGGGGAACCACAATCCAGAGATGGGTCAAAACAAGTTTATCATTGTAGGCACTATTTCATCCAGGCTACAAGCTCAAGAATCCATAGGGAACCTCAACCTCTAAAACTCTAGGTGTGGGGCTAAGGGTGTATAGGACCATGATAGCCCAGACACATAGAACCAGCAAGAGATTAAGTACCACCTTAGATCTAGCTGTCCATTGCTTGAGTGGGACTACAATGGTCCAGTCACAAGCCTACAATCTCCATACCCAGATCAGATCTACCATCTGATGGCGGGTCTATACTAATATAGGGGAGTCTGCCTCTGTACAATCTCCTACCAGGCTACAAGCTCAAGCTCGGAGAAGAAGGATCCATCTTGGATTGGCGGATTGGATTCACCCTAAGGCTATAACCTGTCCACTTGAATGGTCACAGACTATCCCAAAGGCTATCCTCCTCACGAAGCCCAAAATAAAACAAGAATATTGCTGCCACCACCATGGTCACAAGGCTACCAGCTCAGGCTCCCATGGGGATTTAAGATCTAGTGGGTCCTGTGGTGGGGCTAAGGCTGTATCGAACCACGATAGCCCAGACACACAGGTCACTTAGATCTGAATGGATCCTTAGAATCAGTCCTCCATTACTTTGAATCACAGCCAAAGTAATGGCGGATCACGAGGCAGCAGCCTTGCACAGAGCAACTCACAAACACACGAATCCCATAGAAGTACAACACCCAATCATAAATTCCATTAATCTAATCTCAATAAACATACATAGACATGGCCAGCAAGTGCTGGGCCATGGAGAGAAAGAAAAAGAAAAAAGAAAACTACTTACAACTATAGAAGAAAAGAAAAGAAAATGATCTCAGATCTCGTATCATTGATACAGTCTGAGCTTCCGCTGGTGTCTAAGTCTAAAAAGCTCCCTAAACCTAAACCAGGATTAGGTTTATATAGCAGTGGGTGTGGCGGCACATTAGGGTTAGGTAAACCTAATTTTAGCGATGCCACATGGCCTATTAATGATCCTTGGATGCCTCGAGGTGCGTGCATGGAGATTTGAGCGTGGGAGTGTGTGCCCTAATCGCTGGAAATCCCCAGAATGTCTTCTACAGAATGATGGAAGTTGGAGTTCAGAGCTTCGCCAAGTTGCAGTCGATTCCCAGACTTGTCGCGTGGTAGCACTGACTTCGCGAGGATGAGTTAGCATTAAAACTTCAAACGTCACAGGGTTACAACTTCTTGATGCTTTGAGCAGTCGCGAGGTAGATAGTTAAGCTCTTGCTGGATTGAGCTTCACGAGGTTGGATTGCTACTTGTGAATAGCGCGGGAACTACGCGAGCATTCCATTTCACAATAGATCTTCGCGAGGCTAACTTTGGCTTCGCGAGGCTGCTTTCTTCCTGAACGGCGTGAGAACTGCGTGAGAAGTTCACTTCTTAATGGAACTTCACGAGGATCCTCACGATAGCTTTGAGGCTTTTCTGAACTGCGCGATAGCTCCTCTTGACATTTGCATCCCGCGGCTACTGTGCAACAGCTGCGCGAGGCAGGATTCTGAAGCTAGTCTGTCACTCAACTGCACGAGAAGTTGTTGTGAAGTCTTGGGACTTTGCGAGGACTGCGTGAAGCATATTTTTTTGAATCCTCTGATGCTTTGTCAGCTGCGCGAGGCTTGCCTCAGGTCTGGATTCATGGCTCATTCTTCTGAGGGACTTCTGGTGCCAATACAGGCTCCTTAACATGATTTATGGCCTTATTGCACTGCTGTTTATTATCTACAGAAAACACTTAACAAACCTTTATTAGATGGCTAAGGGTCTAATCAAAGGTTAAGTTAAGGGGTGAAAAGTGGTACTTTTCAGGTCTTAACACACCCCCGAACCTAATCTTTGCTAGTCCCTTAGCAAAGCTACATTAAATCAACTACAGAAATTAAATGCCACTTTCGTAGGGAGCACGGATACATTTAGCATATGTACCAAGCCTTTTAAACCCCTAGGTGATCCCTAGTGGAGGAGTGAAGTCTCCTGAGGGTTTTCAGTGAAGACACCCGCAAACTTCTCAATGAGACAGTTAACAAAAGTGCATTATTATCAAGTGAGCAGTCAAGAAACAGAGTTAGTTCACCCTTGAATCATTAAAAATATAAGAAATTCGAGCACCTTGACTGCACAGAAATTTAAACAGTATAAGCTTCTCATGAAAGCACAGCATTTCCAATCAGTTTACACCAGAGACACTACACATGTGTATCAGCACTGAGCTCATTGCTGGATCAAAAATTAGGTTATAGGTCACACCTAACGTATTCAAGATCAGACCCAAAACTCTCTAGGGCATCCTCTCATAAAGAACTGTTGACGGTTTCATTTTCTCTCAAGCTTAAGAGTAGTTACATCCCCCAAATGGGTCTATAAGCATGAGCCTAGGCATAGCTCTGAAGTTCTGGCATCATTGACAGATCCTCACCATAGATTGGATAACTCTTTATCTCCACATGATAGCTCACTCAACTTTGGATCACAAGGGCTTTAACTGGGCTGTAATGTGGCTTATGGAGTGGGGTTAAAAAGAATGGAAGGTTGAAAAGGGGTGCAAAATTGAGAAATCAGTAGGAGAAGGAGATGATTCATGACTTCACCTTCTTTAATTCAGCTCCTTTCATCTTCTTTGAGGTTTTCAGATTTAAAGTGATCAGTTTCTCTTCTTGATTTCGATTTTCCCAATGAAAGTTCCCTCTTGACTCCTCTCTTACTCCTCTTCATTATTGTTTTTATTTCTTTTTGATGCATTTTTCTTCTTTTTATTTTGTTTTTGCTTTTCTGAAATGCCACCATTTTCTCAGTTACCATACTACCAGACTTTGAGGTACTTCTTCTTTACTCACCTAATGTTGACCATAGCTAGTCCATCTTCAACTCTTGTTCCTTTACCTTCTGAATTCTCAAAGTGAGGGTAAGGTTAAATCAGATACATAGGTTCAGGTGCAAGTACTCAGGTGTATTTTTGAAGAAATTTAGGATTTAAGGCTCAAAGGGGGTATGGACAAGGGCAGTTACTTAAGGTTGGTCTATTTAGGCTCAAACTGTCTAAGAGAAGGCCTTGATCCTTTCCTAAGTCTCATGAGTGCTGTCAGTTGTTTCAATTTGGAGATGCCTAACTTCTAGTGAGCACAGTGACTCAGCCAGTCCTTAGAGCTAGAAGAAATTGCCTTAGTCACTCCTCAAAGAAATTTTTTTTATATAGGCCCAAATCTCACTGGTTATGGTCTTCCTTTCAATTCTTAAGTATGTCCTTACCTTTTTCTCTCTCTAATGATTCACTAAGTGCTGATACAAGTGAGTTGCCTTGGTGATCTCATCATGGAAATGTGAAATTTTAAAAGTTTGTAATGCCTAAAAAAAAAAAATTTTAATTTCATTATTTTTTTGATTCTCCAGTGAACATGACCCATTTCCATATTACTCACATGATTCTGCTGCACTTAGGTTAACTATTCCATTGGCAGGATCTGCCTGCCACACCCCAAACCTATGAGGAGCAGTGTCCTCACTGATTCAAAGGTGGGTGTGCAGCAGATTTATTAATGGCAAACTAAAAGGAAATAACATGGAATAAAACAGACACAAGACAAAGACAAATAGTAATGACAAAAGAAGAAGATCTATTATAAGAGAGAAATGTACAAAATGAAAAACAACAGGAGAAAAAGAAAATACAGAAACAGAAAAATCCTAGGTACAAGCTAATCGGAGCCTGAATCAAAACCAGTCCCAACCCATCTTCTTGGCCTGCTCTCGAAGGAGAGCCTCTTCCTCTTTTTTCTTTCTTTCCCTCTCTTCCTTCTTTTGGGCTGCAGTTTTGGGCATGGTTGGAACTTTTGGTGCCCTCACCCTCATTTTGGGGGCCTTTGGTGCAGGGGGGATCACTGGGGATTTGTCTGTGGCTTGCTCAGGTGATTTGATAAGACTTTTTCCTTTGGGACTCTTCCCTTTTGGGCCTTTCCCTTTTGGGCCTTGCCCTTGCTGAGTCTGAGGGGGAATAAGAGGAGATTTTGCTTTTTCTGGCTCAGGAGGGACAACCGAGCTCTTGCCTTTATCTTTCTTGTTTAGTGGCGGTGCCTCCTCAGACTGCACAGATTGTTCTCTTCCAATTTTTAGAGAGGCAGCTGTGTGAGTAGTCCTCTTAGCTGTAACTTTCCTTCTCTGAGGATAAGTTTGCTCAGCAGGGTCTGATGAGGGAGGAGCAACAGGACTTTGAGCACTTGGATCCTCAGGTGGTGCAGAGTCAGAATCGGAATCAGAGGGAAAGAGAGCAGTGGGGTCCAATCCAAGGGCTACAGCAGCCTGTCTGCGTTCATCTTTGGAAAGCAACTGACCATGGGGGGTCATCCTGAGTAGAAGCTCTGGTGGCCTTTGGGGGTGGGGATGGCGGTGCAGGCCTTTTCCCTTTTTGGGTAGCAGTGGCTCTTTTGGAGGGAGAAGGTTTCTTAAGAGCAGCCCTTTTTCTCTTAGGTGCAAGAGATTTAGCAGGGGAAGGCACTGAAGCAGGAGGTGGAGGAGGTACTTGAGTAGGAGGTGGAGGAGGAGGAGATGTAGATGTAGGGGCAGGGGGAATGGAAGAAGATGGCCTGGGGTGTGTGGAAGGTGGGGCCTCAGGGGGTTCGATAGCGAGAGGGGTGGCCTGAATTGGTTGGCCTAACAGCGATGCAATCCTTTTTTGCAAAATTTCAATCTGCTTCTCAGCATAAAGGAGTTTGGCATCAGAAAGCCCCTTAGTGAGCCTATGGATCTCCTGAGCATTGTTAAGTTTCTTTTCAGACATCCAGGCTCTTGTTTGCTCCCGCCGGGCATTGGCTTTCTCCATCTCCGCATTCAGTTTATAGTAAGTTGCGTCAGCCTTTGTGTCATTGAGGGTCTCCAAAATTGTCTCCCACCCCTTTGAAATATCTCTCAGATTCTGCCTGTGAGCAAGCTTCAGGTCACTCAACTTCTGCAGCAAAGGGTACTCAATGGATTGTCTAAGTTGGGCCATTCCCCTGAGAACATCCCTCTTGATGTAGGCATTGTCCCTCATGGCATGGAGGAGGGTGAAGTAAGGAGGGGTGTAATAGGAATGTCTTGGTAGGATAGGTAGAAAGGGAGTGGAAGAAGTAGAATGTGATTGGTCCTGTGGGGGTAAAGTGCCAGGGAGGACATTCACATTTGGGGGCTGGGCAAAAAGTTCTAGGTCAGTTTGAGTCGATTTGTCAGAGAATGTAGGAGGAGGTAATATGAGAGGTGGAATGGAGGGCATGGGTGGAAAAGCAAATGAAGTGGGGTCACTGAAGGTGGGTGGTTCTGGGTAAGGGTAAAATGGAATGATGAAGGGTCTGAATGGTAATGGTGGGGCCAAAAGTGTGTGTGGGTGGATGCAAAATGTGGATGGGAAAGGAATGGGGTCTGTTTAGGTTGATTGGTTGGTAAATTGTGGTGGGGGTAAAATGAGTGGGGGAAGGATAGGTAGAGTGGGGAAGGAGTGGTGGGGTATGGTGTCTTGGAGGGTGAGGGTTGTAGTTAAGTCAATGGGGGGAAGATCCGGTTGCACTGTGGAGTCAGAGGTGGAAGGGGACTGGATTTGTGGGGTAAGAGGTGTTTGTGTAGAGATGGGTGGTTTTGTCAATGTTTGAAGGGTGGATTTGATGTTGGTGATGTCAGTCTGCATTTGGTCTTGGGTATGTGTTGTGGTTGATAGTTGGGTCTGAATGTCATGTATTAGGGAAAGGATATGGGTAAGTGTGTCTGAGTTTGGTTGGGGTGGGGTATGAGAAGAAGAGGGAACAGGTTGGAAAGGGGAAGTAGGGGCATGATGGAAGGTTGTAGGAGGGGGAGATGGAGGGTCTGGTGAGTGATGTGGGGAAGGAAGTGGGGAATCTGGGAGAGGGATATCATGGGTTGGCATGGTGTCAAGAAATGTAGTCATGAAGGCCTAATATCTAGAAGTAGTGGCGAGGTTAAAGTAAAGGTCTATGAGTGAATGTGAAGTAGGGATGGCTGGGATGGTGGTTGAATCAATGTGTATGGTTTCTGTGGGAATGATAGGGGTGGTTGGTGTAGGTAAGGATATGGCAGGGGTTGTGTGAGAGGTTTTCTTTTTAATATAGGATATCGTGGGAGGGTCCGCTGTGGTTCAGCCTCAATGTTTTCCTCCCAGGAACGAATCACAGGGAAATCTGGAGTGGGTACGGATAAGGGAGACAAAAGAGGGAAAGAGAGATGGAATAGGCAAAGAAACTGGTGGAGGGGCAGGTGTGGTGGATGGAGGTATTGCTGCAAAATCAGTAGTGACAGGAGCTTGCACCACCTTCTTGGGAGCAGGAGGTCTAACCACCTTTTTGGGAGCAGGAGCTTTAGCCACCTTTTTGGGAGCAGCGGTGGCCTTTGCAGCAGCAGTCCCCTCTCCTTGCTCAGAAGCAATCGGAGCCTCAGCCTTCTTCTTCCTCTGGGGATCCATTAGACTCCTATTATCCCCCATTGCGTCTTTGCAAAAGTTGTAGGGGTGAGGTCATCAGTTAATTCTCCCACTGATATCTTGTACCCTCCCCTCAAAAGTAATTTGGTAATGAGTCTTGCATAGAGGAGAGTGTGGAGCTTCTTTTTCTACTCTAGCTTCACCATCACATCCTTCATTGCTTCAAAAATTAACCTTGCAGCATGAAAACCGTGGCCCAGAGAAAAGGAATAAACACCGTCAGCAATTGGGGTCCTCCTCTCCTGCTGATGGCCGGCACAATAAATGTTCTTCCGCAGAACTTGATCAATGAACAGAAGTTTAGGGTCCAGGTCTCTTCTCCGGATGGAATCCCCTGTGGCCTTCAATCCTCTAGTAAGGGCCTATGCAATGGTATAAATGGGGGCACACACAGGGGGGCCATATCCACAGTTGGGGTCAAAGATAGCAAGGATGCCCATCACTTCAGCAATCAACTCAGGGCTGAGTAACATTTGAAAATCGTCAACTAACACAAGGAGGCCTGGCTGCCCATGTTGGTCTGGTCTAGCCCTAATGTGCTGGTAAAAGAGTTGCACTAGTCTAGGGTAGGCTAGTGCAGGGATAGCTTGAAACAGGGGGGTCAAACCAGCCTTGCGCATGAACTCAATGGCAGGGGCTGACAGAGGTTCTGTTTCAAAGAAGATAGGTCAAAAACAGCTTCAGGCTCCAAGGGAAGGGGAGTCAGGAGTCAGAGGGTGTAGAGTAATCAGGTGTTAGTTCGGCCACTTCCTGAACCACTTCTTTCCCTTTTTGCGGTGTCGTTGAGGAGTTGGCCTTCTTGGGAGTGGGCTCCATGGGAGCCTTATCCCTTGCTCTTTTCACAGGTGCGCTCTTAGGGGCCATTGAACTTCTCCTTTGTGAATGTGTAGTTTGAAAAATGAAAAGAAAAGGTTGAGAGCTGAGTCGTACCCTAAAATTTAGGGTTCTGTTCAATCTGATGCACGAAAGACCGCGAGAGCTCCTATCAGAGGGCAACTGGTGATGGAGGCTGTAGGAGCAAATCCCCAGAATTTGGAGGTGAATGATGGACTGTAGAAATGATGCTGGAGGAGAGAGATTAATGGGAGTCAGAGCTAGGGTTTCGCTGCCTAGAGAAGAAAGAGAAAACAGAAAGGAAAGCAGTGCGGGGTTGGATTATATATATCGCGGGGCTCGGCGCTTTGAAAATGTCAACTCGCTAGATTGGAAGGAGTGGGTCGCGAGATTGGACTTTCATTTGGATCACGCGAGAGAGGCCAAACAATTGTATTGAATCTTGCGACAGCTTAGCAGGATAACATCTTATGAACTACGCGAGAAGAAACCACCCCTATTTTTCATAACCTCGCATGACTAAAAACAAAGGACAAGGATCACACACCCATTAGTGTCATTTTCCTTTATTTTGTGGGTGGATTCTCTCACATTCTCTTTCCAGGACACCACAAACATTCTAAAAGGACTCTCCATGCTTTCCCAACAATTAATCATGCAATTACTCAAAAAGCATTTAATCAAAACCTCATATTCAAACAGCATTCTCATTATCAAAACAGTACCGCCATCATTTGTTCAATCACAATCAACAATTCAAAGGGAATAAGAACCAAAGCAGGCAGAAGAATTTTCAGGTCATATACATTCAGACTCTGACAAGATCATTAGAAATTCCTATAAACAGAAAAAAAGCGAACCATACTAAAATACATAACATACACAATGCACAGTTCTGTGAATCAATTTAATGAAAGTTCCCCCTGCCCCCCAAGGTTTGAGGATCCTTCACCAATCAAAAATTGGCCCTTGGGATTAACCACTGGCTGACTGGGCAACCTCCCCTCCTCTCTTTTAGCTAAGGCACTCGCTAGTTGGCCAATCTGCTCTTCCATCTTCTTTATGCTCTGACCATGAGAATTACAACGAGCCACGGACCCTGTGTTTTGCAAAGGAGGTCAAGACCTGGTCCTCGAAAGAAGTATTTCTGGGCTGAGTTTGGGGTAAGACCAACTGATTTTTTTACAGATGGGGCTGCTACTGGTGTTGGAAATTAGACCTAGGGACATATCCCTGATTGAACTGCTGCTGTGGCCTTTGAGGCTGCATATAATTGTCTTGCCTCCACTTCAAATTTGGGTGGTCTCTCCATTGGTAACCAGTATTTTGGTGCTGGTATCCAAATGGCTATCTGTTGTAGCCACCAGATTGTTGCTGGCCAAAAGATTGCGCAAAGACAGATGTTCAATACCAATTCGGGATATTGCCGCATGCGGATGGACATTCCTCTCACTGTGTCTTTGTGGGACCGCATATCACACATGCCTCCACCACTTGAGCAGCCCTTCTGGGTTTCATCACAGTCAGTAATTTGTCAAACTTCAAAGAGAGGTTTGCCATCTGCAGCTGCAGATCATTGTTCCCAGACACCTCATAAACTTTTCCTCTTGACAATGCAGCAGGCTTCACTTTTGACAAAGACTCCTGACTAGTTCTTGCCAGGGATAGCTTTTGAAAAGCATTTTCACTAATTACTTCAAACAATTCCCATGCCTCATCAGCAGTCTTGTGCATGTAGGTTCCACCACAAGAGGCATCAACCATATCTCTATTTTTCTCATCAATCCCATTGTAGAAACTTTGTACAAGCTGCCAATCTGGGATCTTGTGGTGGGGGCATTGTTTGAGCATTTCCTTAAACCTATCCCAGGCTTGGTTAAAATCCTCAGTTGGGGCTTGGGAAAAAGTAAGAATTTCCTTCCTCAACTGGCTAGTTTTGGTCTCAGGGAAGAACTTTGTCAGGAACTTGGTCTGTAGGTCTTTCCAAGATGTGATGCTATTGTTGGGAAGAGTGGCCAGCCAGGTACTAGCCCTATCCTTCAGAGAAAAGGGAAAGAGCCTGAGTCTAGTGGCCTCAGGTCCCAAACCAGCGATATTAAATGTGGTGCACAAGGCCAAAATTTGGTCAATATGCTTGTAAGGGTCCTCCTTGCTAAGCCCATGGAAAGAGGGCAGCATCTGGATGATTGAAGTTTTAATTTCATAATTCCCTTGAACATCAGGGAATTGAATGCTAAATGGAGAGTTATAGTCATCTGGAGCATTCAACTCCTTGAGAGTTCTGGGTTATTCTTCACCCATGACTACTGTCTCAGATTCAATTGGGGGCTCAACTGTGGTGTGCCTGTTTCTTCTAAGTCTTCCACCCCTTTCTAGCTCAGGGTTGAAGGGCTCTAAAGTAGGACTAAGAGATCTCCTACCTAGCATACAAACACACCACCAGCAGGGACAACTCCTTGCAGGCACATTGTACTTGGCTCAAAGAATTTATCTAACAAATTTACAGCTATTTTAAGAAAATATAAATTTACAACTATACTAAATAACTGCTATGGAATTTTCAAAGAAACTAGACTGAGTTTTAAAGGTTAGAGAATTGCAAACAGAGGTAGCTAATCTCCAAATGCAGTCCACTTGTCTTTCTCTGCTGTTGTCTAGATCTACAAGAAAGATTCAAAATTACATCAGCAGTATCAATTATTCACAGCTACAAAGAATACAAAAAATATAAAAACTAAGGGTCTACTAATAGATCATCTTGTCCCCGGCAACGGTGCCAAAAACTTGTTGCATTTCCCAGTGTGCTTACTTTATTTGTTGGTGGTAAAAGCAATTTAAAATCAAAGTAAAACAGGGGATGGAATCAGCACAACTGAGAAATCCTAGACCTGCAAGATACAGGGTCCATTTGTAGCAAGTTTTGATAAGTAAGAGTTTGTCCCACAAGGAAAAGTGACCTACGGCTCCAAGGGAGCCATCTCTAGTAGTCCCTCCAGATCTGACTACAGATCTGGCAGTCCTAAAAGGAGGGGAGTTTAGGGTCACTTATTCTAAGTATCCTAAGGTAGCCTAATGAATTAACTACAAAAAGGGTTGAGAAGATGATTGGAGTGTGGGAAAATAAATATAAAAGGGTGAGAAGTATGCTATTGGGTTCAGATCTGCTGGAATTTATGACTCAGATCCAGGTCTGCTGGTATAGAAATCATGTCCAATGGCTACATTATCACCAAAGAGGAGAAAGAATCCAACTCATCCCTGTGCCATGATCCAATCCCTTAAGGTTATAACCTGTCCACTTAAATGGTCATAGACTATCCCATAGGGGAACCACAATCCAGAGATGGGTCAAAACAAGTTTATCATTGTAGGCACTATTTCATCCAGGCTACAACCTCAAGAATCCATAGGGAACCTCAACCTCTAAAGCTCTATGTGTGGGGCTAAGGTTGTATAAGACCATGATAGCCCAGACACATAGAACCAGTAAGAGATTGAGTACCACCTTAGATCTAGCTGTCCATTGCTTGAGTGAGACTACAATGGTCCAGTCACAAGCCTACAATCTCCATACCTAGATCAGATCTGCCATCTGATGGCGGGTCTATACTAATATAGGGGAGTCTGCCTCTATACAATCTCCTACCAGGATACAAGCTCAAGCTCGGAGAAGAAGGATCCATCTTGGTTCGGAGGATTGGATTCACCCTAAGGCTATAACCTGTCCACTTGAATGGTCACAGACCATCCCAGAGGTTATCCTCCTCACAGAGCCTAAAATAAAACAAGAATATTGCTGCCACCACCATGGTCACAAGGCTACCAGCTCAGGCTCCCATGGGGATTTCAGATCTAGTGGGTCCTGTGGTGGGGCTAAGGCTGTATCAGACCATGATAGCCCAGACACACAGGTCACTTGGATCTGAATGGATCCTTAGAATCAGTCCTCCATTGCTTTGAATCACAGACAAAGCAATGGCAGATCACAAGGCAGCAGCCTTGCACAGAGCAACTCACAGACACACGAATCCCATAGAAGTACAACACCAAATCACAAATTCCATTAATCTAACCTCAATAAACATACATAGACATGGCCAGCAAGTGCTGGGCCATGGAGAGAAAGAAAAAGAAAAAGGAAAACTACTTACAACTACAAAAGAAAAGAAAAGAAAATGATCTCAGGTCTCATATCAGTGATACAGTCTGAGCTTCCGCTGGTGTCTAAGTCTAAAAAGCTCCCTAAACCTAAACCAGGCTTAGGTTTATATAGCAATGGGAGTGGCGGCACATTAGGGTTAGGAAACCCTAATTTTAGCGATGCCACGTGGCCTATTAATGATCCTTGGATGCCTCGGGGCGCGTTCACAGAGATTTGAGCATGGGAGTGTGTGCCCTAATCGCTGGAAATCCCTAGAATGTCTTCTACAGAATGATGGAAGTTGGAGTTCAGAGCTTCGCCAGGTTGCAGTCGATTCCCAGACTTGTCGCGTGGTAGCACTGACTTCACGAGGATGAGTTAGCATTAAAACTTTAGATGTCGCAGGGTTGCAGGTTCTTGATACTTTGAGCAGTCTCGAGGTAGATAGTTAAGCTCTCGCTGGATTGAGCTTTGCGAGGTTGGATTGCTACTTGTGAATAGCGCGGGAACTGTGTGAGCATTCCATTTCATAATAGATCTTCGCGAGGCTAACTTTGGCTTTGCGAGGCTGCTTTCTTCCTGAATGACGCGAGAACTGCGCGAGAAGTTCACTTCTTAATGGAACTTCGCGAGGATCCTCGTGATTGCTTTGAGGCTTTTCTGAACTGCGCGACAACTCCTCTTGACATTTGCATCCCGCAGCTACTACGCGAGGCAGGATTCTGAAGCTAGTCTATCACTCAACTATGCGAGAAGTTGTTGTGAAGTCTTGGGACTTCGCGAGGACTGCACAAAGCATATTTTTCTGAATCCTCTGGAGCTTTGTCAACTGCGCGAGGCTTGCCTCACGTCTGGATTCATGGCTCATTCTTTTGAGGGACTTCTGGTGCCAATACAGGCTCCTTAACATGATTTATGGCCTTATTGCATTGCTGTTTATTATCTACAGAAAATACTTAACAAACCTTTATTAGATGGCTAAGAGTCTAATCAAAGGTTAAGTTAAGGGGTGAAAAGTGGTACTTTTCAGGTCTTAACACCTACCACACTCCTACACTGGGCATTTTTTTTAAGTTTTTAGAATTTTATTTTAGTACTTTGCTTTCCCTGTTGCATTATTTTTCTCTCCTTGTAATGAAAAGTAATACCAAAAAAAAAGAAAAAAAAGGATACAATGATCCCGCTTCTATTACCAACCCCGGTCTAAGACACCCCCCCCCTTGACAATTAGCAAAGGGGAAAATAAAATTACTAATGACCTTATCCTCATGTGTAGATACAGAGCAACCTTCAACTATTACTGGGCTAACTCAAGGAGCATCCAAGTCCCAATAATAGGCGACGACACCTAAGCAAGCAGCTAAAGTGTGGAAGGTAAAGGAAAGAGCGAAGCGAGATCAGGTACATCTAAACCAGAAATTCATCTATATACATCTCAAAATTCTTTTTTGCATCTGTCACCGAGGGCATACCTCCTATATATACAATAAAGTAGAGAATACAGAAAGCATATATACATGGCCCTACTCCCTCCACCCTCCACTGCCTCTGTGAGGGACGCTCACCACTCTCTCCAGCATCATCGACTCGCAAACCAATAGCCTAGTCCACTGAGGCCTCAGCTGAAGCCTGGGAAGTAGGTAGGGGTCTCCTAGAAGAGGGAGGCTTGGCAACAGAACCCCATCATTCGCCTAGCTCGAGGCCCACCTAGACCGTGAACGTAGAGGGTCAAAGGCAAATAAGGGCTGAGTCTGACTGAGCATAGGCCCTCATGCGCTCACGGGTTGCACGATGGATCTCAGCCAGTAGCCCTCGATCCCAACCCCGGAAGGTGATCGAGCATCCCTCGCACTGTCCCTCCTACTCTTGCCAGCTCATGCTACAGAAGCTCAATCGTCGCCTTCATCTCAGCACGAGCTATGGCTCGAGCACTCTCCAGCTCAACCGCCCGAGTCCTACGCTCAACCATCAAATATATAGTCACCTCCTGAAGATGATGATCAATGAGATCAGATAGAATCTCACAGACTTCCTGAGGAGCAAGGGCACGCTATGTCTCTAAACGTGACTACTCTAGCTCGCGCACCTGAACACAAGCACGAAGCAAGGCTAAGAAGATATGCACAAGTGACAAGATAAAGATCAAGAGTGGCGAAAATATACCAGCTCAGCGTGCTCCTGAAGAAGGTGCTCAACAGTCGCAGCAATCATTGGATCGAGAGGTGGCGGAGGAGGAACCTCGGACATAGGCTGCTATAATACAAATAAAGTACATAAGATACTATCACAACTACAAAACCAAAACTAAAAATTACACTAGCTCAACATACCTAAGTAGGAGGAGTAGACTCCTGGGGAGGAGCCTCGGGAGCAGAATCAGGGACGACCTGCACAAGGCAAAGTAGACAACAAATGCAAACATGTTAGATAAAATTGATCAAAACAATAAACAACCAACACACACATAAACTAAAACACATACTGTACTTGACTCTTTAGATGTAAAGAAGCAATTATGGCATCCCTCATTTGGAGGTCCTCGGCAAGCTGATGCTGAAAATATTCAAACCCCATATTAATGGGTCACTATATAAAACAGAACGAAACAACTCAAGAAAAGAAAATCTTACCCAACTGTAAACACCCCAATTTTGCCCTCTCGGAGTATACAAACCTATTTGGTCAACCTTTAACCTTGCCTACGATCTCCAGAGAAGGATTGGCCTTCTTCGAACACCTTAAAACCTAAATCTCAGACTATGTACTGAAACAATAGTATATGGTTGATCTCAGGCTGAAACAATAGCCCCGTGGTTCAGACCCGACTTAATCCGAGGAAGCTTCCCAAGTTTGCACCATCATAGACGCGCGGAATTGGTCCCACTTGGACCAAACCCTCACTCCTCACGGATTGCCCTAGGACCTGATTCCACACCCTAGATAGGCCGCATAGTCAGATTGCATGCCCCATCACTGGCGTACAATTGGTCCCACTTGTACCAACCCTCCACCTTCTGTAAACCGCCCTGAAGACTCGATTATGCACCCTTACTAGCGCGTGTAATCGATTGCACACCCCGCCACCAGTGCGCAATTGGTCCCCAGTAGGACCTGGTCTCTAACTTCCATGGCCGGCCAAACTCCACGATTAAGCGCACTGGTAAGGGCGCTTAACCGGATTACATGCCTTATACACAAGGTGCGTAATTAGTTCCAAGTGAGTTGGAACTAGGACACCCGGTGAGCCAGTCGGGCAGTCATTCACTAAGTCCGTGACCGACTCAAAGTGTATTAAGCGCATGATACAGGGCACGCAATTCAATTACACGCCCCAGACAGTGTGCATAATTAGATATGATCGACCAATTACGCACCTCCCACAGGGCACGTAATTACCCCAATACCTATAAATTAACCCCCCTACCTCGAACCAATACACTTCTAGCACTAGAATTTTTGAGTCTCACTTCCAAGCTTAGGAATTTTGAGACTCTCTTAGGCCCCCGACTTTAGGTAGTCTTTCAGGTTCTAGTCTCTAGTTCTTAATTTCTAGTTTCTAGTTCTTAATTCTTAGGTTCTAGATTCTAGTTCTCAATTTTTATACTAGTTCATAATTTCTTTGTTCTAGTTCTTAATTCTTAAGTTCTAGATCTCAGTGCTTAGTTCTTGATCCCTAATCTTAAAATTTTAACTTCTCAGTTTTAATCCTTCTGCCTTTAATCATCAATTCAAACTCAGTCTTTTTAAAATTACCCTTAGCCACAAAATAATTTACTATTCTTCTTTCTTTCAAGCCTCTCCCTTTGAAAAGATTCAAGGTTCTCTTTGGGGCTTCCAAAAATGGATCGAGCTGCCTTTTAGACTTCTAGAAGTGTGTACTTTTCCCCAAGAGCCCCAGGTAGTCAAACTAGAGGCCCTAGCCCTCTATTCTTGACTCTCGAAGAAGTATCAAAGTAGGAAGCGTTTAGCCTAAAACCGATTGGTCTCTAACCTCTTCCAATTTTCAAACCTTAGCCACCCAATTTGCCCAAGGGAGCTTACGGAGGGTACCCAGGAATGGGGCCGATCCTCCTTAGCATAACAGGCCACAACCCCTTTTTCTAATTAGACTCCTAGTAGGATCAGGAGACTAGGTTAATTAGACTCCTAGTAGGATTAGGAGACTAGATTAATTAGACTCCTAGTAGGATTAGGAGACTAAGGTAATTAGACTTCCAGCAGGATTAGGAGATTAGATTCATTAGAATCCTAGCAGAAGTAAGACGGCCAAACTAGTTAGATTACAGGCAACCCAAAGCTGCTGAAGTTGGTCGGCCGACATTCAGTAAAGGAGTTCAACCTGCAAGTCCCCCCACTCTTCTTAAAGCGTTATCAGTGACGTGTTACAGCGTCAATAAATATCTACAGCTGGCAATCGCATCATCTAGGTACTTTCCATTTAATATTTGCCTCTTTAATTTCAGCAATTTAATATTTCATAGTTTATTATTCTATCGCCCCTAGCCAAAGTCCACTCGGACCGAATTGGACCACTTCTTTCTGGGACCGAAAGGAACCCAGAAAAAGTGCGAACCAACAGACTGGGGATTGCGATGGGACACTTTTCGCTAAGGTTGCCCTAATTTAATTAGTTTGGTTTTATTTATCTTTCTGCTTTATTTTCTTCACTTTTTACACACACCTACACGCATATTGGCTTTTTAAAAAATAAAATAAAATAAAATAAAAAATTAATTAATTAAATATAATAATAAAATGTTAGGCAGAAGAAAATTGAACTTTAATGATATCAACCCACCCTCTTGGGGCCCCATAGCGACCCTGAGTATAACATTAGGCCATCTCCATGGACAACCCAGCATCGTGCTTGGATAAGTATGGTCAATGAAGGCAAAAAATACCCCTTTGCTCTGAAAAATACAAATAACAGTGACAGCGGCAGAGACGACAGCAAGCAAAGATACACCGCCAGTCAAATTTTGGATCTCACCACCAATAAGCTAATGAAGGGAGGAGAAGAAGTTGATGCTCTACATCAAGCCCTAGCCGAGTTATACAAGGCTGCAATGGAGCAGAAGTTTATAGATCAACAACAAGTAACACCAATGAGTAGACAAAAGGAAAAGATGCTGACTCCTCCACACACCTCGACAACACTAGAAGCGCCTAACAGATGCACCTTTCACACCTCATTCGGTGAAAACCATTGAAAACAACTCTTCCCTGATACACTGAAGCGAGACTTCGCCAGAAACGTAGACGACATCCCTTAAATTCTAAACAATTACATGGCTGAGAGGGAGCGTTCTAACTGAACTTTCAGATTCAACAAATTCTGTTGAGACCTTGACTTCACTGTACCCATGGGCTTTAAACCCCAAAATTCAACAAATACAACGGTACAGGAAATCCGAGCCATCACTTGGCACTATTCTATAACGACTGTTAACCAATCCACACCAATCATGGGCTCCTCATCCACTACTTCTAACGATCTTTAGAAGGAGAAGCCCTTGACTGGTTTTCCACCCTGCCTCTAGCCGAATTCAAGAACTTCGAAGACTTAACTGATAGATTCTTAGACCAATACCAACACCTCACTCATGAAGAAATGAGTCTCATTGACTTAATGTACATAAGACAAGAAGACGACAAAGACTTCACGATGTTCGCTAACCGCTGGAGGAGACTTGCTGCTCGAACTGGGAGTTAGATAAGAGATAACGATGCAATAGAAATCCTAATCACTAATACCCGAGAACCCCTTTGAAGCACTCTTATCTTAAGTGACCATCACGACTTCGCAATCCTCTATCAACGTGCATCACGCATAGAAAGTTGACTAAAGAATGGGGACCTTGATCTCTCTACCCTAACATCCAACGGACCCTCCTCCAAGGACCCTGAGACAAACACCCTAAACAAAGCTATAGACTCTGAACAAATCAACACGAACCAAGAACAAAACCAAACAAACCCTCAACCATACCACCCATATGACCAAGCTCAAGATCTACACGCAAACCTATACCCTGACCATAACCAATCTCTATACCCCGACCAGGATCAAAACCAATACCCCAACGCCATGGAAACCAGCGTCACCTGTTACAGCCCGTTATTTGACTAAACTCCATCAAGCCCTTGACTCGTGTACAATGTCGTACACTCATTCACCCCTGCCCCATTCCACCTAGCGAGCCTGATTCGTAGAATTGAACCTGCATTGGACCATATCCATATCATTCACTCGCAACCAACTAACCTTATCCCACATACCTATAAACGTGAAATCACATTTTTCCCTGGACCAGTCACCAAGATCACTAAAATACAAACTATCACCAGATTTACCCCTAAACTAACTCAACCCATCACCAAACTCATCAGCAAGCTCAACGCAATTATCCCCATCCTGACTCAATCTACCCTTAAACTCGACAACCTATTAATAAGCATACCAATCCCCACACTACCTCAGCCGACACCGAAACCAACTCCGCAACCATTCCCTAAACAAACTCCATCACCTACCCCAGAAGCAATTCCCAAATTAATCTATCCATATACTATGACACCATTTATACTTAAACCGATCACAAGACTAAGCTTCGAACCTGAACCCATAATTGAATCTAAACCCCTAATCGAACCTACTCTAAAAGTAATCCCCGAGCCCAAACGCATTATCGAACACATCACCATACCAACCTTAAAACTAATCCCTACATCGACTTCAAGACATGAATTCATCGCCTCACACACTTCAAAACATGAATTCATTAATAAACTCATCACCCCACCAACTTCAGAATCAACTTCTACGCCGGCCTCATAACTCAAACTCACTACCGAACTCATCACCTCACTCACTTCAAACCAAAACATGAACTCATTGCCCCATGAATTTGAGTTTGCTATCATACATACCGCCGAACCACCTATTGAACCAATCTTGGAACCAACTCATGAATCAATCACCATGCTCACTTTGAACCTTGAACTCAATCCACCAACTTCGAAACTAAATCTCGAACCTAAACCTACCGCCAAACCTAGACTTGTCACCAAACCTAAACATATCATCAAACCTAAACTCATCATCAAACCAAAACCAATCGTCGAACACAAACCTGCCATCAAGCCTAAAAATGCCGTCGAATCTAACCCTATCATCAAACATGAGCTTGTCACCAAAACCAAACCCATCATCAAACTTGAACCCGTTATCAGACACGAACCCATTGTCAAAACTAAACCTATCATCGAACCCAAACCTATCATCAAATCTATCATTACAACATCAATATCAACCATTGAACCTGTTGATGAACCGACCCAAAAATCCATGACTCTTCACACTCTCGAAACTAAACCAAACTCAAACCTCACAACTCCGATCAACATCCAAATTAACATATCTCCAAATTCCCAAATCTGACCACAACATAAGATTGATAGCACAACTAAAACCACTTTCGACCCCCAGGTCCAAATTTCTATAGATCTCACGATCAAGACCGTCACAGAACCCCAACCAACAAAATTATTACATCAAACTCTCAACACTGAACTTCTTCCAAAAATTACAAATGAAACCTTAAAACAACCTCCCAATAATCCCAAAATACGCATCAAACAAGAAAAATGAAATCAAACAAAACTAAACATTCCCACACCATGAAAGGGCCCACCATGGTCCACACTCCCTTACCTTTTTCTCTCATTCTGCCTTTGTCTCATCTTGTCACTCTCTTTACGAAATCAACATCATACTCCCCTTCAACCAACTCCTTTAATCAAATCAAAATAATATAGTCCAGAAATATTATCGAATGACCATCAACTAAAAATAATAACATTACACAAAACCTCATGGGAAGGACCTTGTCTCAAACCCCAACTTTATAACATGACCCACCCCAATGAGAGGCTAAAGAATGTCCCTCTAGACAAAGAATCTCCAAACATAAAAGACTTATCAAAAGAAGAAGTTAAAAGACACCACACCTATTTCGACCCAAACCTAAACATAACATCTCTCTCATCCCAGATCAATCAGAGTGAGAAGGATCGAGGACCTCAAAATGGATTATCCGACTATCACTCTGTCCATCCTACCTTCTGAGTCAGTCCCTGCTTAAGGAACTGATGTTGTACCATAACACAATAATAATAAAAAAATATACAAACTAAATATATATATATATATACATATATCCTTTGCCCAACAATATCTCTGACTTATAACTCTTACTCAACCAAGAACTCGAAGTCAAGGAGCTAGTGCTAAGAAACAATGCCTACACAATCTCCTCACCTGAAAGAAATCAAAGCCCACGTGGGAAATACTTATGTTATCTTGACAACATATCCAGGAACTAGTAAGAGGGGAAGGACTTTCTAAACCAGAGAATGCTACCCCTAACTTGATCATCATATCTTGTAGCCTAAACAGGCATACTTATATACTTATCATCCTCGTAGTCATCGCAAGGCATTCGTCAGTCGTAGGTTATTATTTTTTAAATTATTTTGGGAATCATCTAACTCATTGATCACCTTTCTATTCGGGCGAGTTGATTGAAAGGACTAATGGTTTATGAAACTCTCTTTACGAAATATAGAAAACTCTGGATTCTCACACACCCTTCTAGCCATTGGAGTTGATGTTAGAGCAGAAAAAATGAAAATGTAAGGTTCCATCAAACCTCATAATTCTTGCGTTAGCAAGTTGTTTCAAAAAATATACATAAAAGAAGCTCAACCGAGCGAGAGAAATATGACAAATAGTCAATGGATTCAGGGAAGCTTAAGCAAATTGTGAGGGCATTCCTTGTAGTCTTATTAGTAAATTATAAGCAAGCCATAAAGGCATCTCTGACATATTCACACTACTAGATATCGTCGTATGATGGTGGGAGGAGGACAAACTCCCGCTAACAATAGAATTTGATGATTTGATGGTGCTGGACCATGACGGAGAGCTCAATTATGGCACCGCATTACCACCCGAGAAGAAAGTAGTTGACTACTATTTTAAAATTTAGTTGAATAAGAAGCTATCCCAGATCAATAAACCTTACCTCCTCCTCACCCTTAATTTTTTTCTCTCCGGACAAGGAGTCAAAATGATCTCCTTGAGGATAAAGCTGAAAACTCTCTAATGGGAAGTGATGCAGTCAGTCATTATCCATCATTCACCTCAATCCTGCTGAAAAGCTATGATACATGATGATCGTTCAGCACTTACAAAATCGAGTCTGGCATGTGGCCGAAATAATCAAACTACTTCCCAACATTGGACCATTACAAATACACTTCAGGACATCTGTGAGGTCGATAAAAGTCCCTACCATCACTTGACACTAGGGCAATTATTTTAAGAGTGCTAGGACCTTGATAGCGATACTCAGGTCACGAGACTGACATCCCAAACTGTGAATTTTTTTTTATTTTCAGGTTGTTCCTTACTTTTTTGCCATGGGACCAAAAACATCCAAAACAAGACAAATAAAAAATATACAATAATAAACATAAACAAACATAAATAAAATGAACACAATAAACAATACACTGCCTTATTTATGATAAAAAATTTATAGGTATCACCAGAGGCATACCTCCTGAACATACAACCCAACACGAAGACCTAGAACCTGAACATACTACTTAAAACAAACATAGAACCCAAAACACGATGCGCGTAACATCCAATCAGAAGCAACAAAAAAAGAGGGAGGAATGGTTGGGTAATACCCTTTCCATCCATTTGTAAAACATCTCTCCCGCCATCTTCACCTCCTAACAATAATAACGGATGTATACCGCCACTCAATCCCAATACCCCCCAAACCACAGCAACATCTCCATTCACACCACCATCAGAAGCCACTTCAGAATGTAGAACACATGAAACAATGAACATCGAAAGAAACGACATCATAATCAGACGAGCGGATCGCCAGATATTGTAGAAACATGAAAATCAGGACACTAAGAAGCAAGGAAGCAAAGAATCGGAGACAAACCAAAAAGCATAACCAAAATGAAAGTTTTTTTCTGCTTATATAGTGTCCGGGTGCGCAATTGAATCACGCGTACAGACACCTGCGCGGAACCCAAATTACGTGCGCCAACCAGGGCGCGCAATTAAACTACCGTCTGCCTAAAAGGCGCAACGAATCAATCCCGCGCCCATGTCCATGCGCGTGATTAGAATTGCGCTCCCCAGTTTCAGTGTGCAATTCGAAAGGTCACCCGCATAGTGATCGAGCGAATCCCCAATCACGCACCCTGATCAGAGCGCGCAATTGAATTACATGCGCACACTATGATGCATAATTACCCCACTGAATCTCCAATCGCACGCGCACAACCAAGCACGCAATTGAATTAAATGCCCTGCACTAGGTGCATAATTACCTAGCTATACAAAAAGAATATAGGCAAACAACAGCAGCCTGAGATGAAGCCACTGACTTAGATACCTATACAGCACAAAATTCACACACGCACTCTGACTTAGACATATACGCCCTGAAAATAAAAAAAAACCTCACCTATACACGCATGCATGTTCCAAGAATAGCCACTTAAACGTATAAACACTAAATCAAATTAGAGCCTGTCAAAATCAAACCGATAGAACGCCAAACCAATCTTCAACCAGGACCAAATGAAGATCAAGCTAGTCCGCACCCAAAACTAAATTCACTCAAGCTAGAATTTAAGAAGTGTAAAACAAGTCATAAATAGACAAAATCACTTCTATGAATATGATGAAATCAATTACAAATTATACCAAGGGAATACCCTTTGAACATACAAAATAAGTACAACCCCAAAACAAGAATCAAACTAAACCTGCCAAACAAAAGGTAAATTTTAAATCACAATAGGCACCCCTGAGGGAAAATGCCTGAATAATAACACATAAAATAGGGAAAGATGATGGAGAAGCCCGAAGAGGAAGCAAACATTGAACGAATTCTAACAAAAATCTCATCTTCACTTCCTTTTATCCATGAGATGCTGCTTATGATGAAATCTTCCAAGTCATACAATAAAATGTCAGCATCACAGAGCCCCTAGCCTACAGAGAAGAAAGAGTGACTCACGGAAAGCCACCTAGGATCTGCAGCGTATACCTCTGAAAGGTCGATCTTGGAAACTCCCAAGGGAGGGCCGACCTAAGGTCGATCCACAGAACCTACCAAGGAGCAACTGGCAACAATCATGTGAACTCTGATACAACTCTTTTCCTTTGTTTTCTTTCCTCCAACTTTAACTCTTCCATCTGTTACCCCAATGGGGTGGCACTTCAGGTCAAATTAACACCATCGACCCTAGCACCACTCCACATTCCCAATATTGCTCATTCCCAACAAACAAAAAATAAATCACCGTTACAAATCTTTATAGGGCATAACAACCAAGGTACAAAAATAAAAGAGGAGAAAAGGCATTAAAATAAATTCTAAAGGCCAAAGATTATAAAACTCATAAAATTCAAAATAAACCCAACCCCTAAACACCTATTTATAACCTCTACCCGCCTGGCCACAATATGACAAGTGTTTCATTTTGAAACATCCTCCATCTAATTAAATCTAAAAAAGACACATACCTCCAAAAGAACCACAACCATGACAAACTTAGATTAACCAATAGCTACAAAACACTTACTCCTAGAAGATACACAAATCAATCACAAATTAGATAAACCAATAGGATAAAATCATCTAACACTCCATTCAAGTTTAATTCAAGCTCACACATTTCTAACAAATGTCACCCCAAACTAAACATACGACCAAAACTCATACCAAACAAAACAAATACCCACAATTTCCCTTTTTTCCATAAAGCTCCATTAATAATAATGATAAAATACAATCCTAGCCCATCTTGACCATAAAAATGATCAAAATCACTCAAAAATAAATATAAATAAATAAATACAGCATTAATAAAAATAAAATCACAATAAAATCAAAAGGGAAAACTGATCCCCGTTGTCCCATCGTAACCCATCACCCCCCAATACCCGCCACTCACTCCGCTGCAGTTGATAACCCGATAACATTATCGCTCACAGTCCCATCGCAATAACACACCTCCCGATCACAATTAAGCCAAAACAAAGGGAACCAAAAAATAATAATAATAAATAAACATCAAAGTCCCACTGCGACACAAAAAATAATAATAATGATGACAAAGTAACCAATCACGCTATTCGTCCCATCACAATCAGAATCACTCTCCCTTGTCCCATCACGTAACCTCACACGCTGATCTGAGAGAGAGAAAGATGCTAATGTCTCATCATGGTCCCTCATGTCTTGTTGTGACGCTAAAGTCCTCATGTCCCGTTGCAACTCGCCACGACACACAACCCGAAGGGGAGGCTCAACTAATGTCCCATCGCAAGGAGTCGAACCCCTCCCTCCAAACGTCTTACCTTGAAAATCAACACGTTACATTGCAACAACTCTCGAATGTCCCATCATGCAACAGTCACCAGACTCCACAGTAGAACACACGATCACCGACAAAAGAAGAGAGAAATTTCTCCGATGTCCCATCGCACCCATCAATTATCAAAACCCCATCACGAACATCTCATCAGGAAATCCGGACATCCCATCACACTAGCAACCATCAGGCCCCGCTATAGTGGAAATGAAGGAGTGGAAACTCTCTAATATCCCATGCAACACAACAACAGGGGCAACAGCCGGTCAGTCCCATCGCGAGCAATACAAGGGTGCGATGGGACGTCAGAGAAATATCTACTTGATATTTCTTGTAAAATATAGTTAGATAATATTAAGTTAAATGTTTTAATAACCCGTCTCTCTCGACTCACGAATCACTATAGTCCTCCCATAAGAGATAATCATCAGTATTCACGAGAAGGATAGACAGAGTACCCGACATACCAAGTGTTGTCTTGACAACCACATAAACGATCGAGGTTCACAAATCTCGTACCGGTGGATCTGCTTAGCGACGTCTCTGAAGCCACGTTCTCCGCCGTTTTACCACCAAATTGATCTCAAGTTAAAAATCCCAAACTTCAAAAAAATATATATATACAAAAATAATAATAATAAATAAACCCTCTATATCAAAATTCTATCTCTCACCACTCCAATCCGTTCCTTCCCCTGAGAAATTGAACACTGAGTATGCTCAACTCTCAGAAATTACAAATGTCCACTGGAAAGGGACACCTGACGCGCCATTGGTGTGAGCAATGGCACGCTTGGTCTTACATGACTTGTAAAAGCCTTCGTCATTACATGATAGTACATCATATTATCTGGTCACTTGACCTTGTCTCTGGACATTCGTATGACGCCCCCCGCTACCACGTTAGCACCATTTCCCCCATTTGACTTCCCCTTGCAACAGGTCACGACATAAGACAGGATGCCACTTGCACCCGCGGATCAAGATATGACCATTTCCCCCTCTATTTGACTGCCACTTACAACAGGTCGCGACATGCGATGGGATGCCAGTTGCACCCATAGATTAGGATATACCTCTCAATTACATCAATTTCCCCATGTTTGATTGCCACTTGTAACAGGTCGCGACATGCGATGGGATATCACTTGCACCTGTGGATAAGGATACACCTCTCGACAGTTCCACTAGGCCCCCGAATGCTCCCTTTTAACTTGCGCTGATAGATAAGAAAGCCAAGCATCTCATGTCAGCACCTCGGTTCACACTTGTGATTTCCCAAAGAAACGAGAAGGCACCCTCGAAAGAGGGGTGTCTACTTCTTTGATGCATCCTTATTCCACAAGAACGCGCCAAGAGGGGCATCTATAGACACCCTAATTTTGCCCTCTTCGAGTATACAAACCTGTTCGATCAACCTTTGACCTTGCCTATGATCTGCAGAGAAGGGTTGGCCTTCTCCGAAGACCTTAAAATCCTAATCAGATTGCACGCCCCATCACCGACATGCAATTGTTCCCACTTGGAGCAACCCTCTACCTTTCGTAAACCGCCCTGAAGATTCGATTATGCGCCCTTACTAGCTCGCATAATCGATTACACACCCCACCACTAGCGCACAATTGGTCCCCAGTTGGACCTAGTCTCTGACTCCCATGACCGCCCAAACTCCCTGATTAAGCGCACTAGTAAGGGCGCTTAATCGGATTACACGTCCTATACACACGGCGCATAATTAGTTCCAAGTGAGTTGGAACTAGGACACCCGGCTGAGCCAATCAGCTAGTCACTCACTAAGTCTGTGATTGACTCAAAGTGTCTTAAGCGCATGATATAGGGCGCATAATTTAATTACACGCCTCGGATAGTGCGCACAATTGGATCAGACCGACCAATTACGTACCTCCCACAGGGCACATAATTACCCTAATACCTATAAATAGGCCCCCTACCTTGAACCAATACACATCCAACAATTGAATTTTCGAGTTTCTCTCTTCCAAGCTTAGAAATTTCGAGACTCTCTTCAACGCCCGACTTCAGGTAATCTTTCAGGTTCTAGTCTCTAGTTCTTAATTTCTAGTTCTTAGTTCTTAGGTTCTAGATTCTAGTTCTCATTTTTTATGTTAGTTCCTAATTTCTTTGTTCTGGTTCTTAATTATGAAGTTCTAGATCTCAGTTCTTAGTTCCTGATCCCTAACCCTTAAAATTTTAAATTCTCAGTTTTTAATCCTTCCACCTTTAATCATCAATTCAAACTCAGTCTTTTCAAAATTACCCTTAGCCATAAAAATAATTTACTATTCTTCTTTCTTTCAAGCCTCTCCCTTTAAGAAGATTTGAGGTTCTCTCTAGGGCTTCCAAAAAGGGATCGAGCGGCCTTTTAGACTTCTAGAAGTGCGGACTCTTCCCTGGGAGCCCCAGGTAGTCAAGCTAGCGGCCCTAGCCCGCTAGTCTTGACTCTCGAAGAAGTATCAAAGTAGGAAGCGCTTAGCCTAAAACTGATTAGGTCCCTAACCTCTTCCAGTTTTCAAGCCTTAGCCACTCGATTTGCCCAAGGGCGCTTACGGAGGGTACCCGGGAACGAGGCTGATCCTCTTAGTATAACAGGCCACAATCCCTTTTTTTAATTAGACTCCTAGTAGGATTAGGAGACTAGGCTAATTAGACTCCTAGTAGGATTAGGAGATTGGATTAATTAGACTCCTAGTAGGATTAGGAGACTAGGTTGATTAAACTCCTAGTAGGATTAGGAGATTAGATTCATTAGAATCCTAGCAGAAGTAAGAAGTCCAAACTAGTTAGATTCAAGGTAACCCAAAGCTTCTGAAGTTGGCCGGCCTACGTTTAGTAAAGGAGTTCAACCTGAAAGCCCCTCGCTCTTCTCAAAGTGTGATCAGTGACGTGTTGAAGCATCGATAAATATCTACAGCTGGTGATCACATCATCCAGGTACTTTCCATTTAATATTCACCTCTTTAACTTCATAAATTTATTATTTCATAGGTTATTATTCTATCACCCCTAGCCAGAGTCTGCTTGGACCGAATTGGGCCACTTTTTCCAGGGAGCGAAAGGAACCTAGAAAAAGCGCATACCAACACCAACACTCTAACTCATCTTGGAGCTCAGTGATCACCGGATCCTCCTGACTAGAGGATGCCAATGAAGTTGGATCAAACACTGGAGAAGATACTCCAGCAGTCGAAAGCTCCGCCCTCTATAAATATAACAGATAACAAACACATCAGAAACAATAAAAACAACAACACTAATGATTAACTAAAAAATCCAAAGGCAAACACTCACCAGCCTATCAATCTCTGAATGCAAACTGGTCGCCACCTCACGACCAACCTGCTGCTCAACCCAAAGCAACTCTATATACTATGCCTGGCGGGCAACCTCACCCTCTCTCGCCGCCTGAGACATACACAAGCATAATAACCGACTAAAATAAGACAAGAAAACCAAATACAACCAAAGAAGACAAACTGAACTCACCAGAGCACCACAGGTCTCCTCCAGCTAACCCCTCAGACCATCCACTGTGGCTCTAACATCAGCTATGGTGGTCGCCAGTGACTTCAACATCTCCGCATCGGGACAGGGGGCACTCTCCATCCGCTTCTGTGCAAGATGTAAGGCCTCCAATGCCCCACGAACCCTGGGCTCAGCTGGCCCCGCTCCAACTCAGCCGCTCTCTCCCTCAATGCCCCAACAGAATTAGGCCCGCCAACACAGAATGAGCTCTTCCCATCAAAGGGGAAATGGGTAAAAAGCTAGCCACCGAGCTCCTCGAACCATCTTGTGAAGGCCCGAGCATCTGCCTTGTCAGGAGCCCCAACAACCTCGGTCCCCCCAGTCCTAAAATCTAAGTACTGCTCTCTTATCTTTTTCTAAAAAAGATGGCCAAGAGGACCAGTCTTCTTCTTCGCCACTTGAGGGCGATGCTTCGAAGGGACTCCCTGGGGACCCCCAACTAGTGCGCAACTCAAGAGAGGTGGATCCGCTCCACCATCTCAAAGAGCGGGACCCATATCTCTCGCCTGAAAAGAGCATGATCAGACTGTATGATAGCCTGGTCGGTACCCTCGTCATCCTCATAGGGTCTCCAAATGACCTATGATCGAAAAATAAATGAACCAAATATGTCAATAAAACTTGAAATATAAAATGAAACAGAACTAACAAAACAAAGTGTACACACACCTGACCAAGGTGCATATCCTCAAACAGCCACCTCGCAGTCTACAGGTCCGTACTCCTTTGATGATCTCCCATCAACGTCTGCTACGCATACATATGCGAAAATGTAGGTGTCGTCCCTGGAAGAACCCTGGGGCGAATGAAAGTGAAATGGTCGTATGCCCAGAACTAAACAAGGTGAAACAAATCAACATCAATGAGAACTCCTAAAAGAAAACAACGATCCCTAAAAGATCTATAAGACTAAAACCTCACTTGGAGGAAAGGAATGAAGCCACCGGTGGTAGCAACGCCCCTCGCACGATGAAACAACTGCCCGCAAAGATGGGCTAACGCTATCGCACCCCATGCAGACGAAGAAACTTAGTCCAGGTCCATGAGTAGCTGTTGGCGGATTTCTGAGTTTGTGCTTGCTTTATTGGTTGGTGGTAAAAGTAATTTAAAAATCAAAGAAAGAGTAAAACAGGGGATGGAATCAGCACAACTAAGAAATCCTAGACCTGTAAGATACAGGGTCCATTATAGCAAGTTTTGATAAGTAAGAGTTTGTCCCACAGGGAAAGGTGATCTACAGCTCCAAAGGAGCCATCTCTAGTAGTCCCTCCAGATCTGACTATAGATCTGGCAGTCCTAAAAAGGAGGGGAGTTTAAGGTCACTTATTCTAAGTATTCTAAGGTACTCTAATGTCTAAACTACAGAAAGGGTTGAGAAGACGGATGGAGTGTGGAAAATAAATATAAAAGGGTGAGAAGTATGTCATTGAGCCTAGATCAGAGGAGTTTTGTAACTCAGATTCAGATATGACGTTATAGAAATCTTGTCCAATGGCTACATTATCACCATTGAGGAGAAAGGATCCAACCCATCACTCTGCCATGATTCAACCCTTAAGGTTATAACTTGTCCACTCAAATGGTCACAGACTATCCCATAGGGAAACCACAATCCAGGGATGGGTCAAAACATAACAAGTTAATCATTGCAGGCACTATTTCATCCAGGCTATCAGCTCAAGAATCCATAGGGAACCTCAACCTCTAAAGCTCTATGTGTGGGGCTAAGGCTGTATAGGACCATGATAGCCTAGACACATAGAACTAACAAGAGATTGAGTACAACCTTCGATCTAGCTGTCCATTGCTTGAGTGAGGCCACAATGGTCCAGTCACAAGCCTACAATCTCCATAACAAGATCAGATCTAACATCTGATAGCAGATCTATACAAATATAGGGGAGTCTGCCTCTGTACAATCCCCCACCAGGCTTCTACAAGCTCAGGTGTAAAGAAGAAGGATCCATCTTGGATCGGAGGATTAGAATCACCCTAAGGCTATAACCTGTCTATTTGAATGGTCATAGACTATCCCAGAGGCTATCCTCCTCACGGAGCCCAAGATAAAACAAGAATATCACTGCCACCACCATGGTCACCAAGCTACCAGCTCAAGCTCCCATGGGAATTTTAGATCTAGTGTGTCCTGTGGTGGGGCTAAGGCTGTATAGGACCATGATAGCTCAGACACACAGGTCACTTGGATCCGAATGGCCCTTAAAATCAATCCTCCATTGCTTTGAAACACAATCAAAGCAATGGCGGATCACAAGGCAGCAGCCTTGCATAGAGCATCTCACATTCAAACACAAATCCCACAAAGTACAGATCCTATTACAAAACTTCCATTAATCTAGTTCAAAATGCATACAAAGACATAGCCAGCAAGTGCTGGAGTATGGAGAGAAGAAAAAAGAAAAAGAAAAATACTTACAACTAAAAAAAGAAAAACAAATCGATCCCAAATCAAGTCTTCAAGAAATGAGATGTGTTCCCAACTATTCTAGGATGTAGAAAGAAAAGATGGTCTAAGCTCCCTTAAACCTAAGCTAAGTATGGGTATTTATAGCAATGGTGTGGCGGCGCATTAGGGTTAGGAAACCCTAATTTTAACGATGCCACGTGTCCGAATAGTGGTCCTTTGATGCCTTGGGGCACGTGCACAGAGATTTGAGCATGGGAGTGTGTGCCCTAATCACTGGAAATTCCCAAAAAGCCCTCAGCTAAAGAGATGGAAGTTTGAGGTTCAGAGCTTTGCTAGGTAGCCATTATTTTCTAGACTTATCGTGTGATAGCTTTTGCTCTTTGCGAGGATGGTTTTGACATGGAAGCTTCAGCCGTCATGAGGTTGGCTTGGTTTGCTCTTCAGGCAGTCGTGAGGTTGAGTAGACATCAGAGCCTCAGATGTCGCAGGGTTGGAGCTCAAGCAGTCGTGAGGTAGCTGCGAGATCACTGGGTTGATCTTCGCGAGGACAGATTTGAATAGCACGAGAACTTCTCTTTACTAGACTTTGCGAGGTTCCATGTCTTAAGTGATCTTTGTGAGGATGGCTTTGCCTTCCCAAGGATGCTCTCTTCTTGAATGGCACGAGAACTGTGCGAGGAGTTCTCTTCTGATAATTGCATCCAGCATGGCGGCATGCGACTACAAGGAGTCTTGAGCTCTCTCTTCTCGTATTACGAGTGAACTACGTGAGGTTGAGAGAGGTCTGCTTTGAACTATGCGAGACTGAGCGATGTGTTCTACTCTTGAGCTTCGCGAGAGCTGCGCGAGTGTATGCTTCTGAAGCTCTTCAGTCAATCATCTGCTCGAGAAGTTGTTGTAGAGTCTTGGGAAGCTCAGCTGGACTGCACGAGGCTCATTTCAGGTCTGGATTCAGAGTCCATCCTTCTGAGGGACTTCTGGTGCTAAAATAGGCTCCTTAACAGAATTCCAGGCCTTATTTCACTGCTGGTTATTACCTATATAAAACACTTATCAAGAACTTATTAGATGGCTATGGGTCTAATCAAAGGTTAAGTTAAGGGGTGAAAAGTGGTACTTTTCTGGTCTTAACACACCCCCAAACCTAATCTTTGCTAGTCCCTTAGCAAAGCTACATTATACCTACTATAAAAATTAAATGCCACTTTCATAGGGAGCACGGATACATTTAGCATATGTACCAAGCCTTTTAAACCCCTAGGTGATCCCTAGTGGAGGAGTGAAGTCTCCTGAGGGTTTTCAGTGAAGACACCCACAAACTTCTCAATGAAACAGTTAACAAAAGTGCAATATCATTAAGTGAGCAGTCAAGGAGCAAACTTAGTTTACTCTTGAATCAGTAATCATAAAAGAAATTCAATCCATTGGTTGCACAGAACAGCATAAACTTTTCATGAATGCACAACATTTCCAATCAGTTTACAACCACAGAAAACTGCATAAGTGTGTGCCAGCACTGAGCTCATCATCAGATTAAAAATTAGGTTATAGGTCATACATAATGCATTCAAGTTCAGACCCAAAAACTTTGCAGGGCATACTCTCATAAAGGTTTTGTTGAGGGGTTCATTTTCTCACAAGCTCAAGAGCAGTTACATCCCCCGAATGGGTTTGTAAGCATGAGCATAGGCAGAGTTCTTAAGTGTTGACATCATTGGCAGTTCCTCACCATATATTGGATTACTCTTTATCTTTACATGACAGCTCACTCAACGTTGGATCACAAGGGCTTTAACTAGGCTGTAATGTGGCTTATGGAGTGGGGTTGAAAGAATGGAAGGTTGAGAAGGGGTTCAAAATTGAGAAATCAGTAGGTGACAAAGGTGATTCATGACTTCACCTTCTTGAATTCAGCTCCCTTCATCTTCTTTGAGATTTTCAGATTTGAAGTGATCAGTTTCTCTTCTTGATTTTGATTCTCCAATGAAAGTTCCTCTTGATTCCTCCCTTACTCCTCTTCATTATTATTTTTTTTTCCTTTTTATGGAATTTTCTTCTTTTAATTTTTGTTTTCGCTTTTCAGAAATGCCACCATGTTCTCAGGTCCCATTCTGCCAGAATTTTTTTTGCGATGCTTCTTCTCCATTCACTTAATGTTAACCATAGCTAGTCCATTTCCAACCTTTTCTCCTTTACCTTCTGAATTCTCAGAGTGAGGGTAGGCTGAAGTAGGTTCATAGGTTCCGGTTCAAGTACTCAGGTGTATTTTGAAGAAATTTAGGATTTAAAGCTCAAAAGGGGGTATGGACAAGGGCAGATGCTTTAGGGTTGGTCCTTTTAGGCTCAAACTATCCAAGAGAAGGCCTTGATCCTTTCCTAAGTCTCATGAGTACTGTCAATTGTTTCAACTTGGAGTTACCTAACTTCTAGTGAGCACAGTGACTCAGCCAGTCCTTAGAACTAGAAGAAATTACCTTGGGTACTCCTCAAAAGATGGAAAAAAATTTTATAGGCCCAATTCTCACTAGTTATGGTCTTCCTTTGAACTTTTAAGTATGTCCTCACCTTTTTCTCTCTCTAATGATTCACTAAGCGATGATACAAGTAAGTTTACTTGGTGATATTATCATGGAAATGTGGAATATTAAAAGTTTATAATGTCAAAAGTTTACAGAAATTTTAAATTTCTTATTTTCATGATTCTTAAGTGAACATAGATCCATTTCCATATTGCTCAGATGAGTCTGTTGCACTTAGGTTAACTATTCCATTGGCAGGGTCTGCCTGCCACACCCCTAAACCTATGAGGAGCAGTGTCTTCACTGGTTTAAAGGTGTCTGTGCAGCAGAATTATTAAGGCATAAAAGAAAAGAAAAGAACAGGGAACAGAACACACAACAGACAAAGCAAGATAGTAATGACAGGGGAATAAAGTCTATTAAAAATGAGAAGTGTACAAACTACAAGAAAACAAAAACAAAAGAGTGCAAAAACAGAGAAAATCCTAAGTACAATCTAGTCAGAATCTGGCTCAAAACTTGTCCCAACCCATCTTCTTGGCATGTTCTTGAAGGTAAGCCTCCTCCTCTTTCTTCTTTCGTTCTCTATCTGCCTTTCTTTGGTCGACAGTTTTGGGTATTGTTGGAGCCCTGACCCTCAATATTCTCCTCTTTGGTTCAGGAGGGATCTCGAAAGATTTATCAGTGGTTGGCTCAGGGGGTTTGGTGGGAGATTTACCTTTGGGGCCCTTGCCTTTGGAGCTCGTCCCATTGGAGGCTTGCCCTTACTGAGTCGGAGGGGGAATAAGAGGGGATTGGGCATGTGCTACCTCAGGAGGGACAACAAGGGATTTATCTTTTGCTTTCACCTGAGGCAGGGGAGGACTTTTCCATTTTGCAAGCTTAGGGGGAACCACAGAAGATTTGTCTTATTCCTTTGCAGGAGGAATGACAGGGCTCTTCCCTTTCACTGGCTGGCCTATTGGTGGTGCCTCCTCAGACTGGGCAGATTTGTCTTTTCCAATTTTCAAAGAGGCAGTTGGGGGAGTAGTCCTCTTGGCAGCAACCTTCCTTCTCTGAGGATAAGTTTATTCAGGAGGGCTTGATGAAGGAGCAGCAACAGTAGTATGGGCACTGGGATCCCTAGGTGGTGCGGAATCAGAGTCTGAGTCAGAAGGAAAAAGCTCAGTAGGATCCAATCCAAGGGTAGCAGCAGCCTGTCTGCGTTCCTCTTTGGAAAGTAGGCGACCATAGGGATCATCCTGAGTAGAAGCTCTGATGACCTTTGGAGGTGGGGATGGAGGGGCTGGCCATTTTCCTTTTTGGGCTGCAGTGGCTCTTTTGGAAGTGGGAGGTTTCTTGGAAGAAGTCTGTTTTCTTTTGGGGGCAGGAGAGGGAACAGGGGGAGGCACTGAGACAGGAGCAGGAGCTGGAGTAGGGACTTTAGCAGGAGCAGGAACTTGAGTAGGAACAGGAGGAGGGACTGGAGTTGGGGCTGGAGGAGGTGGGGGAACAGGTTGTGTAGGTGGAGGGGCAGGGGGAGTGGAAGAAGATGGGCCTGGTTGTGTGGAAGAGGATGGGGCTTCAGGGGGTGCTGTGGCGAGAGGGGTGGCCTGTATTGGTTGGGATAGGAGGAAGGCAACCCTCTGTTCCAAAATCTTAATTTTCTTGTTAGCCCACAGGAGATTGGTATCTGCAAGCTCCTTACTGAGTCGGTTGATCTCTTGAGCATTATTCAGTTTCCTTTCTAATAACCTGTTGTGCTTTTTTGCCCTTTCTGCATTGGCTTTTTCAATCTCAGTAGTCATTCTATAATAAGTTGTTGCAGCCTTGTTCGCATTGAGTGTCTCCAAAATTTCCTCCCACCCCTTGGAAATATCTCTTAGCTGCTCACTGTGAGCAAGCTTCAAATCACTCATTTTTTGCAGCAAGGGGTATTCGATGGCTTGTCAGAGGTGGGCCATGCCATTGAGAACATCCCTCTTGATATAGGCATTGTCCCTCATGGCATGGAGGAGGGTGAAGTAGGGAGGGATGTAATAGGAGTGTCTGGGTAAGATTGGGAGAAATGGAGTGGAAGAAGTAGAAGGTGATTGATCCTGGGGGAGAAAAGTGGGGGTTGGAGGGATGAAGTCAAGAGGAGGGGTGGAAAGGGCTGGGGCAGTCTGTGTGGAATGGTTAGTAAATTGAGGAGGGGGTAGGATAAGGGGTGGAATGGAAGGCATGGGTGGAAAAGTAAATGAAGGATGGTCAGTGGTGGTGGATGGTTCTGGGTAAGGAAAAAATGAAATGGTGAAGAGTCGAAATGGAAGTGGTAGGGTTACAAATGTGTGGGGTTGAATGGGAAAGGTGGATGGGAAAGGAATGGGGTCTGTTTGGGTAGAAGTGTTGGTAAACTGTGGTGGAGGTAATATTAGTGGGGGAAGGATAGGTAGAGTGGGGAAGGAGTGGTGGGGTATGGTGTCTTGGAGGGTGAAGGGTGTAGGTAAGTCAATTGGGGTGAGGTCGGGGTGCACTGTGGAGTCAAAGGTTGAAGGGGGCTGGATGAGTTGGGTGGTAGGAGGTTGTGTAGAGATGGGTAGGTTTGTCAACGTTTGAAGGGTGGATTGCATGTTAGTGATGTTAGTTTGCATTTAGGCTTGGGTCTGTGTGGTGTTGGAGAGTTGGGTTTGGATGTCATGTATGAGGGAAAGGATATGGGTAAGGGTATCTGAGGTTGGTTAGGGTGGAGTATGAGGATAGGAGGGAACAGGTTGGAAAGGGGAAGTGGGGGCATGATGGAAAGTTGTAGGGGGAGAAGATGAAAGGACTGGTGAGTGATGTGGGGAAGGGAGTGGGGAATCTGGAAGAGGGATGTCATGGGTGGGCAAGGTATCAAGCAAGGTAGTCATGAAGGCCTGATACCCTGAAGTGGTGGCTAGGTTAAAGTCAAGATCGTGGAGTGAAGATGTAGTTGGGAGGGGTTGGACTAGTGGTTGGTCGATGTGGGGTGTGTCTGTTGGAATGAAAGGGGAGGTGGAAGTAGGTAAAGATAAGGCAGGGGTTGTGTGAGAGGTTTTCTTTTTAAGGTATGTTATCAAGGGAGGGCTGTCAGGGTTAAGGTCAAATGATGGTGGAGATACTGGGACTGTGTATTGAGGTAAGGTGGGAGACGGGGGAGTGTTGTCATGGGGTTCAACACTTTCCACCTAGGAATGAATCACAGTGGGATGTGGAATGGAAAAGGGAGATAAGAGAGGGAAAGGGAGGGATGGAATAGGAGAAGAAACTAATGGAGAGGCAAGTGTGGTGGATGGAGGTATTACTGCAGAAGCAAAGGTGACAGAAGCTCGCACCTCCTTCTTTGGAGCAGGGGCTTTAGCCTTCTTTTTGAGGCCAGGGGTGGCCTTTGCCACAGCAGCTCCCTCTCCCTGCTCAGAAACAACCTGAGCTTCCGCCTTTTTCTTCTTCTTCTGGGGATCCATCAGACTTCTGCTGATCCCCCATTGTCTTTTGGCAAAAGTGGTGGGAGTGAGGTCAGCAAATAACTCCCCCACTGGTATCTTGTATCCTCCCCTTAGAAGTAATTTGGTGATGAGTCTTCCATAGGGGAGTGTGGATCTTCTTTTGCAGCCCAAGTGCCACCATCATATCTTTCATGGCCTCAAAAATCAACTATGCAGCATTAAAGCCGTGGCCCAGAGAGAAGGAATAGAGAGCATCAGCAATTGGTGTCCTCCTCTCTTGCTGATGGCCGGAGCAATAGATATTCTTCCTCAGCACTTGATCGATGAACAGCAGTTTGGGATCCAAATCTCTTCTTCTGATGGAGTCCCCTGTGGCCTTCAAACCTCTGGTAATGGCCTGTGCAATTGTGTCAATGGGGGCAC